>JAPDVU010000009.1:15199829-25199829 GCA_026230045.1 Corynorhinus townsendii | reverse complement strand
CCAAACAAATTTTTTTTTCTAGTTGTCCCAACACCATTTATTTAAAAGTCCATCTTTTTCACAGTGGCCTGAGATGTCAACTTTATCATATTCCATACTTTCATGTGTATACTTGGGTCTATTTCTGGACTTTCTGCTCCGTGCTGTCGGTCTCTATTTATGCTCCAATAACACACTTTTAATTATAGAGGTTGTATAGAGTGTTTGATATCTCTTAAGGCTGTTCTGTCCTTATTGTTCCTCTTTTTCAGGGCTTTTCTAGCATTTTTAAAATTTTGTTTTTAATTATAGTTGGCATATATTAGTTTCAGGTGTTCAGCATAGTGGTGAGACATTTATATACCATACTAAGTGATCATCATGATAAGCTAGTATCCATCTGACACCATACATAGTTATTACAATATTATTGACTATATTCCCTATACTGTACAAACAAAATATTATTAGAAAGGTAAATCTGAGGGTGTATATGAAAACATCAAAATATATCAAAAGTAGATGCTGTACATTTCTGAAAACACACACATTTGCAACACTTAGTACTGAGATTCTACCTGGAAAATTGAGATAAAAACATTTGAGCGATTTGTTCAAGGCCTCAAAATGAGAGCGCTGGGTTTGGAATGCATATTATTGATGTCAAGAAGAGAGCAACCAGCTGTGTGTCATTAGACAAGTCACTTAACCTCTCTGACTTTTATTTTCCCCTTGATGGAATAAGTAGAAGTAGATGATCTCTAAGCTGGTTTCTAGCTCTCATCATTTTATCTCCAGAACAAAATATTCAAAACCTTTCAAGGAAAGATCCCTGTTGCTCCCAGAGGGGTCACTAAAAAATCCCTGATGGAACCCCAACCTCTAATGCATTCATGAGGGGGCAGGGGAAAGATATGTCTTAGGAGCAAGAAGACTTGGGCCCTGGTCCTAGATCAGCCACTAACTCCATGTAACCTTGAGCTTCTCCTCTGCTAAGTGAGGAATTTGTACTAAATGAGGATGGGAAATAAATTTTACATAAAGTGCACTCTGGCCGATAGATGGTGGCTACCTAGAGTGTGGTACAGTATTTAGAAAAAAATATGAGTGTGCAACCAACTCACAATGGAAGAAGGCCAGAATTGATTAGTAATGTCTGCCACAGGAAAGGGCGGAGGCAACTATGGGACTTTTGCCATCACTGGGGTAGGTGCTTTCATAGGAGATGGTCTCTTCCAACTTGACACAAACCTCTGTGAATAGCACACAGAAACTTGAAGGATTCAGAGTCATCGATGCCCAGGAAGCAGAACTTGGCTTGTTGAACTGTTTTTATATTATCCATGGCTTGCGTTTGAATAATCTGTCCCCTGATACCACTGTATTTCAGAAATTACCACCTAAGGCAAATTCTCCACTGTTAAACTCATTTCCTGAGTCGGTCTTTTTAAACACCACATTAAATATTGATCTGCCCTGGAGAGATCTAATTTATTTAGTAGAGACAGGTTTGACTCCACCAGAACTGTCAAACCCAGAAATAGGGCCGTGGCCCTCCCGGAGCAATCGCCATCCAGGATGGTGCCAGACAAGCCAAGGACACCGGAACCAGCTTCTTTCCCTTCTCCGAGTCGCGGGGACAGGCCCTGCCTTCCTGCTCTCCCTTTCACCCCAGATGGTCAGAGCATCTTTGAGAACCTTTCCTATAAGGATGGATGTCTAAAAGTCAAGTTGTCCACTCTGTTAGCCGGACTCCCCACCCTGGGCCTCAAGCCCTGCAGGCCCACAAGGGTGAACCATGGAAACCTCTTCTGCTGCCCCTAATGTGCTCTGTTGCTGGGACTATCACTACCAAGGTCTGACCTTCAGACTCTGCAACTCTCCCCCAAGCCCTGATTCTGGCCCCGGAGGGAGGCATTTTTACTTGGACCTTGGTTTTAGAGCCAGCACCAGTGAACTTTGGCTCACATGCTGGCTGTCTCCTAAATGAACCCCCAGTTTGTACTTAGTGTGACTCCAGTAAAGAGAAAGAAAGAGAGAATTGAACCGGTGACCTCTTGGTTCCCGGGTCAGCGCTGAATATCTGAGCCACATCAGCCGGGCTCATTTCTTTTTCTGTTGCCAAATATTATCCCGTCGAATGGATATACCACAGTTTATTCACCCTTTATCGGTTGATGGACATTTGGGTAGCTCCATGTTGGAGCCATCATGAATAATGCTGTGAACATTCATGTTTTGTGTGGATGTATGTTTTCAGTTCTCTTGGGTATACACCTGGGAGTAGAATCACTGAGTCATGTGGTAAGTTTATGTTCAACACATTGAGACACTGCCAAACTGTTTTCACAGGGAAAAACAAAAACAAGGAAAGACCGACACCTGGTGAATGTCAGGCAAGTGCCCAAGGCTTGCAGCTCTCAGCACTCCAGGAACTACCAAATGGATTGGATCAGATCAGGACGCAAAGTGTTGCATAGAAAGAAGCCAGTTTCCAGACTCAAACCCTAGCTTCCCACCCACACGGCCAGCTCCGCCCAGCCACACGTCCCTGAGTCTCTCTTCCTGGCCCTGGGTGTCAGGTGGGTAGAAAAGGTAAGGCTGCATTGCTGCAGCTGAGGTTCCGTGTTCCCCACAACAGATACCTTGTGTTTGGCTACCTTACTGCTCACCCAAGCTTCCCAGTTCACAGCAGAACAGGACTTGGGGGCCTGGGGAGCCTTCCCGTGGCCACCGCGGGTTATTCTAAGATGAAGCCAGGTGTCTTCTATCTCAGCATCTCCCTGACTGCTGCGGGTGCTCAGAGGAGCGAGTAGAGCATGGCGGCTTGCAGAAAGCCTGTGAGAACTGTGGCGATGGGCAGGGGACAAAACCCCATCTGTTATTTTGCCTTCTATTTGCTTTAGCATTTCAAAAAAAGTGAGCAGTTGGGCTGCTCAACTTTATTGTTCACAGCTGGGGAGAGAAGAGTTGGAATGGAAACCCCATCTTCCAAAACTACAAAAAGCTGTCCCTTCTTGGCCTCTTTAATTGACCATGGAGTCCTCTGTGCTCCAGGACAAGGGTCTCAGCTGTGTGATGTGGCCTAATCAGAAATCCAACTGACCACACATGGGTCTCAGAAATTGCCCAGAAAGGCCTAGCTCTCAAATCTCCTGGCCAATTGGAAGTGGTAGACAAGAACCTGAGGGTGGGGAGGAGAAATAAAGTTAAGAATAATCCACTCCTGCCCCAGCTGGTTTTGCTCAGTGGATAGATCATCGGCCTATGGACTGAAGAGTCTCAGGTTCGATTCTGGTCAAGGGCACATACTTCTACCAATCAGTGTGTTTATCTCTCCCCCCACCCTTCCACTCTCTCTAAAAATCAATGGAAAAATGTCCTCACATGAGGATTAAAATAAATAAAACCCCTGCTTAAAAAAAAAAAAAAAAATGGAATAAGCTATTCCTGCCACAGAACAGGCAGGCCAGCTGCCTCTGGTTAAAAAAAAAGATGCACCAATCTAGCAGAGAGGGCCACAACTGTCCGTGTTTCCTGCCCTGACCCCCTGAGACCCACCCCACCACAGCCTCACCTGGATCATCTAAAGGTGGTTTATGTCTAATGCAAGGTCACCAACCATCCCAGTTTGCCCAGGATTAAGAAGGCTCCTGGCATATGGGACTTGCACTTTCAAACAGAGACAATTCGTAAATCAGGTCTAGTCACTTACTCGATGGTGACGTGTGAATTACATCTCTGAAAGCGGCTGCGTATGTTAAAGACTGAGGGGTTGCAAATTCTCCCGGCACCCTTTGAGTCATCTTAAGCCTCTGACTTCAAGGGTGTGGGGCAGGTGAGGGTAGAGCAAGTGAGGGCAATGAGTTTGCATCCACAGCACTAAAGTAGCTCCACACCTCCATCCAGCCCATCTCCCCAATTCCCAGACCTGAATCCATGCTTCCTTCAGTAAAGTAAGAGCTTCTCACACTGTCCAGTCATGCTATTCCCCAGAGCTCCTTCTACCTGGCCCCTAGTGTCAATTAAGTAGAAAAGCTAAGACTTAGGTTGTGGAAGCTGCGGCTGGTTACCTCCCAACAGCCAACCTCACTGTTGGAACCTTGATTTTGTTCAGATCATAGGTAACTGAGGTGCCCAGCCCTAGTGAGTTATGGCAATTGCTTTCCTCTTTGCTCATGATTGCATTAGGGTGAGCAAGCCAGCCAGGTCTGGCCAAGATGTCAAAGACAATCTTGGTGGTGGCGGGGGCAGGGGGGGGGGCGATTCTGGAAAAGGGTTTAGGTCTGCCACTCCTTTTCTGCTTTGGAAGTCGCCCGAGCAAGGACACAATTTTGGAACTCCTGCAGCCATCATCATGTGACCATTGCGGGGGAGTGGTGAGGGGGGAAGGAAAGAAGATCGGAGAGATACCAACTCAGGGCCATGTCATTGTTGAACTACTGAACCAACCCTCTACTTCAGAGGTCCCATTATGAACACTCCTCAAAGAAGCCAGCGCATCCTGTGGCTTGCAGCTAAAAGCCCTTGATAGAGGAGAAAAACACTTGAAACCCCAATAGAGAAACCCACGAGGAGATACCTATCTCCAGGTTGGACACCTGTCTAACCCAACCTGGACATATGTGCACCTGAGTTCCCCAGGACAGGAAATTTACAAGCTTCCGGCCTCTCCCTCCAGCACTTCCTCCTCATGATCACTACAGGATGACTCACCTCCTTGGAACTGGATGGCCTTGGGGTCACCCCATGGGACCTTGAAGCAAAGAGGGCCAGCCCATCACGCCAAGTCCCTTCCTTCAGTGTGGGTGGTGCTCGAGGGAGGGAGCTCTGGAATCTTGCTGTGTAAGGCAAGTTATTTAACCTTCCCAGGCCTCAGTTCCTTCATCTGTCACGGGGACATTAGTGCCTAGCTCACAGGTTATCGTGAGGAGAGTAAGGATGGAATGTCAGATACATCTGACACTGCATCACAGGTTCCCAGGACCACCCTTTGGGTCAGCTTAAGCTTCTCACAGTTTAAGAAGAGCTGTTATAGGCATGAATATTTTATTACAGCTGAAGGATGCAGATTAAGATCAGCAGAAGGTAAAAGAAGCACAGGGCAGGGTCCAGGAGAGACCAGGCACAAGCTGCCAGTTGTCCTCTCCCAGTGGAGTTGTGGGGACGTTGATCCGTTTTCCAGCAACATGTAGCAACACGTTGTACTGTCAACCAGGGAAGCCCCACCTGGGTCTTGGTGTCCAGGGTTTTATTGGTGGTTTATAGCTGGGCGTAGAGCACCTCCATGGCTGACCTTAGTTCCTCAATCTCCACTCCTCCAAAAGTCAAACTGATACAGCCTGCCCCAGGGTCCCCACCATAAATCACATTGTTAGCAGAAACTATCTGGCTTGGCCCAAAGCCCCTGGTAAACTAAGACACTCTTATCAGGCAGCTCATTGCAAGGGCTTGGAGGCTGTTTCCCAGGAGTTGGTCCGGAGCCAGACTTTTCTTTGAAATGTGCAAGATTTGAACATCCCACACTTGCTGAGTCAACCTTTTACTGCACAGACACATAAGACGCACTCAACACTATTTTTGTTTCTTACAGAGGGCCGAAATCTGCCTCCCGCCAGCACCCATCCTTTGTGGCTAGTACTACCCTAGAGAAGTATATGGCTGCCGTCTAACCCTTCCTCCTCATTGTTGGGGGTGGGCCCTCCTGTCCCATTCCTTTCAGGACGGAGGGACTTCCACTCAGGCAGCATCATGGGTTCTCCTTCCCCTCACTCCTGTCCCAGGGAAGGGGAGTGACTTTCTGATGGGGGACTTGGAAGAAAGATCAGCTCTTGCACAGCCCACCCCATCCTCTCTCTCAGGAGAGAGGTCACACTGTCTGGCTTACAGAGGCAGCTCCATCAGTGCCGGCGCCTGTGCCTGGGGACTGCCTCCGGCTCAGGCGTGCGGTCTTAGCTAGCCCACGCGGCTCGCAGATTCTAAACCCCTTCTCAAGCAGCTTCATTCACCATCGAGGTAGTATTTTGTTGTCCTTTGCCTGGTGCTTGTGTGTGTCCTTCAGCTGGCTCCTCATGGAGACAGCGAAAAGAAGGGCAACATTTATTATCCCTCAAACCCCAAACACAATCAGGTCTTGCAGGGTTTTGAAGGTCATGATCCGGTCTCCCCTCAAACATCTCTGCCGAGGTCCCCAGGTCCTTCACTCATGCCCCCTCCTCAGGATCCCCTGGCTTGCCCTGTCCTCTGGCACACACTCCAGGCTGTCTAGGACCCTCTAAAACGTTGGTCCCAAACTAAGCACAGAGCACTCCAGGTGTGGCCTGGGAGCACCAATCACAGGGCAGCACCTCTCAGCCTCTTCTCAGAATTCCCGTGAACCCCTCATCTGAGCAGTCATTCCATGCTGAGCCTGCAGGAGACACAATCCTTTCCCGCGTGAGTTAGCATTAGAGCCCATTTCCTCTGCACGAGAGAGTTGGTTTTGTAAGCCTCTTTTATAGTTGGCCAAGAAAGTTCTCCTTCTCAGATACATTTGTAAATACATACACAGGCATCCCCTACAAGGGTATAGGAACCACACACTAATCCTTCTCCCAGAGCTCACCTCACCAATTCACTATGCTCCTATTTTATCTACCCAAGAAATAGTTAGCAGATATTCATAAGGCTCCCCAAAACCCTACCTCGTGGTAAAGAGCACAGCCTCTAAAGTTAGACATTCCTAGGTTCAAATCACAGCTCTACCATTTATTAGCTGTGTGATGTTGGGCAAGTTGCTTCGCCTCTCTGAGCTTTCTTTTTCTCAGAATCCTAAAGTGAAGGTTATAATAGTACCAACCTTTAAAGGGCCAAGCCTGGTGCCTATAATACATCATATTCTTGATAACTCTAACCTAGTAGTAATAGCAGCAGCAGCATTACTAGTATTAATATTATTACCACTTTAGCTACACCTTCCAAAGTAGAAACAGCCAAAAGTTAGAATAGGGATGCAGCCCTTCAAGGGAGATGGTGATGGATGAATATTGCAATTAACAAAGGTTCACAGGGTCCTTTTGTGAAGTTCAGCAGCGGGTTCCAGATGTTCAAAGCTTGTTTGGAGAGATTCTATGAAAGGAAGTAGGGAGGATGGGGCTGACCTAGACTATCAGAGGAGATGGCGTGGCTGTGAGTCCTGAGCTCGAAGGACAGAGGCCCGACTGCTTGGGTGCTGACTCTGGCCTCCAGGTGCCTCGCTTCTGTTGTTCCAGGGTGATTCCCTGCTGTCTGGCAGTATTTGGGGGCCAAAGAGAGGATATGTGACTCAGTGAAACAGAAAGGTTCATTGGAAATAAAGGCACAATGACAGCCAAGGAACCCTGGCCCCAAGTCACCTATGTGACAGTCTCAACCCTCTGTGAACAGCCTGAGGTGGTTGTTTCCAAAGGGGCAGCCAAATGGCAAGGGAGCACAGGTGACCTGGACTTGACCTCGGCCCTGCCACTTGCTAACGTGGAGACCCTGGGTAAAGGATGGACCCCCCTCCAGTCTCCCGCCCCCCCGCCCCGGCCCCGGTCAGCTTTCCCAACAAGGAAACAACACCTGCTTCCAAAGGTGCAGGTGTGTGGAAGTGGATGGTGTGTGTACATTGCCTGGGAAATGTACACAAACGATTCCTGCTCCACAGGTCAAAGGTGAAAGCCAGTTTCTCTCTTTATAGTGCCGCCTTATAGGTGTCACACCATCAGTGGGCTGAGCTCATCTGACTCCAGCCTCTGGAGTCCTAAAAAGCTCTATGGATCTGATCGGCCAGTCTGCAGACTAACTAGAGGGGAGGTAGAGGCAGGCAAAGGCAGCAAGGATGTGACAGCCTAACAGTGAAAGCAGAAGACAAGCCAGCTGGGCGAGGATAGGAGCCCCAAAAGTAAAGCAATCGGAGGCCATTTAGTGCCTGGGCGAGCGATGAACCCCTCTCAGGAGACTGGGCATTAAGTAACAAGTCATGAGAGCCTTGAGTCATTCAGAAAAAGGTAAACCTGTTCAACACAATCAGTTTAAGAAGATTAAAAACAAACATGTCATACATTGGAGCAATATTACCATTGCAAACAGTAAAACAGAAGGTGGGAACTGCAGGTGTCTAAAGGACCTATATAGGGGCGCCTCCTTCTCCGACGATGCTGGATAAATGGAGCTCCACCGAAAGAACATACTGGGGTCTTTTGGCCTCTCAGCAAGGTATTATTTAGGTAGGAGGAAAGCAACAAAAATGGGGGAAGAGGAGCCAATGGATAAGGACTTAGGGTCTGTCCTCCCATTTAAAAAATCTTCCACTTGCTCCTCGCTAGAAGCGCAGCTCCTACTTGGGGAGGCCTCAGTTTGCCGGGATCTTCTTGGGGAGGCCCAGCGCCTCGCGACTCCTGCCCAACAGCATGCCCTCCAGCCGCTGGCAGTGCTCCCGGAGCTGCTTCTCACGGGGCAGCAGGAAGGTGAGGACCTTGTTTCGAACGATGCCCCGGTCCTCCTCCTCCCTCAGTCGCTGCTTCACGCGGGCAGCCTGCTCCTCCTGCTGTACCAGGGCCCCATTCATCTCACAGAAGGCATCTTCCAGGTAATGGATGGCCTTCAAGGCCTCGTTCTTAAAGTCCTCCAGCTCCCGCTGTACCGCAGCCACCTTCTGCTGCAGGACCTCCAAGTCAGCTGACGGCAGGAGGCCGGAGGGCCACGACTGGGGGAGGGAAAAGTCCCCAGACTGGAGGCCGCTCTCCACCATCTTCTTCCCTTGTAAAGTATTCACCTTCATGAGAATGGGCCCCGCCTGATAGAGTGGTTCCATAGTCTTCCCGTTTGGACAAAGAGAGGGAGCTAAGAGACCTGCCAGGTCACTGGAGTTTTGGAGGGTGGGTGGGGAGGGGGACGCTAGAGACAAGACACACAATCATATGAAGTGGAAAAACCCACATATTGTGACATCAGGGCCCCTTCAGCCAATCAGGAGGCAAAGCCACAATCCATTCATTTGCATATTATAGTCCCATTGGTTGGTTATCCAGAGCTTTGTGTGCTCATCCACCCAAGAGGTATTTAGTTGTCCCTCCTGAGATGTGGGTTCTGATCAGCTCATCACCCTTTCAGAACCAGAGTTTAATCTCTCCTTTAACCTCAGAGACAGACGGAGGCCCAGAGCAGGAAAGTAAACCAGCCAAAGCAAAGCAGGCCAGGCCAGATTCACGGGCTGCCAAGGCTGGGTGGTCTCCCACACTGGGAGGGGCCTGGAGGGTCTTGGAATAGTCTCTGGGCTTCAGTACCTCATCAGTGAAACAAGCACATCGTAAGAGATAATACCTAATCCACTTCTAGCTCTAAAATGCTATAAAAAAGTAATTTCTGATTCCAATCCATACTCCTATAATGATGTCAGAATTCTAGATAATGTTAGAAGCGGCGAGAAATGCACTGAGGTTTTGATGTATGGTCCACAGCAGTGCTGACTTGGGATGTGCGGGGTAAAAATGGGTCATTCATTTATTCTGCAGGTACTCACTGAGTGCTCACTCTGCACCAGGACCAGGGCGCAAGAGTAGCAAGCGTGCCGGATCATTCCCGAGTGCCAGAAAAGATGAGAAAAGACATATAGAGAGGTGAATCGCACACATCCTATCTGATTACTCTAAGAAAGGAAATGTTTCTAGTTGACCTACGTTTGGTTTAGTCAAGAACAAACCTCTACCTTGCTCATCTCAATCTCTTGCCCAGATTTCTCTTCTGGTCTCCTAACCTAAACATCTATCCAATGTGCCTCAAATGTGATCCAAAGCTGAACTGGTTATCATTTCGTTCAAACTGGTTGCTGTCTGGATAATGACACCATCCCATGCTAGCATCCAGGTGACAAACCTGGGATCAATGTAGACCCCTCCACATCCAAGTGGCTCTGAGTCCTTTTGATGCCACCACCTCTGAGCACGCTAGTATTAGACCACCTGGGTTGGGGTGCAGCTCCACCACCTACAGCTGTGTCTCTTACCTCCCTGAGTCTCAGTTTCCTTATTTAGATAGTCTGAACACTAATTCAATGGTATCAGCTCCCTGGGAGGGAAAAAAATAATAGCCCTGATTTATAGCTGTTGCCAATTTCCATAGTGTAAATATTCCCACCATGGCTGATTTCAGGCTACCTACAGGATGTCTCTGGGAAGAGATATGCTCAGTTGGCCCTCATGAACCTGTACGAGCCAACTCTGCAACCACAGGGCCCCTGATGAGGGCAGCTGCCTTCCCAGAGATGCAGATTGGCCTACCTAGACTCTAGGTCCTAGAGTGCCTGCAGTGGGCACCAGAGAGGGCACTTTGCAGGGAAGTTCATGGCTAAACTAAGGTGTAGTTTTGAGATGGGATAACAAACCCAAATATTGAAACAGAATGTTGGTGGAAAGAGCACTGTTCTAGGAGTCAGAAGATCTGATGTCTGGAATTGCCATGTGACCACACGTGAGCCACCTCCCTTATCCGAGCCTATTGTCTCTGCTGTAATGTGAGAAAGTGGGAGGCAACTTCTCTGAGGTCTCTGATGTTCTACGATCCATACGGTCCTTCCTTTAAACCTCTCCCCAGGCACTTAACGCCTTCTCCCTCTTTTTGTGACCTAGGACCCATCCCTCCAGGCCCCCCAGTAAATTACATGAGGACAGGGACTGCACATCTCTCATCCTACATACCCCAGTGTCCTGCCTGGTGCCCTACCCGTAGGGCACTTAGAAAACTAGATGAAATAGAGGTTGAATTCATAGGTAGCTCTCAAATCCAGGGGCTCCCCTGGCTTTCCTTCTGACATGATGACACCTACTGGTCTCTTTGGAAACAGCACCCTCTTGATTCCCAGACCAGAGATCCGGAGGGGAACTGGGAAGATGATGTCAACAGCCTGCAGTCTTGTGTGTATTATTAGGGGCTGTATGCAGGTCCAGCCCATAGTAGGTTCCCAATAAATATTTTTTGAATCAGCGAAAGAAAAAATGTGTCTCTGTCTTGTGGTTTATCTCATTCTTTCTCTCTCTCTCTCTCTATTCTCAGCCTCTTTGTCTCTCTCCCACAGAGAACGCTGGAAGTCAGAACCACAGCTATAAAAGAAAAGTTCCTCAGTTTCCCTGGTGCTTTTTCATGAGGTTTCAGTTCATTTCTCCTCAGAGTCCTGGGGAGGACCACATTCCCTCTGAGCCTCTGTCAATGGAAGAGCCAGGCTGGGCAGCTCCCGAACTTTCTTGGGGCCTCAGCAGGGGCAACTCACCACTGGGCACGTGCTCTGCATGTCCACCTCCTAGAAGGTGCGCAGTCCAGGCCTGTGCCTTCCTCACAAATTCCCTTCCATGCAACCCAGGAAAGACAGCATGTCGTTCGTCCTCTTCAGGGTGTCAAGAGAAAGGGATTCTGACGTCTCTCCCTGGTCTATTCCCACAGTTCACAGGCTCCCTGTGTCTCAGGATAATGGGGGAGCAAGAGGAGCTATCAACCCCACAGAGATCCAGATCCCACCCCTGAGAATCAGATCCCACCTGAGTGGGAAGGGTCTCAGGCATGGGCATGTGTTAGGAGGTCTTGGATTGGGGACACTCCTGCCCACATGAATCAGCACCCCTCCCAGGCCCTGTCATGTGCTCCCTGCCCATGCCTCTGCCTCTGCATGTGAAGAAAAGGGACATATGTGCCTGTTTAAAGGGGGGGGGGGAACCCTTTAAAGCTCCTCACATCCCATTTAGAATCACATTCATGGTCCTATTTCTAACCCAAGTACTAGCTGGGGAGCTGGAGCTCCCATAGTTGGCTCTGACTAATCACAGGCCCTCCTGGGACTAGGTCAGGCCTCCCCATGCAAGGACCAAGCAGGAGAGGGGAGGGTAGACGACCGGCTGTGGCTTCTACAAGTTGTTTTGGAGGAGAAACACATGAAGGAACCAAGCTAACTCTCCAAAACTGAGCTGCTCATGTCAGCTTTCAAGAAGAGTCTTCTAGGAACCCCTTAAAACCAGTCCCTCTGCCTCCACAGCCAATAAAAAATTATGAAAAGAACCCTAAAAGTTCAGAGCAATCTCTCAGCAACACCAAAGAGTATGTGGTTGGCTATTTCCAAAGCAGAGAAGTAGTAGTTGGCCCTACCCAGCATACTGTCTTCCCAGAATCCCCTGGGCCTGGGTCTGGGCCTGGGCCTCCCCAGGTGGCTGCTGGCCTGGGAGAGGATGCTTCACAGCCTGTGTCTCCCCAGATGTGCCTCTACCAACAAGACACATGGCATCTTAAAATCCAAGCGCATAGAGGGCCTCCCTCCAGCCTTCACTCACCCATCCATCCAGTCGCATGTTCAAGGGCATTGACTGAGCACCTGCCCTGTGCACACTGAGCTGGGCAATGGATGTAAGAGAGCAGACAAGAGAGAGGAGCCCTGTTCTCAAGCCGCTGGTGTTTCAGCAGGAGACAGACAACAAAGTAAAGCGATCGGCAAAGAAGGTGGCTTGGGCTGGTCTAAGTGCTCTGAAGGGAGTAAACAGGACAAGGTGATGGCGAGCCTGGGGCGGGAGGGGCACTCAGGGAAGGCTTTGTGAGGGGAGGGCCCTTGGGGTGAGTCAGGAATGATGAAGATACCTGGGAACGGCAAGTGGAGAGGCCTTGAGGCAGGAACAGGCCCAGAGGAGGATGAGAGGAGGGGGAGGTGCAGGGCCCGAGCCGTGGGAGACCCGGGATGGCATCCCCCGTGAATGCCCAGTGCCCTGTCAAAGGCGACTCTAGCTGTGCGAGACGTGCACCTCTGCAGCTGGTTTTCCAGTCTGGGGAATGGGGGCAAGGCTGGGGTGCAGGTGGGGACCGGGACCAAGAACCCAACTCGGTGCTGTTCAGCATGATTAATTAACCCAGAGCCGGGCCCAGGCACAGCGCTAAAAATACCTGCTTCCCGCCGCGGTGCGGCAGCTGCCACCCGGCAACTTTTCCCCGTCGCCATTTATCATAATTTGACACTGATAAGGAGTGTCCATGGAGCTGTGTGTCTGCAAGAACAGGACTCATCCACAGCCCACCAGCCAGCTGGCTTGTGGGAATCAGCCGTGGAGGTTTCCTACCTGAGCCCTTCTCCCATCCCAGAGCCCCACCTTGGCCAGCCCTTCCTGTGCCTGCCACCCGCCCTCCGCCTGTGGTCTGGCCTCCCTCCTGGAACCCCAGTGAGCCCGCCTTCAGGGTGGGAGCCAAAGCTTTCTGGAGAGCAGGGGCGCATGGTCGGATGCCATGTTTCACACCACTGCCACCCCGCAACTCGGCTGAGCGCCATCTATCAGAGGCCCTGCCAGCCGGGGCGGCACTTTAATTAAAATATGTAAAACATGCTGGTGGGAGTGGATTTGAAGACACAGGAGCGGTCCTTGGACATGGCAGTACAGGCAGCCCCACCAGTGGGCTGGCCCTTCTCCAGCCCCGGAGGCCTAGGACTGTGCCAGGCGGGGCCTTCAAGCAGGCGGGGGAGAGGTGATGCCCTGCACCCACCACCCGCTCCACCTCCACCGGGCACAGGACTTAGCTGGGGCAGAACAGCCGCACGCACGAAAGAGAAGCTCGCCGGGTCCACAGGCCAGCACGGCGACACAGAGACCAGGCCAGGAAGGGCCTGGCATCGCCCCAGGTAGAATATTCTATCCCACTCTCCACACTAATTTTCTTAAATGACCCATCATGAAGCTGGTACCTGGACATTTATATTAACTCTTTAGCAAAGCCTTTTCCATTGCCAAGATGAATGAGCTGCCCAAGGTTACTCGACCTTAGACTGCCTTCTATGTGGACAGGAAGTGTGACCGCACTGTTTAGGGCAGGGCTAGGCAAATGTTTCTTTAAAAAAAAAATTTTTTTTTTTACTGATTTCAGAGAGGAAGGGAGAGGGGAGAGAAACAGAAACATCAATGATGAGAGTCATCCATCAGCTGCCTCCCTGCACGCCCCTACAGGGGACTGAGCCCCAAACCACATGACACTCAACCACTGAGACACACCGCCTGGGCTGGTCAAATCAGAAAAATTATAGGCCAAAATTTGTAATCCCAACCTTTTCTTAAAATTAGACAAGGCCATTGTTTTAAGCATCCTTCCTCCCCACCCTCATCATTGAAGGAATTTGTGATTTTTACTGAAACATCAGAACACTGGGGTTCAGGCCTGTGACACATTTTCTTTGCAATGACACAGACTCGGGGAGTGTTGAGGGGTTTGGGGAGGAGAATTGAACCCTGAGCCAATCAGACACCAGGGACCCGTAAAAGCCCAGTGGGAGCTTCTGTTGCGAGGGAACAGGGGGCAGGGGCAGTGTCTGGAGGTGAGTGTCTGGGGACAGTAGACAGAGCTGCAGGAGGGTGATGGGGGCCCATGTGGTTTGGGTGGCTGACTCTCTTTCCTACCCTCAGCCCTCCTGAGGGCAGCAGTCCGGGGAGGGCACCCACCGGCTCTAAAATCACCCTGCAAAGCCAAGCTGCTGTTCCCTCGGGCCCATACCCCTCTAACCAGGAACAGAGCCAGAGCCACTGCCTGCATGTCAGGGTGTCGAGCTGAATTATTCGAGCTTCAAAACCAAATCCCCTCCTTCCTGGGTTACTTAACTGTCTGCCTGGTGAGGCGCAGGGTAGGGCCCGGGGGTTGGGGAGGGGGGGGATTACTGGTGACAGACACCAGGGCCTGCCTGGCAGCTCCAGACAGAGGAGCTTTGATCACCTGGAAAACTCCAGACACCAGGACTCCTAATGATGAGTAATGAGCTCAAACCATCGGAAAGTTACCCAGCACCGCCGTGGGGACACACACAGCTTCCCGTGGAAGCCTGGAAGCCTGGGCCGGGGCGACAGGGTGCAGTCATCTAGTGCCCTGCGGAAGAGCGGACCCTCTCCCACCCCCACCCAGGGCCCCCGCTCCTGAGGAGGCGGGAGGTTTCCAGGCTCTGGGCACTTGACTTCTACAGAGTTGGTTTGGGGTCTAGATGCTAGAGGTCGTTTTTTATGCAAACAGTGCAGCCTCCCTGTTTATTCAGTCTTCATTCATTCATTCATTCGTTCATTCATTCATTCATTCATGTATTCAACGCACATGTAACGAATGATTAAGATGAGCCAGCCTGGTGCTTGATGCTCAGGATAGAAGACACCCGAGATGGGGTTTCTGTCCTACAGTGGCGACTGCCTAGCAGCCCTGGCCAGTCCTACAGCACGGCTCTGTGCCGAGGGGCCTGACAGAGGTGGCTGCAGGGCTCAAGACCACCCAGAGCGGGGGACTCTACTGGTCCCTTCTCCTGGTGGGGACAAGGAGCAGGCTGGGGGTGGAATTAGGAGACCCCAGGCCCCTCCAGGCTTCAGCTCTGGAGTCTCACCCACGCCCCTTCGCCTGGGATTTCCTGCTCTGAGGTTAGCCGGGATGATGTCAACCTTGAGTCCCCCGTTTGGCTTCATGGAAACTGAAGCCCGGTGATCCTCAAACTCGGGCATACATTATCATCATCTCAGGAGAGCTTTAAAGATCATTTCTAAGGTCTGGATTTTACCCTCAAGATATTCTAACTCAGAAGGTCTTGGGAGACTGGAGATAGGGGGACCAACCCTCCTGATTTGCCCTGAACCAGGAGGGTTCCTGCGATGTGCCACTTTCCGTTTTACAATGAGGACAGTCTCTGAAATCCCAGACAAGTCACCCTCGCCGGGCAGGCGCCGTTAGTCTCTGCCCCGTAGCATTCCTTCCGTCGTGGGTCCCAGAATCAGGCAGCAGCATGCTCCGGGAGAGAGAGCCCTCACCCAGCCCCAGGTGGTGAGCCTGGGCACGTTCTGTAATTCCATTCCCTGTTGCTATTGTTTCACTTAAGGTGGGCCTGTAACCCACTTCACAGCAATGAGTTGCAAAGGGAAGCGTTATGGAAAGGTTTTACATATGATATAAGAGAATGAGACAAACAGAGGGCAAAAGGGAGCCAGGGGGAGAGAACAGGAGAGGGGGAAGGGGGAGAGGGAATGAGGGAGAGAGAGAGAGAGAGTCTGCCTCTTTTTATGTCTTAGATGTAGTCGTGTGCGAACATTATAGTTGGAACTGTGGCAGCCATTCTGCAATCACGAGGCAACGAACCTAAGATAAAAATTGAGCTGTGCTAAGGATGCACAATTAGATCAAAAGGGCCTCCATTTTGTATAACATCCACGGAGTCACTCGCTACACCAAATCTCAAATGATCTACCTCCTGTCGAATTGAAACGTGACTTAAATGCCTCTCTTGCTTAAACAACTTTCACCTGGTATTCTATTAATTGTAGCCAAACACATCATGACTGTAATAAAGGCCCTAGAATTTGGTGATTTAAGCAAGATGCCTAAATCATCCTGATGCTCTCCACCAATCTAGCCAATACAATAGTTCTCAAAGTGTGTCTTCGGTCTGGCAGCAAGCAGTATGGACTGGAAACTTCTGAATCAGACACCCTGGGGGGTGGGACCCAGCAGTTTGTGTTTTAACAAGCCTATCAGATGACTGACGTCACCCCCGTTTAACACTCATTGAGCTAATCAATACCTGAGGCTCCCTGACGAACACCAGACCTCGGGAACTTCTGGAGGAGGCTTTGAAACTTAACCCACGTCAAACCTGCTTCCTTTTATCACTTGAACAGTAAAGCAGTTTGTCTCCACCTTCTGCCATTTTTCTCCCTCCTCCCTAGTCCCTTCCCCAGGTAAACTCGAGTTAGTTGAATGCTTTGGTCGGATTTACTGGCCTGTTATTAAATAGCTACATCATGACCGGGGAGGGAGGGAGGGAGTTTTCCTGGGCAGGCGTGAACTCGGCACTTAAGGAGGGACAGTGGATGCCAAGGCCCTGCCCCAGTAATCCCTCCGTAAACTCCCACTCCTCGCACACATCCCATGACTGGGGGAGGGAGGCGGAGGGGAAGCCCGGGCAGCCCATCTTCTCTTCCTGCCAGGGAAGCGCTTCAGCTGGCCTTTTATATTCCGGGAGCGCCCTACTTCTCAACATAATGAGTTACTCCAAACCCGGTGAGAGTCCCACAGGCAGAAACTGAACAATAGGCCTCAAGTTGCGAGGGGATCTATTCTCAGTTAAGAAGGAAATTATAAATGCCCAATTACACATCCTCTTTCGAATACGTTTCCAGCATCCCATATATGCTCCTGAATTTTGTTATTCTTCACAGCTGAGCTCACTGTCCAACGGCCATCCAGTAGCATCCCATTATTAATAATAACTCACTAAAAATTAATAATAATGATAATTCCTGACAGGAATGCGGTGCTTTCCAATGCCTGGCCCAGGGGCTTTGTGTGCGCTATCCCTTTGAAACTAAAGAGCCTCCAGCCCAGTCATGAGCCCGAGACTCATCTTTGTCCCGGTTGGATGGGGCGTGAGTCCTTAACAGTAGCTTCCTTTTGTCCATCTTCCCCGCAGATCTATCAGATAAGCCAAAATGCCGTGAAACAGTTAAACACTTGCACCACTTCCAATGTGCGGGCTAAGCTGGTGGCATTGCTTAGACTACACATTGGCCAATAGTTGCTCCCCCTCCCCGCAGCCTGGGACGGCTGAGGGCCCAGAAACCCAATCCAGCAGGTGGAAGGCATCAAGGGGTTTTGAAGTGTATTGCCAGGAAGTGAGGGTTGTGGCCAAGTCCAGCCTTGCCTCTTTCCTCTCAGGGTCCCTGTGTCTCTGGCTCCCACTCCCCTGGGTCTCGTGTTGGGCTCATCTCTCACAGGGCCTGCTCACACCCACAGGCAGATGCACTTCCGTCTCTCGGGAGGTCAGCAGCCCACACACTCCCTTGATTGAACTCGTGATCAACAGTTTACTCGGCTGTAATCATTTGGCCATTATGACAGTCAAGGACTGGACACCAAATGGTCCATGACATGGGGTTGCTACTACGGACATGATAGTTGGGGAAAGATATAATTAAAAACCTCTAAGGCTAATCTTATGGCCATTCTCTGAAGGGGAGACACCTGGGAAAGTGAGCCTGGAGAGCTAAGCAAAGAAGACCCAACCACTGCCAAGTTTGAGGTGTGCTTGGAGCCACGCCATTGGGGCCCAGCAGGCTGCCTTCTCCCGAACCCTGAGTGTGGACTGACAGTCCATCGCTGCCATCTCACTCGGTACCCCCCTTTCCTTCTGGCATCTCCCCGCAGCCACAGAAGCAAGTTTTTGCCATAAGCCTGGTAACTCCAAGCCACCCTGTGCCCATCCAGGGGATAGAGTAAAAAGGATGCTTAGGAGCCTGGCTTGTAAAGCCTCCTTGGTTTGATCCAGGGCACTTGGGTTAGGGAGGGATCAACATGATCTCATGGGTTGGGGATGACCCAGGTCAGCAGAGTTGGCTAAGGCCCCAGAGGGAATTGCTTCTGAGACGCAGTGTTTGGGGCAATTAAAAGGCTGGTCCATGGGAGAGATGCTTGCTGTGAAACCCTGCTAGGCCAGGACGCTCGTCAGAGCCTAGGACCAGCAGCGAGGGTGGCTGGGCCTCCCCTAGGCCCCCCCTTCTTCCTCCCCTGCCACACACGCCTTCTGAGTAACAAAGCCTTCAGGAATCAATCAGCTTTTCAGGATGCACCTTCCTGTCTGAACAGCTCCCTTTTCTCCCTCAGTTCTTGCCGGGGAGGTCAGAGTTCACATCAAATGTCATTAATCATCTTCTGGGGGCTGGAGGCTCATTGGACAGTCCTATTAATCAGAGGCCTATCACACCCGCAGCCGGGCTGGGTCGCCATTGTCCTGTCCCTCGCCTATCATAGAAAGATTAGATTATCAGTGACAACTGAGACACCCTTTGAGTCACAGGGAAGCCAGAGAATGGGGTTGCTTTTATTTTTTTATTTATCCTCCTGATTCGAGGATGAGCTGTTTCTTGTCTTGTCACACTGCATCCTTTCCTTCAAAGAATCAGCTTTAAGAATCCAATTTGTCAAACTGGACAATCACTGGCAAATCCAAAAAAAATACTGTCAGCAACTTTATCAACAAAGGTAAAATAAAGCAGAAGGTTTTAAATGGAACCTGAAAGGATTAGAAAATAAGTTGTGTTTGACAACAATTAATCTGTGAAAAGCAGGGTCTTTGTAAAAAGAACCAGGCAGAGATGGGTCCCAAAGTGATTTGGTGATTCAGGCCCAGCCCAGCCAGGACCTAGATGGCCGCCCCCCTCCCAGGGGCAGGTCAAGTTGAGACCTGGTGCTGAAAAAGAATGAAAACGTACGTCTTCCCCTAACTTTCTGCCTCCCACTAGCAACAGCAGCGACACAAAACAAAACAACCAAACCTGTACAATTTTATTAATCAACGCCACCCCAATATATTTAATTTAAGAATTAATTTGATTTGCCAGAGAAGTCTAAAAAACAACAACCAGGGCACAGCAGCACAAAGCATACAGCTTCCCACTTCTCCCGCTTCTGTGACAGACTCTGTCACACAACTATTGAGCCCCCGACCGTGGCTGCTGCAGGGGTCAGAGGGAAGTGGAAATGTCGAGACCAGCTGAGCACATGAAACACCTGGACCACTTTATTTATTTATTTTTTAATATCGTTTTATTGATTTCAGAGAGGAAGGAAGAGGGAGAGGTAGTAATATCAGGGATGAGAGAGAATCACTCATTGGCTGCCTCCTGCATGCTCCCCACTGAGGATTAAGCCTGCAACCTGGGCGTGTGCCCTGACTGGGAATCAAATTGTGACCTCCTGGTTCATAGGTCTACGCTCAACCACTGAGCCATGCCGGTTGGGTCACCTGGACCACATTAGATGGGACAGGGTCTTGGTGATTCAGAGTCCAGGGACTACAAACCCATATTCCTCGAGGGGCCAAGAAGAAATAGGAACTAGGGAAGGGGCTGAGTGTAACATGAGGCCCTGTCCCCTACTGCTCATGCCCTGCAGGAAGGGGAGCTCAAATTCATCAGATCTTCCAGTTTTTCATGAGATCCTGGAGACTTGGGTTTTTAGGTGAATACTCCCTATTTCAAGTGTTGGCAATTTTTCCAAATAAAAAGAAAAGCACTGTGCATATTTGACCCTCACGCCTGGGATTTGTGAAACTGATCTGACCTATCAGCCTCGGTGCAAATAAGAATTGTGAGGCCCCGGGAGGCTGGTCACCTTTGCTGTATCTTTGATAATGTATTCACTTAAGTTTTCTACCTGACAAACTAGTTCTGAGGGGTTATCTGTGTGGGTGCAATAGAGGCCTTGGGACAGGAACCCAGAGGGCTGTGAGGTCTGTGTGAGTATATTATCCACTTCCCCACAGCAAAAAAATAAACGGGGCTTCGGAGCCAATCTGCCCAGTTCAAATCCTGGTTTTGCCACTTACTAGCTGTGTGACCTCAGGCAAGTTACTCAACTTCTCTGGGCCAATTTTAGAATGGGAATGATAATAATGTCTACCTCAGGAGGCTGCTGTGAAGATCAAAAGTGGCATAGAACAGAGCCTGCCATGTGGCAAGAGCTCTATAAATTGTTCTTGCTGTTAGAATATGTAATCATATTTTATTTCATCCCCAATGGTGCCTGGTATTGAGACACAACATTATAGGGTGAGGCTGGAAGAACATTAGAAACCCTGTTAGTTTGATTATCTAATCTTGGAAAAAACTGAAATACACGAATGGCAAAGCGTTTCTTTTCTTTTTTAAAAAATATTTTTTATTGATTTTACAGAGAGGAAGGGAGAGGAATAGAAAGTCAGAAACATGGATCAGCTGCCTCCTGTACACCCTCTACTGGGGATTGAGCCTGCAACCAAGGTACATGCCCTTGACCAAAATCGAACCAGGGACCCTCCAGTCTGCGGGCCTGTGCTCTACCCACTGAGCCAAACCGGTTATGGCACAAAGTGTCTATTTTCTGTAGCAGGACATGGGGAGACCTAGGCATTTCTACCTACAGTTCACTTTTGACCACTTCCATAGGTCTGTGCCAACCATTTTGCTTTTCTACAGTGACCTCATTGGAAATAAGGCAAGTTTCCATTACAAATGGGTTTAGAGCAAAGCCACAGGAGCCTTTAAGCTCCCAAATATTTCATCAACATCAGCATAGTCAACTCCGAGTACCGAGTGACATCTCCACCCTCGCGCTCATTACAGAAAGATTTGTGAGACATCCCGGGGCCGCCTTTGTCCGCTGCAAGTTTGCAACCGGCTTCATTTTTAAAAGGGATTGTCCCCCAAGGCGGTTTGCAGTCGTTAGTGAGAGGCTGAGCCTCGTGTTGATTTCGGTGTTTGGGGAAAGGTGCTGTAGTGTTAGGGTCCAGCCAGTTGATCATCTGTGAAAATCGAACACTTGAATGTGTTAACTCTTGACAAAACCTGACAGGTACCATGTCCACCTCTATTCGGTGATTAATTAAAGGCTGCTGGAGGGGCTGGTGAGGCGTGGGAGGCCTGGATTTGGTGCTCCATAGATCTGGGGATGGAGCTTGACTCCTCACTTGGCTCTGAAGCCGTGGGCTAGTTTCTTAAACTCTCTGAGTCCCCAGTTATTCATGTGTGAAATGAGGATAATAAAACCTACTTCATGGGACTTTGTGAGAATTACACAGAACAATGTGTGCGCTCAGAAGCTGGGAGCGCCCACTGTTTTCCCTGGAGAAACAGAACCGTGGCTCACAGGAAGACGAGGCAGGGTTATCCCCGGACAGGTGCCCCTGCCTGAGTCATGTGGACCCTTGTTAAGTGCTGGGATGACTCAGCTCAGAGACAAATTCAGCTTCATTTTCAAACGAGAGGACAAGGACAATGAACACATTCATGCTTAATGCTTCTGATTGGGTTTCTGAGCTGAAGGCCAATGGCTGACTTGTTTAGATGAGAGTTTACACATTCCCGGAGCCGATCCGGAATCTGACGTCGGAGACCTGGCTGAATTTCAGTTTAAGCACACAATACTTGATGTATTGACCTTTCTACAACCTGCCACCATCCGAAGCAGTCCACAGAGGGGAAGGAGTGCATGGTGCCTCCCTAGGCATCCAGCGTAGGGTGAGGTGCTGGCCCTGAGAGGGCACCCCTGGAGGGCACACGCCGTGCAGCTCTGGGGAAGAGGTCCCAGCCACCTCCTCAGTTCAGAGAGGAATGATACCATTGCCAAGCGGGACTTGAGAGACGAGGTGCCTGGAGTTCGAATCCTAAACCAGAGATAATCACGACAGCCAGCATTGACTGCGCATGTACGAGGAGCTAAGCATGATGAAGCTTTACACCAGTATCTCATCCCATCCTCACATCAGCCCATAGGGTAGTAGATTACTCTCACAGCTGAGAACACGAAGGAGTCAGCCGTTGCCCAAGGCCACATGGCTTCCACAGGCAGAGCCCTGATGGGAAAGACAGATGCCAGCTCTTGACTGCTGGCCACACAGCCCTTCAATGCTCTTCCAGGAACAGCCCGGCAGCCACGCCTGCACCTAAGCCCACCTCAGGGCAAGGCCTCCTTTCTGCCTGACTAAGTCACTATTTTTTTTTTTAATTTTTAAATTACAGTTGACATAAAATATTATATTAGTTTAGGTGTACAACATAGTGACCAGATATTTATATAACTTACAAAGTGATCACCCCAGTAAGTCTAGTACCCATCTGACACCATACACAGTTATTACAACGTTATTGACTAGATTCCCTATGCTGTTTTTTTATAACTGGCCATTTGTACATCTTAATCTCTTTCCCTTTTTCACTCATCTCCCCAACCCCTTCCATCTGGCAACCAGTAATTTATTCTTCATCTCTATGAGATTGTTTCTGCTTTGTTTGTTCATTTATTTTTTTTCTTTAGGTTCCACATATAAGTAAAATCATATGGTATTTGTCTTTCTCAGTCTGACCTATTTCACTTAGCATAATACTTTCTAGGTCCTTCCATGTTGTTGCAAATGTTAAGATTTCATTCTTTTTCATGGCTGGCTTACATTCCATTGCATATATGTATGGCAACATCTTTATTCACTTGTCTATTGATGGGCACTTAGGTTGCTTCCATATCTTGGCTATTTATAAATAGCACTGCTACGAACATAGCGGTGCACATATCTTTTCAAATTAGTGTTTTGGATTTCTTCAGATAAATATCCTGAAGTGGAATTACTGGGTCATATGGTAGTTCTATTTTTAATTTCTTTTTTAGGGAACTCCATATCCTTTTCCACAATGGCTGCACCAATTTACAATCCCACCAACAGTGCAGAGGGTTCCCTTTTCTCCACTTCCTCGCCTACACTTGCTGTTTGTTGATTTATTGAGGATAGCCATTCTGACAGGTGTGACAAAGCCCCTCTTACAGGCAGAGGCCTCTGCATCCCACTGTGAGCCTTCTCTATGGACTGGGATGTCAGAGGTCACCAGGGCCTGGGTTCTCACCCTACAGTCCCAACCCAGGATCCTAAAGTGCAAATGTAATTCCTGGTGCCCTGACCTGCCTGGGGGAGGCGTGGTGGCCTCTCTTCTCATCCTCACCCAACCCAGACCCATGCACAGGCCTTCCCCTTGCAGGGCTGGCTGTTGGAGCCAAGGAGATGAGTTTACATCCCCACCACCGCCCACTCCCCCATCCCCCACCCCCCAGCTTCTGTGCTGTCCTTGGCCTCTGTGTCCTTACAAAGGCTCTTTGCTCACATGTTATCTAGGTTTGGGACCAAGAGGAATAGATGAGGCCTAAAATAAGTATATTAGCAACCAGGAGAGACAGTCTGGGCTCATAGAACCAAATGAAGAATCTGTAAGCTTTCAGCCTCCTGAAATTGTGGCGCTTTCCCCCACGCTTAATACAAGCTGACAGCCCACATTGTTCTGCCAAGACAAGGAAGCCGGATCCCAGTGATAGGGGACCAGGCACCAGAGCTGGGGGGAGGGGGGGGCGGGGATAAAGAGAGAGGGCTGGTGGGGGGTGATTCTTAATCGGGGGCCTGGCAGGAGACCCTGGGAACGGCGGCCCACTGACAGTGGAGACCAGGAGCTCCAGATGGCTTTTTGTCTCCACGCAATAAAATATGTAATCTGACAGGCCCTGGGGTGGGACTTGGGAAACAAAAGTCTGCAGGGAGGTGGGGCAGGCGTGGGAGTGGGCCGGGGTAAAGGTATCAGAGTCTGAGGAAGACAAAAAGAAGTGACTGACTGTCTCTTCAGGCAATTATGGGCTTTGCAAATGACATTTAATTCCAGAGGTGCCGGCGAGGGACAAAGCCAGTTGTTTCCGGTCTTGGCAAGAGGAGAGACATTGGAAATGCACTGGACGTTTGGCCTCTGAGGAAAGGTGATAACTTGGCCAATTAGCCACGGATGTGGGCTCTTTGTATCCACTCCCCCGCGTTGTGACGGGGGTGATAGAAAGATACAGAGCTTCCCAGTGCCGTTTCATTGCTCGGAGACGGAGAAGTGATGAGCTTCCCCATCGGACTGCACAGACGTCATGCAGAAAAGCAGCTGCCACGTTCATGTGGCTTCTCAGAGAGGGACACACCCCCAGCTGCTTCACCGGGAACATACAGACGCCCAGGGAGACAGTGGCACCTCTGTGGCCTCTGACGAGGCTGTCGCTTTTTATTAAGTAATCTCTGCCTTTCAAATGGCTGCCTGTTTTCTTCCCAAAGGTCTCGGCTGCTGTGTGGGCCCAGCACACAGCAGGCTCCCAATGAATATTAAACAGTGGATGCTGGGGGTGTCTCCAGATTTCATGGTGGGGGGCAACTTGTTATCCAGGGGACAGACTCCACTCTAGGACTAAGGCATGGTCACCGGGGCGAGAGCACAGGAAACTTAAGGTGCGATGGTTTAAGGGTTCCAAAGCCGGAAAAATGGGGCAGTAGGATTAGTGGATATTAGCAAGAGCCTGCTAAGCCACAAGGCTGGAAGTTCTGGTGCGGATGCGGGGAAAATGCATTCTCACATGGAGGGAGGGAGAGAGGGAAGAAAGGCTTTTTCAAAAACAATGTGTCAACATTGATCAAAATGTTAATGGCCACACCCTTTGACCCCTGGAATCGACCCCATGGCAATATGACAGATGTCTGCGAGGTGGTCAGCATGGTGTTCATGGCAACAAGGCTCATAATAAAAAAGGAGAATCAACCTTAAATGCCCATCATTAGGGAAATCGATGGTCCATCCATACGACGGAACACTCTGTAGTTATTTAAAAATAATGAAGGAAATCTACACCTACTGATGTGGTTAAGACAGTGCTTAAAAAAACTGGTTGAAAAACAATACATAAGCATGTATGTTTTGAAAAAAAACACCTAAATACCTAATATGTGTACATAAATGCTCAGACAGAGGTTACCTTTGGAGGGTTTAGGCAAAAGGAATGGTGTTTTGTGTGTAAGGTGAGATTCTTTTTGTTTTCTCTATTTTTTTATTCTTTATTGTTCCTACTGGTTTGTTTTGGCTTCTAACCAAGAGGTAGGGCAGACCCTTTCAGAAGCTGGTATCGCCCCATCATTGCTATTGGTCAAGATCATCATCAGAGGGCCCCAGACTGCAGAGGGAAGCCTGAGGGACCCAGGGTGTAGGCTTTGCAGCTCCAAAGCCAAGAGCGTTCAAACAGCACAGAGCAGGGAGGCAAGGTGTGTGCGTCGAATGGCTGAATGATTCGGTTACTAGAATACATACCATCAGTGACCCATTCTTCTCATCTAAGCATCACAGAACCAAGACCATGGCCTGCCACTCGGCTGGCAGGCCCCTTCCTTGGAGCCTACCAGGGCAGAGTTGAATCCCACAACCTCCTCCCAGCTCTGATGTCCTCCTCTCCACCTGAGGAGGTAATGGGTGAGGGGGTGATGGTTCTGAGCAGCCCTTACACCCATACAGCAAGAGGATTAATTAATGTGGCTAACATGCTCAGAGATCCCTAAATGAGGGTGTTAGCCAAGGGCCAACATTATTAGAGTGATGATGGCTATTAGTATCACACTATTGTTATTATGTTTGCTCTCTCAACCCTTAAATCACACTCCATCTCTCAGTCGCTTGCATTTTATGTAATTATAGCTTATATAGGTAACAAATGGATATTTCTGCAAGCCTGGGAGAGAGCCTTCTGCATACATTAATTTACTTGATTAGTTTTCTATTTGGTATTCTTTGTTCCCCCAAACCCTTCTTTCCTGCCCTGCTTCAACAGAAAATTAATGAGTTTTAACACCTTGCAGAAGTGGGTCGTGCCATGGGAACCCCTCCAGTGTACTCTGGGTGTTAAATCCACACACTCAAAGGCTTCCTAAAGGTTATGCAAAGGTTAACAAACAATTAATATGTTGAATCAGTGTGCTAAACCTGTTTACCCAATCTTTGCAATCTAAAGGCCATTAGCCATCAGCCTCCACATTTTAGATTGATCTCTCTTTCCTAACCCACTCCCACCCTGTCCTCTGGATCCTTTTGGGTGAAAAAGAGAAAGAAAGAATTTTTGAATTGAGAGCACTAACATCTCTGGAAAGTTGGGGCTTTGTCGCTATCTAAGGCTCTAAGCTTTGGGAGGTCCTAAAAGACTCGACCAAGGGAGTTGAAAATTTTAAGAAGATGATGCAAGAAGAGAGGCATTTCTGCCTTTTGAACAATGAGCAAAATGTGAGTTGGCCTTATAAATGGATGCTATATCAGGTTCATGTGTGATTTCCTCCCTGGTTTCTAGGAAGAAAGGGGTAGAAAAGAAGTGTAAGGTAACTCCCACCTTGGGAACTAACAGGAAAGAGACCGCCAGCCACTCTGTCCTCTAAGGAGAAAACATGGCAGAGTAGCTGGAGCCCAGAATGTTCCTTTCCGTAAGAGACAAGAGGAAGAGGTTAAGGAAGAGCCAAATGTAACCCAGGTGGTCCTCCCAGGAGTCCTCTAATTGCACCAAGAAACTCATCGTCCCCTTGTTTGAGGATGCAGTTGTTGATGATGGTAACGCTAATCATGGCAACAATGAAGACAATGACCTTGATGAGATCGTCAAGGTTTACCATTAGCACCTAGGGCCCATGAGAATAGCAACACAGCAGTCCATCGCAGCCTGGCCCCTTTAAAAGAAGCTGCCCATATAATCCACCTCTCGCCTGGGCTCGACAGAAACAGTCTCCCACATGGACCCAGACACCCCCCCCCCCCGCCTGTTTCCAGCTTCTGCATCTTGCCAGTCATGGTGTGTCCCTACCAAAGACCCCCTTTTGGGGTAACCAGGCCTGCACACAGGCTGCCAGCTCTGGCCCTTGGGGTGGCTTCTTAGACATGAGTTGTCATTAGACTCTGGTCTCTGGAGAGCTGGTGTTTCCAAAGACCCCAAAAGAGAAACACACCTCGGGGACACCTGGCGACAACTGCTCCGGTCAACTGAGACCTAGCAGCCCTTAACACTGCCCCCCACTTCCCTCCCACACTGAATAGAAGGCCGCCTGCCAAGTGGAGGAGGAGGAGAACAAGGGAAAAAACAGGGAGGGGGCTGAGCACACCCTGAGCCCACAGGCCAACCGTAGGGAGTCTGAGAGGAGACTGGACGTGGCATTTTATTACCTGGAGAACGGAGACTCTTCCTTCCTACCTGAGAGGATCCAAAATGCAAGAGGAAGAAACGAATCCACAGAGCCCGTGTGCAGGGCCAGTGGGGGGAGAAGAAAGCTGCTTTCTGTTGGCACCTTACCAAGCCCTGCTCATTTGATCACCTGGTTACTCCATATTATCCATTGTTTTATGTTGAACTTGCGTGACTTATATAAAGACTAAAAAATAAACCCTTTAAAAAAGAAAAGAGAAGAGCTCTGTCCTCTACAACTCAAACTGCAAAGATTGATGAGAAAGTGTCCTGACAGGAGCCTGGGCGGGCCAGGGGAGGAAGAGGAGGCGACTCCTGGGACTTGGGAAGTGGTTTCCTTTAAGGTTCTGTATCGAAATAAGACTATAGCCCTAAGTGGCTTAATCACAAGGAACAACAACAGTCTGTAATTATTGGAATCGAGAGTCTAGGTCAGTGGTCAGCAAACTCATTAGTCAACAGAGTGGCAAACCTCGGCTCGCAAGCCGCATGTGGCTCGAGAGCCACAGTTTGCCGACCACTGCCCTAACCAGTTTGGCTCAGTGGATAGAGCGTTGGCCTGCGGACTGAAAGGTCCCAGTTTCAATTCTGGTCAAGGGCTTGTACCTTGGTTGTGGGCACACCCCTAGCAGTAGGTGTGCAGGAGGCAGCTGATCCATGTTTCTCTCTCATCAATGTTTCTAACCCTCTATCCCTCTCCCTTCCTCTCTGTAAAAAATCAATAAAATAGATATATTTTTAAAAAAGACTATAGATTTCGGCAAAAACAAGTTAAGTAACCGGCTCTGAGAAAACATTAGCCGCCCTGAACCAGATGCATAGTCAGAGCAGCTGGCACTCTGAGAATATTGAGAGTATTCTTTCAGCATAAACACATTTTTTTCTTGCAAATTCTTGAGAAATGCACGCTCAGCCTGCTCCCAGGTCGCGTCGGAGAGAGGCTTGGCGGAGGGAAGTGTTTGCAGCCAGGATGAGTGCTGCCTGGAGACCCCAAGAGAGCCCAGGGCTTCTGACTGCAAGTCAAGGTTTCCGAGGCCATGTTTCATGTCTAAAGAAAGAAAATAGTTTCATTGTTTCAACAAATGCCAAGCAGATGATATGAAGGAAAAAATAGATAAGCTAGACGGTGCCCTCTGAATCACTAGAGCGTTTTATGCATAGATTTTTATCCTTAAAAACAGAGGCGGGCATTAGGTTACGTTGGAGGGGGCTGAAACCCTTAGATCTGGCTCGCCCAGCAGGGAGCTCCTGACAACGCATGCATATTGATTGCGGAGGCCGCAGCAGCACCGGGGAACAGATCTTGTGAAGATGGTCCAAAGCCACTCGCTCTGAGAGGTTGCCCATGGCTGACGGCACACGTGGCGGCCCTGAGGAAGAGCAGGCTGGCTCCTGGCTGCTGGGGGCCTGGTGCAAGGAACCCACCCGTCCGTCTCCCCAGCCTCCAGCCTGTGAGAGAGACACCCTCCTTGCTGTGGGTTGGGAGGGTGGTCTGTGCTTGGAGCTCTGTACTCCCCTCCTGAGCCTGCAAGTCCCGTCCCCCTGTTAGGTGCTGATGGTTTAATTTGGCCTCCTTCCATCCCAGATTGTACTCTTTTGGGGAGGATAAAAGGGAGACTGCTCATTCATAATAAGTGGAAATGAGCATGTCAGCCTCCTGCAGCCCAGGTTAGTGCAAGGGTGGGGGGAGAGGGGCTGATCCCTTGCAAGCAGATGGGGAAAGATGCCCCCACGCATCCACCAAGAAGTGCTTCTGCCACCAGAACCCGCTGGCAACGAGGATGGATACACTCAGCTTGTCCACCGCAGCGTCTGTGACAAAGGAAGAAGCCCAGGCCCAAGACCGACGTGCAGCTCACACCAGAGACTGTTGCCCACCAGCACCCCAGCCAATATTTCAGATGCTCCCAATAATTGATGGCCAGTCAACCCATATGGATCTGGAACACATAAACAGTCCTTTGTTGTTTTAACACCTTTGTGTCAAAGGCTCCTCATGTATCATCTAATCTGTTCAGAATCCACAAGCAATTTGGGGTCCTGTTCCTTCAAGCTCAACTCTTGGCCTTGTGTGGCCATCCCTTGGGGCACCTGGGTGTGCCCTCTCTGCACTCTTTCCCTGCCGCTGCCAACCTGGCAGCCCAGCCTCAACCCTATAGACTATGCCAGAAACTCAGGTCCCTCTGACTGTATGGAGGGCTCACCTCAAACTGTGACATCACAGAGAAGAAAACACCGTATGTGAGCTACTCAATCCCCCTGGGCCTGGGCCTGGGCCTCTGGATGGCCGCAGCCAGGCATTGCTTCTACCCAATGCGCTCCTCATGCCAATCAACCAAGCAGGCCGCAACTCCCACCTCCTCCCCAGATCCTTGGAGAAGAAGGGCAGGACTGAGGTCTCCTGGAGGCAGAAGCCACCACACAGGGAAGCTTGCCTCTGAGAGTTAACTGAAGTGAGACCAGAGGTGAAGAATCAAACCCCAAGCCCCTCTTCTTTCTCCCCCTTTCTTAATTATAATCTCATTTGTAAGCCAACCCTGCCATTTTGTCTCCCTAATGGCTAGTTTCTATTCTGGGACTTTCTCCGCCATATTATCCTTTGCAATATTCAGGAGCTCAGGCAATGAAGGGGTAAGGCTGAGATTGCCCGTTCTTCTCTCTCTTTTTAAATATTTCAGATGCTCCCAATCCTTATTTTTGCATTTCGATTTCCTGTGGTACAGTGCATTTATCTTGGTCACTCAATCAAGTCCCCCTCCTCCCCCCACTCCCTTATCTGTCCTGCTCTGGGCTGGCTGAAAATACCTACATTATCTTTGCAGCCAATACACCAACTGGAGGGAAATCTACAGATTATCTTGATAGGGAGACGTCTGAGGAAAAACTGGGAAGTGCTGCATTTGTCAGGGGACAAGGGTGAAGTGTGTGACCTTCGTCAGCGACTTTCTTTCAAGGTTAACCGCATAGCACAAGCCACTTCTTCTCCTCTTTGTTTAAGTTGGGAAACAAATCTTCCACGGTGTCTGTGTCCACTCAGGGAATGAGTTGACTGACCCCCTTGCCCCCCCTCACCTGGCCCCAGGTAGCCTTGACACTGAGTACCTGAGCCTTAGACTTCCCACTTATGATACAACCTGGCTGTGACCCACATCCCTGAATGGCAGGTCTTACTGAGCAGCCCCAAGCCCCCGCAGGGTTGGTTACAGGTGGGCTTTGTGTATTGTTCATGTAATGGAAAGTGCATGGATGTTCCTCAACTGGGCCTCAGGCTGGGTTAGATTGGGCTTAATTTCCACCACACTGTAACCTCACTATTAGTGGAAGGAAGGAAGGAAGGAAGGAAGGAAGGAAGGAAGGAAGGAAGGAAGGAAGGAAGGAAGGAAGGAAGGAAGGAAGGAAGGAAGGAAGGGGCAGAATAATTGATGGTCAGTCAACCCATATGGATCTGGAACACATAAACAGTCCTTTGTTGTTTTAACACCTTTGTGTCAAAGGCTCCTCGTGTATCATCCAATCTGTTCAGAATCCACAAGCAATTTGGGGTCCTATTCCTTCAAGCTCAACTCTTGGCCTTGTGTGGCCATCCCTCTCAAAGTTGGTAAGGAAAACCCTGCCCTCCCCTAGGGGCTCTTTCCTCTCCCCTTTTAGCCCAGTTCCTCCCCGCGTCCTGGGTTCCACCTCTGTTCAGCCCCTGGCACCTATTTTTATCATTTTGTTCCATCACATCTGATGACTCTGGAACTTGGATCCTGCCAGATGGACTCCTAGCAGATCGCTTGTGTGTTATTAAGACCTGCAAAATACAGACCTTCTCCAGGCTTTCACACTTGGGAATTGCATTTCTCGTTCTGTAAGAGAGACCTGATCCATGAGGCCTAAACAAGATAGAGATTTATATTTCTCCATTTATTGAAAAAAGAAGATGAAGGAGAAAAGACTCCAGAGTAAGGCAGCCCAGAGCTGATGTGGGAGCTCCTCCTGTGCTTCTGCTCTAACCATCCATGGAAGCAGGTGGCTTCCATTTGAATCAGTGTATGTAAAGATACAGGAACAGTCAGGAAGAGCTGGGGATCTACTCAGAAACAAGGAGAAAACCAGAGGGAGGATGAGGTCAAAGACAAGGTCAGCCTGATCTGTAACATTTTTGTTTTTCAAGGAGAGTAGACTCGAGGAGTTAGAAACTAATTTTTAACAGGGCATATTGATTTCTGGAAAGAGTGTGGCATGTTTAACACTTTTATAGACTCCTAATAAAGTATGAATTGATATAACCATTTTAGAAAGCAATTTGGAGAAATACATGAAGAACCTTAAATATGTTCATACTCTTGGCCTCTAATTCTACTTCTGGGACTTCATCCTAAGGCGATAAACTAAAATGTCAAAAAGCGTTATGCACACATATGTCGATTATGATGTGACTGAGAGCAGCAAAAAGCTAGAGCCGTTTAGATAGTCAGTCATATTGGGGTTAAAGAAATTATGGTACACCCTTATGATAGAATATTATGTAGTAACTAGAGGCCCAGTGCATGAATTCGTGCACGGGTGGGGTCCCTCGGCCTGGCCAGTGATCGAGGCCTATTGGGGGACCAGCCAGGGGGATGTTGGCTGGCTTGGGGGAGGGGTCACAGGAGGTTGACTGACAGGGGAGAGGGACCACAGGAGGTTGGCCAGCGGGGGGAGGTACTGAGGGAGACTGGCTGTGGGAGCGCACTGACCACCAGGGGGCAGCTCCTGTGTTGAGCATCTGCCCTCTGGTGGCCAGTGCGCATCATAGTGACAGGTCAACCGGTCGTTCTGGTCATTTGGTCCTAATGGTCACTTAGGCTTTTATATATATAGATTAAAATGAGGTTCACACAAAAATGTATAAGGAATTTGGGGAAAATCTAAGTAAATGAATAGTACACAAAATTGAGTGTCATTTCATCAAAGCTGTACACACAAAAAATGTAACATTACCACCTGGGCATACCCAAATGTCACAGTAGTCATCGTTGGAGGAGTGGATTATTCATGTTTCTATTCTTTATGCATATGCATAATTTTTTCTAGAACATGTTGGTTTTAATTTCATGTTCATCATCTTTAAACTGTAGGGGCTTTTGAAAGGTTCATCAGGAGCCAAGGGGATCAGAGATGCCATAGGAGAAGAGAGGAGGAGCTGGCAGTAAATCACCTCATTTCTGTGGAGTCAGGAAAGCAAAGCAGAGGGTGGGGAGGGATTTGCACTCTACCCAGCTGACAGGTCCCAAGCAAGCTCTATGCAGGCAACATGACCAGGTGCCATCTGCTCCTGCCCCCTGCCCTGCTGCTGAGAAACCCCTGGGCAGGGACTTGAAGGGCTGGCCTCTCCCCTCTCTGAGGACTGAGGGTTCCGGCTCCTCCAGGAGCTGGGTCCAGGTTCATCAGCATCACCCCCGTGGGTGTCAGCCGAGAGGGAGGGAAGGCAGCATTCAGGATGGACAGGAAGCTGGGGGGAGGGTGGGGAAGTGTCTATTCATTTTTCCCTGGAGAGGCCTCTGAGTCACTGAGATCCCTGCCTTCTGAATGTTTTCTACTGGCTCAGAGCCTCTGCCAGTTCTGAAACCTCCCTACTGTTTTGTTTTCTCTTAGCAGTGACAATCTGTGGGGGCTTCTCTTCCCTTATCCTAAATGAAGACAGGAAAATAATATCCCAGCTGGGTCCTCAATCCGTGCAGTGTTGCCGGAGGTTTCCAAAGGCCCAGGTCTTGTTGAAGGCAGGCAGTTAGGCACGGATATGGGAAACTCCTCAGAAAACAGCTACCGACTAGGTCCGTTCTGCAAATCGGAGCTCCTGGGCTTTGGAATCAGATAGAATAGGCCTCAGCTCCTGGCTTCGCTCTGACTCAGTTCCAAGACCTTGGACAAGAAGCCTACACTTTCTGAGCCCTGTTTGCTCTGTATATTAGGGTAGGAGAGGATCTCCCAATGAATGTGGCTGCAAATATCAGAAATAATGTTTTTAAATGTGCCCTATGCAATGGTTGGCACATAATAGGTGCCTATAAAAGGTCATTCTTATTTGTCAAATTATATTTTCTGGGCATCCTGAAGATGTGAGAAGCAGTGCCCTGGAACCAGGCACTAATCGAGAAAGGAGGGTTAGTCCTGTATCTTTTCCAAAGCACAAAGGAATCATGACTTCTCTTAATAATAGCTGATATACTCAGCCCTCAAGAAGCAACTCACATCCAGGCCTCCCTCTCACCTCCCTCCTCCCACCAGCCCCAGTGCGGCTCTTCCTGACCGCGTGGGTCCGCTGCGCTCCTTCTCTCCGCATCCAGGAGAGCAATTACTGTCAGAGCCATTCAGCTGGTAATTAATCATGTAGGGACCTGTGACATCTCTGCTGCTGTGGTTGAAACCCTTCCTTATACCCTTCGCTGTGCTGCTCTTCCCTTGTGTTTGTATCTCATCTCTTCAACTAGATTACAAGCCCCTTGAGGGTGAGGCTGCTTCCTCCATTTCCTGCTCTGTTTCTCAGTAGGCGATTGCTACTGACTTGTCAGACCTTGGATTTTTTTTTTTTACTTTCTTTAGGTTTAGCCCACAGAAAGCACAGCCAGGCTTAGCTGGTGTCAGGTAGAATATTTGCGGCTCTAAACACCTCTGAACAGCTCTGGATTGGCTACTTCCAAATGGGGCAATGCAAAGAATCTGCAGCAGGAGGCAGCTTGCTATGCCCCTAAAGTGTGGCTCCTCTGATTCGGAGCAGATTGAGGGCTGGGGGCGGGGTGGGGTTGGGGGTGGGGGGGGGGGGACAAAGCCAGTGCCGCCAAATCAAAGGCTAGATTTGTGTCTGGGGCCATGCCAGGACACCGGTTGCTTTCCGGCCACCCACAGCTTCTGGGAATGCCGGGAGAGGCCGCTCCGGAGAAGCAGGACTCACATCAGTAAGCAAGGGGCAAAATCGCCACGAAGTCAAGCCAAATCTGGAATCATTTCGGAAGGGGAGTATCGGGTTCCTCCTCCTGCTCTCATCTTCGCTCCCTGATCTGGGCTTGTGGGTGCCAGAAAAGCTAAGGAGCAGGAGCTCCCAGCAGGAGCAGCTGGGTCCCCGCCCTCCCTCTGCAGCCTGGGGCGCCTCTGGTCAGGGCAGGAGCAGTCACGCGCAGCTGACAGCTGTGGTGGCGCCAGGGCTCGGGCACCCACCACATGGCTTCCTTTTTTATTCTGGCCTCCCCTGGGCCGGCTGTTCGGCTGTTCGTCCCCTCCCATCAGAGCGGCAAATGGCCAGTGGGGTTTTCGGAGAAGGGCACAGAGGAGGACGGGAAAGGGTTAACAGCACCTGCTCCCTCCTCTTCCTTCTTCCTATGACATTCACTTCAAAGTCACAGGAGGTGCTTCCTTTCTTTGTTGCATCCCTGCAGACAGGGGACTCTTTTTCCCAACTGGGGTTTCGCATTTCAGCGGTTCTGGTGGCTGGGATCACAGGTGGAACTCGGGAGGGAAAGCTGGTGTTCGCTGAGTGCCTGCCACGCACCAGATGCACACCATTCCGGGCGCTGGGCTGCACACCGATGGGCTGGATTCCAGGGCAGTGCGGAGGGCCTCGGCTTGCGGGTCCCCTCCCCTCTGCCCCAGTATTTTAATATCAATACCCGCTAGCCAAGGGCCAGCACCTCCCATCTCTATCCCACCCCTTCGCCAGGGCCCTTCCCCACGGCAGAACTTTTCCATGGACCTCCATAGAGAGGTTCTTCCTGCTCCTGGGAAATAGCTTTGCTAATGACAGCAGAAATAAACTCTGATGCGGAAGGCGCCGCGGAGGGGAAAGGCTGGGGCCGTTGGGTGAGTGGGAGTCCTGTTTCATGTACGGTCAGGAGCTGCCGCGGTTCGTCCGCCTCTCATGACAAAAGAGCGCCCCCTGCTGCCCGAGCCAGCCGGGTGTCGCGCCGCAGGTCGCTGGGAAGGGCTGTGTCCTGGCAGAGCGGGTCATCCTGTGAGCAGAGGCACCAGGCCTTGCAAAAGGAGAATGCAATACAGCCGCCTGTGGCGCCCTCTGGAGGGCGGAGCGGGGGCAGTTGTCTGGGTCTGCACGTTAAGAGTGTGGGATCCGGTTCCCAGCCTGGTTCCACAATACACTGCCTCCCAGCCCCTGGGCATATATGATTTAATCTCAGAAGCTTCGGTTTCTTTCTTTTTTTCCCTTTTTAATCTTCACCCGAGAATGTGTTTATTAATTTGAGAGAGAGAGAAAGAGAGAGAGAGAGAGAGAGAGAGAGAGACTGATGTGAGAGAAACATCCATCTGTTGCTTCCCCTGGAAACCCCCAAAGGGGATCAAGCCGAACTCTCAATTAGGCATATGTCCTCACCGGGAATCCAGCTCAAAAACTTCGGGTGTAAGAGACTACGCTCCCACCAACTGAGCCACACTGGCCAGGGCCAAGCTTCCCTTTCTTCATCATTAAAGAAAGATCATTGATAGTACGTATATCACAGAGATGCTTTGAGGAGATAATTCATGTAACGCACAGAGCAAGCTTTCAATAATAATAACTGTTATTACTGATTCAGCTGACACCTCTACAACTAAGTGATGAGAGAATAACTGACAAGATCCCACGGACAAAAGTCAGGGAATTCTTTTTTCAAAGCATTTTCATCATTAAATGGATCTGATCCAATTCCATGGGCATATTTGAGAGAAACAACTTTGCCTAAAGGGGAAATAGATGCCAGAAACGTTCACAGAAACATCAACCACAAGCAATTACTAAGCACATTGATCAATGCTCCAAGCTGTGCAATAAAGAAAAAGGGAAGGAGTTATGTTGGGGGAGGTTCTGGCCTGTATTATCAATTTTTCCTACTTTGCTGGATTATATCCATTAACTACAAACATACTGAAACATCACCAATTAAAAACCAACAACAACAGCAAGCCTAGCCAGTATGCTCAGTGGTTGAGCATCTACCTATGAACCAGGAGGTCATGATTTGATTCCCGGTAAGGCACATGCCCGGGTTGCAGGTTCAGTTCCCAGTGGAGGGTGTGCAAGAGACAGGCAATCAATAATTCTCTCTCATCACTGATATTTCTATTTCTCTCTCCTTCTTCACTCCTCTCTGAAATCAATAACACCATATTTTTTTAAAAATTTTAATGAAAATGAAATAAAGACTTTTATAGACATATGAAAGCTGAGAGAAGTCATCAGCAGCAAACACCAATACAATAAAATCTTGAAGTAGGTCCTTCAGGCAGAATGAAAATTATACCAAAAGAAAATCTGGATTTACACAAAGGAAGGATGAGCCCAGAAATAGTAAAAATGTGGATAAATATGGAAGTCTTATTTTATTAGTACTTAAATCTCATAAAAGCTAATTGATAGTTTAAAGCAAAAATAACAAAAACTAACCATGCATTGTAAAGCTTCTAATATATATAGAAGTAAAATGTATGACAATAATAGCACACGGGCCAGGAGGGGAGAAGTGGGAGCATCCTAATAATAAAAGCCTGTGTGGTCATGATGCCCTCACGCCGTAATGAGTGGTCACCAGAAGGCTGAGTGTGCAGCGAGCGCGCATGGATGGGCAGGGGCTTGATGCTGCGTGCGCAGTGCAGAAGCGGGTCCTACAGTGAAGCCAGGGGTCCCACGGCTCTGTGCAGCAAGGCCGGGTTTGCCGCGACGCGCTCCGGCCTACCTCTTTGGGGCAATCCTTCGAGGAGCTCCAGATAGGTGGGTGTGGTCTACTTCTTTGGGGCAATTGATTGCGGGACTCCCACACTGTGAGAGGGCACAGGCCAGGCTGGGGGCCCCCCCCTCTCCAGTGCATGAATTTTATGCACCGGGCCTCTAGTAGTGTTATAAGGTTCTTACACCATAGGTGAAGTGGTGTAATATTTCTTGAAGGCACATTGTGATAAATTAAAGGTGTACATTACAAATTCTGAAGCAACCACTAAAAGAACAAAGCAAAGAGTTTTAGCTAATACGTCAACAAAGGTGATACATGAAATAATAAAAAAGAATACTTAATACAAAAGAATTAACATAGACATAAAGGACAAAGAATAGATGGCACAAATAGAAAGCAAATAGCAAAATAGTGTTTTTAAACCTATCCACATCATTTAACACCCCCAATTAAAAGGCAGAGATTGTCAGACTGGATAGGAAAGCAAGACACAACCAAATGCTTTTTCTAAGGAATCCACTTCAAGTATAAAGAGCAAGTGGGTTAAACTTAAAAGGATGAAAAAAGATATACCATGCTAACACTAAGCAAAATTTAAAAATATCAGACAAAGTAGATTTCAGAGCAGGAATATTACCAGGGATAAGAGAAGGGTCATTTCATAATAATAAAGGAGTAAATTCATCAAGAGGACATAATAATCATAAATATTTATACACCTAACAGCAGAGCTTCAAAAATGCATGAAGCATAATGCCATTATTCACAGTCAACATAATTGGGCACATAGAAAATAAAAGAAAGATATTGAGGATGCTTTAGAATTAATGAGTAATTTACCAAAGTCACTGGATGCAAGGTCAATATACAATCACGCTGTAGTTTGAATTTGCATCTCCAGGATGACATTTTAAGATATTTATTGGCTATTCAGAAATGTTATTTTGTAATGTGCCTGTACAAGTCCTTCGCGCATTTCTGTTGGGTTGTCTGTCTTTTTGCTTTATTGATTTGTAGGCGTTCCTTATGTGTTCTGTATGTGAGTCCTGTGACAGATATGCATATGGCAAATAGTTCCTCCCGCTCTCCATGGCTGCCTTTTCACCTTGCTCCAGTTGTAAATTTACTACCTCTCTCTGCTTTGCTTTGTGACTCTGGAACTTTGTGACTCTGGAGATAATATTTCTCCTTTGCCAGCTGGCTTGATAATATGCTTTGTCAGTGGAAGATACTGGAGGCTCCTTGCAAGGCTGGATGAGAAAGGTATTTTTTTTCTTCTGTTGTTCTGTTTTTGCATGGAGCTGTGTACAGGGACCCTGGCTGTGTTACCACACAGGTGGGCTGCCCTTGCTGTTCACTGGGGGCGAGGACTCTCCATCCATTTCCTTTGTCCCCGGAATAGCAGACAGGGTGGCGACCATGCCCCCTCCTCAGAGATCTGGATCTCAGCCCTGCAGGGCTCCCTGTCTAACTTTGTAAGCTCCTTCCTTATTCACTCTTCCCCCAGCCCTGGGAAAAGTAAATAATAGCTCAGCTTCCTGCAGTGTTTACCTTGATGATAACTTAGCATTCTTTTTTTTTTTTACCTTTTTAAATAGTGAATCACCTTTTTTTCTATTATAATAGTTCTTTATGTTAAATTTTCCTGTTTACTTTGTTGGAATAAATTCTGTCCCCTCACTGGATTCTGACTTACACTCACGTGACCGTGGCCTTTGGTAAGTAAAAGTTCTCAACCCTGACATGCTTCGGCAGCTTTGTCGAGAATCAGTGAGTCTCATATGGATTAGTCTAGTTCCGGGCTTTCTGTTATGTTCCATTGACCTACGTGGCTATCTTTACACCAGTACCACACTGTCTGGCTTACTGTGGCCATATATTAAGTTCTTAAAATCAGGTAGTATAAGTTTTCCAACTTTGTTTTTTTTTGTGTGTGTGTGTTTTCCAAAGTTGTTTTGGCTGTTCTAGGACCTTTGAATTTTTACATACATTTTAGAAACAGCTTGCTCATTTCTATGAAAATGTCTTCTGGGATTTTAACTAGGATTGTGTTGAATCTATAGATCAATCTGGGTTAAACTGACATCTTAACAATACTGAGTCTTCTAATCCATGAACATTGTGTTGATCCGTTTGGGCTGCAATAACAAGATGCCATAGACTGGATGGCTCATATAATAGAAGGAGGCTGGGAAGCCTAAGATCAAGGTACCAGCAAGGTAAGTTTCATCCTGAGGCCTTTTCTCAGTAAACAGCTGCCATTCTCTGTGTGCTCCTATTTTCTTGTGTGCACCAGAGAAAGAAGGAGAGCACACTCTAATGTCTGTTCCCATTTGGACACCAATCCTATTGGATCAGAGCTCCACCGTGGTGAGCTCATTTTGTCTTGACTACTTCCTAGGAGGCTCCACCTACAAATATAGTCACACTAGGGGGTTAGGATTTCAACATACGAATTTTAGGGAGGACACAACTTAGTCCACAGCAGACACCATCTGCCTCCCATTTATTTAGATCTTTATTTCTCTCAACAACTTTTAAAAATTTTTGGTGTCTTACACATCTTTCATCAAATATATCCCTAAGTATTTAATATGTTTGAGGCTGTTGTAGATAACATTTTTAAAGATATCAGTTTCTAATTGTTTGTTGCTAGTATACAGGCATACAATTTAGTTTTGTACATAATAGGCCTTGTATCCTGACACCTTTCTAAACTCACTTGTAAGTTCTTATAACTTTCCTTAGGCTTTTCTATGTAAAAAAAAAAATCATGTCATCTGTGAACAAAGATGGCTTATTTCTAACTTTCCATCCGTGTGCGTGTTTTCCCTTTTGTTTGTTTGCTCTGCCTTTTTGCACCTGCTAGAACATTCAGTGCAATGCTGAGTAGATGTGATGAGAGCATTCATCCTTGCCAATCTGAGGGAGACAATACTCTGTGTTTCACCATAAAGTATGATGTTTGCTATAGGTTTTTCTTAAGTGCATTTTATCAGGTTCAGGAAGTTTCCTTCTAAGTCATAGTTCGCTGAGTGTGTCTATAATACATAGAGAAATTTTTTTCAACTACATTTTTCTGTTGAGATCACCAATGAAGCTATGTGGGCTTTCGAATTTTCATTATAGGAAGGTTTTTCAGATTATTAATTTAACTTCTTTATTAGAAATAAGTTTATTTGGATTTCCTATTTCTTCTTGAGTCAGTTTTGGTATTTGTCTTTGAAAAAATTAATACATCTCTCTTAACTTGTTGAATTTATTGACATAAATTTGTTCCTATTATTTCCTTATTATCATTTTAATGTCTATAGGCTGTATAATGACATTGACTCTTTCATATTTGGTATTGGTGATTTGTGTCTGCTCACTGTTTTTCTTGATCATTCTAGTTAGAAGCTTATTACTTTTATTTATTATTTTTTAAATGGCTTCTGTTTCCATTAATTTGATCTACTATTTTTTTCTATTAATTTCCGCACTCGTCTTTACAATTTCTCCCTTCTACTTTGTTTTTAGTTTATTTTGCTTTTATTTTTCTTCTCGAAGAGGAGGCTTAAGTCCTTCATTTGAAACCTTTCTTATTTCTGTATAAACTGTGTTTTAGTTGCATCCCAGATCTTCTAATGAGTTGCTTTCATTATCACCCACCTCAAAATATTTGTGATTTCTTCTTTGACCCCAGGATTATCTAATTGTTTAATTACCAAATATTGGGGAGATATTTTTGATACCTCCTATTATTAAAATCTACTTTAATTTTATCATAGTCAGATAACATACTCTATATTGTGTTAATCCTTTAAATTTATCAACTCTTGTTTTATTGCCCAGGATATGGTCAGTCTTGGTAAAGATCCCTGTGCACTTGAAAAGGTTATATCTGCCATTATTCAGGATAGTGCTCTACAAATATCAATTAGGTTATCAACTGGTTGACAGTGTTGCTCAAGTTTCTAGAACCTTGCTCATTGTCTATTTTTCCCATTAACAGTAATGCTGTTTCTTTACAAATCTAAAATATCTCCCCAATATTTATAAATCACTTTGCACACAGATACTTGGCCCAGGCTTTTCTTCTGGTAGAACTCAACCTTAAGTCAACATCCAAGTACCACTTAAGGCATGACTCCAAGTGACTCCTCCCCACTCACCCACACAGCTAAACCCCAAAACACTCATGTGCCCAACTTCGAACAACTGGCCATTCGAACACCTATGCTTGCTCTAAAAGAATAATAGGGGTTTTTATTCGCCTCACAAAAGCATTCACAACAGGGTTCTCAATATCGGGAACTCCACACGCTGCGTGTTTAAAGTAAAATTACAAAATTTTACCCAAAAAAAAAAAAAATGACCTGGAACAACTTTTCCAGAAATAATGTATCCTATATAAAGTGCCCCATATTAGCAGCCCGATATTCCCAGACTTTGAAATCTCTCTCTGTGTAAGTGGCTTTCTCCTGGGGCAGCCTGGTAAGTTTCTGACTCTTTTCCTGAGCCCCATGTCATACATACCCTGAAGGGAGTTGCCATGGAGACGGCGGGAGGGTGACCTCTGAAGTAAGTCGGGCTCAGAAGAAAGGGTTCCTGCCAGTGTGGCTAAGAAGCAGGGGGCTGAGATGCAAATGGCATTCCCTTTGGTCCATCGGGCAGATATTTAACTAGTTGAGCCTCGGAGACGTGCTGGAGACATGCAGAAAGTACTCAAACAACTTCCCATGCCGGGGAGCTGACACTGGGCTCACCCAGCTGCTCTCAAGTAGAAGCCTGAACAATACACCTCGCCCGGAGTCTGGTTCAGACAGCTGCGTGCACCCAAAGCAAGGCCGTCCTGAGGAAAGCAGGTTGGGATTGAATGGCTCTAATTAATTTATTAAGGGAGTTCACTGATAGAAAAAGAGGGTCACCACATATGTAAATGGTACTGTTTTATCCCAGGATCTAAATGCTCTTAACCAGGGAAATGAACACTATCTCACGTTTGTTTAATTAGCTCATTTGAATAGAAGAGAGGCCAGGAGGAACGTGTAGGCCTGAGCTCAGGAACCTGCCCACAGGGATTATTCCTCAACCCCTTAACACTGAGACCCGCTGAACTCTTTCTTCAGTACTTTTTAAAAAAATGTTATTAATATTTGCAATGACAAAAGAAGTTATTTGTGCTCATTGTAATAAGTCAAACAATGCAGAATTTTTAAGTAACTGTCTTTCCTTCAATTCCAGTCAGTTGAGGTAATCAATCTTAACATCCTCAAGTACAGATCGCCTTCTATACCTTCTTTTCTGATCATTTAAATACATAAACTATTCCCCTTTAGGTTTCCCCCTCCCTGTCACAGGCTTTAACATCACTCTTGCTACTTAACATTATATTATAGTATCATGGGGATTCCTCTCAGTCAAGATACATGGATCAAATTTATATGATATTGTTCTACAATATTCTCTAATCGTATAATTTATTCAACATTCCCCTATTGATGGACAATTCTGATTGGATCCAGCTTTTGCTAGTATAAATAGGGCCAATCTTATAAGAATGTATATATTATTGTATATATAATAGTATATATCTAATTGTGTATATGTATTATATGTGTTATACTGATGGTATTATTTCTATAGGATACATTCTCAAAATTGGAATCAAAGATGTATTCATTTTTACTTCTAACAGCCACCTTGAAATTATTTCCCCAAAGGGTTTAACCATTCACAAAACTTATTAGCAATGTGTGACAGGCCCTGTTTACCCACCCACTTAACAACACACTTATCCATCTTTAATTTTTGCCAATCTGATGAGTGAAAATGGCATTAATTACTGTTTGATTTCTTATTTCCCTGACTGCTGGTAGAGTTGAGTGTCTTTTCATATGTTTATTGGCTATTTGTATTCTCTCTTCTATAAAATGCTTGTTCATATCCTTTGTCCATTTTTTTAAGTTTTGTCTTTTCCTTATCAGGTTATACATTAAGGATATTAATTATTGTCTGTCATAGATAGTATCATTAGTCTTTTGACTTAGTGGGACTTGGTCTTTTTTATCCTTTCCCTATCAGTTTCACTTGTGAATGACAGCTTTCACTGTTTTTTTCCAAGTTCATGGGCAAAGGTGTGGGACTAAGAAAAAGCACCCAGTGACTGTCGAACAGAAAAGAGGTTCTGCCTATTCGTCCTGGGAAGCCAGGAAATGAAGTTGGACAACATTTAGCATCTCTCTCTATCTCGTCTGATAGAGAAAGAGGTAGTAGCTTTTCCAGAATTCAATTTATTTTTTCTGCTTTACATGTTCTGCCTCCTCTTGGAATAAAGCCCTTCTCCACATCCCTTTATCCAGCTCACTCCTACTCATCCGTCAAAACTCAGCGCGAACATCACCTCCTCTGAAAGCCTTCCTTGATCCACCCACAGGCTGACCTAGAAGCCTTCCAATGTATGATTCTGTTCTAGCCCTTGTCTTGTCATATCAGAACCCACGGTTTGCCTGTCAGACTCCCCTTCTAGTTGAGGGTTTCTTTTTAACAGGACTCACTTCAGAGCACATGTCCATTCCCTGGGATGAGAGTGCTCCATTTATTCAAAGAATGGCTGGACCAATTTAGCAAACTTTTCTTTGTCACCACCGTGCCAGACGCTCTGGGGGTGACTGAAGATTTATAGCACATGATCCCTGATGTCAGAGTGATTAAAAACCAGAGACATAAGAACACACTAAAGTTAAAACAATAGCATAGGAGAGCAACTACTTAGCACTGTAGTAGACCATTGTGTAATTGAGAATGTAAGTGTGACAGAAGTCCCAGGGGAGGGGATCAGGGAAGAATCATGGGGAACATGGGACTTGAACTGGATTTTGATGGGTGGCTGGGGTTTGAGTAGGGAGTAAGAAGAAACAAGGGCAGCCAGGCAGGGGTGGCCATGGGCAAAGGTGTGGGACTGGAAAAGAGCGTATGGTGATTATGGAACAGCAGGAGGCTAAACTGACCACAGCAGAGAGTTGGTGTTGGAAGAGGAGGAAAACCGAGTGAAACAACATCTAGCTTCCTAGCGAGGAATTTCTGGATTGTTATGAATACGCATGTTGCCTCCCCAGATCTTGCTGGCTGGTCGTGGCACGCTGCCATACACTCCAAAGATGTGTTCACATGTCTGTCCCACTAAATAGTAAGCTCCTGGTCTGGAGTGTGGTTTGCAGAATAATGCCCCGCCATCACCAAAAGATGTCCATGTCCTGATCCCCCCAAACTTGTATGTTGCATTAAATGGCAAAGGGGAATTAAGGTTGCTGACCAACCTTAAAATAGGAAGATTATCCTCCATAATCCGGGTGAGCCCAATGCCATCACATGGGTCCCTAACAGTGGAACAGGGAGGCAGGAGAGGAGAGGCAGAGAGAGCTGTGACTACCGAAGGTCAGAGAGATGCATTGTGAGAAGGATTCGGCTTTAAAGATGGAGGAAGGAGGCAACAAGCCAAGGAATGTGGGCAGGCTCTAGATGCTGGAAAAGGCAAGGAAACAGTTTCGTCCCTAGAGCTTCCAGAAAGGAACACAGCCCTGCTGATATATTGATTTTAGCCCAGTCAGACCCATTCCAGACTTCTGACCTCAGAACTATATGGTAAATATGTATTGTTTAAGCCACTAAATTGGAGATAAATTTGTTACTGCAGAAATAAGGAACTAGCACAGGAGGGACTGTCTCGTCTGTATTTATATACACACATAAGCTAGCTCCATCTATTATGGTGTTCAATAAATGCTTACTTCGTGAAACCGCATAAAGAATTCCTCCTGACCCAGCATCCCTCCCAGAAAACACAAAGCAAACTCTATCAACATCCCTGGGCTTAGAGCCACGTGCTCCAAGTCACTTAGCTCTCAGCACAGATTTTGCTTTTGCTGTGATAAATAACACCAAAGCAAACATCTTTCTTCTGTTCTTGAAGCCATTTGCTTATCCTCAGCGAAATTCCTGGGTCAGAGGCAATGGACATTTTTCATGGCTCTTGCCCCATTTTGCCAACTTACTTTCCAGAGAGTTTCAAGCTAATTTACACGCTCACATGGAATCAAGCACCACCCTCCCCCGCAACCTAGCCCAGCAGGCTTCATGCACAGCCCCCTCCCTGCACGTTAACCTCTACCCTGCTCTGCTATCAACTACATAAGTTCTGGCCCCTGAGATGCAACGGGGCCTCCCACAGGAACAGGGGTCTTGACCATTTTGTTACGGTGGCCTTTGTGGTGGCAAGAACGACTTCTCCCCAGTCATGAGGAACATTCCCTAGGGATGATGCTGGTCCCGGAGGAAGGAACCTGACACATCCCTAGTTTATTTTTAGTCAGCAATTACAATGAGAGATTTCTAAAAAAGAAAAAAAGAGTCACAAGAAATGATCTGCCTGTGTTCAGGAAGCTGGTAATTTTCCAATGTCCCCAAATAGGTAGCCTGGGAATTCGAGCTGACTGACCCAGAGGGGAAAGCTGCTTGATTGAAAGGCCTGGTTCTTTCTTCCCTTTGCAGTCTAGTGTTGTTGTTTGGGGTTTTGTTTTTGTTCTTAACAAGTCTTTTGTTGACTCTGCCACTGAGAGCATCGTGGAAGCCAGAACGGGATTAGTCCTTTTTACACCTGCTGCCAGCCCGCAAGACAGAGACAGACCTACAAGCTACATCTTCCCTGAGGAATGACTGTCTCCCCCATTTCAGGGAAGGGAAAAAAGTCCCTTTGCTTGCCTCTGCTTCCTCACTCACAGAAGTCTTATTGATCTTGAGTGTGGGGGATATTCACACATAGGGAAGTGGGAGGTGGCCAGGTAGGAGGGGGCTCACAGCGCCTCCCAAAGACTTTGGAATCAGAGGCTCCTGGCAAAGTGGGCCGTTCCTGTCTCAGGCTTTCTAATGTGGGCAGGCAGTCTGGTGGCTCTTCCCTCCCTGTTCTCTCTTCGCCCCCTGCGCTCTGCCCTTTTCCCTCCCTCAGCCCCGATCACAGGTGTGTCCCTGTGAAACAGGGCCCTGAGCAATGTCCTCCTGCACCAGGGCACAGTCTGGGACCTCGGTTCTGCTTGCACATGCTTGTTCCGATGGGGAAAGCTTTGGAGATCTTCGCTGTAGTCCTGGCTTCTTCCCAGACTTCCCTGGGGACTGTGGGCCTCAGTTCCCCAGGTCCTCGGGTACCCTTTCTGTGAAATGGCCAAACAACCCTGCTTCCCAGGGAGCAAGCGCGCCGTGTGCCTCAGGAGAAAAGAGCAACAAATATTTTTGAATCCATCACTGAGGTGGCAGCTGAAACAGCTGAGAGAGCAAAGCCTGACCCAGGCAGGGCCCGGACCCTCCACGGGGCCTGCTTCCTGCTGCCTCCCACCCACACCCTGACAGCAGAGCTGACCCCCCATCTCCTGGTGGGGTCTCAGATGACTCCCCAGCCCGTGGATATTCTTTGGCACTTTGAGGCTCCCCCAGGAGGCTTCCTGAGACCGCAGCGGGAAATGAGGAACATATTTTTAAATCAGAAGGGGAAGCAATGTCTTTGTGTCAGCTAAGTGGCTCAGAGCCAGGGCCGAGAGACTGTGGCACATTGCTCCTCGCAGACAGCAGGTGCTCTTCTAGATGTGGTTATGGCAACAAAATAAATGACGGATAATTGCTTTTGTGACAACTTGCCAATTAAATTAGACTCGGCAGAATAACATAATGACAATTTGTTATGCTCCGGTGGGCACTAACATACCAATCATAATTAAATGCTATGACTGAAATAGAATACGGCTGAACGCAGGAATATATAACCCCAATTCCCTCTCCGTGAAACATTATAAGTTGAGGCTTGATTTTAATTTCAGGAAGATAATGGCATTAGTGCACATCCAAGTGGGTGTGTTGAGAGGCCTGTGGCGAGGGGAGATGGGTCTGAGTGGGAAGGCTAGGCCTGCAAGGAAGTGCCCTGGGGGGCTGAACTCCAAGGTCACAAGGAAGATTTGAGGAGTCCCCATAGTGAGGACTGTGCTCCATAAGCCGTGCCTGTTCCTATCAGCCCAGCAGGGAGAGCAAGGAGGAGGCCTTTGTTGATGGCTTCTATAGTAGCATGGCCTGAGCTGTGGCAACTCTCAGGGGGCGCCCCACACCAGAATGTCCCAGGGGCACGATCTTGAACGAGAAACCTGAGCTCGCACTTCATGATCAAGGGGCGTTGAAGACCTGCTTCGTGCCAAGTATGTACTTGGTACTCTTCATCCATAAGGCAGTTTCTCTTCACAGCTCTTAACTAAAGTGAGGAGCCAGCCTCAGAGATAAGGGACCCACTGAACATCACAGTCGTTTCAAATCCAGATTGTCTGCCTTCAAGGCCCTTTCCTCTACATGTCCCCACACACCTGCTGGCTGCATGACGCAGTTATGTCAATAAACGTAGGGGAAGGGAATGGAGGGAAGAACAGAAGCAGGCATACTAGAGGTAAAATGCCCAGTTCACACCTAGCCTCCTGGTCACAGTTGATTGGCCAGGAGGGAACAGCTGGCCCAACACAGGCCAATCAGATTCTCCCTCTGGGAATTTTGCAAGTGAGCTACTTCATTTCCTTACAATGGTCATAAACGTGCACATCTGTCTCAGTCCATTTGAGCTGAATGACCTGGCAGGCTCAATGGAATTCGAGGTATCTGTGGTGGGAAAAGACACAACATGGAGTTTCTGGCAAGGCCCAGAAAGAGAATATTATAGATCCCTATGGTTCTGAAGCCAGACTTCACATCTGCAGGAAAAATTACACACCAGTTGAAAAGCAGCTCCCAGATGCTGCAGGACGCTGGTGCAGATGAAGTTTCTGACCAAGTGATACCAAGCAACCAGGCAACCAGAGCTGCCCATCATGAGCTGGTTTTTTGTCAGATCCACCCAGTCACAAGGGCAGGCAGGACCAGCAGAGATCCATCATAAGATGGGGGAGGTACATTCAAGATCAGCACAAGTGAGCTGCAGGAACAGTTAGCCCCAATGCCCATGTCACACACCAGGGTTACCCCAGCCCTCTCGTCACACCTATGGCTGCATGAGGGGTCCCTTGAGGCCAGCTGACAGAAGAGGATAAAAATCCAAGCCAAGTTCATAGAGGAGTCAGCTCAGTGCATGTCAGTGTGAGCAATGGCTGCTGGTACTCAGAGACAGGGAAGAACACATTTGGCATCCAGAGGATCCATTGGGGGCATTTCTTGGGTGTTTTCATACCCAGTTTTAACAATACATGGGCAAGTATAGCAGCCACAGCTTGAAAAGTGCAGGGTAGCCAAAGGTCAGAAGCCTTAGGAATGAGAGTCTGGGTCATCCCACCAAACAAGCCACTTAGACCAGCAGAAACACTAGCCCATGGTAAGAAAAATCTAGCACAGGTGATGGGGAAGGGGTATATTGATGATCAGAGTCTTGAGATCAGGAGCCGTAGTTTGTCCCACTAGCCCTTCTCTTATCAGTTTCCCTAGAAAACAATCCACAATCCTAGAGAAGCCAGTAGAGATGGGGCAAGCTTACTATAAGAAGCAAGTAAATCTGAGCAGCTCAGAGGATTGTCTATCATGGATACTGTCCACCAAGCTCCTACTCTTCAGGGCCACTCACCAACCCCCAGCTGCTGAGAATATCAGCTGCTGTTGGCTCAGCGCTTCATCCCTCACTGGACATTGCTTTAACCAAGATAAATTCGCTCCCAGGGACAGCTCTGGCCCATGGCTGGCTGATGGGGGGATGCAAAGGCCCAGCTCATATACCTTGGGACAACTATGAAGGGCCATCCCACTTGCAGAGCTCCTGCACAATTAGCTGAGGTCTCTATGGCAACCGCATTAGGGAACATCTCTCTCTGCTCAGTCCTACTTTCCTTGCCCCCTTCCACTCCTAATTAAAGTTTTGCATGCAGCTCTCCATCTCAGAGTCTTTTCCAGGGAACCCAACCTGGAAAGGCATCCCCCAAGCTCAGGCAGGGATACAGAGAAACTCAAATGATGCTGACTCTGTTCCTTGACGCAAGGAACCCCAACAATTGTACAGCAACCTACCAATCATCAGTTAAGCCTTTTATTGATCTGCTAGAGGCCCGATGAACGAAATTTGTGCAAGGAGCTCAGCCCTTGCAGCCCCAGCTGCCTCGGCCCTCACAGCCCCAGCTTTGTCCGGATGGTCATTCTGCTGTTCGGTCTAATTAGCATATTAGCTCATTATTATATAGGATCTTCAGTTTGGTTGTTTTCAACCTGTCCCTTCTCACCAGGGTTCAAGAAAATTACCCAAAAGAAAGGAATGCAGCCTGAACTACACTTCATTGGTGACTTCCACTCATGTGCCCTTTTTCCTCACTTGAGATCATCTGACTTGGGAAATTTTTAAATAATAGCAAGACAAGGACAAATCCAGGGACCTCTACTAGGGAGCATGGCCAAGCTCGTCCTTCAAAAAGGAAAGGAAGAGAGATTAGCATTTATGATGTCTACAGGGGCTCAGCGTTGCACAGGAATATTTTTAGCAGATGACAGAGAAAAATGCAGGAAACAGGCTGATTGATTGACAGACAGCCCAATTTGTAATCTGGACATCTTTAATAAAGTCTGCAATGCAGGATTATCAATCTTTTCTCACCTCGATCTCTACCCTTCACAAGGAGATGGCCTTGATTTTGGAGGCCAAAATAAGCGGCTTCTTTATCCAAAGGCTCGCTGTATATGGCCGAGCCCCAGCAGCCTGGGGTCAGTTCCTAGGAACCAAGTCGCATCAACTTTTCGTGAGAAGAGAGTTTTTCTGACTAGTTACACATAGGGAATCAAGCTCTTTACATAAAGCCTTCCTGTATTTAAATGCAAGCAAAATACAGATGCCAATGTCCTCTGGATGCTGTAATGCTGTTCCAAGAAGCTAAAGTCACAAGAAGCAAGTTTCATGTGTCAGCTGAATGCAAAGCTCTCTCTAGCCAGGATCTCTGTTGACTCGAACAACCCCTTGAAGCAGGTGCAGTGCTATCCTTGTTCCCATTCTGCAGAGGAGCAAATGGAGGCTCTGAGAAGTTACATGATTTGCCTGAGATTACAAAATGGTATAAGTGTTGGAGCTCGAACCCCAACCCGGTCTGTCTGAGGGAGAGCCTGTTTTTAACTACGACATTATACTTCAATATCCTAAGGATTTTTAACAATGTCATCTATACATCATAGCATCATAGGCCCTTACATTTCAGATTTTAAGACTTACATATTAAATTGAATGTTTCCTATGATAATTTTAAAATGGGAGGTTGTATACCCCCCACTTTTGCAGGATAGGGGTGTGGTATATTGCCTGTTATCTATTTTTAAGATCTTTTAGTCAACTTATCTAAAAGTATTTCTTGCTTCCATGTGAATAATAAAATTCAAATTATAATTTTATAAACTCACAAATAAAAGCCAAAAGGAAATGCTATGACTGACATGCTTTGTGGAAAATAAACACATTGCAGATAGAACAATGTCTTTTCTAGCTTGCCTAACACCAAGATGAGTGAGATTTCCACATGCAATTCTGCTGCCCAGAATTTCTCTCTTCTTTTGGGGACAGGAGGGTGGGCTGGAAGGGGAGAATGGTGGCTAGATAGCTGCATATTTATCCTGTAACCGCTTCTTTTTTTAAAAAAAATATGTTTTTATTGATTTCAGAGAGGAAGGGAGAGGGAGAGAGAGATAGAAACATCAATGATGAGAGAGAATCATTGATCAGCTGCCTCCTGCATGCACCACACTGGGCTATAGCTGGCAACCCGGGCATGTGCCCTGACCAGGAATCGAACTGTGACCTCCATGTTCATAGGTCAACGCTCAACCACTGAGCCACGCCAACCAGGCTGGTCTTTGCCACTTTTATTCATGTTCCCAGATAGCCTGTTCTAGGGCAGGGCCCACAGGAGATGCTGATGGGTAAGCAGGCACCCCTAAATGCCTGACTTCATGAATTCTCCCTTTTAACATCCACCAGTGTCCTTCTGAGTTCAGGAGCTGACTCAGGCCTGGCCTATAGGAAGAGCAGTTAACTTGCATTTCTGGGGTCCCATTCAGCTCCCCTCTCCAGGCCCACTTGGGTGGAAGAAGGCAGGCAGGGGCTACAGCAGCTCAAAGACCCCAGGCAGGTTGAATGTGAAATGCACTTTACTAGGCCCCTGGGTCTTCCAATGCTGTCCTCACGGAGCCTGAGGCACCCTCTCCCAACACTTCCAGCTGCACAGGAAGTGGGGTGGTTAAAGGGAATACACGGAGTGGTTCATTCTCCTGCTCCAAAGGATCTTGGGTAATGCTGGGCCAGAGCTGCTTGCCTCTCTCCCTGCAGCCCCATCCCACCCCCAGCAGCTAGACCCTCATCAGGGTAGAGACAGGGAATGCCTGGGCCTTCAGCACAGGAAACTAGCTTTATACCAGCCACCTATTCCTGCTTAAAGTGAGGCAATGGGCCACGTGTAAACAAACCTCTACCAAGAGCAGCTTTGTAGGAGAAGGGAGAGCAGCCTGCTCCTGTTGGGGCAGAGCAGGGCAGACCATGGGAGCCAGGCTGGCCCTTTTTCTCAGGCCCAGAGAGCTGGTGATTGAAGTGGTGAGGACCGGATGGCCAGGTAGGGCAGCTGGTCCAGTGGGAGCCCCCTCCGCCTCGACCATAGGTCAGGTCACCAGTTCCACTCAGCTGGTTCTCGGTAGGGGAGGCCTAGGAGCCTGAAGACATCCTTCTCAGTAGGGGTGGGAAGCACTCGGCCAGGCCCCACCTTGAGACCTCGGGTGTCCCGCATCACAGCTGTGCTGAGGGCAAGCTCGTGCCCTTGGTCTTGGCCAGAGCCCACATGGAGCAGATTGAAGTGGGCAGAGCCAGTGAAGTAGAGCAGGGCACAGGCAAACTCGCTGTAGGGCCCAATGATGATGTCCAGTCGTCAGTGCCGTCCCAGGAATAACCCAGCCCTTGTTCTGGGAGCTGGCACACACCCAGGTACTTCTGCTGCTGACTATTCTCCTCCTGGCTCACCAAGTCATCGGTCAGGAGCCCTCACTGTCACAGACTGTCCAGGAGGCGACTAAAGATGCCCTGGTGAGACCAGCCATCCGGGTGAGTGAGCCGCACGTCCACATCACCACAGGGTGCTTTTCCCCATCGGTAGGAACGCCACACACAACAGCCCAGGGTGGAAGGCCTGAGCCGATTCCCAGACTGTCTGCTCAATCTCGGTAGCCTCCGCCTGGGGCATGCGTTCCGGAAAGTCATGGTAATGTTTGAGGCCAAAGACCTGCTGGGTAGTCAGGGAGGCCCGGTTGCGAATTTCTTCTAAGCTCTGGAAACCCTGATGGTACCACTTCTGGACAGTTTTGGTTCCAGCTCCCCAAATATTAGAGAAGAGTTCCAAGACAGGCATGCTATCACTGATGTGATCCAGCTCCCGCAGATGTCCACTTTCTAGGATCACTACGGTCTTCTCGGCCATCCATTTCCCAATCCCAGGGATACTCTGGGCTTCCTGGTAGGAAGTGACGGGCTTGTAGACGCTCTTAAGGGCATTGATGGCCTTGGCATAGCCATGGGCCCTCCACTTGTCTCCCTGAACATTGTAGGCCCAGCACTTCCAGCTTTTCTGTGATGTGTGTGTTGTGGTTGGTCATCTTCTGACTCAAAGGCTGTGCACAGACCCGCTTATCCAGACCCTCAGGGGCTGGACTAGGCTCACCATCTCCCTCAGGGGGGCTGGGGTAGTGGCCACTGATCAGGGCTTCCAGACCAGCTGCGCTAACTTGGGCCTCTTTCCCATTACTGGTTTCATCATCAGAGCCAGGTGGGGCTTGGGTGTTTGGAGCTTCTGTCCTCTGGGGAGGAGGTGCAAGTCTAGTGGGAGTAGGTTGTCCTGAGCAGAGCTGCACAGGCTCCAGGAGAAGAGTCCTGGTCTGCCTTACTGAGCTGTGGTTGGTTCAGGTACCTATTGGGTATGAAGATGCTAAATCCTGGTATGTCCACTAGCCTTTTCTCCTGCAGGGACAAGCTGCACCAGGCTGACTTTTCCAGCTGAGCACCCGAGGGACAGAGCGCTCGCTCCCAGTCCATGCCATCATTCACCACAACGTGAGGAACCCCTGGGGCCTGAGCAGAGTCTATCTGGCCACCATGTTGGACAATCTGCTTCTCAAAGAGTTCTGCCCGGGCTCTCCCAATGCCAGTGGGCACAACATGGACCCTCAGGGAACTCAGCCAATCTCTTCCTTCTTCTCTGTCTTCCCTCTTGGGAATCTTTGAAAGTGCTTTTGATGATGGATTGGCATGGATTTTCTTCTGCTTGGAAAATGCCTTCAAGATGCCCCTGGGGTCCATTGAGATATGGCTGGATCCCAGGCTTTTTAGCAGGGCAGCCAATGAGAATGGATGAAGAACAGCTTCTTTTTTATTTTCTGTTCTCTGAAGATAGCTTCAAGCTTTTTTTTTCTTCTTCAAATTTAAACATAATAAGAAAGAAATGCCATTTATTGTTTGTGGTATGATGGTTCAATATCGAAAGTCTCTGTAGATCCAGTTCTGTTGCCTGCTTTTGCTGGTTTTCACTCCTGGAGTGGGTTTCCTTGTGTGCCTGGTTATTGTTGACTATCATCCAGGTGTTTTGTGTTTTTTTCAATGTATAGGAATAATCTGAGACCTAATGTAAAAGCACCTGTGCCCAGAGATCTGCTTCCCTAATGGAGCCATACGAGACTGGGCCCACCCTAAACCAAGTCCAAGGCCTGAGGTTTCCTGCACCAGGACAGACTGGGTAATCAGAACCTGGGCTGTAATTCTGCATGAAGGGTACTCTACTTCCAGGCCACCCTCTTCCAAGGATGTAGCCCTGGAGCCCCAGCTGACTGTAGTGAGGACCTCCCTCCCTGGGCTGGCTCCTGGCTTCCATTCTGCCTTCACTTCCCAGTGGGCTGAGCAGCATGGGATCAGTAGCCCTCAGGGCAAAGGCAGCCTCTGTTCATTCCCCTCTCTGGTTCCTATTCTTTCCCCTGTTGACCTAGTCATTTCTTTTTTTTTTAATATATTTTATTGATTTTTTACAGAGAGGAAGGGAGAAGGATAGAGAGTTAGAAACATTGATGTGAGAGGAACATCAATCAGCTGCCTCCTGCACACCTCCTATTGGGGATGTGCCCGCAACCAAGGTACATGCCCTTGACCGGAATCGAACCTGGGACCCTTCAGTCCGCAAGTCGACGCTCTATCTGCTGAGCCAAACCGGTTAGGGCGACCTAGTCATTTCTTACTGTCTTGTCAGCAATTTCATACTATTTAAGATGATTTCAAAAAATATTTTATGCAGCTTTCATAGTTGTTTCCAGTAGGAGAGTTGTTCCAAAGAGTTTAGTCTGCCATTGCTAAGAAGTCTCATCCTATAAGTTTCTCAAGAAATAATCAACTCAGACCAAATTTGGGAGCCTAGTAATACTTGAAATTTGATGTGTGTGTCTTAAGACAAAATAATAGATTTTTCAGTGAACATATCTTTAACTGTGCCCACTGAGGTTCCCCCAAACGAAGGGGGGACCTAGAGGTGGGAAGGGAAGATGGTAAGAGTCACCCCAGCATCAGGCTCACTGACTCTGCCAAGAGCAGCTGTACAACCTGGCCAATAATGCAAGCTCCTGGCTGGTCTTCTCAGCTGGAAAATGACAATAATAATAATAATAATGCCTGTCTCACAATGTTGTTGTATGGATTCAATGAGACTAAATAATGCATGCAGAGCCTTTAGCACAATGTTAAGCGTCTGGTAAACAGGATGATTATTATTGTCCCTAAGATGCTGATGTCCTCAGACACACACACACACACACACACACACACACGTTCACCAGACTGCCCCCTCTTCTCCACATGTGCACGCAGACCTAGAGGAGGACCACGGCCCCGGTTAATGATGATTTGAATAAATCACTCAATTCCGATGGTCTGGCTGCTAAGGACATCATTCTGAAGAACTTAAAGGCAGGCCTCCTGGATTTCATCTCCTTTAACTCGTTCTGTGACCCACAAATGGAAAGGAGGACAATGATTCAGATGTGGGCAGGGCCTGGAGATCCTCCCCAATATAAGATAGCCCCGCAGCCACGTGGCAAGTTGTGCTGTTGGGATAAAGCAGTAGTCTGTTTGAAAATAATAATAAATTCTCTCAGGAAGCCCAATTATATTTTTACATCAGGAATCAAAATGCTGGTGCCGCAGCCTTCAGCCTATCATTCACAGGCCTTTTATCCTGTAATTAAGCCAGATCTGCTGCTGGGCTAATTCTTCCCTGAATGACACCACCCTTTGAGCCAGCCCGTATGTCAGCAGAAGACTTCACTCTGATGATCTATTACACCAATATATCACCGCAGTGAGCTGCCTCCTTAATGATTTATCCATAACACATCATCAGAGTGAGGCGCACTCATAATATATTGCTCAATAAGTCTGTGGTGGCCACGGGGAAAGCCACGAGCAGCAGCCGCGTCGGTGCCCTTACATGGCTGGTGTCAGCCCGCGGGGCCCATGCTGGGCTCTCCCTCCCTAAACAAATGTTTATATAGGTGGGAGGGCTCTCATGCCAATAGCCTTTTAAAATATGAAGAACCATGACCTTAAGAAAGGCCTATAAATCCAGAGCAGAAAGGCCCACAGTGGGTAGTGGAGTCCACCCCTCTCAGCCTGTCAGAGAGGTAGAAAGCATTTTTCCTTCGGCTCTTACTTAGCAGAAGGCCAGGGCCACTGCACCGCACAACTCTAAAGGCACTGTCACATTGTAGTCTGCGCAATGGTACCTCCTAGAGCTCTGCAACGTGCAGGCTGCGCCGCCTCACTTGGCAGCCCTGTAGGAGGCCCTGGTCAACAGCATAGGCTCTGGTACCCGACTGCCTGTTTGAATCAAGGTTCTGGGAATAACCCTACTACGTGGGCTTGCTGTGAAATTGCACAAGGTCACGTATGCAGAGCACCTATCACAGAGGGAGCACTCAGCAAATGCCAGGCACGACTGATAGCAACTTGAACAAATCCCGAGAGCCAGGAAAGCTGCAGGTCAGGGCTGGTAGCAAGCAGACCCTGTGTATTGTGCTCTTTATCTTGTGGGGCCCTAATTTTTATGTATTGCTAGAGGCCCAGTGCACGAAATTCATGCATAGATAGGGTCCCTAGGCCTGGCCGGCGATCAGGGCTGATCTGTGGGGTGGCCAGCAGGGCAACTGGCGGGGCAATGGAGGCCCCCACTCGCACCTGCCTTGGCCTGGCACCGCCCACTCACTGATCACCCTGCCAGTTGATCCACAGATGGTGACCAGCAGGGCAGTCAGGGGCCCCCACTCACACCCACCTTAGCCTGGCGCCACCTGCTCACCTGCTCCACCATCCTGCTACGGTCCCACTCTCTACCAATTTCTCACGTCCCCTTCCCCCCACCACCACCGGCCCGGCCCGGCCCAATCAGCCCCATTGGGGCTGGCCATCCAGACCCCACCCGTGCACGAATTCATGCACTGGGCCTCTAGTACAGCAGTCGCCAACCTGTGGTCCATGAGGTCCAAAAGGTTGGCGACCACTGGTTTAAGGAAACCTTTGGAGCAGTGGTCACAAACCAGTGATCCACAGACCACTGGTGGTCCGTGAGGTTCAAAAGGTTGGCGGCTGCTGCTCTAATAAATATATCAAAATGCTAGCTGGCTCTTCGACAGGTGGGCATGTTTTAAATGCTTTATGGATACTAAATTATTTAATCTTCATTAGCTATCATTAGCCCCATTTTGGATATGAGGAAACTGAGGCAGAGAGAGGTTAAGTAATATGCCCAACATCGAAGAACTAGTAGTAAGTGGCAGAGCTAGAGTTTGAACCCTAGTAGTCTGGCCCCAGGGCTATGCTCTTAAACACCACCTAATATCTGTCTAGTCTTACAGTAGAATACTATACAGCAGTGAAAACAGATTAACTGAGGGCTGTGAGCCACTCCAGCAAATTAACTGAAGCTAGGGCGGGGTGCAGGTCAGAAGCACCAGTGATGCCCTTGGCTTCCAAGTGCATCTACAGTGTGTCTTTGCATATCTGGGCAGGGAAGCAATCTTGTGGGGCTGAGCCCTTAATCTGCAGGATCTCTGGTTAAATAGTGTCAGAACTGAATTAAATTGTAGGATACCCAGCTGGTGTCACAGAAATTTGCTCATTGTGGGGGGAAATCCCCACACATCTGGTGACTGCAAAGAAAGTGTTGTATGTGAGTAGTAAAGGAGATTCACAGGGGAGAAACACACAGCAGGGAAGACTGGATTATTCCTATAGGGGGAAGGTAGAAAACTGAGTTTTTCCCTCACAGCAATGCTCCAGAGGAACCATACCAGCTCCCTAGGGCTGCCATACCAATCACCACAAATCGAATGGCTTAAAACAACACTAATTTATTCCTTCACAGTTCTGGAGGCCAGAAGTCTGGAATCCATGTTATCAGGTCCACTGTCTCGGTATCACAGTGCTTGTGTTCAGGTAACCTTTATTTTACTGAATAATGCCACACTCACGTCACTTTTATTATAGTATAACTAGAGGCCCGGCACACGAAATTCGTGCATGGCTATAGTCCCTAGGCCTGGCCTGCCATCAGGGCCATCTTTCCCGGCTGACCGCATCCGGCCCCACCCCCTGCTGCCACCCACCCCTGATTCCCTGTTCCCCATCGGGTGATTGGTGCCTGATGGCTGGGGGAAGGGACCGAAAGGTTGGCTGTTCCCACCCGCTGGCTGGTCCTGCCTCCACCATGGGCCACCCTCTGTGTGTGGGGTGACCGGTGGGGTAGGGGCCTTGGCCTGGCACCACCTGCATCCCCCACCACCCAACCCCAGTTCCCTGTTTGCCATCAGGCAATTGGAGCCTGCGGCTGGGAAAAGGGACCGAGAGGTGGTCAGTGTGCCTCATAGTGACTGGTCCAGCAGTTGTTCTGGTGGTTCCGCCATTAGGGTCAATTTGCACATTACCCTTTTATTATATAGGATAGAGGCCTGGTGCACAGGTGGGGGCTGGCTGGCCTGCCCTGATTAGGGCCCTGGATCGGGGGGGGGGGGGGGAAGGGGTTTCCTCTACTGGGGGGGCAGGGCTGGCTGGAGTGAGGGACCATGGGAGGTTTGCATGCTGGCACCACTCCCAATCAGGTTGGGGGTCCCCACTGGGGGGCGTGGCTGGCCTGGGTGAGGGGCCACACCCCCAATTGGAATGGGGGTCCCTGCTGGGGGTTGGGGCCAGCCTAGGTGAGGGGCTGCCAGGGGTTTGCAGGCCAGCCACACCCCTGATCTGGGTGGGGGTCCCCGCTGGGGGGCAGGGCTGGACTGGGCAAGGGGCCACTGAGGGATGGCAGGATGGCCATGCCCCCGATAGGGTTGGGGGGTCCCCGCTGGGAGGTGGGGCTGGCCTAGGCAAGGGGCTGGTAGTTCTGGTCTCTGGTCATTCTGGTCGTTCCACTGTTTCGGTCTCTGGGCTTTTGTTATGTAGGATTGTTGTTTATTATTAGTAGCTGTTGTTCATCTCTTAGTATGCCTAATTTATAAGCTAAACTTTGCCATAGGTCTGTATGTATAGGGAAAAAAACATAGCACAGAGAAGGTTTGATGTTATTCTTGGTTTCAGGCATCCACCAGGGATCTTAGAACATATCCCACAGATAAAGGGAGATGATTGGAGATGACTCCAATCTCTGCCTCTGTCTTCACGTGGCTGTCTTCCATCTTTGTGTGTGTGTGTTTCCAAATCTTTCTCTCTTTCTAAGGACTCTAGTCAATTGATTAGGGCCCAGGCTAATCCAGTGTGACCTCATCTTAACTGGATTACATCTGCAAAGACCCTATTGCCAAATAAGGTCACATTCAATTAGAACTTCAGCATCTCTTTTGGGGGTGACACAATTCAACCCAAAACAGAACCTCAAAAGTATTACTACACAGAGGAACTAGAATGGAAGACAGAATCTAAATTAGCTAAATCTTCATCTACCTTAGCAGAAAGCCAAGAGATAATGACTGCAGTTGGTAAAACAAGCATGGTGGTATAAGTGGGGATTATTTGTGTGAAGGTGATCACCAGAAGCACTAAAAACTGCCATGGTTAACAGTGGTCGGCCCCAGGGACAGGCCTGCAGCAGGAAGATGTGGAGAGCCTGTTTAGGGGACTTTGGGGAAATTTGAATATGGACTGGTTATTAGGTGATATTACATAACTAGAGGCCTGGTGCACAAAATTCGTGCACAGGGGGCAGTATCCCTCAGCCCAGCCTGCACCCTCTCCAATCTGGGACCCCTCAAGGGATGTCTGACTGCCCGTTTAGGTCCGATCCCAGTAGAATCCTGGTAGGATCGGACCTAAACGGGCAGTCGGACATCCCTCTCAAAATCCAGGACTGCTGGCTCCCAACTGCTCACCTGCCTGCCTTCCTGATTGCCCCTAACGGCTTCTGCCTGCCAGCCTGATCACCCCCTAACCACTCCCCTGCCAGCCTGATTGCCCCTAACTGCCCTCCCATGCAGGCCTGGTCACCCCTAACTGCCCTCCCCTGCAGGTTTGATCACCCTCAACTGCCCTTCCCTGCTGGCCTGATTGCCCACAACTGCCATCCCTTGCAGACCTGGTCCCTCCCCTGCTGGCCATCTTGTGGCAGCCATCTTGTGTCCACATGGGGGCAGCCATCTTGTGTGTTGGAGTGATGGTCAATTTGTATATTACTCTTTTATTAGATAGGATAGAGGCCTGGTGCATGGGTGGGGGCTGACTGGTTTGCCCTGAAGGGTGTCCCGGATAAGGGTGGAGGTTCCCTTGGAGCATGGGGTGGCCTGGGCAACACCCCCCAGTGACCCAAGTGGAGGCCCTGGTATCTGGGATTTATTTATCTTCTGTAATTGAAACTTTGTAGCCTTGAGCGGAGGCCAGGGCAGGCCAGGGCGGGCAGAAAGCTTGGCTTCCTCCATTACCGGGGAAACCCAAGCCTCCTGCTCTCTCCAGCTCTATGGCTGCAGCCATATTTGTTGGGATTTATTTATCTTCTCTAATTGAAACTTTGTAGCCTTGAGTGGAGTCCAGAGCCAGCCAGGGTGTGCAGGAAGCTTGGCTTCCTCCATTGCCAAGGAAACCCAAGCCTCCTGCTCGCTCTGTGGCCACAGACATCTTGGTTGGGTTAATTTGCATTCTCGCTCCTGATTGGCTGGTGGGCGTGGCTTTGTGGGTATGTAGGAGGCATGGTCAATTTGCATTTTACTCTTTTATTATATAGGATTACTGTTCATTACCATTTTGTTAAGCTTTCTAATGGTATTATGTTGATGTAACAAAAGGTCTTATTCTTCAGAGAAGCAGGTTGAAGCCTTGGGTTAGAAGTCATGTCTGCACCTGCTTTAAAATCCTTCAGAAAAAATACAGATGAGCAAATATGGCAAAACATTAATAATGGTTAAGTCTAAACAACATATGGAGGATCAGTTTACTCACTCTACTTTTATGAGTGGTTCTACTATCAAAATTTTCAAAGTGAAGAGATTTTAAATAAGTCTTGGAATGTGCTTGCTCTCCACACCATTTCACTCTTCTTGAACCTGTAGACACAAAGAATAGGACCTCTGAGGTCCTGTAGTTCAATCCCCTTAGGTTACAAATGGCTAAATAGGTGTTATGACATCCCAGTCACACAGCCAATTAGTGGGTGAGCTGGGACTGGGGTCTCCAGGAGCCTCATCCAGGGCTCCATCTACCATCCCGTCCATTGTCTACCTAAGTTAGGGGCTAAAGGAGCTATTTTTTAAGGTCAGTAACCTAAGGTGGTAGCTTTTTTTTTTTTTTAATGCAGACATTGCCCATGGGTCCTTGAGTTCTCATATATAAGAAATCTTGATTATACCCTGAAAGTTTTATTCTCTTCAACATGCCAGTAAAGTATACTTGAGTCCTTTAGCTCTTATATTAACCCCTTTGGGTTTTAGCTATGCGTGTCAGCTGAGCAATAAGCATCTATCATCTGTCTGTCATTAATATTCATCATAAGTGGCAAACAGCTCAGGGGAACTAAGTCCTGCAGATAAGACTTTCCTAAATTTGAACTTCTTGACTTTACGGGTATTCAAAATGCTTAAGAAGCCAGTCTAGACACTACAGTCATCAAAAGGGAAGGAATAAGCAGTTGCAGTCTTGAGAACACGCTGTATTGGAGGTTAACTAGTTGCCCAGAAAGCCAGGCAAGACATGGCTAGCATGTGCAGGACTGTAGAACATTCTGGTGCCCTGTGTCTGTCTGCAGCTCAGGTTCCCAGACCCCTCCTATCCATCTGGCCTGTCTCCCACCGCCCTTTCTCCTCTCTCACATCCAAAAGTAGGAAGGTTAGGGATGTGGCAGGTTTGGCAAAGAGAAGCTTTACCTTAGGATTTAAACTGGAATTTTCTTGTTCTAACAAGAGGCAGGGTATGACTGGACAGGGAAACCAGGAGATAGGACACAGGCCTACTCACGAGGGGAGCCAGACGCCGGTCTGAAAAGGGGGACCCAGCCTCTGGGATCCTCAAAGGAGGATCCAGCAGCAGTGGAAACACAGCCACTGTCCCTGAATTATATACCCTTAGGGAGCTAGAAGCCTTGATGAATCAGTGACATAGAGGCCAGGGCAAGGGAGTGGTTCCGGCAGGAAGACAGGCTTGAAGAAGGGATGAGCTCCTGAAGGGCGAGGAAGCCGTGGCCTGCTGCTGAGCTGGAGTAGGACAGTTACCTCACTTGGCAGGAGTCAGGGGAAGCTACAGATAAAGTTCAGGATGCTCCTCTCTCCATGTTAGTATTCAGGAGATAATCCTGAGCATGCTTAGGGTGTGAGCCTCCCACGTGACCAGAGGCAGGGGAGTGCACAGCCCACATACAGACAGACCAGGGTCAACTGGAGTGAGAGAGACACAGGACAGGACAGCGAGAAGGCCATGAATAGATCCTCTGGCCCTCCGGACCGCTCTCCCTCCCCACCCACCTCTCACAAGGAGGACCAGAGGGAGTTCCTGCCCCAATTGCTGAGCAGCTCCGGGGCTCCAGGAACAATATCTCTGAGGTTGGACCCATTTTCTTTATTGGGCCTCTAGGTCATGGCCCTCTCTCCCCTCTCCACAATCTGGAGTACAGGGCGGAAGGAAGAAAGGAGATAAGTTTACCATAAGGAGAGCAGGAGAAGCATCAATGAGGAAGGAAAGAGACAGAAGGAATGTTATGAAGACATTGGTTTCTACACACACACACACACACACACACGCACGCACACGCACGCACGCACGCACGCACGCACGTACACACACAATCTGCCTAAGACAGTGGTTGGCAAACCGTGGCTCGCGATCCACATGCGGCTCTTTGGCCCCTTGAGTGTGGCTCTTCCACAATATACCACGTGCGGACGCGCACATACAGTGCGATTGAAACTTCGTGGCCCATGCGCAGAAGTCGGTTTTCGGCCTGGGCGAGTCTATTTTGAAGAAGTGGCATTAGAACACTCAAGGGGCCAAAGAGCTGCATGTGGCTTGAGAGCCTCGGTTTGCTGACCACTGGCCTAAAAATCCTATTAATACTAATAAAAGAGTAATATGCTAATTAGACAGGGAGACCTTCTGGAGACCTTCCAGATGTCCTTCCAGACAAAACTGGGGGCTTGGTTGGCCTGCAAACCGCCCCCAAACAGCCCTCAGCCCCTCACCCAGGCCAGCCACACACCCCCAGCGGGGACCCTCACCCCACGGGGGCGTGGCCAGCCTGCAAACGGCCCTCAGCCCCTCAGCCAGGACAGCTATGCCCCCCAGCAGGGACCCCCACCCTGAAGGGGGTGTGGCCAGCCTGAAAATGGTCCTCAGCCCCGAGCCAGGCTGGCCACGCCCCCTAAGGAGACCCCCACCCTGATGGGGGCGTGGCTAACCTAAAAACTGCCCCAACCCCTTGCCCAGGCAGCACTGCCCCCAAAGGGCACCCCCACCCTGATCCAGAAGACCAGCCGGCCCCCACCCATGCACCAGGCCTCCATCTATACTAATAAAAGGATAATATGATAATTACACTGGGTGACCTTCTGGAGGCCTTCCCGGACATCCTTCCAGATAAAGTCATGGTGGTGGGGCCGAGGCAGATGCGGTTAGGGGCGATTAGGCCAGGAGGGGAGGGCAGTTGGGGTGATCAGGCTGGCAGGAGGGACAGTTGGGGGTGATCAGGCTGGCAAGGGGGGCCAGTTGGGGGTGAGCAGCCAGCAGGGGGCACAGTTGGGAGCAATCAGACTGGCTGGGGGGGGCAGTTGGGGCGATCAGGACAGCAGGCAGAGTGGTTAGGGGCAATCAGGCAGGCAGGCAGGGGAGTGGTTAGGAGCCAGAGGTCCCAGGTTGCAAGAGGGATATCCTGACTGCCGGTTTAGGCCCAGTCTCGGTCCCAGATTGGAGAGGGTGCAGGCCGGGCTGAGGGACACCCCCCCCCCGTGCATGAATTTCATGCACTGGGCCACTAGTCCTATATAATAAAACCCTAATATACAAATTGACTGAACGGCCCAACGACTGGTCTCTATGACACACACTGACCACCAGGAGGCAGACACTCAACACAGGAGCTGCCCCCTAGTGGCCAGTGCACTCCCACAGGGGGAGCATTACTCAGCCAGAGAGAGCGAAGGCCAGGCTGAGGAATCCCCCCACCCCCAGTGCACAAATGTCGTGCACCGGGCCTCTGGTAACTACATAAAAGCAAATTTTTCAGTGAAAGCTAGCACCATGGTAAGTTCCAATAATGAACAAGTTCCCAGGATGTTCTTTAGTTTCCTCCTTCGTCTTTTTTTAAAAAATTGATTGATTGATTGATTGATTGATTGCTTAGGTGCTAGAAGGTTGGAGAAAGATAATGGAGATAGCAACTACTTGGGGGGAGGGGATGAGAAAGGATAAACGGTTAAACTAGTGACTGCTGAAAAGATACACAGTACCATTTTTTCCTTTCTTCTCGGTTTTAATCCAATGCACACTTGTCTCCACCCCGTGGGAATCAACAGTTGCTGAACCCCTTCCAAGCACTGAGAGCAAAGACTGGCTCATGCCAAGAATTTTGCTCATGTTCTCACTAAATCTATAAAACAACTTGATGAGGTAGATGTTGGTGTTCCGGTTTTACAGATAAGGAAATTGAGGCTCAAGTTATTCACTCACTCACCTAATGTCACAAGACAAAGCAATCGATCAGGGTTTCTCTCCAAGGCCTGGGTTTTTTCCACTACTCGGCTCTGCCTCCCTCCCTCCGCCCTGCACAGCAAATTCACCAATGTGTGTCACTGCCGGGAGAAGGTAAGAAAACACTGCTCAGGGCAGTCTCCAGGGGCTCAGCACAGTTAGCTCCTTCCTCTCCAGCTCCTATTGTGGTGCAAACAGTGCTGGTTCCCCTCCCCGCTAGCCCCCAGGCCTTTGTCATTTGTCCTGCGGCCTAACCGCTCCCGTCTCTACCCTATCCCACACACTCCAGGACCTCAGCTTCCTAAGTCTCAGCCAGAACATTATTTTACAAGGACACTCGCCAACCTTGAAAGACGCGGTACCCCGAGGCAAAGAAATAAAATTATTGTAGTTGAACAGCATGATAATGCAGCGCCATCTAGTGGTGCTGGGGACAACAGCCCTGACATTTTCAAACAATCAATACCTCATTATTAACCATAATCACGACCTGGTGTTTACTTTTGGAGAAACGTTCAGTAGCAAGGGATGCACACGCACTGTTCTGCATGTTTCAGAAGCCTGCGATCCTAAATGCCACAATGACTATTACACAGTGTCCTGCCCCAGAGCAAACAGGAGGGAACGGGGATTGATTGTCTATCTTTTTCATCTGAGCTGCTCACCAAAAACAAAGCATCCCTTGAAGCACTGACCTTTCACTAACTGCTGGGAGGGAAATGCTTGATAAATAATAAATAGCCCACTACTGGATGGTGCTTAGAAGCATCTTTTAATTAAAAGAACGGAGCCACTAGAAGGTCAGGTGACTGACATTTAAGTTCCAGCCCAGGAAAAGCATCCGTCGAGGGTAAAACTAGACCCAAAATGTAATTTCCTTGTCAGCTAGCATTCGACAAGAATCCCCTCTCTGTAATCTGCACAGATGGAGGGGGCAGTGGCTGCTACATTTTGTAGGGGACATAACACTTAACTTCCTGCCTCCTTTGCCTTCCCCTGGCAACCTTTTCATCTTCGTGCTGCGGCAATAACCACTTGTCTGGCTCAGCATCTCCACAGATGCTGCTCCAGGGCTGGGCTCATCCAATCAGAGGCCCGCCTGCCACACTGAGCGCTACCCTGGCAGTGACATGAAAGCCATTTCTTGTCTTTTCCACAGGAGAGCAGGTGCCCTTCCTCCATCAGCCAAGGTGACCTCGACCACGTTGCTCACTGAACCTGCTCGAGCATCCATCTCGCTGAGCACCCTCGAAGAGTCAAAACACGCAGCTAAACTAGCCGGTCAGTCCTCCACCTTTTGGCTGTTGTGGAGTAGAGTTCAGGAGCACAGAGACCAGGAACAAAGTAATAACCCCACCCCCTTTACATGACTCACCTTCTCTTGTTCCTAGCTCTACAGTCCTCTAGCTGAGGCCAGCTGGTATTAACTATCACAGCCACATCATGTCACATACCCCTAGCTCCTATGCAGCCAGGAGAACTGCCAGTCCAGTTCTGAGTCAGGCATGGTCACAGCTGAGAGCTGGGAAGGATAGATGAGGCTCCGCACTCTTACATGCCTCGTCGAGATTCCCAAGAACAGAGGCAGGCACCAACGCTAGCCTCCGAGAAAATCTTATCATCCCGCTGGAATGACTTTGTTTTAAAAAAAAGAATCCAGTGAATGTTTTTAAGTAGCGAGCCATCATTTATTTAGAGAAAGGTATCATTTTAATAAAACCAGGAATCCCTGGTAGGCACCAATTTTTTTTCTCTAATAACATTTTCATTATCTGAGAACACTAAGTATTATACAAAATTACAAAAAGAATTGGGCTTGCCTTTTAAGGACACACAAATCAAGGGTCAGGTCTGTCCAGCAAAAAGCAAAAAGAGAACTCTCTAAAACCTGGAGAATGCAGGGCCACTTACATGGGCCTCGCTATTTCGATGATGGAAGATGTGAGCCCTGTTTTCTTTGCTGGCTTTCTCAGTCCTCCTGCCCTTTAACTGAGAGCACTCACCTGGCTCAGCCCCCAACATCTGTGTCTCTCTACACTCCCCTTGGACAGCTCATTCATTCTTCTGGCTCCAATGCTTCCTCTCCTTCTCCCAACACCTGACCCATATCACCGTCTGCCACTGGAACATTGCCCATCACCTCTAACGCAGTATGTTAGGTATTGAAGCTCTTCCACACCTGTTGGTTAGTGATGCTATTGATCTGGTCACTCAGGCTTATAACCTGGGAATCTCTGCCTCCAACTGGAATGGCTGCTCAGAGAACCAAGTCTCCTCTTCCCGCCCTCGTTGCCCACTGCCCCAACCACATTCTTTATGTCACATCCGGGCAAATCTTCCTTTGACCTGACTCTGCTTTCACGACAATACTTCCGTGTTCCAACTTTCTTATACCCAACTGAATCCCTCTTACAGTTTCGGAGGCCACCATGATCAGATCCCATCCTGCCTGGTCAAACCTGCTTTCCACTCCTCCTCAAGAGTCATAAAAGCACCTGTCACATATGTTACAAGTGGGCTTTACATTGACCATACCCATTAATTCTCACGATACTAACTAGAAGCCCAAGAGATGGTGACAGGCACGAGGCCTCACCAGTACAAAACGGAGTGGCCAGAACCAGAACCCAGATCTTCAGCCTCGTCTTGTGCAAATTTCAATGTAATCAGGACACACGCCCTTCAGCTCAGAAAATCCGTGGTGGAGGGTCTACGCCTGAGAGGCTGTGCCATGCCTCCGTGGGCTCAGTGAGTAAGAACGTCTGCCCTTGTTGACACTCTGAAGTGGGAGAGAGTAGCTACGTCTCTGGAACAAAGACCCGGTAAATCGGGCAGGAGTACAAACAGTGGGCCAGGCATGCCGGCTGCAGTGCAGTGAGCGCAGTCTGGAAGGGGCTCAATAAGGGGCTTGAGACGTGATGTGAACGTTAGGTAAAACTTCTGAGCAGAGATACCATTTGAAAAGGGCAGTGAAGGCACGGCTTCTAAAGACAGAGGTGGCAGGGGGTTGCTCCTGGCAGAAGAAGCCACACATGCCACTTCAAATCTCCAAATTTCACCTGCCCTTCAAGGCTCTCCGTGCAGTGTCCCCAGACTAGCCCATGGCCGATCTCTCATCCAGACTCTCCACCATACTCTCATATCATGACTATAAGGATTCCTGTTCATCTTATTATTTTGAAAGCCACGCTGGTCCTCCCAGTTAGATTTTAAGCTCCTTAAAGGCAAGAAGGAGGTTCTACTTCCATTCCCTCCATACGACAGAGTCCAGGACCAACAGTGGGAAGAGTTCTGAATTCCCCAAGTGACTCCACACCTTCCACTAGGCTTTGGTCACTGGGATTCAACAAAAGGAGGTTTGCTCTAAGGCTTCGTCTCTCCCCTTCTACCAGGCCCAGGCCTTCCCCGTGAGTCCCAGTCTGGCTAACAAGATCAGAGTGTCCTGGTGAGTAAGCATTTTCATTCACGGCTGGTGGGAGGCTAAGTGAACAGTTTCCATGGAGGGTAATAACAAAATTGAAGAGGAGCTATCTCTTGACCCAGCAATACCACGGCCAAGAATGTACCCCCTGGCTATACCAGCCTATTTGCAGCACAAGAAAATATGAAAACAATGCTTTTGTCAACTGGGCACTGATTGATCCACACAAAGGATCTCTGAGACATATTAAGTGGAAAAGCAAAGTACAGGACAGTATGCAGTGTCCCTGCGTATATGCCCAAAATATTTCTAAAAAGGAAATGGTGATAGCAGTGGCCTTGGGGGAGAAAAAAAATGGGTGGCTGGGGGACAGGGGTGGGAGACTGGCTTGTCGCTTTAAAGTTTGAACCATTGCATGTATAATTTTTGAAGAATTATGCAACAAATAGCTTTTTAAAACTCTTCAACATTATGGAAAAGAAACTGCCCTTTATGTTTTTAATTGTCTTATAATGTTTTGTACTTTTCACTGTACATTTTTCTCAGATTTATTCTTACATATTTCCTATTGATATTGTTACAAATGGTATTGCTGTTAATTTTAAAAATAAGAAACTGCCCCTTAAGCCCCAGAAACATCAAGTTTAGGTAAGTAACGGGTGACCCCTGACTGTTCCTCTGAACAGAACCATCTCCTCCATCTGCTAAGTCCTCCTCCCAAGGTCTGGCCCGGCATTGGAACCAATGGTTGCCTGCTGTCGAATGGGTGAAATGTGCTGCCCCACCTAAAACTGAAGCATTCCAAAAGCAAGAGGAATTGCAGAGATAAAGGTTGGGGAAGGGACGGGGAGAGAAGCAACATGGCTGTGAATTGCTTTTGCCTCATGTAGCCACTCACCTTCCATTATCTGAGCACCCATGTGCCAGGTGGTGTACAGGCTGAGATGTGTGCCCCCCCCCCATCATCTACCAGGAGACAGAAGTGACTGTACACAAAGAACACAGGGTAGAAAATCTACATACGTTTTAAAATAAGAAATTTCTGAAGCAGTTTATTACCAGTAGCTGAAAACCACTTCTCCTACTCAGCTTGATCACAAATGCAAAGGGGACAATCTCAGAGTAATATGCCACTTTTTATTTTTTCAGAGGAAGAGATAAACAACGTCAATGATGAGAATCATCAATCAGCTGCCTCCTGTATGCCCCCCACCAGGGATTGAGCCCACAACCCGGGCATGTGCCCCTACCAGGTTCATGGGTCAACACTCAACCACTGAGCCACACCAGCCGGGCTTGACACCAGGGAGGCAAGTGGAGAGCATCATCTGAACTGGCTGGCTCCCTCTTGGCAATCCAGGAGATGTCATCTGGATTCAGTCTTGAGCTGGATGTAATTATTCACTTCTTCAACAAAGCCTACTATGTGTAGGCCTGTGCTAATTGTCTCCAGCAGAGCCAATCCATGAGATTAGTTATAGTTTTGACCTTTGGCTATTTTCAATGATAGGTCCTCACTCTTAACGCAAAGCATAAATCAGCTTGGCCTCTCAAGTTGAAGGTCAATATTTCTATAGCAGAAAGTACAATGATTATCTGCACACAGAAACAACTGACCAAGGGGCCACATTATATGTTTAAGTAAAAGTCTGATGGATCCAGAGAAGAGAAACATACCAGAGAATAAGAAACATCCAGCCCACGTTTTGTTTTGTTTTAAGATTTTTTATTAATTCTTTGAGAGAGGGAGAGGGAAACATCGATGTGAGAGCAACACATGGAACGGCTGCCTTCTGCACACCCGCTAGGATCCCGGGGATCGAGCCCTGACCAGGAATCACACTGCCAAGCTTTCCGTGCGCAGAATGATGCCCAATGGCGCTGTACCAGCCAGGGCACCAGCCACATGTTAACACCAACACCCAAGCAAACCTGCTCAGAATGAGTCCCATTCAAACAGTGCTTATAAAGGTTTCCTGGTGCTATTTACAATGTTAAAGTAAATTTACATTATAAGCAGCCAAGGAATTCTTTATTGAAGAGCATCCTAACTGCTAGAGTTCACATAACTGCTTCTTTCAAACCATGATACTGAGCTTTATGACAACCTAGCAACAGGAACTAAAAAACGGCAAACATAATGCCTTTGAGATCCAGAAACATTTACACAGCTTAACTGTTGAAAATACAGTAGTTCAACATTCAACCAGTGAACACAGTTTGGATGTCAGTATATGTGGCATACAAGTTCTTCAGGGAGGTGAGGGGCCTTTCGACTGCTCTTCCGGTGTCTCCAAATGCTGGTCCTGTTGAACTTCCTTCAGAGGCTGGATATTTTCCAAAAACGTTTGGAGTTTGACATCCATAGGTTCTGATTTCCCGGGAACGTGACTACCGTCCTGTTGCTTAGAAGACCAGACAGAAGTATGTCACAAAGATGTAATTTTCACTCAAGTATTTGGCTGAAGCTATATGATTTAGGCAGATTCTATCACTGACTCAAAATTTAACAAATAGGTCAGGGCGAGGGCGGGCTAGAAGAGGTCAATGGGGGGGGGGGGGGGACATATACAATACTTTCAACAATAAAGAATTTTAAAAAATAATATTTCAGGTCAAATTGTTATAAACAAACATGATAAAAATCTCTACAAAGGCACAATTTCAAAAGACCTAATGACAACTCAATTGTTCCGAGTCTCAGTCATAACCACAAAATTCCAGTAGATTCTATCTAACAGTACTGGACGTGGAGTTCAGGAACATGAGCCAAGGCTGGAGAAAGAAAACCAAGCCTTCCTTTCATCTTTGACAAGTAGACAACTAATCCTAATAATTTTGATAATAAAGTACTCACAGCCCTTGCTTCTCCTACTCGTCTTAAAATGACGCCTTCTGCCAATAAAGCCTTCCCTGCTTCCACAAATAATTTCTCTTCATCTGTTTCTCCAAGTTTCTGTAGCTCCAAGTACTTCTCCACAAACCTGGAATTCCAAACAGTCACGTCTTAGGTCTGTACACTGAGAGTGTCAAGACATGCTGTTACACAGTGTAAAGCATTTCCTTAACAGACCTCCTTATAGGAACACTGTTCTCTAGTGCTATTCAACAAAACTCCTCAAACTGGTAACTAAATTCTTAAAAATAAAATAACTCACCCAGGGTTTATAAAATGGCTTACCGTTGACAGGTAGACTTGAAGTTTGGATTGAACAGATCAAAAGCTTTTTGACCAGATCCATAGGCTGAATAAAATTTCCTGGGAAATACAAACAGCACCACATAAGTCTCCAATTATAGATCATGGCCAAGAAGAAGCCAAGAAGTAACTGCTAGGCCCTGAGGAGTTAATCATAACATCACCTACATAGCCTAAGCCTAACAATATGTGGTTTTGTCTTTAAGTAACACATGTACATGGTAAATACGTCAAATGTTACAAAAGGCATTCAGGGAAAAGGAACACTCCTCCTCATCTCGCACTCCAACTCCCCAGTTCCCTTCCCAGGTGGTAACACTACCCAGTTGCTTGTGTATCCATCCAGGAATATTCCACTAATATACAAGCCTATAGGCACCTATCATTCCATTTCCAGCCACATTGTTTAACCTCAAGGATAGCAAGCACTATTCCATATTTTGCCTTTTTCTTATTTAATATTTCTTAGAGGCCATTTTAAATCAATGCACGTAGATTATTTCCAGTCCTTTGCTACTCTAGACAGTACTGCAATTTATTTCTTAGTGCATTGTGCAAATAACTTTGTTGAATAAATTCATAAAAATGGTATTAGGTCAAAGTATGCACAATTTCCAAAATGATTTCCAATGCATTTGTGCCAATTTACACTCACACCAGTAATATATGACAATGCCTATTTCCCCTGACCAAATTATATTTTCCAATTTTATGGTCTTTGTCAATTTGATAGGTAAAAATTATAACTCACGGTAGTCTTGTCTTTTCTTGTGAAACAGGCTGAGTATCCTGTCATGTATAAAAGCAAACTCAGTTTCCTTTTCTGCAACCTGTCCATGTCTTTGCTGATTCCCATTTGGTCGTCTTTCTCTTATTGACTTATATGCAAACTTTACAGCACTAAAAATAATATTTTAGCCCTTTGTCATACATGCTGCAAATTTTCCCCAGTATATATGCTGAGTTTTTATTTTGCTTATGGTACATTCTTTATGCAGAAAATTTTAATATTTTCACTTATGGCTTCTGGGTTTTATGTCATTCTTAGAAAGGTCTTAATCACTCAGACTATTTGTAACGTTCTCCCATGTTTTATTCTAGTACTTTTATGATTTCACTTTTTTATATCTAGGTTTTGACACCTCCAGAATTTATTTTGCTGTTATAAGTTCTTAAAAATATAAAACACCATCACCCCCCCCCGCCCCCGCCAAAAGCCACAAAGATAGACGTTCAAAAACTATTTAAATACAAGGTGTTACTATTTTGGCATTGATAGTAGTAAGAGAGAGCTATAAAATATTCCACATTGTCCTATCACATAAATTATTTTAATATATAAATGAACCTGGAAAGCATGCTGACCATGTGCATCCAATGCACCTGAACAGAAAAAGTGTTGAAAAAGTACTTAATACCCCAAAGATCTTGTGTCCTATCCTGAAAATTTCCAAGTAGAGCAAGAACATACTTGTTTTCCTACCTCAAAGGAGTGTTGTGTGGGGAGGAAAAACAACCTCAAATGAAAGGCGCCTGGACTTCAATAGAGAATCCTATTTATCTAATAAAAGAGTAATATGCAAATTGACCATCACTCCAACACACAAGATGGCCACCCCCATGTGGACACAAGATGGCCACCACAAGATGGCCGGCAGGGGAGGGCAGTTGTGGGCGATCAGGCCAGCAGGGGAGGGCAGTTAGGGGTGACCAGGCCAGCAGGGGAGGGCAGTTGGGGGTGACCAGGCCTGCAGGGGAGGGCAGTTGGGGGTGACTGGGCCTGCAGGGGAGGGCAGTTGGGGGTGACCAGGCCAGCAGGGGAGAACAGTTGGGGTGACCAGGCTGGCAGGGGAGCACCTTAGGGGCGACCGGACTGGCAAGGGAGCAGTTAGGCATCAATCAGGCTGGAAGGGGAGTGGTTAGGGGGTGATCAGGCTGGCAGGCAGAAGTGGTTAAGGGCAATCAGGCAGGCAGGCAGGTGAGCATTTGGGAGCCACCAGTCCTGGATTGTGAGAGGGATGTCCGACTGCCCATTTAGGCCCGATCTTGGTAAGGCAGTCGGGACATCCCTCGAGGGGGCCCAGATTGGAGAGGGTGCAGGCTGGGCTGAAGGACACACACACCCCTCTAGTATAACTATAAATTCTGTTTTCTTACATCCAGGAATAGGGGTAAGGATAAGGAATATATATTAACTTCAGTTAGGCACAACCTCTGATCTTAACATTTAACAGAAAAGAAACCATACCAATTCCCAGTATAGAACTAGCTGACAAGTATTTGAGGGAAAGGGTTCTGTCAGTGAACTCCCAGTCTGTTGCCCTCTGTAAGTCTCAGAGGCCACATGACTAAAATGGAGAGAAGGATACTTACCTTGCAGGCTTAGAGTAAGGCCTAAATAAGATGTTTATTAAGTGCTTAGCATGTGCCTGATGCAAAACAGATGTGCAGAGACTAGTAATTGCAATGATCAGTCAATTGCTGGACTCCATATTCTACTCAGAACTCCTGCCTCTCTCACATGGGGGAGGGAGTTGATCCCCTTGTTTTGCTAAATGTACAAGACCTTCTCCACAGGGGAAGCCCTGACTCAATGTCTATTTAAGTTGCCAGACCGCTAGCTAAACCTCTCCTGCAGTTCCCCGCGCACCCTATGGCACTCACGCTCTAATCAGATCCTCGTGGTAGAAGATGTCCTGGATGGCAGCTTTGGCTTTGCCGTATCGCAAGCGGGGCCTTCGGAAGACAGGCTCCCTCAGCGGGGGGAAGGTGGTATATATGTCGAACCAGAGGGGCTTCTTCTTCAATACCCCAGATCGCATGAGGTCCCGAGTCCTTAAGAAAGGAAAATAACGAAGGTCAGTCCATTACAACAGCCTGAATCAGTCTAGTCACAGCCTGAGACATCACCAGATCACGGAGCCGTAAGGAGGGCAGAGCAGGGGTGTTCCCCACCTACAGGTAAGATATTTCCATATTGCAAACCGGCCTAACCAAGCTCAGAGGGTTAAGCCCTTCTATATTCGTAAGCGCAGCTCACTTCCTTGCCCCATTCCTATCACGTACAATGCAAAGACGGTTCAGCCAGACCCAGCCGCCTCTTCCTAGAGACCTCCGCTCGGGGAAGGGAGGGGTGCAATCTTGAACGTGAAAGATAAGTTCAAGGAGTGACATCCTCAAGCACAACCGTTCAGAAGCAGGAGAAAGCACTGACAGGCCTCCCCCAGCTCAGACACCGCCCTCTAGAGAATGCTTCGCCCGTCCTGCTCACACCCACCCAAGCTGAGTCCCCGCCCGGGGGAGGCACCCTCAGCCCATCCCGGCTCCGAGCACGCACCGCGAGAAAATGCTGCCCACCGTTTCCAGCCGGCTGCCCGCCATGGCCTGAGCCCCTGACCCAGCGCGGTTAGTGGCTACCGGAACCGGAAGCGCCAGCCGCAGGCAAAGGAGGCGAAGTTGCTGGCCGAGGGGTGGATCTAGGGCTTACACCAGCGGCCCCGCCGGGAAGGCGGTGCCAGGCAGAAGCAAAGGATAGGCCGAACTGGCGCGCTTCTCGGCTCCTGGCCAGGTTCAGACAGGCGCACTCGACAGCCGAGCCAAAAGGGAGGGAGCGAGCCAAAGCCGGGCAGAAGCTGTACATGACCGATCTTGGGGAGGGATTAATTCTAGTGGCTGCTTTACCCTGTCTGGCCTCCATGAGGCAACTCCTCTTAGGTGGGGCCCGCGCAGTGGGCAGATGACGAGGAGGACGGTGGGAGACGCAGCCCACGTCCTAGGGGAGCCACCAGGAGGCCTCCAGCACTAGGCCCCACCTGTACCTATTTTGGTTGGAGTCACAGACTACGCAAAAGAAAACCGAGGCCCGTGGAGGGGAGCCACTTGCCCAGGGTCACATGGAGCCCAAGCCTCCGTCTCCTGCTGTTTAGCGCTATCCACTAAACCCTTGGGCCCTGGGGCGCCACCTGCATCCGTTCTAAAAAGGATGCTGCCAGCAACTAATGTTTCCTCCCCGGAGGAGGCGTTGCTGCCTAGCTCCTCCTTGGAGCTTGACAAGTAAGAGTGTGCGGAACAAATTCCAAGAAGGAAACTGAATAATCTGGGGAAAGTAACCTGTCAGGGTTATCTTTTGGCCCAATAGCCATACTTCGGGTACAACACCCCCAGAGAAATTAAAGCACAATTTCATGGGATATTTGTGCAGGGATCGTCATTTGCAGCATTGTTCGTGGTAGCAATAATAATAATAATAATAATAATATATGTGGCTAATGGGAAATGGCTGGAAAATGATGCTTCATATACTCTGTGGTATCCTATACACTTAGTTTCATCTATATATTTACCTAGATGAATGCCCATGACTTATAGTTAAACGAAAAAGGAAGTTTCAGAGAAACACCTTTAGGGGGACCCTAACCTGTTAAAAGACAAAAGAAAACACTTTGCAGTGTATGTGTTTGTGTTTGTATGAGGATAGAAACTTGTGGAAGGTCACACAAGGCTGTGAATATGGGTTATCTCCAGTAAAATTGCAGGAGGGGAGGGAGAATTTTTTTCTTTATGTACCCCCTCAGAGTTTGACCTGTAAAGAGTTTGTATTTATATTTGAACTTTTGAATCACATACACATAAAATGTCTCCCAGGAGCCCATCTTTGTCAGCAAGAAAGAGCATCCCAGTCTTCCTGCTCTGTGGGAGGCTGGAGAGGAGGAGGAAAGGAATGTGTGATGAGTAGTTAGTGTTTGTGTTATCTTACAGAATCCACACACCCACCCACTAGGTGGCTATTATTATCTTATTTATAGATTAGAAAGTGAAGCCTTAGGGAGTTAAGTAACTTGTTTGACAGGTAACTGACACAGCAGGGCTTCCAGCCCAGCCTGGGCCCTTCCCAGAACGCCACACTGCCTCCTCAGCTGTGCCTCAAGCTGGAGACTGGTTAGCAGAGGAGTTCAGACAAAACTGATCCCAACAGCAAGGGACAGGATGATTTGAGGCCCAGGACTACACTGAGAGGTGTGTGTTACTGCTGCCTCAGGGCCCTTTGGAACAGAGGAGAGAGAACCCAGCTCTGACCACTGGGCTAAGTGTGGAGGCTCCCGTCTCCCAGTCCTTGGAAGGTCTAGAAGACTGTGCTGGAGGGAGAGCAAACACACTCCCAGCTAAATATAGTCTTCCCAGGCCTCATAACAAGTTTCTAATTCTGTCCAAATCAGAGCTAGTTGTCAGCCCAGACCACAGACACACTTCCCTTCTCCCACTCAGGCCTGCCCCCAAGAGGCCACTGCAATGACCGCCGCAAAGGAATTAGAAGGGTTTATTCCAAGTTCAGGGAGGAAACCCAAAGACCCAAACCCTCAATAGGGGAGGAATTTCAAAGCAAGAATTTTCTCTAAAGATTCTGTCTCCAAACACAGTTACACCCTGACGTGCTGGGGGCTAGGACTTACTTCAACATAAGAATTTTTTGAGGGGCGCCATTCAGCCCGTAACATGGGTAAGCCCACAACATTGTTAAGTTCATTCACCCACCTAGATCCACACGTACTCTGTACCCTTCTCCCTGTCCTGTGTCCCAGGAGGCTGACTTGTATGGACTGCACTCCCCAGCCCCTTGCCCTCTGATTCTAGTTGTGTTCCAGTTGGTACTACCAGTGGGAGGCATTGGCAGGGGACTAGAAGGAAGCAGGAGAGTGAAGCCAAAACCTGCTCCCTGAATCCCTCCCCTGCACAGTCCAGGAACACAAAGTCCCCGCTCCCACCACACAGCCTCTTCACACAGCTCTCTCTCACCAGGTTCCAGTCACTGTTCCTACCTTGTCCCTTCAGATTTAGACACAGCAAACTGTGCCCCTCCGCGACTGGCCTTGGAGGCTAGGCCATCTCTTGTGGCTTCCCTACACTGTGCCCCCATCTTTGTAAATAATGGCCCCGGGGAGTCTGTCTGACAAAAATAGGAAGAACATCCCCAATAACACAACCGCTGTGGTAAGTGGAAATCCCAGCATATTGATGAAATCATTAATATTGCTACTCACCTTTGGCAGAAAGCCAGGATCAAGGGAAATCAGCTGTTGCTTTCAAAGAAGAGGAAAGCAATCGTATACTAGTACATTTCACACACAATACAAGGAGCAGGAGGACTCGGGGAAGGAGGAAGGTATTCGGAAGGTATCTTGCCTCTAGGCTGCAGACACTCAGCCAGACTGGGTGACTGTGTCCCCAGGACCTGCTCCCTCCCTCCCTCAGCTTATCTCGCTCACAATTTGGTGTTGTAACTCTGTTTACTTGTCTGGGTCTATCTAACTGGGCCTCTCTGAGGGCAGGAATCAGGGCTCTTATCTCTGCTTCTCACACCCAGTCTGGTGCTTGGCTCAGAGCTAGCTCTTCGAAAGTGTTTTCTAGCGAACAGCATGGACGCATAAAGCCAAATTAGAATAAATGAAGATGCAGCCAGCTCAGTCCTCCCTGGCTGCCTACTCACATCCAGCCCTCTTTCCTGGAGGTCTTACCCAAAGCTGTGGTTGAATGGAAATAACCCTTCACCTGGGCGTTTCCAGTTCTGGCTGTCCTCTGTGCCTCATTGATGGACAGATCTCTTTTACAAACCTCTGGGCCTCAGCTTGGTCATCTGTAAAATGGACGTAATCATAGCACCCACCATATAGCCTAGGTGTGAGGAGTCAGTGGGTTAATGCCTGCAGAGTGCTTAGAGCAGGGCTGCTGGTAGTAACTGCTCAATAAATAGGAGTGATGATAATTATTTCTGACCATTCCATGACGCTTAAGAGCAATAAATCACAATTTATTGAATCACACCTACAATTAAATCACACCTAGCAATTTGCAGGACATTTTCACATGGCTGCCCATTCATTTCTTCAGCAAACAACAGCTCTGCCCCCAAGGAGAATGAGTTCAGGCAGAGGAGAGAGAAGCACCGTAGAGACCTACGCCTGCCCTGGGAGGTCTGTATGCTTGTGGCTTCTTTTGTAGCCAAGGAAACAGGAGCCAGAGCATCCCAGCTGGAGCAACACTCTGGCCTTTTATTATTGAAATCACTCTGCTGGAGTTTTTCCAGTGGGTGGAGACCCAGGCAGTTCTAGGCTGGTGTGGTGTGGGCCCTTCTCTTCTTGTGAAAGGCTAAGCAACTGAACCTCCTGGGGTTCTTGGGAAATGCAGATTCTGACTCAGTGGGTCTGGAGTAAGGACTGAGACTCTGCATTTCTCCTTTTTTTGAAAATATGTTTTTATTGATTTCAGAGAGAGGAAGGGAGAAGGAAAGAGAGAGATAGAAATCTCGATGAGAAACTTCTACCAGCTGCCTCCTACACACCCCCTATAGGGGGTCAAGCCCGAACCCAGACCTGCGACCTCCTGATGCCTGGGACCACGCTCAACCAACTGAGCCACAAGGGCCAGAATGAAACCCTGCATTTCTAAGGTTAATGCCAATGGTGTCCGTATCCACAGACCACACTTTAAAAAGCAAGGTTATAGCGAGGCAGACTCGTGTTGAGTTTGTGCTGAGCTTCACAGCTCTTTACTTCAGAGTCTCTGGAGTAATCCTTTTGACCTGATAAGGAATTGTGGCCATCTACTCTCCAGAAATGACAAGCAGGGGAAATGCTGGTTATGTGGGGCCTGAAGCTTGTATAAGCTTAGTGGCCCTTTTAAGAAAAAACAAGGACAAAAATATCTTTGTTTTGCACATTTTACAAAATATAAGACATGTGGACAGAGTCAATTCCCTTTATTTGGCTCAGGCCAAAGAGGTACTCACGTCTTCCTTCTGAAAAAATGTTTGGCCTCTCGGTGGCCAGCGACTGACACTTGTGAGAGAGAACCACCAGATGGCAGTAGATTTACACAGTCTCCTCTACCCCCTCTCCTGCCTCACTCATCAGAAATTTCCAAATTTTCCTCCAGCTGGCCCAGCCAGCTAATCCAACAAATTAATCTAGGCTGTGATAATGGGCAAAAGGAGTTCATGTGTTTCTCTTTCAGTAGCATATTTTCCATTTAATGGAAATGATAAGAGATTGTTTTCTAAACCAGATAAAGAATGATTAATAGGTGAGTTCCAGCCACACTGTAGGGTCATGTCTCACTATGGAGATATTTTTAAACGGGGGGATCTTTCTGTGCTCCAAAAATTGCATCTATGCAGGTGTTCTAGATCTTACCACCTGTTCCCCCACCCCAATATATAGTTTAGTGTTTAGGCACCAGTTCTAGAGTTCAGCTGCCAGGGTTCAAATCCAGGTACTACCACTTACTAAGGATGATGTTGAGTAAGGACCTTAACATTTCTGTGACTCAGTTTCCTGATCTGTGAAATGGGAGTAATACCATTGATTTTATGTAATCAATGGGGATTAGGCAAAATAACATTTAAAGTACCAGAAAAGTGACTAGCATACAGTAAGCACTTGTAATCAGTTCTCATCTTCATCATCCCACACTTTGCCTGCCTTTTACCCACCAAGGTCTTCTCCTGTCTTTCCTCCAACCTCAACTCCCTACCAGGTGCCTCAAAGAACAGAGGGAGGATTGAGACCCCAACCTGGTAATAACCACCAGGCTACTTTTTCTGGGCACAGTGTTCTCCAGATTTCATGACCTCCCCTCAAGTTGGGGCTGAGCCCTAGGGACAGCAAAGCATACGAAAGGGGAGGAGCACCGGCTGGACCAGACTCCAGATAGTCTGGCTCAGCATTTTTGCAGGAGATAAATCGGTATCACCTTGTGCTTACCAAGAGCCCAGGATTTGCAGGTGAGCAATGGTGTGTGAGGGCAGATGGCTGGGTGTTCATCTGGCCCCACCCAGCTCCTTCCTGGGATCTATACACACTGCTCGACACGGACCAGAGGCTTCCTCTCCTGCACTCCCGTTGGATTCCGTAAGCTTTCTTTGCCTTCTCTCCCTACACCCTCCTCTGTGGTTCCAATCACTCTCATTCTCATCTATACTAATAGGCAAATGGTGAGTGGTTCTCAAACGTTGCCGCATATTCGAATCACCTGAGGAGCTCTTCCAATCTGATTCCCAGGCTAAATCCCAACCCAATTAAACCAGAGTCTCTGGGAATGGGACCCAAGCGTCAGTGAACCAGTGTTCTAGAATAGTGTTTCTTACGTCTTAATGTACATGCAAGTCACCTGATGAGTTTTTGTTGAAATGCACATTCTGGTGGTACAGTAGGGTTGAGGTAGACTCCGAAATGCTGTGTTTCTAACAAGCTCCCAATGACACTGATACTGCCAGGCCACAGACCAAGCTTTGAGTAGCAAGGCTGTAGAACCATGGTTCTCACACGTGAGCATGTAGCAGAGCCCTCGGGAGGGCGTGTGAGAATCCACCCCAGGTTCAGATTCAGGAGCTCTGGAGTGGGGCCAGATTACAGGCATTTCTAACAGCCCCCAGTGATGTCAGGGCTGCTGGCCCACAGGACACACTTGGAGCAGCAGAGGTGTAGGGAATGGAACTCAGGCTTAGGAGTCTGCTTCCCCCCTCACCAGCTCTGGGATGTTTGATAAGTTATTTTACCTTTCTGAACTGTCATTACGTCATCTGTAAAGCGGCCATTTACGGGTCTAGGTTAATTAGGCTAACATGAGACACCTAACAGACTGCTTAGTGCGCTGGTCCTCCAATTTGATGGCCGACTTGATTTACTGGAGGAGTTTTCAAAGAAACCAACACATGGTTGTTGATTTCATTGGTCTGGGGTACTGAGCATCAGGACTTTTTTTTTTTTTTTTAATTACTCAGGCAATTCTATTGCAAAGCCAATACTATGTCCTGGCCTGGCACCATGGCTCCCAAACTTTGTGTTCATTGCACCACAGGTTGCTGGGCTGCATGCCCGGAGTTGCTGGTTCGGGAGGACTGCAGTGGGGCTGAGAACGGTCACTTCTAAGATGGTCCTAGTGCTGCGTCTTTGTTGCGGGGATTATACTGGTCCCGGGCTGTCAGTAACGAATGTACAGAGCTGGGATCAGAGGGTAATCTTGGTTTGTCCAGGTCCAAACAGCATGTTTGGCGAGTCACCAGCTGTCCCAGGTACACCGCTCTACAAGCCCGCCTCCGTCTAAGAGGGCCTGGGGAGGACATCTTTGTAGGGAGGGGAGGAGCCTGCGTGGTTTGTACGGAAGGAGAGGGTCAGGTCACTCAGCTCAAACACGGCATCGGGGGAGAGTGGCTGGCCTTGGCCTGGGTGATGGGGGCCCAGAAACAAGATGTGCAGGTGGAAGCCACAGGAGGCCTGTGAGCTCTACACGGGAAGAACGTTTTAACGCGGAGAACTGCCCTGTCTGGAAGGGCACCAGCTTCCTCTTTGGCGGCGAGCTCCCTGGCGTGGGAGGTAGTCCAGCTGAGCTGGGAGTGGGGGAAACGAGATGTTTGACCTGGAAGATGTCTGCGGGCCCTTTGAAGTCTGAGACGGAACATCCCTGCAGCCTCCAATCCGGCCTTTTCTCCAGCTTTCTGTTTATCTAAGGAGGTGACAAGCTGGCGCTTTGGCGTGGGGCTGGCTTTCCTGTGGGTTTCCTTTGCCTAGCAGCAAGCGGTTTGCTTTCCCGGGGGGACGCGGCCGCAGAGCAAAGCCAGCGGGCGGCAAGGTGGCAGCAGGTGTCACCTCGCTAGAGCAGTGCAGAGGTCTGAGCCTTCAGGCCCTACAGAGCTTACCCAGGGCCCAGACAGATGGCCCCCCGGGGCGACGCCGGGTTCCCGGGGCCAAACTCTGCGCGACGGGGGAAGAGAGGGTTCAGCCCACGTCGCTGGCCACATCAGAGCACCAAGAGAACACCAAGTCTTTATTACAGGAATTCCTAAGAAACAGCCCCAAGAGAAAACCCACACGTAGGAAAAGAAGAAAAACCAAAACACTAATAAAGCAACACACAGGCGTGGGGCTGGAGCTTCCCCGCGGTGCGCAGGGTTCTAGCTCAGAGCGTGGCCAAGACCGCGGCCCAGGGGCCCTCCTCAGCCCCTCGGGGTCAGATCCGGCTGAAGCTCGGGCTACGGGGCCAGGGGGGCCTCGTCTGGCCGGAGGCGGGTGGGCCCCGCACTTCCAAACGTGGTCACGTGCAGCCGCGGCGGCGCGCCCGGCCCCTCCCGCACCCCGGGACGCGGAAGGAAAGAGGTGCGATTGCGGGTCGCCTCCGCCTGCGGCCTGAGCGCCCCCCACGCCCTCATCATCTCGGGGCGACTTGAGGCCACCCGGCCCACAAAAGCTTGGCTCGCACTCCCAGCCCCCGCGCGGCTGGGCTGCTTCCACACTCAGGGGTGGGGTGGGGAGAGAAGGTGACTCAAACCTCGGGCTGCCCAGGATTCCCGTCTCCCCAGAGAGGTCAGCACGTTCTCATTCCGACCGTGGGGCCGGAGACCGGCAGTCTCCCTCCCGTTGGCAGTGGTTGAGCCGGGTAAGGTTCGCAGAACCCGAGTTCTCCTTTTCCTCCTGGGGTCATTCACCTGGATCTTGGGCTCTTGACAAGGGGCACCCAGCAAGCCCTTCTGCCCCAGGCGCTCCCACCCGGGCTGACAGCCTCTTCCCCTGGTCCCACACTACTCCTGCTAACCAGAGTCCTCCAGCTCCGGGGCGGCCACCCTCCCCATCCCTGCTGGGGGTCGTTCCAGCCCCTAACGGAGGCAGCCTGAGGGGCCCAGGCAGGGTAGTCAGCAGGTGCCTCTCTTTAGTGGCCCATCACCCCTCAGAGGGGGCCCCGTGAGTGCCCAGGGCTCTCCCTCCTGGCGTTCTGTGCAGGGGCTGTGCCATAGAAGACTGTGGGAATAAAGGGCTCAAGTGCCCAGAGGGGAGCTGGGGATAGGGTAGGGCATCAGGCAGTGTCTGTGGCCCAGCAGGGATGATGGGAAAGGCTGGGAAGCAGGGGCTCCACCATCAGGCCCAAGAGCCTCTGGTAGGGTCATCCTGCCCTTTGTGGCACTCCAACCTTTGCCTGTTTCTGGGTGGTTTTGTTTTTTTTTAGTTTTTTTTTTTTTTTAAGAAGGGGGTTGGATCCTGCATTTCCCACTCATTGCCCATAGAACAGCCTGTCTACAAAAGGGGCCCTGGTTGGCCAATGACCGCCTCCCCCCTCCCCCTCTTCCAGGTCCTTCCTCCAATCACAGCATGCAACTCCGAAGTTCTAAGTCCCATTGAAAGTGGCAGTGGCTCGGCTGGACTGTGGCTAGAGAATCACTGGGCCTTGGAACTCAAGCACCATCTGTCCATCTGTCCGGCTGCAGCTAGGCTCTTCAACTGGGGGCCGGTATTGCTCTCCGGCTGCCTCCACCGGGTCAGATCATCTCCAGCGAGGAGGAACTGCTGTCATCTGGTAAGGAGAAGGGATGGGAGAAGTCTTTTCCAGTGAAGCCCCGTGTCCTTCACCACTGGTTCCTGGAGAGATGGTTTTGGGCAGAAGCTACCAAAGATAAAAACAGTCTCCCTCCTCTGAGGACTGTGTCAGCCTTGGAACTCTGCCTGGGGACACACACACACACCCAAGCTCCTAGAAATGGTCCAACTTGCAGAACACCAGAGACTCGGGCAGCTAGAGACGGAGTGGGGGACTAGAATTCCGATGGAAGCCGCTGAATGGGAGGGCTGAGAGGAGGCAAAGTGCCCAGCCCTCTGTGATACAGTAGTAGCTCAGATGAGCCAGACTAGAAACCTCTGTAGCAGCAGAAAAGTAAATGGGGGTCAGAATTCAGTAGGCCCCACGTACCAGCCTGAGGAGTTCATAAACCTTTAGTACTCAGACAACCCGGGCAGAGAGCAAGGATAAATGGAACGAAAGTGTTCCGGCGACGGAGTGAACAGAGCAGGGGCGGTGAAGAGACCAGTGGCTGTTAACCAGGTGATGAGAAGGAAAAAGTAAGAGAAATGATGTGGGGAAGTCAGGGGGAGAGATGGGCCTTCAGCGAGTTGACATCTAGAGCTAGAAAGATATTATCGTGGGCATAGCTGGGGTTATGGAGCCAAGATGGAGATTTAGATTTTGGACCCAAATGCACAAAAGTATTACTGATACTGTAAAAGAGGGTGGTGGCCATGCCATGGCGAGTGAAAACATTTCTTTCTTTCTTTCTCTCTCTCTTTTTTTTTTTTGTTAATCCTCACCAGAGTATATTTTTTCCATTGACTTTTAGAGAGACTGTAAAGGAGGGAGGGAGAGAGAGACATCGATACGAGAGACACACAATTGGTTGCCTCCTGCTCGCACCCCAATCGGGGCCAGGAATTGAACCCACAACCCAGGTATGTGCCCTTGATGGGGAATCGAACCTGGGACCCTTGGGTGTGTGTGCGGTCGATGTTCTAACTACTGGAGCAACACTGGCCAGGGCAGGAGAGAGAAGATTTTTAAAGAAGGTCAAGGGCAGAGCTACCAGGAGAGGTAGGATTGAGGGAGTAGGAGGAGTAATGGGAGACAGAAAGGGACTCTGAGAAGATCTCAGGATTCTGGGGCCATGGGAACCTAGGAATAGGCACAGCGTGCAGAAGAGCGCACCAGAGGACACAGCACAGGAGAAGGCCTGGACCTGGCAGGTGTCAATCTAGGGAGTGGGAGGGCCTGCCAGCCTGCCATGGGTGAAGGAGGAGGCCACTTTTTTACAAGTTGGGTGATTTTTAAGATGGGGAAGAGGAGGGTGCAGACTTGAGGAAGGAGCTGGAAAGGGAAAAGCTGGAAGACTCAGGAGAGAAATGATGGGCAAGGGCCTGTGCGGGAGTGGCTTTGGATTGTACGTGTTTTCCCTGGGGACCCATGGGAAGGAGAGAGCAGCACTGAGTGGGAGTGGGGGCCTTTCCCGTGGCTTTATGGGAGCCTTCTGGAGAAGTGAGACGTGTGGGTGCAGCAACGTGGGTGAGGAAACCTGAGGGAACAAATGGTCAGGAAGTGCCTGGTGGAGGATGTGGGGAGTCACTAGAGGTGATGTGGAGGCCAGGCGCCCAGGCTGCAGGGACAGGGCACTGGGAACTGTTCCTGGCTGTGTCCTCTGCGCGCTGGTTTGCCTCGCTGTCTCCACAACTATTCTGAGGGTAGCATGTATTCCTGTACCTTCTGAAACAGCCATACCTGCCACCGTCAGCTCAAGAAACAGGGGGACAGGATAGCAACTGGGGGGAGGGGCTAGACAAGGGACAGGTGCTACTGAGTCCTGGAGGAAGTGACATTCCCTGTTTTCTCCCCCAGGGATGCACAGGAAGAGAGGAGGAACAGCAGCCTGGGGCCAGGGCTCCAGCCCGAATCAGAGCTGACCTGAGATGGGCTGTTTCCTCATCTGCTTGTGGCAAATGCTACCCCCCTCCCCACCCCGCCGCCCAGCAACCATTGGGAGAGGTGTGTGTGTGCACGGCCAGGGTGGGGCCATCCCTGCCTTTTCTACATTGTCCTCTCAGTGTGCTGTGTGTGTCCTGGACTGTTTTCTCACTCATTGCCCATAACTACTTGAGAGTAAAGCTGATTTTTTTCCCTTTCTCCAGCATCTGCCATTGGCAGGAATGATTATCCTTCATCAAATAAATAAATAAGTAAAAGAAAGGCAAAAGACTAGTTTCCAACAGAAGCTCGTGTCCCCTGCCACAATAAGGAGGGAAGAAATTCAGGGTCAGCACCATCTAGTTTCCTAATGCTTCTGGACTCCTACAAAAACACCTAGGGCATGGGGCGGGCAGCCCTGGGTGGCTATGGCTCCAGGCCTTACCTCTTACTGTCCTTCCCTTAGGGCTTCCTCCACCTTGGGCACCTCCTGCCGCCTGCCCCGGAAGTCTTCATCTGAAAAGCAGAGGGAAGCAGCCTCATCCTCCATCCGCAGGTCCTTGCTCAGGCATGTCCCCAGGTTGAGCAAGAGCACCCCCTTGTTTGCAGGGACACCTGCTGACCCCTGGGGGAAGGGGATGTGTGGGTCTGATGAGAAGGCAGCAGGGCACAGTGCAGATTAGGACACCTGTCTGCCAGCCTGGCTCCATCACTGAGCTCCACGACCGTGGACAAGATTTTCCCTCAGTTTCCTCATCTATAAAGTGGGACTATCCAGATGACCCCCAAGGCCCCTCAAGCCCTTGTTTCTGGTTGTCTCCTGACCACTGAAGGTCCTTCTCTCAGAGGCATAGTGGGGTCTGAGGCAGTGTCTGCTGTCCATGTGGCCTTTGGGAGGGACTGGATGAATGCTATAGGCCTTGGGCCCAGAGACTGAACCTGCCCGGAGCTTGGTTCTCAAGTTGAAGCCTGTCTGCCCTCCACACTTCAGAGACTTCTGCCTAGCAACAGCACCTGGCTCTCTGTGCTCCAGGTAGAGATCTAAGTGGGGGTGTGGCCGGAGCTCCCTTTCAGGGGTGGAAGGGCGTGGCAACATGGTCCAGGTGGGAGGACCCATTTCTTTGGGTCACCTGCCCCCCAAAATCCTTGATGTGTCACCCATGCAACACCCAGGCATGCCCTCTTCTTGGAGGGCCACTGACCACAGGCAACTTAGAGATCAAGCCACCCCGCCCTCCATGCCTCACCACAGGTGTGGCCCTCCACGTCGTCCAGGAGATTGGCTGTTGACGCAGCAGCCCCCAGCCTGCCCGGCCATTCAGGAAAACTGTCCCAGGGGTGGGTGGGCACTGCCATAGGACTCCAACTCCCTGCCCTTAGTCCTCTACCACCCGCTCCAAGCTCAGGAAGCTTCCACCACACTAGCCTTATCCCCCAACACCCCCCACCCTCCACCCCGCCGCAAGGTCTCCCCCAGACTCTGTTCCTTTCAGCTGGGCAGCCAGGCCCTGACCCTCACCTACCTCCCATCTGGTAACAGGGAAGCGATTCGCTCCCTGTTCCCCTTTGGCTGTTCAGTTTCTAATATCCTAGGCCCTATTTGACAATCAGGGATGGGAGCCTGGGTAAAGATGTGGAAATCCTCATCTTTACTCGAGGAAGTGAAATGAGAAGGCAGGGCCAACGGGCTTGAAATGAGGCGGAGAGATTTGAGGATCAGTTCAACTGGAGAAACTAGGGAATGGTTTGCTGATTTCAGTGGAACAACCGTGTTTTCTCCCAAGATGTTATTTACTCCAGGCAAAAAGCACAAAAGCTGTAGGACAATTCTGAGCCTCCAGGAGGAAGGGGCGGGGGAGCGGGGGATGCTGGCACTCTCCCCAGGCCTGGTCATGGTGGTGGAGATGGGCACAGAGAGAAGGGGCAGCAGGCTGGCAGCAGGGCTCAGGGAGAGGGGAGGGCCGCAGAGCCTGGGCCCAGGGCTGAGGGAACTTGCAGCCTCAGGGAGCCCAGCCCAGGGTCTCGGTGCCCTTAGGACCCACCACTCCCCGCCAGGACCAGGCCAGAAAGGATATGATTGATGCTTCAACAAGTGTTTCCTCTTTGACTTCCGCATCTTGGTCTTCTCCGAGAAGGCCCTGGCCAGTTCAAACAGCTTCCTCCGGGTGGCTGCGGGCAGAGAGACCTGTGAGCCAGCAGCGGAGCACCGGGGAGCTACCCACCAGGGCTCGGGGCGGATGCACGCTGGATGGCCAGGGAGCTGGGGAGGTGACGCCAGGCTGGGAGGTGCCCCAGAGGAGTGAGGCTGCCGTCCTGGGATGGCCTACAGGGGCAGCACAGGCTACGGGGAGCTGGAACAGGGACAGCTGGCAGCCCAAGATCTAGGTATTCCTTCTCAGCTTGACAAACGGCAATGCCTCTTGGCTTTCTTTCCCGCCGCCTACTCTCCTCCCCTCGCCATTTCCAGAGTTGGTTCTGGGATTTTCGTGACTAATCCCAGATTTTCCTTGAAATGGAGCCTGAAAGGATGGCAGCCTCATTCACACATGGGTGTGTATGGTGGGAGGGGCGGGGGGAGAGGGTGCAGCACATTATTTTTCTGCAGACAGCTCAAGAGGATTTAAAACTTAATTTGTATCCAGACTCAGCTGCAGAGGGAAATGAAGCAAGAAGGCTGAGGGAGCCAGCCTGCGATTAAAATGTCACTTGGGTTCACCAAGAGTCCGCTGCATTAAACATTCCGGGTGGCTCCCTCCCATCCATGAGGCCACAGGGCCTGAGAAGATCTGAGAGGGGGCCATGGGCTGGACTCACATTTGCCCATGTGTTTCAACTTGTCCCTGAATAAGGCATCTTCAGACACAGCGTGGTTGGCGTCATTGGTTCCTGGAAGGGGGGGACACCTCTGAGGGCCAGCGAGAGAGAAGAGTGAAGGTCCCTGCCCTCCACCCTGCAGCTTGGCTAATCCGAGTCACATTGTTCACTAAGTCCCCTGTGAGTCGTTCTGATCCATCTCAGCGGCCCTGGTGTCTATAGTTAATTCAGGATCAAGGACAGAGGCTGCTGTTAAAACCCTCAGATGCACATCTGGTGGGGCCTGAGCGCCAGCCTGTTGCTTATGAATCAGTCCCACAGGATTTTCTCCTGTGAGCCAGGATCGGCTGAGCTCCCCGCCCCCACTCCACCGCACCATGTAAGGTCTGTGGATTCTGTCTCTGAGGCAGGCAGCCTGTGTGTGTGTGGAGGGCTCTGGTTGGCAAAGGGCCATCATGCACATATATAGGCAAAGTCCAGGTGTTGAGTGTGGAACAGGGATCTCTGGGTCTCTTTGTCCCATGTTCCCAGCTTGATCTCGTTTGTGCATCCCAACAGGCTACTGTCCGTCCCTGACCCTCCCCAGCCACTTAGGGCTCCTGGAGGCATCTAGCCCGCTCTTGAGGCAATTCTTGCTTCTCACCATCTTAACATGAAGCTCAAAATTCCCTTCCCCAATACAACGGCAGGATCTGGCACCTAGTAGATATTCCCCAACTACCAAATGAATGAATGAATGAATGAATGAGTGAATGAGTGAGTGACCCCTTCCCAGACTGGTCCTGCCCTTCTCCTCCTGATGCATTTGCTATAATCAACAGCGTGTCCTTAGCTTTGCTGGTAGCTCTATCCATTTCTTAGATGTATCTCCATAAGCTGCCCCTGGGGCAGAGACCAAGGCTTGGAAGTCTCTTGAGTCCTTCTTATCCCTCCTTCCCAGATAGACATTATGTGGTGTGGCATGTCCCGTTCTTGCCCATGTTTCCAGACACCTCTGAGGAGTTCAGCCAGCATGTTAGCCAACCCGAGCTGTGAGCTCCAGCAGCTGCTGGATTATAAGAACTCAGGGCTGCTAAGCAGGAGGGCCATCTCACTCCACAGTGAGTGCATTGGGGGGACAGAACCCTCCTGCCAGCCCATTTTGTCACCCTACCCCCAACTCCAAATATGCAAAGCACAGCTGGGGGCTTCTCTCCCAGAAAGGCAAGGTTACCTGGGGCAGGAGAGGGAAAGCCAAGGTCATTTCCCACAGCCACGCTGCTGGACTTGGATTTCTGGGACTCGTATTTCAATCGATCTGGAAAAGGACCACATTCAGGTCAGGGAAGTTAGCGCCTGGGCTGAAACCAAGGCGGTGGTTGGAGGCCAAACCCCTAGACTCACACACAAGCACACAAAATATGTGCACACACGTCTGTTGGCTGTCAAGGAACCAGTGAGATCATAGACACGACTGCCCTAACAAGCACTGGAATTGTAGAATGTCAGAATCAGAGGACTCTGAAGATCATACAGTCTAAGCCTTTTGTTTAAAAGGAAATGCTCAAAGACCCCCAGCACTTTTGCTACAGAACTGGGGCCATCCTTGGGCCTCTGTCTCAGCCTACCCTCCTCCCTGCACACATTGGTCCTCCCCTATGACATGCTGTCAATCACACACACACACTTGCCACTGTGACCTGTAAGACAGACCTGTCACAGACCTCTCGCTGCACTCTACCCCAAGCACACTCTTTCCCTGAAGGGAAGAGGCAGCCAGGCCAGAGAGCAGGGTCCCTGGGCCAAAGACAACCCAAACACCCCCAAAACTCAAGAGCCCCTGCTCTGACATCCTCCACTCAGAGAGGCTCCAACTCTGGCACCCACAGACCAGTCACCTTTCCCGGAGCTCCAGACACATCATGCCAAGGCCAGTGCTTGGCACAGAGCAGATGTGTAGAGGGAAGAAGAGGGCGTAAGAGGGCACAGCTCTCTTCCTCTGAATATGGGAGTGGGAGAAGGGGTAGCTGGTGATGCTGGTCCCCGTTTGGCAGGGTTCTGGGGCTCCCACAGGGATCATGGGGTGTAGGCCATGTCTCAACCCTTGGCCTCCAGCCCCCTGCCCTGCCTGAGCCCCAAAGCTACAGCCCACATCAGCCACTTCTTCCGCCACGGAGAAGGGACACAGTGCCCCACCCGGTGCACCACCTCTCTCCAGGGCCAGGAGGAAGTCTCTGTTGCGCTGCAGCTCCTTCATGAACTCCTCGTTCTGCAGGAAGAGCGCGATCCTCTCGTCCTCCAGGTACTGCTTCCAGCGGCTCTCCTGGTCCCGGGTCCCAGGCCCGGCCGCGGGGGGCAGGCCTCCCTCTCTGTTCATGGGCTTGGAGCCCCTGGGGTTGCCCTGAGGAGGGGAGCAAGCATGTTGAATGCCTAGTCACAAGGGCACACGAGCATAAACATCCGTGCACATCTGGGTGAACACCTGCCCTCTCCCAGAATCTTCCAGCCGCACCGTGGGACCTGCACTTCCTTTTAGGACCTAGTCAGAGGCCCAGATCCCCTGCACGGGCCACAGACCCCTCTGCTCAGGAAGCAACAAGGGCTTAACAATGACGTTTCCTCTCCTGGACCACCCCATGCCTTGCTTTACACCCTGAATAGTCCTGAAAAGTGATCTGTCAACTGCTCTATAGCCTACACACGATCCCCAGACTCAAACCTCTCCCTGCACCAGTGGTCTCAGCGTGCCACCCCCTCTGCAAGAGCCCTTGGCACATGCCAACCTCTGGGGAGAGGCGGCCTTGGCCCTTTCCCAGGAAAGGGAAGGAAGGTGCTCTGGCTTCCTGCCATTGGCTATCCCCATGCCACCTCCCCCATTGCCTGGGGTGATGGCTGCAGCCAGAGTGTCCTCAGGACTGTCACCTTCCGGGATGGAACAGGAAACGGGGCTTTCGCTTCAGCATTCTTTCCCTACAAATCCCGGGCAAGAGAAATAGCTCCACCTGGGCTTAAATATCAGAAAGCGAAACTGGCTGACCCAAACTGTGGGCAAGCAGAGAGGCTGTGCCGGCAGGCGGGGCATCCCTCCATACCTGCATGCTGTCCAGCTGCTGGGGCAGGATGCGGAGAAAGTCATCGGGGAGGTTGCCCAGCAGTGGCGGGTTCCAGTTCCGATAGCGCCTCTGGCTGGAAGGGGGTGCGGAGTCCGGCACATCGATGCTGGAGGGTGAGAGGTAACAATGAGGAGGGAACAGTCAGGCCCAAAGTGTCCTGGTCCGTCACACCGGGGTCCTGCTTAGAGTGGCACTCCTGCTTCCCATGGCCTCCGCTGCTTCCATCCAAGCTGAGGCCACAGCTGTGCAACCACGGTGGCCTCAAGGTCTCTAAGCCTATAGAGCTCTCTATTCATGGCGCTTGTGCTGGACGGAGCGGATTTAGGCGTCGATGTTTATAAACACCCTCTAAAGACAGCAGGGATCGTGTTCTTTTATGCTTCTATCCCTAGCACCGCGCACAGTGCGAGCGCGCGGCTGCTGAGTAACAGGTGTGCTCCCAATGAGCCAACAGCCCAGCCCGCCCCACGCCTTCATGTCATGACCCAGGGGTGGGTGGACATGAGGACACCAGGACCCCTAGGGAGTAGAGCAAAGCCCGGCTCCAGTTCTGGCACAGCCACATGCCAGCAGGGTGGTCTTGGGTGAGACCTGCTCCCCTCTGAGAGCCTTTCTCATCTAGAAACTGCTGCCTCCCTGTCCAAGCGGTACAGCCCCTCTCCAGGCTCTTGAACGGTGCTCTGAAAGGCACATTGAGCCCGAGGGTTCTTGTTCCAGGGGGTGCTCAGGGGCTGCTCTTCATAGGCCAGGTGCCTGGCAGCCTGGCAGGAGGTCTGTGCCATGGCAGAGGCCCACAGCCAGGAGGGAAGGAAGAAAGGCAGTAGCCCATGCCCTCCCCATCCCCAGGCTCCTGCCCTGCCGCCCTGGGCCTGAGGGCAGCTTGGGGCCCGGCCAGGAGCTCCCCACAGCTCCTCGGTGGCCTGCAGCGGCGTGGCAACCACAGGACACGTGTTCTGCTGAACCAGGGAGTGACACACGCAGAAGGCAGCTGGGGGCGGTGGGGGCCACTTTGGCTCCAGGGCCTGGCTTTGATTTGGTCTCCAGCTCCAGGAATCCCGCAGCCCCCTCACTGGAGGGGAGCTTTTCCGGCTGGGCTGCCGCTGCCTGTGGAAATAACTTCCTTTCCTTTTCTATTTTGGGCGGGTGGCCTGGCGGGGGCCAGAAGGAGGGGCGGGGGCGGCAGCAGACGGGGATAACAAGCTGCTAAGTGCGCAGTGGGAGCGGCACAGGCAGACTGGAGCCAAGGAAACCCCAGCATGCCTCCTCACCCCCTCGCTGCACAGAGGAGGGGATGGTCTGCAGAAGAGCTTGGCTGATTCGTAGGCAGCTTCGTCTCTACATCACTCTGCCTTCTGTCACTGTTGGAGGCTTCATTTTTCTAAGGGCCTGAGAAGCAAGGGAGCAGGCACCCCGTTGCTCGGGGCCTTGAAGACCAGCTTTGATGAATCCCAGCATAGAGAAATCCTCTTGAGGGTCAGCACCCTTCCTTGGGCTTCAGGGTCTTTATCTGGGACATGGGTGGCCACCCCAACTCAGCCACACCTAGAGCCACCCAGGAAAGCTATGGAGGGAGAGGCCTGGAGTCCCATCTGGACTCCTCTAGGCATTTTACTGGAAAGCCCAGAGGGGTTGGGGGTGGGGGATGAGGAGTGGTAGTCTTGTCCTCAGCTGATGCCCTCGCTGCTGGGCCCCAGGTCCTGAGGAAGGGCAGGCCCAGCCCCCTCCTGGCCCTGGCACCCGTGGAGATGAGGTCAGCCTGTAGCTGTGAGAGACAGGAGGGCCCTGAGCCCAGGCAACTACACTGTGGTCGGAAAGGAATGTCAGAAATGAGCTGGGAGGCAAATAAAAAACTTCCAAGGCTGTAATTTCAAGGGAAAAACAGCAGGTGGCCTGTGCAGAGGGGTCCTCTGGGTTTCAGAGTCTGTCTTTTATTCAGAAGACAGGGAAGGATAGGCTGGGGGGTGGGGGGTGGAGGGGAGGCTGGGGAGGCTCTCCTGCCCTGAGCCTGCCCTTGGACCCCAACATTAGAACTCCACTCCCAATCAGACCTCCCAGGTTACCCATGGAACAGACTCCAGAAGGATTTCAGAGCCAAACCTTCCAGGCAGGATTTTTGGTAAAGCATGGACATTGAGGCCCAGTTGGTTCAGGCCCTCTTCCCAGGGCACCCAGATGATTCAGGAAAAACCTGGACCCAGGATCCAGGCATTCCAGGCACACTCCCCTGGAATCACGCTGCCTGTCTGTGCCCCAGCAGGACAAGCTCCCAAACCCCTCCCCATCTGCAGTCTCATAGGCACCCCAGTGCCTGGAGGTGACGGAAAGGTGCCAGGCCATTCCTCCCCCAACTTCCTACTCAAATCTGATCTCCACCAGCAGCCAGAGGGAAATCCTAAAGCACTAACCCCGTCACAGCACTCACTCTCCAGCTTAAACCCCCCGGCTGCAGGATAAAGCACAGCCATGACCTGCCTGCCTCTCCAGCCTCACCCAGCAATACCATACATCCTGCAGTTCCCCAGATGACCCCCTCGTTCCTGTCACCAGGCCTTGGCACATGCTGTTTCCTTTGCCTGGAATGCCCTCCTATCCGCTTCACCAGGTTGCAGCTTGGGCATCAGCTCCTCTAGGCAGCCTTTGCTGTCCCCTGCCCCCAGGTATATGCCTCCCCCAGACTCTGACCTCCTTGCAGGGGGCAGAGGGAGGTGTCAAGGAAGTGCTGTGTTCATCACTGCATCACACACATGGTTCAGCACCTACATACTGCAGGTGGCTTGACAGATGCTGGGTGGAGAGACTTGGGCCTAGCAGGGCCATCCTGGAGCAAAGGGGCACATGCGTGGAGGTTGGCACTGCCCCTTCTGAACACTGGCCTCTGAGGGAAGCCTTGCCACTGGTCCAGTGTTCAGGGTTAAAGCTCAGAGGCAGCCATGCAGCAGGGGGTGGGAGGAGCAGTGAACCACCGATGGTAGTAGACCTGACCCATGCCTGGCACTCTGCTGAGTGCTCCACTCACAACTCTCACGCAATCCTTCCAACAGCTCTGGGCGGGGATTAGCATTCCCATTTGGCAAAGATGAGGCAAACGAAGCTCAGAGACATTAAGTAGTGAGCCAAGGGCCACAGAGCAAAGGCATCTAAAAGATCAGAAGTTAGGCAGCTGAAGGAAGGGGAGGGGCGGGGAGAGCATTCTGCTCTGATTCTACATTTCATGTTCTCTTCTCTGTATCCACCCCCAGTCTAGCAAAGCCTTCATTTCTGGGTCAGAGACTTTTCAAAGTCACAGGATCTGAACAAGGCCTCCTAAGCTTTGGTCTAGTGCTAAGGTCACCTTGCCTCCAATTGGGGCTCCCATCACTGGACTGCAGCACCCCTGCTTCCAGCCCTACCCCACCCACTGCAGCTGAATACCCAGCCAGAGTAGGGGAGGGAGGACGTGGCCAGGATACCCACACCTGTCTTTTATGCCTGTTTTCCCTTCTGAAAAATGGGCAGAACCATTCTGCCTAATAGAAATTAAACCATTTGCAAAAACATCTTGGGATAAAATGTTTTTTAAGTCAAAGGGAAATCATTTAGCCCCAATTCAGGCTGAAAGTCCTGCCAAGGTCTCACCCCAATCCACCTACTTACTCCCTGCCTCCCACCCCATTACAGCCTCCTAGTCCCACTTGTGATAAAAGAAGCCCAGCTTTGCTCCTGTCCCTGCCTCAAAACATTGCTCCCCTCCCTCCCCCCATAATCTGCGAGGCCTCTCTCAGCTCCCTAAGATTCAATCACAGAGAATTTTTCTCATTAGGGAGGCAACTGGACACAGCAATTAAGAGCATTGGGTTTGGAGTCAAAATGACCTGGATTCAAATCCCAGCTCTGAAGTCTTGGTGAAATTATGAAACCTCTCTTAGGCTCAGTCTCTTCATCTGTAAAATGGGGATGACAGCTGTGCCCACCTCAGGAGTTGTTAGAGGATTTGAATGTGATGGCTTGCCAGTGCTTCGTAAATAAATGTTATTACTGTCTATACTTGTATAATAACAGAGTTCTCCACTACTACTGTCTGAGGCTCCCAAGATGTCCAGAAGAGGAGATCCACTAGAACAAGTCCCCTGTCCCATCATTTCCTCCACCCCTTACCACCCCAGGCCTGAGTCACTCTAAGGAACAGCAGCTTTTGGATGAAGAGACACCTGGGCTCCAGCAAGCCCCACCCCAAACATGAGGCCCAGAAAAACAAGCACCTTAGCAACCCAGGGGACCCAGCTGACAGCCAGTTTCATGTTAAATTTCCAAATCACAGAGTCCCTCATCTGGAAGAAGTCTCCAAGGACCTCGCAGTCTACTCCCCTGCCTCCAGTTATTGAACTATCTTAGAAAAAGAGACTTACTTGCTCCCATTACTTTTAAAATTCCCCACAACATCCCTCAACCAGGGATGGCAAATACATGTCATCCCATCAATTACTGGTGACTGTCTGGGAGTATTATGTTGAGGAGGATTCTGAGGTTCTGTCTCAACTGAGCAGGAATGAGCACAGTGATCTATCAGTAGCACAGGCCGGAGAGGGGAAATGTCAGCACACATTCCATGGGTTTGTCATTCCTGCTCTGCATCTCCATTGACCATCGGCTCTCAGAAAGCAGAGGCTGAGCCTTGACTCTGTCCTGTATGGTGTTCAGCATAGCAGCTAGCCTCGAGCAGGAATTCAGTGAATGTTGGCTCTTGAAAGTTCTTCTTGGTATCTAGCTAAAATGTGTCTTGCTGCAGTAGAAGCCTGTTCTTGCTGAGGGGTCCAGCCAAGATTCCCACTGTGTTTGTACTCAGTCCCAGCCCCAGATCCTTTCCCCACTGCCCTGCGCTCTGACAGAGAAGCTGGATTCTCACCGGGGAGGTGGGGTGGGCGGAGCCAGAAGGTAAGGCCTGTCGAACATGTGCATGTGGTAAGCTGGTGGGGAGTACACCGGCGGGGGCTCTTCATCGGAGCTATCAGGTTCCAAAGTCCTTTCCAAGATCTGTATCACAGAGAATAAAGAAAGAAATATTAGCAGCTCTTCCTTGAATTTGAATAATCAGGTGTGGGCGAGGATGTGTAGTAAGAGAACTCTGCATTGCTGATAGATATGTAAATTGTTACAACCGGCACTTTGCAAAAACCAGTCTGGCTTTATGTACTGAAGCTAAACGCATGGCTGCCCCTGACCCTACAATTCCAACTTACTCAACAGACAAGAAAGCACGTGTCCCCAGAAGAATGTTCGGAGCAGCATTATCTGCCCAAGTACGGTTCAGAAACAAGCAAAGCAAATTGCGGTGAGAGAAGCCAGAGCCGTGTGACCTCCGTGAGGTGGGGAAGGCCAGAAAGGGATGAGAGGGGGCTTCCGGGTCCTTTGATGTTTCTTGATCTGGCTGCTGGTGAAACGTCACTGAGCTGCACACGTATGATTCAGGGACTCTTCCAGACATGTGTTATTGTTGATAACTAACTTTAACATCAGCCACACCCTCTCTCAAAGCACTTCCACATGGATTATCTTACCTTAGCCTCAAACAACTTGGCAAGATAGATATGGATTGCTAACCCATTTTATAGATGAGGAAACTGAGACCCAGGCTGACTAAGTGACATGGCAAAAGCCACTCAAGTGTTTTTAGAACTGAACCTCAACTTGAACATGGTCTCCTCAGCAAAGGTTCCTCCTTCAGTCACAATGCCTGCATTTCCCAGGGTGCATTCCCAGGGAGGACTGTGGTAGGGGGTGTGCCCAGGATGCCTCTCCCTTTTAGACTCTGCCCCTTTCTGCAGGAGCCAGAAAGAGGGGCAGGGAGAGGCCAAGGGGTGAGCAAAAGCTGGGGTTCCTACTACATGGCCTGACCTGGACCCTTCCTCAAAGGCCCATAGAGGAGTCTAGGGCAGGAGGCAGTTATCAGCCAGGAGAGCCCAGGTCACACAACCCCAACTGGCCTATATCTTAGCCTCCTGCTCCCGTGTCCTCTCCTCCCCAGCTCTGTTCCCATCTCCTCTGAGACCAAAGAATATGGGAAGGGCTCAGGGCCTGTCAATCAGCCCCAGAGTCCCCAGGTCCCACATCTTAACCTCAAGTGAGTTTGCAGAAGTCACTGCTAAACTGACTCTGCCCTGCCTCGGCAAGCCTGGGCTGGGCCGGGCTGCAGAGTCTCACAGGGACACCTGGCAGATGGGCAGGTGGTGAGTGAGCATGCACACATGAGTACACACACACACACACACACACACACGCTCTATGCATACACAGCCAGCCTGACCCAAGGAGACCTCCCGCCCTGGAATGCACTGACGTTCTTTCCTTTGAGGCGGAAAGTATTTAAACAGATGCTTTTGCAGAAAAGGAGAATGTAGCTGCGTTTCAGGCTGCTACTCTGCCTACCCCAAATTTCCACAAGAAGAGGGAGAGAACACTGTGAGCTCCATTCCTGTTCATGGGTGGACCCCCGGTACCTGGCAGAGGGCAGCGGCTCAGCAACTATCTGGCACATCCAGAGTCCATGCTGCTGCTGTCCCCCAGCCCACGTTCCTGTTCCCCAGACCTCGCTGCTCTGAGGGACAGGGTTCCAGGCTGAGCCTCTCCTCCTTCGGTGGCTGGTCTGGTCTGTCCCCACTAAGGCTGGTCTGAGTGAGATAGGGATGAGGAAGGGAGAGCTCGGTGGGAATCGTTCCCAGAGGGAAGCTGCTTGGGGTTTCCCATAAATGGCGTAGCAATTGGCCCCCCAGATTCAGGGAGATCAGGCATCCACAACTGCACCAGGAGGACCCCTCGTTTCTCAGCCTCTCCTGCGCCTCAGTGCGGCCTCCTGGGGCTGGGAGAACCAGACGTTTATCAGAGGCTCCTGGAGCAGAACAAGGTAACGCCAAGGAGGCAGGCAGCAGGCCAGGCACGCTCCGGAAAGGCTGATCCCCGTCTCCGGGGAGAGTAACCCCAGCCATGTTCCTACCCCATCACCCTCCCGCCCCGCCGGCCTCCCTCCCCCCAGCCTCACCAGCCACAATGAGATTGTTCTTCTGACTCTAAAGGTGTTGAAGTTTTCGGCTCTGCGGCCTCCTGACTTAATTCAGTGTGGGTGATGGATGCCTGCCAGGTGCTCTAAGGGTCAGGGTCTGGCCATTTATCTGACAGAAGATGTTTCTCTGCGGCAAGGGTACCCCTCTGGCCAGCCCACCATCCATCAGCCTTCAGAGAGGGGGCTTTTTCCAGTCAGCAGTTATTGTCATTCCAGCTGCTGCTCATAAATTTTCCGAAGCACTTTCCGCTGGCTCAGGAACTGCCCGCCGGTGGGCCCCAGCAGAGCTCCAAACCTGGGGGGTTGGGGAAACAGCCCAGGAGGGGTTCTGAGAAGGGGCCCAATCTGGAAAGCAAGATTCTTAGAAAAACAGAAGCACACACAGTGCAGGCCTATGTAGGGGATGCTGAAGCCGTGCAGAGGTTCTCGGGGCTGTGGGTGCCGTGAACAAAGGAGGAAATAGCATCCCACCTGCCAGACCGTCAGAACAAACAACACTACAGGGTCAGAGTTCACAGAGAACCTTCCTTCCAGATCACGCTTAAAGGAGGTATCTGCACACACACACACACTCGCAGTCACACATGCACTCACCCCTCCTTTTCACAAAGAAAATTTCTATTTTCTAATACTCCCTTTACTTGCTAATCCAGGCAGGTCAAAGGAGTGGTCTCCAGGGGAAAGAGACGAAAGAAAACCAGGTATAGACAGCAGCACCATTTATCCATTCAACAATATTCCCCGAGTGCCTGCTCTGTGCCAGGGCTGTCCCGGGTGCGAGAGGAAACACCAGGATGAGCCAGATGTCATTGCCCACAGAGCTTGTCCTCTGCCTGGAGAGAGAAAGCCCAGGCAGCAGCCATTAAGGGAGGAAGGGCTAGTGGGCTTTGCCCTGCAAGATGACTCTGATTGATGGATAGTGGCTGCCTGCAGGGCTGTGTTGAGTTGGACTCTGAGGCCCATATCTGGGTCTAGGTTTTCTCGCTGTAAACGAGGGTAATAATAACGCCACCTCACAAAGCGTGTGAAGACTAGAAGAGAGGAGACATCTAAAGCACAAGGATGGTGCCTGGCACAGGTTGCGACGCAATGAAGAGCAGTGTTAAGTCCCATCAGCTGGGTCCTTCCATCTATGGCTGCGTGTCCCACATGCCCCTGCTGGCAGTGACCCTCTCTCTGAAAGAATCTGTGTGGCCCACACTCTTGGATGGGGCCAGGGAGATTGGCCACGCCCAGCAAGTGGGTTGGTGGCATCTCCCCCATCCAAAGTTTGAAGAGTAAGAAGAGAAGAGCTTGGGTAGCTGTCGCTCACTACTGCCTCCATCATGCCTCAGTCAGACGAAGTCTGATGTCACTCCTCTTCCCTGGCTCCCTATGCTCTAGGGACACAGCCCCACTTTCTCCAAGTAAGGCCTCCTCAACCTCCCGGTCTCCACTCATTCAAGGATCCTGACAGATGGTCCGGCTGTCAGTTCCCCAGCGACTCATGCTCTATTTCATCTCGGAGCTTTTGTCCAAGCTGCTCCCTCTGCCTGCACACCTTTGCCCTCATTCTTCACTCTTCTTTTGGGTCTCAGCTTAGCCATCCCCTCCTCCAGGAAGCCAGACCCTCCCGTCCTGCTTCTGTTTCTCCCAGCATAGCTCTCATCACTCTGCGCTGCCCTGGCCTGATCCTTGTCCCTGTTTTCCACTGTGCTGTGAACTCTATGAGGGCAGAATCTTAGACCTGATCAAGGTGGATACCCAGAGGTTCAAGAGTAGAATTTCCTGAAAAATACAGACTAGAGGGCTCCATCCAGCCTTAGATTGACATTCCCTGTGTTGGATGGGGCCCCGGTGTCTGCATTTTTAAGCTCCTTGATTCTGATGACCCCTGACCCCGGGTCTAGTACCATGCCTGGCATACTACTGAGTAGGTGCTCAGAGCTTGTTGAATGACTACATGATTTCTGCCCATCAAATAAGGCCACTGACCGACTTGGGTACCGTTTCCCTAGGAAAAATAAGGCTGCTCGCTAGTTAGAACCCCGGCAAAGGTACAACCCAAGTCTTCTAAGATTCAAACAGCTCTGGAGCTCCTGGTGCATTACCAGGCCGTGCGCCCCTACCTCCGGGGGAATGCTGTCCTCGGAGTCCGAGCTGTCCTCATAGACGCCGCCGCCACCCCCCTCCAGGTTCATCTGCAGCAGCTGGTCGATGGTGGCGTCCACGGCGCCGCTGTTGGCGCGCAGCACACACTCGATGATATCGTAATCCATGTTGGGGAACATGGTCTTGAAGTCATCCATGGCCTGGTTGAACTCCAGGCGGCGCACCTGGCGGGCGGGCCGGCTGTTGTTGAGCTCCTGGGAGGTGGGCGTGGCGCTACCCCCGGCCCCACGGGCCCCGGCGGAGCCGCCGCCGCCGCCACCACCGCCACCGCCCCCGCCGCCTCCGCCACCACCACCGCCGCCACTGCTGCTCCGGCGGAACAGGCTGGTCATTTTGCCGAGCCTTTGGGCGAAGGTGCTGCCCGCCGGCGCCAAGCCCTTTTCCCCAGATCCCTGCGCCGTCTCGCGCGCTTGGCGGGCTCGGGAAGCTACTCCCGCGCCTTTCCCGGCCGCTGGGCGACCAGGTGGGGACCGGACCAGCAGGGTCCCCGGGTCAGGAAACTAGGGCACGGAGCCACCAGTGGCCCTCTGGGAGTGGTCTTCGTGGGGCGGCGGCATCCGGGCCTGGGCCGTGGTAGGCTCGATGGCTGGTCATCCACACCCCCAGAGCATCCTGGGGCCAGCTCCACCGACGGTCCCACCTGAAAAGGAGGAAGACAGAGTCAAGGGCAGAATGCAACAAACTGATGGCCAAGGGGATTAGGGAGACCCCTGCCACACCCAGGGGAGAACTGCTTCCTTCTGCTTTCTCCAGCTGCAATAATGAAACAGCCACAGCTCTTCACTAACACGGGAGGGCTATACTAGTTGGCAAGGGCTTACTCTGTACCCAGCACCATCCTGTGTTCTGTGTGGCCAAACTCAAGACACCACTGAGGCAGGTGCTAGTATCCCCATTTTGGAGATGGGAAAGCTGAGGCATAGACACTGAGAAGGTAGAGGAGCTTCAATGAGAATTCAACAAGGTAATCCTCAGCCCAGTGCCTGGAACACGGTTAGCCCTGTGATCGCTGCTGCTGCTGCCGCTGCCCCAGAAGGCTAAGGAAGAAGCAGGATCGGTCCGTATACTGGCCACGCTGCCGCCCAGAGTAGATGGGGTCCTTCCCCGCTATTTGGATGTCAACCCCTGGATTCCCTCTAGAAGGAAATACCGGTCCTCAGAGCGACCGCCAGGGGATGTCTGGCTGGCCTGGACAGCTGGAGACACAACAGGTCAAGAAGCCTCTTCCATTAACCCAGGGGCAAAGCCTTGGAAAAGTATTTTGTGTGTGTGTGTGTGCCGTGACATATAAAGGGCTGACAACTCTAAGCCAGCCCCACACCCTGCTCTATAATACAGATGAAGAGATGAGGCCCAAAACTAGGATGGAGTTGCCCAAGGATACAGAGCCAGTAGTGGCAAAGCCCAGACTTTTCCATCAAAGGGTGGCTCTGCACATGAGGAGAGAGTGGCTCAGAAATGGTCCTGGGAAAGGCAGGGGGAAAGGAGCTGATGTATGGAAATACCATTTTCACGGGACTCTGCAAGGACTCCCAAGCCAGGCTGCCTAAATTAGCACCCGGTTGGGCTTAAGGCCCCCATCTCTCAAGAGAACTATCCCCCGCCCCCTCTCACTAAACTCAAGTGCAATCTGAGGCCAGGGCTGAGGTGTGGCTATCATGATTGGAGCAGAGAGAAGGATGGTCTTCAGGGTCACAGTCATCGATCTATCCTAAGCTGCCTTTGCAACCAGCATGGCTCAAATGAAAAGCAATTTAAAACACATAAAAGAATTAAGGCAGGATTTAGGTTTATGAGCTGTGCCAGGCACTTTCACATTTAATCTTTTTTAAGAAACATATTTTTATTGATTTCAAAGAGGAGAGGGAGATAGAAGCATCAATGATGAGAGAGAATCATTGATCGGCTGCCTCCTGCATGCCCCACACTGGGGATCGAGCCCACAAACCCAGGACATGTGCCCTGACCGGAATTGAATCGTGACCTCCTGGTTCAGAGGTCAACGCTCAATCGCTGAGCCATGCCAGCCTGGCTTCACGTTTAATCTTGATTACAACGCCAGGGATAGATGTTACCATCTCTCCTTTTCATAGCTGTGGAAACCAGTTCAGAGAAGTTAAGTAACAGGGGCAAAGTCACACAGCCAGTACATAGAGGGGCCAACAGTAGGAACTTACTACCTAAGAACCAAAACTGCCAAGTCAGGCTTGCAGGGCTAAGAGCCAAGGAGCCTCAGAAATGCAGCCATGTGTGCCCCAGGCTCAGAGACTGGGCACAGCCTGGCCGACATTCCAGCAGAGGAAATGTGACCCAGACAACAGTAGGGAAGGGAGGGAAGGAGGGGTGTCTGTTGGCTGTGCCCAAAGCTGGCTCTGTGACCTTGGGGAAACCACTTCACCTCCCTGAACCCCAGCTTCTGGGCACTGGCAGGGCAACAGACAGCCCTGCCCGTCTTCTGAACAAGGAAGTGAATCAAACCCGCTGAGCCCGTTAGACATCTTGAAGCCTGACTCAAAGACTTCCTGAACTCATCGTTGTCAGTGACCTGGGGATTGGAAAGCAGACATCACACACCTGTCCTCCCCCAGGTCCTAGGGAGCCAGGCCTTTCACTTCCCAGTAAAAGAATCCAGGCCTGGCAGGGGGTGGCAAACGGCCAACCTTCACTCCAAGCCTGAGTAGACAGCCAAGGCCTGAGTCACTCCCTCCTGGCCCAGAGAGGTAGGCAAGCTGCCTCGGTGTTGTTCCCTTGACCTTGCCCAACATCATCCCAGTCTCCTGCAAGGCCAGGGAGGGTCCACAAAGGGGCATGTGAGAGCCCAGGAGCCAGAGTCCTAGGGTCCCATTCTGACAGGGCCTAATAAGATTATGTCAAAAATAGGAATAATACCCACCTGGCAGGGGTGTTGCGATAGAACTTATAATGTGCCTGGAGTATAGTAAGCACCCAATGAGACAGGTTGGTGTGGCCTCAGCGCTTTTCCTGGACTACACTCACACCCTGAGTGATCTTACCCAGTCCCGTGGCTTTAAATTCCATCTTCATGCTGGATACGGGCCCCTAAATTCTCTCGCCCTGCGGTCCCCTGGAACACACCCTTCAACTCCACACTTGCCCGCCCACCTACTGCCTCCATTTGGATGTCCAATAGCAGCTCCAACATAACAGGTCATCCGCCTTTGTGGTTTCCTCCAACCGCAGCCTGCTGCTCCTCACCTTCTCCATCTCCGTTAATGGCAACTCCATGTGGCTCAGGCCAAACCCTGGGGAGTCGTTCTTAAGTGCTCACATTCTCTTACACCCCACACCAACTGCAGCAAATTCAGTCTTCCCTGTGTTCAAAATGATTCCAGCATCCACCCCACCCCACCCCCAGCACCTCCACTGCTACCATCACTAGTCTGTCTCCCTACCTCCCCCACTGCCTCATGTCATTCCTCTGCCTCAAACCCAATGGGTCCTCATGTTCTCAGATGGGCCTTATTGTGGCTCATGGGTGTGCACATGCCTGCATCACCTCTCCAACTTTGCCATCAAACCATGCACACATGTGCGCGCGCGCGCACGCACACACACCCACACACACACAGACTCACTTCCTCCCTCCCCCTCCCTCACTCTGGCCACCAACAAGCCTTGCATCTCCCATCCAGGAGCCTCTGCACTTTCTCTTCCCACCGTCCTTCTCACAGATATATACATGGCTGCGTCCCTCCCTTCCCTCTGGCCCCCACTCAAGCATCACCTTGTCAGCGAGGCAATACTACCTACCCCATCTGCCAGTGTTCCCTAATCCTTCACCCTCATGAAACAGATCCCCGGAGGGATTTCCTATTTAATTGTCACTGACCATCTTCCCCACTTGAATGGAAGCCCCGTGAGGGCAAGGTCATTGCTTTATTCACTGTGGCATCCCCAGTGCCTGGCCCCGTCCGTGGGCATTTGTTTGGGGGACAAGAAGGGAAGGAGAGGCTCAGGAGCACAACAACTGGACTGTCCTCCCTTCCCTTCCTCCTTGGGCTCATGGCTATGGTGGGTGGAGGCTTTTTCACTTCCAAAGCCCTTTCTCCTGTATGTTCTCCTTTAGTCCTCACAACAAACCATTTACATAGGGGCATGCCTGACCATCCATCCCCCGTCGCAGACAAAACTACTGAAGCCAAGGCAGTCCAGTGACATGGTTAAGGTGCCATTGAAGCATCCATCTTATATAAAAACTGCTGTTTGAAATTTTAACCCTGCTATTTGGCTTCTGTAAATGCTTGCTTGCTTAAATAATGAGGAAAATGAGACTACTCCCACTTCAGAGAGGCCATTAAGCCTTCCCCGGACAAAATTATCAGTGCTGGCATCAGGCCAGGCCTTTGGTTGAGGTCTCAAGGCCCCAGCACATAGGGGCTCTTTAAGAACTTGCAAAGGGGGCCGGAAACACCCCATATTTGGGAGACAAAGAAGGCAAAAACATATAAATAGGGAAAATTCCTCCATGTTGGGGCCCAGAATTTGAGAGACATTTTCCTCTGGACCCGCCCGTAATAAATGGAACTCCATCTCTCTAAGCACTGCTTGGTTCTTCTCTGGTTTTCTGTAACACCATAAGCCATCATCGCCTGGCCTGAGGGTGGCAGCCAGGCTGGTCCCTTTTCTAACCCAGCGTTGGCTCCAAAGAGCAGGAGGTCGACTCCCTTTAAGGTTTGACTTGACATTCCACTGTCCCCCATGAGAACCAGGACTCACCTCTGAAGAGTGGGGGGGGGGACAGGGGTCACGGGGGGGGGGGGGGCTGGAAGGCCAGAGGTCCCCATTGACAGCACTTCCCTGCCCAACCCTTTCTCTTCTGAAGGTGGGTGGGACTGCCCCAGGCCAGCTCTGTCCCTATGCACCCCTGGCCTCCCTCTCTGAAACCCCCCCCCCCCCCCCCGCCCAGGGATAGGGACAAGGGACAGGTAGGATCTGGTGATCCATCTGTGATTGCTTTGGTCACAGCCTGGAGAGGGACTTGCTGTCTCTGGTCCAAGATCTGGGCCCAGCCCAGTGCCACCACGCCAGGCCACTAGGTGGTGTCCCAGGGCTCAGGCCATGGCAGCTCCTAAGAAAGGGCAAACGGAGTGGCTTCTTTTTCAGAGCCCAAGAATCTGCCCTGCCCCCACCCCTGGACTGACTAAAAGGAAAAGGAACCACCCAACCACCCAAGGGATCTTGGAATCCAAGATCTGAGAGTTTCCGAATAATGTATTCCCAAGGTGGGAAATACGAGGTTCACAGGCCACCCGCTTGTTTCCTGTGTCCCTGGCAGACATCACTAATCCATCCAAGTGTTATTGTCCTCAGAACTGCTTTTTGTGTGTGTGTGTGTTTAACAAAGCACGCTGGGCAGGCCACTACCAAGTGATTAGAACTGGCAAGCAAGACACAACCTGCTTGCCAGCCCTTTCATTTCCCGTACAAGAAGAAGAGTAGCCGGGGCTAACTTTGGCCCATCCGGAATCCAGGCTGCAAAAGCCGGCAGGGCCAGAATGAGGTCATTTGACCCCTGGGATGCTTGTGTAACCATGGCTAAGTCCTGGGGAAACCTCAAGTGGGTAATGGCAGTGTTAATGGAGAGGCTGCTGGGCCCGGGCAGCTGCCTCCTTGTCCAATTGTCACCTCAGAGGTGGTGGGGGTGGGGCGTGGGGAATTCTGCCCAGCTTCTTGGCTTCTGAGCTGGAGAGGCCCCAAAAGGGGGAGAAATGAAGGGAGAGTGGGACAGGAGACAGGGAGGCTCTCAGGGTGTGTGTGTGTGTGGGGGCACGCGTGTGAGCATCCAGCGGGAGGAGCAGGGCGCAGCCCTGACAGAGGCGTCTTGTCCTCCTGCCCCTGCACAGGCTTGTTTTCTTCCCGAGCTATTAATGTCGCTGCAGCTTCAAAAGCCGGGTGACCTTTAAATGCCGAGCCTCCTGCTCCTGCCCAAGGCTCGGAAATGGCTTAATGGAAACTCAAACGGCCACAGCTGCTGAGGCGGCAACAAAGCCAGCCCCCTTCCCTAGGTGCCTGGAGCTCCTGGGCAGCCACACTGTGCCCATCTCCAGGGTGGGGGGTGGGAGTCGGGAAGGGCAGAGAGGACCCTTGGGCATAGCCATTAGGGAAAGGAGGCCTGGGTGGACCTGAGAGGAGGAGGAGGAGGAGGAAGAGAGGGAGAGACAGACTCAGCTCTGCCATGCCCTGCTGTGTGATCTTGGGTGAGCCATCTACCTCTCTGGACCATTCCCCATCATTTAGTCTAATCTAAGGGTGTGGCACAAAAAAAGAATCTTCCTCCTCTGAACAAATATAAAATCTGTAGAATTTTTTTTTAAGGAGAGGCAGAAGAGAAGACACTCTCTCTTAATTTTTTTTTTTCTCTCTTACCCTAACTTCTGTGGCCAAGTCTGTAGCCATGGGGGGCTGTCAGGCAAGGACTAGGGCACAAGGTGTCAAATGAAGGTACCAAGGTCCTTCCCCGTGGCCTCAGTCCTCAGGACACCTTCATTCCTGTCTGCTCCTGAGGCCAACTATGAGGCGTGGCTGCCAGAAGAGGCACAATCAAGAAGCCAACCCTGCCTTCCAGTTCAAAAGATGCAAGACGAAGCTCCTCGGGCATGAGTACATGGCATTTGTCTGGCTCACCTTGGTAGCTAATGGCAAGAATAGTAATAATGATAACTAGCACCAATGCCTGCTTCCTGATGTGCCAACCACTAGTCCAAGTGCGTTATACATGTTAACTCTTTGCATCCTCTCTACCGCCCCATGAGGTGTGTAGTACCACTGCTATTTCCACTTTACAGATAGAAAAAGGAGGCACAAAGAGTCAAGTCACTTGTTTGAGGTCACACAGCTAAATGGCCAAGCTGACATTTGAGCCGAGAAAGTCAGATTCCAGAGTCTTAATCCATGGGCTTGCCCAACCGTCTGTATCCCTGGAGCTGAGCCCAGAGCTGGGCTCATAGCAACAACTCAGCAACTGTGAACTGAGTCCTCACGGGGCATAGAGGCTGGGGGCACAAGGTGGAGCGTGCAGGCAAAGCCTCACCAGAAAGGAAAGAACCCTGGCAGTTTCCTTACAAAAACCTTTTTCCCACCAAAGTTATCAAGTTGCCCTGGCAACCAATTATTTTCCACCTCTACCTGAGATGGTTGGGACTCTTGTCATAACAATCCCTCTCTCCACCAACAAACATCACCCCCTCAGCCAAGACGCTCAAACCAGGCGCCTGGGAGGAGATCAAACCTCACCGCCCCCCTGGGAGCCCGAGGTCTCAGCACACCCACTGGGCTGGCCTGAATGTGTACAGGGGACTGAGTGCCACGGCCCAAACTGGGAGAAGGGAGCCACTGACAGCTCAGGTGCATGGCGGTGAAGCTGGGCTGGCGCCAGGCGTGAGCTCACGCTGGCCCAGGTCCAGCCCCTGGGAAAGAGGAGCCAGCTGCCCCTCCCCGGGCCTCTCCTTCAGGCAGTTAGGGTGAGGGCCCCTCCACAGGTGGGCCTGCGTGGTCTGGGGCTGAGCCCCAAAGTCTAGGCAGACACAGGAGGAGTCTCTGGGCCCCTGGGACAGATGGTCAGTCAACACCACCACATTTAGTATTTAATTTCGTATCTGAGCATGCCTAGGGAATCCAGGCCGAAGAACCAAGATTATGATTGGGGTGCTCAGGGTGACTGATCAGTGGAGGGTCCTGGGACCAGAAGTCCCAACTCCTGCCCCTTTCCCCCAACACTAACACACACTTCTTTGCTCCTACCCACTAATCCTAATTCTACTTCTATGGAATTCACTTAATATATACAATCAAATACCATACAATGGTAAACAAATATGAGGCATCTCTATATGTCCCTAAGACTTATTGATAAGGGGAATGATGCAAAGCATGAAACATGAGTATAGTCACTTCAGGGATACCTCGGGATACTGCGGGTTGGTTCCAGACCACTGTAGTAAAGTATTGCAATAAAACAAGTCATAATTATTTTGCTGGTGGAGGGTCTTACTTTTAATCTGTAAACAATGCGACATCTGTGAACTGCAATAGAGTGAAGTACAATAAAACAAGATACGCCTGTGTACTGCGGTGCACTGTGGTACGTGTATGCCTGTATGTATGAAGACAGGGAGAGAGAGCACTCTGAAAAGTCAGAAGAAACGGATCGTGTAGTTTCCTTGTGTGTCTTTTAACTTTTGCTTCACGTTCATTTATTCACTTTAAAATAAAACAGGTAAATTACCTATAAAGAATATAAAAGGGACAGCCTTGCCAATGGCTTTTACGTTTTTTGCATATGTGTACTATCTACAATGGACATGAATTACTTTTTAATAATAATTACAGCAAATATCTATGAGCACCTACTACGTGCCCTATACTTTCCAAGCACTTCCCACATATAATCTCATCAAAACCCCACAATAAAGTAATTCTTATACCCACTTCACAGAAAAGGAAACCAAGGCTCAGGGAGTTTAAATAACTCGTGTAGGGTCACATAGTCAGCACAGAGCCAAAATCTGAATCCCAACAGTCTGCCCATAGTCTGTGCTCTTCTTAACCTCCACCTTACACTGTCTCTCTAATTAAAAAAACAAACAAACACAACTTAATGATGATAGAAAAAAATCTTTTAAAAAAAGCGAACCATACAGCCTCCAGGGCTTTAAAACTTTTTTTAATCCTTAGAATCCCAACTCAATCCTTCCTGCCTCGACTTCTCTCAGAGGCCTTCTCCCATCCTGCCTCAGTGGGACCAGGCCGGCTCCTCCCCTGGTGCACCCCCTCCTCTTGCTGCACCTCCTCCCTTATGGTCAGAGATCCGACACTTCCTGGTGGCCTTACCAGGGAGAACAAGGCCAAGTGGGCAAGCTGCTGGCCAGACCACAGCCCCAGATGGAGGGCCCACTGAGGCAGAGTAGGGTCAGGTTTGGCCAGGGAGCGCCTCGTGGAGGAGTTGGTTTTACTGGGGCTGAGTCGGGGGTAAGAGGCCACAGAGCACAGCAGTTAAGGCAGGGCCAAGCTCAGCTTACACCCTTATCCCCATTCCATGGTGGAGAGTGAGCGGACTTCCAGGAGTGAGTTTCCTCCTCTGTAGAACGGAAGCCCTATACCGCCTCGGATGAGCTCCTGAGGGGAATTCATGTGATGGGCACACATCTTGTAGGTTCCACACCTGGATGCAAGCCCTAAGGCACCTGGTTCTCAGGGGCTGAGTGTAGAGGAGTCAGGCCTGGGATTATGATCTTCCCTCCGGATCTGAAGGGGGAGCATGTGCAGCATAAAGGCCCTCCCTCAGGGGCCTCCAGGACCTCAGGCTGGGGCTCTGGGGCTCCTGAGTGGAGCAGGGAGCTGGACCCCCCACGCCTGCCTGACTCTGCCCCTAGAGAAACTTCCTAGGGAAAGAGAAGTGACCGGGATCCCACACGGGCCCTGAGTTGCCCAGGCCTCCCACTCCTGCTGGGCTGGAGGATGGGGGATGTCATAGGCACAGGAGCCTGGCCACAGGCAGAGTGGCCTTCTCAGGAGTGCTGCCTGTGGCAGCTGAGGAATGCAAGCCCAGGGCTGGGAGCAGAGGGGTGGCTGGCCCTGAGCTTCAAAAGTGCAGGCGGCAGCTGTGGCTGGGAGGGCCGTGGCCCCCCTTGGGTGGACATCATCAGAAATTCCACCCCAGGGAGAAGGGCCCAGCCCAGACAGCAGATGAGATTGTTTGGATCCACTTACCAGGCCAGCTTCTCCCTCCAACCACAGGCTGCTCCCTCCTCCTCGCCTCCACCCCTTCTCTGCCTGTGTAGCAGCAAAGGTCCCTTTCACAGCGGCACCGGAGATGCCCAGAGGCCAGCTGCCAGGCCTCCTCTCCCCACTGGAGCCCTCCCTCGTCCCCAGGGCCTCGCCTCTACATACCTACGTGCCCACACATGCCCTCTGCAGAGGCCATGGTTAGGAAGAAACCTCATGTTCTCACTTCCTCTGGTGCCTATTGCCAAAGGTCAGAGAACTCAGCTGGGATCGGAACCCTGATCTCGAGACTCCTGGGCCAGTGCTCTCTCCCAGCATTGGCAAACACACTAGCACACTACAAGCCAGCTCATGTGTCTGTGTGTGCCCCGAGGACCAGCTCACTCAAACACACTCACACACTCCCAGTGCCACACGCTCCTCTCAGGCCCACAGCCACAGGACACAGACACCTGCTTTAGGTTTTTCCCGAACTCTCCCATCCAGCCCACCTCTCCCCGCACCCAACTCTGAAGCTGTTTTTAAAATTACAGCCAGTCTCCTAAACCCTCACGAATGTGCACTAACAGCACCCTCACCCTTCCCACAGCACCCCCTCCCCGTAAGCCCCTCCCTTCTCTCTGCTGCCGGCAGGGCCAGAACGGTTTTCACAGCGTCTGGTACAGTCACAGTGAGGTCAGGGCAACCTGACTTGCAGCAAAACGGGCCAGAACTGGGAAGTGGGAAACCTTAGCCAAGGCACCGGCTTCCTGCTTGCCTGCAGGACCAGCTCCTGGGAGGGAGTGAAGGGAAGGGCCTCAGGCCAGCTGGGGCTGGTAGGCCTACCCCTAAAACCTGACAGTCAGTGGGAGGAGGCAGGAGCTCCTCAGGGTCCCGTAACCTGCCTCTTTGCCTCCAGAGGGCCTCAGTCTCCACCTCTAGAAAATGGGGATAAATAGTCCCTACTCAGTCTGACCTTTCCCATGACTGAAACCTCCCAGAGATGCAAGGACCTGGGTGGGGTGGGAGGATGGGTCAGGGTAGGAGAAAGACACCACTGTACCAGACACAAACCATGAGGACGCCTCAGCAGAAGGAGGTGGCTGCACCACAGCCCCCCAGGGCAGGAAGGCCCTGTGCCCTTTCTTCAGCTACAGAATCAGACCCCTTTCCTGAAATGAAATCCTTGGCAGAAGCCCATTCTATAAAGACACGAAGCAGAAGCCTGCCCTCACCCCTTCCTCCAGCAATTATGTGTAATCAGAGAGCCTGCCATTTACCAAGTGCTGGGCAGTGTTCCTGGGCATGATGTCAGTTAATCCTCAGGGTAACCAGGGCTGCAGATTATCACCTTCTATCTTTATCAGAGCCGTTTTACAGGTAGGGACACAGAGTGATGTGTGGCCTAGAGGCTGTCCAGGACTGCGCCACATCCAAACTGACACAGCAGTTACTTGCAAGTGTTTAAAAACCTGGATTTAACCACACATGCCTTCATCTCCCCAAGCTGCTTGTCCCCTGGCCTGTTTCCCCACTGCTCCTTGCACGATAGCCTTGTATCTCACAGAGTGCTGAGATGTCATCAACTCCCTTGAGGTGTCTGCTAAGAACACATATTCTCCATCCTACTCTTCAATCAGAATCTCAGCGGGTGTGACCTAGGAATATGCATGCTAACAAGCTCCTAAGGTTACTCTGATGCCCAGGAAAGTGTGAGGACCATGACGTTACAGGGCGATGGAGTTCAGAGCCCTGGATTCTGATTATTGCTCCATCACAAACCAGCAACTTATGCAAGTCATTTTACCTCGTGGACCTTCAGGTTCCCATCTGAAAAATGGGCAGGGAGGATGATACGATCTCTAAGACCCCTTTCACCCCTGCCATCCCCTGGGTCTGACCTGAGTCCCCAGACGGTCCATAGGTGTATGAACTGAGTTTCATGGACTATTCAGTTCCCATAGCAGCCTGTACACATGGAAGATTCACAATAAAAAGAATTCCTAATTGATTTAGGGAGACCAGCAAAAACACCTTGTCTCTGGCTCTGGGCCCTAAACAAATGCCGTTTGGATTATCCATGACACCTACCCTCCCCCCCCCCTTTCCCCGGGGCCCCATGAATACCTATTTTCTTCATTCCAGACTGAGCCGGCCAGATTCTGTAAACATTGGATCCCACCCCTGAGCTTAGTCAACAGTCATCAAACAAAGACACTGCCAAGTCGCCCTACAAGCCTGCACTCGCCCAGCTCTGTCTGTCACAGGGAAGCAGCAGCCTAGGATGTGGGGACCCTGTCCCTTCCTTCCATCACAGAATGGGCACGAGGAGCAGGTCAGGTAGAGGGTGTAGCTTCAATGGCTCCAGCCTACACATGGGTCACAGGGTTATCCAGACTGAAGGGGTAGGAGGTGAGGGCATGGGAAGCGTTCAGCAGGTGCTGGGATCTTCCAAACACAGCTAGACATCCCTCCTTTCCTTGGCCCCTTGATAGCACCATTAAAACACGAGTTCAGCGAGCGCTCAAGCATTGCTTGCTAGTGGCAAACATATGATTCACTCATCCCTCAAGGTCTATGAATCCTTGAGCGTGGAATGTGGGAGTTATCAGACCCACAGTCCATGGACAGGGGGTGAATGCTGATTCGTGCTACCTTTGTGTATGGCGAACCTGTGCGCGCATGGGCGTGCACAAACTAATCAAAGGGGAAGGACAGAGAGTGGGAAACATCTGTGAATTGTACCCAGGGTCTGCTGATCCTAGTCAGGTAAGAACCCTGAAATAGATCATCCCCTCGCTGTCAGTGTACTGACTGCTCCAAATGATCGTGTTGAACAGTTTACAGTGCTAGGGACGTGTCCACAGGCCCTTTCCATTCAACTAGGCTCAAGGCTGGGCATGTGCCCCGGAGCAGGAGACTCACCCTGGTATTATGCGAGGCACTTTGCCTCCGGGGAACCCTCACAGCAGAACTTCGAGGTAAGAAGTGCTATTTTGCAATGAGGAATTGAGGCACAGAGGAATTAACTTGCCTGAGGCCTGACAGCCAGGAAGTGGTGAAGTCAGGATTCTAACCCAGAGCCCACACTCCCAACCACTCACCACACTGTCACCCCACTTAACAATGGTGAGCTTCTGCATGGGGCAAAGAGAGAAACTGAGCTCCAGAAGGGCTGGGGACATAGAGTCAGCCTGGCAATGGTCCCACCTCCAGGCAGCCGGGAACGGGAGAGAAGGGGCTGTGTGGAGTAGGCCCTGCAGCAGGGAGATGGGGAAAAAGTGGGTGCACCTGGCTCAGAGCTGGGCAGGCCAGTCCCGCCACATGCCTCCCTAGCACCACAGCCATCCCAGGCCCAGACGGGCCAGCTCCGGGCTCCCACTCTCTCCCCAGCAGGGCCTCCTGGTCCTAGTCTGGGCTCTGGTCAAGTTGTGTTTCCATCCCAACCACAACCACAACGGCCTGAGTGAGTCAAGGCCTGGCAGGAGGAAGTGGCCTCACTTGAAAATCATTAACATGCGAGGCTGAGCTTGGGCCTTTGTTCTTGAGCAAGGACTGTAGCATTTCACTTTCAGGAAGGAGCAGGGAGGGTGGGGCAGGCTCAGAATTGCACAACCAGAGGCACAGGCTCAGACACACACAGGTCCCACGTGGAAATCAGCTTCAACGGCCTGAGGGGAAGCACCAGCAAACCCACGGCCCTCGCATCCGGCAGGTCCACGGACAGAGAGAGGGCAGGCCACCCAGCTCCACTGCTTTTCACAGCAGAGAGGCCATCCCCAGGGGAGGCACGGGGGCTCTGTGGTCAGTACTCTTCCAGTCAGGGAAGCCAAGCAACGGGAGGAAGCAGAAAGGCCGCGGAGGGAGAATGGGAACTCAGGCCTGATACCACAACCGTGATGGGAACTCCAGGTCCCAGAGATAAAAACGCCCCCCACATCTGGCTGGGAGGGGCAATCCCAGCTCTGGGAAGACTGCCTTCCTGCACCCTCACCCTCTCGAAAGATGGCTCCCCTCTTCCAATCATGCAGGTGTTGTATCCTCCGCAGTCTCCCAGATGCAAGGCAAGAACAGGGAACAGCCCCCACAGGCACCCCCTGTGGCCTGGAAACATTGTGCCCAAGGCAAATAGGGGAAAAACTGTTTTTAAAAATGCAGTACAAACGATAAGAATTAAACAGGCTTTGAGCAAACCCCACAGACCCTTGGGTCCCAGGGATTGGGTCCTGCTCCCCTCCCCACCTCTCAGGGGTCAGTCAGAGGCTGAGGGTTCACTCTGCTCCCCTCCTGCACCTCATTAGAGCTTAACCTCCAGTCCCTTGAGGAAATTGGAAGAAATGGGACTCTTGTCCTTTGTCAATTACAAAGTAAACAGCTCTCTGGAGGACTGCCCTCTTTTGGGGTGGGTCTTCTCACACTCTCAGACCCTTCCTGCCCACCTTTCCCAAGCTCCACGGTAAGTGGCAGCCTGTTTAGGGGGAGCTGCCCTTCCCATCTGTGTTGTGGGATCTCTGCCTGGCAGGGGCAGGCCACCCACAGGTCCCACTCACCCCCCTCAAAGCCTCTCTGTTTGTAAAGGGCTTTCGGGGACAGGAAGCAATAAACAGAGTCAGGTGGCCAAGACGCAGGGGCTGATTATGCAGTTTATGGATTTTCCAGGCCTCTTTGTACTCTCCCACCAGCTGCCCGGGGCTCTGTAGAGAAGTGCTGGCGAAAGACAGGCTTGAACGGTGGCCTTTCGACAGGACTAAGCTGGGTCTTTCTGAGCACATGTGAGGGGCCTGCATGCCTTGACACTTCCACAAGCACCGTTTCATAGCCTCAAAGAGAAAAAGAGAAGCCCCTGAACCAGAGCCCAGCCTGCTTTAATAGCTATCTCCTTCCCCCCTTCTCTCTCTCTCCCCACGGCTCACCTCTCCACTCAGCTCTAAATTACTTCCGAGGAGGCTGACTCCCAGAGGGCAGGGTGTGCCTGGCCAGGTTGCCAGCAAGCTCAGGCCAGGTGGGTGGCCCACCTTTACAAAGAAGCTCACAGCTCAGCTTAGTTCAGCTGTTCAGGGAGTGGAGCACAACTTGGGAAAGGTTGAGACTGGTAGGGAAGGAAGTTCTGGGCTGCATGCCCCCCCATCCCCCACCCCCCTTTGCCAAGCTCAGCTCACATTCCCCAAAGAGGCTGTGAGCTGGGGAATCGGCGGCCCACGTGTGCCGAGCCAGGAGTGTACAGCGGTTGGTGACAGCAACACAAAGGCTCGCTCCTTCCTGTCTCTCAATACCAGTAACCAATAAATAACACAAGGTACGTCCACTACATGGAAAGGCATGCAGCCAAGACCTTGAATGGCATAAAAAACCAAGTCGCAGAGCCACATGTACATGCTTAAGCATTCTTGTATATTTGGATATGCACAGGAAGACGAAGATGTCTGCATGGAAACACAACAACTAACAAGTGGCAGTTATCTAAGGAGAAGGGTGGTGTGCTGTTTACTTCACGCTCCTCTGCATCCTTTGAAGTTTTTACAACAACGTGCATTATTTCTGTAGCTTAAAAGTAAGAATTTTAAAAAAGGGTGTATTTCTGGTGGGAATGTAAAATGGTACAGCTGCTGTGGGAAACAGCTGGGTGGTTCCTCAAAAAGTGAAACCTAGAATTACCCTATGACCCAGCAATTCCACTCCTAAGTATATACCCGAAAGAACTGAAAGCAGAGATTCACACATGTATCTGTACACCCATGATCATCGCAACATTATTCACCATAGCGCAAGTGTCAGTCAAAATGTGGCATAGACAGGCAATAGAATGTTATTCCACCATAAAAAGGAACGAAATTCTGGCATTACCATGGAAGAGCCTTGAAAACATACTAAGTGATATAAGCAGGCACAAAAGGACAAATACTGCATGATTCCACTTTTATGAAGTACCCAAAATAGGCCAATTCCTAGAGACAGAAATTAGGATAGAAGTGACCAGGGCCTGAGGGGGTAGGGGGGTGGAGAATTATTGGTTAATAGGCACAGAGTTTCTGCTTGGGATGGTGAACAGGTTCTAGCCATGGGGAGTGGTACAATGACTGTACAGCATTATAAATATACAATGCCACTGAATCGCCCCTGGTAAATGTTTTTGTTACGTATATTTTACCACAGTAAAAATAAATAAAGAGAAATCAGGCAGGATGAGGCACTGGGTTGCAGAAGAAACTGTGAATCCCGGGCAGAAGGGGGCATTGCTTGGTCTATTCAGAGAGCCGGCAGCCAGCACACAGGAAATCCTGCCTGCACAGAGGAGCTCTGTCCCCATCTGCGTGAAGTGGGCCAGGGACAATGACAGCCCTGTTGATGCGGACTGTTCACATGGTCTGCAGAGTCACACATGCCACGAGGCTGGGGGAGATGGTGGTGCAGGGGTGCTTCCTGAGGCATTTGGGATAGCTGGGCTATGATACATGAGAAAAGGTTAGCGTGCCAGAAAATGAAGCATGCAGAGATCCATACCAGCTTCTTTCTTCCCAAAGGGGAAAAAGATGGGGAGATGGGGTGTCTATACTTCAGGGGGATAGGATCAGAGAGGGTGGTGGGGAGGGGGGGGAGGGGAGAGAGAGAGAGAGAGAGAGAGAGAGAGAGAGAGAGAGAGACAGAATGGGAATAAGCAGAGGTCTGTCCTAGAGGGTGCTCTGGCAGGCAGAAATCTCATTCATTCATCAATCATTCAGCAAACATCACAGAGCACTCCCAGGTGCTAGGCAATGGGAACATGGGGGTGGGGAGGATAGGAGGACCCATCCATCTGGTAAATACCTTAGTGTACTTTTAGTCCCACCTCCCACCTCGCTCCAAAAAGTAATATATATGTGTAAAAGGAAACCAAAAGCTGCCCCTGCCTCCACTTCTCGCAGAAGGTGAAACCCCTCTTACCAAAGGCCAAGCATTTCCATCCAGAATAGGAAATAAGATCAAAACTGCCAGCGTGGGCTGGCCTCCCTGCTGACTGGGCCTTATTCACACAGGTGTGCCTGCCCACCAGTTACCAGGCATCAATCGATACCAGATTCTTTCTTCCCACAGGGGAAAAGCAAAGAGAAGAGCATGCCAGGTGGGACACCAGGTTTGGAGGCTGTGACAGGTGAATTCAGACTCCTCAGGTACATGGTTTCCCAAGGTCTGACCCTGCTCGTCTCCAACTGTGCATGGACAGAAGCGCTATGTCTGGGGCACATCTGTGGTCAGAAGCAGCTCTGCCTCCCTCAAGATAAGAATATGTAAACAGCGACTCTGTTGTGAAAGGACCTTGTATCCGGGGGCTGCATGGAATGTGCAATGTGTGTATATGTGTGCATTGGAAAAGGAGGCAGGCAGTTCCAAAACATCTCGACTCGGCCAGTTATGGCCTTCGCAGAGACCCACTCTTAGAACTGTACTGTCCAATAAGGTAGCCACTAGTCATGTGTGGCAACATAAATTTAAATTTAAATTCATTAAAATCAAATAAAATTTAAAATTCCGGTCCTCCGTCACATCACCACATTTGAAGTGCTCAATAGCTACCGAGGCTAAAGGCCATCATATTGAACAGCACATTTCTCGCATCGTAGGAAACTCTATGGCGCTCTTCTAGAACCCAAAAGGAAGCCCTCCTCCTCAGCAGTGTGAAGACTGGACGGCTTCATTGCAATTATTTGGGGGAGACCAAGGACTGTGGACAATTGATCCCCAACAGAGGCAGCGTGGGTAAGGTGCAAAGAACTCCTGGGCAGGCAGCTAGGGTGAGTGCTAGGCCCTCTTCATCAAGATCAAAGCTTCAGCCTGGTTCTGTGAAATTTGACACCCCAGCCAGAGGGAAGCAGAAGTCCAGCCAGCAGCCCAAGTTCTGGTTTCAACATGTACTGGTTCCCAAGATCCTCCAATGTGCTTTGCCAGGAAAAAAGGGGTGCTTGACATTGTCAGGACTCATCCACTGTCCCCATTCTTGTGTGCCCCAGGATGGCCCTGGCACTGCCTCCTTGGGCTTCTCCAGAGCCATGGGAAGGGGTCAGGGGAAAAGGGCAGCTGAGGCAGGGGGACAGGGGTATGTGTATGTGGGGGGTGGAGGGGCAGGGCTTCGTGAAGAAAAATATATCATTTTGAGGAACCTGATAGGTCAGCTAAGAAAATGAATGGAAAGGGATTCTGAGGATGCAAATGATGACTGGGTGTTTGGGCCTGTGTCTCTGAACTAACCAGAGAGAGAAAAATTGGTCAAGACACCTCCCACCCACCACATATGATGATATGAAATGGCTGAGACACCTTCACTCCTGACTTAATCAATCTCCTAAAGAATTTCCCCATTTGAATCAAAGGGGCATCACCATCGCCCCCTCCAGTTGTCTAGGCTTGGCCCTGAAAGTCAACCCAAATGAGCTGTAAATCTGCAGTGTTTCTGGCAAACCCCAGATTCAAGGCTGGGGGCTGGGAGGGGAGGGAGGAGGGAACAACGGAAAATGAAAACCGGAGGGGAGAAGCCGGGACCCTGGGTTCTGGTCCTGGCTCTGCCCCATGGATCCTTGAGCAAGTTCCTTTTTCCTTTTAACCTTTTAAAGAAGTAATAATAAAAAAACACACAGATACAGAAAACTGCACAAAACTCCCCCTGCCACCGGCTGACTTTTGTAGTAATCACTCCCTTGCGTTTCTTTATCACTCAAATATACATCTCTGGCCACTAGAGTCTTGAATGCTGTTTGTCTTTTAAGTGTATTTTAATCTACAGATTCCCCCTTCATCCCCTTTTCACCTTATAATTTATGAGTTGAAAGGCCGTTGAACTATGTACAGACTTCCCAACTGTCTGAAGTTCACAGAGCTTTAGTTTCCTTTTCTCTCTGATCCTTAGTTACTTCTTCTTGACCTGCCCAATTTATGGGGCTCTTGTGACAATAAGAGAGAGAGCCTGAAAGCTCATCAGGAGACACTTATTTGGTCAAGAATGCAGGGTGCAAACTGATGCATACGGTGTGCCTTCAACTACATAAAGAAAAATGCATAGGCCAAAGGACCAGAAGGAAAGAGGCCAATATATCAATAGTTGACTGATGGCGGAATTCTAAATGCTCTCCTTTTTTCTTCTTTACATTTGTCCACAATTAGCATATAACAGTGTGATAGGGGACAGGTCATTTTTAAACATTTTAAAGAAAACAGTGCTCTTAAAGTGTGGCACAAGACCTAGTGTGTCACCAAGCTTGTCCACTCTCCCTTCACCGGGCCTGCTCTCTGTTCCACTGCTCTCTGATCCATCCAGCTGAGATCCTCAGCATCCCAGGCCTGCTGCCTTTGATGCCTCCTAGCTTGTCTCCCTCCTGCCTTCCATCTGTGCCACCAACAGACATTTAAAACAAGCCAGCCCCCCCAGTCTCTCATATAAAGATCAGTCACCCCCTTTTTTTTTCTGCATCAGCTGTCACCACACTCAAGCATCAGGGTGACCTGTGGGGCTTGTTAGACACACAGTGTTAGGCTCCACCCCCAAAGCTCCTGGTTTCCTAGGTCTTGCCCCAGATGGTGCATATCTAACAAGTCCTCAGGTGATGCTGATACAAAGGGGAAGGGTGGCAGGGTGATGCTGATACAAAGGGGAAGGGTGGCAGGTGATGCTGATACAAAGGGGAAGGGTGGCAGGGTGGTGTCAAGGACCACACTGTCTTCATAAACAAGCCCTATCCAGCTTTCAGACCTAGCTCGAGTTCCCCCTTTCCACCACGCAGCCTCTGGAAACTTCAGCCAGTATTGATCCCTCTCTGCTCTTCCAGACCATCTCGAGCACTTGAAGTGGTCTGGTGATCTAAAAGAGGAGAGAGAGCACTTAGTGGCCATCATGATGGCCAATGTGGCACTTCATCATTTGCTGTCTCCCTCCATCATATCAGTTCTTAAAGGCAGAAGCACACACCGGTGACCCCACATTATCCGGGAGGTATTCTGCGTGTCCTCAGTGAACTGGATCTCTTTCGTTCACAGGCCTCCCTCCCCCGCCCCTGTGACATCCACACAGACTTGTAATTAATTATTCACTCATTCATTCACTGTCAATTACAAAACACTTAGTGAGCACCTACTGTATGTCAGAATGCACAAGATAAAAATCTCTTTTCTTCACAGAGACTAAGAATGAATTACAACGGAAGCCTAAAGAATGGGCTCCGGGATGAACCCTTCCAATTGCAGCCAAACGCCACCCCCACTCTGGCCCCAGAGACCGCTGCACACACACATCCTTGGCTGAGATGCAGGTATGGGTGCCCACCAGCAGGCACACACAGTTGTGGTCACACCCTAGTAGCCACGGTGAAGGTTTGGCCGCCTGTCACAGGCTTTGCTGTTCCCCAGCGAAGCCACCCTGAACTCGGGGATGCGATTCTGGGGCAGATGTTGTTAGGAGAACAGACGTCCAGACAAGAAGGCAGAGCAGCAGGAAAATGGTTGTGACTGTGCAGGTCTGGACCCCCCAGAGGGAGACAAGAAGACACCGTCTCTTAATGACAAGGCAGTAAGTGTGAGAAGCAGAGCCCTGTCCCATTTCCTCAGACATTTGGGGCTCTGGACACTGAGGCCTCTGCAAGACAGTTTGAACAAGCTGAGGAGACCATGGTTTCTCCAGGGCCTCGGGCAACTTTAACTTCTCTGTGCCCCAGTTTCACTATCTAATATCTTTTTTAAAAGTCATAAAGCCAGCCCAGCCGCCGTGGCTCAGTGGTAGAGCACTGACCTGTGAACCAGGAGGTCACAGTTCAATTCCAGGTCAGGGCATACGCCTGGGGTTGCAGGCTTGATCCCCAGTGTGCAGGAGGCAGCTGATTGATGGTTCTCCCTCATCATTGAAGTTTCTCTCTCTCTCTCCCTCTCCCTTTCTCTCTCTAAAATCAATAAAAAATATTTTAAAAAAATAAAACAAAAGTAGTAAAGCCAAAGAATGAGATGATGGAAGAATAGAAGGCAAGAACAAAGAACTTTAATGCCAGTAAAAAACTAATGTCAATAAAAAACAAAGAGCAATAATGCCACTCTGCAAAAGTGAAAGGAAGAAACTGCAAGGAGCCGGGTGGGGAAGACCTGTCAGTGCCTGGTGAGGAAGCCTGAAATGTACACAGGCTCCCAGGTGCATGGACCTCAGCTGGAGGCTACAGCAGGATCCCTGGGAAGAGTTTGCAAGACAAAGAAAGGTCCAGAGCCCCCTACTGAACCAGCATCTGCTGGTGCACACAATCATCCTCCAAGCCCAAGCAAGTCAAAGAGGTTCGAGTATTCTGGGTCACTCCTACTTAAGAGACACTACCCCAGAGGTGGATAGCAAATCATCATCTAAGAGGGAAGGAGGGCGAGGCAGGGGCCACAGGGGCTGAAAAGTGCCCAGGATGCCCAGACACCAGCTGGGGAGGAGAACATCAGCCTTGACTGCTTCAGCCCGCCCTGCTCCTCCCTGCGGCCACCACCACACCCAGCAGTTCCCTGCTCCTGCACACCAATACCGTGGCCCCAGCAGCCCTCCCTGACCAACTGTGACTATTTCAGGACTCAGACTTCAGACCTCCTCCTCCAGGAAGTCTTGCCAGATACACTCCTAGGCACACCCTCAGAGCCTCAACCTGTTAGATTCTTATTGCTCCTGCACAATCAATATGGCAGCACTAGTCATATGATATCGTAATTACTAATGTGCCAGTTGGTGGCCCCAACAGACAGTGCCCACCTGGAGGGCAGGTTTGTTTTTTGTTTGGGTTTTTTTGTTTGTTTGTTTTTCTCCTTCCATTCTCTGTCCCTAATGCCTACCTCAGAACCTACCATAGAGCAGGCAACCAATATGCATATTTATGCTGCTCAGGAGAAAAAGAGGAGAGGAAATTTTAAATCAAACAGCTCCACTAGGCAACTTCTCCAGAACTCTAGGAAAATCACAGCAAATGTTTCTTTAAAGCACTTCCTATGTGCCGCGGAGAAGAGTGAAACACGCGAGGTGAGTGTGCCCACAGTGGCAGAGCTGGGCAAGAAGCAGGCAGTTTGGCTCCACAATCCTTGCACTCCACCACTCTCCTCTGGAATCTGGTTCAAAGAGAGAAAGCTGTGCTTTTTTTTTTAATCTGGAAAAAAATAGCTACCTCTGAAGTCTTGCTCTCTGTGGCTTTGGGGTCACAGAGACTCCATACTTGACCTTTCAACAAAGCACTGATCCAGGTGGCTGTCCACAGGAGCAAGAGCCGCAGGTCCCCCTCAGTGAGGAGCCATGGACATGTTGCATCCATCTGGGAGAGCGCAGGAGCCAGTGGCCCCAGCTGGGAGCCCTGGAGGTCAGTGTAGAAGCAGGGCCAAGGATAATGCCATCCAGGGCCTTGGCATTTCTCTCCTGTTTCCAAGCCTCCTGGTCCGCTGGTTAGGGAGTAGCAGAAGGGTGTGGCTTGCACCTGCCCTCCTGGCCTCGCTGGTCCCAGGAACAGGCCAGCGAGGAGGATATCCCACTAGCCCAGGGGGCTTTACTCAGAAGGAGCTGTGAACCAAAGCAGGAACCCTGAGTGGCACAAAAGTAGGCGGGAAATAAAATGTATTCTGAGTCGACTGGAGTAATTGAAAACGAACCATATGCCAAGCACTTGGCAAGGTACCACCCCATAGTCTTTATTTAATTTTCACACCAGCCCGATGAAGCAGCTACTTTTCTCCTCGTCTTACCAGCAGGAAAGGCGGGCACTGTTCTGCCGAAAGCAGGAAAAGCAAGGAGGCAACCCTCAAAGACTGGAAGAGTTTGGCCAAGGCTCAGGAGAGAGTTAAGAGTCTCTGAGTCACACATTAAAGATAATTGCTCTTTGTCCTCAATCTTTCTTAAAGACAGACAGAGTAAAATGGGATTTAGATTAGATTCCAGAAGAAACTTCTTAACTGTAAAGAGACATTCCCAGGATAGATCCTCCAAAATGGCAGACCCATCTAGTGCCCATTCTGCAGGCAGGAGACTGGACAACTTGACCTTGACCACCACGACAGCATTACCTAACACACTCAGAGGTCTCCTCAGGCAGCTTGGCTCCAGCGCCAGTCTCCAGGGAGGCTTTTAAACAATGCAAAATCTGAGGCTAAACACACTTTTGCTAAATTTAACAAGCAGATGGGTCTAGAGAATTCAGATATTAAAATGAAGTGTGGGGTTTGTGGATTTACTCAATGAGGTTAATGTGACTGCGTTAAAGTTAGCACAAGTGCTAAAAGTCTACTGTTTCCCTGTTGAATAACGTAGTTTGTCAAGCCAGCAGTAACGGAGATGACTACAGGAAGTGCGGCCAGCAAACAGCTCAGGCAGAAAACGGCTGCTTGGCCTCTGGAAGCTCTGTCCTGTGTGGGCTGCCCTCGCCCACTCGCTGCTGGAACACTGGGAGGCCCGTGAGGACACAGGCAGATCTGGGCTGCCCCACTGCTGCTCGGGCCAACATTTCTGCTTTGGCCTGGAACATAGAACAGCCTGGGCAGAGGGGTGTGGGGGAGAGGTACCTGGGGGATCAGATCATTAGCAAGATGCTCAGTCTAAAGAGAGGTTCTTCTTTCTGAATGCTTCATATCAAACCAGGCTTCACTGGTTTGAATCCAACACAGGATGTACTATTACTCAGCATAGAACAGTCATGTGACAATAACTTTGCAGAGTTTACCCAGATGTGGGGTTTCTTTAAGGTAAAAGGAGTCACATTACCAATTAGGTTCATAACCGTTCACTCCTGCAGGAGAAACCAAGGTCCAGAAAGGTTAAAGGCCTTACCCTCAAGGTCCCACCAAAGAATCAGAGCTGGTGTACAGCTCTCCGACTCAGTGTCCCACTGCAGGTGGCCAGCATCTGCCCTGAGAATGTGGTGGGGCCCAGGCAGGGCTGGGAGTGTCAATAAACCGCTGCACACTTTGCTCCATCAGATGGCCTCATGATGCACCAGGCATGACCACATAGGGCAGGCCAGGCCAGGCGCTGCGCCACACCACGAGGTCCCTGGCTGGACGAGACCATAGCTCCACACCCAGGGTGTTCCAGGCCACCACAAGGCCTCCTGTCAATCCCTGCACTGCTCCCACCTCCCCCTTTGATCCCCAAAAGGGGAGGGGGCTGGAGAGCAAAGAAAGACCTTCATTGGGCATCGATTTGCCCAAAGCAAAGGCAACACAAAGGCTGCACCTGTTTCCATGGAGACGTGATTGGCTAAGCAAAGGAACAGAGGGAGAAACACAAGCCTGTCACCACCTTCCGGGCCAGTGTGATGGATGTTGGCGGGCCAGAGCCCTGACAGGAAGACAGCGGAAAGATTAAAGGTAATCAGAAGATCTAGAAGCCATACCGGGAGCCCTTTCAGTTAGTAGAGAGGGTGGCTCCCACTCTTGAGAAGGATCCTGAACAACAACAACAAAAATCCAATGTGAGTGATTATTCACTTTACAAAAGGGTTCTTGGCTTGACAAAGGGATTCCTTGAAACACCAAAACCCCGTGGTGCATTGGAGTGCTTGTTTTGTTTCATTCTTTGCTCCTCTGAGGCTGAGGAGGACAGGAGAATAACTTCCAATTGAAAGTTTAGAAGAAAAGATAAAATTCCTAAGGGGAAAGGAGGAGAGGTGTGGACAAGACATCTGTTTATTAGACATGTTGGGAGGGGCCCGCAAGAAATGGAGACCGGGCAGCTTGAAAACAGAAAGAGGAGTGAGCTGAGGGCCTGTGCCCAGTCACACAGAGGCACGGGAACCCAGGTTATGCGGAGGAGGCTGGGCAGTACCAGGTCCCTGGTGAGGCAAAGCCACCCAAAGCCATGAGGCTAAGAGCAAATGTGGGGTGCAAAAGGGGCAACCCTCATCCCCCCAGGGCATCAAGAAGGCCAGAGGCTTGAAATGCTCCTGGGTGAGAACCTGAGGAAAATGCAACATCGGGCTCAGCAGCCACAGGGCGCAGGAGCAGCAATGGGAGCCTCCTGGCTTGCTCCCGCCGCTCATCAGGTGACATGTATTAAGCGCCTCTTCGCACATGTTGTCGTCCTGGGAACAACGCCACACACCCGCCTGCACAGCGCTGCCCTTGGAGAGTCTTGACCAGGCCTTCACTCCACTCAGTCTCTTCCTGCCTATAACTCCTACAGAGAACAAAAAGCAAGCATAACAACATAATATTTACTGAGCCTGGTGTATGGGCCAGACACTAAATAGCCACTGTCTCATTTACCCTCTCAGCCAGCCCAGGAGGGACATACGATTCTTATCGCCATTTACTGATGGGGGAGACAGGCACACAGAGAGGAAGTCATTTGCCCAAAGGCAAGCAGCTAGTCCTCAGAAAGCTAGGTCTGCCCAAGTGCAAAGCCTGTGAACACTAGGCCAGTGGTTGGCAAACTCATTAGTCAACAGAGCCAAATATCAACAGTACAACGATTGAAATTTCCTTTGAGAGCCAAATTTTTTAAACTTAAACTTCTTCTAATGCCACTTCTTCAAAATAGACTCGCCCAGGCCGTGGTATTTTGTGGAAGAGCCACACTCAAGGGGCCAAAGAGCCGCATGTAGCTCGCGAGCCACAGTTTGCCGACCACAGCACTAGGCTAAATGCCTGCTACATCGGCCCACTTAACAGATAGAGATGCTGAGGGTGACAGAATGCAAGCAGCTTGCACTGAGGCTGGGCCGGATTCTAAAGCCTGCTCTCCTGATCCACCCAAGACTTTTTTTTTTTTTTTTTTTTTTTTTTGTCTTGTGATGCCTCCCCTGGGAAGGCATTCTTGGTGGGATACATGGACTGCAGAGCCATGAAGCCACTCTGCTGATCTGGACCCAGTTTTCCTGGAACAAGGAGGCATTAGGATAGTGTGAGCCTCCACCATCTCACTGAGAGAAGAGGAACTGGGAAGAAACATAGGTATGCATCCAAGGTCTCACAGGGAGCCCATGGGAGGAACAAGCTGTCTTAGTTCTAGCAAGAGTCCCAAAGACCCACAAGCTCTGGAGTGACACATGAGCAAAAACTCTGGGTGGCATCTCCAGGAGGCACCTGGTTCAATGGTCTTCCCACTGGGGTACACTGGGGACAACTGGGGACTTCCAGGGGTGTCTGACATGGTTGGCCTTTAGGAAATCAATTTCCAAAACCTCCACTTCCATGTGGAGTCCTTCCTTAAATTGAGATGCGGGGAACCATCTGGTCTACCAGTTCCCCTTTCACAATGGCCTCCTAAATCTTTCCAAAGGAAAGGCCCATCCCTAGCCATCCCAATTGTCCCCTCCTGCTCTGCCCTGAGTGTAAAAGCCACCAAAGAGACAACTGGAGAATGCATCACTCCTGCGAGGAGGGGCGGGGGTGGGCATGGAGAAGGGGGCAGGAACTATCTTATCCACCCATCTGTTTGTTTTAGGATTGGCATTAGGAAGCAAAGAAGCTGCCACAGAGCCACCTGTTTAACACACTTACTGGAATAAAAAAAAAAGGAATTAGTTTGACTTTTTCTGACACAAAGTATGATTTAGTTGATGGCTCTACCATCAAGGCCCAGCTTTGCCAATTAGGAATTAGGGCAGGCAGTTTCCATAACTGCATGGGCTGAGTTTGCCATTCAAAAGCTGGGACTAACATATATTTTAAGCAAGAATATGACATACACTAAGCCTGCAAATACATCCTACTTAAAGTCATGATAAAAATTTTTATATGTGAATTTTAAAATGTGTAACAGGATACAATTATTTGAAATTCTTTTGACAGGTGTGGGAGCAAAAAAATGTTTGAAACCTATTGCATCACTTCCCTGGAGCCACGCTCAGAGGCTGTGGCTTCCACGGCACCGACAGACCCACAGGGCCACACACATGTCCTCAGAAGAAGGCAGGCCTATGACAAGCACTAGACCTGGAAACTGATGTAAGTTTGTTTCTGCTCCTTCTTACCTGTGTGGGTCTGGCTAAGTCACCCAAAATCCCTGAGCCTCGGTTTCCCCACAAGTAAAAGGGAATAATACCATAGAAGGCATATTAAAAACCCCCGAGGATGATGATATTAAATGAATAATGGAGAAGTGCATCAGCACAGATAGCCCCAAAGAGTAGCTAACCAGCGAGGTTTTCTGTTGGGCCTGGACCACTTTATGGTATCTTTTTTCTAGATGATGCTAATAACTGATATTTATTGAGCCTTCACTACGTGCCAAGCACAGGTCTAAGTGCTTCACAGACCCCAGCTCATTTGTTTTCACAACAATCCTCTGGGTAAGGTGTCATTCCTATCCCCGATTTACAAGGATAGAAAATGTTCATACTTGCCCAGCTCAGTCTGCTAGCAACAAAAAGCCCAGGGGTCTGTTTGATTCCAAAGCCCACGCTCTAAATCCTCCTACTCAGGGTGTGGCCTGCAGGCAGCATCTGCACCAACTTCGACCTTATTAGAGAGGCAGTGTCCTAGGACCCACTCCAACCTACTGAACCAGAATCTGCATTTTAGCAACATCCATGGGTGATTCCTATGCACGTCCAAGTTGGAGGGTCACCGCCCTAAACCACCTGTATGTCTGGTTTACCATCCTGGTTTTATCTTGCTGAAGGTAATAGAATGTTTGCTTTCTCCACGCACACACACACAGCTGGCAATTAAAGCAAGCAAGATGGTTGGGGATTACAATAATCCATCAGTCACTCACACACACACACACACATGGAATGCATTTTGTTAAAAGGGTTTGGAAGATTCACACCAACCTGTCACCTGTGGTTACCTCTGAAGAGTGGAGTGGGATGGAGGGGGGAGGGTGGTCACAGGGGCTTTCTACTTGCATTATTTGAAATCTTTAATAAATACAAATAATGTCATTGGTTGTTGCTTATATAATTAAAAAGGAAAGAATGTTTTAAAATGCAAGTACAGATCACTGGAAATTGATTGTACTTTATGAGCTACATCTATCCAAGGCTATTGACAAGGTCCTGCAAGGTCTAGAGAGGGAGTTAATAGGGAGGGGTTGGTGAAACAAAGAGAGTGCTGTGCTTGGAGTCAGAAGACCCAGATTAGCCCAGTCAATGTGGCTCAATGGTTGAGTGTTGACTTATGAACCAAGAGATCACAGTTCAATTCCTGGTCAGGGCACATGCCCAGGTTGTGGGCTTGATCCCCAGGAGGGGGCATGCAGGAGGCAGCCGATCAATGATTCTCTCTCATCACTGATGTTTCTATCTCTCTCTCTCCCTCTCCCTTCCTCTCTGAAATCAATAAAAAATACTTTTAAAAGACTCAGATTCGTCCTAACCAGTTTGGCTCAGTGGATAAAGCATCGGCTTGCGGACTCAAGGGTCCCAGGTTCGATTCCGGTCAAGGGTATGTACCTTGGTTGCAGGCACATACCCAGTAGGGAGTGTGCAGGAGGCAGCTGATCAATGTCTCTCTTTCATCGATGTTTCTAACTCTCTATTCCTCTCTGTCAAAAAATCAATAAAAATATATTTAAAAAAAAAAGAAGACTCAGATTCAAGTTCAGGCTCTGCCCCTAATTTTCTGAGGGACCTCAAGGCTCTTATTTAGCATGTGTGTGCCTGTGTTTCCTCTGCTCTAAAACGGGGGTCACCCCACACACCCTTCCAGCCCCATAGCGTTGGTACAGGGCCTAACCATACAGTGCAGGACATGAAAGGCCCCTGTGAACTGTAAGGTGCTGTGCAACACAAGGGCCACGTGTTTTCTTAAAAAGAAAAGCGATGAAAAGAAGCAGTGAAACCTTCACCCTCACTCATTCCATTCCCTAAACACAGATCGTCCATGACTTTATAAGGAAGATATACAAAGCAACCTGGATTTAGATTCTGTGAGCCTCAGGCTGGTTTTCAAATCCTTATTCGAACTTAGAAGTTAGGTTTGGACGCGGTTCAAAACAGGAAAAGAAAGGGCTATTTCTCTGTCTGGCCCATTTTCTCTGCGCCCGTCACTGGCTTTCTCTGCAGGCTCCCAACTCCCAAGAGGTGGTTTCAGGGTTCTGTGGACTTCCTGTCTGGGCCCAGCCGCTGCACTCCGCGGTGCTTTCTATGACTCGACCGCAGCCACCCCAGCGCTGCCGCCCCGCTGCTCTTAGCACAAAAGACGTGGGGTTCACTGTTTGGCTTGCTCCTGGCCAATGCCTTAGTTTCCCCACTTTTATCTTACAGTTCAGATTTGCAGAACTGGAAAGAGCAATAAGAGTCACCCCCTGCTCTTCTGGGGAGTGTGGAGTTTGGGTACGGAGAAATACAGTGACTTGCTCAAACTCACAAATAAATAGAGCTGGGTCAGGTCTCTATGACCTTTGGAAATATAGTAGATTTCTCTACCATTTGTTTGCAACTTGTCTGTCACTGACCTTGCTCCTTTGTGTCTTCAGGAGACATAGGAATCTGAAGACTGAAAGCCACTGTGACCCCGGCTGGGTGACTCAGCTGGTCGGAGCATCGTCCCACATACCAAGAAGGTTGTAGGTTCTATTCCTGGTCAGGGCACATACCTATTTGGGACAGGTATGGCAGGCAACCAATCGATGTCTCTCTTGCTCTGGCTTTCTCTCTCCCTTCCTCTCTCTCTAAAAATCCTTAAACATATTCTTGGGTGAGGATGAAAAATAAAATAAAAGCTGCTGTCACAGGGTTTTCGTCACACTGAATGATGCTAAAACCTTGAAAGTGAGCCAGAAAAGGATCCCCTGCCACATTTTCCAAGGAGAACCAGGCCCTTCTAAACCACTATAAGCTTCAGTCAGTCAAGTAATGGCAAAGACGTGTCTGGGCAGACAGTTCCAGCCCCACTGGTTACATGTAAGACAATGAGAGCCTACCACCTTTCAGGCTTGGAAAGAAGATTCTAGATAAGAATAAAGCCCTTCATGCAGAGTAGGAGCCCAGACAGCAACTATTACCATTCGGGACCATCCAGCCCAAAGATAAGAGTCTAAATCCAGATGCACATTAGAATCACCTAGGAAAGGTTTTTCTTTTTTCTTTTTTTAATACTAATGCCTAGAACTTATCCTCAGTGATTCTGATTCAGTGATATAGGGTGGGACCTAGGAAATCATTCCTTTTTTTTCTTTTTAAAATAACCATTTTTATTGAGATATAATTCACATATACAATTCAGTCATTTAAAGGGTATACATCAATGGTTTCTACTATATTCAGATATGTGTAATCATTTCCACAGTCAATTTTAGAATAGTTTCATCCCCTCAAAAAATAAACCCATACCTATTAGCTATCATCCACCTTACTGTGGTTTATTTTTAAAAATCCTATCAATTCCTAGTGTAAGATGTTTTTTATCATGATATCAATGTTTTCTACTTCTACGTCTATGACATGCTTATTGTTCTTTTAACCTGTAGAGATAGGAAATTACATTGACAAATTCTTGCACTACTAGATAAACACGGTTCAGTAATGAGGTTCTATTTTATACACAGTTGAATTTGCTTTTTAAAAATATTGTATTTCAGCCTGGTTGGTGTGGCTCAGTGGTTGATTAACCCATGAACCAGGAGGTCATGGTTCAATTCCTGGTCAGGGCACATGCCAGGGTTGGAGGCTTGATCCCTAGTAAGGGGCATACAGGAGGCAGCCAATTGATGGTACTGTCTCATCACTGATGTTTCTATCCCTCTTTCCCTCTCTTTTCCTCTCCCTGAAATCAATTTTTCAGGCCTCAGGACCATCAGTGAACAAAAGAAAGACCCCGCTCCTGCAGCTGCATTCTGGCTGCATTTTGCTTTCCTTACACTGTCCCTGCCTGGCGGTGGCGTCAAGTACACTTTCAATAGCTCTCTAGGTGATTCTAATGTGGGCCTCTGGCTGAGAACTGTGCTCTAAATCAGTGCTTCTCAACCTTTAACATGCATACAAGTCTCCTAAGGATCTTGCTAAAATCCAAGTTCTGACTCAGTAAGCTTGGGGTGAGGCCCAAGATACTGCATTTCCAACGAGTTCCCAGGGGAGGCCCATGCAACTGGTCCATGACCTCAGACGGCACCCAAAACTCCAGGTCTTGGGCAGAGGGCTGGAAAGTTTATAAGATTCTTATAAAGACCGTCTCAAAGGCTAGCTCTGTCTAGCCAGGTTCCTGGAAGCAGACAATCAACTATATGACCTCAGACTGGGGCATGAGGACCAGAACCAAAGCCTGTCCCCAGATGACTCTCTCCTTGGCTTCCCGTTGGCTTTTTGCGTTCTAACAAGAGCCTGCAGACAAGTATGGCCACAAAGACTCGCTAGCAAATCAATCATGACACCACACCCTGCATTCACGTGGAGCTGCCTTCTCCACACCGTCCAGGGGGAAAGCCAGAAGGAAAGGGCCTTAGCTACTTTCACTTGGATGAGCAGGGCGTGTAGGAGAACGGGGCCCAACTTGGCAGGGTGTCCCAGCCAAAAGGAGCTGAAAACAATAGCAACTCTCGTCAGCCAGACTCCTCTGATCAGCCAAGCAGGAAGGCTTCCTGCCTGGAGCTGGCTAGGTAAGTGCATGGTTGAAGGGACTCCAGGAAACGTGAGCAGGGAGGGGGCTGGGCGGGCAAGTCCCTTCTGGCTCTGAGGCTGGCGCATTGTGTGACCCTGCATAACATCACAAAGCACTGACTGGGTGCCTACTGGGTGCCAGGGGATTTACAGAAATACTCTCATTTGTTCCTCACATCAACTTTGCAAGTCAGGCAGTCTTTGTTGTTTTTATTGGATAGATGAGAAAATGGAGGCTCAGTGGGTAAGTGACAATGGGACCGACAGAGAACAGAGCCAGGATTGGAACCCAAACTTGGCCAGTCCTTCCCGATTCCTTACATTGCTGCTCAAAACTCTTAAGTCTCTCAGTGCCTCAATTTACCCTTTCACGAGGGCCAGGAAGAAAGGAAAAAAGAGTACAAATCTAAAGAACTGAACGTGGTTTTGGGTCTCCAAGAACAAAGGAAAAGGCTTATGATCATTATACTGGTTATTAATCATTATCATCATGAGAAGTGTAATTAAGAGACACTGGGGAAAAAGACTCGTGTCTCTCCTGACATTTAGGGTGGCTAAGCAAAGCACTGGTCCCAGGCAGTTTCTAGCAGTCCAGGTCACTGCAGTCCCCAGTCCCTCTGAGAAAGGGTGAAAAGCACTGATGACTCCAGGGTGAATACCCAGGAGCCTCTGGGGGAAGGCTCTGTCTGTGGGATAGAGCGACTCCAAAAACCCAACAGCTCAAGGAAGGAGACCAGGCTGGGTCACAGCAGTATGTTCCTAGCAACTGGGTCATCAGGGCAGGCCCAAGGCTGAAAATAAGGTTCAACCAATGCATCTATAGGCCCTGAGAGCGAACTTGAACTGGCATCCCACCGCCTCACCCCTGCATAAGCCACAAGAAACTTCTTGAAGCAACCAAAGGCCATTCCGAGTGAGTGCCACACTTTCAGGACTACGGACCTGAAGAATGAAGATGCCATGCTAAGAAGCCCCAGACCTATACCATAGCCAGGCCCCTTCTTGCCAAGGCATTGGCCTTGGCAGAGACCCTAATCTGGATTAATTTAATACCAAGAGAACCCAAAATAAATGGCTCCTGACTGTCATGCTCCACAAAGTCCTGAGACTTAAAGACGAGTTGGGGAGGGAGTGGCCAACAATAGGGAAACACTCAGGCAAGCAGTGGTACACTATAGCCCATATTTCACTGCATGAAATAGTACACAGCCATTTAAAATAAGGTTTTAAAACCATACGATTTCATTAAAAATGCTAATGATGCAGCATTACATGAAAAAGCTATATACAAAAGGACATAATCAGTAAGGCCACAACTATTTTTTTTTAATCTATGCACATAAAGAAAGAATAGAAGGAAATACAACCAAATGTTATCAGTGGCCATTTTCAAATGATCAAATGTTATCAGTGGCCATTTTCAAATGATCAGAATGGTCATTTTGTGTTGGAAAAAATTTCATTTTTTCTTTAACAAACATGTAAACTACATGTTCAAGATTAACATATTCTGACTGAACTCAGCATGGATGAGAAGTTGGGGCGAAGACCTGCTGCCATGGCATCCACCCCACCCCCACCCCAGGCAGCCCACAGCAATGGGAACAGACACAGCTGTTCCAGAGGCCTTCGGACAAGCAAGCCAGTGGGGAACCCTTCCCAAGGGGCTGGAATTCTCCAGGGAACAGGAAAAATCCCACAAGCCCTGAAAGTGCCCTAAAGGATTTGGGGGTAAGACGCCAAAGTGAAACAGCCCAGTCAGGTGCTCTGCCTCAGGCAGAGGCAGAAGACAGCTGCCGCTGTGGGGTCCAATGTCCCTCAGAGACCTCAGGCAGATGAGGATTCCTGCCCACCTCCCCGTCTCCCCGCAGCACAAGGATATAAAAGAGACAAACTTCGCCATATGAGGCTCCGGGACCTCTTGGGAATGTCAGTGAGAGGGAGAACGGCAGGTCCCTAAGCCATGTGCAAATGTGAAGAAGGAAGAGGGTTTAAAGGGAAGGAACTGCACCAGCTGTCTCTAAAAGGAAACTAATTACAGAGGCTGCTCCGCCTGCACAAGGCCTGGTACTGCAGGCAAAGATCCTCCCAGGGGCCCAGCAGTCGCCCAGCTGCCTGTGCCTGTGCGTGGCTGCCTGTGGCTGGCCCAGAGGTGTGAGGCAGGAGTCTGGTTGGGGCTACAGGTCTGCGCCTCCCTGAGCTGGGCAGGGAAGCCCAGGTCTGCCAAGCAGCTTCCACAAGTCCTGCTTACAGAGAAGTCCGCAGCATATAGTCAGGAGGCCCGTGTCCTGTGCCAGGCGGGAGACACTGGAATGTGGAGAGGATAAGAAATTTCCTTCTCTGGAAATTCTAAAGACCTAAGCATCTGGAATAGTTCAACACTAAAATGGGGATGGGGGGGTGGGGGTGCGGAGGAGCGATATCCTCGTCCCTTGAAGCTGGGGAAAGGGAGAATCAAATAGAGAGACTAAAAATGCAAGTTCTCAGGGTCTCTCACTCCGGGCTCAGGGCAAAGAGCGCACGTTCGCCATCACTGACGGGGCCCCTCTCAAACGTCCTCCTGTCCTCCTGCTGCCGGCATTTCTGCTGAGACACTGGGGAGGACTAAAAAAAAAGGCCCACTCATAAAGCCCAGGAGGCAGGAAGGGCTGTGAGTCAGATGGGGTCTTGTCCCTGTTCTGTGGCTCCTGGCTGGGGGGCTGGGGCAAGCCCCTCGCTCCAGTGGTACCCATCCTAGCTACTGCATGAAAAACGCCTGCAGAAAAATGTATGGGAGAGGGGAGAGTCCTTCTACAAACGATCCAATTCTAAACAAACGGAAGGTGTCACTATGATTAGTGGGGTGTCATTATGATTAGTGGGGTGTCATTATAAAGTGGGAGCACTTTGCTTCCCTTTTGTGACAACATGCAAATGAGAAGCAAGATCAGATGAGCACATTAATTTTTTTTTTTTCCAAACCATTCACGGATCCACTCTAAAATGGGATGGCGAGGGCTGCCTCAGGCACATGTGAAATGGGACTCAGAGGCCGCAGGCCACACAGGGCCTCTCCAACCAGGGGAGAGGAACAGCTCAGGAGGGAAAGGGGGGAAAAGGAGTAAACAAGACCAACGAAACCAGGGAAGAAGTAAGCAAGTTAGAATGGAGATTCCACCCTCCTGGGAATGAGCCACATCCCTGAGAAAGAGGCCGAGATGAAAGGGAGGCGCAGCTGGGGGAAAACAGGCCTTGAGAACAGAAGGGCAATTGTTCCCCAGGACAGACCGGGCACTGCACTGAGCAGCCGCCTGCACTGCCGCTTTGTGCCTTAATGTAATTAAGGGCCCAGTGGGGGCCAATGTTTGGAATCCTTTAACTCCTCGCCATTCTCACACAACAGCTGAGCCAGTGCGTGCGGCTGTAACTGGGAGCGGCCCTCGGGTTTCTGGGCAGCTCAGCTAAAAGGGGGCAGCAAAGGGCAGGAGGGCCAGGGTGGCGAGGGAGTGGCACTTCCTTCTGGGCACGGTCCCCAGGAGTTTCCTGAAGCCCCGCCACTGCCCTGACCCCAGTTAACACGCCCACTAATTGCTGGGCTTGCAGAGAAGCAGAAAGCCGGAGGAGCAAAAGAGCCAGAGTTAATTAAGGAGAGAAAAAAACCACCCTGCTTCTCTGTTTTTCATTTCCCTCCTCCCCATGGGCGATGGGTTGGGCGTCTAGTTTCAGAGAAGCTCCCGAGGCAGGAATCTCCACGCCACCGGGAGCCAAAACCAACAGAGCACATGGAAATGACTGAACAGGAGCAGCTGGAACTACAGGGCTCCTGAGTCTTGCTCCACAGCTCTCCAAGCTCCAGATTTCCCAGAGGGATGGCCAAGGGGTGCGCTTCCCCCCCGCCCCCCCCCGCCCCCCGCCCCCCAAAGGAGAGCCTCACATTCTCAGAGGGCAATGGGATGTCCTGTAGGCTAAACAATAATAATGCAACATAAGCATCTGACAAATATAACTTCATCAAAGCTCACAACTACCCTATGAGGTAGGTACTATTCTTATCCTCACTTTATAGATGGGGAGAGTGAGGCTTATAGTACTTACCAAGGTCAGCAAGCTAGCAAATAGCAGAGGACTGATTCAGACCCCTGGCCTGTGCACTGACTCCCTACCATGCTGAGGGTCACTCAGATATTCTGATGCACCAGAAACAGCCTGCTGGAGCTTACAACCAGACAGGAGGTCTTAGCCGAGGGTCCTTGAGGTTTTCATGAGATCCATGGACTGCTCCTCCCCCAAGATAAAATGTACGGTTTGATGTGTTTGTATGTGCATGCACGTTTCAGGGTGCAAAGGGGGATGTTAAAGTTCTCTTTTGATTATCAAAGGGGTCGGGGACCCAAAACGAGGCTAAGAACCATGGCCCAATAAGGTTTGCCAAGCTGACTCTAGAACACAGACCTTCTGATTCGAGGCCTCTGTTGTTTCCCTTCACCTCCTTGCTTTGAAGAAACAGCCAAGAGGGCAGCCTGAATTTCTCCAGAAAGGGAGGATGTGCTGGCAGTTTAGAATTTGACAACTTGGCACTAAAAACCCACCCAACCTGCTTGGGCAAGAGAGTATGGGGTGGGGAGGTGGGATACGGGGGCGGGGGGGGGAGATAGGGGGGGTGTGGTGTACCAGTAGATACACTGAGGGGGAGGGGAGGGAAAGGGTTAACAGCTGGGCCCTACAGGATCAAAGGGATTTCCTACACAGTGTTCATTACTTCTCTGCATCACTTAAAAACGAGTTCCAACACTGTCCCCATTCTGATCCTGGATTTTGCTGGGAGAGACATTCTTTACCCGAGCCCCCAAATGATCAGCAATTAGCAGGGTGAGGAAAGTTTCTCTTCCAAACGAATTTGCTACATTTTTAAAGACCACTGCCTGTCCTAAAACAAAGATATCCTTTAACTGGGGCCACTGTCCTCATTTTCAGAGGCTCCAAGACAGCAAACAATAGCGATGGTGCTGCTGCCCACATGTGACAGCCGGATTACCAAGCGCGCATTCTGTGGCGTATTCTGTGCGCTGGGCTCCGTGCTGTAAGTTTATCTCATAATCCTCACCTCAGCTAGGAGGTAGGGGCATTATTATCTCAGACTTCCAGATGACAAAATTAAGGCTCAGAGAAGTTAAGCAGCTGCCCAAGAACACACAGCAAGTAAGTGACAGAGCCAGGATTCCAGCCCAGGTCTACCTGATCCCAAAAGGTGGGGTTCTAGATCAGAGCCACAAAAAGCGAGTTCACAGACCATCCACACAGGGTCCGTTATGGGTCCTGCAGGTACAGAAAAAGAAAGTAAAGATTTAGAACACTTCTAGCAATGTGACATTGCTATGGCATCTGAGCGCTGATCACGGACTGACTTCCTCTTTGCACAGGGTATGCATAGGCCAGTTCAGTCATTGTCACGCTTCTGCAGACTGCTCATGATCACTGGGACCACGTATGAAAATTCATCCCCAAATGAACGGAAAAAAAACAACGCCCTGTCCTTCACTTCAGGCAGTTTGAGAAGCGCTGTTTTAAAAGATTCTGCAAAGACAGGGGCATATATGACACTCAGACGAGGCCTCCGGCATGCCGTTTTCTAGCCCAGAGCTTCTCAGACTTGAATGTGCACACAAGCCACCGGGGATTTTGTTAAAATGCAGACTCCATGGGCCTGAGACCCATTTCCAACCCGGCGAGGTCGGTATGGCTGGTCTGGGATCAGACTACGAGGAGCAAGGCTCTAATTGGACAAATGCACTGGGGCAGATGAGGCCAGAAACTCCGCCTGCCAAAGCCTGCCAGAGCCCAGCAAAGGGCCCAAGACAGTGGTCGGCAAACCGCGGCTCACGAGCCACATGCGGCTCTTGGGCCCCTTGAGTGTGGCTCTTCCACAAAATACCACGCCCTGGGCAAGTCTATTTTGAAGAAGTGGCATTAGAAGAAGTTTAAGTTTAAAACATTTGGCTCTCAAAAGAAATTTCAATCATACTGTTGATATTTGGCTCTGTTGACTAATGAGTTTGCCGACCACTGGCCCAAGAGCATGCTTACCACTCAGGACTGGCTGTGAGGAGGGCAGAAGGCCTTGCAACACACCTTTCCCCACTCCAGCCTGAGTCTGGGATACCCAAGGGCCCTTTTTTCCTGAGGTGAAGAAACAGAAGCCCTTTCTGTCCCAAGGGCTTAACAGAAGGCTGAGAAGAGCAGCTCAGAGGCCTTTGCAAACATTCAGAGGAATCTACCTACAGTCAGACCCAAGGAGCAGCAATGCTCTGTGCACCGACCTTGGCTGCTCGTGCCAGACTACAGCGGGACCTTGGACAGTGATGCCCTGGAGGATTACTACACACACGTGTTGGCATTGCACTTTTTATTCTTAATAAAGGAGTGCTAAGAAATCTAAGTGCTAGAAGCCTCTGAGGAAGGGGCATAACGTGGGTCACTCCAGGAGGGCATACATGGCCTCTGGGTGGCCCTTCCTGCAGCCAGAAAGGGCCCCGGGCAGCTCACCTCCAAAGGGGACAGTCCCCGCTTCCCTCAGGTAACCCTCAGATTACCTGTCCTGTCCCCTGGAAATTCTTCACAGTAGAGACTTTCCTCCTTATTACCAATCTCAGTCTCTCCTAATTTATTGGCACAAAGACTGAAGGACTATGTACTTAACAAAGAGGCAATTACCAGTAAGAGCTCCTGTTCATTCAGGGGGTTCCCTCAGCCATTCATTTATGGAGCAAGTGCCACATGCCAGGCACCATCAGGAAGTGGGCATACAGCCTGGACTCATAAGCCGAGGGCCCCTTCCTCCCCCTTCTCTGAGAAGCAGGGAAAGCATGATAGAAGGGGACACAGAACCGTTAACTAAGCAAAGGGCACTGCCTATCCCTGGAGCCAAAGGGAAAGTGAGTTCACATAGGCACTGACTTAGGGAAAGTCGGCCCCAGGGTAGGAATGGGCGTTAGAAGTGGATGGTACTTGGCAGGGGCTCCTTCACTCGAGGGCTCCAGCACTTGAGTCACACAAGGCGAAGAAAGGCCTGCGGGTTCCTGAGGTACACAGACAGCAAGCACAGCCAGAGGGGCTTGATGGGATGCCAGCCCACCTCCAGGGAGCATCGGGCTGAGAACCTCCTCCGTATCTCAGAGGACTCTCATGAAACCACAAACCTCTTTCTCCTTTGCAAAAACCAAATCACACTCTCCTACCTCCAAACCCTGCCGTGTGCAATTTCCCTACATGATGACCCCACCCGCTTCTCTCCACCCAACCATGTCCCTCCCTCTCCCAGAATTGTGTTTAAAACAAATCTCCGGGCACGAAAGCAGGGTTTCTCAACATTCAGCGCCTGCTCATTCTCTGTCTTGGGGGTGTGCTGTCTATTGGAAGATGTTTAGCATCATCCTTGGCCTCTACCAAAAAATGCCAGTAGCACCACCATGCTCAGCTGTGACAACCAGAAATGTCTCCAGACACTGCCAATGTCTCCAGGGGGGCAACATCAGCCCCGTCTGGGAGCACTGCACTAGAGGGACGGTCCACAACCCTGGCTGCACATGAGAAACACCTGGGAAGCTTATAAAACTCACCCTGCCTGGGCCCCACACCCATTCTGATTCTGGTCTAAATGCGATAAGGAAACAAGAATGTCTGTCACTTTAGAAGTCCTTAATGTTCCTTGAATGTGTTGGCTGGGTCATCCAGAATCTCTCCAAAAGCATAAGCTACAGCTTCTTTTTGTCCTCTCTCCACAAAGTTCCAGACAGTGCTCCATGAGGTTCCTCCTATTTTGTGCTGATCAGCCCCAATTCAACAGCACATGACAAGGGAGAATTTACAAACTTCAAAAGGAGGCAGAGGGAACAGAATCTAGCCACCTGTTTTGGGTCCTGGTGTCCAAGTTCTGAATGAGACCCCCTTCAGGCTCTTCCTTGGGAGGGAGGAAACTGTGGAGTGGCCAGGGTGCCAGCTATGTATGCTCACGTTTACAGCAGGCGCGAGGCTGGGGGTCAGCAGCAGCAGTAGAAACTCCATTCTACCAGATGGAACGCTGCTGGTCTCGTCAAGCTGACGTGATTTGAGAATACATACACGTACGCCCAGAATCCGCTCCTTTCTGAGACGGGAAGTCTAGGATCTTTTCCCACACCTCCCTTACAATCCCCAAGAGGATCTGGAGAGCTGACTGAGAAAGGCCTGGCCAATGTTACCAGATGTAGTCAGGCCTGTGTCCTGCCTCCGCTCCTCCCCACACCTGAGGCTGCTCCCACCGGCCACCTCTTCAGACAAAGACAAAGAGGAATGCAGTGTCAAGGGGAAAGATCTGGCTATTAATCTCTATCATCTTCCCTAAGAAGTGGAAACACACTCAGCGCTCACTCATTCAGTAACACAGAGCGAATACCTTCTGAGTGATCTAAGTGCATAGAGCGTGGCCATGCCATCCTTCCTGGGGTTTATACATGAGTTAGCTCAAAGATGGGGGGGAATCCAGGGACCACGCTCCGCCAAAGACAGCCAAGGTGATTCAAGCTCCCAACTCAGCTTTCTCACTAAAATTCACTGGCTAACATGCAAGAATGCAAATGGCCAATGTGGTTCCATTACATTCAGTGAATGATTTGGAGGTTTTTTTCCTGAGATTTTACTTGCTTGATCTTCCTCGTCAACAGGATGAGCAAGCCTTCGTGATCGGCTTCAGGCGGCCTTGGCCAGCTTGTTAAAATCTGGCCAGGGCACTGAGGCCTTCCATTCTGAGGTGACCGGCGGGATAGAGATTTTTTTCCAAGCTTCCTTCCCTCCCTCTGTTGCACGCATACACACACACCCCGTTGCCTAGAGACTGAATACATTCCTGATGCTTACTCTTCTTTTCATGCTCCAGAAGCTAGAGCTTTGGAAACGGGGCCTCCCGGAAACGTGCGGAGGCAGCGGAGAGTAGGGGAACCCAGAGTGGCATTTCCTCACACAGGCCCGCCCCTCCCCACTGCCTCCCCCTTTCTCCCCAGATTTGAAAGCCCCAGCAGGCTGGCACTGAAGGGCTTCCACAGGGAACAAGGCCCCCTTTGAAAGCTGTGTTTACCCCAACCCAGGGCCGGAGTTGCCATGGCCACAGGCCACCTTGGCAGCCCAGGGCAGGCCTCAGGCCAGGAACGCGCCCTGACCTCCTTCTAGGGGACCCTACTGCCCCCCAACACCTCTTTCCTGAGCCCCCACTGCTGCTAGAAATGCTGATTTTCTTTTTCCTTTTTCATTATGTCCTTTATTTTATTTTTAAATCTTGTTTATTGAATTTATTGGGATGAATTGGTGAATAAAATTATATAGGTTTCAGGTGTACAGTTCTATAATCCATCATCTGTATATTGTGTTGCTGGAAATGTTGACTTTCACCAAGTCCTCCTGAAGGGAACCAAGGAGGATTACAGCTCCTCCCAGGCAATCCAAGTGGCTCCCCTGAAAAGGGCCAGCGACTTGGCCTGCCTGCTGCTTGTGGGCTGGAGAGAGGTGGCCCCAGCCCAGCTACACCCGCCTCCCGCTGCCCTGCCCCCTTGTCCTCCGACCCCTCCGGCTGCTAATGGCGATGACTTATTTATGTAATTCATTATCGCCTCATCCAGGAGCCAAGCAGGGCCAGTGAGACCTCAGTGGTAGAGGGAGGGCAGGAGGAGCTGTCCTAGGGCTGCGGGCAGCCACCACCCTGTGGCCCAAGGACAAAGGCAGAGGACCAGGCATGACAGCGCCTCCCTGGCCCGGGAACTTCAACCCTCGCCAGTCCCACATTCCCCCATTGTCCCTTCCCCAGAAGCCAGAGAGAGCCGAGCCTCTAAATAATTCAGCCCACAAATTGCTCTGTGGTCAGGAAGGTTCCTTCATTTATTTTTTAACTCTCCAGGCTCTGCAGTTTCACAACGGAAAGTACTTGAATCCCAAACCTGGACCTGGTTTTAGAACCAGAGCCTCCCTCGCTCCTAGCCCAGGACCGAAGTGAAGGAGCCACAAAACTTCTAGTTGTCTACAGTCATCCAGTTTCAACAAATTGCTGGGCCCCACCCACAGTGGCTAGGAAGCAGGGGGGGAGGGGCGGAGGGGCACAGGCACTCCAGGGGCTCTGTCTGCACCGGGTTGCACCTCTTAGTGCTGGCAGAACTGAATGAATAGAAAGACCCCAGACAGCCTGCTAGACTTGCTTCTGTCAGCAGTCTCCCCCACCTCCAGCCTCCTAGCCTCTCTCAGGCCTGTTCTTACACCACCACCCACCCCTAGCCAGTCCTCATGTTCATTCCAACTCTTATGGGGCCTGGGCACACACAGCCGTAGGGCCCTGTAATTGGCCAGCTTTGCCTTTTATTAATAATCTGATGACTAATTAGTTGATATTTTATTGAGCACTCATTTCATGTAATCCTCACAATAACCATATGAGGTAGGTACTACAAATACCCGCATTTCACACGTGAGGAAACCGAAACTCAAGGAAGTTAAGAAATTTCCCAGGTCATTCACCTAGCAAGTGAAGAACAAGGCCTCAGACCCAGCTGTCTAAGCCCAGCCTTAATCCCTACATGACACGGGCATATGCACATGCTGCACACACCAAACCTTCAAAGAGCAGAACTAAGCACAGAGAGGTAAAGTGACTTGCCCATAGTCACACAGCCAGCTGGGGCAGCCAGTTGGACAAGGTACTCTCCGTTTTGCAACATAATGGTCTAATGGCCTATAAACCTAGCTTGACCACTGGCAATGCTCCATGCTAGTCCAGCCCCCTCCTCCCTACCCCCTCTCTCAGGTCCCTGTTCCATGACCTTCCAACAAACAGCTCCCCTGCCTCTACCAAGACTTTTAAATTCTCTCACACAGCATTATAATCTCTCCCATCCCCCTTTAGGGCAGTGCAACCTCCAAGATTCATAACAAGAAACACCATACCACCACGCCAGCTCGCATTTATGCAGCACTTCACAGTTCTCAAAGCTTTCTTGCAGATAGTATACAAGTGACTCTAGGTAAGCTTGGCACCTTTTTGAGGACTGTCTGCAGCCCCATTCACAGGGAAGGCCCCCCAAGCCTCGGAGGTGCTGTCCTCCAGGCTATAGCTGATTGGACCAGCGGGAGACAGCTCACACAAATGGGCCAATCAGGTTCTTTCCCCAGGAATTTGAATCAAAGTTCTGAGATACACTCAGTCTGGAATGAGGCAAGTATAGCTGGAAACTGATCACCATGTTTTCTGGCACACGTGGACAGAAGCAGTGGCACTCTCCGGCTCTCGGCACTTAGGAGGTCAGCCATATTTCTGCCCTTGATTCTTCCCATTCCCCTGTGGCTTCAAAGAGCTTAAGATGGCTTCTGTTACTTGCAATCAGTTGATCTGAAGTAAAAGATGGGCTGGATGATTATCCTCCTTTTATAGATGAGGAAAGAGGCTCACAGAGGTGAAGGGACTATATGAATGTCATATGACCAATATGTCATAAAGGAGAACATAAATCCCTGCTATGTGACTTTTCTTCGGTGCCATCCCATGCCTGCTTCTCCTGGTTAAAGGAAGTGTCAGGTGTTTCCTTCCTATAAGTGTGAAGAGGTGGTAACTGAGGATAAATGATTAGGTCAGAGATACTCCAAAAGACTAAAGCCAGGGACAGAAATACAAAACCTTCTCCATGAAGATAGCTCTTTGCCCACCCCTCTACATTTCCCAATCTCCCTTGCAGTTAGTTTGGAGCCATGTGACTAGTTCTGGCCAATGAAATGAAAATGGAAGTGACAGCTGTTAGTTCCTTGCCAAGACAGTCAAAAGCCAGGGGCTGCCTTCATCTCTTTCTTCCCCTCTGTGGTAACCTTGAAGGCCCCATATTCCTGATGGTGTGGCTACAGGTGGAGGAGGACAGCCTAACCCACATCAGACCTTCCATGAGTGCAAATTTAATCTAGATTGTGTCAAGGGATGTTAGGATTTGACTACTGACAGCATAGTCTAGCACCAGTGGTCGGCAAACTCATTAGTCAACAGAGCCAAATATCAACAGTACAACGATTGAAATGTCTTTTGAGAGCCAGATTTTTTAAACTTAAATGTCGTCTAACACCACTTCTTCAAAATAGACTCGCCCAGGCTGTGGTATTCTGTGGAAGAGCCACACTCAAGGGGCCCAAGAGCCGCATGTGGCTCGCAAGCCGCGGTTTGCCGACCACTGGTCTAGCCTCTCCTCACTGAAGCGGACTGATAATTCAACCTGGGCCCTTCAGCACATTGCTCTGGTTTGCAGGATGCTACATTTATTCGTTCAACATTCATTTGTTTAACAAATATTTCTAGGGCACCAATGCCAGATGCTGTAATGGGTACAGCCAAGAGCACAGAGTGAAAAAGACCCAATTCCTCCCCCTACGAAGCTCCCTATCTGATGACCCCCAGGCACCGCTTTAGGACTAAAAGGTACAGTTGTACAGGTGTGAAAGCAGGACCTCCCACCCTGCCACTGGCTGAACTGAGCCTGGAGGAAAGGTAAGCTGTCAGGAGGCAAAGACAGTTTGTCCCAGCGACTCCAGGAGGGTGGCAGCCAAGAGTGAATTCATACCAGGCTTTCACACCCTGGGCTCTACCAGCTCCCCTCCTGCCAGCTTCATGGCCACACACAGTGTTTCCCTTGCCCTGGGCCCAGAACAGAGGAGAGAAGGCATCGAGGAGGAGTCATCCACACAGCAAGTAGCTGTAGAAATAGAAGTAGCAAAAGATACAGCTCAGCTGCCCTCATCTTCCTCTGCAGCAGAAGTCTCCCCTCTGGAAATCACCCCTCCACTTAATTTATTTCAGCCTCAAAAGTCCCCAACAACTGAACTTTACTCCCCTTACCCCCCATAGTTAAGGGCCAACCAGAGAAATCATCAGTCTATCATGAACAGGTGTCTCGCTATACCCTCCTTTAGGCACAAGAAGTCACCCTATACAGTTGTGTTCACTGTACAAGGTGCCCATCCAAAGGGGTGAATGGCTGGATCCAGCCTATGCTCTGCTTACCAAGCTCTGTACCCAGGGAAAAGGGTCCTTTGTAATTCAAACAAAGATGTCTGCTCTATGCTGTTGCCATAGAAACATTGGAGCTGGAGCTTCCCCATAAGAAGTGAAGTTTGAGGATGTGTGCCTGGGAATTTACTATACTAACCTCTCTACTTTAGTGTACGTTTGAAAATTTTCACAAATAACAGGTTAAATTAAAAAAACTGAAATGTTACTTGGGGGAGTTATAGGTGGTCCTCTAATAACACTGTCATTTTTTTTTAATTTAATAAATCTTTATTGTTCAGATTATTACAATTGTTCCTCTTTTCTCCCCCATAGCTCCCCTCCACCCGGTTCCCACCCTCTGCCCTTACCACCCCACCCCGTCCTCATCCATAGGTGTACGATTTTTGTCCAGTCTCTCCCCGCACCCCCCACACTCCTTTCCCCCTGAGAATTGTCAGTCCACTCCCTTTCTATGCCCCTGATTCTATTATATTCACCAGTTTATTCTGTTCATCCGATTTTTAATTCACTTGATTTTTAGGTTCACTTGTTGATAGATATGTATTTGTTGTTCATATTTTTATCTTTACCTTTTTCTTCTTCTTCCACTTCTTAAAGAATACCTTTCAGCATTTCATATAATACTGGTTTGGTGGTGATGAACTCCTTTAGCTTTTTCTTATCTGTGAAGCTCTTTATCTGACCTTCAATTCTGAATGATAGCTTTGCTGGGTAGAGTAATCTTGGTTGTAGGTTCTTGCTATTCATCACTTTCAATATTTCTTGCCACTCCCATCTGGCCTGCATAGTTTTTGTTGAGAAATTGTATGGGTGCTCCCTTATAATTAACTGTTTTTTTCTTGCTGCTTTCAATATTCTCTCCTTGTCTTTTGCTCTTGGCATTTTAATTATGATGTGTCTTGGTGTGGTCCTCTTTGGATTCCTTTTGTTTGGGGTTCTGTGCACTTCCTGGACTTGTAAGTCTATTTCTTTCACCAGGTAGGGGAAGTTTTTGCTCATTATTTCTTCAAATAGGTTTCAGTATCTTGCTCTCTCTCTTCTTCTGGCACCCCCATAATTCTGATGTTGGTATGCTTGAAGTTGTTCCAGAGGCTCCTTACACTATCGTCATATTTTTGGATTCTTTTTTCTTTTTGCTTTTCTGGTTGAGTGTTTTTTGCTTCTTTGTATTTCAAATCTTTGACTTGATTCTTGTGATCCTCTAGTCTGCTGTTAGATCTCTGTATAATATTTTTTATTTCAGTCAGTGTATGCTTAATTTCTAGTTGGTCCTTTTTCATATCCTCGAAAGTCTCACTAAATTTATTGGCCTTTTCTAGAAAATTCTTGAAAAACCTTATAAACGTGGTTTTGAACTCTATATCTAGTCGTTTGCTTTCCTCCATTTCTTTCATTTGTGACCTGTTTCTTTGTCTCCACATTTTGGCTGCTTCCCTGAGTTGATAGAATGGCTTTGTGGGCTAGGTGTCCTATAGAGCCCAGTGGCTCAGCCTCCCCAGTTACCTGAGGTGGACACTCTTGGTGCACCCCTTTGTGGGCTGTGTGCACAGTCTTGTTGTAGTTAAGCCTTAATTGTTGTCGGTATCACTGGGAGGAATTGACCTCCAGGCCAATTGGCTGTGAGGATCAGCTGTGTCTACGCTGCGAGAACTTCTGTGCTGGAGACACCCTTATGAGACAAGACTTGCAAAAGCCTCTGTGCTCAGCTTGATGGGGCGGAGTCTCAGGGCGGAGCAGACAGCATTGGTTTCCCATCAGCCCTGCCATAATAGGCCCCTATGTCTCAGTGTCCCGTGGCAATTGCTACAAGCACCTCTGAGAGAAAGCCACCCTTGAATTTCGTCAGCTGCCAGACAGTCCAGTTTCTCCCTGAATGAGTCTGGGTCCCCAGAGTCTCACCCTGAACTGGAGTTCAGTGCAGTCGGGAGCTTTTGTCTCCCTCCCGCTTGAGAAAGCCAGCTGTGCACTCAGTTGCCCACCCTCTCCGCGCACGCGCCTCAGAACCTCTGCCTCTTGCAGCTCCTCTGAGTCTCAGTGTGCTTTTCTCTTTCCTTCTAGTTGTAGAATTTCCACTCAGCCAGCCTTCCTGTGGTTCTGGATGGTGTCTGTTTTGTCTTTTAGTTGTAGTTTTGAAATTGTTGTGCAAGGCAGCAGTTTAGGTGTTTACCTATGCCGCCATCTTGGTTTCTCCCCAACACTGTCATTTTATTCAATGTTTCGTTATAATGTTGATGAGATGCCAGAGGAACTTAACTCTGTATCAGTTAGCCTATGGTAAAACTGGTCTCATTATATGTTGTTCTGCCACAGTTCCAAGAACCTGTAATGACGTTAAGTGAAGACCTACAGTGCTTTACCCCTTAGCCCTCAGCCTCAGTTCCCACATCTCAAAAGACAATCATGCCTGACTCACAGGGTTGGCATAAAGGCTCAATTCAATTAAGTGAACTGCTTGACAGAGAGTAAGTTCCCTTACAAATGGGAGCTATTAACAGTAGCTGCTGCAGGAAGGAAATCGAGGCAAAAGGGGAGCACCGGGGCATTGCTGAGAAAAGCAAATGCTCTGGGAAATGTGTGCCAAGAAGCCAGAGAGAGTCTGAAAACACAACCACCCTATTAATGTGCCTACATGCGGCTTCCAGGGGCCTGGGCAGATGGAGGGAGTTTCCTTGCAACCTCTCCCTCTGAGGCCAACTTTACATTCCTCTGGGGATCCCAGACTCAGATCAGAATGCAAATTAAGGTCCACAGAAAGGTCACAAAGAGGGGCTCAGGAAAGGATGTGATCCCCAGGCTCTGGCAAACTCAGAACACAGGGTAACTAGTAGGTGGGGCGTGGCGGGCAGGAGGCACGCCCTCCTAGAAGTGAACCAAAGGTCCCCAAGATGTCCCAGGGGTCAAGCATTAGCACGGGGAGGGCCCTGCCAACTTCACCGATCAGAGTATGAATAGCCATTCACATCCCTGAAGGTCAAAAGCTATTTTTGAATTGTCTAGCTTTATGTAATAAATTATGTGAATGTCTCCAAAATTATCACTGCTGGGTGTGAACGTCCCCAGTGGTTTGTTATTAGAAAATGACACTTAGACCCCCTGTTCATTTCCCCTCAAGGTTCATGCCCCAAGCCTCACAAGGATGGAGAGGGCTGGGGGTGGCAGTGACAGGGAGCTGGGAACCATTCTCAACGCCCCTGGAGGGACCTCACCCTTGGCTCCAACCACCAAGGCCCTGTGTGTCCGCCTGGCCTCTGCCCTGGAAGACCAACACAGAGGCTTCTCCTGGTTTCAGTCAAATGCCATCTCACTCACCCTCTCCTTTCTTTTTTCTTTTCCAGGATGAAAGCTAATAGGATGATTCATTCTCTTATTAAGTCGACTCATGAGAAACATTTGAGAAGGTTCAGCATCACCCAAGTTCCAAATCCTCTCCGTGGCTCATCCCCATACCCACTTCATAGAAAGGCAGGAACAGAAAGTTCACTAAAGAAGCCCATCCTTCACCTTCCCTTTCATGCCTCAAGAATGCACCGTGCTGGGCAGTTTCCTAAGCTTCTAAAGCTGTCACAGCTGAGGGCTGAGTTGGGATTTAAAGACAGGCTTTGCACATAAAACGTGATAGGAGAGGGAAGAGACACGTGGCCCTTCAGTCCGTAGACGGCACAATCCCTCGCAGCAGATAGTAAAAATCCACCCAGGAAACGTCCTTCTCTGTCCCTGCTGGCTCTCTTCCGCTCTGTCCCAAACTTAGAAACAGCTGTTTCCCTGTAACTCCAAAAAAAGCTCTCATATGCTCCGTCTCCTCATTCTTTCCAACACTGTGATCTGTACACTTAATCTACCTCCAGGCTCAGCTTATGCCTCCTCCCTCAGCTTGTCAAGTAAGAAGGGGAACAGTCACAGAAGCAGCAGCACCACACGACAATGTTGGAAAGCCCTCTCACAAACTCCCTGTACAGACTCGGCAGTCTGGCTCCCTGAGTTTGGATCCCAGCTCCTCAACTCCCTGGCTGTGTGGCCTTTGGGCAAGCTGACTTCACTCTCTGCGTCCTGGTGTCCTCATATGCGAAGCGGTGATCATCTATATCCATAGTGTTGAGTAAATACATTATTCCCCTTAAAACGCTCCAGAAAGGTTTCTGGCGTGCAGTAAGCACCTAATAAATGTTAGCTATTACTAAACCATCACAATCCTGTGCATGGCGAGTGATTATTACCAGCTTTATTTAACTGATGTGTTCAATCACCACTTCTTAGTGTGCGTATAATAGCAGATTAACCTCAAGAAAAGTACAAATTCAGAAGTAACCTGTTCAGAATGACACAGACCACACGTGTCCGAGCTAAGACTGAATCTCTGGTCTTGAACTCCACATTGCACATACACACACACATTTCACACTCAGGCATGGAAACTTGAGAAGTCCCGTGGTTCAGCATCAAAAACAGATTTCCATTCTGTAACCCCCCAAGAGAGTGGCAGTATCTCAAGAGAGTATTGCAGGATTTGCTAAATAAAATTTCCATTTGTTTTCAGATTAAGGAGGGGAAAAAAACAGACCAAGGTGGCCATACAGAAGAGGGTGCCACCCCATCCAAAGGTGTCAAAAGACCCCACAAGGCTGAGGATCGCACTGGCCTCAACAGCGTTTCAGACTAAAGGGGCTCCCTCGGGAGGCTCCGAGGCTGTCAGCGATTTGCAAAAAGGTCAGTGCAAATCATTAGGGAACACATTGTGCAGGCATGGCTTGAGACGTGTGGACTTCTGCCAAGCCCATATTTTTTTAAAAACATGCACTGTCTTCACCCTTGATAAATAGCAGCCAGGCTACAGAAATGTTCCCATTATACCCAAAAGCCAGCGTGCCTCCACAACTCAGTGAAGTGGACGCTTCCAATTTGAGTAGAACTCCTCAATAAAAACATCCTAAGACACCCCGACCTCTCCCGCTGAGGTAACCAACCTGGCACTTACGAAAGTTCTAAACCACTAGTAGCTGGTGTTTGTGGAAACAAATGGTTTGGTGAACATACGGCCTCATGCCCACATTTTAATTATATCTAATAAGTGGATTAAGCCCATCTTCTTGCTCTATTATGAATATTCATTAGAAGATTTCAGCCCTGGCTGGGTAGCTCAGTTGGTTACAGCGTTGTCCTGTTATGTCAAGGTTGGAAGTTTGATCCCTGGTCAGAGCACATACAAGAATCAACCAATGAGCCCTAACCAGTTTGGTTCAGAGGATAGAGCATCAGCCTGTGGACTCAAGGGCCCCAGGTTCGATTCCAGTCAAGGGCATGTACCTTGGTTGCGGGCACATCTCCAGTAAGGGGTGTGCAGGAGGCAGCTGATCCATGTTTGTCTCTCATCATGTTTCTAACTCTCTCTCCCTCTCCCTTCCTCTCTGTAAAATATCAATTAAATATATTTTTTAAAAAAAGAATCAACCAATGAATACATAAATAAGTGGAACAACAAATTGATCTCTCTCTCCCCTCCCCGCAACCAATCAAAAAAAGAAGATTTCTACATAAGCACTTTCATAAATGCTCTTCTTATATTTCAAGACTGTGATGAAATCACCTCATGGCCATGCCAAAGAGAACTAGGAATAAAAAGTCTAGCACTGTATCCCTGGCTCTACCACTCACTAGCCATATGACTGTGTGAAATAACAACGGTAATAATAATAAAACAATAATAATAACAGATGCAGTACCTAACTTTTATTGAGAACTTACATCCTGCCAAACATTGTGCTCAGGGCTTTATAAGCATTGGATCCTCATTAGCAACCATTAGGGACTATTATTACTCGCATTGCCCGGATCAGGAAACTCAGGCTCAGAGAAATTGAGTAATTGCCCCCAGAACACAGCGACGACTAGCAGAGGCTAGATTCAGACACAGGAATCTGACTTGATGTTCTTAGCCACACACCATAGGTCTTTTCAAGGTGCTTAACAACCTAGGGCTCAGGACCACAAATTCTGCTAGGAGACATCTGGATGTTCTTCGAAATCCTTTCTGGCTTTAAAATTCAATGATTCTCTCTTTTAGAAATAAATTGAATTTATGGCTATGAGAAATAAAATACAGTGATGCTCTAGCACTGCTAAGGTAGAATGAAACATCTGTGTATGCCTCACCCAGATGCAGTCGGCGGGGAGGGGGAAACTGCTGATTTTCTAGGATAATGATGCCCTGTGAAACAACCAGGCTGGCCCCAAACCATCTCGTGAAAAATGACCACTCAAGGCTCTCAGAGGATGCACCGACTTGCAAAAAGTCTGTAAGTTCTCAACTATCATCAGCTCTCAAACCTTAATTTGATCTTTTTTTTTTTCTTTAAGAAAAGTCAAATGCAAGAAATTTCTGCACAGTGGGGGGTGAGTGTAGGCCTTATGGCACACTTAACACTCTGCTTGCCTCTGGGTCTCCACCTGCTCATGGAAAACCCACTTCATCCAGGTAGTCTGTGCTTTATGGCTTCACTATGTACTCCTAGCCCGTGGCTCAGTAGCCCTGTAATTGCACAGGGCTTTGTCCTATGCACACTAGCTGATATCTTCATACACTCCCTCCCTCACTACCCAGCCCAGTCTCCGGACACACACTCAGTGGGCTGCCTTCCCCGACTCCATCTCTGATTTATCTTCTTGCTCTCCCTGCTCAGCATAGGAGTTCCCTGCCCACCCACCTTGCCACTAGCTGATACAGCCAATGGTGAAACCCTCTCCCAGCTCACACCCCTCTCACCCTCCCCAGTTCACTCTCTCAGCTCCTGGTACAGCCTGAAACCGAAACTAATCTCAGATGTGAACAAACTGACATCATTTCCTATGCCTGATCATCCTATATAACCACAGAGAACCTTCTCCTCAAAAGAGTTCCAAATCCAGCTTGCTGGTCACCCAAAGGAACACACTTCTGTAGGTGACCCCTTGAATCTAATGCTTCCTTTTCTTAAATATATTTTTATTGATTTCGGAGAGAAAGAGAGAGGGAGAGAGAGATAGAAACATCAATTAGGAGAATCACCGATCGGCTGCCTCCTGCACGCCCCACACTGGGGATCGAACCCAAAACCAGGGCACGTGCCCTGACTGGGAATCGAACCGTGATCTCCTGGGTTCCAAGCTCAATGCTCAACCACTAAGCCACGCCAGCCAGGCAAATGCTTCCTTAATGAATAGGGGATGACAGGGTTAGAGGAGGAAGCAAGAGTTCAGGCCATAGTGTTTTCTGCTGCTGCGTCTCTTCAATTTGCACAAGTGGATTTAAATTCACCGTAGGAACTGCAGTTCACCACCCGGTATTTTAAACTCATTGTCCAGCATCAGTTCCTATTTGGCTCATTCTTAATAAGATTCTCTTCCCTGACAAGCCTTGTTCTCTTTGGCGATCTCTATAGCCACCTTGCTGAATGCAGCTTAGATCGCTATACCACATGCTTTGCCTAAATTTGAAAAATGCAGACTTTACTTCTGTGCAAGGAACAACAACAAAAAAAAACACACACAAATAAAGCAAGTCAGTATAAATGAACATGTCATCCCATGCTGATCTTTCAAAGAATTATTTTGGAAAAGATCTTAAGCTGTGTTTTGTAGATTACCCCTGCTCCCAGCACAATTTTGGGTGCCTTTTTCTGTGGCTGGGGGGCATATTATATAATGATAATAGTTTGGGCTTCAGCAAAACAGAATTGGAAGGGTAAATGTATTGATTGGCCCAACAAGTGGAGGGTAAAAGAGCAATAGCTTTCGCATTGTCTGCTACTTATCCTTCACTCAACAAAGGTTACTGGGGCCCCATACGTATGCCTGAAGCTCTTGTAGGTGCTGGGCCAGCAGGGTGAGTAAGATGACCTGCTAGATCCAGTGGGGCCTACCATTCCCAGGAACAACTGAGTAGGAGCTGACGCTTTCTCTAGTTTCAACAGCCAGACAGCGGTCAATACTTACAGGTTTTCTGCAGACCTCTCCTCAAAGCTTGATTGGGCTCCAGGGCTGCGGGGCACGCCCAGGAAGCATGCCCTCTGACCAGGATCAGTGCAGGGCAACCCCCCGCCCCTGTGTTGGTAGATATGGTTTGTGTCTTGGCTCACTAATGAATGGGTAAGCTGGTCAATGTTACTGGGCATTCTTGAGTCACTTCAATGGTAAAATGAAGAGTTAGGCCAGATATCAGCAACCTTCTAGCTCAAAAGTTCCAGCTCCTTTGACCCTCCCATCCCTAAGCTGACACAGACCTCTCGGGGCCTCCATTTCATCTTCCTGTCTCCAGATGAAACCTCTTAAACCACAACGACACATGGAAACTGGTTCCCATTTCTAAAGACCTTCAGGGGAGGCCATTCCCCTCTGCTCCTATGAGTCACTTGTTCTCACATCCTATCTGGACCGCTTTCCTCATACCTTACTTGAATCCTTCCTCCGCAGCTTGGATTCATTTGCCTCTGGTTCTGCTTCTAAGTACGCAAACAAGAGTGAATCACTGTGTTCTGAGCAATAACTCTTACGAGACTTTTATTTCTTCTTCAGCGAGTTCACTGCAGGCATTGCAGGCGGTGACTATTAAAAACCACAAAGACATCAAGGAAGCCAACCACACTCCCCAGTCCCTGCCTGAGCCTGGCAAAGGTGTTGCAGGATCCAGAAAATGTGACCTTCAGTTCCACTCCCAGTTCACAGAGTAGAAGAAGAAGAATGTCACTGCTCCATGGCCAGATCAAAAGCCCCAGAAATAGCAGCCACCTTGACCCTCAGTCAGCTCGAGGGCCCCTCTTCCAGGAAGCCTTCCCTGCTCCCACTCCTCTTGTAGCTGGTGAATCACCCCTTTCTTCAGTGCTTTGCCTCGTCGCAGCATTTGCAACGGCAGCTGGAGTTCTAGGCTAATGTGTTTGTCTCCCCTATTAGACTGTAAGCATCCTGCAGGCAGGGACCATGTCTTAGTGAACCTCTGTACTCAGGCACAGGCTCTAGTAGAGTGTCTGGCACTTGCCCAGGGATTCTCAGCAGATAGTGCTCGCCTGAACCCTCCAGACACGTTCCAATGATGGTTCCAATGACACTTGAACATTGGCAGTCCTTCAAGCAGAGCACAAAACCCCTCCAATTTCCCCCTAACCCTTCACCCCCCAGGTTAGTAGGGGTCTCTCTAAGAATTTCTCTAAGGATCTAAACTCTACAGCATGGGCCTCTCAGGTTCAAATCCTGGCTCTCTTACTTTCTAATCATGCGATCTTGGGCAAGTTTTGTAACCTCTTTATGTCTCCATGTCTTCGCTGAAGAATAGAGATAGCCCAGCTGGAGTGGCTCAGTGGTCGAGCATCGACCTATGAACCAGGAGGTCACGATTCGTTTCCCCACCAGGGCACATGCCTGGGTTGCAGGCTGTATCCCCAGTGGCAGGAGGGGGGGTGCAGGAGGCAGCCGATTAATGATACTCTCTGATCATTAATGTTTCTATCTCTCCCTCTCCCTTCCTCTTTGAAATCAGTTAAAAAAGAGAGAGATAATATCTCACAGGATCATGTGAGGATTAAATGAGCTGACCCAGGAGAAGCATTTGGAACAGGGTCTGACCCATAGCAAGTGCTCAGTGAGTGCTGGAATGATCATTTCCCAAGCTTCTTACTTCACAGACCCCCCTAACCCTACAGCTTCCACTCTTCTCTATATATTGCCACACACACACACACACACACACACACACACACACACACACACACACGACTCTCTTCCTCCAGGACAAAGGTTAGCATTAACATAAGTCATTCGCCCTTCCTCATTGATTATGATCCTCCCCCACCCCACCTCCACCAGCTTATAAGGCAAACTGTCCAAAAAAAGTTGGTTCCACAGCAGGACTACAAATGCTGAGACATTCTGTCCCCAACTACACTTCTCTATCCCTCACCCTTGACATTTCAGGCTCCCCAGCTCCCCACTGTGCAGTCCCTTCTGCTCATGATTTAAAGGCCTCACCCCACCCATCCCACCCCTCTAAAAGCCAGCCTCTGCCTCTATAGTTTTTACCAAAGATTTGCCTTAACAATAAAAAAACCTCAGAACATTAGCACCATGTGCAGAAATAATAATAATAGTGTCTACTCTAAAAATGTTTACTCTTGGTTGCCAGATGGGAAGGGATTTGAGGGTCTAGGTGAAAAAGGTGAAAGGATTAAGGAGTACAAATTGGCAGTTATAAACTAGTACAGCATGGGAAATATAGTCAATATTATCTTTGAGAACTACATATGGTGTCAGGCGGGTGCAAGACTTATTGGGGGGATCACTTTATAAGTTATACAGATGTCTAATCACTATGTTGTGCCTAAAATTAATAGAATACTGTATCTCAACTGTAATTGAAAAAACAGATACAATTTTTTGAAAAGAATACTGACTCTTTATCTGTATACATGTTAGATCTCCTTTAACTCTTTTTAGAGCTGAGAAACTGAGGCACTTACAGAGTCATAGAGAAGATGGAGAGCTGGGTTCTGCCTGGGGATGTGTAACTTCAGATCCTATACTCTAAACCACTAAGCTATGTGGAAATGGGCAGAGTGGCCGGATTGCCTCCTGGGGTGGAGGTTAGACCAATGGAGCTGGACCTTTTTATCCCACCGTAAATGACACTTGGTGCCACCATAACGAAAGTGAAATGGTCAGATTTTATGAAAAGGGAGTTTATGTTTACAGGCATTGTTATCGTATTTGCGATTGTGCTCTATTTTAAAGAAAACAGCAATGGCTGCATTGTGAGGAGTCCATATATTGCTCTGACACATCAGAGGTACTTACTGGGAGGCTGGAAGCAGAGGGGATCAGGGAAGTGCTGAGTCAGCCAACACACACTCACCAACCTGTGGCAGCCAGGGCAGCAGCAGACAGAAAAGTCCTGGCCACTGAGGAATGTGAATCTTTAGTCACTGCCACAGGACCCTTACGTCCCACCAAGACAACTTCCAAGTCACAAGGCAGGGACTGCTGGGTCACAGCATCTCCAAGGCCCTCTATGGCTCTTACTTCCCATAAGCCAACAAAACAGAGGCAGTGCCTCCTCCAGGCCACCTCGTGTAGTCAGAGGTGATCCCTGTCTGAGTCCCAGCTTCCTGCCTCCTAGAATACTCCTGCCTGTGTTGCTTATTGCCAGGATGGGAGTAATCCACCAGGGAGGATAAATGTAGGGAGCTCTGAAGGAAGAAACAAGTGTGAGTGCTGCTATGCCAATCACTGTGCTCGCTGTTTCAACAAAGAAAAGTCCCTATGAGCTACCACTGCCTGGGGGCACTGGAGCCGAAGAAGAGCTTCCCAATACCAAGGCCAAGAAGTTGTAGATGACAGACTCTCCCAAAGGCTCTTCCAGATCCCCAGCAAGTGTACAAGCCACTAACACCTGAGCAGCATCAGGGCACCGTGAGCTTTGGCTGGAAACAGAAGGCAGGCCAGGCCTCCTCGGGGATGCACTGGGGATGGGGACAGCCATCTTCTCCAACTCCCACATGCCCAGTCCAGAGGGATCTCAGGAACCTACCATACATAGGCCCTGGTCTTAGACAACTCTACCCCGGGCCTCCTCAAGAGGAGGAGCATCTTTCACATTGAAACTTTCCACCGAAGCACCTTCTCCCACCTAAACCCCATTTTCCTGAGAATGAGCTGGGGCTCCTCAAGCACCTGACTCCTATACACAGTTGAAACACCAGCATCCCCATCACTTAACATCCCGTATTCACCTCTAATCTAATAACCCTGTGGCCCCAGCCCAGTCCCCAGAGCCTTCCCACCACATAGACAGCAAAACCAGCCTCTGGAGAAGGGCCCCCATCCGTCCCACCCTCTGGCTAGCTGTAAGGGAGCTAGGATCTGGTCCAGAGTTTACAGGTTTCCATGGCCCCAAGCCCAAAGTGGCATCAGAAGGTCATGAGAAAAGACTACCTGCCAGGTCTCCTCTTCACAACCCGGGATTATTCACTGACTGGCCACAAAGGAGGGAACTGTTCTGATGGCCTAGGCTAGACCACAGACTCTAGATCAGGGATCTTCATCGGGTCCTAGTTCTAACGGGCATAGCAGCCCTCTGTTATTGCATACAGGATGTGTCCCTGCACATGTGCATGTTGTTGTGGGTGGGAGGGCGGGAAGGAGTTAGAAGTTTTATCTGTTTCTCAAAGGGGCCCATGATCCGAAGCTCTGGCCCCAAGTTCCTCCCTATCCATCATCCCTAGGCCATCCTAGCTAGCTATCCAAGGTCGCTCTCCTATTCAAGGAGGTGGCCAGGCCTGTGGCACCACTTCTGTTCTCTTGTCTCCTGCTCCTTCCAGCTGCAAAAAGTGGACAGGGGGATTCGAACACAACCCTCCTGGACACAGCCTTCAGCTTCCTGGTGACCTGCACCAGGATTCTCTCTCCATCCCAGAGATGCCACTCTCCATTCAAATTGAGGTCCCAACAGCATAGAGAGCCCAATTTAATCCCACAGGAGCCAAATCTCCGGAGATGACTTCCTCCACCAGGGAGTTCCTGGGGCCCCTCCCCTTCTTTTGGCACACCTAGCTAACTCTGCCCAGGCTATAAAGAGGAGCATGTCTGGCAAAGAAAAGAAATGAATGACCAGAAAATCTTCCTGAGTCCTTTCTCTTGGGCCAGGTGGTCCAGGGTGAGGCAGGATAACCAACAGGAAGGCTTGTTCCCTGCACCCCATCATCCAGCATCTTTGGTGATGTCCCTGCCTGGGGGTCAGGTGGGGGAGGCGATGGATGGCCTTCCTTATCCTGTATCCCCTCTACTACACCTTTTTTCTAAACGCCCTGTCATTACCCTCACACTCCACTCTCACACACACACACCCCCAAAAAAAAGGGAGGAAAGAAAAATCTAAAACCTCTCTCCCCCTAAAACAAACTCCTCTCCTGGAATTCAATTTCAGTATCCATTTCTTGGAGCTAAAACTTCTTCTAAGGGGAAAAGAAATGGGCAAGCCATTCCTAGGTGTAAGGCAACAATGCCAGGAGAACATGAAGAGGAAAGAATGAATTGAGGCAAACACCAACACCCAGAGCTCAGAGCCTGAGACACAGAGCCCAGGGGCGGGGGAGCAGGGGCGGGGACAGTGCTTTCTGAACTTTGCCTAGCCAGGACGCCGGGAGATGCAGCTCCCAGGAGACCGGGTGGGACCAGACCTGGCAGAAGCGACCTGTGACATCGGCGGGGGCAGGAAGTGAAGCTCCCATCCTCCTAAAAGGAGCTCTGCCCCCAGCAGGCGCCCCAGCCAGCCGTCACCAACCTGCCAGCGCCCCCAGCCCGGGGCAAAGCGGGGAGGGGCGCACACACAAAAGGGGGAGCGGCCGTGTACGGGACTCCGGGCGGCGCCTGCTGGGGGAGGCCTCGCTGCCCTCCCGGCGCCGCCCGCCCGCGCCCACCTTCATCGCGCGCCCGGCTCCCAGTCCCCAGATGCCCGCACGCCCCGCGCGCCCACGGCCGCGAATGAGGTGGGGGCCCGGGAGGGAAGCGAGGCCGAGACCGGCCGCACGCGGCGGAGCGGCGAGGGCTCCGGGGAAGCCGCGGCGGCAACACGGGAATCAAACTCGCGCCGGCCCGGCCCTCCCGGCGGTGCCTCGGCGATCGCGATCTGTGCCCGAGAAGGTGGGGCCGCCGGGCCGGGGCCGAGACCGGGATGGCGCAAGGGACGGCCAGCGACGGCCGCGCCCGGGGACGAAAGGGAGGTCTTACCGAGCAGCCGCCACGCGCGTCCGCGCCTCGCGGGCCGGTGGGGCCGGCGGGCTGGGGGAGGGGCGGCGATCCCGCGGCGGCGGCGGCGGCAGCGGGCCCGGCGCGGCGGCGCGGCTGGGGCGCGGGAGGCGGAGAAAGCGAGGCGAGGCCAGCTTCCTAGCGGCGGGCGGCGAGAAATGCAGCTGTCCTTGCGCGCCTGCCGGCGGGGCCACAAGTGGGGCCGCACGGGGAGGAGCGGGGCTGCGGGTGGGGCGGGGGCCCGGTGGCGGAGCCCCCAGACCCTCTCCGACGCCCGATCCCTTTCTAGAGAGCAGGGCCGCAGGAATGGGGGTGCAGCAGGGGAGCAACACGGGGGCGGGGGCGGGGGCTCGCCGGGTGAAGATCAGAAAATCCTCGCCTTGCCAGAGCTCTGCCCTCGCACCAGCCGCGGCGACTCCCGGGCTGTCGGGCAGGATGGCAGGATCTAGGAGCCTCACGATCCGGGCGAAGCTGGTGCGGGGCGTCCTGCCTCCCCAGGCTCGGGGATAGGCGCCGGAAAGGCGCATCCGGGAGAGGATGGGGCGGGGAGACCCGAGACAGCTCCGAGGGGAACCGAAGTGCAGGGTTGCCCCCGAGAAGGTTCCGAATGTGGACCCACGTCTGGGGCCTGGGACAGCTGAGGTGTGGGGGCCGGACGGCCCCCTGGGAGTTAGGGCTCAGGAAAGGAAACAAAATAAAATGCCGAGGTCAGAGGAGATGGTGAAGGAGGTCAGAAATCAATTATTATCCACTCACACTATCAGCTACCACCTGCCATCTCCCCATCTCCTCCTCAACATCCCTGGCCATTTCAGGGGTTTCTGAGACCTGCAAAGATTTTCCACAGAACTTGTTCGATAAATGGGAAATCAACTTTGGCTAATATTTTTCCATGTGGTTTGGTTTCACACTCCACTTGGGGGGTTGGTAGGGTGGGGCAGGTGGTTATCGCCAAGCACCTGGCGGGAAGAGGAGCTACCTGGGCAGTGGTCGGCAAACTCATTAGTCAACAGAGCCAAATATCAACAGTACAACGATTGAAATTTCTTTTGAGAGCCAAATTTTTTTAAACTTAAACTTCTTCTAACACCACTTCTTCAAAATAGACTCGCCCAGGCCGTGGCATTTTGTGAAAGAGCTACACTCAAGGGGCCAAAGAGCCACATGTGGCTCGCGAGCCGCAGTTTGCCGGCCATGGACCTAGGGGATCTGAGGAGGGTGAAGGCCAGAATGCAGTTCCACCTCTGCCCTCCGACCATTTGCAAACGGTCTATGCCCTCCTGGACAAGCCTGCCTTAGAGACCCACTTCCCAGTCTGGCCCAGACCCCAAGGAGGATCCCCTACCCCCTCCACCTCTGAGGCCTTCCAGTCCCCGCGCTCCGCTGAGCTGAGAGAAATCAACGTTCATCAGAGACATCTGATGGTAAAAACCACAAACCAAAGCGCCCTGACACCAATGTGTTTCCATCATTTGCATGTCAAGGGAAACTTTCTTAAGCAAATTGGGAACCTGAGAGGGGGAGGAACCTCAGAACCGTACCCTCCTTAGGGAGACCCCACAAGAGGTTAGTATGTTGAGTGGAGTTCCAGGACTGGGTCCCAGACCCCTCCGGGCATCTCCTCTCTCCCATCCCTTCTCCCCATGCTCCTTCACTCGAAACCCCAGGAGGTGATCCCATCAACCCCAGGTTAAAGATTTTTAATCTAGAGGAACTGGCCCATGCCTCCATGCTGACTCCTGCCTGCTGGTCGTCTAGATTATGTTATCACGTGTGTTACCTTTCACTTGCCCACAGCGCAGTTCATCTGCCACTTTTCTGCTTACGTGCATGATCTTCCCGGTCACCTTGGCATTTCCGGGGCCAGCAAAAGGCATCTGCAAACATGTAGATGTCCCTGTCTGTACTCCACTCTGAGTGCTCATAAAAGCATTTAGTATATTATTAATATAGTTACCAAATGCAACCAGTCACCGTAATGGACGCTCCTCTCTGAAGAACTCTTCCTTTCAGAGCTGTCTTCCTAGAAATTTTCTTCAGACCCTTTTCCTGCCTTTTAGACCCCTGGGTAACCTCCCTAACTCCCACCACAGCCTCGGCCTCAGAGCTGAAAGTTCTCCAGGGCCCCAGGCCGGACCTCCCTCCTGCGTGCCAGCCCCTCAGGCACAGCTGCCTACAAAGGCTCTCCACCTGCAGGTCCTCAGACCCCTCACTGCAAAGAGACTGCAAGGGAACTCCAACTCACAGCCCTTTCCCTCCCAAGTCTGCTCCTCAGCCTCTGGCTTAGCAGCCGGAAACCTTAGTCCTCATGTCCTTTCCCTTAATTCTATTGGTTACCAAGTTCTATGTCTTCCTCCTTCCCTCATCGAACAGTTGTTAACAAATGGCGCACAAGAGCATGTGCCTGAAGCTTAAGAACCAACCACCTTGTCCCAGCCCCCAGGTGACCTCCTCCCCTCCTCCAACCACAAAAGGCAGTTTAACCAGGCCCAAGGTGGAAAAGAAAGTGGTGTAGACATCCAGACAGTTAGGGTAACCCTATTCCTTTCTCCAATCTCACCGAATTGACCGAGAAACTCAGAGGAAACTTTGGAAAACATCGGTGCTATTACTTGTGGGTTTTGAAAGACAACATGGGTGAAGGTGGAAGCAGTGACCCCCCCCCAAAAAAAATGAGTAAATGATCCCCTTTTGGGAGAATATCTAGATGGATGCCAGTAGGATTGCCAATCTCAATCCCATTTTAGAGAAGGCTCTCTGGAACCCTCACCCTTTCCCAGAGCGACAGCACCAATGTCATGCCTGTGGCACTTTCTATGGGCCTTTCTGCTCTTGCATAACAAACTGCCTTCTTGCAGTCCCTTTGTCCATCCTGCCAGCCTATCTATACAGCACGTGGTATGGTGGCTGGTCTCTGTGTGTTCCAGGGAGGTAGGGGCTGTCTTCTGCCTCAGCGCCTGAACATCCCAGCCCACGGCCTGGCAGGCCCACGAGTGAGTCAATATTTGTTTGCCAAAGGGCTGACTTCTCACAGGTGGGCGAGATATGCCTGGCTTGTCCTCAGAAACCACGTGTCTTCCCTGCCCTGGTGATCATTTGTGAGGCTCCAGGGGTCCTGCCCTCTGTACAGAGGCTTCCCCGCTGTTCCTGTACAAGGTGGTGAGGTGGAGAGTAGGCATAGATAAATGGAATTCCATGTAACCATTAAACTTGCTTTTAAAGTATATTTAATGCCTATAAAAATGTTACGATGTTATGAGGAAGGGAGGCTACAAACCAGTACATAGGCAATATGAGCCAATTTATTTTTATTTAGTTATAAACATAGAAGAAAATATGCCAACATGTTAACAATTGTTAGGTGAGGGTTTTTATAGATAACTTTTCTTTTGTTATTAGTATTTTTCCAGATTTCTTTTTCCAAATTTCCTCCATTGGACATACATTCCTTTAAATCAAGCATGTCAAAGGCTGATAACACGGCCAAATAAACGAGGCATGCCGCCCACGGGCTGCGAGTTTGACATGCTTGTTTTAAATGGTGTGTATATATGTGTGCCTATATTTAGCCTTCAAGATCTATATGATTAGAAGGAAGTTAAACATAACTAACTTTCCTCCATGATTATGCTTAACTTAGGCTATTTCAGTCCAGTTCCATGGCCATCCCCAAAGATGAACAATATGTACTCCTCTTTGTCCCCCAAATCTAAGGGGAAGGGAGATGTGGAACAGCTAGCAGGTAATGCAAGGCAGAGTGTGAGTTACTGAAATCAAGGTGTACACAGAGGGCTCCAGGGAGGAAGTGGTTAATTCTCATGGGGGAGAGGTCAGAGAGGGCACCTTTGAGCAGCTGGCTTTTGAGCTGTGCCTTGAGAGATGAACCCTTTAACTGGGGTGAAGGGCATTCCCATCTGGGGCACAGCAAAAGCTACGGTATGTTTGGATGTGGGTGGCCAGAGTGTGGGGTGGATGGCAGCAGTGGGAGTAGAGGGCTCAGACAGCAAGACGAGGCTGGAAAGGCGAGGGGGCTGTGACCATGAGTGGCCTGGAACACCAAACTAAGGAGTCTGCAGAGAAGGAGTACTTGCAGGCTCCAACCTGAATTTCATAGAATATTAACATTAACTTTGACTTTCCTGACAACGTCAAGAGTTGAGGCACTAACTCAACGCCAGCAGTTGAGTTACTGCTGCACCTGACCAGCTCCTGGGGGAAGCCAGCCTGGAGTTAAGCATTTGCTACAAATAATCCACAGAGGCTTCAAGGTTCTGTCCCAGCTTGGAGTAGCAGAGTTTAGCTCCTCCTAAACCCCCTCAGCCCAGTAAGTATAGTGTAGTGTCTAAATGCCAGTCGGGCCAGTGGACGACTAAATCCCTGCTACACCCGCTTACAAGCTGGGTGACTTTTCATGAATTGCTGAACCTGAGTTTCTGTCTCCTCCTCTCTAAGATGATGATAAGAATATTACCTTTCTCCTCACTAGATAAAAAGTAATAATAGAAAATGATAGCCCTGGACAGTTTGGCTCAGTGGATAGAGCATCAGCCTGCGGACTAAAGGGTTCTGGGTTCGATTCTGGTCAAGGGCACATGCCCAGGTTGTGGGCTCAGTCCTCAGTGGGAGGCGTGTGGGAGGCAGCCAATCCATGATTCTCTCTGTTTCTCTCTCCCTTCCTCTCTGAAATCAATAAAAAAAATATTTTTAAAAAATGATAAAGTTTCTTGAACATTTACAATATGGTTGTCCCTGTTTTAAGCACTTTTGCACATTTTATTTCATGTGCTCTTCAGAAAAGCCGTAAGAGGCAAGTATTATTATCATTTCTGTTTTACAGAGGTGGAAACTGAGATGCGGAGAGCTCAAAAATCTTGCTCAAGGTCCAACAATAAGTGATAGAACAAGCTACAAACCCAGCCCATGCCTGCCTGGCATGCTCAGTGGTTGAGCATTGACCTATGAACCAGGAGGTCACATTTCGGTTCTGGGTCAGGGCACATGCCAGGTTTCAGGCTCGATCCCCAATGTGGGGTATGCAAGAGGCAGCTAATCGATGATTCTCTCTCGTCATTGATATTTCTACCTTTCGCTCCCTCTCTGAAATCAATAAAAATATATTTTTAAAAAAGCAAACACCCAACCCATGATTCCAACACACGATGCTCACAATATGCTAATTAATATTTACATTGTTAACTCATTTATTCCCCACTGACCCTGTGGTAGGTACTACCAAAAGGCCTTGTCTACAGATTAGGAAACTGAGGCCCACATTTCTTCGAAGAGCCAGGATAAGAACTTGGGCAGTTTGGCTGCAGTGTCCACTCCTCCTCACTCTAATACACCTAATGAATGATGCCCTGTTTTACTTACTATCCTTTTTATCATCCCAGGGAGGATTGTCTGGAATTAATTTGGTCCAGATGTTCAGATCTGGTTCTTTTCAGGAATACAGATCTGTGGAAGAGGTTGGGGGTGGGGCAGGATGAATATTCCTGAGGGCACTTGGGGAGCAAGGCCACAGGTGGAGAAGCCTCTGAGCTTGGGTGTCCTGGGAGGGCTCCTTCCTGCTTAGAGGGAGGAGCCCTTTGCGTGTCAGTAAATGACTAGGGAAGGAAGGAGAGGCAGCTAATAAGACCTCATTGGACTGGTCTCTGAGTGGGGCTCAGGGCACTATTGGAAATGGCCAAATAGCTTATTCTTTGGCAGAAGAGCATCCTGGGCCAGCTCCAGGGTGAGGGTGGTGGACAGAAGACCTAGAGGACTGAGTGATGTCTTTAAGGGAACTGTCCCATACTGGATGTGTCTCTAATAGAGAAAACAGAGGAGGACTGTGTCTGGTGGGGCAAGAGGACCCTGAGGCTATGACAGAACTGGGTCCTCAGAGTCCAGCCCCTCAGCCCCAGGTCTCACACTTGAGCCTGTAGAGCCGGCTCCCTTTGGGGCCGGTGAAGGTAGATTCAGGGCTCAGTTAAGCTCCATTCCCTAGTCAGGGAAGTGTCACATGATGGTGGCTGGTCAGAGTTGAGACCAGTATGCAGCTGGTGTAATAGCATAGAGGGGCACAGCTACCACTGCAGGGCTGGTTCACCAGAAGGCTGAACTGAGAGTGAAAGGAGCAGGAATATAATAGTAATTTATTTATGTATTTATGGATTATTACTTTCCTTCAATAGCTTATAATTTATTATCATCATGATTTCTTTTGATGCTTAGATTGTTCCAGATCTGGCCACTTGCTCCCTTGCTGGCTCCCGTGTTCCTCTAAAACATTCCCACCTTTACTTTCTTGTGCAATGAGACCTTTTCACCCTCATGATGATATCCATTGCATCAGACCACCAATGGATATTAAATCGAGGGGGACATTTTGATGAGGAGTAGGATATTTGAATGGTCTTAAAATTATTTTAAGACTTATTAGTTGCCCCTGGGGAGGTGGTAACTATACAATAGAGAAACTGGGCAACACCTAGACTGGGTGATCTAAATTAGCATCATTTACAAGTGATAGGGAAACATCTGTGCCTCCAGATATGATATCCTGCAGACACATTGCCTCAGCAGTTTTCCAGCTGAGAATACATGACCTCACTTTAATCATGGAGAAACATCAGACAAATACAAAATGAAAAATATTCTATTTTTTTTTAAGAAAAGGGTCCGTAATTTTAATTTTCAAAAAGCCAGCCATGTGAATGTTCCAGGAGACTAAAGCAAATGCAATGCTAGACCATGTACTGGAGAGAAGAAAATTAGATCGACTCACAAAATTAGAATATGGATGCTAGAATAAATAAAAAGCATCTTACAAATGTAAATGTACAAAGTTCATAACTGGGCTGTGGTGTAAGAACATATCTCTATTTTTAGAAAATACACACAAAAGTACTTAGTGGTAAGTGTTATGTATAAAACCCTGAAATGGTTCAGGGGGAAACTATAGAAAGATAGAGAGGGAGAGCTCATATGTGATTAAGGAAGGGAATAAAATGTTAACAATAACTGAATCTGGCTAACGAGTATAGAGGTGTTTCTAGTACGGTTTTCATCTTTGCAACTTTTTGTAACTTTGCAATTATTTCCAAATAAAAAGTTTTTCACCTTTGTTTTTCCTGCCCAAATCCTGCAATTAGCTTTTCCTCCAGAGGATCCTATGGAGCAGGAGCATTTATACTAACCACATTAAAAAAAAAAAAAAAGGAGGTGAATGAAAAGAAAAAGCATTCCCAGCATATGGAACAGCAAGGGGCTGTGAAATGTAAGTGTAGATGCTAGAAAGGACAGATTCTAGCAAAAGTGGGTCTTTTGAAAGGCAAGTGTGGCCTCTCCCAGGGATGTAAAACGCAGCCCCCAACAACTTCCCACGAACCTCTCCCCATTCACCCACACATCTGTGATTTTGATATAGGATACAATAAGCTGACAGATTCGGCTCTACTTCAGAGAGCCAACACTGTACTCGGCGGCACGTCATCTGTGGATACCACAGAACTGAGTTTTATCTATTTACATAGAATACGTAAAAATATTGTGCCAAGTTTAGAAAGTAAAGCCGCATTAGAGATGGAAACTTCAGCAGGAGGATAGCGATGCTCACCCGACCAATTAGAACACAGGAGATATCGACCAATCACAGCTCGGCGATGCTCTAGTCGGGGCGGGGCCATCACGCCCGGAATTTTTCGTTTGCTTAGGCTCCCTACCTGCCCAGCTCTAACTCTAGCCTGCCTTGGGGGGAAATCGCAAAGCGGAGGCGGCAAAGTAGATTAGGATAAAGGTTGGAGGTTCCCATACCGCTTAGGTAGGTGGTGGCGCTCCCTGTCCTCTTGGCAAGGCAGGAGGTCAAGGCTGTGCCAGGCTTGCAGCAAGCCCTAAGAACTAACTTCCTGAGAGGATGGTGCGATTGCAGAGGGAAGCAGTACAGGTGCCTTCTCTAGATATAGCGCATGTGGGGGAATGAAACTGGAAGGAACTACTTGTCTGAAGCAGGATGCACCATCCCCAGATAGGCACCTTTTCCAGGTCTCCCAGCTTGGCGATTCTCCCCTGCGTCTAATCTGAACCCTTGCTGCCACATCTCTGGCCAGCTGCTTTTGAGATATGTGTTATTGTTTATTTAAATCCTCACCCAAGGACATTTTCATTGTTTTTTAGAGGAGGAAATGAGGGGGAGGAGAGCGGAGGGGAGGGGAGGGGAGGGAGAATATTGGTTGCCTCCCACATGTGCCTGGACCCGGGAACTCGCCAGGGGTCAACCTAGGTGTGTGCCCTGGAATCAAACCTTTTGTTGTAGGGAAGGACACTCCTACCAACTGAACCACACCAGCCAGGGCTGAGATGTGTCTTCCATCTAACTTTCTCATTCCTGAGATGAGGATCTGGTATCCATGTTGGACACCCATCCTCAAAATCTCAGTGTGCAGTGGGGGAAGCATGCAGGAAGGCATTCGGTTCCTTTGCAGGTCTTTCAGAGAATGTAGTTGGTGCCTCTGAGCCGAACGATGGTTGCTCTTACTGAGATAGGAAATAGGAGGACCAGATGGAGGTAGGGCATATTGAATCTGCAGCTCCTTTCTCCACACTAGGCTCTGTCCTAAGCACTTTATAGGACCTACATTGTCAAAAACTTTACTAGGTTGGAACCATTATCATTCTTATTTTATAGCCAAGGAAACGGAGGCCAGAGAGGTTATGTATCTTGCCAAGTCACACAGCTCCAAGTGATATAGCCTGGATTTACACCCCGGCCTGTCTGATTCCAAGCCTCTGCTCTTGATTCCAACCATGTATCACAGCACCTCCCAGTTGGCTGGCCCTTATGCCCGGTCCCACCCTAGGTTCTCTGGGGCCTCCCTGACCTGTTATACCTGGCCTTGGTGCTTAGATCCTTGTTGCTTCAGGCTTCCTGAAGGAAAGTCAGGAAAAACCACAGGCTGCCATGGCCCCATTAATTTGGAACCAGAGATTTACGGGATGTGGCTAAACATTTGGAACTAGTATAGTCGAACTTAGAAACTAGCCTCCCTTCTGGGGGTGCTGGACTGCCATTTTATTTGGATATCTACTAACTCCTCAAGGAGGAATCAACCAACTGCCTAAAGTTATGGGAAAAGTCTCAGAGGGATCAACATTTAAATTGGACTTTGCAGGACTTCCAGGGGTTCACTGTGGAGAAAATGTGTTGCAAGTTTGCTTGTGCGGAGGCCATTCTAGGCTTAGGGAACAACATATACAAAGACCCTGTTGTCTCCTTTCTCTCTCTCTTTCCCCAACTTGTCCCTTTCTTCTCCCTCAGAGATCCCTGACAGCCACAGAGCTTCTGGGGTTGACAAAGTTGCAGAACTTCCCTTGGTTAGACAGGCCACCGGGGAATCAAGGCCCACTCTCTTGGGATGAAGCACTGAGATTCCAGGAAGGGGAGCCCCTGCCTCTTCAGCTGGAAGGGGTTCATGGGTCCCCACCAAAGGGGTGATTCCCTACTAATCACATGAATCTTACCTGTTTCTTCAGCAACTGATACTGTCCTTCTTCTGGCTAAGAAGAACACATCTTTTCTCCTGCCCATTGACTGAAGCTGAAATTACCACCGCTGGCTTGTACTAGCAGCCTAGAGTCCTCTGCGTAATCATGTCCAGCCCAGGGTGGTTGCATGGAGAGGAGGGAAGGGCGTCAGCATGGGGGTTACACCACAGGAAACACAAGGATGTTTTCTCTAAAATCTCTTCCTTTCCTGGGTCTCTTCCTAATTTCCCTCTTTCCCTGCTCCCCCTTCCCCCCATAAACAAAGGTGATTCCTCTCTGGCTCTTTACTCACCATTTACAAAGCTAGGAGTTTCTTCAAGCCAGATCTCTGATGGATTTAGGCTGACGCTGTAGTTTGTGGCTTAGGTGGTTCCTAGTCCCCCTAAGACTGACAAACGACCTAGCTTCCCATCCCAGTCTCCAAGGCTGCCTCCCCTCTCTATGAGCAGCCTCTTGAATTGGCACATCTGCTCCCAACATTGGACCTGAGCACTCACTGCCAGACAGAGCTGCTGGACCATTCCCTTGGTCTCCTTGCCCTTTTCAGCTGCCACGACAAAGGAATAGCTCACCTGCAGAACAGAATATAGTCCTCAAATGCCCATCTTTAGCCTAGTAGTTCTTGTTCCAGGCTCTTTATAGGTGTCTTTAGGAAAAAGTGGCATTCAGGTAACAGCTGAGGCAGCCAAATGCAGGTGACTTCACTTTGAGAAAACTCCATAAAAAAATGTGAATTTACCTAAATACCCCAGAGAATTCTTCCTGCATAGTTGGCAGCTACATTCATCAGAAAGAATTTACTTCTGTAAGGATAGCGATTTGAAGTTCTTATTTTATGCACTCTTCAAAGAGATATTGAGGTGTTGGAAGTGAGATGTCAAGATAATCAGGGATGAAGAAATTTCTGAAATTAAGATGCAAGTCAGTGGTGATACAGAATCTGAAGTGAAAATCTGTCCCCTTACCATGATAGGGCAGTTTTTGTAAAGTGAAGTATACTTGACCCTCATGGTCCAGGGCCAAGATCTGGGTCAAGTGCCTGTCTCAGGAACTAGCCCACCCCTGGTGGGTTGATCCAAGGAGAAGGCTAGATTACACAGTCCAAAGCAAAGCCCTTGACCTTCCCTCCATTCCTTTCTTGGAAACTTAAATAGGCTTTAGATTGCCAAAAAGTGGGCAGTCAAGAAAAACTGGAGTCCAGACCTTAGTGAGTGTTCAGCCCTGGACCTGCCTGCCTGCTTTTATAGGAAAGGGGGGAGTTGGCCAGTAATCTGCCAGGGTCAGACCAGCTGTGGGGGAGATTTATAGGCCCAAATGGGGTCAAATGGTATTCTTTCAGGCTACAACACTCTTTAAGAAGGAAAATGGAAAGAGTGCAGGACTGAGGGCCAGATTTATTAGGGCAGGGAGGGGAAGTGATTACCATCCCATGAACACACTGGACTGCCTTTTAGTCCAACAAACCTTGAGGATACTACAGAAAAAACTTCCACTATCCCATCTATTTCCCAAACCCAGGTCTCTCCAGAGCGGACCAAACTACAGGGCCCCTTGAGAAGAGCAGGGACACCTGGACAGCCAGGACTGGGAAGATTAACTAGCAACTCATAACACTTCCTGTTCCCAGACAAAAGCAACACCAGGAACACTTTTCCTCCAGCTGTTTTCACTAACTCAATAGAGGAAAGCAATTATCAGAGGAAGTTTGGGAAGCTTCAATTCTGTATAAAACAGATGTAGGTATCCAAAACTTTTTCATTAAATGACGTGACATGACAGATCCATCCATCTCGATTTGCTGTCTGGTGATACTCTCACTTGGGTACTTGTCATCTCTCTCAACAGCCTCCCTGTCTTCATCACATTTACATGCCCATCAGTACTTAATAGTTCCTGACATATTATTGGTACTCAGTAGAAAATTATGGATTTAGTTAAACACAAATGGATTGAAAACCCAGCCTAAAGACCCTTTAAGAAACTGGGTTCTGGAGCTTAAATGTTTTAAGCCCATCTTTTGGGTAGGACAGGGGACGCCTCAAGGCCTGGCTTCCTGGGATTTTACTCAAGCTGATTGGCAGGGGTACTTCTCCTGCAATCAGCCTGGTGCATTTCCACCCTCCCATGGTATCCAATACCAACCAGCCTGACAGTACCTCCCTCTCTCTCTAGACCAACTCAGTCATGTGTACACACGGAGAAGCAGTGCTTGAAAATTTTCTCTATCATCAGTGAATTGGTGAAGCTTCTGAGGTATTAAGCAATCCATCATAACATTTGTGACTGGTTAACTTTAATTTGTCAAAATAAATCTGCAGTATTTTGCATGTTAGTAATACAGTGCTGGTATTGACAGGAAAAATCATCATCTGCTTACAAAGAAACCTTCATTTAGGAGCACACCTTAGGAGGGAAATGAATACACAATAAAAGGCAAATGCAGGCCAAGCAACGAGCCCTAGAGCATAACAGGCTGTCAGATTTGAGGATTATCTAATACAACTGTTTAGCTGCTAATCTGATAAAGGGGAAGCTCTCAACCAGGTTACAACCAGAAGGAAAAAACAAAATCTCTTTTTCGTAGAGCGGTGGTCGTTGTGCCTTCAACACTTGGTTAAATCAGTTCATCAGCATCAAAACTCAATTCCAGTTCCAAGACACAGGAGAATTTCACCAAACAACCTACTAGATCCCCCTTTCAGTGGCCCACACCAACCCCATCCTGCCAACTCTCTCCCTCCCAAAAGAAGACACAACGTGGTTTTATTATTGCGGACAAGCTTCTTAAGTGAATAAAGAATGCATACAAAATAGCATTTTAACTGAAGTCATACAATGAAGTCTCATTCCTGTTTATTATACAATGAATTGATAAAACAATCATTTCTAGTATATATCTTTTTTTTAATTTTTAAAAAGAATTAGTATTTTCAGGGTTCTGACAACCACACTCTAGCCTGGGGGTAGGGTCCACACCTGCCCCCACTGAGTACTGCTCCTCGGGCCACTGTGGAGGAAGCCTGGGCTGTTTGAGTCATGGAGGATCGTGATTCCCAGCCTCATCAGATGACAGGTCCCAGCAGGCAGACCCAGAACCTGGTCCTGGGGCTGCATACCAGGAAATGTGGGCTTCCTCCAAATGTGGCCACCACCTGCCCAGTCCAAGCCTCAGTAGGGCCATGCCTGGACCTTCCCTATGTGTCCTTCCAGTAGTCCACACATAATGCTCTACATATTAAAAACAAACCATTTTTGTACTGTGGATAGGAACAGTTATAACAAAGTCATAGCTACATATTTTCTCTACATTTTGTTTATTGAGACAAACTAATTAAAAGGCACAAACATAGGGCATGTTTACATAGACATTATAACAAACATATACATTAAAAGTGTAGGAATGTGTTGCCTTCCTGCTAAACAGAAAGTTCCTAAGCTTTTATATATACAAAAGTTGTACAATTTAATGTCCTAAAGTACAAAAGATCATTTATAAAATTATTTTACACTAAGTACTATTTATTTTACTTTTTACTATGTAGTTCAACCCCCTCGAACTGCTTGTATAATGAATGACACACAGATACCTATCCCTGATGTAGGAAGTCGGCCTTAGATACAAGTTATTTTGATGCTTGAACTGACACAGCGGGGTATAAATGGAAGTCATCCAGTTTGATAGTCCTGAAAACATTCTGCAAGATTACCACACTAATTTCCATTTCTCTTAACTGCAAGATTAAGAAAAGGAAAAAGAAACCCAAACATATTGCAACTTAAAAATCACAGCGTCTTGGTTTTAGTAACTTTTTAAAACACAATGCTTTAAAAACATTAACGTGTGGCATGATGGTGTATGTTTCCCTCGCTTTTGGTTTCTACTTTATGTACAGAGATAAAATATTCTGCTAATAAAAAGCACATGTCTCAATGTGCACAATCATCGCTGGTTTCTACAGGGAATGCAGACAGCTAGCTGTCTCCCTGATAACACCACAAAGCTGATACAAGTGTTTTCTCAAAGGAAAAAAAAAGTGATGTCCATATTTACAAAGTTGAATAAATCTGCACAAAAACTTGATTAAGAAATGAAAGGAGAACTGAAAAAAAATACACTCTGCTTGTTCTGAAGGGGCATACTACCTAGTTAGTGGTTAGAATAAAAACTGTATACAATTTAATATAAGACATAAACTCTAGTGAGCAACTAACATATCTTTCCCTGTTGTAACATCAACAGGCTCTGATTGGGAGAGAGGGGCATATCACATCCCAGTGCCTCCAGCGTCTTCCAATTTAAAGCAATAATTTTAAATGTCCCAAAGTATTCCTTGGCTCCTGAATAGGAGTCCCATTGGCCTCCATTTGTTAGGAGTCTGCCTGTCCGCACGCTTGACTTCTCCTCTGTCCGTTGCGGCCTTTTCTTACCAAAACACAATTTGTATATTTTGGTTTTTTTGTTTTTTTTTAATTTTTTAAAAAAGTCAACTACAGTGCTATATTCCATCAGGATTAATATGCTTAGCAATATTTACATCTCCAAATATCAGGTCACAATCCCTATTAAATGTTGAAGTTAGAATGATAAATTATCATATGCTTTGCATATCAGAGCTGGTATCACCTTTCCCATAGGGAATGCTGCCTGAAATTAACATATTCCCAAAGGTAAAATGCATATTCTCTGAAATGCATTTTATTATGACAATGCATGTTTTACTCATAAAAACAATAAACACAGACAATTCTACAATAGCTCTCAATCCGTGGATTTAGAACTTCAGGTTAAAATAAGCCATCCACGTTATAGTGAGAGAAGAATTCTCCTAGTGTTTAGAATAAAATGATTTATTGGAATTAGAAACTAATGCTGTTTTTAAATTTTGAAATGAGTTTTGCTTTTTTATGATTGGTTTTAATTCTGGCTTTTCATCTTGTCAACTACTATCCTGTTTAAGCAATGCTGTCAGCTAAAAGGAATTTCTGATTAAACTAAAGTGGTCCAGTGATAAGTTATACATACACCCTACTTTGAACAATCCCAGCCAAATTGGAGAAAAATGCCACTACCCTATTACTAACTAATGTAATAAAATCTCCCAATTTCATGGTTTACTTTTTACTTTACTAAAAGTTGCTGGTAAATATTTACTTTAAACCATATTTTGATTTTATAATACTGTTTACCAAGGTGGTGATGTAGGCAAAGCTTGGGGTAAGAAAGGCATGCTCTCTACAGGCCTCATTGCTATATTGAGAGGGGCGGCTAACGTCATAGGCGTGGGCAGGTTCATTGGAGATGTAATTGTGACAGGGTGTGCTATATTCACTGGAGCAGTGACAGGAGTGGGGAGATTGACTGGGGTAGTGAGTGTTAAAGGAGAGGTCATGGATAATGGACTGGTTATAGTTACAGGGTGCCCTATGTTCATTGGGCTGGTTATGTTAACTGCACTTGAAACATTTACTGGACTTCTCATGCTCATTGCAGCTGCCACTGTGACTGGGTTTGACATAGTCCCAGATGACACAGAGGACGTTATATTGAATGGAGTAGTGAGAGTCACAGGTGTCGTAGCAGCCGTAGAGGTTTGGCACAGGTTAGCAGCTTCTAAAATAAGAAGACAAAAGGGCCTTTAGATTCTCAAAACAGTGAACAAAATTCACTAACAGCATTTGAATCAACTTCTTTTAATTAAAAAGAACAAACATTTAATAAATTAAATTATATTTGTATCAGGTAGTCAATAGGAAGGAAGGATCCTTCTGAGCACCAGACTGGGGACCAGGAATCCCAGCATGTGCAAATCTCTTTTCTGATGCTATACCTCCCTCAAGAACTGACTTAGGCACCTTGTTTAACCCTGGCAGTTGTGATTTAAAGTTCAGATTTACTTACCTACCTCACAGTGATACTGGGAAGATGAGTTAATTTCTGTAAGGCACTGGGGGGAGGTGGTTCAGAGAGATCAAGGATGGCTAAAGTATTCTCATTACCACTTCATGCCCTTCCTCTAAGTTCTAAAGACTTTCTTGGGAAGAGCCAACCACCAGCAGGCCCGGCAACAAGAGCTGTTTATACAGCGCTGAGCCAGTGGTTACACAGTAACTGTTAATCAGAAAAATCTTCTCATAAGGCACACTGTACCTAGCAGAGGGAAGTGTGTGTCCTCAATGCTGTATTTACTCTTAAGCCTTCTCAGAGGTGAAGCCACATTCTGTTAAGATTTTAAAAATCCGGAAGTAGAGATTGATAAACAGTCTTAGAAAAATCATTTTAGTTAAATGACATAATCACTTACTTTATGCCTAGAGTCATTTAACTATACATATTATACACACCACCAACCATAGGGAGGACTTAACCAGGCAAGAAGACCCTGCAGTGAATTAGGGGGACCTGGTCCTTGTTATCCAGCAAAAGCTTAAAGAAAACTTCCTTCAAAGATGACACCCCCATCCCTCAACAAAATTCAGCACCACCTGCTGGTGTGTTACAAAAGAGTAGTAAGAAGACAGAGCAGTGGGCTGGCTGTGATTTGGCTGTCAAAATGGAGAGAAAAAATGTATATGAGACTAAAGCTGGAGGTCTGCACACATTTCTCAAGTGGGACAAATAACCTCAGGTAGATCCTTGAGTCAATGAGCAGCCCTTCCTTGATCAGTATGATGTACCTCTGGCATACTTCTGTGCACCATATCAGGAATTCCTAAATCTGGGCCATGATCACAATCACTTAGGGAGCTTTTTAAAAAATGATTTCCCAGGAAATCTAATAAATTTAGATGGAACCTGAGAAATCTGCAAAGATGATGACCTGTCTTCCAAGTTTGGGAACATTATTTAAGCCCAATATTGAAAAAGGATATGCTGATTCAAGTTTAAGTTTTCAGGTCAGGAGTCTCTCCCCCAAAATGTGACTTTACTAACATGAATACAGAAGTTTCTAACATTGGTGGTCATTTCCAGAGAGATTCATGATACAAATGGGAATACAATCACATTCTGTTTCATGGAGGTCAGAAGATGCGCTAAACAATTGAGTCTTATTGTGCAAGCAAACTGAAACACAATACCAAATAGAAGAGTGCAGAAAGAAAGAAAGAGAATGAAAGAGAAACCCAACTCACTTTTGAGGTGATGGTACCATTGCTAAGAATATTCTCCTGTTTTCACCAAAGAAGTAGTTTTTACTCTCCCATCTGCCATCTCTCCACCTCCTCCCCATGTCTTCTTTTTATCTAATAGTGTCCTTTTCTATGACTTAAAACACTTTCACCCCTTCTCTAAGTAAAACAGTCTTCATAATATGCTTTCAACCTACTATGCTATTATCATAGCATATACACACATATACATTTTTCTGTCCCTTCTCCCCCCAAACTCCCCCCACAAAACATTTTATCAAAGTAATGACAAATCTTCAATTGGGAGACAAGAACAAGCAGCACCTGAGGAAGGGTGGAAAGCCTATCTGGACTGCTGCATTCTTTTCCTCCAATGCCAGTAGATGTATGAAAACGATGCTATTCCTTTTATCTTTATCCAAGTACAGAGTGTTTAGAGGGGATCTGAGGAAGGGAACAGCCACACCACATGAAAGCAAAGGATGGAAGAAACTACACAGCAAAGGAATTACAGAGGAGCCCACATGCAGAAGATTCCTCATGAATTTAAAATAAAACGGTAAAACATGGTAAGGGTGGGAATTTAGGAATCTGTCCTGTGGCTGATGGTATGCTGACAAAATGATTTACTAGTCCAGAAGTCAAACCTACAACTGGTATGTTAAAAAGCTGTGTTAAAGATGGATATTTCAAATGATTCTTAGACATATCTAAGAGAAAAGCAGACCATTCTCAATTACAGCAATGTCTCTACCAACTGAAGTACATACATGTTAAGCCAATGCCAGCCCCAACAGACTGAATGACACTAAGGTTGAGACCAAGAGAAAAGACATCAGCATTATAGAGTCTGAAACATATAATAAATAAAACAATACAGAAAGAACACTAACCAGCAGAAAATAGCATTGCTGTAAGAAAATGAATTTATATACACCTAAGGATACTTCATCTACCTCTGTAAGTGGGGATATTTTAGAAAAAAAGGGAGCTCCCTAATGCATGGAGGTTGACATAAAAATGGACTGTGACCAGCCCAGTCAGTGTGGCTCAGTGGTTGAGCGTCGACCTATGAACCAGAAGATCTTGGTTCAATTCCCAGTCAGGGCACATGCAGGCTCAATCCCCCAGGAGGGGACATGCAGGAGGTAGCCAATCAATGATTCTCTTTCATCACTGATGTTTCTCTCTTTCTCCCTCTCTGAAATCAATAAAAATCTGTATTTTTTAAATAGACTCTGAGCATACACAGCCAAGGACCAAACTTGATTCTAGATTTGTAACAAAAAGTAAACAAAAAGAAAGAACTTAAGAAATAGTGGGAATTTTTATTTCCTAGTAAAAAACTTATCTGGAAGCTTGAATGCTTTGTTGCCAATAACTTATACTTCCCAGCATCTAATATTTCCATAAAGCTGGACTCTCTAAGCTATGACTTCTTTACTTTGATCACTTGGCATACTGGATGAAAATACTTCTCTAGACATACTTTGAGCACCAGATGCCTCATCTTTCTTACCTTTCTTTCTTGCTTTGACAGCTTCTTCCCACAGTCTCAGTGTCTCTACCTGTTTCCCCGGCCAGCTTGTCACGTGTTGTTGCTGTTGCTGCTGCTGCTGCTGCTTCTGGTTGCTGGTCTCTTCATTCATACATGCTACTCCAAAGACAAACCAGAAACACTACATTTACCTTGAAAAAGTGTGGCTATTTTTTCAAAATCTAAAACTTAGATACTTTGAATCTTTATGCCTCTATGATGTTTGTCATTTGACTTGATTGTTTTTACTACAGTGCATCTTTTTTTGCAAAATAGATAACGAATAAAAACACTGGAGAGCTAGAGAAAACCAATATAAAAGAGAAAAAAATGTTTTGCTATATTAAAAAGCAAGTTTTAGAATGGAACTTGGCTAATATTATCATGGACTAATTAATGCTCATCAAAATACCTTAAAATACTTGGTTACTTGACCACAGTGAGGTACACTAAAAGTAAATTTTTATAAAGTTAACAAAGAATGACATGCTAGATACTTACATGTACTTACAAATAAGCAAATGTACTTACAAAGAAGCAAAAATGCATGAGAATAAAACACATTAAGTGTTCTTTCCTATTCACTTCTGTCCACCTATTTTGAGAATTTGATGTTTTCTGCTGCATAGAGTACATATATAACAGAATACATAAAGTAGTAGAATATGTAATAGAATAGAATTAGGCAAATACTTTTTTTCTGATAGTTCAGGAGATCTTAAAGAAAAATCCTGGATAAATGAAAATATTGAATTTTATCCACAAGTCTCTGGAATATTCTATCTTCAACTCTGAATTTAAGGTAAGCAAAGCACTTAAACCTTAAAATGGATTTGCTATCCCATTTCTCTACAGGTTTGGGTTTGAAAAGCAAACTAATTAACACTGTTTTCATCTTTAAGGTTATTAAAGACATGTTATTAATACAATCAGGAGTTAGAAGCCACTGATGCTTGAGAATCTTCCTAACGGTCAATGAAAACAATTAAAATTGCCTCAATATGACACAACTTCCTAGTGTGGCTTTTGCTGCCACAATTTTAATATACTAGAACTTTTTATTCAAACACCAAAGAAGAAGGGACACACTGAAAAATAGCTGAGGGAAATTATGCTCTTCTAACATGGGTGTCATTAGATAAGCACAGGATTGAAAGCAAAATCAGTGCTGCTTGTACACATGCATATGATGTGTATTTCCAATACTAATAATACACTCTTCATTATTGCATGTTTGCACACTTTAATAATAGCAGGAAACATCTTACATGAACAATAACACAGTCTTGAGAGTACAGCAAAAACACCTTCGATACATTATAACATCTAGATTTCATCAATCTAAAAGAAATACAATTTGAAGCATCACTTACTTTTAGTGATGCCTTGTTTACACGTATTACAGTTGATACTTTGGCTCTGCCCATGCGTCTTTAAGTGGCTGGTGATGTATGCTGCGCTCAGGAGCTTCCCACAGATGTTACAGGATACCTTGCCTTCGTGGCGTACCATGTGTGTCCGCAGTCTGTCTTTGGTGGCAAAGGCAGCAGTGCACGTCTGCATGAGGGAGGAAAACTTTTTTTAAATATAGACTATCCTGTTCTACTCATTTAAAAGTACGTTATATTCTAGGCATTACCCTACCCATATCAGCAAGCTGAGTTAGTTGAATTTTAATTGTATGTGTTACCCAGACTCATAAACACTTGGTGAATTTTAGACCCTTACATTTTAAGGGAAGAAAAAATATCAACATAGAGTAGTGAGAAGATGTGAGCATGAGAATCAGTTAGACCTGGATTTAAATCCAGCTCCCCAATTCACTGAACAGTGTAACATTGAGCACGTCAGTGAACCTATCTGAATTTCTTTATCTGTAAAATGATAATACCTACCTCACAAAATTACTGGTGGATTAAGAGCCTGACCCAAGGTCTTGCACATAGAAGACACGCACTCAAAATTATACTAGCTTCCTTTCTCCAATTGGACATTTCTTAGAATTCAAATAATTTATTTAATAAAATCAGTCATTAACAAATTTAATGGAAAGGAACACAAAAAAACTTCTAGCAACAAATTAGAATTACTGGTACCTAAAACAGTAATTTAATTTAGCAAGATTCTTAACCTTTTCATTATCACAATTCATGCTGAATACAATCATTAACACGAATAGATTTTCAAACAACTAGAAAATGCTCCAACCTGGCAATAGCCGACACAAATCCAATAAGTGATAACTTTTGGAGGAAAAATCATACTTTCTTCTATTGCAGTTAAAACAACCTCAACCATCAACCCAGAAATTAGTTTCAAGCACTTCATTCATTTATTCATTTCAATACACAACCTCTGCAAGACTATAATTTTTTTCTTATAACAATAAATGCTGTTTGCCCAAGGAAAGAGAAATGTGGCTTAACAAAAACAACACATTTACATTTTCAAGTGATCTTGCCCCACAGAAATAGAAGCTGTCATTTATATTTTATAAAACTAGAATTCAAATGGATCACATTTACTCAAGTCAGTGATTTTTAAGACTATTTAAGAACGGTGAGATTTGATTGGCTCAGACCTTCTGGATAATGTGCATTAAGTGCTACACTAAGGATAAGTCATTTTAACTCTTACTTGGCATTTGAAGGGTCTTTCTGTTGAATGGACATGTTTTACGTGACAGCTTAAATGGTCAGGCCTGTGAAAGAGAGAGTTTCAACAGAAGATATAATGGAACACACATAGAAAAATACTACTTACTGTGATGTTTACATACTTGGCAGATTTGGGTGGGAGACATTTTAAAGAAAGCTAGCAGAATTAACAACTCCCCAATGCAAGCCTCCTTACCTTTCTTACCAGAAACAAAAGTTTTACCTGTTTTCTCTCCTAGTCAACATCAAATCATATTAGATCTTGATTCTTTACAATTACAAAATACCCAAAGTTTTAGTCCTAATACTTGCCAGAAGCAGCTACTACTAAGTACACTTTATATTTTTAAAGCCTTTAAAAATGAAAATTAGTGAAATGTTAGTAAGCACAGAAAAATAGAAAAACATTCCCCTAAAAGTTTTATTGAGCATATCCAAGGTCATCCCAACTTCCAGAAAATAAGTTTCTTTGATTAACGCAGACAGTGAACCTCATGTCTAGTCACCCAACTGAATTGGAATCAGGTGGTTTTTCAGTGATAAGAAGTATCAATGTGCCAAATGAAGGCCTGTGTCCATTAAGGTACTTCTTAAATGAAATAAGTTAATCACTATGTCACCACTTGTCAACCACACCAAACTGAAATTAGACCTGGAGGTGTAATACTTTATCTATCACCAATCTCCTCTAACAGCACAGGCCTTCCCATATCTATTCTCACATAAACATCTAGAGCACAAAGAAACTGAAGTTCACTGAATACCATAATAAAAAAAGCAAAGCAAAATGTAGTACCTCGAGAAGCCTTTCCCACAAACACTGCAAGTATAGGGTTTGGTGATGCCTCCTTCATGAGACCTCACATGGTAAGTCATCCGGTCCTTCCTCTTGAAGCGCTGATTACAAATAGGACACTCGAAGGGCTTTTCATCTGAGTGGGAGAGCTTGTGCCGATTGAGGTGGTACACATCGCGGAAGGCCTTCCCACACATCTCACAAGCGTGGTTTTTCTTGACAGGCTTACTGGGTTTCTTGACAGACTGGGTCACAGGCATAGCTGTGGTGCTGGCACTGCTGCTGGGGTTGGTGCCCGAGGAAGATGTAGTGACTGTTGACAAGATGCCGGCAATGGTTGAGACCAGCGAAGTTCGGCTGCTGTCCCCAGCGATGGTGGAGATAAGAGGAACCACGGTAGTGGGGGTTTTCTTTGCCCGCGACACCAACTTGATCCCTGTGTGGCAGGACTCGTGGCGCCTCAGGTGATAGCTGTCCCTAAAAGCTTTACTGCAGTAAGTGCACACAAATGAAGTTTTGGGTTTTTCTTTTTTAATTCCAATGGCATCCTTTAATGTTTCTGGTGCAGCCTGAGGTTTCTGAGTTATTGGTATTGGAAGTAATGGTTTCTGATCAGGGGGCTCCACAGCAGAGCTCAGGAGGGGCAGCAAGCTGTTTTGTGCTGCCTGCTGCTGGTGATGAGAGCCTTCATGGGTCTAAAACCAAACATTTACACTTCAGAAACTCAGCCTCTCACAACGACCTTCAAATTCAATTGCTCCAAACAACAGAGACCAGAAGAAACAATCAAAGGGCCTGTAAGCAACTTTCTACAGCAGAGATCCGGCCATCACCCAGTTACTCCAAGAGCTCCCAACAGAAAACATTAAAATCACTGTGCAGACCCAAAACTTTGGCCACTAAGTTGCTGGCAGTGATCTTGCTTTCAAACAGCTGACTAAACTACACACCACCCTGGTTCATAAGGGACACACCAGCTGATGAAATTAGTTTGCATTAGTCTGTCAGTGCTGGGACCAAGTTTAAATAACTTGTCAAAAAAATTACACTCCAGACATATTTAACAGTACCTTACCATAGTAATGCACAAAACACACACATCGTTTCTCTCTCTCTCTCTCTTAATCATCTACTTGTCTATTACCTAGAAAAAGAAAGGCGTTATGTCTCTCCCTTTCAATCAGAAAACTCTTAGTGATTGAGAAAGGAGGCTGTTGCTAGGTGATAAAAGGAATCTAATTCTCTGAATACATATGCTATTTAATTTACTTTTTAAATTTTCACCTAATTCTCCTAAAAGATTTGGTTGAAATGAAACCTGCTATTAATCAACCTGGAAGGCATCTGTGAAGATAGCCCACAGCAAAACACGTCAGTTATTTCTCAGTTTATAGAAGTCTGCATCCTTTAGCAACACTAGTTTTTCAAACCCTAAGCTCTCAAAGACAGACTAAGAGAAAACAAACTATAAATAATTAAAATTCCTTTCATTTTCATCTTCTTCCAACAGTTGTAGGTTTTGTTCAAGTATTAGACATTCGCTGTTAAAATGTGCTTCTGCACTCCAAAACTGGGGACTGGCCATTGTCTGGAAATTTACTTTAGCTGCACTGAAACCAAAATTTCATCACAGATCAGGTTCTTGGTATTTATGACTAATTATTCACTTGGTTTTGAGTCTTTCAAAATTCTCCATACCTCCATCCTGATAAACATTTAGGAAATGATGGGAAAAAATTCCTGAAATAGTTCTTCCTAATATGTTGTACTTGAACAACATTATTTTTGAAACTCTTGACAGTGAGCCCAAGCCCCTATGTTGGAGTTTGGTAATCCTAAACGGATACATGCACTCAGAGGTGAATAGTTCCAAATACTTTAAGCATACAGCATCCTAGGAGGAGCCCATCCCATCCTCTTAGATACTCTAAACACTTATTTACCCTTCTCATTGTACAACCACTAGTCCAACAGCTAACTTGATTGAGGAGGGGAAAAAAGAGAAAGGCACACACACTCACACAGAGCTCCTCCCCTGACGGATAAGGACATCTATCATTGCTCCATATTTAATTACTTGATGGCAGCACAACAGCTAAGCTCCAGGCTCCCCCCAATCACTGGGAGGTATGGTATCCAAAGGTACCAATTTCAATTTAATAATTTTGCTTGAATCTCCCTTTTGAGTCCTAGAATTGTTCATAGAAATTGTGTATTTACTTATGAGTATCTTTTTGGACTTAGAGATCATACTGAATTATAGTCCACTTTTAACTTATGGAGCTCGTGTAAATGTCAGTGTTTACCCTGATGACATTAGTAGAAACTAAAGAATCTGAACATTAAACTTACCCCTTTTCCAACCTGGCTGTAGGATACCCAACTTTCCATACAGTATACAAACAGTTAATGGCCGAAGATAGCGCAAGATATACAATTTCAAAGGCAACAGATCAGATAATAGGGAATGCAAATCTTCTGGGCAAAGTTCAGACTTACAGTGTTTAGAGGCATTCTTCAATTCTAAACAACCATTAGTTTGATGGAGTCCTGAAAGCACTTACTGCCATTTCACCAATTCAGACGTCTGTGGCAACATAAAGTATTTTTACAGCATTGCTGAAGCTCACTCTCACAAGAGAGTCACACCAGGTCCCTGCTTCTTGGGTGAAATGCTGTAGAATGCCTCAACCACTATGGAAATCTCTCTCTCAGGATTCCTAGGATCCCCATACTTCTACATGAAGCCTTCTAAGAGGGGAAGTGGATTTCCCCCAACTTGTTCTCTGGGGGAGAGATAGTAAAATAACCACCACTGACTTTAGTTAAGTGATTTAAAATATATGCATAACTTCTGGGTAGACTTTTATTTTGCTAGTATCATCACATCAAAGTTGCAAGGCTTTTTAAACCCTCCCAAGCCTTCCTTTTTCTGGGACTGGCCAAAAAACAAAACAGAAATGTTATTTCATCACCCAGGTGGTAGGACATGGCATCATGAAATCTCCAGTGCCAGAGGGTAAAAGATTTTGTACTGAAACAAATTAGCATCAGTGAGTCATATCTTGAATGTCCTGTTAGAAGAATCATCCATCAAACATTTTAATAAGTATGGCTTTCACTTTCCACCAGGTTATCTGGAAAGCAAGCATGTATTCAATTGTTTTAAACTATAAATGTCAATAGACTGCTCCAGGAAACAAAACAAGAGAGTTTAAAGTCTCCATTTTCCCAGTGAAAATTACTTAAAACTGGAACTAAATCTGTTCATACCTTTCCATAATATTCATACCTTTCCATAGAAAAGACTGAAATATTTTCTTTACCCATCCAACTGTCCTCAGCTCTAAATTATAAGTTTTCCAACAATTTTCACTGCACACATTGCCAAGCCCAGGATCAAATATGAGCTTTCACACTTCTCCATCAGGTGGAAAAAATGATTTTAATAGCTGAAAAAAATTAATATAAAATCGAATTAAACAGTTTATCAATAATAAATGCTTGGCATTTGCTTTATCCAGAAAAATAATGAAAATATTCCAAACAATTTTTCAACTAGCTTTCCAACAGTTAGTTATGGGGTTTTTCCTTTACATAAAGAACTCCTGTTATGTTTCAATCTCCATTAAGTTTATAGACAGCATGTTTAATATGGTAAATTTAATTCATTCCTCACATTAAAATCACTTCAATAGCCTATTAATCCCATATTTTAAAGTGATCATTTAAAAGCTTTTCCTACAGAAGGCATTTGCCACCTTTACACCAACCTGGAAGGCAGCTAGTTATATGTCAATTATTTTCCAATGCATTTTTAAGCTCATTTAACACAATTATCAAGCTCGGATAAAACAATACTAGATAAGAATAAGAAAGTGGGAGAAGTTTGTGAGTCCCATAATTTTGAGCATCTTCAATTTTAAGAAGCCTGAATTTATTTCAACAGCTATTTAAAAACCAAACTACTCACATTTGAAAGACTACATGTCTTAAAATAATCAAGCAGCACTACACAATAGGTAATGTTTGAGTTCTCAAATGTTCTATATTAGCTCTACTGAGACGGGTCCAGTGGCTGGGAGAAGTTTCTAAAATTTTTGCATCCGTTCCTGGTTAGTTCCAAAAGGTCTCAAGAGCGTTTGGGATTTCACTAAGTTATTCAAAGTAGGAAAATAACTCTGAGAGGCGGGAAGAACGCACTTAAAGTGACGAGCTTCCTAACCTCCTCCGGTTCCCAAGTTTCTCCGTGAGCTCAGCACTACTGCCCACTAAGTGTTTCGTTTGCAAATAGAAACGAAGCAAGAAAAATATAAGTTCCAGCCCAAATCTTCCAAACAGGGGTCCCCCACCTAAAGTGGGCTGGCAAGAGGCTTGCCAACGTATGGGCTACAGTCACTTGGAAGTTTCTTGCAAAAAAATGACGATCAACACCCCAAAGAATGACTCATCGGGGGCTTTGTAAGCGGACTTTCTTTGCTCTCTCCACTTTCTGTCTCCCCCACTTGGTTGGAGGAAACGTCCGAGATGGAACGAGAGAGAAAAGCGCTCCGGGAGGAGGTCTGGACTCCAGAGTCCCAGCCCTCACCGTCCCCGCCCGGCCGGCCCGGCCGGGGATTCCCCTGGTAGAACGGGACGGCGGCAGAGCTGGACAGAGGGAGAGGGTGTCAACTGCCAAACTCGGCCGAGGCTTGGTAAAGAAAACATGTAAATCCAGTGAAAAAGTTTGAGGAAGGCATACACACAACACCCCCCAACTGGGTAAACACGAGGTGGGGCGGCGGGAAAGGGGAGTGGCGGGGAACCCCGGGATACCCGCTATTCGTGGGGACGGGGACGGGGACGGGGACGGGGGGGTCAGAAAGTCACCATACACAAAAAGAGAACGGAGCTGAAAAAGAAAAAAGGAGAGCGAGCGAAAGATGAAGAGAGAGAGAGAGAGTGTGTGTGTGTGTGTGTGTGTGTGTGTGTGTGTGTGTGTGTATGTGTGTATGTGTGTGTATGTGTGGAAACACGACTTTGAGTAGAACCTGGGGACCGCCTTCACCCCACGGTGCGGCCCGGCCCGGCCCGGCCCGGCGCGCAGTGGCCAAGCGGCCCGCGCTGTGTAGCGGCCCGGCGCCCTCCTTTCTCTGGGCCGCGGGTGGTGACAGCGACCGGCCTCCTCCCTTCCCCTTCGGGGCGGGAGGGTAGGGTGTGTGCGTGTGCGTGAGTGTGCTGGGGGGGGGGGGGGCCGGGGTTCACCCCGAGGCCTGCTCTCTCCCCCGCACCCCTGAGGCCGCCTCCTTTCACCTCAGCAGCCCCGCTCCGCCGGGCGGGCGGGCAGAAAAACAAAGGGGGATTAAGGCCGGGCCGGAGCGCGGAGCCGGGAGGGAGGGGAGGAGCGCCCGCCCGCCAGCCCGGGGCCCGGCCCCCCTGTCCCCCCCGTACCCCCCGGGAGGGCCCCCACTACCTGGAACAGGAACGTGGTCCAGTTGGCCTCCATGGCTGTGGCAGCCGACCCCCCTCCTCCCCACTCCCCCCCGCTCGGGGAGCCTCCTCAGCCGGAGGAGGCGACAACAAAGCGGCGGCGGCGGCGGCGGCAGCGGCAGCAGCGGCTCCTCAACATGGCAGCGCCGAGCGCGGCCACTTCCGGTAACCTCCGGGACGCACCACCGCCGCGGCGAGCGCGGGCGGGGGGGGAGCCCCGACCCGGCGGCCGCCGCCCCCAGCTGCCCCGACCCCTCCCGGGCGTCCCCGCTGCCGGCTCGCCGCCTGGGAGCTCAACCAGTGCCTGCGGGCGGTGGGGTCAGGGCCCCCGCGGGGGGGCTGGGGTGGGGCCGTGGGCGGGGATGGGGCGCGGCGTCCCCCCCCGCGGGGGTGTGTGGTGCTGCGGTCCGTGGCTCCGGCAGCTGGAGCAGGGGGAGCTCAGGAGAGAAGATGGAGGACACCAGGGTCTGGCGCTGGCTGGCTGGGCACCGCTGGGCCGCCGCCCGTGACTCAGACACGGTGTCCAGCAGTGTCGCCTACCTCAGACCCTCAACGGAAGGCTCAGTCACCGGGGCCACGCGGCTCTCCAGTCCCTCAGGCATAGCACACTCCCCACCTCCAAATTGGGGGAAGCCCCTTCCACCGTCTCCCCTCCGGTGTTCCATTCTCAGCGAGCTAAATCCTCCGCACTCGCGCTGTGATATGCATCTAGCTCTGAATGGCCTTCCAACTCAAGCAGGGAATCCCACTGGGGTGCAGCCTCAAATCCTCCCAGTGCTGAAACACTTCCCACGCGAAGAGATGTCATAACTGGGTTATTCTTGGGTGAAGGGCTGAGCTTCCCCACCTCCCCTTAACTCCAGATAGGATGTGAAATTCTACCCCACCACCACCTCTCCCGCCAAAAATAAAAACAAGTGAGAAACTACAGTCAAGAAATTATTTTAATCCTTTAGTACAGTCAAGCTTCCTCACCCCTCAAAACAAAAATCGAACTTCTGGTTGGACAGCGTCAGATGTCACTGAGGTGACCCCAGCATCTGTTTGCAGTTCCAAGTCTTCCGTGTAGGCGTCACTGCTACTGGTATTGTATGATGATGTCTGAACATTTTCTATCTTTTCCTCACATAGAGGTAGCTATTGAGAATAGGCAAGCTATTAAACAAGTGTCTCCAGTCCAAAATGTCTGTGGCAGGAATTCAGGGGGCAGGCTGTATCAGTGATATTTCTATAAACTCTGGTTTACAAAAAATTTCTCACTATTCAAGACTTCAACATCTTTCATAACCAACTGTCTCCTGTCATCCTCTCCAGACACATTCTAATCAAGGTCACCATCTCCAACTTTCCCCATAAATACACAATTGGTTAACTGCTTGAAGGCCTCGGGGAGGAATGAGTTCTGCAGTTTGGATCAGTAGCAGAAGCAGGTAAACACATCCAGGAACCAGTCACCTAAGACAGGAGCAGACAGAAAATGAAGTTTCTGATACATTCCCTCAGCTAAACTGCTCCCATATCCCTTGTCTCCTATAAATGTCCATTAGTCTCCTTTGGAAAGAAAAATAAATCAGGAAGCCTAAAGTTTATGTATGCATGCAAGATAGGGAGGGAATTAAGATACCTAAGGAATTAACTAAAGACCTTTTTGCTCTGATCTTAGACATTACATATTCTTTCATTTTCATTCAGTAAAGAAGATGGGCTTCTTTCTGGCCTCTGGAATTCATCTCGTTTCCTCCCCGCCTCTATAGTCTCTCTTACTTGGCTGCCTTTCAAACTGTGGTGAAAGTTAGCTTCAAGAGTGTGAAAATTAGTATTTAATGAAGACCATTATTCTAATGACAATATTGCTGGACTCTCTTGAATACCTTATCCTGGGATCTAGAAAGCTTTCTCCATCAACGTTTCTCACTAACAGGAAGTAGAGGTCAAGTGAAAACAGTCCAGTTCTCACTATAGAAGAACTGGGATTCGGAAGTATCACACTTTTCTTAAGGAAAATGGCTAATTTTATCTATATCCATAGGTGAAACCAGAATTCCTGATTGCTCCTCAAACCCTCTCTTAAAAAGGAAATCTAACCACCTATTAAATTAAGATGAAGTTTTAAACCTAGTAACAATTTTGCAAAAACAATCAGCTCCAACTGTTTTGAGGAATATAATGAAACCAGTAAGATTAAAGACTGTTTTTTAGAAGGGGCATTTCTGCTTATCCTTAGGACAGACAATATCCTTTATCACAAACAAAATGAGCCCCCCCACAGACCATACTGGGGTCCAGTAAAAAGACTAGGAATGGGGGAGGGGGAGGAAAGAGACTAGGGATGTCTCAAGACAGTAAATTTACCTTGATTATTGTAAACTATGTTCAGTGAGTGAATAAATAGTATTACCCTCAGATATGACAAATAACTAAAGTGTTTGGTGCCTAAGCAAAAAATACACTATGCCTATTCACCCAAATAAAACTCAGGATTCCCTTCCCTCCCCTCTTTCCCACCCTTATTCCCCTGCCCCAGCTTGTATAACCTGTCAACTTTTCAAGGCCTGTTTCATCACCTGGGAAATGAGGACAAAGTAAATACCTATCTTATACGGGTGATTTGTGAATTAAATAAGAATATGTAAAATGCTTAAGAGTACTTCCTAGAATATAACAGAAGCTCAGTAAATATTTTTATTGGTGTTGAGTGGTTCCCCATTAACAGCTGCATAAGAGCCAATTAATTATTCTTTTCTTTTAAAAATCCTCACCCAAGGATCGAGGATATTTTTTCCACTGATTTTAGGAAGTGGGAGAGGGGGAAGAGGAACTTTTATGTGGCAGACACATGAATTGGTTGCCTTCCACCCCAATGGGGAGCAGGGATCAGACCTGCAACCCAGGTTTGTGTCCTTGACACCGTTGCCTAGGAATTGAACCTCAGACCCTGGTGTGCAGGCCTACACTCTAACCACTTAGCTGCTGCCCAGGGCTATTCCTCTTCCTTTGAAAGTGACAAGTTTTTCCTCATGCTCTATCCCTTTCTCCTTCAAAGAGCCCTAAGTGGCTAAAAGGCTAATGATGACACATGACAAAGGAAGATGCCTATTAAGATTAGCTTTTCTAAAGACAATTTTTAACAAACATTAAAAAGCAACAGGATATTTCCTTCCTATATTTGAGAGGACTTTTAAATCCTATGAGTACGGTAAGGGTTAGGATTAGATTTAGAATCCTAGGAATAGAAAGCATCTCTGCTTCATTACCTGTCCCCACATAAGACCGCTCAACAAATCAAATCTAAACTTTCAGTAGAGAAGATCTAGTTAGAAGAAGCTTCAAACTGGCAAGTTACTGGACTAACTCATGAAAAAAAGCGATGATTGACAAGTCACAAATCTGGTAAAAACCAAGACTGCAATATTTAGAAATACCAAAAAAAATGACCAGAGAAGACTGTTATCCTTCATTTCCAGCCTCAATGCAATTGAGAAAAGGAAGCACACTCTACACCAGACCAAAGGGAAAGCCCTCTCCTCCAAACAAAAACCACCATTCCTCTCTTCTGAGAGGAATGCAGACATACTCTTCCCACCCCCTCCACTCTACCCCAAGCTTCATAACACACTTAAGGGCTTAAGCCAAATGTCTGTGGTCAGAAGTTGTTTTTTTTGTTTTGTTTCAATTATACCACCTAAAGTGGCATCACCAGTTATTTTTGTTTTAACTGTGAAGGTGAGGAAGGGGAAACAATAAAGATCTCCCCCTTCCCCCAATAACTATTAAGTTCCTTGAGAGCTGGAAAATAGTCACAGAGACAAAAAGAACAGGGAACAAATCTACCCATTTTCCTAGCTAAATTGGTAGTTGAGGGTTCTTCGATACTCTACTGTTTCTAAGAAGGGCACACACCCAATATACCAAAAACAAGTCCAAAGCCATGGAAACACATTTATCATCTTAACACTTCTTGAAAGAAGCTGCCAGAAATCAATGCTAAGCCTATCAGTTTCATCCACAAAGCATTTGTTTAGAAATACTGACATTTTACAGCTCCTAAATAGTAAGCAAAATAGTATAGAGGACACAAGAAGGAAAGAAACTAAGGTCAAAAATACACCAAGTAAGAAATTCAATACAACTGGAAAACATACTCTCAGGCACCAACATTTCTCCTTTGGACACCTGTTCTTCCCTGCCCTCAGATGCCCCAAGCCCAGGGTAAAGGCTGAACTTGGAAAAAAAAAAAAAGTTGATACTTAAAACGTCACTCAAACTTAGTGGGTCTGAACCCAACTACAAAACTTAGCTCAGTTTGCCCTAGCTAGTTTGGTTCAGTGGATAGAGCGTTGGCCTACAGACTGAAGGATCCCAGCCAGGTTCAATCCCCAACAGCACATGCCCATGTTGCAGGCGTGTAGGAGGTAGCTGATCAATGATTCTCTCTCACCATTGATGTTTCTCTCTCCCTCTCCCCTCCTCTGAAATAAAAAAACTCATGCTATTTGCCAAAAATAACTTAAATCCTTGTATAAAGTTATTCTGGTACAGAAGTAAAGCGTTTTACAGTAGCTATAGCCTCCAAGTCAAATACATTCCACTGGTTAAGAGGGATGTAATGACACTAACCAGTATTGTGCTATCCATCTACATTACCAGAAAAATGCTATTCATTTGCAAAAAAAATTTTTTTTAATTGCTACTTGTAAATGCTCTTGTGAAGTGTAGGGGCAGAGCAAAACCATAGATATATCAAGTGAATACTCTTTACCCAAACTCCAATAGAAACAGCTATTCAATGTCTTCTTCATATCAAATTTGGGGATAGTTCAGAGTTTGAAAAGGATTTTGTTAAGTCTCCAAAGAGTTAGCATAGTAATATATGCAGCTTTTATGGCTCTGTTTTTCTGATACTCCTTTCTCTCCCTTTCATTGGCTTAGGTTTTTTTAAAAGCTTCATTGGGTAAATCTGATTTTCAACTGAGGATCCCTCCATTCCTCAGTTGAAGGGAACAAGAACTACTGAAACCTGTGTTGAGGAATCTGAGTGAGGAAGGAAGTGTGGTGACCTAAGACACTGGTGTGGTATCATAACTAATTTTGCTACTGTTATGAATTGTAATGTTTTCCGACGGTCTTAGGCTCTACTGCAGCGGTTCTCAACCTGTCGCTGCAGTAGAGCCTAAGACCGTCGGAAAACACATTTACATTACAATTCATAATAGTAGCAAAATTACAGTTATGAAGTAGCAACGAACATAATTTTATGGTTGGGGGTCACCACAACATGAGGAACTGTATTAAAGGGTCGTGGCATTAGAAAGGTTGAGAACCACTGACCTAGACTAAGCTTTAGAAAGTCTGCTCCATTCTGGAAAGCAATGCCAAGAGATGGGACACAAGCCAGGACAGCAAGAAGGCTGGCTAAGGCTCCAAGAGAGGGAATTGACTCCTGTAAAGATGTTTCTTGACCCTGAAAAGTCTCTGAGAAGCTGCCTGAAGTTCTAGTCCTTAGATCCTGCCATAAAAACAGGTAAGCTCTATGGAGGGACAACTGTACTTAGCATTTCCTCCTCAGGCTGTCAATAAAGCACCACTACTAGAAGCATTTCACCTTTGGTTGCGTGAGCAGTGGCATCAAGCTCTTTGCTGGACCTGAAGAAAGAAGACCAGAATTCTTAGAGGGCAGGATAGATTTTGACTCAACAATTTAGGATGGTACACAGGGAAAACGGTCAGATTCAGAACATCTGGATTTTTCCTTTGAAGTAACTTTAGTCTCTTTAACAAAGCAAGGCCCTAACTCAAAGAGTTGACAGAATTAACTCTCTACCCCCAAGGCCTGACCCTGTCCCTCTGCTAACTTTGTTTCACTGATCTTACATAAGCACAGCCCCAACCCAGCTCCCCAGCTGTTTCCTCTTGTTTTTCTAGCTCCCTCCTTCTCCTCCCCCTCCTTTTACTTTCCCCTTTCATTCAGCATTGAATGCTTAGAAAGCAGATGGCAAGTAGTGAATCCAAGCCAGTGAAAAACGCTTCCTGAGCATAAAGGTATAAACCAATCCCAGAAACAGATATTCTGGGCGTTGGGATACATTATTTCTGCCTTTTGCCTAAGGAAGTCCTCGCAAATGTCCCATACACATAGTTGTTATGCCGAGGCAGTTACTCTGATCACCTACCCGTGGTCGGCAAATTGCGGCTCTTGAGCCACATGCGGCTTTTTGGCCCCTTGAGTGTGGCTCTTCCACAAAATACCACAGCCTGGGCAGGTCTATTTTGAAGAAGTGGCATTAGAAGTTTAAAAAGTTTGGCTCTCAAAAAAGAAATTTCAATCGTTGTACTGTTGATATTGGGCTCTGTTGACTAATGAGTTTGCCGACCACTGTCCTAGGTAAAGCATATGGAAGTATCCAAGTTGGCACTAATAATCTGATTAGCCCTCTTCACCAGAGCTAAGAAAATTGAAAGGGAAGCTTGACTACTAGAGGTTGGTTTGGGATTTATTCCATAGTGATCTTAAAACCAGAATTTTGGAATGGAAATTCTCCTGGGAAAAACAGGGAGGAAGGGAGGAGGAGGGGGAAGGCACAAGTCCAACATTCCAATTAATGTTTAATTTAGTAAGTCTCTCCTGGTGGATCCAAGTGCCACCTGGTAAACACCTGGTCCTAGAAATATAGCATGGGTGATATACAGAGAATCAGCTCAGATAAAAGTTCCCAGGTCAGGCTGCACTAATTACAACTAAGATTGACAAGATTTTCAAAGACCAGTCAGGACACCCCAGAGACTAACTCCCTAGTTCATAATATATTCTAATCAGTTTGAAGACAAAACAAAGACCCCCTTAATGTGGACTCTCCTTAAAAAATAGCTCATGTTGTAGAACTATTCTGTAACTATTATGGTTTTGCTATTTCAGTAAACACATATTGAGCACCTAATGAATGCCAGAAACTGTACTAGTCACTGGAAGTACTTTTAAGAATCTCCTCCAGTAATGAAAATATAGACCAGTTAGACATTTGCACAAGTGCTTAAAGAGCACTAGGAAGGAAGCAACTTTTTAAAAGGGGCTCTTTATCTTAATACTAAATCAAGACTTCACTTTATTCTCACATAGTGTTAGCAACGACACAGAATTGTCACCTAGGGCTGTGCACTATAGAAACTGATGCTGCCCTAGCCAGTTTGGCTCAGTGGATAGTGTTGGCCTGTAGAATGAAGGGTCCCAGGTTTGATTCCAATCAAGGGCACATGCCCAGGGTTGTGGGCTTGATCCCATTGTGGGGTGTGCAGGAGGCAGACAATCAGCGATTCTCATCATTGATCATTTCTCTCTCCCCTTCTGAAATCAGTAAAAAATATATATATACACACACACACACATTTTCTTTTTAAACACAATCCTGATACCTCCAAGGCTGAATACTTAGGGCTAAATGTAATGCAGACTTTTACTGCAAACTGTAGAAGTTACCCCACATTGACTTAAAACCTATCTAACCTACAGTGGTAAAGCAATTCAATCCGGTTTTATGTCATGGATCTATTTTACTAATACAAATTTGTGTAAATGCAGTTACCAAAACAAATGCAGGTTTATAGACATTTACCCAGAGTTGTTCCTATGCTACATTTCTTTGTGGGGCTGCTGCCTAGCTAGAGTGCTAGCCAGACCCTGGCCACTGCATGACCTGCTGTCCTTTTATGGTGCCACCCTGATAAGTAGGGGTCAAAAGAGGGTAAGGGCTTCTCTTATGCTGGCTGTGCACTGCACACTAGAAAGCCAGGGAGCTAAACACATCACTTTCTGGCTGCTGGGCTCTGGGTCATGGCCACTGTGACTAGATTTTAACTCCTGCTTTGGAACTGCTCCCAGAAACCAGGGTTAAAATCTGAATCAAAGACAGCACCATGGGACACCCTGGTGGCATCAGGTGGGTATTACAAGCTATGTTCCAAAACTAATCCTAACCTCCCCACTGGAAATGCCTGGCTTTAAAAAAGCAATGCAGTAAGTAAAACAAAAACTTGTCACCATGAGACTTGGATTCAAGTTCTAGGCCAGTCACTTTACCATCTCTGAGCCTATTTCCTCAAACCGCAAAATGAGGCTAATACTATTTGAGGATTAAAATTATACCCTAGCTGGTTTGGCTCTGTGGATAGAGCATTGGCCTTTGGACTGAAGGGTCCTGGGTTCGATTCCAGTCAAGGGCACATGCCTGGGTTGCTGGCTTGATCCCCGGTGTGGGGTGTGCAGAAGGCAGCCAATCAGTGATGCTCCCTCATCATTGATGTTTCTCTCCCTTCCACTCTGAAATCACTTAAAAAAAAAAAATTAATCAAAGTACTTTCAGTAAGGTGTTTTGTTTTTGCCCTGACCATTGTGGCTCAGTGGGCTAGAGCATCAGACACGCATTGAAGAGTCTCAAACAACATTCCTCAGCCCTGGTAGGGATGAATGTGGGGGGCAACCAATCGGTCTCCCTCCCCCCATTTTTAAAAAGCAATGGGAAAAAAATTTTTTTTGGTATAGCAAAGGTGGAGATTTATTGAAGAACAAGTAGACTCCCAGGTGGGGAGGGGGAAGGAAAAAATTCCTTAGATGAGGACTAAACAAAGAAAAAAAAGGTATTTTTATCCCAAGTCTTCGCATTTTCTCCTTGAAGTTTTCCATTTTAAAAAAGGCAGCAAAGTCACTACTTTGGGAATAAACCCAATTTGATTGGAGGATCACACTACATATCTAAGCTATGGGATATACCTGCATAGGATTTCATGAATCTATTTACTTATTCACGTTTATTAAGGTGTGTACTAGTATACTAGACATCTTGAAATAAGTGTTAGAAAGTTATTAACTGTCCTTACTCCAAAGGTTTACCATAAACTTGAGGGAACTGCAACACATATACTAAAACAGCTGAGTTCATTAAGTGTATGAACTACTTATCACTATGTAAACATGCCAAAGCAAGCAAAACAAACTGTGCAATTAGTCCAAGAATTGCACTTAACTGATGAGGAAAGGGTAGAACAACTTTTAAGGGCCAGAGAAATGGGGGTGCTTATAGGATTTTGGTGTGTTGTGTGTTGAATGTTTGCTGAAGTCTCTTGGCTTTGAGAACTGCTTAAGCTAGTTCCTCTATAAGCCTAAAAACCAAGGTCCCTGGCCTAGAATAATATATCTGGTTTCTTTAATCTATGTGAATCTTTATATCTGAATCCCTTTATGGCAGGGGTCCTCAAACTGCAGCCTGCCGAGGACATTTATCTGGCCCGCCGGGTGCCATTGCCTGTCCTGCTTAGCAGCCGACTCGTCCCGGGCCCGCAGTGCGCATAGGAACTTGTTCATAGTTTGAGGACCCCTACTTTATGGAATAACTCATTAAAAACGACCAAAACGATACAATCACACTGAGAAATCTGCAGAAACCCTCAGTGACAGGACCACTAAATTTATAAGTGATTTAAGACTTTTTTTCTGTAATAATTAAGCTTAAGAATGATGGGAAAAGAAGACCGAGGAGGAAACAGCAAGAAAAGGAACTATTGCCCAGCTGGTGTGGTTCAGTGGTTGAGTGCTGACTCATGAACCAGGACACTGTCGGTTCAATTTCCGGTCAGGGCACAGGTCCAGGTTGTGGGCTCAATCCCCAGTGTGGGACATGCAGGAGGTAGCTGATCCATGAATCTCTCATCACTGGTATTTCTCTCTCTCCCCCGCTTTCTTCTCTGAAACCAATAAAAATAACATTTTTTAAAAAAGGAACGACTCTACTCTTTTATAAAACAATGGCATCAATTCATGATCTATACTCAAAGTGTGCACAACGTGCAGCAAAACTTTATTTTTGACTTTGCAAGACTGATTTTTGGGGAAGCACTTTTCCAATTATACTTGGCTTAGGTTAGCATTTAAATTAATTCGCATTTCCTCACTAAGGAGAAATTATCTAAAGCAATGTTAGAATTAAAATTTTTCTCCAATAATCCATACAGTTAACCAATAGTTTGAGAAATAGGCTTCTACACAGTGCTTTGCTTTAAGAAGTACTAAGTTCTTTCCATCTTGTTCAATCAACATTTATTAAACTGTCAGCATTGCATTTGGCTCATTGGGAAATACAAATATTACAAAAATTCCATAGGGCATGAAAAATTAACAAAACATTCCACAGTAATAAATTGTGAGGAGACTAAATGCATCAGAAAAGACCGCTATTATTTGGGTTTAGCAGCTTATTTTTTATAGTTGCAGAAATGAATTTTGAGGATGACCAGGATTTAAAGCTGCAGGTGACTGCTAATTGGGGGGGGGGGGGGGGGCGGGGGGCGGTAGAGAGAGAAGGAAGAAGTCTGAAAACAAGCAAGTACACAGAAGCAAAAACAAGCATGGTCAGTATTTACCAGATCAATCAGAGCAGGGGAAGATGTGATTGAGAATAGTGATAAATTTTAAAAAGGTACACTATAATTCAATAATTCATATTAGGTGAAGTGACATGTTTTAGGAAGATCAGACTTAATGGCCAGGATAAAGACTAGTCAGTGAAATAAGGTAAGACATTTTAGTAATAAATTTGGGTGCACAGACAAGGATGCTGATATAGCAAATGAAGATAAGAGGACAAATCCAAACAGGATTTTAAAGAACTCCATTTGACAAGAAAACACATCTCTATAGTCTAGCTTAAGTTAGATACAATGGTACTGTGGCCAAGAACTAGCGATACAAAAAAAATTTTTAATGTCTTCAAAAAGAATTAGAAACACTCTAGGTCACAATATGGAAAATGTTCTAAATAAATATTTAGTTCTACTGCACAGTAAGTATAACTTGTATACGGATTTAGTCCCAACTTAAAACTGAGACCTACATTTACTGGTTCTTTATTTAAGATAGGTGGGGAACAAGTTTGGCCTGAAAAATAATTTGGTCTGGCCCTGCTAAGGCCTTAAGGGTAAGTTAATTAAATGTTTGACCAAATATAGGTTAATTTTTAAGTTGGTAATTTGTATGGCCCGGGAATAATGTTTTAAATGGCCCCTGGCAGGAAAAAAAAGGTTCCCCACCCAATGTAAAATACTCAGAAAAGGAATTCAATTTTCCAGGTTTCTCTTCCAAAGCAATGGAATAATTCATCTTTTGAGTGTCTACTCAGTGTAATAGCATTGTGCTACATACCTAGGAGGGAAGGATGAGATGTTATAACCTGTTAGAAGACAGGTATATGGTAACACAAAGGACCAATAGTACTTTTTCAATTAAGTATTTATCATGTTCCACACACTGCTTTTGTTCCTTAGAAAATAAAAATTCATGAACCAAGAAAGTTGAGGTAGATGGATGGACAGAGAAAGCCAGCCAAGGTGACATATGCTATACTAGAGCACATACATAAAGTCTGTGCTAACATACAAGGGAGTGATTCTGTTTGATGGGTGTGCCAAAATTTTCAGAGGTAATTTCTTCAAGTACTACTTGAGGTATTACTCCCATACTCATTTTCTTGACTAAATTACACCAAGTGGGAGTAGGAAACTTTAATACAGTATTCTTAGTGACAATTTCAATAGGAGACCAACAAGTTGAAGTTTGTTTCCTTTAGATTTTTGCAATGTAAAATTGGGGGAGATATGAATGACAAATGCTAAAGTACTACTTCCCAATAATTTTCAACTTAAAATAAAATGGCACTAAGTAAACACATCGAGTAATATATACTTTTTGATCACAAGATACTTACTTCTGTGCCTACTTAAATAAGGCCCAGAAAACATAAACAGCCAATCTGACTTGCAGATTCTTAAAAGACACAGTAATGCCAAAAAATAAGATCACTCCAGAAACTGTTTCATGCCATAAAAACTAAAGGCATATTCATTTTTTTGGTAGTATATGACCAATTTTATGCCAAGACTTTTTTCCCCCTAGCATACCTACTCCACCCAATTCTTACACTCTATGCCTTACTATTTCAGACCTGAAGATGTACAGGGAGGCAGAAAACAGGTAGATACATGTCTTCAGCATTTTCTCCTAAGATCTAGAAATACTTTCCTGGTTTACATAAGCTTGGTACTCATGAAATTAAGCTCTATCCAAAACCTAAATGAATCCAAAAGCTGAAAAGGGAAATGATTTTGCCCAACAGATAGGAAGACAGAGGTAAAGTTACAGGAAGAAAACTTACCCGAAAAAGAACCAATCTCTTAACTTTGGAGCTGATATACACTATTTAGTTGGTTTCCACCTTGCTGTCTGGATCCTTTACAATAGGGATAATTTCCTGTTGCTTTTGCATCATAGCTCCCTCTAGTGGTTAAGTGATTTCCCCTAGCATTTAACCAAATAGCAAAGTGAAATATTGTGGTTTTTTTAAAAATCACCTCAAGACATTTAACATCCCTACAATTTGACATTTTGCTCACAGGCTCTAAGGTTCCACTATCTTCACATTGATAGTTCTATCAACAGTTGATAGACGACACTTCTAAGTTGTTTGGTAACAGGAGTACACTTTATAACCTGGTTGTTGAGGTTAACTCCTTTGTACTTTTCAAGAGATGAAAAAAACAAACACTCAGGACCTGATGAACTTTCAAGTGTTGTTTTGTCTATCTATGTTTCATACCTACCTAAATAGTAACCTCCTAAGCAAAGCATGAATAACCTCTCTTCCTGATAACCTATTATGAAGTTCCTTCTGCCTAAATTAATTTCTGCATGAAGTCAAAGACTAATTTACTATGTACTATAGAAGCACCAAGTGATTTTTGTAATAATAATAAAAAAAAAGAATTCCTTTTCTTGATCACTAAAAAATCACAACCAGGGTTGTTAATAGCTTTCAAAGCTAGAAGCACCCCTCAAGCCCTCATTCACAAGAACAGTGATTTAAGTATACTGACTTATTGTGCCTATATCTAAAACATCTTTATAAAAGAAAAAAGGTAAAATAAGTCTTTGCCAGGATGACTTTGTTCTATAGACAATATGAACAGATGTTTCCTTATAATTTTTTTTTTTTTACTTCATGCCAATTCCAGCTATTTCTATAGGACCAGAATGATCAGTGTTCCTGAAAATAAAGTACTAGGAGAAAAAAAAACTGCCCTAAAGAATGCAGTATTCCACTGTATACACTAGGATGGCAAACCATTTCCTTCAGTGGAATACAAATGTTTTGAACCCACTATAGCAACAGAATACAAAACATTGAGTCATACCTTTTCTTTCCTTGTGGCCACTTCAGCCTAAGTTGGAGAACTTATATCTCAATAAAATATCCACAGAAACAGGTTTTTACTCACATCCAAAGTTACACAATCTTAGCCTTATGTATTCTATTATAGTTCTACAATCCCCTTCCCAAACTCTTGAAGACAAGTGTATCTGAAATTCAGCCTGTTTACAATGGCATACAATCCTATATAAAACATAAGACTCTCAGCAAACCCCGTGGTAACTGTATAACGACACACATCAGTATTTCTGCAGGAAGACAAGTTAGTCACAGTTAAGTACAAAATGAAAACACTAATTTTTGTCAGGTTTTACATTCAATTAGTCCAACAAAATCAGTTTTCAATGTTTTTTGGATAAGAAACCGTGAACCCATTTTCTGCCTTTGCATTCTCCATACAGTAATAGAATTAAGTTAAACCAAAGGATGGTTATGTTAAAATAGAACCTCAATCTAATTTCTCTCCTTTTAATAACTACTTTTGATAAATACAGTGTATTTATTACTTCATATACAAAGCAAAAAGGCACATGTAAATTCATCTTCACAGAAACTTAAAAAACACCAGCCCTAATGAGCATAATGTTTCGAAGACAAAACTCAAAGTTGTACTTCTGGAATCATATTGCACTTAAGCACAAGTGGATATATGCGCTAGAAATGTATTAAAAGTGTGAAAATTAGGAAAACATTTTAAACAAGGGAAATCTGTTCATATTCCAAACATTAAGAAATTAAGCGTAACTTAATTCTTAAAATACAATCCAGATCCCAAATAGGAATCAGAAAATGGGTTTCTTACCTTTTGTTTCCAGCATGTGGGCTGAACAGCAAGATGGGTTACTCAATCTGATGTTATGAAAAATAGGTGCTTCTTAGACTTAAGTTTTTCCTTGGTTAGAAAATAACAAACTAATTATAGGCTCCCTGTAATATTCTAAGAGACAAATAGGGAGAAAAGGTGGAAAATTCAAGCCAACTTTTTTAGTTTCCAAAAGGGTGGCTTTCTGCTAATAGCTGCTAATACAGGTAGAGGTTTAAGGGCCATTCTCCTAAGACTGAAAAAAATAGGCATCTCCCCTCACAGCTTTTAGCTGTCTTGCTTTTAACTGCAAAACCTGTGCCCCTCTATCATTCGCTAATACACATTGTCCTTCCCTAATCTTCAGCCTATCTTGTTTTCACCTTGGGATTCAAACTACTAAAAGTTTTAGTAGAGCACATCTTTCAACTTAGCTTAAATGTACTCAACCTTGAATGAAGACAATTTTCATTTTGATCCTATCAAAATGTTCAGTTAAACACAAACAAAATCAGGCTTAAATTTACCCCACATTTACCATTCCAAAATTAAATGTCACACCCTAAAAATGCCTGATCTCATTAACACTGTCAGGCCTGGTTAATACCTGAATGAGAAACAAAACATCTTTCTGCTTCTCGAACCTATTTTGAATTTACATAAAACTAATAAATCTATACCAATTGCTTTACTTAAATATTTTAAGTGGAATTCTATTTTTGATTTTAATATCCCTCTTCCTCCTAACATTCCACAGGATTCATTTATGGTAGGTGACCTTATGCAAATCTTGGGGCCCATTTCTCCTCTTACCAAGACTTTTAGTTTTTCAGTTTTAAATCATGTTACCTGAATAGCTATCTTAAGTTCAGCTTCCAAATATCACCAGCACCCAAGGGAAATGTTAATAATGGATGCAGAGAAAGAATGGTTTGATGGCTATGACTAGCTATCAGGAAATCAGACTAGGAATTTTAGGTTAAAATCCTAATTCAAGCAAACTGAAAATTTTAAAACCAAGGTACTATCAAGTAAAAAGACAGAAAAACTGGCAGATTACAAGATATAATCACTGCTTTGACATGTTTTTGGATATAGTATAATAACCTTATAGTTGAGAGGGGTTTATAAGGCAAAATTCTAAAGAATGATCAGCTTTTCATCAGCAACAATTCACTCAAATAAGCAGTTATTCTTCGGGTGTACTATTCACATTTCAAAAAGGAAGTAAATTGTATTGAGAATTCTAATCTGTGAATTTAAATACTTACCAATTTTTGAGATGAGTTTCATTGAGAATCTCAAAGGCTACTGCGCCAAGTTAACATTTACCAGTCATCACTCAAATTTTGTATAAAAGCCTATCTTATCTAGATGATCACCAAAAATAAGCAGCATCTATAAATTTTAGTAACTTTATTATCAAAGTATCAGAAATTTATCTTCCAGAGACTAGATCACCCGCCATTCACCATGTTACATACACAATTGCCTTTCTCACCCTTTCTTCTTCCCCTGAATATTTTTACAATTAACAAGAATTGCTTAATACCATTAAATTACCTTTCAAAACCTTTAATTTACTAACACATAAATGCAAGTCAGAATCTTATCATTTAAAGTATTAACTGATAGTCTCCCAGTTAAAATCTTAGAAGAGGAAAAAGGACAACCATGCATAGTTTTTTAAAAAACGTTTATTTTTCAAAGAAAAACGGCAACAGCCAATTGGAAACCTACTTGTTCTTCAACTCCAATTTTGTTTTCTTTAAATTTAGAAATGACTTACTGATTTACTATTTTAAACAAACCCCCTCCCTTTCCCCCTTTAAATGTTTACCATCTACTCGTGCTGAATCCTTCCAAGGAGATTGCTCCAGCGTATATCTCCAGGTCCTCGCTTTGCTCCTTTTACCAAAAAATGCAAAACACAATTCCATCGTGCATCTTAAGGGCTCCAATCGTCAAAAATAGGAAAAAAAAAAATCTTTGGAATAGCCAATTAAGTTGAAAAAAAAAAAAAAATCCACACGAATGCGGTTTGGTTGGGGCAGGAATCCACTCCTATGTTCCTGGTAATCTGATCCCGCTCCATGAATCCTTGTAATTCATCCTCCCTATCCTATCCACATTATGATTTGAATCCAATGATCCAGCTCCAAGGATTGGGATCCAGTGAGCCCTCTCCAATCCAAACCTTTATAACCAGCAAAACCAAAAAAGAGGAGGCAAAATGTTAGATACTGTAATCAAAAAAGGTTTCTGGGGAATGATGAGTTATGTCTGTCATCAGTTTAACAGATGTACATCAATAACTATCAAATTCCCCAAAACAAGTTTCTGAATGGTGTTCAGATAAACTTTAGAAACTTAATCATCATAGAGACTAATTGGAAGAAGCATCTTATATTTACAGTTCAACTGATAATGCCAACACTTGTTACTGTACAGCGTATTACAGGTTTTGTGGTTGCAAGAAGTTATGTATTTGAAAAGTTTACTGGTATTGTTACCCACCTAAGTCTAAACTAAATCTAATGCTCCCATCTGCAATTCAATTTGTAAATTAAAGTGTTTTAAACATGAGTCAATTATGAATATTAAAGGGGAAGATGATACTTAAAAAGTATATTCCCAACTAGATTATCTACACCAATATGTTGGAATTCTATAATTTGCTTTCATTTTGTCTTAAAAAAAATGAAATAGCAACGCTATATCAGTCACACAGAGGACATGCAGATTTAGCAGTATTGATATTATACTCTATCTGGTTGGAATTAAAGACACCCTGTACCCACATGTACACCAACAGCAGGTCACACATTAACAGTTGTAACTAAGCACTGTGACAAATTAGCCAGTTCTTCCCACATTAGTCCCTATTAAAACAAAAAAGGGGGAAGGGAGCAAAATAAACTGTTACAAATGGGCAATATAATTTTTCCACAATTGCCAAGGTTTAAAGAGCAGAGCAATTGTAGGTAAAGATAACTGCATAAGATGTTTGCAAGTGTTTTAAGGTGGGTGCATATATATCATTTTTAACGCTTGCTTTTTAGTATAAGGTCAATACTGCCAATTTCATCTGTGACAATAGCACTTGGAGTCATACCATTGCCTCCATTATTGATCTGATCCTCCTCAATCCTCCTTTTGACAATCCTAAAATGATTGAAATGTGCTCCACAATCCTTAATCCAAAGCATTCTTAATCCATCTCTTCAGATATGTCTACAGAAAGACACATGAAAAGCAAGATAAACATAAGAACTTCCCCAGGTAAGATAACCACAAACATCCCCAACATCCCCGTTCACACAAACCAGAGCAGAATAGACATTTGCACAATATCACAGTCTGAAGAGAATGGAGAATTAACTAAATTTAAACAATCCTGTCTACGACATCACTTAAAATACAATTTACCAGACATGAGGGGAATGTAGATGTTAGGAGCAAGGGGATATTACACAAGAATGCAATTCAACACTTTAGCCCATTCTGAACAAAACAGTTTGAATTAAAAAAAATGAAAAGATTGTACTGAGTAAAGGAAAACTGTATACAACATGGGTTCTACAAAAAGTGTCACCAATTATCTTATGTACGAGAGCGAGATCTGCTATGACGGGGAGAATAGCGTGGTGATCCTCTGCTTCTCCTTGGGGAGTAACTGCGACTCCTGCTGTTGCTTCTGCTACGGCTTCTGCTACGACTACGGCTTCGAGATCGAGATCTTCCATAACTTGGACTTCTGGGCCCATCAACTTTAACCCGGATGTAGGCAGTTTCTCCCTATTGAATAGACAGAACTTTCGATTGAAAGATCTAAGCTTTTACCTGTGTTTAGGCATGCTGAATGAGTACAATGTAGCTAAAACCAGAAATCTGGCACTTTACTTGGGCACCCTTGCCTGAATCTTACCTGCAAAATCCACTGTTAAGACCACTGTATCCAATTCTGGCCAAAGAAAAAAATAAGTGTATAACCTACCTCATGAGATCTAAACTTAGTGTTATCCAGTTTTCGAACTGCATAGGTCATATCTTCTTTCCGTACAAACTCCACGACACCAGTGCCATCTCGGTAAACATCAGCATAACATACATCACCTGCTTCACGCATGTGATCCTTCAAATCCTGCCAGCTTCCACTTGGAGGCAGTCCTGAAAAAGTGACTTTTTTTCAACACCAATCACCCTAAATTTCCTATTAAATTTAAAGTTTACATGAGAACAAAGACTACTTCATAATTAATGATTACATTTAAGGTCACGGGTAAAGAGCCAAGTTTCTGGAGACCGGAGTCCAAAATTATTTGTAAAGTAAGGATCTTCATATTCTAGGTACCGAAATCTAATCCGATAAATTTCCATTACAATAATCCTTGTTTATTTCCTAAACAAGAAACTAAAGTAATTTAAGACCTATCATAAGGACTTGCATTTGTTAAACTAGTCTCATGCGGGGAAAATTTAAAGAAGTTTCTGTCCCTTCTCATCAATCCATATTAACAGTAAACTCACCAGAGACAACCACTCTGTTTTCAGATCTCCTGGATGGGGGGCCATAGCGGCCACGGGGTGCTCCGCCACCTCCACCCCCGCCGCCGCCTCGGCCTGTGCCACGGCCGCTTCGAGGAAACTCGACCCGCAGACGGTATCCATCGTAATCATAGCCGTCGCGACCATACACCGCATCTTCCGCGTCTCTGCGTGATCATAGAGCGCAAGAAGGCTAAGAAAAAGGGACCCACAGGAGTAGCTAACTCAGCCGGGACCTAGCGGCCCCCCGCACATGCGCACCGGGGTGGAAGAGCTCACATGCGCTGCATAATAGGAATGGCCCCTCCCCCACTCAGAAACACGCCGAGCTCCCGACCACTACACCACACCAACCCTCAACGCCTCACTTTCCCGCTCCGAGCCTGAGCCGGCTCTGGGAACCTCCACGGTTCTGGGGGCCCAGCCACCAGAAAGGCCAAACCGACTCAGCTCCTTACTCAACTCCTTCATGGGCGATAGCGTCTTGCCCCCTACTTCAGAGCCCGTCTCCCATTCTCTAATATTAAGGCCTTGGAGCTTTCCCCAACTACTCCAACCGATTTCCTCAAGGCCGCAAGCCCCAGGTCGCCTCACCGCGGGTCCTCGAACTCAACGAAGGCGAAGGGTGGTCCTCCGCGGCGATTCTTGAGATCGATGTCGCGGATAGCGCCGTATTTGTAGAACACGTCCTCAATGTCCTTGGTTCGAATGTCTGGAGGTAAGTTACCCACGTAGATGCGACAATCATTGTTCCCTGCCGGTCCACGAATCACACCACCTCCGGACATGGCGACGACGAAAGGCGCGGACTCGAGAACAAGCTCCCACCAAGCCTAGCAAAAGGGAGAGCTAACGTGCAGCGACACCACGGCTCCCGCGGCCCCTGCAAAATGGCGCCTTTATCTACTTGGCGCACGGATATGGGGGAGGGAAGTAGAGAAGCGGGAGGAAGCTATTTGATTTCAGTGCGCACGCGCAAGAGCGTAACGGGACTGCGAAAGTACGCTCACGTACGCGCGACGTCACCCTCCGCGCGAAGGGAAAAAAGTTCCCTGCATTCCCGACTTGCCAGTAGTTTGGTGAGGGAGTAACTAGCTTTTGATAAAAGAAATACAGAGCCCTCGTTAAAGGATTATTAACCCCTGTCGAGTCTTAAGAGGTAGTTTCCTCAGGAAAAAGCCTTTTAGAGCAACCAGGCGCCTTAAAAAGACTTGGTAGAACCTACCCTAGAGCCTGTCCCACCATGCTCTGCGGCAGTAACGGCCTTTGGCGGGAAAGACTCCTGGGGGCGGAGTCAAAGGGACGCGTCGGCAGTTCCGGAAACCTGGGCATCCTTGGAGAGTGCGCCTAGTCTAGGAATTGCGCTACACTTGATTCAATCAGGAGTCGAGGGGTGACTGTGTTCCTGCCCCAGGGATATGAGGCAGTTTGCAGAGATACAATAAAACATTATTGAAACTGAAGAAATCCAGGGGAATGGGAAAATAAGGAAGGAGCGTTAAGATAAGAGTCATGGGTAAAGTTAGTACACAAAATATCCGCAGTAATAGACCGGAAAGTTACTAGAGATGGATTGCAAATTTGATTCTGGTCATCCCAGTAATCACAGTAAAGAAGGGAACACAAGTATATTCAAAATCCAAAGTGCCTTTGAGATTAAAAAAAAAAAAGATTGTTTAGAAGAAGGGCATTATTTCTTAGTTTTAAAAGTTGATTGCATTTTACAAATATTGTAGTCCATGTACTCTCTATGATGGTTTCCAAAATTACGTGTATATGTGCGAGTATTTTCTTCTGTAAAGAGGATTTGAAACTTTGATCAGATTCTTAAAAGGGCCTGTAGATCCCAAAGGGGAAATAACCTGAAAATTTTAGAGGGAAGGACAGATTGATGATCCTTCAATGGTACTTTTTGAAACGGAGCTTTTAATTAAAAAGACAAGAACCTGATAATTTTTAAAATGAGAAGGTGACCAAAAAGGACATGATTTTTAACAAATTTATTCAGTATCTAGCGCTGTCCTATTTGGTTAGTAGCAGAAGAGATGAGAATTTATTTTTACATTGCAGGTATTATTTTTATTCAATAGTTATTTACTGAGCATATTTCCTTTCTGTTCAAACATTCATCCATCAATTGAGGTTTATTCAAGTTCATCTTCTATGATTAATGTTAAGTCAATGATAACTGAAGTGATTTAAACAGAAGTGCTTTTAATTTCAGGACATCTTCATTCTAGAAAAATAAGAATATTGAATTTGCTTTGATTTATTCTTGTCTGTTTGAATTAATGCAATAATTTCTGATTTTGTCCAGTTCAGAGGAATACAAGGTTGATGTTAATACAGAGTGAATAGGACATTCTTGTTTTTCTATCAGCTTCCTTTGTATTGGAATAGAACCTGTGTTCTGGGGTCCATGGTCAAATCAGGATTTAGCAGGAAAAGTCTGGATGGCTCTTTATCAAGATCTCCCAGGATGGCATTAGCTTAGTGATTATTACAGTTAATACTATCCATGTACCAGAGTTGATTAATAGATTTTAGTCCATAAGAAAGCAAATAAACCAAACTATTTGTTCATTTGTTGGTGGTAGGGCAGATTCATTTTTAATAACCAGGATGCTCAAATTGTACATGGCCAAGGTAAATGTTCTTGGCAAGTCTGGAAAGCACAACAGGCATTTGCTTGGTAAATGAGAAATTAAAGCAAAATGAGGTGAGCCATTTTGAGAGATACTTCATTCAGATCATGGTGAGACCTGATAAACAACAGAGTATATAGATCTCCTCAATGACAGGAAAATTCCTACCCCCTGGATTTTGTGTCTGTTCTTGGACAGAGCTGGGTAAGATTGGCAATTCTCTTTATTTAAAATAATAATATATACATACATATATATTTATATATTTTTTGTTACTGATTTCAGAGAGGAAGGGAGGGGGGAAATCCATTATTAAATATGGATTTTACCAGTTTAGTTCTCAGAAGCTGCTTTATTTTCAACACTGTCAATGGTTATGAAAATTTACTTTTTCAAAAAGAAACTTTTTAAATACTTTTGAGTCAATTCAGTGAGTATATACCCTGTCAGCACTGTATTTTCCCCTGGAAATAATTTCTTGGGGGGAAAAAGAAAAGAAATTCAAAAATTTAATTACTGTTAGGGTTGAATTGAGAAGATAGTTTTTCAGTGATTTGCAGAACATTTAAAAATCTATAACTGATGATAGCTATACAACTCTGTAAATAATACTAAAAATCATTGAATTGTGTAGACTTACAGTGAATGAATTATATAGTATGCAAATTATAACTCAGAACTTTTTAAAAATGTCTGGGGGAAAAATATTTCCACAATCAGGAAAATCACTCTCTAGTACCATTCCTCCAAAGGCATTTTTGGAGTTGGGGGTGCTCTAGAGTAATTTGCACTGAAATACAGCTCCCCTAATCTGGAAATACTGTTTTTAATATTCATGCATCTTCACTGTCTTCCCTGGAGATAACTTACATTTACTAGGTAAAGAGACACTTAACAAAGATTAGGAATATTTTATTGTATTGTGTATAGGAGTTATCTCCACAAACAGTTCACTTGCATATCTCTATTCCAGAAATTTTCAATCCGAGTGATGTTTAACCGGTGTGCTGCAAGAATTTTTAAAACATGCAGTACCTAACTATTTAGTCAGGGGCACTGACCTCTCTTCCCTTTGATTGTCAAATAAAGAAATCACAACAGCCAGTACAACAATATCATCAAGTGTGAATGAATAAAAATTATACCTATTTTTTGTCAGATAGGCAAAAAATATAATACATTTTTTGGTGTGACACAGAAATTTAGTAATTAGTTTTTGTGTGCCATGATATGAAAAGGTTGAAAATCACTGCTCTCTTCCATTGTTCCATTTGTTTTGTAGATATCCTCTAAAAAAGGAAGAAATAGTATATATCTTTTAATTTAATCTATATTTGTCTCATCTTCCCTAGTAAACTATGTTGAGGACAGATTTCTGTTTTATTCCCTTTATTACCAGTAAATTCTCTCTTCAAACAAATATTGATAATTAACTGACTGCTTTTTTAAAAAGGTGGGATGTTAGATGAACAGTATGTTGTTTCTTTGGAAACTTCATGCTGTCAGTGGATAGAATGGTACAAGAATTGTTTTTCATTTCACAGTATAATCAGGATGACCACTTTTCAAACTCAAAGATGTCATTTAATAATATATTTTTGGTAATCTTATTTTAGGACTGGCCTCCCTCACTCTTTGATTCCCCTTGTTTTGTTTTTAGCTAATGCTTTCCATCTTTATTGTTCCATTATTGAAGATAATAGGATATGATTTTGCCAGAAAACAGCTCTTGAAATCATCTATTAGGAAGAGATATATTTTCACCATGTCTTCATCTTCCTAATTGTTACTCCCTCTCTCCCTCTTGCTGCTCAGTTCTTTCTCTTAGAAATTGAAACTCCATATTGTACATTTCCTAATTTGATTGAGTAATGGCTCTTTAAGGAATTTTATTAAAATATGGCAGATATGCTTTATTTGCTAAAAATGCTACCTGTTTTGGCAATTTAATCTTAAGGTCTGAGTCCTATATAAATATTAGCTATTTTATTATTACTACTAGTTATATGTTAACACTGCTGCCAATTGTATTAGAAATAATTTCAATAAAATTTTTAATTTGAAATTTTGCGAGTGTGATTATTTTTTCTCTTTATTATTTTAGAAGATACCCCAGATTAGCTGAAAACTCTTAGAATTACTTTTCTAAATTTGCTTGCAACATAGACTACATGCCCACAAGCCTAAAATACAGGGTGGGGCAAAAGTGGGTTTACTAATACAGTTGTTTGTATGGAAAGTAATACAATAATTAACAGTACAAGAATAAACCCTTGTATTATGCGTACTCACAACTAAACCTGTTTGCCCCACCCTGTATTGACTTAACTGGCCCTTACAGAAAAAGTTTGCCAGTCTGAGAAAAAAATAGCCTGCTTTTGTAATTTTTGCTTAAACCTAAATAAAAAATTCAGTTTTGTCATGTTCTCTCTCTCTCGTATGTGTTTTTGTCATGGGTAAGATCTTACATTGTTAAGAAGTTGTAAACATAAGTAATACACATTTTCAAGTCATATGTTGCTTCTACATGCTTCATGGGCCATTGCTACAGTTTAGTGATAAGGTACAAAGACCTGGTGGAAACAAATTCCTTTGCTGGTCTAACAAGCCTAGAACAGAAGCTGTTGCTCTGCTGCAATTGGTTGCTTTTTTTTTTTTTTTTTAGTTGCCTCAAAATGCTCAGTGCAAGGGTGCGAGTTTCTGTAGTCATTCTTGCATTGAAATGATGTTGCATGCAAAGAATCCATACAGGTTTTGTTCTAAGTAAATATCTACTAATGTCTACTCACTGTGGAATTTGCAGATGACATTTCCAAAATTTGCAGATTGCGTTCTACAGTTTTGGAATCCCACCAGTTTTCAGACTGGTGCTGGTTCCACTATGCAGGCCCCACGAGGGCTACTCTATGTGGTGAGCAGTATAGTCAACAATCTAGACCCATGCCCATGGGATATTTCCTTGTCTGACTGCAGTTTCTTCTAAGTGAATGTCTACTCTTTGTAGAATGCAGACTCCAGGGGAGAGAAAACTATTTCCCTTGGCTCGTTGGGATCTATCTTCATATAAGTTGATTGAGAATGAGAATGTTTGCCTCTATAGGAATTGCCTCTCTTTTATGCAGGAATACAACCTCTCCCTCTGCCTCAGGTCAACATGGACCAACATCAATATATTTTCCAAAGTTTGGATTATTCACTGTTAACACCACATGTAGGGCATTCTCAGTACAAAGATAAGGTTGAATCTTGCCAGTCAGACATGGTCCAGGACATTTTTCCTTTTCCAATTTCAGTTCCTCTAGTAAGTGAAGAAAACCAAGTCTGAATATCCTTCATGTGGTCTTTTGGATCATCATTTCTGATACAGTGCAAGCCACAGCTTAAATAAGAACATACACATTCCTGCAAAGCATCTAAATCTGTACAGAGATAAGAAATATTTCTATCTATACATAATCCCCCATAATTTTGTGGTGGTAGAGCACGTTTTCACCAAAAACTAATTTATATGCCCAAGTAATATATTCAGCTTCTCAGTCTAAAATTTCTGCATTTAGAAAAATGCTTCATATTCATCCCTGCCTTTCTCACCCAAGGACACATTTTTTCTGGTTCTCACTAATGACACTCAAATCTCCCACTGGGTTTGTCATCAGGCTTAAAATTCCCACTAAGGGGTTCATTCATTCCTCAAAAGTCTTCTGGCTGGTGTGGCTCAATTGGTTGGAGTGTCGTCCTGTACATTGAAGGGTTGCAGCTTCGATTCCAGGTCAGGGCACATACCCAGGTTGTGGGGTCAGTCCCCAAATATGGCTGTTTTCTCTTATCTCTCTCTCTTTAAAAAAAAAAGTGCTTTTAAAATAATTTTTTCCAAGATAAGTAAATGAGTGTTGCTTTATTTATTTATTTATTTGTTTGTATAGTAAAGGTGGAAATTTATTGAAGGACAAGTACAGACTCCCATGTGGGGAGGAGGAAAGAATCTCACAGCACAGACTCCCTCCCACATGCGGAGGGGGAAGGAGTCCCCAATGAGTGTTGCTTTAAATTTGTGCAACTAGAGAGCCCCTAACCTAAAAACAGTCTAAAGGATTATTCACATCTCCCACCTTAACAGATGCAGTAACTGCTTACCAACTTAAAATGTGTTTTCCTAGCTTCACCTAAATCCGTGTTTTTATTTTTTTTTTATATAGATTTTTATTGATTTCGGAGAGGAACTGCGAGGGAGTGAGAGAGAAAGAAACATCCATGATGAGAGAGAATCATGGGTCGGCTGCCTCCTGCATGCCCCCTACTGGGGATGGAGCCTGCAACCCAGGCATGTGCCCTGACAGGGAATCAAATTGTGACCTTCTGGTTCCTAGATCCATGCTCAACTACTGAGCCACACCAGCCGGCTAAATCCAGGTTTTTAAAAAAAATATGGACATTTCTGTTAATAATGTTTTATCAAGTCACAATTCTGGAGTTTCTTATAAGTTCTTAGTTTACAAATATGCATTAGAATATTGGGGCTTTAGTTAATTTCCCATCTGACAATGTGCTCTTAAAATTTTCTAATTGCACTTAAGAAAAATACATTTTTCTAGATGTTTATGCAACAATTTGTATTCAGTTATTTGAATGCCAAAGCCATGGCCTAACAGATTCAATCTTCCCTACAGTGTTTCATTAATTTTTGAGGCTTTGCCTTAAATAAAAGTAAGTACTTGTTTTGAGATGGCATAAAGTAGTAGAGGCTCTAAGTATATTTTGCACCACACCAAATTATTAAAGTGGTTTCCAAAGTTTACACCACTATAAACAGCAAATAGTTAAAAATACCTATACTGCCCGGCAGGCATGATTCGGTGGTTAAGTGTTGACCTATGAACCAGGTAGGTGGTCACGGTTCGATTCCCAGTCAGAGAACATGCCTGGGTTGTGGCCTTGATCCTCAGTGTGGGGCGTGCAGGAGGCAGCCCGTCAATGATTCTCTGTCATCATTGATGTTTCTATCTCTCTCTCCTCCCTTCCTCTCTAAAATCAATAAAAATATGTTTTTTTTAAAAAATACCTATACTAACCAACTTTTCTTAGGCAAGGCTGTAATAATAAACAGCTTCCCAAATCTCAATGGCTTAATAAAGAAACAAAGGTTTATTTGTTTATATTACATATTAGCAACCATGCATCAGCAGAGGCACTATACATATTATTCTGGAATCTGGAAATCTGGTGCAGTGGAAAGATGGGCTTTGAACAAAATGGGTTTTGGTTTAAATCTCTTATACTAGATCCCTTATACTTATGATCTTACACAACTTCCTTAACCTGTGTAAGCTTCTGTTTCTTCATCCTTCAAATGTGGATAAGAGTACTTTCGAAGTTGAGGAGATTAAATGAAGTAACATGTGGAAATCAACTGGTAGTAGAGAGGCCTGCACATGGAGGTTCTTAATTAACAGTGGTTCCTATTCAGGCTCTGATCACCTAATGTCCTTGGATTTTCAACATTTAAGGTTCAAATGTTGTTCTGTTATATTCTTCTTTAGAGAAAGGGATAAGAAGTGAAACTCAAGTTAGTCTGTCTTGTGACTAACAATATTATGGATAAATACTTAGTGGAAAAGAATGTTGAAGTTCTTGCCTAAATTAAGTTGTTTCGGGGTTCTTTTGAGGGGGAAGATATGGCTTATGCTGAAAAAGAGTTGGGAAAAAAGTGTCCCTGGCCACACAGCCTTTAGTGCTACCCAAACATAGAGCTGGAGGAAATGGGTTAGCCCTTTTGTCTTTCCATGTTTCTGAAGAATGTTTCCCATGTGGAAAAGCCGACAGGATGCTATAAACCTCCTAATTAATGCAATGCTTTTCTCTGTTGTTTGGGGCTTATCTGTGTGTTTTTTTAAATAATCAACTAGTTGGGAAAACATCTCAGGTTCCCCTTGCTAATCTGTTTGGTGTGCCGAGCAGCAGCCTATTGGAAAAGTACAGACTTTGGAGTTAAACAGATCTGAATTTGAATCCTGACAGTTCCACTTATTAGTTATATTATGGTGGACATCTAAATGAATGTCCTTTTACTCAACAATTCATCTGTTTGTGTACTCATTCTCATTCAGAACATTTATTGAGTACAGCCCTAGGCTGGACATCAAGGGTACAGAGTTAAAGAAACATGACACCTGCCCAGGACAATTTGCCCTTGGTCTAGCACAGTAGCCGGCAAACTTTCCCAACCATTCATATTATTAAGAAAGCATTTGAGCACAAACCCCTCACATATGTACACTTTTAAAAGGTACATGACTTCTAGACTGTTACGTTGTATACATAATAAGATATTTGATTTAAAAATATATAGCACCCTGGTCGGGTGGCTAAGTTGATTGGTGCATCATCCCATACACCACAGGCTTTCGGGTTTGGTTCCTGGTCAGGGCACTTATCTATGGATGTTTCTCTCTCTCTTCCTCTCTAAAAGCATATTCTTGGTGAGGAATGTGTAGATGTAGATATAAATTAGATATAGACATAGGTATATAGATATAGATATAGATAGTATCACATACCACCTAGTGCATACATCCAACTTTAGAGACCAGTAGTATCCTAGCGGTAAGCTTTTCAAACTTTACTTTCCACATCATTAAAACTGTAATGATGAAATCTTTCTCATGGTATTGTTTTTTTCTGTAAACAGTAATTTTGATTAATTATTGTAATCTTCCAATGGTGCTGGAGGGAGATGTTTGGAACTCGTGCTGAAAGCAAGGAGATGAGAGCAAGGATTAGAACTGTGTCTCTATGTTCTTTCTCTGTATCCTCTCAGTACCCAACCCCACTCTCCAGAGGCTAAAGCTAGGTGACCATGAACCTTTGTGTATGGTTATTCATAAAGTGAATCACTAGAACCAAGTATAGTGCTCAAAGCTTCCCGTGCATAATTTTATTTAATCCTCATGACAACCCTATTGTTACCTTCCATTTTAGAAATAATAAACAGAGGCACAGAGAGGTTAAGAGTCTAGCTCAAGGTCAACCAGTTAGTAAAACAGCTGTTTAGGGTTGGTACCCATAGATGCCCAGTCTTTAATGCAAATTGAGGATTGATGCCCACTCTGATGATCCTATGTTCATCTGAATGGGGTTCTCAGGTAGGCTTATGACTGAGAAGGAGGATAAAGACTGTGACCCTCGATACCAGAGTGAGACCAAAACAGTCACCCAGTAGCAGATAAGCAGGTAATCCTAACATCTCTTGGCGAAGTTCTTGGAATGCAGGAGTCTGCAGCCTCTCCTAAGTGATGAAATTTCAGTTTGGTTTGGGTTTTGAAAATATCATTGCAACTAGCCCTTTGCCCTTACTCTCCTTTAGAACCTTGTTCCTGTGGCCCCAGATGAACCCAGAGCCTTCTGTATCCAGTTAAAGCTTGGACAGCAGCACCTTTTACAATACTTGAATCATTTGAAGCAGGGCCTCAAGTCAAGTTGTTGCCATAAAAACACACATTCTGGGACTCAGAAGATACTAAGAAAAAAAAAAGGATAAAGTTTCTTTTGCTGGTAGAGATGCTCATAGAAGCCCAGCAATCCTATCTATCTAGGGCCAAAGGAGAGAAAATGTATGTAAAGGGTAACAGAAGAGATGTCATAATATGTCATCAAATTTAGATCATTTGGCCCTAGGAATTACCTGAGAGACAGAGGTTTGCTTAAAAGCAGGGTTAATGTGAGAATCACTGAACTTTGAACTGGAAAAAAATTTTTAAATCATCCAGTCTAATAATTTTATGACAGAAGGAAAGAGGCCAAGAGAGTGAGGCAGCTTCCTGAAGGTCACTGATGTAAAGAGTTTCAGGCCACTGCTCACAGCTCTGCCCCACCTGGCTAAGACTGGGGGAGAGTGTAAACAGGTAAGGAGGAAAGTGCAAAGCATCTTCAGGAATGCCAGTAAACAGAGCAGCATAGCTAGAGAACAAAAAAAAAAAGGCACTGCCCAAGATTAGATAGAGCCCAAAGGTAACAACAGGGAGTCCAGGAGATTCATACTTGAGGACGGGGCAAGGCAGGAAGGCCAATGAGGACACTATTGGGGAAGGTGTGTGCTAGAAGCCCTAGGATTTTATATTTTACCTCCTAATGCTGAAACAGACATAACACAGCAATTAAAATGTGTTTCCACTAAATTCCACATGTAATGTAAAATTAATGCTTTTCCCCCTCCCTCCACTCGGGCTGATCACTTACTAGGCAACATTTCTGTCCCTCCTCTCCCATCTTTTTAATGGTGGTTTCTGTTGCTTTTGATTTGGGAGTGGGAAAAAGGAGGAACATTCCCACTTAATTGGTCCTGATGTGGGGATTTGGCATTGATGTTCTCAGAACTGGGCAGGTTTTTAAAGCTGACACTTTCATGGGTACTTTATACCCCACCCCCATCATAATCAGTTCAGGCAGTTATAACAAAGTAACACAGACTGGGTGGTTGATAGTCAGCAGGAATTTATCACAGTTCTGAGATCAGGGTGCCAGCATGGACGGATTTTGGTGAGAACTCTCTTCTGGGTTGCAGACTGCTGACGAGTCTCATTGTATCTCACTGGGCAGAAAGAGAGCCAGCAAGCTCTCTGGTCTCTTATGAGGACACTAACCCCATTCATGAGGGCTCCACCCTTATGACCTAATCACCTTCCAAAGGTCCCACCTGCTAATACCATCACATTGGGGGGTAAGATTTCAACATATGAACTTGGGGGGACACACACTTGGTCCAGAACACCTCTGTTACTGGGGACCTTTCACCTGCATTATTCTGGCTCATCGACTGCTTCTTCCTCCATACCTCCATACCTCATACCTCCAGCTTCTCTTGGCTGAGATATCTTTTTGCCCTTCTTGGCTATTCCAGGCCAAACCTCATGGCTCTCAACTTTGCCTCAACAACTCTGAGTATAGTATTTCCCAAGCGTAAACCTCTATTCTGCCGTGCCTCTTGCCATTTTGATTTCTCAGGCTTGACAACCTGAGGTAGGGTGGAATGGAACTCCAAGCACAGCATTCTCCAATGTTTTCTAATCTAAAATCTTACCTTCATCTCTTCTGTACCTTAAATATTCTTTGCCACTTTGCAAATCCTGGTCTAGCACTTCACTTTGACATTTGGTATTTATTGTGATTCAGCTGGAACTTCTATGTCAATATTTGATTTCATTTTATTTAAGACACCTCGTGAACCAAAATGTTGGTTCCGAACATCTCCCTCCAGCTTTTATTTGAATCCTGAGCATTAATATGATATTTACTTCTATTTTTCAAGCATAAGATACTGGATTTATTTCCCAGCCCCCACATCTTCTAGATCCAAATCTGGATTCTAGTGAGAGGGGGGCTCTAATTAAAGAGGGGCGGGAGGAGAGGGAGACAGTGTTTCAATCCAATTCTGTAAGGCTTTGAGGCAACCCTGTGTGGCACTCTTAACTCCAGAGGCGAGTTGCTGTTCCTCCCTGCTTTCTAGCATCTCCAGGATGTAGTGTGAGGTGGTGGAGCAGTGGCAGGGGGCAGATTTCTTCAAGAGCAGACTGAGACATTGTGGGGACTTCCTGCAGGAAGAGACAAGAGCCAAAGGAATTCAGGAACTTGGGCCGTACGTGACCTTGAGCAAGTTACTTCTCTGAGACTTGCTTTCCATATCTGTAGAATAATAATCCCTATGTTCCTCACAGCCAAGATCCTGTGAAGTGCTTTCTAAATAGAGAAGTGGGTCACAAGTGTCAGGAATAGGTACTTATAGATAGACTTGATTTTAGTCTCCCATCTTGAATTGTGTAGACCTTGAGGTCAAGGCCCACATCATGCTGGTTTTCTTCTATCCCAACATGAGTACAATTTATTGGATGGAATTGTGGTGCTGAAGGCCTGTGTCTGGAATATCTGTGGTGTGGACTTGCTCTGTCTGCAGAGCCTCATGTTTATTTCACATGTGCTCTTTATCAGGCAATCTGGAGACAGTGAATGAAGGACCAGTACTACCCCAACTTCATCACATCCCAGAAAACCCAAGTTAAAGTTCCTTTAATACATTATGTAATTACTTAGTTTTATTTTCCAATATATTTTTGGAAATAGTGAAACAAGCTCTCTTTGCTTCTACTTTTACTGTGACTCAGATTCTTATTCCTGAGTTTTCTTGCTGTGCCCCTTATTCTTTCAATAATGTTGTTTTCATCTTCTCTTGCCTCTGGTTTTCTAATGTGCCCCGTGAATTATATTCACTCGCTCAGACAGTGGTGTGGAGGAAGCATAGGCCAGGAAACACAGCAAGCTCTAGCTAATGCATGGGAGCCTTTAGCTTGGTGATTACTACAATTGTTGCCTAGTGGAACAGTGAGCCATTAGTTGGGTTCTTACCCCCCTATTAAGTATACTCTATAATTTAATCACAATTAGACTCCCAGAAACATACACATAGGAAACAAGTAAGCAAAGGAGGCAGATGGCACAAAGCAACAGCAGTTGGGAGTTTTAATCAAAGGCACTGTTTTCAGAAGGTATACGGCCAAGGAAGGGCAAGGTAAGAGCTTGGAATGAGGTAACTGGGGAAGTGATTAAAGGTACTTTGAGTTTTACTTTCTGGCATTGAGGCTGGGGGTCAGCTGAACACTGACGTCATGGGCTGAGCTGAGCTGGGCTTGTTTAATAGCAATAGGGATTGAAGGAGGTCTTGAGAAGTGATCCCGTGTCACCTTCACCTTCTCTCTTCAGAATCTGTAGGAGGAAGGTCTCAGAGGAGGTTTTTCTTTGTCTTACTTGGCTTTCTCCCTTAGTGTCCAAAGCAAGCCCATGACTGTACGTATGTTGGAATCAGCCTCCTTTCTGAGGGCTCACAGAAGACTCAGGCCTGGAGATGACCATTTCCATTGGCTATGTGTCCTACTGAGAAATGTAGATGTAGGCAGTGTATATAACTAGGGCTGGAAGTAGAAGACATTGTGTGATAGAGAACATTTGAGGAGGATGTCCTTAGACCCTTCCACAGGACTGTTGTCCTACTCAAGCTTCAGAAACCTGGGTTGTAGTGTAGAAGAGAGGAACCCCATCACCTGAGCCCTCAAATGACAAGGAAACTATTATATATCCCACTCCTGCATGGAATTGATCCACACAAAAAAAGAGCCAAGTGTGAAAATTCAGCCTAGTCCAGTCCTTCTTTATCCTATATAATAAAATGGTAATATGCAAATAGCCTGAATGGCAGAACGACCGGTTGCTATGACGCACACTGACAACCAGGGAGCAGATGTTCAATGCAGGAGCTGCCCCCTGGTGGTCAGTGAGCTCCCACAGGGGGAGCACTGCTCAGCCAGAAGCCAGGCTCACAGCTGGTGAGTGTAACATAGCAGCAATGGTGGGAGCCTCTCCTGCCTCCGCAGCAGCGCTAAGGATGTCTGACTGATGACTTAGGCCCCGGAGTGGGCCTAAGCCATCAGTCAGATATCCCCCAAGGGCTCCCAGACTGCGAGAGGGTGGAGGCCAGGCTGAGGGACCCCCCCCCCTTGAGTACACAAATTTTGTGCATTGGGCCTCTAGTTCTTCAAGAACAGCCACCTTTGGCCAAAGTCAAAGTTGTTAGCAGAGTTGGCTGAGGGTACTGTGGGGATGTGGTGGGGAGTGGGGGGTGGGGGCGTCTGGAACAAGGCAGGGTGAGGAAGAAGTTGGGAGCCTGAGCAACTATAGGCAAAATTATGAAATACTTTGGAAGCATCCATGTCTCTTTACTCTCTCTACTGCTCCTAACAATAAGGATCCAGTCCTAGAAGTCCACTAAACCTATATAATAAAAGGCTAATATGCAAATTGTCCCCTTGACTGGGAGTTCAACCAGGGGGCAAGGCCAGCTGGCCAATCGCCCGTGGGCCCTCCCCCCCGCCGCCCCCCCTCTAATCAGCCCCCGCCACAACCCCGATCAGGGTGGGCCGGCCGGAACCAACCCTTGCACAAATTTGTGCACTGGGCCTCTATAACTGAACACCCTAATGGATATTAGAAGTTTCTTTGGTATTCCAGAAGATTCTAGAAACCCAAGGCTTCTTTCCTCAAATCAGAAGGCAAGACCTGGGTGCATGGGAAAGAGGATTTCTCCCTCCTTCTGACTCTCTTGGCATCAAACTCTCCACTTCTCATGGCAACCTTGTGATCCCAAATTGAGGACTTTCCAGGACAATTCCAGTTTCAAATCTTACCCTATTGTCCTCATAAGTACTTGTGAGGCCACATGTCCTGATTTTATTGTGGACATAAGTACAATTCTAGCTCAGAGTATTTCCTGTCCAGCTGAGTCTACATAAATCTTGCCCTTCCCTGGCACCTAGGCATAGTGGTATTTGGGAGATTTGCTGGAATCCCAGCTAAGGAACAATTAGCTTGTGGGTTGGTGTAGGAGCAAAAGATAGGTGACCTGTTTTGTTTTCTAAATATATTTTTATTAATTTGAGAGAGGAAGGGAGAGGGAGAGAGAGTTAGAAACATCAGTAATGAGAGAGAATCATTGATTGGGCTGCTTATTGCAGGCCCCCTACTGGGGATGAAGCCCACAACCTGGACATGTACCCTTGACCGGAATCAAACCCAGGACCCTTCAGTCCACAGGCTGACACTCTATCCACTGAGCCAACCCAGCTAGGACTGACCTATTTTTTGAAGCTTGATTCCGAAGCCCCCCAAACAGACAAAAATCCATCCTCATGATGGACAGAGATTCAGACTTGTTTTCGTCTTTAAGCCTCAAACAAGGCTACATGGTTCCATCCTTTAAACCGTCTTTCTCCCACCAGCTCTTTGATAAAAATCCCTTTAATAGGGAATGGAGCCTTTTCCTCTATAATGAGAGAGGAGAGTTAACTGGCCTCTTCCTCTTGGGGCACTGTTTAACACACTGAAGGTCTCACCCTACCGTTGGGTCATGAAATCAATTGAGTGGGTTCTGACCTCTGGCAAAACCAAAACTATAGCCCTGGCCCAGCAGCTCAGTTGGTTGGAGCATCATCCTGATATGCCAAAGGCGCAAGCTCGTTCCCCGGTCAGGGCACATACAGGAGTCAACCAATGAATGCATAAATAAGTGGAACAACAAGTCGATGTCTCTCTCTTTCTCTTTCTCTCTAAGATCAATCAATGAATATATTTTTTAAAATTTCAAAAGTATCACTTGATTTGGATAAGTACTGATTTGTGGAACTCTTGTTTCTGTTTTATCTGCCTATATGTATGTGTGCCTTGGGTCACTATGTAAAATGTATTTTTTGCCTGCGGGTCACAGTATAAATAAAAGTCCAAGACTGCTCTCTTAGGAGATGCCACACAGTTGCACATTTTCACACTTAGACTGAAACTGCTAAAGCAGACCCTCCCCTGGAGCTGGTTGCACAGGGAAGGGGAAAAGAACAGCAGGCAGCTGAGCACCTGTGAGGGTGAGGACAAACAGTGCAGAAGGAGAGAGGAAAGGGCTTGAGTAGAAGCCTACTTCCCATCGTCTCCACAGCAGCAGCCAGGCCGCACTGAGTGCCAGCAGCTCACCAGGCACTCTGCCAGCAGCTCACCAGGCGCTCTGAACTATCCCTTTCAAGTCTCATCATGCCCATAAGGAAGATGAGTACTATTATTATAGTCTCTATTTTATAGATGAGGAACCTGAGGCTCAGAAGGATAAATAACTTGCCTGAGGTCACACAGCTTGTACACTGCATACAGAATTTGGTCTCACACCCAGGTGTGCCCTATTTTTCAGCACATGCTCTCATGCAAACACAGTGAGCAGCTCTTCTTCGGCCTAAGAACCTAAGAACAGGGTTTGGTGTTGGCTCAGTATCAATGATAAAGGTTGGCTAGCCAAGGACCTTGCCTGGGAGCACAGGGCAGGGAGGGTCTGGAAGCAAAAGAGCCTAGGGTTTGGAGCTCAGGCTGGGGGCTGGTGGCTACGAGGGTGGCAGCTTCCCCTAACCCTGCTCCTGCTTGCTGCAGGCTGTGGCTTTGCCACAGAACACGCTGCTAATTATAACCAAACAATGAGCAATCACAGCCGCACTGGCGGTTTAGCTCTGGTTAGAGGTCTGGCAGGCTTTTCATTAGAACTTCCCTGCCCCCTGAAGGCACGGGGAGCTCTGGGCTCCAGCTCCTCCCTCCCCTTCCTGCTCCTTCTCCTCCAAGCCTGGTCCACCCAGTTCTGTCACTGCTTACTTAGCTCCTAAGGTGCAGGCTCTGTGTTCAATACAGCAGGGGGGTGTGGAGGCAGAACTTTATTCTTGCCTTCAGTGAGCTCCTAGTCCTCCCAGCAATCTCTTGAGTAGAATAAAAAAGCCAGGCCCCTTTGAGCCTGGTGGAGAGGAGAGAGGTTTTGGACAGCTTCGTGTCCTTGGCTGCTTCTCTCTGAGGTCCTTTCTTGGGTACTGTGAAAATTCATTTTCTGCCGTTCAATAATGTGGGCACAAAAGCGCTTGCTCTGTATAGACAATCTCTAGCGGTGCTCATTTCTACAGGATGTCCCAGGGACAGAAACTCTTTCAGAATCTTGGGAAATGTAAATGTGGGCCAATAAAAGAGACTCATAAGTCGTTATGAGCCTTGGAACCCGGAGAAGAAGTTTCTCAAGTGCCTGGTTTGATGGCTCAGGACGTTGGCAAGGGGGTGAGGAAATAGGTGGAACATCTGCCTGGTTCTTGGGAAAAGGACACTATTAACCGTTCCTGGGCTGAACTGTGGACAGGCTGATCCTTGGCCAAACTTCAAAGTACCTCCACTCTTATCATTTACCCCTTCATCCCTCACTCATCTTTCCTGGCATCTAATTCCCCCCAGATGTATGCTGGGGACCATTCTTCCTGCTTCCATATTATCTCTTCTTAATCTATCAATCACATTAAGCTCTTAGTTGAAAATTTATCAAGATACTATCCCTCTAAGGCAGTCGTCGGCAAACTCATCAGTCAACAGAGCCAAATATCAACAGTACAACAATTGAAATTTCTTTTGAGAGCCAAATTTTTTAAACTTAAACTTCTTCTAACGCCACTTCTTCAAAATAGACTCGCCCAGGCCGTGGTATTTTGTGGAAGAGCCACACTCAAGGGGCCAAAGAGCCGCAGTTTGCCAACCACTGCTCTAAGGAACCATCATGGGTGTTAGGAATACCTGGGTCCTCTTCATGGAGGAATCTCTGAAGCCTCCCTGGCAGGATGCCCGCTCAGAGTAATAGGTGTGGTGCCCCTCTGAGGGATGAACAAAGAGCTGGGAGAGACATGAGAGGGCTTCCGGGAAGATCTCATTTCAAGGGGAAGATCTAAGACTGGTAGGGGGATCCACTGTCTCAGTTTACCCAAGACTGAGGGGATTTCCTGGGCACAGGACTTCTAGTTTTAAAACCAGACTAGATGGTCACCCTACGAAGGGTTGTGATGAGTAAACAGATGTGGGCTGAGTAAGCAGGCAAGAAGAGTTGGTTGGATTTTGTTCACCAGAAAGATGGGAAGCACCAGACAAAATAGATAGGGCCAATAAACATTTTAAAAGTCCAAACTTGCCCTGGCTGGTTTGGCTCAGTGGATAGAGCAGCGGCATGTAGACTGGAGGTTCCTAGGTTTGATTCCGGCCAAGGACACATGCCTAGGTTGCGTGCTCAATCACCAGTGGGAGCATGCAGGAGGCAGCTAATCAATGATTCTTTCTCATCATTGATGTTTCTCTCTCTCCCTCCCTCTCTGAATCAATAAAAATATATTTTTTAAAAAGTCCAAGCTTACTGGTAATATCAAAATATACACTGACAACATTTTTTACCTGTTTGTCCAAGATTTAAACATATATGAACAGCCTGGGAAACCAGCACTTTCACTCACTGTTGGTGGAAATGTAAACTGTTTCAATCTTTCTGGAGGGCAATGTGGTACCAGGTTTTAAAAAATGTCTTTAACACATTCATACCCTGCTCTGGCTGGGCAGCTCAGCTGGTTACAGCATCATCCCAATATGCCAAGATTTCAGGTTTGGTCCCCCATCAGAGCATATATACACATAAAAGAATCAACCAATGAATGCATAAATAAGTGGAACAATAAATTGATGTTTCCCTCTCTCTCAAAGCAATCAATCAATATAAAAAAAAAAAGAGATAACCACACCATTTGATAAAAAATTTCATTTCTTAGAATCTGGTCTTAAAGAAATAGAAATATGATCAAAGTTTTGGCTACAAGGATGCTTATTTGTTCATGACGGCTTCACAATAAAGTTGGAGGCAACCTAAACTTTCTTCTTAGAAGGCCAAATCAAAAAAACAAATTCCTCTTGATTTTAAGCAAAGCAATTCAACTCTTCTTTTGTTCAGCCCTCAACTTCCAACATAAGCCTGAAAGCCTATATTTTACACTCAGTTTTTTCTCAAAAAGGAATTTGCCATTGCCCTTAAAAATATTTTTTCCAGCTTGTACCACCCACATTGGCTGTTCAGTCATTTGGTGTTGTTACTCTGGTCAAAGCATTTTTGGTTGTACATAAAAGAAAGCAACGCAGACTACCTCAAGAAGAAGAAGGAAAGAAAAGAATGGTAGCAGGGAGGGTTTGCCTAAAGAGAGAGAGGTAAGGGGGATCAGAGAGAGAGAGAAACATCAATCTGTTACTCCACTTATTTATGCATTCACTGGTTGATTCTTGTATATGCCCTGACTGGGGATTGAACCAGCAACCTTGGTGTATCAGGCTAACACTCTAACCAATTGAGCTATCCAGCCAGGACTAGATGGGCTCTTTCATTTAGCACAATTCTGAGTTTGAGTCCCTAACTTTGGCCCTTACTAGCTGTGTGCCCATAAGTAAGTTACTTAACCTCTGTACTACAGCAGCTTCATCTGTAATAAGAGACTGTAAATAACTTATGTAGCACTTACTATGTGGTATAATAAAAAAATATATTTGGGGGAACACCTTGTAATGTATATGATTGTTTAACAACTATGCTATAGACCTGAAATTAATACAAAATAAAATTGAATATACTAGTAAACTATAATTGAAAAAAAACATATATATATTTGTCCCTGGTTCTGGCACAAAGCTCCTAAAACCCACAAAATTTCCTGAGTGATACTGTAGTAGTGTCTTGTTTTCATAATGAGCCCTTTTGGACCACATCTAAGTTTATCCTAATGAGATGACTCAGCATGGGGCCCCTAGACAGCTCAAGATGCTGGCTGGCCACCAAAAAGATCAAATAGGTAACATTAGAGGTAAAATTAGATCAGCCCCAACCATCCCTCAGTTTTTCAGAGAATGGGAGAGGGCTGGAGATTGTTCAAGATAAAAACTCTTGAATAGCAAGACCCAGAAGAGCTTCTTGATTGGTAAATGCGTCCACATGCAGGAAGGGTGGTGCACCTGAACTCCATGGGGACAGAGGCTCCTGTGTCTGGATCCAGCCCACATACATCAACATCTGGCTGTTCATTCATTGTCTTTATAATGAACCCATAAATGTAAGTAAAGTGTTATCCTGAGTTCTGGAAGTCATTCTACCAAATTACTGAACCTCAGGGGGTTGAGCATTGACCCATGAACCAGGAAGTCACAATTCAATTCCTTGGTTGGTTGGTCGGGGCACATGGCCGGGTTGTGAGCTCCATTCCCAGTGTGGGGCATGCAGGAGGCAGCCAATCAACGATTCTCTCTTATCATCGATGTTTCTATCTCTCCCTCACACTTCCTCTCTGAGATCAATAAACATATATTTTTTAAAAATATCTAAGCCCTAGGGCATTCCAATATTCAAGTTAGTGAAAAGAAAAATGGAAAAGGAACAGCTGGTGTAGTATGAGGAAGATTGGTAACTCTGATATCTGGAAACAACTGAAGAAAGTATTTTAAGAAGGGAGTGATCAAGTGACTTTACTTGCTGCTGATGGGTCTGATAAGAACAGAGAACTGGGGAGAAACCAAGATGGCAGCATAGGTAAACACCTAAACTGCTGCCTCAAAACTATAACTAAAAGACAAAACGGACACCATCCAGAACCACAGGAAGGCTGGCTGAGTGGAAATTCTACAACTAGAAGGAAAGAGAAAAGAACACTGAGACTTACAGGAGCTGTGGAAGGCAGAGGTATGGAGGCACGTGTACGGAGAGGGAGGCACACGTGCAGAGAGGGCTGGCAACTGAGTATGTGGCTGGCTTTCTCAATCAGGAAGGAGACAAAAGTTCCCGACTGCTCTGAACTCTAGTTGCGGGTGAGACTCTGGGGACCCAGACTCATATGGGGGAAAACTGGACTGTCTGGCAGCAGGTGAAAGTCAAAGGCGGCTTTCTCTCAGACGTGCTTGCAGCGATTACTGCAGGACACTGAGACCCAAGGGCCTCTTAGGGCAGGGCTGACAGGAAGCCATTGCTATGTGCTCTACCCCGAGACTCTGCCCCATCCAAGCTGAGCACAGAGGCTTTTGCATATGAATAGCCTGGTCCTTTGAATTATAATCTTACCTAACAAATTGCAGCTGAGTCAGTGAGACCCAGAACATCCAAAAGAAGGCGCAAGGTCCCACAGCAGCTTGTACTGCTTCACAGCTGGGCCTCATCTGGACACCTCCAAAACCCAAACAAAGAAGAGGAATCTGCAGATCTCTCCATAGCTCCTGCTGGGTGGCCTCAGGTAGAGGCTAAATTAGCACCTCCTTGGAGATCCAAGAGCCAGTTTACCCAGGGGTCAAAGTGGGACCATCCAGATTACAACTCCTCAGATACATAAGGGACACACTCTTGTCTCATAAGGGTGTCTCCAGCACAGAAGTTCTCCCAACATAGACACAGCTGATCCTCACAGCCAGTTGGCCTGGAGGTCAATTCCTCCCAGTGATACCAACAACAATCAAGTCTTAACCACAGCAAGACTGTGCACACAGCCCACAAAGGGGTGCACCAAGAGTGTCCACCTCAGGTAACTGGGGAGGCTGAGCCACTGGGTCCTATAGGACACCTAGCATACAAAGCCACTCTATCAACACAAGGAAGCAGCCAAAATGTGGAGACAAAGAAACAGATCACAAATGAAAGAAATGGAGGAAAGCAAACGACTGGATATAGAGTTCAAAACCACAGTTATAAGGTTTTTCAAGAATTTTCTAGAAAAGGCCGATAAATTTAGTGAGACCTTTGAGGATATGAAAAAGGACCAATTGGAAATTAAGCATACACTGACTGAAATAAAAAAAATAATATACAGAGATCCAACAGCAGACTAGAGCAGTGGTCAGCAAATTGTGGCTTGTAAGCCACATGCGATTCTTTGGCCCCTTGAATGTGGCTCTTCCACAAAATACCACGGCCTGGGTGAGTCTATTTTGAAGAAGTGGCATTAGAAGAAGTTTAAGCTTAAAAAATGTGGCTCTCAAAAGAAATTTCAATCGTTGTACTGTTGATATTTGGCTCTGTTGACTAATGAGTTTGCCAACCACTGGACTAGAGGATTGCAAGAATCAAGTCAAAGATTTGAAATACAAAGAAGCAAAAAACACCCAACCAGAAAAGCAAAAAGAAAAAATAATCCAAAAATATGAAGGTAGTGTAAGGAGCCTCTGGGACAACTTCACGCGTACCAATATCCGAATTATGGGGGTTCCAGAAGAAGCGAGAGAGCAACATACTGAAAACCTATTTGAAGAAATAATGACAGAAAACTTCCCCTACCTGGTGAAAGAAATAGTCTTACAAGTTCAGAAAGTGCACAGAACCCCAAACAAAAGGAATCCAAAGAGGACCACACCAAGACACATCATAATTAAAATTCCAAGAGCAAAAGACAGAGAGAAAATATTAAAAGCAGCAAGAGAAAAAGTTAGTTACTTACAAGGGAGCACCCATACAATTGTTAGCTGATTTCTCAACAGAAACTATGTAGGCCAGACGGGAGTGGCAAGAAATATTGAAAGTGATGAATAGCAAGAACCTACAACCAAGATTACACTACCCAGCAAAACTATCATTCAGAATTGAAAGTCAGATAAAGAGCTTCACAGATAAGAAAAAGCTAAAGGAGTTCATCACCGCCAAACCAGTATTATATGAAATGCTGAAAGGTATTCTTTAAGAAAAGGAAGAAGAAAAAAAACGTAAAGATAAGAATTATGAACAACAAATACATATCTATCAACAAGTGAATCTAAAAATCAAGTGAATTAAAAATCTGATGAACAGAATAAACTGGTGAATATAATAGAATCAGGGGCATAGAAAGGGAATGTACTGACAATTCTCGAGGGGAAAGGGGTCTGGGGGATGCGGGAAGAGACTGGACAAAAATCGTACACCTATAGATAAGGACAGTGTGGGGGGAGCGTAAGGGCAGAGGGTGGGGTGGGAACCGGGTGGAGGGGAGCTATGGGGGGAAAAAGAGGAACAATTGTAATAATCTGAACAATAAAGATTTATTTTTTTTAAAAAAGAACAGAGAACTGACCATTGAATTTGTCAGCATAAAAATCATTGTGAACCTTGATAAATGTGGTTTCATTGTTCTGGAAGGAGCACAAGCCTGACTGTAGTGTGTGTGACAGGGAATAGGAGGTGAGGAAATAGAAACAGTAAAGGCAATTTTTTCAAGTTCTGCTATGAATGGTTAGCAGATACATATTTGGTGAAGTCACTGGAGGGGAAGGTAGGGTCAAGATTTTTTTTAAAGATGAGAGTTATATTCCATTAGCGTTCTGTTGGGAATGGTCCAATAGAGAGAAAATTTGACCATGTAGATGAGTAAGCAGATAATTGCTGGAGTCATGCCTAATAAGCAAGAAATGAAGGAATCCAGTGTATAAGGGAGGGCCTGGTCTCAGACAGACACATGGTCCATTCATCATATAGAAGAATGAAGGCAAAAGTGTGAGAGCCTGAATATTGGAGGATAACATTTTTGGTGGTAGGAGGATATGATTTTTTCTTCTTATTTCTATTTTCTCAGTGGGGGAAAAAATAACATTGGCTGAAAGTGAGAAACAGGAAGATTCTGTCCTAACATAGATGATGTGTCATTGTGTAACTGAATTTTAACCTTCCTGAGGAGGGATGGAAGGTCAGAGGGCTTGGGCTGCTAGAGCCAGGTGGGGCATGTATTCTTTGGCTGGGGTTACTGGACTCTTGGGGGGGGGGCATGGAAAGGTGTCAGGAAGTTCATGAAACCCAGACACTGTATGAGGAATTTTGTGTGTGTACTTTTGTTTCAATGGTATGAAGTCCTCTGAACCCACCTGCTTGGGTTCTCCCTTCCCTTGTCATAAAACAGGAGCAACTCCCAGGAAGGGACAAACATCTGAGGGATCATAAATGATGGATAAAAATCATTAGGTAGAATTTTAATTTATTTATTTATTTTACTGTGCCAAGCTATTGGAAGAGAACAGAGGGCATGTCCTGAAGTGAAAAAAGTCCAACTGAAAGTGAAAACAGCCACACGCTTAGGTGGAGAATGATGAAGATCAGACCTGCCCTCTCTGTAGAAAATGCAGGCACCTGGATGCACATGTACCCACGTGTTCTGTATGTGTATGGGATAACAGTTAACACTTAACACTTGCATTGTCTGATGGTTTTCATTGGGCATTTCCATAACACAGAATGACCACAGGTCATGGCTACTAGGTCTTATATTTCCCTCAAATTTAGAGAGTGTAGTGCTCAGGGTCCCTCACCACTAAATGGCAATGCTACAGCCCAAGTTCAAATATTCTGTTTCTTCTTTTGGTGCTCTATCCTTTAGATCAGGGTTTGTAAATCAGCATCACCTGGATGCTTCCCTACACTGTAGTCTTGGGCTCGGCTCCAGCCCTAGAAACTCTGATTCAGTATGTTTACAGTGGGGCCTGGATAGCTGCACTGTTGGAAGCATCCCAGGTGAATCTGAACACCACTTAGACTTTGGGAACAACTACCCTGTGTAAAGAGCCGTGTGTGTGTGTGTGTGTGTGTGTGTGTGTGTGTGTGTGTGTGTACAGTGGGCATGTGTCCTCCCACAGGCAGGCCTACCAAACCTGTAAAACATCTTGGATGCCTTTCATTCCTCTTTTAAGGCTCTTCTACACTTTGGTCATCCTTCCTGGTGCCTCATGGTTCTTTTCCTAACCCTCATCATGGTGGCTTAGTCCCTCTTAGGGGGTGGTACATTGTCACAATGGGGAGATGTTTTAGGGAGGGGAGATATCTTAGCACACAGTATAATGGTTGTGTATTTGCCATGACAGCTCTCTACCACAGAACTCCCACATGTATATCACATGCTTGCATGAACGCTGTACAAATATAATACCCACAAAACTCTCAGGATGAAAAGTAAACACATATAATGAGCAGGTTGATTTTTAGTGCATCCAGTCTTTTCTAGGTAAAAAAAAATTATGACAGCATTTTAGTGTCAAGTCTTACCACAAGGCATGCTCTTGAAGTGAGGCCTCCAGAAATACCAGTTTGTCATGGAAACACTGACAGGGCTTCAGCTGAGAGATGCTCACAGGTGCAGCCCAGAATGGCGCAGCCTCCTGTGGCTTATTTACATCCTGGCCCATTGAATGAATTCTCTTTTCCTGTTTTCTGGCCCATGGAAAGTCAGCTGGCCTTCCAGGACCTGGAGGGTTCTTACCAGGAAGGTGGCTGTGTCTCTCTTGGTGGTGGTCTTCAGACTTCTGAAGCAGGGAATAGAAGGAGGTCTTAGGATAGTTTTTACATCTGGGAGGAGGGCCTGGTGAGTATACAGAAAGGAAAGAGGGAAGGAAGGAAGGAAAGAAGGGAGGGAGGGAGGGAAGGAGGGAAAGGCATTGGGTCCCTGAAGATATGGATTCTCCCTTCTTCCAAACTAGACTGCAGGAGTCCTGGCAGGAGCCAGAGAGGAGCATTAGCTGCTTGATGGGTCAAATGGGCAGGGCCTGAGAGGTCTGGAAAGAGAAAAAGGTAGTTTCTGTCTGTGGGAAGTTTCTATTCAGTGGGGAAAGTGTGTCACCCAGGGGCTCCCAATCCAATCATACAAGGGAGGCAAGAGTTCTGCACATGAGTCCAAGAAAGGTGGAGGCAGAAGGCACAGTCCCGGCATTCCAGGGCTCAGACTCTGGAGAGAGAAAGACTTGTTTCTTCAACCCTGGCCACAGGTTGCCCCACCCCTCACCAACCATCTCAGGAATTGAAGCCACCAACCCTGCCCAGACCATGGAAGAGCTGGGCTGTGACAGACCCAGCAGCCCCCTCCTGTGCGCCTGCCTCCTGCAGCCTATCAGAGCTGTTGGCCAGGCCTGGGCTCTGCTGGCAGGCTGGTTTGCAATCAGGCCGCTATGATCAGGCCCACCTTTCCTCTAGGGAGCTTGAGAGGCATCCCAGGGCTGGCTCTGACAAGAATTTGTGCTCAGTGCACAGGCGATCAGAGCTGACTCCTCTCGCTTCTCCCTCAGAGGTGTTGATAGTAACAGCAGAGACGAGCTGCCAAGTTGGCAGGAGAACAGAGAACAACAGAGCGACTGTGCACTGCGGATTAAGGGGGGCGGGAGCAGCAAGCCAGCAGAGGGCTGGGCCTGAGCAGCAGTTTGTTTATCCTGAGATCTAAGATCCAAAGTGTCCCTCCAGTCTGGGCAGCCAGCATGTTGCACAAAGAGGGGAGACAATGTGGGCAGGTGAGGTCTCCAGGGGAGGCCAAGGTGGGTGGCGGGGGAGGCAGTGAGGTGTGCAGGGTGTAGTGTTTAGGAGGCTCCCGGATCTGGGTGCTGCAAGAGTTGGTGGGAGGGACCTCTGGCTGGGCCTAAAGCTGCCAGCCAGCCTGGCCCCTAGAGGCTTGCCAGGCCTCCTAAGCAGGACAGAGATCCACCTTTGTCCCTGCTGTTGATGAAGTAGCTGTGCAATTTCCAGACAGAAATGGACCTGGGGTGTGAGATGGAGAGTCTGAAGCTGCTTCCACCCAAAGGGGACCTTAAGAGGACACCCATGCTATCAATCAGTTGACCTCATTGAGTTTCAGAGATTAGTAATCTACTTCAGAGCTTTGTGTGAGGATTCAACAAAGCAGTGACAGCAAAAACTTACCTACTGCTTACTACACGGCAGACACTATTCTAAGCACTTTACGTACTCAAAGGCACTTAATCTTCAAATGACTTTATCAGGTGGGTATTATTATTCCCATTTTATTAATAAAGTAACCAAGGCACAGAGAGTAAAATAACTTATCCAGTGTCACAGAGTTCTCACCGTGACTCCCCCGGAACAGTTCCAAACAGGAGACCCAGGCTCCTGACATCCTACTCAGGGACTCCGTGGGGCCCTAGGGTTGTCTTCTCTGCCACCTCTGATCCCTACTACCTCACTTAATCTAGGAGCTGGAACAGTTTCTCCATTGACAGCCCCTGGCCTCCCTGTTCCTCTCCTTTCTCCCTCCCCCTCCTCCTGTCTGAGGCAGAACAGAGGAATTCTCAGCTTCCTCTAGTTACCCTCAGCCTGCAAAGAAAACATAGTCTGCTGTGCCTGCTGCCAGTTCCTCTAGTGACAGCCACAACCCATTTGCTCAGTGCCATCCCCAGCCGGTGCTATAGGCAGAGCTGGGGCCCTAGAGTCCTGCCTGAGACCGTGGGCCAGTCACATCAAGGCTGGGCCCTGGTGGCCACTCAAAGGGCGAGGCCTGGGCCAAATAATTTCTTGAAGACCTTTTCAGCTCTAGGAGCTACAGCTGCACTGCATTCACAACCTTCTCCTAGGGTAGGAAGCCCAGTAGATAGACATGTTCCCCATACGTTGGGGGAGGTCATTAATGCAGCCTTGAAAATTAGTAAGCAGCTTTACAAGTCCATTGAACTGTGCTACTGACCACCCTTGACTCTTAGGAGATACCTTTGCCACTTGCTGGGCAGCCAGCCAGAGCTACCTCCTGTCAGCTGGGAGACAGCCAAACCAGAGCCAGGAGCCCGGATTACTGACTGCTTCCTAGGCCTGAGTTCTTCCCTGGGATGAGGAAAGCAGATTATCAGTGCCCAGGGAAAGGCACACTGTATAGACCAGCAGTTGCCAACTGCTTGTCCACGGACCACTGGTGGTCCATGAGGTCTGAAAGGTTGGCGACCACTGGTATAGACGTCTCAGAACAACACTTTCTGTTCATGTGCACTGGGAAGCACTGTGGGTATGTTAGCTACAGACTCATCCTCCCAATTGTGCCTTTCAGTAACAACCGATGAGAGGAGGAGACCAGGTGGGGTTGGGAGGCTGGGGCAAAAACTCTGCCATGGATAACTCAGAAGGAAATGGAATATTCTAGATTTTATACTTGAAGATGAAAGAAAGCAGAGATGGGGTGTCTTCTAGTCAGAAACCTGTAATTAAAGGAATGTTCAGTCCCCAGGAATCAGCTGGAGCACAATGGTCAGTAATTATGAACAAAGGGGGCTGTCACAGCCCAAGCAGCCCTGAGTCCTTAGGCACGGGAGAGCGCTCTGTCTGGGCCAGGAGCTGGAGGGGGAGACGAGTCACTCCAGCAGAGGAAAGGTCCTGATGTGTTTCAAGGCACACCCAGAAGGCAGCTACCCATCACCACACAGGGCTGACCACCATCTTGGTCTTTGGGGTCCAAAATATTGAACTCGCTTTATCGGAGATTTGCTTTTTCCTCTGAGGAAAACATCTCTGGTGTTGTAATAGAAGTCAGAGGGAGGAAGTCAACTCCCTGTGAAGTGACAAGGGTCTTTGTCCATTGCTTACAGAAATGCATTTACTGTCTGACCAGTGTGGCTTAGTGGTTGAGCATCGACCCATGAACCAAGAAATTACAGGTTTGATTCCCAATCAGGGCACATCCCCAGGTTTTGGGCTCCATCCTAGGTGAAGGGCATGCAGGAGGCAGCCAATCTGTTTCTCTCTCATCAGTGTTTCTCTCCCTATCTCTCTCCCTTCCTCTCTCACAAATCAATAAAGACATATTTTTTTAAAAAGACTATCTTTTCCTTATTAAAAAAAAAAGTGCATTTACTCTTGTCAGACCCTGAGGGGCTCACCGACCATTGATGACAAGGAGTCCGAGGGGTGGGTATGGAAGGAGACCATAGAGATTGGGGAGCAGCTTCCTTCATCCTGCTGCTGATTCTGTTTGGCTCCAAGCAATGGTCAGAAGAAAGGCATGCAATCAGGAGAGGTGAGAAGCAAGGAGCCAGAGCTGAAAGGACAGGGAGAATTTACCAGGGGTAAAAAGATGAGGGGAAGAGCGAGGGTTCCCAGTGAGAGAGCCTCAGGGACTGGGGGAAGGGAGACTGCAGGAGAGAGAGGGCCTTTCTGGGGGGAGAGGGGACAGGTGGAGAGCACACTCCCCAGCCCTTGACCTTCTTGGATGGGGTGCATGGCAGGCCAGCCCAGAGGCAGGGGGATGCCTAAGATGACCTATAGGAGTTCCTTCCCTCTGAGGCCTCTGTAGAAATCCAGAATGGGTGAGCAGAAGTGGGTCGAGGTTCAATTTTCCTAAAGAAGGCCTGAGCTGGAGACACGATGCGTTGACTCCTTTATTTATTTATGAGGCTATCGATTATAATGCAGCTTTTCCACAGGATCCTGGGTAGTTGGAGTTGGGAGAAGATACCTTTTACCAGGTACCTTCCCTTGTCCTGGAGATGTCAGGCACCGTTCCCCTCCCTCCCCACCCTTTCTGCAGGCCTCACCCCTGTGCACCCTGACTATTGGGGGCTCAGGACAGCCCTCTAGTTTCCTCTTTTTTCAGGTCTGGTTCCTTCCAATATTTAGGACATACTCCAGCACCCCAAATCCTAGGGCATTAACTGGAGTACAGAGCTGTAAAAGCATCTGAGACCCTCCTGGCAAAACCCTTTTGTTCCACTGAGAAGGAACAGAGGCAAAGGAGAAGAGATTTTCCTAAAGTCCACAAGAATGGAGGCCTCCTGATTCCTCCAGGCAGGACCCTGTGCCCTATACTACCTTGCCTTCCAATCTGGCCCCTCAACCCAGAGTTGGGGCATCCCTGAGCTAGGAATCACTCTCTGAGACCCTTGCCCCCTCTTGCAGTCTCCCAGCAGGGCTTCTCCTTAGATCATTTTTCACCTTGCTCTCAGTCGGCCCCACTTGAAAATAGGATTGAGAAGGTTCTGTAGAACCCCGGAAGAAAACAGGCTAGTGACAAACTACGAGGCCGAACAGCCTCACCTGGCCTTGTCTACCTTCCTGCCTACCTGCCACCTTTCCTGAGGCCTCTTCCAGCTTTGGTGCCCCAACACCAGCCTTCTGGTGGGCAGAGATGCCCACGTCCACTCGTCTTTGTGAAAGCAAGTAGCTGTTCTCCCTCAGTCCTCAATCCAGCTCTTGAGCTGCTGGGGAGGCAGGGATAAGCTTTTCCAGGTGGGGAGAATCCAGGAGACAGACGGCTGCACCATGCCCCCAGGGCTGGCTCCTCATCTTTGAAGACTCAGAAGTTTAGCTCAACAGAATGTGGCTCTAAAGACGAGGACCACTGCTTGCGGCTAGGTGGGCAAGCTGCCCTCTCAAGGTTGTCTGTGTCATTGTATTTCTCCTTAAGTCCAAGTCCATTTTGGCATTCAGTGTTCCGAAGTTTAACCCCCAACCCAATTTACTAGCCTCACCTCTTTCTTCCTTTCTAACAGGCTATGCTGTATCCAACAGGAATTCCATAAAAACAGCACATTTTGTTCTGTGCCCCTATCCATCTAGAACGCCCTACCTTCCTGCTCCACACTTGCAGAACACCCATGTTCTACGCTACGTTCCCTGTTTATACCAGCTGACATCCATTGAGCTCTACTACACTAAATTTTCTTCATAACCTCAAAATTCTCCCCATTTCTCCATTGGGTTACACAGTTACTAAGTGGCAAAATCAAAATTTGAACCCAGGCCTGTGTCTCCAGAGTCTATATTCTTAGCCACTATACTATACTATATTACCTCTCAAAGAACAGACACCCTTTCCAAAATTATCTTTCTCTTATCTAGGATTTTATCTTCACTTTCTTTATTACACACCACTTTTTTTAAAACTGTAATATAAATATATTTTTTAAACAAGGATATCAGGATGCTAAACAAAGTGACTTAATTGGTCAGAAGGCATAAATTTACTTAGCCCTGCCCTGACAGATACGTGAGATGGATGATTGCATGAAGTTCCAAGGTAGAGCAGCTTCCTGGGTCTGTAAAGTCACCTCCGTTCCCACAGCACCAACCACCCAGAGGGCCAAGTGTGGTCAGCACCGAATCTTTGTGGAGCTTAATTTCTACAAGTCAACACGCTGACTCCTAATCTGCCGGAAAGAGAGAGGCTGGCTGGCGTCCAGGAGCAGAGAGTGTGGCTGCTCAGAGGCTGGAGGCATCCAGTGGCCAGGCGGCTCCTCACAACATGAACTATATGAGAGGCAACAAATGTCTTCAGTGTCTGAAGCCAGGGCCCTGGAGTGGTGCAAAAATGCCCTCCACAGAACAGCTCTGGTCCTGGGCTGGTGGTGTCTTCCCCGGAGGCAGTCACTCTCACCGTAGAAAATAATCGATTGCAGCAGAGAAAGCAATGACCCCAGCATTTAAGCCAGGTCTGAAACCAAAGGCTCCTCCAGTGATGCAGCCACTAATGACACTGTTCTTCCAATCTGATTTTCCCCAGTAAGATTCCACCAAACCACTCAGGGCAAGAAAACATGACGCCCACAATAGCAACATTTTTGGTGTAGGACATTCTTCTCTGCCCCATGCCTTTAACAACTTCTTTTCTTAGTCGGAGTACGGTAAGGATCCTTAGGGTCAAAGCCCACGTCGGTATCCATGCCGGCGGTGAACACCCCAAACGCGCCCCCCAAGACAAATCCTCCCACGCAGGCCAGCGCTGCTTTGAAGGCGCACGCAGCTTTCCATCGCCTTCTCGGGTCATCTTCTCCTCACTCTTGGTCGGACTCAGGAAGGCTGTACTGCAGCGGCGCTTCAGGGGAGCCCGCCGCCTCGGGCACGGAGCCGCAGGCACTGGGGGCAGCCCCCGTCATGACTGCAGTTGCCCAAGAAACCCTCAATACATCACTTTTTAATTTTTTTCCCCCTGAAACTACTTAGATACCTTAACTTCCTTACTAGACTGTGAGCTTTTCAAAAGTAGGGCATGGGTCGTATTTAATGTGTTCCCAACCCCAGGGCCAGTGCTACTACATGGCAGGGGGCCATTAAGTGTGTCCTGGATGAAGGAACGAATAGATGACTGAAAGGATTTGAATTGTGGCGAGCTCTACTGTCTGCCATGTGGAGTGGGGAGTCGGAACTCACTCTTCTGAAGCGCCCAGGTTCATATTTCATTTTTTAAGGCACCGTGGGACATGAGGGAATGGAAGTGTTTCATAGATGAGTGAGAACAGGAAGGCAGACCCCTGTCTGTGTAATTACAGAGCCTCTTCCAGGTGGCTGCTGTTGGCAGCATGCTGGGCATGTGTTTTCAATTCTCCAGGTTGGGAACTGCAGGTAATACCTATTGCTTTGTGAGATCTGACCTGGCTGTGAAAGGAAAAGAGACACGAGGATGATAAAAGCTGTGAGCAATGACTTTGCCAGGTGCAGGGTCTGCCCCAAGAGGGAGGGCCCCAGCATGAGTCCCACCTTCAGGACCCACTTGGGTAGGGCGAAGGGGGATCTAGCCACCCTTTCTGGGCTGGACTCTTTTGGGATCAGAAACTCCACAGGGAACAGCCCATGGCAGAGGGGTCTCTAGAGGGGTTAAGGGCAGAGTCAATCCACTGGATGTCTTTCCAAGCTGAGAAAGGGTAACAGGAGGCTCTAAGGTGCAAGGACCTGGTGTGTGGGTATCAACCACAAAGGGTGTGTGTTTGTGCAAGAGGCAGGTGGAGAGAGGAGGTTGTGAAAGATAAGACTGGAGGGCGAGGCTGGGTCTGGGCTTGAAAACCATATGGAGTAGAATGAACTTTATCCTAAAGGCAATGATAAGCACTGAAAGGTTTTAAGAAGACGTGTGACAAGTTCATATTTGTGTTTAAGAAAGATTCTTTTTGCTTTTGTGGGGAGCAGTGCTGTTCAACAGAAATATGAGAGCCATAAATGTGAGCCACAAGAAATTTGAAAATTTCTAGCGGCCACATTAAAAATGTAAAAACAAATAGGTGAAATTAATTTTAAACAATGTTTTATTAAATTCAATATATCAAAAATATTATCATTTAACATATAATCAATAAGAGAAATCTTAATGATGTTTTACTTTTTCATATTAAACCTTCAAAATCCAATGTGTGTTTTATACTTACAGCACATCTCAATTTGAATTAGCCACCTTTTGAGTGTTCAGTAGCCACACATGTTTAGTGGCTCACATATTAGACAGTGTAGATATAATTTATTTGAGAGAAGCAAGAATGGCAAAACTGTTGCAGTTGATCTGGAGGATGGTGGTGGTTTGGGGATAAAGGCAAAAGGACAGATTTCAGAGATATGACTACTAGGTTGTCATCTCCCAGGCCTGGTTTTAATCCCTCTGAACTGCTTTTATCTAAAAGAGAAATAAACTCCTATCTTGTTTGGGCCATTTTCCTTGGCGGGGGGGGGGGGGGGGGGAGGAGGGTGGGGGGGAGGAGAGTGGGTGTTGCCTTCTACTCACAGCTGGACCTAATTTTAATGAAGATAGCACCTAAATGGAGATGTCTAACCAACAGTTAGATCTGATGGTCCACACAAGGAGAGAGGTCTGAGAAAGCTACCTATACATTTGGGAATTCCCAATCCATAGCCAGTCACTGAAACCATGGCAACATGTGAGATCTCCAAGGAAGAACTGCCCAGTGGGAAGAGAAAAGGATGTAGAAGAGAACTCTGAGGAACACCAACACTTGGGATGGGCAGAAGAAAAGGAGCCTGCTAAGGCAGCTAGAGAGGGAGGAAGGAAATCTGGAAAGGGCTGTGCCATGGAAGCTTGGGGAGGAGACAGTCCCAAGGAGGGGTGATCAACAGTGGTAAAGGCAGCTATCTTTGCTATTTCTAGGGGTTTGGATGGTACCATAGAACCTGAATAAACCGACTTAGGTCTTTATTGCAGCCCCACATTCCTACAGAAGCTGGTCATGTATCCTCCTGCTCAGTGCCCTTCATTGGGCCCCAAGTTCCTTAAGGATAACGTTCTAGCTCCTAAGCACATCCGTTAGGCCCGTCCAAAGTCTGGCCCTAGCTTTTCTGTCCGGCCTGTTCCCTTCCCAGCACACGCTGTCCCTGCCAGGCCTGGCTTCCTACCATTCCCTGCCTTGGCTTGTATGCTTCTTTCTGACTGAAGAACCTTCCCTCCCCCCATTTTCTCTTTTCCCCTGAACCCTACCGCGCTTTAAGACTAACCTCAAATGCCAACTCTCCTGTTTCCCAATTCTTCCCGACAGGTTAGCTAACTGCCTCCCTGGCCCCATGCTCCCACGAGTATTTTGCTCACAATCAGCCCTCATTGTAGTCTGACCTGTGTTAAGGTTGGTTGTGTACATGTGTGTCTCCCCAACTAGACTGTGAACTTGGAAAATTCTGAGGCTGATTCTGGCTACTCATCCCTGTCCCTCTTGGTATCCTCCTCACAGCTGGGTAATGTGTAAGAAGTGTTTATGGATTTGATGGAATAGTTGTTCCTCACAGGCCCCAAATAATGGTATGGTCTCTATCTTCTTTGTCATAGCACTCCAGGAGTCATGGGGATGAGGGAGACACTAAGATAAAACCCTATTTAGAGTGAAATAAAAAAGGAGTTGAGTTTGAATCTAGCTGCTCAAAGAAATAGTCCCAGTCTGAGTTTCCCCTGACCCAAACAGCTTACACCATTTGGGTGCCCCCAAACCATCCTGTTAATAGAAAAACAATAAAAAAAAATAAAATTAAAAGTTGTTCTTTGAAGAAATGAACAAAATTGACAAATCTTCAGCTAGACTGACCACGATAAAAGAGAAGACTCAGGTTACTACAAAGAGGAATGAAAGAAAAGGGACATTGTTACAGATCTTAGAGAAAGGAAAAGGATTACAAAGGAATACTGTGAACAAGTATACTATTTAATGCTATTAAATTAGATTACCTAGATAACATGGACAAATTGTTAGAAACACAAGCTACTGAAATTACTTCAAGAAATAGGTAATCTGAATAGACTTAAAAGAACTAAAGAGATTGTGTTAGTATTTTTAAAACTTTCCGCAAAGAAAATTCCAGGCCTAGATGGCTTCTCTGATGAATTCTACCAAATCTTTAAAGAATTAATATCAATATTTCACACTCTTCCAAAAAATACAATAGGAGGAAACATTTCCAACTCATTTCATGAGTCGGTATTACCCAGATACCAAAGCCAGACAAAGACATCACAAGAAAAATATGTATCAACATATCAATGTAGATGCAAAAATCCTCAACAAAATACTAGCAAAATGAACCCAGCAACAATAAAAAGAATTATACATCATGACCAACTGGGATTTATCCCAGGAATGCAAGATTGGTTTATATTTGAAAACCAATATACATAATATACTATATTAATAAAATAATGGACCCAAACCACATGATCATCTCAATAGATGCAAAACAAATATTTGAAAAAATTCAATACCTTTTTACTAAAAAAACACTCAACAAATTATAAATAGAAGTAAACTTCCTAAGCTTGATAAAGAGCATATACAAAACCCCCACATCTAACATTAGACTTAGTGGTGAAAGACTGAAAAGCTTTCCCCCTAAGATCAGGAACAAGATAAGGAAATTTGCTCTCACCAATTCTATTCAACACTGTTCTGAAGGTCCTAGCCAGAACAATTAGGCAAGAAAAAGGAATAAAAGGCACCCAGATCAGACAGGAAGAAGTAAAACAATTTCTATTCATATATGATATGGTCTCGTGTATAGAAAATTCTAAAGAACACAGACATACACAAACTATTAGGGATTTATTAATGAGATCAACAAGGTTGCAGAATACAAATGACAATACACAAAAATCAATTATATTTCTATATACTAGCAATGAACAATCTGAATATAAAATTAAGAAAATAATTCCATGTATAATAACAAAAGAATGAAATATTTAGGAATGTATTTATCAAAAGAAATTTAAGGCATGTACACTGAAAATTGTAATACATTATTGAAAGAAATTAAAGAAGACCTAAATAAAAGGGAAGAAATCCCATGTTCATAGATCAGAAAACTTAATATTGTTAAGATAGCAATACTCATCAAATTGATCTATGATTCAACATAATCTCCATTAAAATACTAGCTGGCTTTTATATAGAAATTGATAAGCTAGTCCTGGCATATGGAAATGCCAGGGACTGAGAATAGACAAAGAATCCTGAAAAAGAAAAGCAAAGTTGGAGGATTCACACTTCCAGATTTACAACTTATTACTAAGCTATGAAGAGAGTGTGGTATTGGCATAAGAATATATAGATCAATACAACAGAATTAGGAGTCCAGAAATAAATTCCTATATTTATGGCCAATTGATCTTTGATAAGGATGCCAAGACAATTTAGTGGTAAAAGAATAGTCTTTTCAACTAATGATATGGGGCAATTGAATATCCACATGCAAAACAAAGAAGTTAGATTCCACCTCACATCTTACATAAAAATTACTCAAAATGGATCATTTAGCAAGAACTAAAACTCTTAAAAGAAAACATAGGAATAAATTTTTGTGGTCTTGGTTTAGACAGTGATTTCCTGGATATGATATCAAAAGCACAACATCATTAGCCACCAAGAAAATGCAAATCAGCCCTAGCTGGTCTGGCTCAGTGAATAGAGCATCAGCCTGTGGACCTAAGGGTCCCAGGTTCAATTCTGGTCAAGAGCACGTACCTCAGTTTCAGGCTCCTCCCCAGGCCCGGGCCCTGGTTGGGGATCGTGCAGGAGGCAACCAATCGATGTGTTTCTTTCACATTGATATTTCTGTCTTTCCCTCTCTCTGCCACCCTATCTAAAAAATTCTCCCTGTCTTTCCCTTTCTCTTCCACTCTCTCTAAAAATCAATGGGAAAAATATCCTCAGGTGAGGATTTAAAAAATAAAAAAATAAAGATAAAAAAAGCACAAGGGACAAAAAGAAAAGTAGACAAATTGGTCTTCATCAAAATTAAAAACTTTTGTTTACTTACCTTGTAGGGAAGTTATCATGATCACGAAGGTGGTCTCCCTAGGGTGAGGCTCACCCATTGCACTCCTGCTGTGCTGACTCCTCAATTTCTCCAAATGTGGGAAATTCAACTGCATAATTCGTGGTACTGGGGGATTGCACTCACATTCTCCCCTTAAAAGAAAACAGAAAAATGAAAAACTTTTGTACTTCAAAGTTTTACCATCAAGAAAGTGAAAACACAATCCCAGAATGAGAGAATGTATTTGTAAACTATATCTCTAATGAAGGTCTAGTATCCAGGACATATAAAGAACTCTTACAACTCAATAATAAAAAGATAAATAACCTAATTTAAAAATGAACAAAGGATCTGAATAAAGATTTCTCTGAAGAAAATATACAAATTGCCAATAAACACGTGAGAAGCTGCTCAACATCATTAGCCACCAAGAAAATGAAAATCAAAACCACAATGAGGTATCATTTCACACCCACTAGGTTAGCTTTAACCAAAAAGACAAGTAGTAACAGTGTGTTACGGATAGGAATGTAAAAAGGTACGGCTGCTTTGGGAAACAGTCTGACCCTTCCTCAAAAGGTTAAACATAGGGTTACCATAAAACCCATCAATTCCACACGTAGGTATATACTGTATATCAAGAGGATTGAAAGCATAGAGCCACACAAAAACGTGTACATGAATGTTTATAGAGGCATTATTCATAATAGCTAAAAAGTGGAAGCCACCCAAATGATTAATAGATAAATAAAATGTGGTATGCTCACACAATAGAATATTAACTGGTCATAAAAAGGAATGAAGCACAGATTCATGGATAACATAGATGAATCTTGAAAACATTATACTAAGTGAAATAAGAAAGGCACAACAGACCATGTATTTTATGATTCCATTTACACAAAATGTCCAGCACAGGCAAATCCATGGAGACAGAAAGTAAATTAGTGGAGATTAGGGGGAAATAAGGGAGTGACTGCCAGTGAGTCTGGGTGTGTTTTTTTTGGGGGGGGGGAGGGTGAAAATGTTCTAAAATTAGATGGTGATGCTGGTTATGCAGCTCTGTTAATATACTAAAAACCACTGATTTGTGCAATTTAAAAAGGTGAGTTTTATGGTATGTGAACTATATCTCAATAAAGCTGCTACATAAATAGAATTACCTTATTATGTTAAATGTAAGGTGGGCCTCCATTTCCTAGTGAGGAGATTTCTAAAAAAGGTTTTTGATAACTGAAATATGCTGTTAACATCTCTGACAAGGCAAAGTTTCCCTCTAAAATTGTCCTTCAAAAGGAAGGCAAAATTGTGCAGACCTCATTTTTTAGGGCTCCCCTCACCATTCCTCACCTCACTCTAAGAGACTGACAGCGAGAGAATATAGTGTATGTTTTTATGACTGTGGATACAAGGATCTCCCACATAGATAATCTTGTCTCCCACTATTGAGGCTCTCCAAGAGCAATTGATGGTTTCTGTCTGCCCAATGCCCATACTCTTGCTTTTTGTAACTGCCTGTGCATTTTCCTTCTATCAGCTATTCCTTCTTTGGGCATTTAGCTCAAGAGTGGGGTGATTCCAGGAAAATGACAACGATTTGCCCCAGTGGAATGCCCTGAGGAAACTGTCCTATGGAGTCATGGGACACTATTCTGAAGCTATTTTTTCCTTCCGGCATTTCTTGCACCCAAGAAGCCTAACTTGGTCTTTTGGTTATTCAGAGGCTGAAATTCCATATCGTTGTCATGGTTCTCTCAAGGCAGGGGCCAGGTTCCTCCGGATTGTCCAGATAACGAAGGAGGAAGACTCCTAAATTATGAAGCCATGACTTAGAAACCACTATATCCTTCCATTGGAGCATCTTTTCTTTGGTTCCTTCTTGGTGACCATTTGCTTTAATATTTTAACCAAAGCTCTAAAAAGTCATTGAATCTTAACTATGTCAAGGTGCTTTTGTAGTTGAGGGAATACAAAGATGAACAAAATGATATCCCAGTTTTGGAGAGTGGGGTAGGAGTGTAGAAAAATGCTCTCTGACTTCTGAGTATATCAGAGAGAAGAATCAGAAAAAAAGAGGACATTTAAGCTTGGCTAGAGGTAGGGAAATTTCTGACCCACAGGGAAGGCACACTTTGTGAGAGGGTCTGTAATCAGAGAATCATAGACTTTGGGGCTGACAGGGACCTTACAGGTTATCTAGTCCTACATTTCCTAGATGAAGAAATCCAGATTCTGAAAGGTGAAATAACTTGACTAGAGCCACATTGGGCTTAGGACTTCTCCTCTGACTCCCAGTCCAGTGCTCATCTCACTAGGTCCCAGTCACATGGTTGCCCTTGGCTGGCTCCTCCAGATTTCAGGGAACTTGGGGGAAAAGGGCAATGCTTGGAGTTTGGTAAATGGTTGCCTAGGGAAGTTTGTCTTTTAAGGCCACCCAAGAAATCAGTAAGGAAATGGGGCAGATTCCAATAGTTCTAGTCATGTTGCTTTCATCCTTAGGTTTCCCACTGGGGACTGGTACCAGGGTTTGCAATGCAATGGGAATATCAGTGTGTGTGTTCCCACCTTTCTCCATCCTCCTGGAGCCCTTGAAGCAAGCCAATAGCTAAAGGGCTTGGTGAAGTGACCTCTATCACTGGATAGTCTCTTTCTTCTGGATGGTCTTTTTCTTCTGGGTGACTCAGTCAGTTGGAGTGGGAGAGTCCTTGATTGTCTTTATCTGTAAGGTGTCAGGATATCAGCCAAATACCCAACAGAGACTCTAAGGAGGAAATCAATTCAGAAATCAGGCCTAGAATTTCCCCAGGGCTAACAGGGATTTACCTTAGCTAGCAACCTGGTTCTAGGCAGGAAGACCCAGTGTAAATAGCATTCATTGCTGGTCCTCCAAAGACAGAGAGCCTGGTTATGGTTCCTTGAGTGGAAGAAGAGATAGACTGTCTTTCTAAGCTATATTTTTCAGCCATTAATGAGCACAATCAGTTTAACCATTACAGAGAACTTCCCATGTTCCAGGCACTGTGCTAGGTTCTGCAGCCCACACATGATCCCTGTCTGCAAGGAACTAAAGACAAACATATGACTAACAAGTTCAATAGAATGTGATCAGTGATAAGCCCTGGATGGCCCAAAGCAAAGAAAAGGAATATGCATCCCACCTGGGATTCAGAGAAGGCAAAGGAATTAACCACAAATGGAAGCCACAGCCTCACAGGCAAGAGAACCACATGGACAAAGGTGTGGAATCTGGGTGTGGGGGAAGTCATAGGCAGTTGATGCTGTTACCAGAGATTGAAGAGGGAGATGGGAAGCGTGGAGCGATAAGGCAGAGAGGGTGTGTGTGTGTGTGTGTGTGTGTGTGTGTGTGTGTGTGTGTGTTTAGGTAAAACACAAGGGTTTCTTCTAGTTGGGAGAGACCTAGGAGATTTGCATTTTAGATAGATAACTGCAGTGTGGATTTGGGGAGGGGGTGCCAAGAATGGGGGCAAGGAACCAACTGGAGGAGTACCTGATGCAGGGTATTCATAATGAAAATGAGGCACTTATAATGAAAGGAAGGCATGAACTGGAGAAATATTCAGGAGGTGAGTGATGATGGAGATGTGATGGTTAAGGGAGAGACTCAAATCTAGGGGGCTTGCAGGTTTCTGACTTGGTGCCTGGGTGGATAATGGGGCCATGAACTGAGGTAAGAAATACAGGGAAGGAAAACTAGTCTGGAAGAGAGATGTTGATGATGGCTAACATTTATTAATCATTTATAGGGACCAGGCATCGTGCCAGGAGTTTTTCATGCATTTTCTCATAACTCTGCAGGGTAGATATTATTATTCTCGATTTATAGATGAGGAAATAAAACTTTGAGACATTAAATAGCTTGGCCAGATCTGCACAGCTGGAAGAGTGGTGGAAAGCAGTGAGAAACCAGGCATTCTGGCTCCAGGGCCAATGCTCTTAACGACCGGGGTTGATATGTGTGCATGTGGAGTCTGAAGAGCCTGTGGGATACCCACACTGGAGAGGTCTGGGACTTAGGGCAGCTATCAGGGCCCAGATCATGGTAAAAAACATATATATAGATGAAACTGCTCAAGTTGAACAGTGACTGAAACACAGTGCCCTGGAAAACCCCTTAGTTAAAGAAGTAGCCAGAGGGTAATGGGTCCACAGATGAGACAAAAACAAAAATCCCCTGATTTTAAAATCTGAAGACAAGGCTCTGCTATCTGGGCGACAGAAAACTGGGCAGTCATGAACGTGTAGTGGCATCAAATAAAAACAGGCACCAAGCTAAGCGGAAGTTAATTATAACAGTCACTATGTTGCATAGTAATTATCCTAAACAGTAAGCATTTTACATAAATGGCAGTAATTAGTATAGCTCAAGTTTTCCAAGCTGTGTCCTGTGGAACAGTAGTAGTTCCTGAAGATGTTAATAAATGTTTGGATAAAAAAGGGCTTTGGAGCCAGATAAGTTTAGGAAATGCTGGAATGATTTAGACAGAGCCACGGAACCCCTGGTTTACACTTTCTTCTGTTAGGAGGCAGGAGAGTGGATGGCTGAGTGTAAATAGTGGGAGCACTCAGCATAGCCTAGGGTTGAATCCTGCCGCTGACAAGCTAGGTAATCTTGGGCAATTTACTGAACTTCTCTAAGTGGACGTTTCCTCTGGACAGGGGAATAGTAATATACTTGCCATGATTGTTCTAGAGATTAAATGCAATCATATATGCACTTAAAACACTTAGAATAGAACCCAGCAGAGTGAGGGCTCTACAAATATTACCTCTTATTTTTAAACCGTACTATTATTAACAAATCTTTCTGATATTCTGGAGTTTAGTCCTTGACACACACTTCATACACACACACATATATATATATATATATGCTGACACCTTATTTCTTAAAAGTCAAAAGTCTGACCCCTGTTAGTTGAAGTTCTCTGTGTCCCTACCTCCTCCAGACCACAGTCAGGGACTGGGAATGACCACACTCTTGCCCTATTCTAATCTAGGGAAGAGGGCCAGAGAGAGGAGGATTTATGTCCCGGCTGCATTGCCTTGCAAGGGCCACCACTAGTTTAATTACCTTTATGCCCACTTGAAACAAGTATGCACCTTTCAGGTGGATGCTGGCCTGTGCCAGGGCACACAGCAAGTGGAGTGCAGGCTGTATTTTAGCCTCCGTTTACTTCTGAGGCTGAATGCCATTGTACAATGAACAACCTGCACCACCATACATGGCGGTTCTGACCTTCAGGCCCTAGAAGAGGCTGAAAGCTAATGATCACCGGAGAAAGAGGGTACAAGGAAGCTAATGATCACTGGAGAAGGAGGGTACACGTTCTCCTCCCAGTAGTTCCTGAGATTAACTCTCCACGAAGGCTAAGTGGATAAAGCCTCCCCCCTCTCCCCATCCCTCCCCACATATGCCCCATCCCCCATTCACTCACACACAGGCTGACATCAGGATACCCTTGATGTGAGGGGGTACTTCAGGTTTTGCCTATATCTCTGAAATCCTGATTGAGTTTGGCAGATGACAGAGCTGTGGCAAGCAGAAGTGGGAGGGGATGATTTTCCATGTTTTCCTGACACATAATGGACACTACATAATGCTGTCCTGAACCGCAGCAGACAGGGCCAGAGCAAGTCTTGACTATGGTTTGGGGCAGTGAAGGGAAAGTGATGGCAACGGGAGCTTCTTAATCCTCACTGTATGGCCCAACTGCTTGGCTCCCAATAGACGCACCACTTTTTAAGGTAAACACTTCCTTTATAAAACAGGGGAAGAAAAAAACAGACGTTTCCTATTCTTCTCTAGAGGTGTGTGGGGTGGAGGGCAGCACTCCCCCAATGTGTACATACATGCATTTACACACACCCCCACAAACGGTCTCTTCAGCTACCCGAGGGACTCCTGCCTAGAAGCACCACTTCTCAGCCTAGAATTCACGTCCAGGCATGACCTGTGGTGACCTGCCAAGGGATCCCCCCTCTCCCAACATTGGTTCTCTCCTTTATAACATAAGGAATATGGAAGGGTGAATTTTAAAGCACCTCATAGCTCTGACATGCTACGTTTCCCACTTCCAGGGGGTTCTCTGTTCACGCCCCCTCCAGTCCTGCCTAACCAGACAGGTAGGGATGACCAGAAAGGCTTACCAAAGACAAACCTCCCTTCTCACAATTGTGCTTACGTGTGCCTCCATTGCTCTTGAAGATAAACGGCAACCGAGGCCGGGCTGGCAATTTAGTGCGGTGGCCTCGAGGCTCAAGAACAAAGGCTGAGCTGGATGGGGAAGGGACCTTGCCTGGATGTGAGGGGAAGGGAGCCCTAGGGCTGGTTCAAGACTTTACCTCTCCGTAGGGCTGGCTGTTCTCCTTCCCACAGATTTGGGGGAGGGGAAGGGGAGTCTTTGTCTTTTCCTCTGAGGCTGATGACTTCACCCCCTTCCCCCTCCTCTCCCTAAGGTTAGGATCTCTACTTCTTTCCCCATCAACTCCCTGGGTCTGAAATCTCCATCATCCTCTCTTCCTTTATTCTTTTTGGGATTGGGGTCGTTAGCCCCTCCCGCTCTCCTCACTCTCTGAGCCTCGCCTCTTTATTCCTTTTTGGGCCTGGCCTCTCCAGTCCCGGGTGAAGGGGTCTGCATTCTTCTTTTTCTTCTAAGGCCACAACGCCCTCCCCCACTCTCTCCAGCTCCCCCTCCGCCCCTCCTCCCTCCGCCCCGAGGCATTGTGGGAGGAAACAAAATGTGGGGCGAGAGCGGCGCGGGGAGAAGCCCGCAGTGCGGGGCCGGCCGGGCGCAGCCAATGGGGAGCGCGGACGGCGGCGCGCGCGGCGGGGGGGCGGGGCGGGGCGCTATTTCAGTGGGGGCCGCGCACCGGTCGCTCTCAGCGGCAGAGCGGAGCGGAGCTGCTAGGCGCCAGTGCGAAGCAGGTGGCCGGCGGCGCGAGGAGTGAGGGCGGCCGGGGAGGCTCGAAGGGCGGACGGCAGCGGCCAGCTCTCGGCCCGGGGCTGCGGGAGCCGGAGACGGCGGCGGCGGCGGCTGCTGCCGTAGGAGCCGAGGGGACACCGCCCCTGCCCGTGCCCTGCCTCAGGCCATCGCTGCTCCCCCGGAGCCTCGCGCGAAGTCGCCTGCGTGAAGGTGAGCGGTGGTTGGGGGCGTCCCCCGGGCGGTGGCCTACACGCCTTGCCCCTTTGGCCTCCTCTCCCCACGAGGGGCCCGGAGCAGGATGGCTTCGGCGTGACGCCCCCGACGCCACTCCTTTCCCAAGCTGCGCCACCCTCTGCCTTCGCGACCCTCGGGGCGCGGCTGGAGGCCCTGGGCTGCGGAGTGGCGGCTCTCGTCCCCCGGGAGTCTCCCCGTACTGACTGCATGGAGGCCTCTGGTGTTTGGGGCCGAGGGGGTGGGGTGGAGGGGACTCGGGCGTGACGCGGCTCCTCCTGCCGTCGTCGCCGCCGCTGCCACCACCGAAACCGCCACCGCCACTCTCTGGGGCGTCCTTCCTGCGGCGAAGACGCCCAGTCACCCCCACACTGCTCCAGGCCGGCGGGGGAGGGCGGCCGACCCGCCGGGGCGGAGGTGGGGAGGAGGATGCTTTCTCATTCACCTGGTGCTGGCCTCCTGGGGGTGGGATGGGATGGGATGGTGGAGGGATAGGGCCTCTTCGGAGATCTGAAGGAAGGAAATACTAGAGACTGTGTGTTGGGGAGCTTGGTTCCGGTCTTTCCAAGGCTTAGCCTTTTTTTCGTCGCAAAACCGAGGATAGAGGATGGGTGCTGTTCTGGAGTGCCCTCTTCGCTTTCACAGGAGCTCCTGGCTCGTGACTGAGGCAGCTGGCCTGGGGCCTCTGGTTATCCTTCTGTCTGGAGGCCCAGGTCGTTGCTTTTTTCCCCCAGGAAGGAGGGGCTAGGCTGGCATCTCCGTAGCCTTTTCTCACTGGCACCTTGGACAGGGGAGATTGGGGGTAGGCCTCACCTCTCAGCCGCCTGGGGGGCCAGGGGTGAAGAATCGTGGCATTGTAGTCACAAGACCAACGTTATGTAACTGCAGGCTCCCTCCTGGAGAGTAAGGTGGCTTTAATTACCGTGATAAAGTTGTTCCTTTGCACTTTGGGGATGAGGCAGTGGAGCAAGGTGAGCTTGCTGGGAAAGGGTGCTAATTTGGGTCTTGAGCTTGGCCGTTTGTAACCTGGCCCCACCCCCACCCTGAGTTTATAAGCAGTGCCCCCTTCTGAGTGGTGAGCTGGAATAGGATACTAGATGACACTAGTTTTCTTGACAATACAAAGAGACATAATAGCACGTTCTCCCAGTGCTGCTCTAGTACCTTTGCTCAAACTCACGAAGTTGCTTCATTTATCTTATTTTAAAATCACTGGTTTTTTAAAAAGAATATGTTGAATTGCCCAAGGTCATATAGGTAGTGCTCACAGACTCCTCTTGAGGCTTTGACTTTTTCTCCGGGGATGTGGAGACAGAGGTTGCTCATCCACTAATCCTTAGCTCTGTCAGGCTCTGCTGAAGTAGAACCAGCCCTGCTTAGATTGACAGTGCCAGACAAAGGTGCTTTGGATTCAGTTAAGGGTTGCCTAGCTCGCAGCTGCCTTGCATGTATTTTTTGCATCTGATATAGGCTAAAGGAGTAGTTGTGAATTCTGTTTCCCTTTCAGCCTACCCAGTCCACAGGCTAGTGCGTATTCAGAGATCAGGGTAGCTTGGAACGATACCAGGGATCTCTTTGAGCATGCAGTATCCTGTGTAGCCTTGTATCAGTGCTGGAATGAAAGCATTTTTTGTCCACTACTCCGGACCCACAGAGTGGTATTTTGGGGAGTGGGACATGGGGGGAGGGTTGGTTTTTACTGCTCTATGTGACAGAACTGTGGTCAAGGACAGAGGATAGGATTTTGCAGCTCATCGCCTTTATTCTTGCAAAGCACCCTCACATGCTACAGACTGCTAGGCAGGTTCTAGCCAGCCCTCCTGGGATTCCTGTCATTCTAGGAAGGGACCATACAAGGCCTACCCCAGAGCTCTTTAGGTTGCTGTAGAATGAATACCTGGTTTAGATAGCAGAGCTATGAAAAGGGAGTGTTAAAATAATCCTTCACCTTTTGTTATGTCACCACTGGGCATTGGTAGCCTTGGTGTTAGGCCACATTTTCTGTGAAGGGCCAGATAGTAAACATTGTAGGCTTTATAGGCCATATAGTCTCTTGCAACTACTCAACTCTGCCGTTGTAGTGTGTTCCTCTAAAACGATTTACAAACACAGGTGACTGGCTGAATCTAGCCAATGGGATAGACCCCTATGTAGACTGTTTTTTGTTAGCAGATGTTCTCGTATCATTTTAATTAAGCCTTATAACAACCCCCTGATAACTTAGCTGTTGCTACTCTCATGGCTAAAATTCCCAGTCTTCTTTCTACTGTGAAACCAATGATGTAATAATGGTCATTAAATCAAGGGCTTATTGTCTTCAGGTGTTTCGCCACCTGGTTTACCCTCAGGATAACCCCTCAGTAATGGCATGAAAACACAAAAGTTAAGTAATTTGCCCCAAGGACACAGATATATTCTAGTGTCTTGGCTATTGGTGCTATTCAAAATATCAGAAATAGATAAATTTAGAGTTGGAAAATCCTCACTTTATAAAAACTTGATGGCTTATTATATCTTTGTTACTATTTATCTTGTATTTCCCAGGCTTGGAGGCCATATCTCAGTTAAAAGCTTAGGTACTCCTTCTGTTGCCTCTTGTCTTGTGCTTTCTGTTGTTCTTACCCTCTATATTCCCTTCTCCCACTAAGGCCCCACACCCAGTGGCTAATACTTACCATCCAGAGTCATGGGGTTGGTTAGTCTGACATCTTTGCTTCTTCTGCAGTGTCACGATGTCTGACCGGAAGGCCGTGATCAAGAATGCAGACATGTCTGAGGACATGCAACAGGATGCCGTTGACTGTGCCACTCAGGCTATGGAGAAGTACAACATAGAGAAGGACATTGCTGCCTATATCAAGAAGGTGCATTGGGAGAGCTGTGGCTGGTGGCCAGGGTTGGGGACTGGCAACTGAGCTGTACCCCACGGAGGGCTGGAGTTGGGCACATTGGAAAGCAGCTATACTCCATGCAAACAAAACCCTAGGAACTTGCAAAGCAGACAAATTAGGGAGTGATTATTAATTGCCAAATAATTTATCTTAGACATTTTTAATAGGAACTCTGCTGGGGTGTGGGTGTGTGTATTTACATATAATTATGTCACTGCAAGGGATGGGGAGAGAAGCTTTAGGATTAAATAAATATAACTAGCCCAATTCAGAACTCTTCATAATGAACATTAAGAATATATGAATGGATAATATAAGATTGTATACAAGTTTCCTCATTTAAAGTGGTATATCCCTATAATAATCCTCATCATGTAGGAAGCTTCCTTTTCTTTCTCTTAAAAAGAACTTGGGGAGAAGACACAAACACTAAAAAGGATTGCTCTTCTTGCCTACCTTCTTAAGAAAAGGGTGGGCTTAAAATATATATATATTTTTTTTTAGTGGATGAGCAATATTGGAACAATGGGTTTAGTGCCTGGAAAATTCCTGAGTGAATGGGTGAATATAGGAGCTAGAAGTGATACACAGGCCCCTGATTCCTAGTCAGGATCCATGTCCATTGGTGGCATAGTCCTAGTCTTTGATATTCTGAGCTCTGGTATCCTAAGAAGATGCCTAAAAGTAGTGGCATTCTGATCTATAGAGGTAGTAGGGTATCCTGGAGTTTTACAGAACTCTTTTTTACCCAGATGGGGTGGGATGAGAAGAAGAAACTGCAAGGTTTTCTATATGTAGAACCAGCAAGGCTCTTGGGCATGCCAGCTCCTTGCTAAGTGATGGCCTGTCCTGTCTAGGGAGAGAGTCCAGAATCATAGACTCTCAGAGCCAGAGGAATCCTTAGATATATCTGGTCCAGCTTTCTTGTTTTGCTGATGGGGAAAATGATACCTAGGAAAGTAACTATGGCTCTGTTATGTTACAGTCTTGAGTCAGGATTACAGCTGAGTTTGGTGATGCATACCCTTTGCACTGTTCCTTAATATCTTTGGAGTCATGTGGTGTGGGAGTTGTGGATATTGAGTCCCAGGGTTGGCAGCATTGCTAGGCCAATGGTGGAGGGCTATTGCCTTTTCATAGCTATGGAAGGATGCATTTAGAACTGAGCCATCGGTTTCCTACTGTACCCACAGGGTGGCAGGGAGCTGTCTATGATTAGGTCACGAGGATTTCCTAAGTGGCTTTGATGCTGAACTTGTGCCTCTGAGAGAAATGAGGGAATTGCCTTGATCTCATGGCTGAGGTCCTGGTTCTATTACTTACAGCATACACATTGCCCGGTATACAGGACATGCCTTTAATGTTTACTTACACAGAACTGCTTCCTGGTATTCCTTAATGTTTGGTCCCCATTTTGTTCTAGTGTCTCGGTTTTTGGCATTTGGAAATACTGGTTTAGTAATGAGGGTGGCAACTCAGCAAGGCTTGCCCCTCTGTTTTATTCATGCTGTGTGACACTGGAGTGATCCTTTGTGCCACTGGCTTCTCTGATTGCCTTGCTGAAGAGTCACAGGGTGGGCTACTGAATAGGGTAGCTAGGGGGAGGAGAGATGATCGGGGTGTAAAGTGCTAGCGAGAAATAGTGGAGCCTTTGTGGTGTTACACTATTAATGAGGAAAGGAGTGTCCTAGCCAGCTTCAGAACCTGAGCTCCTGAGGTTCCGGGAGCTGGGGCAGTGAGTGGGGGTTGATAACTAAACTGACCAGACTCCCATTCTGATCTCATCCTCCAGCTGTCTAATCACCTTTCTTCTCTACCTTTTATTTTTCTTATAGGAATTTGACAAGAAATACAACCCTACCTGGCATTGTATTGTGGGCCGAAATTTTGGCAGCTACGTTACACACGAGACAAAGCACTTCATCTATTTTTACTTGGGTCAAGTTGCAATCCTCCTCTTCAAGTCAGGCTAGGCGGCTGCAGAGAAGGTGTCAGTGGCGGCGGCGATGGCAAGCAGACGGCGTTGCTGGGACTATTTTGCACTGGGGCCAGCATCAGGATGTCCTCTCCAACGGCTGTGCTACTGCATGGACTGTATACTCGATTTCATGTGTATGTCGCAGTAAACAAAACCAAACTTCTTTCTGTTTAGTTGCCTGGGGAAGAAGGCTGCTTTACATTTATTTTCAAAACTTAAAAATTTTTTGTTGTTGTTGTATTGCACTAGGAAATCTCTCCCACCCTTTCCTTTTCTCTTTCTCTCTCTTTATAAACTAAGCCCTCAGTTAAGCCTGTGAAATTCAGAGGGCTGGGGAAAAGAAGTCAGTTTCTGGAGGTGGAACTAAAACGGCATCTGCCTATTCCTGGTGGTGGATGCTGCTTTGGAAGGGCCAGGGAGGCTGCAGGGGGACAGTGTTAGAATCAGCGAGGAGAGAGGAATAGGAAGGAGGGTAGGGGGATTGATCTAGTACCAGGGAGACTATTCCACTGAACTGTGATTCCACGGCTTGGGGCAGAGTGTGGGGTTAGGGAGGTGGGTTCTTTAAGGGGCCCTGAGACGTGTTTGTCTGTGATGTGTGGGAGTGGGGAGCAAATTTGTCTTGCTGTCTTTGTCAGAAAAGTTTCTAAGTAAGGGCTGTGTGTCTGTGGATTACCTTTCTTCCTGTCAGAGCCCATGCTAGAAGAATGTTGGAGGTAGGATTAGCTTGATTTTTTTTTCTTTTTATTCTTCTCTACTTCTTTCTGCTCCCTGCTTGGCCCTCAGTTTTCTCATTCCTCTAGAGTTCTCTTAGAGCAGCCCCTGTTAGTTGGCTGGCAAGGGAATTTCTGGTGACTGTAGTTCCTTAGTTAGGTCTTAGCAGTCAAACCAAATCAATGTCTCCTCTGTGTATATGTGTGTGTTTGTCAGAGTGTGTGTGTGTGTGTGTGTGTGTGTGTGTCTTGGTTTGGGGTAGAGGGGAGGGAAGGGCAGGATGGTATGGAATCTCTAGAGTATATGGGTAGTTAGGGTACACAGTTCTAAGTGAGCCTTTGTTAACAATTTTTGGGAGGTGAAGACAGATGTAACAGCCCCCGCCGCCCCCCGACTCCTCCCCGCCACCTTGCCCAGATACTGCGCTATGGCTGTGTGCCCCCAGGAAGGTTTTAGGAGGATAGCCCACAATGAGTCAACCACACTGCCATCTGTCCTGAAGGTGGCTCTCAGTGGAGAGGGAAAGTGACTTTGTGGTTGGTTGCCACCTCTTGTGGGCGGTAGGGATGGAGGTGATAAGGGCTGTTGGGGGCTTGGGAGGAAGTTTGCAGTGATGAAGCCCGGTATCAGGAGATGGAGCAGGGCTGCTAGTGGGAGGAGATTCCAAGGAGAGTGCTGGGAAACCTTGTCTGTTGATCAAATAGAGGTGGGGTGGGGTATGGGTGGGGGGAGTCATTGCTGACAGCTGCTGATTCTTGTAAATTGCATTTAAAACTCTTCTTGTGTAAGGTTGACACTGGTGGGGTTTGGGTCTAGCTCACTTTTTTTTTTTTTTTTTCCAAGTCCATCCTTGGGCTGGTGGGAAGGCAGGAGAATATCCCCTCTCCAAGAATTTAGTGTTTGCTGAGCTTTTTTTCTGATGCTGACAGGGGAGGGTGGGAATTGGGATGATGAGTGAGTTCCCTGTACCAAACTTTTATGAATGTTCAAATCTGTGTTTTCCCCTGTCCTCCCAGACTTGTGTGGCCAGTTGGAAATGTCCAATTTGTGTTCATCTCCCTCATTTCTGGAGTTGGGGCTGAGACCCTGCCACATCTCCTATGCTCTGCATCCATGCCTCTTTTGGACATTAAAGGTTGATTGATGCACTTCTGAGCTGTTTGGGTTTCTTTGGGCTTAAAGGGGTTGGTCAGATGGCAGTGGTGCCATACATGGGTGGGGTAGAGGGTGTTTAGGGTGGAGTAGGATGGGGGCTCAAGAGAGAAGACCATGCAGAGAGGTACTGATTGGCCTGAATCAAGTTTTAGTTGTAGGGCCTAGTGTTGGCCCCTTAAGTGGCAGAAAAGTGGTAGAAAACTAACCAGCAGTGCTCACCCACAAAGGTTTCTTGGGTCCCTTGGTAGAGATGGCCAGGTGAGCTGCATTTTGGATCTTCAGTATAATACATTGTTGCCTTCCCCATTTCCAGCTCCAGGTTCAGTTTCCAGGTCCAGGATGGCAGTTTGTAGCTGCTGTGCTGGACCTAGATAGAGCTTGGCTTAGAACCTTTGGCCAAAGCTCATAGCTGTCGTATGCCTCATTCTAGGCTTCCCTGAGACCAAGATTGTCTACTAGCTAAGTCCTGCTCTAGCCACTCAGAAATGGAAAAGCTGGGGGTCTTCAGAAAGATGGGAACGCTTTTGATGGAACCTGAGAGGATCTTGACTTGGGTTAACCTGGTTGTCCCACTTGGGGACTCCCAACCATAAAATTACAGCAGTGGTTCTCAACCTGTGGTTCGCGACCCACAGGTTGAGAACTGCTAGCAGGGTCGCCTAAGACCATCGGAAAACATATTTACATTACGATTCATAACAGTAGCAAAATTACAGTTATGAAGTAGCAATGAAAATAATTTTATGGTTGGGGGTCACCACAACATGAACTGTATTAAAGGGTTGCAGCATTAGAAAGGTTGAGAACCACTGTTCTAATGGGTTAGAGCAGACATACACATTATTTTTAAAAAGTATTTTTGTCCTTACCCTAGGATATTTTCCCCATTTATTTTTAGAGAGAGTAGGAGGGAGGAGGGGAGAGAAACATCAATGTGAGAGAGAGACAAGACTGGTTGCCTCCCACATGCACCCCAACTGGATTGAACATGCAACCAAATTATGTGCACTTGAACCGGAATCGAACCAGCAACCCTTTGGTCCATGGGCCAACACTAACCACTGAGCAACTGGTCAGGGCTCTTAAAAAAGTGGTGAGCTGCTGGAATTGCTGTCTTGGTCTTTCTAGAGAGGCCAATCATGCAAAAACAGTGGTAGGGTGTGTGAACACAAGATATAGAATCTAAAGTCTTGGGGTTGAGTCTCAGCTCCAACACTTACTGTATGAATCTAGACAAGTCATTTGACCTCTCTGAGGCTCATTTGTAAAATGGGGATAATACTGGTCTACCTTAAAGAGTAGTTATTAGGATCAAATGACTTCATGTAAATGAAAGTGCTTTGAAATTGGAAAATGGTGAAAACACTGCAAGAATAAAGAATTCTGGGAGTCAGGCTCCTTAAATTATACTGCATTTTATGTAGAAAGAAATTAAGGACCAGGCAGGGAAAGAAGCATACTTAATGTCCCATGGATGTTTGGGACAATTGGAATGTAGAACTTGGTCTCCAGACTCTCAGGCCAGGTCTGATCCCGGTTTGAGGTGGCAGAGAGGACTAATTTATGACTAGGTACTGAGCCCCTACTGAAGTGTGGAATGCCCTGTACTTGGTGGTGGTATACAGTTCGGTGGTTTTTAGTATATTCAAAGAGTTATGCAGCCATCACCACTAATTCCAGAACATTTCCCAAAAGAAACCTTGTTCTTATTTGCAGTCAGTCTCCATTACTCTTTCCCCCTAGTCCCTGGAAATCACTAATCTACTCTCTGTCTATGAATTTGCCTATTCTCGTCATCTATATATATAAAAGCCTAAGCGGCCAGCTGACTGGTAGCTATGATGTGCACTGACCATCAGGGGGCAGACAATGCAAGAAACCACAGGCATGGCAACATGGAACAGACTGATAAATCTCAGAGGGAAGGGCTCTCCAACATCCTCCAAGGGGTCCCAGATTGCGAGAGGGCGCGGTCCGGGCTGAGGGACACCCCAAGTGCATGAATTGTGTGCATCAGTCCTTTAGTAGTTTAATAAACATGAAAGGACTAACACAGTGGTTGGCAAACTGTGGCTCGTGAGCCACATGTGGCTTGTGAGCCGTGGTTTGCCGCTCTGTTGACTAATGAGTTTGCCGACCACTGGACTAACATCTCTGTAGGCACACCCTGAAAGACAGAACACTATTCTAGGAGTGTTGCCGTGACTTACCCAACTGACTTCTCTGTTAGAATAATCTTTTGAACTCATGGGACATTCCCAGGAATTTTGGGGACTATGTCTGATGAATATGTTCATTGATCACTTTTGGATCAAAAACAAGCTCTTGAGTCTCAAGTGCTGTAAGATTTTCTCAGGTGGTTTTTGTACTATCAAACCACCTGAGAAAATCCGTTCCAGGGAAACAAACAACCAGTAGGATATTTTTCTTATCATCTATCTATCCTCTACCTATCTATCCATTCATCTATCAAGATTTATGGTGAGAAATTGGTTTCTGTGATTGGGGGTGGGGTGGGGGAGGAGGCAAGTCTGGGATCTGTATTGCAGGCTGCAAAGAAGGTAAGGCTGGAGACTTAGGCGGGAGCCAACACTGCAATCCACAGGTGGAATTTCTTCCTCAGGGAAGCCTCCAGCCTTTCAGCTGGTTGGATCAGGTCCACCCACATTATCCAGGAAAATCTCCTTTACATAAAGTTAACTGATTGTAGATGTTAGTCATATCTACAAAATATCTTTGCAGCAACATCTACATTAGTGTTTGATTGAATATGTAGGTATTCAAGGCTAGTCAAATTAATACCAAACTGATCACAGCTCATATCTAGTCAACCTGGCACCCACATGCATGTTCTTAAACATACTTAGTCTCCAAATAAAACCAATAACAAGTCATACTTCCACTTAACACGATACAATTATCCTGAGTTACAACTGAAAATGTGCTTACCCTTTCCCCAGAAGAGGATGTGAAGTCTGGGTGATGGTCGCTCTTCTCCTGACAGTCCTGTAACTTCAATAATGTGAAGTTAGCTATTATTAATACATTTTATATTAGATGACGAGATAAGAGGGGAGAAAATATACACACAAATAGACATTAATATTTATTCTTCATTAAATAAAATGAAGAATAAATACAGTCCTAATCTCTGCAATTAGGTGGGATGACCACTATGCATTCCATTATTTCCTTTGCCTTAGGAAGCACCTTGGCACTGGTTGTGGTTCTTTTCCTGATGGGATGCTTTCAAACCTTCATTCTTGGAGGGTCTGTGCCATTAGAAGTTTTGCTGAATTGTGTTAGAGTTTTCCATTGGCTTGAATCACAGGGCCCTAAGGAATTGTCTATATTTCAGGCATACTTTTTTTTTTTTTACCTCCAAAGTAGCACCCCAATCTCCCCTTTGTAGTCAGAATCAATCACCCCAGCCAGTACAACTCCCTTCTTTGTCTATTGATTCAGAGGTGTAAGGAGTCCAAAATGACCAGGTGGCAGTCTTAACTTCCAATTCAACGGAACTCCATTCCCCAGTTGAGGAACTGTAATTATTATCTTTGGTTGCTTGTGACTCAACTGTGAGGTCCTGCAAAGGAAGGGCCATACTGTATTCCCTTCTGAATTCATTCTGTACGTACGATTTGTGCACAGAATAAATGTAGTTGCAAGCACACGGGGAAGCAGCACCACCTTCTGGCCAAAGTGGGTAATGCTGTACTGGAGCGGGAGAGAGATCTCTCTCTTCAGTGCCAGAAACCTGCGGCCAGAGCTCAACAAGGGGCTCAACAAGAGGCTCAAAGATCTGAGAGAGACAGAGAGACAAAGTGTATGCAAACTGTGGTAGATACCACTTTGCTTTTCCAACTTTGCCATCCTCCACCCTCAGAATTTTATTCTGCAGATGGTAGAGGCATTCTGGCCTCTGGAATGAGAGGGTTGCTTTGAGGAAATCTGATAGGAATCACCCCTTTGCCCCCACAGCGCAGAGGGATAAACCAGGCTCAGAGAGGTGAAGACTCGCTCAAAGTCACCCTACAAGGTAATGGCAGTGCCAGGACCGGAATTAGCACGCCTGACTCCTCATTCAGGACTCTCCCCAAGATCCCAGCCAGAGAACACTTCCCTTCTGAAGGCTGATGTTTGTGGCTTTTGAAAGCTGTCATCTCTTTGAAATGGATGAGCAATTTGGGAAAAGTCATTTGGTTGTTGGTGGTTACACGCAGGGAGCTAGGGTGGGGAGTTAAGGGAAATACCATTTATTGAACCAGTTATGTGCTGGGCACTTGATATGTATTATCTTAGACTTTATCGTCTGTACAATGAAGATAATAACTGCAGCTATTTCAAATGATTATATTTAAAAGGCTAAAGTCTGTCTGCCCCACAGGTAGCTATGACATGCACTGACCACCAGAGGGCAGATGCTCAACATAGGAGCTGCCATGACGCGCACTGGCCATTTAAAAATAAACAGCACTATGAACCTGGCCCAGACAAACCAACACTCAGCTTCCCCCAAGTGAGACAGGCCCCGCCACCACCCTGGAGCGACACCCCACCAAATCGCAGCCAATGCTGCCCAAGACCCCGTGACACAAAATGGGGCCCACAGCCCAGCCCAGCCCTGAAATGGTCGTTGTGGGTGCCACGTAATGACATAACGTAGCAACGCCCAGCTTCCTCTCCCTAGCGACTAGCCTCCTTGAAGTTTCTTCAGCCCAGGAACCTGACTTGCTTTATAGCCAGGTGCAAACATTTCACACTTTAACCAAATGTTTGTGAAGCGTTTTCTCGTGCCTCATCTCATTTGATCCTCACAGAAGTCCTGGAGTAGGTAGATCGGAGACTCAGTAGAATCCTATTTTCTTTTCATTAGCCAGAAAACGGAGATTTAGAAAGTTTAGAAACTTGACCCAACTGAAAAGAGGTAAGAAATAGTGGGACTTGAAAATGACTTCAGGTTTTCTCACTGCACAGAATATAGTCAAACACTGCTACAGTTAAATATTTTACCCTTTGTTCTTCCTGCATGATTTACAATAATAATCTGCTTCGTGTTGATATTGACTGCTGTGTTGCTGACAATTACCTGAAAGAGAAGTTGGGGTTATTCACTGGGCTGGGAAAAGTTTAGTTAAATCAGAAAGCAGGTCTAATTAAGCAAGTTTATTCTATATACATAAAAGACTAAGTTGACTCATGCATGTGCGATACATATAAAGCTCTTGCTGGTGCCAATTGCATGCGTGTTTCTATCTGTCATTGTCGATTGTGAATTTGGTTGACACTCCTATTACAGAGAAAGGGCGAATAGTGATATTAAAATATTTATTCTAATTAATTTCCTTTCAATGTGCACAAATTTGTGCACTGGGACACTAGTTATAAATAAAGTAATGTAACTGTAGTCATATGTGTAAATGCTGACATATATGTAAAGTTGCTGGGATATAGTTGGTAAGCACTCCATGAGTTTTAGGTTTTGTGTCAGATTTTCTGGGATGTAGTGAGTTACTTAGCTTGCTTTTAATAGGCAGGTCTGGAGGTGTGTTCTGCCTAGGACTAAGTATTCCCTACTACTGAGACCTGACCTTCCTGAGTATGTTACCCAATGCCCGGGAGTCACACATTTTCACAGTCTGGCTGGTGGCAGTAGGCACCATTTCTGGCTCTCTTCTCTCATCTGTTCAGATGGGTCTTTCCTGGCCTCAGAGTTTTCTCACACATGTTCCCTGATCAGTACTTTGCTGAATACTCGAGGGGGACCCTCTGCACTTCTCTGGGGTTCTCTCTCTCCTCTCCAGCACTCTGTCCTGAGAAGTCTCCCCACCTCGGTTTCCCCAGACTCAGTTATGTCTCCTCAACTCAGGAGTTGCCTGGGATCCACCTGGGACTCCCCATGTGCACTACAGCCTGGAAACTTTTTCTTGGCAGTAAATGGGGTGACCTCAGGGCTCACATCATTTCTTTTCCTGTTTCTTGGGGATCATTGCCCTTCATTACCCACCCAGTGTCCAGAGTTTTGCTTGGTTATTTTGGTTGTTTCAGGCAGGAAAATAAATCTGATCCCTGTTACTTTATCTTTGGCAGGAGCACATGTCTATCAATTAGATTTTGCTGCATAACAAAGCTGCACCCCAAATGTAGTGGCTTAACCATTTTTTTGTTCACGATTGGGCAGGTTGGCACTTTGGGTCAGGTAGTTCTGTTGATCTTGGCAGGGCTAATTCCTGGGTCTGCAGTCAGTGATGAGTCAGCAGGTGACTCTGCTTCCTAGGCATTTGCTGGCTGTTGACTGGAGTGAGGGGGGCAGCTGGGCCATGTGTCCCTCCTCATCCAGCAGGCTAGCCTGGCCTTGCGCACGCAGAGGCTGGGTTCTAAGAACACAAGAGAACAGGCCCCACGTTGAACAATATTCAAGTCTACTCTAGCATCACTTTTGCTGTTGTCCCTTTGGCCAAAGGGAGTCATGAACTCAGATTCAAGGGGTTGATAAGAGGAAGTACAAAGTCACACTGAATGTAGGGGGGCAAGAATTATAGTCATTTTTAAGGACCAGTCTATTGTAGCTATTATTTCACTTCAATCCCCACAACAAACCTGGTGGTGTATCTTACCATCAACCTTTTCCAGATGAAAAAAACTGAGGCTCAGAGAGGTTGAGAGGGTTACATAAGATCTCACAGCTAGAAAAAGGCAGAGCCAGGACTTGACACAGGGTCTGCCTGACTTTAGTTCTTGCTGTAGTCACTGCATTGTGTGCTTGGCCTGGTGTGTGCACTCATGTTTGTGTGATTCTGATCAGGTACATCTGTATTCAACACCATCAACTGTTCATTCCCCACCCTGTCCCCTTCTGCATCCCCCCCCCCCCACCGTGAACTGTCCATTCTCTGGGTCTTTTCTGACACCCTGCCACCATCCCTCCCCCAAATGGAGGCCCTGGCCTGAGGCCCCTCCTCTCAGGCCCTGTGGGGCTGATGCATGCTTAGCCGGAGACCTGTGTATGTCAGGGTCTGTGTGCAGAGGAGTTCACAGGTGCTGACGACCTCTGTCTGCTTATTTCTCATTTGGTCCAGCAGCCCCTTCCTCCCTGTGCTGCTCTGAAAGCCTCACTGCCTCCAGTCTTTCTTGTCCACATGTCTCCCTCGAGGTCAAAGACAGACGGGCCCTTGATTGGCCCAAGTTGGATCGCAGCACAAAGTACTGCCTCAGTCCTTCAGGGGCTTCCAATATATTTTTTTTTTTTTGCTAGATGCAAGCTAAATTTATTTTCCTGGCACCCAAACCCTCCATGATATCATCCTAACCTACTTTCCCATTCTATCTCTCACTGCCCATGCTCACTGTCTCCATAATTTAGCGAAGGACACTGTGGCTTTGCCCCCTCTGGGCTCCGGCCACAGATTACCTTTTTTTTTTTTTTTAAATCCCCTGCTCCCTCATAGCTCCTCCCAACTTTGCTCCAGTTTGTGGGTTATGTCTAATCATTCCATTCAGGCTGTAACTTCTTGAGGAAGCAAACCTTATCTCATTTGTGTTTGACCAATCACAGAGCCTGGTACCCAACTGGCATTCAGTGAGGTGCCCTAGAGGACAGGCTGAGGGGCACCTTACTCTCCTCTTCAGGAGGCCCTGCTGTCAAGTTCTGCGAGATGCACCTGTGTCCTCACAGTCACTTTCCCTCTTCTGCCCAAGGTCTCTTGGATGAGTTCCTGTTCATGGAAATCAAGAGAACCTTGGTTAGGATAGGAAGAAGGTGTGGTGTCTTAGCCTTCCCAGTATTTACCAGTATTGGACTCTTGGAAGCCTGAAGCATAAGAATGATCTATAATGGTGGAAACCTCAGGGAGTAGAGACAGCCAAGGGGACAAGATACTATTTGGGGACTAGAAGGGTGTGCTTCGCGGCTCAGATCCTGGAGGAATCCGCAAGGTGAGGGCTGGGAGCTTGTTCAGCTTTCAGGGTTACTGTCCTTGGTCCTGAACAGTCTTGTTGCTCATTAAAATATGATTGTTTCTTCTAACCAAGGGACATTAATGACTCCTGTGGAATGCCGTTCAGAGATCCTGAAAGAGGTAAGGAATGAAGAGGTGAAGGAAAATAGAAGGAGATGAGTGAGGAGAAAATATAGGGAGAGAGAGGGAGAGAGAGAGAGAAAGAGAGAGAAAAGAGATGCTGTTAGAAAGGTCAAAAAGCCCTTTGGTTTTAAAATATTTGTTTTTAACATGAAAGAAACTACCCTAGACCTAGACTATGGCCCAAATACCAAAAAGCTGAAGGATATGTAGAAATCTGAATTCTAATCTAAGCAAATGTGGGGGGTATAGATAAGATTGGGAAAGCAATATCAGGATGGTTCAAGTGAAATATCAGTCATACTAAAGAGCCCATAATATTTATTTCTTATTACATATTTTTAATAAAATTACAACGTATGAAAATTTTACATATTAGTTACATAATATGTATATTTATAATACAACACATGATATACAAATTTTATGTATAATATATCTGTATAACATCTGCATAATATATTATGCTGTAAAATATGTTATACATTATATCTAATTGTAAAATAGTAGAGGCCTGGTGCACAAAATTCATGCACAGGTAGGGTCCCTAGGCCTAGCAGGCGATCAAGGCCAATAGGGGCCTTCCTTCATTCCGCACTGCCCCCTGGTGGTCAGCACACATCATAGCGAGCAGTCGAACTCCTGGTTGGTTGAACTCCTGAGGGGATAATTTGTATATTAGCCTTTTATTATATAGGGATAATAATATCTTATGCATAATATCTACTTATAATACATAATGTTACATGTAATGTCTATAATACTTATTACTACATATTCACTATACTAGCAAAATTAAGCCATGTGGAAACTTTAAAGAAGAAAGCAACGAACCATTCTGTTTTGTCACTTGGAAATGGCATATTTCACAAAATCTAGGTTTTGACTCTAAGACAAATCATTTCTTGTATCACTAAAACATGCTGCCATTGAAACTATGACATAGTGCTTTTTATCACTTACTAGTAAAATTCTTATTGAAAGGACTCTTAGACTTACTTAATTATATGTTTTATAATATATTATTGTACTATATAATAAAAGGCTAATATGCAAATTGTCTGAGCAGCCAAACGACCAGTCACTGTGACATGTGCTGACCACCAGGAGGTGCCGCGGAATGAAGGAAGGCCCCTGCCGGCGGCCAGGGAAGGAAGGCTCTAAACCAGCAGTTGGACATCCCCTGAGGGGTCCTGGATTGCAAGAGGGCACAGGTGGGCTGAGGGACAACCCCCTTCCCCCCCACACACACACACACGCACCCGTGCTTGAATTTCATGCACTGGACCTCTAGTGTAAATATAAAAAGGAAAATACAGATGAAATAAATTGGACATTGTATTCCTAAACCATCTTTACATTTATAGTTCAACTCTTCTTAATCACTTTTTGACACCAAGTCATGTGTTGTGTGTGTGTATACAATGTAATCTTTTGTGCATTAATAATATGGGGAATGCAGCATAAGAGTGCTCTGATCTGAGAACAGCACCCTTAAGAGATTAATCACAGTAGTGCCCTCTTGTGGACATTCTGAGAACACCCTAACAATAGTGCCCCAATAGTGCTCTGGACTTTTCTTCCAAAGTACTGATACCTAGATGTAAATTTGATGCTGGCACTTTGTCTTACCAGCAGGGACAACTACTTCACTCCTGGCATCTAACCCACAGCCGTTATATGAGCTCACTAGATTTCAAAATGAACCTGCACTTTAGAATGGATGAAAACAGAAACTCTGCTAAACATTATTTCCAATATCTCTCTGTGCTTACATACAAAAGAATAATGAATGGATAAGTGAGAGAAAGTTTTAGATAAGGTTAGACAAAAATAATTTGGTAAAAGTTGATCCTTATTCTACAGTTTATCAACATGCAAGATTATCATCAAATTCAACAGCAGAAAAAGATCTGAAGAAAATGTACTTTAAATATTTTTCCATCATATGATATATTGATTACTAAAAGATCCTGCCCCCCAGGGTTAAGGAAAAGTTATTATGAAAAACCATAAAACCATAAAAAGGTGAAAGTCATTGATTTCTCAAATCTCATGGTTCAATTTAGACAGTATTGATTGATTCCCTGCTACAAAAGGTGAGGTGGTTAGCACAGTTACATTTCCTCCTCCCATTATCAATTGCCCAGTTTGTTACTTTTGTTGATTTTCCTTTCATAGGGATATATATATATTTTTTTCTGTCCTATATAATAATTTCCAGATTATATAGTTAAATGTGTCTGAAGCTGACTGTGTCTTTTTATACTGGCATTTCCATTCTTAAGTTCTTTTGCTTTTGTAATTATTTCCTTTTAAAACAATATATGAACATTGATTTAAAAGTCAAGTTTTACCACTTGGCTCTCAATGAAAGATAGCATTTCTTTGCTCCATATCCTTACCCACCCAGACCTCACTGCTTTGGGGGTACAGTCCCCATCTACAGTGATCTCCTTTGCTATCACATCCACACCCCAAAGCATTGGCTTCCATGCTGTGGCAGTTGAGGCTCCAGATCATTTACTGGGCCCTCTCCCTAATGCACAGGCACACACTCAACCTCCTCTCATCCAAAAATAATGATCACCACTTACCAGTGACTCAATATCCAGTACAGGGCATGCCAGCATGTGACCATTTATCACCCAATTTTATTGTCTCAAGCATAGTGCTTTGGGTGTCTCAACTTGAATTTCTTAAGATTTTTTCATTACCTTTATGTAATGTTGAAGGTATTATATGTTTTAAAATAGATCCATATATTGCTTTTGTACGTTGTCCTTACTGAACTCTACTGGGTTAATATTGCTTCATGTTAATATGGGTATTGCACTTCAAGTTTCTTTATGAAATTCAAAATAATTATGGGTTGAATCAGTGGCTGGTTTCACAACCATATCACAAATGTTGATAAGTTCTTCCAAGTTCACACAGGACAAAAAAGCACAACAATTTATCTAACAAGTTTTATAGGTACTTAATAAATTTTTATCCTTTGGTTAAACTCTGATAAAAAATTTTAGGTAAGTAATTCTACAATAAACTATCAAGTGTTTTTCTTTTGTTTCAGTGTGAAGTTTTTTGTAAAACTGAAAGGTACATTCAGGAAATTCCTACTAACACCCCTAATGCCACATTTGATTTTCTGATTCATTCTTTGGTTTAAAAACGTAATGATTAGAAAGGAAGAATACGTTTCAAATTATTCAAATTAAGTCAAACATCGTATATAAACTAAAATTTGAATTTACCAACCAAATACTTACACCTTGCAGTTTGCACGATGTTTCACTGTTTTATATTTTAAGCATAAACAAGAACTCCAAGTGGTCACATGGAATGGCAGGATTAAAGTAACTCGAGAACAAACAAAAAATAAGATAACTTCAACAACAAAATTTTGTCTTGACAAAAATGCAAAGACAATTCAAAGGGGAAAAAGAATATCTGTTTCAACAAATGCTGTTGCAACAATTGGACTTCCAGATACAGAAAAATGAACTTTGCCTTGAATTTCACACATTGTATAAAATTTTCAATTCTGGTGGATATTTTCAGAATGAATTCATATACAGAAACCTAAGTAAACAAAAAAGAGGCAATTATGAACTCCAGAAAGTACAAAAGTTGAAATGTAATTATAGTACAATATATGGCTCACCCATCAATATTAATTGTATTATCCTATCTAATAAAAGAGTAATATGCAAATTGACCATACCTTCACTACACCCACAAGCCACGCCGACCAGCCAATCAGGAGCGAGTATGCAAATTAACCCAATTAAGATGGCTGCGGCCACCGAGCAAGCAGGAGGCTTGAGTTTCCCCGGCAATGGAGGAAGCCAAGCTTCCTGCACACCCTGGCTGGCCCAGGCCTCTGTTCAAGGCTACAAAGTTTCAATTATAGAAGATAAATAAATCCCAACAAAAATGGCTGTGGCCACGGAGCGAGCAGGAGGCTTGGGTTTCCTCCTTGATGGAGGAAGTCAAACTTCCTGGCCAGCTCTGGTCTCCACTCAAGGCTACAAAGTTTCAATTATAGAAGATAAATAAATCCCAGATCCCACGGCCTCTGCTTGGGTTGCCAGGGGGCGTGGCTGGCCTGCAAACCACCATAGACCCTTTGCCCAGGCCACCCCACATCCCAAGGGAACCCCCACTCTGATCCAGGACAACCTTCAGGGCAAACCAGCCAGCCCCCACCCATGCACCAGGCCTCTATCCTATCTAATAAAAGAGTAATACACAAATTGACCGTCACTCTAACACACAAGATGGCTGCCCCCATGTGGTCAAAGATGGATGCCACAAGATGGCCAGCAGGGGAGGGGAGTTGGGAGGGATCAGGCCTGCAGGGGAGGGCAGTTGTGGGTGATCAGGCCAGCAGGGGAGGGCAGTTGGGAGGGACCAGGCCTGCAAGGGAAGGCAGTTGGGGGCAATCAAGCAGGGGAGGGCAGTTAAGGTGACCAGGTCAGCAGAGGAGGGAAGTTGGGGGTGACCAGGCCTACAGGGGAGGGTAGTTAAAGGCAATCAGGCTGGCAGGGGAGCAGTTAGGCATCAATCAGGCTGGCAGGGGAGTGGTTAGGGGGTGATCAGGCTGTCAGGCAGAAGCGGTTAGTGGCAATCAGGAAGGCAGGCAGGCGAGCAGTTGGGAGCCAGCAGTCCTGGACTGTGAGAGGGATGTACGGCTGCCTGGTAGGATCAGACCTAAATGGGCAGCTGGGCATCCCTTGAGGGGTCCCAGATTGGAGAGGGTGCAGGCTGGGCTGAGGGACACACCCCCTGGTGCATGAATTTCATGCACCGGGCCTCTAGTCTTAATAATATAAACACCCAGGGGCAGGATGGTAGAGCAATCTGCTCCAAGTACAAGCAGTAAGCATGCATTCTCTCAGACAAATTAAAAGCAATAATAAAATTTGGATATCCTATTTTTTGGTTGTTCTTTTTTCTTTTAATGTTGAATAATTTTGGATTGTATCCTGGAAATATCAGATTGTGACAAAAATGTGAGTACATTTCTAGACTCTCTATTCTATTTCGTTGGTCTGTGTGTTTATTTTTTTACCAATACCACACTGTATTTATTACTGTGGCTTTATAGTAACTCTTAAAATCAAGGAGTGTGATTCCTCCAACCTTATCCTTTTCAACATTGTTTTGGCTATTCTAGTTCTTTTGCCTTTCCGCATGCTTCTTGGCATGTCAGTATCTACCAAAAAACCTGCTGGGATTTTTTATCATGTTTGCATTGAATCTATACATCAGTTGGGGGAGAATTGACATCTTAACAATATTGTGTCTTCCAGATCATGAACATGGTATATCTCTCCATCTGTTTAGATCTTCTTTTATTTCTTTGATCATCATTTTGTAGTTTGCAGCATACAAATCCTATACACATTTTGTTAGGTTTATACTTAAGCTCTTCATTTTTAGAGCTATTTTAAATGTTTTTCTTTACATTTTGATCTTCAATTGTTCATTGCTAGTATACTGCCATCTTGCTTTCTGAGAGTATGGATATCAGTATACTTTTTAAAATGTATTTTTACTGCTTTAATGCTGGGACTTCAGTATGATGTTAAATAGGACTGGTGAGAGTGGGCATCCTTGCTTTATTCAATTCTTACAGCTTCTTACACACGAATGCCTAGGCATGCCTCTTGCAGGTCTTTAAGTCTTCAAGAAATTTCATTTCAAATTATTAACTTCCTATTTAACAAAAGTTTGCTGAAAGCCTATAATAGATCAAGTATGATATGCCAAAACAATAAATCACATTGTAATCCATCTGTAAAACAGAGAAAGAAAGAGAATAAACCATTCATAACCCCATGTCCCTTAACATGGGTTGTTGAGATCTGGGTATTGACTGCGGGTGTTTTTGAACAACACAACTTTTAAAGTGGTTCCAGCGAGCCTTATTAGCTGCAGTGGCCATGGCTCTCTGCCCAGTGTTTCCTTTAAAAGTTTACCAGCCTCAGGAGAGGTGGGTGAGCCAGCTTAGACCTCCCTTGGGTTCTGACCTTCTACTGGGGCACAGCAGAGAATCAGTTTCCAGTGGGGGTTATCAATAAAGTTAATAACCTCTCATTTGAATATGATTTTCTATTTCCCATGTTCCTACAGCAGTTTTAGGTCATTTGTTCTCATCTATAATCCTCACTGTGCCCATTGTACAGATGAGGAAATGGAGGCAATCAGCAAGGGGTGATGGAAAGAGCATTGATATTATAGTCCTGTGTGTACCCAGATATGCCATTAACCAACCTCATGACTGGGAGCAGGTTCTATCAAGTCTCCAAGCCTCAGTTTCTGCATATGTGAATGTAGAAACCTGGAGTAGATGACCTCTTAAGGCTTCTGAGAGCTTCAAAATTCTATGACTTTAGTTCCGGTTCAAGGTTACATGGCTTGTTTGACTTGGTCAATGCTTATCTGATCACACCACAAATAACCTGAGTTCCTCCATGAGAATTTCCTCCAGAATGAGTGGGTGCTGTGGCTTCTACCTCCTTTTCCTCTGTCCTGTGTTGAGCTAGAAAGACTTGACTGGAGGGAAGGAAAGGGGAGAGGGCTGGGTGGATGAAACAAACAAACAGACAAACAAACAGAGCTATGTAACAATTTGCACTTAAATCTGGGCTATAATGAAGAATGATCCAGGGTAGAAGTGGTGAAAATCTTGGAGGAAAGTAGCCAAGTCACTTTTTAGAGCATTTTTGGGGGGGGGAAAGGAATGCAACTCGGTCACATATCCTCAACCTTGAGCAAAGCAGCTTTTAAAAGCGTGAGATGAAAATAAGTCTGATTCCATAAGCAGAGAGGTTTCTGAAAGATAGTGTACCATAAGGAGACAGGAGAGGCACCTAACCAATGGCAGATATGGACATTTTGTGAATCTGTAAAATAGCCTCAAGGTTAAAGCAGGAATGAGCTGAGTCTTTGGAGAAGGAAAACGAATCCAGGGTAATTACCCAAGGAAGCCGAGAGACCACAGTTACTTCAGCAAGGGCGACATTGAAAGCAGAAAAGGGAAGGGAACACACACAGGGAATGAAACCCTGGAAAGGTGGAAGATGTGGCGTTTGGGATCACCGACCCAGACACATAGTCTCCGGGGCAAACTCTGACCATGTGTGAACTCAGCCATAACTGTGATCTCTCTCTGTTTTCAGACGGGAGATTATCTATTGCTCTATCTTCAAGTTCACAGACTCTTTCCTCTGTCATCTTCATTGAGTTCTTTCAGTGAATTTTGTATTTCTCTTATTGTATATTTTTTTTCAGTTCTAAACTTTCCATTTGGTTCTTTTTTTAGAGTTTTTACTTTGCTGAGAACTGCTATCTTTCATAGGTTTCATGGGAGTTCACTTTTATCTCTTTGGTCATTTCAACATTAACATTAACATTAGTTGATATTTGTTAATTGTTTTCCTTGCAAGTTGTTGAAGTTATCCTATTTTTTGGTTGTTTTTTCTTTTAATGTTGAATAATTTTGGATTGTATCCTGGAAATATCAGATTGTGGAATATCAGTCCTGTCAGTATCCTCTGAAAAATGTTGATTTTGTTTGTTTGTTTGATTGATTGTTTTAGCTGTCAGTTAACTCTGACCTGTCTTGTGTGAGGTGTGGTACCAATATCAGCAAACTTTTCAAAGCCTTTGTGGGCTATTTGGGTGTGCTCCATATGTGAGACCTGGGCTGTGGTCCACACTATCCCTCAAATTTAAGGGTCCTTTTTTTCTCGGTGATTTGTGCCATCTGGCTCCTAGGGTCCCCTTTTCTCTGGCTGCAAAGACAGGGGTTTAGCCTTCCTGTGCTGTCACGAACTTCCCATGACTGGGCTGTCTCTGTGCCAAGTGGTGAAAGGAAAGAGAGAAAAAAATCATGGGGAATCTCCCCATGATTTGGACTCTGTGAACCTGTGTATCCAAGTCTTCTAGCATGAGAGGGTTTTTGTGTAGAATCTGAAGTGCTTGTGCAGCTGCTGCAGGATTGTAGCTCCATGACTGGAGGTTAGGAGCAGGAGGAGGAAAAGAGGATTTCCCTACACATTCTCAGTTCTGCAGGGGCTCCTTTTCCCAATCCTTCGGCCATAAAGAGAGAGGGCTTTTCTTGGAGGTTCATTTTGTCTGTACATTTCTAGGACTCTACAGTTTAAATCAGTAGCCATGGAAGGAAAAAAAGATCAGGGAACCAATCTCTGTATTGGTTGTTGAGTCAAGTTTTGACTTCCCTCCCCAAATGGCCAGCTGTTGTTCTCTTTTCAGTGTCCTCAGATTTCATTTGTAGTAAGTGGGAAGCGTGGGAGGGAGTCTTAGAATCTCTAAGTCGTAGGTTTGTTTTTTTGTTTTTATTTTTTTTTAGAGAGTAAAGAAGGCGGGGGGGGGGGGGGAGAGAGAGAGAGAAAGAGAGAGAAAGAGAACCATTGATGTGAGAGCGAATTGATCAATGGGCCATCTCCTGCACAACTCCAACCAGTGATTGAGTCCACAACCTGGCATGTGCCCTGACCAGGAATCAAACTGGCAACTTTCAGTGCATGGGAGGACTCCCAACCAACTGAGCCATACCGCCCAGGGCTAAGTCTAGTTTTGATTTGTTTGGTGGCCTTTCTGGTGTGATCTCATTGTCCTTGGGATATTATTCTGCTCTTTAGTCATTTATTTCTGATAACAACTTTGTGTGCGATTTTTCCTTGATATTTTTCTGTGGCTCATTTTTATGTAAAAGTAATTTTGATGAGCTTTTAGAAAGGGGCACGATTCACACATCCCCCTGCCCCTTCCATTGTTTTTATGTAGTGTTTGAAAATGTGATTTCTTGCTTTCTGAGGATGACTAGCTCTGTCAGAGCTCGCTCTGTCCTCCCAGGCTTTTTGGTCTGTACCTTCTGTCTCCTTTGTCTCTGATGTCTCACCTGGATCTGTTTTGATCCCATCCCCAGCAGTATCTCTTCCCCGTTGGGTGTGTGCTGGGAGGAGGCTCTGGTTGGCTGGCCCTGAGAGCTCCTGTGACTGAGACAGCTCTGGTCCCTTCAGGTGGGACGCCAGGCTTCTTGCATTCTCTCTCCACTTTAGGGAACTAGAAGAAGAGCAAACTAAACCCAAAGTCAGAAGAAAGAAGAAAATAATAAAGATTAGAACAGACATAAATGAAATAGAGAATAGAAAAACAATTGAAAGAATCAATGGAACCAAAAGTGATTCTTTGAAAAGATGAACAAAATTCACAAATCTTTAGCTAAACTGACTTAAAAAGGGAGAGAAGACACAAATAAGTAAAATTAGAAATGAAAGTGGGAGCATTACTACCAGCCTTATGGAAATGAAAAGGATTATAATAGACTACTAAGAGGAATTCTATACCAATAAATTAGATTATCTAGATTAAATTGACAAATTCCTAAAAACACACAAATTACCAAAGTAATTACTTAAGAAGTAATAGAAAATCTCAATAGATCTAAAAGAAGTAAAAATTGTATTAAAAAAACCTCCCAACAAAGAAAAGTCCAGAACCAGATGAATTTATTAGGTGAATTCTACCAAAAATTTTAAAGGAGAAGTAACACCAATACTACTCAAATGCTTCCAAAAAATAGGAGTAAAGGGAACATTTCCTAACAACATTCGATAAAGTGAGCTTTACCCTGATATCAAAGTCAAAGAAAGACAGCAAGAAAATAAAAAACCACAGACAAGTATTTCTTATACATATAGATGCAAAAATCCTCAGGGAAAAAAACACACACAAAAAAAACTATCAAACCAAGTTCAACAGTGAAAAGTATTATACACCATGCCCAAGTGTGATTTACCTCAGAAATGCAAAGATGGGTTAGCATAAGAAAATATATCAGTATAATACACTACATTAATAAAATAAAGGAAAACCCACATAATCATCTCAATAGATGCAGAAGAAACATTTGAAAAAATTTAACACCCTTTCATGAGGAAAAAGCTTAGCAAATTAGAAATATAAGGGAGTTATTTGTGAAAAACCCATAAGAAACATTATCCTTAATAGTGAAAACTAAAAGCTTCCCCCCCACTAAGATAAGGAATAAGAAAAGGATGCCTATTTCATCACTGCTATTCAATATTGTACTGGAAGTTCTATCCAGAGCAATTAGACAAGAAAAACAAAAGACACCCACATTAGGAAGGAAGAAAGAAAACTGTCTCTATTTGCAGATGACATGATTCTATATATAGTAAACCCCATATAATCCACAAAAATCTGTTAGAGGTAATAAGCAAATTTGGCAAAGTTGCAGAGTCCAAGATCAACATAAAAATATCAGTTGTGCTTCTATAAACTAGTAAAAGACACTTATAAAAAGAAGTTTTTTAAAAATATCATTTAAAATAGCATCCAAAAGAATAAAATACCTAGGAAAACATTAACGAAGATGATGAAAGACTTGTACACTTGAAGGCTACAAAACATTGCTGAAAAACAAATAAAAGCTAAATAAATTAAAAAGATATCCCATGTTCATATATTGGAAAGCTTAATATTGTTAAGATAGCAATACTCCCCAAAGCAGTGGTCGGCAAAACGTGGCTCGTGAGCCACATGCGGCTCTTTGGGCCCTTGAGTGTGGCTCTTCCACAAAATACCATGGCCTGGGCAAGTCTATTTTGAAGAAGTGGCGTTAGAAGAAGTTTAACTTTAAAAAATTTGGCTCTCAAAAGAAATTTTAATCGTTGTACTGTTGATATTTGGCTCTGTTGACTAATGAGTTTGCCGATCACTGCCCCAAAGTGATCTACAGATTCAATGCAATCCCTATCAAAATTCCAATGGCCTTTTTATGCAGAAATTGAACATCCAATTCTCAAAATTACAAGGTCCTCCAATTAGCAAAACAATATTGAAAAAGAAAAACAGAGTAGAAGAATTCACACTTCCTATTCTCAAAACTTTTTAAAGCTACAGTAATTGAAATAGTGTGGTATCAGCCCACACATAAATATATAGACCAATAGAATAGAATTGAGTGTCCAGAAATAACCCAAGACATCTATGGTCAATTGATTTTATTTACACTTAGGGGCTCAGTGCATGAATTCATGCACCTTGAAAGGAACTGTGGGCTGTGAGGCTGTGGTGGGCATATGGGCAGGTCTCGGCCCATCCTCCATGCTCCTGCCTGGCCCCTCCCGCTGTGGCCCCTGGTCCCCTGTCTGTTAGCAGCCCGCTCCCATGCACTGATGGCGCTGGCCCCACTCACACCCATTGATGGCGTGGAGCGATTGGGGCCGATGCCAGCAGCAGGTGTGAGCAGTGGCTGCTGCCCTAATCACCACTCAGGAGGAGGGGAGGTGGAGAAGCCCTGAGGGGTGATCAGGGCCAGCAGCCACCATTTGCACCCACTGATGGTGTTGAGCAATCAGGGCCAATGCCAGGCACTGGCAGCAGGTGTGAGCAGTGGCTCCAGCGCCAGCAGCAGGTGCAAGTGCCCAGTGGGACCACAGCACACGGGAGCAAAGAATTTTCAGTAACCACCAGAGGCTCACCCCAATGACAGCAACCAGTGCCCCGCCTTGGTCTGGCACCCCCACTCACCTGCTCCACCATCCCGCCGCAGCCAATGTCTGCCATCTTCTGCGCTCTGCCACTTGCTGCCGATGCCCACTATGTTCCGCACACCCCTGGTGGTCAGCGCACGTCATAGCGACCGGTTGTTTGATTGTTCTGCCATTTGGTCTATTTGCATATTAGGGTTTTATATATATAGATGGCCACTCAATGGAGAAAGAATAGTTTCTTCAAAAATTGGTGGGAACAACTGGATAACCACATGCAAAACAATAAAGTTGGACCCTTACTTCATTCCAGATATACAAATTAACTCAACATGAATTAACTACCTAAATATAAGAACTAAAAGTATAAAACTTTTAAATAAGTAAATCTTCATGACCTTGAATTTGTCAATGAATTAAAAAATTTGACACCAAAAGCACAAGCAACAAAAGAAAAAAATAGATGTATTATACTTCATAAAAACGAAAATATTTTGTACTTCAAAGCACATTATCAAAACATGAAAAGATAACCTACAGAATGGGAGAAAATATTTGTAAATCACATATCTTATAAGGATCTAATATCCAGAATGCAGAAAGAACTCTTACAACACAACAACAAAAAAGACAAATGACCCAATTGAAAAGTGGGCAAAGAACTAGAACAGATATTCCTCCAAAGAAAATAAACAAATGGCCAATAAGCATATAAAAAGATGTTCAATACCATTACCATTAAGGAAATGCAAATCAAAACCACGCTGAATACCACTTCACTCCCACTAAGACGATTATAACAAAAAGACAGATAATAAGAGGTGTTGGTGATGATGTGGAGAGATCATCACTGTTCATACACCGTATTGGGAATGTAAAATGGTGCAGCCATTGGAAAACAGGCTGGCAGTTCCTTCAAAAGTTGAACATAGACTTATCATATGACCCAGTACTTCCACTGCTAGGTATATACCCAAGATAATTCAAAACATATGTTCACACAAAAACTTATGTACAAATGTTATTGCAGCATTATTTATAATAGTAAAAAAGTAGAAACAATCCAAATGTTCAAGAACGGATTGATGGATAAACAAAAGTGCTACATCCATACAATGGAATAATACTCAGGCAAAAAGGAATGAAGTTGACACATGCTACAACACGGGTGAACCTTGAAAACATTATACTAAGAGAAAGAAGCAAGACATAAAATACCACATATTATATGATTCCATTTATACAAAATTTCCAGAATAAGCGCATTTATATGGACAAAAAGTAGTTTAGTCGTTGCTAGGGACGGGGGGAGAGAACAGAGTGGGTAGTGACTGCTAAAAAAATATGAGGTTTCTTTTTGGGGTCATGAAAAATTTCTGGAGTCACATAGTGGCAATGGTTACAAAAGCTTGTGAACATACTAAAAACCACTGAAGTGTGCACTTTAAAATGGTGAGCTTTATGGCATGGGAATTATATCTTGAAGATAAATTACACCCATTTATATTGGGAAGGTCACTATGGCTGTAAGAACAGATCAGAGGTTGGAGTGAGAGATACCGTAACAACTATACATGTGAAAAAGGCCTCAAAGGGCGTGACCTGGACACGTCCTAGGAGAAAGTTCCCTCTTTCACCTACAGTGGTGGTAGCAGAGGGTGGAGCCTTAGTGCTGACTTCCTGAGAATTCATTTTCCTTAAGGGCTCTGAGCCTGCTTCATCTGGGTCCTAGGCTCAGTGCCCCTGAAGAGTTTATAATGGTGCATCTGATGCAACAGCTCACATACTTTTTAATAACTCCCATTGCTCTTACCCTCAGCAGCCTGAGCCCAGCTTCAATTCACAAGTTAAGCCTAACTTTTGTCCTCCGAGGCATGTCCCTTCCCTGAAGGCCAATCCTATATGTGTTCCTGGTCTTAGAGAGGCCAGAAACATGGAGCTGCAGGAGAAGGGTGGCCTGAAAGACGGGAGGCTCTAAGTCCACTTGGCCACTTTGGGCTGGAGGTAGGTGATCAGTGTCCTTCCCATGGACAAGTCAGCACTGAGAATGCTCCTGCCAAAGCCTATTGTAAGAAAAGCATGGGGCCCTAGCCAATTTGGCTCAGTGGATAGAGTGTCGGCCTGTGGAGTGAAGGTTCCCGGGTTCGATTCCAGTCAAGGGCACATGCCTGGGTTGCAGGCTCAGTCCCCAGTAGGGGGCGTGCAGGAGGCAGCTGATCAATGATTCTCATCATTGATGTTTCTATCTCCCTCTCCTTCTTCCTTCCTCTCTGAAATCAATAAAAATGTTTTAAAATATGTATTTTTTTATTTTTATTGATTTCAGAGAGGAAGGGAGAGGGAGAGGGAGATAGAAACATCAGTGATGAGAGAGAATCATTGATCGGCTGCCTCCTGCACGCCCCCTACTGAGGATCGAGCTCATAACCCAGGCATGTGCCCTTGACCAGAATCGAACCCGGGAACCTTCAGTCTGCAAGCTGATGCTCTATCCACTGAGTCAAACCGGCTAGGGCTATATATATTTTTTAAAAAGAGAAATATGGGGTGGAGGGAAGGTATGGGAATTCATTGGGCAAGAACGCTGGGAGGGGGGGCAGGATTTGGGGAACAGTTGATTTTATCTAGAACTAAGACTTTTTGTGTGTATTGGCTTATATGTTGGGTGGAATTTAGGACAGAGGGTGGGAGGGAGAGAGGAATATAGATGCAACTGCTTTCTCCCCTACCTCCCACAAACAATCTACAGCGTCTTCCCACACCTCTGAGGAAACAAACCAAGCCTTTCTCACACTTTCCACCCTCTAATGTTTCCCTTTTAATCCTCTTTTATTCCTTCACCTTCCTCCTTCTCCTGCCTGCTGCTTCTCCCACTCACTTCAGGTTTTCATTCCTTCTCCATTGCTATACCTCCATCTTATCTTTCCTTAAAACTTGTGTTTAATAAAACCTGTTAGTGCTCCCAAGATGACCACCAACTAGATTCACCCCCATTTTTGGAACCACTTATTCCTCCTCCCCTCCTCTCTCTTAGTCCTGTGCAAACTGATTTCCTGAGAGCAGGACAGATGGGAGACAAGATTGAGTAACAACAGAAAGGAGCCTGGAGCCCTTCCTTTACCCCATACATATCAGGTCCCTTTTTTAGGTCTCTTTGTTTTCTTTCCCATATAGACCCCCTCTAAATTTATTCTCTGTGTAGGTAGGTTGAAGAATCATTTCTAAAGCATTTATGAGCATGTAGAAAGAATGCTGGCCATGCTAAGACAATGCTTCTAGGTTCACCAATCTGGTGATGCTGGGAATTCGGATCTTCGGATGCCCTTCAAGGTCCCTTAAACTGAACCTTTTCATGCAGCAGCTGCTCTGTCTCCTCCACCTCTCTCAGTGGTCTGACCCATCCTGTGGCTCCATCCACTATAAACATCAAGCGTTCGTTTGGAAAACATCCATGAGAAAGGTTATGTGTGCACTAGGAACTGTGTAGCACCAAACATATCAGCTTTACACTGAATTGCAAACACATGTGAAGTGACAGAGCCTTCCTTATGGAAAAACACCAATACATGGCAATGCATGCGAGAGCTAATTCTCTTGGGCCTTGAAGGAGGAGTAGAATTCAGGTAAGTGAACAGGATGGGATGGCAATCAGGTTGGGCACTGGCTTGACAAAAGGCACTGAGACCTGAGGAACTGAGGAGCGCAAGGATTCTTAGAGGGGGAGCAAGTAAAAAGAGAATTATAGTTAAGAATACAATTCCGGCACTAATCATTCCTTGTGTGACCCGGGGCAACCTCTTTAAGCCTCAGTTTACTTATCTGTAAAGTGGGGATAATTAATTGTACTTAATTATCAGGGATTTAGTTCTTGTAAACTTTCTTGAGAAGTTCTTGAAATCTTATTTGCAATGGTACCAAGGCCATTCAATGGAGAAAAAATAGTCTCTTAAAAAAAAAAAAAAAAAAAAGGTGGGGACAACTGGATAACCACATGCAAAACAGTAGAGTTGGACCCTTACTTCATTCCATATGTAAAAATGAACTCAACGTGAATTAACTATCTAAATATAAAAGCTAAAAATATATTTATATTTTATAAGCATGAGAATAATGCATGAAAATCAAACAGGACAATGCTTACAAAATGCTTAGCATAGGGGACAGCACCTAACGTAAACACTCAATAAACGTTTACTCCTACAATGGCCACAATTACTTCCACTAACAGCGAGTATTTTTTTGCTTCTACTGCTGCTGAATGGCAGATGGATCTGCAAAGAAAGGTAGGAGCCAGGTTGTGAGGAAGCCCCTAAAAACGCATCTAAGTATGAATTCTTTCCTGCAGACAATGCAGAACCATGGGAAAAATTTTTTTGAGGAATTAATAATCAATTTTATTGGGTTCAGACCAGAAATCCATGGGTGTTGAGGACCTTTATATTTGTCCTTTTTCCCCCTCTACGTTCTTTTGGGCTTGTTTCATAGATGCATGAACTGTTTTTCTTCCAGTAATAACTCGTGGCCCTCTCCTTCCTCTTCTCCAGAGAGGCTGTGAGTGCCTGATAGTTCCAGCCAACTCCAGGAGCCCAGTGCCCTACGTAGGCAAACTTCCATATAGGTTTCAGACGCACAACTTGGAGGGCGGCAGGAACCACTGTTTGCTTTTTCTTGTCATAGGGCGGCAGGATTCCACTGAACACCTTGAGGCAGTCCAGGGAAGCCAGGCCTCACCTGGTCTTGTGCAGCAGCTTGCCGTGCACAGTCTGCCTAAAGATGTAGCTGGGGGCTGGCTAGGAAGTGGTAGGGGCCGTGGGATGGGGTGATGTTCATCTGCTTGCTGGGGAAAGCCAGATACTTCAACTTGTTTCTGTGCAAATTGCCAGATATACTGATGCCCTCACAGTGTGCATCTCTGACTGATAAAGGTGTATAAAAGGGTATGATAGTTGGAATCTTCATATGGACAAAGATAAAAACAGAGATACTTAAAGCTATGCTGTTGGCATTTTAGGAATCAATGACCAGGTGGGAGAGTTGGGTTGGGGATGAAGGTTTAAGGGTCAGGGGTTTTCTCAGAGAGACTAAACCACACCATTTAGGCTGCTGCCCACGCAGTCTCACCTCCACAAGGACACAAAGCCAGAGACAAAACCGTATTACCCTCTGCTGGGGTTGCTGTGACAACGGCCCAGAAGTGTCTGCTCCCCTCTTGCCTGCCTCAGGGCTTCCTGCCCTAGTGAGCTGGGACACACCCACTATAACCCAGCTCCATCAGGTCATTTTCCTTCAGAAGTCTTCCAGGGGTTCTCAGTTGCCCATGGAGACACTTTTCAAATGGTCCTATGCTGGGAGTCAGTGAGCCACAGAATAAACAGAGTGCATCATCTTTACACAAATATTTAGGATAAATGTGATTTTTGGATGAGACAAATGTGGCAATATTTTAAGTACTGTAATACCTCACAGATAATGTTAGAGATAATTCTGCTTTATATTTGTGTGATAAGTTGATAGAACTTCTTTTTGCATATATTTTTTCAATTCCCTTGTAAAAAGAGCATCAGTGGAATTCTGCTGTCCCTGCCATATAATCAGGTGGGAGTCAGGGAGGGGAGAGTGTTCTATGATTACGATCTTCCTGGGGCGGGGACTTGGAAAATTTTCCTGAACAATTAAATTTTGGAAAAGTGTAACCCCAGGGAATGGGTTTCTACACCAAAGAACTCAGTTCATTTTTTCAAGTGAATGTTGTCTAGAACCTTCACCTGCTGAACTAAAGAGCGTGTGTCTTCCCTATCCTATATTTATTTTACATAACACCTTGGGCTTACCAAAGTTTTACAAGCCACAATACTTAAATCACAGATTTTGTAACATAGAAATCCACACATGAAACCTATATGTTCATGCTGACCAATGTCACCCCAATAAAATTTAATTTAAAAACACACACACAAAACCCTCTCAAAATATTTTCTAGAAATACAATAGAAAATTCACATAAATGTAAAAATATAACACATAAGAGTTCAAGGAAATTTTGCATTTGTCCTGGGCTGCTTGGGTTCCCCTTGCACATGGCTCCCTAGTGAGCTGGGACACATCCACTATATGACAAATGCCACTAGAGAAATATTTCTGCACAAAAGTTTGAGAAGCACTGATCATCCCACCTTTACTACAGTCCAGATCTGCTTGTTTTTCTTCACATTTGTCTCTGAATTTGCCCATGACAATTTTGTCTAATGCATACCCCTCTTCCTTCAGCAGTGAACCATATGAATCTCCTGAAACCTCTGTGGTGAAGAAGCATCTATTTGTGTATTTAAAATTATTAGTCTCTACTTTTCATACTCTTTAGATTTTTGCACCTAGGTTGGTGATATTTGTGGTCACGGATCCTTGCTGGCATGTTCATTCATGGATTAATTGATTCAACTGTATTTGTGGAGCCTGTGGTTCACAAGGCACATATTGGGTTCAGCAGGTATGACTCAGACATGAAACCCATGGGCAAGGACAGCATGGTTCAAAGGGGGAAAGACCCATCAATGCCAACAACACAATGTAGGGTGTGGTTAGGGAGGTAAGCCTGTGAGAGCCTTGAAAAATGTCTTCAACTCCACGCAAGGCTCTCCTATGCGCCCTCTTGGAATGATACAGAATAATAACAACTCCATCCTGACATTCCACAGGAAAATAAGTGAATTTTTATCATCTTGTTTTGCAGGTTTCTCTCTAGGGATGTGGGGAAGATTCCATGGAAACACAGAACCTCACATGGGTGTCAGAGTTTGTCCTCTTAGGGCTCTCACAGACCCAGGAGCTCCAGAAATTGCTGTTCCTGGTGTTTCTACTTGTCTATGTCACCACTGTTGTGGGAAACCTCCTTATCATGATCACAGTGACTGTTGACTCCCGGCTTCACATGCCCATGTATTTTCTGCTTCGAAATCTGGCTGTCATAGACCTCTGCTATTCCTCAGTCACTTCTCCAAAGATGCTGGTGGACTTCTTTCATGAGACCAAGACTATCTCCTACCAGGGCTGCATGGCCCAGATCTTCTTCTTCCATCTCTTGGGAGGTGGAACAGTCTTCTTTCTCTCCGTGATGGCTTATGATCGCTACATAGCCATTTCCCGGCCCCTCCGCTATGCCACTATCATGAATACTCGGTTGTGTGTGGGGCTGGTGGTGGCTGCTTGGGTAGGGGGCTTTGTCCACTCCATTGTCCAGCTGGCTCTAATGCTTCCATTGCCTTTTTGTGGCCCCAATGTCCTGGATAACTTCTACTGTGACGTTCCACAAGTGTTGAGACTTGCCTGCACTGACACCTCCCTCCTAGAGTTCCTTATGATCTCCAACAGTGGGTTGCTGGTCCTAGTCTGGTTCCTCCTCCTTCTGATCTCTTACACGGTCATCCTGGTGATGCTGAGGTCCCACTCGGGGCAGGCCAGGAGGAAGGCAGCTTCCACCTGCACCACCCACATCATCGTGGTGTCTATGATCTTCATTCCCTGCATCTACATCTACTCCCGGCCCTTCACTCCCTTCCCCATGGACAAGGCTGTGTCCATCAGCTACACAGTCATGACCCCCATGCTCAACCCCATGATCTACACCCTGAGGAACCAGGAGATGCAGGCGGCCATGAAGAGGTTAGGCAAACACCTAGTGATTTGCAACAGGGAGTGAACTTTAAGTAGGTCACCTTGAAATGACAAACTTCTCTCTGAACTTTTGTTACCCCATGTGAAAGCGAAGGGAAGTCTTTGTAGAGTGTGACAATTAAGATTAAATTAATATTTCTACGGACCCACTCCTGTGTCAGATACTGTGTTGGGCACTTTCACACTTTTATCTCATTCTCATAAAACTCATAAGGAATACCTTATTTTTATATCAAACAGTTTTACCAACAAGGAAACTCAGAGAGAAATGACTTGCTCAATAATGAGCCGCAAGGGGTTCTTCTGACTCCAAGTTTAGAGGTAGGAGACATGGATGGGCTTTAAAACTCAGGGTCTCCCACAGCCGCAAGGGTTCCTCATCCATGGATCAACATCTGTGATAAATAGTCAACAGTTTCATCTTGCCTCTGGAACAATCACTCTTCTTTGCTCCCTGCCTCATTACCCATTGTGGTATTTGGGAAGTGGTCTCACTTTTAACATTGTATAAATATTTCCCATAAGGACATTTGCCCTTAGGATTTCTTTTCCTACCAAATACCCCTAGTATAATCTGCAAACTGTTCTACTTTTCCAACACAGTCTTTACATCATTTGGATGACTTGGTTGAGAGGAGAAGTATGTAGTTTGGGGGACCAAGGTCAGAGAAGTCGGGGCATGTCTATTCACGTTCCAGATCTGTGGTGGGGAGCTCAGTCCGAGGCTAACACCTCGTGGTGTTCTCTTTGACTTCCTGCACTGGGATGAGAACTCCAAGAGGGCTTTCTTCACCTTTAAGTCCTCCCAGCACCTTGAATAGTACCTTACACAGAGAGGCGTTTCAATTTTTTCTGCATCTTGTTCTTTCCCCTGTCAATTTCAGAATCTACTTTTTATTTCTGTCTCTCTATGTTAACATCTATTCCCTCCACCTCCCTTGAAGTATATACCTCACTTTGTAAAAGTCTCTGGTCAGGTATTATGTTGATTCAAAGTTAAGAATATAATGTAGAAACTTTTTGTTTCTTCTTCCCTTCTGGCAACCATCCCATCCAAGAAATAAAAGTCCTTTGGGGCTCTCTCTAAGCCATCATGGCAACTCTGACTCCACCTTCTTCCACCTCCACTTTCCTGTCCTCGTTTCTCACATTTCTCCCTACTCACAGTGGACCTAAGGACTTGAGGGGAGAGAAAATGGACTTAGTGTCATATTTGATCTGTGCGGTCCCTCAGAACAGCTTTTCTTGCTTTTATATTAAGTTCCTTTAAATGACTGATACGTTTCTCATCCTCCAATTTGTCTCTTCTCCGGATGCAGCATCTGTATTCCTTCAATTGTACCTGTTGTGACAAGTTTCCCAACTCCACCATTCTTCTGTGACATCACCCTCGTATGACAACATCCTTGTTAAGATGAGGTGCTCCCTGTATGACACACTGCTGTACTGGGGGTGTGAACTCTCTAGAAAATGATTATCCCACTTTATTATTTTTTTAAATTTAATAAATCTTTATTGTTCAGATTATTACAATTGTTCCTCTTTTTTCCCCCCAATAGCTCCCCTCCATCCAGTTCCCACCCCACCCTCTGCCCTTACCTCCCCCCCACTGTCCTCATCCATAGGTGTACGATTTTTGTCCAGTCTCTTCCTGAACCCCCCACACCCCTTTCCCCCTGAGAATTGTCAATCCACTCCCTTTCTATGCCCCTGATTCTATTATATTCACCAGTTTATTCTGCTCATCAGATTTTAAATTCACTTGATTTTTAGATTCACTTGTTGATAGATATGTATTTGTTGTTCATAATTTTTATCTTGACCTTTTTCTTCTTCTTCCTTTTCTTAAAGAATTCCTTTCAGCATTTCATATAATACTGGTTTGGTGGTGATGAACTCCTTTAGCTTTTTCTTATCTGTGAAGCTCTTTATCTGACCTTCAATTCTGAATGATAGCTTTGCTGGGTAATCTTGGTTGTAGGTTCTTGCTATTCATCACTTTCAATATTTCTTGCCACTCCCGTCTGGCCTACATAGTTTCTGTTGAGAAATCAGCTGACAATCATATGGGTGCTCCCTTGTAGGTAACTAATTGTTTTTCCCTTGCTGCTTTTAATATTCTCTTTGTCTTTTGCTCTTGGCATTTTAATTATGATGTGTCTTGGTGTGGTCCTCTTTGGATTCCTTTTGTTTGGGGTTCTGTGTGCTTCCTGGACTTGTAAGTCTATTTCTTTCACCCGGTGGGGGAAGTTTTCAGTCATTAGTTCTTCAAATAGGTTTTAAGTATCTTGCTCTCTCTCTTCTTCTGATGTTGGTACACTTGAAGTTGTCCCAGAGGCTCCTTACACTATCTTCAAATTTTTGGATTCTTTTTTCTTTTCCAGTTGAGTGTTTTTTGCTTCTTTGTGTTTCAAGTCTTTGATTCTTGCGTTCCTCTAGTCTGCTGTTAGTTCTCTGTATAATATTTTTTATTTCAGTCAGTGTATGTTTAATTTCTAGTTGGTCCTTTTTCACATCCTTGAGGGTCTCACTAAATTTATTGGCCTTTTCTAGGAAATTCTTGAAAAACCTTATAACTGTGGTTTTGAACTCTATATCCAGTCGTTTGCTTTCCTCCATTTCTTTCATTTGTGATCTGTTTCTTTGTCTCCGCATTTTCACTGCTTCCCTGAGTTGGTAGAGTAGCTTTGTGTGCTAGGTGTCCTATATGGCCCAGTGGCTCAGCCTCCCCAGTTACCTGAGGTGGACACTCTTGGTGTACCCCTTTGTGGACTGTGTGCTCAGCCTTGTTGTAGTTAAGCCTTGATTGTTGTTGGTATCACTGGGAGGAATTGACCTCCAGGACAATTGGCTGTGAGGATCAGCTGTGTTCATGTTGGGAGAACTTCTGTGCTGGAGACACCCTTATGGGACAAGACTTGCAAAATTGCAAAAGCCTCTGTGCTCAACTTGGATGGGGCAGAGTCTCAGGGCAGAGCAGACAGCCTTGGTTTCCCATCAGCCCTGCCCTATGAGGCCCCTGGGTCTCAGTGTCACTCGGTAATTGCTGCAAGCACCTCTGAGAGAAAGCCGCCTTTGAGTTTCACCTACTGCCAGACAGTCCAGTTTCTCCTCGAATGAGTCTGGGTTCCCAGTAACTCGCCCAGAACTGGAGTTCAGCTCAGTTGGGAGCTTCCATCTCCCTCCTGCTTTAGAAAGCCAGCTGCGCACTCAGCCGCCCGTGCACTCAGCAGTAAGTCCTCTCTACATGTGCATGTCTCTGGACCTCTGCCTCCGCAGCTCCCCTGAGTCTCAGTGTGCTTTCTCTTTTCCTGACAGTCCAGTGTCTCCCCGAATGAGTCTGGGTTCCCAGAAACTCGCCTGGAACTGGAGTTCAGCGCAGTTGGGAGCTTCTGTCTCCCTCCTGCTTTAGAAAGCCAGCCACACACTCAGCCGTCCGTCCTCTCCACGGGCTCGCGCGTCTCCATACCTCAGCCTTTTGCAGCTCCTCTGATTCTCAATGTGCTTTCCTCTTTCCTTCTAGTTGTAGAATTTCCACTCAGCCAGCTTTCCTGTGGTTCTGGATGGTGTCTGTTTTGTCTTTTAGTTGTAGTCTTGACATTGTTGTGCAAGGCAGCAAGTTTAGGTGTTTACCTATGCCGCCATCTTGGTTTCTCCTATCCCACTTTAAATATATATTACTAGAGGCCTGGTGCATGACATTCGTGCACTGGTGGCAGAGGCGGAGGGGGGGCGGTCCCTCAGCCCTGCCTGCGCCTTCTCGCAGTCCGGGGTGTCCAACTGCTGCAGAGGCGGGAGAGGCTTCTGCGGAGGTGGGGGAGGCTCCCTCCACTGCCACTGCGCTGGCCAGCTGTGAACCTTGTTCTGGCTGAGCGGCGTTCCCCCTGTGGGAGCACACTGACCACCAGGGGGCAGCTCCTGTGTTGAGCGTCTTCCCCCTGGTGGTCTGCACATCACAGCGATGGTTTGGTTGATTTACATATTAGGGTTTTATTATATAGGAGGAAAAGGATGCTTTTGACTGCAAATAGCAGAACAACAACAACAACAAAACAGTGGCAAGAATAATGAGGTATTATCTCACTTTAAAAGAAAGACTAGAAGATAGGAAATTCCAAAGTTGGTTAATTCAACAGCTCAAACATTTTAGGGCTCTGGGTTGATTGCTCTGAAATTCCTTGCTTTTCTCCTCATGATGGCACTATGACTGCTAAAGTTCCAGGCATCAGATCTTTATATTCAAATAATCTAGCAAGAAGGACTAGAAGAGGTGTCCATGTGGTTTTTCATTTTTACCAGGGGACAAAAATTTTCCTAGAACCACTTCAGCAGAATTCTCCTATGATTTGGTGCCAGAACTGGGTCATACGGTCACCCCAGTCTGCAAAGGGAAATGGAAGGGTGAATGTCTGGCTTTTTCAGCCGGGAAGAAGGGGTGTAGGAATGGCAATCAGTGGTGTCTGTCATATAGGTATAAGCTCCTGGAAGTAGAGACATGATTGGCCTGACTCAAAAATATTTTTTAAAAATATATTTAATGGAGAACCAAAATGGCCTGTACTCATCGTCTCCCACAACCACATCAAAATTACAACTAAAATACAGCACATCATTCATTAGGACTGAATGGAAGCCCTACAACTAGAGAAGAAAGCACATTGAGATGGGTAGGAGGGGCGGAGGCCCATGGACTAGGCTGGTTTGACACCCACGTGTCCCGTTTTTAATCCTGAAGGACATGTCTCTGCGGAGGCCACCCCTGAGGAGCAAGGGGTCCCAGCCCCACACCACACCCCCAGTCCAGGGTCCCAGAGCTGGGGAGAGAAGTCCCCGTAACTTTGGGCCTTAAAAACCAGAGAGGATTTTCGCTGAGTGACACAGAGGCTGCTGAATCCCAGGTGTTCCTCTTAAAGGGCCAGCACACAAACTTACAAGGCCTTGCTTCTTCTGGTCTCCAGTGTTAGGGGAGAGGATGGTGGTGGTAGCAGGAACTCAGGGTTGGCTTTCTCCCAGATGGGGCCGGTGGGGGTGGGGGTGCTCACAAGGATCATTGTTCCTGTGCTGGGACCTCCTCTGTCTCAGGGCTGATTGGCAGCCATATCAGCGTGGCCCACACTGCTTGCTCCACCCTGGGGATTCCCTGAGATCCAGCCCCATCCAATTTGCAGCCCTCCATATGAATGGCCTGCCCTGGCTCAGGCTTCTGATTTTGTTAAAATCTTTCAAACAAGCTGCAGCTGGTGACAGCATGCCCCAAACCATCAATAAAAGGTCCAAGACCCGGCTCTAGCACCAGCCTACCTTGCTTCACAGCTAGGCCTCGCCTCCTGCACACAGCTCTCTCACAATGGCAACCAATACACATCTATCAACAATTAAATCTAAAAATCAAAACAAGAGAACAAGAAATCTAATGAACAAAATGAACTGGTGCATAAAACAGAATCAGAGGCATGGAACAGACTGACGAATCTCAGACAGAAGGGGGAACGGGGCAGGAAGAGATTAACCAAAGATTTTACCTATGGACACAGACAGTAGGGTGGTGAAGGCCAGCGGTGGGGTGGGAACTGGGTGGAGGGGGGCAATGGAGGGGAAGAAAGGGGGCAACGGTAATACTCTCAACAATAAAGACTAAAAAATAAAAATATATTTATTGATTGATTTTAGGGGTGGGGAGAGAGAGAAACATCAATTTGTTGTTCCACTTCTTTATGCATTCATTGGTTACTTCTTGTATGTGCCCTAACCGGGGATTGAACCCACAACCTCGGCACATGGGTATGACGCTCTAACTAACTGAGGTAACTGGCCAGGGCATGAACGCTAGCATTTTATAGATGATGTGAGTAGACTAGGATACGGATGGTGAATCAACATTGGGGGTCTGGTTGGCAAAATAAAGGACAAGGTTTACAGGGTAATAAGTTTCCATTGTCGTATACAAACATTTTCCCACCTAAGTAAAGATTTTATATTAAGTTTAAAAGCGGAAGAAAAAGAGAAAGAAAGGAGGAGAAGGAGAAGAAAGGAAAGTTTCAAACCAGTTAATCTTGATTCCATGAGAGCGAACAGTCCGCTGTGCTGAGGAACAAGTCAGTGGTCCTCAATGTGTTGTCCCAGCAACAGGAGCGTCTCCAGCATCTGAGAGCTTGTTACAAATGCAAGTTCTTGGCCTCGCTGTTGACCAGCTGAATGAAAAAGTCTGGGGCTGGGCCACACTAATTTGTTTTTCAACAAACTTTGCAGGCGACTCAAGGGTAAGAAAGAATCACTGGCCTAAGAAACAGGTTCTAAAACTTGAAGAGTGTCTGTTCCTTTTGAAGAGACTCTTGACCTTTTGGATCTTGGCCTGAGCATCCTACATTCCACAAATCTCTAAATGTTCATTATTCTTGGTACCTTTGGTCCCCAAGGAGGAACTCTCAAAGAGTATGTGTTTTTGAGACATTTAGAAACTTTTTAACAACTCCCATTGCTCCTTCGGCCCCAGTGGTAATCAGCCCAGTCCTGCTTCCTGAGCCCAGTCCAATCGTTTCTCCCTGAAGATATTGCCTCATCCCCTAGGGTCACACCCATTGTGTACATGATGTATGGGCAATGGGTAGGAAACTGAGGCTGCAGGCAAAGGATCTTCAAGAAGATGTATGACCTGATGCCTCTCCTTCTGGGCTGAAGGACTGTGAGAGACCAGGGTTTCTCCAGCTGTAAATAGATTAGCTATAAGAAGGATCTAGAAACACTCGCTGGAGAGTGGGGAGAATAAGCAAGTGACATGGACTTGGTGGGAGTCAGTCTCAAATGTGAAGAGAGCCTCAGACAGTAATGCAGGGAAATGTGATGCTGAAACTGATGCCTCAGGTAGCATGTGAAAACCCAGGCTTTTAAGAATCGAGTGAGGAATTGGCCCTGTGGGTTAGAGGGAGGATGCTGAGAGCAAAGGATAAGGAAATACACCGTAAAATTCTCCACATAGTCACTTAAAACAAGATCACATAAATTGCCTACTAATACATTAAGTCAGAAAACGTAAGTATGTTTTTCTACCTTGAATTGATTTACAAAAGCTCGGTAGGGGACTTCTAAGAGTCTGAGTTTTAAGTTGTGGGCACACAATCAAAAGATTACAATGAGGGAGAAACAAGATCAGGTGTGAGTTTAGGAAGATCACTTTGACAGCTATCCAGAAAATGGGCTGGAGTGCAAGCAAATGGAAGCAGAAGGATGAGACTAACAAGACTTCTAATAGATAATAGATTGCAGTAGGCAGCTGGGAGAGGATGGGAGACTGAGACACGGAGCGGGATTGGGAGGCCACTTAGCCTGTCATTTGTTACCCGCTATCTCTCATCTTCCATCCCCTTCTCCACTTTGGTCTTGTTCTCTCCCCACCACTTCATTACCTCTCCACTCCCTTCCTTCACTTGCTCTATTCCCTTTTCTCACTTCCTCTTAATCTCCCTTCTTTATTCCTTTGTCTATTCTATTTCTCTTATTTCAACATCACCCTTCGTTTTCTACCCTTTATTCAGTAACATATTTTAAAATTCTTATTCCTTTCAAAAGAGCTCTCTGAGTCCCCTGCATACACAATTTCATCATCATCTATTTCTTAATCCAGAGAATCTCTCTCACCCATCTCTCTTGTCTCAGTATATACACCATGCATGTCCTGTCTTCACTCAGTAAGGGGCCACCTATACTAGAAAGGTGCAGGGGGCTCACCCTATAGCTATTCACCCATGCAGCAGCCAATATCACAAGCTTTTTGAGTATTATCTATCAGCAAGATTGGGCACAAATAAACTATAAGATCCACATTTATGTCTCTGAGAACTTACAATGAATTATGGAGGAAAAACACAGATACATGAAAAGTTCATCAACATTGTAATGTGTTAAATGTTGCATGAAAAATGATGGGCAGAAAAATGTATTAGAGACAGGAAGAAGAGAGGGTGTCTTTGGAATAGGAGACTATACAGAGGAAAGTGATTATCATTTATTATTCCATATACTGTTCGAGGAACTTTATGGGTTACTTAGACTAGTCTACAAAGAAAACATTTTTATTCTCACCTTGCAGATGTGGAAACTGAGATCCAGAGAGATTAAGTAATTTACTGAAGGTCAAATCTCAAGGACATAGCAGCCTTGAAGTTTGACTGCAGGTCTGTTGAACTCCAAAGCTCTTCCCACCACTTTATTGCACTGAATCTTTGAAAGGATGGTTGCATGTGTCTCTGGATGGCTTTAAGATCTTATAACTATTCATTCCAGCAGGAACTGTAAACTCTCCAGAGATAAGGTCACTTAATCAGCACCTGGTTATATGGTCTGCACATGAGGATGACCAGCATATGGACCTGGACAAATCGATTTAGCTCCTGAGCACTGAAAGTGACTTCATGTATCTACGTGTTGGTTCATTTTCCTCGGGTGTATGGAAACACACCATGGAGTCAGGGAACCTCACCTGGATATCAGAATTTGTCTTCCTGGGGCTCTCACAGACTCGGGAGCTCCAGCTTTTCCTGTTTTTGGTGTTTCTGCTGGTCTATACCACCACTGTTCTGGGAAACATCCTCATCATGATCACAGTGACTGCAGACTCCCAGCTTCACACCCCCATGTACTTTCTGCTTCGAAATCTGGCTATCTTAGACCTCTGTTTCTCCTCAGTCACTGCCCCAAAGATGCTGGTGGACCTCCTCTCTGAGAAGAAGACCATCTCCTACCAGGGCTGCATGGCCCAGGTCTTCTTCTTCCACTTTCTGGGAGGTGCCATGGTCTTCTTCCTCTCAGTGATGGCCTATGACCGCCTTGTTGCCATTTCCCGGCCCCTCCACTATGTCACCATCATGAACACTCAGCTCTGTGTGGGGCTGGTGGTGACAGCGTGGATGGGAGGTTTTGTCCACTCCATTACCCAACTTGCTCTGATGCTCCCACTGCCTTTCTGTGGCCCCAATGTCCTGGATAACTTCTACTGTGATGTCCCACAAGTGCTGAAACTTGCCTGCACTGACACCTCCCTTCTAGAGTTCCTCATGATCTCCAACAGTGGGTTGCTGGATGTCATCTGGTTCCTTCTCCTCCTGGCCTCCTACTTGGTCATCCTGGTGATGCTAAGGTCCCATTCAGAGCAGGCCAGGAAGAAGGCAGCTTCCACTTGCACCACCCACATCGTCGTGGTGTCTATGGTCTTCATTCCAAGCATCTACCTCTATGCCCGGCCCTTCACTGCCTTCTCCATGGACAAGGCTGTGTCTATCAGCCACACTGTCATGACCCCCATGCTCAACCCCATGATCTACACCCTGAGGAACCAGGAGATGCAGGCAGCGGTGAAGAGATTAGGGAGACAGCGACTTGTTTGTAAAAAAGAGTGACAGTGGGTAGGTCACTTCTCTTTGGCTTTGTTTTCCATTTGTAGGGTGGACAGAGAGCTAGTACTTCTTTTCTTCATAACTTGTAGATATGTTGTGAGGGTCATTGTAGAAATGAGTGAGTTCTGAAACTAAATCTTCTCAGATTTTTAGGCAAAGGAAAATTTCTTTGTTTTTGATTGTGATATATGATTTGAACACTCCGTGACAATAAAGTATATTCCCATGGAAACATTCTGGAAAGTCACTCCCTCCTTTTCACCTTCTTGATGGACAGTTTCCTTCTGTGATGATAGTATTTCTCCACAAGAGCAGTTCTATTTTCTGTATTTTGACCTCTTTTCCCAATACCCCTTTTGTCTGTTGTCCAGAGTGATAGAGCAAGTGCAGAGCCTGGAGACTTAGCCCTAAATTACGAGCCCATGTTCCATTATCTACCAAACTTGTAACCTTGGCTGAGCCACCTGGCCTCTCTTGGCTGAGCCACCTGGCCTCTCATGGTTTCTTTCTTACTGAACTGGCATAAAACAATATCTGTTCCTACAATCTCACAGATTTGTTATAAGATTCAATATGAAGTAAATCATCGAACCTATGTAAGGATTAATATTATTGTTACTATTATGCCTGGCGTTTATCCTTTCATCAGTTGAGCAGTGTTTTGGAAGTAGGGCAGAAATTCCTAAGTGCAGTGAGGGAGACATGGAGAGGGTGGAGGCTGAACTCCAAGGGGCCACGCAACTTCCCCAAGGGTGAGACAGAGAAGAGAAAGCACATAAATTCAGGGCATGTATGCAAGACTCTGACTTCTTACTGCTATTCCCCTACTCACCCCCATTTCCATACTCTACACATCTTGCAAACAGGAATGGGAGGTCCACTCATTTGTTCATTCGTTCATATTTGCGAATATGCATTTGGGACCTGATATAGTTTTCTAGGAAGGGCTCTATAACAGTTTACGGACTCTTTATCTCCTTCTTGCCCCCATATTGATAGATATCCTCTCTATATCCCCCTTCACTTTTCTCTCTCTCCCTCCCTACATTGATTTCGGCCTATTTAGTCTTGACATCCATCTGGTATCCCTCTCCCACATCACTGTTGTGCCTAGTTTCCTCTCTGCCTTGGTCCCCCTTGCTCAAGGTACCCATGGTGGTTCTGGCTCCTAGGCCAGCTCTCCAAGGCCCCATAGTAAGTTTTTTTCTGGTCTTGCTAAAAATAGAACAACCAGCCCTAGCTGGTTTGGCTCAGTGGATAGAGTGTCAGCCTGTGGACTGAGGGTCCCAGCTTCGATTGCTGGTCAGAGCACAAACCTGGGTTACGGGCTTGATCCCCAGTTGGGGCATGCAAGAGGCAGCCAATCAATGATTCTTTCTCATCATTGATGTTTCTACCTCTCTCTGCCTCTCTGAAATCAATAAACAAACAAACAAACAAACAAACAAACAGACAAAACAGAACAACCTGCCTCTCTCAGGAGAGTCCTCAGCACCGGAACATGTACATACACATATGCACACATGTGCACACACACCTGGCCTGCCCCAGCCTGGACCCAGTGTGAAGCCACCACTGTTTGACCTCAGTGTTCTTGTCATGAGAATAGGTGCAAGGACCCCAGGAACCCCTGGGTACAGGAGCAGGCCCACCAGGCCCTGAGCCCTGCTCTACTGTAGCTGTCTCCATGGGGGCCATTGGAGCTGAGAGATAAAGAGATCCAATCAGGCCTGTGGCCAACAGCCCCACTGTGGCCAGAGGACAGTTTTTGTGAAAGTGGTTGCAGAATGCTGAGGTTTTGAGGTGGGCAGGGGAGGGCGGGAAGAAGGTTCTTGGGTATTACAGCTGAAAGATGCCAGGGAGGGAAGGCTCCCTCATGGTCTTGGGTCTGAGCCTCAGCCTGGCAGGACCAGTCTCTGCAAAGGTGTCCACTAACCCGGGGCTGGCCTGACCCCGGGTGAACACTGCCCCTGACGAAAGGCACCAGGTCCTAATAGGTGTACATGTACAAACCCAATGCTTGACCCAAGAGCTATGACAGGCAAGGTCACAGCAGATGCATCCATTCCACAAATATGCATTGAGGTGCTTCCAGGCATTGTGTTAGGTGCTGAGGCCACAGTGAGCAACATGACAGGCACACAGCTATTCTGTATGGCCCTCACAGACCTGTAGCTTCACCAGATCCACCCACAGACATACACTTATAATTAGTAATGTTAAGTTCTATGAAAGAAGCTATAAGAGTAAGGACCAGGGAGACCTAGATACTTGTTTTGGATCTAGTGAGGCTGCGACAGGAAAGGCTTCTTATGGATGGGGCCTGGAAGGTCAGTAGGAGTCGCCAGCCACAAAAGGGGAAGGGTCTTCATGGTTGAGATCCAGGGCAGGTAGGATAGGTCCATTGCAGGAGCTGAAAGCCAGTGGGTTTAGAGGGCAGAGAAATAGAGAGAGGAGACATGGCTCTGGAAAAGGGAGGTGGCAGGAGTGCGAGCCTGGGGGCCTCTTTCTTTAGGAGAAGCTGCACGGAGGCCAAGATGCGTTGGCAGAGGGGACAGTATGCTCATGGGACCTGTGGTTCCCAGTCCCCCAGGGCCACATAGTCCTATGGCCACCAGGGAGGGAGGGAGAGCCATTGAAGAGCTGTCTGGTCAGGGCCCTGATCCCTGAGGATGCCCCCATCCTTCCTCTTGCCCCCTTACTCACAGTTTCCAAGCAGCCTTGTCTCCGCCTGTCACCCCAAGGGGTCTTTTTGATGTGTCTCGTTACAAATCTTTTCTTCCTATGTGGCTTGGTCTTGGAATCTGATTTGCAAACAGAGGAAGAGCTCTGTGGTCCAACCAGGCCCAAGCCTGTAAGCTTCAAATGAAGGCATCTGTGTTCCTTATTCTTCAAGCAGCACTGAGTTCTATGTGGATGTCACTTTTCATTTCCATGGAGGCTCCCTCAGACACATGCATCTGCTTTGAGAGTGAGTTCCAAATCATCTGGAATCAGGTTTGGAATCCTCTGAGCTGCCGTCGGCTATACATCACGCCTCCCGTCCCCTGCAGTGATGCATGTTCTTGCATTTAAACAGCTGATATGAACAGCCATCACACAGCGATGGTAAAGATGAAGAGAGAGAACTGAATGTCCTTCAATTCTGTCATGCCATGTGACCATTTGGAGTTATAATTTGTGTTTAAAAAGTCTAAAACATTGAAACAGAATGCAAACTGCTAAGTATAATACTTTTAAGTGCAAATCTTACTTTATACATGGCTATTTTACTGAATTTGAATATCTTTGCCATTAAAACTTATCCTTTTAAAAAATTTATTTTTAATTTTAAAACTAAAAAAATAAATAAATCGAGAAAACAGAAACTGGCCTGGCAGGGGTGGGGGTGGGAGGGTGCTGTGTGTGGAGGATTCAGGCGGCTGGAGCGTAGGGGCAGGGTCCTGTGGCAGGGCGGGCAGCAGAAAGCAGGCTGAAGGGGCAGGAGTCCAGGCGGCAGATGCTAGCGTTCCCTTTGGTCTCCTTGCCTGCATTTCTGCCTGCCAGTCCTGCCCCAGCTGTGCCCGGGAAACCTGCCCTCCATAGACTGGTTGTATAGGGCCCCTCGAGGGTCCCTTTCTATCTGCTTGTCTCTCATCAGCACCTCGAGCAGATCAGCCAATATGGCAGGCAGGATCTAGAGCCCAGGGCCCTGTCTCCGGTGTGTCCCAATAACCTGCAGCAGCCCACTGTTGCGGCAAACCCTTGCACACTCACTATTGCTGAACTGGAGTCCTCTCGGAGGGCAAGCAGAGCTCACTCTGAGTTTTCCTTTGCAGATGCTGGCAGGTAGGCAACCTAGGTCCCACCCTGGCTGCCAGCCTTCTGGGAGTACCTGGCTCCCTGAGGTCCAAAAAGGAAAGCACATTTGAGAAGGAGACTTCCACTTTTTAACTCTCTCTCCTTCATGAGGCTCACTGTCCCTGTGTCACAGATGTGGACACTGAGGTCCAGGGAGTGGTGTGATTCACCCCAAGTCATGCAGGGGGTAAGCGCACTTTTGGCAACTCCACGGAGGCTTTCCATCCGGGCCCCCTTGTCACAGGAGAGGCGCCCCTGCTGAAGATAAGGAGATAAGATCAGGGCCCAGGCCTTCAACTGGAGCTTGTGAAAGGGATTGCTGAAGGGGCTGTTTCAAGAGCAACTGTCAGGCAGGGGCACTGGTGTGGGAGGAGGGGGCTGTCAAGGAGTGGGGCTGGGTTTAGGTAGGGCATGGGGGATAGAGGGTGGGAGACAAGGACACCCAGACAGCTCAGCTGGGACTCTGGAGCAGGGACAGGGATGGGCAAGTCCACCTGAAGAAGCGGGAAGGACAGGCAGGCTGTAGAGCTCAGTGGGGGTGATTCTGGAGCCCAATATGGAGAGATGAGCATGGGTTCCCCAGGTAGACCAGGGTGGGGTCGAAGCAAAGGGTGAGCCTGGCTCATCCAGTGGAAGGAACTGCAAGAGGAAAAATAAGAGGGTATGAGAGGGCCTGTCGCTTGAGGGGAAAGACCAACTGGGGTGTTCTACCCTTAAGATATGGAAATGAAGGCTTAGCCAAGGTCGCAGAGGTAGTGACAGAGCCAGACCCAACCCAGGTGGCTCTGAGCCCCTGCAGCAAGCCTCCTCCAAGGAAGCTACTGCTGATCAGCCCGACAGGAAGTCAGAATTTATGCCTGCTACTCAGCGCCCACCTACTACTGCTAAGCACTTAAATTCAAGGAGGAGCATGAAGCCCGACAGGTCCTCAGCTATTATGGAGGATGGAGGCTGCTGCCATTGCTCTGCTGGGTGCTTTTCTGTGACATCTCACTGTGTCCCCAGATGACCTCATGAAATAGCCCCTTAATTTGCAGGCCCTGACTCAGTCATCACCTTACCCTCCACTGGCATCTTGGAGAGAGCTGGTAGGGTAGGGAGTAAGGGGCAGGGGCTGAATCATTAATCTTACATCATGAATTTACTCAGCATTTATTGAGCACCTACTGAATGCCAGGCCTTGTGCTGGGTGTGTGTGGGGGGTGGGGGTATGGGGAGATACTACAGTGAGGCAGACCCAGTCTCTGCCCTGTTGGGCAAGGAGAGGAGCGTTTCCAGTCATCTGGCCCAAGTCCCATGTTAGGGATGTGGAAACTGAGTGTAGGTAGTGACCAAATAACTAGTGAGTGGCAGGACCAAGCCCAGTCCTCTGCTCAGGCAGGCTGTTCCTCGGTCACCCAGCAAATATTCCCTGAGAGACATGTGCAGGATCAGTGAACTCGGTAGCAGAGAGGGTGGGGCACAGTGAGTGGACAGGAGGGAAGGAAGCCCCTAGGCTGGTTGAGTGGCAGGGTGGGGTGGGGATTTCAGTCTCACAACGTGGCCCCCCTATCCCCCCACCACCCATCCCCAATAAGAGGGAAGTTCTAGAGCTCCACCTCAAGAGGTTGGGCTTCTGGGGCCCGGAGCTCCCCTGCCCCACCCTAGGGCTGGATATAAAAGTCCCTTCCCAGCTACTTCCAAAGAGGAGCAGAAGGGGAGAGGTCAGCGTGGGGCCCTCCTGGTGAAAAGGGAGTAGGAGGGCCCGCCAGAATGCACGGCTCAAGCGTTGCTCGTGTGGCTCTCTGTCCCGCCGTGGCTCAGGGTCTCACTGTGGAGAGGAAGCTGCTCCTGGCCCTGGCAGGGCTCGTCCTCACACTCGTCCTGGCCCAGCCTTGTGAGGGCACCGCCCCAGGTAATAGCCCCTTGGACAGCCTGGAGAAGGGCAATGGAGGGGGAATTGCTTGGGCCTGGGGGGCTGTTGGACCCTGAGTCCCCTTCCCTCTGAGCAGCTTCCCCCGGGGCTGTGGAGACCTCGGTCCTTCAGAGCTGCATCACAGAGGCCAAATTCCTGGTGGACGCCGCCTACAATCAGACTCAGAGGAGGTGGGTATGAGTCTGGGGTCTGTGTGAGCCTGGGGAGGGTCGATGAGGGAGGGTGGGCTCCAACTAAGGTCATCTCACCCATCACCCTGCCCCTGGGCACCACGGGGGCAGTGCCATGTTGGTAGAGATCCTCCCTCCATCCATCTGTTCACACTGTCCCACCTGCCCACCGCCTGGGATGGGGCTCTGCTGGGTGGCTCCGCTTCCTTAAGTCAGCTCTCCCTCCTCCTCTTCTGGGCAGCATCAAGCAGCGCCTTCGCAGTGGCTCTGCCCGCCCCACGGACCTCCTGTTCTACTTCAAACAGCCGGTAGCGGCTACCAGGACAGTCGCTCAGGCTGCCGATTATATGCACGTGGCCTTGGGGCTGCTGGAGGAGAAGTTACAACGCCAGGAGTCCAGCTCCTTCAATGTCACTGGTACCATGCTTCCCACGGAGCCTCCGGGCTGCCCTGGCCCGGGAGTGGAAGGAAGGCAGGAGGGGGAGGGGGTGCGCAGCTTTGAGGTGTTGGCAGGGGAGAGGGTAAAGGGATGGGAGGGAGGCACAGAATAGTCCACCTCAGGAAGGTGCCAGGAGCCTGGATCCAGGGCCCTGCCCACCTGCTTCACCCCCAGATGTGCTGACGGAACGCCAGCTGTGGCTGCTGTCCAAGGCCAGTGGCTGTACTGCCCAGAAGCAGGAAGAGAAGTGCAGTGACACGTACCGAACCATCACGGGGAGATGTAATAACAGGTGGGAGCGAGGGGCTGCACCTGACCCGGGGGGGCCTCCCTGCCCTCGCCACCCCTCCCTAGACGCTGAATGGTCTCCACACTGGAACCCTGCTGACCCGAGTGCACCCACTGCCACAGGAAGAGACCCTGGCTGGGGGCCTCCAACACTGCTCTGGCTCGCTGGCTGCCGGCAGAGTATGAGGACGGGCTGTCGCTCCCCTTCGGCTGGACCCCTGGCAAGAGGCGCAATGGCTTCCTCCTCCCTCTTGTGAGTAGGGACTGAGGAGCTGGAGGATGCTTGATCTCTGCTGAATTTGGGGGTTAGGGGGGAGGGGGGAGGAGTAAAAGCACAGCCCAGAGTCAGCCAGCAGACTGGAACCCAGGCTCCCCTTCTGGCGGGCTGGGTCACTTTGGGCAGGTAATAGCACCGAGTCTCGGTTTCCTCATCTGTAAAATGGCAGTAAAACCTGCCTCATGTTGCTGGCCTGAATATTCAATAAACACCCATGTATGATATAATTTGTTAATGCCAGCTGTTATCGTATTTTTTTCTGAAAGAATTAGTGTCAAAGTAGCTTGCTAAATACAGGGGTGAGCAAAAGTAGGTTTACAGTTGAGTATGAATTTAAACAGAATTCTTGTATTATTTATTAATTATTGTATTACTAATTTGCATTACAACTATAAACCTACTTTTGCCCACCCCTGTATAAAGAGCTATTCATCTTAATCTAACTACATCTATTGATCTGCGCTATTTCACACTTATCAATTTCTATTCATATGTCAATATAACAATCCATCAACATCTATTTAATTTTTCTTCTATTGATCTATCCATTCTCTCTACATTATCCATTACCTAACAGCCAATCCATGCACCTATGAATCATCTCTATCATCCAGTTTTCCATCAGTTTATAAACTGATCTCTCAGTTTGATGTAATAACCTCTCTGGAAGTGCTGGTGGAGTCTGAGCCAGCCGACCTGGCCTCTCCCCTTCTCTTTGCTCCCGGAACCCTCAGGAGCCAGGCCAGAGCCCATCCCTCTGGGAATGACAGCCAGAGGGTGGGACAAAGTAGGAAAGGGGAGGAGAGACTGTGTTAACTCTGGCAGAGGCAACCTGCTGCCCCCTGAGCCCTGGGTTTCAGGGTCCAGAGCCCACCCCACCCCCCACACTGACCTCTTTTCCCACCAGGTCCGGGCAGTCTCTAACCAGATCGTGCGCTTCCCCCAAGAGAGGCTGACCTCCGACCAGGGTCGGGCCCTCATGTTCATGCAGTGGGGCCAGTTCGTCGACCACGACTTGGACTTCTCCCCTGAGACCCCAGCCAGAGTAGGCTTTGCTGCAGGCGTTGACTGTGAGAGGACGTGTGCCCAGCTGCCTCCCTGCTTCCCCATCAAGGTACCCCCAGCCAATCTCCCAGGCCCTTGGCCTCCATGCTGGGCCAAGAGCTGGGGGTGGGGATCTGGAAGACTTAAGTACCATCCTTATAGCGCTGGCTGTCCGTGATGCTGGAGTATCAGACAGAGACAGGAAGCATAGCCCGCTATGCACTCCAGTTCTTTGAGGTTTGAGGGGTGGGGTTGGGACAATCTGCCAGGAGGTTCAGTGTAGGCTTCAGGGAAGGGGAAGCAATCGAGAGACTGGCTTTGACCCATAGGTCTGATCCTGATGGTGGAAGCCTAGGCTGCTTTTTTGAAAGCCTTTAGGGTCTCTTAGCTCTCACCTTCTCTCCTTCCTGGGGTGGGTGGTGAGCAGGGAGCTATTTTTCAGGCTGAGAGGCAAGGGTGGTGTGGAACACCAGAGAGGAAAAGATACACTCTAGGGAGCAGAGCCTCTGCTGGGGCGGTGGCGCAGGGGCACACCTCCACACACACCCTCATCCCTGCACTCGCCCTGACAGGTAAGGGGATCTCTATGGGGCATAACCTGTGAGGGCCCCTGGCTGGGTCCTCCCTGATGCAACTTTGCCCATTCTCCAAGCTCTGGCTCAGGGGCACCTCCTCTGGGAAGCCTTCCCGAATCTTCCTATTTCACCTGCCACTTTTGGCTTTTAGATCAAGCATAGCAAATGGCACATCAATTTAGAGTTACATTCTCTACATATATGTCTGTTTTCAACTGAATTGCGAGCTTCCTGCAACCTGTACTAGGTTTTGCTGATTTTCGTATCTCCAGAGCACCCAGCACAGAAAGGTGCTTAGGAGCCCAGGCCTGTCAAGAGAACTAGGTTTCAATATTTCCTCTCCTGCTAACTAGTTGTGACTTCCCATCTCCAAGCCTCAGTTTCCCCACTGGGAAAACTAGGATCTAAGGTTTCATCCATCTCTAACCTTTCATGAATCTGTGATACAAAGTACTAAGGACATTCAAACCGACCTGGTGAGCAGTGTGAGTCTGGATGAGTCAAGGAGGGCTTCCTGAAGGAGGAGACTTTTAAGCAAGGTTTTGAAGCAAGTGTGGGAGGACCAAGAAGGATAAGCTTGCTCTTAAGGGGCACCAGTGTCACTGTCTCCTCTTGCACCTCAGATTCCGGCCAATGACCCCCGAATCAAGAACCAGCTAGACTGCATCCCCTTCTTCCGCTCGGCAGTCTCATGCCTCCAAAACAAAAATACCATTCGAAACCAGATCAATGCACTCACCTCCTTCTTGGACGCCAGCATGGTGTACGGCAGCGAGGTCTCCCTCTCCCTGCGCCTTCGCAACCGGACCAACTACCATGGGCTACTGGCCGTCAACCAGTACTTCAGAGACAATGGCCGGGCCCTGCTGCCCTTTGACAACCTGCACGATGACCCCTGCGTCCACACCAACCGCTCCGCGCGCATCCCCTGCTTCCTGGCAGGTCAGGCTCGGGAAGGTGGTGTCTTCCTGGGATACAGCCAGCCCAGGGTTCTGGGTTTGGAGGCCATGGTGGGAGGTGGTGGGGGTACATGTCTTCAGACTTCAACATTAGGCACACCATAGTACAGATCAATGTGTAGTTGTCGCAGGACCTGAGCTTGTTGGGAGTCCCTTTGCAAACACCTGTTTATCTCCAGCAGTGCTGACTTTTAGAAAGGTCATCCCATTTTGACCCAACATCCACCTATTGCTCTTCATGTTTCTGGAACTGCAGAGAAGGAGCCATCTTTCACTCACTAATAGCCTCTTTACTTGAAAGAAGCTTTAGTTCCAACCTACTTTTTTTTTTTTTTCAATCTTCTCTGGGTTAAATTCCCTTAGGTTTTTACTCCCTGCCCCTCATCCCCAACTGTTGCTAGACACTGGTACCTGGTACCTTCTTCCAGATGCATAATTTGAACCCTCCTCGGGCTATTTGCCTCCATATGCTGGTTGATACAGGCATCCTTTCTGGTGATTTAAGATACTTAAATGTGCCCTCTCTCATTTTATAGCAGCCATGACAGGAGGCCACTGTTATCACCCTCATTTTACAGACAAGAAACTGGGGCTCAGGGAAGATGACTAATGTGTCCAGAGCAGAGTTCAGATGGCAGAGTCCACAGAGGGCACTGCGGTCAGTTGAGCGTCCAGGTCTGTGCTCTGTCCACGCTGTTTCACTGCCTTCTTCTCAGGGAGTTGGCACCAGCCCCCTTTTTTAAAAGATTGCATTTTTAAAAACATTTTTATTGATTTTGAGAGAGAGAAACATCTCAAAATTCATTGGTTATTTGTTGTAAGTGCCCTCACTGGGGATCAAACCCACAACCTTGGTGTATTGGGACAAGGCTCTAACCAGCCAAGCTACCTGGCTAGGGCAAGATTGGTGTGTGTTTTTTTTGCACTTTCATGAGAGGCTTACTGAAAAGTGGATTAAATAAGACCTTGTACAAAAGAACTTATAGTTCAAAACCAGCAAATGACTGTAAGGCCACTTTCAGGAATTTACTTTGCCTCCTGGCCTCTAGGAGTAAAGGTCTCGCTACAGAAAGAGGCTCTGCCCAACCCTCCCTCTTGTATGATAGCAATTCCAAAGCTGTGAAAGATCCCACCCTCGATAGAGAACATGCCCACGGATGCAGTTCCTTGGGACAGGGGCTCGTGGTCCCCAAGTCAAGGTTCCTAGAGTCATCCAGGTCTCTGCACCGGATGTGTATCTGGCCATCTTGTGGAGTAGAATCATTCGGCAACGACTTTCCTGCCTGAGGCTGGCAGCTGCCCTGAGCTTTTCTTCCCACACTGGCACCTGTTCCAATCACTTAAGGATGCAAGACCCGGCTGTCTTCCTGCTCCTGGCCCATCGTGTTGGGAAAGAGGGTGGTGGTCAGTGAGTGGCCTCACAGCTGAGGAGATGGAGGCCGAGGGAGGGCCAGGAGCCTGACACAGGTCAGAAAGTCCCACCGCCTTTGTCTAGTCCCCAGAACTCTGTCTGCCCTAGCAGAAAGGCATTTCTCTAGGAAGAGCTATGGTGATTCTGAACTTGTGGTTTTCAAGGTGACTCTCGATCAAGTGAAAACCCCTCGCTGGCAGCCATGCATACCCTCTTTATGCGAGAGCACAACCGGCTGGCTACCGAGCTGAGACGCCTGAATCCCCAGTGGACTGGAGACAAGCTCTACCAGGAGGCTCGGAAGATCGTGGGGGCCATGGTCCAGGTAGGCAGCCCGGGGTCCCAGCATCCCCTAGAGAAAATCTGGCATGAGAAGCATCTGGAAAAGTGGCTCCCACTCTCCTTAACACATCCTCGGGGATGTGCCTCAAGTAAGTCAGGTCTGAGTGTGTATGCCTGAGATCTGACCTGTACCCTCAATTCCGCCAACTCATGGTGTGAGCCTATCCATGTCATTCAGCTTCTCTGGGCTTCAGTATCTCATCAGCCAATAGGAAATTAATGTTGCGACATCTGACATGATAGACACTCAAGAATTTATGTCAGCCGAAACCGGTTTGGCTCAGTGGATAGAGCGTTGGCCTGCAGACTGAAAGGTACCGGGTTCGATTCCGGTCAAGGGCACGTACCTGGGTTGCAGGCACATCCCCAGTAGGGGGTGTGCAGGAGGCAGATGACCGATGTTTCTCTCTCATCGATGTTTCTAACTCTCTCTCTCCCTTCCTCTCTGTAAAAAAATCAATAAAATATATTTTAAAAAATAATTTATGTCTGAGGAGCCCTTCGAAAAGCCAAAATGGGCTAGGCAGCCACTAAGGTCATTTCTTCCTACGTCTTCTCTTCTAGATCATCACCTACCGAGACTTTCTGCCCCTGGTTCTGGGCCGGGCCCGGGCCAAGAGAACCCTGGGGCCCTACTCGGGGTACTGCTCCAATGTGGACCCTCGTGTGGCCAATGTCTTCACCCTGGCCTTCCGCTTTGGGCACACCATGCTCCAGCCCTTCGTGTTCCGCTTGGACAGCCAGTACCGGGCCTCAGCACCCAACTCACGGGTTCTGCTCAGCTCTGCCTTCTTTGCCAGCTGGCGAATCGTGCATGAAGGTGACCAGGTTTTCCAGAGGCAGATGGGAGTGGGATTGGGGAGCACACCCCCTCCAGTTGGGCCAGGCCTACTGCCAGGAGGCCAGCTGCTGCTCAGGCCACTGCTAATCATCTCCCCAGGACAGTGAAAACAAGGCACGGGCCACCAAGACCCTCAGTCACAGGTCTCCCATCCCCTTTGGGATTAGGGATTTCTAAAAGGGGAGGAGACGGATGTCAGACTGGTGGCTTGTGGACCTGAAAGAAGCTTGCCTTCCACTCCTTTAAGAAGTAGGGGTGACCCCTTTCCCTGACAGCACCAGCTCTCTTCATGTCCACTCAGGCCTCTGCTTTCTAAAACAATCATCATAGAATAAAAGTGACTGGCGTATCCAGTGCTGAGCTACTTGGGCCTCCTGTGATGCCTCAGGGGCTTCCCAGAGGTTGTTCCAATCTGTGCTGCTCACATTCCCCGCCACCAGGTGGCATCGACCCCATCCTCCGAGGCCTCATGGCCACCCCCGCCAAGCTGAACCGGCAGGACTCCATGTTAGTGGATGAGCTCCGGGAACGGCTGTTCGAGCAAGTGAGAAGAATTGGGCTGGACCTGGCGGCTCTCAACATGCAACGCAGCCGGGACCACGGCCTCCCAGGTGAGGGGCTGCCCACTCCTTCACCAGGCGTGGCTTGGGCCAGGGCTGCTGGTGGTGGTGTAGTGGGGACAGGTTTCAGGACAGTTCTGGGTGCCTCCTTTCTGACTGGGACTGTCTACAGTCTGTGCTGTGGCTCAGAGGCAGGCAAGGCCAAGGTTGGTGCAGTAGAACATTTCTCAGGCCACCTTTTTTGCTGTTCTGCCACATCTCCGTCTGTTGCGGGGTCTGTATCTTTAGGTTCACAATAGGACCAGGCCGTGGGCCCAGGAGATGAACAAAGGTGGTCTGGAGTTTCCAGGTAGAGAGAAACAGATATGAAAGGCAGGGATGAACTTCTCCATTCCCCAGCACCCTGGCAGGTTCCAGGGAGAAAGGCTCACGTTCCAGGACAGAGAAAATGGCTCTAAGTGGAGAAAGGCCGAGCCCGAGAGGCAGGGAATGGGTGGAGTGAAACGAAGGCTGCCTTGACTGCATGGTGAGGACACAGCAAGCTTTATCCCAGGGAAGAAGACAAATTAGGCATTTTCATGGATATAACTCATTTAGTCTTTCCAGTGACCACGGTCATTTTATAGAAAAGGAAATAAGCTCAAAGACATCCAGTAATTTGCCCAAAGCCACATAACTAAGAAGTAGTAAAATGTGAATCAAATTCAGAATTTCTCCTTTCTTCCCCCTGTTCAATCCACAATGTCAGGGGAAGGATTTGACCACCACCTTGCTCCTCGCCCTCTCCCCACCTGCTTTCTTGTCTACATACAGCCTGAAGCTCCATCTGCCTCAACTAATCTTTGTGTTATAACAGAGTGGGAGGGATTTCTACTGCACCTAACACAGCACCTGGCTGGCACACAGCAGGCACTCAAGAACCAGTTTCTTTCCTTCATTACACTTGGGTGCTCCTGACAGCTAGAGGTATGGGTGCCCCCTGCTGGAGAACTGAGGTTGTTAACCACTCAAGTTGCCTCGGAGATACTCTGTTCCCCAAATACCTGTTCCCTGCAAGCTGTCCCAGAAATATTTTCCTGATACTGTCTCTTACAGTCTATTCTAATCCCTTCCCAAATCCAACACTTAATTTGGAATGGAAGATATGAAGTCCACTTACTAGTAAAAGTCATTGGTTGCTTAAGCTCAACAAGTATCCACTAATAAAATGGTAATTACAAAGGTGTTGTGAGGATCCTGAGAGTTATGGTAAAACATGACATGGCTTTCCTTTGTTCAGCTGGGGGATAGTGTTGTGAGTTGTAGTTCAATGGATGAAGTTGGGCTAGTGTTCTTCAGATTATGGCAAAGCCATCTCATATGTTGATGTTCCCACACATCACGTGGCCTGATCCTGGTGTGAGATCCTGATAGCTGAGAAATCAGCATGGCTAGTCTTTGGAAGTTTCTGAGTAGGTGAAAAATTCAAATAATTGCTTTATTGAGATATAGTTAAAATCTAAAAGTCACCCTTCGAAAGTATACAATTCAAAGACTTTAGTATAGAGTCATGCATTGATCACCATATCTAATATCTTTCATTCACAAAAGAAACCTTGTATTGGCAGTCACTCACCCATTTCCACCCCAGCCCCTGACAACCACTAATCTACTTTCTGTCTCTACCTATTTGCCTAGTCTGGACCTTTCATATAATGGAACCATACAGCATGTGGTCCTTTTCTGAGTAAACTTGATCCATTCTTTTCACTTCTTGCTTTGTTCACTCATCTCATTCATTCATTCTCAAACCCGATTGAGTCTTTTGAGTCCTGGGTACTGTCTTGAGAGTTACGCACTCCTCAGTCTGACGCACACAGAGCATGGTTGCCCGCCGGCATTTGGTCTTTGGCTCAGGGCCTCTTCTGCCTGCAGGGCTCTTGTTCTGCCTGACATTGCCAGACCACAGAGCTCTCAGGAGAAATGTGGAGAGAAGCAGAAGCTAATGGGAGGACAGCAGGGGTAAGACTGAAACTGCTTCTGCCCCCTTCTCCTCAGGGTACAATGCTTGGCGGCGCTTCTGTGGGCTCTCCCAGCCCAGGAATCTGGCACAGCTTAGCTATGTGCTGAAAAACCAGGATTTAGCAAGAAAGTTCCTGAATCTATACGGGACACCTGACAACATTGACATCTGGATTGGGGCCATTGCAGAGCCACTTTTGCGAGGGGCCCATGTGGGGCCTCTTCTGGCTTGTCTTTTTGAGAACCAGTTCAGAAGGGCCCGCAGTGGAGACAGGTAAGTGACCCGGCCCTAAAGAAACCAGCCCCAGAGCAGGGAAGAGAAGCACTAACATTTAAAGACACAACAATGGAGGAAAGTGCTCTTTTTAGCTTCATTTCTTTCAAATTCACAAGATCTGAGACCAGGAGGCTCCTGGAGACCTTGGTCAGAGGGAGAGACCACTGGCCCAGGAAGGCTGATGCTGCCTGAGCTGAAGGCACCTTTAACCCAGGAGACTTCTCAGCCTCCTCGCTATTCCAGGCTAAAGGATCCCGGAAAACATGGGAACAAAAGGCTAAACCTATAAGCTTGTGGTTTAAGACTGGACTTCTTATTTGGATTTGACCTTTACCTAGGTTCAAATCCAGCCCTGGCCACTTAAATTACTAGGCCTTTAATATTGGGCAATTTACTTGACCACTGAACTGGTTTCTTCTTTTACAAAATAGTAATAATACCTATTCTGCAGGAACTTTGTGAGGATGGAATGACATAATGTACACGGCACACAGGAGGTGCTCATTATACTTTCACCCACATTTCTTGACTGTCTTGAAGGGAGGACTACAAGTTTACCCTCCCCGCAGGTTCTGGTGGGAGAAACCAGGTGTTTTCACCAAGGGGCAGCGCAGGGCCCTGAGTCAGATCTCCTTGTCTCGAATTGTGTGTGACAATACTGGTATCACCATGGTTCCGAGGAACATCTTCAGGGCCAACACCTACCCCTGGGACTTTGAGCACTGCAGCAGAACCCCCAGGTTGAACCTGTCAGCCTGGAAAAGCAAATGAGGCTTCTGCAGGTAAGGGGAGGTCCTCCCCCAAGAGCCCTGGGCAGGGTTAGGCCCTCACTTCCTTCCCCAGATGGGATGGCGGAGTCCTCTTAGGCCTCTAAGCAGGGACAACAGAACTTGTCACTGGGGACAAGGTATTCTTTCCATACAGGGATTCCCAGTATGCTAGCTTGTGACTTCTGGGCTGACAGTTAATCCCACCCAGGGCCTAGAACTCTGGGGGAGAGGGGTAGGAGCATGGGTAGGAAGTGTCCAGCTAGCCTTGGCTTAGTCAACACCCTAAAACAGCTCATTTCTGGATGTCCAGCAATTCCTCACGTGTCCACTTCTGCTGCTTCCACAGGCTTCCATCCCAAGCCTCCAACCTTGGAGACAGGGAACCAGGGAAGACTACAAGTTTACCCTCCCCGCTCCTACCCTCCCCACCCCCCACCCTCCCCAGCAGCCATATCCTGCTGATGCTTTTGCTGGCAACAGCTCCAAGTTTGTTCTTTGGCTGGGCGTGAGAGCTAGGGTGTCTAGCAGCAATGAGCCCACCTGCCTTGGGAGCCAAGCAAGGAGGTCTTGGAGGCCTACGCAAGAAGTCACCTGGAGGGTTTCCAGACACTTTCTTATATTTCCCAGCCCATCCCTGACCTCTGCCCATGGCTGGGAGACCACATAGTCCCTGCCTCCAGCCACCCCAGAGTCCTCCTCGGGAGCCTGCAGGCTGGGTGACAATAAAGCGCTGCTTCTGCCAATAAAGCACTGCTGAGGGCAGGAGCTGGTCTCTGCCTTGGGCTGGGGAGAGCGTGACCTCAGTCCCAGGCTTTGCTGCAGATGTTTAAGAGGACTGCTGATAAGACACAGCTGGCACTACCCTCTAAGCCTCTCCCTGGGGCTGAGTGAAGAGGATCAGAAGAAACACTCTGGAGTAGAAAAGGGCAGAAGTGGGGAAGGGTAGCAGCACATGGGCCTTGCTATGAAGGGGAATACTCAACCATGCCAGCGAACTGAGCAGAGAAACAGCCGACAGAACATTAGTCAGTATAACAAGCTTTCATGTACAAAAAACACAATAAAAGATACGACCCAGCTAGCTGAGAGGACTGGGCACTGCCTTCAGCCTTCATTTGCTCCAGAAATAGTTGTGTCACAAATGCAACAAGCCTCAAGCAGCAGGACGAGGCTACCCTGGAGAGAAGAGGCTGAGATTCTGGGGCTGGGAATTTAAGATCCCTCACTTTCCTTCTTTCTTGAGCCTTCCTTTCTTGGGTTGCAGAGGAGGCACCTGCAGCCCATTGCTACTGAGACTGTGAGACAAGCCAGAGGAGCTGTGTCGAGGAAAGAACTTACTATGGGTTTTCCCAAATTAGTCTCAAACCAAAAAAAAAAAAAAAATGTCCGTTGTGAAGCCCACTTGCAGTAGCTGACATATGCATATGGGACCTCAGGGTCTCAGGCTTTATTGCCACATGGCGGGGAGAAGAGCCTGCAGAAGACTAGGCAGAGGGGCTGGCCTGATATCTTCTTGGCTCTTCTGGTTCTCAGCTGGTCTCTAGTAAGAAAGGTGAGGAGGAGGGAGAGCACCGGCCTGAGCTATCACTTGTGTCCTCTTGCACGGAGGGGCAGGGCTAGGAGACCATGGTTCCCGAGGGGCTTCCGAGGTCCTGGGGAAGGCGTTCTCGGGCCTCCTGCATGCGGCGCCGGGCGCGGCGGAAAGCCTCTGAGATGGAAGCAAATACAGTCATCAGCTGCCATGGTGTGGGGAGGAACAGGGCCCATGCTGGCCCTGGGTGGCCAGCTGGAAGGATGGGGGGAACCTACCCAGCACATTGTGAATGGAACTCTGCTGGCTAAATCCTCCCAGACGGTCCAACACGCTCCGCATCCTTCTCCGGAGAGCACTGGACTCCATGAAGGCCCTGCAGGGGAGCGTGCCACATGGCCCAGGCTGCTCGCCAGCCCCGCAGGATAAAGAGCCCAGGACTGGGTCACTCACCTGGACTGCTGCAGACAGTGCAAGCGGAAGGTGACACTACCCGTGGTCTCTGTGCGGAGCCCAAAGCGGCTCAGGCGCTCCCCCTATGGCACAGTTAGATGGTGTCAGATCTCAAGTCTCTAGACCCCATGCTGGCCTCACTCCTACTCCCATTCCCATTCTTAAGGGAAACAGCTCTCGGGGAAACCTCATTCCAGCACCCAGACTCCATCACCTCAAGCTAACACTGGGCTCCCAACCGTAAAGCAGGGGGCAACCTCACTGAGAATAAGTCTCACAAGCTTCCTGCTGATCCTGCCCATCCCTGGTTATCGAGGCCTTGGTGATGGGCTGGGAGGAGGGGCTGGTTAGCGTGATGGGGGCCGAGGGAAATCTGGAGTATACTATTTCCCAGAGACCTCTTACAAGAGCAGTGTAGATATCTGTCCCTGGTTCAAATTGTGGCTATGACTTCCAGCTGAAGCAGCAGGAAGGAAGGGGCTAAGGCAGTGGTCGGCAAACTCATTAGTCAACAGAGCCAAATATCAACAGCACAACGATTGAAATTTCTTTTGAGAGCCAAATTTTTTAAACTTAAACTTCTTCTAATGAAACTTCAAAATAGACCCGCCCAGGCTGTGGTATTTTGTGGAAGAGCCACACTCAAGGGGCCAAGGAGCCGCATGTGGCTCGCGGGCCGCAGTTTGCTGACCACTGGGCTAAGGAATAATGAAGCGACGTACAATTAAGGGGCCCTAACCCAGTCCCCACCTGCTACAGATGAAATAGGAACGAAAGTTTTCAGCATGAAGTCTCCCCAGAGACAGAAATCACCTTGAAGGTTCCTGGAACCCGCACATAGGAGAGGTCCTCCAGTTCCAGAGAGCCACCAATGAAGAACCTCCGCAGCTCAGCCACTGTGCCCAGCTCCAGGGGTCTCCACGTGGACACTGTCAGGGTGTGCGAGCCTGTGCAGGAGGAGGAAAATGAGGCCAGGCCCAGACAGGGCACGTGGTCCCTTGCTGACTCCCCACCCATGGCACTGGCCTAGTCACCACTACACCACCTGTTCTGGTGACAGTCTGACCTCTGGTACAGATGGTCAGGGTAGCAGTTTAGGGCACTGTTTGGAAATGAATCAGGCAGAAATTCAAATCTCAGCCCTGCCCATTAATACCTGTGTGCCCAGGTTACCTTTCTTAACCTCTGAGCCTCATTCCCATCTAGTAAAATGGAAATAACACCTACACCTCACAGAGCAGTTGGGAGAACTAAAGAGAAGCACTGAGCACAATGTCTGGCACACAATGAAGGACAGCAGCCATTGTCATAAAATAAAGGCTGATCTGCTCTGCCCTGCAGCTTCTCCCTCAGGGCTGCAATCCAATCAGAGGAGCACGGAGTCGGGCCTCTTGACTGCACAGCGAGATGTACTTTCCTCTCAGTTGTCTCAAATGAAGGAAGGGCATTCCTCAACAGGAGCCAGGAATCCTGCAGGTTAACTGCTTCTAATTCCTAATCACCCTCCTTCTCCCTGGAAGCGGGTGGATCTTTTGGAGGTGTTAGTCTTGTTCCTAGCAGCCAGGGCACGGGACAAGAGGTCACCTGGGGTGGCGGGCAGCACCACAGCCCCGTAGCCTTCCACACGGTACCTCTGCCAGAAGTCCAGTGAGAGGACCTCGCAGTAGAGCACAGGCCACTTCGGGAGAGCCTCTGGGAGGAAGGGAGAGAAGCAGCAGGTCACGGGAGGCCCTCACCCAGAGGGGGCACCGCCCGCGAGACCTGAGCCCAGGATCAGCTGCTGAGATACTCACCATTTGACTCGTCCTCATGGAGGAAGGAGGCCTCAAATGAGAATGGGTAGGAGAAGTAGGCCACCTTGTCCTAAAAAAGAGGAGCACCATTTTATACTCGGTGTCATGGGGTAGGCAAGGCCTCACCCGAAATTTATTCTCCATGAGGCCAACGACAAGGCCACCTTCACAAGGGAAAAAGGGCAACGATCACCCCAGGTAGGAAATAAAAGGCTGAGGCAAAGGGACACCCAATTACAATCTGCTCCCATTCTCCCCAAAGCAGTGAGAGGACCCAGGGACTGAGCAGCCCTGCAGAATCCCCACAGAAGGGCTAGACCCAACGCTGGGACCTCCCAGAGGGCGTGGCTGTGGGCCTAATAAAACTTCAGAGGCCACCCCAGGATCAGAGTCCTGTTCCCTTCCAGGCACCCCCTCCCACTTTCCATACCATTCCCAGGGACTTGGTGGCACAGGTCTGTGTTATTCCTGAGAGCTGCTGGACTGCTGGGCTTGACCAGTCTGAAAGCCAAAGACAACACACAGTACATTTACCTGGGAGGAGGGCAAGCAGTTAAGAGACAAGTTCCTTCATCCACTCATTCAATCAATCATTCACTGACCATTTCCTGAGTGTCCACTGTTTGCCTTGAACAGTCACTGGGGATAACGTGGTGATCAGAGAGAGAAAATCCCTGTGTCTCACGGACCTAACTTAGGGGGAGGGAGACTGACAACCAACAAAAGACTCGGGTGGTGACGAATGTTGCGCTAAACTGAAACAGGTGAAGGCTCGGAGGGGCCCAGAGGCCGTGCAGGCTGAGTGGTGAGGGAAGACCTCTCAGAGGCCTGAACTCAGGAAGAACCCGTCGTGCAAAGATATGACGGAAAGGGGTTCAGACACAGAACAAGGTCCCGAAAGGCACAGCCTTGGATACTTGAAGAGTTCAAGATAAACAGAAGATGAGGACTCAGCCAAGGAGGCTGATGATCGACCAATGAGAGAACAGAGGAGCATGGAGCCGAGGCCAAGAGCAGAGTTTCAGTGAGGAAAAGTGAGCTGTGTCAAATGCTTCCGAGAGGTCAGGTGAGGTGGAAGCAGAGAGGACACCACAGGATTTGACAGCTTGGAAATGACCTATGGCCTTGAAAAGAACAATAACAGTTTTGGTGCAGAAGCAGGGAAGAAGGCCTAACCAAATGCCCACAGAGGCTTTCAGAATGGATATTAAAAAATTCATGAATATTACTTACTAGTAGTTGGTAATTCCACAAAGAAGTGGACATAGAGGTTGTCATACTCATAGCCTTGGGCTGAAACTAAGAAAAATAGGAAACTATTTCAGCTTATTTTCCTATCCCCCTTAGCACCCACCCAGGCCTGAAGGGTTTCTATACTTCTGGAAGAAAGTCCCTCGAGGTCCAGGAACTGTCTTGTGTGTCCAGGAAAGACGCATGGCTGAGTTTTCCAAGTACTGCAGACCACCCAAGGCCTCCATGGGGCCGGGCGGATTACTTCACAGCTCCGTGGGGCACCTGACCAAGTATAGGAGGTCTCTGCCTGGCAAGACACTTACCTACCTCTCCATTTACAAAGAGCCGGAGGGCTCCTGGGACCGTCTGAGGCAGAGAGAAATGGGAAAGATCAGGCGTTTGTGGAGATCAGCACCTCCCCTGCCTGTTCACAAACTCCCGGAAGACCCAACGCTGGATGTGTCCCTAACGCATTTCCTTCCCACCCTGCCACCTCACAGATCTCTTTCCTAAAATATCTAAAATTTGTAATGTAGGGGGGAAAGTATATAATTTAAATGGTGGGGAGGGCAACACAGTGTGGGAAACTGACAACAGTGAAGGGAAGCCATAACAGCTGTCCTTCGTGTGTCCTGGGAGGATGGAGACCCCGTTCCCTTTAGATGGCTGAGAAACTGAAGGAACTAGGGAGTTTCTCATTTTAATTATTTGTGTAGCTATCTAACTTCTAAACACTGACCATCTGTTGCTAATGCAATATAAGAATAATGAAAGTTAATTTTTTCAAAAGAGAGAGGGAGACCAGCCGGTAATTCTATCCTTGTTTCCAGATCTAGAAATGGAACTCCCGGAATGAGGGGCCACAAAGAACAGGACCATAAAATAACTGGCCTATATGTTTTTGTTTTGTTTTTAAAGAGCCAAACTATTTGACAGTCAAAGATGACACCCCTTCCCTCTCAATGGGGTCCTTGGGAAAAATATCCACATGAAGTGAGGAAGACATTTTCATCTTTACATTTATTTTTAAAATCAATTATAAAGTAACACATGAGTGTATTACCACTGAAGTAATCCAGAACTACATTAGTATAGAGAATAAAAAGTAAACATCCCTGACATATCGCTCTCACCTTGAGTATTCATCTACCATCTCCCAACCCCACCCTTGCCCCAGAAAAAGCCATCCATAGCATGCGTGCACCCTTTAACAGTTCTATATCAATATGCAAATGCTTTAAAAACATTAACAAGGACTATCCTCTATATGCTATTTTTTAATTTCCTTTGACACTGAAGAGTAGAGTTTGTCCTGGGGACCTTTAAGAGAGGCTCTGTGACTCAGCCACAGCCTGAGCCCAGCTCACAGTGCTGCAGGAAGCCAAGTACTCACCATCTCAAAGTCAGTGCCCACGAGGCTGCTGAGATACTCCTTGTGACGGCCATAGAGCTGCGGAAGGAAACCAAACCAAAACCCAAGATTGTGACCCAAGCCAGATCAGTTCCAAATGGGAGAAAAAAATGCAATAATAGGAAATGTCACAGGGAACTGGAGGCTTAAGCATCCCAGCCACTGACATTTGAAAGTGAAGCACAGAGGCTGTGCAATCCACTGGCCTGGGACCGACTCCTGGCTTTCACACGTACAAGCTGTATGAACGTGGGCAGGCTGCTCAGCTTCTCAGTCTCAGTTTCCTCACTTATAAAGGGTAGTAATAAAAGTATTTACCTCAAAGAGCTGTTGTACGGTCTAAATGAAATAAAGGATGTGAAATATCTAGCCCAGAGCATAGTAAATGCTCAAATAAATGGTCTTTATGATGATGTTCTAATATGATCAAACACTTGGGTCTGATATGTCAGCAATGCTTCCTAAGTCAGAGAGAGCCATTAAGAGCAGACTTTGCAACTGTGACATCAACGTTGGCCATGGTCTCAGCTCCCAGGCGCTGAGGCTCACCCGCCTGGTACCAGGGATGAATTAGCTCTTACATCCTTGAACACACGCTGTTCCCGCTCCTCCTCCTCCGGCTGTGCAAGGGAGGACACGTTGTCGACTGTATACTTCCACAGCTCCTGCTTCTCCCCCTCGGTCTCAATTCTGTAAGGTCAAAGCCACAAAGGGGCCAACTCTAACAAGAGATGGGGCCCTCCAGACCTAGCCCAGAATTGAGCCATCACTGGCCACACACCCCATTTAGTGTACATGATGACAAGTGACAGAACGATGACTGGGAGAGGGAAACAATGGTAAAGCAAGGGCACTAGACTAGGCTGAGAGTATAGATTTTGGGCCCATTTCTGGTTCAAAGTCACAATTAACCCTAAAGCACGACATCCCTGGTACCCAGTTCTCTCACCTCAGAAACGGACAGGAGGGTCTAGGTAACGTCTAATTTACAGCTCTGTTATTCCAGGACATAGAGATGAAAAAGAATTAGCTCAGAGGAAAGACCTGGCGGAGTTCACCACCTGTTCTGGTTAATCCCTATATTCAGCAGCGCAGAGAATTACTGTCACTGAACCACACTGCTGAGGCTGTCACTTTCCAGTTGGTGTAGCTGCACATTTCCTGAGAACAGGACCCCCAGTATCCTAGGAGTCAATGGCCCAGAACAGAACATGGACCACTGCCTGGGATCTTAAAATCAGAACAGGTGAAGGGCTGTCTGAGCATCCCGCAGCCAGGGGCGAGAAGTGAAGCCAAGGGGAAAATGGCAGTCTCTACCACCCCTTTCTTTCTCTCCTCACCTGTAGGGTCCTTTGAGGCCCGTGAAGTCAGGTTTTACTGTGATCACACCATTGCTGTCCACCTTCAGAGTACAGAGGACATGCTCATAATTCTTATAGCCGAGCCTAGAAACCAGAAAATCAACAGGATCACTGATCCCACCTCCAGGGAAAGAGGAAGAGGTAGTCGGACCCCGTCAGGGGAGAGGACAGAGGGCTGCAGTGAGAATTATCATGGTAAAATACTTTCTTCTGAGAACAACTAAGAAGCACAAAAAGAAAAAGAAGTCCTTTTCTCCCATATGCCCCAGGGTAATGACACCAGGTAGGTGATGGTCAGTGGAGGCGATGAGGATGAGGACTGAGCTGGGCAGTGAGAAGCTTCACTTACTTTCCACAGGGCCCCAGGTCCGCCATGATATACATTGTCTGCAGAGGGGTGTTGATGACGTGGTGGCTCTTGATGAAATCTTCTGAGGGCTCCCAGTTGACAATTCGTGACTTGAGGATGCTGCCCTCCCTGGGAGACACCACAGGAAGGGTTACTTCCCTGGGCCTCCCTGAAGAGCCCGAAGGAGGAACACAGGGGAGCACACCCAGGTGGGGGTCTACTGCAGAATGGGAAGCTGGAGTTGGTGCACATACCGAGAACAATGGTGTGAAAGGACCACAGAGGCCCCCCGAACCCCCGTGCACACGTGCACTCACATTCCTCGCCTGTCCTGCCGCCGCCGCCTGACATGTGCCATTCGCTCGACCAAGAATGATGGCACCTCCCTGGCTGTGGTCATTTTCCGACAGTGCTGGGAAGAGAGAGCAGCCTTGTGTAACCCAGCTGGTCAGGGCCACATGGGACCAGTCACCCAGAGGGAACCTTCTGAAACCTCATCTGGCACCTGGATCTAAAATTATTCCTCACAATATACATGCTAATGAAGAGGAGGAGTGGCACAAACAAGCCAGAGAAGACTCCCGCTATGCCTTGGTGTCTTAATATCCTGAGATTAGCAGGATATTAACCTTTGGAAGTGAGTTTATTTATGTTAATATTTAGATGAGCCTACAATTTCTGAGCACATACCAACAAAAAGTTGGGTGAGTTTGCCTGGTAGATGTTGACATTCGCTAGGTACCTGGAAGATGCCAAATGGAATACAAGTGTTCTGTGGGAAATCCTCACATGGGAACCATGCGCTAACTGCCATTTTATTCACTTTTCCAAAACGGACAACCCAAATTATATATGCTACCAACCCACAACTTTCCTAATAGTTCCTCGCACAGATCTACAAGGTTGTAGACAAAAATCAGAAAATAGAGGCTCTATCCTCCCTCAATGAGTCTAAAATCTCACTGAGAAGGCAGACCCATCAGGCAGTGACTGAAGAAAATGTTAAGTCCACTAGGGCAGCGGTCACCAACCGGTGGTCTGTGAGGCCCGAAAGGTTGGCGACCGCTGCACTAAGGTATAACTGAGGCAAACTGAGGATATAAGCCATTGGCTATATGGAATTCCTCTTCAAACCCACACACTCAGAGTTTTGGCCGAGTCCCTGGTGAATTTTATCTAGATCAGCAATTTTAGATTGGTGTCCCGCAAGAATTTTTAAAACATGTAGTATCTGACTAATTTAGTCAGGGGCACTGACCTTTTTCCTTAGCTTGTCAAATTTAAAAAAAAATGACAACAGCCAACACAACAATAGCTGTCCAGTGTGAATGAATCAAAATTACACCTTTTTTTTTGTCATATCAGCAAAAAATATATTTTTTGGTGTACCACAGAATTCTAATTAGTTTATGTATGCCATGAGATGAGAAAGGTTGAAAATCACTGATCCGGAAGGTTCTAGATGCCAACCACCTTTCTTCTTTCTTATCTCATGATGCATGGGGGAAGTCCAGCTCCTGGTCTGCAGCCTGCAAGCCTATCCTTAGAGACCCTGCCAGCTTCTCCAGGCCCTCCAGCAGGCGGAGAAGAGAGTAGAAGCCACTCCACCTGTACACTGAGGCCGCCCTATTCCAGCTCGGCTGCCAGCAGCACAAGGGAGATCCTAGACAGGCTCTCTGTCACCCCTTACCAGGCTCCTGATTTCACACGCAGAACCCAGCGAGACCAGGAAGCTCAGGGAGGCAAAGGAAAAGGAAGCCATGGGACCTTGGGAAGAACAATACCTCTTCCAAATTGGTGAATCTATCACAGTCAGTGTAGGTAAAGATTCGTCGGTTCTTCCTTCTCCCTGAATCCTCCAGCTTCAGGATGTCTTGACGGTACTGCTGATCCAAAGGGCTCTGACAGGCTGCTTCATTTTGGTACAGATCTACTTCAAACTGAGGTCACAAGGAAAGAAAGATCTAGTGAGACCATGTCAAACTTTTGTTCCTGTAGCTGTTTAATTAGAACAGTTCTACAGAGCTGATACAATCTGACATCTTTTCATAGCCAACTCTCATTTATCTAAACCAGGGGTCCTCAAACTGCGGCCCGCGGGCCACATGCGGCCCGCTGAGGACATTCATCTGGCCCGCCGGGTGCCGCTGCCTGTCCTGCTTAGCAGCCGACTTGTCCTGGGCCTGCAGTGCGCATAGGAATTTGTTCATAGTTTTTTTTTTTAAACTGTAGTCTGGCCCTCCAACGGTCTGAGGGACAGTGAACTGGCCCCGTTTAAAAAGTTTGAGGACCCCTGATCTAAACTAATGGAGGGCAGGGGATCCAAAGGATGTAAGAGCTAAAGGGAAACAGAGTGATGGTCTAATACAATTCTGCTGTCACCCATGGCATGTCGAGGAGAAAAGTGCCTCGCTCAGGATCATAAAACTGGGTAATGATAGTCACTACGCTACACTGACCCTGTAACACATCAGCAGGAAGTATAAACTGCTACAAGCTTTCTGGAAATTGGTTTGGCAATCTGTATCAAGAATTTCTCCCTGCCACCAGCCAGCTGGAGGTGGAATGGGTGGAGGTAGACTGAGAAGACAAGTGACACTGGCTCACCTGGCTAAAGAGCTTCTCCTGCCACCCAATCACAAGCTCCTCCTCTTCATCTTCATCTGGGCGGTGTCCACCTTCCAAGACAACAGGGTGAGTCAATGTTTGAGCCAAACCAGCACTACTTCTTGCTCTGTGGTTAGTTATAATCAATGTCCCTGCTCTTATATTGCCACAAAACCAGTTGGAGTTCAGTGATTTATGAAGTACTCACTCTAGACAAAGGCTGGGGAGGCTGTGGATGAGTAGAAGCCAGGTTGCAGACCCAAGAAGGATGGGTCTTAATCGCTACTCTTAATTTGAAAAGGAATGCCTTCTAGGCATTATTTAATCCAATTCAGTGTCAGTAGCTGAAATTTAGGCTGAATAGCTCTTTCTCAATCCTAATTGTCTACATTTGCTTAAAAGGAATCATGGCATTTTCCTCTTTACTATTCCTGAAGCCATATATCTAGAATCACAAACACTGTAGCCTTAGGACCAAGTATCAGGAGAGAAGAGGAAAGGCAAATAAATGATTATATAAAGAACCAAATATAATACAGTCCTGGCAGAGTATGCCTTTTTCAGAGACACATGCTTCACAATCCACCAGCCCACACTCTTCTTGCCCAAGACTATTTTTTAACAGAAACAAAAGCAGAGAGACTAGTGGCCTAACACAAGCACACTGTCCCCTCTTCCTCACTCGGCTGCCTTCCCAGGTAAGGAAAACTGCAGGAGCACAGTGGATATTAAAACGCACATTTTTCAAACTGACACCAATTTTCAAATTGTTTTAAAAAGTGTTCAGGTGTGTACTTAGAATTTGGAGCATATTTTCTTTTAGAAACAAACAAAACAAAAAAAAAGCCACAAAAGGAATTTAGGTTGCCAGGAAAATTATCTAAAGAATGGTGTGGGTTTTGTTTTTTTTTTAATTTCACTACACTGAATCACAATTAAGATCAGTATCTTGATGGCAGGAATCATGCTGTATTCAATTTTCATACACAACATAATATAGTAGTTAAAATCGACTAATGAAACCCTGGCTTCAACATTTACCGGCCATGTGACCCTGGGCAAGGAACCCAACCTCCCTGCCTTTTCTCAGACTAGAGCCCTGGGCCTTTTCTGTCTTAAGAACTACCACCCTAGGCCCTTCCCAGGTACCCAAGGGGACACGTCACCATCATACACCCACTGGCGGTAGGGTGAGGCCTAAAAGTGGCCAAGTCTATGAGGTCCTTCCCATCCTGGGCAGCAGGCTGGTAATGGAGGAAGTTGCTTGATGTGATTCTTTGCAAGTGGACTCTGTCAGGAAAAGAGAAGCCCAAATACTCGTTAAAAGACACACAAGCAGATGAACACGGAGCAAAGATGGGGAAACACCCACAGAAGAGGGTGGGCCTACGAAGGTGTGCCGGGTGCCTGCAAATGAAAGGTGGTGAGCGGGGCGTCGGGGCCTCAGGGGACGAGTAGGATGTGAGAATGTACTGGGGACACAGAGCTCCGAGCAATTTGGGAGCCTTGAGTAGGCCTGAAAGCTGTGAGTGGAAAGGGAGCCAGGTCATGAGGGGAGACGCAGGGAGACCGCGGAGGCAGTGATCAGGGTTGTAAGCAAAGTGGGGGCCGCCGAACACTGAGAAGTGAAGTTCAGGCTCGAATTATCTGAGAGCAAAAAAGCACGGGGCTCCGGAACGATGAGACTACCGGAGGCGCAAGTTGCGCACGGGGTCCCGGGAGCGATACACAGCCTCCCCGGTGTCTGTATTCCAAACGGTCTCCGCCATGACAGCTGCAACGCGCCGCGACTGCGCCGGAAAGCACGCCGCTCCCAGTTCCCCTGGCAACGGAGACGCTGGGTTAGGGAGGCGGCGGAGGAGCTGCGTGCGCAATCCTGGATTCCCAGCGCTACGCAGCCCCTGCCCGCCCAGTGCAGTCCCATCCAAGGCCAAGTTCCTATGCGCCCTCGTGCTGGGGTCCCGCGGGATCACCGCATATCACAAGCTCACGCACACCCAAGGCCGACTTCATGCATTTTACAAATGAAGAAACGAAGGCAGAGCCTTTGGCCCTTTTCAGGGAGATCCAGAAATGGTGATGGGGACCAGCCCCAGATTTCCTGACACCCAACCACTACTTTTGCCACCATACCACACTGACTTCCATGGAATGCTCAGCGCTCTGGCCTGAATCAGGATGTGACTCACAGAATGTTTCCATTCTTCCCAAAGGAGTCAGGGAAGATGATGGCCCTTATACAGACATGATCTTATATTCTTGGAATAAAATAAAAACTGTCAGAAGATTTATTAGTCCTTGTGTTGGTATTCACTAAGCCTGAGAAAGAAAAAACAAGGAAGCTAGCGGTAAAGAAGGAAACAATGTTCTTGAACTATTTTTTTTCTCCTGTATGAGTTAGTTCCGGGGTTTTAAGACGTAGAGACTGCACTGGCCTCCTGAAAGTGCCATTGAGAAGTCATGCTTCAATGGACTACAAAAGGCAAGGCACACCATAACCTCTTGTCTGACTCCCTGGCACCCCTAAGATGGTGTCAACAGCTATCAGCCTTTGCCCTTGGCTACCCCCCGGAACAGAGTAAGCCATTGTCCTCTGAAATCACATGCCAGTTTGATTATATAGCATTGGGAGCTCTGGGCACACATAGGTGCCGTTGTGTAACACAAAGGACTCACCACAACAGTAGCACCATTATTTAACATCTAATACAGCCTGAGCACTTCGTTTGCATTGTCCCTAACTGTCATAGAAACCCCTTGAGTAAATATTGTTGTTCCCATTTAATTGATGAAGTTAGTGAATGCCAGGGTTTAAAGCGCTGCTAAGGTAGAACTCTAATAAGTGGTGAAGAAGCTGGGATTCTAGCCAGGTCTGTGGTTTGAAGGCTGAACACCTTCCATTCTGCCTCGCAGCCTCTCACCTCCCAGCTTATTCCATAAAAGCAAATCATTTTCAACCTGGAAATAATGGTTTCAGCAGATGAAACTATGGAGTCAGAATACTAGTTCTTAAGAAACAATCTGTCTACTTTTTCCTTTTAAAGTTGGGAATAGACAAAACTGTGCCACATGAACAACAAATGATAAATGTGGAGACTGCATCAACAATTTAGTTTTATAACCAAATCAAATTTATAGCAAAGTCAATTTGACATAATTAGAAGCAAAATAAGACTGTACCACATGGTATGGAAATATAAGCTATTTGTATAAGTAAGCATAATTGAATTATTTTTATACAGGTAACTAGGTTTTTATGTTTGTATCTATAAATCAGCATTCTCAAAACTGGTATCTATAAATCAGCATTCTCAAAACTGGAGTCCATGAGTGGTGTTCAAAGGGTCTATGAACTCTTTCCTAGAATTCTGTGGGGAGCATTTTCTGGAAGGAGTTTATAGTTTTTATTAGATCCTTAAAGGAGTTTGTACCCCAATATCAAGAATAATATCGTGACCCCCACTGTACTTATACTAGAGGCCCAATACATGAAATTCATGCAAGGATAGGCCCTTGCAGCTGCCCTGGCTGCTGCCTCAACCCTCGCAGCCCTGGCTTCATCCAGAAGGTTGTCCGGATGGTCGTTTTGCATATTACGATTTTATTAGATACTAACATCTTGTTAAAAGTCAAAAGTTTGGATTACAAAGCATAAAGAGCAACCTTTGTACCAACACCAGCAACCTTTCCACCCTTACCCCCAATCAGGGTGGTTTAGAGCTTACATAACTGTGTTCTCCCTGAAATAACACCATAATTTGGAGAAATTTTTGGGTTTAGAAAACACTTGCACAAATCATCATGAAGGGTAAATATTATTGCTTCCATTTCACATATTTATAAACCAAGACATTAATTACATTTCTCACAGTCTTAGGAAAGGAAGCAAAGAGCCTGGGATGTAAGTCCAGGTGTTCTGACTCAAACCCATGGGCTCTCCTTCAAACTGTGCTGCCTCCTTATATCTACTCATCCCCATCCCCTCCCCCAATTTTTTCTTTCCTAAACCAGCCCCACCTGAGCCACATCAGAACAGCCCACCACTCTCCCTTCCCCCTTCCCAATTGGCACTTTATAACCTACTTGGGCTCTCCTCACTACTAGACTTTAGGAAAGCAGAAGAAAAAAAAGGAGAATATCACAAAGCGAAACATTTGCCTGTTAAAGTTGTGATCCAGCAATCCCACTCCTAATTATTTACTCTAAAGCAATGATATCATATATCCACACAAAGACCTATATATGAATGTGCATAACAAGTTTATTCACAATAGCAAAATGGGAAACAGCCCAGATGTCTACCAACATGTAAATACTTAAACAAATTGTATAATATCTATACCATGGAATACTACTCCACAATAAAAATAAAGTAACTACTGATACATCAAATGGATGAGTCCCAAAAATTATTATGCTAAGTGAAAGAAGCTGAACACAAAGGGCTATAACCTGTGTAGTTTCTTTTATATGACATTCTAGAACATTCTTTTATGACATTCTTTTATATGACATTCTTTTATATGACATTCTTTTATATGACATTCTTTTCTTTTAGAAAAGAAAAACTATAGAGGTTGCCTGGGGTTGAGCTTGGAAGAGGGGTTGACTACAAAGGAGCAGGTAATTTGGGAGATAATGAAAGTGTTCTATATGGAAATGTGGTGGTACACAACTCACTGCATTTATTAAAACCTGTAGAACTGTCTGTCATGATGAGTGATTTTATAGTATGTAAATTGTTGTAAACTATTTACCAAGTTTTGAGAGGTACCTAAAATGGAATATAGACTTATTACAAAGGAATCTAACTGTGTTACAAATGATTCACATAACCACACTGAAGGGAGTGAGAAAGAAAGGAGCCACGCTTATTTAACTTTGGGAAATAGTGTTTTGACTGGAAACTGAAGTCTAAAGATAAAAAGAATTATCCATAAATGCTGTACTCTAGTTGGTAAATTTGTTTCTCAGAGGGGTATGGTTCAGCAATTTTGAAACTACATATATATATACTGTATATACTAAGGTTGAAAAAATAAGTAAATAGGAGAATCCAAGATGGCGGCGTAGGTAAACACCTAAACTGCTGCCTCCCGCAACAATTTCAAAAATACAACTAAAAGACAAAACGTCTATCACCCAGAACCATGGGAAAGCTGGCTGAGTGGAAGTTCTATAACCAGAAGGAAAGAGAGAAGAGCATTGAGACGTGCACAAGCGCTGAAAAGCTGAGGTACGGAGGCGCGGGATCTGGGCTGGCGGCAGGCGTTGCTTTTTTCAACCCAAAGGGAGACAAGCCCCCGATTACTCTGAAATACAGTCTCTGGGGAGACGCGGGGACCCAAACTCCTACGGAGAGAAGCTGGACTGTCTGCCAGTGAGGGTGGCTTGCTTGCAGAGCTGCACGCAGGAATAATTGTTTACGGCACTGGGGCACGGGACTGCCAACAGGGATGCAGAGCCAGCTAACTAGCAGCCATTGCTGTTTGCCACGCCCTAGCCTAGTGACACCCTGAGACCCCGCCCTGCACAACCTACAAACCCACCCAAGCTCCAAGCAGAGGCTTTTGCATAAGAAAGCCCTGCCCTATTGCAGCTTAACCTAGCAAACTTGCAGCCCGGGTCAGACAGCTCCAAAACCTCCAAACCCCAAGCAAAGAGGAGAAAACTGTAGCTCCCGCTGTAGCTCCTGCTGGGTGGCCTCAGACAGTAGCTGACCTGCACCCCATTGGAGATCCAGAAGCCAGTGTACCTAGTGGTCAGTGTGAGACACCAGATTTCAACTCCTCACATCCATAGGTGACACATTCAAGAGGCAGACTCAGTGAGCACCAAAGCCCCACTGAAACAAGTCCTGCCCCATAAGCATGTCTTCAGCGCAGCAGTTCTTCCATTATAGACACAGGGAGTGCTCACAGCTAATTGGCCTGGAGGTCAATTCCTCCCAGCGTACCAACAGCAATTAAGGCTTAACTACACCAAGACTTTGCACTCAGCCCACAAAGGGGTGTACCAAGAGCATCCACCTCATGTGATTGAGGAGGCTGAGCTACTGCCCCCTATAGATCACCTACCACACAAAGCTACTCCATCAACACAGGGAAGCAGCCAAAATGTGGAGACAAAGAAACATGTCACAAATGAAAGAAACGGAGGAAAGCAAACTACTGGATGACATAGAGTTCAGAACCACATTTATAAGGTTACTCAAGAATCTTCTTGAAACCGCTGAGAAACTTGATGAGACCTTTAAGGATCTTAATGAGAATGCCAAAAAAATGGAAAAGGATCAGTCAGAAATGAAGCATACACTGTCTGAAATAAAGAATATACAGAAACTCAACTGTAGATCAACGTACCCCAAGAATCAAACCAAAGATCTGAAATATGTGGAAACAAAAAACATCCAACCAGAAAAACAAAAAGAAAAAAGAATCCAAAAATATGAAGATAGTGTAAGGAGCCTCTGGGACAACTTTAAGCGAACCAACATCCGAATTTTTGGGGTGCCAGAAGAAGGAGAGAGCAAAATATTGAAAACCTATTAGAAGAAATAATGACAGAAAACTTTCCCTACCTGGTGAAAGAAATAGACGTGCAAGTTCAGGAAGTGCACAGAACCCCATACAAGAGGAATCCAAAGAGGACCACACCAAGACACATCATAATTAAAATGCCAAGGGCAAAAGACAAAGAGAGAATATTAAAAGCAGCAAGAGAAAAACAGTTAATTACCTACAAGGGAGTACCCATACGACTGTCAGCTGATTTCTCAGCAGAAACTATGCAGGCCAGAAGGGAGTGGCAAGAAATATTCAAAGTGATGAACAGCAAGAACCTACAACCAAGATTACTCTACCCAGCAAAGCTATCATTCAGAGTTGAAGGTCAGATAAAGAGCTTCACAGACAAGAAAAAGCTAAAGGAGTTCATCGCCACCAAACCAGGATTACATGAAATGCTGAAGGGTATTCTTTAAGAAGAGGAAGAAGAAGAAAAAGGTAAAGATAAAAATTATGAACAACAAAATGACATCAAATACATACCTACCAACAAGTGAATCTAAAAATCAAGTGAATGAAAAATCTGAAGAACAGAATGGACTGGTGAATATAATAGAATCAGGGACATAGAAAGGGAGCGGACTGACGATTCTCAGGGGAAGCAGGTGTGAGGGGTGCGGGAAGAGATTGGACAAAAATCTTACTCCTATAGATGAAGACAGTGGAGGGGGGTAAGGGCATGGGGTGGGGTGGGGAATCAGGTGGAGGGGAGCTATGGGGGGAAAAAAAGAGGAACACCTGTAATAATCTGAACAATAAAGATTTATTTTTTTAAAAAAAGAAAAAATAAGTAAATATATTGTAAGTAAAAAGAGCCATATTTTTTACTGTCTGAGAAAAAAATTATAAATAAGAAAAGGAGTAAAGGCAAGAATGAACTATGTAGATTATAGTTGGAGTAAGGAGTAAAAACTCATGGTTATATATAAAGACACGGTCAGAAATGAATATAGTTATGTGTGTACATATGCATGAGTTGGTATCCATACATATAGTTCCTAGTTATGTCCATTGAGACAGTCTAGAACAGGGGTGGAGGATGTCTGACCCTCGGGCAGTATAAGACCTGAGAAATCGTTTGGTCTGGCCCTGCCAGGGCATTACAGGTGAGTTAATTAAATGTTTGAGCAAATATAGCAGGCTGACTTTTAAGTTGATAATTTTGTATGGCCTTCAAATGACGTTATAAATATCCAAAAGGCCCTTGGCAGAAGAAAGATTCCAACCCCACCCCACCCCCACTCTCCCACCCCCCAGGCTAGAAGCAATCACTCCCTGATATAAGTGAGCACTCTCAGTGTCCAGATCTTGGTTTCTAAATACCAGTCTCTATTATGAAGCAATCAAGAGTTGACTGATTCCCTGAAAGAAGCATATGGAGTCTATTAGGCATTTCTAGGCTAGGGAGCTCCCAGCCAAGGGGAATCCTGGGATGGATGCAGGTATGAGCTGTTAACAGCCAAGGTGTTCAGCAGCTGATCAAGAGGACCTGAGCAGGGCACCAACAGGTACGTTTTGTAAAGCTGATCTTAGGAAACACTGATATGGGAGTAGGCTAAACCCAGGCCAACTTACTCAGGGCACCAAGAGAGTGAGCATCTCTACCTTTTCCCAGCCCCTTCCAGGTAGTGTGCCAACAGGTAGAACAGGTGAGACCACATGGGTATTACTGGAACTGACACTATCCAAATCAGAAAGAGAACAAAATAGGTCAGCAGTACCCAGAAGCTCCACCCCTAAAGTTCATTTGTATGTCAAAGCCAGATTTCAATTGCTTTCCCCAGGAAGCATACTCAGCTTTTATCTTGGGAAACCCCTTTTCCTTACAGTGTGTCCCAACAGGTTAGCCTAGGTCTTCAGTGACATGTCAAGACTTAGAGCAATAGTAGTGTTCTAAATAGTAGGACTCTGATGACACTGGCTTTTATGACTCCTCGCCCTCCAAGAAGACATTTCTATTTTTAGAAATATAGGAACTTGGGAGAGTCAATCAGGGAAAAAGGAGACATATGTTATACTTTAAACAATTAAAAAAAAAGGAAGAAAAGAAATACAGAAACTTTAAAAGTCACCTTTCATGCCCTTCTCTTTCTTGGCATTCTCCTGAAAATACAAAAAAATTAATCCCTTCAATAAATTCTAATAAGTGGCAGAATTTTCTGCCAACTGTCAGATTCTTCAAGTTTAATCTCATTAAAGTTCACTGAATTTTCCCAAACCAGCAATGACCTTTTGAAAGTTTATATTCATCTACCCAATAATTTTGAATTAATTTTTTGGCTATTATCTCAAAAGAATCATTTGGCTTTAACTCTTGGGGTTGACATTAGGTGGTAATCCAAATTATTTAAGTAAGGATTCTCAGCATTCCTATCTGAGCACCTAAATGTTGATAGTTAGGAGTTTGTCCCATGATTTATTATTTTTTTTAATTTTTAAAGCTTTATTGTTGAAAGCATTACATATGTCCTCTTCCCCCCCTCCCCCATTGGTGCCTTCTAGCCCACCCCCGCACCAGGCCTTCACCACCCTATTGTTTGTGTCCATGGGTTATGTACAAATTTTTTGGTTGATCACTTACCACCCATCTACCCTCCCCTGCCTTCCTTCTGAGGTTCCACAGTAGTTCTATGCTTCTATGTCTCTAAGTCTATTTGTCTTACAATTTATTAATTCATTTCATTCATTCATTTCATGAATATTTATTGCTCTTCTATGTGGGGCGGGCACTGTGGTAAGCCCTGGGGATATACAATCTCTGAACTCACGGAATTTACATTATGGTAGGAATGGATAGATATTCAGTAAACAAATAAAAAACGAATATAGAGTACAATACATGGTGGTCAGTTCCATGAAGAAAAATAAAGCAAGGAAGGATAAGAATTTTCAGGAGAAGTTTGAAATGTTTAAAAAGGGAAATCAGGAAAACACTAAGTGAAACTGTAATATTTACACAAATACCTGAAGATGGTGATAGAACAAGCCATGTGGATATCTAGGGAATGAACATTTGAGGCAGAGAAAATAGCCAATGCATATAATTATATAATGAATATATAGTTAAATTAAATCTGACTGCAAGCTTCCACTCAGCAAAGCTGATGAGATGTCAGTCATTATCGGTAGCCCTTTGCACTTGCTGGACTCAGAGTGGAGTCCCCTCCCTGTGCCCTGGAAAAAGGCCTCCACTCCATCGTGGTCATTGCTGGGAAAGTCATGGCTCAAGCTTCCAGCTGAGCGAGCTGCTGTCTCCTCATCATGTCCATCTTCCTCATGACTGACTTGGTCCCCTGAGGCCACAGACTTAGGGATCAGTCCCAGAGAGGTCCTGCTCCATCTAGGTATGCTGCGTGGGAGCTGAAGTTCCCTGTATTTCCAAGGTTATTACTAATCCCTCCAGCCCCTCAGGCTTCAAGAATCCAACTACTCTTCTCTCTGCTTCCCCTCCTCCCCACAATACCTCAATGCAGCTTCTAACATTTATGAATTAGGTTTGTTTGTCAATTACCTGTATGTTGTTGTTGGCAGTGGTGGTGGTGGTGGTTGGTAGGTTGGTTGGGTTTTTGTTTGTTTGTTTAAAACGAAGGCTTATTAATTTCTCAGGAGGCAGGGAAATTCCAGCCCTCCAGGATGCAATGCTTTAATTGCTCTCTTGAGGGAGGGTTGAGGGAAAAGTATTTTTATTCTTTCAATAGAAGAAAACAAAGTTAAGATCTCAATTAGGTTAATCAACCACATGAACATCTGTGGAATCTTCTCCCAGCTCTCCAAGGACCACCAATCACAACCTTGTTCCGGGGTACCATGAGTTCTTGCCTAGATGATTTCAACAGGTTCCTACCTGACCTCTCTTTATCCAGTCTTGTCTCCATTCAACTCTTTTCCATACTGAAACCAAAGTAACCTTTCTAAGGCAATTATCTGATGAGGCTTAAAACCTCTTTGCCAGTTAAGGAACAGGCACGTGATCCAATTTAGGCTAGTGAGAGAAGAGTTGCCAGGATTTTTGGGAAAGATATTGTTTCTCTTATATGAAAGCCTCTGCTTTCCTCTGAATGTGGTTGTGTGCCACCTTGCCCCCAGAGGAAACTTGAAGTAGAAAGGATGTCATGGGAAATCCTACGGTGCATAGAAAGTTCCACTAGGTTAGTAGTTTCCCAAACTGTGTGCATGTCAGACTCACCCAGGAGATTTATTTAGATTCTCCAATGCCAGAGATTTGAATTCTTAATTGAGAAGCAGGGCCTGGAAACCTGTATTTTTAATAAGCTTTCCACTGATTCTGTGGTTTGGGAACCACTGAGTCAGAGACTTCCTAAATTTATTTCAAACTCTTGAGCTTCCTTTTCTGAAGAATCTGACAAATATAAATCAGGATGGAGCAAAGCCAGGTTGGCCATGATTCTCCCACTATATTTACATTGTAAATAGCACAGGGTCCAAACACTCCCCTGCTATTTAGGAGTCCTAGATTTACACGCACTCCCTGTCCTGGGAAATTGCAGAACAGACTTCCATTGTGCTCTCAAACAGCTCAGTTAATGATTTATTGAGCTCCACCCAAAAGAGGAACTTCTACATTAGGTTTCTTGGAGAATATTTCAAAAGACAAAAATAACAAGAACATCTAGGATTGTGTGACACATTGAAAATATTCCTTGCCCTAGCCAGTTTGGATCAGTGGATAGAGCATCAGCCTGCAGACCTAAGAGTCCCAGGTTCGATTCTGGTCAAGGGTACGTACCTCGGTTGCAGGCTCCTTCCCAGCACCAGTCCTGGTTGGGACTCGTGCAGGAGGCAGCCCATTGATGTGTTTCTCTCACATCAATATTTCTCTCTGTCTTTCCCTTTCTCTTCCACTCTCTCTAAAAATCAATGGAAAAATATACTCGGGTAAGGATAAAATAAATAAATAAATAAAAATCCCACCAACAGGAGTGACCCAAATTGAGCTTGTGAGAACCATGATCTCTTGCTCCAGATGCAGAATCACAGAATGGTTTGAGCAATTTCTGTTTTCCTACCTGCCCATCATCAGTATCCTCTCTTGTGAATGAGCCACATATGAAAGGATTCATGGGGACTGGCAGGACCCTGGTCCTAGAACTTGGGGCTGGAGGGAGGGGCTGGACTTCCACCCACTGCAAGGGTTAGGAGAAGGGCTTGTTGGATTGGTAAGATATAAAATCCAGTGAGGACCATGATGGGTTACAGCTGGTGGCCTGGAAAGAAGCAAGCATTAGGGAATGCCTGTAAGATGTGCCCTGACAGGTGTCCTGGCAGGTGGTCAAAGGCCAGGGGAAAGAAAATAGGCAGGTGTATAGGTAGGCTAAATATGGGGAATCTGACCACATTCTCATCCCTCCAGTGTTATCTCAACACACAGTGTTATCTCTATCAACATAAGCACAGCGTGTCCTTTCTGCCTGATATTCTTCCTTCCCTCCCTACAACCCCTGCTTGAGCTCACTGTCCTTCATACACTCCTCAAACACCCCTTGCTCAGAGCAGCTTCCTCCACCCTTGACTGTGTTAGCCCCTCGCCTTATGACCTCGGGTCATATGTACCCTATTTCCTGGCACTCAGTTTGTAGTTATACCATTAAAAGTGTGACTTAAAAAAAAATTGTCTACTCTAACTCCATGAAGGCAGAAATAAAGTCTGTCTTGAGTCCCAAGGCATCCCCAGAACTTACGTGCCCAGCACATGGTAGGCACTTGCTCAAGAAATGAGCAATTATCTTTTTTTATCTTTCTTCCCCAGTAACCAGTGAACCTAAAAGAACCAGATTCAATTTATCCTGGATAACCCAAGCAATGACTCAATACATAATTATCTGAATTGTACTAAACTCAACCTAGCAGGAGTAGCAGTGCCCCGGGCACTGGGCTGGGATTCAGGGGAAAATTCCTCCTCCTCCTGTCTGTGAAATGCAAGCTGGCAATGAGGACATGGATTGAAGCAGTTTCTTTCTTAGTTTCAGTTTTTTACCTCCTCAGAATTGTAACTAGAGATTTAGATGAGGCCTAAACACGATGTCTCAAGAATGGGCTCCTGCTGAAGTAGCTGCTCCCCTCCCATGACTGAGAACTCAGCCCGATAATCATCTGTTACACGTGCGCCACGCTCTCCGTGTCTGGTGCATGGTCTCGGGTGGCCCTCACAGCAGCTGCCCTACAGGCTGGCGCTGTGTTCCTTCTGCCAGAGGAAGAAGCTGGGTCTCTGAGGCGAGTGACTGTCGGAGGTTGCACAGCCTCTGGACCAGGCTATCAGGACCTAGTGAGATCTTCCGACCTTGCTCTGAGCCCACTGTTCTAGACTCATGCAGTGGGAGCTGCCTGGACACCCCTGGGGGCCGAGTAGCCCAGAGAAAGGAGCACTGGCTCGGTGTGGCCCGCATTCCTTGCGGTGTCCATTTTAGCTTGTTGTGAAGTAAACTTAAAATTTTTATATGAAAACAAATGCAGATAAGTTCTGGAGTAAGACACAAAAGGGTGCCTTTTTTAGTTAAAATGTGAGATCTCCAACGTTTAGTTGATGATAATGTAACAATTTTGGTTCATTATTTGTGAGAAATGTACCACAGTGATCAGATGAAAATGATAATAACCGTGGAAACTAGGTGTGGGTATATGGGCACTCTATACCATTTTCCCAATAAGACTGTTCTGAAATAAAAACTTAATTTTAAAAATTGTGAGCTATCAAAGAAACTGTATTTCCCTTCAGGACCCAGTGAGATCTTCCAACCAAGAAGATCTCAGACGTACAGGTACAGGTACCCCTGCTAGAGGTATGTCAGAAGCAATGTTTGCAGAAGGACAGTCTACAGCATTTTGCAAAGCTTGCATTTCTTTTTTTATTTTTTTAATAAATCTTTATTGTTCAGATTATTACAGGTGTTCCTCTATGTTTTCCCCCTAGCTCCCCTCCACCTGATTCCCCACCCCACCCCATACCCTTACCCCCGCCACTGTCTTCATCCATAGGAGTAAGATTTTTGTCCAATCTCTTCCCGCACCCCTTACACCTGCTTCCCCTGAGAATCGTCAGTTCACTCCCTTTCTATGTCCCTGATTCTATTATATTCACCAGTCCATTCTGTTCTTCAGATTTTTCATTCACTTGATTTTTAGATTCACTTGTTGATAGGTATGTATTTGATGTCATTTTGTTGTTCATAATTTTTACCTTTACCTTTTTCTTCTTCTTCCTCTCCTTAAAGAATACCCTTCAGCATTTCATGTAATCCTGGTTTGGTGGTGATGAACTCCTTTAGCTTTTCTTGTCTGTGAAGCTCTTTATCTGACCTTCAACTCTGAATGATAGCTTTGCTGGGTAGAGTAATCTTGGCTGTAGGTTCTTGCTGTTCATCACTTTGAATATTTCTTGCCACTCCCTTCTGGCCTGCATAGTTTCTGCTGAGAAATCAACTGACAGTCGTATGGGTACTCCCTTGTAGGTAATTAACTGTTTTTCTCTTGCTGCTTTTAATATTCTCTCTTTGTCTTTTGCCCTTGGCATTTTAATTATGATGTGTCTTGGTGTGGTCCTCTTTGGATTCCTCTTGTATGGGGTTCTGTGCACTTCCTGAACTTGTAAGTCTATTTCTTTCACCAGGCAGGGAAAGTTTTCTGTCATTATTTCTTCTAATAGGTTTTCAATATTTTGCTCTCTCCCTTCTTCTGGCACCCCAAAAATTTGGATGTTGTTTCGCTTAAAGTTGTCCCAGAGGCTCCTTACATTATCTTCATATTTTTGGATTCTTTTTTCTTTTTGTTTTTCTGGTTGGATGTTTTTTGTTTCCACATATTTCAGATCTTTGGTTTGATTCTTGGGGTATGTTGATCTACAGTTGAGTTTCTGTATATTCTTTATTTCAGACAGTGTATGCTTCATTTCTGACTGATCCTTTTCCATTTTTTTGGCATTCTCATTAAGGTCCTTGAAGGTCTCATTAAGCTCCTCAGAAGTGTCATCAACTTTCTCGGCGGTTTTTAGAAGATTCTTGAGTAACCTTATAAATGTGATTCTGAACTCTATGTCATCCAGTAGTTTGCTTTCCTCCGTTTCTTTCATTCGTGACATGTTTCTTTGTTTCTGCATTTTGGCTGCTTCCCTGTGTTGATTGAGTGGCTTTGTGTGGTAGGTGACCTATAGGGGGCAGTAGCTCAGCCTCCTCAATCACATGAGGTGGATGCTCTTGGTACACCCCTTTGTGGGCTGAGTGCAAAGTCTTGGTGTAGTTAAGCCTTAATTGCTGTTGGTACACTGGGAGGAATTGACCTCCAGGCCAATTAGCTGTGAGCACTCCCTGTGTCTATAATGGAAGAACTGCTGCGCTGAAGACATGCTTATGGGGCAGGACTTGTTTCAGTGGGGCTTTGGTGCTCACTGAGTCTGCCTCTTGAATGTGTCACCTATGGATGTGAGGAGTTGAAATCTGGTGTCTCACAGTGACCACTAGGTACACTGGCTTCTGGATCTCCAATGGGGTGCAGGTCAGCTACTGTCTGAGGCCACCCAGCAGGAGCTACAGCGAGAGCTACAGTTTTCTCCTCTTTGCTTGTGGTTTGGAGGTTTTGGAGCTGTCTGACCCGAGCTGCAAGTTTGCTAGGTTAAGCTGCGATAGAGCAGGGCTTTCTTATGCTAAATCCGCTGCTTAGAGCTTGGGTGGGTTTGTAGGTTGTGCAGGGCGGGGTCTCAGGGTGTCACTAGGCTAGGGGGTGGCAAACAGCAATGGCTGCTAGTTAGCCGGCTCTGCTTCCCGACGGCGTCCCGTGCCCCAGCGCCGTAAACAATTATTCTTGCACGCAGCTCTGCAAGCAAGCCACCCTCACTGGCAGACAGTCTAGCTTCTCCCCGTAGGAGTTTGGGTCCCCAGAAACTGTATTTCAGAGTAATCAGGGGCTTGTCTCCCTTTGGGTTGAAAAAAGCAACGCCCTCCGCCAGCCCGGATCACGCGCCTCCGTACCTCAGCTTTTCAGCACTTGTGCACATCTCAGTGCTCTTTTCTCTTTCCTTCTAGTTGTAGAACTTCCACTCAGCCAGCTTTCCCGTGGTTCTGGGTGATAGACGTTTTGTCTTTTAGTTGTATTTTTGAAATTGTTGCAGGAGGCAGCAGTTTAGGTGTTTACCTACGCCGCCATCTTGGATTCTCCAAAGCTTGCATTTCTTAAGAGAAGAACAAAAAAGCAGGATGGTAAGGATATTTCCACTGCCCCCCTTCTTAGCACTGTGAGAAGAGAGAGAGGCAAATAACCAATTAGCCCTCCCCAGGTTCCCCCCTGAGCAGAAGGGGTTCTATTACCACAAAGTATGCCTCACCCTATTCTAGCCTCCACCACCATCTTCCAGAGCATGCTATTCTTGCACACCCCCAAATCATCTGGGCGGAAAACCCAGGAAGAAGTCGTGAAAACTCAGTCATTTACAGTAAGTCCCAGAGGACACACCCTGGCACCCAATGGACACCACCCATTAGTGTTGGGATAGTCAGCCGGGGAGTGGGGTGCCTCCTTAGGGATATCCATTCAGGACTTCAGCCTCCATCCACCACAGAGACCGAACGATAGAACTTCATGGGACTGGGGCGCATGGGTTCTGTTGCTTCTGAAAGATTCTTCAGCCATCTGGGAAACAGGTGCTGACGCTCCACCTTACCGTTCAATAGGTGGTTCAAGCTGCTATTTCTCCCAACTGTAAAGGGCCAAGACTCAGATGCTCTTCACAATCTCTTGACTGTCTGTTTCTGTGCAGCTTAGGGTGGGCAGTAGGGCTCTGAAGTTGGGGAAAATAAAAGAGGAGAATAATCCAGATACTCTAGCTACACTTTAAACACAGTATTGTAATCAGGTTAGGGTATGGTTTCCAGAAATAGCTTGAGAACTGACAGTCAAGAACTTGGATTTGAATGACTAAATTAAGCCAAGTTAAATTTTACACCAGTGTCATCATCTTTATCATCAAAACAATTATTCATTGCCCAATATAATTTAGAGCTCTTAATGAATTTATGACCTAATTTGGGCAACAGGAAAGATGCATCAAGAGATAATAAACAGGAAAAGCAAAGAAGAGGAAAAGAAAACCAGTGTACAATGCTCTCTAAGGCTTGACAGGTAGAAAGAGCTGGGGTAGAGGATTGATGTGTGATGGAAGACATAGGAGGGCAGGCAGGATAAAACCTTCACTAAAACTTGAGATAGTGGAAACTTTAGTGTAGAGGAGGCATGGGGTAGGGAGAGGTGGTGGCAGGGAGACCAGTGAGAAGGGTGTGGCACCGGAGCAAAACTGAGATGATTTAGGGCAGACAATTGTGTGGGAAGGCAAGGAAGTGACAGATGCACAAGATTTATGAAGGACAAATTCATAGGAATTGGTGTTTGAGATGTGAGATGGGAGGAAGGAAGAAGAGAAAAAAGAAGAGTAAAAGCACCCAAGATGACTCTCTGGTTTCAGGCCGAGTGACTGAGAGAATCATCATATTCCCAGCAGAATTTTTTTCTCCTCTCTCAACAAGATTCCTCTCATTCTTTTATTTTGGTTGTCCCTCAACACTAAAGAAAACCCCATTCCAGCTGGTCCTAAAAGTGAATATATAGGATTCTGATTCCCTTTTTGTGTAAAGAGAACCGAGGATATGTGATTTGTACAAGATTGTACAACAGGGCAGAAGCAGACTGGTGCTAAGACCTAGATCTGATGGTTCACAACATAATCCTAAACCGCAGATCTTAAGGACCCACTTATTTTTACTGATAAGAAAGTTGAGGTCTGCAAATGAAGAGTGGCTTCCTCAAGGTCACATGGCCAGTGAGTAGCAAGCTCAGACTAGAACCTGGCTTTCTGAATCCTAATCTAGCCTCCTTGCATTTTCACTTATTGCTTGGTATTTTACCTGTGTGCATGCATGTGCACTGGCATACTTTCTTTAAAAAAATTTTTTTTATTGATTTCATAGAGGAAGGGAAAGGGAGAGGGAGAAAGAAACATCAATGATGAGAATCATTGACCAGCTGCCTCCTGCACCCCTCTCACTGGGGACTGAGCCTGCAACCTGGGCATGTGCCCTGACCGGGAATCGAACTGTGACCTCCTGGTTCATAGGTCGACACTCAACCATTGACCCACGCCGGCTGGGCCACATGTGCTTTCTTAAGCAACAGAGGACAATATTGCAATGATATTTTCTCTGTGGATTTACTACAAAACATATCTCATCAGATTCCTCAAATAATAAAATCCTTAAAATCCTGGGTTTATTTGTGACTTGTATGATAGTTGGCTTATCTTCCATCTCAACCCTGACCATCTCTGGATTTCTTTTGGGTCAGATTATGTTGGCTGAGCTCTGAGATCTGTCACTTTTCCCAGCTCTATCCCTATATTACCCTGATAAGACAGGAAAGATCTGGCACCTTTTTCATATGAGGTGAACTTATCAAATTTCATCATTTGTAAGCTAATTGGGAAGAAAAAGGATTGGGAGTAAGAAAAGGTAGAAGCAGTAAGCACATAATTGTAGGTGCTCAGTGAATATCTAAGAGGGAGATAAAAGAAAAGAAGATACAGAACACTGATGAGAAATGGAAGAATGGCCTTGATTGAAAAAAGTATTTTTGATTAATGAGGAGAAGGAAGGGACAGAATTCTGCTCACTCCACCAGAGTGGTTCTTGGGAATTCCCTCTGCCCACTCCACCAGGGGGTTCCTGGGGAGGCCCTGAACAAGACCCAACCCTTCAGTTTCCAGCATTCTGTGGCTAATGGAAAAAACTCATTGATACTAGACCGGATGTTATGCCAGTCTCAGAAGCTGCCAAACATCCAGTCACTCCTCCCCCTAAAAAATACTTAGAGAAGACAACAGAGCCTTTTTCTGTCTGTTGAGGGAGACACACAAAGCATCCCAGACATTTTTCTCTTCCCCAAATCCCTCCTCAATCTGAAGGGAGCTGCCTGGCAATGTTCCCCTCCTTCCCAAGGGCCTGTGTTGCCCAGGGTCACCATTCACAGAAAATTTGTCATCTCCAACACCCCTCTGGAGGCCTGGATGGCTTATGTCAGAGCACCTAGGTTCATCCCTTCTCTGGGATAGAGCAAATGGATGAGTCCCAGAAAGAATAAACATTGGCATATGGAGCCATGGTGGGGACAAGAAGTCTACTTGTTTGGTGTTCTGGGGAATGAACAACAGGAAATACATGTTAGCCAGGAAAGAAAAAAAATAACCTGTCAAGTTGTGAATGACAGCCAAGTCCGGGGGAGTTGGGATGTCAAACAGACAGATGAGAAAGGCACTGGCTAGGCTCCCAAGGAAGATGGCACCTGAAATGGTAGGGATGGTTGGCAGGCCATGGCCCAGTGTGAGAGCTATGATCACCTCATATAAACAGAGTGATCACTTCGTCACTGACCGTGAGTGTCCCATTGATCAGCCAAAGGTTTCATGTGCAGTATGCAGAATTCTACTTCTAGAAGGGCATAGAAGAAAACCAACCATGTCCAAGGTAAGCCTCATTTATAAACTGTGAATTTCTAGAAAGTGAATGTGTGTGTGTGTGTGTGTGTGTGTATGTGTGTGTGTGTGTGTGTGTGTGTGTGTTGCCATGTACCAGGGATGGACTTCATTTTCATTGGGTACTTCCTGCTGCTGTGCTGCTGCTGCTGCTGCTGCTGCTATTGCTAACATTTCCTGAAATCTCTGTGCTGATAGATGAGAAGCTATTGGCTGTTTTAGTTGTTTACTGGACTTTTTTTTTTTTTAATAAATCTTTATTGTTCAGATTATTACAGGTGTTCCTCTATTTTTTCCCCCTAGCTCCCCTCCACCTGATTCCCCACCCCACCCCATGCCCTTACCCCCGCCACTGTCTTCATCCATAGGAGTAAGATTTTTGTCCAATCTCTTCCCGCACCCCTCACACCTGCTTCCCCTGAGAATCGTCAGTTCACTCCCTTTCTATGTCCCTGATTCTATTATATTCACCAGTCCATTCTGTTCAGATTTTTCATTCACTTGATTTTTAGATTCACTTGTTGATAGGTATGTATTTGATGTCATTTTGTTGTTCATAATTTTTACCTTTACCTTTTTCTTCTTCTTCCTCTCCTTAAAGAATACCCTTCAGCATTTCATGTAATCCTGGTTTGGTGGTGATGAACTCCTTTAGCTTTTCTTGTCTGTGAAGCTCTTTATCTGACCTTCAACTCTGAATGATAGCTTTGCTGGGTAGAGTAATCTTGGCTGTAGGTTCTTGCTGTTCATCACTTTGAATATTTCTTGCCACTCCCTTCTGGCCTGCATAGTTTCTGTTGAGAAATCAGCTGACAGTCGTATGGGTACTCCCTTGTAGGTAATTAACTGTTTTTCTCTTGCTGCTTTTAATATTCTCTCTTTGTCTTTTGCCCTTGGCATTTTAATTATGATGTGTCTTGGTGTGGTCCTCTTTGGATTCCTCTTGTATGGGGTTCTGTGCGCTTCCTGAACTTGTAAGTCTATTTCTTTCACCAGGCAGGGAAAGTTTTCTGTCATTATTTCTTCTAATAGGTTTTCAATATTTTGCTCTCTCCCTTCTTCTGGCACCCCAAAAATTCGGATGTTGGTTCGCTTAAAGTTGTCCCAGAGGCTCCTTACACTATCTTCATATTTTTGGATTCTTTTTTCTTTTTGTTTTTCTGGTTGGATGTTTTTTGTTTCCACATATTTCAGATCTTTGGTTTGATTCTTGGGGTACGTTGATCTACAGTTGAGTTTCTGTATATTCAGACAGTGTATGCTTCATTTCTGACTGATCCTTTTCCATTTTTTTGGCATTCTCATTAAGCTCCTTGAAGGTCTCATCAAGTTTCTCAGCGGTTTTAAGAAGATTCTTGAGTAACCTTATACATGTGGTTCTGAACTCTATGTCATCCAGTAGTTTGCTTTCCTCCGTTTCTTTCATTCATGACATGTTTCTTTGTCTCCTCATTTTGGCTGCTTTCCTGTGTTGATGGAGTAGCTTTGTGTGGTAGGTGATCTATAGGGGGCAGTAGCTCAGCCTCCCCAATCACCTGATGTGGACACTCTTGGTACACCCCTTTGTGGGCTGAGTGCAAAGACTTGGTGCAGTTAAAGCCTTAATTGCTGTTGGTATACTGGGAGGAATTGACCTCCAGGCCAATTAGCTGTTAGCACTCACCGTGTCTATAATGGAAGAACTGCTGCGCTGAAGACACACTTATGGGGCAGGACTTGTTTCAGTGGGGCTTTGGTGCTCACTGAGTCTGCCTTTGAATGTGTCACTTATGGATGTGAGGAGTTGAAATCTGGTGTCTCACTCTGACCACTAGGTACACTGGTTTCTGGATCGCCAATGGGGTGCAGATCAGCTACTGTCTGAGGCCATCCAGCAGGAGCTACAGTGAGAGCTACAGTTTTCTCCTCTTTGCTTGGGGTTGAAGGGCTTACGAGGGACAGCCTGCTCAAAGTTTGAAGTTTTGCCATCCATGACTGCATCAGGGCCATGTGTTTAACCTGGAAAGTGGATCTACTTCACTCAGAGCCAGTGACATTGCATCATCCAATCCCTGCTAGTCTGCAGTTTCCTCATGCATCTGCCTGAAGTCACGGGGTGTTTCCTGCTGAACCTGAGCCTCTCCTCCAAATCACATCAGCCCCTCAAAGTATTTCCTTCTGGGCCTTTCCCAGAAATAAATTCTTGGTAGCAGTTATAAAAGACCAGTTCCTCTAAGCAGAGCAACTCCCTGGCTTCTAGAGGAGACCAAAGCATTTGGCAGGTAAGAATCATTCACTTTAATTTTTCCTAGTTTCTGCAAAGTTGATGATGACATTTCCTAAAGGCTTCTCAGAGAGCTTGGTATGAGATTTGGACTTGGGCATTTTCTGGTCTCAGATTTTGGCAGCCACTATGGTAGGTCATCCCTGTTTTATGTACGGGAGAATGTGATTATATCCATTGTGGGGCAAGGGCACATGTTCAAGGCACACAGAAAATTGTGGGGGAGGAAATAATAACAGAATGATGCTCTATGTGGTATTTTTGAGATTGGTGTGATATCATATGAAAAATTTTCAGTGTTTCAAAGGGTTTCCTAAGCCAGTATCTCATGACTACAGCAGATTTGAACATCTAGTTAGCCTTGAATGTCTAGTCCCAGGTGTCTTCAATGCCCTCTGGACAGCTGGCTCTCAACCAAGTGTATGAATTGCAGCAATATTAGATAGGTTTAATTTTGAGGTGGATGAAGCAGTTGAATCACAGTTTTTTATGTGGTTAGGTGGCTGAGGTAAAGGGTTGTTTCTGCTATAGATGGCTTGAAAACAGCTATCTCCAATCCATTCTCCTCCTGATCCTGGAGCTACTCAAAAGATCAAATAGAACATTCTTGGGGGTGTTTGGGGTGTTCGTTGGTTTTCCTACTGATTCACTCACCACCCTCAACAGAGCTTTTGCCATTCATGAAAAAGAATCCCACTGATGCCTTCCTTTCTCAGGTCTTCCTGCAGCCTCCTTGGTAATTTCTCAGCAAGTGTGAGAGCCAGACTCTGGAAGGCCTTAGTTTTCAGAGTGTGATCTGTAGGCCAGCAGCATCGGCACCACCTGGGAGCTTGTTAGAAGTACAAACTCTTGGGCCCCTCCAGGACCCCGAATCAGAATCTGCATTTAACATGATCCCCAGGTGATTAATAGGCTCATCAAGGTGTGAGAAGCCTGCTAAGGGACAGTCACCACCCTCTTCCACTGCACCATCCCGGTGCTGAACTTTTCTGCTCTAGGAATTTCTTTCATTCAGCATGGACCCAACACCTATTAAGTACTAACACTAGGCTTGGGTGCTTGAGGAACAAATAAATAAGACATATCTCTTGAGGAGCTCATGGCCTGATAGGGGAAACAGACATGAAAACAGCGATATGTGAGCTGAATTAAAAAAATTTATATATATATATATATATATATATATATAATTTTTTCATACACACACACACACACACACACACACACATACACTAGAGGCCTGCTGCTCCTACTCATCCCAGCCCCACTGCGCCTGCTGCCTCTGCTCAGTAGGTTTGCTGCTGCTCTGCTGTGGTCTCCAGGCTGTGGCAGCCAGCCATCGGTCAATTCCATCAGGGGGCAGCTCCTGCATTGAGCATTTGCCCCCTGGTGGTCAGTGAGTGTCATAGCTACCAGTCGAGCAGTTGAGCAGTTGCTTAGGCTTTTATATATATTTATATATAAACTAGAGGCCCAGTGCATGAAAATTCCCTCTGGCCGCCGGCAGGCACCTGGGACCCAGGCTGATTCCTTCCTCCGGCCACCAGCAGGTGCCGGGGACCCGGGCTGCTTCCCTCTGGCCCCAGCTTCGTCAGGAAGGATGTCCAGTCTAATTAGCATATTACCCTTTTATTATTATAGATGATACCTTTTACTCCAAAACCATTCTCTTTGTTTGGCTGAAGAGGTAGGTTTATGCTGGCTCAATGGTCTCCTTGAGTCTACTTGGGCCCATATAGGTATAAGGACAGGAACCCATCAAGGGGTCAAATCCTTTGAGAACTCCTCTTAGAAAAACAACAACAACAAATTGCCAGGGAGAATCTTGGCCAGAGTTATTTGTTCTTACCTTGCTTTTTTTTTCTAGAGTTAGCTTATCACAAGACAAAAATTATTAGGGGGGGCCATAAAAGGGCATAAGGAAAGATTGAGGGAGTGTGAGAGAGGCTGAAATGACCAGTTCTTCTTTTCTGGTCTGACCTAATCCAGGGGTTATTATCCAGGCAGTGTCTGGAAGACTGCCGGGGTGGTCTCTCAGGCAAAGCTCCTGAGCCATAATTTCTCTTTGGGAGCTTCGAGCAGGTATGGAGGGGACAGCCAATCTGAGAATATTCTCCTTGACGTGTTGCTGGAGCCCACCCGTGAACACACACTGAGGGGAGAATTATGCCCTCTTGTGCAAGCAGAGGGCTTGCCAAGAACGTAGTCTAAACACATGATCATTCCATCCACATATGGACACCTCCCTAGGCTGGCGCTAGAATCTCCTCAAAAGATGTTTAAGGTCTAGTCCACCAACCCTAACAAACACTCTAAGCCCCTAAGCCCCCATCAGCAAACAAAGCTGTACAGGTTTTAGCCTGATGATTCAGGTTCCAAGTTAAAGCTCATAATGAAAGGAGCTGGAATCCCTCCAGGCCTCCTGGGACACAGCTATGGGCTCAGAGGAGTCTGAGCATTGCCACAACTTTCATTCCTGTGTTCCCATCAAATTGGCTTTTTGAGGAAGGTGAAGCCCCTGCCAGTTCAGAAGGGAATCGTTGAGTGTCTGCTTCTAGAGCACACTTCCCCAGTGCTGGGCCAGAGGATAGCTTGCAAGGAGAAAAATATCCTGAGGGGAAAGAGGGAGGGAACCCACAGACATGTTCCAGGTTTGGTAACAGCATTTCTCTTCAAGACAGGTAGGTGGCAAGACGGGAACAGGGTCTCAGTCACTGGCTGTCAGGACACAATAAGAAGTCCTGGATCTCTTGGTCCAAGCCTCCTCACTTGGCAGGCCCGAGGCCCAGAGATATTAAATTAAGTAACCTGCCCAGTGTCATAGAGCTACTTAGAGTAAATGCAGAACCACAACTCAGGATCTCCAGACCCCAAAGCCTGAGTTCTTTCCCGCCCACTGCCTCATTCTAGTACCGAGCATGGGCCTGCACATATGGCAGATGCTGTTACTATAGCTCCCCCTTCCCTGTTCCAATGCTAGGGTGTCTGGTGTCCCTGGGGCTTCTCTGCTTTACCATGCCCTTTCAGGGGCTTTACAAGGCTCACACCATGATCTGTGTCTTGTTTCAGCGATGCGGGCCCTTCTCTGTGTCCCAGGCCTCCTAGCTTTCCTGACCTTGCTCCACGCTGCAGCATCTGCCACAAGTGGTAAGTGCCTCCCTGTATTGTTTTCCTGGGGTGACTGCAGCAAAGGACCACAAACTAGTTGGCTTAAGACAGCAGAAAGTTATTTTCCGACAGTTTAGGAGGTTAGAAATCCGAAATCAAGGTGCCAGCAGGACGCTCCTCTGAAGGCTCCAGAGCAGCAGTTTTCAGCCGGTGTGCCACAAGAATTTTTAAAACATGCAATACCATACTAGTTAGGGCACTGCCCTCTTTTCCCTTAGGTTGTCAAATTAAAAAAATGACAACTGTCAACACAACAATAGCAGTCAAGTGTGAATGCCCTATCTTGAACCATAAATATATAGGTCATATCATAGAGTTGCATCTTATTGGTCACATCACATAAGGTTGCTTCTGACTGGTTAATTATTGGTACCAGAAATCCTTCTATACAAGTATAGGCATCCTGATTTTTTTATTTTATTATTATTACTAGTGGCCCGGTGTACGGATTCGTGCACATTGAAAGGAAATTCATTAGAAGAAATATTTTAATACTAGAGGCCCCATACACAAAATTCATGCACGGGTAGGATCCCTAGGCCTGGCCAGCAATCAGGGCCTATTGGGCCGTCTCACCCAGTCCCAATCAGGGCTGGGCCGGTCGGGGCCTGCTGGCTGCTGGCCGGGGCCTGCCTGATGGGGGGAGGTTGGCTGGCCAGGGGAAGTTGGCTGTGGGAGTGCACTGACCACCAGGGGGCAGCTCCTGCATGGAGCATCTGCCCTCTGGTGGTCAGTGCACGTCATAGTGACTGGTCGTTCCAGTCATTCCGGTCATTTAGGCTTTTATATATATAGATTGCTATTTGCCCTTCCTCTATAATAGAAATGTCAACCAAATTCACGAACGACAATGACAGATCAAAACACACGCATGCCATTGGCACCAGCAAGAGCTTTATATGTATCTTGTATGCACGAGTCAACATTTATTTTTAAATTGCCAGTGCACATCATGTGTATTGGCTGGCTGGCTGGCCGGTCGATTGGATGGACAGACAGATGGACAGTCACTTAGCCTTTTATATATATAGATTGATTGCACAGAGGAAGGAAGAGGGAGAGAAAGATAGAAAGTTTCCTAATCTTGATCTTCTGCTTGCTCAGATTTGAGGGGGTGGGGGAAAGTGGATGAGAAAGAGGGACAGAAGCAGAGGACATCTCCAAGGAGTGGCATCTGATACCCTGCTGCTTGTTTCTTTCCCTCCAAGCACCGGCCACCAGGACTGCTACCATATCTTATGTTGTGAGTCAGGTCAAGGTCCAAGTCAACAAGGCCTTCCTGGATTCCCGGACCAGGTATTTGAGACACAAAGAGGAAGGTTTCCATGGTGGCAGGGGAGGGAAACGCCTAGTATTTCACCAACTATCTCCAAATGAAAATTCTCTCTCCCTCCTTAATGTCAACCCTCTTATAGCCCCAAGCTGGGGATAGAATAAAAGCCACAAAGGCAGTGTTCATCACCTCCCATGCAAGTCATGCATAGGATGACCAGTCCTGCTTTAGAACTTATCCTCATTCATTAGTTCTTGGACTTGGGGGCCTCATGGAGATGTAAAGAATCACATTGAAACAGCTTGTTACCCAAGCACATCAACAATCCGGCAATCATGACTGGTGATGGAACAAAGGCATCAACAGAGCAATGGTTGCTACTGCAGGTACAGGAGTCAGGGAAGCCAGATGGATGGAGGATGAGAAGGAGCCAGCCCTGTGCAGAGGCAGAGGGACAGCATTCCAGAGACTGGAATAGCAGAGGCAAAGGTCCTGGGGCAGGAAAGAGGTTAGGGTTCCTTTTTATCAGGGTTGGGGCAGGCTGGGAGGGGATAGGCCTGGTGATTAGAGCCCAGTTATCACAGTCCCTATGCTTGCCCCACATGCCCACATAACCCCTCAGGCTGAGACCCCATGTCCCCTCACACTTGAAATAGAGTTAATAGTGACAGGCCAGGTGTTACAGCCAGTGAATTGTGACCGGAAAGCAGCGTTGTCTTTTGTGTGAATTCAAGCCTCTTCCAATATTGCAGATGACCTCAAAGAACCCCTTCATCTCATGCATGAGGAAACTGAGGCACAGGGAAGGGGAGAGTGTTCTCATGGAGGGACTTTTCGGACACCACCTTGCCTCGGTCATCTCTGTATCATCACAAACTTCTTAGTAAAAGGGTTTGGGCTTCTCATTTTACACGTGGGAAATTAAAGAATAAAAAGGCTTAACATCTGGCCCAAGAAATGGCCAGCAAGAGGCTGGGTGCTAGGCCCACATCTAAACAAACTCCACCCCAACTCTAGGGCCAAAGGTGATTAAGAATGCTTTCATGGGCACGCCATTTCTGGAATTCTCAGCCCACAAGGCACAGTGAGATGCTAGGTCCATGTCTGGGGTCCTCAGTCTGAATCTGTATGTCCTCAGGTGCTTTTAAGATTCCCCATTCGATTCTGCCACAGTCAGCACAGCCGCACCCCTCTGGTCCTAATCCAGGCAGCACTCAGTCCCTCCGCCGTTCCTCTCTCAGAGCCAGACCTGACGAAGCTTAAAGGCACACGGCAGCTTCCTCCTCCCAGAATAGCTTTTCCAGAGGCATCAGAAGAGAACTGAGCAAAGATCCTGAAAGCACACCCTCCGTGGTCTCCCCATACACACACCACCTCACACCCCTTCTACTGGTCAGAGCCCAGGGGGCTCGGTCATGACCCCCCCCCCCCCCGACCTTGCTCTTCACTATAGGCTGAAGACTTCCATGAGCAATAAGGCAGCCACTACCCAACAGCTCTCAGAGTACCTCAAGCATGCCAAGGGCCGGACGCGCACAGCCATCCGCAACGGGCAGGTGTGGGAGGAGTCCTTAAAGAGACTGAGGCCGAAAGCGACCTTAACCAATGTCACAGGTACGGAAAACCCACGAGCCCGCTGATGGCAGGAAGGGGTCATCTCCTCTCAGGAGAGAGCAGAAGACACCAAAAGTTGTGTTCCTTCTGAAGAGCCATTCCTCAGAGAAGGACCCCTGTCTCTCCCTTCTCAGAATTGCAGAGCAAGGAGGGGCTCAGAGGGCAGTGAGGCTGACGCTCTTTTTTGGCAGAGAAAGGAACTCAAAGCCCAGCAAGGCCAACTTTCAACTCCAAAGGGGGGGACATTTGTGCTCTTGGTATACATCTATGAGGCCTCTATCCAGAGGAAGTACTAAAGTCAGTAAACACGGGCTCCCTGTTCCAAACCCCAGTGTCACCACTTTCCGCCTGTGAAGGGGACATTGAAGCCGCCTGTGCCTGGGGTATTCACAGGAGATGAGATTTCCAACTTGCTCTGGGTAACATGGAGCTGGAACAATGAGCTGATGGATTGATCCTGAGTTCCTCCGCCGCCATCCCCTCCCCAATGTCACAGCTCGTGGAGAGTCATGCAGGAAGGGGTTAGGTTCTGACATCCAGTGAGGAAAGATGCATGGCCTAGGACTTGGGCAAATCCCCAAGTTCCCCAAGAAGGAAACTGGGACAAGGTCAGGAGAAATAGGGAGCCCTTTGGACTCTGAGACTCAAAGGTACTGGGGGTTGAACCCCGGTCTCTGCAAACTTTCACAGCTGGTCGCCCTGAAGAAGCCCCTTGGGCCAGATTCCCTCGCCCGTCTTTCATTGTAGTTGCTGGGAGGGACCACAGGCTGCATGAGGAGGTTGGCTCTCTCTCCATTCTGTGCCCGCATGGAGGCCGCTGATGCCTAGCCTCCCCCCCCCCCCGCCCCAACTATGTTACTTCTTCCAAGACCACAGTGCCCCTCGCTTAAAAATGACCTGTTCCTCCCCAACATCTTTCCTATCTAGATTCCTGCTTGCTCGCTACTGTAGATGTCAGAGAAGCTTTAGAAGAAAAGCAATCTTATCACACTAACTCATACTAATTTGTGCTTAACTTCTGGGGGGGGGGAGGGGCGTATTTCTATTCTAAAAGAAAGATCTTCAATTCAAATGACCTTGCAAAGAATTACTAACAATTCTGGGTACTTGTGCAGTTACTATCTGTGTGGCCTTAGGCAAGTCTCTGAGCACTATGGTCTCAGTTTCTTCTTTGTAAAATGGGAATTTAAATTCTTACCTTAATGAATTGTCAGGATTAGATGAGAAACCACCTCAGGAATGCTTGCTTAGAACATAGAATGTATTCCAAAAGGTGTAAGTTCACCCCTGGTTTCCCTTTCCTGCCTGCCTCCCCCAGTGCCTCCGAGGGGAGAAAGAACTCAGCCCCTGGGGTGTCCCTTCTGTTTCAGACCCAGGCCTGGACTTGACTGCACTCTCCTGGGAGGTGGGCTGTGGGGCCCCTGTTCCTGAAGTGATATGCGACAACAGCCCCTACCGCACCCTTACAGGAGACTGCAATAACAGGTGAGTGGGCCTGGGAAGCTGTGGGGAACATGCCCTTGCTACCACCACAGCCAGCCCACCTGCCTTACCCAGCCCACCTGCCTTACCCAGCCCATCTGCCTTACCCAGCCCACCTGCCTTACCCAGCCCATCTGCCTTACCCAGCCCACCTGCCTTACCCAGCCCATCTGCCTTACCCAGCCCACCTGCCTTACCCAGCCCATCTGCCTTACCCAGCCCATCTGCCTTACCCTGCCCACCTGCCTTACCCAGCCCATCTGCCTTACCCAGCCCATCTGCCTTACCCAGCCCACCTGCCTTACCCAGCCCACCTGTCTTACCCTGCCCACCTGCCTTACCCTGCCCACCTGCCTTACTCAGGCCACCTGCCTTACCCAGCCCATCTGCCTTACCCAGCCCACCTGTCTTACCCTGCCCATCTGCCTTACCCAGCCCATCTGCCTTACCCAGCCCATCTGCCTTACCCAGCCCACCTGTCTTACCCTGCCCACCTGCCTTACTCAGGCCACCTGCCTTACCCTGCCCACCTGCCTTACCCTGCCAATCTGCCTTACCCAGCCCATCTGCCTTACCCTGCCCATCTGCCTTACCCAGCCCACCTGCCCTGCCCACCTGTCCAGCCCAGCCAGGGGCTTTGCCCCTTGGGGATTCCAGGCCCAGCCACTGACATACCCTCCTAAACTTTGTGCGCCACTGGAATCTGTTCTGTTGAAACCCTCTCCCAACACCCATCTTCTAAAGAGACCACCTGATCCCACTGGAGGCAGCACCTTTCCCCAGGGCATAAGAGCCTGCAGGGGGTAGGGGTAATTCAGAAACCCCCAACCCCCATTTGAGAGGCGCCTCCTCCGCACCCCCTTTGCCTCAGCAGAGGCCCCCGGTCCTTATTCCGGAGGGGTTTGCGAGAAGCAAACCCCGGAGTGGACTGGCCGCGGCTGAGGGCGGGTCCTGCGGTTTTAGGAGGAACCCCGCGCTGGGCGCTGCCAACAGGGCACTGGCGCGCTGGTTGCCGGCGGAGTACGAGGACGGGCTCTCCCTGCCCTTCGGGTGGACGCCGGGGAAGACCCGGAACGGCTTCCGGATGCCGCTGGTGAGGCCCCAGCAGGAGGGTGAAGGATGGGAGTCAGAGGGGAGGAGATGCACTCCCCACCCATAAAACAAGGAAGAGAAAGAAATAGGTAGGAGGACAGAGGGTGCGCGGTGGGGTCGCAGCAGGAGCGATGGACTAGGGAACTGGCTGCCTGGCGATTTTCCTCAACATGCCACGAGAGGGCAGCAGAGCTCAGAGCCCGGAGCCTCGCCATGTGGCTGTCACATCCCAGTTGCCCACGGGCCAGATACCCTGGGGTGTCCTAGGCAGATGGCTTCCCTACCCCATCCTGCTATGCTTTCCCTACCCCAGCCCCCGGAGTGCATCAGCTGTTGTTTGCCTGGAGGTCCTCTCCCTTGGCCTCATCTGAGTTGGCAGCCCCTTGCCTGAGCCCCTCCCTCTCCTCGTCCCAGACACCTGGCAGCTCTGGGACACTTCACAGGCAGCCCGCCTTTGTTTTCCTTCTCCCTAGTGGAAAGGGCACGAGGTTTGCAAGCCATCAAGTCATACAGGCCTGTGTTTAACCCCATCCCTGTCCCTTTGTAGCTGACCTTGTAGAATTGACCTCACCTCTCTAGGACCCAGTTTCATCTACAAAATGGGGTAATGCACATACCTCACAAGCTTGTCATGAGGATTAAATAAGCGTACCTTATTTAATCGTAGAAACTAAAAAAAAAAAACTGCAGTTGAATCTGAACCCTCAAAGCACTTTTTCCTACAACCCTCCCTTCCCTCCTTTCCTCTCCCGCAGGCCCGTGAGGTATCCAACCAGATTGCCAGCTACCTGAATGAGGAGGATGTTCTGGACCAAAACACATCCCTGCTCTTCATGCAGTGGGGTCAAATTGTGGACCATGACCTGGATTTTGCCCCCGACACTGAGCTGGGGAGCAGCGAGTACTCCAAAGCGCAATGTGACAAGTACTGTCTCCAGGGAGACAACTGCTTCCCCATCGTGGTAGGCCCTGCAGCTGCGCGTCCCTGACAAGCCCTTGCCTTCCAGATTGGCCCGTCATTTCCGGCCCATCAACCAGGCTCTCTAAGTAGATTTTAAATGTTGATTTGACAGCTTCCTGGTCCTCACATGTCCATTCATTCACTCATCCATTTATTCAGTAAATAGACACTCATCATTTACTGCGTGCCAGGCTTGCACTATGTGCTGGAGATTCCAAGGCGAATAAGACGCTGTCCCTTCCCTCAAGGAAAAAGGGCCCGTGTGGGAAATGGACAAGCAGCCTCTAATGGTACAATCAGGAAGCGCTGGGAGGGCTGTGGACACCCCCAACCAGCAGCATCGGCACCACACAGGGACACGGGAGAAATGTAAAAGCTCAAGCCTCAACCCAGGCATGGGGAAACAGAACCTACAATTGACCAGGATCCCCAGGAGATTCATTTCCTACACGGTAAAGTTTGTGAGACTCTGCTGTGATGCGTCATTTTGAGGTCCAGGAAGGCTACTCCCCAAAAGAGCCAAAATTGATGGATGAATCAGAAATTGTGGGGATTTCCAGCAGGAAGGGAGAGGAACGGTGCCCCTTTTCTTCTTATTCATGGCTTTTAGGGTTAGAGAGTGGTTTTCTCACTCAAACAACAAACAAATCAAGGCTATGTGGTATGATGTAAAGAACCTGAGCTGTGAAGTGAGGCCAATCTGGATCTGAATCTCACATCTTTCTCTTCAAGTTTGTAAGTTTTGGGGCAAGGCACTTAACCTTTCTGAGCCTCTGTTTTTCTCACCTGTAAATGGGCCTGAATTAGCTACCTTATGGGGTTTTATGAAAACCAAAAGCAGAAAGTATGCAAAGTGCCTAGCACACGGTATTTACAAAGTGCATGCATGGTAGTTGTTGGTAGCAATGATTGACAAACCTGTTCCTATCTCATGCCCTGCTTCCCTGTCCAGGGATCTTAGGACTCTCCACCAAAAATGTGAAGCCCTATCTCTGAAAGGATGAATGATTCCCCTCAGCCCTTTTACACAGCAGGATGTAATGAACTTCAGGGTTGTGGGCCTAGGATGTGTAAGCATCCACAGGAGGTGCCTAGAGTCAATGTCTGATACTCAGGTCCCAGGAGGACACCATTCGCATCTTTGCCAGCTTCATCCAGATCTGCCCAGGGGAGAGGTTGCCCGAGCCAGCTGTACCACCTCTGCCCCGTCTCTCACCCCCAATCTCTCCGCAGCTCCCGCACGATGACCCCAAGGTGAGGACTCAAGGGAAGTGCATGCCTTTCTTCCGAGCGGGGTTTGTCTGCCCGACTCCGCCTTACCAGAGCCTGGTCCGAGAGCAGATCAACGCTCTGACCTCCTTCCTGGACGCCAGCTTAGTGTATGGCCCCGAGCCCAGCCTGGCCAGTCGCCTCCGCAACCTCAGCAGCCCCCTGGGCCTCATGGCTGTCAACCAGGAGGTCTGGGACCACGGGCTGCCTTACTTGCCCTTTGACAACAAGAAGCCAAGCCCCTGTGAGTTCATCAACACCACTGCCGGTGTGCCCTGCTTCCTGACGGGTGAGTCTAGGATGGAAAGGGAGGGGCCCCAGGACAAGGGGAGGGAGAGCAGAGGGAGGCCAGAGAAACCTCACGAGGACTCGAGGCAGCTTCTCCATGGCTTCTTCTCCTCATCTTCTGGAAAAATGCACGCCAAGCCACCACTGCCTCAGGCACTCGTCCAGCACTGGCAGACGGGCCCAGATGAATACAAAATCGAAGAACATGTGTTCACTGTAAAAAAAAATAAAATTAAAATTAAGGAAAAGCATAAAGAAAATAAGAAAATCAACAATTCAACCATCTACAGAAAATCATTGTTAACATTTTAATGCCTATCTGTCTGTTTTTTTTTTCTATTATAGATATAGTTCTACATCATTTTACATAATCAGTGTCATACAGTAATGCTCTATAACCTGGTGTCTGCACTTAATATTTCATCTTAAATATTCTTCTGCAACATGATTTTTAATGGCTGCCTGGTAGTCCATGACATATCACCATAATTTATTTTACCAACCTTACTTGGAGACAGTTAAGTCATTTGTAGTTTTTCTGTGATTTTTATTGTTGTTGTTTTAGGTACTGAACATCCTTGTTGATGAATGTTTGTGCTCATTTGAATAATTTTATTAAGATAACTTCCTAGAGGAGGAAGTTCTAGATTAAGAGGAATGTATATTTTTATGGTGTTTTATAAACTTGGCACAAAGCCCACACTCCACATAGCCTGTGCACACCAACGCCCCCGAATTCTGCTCATTCAGGGACTCATGCCCTCCTGGTCCTCTCTGTCTTTGGCTTCTGGAGGCCTTCCCTTTGCCAAAACTTCACTCTCCCAGGACAAACCCCCTGCCCACCCTGGCATGGCAGAGATTTCTTCGTAGGTCTCTTAGATTCTGTGTCCACACATATCGCCTATCAATCCAGACACAAAACCGAGCCCCTTCCTGTTTTCCACAAAAATACCCACTAAGACCAAGCATTTGTGAATTCAACAGACTTTCCTGATGATTAGAGGACACACGGAGAAGTCCCCTTGTGAAACATCTGGTCTTTTACCATTTACCTGACCCCCATCCTGTTCCTCCTTCCCTCTCTCCCTCTTGATGGCTCTCATCCCCACATTCTTCTTCCTTTACCACACAGAGGAGTTCAGCCCTACCCAGGCTCCTGCCCTCAAACCTGCATTCCTAAAACCTTCAAAGTTGCTTCACACAGTAAAAAGCACTGCCCCCCTTTTAGTCACACCTAAAAAGTGTGTGTGTGTGTGTGTGTGTGTGTGTAGCCGAGATTCAACCCTATGGATCCCCACCCTCTCTCCATCTGACTTCCCTTAAGTTAACTATAAGCAGGGGCTTAGGAGAAGGTCCCTGGGGGCACCATCATTTATGTTTTTGTGCGGGTTACTGGGTTCTGGGGTGCTCAGGGGGAACCCACCTTCCTGACTTCTGGCCTTTCAGGAGATTCCCGAGCCTCGGAGCATGTCCTGCTGGCTACTTCCCACACCCTCTTTCTTCGAGAGCACAACCGGCTGGCCAGGGAGCTGAAGAGACTCAATCCTCATTGGGATGGAGAGAAGCTCTACCAGGAATCCCGGAAAATCCTGGGGGCCTTTGTGCAGGTACAGAGTCCCAGCACCTTCCTCACAGGCCCTCCTGGCTCTTACCCTCTACTCACTACCACACTCAGGCTACTTCCTCTGCTTTTCCACCTCCATTTCCCCATCTGCTCCTCCATTGCTTCTTGCCAATTGTCTCGGTCTTCGAAGTCCTCCCTTTTGTTTCTTCAACTTCTCTTCCCCAAAATGAATCTCCGGATCTAGAGTATTCAACGGAGTCATTCATATGTTGGCCACTCAGTATGCTCTGTGCTGGTGCCTACAGGGGACTGTAGGTTCCATTGCTCCTGGAGTTGGTACATAGCAGTTACCTTGGTTCTTTATTTGGATTATCTTTTTTTTCCAATTCTCTGCACCTAAGCCACATGTCATAGGCATAGTCAATTGTTCTTGTTGACTGGCTGATTGACTAACTAGAAAAGACTTAGAAAGCTTGATATATTGATATTAATCATGTATGTATTTTCAAAATAAAAATTTTGAAATAATTGTTGATTCTCAAGAAGTTGTAAAAAAAAAATGTACATGCACCCACCCTCCCCCAATGCCAAGATTATGTATAATTATGGTACAACATCAAAAGCAGGGAGTTAACATTGATACAAACCATAGCATTTATTCAGATCTTACCAGTTATAAATAAAATCATGCATGTATGTGTGTGTGGGTGTGTGTAGCTCCATGCAATTTTATCACATATGTCAGTTCATGTAACCACCACCACAATAAAGATGCTTAACTCCACCCTAACCACAAAACTCCTTTATGATACCCTTAATAGTCACATCCACCCTCCCCTTGCCATACCCCTAACCCTTGGCAACCACTAATCCATTCTCCATCTCCACAGTTATGCTATTTCATGAATGTTACATGAATGAAATCATGCAGTATGAATCCTTTTGAGACTGGCTTTTTACATTTAGTATAATTTCCCTGAGGTTCATCCTGCTGAAGATATCTGTAGGAAATTATCCAAAGAATAAAAACTATCTACCTAAACATTATCTGAGTTTAGGCTTGTATCAGTTTATGCAGGCTGCCAGGAATTTACTTTTTCACAGTTTTGGAAGCTGGAAAATCAAGGGGTTAGCAGGCTTGGTTTCTCATGAGGCCTCTTTCCTTGGCTTGCAAGATGGCTGCCTTTCCTCTGTGCCCTCATATGGTCTTTCCTCTGAGCATGCACCAACCTGATGTCTCTCCCTCTTCTTATAAGGACACTGGTCCTATTGGTTTAGGGCTCCACCCTTATGACCTCATTTAACCTTAGTTACCTCTTTACAGGCCCAATCTCCGAACACAGTAGGGGGTCAGAGCTTCAACACGTGAATTTCAGGGGGACACAATTTCATCCATAGTAGGGCTTTTTGGACAACAAGAAAAAGAAACCAACTCAGGCTAGTGCAATGTTCAGGACTGGTTCAATCCTGTACATGTGTCAAGTGGGAGCTGAAAAGGGTTTCTGCTGGAACTCCAGGAAAGGGAATATAGTTGGGCCTCAGTTAAGGTTAGAGCCAGAGATGGGAAACCATCTGGAATGAAAGCAGCTACTCTCCCTCTGTCCCTCTCTCTTCTCTGCTCCCCTCTCACTTCTTTGTTCCCCACTCTCTCTGCAGATGGGTTTTCTCTGCTTTTCTGCACATGGTAGGAAATGAAAACCCACATGCCCCCCTCCGCCCCCGTCCCTTCAGATAAAGTGCCATCAAACTGGGCCAGTCCACTGTGGCCAAAAGCAGGATTCTGTCTCCTGCTGCTCCCCATAGCCCGAGGAGCAGACCGCCTGCTCCAAGGATGCCGTCCACAAAGTCTGTGCTGCTGAACAATTTGGAAACAACCTAAGAGTAAAAGAGTAAGAGAAGGACCCATGAGTGCATTTGAATATTATACACATGTAGTTACATCATTGTGAGTTAGGTAGAAATGTGATAAATGTTGAGTGAAAAAGCCAAATGCAAAAGTTTGCTTTCTCTAGGATTACAACTATGTAAAATGTATATTGTATCGACAAATATTAGAAAACTAAACATTAATATTATTATTGTGTTATGTGGGGGCAAGATTTTCTATTTTTTGAAAAAAAATTCTTCATTTATGTTAGTTCGTTGTTTTCAGTAAAACAAAACTAGAAACTGATTTCTCCATGGTGCAGCATTTCTCGCACCCTTTCCTCATGACTTGTTGCTCCTTCCAGATCATCACCTTTAGGGACTACCTGCCCATTGTGCTAGGCGTGGAGATGGAGAAGTGGATCCCTCCTTACAGAGGCTACAATCAGTCTGTGGACCCGCGAATTTCCAATGTCTTCACCTTTGCTTTCCGCTTCGGCCACTTGGAGGTTCCCTCCACTTTGTCCCGCCTGGATGAGAACTATCAGCCATGGGGTCCAGAACCAGAGCTCCCCTTGCACACCCTCTTCTTCAACAGCTGGAGGATAGTCAAAGATGGTAAGTCCATTCAGCCAGCTGCCACCTGGCTGTCTCACCCTGCAGCCTGCTTAAGGAAACCTGGCTTACAAGTCAGACTCTAGGCACTTTCTGTATGATGTTGGGTAAGGGAATTCTCCTCACTGGGCCTCAGTTGTAAAATGTGGACAATAATAGTACCTATCTTGCTAGGGTATAAAAATTTTTTTAAATATACGTATTGAGCACCCAGCAACAGCTCCTGACACACAGGAGGTGGTCAATAAGTTCTAGTTATTATTCTTTTCTCATCTGGCCTTTAAGGCGCCAGGTTTTTCCTACCTCCTTTCCCTGTGTCAGGCTTCCCTCATGCCTGTAGAAAGAATTGATGGGTTTGGTAAGTAAATTGCTCTTCTCTGCTCCCCTCTAGGATTTCCACCTCTATTAAGTGCCAAGTCAGGGCCATTTTTCTATAGATTTCTGCTACCTTTTCCTATGGTGCACCATTCCTTAAGGGAACATATGGAAGGAGAAGGAGCCAACACTCTAAACTGGAGTTTAGAAAAATTCCTGAAGCTTGCCCTGGCTGGTGTTCTGTTAGAGCATCATCCCATGCACCCAAGGATCGTGGGCTCAATACCTGGTCAGGGCACATACTCAGGCAGTGAGTTCGATACATCCAGTCGGGTTGTGTGTATGAGGCACCGACTGATATTTCTTCTCACATCAATGTTTCTCTTTCTCTCCCTCCCTGTCTAGAATCAATGAAAAACGTATTCTCGGGTGAAGGTTTAAAAAAAAAATTCTGATTCTTATCTTCATGCTATTATTTCACAAATGGCCCTTTCTTCCACCCCAAAGCAGGCTGTCTGGACTGCCCCCTCCCCCAGCGCAACAGCACACCCTGCAGGCTGCACTGTGCTCTTCCCTCCCCACTTGTAGCCGGAGAAGTTCAGTTGGCCCTACTTTAACCTGAGAGAAAATGTCTGGTGGAGGGAGGGATCAGCAGTGGAAGATGTCTCCACCCTCCCCTCATCCCCAGGTTCCTTGCAGGTGGAATTGACCCTCTGGTACGGGGCCTACTGGCCAAGAAGTCCAAGTTGATGAAGCAGAATAAAATGATGACGGGAGAGCTGCGCAACAAGCTTTTCCAGCCCACTCACAAGATCCATGGCTTCGACCTGGCTGCCATTAACATACAGCGCGGCCGGGACCACGGGATGCCTGGTGAGTGGGCCTGGGGAACATTAAGCTGCTTTCTGGGTTTCTAGAGGACTCCCTTCTATCATCCTGAGGATCGGATCAATTCTAAAAGAGAAGGCAGATATGCCGATTTTTAAAACTCATTTGCTCATCTGTGAAATGGAATCTCCCATTCTCCCTAATGTAGAAACAAGAGAACATATCTGGTACCATTTTGGAGATTCCCCAAATGAAAAGAGATCACCAACTGACTTGTTAAACCAGTTTGAAAGCCCAGAAAACAATTGCGAAAAGGAGAACAGAAGGAAATTGATGACTATGGGGCCTTTCTTTTAGACCTAAGGGAGGCAATTTAATGTTATAATTAAGAGCCAGACTACCTGGATTCAAATCCCACCTGTGCCAGTTCTAGTTATGTGACCTTAGGCAAGTTATCTATCATCTCTGTTCTCCAGTTTCCCTATGTGCTTAGGATAGGGTCTGGACCCACATAACCTGCTAGCCCTCTGGAGACTGACGTATCACAGGTAGAAAACGGTGGAACCTCCTCACAAAAGCCAGGCTCTCTGGAGCTGATGGAACTGGAGTGGGGATGTCCGTAAGGGGGGCTTTGGACAAGTAGTCCCTGGGATGAGACAGCTTCCCTCTCTCTGCCTAGGGTATAACTCCTGGAGAGGCTTCTGCGACCTCTTGCAGCCCCAGACATTGGCAGAGCTGGGTGCTGTGCTGAAGAACAAAATGTTGGCTAAGAAGTTACTGGATCTCTATGGGACCCCTAGCAACATTGACATCTGGATTGGGGGCATTGCTGAGCCACTGGTAGAAAGGGGCCGGGTGGGGTCTCTCCTGGCCTGCCTCCTGGGGAAACAGTTCCAGCAGATTCGAGATGGAGATAGGTAAGTGAAACCTCTGTGGGAGGGCAGAGGAGGGCAGGCCCTTCCCTGAGGTGGGTGTCCCCACCTCCTGCGTGAGGACTAACACAGACCTCAGCATGTTCCCCATGACCTCCTTCCTTTCCCGTTGGCAGGGCAGGGCAGGGCCAACAGATGGACTATATATACAGACTGTGCTTCTGCTTCTGCAGGTTCTGGTGGGAGAACCCTGGGGTCTTCACTGAGAAGCAGCGGGACTCTCTACAGAAAATGTCCTTCTCACGCCTTGTCTGTGACAACACCCACATCACCAAAGTCCCGCCGAACCCATTCCAGGCCAACAGCTACCCCCACAACTTTGTGGATTGCTCAACCATTGAGAAGCTGGACCTCTCACTCTGGGCCTCAGTGGGGAATTAGGGACCTTCCACACTGTGCAGGAAAGCACCCTTTGGTCCATGATGCCATTTCAAGCAAGTTCAATGACCACTCCCTGAGTCCTCCACACACTGTCCCAGCCCTTCTTTTCAGCCAGGTCTTGCTACACTTGCCAGATGCATACCCCACGCAAGCCCAAGGCCAGAGCCTTGGCCATTCCAGTTCTTCCACTTGAAACCCACTGCTCCCATCCCCTCTGCCTGGGGAAATCCTCCTTTGTCATGATGTAGACCTGCCGAGATGTCCTTCCAGTCTAGCTTGCCAGATGCCACCTATCCTCTCCCTGGAATAAGTCTTGGCCGAGGCTGTGGCCTTTGCACCCTTATCTTTCCTCTTTCTTCTCAACTAGATTGTAAGTTCCTTGAACCAGGGAATTGACTTGCTCCTGTGGGTCTCTCGTGCCACCCAGCAAGGTGCTTGGCACACAGGAAGCACTCAATAAACGCCTGATGATTGACTAAAGATGCTGGCAATGAGGCCTTGGAATCACTGCCAATTAAGTAACTAGATGGTTACAGTTTCATCACTAAGAGGTGTGCATGGGTCTGGGGGGCTGAGAGGGCTTAATTTGGTAGAATTTCAAAGAGTTCTCTAAGAAGAGGGGGAAAAGGCTCCCAGGAAAAGGAGCAATGGCCATAGAAAGGCAAGAGAGAAGGCCTGGCAATGTCAAGGGATCAGGGAGGAAAGCCAAGCCTGGATTCCCCTCTATCTAGAGTTAAGTTCCCTTCCAGAGGCCCTTCTAGGGTAGACCTTGGAGTCTGGGAGGCCTCTAAAGGGACATCTCCAGAATATTCCTCATGTTGCTAGCCAACACATATTTATGTATTCTTTTAAAATGATCCCCTGGCCCTAGCCAGTTTTGCTCAGTGGATAGAGCATCAGCCTGCGGACCGAAGGGTCCCCGGTCAAGGGCACATGCCCGGGGTGCAGGCTCGATCCCCAGTAGAGGGTGTGCAGAAGGCAGCCGATCAATGATTCTCTCTCATCATTGATGTTTCTGTATCTCTCTCCCTCTCCCTTCTTCTCTGAATTCAATAAAAATGTATTTAAAATAAATTAATTAAATTAAATGTCTCTCTGGGTAAGGTCAGCCCACCCAGGACCTCCAGGTACCCTCCCTGGTGGGATAGATGGGAGGTACTTAACCATCTTGTGGGAACAGCCCAGAAGCTGGAAGACCTGGGCTGTAGCCTTGACTCTGGTACCCACTTCTTCAAGGCCTCGGAGAAGCCCCTTCACATCTCAAAGCACCATACTCATCATCAGTGAACTGAAGATAAGTATTATGTGCTCTGGTGAGGTCCTAATGTGGCCTGGGGCTCCTACGGGTACATTAGCGCTAGCATCCTACACACTTTCAGGCTCCTAGTTGAGGGTGCCCCTCCCTAAATGTGGGAAGAAGGAGGGAGAGGGAACCCATCTTTCAGATTATAGGGGTCATGCTCCAGGCAATAGGGAAGTACCCTCCTCCCTTGTCTCAGCTCTGGCCACATAAAGGCAGGACTGAGAAGGAGTCTACCGTGTGAGGGTTCCTGAACCACTGTGCCAGCTGCAGGGATTCAGGACCTAGAGGTCTCTTCCCATCACAACTCTGCTCTTGACTACTTGCAGGGCAGTGTTTTGTCTCCTCTATTTCGCAGCACCTGACATATGACTGACACAGAGTGAGCGTGTAGCAAACATTTACTAGAGCAGTGAATGAACTTAAGAACTTGGTGGGCACAATTCCTGTTCTCCAGGTGATGTGGGAGGAAGGTGAGGGAGGAGGGTCTGCTTGGTTTGGCCCAGCCCCTAGGCTTCTAAGAACGGACTGCCTCCCATGTATGGATCAGCTAAAGGAAGACTGCTGGATACCCTCACCCCCAATTCAGAAAACATAGGCCCTGAGGCACAGACCACACTGGTTTAAGTTCAGAACCCAGAGCAAGCCCTATATTGAGACTAGCCCCACTGCAGACATAGAGTAAAGATCCCCATCAGTGCTACTTTATTATCATAAATGTCAGGTACAAACAAATGGTACAAAAGAGCCAGCGTGCCCCAGTTCCTCTCCAGGCAGCTCCTGTGAATAAGCAAGAGAACAGGGTAAGGAAGCAAAAAGGGAGCCATGGACCGAGCCTGGCTCACCTCGGCCCATAACTCAACCACCACATACAGCCCAAGCTGCTAATGGCCATTCCTCCAGGGTCCCTGGTTCGCCTTTTAACCAGGACACTGTTGAGGTGTAAGCTCCACGAGGGAAGAAACAGTGTCTGCCTTTCTCTGTGGTTCCCATGCCTACCACAGTGCCTGGCAGATAGTAAGTGCTCAATAGACAAAGAACTGGAGGATGCAAATGAGCCCTGTAAGGAACCATGACCCCTGTAATAGTAGCGGTTTCCAAGAAGGAAACTCAGGCTTAGCAAGACTGAGTAATGTGTTCAAGGTCGCACAGCTGGTAAGCTGCAGAGCAGGGATTTGAACCCAAGCAGCCCAGCTCCTGAGCTTGTTGTGCTCCTCACCAATCCACTCTGCTGACTTCCATATGCTTAATATTCACAGAAACAGCAAACACACCACAAAGGACACAGGTACACAGCACACAACACACTATCCACGTTCACAGATAACACACACACATAACGCAATTTATATACATTGCACATGCGCACGCACACACACGTATGAATGCATGTCTAGTCATTTGTTTTCTTGGCTGGCACCCAGAGCAGGGATGGGGGCGCCTAGGGAAGAAAGAGCTGTGGTTGCAATTGCCAGCCCAGGTGTGCCCCGCCTTCGCCTCCTTGCGGCACCCCCTTACCCAGCCTCTAGTCCCTCTCCCTCCAGGAAGCCAGGTCCAACTTGGGGACACGGCTGCAGTTGACGAAGTCCCGAGGGAATTTGTTGGACATGAAGATGTTGTTCTTGGACACGGTGGTGATGCCTGTGTTGTCGCAGATGATGCGAGGCAAGCTGATCTTGGCCAGGGCCTGCTGCTGCCGCGTGCTGAATACGCCCTTGTTCTGCCACCAAAACCTGCATGGGAACGCCATGGCACCTGAGGCTCTCCTGGGTTGGCAGGGCATCACCTGGCTTGAGCCACCCCCTGGATGCAAGAGAACCACAGCAGACACCGCTCTACAGCACAGGAGAGCTCCGGGCCCTCAGGCAACCAGGGGTTTCCAAACAAGTGAAGCCCCACTCAATGCACAGAGTAAAGCCCGGCTAGCCAGATGCCCTCCCCCAGAAATCTGTGGGCACCACTAACACTGGACAGGGAGCTGGGCCCATACTGGGCCCTGGCCTGAGCTGCACCCACAGGGATGGAATCTTGGAGGTGTTTATAATCTGTGCACCTAGAGGGGGACACCTTTTTCTAATCTTCCCAAAGGCACACCACAGGCTAGATGAGAACTAGGTACGACAGATGTCAGAATCACGATGAAATGACACACTAGGAGAAGCATGTGACTGTTCAATAGTGACTGACAGCACCACAGTGGCACCCGAAACACAGAGAAGTAAAGGGTGGCATTTTCTCTGTCTTCCCTCCTTCACAGCCAGGGGTCCAGGTCCCTCCTTGCTGCACCCCCAACAGGTAAGCACATGCAAGCTCCCCTTAAGGTTCCCTGAAATATACTGGGAAGCCATGGATTCCTTCCGGCCCTTCATTTCACTGGAAAAAGTTGGGGACCCAAGAGATTAGGGACAGGACCAGGGCCACACAGCGTGCCTGGACCACTCCACCTGTCTCCTCACCGATCACCATCACGGAGCTGCCTGAACTGGGTCCCGATGAGACAGGCGAGGAGCGGGCCCACGCGGCCCTTGCTATTCAGGGGCTCGGCCACGCCGCCCATCCAGATGTCAATGTTGTTGGGTGTGCCATACTGTGTCATCAGCTTCCTTGCCAGGTCCAGGTTCTTCAGCACCGTGGCCAGCTCGCCCACTGTTTGGGGCTGAGGCAGCCCACAGAAACGCCTCCAAGCATTGTACCCTGTGTCGGGGGAGGGGAGAGGTGGCTGTGGCTGCATCTCAGAAAACGCTCCTTCCCAATACACCAAGGCCATATACAGAGTCACAGAAGGGAGGGGAGGTCACAGAAGGGCTTCTCCCGGGCTACAGACCCCTGGGGAACCCTGAACCCTTAGCTCAGGCCAAGGGGACAGCTGAGTTGCTCCAGGACCCTCTCTGTCTTTGCTTTGCCCTCCCACCCTAAAGCAAACCCTAAATTGCCTTAACTCCTGTCAGGTCCAAACATAGGGACATCTCATTGTCCCCCTCTGGAGATCTCAGACCTGTGAGGGGTGAAGTGTGTCTAGAAGGCTCAGCCACAATGGCTGTGCCATTACACAGGCACAGGCTTTGAGGTCAGGCTGAGTTGGGTTCCAGCTCTGTTCCTGACTTGGCTGGAGAACCTAAGCAGGTCTTGAATCTCTGCAAGCCTGTTTCCTCATCAGTAAAACGTGCATGATGATACTCTTCCCCTCAGAGTTCGTGTAAAATGGAGCAAAATGAAATGATGATGGAGACGGATTTTCAGACTATGGAGGTGACGGGGCTTGTTGTTATGATGATGATGCTCCAAGTTTAAGGGTTACAGTAATGCGAGGAGGCCAGGCATTACTGAGAATGGACAAGGTGGGCCCAGGGAGAGGTAAGTGCCTGACCTCAGACCGATTCCTAAGAGCACGGTGCTAGGGCTGGAGGAAGTCTTGGGGAGCTGGGGACACTGGAGTGGCGATGGGGAGGAGGATCCTGCAGCCCCTCACCTGGGAGGCCGTGGTCCCGGCTGCGCTGCATGTTCAGAGCGGGCAGGTCCAGCCCGATCCGCATGACCTGCTCAAACAGCCGCTCCCGGATCTCATCCACCACAATTTGATTCTGGCGATTCAGCTTGGCAGGGGTGGCCATGAGGCCCCGGAGGATGGGGTCAATGCCCCCTGGGGGCAAGAGGAGCAAGGTTGAGGGGAAGGGGTGTCTGGCTCAGTATCAGAGCTCAGGTAGGCGTCAGAGATAAGTCCATGGTAGGGTCAGGCGGACTGCAGAAGAGGGCTGGGCATATGCAGCTCCTGGTGCCAAGGTGGTCCCAGTGGGAAGGCTCTCTCTGGGGCATCAAGGTCTCAGGGGAGTATGTCATTCAGACTTGCAAGGTCAGGGTGCTCCCAACACCCCTGGTCTCCTGGGTCTCAGAGTCACAACACACAGTGAGGAGCCAGCTCCCTATGCGCCATCTCCACCCCATTCGTTATTGTTAGATGTAGAAGCAAGGCAGGTACACCGAGGCTGGAAAGTCAGATCAGACCCCCAGAAGTGGAAGGAAAGAGGATTTCTCCTGCCCTAGCTCCCTGTGGCAACCCCACCCCTACCCGACCCTCAGCTGCCAGCTCACTCTCTCCTGGCCTAGGGCCCACTCACCTTCCAGCACAACCCTCCAGGAGGCAAAAAAGACCTTGCTGAGTGGAACACGGGGATTGGGCCCCGTGGGCTTGTACTGACTGTCCAGGCGGAACATGAAAGGTTGGATGAGCGTGTGGCCATAGCGAAAGGCGTTGGTGAAGACGTTTGAGATCCGAGGGTCCACCGAGTCATTGTAGGAGCGGTACTTGGGCAGGTACTTCCTCATGGCCTCTGGACCCAGCACCAGGGGCAGGTAGTCCCGGTAAGTAATGATCTAAAGAAAAGTCACTCAGAGTGGCCTCTCTACTCACCCCTCCCTGCAGAGTCACCACCTGCTCCTGGCTTGGGGGATATCTCCCATCCCTCTGTGGCCAGGGAACTACCTCCCACAGCACTGGATCTAAGTCTAACAGAATGGCACCTAGGGCATAAGCAGAGCTTTTGCCTGCTGTGTGACCTTGGGCAAGTTATTAACCTCTCTGAGCCTCAGTTCCTCAAATGTAAATTAAAGGTAATTATGCTGCCCTCTGCCTGGGATTAAATAACAAAGGGGCTTTGTTAGTCATTGATAACTCCCTGGACTTGGAATTATCAATGTCTCATTTCTCTTACTAACTTAAAAACTCCTTGCAGGCAATGATTATATCTCATTTCTCTGGGAATTGCTCAGTGCCCAGCAAGTACCTGGCTCCCAGTAGGGTTCAATATATGACTGTGGAAGGAGGGGAGGCAAAAAGGGAAAGGACCACCCATCCTAGGTGACTTTCCCCAGTGAGGAAGAGATACAGAACAATCTCACTCCAGATTCTAGACTCTGGAATTTCCTCTGAGGCTTAAATGAATCTCACTTAAATTCTTGGTGCAACTCAAAAACTCACCCTCTGCTCCTGCAACTTTCTCCCCTACCAGAGTTTTAAAAAGTTGTGTGTGTGTGTGTGTGTGTGTGTGTGTGTGTGTGTGTGTGTTTATGTCTCCAGGAGAGGATGGGGGATGGGGTGCTGGAACTTGGAAGAGAGAACCAGGAATACTGCCCAGGAATAAACAAGGTTAAGGAGACGGAGTGAGCTATGATAAAGAATAGGTGAGTGGGTAAAAGAGCCAAGAGTGACAATGAGATGAAGGAAAGGAGAGGAATTTATTGAATTGCTACTTTAGACCCAGCAATTTAACTCTCCGAATTCCATTCTCAATGGACAGAAGAATAGACAGGGGAGCAAGCCTGGGAAAGAGAAGATGGAAGACAAGCATCACTTGTCAGGCATGTAGTATCCGCCAGGTGTTTTCATATATGACCTTTACTCTGCAGTATCATGGATGAAGAAACAGAGGCTCTTGAGGTTAAATTGCCCAAGGTCAGACAGCATGTGCCAGAGGCACGTGTGGGTCCCAACTCTGCCTGATCCCTGGCATCACCGATGCTCAGGATTGCCTACCTGGATCATGGCTCCCACAATCTTCCGGGCTTCCTGGTAGAGCCTCTCTCCATTCCAGCGGGGATTCAGGCGCTTGAGCTGTGTGGCCAGCCGGTTGTGCTCCCGCAGAAAGAGTGTGTGCATGGAGGTGAGCTCGGGCATCTCACTGGAACGGGTGTCCCCTTAGGATGGAAGTCACTCCTAAGTCCCCCATCCCAGAAAGGACTTGCTCCATTGAAACTCCCTCCCCTGAAATGCCTCCTGCCCAGTCCACCCATCTTTGCACACCATGTTCAGATTACACCTCCCCTGCCTGTGGTGATTCCCTGGTCCACCACAATAGCTTCTTCCTTGGTCTAGAGGCACTGCTGGTCAGAGATGTTCATTCAGCAGGGGTCAGATCTGATATATGACTTGCTACCTTCCCGTACCTGAGACTGGGAGCTCCTTGAGAACAAGGCTTGCTGTCTTTTGCCTTTTTGTATCTTACCTCTCACCCCACACACACATGTAGACGCACGGGGTTTAACACAGTGCTTGGGAAATACATTAAGGGAAAAACAAAAACGAAAACAAAAAAAACACACAGTGCTTGGTACAAGGTAGGAGAGCCATGAACACTGCCTGGTTGACTTATTCCCTTGATTTAGGGAAAGCCAAAAAGTAGCATGCCTGTTGGCACTCGCTCCTTCCATGCCCATGTCAGAAACAGCCAATGATCACAGCATTCTAACTTGCTAAAATCAGATGCAACCTCAGAATCCTTCTCAACACGGGACTCTAGAAAGCCACTACCTTCTGAGTTAACTCTGATCAAAGTTGCCATCCCCACCCTGACTACATGCTAATGGTGCAGCCTATTCAGGGAAGGGGGCTAAAACACAGGATGTTTAAAGTCCATTCCTGAGACTGTTCAAAAAAACTGAGTTAGACCCCTGGTCCCTCTAGTCCTCCCTCAACCCTTCTCTGGAAGGGCTCGAGGTCCATTTCAGCAGGGCATTGGGTTTAGTCCTCACCAGCTCTAAAGGCTGGTGGGAAGGAAACTCCATGACAGCAGCTTTTCCATCCCCTGAGCTGCCAGAGATAGTGATGATCCAGGTCTGGGAGAGGCAACTTGCCAACCCAGGCTGGAGGCAGCCGAGACTGGCTGAGGAGTGCAGCTCTTCCCTCACTAGCCCAAAAAAGTCCACACTGCACTCCCCCCCAGGGCTCAGCCATGAGAAGCCACCAGGAGGAGAGGTTGGGAGGTCACAGGGAAGGGCCCAGGCCCACTATTGGATCGACATTAAAAAACAGTGGCGTAGCCCTGGTCGGTGTAGCTCAGTTGTTTGCATGCTGTCCTGCACACCAAAGGGTCGCTGGTTCGATTTCCACATGTCCGGGTTGCAGGCTTGATCCCCGGTGGCAGAGTGCAGAAAGCAGTTGATCAGTGTTTTTCTCTCTCCCTCTCCTTTCCTCTCTCTTTTAAAATAAATTTAAAAATTGTTAATAAAAAAAGAAACCCACAGATAAAATGAAATGTAAAAATAAAGAATGCATCTCTTACCTATGTTCTGTTACTAAAGTATGTTCTGTTACTAAAAACAAACAAAAAAACATTGGAGCAAATTATACAACTGTCTAACCACTATGCTATACACCTGAAACTAATCTATATAATAAAGCATAATATTCTAATTAGACCAGACATCCTTCCGGATGACTTTTCAGATGAAGCTGGGCGGCAGGGGCCGAGCCCCTCACATGAATTTCGTGCATTGGGCCTCTAGCATAAAATAATATTGAATGTCAACTGTAATTGAAAAACAAAAATTTAAAAATATATAAAGTTCAAGACAATTAAGAGACCCAGTGGGGGAAAAAACTGGAAAATTTCTGAGTATGGGCACCATTACTGCCCCAGTGGTATCCCCAGGGCCGCCAGCTGTTTACATTTAAACTCCCACTCTGTCTCATTACAGGGACTCAAGATGGGCAGGAGGTGATATGGAGCATCACTGTCCAACAGAACTGTCTGAATGGGAGCCGCTAGCCTATGAGGCGGTGAAGCACGTGAAATGTGGCTAGTGCCGTGGAGAAACTGAATATTTAATGTACATCAATTTAAATGAACTTACATTTAAATGCAAATAGCCACATGTGGCTAGTGGCTACCTAACTGACAACGTGGTTCAAGAGGATGAGGGCCTCACATTGTCCTCGGTCCCTTAGCTCCCTGACCCTGGGGACTCAACTGTCCTCTCTGCAGGAGTCCAGAGGGAAAGAGAGACAGACAGAGAAGCGAATGCACAGAGGCTCCTCCAACCATCCCTGAATCTCCTGCTGAGGTTTGAGTTTTTGGTTTTTTCCTTCCTGGCTCCATCAACTTGTCACCAAGGCAACTGAGATAATATCATGAAGTTGGTGAGGGTACAAGCTGCTTACAAACAGGCCCTCTGTGGCTCCGGCAGGGGGCACCCCTGTGCCATCCCAGGTCCCTGACCAGGCCTGACCTGCCAGGAAGCAGGGGATGCGCGCGGAGCGGTTGGTGAGGAGGCAGGGGTCATCGTGCAGGTTGTCGAAGGGTAGCAAGGCCCGGCCGTTGTCAGTGAAGCGCTGGTTGACGGCCATCAGTCCCAGCTGGTTGGTCGTGTTGCGAAGGTTCCTGGCCAAGGGATCCTCGCTGCCGTACACCATGCTGGCGTCCAGGAAGGAGGTGAGGGCGTTGATCTGGTTGCGGACGGTGATGTTGTTATCCGTGCAGGCAGGGCAGGAGCGGAAGAAGGGGATGCAGTCCTGTTGGTTCTTGATGCGGGGGTCATTGGGTGGGATCTGTGTGCACAGAGGGAGACCCAGCCAGCTCACCAAGGTAGGGACAGTGGGCAGGAGTGGCTCTCCCCCTGTCCACCCTCCTGAAGGCCTTGATCCCACCTCGGAAGCAGCCTGCAGCCAAGAACCAGAGGGGGAGACCCAGACACCAAAACAGGGTCCCTCAGGACTTCTGGCTTCCTCAGACTACAGGGGGGCTTATCGAGGCCCACAGGGATCGCCATCTGAGGTTCCCCGTGCAGAGTGCCTCTGAGCTCCAGGGCTGATGACTAGAATGCTGGGCAGGGAACGTGGGGCTCCTCGGAGGTGATCCCACCAGTCCTCTGACCTTCCCCCTTCACATCCTATTTCACTACTTCTCTGCTCTGGGTCTGCTCCTCCCTCCCGCTCCTCTTCTTTTCCATTTCCTGTTCTGGTCTCTCTCCTCCCGGTCCCTTGCCTGCCTCTCAGGTTCTCCTTCCTTCTCTCCTACTCTCCGTACACAAACCAGCCAGGCCCCACAACCCAGGCTCTGTGTAACGTGGCTGCGGGGAAGATGCTCCTTCGTGGGGAGGAAAGAGAACTGAGTATCAGGTACCCATGCACAGAGGTTTGGAGGACAGTGGGAAAGGCCTCAGCTTGGGGGAGGGGGGGGCGGGAAGAGAGGGAGGGGTCAGCCTTACTAGAGAGCTAGGGAAGGAAACCTGAGCACCGAGGGAGGTGGCCACTTCTAGGAATGATGTCTACTTTCCCCACCCGGCAGGTGGGAAGAAGTGAGCACCTTGAGCGGAAAGCAAGGTGGCTGCTGCAAGCAGGTGGTCTCGCAGTTAAGGCCGCTGACAAAGGCGACCCGCGCGGCCGGCTCAGGGGTGAAGTCGAGGTCGTGATCAATCAGCTGGCCCCACTGCATGAACAGGAGCGCACGCTCTTGGTCCTGGGTCAGCTGCTCCGTGGGGAAGCGCACGATGGCGTTGGAGACGGCGCGAGCCTGCGGGACACTGACGTCAGGGGCTGCTCCAGGGCTGCCTTGGCCCGGCCACGCCTTCCCTGCCGGCCAGTGCTTACCAGGGGCACCGGGAAGCCGCCACGCTTGACCCTGGGCGTCCAGCCGTAGGGCAGCGAGACGCCGTCCTCGTACTCCGCCGGCAGCCAGCGCGCAAAGGCGCGGTTGGAGGCGCCCAGCGTGGGGCGGCGTCTGCAGGGCGGGGACAGGACGCTGACGCTAGGTGGCGCTGGGCGGGCCAGGGACCAGGACGCTGCCCAGAACCGCTCGCCGGCCAAAGAGGCGCCCCACGCCAGGCACACCTGTTGTTGCACTGCCCCGTGATGGTGCGGTACTTGTCCCGCTCAGGGCACGTCACCCCCACGTCCCGGTAGGCGCAGCCGCTGGACTTGGACAGCAGATTCAGCTGGGTGGGCGTCAGCACGTCTGCGGGCAGGGGAACGAGGGGTGTGGGAGCTGAGTCCCTCACTTCCTATCCTAGACTGAGAAGCCTTGGTTGGGGGAGGGGGGGAGTCTTAGAACATGGAGGGGAGACTCCATGTCCCTGAGAGGAATTGGGGGGATCTCTGGGAGGTGGTAGAGTCGCTTGGAGGGGTCACTGGCGGAGCAAGCGTTGGGGTGTAGGGCCAGCAGTACCAGTGACATTGAAGGGCCTTGACAACAAGGGCCGCAGCTTCCCCTCCAGCAGGCTTAGGGCCACGTGCAAATAGTCAGCAGCCCTCACAGCTGTCCTGGTGGCCGCCACTGGCTGCTTGAAGTAGGACAGGAGTTCCATGGGGCTGGCCAATCCACTGCGAAGCCGCTGCTTGATGCTGCTTGGAAAAGGGAGGCGTAAGGGCCAGAGAAAGTGGGCGGCGACACTCAGCAGAGCCCCGGCCCAGCAGATGGACACACAGGACAGTGTGACAGACTCAGACAGGAAGGTTTCCCTTAATAAATCTGGGTGTCCAGTATGGACCTGGGTGTCCAGGCAGAGGCAAGGCCATAGGAGGGGTGGCTTTGAAAATATTCTCACACTCAAAGACTGACAAACAGACAGAGGGCCCCACCCCACTTCCCATGCCCGCTTCTTTTCCGAAAGGCCTGGCAGCCTTGCCCAGAGCTGGGCAGTGCACGGCACCCACCTTTCCCGTCGCTCCTTGTAGGCCTTGTCCACTAGCCGTTTCGCCTCCTCCATGCAGGTCACAACCACTGAGGTCTCCACCTCCCCCAGGACAGCTGCCCAGAATAGGGGTTGCAAGGTCAGGATTGGACCCAAAGCACCCCCTTTCCCATGAGACCCCAGAGCCAGGGTGGCCTTCACTGAGGAAGGAATCCCTGGAACTCAGACCCACCCCCAGCATACCACCTTTCCCTTCCTTCTGAACTGTTACCTGGAGCAGCACCCTCAGAGGGCCGGGCCAAGGCCAGAATGGCCAGGAGCCCGGCTAAGGCCAAGAGCAGCTTCATCTCTACAACAAGACCCCAAGCCCAGTAAGTGTCCAAAGCTCACGGTGCATTTGGGAGAAGAGAGCCCCACCATCCCGCTCCTCCCAGCCCCTCACTTGCACCTTCATACCCCAGTCCCACCTCAACAGGCCTTGCCTATGGTCAGAGCCCAGGCCTCCTTGAGGGAGGGGTGCACAGTGCCCCTCCTTTGCTAGCGTCAGTCACTCAACCCCCCAGGACCTGACTTCTGAAGTTACCTAGCATTGGCAGCACCTCTCCGCTGGATCTAGGCTTTTATGTCCTCCAAGCTGGGGGAGGGTTGGGGCAGGCGAGGCCCGCCCCTAGAGACTGAACGCTCTCTCCTCCCCCACTGGAAAGAGGTCCCTGATATGGGAGACAAGGGCAGGAAAGGAGGGTCCAGAACTGTCCCCTTGTCTAAGCACAAGGAAGTACCGATAACCAACTCCCCTCCCCAGTTTCTGATTAAACCTAGTATCCAGGGTTCCTTTGAAAAGGATGAAAGTCAGGAGCCTAAACAATTATGGGAACTAGAGAGACACCAGAGGAGGAGGGAAGGTAAAGGGGAGACCTGGAGTGATGATGATCCCATCAGCCTCAGGGTACTGTCCCCGCCCCCAACAGTAACCTGGCCCCTGAGGCCAACCCTGGTGGGCAGCCGCCCATTCCTGGTAAAGGTTAAAGGGACAGGAAATCTGGCTGGAGACCGTTGAGTTTCACAGGAAAGAGGACCCCGGGGGCTATGGGGTCAGGACCAAGGTAACTTCCTCTATCTCTCTCTTCCTCCCCTTTCTTCTTGGCTTTTGGTAGGGGGCTGCCTCCAACACCCCCGCCGTCTGCTCCCAGATATCAGGAACCAGGTTGTGGTTAGTGGTCAGTTGGGTGATGCAGCCCAAGGCCTCTCTGAGACAAGATCAATGCAGTTAGGAGGGCTGGGGTTAAACTTTAGGCTTGTTCTGAAATAGAAGAGGGGAGAAGTTTCTCCCCTGAAGAAGGCTGGCAAAGGGGCCAGCATTCTCAGGCAGGAAAAGTGCCCTGTGACTAATGACTGCGTCTGTCCACCTTCCTGGGACCTCATTAGCCTGGGCACATGTCAACCATGGCCCCCATGTCCTGCTTGGTCGAGCCATACCTCCTACTCCAGCCACCCGCCTGCCCTCACTCTTGTCTTCTATGCCCAGACCACATCTTCTTGGTCAAGGAATAAGGGACAGCAACACACCCAGAGCACCGCTCCAGAGATCCTGAAACCCACTGGGAAGCAGAGTTCGGGGCCCATGAGAGCAAAGACATTCTCCCAGGCTTGCTTTGCTAGGTGTGAACTTGGACAAGCAACTCTTTTTTTTTTTTAATCTTTATTGTTGAAAGTACTACATATATTTATTTCCCCTTATCCCCCATTGACCCCTTCTAGCCCACTGGACAAGCAACTCTTTGTGAATCAGGTCCTACAGTTTTACAGACTTCTGAAGATACTTTTTTAATCCTATGAGAAATATATTTCCATTCACAAAAAATTATAGAACATGAGCACAAAGTTTAAAAAAATCAAAATTATTTATAATTGAGAGTATATGTATTATTTTTCTTTCCAGGTTTGTTATTGTTTTTTATATAAGTAAGAAGCAAGAGATTCATCATTCACTGATAACCTCATGTCATAATTAGGTATCCTATGTATAGATATAATATGTATTTTAAATAATGATAAGAACAGACTTTAAATATTGTTTTATGAACCTACTTTCAGTATTTAACAATGTAGCCTGGATTTCTATGTTAACAAATAAAGATTTACTTTATTTTTATGTCTGCGTAATATTTTCGTATGAAATACGATGATTCATTCGTTAATCCTCTCTTGTTAGGTACTTGGGTTGTTTCCTATTTTTACTATTATAAGCAGTACTAGGATCAACATCCATGGAGTTAAACCTCTCGTCACTTCTTCAATCATTTCCTTAGGCAAGAAGTTCTGGAAGTAAAATTGCTGTATATTTGGGTATCCACATTTTGAAGGCTTTTTATAAAAACATTTGTCACATGGCCTCGTGAAATTGCACCTCACCCTCCCATTAGCATGGGAGCACTCACTCCCAACACCCTCATCAGTTCTGACAATTAGTGTCCTTTCGCTCTTTCAAGGAAATTGTCAAGGCTCAAGCGGGAAGAGACATTTAATAAAAGCTCCTCTTGGCGCAGATGAGCAGGATGGAGCCCGGTGAAAGAAATGGCTGCCCAGGGCAGCACAGTGGCGCCGTGCAGAATAATCTAGCCAGGTCTCCTGACGTCCACACCAGCACTCTTTGTCCAATGGCCTCTACACACTGTTTCTGAGCTTTAACTCGGGCATTTATTCAACAGATATTTACTGAGCCCTTGCCAGGCAGGTACTGTGCTGGCCACTAGGTGTACTCCACTGAGCAAAGAGCAAGCCTTGTCCTGGAGGAGTCACAGGAGGACGCAGAAAGGCACCTCAATGGCACCCCAAGAGCTGTGTGCCGGGTTATTTAGGAGCATTGAAGAACAGCACTTGGACCAACTGGGGGGACCTAGAAAAGCTTTTTCGAGGAGTTGGTGCTTGAGATTATCTTGAGGAATGTTTCAAAGTTGGCTAAGTGGACACCGGAAGAAGAGCACTCTGGCCCCAGAGAATGACACAGCAAAGGACTGGAACACAGGTGGGCTCCATGCAGATCATTACACCATGAGACACGGGTGGGGCAGGATGAGGCAGAGGCCCAGGACCCAGCACTCTCTGACCTACTGAGAAGTCCTTGTCCTGAAGACTCCAGGGAGCCATAAAGGCTATACAGTGCATGGTCACAGTTTTATTTTAGAAACCTCACTTGGGCAGCAGAGCGGAGGGTGCACTGGGATGGGGATGGGGCAGGGCCAGAGGCCAAGAGCTGGGCAGGAGGCATCCTAATGATTCATGAGCCTCAAAAGGCCACCCCGTTTTCTCAGGGGAGGCAATGAATGTTTGAAAAACGAAAGCCTTTTCAAAGAATGATGTGAAAATCTCCTTCACTCTCTACCCACGTGGTAGTGGGAGAATTCTCAAGATGTATAAGCTCCAAACCATCTGCCTTTGGCTCAGGGCCGGGGCCGTGGGCCTGCATTTGTGTGCAGAGGCTTGAGATGCTCTGTGACTTTACAATGTTTCCAATCAATTAATGGCCCGACCAGGATCACTACATGGCAGCCCAGTGCACCTCTGTGGATCCCTCATCTAGGACCTCCTTGTCTGGCCCAGGTGTACTTGAGGTTCTAAGGGCTTCCCAACATGCAGGGTAACCAGAAGGAGAATATGTTATCCCAGGAGCTATCCCAAACAAGCCTTGTCCCATAAGTCCCCCCGCCCCCAGCTCCCCACCCTGGCCTCTGGAGGGCACTGCAGGGACCCTGTCTCTCAAGCCTATAGTCCTTAGAGGCTGTCCCCTGACCCACCCCTAAGGTGAAGTCCAACTGCCTGTGGGATAACGGGTCCTCTCTGCTAGAGTTTACAAAACAGTTTGTTCTTTCTTAATGCTGTTTGGGGAACAATTCAGTTGGGATTACAGCCAGATTTCCTGTGCTTGTGTGTGGTTGGAGAGCAGGAGGCTATGGAAGCTGGGGAGGGGCGGAGGGCAATGACTCCTCAGACACATCAATGGCACCCAGCCCAAAGACCTTGTTTCCTCTCTCTCTTTAAAATTTTAAAAATTAATTTTGAATTATACAGGTCATCCTTGGAGCCACTTTGAGTAAAATTAAAATATAACCAGTCAGGTTAAAGCTCTCTTTAGATCGGGGTATTGCACCATCCCCAATCCCAGTCCCCTTTCTCCACTCCTGAAACATACACACTGGTCATTTTATGTTTGTCCTTCCAAACCTTCTACTTTACATCCGTTTCTATGTATGGATCTGTGGGAAATAGTCTTCTGCCTTTATTTTTCCATAAATGCTATCACATTATATACACTGCTGGGCAATGTGCTTCTCTCACTCAACAATACACCTAGACAGCAATCTCACTTTTTAACTGCTACGTAGTATGCTTTAACAGAGTTATACCTCCATTATGCAAGCATTTCTCCATTGATGGACATTTTCATTTTTCCTTTTTTTCCCCAGTAATAAACACAATGAAATAAAGGCCTCTTTGTACACACACACATGTGTTCTCCATGGTGAAGCGTGAGAAATGGGCCACAGATTTTGTGCATTTAAAAATGTTAATAGCTAGATGTTGCCAAACTGTCCTCCAAACTTTGTAAAATTCTCATGGGCAAAGATTGGAGTCACATTATTGGATCGATGTTTATTTCTTTGATGAATAGTGAGACTGAGCACCTTTTTAATTGTATCACCTCTTCTGCAAATTTCCTGTATTTGGTTTTATCCATTTTCCTATTTCCTATTGGGTTGTCACTTTTTATTGTTTTGTAAAATACAGTCTATGTTCTGAATAAACACTAATCTGTCAGCGATGTTTGTTACTAATGTGTTGTTTTTTCTGCCACTTTTCATTTCTGGGTTTTTTTTATAGTGTTTTAATTTTGATGTGGTCCAATTTACCCATCTTTCCCTTTAGGGTTTTTATTTTCCCAGACTTGGTTAAGAGGATCTCCCTTTCTACAAGATCATAAACATATTTTCTGATGTATTCTTAGTACTATGATTTTTCACATAGAAATTGCTAAACTATCTGGAATTTTTGTATATGCATAATGTAAGGTAGGGAGCTACTTTCAATATTTTCTAAATAAATAACCAATTGGCTCAATGCCTTTAATTGGATAATCTATCATTTCTTCACTGAATTGAGATACATTTTTATCCCACCAATAAATGCATATTTTATTCTACCAATCTACAAGTCTATATATCCATTCCCATGTTAATACTTCATTGTTGCAACTACCCTAACTTTCTAATATGCTTTGATTTCTGGTAAGATAAATTCTCCTTTTTCAAAAGAATCTTCAACATTCTAACACATTTAGTCTGTCTCATGAATTTTTGAATGTCTAATTCCATGAGAACTCCTATTGAGATTTTTATTGATATTGTATTTAATTTATACATAAACTTGGTGACATTGACATCTTGATGATATTAAGTTTTCCCATCCATATACATTCATTATTCAACATATATTTACTGAGTACCCATGTGCTGGCACTGTTCTGAGTCCTGGGGATATAGCAATCAACCAATTACTTGCTCTCGTAGAGTTTACTTTTTTGCGTAATGCATTGAGTCTACATTCCTGAGTGTATAATTTTATTTAAGTCTATTTTTCTATTTTTTATTGAAATGTTATTGTTTCACCTTCTTGTTAGGTTTGTTCCTACTTTCTTTTTTAAAAAATGTGTATAAATTTGATCTTTAAATTTCTCCACAGAACTTGTAAACTCTGTAAATATTCTTTCCCATAAAAGCATTCAAGGTAACTATTTTCAAGATAAAAAATTTAGTATGCTTCTTTTCATTTTCTTTAGGAGGTAGATTCCTAAATCTGAAAAGCACTGGACATTTTACACCCACCATTCTAGAAAGGTTTCATTCTCTATTTAATAAAAACAGATTAAAAATTTTCAAAGAGTAAATATTCAAGCTTTTGTTAGTTTCAAATACTGCTTCAAAAATTTGTTTAGGGAAGTATTATAAAGGTAAAGACAAGTTAAATTACATAATTATACAGATGTTTGATAGTTATTCTGTTAACTCCCTTTGTACTTGTGTTTATTGGTGGGGGGTAGAGGGGTAAACTTTTATGAGACAAAATTCTGCAAAAAAAAAAAAAAAACCAACAACACACACACACACACAAAGCACTAAACTCAAGGAAAAATAATTCAAGATTCAGATTAGTTACAATTCAAAGAGACTGATAAAGTTAATGCCAGTCAGCACGTGAAAACTAAGTGCAGCAATTGGCCCCATGCCATGGGATGGCAATTTGGCAATGTTAGTCAAAGTCCAAAATGTGTATTTGCTCTGACTCGGCAATATTAAATCCAGGAAGGAACTTTTCCTCCAGAGGCAGGCTTAGGAAAGCGTAAAGACATCTGTACCAGGGTGTTCACTTCAGCCTCATTTCCAACTACCAAAAGACGAGAAACAAGCCAAATAGCCATCACAGAAATCTGCCACATTGTGATACTCCACATGATGGGCTTTTTGTTGTTATTTGTTTTTGTTTTGTTTTTTTGCTGCCTTTAAAACTGATGAGGGAGGTCAATATGTAGCAATATAGAAAGATATCTCCCCCAATAAATCCAATTTAAAATAATATAAAAATAAAGACAGACATTCTCACTTTTGCCCCAGGGCCCCTGGGGAGGAGAATGCAAAACAGTCACACATGGACCCCCGCCCCGCCCCCCCCCCCCCCCCCCCCCCCCCCGTCAGTAGCCCTGGGGTATCTTCTGCTCTGCGCCACCTCTAGGCCCGGAGCAATGGGCAGAACTCTGCCACAGGCAGCCTGCTTGGAGGGTTCTGAGTGGGATCTCCCATCTGTCTTTTCTGGAATCCTGCCATTTCTAGTCTTGCTGTGCATGGTGAGTGTTTGCTTCTTTGGTTAGTTTTTCTTGCATGGATTATTTCCATGAGTTTGGTGCAGGGGAATCAAGATTGCAGAATGTGCCTTGTCTGTGCTCCCTCCGTCCCCTTCCCCAGGCCTCTTTCTCCCTTCAGGACCCTGCCCCAACTCTAAACACCTGGCCCTGCAACCAGTGACACAGGAAGCTGACGAACTTTCTTCTCCAGAGAAGAAACTCACCAGCTGCTTGGTCTTCTTGCTGTTTATTCAGTTTGCCCCAGGCACCATGGGATGTAATTTCTAGGTTCTCAAGTCCAGCACGCCCCGCCCCTTGAGGAGTCCTTCGCCCCAGGTAGAATCCAGCATGGGTTTTGTGAAAATAGACTTTATTATAATAAAATGTCTTTTTAAACAAATATCCCCACCATTCCTCACCCCTGGAGACCAAGGTGGGGGTGGGGTTCAGTCAAACAATCTCCCACCACAGCGAAGGAAACATGCAGAGACACTCACCCAGCAGGCGGGTGGGGATGGATGGTGAGGGTAAGGGTGGAGAGCCCCCACCCCACTCTGAACTGGGAATGTATGAAAATAGCTGCATAAATCTGTCCTTTTCCCCAGCCCGGGACTCCGACAGGGGCCAGAGGAAAACGATGCAAAAGAGAAATTCAATCTGATGAGCAAAATAAGGCAAACCCAACTCCTGCTTGCTGCCTCTGGCCCCCTGGGTCTCTGGGGCTGGGGACACACAGGGGCCAGAGGCCAGGCTGGCAGGGAGGGGTGGAGCACTCTGGGGGTTAGGCCCGCTTTGGCATGGCCTTTCTCCTTCCCGGGCCTGTGCAATGGATGCGAGATGGAGGAAGCTAGACTGAGGCACTGAGTATGTACATATATACACGGCCTGTGAGGAGGGGCTCAGGACAATCCAGTGCAAACTCTCCTTCAGGGCAGGGAAGACATGATCAGGAGAGCCAGTGCCATCCAAGGGAATAGGCCCCTTTCTCCCCTAGGGTCCCCTGTCCTAGGAGCGGGAAAGCCAGAGGAGGGATTAGCATCCCGTGGTGAGAAACTAGGCATAGGTGGGTGTACTAAGAGTCAAGAGTCCCGGGTCCAGTGCCGGCTCTGTGACCATGGTGAGTTACTTCCTCTCTGGGCCTCAGTTTCCCCTCCTATAAGAGGAAGGTGCCCATTCAGGATTCATCCTCAAGGACTCATATAGCTCTGACCTTCCCCGAGTCTCTGATTCTATTCCAACTGCCACAGTGTTAACTCAGAAGAATAGAAGTCCAGAGCCGTCCTCCCACCCCACCCCCAGGACAGTGGCTGGGGAGCGGGGGGGGGGGGGACCCTCCAGGGACCACTTCCTTCTGCAGGATGAGCCAGAGCATCACGCCTTCTTTCCAGAGCCCAGTTTCCTGAGGAGCTGCTTCCCCTTGGATAAGAGGTCCCGCACCTTCTCGTGTGTGCCCTGTGGCCCCCCCAGTTCAATCCTGGGAAGGCTGCCAGGGCCAGGGGCACAGGGCCCACCTGGAGGCACCGGGGGCACTGGTGTTGAGCCAGCCCATTCCTGGAATGTGAGAGAAAAGGGACAAGGTCAGGGCCCAACTCCCTGCCCTAATTTGACTCCTTTACCCTACAGCGTCAGGCGCCCAGAACTCCATGTTGCAGAGCCATGGTCAAGAACTAGAGCCCCCCTGGCCGGTGTACTCAGTGGTTAGAGCATCGGCCCATGCACTGGAGAGTTGCGAGTTCGATTCCCAATAAAGGTCACGTACCTGGGTTGTTGGTTTGACCCCGGCCCCAATGGGGGCACTTGTGGGAGGCAACCACCTATGTTTCCCTTTCTCTCTCCCCTACCCTCCCTCCCTTTCATTCTCTCTAAAACAAACAAACAACAACAAAAAACATAGAGCCCTCCCCCCCTCCCCCCACCCCCCCCCACCCCCGCCTATCCCACACACAGAGCACAGAGAGGTGAATGAGCACAGTGATGCTGAGGGAGCACTGAGCTAGGAATCTGAAGGGACAGAGGCAAGGGCAGTTCTGCTCCTGTTCACCTGGGCCCTGGGTAAGTCCCTCCCTTTCTCTGGGTGTCTCTACGGGGTGCTGATCTGACAGAGCTTGAGTCCTTGGACCTGACCCTCAGGAGGAGTTCCCCAATTTCCCCCTTGTCATCCCCTCCCAATGAAGGGAGAGCAAGGACCAGGACCACTTAGAGGCAGCTGTCCCTTCCAGGGGGCAAAGGGGCATGCCCTCCAGCCCAGCAGATGTGCTTCCCCAGGGCCTTCATGGAGGGGAGCCAGTGCCCACCCCATGGGGAGGAGATCAGAACTCTTCCTTGAATGGCCCTAAGAGAGCAGCTGGAAGCCTGAAACCAGAGATATTTGGGCGTCACTCAGCCCCCAGCACAAGGATGGAGGCTGCCCTGGCCCCTCCTTTAGCATCTCTCCCTTGCTGAACCTCCTAGCTCCATCTGCAGCTGGGAATGTTGCCTCTGCCACAGACCCACCCAGACAGTGCTGTTAGTGGCCTAAGGACAGGGATTGGGCAAACAGAAGAGCCACCAGGAAGTCTCTCCTAACCCCCGCCCCCCCCACATATTCCCATATTCCCCACCATGACTTCCTGTGCCTGGCACATACCCTGGCACAAGTCAGGTCTTGGCAGCCTGCATGTCCTCCACACTCCACTCCCGCAAACCTCCACTTGCTGCCAGAGCCTGGCGGTCTCCTGGCCAGAGACAGACATGGAGCCCAGACCAGAGGCAAGGAGCTGGGTGCCCAGCCTGGGAGCCAGCCCCAGCAAGGCCCTGGTGATGTAGCAGGGCCTGCCCACCAAGAGGTCTGCTAGCACCTAAAGGTTACGACATCTACTGCCAACCAGTCAGGGCTGATGGCTGGCCATGAGGGAAGGGCTGCTAGGGAAACAGAGGGGGTCTCTAAGTGCCCCTCACAGAGGAGCGGTGTGGTTCATCTATGGACTCCACTGTTTGAGCCCCCACCCTTTGTTATTCCCCTCAGCAGTGGAAATGGAAAGTCGGAAGTAAGATCATGCATCTGATCCCCTAACAGATCATGACGAAGAGGGTAGGGGTGGGAGACTATTATTACTGGTGGCTTTACAGTGTCATCCTTCTGTCACCAATAATAATAATAATATTATAATACCATGGTATATAGTATCATAATACACTGGTGAGTCATAATGTGGATGCCATGTAATATTCTATAAGCCGTATGTTATAGAATATCTGAGGAGTCTACTAATATGGGACATTATATACTAAGATGACATGTGTTTCTATGACAGCTGGCACTGGCCAAAGGCAAGGGGAAGGGATGATCCTTTGATCTCATAGCAAGATGTCCCTCTCTCATTCCCTGGAGGAAAGTGGAAAAGCCGGGTCAGCTCGGGCATGCGAGACAAAGGAGTACTGTTTGGTTATGGTGATGAGGAGTTGGGGGTCACATGGACATAGGGGCCAGCCCCCCACTTACATGTTGCTTTCTCTACATATATCTATCTCCATCTAGCACTGGACTCTTCTCTTCCTCATTCTCTGAAGAACAGGGAACAAAGAGAGGAGATGGGTTACGGACAGATCCACGGGTTCGCCCAGTCACCAGGTCGCCAGGTCACAGGGGCTGGTCCTGCTTTGCACTGCCTTTGAAAACCTGGGTTTTCTGGTTCGGGCCTGGCCTCCTTGCCCTCTCCCTGCCCTGTGAGGCTGGAGCTTAACTGTACTCCACCCACCCCAGGAAGAGTCACGTTCTAAGAGTGAGAACCCAGGAAGCTGCTTGGCTAGGCAACTGGCTTTGAAAGGCTCTGGGGAGACAGGGAGATCCAGCAGGTGGGAGAGTCCTGAAACCAGGCTAGAAGTGTGGAGGCACAGGGGTTCTTTTCCACAGGGGCCCTCACCTGTGTCAGCCCCGGGGTGTGGGCAGCTGGGCTGGGGATCACCCCTCTGCTGAAGGCGCTGGCCCTGGCTGGGCTCCTCTGATAGAACTCAGCAGCTCCAGCCTGGGCACAGTGCTCATTGATCATCACCCTCTGCACCCCTCCCACCACACTGCTCTGGCCCCACCACCACACCAGCTCCTCACTGACCTGACTCTCGGTCGGGGGTGTCCCAGGCTCCCTGTGGTAGCTGCCCGCCTCAGGCCCAGGGCCCTCCAAGAAATTGGACGGAACCAGGCCCCTTTGTCCATTTAGTTCCCCCTGGGGAGGAGATACCGGTGAGATTGACATTAGGAAACAGGCCTCAGCCCCACCCCTTTGACCCGGAAGCCCCCTGAACAGCCTGGGGTCAACATCTCTGTCGTGGGAAGTGGCTTGTCCATTCCCCCAGGCATCCGTTGTGGGGAACCCTTGCTCATCCCCTCCCCAGCTCTGGGAGAGCCCTCTCTGCAGGGCTGTGAGGTGGGAATGGCATCCCCACAGTGTTCTCACATAGTAGAAGCCATCATCGTCCATGCCTCCGAACACAGTAATGATGTCCCCTGCTCGGAAGGGCAGCTCTGCCTGTGGAGAGACCAAGAGACAGGTGTCAGGCCCAGGAAGGCCCTGCCACCCCCCACCCCTGTTGGCTGGCCTCTATCTGCGGGTCCTCACCTCCACATCCATGTTGGGGGAGCTCTCCCGAGGGTTATAGTCAAACACAGCCACCATGGAGCGGGGGGCTCTCAGGCTGGCAGAGGAGACCAGCTGGGGGGGGCCTGCAATGGGAGAGGAGAAGACTTGGGGCTCTCTCTAGACTCCCCACCCCACCACCTCTGCACTAGAGGTCTGCTGACCCCCTATGCACCACCTCCCCCATTCACTGTAGCCTCTGAGCAGAGACCAGAGGGACTGCCTGCCCCACCCCTTTCCCCAGTCTCCCCTACACAGGATGGCCCCTCACCTGCACAGTGCTGCACAGGACCTTCTGACTCAGCTGCAGAGAGAATGTGTGTGTGAGCCCCGTCCCTCCCATCCCTGCTCATCCCAAGCAGGGGATGGATGGTGCAGGGCAGGCGGGATGCTCAGCCTCACATCAGGGATGCAGGAGAAGGATGCTCAGAGAGCACATGAGCCCAGCCCTTTGGTGTGGGTCATGAACTAAGGCCCAAGAAGGGTAAGTGATTTCCTCCAGGTTGCACAGAATTTACAGTCAGAGGCTTTTTGGGACAGAGGGTCCGGCAAGCCACTCCAGTCCCCTTGAGAATGAAGTAACCTCCTTGAGAAGGGACGGATGGTGTGAAGGTCTGCCCTGATCCCCTTTACCTCCTCAAAACCCCACATGTGTCCCCCCAGAGAGCCAAGCAGTGACCCCATCCCCACTCATCCTCACGGGCCCCAAAGGAGAGGGGGTCTCACCCACCTTTCTTGGAGCGGCGGGGCTTGGGGGGAGGCCCAGTTGTTCGGGCTGTGGAAGATAGAAAGAGATCCAGGAAGGCAAGTAGATGTAAGAGAGAAACTGAGGCAGGGATAGGACAGTGACTCTGGAGGCTCCTCTTGGGGCCACACCAGGGTCCCTGTGCACAAGTTTCTAAAGAGCATTCCTGCCCTAGCTGGCTCAGTGGATAGAGCGTCAGCCTGCAGACTGAAGGGTCCCAGGTTCGATTCCAGTCATGAGCACATGCCCGGGTTGCAGGCTTAATCCCCAGTGGGGGGTGTGCAGGAGGCAGCCGATCAATGATTCTCATCATTGATATATCTCTCTTTCCCCCTCTAAAACCAATAAAAAAAATATTTTTTTAAAAGAAATAGAGCATTTCTCTCCCATCCCCAACCTCCAGGATCCAAAATACAAAGCCCATCCCCTCTGCAGCAGACCCTGCTCCATGTGGCAAGCTCACTGCTACGGCCACACTGGCCTCAGTCTCTGTGAGGCCCCAGTGGCTGTGCTAGACTCTTGAAAAATGAGGCTTCCCACCCCTCCAGACACACAAATGCTCCATACTCCAGACATTCAAAGCTTGGGGGATGCGAGGATCAGAACGGGGGCGGGGGCCTTGGCTGAGGGACAGCGGCAGGTCATACCTGAGCCCTCAACGAGAACATCTGGGGACAAATAACCCTGCTGAAACAGCTGCTGTCTCCCTGCAGGAGTGTCCACAGCCACCTCAGCCACCATGTTGCAGGGGATGTAGCCCATCCGGCCTCCACCTTCACCCCGGTAGAAGCCATCAGCATCCTTGTCCCCAAACACCTGGAGGCAAAGACCAGCTGTTTCAGGAGGCCAGCTGAGCTTGCCCCCTGTGCCCAAGGCCCCAGCCCCCCAGCACTACACGTGGAGCTGCAGAACGCTCTGCCTTTTGTGGCTGTGGAACACTGAATAGGTGCAAAGAGCCAAGAGTAAGTACCAGAGAAATGAGAGAAAATAGCCTTTTCTGTAGTATCGTCACCCACTATCTGCACATCCATTCCCCTGGCCCTACCTCAGACTAGCTCTCCCCAACCTCAGAGCAAGAGCAAAAGCCTTCAATAAATACTTGGAAGCATCATAAAAGTGGTGATGCTGCCCAGCCGATGTGGCTCAGTGGTTGAGCGTCGACCTATGAACCAGGAGGTCATGGTTTGATTCCCAGTCAGGGCACAGGCCCGGGTTTCCAGTTCTATCCCCAGTGTGGGGGGCATGGGGGTGCAGGAGGCAACCGACCAATGATTCTCATCATTAATGTTTCTGTCTCATCTCCCTTCCTCTCTGGAATCAATATAAATATATATATATATATATATGCACACTGAGTGGCCAGATTATTATGATCTCTGAACACATAATAATCTGGCCACTCAGTGTGTGTGTGTGGGTGTGTGTGTGTGTGTGTGTATTTATATATTTATATAGTTTAGAGGCCCGGTGCACGAATTCGTGCATGGGTGGGGTCCAGCCAGCCTGGCCAGGGGGAGAGGACATGGGCGGTTGGCCAGCCTGCCTGCTGGTCAAACTCCTGGTCAAGGGGGACAATTTGCATATTAGCCTTTTATTATATGGGATATACACTGAGTGGCCAGATTATTATGCATTCAGAGATTATAATAATCTGGCCACTCAGTGTATATTTTTTTCAAGTGGTGATGTTAACAGCAGTAGTTATATTGGGCTATGTGCCAGGCAGTTTAAGTACTCTATATGAATCGAGTCATTTAAACCTCAAAAGAACCCTGTGAGGTAGTCATTAACATTATCCCCATTTTACCAATAAGAAAACAGGCCCAGAAGAGTTATCTAGTCAAGGTTACAAAGCCAGAAGTGACAACCCCATTTCACGTGGCTCTAAAAGCTGTCTTTGGACCCATGCATGGTTACATCTCCACACAGCAAAGGAGGGAGGAGAGAGGACTCAGACAGTGAGTCACCTTCAGGATCTGGCCTTCCCGGAAGGGGAGCTCCTCTTCCCCAGCATCAGGGTTGGGTGACATTGACACAGGGTCATAGTCAAACAGAGCCACAAAGACCCTGACAGGCAGGTCCTGGTAAGCCAGCACTTCTTCTGGGGGGCTCTTTGGAGGGGCTGTGGAAAGTTGGGGAGAGAGAGCAATGATAATGAGCTCTGGCCAAGAGGTTAGGAAAGGCCCCCTCCACCTAGCCCAGCCCCCATCAGGTGCTCACCCAGCTCAGTGGTGTTTGGCCTGGGGGCTCGGGCCCCTCTCCGAAGAGGGCCCCTCTGCCCAGACCTGTCCTGCCCTCTGTGCTCTCCAATCTCTGTTGCCTGCAAAGAGGGGGCAACAGAGGGCAGAAATGTCACACCATCCGTCTGGCAGGCACCTCAATGGGGGCAGAACCCCGCACGTGCTCCCCAGCTCTGCCCCGGCAGCAAAAGCAGCACAGCAGAGCAGGGACACAACATTCCTCTCCTGCGGTCTTGGTCCAACCTCACTGGAGACTTCAGACACCCCCGGGGGTCGGGGGAGGAAGGGCAGGTGGGGAGCCCCAGCTCCAGCCACCCTGGTAGCTGTGTGCAGTAGAGGGGACTAAGGTGAGATCTTAGAGTTGACCAAGGAGAAATTGAGAGGAGGCCTCTTCTCAGCGTCAGGGTTGGGTGACGCTGGACATCACAGTCAGTGTCCTAAGCAGAGGAAAGGGCCACCCTGCCCAAAGGCAGGGGGCTGGCTGGCGGCAATTGGTGACTAATAATAACAGAATATGGTGCATCCCAGTTCCGATCAGCAGAAGCAGCAAAGCAGTGGAATGTGGGTGGGAAGAGACAGATGAGGGAGCCCAGAGGCCCAGCCCCACCTCTGTTGATGAAGGCGGCAGCGTGGAATGGGAGTGGCTGGTGGGCAGCAAGCAGAGCCACCAGGCGGCAGCAGGCAGGGGGCTGCCGGGGGTGGGGAGTGGGCACGGACCCGGGAGGCTGGCTCCTTGGCTCTGCCAGTCGCACTGCAGCCTCTCCGCTCTGGCTCCCCTCTTTCCCAGGCCGGGAGGCGTGGGTAGGGGTTGGGGCCTGAATTGGCCTTCAGAGCTCCCCTGGACCTTCCTATGGGTGCTGTGTCCCAGGCCTCCCTGTCTCTGAGGTAGCAGGAGCTGGTGGTGCTGACACCCCCGCCGCCTGCCTCCTGCTCATCCTCAGAATCATATTCGATGCTGATTTCCAAGCACTTGGGGGAGAGGCAGCTGGCCAGGACAGATTCTGGCACCCGGCCATGAGGGTGTCTCTGGGAAGGGGCTGGTCGCCCTCTCCCACCAGCCTCTGGTCCACCCCTAGGGCCCTCGCCCACAAGTAGGCCACCCCTCTCCCGTGTGGGGCCGGGTCGTCCAGCAGCCTGGGTCCTGCCGTTGCTGAGAAGGCGGATGCAGTGTTCTCGGGGATCTGGGGACTGCCTGCAGTTTGGGGGCTTCTCGATAGAGCCACTTCCTCTCCCCCAGCTGCTTCCACCAACTAGCCCTGGCATGTCCTCCAGGTGGTCCCCGGCACTGGAGGGCTCAGGAGACAAGGGACATGGTCCAGGTCCTTGAGGACGACTGCTGTCACCACCCAGCTCCAGCAATGTGGGCTCCGGCGGGCTGTGTTCTTGGGAAGAAGAGCCTGCCCCAGGCTTCTTCTTCTCTTCCTCCTCCTCCTCCTCCTCCTCCTCCTCCTCCTCCTCCTCCTCCGGGATGCTAAAAAGCTTCTTGCTGCAGAACTGCTGGAGGGGCAGCTCCAGGATCTGCTCCAAGATCTCCTCGTCACTGTCAGTCTCAGAGAAGGGCTCGGGCTGGGGCTGGGGCTGGGGCTGGGGCTAGGGGTGGGGGATGGGGAGAGCGAAATGGGGGAGGAGGGCAGCAGGGAAGAGAGGTCCATGGGAAAAAGAAAAAGCTGTGACCTTTGCCCTCAGATGAGAGCAGGGGTTACAGGTAACCTCACAGCCCTCCCTCAGCTTCCTCTAAGAGGAAGGACCAGAGAGGGGGTGGCCCAAAGTCACATGGTGTTTCCAGGACAGAGCCAGAGAGAATGAGGGAACACACCCAGGATATGGCTGCACAGATGCTCAGGGCCCTGAGTGACAGGAGCAGGCCATGCCTGTAATAGCAGAGAGGACTCCCCCATTCCTTCCCCAGTAGCTCCCAACACAAGGATCTCAGAAGGCCAGGGTGCTGCACCTGGTGGGCTGACGCCAGAGAAGGTGCAGCAAAGAGCTCCTCATCCTCCCCTTTCTTCCCAGGAGGGCAGAGGTCAATCCTGAGCCACTTCCTATCTGTGGCTTAGGACAGGGCCCAGCCCACACACCTAGAAGGTTGCTGGCACTCACTGGTGGCTGGAGCAGCTGCTGACACATGGGTTAGAGACCCCTGGAACCCGAGGTCTAGGGCCCACCAGCCCCTCCTCACCCCATTACCTTGGGCCCATTCTCCCTGATGCTGATGCCAGCAACCTGCTTCTGGAAAGAGCAAGCCCTGGAATCCAGCTCCTCTTCCTCCTCTTCTTCCTCCTCCTCTTGGATGTCTGACAGATCTGAGTTTCGGCCATGGTCCCCAAGGGAGTTCACTAGACGCACCCCGAGCTCTGCCATGTCCTCCTTCTACAAGAGGTGAGACAAAGGAGGGGAGGAGGAAGGGCAGAGAAGGACTCCAGGTTGGGGCACTTTGGCAGGGTCAGCCCCAGCCAGAATGAAGCCAGAATAAAAGGAACCCCTTGGCAGAGGGAGAGGGTCATGTCCCAAATGGGGGTACACACAACGAGGGGAGGAGAAGGATGGGAGCGAAAGAGGAAGAGGAAGAGGAAGAGGAAGAGGAAGAGAGAGAGAGAGAGAGAGAGAGAGAGAGAGAGAGAGAGAGAGAGAGAGAGAGAGAGAGAAAGAGAAAGAAAAAGAGAAAGAGAAAGAGAAAGACAAAAAGAAATCTGGGAAGATAAAGTGGCAAAGAAATAGACATACACAGCACAGACCAGAGCAGAGAACCAGCAGAGAGGGCCAAGTTTTGGCTGATAGGAGGCAAGGAGGCAGGCCTGATTCTTTGAGGTGGCAGAGTATGTCCCTAACCCCTTACCTCAGCCCTGGGCCTCGGCCCAACCCCTGTGTCTCCTCCAGGGCTGGCCTCAGCACAGGGCACCTTCGGGGCTGGGGCCCCCTCTGTGGAGCAGGCCTCTCCCATGGTCCACTCAGCCTTGTCCTGGGCCAGTGAGGAAGCTGCAGGGCCAGGAGCTCTCTCACCCACGGCTGGCTCTCTGGCCCTCCTGTCATCTGAGGTGCCCAGCACAGCTGACCCAGCTTCCTCCTGGAATGGAAGGCACTGAGGAAGGGCCCAAGCCCCGGCCCTTCTCCCAGCTTCCACCTGCCCAGTAGGGTACCTGGGAGCAAGGTGCTGTGGGCTCCTCTTGGGATCCTCTTGTCTCTCTGGGAGGGCTCGCTGCGGGAACTCCATGGGGCTCTCTAGTTCCATGGGGCTCGGGGCATCGGAGGGGAGAGCTGGGGTCTCCAGGAGCTGGGGAGGCTGGAGCAAGGGGCGGCCTGGCCTCTGAGCCTGGCCGTGGTGAGGGGCAGGAGACCCTGGCTGGCAGGCAGGCCACAGCCAGGGCCGGGGCAACGGGAGCTGGAATGGAGTCGGCCGACTCGCCATGGGGCGACATGGTGCGCACTGCCACCTCGCTGCACGCCTGCAGCAGCTGCAGCTGGGACAACTCCACCAGCACGCTGCCCGCCGTGGGTGAGGCCACCTCCATGATCTGCAGGATGAAGGGAGCACAGGAGGGGAAAGGGAAGCTGGAATGACCAAGTGTGAGGACACCACGACAACGGTGACTCACACCGGTGAGGCGCCGTGCTAAGCCCTTGGCATGCCTATCTCATTTAATCTGCCTGCCACAGGGCTTCGGTGCTAGAATGGTTTTTTGAATCCCAGTTACCAAAGCCCATGCTCTTAACTAATCTGCTACCTAGTGCCCAAATGCCAGGGGCTGGGCATCGCTGTGCCAGGCTGGGGAGACTAGGCCTCTAAGCATGGCAAGGAGAGACCCACATCCTGCTCCTAGGGTACAGGTGGACAGAGTCCCCGGGCCATACCTTCTGCCCATCCGCATAAATGGCATAGCCTGTGACCCGGACGCCATTGGAGGTCCCAGCAGCATCTATTGTCACGGGGAGCCAGCTGATGATCACGATTCCAGGAGAGGGCCCTGGCTCAATCTGCACATCCAGGGGAGCATCCGGTGGGCCTAGGGGAAAAGGACACAAGACCCAGTAATGCAGGACACTCACCGCTGGAGATACCGCCCACTTTGCCACTTCCCTGAAAATTCTAGTAACAATAGCCTCTCCTTCCACAATCCCCCATGGCCTGGCCTTCTGGGTGTCGCAGACAGTCAATGCCCAAGCCTGCATACCTGCTGGGAGTGTCGTGAACTGCAGGGTGGCAGTCCGCTGCTCCGGCCTCTCCCAGCCTGGTTCACAGGATCCTCCAGGTAGGAGCTGAGCCTCCACTCGGGCCTGATAGAGTGTGCCAGGCCGCAGGTTGCAGAAGGTGGCCCAGTAGGTGCTGGGGCGGGCAGGGGGGCATTCTTCCCCATTGAGGTAGATGGCATGAGCCAAGTTGCTATTGCCAGGCACCCAGGTGATCTCAGCAGAAGTGGCTGTCAGTCGATGGACTCCTAGCTGGCTAGGTACCACCCCGGCCCTGGCACCCATGGCCAAGCAACAGCGCAGAGGGTCAGAGCTGCCCCGACTGGTCAGGGCCTGCACAGAGACACGGAGCGGCCCGGACTGCAGGTCCAGATTTTCAAGCACAGCCTTGGGGGGTGCCCCAGGTCCCAGGGCCTGACGCAGCTCCCCATTCACGCAGATCTGGTAGCCATGCAGCTCCACTCGCTCAGGAGGCGGCTCCCAGGCCAGCACCACGCTGTGGGCCAGCTGCTTGAGGATGGCCAGATGGCGGGGGTAAGGCACAGCAGGGGGCTCGCCCAGGCCTTCGGGTGAGGGGCTCAGACTGAGCTCATCCCCTGCAGTCTCCTCCTCTGATCTGGGCTGGCTGCGTCCCCCGACACTCTGGCCCCCGCTACTGCTGCCACCTCCACCACCGCTCAGGAAACTGAGTTCAGGGCCTGAACTGTGGGACAAATCGGCCAGCTCCGAAGGGAGGGAGGTCAGGAGGTCATCGTCGGACACGCGCTCTACAAAATTGGAAGGAACCAGGCCCCTTCGGCCATCCATGAGCTCCCCTGGCGGAGGGAGGGCAGGGAAGGGAAAGGCAGAGAGGAGGTAGAGAAAAACCGGTCCAATAAGTGCCTTTTACAATGGGGAGTGGGTGTTCTTAAGCATTTGATTCAAATCAAGGTTTGCCTATCAGCACTTTTAAAAGACAAGAGCAGTCAAGACCTAGATTAGGGAGTTTTCGTAAGTGTGATCACAGTATTGTGGCTGTATAGCACAGGGCTCCTTATTTTTAATGTGTGCATGAATCACCTGGAGATTTGTTGAAATGCAGATTCTAATTCTGTTAGGTCTGGGTGAAGCTGAGATGCTGCGTTTCTAACTAGTCTGGAGGTGATACTGATGCTACAAGGATGTAGACGAATGTCCATGCTCTGAGGAGGTGCATGTTGAAGTATGTTCCAGATGGGATTAGAAGCAGGCCCGGGTCTGGGAGCATGACTGGCGGTCAGTCTAGGCAGCGACCAAAGGTCAGTTCTGTTACCTGTGCCAGCTCCCCTGAACACTTGACCACAGATTATTGTAACATGTGTTGTTTTTGTTTGAGGGACGTCAAGGGAGGAAGAAATTGGGCATGCAGCAGGTCATGTCAGCGAATTTGAGAGAAGGAAAAATCCCCAGGAAACAGTGGCTGCTGTGCCTTAGTGGGAGTCAGGGGCAGCAGAGGGTGCATATAGGGCCTGCGAGTTTCCCCAACACCTTCTCTTTCTCTCAGGCTAGGAGAGAAAAAAAGGCAAGGAAACTTGAAGAAGAAACAATAGGGACATTATAAATAAGATCATATTAGCACTGTAGTGGGTTGAATAGGGGCCTCCAAAAATATGTCCCTGTCCTAATCCCTGGATCCTATGAATGTGACCTGATTTGGAAAAAAGGCATCTTTGCCCATGTACTTAAGTAAGGAGCTTGAGATGAGATCATGCCCGGTTATCTGGGTGGGTCCTAACTCCAATGACAGTAAGAGATGCACAGAGAGAGATACTGAGAGAAACGGAGGAGGCAATGAGATGACAGATGCAGAGACTGGATGTGGCCACAAGCCAAAGAACACCTGGAACCACCAGAAGCTGCAAGGAACAAGGAACAGATTCTCCCCTCAAGCCTCTCGAGGGCTTGTGGGCCTGCCAACACCTTAATTTCAAATGTCTGGCCTCCAGAGATATGAGAATACATTTCTGTTGTTATAAGCCACCCAGTTGGGGGTGATTTGTTATGGCAGCTCTTGGAGATTAATATAAGCCCTAATATGACATTAAGATAGGAGCCTTCAGCCCTGAAAGGCTGGTGCTGGAATCAGGCACATGCCCCAGTGCTAGTACCACTGAGAGCAGTCCAGGTGGGACCAGGTGCAGCTGAACCAGTCACTTAGCTCAAGTTTGGTGAGGAATATGGCATCCTGCATCCAGTCACCTCCATGCCTTTAAGTCTATCCCTGCTGTATAATTCAAATTCTAGAAATTTGTGGTTGGTTAATATTTACGTTTTGGCTGCCCCCAACCCGTCCAAAAAAAAAAAAAAAAAGGTGTCAGCTTTTTGTTTTGTTTTTTCATAACAAAAAGCCTGGTGCCAGACCAGGGACACCCTACGGAGTCTCTTTTGCAGGCCCTGCCCTGTTACCCAGTCTCAGTAATGGGACATCTGCCTCAGTTGCCTGGTCTCCCCCCTGGAGAACTGCTCTGAAGACCACCCCCTGCCTGGGCCCTGACACCTGCTACTAACTACTTGCTAACACCCTTTCCTGGGCTCTGGACCCTGATTCCTCCTCCCTACACCCAACTGGAGTCCAGCATCAGATCTGTGCTACATGTCTGACCTCGATGTCACTAGTGTTAAACACTGCCATACTCTGTCTGCCAGCACAAAAGTGAATTCAGTCAAAATCCCATCTCACTGTCTATCATCTGCCCTGTGCAAGGCTTTGTCCTGACCTGTGGACAGACCAGCTGCCCCCTTTCCCAATACGCTTCCTTTCCCTTTCCCCACAGGCTGCCAGGTCTCTGTTGCCTTGTAGGTGAGTCTGAAAAGTTATGGTGGGCTGAGCATGCTGAGGAGAGGGTATGGATGGGTAGAGGTCTTTGGGAAGAAGAGCTTAAAAGCAGAGGAATAGACAGAATGACCCCACCTTCCTACCTTCAAAAAAGCCATCCTCATCCATGTTGCCATAGATGTAGATATATTCTCCAGCAGTAAGCGGAAGTTCTGCCTCTGGATTCTCATTGGGGCCCTCGAATGGGTTGTAGCTGTTGGAGGAGGCACAGAGGAAGAGAAGGAGGAGGACGGGAAGGAAAAGGAGGAGGAAGAGGAAGAGGAGGAGGAGGAGGAGGAAGAAGGAGGAGGAGGAGGTTGGAGGTTGGAGGAGGATTGTGACCTACATCCTACCTTCATGTCCCATTTCCTTTCCCCACTGCCCTAGGCCTTTATGGAGACTTGGTTGTCCACCTTTAGCCAAAGAGAATGCTCACTGCACCCACCTTGGCCCAACTAGGTTAAGAGGACATGTTCAACTGGGATCCCTGTACCAACCCCTTCTTTCCCAGATGCCTCTATCTTCTCCAGGCCCCTTCCTCCCACCCACCCCACATGCTGGGGGTATAGGGAGCAGGGTGAGAGACCCACCTATAGCGTGCTAGGAAGACCTGGATCCTGGCTCCTCCCCGGCTGCTCTCTGGAGCTGCTGGGAGCAGGGATACAGTGTCTGCCTCCAGCTCCTCCACCTCACTGGCTGTGTCCACCTGGGGGAAAACAGAAAGAGCCAGACCTCTCCATGACCCAGGGCCAATGGCCAAGCAAGCAGGTTTCCAGACTGAGCCAGAGGAGGACCCTCTGAGAAGGGAAAATGAGTACAAGGCCTATAGCAATAGCCCCGCTGTTTTCTAAATCAGCTCCTGAGCCAGCAGATCCTAGCAAAGCCCAGCTGCTGCAGAGAGAGGGAGTGGGGATAACCTGGATCCCTCTGGAGCCCTGACCTCTACTGCACCAGCCCAGGAAATGACCACTTTCCCCATCAGAGAGGGGGCCGGCCACACTGGTATGGGTGGGTGTCCAATGGCAGTGATCTCCTTAAGGTAAAAACACAGCAAAGCACTCGAACTATAAAGAGGTGAAGGCAAGGAGGCAAAAGGACAAAGAAGCCCTAGCCAGCATGGTTCAGTGGATAGAGCATCAGTGTGCGGACTGAAGGGTCCCAGGTTCGATTCCAGCCAAGGGCACATGCCTGGGTTGCGGGCTCGATCCCCAGTAGGGGGCATGCAGGAGAAGGCCGACCAATGATTCTCTCTCATCACTGATGTTTCTCTCTCTCTCCTCTCACTTCCTCTCTGAAATCAATAAAGAAATATATATTTTTTTAAAAGGGACAAAGAAGTCCCTTTGTGAGAAGTGTCCTGAGCACTGGGCATCCAAATCCAGCACCACTGCTCTGTCCCACAAGGGGGCAGTAGAGGGCTGGGGTTGGGTTCTACCACTTCCCATAGCCTGGGACATCAGGGTTGCTCCAGGCCCGCCCCTCCACGTTCTGGAGTTTGGGAGGTAGGAGGTGATTGGAAGAGTTGGGAGTGATCCCCAAGAACTCGGTGATAATAATAGCTGCCATATTTAAGTATTTAGTGTGTGCTCTGCACTGAGGAAGGCACTTTCCTTTCATTTTTTCATTTAATCCTCACAACAAACTTACAAGGCAGATTTTATTAGCTCCCAAATCCAATCAAGGAAACCAAATCCCAGGAAGGGTCTTGCTAAGACAACACTGGGATCTGAATCCTGGAACCTGTGCTCTTTCTCACATGCCCATCACTTCTGCTGCAGCCACTCTCATGAACAGTCTCATTATGTGGAACCTGGCGCCATGGTATCTCCCTCCAGCCAACCCAGGACTTCTCTAGGGCTTCTCTGAGCCCCAGAGGGGCGGGGCTGGGTGGCTCCAAGGTAAGGCCTTTACAGGGGCCCTGGAGACCAACATGGCTCCTCCTTGAGCTCCCTGCAGACCAGGAGGAATCTACGGGCCCTTCTCTCCCAAGGCCTGGCTCCACTTCCCAATGTGGAAACCCCTCATAGGCCAGCGGTCACCCAACTTTTGGGGGCTCCACAAAAGGTCAAGGCCACCTCCCCTCCCACTTTGCCGAGGCAGAGCCAGAACCCAAGCCCCTCCCCAGCACTGACCTCAGGCGTAGGGCATGACTTTGGGCTGTTGTGGATGGACTCAGAGTGAGAGGAGTTGGAGAGAGACTCTGCCTTCTTGGCTGTCCTTCGAGGGACCCCGGCAAGGGTGGCAGGAGCAGGCTCAGAAGACTTTGGGGTGCAGCGTCCTGGGGAGCCCGGCAGGAGGTCAGAGTCTAAAGAACAGATGACCCATGGGTGGGTGTGGGGTCTGTGGCCTGAAGAAGGACCAGGGACCAAGGTCGAGCTGCTTGGATTATGGGGGTCAGGCCCGCCATAACTGGGTTTCCTTACAAGAAGGGAAATATTTAGCCAAAACTGGTTTGGCTCAGTGGATAGAGCGTCAGCCTGTGGAATGAAAGGTCCCAGGTTCGATTCCAGTCAAGGGCATGTACCTTGGTTGTGGGCACATCCCCAGTAGGGGGTGTGCAGGAGGCAGCTGATCGATGTTTCTAGCTCTCTATCCCTCTCCCTTCCTCTCTGTAAAAAATCAATAAAACATTTTTTTTTTAAAAAAAGAAGGGAAATATTTAGGAAAACTTACTGAGTAGAGGTAGAGGAACTTTACATATATTATTTTGCATGAGCCTCAGAGTAGCTTGATGAGATGCACCGAGTTTTTCCTTTTTTATAACTTAGGAAACTGGGGCCCAGTGGTTTAGCAGCAAGCTCAAAATTACATGGACTATTGAGTGAACAAAGTTGGGACCATCAGGTCTGATGCCCAACTCCTTACAAGCCCACACTGCCTGCCATCAAGTTCTAGAGCCCAACTCCCAACCACAAACACAGAGGTCTTATTGGAGGGAAGGAGCAGTGGCCTGAGACACCTGGGCCAGACTCAGGGACAGCCACTCCAGACCTGGCTCTAACTTGCTGTATGACTTCGGGTGAATTGCTAGCCTTCTCTGACCCTGAACTTTCTGCTCCATACAAATCCCTAAGCCTGGGGATTCCAGGCTAATGGCACTGGGAGTCTACCTTACCTTTGGGGCCGGATCCCCGGCAGGGCTGGGGGTTGGAGCAGCAGCAGGGGGGTGGTGGGCGATCCCCAAGGGTACTGCAGCCTAGGGCTGAGGTGAGCAGATCCAAGGGGCCAGGGTGCAGGCGGAAGGCCTGGAGTTCCTGTGCCAAGAGGCTGAAGCGTTCTGTTTGGCTGCGGCACTGCTCCTCGAGCTCTCGAACCCGGACCTGAGCCAAGACCACCATGAGCCACCAGTCCCAGCAAAGCTGCCCAGTCCCAACCTGTGCCATCTTCACATAGCCACACATAGGGCTTCAGACCACATCGCCCAGCCCCTAGGCCTTGGTATCAATCCTGGGCCTGGCTGCCCCATCGCCCTTAGTAGTGTCTAAGCTAAGGGTAACGTGCTGGAGCTGTGGGACATCACATGACTCTCCTCCAGAGAAGAGCTGGGCCTGCTTCACACTCAGCATACCCTCTCGCCCCAGGCAGTGGCACTTCCTGCTTCTGACTGCTTTCTAGGCCCAAAGGGATGGCTCCCATCCCATCACTACCACCAGTATCAGCTCAGGAGTTTTCTTGGCTCTGCTGCTTGTCACCCTCCCACAGTCAGTGACCCAAATCCCTGCCCTCAGAGAGGTCCCCAGAGAGACCACACACGGGAGCTAGGGACATCTTGTGACAAGAACGAGCCAATTCTCAAGACCTCTTCATCAGGTATCCCGAGAGTCTCAACCTAAGGGGCCCTCCCCTGGCCAATATCAAGAGGATTATGGGATAGGCTGATGCTGAACTTCCTCATGGGCTCAGTGGCTAGGCTTTAGAGGAGGGAAGGCCCCATGTCTGCCAGGTGTAGTAGCAGGTCCAGGACAAGGAGATGGCCCACGTGTCCTGTGGGAACCCCAGCCCATCTACAGACTCTCAGGTCTGCTCCTGGTCACTCCTTGCTCTGTTGGACATGAGAGTTGGGACCACTTGGACCTGATGGAGGAGATGCAGCTCAGTGGGCCAGGAAGGTGGGAGATTGAGAGGCTATACCTGCATGGAATCCAGGGTAGACTGTTGCAGGAAAGAAAAGCACAGAGGAGAGATTAGATCCTGAGACTGTGTGTCATCACCCAGAGAGGGAGAGGGAGAGACAGGGGCCCAATTGGACCCCCTCTGGCCAGCTCCCTGGACTGACTGAGCAGTTCCTAAATCGAAGGCTATTTCAAGGTGAAGGCATGGGCGGGGGCGCTGAGAGAGTAATGAGACTCCTGCCTCCAGACCCTGCCTGGTTGTGCCCTAGCCTGAGAAACAGGCCAATGGTGGAGGGGATTCTCCAGGCACTAGAGTATTTAAAGGGCCTTCCTGCAACCTCACACCCCACACAGTCCACTCTAGCTCTCTCTGAACTTCCCCTGCCTCCCCCCAAGCTGGTATTGCTGATGGCCACCTCCAGGGACTTACCTCCAGCAGCTGCACGGCCCCTTCATGTTCCCTCTTAGCTTCTGCCTGGGCCTACAGGTGGGAGGAGGCAAAATGCTGGAGGGGAAGGATGAGGAATGGGGGTGGGATAGAGGGAGATGCAAAGGAGGATAGGAAGGGAGGATGGAGGGCAGAAAGAGGGAGAAAGAGAGGGACAGGCAGAAGGAAGGGGGGCTGAGGGTTCCTCCCTTCCAGACTCCTACCCTTGAACCATACCTTAGGCCAGAAGGCAATAGGATCAAGGAGAGGTGGGCCTGATGCTGTCTCTCTCTTTCCAGGGCACCCACCCTCCAGTTTCCCTCTTATCTCCCTGGAAGCTCCTTCTCAGTCTCTTTCTCCTGCTCCCCTTTTGAATGTTGGGGTGCTACTGAGCCCACTTTATACTTGTTACTCTCTCCCAAGAGGCCCTTCTAGTCAAATGACTAGACACACTGATGACCCCAAAGCATACCTTCAAGACCAACTTCCCCATGACTCCAGACTCATTGATCCAACTGTCTGAGCATCTCCACTTGAATGTTTAACACACAACCCAAACTTAGCCAAGACAGAACTCAGAACTCAGGACTCCCTGCCTCTCAGGTCCTGGGGAGTGAAAACCCCACCCTTTATCAGGGTTTACTCAGCAAACAGGTAACAGAGTGTGAATCCGTGGAGTCTTATCAATTCTATCTCCAAAATACACTTCAAATGCATCCACTTGTTTCCACCTTCACTGCCTGTTCCCTAGTCTAGATGGCCACCATCTCCCACATGGACCCCTGCAACAGCCCCAACACCTGATGGCCCTGCTCCATGCCCACTCCCTGGTCCATCTTCCACGGCGCTGCCAATGTCACCTTCTAAAATGAAATCAGATCATGCTGCTCCCTATTGGGGACCTTTCAATAGCTTCTAACCACTCAGAGAGCAAAATATCCAAACTCCTTCAACAACCTTTCATGCTCAAGGTGATCTGGCTCCTGCCTGCCCCTGCTCTTCTGTCCCTCCAACTACATTCTAGCCACTCTGGTCTGGATCCCAACCTCTTTCCCACAACAGGGCATTGGCACTTCTAGTCCTCTACCTGGAGTGCTCTTCAGCTGGCTCCTTTGTGACCTGGAGGTATTAAAACCTTCCCTGGCAACCTAAAGTGGTCCCTCAGTCACTCAGGAACATAACCCTATCCACCGCCCCCACTGGGATCACCTCAATCACAGATCAGCTTATGTGCTGATTGGTCAGGGACATGGTCTTTGCCCACTGTCCCCCAGCACCTGGCACATAGTGGGTGTTCAGTAAATGCTTGTTGGATGAGTGAATGACTAGGCTGAAGTCCAGCAGCCTCCCACTCTTTAGCATTCCTGCCCTCTAGACCCCCTGTCCCCACCTGCTGCAGCCTCTGGACCTCCTCCTGCTTCTCCTGAAGGCTAAGCTGAGCTTGCTCATGTTCCACCTCCAGCTGCTGCCGCCGCTGGGCCACCTCCCGCATGTGCTGGAATACAAGACCCTGTGTCAAGGCCAGAGACCCACCATTTCTTTAAAGATCTAAGATGAGGGAGGCTCAGATAACATGTGTTTCAGATACCCTCTAAGGCTACAAAAGGAAAGGGGCTAGCAACTCCAAGACTGGGCCTCAGACCCCAGTGCCCCACAAAGGGCATATTGTACTGTCCCACTTTTCTCTCTGTGCCAGGTACCAATACTCCCACCAACACAGCCCTCTCACCTTCAGCACCTGCTCCAGGCTCTCCAGCTTGCTCTGCAGGCCCTGGCTCTTGCGAAGGGCCAAGTCCCTCTCCTGTGTCACCCCCAGGAGCTGGCCCCTCAGCTCTGCATTCTCCCACTCCACCTGGAGAGGGGGGAGTGGCAGGGAGCTGGGTGTGTGAGCTTTGTCCCACCAGCTCCTTGTCCCACCAGGAAGAACAGTACCCTTCATACTCCAGCCCAGTTTGAGGTGTGGAGGAGACAGCCCCTTGCCAGGGACCAGAGCCCTAGCAGGATCCCAAACCACACAGCACCTGTGTGGAGTGGCTACCTGGTCCTTCTCCGTGGCTCTCCCACTGAGCCGGGAGTTCTCATCCACGAGGCGGGCATTCTCATTCTGGGCTTCTCTCAGCTGCAATTCCTGAGAGACCAGAGGAGCTCTGGGGAGGAAGCCTGGCACCCACATTCCTCCCCTCCCCACACAGAGGACCCTGCCCTGCCAGTCAAGGCCTTCCTCCCCCACCTGGTGCCTGCATCAGCCAGGAAAGTAGCCCTGCTGCAGCACAGGGAAAGTGTGCTCCTCAGGGCAAGAAGGATAAAAGCGGAGAGGAGAGGGAGCCCACCACCTGGCTGGCCTGAGGGGGTGGGGGAGCTGGCCTCTGGGAGGCCCTCCAGAGCTCACCAGCTCCTCACATCGCCTCTGCTTTTTTCGGGCTTCCTGCTCCAGGCTCTGGCATTTCTTCCGCTTCTTGCTAAGCTCTGACTCCTGTGGGGTCAGAACCGAGGGCTCCTCATGTGGGAAGGCATCGCTGCCCCCAACAGGCCTCCTCCAGCCCTTGCCCTGGGACTTACCAGCTGCTGCACCCTCTGCTGTTTCTCTGGCTCCCCTAGGACCACGGGTGGGTTTTCCACATCCTCCTGGGGAGTAGCCTGGAAATGCCCAGGGGCACGGGACTGGCACCTGAGAACAGGGCCCCAAGGCAGCCTGCTCCCAGCTCAGCCTGTCCGTGGGAGGTTTCTACCTCATCTCACAGTCAGCCAAGAGATCCCTGTCCAGGAAGTGGAGGGGGGGTGCTCTCTCCCCACCCCATGCCATCATCTCCACCTGATGTGGAACTGCAGAGGCTGCACCTCTGAGTTCTCCAGCTCCTTCACCAGGGAGAACAGAGATGAGTCCCTTATCCAGGCCAAAGCTTTCCCTTTTTAGCTCCTTCCAGCAGCAGCCCTGCTCTGCACTCAATAACTGCCCTGGTGTCCTTCCATGACTGGCAGAGAACTAGGCGGCCACCTGGGTCCCTGGGGATATGGTATTACCAGAGCTAAGGGTTCTTGGACAATCCAAATAGGCCCTAGACTAGAGCAATGCAAAACCTGGCCAGGCCCTTCGAAAGCTTCCCCAAGCCCACCCTGTGGCACCTCCCATTTATCTGTGCAAACTCTAGAGAAGGACTGGTCTTGATGGATGCATCTCCCTTCCTGGGCCAGGCAGAGGGGCAAAATCTAGCAAGAAGCACCCTCCACCCAGAAGGAGGTGGACCTAAGTGCCACCCAAGGAGAGAGGATGGAGAGGAGCCAGACTTCCAAGTTCTGGGGGTCTGAGGTGGGGTCCCTCGCCTGCGCAACAGGGGCTAAGCCCCGCGCCCAGTGTGGGTCGCCCATACCTGGAGCCGGGACGGACGCTGCCCCGTGTAACCGGGGCGGGCCTGGCAGACCAGGCAGGCGCTGAAGGGGGCGTCCCCGCGCAACAGCAACGGCGGGAGGCTGCGGCGCAGACTGAGCCCCGGGCGGCTGCCAGGGCAACCAGGGATTTGCGGCCAGGCCGTACCACTGGCGGCGCGGCAGGGGCGGCGGGGCGGGGCGGGCGCCGCGGGACGCCGGCCTGCGGAGGGCGGACCACAAACTCCCGGGGGTGGGCACAGGTACGAGTGCTGGGAGGCTGAACCGGGACCCTACCTCTGGGTGTCAGGAAAGGACCCGCAGCCCTTGTGGTGCGCACGCCACCACCGGATTTTCGGGGCTCTGAGCGCGTTTCAGGAGGAGATCCCGGAGCCCCCCACCCTCCATCTACACACACCTGTCCCGGTGCCGGCGCTCACCTCTCCCGGGGCCCTGGGGGTGGGCGTCCCTGCTTTGACCCCGACAGTGGGGCCTGGGGGCCGGAGCGGCGGGGACGGTTCCTGCTGGTTGCGCAGGGCGATCTGCCTCTGCAGCCGCAGCACCTCCCGCTGGGACTCGCGAAGCAGCCGGTCGAAGTCCCTCAAGTGGAGCCACTGGGGGCCCTCCTGGGTTGGGGCACAGGGAGGGAAATTTGGCCTAAACCCCTGCCCACCTCTCCCTCAACTTGTCCCTTTGCTAGAGGGGCTCTGATCGCGGGAACGTGCACATCCTCCCATGCATACTAGTACATGCCTTGGTCATAGGTGCGTGCGAATAGCATTTGCTAGCCCGAGTGCAGACATACAGTGACTCATTTACTGGGCACTCGCCGTGTGGCCGGCACTCGCCATGTGGCCGGCACTGTGCTAAATGTCTTGTGAACATCACTTGACGCAAGTGTTAGATATGTGTGGATTCATACAACCAAACCCACTGGTATACAGCCTGAAGCCTGGAGCACAGAAATACCCAGGGGGACTCATGGCTCCGCCCCCTTCAGTTCAGGCTTCTCCCCGCTCCCACCTGGGCCGTTGCCAGGGGAACCTACTCCCCAGCAGCCTCCACCTTCCCGCTTCATTTGCATCTCATTAACATCTCGGTCCACATCCCACAAGCCTGGCAGGTGGCTCTGGGTAGGACGGAGCTGGATGGGGTGACCAAGGCCTCCTCGCACCTTGCCCGCCAGGGTGAGCCTGGCCTGCAGCTCCCTGCACTCCCGCTGCAAAGCAGCAATCTGCTTGTCCTTGGCCAGCAGGGCGCTGGCTGTCTCACTGAGGTCCCGGGTTCGCTGGCGGGCCAGGGCCTTTCGGCACAACTCCAAACTGGGTCCTGGACGGGGCACGGGGGCACTCACCTGGCCAGAGGAGGGGTAAGGCCAATGGTCATCTGAGGGCTGGGGCACTTCTCCCACTTCTCAGCTCCTCCCCAAGGAGGGGTTAGGTTGAAAACCTACAAGTGTGGCCTCTTGCTTTTACCCTGTCTGGGGCGGCAGGGGACCAACAGCCTCATTTGACCCCAACAATCCTCAAGCAGGGCTGACAGAGTTAACCTCACATCCTAGTTTAAGCTCAAAGGATGCTGCTAATTTAGGGCTGCCACTGTGATGGGTCTTCATCCCTGCCCCCACAGGCTCTGTACCCAGAGATGAGCTCAGCGGGAGACTGTAGCCAGCACCAGCACGTGGTAATCCAGAATCCTGCTCCCTGCCTGCTCAGGAACTCCCCGCCCAGCCCTTCCCTCCCTCCTGTGGCTCCAGAAATCCTCAGCCTCCTAGCCTGGCCAGCATTTGCTCTTCCTACACTTTGGCCCCCCGAGTTCCTGCTTTCCTGGGTGCTCAGAGTCCATGACTCCTAAACCCCACCCCTCAGGCCCAGCCCTGACTTCCCTCTTCCCTGGTCACACAGCCTTCATCTTGCAGCCTCCGGCCTCCCATCCTCACCACCTTCAGGTTAGTCTCCTGCAGCTTCCGGGCCCTCTCCTCCAGGCGCTTGGCAATGACTGCCAGCTCGGCGTTCTTTCGCTTCAGCCTCCGCACCTTCTCCTCCGTCTCTGGAAAGCTGCTCTTCCTCTGACAAGGGGTCAGCCAGAATAGGGCATGTGGGAAGCACCCCCGCTGACCCAATCCTAACTGCCCAGGCCTTGGGCTAGAGCCCTGGGCTCACAGTGGAGTCCTCAGCAACTCTAGATAAGGGCTCACCCTCTCTGGGTCAGGGATCATGTCACCTCCAGGTGGCCCCCACTGTGGGAGATATATATGGGATGAGGAGGGCACAGAGGCAGAGGGGCAGAGTGTCTGAGTCTGCCTCCCCCCAGCTCCGGCCAGGACCCAGGACTCACCAGCCTCTGGTTTTCCTCTTTGAGGATGGCACAGTGCTGCCGCAGCTCCCTCAGGGCCCTCAGCAGCTCCAGGCTGGGCCTGTCCCCTAAGCCCATGCTCAACTTGCCCTGGCATGGGAAAGGAGAGGGCACAGGGCCTCAGGAACCCACCCGACCTAGTCAGAGCTCTCCCACCATGGCCCCAGGAGACACAGAGACAGGAAGATTCTCCCCCACATCCCAGGCTTTCAGAATCAGCTCGGGAGGTCCAGGAGAAGGGGCTATCTAGCCTCCCTGCCTGCACTGGCACCCCCAACCCTGGGATCCTCTCTGGTAGCTCCCAGTTCTTCCCATCCCTGCTCATCTCCTCCTGGGAAATGCCAGCCCAAGTTCCCATGCCCACCCCTCCAGGCTCCATGGTCCCTGGGTCCCTGCCCCTAAAGTCCCACTCCCTCCATCTCACACCCAACCCTAACCTTGTCCTCCCTGGCTCAGCTCAACACTGAGCCCCTTCCCCTAAATCCACTTTCTCTGCACTCTGATTCCAGCATATAGCTCCACATACCCCAGTATCCTCCAGCCCCCAAGAACAGAGACTCAGGGAGGAGGAGACACAGACAGACAGACGGTCAGAGAGAGATTAACAGAGAGAGAGAGAAGGGGGGTGGTAGGGGCAGGGCCAAATGTATACAGACAGAGAGTCAGAAGGACAGACAGATGGCAAGAAATGGAGCCACTGAGATTCCTGTCCAAAGAAGGGAGGACAGATAGTCACAGAATTGGAAACCACAGATAGAGACAGACCAGGAGAGGAGAGGGGGGCCGTGGGGTTGCATATCATGCCCATGAGGAGAGGCCCCCACCGCTCAGACCAAGCCGTCCACCGCTCCCTTACCTCCTGGAAAGCCTCCACTTCCTCGTCCTCCAGCCGTGGGCAGCGGGGTCCGGAGCTCGCTGCTTGCGGCCCCAAGCTGGGCAGCCCAGTTTCTGTTCCTTCAGGGTCAATGTCCCCCACAGGCCCAGGGCTCCAAGCTCCCTCGGGCTCAGAGCTCTCCAAAGGCCTCAGTTCTCCAACCTGCAGAGCTGCCGGAGTATCGGCAATGCTTGGGGCTGCCCCTCCAGGTTCGCCCTCCTGTCCTGGAATCCAGCTCTGCCAGGCAGGCTGTGCCCATGGCTCCATAGCTCCAGGGTCCCCCGGCCGTAGGAGGGGTGTCAGTTGCTCCATGGTACTGCCAAGGGGCCCCAGGACTCGGGCTGGGGGACATCACCCAGCCAAGTGGAAGGGCTGGCAAGGGTCTTGCCAGACTGAACCCTTTCCTCTCGGAGCTCTTGGCTTTACCGGGGCTCCATCTGAGGTTGGCCGAGTTCTTCCTCACCCACAAAGGAGGCCGCGGGAGTCAGGATTGCCAGAGCTAGAGCTGGGGGGGTGTGAGCTATGTCTGTTTGTGGCTGTGTGTGTGCAAGGGTGTCCCTGTGAGGGGTGGGAGGATGTGCAGAAGCCACCGACAGCAGAGCCTGGGTGAGGGTGTGCATGTGTCTCCAGGTCTGTCTGTTCAGGTCAGCACTGTCTGGTGTGTGTGTTTGGAGGATGGTATCCCCACTTGTGTGTGTTGGAGGATAGCGGTTCTGTGTGTCACTGTCTGTGCCTGTTTCAGAGTTACCAGTTGTTTCTCTCTGTGTGTGGGTGTCTGTATTGCAGGGCTGTGGCAGTATGTGATGCTGTCACTGCTTGTATCCGAGCATCTCAGTGTTGTGCAGCTGTGTGCATCCGTGTCATTGTGTGTTCGTCAGCGTCTGTGAGTCTGGCCATCCATCATGACCCCTCAGCCAGCTTGGGGTCCGCAGGCTGCTGGGGGTGATCCCCAAAGGTCCGTTGTGGTCCTTTATCTCCTGCTCCTCTCTCCGCTGCTGCTCGCTAGCTGGATAGCTTGCTGGGCAGCCCGGCTGATCCTAAGGAGGCCTGGGTCGGTGGGCTGCTCGCCTCATAGTCTCTATCCCTGCTGGCCTCAGCTCTGGGGACTGCAGGGGTCCCCCACAGCCCCGGAACCCTGAGATGATGGGCGCCGAGAAGGCTGAGCCTTAGAATCTAGGGGCTGAGCAGGGAAGAGCCAGCCGTCCCCTCCCCTCCCCCTCCCCTCCCGCCCACCAATAGGAAGTCGGCTGCCGGTTTCCATGGTGATGGCGCTGGACTGGTGGGCTGGACCGGCAGATAGGGTCGGGACAGAAGGAAGAGCAGGATCCTCACGGGATCCCAGCATAATGCCCCCCACATGTGACCTCCCCCCCATACCTTCCGGGGTACACAGGCAAGGGGGCTGCAGTGGGTCCTCCCCACATCAGCCCCAGCCCAAGACGACAGAGACAGGAGGTAGTGTGACAGATAGAGATCTAGCCATGAAGAAGGGCAGGAATAGAAAAAAATGTGATTTGAGATGAAACAAAGAGAAACAGAAATTAAGAGAATGAAAACAGGAAGATTGAAGCAAAGAGACAGAGATAGAAATAGGCTGAGAGAATTGCTTCAGCTTCCTCCTGGCAGGGAGTATTTTGGGGGCAACTTAGCCATCTCTGGCCAGTAGAGGAGACCACATGGTTTTTTGGGCTGGCTATGCTCCACACTGTCAGGAAGTTCATCTTCTGTCTAGCCGTAGGCCTTTTTGCTACGGGAAAATTGCTTTTTTGGACAAGGACATGGGAACTCCCCCACTTACAAGTCATCCAGGACATGGGGGCAGGAACCTAGATGAAGTTCTCAGAGACAAAGGTGCTGGGAGAGACCTCAGGGAGGCTGCCCCTGGCCCCTCTGAACCTGGGACTCAGTCCATCTGCTCACAAGCCAGCCTCAGCCACGGTCGGGGCCCTCCTGTGGCACCCCTGGGGAACAGCAGCAGCCGAACTGAACCACGGAGCCCCTAACCATGAGCTCCAGCCAGGCTAGAACTGCTGGAGCTGTGGGTGGGGTGCATGGGGAGGTGGCACCATCCTCATTTTCCTAAAGCAGTGGGCCGATCTGTGTGTGCACCACTACCTGATGTGTGTTGCTGTTGTGTATGTCGATATAAATGCATATCGTTATGTGCGTACAAATGTAGTGTAGGCATTTATAGAATAGACATGTACTTATCTCTGTACATGTACTTATCTCTGCACATGTAGCGTAGGCATTTATAGAATAGACATGTACTTATCTCTGTATGTGTGGGGCCATGGTATTATTTTATATATGCACACTCATATGTATTATGCATGTGATATTCTGTGTCTATGGGTCTCATTTGGATATGCATGTTTCTGTGTATGCCATTGCATATGTCTACTTGCCACAGTGCCTGTATTTTTATGTGCATGTAAGGCTATGATTATGTGAGTGTATAAATTATAACACTTGCGCTAGCCAGTTCTGCTCAGTGGATAGAGCGTTGGCCTGCAGACTGAAGGGTCCCGGGTTCAATTCCGGTCAAGGGCACATGCCCAGGTTGTAGGCTCAATTCCCAGTAGGTGGCATGCAGGAGGCAGCCAATCAATGATTCTCTCTCATCATTGATGTTTCTATTTCTCTCTCTCTCTCTCCTTTCCTCTCTGAAAGTAATAAAAATATACTTTAAAAATCATAACATGTCATATGTGTATATGAATGCCATTATATGGCACTACGCAATACATGACACATCCCCATATAGTAGTCAATCTGGGTAATGACATGGTTTTATTTATATCTATCTATCTATCTATCTATCACCATGTATTTATTGTATATTTATCATCATGTATGAATGTGTCACTCTATGTGTGTGTGTTTGGAATCAGTGTTTATGTGAATGTCACTATGTATGTATGTGTATGATCTTCTGCTTGTGACACATGTGTTTATGTCATTGTGTGTTCAGTATTGAATATGTATGTGTTCTGAGTGTGTATATCCCTGTGTCATGCCAGTCATGTCACATGTCACTGTACACATGTGTCGATAGCATGTGTATGGGGCCCCTGTGTATAAATGCACATGCATGTGGGGGGGGGTGCTTTGTATATTAGTATCTGATGCTTTGTGTACGTGCCAGTGTGTTTGTGTCCAATTCTTATACTGCCCAGGAATCCTAGGCCTTCTTAGATTAGAACTGGAGATAAGCAACCTTCAGTTTGGGAGTATGGAGGGCAGGGTAAAATTTGGGAAGGCCCCTCATCATCCTGCCCCTCCATGTAATGTCCCTTTTACTGGGTTTGCAGGGAGGTCTCACCCCAGGACTATCCTCCCTCTGCCAGCTGTAGCCTGGCAGGCCCTGAGCCCTCTTCTGGTCTCATAAGCAGGCCAAACCCATTTCTCCCAGCCCCTCTGTGTGCCCATCCATCCATGTGCCCGCTAATCCATTTGCCCACCCCCTCCCACCCAATCCCCGGCAACAAAGTCTCAGACAAAAGAGAAGCAAAGTCCATTATTTATTAGTTTGGGGTCCCAGACACCACCCCACATTCCCCTCCATCTACCCTCCTTTCCCGCCTTTTCTTCGTCCTGGTGTCTGTCCATGCGGCTGGGCCCCCACTTGGAGCCTCTCCGCAGCTGCATCAGGTGCCGATGTCCAGCCCTCCCAAATCTCGGGCAGCAGAGGAGCTGATGTGGCATTCCCCTGGTTGGCCATACCAGGAGGACAGAGCATGGGGGCAGTGGAGGCCTTTCAGTGTTCTGGGCAGGGCGGGGTGGGTGCCTGAGGGGCTCACCTGTCACGCATGGTCCCAAGCCTGGAGGAAGACGGTGGCAGGCGGCGGCAGCGGCGTGGTCTCCGAAGCCCACAGTACACTCATCCATAAAGTAGGAAACACTACACCCTCCAGTGCTGTTAGTAGTGCTTTCTACTTTATGGGTGACTGCACTGTCTGTCTGTCCATCTGTAGGTACTCTTCAGGCCGCCCGCTCCTCCTCCTGACTCCTGTTTCAAGAGCCCCCAACCCTCCCTAACCCTCCCAGTGGCTTCCTAAGACCCCAGCACCTAGCCCCATGGCCCCCAGAGGGCCCGCCCTGGGCTGTGGGCGGTGACTCAGCATGGCGCCAGACCTTGCCTCCTACCTCCCTCCCCCCACTTCCTCTTTGCTTCCCTCTTCCCTTCCCTCTGGGGCTCCACCCCATCCCCCCACTTTCAGGGCCACTCAGGTAGAGACCACCATTACTCATCAGATCTCACCCCAGTCCCCAAGTCTGACCCCCTGAGTGACCCCTGCCAGCCACACTACCCACCCTCCAGAGTCCAGCTGAGGCAGCCACAGCCTCCTCCCCTCAACACCTCAGTCTCCAGCCTCCTTTCCCCAAGGCCTTGGCTCCCAGCCTCCTCACCAGCCCAAGGCTCTGACCCCTTCACTGCTGGGGGAGCAGGTGCATGAAGGGAATCTGGGCCAGGCAGGAGCCCAAGGCTATCACAACAGAGTTGGTGGCCATGTTGGGTGGAGGGAGAGTCTTAGGGCCTCTCACTGATACCAAGTTCCACTTTTCAGCCCCTATCGACCCTCTGTCCACCTTCTGCCATCCCCACCCTACTCTCTGGCTCTTGTCTCATGAAGCCTTGGACCGGCTTTCTTCATCTGGGGACCAGGGGCCATTTTCTCTTCCTTGTCCAGAGGGAAGTCAAGGCCCACAACTTTAAGAAGCTTTCCCACCATGAAGGCAGTAGACCTGAGGGTTATTGCACCTCTTTGCCTACAGCTTTGCTAGTAAGCTTTGCAGGCACCCAAGCCCCGGAAGCCGCTCCCGATAGCATCTCCACCCAGAGCCTGCAGCCCAAGCCCCTCATCGCCCCTTGAGGCCCAGAGTCGATGAGCCCCGGTTGGGGCTGAGGTGAAGGTCTAGACCCCTACCTGATGTTGCAGGGCTGAGGGGAGCAAGCCCTGTGCTCCAGGCTCCCAAGTGGGGTTCCCTTCAGGGCGGGCAGGGCTTATAACCCCGAGGCCACGTGGGCCAGATCTCAGGGCGCCCAACGGTCTTGGAGCCCGCCCCCACACTGCCTCAGAGATTAGCGTGCCCCTCCCCTCCCTAGGGAGGACAGACTGACAGGAAACCAGAGACAAGGCTGGGTACTGGCAGGAGGGGGCTGGAGAGACCATCTCACACGTCCTGGGCAGGTGGCTTCCGGGACCCCAGGCCTACCCATCCCCCATGGCGCCAGCCCCAGAGGTTTGTTCAAGAGTCTGGGACTAACTCAGGGCACTGGGGTTCATGTCAGGGCCTTTGGTGAGTGCCCAAAACTCTGAGTTCTGAATTCCAGCGTAAGAAAAGGACTTTTTCACTAACCTGAGCCCAGAAGCTCCCTTCCCTTTAGGACAGCAGTGGCATTCAGATGAAGCTGTGGCTCCTCTCCAAGAGCTACCCAGAGAGGCCACGGAGGAGCAGGTGCATGAAGGGGGTCTGGGCCAGCACATCACAATGCCATCCACGTAATCAGTTGCCCTTAGTGCCCCACAAAGCCACACCTCCCCAGGCCCAGCCTGCAGGAGGTAAGACCTGCACCCTCATTACATATGGGGGTCACACTTGGGTCAGGTGGATCTGTTGGCCCTAGACTGTGTGTTCATGCTTCCCTCAGGGTCTGCAGGGATAGGAGGGCAGGGCAGAGCAGTGTTGAGAAGAGGGTCTCAGGCAGGGCATGGGTGCCGCTGGGCTTAGAGTGGAGGGAAAAAGGCTCCGAAGGGAGGTTCTCGCAGTCACCGGATGTGGGCAGGGGCCCACCCACCTGCACGCCACCCCCGCTTTCCCCATGGTGAAGGCAGGAAGCTGCCCATCCCAGGGTCCCTAGCTGGGGGAGGGGAACCGGGTGTGGGTATGGGTGGGGAGAGGCCTGGGGGACTGGGTCTAGGCTACACATGTTCTCCAAGCCTCTCAGTGGGCTTGACTCTGGAATATAGAGGAATAGATTGGGGGGTGGTGGTGGGGGGGAAGCGCATGTAGAATCACCCAGATTCCTTCCCAGAAGGCCATGACCTTCTTCTCTGGGTCCCCCATTCAGAGTCAGGCCCACACACACTTGAGGGGACTCTCAGATTCAAGGCCCAGAAGAGGATTGTCATGTGCTGGGGGCAGCAGGTGGGGAGATTGCCTCGCATCCTTTCCTTGCGGAAGGCAGCCCTCAACTGGAAAGTTGTTATCCATCCCCAGGCACCTACATGGGACAGAGAAAGGGGGAGCAGGGTCTGAAGAGACAGTGGTGAGGAGGGCGGGCTGGCCAGAAATGGGGCAGTGCTCCTTTAACAGCCCACCGCGGCTCCAGACCCTGGGTGGAGGGGAAGTGGCTGCCCCAGGCGATAAGAGGATAAGAATATCAAAGTTGTGCAGTAACCTGGGTTCCTAGACCCCCACCCTTCAGGGCCCCTCCTCCTAGAGTATCTTGCCCCCCACCCTCTGCCGACAATGCCTCCATGGCTATCACCTCAGCAAAGGAGAGTCTCAGGCTGGGAGCCAGGGGCCTGGCTCCAGGGCCCAGCTCTGCCATAGACCCTCAGTGTGTGACCTGCGGCAAGTCAGACCTGAGGTTCCTTCTGAGGGACACACTATTCCCCCAAGAGTCTCCATCCTAGCCCCTCTCCTGTCCTGGGCAGGGTAGGGGTGTTCCTGATGCCTGCTGTCCAGTGACAACAGAGCCTGCTTTTCCTTTGTATGTCCTCAATGCCCAAAGCCAAAAATCACCATAGATTTTTAAAATGTATTTATTTAATTTTTTGAAGTGAGAGAATGCCTGCTCCCAGAAACACCCAGGAAGGCTCACATGGGGATCTGAGGCCTGATGGCTTACGGATGGCTTCAGGACACAGGCACTGTTTGGAGAGAGGCGTGACTCCCATTCCCGCCTCAAAGCCGCCAGTTGGCTGAGTTCCCCAGAATGAGAGAAACTAAACCCTAGAGGATGGCCAGTGGCTGAGAGAGGAGGTGGTTGAGAGGGATGATGCTTCCCTTGAAGAGAGTTCAAGTTGACTTTTCAAACTCCACCCCTTGGCGGTAGGATTGGCTCAGCCAGGGACTCGCTGAGCAGACTTAGCTCACTTGGAATCTGTTATACAATGTCTTCCATGGTCTTGTCCAGTTCTGACATTCTAAGTCTGGGAATCATATTCATGCTCAGAGGGAGCAAAAGGGGAGGGGAGATTTGGGACCAAGATAAGGAGTGGGGGTGGGGCAGTGACATCAGAAACAAACTGGGAACAGTCCTTCACCAGGTGACAGGGCTGAGTTGGCTGAAGTCTGGGCTTGGGCTCACAATTCCTCACTCCCACCCCAACCCGCTGACCTAGGAGACAGCCATCTTTGCGTGCCAAGCTGAGGTTATGAGCAGGTAAAGGTGAGCCTGAGGAGAAAAGGTCAGTCTTCAGGGACTCCCAGTCTGATAGGCAAGACACAGACATACATGTAAGGTATGGGAGTCTTGGGTGTTGGTTGGAATGAGCAATTGTATCTAAAGCAGGCATGAGCTTCTGGTCCGATGGGGACACTTGGCTTCTACTTGAGCAAGTGCTGAATCTGACAGTGAAGTAGGAGACAAATGTACAGCTCCACAAGTACCCACATCCTACAAAATTATAGCAACAGGTGCAAGTTAGTCCTGGGTGGCATTGAGGGTCCCATGGGACTGGACTGATGGATGCTGCAGTGGCAACCTCACAGTCACATGGGAGCCCATCAGAAAAGGCTTCCCAGAGAAAGTGAGAATAGACAGGGAGGTTTTGGACAGGAGTGGAGTTAGAATAGAAACTAGCCAGGCAAGGAGGAGAACATGGAGAAAATAGTCAGTTGAAGGGCTAGCACCTGCAAGGGAGAGTAGGCCCTGAGGGTGGGAGAAATGACAGGGCATTGTTTGCAGAGAAGAAAGCCAGGTTTTCCCTCCAGCTGCATGGCCCGGGGCCCTCACTCAGCAGCAGGCAGAGATGGCAGCCCAGATAACCTGCCTGGAGAGGAGACAACACAAGAGAAGCCACAGGACCTAACCACTCACAAACAGGAAGTCAGAAGGCAGCACAGGCCCGCCCTCAGGGAAGCTAGGCTCTGGGACAGGCCTGGCCACAATGGAGAGAAACTGAGCCCCTAGCATTGCAAAATGGGGGATGAAGGCAATTGGAGTCAATAGTCCCAAATGTTGGGACCTTTTACCACTTTCCCTGAAGGGGCCACAAAGGGAAACAGTTGCTGAGATAGGGACAGATAGGGACGTGCCTCACTCTCCCCGCTGCACTGCCTGCCCAGATGTCCTCCAGGTTAACCTCATGCTCCCCTGGCAGCTGCAGTGCACCCCAGGAGGCCAGCACTGCTCTGGGATGGGCTCCTGGCTCAGCTCTCTGGATCACAGTACCCAAGACTTTTAAACATCAGGGTCTGAGTCAGGAAACTGACCTGCAAGCCCTGAGAGAGGCCACAAAGCAAGTTAGGGCCAAGTTCAAGGTTTTGTCCACAGCATCTGGGAAGAGGCAGGACGGGCTGGGTAGGAGGAAAGGGGGTGTGGAAGAAGTCCACCCTGACCACTGCTGTGGGAGTGGCCATGAAAACAGAAGCATCCTCCACTGGAAACTCCCAGGGACACCAGCAGGGAAATGAGAGAAAGCTCCCTCCTGGCTCCCTCCACACACACAGGTGCCTGGGCTAACTTGCAGAGCTGCACCTGCTTCTGTTTTAAGAGCTCTGAATAAAGTGTGTGTGTGTGTGTGTGTGTGTGTGTGTGTGTGTGTGTGTGTGTGTGTGTGTGTGCGCGCGCGCCCAGAAAGCGGCAGGAGCCAGGCAGTAAGGTCTTTCATCAGCCGAACCCCCTACCCCCAACATCAGGATCACCAAGCAGAGGGCAAAACCAGGGGGCAGGAAATTAGAGGTCCAGTCCCCACCCTGTGACTACTTGCAGTAACTCTGGGCCAGTCACCCAATCTGCCCCCAATCCCCAGCCTTTATGTCTTCATCTACAAAATTGAGGAGGAGGTTGACCAAGGGCCTGTTTATATAGGAAGGCCCCAAGAGCAAGTGGGCCCTGGGACCTCAGAGGAAGAAGTGGCAAAGCCTGTGTTCCAAGACCTGACCAGCCACTGGCAAGCCATGGATTTCCCCAGCTGGCTGAAGGGCAGATCTCCCTTAGCTCAGAGAAGGCAGGTGACTGGGAAAGCGTTGGGAGTGCAGCCCTTCCCTCGTGATGGCTGGGAATGAGGGGCATAGGACAGGGGTGGGGGGACTCCTTTGTCTGTCATTCTTCCTGCCAGCACCCTGCCCCCTCAGGAATCAGATCCCAGGGATAGCTGGAGAAGCAGAAGGTGAGGGGTGCAAAGAACTGAGACTGTGAGAGCTGCCCCTAGAACGACTCTGGACTGTTTCTTCCTTCTCTTCCATGGCCCACACCCTGTGCTGGGTGTGTGGGGGGGTGGGGGGGAGGTGGCAGCGGAGGCATAGCACATTCACCTGAATCTCATTTGATCATCATGCTGACCTAGTGATGTAAACGATGGTATCCCCGTCTCAGAATGGGGAACCAGAATTAAGTTTCACCTTCCTGAAAATCGGCCACAGTCACATAGTTTCTGTCCCGCTAAGGGACTCAATTCAAAGTGCCCTGGAAAGGACCAGGCCCGGGAAACCTCGGAGGGGATACTCCACAGACAGTGGCCATGCATCCTGCGTCTGCTCACAAACCAGGTGAAGAAGGGAGGTGGAAAAAGCAGTGGTTGGAACTCAGGGCAGCCGTCCTTGCCCCAGGCCTGTGGGTGGGGGAGAAGGGTCTAAATGGGTAACCGAGTGGTCTGCACAATCCGTCCAACAGGGAACGGCCACCCCAGCCCCTGCCCTCTGAGCCTATTAAGCAGTCAGATGGGGGAGGGTTGGCCACGAAGGCTGGAGCTCCAGCAGCCCCAGCAGCAGCAGCAGCCCCAGCAGCTCACAGCACTGGAGCCGTTAAAAAGTGACTCAACCAGAAAGTGCGTTTGAAGCGACGCCCGCCAGGGCCCCAGAGCCAAACCTCAAAAAGACGAAGTGAGAAAGACAAGCCTGCGGGGGCTGGGCTGGGGGTGGAGGCCTGGCTGGGAGCCACCTGGCCAAATAAGGGCAAATGCTCCCCGGCCGGCCAATGGGGCTCAGGCAGCCATGTCATGGGCTGTGGCTGGAAGGGGGAGGGGAGAAGGAGGTGAGAGAACTAGGGCATAATGGGGGCCAGGGCTGGGGGCAGGAGGCCCAGGCCCTCCAGGGAGGGTCCAAGGGTGAATGAGCAGAGGGAGTTACTGTGGCTCTTAGGCCTCAAAGACCTTGTTGCTGAGGTTGGTAGACCTGTACCCTCAAGAGCCCCACTTGCAGGCTGGGGCTCAAGGGGACAAAAGGAAGACAAGGAGGACCCCCCACCCCTGCCTCAGTTAAGGGTCCTAGATCCCCAGGTGCCATGTCAGAAGGAAAGCCGTAACGGCTGGGTTGAAACACCACTGTAGCCTTGCCTGCTCACTGACTTTGGGCATGTGATGTAACTGAAACTCAGTTTTCTCATCTGTGAAAGGGGAATAATGCCTCAAGAATGGTACTGAGTATCAAGTGCAATGATGGAGGTGGCCAGTTTTGAACCAGATAAGGCCACACTGATATAATAGATTATTATTGTAGAAACTCTGTCCCCAATGCTGCTTCTCACTCAGATTCTTGCTTCCTAGTTGCTGTGTAAGATCCCTTTGCAAGGACGCCATGTGGTTCTCCACTCTGGCCTCTGGCATCTGTAATGGGAAGGCTGTGGAGGCTAGAGTGGTCCTTCCAATCTAAGCTCAGCCCCACCTGCCACAGAAGCAGACTAGACTTGCTCATCCACAGGGCCAAATCCTGTCCACCTAAATTTCCATCTCCTCTTCCCACCTGGGAGCTCCAGACCCCGCCCCCATCTCCCTGCTCCCCTGGGGTGCAGGGCTGAGGAAGTGAGTCTATTCAGCTGCCCAGAGAAAGTGCCGGTGCCACAGGTGCCTGCACAGGGTGGGGGCAGCTGCTGGGGTCTCCCGGAGCCTATGTTCACTCCCTTGCCTCAGGCTTCCCCTGGGATCACAGCCTGGGAGGAAGGCTGGGCAATGGCTGCCACCCTCTTCCTCTCTGTGGAGTTCTGCTCCCTCCCAAGCATGGATTTGCATTCCCCCTCTGCCCTCCCTACTCAAGCCCCCAGGGAGCAGGTGACAGTTAAACCCCCTCTTCTGGCTAGTAGCCTCAGAACACTCATTTCCTTTCAGGTATTTTCCAGGATGGGGGTCGGCATTGAAAGGGTGGCAGTTGCTGGGTTTGGGGAGGAAGGTATGAGGAGTCCATTTTGGAGAGAAGCTGCCCCCCCCCCGCACCCACCCACCCACCCACCCTGGTGTCTGAAGCTGTTTTTCTCCTTCCCTCCAGTTCTCTTTGTAGCAGAGAGCTCAGCTCAGGGGAAGGAGGCTTGCACGGGCAGGAAGCAGCACATATGAGTTCTTGACATGGGCCTGCTAGCTCCCTGACTCCTTTCAGCCCCAGGCCTCCCTGTGCTTTGGGATGGATACCCCCTTCTCAGAAAAAGCTTGGGATTCAAATCCTTCGTCCATGATCCCATAATACCTGCCCTCCACTCTAGGAGTGAGATGAGCATAGGAGTGCAGGGTCTAGAGGAGAGGTGTTTTCTATCATATTTCTCAGAGGATCTGGCACCTTGGTGCCAGCAGCATGGGGCAGACTTTCCTCTGCACTCAGTTCCTGCTTCCTGGGATCTTAACAAAGAGAAACCCCAGCATCTGTAGGCAGAAGACACTGAGGCAGGCAGTGTAGGAGAAAGTAGCAATGACCCCCTCTGGAGGTCAGGCTGACCACTGTCTCTGGGACTCAGTCTTCTCACCCACGAAGTACAGGGCTGGCCTAAGTCATGGCTCTCCCAGGCCTCACCTGCTCTGTATGATCTGCCTTCACTTTTTCTGCAGCCCCAACACTCTGGACCTCACCCTCAACGGTGCAGGCCTCCGAGCCGAAGGCCCAGGCAGTCAGCCGCATGCTTGCTTTTTCAGTCTAAGCCTTACAGGCTCACCCTACAGCAATTTTTACTAAGCGTGGCTGTCTGTTCTTTTAGGTCAGAGGAGACTGGAAGGGGGTCAGCCACACACGAGCGGCAAAAGTGACAGCTGACAGGCTGACGTGAATCCAAGAGGTAGAAAATAGTCAGTCCCAGAACCATTTCCCCACATGATACAAAAATGGAGGTTTGGCCCTAGCCAGCTTAGCTCAGTAGATAGAGTGTCAGCTTGCGTCCCAGGTTCGATTCTGGCCGGGGCACATGCCTGGGTTGCGGCTCGATCCCCAGTGGCGGGTGTGCAGGAGGCAGCCGATCAATGATTCTCTCTCATCATTGATGTTTCTATCTCTCTCTCCTTCTCTCTTCCTCTCTGAAATCAATAAAGAAATATATATTTTTTTTAAAATGGAGGTTTGTAACAATGACTTTGAGCCAAGTAGAGGTTAAATCACACCCAGAGATCTTCGTATCCAAACAGCAAGGAAGTATATATATATTTTAAAAAACACAATGAAACCCCTTAAGTCATAAAAAAATGAGAGAATAGAAAGAGGTTAAAAAACAAAAAGCCATGCACTTGAAGGAAAATGTTTCAGTTTTGATATGTTTATGTAGGATAAGTGTATTGGGAAATCTATTGACCAATGATGCCAGCGGGATGACAGTCTGGCCACACTGACATAGAACTTACCTAGAGGTGGACAATTTTGGATAATGACAGTCTCTCAGATACAATTAGTCATTTGCAGCTCTCAAATTGCTTTTACCTAAATTAACATATTTGATCCTCACAATTATCCTAAGACAGGGATGGCCATCTGCATCCTTAAGGGAACTTTTGAGGTACAAGGTACAAACAGAAAAGTTTGTACAACACAAATCATGCATGTATAACTCAATACATTTTCAGAAAATGAACCAACCTATGTAACCAGCATCCAGTTCAGGAAAGACACTATATATAGCCAGCACCTTAGGAGCCCCTCATGCCATTTTCCACCCCCACCTTTCACAGGTAACCGCTATCCTGTTCCCCAACACTAGAGTTTTTTCAACTGCATTGTATCAAGAGGAAACTTCGGTTTGAAGAAGTAAAGTGACTTAGAAAAGTCAGGGCTGGTGGGTGGTGAAGGCAACAGGGCTGGGAGGCAGAGACAATGCCCCTCGTTGGATACGTGTATTTTCATCACAGGAAACTCAGTGTTCCAGTGGAGCATGAAGGTGCCGTAACTGGGCTGGAGATGGAGGGAAGTGGCAAGTAGATACAATTAGTCATTTGCAGCAGGAGAGGTTAGAGGGTATGGGGCACAGATCAGCAGATACCTAGGAGCTGCTGGGGTAGAAAGTACGACTCGGCCAGGAGGAAATTGGAGGACTGACCAGTGTCCCCATACTCAACACAAGTTTCCCAACACTCAAAATCCTAAGGTTTTCCTTCTTGGGCCATTTCCCCACACTGCCTCCCTGTCTTTGGCTAATTTTAGACTTGGGAACTAGAGATGTAGGTGTTGGGCATAGGGTGGTTAGGGTGCTCAGCATGCAGGGACATGTAACTTTCACTCAGCAAGCTAATGCCTCGCGCTGGTTCTGTGGAATACTTATGAAGGGAGCAATGTGCTGCATTTAGGGGTAACCATGTCGGAAACAGCAGTCCTAAACTGGGTGCGGGCAATGTGCTTTTTGAGCTAAGCCTCTACTACTTGACCATGATTAAGTCACTTTAACTCTTTGAGCTTATAAGACTTTGATAAAGTCTATTCATCACTACATAGGGTGTTAACTATGACATATGGGTTTTGTGAGGATCAAATAAGATAATGGACATAAAAGCCCTTTTGTCTACTGTAAAATGCTATTTAAATGAAAGGCTTCCCTGATACTGAACCTGAACCAGACTCCCAAACAAAGCAAGATGTTATTAGTCTGTTCTTCAACATTACCTCTTTTCTACAGATCAGGTGTCAGGAGGGGACTTGCGGATTAAATAGCAGGTTACAGACAAGTCTGGGAGTTAGAAGGTAGTGGCCATGCCCAAGGCGGTAAGGCCTCAGTCCCCAACCCTGAAGAGCCCAGTGAGTTTAGGCCTTCGTCAATCAATCCCCTTTCCTCTTGAGGAAACTGCTCCCCTCCAAGACCAGAATGTTTCGACCCTTGTTCTATCAGCTACCCATCCCTGCCTTGGACTGGAGGCTGCATTCAGCAATGCACTGCCCCCTAACCCCCGTTTTTGGGACACCCTAACTCCACAGCTTGTGGTGGGTGGAGAGTGGAGAATGAGGAATGTGCAGGCAAGGGGAAGGCAGCGTGGTCACTACTCGGTTTCTAATCTGCCTGATTTGAGTCTGTTCTTGTTAAACTAGGGTGGAGCCTTGCCTTTCTGGAGAGAGGTCCAAGAGTAAGAAACCAAAGCCCTGGGCAGATGTGGGACCCCAACTGTCAGAGTGAAGTGGAAACTCTGTCAGGCACAGTGAGCAGGGCACATAGACTGCGGACGGCAGTACTGGCACCCAAAACCTCTTCCGCACAGCATTGCTCTCTCCCAGGGAGCACTGAAGAACCAACAGCCCGTTTCAGCTTCTTTGGGCTCCCAGCAAAGCATGCGACTCCAGAACCTTATGACCTATTTGGGCTGCTGAGCGGCACCACAAGCAGGTTCAAGACCAGAAAAAGCACGAGAGCAAATTGAGAAGCAGCTCCCAGGCAGAGCCTGCTTGGCACACTGAGTCTGTGAAATCCGGTCACTGCAACTGGCCACCCCTCCCCCACAACCACCAGCACTTATGTCTTTCGCTTCCTGAGAGGCTGACAGTTAAGGCCCCAGTGCTGTGTGGAGCTGAGGCAGCCTGAGTGTGGTTATTTGTGTGCAGCTCCTCTTGCCTCCCCTCCCCACAACTGTTTCCATTCTCACCAAGCAGCCACGTCCGGGTCAGACACGCAGGACAGCAATCGGGGATTTCCAAGGGACTTTTTGAGAAAGCCAGTGAAAGTTGGGTGTTGGCTGCACAGCCTAGGTACTCTTGCCGAAACCCACTTCTCTCCTCTGGGGTGTAAGCTCCAGGCTGATGGGGCTGCTTCCAAAGCTTTCACATTAATAGGACAACAGAAACCACCACTCCTGGAGCTCTTTTAATTTGCTGGGCTTGGGAAAATCCTTGAAAAATCCAGTTGGAATTAGTTTACAGACCATTCCCTCAGAATTTGAAGGCATCAGAGAAAATGATTCTGCTTTAAGGACCTGTGAGGGGTGATATGAGCAGCTGGGCCAATTCCAGCTTCCTTTCCATGGGTCTCTGAGGACAAGGAAAAGGGGTGGGGGGTGGGGATCCCTTGAGTCAGCATCTCTCCCTCCTTCCCACACTCTAGGCCACAGGTTACTAAGACACCAAAACACCGACTCACTAGCAACACCAGGTGGCTAACAGACACAAAGCCCAATGCAGGGACCTCTGCTAGTGAGTCAGAGTGCACCCTGCAGTGGTGGTTCTGGGCATTTCCCCACTATTTTTTTAAAATATATTTTTATTGATTTCAGAGAGGAAGGCAGAGAGAGAGAGACATACACACAGAGACAGAGAGAGACAGAGAGAGGAACATCAATGATGAGAGAGAATCATTGATTGGCTGCCTCCTGCATGCCTCCCACTGGGGATTGAGCATGCAACCCAAGCACATGCCCTTGACCAGAATCAAACCTGGGACCCTTCAGTCCATAGGCCAATGCTCTATCCACTGGACCAAACCAGCTAGGGCTCCCCCACTATTTTGACTGACTGCACATATTGTTTCTATTGAAGAATGGCTAATAAAAAGAGAGCCGATTAATATCTATACTAATAAAAGGGTAATATGCTAATTAGACTAGGTCGACCAGACATCTTCTGGTCACCTGGTCCTCCTTCTGGACAAAGCCACAGTGATAGGGGCCGAGGCAGAGGTGGTTAAGGGCAATTAGGCCAGCAGGCAGAGGGGTTAGGGGCAATCAGGCAGGCAGGCAGGTGAGCGGTTAGGAGCCAATGGTCCCAGATTTTGAGAGTGATGTCCGACTGCCAGTTTAGGCCTGATCCTTAAACCAGCCTAAACTGGCAGTTGGACATCCCCCGAAGGGTATTAGATTGGAGAGGGTGCAGGCTGGGCCTTTAGTCCTATATAATAAAAGGCTAATATGCAAATAGACCAAATGGTAGAACAATCGAACAACTGGTCACTATGACATGCCACCAGGGGCCACGCGTGGAACATGGCGGGTGTAGTACGTGGCGGGGGTTGGCCACAGCAAGATGGTGGAGCAGGTGAGCCAGACCAAGGCGGGGTGCTGGTCGCTGTCATCAGGGTGAGCCTCTGGTGGTTACTGAAAATTCTTTGCTCCTGCATGCTGCATTCCGACCCGGCCCTCACACCCACTACTGGCGACGGCCCCGCTTGCTCCCACAGCTGACACCAGAGCCACCGCTCATACCCGCTGCCAGTACCCAGCACTGATCCCCATCGCTCAGTGCTGTCAGTGGGTGCAAGTGGCATCTGCCGGCCCTAATCGCCTGAGGGTTTCTCAACCTCCCCCTGCTCCTGAGGGGTGATCGGGGCAACAGCCGCAGCTCACACCTGCTGATGGCACCAGTCCTGCTCACACCCACTGCTGGCGCCAGCCCCAATCACTCTGCAGCATCAGCAGGCATGAGTGTGGCCAAGGTCATCAATGTGGGGGAGCGGTGGCGGCAACGGGGCTGCCCGCAGACAGGGGACTGAGGGCCATGATGGGAGAGGCTGGGCGGGGGCACAGAGGATGGGCCAAGATCCACCCCTGTGCCTACTGCAGCCTCACGGCCCACAGTTCCTTTTAAGGTGCACAAATTCGCGCACAGGACCCCTAGTAACTTTTATAAAACAAGTTGTAGAATTTCCACAATGCTTCATTTTTATAATCACAACAATCCTGAGGTAAATTGGCAGAGGAATCATTCTTATTTACAGATGGAGAACATGAAATCTAGGGAAATCAAAATGGGGACACTAACAGGATGTTCTGTGGAAATTTAAGAAATTCAGGATTTATGGTAAATCTTTAATCCCAAAACAAAGAACTCATTGATAACATGGCATCATTTAAGACCCCGTACTAGGCCAGAGGAGAAAGGGAGCAGCCCCCTTCCTATGGAGGCACAAACTTGCCAGGCCAGATCCAGCAGCCACCTGAGGGTCTCCAGTTAGGGGGATGTGGCAGAATGGGGGTAACTGGGGCAAGGGGAGGTCATGGATGCCATTGGCTGACCTAAGGTACAGGAAAAACAGCAAAAAGAAAACAGACAAGGTAAGAAAGATAAAGAGTATTAAACATGGTCACATGGTAAAAAATACCAACTCTCAGGATTTCTCTAAGGGACACCTGCTGTGCTAGGTCTAGGGTGGCAATCCCCAGACAACAGGCCTACCAGGATGATGGGATTGTCTAGACTCCAAACAGTGGACCTTCCAATGAAACCCAAGGAAGCACACAACAATGCTGTAAACCTGGAGGCTCAGAGACAGCAGGGCCTCTGTTGCTCTGGGAAGGTGCTTAAAGGGCAAGTGAGCTCTTATGTGTCCAGCTAAGAAGGCAAGACACATCTATCATGGGCTATGGAATCATGTTTATTGGCATTTGATAGAGTCCTGACCATGGGCAAGGAGGCAGCCAGAGTGTGGGTAGGAAAAAAAATCCTACCCCACACTAAATTCACTCTATTAATCCATCAACCCACACCACTCCTATCCCAACTAGTAGTCCAAAGAAGGTAAAATGGCCCAGGAACACGCTGTGCTGCTCTCTCATCAGTCTGTTGAGCCTCAGAATTGAAGAGTGAGGAGTATTTGAAGTTCTGTCCATTTAGTTTCACAACAATAAATAAGCAGAGGCAGGAGGCGGCGGTAAAGACACTGGCAGCCATCCATCTTGCTAGGTCTTTATAGCTGTGTCTCTGGATTTGTAGGCCACTCCTCGACTTTTCAGCTCCCTCACGATTCCTGTGACAGAAAAAGAAAATGGTACTGTGAGCAAAGAAGATAGGAAAGGTCCTTCAGCTACCACTTAGGGGGCAGGGAGGAATCCCTGGACTGTTCATTGGAAGTCCATGGCTTGTTACCACTGAAGATCCAGGCAAGTGTGTGGTAATGACTTGGTACGAATGAGAAGAAAAAGAGACACATTGTAGTTGTCAAAAGCAAGGATTCTGGAGCCAGAATGCCTGGGTTAAAATTCTGCTTTCCCACTTACTATATGGGTAACTTTGGGCAAGTTATTTAACCAGTTAACTACCACGAGTCCAAAATGAAAACCATCCCCACATGCCACGATATTTTGAATTTAATTTTAAAAAATCAATTTGCAATGAATATTATAAAAATAAATACGTTACTCACAATTCGGGTGTTCTTGAATATTTTTCAGCTGAAAATTCTCACAAAAAATGATTTTAAAGTTGATCAGGGCTGCCACTTAGGGCAAAGATTTTTTTTTATAGACGCGCGTGGCATGTGGGGAAGGTCTGCCGCTTGCATCTATAGATGCTTATGGGTTAACCTCTCTGTGCCTGGATTCCCTGAGTTATGAGGACTAGAGATAAGTCACATAAAGAACTTCCACAGAGCTTGGTGCAGTAAATAAACACTGGCTTATATTATGATGATTATTACCTTGGGGCAGACGACCAGTGACTGACACTGCATACACACCAGGCTTAAAGTTACCTGAAAGAGAAGAAAAGAGACTACAGTGAGAGTGAGTTAAGATTAAAAGACCAAATAGAGGCTTAAGCTAAAAATAAAAATAATGCTACTTCTGGCTATAAATATTAAATGACAGGCCCTGGCAGGTGTGCTCAGTGATTAGAGCATTGGCCCACACACTGGGGGGTAATGAGTTACATTCCTGGTGGGAGGCAACCAAACGAAGTTCATTCATTCATTCGTTCGTTCGTTCGTTCCTCCCTCTCTCCTTCCCTCCCTCCCCTCTCTCCCTCCCTCTCCCCCCTCCTCCTCTTCCTTCCATTCTCTCAAAGGTCTCTGGTGAGTATTAAAAACAAAATATTAAAAGACAGGACACAGTATACTTTCATTGTCTGTCCTACAAACCTGTCTTTCTCACTCTTTTACTTTTTATTTTATTTTTTAATTTAATAAATCTTTATTGTTCAGATTATTACAATTGTTCCTCTTTTTACCCCCCATATCTCCCCTCCACCCGGTTCCCATCCCACCCTCTGCCTTTACTCTCCGCCCCCCCCCCCACACACTGTCCTCATCTGTAGGTATACCCTTTTTGTCCAGTCTCTTCCTACACCTCCCACACCCCTTTCCCACCGAGAATTGTCAGTCCACTCCCTTTCTATGCCTCTGATTCTATTATATTCACCATTTTATTCTGTTTGTCTGATTTTTTATTCATTTGACTTTTAGATTCACTTGTTGATAGACATGTATTTGTTGTTCATAATTTTTATCTTTACCGTTCTCTTCTTCCTCTCCCTAAGAATACCTTTCAGCATTTTATATAATACTGGTTTGGTGTTGATGAACTCCTTTAGCTTTTTTCTTATCTGTGAAGCTCTTTATCTGACCTTCAATTCTGAATGATAGCTTTGCTGGGTAGAGTAATCTTGGTTGTAGGTTCTTGCTATTCATCACTTGGAATATTTCTTGCCACTCCCTTCTGGCCTGCATAGTTTCTGTTGAGAAATCAGCTGACAATCGTATGGGTGCTCCCTTGTAGATAATTAACTGTTTCTCTTGCTGCTTTTAATATTCTTTGTCTTTTGCACTTGGCATTTTAATTATGATGTGTCTTGGTGTGGTCCTCTTTGGATTCCTTTTGTTTGGGGTTCTGTGTGCTTCCTGGACTTGTAAGTCTATTTCTTTCACCAGGTGGGGGAAGTTTTCAGTCATTATTTCTTCAAATAGGTTTTCAGTATCTTGCTCTCTCTCTTCTTCTGGCACCCCCATAATTTGGGTGTTGGTATGCTTGAGGTTGTCCCAAAGGCTCCTTACACTGTCTTCAAATTTTTGGATTCTTTTTCTTTTTGCTTTTATGGCTGAGTGTTTTTTGCTTCTTTGTATTTCAACTCTTTGACTTGATTCTTGTGTTCCTCTAGTCTGCTGTTAGGTCCCTGTATAATATTTTTTATTTCAGTCAGTGTATGTTTAATTTCTAGTTGGTCCTTTTTCATATCCTTGAGGGTCTCACTAAATTTATCGGCCTTTTCTAGGAAATTCTTGAAAAACCTTATAACCGTGGTTTTGAACTCTATATCCAGTCGTTTGTTTTCCTCCATTTCTTTCATTTGTGATCTGTTTCTTTGTCTCCGCATTTTCACTGCTTCCCTGAGTTGGTAGAGTAGCTTTGTGTGGTAGGTGTCCTCTAGGGCACAGTGGCTCAGCCTCCCCAGTTACCTGAGGTGGACACTAATGGTGCACCCCTTTGTGGACTGTGTGCTCAGCCTTGTTGTAGTTAAGTCTTGATTGTTGTTGGTCACTGGGAGGAACCAACCTTCAGGCCAAATGGCTGTGAGGATCAGCTGTGTCTACACTGGGAGAACTTCTGTGCTGGAGACACCCTTATGAGACAAGACTTGCCAAATTGCAAAAGCCTCTGTGCTCAGCTTGGATGGGGTGGAGTTTCAGGGCGGAGCAGACAGCCTTGGTTTCCCACCAGCCCTGCCCTATGAGGCCCCTCGGTCTCAGTGTCCCTCAGTAATTGCTGCAAACACCTCTGAGAGAAAGCCGCCCTCGAGTTTCACCCGCTGCCAGACAGTTCAGTTTCTCCCCGAATGAGTCAGGGTTCCCAGAAACTTGCCCGGAACTGGAGTTCAGTGCAGTCGGGAGCTTCTGTCTCCCTCCCGCTTTAGAAAGCCAGCCACACACTCAGCCTCCCGTGCATTCAGCAGTTAATCCACTCTGGGCATGCACGCCTCCTGACCTCTGCCTTCCACAGTTCCTGAGTCTCAGTGTGATTTTTCTTTTCCTGACAGTCCAGATTCCCTCCAAATGAGTCTGGTTTCCCAGCATCTCGCCTAGGACTGGAGTTCAGTGCAGTCGGGAGCTTCCTTCTCCCTCCTGCTTTAGAAAGCCAGCCGCGCACTCAGCCGCCCGTGCACACAGCAGCCCGTCCTCTCCGCATGCGAGTCTCCATACCTCAGCCTTTTGCAGCTCCTCTGAGTCTCAATGTGCTTTCCTCTTTTTTCTAGTTTTAGAATTCCCACTCAACCAGCTTTTCTGTGGTTCTGGATGGTGTCCATTTTGTCTTTTAGTTGTAGTTTTGATATTGTTATGCGAGGCAGCAGTTTAGGTGTTTACCTATGCCACCATCTTGGTTTCTCTCATCTTTCTTACTCTTGAGGCCACTTACTCACTAATTTAAGACCCACCCTTGCACCCCCCACCCCCAATAGACCCAGAGGCAGCAACAACACTAGTTCAGGATAAGGACAAAGGGAGATACTTACTGACTCGTTGCCACTTAGAGACCCAGCTGTCCTCTGGACTCATCATTGCAATAATTCTAGGAAGGTAAAAGAAACAGTCAGCCAGAGCCTCACTTACTAAAGAGAAAAACAGGAGGAACTTTACCCCTTTACTCTGTTCCCAGCCAGCACAACAGTTCAAGGAGTGGAAGCCCAAAACCCAGGATTGATTGAAACTTTGATTAGGTTGCTTAGTAAGTTTTGTTTTGGTGCCATGGCTTAGCAAAAGAGACTCCATTTTGGTCTGTTGGTTATTTTATTTATTTATTTAAAATATGTTTTTATTGATTTCAGAGAGAGGAAGGGAAAGATAGAGACATCAATGATGAAAATCTTTGATCAGCAGCCTCTTGCAAGGCCCCTACTGGGAGATCAAGCCCACAACCCAAGCATGTGCCCTGACCAAGAATGGAACCGTGACCTCTTGATTCATAGGTTGAAACTGAAGCACTGAACCCCACCAGCCAGGCTGTTCATTTCTTTATTTTATTTTTTAATATGTTTTTATTGATTTCGGAGAGGTAGGGAGAGGGGGAGAGAGAGAGAGAAACATTAATGAGAATCATTGATCCGCTGCCTCCTACACTCCCCCTACTGGGGATCGAGCCCACAACCCAGGCATGTGCCCTGACCAGGATTTTAACCCTGACCTCCTAGTTCATAGGTTGACACTCAACCACTGAACCATGCCAGCAGGTTGTTTATTTTTTTAAAAACAGTGCTAAGAAATTAACGAAGGGACTACCTTAAAAGAATTAAAAAAGGAATGAAGTTGGTCCACCTTGAAGGAACTTTAGCAAGTATAGTGGAACATCATTTCTTGAACTTAATTTGTTAATGTGTTTGAGAAGCAATTGGTTCGAAAACGGAATCACTTTTTTCCCATTAGAAATAATGTAAATTTGAAGCCTCGTTCCTAGAACATCTCCCATCTCAAACAGTTTGGTTCTCAACCAAGTTGTTCACAGAAAAAAATCTCTCCGTTGTTGACCAAAACTTCAGTTTCTATCTGACAACCCTTTCATGCTGATACCTCAGCAGGACAAAAAGTGTCTCAAAGGTTACAAGCAAAGGAGAGAATGCTTTTGTTACTGGTAAAATAGGGGATTAGCACAATTTTAAAACATAATGAGGCCATCAAGAGTGCTAATATTGCCCTAACCAGTTTGGCTCAGTCGGTAATAGAGTGTCAGCCTTTGGACTCAAGGGTCCCAAGTTCGATCCCAGTCAAGGGCATGTACCTTGGTTGTGGGCACATCCCCGGGGGGGGGGGGGGTGTGCAGGAGGCAGGTGATTGATGTTTCTCTCTCATCGATGTTTCTAGCTCTCTCCCTCTCCCTTCCTCTCTGTAATAAATCAATAAAATATAATTTTTTTAAAAAAAGAGTACTAATATTGCTAAGGGTGTGAATGTGCTCACAAAACAGCAATCACATGCAATAGAATAGGTAGAAAAACTGTTATTGATTGGATAAAGAAAAAGCAATTAGCATGGATCAACTCAATTTACATTATTTCTAATGGGAAAAATGATTCTGTTTTTAAACAAGTCACTTCTCACTTCTCAAACAGCCCTTTGGAATGAATAAGTTCCAGAAACGAGGTTCCACTATAATCCTTTCCAAACCCCAAATGATTCCGTTTCAACCTTTCTCATATACAGTTCAGGTCTAATGTACTGTTTAATTTATAAACAAACACTTCTTTTCTTAAATTTATAGAACCACCCTCAACTAGCCTTAAAGGAATTTTTCATATATCACAGCCTCCAAAATGCTATCACCAGAGAACTGCTTTACTTCATCCAATCAACAAGTTTTTCTATTCAATTGCCTGTGATTGCTGTTTTGTGAACACTTTCACACCCAGTTTGTGTGTAAACCCTTATTGGCCTAAGAGCAAAAGAAACCATAGTACCTTCTTAAACCCCAAAGAATACTGCCTTGGGGAAGGAAAATTGAGACCTGGCCACTTAGGTTTATCTCATTTCCTATTCTCCCCACTGGACAATCTTGACAAGAAAAACTTTTCTTATATTTAAAAGTATCAGCTTTGGGGTAATATTTTACCATCACTGTACCGTCCCTCCTCTTCAATTTCAGAAAGGATCCTCATGCATTCAACAAACATTTATTAAGCATCCATAATCTTCCAGGCCTTGTGCCAGGTCCTGCCATACAAGATAGACACAATCCCTACACTACCATCAATGAGCTCACAGTCTAGTGGAGAAACAGCCAGTGGAAATATAATGAAAGCTGCACAGGTTACTTTAAATTTTCTAGTAGCCATGCTTAAAACAGTAAAGACAAAAAAGTAAAACTAATTCCAATAATATATTTCATTTAACCCAATATATTCAAAGTGTTATCACTTTGGCATTTAATAAAAAAATAAGATATTTTACATTATTTTTCCTTGTACTAAATCTTTGAAATCAGTGTATATTTTACACTTAAAGCATATCTCAGTTTGGACTAGCCATATTTCATGTGCTCAAAGCCACACATGGCTAGTGGCTACTGTACTGGACATTGTGTCTCAAATAAACTTTGATGTGAATCAGAATTATATCAAAAGTCTGCCCAAGCCCTAGCTGGGTGGCTAGGTTAGAGCGTCGTCCCGTACACCAAAAGGTTTTGAGTTCAATTCCTGGTCAAGGCACATACCTAGATTGCAGGTTCAATCCCCCATTGGGCGCATAAAGGAGGCAACTGTTCAATGTTTCTCTCTCTCCCTTCCTCTCTCTAAAAATATCAATAAAAACATATCCTCGAGTGAGGTAGTGTAGTGTAAGGGTAATGTAAAAGTGAATAAAGAAATCTAAAGGGACTTACCCATCAAAGGAAGAGCTGGTGCAGTCATATACCATCTCTCGGTTACCCTTCATCTGAAGGTATGCATCACAATTGTCACAACCATCATATTCAAACTGGTCTATAGTCTATGAGGGAAGAATTTTAAGAAGAAGATAAGTGAGTGTGAACAAGACCAAAAGAAAAAGCAGCTTTCTCCACACTTCTACCTGGTCAAGTATAAGACCCGCCTATATTGGCTGTCTTATAAGATAGAGGTCCCCCCTCATCACTCCCACAGTCCCGAAATTTCATCCTTACATTCTTTCTGCCCTTGCTCCCAATTGTGCTTTACTATTCCTTTCCCTAGTCTCCTCAAGATCAGGTACTCTCTCCATCTACTCCCTCTGCTACTGATCCCACTTCTCTGACTCACAGTGTCATTCAGACCCCATAGAAGTTCACTTAAGGGTCAGGCCTGCACTAAGAATTGAGGATTCAAAGTCATGTAAGACGGTCCGTGCCTGCCTACGGCTTCAAGATCTGTTCCTACCGATGTAAACAATGGCCTCCAGCTGCTTCCTACACCCGGTTTCATCCTTTTTCCCCCAGCTTGGTCCCCACTCACCCAACAACCAGGTCCCGACACATACCTTGACCAGCGAACACAACAAACAAGCCCGCAGATGCCGCAGGTCCTTGGGCACCGTCTCCAGAGCCATCCTCACGACAGAAACAGAACAGGGAAATGCTGCCACAGCAGCCTCCTCAGCTGAATATAAACAGTGAATTACCCAGAATGCCTACCACTTCCGGTTCCTCCGATGTCCGCTTCCGGTCTATGAGGCCGCAGCCCCGCCTCTACCCCCGCCTTAGGAAATGGTTTCTCCCGGCTGGAGGCGGGGCTGGCCGGGAGTCACCTGAGCCGGAGCGCGCCCCCGCCACCTGGGCGGGCACGAGGGCGAGGCGGGGCGGCCGTTGGGCCTGTGGGCGGGACCTGTGGGGGAGGGGCGGCGCAGCTGGCGCCTGCGCGGGAACGCGCCGCGGCGCGGGCCATTTGATCTCGGCGCTGGCACCAGGCCGCGCCCCAGGTCTTTGAGGAGGATCCCAGATGAGAGCCGGTTTTATTTTTTGTCCTCCCATTTTTTGAAAGTGCAGGGCCAGAGTCCACCGTCTCCCCCACGATGATCTCTGCAGCAGAGAACTAAACGAAATCCAGGGACGGCCCTCTCCCTCCTAACTGCGAGAGCATTGTAGGCTGTCCATCTGCCGTCCACAGGAATGCTGGCCTGTAGGGCCAGCAGGGCGGAAAAAAATGCATTATTTATTTTTTGAAACTCTACGTTCGTTCCCTCATTCCAGCTGATAATTTATGCTTTTATCATGTAGACAGTTCTTTTACTTCAGAACATCTGTACGAGATTAGTGGCCTTTAATTATTATTATTATCTTCATTTTACCCTGTAGGAAGCTAAATGCTTTGCTCCGTCTGTGGTTCAAGATTGGGCACCGGGCAGCTACCACCCCTACCAACCCTTTCCCAGAGAAGCAGAAGGGGATGTGCACGGCGAGGTGGAAAGCCAGGGCTCTGGGCCCTGTGGGATTTCATGCCGACATTGCACCAGCTCTCTTGACCCACAGTAGTTGGTGTGTAGGCAGAGCATAGTCATTGGTGTTTATCTGATTGGAGCTTTGGGTATAGACAGCTTCAGGCCCTGCTGTCCTGTCCCTCCCAGCCAGGCCTCCTAATTGAAAACAGCTTCAAGTGGGGTCCCAGGCTGTGTGCAGGTGAGGTCCCAGGCTGTGTGCACGTGGGGTCCCAGGCTGTGTGCCCTTGGGCTCCTGATGGGTTAGCATGTCCTCTATCACTGGTTACTTTCCACTTTGGAACAGGCGTTCCCTCTGCTATCTCAGGGGAGCTCTGCAACAACTGTGACGTAGACCCATTTTATGGGTGGAAAAGTGAGGCACAGAGTATTAGCCCAAGGTCACAAAGAAAGCGTCTGATGCGTCATAAATTAATGTGTGAAGCAAATAGCACAAATAATTCAGACTGGACCACCGTGAGAATCCAGTCATCCTTTCTCCTTCCCTGATCTCACTGAACCATGCGTTTAGGGGCCTATAGCCCAGTTCTCGTGCCAGGCCCCCCATTCTACCCTGTCCTTTCATGCATCAGAGCCGAGCCTCTGACATCACAATTTATTTCTGTCGACGTAGAAGACGTAGGTGTTACCCTGGGTAACAGTCATAACAGAACAAAAACCACGAGACCAGACTGCATTTATGGATAAATATATTAGCAAATAAATACATTTCTCAACATAGTGCCTGATTCAAGCGTCTTTCTGTCTGGTTCAGATATAAATAACCATGTGGGTGCCTCGGTACCAGTTCCCCACTGACTCTGCAGGAAGAACATTCCCAGGGGACGGGGGGTCCTGTGCCCGCTCTGCTCCCACATTCACATTCCAAATGGGATCACGCCTGAGGGGCCAGCAATTGTCAAGCTGCCCTGGGGTGAATGTCACCCCAAGGAGGCCCCTCAGCCCTTGCCCAATCAGTACCAGCTACTCAGACCAGACTTCCTGCTCCAAATCTACTCTCGCACTCACGCCTTCCTGTGTGTCCCTGGCCTGTATGGCTTATACTGGGAAGTGAGCCTCTGGGGACATCTAAACCTAAGGGTCCCACTCTGCTGTTCCTTTGTTCTCCCCTGTTCCCTATCCCTACTCTGAGAGAAGACTCCCAGACAAGAATCCGTTGTCCTTGTTCAGCTGTCTTTCTGCCTTTTCTACTTTCATTCCATCTTCCCTCTTTCTAGATGAAGTACAACAGAAATCCTCTTTGTTCCACCCACTTTGGAACTTTGACATGGGAGATCTCCAAGGAAGTTATTCCCTCCCACTCCCCCCATCCCCAACTCTTGGAGAAATGGGGGCTGCTGGAGTGACAATGAAGCTTGAAGGTCAGAAGCTCCACTTCAAGGAGAGAACCCCACACTCTGGCTTCCCAGAGCCTCCCTTCTGACTTAATATCGTGTATCTGAAAATTAAGGACAAGAAGGGAAAAACACATTTCCTTATGTACTGGGGCAGGTACTGCAGAGTCCTCCCATCCGGCCCTGCTTTTAGGGTTCAAGGGTCACCACAGCTCTTGATCCTTTTGCAAAGAAGGAAAATGATAAGAGCCAAGGTTGGTGCTGATGCAGCAGCCTTACCAAGGGGGAGCCAAACTGGTGTGCAGGACTCACCCAAGAAACGAGGTGAGGAGGGGTCATGAAATCGGCTGGACACATTGTCTGGTATGAACATGAGTCTTGGGATGAGGGAGACCTGCTGGGGCTGGGGGAAGGAGCAGCACCTTTATAACACCTATCTACCCATACCTAGCTTCCTGCTCTCAAAACACAGCCTTCCGGGAAGCCAGCCCACACAGGCAGTAGCTGGTTCCCTGCCGGACACGGATGTGCTGCCCTGCACATGTGTGCTGCAGACAAGCTCTGGAGCTGGGAGCAGGAAACGAGATCTCCTGCCACCCACCATCGCCACTCCTCTTCCAGCGGTTCCAGAAAGGACGGCGAAAAGAGGGGTGTTTTCTGAGATCCTTTCTTCTCTCGGGAGCAGGACTCTGTGCCAGGTAGGCCCTGAGTCATCCAGAGCATACTCTTGGTTGGAGGTAATTACCCCTGAACATCTCACACGGCCTGTTCACACAGCTCCTCAAGCTCCTCCTCCGAGCCTGCATTTAGAGAGAGGGGAGGAAAGAGGTCACTGAGGGTCACACAGCCCCTGTGCTTATACCACCTGCAGGAGAGGATGGCAGGGAGGGAACCGCAGAGAGGGAGGAGTAGAGAGTGTGTCCAAAAGGGGTGATTAGATTGAAAGCTGAGAGGGGCCCCAGTTGGGATACAGGGAGGAGAAAAACAAATCTAGAGAAAGTGAAACACATAATATCAACCAGTATGTTACCAATACTTACTCTTCATTCATTCACCCTATAAATACTTATTAAGCACTCGTGAATCTGGCCTGCCAACATGTGCCAAATTGAAGACCAAAAAGAATAAGTATGGACTCGGCAACCTTGTGGGAGAGAAGGCTTGTGTGCAAATGGCAATAATGCCAGTGGGACAGGACTGGGGTCATAAGAGATGAAAGGAGTAAGGAGAGAGATCATGTCCCAGGGGAGTAATGAGCTAGTCCTTTAGGAATAGGTAAGAATTGGAATTATGGGAATAGGAAGGCAGCAGAATATCCTGGGCTGCAAAATCTGCAACACGTGTCAAACCAGTTTGGCTAAAGCATGGAGCAAGGCAAGGGAAAGGGGAGAATGGAAAATAAGGTTGGGAAGGAAGATGGAGGCTAGATGGTGCTAGAGCTTTGAAGGCCAAACCAGGTTGGATTTTTGTTACTATGGATGAAACAGAACATTTGAGGATTTCTGGATGGCTGATTTGAGGAAGATGGCCCTGGCAGCAGTACACTTAAAAGAGTAAATGGGTTCGGCACGTGTTGTTTAGTGGTTGAACGTCGACCCATGAACCTGGAGGTCAGGGTTCAATTCCTGGTCAGGGCACATGCCCAGGTTGTGGGCTCAGTCTCCAGTGGGGGGCATGCAGGAAGCAGCCGATCAATGATTATCTCTCATCACTGATGTTTCTCTCCCACTCCATTCCTCTCTCTGGAGGGGAAAAAAAAAAAGAGTAGATGATTTACACTTTACCCTCTAATGATTTACACATTAGAGGGTAAATAGCTTAAATCACCCTGATCAGGGAGACAGATAGCAAAAATCCAATTAGTGCCATTTGCCAACCATACCCAAGGACCGATGAGATTAAGAGAATAAGTTTCATTTTGGTACATCAGCATAAAGCTGATGATTATCCTATTGAAATCCTCCCCCAAGACCTCCCCTAAATGCCCAGTCTTAAACCCCTCAAAGGTCCCAGCAAGCACTCTCCTTCCCAGGAGCACCCCCTTGCCTTTCTCCTCCAACTCCTTCTTCCCCCACAGGCATGCTTCTCCTAAACTCTAAGGGACCCCATGAGGCTTGCAACCAGGAGAGCAATGGGCAGTGACAGTTCATCCCAGGCAAACCCCTTGAACCTGTCCCCAAGGCTCCCTTTTCTCTGACTTCTTAGTGAGCCGAAGCAGCCCAGCCTAGGCTCATTTCCCCAGGCCTTCTTTGTTTCACTGTCCCCAGCTTTAATAAACATCCTCTAAAATTCACCTGGATTCCTGTTGTGAAATTTTTCTGCAGGAAGTCAAGGACCCATACAGTACCATCAGCCCTAGGCAGACCCTCTCAGGGACAGGTCCCCTTTCTGGTAACACCCCTGCCTGGTCCATAATTTTGCACCTCAAAATATGTCCAGGAACTATGTCTCCCTCCTGAGGGGGTCAACTTCAGTCTAGAATAGAATTCTCACCTGGATCTGAGGCGGAAATCTGACCCTGTCTACTTGATCCTGCTCTAGCCAGAACCCAGAAACCCAGGGCCACTCCCTCCTCCCTGGAGGGCCTGGACCCATCCACACAGAGCCACACTTCCTGACCCCCGGCTCCACTCACAACTCAGGAGTGCCAAGTCCTAGCTCAGACCTTTCCAGATGCCCAGGGGTCTTCCACCCCAGGTGTTTTCTAACGTCTATGCCACACTAAGTCTTCCCCTAAGACCTCCCTATGACTCGTAACCAAGGAATGACACCTGGCAGAGCCAGAGCGCTCCAGCCAGCATCCTAGGCAATGCCAGTAGTTTAGTATTTTGACTGTCACACCTGTTGTACACTTCTCAGCTCCCATCAACCCCTTGTCGTCGGATTTCATTTGTTCTGCAATATACAGCTCTCATCTCCTCTCCCCACCACACCCGCTTCCCCTAAAAACTCACCAGGCTGGGCTGGCAGCACCTGGCAGTGTGGGTAAGGGCATGGCCTGCCCTCTGGGGTGCCAGAACTCCATCTGGAAGGCCCTTCCCCAGGTGGGTGTGGTCCCAGGGGCTGGCGTGGAGTCAGACACAACCACACTGGCTGTGAACTTGAGTAACAGGCGCCTGGGGTTTCTGGTAGCATCCTCCTTTCTGGGCCCGGAGGTCCAAAGATCAATGGGTGGGCCTCTGGGGACCAAGGGTATGCCAGGCTAGGGTCATAATGGGGGGAAATCTGGCAAGTTAGGTGTGCAGTCAAGTCCTGGGGCCGAGAGGCTGGGGTAGGTTCTGAGGGACCCCCCCGCCGTTTCCTCTGTGGGTGTCGGACAGGGAAGCCCGATTTCTGCAAGTGGAAGAGGCTGCTGGGGCTGGGACTGGGACTGGGGCTGGAAGCATCCTTTAGGTCTGGGGCTGGCTCTGTGAGGGCCCTGGGCTGCTGTGGGTTGGGGAGCTGCCCGGTAGGGGCTGCTGCGTTGGATCTGGCAGCTTGATGGTCAGGAGAGGAGGGCTCTGGCTGGGGCTGTGTCCGAGGAACAGCAGGCCGGGACTGGAGGACCCCAGTTTCAGCACCAGGCTTCCTGCCATGCCACTGGAAGCGCTTTTTATAGTGGTGGTGCCGATGGCGATGATAGTGAACATGGCTGGAAACCTGGGCTTCCCCTCTGGGCACCACCGATTCCAAAGAACGAGTCCGCGAGGTCACACTGGGATGAGGCTCCTCCCCCTGGGGCTCCCCTTCAGGGCTGCAGTATACCAAGGGGTCAAAGTCACTGCTTAGAGAGCTGCGGAAGGTAGAGCTGCTGCCATGGATGCCTTGCAGGCTGATGTCTGTGCAGTTGACCATTGAGTCACTTGAAGAGCCATGACAGGGCCCCGAACTGGAGTCACTGGCTGGCCCATCTGCCAGGTAGCCGCTGCGTTCTGTGCAGTAGCTTTCTGCAGACCCACTGCTGTCATGAGGCCTGGCCCGCCGTGGGGGTGCTGGGCAAGCGGCAGTGTGCTGTGCAGTGCATTGAAGGCGGCTCAGACCCCAGCTCTGCGCAAAGGGGTGCTGGGCCACTGTCCGATGCTGCTGCTCGCCTGGAGCCAGGGGATGTGCAGCTCTGGGGAGGCGGTGGTGCCGGAGGCCCATGCCTGACTCCTGGGAGGGTTGGAAGGGACTAGGTCGTGGGGGCCGAGCCACTGCAGTCCGGGAAGGGCCCAGCAGGTAGGAAGCAGGGAGGTGGTAGTGGGCATGACCAGGATGCTGACGAATAAGGTGGAGTCTCCGGCCTGGTTCCTGGTAAGATCGAGAGGGTGCCAGGGACTGGGAAAATGAATCTCCCTCTGGAAGAAAGAACCAAGAGCACAGGTGTTTGCACAAACCTATGAGGGTGCATTCAGAAAGGTGTGGCTATAGCATACCTACTTGAGCCTGCACAGCCTTAGAGCCCAATCAGAATTTGGGCGACCAAGGACATTCCTAACCTGTATGTGCCCTGGGATGACCTCGCTCCCTCCAGTCAGGTTGTCCCCTGGGATTTCCACTCTGCATGGCAACCCCTGCTCCCCTCAGTCATGGGGGCTCTTTCATCCAGGCCACTGCAAGCACACACTGCACCTCTGGGTGAATTAGAAAAAGGCTCTTTTTCCCTCAAGATATTTCATTTCCATCTCTTAGAAAATTGTCATAATATCCTGGCTTTGTTAGAATAGGATTGTTTATTGCCAGAAAGTTGAAATAATAAATATACAAGTTCTGTCAAACTACATTGGGAAGACAGGGGTGGTTGGGCGAGGAGGGCTGTAAGAGACCAACCGAAGGACTTGTACGCATGCATATAAGCACAACCAATGGATATAAGACACTGGGGCCGGGGGGAGGGTGGGCAGGTGAAGGCATGTCCTGGGGGGTAGGGGAGGTCGGGGGGAGATCAAAGGGGGGGAAAAAAAGGAGACATATGTACTACTATTTGTAATACTTAAAACAATAAAAATAAAATAAAATTTAAAAAAATAATAAAAATAAATAAATAAATAAATAAATATACAAGTTCACATTTAGACTCAACAAAGCTGTCATAAAAATACAAATAATTTTTAGAATAATAAAGATGCCTGCCCTGTGAAGGGCCTTCCCCTCAGACAAGGTACTCCCGAACAGTGCGCAGCTTAGAGAACTATGGAGGTAGTGCTGCTTCCTCCCAGCGTCAAGACAAACCCTTTCCCACAGGGAAACCAGGTTCCAGACCAGGTATGGGGAACATCCAGTCCGTGGGCCATATAAGGCCGCAAAATCATTTGGTCTGGCCCTGTCAAGGCATTAGGGGTGAGTTAATTGTTTGACCAAATATAGCAGGCTAATCTTAAGTTGATAATTTTATATGGCCTGCGAATGATGCTATAAATATCCAGATGGCCCTTGACAGAAGAAAGGTTCCCCATCCCTGTTCTAGACCCATCTGCCTGTACATAGGGCAGACCTTGGTCCACCTCCTACCTACGATGTTGAACATGCAGAGGGGACAAGTCCGGTGCTGAGACAGCCAGGGGTCCACACAGGCACAGTGGAACTCATGGAGGCAGGTAATGACTCGTAGCTCCTGTGAAAACAAGGGGGCCAGACCAAAGTTATCTGTAGCTACAGGAGTGGCCAGGAACCGGAACACCCCCCCAACTTCCTCTGGCCTCTCCTTTTTTGCGGTCACCTACTTCCAAAGACCTCCTAGTGGAATAGGAAAGGTATGGGCTTTGGTATAAAGTAGACCTGGATTTTGCCACTTAGCTGCATGACCTTGGGCAAGTTTCTTAACAGACAGTTTTCTGCTGTACAAAAGGATAAAAAACTAATCTACCCCTCACCCCTCATGGTCATGAGAGTAAAAGGAGATAATGCATCTAAAGCACCCACTGCAGAGCCCGGCACATGGTACATGCTCAACAAACAATAGTTCTCTTTCCTGGAAGACCAGGAAAATAACCAGACCTCAGGGATGTCCCCTACCTCTGCTCCTTGCATGATACAAACGACACAGATGCAGCCAGAACACCCACACCAGCCTCCTCCCCCAAGCTCTAGTCTCCCTCCCCAGCCTGGTCACAGAGGTGACCCATGGTCTCTGCCTTACCTGGCCCTCAGAGAACTCCTCCAGGCAGATGGCACACACAGGGGCTGAGCTGCAGCTGCTCTCTGAGTCTGGCCACTCAGCCCGGGCCCTCCTACAGCTGGCCCGGTACCTCCTGGTGGCCAGCTGGCTGATGGCCCAGGCTGTTCTCTGCTGAAGGGAATCCTGGGAAGAAGGGTAGGGCTCAGAATAGGTAGGGGATCCTTTTCCCTCACCCCTGGACCCCAGTTTGTACTCAATTCCCGGTCACCCTGATAGATCATGTAGTCAGTTGACTACCTTTGAAAGTTTGTCCCCTTTGAGTTTATATATGGCTCTGCCAAGCAAGCCAAGCCCTCCCACCCCACTCCCCCACTCATCAAGCTTCCCTTCCCTTGATGACCCGATGGAGTGTGTTTTTATCCAACTGCCTGCTTAACATCTCAACTTGGATATCTAATCGGCACCTCAGACTTTGTCCAGCTTCTTCCTCAAACACCCCAATGTGCCACAAACGGAATTCCCTAATCCCAATGAACCCTCCCAACCACATACCTGCCCTCCCCCAGGCTTCCCATCTCAGTCAATGGCAATTCCATTCTTCTAATTGCTCAGGCCAAAAATCTTGGTGCCATTCTTGACTCCTCTCTCTCACACTCCATGATCAGCCCACTAGTAAACCTGTAGCTCTACCTTCGGAGCATTTAACTGTCACCTCTTTCCCTGCTGCCTCCTTAACCCAAGCTACCATTACCGTCACCCGGATTCCTGTAAGAGCCTCTTAGTCGGTTTCTCTGTTTCCAGCCCTGCCTCCCTGTAATCTCGTCTCCTCAAAGCGGCAAGAGGGATCATATTAAAACTCAAGTCAGATCCTGACACTCCTTCTGTTAGAAACCCTCCAATGGCTCTCATTTCACCCAGGGTGAAAACACAATTCTGACAATGGCCTACACAGCCCAATGCAACTGGGCCCTCGTGACTCTGTCCTTGCCTCCTGCTCAGCCCTCTCCCTTCCAATCACAGGGCCTTCTCCCCGCTCCCAGACATCCCGCAGGCTCTGCCTCAAGGCCTTGACTTACTGCTTTCTTCACTCAATCACGCTGTCCCCAGATACCTGCACAGGTAACCCCCTCACCCATTTAGGGTCTTTCCTGTAATGGCATCTTCTCAATGAGGCTTCCTGGCCTTACTTATTTTTCCCCCCAGCAAAGCATCTTTCTTTCTTTATTATTTTTTATATTTTTATTGATTTCAGAGAGGAAGGGACAGGGAGAGAGAGATAGAAATATCAATGATGAGAGAGAATCATTGATAGGCTGCCTCCTGCACACCCCCTCTGAGGATCGAGCCCAAAACCCAGGCATGTGCCTTTGACAGGAATTGAACCTGGGACCCTTCAGTCCACAGGCTGACGCACTCTATCCACTGAGCCAAACTGGCTAGGGCCTTACTTCACTCTGTCCCCTTTGCCTTGCCTGTCCTCTTTTCTATTTTATTTTTTTCCAGGACATGTGACCATCTAAAATACTACATATTTTACTTATTTATTTTGCTCATTGTCTGTCTCGTCCCACTAGAATGAAAGCTCCTGAAGGAAGAGATCTGTTGTCATTTTTGTGCCCTGTGCTACCCCCAGTCCCTGGAACAGTGCCTGACACATATGAGGGGGCTCAGTGTATTTATCAAATGAATGAGCAAATGAGCAAACCTATGGAGAGAGGCTGCTGGAAATCACCTAAGTTAAATGCCAGTATATTCAGATGTAAACTGTTTCATGGGCATAAAGGCAACTTCTTTCCTCACTTTTGTTTCCTGCTCCCCACCCTCCCACACACATGCACATGCCCACCTCCACCAGGGACCCCACCCTGCTCACCGGCCTGCTGTGGCGTGGGCGGCACCGGATGCGCAGCACCGAAGCCAGGATGACCACAAAGATGGTGCCCACCACCGTCAGGAGGATCCACACATCATAATCTGGCTGGGGGAGCGAACAGAGAGGGAAAGGGTCATATTCTGGAAGGAGCTGGGTCAATTTGGCAGAAACATGGGAGCCCAGGTGACATAAAGATTGCTAAAGGTCCCCTTGAGTCTTCTAGCAGAGGGGATGGGGTGGGAAGGACCTGCAGGTGGGGTTAGGTGGTTCCTCCTGCCCACAGGCACTTACTTGTAGGAGAAGGTCCTCCAGAGGTCAGCTGTGAGAGGCACTATCTGAAGGCCCGCGTGCTTGGGGGAAGGGGGAAAGAGACCCCTCTGAGAGGTGGGAGCTACCTAGTGAGCAGCTGAGTGAGGTTCCTAGCCAGTGGAGAAACACCAGCCAGGGTTCAGGGGGCCAAGGGGTCAAGCTTTCATTCTGGCTCTGCTACTCTGGGCCACGAAACCACAGAGCTGAAAACAACTTTAAAACTCAGCTGGCCTGCTTTGCTCTTTCTGCAGATGAGGCCCAGAGAGGAAGAGAAAGTACCTGGAGACACACAGCTGGTGGGGGAAATTGGACTAGGGGGTTTCTAAAGTCTCTTCAGGAGTCTAAGGGCTTTTGGTGGGAGATGCCATGAGACAAAGTGAGGGTAAGAGCAGGTGTGGGGCAGGGTCTGGAGACTGGCAGTGCTTACCCAGGTTGGGGGCTCCTTCAGCTCAATCCTCACGTGGGCCTTTCGGTTCTTGTACACAAACTCCATCAGCTTCTCAGCATCATTACCCCAGATCAACACCACTGGCCAAGTCAGCCCCAGCGGCTGCTGCAGCTGCAGAAAGAAAGTGCCCACAAGGGCTGCTGTGTCCTGACTTCTCTGCCCCCTGTCACTTTATCTTCCTCTGGCCAGCCCCTCCTCCAGCACCCCAATGTCCCTGGGTACCTGCTCCGCAGCAGCTCGATCTTCGGTGATGTCAAAGAGGACAGCGCTGGCTCCTCGCTCACCCGCCATTCGGGCCTGCAGAGACACACAGCAGAGGTCTAGCTGGGGTCAGAGAAGGACACAGCCCATCCACACCCCACCTTACCTCCTCACATATCCACCCCCTCCCAGGACCCTGTACACACCGCACCCCTGCACACTCACATGTAAGGGGTCAGGGGAACTGGGGTTCCCTACCCGACCGTGAGTTCACCCAGGTCCAACTGCCTTCAGGGACATTTAGGCCTTCCTTTCCTAATGGGACAAACCCTTAACAAGGGTTTAGTAGGTGTCAGGTGCTCAAAAGGCTCTAAGGCTAGGGCCAAACAAGGCAGCCCTGGTCCTCAGGGTCCCACCAGTCTGCCTTCACTAAAAGAGTGAGGGCAGAGAGTAGGGAGTAGCCAGCCGCCAGGGCCTGAGGATGACCAGTCCCGAGTACAGAGGGAGTGGGGAGAGCAGAGAGGTGGACAGCTGCTTCAGAATAGAACTGGGCTTTCCAGAGTCCAGCCCTGCCTGACAAGAGGAGTTTGCCAGGGATCCCCCGGTGCAGGCAAAGTTCCAAGAGCCTGGGACACTGCTCCTCCCCGAGGTCTCCATGCAGAGCCCCAGGCTCAGCCCGCCTCATGGGCTCTCTCCCTGCCACCTCTAGTTTGCCAGCTCTTTCTCTGACTCCACTTCAAGGACTTGATGGAGTCCAGTGCTTTATCCCTTCATCCCCTCCCTGAGAGGTGGCACTAGAGACTCATGTAGGGAGGGACCTGAGAGGCCGTTCCCATAGGACACAGCCATACACATGTGCGCAGGCATGCTCGCCAAGGCTCCAGGAGCAGGCGTGGAGAAGCGGAATCTAGCCAACCAGGCGGGGCAGAGAGAGGAAGAGAACAAAAAGCAGGGATCTTGGGGCTCTGGGTGTGGGGTAAGAGAAGGGCGATAAGAGCTGAGGGCGGGGTGGAGGCACAGGGCAAAGGACTGACAGACAGACACTGTTTCTGGCCTTAGTGTCAGGTGTCCTTGCCCTGCACAGCCACCTCCAAACCTCAAGCTCCTGGGCCTTCATGCTCCTGGGGGCCTGCTGAGTTTTGGGGGCCCTCCTGCAGGTACTGAAGGAGTTAATCCTCCTGTAAGCAGCGGTGGCAGGAAGAGGAGCCAGTGCTGGGGCTTACTCACACTCTTGGAGCTTTGATCTCTGCTTCCCTTCCTGTGGAGAGCCTGTTGGGGCAGGTCTCCTGCCAGGCAGGCCCGGGGAGCGGCCACTCTCCTGCTCCCTGCTCCCCAGGAGGCAGCAAGGCCAGGGGCCCCTCAGAATAGGCAGCCTGTAGGCAGGGGAGCCCAGGAGACACCAAGTGGGGCCCTGTTTTGGTCAGGAGGGTAACTTTCCTCTTCTCGCTGGGAAGCTGGGCTGGGCCCTCTACCAGCACCCAGGCCCAAGCTGCCAGGCTAATTGACTGGAAAATCATGGGACTCTGCGACTCCTCCGGAATGGAGTTACTGATGATGTTGAGAGGTCACAGCCTTCATCTCCCTCCTGCCCACTTCCACCCAGAAAGTCCACCCCACCTAGGCAACCCCAGGCAATTTTCAGGTGTGGGAGCAGCCACAGGGGAAAAGGAGAGGGACTCCTATAGCTAATCTCAGAGTCCAGGCTTGGCCAAGGGGCGGGGAGGTCACCCTAGTCTTCACAGAACTGAGAGTCCCAGATCCTCTGTGCTGCCAGGGCCTCACGTTTCTTTTCCCCAGAATGAGACCTGGACCGGCCCTGCCTGGAAAAGCATGAGGGAAGGGCACAGACTCCCTTTTTTGGAGATTTTACTTCCCACCCCTCTCTCTTTGAAGGATTGGGGTAGAAACAGTGGAAAGTAATTACCCTGCCGTTCAAACACCCCAGCCCATTACAACCCATAATTACAAAGTTGTAAAAGTGATCAAAGAGAGAGAAAGTTGGCCAAGAGGAGAAACAAAAAGGACTTTCAGGCAGTGGGTGCCTGTGTCTAGAGTTCTAGGAATCAAAAAGCAGGCCTCTGGGCTGCCCATGTTCCTTCCTGTCAGTGGGAGGGAGGGAGAAGAAGCACTTCTTTGGGAACTAGAATCTGAACGGCAGAAAGGAATAGAAGACTGGGCTTTAGAAAGACAACCCAGACTTTTGGGAGCTGCAAAGAGTCAGCCAGCCCCCCAGAGGGAGCAAGCGAGGCTGCCCACAGCCTCCATCAACGGGAGTCAATACAACCCAGGGCTTCTACACTACACTCTGCACTTTTCTGGACCTTTGATCTTCCTCTCCAGACACAGTGACAGTCTCAGTACATCTCCTCCTCAACAGAGATCAACTGAGCACCTACTATGAGCAGGGCATCAAGCCAGGGAAGGCCAGGCCTCAAGACCAACTCATAATCTAGTTGTTGGAACAGGGCATATACATAAAATTATAATGCTAAAAAACAAAGAAAAAATGTTATAACACTGATGACCACAATTTTTTCCCTCATTTTTGCCTTGTTTTGTTTATATGTATTTTTTAAAACTGATTTCAGAGAGAGGAAGGGAGAGGGAGAGAAAGATAGAAACATCAATGATGAGAGAGAATCATTGATCGGCTGCCTCCTGCAGGCCCCTTCTGGGGATTGAGCCTGCATGTGCCCTGACTGAGAATCAAACTGTGACCTCCTGGTTCAAGGACAACACTCAAGCACTGAGCCACACAGGCCAGGTGATGACCACATTCTTGAGCACAAATGAATAAAATAGATCAGTAGTTTCCAAACCTTTTTTGCACTGCAGAGAGCCCTTCTCTCCACTCCCACCACCGCCCGCCCCCCCCCCCCCCACACACACAATCTGACACAATCTTCAATACACGAAACAGATAAAAGTGAGCTGAAGTTGAGGGTAGGAGTAAGAAGGGCCCTTGGTTTCCCCAATTCCCAAGGCACTTCCATGAAACCTGGTGCAGAAAGAATGGCCAGAGACCCTGGCAGTGTACCAGGAGGGAGAGATTTCTATTCCTAGTGGGCTAGCAGGGCTGGGCCCATCAGGAAAGATCCAGTAGAAGGAAGAGGGGGGATTCATCTGGGCTTGAAAGCAAGGGGAGGAGGAAGTAGAAGGGATAGAACCTTTATTGAGACCCACTCTACCTAGACTGCTTAGTTCTGAGTCCTGAATTTGCTATTAATTATTAGCTGTGACACTTTAGGCAAATCACTTAACTGTTCTGTGCCTCAGTTTTCCTTTCTGTAAACTGGGGATAGGCACAGGACCTACTTTGCAGGGTTGTTGTAAGGACTACATAACTTAACCCATGTAAAGCCTTATAATAGTGCCGGGCACGATATATTCCTTAATTATTGGTTATTATTACGTCTGCTGTTACGATGTGCTTTGTGTCCATGATTCCATTTACTCCTCAAAACAACTCTGTAAAATGGTCATCGGCCCCTCTTTTGAGTTGAGGAAACCAGGACTTCAGCCTGGTGAGTGCTCTGTTATCAGACAGTGGTCGCTATAGTAAGTGAGGCAGGGTTTGTGCCCATCTGCTTGCCCCCAGAGCCAGCTCCTTCCACCAGGCAAAAGGCCACTGCTCTAGTCCAGGCACTAGACTAGAGGTGACAAAGGCTTGGGTAATCATGAGAATGGTTGTGGAGTTGTTCATAAAGATACAGCAAGCAGTTTGGGTGACTGGATAGGGGGAGAGGGAGTGGTGGTGACAAGAATGGACGAGTCCAGAAGAATTATAATGAGGGTTTCAGAGATCAAGAGAGAGCAGTGAAAGAAAAAACCAACGTCGTCACTATGAAAGCATGGGCTGATGATAATAGTGATGGTGCAATCGTTTATTGAGTGATTACTACGCGCTTGGCATAAGGCTAAAAGCTTCCATCTGGACCATAACTACCTTATGATGTAAGTCCCATCATCACTCCTCTTTTACAGACAAGGAAACAGAGGTTCTGAGAGGTGAGCTAAAACGTCCAGGTAACTCTGAGGGACAGTGGAGACCCCAGGCTTCAGGCCCAGGGATGCCTGGTTCAAGAGCCTCGGCTGCCAATGGTGATGGAACCACTGACACTAACGGATATGCCAGAGCAAAGTGATTGAGGTTAGTGGTTTCCAAACTTCCCTTACCAAAGGCCCACCCTTTACCGGTGCTCCTCTTGAGCTAATCAGGTAAAAAAATATGTATATTTTTTTACCTGATTAGCTGCACCTGTAGATTTATATCACATTTTCCTATGAGATAACTTTTATGAACACATTGAACTGTTAGAATTCCAACCAAAAGCAAAAACTGAATGTTTTAGTTAAGGCTGTGGGACTCTAAAATATTGGGTGGAGCTCAAAGGCCCACATTACTACCTTCACAGACCTCCTTTGGGCCAGAGGATCCCAGGTAGGAGCTACTCGGTCAGGTCAAAGGTTGAGACCTGAGGGAAGCCTTGTCCCTGACCAGTGGGGCAGCTTGGGGCTAGAGCAGTGCCTACGAGGTTCCCACCCAGTGATGGGGGAGCTGCTAGGTGAGAAGCCTCGGGGAGAGTGCAGTGGGGGCAGGGCGTGGAGAAAGTGTGGGCAGTGACCACAGAGGCTTGAGAAAGGTGAGGTCACAGGACAGTAGCCAAGGTGCTTCTTCTAAATCCCTAGATGCATGTTTGTTTGTTTGTTTGTTTGTTTGTTTGAGCTCAGGCACCATTTGTTGCTTAACATACACTATTTTCATCCTCACCATAATCACTGGGATAGGAAATAAAAGCCCCATTTTATGGTGGTGGAAACAAAGGCCCAGCAAGGTCCAGTGGCTCCAAGAGTACTGACCACATGTTCCCTGCCTCCCAGTGTCTGTGCACAGCCTCATTTCTGCTACAGGAGTGTGCTCCTCTGCTCTGGGGGGCGGAAAGAAAGCCTCCATGTGGACACGTCCTGACAGGGTGCCAAGTATTCACAGGCATATGAAATCACACACTCCTCTGGGGGAGCAGCCGAGTGTCTCTGAGCCTTCCTTCCCCTCTCCCGCTCCCTCCCCCGCCTCTCTCCAAACACACACACACACACACACTATCTCCATTCACATTATCACTACCTAACACCAAGCATCTTGTCTACCAAATGAATAAATGAAGGACATTTGCCCATAAAGCAAGGGCAATGAAATGGCCAGAAGCAGGACAGCTTCCGCCTCACACAGTCCTGCTGCCTAAGGACCCTCACAGAGCAGAGCACGCTCTCCAGCTCCTTCAGGTGTCCCTGTTCACTGTCCCCCTCTCCCCAGGAGCCCCCGCTGCATCCGCATGTCCAGGCTGGGAGGACATCTTCACCTACCTGTGGGCACCACATTTAGAACCCTGCCCACAGCCCTGCCCCCATGGGATCACGTAAGAACCCCGGCTGTTTCCTTGTGACGTGTGGTTTAGGAAACAGCCCTGAAGGAGGATCAGAAAATCCTCTGGGGACCTGGGCCTGGGAGCAGGGCCTCAACCCCAAGTCCACATGGCTGTGCCGCACAATCTAACCACACTCACGTGTGTTCGGTTCTCCCAGCCAGAATGGGAGGCAACAGAGCAGAGAGAGTAAAAGCCCGGGTCTGAGACCTGGACAGGGCTCAGTTCACGTCTCAGCTCCACCCTTCCCAGCTGTGTCATCCTGGCAAGTTACTTAAACCTTCTGATCCTCACTCGCCTTATATGCCAAATAGGGATAATAATGTCTAGCTTTCTTGATTGTTGTGAAAAGTAAATGAGACCATATATATAAGAATCAGTCCCACGTCCCGCCTGGCACATGGTAAACACACAGAAAACAGTAACGAATGTTAAAGCGGGGGTCACGGATGCAAACGTTTCCAGGGCCTGCGAGGTGGCAGGCCACCGGAGAGCACGCAACCAGACAGCCCACGTCTGGAAAGGCCGCAGCTGCAGCCAGCGGTGCCCCAAGGAAATGCGAGGCCACCAGTACGCAATCTGAGAGGAAGAGTGGGAACTCTCCGAGGGTGGGGCAACGGCTTCTGTTCCTGCTGTTCATTTGCAGTGCTCAGCAAACAGTTCCAATGGACAGAAAAGCCCTCCAACCCTGTTTGCTCCGATGGTGGCAGGGGAGGCGGCTCAGGAACTTCCAGGTGGTGGGGGAGGAGATGGGGTAGAGCACATGCCTAGGTGACAGAAGATTCTGCTGGTATGGCCTTAGCTCAATTAGTTAGAGCATTGTCCTGATACACCAAGGTTGCAGGTTCGATGCCCGGTCAGGGCATGTACAAGAACCAACCAATGAGTTCATAAATAAAGTGGAATAACAAATTGATGTTTTTCTCTCTCTCTTTCTCTAAAAAAATCCATTGAAATAAATTTAAAAAAAATTTTTTTAAGGTTCTGCTCATAGGTGGGTAGTGGGAAAGGACAGAGGCCTGAGTTTCCACCCCTCTCAGACCTGGCTTAGGTAAACCTGAGTGAACTGGGCACACAGCACGTTTAGGAGACAAGGGGCTGGGGAGCATGGGGGCCTCACAGCCCGGAGCTGGGTGACACTCAGAGTGTACGCGGGGTCCAGTGTGAATCTACCTTGCTGGCCAGTGACAGGCAGGGGCGGGGGGCCCGTTGGGGACTCTCCAGCTTGACGATGCTGATGAATCCAGGCTCCAGATTGTCATCATCACTGGCGTTGCAAAGGTACAGGGGATGGGACTGCAGAGAGACAGAGAGGACAGGTTAGGGAGGCTCTAGGGAATGGGAGGAAGCTGAGAGAGCCAAGCACTTCTCCACAATTCCAGGCAGGTAGCAGGCAGGGCCTTGTGCTAGGAAAGAGGGAGCATTCTCATTAGATTGCCTCATAGTAAGCTAATAAGTGTCCATTGTCATTGCCAGGGCCAAGGACACATGGAGATGGGGGCAGATAGGAGTGGGCGGCGTCCAAAAGGGGGACCTAAATGAAGAGCCTGCTGCAAAGCAGCACAAACAACCTTCAAGCCCTAGTTTTCCAAACAGGTCAGAGGCAAAGGCCTCTTTCCCCAGCCCTGCCTCTCCCACTTCCTACTTCCCCCACCTGCTCCCAAACCCCAGACTAAGCCAGATCAGTGCTTCCAGAATCTTGCCTTCCCTCCTTGCCCCTGCCCAGGACAGTGCTGGGTGTGGCTGGTGTCTCCTGCCCCCTTGGGATGCCCCCCAGCAGCTGTTGCCTCATAGAGTCCATCTCTCCTGGGGCTTGGGTCTTCTCACACGGTGCTGCCTTGCTCCCCTGCCTGTGACCATCTGAGATTAAGCAGGGTGCTGACAGGGAGAAGAGACTATTTGGGGATGTGGCTTGGCTAAGAGTTAACCCTTGAATAGCACAATTCCTAGGGGCTCATCCTGTCCTCCAGGAAAGATGCAGTGGGATGGAGCCAGCTCAGCCATTGTATCTGAAGGCTCTGAGGTCCAGTCCAAGACTTTAGCCTCCAGCCCTGCTGGTACTGAGCAATGAGCAAGGGGGAAGTGGGCCCAAATGGGATAACAGAGACCAAAGGATCCCCTTGTCACAGGGATGAGACAGCCCTTCTATGTACTCTCTTCTCATTCAAAGTGATTCAAATACCCATTTGAATATAATTTTCCCAGAGTGCTGTGAGAACAAAGTAGGATTTATCTGGCCCATCCTATGGTGGAAACCCAATGTATCCTGGCAAGAAAGGGAATTTCCTACTAGAGAGCTGCCCACTCTTCCCTCTCTACTGCTGTCAAAAAGACTTCCAGAAAGAACCATCAGAGGAACCAGGGAACTTTGATTTTATGAAGATGACAATGTCCATGATGGATTTAAAAGCACAAACACAAAATAAAATAAAAGCACAGTTGTGTGTGTGTGTGTGTGTGTGTTTAATCCTGACCCAAGGACATTTTTCCATTGATTTTCAGAGAGTGGAAAAGAGAGGGAAAAACAGACAAATATCAATGTGAGAGAAGCATATCGATTGGTTGCCTCCTGCACGTGCCCTGACCAGGGTCTGGGCTGGGGAGGAGCCTGCAACGAGGCACATGCCCTTGACCAGAAATGAACCCGGGACACTTCAGTCCACAGGCCAATGCTCTATCCACTGAGCCAAACTGGCTAGGGCAACACAGTCATTTTTTGAAAGCACTTTCAGGCTATCTCCTGTCCCTGTGGCACCTCAGTCCCTGGAACATGGTAGGCTCTAAATAAATAGGCCCTACCATGCTTTAAACTGTATCCTCGTGAATGAAAATCTTTGGGCAGGGGATGTTGAGATTGGAGGGAGTTCCATTCATGCTCCTAGAACTTAAGGACTAGTAGTCTAGTGATCACGGTTTAGTGTGGGCAAAAAAGGTTATACACCCCTCATTGCCAGAAAAGGCTGGGGCACAGGCTGGGTGCTCTCGCCTCAGTGAAGCTGTAGCCCCTGTCTCAACAAGCTCCATTGGTCGGTCTGTCTGTGCATCTGCCCAACCATGCATCACTCATTTCTTCATTCTACCAACAAGAGTCCCCTGGTGCCAGGCACTGAACAAAACATTGAGGAGTTGAGGATGAATCAGACAGGCCCTTGCCTTAGAGAAGCTCCGACGACTAGTGTACAAACCTATTGTATTGTGGTGTTATAACGCAGGTGCATGCGATGGCCTGAGGAAGGGCACAAGGAAGGGGACTCATGATCCCATGGAGAAGGTCAGGAGACTTCGGTGCTTCCTGGGGACTGAACGGCTATGTTCACAGGGGAGAGTGCCTTCCTGGCAGAGGAAGCAGCCTGTCCCTCGGCGTGGGGGCACAGGCACAGGACTGGGAGGGACTGTGGGAATTAGGTCTGGTGCGAAAGGGAAAGCAAGAGATTGGGCTGAAAAGGTCGGCAAGAGCCAGACCACAGAGCAGGGACCACAGACTTGCCTTTGAGAAGCATCTCCCTAGTGACAGTCCGGTATGGTAAGGAGTCAAAAGTCAACTGCTCGAACAGAACAGAAGATGTGAGGCCTTCCTTCCGGAACAAGTTGCAGCCACAAACATCTGCTGCTTGGCTTGACCCATCCCCTCCTCCCCAGCCCCATCATGCTACCCATGGTCCAGCTTTCTTGAGATAATGCCAAGACTTGTCTCACTGACCAGGGGGTCAATTGGGAGAGGGGAGGAAGTCACTTTGGAGAACAGCAGTTTAGAGAAGGATTTGCGAATATTTAACCACCTCTCTGCCCTCACCCCACACCTCCATAGTGATACATTGAAGAATGCCTCTGAGCAGATGGAGGGGAAACACGTGGTGTCAAGAGTCACCAGACTGCCCTGGTCTTGACCGACTAGGGGAGAGGGAAGGGGAGAAAATGAACCGTTAGTGAATGCCTCGGGGGGCCGGGCCTTTAGATGCTATCTCACTATGAGGTAGGTATGATTATCCCCACTTAAAGAGAAAGAAGCTTGAGGCTCCAAGTTAAGATTAGAACCCAGCTCTGTCTGACTCCATCCTCTGGAGTCATGTAACTCCAAATGAACCACATAGTCAGCCCTCCATTGTTGATGATGATGTTGATGAGAATTTACATTTATTGAATGAGGCAGAAACTATTATTGTCTCCATTTTAAGGATGACAAAACAGAGGCAGTAAGAGGTTAAGTAACATGCCTAGGAGTATGCAGCTAAAATCAGAAGAAATGAAAAGAAGTGTAATATAAGATAGGTTTAAAAAACACACACAGTTGAGAACAATTCCCATTGGATTTTGACAACATGATACTTTCCCTCGATTCATGACCGAGAAGTTTTACTTTTCTAATTCCACATTCCTAAAGCATAAGGGCCCAAACACGAGTCCCTGATATACTAGTGTTGTCTTCCAGGATTCTGTCCTAGACCCTCTTCTCTTTTCACTCTCCGTGGTGTCCCTCGGTGACCCCAGACAATCCTATGGCCACGTGGTAGTTTTCCACATAGAGGTTGTTAATTACAGATGTGCAGCCCAGACCTCTCTTGAGTTCTAGGCTCATATGCCCAACAGGCAGAGCCTAGACGTTTCTGCCCTCAGAAGCCTCAAATGTAGCATGTTCAACACAGAACTAATCCTTTTGTCCCTCAAAACCACTCCTCCCGTGGTCCCGGTTTTAGGGATTGGAATGACTGTCTTCAGATGTTGTCCCCCTGCTTCCTCTTCTTTGCAGCCCCTATCCCCACCACCAATGTGCAATGACCAAAAAATTGTAACAGTTCTGTCTCCTTGGTATTTCTCTTATCTATCCTCTTTCCCAGATTCTCACTATGGTTACCCTAAGACAGGTCACCATCACTGTTCTTCCAGTTCACTGAAATAATCTTTTAACTGGGGTCGCCTCACCCCACTCAGTTCTCTGTACTGAAGCCAAAGTGGTAAAAAAAAATGCTAACTTGAACATGTCACTCTTCCACTATTAGCTCTTAAAAGGCTCCTTATAGCTCTTGGAATAAAGTCTGTGCTTTTAACCATAGCTTAAAAGGCTCTGTCTGCTCGGGCGTGGGTGCGGCCCTCCATGGCCTGCCTGGAGGCTTACCGTCCCTTCCCACACCTCCTTCCTCCCTTGCAGCACATGCTCCAGAAATAACTGTTTCATGTCCCCATATTTGGCATTTGTTGCTCTGTCAGGAGAGGTTAGAGGCCTCTCCTCTGGGCCACCTCAGCAACCTGTATTTCCAATCATAGACTTTCCCCATGGTATTTCAGTTGTCTGCTATGTCCCTCTCTCCCCCAGGCTATGACTGATCCTCACTGACCCGGTTTGGTACCTGCTACCTGGTTTCTTCTATTAAACGCTGAAGGTCTACACCCAGATTAGTGATAGCTAACTTTAAAAACAACACAATGCACACCGAAATCCTGATCATGGTGGTTCTGGAAGAGGAACCAGACAGGAGATGGTGCAAAGAGGCTCCGGTGTTTTGCGGTGAATACTTCAATCACAGGATAATATATTAAGATATTGGGTTTTGGGGTGGTTTTTTTTTTTGCTGTTGTGGAAGAATAAAAAAGAATGAGAACTATTTACATTTACTCTGTGTCTTTTTCCTCTTCCCATTCTAAGAAGATAGCCTCACCTTCTATTTGCCTGCCTCAGGCACATTTGCCTAAAGCAAATGTTGCTCAAGACCTATCTTCCTGGCTTTCGCAAAAGACGCAAAAGACTGAACTCATTGAGGAAACGTGAGTATCCTGAAGGCAGAAAGGAGTGGGGGTGGGGTGGGGGCAAAGGGTTAGAGTCCCTGGAATCTGAGGGATGGGAGGGGGCGGGGGGGGGGGATCCTGAGGAAGAGCGCCAAGTTGTGGGAATCTGTAGCCTGTGCCCCAAAAGGGGTAGACCTGGGAGGTTGGACCCTGGCAAGAAAAAGATAGGCTTATGTGGAATTCAAGAGAATACTTGTGCTTGAGCCCTGGGCATATCTGTGTGATCAGCATGGACAAATATCAGAGGGGTCCCTCAGATATTTTGGTTTGGGCTACTCTATGTGAGAAAGCACTCACAGAAACAAAAATCTCCACCTACCTAGTGCACTGGTCGGCAAACTCATTAGTCAACAGAGCCAAATATCAACAGTACAACAAATGAAATTTCTTTTGAGAGCCGAAAACCGACTTCTGCGCACGGGCCACGAAGTTTCAATCGCACTGTACTTGCGCGCTGTACGTGCGCGCCCGCACGTGGTATTTTGTGGAAAAGCCACACTCAAGGGGCCAAAGAGCCGTATATGGCTCACGAGCCGCAGTTTGCCGACCACTGACCTAGTGGAACAGGGCCTTGAAGTCAGATTTACTTTGATAAAAATAAAATACCATATTTCTTGTATAATCATACTTGTGGCTTGAAAAACCACACTTCTGTATGGTTTGACTCTTTTACAATGAGAGTTTTTCAAGTTTTTTCAGATTAAAGACACACACAAAAAGTCACTCAACCAGGGCGCTGTCCATGCCTAGCAAGGCCAAGGCATGTCCGTCTTCCCCTTCCCCGGGTTAACAGAGGCTGCCTTTGCCCGCTCCTCCCAGGAGGTTGCAGCGGGGAAGAGAGCTCCCAGGGAGAAAACAGGTCCACATGCACCTGCTTCCTCTCCTAATCATGAAGGTGCACACGATTTCTACCCTGGGCCACCTACCCCATTAGGGATTCCAGGAGAGGGCCAAGAGAGCCGGATTCGGGGAGGGTGGGGCTGGGGAAGCTCCTGGGAACTTCGCAGACTTAAGGATTCGTTATCTTTATCTGTGTCTTCATGAAAGCACAGGAGATGTAAAGCCCTGTCCTAGAGGCTGCCACAAGGGGCAAACTAAGAAGACTTGCTCTCAGGGTCCAGGCCTCTCTGGCTGAGAACTCAGCTTTGCACACACGTTTTGTACACTTTTGTAAAGACGTGCGTACTCTCCTTTAGCGGCGTGTGTGGTGTTTTATCTTCTCGAGTCTGTTCTCTGTGTCTCTGTCTTCCTCCTTAAACTTACTTGTTCTGATGTTTCCCCCCTCCCTCCAAAACAGACCTAAGGTGTAAAATTCTGCCTCCATCATTTACCTGTGTGACCCCGGGCAGGTTCCTTAGCCTTTCTGAGCCTCATATTCCTCACTTCAGAATGGGGTACAAAATGCCTCCTGGTTATCACGAAGACCAGAGATACTGCATATAAGTGCCTAGCACAGAGCGTGACACAGCCAGCGCTCACTGACTGGTGGTGTTTTGATTGTTGCATTTGCAATGGTAACATCCCTCCTTACTCCTGGAAGGGACAAGGCTCTCTCTGACTGCTCCTCCCTCGGCAATCTCAACAGCGCCTCTGAATGCCAGCGTTCCACGAGGCGCAGTCAGGGACGCTCATTGTCCACGGTGCCTTCCCTCCTGCACTCGCCCTCCAAACCCACTGAACAAGCTCTTCCAGTTCCCAGCCTGCCCCCTTCCCATGAAGGCGGCCATGTGATCTCATTACCTCCTCACAAAGGGCATTCCAGGGCTCAACTGAGCCCCAAACTTAATGCTGGGCTTACTTTATCCGTGGCATCTCCTCCTCCTGGGGGGGGGGGGTGCTTTTGCGAGCAATTCTTTACTGTCTCCTGTTTCCCAGCCACCCTCCTCCCCCCACCTCTGCTGTCTGCTGTAATAATCTCTCACTTCTCTGATTCCACAGACAGACCTTCACCCAGGCCTTGGACAGGTAACTTTACTGCCTGCTACAATTTTGCCTTTGTAATCAGGCATGTTGGCCAGGCATCAAAGGCACCCTTCTCCCCATTTCCTCTTTTCAGATTTTATAATCATCCTCTCCTGTGCAACCTCCATTACCTGAACTTAGAACTACCTAACTTTTATCTCAGGCAGGAGGACACACCAGCAATATAAAGTCAAGCTCCTGTGGAGAGGGGGTTGGGAGAAACCAGATTGGCCTGGAGTTGCTGCTTCCAGCTCCCGGCACCAGAACAGCCTCTGAGGCCCAGTTTGGTCACCTGGCCTTTATTTAAAGAGGTTGGTACTAATCTACAGGTTAATCCTACTGGTGATTGCTTAGGCTTGGATTTGGAAACCTCTAGACCTCATTTCCATCCTCACCTTAGCCTGTGGCTACCTCTTTGGGATTGCTGAATTCCCTAATGAATTAAGTCAGGAGGCTAGGGAATTGTCATGAGGACTTTCCTATTGTCTATTTTGCTAAAAACAATTTTTTTACAAGGAAAATGTAGTCCTGTTTAATGGTGTAATTTTTTTAAGATAGAAAAGAAAATAATGTTGGGATGAAAGAAGCGTAACTGTGGGCCACCTGATGGGAAGGGACTAACAGGTAGAGGATGGATGACAGAGGCCTCCAGTATTTCTTACTCGATCCAGACAACATTCCTGGAGGGGACTGATGCTGGTGAGCAAGAGGGCTGGCAAGAGAACTGGAGCGTGCCACTGTCTAGTGGGGAACAGGGTGACAAAATCTGAGGGGAAAAACTGAGCTCAGAGAAGGTCCATTCTGGGGCTTTGCATATTGTAGGCCCTTATAAACAACACTCAGTTTAAATCCAGTTGCCATGCAGTTTATAAAAGAGATATGAATTGCTAAGAGCTGAACCTGGTTCACACCTGTAAGAGACGTTCAAAGCTTGCTTTTTAAAGATGAGGACTGTGAGATGCATTACAAACTGCCCACGGTTGCACAATTAGATCAAGGAGATTGAGGTCTCCTGAACTCAATCCCAGTGCCCTGTCTACTCCACACGCCCCCCTGCAAGGTATGCATGTTGGGAAGTATTTTGTGTGGTACAACAAACGTTAGCCCAGTATTCTAATGCATGAATCAAAGGCCTCAGGACCTCCATTTCTAGACTTTTCAAACTCGAATAATTCTTAGCAACAAGACAGGAGTAAGGTCTGTCTGCTCCTTTTCCCTCTGGGCCTAGGCTCTTTCTGCCCAGCAACCTCAGCTTCCTTCCTCTCCCCTAGGGCTTATCTCATGTCTTCTAGCCACAACAAAGGCAGCCAGACCCAGACACTGCTCGGAATGCCTTCCCAGTGAATAGTCCCTGTTTGTTTAGGATGAGAAAGGTGTGCCCTGAAATTAGAGGTCACAGAAGCTCAGACCCAAATAATGGTCATTCAGTCAGACTACAATTTCCCTCACTGAATCATCCCACACTGAAGACTTCATTCTTCCATTTAAAAATTCACTTATCCTTGTCTCAGATTGTGTCCAAGCTCCCTGGCGTCAACTGGACCCCTTTACCTTCTGGTAACCCCCGTGGTAGGGTTTTTCTGACCCTACACTCTGCTTGAAGTCTTTGTGTGGTTATAGGGTCATAAGCAGAGCTATAAGCAGGAAAAAGAAAGGGAGGAGAAAGAATAAATTAGTTGCTTTTGAAATAAATTGTATCAGAGAAGAGAGCTTATTTGGCAGTAACCAGACAGAGAGAAAGAAGGAGAAAAATCTCAACCAGCCAAAAGGCAGAGCTTTTGTCCATTATATTCCATGTAGAAATAGGTCTTGTCCTGACCTCTAGTTAAAGGGACACCAGGAAGTTACTCATAAAGTTAGGAGCAAAGGAGAGAGAGCCCATCAAGTATCATTTTAGTTCCGTCAGTGCTCTTTGGAAGGAAGGCTATGGAATAGGGTAGCAAAGTTCTGAAGCACATGAAGGTCAAGGCCTTGGAAAACACGCCAATCTTGTGGTTTGAACTCCCTCCCTCCACCAGGTGAGGAACTCAGGGCTCTGACCACCAAGAATCCTCTGAGGAGGCCCTGAAAGGTCATTTGAGTTCTGCCACTCAGAGACCACCACCCCATGGAGATCTTGCCACCTTACTGACCTTCATCCTATAGACCAGTGGTTCTCAACCTTTTTAATGCTGCGACCCTTTAATACAGTTCCTCATGTTGTGGTGACCCCCAACCATAAAATTATTTTCGTTGCTACTTCATAACTGTAATTTTGCTAATGTTATGAATCATAATGTAAATATCTGTGTTTTCCGATGGTCTTAGGCTCTATAGCAGTGGTTCTCAACCTGTGGGTTGTAACCCACAGGTTGAGAACTGCTAGTAAGGTTGCCTGAGAACTGTTAGTAAGGTTGCCTAAGACCATCGGAAAACACAGATATTTACATTATGATTCATAACAGTAGCAAAATTACAGTTATGAAGTAGCAACGAAAATAATTTTATGGTTGGGGGTCACCACAACATGAGGAACTGTATTAAAGGGTCGCAGCATTAAAAAGGTTGAGAACCACTGCTATAGACTCTATAGTATAGAGAGCCCCACTTGAGGGACCTTGTTTAGGTGCCTGGTTCAAAGTGGTCCTCTGCAGAAAGGCTGAGGTCTTGATGCAGGTGATAGTACTGCTAGGGGTAATACCTACTCCTCACACTTGCAGAATAAGGTCTAAGAAGGCTTTTACCAGGGAGCTTCCTAGGCATGGCCACAATGAGGAAGGTAACTGGACTCTCACATTAACCCGATGTGCTGTTTGTAAACAGCCTTTTCACAGTGTGCTTTATGATGCTACTATTCTTGTTCTAGCCAAACACATGCAAGAGATGACAAGAATTAGAACCCTGATGGAAGCAGTAGTGTTTGTTTTTAAGTTATTATGTAGGTTATGATGTTAATGCTGAACAAGCCAACAACGAAACCCAGACAATCCTTGTGGGGAGGAAAAAAGGGACCAAAGAAATGAAACTTGAGGAGATGAGATTATTTCTTTAAATAGATCAGAGGCACAGCAGAGCTACTCAAGTGTTGCTAAGTGTGGTGATTTCAATGCAAGGGTGTGAAATGGCTAAACTCATCTGGTTATTTCACACACATTCCAAGTCTTTCAGGCCTAGTCTCCTGCTCAGAGGTTGCAGGGAATTCAAGTTGCCCTGCAAACTCTGCTCCATATTGACTGCTGTCTTCCATACCTGGCTTCTAAGCCCTTTGAGGACAGATATTGCATCCAACATCTGTCATGTTGTGTGTGGAGATGGGGTGGGGTGAAGCCATGGAGTTTGCTGAGCAGTAACACACAATATTGCATTGACATCGCAAAGTGGAAAAACTATGGAACATAGGCCTGAACTTCAATAAAGAAACAATAGAAGGGATGAAGGGGGTAGTACACTTAGAATTACAGCAGGAGGAGGAGGACAAAATTATTCAAGTCACCAGCCAACTCAGATGCCCCGAGTCTCTCCTCAGAAGCCATTGAGGGTTGAGATTAGGCCAAGGAGGCTTCTGTTCAGACCAGGCAACAGTCAGGAGAGGCTTGTGTTGGAGAAAGCCCAAGGGCTCCAGCCGGACTGCTGACAGCCCTTTGACCACAGCTCTGAATCCCTGTCCATGGGGTGGCCCTGGGGAAGAGGCCCGCTTTGGGGGGACTGTTTAATGATTTGCCAGCAAAGAACAAGGCAAACAGACTTCTGGCAGCTGCCTGGATGCAACAGGAGAGTAGATTTTTATTCCCACCCACAGTGTAGCCTTCAGGCAGAGGATAAAAGAAAAAGTGAGGGATGATGCTGTGAGAGCCAGGGAGGGATTGCCATTCTGGACTCAGCATTTCCCTGGGTCTCTGTGGATGGTGCCTGGATATCTTGGCATTGGTGCCACTTGGTATTCCATCCTCTGAATATTTTAGTCATTCCTATTAGCAGCATCCCTCGAGCTCCTAGGAACTGAAGAGTAAGATATGGATGTGGCCTCTTAGGGCAGAGGTCTGGGCATCACAGAGAATGAAACAACAAAAGAAAAAACCCCACTGTCTTTGCTCTTAAGAAATCTTTTACAGAAAATGTATGAAATGGAAAAGTAGCTGGTTCTCTGCTGAATCCCTTTTACTTTCTCTCCCCGTGAACCTTCCTTGTCTCCTTGGCTCTACAGAGGAAAAAAGCATGGCACCCTCTTTCCCCTGTGAGCCAGAGCCTCTCTGCTCTAAGTCCTGCCGCTCCCCACTTCTTTTTGCCCTCAACCTCCAAGCCCAGCCCAAACTAGGTCCTTCTCTAATCCTCTGACCAGCCGTCAGCCCCCAGAACTGAACACTTTCTCCCATAGTCCCCTAAAGTGATGTATTCAGAATTACTAAATGATACTTTTACAGTTAGTTATGTCAGTCAGGGTTCCACTTTGACCCACCCTCTTACCCATTCCCACCAGCAGAATGCCTGGTGCTGAGATGTTTAACAAAATATACGAGTCCTTTCCTCCTCCCTGTAAAGCAGACCCTCAGCCCCTTCACGTCAGGGACTGGGTCTTATTCATCCCTCGGCAGAATGCCAGGCATAGAGTTGATATGGGGTGGGGGAAAAGCATGCTGAATTATCTGTTTCAATAAACAGATGTGAGATCAAGTAAATGTGGTGGTTGCATTGTCATTTGACCAGGATATGATTATTTTCAGATTCTGCTCTCTCTTCAGAAATCTTCTGTATACTTTCTGTAAGTTTCTGACCTCTTAGGGAAGACAGAGTCCTCTTCCTCCCTTTTTACATCAAGCCTAAATCTCCCCTACAACCCTGAGCAAAACTCGCTTCTTTTCGGACACCCTCCCTGCTTAATCATCTATCCCTAGTTATTCTTTTGTCCTCCCTCGTATCGATGTGCTGAGTAGAACATAATCCTTAATGGGGAAGAAAGCATCTCTCCACCAACAAATGGGAAGGGATCCTGCTCTCAAGAGACTCAAATCAGACTGTAGATATATAGCGATGCATTCACATGCTCACGCACGGGGTCTTAGGGCCATTTGTCAAATGACGCAGAGAATACACACACGCAGAGCACAGTATTCACATAGTGGGAGAATGTGGAATGAATGGTAAACTTACTTACATTTGCTATATTGTTTTGGAAGTATCCTTCAGTCATTTTTGGGCCCTTTAGTCTATTTCTCAGATCTGATGGGAAGCTCCTCCAGGGCAGGAGCCATTTAGAAACTATTAAAAACCATTTTAATTATTTTTTTTATCCCTGTAGAATTGACTCAAACTCTTGCCTGCCACTGGCTCTATGCCATAGTGTTGGCTGAATGTCCTAAGTGAATGAACTTCAGTTCCTACTAAGATTTTATGAGGATTTGACCAGTGATCTGCATGGAAAAGTCTAGAAAAACTCAGACTTGATTTACTCCCAATGGTATTTCTTTTCTTTTTTTTTTCTGAGTAGGTCTTTTTTCCTGCCTTTAGTGGAATAAGAGACGAATTTTATCTTTTTTTCTCCATCTGTTAAACCCTGAAAAATTGATGTACCTAAAGTCCCAATTTTAAAGAATTCAGTTGAAATCTTCACCTTTCCTTTGTTTCAGCCTCCCAGCAGCTTGACCAACTGTCCAGCCCACTCTGGCCCTGAGAGTGGATGTAGGCCATATGTTCAAATATTCCAAACACCCCTGGACTTGCTCTTTGTGAACTGTGAGTTCCCTCTTACTTCCTAATTGCTCAAACCTCTTTATTTTTCTTGCTAAGTGCAGATTGTAAGAGATACAAAGAGATAATCAAAGTGCTGATGAATGGAAGAGGAATCTTCTCAGTTATCAAGTTGGCTCTGCTGAATAGCAGTTCCTGTTTGCATTTGTCAGGAGATTCGGAAGGTGCCATGACCGGACTCAGTGGGTAAGGGAAGTACTTAGAGAGCTAGGGAAGGGAGCCAGATTCCTGGGCTGAGAGTTCACAGGGCAGTGAGGATCAATAGCAGCACTTTTGATTTGCACACTGTTATCAAGGTACAAAGCAACACTACCCTTTGTCCTCTTTGTTTTTACTCTGCTAATGGAACCCTTTACCCCAAATTAAGACTATTACTCAGCTTTGATGTTGTATTTTATATTAACAAAGTGCTTTATAATCCTTCATTAGCTATTTTATCCTCCCTTTATTAGTACCACCCATTTCAGAAATTAGGTGGAAGAGACAACACAATGCATATTGGGCTTGCAACCAGGGATTGTGAATTCTGGGCATGGATTTCATGTACTAAAAATACAATGAAAGGAGACTTGATGGACCACAGAAAGAGTCACAGAGCAAATGAACAGAAGCATCAAAATTATAAGAGCCTTCTTGGGAACTAAACCTCCAATGATTTAGAGCAAGACTTGAAATTTTTCTTTGTTTTGCTAGCAGGAAAACCAAGAGCTGTTATTAGCTTAAATTTAAAATGTGACCACCAAACACATCTTTAATAGGAAAACAGTTCCCTGATTGCCTGATTTCTTCCATCACAGAGAAAAGCATAAAGAAAAAAGGACATGTCTGCACCTAATGGTGCCAGCTGTTTCCTAAGGGGTTGATGCTAAATCAAGACAAATATCCCTAAATTACTTTGACCTGTTAAATACCCCTTCTTGACACGCTCCTCTCTTTATCTTTGTCACAAATGCTATTCTAATTCTTCCACTTCTCTGACTGCCCCTCTTTCTCTTCTGCTCTTCCTCTCATTTAAATATAAGAATATAGTCTCTGATTTTTATTATCTCTTTCTGAGGTTCTAATTCACTCCAGTCTTCCATGAGAATTCTCAACTTTGTCCAGAGCCAAATCCTCCTGCACTTCAAAGGCCTGCAGTCATTATTTCTTTGTAGTCTTACTCAGATATACCAAACTTAGCTGTCTTCTCCCTGCACGCCATCCTAAACCCATAACCCCTCTTTACCTGATTTTGTTCATGGCACCATCATTTTCCAAGAGACCCAGGCTGAGCACCTCAGGGTCATTATGATTCCAACTAGTAGCCCTGCGCACGAATCCGTGCCCCAGTAGCTCCTTGCAGGGCCTGGCTGCTCTGTGCCCGCTGCCCAGAGGCTCTCCACAGCCCAGAGGCCCATCTGCGGCCAGGCACGGAACGCTTGCCTTGTCACCACAGCGACGAAGCAAGCATTCCGCCAGGCCACTCATGCTGCCCACTCTCAGCAGCCACCCCTCCCCGCCGGGACTGGGGGGTTGGGGGGGGGGGGTGCTGAGAGAACTGGGCGCTGCCATCTTGTGGCTATGGGCACTTCCATCTTTGTGACGGAGTGATGGAATTTTATCTTTAAAATTTTTAAAGATAAATTTAAAAGGGTAACTTGCATATTACCCTTTTATTATATAGGATTACTTAAACTTGCCTTTGGAAATATACCTTCTCTATATCTCTGGAGTCTGAACCATTACAGTAGACTTGTTGTAACTATTCTCCAGTCTCTCACCATTCTAAGGCTCTTTATATGTCTCTGCAAGAACAATCTTCCTAAATATAGCACTTATCATATCACTGTCCTACTCAAATACCATCAAAAGCTCTCCACAGCCTTCTGAATTAAATTCGGCATCCTCAGCCTATCAAATCAAAGCTCTGCACTGGCTGTGTGGAATTAGACAACTTGGTTTCATATTTCAACTCTTCCACTTACAAGTGTGATTTTGAGTGGGTGGTCTAACCTCCTGGGTTTTGGTTTCCTTATTGGTAAAAAATAAAATAAAATAAATTTTTAAAATGCAAATACTACCACTGACCCAAGAAGATCATTATAGAGATGAAGTGAAGTAACATATTTAAAGTACCCGTAGTTCCCGCACATAGTAGGCACTCAAAAAGTATTAATTCCTTCCTCTTCCCCTCTACCTTTTCAGCTTTCTCCCCCTTCCTTCCTGTTGGTACTGTACTACTTGTCCAAACCAAAGTGTATTACTTGCTGTTCTCTCACTTCTCTTGGATTGTCTATTACTCCTGTGCTGCCACTTTTTAAAATCCTACATATTCTTCAAAAGCAAGTTTATATGCTACCTCTTGCATGAAGAAACTCTTCTTCATTTGAAATGTCCCAATCACCTTGTCTGTATTTATCGTATGGCACTTTTCACCTTCTGCCTCCTATCCTTATCTGCTACACTGAGGGCAGGGATTTCTTTATATCCCACATGGCACAATGCCTTAACATAAGGCAATCAATAAATATGTGCTGAATTAATATTGAAAGCTTGAGCTTTTGGTCTCCCCAGAGTCCATTCATTTGTGATTCATACTCCACACTGAGAACTTTTTAGAAACAATCTCTGGCGGGATATCAGAATTTCAAACAACTTTAACAGAGAAGCTGAGTCAGTCTAGGATTAAGTTCAGTCCTAGTTCAGCCAAAAGGAATTGTCTGGACCCTGTTCCTGTTTGAGATATCATAAGTTGGCAACTTGTATGAGCCATGGGAGCTCATTAAAATACATTTAGATGAGAACATATTTGTCTTTGGAATAGGCCAACAAAAATGCATGATACCTATAAAAATCAACCACTGTTAGGGTAACAATGACAATGGCTTCACTGGTATAAAAAGGAGTCCCAAAAAGTCATTTGATTCCATAGGTTCGAAATGTGGTTCAGGTAAGAGGTTTAACTATACCTTACTTTGGCTTTCATCCAGTGTATTTCCTTTTGGCCCAGTTAGCAAATGGGTAATTATATGACATCAGCCACCATGGGGTGGCTGGAACACGAGGTGGTTTCATGGTGCCATATAACGTGGCACCAAGTTTCTGAATCACTAACCACAGGTGCATCAACTCTTCCCCTCACCACCACCCCTGTCCATAAAGTCCACCTTATCTAATATTGCTGTTGACACAGTGACTATGCTTAGGTCCTGGGCACTTTCCTTTGCCTCTTCTTAGTGTTTGTTCGGGTGGGTACATCAGTGTGGGGATGCCGACAATGCATACTTACAGAGCAGGAGTAATCACCGAGTCATCAGGCCATGCTTTTGCCTTTAGGTAGGCTTACCTCAGAATGTAACAGCGTATCTAATTGCTACTCCCACACCTACCTGAAATGCTTCAGAGGCTGAACTCCCTTCTTAGCCAAAGACCTAACTAGCGGAGTTGCTGTCAATCACTGAGTTTATTCTTAGCCTGGACATTACCTGTTTCTGGAGCCATCTTTCTCCCTAAAACAGCAGCTACTGCAATTTCCCCCCAAACCCTTTGTAACAGGGAAGATCAATAGCTCCCAAATGTTCCTTGTCAAGATGTAGTCACTTGAGTCTTGGCTGGTATGGCTCAGTTGGTTGAGCGTCATCCAGTGCACTGAAAGGTCTCCCATTCGATTCCTGGTCAAGGCACATGCCCTGTTGTGGGTTTGGTCCCAATCAAGGTATGTATGGGAGGCAGCTGATTGATGTTTCTCTTTCTTTCTTTCTCTCTCCCTTCCTCTCTCTCTCTCTCTCTCTCTGTCAATAAAAACATATATATATATATATATATATATATATATAGATAGATAGATAGATAGATAGATATAGATATAGATATAGATATAGATATAGATATAGATATAGATATAGATATAGATATAGATATAGATATAGATATAGATATAGATATAGATGCTGGAGGGGTACCCATGGAGATTTCCCCATGGCACATCAGAATGGGCCTGAAATCTGGCCACTTAGTTGGCCTAGTGTTTGATGAAAAACCTACCTTCTTCCCAAAATTATGTTAGGTCCTTCCCAGGAGTTACAGTCCTACTGGGAGATAACATCTACATATTCACAAACAAAATGGTGGTTCAAATGACTATTATCAAGTATCACATTGTGTGGTACACCCAGTAGATTCTGTGGGCTTTGAGGGGGAGATGGATCTTAAGCTAGACCTTAGGGAAGAAAGAACTCAAATAGGAGAAAAATAACCACATAAGTAAAACAAGCAGGATCTGGCCCATAGGCAGCTGTCAAACGGATTTTGGGAAATTCCCAGCTACAGGCTTTGGAAAAAAACAAGGGCAAGTAAGAGAAAAAAGTAGGGTTCTTGACCAGTTTCTCTCAAGTTTTCAAGGTACAGGAAGACTCGTATGACCGGAAAACAGAGCTGCAGAAACAGTCCAGGTAGCTGAGGCAGGTCCAATTCTGAAGGCCACTGACTGCCAAGATAAAAGTTAGGCCCTCAGAACAATTTGGTACCAGGGTAGAAACCACAGAGGAATGAAAAGAAAGCTGGTGGTAGGAAAACCAGTTAGAAAGCTATTCCAGTAATCCAGCACTGGCATGATGAGAGCTTGAACTCTGGTGGTAACAGTTAAAAGTCAAAGAGATGAACTGAAGAAATGATGAAGAAAGCACATGTGGACAGATTGAACTGTAGGCACAAAGGAATTAAAGGTTCTAAATCTGAACAATTGGAGAGGGGGGATGTTGCATCGACCAAAAAAAAAAAGGAATATTGGAAAAAGAAGCTAATTTTGAGCAAGCAAATTTTATTTGTCTTGGGAATACTGAATTAGAGATGAACATTTAAATCCTACAGGCAATTTGAAATAAGAATTGGAGTTTGAGCAAAAGACAGGGCTGCAGATACAAATTTGCTGAACACTGCTTACATCTTCAGATATAGTATTATGAATGTAACATTTTAAATGTTAAGTTTAATGAATAAAAACACTTAGAAAACATTAGAATGACTGCATAAGTGAATCTGATCAAAAGTATACTTTGTGGTTATTGCTTCACTTGAGCTGGTCCCACTACAAAAAATCCAGAAGGAAGGATGCTGTGTAGCCTGCTACGCTAGAGTGAAATTCAAATCACTTAGCTTCTTAAATAAGCTAATGTACAACCTAAGAGGTTCCATAGCTCAGGAAAGTGGAAAAAAAAAATTAGAATTTATAAAGGCAAGGAAATCTTGAAATCTTTTTTGAGGATGACATAAAAACCAACCAAAAGCATTGGTTTTATTCTCTTTATGTCATATCATTTGTTCTATAGCCCAGCTAATAGTTGTTGTTTTTTTATTTTATTTCCCTAAAGCAAGTTCCCACCTGCTAGCTGCTGTTTGAAAAAGTCAGTAAGCCATTTGCCAGGTGCCTGTAGGTAAATTACCTACCCTTCAGGTCACTTAATCTTTGCAAGTAGGACAAATCTCTCATAATTAAGTGTTCCATTTCAGACATTAAAGCACAGTCCCTGTGACACAAGTTGGATGCTCTGGCCATGTGAAGGCGGACAGTCCATCTGTTAAAGCCATCGTGGTTATAAAGTAGGCAGTATCCTTGAAGAGTGGATCTCAAAATGTGGTCCCCTGGACCCAGCAGCAGCAGCTTCACCTAGGAATTTGTTAGAAATGCAAATTTTCAGGCCTCACCTCAGATTTACTAAATCAGAAATTCTGAGGGTAAGGCCCACCAAACTGTGTTTTAACAAGCCTTCTATAACTGACTCTGATACATATTAAAATTTGTGAACCATTGATCTAGAGGGACTTAAATAATTCTAGGCAGCTTCCTTACTAGATGTACAAGGAAAGCAATGAGGGCGGGGAGCTAAAATTCAAGACTGATCGTTTCCCAAAAGAAAAACTATATATGCAGATAGAAGAGCAGGGGCTTCCTCCATTATTTCCCATGAACCTGTAAGTGACCTCAGAATTAACCAGGGCATTGAAATGGGTGGATCAGATAGCATGCCTCAGAGCTTCTCTGTCAAAGCACCTTCTAACTTTTGCATTTCTACAATTCTACTGCATAAATGAGATCCAACACATCCTTTCAAATAACCACTCTTCGGTTTACCACAAACAAATAATGATGCTGAGAAAATGGTAAAGAAACTTGATGTAGTTTGCTTTAGTGCCTGTTTTCTTCTATAGAATTTAATTTCTGCTCTAAAGATTGAGCTGCTTTTTTTTCCTGTGAAGTAGGGGAAGGTACCAGTCGTCCTAGGCAAGAGAAAGGCTATGCTGGAGTGCTGACCCTTGGCCAATGGGTAAATCAGAAGCAGAGCTCACGATGGAGCCCAAGGGTGCAAGTCCTCATGCCACACCTTCTCTTCTCTTTTATCCCTGCTCTTCCAGAGCTACATTCAGAACCGGCAAAGAAAACTTGGGTGGTAAGATAGAGGCAAACCCCAAAACCAAAACATGTAAAGGGAATGGAAAGGCGACCCAGAACGCTGAGCAAAATGGAAAATTAAACAAAGAAAACAAGCGGCATGAAGATCAGAACTTTCTAACTAACAAGTTAGGAGGATTCCAATCAAGGTAATTACATAGCAGGCCCTCAGATAGCAGCATTTTGTTCAACATTGTTTCCTTATAACGTTGATGAGAGAGAGAAAAATCTGATTCCCAGCCAAGGCCACTGTGCAGAGTTTGCATGTTCTCCCCATGTCTGTGTAGGTTTTTTCCAGGTGTTCTTGCTTCCTCTCACATCCCAAAGATGTGCACATGAGGGTCGTTGGTGTGTCTCAATTGCTCCAGTCTCGGTGTGTGTGTGTGTGTGTGTGTGTGTGTGTGTGTGTGTGTTCCCTGTGACGGAAGGGTGTCCTACCCTCCTTTGCACCCTAAACTGCTGGGATAGGCTATGGCCATCTGCAACTGGAATAAGCAGTGTGGGAAGGAATGACCTTATTTGTTTTTATTCATCTTTCTTAAATGTATGGATGGCTCACATTTATTACCTGTTTAACTTAACTGTCTTGGGTCTTTATTTAGAAGTTTGGTGATATTTTTGTAACCGGAAATATGCCATAGAAACTTAACTCTTGTTTCTATCAGTTAGCCTATGGTAACACTGGTTTCGTTATACGTTGTTCCGCTTAAAGTCGCAGTTCCCAAGAACCCATCAATGACATCAAGTGAGGACTTAATGTATAAGGCAGTATACAATACTTCCAAACTTTTTTTTGGAGGAAGAATATCTTATGATTCTATCATTTCCTTCAGTTAAACTAAGTGGGGTAAGTGTTAAGCTATTGTTCGTAGGGAAAAAGAGTCTAGAAGCTTTACATTTGGGGTTCTGGTGTAAGGGACAAAACCTGGGTCTTTGATGCTAACCTTGACTATAGTGAGTATAGGATTTGACTCCCTTGCTTATTTAAAACCTACGGCCTAATCTAAATTTCGCTCCTGCGCAATGTGAACAAATGGCTTCAGCAACTATCGCCTTCAAAACAATCTGAACATCATTGAAAATATTCATCAACAAAAAAATATTCATCTGCAATTAAGATGTTTAGAATCCACTGTGCTTGGTTTTCCTGCACCATCTTTTGGAACCAGAGTATTCAGTGGGGAGGTAGGTCTCAACTTCACCTCGGCAAAATTCTACTCAGAAATGGTTCCATTTTCTAAGTGCTGAGAACACTCCACATGTGCCTGGCAAAATTAGCAACTTAATGAAAAAGGCAAAAGAAAAGGAGTGTGAAACATGAAGGAAAAGCAGCTAATTTTTTCAGCCATCCCCCAAACCCCCTCCCATCCGGCAACCGTCAAAATGTTCTCTGCATCTATGAGTCTGTTTCTGCTGTGCTTATTCGTTTATTTTGTTTTTTTAGATTCAATTATCGATAGCTATATATTTATTGCCATTTGATTGTTCCTATTTTTTTTTTCTTTTTTGCTTCCAGCATCAACCAGGTACAGCATGAAGGAAATGAATGATTTAGTTATTGCTCCAAAGCTGAAAGTCTGGAATCAGTCATTCGGAGCAGGTTCCATTGTATGTCCCTGCAGGTCTTGGACCTCGCCGGCTGTGCACAGAGTACCATGGCTTCTATGGCCACAGTGGGGGCCAATGCTGGACGCCTGGCTTCTAAGCAAGGGAGATGAAAGGCTTCTAATGTAATAACTGACGGCCTCTCAGTGCCGTTTGAACTGTTTACAGACTGAGTTAACGATTACAGGCAATGTGTATCTTGGCCAGGTGCCCAAATTTCTTACCCACCCGCCAGATATTATCAAAGAGCCCTTCCATGCCTGGCTGGAGTCCTTCCAAAGCACCTCACAGAGATGCCGACACAAAAGAAGTGTTCAGAATGTGCTCTCTCTCTCCTGAGGCCAGAGCAAGGAAGTCAGAGTATCAGGCATGAATTAGGTGCCAGGGGCTCAGTTTCCAGGGCTGCTCAGGATTGGGGAAGGGGTCAAGGTCAGCACTGGGGCTAGGAGGGCCAGATTCTTTTCTAAGCAGTTTGGGAGGTATAGGTAAGTATCTTCACAGCTGGCAGCTAGAGGGTGATGGGGGAAGGAAACAAGACCCTTGAGATGAAGCAGGAATCTGCACTACCCATGACACAGAGGCCCTACCACAGCAGATCTGTAAGGCTGGGTAGATTATTTGGGGGCAGCAGACAGAGGAGGGAGGAAAGTATACTGTTTTTCTGAGAGCAGGGTACAAGTTGAAAGAGAACATCACCTCAAAACTAAGCTAGAATAAAAGACTTCAAAAATGATAGTAAATGAAGTTAGGGGGAGTTAAGAGGATACCTCTTTATTGGGGTGAGTCCCAAGAGACTGAATGGTATTGGTTAGAGCATTATCAAAATGTTTTTCACAGAAATACACAAGTATTAATCATGAGATATAATGGGTAACTGACTAGCGTACGACAGAAAAACAGACACCACCAATAATGTCAGTAAAGCTTTCTGGGGGCAGCAAATATTTAAAGAGCACTTCACCAGGGAGAACTGAGTCCAGTTATTTAATTCTGTGTTAACTTGTGGACAACAAAAGAAGATAGAAGTGTCTACCATTTCTTTATAGGTACTTATTGGCCTCTGGATACAATTGAAAGTGGAATAAAAGGCAACTCCTAAAATTAAGTCATTATATAAGATAGTTGCACATTCACCCCAAAACTATTATCATTACTACAACTATCTCAAAAGGAAACACCTGTCTTCAAAATCTAAGGAGGGGTTATATGACTTTTTATTTCCATAAATGGCTACATGTTGAGAGAACAAATATAAGTTATTGCAAAAGGCTCTCATAAGAAAATTTGAAGACAGTGGCTGTAATTCATGCTCTTTTATCCACATATGAATATAGTCATCATTGTTACATTGTTTCCTTGAATTTCCTTTGCAGCATCAATTGGATATGGTTATTCTATTCTCCTGTCCTAACTTGCTGGGTAACGTTGCTCTTGTGGAGCAGCTGGTGACCCACCCTGTGTAGTGGGGGATAGGCCTTCATATTCAAAGACTATTCTTCATACTATCCACCTTGAGGTGGAGATGAACATGACATCACTCTTTTGATGACAGTGTAGGTCAGGAAACTGATCAATTACATTTTTGAGATTCATTGTAATGTTTTATATTTTCTACAACAGACCACAACCCATCTGCACTTACTTGCACTATGCTTTGAACGGAAACACAATTGGATATTGTTAAGTTGCTTCATAGAAGCACTTCTAACATTTTCTAGGCTCCCATCTACTGGGGATACTCTTCTCTCCTGGAAAAAGATTAGCATTCTGTTTGATTCTTAGAAGTCAAAATCTTGCTCACACTGAAATTGTAGAAAGAATATGAGTCATCAATAAGCTCGAAAGGTGAAACTACAAAAGTAAATCCTATCAGTTGATAGTGAGTTTTATGAAGAAGTTCCAGATAATCCCTTAGAATTTGGTCCCACACTCTTCTAGAAAATAGCCTCAAAGAGGGAAGAGAACATGTCTCCAGCCTCTCTCTATAGGTGGTTATCAATGACTTGATATCAGATAGAACAAAGAAAAGTAATGCATTAGATATTGTACAAATGGAGAGAGCCAGGGCGGCGTGGCTTAGTGGTTGAGCATCGACCTATGAACCAGGAGGTCACGGTCCGATTCCTGGTCAGGGCACATGCCCGGTTTGTAGGCTTGAGCCCCAGTGTAGGGCTTGCAGGAGGCAGCTGATCCATGATTCTTTCTCATCATTGATGTTTCTATCTCTCCCTCTCCCTTCCTCTCTGAATCAATAAAAATATACTAAAAAAAAAAAAAAAACGGAGAAAAATAATTTAGAAAGCTACTAAGGAAACAGAAAAAATCAAGTGAGCAAGAACTTAGAGGGTGATGTTACTGCAGAAACACAACATTCAACAATCCAACACACACAGCGTGGGTGAGAGAGCACACCGGGAGTACTTCCGACCCGAAGTTAGAGCCCTTACTCTGTACAAGAGATTAATACACAAGAAGTTTAAAGCAGGCCGACAAAAGGATAGGTGGACTTGAGATGATTCACTGGGAAGGGCAAGGGCCACCTAGACGGAACACTTTGAGGACAAGAACAGGAAGGCTAGAGTGCAATAGCTACCTCCGCTGTGACTGGACTAGTCCAGATGCTCGGGCTCCTCTGGAGCAGCAGCTGTGTCTTTGAACTTTAGGACTCTTGGGGGCGGGGAGAATGGCCCTCTTTCATCCTCCCAACTACTCTCACCTTCAGGTTTTGAAAATCTATGGACACACAATGGTTTAGCTATTTTCCAGATATTCCACCTTATCTAGGGAGCCAAAACCCTACCGCAGCATTCTCCAAAGTGGGGCATGGTGCTGCGCAGGCAAGTCTATCAAGAGGAAAACAAAGTTCCTTATCAGTTTCCCACATAATCAGTTTGCTTGCACAGATTGACAGTATATGGAAAATAGATAAGAAACCCTGATTTCCTTCTTCAGGAGATTACTACTACAACCTCTCTGCCTTCAGTACCTAACAAAACTAGCAAATATTAAACAGGATCTGGAATTCCTTTGGGGAAAAATATAAGGTGATGACTTTGAGGCAGCCAAATGGTCTGTCAGAGCATGACCTTATCTAAAGATTATGGCAAGGGTATTGCCAATATGAGGCAGCATAATGTGACGGTAAATTCCCTAGCTGTGAACATACACATGATTCAATTATTTCAGAGGTCCGGATCCATGGTAAGATCCAAACCTACTATCATAGCAGTAGCCATGAAGTTAGTCCTTCTTTAGGGGGCTACTTCATTATTATACTACTTGAAACAGTCACAGCTCCCTGATAAGTAAATCTATCATGACAATGAAATCAGAAAGTCATAAAGCACAAAAAATCTGAAAAACATTCTTTCAGAATGGAGATCATATAACTTAGTCCCTCGCCATGAAGATCAAATGTTAAACAAACTAAAAAAAAATAGACTGGTTCTGCAGCGTAAGAAAGAAAGGAAATGTGGCTTCTCTGGCTAAAAATTTTCTAGATGACCCAGAAACAGCGCTCAGAAACTACTTTCTAAACAAATGGCAAAAGCATGCGTCTAAACACTTCATCAACATATTACAATGAAGTTCTCTAGGAAGCTGCCTTACCGTTAAGGACAGAGAAAACCACAGATGCTGTGATTTCAGTCCTTCTCTTTCATTTTCTGTATTTTGTCATTTTCCTTAAAATCTAAGCTTTCATTCGCTAGGGAGGTAAAAAGGATCTTTTTCTGATGGGAAGGCACAGCTGTCAGCATGTAACCTGGCATGCACTTGCCTGTTAACGCAGCTTGTAGAAAACTGTCTCCAGGTGAACGATAGCAGCAACACACCCACTGACTCAACAAAATAATGGTTATTGTATGACATTTACCAAACACATACAGTGAACCTGGTGTAGTATATGGCATAGAAGGGAACAGGCCCAACCCAAGTAAGACCAACAGAATATGGAAGATACAAAAGTGATAAATTGCCATAGTGAGAAGAGACAGTTAATTTGACAGTGGGCACAAATTTTTTTAATGACCCCAAATAAAAATGAGAGAAAAGAAAGAGAAATTGTTAAGGAGAAGAATAGCAAACTAAACTAAAGAGAGATAAATGAGCAGAGCATAAAAGGAAAGAAAAGAAACTGAGCTCCAAAGTGCTGAATTTGAGACAAGGCTGAAACAGAGAGCAGGGCATTGTTTGTGAAGAGATTAGACATGATTGTTTCCTACTAGATGAACTTCACTAAAATTACGAATACAGAGAGGGGAGCTATCCTAAGGTTATTCATTTTGCATGTGACCATTTTCTCAATAGGTGAAATTTCAAAGGCCACATATCAATTTGGTTTCAGAGTCTCCAAAGCCAGCCATTTTCAGAGGCTTGTCCAAGGTTTGCTGAAAGGAAGTAGCATCCCCTAAAGGTTTGAAAATAAGCATTTAGAATATATACAGCCCTAGCCAGTTTGGTTCAGTGGATAGAGCATCAGCTTTCAGACTGAAGGGTCCCAAGTTCAATTCTGGTCAAGGGCACATGCCCAGGTTGTGGGCTCAGTTCCCAGTAGGGGGCGTGCAGGAGGCAGCCAATCTATGATTCTCTCTCATCATTGATGTTTCTCTCTCTCTCTCTCCCTTTCCCTTCCTCTCTGAAACCAATAAAAAGAATATTTAAAAAAAGAATATATACATATATAGTACATTCCATATCTATGGTCTGCATAGAATATGAATACCATATCCTATATAATGAGAGGAATATGCTAATTATCTGTTACACCATGAGGCGTAACGACTGACCACATAATGACCAGATCACGGATCTGCAGGAGGATGGGGCAGCGAACTACAAGTGGGTGGTAGAGAGCTACAGGAGGGGGCAGGGCAGCAAGCTATGGGGGTAGTGGGGGGAGCTACAGGAGGGCGGGACAGCAGGCAGAGAGCTACAGGAGGGCAGCAGTGACCTACTGGCGCACAGATTCATGCACAGGGCTACTAGTATTATATATAAGCATAGATATATTATTTGTAAGTACATATAGTATACTAGTGGCCTGGTACATGGATTCATGGACACTGAAATAAATCAGAAGAAATATTTTAATATCGCTATTCACCCTTTCTCTATAATAGGAGTGTCAGAGATGAAAGAAAATTAGTAAAATGTATATGAAAATAATATATAATTTGATTAATAAACAAACAATAATATGATATAACAACAACAAAGACATGATATAACAACAACAAAAACAACCAAATTCATGATCGACAATGACAGATTGAAACACACGCGTGCGATTGGCACCAGCAAGAGCTTTATATGTATTGCGCATGCACAAGTCAACATTTATTTTTAAATTGCCAGTGCATGTCATGTGTACCAGCTGGTAGATCAGTCAGACAGTCAGATGGACAGTCGGTCACTTAGCCTTTTATATATATAGATAATTTATGTGTATATACACAGAAACACATGTTACCATAGTAGTCTCAAGGTGGTTGCTTTCACATGATGTTAATTTTAAATAATTTTGTATTAGTAGTTGGCATTCTTATCTTCAATTTCCTAGAGTATCTGTTGAGTTCCTTTGGTTTTGATGAAAACTTTCAAATTATTTTTCCTACTGTACATTTATGTGGGGAAAGCTAGGTTTAGACATTTTAAAATCTGTATGTAGAGATACATAAATTATGGTAGGGATTTAAGAAAATAAACAACTGAAAAACTAGAGGGGGGAAATATATATGTGTATAAGCAAGTTTTATTGCAGGAAAACCATTTAAAATCTAAAGGAAATAATTCACCAACTACGGTTATGAAAAATATGCCCTTTTTTACACAACAACATAGCAACCCCACAGAAGCATTTTCAAATACAGCTGCCAATCAGAGATTTGGATAGTCTGATTAGCAAAAGTCCTTGAATATAGAAGTCACAAAATAAAAGTTTGTGATTTATTTAGCTTTCCAAGGATAAGCAGGAACTCCTTTTAAAATTTTAATCTATAGTAGTGAAACCCTTTCTAAAGCATATTGTTATACTTTCTTGAGTAAATACATTATACTGAAGATAATTAACCTTTATTTGGTATGTTTGGTCTCTTATAACGCTACAAAGATATCATTATGGTCATCTTTAGTATGAAATAATTTACATTCTGAAGTATAGGAGATAGTGCTGAACTTATGTTGCCCCTAGAAAGTCCGTAGGAAACTCTTGTATTATTTGTTTTTTTAGATCCTTTATATCTGCTTCTTTTTTAAAATTTATCTCTGACTCATAAGCACAGTACAGAAAAGAAAATCCCACGCCCTCACTGTTTGGCTCAGTGGATAGAGCGTCGGCCTGCAGACTGAAGGGTCCCAGGTTTGATTCCAGTCAGGGGCATGTACCTTGGTTGCGGGCACATCCCCAGTAGGGGGTATGCAGGAGGCAGCTGATCGATGTTTCTCTCTCATCGATGTTTCTAACTCTCTATTCCTCTCCCTTCCTCTGTGTAAAAAAATAAAATAAAATCAATAAAATACATTAAAAAGAAAAAATATCCCAGTTAACATGGTATTTATTCTACTTGATAAAATTTCTTACAAAACTCTGGTTCTAGCCCTAACCAGTTTGGCTCAGTGGATAGAGTGTAGGCCTGTGGACCAAAGGGTCCTGAGTTCAATTCCAGTCAAGGGCACCCTGCCTCGGCTGCAGACTACTCCCCGGCCCAGGTCCTGATCAGGAGGTACGCAGGAGGCAAGCAATCCATGTGTTTCTCTCACATCAATATTTTCCTGTCTTTCCCTCTCTCTTCCACTCTCTCTAAAAATCAATGGAAAAATATCCTCGGGTGAGGATTTAAAAAAATTTAATGAATAAAAAATAAAACTCTGGCTCTAAGGTAAAGAATAGAATTGGAAATAAAAATTCAAATGATCAGATATGAAATTAACTTTGCCACCAAGGTTGCCAAATTTGAACAAGGTATCCAAAGACTGAACTATTTGCCTTAAACACATTTTCAGACATTCCAACCATAAAAATGGAGGCTGGCAGTCATTCATTTTTAACACCCCACTGCTTAGGATCTCAAGACTTTGTCCAACAGCCTCAATAAATGTATAAAGATATCAAGAGGTAAAGGTCAAAAAAGGAACCATGAACATGAAACAAGGCTGCTGGAAGTGACCCAAAACATCACATGCTGGGTTTTCCTTTTTAATGATAATAACAGTGATACTGAGTGTTTATCCATACCTTCCCTTCAAGTGCTTTGCAGACTTTCTTTCACTGATCTTTATTAGGTCTTGGGAAGAAAACAGTTTTCCCCAAGAAGTACCATCTGGCAGGGAGGACGCTTCCCAAAACCAATAGAAGGGAAACATTTGCCCCTCTCCATCCTCCCCCATACCCACTTGTCTTCTGCCTCCCACTATGCTATCACACTCTGAAATGGATTACAATGCCCTGCAAGCGTTGAAAGGATAATAATGGTAAATGAGTTGGTTTCTAAAAAAGCTATGGCTCCGTGTGTTTAATCATAACAGGGAAGAGGTAAGTAGATGAGAAAACCCATAATTACCTTTATCCCATTATTTACCTATTTGGGGAGGGGGGGGACTTCAAATTGGTAAAGTTACAGTATGAAAAACAGATTTTCCATACTGCAGAACATTATTAGTCTCTGAAATGACTCTAGGGATGATCTTTACCTCAAAATGATTTCTGGGCCACAAATATTTGGTAGGTGTTATGACTGAAACTGCTTAGTCTCCTCTTGATCTAATACTTCTCAGATGGGGAAACAGGAGGCTCAGGGACTTGTGGGATAATTTCCAGGTAGGTTACAGCACCTTATCGGCCGAGCTTCAAAGAACTACATGTTGGGGCCAGCACAACATGAGCATAATGAACTGGGTAAATTAGTTCCCTTCACAATCCTGAACTCCCTTCCTTCGAGCCCTTAGAAAATGGCTGCAAAGGTGGGTAGGAAGCTGAAACTTCAGCATTCTGAGCAATTCTTTCAGGGTCGCAGCAATTAAAAGAAGACTCCAACATTTCAAACTGGAAGAATGTAGTCTGGTTCTAGGAGCCCTCTGACTCTGAGAAGTAAAATCTGAGAAAATAGCTGCTTTGTGTTGTGTCAGTGATCATGGAAGGACACGAATGGGCTTACCAATGTAGAACAACCACTTGTACAAAGATCCAGGCAGGGCAAGTGATTCACCCTGGCACAAGCAAGGCGGTACCAGAACTCAAGTCCCACCCTAGAACCTATACACTATTAGTCATTCTCGAAGACACTAAGGCTACTTGTTACCACATTATGGTAACATTTAATCAGTCCTTTGGCCCTAGAATTAAAGCTTTGTCTTTTTAGCTATTTAAAAAATACAAGTGGCCTTGCCTCGTTATTTTAAGATAATGCCAAGTTGAATTCAAATAGGTTAACTGGGCCCAAATCAATAACCCCTAAACTTAGTATTTCTTACAGTATTTAGGTGGATAAGAAAGAGTTCAAGTCTAATTATTATTGATAACAATAAAACCTTACCTTTGCAATTTTCAAAGACACTTCTCATACGTTATTTCAGTTCACATAGGCAGACTATTTATTATTATTATCCCCATTTTATTCATGAGGACACAGGCTCAAAGAGGTTAAGCAATTTTCCTTAAGGTCATAAAGCTAAGAAGGATCAGAGTTGACATTAAAACATGACTACTGAGAGCTCTTTTCACTGTAAGATGTTGCAACTCACTTTAGAATGCCCTTTATGCCTTATTATCGTATTATATCATTATATGTGGATACTGTGCAAAGAGCATTATTTGATGGGCACATTATCTTCAATTATCTGATTGGTGATAGAAATTATGTTCTTAGGCCAGAAGGCCTCCAGTTATACATAAAGTTAGAAGATAATGAAGCAACTCTATCCTAAGGGAACCCAAGAAATACTCTGATAATTCAAAAGGAAAAACGTCCTCATTAAGGAAGTTAGATTGCTTCTGAAACAATTGCCCAATCAGAGAACATTCAACTGGTGGCCAATAAGGGTAACTTACATTCCTGGGAAAAGGAAAAAAGGAGCAGGGACAAACGTAGGTTCTCACTCCTGGAAATGCTGCTTGGTGTTCTAATGCTGGAGATACGTCTATGGTCTCTTCTGGACAGATCATACTCTGCTCCATGTTTACTAAAGACCTACATGCACAAAGCAATTTCCAAATACTAAATTGCCAAATGATTCATTTTCATTAATAAATCCGCACAAAAAAACCTTGAAACCCAAGTGAACCAGAAATTTACATCCTCTCCATTTGATTAAACAGTAAAATAATCACTGGATTCAATGCAAAAACTACCTTACAAGTCACTGGGAGAGCTAGTACTAGTCGTTCTGCAATTGGGATATCCAAGTTTTGGGGTATGTGCACCCCCTGCTTAGGTGCCAAACACTAGATAGTTTCTGGGTAGAGTTTGGCTACAGGAGAAAATCAGGCCTCCTGGCAGCACGTACAAGGCAGGTGCAGTCATATAGAACTTGACTTTTGATTCCATTGTCTCTGTCGGGACAGGTGGTTTGGTAGAAGTATGGAATCCTGCCAGACAGGCTCCAGCTCAAACTTCTCTTTAAAAACAAAACAATAAAAATGGAAACAAAATGCCAAATCCTGTTCCATACCTTGAAGACTAATATTGTTGAAACACTAGGGCATTTTATATAATAACACTAATTTGGTTCAAGCATACATCAGCTCAGGAGAAATAAGATTACAAAAATGAAAGGTCAATTGCAGGTTGGGCTCTTCCCTTATAGTTCAACTTCCTCCCTAGTCCCCTATATAAGCTGAAGGGACACTAACATTTCAGTGAAATTTACACATAAATTCTTAGTGTGAAAAAACTCCCAAACTGTAATCTAAGGCCTACACAGGCAAGTTAGCATTGCTGAGTGGAACAAAAACCTTTGGCAAATCCTGCCTACCCCACACATGCTCATTTACCCTCCTAGAACAAAATGGTGCATTGAAAATTTTGTGAGGCTTGGTCAGTTGATAATTCCATCAAAGAGACTGTCTTTCTCTAAACAAAACTATAGCATGTTATTTCAGAACAGAGTAACACTAAAAAGGACTGTTTCTGGTGGCAAAGACAGGCAACGGACATTTTTACTAAGTCTGAATCAGAGCAAGCCTTTGTGATTAATGACGGGGGCTCCTAGCCACCACAAGGACAGCAGAGAAGGCTCTGAGGAAGAGTGCTCAAAGAATCTCTGTGGGGGCACTGTAGCTGCCACTCTTGGAAATTGTGAGCATTTTTGGTGTTCTTGGAATTCTTATTTCCAACCACTACTTTGTGGTTGCAATGAAGGGATAGGAAGAGATTGGACGTCTTTACTTTCTTCTGTTCATAATCACAGAGCCAAGATTAAAATGAGAAGAATGTACTTTGCCCGGGGCATAATTCTGCCTGCATCTGTCCTACCCATCACTTTATTTTTCCTAATTCTTGTTTTGGTTGTTGTTAATTTGCTCAAGGAAGGAAAGTTAGATCATCTATAAAGGGGTTCCAGAAAACTTGGAAAAATTCGTGGATTCAGAGGATATTTAAGAAGGAGCCATAATCTCTGAGAACAACGCCCTATAAATGTCCCGAAGCGCAAGAACCAAAATATTAAATGAATCATTGTTCTTACCCAGAAAATAATTTCTTAAAGTTACAGTCTTAATTCTCCCTAAATGACAAATGGCCTATTCAGGCCCCAAAGATGAGGCTGTGAAGCCAGTATTTAACATGGTTGTGCCTCTTTATGCCTGACTCAATCAAACAGTTTAAATCCAAAAGAAAGTTCCTCCTTCATTTACCTGCCAAAGACCTGACTTCAGGCCCTCGGGGTGCAGAGGTTTTCCTTTGTGGGTGAAAATGACATCACCAGAGACAGTAGGGTATGCAGGGAATGTGACTCCCAACAGTGTGATATCATCAACTGCCCTGGGAGCTGAAGTGCCGACGGGTAAAACAGGTGTTGCTAATGGTGTTGTTTCTAGCTATTGTTCGAATCTGACGTTTCCCAGTATTAGGGTTTCAAAGATCAGGTAGAGGAAGCGTGCTTCTTCCAGTAGTGACCTCAAGAACTGAACTTACAGAAGTGGGGTCCACATAGAGCTCAGGGGCATAGCCAACCAAGGAAGAGCAGAGACTTAGTTCTATTAGGCTCTCTCCCAGCTCTGAGATGAGAATGTTCTTCGGGGGGACTTGCTAATGTTGCAAGTTTGCATTCAAAATAAATTCTAGGCACTCACATAATCCCCCAGTCTCCTCTGAACTTTCTTTGATGTCCAACAACTAAGGACAAGAATCTTTGATTATAAAACAATTTCTCTGGCTGGAAGAAAATTCTTTGCAGGGCGTAAATAGCAAGAGAAAGAAAAGATTTTTCTGAAGTGCAAACTAGTTGGAAACCCCCTGGGGAAAGAATCTGATTCCCAGTCTTTGAGAGGACCGGGCCTGCCTGTACAAGCTGCCTCTGCAGCAGGCCTCTGAGAAGACGCTTTTGTGTCTACTGCATGGCCCTCAGCAACAGCAGCAGCCCTTCCACGCTTTCTTTCTTTCTTTTTTTTCCCAACAGAAGTTTTCCAACACCAGGGACAAACAATGCAAAAAGTCACGCTTTAATAACAAGGCGTAGTTCCTAATCAGATGGCCCATTTCTACTCCTTCCAGACGCCTCCAGATGCTGACACACTAGAGCTCTAACTCCCCACCACACATATCTACTAGCTGTTCTGAAATCGTATTTCTAATGTAATTATTCAGCTTATCTCTAAAAATTCAACTTCATAAAGTATTTTAGGATCAGATGCACCCTCCTCCTTCTACTACTATGGCCCTTTCCAAAGATGCAGATTCGCTTAGATGTAGGTTTGTGATGGAAGTGATTGAAGTCAGTGTGGTTTGGCCACTGGGGCAAGCTTGATGAAGGATTCAGAATAGGGGTCCTCAATCCAGTACAAATATTTTAAAATAGAAAACTCCAGAGAAACACTCCTTTTTGAGTGTGTTCACTGAATGTAAAGACAGTATAGGACCAAAGGAATAGGAGTGCAGCTGAGTCTGATGCTTAGTTTTGCTTAGTTGTGTGACTTTAAGTAGTTTGGTCAGATTCTTTTGTACCAATTACCAAACAAACTTTATCTCAGGGAAAAGAAGTAAGTAAGCAAGTTACATGTCCTTTTAGTATACTATTTCTAGAAAAGCATAAGCTCTAAATGTTTAGAGTTATTGGGGTGGTGAACACACAATACAATATACAGATGATACAATATAGAATTGTACATGTGAAACCTATATAATTTTATTAACCAATGTCATCCCAATAAATGTAATAATTTTTTTAATTAAAATATTTAAATATATAAATGCTTAGAGCTGGAAAGGATCTTAAAGATTATTTAGTTACTTCACCAACTGGACCCCAACAGATGAAAGTTTAAGAGACCTGCTTTTACTTTTTAATGGACAAAAAACACCTATGGACTATTCATATAATTAAAGGGGACAACTACATTCCATATGATAATTTAAAAATATATATATACACATATATATATAATGTACACCATCCAGCTTACTAACTTTAGAGCAAGTAATAACCTAATGTCATAACAGATATGTACATTCTTCTTGAGTTGGTCTTTATATCCTTCATATAATATTAAAACAAACAAATTTCAGAGAATGGGAATAATAGATATTGATGACTAAAGTCAATAATTTAAAAAAACACCTTGGTATTAAAAATAGTTTTTGCTGAATCGAGATGAAATTCATATACTCTTCACATTCTACATAGTAATCCTAGTATTTATTTCTTCCTTATACAGTTTGTGAAGAATTAAAAGCGAGTCTGTGAGATTATCAGTTCAAACAGAATTCCCAGTATGTTGAATTCTATTTACAGCTCAACTTTCTTTTTTTAATTTTACTCTAATTTAGCATGAACTTTTTGTACATTTTAGAAAGTCAGTTTGCAATTTGAAAAGAAAGCCATGTGTTTAGTTATTTCAACTTCTAAAGAAAACGCTATAGATGAGTATTATACATATAGGAATATTTATGCAGGCAATATTACAACCTCTAACTGGTAACAGAGAAAATTAGAAGGTCTGACTGCTTGGGTTTAGTTGTCCTCTAGCTTTAAGTTGCCTGGGTTAAAAATTTATATTTTTTGTTTTTTCTTCAGTCATTGGGGATACCTTGAGACAGAATTACTAAAGGCATTTGAATGATTCCTTAGAAAATGAAAATCAGCATTCTAATGTGTCTATGCCTGCACCCCTCATTTGGCATTCATCACATACTCCCTTCTGCTGTTTAAGTTCAATCTCCTCCATTGGGCTGGGCTATGGGGTTGTTCTTTGTGTTCCTATAGGACCTGCCACAATATGTGGTACAGAGTAAGAGACCCACATTAAAAGACATGGAGAGACTCCAATGCAGTCCCCTCAGTCAGTAAGATTCCCAGCCTACACTTCATAAAGAGACTCTATTGCTGTGCAGTGATTCTGCGGCAGAATAAATCACAGGTGTACCACATAAAGTAATGCTAAGCTGCAGCGAGGTACTTTTTGTTTGTTCGCTTGTGTTAAAGCATACCTTCTAATTTGACTAGCGGCCAAAGAGGAAAGAGACCCTATGGCAGTCTATAATATCTTCTTAATGGAATGTTCAGGAGAGAAATATCTGCTGGCATCTGTTTTTTAATCTCCCTGCAATGACCCAAGACAATTAAAATAAATAAATAAGGTTTACTGAAAATACTGGCCAGTAAGATATGGCAGTAGATTGGTAGTTCTTTGACCGGCAAACTACTAATATCTCTGAATCTATGTCTTCCTCTCTACAATGAAATGATTGAATTAGGTGTTTCTTCTAGCTTGAAATTAGATTATTACATTTTACAAATGGAATAGCCCATCCCTCTACCCCTCAACTCCCTCCCTGCCAAAAACCTGTATTTGACTCTTGGTATGGAAAACTGAATAGGACTTAATTCCAATATAAAGCAAATAAAGTCCTTCACAAAGTTTTAAGAAAAATACTTGACCACAAGAATTTTAAAGTCTGTTAACCAATATGATTCTAAGTAGAAGATAAATAAATAAATAAATAACATGAAACCTGAATCATGCAAAATCATTTTTATTTTTTATTTTTTTGCAGTGGATAACACACAAGACTGTAGAAATGGTTTAGGGGGAAAATAATGGGAATCTATAATCATTATTTAGGAAATACCAAGATTAGTAGGCATAACATTTAAGGCTTTCAGTTTCATCCAAATTTTCACTTAATATTTGGAGAGTACATTTTTTTTAATTCACATAAGTAGATCTTTGTCAGATACCAAATGTTTACATCTAAGGTGATCTTAGTTCAAGCTCATCTTCTTATAGTTCCATCATAATATTATCTGTCTGACTTCGAATAATGTATACACATACTTTTTAATTAAGTAAACTGACAGTAAATTAGTTTTGAGAATTTGGTTTCATTTCTTGAAATAATTGGGATTATTCTAGGATGGCAGCTTTTATTTTGGTGCCCTCAAATCCCTACACGTGTTTCAGAGATTCTCAACTCACTGAGATTTTATGTACAATTGTATGTTAAGTACATATGGCCAATAACTTCCATCACATTCTCAGTACCCAATAAATCTTTCTTGGAAAATCAAAATTTCCTAAAAAGCAAGGGTTGAACTCTTAAATCAAATAAATGCTGTGTAAAAATACTGTATAAAAGAGCACCTCAAACATATGGTTTACAATTTGAAAATAACAATCAGGGAGACACTGTTGGTAAGATAGAGGAGCAAATGAATAGAGCATGCTATATCAAACCCAAAGCACTCAAAATAATTGACCTCAGAGTCTACTTAAAATATGATGAGATAAATACATCCGATTCATCCTCAAGTTATCCCCCAACTATCAGAGTTAGCACCACCATAATGTTCCTTATTTTCATTCAATAAATATTTATTAAGTACCTACTATGTTTCAGGCACTAAGTATATACTAAGGCACTAGTCCCAAGAATACAGCTCTGCACTAAAGAGACAATAATCCCTGCTTTCACAGAGCTCATAATCTATGAGGGGAGACTATAGAAGTAAAATATCACAGTATGTCACATGGCAATAAAGAAAAATAAAGCAGGGAAAAAGAATATGACTTAGTGGGGAGTAGGAAGAGTTCTCTGGAATAGGATGGTCTAGACAAGCCTCACTAAGAAGGTCTATTTGATACTTGGGGTGATATTGGGAAGAATGAGAAGAAAATAACCGGGTATGACTGGGACTAGCAGTGGAAAGGCCCTGAGGTGGAAGTATGCCAGGTTTAATTGAAGGACAACAAGGCGGTCAGAGTGGCTGGCATAGAGTGAAGGAGAGAGTAGGGGAAAGGTGGGGGTACCAGGCCAGATCCTAAAGAGGCCTACAGCTCACTGTAAAGACTTTGGCTTTTACTCTAATTACAATTCTCAAAAGAACAATGAATGCAGGTCAGAGCATTAGCTCATAGGGCTTTTTGAGACATGAAGTTGGCAAACAGCTTCACCAATACTTTTTTGACTGAATTATCACATTGAGCAACATAGGTCCAAATAGAGATCTTAACCACTGACAATATTTTAGCTTTTTAGGGTTCTCACTCAGGAGAATTGATCCCTGAGAAATCCACATCCTCAGATACCTTACAGATTGGATTACTCATCTACTTCCCACAAAGCAGACTGGGTCCATCTCTGTGCAACTTTGTTCTTGGATAATTTTACTTCCTTTCTCTTGCCCATTATATTTTCTTTTCTGTAAACTGAAGTAAATATACCTGTTCTTATCTGGCTTGCACATATTAGGGAATCATTTTAAGCTTCTTGGAAGAAAATATATAAATTCAATGGAACATCATTATCACATTCTTCTCTAACAATACCCTGTCACCGCGTTTGGTTCTTGACAGGACATTTATAATAGTACCTTAGTCATTTGTAACATCTTTTTCCTCTACTGTACTTAGCAATTTGAAGAGAATAAGAGAGAAGAAACAAAAATGAAAAAAAATATAAAGACAAAACCTATTAAAAATAAACAAACCCAACCATATGCCCCAGGAATATCCTTAGCACTGTATAAAAAGTAAACTATGGCTAATTTTTATAAAGAAAACGACAACATACACTTTACCAAAAAAAAAAAAGGCAATGCTTACCCCCAGAGTCAGCTGACTGAACACCAAATAGACTGAGAGGGACAATAACAAAGGACACAGCTCATTCATTACCCACCGCTGACCACAGAGATTTACAAATTTGAACTCACAAAATCCTTGTGGCAAACAACATGAAGTCTGAAACTATTATCTATACAAATCTGTTTGATGGTTGCTTACAAAAGAGGTATCTTCTCAACTTGAAAAATTCATTACAAATACCCTGCAGCTTCCTTCTCTCCTCTGGGTGCCAAGCCAAGAAGGCTCTGAGCTGGCACTGCAGAAGGCAAGTGCCTAAGATTGTTTGTGCACACAGAGGAATTACGTCTGTTGGTGTACTTCTGACTATGTTCCAAAGTCAATTATAAATTAAGTGGATTATCTGCACCTCAATTAACATAAATAACTGAGAGTTGACTGTACCGTGAATATGAATACTTCTTTTAAAGGCTGGCCTCAAAGCAAAATCACAAAACCTTTGAGATCTTTGTTTCCAATGAACTCTAACTGGAATAATGACAGTTAAACACATGCTGTTTCAAAGTTTATTATGTCAGGTTCCTACACTACATACTTTACTATAGACTGCTATAAAATGAAGAGAAAAGACAATGCAAGTTGTTAAATTAAAACAGAGATACTGAGTAAGTAAACATTCTGCTTTACAAATACCTTTGCAAATGAAAACACAAATGAGAGAATAGAAGAAATACAAAGGTTACTAGAAGTTAGGATATTATGTTTTCTGGATCAATCTCAGAGAATAATGTTCATCATTTTTATTCCTTTCTATTGTAGGAAGGAATTAATCATTTTTACAAAGCCTACCCTGGTGTTCTGTTCATCTATGGCATTCTTAGATGTATAGAGTCTTAGTGCAGGAAAAGCACCGGCTCTAGGATTCAAGTTCCAACTATGCCACCTACTAACTATGGCCATGACCTTGGCAGATACTAACAGCTCGGGCCCCGGTTTCCTTATCTATAAAATGTGAAAAATAAAGTACTGCATGAAGTAATTATGAAGAATAAACAAGCTAACACTTGTAAAGTTCAAAGCACAAGTTTGTTACACACTGTTATATTGCAATCCCTCAATCTTACAGATACAGAACCTAAAGCCTCGAAAGGTGAAAACCATTTTGTCCCAAGTCACCCAGCTACTCAGTGGCACCGTCAGAACTGAAAGTCAGACCCTTGAGTCACAGTTTAGTCACTTTATCAACTATAGTTTTGCTGTGTAGCATTCTCTCTCTGGTTTTGTCCAGAACTTTCTAATAATTAAGTTTTCTCTCCCTCCTCAAGTAATTCACTTCAGGACTCAACTACAAATAGAGTAAAAAATGCAAAGTTGGGATAAGTAGGTGCTGACCACTAGGTAAATTAAGGGGCAAGCAGAGACATCGTGCAAGGGGGAGTTTGTCCAGGAGGTGCTCACTGCTGCTGCCCAGATACTAAACACCACGGCTCCCATTGTAGCGCTGAGGCCTCAGGGCATTACATTCTAATCTTGATCATCACTTGATCCTGAGTCTAAGAAAATCCAAGACAACCAGCTGAGCAGGAAGAGTGTGACAGCTGAACTGGTGACCTCTCTATGCCACACTAAGATCCTCTAGCACTTTTGCTTCTTTTTTTTAATCGTGTTTTTATTTTCCAATTACACTTAACATACGTTATTATATTAGTTTCAGGTGTACACCCCAGTGAAAGATTAATTTTGACTTGTCCCTCTAATTAATAACATTTATGAATAAGGAACAAAAATGAGAAAGAAGATAGGACTGTAATCGTTTTTACAAGTGGTAGCAACCATGTTACTAGAAATGATACAAACAAGCCTTGAAAAGAGGTGAACAAACTAAAAAACTGCACAATTAGACAATGCATAAGCTCCAGCGTATTTCCCATCTACAGTGGTATAAACCAGGAGGAGAAGAATATATTCAAATGAAAAATAAAAACTGTAAGGAGTAATAACCACTATGATTTAGTCTTCTTTATCAGTCACTGCCAAGTAATTAGGAAATCTGAAAAGTTTTCTTGAAATTGATTTTTCTGGTCTCTCTTTTTTAATTGAGATATAACTCTATATTAGTTTTAGGTGTACAACATGATTTGATATAGGTATAACATTGTGAAATAATTCCCACAATAAGTTTAGTTAACATCCATCACTACACAGAGTACAAATATTTTTTTACATGAATTGGTGGTGGCTAGTTAGAAAAATACTGATTACAATAGCAGTGGAAGGTTATCCTAAATATAAAACTAAAGTGGAAATACAGACAGAAACCGGAAGAAAGGAAGAGACAATGATAGTGGGAAATGCAGGGCCAACGTAAGAAGTAGACACTTTAAAGACAACGGCAAACACGCACAGAGATGTGAAATGATGCGGTATTGCAAAGAAGCAGCTCTTGGGCAAAAAAGAAAGAAAAAAATTAATTTGATCAGGGCTAAGATGAGGAGTTATGAAATGGAAGAAATAGCAAAGGTAACATTCCTTTTCTATGCTGACTTTCTTCTAGTATCCCAACAAGAATATTACCATTTAAAACTTAAACATATCTTGGATATTACTGTTGGTAAGAAGAAACCCATGCACAAAGGATCAGGACAAAAATTTACCAAGGCCTGGCCTTCAATGTCCTTGTATAAGCAGCCTCACGTGAAGTTGAGAGGCAAAATTATTTCAGAGGCAATTCTATGATTCAGCTAGAATAATTCATTCATAGGTAGAAGGTTACATAGAATTATCCCAAACTCCTCAAAGCCAGCAGAGAAGACTCCTTTGGATTTATGACACTGGGATACAGCTATCCACCAAGAAAGCTAACGTGCAGCAAAGCACACCTCCAGGAGACCCAAACGGAACTCCAGTTAAATGGAAGCTTGGTTAACCACAGCTGAGTGATCCTGAGTTGCAGTGGAATCTGATAAGGAAGGAACAGTGTGGATTCTAGAGGTGTAAAACCATGTGTCCCCAATTCTGAAAGGATTCATCAAATAGTGGATAAAGAACAACTGAAGCTTGTCATTCAAAAGGTTGTTTTTGTGTTTTCTTAAGCGACTATTGAGAAAATTTAGTAAATATTGTGGATTAAAATTGACTAATAGACAATAAACCAGAAGCAATACTGAAAGTCTCCAGAGATTAATGCTAGGCTAAGCTTACAAATTTATTAATAGCCTAGAAGAAGCTTACGTGGACAGAAAAGGTAAAGAAAGACCGAAAATTGCCAATGATGCAAACCATCTACCGTAATGACTGAAAGACCTTGCTAAATAACAGATACAATGAACTTCCCTCTTCACAAAATGAAGAAACTATACTTAAGGGTATACTAATAGGCTCAACATTAACAGCTGAAAAAATTAGCAAATTTCACCAGGGTGAGAAAAAAGAGGAGCTATAATAAATATTGACAAAATAATGAATGGCAAAGAGAATGCCAGCTAGTGCCTCTTATATACTCTTTCTTTGTGAATACACAGAAACGTTATGTAGAGCTTTATGAAAGAAGACAAAAAAGTTTAAAATAAAAAGGACACTATTTTATGCAGTATACAATTAACCTACTGAACATGCTGCTGCCACAGGACATTAATAAGGCACAAACGTTCCTACATCTCCCAAACACCTCAGAGATCAAAACATGGTTCTACAATTTAAAAAAGCTTTAGGGTAAAACGTTAAAATGGGGCACATACCTCATGATTCAGAGTATTAACTAGGCAAGTCAGAAGGGAAGTTTTCTTTCCAATTGTTCCAATTGTTGTATTCAAAATTATTTAAGTTTCAACTTTAAAATGTGCCTAATTCCATCCTAGAGTTCAAATTAAATGATTATACTCTTATCCAAAAATTATTATGCCATTTTTCCAGATACATTCTCTTCCCCTGTTTATTTTTCTAAATAGCAGGCCTGTCCATTTCACCCAATTCTTCTTCCACTTCACTTATCCCAGCTAACAGTCATGAAAAACCACTAAATCATACATGTAGAATTCCATGTTTGGAAAAGAGAGTTCTATAATGTGTTAAAGTTTCTCACCTTCTCTCTCAAAATAGACCAGAATTTAAATTCCTATAATACTTTGGTTCTGTTCATATCACAAAATAAAAATCTGAGCTTGGGTATTGAGATAAAGCATATTTAACAACATTTTAACCTGTATCCAAGACCTGCAGCAAGAGACAAATAAAATTTAACCAATAAACAACGTCACTTTATGGACTAAGACACTGGACAGCCACATTGAAAAGGCACAGCCCTCTGGGCTCTGTCTTCACTGGGGAATGAGCAATTCCCCTGTGAAATGCCATGGCCCCAGTCAGTTCATAAATTCAACACAGAAAGAGTTATTTTGTCTATGAATGAGTTATAGGCAAAATTCGCCGCCTGAAAGCCTGAGGAGCTGTGTCCAAAAAACTTTGTGGGTCAATAAAAAAACATATTAAATTTTTAAATTTTGAAAATAATAAAACTATGTGGAGACAAGACCGAAGTGACCAGGAGGCAAGTTGACCCCTTGTGTCCATTTTGTAATCCAGTCCTCTCCATTTTGGGCTTAGCAATAGGGTGCCACACGTGGTAGAAAGCCAGCCATAGCATTCAAGCTTGACTGAATTTTAAAAGTGACACAATGATCAAATATGCTTCAGGGTGCTGCTGACCATTAAAATCAACCTTCTTAGTGCTCACTTCAAATTCAAACAGGGTATAAAGTACCATCCTCAATGAAATACAAGCCCATTTATTTCATCTATCAAAAACTTGTGTCCAGAATGTAACACTTGCAAAGAAAGGTCTTATTGTGCATCTTAAAAGGCAATGTAATAGCAGAGCTAAAAATAGCCGATGATCTTCTAAAATGTAGGATTTATATGTTTCTTCTTGAGTATAAAATAAGAATTTGCTTTAGAATGCCAATGAGGCAGCATCACTGAAAGATGGAACAAATCAAAAGCTAAGCAACAGAAGCCCCTGAATAGTATTTGGTTTGGGAGACAAAAGAAGAAAGGCATATTCCAAACAGATGGAAAGTGAAATAGAAGAAAGGTATCCTTACCTGCATTAATTTTCCTTCTGCTGGAGTTATTTCAGCAACACCAGCAAACACACCTTCCAAAGTGAGATTCCGTTTTCCTGTAGGGTCCATTTTCAAGGGGATCACTCTGATAATAGCTTTCTGCTCTGCTGATCTTTCAGACTCCACCGCTGCTGCCAGTACCAGTCCTGTGCGTCCAAAGCCTGCCTGCAGGGCAGCCATCAGCAGCCAGGGCCAGAGGGCAGCCAGCTGCAGCTGGTGGCCACCACTCATGCTACCAGCTGCCGCAATGCACTTGGGCCATACATACTGCTTCCACTAGCTGATACCAAACGCAGGTTCTCAGATCCAGACAAATGAAGGACGAGAGAATTTATGCTTCGGTTTCAGAAACCCAAGTCATGGTTTTGGCCCTTCCTTTTTCTAAAGTATGTTCCCAAGAACAGGTGGCATTCCTGATCTGGCAGGGAAAGGGGTGCTTTCAGCCCACTTCTGCTTCAGGCATGTCATCTTCTCCCATCTTCGCTATTATCAGTAAGGTATCACCACTTCTCTGTGGAATTTCCAACTCTGCTTGAGATTGATGGTCACATCCTGAATTTTTTTTTTTTTTTATGTCAGATCTCTTGGTGCGGGTCTTCCATATGCATCAAGTTGTAGAGCCACTAAACCCAATGTTAATGAACAAAACAAGGCAAAGTAAACAACTAAGGCCATGCATGAAAGGTGAAAGTGAAAATCTCCCACTTAGAAAATGAAGACACGGCCCTTTTTAAGTGACATAATTTGCCAGTGGTAAAAGGCTACAGATCACAGAGAATTTTTATTTTTAACAGGGAAGGAGAGAGAACATTTCAGGTCACACCTGGAGAGACAGCCAAAGATGCTACAACATGTATTCATAAAAGTTTATACACTGAACTGCATTTCGACGTGGCCAAAGTTCTAGGCCCGTTAAATTTAGAATATTTTTCATGAACTTAAAATATACTATAACTTTTAAATGTCCTACCAAATTTGCCTGTAAAGATAGGTGGTAATTTGTATGTCTTCACATACACAGGATAATCCTGAGCTTCACAACCGTTTCCAACTTTCAAATGAGAAGAATATTCGAAAAGGTTAGCTTTCCAATTATTTTTCCCCGTTAAAAACTGTATTTCTATCTTTATTTTCCTTTCTCTCTTAGGGATTCCAGCTTGTATTCTCCTGCTTGAGAATGCCAAGCACTTTGATTTCCCATGAGATGCTTTTGGAAACTACTTTATTATCCCGATTTTATAATCTGTAATTTTCTAGGTTCACAAGTAAAACAAAGGACTATTCCTAACACGTTTTCAAATTCCTTGAGGGGGTGGGGTATAAAAGATAGGGGGAGTAAGGAGGTGATTCGTCTACAGGCTCTAAGTAAAATGCCCTGGAAAAGTAAAAAGCCTGAGCAGGGTAGATAGTGCAATTTCTAAGCACACTTCAGAATTAGGGTCTTTGTACAAACAAAATCTTATTCTAAGATTTTAAAATGTGCACCCTTAAGTAAATATAAATGCACTCCAACCACAAAGCCCACTGTGTTCAGGGGTCAAATTTTTAAAATCGTATAAAGTCTTCAGAATAAGTGCTGAAGAGCCAAGCAACTGAACATGAACCTGTTATACAGATTCTTTTGCTGAGGCAGAGGGAGGGGGGAAAAAAGAATTTCAAAAGAAATCTGCAAACCTGTTGCGCTGTCGGGCCCACTGGAATCCACGGGGGTGAAACAAATTCAATTATGCTTTTATAGATCCTGCTCAAAAAAGATTTCAACAGTTTAACCAAGTACAGCTCATTCTTCCACCTTCTTACTCTGCAACCAAACCAAGCGCCCCACACTGCAGGTAGGTGCCGAGAAATTCCACAGCCTGAAAAAATAATCCATGCAGGTCAAAGGCAGAAACTTACTCCAGGGTTAGAACTACTGTCCCCAGGAATTCTAAAACACTTCTAGAGGATCCAAAGTCATTTCTGAAATCTCCTTTCTAACAAAAGTTCTTTTTCTCCCCGAACTGCATATAAAATGATCAAATCTTGAAAGAGAAAAGAAGCAAGGCAACAATTCACTACCAGGAACACAGACAATCCCAGAGGGAGAAGGCAATATCTCTGAATCATGGATGGACTTGGAAAGTTCAGAAGGATTCGAGTGCTTCTCTTCCAGAAAGACAATTCTGGATCAGCTCCCTAGAGGAGGAAGCCTGTGGTTTGTAATTGGTGTTCTAGCTCGGCCTCCCTCCCCTGAGACTGCAATCACGCTCTCTACCTGCTGACACAAAGTGAGGGTGGAGCAGCTAGAGGCAACCACCCCTCCTCCTGCCCCTCCTCCTCCGGCTGGCTAGGGCCCGGGCTTGGGCGCGCACACTGAACCAGACACGTTCTTTGGCTTTTTCTCTCAGCTCCTCTGCTCCCTCTATTGAACCGCAGCCAAACTGCATCCAATTCAATCCTCAATTCTTTTCCCTGGGGTAAACCAGCCACATGTAAATCACGGCCACTCAAACAGATACCTGTGCCCACCATCCAGATATCACTGCTGACATGTACACATAAGGAACTGTTGGACATTGAAATTGGGACTCAAACATTTTTTTGTTTTGGTCTTGTTTTGTTATTATATGTTTATTTCCAGTCTGCAAAGGCAAAACTTTTTAAAGGAAAGAAATGGTGGGAAAAAGATACAGAGGCAAAGAAGCATTGAACAGACTGTCAAACTACATTGGGAAGACAGGGGTGGTTGGGCGAGGAGGGCTGTAAGAGACCAACCAAAGGACTTGTACGCATGCATATAAGCACAACCAATGGATATAAGACACTGGGGTGGGGGGGGAGGGTGGGCAGGTGAAGGCATGTCCTGGGGGGTAGGGGAGGCCGGGGGGAGATCAAAGGGGGGGGGGAAAGAGGAGACATATGTACTACTATTTGTAATACTTAAAACAATAAAAATAAAATTAAATTAAAAAAAAAAAAACAGATACCTAAGCAGATTCTGCACCTAAGAGAGCATGGTGGTATGAGGAAATAAAGAGGGAAGAAGGAGAAGAGGAGAAGAGAGGAGAAGAGAGGAGAAGAGAGGAGAAGAGAGGAGAAGAGAAGAGAAGAGAAGAAAGAGAAGAGAAGAGAAGAGAAGAGAAGAGAAGAGAAGAGAAGAGAGGAGAAGAGAGGAGAAGAGAGGAGAGAGAAGAGAGGAGAAGAGAGGAGAAGAGAGGAAGGAGAGAGAGAAGAGAAGAAGAGAGAGAAGAGAAGAGAAGAGAAGAGAAGAGAGAAGAGAAGAGAGGAGAAGAGAGGAGAGGAGAAGAGAGGAGAGGAGAAGAGAGGAGAGGAGAGGAAAAGAGAGGAGAAGAGAGAGGAGAAGAGAAGAGAGGAGAAGAGAGGAGAAGAGAGGAGAAGAGACGAGAAGAGAAGAGAGAGAGGAGAGGAGAGGAGAGAGAGGAGAAGGAGAGGAGAAGAGAGGAGAGGAGAGGAGAGGAGAGGAGAGGAGAAGAGAGGAGGAGGAGAAGAGAGGAGAAGAGAGGAGAAGAGAGGAGAAGGCGGAGAAGAGAAGAGAAGAGAAGAGAAGAGAAGAGAAGAGCCGAGAAGAGCAGAGACGAGAAGACGAAGAGAGAGAGAGAAGAGAGGAGACGAGAGGAGAAGAGAAGAGATACAGCCCTAGCCAGTTTGGCTCAGTGGATAGAACGTCCACCTGCCGACAAGATGGTCACCTTTGGGAGGAACCTTTCAGTGTTTAAATCTCCCTTTAAGTAGAAGATAGATTCAAGCTTCCAGAATTGAAACTAATTTGTTTAGATATTTTCAGGCTGGTGAATGTTGTTAGACATTTCTTACATCATGGCACCAATGGTCTTTTTATCTTTCAGGTGGCAGCTATATACACCTGTATAACACTTAGGGAGCCTGTTGTCAACGCACCCTCCAATTCACAAGGCAGGTAGCCGTAGGAAGTGTCATATCTTAAATAATCAGTCAGTATCATGTCAGCTAACTGGAGACATAAAATGAGGAAAAGTAAGATGGCAGCAAAGATATCTCTCCTTATGCTTATTTTGGTTGTCCTGCAGTAGATTAAGTTGACTACTCTGGCCTCAGATACAGTAATTATGTAATACTAGAAAGGATAATGTTTGACTAAAAGAAGAAGAGGTAGCAAGTTTGGGAGTCTGTAATTGAGGAGCCCATTTATTACTGGAGAAAATCTTTTGTTAAAGGATTTGGAATTACTATTCCCAATATGTATATTAACTTTTTGCTAGTGACCCATACTGCCCTAGACAGTACTGCTATTTTAACCTTTGCTTTCTAAGGACTTTCCAACTTATATTTGAGGATTTAAAAAAAATTTTTTTAATGGAAATCAAAGAGAACAGAATTTTCTTTTATATTTGTGATTCTTTAGAGCATCCTTTCTCAAATCCAGGGAGGAGGTGTCTCAATTCTTGAGGGTACTCTGGTCAAAAAGTATTTTTAGGTTCAGGATGGAGTTAAAAAAAATCAAAAGTTTCAGTGGGGGAAGCATCTAAGGAGATTTATTTTCTCTTTACAAGGGAATAATTTGCTTTAAAAAAATAAGTCATGCTAGGCTAAGGTTATGGAAGGACTACTTGTTAGTCTTAAGGGATGTGAAGTATGGCATACACTGGCATTTGGACTTTTAAGAGCAAGAATTTTAAAGTAAATTTGATGGAGATAGTTGAGATGTGTTCAAGAATAGTGTTGCCCTAACCAGTTTGGCTCAGTGGATAGAGCGTTGGCCTGCAGACTGAAAGGTCCCAGGTTCGATTCCCGGTCAAGGGCATGTGCCTTGGTTGCGGGCACATCCCCAGTAGGGGGTATGCAGGAGGCAGCTGATCGATGTTTCTCTCTCAGATGTTTCTCTCTCATCGATGTTTCTAACTCTCTATCCCTCTCCCTTCCTCTCTGTAAAAAATCAATAAAATATATATTTTAAAAAAATAGTGTTTCTGGAATTTGAATGTTAGACTTTGAAATGTTGAACCTAAAAAAATGACAACGAAAAATTAAACTATAAACCTTATATTCACACATTCAGTTCTCAAGAATCCAAGGCGTCTTAAATTTAGTATCTTGGCTTGTTTTTACTGGACTTGGCCTGACACCTTTTTATGCTTGAGGATGGCTGTTTGCAGCTCTGATTCCTCAGTCCTGTTTTGCTTAAAGCTATATATTGATTATGCAGCAGCAAGACAAGACTTTTTAAAATTTAAATATTTTTATTGGTTTTTTACTTTACTTAAAAAAAAAAAAATCTTTGTTGAAAGTTTATATATGCCCCCCATCTTCCCCATTGATCTCTCCTAGCCCTCTCCAGCCCCCTACATCAGGCCTTCACCACCCTATTGCCCATGTCCATGGGTTATGCATATATACATACAAGTTCATTGATTTATCTCTTCCCACCCTCCCCTGCCTTCCCTCAAGACCTTTTTTTAAACCAAACATCTATATTTACATTTAGGGGCCATTTCTTGTTGCCTATTTGTTTGCTGGCCTGCTCTTCCAGCTGCAGGGCTGAGAAGTGCTTGGCTTGCTGGGCCAGGGCAGGCTCTGCCTTGTTCACAAAGGTCTCCAGATCATAGTCTGGCTACTCTGCCATCTTGGAGAGCTCAAGCCAACCTGGCCCTTGCTGCTTACTCTCCTTGAGCTCTCCCATGGTCCTCTCCTCCAGCTCCTTGATTAATGTTTTTGAAAAGCAGAAGGCTAAATTCAGACAAACCACACTGACACACTGCCCTATGCATAGAAAGTGGTGGATGGCTTTCAAGGAAGACTAATTTAATCCTTATAGAGCAATATTTAGCATGAAAACTGTTTATTTTCAGAATTCTGCCAAGTAAAATAAAAACTGCCAATAAAATAATCAGTATTAAAGAAATGCCATGCAATCTTCTGGCTGTAGACTATTTCTGAGAAATAGGCACTTAAATGTCTGAGATCCAAGTGCTTTGCCAGATGCAAAGATACAGAGATGAAAGAGAATGCCTGTGCTTGAGAGGGTCCCAGTCTAGGGGTAGCATTACAGAATTCATTAGTGTGCCATTAGTTTAACCTAGATCAACATATTTTGGTATTCCTACTGGTGGAAATTATAGACCAGCCTTTGGGCATTTTAAAGAGCAAAGTATGCTACACCTTTTTTTATTTTTTTTAAGTAAGAAGTTAATGTTTTCCAAGAATATAGTCTTTTCAGTATAATTTTTCAAGCATGCAAAGTAATGGGATGTTTTTCCCTCTTTACTTTCCCCTGGATTAAGGCACTTTCACTGCCTGTCATTGATTAGCAGATACTGATTTGTTGCCATAAGTAAACTTGATTTCTTTATGCTCTATAAAGATTTTCTGTATTTTTTCTTGATATTATTTTTTTCATTGACTTAATAAATTTTTAAATTTTTTTTTATTTAATAAATCTTTATTCAGATTATTACAATTGTTTCTCCTTTTTCCCCCCTAGCTCCCCTCCACCTGGTTCCCAACCCACCTTCTGGCCTTACCTCCCCCCCACTGTCCTCATCCATAGGTGTATGATTTTTGTACAGTCTCTTCCTGCACCCCCCCCATACCCCTTTCCCCCTGAGAATTATCAGTCCACTCCCTTTCTATGCCCCTGATTCTATTATATTCACCAGTTTATTCTGTTCCTCAGGTTTTTAATTCACTTGATTTTTAGGTTCACTTGTTGATAGATATGTATTTGTTATTCATAATTTTTATCTTTACTTTTTTCTTCTTCCTATTCTTAAAGAATGCCTTTCAGCATTTCATATAATACTAGTTTGGTGGTGAATTCCTTTAGCTTTTTCTTATCTATGAAGCTCTTTATCTGACCTTCAATTCTGAATGATAGCTTTGCTGGGTACAGTAATCTTGGTTGTAGGTTCTTGCTGTTCATCACTTTGAATATTTCTTGCCACTCCCATCTGGCCTGCATAATTTCTGTTGAGAAATCAGCTGACAATCTTATGGGTGCTCCCTTGTAGGTAATTAACTGTTTTTGTCTTGCTGCTTTTAATATTCTCTCTTTGTCTTTTGCTCTTGGCATTTTAATTATGATGTGTCTTGGTGTGGTCCTCTTTGGATTCCTTTTGTTTGGGGTTCTGTGCGCTTCCTGGACATGTAAGTCTTCCTCTTTCACCAGGTGGGGAAAGTTTTCAGTTATTATTTCTTCAAATAGGTTTTCAGTATCTTGCTGTCTCTCTTCTTCTGGCACTCCCATAATTCTGATGTTGGTACGCTTGAAGTTGTCCCAGAGGCTTCTTACACTATCTTCAACTTTTTGGATTCTTTTTTCTTTTTGCTTTTCTGGCTGAGTGTTTTTTGCTTCTTCGTATTTCAATTCTTTGACTTGATTCTTGCGTTCCCCTAGTCTGTTGTTGGGTCTCTGTATAATATTTTTTATTTCAGTCAGTGTATGTTTAATTTCTAGTTGGTCCTTTTTCATATCCTTGAGGGTCTCGTTATATTTATCAGCCTTTTCTAGGATACTCTTGAAAAGCCTTATAACCGTGGTTTTGAATTCTATATCCAGTCGTTTGTTTTCCTCCATTTCTTTCATTTGTGATCTGTTTCTTTGTCGCCGCATTTTCACTGCTTCCCTGAGTTGGTAGGGTAGCTTTGTGTGCTAGGTTTCCTATATGGCCCAGTGGGTCGGCCTCCCAGTTACCTGAGGTGGACACTCTTGGTGCACTCCTTTGTGGACTGTGTGTACAGCCTTGTTGTAGTTAAGTCTTGATTGTTGTTGGTATCACTGGGAGGAACTGACCTCCAGGCCAGTTAGTTGTGAGGATCAGCTGTGTCTGCACTGGGAGAAGTTCAGTGCTGGAGACAGCCTTATAGGATTAGACTTGCAAAATTGCAAAAGCTTCTGTGCTCAGCTTGGATGGTGGAGTCTCAGGGCGGAGCAGTCTTGGCTTCCCGTCAGCCCTGCCCTTGCGCACACATGCACACACGCACACACACCTCTAGACCTCTGGCTTCCCCGCCTCCCGAGCCTCTGCCCGAGAGTCCAGATCCCCCCCGCAAGAGCATGGGTCCACCGGGGCTCGCCTGGAACTGGGGTTCAGTGCAGTCAGAACTGGGGTTCAGTGCATTCAGGAGCTTCCGACTCCCTTCTGCTAGGGAAAGCCTATGGCAACCTCCACAGTCTTTGTGCACACTGGCGCGCTTGCCTCCAGACCCCTGCCTGCCACGGCTCCCCCCGGATCTCCGAGTCTCCGAGTGCCTTTCTACCTGACAGTCCAGACTCCCCCTGTATGAGCCTGGGTCCACTGGGTTTCGCCCGGAACTGGGGTTCAGTGGTCGGAACTGGGGTTCAGTGCAGTCGGGGGCTTCCTTCCCCCTCCCGCCAGAGAAAGTCAGCCAGGCTCTCAGCCGCCCTTCCTCTCTGCGCGCACAAAGACCCTTTGCCATGCCATACCTCAACCCTTTGCCGTTCCTCCAGTTCTCCGTGAGCTTTTCTCTTTCCTTCTAGTTGTAGAATTTCCACTCAGCCAGCTTTCCTGTGGTTCTGGATGGTGTCCGTTCTGTCTTTTAGTTGTAGTTTTGAAATTGTTGTGTGAGGCAGCAGTTTAGGTGCTTACCTATGCTGCCATCTTGGTTTCTCCTTCCTTAATAATAAATTTAATGTATGTAATTGTCTATGCATTTTAAGTTAAACTGCCTAAAATATTATTTGAAGACATATACATTTGTTTGTATTATGAACTGTAAGCAATGTGTTTGAGACTTTAGGTCTTACCACCTGCTGCTGTATTTGTAAAGAAAGACAAATGTTGCTTTAAGAAGTAATTATAATTAGGACTAGACTATGGATGTGATACTTGATATTTTTAAAGATAAACTTTTTTGCTTTTGTATATTATACCTGAAAACTTAAAAAATAAAAAATAAAGTCTGTTATGGTTTAATATTTTTATTTTATGTATGCCATGTAATAGTAAAGCATAAATAACTCAAATTAAACATTACTATATATGACATATGCCAAATTATATTGAAAGTTAACTAAACAAAGAGTAAGCTACTAATGGGCTTTGCCTCACTTATTCCTACTTGAATCTTACAAAGGAATTAAGAGAATCAAGCCTAAAAGTTCAGACATACATTTAGTTGAAAGAAGAAAAAAATATAAATGTCGTTGCCTTCTTTTTTTCTTTAACATATTTTATTGATTTTTTACAGAGAGGAAGGGAGATAGAGAATTAGAAACATCAATGAGAAACATCAATCAGCTGCCTCCTGCACACTCCCTACTGGGTATGTGTCCGCAACCAAGGCACATGCCCCTAATCGGAATTGAACCTGGGATCCTTGAGTCCACAGGCCAACGCTCCATCCACTGAGCCAAACCGGTTAGGGCTGTGGTTGCCCTCTTTTAAGGAAACTCCAAGATCTTGGAATGATGATAATATGTATCATGAGCCTAGGTACCCTGAGATACCCAGGATCAAGCCAAACAGTTCTATGTGATTAAGTTCACTGATATACTGTGTTTATATCACCAGAATTGACAAGCAAGATAAATTATTCTTTGGCTTTAAATTTTGGAGTTATCTCTCAGGGGATGACATACCACAACCTTCACAGAGATGCCATCACTGTGGAGATGAAACGCCCACCTCCCTGACATCTACCACCTAGTCTCACAAGTCATCCCTCGGGATCTACTTTCACATCTGGATGGACTACAGTTACTGAAGACCATATATCTTCTTCCAAAAAACTAGGTTTCTAAAAACATGGCCAAGAATTGTCCTTATCCTTGCCTGGCTGGCATGGCTCAGTGGTTGAGCGTCAACCTATGAACCAGGAGGGCACATATTCCCAGTCAGGGCACATGTCCAGGTTTCAGACTCCATCCCATGCAGGAGGCAGCCAATCAATGATTCTCTCATCATCATTGATGTTTCTATCTCTTTCTCTCCCTTCCTCTCTGAAATCAATAAAAAATATTTTTTTTTACGAAGAATTGTCCTTATTCTTAATGGTATTTTAAAAATCTCTATTCAAGTGAAAATTTAAAATTTAAAAAGCCAGTACACATTTTCTGAAAAAGTCATATTCTTTAAAAAACAGAGTACATCCTTTTTTTAACTTTATTATGATTAAAAGTCATAATGACTGAGGTTTCTAATAATCACCAATTAAACAGTAAAAACAATCAAGACACAAGTCAAGTTGAAACGCTCACTTTATTGTTGACTGATTGAAATTTATCATGCTAAAGGTGCTGAAACACTGAGGTGCTAGTCAGGAACCTTTTCAGTATGTGCCAGACCCTACTGGCTAATTCACACAAAGATTTTATTTTATCTTTCTCCATTTTACCAAAGTCTGTGATGATAGCTTTAGTTGATAGGCAGCAGGCATGTGAGGACAGTGGGAGATCTAGCTCCGTGGTCTGTTGTATTCATATACAGAAAAAAGTTTGGAAAGCTGATAAAAATATTTCATTTTATTAAGCCTTAAAACCACTGAAACCAAATCCATGCCACGGTTCCTACTTGACACATGTTCCTCAAAAGATATTATTTCCTTCAACATATACAAAGCTAAGAAAGGCATATTTAAGGGAAGAAATATCAACACGGTATACTGGCTTTTCAACATGACAGAGAAAAAGCAAAGTTCCTTCATTTAGAAATTGGGTCTCCTCTTCACATACTCTGCCAAAAGACAGAGTCTGGCCAAAAGATGTAGGAGTCTTGATAATCTGTTCATCTTTTAAACCTTGCTAATAAAGTTGAATAAATGCCCATTACATAGATCTCAACTTGTAGAATCAGATGGACCAAATAGATTACTTTTCAGAACCTACTTTCATATCATACTGAGTCACCATACAGAGATCATCCTCTAATAAAAACACAAACAAAAACCTACTATTTCTGTAACACTTCTAGGGTTTGACATCATTGGGAAGACACAATGCAATTTAATGAATTGTTATATCCACAATGTTAACACAGTACTCTTATCATATCACCAAGTGCGTTTTCTTTTTAATTACTTTCATATTCCTAGGCTTTCCTTTTGTTTCTGCAGTGCTTATTAGGAAAACTAAAGCAGAATTCAATAAGAAAGTTCTAGTCAATTTCAAAGACATTAAATCAGAAAGTTTCCTGCTGTCCTTGGATGAACAATTGAGGGATCAACCACAGAAAGTGGATAACCAAGATACCTCTCTTAAAAACCAGTCCCACAATCCTACTCGAATCTAGAATCCTATAGGGGGGACAAGATAAAAATGTTATAGTATATTCCACTATCCAAAGTTCTCTCAGAAGCTTAAAACAAACATAAACTATTAAAAATATCAGTGGTAAAGCTTCTGTAAACTGAGTACTAATCAGTTTCTCCCAAAATTTGCACACAATATCTTATATAGATGATAATTTATACTTACTGGATGTAAAAAAATCTAATAAGAAAGCACTGAGTTAAATCTCTTAATGTTTTTGTGCGCACATTGCACATTTCCCCCTCAAAGTAAAAATATTACACATGCATCCTTTATCCTTCTATCTTGAAATATTAATAAAAATATAAAGCTTTAAAACGTTAAAAATCTACCAGCATTTATAAATATATTAAACCAGTTGAATACTTTTCTTTAGGAGACATTTAAATAAGTGATATATTAACAAAACCTTATAATTTATAATAATGTACCATTTAAAATTAAAGAAAGATATGAAAATAGAAGAATATTCCAATAAATATAAAATAAGTAGAAGCTGTTAAGTGTGATGGATGGTCCAAGTCCGGATGCCTTGCTCTTGAAACAGAATGCTGGGTTAGAAAGTTAAGAGCATTTCCTAGTTAATCGCTTAGAAAATTAGCTCTTTCCCAGAGTTTCTTCCCTGGAATTCCTGAACCATTTAGACCTGTGGTCTTGGTGACCTTACATGCCTTTGTGTCTCACACAAACGTCTCTAAAAGAATCACACTGTGACTTGAAACAGATAGACTGAAGTCCCCACTGGAGTTGTGCTGACCATAATTTGAGAGGAGAACGATAACAAACCAGCACACATACACACATTATCCTCCAGTACCATAGATGTAGCAGTTTTTAGATGCTTCTTGATTGTAACAGAAGGCCAGGACTTTTCATTGGAAAGGGATCTGAGCAGCAAAAAATAACAAACAAAAAAAATGGCTGCTAGATGTTTAGTAGTTTGTCAAGGTAAATAATCTGAACTGAACAGCTGTAATAAATACCAAATTTCCAATTAACAAAATTCTCAATTAACAAAACAAAAATAAATTTTTCCTTAACAGAACTGAAAAAATCCCAACAGTGTGTCATGTGCAAGACTAGTCTGCTTCCAGCTACAGCTAGTGCACAATGTCACGTGTCATCCGTGCCTCACTCTTTTAATTCTTCCTCCTTTGGAAAGTGCTCTTGCTTGCAGGCCACATCCACCAGTAGATGAAGATCTAGAAAGAAAGGTTTGTTTACTTACTCTTAGCCTCTCAGACTGTAGGGTTCAATAGACAAGTCTTCAGACAAGAAGAACAAGTTGCTTATGTGTCTTAAATCATTATCTTATCAGATTCACCCCTGTACCTCTAAAGCACACAGATGCAGCCCATTTGTTAACACAACAAGCCAAAACAAAGTTTAAAGTTTCTATCCTTTTAGTGATGTGGCCAAGCCTTTTTTCATTTAAAATGCCTTTAATTCTAGGTGAAAAGTTATGAAAAAGTGTCAAAGGAATCAATTGAAAAATAGACATGAAACTTCATTTCTTTGATGCTATAAGAATAGGTGGGTGGGTTGTGAGAATATGAAAAAGTAATACCTTCAGAAATACAATGTTAAAATAGGTAATCACTACTTTTCCAAAGTTGAATGCCCCATAAATTTTTCACTTATTGACTAAAATAGACGATCTCTTATAAAAACATCTATCTGAACTGTTTATATATATATAAAAAAAGTGAAAGATAAAGAGAGCTGCCTGAGGGGAATCCAAGATGGTGGCGTAGGTAAACACATAAACTGCTGCCTCGCACAACAATTTCAAAACTACAACTAAAAGACAAAATGTCTATCACCCAGAACCACGGGAAAGCTGGCTGAGTGGAAGTTCTACAACTAGAAGGAAAGAGAAAAGAGCATTGAGACGTGCACAAGTGCTGAAAAGCTGAGGTACGGAGGCGAGTGATCCAGGCTGGCGGCAGGCGTTGCTTTTTTCAACCCAAAGGGAGACAAGCCCCCGATTACGCTGAAATACAGTTTCTGGGGAGTTGCGGGGGACCCAAACTCCTACAGGGAGAAGCTGGACTGTCTGCCATCGGGTCGGAAAGTGAGGGGGCCTTGCTTGGCTGCACGCAAGAATAATTGTTTACTGCGCTGGGGCACGGGACACAGTCGGAGACACAGAGCCGACTAACTAGCAGCCATCATTGTTTGCCACGCCATAGCCTAGTGACGCCCTGAGACCCCGCCCCACACAACCTACAAACCCATCCAAGCTCCAAGCAGCAGCTTTAGCATAAGAAAGGCCTGCCCTATTGCAGCTTAACCTAGCAAACTTGCAGCTTGGGTCAGACAGCTCCAAAACCTCCAAACCCCAAGCAAAGAGGAGAAAACTGTAGCTCTCGCTGTAGCTCCTGCTGGGTGGACTCAGACAATAGCTGACCTGCACCCCATTGGAGATCAAGAAGCCAGTATACCTAGCGGTCACTGTGAGAAACCGGATTTCAACTCCTCACATCCATAAGTGACACATTCAAGAGGCAGACTCAGCGAGCACCAAAGCCACACTGAAACAAATCCTGCACCATAAGCGTGTCTCCAGCACAGCAGTTCTTCCATTATAGACACAGCGAGTCCTCACAGCCGTTTGGCCTGGAGGTCAATTCCTCCCAGCGTACCAACAGCAATTAAGGCTTAACTACACCAAGACTTTGCACTCAGCCCACAAAGGGGTGTACCAAGAGCGTCCACATCAGGTGATTGGGGAGGCTGAGCTACTGCCCCCTATAGGTCACCTACCACAGAAAGCCACTCCATCAACACAGGGAAGCAGCCAAAATGCAGAGACAAAGAAACATGTCACGAGTGAAAGAAACGAAGGCAAGCAAACTACTGGACAACATAGAGTTCAGAACCACATTTATAAGGTTACTCAAGAATCTTCTAAACACCGCCGAGAAACTTGATGACACTTCTGAGGAGCTTAGTGAGACCTTCAAGGACCTTAATGAGAATGCCAAAAAAATGGAAAAGGACCAGTCAGAAATGAAGCATACACTGTCTAAAATAAAGAATATACAGAAACTCAATTGTAGATCAACGTACCCCAAGAATCAAACCAAAGATCTGAAATATGAGGAAACAAAAAACACCCAACCAGAAAAACAAAAAGAAAAAAGAATCCAAAAATATGAAGATAGTGTAAGGAGCCTCTGGGACAACTTTAAGCGTACCAACATCTGAATTTTGGGGGTGCCAGAAGAAGAGAGAGAGCAAAATACTGAAAACCTATTTGAAGAAATAATGACAGAAAACTTTCCCTACCTGGTGAAAGAAATAGACTTACAAGTCCAGGAAGTGCACAGAACCCCATACAAGAGGAATCCAAAGAGGACCACACCAAGACACATCATAATTAAAATGCCAAGGGCAAAAGACAAAGAGAGAATCTTGAAAGCAGCAAGAAAAAAATGGTTAGTTACCTACAAGGGAGTACCCATACGACTGTCAGCTGATTTCTCAGCAGAAACTATGCAGGCCAGAAGGGAGTGTCAAGAAATATTCAAAGTGATGAACAGCAAGAACCTACAACCAAGATTACTCTACCCAGCAAAGCTATCATTCAGAGTTGAAGATCAGATAAAGAGCTTCACAGACAAGAAAAAGCTAAAGGAGTTCATCACCACCAAACCAGGATTACATGAAATGCTGAAGGATATTCTTTAAGAAGAGGAAGAAGAAAAAGGTAAAGATAAAAATTATGAACAACAAAAGGACATCAAATACATACCTACCAACAAGTGAATCTAAAAATCAAGTGAATAAAAAATCTGAAGAACAGAATGGACTGGTGAATATAATAGAATCAGGGACATAGAAAGGGAGTGGACCGACAATTCTCAGAGGGAAGCGGGTATGAGTGGTACAGGAAGAGATTGGACAAAAATCTTACTCCTATGGATGAAGACAGTGGCAGGGGGTAAGGGCATGGGGTAGGGTGGGGTGGGGAATCAGGTGGAGGGGAGCTATAGGGGGAAAACAAAAAGAGGAACACCTGTAATCTGAACAATAAAGATTTATTTTAAAAAAATAGCATACCCTTCACAGAGGTCAGGAGGCAAAGAGTAGTTGGTTCATTAAGAATGGAAAGAGGGAGAGAAACCAGATGGTGGCAAAGGTAAACACCTAAACTGCTACCTCGCACACCAATATCAAAACTACAACTAAAAGACAAAACGGACACCATCCAGAATGACAGGAAAGCTGGCAGAGTGGAAATTCTACAACTAGAAAAAAAGAGGGAAGCACACTTAGACTCAGAGGAGCTGCAAAAGGCTGAGGTACAGAGATGCGCGCATGGAGATGACGGGCGGCTGAGTGCACAGGTGGCTGAGTGTGTGGCTGGGTTTCTAAGGTGGGAGGGAGACAGAAGCTCCCGACTGAACTGAACTCCAGTTCTGGGTGAGACTCTGGGAACCCAGACTCATTCGAAGGAATCTGGACTATCAGGAAAAGAGAAAGCATACTGAGACTCAGGGGAGCTGCAGAAGGCAGAGGTCCAGAGGCACACGTGAGCAGAGCAGACTGACTGCTGAGTGCATGGGCGGCTGAGTGCGCAGCTGGCTTTCTAAAGCGGGAGGGAGACGGAAGCTCCCGACTACGCTGAACTCCAGTTCCAGGCAAGTTTCTGGGAACCCTGACTCATTCGAGGAGAAACTGGACTGTCTGGCAGCGGGTGAAACTTGAGGGCGGCTTTTTCTCAGAGGTGTTTGCAGCAATTACCGAGGGACACTGACCCAGGGGCCTATTACAGCAGGGCTAATGGGAAGCCAAAGCTGCCTGCTCCACCCTGATACTCCACCGTATCCAAGCTGAGCACAGAGGCTTTTGCAATTCTGCAAGTCTTGTCTCATAAGGGTGTCTCCAGGACAGAAGTTCTCCCAGCATAGACACAGCTGATCCTCACAGCCAATTGGCCTGGAGGTCAATTCCTCCCAGTGATACCAACAACAATCAAGACTTAACTACAATAAGACTGTGCACACAGTCCACAAAGGGGTGCACCAAGAGTGTCCACCTCAGGTAACTGGGGAGGCTGAGCCACTGGGCCCTAGAGGACACCTACCACACAAAGCTAGTCTACCAACTCAGGGAAGCAGCCAAAATGCAGAGACAAAGAAATAGATCACAAATGAAAGAAATGGAGGAAAGCAAACGACTGGATATAGAGTTCAAAACCACGGTTATAAGGTTTTTCAAGAATTTCCTAAAAAAGGCCGATAAATTTAGTGAGACCCTCAAGGATATGAAAAAGGACCAACTAGAAATTAAACATACACTGACTGAAATAAAAAATATTATACAGAGACCTAACAGCAGACTAGAGGACCGCAAGAATCAAGTCAAAGATTTGAAATACAAAGAAGCAAAAAACACTCAACCAGAAAAGCAAAAACAAAAAAGAATCCAAAAATTTTAAGATGGTGTAAGGAACCTCTGGGACAACCTCAAGCATACCAACATCCAAATTATGGGGTTGCCAGAAGAAAAGAGAGAGCAAGATACTGAAAACCTATTTGAAGAAACAATGACCGAAAACTTCCCCCACCTGGTGAAAGAAAGAACTTGCAAGTCCAGGAAGCACACAGAACTCCAAACAAAAGGAATCCAAAGAGGACCACACCAAGACATATCATAATTAAAATGCCAAGGGCAAAAGACAAAGAGAGAATATTAAAAGCAGCAAGACAAAAACAGTTAATTACCTACAAGGGAGCACCCATATGACTGTCAGCTGATTTCTCAACAGAAACTATGCAGGCCAGACGGGAGTTGCAAGAAATATTCACAGTGATGAACAGCAAGAACCTACAACCAAGATTACTGTACCCAGCAAAGCTATCATTCAGAATTGAAGGTCAGATAAAGAGCTTCACAGATAAGAAAAAGCTAAAGGAGTTCATCACCACCAAACCAGTATTATATGAAATGCTGAAAGGCATTCTTTAAGAAGAGGAAGAAGAAGAAAAAGGTCAAGACAAAAATTATGAACAACAAATACATGTCTATCAACAAGTGAACCTAAAAATCAAATGAATAAAAAATCTGATGAACAGAATAATCTGGTGAATAGAATCAGGGACATAGAAGAGGAGCGGACTGACAATTCTTAGGGGGAAAGAGGTGTGGGGGATGCGGGAAGAGTCTGGACAAAAATTGTAACCTGTGGATGAGGACAGTGGTGGGGAGTTAAGGACAGAGGGTGGGATGGGAACCAGGTGGAGGGGAGCTATGTTGGGAAAAAAGAGGAATAATTGTAATAATCTGAACAATAAAGATTTATTAAATTAAAAAAAAAAAAAGAGAATGGAAAGAAGTGCCCTAGCCGGTTTGGCTCAGTGGATAGAGCATTGGTCTGCGGACTAAAGGGTCCTGGGTTTGATTCTGGTCAAGGGCATATGCCTGATTTGTGGGCTCAGTCCCCAGTGGAGAACATGGAGGAGGCAGCCGATCAATGATTCTCATCATTGATGTTCTGATCTCTTTCTCCCTCTCCCTTCCTCTCTGAAATAAATTAAAAAATAATAATCTTATATAATAAAGAGCTAATATGCTAATTAGACCAGACTGCAGAACAACTTTCTGAAACGACCAGTGGGCGGTGCCCACACAAATAGATTTTTGTGCATCGGGCCTCTAGTTACAAATAAATAAATAAATAAATAAATAAATAATTGAAAAAAGTAAAAAAGTAAGCTTTCAGGTCAGGTACAAGGTTATGTAACACAAAAAGCTAAGACCATGTATAGAAGTAGACTAAATGGCTTTTCTGAGTAACATGACAGAAATAAAAGGATGCTAATGAGGCTTCTAGATTCAAACTTCTAAAATCATATCATGGCTAGGGAGCCTTTTTAGGTTGGTTTTGAAGCTTACAATTTTGCCCTAGTGGCATTTTAGAGTTAAACTAAACTATACAGCATGAATCCTTTATTTCATTCTGGACAAACAGAGACTTCTGTCACTATGTTTGTAGAACACAGCCTCTGTGAGATTAATCCACAGCCTGAGTGAGAGAGCAGATTCAATAAAATAATTCTACTACCACCACCTAGAAAGCATCTGAAATAGTACATAATTTTTGCCATGTTTTATAAAAAAACAATCACTAGGGGCAGTTACTTGCTCATATGGTGAAGTCCACTACAATCGATCCATAAAGATCAAGCAATTTATCCAGATGAATATCTTACAGAGGGAGAGTAGAACATCAGTTTAACGGTAAATTGGCTTATTGCACATCCATGATCATGGCAGCATGATTCACAACAGACAAAAGGTGAAAGCAATCCAACTGACCATCAACAAATGAATGGGTAAACAATAATATTCCATTGCATGTATTGCATGTAGTACATACGTGCAATGGAGTATTATTTAGCTTCAACTAGAAAAGGAATTCTAACACATGCTACAACATGAATGAACCTTGATGACATTACACTAATTGAAATAAGTCAGTCACAGAAGGTCAAATACTATGTGATTACACTTAATGAAGTAACAGGAGTAGTCAAATTTATAGAGACAAGAAAGTAGAATGGTGGTTGCCAGGAGCTACAGAGAAGGGAGTTAGTGTGCAATGGATCTGGAGTTTCAGTTTGAAAAGACAAAAAAAAGATCTGGAGATGTTAATGGTAGTACAACAATGTGAATGTACTTAACACAACTGAAATGTACACTTAAAAATGGTTAAAATGGTAAATTGTATATTATGTATACCTTACCACAAAATGGCTTCTTTACAGTCTAAATAATGGTGATAATGATGATAATGGTACTAATATACACATATATATCTCACATCTTTTTTTCAAGTAACTAAAATTCACTATTATAAGGTCATCTAATTAATACAGAGGAGTAAATAGATATTCAGGGAAAGGACCTCTAAGCCATATGGCTAACAAGTCAAGTCAGTGGTTTCTAAACCTTGCTGCACATTGAAATCCTTAAAAACAATACTGATGAACAACCAAGATGGCAGCATAGGTAAACACCTGTACTTGCTGCCTCTCACAACCACATCAAAACTCCAACTAAAAGACAAAACAAGTATTATCCAGAACCACAGGAAAGCTGGTTGAGTGGAAGTTCTACAACTAGAAGGAAAGAAAAAAGCGCACTGAGACTGGTAGGAGGTGCAGAGGTGTAGAAGTGCAGACGTACAGAGACGCGACATGAAACAGGCTGGCAACTGGGTGCACTGTTGTGTTTTTTAATCAGGAGGGAGATACAAGCTCCCGATTGTTCTGAACTCCAGTTCCGGATGAGACTCTGGAGACCCAGACTCATACGGGGAGAAACTAGACTGTCTGCCATCGGGCCAAAACATGAGGGCAGCTTTCTCTCAGAGGTGCTCGCAAGCAATCATTGTTCCTGCACAGGGCCATGGGACACATAGACCCAGACACCTCTCTGGGGCAGGGCTGACTGGCATCCATTGCTGTTTGTTCCACCCTGGTGATTCCCTGAGACCCCGCCCCACCCAATTTACAACCCCACCCAAGCTGTGCACAGCAGCTTTTGCATATGAATGGCCTGTCCTTTTGCAACCTAAAACCTAACGAACTGCAGCTGGGTCTAAGAGCTCCAAAGTGTCCAAAAGAAGGCCTAAGGCCCTGCAGCAGCAGCCTGCATTGCTTCACAGCTGGGCCTCATCTGGGCACTTCCAAACCCCAAACAAAGAGGAAGAATCTGCAGATCTCTCTGTAGCTCCTGCTGGGTGGCCTCAGGCAGTGGCTGACTTTGCACCTCCTTGGAGATCTAAGAGCCAGTGTACCCAGTGGTCAGTGTGAGACCATACCAGATTACAATTATTCACATCCATAAGCGGCATACTCAAGGGACAGACTCAGTGAGCACCAAAGCCCCACTAAAGCCAGTCTTGCCTTATAAGGGTGTCTCCAGCACAGAAGTTCTCCCAGAGAAGACACAGCTGATCCTCATAGCCAACTGGCCTGGAGGTCAATTCCTCCCAGTGATACCAACAACAATCAAGACTTAACTACAATAAGACTGTGCACACAGTCCACAAAGGGGTGCACCAAGAGTGTCCACCTCAGGTAACTGGGGAGGCTGAGCCACTGGGCCCTATAGGACATCTAGCACACAAAGCCACTCTTTCAACTCAGGGAAGCAGCCAAAATGCAGAGACAAAGAAACAGATTTCAAATGAAAGAAATGGAGGAAAGCAAACAACTGGATATAGAGTTCAAAACCACGGTTATAAGGTTTTTCAAGAATTTCCTAGAAAAGGCCGATAGATTTAGTGAGACCTTCGAGGATATGAAAAAGGACCAACTAGAAATTAAGCATACACTGACTAAAATAAAAAATATTATACAGAGATCCAACAGCAGACTAGAGGATCACAAGAATCAAGTCAAAGTTTTGAAATACGAAGAAGCAAAAAACACTCAACCGGAAAAGCAAAAAGAAAAAAGAATCCAAAAATATGAAGACAGTGTAAGGAGCCTCTGGGACAACTTCAAGCGTACCAACATCTGAATTATGGGGGTGCCAGAAGAAGAGAGAGAGCAAAATATTGAAAACCTATTTGAAGAAATAATGACAGAAAACTTCCCCCACATGAAAGAAATAGACTTACAAGTCCAGGAAGCACACAGAACCCCAAACAAAAGGAATCCAAAGAGGACCACACCAAGACACATCATAATTAAAATGCCAAGAGCAAAAGACAAAGAGAGGATATTAAAAGCAGCAAGACAAAAACAGTTAATTACCTACAAGGGAGCATCCATATGACTGTCAGCTGATTTCTCAACAGAAACTATGCAGGCCAGAAGGGAGTTGCAAGAAATATTCACAGTGATGAACAGCAAGAACCTACAACCAAGATTAATCTACTCAGCAAAGCTATCTTTTAGAATTGAAGTTCAGATAAAGAGCTTCACAGATAAGAAAAAGCTAAAGGAGTTTATCACCGCCAAACCAGTATTACATGAAATGCTGACGGGTATTCTTTAAGAAGAGGAAGAAGAAGAAAAAGGTCAAGATAAAAATTATGAACAACAAATACATGTCTATCAACAAGTGAATCTAAAAATCAAGTGAATAAAAAATCTGATGAACAGAATAAACTGGTGAATATAATAGAATCAGGGGCATAGAAAGGGAGTGGACTGACAATTCTCAGGGGGAAGTGGGTGTGAGGGGTGCAGGAAGAGTTTGGACAAAAATCTTACACCTATGGATGAGGATAGTGGGGGTTAAGGGCATGGGGGGGTGGGAACCAGGTGGAGGGAAGCTATGGGGGGAAAAAAGAGTAACAACTCTAATAATCTGAACAATAAAGATTTATTATAAAAAAAACTAAAGCAAAGCAAAAAAAACACAATACTGAGGCTCATGGCTTCTACCCCATACATTCTGATTTAGTTGGTATGAAGTGCAACCTAGGTATCAGGATTTTTTTTTAAATCCTCACCCAAGAACATGCTTTCATTGATTTTGAGAGAGTAAGGGAGAGAGAGAGAAACATCAATGTGAGAGATAAATATTGGTCAGTTGCCTCACGTATGCGCAGTGCAAGGGGATCAAATCCTCAACCTGGGTATGGGACTCAAACCCATGACCCTTAAGTGGACAGGATGGTGCTCCAACTAGCCAGAGTGGCTTATTTTGAAAGCTGACCAAAAGATGTAGAAGGAGCAACACCTACTTATGATCATTCTCTACACCTCAGCTCCACATCAGATAAAAAGGACAGGCTATATCCTAATGGAAAATACTGTGGATGAAAGGAGCCACATGCTAACCTGACAAGCTCAGGGTAGGCCTGCGTGGCAGTCTTGCAAACTCAGAGACCTAAAATAACCACAAAAGATGGTTTGAAAATTAAATATTTAACTTACAAACAGGTTATAGTGGGTAGTCATGTCCTAGGCTGATATTTTCCCTGACAAAGATCAACTTAGATCTTTACTGAGCCCATTTGCCTTTTTGCCTCTAAGATAACATATCTGTGAGATGTCTGGGTAACTTGTAGCTTCCTTTTTACCCCGGACCCCTCAGGGCACAACAAATGGCACCGGGACATTCTCTCATTGTTGTTGTTATCAAGTTAATTGTCAACTGTTAATTACGCTAAAGTATCCTGTATCCATCTCTGTAAAAGAAGCACATGTCCATCATTTCACTCTTTACCCTATCCCAGAGGTTTCCCCGCTTTGCTTTATCCCACCTCCCTAATCTATAACCAATGACTTTCATGTAACTCACCTACGTCCCTTTTCTTTGATTGCAATGTATAAATACAGATGTAACCCTCCATTCTCCAGAGCATTATCTCAATTCATTGAGGTTCTGCTTCTCGGCATATGTCGACAGTTTGGCTCAAATAAACTCACAAAAATTCTTTACAGGTTTCAATGGCTTTTTTACGTTAACAATACTAACATAAGATTTTGGAATATGAATAGACTCCACTGTAACCCAACTTTGAAAGCAGAGTAGTATTTCTTGATAATGAGAAAAGTAAATACTATTAAAGCAACTATGCAGTGGCAGGCTGAAGGACAAAAGCAACAAACTCTATTCTTTTTTTCAGTGAACAAATGTCATTTATTTAACTACTTATTAAGACTTTATCATATTGATAGGTTCAAATTATGGACAAGAGCATATCACAGATATGCATGTTTAAAATAACAGTAGATATAAGGCTCTGTAACAGCCTTGAAGTGAGTTATGTAAATTAGTGTGAGCAACAAACCCTCAGAACCTTAATGATTGGCTTTAAAGTAGCATTTGGCACACAGCTTCTAATAACAAGCATCTAAACATAATAATTTTATTAAAGTGAGTTTCCTTAATTAGCAAAGCTACCAATGAAAGAGTTAGAATCTATAGACCAATAAAAATACAAAAAGACATACACCAGCTTGGTGCTAGTAGAGGTTTATGTGATTTCATTCAGAAGAAAACCTTGCATACTCATCGGAGAAGGTAAGTATTTGGGAATCACAGCAGCTGCATTGGTTTGAGAGCTGAAAGGCCTTGAGGGACAAGGGCATTGTATTTATTTGGTAATGTTAATTCTTACTGCAAGCACTCTCCAGGGTCTTGGGGCTATTACTTTAATGAAATTTCACCCATAATTCAACAGGCACAAAATTCCTTTCTTCAGGACTGAACTGAACCTTACTCTTAAACACTCAGTTTCCCTTAACTATAAATATCCCATCAGAATATAGGACAGTGGAGCTTCCACAATAAGATTATTATTTGGGTACATTCAGTTTAGGGTAATATCATTATAGAAGTTGGAGGTACATGAATGAGTCTAATTTGCTTTAACTTTTGGTATTTTTAATCCATACGTTATTTCCTTAAGTCAAAAAGTGCTCAAAAGCATGGCAATGCCTGATTAACAACTTCCTTCTAACAAAATGCATATCTTTTGAAATCAACACAAAGTGCATACATATCTAATTGAAGTCACTTATTCAAAAAAGATTCAAAGAAATCTTGAAGTATGAGGAGATGCCCCTACCTAAACAGAGCAGATTTTCAAAATAGTTCAGTTATAGAAGGGCTCTGATAAGTTCTGGAATACAGAATGCTCCTGTTCAACGGGATACTGAACAACATAATGACATTCCCACATTTAATGGTAGAAGGAATAACAGAATCTGAAGCCAAAGAAGTCTTTAGAGGTGATTTCGTGAAAATATGATGTATTATGAGAGCTGGAACCTTATTTATTTATTTATTTATTTACTTACTTACTTACTTATTTATATTATTTTAGAGAGCAAGGAAGGGAGAGAGAAACATTGATTTGTTGTTCCACTTCTTTATGCATTCATTGGTTGAACCTGCAACCTTGGCATATAGGGACTACATTCTAATCAACTGAGTTTCCCAGCCAGGGTGAGAGCTGGAACCTTATTGAAGCTCCACTAGTATCATTACTCTTATGAGGAATATTCCTCAAATATTCCTCAAGTGATATTTGAGGAATTTTATATTTGGTTCCTATCATTTAATCATTTATCCTTGGAGTTCAGTATCTATCAAAATAAAAACCATTTGTGGGTTTTTTTTGTTGTTTTGGTTTTTTTGGTTAATCCTCACCTGAGGATGTTTTCGTTTGTTGTTTGTTTTTTAGAGACAGAGAGAAACATGGATGTGAGAGAGACACATCGATTGGTTGCCTCTCACACACACCCGACCAGGGCTGGGGATCGAGCCAACAACTGAGGTATGAGCCCTTGACCAGAATCAAACCTGATGCTCTATCCACTAAGCCAAACCAGCTAGGGCAATAAAAAACATTTGGGCATCTACAAGAACTAAACTAAACACTAGTCCATTGTGAACCCTCTCCACAACTACCTTCTTACTCTCTTAAGGGCTTCTCTTGTCATCAATGATCAGGGCTTTGGAAAGATCAGAAGCTAAGCATAAAGGCTTTCTAATACAGGGTGCAATAAACTAAATGCCCAATTTATATGTTGAAAAATAACCCCCAATGTGATGGTGTTAGTAGATGGTTCCTTTAGGAAGTAATTAGGGCATGAGGGTGGAGTCCTTATAAATGAGATTGGTGCCCTTATAAAAGAAATCCCAGAGAGTTCCCTTGTCCCTTCTGCCATGAAAGGACACAGTAAGAGGGTGGCCATCTTTGAACCAGGAACAGGACCCTCACCAGACAATGAATCTGTCTGTACCTTAATCTTAGACTTCCCAGCCTCCAGAACTGTGAGAAATAGATTTCTGTTGTTTATAAGCCACCTAGTCTATGGTATTTTTGTTATAGCAGCCTGAACAGAACAAGACACAGACAGGCAAACTTTTTCTGTAATGAGCTACATATTAAATATTTTATGCTTTGTGGGCCATATGGCTGGCCTCTATTGCAACTGCTCAACTCTGCTATTGTGGTGTAAAAACAGCCATAGATAATATGCAAATGAATGCCTATGGCTGTGTGTTCCAATTAAACTTTATTTATGAACACTGAAATTTGAATTTCATGTGCGTGTGTTATGAAATATTCTTCTTTTGATTTCCCCCCCAACCATTTAAAAGGTAAAAACCATGCTTATCATGCAGGCCACATAAAAACAGGCAGATGCTAGACTTGGTCTATGGGGCATAGTTTACCAACTGCTATACTCAAGAGAAATTTAACCAAAACAGGAGAAGATTTCATCAAATAGAATATTGGTTATTATAATAGTTGTCAAAAAATTATCTTTTCTCCAAATGGTCAACAAGCACATGAGAAGATGCTCAGTATCGTTAGCCATTAGGAAATACAATCAAAACCACAATGAGAAATCACTTCATACCTACCAGGATGTCTATAATAATAATAAAAAGTGGACAATAACAAGTGTTAGAGAGGATGTGGAACAATGGGAAGCCTTGTATATTGTTGTTGGGAATGTAAAATGGGTCAGCTGTTACTGTTACAAAAAAAAAAACAGTTTATCAGTTCCCTGACCCTAATAAAATGAAAGTGTAATTAAATGTCATAATATTGCCAATATTTCACAACTTTTCAGCCTTAAAACAATCATTAATTCTGGGCTCCTACAAACTGCAAGAGAAACAATCCCACTGATAGAGCCATACCTTATACTATCTTTATAATATGCTCAGGATAATGTTTTTAATGTTCATCTATTTTTTTCCTGCCATAATTTAAGCACTTCCCCTCTTATCCTATAGCCTGTTAATAAGAGAACAAGTACAACTAAAATTACAAAGTCTATGGAATCAGAAGCAATTATGAAATCACCCTTCATCCTTGCCTTCTCTAAGTTAAAAAACCCAAATTCCTTTGCTTTTACTTAATATGTTCTATCTTTTTGAAAGCTCAAATTCTTACATGAAATATTAAAAAAAAACTTTTACATACTTTACAGGGATAATTAAGAAAAATAGTTAAAATTACAGCTATGTAAAATAGCAATGTGATAAGTAAAATACAATTAATAAATAACGACCCAGAAAAAAATGTTGTTCATATATTAATTCTACCCCATGGTTCTACTTCTAACATTCTATAGCACAATAATCCTTACCAGGGGACTTTCCTTGCTGTGAGCTGCTTCTTCGCTCCCTGTATCTGACTGGAGTGGATAAATCTGTGTCTTTACTAGGCTTGCTAGCAGGCCCCATCTCTGAAATAAGGAATCCCATCTGTTCTGAAGGCAAGATATTCTCAGGTGGATTGGTCTGGCATTTTATACTGGCATCCACCTAAAATATTAAACCCACTCATTATTCTGAATTTCTATCAAATTATCAGAGGAGTTCTATTATAGAAACATGACCCAACAAATGTGCTTGTAAACAGCCTTATGAATATTACCTTTGATTTTGTTGATTTAATCTGAATATTCAGTAGTAAAATGTCTATTTCCCCATACACAAACTGCTGAAATGTATGTGGAAACAAAACATTTACTTATACTCAGAGGAAATTTTAACACAAAACTTATTCAATTTTTTTTTCAGTAAAATTCACACACACACAAATTTACAATTGTTTAAGGTTATCTTTTTCCAGTCTAGCATCCCTTTCATCAGGTTGCCCCTCGGGTTGGTTATACTGCAGTGGCCATAGGCATAATCCTGTTGGCTATCAGCGAGGACACTTTATTCTACTAATTCTGTATTCTTTGTCTTCAACAAGCTCTCAGTCCCTATAAAATCTAGATCTGCCCTGCTTATGAGGTATGAGTTTCTTTCTTGGAGTTCCTAAGGTTTTGTTGGAATGTCAAATCCCTTTGTCAAGGTGACCAAATTCTGAAATACTTTATATATTTTTTAATACTCTTTTTTTATGAATTTATTTTAAAATAAAATTACATAATGCAATAAAGCTTACGTTAATTCTAAAAAACGAATTTTATTTTATATGTACTTTTACTTAGAATTGAAGTTTACTCATTTTCTGGTCAAAAACTAACAGCAAATAAAGAATTAGCCTCTACCTTGAGAATATGTCTCTCAAACTAGAGTCAGAATTCTGCTTTAGGAATGCCGACATGAGTAAGGAAGTTCAGAGTACTCACAAGTCAATTAGAATTCAGTAATGCTGTAAGAAAGTATAAAAAGACTTCCAACCATCTCATTATTTCCATGCTACATATGGCTAGGAAGTCCTAATATTATCTGTCAGATAAACCATCCCTTTTGAGTAGCGGAATTTAATCAGACAAGCATACCTAGTCCATCCAAATTAAGATAGGAAGCAAAACTCAAGGAATGCTTTTAACATGTAAGTAAGTCTTATCCACAGTGCTCAAGCAGACTGGCTCTCCAGAGGCTGACTTCGGACCACAATATATCGAGAAAAGGTCTGAGAGTTAAGGTTACTTCTTTCTGAATCTTTTGTGCAGAACCACTGGGACAGAATCCTTCTAGGAAGCACAACCCAAATAAAATCTGAACAAATTCTCCACTAGAACAGCAAGAAAACTAGGTACTTTATTAGCACTTCTTCTTTTCCCCTTACCTGGTGTGAGCTGAACGGTAGCCCTTCCTGCACAAATACTACTGAAGGTGGAGATGGGTTATGACTTAGCTGCTCCTTCAGTTTGACATGAGCTTGTTGGATGGCTGCAGATTCCTGCATTGTAGTATTTTCAACAGGCTGAGCTGTGTGGATGGTATACATGTACTCAGGTGACTGTGGTAGAGAGCAGGTAATTGCTTGTTCTGTTCCGACCACAAAAGATGTAATATCTGAACCTACAGGAGTAAGCGGCTCCAGCTGGCTAGCCTGACTTGTGGAAGACAGATTGTTATTGCTTGAATTAGCTAGGATATGTTGGCCTCTGTTAGACTGAGATGTTGGGCACTGATTCTCAACAGGCTCCACCTTTACCATCTCCAATTTAGGGGAGGAATGCAATTCATCTAAGATCCGAAAAACAGCCTCTAGGTTTACTTCTGTCTTTTTATTTTCATCAGTAGTACCACAAGGCCAATTAGAAGGCAGAAACTCAACTGGGTAGGAGGATGGCATTGGAGGATTCTGGGAAAAGAGAAAATAGGACTGTTTGGATAGAAAATCAAATATGAGGTTAAGGAGGAAAGAAACAGCATATAGACTGATGAATACTAAACAAATAGATTAAACTTAAAGCTTACTAAAAAAACTTGAACACTAATCAACTTTTCAGCAGTGATAACTTCAATTCCATTTTCAACATTTACTTAGCAACTATTATATGTCAACCACTATACTAAGTTTAATACTGGAATGGATCAATCATTCTCAGGGTTAAAGTATACAAAATCAAAAGGCTATAGTACCCCAAAACCTAATTTGCTGATAAAATGTCTATATATTGAGTTCTTCCATAAAGGCTGGCAGACAAAAACATCACTTGTATCTATTATATACTTGTATCTATCATATACTACTATAGGAATGTAGTAAGGAAATTTCAAACATAAGATGCTCACAAGTCCACCAAGGCTTCTATAGATTCAGGGGGAGGTACTGTTCCAAATGATCTGAGAAAAAAATGGATGGAATATCGACTGGCCTTTGGTTCCTGAGATTTTTAATAATAGATTTCAAAATAGCTGTCACTTCTAAATTGATCTTTAAGATGCATTCTCTTATACATTGGATTTTGCACAGAGTAGGCATTCAATTACATGTTTGGTGATAAATGATCTCAAGCTATGATATAAAATACTGAAAAGTAATTATTAAATAAAACGTAATGAATTGATGTTGCCAAATGTAGAGCTTGCACAGAATAGGCATTCAATAAAAGTTTGTTGATTATCTCAGATTATAAACCTGAAATACAGAAGAGTTATGATTAAATAAAACATGTAGTATGTCAATGTTGCCAAACGCACTATAAAGACTGTGTCAATTATTTAAAGAACACTAATGACAAATAATGTAAATTTAATGTTTAATTTTATGTCTATTTATCTTTATTTTCCTATAATAAACATGCATTGTCCTATAGTAAGAAAAAGTCTTTAAAGATGTTTTAAATTATTTAAGACAAACATAATCAAGATATGAACACTGTTAGAATATCGCCAGTATGATTCAGGGAAAGGGTGTCTGGATCCACAAATAAGAGCATCCAATTTGTGTGACAGACATGTCCTTCTAGTAAAGATAGACTGGACTATCATGACTGATGATATCTGCTATTAAAAATGTCCAACTAAGCCAGGCCCATGTGGCTCAGTAGTTGAGCATTGACCTATGAAGCAAGAGGTCATGATACAATTCCCAGTCAGGGCACATGCCCGGGTTGTGGGCTCAATCTCTGGTAGTGGGTGTGCTGGAGATAGCCAATTAATGATTCTCTGTCATCATTGATGCTGCTCGCTCTCTCTCTCTCTCTCTCTCTCTCTCTCTCCCCCTCCCCCCCCCCCGCTTCCTTTCTGAAATCAATAAAAATATATTTAGAGGAGAAAACCAAGATGGCGGCACAGGTAAACACCTAAACTGCTGCCTCGCACAACAATATCAAAACTACAACTAAAAGACAAAACGGACACCATCCAGAACCACAGGAAAGCTGGCTGAGTGGAAATTCTACAACTAGACAGAAAGAGAAAAGCACATTGAGACTCAGAGCAGCTGCAAAAGGCTGAGGTACGGAGACGCGCGCACAGAGAGGATGGGCGGCTAAATGCATGGGCAGCTCAGTGTGCATCTGGCTTTCTAAAGTGGGAGGGAGACGGAAGCTCCCAACTGCACTGAACTCCAGCTCCGGGTGAGTTTCTGGGAAGCCAGACTCATTCAGGGAGAAACTGGACTGTCTGGCAGTGGACGAAACTCGAGGACGGCTTTCTCTCAGAGGTGCTTGCAGCAATTACCGAGGGACACTGAGACCCAGGGGCCTCATAGGGCAGGGCTGACGGGAAGCCAAGGCTGTCTGCTCCACCTTGAGACTCTGCCCCATCCAAGCTGAGCACAGAGGCTTTTACAATTTTGCAAGTCGTGTCTTATAAGGGTGTCTCCAGGACAGAAGTTCTCCCAGCAAAGACACAGCTGATCCTCACAGCCAATTGGCCTGGAGGTCAATTCCTCCCAGTGATACCAACAACAATCAAGACTTAACTACAACAAGGCTGAGCACACAGTCCACAAAGGGGTGCACCAAGAGTGTCCACCTCAGGTAACTAGGGAGGCTGAGCCACTGGGCCCTAGAGGAAACCTACCACACAAAGCTAGTCTACCAACTCAGGGAAGCAGCCAAAAAGCAGAGACAAAGAAACAGATCACAAACGAAAGAAATGGAGGAAAGCAAACGACTGGATATAGAGTTCAAAACCATGGTTATAAGGTTTTTCAAAAATGTCCTAGAAAAGGCCGATAAATTTAGCAAGACCCTTGAGGATACGAAAAAGGACCAATTAGAAATTAAACATACACTGACTAAAATAAAAAATATCATACAGAGACCTAACAGCAGACTAGAGGACTGCAAGAATCAAGTCTAAGTTCTGAAATACAAATAAGCAAAAAACACTCAACCAGAAAAGCAAAAAGAAAAAAGAATCCAAAAATTTGAAGACAGTGTAAGGAGCCTCTGGGACAACCTCAAGTGTACCAACATCCGAATTATGGGGGTGCCAGAAGAAAAGAGAGAGCAAGATACTGAAAACTTATTTGAAGAAATAATGACCGAAAACTTCCCCCACCTGGTGAAAGAAATAGACTTACAAGTTCAGGAAGCGCACAGAACTCCAAACAAAAGGAATCCAAAGAGGACCACACCATGACACATCATATTAAAATGCCAAGGGCAAAAGACAAAGAGAGAATATTAAAAGCAGCAAGAGAAAACCAGTTAATTACCTACAAGGGAGCACCCATACGACAGTTGCTGATTTCTCAACGGAAACTATGCAGGCCAGAAGGGAGTGGCAAGAAATATTCGAAGTGATGAATAACAAGAACCTACAACCAAGATTACTCTACCTAGCAAAGCTATTGAAGGTCAGATAAAGAGCTTCACAGATAAGAAAAAGCTAAAGGAGTTCATCACCACCAAACCAGTATTATATGAAATGCTGAAAGGCATTGTTTAAGAAGAGGAAGAAGAAGAAAAAGGTAAAGATAAAAATTATGAACAACAAATACATGTCTATCAACAAGTGAATCTAAAAATCAAGTGAATTAAAAATCTGATGAACATAATAAACTGGTGAATATGATAGAATCAGGGGCATAGAAAGGGATTGGACTGGGATTGGACTGACATTTTTATATGGAAAGAAAAGGGAAAGGATTTCAGATGCCATTTTGGAAATAAATGCATGAGTTGGACTGTAGGTATTGGTGAGAGTACATGAATGGTCAGTATATTGTAACAGTGTACAACCTGGAAGCTGAAGGACCACCACTTGAATTTCTCATTTTTTAATATCATTTTTTTCTCCTTAAAAAAAAGTAATTATCTACACCACCTTGAAACAATTTGTCATTTTGTGACATGTATTTTTAGAGTTACCTGGTATTCATTTTGCCATGGGAGACCCAACAATAAATGTTCCAACTAACTTGCCCTAATGATGGAAATGTTCTCTATCTATACTGAATAGTTTGGTAGTAATAGACTATCAGACTACAGAGCACTTGAAATGTGGTTAGTAGGACTGAGGAATAAATTTTATTTAATGTCAATTTAAATAACCACATGTGACTAGTGCCTACTATATTGGACAGTGCAGGCCTAGAAGAATCCTCAGACTTCATTTATATCAACTTTCTATTTTTAGAATTGAGAAAACTGAGGCCATAATCCACAGCTTACCTGTGGTTACTCATTAAGATAAAATTACACTTTGAAATTCTGCAAGGTCAATACTATTGCACCTGATGTCCACAGAGTATGTCCATTTTTCCAAGATCTTACCTGGAAGTAGTTGCAGTGTGCATAGGTAGAGGCAGTGGGAGTGACACAACTGCTGAGAGCGTCCATGTGGGTAGAAGGAGAGCAGCACTGTAATACAGCTGGAACAAATTCAAAATAGAAAGTCCATCAACCAAAATAAACCTCTATAGCATTCAAGGTACTCCCCTCTTTTATCTTGGAAAAGAGTGCTTTCCTTTGTGGATGGAATAAAATATAGTCAGTTAGGTGCTATTGTTTGTTGAAAACATGATACAAAATTAATTTTTAAAGTCACTTAAAAGTGTTATGTCTACTCTTATAAATTTCTTAGCACCTAAACATTTTTGTACCTTTCTAACCAAACATTTATTTTTATTAAATGTAATTTTTTGTTGAAAATATCAGAATATATTTGGAATTCCAAAATAATTATTTCAATCATTTTAATAGTAGCACACACTTGGAGGAGGATGTGTTTTTAAGGATAAAATAAGTATGAAATACTCTCCAAACATTTCTACCATTATACAATGCATCCAGTGAGATCTATGCAAAAAATGTTTTAACCATGACAAGTAGTTAGGAATTCAGATCATAGCATCAGACTGCCTAGCTTTGGGCCCCAGATCCAAAATTTAAAATATCTTTTTTTTAAATAATCAATCCCCTTATTTTTATTTATTTTTTTAAAAAAAATATATATATATTTTTATTCATTTCAGAGAGGGAGAGTGAGATAGAAACATCAATGATGACAATCATTGATTGGCAACCTCCTGCACACCCCCTACTGGGGATCAAGCCCACAACCTGATCTTGTGCCCTTGATAGGAATGGAACCCAGGACCCCTCAGTCTGCAGGCTGATGCTCTATCCACTGAGCCAAACCAACTAAGGCTAAACTATCTTTTTTTTTAAATAGCATTTTAAAAAAATGTGCTTTTATTGATTTCAGAGAGAGGAAGGGAGAGGGAGAGAGAGAAACATTGATTAGCTGCCTCCTGCACACCCTCCTAGTGGGGATTGAGCCCACAACCCAGGTATGTACCTTGACTAGGAATCAAACTGATGACCTGTTGGTGCATGGGACGATGGTCAACAAATTGAGCCACCCCGGCCAGGGCGAGATCCAAAAATTTAATAGCTGCATAAACTTGAGCAAGTTAATCTCTTTGGCTTCAGTTTCTGCATCCCATTAGAATAGGGATGATAATAGTACCTACCTAACATGCTTGTTGTGAGGAATGAATGAGTTAATACGCACAAAGAACTTAGAATAGTACTGGCATACTGTAAGCAGTCAATCAATAAATAGCTAACAGTGCTGTTATTTTAACTAAAAACAAAACAAAACATTTTCCAAAGTTTCGCTTGATAGTAGGGTACCATGAAAAGATTGAACTCTTATACTGGGATAGTTACACTCATAGATGCAGTCTTAAAAATAGGTTGAGTCTTCTCTTTTCCAGAGAGAGACTCTCCAGAATGAATGAAAATCAGTTATTATGTCATATCTTTGGATTAAACAGAGGATGATATTTATTGAGCACCTACCATGTTACAGGCACTGTACTATATTATCTCATTTAATTCACACAACAATTGAATAAGATAGCACCATTAATTTACAAAAATAAGGAAACTAAAGCTCAGAGATATGAAATAACTTGCCAAAAGTCACAAAGCTGGTAGTGATAGATGCAATGATCAACTCCAAAATATGTTCAATAACCCACAATACTTCCCTAATCTTCCTTCTTCCTGAAATGTAATACTTTACTAGAATTCTACTTGGACATTTTTAAACTGTCTTTATTACAAGGTGTAACTCTCTCTTTTTATGTACAAATTTTTCATATTTCTAGTGCGCTAATAAAATTACTAAATAGCCTGGCCGGTGTTGCTCCAGTGGTTGGGCATCGGCCTGTGAGCATCTTATCGACCTGTGACCAGATGCTCACAGTTCGATTCCTGGTCAGAGCACATGCCGGGGTTGCCGGCTTCATCTCCAGTAGGGGGTGTGCAGGAGGCAGCCAATCAATGATTCTCTCTCATCATTGATGTTGCTATCTCTCTCCCTCTCCCTTCCTTTCTGAAATCAGTAAAAATATATATTTTTTAAATTACTAAAAAAATCTCATTCTGTAATCTTTGAAAGCCCAAGGATTGAAAAATGCATTGAAATACTTTCCTATTTCTTCATTATTGACTACGGATGTTTAAAATGTTATAAGTTCATAAAAATATACTAGAAATTATTTTCTTATATCGATGTGTAATTTAAGACATTAAATTTTACACATGTAAAGAAAAACTTGAAATAATGGATAGAACTCTAGTTTAGATTATAGATATTGCTAAGAAGGTCACATAAAATTCAGGCTATTGTGACCTGCTTTATCTTTGGAGGTTTTAAAAATTTACAATTAAAATGTTATGGATCTGAATTTGGTTTCCCAGAATATTTAAAAGCATAAATATTCTGAGAAATATGTTAAACACCGAGGAGAGGTCTGCATGGTTTGCCAAAACTCTGAAAAAAATCAAGACTTTTTTCTAGTGTTTTAACAGCTAGGCAGTGGTCGGCAAACTGCAGCTCGCGAGCTACATGCGGCTCTTTGGCCCCTTGAGTGTGGCTCTTCCACAAAATACCACGGCCTGGGCGAGTCTATTTTGAAGAAGTGGCATTAGAAGAAGTTTAAAAAATTTGGCTCTCAAAAGAAATTTCAATCGTTGTGGAGTTGATATCTGGCTCTGTTGACTAACGAGTTTGCCGACCACTGGTGGGGAAAACCTAGCCCCTTAGTGGCGGGAAAAGAGTTAGAGGTGCAGGTTTACACCCATCAGGGCAACATCAGTGTTTCATTAAAATAAATCAATGAAGTGAAGGGATTAAGCAAAAAAAAAAAAAAACACACATTATATATACACAAACAACAGTGTGGTATTAGCCAGAGGGGTAAGGGGGAGGGGCGTGGAGGCTGGTGGAGGTGGGAAAGAAAATGGGGACAGATAGAGACTGCTTTAGGCGAAGGGCGCACCAGCAAAGCGCAGGCTTTTTGTTGAGTTGTACTCGTGAAACCTGTATGGTTTTGTGAACCAATGTCATCCCAATAAATTCAATAAAGAAGAAAATAAAGCAATGAAAGGTTATTGGCTTTATTTTTCTGATATTGCTGTATCTGACTCCATTGTTTATACATTTTAAATAGTTGTTAAAAGTGTACTTTAAAATAAATTTATTGGAGAAATAAAATAGAATATACAACAGAGAAAATATTTGTAGTTGATAACTGATTTGGTATCTATGAAAACAGCATTATAGTGAATGTCCTTTAAGGTGTCCAGTAACAAATGAAAAGTAGAAAGTTACCTCATGAAAAAAAGGACTTGAATAGATAATCCAAAAGATTCCTCAATGGCTATTTCCTTACCCAGGCAGTACCACTTTGTATAGTCAACAATATGAAAACCTAGCTATAGAAATGTAACTGTGTCCTTAATACATGAAAAATTAATCTAGTGTGTATTATGAGTTTTTCACTATGTCCTAAAACATATTCTTCTGTATAAAAAACTTTCAGCGTTGTCCTGAAGGCAGTATTAAGGCATTAAGTTGCATGTAGGATGAAAAACTAAAATAATGAACAAGATTCTATTTCAGATATAAACATGAGTTGATTACATTTTTAAAACAATTCTAATAATAAAAAATAAGCCAGATTACTAAAAATGATCTAAAGGTAAATTTTTTCAAAAAATAAGGTAAAAATGTTCATTCCCACTATGAAAATAACATCATAGGGGAAAAAATGAATTCAAGATAAGACAAAAGTAAAAAGAGTCAATTGATAATGAATCTACAACATTTTGTCTTTGAAGGAGTGACAAGAATGAAAAAAATGTAAATGAGCTAGGCAGAGATAACAGACGCTTCAAGAGAGGAATGAAAAATGTAAGAAATTATTCAGATGAGTCATTTTTTGTGTCAGTCTGATGGCAATTTTTTGGTCTCAATGTTTGGCTTTACTAGATAAATTAATTTATGAAATATAACAAAATTCAAAATATACTGGTTATGCTATAGAAAGACCAAATCCAAGTTTATTTTCAAGATAAGTAATTTTTAAATGAAGTTGGATATTTTTTACTAAAATTTAATCAAAACCTCCCCAAGTCACATAGCTCACTTCAAAAGGATTCAAAAGTATGACCATTATTCCAAAATTAGTTACTTTATTAGGACTTACAGAGCTGAATATGGGATTCTATTATCCTGCCTCTGAGAATAATATTCTGTTTAATTTTGGGAAAGTTACTTGGAATGCTCTTCATAAATACATATTTACTAAGTTATTGGTTAAATTGCTTACTACGTTTTGCTTCCTTACCCTAAAGTTTGAAAGAATTAAGTATTTGCACAGTATTTTTATAGCACTTTCTTTTCCAAAGAAGGTCTTTTGTTTTTAACAGTACAACTTTTTATTTATAAAGTACTTCAGAATGTTCAAAGCAGTTTTGCCTACATTATAGCACAGATTACTCTATGTATTAGAAGTCATCATGAGGTCTTTTTCTCATAAACTCAGAAACTTTATAGTCATTTCAATTATCCCTCTTAAAGAAGACAAAACAAAAATTCAGATAAGGTTCTATTTCATAAGCACTGTACACATCAAAATATCAGCACTTAGTTATTTTACTTTATTTATTTTAAATAGATTTTTATTGATTTCAGAGAGGAAGGGAGGGGGAGAAAAAGATAGAAACATAACTGATGAGAGAGAATTATTCATAGGCTGCCTTCTTCATGCCACACACCGAGGATCTAGCCCACAACCCAAGCATGTGCCCTGACTGAGAATAAACCTACTGGTTTATAGGTCGATGCTCAACCACTGAGCCATGCTGGCTGGGCCTTACTTGTTATTTTAATGTTTCTTTCCTAGTCCTTGCCTTGAACTCTTGGAGACAATTTTCAATTTATAAATTTATATCCAAGCTAACAGGAGGCAGACGATCAAGAATTCTCTCTTATCATCAATGTTTCTCTCTCCCTCTCCCTTCCTCTGAAATCAATAAAAAAATATATTTAAAAAAAAATATTTTAAAATAACATGTCCTAAATCATAATAATTTTAAAAATAGTATTTCTGTAATGAATAAGTAATATTAACTATTTATAGTGTTTTCTGATAAGTAATATATAACTGTTTCTCACAAAATTTAGAACTAGGAGTTTCCAAATTGGAATTTGGAATACATTTTCCCATAGAAACATTATACAGGCTAGTTTGACTCTTCAGCCGGACTATAACCATCTGTACCTTAAGTGTAGGACTAATAGCAATATAGAAGCTAATATCTAATATGTCTATAGAAAATGCCTCCAAAATTCCAAATTGGAAGGCCAAACACATTTCTACATCTCCCTGCTGCAGTCTTTCCAAATTTCCACTCTCCAAAAGCTTTTGAGTCTCTAGTAAGTTTAAAGAAGAAGGTTTAAAGGGGCTTAGGAATGGAAAGAGAAACATTTCTTGGTAAAAGGAGAGGAGGTAGGGTTACTGTCTAGTTTATGGGCTACAGAAAATAAAGTAAGTGTAAGGAAGACACAGACTATCTCTATATCTATATTCTATGGGAATACAGGGAATGTAGCCAAAATTATAATGTAGATAGTGATGCCTAATGTGTTTATTAAAATATTAGGTTAAACTCACTAATAAAAATCTGACCTATTTGCTACTATACATAAGATATATAACTTACAACATAAAATTTGTCATCTTGTTTTTAAATATCACACAGATATTTTTGTTCAAAGTAGCTGACAATCTGGAAAAATACTTGGCCTTATCTAGTAATTCCCTTATCTAATTTACATTCCTTCCATTTATTTTAGCTTTTGATGTCATTCTGCCTGAGAAAAATAGTCTAACAAATACCTCTAGAGATTGCTTCCAGATCAATATATCTTGAGTAAATTAATTTGCCTAGAATCTTAATTCATAAGGCAAAAAAAAAAAAATGCCCCTTTCTTCTCTCTGGTCTTTTCTGAAAGTCTTGACCCTTGTTTTATTTCTATTGCCCCATTTCATCACTGTGTAAAGCACACTACATGATAAAACACACACTACAGCTATGCTGCTTCTGCAAAATAGACTATACATTTGAGTAAAATGGTAAGGCTATTACTTTGCAAAAATGTCTTTCCCCCTCCAAAAAAGATACCTCCTTCCCCCAAAGCTAAACAGATGGTCACTCTCATAAGGATTCCCAATTAGCAGCTTGAGATCTACCAGTTTGTCTTCAATGCCTTTGGCTGAGTTCTAAGTCAGTTGTCATTGTCAGGTCCTCCTCTCTGCTATTCCCCAGTTCTTAGTTGGTGGGGACTGTAGTGTTAAACCACACCATCATGTTTTTACTAAAAGGATATAATTTAGTTTTAAGAGTTGGAAAGCATGCTCTTTTATTAAATAAACTTCATTACTGAGATACTAAAATGACTTCATTATGAGGTGATCTCACCTATAAAATTAAAAATATATAAAACATATAGTATGTATATATTTTTAAAAAGAGAAAATAATTTTGCACCAAGGACAGATTCATAGTAAGGTTCAGTGTACTTAGTCTTAATTTCATTACTACAACAGTTTGAGGATACAAACATTTCACGAAAAACATACACCTTTATGCACCAATGGAATTTTTACAATCCTTAAGAACACATGAAATTTTATATATTGTTTAAAAATATGTCTTGATGAGAAATCTTTGACATTTCTTAGGAGCATATTCCTAGTACTTTTGTTTAAGCATGCAGAAATGCATTTAAACATATAAATAAATGATCCTTATAAAGTAGTGCCTTAACAGAAGCCATTGAATTTGAATTTCTCATACCTGTTGGATAGTAGGCTTGGGAGTACTGTGCTGAGGGTGTGTAGTTACTATACTTTTGGGAGGAGTTGACCATTGTTTGAGGACCTTGCTGAACATGTACGGATGTGGCGCTGGGCTGCAGAGTATAGGTAACTTCAGTTGGAAACCTCTGCAGTACAGGAAATGGAACCCCTTTATCTGAAAAAGTGGGAGACGTTTCTACTTGTCCTGGGTGCATTCCAAGGGAGTTCTGCCATGTTCTAGGAGGAATCGGGGTCCGATCTAAACCTTTCAAAGGAAAGGTACTGTGGTTGTGGGATGAAGTTGATACGTAGGAATAAGGAGACAGACTATCGCGCCGGAATGACCGATGGAACTGTCCTACAGCCACTGGTCCTGCATAAAAGAGGAAGAGCACATTTACTAATTTTACATTACATAGTAAACCAAAACTCTAAAAATACATACTACTCTGCACCTGTGAAATGTTGAGTTTTCAGTCATCTTTAACACAACAGAAATTAAGTATTGTAAAAACAAGTTCAGAATCCAGAATATGAGATTATACATAAAATGCTGAAGAAATAATCAGATAAACTTTTGTTTGGTTTTCAATATGACTGTCATAAGAGACAAAGTGACCAAACTTTAAAATTAAATCAAGTGTTAAATCAATATTCAATATTAAAAGCCTTTTATAAATTATTCAGTCATCTTACCTTTTACCTCAATTGACTGACCCAGATTTTTCCAATCTGTAAATTACTTCCTAGAAGTTTTAGAAATCCCATTCTGTCTTTAAAATCATTTAGGAACCTTAATAATAGGCACAAAAATAAGCACTCAACCATACACATAAAAAAAAAAAATCAGTGTGGAACAAATAAAAAGTATAATACAAACCAAAAGAAATTTAATCTTCTTGCCTCCTTTCAATTTTTTTTTTTTAATTATAATCTTATTCTGGCCAGTGTAGCTCAGTTGGTTGAGCATCATCCTGTGCACCGAAAGGTCACTGGTTCAATTCCTGGTCTGGGCACATACCCAGGATTTGGGCTCAATCTCAGTCAGGATGTGTGCAGGAGGCAGCCAATTGATGTTTCTCACATTGATGTTTCTCTCTCTCTAAAATCAATTTCAAAAAAGATACTTTTAAAAATGATCATCTTTGCAGAAAAGTCAGGCTTGAAAGCTTTTAGTTATCTTTTTCATTCCTTAAATCAATCAATAATTTCCATGGTCTTTTTTTCCTCAGTTATCTCTAGTAGTGTCCCTTCCTAGATACCAGTGGCTCTCAAAATCTGATTTCCATTTGAGTCACCTAGAGAGTTCATTTGTTAAAAACCACATACGCAGACCCAGAAATTCTGATTATTTGCTTTCTCTTATCTTGCAAGGTAGAATAAAAAAGTGGATATGAGTAAGAAAAAGGGCAATACTATGTAATGAGAAAAAAGAAAATACATTACAAACTGAACTTATTTTATAGACTGAGGTTCTTGAACATAAACAAAGCTAGCCTAATTTATCCCTAGGGAGGGCTTTATGTATTATGTGGTTCACAAATGCCATTCAATTGATTTTATTTTTTAAAAATCCAGCCCTGGCCAGTGTTTCTCAGTAGTTAGAGCATCAGCCCTTGCACCAAAGAGTCTCTGGTTCGATTCTTGGTCAAGGGCACGTACTTGGGTTTCAGGGTCTCTCCCTACCCCCAATCGGGGCACACATGGGAGGCAACCAGTCGATGCATCGCTTTCACATAGATGTTTTTCTTTCTTTCTTTCCCCCTCCTTCCTTTCCTCCCTTCCACTCTCTCTGAAAAGCAATGGAGAAAATATCAAGTGAGGATTAACAAACAAACAAAAGAAAAGTTCCATAAAACAGAAGGGAAGTCTAATTTATATCATATTCATCTGTTAAACTACATAGTGAAAAATAGCACTCAAATACTTACTTTTCAAATATTTAACCTGTAAATCTATTCTACATGTTACACACTATTCATTTTATTTCTATGGTGTTTATTTCCTCTAAAGAATAAAGCATTAGAGAGTGCTCCTAACTACTCCTGGTTTGGCCCTACCTGATTCAAATTGATTTTTTGCTCAAATAAACTCTTTTAAAAGGTAATAAAAAAAGAAAAGGCAATAATGCCAAAAGTAAATAATAAACAAATACATACAATATACACACAAAAAATTCTGGAACCCTGGAAATCAAGAGCTCTAAACCTAATTGGGGGGGGGGGGGGGGCGGTAATCTTAGTTCCAAAGAATGTATTTAAATGATATTGCTCTTAAAAATTACACTTCCTTTTTTCCTTAAAAGAATAAAAATTAGTTTTTATGCTACTTGACTAGCAATTCCATACACACACACACACACACACACACACTTGAACTCACTAACAATTCTTTCTTTTAAAACCTAGAAACATTTTTTGCTCTTTACAACAGGTATTCCTAAAGTCCGAAACTATCCAACACTTGATTTTTCCTGGACACTTCACATGTTGTAGTAGACAGACACGCATGAGCAGACTAGGAACCATAGGCCAGGTGCAGAGGGCCACAGGCCATAGAGCAATGGACAAAACTGCCCTTGCAGAACCACTCCCTTATGCATTAGACACTGGAAATAGCATCTTGGCCTCAGATGTGTTTCATTCAGCTCCAGGCCCAGAAAAGCAGCAAAACCGGTCAGAACCGGCTGCACTGACTAATGAACCACCCTCCCTGGTGTCACCAGGACCCTCAGGAGACACACCTAGAAAGCTAATGAATATTCTATTAAGATCCTCCCCTAAGACCTCCAGGTAAAGCCCTCAGGATGGACACTCTTTGGAGCACTAAAGCCTTTCCCCACCCTTTCCCCCAGACAAGTTTTCCTTGCTCTTTCTTCTAGGCTCCATGGGCACTTCTTTTGCCTCTGTAACTTGTTTCCTGAGCCCATTTCTTCTATGGCTCACTTTTTCTACCTCTGTGACTTTCTAAATAAACTTTCTCTTATAGCTTGAGTCTTGATTCTGAATTCTTTCCAGCCAGAACTGACTACTGAAGTACTGAGGTTGCTGAACTGAGGTCCAGTCTGACTCCATGGGCCTAGCACCTGGTGCTGTTTTTCCACCACTAACAGTGCTAAAACAACATATTGCACAGTGTGCAATAGCTCGCTAATCCTTTTTGTACCCTCTTCAGGGTTAAACTGTTGATGAATTTTTAGACTATCGATAATATAAGCAGCTAATTAAAGAATTCTCTATCTTGATTTCTTAACTTCTGGTTAGTTCTGAATTAAAATATAAATTCTACTTCTATCAAGGTAAAGTCTGAGTGACGGCCAAATATTTACTTATTTTAGATGCTAACATAAGGACGCTATTAGGATTCGAAGGACATTCCTTCAAATCTTTTTTTTTTTTTAAATAAAAATCTAAAACATGTTCAGCTCTTATTTATTCTTCTGTTAAGGGTTATCTCAGAGGGTTCTATTCCAACTTTACATATCATCACCTGTAAGTCTTCAGAATACCTTAATTTGATATATTTGGCAAAGTTCAAATCCAGAATTATGGAAATGTAAGGCAGGATGAAATTTCTGTTCTTAGAAATTTTATTCCTTCTGTATAAATGAATCTAAACTAATCAATCCCCAGGAAAAATTTGTCTCTTGTCCAAAACCTGCCTCCAGAGAGCTTGGTAGACCCAGGCAAAGACAGATGATCTACTGCTCAACTTTATGTGGCTAAGTTTAGAAAGTTTTACAAATATTTTAAAAATTGCCATTAAAAACAAAATTATAAAAGTGGACAAATGAAAAAAGGAAAAACATGTGATCCTCACATTTCTTATCAAGTACATTCTCAAAAAGTATAAAGGAAGCTGGCTCAAGGATCTAGATAAGAGAACTAGATCCTAAAACAGAGGATTGTACTGTGAAAGAAAAGCTTTCAAACCCTAAATTGCAGAACACAAAAAACAAAAACAAAATGGAAACTAAGAAGTAGCAGTGTAATCAGGCATATAACCAAGACCATGTAGGCAGAATAAAGTTAGGCTAGGAAAAATAGAAGAGCCAAGGACTTATAACATGGAATTAAAGCAAAACAAAATTGGGCCAGTATTCTTGAACTTACAATTACATTCCACCCAAACTAGTAACACAATTCCCTAGTGAACCAAGCCCGTGCTCAACAAACTGCGGCTCGCGAGCCACATGCGGCTCTTTGGCTCCTTGAGTGTGGCTCTTCCACAAAATGCCACAACGTGGGCGAGTCTATTTTGAAGAAGTGGCGTTTAAAAGTTTAAAAAATTTGGCTCTCAAAAGAAATTTCAATTGTTGTACTGTTGATATTTGGCTGTTGACTAATGAGTTTGCCGACCACTGGTAAGCAATCCACATGTGACATACCACTGCACATGTGAACAGGTAGAATGGTAAAAAAAACACAGGAAATTCATGAAAACTACAATAATCTAGGTATATATGGATTGATGTGTTATCTATCCTGCAAAAATACGAATTACATGTTTTCCAACAAATAATCTTTACAATGCCAGCCAAATGAAAAAGAAGTGAAGAAAATCAGATCCTAGATAGCCCCTGTGTTTCCTCAATTCAAATGGATTCTATCCTTAGGATACAATTGGGTTTAGGATACGGGAGGGGAAAAGAAAATCAGAGAAGAGAAAAAAGTAAGCAAGAATTGGTTCTTATGTTTATGTACATATGTATGTATGTATGCTTGTTTAAAGTCGTTATCCTGTCTAGCCAATTTGGCTCAGTGGATAGAACGTTGGCCTGTGGATTGAAGGGTCGATTGTGGTCAAGGGCACATGCCCAGTTGGTGGGCTCGATCCCTGGTGGGGGGCATGCAGGAGGCAGCCAATCAATGGTTCTCTCTCATCATTGATGTTTCTCTCTCTCTCTCCCTCTCTGAAATCAATAAAAATAATATTAAAAAAATAAAGTGGTTACCCTATTGCTCTTAAGAACATATTTTTTTCCTCTCTCTCAGATACACAACCTGAAAAATAAATATACGTGGCAGAGATTGTGCCAAATGTATGCCATGGTACTGTCTCCACTGCCTTTCCCCATTGGATTCCCCACCAAAATCAATGGCCATCATATGGAAGTAGCTTAATATTCCTTCAGAATTCCTTTGGAACATTCCTATTCCACGGCTATTTTTCCAACTTGTTACTAGAACTCTAACCTAATTCTTTATCTTCTAAACTCCACAGACACAACCTAATCCCTTATCTTCTAAACTCCAAACGAACAAAGTGCTGCCTCATTCATAACTCTTGGCTTACATTAAGTTGAACACAGTGTTCTTTTATTTGTGTGTTTTTTTAAGTTTTCCATAACTGAAAAGTAACCCAGAAATTTTTATGTTAACATGCTGAAAATGTTTCTATTACTCTCCTACTTGAAGCTAAGGAATGATTTCTCAATATTATATTCTTTTGCTTTCTCGGGAGTTCATACATAGACTCCTTAACCAGAGAAAGGGACTATTGCTGCTCTTACTGGAAGAAGAGGAAGAGCATCAGAAATCAAGTTTATAAAATAATTTTTTATCAGAGAGAATTTCTGAACGTTTAGTAAAAACAGATCTATAGATACAATTTTTTCAAATAATGAAAGCTTATATCCAACAGTGAACAATTTAAAGGCCGTAATGTGAGCTTTCTAAAATTCTTTGTAATTAAAACTTGACAACTGTAAAGAAAACCACTTTTGCCTTATATGTGTCCTACCATAACCTCTTAAAATAAGCATCAGCTCTAAGTAGCTACAATGAAAGACTGTTCAGCCAACTCGTCCTACACAGGAATAATATCAGGTTAAATTAGGAAATATATTTTTGCTCTTAAGATACATAAACAATGTCTTATTGTTCTATCCATTAGCCGGAGCCTAAAATATGATTGTCAGGACATTTCTTAGTTGTGTCAGTGGGTGGAAGATGGCGTGTCTCTTCAAAGACAAACTTCCACTCAAGGTACCTTGTTCACTTTCCCTTGGTTGGTATAAATGGTCCAAGTTTTCCTTAGAAACTTGGCTGTGACTCGGCTCCTTCCTCCCTTGATCTTCGTCATATATTCTCACCCCGTCCCGTCTCCCCGTTCTGCTTCCCATTAGAGCAAAGGAGACCCTGTGTTTCTTCCAGACCTGGTGCTTCAACAAAGGGCTGCTGATTGCCGCCGCTCACCGGCCTCGGGAAGGTAAATGGCTACGGAAGGATGGCGTTCAAGGGGTCCAGGAAGGGCAGAGCCTAAAGCAGAGGTGCCTGTGGCTGCTGGTGGACACAGGAGGGACTAAATGCCTATGGACTCTTTCCAGAGGAGGTGCTGGTAGAAAGAGGGTGCGGTTGGGAGTGAGAACGATGGGGATGTGACCTATTTGGGGAAGCCCAGGAGAAAGTGGATCCCGGGCGCATTTCGGGATACCTCCAAGATGAGGACGTGCAACCAACAATGTCTTTGAAGGGCGGTTGCGCCCTGGGCCCATGTGCCCTGCGGGGGGGGCGAGGGCACTAGAGGCCCGACGGCGGGGACTCACCGTGCGGATCCGGCCGGGGCCCCGCGGGCGGCGGCTCCTGGTGCTGCAGCGGGGAGGTGGAGGTGGAGGCCGAGGCGGAGGCCGAGACGGAGGAGGCCGAGGCGGAGGCCGAGGCAGAGGCCGACGTGATGAGGAGTCTCTGGAAGCGGTTGGGCGGGCGGCAGGGCACCTTCAGGCCGGCCGCCAGCTTGGCCTTGTTGGCGCTGGTGAGCCTCTTGAGGTGCACGAGCAGCTGGGGCTGGTCGCGGCGGAAGTGCGGGCTGTGGAAGTGGTGGAGCGGCCCGTCGCCCGCCGGCCCGCCGCCCCCCGGCCCCGGTCCGGGCCCCGCCGCGCCCGGCCCGCCCAGCACCACCTTGCGGAAGCCGTAGAGGTTGAGCTGGCGGATGAAGCTGGTGAAGTTGGTGGTTTTAAAGAGCTCGGGCTCAGCCCCCGCGCCCCCGACACCACTGCCCCCGGAGCTCCCGCCGCCTCCAGCTCCCGCCCCGGGAGGGCTGAGCAGTTCGGCCTCAAAGAGCGGCTGGTCGATGAGCAGCCCCTCGCCGCGGCCGTCCCAGCGAATCGAGCGGTACCGAGGGCTGTTCACCAACCGCCACAGTTTGGCGGGGAAGTTGTTGGGGTTGATGGGGGTGGAGAGAAGCGCCTCCTCCATCGCCCCCGCCCGGGCCCTGGGCCTCGCCCCGCCGAGCCTGGCTCTGCTATCCCGTTCTCGATCCCCCCCGGCCTTCGCTTCGCCCTGCCCCCTCCTGCCAGCGCTCGGCCTTCACGGACCGGACCGTTGGCGTAGCAGCCCCGCTGCGCCTTCCAGTGTGGCCAATGGGGCCTCGAGTTCCCACCGCGCGCCCGGAAGAGGTGCCCCCTCTGCGGGCACAGCCGACCGCGGGAAGCGCATCGCCCCGGCCACGTGCCCACGCGTAGGACACGATGGGAGAAAGTCACATTCCCTCGAGCTGGGAATTGCTGCCCACCAGGTAGGGGGAGGTCCTGCAAAGAAACAAGCCCAGTTATCCACCGTGGAACACGAGGATTCGTGTCCTTCACCACCTCCTGCGTGCGGGGATTTTAGAATGCCGCAAGTGTGCGCAAGTGTGCGTTTGGCAAGAGGAAGTCAACCATTCTTGAGAACAAAGGGCCTAATTCTGTAATCTTAGTACTATAACAATTGAATTGCTCAGCTCTCCGCCAATAACAATGGCGATGGTGGGGTAGCATCCTGAGGACACAAATTCGCCGTTTAGATAGCATTTTATGTACTTTTAAATACACACTTGTAAGCCAAGATTGTGCCCAGGACCGTCTCCTCGAGGTCGGATGGGAACTGCGGTGATGGAGGATATAAGCACAATCCTGTGTGCCTGATCAACCAGCTATTGAAATTTTAGACCTGAGAGAAGTAAACCTCATGAGATGGGATAGAATTCTACTGTATCAATAAGGTAACTCCCTAGGTCGATAAGTAAGAATGTAACAGGAGCTGTGCTGATAAAAAGAAAAGTCCATTAAAAAAAATGGAAAATGTTGGGCAGGATGTAATGTTTTGGTCCTTTCTCATGATCAAAGAAAAAATGAGTATGCATTAAGTTTTCTTATAAGTTAAAATGAATAAAAAGATCCAACAAAGCAGCACTAATATAGAGATTTTATTTAAATCGTATTGAGTTTTTACAGCACATTGCATGTTTGTCACAACGCAACTGCACAGTTTGGATTTTTGGCCACATCATGTCACTTACACCCACAAGAGCTCTGAAAGGAGTATTTGATGAACACATCTGAGCTGAGAGCCCAGAGTCTCTCTCCAAGGCCATGCATACAGTATGTTCACTGATGGGATAGTCCCTCAAAATAGCCATACAAAATAGACAGATACAGTCCCCTCAAATGTTACTAATTTTACTCCCCATGAAAATGGCAGAGTGAAGTGCAATGAAAATCAAGTTAATTAAAAAGCCACTCACAACTGGCAGTAAGTTTTAATGATTGAGAAAATGCTTAGAAGAATTTTATGTGTCAGAGACAAGGGATAGTTTGTTACTTTTTCAGTGATCTCAGGAATTTCCCAGACACAAAATCTCCATTATTCAACTTCATTTAAACCAAAAAGAGTTCTGCTACATTGACCTAAATACGCCAAAACTTTTTAGGTTACATCCATGGCAAGCACAGATGCTTCTCTGTAGGACTGAAGAAAAGGTCAGGACAAATATGATTCTTGTTCAACGTTTTTTCAAATAAAAAAAATTTTTTCTAGGAAGCAACATGAAAGTAGCAGACAACTACTATAGTATTTTTAAAACAGGATAAGCCTAAGTGTAATTGACCTTTGATACATCAACAAATTAAGAAAAATTTATAAAGGAAATTCTAGTGATTTTGTATGTTAAGAAAACTATATCTGTCCCACCCCTAGTACATGGCTATATCACTGTATCTTTTGGTTAAGTGCCACTGGTACATATTAATATGAAAAAAAGTAAAACAAACAAAAAAAATAAAACAAGGTTTGGTCCAAATGGACACATTTTCTCTCCCAATTTTGGTATCAAGGCTTTACTCTCTTCTGTTTGGGTTCCATTGTTAAGTGCACAGAAATAAACAGCAGCATTTGTACTGAAACCCTCACATACCAAACAGCATATTCTAGGAGGTAAAAACCAAACACTAAATTCTACCCTCAAGGTGTCAAGTGTTCAGGATAAAAAGCAGTGTGACCCAGAGGAGGCAGCAGCCAAGGGAAAGACAACATGAGGAAAGTGGGCAATGGAACGACAACAACAAAAAAACACCATGGTTTTATTTTCATGCCAGGAGAGGATCAAGGTGTAGCTCCTGTGTTAGCACCAGGACAACTAGGAAAAGTCAGGCGCAAAGGGTAGGGCACAATCAGCAAATATTTCACAAGGATAATTTCTGCGTTTCCCTTCTCACTCTTCACAGTGCATACCTCAAGAGCCATCACTGAATGACACAGATGACTGCCTTCATAGCTCAAAACAACTGACTTTTGCCAGGACTGAACATCAGCAGAGTTTTCCTCTGCTCCCAAAAAATGTCTCACTCCCTAGAACTGTCCCCCTAAACTGAATATTCACTGGTGCTAGCCGATGAGCCAAGTGAAAAATACAGCAAAACCTCCACTTGCTGAACCAGTCTTAAAACCAAACTCCACAGAAAGACAGAACTAATGCAACTAGAGGAAGTGCCTCTAAAGACTGAGCCTTCATGCACAGACACAGAGCACAGAGGTACAGGGTATAGTTCATTTCAAATAGGATAGGAATTCCTATTTTATATACTATAATCTGCTTTATTTCAAGGTGGAGGAGAGATGGATCTGGTTATCACTTGGAGTTTGGTTATACATATGCCTTTCTATTGCTGTTTGGGGCACACATTACCAGGCAGTATCAATGAAATCATCTTGTGACTCCCAGGAGAAAGAAGCTGGAGTCACCAACTCAACGTTAAGATTCCATCCAGACTCTGGGTCTGGATCAGGACCATTACCCCACGGTGAGGGTCTCACCCGTAGTAGAGGACCTCCTGTCAAATTGGAATTCCTCTGCTCCAGTCTCATGATACCAAGGATTTCTCAAGATGGTATCTTTGAACTCTGTGATTTCATGAGCCACACCAAGGAACCTTCAAAACTACACCAGAAGCAGATCCTCCCTTCCAACCTGCTATAATTGGATAGGTCATCTCTGGCATTCAACTGGAAGCTGTAGCAATGGGTTTCTTCAGATGTTGGCTCATAAGTTCCCTGGCACGAGATACTTGGATATGTTCGTAACATGAGTTACAGACGAGAACTGGGTCATAAAGTTGCTGATCAGGAATGGGCAACTTCAGGTGGCAGCAACCAGCACAAAATACATTCCCACAATTTCTGCCAAAGCACAAGGAGGAAAGAGTTCATCAGAAATGCCACTATGCTGAACATCTGAAACTAATACAAAATAATATTGCATGCAAACTGTAATGGAAACGGTTTTTAAATAAAATAAATGCCAATATATTGAGAATGAATGATACTCTAAAAGGCATTACATGAGTAAATAAAGAGAAAAGTTGGAAACAAGCAAAAATAGTTCCTATAAAGATGTCTCCATTTTCAGAATAATTCAATTTCATTCATATATGTGTACTTCACTTTTACGAGCCATACCAAATCATATAAAATACCTTACCTGCAATGGTGTCTTCGTTTGGCCAACCAGAATTCACAGTCACAGTTATAGCAATGTGATGCCATATGGTCTGGAACCCAGCGAGTCACCTAACCGAAGGGACAAGAAAAAATTCCAGGTCCTTGTCAACAAGGCAGAAGAACAACACTGCAACAAGGAGAGTGTCCCAGGAGGAAAGGACAAAGCCTGTCTTTCTAGTTAGCCACTACTCACCTAAAAAGAATACACTCGGTCTACAGCACACCACTCACCTCTGAGAAATGTGAGAACACATTGGCTTGCATAAGTACCCATATTTGCAAGGACATACCTCAGTCTCTTTCTTATCAACAGGTTCCCAGCTTGCTTCTGAAAGGCAGTCTTCACTGTGATCAGAGCCGAAATCTTCTGTATCACTTCCATCCGACTCCTTCAAACATGTCTGAAGAAAAGGCAAAGACATCAACGTCATCTTCATCATCGCTAATATTTATTATTATGCATCACACGCTGTTCTAAGTGCATTACATGTGTCAAGTAGCTGCAAAGGAGATGTCCCACAAAGCCTAAAGCATTTGCTATCTGGCCCTTGACCAAAAAAGTTTGCTGACTCCTGTTCTAAATCATCACCCTGAATGGTAAGAAGTTGTTGGCCCTGCCCATCCCATCCCAACAAGTGGGTAGCAAGGAAGAGGGAATGTCTTAACAGGAGGAAGTAAAGTGCCTGTGTAGATGACAAGATATTATGGGCAAGAAGCTGACTCCTAGAAGCTCCCCAAGGACTGTTGTGCCAGAATCTGAGGCCTCCCAAGCACAACAAAACCTAAATGGTCCTCATCATTTCTCACCTGGATTATTCCAAAACATCCTAACCAGCCTCCCAACCTGAGTTTCAATTGCCTCCTCCATTTGATACACTATTGCTAAATAGTATTCCTTTTTTTTGGTCTTTTTCCGTAATTATTTTTAAAAAATTTTTTTCTTTATTGATCAAGCTATTACGTATGTGTCCTTATCGCCCCATTGCCCCCCCACCCCCACTCATGCCCTCACCCCCCTGTTGTCTATGTCCATTGGTTAGGCTTATATGGATGAATACAAGTCCTTTGATTGATCTCTCCCCTTTACCCCCACCCTCCCCTAGAGTAGTATTCTTAAAATACAAATTTGATCATATTACTCACTGGTCAAAAATATTATTACCTTGAAGGTAGAATCCAAACAATAAGGGAACTCAAACTGACCTTTCCGATCCCTGTCTACTTCCCCAATATCACCTCCCACTGCACTACCCAACTGCCTCCCTTGCCATTCTAGCACAAGTGTACATGTACACACACATACACACAACCCATTTGTTCAAACCATACTCTTGGAATACCTATTGCCTCCATGCTTCTACAAATGGTTATTTCCTTTTCACTGTCTACCAAGCTACATATGACACATTTTCAGTACTCAGCTAAGCGTTATCTTCTCAGGAACGCCTTCCCCGACCTTTCACTCTACCCCAGGCCCCAACACCTGACGCCTCTCTCAAACAGTACTTAAGAAATAATCATTCTAATTGTTTGTCTCTTCCAATAGACTGTGAGCTCCTTGAGAGCAAGTTCTATGTTGTTCATCTTATAGCCCAACCACCTTACACAGTGGCACACAGCAAGTACTCATGAATGAATGTTGAATGTTGAATAGAAGGTTAATGGACAGAATACATGAATGGATGGGTGGCAGTAGGTGAATACTTACAAAATCATCCTCATAGTCCATGGGAGGTTCTGCTGGAGGGGCACAGCAGTGACGGATATCCAGTCTCATTTGCAGTTCCCGCACCTGTCGACGTAGCTGCTCCACCTCTTGCTTGTACCCTGCTTCAATTTGCCGTAGTCTATGCTGGATCACATCCGTGGGAAAGGGGAGTCCATCATCATCCAGATAGAGAGGAGGCACTGGAGAAGGGCAGCTCAGTGGAACAGGCTTTGTGCTGGAGACCTGCTTTGGGTGACCGGACAACCATATCCGGTTTTTTCCTCCTGGACCAGTACAGTGTCCATTGGAATGACTAGAACAGAGAGGTGACTTCACCCCTTCTCTCTGAACCCATTGGCCCCCAAAGCAGGGCCCCATTGGCCGCATCTGCTTACTGCTCAACCTCTTGCTACAACAACCATAGGAAAGCAGCCGCCGAGGAGTGGTCTCCCCACTTGGGAAAGAAGTCACCATCCCTTGGAAACTGTCCCAATTGGACCCTAAAAAGGAGAACTCACTGATCTGGCTCTGAGAAATTGGCTTTCGGACCAAATCCAATGGCACTTTCCCAAAGCGAGGATTTTCCAATAACTGCCCATTCCTATTATTCCCTCTTTTGTCAGTGTCTTCCTCCCCATCAATCAGATCTGGCACAGAACTGGGCTGTTCCTGGTGGGAGATACTTGCCACAGACTCTGGGGGATCTTGGTTGACAAAGTCAGCGCTTGGGTCCGGAGGAGTTTGGCAGGTAGCACTCGGTGGGTTGCACAGGGTGCCCAGACTGTGATCTGGAGCAGATCTGAAGGGTACACTTAGCACAGAGCCTAGCTGGGCTTGTTGGGGGGCACCTGTAAGGAAGTCCTGGGAAGACTCAGGAAAATCACAAATTCTATCACACTTGTTGGAAATTACTTTAGAGAGTGCACTAACAGCTTCTTTTTCAGGGAAATGTTCAGGTGGCTCCTCTGTGCCATCTAAAGTCCTACACAGCTCCTCCTGGGCAGAAGTGTCTGGAGCTGATGCCTTGGTCTCTTCCAGGACTTTAATCTCAGGATCAGAGGAGTTGCTCTTCATTTCCTGGGGCACTGTGGCACCAAGCAGTTTGTAACTTGGAGAACAGCTTTTGTGACTCTTGAAAGGTTTATTGCTTAAGTAGTCTTTCTGGCTGCTGGGCAGAGGTGAGGGAAGACCCATTTCTCCTACAGTCTGCTGAGGACCTCCTACCCCAGATTCCACAAAGGCTGTCTCTGATCCCTCAGGATTGCTATGCCAAGGCTCCAGGCCTGCTCTGGTTTCCTGACAATGGTTATTCAGGTTAGGGTCACTGGATGTGCGTGTCAGAGGGCTGCTTGTGTCACAGGCAGAAAGAAGATCATCCATAGATCTGGTTTTAGGTAATCTGGAATGAAAACATAATATCGCCAGGTCATGAAATGGGATCCACCTCCAATATATAGAATCAGATATCAAAGCCAGAGTTCATAAGAAATAATAGCATTTAACATTACAAATAACCAATGTTCACTACAGAAAGTGTACTCTGCAAAAAAGTACGAGAACCCTGTCCTCAAGAACCCTGTCCCAAGCTTTCATCAGTCCTCACCCTACACAATCTCCCTGGGCAATCTCAACCACTCCCATGGTTTTAACTTAGCCTTCTAGGCTGATGCCTTCTAAAGCTACTATACCAGCCAGGACCACACCTGAGCCAAACCTAATGCCCAACTGCCTCTGTCACACATGGTAAGACAGAAAGATGGGTTTTGGAGCTAGACAATACTAGCTCTGACACTTAGTAGCTATATTACATAAGTAAGGTATTTAAACCCTCATACACTTTGTTTCCTCCTCTATAAAATGATAATAAATTATAACTTATAGAGATGCTATGATTCAAAATATAGGCAACCAACCACAAATGATTAAGACTACACTTACGATTCATTTTTACAACTTTTCTTATTATAAACTAGAGGCCTGATGCACGAAATTCGTGCAAGCGAGTCGGTAGGGGGGAGGGGGTCCTCTCAACCCAGCCTGTGCCCTCTCACAATCTGGGACCCCTCGCTCCTAACCGCCCGCCTGCTCACTCCTAACCGCCCCCCCTGCTCACTCCTTACCGCTTGGCTAGCCACTCCTTACCACCCACCTGCTCGCTCCTTACTGCTTGGCTCGCAGCTCCTTAGCCCTGCTGCAGAGGCGGGAGAGGCTCCTGCCAATGCTACTGCGCTCGCCAGCCATGACCCCGGCTTCTGGCTGAGCGGCGCTCCTGCTGTGGGAGCACACTGACCACCAGGGGGCAGCTCCTATGTTAAGCGTCTGCCCCCTGGTGGTCAGTGCACATCATAGCAACCAGTTGTTCTGGTCATTCCGGTTGTTCTGCCTTACGTTGCTGGGCTTTTATATATATAGATTATCCCTCTATCACAGTAGTAACCAACACAGCTTTTTACAACCATTAAGCAGCAGTGTTCTCCTGAGTCCCAAGTCACTATGGAAATTTCTCCTAGTACACAGCATCCAAAGAGTTCCAGAGGCATTTGTGCATGCCAGATGTGTAACATTTTCAAGAATGACCTCCCTGATTTTTAAGACAGTTCAAAAGTCCTTAGAGCAACTAAAACTTCAGAACAATTTGCCAGGGAACAGTGGAGACATCACTGTGCTCCAATTTTCAGATACCTCTGACCAGCCCATATAGAAAAATCTCCTGAAGGTAGAATTACAATATAGCTTGAGTTTTCTAATGTTTGGTTTTTGAAACTTATGTTTTAAAGGTATATTTGTGTTTGATTTTACTTTTGTAATCAATTTTGATTTTTTTCTGTGCATGAAATTCCAGCAAGGTGATAGCAATGGTTATGATTACAGTCTCCAAGTCCCATAGCAGGGCTTGAATCCCAACTTGGCAACTCTTTAGTGTTTGGTTTATCTTAGTGGAAACTTTCAAATATGCAAAAGAAGTAAAGTAGACAAAAGAATATGAATAACTCCCACATACTTTTTACCCAGATTCAACAATATCAACAGCTTAATTCCTATGTGCACCAAAGGCTTAATAAAATAATGCTGGTAGAGACAATAATGCCTGAGGAGTTTGGAACTCCTCATATCTAGCTAAGGCAGTCAGGGAAGGCTATACACAGAGGGCAGGATTTCAGCTGGGGTACAGAAGAATGTGGACTTTAATGGAAGAAGAGGAAAGAGGCCAAGACATTTTTGATCTAGGAAATGGTAGAAGCAAAGGTACAACAGGTCAGCTTTTAGAGAAACTATTTCCTTTAAAACCTTTATACCACTTAAGTCTTCAAAATCCAACTCTCTACCTTGAACTGCCTACAGCACCTCTTTGCTGTCAACTAGTATTTCAATCCCAACCTGCCTATGTCTCCTCTTCCTCCCAGAATAGACTCCTCAACTTTTCAATGTTTATAGGTGGTATTATATTCTCCTGGTTTCTAAACTCAGGGACTTAGCAACTCCATAGTCTGCTGATGATTACTCTACAGTGTCTTTTAATTTAGTTATTATCTTTTCCAAGGATTCTTCACCTTACATTTAAATTACAACAGTGCTGGCTGGGCCTCCAACTGCCAGGCTCAGTGACTAGTTCTCCCAAAATCCCAGTGTCACCAGGTCACAATGACTTCCTACAGCAATTTACTATCGACAAGGGAATCAAAATAAACTCCTCAGTGTAATGTTCAAAGCCCTCAATGAACTATCATATATTTATTTTTATTCCTCAAAATAGCCCCTTCTCAACCCCTGCCAGCTCCAGAGAGCTGCTTCTTTTTTTATAAAACTGTCTCTCATGTATCCAATTCCTTTGGTCCCTCTCCACTAACCTTGCTACCAAGCTCACAACTCCCTTTATTCCATTCGTTTGTTCATTTAAGTATTTACTAAAGCACCTATTATGTGCCAGGCCCTGAGCCAGGTACTACAGTACAAAAGAGCCATGGTTCTTGCCTAGTCTTCCATGAGTTCTCTGAGTACATAGTCACCAAATGATCTCTTTCTTACTTCTCATTTCTCTAACAGCTTTGAATTATACATTCTTATTTGCTTAGAAGCTGACTTAGAGTCGTTCTCTAATTGTCTTATGTCTTATCTGACAGCTTTTTAAGGTATCTTAAATAAGGTCAATGGTTTCTATTTCTTTGGTATAGCACATAAAACCTAGTAGAGTACCAGGCAACTTGTAGGTATTAAGACAACATGTATTGATGCAAAAAAATCGTATTGATTTTAAGGCAATAATTATTCAATGGGTCACAGAACTTACTAAGAATTTGACAAAAAGTTATGGCCCCTCTCTCTAGAAAAGTAAACTTATTAACCTATACCCACATTCTACATAGTTGGGGAAGGAGAAAAGTCACAGAATTCCTGAAACCTACCCATGAGCTCCTGACAAACTCAGCTCCAAAATTTCTAAAACCAGTAATTTAGGAGGTTGGCTTTTTTGTTTTCCTTTATAATATTCAGCCACTTATGTAAGTTATACTTCAATTTTAAAACTTTCTGCCAGTATACAAAGATCAAAATTTGAAATGTATATTCCTTTGAACCCATCATTTTCATTTCCAGGAATTTACCTGGCAGAAATACTAGCACAAATACAAAAGTATACATATAAGGTAACACTACTAAACTGTACACTTAAAAATGGTTTTGGCCCGGTCAGTGTGGCTCAGTGATTGAGCATTGACCTATGAACCAGGAGGTCATGGTTTGATTCCCAGTCAGGGCACATGCCTGGGTTGCAGGTTTGATTCCCCAGTAGGGGGCATGCAGGAGGCAGTCGATCAATGATTCTCAGCATTGATGTTTCTCTCCCTTTCTCCCTCTCCCTTTCTCCTTTAAAATAAATAAAAACATACCCCCCAAAAATTAAAAAGGGTTTAATGTTAAATATTATATTATATATATTTTACCACAGTTTTTAAAAAAAGATACACATATAAGGATGTTAACTAAAACATTCCCTGTAATGACAAAAAATGGAAATTACCAAAATGACTAATAGAAAACTGGTTATATAAATTGTAATATACTTTAGTCTTGGACTATTACGCAACCACTAAAAATAAAGCAGTTTTATATTGTCCTGGGGTGGTAGCCTAGCACAAAGTGGGAAAAACAATTTGCAGAACAGCATGCAAAATACGATTCTATTTTTGTACTTATTTATTTATTTTTAATATTTTTATTAATTTTAGAGAGGAAGAGAGAGGGAGATAGATAGAAACATCAATGATGAGAGAGGATCATCAATCGGCTGCCTCCTACATGCACCCCACTGGGGATCAAGCCCACAACTCGGGCATGTGCCCTTGACCGGAATTGAACCCGGGACCCTTCAGTCCACAGGCTGATGCTCTATCCACCTAGCCAAACCAACTAGGGATATTTTTGTATTTTAAAAAAATGTTTCCATATGACAGTGTGAGTATGGACATATCTATGTAGATAAACATCTGGAAAGACATGCACCAAAGTGTTAGCAGTGGACACCTGTGGGACAAGGATCGGGAAGAGAGGACGTTTATTTACTACTTTTATATTATTTGACTTTTTCTTTTAAATAAGGGATATGTATCACTCATAATTTAACCAACCTCCATTCTGCTTCCCCCAAAATATCCAACAAAAAGGTAATTTTAATTTTTATGTCTCCCTTTTAATTCTGGCCTTGTTCTGAGAACGTAATGTGAAGTCCATCCATCCCCCTTCTGGGAGCCTGTTCCCTGAGAGTCAGATACTTCTGGAAGCTAATGCTGGACACAGCAAAGGTTACTACTAAGATAGCAAGCTCCCCTTCCTTCTATGAGTGAATAAAAGACCATTCCCACAAACCTTCCAAAATAGACCTTCCTGTCCTGTTCTCCTCCTCTCTGCTTGGGTATGTCACACCGGGTGATAGGAGTTCCAGGAAAGAAGACAACCAATCTTATCTTAAGGGAGGACCTTGAAAATGCACACAGTGCACTCCAGGCTAGATACAAGTCCTGGGCCAAGTTTCTCCTTCACCCAACTCAGGAAGTTGCTTTTACGTATTTATTTATTTATTTTTAATATATTTTATTGATTTTTTACAGAGAGGAAGGGAGAGGGCTAGAGAGTTAGAAACATCAATGAAAGAGAAACATCGGTCAGCTGCCTCCTTAGGGCTCAGGAAGTTGCTTTTAGACATCTCATTAAAAAAAAAAAATACAACCCTAGCCGGTTTGGCTCAGTGGATAGAGCGTCGGCCTGAGGACTAACGGGTCCAGGGTTCAATTCTGGTCAAGGGCATGTACCTTGGTTGCAGGTTCCTCCCAGGCCCAGGCCCTGGTCAGGGCTCGTGCAGGAGGCAACCAATTGATGTGTTTCTCTCAGATCAATGTTTCTCTCTGTCTTTCCCTCTCTCTTCCACTCTCCCTAAAAATCAATAGAAAAATATCCTCAGGTGAGGATTAACGAAACAAATAAAAAAAAAAAGACTAATACAAAATAATATTGAATGTAAACTCTAATTTTAAAAAAGAGAACATTTAGGCAAGACACAAAGCAATTATTGCCTTCTAGTAAAGAGAAGAGAGAACAATAAGGGCAATCTTACCTGTCCAGAGAGCGACCAGAGAACTCCTGGCTCTGAGCCACTGGGGAAAGGTAAAGATCCATGTTCTCCTCCCCGAGTGTGCATGGAGATGATGCTGGCAAGTAAACAGCTGTCCAGAGGTGCAGGGCCCGGACGTGACACACGGGATGCAGGACCTAGGGAAGTAGGCCCATATTAGTGCTTTGTGAGATGTTCCAGGGCCTTATATCCTCCCCACTGACTCGGCCTATTCTCCTTACAGGTCTCAAAACAGCACCTATAGGATGAGGGTTCAGGCTTACCATGTCTGAGCCAGGTGTGTAGAGAAAGTTATGAAAGTTCTTATTGCCAGCTCGCAGGAGGGCCCACACAGAGCAGGTCCGCTTGTAGATGTTACGCTTTTCTCGTTCACAGGGGTTGTTGGCCAGGAACGTGCCGTAGAGGCAGGAGTATGTGTGCTGCACCAGTTTGACCTAGAGGACCAAGACAGCTTGCACCTGGGGACCTCGGCTGCCATCCCCCACCCTGGTCACAGGCTTTAGATCTTACCAGGAATGCTTCGTTAAACTCAAACAGGCAGGGGAACTGCTTGAGCAGCTGATGAACAGAATCAAGCCACTGGAGGAACACAGGACACTGCTCATTTTGATCCTCTGCATTCTCCTGGTGGCCACAGCGATCTCCAAACTTGTGTCCAAAATCCAGCCAGTCAGACTCTACTAATACTTGGAAACCCTGCAAAGAAGAGTTCAAGCACAGGGCCTCTGTGAAAAGGCTAATGTGATGCTTCCAAGGGGCTGCCCGAAGCAAGAAGCTGGCAGCTTTAGAGAAGAATAGGAATGAACCTAGAAGAGGACTCAAAGCTTCAATGACCTCTACTAAAAATCCTCAAGATAGATCCAGAGGGTCAAACATCTCTCCAACCCCTTCCCCTCTATCCTTTCCCACCCAACCCCTCTCAATACCTCCAATGTCCTGTAATACGGGTCCAGTAATATTTTAGCCAGGGCTACGATCTGTGGCGTCCGATCCCAGCCATCTGAGCAGTGCACCAGCACAGGCCGGCCTTCCCGGTCTACTGTATTAGCCACAAGCACAGCTGCCTTTAGCATCATCGACAAGTGTTGCAGCCATTTGGTACTCTCCAGTGCTGACAACCAGCTACACAAGAGCAAAAATTAAGACTGTCACTATCAGCACTGAGGTTACAACAGTCTCTCCACCACCCATGGCCAGCCACACCTAACAAAGTCCCTAGTGAGGGCTGAAGCAAGAGCCCAGCTGATGGCCATTCTGCCAAGAGTTATCAAGCAGGAAGGTAGGGAAGACAGGACCTGAGGCGAACAAGAGACTCTAAGGATCAATAATGGAACCAGGCAGCATCACATGCACATTTAGCCACTTTCTGTCCCCAGTTCTCTGTGTTCTTTAAATAGACAACTGACTCAAACAAAAGGAACCCAATGTCCAGTGGCCATGCCAGAGTGTTGGCTGAGAACTAGAAGTATTCTTGGAAGTGGCTCACTGCACCCAGGCCCTCAGGTCTCCTGCACCTGCACACTTCCCATATCCCATCTAATCTTCCAAGAACAAGAAGTACTGGGTAGGGGATGAGACGAGAGGAAGGATGGAATTGGAGCAGGGAACACCTACTTGCTGGGGTCTGGCATCTGGCTACACACAGCGCGGAGGTACTGGAAGCTGTTCCGGATGGCATGGATGTTGGCCATTCCCATGAACACGACCTCACAGTTGGGGTAGTACTCTGTAGGTGTGAAAGAGGAGAGTGGAACATAATGGCATGTCCTGGAAACAGCATGCAGGACAAGGGCAGTCCAATGGGCAAAGCTTCCGTAGCAGGACGAATACTCCAGGATGGGAACTAAATATACTCTGGAACTCTCAATCACCTTTTATCTCAGAATACTCAGATGCCAAAGACTAATAGTAGTAATAATATTAATGACAAATGATACCCATAGTATTACTAGTAATGACAATGTAGAGTAAATTCTCAATAAATAGTAGTTGCTCTGTGCCAGCAATTTTATAGATGTAACCTCTAATCATCCAACAACTTTGCAAGGTATGCATCATCCCCATTTTACAGAGAAGAAAATGAAACTTAGATTAAGGAGCTTAAGCATAGTTACAGCTAGTAAGTGGCAGAGTTCTGATTCCAAGCCAGTTGTTTGGCATCTTTTACACAGTGGGCCCCTGCCCCCTCCTCACCAAGGCCACCCTGAGCACAGGTTGGTTGCAGACATTGGGAGAACAGCCATACCTTCGCATTCGCAACCACCACCCTTAGCCCGGTTAGCCACTGCCGCAGTGTAGGACCGAGCATCCAGGATCAGCAGCTTCTGGGGGGCCGCTGTGCTCTCCACTCCAGAGCATGCAGTCAAGGAGGAATCTAAAAACACAGCAGGGAGAAGACCCTGGGGTCAACCGGCCAGCCAGCCTCACCCTACAATGGGGCACACCTATACTTCAAAAGAATATACAACTTGGAACCCCTCCCACCCCACAACCTCTTAAAAGGCAGGGACCCAGGCACCCTGCGTATTATTATCTTCTTCCCATCTTCTCACTGAGGACTCCCTGGAAGTCAATGAGGCCAAAGTGGGGGCCTGCTCCCCAGCACCACCTACACCTTACCGAAGTCAGTGTCACATGCCTCGCTGGCATCACTATTCCCAGTGCCGAGGGAGCCCCCAATGGCCCTTGTCCCTGGGTCGAGGGCACAGGCTTTAGCGATGGATGTGACCAGGTACTCATCGTCAGCATTGCGCCAGCCCCACCAGCTGATCTCTGGCTGGCTGCAGCGGGCGATGGCAGCCCCATTGCGTAGATGTCTGACAGAGCAGAAAAAAACCATCATGCCCTTGGCATTCATAGCCCCCAGAGGCCTACCACTGAGACTCCAGGGGACAGACCAAGATCCAAAGCCAGCAAAAGCTACTAGTTCACACAGGCCATGAAAATAGCAACCAAAAGCCCCTAAAGGGCTTTATAGTTTACAAAGCACTATCGCACACATTTCTCAAATGGGCTCTATATCCCCAGGGTGACCTTGACTCATCAAACCTGCACAGCACCTGCTCCAGGTACAGACAGCCAGCAAGAGAATAAGCCTGAGCCCAGAGCATGAACTCCACACCTCAACACCTGTCGTCTTACTCTATTTAGCTACAGTGTTCTAGTCAGGGGTCAGCAAACATTTTTGGTAAAGAACCAAACAATAAATTTTCAGCTTCGCAGGTCACAGTCAATCTCTGTCACACATTCTTCTTTTTGTTTTTAAATATATCTTTATTGATTTCAGAGAGGAAGAGAGAGGGAAAGAGAGATAGAAACATCAATGATGAGAGAGAATCATCGATTGCCTGTCTCCTGCACGTCCCCTACTGGGGATCAAGCCTGAAACTCAGCCATGTGCCCTTGACCAGAATCGAACCTGGGACCCTTCAGTCTGCAGGCTGACGCTCTATCCACTGAGCCAAACCAGCTAGGGCTATTTTTGTTTTTTAGTAATCATTTAAAAATGTAAAAACAATTCATAGCTCATAGGCTGCACATGAAACAGGCTCCAAGCTGGATTTGGTTCACAGGCCATTTTGTCAACCCCTGTTCTAATGCACTATTTTATACATACATACACACATCCTCAAAAAAAGGACATTAAATAAATTCTCCAAAAGCCTCAGCCTTAGGAGAGAAGAAACTGAGGCAGTTTTTGTTTTAAATTAGTTCATAGCCCCTTCCTTACGGGGTGTCAATTCTCAATCAACCATGCTGCTGCAAACCGCCACTTTTGATTCCTTCCTTATTGCATAAAAACGTCCTATTTGCAGCCCCATTGCCTCACCTATACACAACCACGGGGATCCGCTTCCACGAGCGGAAGGAAGCCACATTCTCCAGCTCTTTATCTGTGATCCACACAGGAACCAGCAGCTTCTGGGGATAACTTGGGCACAATCTGAGAAGAGACCAGATGGAGTCACCAAGCTTGATCTAAGACAGGTAATAACCCCCAGGGATGGCTTTGTAGGAAAAGGGACTGGGAGCCCTTCTCCCCACAGAGCCAGGGAAGCTATGCCCACCATGTTTTATCCATAAGTGCAAGGGGCCTGGGCTGGAATGGTGTTTTGGTTCCCCATCCCCTGCCCTCTCACTTGTAGTTGCTGTTGATGTGAGAGACTCTCCAGACATTCTGCAGGTCAAAGCCCATCCTCACAAGCTCAGCCTCCTGCCGACATCGTATGTGTTCTCCTGCAACACAGCCCCCACGTCTGTCAGCATCCAAGAGCACCATGTCCAGGAATGGGGGAGGGATGAGAACCAAGAGATAAGAAACCCCACAAAGAAAACAGCCTGGCCTGACCTGGCTGACACAAGTGGGTATGCTGATCCTCCTCGGTCAGCCCCAGGCACCAGGCGTGGTAGGCAAAGGCAAAGAGGTCCTCAGGCTTGGCAGGTCTCGCTGTGGCCCGGCTTAGCCGTGACAGCCACTCTTGGCACTGCTTGAAAGTGGAGAAGTGGCACCTGCCAGGCAAGAATCCAGAGTGAGGCAAGAGGCAGGTGTGTAATGGGGCCAAAAGGGTCAAAAATGGCCACAGGAAGACTGTGAGGAGAGGAGGCTGCAAGGCAGGAGGTAACAGGGACCCTAGGGAGGAGCAAGGACACTGACCAACACCCAAGAGAAGTTGTCTTTGTGACAGTTCTTTTCCCAAGAACTCTTGTCCTTGAGACACATCTGTCTCCTCTAATGGGGCTCCACCATTGCTCATATCAAATCTAAAGGCTCTCACATGGCCCTGAAAGTTGCTATTGTGTTCTCTCTTATAACTCCTTAACACTAACCTTCTGCTTCAGGCAGGAGGTCCTGCTCATACTATTCCTATCTCCTTGTTGTTGTTGTTTTTCACTTCTGCTTGATAGTGTCTTCCCTCAGCCTAGCCACATCCTACTGATACTTTGAAGATAGTTCCAGTCCTAACTCTTCTTTGAGACCTTCCCAGCCTGCTCCATTCCACAGACTCTTCCTTTCTTATTCTTAATGTGCTTGGAGTATGAAACGGCAACTTTTTCCATAGCATACTGCCACATGTCAACTCTTCCTTCAGAACTAGACTTCAACCTCCTTGAAGGGAAGGGCAATGTGGATTCTCCTCCTGAATCCCTACAGACTGAGCACATGGCAGGCTCTAAACTGGGCATTCTTTTAATAATCCTTGGAGTCATCCCAGATTCCCCTTTTTCATATATCTAATCTGTAAGCTAGTCCTGTCATCTTTGCCTTAAAAAATCTGATCGCTTCTCAGTTTTGAGAATAGTAGAGCTACTGCCCTACACAGGCCAGCATGATCTCTCACCAGGGTAACTGCAATAGCTTAACTAGTTTTCCAGCTTTTGCCCTTGCTTTTGCCCCTGTCCAACTATTCTCAGTATAGCAGCCAGCATGATTCTATAAAACATTCATCAGATCACATCACTCCTTTGCTCAGAACCCTCTAGTGGTTTTTCATTTCCCTCAAAGTAAAAGGCAGTCATGACAGCCTGGCACCCCCCTGACCTCTCAGGTCTTATATCCTAGTACCCTCACCCACATGCACTCCATTCCAGCCAAGCTAACCTCCCATCATTCTTTCAACATGCCAGGTACAAAGTCACCCCAGGGCTTTGCACTCAATTACCTGTTTGGCACACTCTTCCCCAAAATATCCACATGGTCACTTTCTTCAGGTCTTGATTCAAATGTCACCTTTTCAGTGCAGCCTCTGAAAGCACTTTATCTAAAGCTACCACCTTCACCCCCATAGCACTCCATATCCTCTTTCCCTGCTATATTTTTTACCTTTACACTTAGCAACATGTAACATAATTTTATTCACTTATTATTTACTGCTAGTATCTCCCCACTGGAATATATATAAGTCCCATGAGGGCAGAAAATTTTGTCTACTTATTCCCTGTAGTATCTCCAGTGCTTAGAACAGTCTGACTGAACAAATAAATGAACCAACAATAAAGTATCATTCTATGTGTTTTCCTACATATTACCTCATGTAATCCTTACGACAACCCCATGAGCTAAGTATTATCCCCATTTCTTCAGGTCAAGATACTGTGGGTCAGAAAATTGACCTCCCAACCCAGACAAGAGTTTCACCTTTTTTTTTCAAATTGCAAAAGTGAAGCACTACCTTTCCTTTCTTGCTCCACAGGAATCCTGCAGCAGAGAGGTTAGGGCAAGACTAGAGTGAGAGGACCTGTGTGAGGCCCCGTTGTTCTCACCTCACCACTTTGGAGTCCTTGCAGGCAATGTGCAACTGGAACATATCACGGCTCTCCACACTGTCAATCATCCGGAGGGGGACCTTTAGAGGAAGGGTAAACTGAAAACTCAGATCCCCACTGCCCACAGCACTCTTCACTGCCACCCCAGCCCAGATGATGATACATTAATAGGAGAAAGGAAACCGACATTTACTGAGTGCCTATTAAGTGCCTGCTAATTATGCTGGGTCCTTTACATATGTGACCCCAATTAATAATCACAAGAACCCTGCAAGGCAAGTCTTTCACCTCATATTATTAAGAAGGAAATTGAGCCTCAGATGGGTGACTTGACCAAGGACATATAGCTGGCAAGTTGGCAAACTTCCAACCATTCCACTATGCCCCTTAGAAAAGCCAGCAACAGAAAAAGGGAAAGAGAGAAGAGGGGAAGGGAGAATAACTGAGACAGAAGGCCTATAGTTGGAAGAATGAGGCAGGAAACAAAAAGTTAGTGAGAAAAAGGGAACCCCAACTTCTTGGAGACCTGATCAAGTACAGCATTGGGGCAATCCCACATTGCACCTCACAGGGATTCTGGTTTGGTTGTGGGATAACAAGACAGGCACTCACGTTGATGACAGAATCCTTGAACTTGATATGCAGCCGGTAGTTGGAGATGGCAATGAGGGCATCAGCTGCCCGGCCCAGGAACTCCACTCCCTCACCCTGCAGCACTGTGAAGGGCACCTGGCGAGGGGCAGAGCATCCCTCAATCCATATTTGAATCACCCTTCCATTCCCCTCTCCAGCCCTGACCTGTGGGATCCCCTCTTGAAAAGCTGGGGCAAGGTAGGACAGAAGAGTCCTCTCCACAGTAACAGCACCAGGCAACAGCTATACAGGAAAGCTGCCTTGCCTTCCCTGGGGCCAAAGGCTCCATAATGCAATGCAGACAGACTCCAGACTCCCTTAACTTCAGAGACTGGGGAGCAGGAAGCCAGAACTCTGATACTAGATCCCCTTAGAGATACTTGGGGGGAGGGAAGGTATTTTTTAACCAGGTAGGGAGCTCCACCCACCCTGGGCCCCCAACTTCTCCTTACCTGCAGATTTTCCTCCTCTTTCACTAGTTCCTTGGGGGGGAACAGATCCTTGGCTTGGATGTACTCCAGGCTGGGGGGCCCCTCCTCACCCTGTGGGGAAGGCCTCAGTCCTAAGTCACCAGGATCCACTTGACCCATTAGGCCTCATTCTACTTCCTTCCCCTCAGTAAACCCACATATAGCCCATGGACACTTATAAAGGTTCTGGTCACCAGAGTATGGAAAGAAGGCCTAGTTTGGTGAGAGGGATAGGGTAAAGGGAGTACTCAAGCCTAGTAAGCCTCAGGGAAGAGTAAGGTCCAAAGAGAAAGTAGGAATCTATACTCCTCAAAGGGGGGATCTCCTACAGAACCAGTTTCCCAAGTGGAGAAGGAGAGAAACCTAAGAAAAAGAAAGACTAATGTAAAGGTTAAGACAGAAGTGGGAATGGAAAGTGCTGCCCTGAGGAAAAGGAACCAGGTGTGGTAACTGGTTAGAGACAAAAGGGAAAGCAGGCATCTAAGGCCACTGAGGCTTCAACCTGGTGGGTGAAGGAGACAAAGAGGAGTGGGCCAGGGATTCAGTGCTGTGCCTCTAGAGGGCCGTCATGGGTGCTTTCAAAAGGAGGATATGTTTTGGAGCTGAGCTTATCTTCCAGTTAGGCCCACACTGCTAACCAGCCCCCAACACCCACCAAGCCACCTGCCCTGCCTGCTGCTCTGAGGGGAATTCCTGAGGATACCCACAGCAAGCAGAAGTCTCTCCTCTCCCAACCACCAGGGAGGAGGAAAAAGAGGATCCACACACCTAGAAGGAACAGGGAGACCCAAGGACAACCAGGGTAGAGAGGCCTGGCAGACACCCACAGGGGGTGAGGAGGTGAGGGTGGGAACATCTGAGAGGACAGATGGGGAAGCTGGGAAGGAGCATTTGCCAGAGGGGAGGAGGGGAGGCTGGAAATGATGCAGAGGTACGGAGGCCTGCAGAGTCAGGGAAGATGGAGAACAGAGGCTGTCTGGGGGACAGTCAAGGAGAAAAGACTGGCGTGTTAGGTGAGGGAAGGAGTGGTGGAAGGGGGAGGGGACTGGAGCCAGGGAGACAGCTCAGATATCCTGTGTTCTCCAACCAGCCCCCTAAAATCCCAGACAGCCTACTAGACACATCCCACATCCCCTAGCAAGAATGCAGCGGGTGGGACCAAGATGGAGAGGCGGAGGGAAAGGGATGTACCCCTGCAGGGCGGGGCCTGGAGATCTGCAGTCAAGGGCAGTGGCTGCGGGATCAGCACGAATCACAGAATTTCCATCCCGGGCTACGACAATCCCCAACACCCGAAGATCATCAAAGCAAATCCAAGAAAGAAAAAGAATAACCCTCTTCTCCTGCCAGAATCCTTGAGAAGGGGGATGGGCTGAAATTCAGAATCTCGAGGGCTGGCCCTGGGCGGGGCTGCGGGTGCAGCAAGCGCTGGGGCCCCGGGCCCACGCAGGCGGGTCGGCACTTACAAAGCAGCTAAGCATAGAGCAGGAGACGCGGGCGGTCAGGCTCATGGTCGCGGGAGTTCTGGGCCAGCGCACATGTCCCCGGAGCCTCTGCGCTGCCCGCCAGTCCCGGACGCTCGCCGCATCCCGGCTGTGGGACCCGCCAGGTGCAGCCGCGGAGGCCAGGAGGCAAGCGCGCTGGCGGCGGGGCCTCGACGCGACTCCCGCGCGCCTCTTCGCTCCTCTCCACAATGGAGCGAACCCAGCTCCGCCCTCCGACACGCGCGCGAAAGGGAGGGGAGCCAAGAGAGGGAAGCGCCCGAAACCGCGCGGAGGAAGGCGGGGGCGGGGCGGGTCCTCGGCCCCACCCATATCCACAGACTCCTCCCTCCCCGCAGCCCCTCAGCCGCGTGGGAGGGAGTCCTCCAAGGATGTCTAGGGGCTTTCGGAGTCTGGGTTGCTGGGCTGTCCCCTGACCGCGGGAAAGGGGAAGGCGAGACGCCTACATCTTTTCATTTCCCATCTTCCCAGGTGAGCCACCCCACATCCCTCTTTACAAATCCGGCCCTGTGCCCCTCCCCGCCCCTTACCGCTGAGTTCTCTCAATGCCTGTTCTAAATTCCCACGATGGAGTTCACCTACATCCACCTCATGCTCTTTCCAGTTTCAAGGCTTTGTCACTTCCCTCCAAAACCACTACCCATTGGATCCCTGTTCATCAGTGTCCTCCAACGCCCCCCCCCCGCCCCGACCTCACTAAATCCCACTCCCTTTTTTGCCCATTAAAATGGACACTGAGCTAGTGCTAGGTTGGTCATTTAATACTCCAAAAAGAGAAATTCTGCGTTTTATTCCAAAGCCTCTGCCCAATCCTACTCATTCCGCTCTATCTCTCCCGTTTCACATTCTCAGACTTCTGGGTAAGAGAAAGGATTTCCCAGGTTGAGACAGAGAAAGGCTAGAACTGTGGACCACAGAAGCTATGCAAAAACAAAACTTGAAACCCAAGGGTTTGGGCCTGGTGGGAGCTGGGTAGAGGGCCAATGGAACAAGGAGCAGTGATAAGAGGCTCAAAATGTCACCAAGAATCAAAGAAGGAGCTGGCTGGAACCCCACACTTCTTGTGCCTAGTAACTTTCAAGGTTTTAGTTTGGGTTTGGGTTAGTTTGGGTTTAGTTTGGAGGATGGGAAGAATGGGAGAAAACCTGACTTTTTATTAAGCATCTACATTTTATCTCACTAAAACCTTTCAACTCCCCAAGAAGTAAGCCCTATCTTGTTTTACTGGTGAGACTTCAGGCTTAGAGAAAAGTGCACAGTTACAGTTAATAGAAAATATAGGGGAACATTATAACCACTCCCAGAGATATTCTGGGTACCTTGAGGGTGCTATCCTGCTATATATCCAGTCACCTGTTGCCTGCAGTAGCTTAATGGACAGCAGCACCTTAGAGCTGGAGAAGCTCCACAGTTTTGGTGAGGCCACTCCCAATACTCCCACAATATTCAAGGGCCCCACTAGGAAGTACAGGATCTTGAGATAAAGGAGGCCTGGCTTTTCAGACCAGAACAGAGAGCTTCAACCAGGGATCCAAGAGAAAGGCCATTATGAAACGCTAAGAGAGCCAGTGGTAGTGTGGCGAAGGCATGGCATAACATGTGCAGAAAACGATTTCTAAAGGCTTCCTGTCCCAGTGTCGTATACTGGCTGATGTTTTACAATCTAAAGAAACTTAATTTATCTCCAGAGCAGATAAACCTGTTTAGGGCCTGAACAAAGTAGCCTGGAGCTCAAGGTCCAGGAGGGGTGGGCAGCTTCACAGAGAGAGACACAAGGATGACAGAACACACAAATTCTGTGGGAGAACAGAGTACTCACCATTCTACCGTGGTGAGGGTCCTGGCTGCCTGCTTTTCACTATAAGGAGACAGAGAAACATAAAAGTAAAGAACACCATCATGGAATCAACAAATGCCACACACACACACACACACACACACACACACATCTACTCCTGAACTTCTCTACAATCCTTATTCTCATTCCTCACCAAGAGTCCAGCCCCTCTAAAGTCAGCACGCCAGACAGAGGCAATGGCAGCTACATGGGGAGAACGCAACAAGTGATTCTGCAGGGTATGAAGTCAGCCACGAAGTTCTGGAGCAAGAATAAGTATTATCCATGATTATTCAGCAGAATTCAAGAGTCCTGATTTCCAAGCCCAGAAGAAGTGCAAAACACTCCAACCCCTGCTCTTTGTGGGAAAACAAAAGAACTGCCAACTCTGAAGAGACAGAGGCTGCTCAACCAGGACTCACTTCTGGCCCTGGTGGGGACATGAATCCACAGGAATGCTCTGCTGGCCTCTGCGCCTGGGAGTAGTACCCACCTGACCTGTCCTACTGGGGGCAGAGTCCAAGGCAGAGGACAGAGGGAGGGGACCACAACCTGTGATCAGAAGGCAGCAGAGCTGCACAGGTCCTGTTGAGTTACTTGACACTAAGTGGGTTAGCGAGAGGAGGCCCAAAATAAGGACAGAATCAGGCCTCAGAGTCCGTACCTGTCAAATGGGCACAAGCAACAAATTTCAGATGGGCCTCCTTGGCCCACCTAGGGCACAAGGCCCGGTTTCACTGACAGTTTCTTTCATGCCTGCTATCTGAGCTCGGGCAGTCTAGTAGTACCCGCTTCTTCATAGGGTGCAGGATTAAAGCCTCCATCTGTATTCCTACCCACCACCCTGATCACAGCCCACGCTTCCTCATGGGACAGCCAGCAAGCGGCAAGCCAAAGGTGCTGCCTCACCGCCCACTGGCACGCAGCCTCAGGGAAACGGAGGGAGAAACATGGACCAAGTCTGGGAGGCCCAGGGTTCCTAGACCTAAGGGATCTAGCTCTGGGGGTGTGGGGGGGTAGGCGGGCCAGGGTGGCAGGGGAGCCCAGGTGCCCAGGTTCCAGGGGCGGAGCCTAAAGGCCCGGAGGCGGAGCCCCGAATGACAGAGGGCGGGGCTCACGAAAGCCGGTGGGGTCGGGGCGGAGCCGGGTAAGACGCGGTCATAGCGGTTCCCAGACAGACAGTGCACGGGGCACGGTGACTCACCCAGGCGGCGTCCGCCCGACCCTCCGAGGCCGCGCTCTCACCACTTCCGTCTCCCGCAGCTGCTGAGGCCGCGCAGCTACAACCCACCACGGTGCCCCTCTCCCCAACCAATCGTATCCCTCGTCTGTGCCCGCCCTGGCCAATCGCCACCTCAAGTCCCGCCCTGTCTTCACCACGCAGCCACCGCCCTCACTCTTCACGTCGCTCATTGGCCAAATTGGGCAGACGCCCTCCCAACCTCGCCCTATCGGGTGCCCGAAGACAAGACTGTACCTGGAGGGATGAGACGCGGTACTGGAGAACAGATGCGACCAATGGGAAATCACAGCGCGTCCCTGCGGCAGCCAATGGGAAAGCAATAAAAGCGGGGCTGCTGGCTAAGGCTCCAGGGGCCGGAAGTAGGAGAGGTTGGTCGCCTACTGGTAGCGCAATTGAAGGCGGGGCCTTGTAGGGTCACAGGCCTTTACAGTCACTTCCGGTGACGACTTCTCCTTGGGAATATTTCTCAGAAAGGTCTCCCGTCCCATCTCATTCTGTCCATTTCCTGTCTTAGTTTCGCAGCGGGCATCCCGTCCCAAAGCGGAAAGGGAGGAGAGCCTCCGCAGGCTAAGAGAAGAAGGCAGGCTGGGCCTGAGGCTCCGTCTCTCTCTTCTCCGCCTGCGGCGGGAGGGTTTTCCCTCTTCTGCGTATTGACCCTCACTTTCCATCGGCGAACCTGCCCTGCCGTCCTTCATGACCTGCATGGCTTCGTCAGTCCTGAGTAAAGATCTCACATCTGAGAGAGGAAATCCGGATCTGAGACTGCCATTAGCTAGCTGCCACCGCCTAGTCTGAACTGGGAGTGGTGAATAGGACTATCCGGAGGACCAAGCTCTTCGCTCCTCCCTTCCTCTCCTGGGGAGCCAGACCAGACAGCAGGGCGGAGGGTGGCCGCTGGAGGGCGTCCTGGCTGCGGATACCACTAACCCTGACAGAAATGGAGAACAGTTGTTGATTCAGATTCTCAACAGATCGCTCGAGTTTGGAGTGGGCCCGAGTGTTTTAATGCCAGGTCCCGGAGCCAAAATGTTTTAACGTGTCTGTTTATAGAACGCTGGAACTTTTACTACAGTTAGTAAATTCCAGGAGAACAGGAACCTTGCCTGGGTCTAGAACAGTGCCTGCATCCTAGGAGATGCTTAATAAATATTTGTTAAATGAACTCTTCCAGGGCAGTGGCCTCTTGGTTCATTCCCAGCATTTACAGTAGTGTTCGGTGATTACAGAGGTTTCAACATTTGTTCAGTGCTCGGTCGCAGGCTTCCTAGAGTACAGAGCTTTAACTCTGTATATCCCTTTCCCCGAATCAGGGGAAATAGGAAGGCAGGAGGCTGCATGCAGTTAATACCATGTTTTCCCAAAGGCAGGTATCAGATCCAAAACTCCATAGAACTGAATGTACTACATGTGCAAAAAAATGGAGAGGCCCAGGCCCAGATATGAGAGGCAGGATAGATAATGGTGAGTAAAAAAAGAGGGGCTAGACTATTCTGTGCAAGGACTGAAGCCTGTCATGGGAGAGGAAATTTCCCTTATCCCCACGCCCCCTTCCCTACTAGAAGCCATAATCCAGCACTCTCCTCCCGAAGCCTGTCAAAACTGGGTCCTAGGATCTTCTTGATCTCCAGGAAGTGTTAAAGATACAGACCGTGACACCGGAAGCCACTATATATTTGTTAAATTTTATTTCCTCTGAGTCTCTGGGAGGCAGCAGGGATGTAAGGCGAAGTGGCAGTAGCTGCAGGGGCCTGAGCAGAGCTGGTGCTGGAAGGGGCCGGCATGGGCAAAACGAAGAGAAGATTTAAATATCCAGGGCTGACAGTCAGCTAATGGGTCTCCTTCATCTGTCTTTGGATTTTGTGCAGCATCTCCTGCATCCGCCGCAGCTGGAACAGGCACATTGCATCAAAATGGGTACTTTTAGAGAGTCCTGTCGTGTTAGGGAAGTGTTCCCAAGCTCTGATCCCTTGAGCCAGGGGTAGCCCTGGGGTGTGCTAGAGACCCTGGGTAGAACCACTGACCCACCAATGCAGGACAAAGATATGCTTCAGGGCCAGGGATCTTCCTATTCCCAAACCAAGAGAAACTAATGTTTCCGATCAAGCAGGGGACCTCCCAGGCTGTCAACCCCATACTGCTCTCACCTCCTCATCTTTCTCGCGAATCAGCCTTTCAGTTTCTGGATCTGTCCCTGGTGGGACAGCAGGGATGGGGAAGTCGGTACCACTCTCTCGAGTCAATTTGCTAAGGGAAAGGGAAAGGGGGCTTGGTAAGGCGAAGGGGGAGCCCAACACCTGCTTGGATAGAGGTGTTGTAGAAGAGGAAGGGCTCAGTCTCACCCAAAGTTGTGCTTGGGATTCCCCCCTGCCAGCTCTGCCCTGGCTTTTGACCATACTTGCGATTCCGTTCTTTCACCACCAGGCGGGTCATGCTCTGGATACACTGTGCCCGGTAGTTCTCATAATGTGTCTCCCGTGTCACATCCTTCAAGTCCTGCATGTGAGTACGCACCAGCATTGTCCTCAGCTTCACAAAGTCGCAGTGCCCTGGGTTTTCCACTGCATAGCAAGGCTAGGGGTCAGCCAGGAGCATGGGGAGGGGAGAGTCACTGAGGGCAAGGAGGTTCCCTGGTCACAAGCTCAGTGCTTTACCTTCCACGATGCCCCAAGGGTAGAGACGGCCCCTGACTCGTCGCCCTCTGGCCTCTACCACAGTGTTGCTGCCAATTACAGCAAATGGGATGCTTTCCTGGAAGAAGTTTGGGGGGTCTGTCAACACTCCCCGCCCCCATTCTCACCTGTTCCTTTCCACCTATGTCTTCATCTCTGTCCCTCTCTAGGAAACCAGGGTCCTCTCCCACCCCAAATAACCCACCCTTATATAGAATTCTACTTCTTTGTTCTGCCCAGAAGAAACAAGATGGGAAAGGGATGCCCTGGGGTGGCCACACCTTTAGGGCTTGGTCCTGTAATTTGAAGTCCTCATCCTCATCAGAGTCACAGTCTGGGAACTGGTAGATCTTGATTCCAAAGTGCTCTATCTCCTCCCGGATCTGGCAAACACATGAGGGGCCCACAGTTCTGGGGACCCCATCCTTTCCAGAAGCCCACCTGTTCCCCTCCCTACACCAGCTTCCCTCACTTTGCGTTTCTTGTGCTCCACTTCAGGAGGTGTCAGTGTGTCCGCCTTAGCCAAGATAGGCACGATGTTGACCCGCTGATGCAGGGCCCTCATGAATTCAACATCCAATGGCCGGAGCCTGGGGAACAGGAATCTGTGACCACCTGCTTGTGGCAGCCCTGCCCCCGGTGCTCTCGGCCTGTTCCCTTGGCAGCACCCGGTGGTGTCAGGAGCCTCAGGCTCGGACCATACCCGTGGCCGAAGGGTGAGATGAAGTACAGGCAGCAGTGCACCCTGTTGTCTTGGATGTTCTTGCGGTTCAGGCCACTCTCATCTCGGAAATACTGCTCAAACTGCTGGTCGATGTATTCTGCCACAGGCTTCCAGCTGGGGCAGGGACAAACAAGCAGAGAAACTGTGGGAGCGGGGGCTGCCTAGTGAGCTCTGGGGCTGCAGAGTAGCCCCCACCCTGAGCAGTGTTTTCAAGACTTGGTTATTCCCTGGCTTGCTTCACTACTTCTTCAGGGAGGTAACCGGTGGGACAGGGGTGCATCACTTGTCCTGACAGAAAACAGGCTAAGCACAGAGGCAGAGTTCAATAAGTACTAGTTTGATGGGAGGAGAAGAGGCCAGGTGACAAAGCAACTGGGGAAAACCAAGGCAACCCTAAGTCAGGTTCATGGTCCAGCCTCACAGCCTTTGTTCATATGGTTCCACCCTCTCCTCCACCTCTTCAAACCCACTCCATCCTTCAAGGCCATATCCAAGAACCATCTTTTCCACCAAGTCTTCTTTGATTACACCAATGCACACTCTCCCCTTCTCTTCACCACACAGTGAGATAGACGATAGATAGATAGATAGATAGATAGATAGATAGATAGATAGATAGAAAAACTGAGGTTCTTGAATATATATAGAATAGAGAGTTATATAATCTCACTCTGTGGTAAAGAGAATGGGAGCATATATAAATTTATATATCTATAGATAGAGATTCAAGAACCTCAATTTTCCAGTACTTTCTGTTGTTTTATCTAGTTGAATCATCACTGATAGGTGCCCTGTTAAGAGGACATTCTGAACATCTCACTGCCATTTTATACATGAAGGAACTAAATCCAGAGCAGCTAAGAGATTTGATCCTGATCATCTTCGCTGGGAAATTCTCTACCAACTGGGTCCCTGGCTTTCTGATTTTCAGCTCAGTGTGTTTATCACTACACTGCCTGACCCATTTACTAATTTGTTACCAAGTGACACACATATTAGAGAACTACTGCTCCCCACTCCCCACTGCCACTGCCACTAGACTACAAACCTTTCAGGGACAAGGATCATTCATACTTGTTCTGCATCCCTTAAAATGTCCCACACAGGCTGGACACCTAGTATATGCTCAATAAGTTCTTGCTGGTTGACTAAATGAGTATATGTGGAGGAGCACAGTCAACTGTGAGATGCCAGGCAAGTACAATATTATGGACAATAAGAGGAGGGTATGGTACAGTAGGAACCAGGTGTTGGTTGGAGCTAGAGTTGCAGGGCAAGCCTAGTTTGCTGAGACATATTCCTAGAGCAGGAAGAGTGATGGTGACATGGAGGCCACCTCAATCCATCAGGAATATTTGTGGAGACCACAAAACATGTACTAGCACAGTGATGCGGGAAGAATGTAAGAAATGGCCCTTCCCTCAAGGCTTAGACTATGAAACTGAAGATGAACTAGTGTGCTGAGCCAAAGTCCATGCTGTAATGATGAAGAATGTAATGAAGGTTCAGAGCACAGAAAGGTCTGTAAGGGTCTGATTAGTCTGTGAGGTGATTATCCAGGGTCAGCTGCATGGGTGTGTGACCTGTGTAGTCAGTCGGGGGGGGGGGGGGGGAGGCACACTTGTTTGATTCTCTGTGGCCATCTAGAAGTTCTTAATAATTTTGAACAAGGAGCCCCACATTTTAATTTTGCACTGGTCCTGCAATTATCATTTTAACATTCATGGGTATAATGTAAACAGTCCTTTACAGGTTTCAATGTACATTTACATGCATCATTCTAGGTGATTTTCGGATCAACTGGGTGAGGTGTAAAGGCCAGTATTTTTCAGTGGAAGAAGTAGGAATGCAGTCATTTACTCAAGACTGTGCAAGATTTGAACTCTCCATCTAGAGATCTTAGCACTACCGTGCCTAACTTCTTCATCAAAGGCACCACCCTTTCTCCTGTCTTTAGCATTCATTCTTCTCCTCATCTACTCACTCAGATCTGACCATTATCCCTCCAGTTGCTGAAAAAGGAAAAAAGCAAGAAAAAAAAAAAAAAAAAAGCAGGGATGATGGGGGTGGGGGATGGTATGGCAAAGCCACCCTTTCTTTTCACTGGTAGCCTAGAGTGTGCCTGGAGTTAAAACGAAGTTCCACTTTTCCCCTTTGTCTCTTATTTCTCCCCTTCCATTTACTCCTCCCTCCATTTCACTCTCACCCCTTTAATAACACTTGTTTGTGGCACCTAAAGTGTTGCTGTAAAAGGAAAAGGTAAGGTGACATTTATTGAGCACTTACTATATGTCAGGCCCTGTTCTACATGTTTTCACATGTGTTTGCTTGTTTGAGGCTCTTCTTTCTTATCTTGTGTTCTCACTCTCATTATAGAATGATAGGTCAGAGTCAGAAGGAACATGAGAGATCATCTATTTCAATGCTTTCCCTCTCACTTTACAGAGAAGCTTCCAGAAAGGAGCCGTGGTGTGCTCAAGGTCACAAACCGCTTCCTCCTGACAATTTTGAATACGTCTGTGCCTATGGGTGCACCTGGGTGTGTGTATGGAAAACGTGGTAGGTGGGGAGGCAGCTGGGGTTGTGCTTGGTCAGACATACCACTCAGTGTTGTTGACTGCATCCCCGAAACCTGGTGTGTCCACAATGGTGAGCCGCAGCTTCACGCCCTTCTCTTCTATGTCTACTGCATGCTTAGTGATCTCCACAGTTTGCATGATCCGCTCTGGAGAAGGGGGAAACTGAGGCCAGGGCAAGGACCTGCCCCGTCAGGATAAACTGCCCACCCCAACCAGCTTGGCTGCTCAGACTGCCTCATCCACACTGCCCCCCTTCCTACCCCGAGGCTGCTGGGGGCCTGTTCTCTGGGAACCAGCAAGGAGCACATTTCCCAACACAGGAAATGCCGGTGGCTGTTGGCTCTGGCCCCAGCCTCTTGCTGCTTTCTGCTCTTTTCTTGGATTCCTGGAATCCTTTGGGGGTCAGAGACTCACTCAAAGGGCAGGATTCTGGTCCCTGCCCTGCCTCGGCACCCAGATCTTTAGGGAGCTGGCTGGTGGGCTGCCAGGCTAGATAGGCCTATAGAGAGATGCTGTCAGTCTAGGAGCCGTGGCTTCCTGTGTGCCGGGGAAGGCCCCATCCCCAGACTCTGGAATGAGTTTGTTTTCCTAAGTCAGGTCTGCCTCCCTGTCTTCATGCTCCCTTGCTTTCTTACCTTCAGCACTGAGGAGTTTCCGGTCCCTGTAGAGATCCGTGAGGAAGAGGCTATTGACAAGAGTGGATTTCCCCAGGCCAGATTCTCCTGATGGGGGAGAGAGGACAGAAGTACCAAATCAGAAGATGAGATCTGTAGCAAAGAGGCAAGCCCACTAGACCAAAGTGTGAGGGGAGCTGCTGCTTATCTAATTGGGAAGAGATGAACCAAACCATAGCATTTTAGAGCTGAAAGGAAACAGAGAACAGCTTCTCATTTGAATGAGGCCCGGAGAGGGTCAGAGACTGCCCAAGGTCCCCCAGAAAAAGGCAAATTAAAGAAACCTGTTAGTGAAGTGCTCTTTGCACCACTTTACCCCGAGCACAATTTCGGGCACCCATGGCTCCTAGCTATTTTGCAAAAAGGGATAGCCGCTTGCTGCTTCCTCCTTCTCTACCACATACAGTACATACTATCCCCACCTGAAAAACCCCAGCCCAGCCCAACCCGGCCCCCACTCTACCTGCCACCATGAGGGTAAAGTCAAAGCCTTTCTTCACAGACTTGCGGTGAACTTGATTGGGGAGGGTCGCAAAGCCCACATACTCCTTGTCATCCTAGTGTCAGGGAGATGGAGTGTATCAGGGAGAGCGAGAGGCAGGAGGGGCCCCAGGACCTAACACAGGCCTTCTCCCTCCCGCCTCAGACTTTGCCCAGCCTTAGAGGAGCAGTGCCAGACCCCACCAGCTGGGCTCCTGTTCCTACTGATACTATCAGTTTTCAATGCATATTGGGGCCAACACACAGAGCTGGGGCCAACACAGGACAGAGAGAAACCCTAGCTCAACATGCATGAAGATGTGTGCACCCATACACGCGCGCGCGTGCGCGCGCGCGCAGCGCGCGCGCGCGCACACACACACACACACACACACGTTCACATGCATGCGCTCACACCAGGCTCTCTCTGCTCCCTCCCTGTGTCTTCCTGCACCACCCATTGAAAAGTAAGAACAGGACTGGTGGCTCTACCTCCGAGGAGTCATAGGGATCAAGCTTGCCCCACGGGCTGCGAGGCCGAGCTGAGGCTGAGGGGCTGAGAGGGGCTGAGGCAGAGAAGTACTGCTGGCTGTCAGAGGGGTGGGGCCACAGGGGGGTTCTGAAATCCAGGTCATCTTGGTAGAGGTCTGGGGCCTGGGGCCTTGGCTCCGGAACTTGGGGCCTGGACACCCAGGTCTTGGCCTCTGGTTGGTGGCCGCTTTCATTTCCTGGGAAATCCTTCACGAACTTGTTCAGATTTGTATCATCCGTTTCCTCCAGGAAGCGCTTGATCTGGGGTTTTGGGGTGGGGTGGGGTGGGGTGGGGTGGGGTAGGATGGTAGGTGGCAGGAAGGGAAGAATGAAGGAGGAAGACGGGAGAAGGCAAGAAGAAGAGAGGAAAGTGCTTGTGGTTAAAAGGCAAAGCAGCCGCCAAGCCAAAGGAAGTATTCACCATCCCTCCCTCCCTCACCTGTTCATACACAGGTCTGAGATGCCAGAAGAGGCCCCAGGGTCCAGGAGCAACTCCCAGCAGCCCTGAAGTCTAGCAAGGGCTCTTGAGAACTAAGTAGCTCCAGTCCTGAAGCCCCCACTCAACCAGGTACTGGTTGAGGCTGCCCTTCCTGGGGGTCTGGCCAAGCCCAGGGTCAGAGATTCCCCCAAAGGCCAGAAAGTCAGACTAACTAAAAGTTAGACTGACTAAGGGGAACAGACAGAGGCATCAGAGCTGAGAGAAGAATGTGACACAGGATTCAAGGAGAGTGCCTAGAGTCAGAGGGGCAGGGGCAAGAGGGCAGGAGGGAGGAGAGAAGGGAGCTGCCAGCCATGCCTCAAGAACCAGCAGGGAGCCCCATGCCTCCTGCCACTGCAGGTCAGGGGCCTCTGGGACTGACAAGCAGACTCTGCTGGGAGTGCTCACTCCCAGAGCTCACTGCCCAGAACTCAGTAGAGCTGACCTGACTCCCTCTTATTCCAGACAATGAGCCACACCAGAGCCTGAGCCTGGGCTCCAGGGCAGAAGGAAAACCCTGCCAGTGGATGCTGTGTATGTGTGGAGGGGATCTAGGAGGAACCAGGTGATGTAGGATGGGAGGACATTCAGATTGCAAATGTGAGGGACATACAGGGGGAAACACCCCTCAGTTGCCTTTTGTCACCTCTGCCTGGAGCTGGGCTTTACCCAGCAATGCAGGAGGGGATCTGGCCTGAACTAGGAACCACAGGGATGGTGAGCAGAGAATGGCTGGTTCCTCTGTAGAGACCAGTTCCAGCTTAGAAGAGAGGCCGCTCCCTTCCCTCTCACCTCAGCTCTAGACCCAAAAGCTTCCTCTCTCCTTTGTGGGGTGCCTGGCAGTGCTGGGCTCAGCGCTGCCTTACAATAGCCACGTGCCATCCCGAGACAATGGACAAGGGGCGGCTTCAGAGGCTGACTCAAGGACAAAGGGATGGCCATGCCAGTGGGGGCTACCCTGGACCACTGTGGCCACAGTCTTCCTGCAGGTCCCCATTTTACAAAGGGAAAAACTGAGGGCGCGGACTTACACACTGCTAGGTTTCTGTCAGGGGGAAGGGATTGCGATAGGGAGGCTAGAGGGAAAAGTCCCCTCAGAGCGACTTCCAGGCTGTCGCCTCCAAAGTCCCCACACCTGCTTATAGCCATAGTCACCAGGGCTCGCCCGGATGGGGGAGGAAAAGAGGCCCTTTAGCCTGAAACTGGAACCAGCCTGTGGGGGCTTACTGACCAGAAAAGGCTGTCCCGAGGCAAAGCCTGACCTTACAGGCTTTTCTCACCCCTATTATTTGTAGGGTCCAGTGGCGTGACCACACAGCCCAGTTTACCTTTGTTGTCCAGTGATTAATTGTGCCCCTTTCCACTCTCAAAAGTGCCCCAGCTTGGATGGATGATGAATTACATGGCAATAGAGAGGACTGGGGCGAGAGAGGGGGGGAGGTGAAACAGGTCTTGTTTTCTGACAGCTAGAAAGACTGGGGAATTCCAGGAAACCCTGCCCCTTATACAACCTCCCAGTGGCCCAGCAGTTGGTCTGGGCATCAGATGAAGGGTGGGAGAGGACTGTGCTCCCCCTGATTTCCCCAGGGTGCTGAGCAGGGAACAGAGAGGGAAGGCACCGATGGAGACCCCCACCCCTCTCTCTCCCAGCAGAGTCTGCAGGAATCCAGCACCATTCTCCCTGCCAGCCCTGGCTGCTGGTCAGCATGGAGGGGCCCACGGGGGCTCTAGACAAGGAGTCAGGACACCAGGGTCCTCCCCTCCGGTCTGTCCTTCCCCACCCCCAGCTCTGCCAATGACCAAATATCATTTTCTGACTTTGAACCCCAATCCCAGACAAGGCAGGGGGAAGACAGGTCAGGTCCACCCATCTCCCAGAACAGTACCTTACCCCAGCTTCAGTCCTGTCCTCAGAGACAGAGCTGCTTTGACATCCCATGGAACGGTCCATGTCCCACGCTTCGGACTCCCTGTCGGCAAGCTCTAGGTCTAATTTTATCCCTTAGGCCAAGTTCCTCACACACAGACAGCCTGGTCTTGATGCTCTTGTTGTAATCCTGTACCCTGGCTTGCTCCTTCCCCTTTCTATGTAACCCCCCTGTCTCTGTCAGGGGCCAAAAAACCCTGTGGAATGTCCTTCCCCACCCCCTTGTCCTCCCCTTCCCTTGGCTCCCACCCTCCAAGGACAGCTCAGCTGCAGCAGGATCGCTGGCTTTCTCTGCAGTTCCCTCCTTCTCTGATTGGCTGCCCCATGATGCCTGCCGGTTGCCTACCCTGGTGGGCACAGCACCAGCCTCCCAAGTCTGTCTGCAGCACAGATTCTTGATCTACTTGACCTCTCCTGTTAACCTCCAAGGACACCGAGACCTGTTCAGAGGGTCGTGAGCTATCCCCAAGGTGACCTGGCCCATATGTACATGGGGCTGGCTATCCAGGAGACCCCACTCCCAAAGGATTCCAATCTCTCTTTCATCTTAACTTTAAGCAGCGCCGAAGTAGGGTGGGGTGTCCTATAATCCCCTGGTCATAGGTTCTCATGGAAGTGGATCTAGTTTTCTTCCTAAGTGTCCCTTCGTGTTTTCCCAGCAGAGAACCCCACTATCTTCAGAAATCTGCACCTAGATTTCCCTGCAGAGAGCCCCAGAGGGCTCCTCCCACCTAAAGATACCCTTGGGGACACGTATCACTCCATCACTGGCAGAGAGTCAGTGGGGCAACTGCTAGCACTTGGTCTCTGAGGGGCATAGTTCAGGCCAACAGGAGACTGGAATCCCAGGGGCTTTAAAGTTGACAATTAGGTGGGAGACAAATTGAGAGGCCTGACTGGGAGTGTGCAGATAGAGCACTTGACTAGGAGTCAGGTGCCCAGTGTTTCTGGCCAAACCAGAAACACCCTTTGTGATTTTGAACAGTGTTTTAATTTCAGGGCCTTAATATCCAATTGTGAATGGCCCTTCCTTGACTCCCAGGAAGGCTAGGGAGAGAAAGCACTCCCAGGTGAGATACCTCATACTACTGTGAACCTGAGGAGAGACGGTGCATCAAAAATCTCAGGATGGTTATTAATGTTGGCCTGTCCTTTTTGCATGCAAATTAAACCTCCTGGGGCTTCTGGGCTGGGGAGTACACCCCACTGATCACCTTTCAAAAAGAGACCCTCACAGAGGAGGCTGGTTGGACTTGACCCTGTCAGTCTAAGGACTGGGCTGGCTTGAGGTCAGGGGCCTGAGGCTGAGGACTGTGGTAGGGAGGGGAGGTGTCTTTAATTATCGAGGAAAGGGTGGCCTCAGCCAAGTTGAAAGCACCAAGACCTCAGCTGAACTGAACTTAGTGTGTGGCGGAAAAAGCCCCTCTTGGCTTCTGCTGCACTTGGCAGTGGGGACAATCAGTGCTCCCCCAGGCTTCCATTTCTGGAACAATCCGTCTGTCTGTCCCCATGCTGGGGAGAAGGATGGAGGCAGGGATGAAGACAGACACCACTTGGCCTCTCCCAGGAACCCCCATTTGGGGAAAGTCACAGGGTCACCAAGACTTCCTGGCCAACATTTGGGCCTCAGCCTGGACACAGCTTGAGAGACAAGAGCCCAAAAGGTTGGCCTTTCCAGACCCAGAAACTTCTGATTCCATGGGGCCCAGGGAGCTCCCTTCTGGAGGCTGCCCACAGCCAACATCCTGCCCCACAGGGGGTCACAGATCTCCTGCTGTAAACAGCCTGTGCCACCCAAGGCAGAAGGCAAAGGCTGGGGGGCTTCCAGCCTGGGAGGAGAAGCTGGCACCGGGCCTGAGGCCCTGACTCCTGGCATAGGGTGTTTGTGGCAGGCTCTGGCAACAGTGGCAGGAGAAGAGCTGGCCAAACATCAAAACTTCCTACCTGGGGGCCTCCAGGGAGGCTGGCTAGGGTTACTGTTTCTCCTCCCACTACAGGCAGGTGGCAGGAATGAGTTCCTCCCACCCCCCACCACTGCAGAGGGACCTGGTTTGGAAGGGGGAGGGTGCGTGTAGGATGCTGCAGGAGGAAGCTTCCCCTTGGTTTCTCTCTCAGAAGTAAAGGGATATAGCTGATCCCACGGAGTAGATGGTGGGCTGGGCTTCCCTCTCTCACGAGTCTGGGCAGAAGGCCCTGTGGAGCAGAGGGCTCAAATGCTGCCTGCCCCTTGCCAGGCTGTGGGAAGGAGGGCCCAAGAGGCTCAACATCCCTCTTGAAGAGGCTCAACATCCCTCTTGAAGAGGCAGGAACTGTTTGTGGGCCTCCTCTGTGTGTTTTCCAAAGGAAGTTGATGCTGGCCCCCGAGCTTAGGAAAGCTGGGTGAGGAGGGGTCACCCAGGTAATAGCTGACCACGCAAGGATGGGGACGCTTACCTCGCCTCATCGCTGACGCGCCCTCCCCAGCAAAGCATGCGCTTATCAGCCGGCGCACCCCAAACCCCACCACGGACCCACCCCTTCATCCAAGAACACGGGCAGCACCCCGGGGGTCGGGGTCCGCTTCTAGCTGCTCAGATCAGGAATAGTAACTTGGGAACGGCGACAGAGCAGGACCTGCCCATTCCCACGGCCGGCGACAGCGCCTCCCGCCCGGCACATCAGGGCTGCGGCGCCGCGGGTCTCCGCGAGCCGCCCGGGAGTGGCAGGCCCTGCGCGCCCCGGCCTGTCTCCGCGCCCCAACCTCACCCTTCCCCCCGCCCCCGGCCTTACCATGGCTGCAGCCCGGAATGGGCCGGCTCAGCTCGGACAGCGCCGGAGGGACCCGCGGCCGGAGCTGCGCGCCGACCTCGCCGCACCGCCGGCCCCCGCCTCCGCCCCCAGTGTGGACCGGCCAGGGGCGGGGCTCGGTGGCAGGGGCGGGGCGAGTCAGCCCCAGGCCGGGTCTGCACCTCTGTGGAGTGGGTAGGGCAGCGAGGGCGCACGCTGGACAGGGGGCTGCCAGCCTCGGGGCGAACCTTGCAGCCCGAGATCACCAGAGGCGCCGGGTGCGGAGAGGCGCTCAGAACTGTGCTGCACTGTCACCTGGCGCTTCCTTCTCAGCTCCTAAAGAGTGGCCTCTTGGGGCAGCGCATCACCGTCGGGGCTTGAGCGAGACCCCAAAGAGAAAGAAAGGGCCCACCTGGCAGCCCCAGGAGACGCCTTTGGAGAGGGGCTTTACCCCATGAGTTGGAGAGAACCCACTAATCCTTCACCCCTCCTCCCAGCCCTCAAGGTTTTCAGGATGTGAATCTGACTTATGTCCAAGTTACTGATTATCCATACCCCCTCACACCTCCTACGGTGGAATGGCAGACATGCTCCCCCTCCACCCAAGCTGTGAAGAACAGACAGGAAGTTCCCTTTGTGCAGGACCCTAGATTAAAGATTAAAGAGGATTTGCTGCATAAATTACCCAGGGATCATCAGCTGGAAGGAGGGAGGGAGATGCGGAGTGGTCTTTGGGGCTTGCCGGGGGGGGGGGGGGGGGGGGGGGGGGGGGGCTGAGGAAAGCAGGGAGGCCCCAGGAGAGGCCACCCCAGGCAGGCTGGGCAAGCAGGTGAGGAGCTTGGGGACAGATGCCCTAGTAGCTTTAGAGGCATTAGAGGCTCAGATGGTCCGCAGCAGTCAGGGGAAAGAAGATGCTTAGGGGGTGGGAAGTTGGTGGAGATTTCCTGAGCTAAAACAGGTCTGAGCTGGTCAAGCTTGGGTGGAAGTTTCCAGAAGAATGCCTGTCCCTGACTCCCAAGAGCCCTCCCTGACAGCAGGCTGACTGGCCTGAATCCACTTTGGACAAAACGGAAGCCCATAGGCATGGCCCTCTCTATTGGTAGGAGCGCCAGAGGCCCTGCCTACCTTATTTCAGTATGATCTGTGGCATGGCTGGAGTCAGTTAAAACTCATCAGAGGAGAGAGGGGAGCCTGGATAGGCAGGTAAGATCAGGCTCAGAAAATAGGGCTGCTGTTGGAGATGGTATCGGATATGTGGCATGAGTGGGCAGCAGGATGGAAGGGGTGGTTGATGCTTAAAGAAATCAGTTCATGCAGAGGAACCTTTCCAGCTGGGTGACCCCGTTTCACCTCGCTGGGCCTCAATTTCCACACCTGAAAATGCGGGGATTAAACTAGGCTAAGAGTCAGCAGCTTGGCTCCAGTGAGACAATGAGAAAGTCTCCTGCCAGGGGTAGATCAGGAGATCTGAAGCTGTACTCAGGAAAACAAAGACATAAAGAAAGTAAAGGCTGTCGGAAGTTTGCAGAAGCAGCAGCTGCTGCCATCAGACTCGGATGTCAAAGTTGGGCTACACAAAGCCCCACTATTGGGAACTAGCTGGAGGCCACTAGTCCTCAGGCAGGCACTCATAAGGGTACCTCTAGGGTGCTGCCACCAGCAGTCTGCGTGGCCTGTGTTGGGGGAGGGGGGGGCCAGGGAGAAAGGCTGTCAAGGAAGAAAGGCCCCATCACAAAGCCTTTTTTTCTACAATCATAACATCCCTCCTTCCCTCAGCCCAACTTCAGCCCAAGTGTGAACACAGACACATCTCAGAAGGCTGCTCTGCAAGATCATCCTCAGCTGCCGCTGGATTCCCAGCTCCACGCTGGCACCTGCTGCCCACACCCTAAAGAGCCTGTGTGTCCTGGGGCACGTTGGAGCCATCTTGCTCTGAAGGAAGTGAGGCCCTAAGAGACACCAAGGACCATGGAACTCATCTCTAAGCCAAAATTCTTGGGGTCTTAATGGTCAGTCTGTTTGTCATCACTGCACCACAGGCCTGACCTGAGGCATGCTGGGCAAAATTAAAGCTGAAGACAGACTTTGAACTGTCCCACATGTACAAACCCGGCATGCTAACCCTGCAGCATTCAGGGATCTGAGAGAACTTGGTCTGGGCACAAGTCCCCATGCCAGCTTTGACGATTATTGCACTGCCCTAAAGTCCCTACTCCTCCCTGGGCCTTTGTTCCTCCTATTGAAAGAGAGGACCGGACTCCTCCCAACTCCATCTCTGTTGGTACAGATACCACAGTCTGACACCTGATCAGAAGCAGGACTAAGATATAGCTGCTGCTCCTGTGTGAGTCACTGACCACTGAGCACTCTTCCCCACCTTCAACCATCAGGTGGCCCAGCCAACCTGGCCTCAGTGCCCCTTGGCTCTTGGAGCTCTGGTTCTCCTTGAAATCCAGCGTCCCACCAGGCACTGATGTCCTTGCCGAGAGTGCAATTTCCCAGGCACTGCTGGGGTGGAAACACTTAGTTTGGCACAGAGGGTGACTCTTCTGGGAAACTCAGACCAGCAACCACAGCGCCAGCCTGCTGTCCTGGGTTCCCTCTGCTCAGGTCAGACTGACATGGTCTGTATGGAAAACCTCCTGCCCCCCTCCACTGGACCTTTCCTGCCCACCCATCAGCAAAGGTTATGGGCCACAGAGCTAAACAAGAATGCTACACTTGGGCCAAGCTAGGGCCCAAGTTCAAAACCAAGAATAAAGAGTGAGTACCACTGGAAATCAGAATTTCAGATCTGCATGACTATCGAAGACCACGTTTCCCTTACGGGGTATAAGAACTAATTGTATTTCCCTTCCCCCAGAGGTTATGAGCCACTAATGACAGTCAGAGAGCCCTGGTGGTGTCTTTCAAAGAAATCTAGCCAGTCTGTCCAGCAAGGTCTGTGCAAAGGCAAGAAACCAAAATACTACGTCCTACTTGTCCCCTTACTGCTTCTCCTGTCCCATGATCCTAGGGCAGTGTGAGATGTAGGTGGCAAGGCCAAGGAGCACTGTGTTTCCTGGCACCTGCTGAATGGTTGTAGTTCTAGAGCTAGCTGGCAGGATGCTAGAAGCCAGCCAGTGGGCCCTTCCAACATCCTCTCTGTGGCAAGGAGGGCACAGGAGTTCAGGGGTGGTAGGGACTTACATACTCCCAAAACTACTACCCGCTGGAGTAAGACTTCCTTCAAGGACCCCCTGACCTCCCACCTCCACTTGAATTCCTCCTGTGGACAAAAACTCACTCATTCTAACAACTGCCCTTCTATATTTGGGCAGTGAGTTGCCAAGGTCATTACACTGAGCTGAAACTTGCCCTCCCCCTTACCTTTACCCTCCAAGTGCCTCCATGCCAGAAACTGCTCACTGATTTCACTGGACTTTGTTTTGTCCTTTGATGTTCACACCCTTTCAAGTGACCCATCTGTATATTTTTCCCTTCCAAATTAACCACAAGTCTCTCAAGGACAGTGAATATGTCCTCTATTTTAACTTCTATTTACTTCTGATATCTGCCTGGGTGAGTGACCAGGCTTCTGCCCCCAGGAGATGTCTGATCAATATGCACTGACTATAAGAATTCATTGATTAGTTTTCCACTCTGATTTTGGAGCACAGAGAAAATCAGACTTTTTTGACTCCATAACCTGCCCTTCATTCTGGCTGCTTACCAGCTCACATCCCCAGCCTCCAAATTCACATGCAAAGACATAGATGTTAGCCCCACTAAAATCTTTCCCTTCACCATTCTTGATCTCTAAAGGTGCTGCTGAAATATTGATATGGAAGACATGGCTACAGAAGGAGGGTTTCTCCACCCTATCTGAATCCCTGAGGCAGGATGCTCCCTCAAGTGCTCCCAGCTTTGATGAGCCAGCTCTGAGCCTCTGTTTTTTCAAAAAAGATGGAGAAAAAAGTTCACCTCATAGGGGTGCTATGAAGGTTCACAAAGTTAACACATTTAGGATGGAATAATCACTAAAACGAGTGGTAGCTATTGTCTCAGCTAACAAGAAAATTATTGGTTCCGAAGCAGCAACTGTCAACTGTGACATTTCAAGTGCCTTTCCTCCCAAGGAGTAAACATATGCATGTAGATGTAGAGCAAAGGGAGGAGATCCTTAGACTGAAGTGACATGGGAATGACCATGCTGCCACCAACTGTGGGGTCAGCTTCTCTGGCGAGCCGCCACTCCATCTTTAGAAAACAGGCCTTGGTTTCAGACTCACTGAGCCGAATTCCCAAAAACAGCCGCTGTGGAGACTCTGGAAGCCCAGTGACTTTGCCTGTGGTGGGCTGCCAAGGAAATGACCTTGGCTGGCCCATTCTTCCCACCTACAGTGTCAGAGCCTGACTTCTCTCAGGAACTGCCTTGAATCCTGTCTCCCTCCTCCAGACCTCCATTCAGCCCCCAAGGTGCAGCTGTCTTGTGCTTCTGCCTTCGTGGCAGCTGGGCCAAAGGCAGCTGAGCAGAGAAGGGCGAAGGGACATGTCATTTCTGTCACTCAGGACACCCTTCCTCTGGCTGAGCAGCTGTCAGGGTGGCTTCTGTGTTATAGATTGGCTTCCTCCCCCAAGTATGCACTCTGCCTTTGGAAACCAAGCTCCCTAATCTAGCCAGGCACCCCCCCAACCCTTTCTTCTCTTACTTGAAGAAAAAAACATTATTTCAAATATCATGAGACTTCTCCGACAGAAAGACAGAGTGTAGGAGATGGGCTCCAGGCAGAGAAGCGAGTAGCTTCTGGAAATACACCAGAAAGCCCATGAAGGATGGGGCAGCTTCTTCCCTATGTGGGGCTATTCTGGGCAGAACAGAAAACTGAGGGATTCTGGCCTCAGTTCTGCCATCAAGCCTGAGGAGGAGGCACAGCATTTTCCCGCCCCCATTTTATAGGCAGAGGGAGCAATCTGCCCAGATCTCAGGCGACCGCAAGACAGTATTCCTCTGCCCTGTGCTTCCAGGTGCTCTTGCTGAGGCACACTGCATCCCAGCCTGTCCTGGGGTAACCAGTTGCCCCAGTTTGCCCAGGGCTAAGGGAGTTCTCAGGATGCAGCACTTTCCATGCTGGAACTAGGAAAGTCCTGGGCAAACCCTGATGAGCTGGTCAACTTAGCCTGTCCCCAAAACAGCAAGTCTGGGCTAAACATCATCAGCCTCCTGTCCTGCTCTGGACTTGAACGAGGTACCATCTGACAGGAAAAGAAGCTGTGCAGTGAGGTTCAAGCTGCTATGAAATGCCTCCTGAGGTGCCATGTCCCATTTCCAGCATCTCTGCTTCATTCTTTTAACAATTCCCTTTCCTCTCAACTACCAGTCTCTGTATGAAGCAAGAGAAAATGAGAAAAGTGGGAGAGATGGTTCCAGGGTTCCTTTATTTTAAAAAATATATATTTTTGGTTTCAGAAAGGAAGGAAGAGGGAGCAAGATAGGAACATCACAGATGAGAAAGAATCATCAATCGGCTGATGCAGGTAGGCATGTGCCCTTGACTGGAATCAAACCCAGGACCCTTCAGTCTGCAAGCCAACACTCTACCCACTGAGCCAAACCAGCTAGGGTTCCAGGGTTCCTTTCTGACAGCTCATATCCTAGGATTCTGTTAACATCCCCATGAATGCAGAGCCTCATTGTGTTCCTCCTGGGATCTGGAATTTTGTCTAGGAAATCTACATGAGCAAATCATCCCCGTGGCTCAGGAGCCAACAGGAACCTGGCTGTCCCATCTCCCAGGGGCTAAATGACATGTCACCCTGAAGACACTGAAGTCTGCCTTAGGTATCACTGAGACGGCCTCCTCTAGTTTCTGGCCTGTTTTCCAGAGTTGGTTTCTTGCATAATTGATAGATATAGCAGGGAGTAAAACACCTTGTCCACTGACAGCCTGGGAAGTCACATCCAAGGGCAAGTAGGTTAGGTGGCTTGAGGACACAGGCTCTCAGGGCCAGGGCAGCCCCATCCCATCAAGAGCTATTTTATTCCATAGAATTCCCCAGGGCTGTGTGAGAAGACAGCTCCCGCTGACCCCATAGGGCACCCTAAGGACCTTCCTGTTGAGCTTTGGCTAGTTCTGCTATAAACAACAACAACAAACAAACAAATTATCAGGCCCTAGCTGGTTTGACTTAGTGGATAGAGCATCGGCCTGCGGACTGAAGGGTCTCAGGTTCTATTCCAGTCAAGGGCACATGTCCCAGTTTTGGGCTTGATCCCCAGTAGGTGATGTGCAGGAAGCAGCCAATGATGATTCTCTCATCATTGATGTTTCTATCTCTCTCTCTTCCTCTTCCTTCCTCTCTGAAATCAATAAAAATAGATTTAAAAAGCAAAACCAAAAAATATCAGGAATGTGTCCCTCAGTCCAGCATAATCACCTCTGGGAAGATTCCAGCTCCTAATGTCCCAATCCAAGGATGAAAAACATCTGTCCACCCCACTCCTTAGACAGGAGGGTCTTGAGGAGTTTGGGAGGAAACTGTCACAGAGAGTTGGGCTGAATTGTGCTCCATCCCCAGCTGTGGACCCTGTAAAGCTCAACAATAGACATGCTGCAGTCCACGAGCCAGGCCAGGTGCTGTGGCTGGGCCACGAGAGAATTCCTGGCTGGGAATGGAATCTGGACCATACTCTACAGTCAACCATTCCCAGGTCAGAGTAAACAGAGGCTTTGGACATCAGCACCACTCCATCCAACAGGACTGCCTGTGGCCCTGCAGCTTTGGGGCAGGCTGGGGAAGACCTAACTCTCTCACTTTGTGAGCACAGTACCTGGCCCACCTCCGTGCCACTACACTCCCAGAGAGCCAGGAAGACTGGCAGGCCTAGCTGCCTGTGCGTCTTCTCTTCCCAGCTTCTGGGGAGCAGCTCTGCTACTGCACAGGACTGGAGAGCTGCAATTATCCAGACAGGATAAGAGCTATTTTGGGAAGGAGCTGTCCTGCTGCCAAGGCATTTGATTTCCTAAACTAAAACAAGATGGGGCAGAATAGGGAGGAACTTGCTCAATCAAAAACATCATATCCTGAAATAGAGGAAATACCCCTTCCCAAAGGTATAGATCTACATCAAGGGGTAAGCAAGGGGCTAGCTGTCAAGATACACCCCCCTAACTTTGGGAAGGAGGGGGGAAACCTGACCCCTTCAAATTCTCGGCTCACTCCCTCTCTCCTAAGACCATCCAGGAGCCTCTATTAAGTCTGCTGCATTTACTTGGACATCTGAGTGCAGACTATTTCATATTGTTGTTTCCTGTCCACATCTTATCTCCCCATCCAGACGGTAAGTTTTTCAAGGCCAAAGAATGTGTGCGCTATGTTTAATGCTTTCCCCAATAGTGCCTAGAAGAGTGCTAGGCATCTGAATAAAAATTGTTTGTGGAAGGAAGGGAGAAAGGGAGGAAGAGAAGGATTTACTGTCTTGCATTGAAATAATCTCTAAAAGTAGCTGCTCCCACCCACAGCTGAGCTCAGGGAGCAGGGCTGGACAAGAAGTCATGGCAGAGGGGGTGGCAGCCGCATTTCTGGCACCTCCACTGCAGCTGTTCCGTTATCTGAGCTCAGGCTGTCCTTCCCCTCCCCCCACTAGTTCTTCATCTGTAGTAGTCAACTGTCCATCCCGGGCTAGCCCATGGATGAGACCCATTAGAGGCCATGCTAGGCTCTGGGGAAGAAAGAGAGATGAGAGAGAATGGAGGTAGGAAGAGCTTGGACTATCTTACCAAACATGGGCCAAGAAGAACTAAAGTATTTAGGGGAGCAATACACTATGAAATCAGGACACTGGGCTGCTGAGAGCCGAGTTCACCTTGTGGCTCTCCAAGGTGAAGACTCAAATAGTGTGTAACCCAGAAAAGTGTCCCCTTTCTGGAATGCCCTAGGCTGGAGAGGGGAGAGCCAAGTAGGGACCAATCCAACCTATGGCTTCCCAGACAGCCTTCCCATAGGATGCTTGGAAGGATTCATCACTTGCCAGAAGGTCTCTACCCTTTCTCTCCAGGGCTACAAATTTCCCTCTGGGGAGATGCAGCCCTGGAGGAGCACAACTTGGCAAGTGGAACACAGGCTAGATTTCAGCCCCCGCTTGCCTGCTCTGCCAGTGCCCTTGTGCAGCAAACACCTGCCCAACAATAGAGAACAGCTTCATTAGAGGAGAAGACAGGGACTTGGGTAGGGAGAGCACAGGAAGACCAAAAGTAACTTCCTAGGGGCTTACCTCCTCATCTGTCATAATGGAGATGTAGAGGCCAGGCATTCCCAGTGGGCAGCAAATGGAAATCCGAGAGTGCCAACAGGAAGGGAAAAAGAGAATTTTACTGAAGATGTGCAGTAGACTAGGCCATAACATGGCCCAAGTCCCCTCCTAGTGCAAGTGGCCCAAACGTCAACAGCTGGCATTTGCTGAGTGCTCACCATTGCCATGCACCATACCATGCTAAGTGTTTTACATGTCATAGCTTGGTCAGTCTTCATAAGAAATCTAAAAGGAAGCCATTGTTCCCATTAACAGATGGGGAAAAGGAATGATTATAGAGGTCAAATACTTACCCAATGTCATAGTTAGAAAATAGTTGTGGGGGGGCGGGGAGAGGGAGAGGTTAATGAGGGGAAAGAGGAACATATATAATACTTTCAACAATCAAGATTTTAAAAAAAAGTGGACACGGGTCTCAAACCCAATAATATGACTCCAGAATCCATACTCTACTAAACCTCTACTTCACGGAGCTTTGCTGTGAGGCAGGGCTACCCTTCTCTGCTGAGGGCTCATGCTGGTTGGTATCGCATTGCATTCCTGGGGCTCTCTCTTTCCTAGGAACTTCCTGATTCAGAGTCCTGACTTCCCTCATGCTCATGGGGCTGGAGCATATTTGGACCACAATCCTTGTAGCAGGAACTTCTTGCCACTATGATTCACGTTTAAGGGTTGGTCCTTACGCTCCCTCCCACCACAGAAGTCAAGATACAAGGGGTGTCAGGAGGGTCACAGACCCTGAAGATACTTTTCTTAAGGACTTTAAAGTTGGCTGCAGGACCCACTGACCCCTCAAGGAGGAAGCCCAGACATCCCTGGAGATCCTTTTGGGCAGCAGCCAATAAGGACCTCCCAGGCCCTGGAATAGGGGTGTGCGTAGGGTTCTGAGCAACCAGAGACACATTGAGGAGACACCTCAACTGGAATCAGTGTGGAGTCAGCCCTGAGTTAGACTGTGAAGCAGGTACGTTATTTTTGGTGGGGTTTGTTTCTTTATCACATGATAGGTAACATCAGCTAAGCTGAAAGGCCATGGGCTTACATTGTTCTCCATGCCTACTATTCTCCAGTGACTACTTCCCATTATAAGAAGACTCCTGAACATGAAAAAGGTTCCAAGTCCCAAAGAAATAACTAATGGTGGCAAGATAAGAAGTTCCTCTGTTCCTTCAAGTCAAAGTCCCAGCATGCACCATGTCCTAACAGACCTAGCTCTGTACATACATCAAGGCTACCCTCCCACCTGTCCTCCTGCCTCCCAAACCCCCACAATGAACCATGGGAGGGAAAAAGCACAGACCTTTTAGCCACCAGATGACACGATTGTACATTTCCTCAGAGACATCTGAAAGTAACAGAGATTGGTATGTTTTTTCTCTGTGGGATGTACACTTCCTGCCCTTTGCTACTTAACATCTCCCTTTCTAGCTCCATATTTCTCCACCCAAAGGTGCCCTCAGCCTTTGATCCTCTCCAAGAAGCTCCTCCAGTCTAGGGCTAAATGTCACACTCCTACTCTTCCTCTCCCTTTTCTCCTAGCCTCTGTGCCACTGTTAATGCCTTTCCCCTCTTGGAAGTCTTAAGTCCCAGCTCATCTGTGCCTCACCTCCTCCACTTTGTTTCCAGAATATTTACCAGAGGACCTTGTTCTCTTTACTAGCTCTTACCAGCCCTCACCCCAGCTCAGTACTTCATGTCCACTCTCAGGAAGCAGCTTCCCCACCCTGCAAACCACTCTCTACTACCTTCCATGGAAAGGTTAAGCGCGTTGCCTGGAAGAATCAATGCCTGACGCCGACCCAAGCATTGTCATCGATGTCATTAGCTTGGAGCTCAGAGAAGCTGGCGGGGAATGGAGCAATGGGCTCAAGGATGGGTCTAGCTTTGGCACTGGCAGGAGAGCAGCTCTAAGGCCCAAAATGAAGAGGGGGCCTCCCTGTCCATGTCCCACCTCACTAAATCGGGGTTGCACCTGGGCAGTCTGCTCCTTCACATACCCAAGAAGAAAGCACTAAACCTTTGAATGGGTTGTTTGGAGGTGTGCTTGGGAGCCTGTGGCACTTCCGTCAATTGTGCCCAGCTTGGAGGCTCAGTTGGTGATTGTAGTGGTGGTGGTGGTGGTGATGGTGGTGGTGGTGGTGGTGGTGGTGGTGGTGGTGGTGTTGCTGGTGCTGCTGGTGGTGATGGACTTGCCTTCTCTTGCTGGAGATCATCACAGAAAGGACTTGAGGCCATTTCAAGAAAGGACAATGAATGGTCTGCGGGAAGTGGGGATTTAGGCTCGAAATCAGGTGTTGTTGGCCGGCTTTGAGGCATTTCAATGTCAGGATTGAGTAAGGCCCACCATGAGCAGTCAGGCCCATACTTAGGTAAGGACCGAGGGGGTAAGGGCCGAGGGGTCAGTTCCACTTTTGCATGAGCAGAGTGACTTGGGGAGGGTGCTGGGGGCATGTAGACACTTTCTGAGGGTTTCTGGGTACACTGCTTACAGACAGGCTCAGGAGATTTGTGGGGGCTCTCAGACACTGTCCGAGGTGTCACACGGTGAGCTGGCTGTCCTGGGTATATGGTGACTCTGCGGCTGACCTCATTATCTCCTCGCATTGGGGACTTCATGTTGTCCTCCACTTCTGCTGACATTAAGACTTTTGGGGAGGGCTTCGTTTCAGTGTGGGCAGACTGCTTGTGGATAGATTCAGGGTCTACACGCATAGAAACTCGGTGTCCACCATCCAAATCTTTAAGGATAGAGAGTCTGAGGGATGATTCCACTTTCTTGTTCCTATGCAAGGGCTTGTGTTCTACATAAATTGAGTTGTAGTGACCCATTTCATACTCTTGGTCAGGGGCCCTTCTCTGAGCTGTCCGAGGGTCTGCATAGGTGTGGCTGTAATAAGCCGTTTCAGACTCTTGGTCAGGGGCCCTTCTCTGAGCTGTCCGAGGGTCCGGATAGGTGTGGCTGTAATAACCCGTTTCACACTCTTGGTCAGGGGCCCTTCTCTGAGCTGTCCGAGGGTCTGCATAGGTGTGGCTGTAATAACTCGTTTCACACTCTTGGTCAGGGGCCCTTCTCTGAGCTGTCCGAGGGTCTGCATAGGTGTGGCTGTAATAACCCGTTTCACACTCTTGGTCAGGGGCCTTTCTCTGAGCTGTCCGAGGGTCTGCATAGGTGTGGCTGTAATAACCCGTTTCAGACTCTTGGTCAGGGGCCCTTCTCTGAGCTGTCTGAGGGTCTGCATAGGTGTGGCTGTAATAACCCGTTTCAGACTCTTGGTCAGGGGCCTTTCTCTGAGCTGTCCGAGGGTCTGCATAGGTGCGGCTGTAATAAACCGTTTCAGATTCTTGGTCAGGGGCCCTTCTCTGAGCTGTCCGAGGGTCTGCATAGGTGTGGCTGTAATAACCCGTTTCAGACTCTTGGTCAGGGGCCCTTCTCTGAGCTGTCCGAGGGTCTGCAGAAGGGCGGGTCGGGCTGGAGGCTTTCCTTGGAGATCTGATCGCAGTAGTTATACTCTTTCGGGTGGGCTCAGTTTGGACTGCTTCATCCTTTGGGCAAACCAAAGTCCTACGGGGAACTCTGACCCCTTGTGGGTACTGTACCTTGGAGGGTGGGTCTTCTGGTAAGGTTTGTATATTATCCTTCTGGTCTACAAAACTCAACCGGCGAGAGGATTTGGCATCTGGGGTTGAGTAACGATTAATGTCATGCCCTGCCTTGCTCTCAGCCCTTCTTCGTGGGGATTCCTCTCTGTGGGGACTACTAGTCCGCTGCATGTGAACAGCATAGGAGGATGGTGGATGAGTTTGCTGGATCTTTCGGTGAAGAGAGGAATGACGATATGCTTCTGATTTTGACCGGTTCTCAGTTCCTCTAGGGTTGGGTGCTCCAGAGAAGCTGGTTCCTGGGAGGCTAAAGCGATAATCGTCTTTGGGAATGATGGGATGCCCAGGTTCTGATCTTCGATGGATAGGAGGGCTCATGGTGATTACAGCGCTTCGGTGGGTCGAGGCAGCAATGGACCCATGTCCTTGATGAGGGTTTGTGCTGGTTATCTCAGCCCCTTTCTGTGTTGAAACTGTTGCCTTAGTCCCAGTTTTATTTGTCTTGACCATTTGATAGGTGGTGCCCCTCTGGGTAGAACCCATATTTTACCGGCTGGCTTGCATTCAGGATCCTAAAGAAGCCTGAATATTTACCCTCAGTTTTAAAAGCTGTTCTTGCACTCCCACAAAAGTGGCTGTTGTTCTAAGAGTGTCTCAAACAGTCCCCTTAGCTACCTGCCTGGTGATGTCATAAAGGAAGGAGCTTCCTATTAAACATCCTGGCAGACAGCCACAATTCTTCAGAGAATCTCAAGCAGTAACTGCACGGAAACTGGATGTCTTTGGAATTGACATCAGCAAAGCTTTGACTAAATTTTTAGCAAATTCAGGATTTCCTGGTGTATAGGAAAGCTCCATGCCCTCCCCTACTCTCCTGAGATTCCATTAATCCCCAGAGACTCATCCAAGGCAAGGCTATTCAAATCAATCATGTTGTGTTAGCCCCAGTCTTAATTAGGTGCAAGGTCCAAATTTGTCCTAGTTTGATTTGGAACTACACTGTATATAAGTAATATAGAGTCCAACCTTTTCCAGGTTTTGTGGGTGGTTTGGTTGACCTTGGGGTAAAAATTCAGGGTCATAAATTCTCACATTCTTGGCCTAGGAGTAAGGATAGGATTTGCTGAAAGGATTTGGAGTTAGTCATTGGTTTCAGTCATAAGTGGCTACTTGTGCACAAGTTACTTGGCTTGCCTGAGGCTTGGTTCCTTCATCTAGAAATCACTGTCTGGTAGGTGGGCATTGCACAATGCTAGTGTCCTTTCTCACGATCCCTTTCTCTTAGCTATCCTGATCAGCTGGACCTCTGGTTCTTTCTTTATTTGAAGAGTGACCTTCCAACTTGAATATCCATTTTGGATAAGCGAGAGTCATCTTTCTCTCCCTTTCACATGCTTCTCTTTGTGTCTTTCTCTGTCTGTCTCTCTTTCAGACACTGACTCTACCATATCCATCATCTATTTCCCTATTGACTCTGAAGGGTCATCACAGTTCTGGCATGGTCAGATTCATTGTTTCTGGATCTTTAAATTCAGCCTAGATTAGAGACAAAGATGAAACAAAAAACCACACATTTTTACGTAGTGGGGATCTCAATAGATTGAGAAACTTTGAGCTACTGATATAAAACCTTAGAATGTAAAACACTAGGTTAGTCACTATATCTTTTTTTTTTAATAGAAAAGGATAAAAGTGGGAGAACATTTACAAGTCAGATATTTTGAAGATACCATGGGTAAACCAGGTTGAAGTATTGATTTATAGTTATTTGTTAGCTTATAAAATTGAGACTGGCTTACTTGAACAAAGCTTTCCTATGAGATCCTACTTTAAACAAGATGGTTTACTGACATATAACCTTTAGCCACAAGACTAAAATGTGTATTTGTTGAGTTTTAGGAGTTATGTTTTCTGAGTATTAATCCCTCATCAGATATGTAGTTTGCAAATATTTTTTTAAATGTTTTTATTGATTTTTAGAGAGGAAAGGAGAGAAATAGAAACATCATTGGTCGGCTGCCTCCTGCATGCCCCCTACTGGGGATGGAGCTCACGACCCGGGCATGTGCTCTAACCAGGAATTGAACCAGCAACCTCTTGGTTCATGGGTCAACACTCAACCACTGAACCACACTGGTTGGCATGATTTGCAAATATTTTCTCCCATTCGATGGGTTGCCGTTTTACTCGTGGATATTGAAATTTTAAATCTTCATGAACTGCAACATGTCTACTTTTTCTCTTGTGGCCTGTGCCTTTGGTGTCATATCCAAGAAATCATTGCCAAATTCAATGCTATAAAGTTTTCATCCTGTTTTATTTAAGAGTCTTATTGTTTTTGGTCTTAGGTGTAGGTCCTGGTTCCATTTTGAGTTAATTTTTGTACATGGTGTTAGATAAGGGTTCAATTTCATTCTTTTGCATGTGGATACCCAGTTTTCCCAGCACCATTTGTTTAAAAGATGGTCCTTTCCCCAAGGTCTTGGTACCCTTGGCAAAAATCATTTGGCTATATGTGAAAGGGTTATTTCTGGATTCTCCATTCTATTGTGTTTATCTACGGGTCTGTCTTTATGCTAATATCGAATTGTTTTGATTACTATAGCTTTGATACCAGGAAGTATGAGTCCTCCAGTTTTGTTCTTCCTTTGCAAGATTATTTTGGCTATCCAGGGTCCACTGAACTTGGGATTTTGATATTGAATCTGTAGATCCCTTTGGGCAGTACCAACATTTTAAAAATATTAAGTCTTCCATTATATAAATATGGGATGTGTTTTCATTTATGTCATCTTTAATTTCTTCTAGCAATGTTTTGTAGTTTTCATAGTATAAATGTTTCATCTTTTTGGTTAAATTAACAAGTATTTTATTATTTTTGGATGCTTTGTAAATGTTGTTTTTGTACTTTCCTTTCAGATTGTTCATTGGTCATGAAAATGCAACTGATTTTTGTGTATTGCCTTTGTATCCTGCTACTTTGCTGAATTCATTTAGTCTAACAGGTTTTTTTGTGGAATACTTAGAGTTTTCTACATATAAGCTCATATAATCTGAAAGCAGAGATAATTTTTCTTCTACCTGTCTGCTGTGTTGGTTTCTCTCCCAATAATTAAACACATCTTACACAGCTAAAAGCTAACTGCTATTAAAAGTAAACATTTTATTACATAACAGAAGTACAAGTTTTCAAAAATCTATGTCAACAAAACCAAAGCCATTATGAACACAATGAGAGATTTTTATAGTCAACAACACTACCTTTCACTTTTCAGACATTTAACTGAAAACAAATGATTACAACTGCTGTGCTGAAATAAAAGCTCAAAAAATATCTCTGAAAAACAGAAACAAAAACAAATGGTAACATGTGCTATAAACAGACAGGACCAAGTCTTCCTGTCTATTGTGGCAGGTGAACAAAGTGTGAGTTAGGGATCCATTACTCTAATGGTGACTGAAGTAGACCCGGGAGAAGGTAGCTCACAAGCAGGTGCTCAAACTCAGACCAGGAGTCCATCTATGATCCGGTTCCGGTCAGTCTGATAAGTCACTCTGATCCAGTATGATTATCCTGTGTGTGTTTTTTAAAAACAAAGAAGGGAGTTTTGAGTTGGTGTGTACATTTTTAAAAGATACAAAAAGCAGCCTCTTTCTATTCAACTGAATTTAAGGGAAAGGAATTTTTATTTCTTTAAATTTAAATAATTATATTAAATTTATTGACCCAGCCAGTGTGGCTCAGTGGTTGAGCATTGAACTATGAACCAGGAGTCACGGTTTAATTCCCAGTCAGGACACATGCCCTGGTTGTGGGCTTGATCCCTGATGGGGGCCAGGAGGTATGAGAAGCAGCCAATCAGTGATTCTATCTTATCATTAATGTTGCTATCTCTCTCCCCCTCTCCCTTCCTCTCTGAAATCACTAAAAATATATTTTTTTAAAATTTACTGGAGTAACATTGGTTAATAACATGATTTTTATAATCAAAGTAGACATGCTCAACTAGGGTATCATGGAAATGCAAAATGACTGCAAAGCAAATGATAGCAGCATCTTATGGACTCCCTCCATCTAAAACTGTTCTGCTAATTCTACTGATTACTTCACCAAAGTTAGTGTTCATTTTACCTTATGTTTTAAAAATTAAACAACTTTGAATTCAAGTCTTTGTCACTAATGTTTATTAAGATGCTGATAAATGTTTAAAGTCTGCCCAGGTTGTTTAGAAATAATGAACTTTGACCTACAAACATCTGGTATCTCATTACCTGGATGGTTCTGACCAACTCAGTCGCTTCCAAAAACAAGATTTCAGTTCCTCTTGATGAAATATAGGAGAAAGAAAAAATAACCTGATTACTTGCTAGGTCAAAGGGTACTGGTATTCAGAAGTCACACTAGTGCTCTCTCTAGTTTAAGGTGAACTGTTTTACCTAGATTCTTCCTAAAAACAGTTCATTGGTTTCCTCTTCTAACATTTTGCAGTTCCCTGTCATAGCTATAGACACTATGATGCTAATTCATAAAGGCTCTGTATTATATTCTCAGTAAATTGAATACTAGCTCAATGCTCACACACTCTGGGCTCTGTCCCAGTCAGGGTCCTGAAGGAAACAGAATGCAATCCCAGGCCCTTTAATGAAGTGATTACTTAGAGAGATGTAGTCAGAGTTGAGGGAGCAAACAAGGGATGGCAAGGCATCCAGTGACTAGCAGCAGTGGGAAACCATTATCGCTCCTAAGTCTGAAAGAACTGGAGGGTGGAGGTAGGGCAGGATGGTTACTGGAACCCAGTGAGAGCTGGAACTGGGAAGAATGGGCTGTGTTTATGAAGGACACCACTTCTAGGCAGAGATGAGGTGCTGAACTGAATTAGACAGGGGAAGTAATACCCCAATGGCTCTCCTGCCCTCTGATATGCTGGTGCCTCCCACTGGCCAGTGGGAAGACAGCTGGCCAGGAATCCCAGGAGGTGCAGGGTCAGCATCCTGGGGCACAAAGCAGAGCAGGGAGAGCAGGAGAATGCAAATGGACTGGAGAAGGATGAAAGGGATACCTGATCTGAAAGAGTTAATGTCTCTAACTTCCTGAGTAGAAGGAACTTAAATATACGCAGGCATCATTTGTGAATGGCATTTTAAAGCTCTATCAAATTGTCTTGATATTAAGGTTAATTTATACCTTTCACATTACTTGTAGACTCCATTTAAATTACACAATTTATGATTTCTTATTGGATTCTGCAGTCTGTGTGTGAGCTAAATTTAGAACTCTTTTGAAGGTACTAAACAGTTAGAAGCAAAACATCTTTACAGACAATATGCAAGATAAGGATGATGAGACTGGCCGAAGGCTTGCTTTAGACATGAAATTGGATGTTGTTACTGTTTTGTGATGAAGCCATGATTAGCAATTAACAGAAATCCTGGGCTGAACTACAGGGAAAATGTGTATGAGAATTATGTATAGCATCTGGAAAACATTTCTAAGTAACTTTGATGTTCACCAAAGCCCAAGGATTCCCAGCTACACTGTAAATGATTATTCATTCATACATACCTTCTTTAGAAGCCCCTACAAAGCTCTCTGATGTCCTCTCTGGTTTCATGCCTTCTTCCACTTTCCTCTTCTTTTCACCAACTTCTTGATCCTTAGTATTTGTCTCCCTTCAATAACAACAATTTTCCATATCAAAACATATACACAATAGCCAGGGGAACAGGACTTACTCCAAAGGAAACATAATAGCTGGGCACTAATGGAGTGTTCCCTACAGGCCAGGCATCGGTTCAAGGGCTATAATATATATTAATTCAATTCTCATCACAACGATATAAGGTAGTTATCACTACCATCCTCATTAAGTGATAAGGAAACTGAGGCACAAAAGTTAAATTACATGCCTAGTAAGCCCTAGAGCTGGTCTATCTCAGATTCTGCTCTCAATCACTAGGCTATACTGTCCCAAAGAAAAAAATCATTTTACTTATGTTGCAATTGGTGTCCTTTTACAACAAGCACTTCATTGCCTCACCTTCATTTCCTGAAACTCTCTGAATTGAAATATCAAATTAAAGTATCTAACCATTTAAGAGCTCTTAAGGGCAGAGACGTCCCATCCATCTGCACCCAGCCCCTAGGCACAGCACTAGGATCGAGGTAGGTGCACCACAGATACTGGCTGAACCAAACTGGCACTGTTCAGATATTTCTCTTCTGTTTTCATTTGGTAGATATTCAAAACAAATATGTAAATGAGAGAGAAAATAAAGCCCGGTGGGGTGAGAAGGACTTTTTCCTCCTAACCTCTCATCACTAATAGGATCATAGGCTCTAGAGTCCACAGCAGCCTTCAGGTTAGCTTCTACCTCTGTCCAAATGCCTCTGAAACTAAACTAACAGTCACCAGTCTGTGCTTGAAGGGGAGGAGCTGTTGTTAAAGTAAGTGTGAAGGCATCTGTTTTCTCTGCCAAATAGCTATGGCTATGAGAAAGTTTGTGCTTTACTGAATAAAACCCCCTTACACTGCAGTTTCTAGTCACTAGCTCTATCCTTTGGGACAGACGTGAGTAAGTTGACTCTCTTTACTTTGCGTTATTTCAGATATTTGAGGGGAGCTATCAAATTCTCCACTCCATCTGCTCTTCTCAGGCCGAGCTTCCCCAGCTGTTCTCATATGACATGGTTTCCAGACCTGACTGTTCAATGGCCATCCTCTTCTATTTGTGAGTGTCCCTTTTAAAATGTGATGCCCAGAAAGGAACCCTACTCTGTGTCATGCCAGTGTGAGGCATTACTTTCATCTGGTCAATACATTTCTGTCTACTCATCATTAATGCTGTACTGACCTTTTCATTTTTATTTTTCATTGACCCTTTTAGTAACTGCATCAAACTGAGGCCTCATGGAGTTGCTGCCCATGCCTTCTTCAATAAGAATTTCTTGAATTCTTACTGTCTCAAAATGCCTGCTAAATACTGGGCATATAAAAAATAAGACTCACGCTCTCTTTCTCCCCCCACCCCCTCTCAGTAAGTAAATAAATAAATGACACACTTCCTGCTTTCAATGAAATTACAGTGAGTAGGATCTTCCAATAAAAAATTCCACATTAGGCCAAAACCAGTTCCGCTCGGTGGATAGAGCGTTGGCTTGCAGACTGAAGGTCCCAGGTTTGATTCCTGTCAAGGGCATGTATCTTGGTTGCGGTCACATCCCCAGTGGGGTGTGTACAGGAGGCAGCTGATCGATGTTTCTCTCTCTTCGATGTTTCTAACTCTCTATCTCTCTCCCTTCCTCTCTGTAAAAAAAATCAATAAAATATATATTTTTTTAAAAATTCCAAATTAGGTCAGATCTCTCACATTCTACACTTTTGGATCCAAATGCTCAGCTTCATCTTTAGAGAAATCTAACATTTCTACCTGTCAAAACCATTTTGAATCCACAGTCTATCACCTATCACATTTGTATTCATTTTAGACTTGTGTTATCTAAAAATTTGATAAGCATGCCTTTTTTATTTAATTCAAACAACTGATGAAAATGTTGAAAGTGACAGGGCCAAGATACAGCAATCTTAGAGGCCTCTCTCTGTAGTGATATCCATCTGTTAATCAATATCTTGAGTACTATGGGTGTTTGGAGGAAGATGGGCAGACAGGAGTCAGGGCTGGCTTATCTACAGCAATGTAATGCCATCACCAGACATTCATTCCTCAAAAAGGCAAGATGTTTTTTAAAAACTAAAATCTAGTCCCCCTTCCAGAGAAAGAAGAAAGCGATCCCCTGATGGAGAACAGTAAATAACCTTGCAGAGCTCTTGGGGAGATCCTGTAGCACTGCGATGTCCTCAGGTGGCTGTAGCCATCTTTCCAGGTCCTCATCGAGAGAAGAGTGAGCTCTATCCAAGATCAAGCGAAGAGAATTGAGACAACAGTCATTTCCTGCCTCCCTCCAGAAGGAGCCATAGCACTTTACAGTGCGAAAGGACCTTCAAATTTGTGCTTTCATTACACATATAAGAAAAGGAGAGCTCACTGAGATTGTATGTAGAGTTGTAGAGGTCACCTAGACCCAATTTAAATGTGCACAAAATCCTCCTTTAAGCCTCTTGACAAAAAGCTTCAGCACCCATGAGATCAATACCTTCCAAAGTCTGATGCCAGACTGTCTCAATTCTTTTTTTATTTATTGACTGATTAAGGTATTACATATGTGTCCTTATCCCCCCACCCATTGCCTCGCCACCCCCTGCACCCCCCGCTCATTTCTCCCCCCCGCCCCGCCCGCTCATTTCTTGATCATTAAGTCAATTTCCACCTGAGGCTAGAACTGTGCCTTCATTTCTACAAGTTTTCTTTACTAAGAACTGCCTCTGAGACTAAATGATGCAGAGTGTGTTTTCAGAAGGCCTGTAAAGTCCCACCCATCTGAAAAATATCTTCCACTCTGGCTTGGTGCCGAGGACTGATTTGACGGAGCATCTGTGGGCATCTCTCTGTGTCCAGCACAGCCAGCCCTTTTGGAAAAGGAAGAGACAACAATACCAGTAGCTAGCTTTTGATCATGTGACTTTATATAATCAAATGTAACTCCACTTTCTTGAATTACTCTTCTTTTGCCTTGAATAATGACATAGATATTACTGGGGATGTTTTGGGGAGACAGAAGGACTGGAGTTACATCATACATTATGATCAAAAGATTTTTTAAAACTTAAAAATATATATTTTATCTCCCTCCCCTTTTCCTCCTCTGTCTCCCACAAAACGCTTTCCCAATTTCCTCAAAGGTCCCAGGGGCTCTTATCTCCTCCTCTATTTCACAGACCTTCCCTTCCAGATCTCTCTCTTTTCCTTCCTTATAGAGAATGATTTTACCCTTGAAGAGTGTGACAAAAATAGGATTCACTATCCAAAAGCTATAGCACTCTTTTCCCTTCTTTAGCCTTCTTCTACAGCAGCTAAAAAGTTAAAGGCTCAAATTCCAGTCTCCCTTGTAACTGAAGATGGTCACACATCCCATTTGGCCAATGATATATAGTGGGCATCTGCTGGGAAGGGCTTCGGGAAAGATTTTGCTTCCCAAATAAAAAGGGATCAAGTCAGCTAGAATATTCCTTTGCCCCCCTCTCTTATCTCTGCCAGGTCTGTGGATAGGGGTTATGCAACCAGGAGGTGACTAGCCTGAAAATAAAGGCCAGCAAGCTATGCTGTTGCTACAGATGGCACACCAGGAAGATCAAAAGAACCATCTTTTGATACACTACCAACCTGTGGGCCTCTTGTCATGTGAGACAAACTCACTTAAGCACGATAGTGGGGTTTTCTATCATTGCAGCTTAAAGAATTCTGCAGGGCTACCCTAAGGATCCACAGGACCAGGATTAGGATGAAGCAAGTGGTGCAAAGGCAGATTCAGATCCTGGCTTTCCTTAAAATTCAGATATTTTATTCATCATGGATTCTTTTTTGTATTAATTTCTATTTTTTAAATATTGCATTAAAACAACACTCCTCCATTTTGTGCCCAACGAGTGTCTTACTCATCTTGCCCTGAATGACAGGACAAGGCAAGAGAAGTCAGGAGGCAAAGGAGATGAACTGCAGTGTTTTACTTTACAACACAAGTTAGAGGAGAGCTCTGAATCAGGGCAAGAGTCATGTTTCTTAAGGCAACCTTGTGTTTTTTACACTGAATTATCTAGGTGACTGCCTGCCCCATTCCCTCGTATTTGGCTAGAAAGATCTAACAATTCTCTTCCAATGCCTTTAAGTAAAATGTCTTGAAAGAAGCCAAAACCTGTGTTTGCCTCACAAAATGGAAGTAAAAAAAAAACAAAAAACAAACAAACGTACAAAAAACTTGACAAGAAAAAAAACCTCTATTTAAAAATGGGCAAAGGAGTCAAATAGATATTTCTCCAAAGAACATATACAAATGGACAGCAAACACATTTGAAAAAATATTCAACATCACAAATGATAAGGAAAATGCAAATCAAAGCCACAATGAGATATCACCTCATATCCTTTAGGATGGCTACTATTAAAAAAACAATCCAGAAAATACTAAGTATTGGCAAGAACGTGAAGAAACTGAAACCCTTGTGCACTGTCAGTGGGAATGTAAAATGGTGCAGTTGCTGTGGAAAACAGTCTGGTATTTCCTCAAAAAATTAAAAATAGATTTACCATATGAGCCAACAATCCCACATCAGAATATGTCCAAAAGAATTGAAAGCAGGGTACTTTGAAGAGATATTTGTATACCTATGTTCATAGCAGCATTATTCACAATAGTCAAAAGGTGGGAGCAATCAGTGTCCACTAACAAATGAAAGAATAAACAAAATCCGATACACATACATATAAACATACTAGTACAATGGAATTAAGCCTTAAAAAGTAAGAAAATTCTGACACATGTGACATGAATGGACCTTGAGAACATTATGCCAAGTGAAATAAGTTAGTTGCAAAAAGACAAGTACTGTATCATTTCACTTATATAAGGTCATCAAAAGTAGTCAAACTCATAGAAGCAGAAAGTGGAATGGTGGTTGCTGGGACTGAGGGGAGAGGGGTATGGAGAGTTGTTTAATGGGTATAGAGTTTCAGTTTTGCAAAATGGAGAAGTTCTGGAGATTGGTTGCACAACAATGTGAATATAATTAACACTAGTGAACTTAAACATTTTATGTTATGTGTATTCTAATGACAATTTAAATTTTTTTTTAACATTTAGGAATAGGGGCTATTGGGATAGTATGAAAAAAGACTATTTCCCCACCCCTTCTTCTTATTTGTCAATAGCAGAACAAAAACTAATACAGTAATTTAAATCCTTTCAAAAGTCCAGCTTTGTATGTTACCTCTCTGTGTCCTCTTCTAGACCCTGAGTTTCTTGGGTCCAAATCACACTGCTATCTTCTTTTGTGCTGTTAGTTTCTTGTTCTTCTAAATGACTTCGATCTAAAAACAGTTGAAAAACTTCACTTTATTTGAACAACAACAAAAAATAATAATTCAAAATGACTGCCTTAAAATGAAGTGCTTTATAAAACTTAGGGCTAATCGGTGGCCCCTGTACTCTGCAAAGCACTAGTTCCTGCTTCCCCAGGAGAGCAGGTGCCAGGTGGCAGTCTGCAGGGTGCCTGTATTCACAGCAGCTGCCACAGGGGTCTTGGGAGCTCTGCAGTGCCAGGTGAAGCTACAGGAAATGCTGGCTGTGCCAGGGCTCAAGAGAGACAGAGGAAGCAGAGGAAAGAAAGGGAACATAAAAGAGGAAGGAAGAGACCCTGAAAACAAATCGCAGATTTTCTTGAGGACCACCCTATTCTCACTTGTAGATGTTTCTAGGTTGGAGCCCCAGGGAAAATATTTGGGTGGGGAAAGGTAGTGCCCTTTAATATATGCCAGGCATTTTACACATGCCATCTCGCTCCATCTTGCCAGTAGTCCTATGAAGGGAAAGGAACTAACATTTGTTCAGTGTCTTACAATGTACCAGGCACTGTGTATGAAACTATTCTGTACATCATGGAGTAGGAATTATCATCCCTATTTTACAGGTAAGGATGACTGAGGTTCAGAGACATTAAACAGGTCCACACTCTCCCAAATGTACCACTGTACTGCCAAGGGCAGCCCCACAGCAAGAACCTGATGAGAAACATCTGGGTAGTTGGCTTACCATTTGCAGGGACGCCCAGAGGATTTGCTATGTCCTCACCCAGCACTGCCGATGAGGCCTGCTGCCTCTTCAAGTGCTCTGTCCAATACAAAAGCAGAAGGCAACTTATTTCTTCCTTTGCATGTCACACCATTTTCTAGGGCAGCAGTTTTCAAAGGGTGGTCCTCAGACCAGCCACAGTTTACCTGAGAACTTGTTAGATATGCAAATTCTGGGCCTCATTCCAGACCCACTGAATCAGAACCTTGTGGTGGGGTTCAGCAATCTATAGTTTAACCAGGTGATTCTGGTGCCTGGATACCACTGCTTGAGGACTTTCAATCCCATACAACAATAAAAATAAAACCTATGATGATAGGAAAGATTTCTAGAGCCCTATGTGGCAGGTACAGTTTCTAACTATCATGAAGTCAAGATCAACGTTCGCAGTTAATTCTCACAACAACCCTATGAGATTGATCACATTGTTATTCCTGTTTAACAGATGTGGAAATGGAAGTAAAAAAAGGTTAAGGAGGAATTTACCTAGAATCACAGAGAATAAGAGAAGGAAATGGAATTTAAGTCCAGGCAGTCTAGCTCTAAGGTTTATGCTCTTAATCTCCAGTTTCTAATCTCTCAAACTGTTTGTAACAGCATCAAAGCAACCCATAATTTCCCCCATCTCTATTGGACTATATTTCATATTTTTACCTAATGGGAAAGACAGAAAGCAAAGAATATAATGTCCAGTTCTTAAAGAATTGCTCACTAGACCAAGACAAGCATCTGCTAAGCTCAGCACACTGCCTTGCATCTGTTAGGTGCTTGGTCTCCTCCAAGTGCCCCCAGAGCAAAGCAGAGACAGCTGGGAGGCATCACAGACAGGAGCCCAGGGCTCACTCACCGCACAGCCCTGCTGTGTGCAGAAACCGGTCTCACCCTTCCTGCAGTTCAGTTATAGGCCCTACCTGGTAGCTCCTGGGCATCATGGGGCCCCACAAGATCATGCAATATAACTTGAAATAAAAAGCTCATTTTATCCTTATTAAAGTAGTCCCTTGTTGGTCTTAAGGATCCTCTAGGATTCTAAAGCACCTCCCCTTTAGGCCCTTGCCAGAAGCCCAGGGCTATGCATGTGGGTGTTCCAAAAGCACAGGTATCAGCTTCTGGTCACTCCTGAGGGGGAACAACAGAGTGATGATGTATATGACCAGCTGAGAGCACCCATTATTAGGAGAAACTACCCAAATGCCCTCTGCCCTTTATCTTTCTGGAAAATTACTGACCCACCTCAAAGTACAGACATCACCTAGAAACCTGGCCCAGATCAGTCCTGTGAGCAACATGAGGGAGGGCTGCACAGATGCCCTGGGACACAACAGTGCCATGAGGCTGGAGCCCGAGAAGAGATCTGGTGACAGCTGCTGAAACAGGGGACTCCGCGTGGTGACTGAGAGAGAAGACAGCAGAATCCAGAGGAAAGTTTCACTCAAGTCAAACTGCAAAGGAGCCTACAAGTACTGCTTAGGCCAGGACCAAGACACAGATGACACCCTGTAGGGTGTGTGGTGACCTCTATCTACTCACAAGCAGCAGTTCTATTGTATTAGGAAGAGCATGCCCTAGACAGTTTGGCTCAGTGGATAGAGCATCGGCCTGCAGACCAAAGGGTCCTGGATTCAATTCCGATCAAAGGCACATACCTTGGTTGCAGGATCCTCCCTGGCCCAGGCCCTGGTTGGGGCTCATGCAGGAGGCAACTAATCAATGGGTTTCCCTCATATTAATGTTTCTGTCTTTTCCTCTCTCTCCCACTCTCTCTAAAAGATCAATAAAAAAGATATCCTAGGGTGAGGATTAACAAAAAGACCAAAAAAAAAGAAGAGCCAACTGGCCTGGCTGGTGTGGCTCAGGGGTTGAGCATTGACCTATGAACCAGGAGGTCCCAGTTCAATTCCTGGTTAGGGCACATAGGGTTGTGGGCTTGATCCCCAGTGTGGGACGTGCAGGAGGTAGCTGATCAATGATTCTCTCTCATCATTGATGTTTCCATCTTTCTCCCTCTCCCTTTTTTTCTGAAATCAATCTATACACACACACACACGTACGTGTGTGTGTGTGTGTGTGTGTGTGTGTGTGTGTGTGTGTGTATATTTAAAAAGAGCAACTGGAGAAGAGGACTTTGCAAGGACTCCCTAGGGAGTTCCAGAGCAGGAACGTGGGGGTGGTGCCCTGAGAGAATGGCCCCAAGATCCTGTGACCTGTATGACCCTATGGCATCAGGGGAGGGGTGCAGTGAGGCAAGAAGGGCCTATGACTACAGAAGAAGACTTTAAGGCAGGTTCTGGCATCTCTGACTGACTCCACCCAAGTTCATCAGGCCAATGGGGCTGGGGCTTGTGACAGCATAGAAGGTAGCTTTCAGTTGAGTCAGACCAGTTAAGTCCTCATTCACCTTCCTCTTCCTGTATCCAGAGACACAAAACCTCTGAGATCCTGAAAACCAAGAGGTGTCCCTCAGGAAAATTTCTAGAGGCCCCATCCTAAGAATTGAACCATCTCACAAGATGTGTCCTCTAAGGGTGAGAGGCTGGTGGGCCAGGCTGTCAAGAAAAGAGCAGTCTGGTTTTTTCTGGGGAAGCAAACCACATGCCCCAAATGTCTCTATAGCATTTACGTCCAGCACCAACTCAGCTGGGAAAGGCCAGCCAATCGGCTACAATTATAACTGAACTGGGTATTGCTCAGTCTCCTCCTGAAATGGAAAATTCTGGTCACATTAGGTCTTGTGCCACTGACTTCTCTGCCCTCAGGAAAGTGATTCATCCACAATGCCAATACCTTCCATACCTCCTGCTAATGGTTGAACTAAAAGAACAGGGTGTCTTGGATTCAGTAGCCACACATCAGGCCTCCAAGGTATGGTTGGGTTGGTTAGAAAAGGAGATAACAATACCTTTAATAACAAAAGTTCATCATAATAAACCACATGAATGTTGCTATTTTCTCTTACTAGTAGAATCATTACCATGGGCCCTGTAAGAAACAAAGTGACGACACAGGCCAGTTATCCTGGCCAGGCATCGGTAGTAATCTGAGGTCCATTGATTTAAAAACCGCCCCTTCCTGAATTCTGTACATTCATAGGGCCTTCTGCACCAGTGCTCACTCCCAAGGCAAGGAACCATATTGCCGTCAGTGACCACAGCTAACAGGTTCCACCGACATTCTGTATTGAGCATCTCTTACCAATTTCATCAAGTAGCTCCTGAGATGGAGGTGGTAGCTTGTCAATGTGATGCTGCGAGATGGCTTCTATTAGTTCTTTAAAAAGATAAAAGGGGAAATGACTTAATACACTCCTGGACCTAAAGTGGATTTTCTAGGCTCCCACATGGATTTGATTTAGGATTTCCCAATGTGAAACAAACTAAGGCGGGGAAAGGCCTCTTACAATAACAGGCCTAGTTGACACCTCCAAATAGTGAATGGCTTTACTTCCCCTTTTACTCGAAATCCTTTCCTATATTACCCCTACCCCAGTTCTGCTTAATCTGTGCCCCTCACTCCCCAAGGATATTTGGGGTAGGTGAAGTACAAATTCTTACTGAGAGGCTGGGAGCACAGTCCGGAACAGGGCAGATAACGGGATATAGAGAGAGGCTCTGGACTAGTCAAAAGGAACAAAACACAAAGTAGAAGGATTTCTCTATAGATTATGAGGCCAGGGCACATAGAAGCAATCATACTTTGGGCCTTTCCCTAAGTGCTCAATTATAACATTAACCATACCCTCTCAGCATAATCCACAAAATGCTTATCCCCAGAGGGAGATTCTAAGAGTTGTACCAAAGATGCAAGATATTAAAATTAATGTAGCAATGCTCGCTTCAGCAGCATATACACTAAAATTGGAACGATACAGTCGGGCCAGCGTGGCTCAGTTGAGCGTCGACCTATGAACCATAGGTCAGGGCATTGAACCCGATCCCCAGTGTGGGGTGTGCAGGAGGCAGCCAATCAGTGATTCTAACTCATTGATGTTTCTATCTCTCTCTCTCTCGCTTCCTCTCTGGAATCAATAAAAATTAAAAACAATAACAATAAGCCCCTAGCCGGTTTGGCTCAGTGGATAGAGCATCATCCTGTGGATTGAACAGTCCCAGGTTCGATTCCAGTCAAGGGCATGTACCTTGGTTGCAGGCTCCTGGGCATACGAGTGGCAACCAATTGATGTGTCTCTCTCACATTGGTGTTTCTCTCTGTCTCTCCCTCTCCCTTCCACTCTATCTAAAAATCAATGGAAAAAAATATCCTTGGGTGAGGATTAAAAATCTACACTAATAAAAAAGAAAGATGTAAATCGACCATACCTTCACGATGCCCACCAGCCAATCAGGAGTGAGTATGCAAATTAACACAACAAAGATGGTGGGTTAATTTGCATACACAGGGGCCGAGTGGCTGGGGGCAGGATGCACCATAGCGATGACGCAGGCATTCTGCACCGCCCCAGCCTGCCCCAGCTGCTCCGGGCCTTGTGCAAAGGTGGAAAGGCAGCTCCAGCCAGAGGGAGGGCAGTGCCAGCAGCCAAAGGAAGGAAGGCCCATTCTTACACGAATCTTCGTGCATTGGGCTTCTAGTAATAATAATAATTCCATATAATAAAGAGGTAATATGCAAATGGTCATTATGCTGTGACGTGTAACAACTGATCAGCAGGAGGGCGGGGCAGCAAGCCATGAATGATCGTGAGCGGGGCAGCCAGCTGAGGCAAGTGGCAGTGCGCTACTCATGCATGGATTTGTGCACAGGGCCACTAGTAATAATAATAAAACTGGAACGATACAGAGAAGATTAGCATGGCCCCTGCACAAGGATGACACGCAGATTTGTGAAATGTTCCATATGTTTTAAAAAAACATTAATGTGGCAAAGACAACACGCCTGTCTAAGAGCTGTTAATATACCCAGACCTTTGCTTTGGAACTGTCCTCTAAGCTTTCCCAAGGAAAGGAACCAAGGTGCAGGTATAGATTTTTGCACAGTTCTTCAATATAAGAACATAGTTAAGCAGCATATGTAAAAAGGACTACTATGCAGCCATTAAACATATTTACAAATAATTTTTACTGAAGAGGAGAAATCCTCAAAATATATCATGAAAGAAAAAAAGCTGGCTAGAACTGATGTAAGATATAATCTCAACTATGCTAAAAAATGTGTTTTTTTTTGTATATTTCTAAAAATATAAAAAAGAGCCCTAACCAGTTTGGCTCAGTGGATAGAACGTCAGACTGCAGACTGAAGGGTCCCAGGTTCGATTCCAGTCAAGGGCATGTATCCTGGTTGTGGGCACATCCCCGGTGGGGCGTGTGCAGGAGGCAGCTGATCGATGTTTCTCTCTCATTAATGTTTCTAGCTCTCTATCCTCTTCCTTCCTCTCTGTAAAAAATAAATAAAATATATAAAATATATTTTGGTACACATCTTTTCTATATATATATAGAAAAGATGTGTACCAAAATAGTGCTGGTGGTAGAATTCAATGTGTTTCTGTTTTAAGCTTTCTTTATTCTCCAAGTTTTCTATAATGAGTGTGTTTTACTTTTATAATTGGGAGAAAATAATACTTTTATTAAAATCAAATGTAGCATCAAAGATGAGACTATGGCTCCCTTAAATTGCCTTCCTATTATAAACTTGTGTTTTGATATTAAACAGGGTACCTCTTGGCAGGCTCCTTTTCTGGATGGCATGGGATGATGTGTCAGGCACCTTAGCACTTCTGGAGGAACCAGCCCCAGTAAATGTAGATGATCTTTTCTATAAGTAAGACATAAATATGGTCATTGACACATATGTTGAGCTAAAAAAGGCCCATACAGCTCAATCATTTCCAACATTAAGGCTGTGTATCACTGGTGGAAGAAACCAGTTGCTTGTTGATTGAGTCAAATTCATTCAAATGCCAACTCCTCCAGGAAGCCTTCTTACCCCTCTTGCCTGTGCAGCACTCAGTACTCCCTCTGTGTTACAGTCTTTCTCACTAGGTGGTGAGCTCCTTCAGGGCAGGGACTATGCCTTTTATATTCACATTTGGATGCCTTGAAGAGGGCTGGGCAAGGAGCCTGGCATTTAGAACCTGCCCAATGAAGAGTTTGATGAATGAAAGCATAAAGTTCTTTATTGCCCTACTTCAGACGGAGACCTTTTGTGAGTCAAATGCCCAAAGAAGGTAATAGTTGGTTTTTCACTGAGGGCCAAAGCCAATAATCAATCTACTATAGGATGATGAGTCAACAGGTTCTTTTTGTTTTGTTTTTTAGTGAATAAACATAACCATTTTATTACTCAATTCTGGCTCCACGTGCTGCCAGTTGGGGTGATAATGGTTTGGAGAATTCAAGAGAGTTTCATTCACATGTCAGAGGCCTGGTGATGGCAGAACTGGCAAAGTTACATTGCAAAGGGATAGAACGACAGGTTCTCAATGCACAGTATCAAGGAAGAAACTTGTCGTTTTCTTGAAGAGACTACACATGCAAAATATGAGGGAGAGAAGAAGGTGGCATACAAGTGAGTGTTTTTCACGACAGACTATTCGTTCAGTTCAGAGAAGACTGAACATCAATCAGAACTCTTAGGGAACTAAACAAAGGAGGCTTCAAGAAGGAAGCAGAACTCCAGTAGGTAGGATATGATTAGAGAGAAAAATAATGCAGGTGAAGGCAGCATCATAAGCTATGGCAGAGTTTGGCTCCTAGAGAAATTGCCAAACATTTACCTCTAGGCGGCAGGGGGTGGAAGGAGGGAGGCACAAAATCCCAGGGTCTATCTTACAATACAGTCTCAGAGAGGAGCCCCAGGGAAGCTGGAAAGGATCCCACTGGCTTCTTGCTCTCTTTGTAAAATGGATTTGGAGAAATCACGGCACTCTGGACCACTGAGGACTCTGGGCTGACTCCATGGAAGAGGAATGCAGACCTGGCATACTTACGTGATCAGTCTGTCTTGAAGGGAGAGTTTCAGAGGAAGTAAAAAGGGAATCTAGGTTCTTGGCTCTCTCCTGGACAGTTGTAAATTTATCAGACAAAGTTAAAGTGGATTCGTGATAGCTCCAGCACGAGGTAGACCCTGTTTTATCCTGAAATGTGATGCTTTCAAGGCAGTCTGTATAGTGACTATTACTTGAAGAAATTGACTCTGTTGTAGAAAAGAGGATAGTTAGTGTCTGAATCCTTAAAAACAAAAACAGAAAACTTCACACAACTCTATACCTATACCATGCAATCTCCAAAATGTTAATAACTGAAATAATCACTGATCTGAGACACAGCTCCTCCAACTATAAAAAATGACAGTCTTGCCCTGGCTGATGTAGCTCAGTGGGAGAGCATTAGCCCTCACACTGAAGGATCATGGGTTCGATTTCTGTCAAGGGCACCTGGGTTGCAGGTTTGTTCCTGGCCAGGGTCAGGTGTGCGTGGGAGGCAACCAATATCTCTCTCTTTTTATCTCTCTCTCTCTCTCTTGCCCTCCTTCTCTTCCACTCTCACTAAAAACAAAATCAATGGAAAAAATATCCTTGAGTGAGGATTAACAACAAAAAATATAAATAAATAGTCTCCAAACTTAGTCATCAAAATAGAGGGAGAACTAGGACACGAGGATGTTGGTGCTGGCTATAGATAGCTGCAGGACTCAGAACTATACATGTCTAAGCACAGGGACTGTTTGAAGTTACAAACTCTAGAGAATGCAATGTATTTGTACTAAATTCAATAGTATTCAGGGTACAGAGCAGTCTCTGCATTTGCATGACTCTACCACCACAGTAAAAACACCTCCTACAGCTGCTTAATAACAACCAGCACCACCCCTCTCTGGCCTCCCATGGGGTTATCCCTTCAACTCTGGCCCTAAAGAATACCTCTGCGCTGTGAGAAAGCACCTTCCAGGTCTGCTCCCAAGGCCTGGCTTCCCAGAGCCAACGGCACAGTGGCTGTCGCTCCCTCTCCCAAAAGCTTCTCCTCCCTTCAAGTGATTACCTGGGCTGAGTGGAGTGCTGACACTAGTAGGTGCATGGTTTATTTTGGGTGTTTTGCATGAGACTTCCTTAAAAGAAGCATCTTGTTCATAGGAGATACTAGACAGGTCTTGGATGTCTGTCAGTGATCTAAAGAATTAAAAGCACACAATAATTGGGAGATGTTTGGAAAAATCCAACAACATATTCCTGAGAGGTACTTTTTAACCCATTCTACACCATAAGCAAGTGGCAGACCTTCCCCACATGCCATACGTGTCTATAAAAAAATGTTTTCCCTACGTGGCAGCCCTGACCAACTTAAAATCATTTTTTGTGAGAATTTTCAGCTGAAAATATTCGAAAACACCCAAATTGTGAGTAGTATATTTATTTTTATTTTTAAAAATATATTGTATTAATTTTTTACAGAGAAGAATGGAGGGATAGAGAAACATCGATGACAGAGAAACATCGATCAGCTGCCTCCTGCACACCCCCTAGTGGGGATGTGCCCGCAACCAAGATACATGCCCTTGACCGGAATCGAACCTGGGACCTTCAGTCCGCAGGCCGACGCTCTATCCACTGAGCCAAACCGGTTAGGGCAGTATATTTATGTTTATAATATTCATCACAAATTGATTTTTTTTTATTAAATTCAAAATATCGTGGCATGTGGGGATGGTTTCCGTTTTGGACACATGGCAGTTAACTGGTTAAAGATGCTCTTGACAAAAATCTTTATTTAGCAACGGGCCAGAATTACAGAATACCTTCAAATATCCTATCTAATAGAGGAAATATGCTAAATGACCCTCATGCTGTCACAAAGATGGCAGCACTCACAGCCAATAAGGAGGGAATGTGCTAATTGACTGCCCCACCCTCAAAGATGGCGGCACCCAGTCCCCTCAGCCCTGCTGGGGCGGCAGGTGCACAGCAAGGTTGGGCCTGCCCCCAGGTGGGCCCAGCCGCTCCACGTGCCTGCCTCCAGAATCCCCTGGTCCACTCAGTCCCCCAGCTACCCAGGGCTGGCCCAAGGAGCAGGCAAGCCTCGGATGGTGGCTGCCCAGCCGACACCGAGGTGCAGGCGAGCCTCAGATGTCAGCTGCCCAGCCACCCAGGGGCACCCAAGGCTCAGGTAACCAGGGCCAGCCGAGGCTTGCATTGCCGCAGTGGCAGTAGCAGAGGTGTGATGGGGCATTACCTTCCCCTAATCACTGGGTCGCCTCCTGCCCCTGAGGGCTCCCGGACTGTGAGAGAGGCTGGGCTGAGGAACCCTCCTCCAGTGCATGAATTTTCATGCACCAGGCTTCTAGTGTTATATATATCTTAAAGAGAATATTAGAGAATATCTTACAAAGCGATACTAACTTTAAATATATCTCAGCAACTAAAAGTAAATTATGTCCATAGATGAAAGTATATTTGCATGGGAACCAGATTTGATCCATTTACATAAATAGGTTATACCTCAAGTAGAAACATACAGTTGTTGTTATCATCACTGTATTTCCTTGATTGCAAGATGCTAGTAATTTACATCACATCTTCTTGGTGAAAGAAGAAATAGGCTCACAAAAAATGAGAAGAATGTAGATTCTTACAAACAAGGAAATACTATTTCCCTGAAACTAAAACTTTACACAGTATCCTTAGGCAGCCCTTTGGTGGCCATACATGTCTTTCTCTTTCAGTTCCTTGGGTGACTTCTTTAATGTCTCCTCTTGTTCACCTTCAGGACTGTAAGAGAGAAAGTGAGAAAATTATATGAATGGCCTGACAGCTAGCTGAGTGCACTAAGTTGGTACAAGGGACCAGTGTGAGAAGCGGCAGGAAGGGCACTAGGCTCAGAAGTGGAAAGTGTGGGCTCTGGTCCTGGCTCTGCTACCAACTAGCCACATGTTCTCAGACAAGTCTGGGCCCTGCTCTGTGCCTCCGTTTCCTCTTAGAGACTGAATAAATATTCTCTAAGGGTCAGCCCATCTGAAAGCAGCTGATGATGTTATATGACAGTGAGCAAGTTCCAGAGGAAACCAACGGAGCACAGGAACTTTGCTGGAGATGGAGACTGGAGCAAGGGGCACAGTCATGGGCCTGACCATGTGAGACAGCTTCCAGGCACAGAGTGTCCAGAAAAGAATTCTGAAGACAAACTGGACCTGTTTCTACTTGAACCAGTATTTAGGATTCAATTTCAATACTTGTTGAACACAAACTATAAGCCAGGACCCACCTAAATCCTTCCATGTTTTCACATTGTTAACCTTTGCAACAATCCTGTGGGGCCATTGGTAAAAAGAAAAGAGCATAGACTTTGACTTTGAGTTGTGACTATTAATTCTGTTCACTAAAATATTTGTTCTCCTTCCAAGCACATAGTAGGCCAGCACTTTTTGACCCTCCTAATTTTCATAAATGGCCACATGACCTGTTTTAACCAGTGAAATATAAGTGATGTGTGTAACTCTTGGGAAGAAACTTTAAAGGACAGTGCACAATTCACTGTCCCCTCTTTGCCTCCTCATCAATTAAGGATGCACGGGATGGACCCTATCCTCGGCTTGCATCTCTGATAGAAGGTAACACAGCACAGCACACTCCTGGCTGTCCCATGATGGACATGGAGCACGAGCAAAAGATAAACTTGCATTGTTTTAAACCACTAAAACCTGGGGATTGTAATGGAGCATAATCTAGCTTCTCTTGACTGAAATAGCCACTCACCAACTGTTCAACCTTAGAAAAAATACTCAAACTCTCTGAACTTTGCTTTCCTTACTGGCAAAATGGAGATAACAGTGTGTACCTCAGAGGGTTGTTCTATGAATTAAATTTGACAAAACAGAGTACCTGCATATGGTGGCTGCACAGGAAATACTAGCTATAATTATTATAGATAAGGAAACTAAGGCTCAGAGAGGGGGAAAGTAAAGTAAATGTTATTGTATTAGACCCTTTACAGCTATTCGTTTTTTAATTAAACTCTCTTTTGAGATAACTATATTCACATGCAGTTTTAAGAAATACACTTTAGCTCTAGCCCGTTTGGCTCAGTGGATAGAGCGTCGGCCTGGGAACTGAAGGGCCCCGGGTTCAATTCCGGTCAAGGGCATGTACCTTGGTTGCGGGCACATCCCCAGTAGGGGGGTGCAGGAGGCAGCTGATCGATGCTTCTCTTTCATCGATGTTTCTGTCTCTCTATCTCTCTCCCTTCCTCTCTGTAAAAAAAACCAATAAAATATATTTTTTTAAAAAAAAGAAATACACTTTACCCAGCTTCCCTCAATGGAAACATTTTGCCAATCTATAGAACAATATAACAACCAAGAAATGGACACCAATATAATCAAGACAGAGGCATTTCCACCATCAATGTTGCCCTTTTATAGCCATGCCTATTTCCCTCCCACTACCCACCTCCTCCTTAACTCCTGGAAACAATTCATTTGTTCTTTATTTCTATAACTAGAAGCCCGATGCACGAAGATTAGTGCAAGAATGGGCCTTCCTTCCCCTGGCTGCTGGCTTCACTCTGGCCAGAGCCACCTTTCCGCTCCGGCCCGGAGCTGCCTTTCTGCCTTCCCACACTGCCCAGAGGCCTGGAGTGGCTGGGGTGGTGCATCCCACACCGCCCCTGGTGCCTGCATATGCAAATTAACCCACCAAAGATGGTGGGTTAATTTGCATACTCACTCCTGATTGGCTGGTGGGCATCACAAAGGTACAGTCAATTAGCATGTTACTCTTTTATTGGGTAGATTTTATCATTCCAAAAACGTTATATAAGTGAAATCATATAAATAACTTTTGGGGACGGATTTTTCCACTCAGCAGAATTCTCTGGAGATTTATCTAAGTTGTCACATGTATCAATAGTTCATTCTTTTTCCTGGCCAGGTAGCTCAGTTAGCTAGAGCACTGTCTTGCTACACCCAGGTTGTAGGTTTGATCCCCAGTCAGGGCATATACAAGAAACAAAATATTTGAAAATAAATGTTGTTTGTTTTTTTGTTTGTTTGTTTGTTTTTAAGAGAGAAGCATTGATGTGAGAGCAGAGCATTGATAGCTGCCACTACATGTCCCTACTAGGAATCAAGTCCTCAACCGAGGCATGTGCCTTGACTGGGAATTGAACCAGCAACCTTTCAGTGCACAGGATGATGCCCAACCAACTGAGCCACACCAGCCAGTGCACTGTTCATTCTTTCTTACTGCTGAAGAGAATTCCATAGTATGGTGTATCACAGCCTATAAAATCATTCCCTTGTTAGATAAAATCTGGGTTTCCAGTTTTTGGCAACAAAAAAAAGTAGCTATAATTTTCATGTGTGTATTTTGAGGGGCTTAAGTCTTCATTTCTCTGGGATAAATGCCCAGGAGTTATATTATTACTTTTAGTCCCTATGTCAACATTCTCAGTCAAGATTCTTATTTCTATTTTACAAACAGGGAAATAGAAGAGAGGCTTGAGAAACCTGACCAAGGTCACATGGACGAAAAGCAGCCAGGATCTGAATCCAGATAATGACTGCCTTTCATGACTGCTCACATTCTGAACAAGTCCTAACAAAGCTCATCTGCCAGAGCTCATTTTTAGAACACGGGGCTAGTACATTTTAAGATGAGAATATATAAATACAGGGTGTTATCACCAATTAACTTTACTTCTATGAGTCTGAGACTATGAATAAAATAATATCACATACCTTTGTATAGTTTGGAATTGAGACCTGGTCAAAACCTCAGCATCCTTTCCAAAGCTTTTTCTCATTTGCACCTTTCTTTCACCTGAAAGAATACAGCAAATGCATTTTTTTACTTAATTTTTGCCAACTTGGATTATTATTTTCATTCCCTTCCCTTTCCTTTGGTCTTGTTCAGATGAGAAATAATCTGGATAAACAGAAGTGCTTCCTAATTGGGTTTGGATTGAGTGCCGTAGATGAGGTTTTTGCTCCAAAAGTTTGTTTTTCTTGCTCAGAGGGGAGAACTCTGACACTCAGAATACAAGCAAGCCATTTACTGGCCTTCCAGTCATAACCACACAGTTATTTTTGGAGACAAATGTTGTTTTGTCTTTTCAGGAAGGCAAACTGATCTGGTTCCTGTCAACAGACACCAGGGGGCGTTGAAACCAAGAGCTGTTTGTTCACTAAAGAGCCCAAATAGAAAAGACCATTAGCTGAGCATCCCCAGAGTGCTAACTGTGCCTCTTGGCCATCAAAAACCACTTAAGGAGTAGGGCTGGGGTCTTGAGTACTAAGGAATTAATTCAACTGTCTACTGTCCTCTTGGATGCTCAGAGATACTGTGCAGACCTCTGGGCAGACAGGGCCAGTGTCCATTTTCCTTCCCACCACTGTACTGCTGTGGCTTACAGAGAAGCGGGCAGAGCAGCCTGCCCTGCTGGCAAATGCTCATGATCCCCCTGCCATTCCTTAGGTCCAGGCAGTCTGGTGGGCAATGGGGAGGCCCACAGGAACAACGCCACCTTAAGCAGGTACCAAGGAGCTCTGCAACCCTATCTCTCGGTGAAGGCACACTGGGGTTCTTCCTGTGACCCTCTTTCAAATACTAGAAAGCATAAATGAATTCCTAATAAGCACAACTTAGAGCAGGAGGGGAATTTAGAGATTTTAGAGTCTGACCATCTCCTTTACTTTATATAAGGGGACAGTGGAACCTCGGGTGAAGTGACTTGCCCAAGGTCATACAGAAAGAAAAAGAATCAGTGGCAAAAGTGGGCTTGGAAGCCAGCATGTGTCCAATTGTTACCCTTATTTCATCGCCTGGTGTGGAGAGTGTATATATCAGAGTCCTAGCAGAAAAGGGGGAAGAAAGGGCTGAAAGAATGAAACGGTAGACATCAGAGGCTTCTTCGTGTACTGCAGGTGTTTGGATGGAACTAGCCCAGGTTTTCTGACCTGTCTGCCCCAAACTTCTCTATTCCACTTGACGCTCTTCCAAACATAAGTGAAGTGGCCATGTGCCGGCCAGGCTCACCCAGAAAGTGATCATGGATAGAGGCTCCTCAAAAGGTAGTAGGTGGCCCAAGACCTAGGTCTGTGGACTTTTAATACTTATTATCCTGAGAATTTAACTGTTCATCTAACACAGGGTGGGGAACCTTTTTTCTGCCAAAGGCTATTTGGATATTTATAACATCATTCACTTAATATAAATTTATGTTGCTATGAAAAAGGCTCCTAGATTTACTGAATTTCTAGTCCACCTGAAATTGCCCTGGCAGGGCCAGTCCGAATGATTTCCAGGGCTGGATCAGGTTAGAGATGGAAGCTGGAGTGTGCAGCAGTAGGAAGAGGAGTTCACAGCCCAAGCCCGCCCTGCCTGGCTGGTGGCAGAGTGTTGAGACATGACTGTGGACAGCTATATAGCTTGGTAGGTGGATAACTCTGGTTTTAAAGCAGATGGTTACATACCTTAAAAGAGCATACAAAAGTATACAATTTTTAAATGTCTGTATCAGAATCAGTGATTCACTTATATCGTGTCTTGTGCCACACCCGGCTGCTGATCCAAGGTTAACTGGCCATGTAACAGAAAGCAGCTGCTAAGCTATATAGAACTGAAGCCCTCCCAAGGGGAGGATGTTATGCTGCTGACTCTGCACTACTGGCTGTTATTAACTCTTTGCTAAGATGCCAAGCAAGCAAAGGAAAATGACGGTGAAACTCTGCCTTTTGGAGTGGAAAAGGACACAGAAACCAAGTTCTAGGTTTGGTTGTGTCAATAACTAGCTCTGTGGGCTGGGCAAATCCTTCAGGTCAGCTCAACCAAGATAACTGAACACCTAATACGTGCCATGAAGAAGCCTTAAATCTAGTGAAAGACTAGAGTGAAAAAAGAAACAACTTCAACACATGCCATAAGAACTCAAGGGGAGGTATAGATAACATGGATGTCTTGAGGCAGGTGAGGGGCAAGAGATTAATTCTAATGAAGGGACATCACTGAGCCTAGGTTTTCTAATTTGTAAAATGGAAGGCCTGGAGACATTATCGCTAAGGACCGCTCCAACTCCAAACATCCGTGTTGCGACACAAAGTGAAGGCAAGTGATTCTCCAAGGAATCTGCCCTAATGGCTATTACCAGAGACTCGACATTGAGCAAATGCATCTTGTATTCCTTCGAAGTCCTCTTCTATGGGACTTGAGGTCTACAAAAGAAAGAAAGGAGGCTCAGTGGAGGCAGACATATCATCAAAAGGTTGAGAGAGAATTTCCAGATGTCCTTAAACCTTGACAATGGTTTCATAAGATTCCTGCATATTTCATAGAAAAAGAATAAGCCTGCTTTGCAGACACTAAGTACTTATTTGCACTATATGTTCCTCCTCAAAAAGGCTTCCCCCCACCTTCCACTGTAATGTGACTTTCCCTTCATCATTATACACTCCCCACCCCAACTTTCCAACAGAGATGTTCTGATTCCTGGCAGCTTTATCAGAAGAGCCAAGGAGCTGGAAAAATGGCCCAGACTGCAAAGCTACTCTGTGGGATAAGAAGTCAGAACACTGGTTCCTTTGAAGGGAGGCAGTGATGGGGAGGAGGCACAAAGTGGGTCTTTTCTGGAACCAATAATGTTCTGTTTCTTAACCTGGGTGCTGGTTACATGTATGCATTCACTTTGTGAAAGTTCATGAGCTGAACACTTAAGATCTGTGTACTTTTTCTATGTTATACTTTTTATATATGTATATATACTCTGTATATATACATATATATCTTTTTATTAAAGATTTTCAGCCCCAGATGGTTTGGCTCAGTGGATAGAGCATCAGCCTGTGGACTGAAGGATACCAGGTTTGATTCTGATCAAGGGCACATGCCCGGGTTGTGGGCTCAATCCCCAGTAGGGGGCATGCAGGAGGCAGCCGATCAATGATTCTCTCTCATCACTGATGTTCTTTCTCTCTCCCTCTCCCTTCTTCTCTGAAATCAATAAAAATATATATTTTTTAAAATCTTCATAATGTCCCAGACTGCTCACAATAAAATCAAGAATGTTTTAAGGATTAATAATAGAAACGGCTGAGTTTTCAGAAGCGCAGACAAGTGGAAGTAATGCTTTTTGATGCATCACTGAACTCTTGTCAGTCAAATGTTGTGACTGACATAGATGATCTTCCCTTTCCTCTACCCCACCTTCCATACTGGTAAAAGATCCAACAAGGGTGGCAGATTAGTGAGGAGGTGAGGTAGAAATTATATAAGTAAATCAAATGAGTTTCATTTCATAAAAGAAAACTAGAGGCCCCTGCACAAACTTCATGCACGGGGGAGGGGGGCGGGCTTCAGCCCGACCTGCATCCTCTCCAATCTGGGATGTCCTACTGACAGCTTAGGTCCGCTTCCCGTGATTCTCTGCTCTCTGTGGACCTGCCTACTCAATGCTGCCGCAGCCCCTGCTATCTGCTCTCTGCAGGGGCCTGCTTGCCCCTCGCTGTGGCGAGGGCTAAAAGGACTGGGGGACTCTGGCAGGACTGAGGGGACTGGGCACCGCCATCTTGTGGCTATGGGCGCCGCCATCTTTGTGACTGAATGATGGTCAATTTTCATATTCCCTCTTTATTATATAGGATTATTACATAGGATACTCTGTACAAATAGGTTCTTGCTAAAGCTAGATTCCCGAGAAAACCTAGTGTGCTGGACAGATTCACATTCACTGAGGGACCCTTGCTCTAATTCTGGCTCTCCCACCAGGAAAGCCCAGTAGGCCAGGGCTAATTCCCCACATCTACGATCACCAGTTCTTCTTTACACAGAAAAATAAGAGCTGATCCTTTTTCTGCCCCCAGAAAGAATACGTGAATTAGGTAAGATAAAGAAAAGTGCTTTGAAAAAAGTACATTGTATTGTATAAATAAATGCAAAGGACCATGCATTTGGGAGAAAATACATTTGACCTTCCATTCTCAAGTCTTATTTTTCAGATTTTTTTCAAAGTGCATGAAAATACTAATTAAGTTGACATGACATTTTTCAAAGTGCATGAAAATACTAATTAAGTTTTTTTAAGGAATAAGGCGATGGGGAAAGCTGAAAATGTGCCTTACTCTGCACTGTAAATTCTTACCTCTAGAGCTAAGTTTTCTTGAGCAGTTGGGGAATAAAAATACTAATTGTCTGGTGTTAAAAATTCATCTCTTATATCCTCCGAAGACTCCGGTGAACCAATTGATGGCCAGGACTGATCCTATTGGTAATGTAGGACATTGCTTTTAAGTTGGTGTTCATGGTAAAGAAATCCCTTTACAGCGGAATGCAGTGTTAGTAACAGGGTATCTAACATTTCCCAGCAGTTAGGGTGATCCTCTCTGAGCTGGCCCTTCCTGCCTGCTTGCCCACCTGCCTCTTCCCTCTTTCCCCACCACGAGCTGTGAACATCTTGAGTCTCGGTGAAGGGGCAAGGGGTCGGGCAACCTTTCTGCTCCAAAATTCTCAGAAAGAAGAAAGACCCTAGACAACTCAATCTGAGGACTGAATTTAAGTTCCCCGATCCTCAAGCTCATAGCCGCAGTCCATGTGGTAGCATAATCCTCCAGATGAGAAGGCTGAGACTGCTCTGTCCTGGAATTGTTCCATTAAGTTCCAGTGTCTATGTATCTTAAATTCAATAATCGTCATCTTCATCAGAGTCCATTACTTTTCTTCTGTTGAATTTAACTGTGGTTTTCTTTTCTGTTTGTTGGCTTACTTTTTCAAGGATTTCTATTAAACCTTGTTCTGTTACCTTCCCATTTAGTTGTCCATATCTTGCCATCTGTATAAGGTAATTCTCTACTCCTTTAGTTTTTTCGGGCTTTACAAGTGCTAAGTTACTTAACCGGGCCCGGGCTGACTGATCCAGAACTTGAGCTAAGATACTGTTTCTCATTTCTGCTTCTCTGTGCTTTGCTTCCTGTTGTGCTGCATCGCCAGGATCCGGCTTGCCGCTGAAAACCCACGCAAGGGCGGGGGGGAGGCCGAAGGCGGCTGCGGGGGCAGCCGCGGGGTTCTCCCAAGGATCATGATTTTTAAAATAGCAGTGCAACCTCAATAGTGAAAGCAAAAAAAGTCTTTGAATTATTTTTTATTAATCCTCACCCAAGGATATTTTTTCATTAATTTTAGAGAGAGAACCAGGACTTCTCGGTTCATGCGTCAATGTTCAACTACTGAGCCACACAGGCCAAGCCCCCAAATTAAAAATTTTAACATAAGTTATTTCTTCAGCACCTCTGCTCCACCCCTTCCTTTTCTGCTCATTTCTCTACAGGCCCTGATCCCTACATGGCAGGCAACTGGCTCCTTTCCTCACCTTCTATCATTCCTTTGCAGAGGTTTTGTGGTTTATTTCCTTGGACAATGCTTTTGCCACATATTTCCTCTTCCTGGGCACTTAGTATTTGCTCTCCTTATCTCTCATATCAAATTGAAACTTCTGACAAGCCTGACCTCCCATACCTTCCCCACTTCCCTGACAGACCTGCTTCTCTAGCCAGGCCATGTAATAGAAGGAATAAATTATCCTGTGAGTGGTTTATGTGCAGTATTAAAATACAGTAGGAAGTTCTTTGAAAGACCTAAAATGTTATCACAATTGTATTTTTATAATGTTTCATTCTCAATTACTATTTATATTCTTTAAGTGATTCTGGCCCCATTCAATGATGATAAAAAAAATTTGGTTTCTTAGTCAGGCTGGACTGTGGCCCAATTGCAGGCTTCAAGGATATGTTAAACCCCTAAAGCAAAGCTGTAACCTCAATGCAAATGCTAGGAAATGACTGAACCCCACAGATCCTGCTGAGGTGCAGTTGTCAGGCATAAACATATTCCTTCCACTGAGTTGAGAGTGGAATCTGGGTCTTAGAGGACATCCAGGTGAAGGTGCTCTCATCATAATCCTGTTCTTGCTTTTCCTTCTCCAATCTGGCCTCAGTCACCTGCTGGGCCACCAGCTTTGGTATCTAACCCATGCTGTATTTCCAAGTTGGTCTTGTCCACCCAACTACATGGGAAGCTCAAGAGCCAGAGTTGAATCTGACACTTGTCTGTGTTTCCCCGCAAGCTCCAAGAGACAACACTTTGAGTTGAACTGACTCAAAAAGTAAAGCACAGGGAGATAGACTTCTCCATTCACATCAGAGACATGAAGGCACATACTCCAACAAGAAAGTACTACCTCAGATATTATTTCCATATCATAATACATAGCAACACCTCATTTCTACTTCATTAGGTCCTTGGATTCAACTTGGCTCTCTGGAACATATTACTTACGCTGCAAGATTTCTCAGTGACCACAGATGCTTCAGAATGTGCTTGAAAGACTTCAGAATGCTCTGGCTCCTCATTTTTTCTGGGGGACGGGTGACTGATACCTAATGATCATAACACAACCAAGGCCATAGTCATTCTGAGGTATTCAGATGGCATGAAAGGGCAAAGGGCAGTGTGAGAGAAGAGATGTATGTATATTCTGCTAAGCGTGGCCACATCCCATGTGGCCTGGTCAGGTTCAGTCTAGAGCAGGGGTGGGGAACCTTGTTTCTGCCAAGGGCCATTTGGATATTTATAACATCATTCGCAGGCCATACAAAATTACCAACTTAAACATCAGCCTGCTATATTTGGTCAGACATTTAATTAACTCACCCCTCATGCCTTGGCAGGGCCAGACCCAATGATTTCATGAGCCTTATATGGTCCATGGGCCAGATTCCCTACCTCTGGTCTAGAGAGTGGAGACTTAGTATAGCCTGGCCCCAACATGCATCTCTGGGTCATCCACCTAGTCAAATATGGGGCTTACTTACAAGCTCTAAAAAGTACCAAGAAGCCCTAGCCAGTTTGGCTCAGTGGACAGAGCGTCAGCCTGCGGACTCAAGGGTCCCAGGTTCGATTCCGATCAAGGGCATGTACCTTGGTTGTGGGCACATACCCAGTAGGGAGTGTGCAGAAGGCAGCTGCTCGATGTTTCTCTCTCATCGATGTTTCTAACTCTCTATCCCTCTCCCTTCCTCTCTGTGAAGAATCAATAAAAATATTTTTTTTAAAAAGTACCAAAAAAAACACACACCCCTAAGCTAATAGATTTTCTTCCTAAAATAGATGATCATTTTAGATGTACCTTTCTTTGACTTATAAAAAACTGTGAAATAACATCCTATGTCTTGATTGCAAGCAAATTACCAGGTAGAAATACACATCCTGCAGTTTTAACGTAGAAATCTATAAAGTGATGATAGCCCAAAGTTCTTCTGGCATAGACTCTCTCGGAGCCAGTGGAATTTTTCCAGCTTAAAGTGCAATGCAAAGAAATGGGCAGTAGGAAGGGCTGTCCACCACTGCCCTCAGGTAAGAAAGGTTCAATTCCTTGCTAGGTTACACTCAGTCCCAGGTTCAGTGCATGGGGATTATTTTACATCATTTGAAAAAATGGTTCTGCTCCAGCACTAGAAAAACTCATGAATCTCCGGATTTCTTTACCTGTGGGAGGGACAGTGGGATCAAAAGGGTATGTTGTTTTCCCCTGGAACGCAGGGTTCCCAGACAGTTGGGAAGGAGAGGAACAAGCAAAGGAAATATTCCAGTAGGTTTTCTTAATTTTGAGAGCTGACTATGTGATAGAGTTTACCTATCCCAAGTCCTCCAACTGAACTTACTGGGGAAGCTGCCAGGCTGTCTGCCATGCTGTTCGTCCTCATGGTCACCACTGTCTGTTTTGTCATGCTTGCCATTTCCTCCTGGCGCATTTTCCCTGGAATACTCTACAACATACCGCCAAGTCACATTCTTAGGGTCCCTAATGGGAGGCTGCAGCAAGGGACCAGGCTCGTTTTCAGCCTCATTCTCTAAAGTCGAACTACTCTGAGGATGCCAAGGAGGGACAGCCAGCTGCCCAGTAGCTGCTTTCTCCGCCATTTTTTTAACCTCCACTGGATACAAAAGAAAGTCGTTATTTAAAACAGCACCACAGACATTGGAAACAAAAGCTTTTGATTCTTCAAGAACTATATAATACTTTTATAGCTCATATTGTCACAAAAATATGCCTTTTTAGAATTGTATCACCTGTAGCTTACCCTGTTTTGCTTGAAGAGGGGAGAGAATTGATGACAAAGTGAATAAAGGGCAAAAGAATTTCAGTTATCGAGAAACCAAGATGGCGGCATAGGTAAACACCTAAACTGCTGCCTTGCAAAACAATTTCAAAACTACAACTAAAAGACAAAACGGACATCATCCAGAACCACAGGAAGGCTGGCTGAGTGGAAATTCTACAACTAGAAGGAAAGAGAAAAGCACAATGAGACTCAGAGGAGCTGCAGGAGGCAGAGGTACCGAGACGCGTGAGCCGAGAGGACTGGAAACTGAGTGCACGGCTGGCTTTCTCAAGCGGGAGGGAGACAAAAGCTCCCAACTGCACTGAAATCCAGTTCTGGGCGAGACTGTGGGGACCCAGACCCATTCGGGGAGAAACTGGACTGTCTGGCAGCGGGCGGAACTCGAGGGCAGCTTCCTCTCAGAGGTACTTGCAATTACCACGGGACACTAAGACACAGGGGCCTATTAGGGCAGGGCTGATGGGAAACCAATGCTGTCTGTTCCACCCTGAGACTCTGCCCCATCCAAGCTGAGCACAGAGGCTTTTGCAAGTCTTGTCTCATAAGGTTGTCTCCAGCACAGAAGTTCTCCCAGAGTAAACACAGCTAGTTGATCCTCACAGCCAATTGGCCTGGAGGTCAATTCCTCCCAGTGATACCAACAACAGTCAAGGCTTAACTACAACAAGACTGTGCACACAGCCCACAAAGGGGTGCACCAAGAGTGTCCACCTCAGGTAACAGGGAGGCTGAGCTACTGGGCCCTATAGGACACCTAGCACACAAAGCCACTCTATCAACTCAGGGAAGCAGCCAAAATGCGGAGACAAAGAAACAGATTTCAAATGAAAGAAATGGAGGAAAGCAAATGACCGGTAGAGTTCAAAACCACCGTTATAAGGTTTTTCAAGAATTTCCTAGAAAAGGCCAATAAATTTAGCGAGACCCTTGAGGATATAAAAAAGGACTACTAGAAATTAAGCATACACTGACTGAAATAAAAAATATTATACAGAGATCTAACAGCAGACTAGAGGACCGCAAGAATCAAGTCAAACATTTGAAATACAAAGAAGCAAAAAACACTCAACCGGAAAAGCAAAAAGAAAAAAAAAATCCCAAAATTTGAAGATAGTGTAAGGAGCCTCTGGGACAACCTCAAGCATACCAACATCAAAATTATGGGGGTGCCAGAAGAAGAGAGAGAGCAAGATACTGAAAACCTATTTGAAGAAATAATGACTGAAAACTTCCCCACCTGGTGAAAGAAATAGACTTATAAGTCCAGGAAGCACACAGAACAAAAGGAATCCAAAGAGGACCACACCAAGACACATCATAATTAAAATGCCAAGGGCAAAAGACAAAGAGAGAATATTAAAAGTAGCAAAAGAAAAACAGTTACCTACAAGGGAGCACCCATACCATTGTCAGCTGATTTCTCAACAGAAACTATGCAGGCCAGACAGGAATGGCAAGAAATATTCAAAGTGATGAATATTAAGAACCTACAACCAAGATTACTCTACCCAGCAAAGCTATCATTCAGAATTGAAGGTCAGATAAAGAGCTTCACAGATAAGAAAAAGCTAAAGGAGTTCATCAACACCAAACCAGTATTATATGAAATGCTGAAAGGCATTCTTTAAGAAGAGGAGGAAGAAGAAAAAGGTTAAGATAAAAATTATGAACAACAAATACATATTTATCAACAAGTGAATCTAAAAATCAAGTGAGTTGCCGAAACCAGTTTGGCTCAGTGGATAGTGCATCGGCCTGTGGACTGAAGGGTCCCGGGTTCGATTCCAATCAAGGGCATGTACCTTGGCTGTGGGCACATCCCCAGTGGGGGGTGTGCAGGAGGCAGCTGATCAATGTTTCTCTCTCATCAATGTTTCTAGCTCTCTATCCCTCTTCCTTCCTCTCTGTAAAAAATCAATAAAATATATTTTAAAAAAATAAAAATAAAAATAAAGTGAGTAAAAAAATCTGATGAACAGAATAAACTGGTGAATATAATAGAATCAGGGGCATAGAAAGGGAGTGGACTGACAATTCTCAGGGGGAAAGGGGTGTTGGGGGTGCGGGAAGAGACTGGACAAAAATCGTACACCTATGGATGAGGACAGTGTGGGACGTGTGGGTAAGGGCAGAGGGTGCGGTGGGAACCCGGTGGAGGGGAGCTATGGGGGAAAAAAGAGTAACAATTGTAATAATCTGAACAATAAAGATTTATTAAATTTTAAAAAAAGAAAGAAAAAATATAATTTCAGTTAGTTACAGCCCTTGTTGCTGAATTCCAGGCAGCAGAAAACTTGTAGATGGACCTTCTTGCTCTGAAGATGTCACAAGAAAATTACAGCTAAAGCCCCCAGTCTGTAGAGATTCCACAGGATTCTATTTGAGTTTGTCTAGGCTTTCTAGGCCATGATGAGTTCATATTTTGGGGATGTGCATATATATGTGTGTGTTTTCATTCCAAATGTTCTATACTTTTGCTAATGTACTTAGCATTAGTGTTTTTTTAAAAAAAGCATAAACATTGTGCCTAGCTGGTTTGACTCAGTGGTAGAGCATCAGCCTGCGGACTGAAGGGTCCTGGGTTCGATTCCAGTCAAGGGCATGTGCCTGGGTTTCGGTTTCAATCTCCAGTGGGGGGTGTGTGTGCAAGAGGCAGCCAATCAATGATTCTCATCATTGATGTTTCTCTCTCTCTTTTCCTCTCCCTTCCTCTCTGAAATTAATAAAAATATTTTTAAAAGGCATGGACATCATATCCTTTTAAGCTTACAAGATAAAACTGACACAAAAGGATAATGCCCACAGGATATGTGAAAGTGACACTGCAGGGTTTCTAAGTTAATAATGGTATAGCCCTAGCTGGTTTGGCTCAGTGGATAGAGCGTCGGCCTGTGGGCTGAGGGGTCCCGGGTTCGATTCCATTCAGGGGCATGTACCTTGGTTGCGGGCGCATCCCCAGTGCGGGAGGCAGCTGATCGATGTTTCTCTCTCATCAATGTTTCTAACTCTCTATCCCTCTCCCTTCCTCTCTGTAAAAAAATCAATAGAATATATTTTAAAAAATAATAATGGTATATATCAAATGCCCATATTGCACATGTTTACTACACTTGTTATGTAATTTACATCTGTATATAACAGAAACATTTCTTATATGATCTAGAAGTGAAAAAAAGCATTTCTCTCCTACAGTTAGTAATTAGAAAGGCTTTGCTTTTAAAATGGAACAAGCTAACAGAAGAAAAGAATGTGGGAGGATAGTGCAGTATAGGCTGTGTACTTAAGAGATAACAACCAGGTTAGAAATATACTTTAAATTTCATTTTTCCCAACAGAACCCATGACTTTATACTCACTTTTCCATTTTAAGTGTACCTTTCCAACATCTTCATTATTTCTTGACTTTGTATTATATATTTCAGAAGACACAGATTCCATGTTGATCCTATATTGTATAGGTTTTTTTTGAAGGGGGAGGGGAGCAGGGTGGACACAAACACATCAGTTTGCTCAAGTCCTTGACTCGACTACCTTAGCCCACCAGCCCACCCAGAGGACTGAACCATTCCTGGGGTTGCACTGACTCATGTTCGCCACCAGAGAGCGCCAGACTCCCCAACATTAAGCTAGCAAGACTCCTTACCTGGCAGAGTCCTGAACAGGGATGGCTGTCACTGGAGGTCCCTTCGGGTGGTTTGACATGGTGAAGAGTGAACTATTCAGCTGTGTCACTTTGGCTTGGGCACTGGACTCTCTAGGATGTCCCTGGCTAAGAAATGAAAGGACTGGGTTAGAACATTTCTTGGTAAAGTTTCCAAATTCAGATTTCAAGATTAAAGTGCTCTTGGGAGATTTTCAGGAGTAGAAGAAACCAATTAAAATACAGTTTCACCAGACAGAATCCTGGTCCTTAGCTGTTGCAAAGCCCCTCTTCCCCTCAATGCCACAGAACACAAGTGATGGCTCAGTAACTGCTCCTGCCCTCTGATCAGAATTCTCTGGTAACAGGCCCACCTACATATCAGTGAGAGCACAATAACTAACATTTGTAAAGATAGACTTAAGGCACCAGGGATCTTAAAGATATTCAGAGATCTTCAGCCTAGCTTCACTGACTTCTAGACCCTGACCTGCCACTGGCTGTCTGACTTTTTCACAAACTTCACTCTCTCTGGGCCAAGCAAGGTTTTCTCATCTGCAAAACAAGGGAGTCTCTTTTCCTCTAAATATCCCCTGATTGTGTATTTTTTATTGTCCATTAAACTAACCCTAAAAAATGTATGTGGTCTGTGGCATGTATATAAATCCCGTTAGCCAGAATGCCCTCTTTTCCCACTGGGCCAGGCAGCAGAGAGACTGTTGGCATTGGAAAGGTCAGAGCTGATCAGCTCCTTTAAAGAGCAATTTGGCAACAGCTGTCAAGAATCTTTAAGACATTCAAACCCTTGACCTTGTTTCTGGGAATTGATCAAGAACCTAGCCCGGAATGTAGAAAAAGCTTTATTGACAAGTCATTATGGCCCTATTCATAACAGAAAAAGTAATGAAACAACCCAAAATTCAACAACGGGGGAAATCCAACAATTTCAAAGTAAGTTTACATTACAAAGGCGTTTTTAATAACATGTTCAATGTAAAGTGAAATATCAGGGTAAATACCATTATAATTAAAATAATATAATCAGGATATAATCAAAATATATGCATGTATTATAAAGTTGTACACCTGAAATTTATATTATTAATCAATGTTACCTTTTTAAAATATATATCTTTATTGATTTCAGAGAGGAAGGGAGAGGGAGAGAGAGAAACATCAATGATGAGAGAGAATCATTGATCAGCTGCCTCCTGCACACTCCCTACTGGGGATTGAGCCCGCAACCCAGGCATGTGCCCTTGGCTGGAATTGAACCTGGGACCCTCAGTCCACAGGCCAACACTCTATCCACTGAGCCAGTCCAGCTGGGGCTCAATGTTACCTTAATAACTTTAATTTAAAAAAATATATACACATGTATATAATTTTTATTTTTTAAAAGTATACAAAAAAAGACTAGGTGGACTGTTAGCAAAATGTTAAGCTTTGGTCTGTTTTTTGTTCTTTTGGAGGAAGAGGATGGAGCTGAGCAGAGAAGGCCGCAATCATAGTTTAGCTTTGTTATCTAATGGCTATACTGGATCCCCATCTGCTTCTATCAATGATGTGAGTGCTAAACCTTCTGATGCCAGGGAGGTGGTTTTTCAGTAATTCCCTTCTTGGACCCAGCCGATTTTGCTCAGTGGTTAGAGCATCAGCCCATGGACTGAATAGTCTCGGGTTCAATTCTGGTCAACACATACCTTGGTTGCAGGCTCGATCCCCAGCTGCGGGCATGTGCAGGAGGCAACCAATTGATGTGTCTGTCTCACATCGATGTTTCTCTCTGTCTCTCCCCCTCCCTTCCACTCTCTCTCAAAATCAATGGAAAAATATCCTCAGGTGAGGATTAACAAATAATAATAATTCTTCCCTTCTTAAAGATAAAATATACTAAACTAAAATGTCTGGACATTTTCTTTGATTCTCCCTTATTGTACATATTTACCAACACGAAAGGAGCAGCAGACCATTGTCATTAGTCTCAGTCACCACTGGGGGAGAGAATAAAAAGTCTTTCTTCTAGTACTAATTTCAAAGCTGTAGGTAAATGCTGTCATTTAACCACAGAAAAGGAAAACTAAAATTGACATACCCATTTATCTTGAAAACCATTTAATACTCCTTTAATAATTCCCCTGATGCAAAATAAATTCTCTTTGCCTACGTTCTTAAAAACCCAGGGTACACATATGCTCTTCTCCCAGTGATTTGTGCTGACTCGACTTCATTTTACTGATCCGGCTGGAAATCAGAGGTTGCAGGGTAATAGTGATAGTATTCAATGCCCTCTTTCTGCCCTCCTGTCAGTTACGTTCATTTTGAGCTGAACAGTTTGATTTCTGGAGCACTGGCAAAGGGAAAAAGCATCTGGGCAGCTTTGGAAAGCCAAGGTGCTTTGCTTTTATAAGAAAAAGCATCTGGGCAGCTTTGGAAAGCCAAGGTGCTTTGCTTTTATAAGAAAAAGCATCTGGGCAGCTTTGGAAAGCCAAGGTGCTTTGCTTTTGCCAACTGATGAGCTCTGTCTGAGTAACCTGCCAGGTGCTTTACCTCTGCTGTTTCCTACAAGTTCCCATTACACTGCTCTTTTTTTTTTGCTCACTGAACAGAGAGAACCTGCCAGATCTGTTTCTGTGTCACTAATCTCCGTCACTCACAGACTTTGTCGCTAGACGTATGAAGATTATTAAGTGACCTTGGAGTCACAGGGGAGTCTAAAGGCTTGGGGATACAAAGACAGTAACACGTTAACGCACCTGCTAGTATTTTGGTTCCTGTTTCCTTCCAAACTGTCTTTGGCTCCTTGAGTGGGCTGGAATTGTTCCCTTGGGCTCTGTTTTCCAGAGCCACAAAGAGCAGACTGAAAAGAAGTAAACATGTTTCAGTGTTTTGATGAAGGAATTCTCTTCTTCACTCTCCATTCTGTTTTTAAAACTATTCTTGCTAAATGTGTAGAAATAACCAGACCTACCAAGATAATCTCCCTTTGCATGTTTCACATGTAGTATGTCATCTCTTCACTGGAGCCTTTACATAGAAATCTTTGCCCCCAGCAACCCAACCCAGACAGGGCACAAGTGAAGAATGAGCAGAAAAACAGACATTAAATATTCAACAACTCTCCCCTCTATTATATTAAGGCAGCAGGCTTTGGGGCAAGGACTGAATGACTAAGCAATTTAGAATGGGGATTAATACTTGCCCAAGATACCATAATTAGTAAGTTGAACCATATAAAATTGTCAATGCTCGATTATTTTGACCTATAAAACCAATTTCATGTGGTTCAACAGAAAAGGACATGAGCTTTGTGTTGGGTTTGGAATGGAAGGTGAAGAGTAAGTACCTTGGGATTCCATCCTGGAGGCCATATTCCCCAAAGCTAAGAGGAGCCCCCCACAGCTGAGGACCTCCCTATGAACTGGCTGTATTTATGTCCATCCTGCATATGGGTTAGGGCCAATGTTGAACCCGGCTCCAGGCCCTGTTCAGATGCCCTACCTCCCACTTCTTAGCTTTACCTGATGGCTTTTTTCTGATGAATTCTCGGTGCTTTTTTCAGAGACTTGAATGAAAGCAGTAAAAGGTTTCCAGTCACAGTTACTTCTTTCCCTGGGCCTTTTGCTAAAATGTCCCCCTTGAAAGCCTCTCACTGTTTTTGGAGACCTTGCTAGGGTCGGGCAATTGCCACCCGCATCCGGCCACTGGCACCTTGGCAAGACAGGAGGAATGTAAACGGAAGATGGGGGGCCGACCGCCACAGGCAAGTGAGAGAGGTCAGGAAACATTCTTAAAGAAGCCCACCGAGACACGTGCTCCTCTTGATCCTTCAGCATCCTCTCATATTCGTTGAATTTCTGCTTGATTTTCCCCAGTGACTCATTATTCTGGTTCGCTATTGCCTGTGCAATCTTTACATCCAGCATACACTTACTGATGTACATGTCGGTCTTGGACCACTTGCTCACCTTGCACTTGGCTTCTCTGCCTGGCTCAGGTGGGCTGGGGGAACTAAGTGAACCATTTTGCTGGTCCCAGTCCTCAAAGGAGACCTCTGTGTCAGCTTCCGAAGAGCTCTCACTCTTTTCACAAAAGCAGCATGCCTCTCTCTCCATCTTTTCCAACTCCTCTTCCAGGGACTTCAGCTCATCTCCCTGATTTTGGCTGGCCCCCTCCAGAGATAAACCAACTCCTGGGGGCTCTTTCTCTTTGTCACCTTCTGTGTCCAGGCAGCTGGAGTAGATTTCGTTCATTTCAAAGCTGCAAAGGCTTGACAGACCTGAGCTGGGGCTCCTGGCCTCTCCGGCCACAAAGCAAGCAGGAGGAGCAGCATCTTGTCTCTGAGTCTCCTTGGCCACCAGACTGGGATCTGGGACCTGAGGATCTGGTGTGGCCTTCTCGCTGGGATCCCTTGGTGAATGAAGCTGACTGCCTGTTGAAAGAAGCAGTAACATGCAAATGCTTGAAGTGATCACATGTAGTAGCTAAGCACCTTGGTTGTTGCTCAAGTGACATGAGAATGCAGCTTTTTGTTTCCCACTCCCTTCCCACTACCAGACACACTCACAGAGGGGCAAAGGGTGTTTCTAAAAGAAAGTTCCCGTTTTGACATGGGCTGAGGTAGAATATCTGGGAGGGACCAAATCCTAGGGTAAATGTTCTAAGCTTATGGTACAGTGTGGTCAAAACATGCATAACTGCCTGGCTGGTGTGGTTCAGTGATTGAGCATCATCCTATGAACCAGGAGGTCATGGTTCAATTCCCAGTCAGGGCACATGCTCAACATGCTCAGGTTGCGAGCTTGATTCCCCACTGGAGGGACAGCTGATTGATGATTCCTCTTTCATCAATGATGCTTCTATCTCTCTCTTTCTCCCTTCCTATCGGAAATCAGTAAGAAAATATATATATACCAGAGGCCCGGTGCACAAAATTCGTGCATGGGGGTGGGGGTGTCCCTCAGCCCAGCCTGCACCCTCCCCAATCTGGGACCCCTCGAGGGATGTCCGACTGCCCGTTTAGGCCCGATCCTCCTGGGCCTAAATGGGCAGTCAGACATCCCTCTCACAATCCAGGACTGCTGGCTCCCAACTGCTCGCCTGCCTGCCTGCCTTCCTGATTGCTTCTAACCGCTTCTGCCTGCCAGCTTGATTACCCCCTAACCATTCCCTTGCCAGCCTGATTGATGCCTAATTGCTTCCCTGCCATCCTGTTTCCCCCAATTGCCCTTCCCTGCAGGCCCAGTTGCCCCCAACTTCCCTCCTCTGCCGACCTGGCCACCCCTAACTGCCCTCCCCTGCAGGCTTGATTGTTCCCAACTGCTCTCCCCTGCTGGCCTGATCCCTCCCAACTGCCCACCCCTGCTGGCCATCTTGTGGCGGCCATCTTGTGTCCACATGGGGGGAGCCATCTTGAGTTGGAGTGACGGTCAATTTGCATATTACTCTTTTATTAGATAGGATAGAGGCCTGTCCAGGGGTGGGGGCCAGCTGGTTTGCCCTGAAGGGTGTCCCGGATCAGGGTGGGGGTTCCCTTGGGGCGTAGGGTGGCCTGGACGAGAGACTTGTGGTGGTTTGCAGGCTGGCCACTCCCCCCCAGCAACCCAACCAGAAGCCCTGGTATCTGGGATTTATCTTCTATAATTGAAAGTTTATAGCCTTGAGCAGAGCCAAGCCTCCTGCTCACTCCATGGCCACAGCCATTTTTGTTGGGATTTATTTATCTTCTATCATTGAAACTTTGTAGCCTTGAGCGGAGGCCTGGGATGGCCAGGGCAGGCGGAAAGCTTGGCATCCTCCATTGCTGGGGAAACCCAAGCCTCCTGCTCTCTCTGTGGCCACGGCCATCTTGGTTGGTTTAATTTGCATACTTGCTCCTGATTGGCTGGTGGGTGTGGCTTGTGGCTATAGTGGAGGTACAGTCAATTTGCATATTATTCTTTTGTTAGATAGGATTTTAAAAACATGCATAATTGGACACTTCCACTTAGGCTCTGTGGTTGTGGTTCAGGAGCTCACAAATGGGATTGTCATTCCAGTTTTGCTCTTGAGTCCAGAAAGTTCCTGGAACCACATATATACCCTCTGATTCCTCCTTTGTTAGTCATATGTGGCCTTAAAAAGCTATACAATAATCCTTTGATAAAAGCAAAAGCAAAGTAGATTATAAGGGGGCAGACATAAAGGGATTAGCAACAAAAGGACCAACAGAAACCTCTGATAAGAAGACTAAGGTGACACTCTCAGAGGACCTCATTGTTTTCAAAATGGACCTGATAATCTGAAGCACTTCTTCCTAATTGTCTCTGACCTTTTTCTTAGATCAGAATTCAAGATAGATAGTTTAGATATTTACTTGGTACTAATCAGGAAATACATGTTATTTATATTTAAAATATACTTAGTTATTTTTAATGACCTCATTCCTGAGTTCCTTTTTCATTAAAGTAGCTTTCATTTCTATTACTGCAGCAGCATAATAATGTAAATAAATAGGAGGCTGGTGCCAGCAGACACTCTTAATAAATCAGTACCTAAACATCCTTGGGCCTCTAGCTCTTTGAATTTGAGTACAATATATTTTACTGTGAAACAGTATAGTGAGACTGTACAGTGAAAGGAAGAGTTTTTGGAGATGATAAGGACTTAAAACATTTAAGTTACAATTACTGCTTAACACAAATGAGCAGCTTATCTACAAAAGTAGTGATTACTGTTTATTGCTTTGAAGAACATAGCAAGGACAGGGAAGTAGAGGAAATTTCTTTGGAATAAAATGGAGCACCTCTCACATAAAAGTCTAATGTATATTATAAAATTCTAATCTTGTTGCATTCCTTCTATTCGGACAAAATGTATTATTCAATTTAAAAAGAAAACATGCATGCCTGGCCGGTGTGGCTCAGTGGATTGACTGAGCACCATCCTATGCACCAAGAGGTTGATGGTTCCATTCCATGTCAGGGCACATGCCTGGATTTTGGGTTTGATCTCCAGTAGGGGGTGTGCAGGAGGTAGCCAATCAATGTTTCTCTCTCACTGATGTTTCTCTCTCTCTCTCTCATCAATAAAAACATATTTTTAAAAACATGCATAACTGTCAGGACATGCAAATTACAGGCCCTTGACTCTTAAGTACTAAACTCACAGCCTTCTTTATACACATAAGAGTTCAAATATTCATGACAGTTAAAGTTATGCTCTTGGTGAGCATTTGATAAAAGTAGACACTGCCTAAGACTCCACTGTATCATGGGAACAGTAAGACCTCAATAAGTAACGCCAAGAATGACCAGCCATCACCCCGGTTGATGGTGTACAGCTCGCAGAGAATAGGACAGAGGAGCCAAAGCAATGAGAGCTTGGAGAACCACTCTGGAGGCCTCTGTCCCTGTCCAAAGAAAGTCAGAGAGAGCAGTCATGTGGCTTTGGTTCCAGCTCTGGAATCTTGGGTAATGAGCTCTGGAATCTGGAGTGAGCCACGACCTCTCTGACCCTTGCTTTTCTCATGTTTCCCAATTGGAATGTAGGGCATTAAGTATGACTGCAAGGTGCTTTCCAGCTCTGAATTCAAGGTTTAGAAATGTACTAAAAAGCAGTAAGGCCTATAGGAAAAAGTTAGAAAGAAACACCAAGGTGTGAGGGGTGCGGGAAGAGATTGGACAAAAATCTTACTCTTATGGATGAAGACAGTGGCGGGGGGTAAGGACATGGGGTGGGGTAGGGAATCAGGTGGAGGGGAGCTATGGGAAAAAAAAAAGAGGAACACCTGTAATAATCTGAACAATAAAGATTTATTTAAAAAAAAAAAAAAAGAAAGAAACACCAAAATATTAACAACTGATTTCTAAGTGGCAGAATTAAAATGCTAAGTAATTTTATTCTTTGTACTAGCTCCATTTTTATAAGGAGCAGATAATAGTTTTAAATTAAGAAATCATCAGTTTTATTTGTGAAGCAATTAGATAAATTCCTAAGGGTAATCATGCTAGAAATTAACTGGTTGCTACTGCTTACTTCTGGAACCAACCAAGGTATATATGGAGCTCAAATTTTTTAACTTAATAATTTCAAGGATCCTGATTTTTCTCTCCTTAAGGCATCCATCTTTTCCCAGTGTGAGTGACATGTGCAGTTTGGAGGAATTGACTAGTTGCTACCTGTGACTCTCAGAACACATTCATGCCAAACCTGTGGGGTAAGGCCATACCCGCTTCCTTCAGCTCTTTTATTTCCAAGTCAGGGTTCTCTTTCAGATGTTTTGAAGTCAGTCCTAGATAGACACTGACATCAGGATGGCCTTCATATCTCTGCACCCTGGGGCTCTCAGTTGGCTGAGTTCTCTGGGCTCCAATCAATTCCTGTGACAAGGGAAAAATTGTTAAGGACATATTTGCAATCATCTGAATGTCACTGATGTTTCTGAAACAGATCTAGGTATCAAATAAACTCCCTCTTACTCCTGTTGGGTAGACTGACTATATTCCTAATTAGCTAATTCATTTTTATTATTTTATTTTTTTAATCCTCTAAAAATTCATTGATTTTTAGAGAGTGGAAGGGAGGGGGTAAGGAACAGAGAGAAACATCGATGTGAGAGACCCATCAATTGGTTGCCTCCTGCATGTGCCCTGACCATGGCCAGGGATTAAACCTGCAACTGAGGTACATGCCCTTGACCAGGAATCCAACCCGAGACCTTTTAGTCTGCATGCCAATGTTCTAACTAGTGAGCAGAACGGGCCAGGGCCATTGTTACTATTATAAAAGTAACAGCAGCTGTCATTCACCGAATCTCACTCTGTGCCCCAACTACGTGTGGACCCTCCCCAGCTTCCCTCATCAATTCCTTGCTGCCCTCACAGAGTAGGTGTAATAAAATGAGGATTTCCAAAACTTCTTGCCACTCAACCTCTAGCTTCTTCTTGGTTTCTAACGCCCTAGTCTCCTGAGATGAGCAAGCAGAAATAAACTCCTAACAGCTTCAGAGCTTACCTTCAGGTCATTCTTCAGGATATATTGGATATCTTGAAGGTTCATAGTTCGGTCTTTCTGTTTGACTTGGATGCCTGACTTAACAATATCATAGTAAGGTTTTGGAAGCCTGAAGTCAGCTTCCAAATAATTTCCCTCGACTATGGCTTTTTTAATAACTGAGCCATCTAAGCCATCCCAGGGTATGTTATCTGTTAAGGAAAGGGTCAGAAGGAGTAACATTAAGAAATCAGTCAGGTGAAATTGGGTGTCCTTGGTCAAATCACTCAACCCCTTTAAACATTAATTTCTGTAGAAAAACTACCTGAAAGTCCAATCACAAATGAGAGACCACTTTCCCCATTTACCAGGGGAATCCCTGCTGTAGAAACAGGAAAAAGTAGTCACAGAGTCATGTACACATGGGCTTCCCTCGGGCAGACCTGGGACCACAGGAATATTTCATGGAGTCAGGCTGGGTCCCAATGCATTCCATTCCTCTCCTGGAAGGTGTGGTTTTGCCTCTGGGACTATAAACACTGCTAACTGGGGTTTATGGGTGTGTGTGTGTGTCCCTCTCCCAAAGGATTCCTTCTGTCTGCAGGTACTGATCATGTCTTTAAGTGACACTGATTATATATACAAGGAACCTGGATGTGTTTCACAGTTTACTTCTCAGAGCCTAGTCTTCCCACTCATTTTCAAATTCTTCAGGGACTCCTATATTCAGTTTAAAAACCTTGCTTGGATTAAATGCATTACCACTGACAAGCTGATAGGGAGGCTTTGCTGAGTCTTAAAGAACAGGTTAGAAGAGGAAGATTTTTCTGAGGTTATTTTATATCTTCCATAAGCAGAAAGAAGTTTTCTTGAAGAAATCTTTTTCCTATATCCTGCATTTTCACCAAACTAGGTAACTCCTGAGGGGGGAGAGAGAGAATCCAACCTAAGAACAGGGACTTTGGTCAAGTCAATGTCCTCTTTGATCTACCTGTTAAAATCTCCTGTATGATCATAGCAAAGCTGTAGATGTCTGATTTCACTGTGACTTCCTTCTGCAATATGACTTCTGGGGCAGCCCAGTTGTACAGCTGGGCCGGGAGGGGGACTCGCGTCAGGTCCCTGTGTACATCTCTGTCCTGGCTGCAGAAGGAAACACAAGGAAGGGCTCATGTCTTAAAGGATCACTGCAGTCATCACACAGTACATTTGTAAAAACATTAGCCTCTGAAGTCCAGCAACCTCCTGAGCTTCTGGAAACTCAGCTAGACCCTGAGCTAACCCAAGCTGCCTGCTATTCCAACACCTGCAATTCACCACCATTCCTACCCTGTGGGCCCTGCCCATCCTCCCACCTCACCTGGCTGATCTCTCCAGCTCACTTACTCCTCTCAAGTCCTAGGAACCCTCTTTCATTTTCTCCAACATGCCGAGCACCTCACCACTTCTGGTCTTTGCACTGGTGGCTTCTTCTGCCTGGTATATTCTTCCCACAGACCCCAGAGTGACTGCTGCTTCTTGTTACCAAGGTATTAGCTTGAAACTCACCTCTTCAGAGAGGCCTTCCTGACTACCTAATTTAAAGCAGTCCTGTTTTATTGGTTTCAGAGCAGTTATTATCTTAATTTCTTATTCATTTATTTATTGTTTAAAATCTGTCTTCCCTCCACCAGTCAGCTCCATGAGGGCAGGCAGGCACCTTATCTGTCTTTTATATCACTGTATCTCAACTTATACCAGGGCCTCAACACTTACTTTTGACTAAGACTCTTTCAAGACCCTCCTGAAGCCCAAGCACCTTCTGGTTGCTTCTTTTTTGAACTCTGTTCTCTTGGGAATGAGCCCTCCCAGTTCAGCACTAAAGGTTCACAGATTTGCTTAAGTAACCCAATTTCCCCCTGGCCCGGGTAGCTCAGTTGGTTAGAGCATCATCCCTATATACCAAGGTTTTGAGTTCGATCCCCAGTCAGGGCACACACAAGAATCAACCAATAAATGCATAAATAAGTGAAGCAACAAATCCATTTTTTTCTCTCTCTCTTTCTAAAATCAATAAATAAAATTTATTTTAAAACAACAAAAAAACTCAACTTCCCAATCAGACTTCTCAAGAACTAAAATAGAGCGTCCTAAATGTATTCTGAGCCAACGAGAGTCCTCAGAGTGAGGTCAGTGCAGAGTTCTACACCCAGCTATCATGAGCATCAAATGAGATCATGTGTGGGGAAACATTCTGTGAGCCATAAAGCACTATGGAAGTTAGAAATTATTATTAATATTGTAGTAGGCATTTGGTAAAGACTTGATGACTGCTGATTGATAATTAAAAATTAAGTTTTTTAAAAGCAAGTGACCAGCAGTTCTTTGCTGGTCTGGCAAAGAATAGATTATAGAGGATGGGATGTGTTTCTCAGACTTTCGACAAACTTCGCTAAATAATATTCTTTCTAGCAGAGCTTTTGATAGATGGCAGTGAGTTCAAGAAGCCACAAAGTTACAAATGCTGATACTGACTTTTAGTTGCATTGCTAATAAGTTCGATGTGGCCTGGTGTAGTGCGAACAGCATGGATACACATGCCAATATTATATTCGTATCATGGGAAAAGCAATGGTGTGTTTTATGGTCAGAGATACATCCTGAGGACTGGCACACTTGGCTCTTTATCTTGCGGGAAACAGCCACCTAGCTGGTCAGACCTCTCAAGCTTGTCTAAGGCTCTAGCAGGGGACAAGTCATTTCTAACCAGGATTTATATTCTTTCTCTTTTACTTCCTTCCTCTCTTACAATCCCTCTTCTTTCTCTGTTAAAGCTAGTTGAGGGAGGGTTTCTTTTCTGGCTGTCATTCTAGGGCAGTTACTTTTCTGGGCTTCAGCCTTGACATCATTAAAAGTTCATCTGGCTGCGGCTCTGTGATACCAGAGGCAAGGCAAGTCCAGCTCTCAAGAGTCCATTAGGAAGGAGTCAAAGAACAGGAGAAACTGCTGTTATCATTTTTACACCAAGATGGAGTGGTACCCTTGACAATGACATTCAACAAACTGACCTGCTCAAATAGAGTGTCTCCAAAAACAAGTGTGGGACTAGAAGCTATTTTGGATTCTTGTAGAATCAACTGGTGTCATCAGTAGTCAAAGAAGGGTACACTACTATGGACGCAACCACTTGTTGACTGACATTTGTCTGAAGTTCCTTTCTGAGATCAATTAGCCCAAAAGAGAACTCATACCTTCCTACCCAGTTGCCTTCTAGACCCTCCTTCGACCAGTCTGTGGACCCCAGCTCCTCAGTGCATCTCACATTTCCCTTCTATTTTGGCTCCTCGGTCACCACCAGGCCCTGCCCTATGGCCTTCTAGTTAGTCTTCCTCCAATCCATCTGCCCCTACAGCCACAGCTGGATAACCACACCATCTCTTCGCCTCTCTGGGCCCTCTGTTTCCTCATCTACACAAGGACAGGTTAGGCTGGGCCTCTCCAAAGCTGCATTTCACTCTAGGATTCACATTTCCACGGAGAGCTCAACAGCAGATGGCGCTCCATCACTGGCAAACAGCTTGGATTTTGTCATAGCCTCCCTTGATAAGCCTTTGCCATCGATAGCAAATATGTCCAAACCCTTTCGCTTCCGCTGCTCCTGAACACACGGATTGAGCCTGCAACTGAGGTACATGCCCTTGACTGGAATCAAACCTGGACACTTCAGTCCTTGGGCCGATGCTCTATCCACTGAGTCAAACCAGCTAAGGCAATGAGGGTGTTATTTTTGTCACTGCCTTCCTCACTGCAATGAGACCCTTTAGGGCAGGGAACACCCTAGTGCCACTCTGGGCCAGGACTGTGAGGCTTAGCACGCATCACCTTCCTCTCCTTCCAGAATGCACAGCTATGGCACGTATCCCAGCCTCCCTTCCATTGAGAAGGTGACTGCACTCTGGCCACTCCAAGCAGGAAGCAGTGACATACCCACTAAAGCAGTGGTCGCCAACTGGTGGCCCACTGACCACGGGTGGTCCATGAGGTCCAAAAGGTTGGCAACTGCTGCACTAAAGCCCACATGCCCCTCCATGTTCTTTCTTGTCATTGGCCAGTAATGCAGAAGACACAGTTAGGGACTGAGGCCTGGGTGATGGCAGGGCCACGGATTGGAGGAACATGGAACACAGTGAGTGTCCCCCTCCAGCACACACACTAAACTGCATTGTGAGTGAGAAACACGCCTTGGGTGTCTTAAGCCACTGAAAATTTTACAGTGGATAGTTAGAGCATTTACACACGCTGGCTAATCTGTGCTCCTGCTTGTTAAATAGTGATTAAAATGAGAATGTCCTGAGCAGAAGTAACTGTCCCAAAGCCCCTCTAACCTTGGCAGACAGAGCATGTGGGAAACTTCTTGCCCCACTGATGGGCAGTTTAGCCCATCAATGAGGAGAAGCCCCACCCACATTGGAAGGCATGATCCAGGTTAACCTACCTTTCCAGCATGTACTCCAGGTTGGTCAGTCTCGCTTCCCCTGTGGAGACGATGTGGATGGCATAGGAGCTGAGGGAGCGGTGGATAAATCCCCAGGAATGCAGGTATCGCAAGGCATCAGAGATCTGGAGCAGCAGGTGCACGATCTCCTCCATGTGCAGCAGGGGGAACTCGGACCGCTGCAAGCAAGAGATAAACTGGCCAGGAACAAAGGGACTGGGCCTCCTTTGTTTTATAGCTTCCAAAGTCTTTTCAGTTGACCTTCACAGCTGCTCAGTGCTCTCATTTTACAGATGGAGAACCTAAAGCTTGGTGGGGCTCAGTGACTGGCCTAAGGACCCACTGACCCAGGACCCCTGACACCAAACCTGAGCTCCTTTCCCTCAGCTCAGCTACTTCACACCATGAAAAATGAGGAGAAAGTTCTCAAAGCCTGGCAAGGTCATCCAGGGTGGGCTCACCACCAGCAGCAATGAACCTGCCCTGCCCCTTAGCCCTCGGCCAAACCTGTGCTGCTGGGAGAACCTGGAACCTTAAAGGACCAATCCAGCCCCTACTCCAGTCAGATGACTGAGAACATTCCTCCTAAGAGCACAGAAAATCACTTACACCGCTATAATCAGATGATTAAAGCCCTCACCCAAGAAGAGGAAAAGTAAACTAGAACACTAACAGGAGGTCCTCAGGCAAGAGGGATGGCTAGCCACTTTGGGGAAGGGACCTTCCTGGAGGGTCTCTTCTCATTCCTGCCCAGGATCTTTAGGATAAAGTCATGGAGGGGAAAAATGAATCTTTAGGACCTCTCTGAAGCCACATCTCAGCCCAAAGCATACTTGTCAGGAAATCTGTGGGCCAGGGAATATGCACCTGCTCCCAGGAAATCAAAACAGTGAGAAGGGATTGATGAGGCCTGTATATAAATAGGCCTTTCTCTATAGCCAAGGTCCTACAGGGCACAAATGAAAATACAGGAAAATAAGACCAGTGGCTATTTGATTAATTCACTAGAAATGTGTCTGTGTCTTCTGGGTCTGCTAAGCTCTTAGACCCAGTCTGGAACAGAAGGAGGACTAACAATAATAAAATCACAGTGGGTCCAATGCACTTAGCCTTAAATGGTGCATTACATAGCCAACACAAAGTAGAGAAATAAGATTTATCTTCCAGAATGAAAACAAATTATAAAGAAATAAATGTTTTTACTGTTGTTGTTTTTTAAGACTTATCTTGCCTGCATGCACAAATGGGAACTCTCCCGCTCAGGCAGGGGAAGAGGGCAGGGAGAAGTGGGAGGGCAGCCAGGGAAAAGCCCATGGAAACAGCCACTTACTCGTTCATGGAGGACACTAAAGAGTGTGCCGATGGTGATGCGCTCATAAACCAGGCGGGTCTTCTCCAGGTCCTGGGACAGGCACACAGCCATCAGCTGCAGCAGGTGGCGGTGCCGCAGTTTGCTGCAAAAGATGCTTCAGATGAGGCAGAGGGAAGAAGGACATTACAAAAAGGAGAGCTTTCTTTTCTTGAGGGCCCCCTGAATACATTCTAAACAAATGCCATTTTGCACACAATGGTTTTCTAAGAAAACAGGATGGGGTGGGTGGGGTTGTCTGTTGGAATCTGTGGCCTCTCACTGATCAGATCCTTAGGGCTGAGAGTCATCAATGACAATGTCACTAAGAGCTATTGAGCAATTATCATACATCATCTCCATCCTAATAACCAACTGCAAGAAATGTATCGTTTAGAGATGAGGGGACCGATATCAGGGGGATGTCTGGAATTTGGCCAAGGTCTCATGTCAAAGTGCATGTTGTGCCTGAGCCCTTCCAGCCCCTGACACACTTGCTGCAGGAGTTTGACCTTGTCAGGAAAGAGCTCGACGAGCCAGGGTCCATTCCATGGCCTCCACAGCCCTGGTGTGAACCATAAATCGAGCTCCTGCCTCAGCAAGAGCTGAAGGACTTACCCTGGGGCCACATAAGGTACTAGACCCATAGGTGGGCCTCAATAGCAGACACACAGTTCCTCAGACATGTGGATCTCATGCATAGCCAGTTCTATAAAATCAGGACAGCACTTGTTCCGATGGGTACAGGGCTGAAAACAGGGCAGGCCTCGGGGGCTGTAGCAGGAGAGTCAATGGGCGTGGAGGCTGGACCATCAGAGATCCGGGTTATAGGGAGTCAACTGACTGACAGAATTGACCCCCTCACCACCACCTCCACCACACCTCAGGCTTTTCGTTAATTCCTCTTTTTTTTTTTCTTGGCAGCCCTTGGATGTCAAATCAACCGACAGTCAGGAAATGCTGAGGCTGAAGGGGGTGGTCTCCACATCCCAGGAAATCCTGAACAGCCCTGAACCTGTGTCTGTGAAGAGCCTGGATCTGTGATGCCCTTGGGCTTCCTGCTCACCTGCAATGCTCCTGCTCAGCAATTAGCAAGTCAGCCAGCCGCAGCTTGCTGCAGTGCGGGTGGGTAGGGAGATTCAGCTCCTTCACTGTGACCCTGCTCCCGTTCCACACCATGCTGCAAGGGCAGGAGAGAGTTGGAGCAGAAGGCAGTGAGTATCCAGTCCTCCAGTGAGCAGTTCTCCAGCCAGAGACCAAGTAGAGTTTACACAGAACCTGCAAAGCACCTGTCCAGTCTTTCCTCCTCCTCCCCCCAGGTCCTAAAGCACCTTGAGGAACTTAGTACAGGTGGCAGGAAGTCGCTGAGAGATTTAAGGGAGGGAGTAACTCCCTTATTTTAGAAAGACAATGGTACCAGCAGTGTGGAAAATGGTAGGCAGGGGTGGTCTGGAGAAGGGGAAGCCAGTTAGGAGGCCAGTCTAGGTGAGGGACAGTGATGACTTGGGCAGAGGCCACAGCAATGGATAGAGGGGAGGAAAGGACCCGATGATGGGCCAGTGGCCTGGGCAGGAAGACGCATTATCTGCAGGGACAGAGAGCCTTTTTAGTGTCCAGGTTGAAGGAGGCCAAGAGACCTTGGCCAGGACAACTCCTCTGACCCTGCAGGGGGCAGGTCTCCCAAGGACTTTTGTCAGAGCCAAACTCTGTTACACCTCCGCTGCATTGGTTGGTGAGGGCTGTAGCTAATACCAGTTCCGGCTTCTACGGGCACCTCAATACCTTCTGGCCTGTATCAGGGGCCAGACTGTTACACTACACTGCCTCTAACTCTCTAGAAAGAGGAGACGTTAAAACACGGCCATGCCCTGACTTGTTTGGCTCAGCGGATAGAGCATCAGCCTGGGGAATGAAGGGTCCCAGGTTCGATTCCGGGCAGGGGCATGTACCTTGGTTGTGGGCATATTCCCAGGGGGGAGTGTGCAGGAGGCAGCTGATCGATGTTTCTCTCTCATCGATGTTTCTGACTCTATCCTTTTCCCTTCCTCTCTGTAGAAGATCAATGGAATGTATTTAGAAAAAAAATAAAATAAAACCATGGCTGTGAGTCGTCTTTCAGAGCAGTTGTTCTGGGCCATTTGGCAATCACAACTCAAGGGGGTGGCAAAGAGGGCTGCTACTGGCCTCTAGAGTAGAGACCAGGGTTGCTCCTGAATATCATACAATGCACAGGACAGCCACCACCAACAAAGAGTATCTGGCCAAATACTAGTATGTCAATGGTACCCAGGCTGAGAACCCTTGATTCAGACATATGTCCTTCAGTGTTAGGTTAGAGACCCTCCATGCATAAGGAAGTCGCACAAAGCCCATACTCCCCAAGGGCCTAAATCAGAACTCCCACAGGCCACTCTGCTTACTTGGTCATAACCATGTAGGGGCCACTGCAGAAAGAGAAGGCAGGCTCATCATCAGCTTGAATTAATTCCTTTTCTCCAATTATTGGAAGAGATCCTAAATAGGCCACCCGTGTCCTTGCTGAAAGATAAAACTAAAAGCAAAACACAGCTTCAAATTGTGGAGAGGAAAAAAAAAAAAGTAAGATTCATCCCGAATTTTATCAGCCAGATACTGATGCTGCTATTTACCAACTGCTGAACACCCCTAGGGACATTATTCTTAATTTATACTATTTTTAATCTTTCTAGAAACCCTGCAAAGTTCTAATATCCTTCCCCTTTTACTAGTCGGGAAACTGAGGCTCATGGAAAGAGGTCAGACACTTGCCCTAAGCGTTCAGCAGGGTTCCCCACAGAACCAAGGCCTGTGTGCAGTCACCATTCCTTCTTCCCCCACGTGCATCCCAGGCTACCTTGGTACAACCAACAAACTCAGGCCTGGGGTGAGCTGTCAGCAAACATTACCTAATCACCCAACAACATTTCCTAACTGTCTCTTTCTTCCATGGGCAGAACCAATGATCTAAAAGATACTCAAAACATTTCTCAGTTTAAAATGGCAATTCCTTAAAGGCATGCCAACAACACTCATAAGCCTTTGGGAGGGCAAGGTCAACCACAAATAAGACTCACGGAGTCAGTGCAGCTCTCTGCTTCTCTACAGGGAGACCATGTTTGGTGTCTTTACTGGGAATTTTAAGGATCATTTTCTAAACTCCTGAAATCTGGCTCAAGGGATCTCTGTAGAATTTCCACCTTTTTTTTTTTTCCCCCCAATAAGGAAAGCAACAGTAAGAGGCACTTGTCCTACAAAAGTGGTAAAGAAGAAAAAGAAAAACCCACTTTGGAGATGATGAGACAGAGGAGCTGGATAAAGCCAAGAGACTTAGGTCCAGAAGGAGGACCAGGTGACTCTCCAGTCAGTCCTGCAGACACTGGCTGTCAGTGGCAACCTCTTACCTTCCCAAAGCCAAAGCTGTGGATGTTTTGGGCAGAAATGACTCCAGTTTTACGCGGTCGTTTAGAAGAGCCATTAGGGCTTCTAGAAATGTTTAAAAGAGGAAATAAATAAGGATTAGTCACCCAGATGCAGAGGAACAATGATGAGCCAGGGGAGTGTGCCATGCCATCTTGGAGCTGGATCCTGCAGCCCAAATCAAGCCTTCAAGTGATGACAACCCCCGCAGCCATCTCTACTGAAACTTTTGGAGAAACCCTAAACTACAACCACCCAGCTTAGCCATTCACTGATTCCCGACCAACAGAAATTACGTGAGATACAAATGATTACTACTGTTTGAAACTGCTAAGTTGGGGGGTGGGAGTGATTCATTATGCAGCAATAATGAGTATGGAAGGTCATAGTTGGAAAAAGTCATAAAGCTTCTCTTGTCCACCTTTCTCATTTTACAGAGGGGGAAAGTGGAGCCTGGGGTCACAGAGCAGCAGCAGGGACTAAGCCTGGGACCTAGGTGGTCTGCAAAGATCCTCCTGGTTGGCCAAGAGGATCTGGAACAGGCAGGGGCAAAGAGGCCAGATGAGGAATGTGGGAGTTTATCTTGATGGTCATGGGAATAGACCCTAAGAAGGTTCTTTAGCAGAAAGTAAGTGGCACAACCCAATTTCCATTTTTAATAGGTCATTCTGGATTCTGGATAAAGAACCAAAACCGGCAAAAGAAGCAAGCAGGGGAGCAGTGAGGCATAACTGGTCCTCAAGGGCATCTCTGACTCCTCTTGCCTGAGAAGCCTTAACAGCGTCCCTGTCATCAGAGGAAAATCAGGACTCCATGTGCACAAAAGGACAGGATGGGGGAGCCCTCCAGAGTGTGGCAAGGCTAGCCACCCTGATTATAAAGACAGCAATCAGAGAAAACCAAAATAAAAAGGATTCTCTGACTACAAACCCTAAGGCAATGAAGTCCCAAGAATTTAAAATAACTCTGAGCCTATGGCCCATCTCCTGCAGCTTCCCACCCCAAGTTAGCAGCAAGTCTCTCACACCAGCTCAAAATAGCCTGAGGAACTGTAAATTAAGCATGTGTGGTCATTTGCAACCTTAGTTATAAATAAACTAGAGGCCCGGTGCACAAAATTTGTGTACCAAGGGGGGTTGTCCCTCAGCCCAGCCTGCACCCTCTCCAATCTGGGACCCCTCGAGGGATGTCCGACTGCCCATTTAGGCCCAATCCTACTGGGATCGGGCCTAAACGGGCAGTTGGACATCCCTCTCACAATCCAGGACTGCTGGCTCCCAACTGCTCGCCTGCCTGCCTGCCTTCCTGATTGCCCCTAACCGCTTCTGCCTGCCAGCCTGATCACCCCCTAACCATTCCCCTGCCAGCCTGATTGATGCCTAACTGCTCCCCTGCCCACCTGTTTTCCCCTAACTGTCCTCCCCTGCAGGCCTGGGTCCCCCCCAACTGCCCTTCTCTGTAGGCCCGGTCGCCCTCAACTTCCCTCCTCTGCCAGCCTGGTAACCCCTAACTGCCCTCCCCTGCAGGCTTGATCGCCCCCAACTACCCTCCCTTACAGGCCTGGTCCCTCCCAACTGCCCTCCCCTGCTGGTCATCTTGTGGTGGCCATCTTGTGTCCACCTGGGGGCAGCCACCTTTGACCACATGGGGCAGCCATCTTGTGTGTGTTGGAGTAATGGTCAATTTGCATATTACTCTTTTATTAGATAGGATATGCTTTCCAAGGTTCTAGATATCAAAACAGTATCAAAAACTCCATCCAGAGGCTCTGAGGAAGGGCTTTCTGCTAAGCTGCCCAGACCTGAAGAGTTCCTTCTCTGCTGAGCACAGGGCATCTCCACTGGAGCCCAGAACTCACTACTGCTCTGGACATTCTGGAGGGGGAATGGCTATCCTTCTCCAGTTGCCACATCTCCTTCAGAGCTCATCCCTGTGGGTGAGCCAGAGGCTGGAAGGGACTTATGTGCCCATGCTACAGGAACCTATGAGGAGGCTGGGGAGATGCAGGATATCCCACTCTGCTCGAGGCAGCACTCACCCCTGCATGAGGCCCCCGAACCGGGGCAGGCTGCAGATGAGCCGCTGAGTGGAGTCAATCTTCTTCAGGAGGTCACAGGAGAAGTCCTGGACGGTGGCCTGCATGTGTGAGGCGCAGCGACGCATGAACTCCACCATCTGCAACACCACAGAAGGTTCAGTGCCACACAGCAAGGGGCTCCCACCCTTCAGAGGAGTTGTGAGGTGGTCTGAGGTAAATGGTCTAGGAGCTAGGAGCCCCACAACAGGAAAGGGAGGATCTAAGTGATTTTCCAAAGGTATGAAATGTTTTCAGGGAGATGTTGGCAATAATTTCCTCCAATTCCCTCCTCCTTCAACAGATAAAGAAACTAGGCAGGAAGAGTGAAATTATTTGTCCAAGTTCTAACAGCTAATGAGCTGGAGAACCAGACGAAGAGCAGTGAGGGGAGAAAACTCTGTCCACCTCCCCCCTCCCCTTCTTGTGCTGTCCCCAGGACCAGCCTCTAGCCCTGGGCTCCTGGCTCCCAGCCCAGTGCTCGGCCTTGAGGGTGGCTGCAGAGGGGGCCCACCCTTACCATAGAGCTGCACTCCTTCCCGGCTGTAAGGGCCCACGCCTGCGGGCTTTGACCCTTCTCGTCATGGAGTCGAAGGTCACCCCCTGCATCCAACAGTTTGCTGAGGATCCACTGATTGCCTGAAAATGCTGCTGCGTGCACAGGGGTACTCCCATCAAAGCAGCGGCTGGAGGGGGATGCAAGGAGTGTCCATGGCAACCACCCCTCCCTTCCACAGAACAGGGGGAATTCAATGGGTGACACAAGGCTTCCTTTCTACAGAGGCGACCTTTGGCGATGAGGATTATAATCATGCCATTTGGAAGGTCCCTGGTCTGTGCCAAAATGAGCTTTGCACATATATCCTTTCTCCATCCTTACCTCAGCCCGCCAAGGCACTATCATTTCCCAAGTTATAAGTGAGGAACCAAAAGGGCAAAACTGAGGGCCACACCCAGGTATGAGTGTGGTTCCAAATTGGTGTTCTTTCCTCCTCTAATCCCTGACACTGGCCGCCCTGAAAACAATTCATGTTTGCTGAGTCATGGGCATGTGAGAAGGTCTCTATCTCCCAAGTCCTATGGTAGAGGCCCACAAACCTTGGCATGAGCAATCTGGTCAAGAAGGATCTACAAGTCAGAAAAATTTAACCAAAGCCAATAAACTATCTTGGCCCTTATTGTGTCCAAGATACAGCAAGATGTGATCTGTAGCTGTGGTTTTCTAACTTGGATGCATGACAGAATCACCTGGAGAGCTTTCTCTCTTTAACTGAAAACAAAAACAGCTGACCCGGAGGAGCTCAGTGAACCAGAAGGTTGTGGTTCGATTCCCAGTCAGGGCACATGCCCGAGCTGTGGACTCGATCCCCAGTAGGGGGCATGCAGGAGGCAGCCGGTTGATGATTCTATCTGATGTTTCTATCTCTCCCTTCCTCTCTGAAATCAATAAAAACATTTTTTTAAAAAAGAAAAAAACAAACACACAAATGGGGAAAGAGAAGTCTAATAAGGAGAAGGAAGAGATAAGAAACATAAGAACATTCTCCCAACTCCAGACCCCACAGATCTCTTGCCCAGAGGCAATTACTATATAAGTCTTTGTACCCTCCCAGAAATTTCCAGTGTATTATGCTACCTGTATAATTCTACATTATACAGGTAGAATAAGAATGTGTTATAGCCCTAACTGGTTTGGCTCAGTGGATAGAGTGTCGGCCTGTGGACTGAAAGGTCCCAGGTTCAATTCCGGTCAAGGGCATGTACCTTGTTTATGGGCACATCCCCAGTAGGAGCTGTGCAGGAGGCGGCTGATCGATGTTTCTCTCTCATCAATGTTTCTGACTCTCTATCCCTCTCTCCCTTCCTCTCTGTAAAAAATCAATAAAATATATATTTTTTAAAAAAAAGAATGTGTTACATAAACTGTTCTGCACTCAATATATATTTTGAAGAAACTTCCACTTGAGAACATACAGGGTAGGGCAAAAGTAGTTTTGCAGTTGTTCCTATGAAAAATAAAACAACAGCCCTCACCGGTTTGGCTCAGTGGATAGAGCGTCGGCCTGCGGACTGAAGGGTCCCAGGTTCGATTCCGCTCAAGGGCATGTACCTTGGTTGCGGGCACATCCGCAGTGGGGGGTGTGCAGGAGGCAGCTGGTTGATGTTTCTCTCTTATCAAAAGTTTCTAACTCTCTATCCCTCTCCCTTCCTCTCTGTAAATAATAAAATATATTTTAAAAAAAGAAAACAACAATTAATAAACAATAATATAAGAATAAACTATTTCGCGAACTCACAACTGTAAACCTACTTTTTTTTAAACTGTTTTTTGTTTTTATTGATTTGAGAGAGAGAGGAAGGGAGCAGGAGAAAGAAACATTGACATCAACATTGATCAGCTGCCTCCTGCATGCCCCACTGGGGATCGAGCCCACAGCCCGGCACGTGCCCTGACCGGAATCGAACCATGACCTCCTGGTTCATAGGTTGATGCTCAACCACAGAGCCACACTGGCTGGGCAGGAATGTGTATTTTTTACAAGTTCCCCAGGTGACACCAACATGCTGGCCGGTCCCCAGGCATCTGGGAACCACTGGGATGGCTCATTTTGAGCCAGCTTCTATTGCTGGGTTTGACAAGCAGTGTAGTACACTGTACTTTGAAAACCATAATATCCTCTCTACTACAAAAACACATTTGTATAATGTTTTACAATCTTCTAATCATTCTTCCCATAAACAGTGAGAAGGGATGAGGGAAGAGAGAGGACATTATTTTTCATTTCTCATGAATGCTAAAAAAGAAAGGAATGTTTTTTATACCAAATAAACCTTTCACTTAAAATTTCTGGGCATCAGTTCCCTAATCTGGAATGTTAAAAGTTTTTCTTCTTCTTCTTCTTCTTTTTTTAATTTATTTGATTTTGAGAGAGAGACAGACAGACAGAGGCCATGGACTTGTTGTTCCACTTATTTATATATTCATTGGTTGATTCTTATGTGTCCTGACTGGTACAGGATCTTCAATCTTGGCACATCGGGATGCTGTTCCAACCAACTGACCCACTGAGTCAGGGCTGGAAAACTAGAGTTGAATGACTTAATCTTTAAAGGATCCAGTACCCTTGCTGGATAGCTGAGTTGGTTAGAGCATCATCCTGATATGCAAAGGTTGCAGGTTCAGTCCTGTCAGTCAGGACACATACAAGAACCAACCAATGAAGGCATAAGTAAGTGGACCAATAAATCCATGTTTCTCTCCCCGACCCCTTCCTCTCTCTCTCAAATCAATAATCAATTTTAAAAAAGAAGAAAACAGCAATAAACATCTACAAAACAAATGTAAATGCAAATGACTGGAAAACGTTGCATTTTTGGTTGTGGAACTGCAGGGAGTCCCAAATGGCCTCCCTATAGAACCGTTTTCTGCAAACATCAGGTGAGTGAGTCCTTTATTTCTGACCTTTGAAATTAAACAATACAGTAGAGACAGGAGCGTGTATGTTAGTCTACAGAAATTCTGGATGGAAACACAGCAAAAATTTTCTTTGTATTATCTCTTGGTTACAGAGTTCTCATACTGATTGTTTTTTGTGGGTTTTTTCTTTTTCCGAAGTTTTCTCCCATTAAGTAAGCAATCTTAGAAAAGAGAACAACAACAGAAAAGTAAAGCTTTTTGACATCAATATGGTTTGTTAAATACCTTGAACAGGACCTCTTTATGTAATATGGGCAAGCTACTATATGACTTTTATGATTGGTTCACAGTCTGGCATAACTATGACAATTAGATGGAATCATGTAAGCATTCAAAACCTGTTTGTTTCTACTCAGTGTGAACTGTAGAAATACATGCTGTCTCATCTCTGTCGAGGAGGCAGTTGTAAAGATCTAGAGAGCTTAGTGTCTGGAATGGCTCTGGGAAAATCGAAAGTGTTCAGTAAAGCTGATTCATTACATTGTGTTGCTGTTCCACATTAAAATTTGGACCAACTATTAATCGAAGATTCTTTTAAACCACAACTACAAGAGCCAGGCAAAAATCACCCTGATAAAGTGATGCCAAGTATATTAACTGGTAAAAACTGCTTAAATAATTCATATAAATTATAACCAAATAAGTTTCACTTATCTCATAGGGCCAAGTAAAACTGCTTTTATTAACAGTTGAAGATATGTTTCAACATACACATACAACTGTGTGTCATTGACATAAGTTAGTAAAAGTTATTTTAATATCTTGTCAGATTAGTTTCCAAATGCCCTAACTCATCTTAAAAGCATACACTACTATTTATTTTCTAGATAATAGAAAATTATCTACTTACTGATTTGGATCTGATCCATAATCCACCAGAATATCAACTAATTTTGTAAGGCCCAATAATGATGCAAGGAAAAGTGCTGTCTGGCCCAAGGAGTTAACTGCATCAACATAAATTCCTGCAAAGCAAATACCAGGATCAATGCAAAGAACAGGACATTTTCTGAGATAAAACTAGAAAAATTCATATGAAGAGGCAAAAAATCAAAATTTCTTTTACAGCACTTATATGTATTACTACGGCAAACTTTCTCAAAAGAGAAAAGCCTATATGAGCTGCTTTGGCTCAGTGGATAGAGCGTCAGCCTGCAGACTAAAGGTTCCCAGGTTCGATTCCGGTCAAGGGCACATGCCTGGGTCTCTTTCATCATTGATGTTTCTATCTCCCTTTCCCTCTCCCTTCCTCTCTGAAATAAAAAAAAAAAATATATATATATATATATATATATTTTTAAATAAAAAATGTTATTTACTTCCCGGCCAACCTATAAAACAGCAGGTCATGGTTCCTGGTCAGGGCATCCCCAGTGAGCAGGAGGTCGCTGACCTATGATTCTCTCTCATCATTGATGTTTCTCTCTCTCTCTCTGAAATCAATTTTAAAAAACACATTACTGGGGGAGAAACCAAGATGGCGGCATAGGTAAACACCTAAACTGCTGCCTCACACAACAATTTCAAAACTACAACTAAAAGACAAAACGTCTATCACCCAGAACCACGGGAAAGCTGGCTGAGTGGAAGTTCTACAACTAGAAGGAAAGAGAAAAGAGCATTGAGACGTGCACAAGCGCTGAAAAGCTGAGGTACGGAGGTGCGCGAATCCGGCTGGCGGTGGACGACTGGGAGCACTGCTTTTTTCAACCCGAAGGGAGACAAGCTCCCGATTACTCTGAACTCCAGTTTCTGGGGAGATGCTGGGGACCCAAAATCCTACAGGGAGAAGCTGGACTGTCTGCCATCGGGTCGGGAAGTGAGGGTGACTTTCTTGCAGAGGTGCACCCAGCAATCATTGTTTATTGCACTGGGGCGCGGGGATGGGGAAACTCAGACACAGAGACACAGAGACGGCTGACTGGCAGCCATGGCTGTTTGCCACGCCCTAGCCTAGTGACTCCCTGAGACTCCGCCCTGCACAACCTACAAACCCACCCAAGCTCCACGCAGTGGCTTTTGCATATGAGTGGCCTGCCCTATCGCAGCTTAACCTAACAAACTGCAACTCTGGTCAGACATCTCCAAAACCTCCAAACCCCAAGCAAAGAGGAGAAAACTGTAGTTCTCGCTGTAGCTCCTGCTGGATGGCCTCAGACAGTGGCTGACCTGCACCTCATTGGAGATCCAAAAGCCAGTGTACCTAGTGGTCAGTGTGAGATGACACCAAATTACAACTACTCACATCCATGGGTGACACATTCAAGAGGCAGACTCAGTGAGCACCAAAGCCCCACTGAAGCAAGTCCTGCCCCCTAAGCGTGTCTCCAGTGCAGCAGTTCTTCCAGTGTAGACACAGCGGGTCCTCACAGCCAATTGGCCTGGATGTCAATTCCTCCCAGTGACACCAACAACAATCAAGACTTAACTACAGCCGAAACCGGTTTGGCTCAGTGGATAGAGCGTCAGCCTGCAGACTGAAGGGTCCTGGGTTTGATTATAGTCAAGGGCATGTACCTGGGTTGCAGGCACATCCCCAGTAGGGGACGTGCAGGAGGCAGCTGATCGATGTTTCTCTCTCATCGATGTTTCTAACTCTCTTTCTCTCTCCCTTCCTCTCTGAAAATATCAATAAAATATATTTTAAAAAACATTAAAAAAAAAGACTTATCTACAACAAGGCTGTACACACAGTCCACAAAGGGGTGCACCAAGAGTGTCCACCTCAGGTAACTGGGAGGCCGACCCATTGGGCCCTATAGAACACCTAGCACACAAAGCCACTCTTTCAACTCAGGGAAGCAGCGAAAATGCGGAGACAAACAGATCACAAATGAAAGAAATGGAGGAAAGCAAACGACTGGATATAGAGTTCAAAACCACAGTTATAAGGTTTTTCAAGAATTTCCTAGAAAAGGCCAATAAATTCAGCAAGACCCTCGAGGATATGAAAAAGGACCAACTAGAAATTAAACATACACTGACTGAAATAAAAAATATTATACGGAGACCCAACAGCAGACTAGAGGAAAGCAAGAATCAAGTCAAAGATTTGAAATACAAAGAAGCAAAAAACACTCAACCGGGAAAGCAAAAAGAAAAAAGAATTTAAAAATATGAAGATAGAGTAAGAAGCCTCTGCACAACTTCAAGAATACCAACATCAGAATTATGGGGGTGCCAGAAGAAGAGAGACAGCAAGATACTGAAAACCTATTTGAAGAAATAATGACTGAAAACTTCCCCCACATGGTGAAAGAACCAGGGGTCCTCAAACTATGGCCCACGGGCCACATGCGGCCCGCCAAGGACATTTATCTGGCCCGCCGGGTGCCGCTGCCTGTCCTGCTTAGTAGCCGACTCGTCCCGGGCCTGATAGGAATTTGTTCATAGTTTTTTTTTTAAACTATAGTCCGGCCCTCCAACGGTCTGAGGGACAGTGAACTGGCCCCCTGTTTAAAAAGTTTGAGGACCCCTGAAATAGACTTACAAGTCCAGGAAGCACACAGAACCCCAAGCAAAAGGAATCCAAAAAGGACCACACCAAGACACATCATAATTAAAATGCCAAGGGCAAAAGACAAAGAGAGAATATTAAAAGCAGCAAGAGAAAAAGTTAGTTACATACAAGGGAGCACCCATACGATTGTCAGCTGATTTCTCAACAGAAATTATGCAGGCCAGACGGGAGTGGCAAGAAATATTCAAAGTGATGATTAGCAAGAACCTACAACCAAGATTACTCTACCCAGCAAAGCTATCATTCAGAATTGAAGGTCAGATAAAGAGCTTCACAAATAAGAAAAAGCTAAAGGAGTTCATCACTGCCAAACCAGTATTACATGAAATGCTGACGGGTATTCTTTAAGAAGAGGAAGAAGAAGAAAAAGGTCAAGATAAAAATTATGAACAACAAATACATGTCTGTCAACAAGTGAACCTAAAAATCAAGTGAATTAAAAACCTGAGGAACAGAATAAACTGGTGAATATAATAGAATCAGGGGAGTGGAGGGTATGGGAAGAGACTGGACAAAAATCGTACACCTATGGATGAGGACAGTGGGGTGGGAGGTAAGGGCAGAGGGTGGGGTGGGAACCGAGTGGAGGGGAGCTATGGTGGAAAAAGGAGAAACAATTGTAATAATCTGAACAATAAAGATTTATTGAATTAAAAAAAAAGGTTAAACAAAACAAAACAAAACACGTTACTTACTCAGGAAGTTGCATTGAAGCATTTTACCACTTTCTGTGTGGAAAAAAAAAATTTTTTTTAACCTACAGAGGGCATGAGGCATGGGGTAGTGGTAATAATGATACTACGTTAGGGTGGGGACAGTAATATAAAATATTTACTTGGAACAGAAGGTCTTATCTTTTTACCCCATTAAAATATAAACTTAATTTGATGGGGAAAGAGGTCAATGCCCAGAGTTTTTTGCGTGTTTTTTTTTTTTTAATATATTTTATTGAGTTTTTACAGAGAGGAAAGGAGAGGGATAGAGAGCCAGAAACATCAATGAGAGAGAAACACTGATCAGCTGCCTCCTGCACACTTCCTACCAGGGATGTGCCCGCAACCAAGGTACATGCCCCTGACCGGAACCAAACCGGGGACCCTTCAGTCCACAGGCCGACGCTCCATCCACTGAGCCAAACCGGCTAGAGCCAAAGTTTGTTTTTTGTGTTGTTGTGTTTTTTTTTTTTTTTTGTAATGTAAAGATTTGTTTTATTTCTACTGGGGAAAAAAGGAGGATAAATAGAACTGTTTCCCAATTTGCTCTCCACTGTACCCACACACACACAAAAACATACACAAATGCACACCAAAAATACCCCAAACAAAAACCAAAAAAAACCACACACAAGAATCAAAACACTCTCAAAGTGCACCAATACTTCTTATTCTGATAAAAAGAAAAGATCCTAGGAGGAAATACAAAATGCAAAATCAAATGACGAAAAACGCTGAACAAACAGCATCATTAATATACAAAATATTTGTATTACTGAACTAGTAACAGTTGATGTTCTTCCTGTTGGTAAAACTTTGGAGCCACATAGCTGATTTGTTAAGTCTAGTCCATGCCAGCTTCCAAAAACCAGAAAAGAATGAAGTTAGCTTCATTCTTTGATGCCTCATCAAAATTTTCTAAAAGACCTGGAACATTATCATCTTTCTCTTCAATGTCTACTGGTTTAGGGGCTTTGTTATCCAACACTCACCCAGGAAATTAATTGTTCCGCTAAGTTCCTAAAGCTTGTTAAGCTGTCAGCACCAAGCTGACATAATATTCCAGGAGGCATTTCTGTGAATGGTTTAGCTTCTGCATGACCCATAAGTGAAAAGCAAGTTTAGGTTTTGGTATTACTGAAATAACTCCCCACCATCTTTTTAATCTGTATTACAATTAACCTTCAGTCATCAGCTATAGCTTTTCTACATATAACCTCTTTGTGTGAGATATACCTTTGATACCTACCCAGACCTGAACCAAAGGTTAGAGAAAAACTTGCCTAGGTCGGTAAGTAGCAAGATCAGAACGACTACCCAAACCCTAAATACGAGTTAAAAACCAATTAACACCTTATTTGTACTTTTAAGAAACCACTCAGACTGCGTTCTCTCCCTCTTTCCTTCCCGAAAGAAAGAAAGAACGATCATCAATGGCAAATGGCAATTACGAAAGTAACACCGTAAGCCAACTTCACGCTCAGAAGAGAACGCTGCGCCTCCTCCTCGTGGTTTCGGGTGCTCTACACGATCAGAGAAACTTCTCTAGTAACAAACTATAGAAATGATCCCTGAAAGTATAGTCTTAACCCGGTGGTGTGGGCTTTTCCGAGGTGAACAAAACCCACACATATTACAGTGATGGCGAATTTTTCTAAAGTGGTACGATTTTACCCATACATATACTGCCATGTAGTCTCTCAAAATTTTTCATTCAGAAAGCTCGACAAAGTGTTTTAAATCCTCTAGCGTTTTCGAAAACAGTTCAAGCTGACACTTTAATTAACATACAATTGCTAAACAGCCAATCACACGCTACTAGTTACCAACCCCGCCCCGCTTCTCACGCAGTTCCAGTTCCGCAGCGTCGTTTACCACGTAAACGCTGACTACAACCGCGTGCGCGTGCGCGTCGGGGGGGACAAGCCTCAGTTTAGACCTCTGCGTGGAAGCGGAGACCTTTCACAAGAAAAACACACAAGTGTAAGATAAAAGCAATGACCCAAAGCAGAACTCGACATTTGCAAAGCACGCTCTATTTTTTTTTGTCCTGTACTATATAAATGTTTTCCAAATCAAGTGAACATTTGGTACACAAAAATTGTAAATTGTGTTTAAACAAGCAGGACAATACATACATCTATTTAAAGAAAAAGAAACCGCCCCGGCCAATGTGGCTCAGTGGTTGAACATGGACCTATGAACCAGGAGCTCACCATTGGCGTTTCAGGCTCCATCCCCAGCAGGGGGCCTGTGAGAGGCAACCAATCCATGATTCTCTCTCAGCATTGATGTTTCTATCTCTCCCTCCCCCTTTCTCTCTTAAATAAACAAAAATTTTTTTTTTAAAGAGGCCATCTACATAATTTTAAAAAGCCTTCCCTTCCACTTTCCCCTAAGAAAGTACATCCCAACCCAAAAATTAACCTTTCTTTTCTTTCACTAATAACTCCTTTGACATACCCTACTTCCTATATAAATTTTGTTTTGTACCCCTCAGAGATTGGGCTGATGCCTAATTCATGAATTACTTAATAAAGCTGATTAGGTCTTAGATATACTTGTTTGAATTTTGTTTTGTTTTTTGTTGTTAAAATTTTTTAAATATATTTTGATTTTTTTATAAAGAGGAAGGGAGAGGGATAGAGAGTTAGAAACATCGATGAGAGAGAAACATCAATCAGCTGCCTCCTGCAGCCTCCGACTGGGGATCTAGCCTGCAACTAAGGTACATGCCCCTTGACAGGAATCGAACCCAGGACCCTTAGGTCCACAGCCCAACACTCTATCTATCCACTGAGCCAAACCGGTCAGGGCTTTTGTTGTTAATTCTCAGGATATTTTCTTTTCCATTGATTTTTAGAGAGAGTGGAAGGGTGAGAGGGAGGGAGGGAGGAAGGGAGATGGATATGAGACATTGATTGGTTGCCCACAGGCACTCCGGTTAAGGCAAGAAAGTCAAACCTGCAACCCAAGTATGGGCCCTTGACCACCACCCTTCAGTGCTCAGGTTGACACTTTTACCACTGAGCAAAACTTGCCAGAGATGAATTTTGTTTTTAAACAAATCATTCCCCTGCTTAAAGCTTCCTAGCTTCCCAGCTCTTGGGCCCAGAACGAAACATATCTTGCCCCCTTGGTGTGGCTCAGTGGTTGAACTAGGAGGGCACGGTGAGGGCACATGCCCAGATTTCCCCTCTCCCTTCCTCTCTGAAATCAATAAAAACGTATTAAAAATAAATAAATAAAACCTATCTAAATAGCTTATAAGGCCCTGCATATCTGTCTCCCCTACCAGACAGTCTCCCTAATCTGTAGGGTAGGGACTTTATAATTTGCTGGAGGCAATCCATCCATGTTTCCATCGATGTCTCTTCTTCCCCAATCCCTTCAATAAAAACGTATCTTTGGACGATTAAAAAACAAAAGAGGAACAAACCAAAACTCCAGATGCAGAAAGTTAACAAAGGATTGTGCCCAAAAGATATGGATATTAAATGCTAAATAATGGTTGAAAAAAATAAAACAGCGTGAGCATCTAACCTATGAACCCAGAAGTCACGGATGGGTTCACATGCCTGGGTTCACAGATCCCCAGTGTGAGGCTGCTAACCAATGATTCTCATCTTTGACGTTTCTATCTTTCTCTCTAAAATCAGTAAAAGCTTATTTTAAGTAAATAAATAAGTAGACATAACAAAAACAAGGTTGCACACTTTGGCCCAGTTGGTTGGAGCCTCATCCCATGTACCACGTCGGTAAAACAAAAACTACCTTTTAAAAAGAAGGACAAACCACTCAGGATTGTCACCAATCGTACTGACACTTAAACTTGAAGAACTGAAAACCACTCAGACTGCATTCCCTCCCTCTTACTCTCCCATTAGGAAGAGAAGAGCGATCATCAACGGCAAAAGGCAATCACAAAGGCAACACCATGAGCCAACTTCACGCTCGGGAGAGAACGCTGCGCCTCCTCCTCGTGGTTTCGGGTGCTCTACACGATCAGAGAAACTTCTCTAGTAACGAACTATAGAAATGATCCCTGAAAGTATAGTCTTAAGCTAGAGGCCCCAGCTTCTGGTGGGTCTACAGCAGCTACACACATTTTAGTTATGGTGACATTATTTAGGTCAATTTAACCTCACAAATTATGTGCTATTTAATATTTTATAAAAATTTCATTCAATGGCAAAGTTTAAAACATCATTTTCACTTGTAAATTTACAAGAAACACTTCAAAACAACAATATTAGCATAGGTCTTATTAACATAGAGCTTCCTACTAGCAGCCAATCACATGTTGCAGACAACTTACTCCAACCCAGAGCGAGATAACTATTATCCTGCCCATCACACCAGGCACCACCTGGGTCCAGGGCGTCAGGCCATCTCACTACAGATTAAGGAAATGCTGCTCCTATTACTGGTCATGGTGAACTGCCTGCTACAGAAGTACACCAATTTGGGGAGATCAGGTTTCCTTTGCCCTGAAATAAAGAGGAGGGTTACTGAATAGCTTCAGGAGAGGGGCTGGTCAACAGAAAAACCAAGATCATGCCAGGGTTAGAGGGTTGGAACTTCCTGCTCCACCACTGCCCCTCACCTCAAACCCCACCCGCACCTTTGGCAGGGAAGAGGGACTGGAGATTGAGTTGAATCACCAATGGCCAGCGATTTAATCAATCCTGCTTAGGCAATGCAACCTACATAAAAGCCCCTAAGCAATGACGCTCAGAGGGCTTCCAGACTTGAACACATGAAGCACTGAGGTGGTGGTGTATCCAAATAGGACGTGGAAACTTGTATCCTTTATAATATGCCAGTAATGGTAAGTAACATGTTTCCTTCAATTCTGTGAGTCACTCTAGCAAATTATTGAATCTGGGTAAGGTTAAGCGTAGATTAGATACGACAGAGGAAGAGTCATCAAATTGACAATAGAAGAAAATTCTTAACAGAGCTTTGAGGATTGTGGGACAATACCAAAAAGTCTGACATAAATATAAGTGGATTTCCAGAAGGTGGGGAGAGATTGGAATGGAAAGAGTGTCTGAAGAAATAATGACAGAAAGGTTCCCAAATTTGAAAAAGATAATAATTTGCATATTCAAGGTAAGCAAACTCAGACAGGAAAAATATAAAGAAAATCACCCCTAGACCGCCATAGTCAAACCACTTAATTTCTTTAAAACTATATGTGATTCGCCAGAACTGGTTTGGCTCCGTGGATAGAGCGTTGGCCTGCAGACTGGGGGGTCCCGGGTTCGGTTCCGGTCAGGGGCATGTACCTTGGTTGTGGGCACATCCCCAGTAGGGGGTGTGCAGGAGGCAGCTGATCAATGTTTCTCTCTCATTGATGTTTCTAGCTCTCTATTCCTCTTCCTTCCTCTCTGTAAAAAATCAATAAAATATATATATATTTTTAAAAAGTATATATGATTCTTCAAATAAAAAATTATAAACTTATATTATGGGGTTCAAAACTCATACAAATATAACACTTATGGAATCTTTACAATAAAGGGTGGGGGAAGGGGAGAAATGAGCCTGTATGGTTGAAATTTGTATTATGTGAAGTGGTACAATATTAAGTAGACTGTGAAAAATTAAAGATACATTATTATAACCACTAGAGCAACCACTAAAAATATGATACAGAGAAGCGTAGCTAAAAAGCCAGTATCAATAGTTTCCTAGCATAAGACCTCTATTAAACAATATGACTGCATTAGTAGGAAACATCTCATCTCATTAATTTAACTTCTGATTTCCCCAAGAATTCATAGTGTGTTTTTTTGTTTGTTTGTTTTTAAATGTATTTTATTGATTTTTTTACAGAGAGGAAGGGAGAAGGATAGAGAGTTAGAAACATTGATGAGAGAGAAAAACATCAATCAGCAGCCTCCTGCACACCTCCCACTGGGGATGTGGCCGCAACAAAGGTACATGCCCTTGACCGGAATCGAACCTGGGACCCTTCAGTCCACAGGCCGATGCTCTATCCACAGAGCCAAACCAGTTAGGGCAAGAATTCATAGTTTTTAGGAATGACCTGTTTTTCCTTCCAAAACTATTCTGAAATGTGGACCCAGTTGCATCAGCCATTTCAACACAGGGCCTACCTTTCTTAAGAATCTTCTTCACTTTTATATAGCTCCCTTCTCTAACATACTCATGAAGCTGAGCTTCCAAGGAGTCATCTTTTAAGGAACCAAGCCGAACAGGACAGGGAACTGGAAGCTGAACTGCCCGAGACATCCTGTTTCAAAAGAAAGTAACATGTTTATTCTAACTGAATCAGAAATGCAAGCAAGCAACTTGGATTCTTTACCACCTTTTGTTTTTAATTAAAAAAAAAAAATTTACACACATTTCTTTAACTTTTTTTCCATTTTCATTTATAATGAACAGGATTAGAGAAATGATTACTGAAATTCTACAAGATCAACGTTTATTCTCAATGTTACTGTTAAAATTAAGGAACTGAACATATTTGTTACTAATTCTCAGGACTGAAATAGTAATGACTACTAGGAAGTAAAATGAAAAATAAGCATGTTTGTGTCTGGCTGGTTTGCTCAGTGGTTGAGCATCAACCTATGAACCCAGAGATCACTGTTCAATTTCTGGTCAGGGCACTTGCCCGAGTTGCAAGCTCAATCCCCAGTGTAATGTAAATATTTAGACAGTATAACATAGTGGGTTGGGTACACAGTTCAGATTCTGAAGCTCTGTTGCTCCCTAACTATGTGCCCTTGAAAAAGTTATTTAACCTTGATAGTCCTCAATTTCTCCTCTGTAAATGGGTATAATAATAGTCTGAGGGTTGCCAAGAGGTTTAAATGAGCTAATATGTGTAAAAGAGCTTAGAGGTGTGTCTGGCACCAAGTAAACTGTGGTTAGTGGTTACTGTGTATGATATGAACCATGCTGAGAAATTTTAACTTTCTACATGTGGTATCCACACCTGACCATCATGCAATCACGTGTTTGTGCGACACCTAGCATGTGTCTCAAATATGACAGTTGCTACGTAAGACACCTAAAAGTGTATCGCTGCCATCACAATGGCGAGACACAGAGGGTGTGATATGAGGTGAAGTAAAAGGAAAAGCCATGAAGGCTGACACATTTGGTAGGTCTTCACTAGCCAGGAGGCTTTAGGTTACTGAGAAGTAACTCTTCTTAATTTATCCACTGACAAAAATGTGGAAAATGCTAATATCTTGGGTGTTATTGGGGTTTATTTCCTGTGGTATTTGTTAATATTCACATCAGTGACTAAAAGCAGCATCCTGGTAATTCAGTAACACCACAATAATATTGTTCTGAGGCAAACAATAGTAACTAAGAAAATACTGTTTAGTTTAAAAATGAACTGAAGCTTTTGTAACAAGCTGTCATGTCCTATCCTCACTTCTGCCTCCTTCCTATTTCTGGGTATTCAAAAGCATGGCATATTTCTATGATGATTTGGATGGCCAATGGGGGCTGAACTGTATTTCCTCCTCCATATATATTGAAGCCCTTACCCCTAGTACCTCAGAGTGTGACTGTATTTGCAGATAAGGTCTTTAAAGAGGTGATTAAGTAAAAATGAAGCTGTTAGAATGGGGTCATAATCCAACATGGCTGGATTATGTCTAAGGGCCTGGTAATGTGGTGTTTGTTCTTCCCCATACTCCTGACACTGGGTTGCTGAAAAAAGTCCCCACTATCTTCTTACAACTGGACAAACCCAACTTGTATTTTCAGGCTCTGTCATACTGGAATGTTCACCGGCATGTGACACTGCTGCTTAATCTTTTATTGCTTATTTTATTGATAAAATATATGGTACATAAAATGTACCATTTTTAACATTTTTCAGTGTTCAGTTCGCTGGCAGTGAGTTATAGAAACACTCTTGTGCAACCATCGATCTCCAACCCTTTCATTTTCTCAAACTGGAATTCCATACCCATGAAACACTAACTCCCCATTTTCTCCTCCAGCCCCAGGCAACCACCACTCTACTTTCTGTCTTTATAAATTGGACTATTCCTGGTACCTCACATAAATGGAAACATACAGCATTTGTCCTTTTGTGACTGGATGAGTTCACTACACTCTCAAAGTTCATTTGTATTGTAGCATGTCAGAATGTCCTTTTTAAGGATGAATAATATTCCATTATGTGTGTGTATGGATACACATACACACACCCATATTGTTTATCTATGCATACACTGATGGACAGTTGTATTGATTCCACCTTTGGCTATTGTGAATGATGCTGCTAGCTAGGAACAGGGATGTACAAATACCTCTTCAGATCCGTTTTCAATTATTTTGTCTATATATCCATAATGGATCATATGGAAACTGCATATTTAATTTTTTAGAGGAACTGCCATACATATTCTTTTTAAAAAAATATATTTTATTGATTTTCTACAGAGAGGAAGGGGGAGAGATAGTCAGAAACATGGATAAGAGAGAAACATCGATCAGCTGCCTCCTACACACCCCCCACTGGGGATGTGCCCACAACCCAGGTACATGCCCTTGACCGGAATCAAACCTGGGACCTTTCAGTCCACAGGCTGACCCTCTACCCACTGAGCCAAACCGATTTCAGCATAATCTATAGTGGTCATTCCATTTTTGTATCCCCACCACCAGCAGTGCACAGAAGTTCCAATTTTTCCAGATCTTCACCAACACCTGGCAGTTTTCACAGGGTGTTTCAGCTACAAGTACATTTCACTACTTTAGATTCAATAGTTTCCCTTCTACATAACAACTGTTACTCCACAATTAGATTGAAAACTTAAACTAGGGACCTGAAAAGGTACCTCAGTTGGAAATCTTCCTTTGGGACACATACAGAAACCAACCAACTGGATCCATGTTTTCCTCTCTCAAATCAGTAAGTAAAGGTTCCTATTATAACAAAAACCTATGAGTAGTGGGCCAAAATACCACAAATGATGCACAGGAACAAAAAACAAGCGTTTACAGTACTTAATGTATTAAAGGCAGCCACATAACTATTTGTATCTAATTTAACAACAAAAAAAGGAGCCCGGGCTGCTTTGGCTCAGTGGATAGACCGTCGGCCTGCAAACTGAAGGGTTCCGGGTTCAATCCCAGTCAAGGGCACATGCCCCGGTTGCGGTCTTGGTCCCCAGTGGGGGTGTGCAGAAGGCAGCCGATCAATGGTTCTCTCACATCATTGATGTTTCAATCTCTCCCTTCCTCTCCCTTCATCTCTGAAATCAATAAAAAGTGTGTATATATATATATATATTTTTTTTTTTTTAAAAGGAGAGCCCTTCTGGTTTGGCTCAGTGGATAGAGCGTTAAGCCTGCGGAAAACACTAGCCGGTGTTCCAGGCTCAATCCACAATAGGCGGTGGGGGGTGGGGGGGATGCAAAAAGCTGCCAATAAATGATTCTCGTAACTGACGTTCCTTCATTTCTTCACAAGGAAGAAACTGCTGCCAAAGAGCCCTTAAATAAAGATCTATCTTTGCAATACAAGTTTGTCAGGGGAGAGCGCGAACGCAGTCCCCCACTACCACAAATTATGCAGTCGAGTTTCCCACATTTGGGGAAATCGCAGGGGTCAGCACATCCGGAGTGCAATGGATAAGCCTCGCCCTGGGAAAACCACCTTCGTGATCATGGTATCTCCCCTGCCAGGTAAGTATGAGTTGCTTACCTTGCCTAGCACCTCACCATCATCCTCAACACACTTTAAAGTCATGGTTAATTATACTGGGAGTCCTTTTACCCCTCAGTTCTAAACTGCAGTGTTATTTATATGACACAGACTAAGATACATTCTTTTGGGTATCCAGAGGAAATTTTGCCCCGTTAATACACTCGAACCAGCAGTCACCGCGCTGCTCATCTACATATCCCCGCCTCTCGTCACTCTACGTCACTCTGATACTTGAAGCTGATACATTCGCTCTATTTTGACCCGGCGACCATCCGGAAGACAATCATAGCTGGAGATAGTTTTCAGTTCCTCGCCTTTCCGGGCGCAGGTTTTGGCGTGGATCTGTTATAACGAGTCTTCTGTCTGCGCTGCTGGGCAGGGCAGTTGGGGAGGTAGAGGTTCCAGGCCCGCAGAGGGGAAGGCAGTACAGTGGTTATGCCGGAGCCGAGTTGCGGGCACATCCCCAGTAGGTCATTCCCGGCCTAGGTCATACCCTGTTCTCTATGTCTCTATTTCCCCAGGTTTTTATAAAGAGTAATATGTCCGCCCACCTACCAAGGTTTCTGTGAGAATTGAATGAGAATGTGTGTAACAGGCAGCCCTCAAGCACCTTCACCCCCACCCGGGCCATTCTACTCCTTGGGCAGGTGCCCTGTGTAGATGGGGGACTCAAAGCGGGCTTCACCGTGACTAGTATGCAGCTCTCAGCATAAAGAAAAGCAGCATTCACGCTGTATTTGGTAAGAAGCCGAATGTTTCCCCCTTCTTTTTAGAGAACGAAAATAGGTGAGACCTGTTTTCTTTTCTGCCCTTTTGTTTAGACCTTCTGGGCAAAACAACTCTGCAGCAACAGTAGCATCAAAGGTTTAAATGGTGTATGTAGAGTCAAAACTACCTCTATCTGTTAGGGTCTCTGGCTGGGCCTAAGAATAAAATTGGCAGAACAGTGTAAAAACACTCATTTATTTAACCCAAGTTTACCAGACACAGGCGCGCTCATTAAAAAAATTAAGACGAAAATAAATGGCAACACCTAAATAATTTTGTATTAGGTTGAACAAAGAAAGGCAACTGTGAAAAATTAACATATATAGGGAAGCTAAAGGTAGATCAGAAATTATCTTTTACATGGGAGCTTTATCTCCTGTTTTCAGGAAGAAAAGGGTTGGTCAAGAATGTCCTTCATATATCTGGTATTTTTCAAATGTTTTTAGCTCAAGATAATCCTTATACCAAAATGGCATAGTTTGGGGTGGCATAAACCCTTCAGGCTATTTCCCTCTTAGCCACATAATTTTTAAATGTTTTTTCTTGCTTGGTTTTTTTTTTTTTTTTTTTTAATGATTTCAGAGAGGAAGGGAGATGGAAAAATAGAAACATCAATGATGAGAATCATTGATTGGCTGCCTCCTGCACCCCGTTTTTGGGGATCCAGCCTGCAACCTGGGCATGTGCCCCAACTGAGAATAGAATCCATGACCTCCAGGTTCATAGGTAGATACTCAACCACTGAGCAACACCTACTGGACTAGGCACATAATTTTACTTTTTTTTTTTTTTAATATATTTTATTGGTTTTTTACAGAGAGGAAGGGACAGGGATAGAGAGTTAGAAACATTGATGAGAGAGAAACATCAATCAGCTGCCCCCTGCACACTCCCTACTGGGGATGTGCCTGCAACCAAGGTACATGCCCTTGACTGGAATCGAACCTGGAACCTTTCAGTCCGCAGGCCGACACTCTATCCACCGAGCCAAACCAATTAGGGCAAGGCACATTAATTAAAAAAAAAACTGTGTTTTGTTTTATTTATTTTGGATGGTATTTTTTTTCTTAGATGGTATTTTTTATTATCACAATAGTGACAAATTTCCCTTGCAGATAATGAGGAAAAGACAAAAAGTGGTTTTTAAAAATTTAAATAAATCCCAATCCCAGTAAGAAATTACTACTGTTAATACTTCGATATTATATATGGTAATTCCAATTATCCTATATAATGAAGATGTAATATGCAAATGGTTGTTACGCCGTGAAGCGTAATGATCGACCGCTTAATGACTGGATCACGGATCAGCAGGAGGGTGGGGCAGCCAGCTATAAGCAGGGCGGGCGGCTGAGAGCTACAGAAGGGGGCAGGGCAGCAAGCCCATGAGGGGAGCTACAAGAGGGTGGGGCAGTGGGCAGAGAGGTACTGGAGGGCAGCAGCGAGCTACTGGCGCACGGATTCATGTGCAGGGCTACTAGTGTGTGTGTGTTTTACCTAGAAAAATTTTTAAATTGACCTAAAGGACGTAATTCTACAGAAAGACAATGTCCTACACACAAGAGTATCCATCACAGATTTACTTATAATTGAAAAAAGCAAAAAAAAAAAAATCACTCTCAAACCCTAGATATCAAAGTAACAGAGAAGTGGATTATTTAGCCAACATAACAGTAATATAATAAAAAACATGAAAAAATTTAAGGTTAACAGGAAAAAAGGACCATGACTGCAATTTTATAAAAATATGTATCCTTAAGGAAAATTACTAGAAGAAAGTACATTAAAATGATGTTACTGATTGTGAGATACAGGTTACAGATTTACAGACTTGCAATAATATCAGACTATATTTTTCTTCAGAATGAGGGGACCAAATCTTAAGGCTATTTTGCATAGTATTTAAAGTTTGAACATAGGGTTTAGCATCAGATAGACATAGCTTCAAACTGATTTTACCATCTTTTAGTTGTCATTGTTCTAATTTATCCTCCAGGAATGAAGACATTATCAGTAATTATTACTGTAGTTGTTTGTGCCCCAGAATAAACCAACCAACTACAGTGACCAAGTCAAAGACTACAAGTAAGCCAGTATAGAATAACAACACAGCCCCTCGCTCAGCACAATAATTATTTGGAGAGCTTCCGCATACCTGGGTAAGGATAACACTGGCACACCTACAAATCTTTCAGATCACTGCTATCCTGCCAATTCAGGATGTATTCCAACAAACACCCGTCTTTAGGATGTGTCTCCTTTAGGATGTGTCTCCGACAGCCTCTAGCCAGAGCCAACTAATAAGTCCTTACCTTGTCTATGTAAGCTACAAGTCAAGCCATAGTACAGAACTCAATACATCTTATAGGAAACTACTGAGAGGGAAAAAGGCAGAAAGAAAAGAAAGCCTCAGTCAACGTCTGTCGTTCGCACACATAACCAGGGGAGAGCGCGAACGCAGTCCCCCACTACCACAAATTATGCAGTCGAGTTTCCCACATTTGGGGAAATCGCAGGGGTCAGCACATCCGGAGTGCAATGGATAAGCCTCGCCCTGGGAAAACCACCTTCATGATCATGGTATCTCCCCTGCCAGGTAAGTATGCTTTGGGTTTGTCCCTGGCACTACCCACTGCTGAGTACACCACTGTAAGGTTCGGGTCACTCCTGAAACCATTCTAATTGGCCTTTATCTACATATAGTGACTAAAAACTCATATTTCCGTACTATGTCTTAGTATTGGTAACAGCGGAATATAATGCCTATATTCCCAGGGAACACGGTTCCAAATGGCCCTAAATCTGTAATCTACATACTCCGCCTCCCCGCTCTACGTCACGCGCAGCCTCGAGGGGCGGAATCCGCAGCTGCGCACTATCGCGAAGGACTGGGAAGATCAGTTCCTTCTCCCAGTCACTCGATTTAAGTGATGTCTACCAGGTTATTTTCCTGACCGAAGTCTCCCCTCTCCCAACTTTCGCTGTAGCGGAAGGTCTTCGGATCTCCCCGGGTGAAGTCCCTTGAGCAAACGGACACGAAGCCGTTTTAGTCGTGAGCCGGCTTCAAGGGTCCCCGGAGACCCACTGTCCACGCCAGCCCTGTGCCGCTTCCTCCTAAGAAGGGAGGAAGGAGCAGGGCATCCAATCGAGAATGCCGTGGCTACCTGCTAGTGGGGTGTATCGCAAAGAGAGTTTTGGAATCCAAGATCTGAACTGAAATTCGGTGTTCACATATTATGCTTGTTTTCTTTCCATTTCTCCCTGCTCTACCAAATGCAGAAAAATTACTGGGTTTTTCCAAAGGTCACACAAGTGACTAATGATTATGAAAGTGCACATACTCTGCGACCCCTCAGCACCATCAGCAGTGGCCTTTTCTTGGAACACCTAACTACAATGCTCACCTCTGCTCTTTTCCCAGTTTCTTTCAAGGACTTCCTTCTCCTCTCTTGCTGTAATTGGGGCAATTCTTCAAAGGCCAGTCCTTTCTCAATTGGCATGCTTCCTTCCTCAAAAAAAAAATTGCACCCACTTTTCTGATGCCAACTTTGGTATGAATTCAACTAGAACTTTCTATAGCTCACTTCCAAATGTTCATCTCACACCTTTGTCTCAGCCCCAGCAGAGATCTATAAATAATATTCAAACAGCATGCTCCCAGTCTGGGCTGCTGGTTCACTAAAAGGCTTGCCATCCCTTTAATATAAACAGTCAATAGTAGATTTCAAAGGAATTTCAGACTTACTGTAACTAAACACTGCTGGGAGTGGGAATGGCAGAGCATCTTCTGGACTAGACTTTCAATAGACCATAACCAAAAGCAAGTCCAAATACCAGCTTCTGCTATCATAAACTAGCCTTTGGAAGGGTCAGTGAATGAGCTGCAAACTCAGAAAGCTATTTTTTGTTGTTAATCCTCATCGGAGGATATTTTCCATTGATTTAAAAAAATATATATTTTATTGATTTTTTCACAGAGAGGAAGGGAGGGATAGAGAGTCAGAAACATCGATGAGAGATAAACATCGATCAGCTGCCTCCTGCACACCCCCTACTGGGGATGTGCCTGCAACCAAGGTACATGCCCTTGACCAGAATCGAACCTGGGACCCTTCAGTACGCAGGGTGATGCTCTATCCACTGAGCCAAACCAGCTAGGGCTCCATTGATTTTTTTTATAGAGGGAGTGAAAGGGAGAAGGGAGGGAGGGAGGGAAGGAAGGAGAGGAGAGAGAGAGAAAACATTGATGTAGGAGAGACACATCGATTGGTTGCCTCCCATACATGCCCCTACAGGGGCCAGGGATTGAACCTGCAATCCACGTACATACCCTTGACCGGGAATTGAACCCTTGACCCTTCTTTGATGCAAGAGCCTATGCTCTAACCACTGAGAAACACCAGCCAGGGCCAGAAAGCTATTTTGTGATCTCTTCGCAGTCACAGTTGTATGACCTGGAATTTTCCTATTTAAACTCCATAGTAATCACCATATTTTACATATTCTTTCCCCTCCGTTCCTATTTATTCACCACTTCCCAAAATATCTATTCTTGGATTTTTTTAAATAGCAATGATTGAGTGTCACCTATGAACCAGGAGGTCACAGGTTTGATTCCCAGTCAGAGCACATGCCCAGGTTGCATTGTGGAGCTTGCAGGAGGCAGCCAATCAATGATTCTCTCATCATTAATATTTCTATTTCTCTCCCTCTCTCTTCTCTGAAATCAATACATATGTAAAAAAATACAAGAATATAGGAAATGGTTTCTTTTTTTAATATATTTTTATTTATTTTACAGAGAGGAAGAGAGGTATAGTCAGAAACATCAATGAGAAACATTGATCAGCTGCCTCTTGCACTCCCCCTCTTGGGGATGGAGCTGCAACCAAGGTACATGCCCTTGACCTGAATGAATCAAACCTGGGACACTTCAGTCTGAGGATCAATGCTCTATTCAAAGAGCCAAACCAGTTAAGGCAGGAAATGGTTTCTTATATCTGACATCAAAAACACAAGTGACGCCCTGGCCAGCTTGGCTCAGTGGATAGAGCGTCAGCCTGCGGACTGAGGAGTCCCGGGTTCGATTCCAGTCAAGGGCACATGCCTGGGTTGCGGGCTTAATCCGCAGTGGGGGGTGATCGGGAGGCAGCCGATCAATGATTCTCTCTCATCATTGATGTTTCTATCGCTCTCTCCTTCTCCCTTCCTCTCTGAAATCAATAAAGAAATATATTTAAAAACACACACACACACACAAGTGACAAAGGGAAACCTAGATAAAAGACTTAATCAAAATTACAAACTTTTGTTCTTCAAAGGACACTGATAACCCACAGAATGAGAAAAAATATTTGTAAGTCATACACACACACACACACACACACACACATATGTGTGTGTGTGTGTGTGTATATATTAAGGAATTTGCATCTAGAATATATAAAGAGTGATTACACCTCAATAAAATGACAACCCAATTTGATATTTAAAAATGGGCAAAAGATCTAAGTAGATTTTTCTTCAAAGAAAACATACAAATAGCCAATGAGCACATGAAAAGATGATTAACACCATTACTCATTAGGGAAATGCAAATCAAAACCACCATGAAACATTACTTCACATCTACTGGGATGGCTAGAATTAAAATGACAGATTACACAAATGTTGGTGAGGATGTGAAAAAAACTGGAACCCTATACACTGGTAGGAATGTAAAATGGTGCAACCACTTGGAAAACAGGCAGTTTCTCAAAAAGTTAAATGTAGAGTTACTATATGACTCAGCAATTCCACTCCTAGCTATATACCCAAGAAATATGAAAACGTTTGTCCACACAAAAACTTGTACATGAGCCTTGTCGGTTAGTTGGTTAGAGCATAGTCCCTATACACTAAAGTTGTGGTTCAATCCCCAGTCAGGGCACTTATAAGAATCAACCAATGAATGGAACCGCAGATGGATGTTCTTCTCTCTTCCTCCTTCCCTTTTTCTCTCTTTCAAAACCAATACATAAAAATTTAAAAAAGATGCAGCCTGGCCAGTGTCGCTCAGTGACTGGTCAACAGAATAATTACACTCTACTCTGCTAGACAATGTGGTATATGTGAATCAACATGTATGCAGTAACTCTTGCTCACACCAAAATACATTACTGTTGAACATAGAATAAAACAGAGGAAAGCAGAAACGCAGCCCCACACTACCACAAATTATGCAGTTGAATCTTTCACATTTGAGGAGATCACTGAGGTCAGCACACCTGGAATACAATGAGTGCGCCTCACCCTGGGAAAACCACCTTCCTGACCATGGTATCTCCCCTTCCAGATAAGTATGAGTTGCTGGAGATTTCAAAATTAAACACATACAGTCACTCACTTCATGCTATTTCTTTTTTTTTTTTAATATACTTTATTGATTTTTTTACAGAGAGGAAGGGAGAGGGATAGAGAGTTAGAAACATCAATCAGCTGCCTCCTGCACTCTCCCTACCGGGGATGTGCCCGCAACCAAGGTACATGCCCCTGACCGGAACCGAACCTGGGGCCCTTCAGTCCGCAGACCCACGCTCTATCCACTGAGCCAAACCGGCTAGGGCCATGCTATTTCTATACCTTCACTTACAAAATAAAGACTTCTCCAAATCTCAGTAAAAGCCAGACAATAACATTTTGGATACTGTAATATTTGCAAAAATCAGAAATGTATGTACAATGCGAACAAGACACTGTGCTTATTTACATATTCCAAGCACCTTTTATGTTGTAATTCTATAGATCCTGACAAATCTGTCTTTTGGCTTTGTTGATAGAGTAGGCTGAACAATGGCCCACCAAAAATATCTAAGTCCTAATCACTGAAACCTGTGACTATTATTGCCTTACTTTGTGGCAAAAGAGATTTTGCAGATGTGAATAAGGATTTGAGAAGAATACCTTGAATTATTCAGGTGGACCTAATGTAACTACAGGATCTTAATAGAATGGAAGAGGGAAGCAGGCAGGCCAGACAAACAGATGTAAGGACAGGACAGAATGATAACAGCCTAGAGAGAAGATGCTAAATTGCTGGATGTGAAAGTGGAGAAAGGGACAACAAACAAAGAATATATAAATGTAGTCTATTTTTAAATTTTTTATTTGAGTTGAGAAACATCAATGAGAAACGTAAATGTGCTGTTCCAGTTATTGATGTGTTCATAGCATATCAGGATAACACTCTAAGAAACCAATCTCATTGAGTTGTGGGTCAGGATTTAAGACTCTTGAAACAGCAAAACAGGTAAGGGGACAAATTCTCCTCTATAAGAAAGGTAGGTCTGGGGCAGGCGGCGGTAGCAGGCTGGAGGGGGGTCAATGGGGGAAAAAAGGGGACATGTGTAATACCTTCCACAAAGAGACTGTTAAACCTCACAGGGAAGGCAGGGGAGGGTAGGTGGGAAGAGATCAAAATTTGTATGCATATATGCATAACCCATGGACAGACAATGGGATGATGAGGGTGTGGTGGGGGCAGAAGGGCGCAGGCTGGAAGAGGTTAATGGGTGAAAAAGGAGGATCTATGCAAAACTTTCAACAATAAAGATTAAGAGAAAAAAAAGGAAAAAATAAAAACAATGAAGATGTATATAAAGAAAGAAAGGTAGCCCTATCACTTGGCTTCTGATCTCCAGGATTATTTATAAAGCTAGCTTGCTTTTATGTTAACTTACTACAATAGCAAAATGCTTTGGGGTAGAAACAACAAAATGAATCTGTGATCTTTTTCTTCCAACCATCTTGATTCAGGGGAGAGCGCGAAGGCAGTCCCCTCACTACCACAAATTATGCAGTAGAGTTTCCCACATTTGGGGAAATCGCAGGGGTCAGCACATCCGGAGTGCAATGGATAAGCCTCGCCCTGGGAAAACCATGATCATGGTATCTCCCCTGCCAGGTAAATATGAGTTAAAGTGTTGCCTGGCACTTAATCTTCAGATTCAAATCATTTTCAAGACAGGATCACTTTTATCATGCATCCTATTGACCCTCTTAGTTCTGGAATAGAGTTTTCAAACTACAATTACCATGCAGCAATAATTTGTATATCTGGATACTTCAAAATCTTAGGAAATATATGTCTGTTGTAAGCATGACCAGCAGTCACTGCGCTTATCTACATATTCCTCACCCCTTTTGATGATCTCACCGAGTCCTTTTCCTAGTATAGTTAGTGAGCACGTGCTGTTCAAATAAAACAAAGGTAAAGATACTTGGCAGATTTAAAGATAAACAATATGAATTTGTTCTTTCCTTCAAGGGCTTGTAGCTAATGACATCACTGTGATGCCTGTCGCAGGTCATCAAGGCTCTACATAACTGAAAAAGCAAGTCTAAAAAGATGAAATTTGGCAGGAAAGATGAAATTTTGCAAAACTACATTAAAAAACCCAGTCCAAGTATTGCTAAAAATAGGTTGTCAGTTCGAAGTTCCCAGGACATGTACAAAACGTGCTCTTTCACATATGTGGCAAATGATCACCCTTACTTGAAAGACCAGTTGCACAAACACTAATTCTAATTTTGAACGGAGAAGACGAGGGAAGAGCTCACACAGCAATCTCTCTTACACTCACACATTTGAAAAGGTCAAAGCGCTCCCCCCAGAGGGAGTGTGATCATGGATGGCCCTCACAGTTGGAAATCCACCTTCATGATAGAGTGTCTTTCCTCCTGAGGCGTATCCTTAAACCTTTTGTTTCGACATATCCTTAAACCTTCTCGAGCTCAACACTGCAAGGGTCTTCCTTTTGGTTTTTCACAGGTGCCTATGAAATCCAGATCAAGACTACCAGAGAATCCATCCTACAAGAAATTCCTGAGCCCTCCTAAAATCCTAATACACTCTTCGAAAAGAGGATATCCTATCTTAGGCAATGGTTAATATATATATAACCAGCCTTCTCAATCCTCTCCTTCCTGCTTCACTGTAAATTAGAATTGGAGTTTCCAAGTTTACCTGTCTTTGTCTCTACAAGATTCACACCAGAATCACCCCATTTTCCCAATATTTAAAAAAAATATTTTTATTGATTTCAGAGAGGAAGAGAGAGATAAAAACATTAATAAGGAGAGAGAATTATCGATGGGCTGCCTCCTACATGCCCCTCACTGGATAGCCAGCCTGAAATCATGTGCCCTAATCAGGAATCGAGCTGTGACTAGGTCCAGATTCATAGGTTGACGCTCAACTGCTGAGCCACACCAGCTGGGGTCAGCTCTTATTTTTATATTCCAGAAAGTTATTTTGCTCTCACTGTTTAACAAAACAAAAACAAAAAAAGAATAACAAAAAATATTTGTATACCTTGTTTGAGTGGAGAATTTTAATGTTTTCCACTTATCATTGCAAGTTTTTTTTTTATCGTCACCCGAGGATATGTTTATTGATTTTAGGGAGAGAGAAACATCCATCAGTTGCCTCCTATATGTGTCCTGACTGGGAATCCAACCATGACCTCCTGGATCATAGGTCAAAGCTCAACCACTGAGCCACGCCCCTGGGCTTGATTCAGTTTTTTATAAAATATATTTTATCCATTTTATGAGAGAGAGAGAGAGAGAGAGAGAGAGAGAGACACGAAGTGAGAGGGAAAGAGGAAGAGAAACATTGATGAATGTGAGAGGGAAACATTAATCAGCTGCTTCCTGCACATTCCAACCCAGAAGATTAAGCCCTCAACTCAGGCATGGGTCCTGACCAGGAAACGAACCAGCAACCTTCTAGTGCACCAGACTATGCCTAGCTGAGCCACAATGGCCAAGGCCAGAGTTTTTTCAAATCAAATCACATCACATATGTAAAATAACTTTTCTTTGGCACTTTACAATTGTAGGTACTTTTTATTTTTGCTTTCTCTTTTTAAAAAAAATCTTTATTGTTGAAAGTATTACATATGTCTCATTTTTCCCCCCATCAACCCTCTCCAGCCCTTCAGCCCCCTACCCCTGGCCCTCACCACCCCACTGTCTGGGTCCATGGTTATGCATATATGCATACAAGGTCTTTAGTTGATTACTTCCCACCTACCCACCCTCCCCGCCTTCCCTCTGAGATTATTTTATTTTTTAAATGTTTTTATTGATTTTTCAGAGGGAGAGAGAAAGAGAAATACTGATTTGGAGAGAGAAAAAAATGGATCAGCTGATTCCTGCACACACACACACACACACACACACACCCTCAACGGAGGATTGAGCCTGCAACCTGGGCAGGTGTCCTGACCAGGAATTGAACTAGGAACCCTTTTGGTACACAGGACGATGCTCAACCAACTGAGCCACACCAGCCAGAGCTGTAGGCACTTTTAAAAAAAGTCTCACAGCATTAGCACTTTGATGAACTAGGTTTCATTCAACTGAATACACATATTAGGACATTTTTAAATGGAGAAAGAAAACTAAGATTTATTACATGCCTTTTCTGTGCCAAATACTTACTATGTATTCATTTAGTCTTTCCAACAACCCCATGAAATATTACCTTCTACTTGCAGGTGAGAAAACTGAGTAAACTTGCTGAAAGTCAAACAGTTGGTAATTTCCAGAGATGTGATAAAAACCAAATTTGTATGACTCCAAAGCTTACAGCCATCATTGTGCCTCTCAAACTCTTTCAACAAGTAAGCCCAATTGCAAAGAAAAATAAAAACATATACCTAGGAGGTGTTGGGAGACTACTAAAGTGTCCAGTTTAAACAGGATCTTTCTTCAAAGTCTTTATCTTAAAATGTATTTTCATGTTTGCAGTTCACTCTACAATATATTAATACTTATTCAATAGAAAATGTTTTAAATGGTTTACCAATTAAATTACTCAACTCTTCTCTCTCTCTAAATATATATATATATATATATATATATATATATATATATACACACATACACACACACACACACACACACACACACATATATATATGAAAACCTGATACTACAGGAAGGAAGGTGCACCTTCCATATAAATCCTATAGTTTTGTTAGTTCCTGGAGCCTGGCCTCATAAACTTGGATCCTAGTTTGAAAGCCTGATTATACAGACTTTTAAAAAAACTTAAGAATGATGGTTAAAACAATAATTACAGGCAATTCAAGGATCAGAATAAGATATAAATAACACATAATTGTATAGCCACAGATAGAGTTAACTAGTTTCTGAATTCTCCAATGCCAATGAACCAAATTCTAAACACTGCCAATCCCATTGAATTTGCCAAACTAACTGAAGAACTATCATTACATATGTTAACACCATCCCAAGACCCCAGTTGCTTTACAGGCATAAGCATGAATCCTCCCTGTGGACAACTTTATGGAATGCCCACGGTGTGCCCTGATGTGGATCGATCATACTAGAGGTTAAGCAACGTACTGACTGGCAAACAAACCACATTTTGATCAGTCCTACCCGACTTCCTCTGCCCTACCAAATAGGGGACAAACACTTTTCGAATTCACCCGCACCCCAAGAGGGGCTCACAATTTGGAAGTAGCTCGCGGTAGAATACAAGGGTACTAGGCTTTAATTTTGGCTTCAAGGAAACGGTGCTATGAGCTACCATTTTTTTTTTCCAGCGGACCGGTAGCGAGCATTCGAAACGTGAAGGATTTGCTAAAGTGGCCAACATATGTTGGCCCGAAAGAAATCATAACCCACCTAGGCAAGGACAGATTTAGTAAACCACCTCTCAAGTCCCTCAAAGTCCTCTGTTTTACAGGCAGTCTTTTCCCAACTCCGCACCAGGACAGGAGCTCTTGCGTAACCCAACTACTGCATCTTAGAACCGGGAGCCCACCGGGAGCCCATGCCCAGCCCACTCTGGGGATATTACCTGCTTACTTTTCCAGCAACTTCTTAAGCTAGGCAGGACGTTAAGAACTAATGGCTTCAGAATTCAGCTTGCTCCAAACTCCTCTCGCAGAAAGGCGTTGGTGGGTGAGGACGTTAAGAACTAACGGCCTCAGAATTCAGCTTGCTCCAAAATCGTCTAGCAGAAAGGCGTGGTGGGTGGGTGGGAGGACTGGACGCAGAGCGATCTCTGGAGGAGGCGGGCTAGCCCATAATCCCTCGCGATGGCGAAGGCGGGAAAGGCAGGTGGCGGGCTAGTCCACAATCCCTCTCGATGGCGAGAGCTGGAAAGGCAAGGGGGCCAAGCAAGGGAGACAGCAAGCGAGAAAGCCTAAGAGGCTGGAACCCTATAATGGGGACCCAGATTAATCCTTATCTGTCCTTTCTATATCCCAAACCGGACTCCCAATGGGTGATCATACTGATTAACAACCCTGAGATTTCACCCATGGCAGAAGTGAGAAAATGTGGTGTGTAGCCCGCTGGACCTGGCTTTCCATCCTGCGGTCTCCACCTATCTTTTTACTATTAGGATGTGTGTGTATATATGTGTGTGTGTGTGTGTGTGTGTGTAATTGATTTTACAGAGAGGGAGAGGGATAAAGAGTAACATGGATGAGAGAGAAACATCAATCAGTTGCCTCCTACATGCCCCCTACTGAGGACCAACTGGCAACCAAGGTACATGCCTTTAACCAGAATTAAACCCGGGACCCTTCAGTCCGCAGGCCGAGTCTCTACCCACTAAGCCAAACCGGTTAGGGCTGTTAAGGTGTATTTTTTTTTTTTTTTGTCTGCCGGAGTCGAAGAATGAATCCACGGAGAGAAGATGGTATAGCAAAAGTGGAAATTTATTAAAGAACAAGTACAGACTCCCACATAGGGAGGGGGAAAGGGTCCCCTAGGGTGTATTTTTTAATGGGGAAACCGTATTGGGCTTTGGAAGATTCACGACAGAAAGGTGCGTTCTTAGGGAAATTCAGTATACGCCTTCACACAGTCGCAGAGCCCAAGGCCGCGTGCAGCCAGGCCGCAGACCCCGCCCCTTCCGCTTTACGGCTGACGTCACGCGGCGCGGCCAGGCGTGGGCGTGGTGGATTCAGCCGGCTGGAATTTGGCGGTTCTGAGCGACTATGCGCGTAGGCGTCCGGCTTTGAAATGCAGCGGGATTTAGTTAGTTTTCCCCTGTCCCCAGCGGTGCGGGTGAAAATGGTGTCTGCAGGATTCCAAACTGCTGAGGAACTCCTAGAGATGAAACCTTCCGAGCTCAGCAAAGGTAACGACTCCCGATGTTAAACTGGTACATTGGCTGCGATTTGTTCCGCCTCCATCTCTGTTCTCTCGCGCTCAGTCTCCGCAGATTCTGCTGCCGCCCACGGCAGCATTTACAACGTGAAAAGGCTCCTTAATTATATTTAAACATGGTTTGGATGGTTAGAACTGTGGTCTTGGAAACATTTACTGATTGCTTTCTCTGCCAGTCCCTGCTGAATGCTCTGAGGATTACGTCATTTATACTCAAAAGAACCCTCCTTTACATGGGCCATGTCCAGTATACAGACGAAGGAACTGATGCTTGGGGAAGTTAAGTAACTTTTCATAATGACTGCGCTAGGAAGTTGTAGAGCCAGGATTGGAACTCACATAGGCTATTTAATTTTCGCTGTTCCTAAACCCAAAGGACAGGGATTAAATTTGAAAAATGAGGATTCGTGATAGGACTAGAGATACTAAGAGTGAGGAAAAGGGTAGAAAGAAGACAGTGCTTCTTTTTGTAACTCCCTGAGAAAACCCTAAACCTCACATCCCAGAACACCAGATAATACGTTGGTGGGGACCAGTGCATCCTGAGGCAGACAAAAATAAAGCTGTCTGCAGTCAGTCTCACTGAGTACATTATACGATGGTATGCCTAGAACTATAATATCCAGATAGAACTGAATTTTAAGTCATTGTCCTTAACAATATAAAATGAGGATGTTTCAGCTAGTCACTCAAGAATAAATGTGGGTGGTGGTGGTGCTCTCTGAGCCCGGCGGAGCTGGGGTGGGCGAGGAGCGCAGAGAGAGAGTACAGGACGCTCCGGGAGGCAGGGAGGGGGGTGGCGGGGGCTGGGGGGAGAGCAGTGCCAAAAAATGTAAAAAGAATAAATGTAGACCCAATGTTAATTATTTGTTTTAAATCTTACACCTCACATGGTATCCCCCAAAGTTTGATGGGCTCTTTTTCTTTCAACAAGTTGGTTTTCCAGAAGAGGAATGAGAGAATCTGAATGATAAAAAGATAACAATTGCCCTAGCTGGTTTGGCTCAGTGGATAGAGCGTCAGCCTGAGGGCTGAAGGGTTCTGGGTTCGATTCCGGTCAAGGGCACATGCCTGGGTTGAGGGCTTGATTCCCGGTGTGGGGCATGCAGGAGGTGGCCAATCAATGATTCTCATCATCGATGTTTCTGACTCTCCCTCTCCTTTCCTCTCTGAAATCAATAAAAAAATATATTTTTAAAAAGCTAACAATTATTGTGCATTTTGGATGGCTTTTTTAAAAAAAAATTAATAAATCTTTATTGTACAGATTATTACCATTGTTCCTCCCCCCACCATAGCTCCCCTCAACTGGGTTCCCCCCGCACCCTCTGCCCTTACCTCCCCCCACTGTCCTCATCCATAGGTGTATGATTTTTGTCCAGTCTCTTCCCACACCCCCCACTCCCCTTTCCCCCCGAGAATTGTCAGTCCACTCCCTTTCTATGTCCCTGATTCTATTATATTCACCAGTTTATTCTGTTCATCAGATTTTTTGTTCACTTGATTTCTAGATTCACTTGTTGGTAGGTATGTATTTGTTGTTCATAATTTTTATCTTTACCTTTTTCTTCTTCCTCTTCTTAAAGAATACCTTTCAGCATTTCATATAATACTGGTTTGGTGGTGATGAACTCCTTTAGCTTTTTCTTATCTGTGAAACTCTTTATCTGACCTTCCATTCTGAATGATAGCTTTGCTGGGTAGAGTAATCTTGGTTGTAGATTCTTGCTAATAATCACTTTGAATATTTCTTGCCACTCCCTTCTGGCCTGCATAGTTTCTGTTGAGAAATCAGCTGACAATCATATGGGTGTTCCCTTGTAGGTAATTAACTGTTTTTCTCTTGCTGCTTTTAATAGTCTTCTTTGTCTTTTGCCCTTGGCATTTTAATTATGATGTGTCTTGGTGTGGTCCTCTTTGGATTCCTTTTGTTTGGGGTTCTGTGTGCTTCCTGGACTTGTAAGTCTATTTCTTTCACCAGGTGGGGGAAGTTTTCAGTCATTTTTTCTTCAAGTAGGTTTTCAGTATCTTGCTCTCTCTCTTCTTCTGGCACCCCCATAATTCTGATATTGGTATGCTTAAGGTTGTCCCAGAGGCTCCTTACACTATTTTCAAATTTTTGGATTCTTTTTGCTTTTTGCTTTTCCGGTTGAGTGTTTTTTGCTTCTTTGTATTTCAAATGTTTGACTTGATTCTTGCGGTCCTCTAGTCTGCTGTTAGGTCTCTTTATAATATTTTTTATTTCAGTCAGTGTATGTTTAATTTCTAGTTGGTCCTTTTCATATCCTCCAGGGTCTCGCTAAATTTATCGGCCTTTTCTAGGAAATTCTTGAAAAACCTTATAACCGTGGTTTTGAACTCTATATCCAGTCATTTGCTTTCCTCCGTTTCTTTCATTTGTGATCTGTTTCTTTGTTTCTGCATTTTCACTGCTTCGTTGAGTTGGTAGAGTAGCTTTGTGTGCTAGGGCCCAATGGCTCAGCCTCCCCAGTTACCTGAGGTGGACACTCTTGGTGCACCCCTTTGTGGACTGTGTGTACAGTATTGTTGTAGTTAAGTCTTGATTGTTGTTGGTATCACTGGGAGGAATTGACCTCCAGCCCAATTGGCTGTGAGGATCAGCTGTGTCTATGCTGGGAGAACTTCTGTGCTGGAGACACCCCTATGAGACAAGACTTGCAAAATTGCAAAAGCCTCTGTGCTCAGCTTGGATGGGGCGGAGTCTCAGGGCGGAGCAGACAGTCTTGGCTTTCCGTCAGCCCTGCCCTCTGAGGCCCTTTGGTCTCAGTGTCCCTCGGTAATCGCTGCAAGCATCTCTGAGAGAAAGCCTCCCTTGAGTTTTGCCCACTGCCAGACAGTCTAGTTTCTCCCCGAATGAGTCTGGGTTCCCAGAGTCTCGCCCAGAACTGGAGTTCAGCGCAGTGGGGAGCTTCCGTTTCCCTCCCGCTTAAGAAAACCAGCTGCGCACTCAGCCATCAGTCCTCTTCATGCGCATGCACCTCTGGACCTCTGCCTTCCACAGCTCCCCTGAGTCTCAGTGTGCTTTTCTCTTTTCCTGACAGTCCAGATTCCCCCTGTATGAGTTGGGGCCCCAGGGTCTCGCCCAGAACTGGAGTTCAGTGCAGTCAGGAGCTTCCGTCTCCCTCCTGCTTGAGAAAGCTGGCCACGCATTGAGCTGCCAGTTCTCTCCATGCGCGTGTGCATCTCCGTACCTCAGCCTTTTGCAGCTCCTCTGAGTCTCAGTGTGCTTTTCTCTTTCCTTCTAGTTATAGAATTTCCACTGAGCCAGCTTTCCTGTGGTTCTGGATGGTGTTCGTTTTGTCTTTTAGTTGTAGTTTTGAAATTGTTGTGTGAGGCAGCAGTTTAGGTGTTTACCTATGCCGCCATCTTGGTTTCTCCCTCTACCAACTTTTTACAAGTATTGTCTCATATCCATTTTGTAAAAGAAAAAAATCTGAGACGCAAAAATGTAACTTGCCCAAACATGGCGACTACATAGTGGTGCAGCCGGGCTTTACAGACCCAAGTAATTTGACTCCAGAGTTCAAGCTCTTAAATTGTATAGGATTTTCCTTGCCTTATCGTTATTGTGTTTTGTTAGCACCAAATTTATACTTTATATCCTTACCAAATCAAGCACTGATATATCAAACTCTTAAGTGATATCCTCACAATTATTTCTCCCCTCAGCTTGTTTTTTTGTTTTTGTTTTATAAATATGTTATTGATTTAAGAGAGAGGAAGGGAGCGAGAGAAAAACATTGATGAGAGAGAAACATCGATCTGCTGCTCCTGCACACCCTCTACCAGGGATTGAGCGCACTAGTTAGGCATCTAACCTTCCTTGCAGTGAATGACGGCCAGCCATGTGAGCCACTTTGGCCAGGGCAGCAGCTTATTTTGCAATTACTATTTATCTTCTTAGGCCATATTATCAGATAGGAATGAAATTGTGTAGTTAAGGAAAGCGTAAGTATATTTTTTAAAGTATATTGTTTAAAATATTTGTGCAAAAAATAAAATAAAATATTTGTGCATCAAATAGTTATTCTCATTAAATAGAATGGTACATGAATTTTTCATGCCAGTGTTCCCATGAAAAGTTTTTTCTTTTACCATGAAAAGTTTTTATTATGAATAATACATGCACTTTTTAAAAAGCAAATTCTTTTTTAAAAAATTGATTTTAGAGAGGAAGGGAGAGTGAGAGAGAGAGAAACATTGATGTGAGAGAAATATTGATCAGTTGCCTCTTGTATGTACTTGGACCAGGGGTTGAATCTAACACCTTTCAGTGTACAGGAGGATACTTCAAGTAATTGAGTCATACCGGCCAGGGCCACATGCACTTCTTTTATTTTTATAATATATTTTTATTGATTTCAGAGAGGAAGGGAGAGGGAGAGAGAGAGAAACATCAATAATGAGAGAGAATCATGAGTTGGCTGCCTCTTGCACATCCCCCACTGGTGATGGAGCCCGCAACCTGTGCATGTGCCCAGACCAGGAATCAAACCCAGGACCCTTTAAGTTCCTAGGCCAGTGCTCTATCCACTGAGCCAAATCAGCCAGGGCTCAATTCTGTTTCTGAGGTAATAAATTTTTTAAGTATGTGAGGACTGAGAAAACATAAATCCATTTATTAACTTGAAAGGTTAGATAGATAATGGAATGTTACATTTTTATGTTTATCTACTCTTGGCATCACTCTTGCTATTTAAATATTAAAATTAATAAAGAAAACCAAGTAGCATAGTATGCTGTTTCAAATCTCTCAAAAATCTGTGTGTTTTTTCTTATTCTACTTTCAGAAGTTGGGATATCTAAAGAGGAGGCCTTAGAAGCTCTGCAAATTATAAGAAGAGAATGTCTCACAGAAAAACCAAGACATGCTGAGTCAGGCAAGAAATGTACAGCACTGGATCTTCTTGAGCAGGAGCATACCCAGAACTTTATAATTACCTTCTGTTCAGCACTAGATAATATTCTTGGGGGTGGAATACCCTTAACCAAAACAACAGAAATTTGTGGTGCACCAGGTGTTGGGAAAACACAGTTATGGTAAACTAAAATGTTCCCTTCTTAAGGATAGGCTTAACATTTTATATAAGTAATAGACTATTGTGCTAAATCTTACACCTCACATATATAGAGGTTTGCCACTCTGTTGACTAACGAGTTTGCCGACCACTGCATAAGGCATTATCCTTACCCAGAACTTTTGACTTCAGGTTAAAGATGTTTGTACATTATTAAAATGTTTTTTAAGTGTTTTTCCCTAAGGCATTGGTTGGCAAACTCATCAGTCAACAGAGCGGCAAACCGCGGCTCGCGAGCTGCAGTTTGCTGACCACTGATCTATAGTTAGATTGAAAAAGACATGTATGTGTTCACAAATTTTTGTGTTTGTGTACATGCATCAAACAAAAGACAACTGAATATTTGAGTTACTTTAGCATTCCATCTTGATAAATTCATATGATTAATTTGATATAAAAAGTATTTCTTTTACAACATTGTAATGTAGTCATTAGGATAAAAAAGCAGTCTTCTACTTTATTACATAATTAATTCCAGAGAATATATTTGAAAAGCAAATGTTTGAAAGTAGAGCCCAGTCACTGTGGCTCAGTGGTTCAGCATCGACCTAGGAACCAAGAAATTGCCGGTTGGATTCCTAGTCAGGACATATGCCCAGGTTGTGGGCTCCATCCCCAGTAGGGGTGCATGCAGGAGGCAGCCAATCGATGAAGATGATATTCCTTTCTTATCAATGTTTCTATCTCTCTATCCCTCTCTCAAAATCAATAAAAACTTATTTTTAAAAAAAATCTGAGACTTAAAAAAAATAAGATTTATATATAGTAAGAAAGCGTTCCATTCCCAGAGGCCTAAAAAAAACCACCAAAATTCCTTAATCATGATTTTATAGGCATACCCTTTCCCTAATCCAAGCATCAATTGATTCACATATACAGGGTGGGGCTTACAGTAGTTTTTATGGAAAATAATATAATATATAATACAAGATTAAACTTTTTATAATAATAAAAATAGTAGGCTTACAGCAGTTTGTATGGAAAATAATATAATAATCCTATATAATAGGCTAATATGCAAATTGACTGAATGGCAGAATGACTGGTCACTAGATGTGCACTGACCACCAGGGGGCAGACGCTCAATGCAGGAGCTGCCCCCTGGTGGTTAGTGTGCTCCTACGGGGGAGTGCCACTTAGTCAGAAGCCAGGCTCACCGCTTGCTAGTGCAGTGACAGTGATGGGAGTCTCTCCCACCTCTACTGCAGCGATAAGCCATCTGTCAGACATCCCCCAAGGGCTCCTGGACTGCAAGAAGGTGCAATCTGGGCTGAGGAACCCCCCACCCCCCAAGTACACGAATTTCTTGCATCAGCCTCTAGTAAACAATACAAGAATAAACTTTCTTGTACTTCCAGTTGTAATCCTATTTTAGCCCCATCCTGTATTTGGAGCCATGGAGAATCAGCCATCTCTGTTGTCTGGGATGTATATATGCATTTATAAAACATTTGGTGATCTGGAGTTTGAAAAACACTATGTTAGAAGATCATTATAATGATTTGTTTATTTGACTTCTTTCTCTTGATAGTATGCAGTTGGCAGTAGATGTGCAGATACCAGAATGTTTTGGAGGAGTGGAAGGCGAAGCAGTTTTTATTGATACAGAGGGAAGTTTTATGGTTGATAGAGTGGTAGACCTTGCTACTGCCTGCATTCAGCACCTTCACCTTATAGCAGGAACAGGTATGGAAGAGGGTAAGTTAGCAAGTGATTCTCTTTTTTCTCTATTGTAAAAGAAATTTGCATTTGTACTCATCTCAAGTCTTAGCAAGAGATCATTTTGTAAAGTGAAGCTTAATGATTTGACAGTGTACTGGTGTTAAATTCTCATAGCCTTCTTAAAAATTAGAAATGCCACAACCTGAATTGGCCTTTTCTTCCCCTTTTATGGCCCTCACTATAGGAGCTCTAGGGCAAAATTTGTGCATGTATTTCAGTGTATGGCTTCAAATCATACTTTGACCTGCCAGGTATAAACTAATTTTGTTGGAAGTTTACTATAAATATTGTCTCAATGCACTCATTATATTCAGTGCATTTAGTGTATTGACTTTCATACTGGTTTTTCCAAAAACAAAAACTATGTTTGGAAGTGTTTGGAACATTAAGATGATTGACCTATGGGGCTATGAGTAGTATGTAAATGACTTTATGATTATGTTAATTGTATTGCTAAAGTGTTTGGAAGTTTTTTGTACTTATTATGTGGAAAGAAAGTTTTTTATAAAAATGTAAAGGTGCCCTAGCCGGTTTGGCTCGGTGGATAGAGCATCAGCCTGCGGACTGAAGGGTCCCGGATTCGATTCCAGTCAAGGGCATGTACCTTGGTTGCAGGCACATCCCAGTAGAGAGTGTGCAGGAGTCAGCTGATGGATGTTTCTCTCTCAGGGATGTTTCTATCTTTCTATCCCTCTCCCTTCCTCTCTGTAAAAAAACAATCAATAAAATATATTAAAAAAAATAAAAATAAAAATGTAAAGGTAATTTATATTCAAGTTCAAATCCTTTCAGTTTCTTATAAAATTAAATGGTTTCTGTTTTGACTTTTTAAAAAATTTGCTTTGTTTTATTTTTTTGGATGTACAGTTTTTAGTCTTTTCTTTAGATGTTTCAAAAAATAATGCTTTTCATATATCCTTGTATTTCCTTTAAATGTTTGTAATCAGCTGGATTTTTAAATATATATATATATATATTTTTATTGATTTCAGAGACAAAGGGAGACAGGGAGAGAGTTTGAAACATCAGTGATGAGAGAGAATCATTGATCAGCTGCCTCCTGCACACCCACATTGGGAATCGAGCCTGCAATCCCCCACACGCCCTGACTGGGAATCAAACCATGACCTCCTGGTTCATAGATGGATGCTCAGCCACTGAGCCATGCCAGCCGGGCTGTATATTTTTGTTTTAATGGAAGTGTTAGATGTCCTCTTTAACTTTCAGTATATCTGCTGAAAGTCCTTAAAGCTACCCATGTCACAATGAATATTTGTGAGATCAGACAAGAATGGGCATATTCAGGGTGGCATGGTCGTATATTTGTAATAGTGTTTTGTTTTGTTTTGTTATCATTTGAGGATATGTTTTTTATTGATTTTAGAGAGAGGGAAAGGAAGAGAAAGAGAAACATTGATGTGAGAGAGAAAAATGGATTGGCTGCCTCCTGTATAAACCCCAACTGTGGATCGAACCCGACACCTAGGTATGTGCCCTGATCCAGAGTCTAATCTTTTGGTGTAGGGGACGATGCTCCAACCAATGGAGCCACCCCACCAGGACTGTAATAGTGTCTTAAAATCTTATTGTAAATATTATTGGTATAAAACTGGGATGTAAAGTTTTTAGTGAGTGGTGTATGATTAAGGTGACATTTTTTGGTTAAAAATGAACTCTTAAAATGCATACTTGGACCTGGCTGTTGTGGCTCAGTTAGTTGATTGTTCTTCTATGTACTGCCCTGTCAGGGCACATGCCCAGGTTACAGGCTGGATCCTTGGTGGGGGACTTGCAGGAGGCAGCCTATTCATGTCTCTCTCTCCCCCCCCCCCTTCCTTCTCTCTCTAAAAATCAATTTAAGAAGAAGAAGAAAAACACATGCACACATAAAACAGTAAAAAAATCAATTAAAAATTTAGTATATTTGTAATAGGCAATGTTTTCTGAAATTAATGTCTTGGGGTTTATTTTTCAATGTTAAAACGTAAGTACATTTTAAAAATGCAACACTTTTTAAAAATATATATATTTCTTTATTGATTTCAGAGAGGAAGGGAGAGAGATAGATATAAAAACATCAATGATGATAGAGAATCATTGATCGGCTGCCTCCTGCACACCCTCTACTGGGGATCGAGCCCACAACCCGGCATGTGTCCTTGCCTGAAATCGAACCTGGGACCCCTCAGTCCACAGGCCGACGCTCTATCCACTGAGCCAAACCAGCTAGGACAAAAATGCAACACTTTTTAAGTGGTTTTTCTCTGAAATATGTACAAAGTCAAACTGCTTATTTCTTTTGTCTTTTTTCTTGTTTAAAGTATTACATGTCTCCTTTTTTCCAAGATTGACCCCCCCACCCCCAGCCACTCCCACTCCCAAGGGCAAGCCCCCACCGCCCCAGTGTCTTTGTCCATTGGTTATGCTAATATGCATGCATACAAGTCCTTTGGTTGATCTCTAACCCTCCCCTCCTCTGCCTTCTCTCTGAGGCTGGACAGTATGTTCAGTGCTACATTGTCTCTGAATCTGTTTTTGTTCATCAGTTTATATTGATCATTATATCCCACATATGAGCGAGATCATGTGATATTTATCTTTCTCCGACTGGCTTTTTTTGCTTACCATAATGCTCTCCAGCTCCATCCATGCTGTTGCAAGTGGTAAAAGTTCCTTCTTTTTTATAGCAGCGTAGTATTCCATTGTGTAAATGTACCATAGTTTTTTGTTTTGTTTTTTTAATCTTTATTGTTCAGATTATTACAGATGTTCCTCTTTTTCACCCCATAGATCCCCTCCACCCAGTTCCCACCCAACCCAGGCCCCTGTCCCCCAACTGTCCTCGTCCATAGGTGTAAGCTCTTTGTCCAGTCTCTTCCCGCACTCCTCACACCCCCTCCCCCCTAAGAATTGTCCGCTCCCTTTCCATGCCCCTGATTCTATTACATTCACCAGTTTGTTCTGTTCATCAGATTTTTTATTCATTTGATTTTTAGATTCACTTGTTGATAGATATGTATTTGTTGTCACTTTGTTGTTCATAATTTTTAATCTTTACCTTTTTCTTCTTCTTCCTCTTCTTAAAGAATACCCTTCAGCATTTCATATAATACTGGTTTGGTGGTGATGAACTCCTTTCGTTTCTTCTTGTCTGTGAAGCTCTTTATCTGACCTTCAATTCTGAATGATAGCTTTGCTGGATAGAGTAATCTTGGTTGTAGGTTCTTGCTATTTATTACTGAATGTTTCTTGCCACTGCCTTCTGGCCTGCATAGTTTCTGTTGAGAAATCAGCTGACAGTGGTATGGGTACTCCCTTGTAGGTAACTAACTGTTTTTCCCTTGCTGCTTTTGAGATTCTCCCTTTGTCTTTTGCTCTTGGCATTTTAATTATGATGTGTCTTGGTGTGGTCCTCTTTGGATTCCTTTTGTTTGGGGTTCTGTGTGCTTCCTGGACTTGTAAGTCTATTTCTTTCACCAGGTGGGGGAAGTTTTATTTATTTAAATAGGTTTTCAGTATCTTGCTCGCTTTCTTCTTCTGGCACCCCCATAATTCTGATGTTGGTACGCTTGAAGTTGTCCCCGAGGCTCCTTACACTGTCTTCATATTTTTGGATTCTTTTTTTTTGGTGTGTGCTTTTCTTGTTGGGTGTTTTTGCTTCTTCGTATTTCAAGTCTTTGACTTGGTTCTTGGGATCCTCTAGTCTGCTGTTGGATCTCTGTATATTATTTTTTATTTCAGTGAATGTATGCTTAATTTCTAGTAGGTCCTTTTTCATACCCTCGAGGGTCTCACTAAATTTCTCGGAGGTTTCTAGAAAATTCTTGAGTAACCTTAAAACCGTGGTTTTGAACTCTATATCCAGTATTTTGCTTTCATCCATTTCTGTCATTTGTGACATGTTTCTTTGTCTCCGCATTTTGGTTGTTTCCCTGAGTTGATAGAGTGGCCTTGTGTGCTAGGTGTCCTATAGGGCCCAGTGGCTCAGCCTCCCTAGTTACCTGAGGTGGACACTCTTGGTGTACCTTTTTGTGGGCTGTGTGCACAGTCTTGTTGTAGTTAAGCCTTGATTGCTGTTGGTATCCCTGTGAGGAATTGACCTCCAGCCCAATTGGCTGTGAGAACCTGCTGTGTCTACAATGGAAGAATTGCTGTGCAGGGGACACCCTTATGGGGCAGGTACTTGCTTCAATGGGGCTTTGGTGCTCACTGAGTCTGCCCCTTGAGTGTGTCCCTTATGGATGTGAAGAATTGTAATCTGGTATGGTCTCACACTGACCACTGGGTACACTGGCTCTTGGATCTCCAAGGAGGTGCAAGGTCAGCCACTGCCTGAGGGCACCCAGCAGAGCTATAGAGACATCTGCAGATTCCTCCTCTGTATTGGGTTTGGAAGTGCCCAGATGAGGCCCAGCTGTGTAGCAAGGCAGGCTGCTGCTTGATTGATTGCTTTGGGGCTCCCTGATCCAGCTGCTGCCTGTTTGACAGGTTTTAGGCTGAGAAAGGACATGCCATTCATATGCAAAAGCCGCTGCACACAGTTTGGGTGGAGTTGTAAATTGGGTGGGGCAGGGTCTCAGGGAATCACCAGGGCGGAGCAAACAGCAATGGTTGCCAGGCACCCCTGCACTGGAGAGTCTCCCCCCCCTCCACAGGAACGATGACTGCTGCGCGCACCTCTGTCTCAATAAAGCCACCCTCGCGTTCCTGTCCTGATGCCTGACAGTCCAGTTTCTCCCTGGATGTGTCTGGGTTCCCCCGAGTCTCGCCTGGAACTGGAGTTCAGAGCAAGTTGGAGTTTGTATCTCCATCCCGATTAAAAAAGCAGCGCACCTGGGAGCCAGCCTGTTCGTGCCTCTGCACCTCCTACCAATCTCAATGTGCTTTCTTCTTTACCTCTCTAGTTGTAGAACTTCCACTCAGTCAGCTTTCCTGTGGTTCTGGATGATAGTTGTTCTGCTTTTAGTTGTAATTTTGATGTGGTTGTGAGAGGCAGCAAGTACAGGTGTTTACCTATGCCGCCATCTTGGTTCTTCCTCTGTACCACAGGTTTTTAATCCACTCATCTGCTGATGGGCACTTAGGCTCTTTCCATATCTTAGCTATTGTAAATTGTGCTGCTATGAACATAGGGGTGCATATATCCTTTCTAATTGGTGTTTCTGGTTTCCAGACTGTTTATTTTTTAAATCCAATATAAGTAGGGAATTTCATTTTATATCTTTGGTTCTAGTTAACGTATTAAGTTATATTATAACATTTAAGGAGGAAAAGACTTCTTTTGAACATTTTTCCTTTTAACTGTTAGTTTGTAATCCTGTGGGGGGGGAAAACAAGAAAGAGAAATTCCAGTATGTTACTTCTATTGAGTGGAAGCCAATAGCTAGAAATATGAAAACACAGGCATTAAAAACTAGTTGTATCTGTTTATAAACAGTTTCCAGATAGCCTAGTATGTAAGGAAACAATGGAAAGGATGAAAGAAGAGGACAGAAATTATGAAATGATAGTTTATAGTGATTTTGCTAAGATTTTATCATCTTTCAAATAAAGTCAAGAATTTTATTGTTCACAGTGAAGCATTTTGTTATTCAAAAGTATTGTTTTTCTTTAGTTACAATATATCAAAACAGGTAACTAATTATTTTAAGATTGTTTTGTTGTTTATTTCAGCACACCCGAAGGCTTTGGAGAATTTCACTCTTGAAAACATTCTTTCCCATATTTATTATTTTCGTTGTCATGACTACACAGAGCTACTAGCACAAGTTCATCTACTTTCAGACTTCCTTTCAGAACATTCAAAGGTATGGCTCAAACTACTGAATTATAACTTACCAATGTAACTAATATATCTTAGGAAGTGTCTGGTTAAATAAATTCAGAAAATTTATTTATTCCTTGCCCTATAATTTATTTATGCTTACATTTATTTAGCATGTATATATTAATACTATGCCCAAAGTAAGAAATTGAAATAATATAAAAAGAGGTTCCACCTCTAGTAATGGTGGAATAGCTCCTATCAAACAAACTGTATAGAGTGATATAAAATGAAAAATATCATTTCCCTTCTATTGCTTCCTAGTACCTCTCCCAAAAGTTGACCACTATTAATAGTTTCTTGTGTGTCTTCTCAAAAATTTTTAATCCATATTATAATATCTAGTTCCCCATTTTTAACATTTGTTGATGGGATTATACTGTATTATTGTTCTGCACCTTCCATTTTGGCTTAGTGTTTTGCATATCTTTCTGTATCATTATATACAGATAGGCCTTATTCTTTTTTCAGCTGCATATTTCATTTTAAGAAGATACTTTTTTGCTGTTGGTGGGAAAGTGAAATAGTATAATTTTTGTAGAAAACAGTATGTCAGTTCCTCAAAAAATTGAAACTAGAACCTCCATAGAATACAGCAATTTCACTTCTGGGTATATAGCCAAAAGAATTGAAAGCAGGGTCTTGAAGAGATATTTATACATTTGTACATTTATGTTCACAGAATGATTATTTACAGTAGCTAGAACATGGAAGTAACACAAGTGTCCATTGATAGATGTCTAGATAAGCAAAATGTGCTACATACATATATACATACATACATACTTACATACATACATATATACATACATACATACAGTCTTAAAAAGAAAAGAAAATCTGACCTATCTTACAACATGGATGAATCTTGAGGACTCTATGCTAAGTGTAATAAGCTACATATGCTTTTATGAGGTATTAGGAGTAGTCAAAGTAATAGAGACAGAAAGTAAAACGGTGGTTGCCAGGGCCCGGGGAGAAGAATGGGAATTATTGTTTAGGGGGTATATAGAGTTTTAGTTTTAAAAGATGGAAAGAGCCCTGGCTGGTTTGGCTCAGTGGATAGAGCATTGGCCTGGGGGCTGAAGGGTCCTGGGTTCAATTCCGGTCAAAGGCGCGTGCCTGGGGTTGCGGGCTCGATCCCCAGTTGGGGGCGTGCAGGAGGCAGCCAATCAGTGATTCTCATCATTGATGTTTTTATCTCTCCCTTCCTCTCTGAAATCAATAAAAATATATTTAAAAAAAAAAGAAAAATAAAAGATGAAAAGAGTTCTAGAGATGTACAACATTATAAATATATTTAATACCACTGAACTGTGCACATAAAATGATTAAGATGGTAAATTTTTCTGTTATGTGTATTTTACCACAATTAAAATGGTTGGTGGGGGGAGGCCTTAGCCGGTTTGGCTCAGTGGATAGAGCATTGGCCTGCAGACTAAAGGGTCCCAGGTTCAATTCCAGCCCAAGGGCACATGCCCGGGTTGTGGGCTCGATCCACCCCCAGTAGGGGATGTGCAGGAGGCAGCCTATCAAGGATTCTCTCTTATCATTGATGTTTCTATCTCTCCATCTCTCTCCCTTCCTCTCTGAAATCAATAAAAATATATATTTAAAAAAATGTTTGGGGAGGAGGTAGGTATCTTAATTTATTAAACCAATTCTTTATTGGTGGACTTTTAGTGCTATTAACAATGTTTTGGGGATAATCCTTAAACATATCTCTTGGGGTACATTTATGAGTATGTTTATGGGATAAGTGCTAAGATTAGAATTGTAATATTAAAGGTTATATGTATTTTTAAAAGGCTTTTAAATAGATTTTTAGAGAGAGGGGGAGGGAAGGAAAAGGAGAAGGAGAAAGAAACATAGATGTGAGAGGAAAACATTGATCTGCTGCCTCCTGCAGGCTCCCTACTGGAGGTCAAGCCTGCAGCCCAGGCGGGCATGTTCCCCGACCAGGAACTGAACCAGCAACTTTTTGGTCCACCAGATGATTCCCTAACAACTGAGCCACACTGGCCAGGGCCTCATTTGGTAACCTTTTACTTTTGGCTTTTTTGAGTTTAATGACAAGCTTTGTTTTATCCTCATTCTGTAATTCATTGGCTTTCTACCTTCAGTATACTCTCCCTTTTGAGAAACCAAGGAAATTCAGCAGACCATCTCGAAGAACTTCCATCCTAAACTTGGGAAAGCTGTCAGTGTGAATAGTTACCACTTAGCAGAAGGTCCACATCTCTAATTTAGCCACTTTCAGTAAAATCTGGACTGTGGAGAGGAAAAACAAATTTCTATTCTTTTTGTTCATTGGAGGTTAGGCTGTATAGCTCCTCTGGCATGAGCAGAAAGGTCCTTGGATGCCCTGGGTATTTAGGGCTCCCTGCAAATATCCTGGTGTCAAAACCTATAATTATGTGGCGTTTTCCTGTGGACTATTTTTTTGTTGATTTGAGCTAATGATCATACCTAGTTAATTCATTAGTTTTCTAATAGAAGAGTATGTCCTCAATTTTTGTGTAGTTCACAATGTAATGGGTACAGACACAACATTTTTAAGATCAATATGATTTTGATATTTTCCCCATTACTTTATTAAAAGTTTAGACAATCAGCAAGACAAATCAAGCTCTGATCTGTAGCTGATTTATTTGCTGATTTCTATGTAGAAAATCCTCCTATGGTGGCTGATTTCAAGCTTACCAAATGTGGAGTAGAGAAGAAACACTGTATTGTAGCACATCACTATGTAGTAGTTCCGCTATAAAGATAAAATAGGTGCAAATGATCTAAAGAGCATAGATAATAGTAAAATATAAAAAATGAGGAAGAAGTGATTTTTCAGTATTTATTATCCATATTTTATTTTATCCAAATACTTATATGACTTATTTACTTATAACATTTATATAGTTTTATTTTTAATGGCTCTATTTAATGAGTGATTTGCACAATTTCTAAAAATTTAGCTTGGCTTAACAGCCTATAGGATTTGGCTTTACCTCACCACTGTACCTTCCTGATATAATTTCCTATCATTCCCTCTCACTACATTTTTTTTCTGACCCTTAAACATGCCAAACTTGTTTATGTCTTTGGTCCTTTGCCCTTCGGACTCCTTATACATAGACTAGAGGCCCAGTGCATGAAATTTGTGCACGGGGTGGGGGGAGTGTCCCTCAGCCCAGCCTGCACCCTCTCCAATCTGGGACCCCTCGAGGGATGTTTGACTGCCCGTTTATAAGGATTGGGCTATGGGGGTGTGGCCAGCCTGGGTGAGGGGCTAAGGGCTATTTGCAGGCTGGCCATAGCCCCTTCAGGGTGGGGAGCCCCGCTGGGGTGCCTGGCCAGCCTGGGTGAGGGGCTGAGGGCTGTTTGTAGGCTGGCCACACCCTCCAGTGACCCAAGCTCCCAGCCCCTCCTTTTTTTCTTTTTCCTTTTTATCAGCGCCTCCTTGAGTGGAGCCCAGGGCTGGCTGGAAGCAGGTATCTGGGATTTATTTATCTTCTATAATTGAAACTTTGTAGCCTTGAGTAGAGGCCAGGGCCAGCCAACGCGGGCTGGAAGCTTGGCTTCCTCCATCACCGGTGGCAACCCAAGCCTCTTGCTCACTCCAGCTCCGTGGCCACTGCCATCTTTGTTGGGTTAATTTGCATACTTGCTCCTGATTGGCTGGTGGGTGTAGCGGAGTAATGGTCAATTTGTATGTTTCTCTTTTATTAGTGTAGATTGTCTTTCCCTCCAAGAGGTTCTTACCCAGGACTCAGTTCTGTTGCCTGACTTCTCATTAATGCTTTCCCTCACATTTAAGTTAGCCTCCCTCTACCCCAACAGCTACTTGTTCTTTGTCATTTTATCCAGTTTTAGTGTGTTCATAACTCCTATCATTATCAGAAATTGTTTTATTTAGTATGTGTTTGTATGTTAATTGTCGCTTACTCCACTAGTGCATAAGCTGCAAGAGAACTTTTTCTCCAGTGTCTGTAACAGTGACTAGTATATAGTAGGTGTCAGTAAATGTTTGCTGGATGAATAAATTAATACTCTAAATAAAAGCTATGGAAATGGCTTGTACATTGCTTCACAAAAGCCTCTTCTTTAGCCTAATTCTTTTTTTTTTTCTGTTCATCAGATTTTTTATTCACTTGATTTTTAGATTCACTTGTTGATAGATATGTATTTGTTGTTCATAATTTTTATCTTTACCTTTTTCTTCTTCTTCCTCTTCTTAAAGAATACCTTTCAGCATTTCATATAATACTGGTTTGGTGGTGATGCACTCCTTTAGCTTTTTCTTATCTGTGAAGCTCTTTATCTGACCTTCAATTCTGAATGATAGCTTTACTGGGTAGAGTGATCTTGGCTGTAGGTTCTTGCTATTCATCACTTTGAAAATTTCTTGCCTCTCCCTTATGGCCTGCATAGTTTCTGTTGAGAAGTCAGCTGACAGTCATATGGGTGCTCCCTTGTAGGTAATTAACTGTTTTTGTCTTGCTGCTTTTAATATTCTCTCTTTGTCTTTTGCTCTTGGCATTTTAATTATGATGTGTCTTGGTGTGGTCCTCTTTGGATTTCTTTTGTTTGGGGTTCTGCGCGCTTCCTGGACTTGTAAGTCTATTTCTTTCACCATGTGGGGGAAGTTTTCGGTCATTATTTCTTCAAATAGGTTTTCAGTATCTTGCTCTCTCTCTTCTGGCACCCCCATAATTCAGATGTTGGTATGCTTGTGGTTGTTCCAGAGGCTCCTTACACTATTTTCAAATTTTTGGATTCTTTTTTCTTTTTCTGGTTGAGTGTTTTTTGCTTCTTTGTATTTCAAATATTTGACTTGATTCTTGTGGTTCTCTAGTCTGCTGTTAGGTCTCTGTATAATATTTTTTATTTCAGTCAGTGTATGTTTAATTTCTAGTTGGTCCTTTTTCATATCCTCAAGAGTCTTGCTCATATCCTTGAGGGTCTCACTAAATTTATCGGCCTTTTCTAGGAAATTCTTGAAAAACCTTATAACCATGATTTAGAACTCTATATCCAGTCATTTGCTTTCCTCCATTTCTTTCATTTGTGATCTGTTTCTTTGTATCCGCATTTTCTGCTTCCCTGAGTTGGTAGAGTAGCTTTGTGTGCTAGGTGTCCTATAGGGCCCAGTAGCTCAGCCTCCCCAGTGACCTGAGGTGGACACTCTTGGTGCACCCCTTAGTGGACTGTATGTAGAGCCTTTTTGTAGTTAAGTCTTGATTGTTGTTGGTATCACTGGGAGGAATTGACCTCCAGCCCAATTGACTGTGAGGATCACCTTTTTCTACACTGGGAGAACTTCTGTGCTGGAGACACCCTTCTGAGACAAGACTTGCAAAATTGCAAAAGCCTCTGTTCTTAGCTTGTATGGGGCGGAGTCTCAGGGTGGAGCAGACAGCCTTGGCTTCCTGTTAGCTCTGCCCTATGATGCCCCTGCGTCTCAGTGTCTCTCGGTAATCGCTGCAAGCACCTCTGAGAGAAAGCTGCCCTTGAGTTTCACCCACTGCCAGACTGTCCAGATTCCCCCAAATGAGGGTTCCCATAGTCTTGCCCAGACATGCAGTTCAGCGCAGTCAGGAGCTTCCGTCTCCCTCCCGCTTCAGAAAGCCAGCCACGCACTCAGCAGTCAGTCCTCTCTGCACTCGCATGCCTCTGGACCTCTGCTTTCCACAGCTCCCCTGAGTCTCAGTGTGCTTTTCTCTTTTCCTGACAATCCAGATTCCCCCCGAATGATCTGGGTCCCCAGGGTCTAGCGCGGAACTGGAGTTCAGCACAGTCGGGAGCTTCCGTCTCCCTCCTGCCTGAGAAAGCCAGCCACGCACTCAGCCGCCAGTCCTTTCTGCGCGCGTCTCTGTGCCTCAGCCTTTTGCAGCTCCTCTGAGTCTCAATGTGCTATTCTCTTTCCCTCTAATTGTAGAATTTCCACTTAGCCAGCTTTCCTGTGGTTCTGGATGGTGTCCGTTTTGTCTTTTAGTTGTAGTTTTGAAATTGTTGTGCGAGGCAGCAGTTTAGGTGTTTACCCATGCCATCATCTTGGTTTCTCCCTTGCCTAATTCTTATTAGATAGAAAAAATATCTTATATGTTTTTCATTTGTTTACTCTAACTTCACTGTAGGTGCCATTATTAGGTTTATATTAGAACTGAAACTGTCATGAAAATGTTTATCATTTGTAAGTAAACCTTCTTGATTGTAATTTAAGACAGAATTATCTCATGCTGAATTCTGTATTATAACATTCTGTAGTGATTAGTTGCTCTACAGTATGTTTAAAATTAAGGGGGAAAAGTATACATTAAGTTTTTGAAGAAGGTGTGATAATTTAATATTTGAAGAGTTTAACATAGAAGGAATCCTGAAGATAAAAACTAATGTAATTAACTGAGAAATTTGTTTAACTAAGACTGTAAAAGTGCTTTTTGTCAATAAAATATCCCTGTAAAACACAGTGTGTATTGGCAACTGATAAGAAAATTGTAAGTGCTTCTTTTTCTTTTTGCTGAATTACTTTTTAAGTGGATAAATTATCAAACCAGAGTACATTTTAACTTCTGGTAATTAATACAAAAGCACTGGATGAATTACCCTAGCCAGGTGGCCCAGTTGGTTGGAGTGGCATCCTATACACAAAAAAGGTTGCTGGTTCAATTCCCAGTCAGGGCACATACGTAGGTTTTGGATTCAATCCTGGTCAGGGCTCCTGCAGGAGGCAACCTATCGATGTTTCTTCTTTCTTTCTTTTTCTCTTTCTTTCTTTCTTTCTTTCTTTCTTTCTTTCTTTCTTTCTTTCTTTCTTTCTTTCTTTCTTTCTTTCCCTCTCCCTCCCTCTCTCTCTCTCTCTCTCTCTCTCCCCCTCTCCCTAAAATCAATAAACATATCCTTGGATGAGGATTAAAAAAAAAAAAAAGGGAATTGGCCCAGCTGGTGTGTCTCAGTGGTTGAACATCAACCTGAACCAGGAGATAGGTCCCAGTTCGATTCCCAGTCAGGGCACGTGGTTGGGTTGAAGGGCTTGATCCTCAGTAGGTGGCTGATCAATGATTGTCTCTCATCATTGATGTTTCTATCTCTCCCCCTTCCTCTCTGAAATCAATACAAACATTTTTTAAAAAAGCATTGGATGCCCTAGCTGTTTTGGTTGGCTTGTGGATTGAAAGGTCCTGGATTCGATTTTGGTCAAAGGCATGTACCTCTATTACAGGCTCCTCCCCAGCCCCGGCCCGGGCCCTGGCCCTGGCCCTGGCCCTGGTCAGGGGTGTGCAGGGGGCAACCAATTGATGTGTTTCACATCGATATTTCTCTCTCTCTTCCACTCTCTCTAAAATCAATGGAAAAATATCCTCGGGTGAAGATTATAAAAAATAAAAAAAATTGGATGAATAGATATATCCAAAATAAAGCCTTTGTAAAGTTGGGAATAGAACACTGGATTTTAAGGTTTTTTTTATGCAATGGGCTGTGCTTTTTTTATACCAATTTTATTTTTAATACCAAACCTAATATTATTTCTTCTATATTTAGGTTCGATTAGTGATAGTGGATGGTATTGCTTTTCCTTTTCGTCATGACTTTGATGACTTATCCCTTCGAACTCGATTACTAAATGGCCTAGCCCAGCAAATGATCAGCCTTGCAAATAATCACAGATTAGCTGTAAGTATAATTAGTTAAGAGAATTCTATAATAGTTAAGAAGATTGTATCAAATATTAATGTCTACAAATAGCATAGAATTTCTCAGGTCAATAAAAAAGGACATATTAATGTACACATAGTTTTAAATGTAGTTTTGTTTTGGCTTGGTTATTATAAAAAATTAATTCCAGTCATAAATGTTATTGATTTTCCTGGAAAAGAATAACCATAATTAAGATGCCATATTTTAAAAATGGACTTTGGTAATTGCAGTGCTTTCTTTGTCTAAATATACTTGATGTGTTTTAGATAAGCTCTTCCAACATTCCCATTTTTCTTTTAATATGAGTCTTTGATTATTACATAATGTATAATCACAGACTCAGATGGATAGGAAAATGGCATATTATAAAGAACCAAGATGTTTGGAGGTGGAGGTAACTCTTAGATTTGAAATGTGAGGAGAAAGGTAAAGATAAGTTCAAAAGCGAAGAGATAAAAAGGAGTGAGTTAAAAACTTCTTTTTATTGCATTTGCCAGCACTTCCCATTCTGCAATGCTATTCCGCCACTGACACAAATATACATACTTATATGTGAGGGAGGTGAGAGGTCAAACTGCTTAACTTGATTTTCTTATCTTTAACCTGAGTACTTAGCACATGCCTGTAATATATCATAAGTAAATAAAGAATTCCTTGATAAAACTATTTCAAAACGTACATCTTTTCTTTTGAGCTTTTAGATTTTTTCGTCATATACTGAAAAGCATAGTATCCTGTCTTTGAATTATTTTTTTCCATTAATTTGTACGTAATTTTATGCATTCTGTTAATATCCCCCCACTAGGGGGATATGAAGAGCCCCCACTAGGGGGCACTCAAGACTAATGAGTTGCCATAGTTCCTTAGATTTTTGTTTGTGTTTAACAAAAATAGCCTCTATCTTTTCTGATTAAAAAAAGTAATGCAGCCCTGGCTGATGTGGCTCAGTTGGTTGAGTGTTTTCCCATACACCAAGTGGTCGCAGCTGGTTCACTTCCCAGTCAGGGTACATCCCTGGGTTTTGGGCTTAAGCATGTAGGAGGTGGCCAATCAAAGTGACCCTTTCCCTCTCCCTTCCTTTCTATCTCTCAGGTCAATAAAAAAGGACATATTAAAAGAATTATAAAAAATATTTAAAAAGTAATGCAAATATCACGAAAAACTATGCAGTATTTAAGTAATATAAACATTTGCAAACTCACATGAAACAAGATATCCATATATATGATTAAGTGAAAAAATTCAAGTTGTATAATAATATATTTAATGGATCCCACTTTTGAGAAAAATTAAAATTATATATGAGCATTTATATCTATGAAGAAAAATACTGAAAGGACCAAAACATTAACAGTGGTTATTTCTAGAGCTAAGATTTTTGGGGGGTTAAGGGCATACTTTACTCTCTTACCTTATAAATTCTTTTTTGCTTGACTTTTAATTTTCTGGTTAGTAAGTATAGAGGCATGTCTGACCTTTGATAATAAATACATCTTGCCCTAACCTGTTTGCTCAATGGATAGAGTGTCAGCCTGCAGACTAGAAGGTCCCAGGTTCGATTCCGGTTAAGGGCATGTACGTTGGTTGCGGGCACATTCCTAGTGGGGAGTGTGCAGGAGGCAGCTGATCAATGTTATTCTGTAACTGATGTTTCTAACTATCTCTCCCCCTTCTTCTCTGTAAAAAATCAATAAAATATATTTTAAAAAAAATACATCTTACAATTTTAAGTTATGTGCTTGCTATAAAAAATTATAAGTCATCAAAATGTAAATAATTATATTATCTATTACTCAGAAATGATTATTGTTGAGTTTGCTGTACATATTTTTCCAAACTTATTCTATGCATACATAAACATGTTTCAAAGTAAGATCACATTATGCATACTATCATGCAAAGCAATATTTTGTTCACTTAATATGTATTGCAAACATCTTTCCATATATATCCTATATAATAAAAGCCTAATATGCTAGGTGTCCAGTCATCCGGTTCTCTGTTCAATCAAAGTGTAATATGCTAATATATGCTAAGGCCACTCAACCGCTCACTATGATGTGCACTTGGTCACCAGGGGGCAGACAGTTGACTGGTCAACCATGCACTGACCGACCGGTAGGTTAGCTTGCTGTAGGGATCTGGCCCATTGGGACTGAGCAAGATGGGTATGACATGCACTGACCGACCGGTAGGTTAGCTTGCTGTAGGGATCTGGCCCATTGGGACTGAGCAAGACGGGCTAGACACGGCCTGGAGCCCCCCTGCGGTCCCTCCCTGGCTGGCCAACCTCCCACGTCCCTCCTCTGCCCTGGTTGTTCACTCGTGGGGTCCTTTGGCCTGGCCTGCACCCTCTCGCAATCTGGAACCCCTTGGGGGATGTCGGAGAGCTGGTTTCGGTCCGATCCTGCAGGCCAGGCTGAGGGACCCCACTGGTGCACAAATTCATGCACTGGGCCTCTAGTTACTAGCTAAGTTTACCTTACCTTAGCTACATAGTATTTTGTTGTATGATTATAGAAGTTTTTTTTAACCACTTCCCTATTATCTTTAAAGCTGACTCCAGTTTTTCATACTTTAAAACACTGCAATTAACAACTTTACATATACTTCTTTGTCCATTCATCCAGTTATTTCTGAAAGTATTAAGTCAAAGGGATATCTGTTTTAAACATTTTGTTATATATTATCAAATTATCCTTAGAAAATGTGTTCCAAAGTATGTTGTCTTTAGCAGTGAATAGGAATTCTTGTTTTTCCACATCTTTACCAACTTTGAGTCTTTTAAATCTCTGCCATGCTGATGTGGAGAGAGTTTTTTTACTTTTTTATATTTTAAATATATTTTATTGATTTCAGAAAGGAAGAAAGAGGGAGAGAGAGATAGAAACATCAATGATGAGAAAGAATCATTGATCGGCTGCTCTTGCTTGCGCCACACTAGGGATCAAGCCTACAACCTGGGCATGTGCCCTGACCAGGAATCGAACCGTGACCTCTTGGTTCATCGGTCAACACTCAACCACTGAACCATGCCGGCCAGGCAAGAGAATCCTTTTAGAAATGCATTTATTTGATTATTAGCAGAAATGCTTATTTGACAATTTTATTAAGACATAATTAATGTACCATAAAATTCACCATTTTAAAGTGTACAATTCAGTGGATTTATTGTATTCAGAGTTTTGTAAGCATCATTACTATATGATTTTGGAACATTTTCATTATATCCAAAAAGAAATCCCTTATCCATTAGCTGTCACTCCACATTGCAACTTCCCTTTACTTATTTATTTTTTTAATATATTTTATTGATTTTTTACAGAGAGGAAAGGAGAGAGATAGAGAGTTAGAAACATCGATCAGCTGCCTCCTGCACGCCCCCCACTGGGGATGTGCCTGCAACCCAGGTACATGCCCTTGACAGGAATCGAACCTGGGACCCTTCAGTCCGCAGGCTGATGCTCTATCCACTGAGCCAAATCGGTTTCTGCTGCAACCTCCCTTTAGCTCCTAACAACCACTAGTGTACTTTTTGTCTCTATGTATTTGTTTTCTCGATATTTTCTACTAGAGGCCTGATGCATGAATTTGTGCATGGGTGGGGTCCCTCGGCCTGGCTGGCGATTGAGGCCTATTGGGGTCTGGCTGGCTGGGGGGGAGGAGCCCCAGGAAGTTGGCTGGCTGGGAGGAGGGTCCCTGGGAGGTTGGCCGGCTGGCCTGGCAGGGGAGGTAGGGACCGTGAGAGGTGGGCTGACTGGGGGGAAGGGCCGAAGGAGATTGGCTGTGGGAGCACACTGACCACCAGGGGGCAGCTCCTGCATTGAGAATCTGCCCCGTGGTGGTCACTGTGCATTATAGCGACTGGTCGACTGGTCGTTCCAGTCATTTGGTTGTAATGGTCCTTAGGCTTTTATATCCTATACTAGAGGCCTGATGCGCAAAATTCGAGGAAGAGTAGGTCTTCCTTCCCCCAGCTGCCAGCACCGGCTTCCCTCTGGCACCTGGGACCTGGGCTTCCCTTGCAGCCCCAGCTTCGTCCAGAAGGTCATCCAGAAGGATGCCTGGTCTAATTAGCATATTATGCTTTTATTATTATAATAAAAGGCTAATATGCAAATAGACTGAACAGCAGAACAACCGGTCACTGTGACGTGCACTGTCCACCAGAGGGCATGCGCAGAACATGGCAGGTGTCAGCTGCAGCAGGATGGTGGAACACGTGAGCGGGGCACCAGACCAAGGTGGGGCGCCAGTGGCTGTCATCGGGGCAAGCCTCTGGTGGTTACTGAAAATTCTTTGCTTCTGTGTGCCACAGTCCTGCCAGGCGCTTGTACCTGCTGCCAGTGCCGGCTGCACTTGCACCCACTGCTGATGCGAGCCCCAATTGTTTGGTGCTGTCAGCAGGTGTGAGTGGCAGTTGCCGGCCCCAATTGCCGCTCAGAGCTTCACGACCTCACCCTGTTCCTGAGGGGAGATAAGGGCAGGCAGCCACCTCTCGCACCTGCTGCCAGCGATAGCCCTGCTTGCACCTGCTGCTGGTGCCAGAGCCACTGCTCGCACCCACTGCCAGTGCCTGGTGCCAGTCCTGATCGCTTATGCGCCATCAGCGGGTACAAGTGGCAGCTGCCGGCCCTGATCGCTCCTGAGGGTTTCTCTGCCTCCCCCTCTTCCTGAGGGGTGATTGGGACAGCAGCTGCTACTCACATCCACTGATGGTGCCGGCCCCAATCACTCCATACCATCAGCAGGTATGAGTGGGGCCGGCTCCATCAGCATGTGGGAGTGGTGGCAGTGGGAGCAGGACTGCCAGCACACGGGACCGGGAGCCACGGTGGAGGGGCCGGGCGGGGGCGCAGAGGATGGGCTGAGACCCACTTCTGTTCCTACCATAGCCTCATGGCCCATAGTTCCTTTCAAGGTGCACAAATTCATGCACTGGGGCCCTAGTATATAGATAAGTAGAATCATGCAGTATGTGGTCTTTTCTGTCTGGCTTCTTTCATTTAGCATAAGTTTTTAAGATTCATAATGTTTTTAAGATTCATTCATGTTGTAGCATGTATCAGTATCCTTTTTATGATTGAATGTTTTTGTATTTTCTCAATATATACTACATTTTATTCATCTTTCCACCCATTGAAGGTCGTTTGGGTAGCAGAAGTATTTTTAAAGCAATGAAGTTAAATTCAAAGTGATTGTTACTTCACTATTTTGAAGGCTCATATATATATAATACGTATATATTATTTCAGAGAGGAAGGGAGAGGGGGAGAGAGATAGAAACATCAATGATGAGAGAGAATCATTGATTGGCTGTCCCCAAATGGGGATTGCACCTGCAACCCAGGCATCTGACCTTGGCCAGAATCAAACTCAGCACCCTTCAGTCCGCAGGGTGATGCTTTCTCCATGGAGCTAAACCAGCTAAATTATTTTCATTTGGATCCTGGTAAATCCAGCATTTTTGCAGAAGTAGTGTAATTATTTTATAACTAGAGGCCTGGTGCATGAAATTTGTGCACTGCGGGGGGGGGGGGGTGGCGGTGTCCCTCTCCAATCTGGGACCCCTTGGGGAATGTCCAACATCCCTCTCACAATCCGGGACTGCTGGCTCCCAACTGCTTGCCTGCCTGCCTGTCTGCCTGATTGCCCCTGACTGCTTCTGCCTGCCAGCGTGATCACCCCCTAACCACTCCCCTGCCAGCCTGATTGACACCTAACTCCTTCCCTGCCAGCCCGATTGCCCCCAACTGCTCTGCCCTGTTGGCCTGATCGCCCCCAAATGCCTTCCCATGCTGGCCTGGTCGCCCACAACTGCCCTCCCCTGCTGGCCTGGTCACCCCCAACTGCCCTCTCCTGCAGGCCTGCCCCCCCAACTGCCCTCCCCTGCTGGCCAAGTCACCCCTACCTGCCCTCTCCTGCAGGCCTGGTCCCCCCCAACTGCCCTCCCCTGCTGGCCATCTTGTGGTGGCCATCTTGTGACCACATGGGGGCAGCCATTTTGTGCAAGGGTGTGATGGCCAATTTCCATATTATCTCTTTATTATATAGGATATTTGCTAGTAGTGCAAATTCTAATTTTGAGATGTTGAAAAGCTGGTAAGCAGTATGTTTATTTATATATTTTTAAAGATAATTTATTGGATAAACTACTCCCTAAACCTATCTGATAGAACTTTCTGCAAAGATGAAAATGTCCAGTTTAATACAGTACTTGTATGGCTATTGAGCACTTGAAATATGTCTAAGTGCTACTGAAGAACTGAATTTCTAGTTTTATAATGTAATTTTAAAAAGCTATTTGTATAAAAAAGTGTTGGTATAATTAATTACCTCAGTTGCTAGAGCTTAAACACTTGGTAGTATGCATAGTAAAAGGTATTTATATATTATTTAGCATGTTGGGGATGCCAGTCGGTCATATATTTCAGTTAATTACCAATTTCAATTTCTACATAGCTTGTTCTAATATTCCTGGCCTGAAACACATGGGGAAGCCACTATGGCACTTAAAGGAAGAAGAACTAGAAGAAAGTCATATCATACAGTTGGTTCCTAACTGAGATCTAGCTGGATCACAGATACTTCCTTTGTAGATAAACAAAAACTTTAGGGTATTACCAAACAGCCTACTCTGTCTCAATTTTTTTAATGAAACATGACTTTTTCAGAGTAGATCCCTTTTCTCATTGCTTTTCATAGAAGTACTGTATCAGTTTCAGCTTGCAGTAGTATCAATCTTATATCTAGGGGGAAGACCTGTATTGGAAGAATATTTAAAATAACCATTTCTGGAGAATTTTGAATAAAAATGTGCCAGATAAATTGACTTTTACTGTACTAAATCAGCTTTAAAAACATTCATTTTCTCTACTTTAAAGCTACTACTTTCATAACATGGGATTTTTTTCTATAGGCCACTATTTAATCCAAAAGAATTAGCAATACTTTTAGTGCCACCTGTGACTAAAGTACATCTGTATCTATTACTAGTAGACTAGTGTCACAATTTGGGGTCATTTGATCTGATTACTGTGTTTTATTTTCCTGCAGTCCTTCTACTTTTTACTGTACATTCTTTGACTTTAGGTCTCTTCTCATAATTCTTTGCCTTGGTTTCTTTTTTATTTCTGTAAAATCATAAATCATAATTCTGTATTTGTTTCTTTCCTAAAAATGTAAGCATTGAGTTATTAAGAATTTTATATTCTTTTGAATATATATATTCCAGAGAGGCCACAGTGCTAAAGAACACAGACTCAATCTTTCTAATGTTTTGATTTATTATATGTTAAACTAGAGTAATCCTATCTAATAAAAGGGTAATATATGCAAATTAGCTGTCACTCCATCACAAAGATGGCAGTGCCCTTAGCAGCTGGGGCGCTGGATGCTGGTGGCATTGCCCCCGCAACGAGCCCCAGTGTTCCGTGTGCCCTGGCCGGCGGAAGGAGGGAGGGAGGACGGGCGGGCCCCTGGGCAGAGGCTGGCCAGGGCGTGGGGTGCTGGCATCATTGGGAGGCTGGGCTGAGGGGCCCCCCAGCCCCCATGCACGAATTTCGTGCACCGGGCCTCTAGTAACAATAATAATACCTCATTCATAGAGTAGTTGAGATTAGATAAGATAATGAAGGTAAAGCACTTAGCATGGTTTCTGGCATGTACTAGGTACTAAAAAATGTTTATTACTACTATTGGATTGGTTGTTCCTATTGGCTTATACAAAACTTAAATTTAAAGGCTTGGATTTTCCTGATTCTCGCATTTATGACGTTTTTGTTCATGCTGTCTTTAGGCCTTTATGTATTATTATCCATTATATTTTTACTAGAGGCCTGATGCATGAAATTTGGGCAGGGGCAGTGTGGGAGGTCTCTCAGCCCGGCCTGCACCCTTTCGCACTCCAGGACCCCTTGCTTCTAACCACATACCTGCTCCTTGCCACTTGGCTTGCTGCTCCTTAGCTCTGCCATGGAGGCGGGAGAGGCTTCCACCACCGCCACTGCCACTGCACTCGCCAGCCATGAGCCCCGCTTCTGGCTGAGCGGTGCTCCTGCTGTGGGAGCGCACTGACCACCAGGGGGCAGCTCCTTCATTGAGCATCTGCCTCCTGGTGGTCAGTGTGCATCATAGCAACTGGTTGTTCTGCCGTCAGGTCGATTTGCATATTATGCTTTTATATATAGATAGATTCTTCCATTTTCACAACAAAGAACTTCTTGTTTGTTTAAAAAAAGTTTTATGTTCAGTAGACATGTTTTCAGATAACTATTCATTTTTATGGGTAAGTTTTAAAAATATTATCAGAAACGTTTTCATTATAGTATTTCTTTAGATTATATTCAGAATACTAAAATCACAAGACTATTTACTTGATAAGTTTTAGGGGAGACTCATCTAATTTTCTCACATTTTGTTTTTGTAGGTAATTTTAACTAATCAGATGACAACTAAGATTGATAAAAATCAGGCCATGCTGATACCAGCGTTGGGTGGGTAATAATCCAATAAACATTTTCAGTTAAACACATTTTCTCTACTTCTTTAATTTGATGCTTATTGAGTATTGTAAACTCCATGAAAGCAGAGACTGTATGTGTCTTATTCACTAAAAAATCTTAGCACAGAGCACTGTTCCCTTAGATATTGACTCATTCTTTCAGTTAACAAACATTAATTTAGCATCTACTATATAGAAACTGTTGTGTCAGGTACTAACTTATAATATTCATATGATGATTCTTGCCTTCAGAAAGCTCACAGTCTTAGGAGTAAGGGTGAATCCATTCAGATACAAATTACACTACACTGAATAGATTTATTTTGTTTTTAACCTCAGTAATGGTCTTGTTAGAATATAATGCTTCAAGATTTATTTATACTAAAATCTTTAAGAATAGTCCGAGTTTTTGCTTTTTTTCTGGTGGTTAGAAATATGTTAGTCTTAATATATGGAAGATTGACAAATATGTTCATTCAAACTATAAATTTTTCTAAAAGTAAATAGAAGATACTGATCTGCAATATTTTATTAGATACGTAAAAATCCATTAATCTCAGGATGTTTTCAACATACCAGGTTTAAAGTATACTCACATTATGTTAAATCAAGCGAAGTAAAACTGTATTTAGTTAGATGCATTCTGAGAGACTTATAACCTAGGCAATATACAGTTATTGTGTTCTTCTTCCCTCAGGAGAAAGTTGGGGACATGCTGCTACAATACGGCTGATCTTTCATTGGGATCAAAAGCAAAGGTCAGTGTAGAAACAAGTTAATTATTCTGAATATTGGGTTAACTATACTAAGCACCAGTTTCTTACAGCTAGTCCAGTGGATGAAATCTACAGTGCCCCATGAACTAAAGGTTTTGTTACCTTGTCCTTAATCTCCTACAGCCGTGGTCGGCAAACTGCGGCTCTCGAGCCACATGCGGCTCTTTGGCCCCTTGAGTGTGGCTCTTCCACAAAATATCACGGCCTTGGCAAGTCTATTTTGAAGAAGTGGCGTTAGAAGAAGTTTAAGTTTAAAAAATTTGGCTCTCAAAAGAAATTTCAATCATTGTACTGTTGATATTTGGCTCTGTTGACTAATGAGTTTGTCGACCACTGACCTACAGCAAACAGAAACATGTTTTTATCTGCACATTTAGCTATATAAGAAATGCTTTGGAATTTTTAATGATGGATTGCACCTGAAATGAATAGTGGGCCAAAGAATGCTACCTTCTGAAGCTCTTAGAAATCAAGTACCATTAGCCATGCAGAAGGAGGTGGGTACTTTGTGTTCATGGAAGGGATTGAAAGGATAAAATTGGGACAAAAGGTTAGCTTTAGGACTAATTTATGTGGAAAATAGGATGGCTTTTCTTAGTTGTTGCTTAATATATTTCTTGTATAAAATTGTGTTTTGTTTTCTTTTGTATTTTCCTACCTTTCTTTTGTTACCCAGTTACTTACCTGACTTTCACTGGTATTGTTCTTTAAAATAAAACTATGACAGCGTGAAACCTTTGTATTTGTTTTTAAAGCTGCTGAGCAAGTGAACAAACCAGCTTTTATTTTCTTTAAAATAGGCAATTGAAAGCTGCAGAATCTTTTATTCTGCACTTCTAGAAATGTCAGATTTATGCTAGACTCTCTGCTTTGAGATTAATTGTAATAACCTAGAGAACTTGGTTTTGAAATGCTCTAATGAAAGGGGAAAATTGAGACAGCTTGTGGGCAAAGATAGAAGAAAGGGTTACTTAAATACATATTGGGTCTGGTCAGTGGTATGGTCTATTTATCTGTATTTCTTTGTTATTTTGAAAATATTTTTATTGATTTTATTTTTTTAAATATATTTTTATTGATTTCAGAGAGGTACGGAGAGGGAGAGAGAGATAGAAACATCAATGATGAGAGAATCATTGATCGGCTGCCTCCTGCACGCCACCACTAAGGATTGAGCCCGCAACCTGGGCATGTGCCCTTGACCGGAATCGAACCTAGGACCTTTCATTCCGTAGGCCAACACTCTACCCTCTGAGCCAAACAAGCTAGGGCAATAGTTTCGTTCTTCATGGTTTGAAACCAGCTATCTTTAAGTCATTCAAGTTGCATGACATCTTGTATGTGCTTTAAATTTTAGTTTATCTTGAAAGGATGGAATTCACACTGGAGGAAAACAGTTATGAAAATGAACACTTTGAGCAGAAAACTAAAACACCTTGACTAGCCAAATATATATTGAGAATTGAATTTAAGTATCCCATCTTATGACTCAATCCCCACCCTTCACCAGCAACACCTGATTTTTATCTTTTGACTAATGATGGAATTACATTCTAATAGAAATACTAAAACATTCTAATAATGGAATATCATTCTAAAAGGATTACTTTGGTCTCTATCCTACATATTGTGCATGTTTTCCTTCAGTTTATGTATTCATGATAATATGAGACTGAGATTGTTCAAAATTATACCACTCTTTGCCAAGAAGATCTGGTGGTAGAGTGGAGTAATATAGCAACACCCCCACATAGTGTTTCATATGTACTTTAGAGCACAAATTGTGCTTCTGTCTTGTTTCTTCCTGACCCAAACTATGTAGTTCAGCCATATGTTAAGCTTCATCTCAGCTGGGGCCATGAGCCAAGTGATTCTTTGGTTTAGTTTGTCGTTTAAAAAGATCTGTTGAAATGCACACATAAAATATAAAATTTCATTTTTTACTTAGAAATTGGAGGAAGGTTTTTTCTTTTCTTTTATTAAAAAAATTTAATAAATCTTTATTGTTCAGATTATTACAATTGTTCCTTTTTTTCCCCCATAGCTCCCCTCCACCTGGTTTCCACCCAACCCTCTGCCCTTATCTCCCCCCCTCCCACCCCGTTCTCATCCATAGATGTACACTTTTTGTCCAGTCTCTTCCCGCACCTCTCACACCCCTTTCCCCCTGAGAATTGTCAGTCCACTCCCTTTCTGTGCCCCTGATTTTATTATATTCACCAGTTTAATTATGTTCCTCAGATTTTTAATTCACTTGATTTTTAGATTCACTTGTTGATAGACATGTATTAGTTGTTCATAATTTTTATCTTTACCTTTTTCTTCTTCATCCTCTTCTTAAAGCATACCTTTCAGCATTTTATATAATACTGGTTTGGCGGTGATGAACTCCTTTAGCTTTTTCTTATATGTGAAGCTCTTTATCTGACCTTCAATTCTGAATAATAGCTTTGCTGAGTAGAGTAATCTTGGTTGTAGGTTCTTGCTCTTCGTCACTTTGAATATTTCTTGCCACTCCCTTCTGGCCTGCATAGTTTCTGTTGAGAAATCAGCTGACAGTCGTATGGATGCTCCCTTGTAGGTAATTAACTGTTTTTCTCTTGCTGCTTTTAATATTCTCTTTTGTCTTTTGCTCTTGGCATTTTAATTATGATGTGTCTTGGTGTGGTCCTCTTTGGATTCCGTTTGTTTGGGGTTCTGTGTGCTTCCTGGACTTGTAAGTCTATTTCTTTCACCAGGTGGGGGAAGTTTTCAGTCATTATTTCTTCAAATAGGTTTTTAGTATCTTGCTCTCTCTCTTCTTCTGGCACCCCCATAATTCGTGTGTTGGTACGTTTGAAGTTGTCCCAGAGGCTCCTTACACTGTCTTCATATTTTTGGATTCTTTTGCTTTTCAGGTTGGGTGTTTTTTGCTTCTTTGTATTTCAACTCTTTGACTTGATTCTTGCAGTCCTCTAGTCTGCTGTTAGGTCTCTGTATAATATTTTTTATTTCAGTCTGTGTATGCTTAATTTTTAGTTGGTCCTTTTTCATATTCTTGAGGGTCTCGCTAAATTTATCGACCTTTTCTAGGAAATTCTTGAAAAACCTATAACCGTGGTTTTGAACTCTATATTCAGTCATTTGTTTTTCCTCCATTTCTTTCCTTTGTGATCTGTTTCTTCTTTTTTTTTTTTAATTTTTTTTTTTGATTTTTCACAGAGAGGAAGGGAGAGAGATAGAGTGTACCTGCAACCAAGGTACATGTCCTTGACCGGAATTGAACCCGGGACCCTTCAGTCCCCAGGCCGACGCTCTATCCACTGAGCCAAACCAGTTTCAGCAATCATCTGTTTCTTTGTCTCCGCATTTTCATTGCTTCCCTGAGTTGGTAGAGTAGCTTTGTGTGGTAGGTGTCCTCTAGGGCCCAGTGGCTCAGCCTCCCAAGTGACCTGAGGTGGACACTCTTGGTGCACTCCTTTGTGGAATGTGTGCTCAGCCTTGTTGTAGTTAAGCCTTGATTATTGTTGGTATCACTGGGAGGAATTGACCTCCAGGCCAATTGGCTATGAAGATCAGTTGTGTCTATGCTGGGACCACTTCTGTGCTCTTATGAGACAAGACTTGCAAAAGCTCTGTGCTCAGCTTGGATGGGGCGGAGTTTCGGGGCGGAGCAGACAGCCTTGGTTTCCTGTCAGCCCTGCCCTATGAGGCCTCTGGGTCTCAGTGTCCCTTGGTAATCACTGCAAGCACCTTTGAGAGAAAGCCGCCCTCGAGTTTCGCCCGCTGCCAGACAGTCCAGTTTCGAGTCCAGTCAGGGTTCCCAGAAAGTTGCCCGGAACTGGAGTTCAATGCAGTTGAGAGCTTCTGACTCCCTCCTGCTTTAGAAAGCCAGCTACGCACTCAGCCGCCCGTGCATTCAGCAGTCAGTCCTCTCTGCACGCGCATGCCTCCAGACCTCTGCCTTCCGCCGCTCCCGAGTCTCAGTGTGCTTTCTTTTTTCCTCACAGTCCAGATTCCCCCCGAATGAGTCTGGTTTCCCAGTGTCTCGCCCGGGACTGGAGTTCAGTGCAGTTGGGAGTTTCCTTCTCCCTCCTGCTTTAGAAAGCCAGCTGCACACTCAGCCGCCCATGTACACAGCCGCCCTTCCTCTCTGCGTGCAAGCCTTCATACCTCAGCCTTTTGTAGCTCCTCTGAGTCTCAATGTGCTTTCTTCTTTTCTTCTAGTTGTAGAATTTCCACTCAGCCAGCTTTCCTGTGGTTCTGGATGGTGTCCATTTTGTCTTTTAGTTGTAGTTTTGATATTGTTGTGCGAGGCACCAGTTTAGGTGTTTACCTATGCCTCACCAGCCAGGCAACTTTAGGATTTTTAATAAATATATACATGCTTCTTAAAAGCTTATTTACGTATTAGCCTGACTGGTGTGGCTCAGTGGTTGAGCATCGACCCATGAACCAAGAATTCACTAGTTCCATTCTTGGTCAAGGCACATGCCCAGGTTTCAGGCTTGATCCCCAGTGGGAGGGCATGCAGGAGGCAGCCGCTCAGTGATGTTTCTCTCTCATTGATGTTTCTGCCTCTCTATACTTCTCCCTTCCTCTCTAAAAACATATATATTTTTAAAAGCTTATTTACTTTTTAATGATTTTTCTCAGAAAAATCAGATGAACTAGCTACTTTTTTGGATATGGGATTAGATACTAATTTTTCAGAAGGTTAGCTAGTTTTATATTGAGTCAAAAAGGTATTTTTTTAATAAGGTGGGTTGAAATATACCATGCCTCTATTTTTCTGTTATATTTTGCATTAATATGGAATAGTGACTCTAAAAGCATTGTAAAAATTTATAATTTCATTTCCTTCTCAGAGCTATTCTTATATTACATACTAGAGGCTCGTTGCAGGAAGATTCCTGCAATAGGGCTTCCTGCTGCGGTCTCCGCTGCCCCGCCTGCTTCCCGCCCTTCTCCCCCACCCTGCCTGCTTCCCTCCCTTCTCCGCAGCCCTGCTTGCTTCCCTAGTCTCCGCCACCCTGCCTACCTCCCTCCAGTCTCTGCCACCCCGCTTGCTTCTCTGCAGCTTTGCTCCCTTTTGCAGTGCTTGGCTTCCTTCTATGCTGTCTTCCGTCTTTGCTCTGTGCCTGGATATGCAAATTAACCACCATCTTGGTTGTGTTAATTTGCATATTTGCTCCTGATTGACTGGTGGGCATGGCTTGTGGGCTGTAGCGGAGGTACGGTCAATTTGCATGTTTCTCTTTTATTAGATAGGACTAGAGGCCTGGTGCATGAAATACGTGCAGCGGGAGGGGGTGTCGCTCAGCCCAGCCTGCACCCTTTCCAATCTGTTGGACCCCTCACAATCCAGGACTGCTGGTTCCCAACCACTCGCCAGCCTATCTGCCTGATTGCCCCTAACCGCTTCTGCCTGCCAGCCTGATCGACGCCTAACTGCTCCCCTGCCGGCCCGATTTTCCCTAACTGCCCTCCCCTGCAGGCCTGGTCACCTCTAACTGCCCTCCCCTGCCAGCCTGGTAGCCCCTAACTGCCCTCCCTTGCCAGCCTGGTCGCCCCCAACTGCCTTCCTCTGCAGGCCTGGTCACCCCTAATTGTCCTCCCCTGCAGGCCTGGTCCCCCCCAACTGCCCTCCCCTGCCGGCCCAGTCACCCCCAACTGCCCTCCCCTGCAGGCTTGATCACCCCCAACTGCCCTTTCTTGCAGGCCTGGTCCCTCCAACTGCCCTCCCCTGCAGGCCTGGTTCCTCCCAACTGCTCTCCCCTTCAGGCCCAGGTCCCTTCCAACTGCCCTCCCCTGCTGGTCTGATCGCCCACAACTGCCCTCCCTGACCGGCCATCTTTTGGCAGCCATATTGTTTCCACATGGGGGGCGGCCATCTTGTGCGTTGGAATGACAGTCAATTTGCATATTATTCTTTTATTAGATAGGATTACTTAGCAGTTATTTTATGCATACAGTTGCAATTATAAAGTAAATGACATTTTGGATTCTGCTGTTTTCATCCTGAAAGTACAAACTTAAACCATTAAGCTCATGGACCATGGTCTCTGATTGCCTCTCTTTTGAATTGTGCCTGAGTAGAGGGGGCAATTTCAAAATTGAGAGAGTAACAGATTTTTTGAAAACAAGTAAACATCATGTTATATGTAAATAAATGATCCTTTTAACTCTGAGAGTCTATGATTTTTCTCTAAGTTAGTGTAGTTATATCATTTTTTAAAATTTGTATAAATATACATAACTTAAAACTTAACTTTTTTTTTTAAACTTAACATTTTAACCAGTTAAGTGTACAGTTCAGTGGCGTGACATATATTCACATTATTGTATAATCATCACCACCATCTATCTCCAGAACGTTTTCATCTTCCTATACTGAAACTTTGTACCCATTAAACACTAATTCTCCATTCTTCCTTCCTACCAGGCTCTGGCAACCACTATTCTACTCTGTCTCTATGAATTTGCCTACTCTAGGCACCTCAAATAAGTGGAATCATACAAAATTTATCCTATTGTGACTGGCTTTATTTTATTTAGCACAATGTCTTCAAAGTTAACTCTAGTATGTGTCATTTTGTTTCTAAGACTGATTAATATTCCATTATATGTATATACCACATTTTTTTTATCCATTCATCTGTGAAACATTTGGATTGCTTCTACCTTTTGGCCATTATGAATAAGTTATATCAGTTTTAAAGTAATTTTAAAAAGGTTTTGCTTATATTTGTTGCTATTATAGTATTTAAACATAATAAGAGCTTAGAATTTTATTTTTCAATTATTTTCAGCTTTCAATTTTATGTTACTTACTTTGTACAGGACATAATAAAATCCTACCTAAACTTGTTCTTTCATGACAGTGATTTTTCTGGAATAATCATTTTGAAAGAATGTGTCTTCATAGCTTATTTATCTATATATATAAAAGCCTAAGCGACCATTTGACTGTCCGACTGGATCACACACTGATCTCTGGGAGGCAGACACTCAATGCAGGAGCTGCTGGTCTGTGTTGACTTGGCAGCTGCAGTGACTTGGCGGCTGCGGTTCTCGGGTGATGCACCTGGAACCAGAGGAGGGAGCCTGATTTCAGGGTGCATCACCCGAGAACCACCCTCTCTCAATCTGGGAACCCTCGGGGGAATGTCGGAGAGCTGGTTTCGGCCTGATCCCTACAGGCCACTGGATTCCTGGATTCGTGCAGCAGGCCTCTAGTATTAGTATAATATGAGTGTATGTTTCTTATGTATATCCCAAGAAATTGTCTTAATACTTCTATAATACACGTAAAAAAACCAAAATTATTGCTGAAAGTTTGAAAAGTATAAACAAAAATATCTTTATTTTATAATAACTTTTCATTGTAGTCTTTTAGTTTTTTAATATATGTGTTTGTAAATACTCATAAATGCAGGATTATACAGCATAACTTTTACTTAATGTAATATTGAAATTTTCCTATTTCATTAAATGTTTCTTCCACTATGTTTTCTTAAGCATAAATAGTATCTCGTCATGTATAAAGTAGTTTATTTCAGTGATTTTCAGCCTTTTTCAGGTCATGGCACACATAAACAAAGTACTAAAATTCTGTGGCATACCAAAAAATACATTTTTGCTGGTCTGACTAAAAAAAATAGGTATAATTTTGATTTATTCACACTGGAAGGCTATTGTGTTAGCTGTTGTAATTTTTTATTTGAAAATCTAAGAGAAAGAGGTCAGCACAACAAAACTAGTCAAGTATTGCATATTTAAAAATTTTTTGCACCACACTGTTTGAAAATTGCTGGTTTGTGTTTTTTATTTTTATTTATTGATTTATTACTTTTTTTCAGAGAGGGAGGGAGTCAGAGAAACATTGATTTGTTGTTCTACTTATTTATGCATTCATATTGGTTGCTCCTTGTATGTGCCCTGAGTGGGGGATAGAACCCACAACTTTAGCATATTGGGATGATGCTCTAATCACTTGAGCTATCCTACCAGGATGAAAGTTGTTGGTTTATTTGAATCAGTCATTGGACTTTTAGGTTGCTTTAAAATTTTATTTATATAAACAATATAAGTAATTGTTAATATCTGTAATAATTATTACTAGTCCATGCATACATATAGCTATTGTTTGAAGGGAGTACTTCTGATATTTCTTTCTGTATCCTTAGAGAACAAAATAATAGAATTATATTTTAAAAAATTATAAATTTAAATGATCAAGCCAGTCACCTGAACTAATTAAGGTTACGTGTTTGTGTTTTGTTTTTTTTCCCCTTCTAAGCAGGTTGGCAACATTGTACAAATCACCAAGCCAGAAGGAATCTACAGTACTGTTTCAAATCACAGTCAGTATTACTATTATTTTTTAAAAATATGTTTTTATTGATTTCAGAGAGGTAGGGAGAGGGGGAGAGAGATAGAAAGAAAGAGGATCACCAATCCACTGCCTCCTGCATGCCCCCCACTGGGGACTGAGCCTGCAACTTGAGCATGTGCCCTGACTGGGAATCGAACTGTGATCTCCTCCTGGTTCATGGGTCAGTGCGCAAGCCCTGAGCCACACCTGTGGGCAGTATATTAAATATTTTTAAAGTGAAAGTTGTTAAAAATTTTTATAAAAAAAAAATACCAACCTTACTAATTTTGGGTTTATAGATATTATAAATCTGTCATAGTCACCAAATATATCCTACTTTAAAATGCTAATTTTCCTGTAATTGTACATCATATAACACAGTTTTTATTGAACTAATCATATTTATTAATAGTTTTGAGCCAAAAATATTTTTGGCATCTCATATTTTAAGGACAAAAAACAGAAATAGAGATTCTGAAACTGAGTTATCCACTTAGTCTTTGCATTGCCTAGGTGCATTTAAAGTACTCTAATTGGAAAACTCTATTTTAGAGTATTGTGAAAATAAGTTTGTAAAACACCTAATTTTTATATGCTATTTTCACCTCTTCAAGAGTGTCACCACAAAGTTTTTTAGGGTTGTCTTTTAGAGAATATTTCTATAATGCAATGTTATTTCTGTGTGTATATGTATGTATAAATAAATAAATATAAAATACTTTAGATGTAAAATACTCTAGTACAACCCTGGCTTGGACATCTATCCATGAGGTTTATCTTCTTCATTTACAGTGGTTGATAACTTCTACCCCAAGAATAAAGTAGCTCTCTCATCATTTACTTAAAATATTTGAAAGACCAATCATTATTTTAGATGTTCTTAAAGCATACTTACATTTTTTTCATCGTACAGCCTCAGGGATTTAGAGATGCTGTTGTTGCTACCGCATGCTCATTGCAAACTGAAGGTTCATTGAATTCCCGGAAACGGTCACGAGAATCAGAGGAAGAACAGGAATCCAAAGACTAGTCTCAAAGTATGTGTATATGGGTGTATATATGTATTAGACATATTTCTTTAAAATATAAAAACACACTGTGGCATCAATTAATCAGGAATATATCAAATGCAATATAAATATACTTAAATGAATATGATTCTCTGAAAGTTTTTCTGAAGCAGTGTGCCTTGTTTTCATTTTTAGTAACAATCAGTAGGAACGATATAGGTATTATATTTTGCAAATGTGGAAAGCTGATCTCATGAGCTAGTCAGGCTGTATATTTTTGTTCTTTCTTTTGCTAATTGACTAGAAAATCCTAGGGAAAAATTTTTTTTTAATATTCCTTTTGTGCTTTTTAAGTATAGCTTTGATAATTCTTAAAATGAACCTTTTTTATTATAAACCCAGCATGCTGAGTCAACATATCATTATATTCAGTTTTCTGGGTAAGGTACACATTTTAGATGACCAATCTGATTTTAGTTGCCTCAATCCTAAAATCTAAGCCATTTGCTTATTTTTAATTAAATTTTTTTTAAAGATGAGAAAAACTATGTCTTCTTCAAAACTCTTTTTTAAAAAATATATTTTATTGATGTTTTACAGAGAGGAAGGGAGAGGGATAGAGAGTTAGAAACATTGATGAGAGAGAAACATTGATCAGTTGCCTCCTGCACACCTCCTACTGGGGATGTGCCCCCAACCAAAGTACATGCCCTTGACCGGAATCGAACCTGGGACCCTTCAGGCCACAGGCCGATGCTCTATCCACTGAGCCAAACCTGTTAGCCAAACATTTTCATTTATTTTATAATGTTAAAGGAAAGACTTTGGAACTGTTATTCCATTTAGAAATTGTCTGGAACATACATCTTTCAGAATAGTCAAGTCAGTAAGCTCATAGTTAATTATTTCTACATTCTGGAATTCTAGGTCAGTGGTTGCAAACTCATTAGTCAACAGAGCCAAATATTAACAGTACAATGATTGAAATTTCTTTTGAGAGCCAAATTTTTTAAACTTCTTCTAATGCCACTTCTTCAAAATAGATCCGCCCAGGCCGTGGTATTTTGTGGAAGAGGCACACTCAAGGGGCCAAAGAGCCGCATGTGGCTCACAAGCCGCAGTTTGCTAACCACGGTTCTAGGTGTATTTACATTTTCCTTTGAATAATCTTAACTACTTTAAAATTATTCAAAGTTAAAATTTTGGATCGAATAGTTTAAAAAAAATCATCTAAAAATGTTTTAGGATCTGATTCTTTTTAGTCTCAATTCATTCACAAAATTTGATTCCCAGTGGAAGAAAATTATTTAAATACTTTATTATTATATTAGAGGCCCAGTGCATGAAATTCATGCACAGGTAGGGTCGCTAGGCCTGGCCGGCGATCAGGGCTGATTGGAGCCTTCCAGCTGCCGGCCGGGACCTCCCTTCCACAGCTGACAGCTGCTGGCTGGGCATGCCTTTCCTGGCTGCCAGCTCCTGGCTGAGGCCTCCCTTCCCTGGCTGCCAGCTGGTGTCTTCCTTTGTTCCGCGCCACCCCCTGGTGGTCAGCACACATCATAGCAAGTGATCGAACTCCTGGTCTCCCAGTCGAACTCCTGAGGGGACAATTTTCATGTGCCCCCTAGACGCAGCATCCAGCCTCTTGGAGGGGCTGACAGGCCCAGACATGCCAATGGCGGTGGATACAGCCTCGCCACTGGGCTCCCGCGGCCCCCAGCCAGGCTGACAGGCGCAGACACTCTAGCAGTGGCGGAGCGGCGAGGCAGGATCCACTGCCGGAGTGGGCAGATCCTGCCTCACTGCTCGACCCCCTGCTGCCCCTGGCCGGGCTGACAGGCCAGGACACTCCAGCCTTGCTGCTTGGCCCCTGTGGCCCCTGGCCAGGCAGACAGGCCCAGACACTCCAGCAGTGCCATCTTTGTTGGGTTAATTTGCATACTCGCTCCTAATTGGCTGGTGGGCATAGTGGAGTGACAGTCAATTTGTATGTTTCTCTTTTATTAGTGTAGATACTTTGACAACTGTATTTCCCAGATTTTAGTAACAGTTAGTATTTCCTATCCTAGACTGAACACTAAATTTATAAAATATTAAATATATGATTACTATGTAATTGACTATATACTTAGAATAACTGTAGTTTGCCAGGACTTTTTGAGAGTGAAACTAGGTGCTGTTGACAGTTATACCAGGGCAGTGGACATAAACTAGGATTCTCCCTGGCAAATCAGGCATATGGTTATTCCAAGTATATAATACTAATTTTAAATGATGAATATAGGACAACTGATTGTAACTATCTTATTTGTTAGGTTTAAGGCACATATTTTTATTATAATTAGTGCAGTCATTATAAAAAATTACCCATCATTTTATATTCATTTTGCTCTAATCATCAAATCTAGGGTTTGGGAGGTTATAAGTGATGAATATCAGTGTTACCAGTCATCATATACAATAGGATTTCACTTTATAAAGCATTATAAAGAACTTTAGCGCCTGGCTGGTGTGGATCAGTGGCTGAGCATCGACCTATGAACCAAGAGGTCATGGTTCGATTCCTGGTCAGGGCACATGCCTGGATTGCAGGCTTCAATTTTCAGTAGGGGGCATGCAGGAGGCAGCAGATCAATGATTCTCTCTCATCATTGATATTCCTATCTCCCTCTCCCTTCTTCTCTGAAATCAATAAAAATATATTTAAAAAAGAAAAGAACTTTAAAGACCTATAAGACTCTGAATATAGACAAAGCCCAATGTATTTGTTTGCAACTTTTCTGGTTGCTATTTATTTTTCCAGTGAAAAATATAATATACACTTAAATCTTAGTCTGCTTGGGTTGCATTAATAAAATAGCATAGAATTAAAACAACAGAATTTTCTCACAATATTAGAAACTCCAAGTTCAAAATCAGTGTGCCAGCACGGTCTGGTTCTGGTGAGAGTTCCCTTCCCTCCTTGCTTTCTCATTGTGTGCTTATAAGGCCTTTCTTTGGTGAATGGTTCATGGAGAGAGATTTTCCTTTCTTCATCTTTTTTATTGTTTAAGAACTTAAAAAAATTATCTTAGAGCAAGAGAGGAGAAAGAGAGAGAGAAACATTAATTTGTTCCACTTGTTTATCTCTTCTTTTAAGGTCACCAAACCTTTCAGTTTAGGACTCCACCCATATGACCTTATTCAACATTAATTACCTCCTAAAAGCTCTGCCCCATCTAAATACAGTCACATTGAAGGTTAGGGCTTAAAAATACAAATTTTGGGAGGACACAATTCAGCCAGAGCATTCTGCTCCTGGCCCCCAAATTCATGTCCTTCTCACATCCAAAAAATGTATATTAGCTTTCACTCCTTTATGCATTGTTATGATCACCCTTTTTGGTAATCCATTAATACACAGAAATATATTTGCACAGAGAAACACTTATTTACACAATCTTTTTTATTTTTAATGTCAGTGTTAATTGCATGTTTTACAAATGCCCTCACCACAGTTAGTACAATACAGGCCATTAATGTAGGTTACTAAAAAAAAAAAAAAAAAAATTACTCATTCTGGAAAGTGTAGAGCAAACCAATTGATCTGCTTTAAGAAACCTTTTCCACATTGATGCACTTAGAAAATAAATTTGATTCCAAATAAGTTATTAAAGGTATAAAATATAGCCCAACTGTAGTGTCTTAGTTGGTTGAGCGTCTTGTCCACCGAAAGCTTACCAGTTCAAATCATGTACCAGGGCACATATCTGAGTTTTGGGTTGGATCCCTGGATGGGGTGGAAGACAACCAACTGATGTTTCTTTCTCTCATTGATGTGTGTGTGTCTCTCTCCCTTCCCCTCTCACTCTTTTCCTCCTCTTCCACTCTCTCTAAAAATCAATGGAAAAAATATCCTCAAGTGAGGATTTAAGAAAATGTATAAAATATAATGTATAGCCGAAACCGGTTTGGCTCAGTAGATAGAGCGTCAGCCTGCGGACTGAAGGGTCCCAGGTTCGATTCCGGTCAAGGGCATGTACCTGGGTTGCGGGCACATCCCCAGTAGGGGCCGTGCAGGAGGCAGCTGATCGATGTTTCTCTCTCATTGATGTTTCTAACTATCTCTCTCCTTTCCTCTCTGTAAAAAAAAAAAAAAAAATCAAAAAAAAAATATAATGTATACTAGTAGAATTACTAGTAAAAGCTCAGATGACCTAACTAAAGGATTTTGGCTAACTTTTAGCTTGAATTTTGAAATATGTAACTTAAAACGTATTTACTAGTATATAGTGCCATATGATTTTGAAACATTTTTACATTATTTAACTTGATCCTTTTAGCAACTCTGTCAGGTAGAAGTGATAGGTTAGCCTTTCTGCTTTTGTTTCTTCCATGTATCCATCCATCTAATGCCTAACACACGCACATTTAACAACTACGTATTGAATGAATAAATATTTTAAATATATTTAGAAAAAAATTTTGTTTTTCAAATAGTCAGATAAGGATACTATTTGGTCTTTCATAGGAGAGGTTTCAGAGCATTTTTTATTATAAACTATGTAATATATAATATAATAGTGGTTTTCTAAAATTTTTAAAACTGTGATAAAATAGATATACCATAAAGTTAGCCTTTAACCATTTTTAGTGTTCAGTTCAGTGTCAGTTACATATACAATATTGTACAACCATCACTACAATTTGTGAAATTTCATTATCTCAAACAGAAATTCTGTACCCATTAAGCAATAATACTCCATTCTCCTTGCAGTTTCTGGTAATCTCTAATCCACTTTCTGTTTCTATGAAAATGCCTATGATATATATTTCATATAAGTGGAATCATACGGTATTTTTTCTTTTGTGTGTCTGGCGTATTTCATTTAGCCAAATATTTTCAAGATTCGTCTACTTTATAGCATGTGTAAGAATTTCAATCCTTTTTATGGCTGAATTAATCCATTATATATACACCACATTTTATTTATTTATTCATCTGTTGATGGACATTTGAGTTGTTTCTAATAGAGTTTAAATGGTTTATAAATTTATATGAATTATACTTTTTCTTTCTGAACCTCTTACTGACTTTTACTGCTTATCAAGTTTGGGACAGTTGATTGGTCTTTGCAGTATTTTCAAACTGTTGCTACTAGTTTAAATTTTAACCCTAATACACTTATTTTCATTCTTAGTTCACCTATTTTTATTTTCTTCCTAGTCACTGTATTTTATTTTTCTCGATAATAGTTCTTACTAAAATATTTACAGCTATTTACCAGGGATAAAAATCCTATATAATAAAAGCCTAATATGCAATTGTCCCCTCGGGTGGTCATTTGACAGGGAGTTTGACTGGGAGTTCAACCGCTTGCTATGACGTGTGGTGACTACCAGAGGGCGGTGCAGAACATGGCAGGCGTTGACGATGCGGCTCTGGCAGTGCGTACTCAGGTGCCGGATGCCCGGAAGGAGGCCGCCTCGCCCCACACAGCCTCTTCCGGGTGAGCTGGGCCGCAGCTGCTGGGACTGCAGGGGCTACTCGGGCTTCCTGTGGGTTCACTCAGGAGCCAATCTTCAAGGCTGGCCAGGAGAGAGCGTGCTGCCCACTGGCTTCCATGCAGCGCAGCCGCACTCACTGCATCTCTGCATGGGTACTTGGGCGCCGTGACTCAGGCGAAGGGGGGGGGCGGCGCATGGGGGCCCAGGGGCCCAGGGTCTGCCCAGGGCCCAGAGGTCAGCTGGGACTTGCCCTTCCACACCAGACGCTTGCGTTGTGATTACCTGCCAGGCCTAGGGACCGCACCCATGCATGAATTTTGTTTTCTGGGCCTCTAGTCCAGACTAATAAAAGAGAAAGATGCAAGGTGACTGTACCTTTGCGACCCCTACCAGCCAATCAGGAGTGAGTATGCAAATTAACCCAACAAAGATGGTGGGTTAATTTGCATACACAGGCAGCCGGTGGCAGAGTGCAGGCCTTTCGCACTGCCCTAGCCGCTCAGGGCCTCTGGGCAGCGAGGGAAGGTGGAAAGGCAACTCTGGGCTGGAGCAAAGGCTGCCAGCAGCCAGGGTAAGGAAGGCCCATTCTGCACAAATCTTCGTGAATCGGACATCTAGTATAGTATAAAGGCGTAGAAAGAACATAGGACCAGGGTCAGAAGACCTGCATTCTGATTTCAGCTGAGACATTAATAAGCGGTGTCAATTTTGGCATCTTTATTATTATTTTTTTTTTCATTTCAATAAATTTTTATTGTTCAGGTTATTACAGTTGTATCTCTTTTTTCCCTCCCATAGCTCCCCTCCACCCGGTTCCCACCCCACCCTCTGCCCTTACCTCCCTCCCCTCACTGTCCTCATCCATAGGTGTACGATTTTTGTCCAGTCTCTTCCTGCTCCCCCCATACCTCTTTCCCCCTGAGAATTGTCAGTACATTCCCTTTCTATGCCCCTGATTCTATTACATTCACCAGTTTATTCTGTTCATCAGATTTTTTACTCACTTGATTTTTAGATTCACTTGTTGATAGATACGTATTTGTTGTTCATAATTTTTATCTTTACCTTTTTCTTCTTCTTCTTCCTCTTCTTAAAGAATACCTTTCAGCATTTTATATAATACTGGTTTGGCGGTGATGAACTCCTTTAGCTTTTTCTTATCTGTGAAGCTCTTTATCTGACCTTCAATTCTGAATAATAGCTTTGCTGGGTAGAGTAATCTTGGTTGTAGGTTCTTGCTCTTCCTCACTTTGAATATTTCTTGCCACTCCCTTCTGGCCTGCATAGTTTCTGTTGAGAAATCAGCTGACAATTGTGTGGATGCTCCCTTGTAGGTAACTAACTGTTTTTCTCTTGCTTTTAATATTCTCTCTTTGTCTTTTGCTCTTGGCATTTTAATTATGATGTGTCTTGGTGTGGTCCTCTTTGGATTCCTTTTGTTTGGGGTTCTGTGTGCTTCCTGGACTTGTAAGTCTATTTCTTTCACCATGTGGGGGAAGTTTTCGGTCATTATTTCTTCAAATAGGTTTTTAGTATCTTGCTCTCTCTCTTCTTCTGGCACCCCCATAATTCGTATTTTGGTACGCTTGAAGTTGTCCCAGAGGCTTCTTACACTATCTTCAGATTTCTGGATTCTTTTTTCTTTTTGTTTTTCCGGTTGGGTGTTTTTTGCTTCTTTGTATTTCAACTCTTTGACTTGATTCTTGCAGTCCTCTAGTCTGCTGTTAGGTCTCTGTATAATATTTTTTATTTCAGTCAGTGTATGTTTAATTTCTAGTTGGTCCTTTTTCATATCCTCGAGGGTCTTGCTAAATTTATCAGCCTTTTCTAGAAAATTCTTGAAAAAAATCTTTTAACCGTGGTTTTGAACTCTATATCCTGTTGTTTGCTTTCCTCCATTTCTTTCATTTGTGACCTGTTTCTTTGTCTCCACATTTTGGCTGCTTCCCTGAGTTGATAGGGTGGCTTTGTGTGGTAGGTGCCCTCTAGGGCCCAGTGGGTCAGCCTCCCCAGTTACCTGAGGTGGACACTCTTGGTGCACCCCTTTGTGGGCTCTGTGCACAGTCTTGTTGTAGTTAAGCCTTGATTGTTGTTGGTATCACTGGGAGGAATTGACCTCCAGCCCAATTGGCTGTGAGGACCTGCTGTGTCTACAATGGAAGAGTTGCTGTGCTGGAGACACCCTTATGGGGATGGGGTAAGACTTGCTTCAGTGGGGCTTTGATGCTCACTGAGTCTGTCCCCTAAGTGTGTCCCTTATGGATCTGAGGAGCTGTAATCTGGATGGTCCCACTCTGACCCCTGGGTACACTGGCTCTTGGATCTCCAAGGAGGTGCTAATTTAGCCTCTGCCTGAGGTCACCCAGCAGGAGCTACGGAGAGATCTTCAGATTCCTCTTCTTTGTTTGGGTTTTGGAGGTGCCCAGATGAGGCCCAACTGTGAAGCACTGCAAGCTGCTGCGGGGCCTTGATCCTTCTTTTGGATGTTCTGGGTCTCACTGACTCACCTGCAGTTTGTTAGGTAAGATTATAATTCAAAGTACCAGGCCATTCATATGCAAAAGCCTCTGCGCACAGCTGGGGTGGGTCAGAGTCTCAGGGCGGAGCAAACAGTAATAGTTTCCTGTCAGCCCTGCCCTAAAAGGCTCCTGGGTCTCAGTGTCCCTAGGTAATCGCTGCAAGTACCTCTGAGACAAATCCACCCTCGAGTTCCACCCACTGCCAGACAGTCCAGTTTCTCCCCATATGAGTCTGGGTCCCCAGAGTTTTGCCTGGAACTGGAGTTGAGAGCAGTCAGGAGCTTGTGTCCTTGAAAAAGACAGCTGTGTCCTCAGGTGCCAGCCCTCTCTGCGTGCCTCCGTACCTCTGCCTTTACTTCTGCAGCTCCTCTGAGTCTCAGTGTGCTTTTCTCTTTCCTTCTAGTTGTAGAATTTCCACTCAGCCAGCCTTCCTGTGGTTCTGAATGATGTCCGTTTTGTCTTTTAGTTGTAGTTGTAGTTGTGGGAGGAAGCAGTTCAGGTGTTGACCTATGTTGCCATATTGGTTTCTCCCTCTCATCTTTATTTTTTCATACCTTTCCCTTTATTTATAAAACAAGATAGGGCTAAATGATTGTCACTAAATTCATTGGTTTAATTTTGTGGTTTCTGCTTTTATAGAGGCATTATTATTTATTTAAATGAGCAATAGTGGAAATATGGGAAATAGTGACACTTTTTTTTCATTTTTAAAATCAATACTAGGGTTTCTATTTTAATACAGTGTATTTCAGTTTTGAGACATGATGTTGAAATGTTCTCTTGCTTAAAAAAATTAGTTACAGAAGAGAGGCTGGCTGTTTATAATATGTATTTTTAGTTAATGTTAGTACCTAAATTTACTATTACTGTTAAGATTTACAGAACCGTTTGTTCCCTCAGAAGTGATTTTGACCTAAAATATGTTGACAAGCCCTAGCTGGTTTGGTTCAGTGGATAGAGCGTCCACCTGTGGACTCAAGGGCCCCAGGTTTGATTCTGGTCAGGGGCATGTACCTTGGTTGCAGGCACATCCCCAGTGGGGGGTGTGCAAGAGGCAGCTGATCGATGTTTCTCTCTCATCAATGTTTCTAACTCTCTATCCTCTCCCTTCCTCTCTGTAAAAAATCAATAAAATATATTTTAAAAATAATATGTTGACAAAATTTCATTTATTTTTTACTGCAGTATATTTTTTTGTCTGTTTTCAGATTTAATTCACCATTGACATAAGCCTTTATTGTGCTGCAACTATCCATTTGACTCTCTTGTGTAATAAGATGTGAATTTTTTAAACATATTACTCTGATAGTAATTTAATGTGTAGCCTATTTTATGAGAATAGAAAAGTTGGATTCTCTCAGAAATGATTGAGAACTTATTAAGAGATTATGTTTTAACTTTTCAAAATAAGAAAATTAACACAGATAAAAGGTAAAAGCAAAGTAACAAAGTAGAGAGAATTTGTATTGAGTAATGTGAATGAAGGCAAAGAAAAAAACTTAATTGGTTTATATAAATCACTTGGGCTAATGATGAGGCGGCATACCAGTTCTTAAAGAGAAAAATGTATTTTTGGCCTTTTAAAAATTTTGTTTTTAAATATGTGATATTTGCACAGGATTTTAAATGTAATGAAAAGTCTTTTTTTTCCTCCTGTTCCTTAGTCACTCAGTTTATTTATAGAAGGAAATTATCATCAGTTTCTTTAAAAAAATTTTTTTTTAAATAAACTTTTTTATTGATTTCAGAGAGGAAGGGAGAGGGGGAGAGAGATAGAAACATCAATGATGAGAGAGAACCATTGATTGGCTACCTTCTGCACGCCCCCTACTGGGGATTGAGCCCACAACCCAGGCATGTGCCCTTGACTGGAATCAAACCTGGGATCTGTCAGTCTATAGGCCAATGCTCTATTCACTGAGCCACACTGGCTAGGGCCATTATGTTTCTTGTGTAATCTTCCAGAGCTATTCCAGGTATCTATAATAATAAAAATGTAATATGCTAATTAGACCGGACAGCCAAATGACCTTCCAGACGACCTTCCGGATGAAGCCGGGGCTGTGAGGGCGAAGCCCCTTACATGAATTTTGTGCATCAAGCTTTCAGTCTATCTACACTAATAAAAGAGAAACACGCAAATTGACCGTCCCTCCACTATGCCCACCAGCCAATCAGGAGCAATTATGCAAATTAACCCAACAAAGATGGTGGTTAATTTGCATATGCAGGTGTGGAGTGAAATGAAATTGTAGAAGGAAGCCAAGCATTGCAGGAGGGAGCGAAGCGGCGGAGACAGGAGGGAGCGAAGCGGCAGAGACGGGAGGGAGCGAGGCAGTGGAGACAGGAGGGAGTAAGGCAGCAGAGAGGGGAGGGAGTGAGGCAGGGGAGAAGGGAGCGAAGCCCGCCTCAGCGGGCTTCGCTCCCTTCTCTGCTTCACTCAAGCCGCAGGCAGCCCTATTCTTTTTTTTTTTCTTTTTGAATATTTTAAAAAATATATTTTATTGAATTTTTACAGAGAGGAAGGGAGAGCAATAGAGAACTAGAAACATCGATGAGAGTGAAACATCGATCAGCTGCCTCCTGCACACCCCCCACTGGGGATATGCCTGCAACCCAGGTACATGCCCTTGACCGGAATCGAACCTGGGACCTTTCAGTCCGCAGGCTGACGCTCTATCTACTGAGCCAAACTGGTTTCGGCAGGAAGCCCTATTCTTGCAGGAATCTTCCTGCAACGTGCCTCTAGTGTATATATAAAAGTGTAATATGCAAATTGACTGGGCGGTGGAACGACCCATTGGCTGCCAGGCACTGACCACCAGGAGGCAGACATTCAATGCAGGAGCTGTCCCCATTAACCTTTCAGTTCTTTCCCCTGGCCGGCAGGCTCCTATTGCCCAATGGGGAACCAGGAACTGGGGGTGGGTGGTGGCGGCGGGTGGATCCAGAGCCTGATCACCCCGCAGGTCGCCCCACACACAGAGGGCGACCCGTGGCGGCAGCTGGCAGCCAGGGAAGATCGGCCCTGATTGCAGGCCAGGTGTAGGGACCCTACCTGTGCAAATAAATATATGTGAAGGACCCAAACTTATTTTGCATAGATATTTTGCTTTGCTGCCTTTGTGCAAATAACTGCAGTTTATTGTACTGATATTTAGGAATATGGAGGTTCACAAATCTTAATAGTCCTCAACTTGCAGAATTACTGGAAAAAACATGGTAATATTGGTGCCAGATATGTCATTTATAGCTCATTCTTTCATAAGGCAGCAAACCACTTCATATGCCCAAATCATTTCCTTTCTGGAGAAGATATAGTATTGTGTCAGCATGCTTACCACATGTGGTAATTGGTAATGTCTGTACCGCATGGCTTACTTTTAACCTTGTCCAACACAGCTCTTCTACCTCCTATGATTACCATATGTTACATCACTAGGTTAATGGAATCATTTCCATCTTCCCTTCTAGTCACAAATGTCATTGTGGCTCAATTCCATCAGCACCACACTCAGTGAAGAATAAAGTGTTCAGTACTCTGAGCATAGAAGACACCTTTGTAATTTTCATATTTAGGGGCTTGCTTAATTTTCATTTAAAAAATTAGCTGGATTTTTTAATGAATGCTCCACTGTAGGGAATGTGTGTCTGCTAACTAAAATAGAAAATGATCATGTCATTCTGAATTCTTGCATGTAAATATATAAAGGCAATTAAAAATTAGATAATAATAATATTTTTTATCATCATAAAGCACTTTTATTTTTTTTAAAGTGAAAACTAGTAGCAAAAGATTGAAGTGGATTTAAAAAAATAGAGTCAGTTTATTCTAGAAGAACCTTTTATTATAGAAGGAATCTATAATAATAAAAGCATAATATGCTAATTAGATCAGACAGCTGAACGACCTTCCGGACATCATTCCACATGTCCTTCTGGACAAAGCCATGGTGGCGGGGGCCGAGGCAGAGGTGGTTAGGGGCGATGAGGCAGGCAGGTAGGCGAGCGGTTAGGAGGCAGTGGTCCCGGATAGCGAGGGGGATGTCCGGCAGTCAGATATCCCTCAAGGGGTCCTGGATTTCCAGAGGGTGCAGGCTGGGCTGAGGGACCCCCCCCCCCAGCCCTGTGCATGAATTTTGTGCACCAGGCCTCTAGTATACCATGTTAGCCATTTATAAAGTATCTCCATCAGAAATTACTATCAACCTCTGCCCTCTTTCTCAGAAGCATGTCTTCTCTGTGCCCTTTTTTTCAGAAGCATGTCTGAATAAGTTAGAAAATAATTTTGATTCCTCTAAGAAGTATGCTATCTACAAACAAAAGATTATTACCATTACTGGTTAAAGCATTTTATTTATTTTTAACTGCTTTTATTGATTCCAGAGAAAGGAAGGGACAGGGAGAAAGAGATAGAAACGTCAATGATGAAAGAGTCATCGATCAACTGCCTCCTGCATGAGCCTGCAACCCAGGCATGTGCCCTAACTGGGAATTGAACCGATGACCTCTTGGTGCAAGGGACTATGCTCAACTAATTGAGCCAACCAGCCAGGCAATAAACTTTATTTTTAAAGCAATTTTCAATTAAAAAAAAAAAGTGGAAAGGACAAAGTTCCCATATAATGCCCTCTTCCACCCCAGTTATTAACATCTTATATTAGTGAGGTACATTTGTTACAATTGATGAGCCAATACTGATATATTACTATTAATTAATGTATATAGTTTACATTAGGATTCACTCTTTGTGTTACACAGCCCATGGATTTTGACAAATGTCTAATGATATCCACCATTGTTGTATCACACAGAATAGTTTTTGCTGTCCTAAAAATCCTGCATTCCACCTATTCATCCTTTTCTCCCTCCACTTGCACCCCTATCAACCTATTCATAACGTTGCAATTCTAGGAAATAATTTACTACTGATTTCAAGTAAATCCAATGTTCCAGTAGAACCTTTGAAGACCTGAACTTACTTTAATGACAGCCTAATCTATTTATAGTTGTTTTATGTATTAATCTATTTTATAGTCCTTTAAAGTATCATTTGTTACTGTTTCAATCAAAATATAGTTAAGGAAACAGGAAACTGGTTACACAAGTGATAGAGGAGCTACTAGTAAAAGCCAAAGGGAAGGTGAGTCAGTCTCTTAGTTTGGTTGGGCTGCTATAACAAAAATACCACAAATAGGGTGGCTTATAAGTAACAGAAATATTTCTTACAGTTCTGGGGGCTTGGAGGTCCAAAAACAGGGCTGATTCAGTGTCTGGTTCACAGACAGCCATCTTTCTACTATGTCTTCACATGATAGAAGGGGAGAGGAGTGTCTCTTGGACTTTTTTAAGGGTACTAAATGCCATTCATGAGGGTTTCACCTTCATGACCTTATCACCTCCCAAAGGTCCCACCTTCTAATGCCATCACCTTGGGGGTTAGTATTTCAACATGTGACATTTTGGAAAACAAAAATATTTTGTCCATAGCAGGCAAGATTAGGAAGCTAGAAACCTAATGGAAGAAGGTATTTTTAGAGCTCAGGGTCTGGTGTCAAGGGCAAGACCTGGAATTCCAGTGGACATGATCAGGGCAAGCAAAGCTACAAAGGAAATTCAGCAGAAATGAGGACTGAGATAGGGGACAGGGAAGAAATACCTTGGTTTTTCTTTTTTCCTCCCCCCTTCCAATTCCCTGCCAGTGTCTCCCACTGGGCAAATCTCAGCTGAAAGTCAGCTGTCAAGGAACATGGTGAGTACAATTTGAAAGGGTCAGACCCCCCAAATACAGAGGGGAGAAGGAATGGATATGAAAGCAAAAAGGACAGGGAGTAACGGTAATGAATTATTTTCACCTTTATTGAAGTATACTTTGCATATAATACACTTAACTAAAATGTACAATTTGATAATTTTTGACAAACGAATACACCTATATAACCATCTAGTCAAAATATAGAATATTATAATCCCACAAAGTTCCCTCTTAATCTTTTGCCTTGAACCCTCCACCCCAGCTCAGTCCCAGGTGAGCACTAATCTGCTTTCTTTCACTATAGTTTTTTAAAATTTATCCTTATTATTGGAAGTAATAACAGATGTTTCCTTTTTTCACTATAGTGATTGCCAGCACAAGAATTTCATATAAAAGGAATCATGTAGTATGCACTCTTTTGTGTTTGGAGTTTTTTGGTTTTTTACTCAGCATGTTTTTGAGATTTGTCCATGTTGTGTTTATCAGTAGTTCATTTTTTATTTTGTTAATCCTCACCCAAGGATATTTTTTCCCATTGATTTTCAGAGAGAGTAGAAGGGGGGAGGGGGGAGAAATATTGATGAGTTGCCTTCTGCATGCACCCTGACTGGGGCTGGGGATCAAATGTGCAACCCAGGTAAGTGCCCTTGACTGGGAATTGGACCTGTGATCCTTTAGCATGCAGGTCAATGCTCTATTCAATTGAGTAACAGTTCATTTTTTATTTTTTGGAGGTGGGGTGCAGGGAGGTGGCTTCAGCACCCTCCTCCCCTCCAGTGGCTGCTGGCACAAAAGCCCACAACCTGGGGACTTAAAACAACAAATTTATTCTCTCATAATTCTTTTTTAAAAATAGATTTTTATTGATTTCAGAGAGGAAGGGGAAGGGAGAGGGATAGAAAGATAGAAATATCAATGATGAGAGAAAATCATTGATTGGTTGCCTCCTGCACGCCCCCAACTGGGGACTGAGCCCGCAACCCGGGCATGTGCCCTTGACTGTAATCAAATCTGGGACCCTTCAGCCCGCAGGCTGACGCTCTATCCTCTGAGCCAAACCAGCTAGGGCAACAGTTCATTTTTTTTTGCTAAGTAGTATTCCATTGTATGAATATGCCATAACCTACCTTTCCATTCACCTGTTGATGGACATCTGGATTATTTCCAAGTTTGAGCTATTAATGAATTAGCTATTAAAACTATTGTGAATATTACACTTTTTTTTGTGATATGTATATGTTTGGTGGACATATTTTCACTTCTTGTGGATAAATATCTGGAAGAGGAATTGCTGGGTCATATGATAAGAACTGTCAAGCACAATTCCTTTTAAACTTATAAATGTCACCATTACCATAAATATCCATGAAAGGACATTGTACATTTTCTCCAAAGAGCTATGGCTTAGAGAGGGAACAATTCTTATGAGAAAAATATCTCAAAATTGAAATACCTTTGATAACATGCTTTTCATAGCTCAATGTTTTAATAGTAAGAAAGGGAATGAGGGAATTATAAGAGGCGAGGAACTGAAAAAGAAAGTAAAGCAATGCAAAATAATGACTAAAAAGATTCTTTGACAAAGGCAGAATCATCCTACACAGCTGCTCTGAGATCCCAGCACTGCTGTCAGCAACCTTCTGGCAAAGCTACTCTGTCAAATGGATGCACTAGGATTGATCTTTTGTGAAGTAATATCTTTATTAATATAAGCAAACACACCTCTCATTTATTGTAATATAGTGTCGTGGGCTTTTTCTTTTAGTAGTAATGTTTCCCCAACATATAACACTTCCCTTTGATATGTGGGCTGAGTCATAAATTAATGTCACAAATGAATGTCACCTAGATGACGAAGGCAACCACATTACAAAGTAGGAAGGTGTAGCTTGATATGAATTGTTACAGTCAAAAGCTATGTATTCTTGAACTCAATGTATTATGTCAGATTCTGAGATATTAAATAGTTGTTGGAATGTAAAATTGTGGACATTTAAGTTTGCAGTCTTAAAAGTTTTGTCAGTCTTTTCTAGACATTCTGAAATGGAAATGAACAGGTGGATTGAAAATAAAGACAAATGAGTTTAAAGACTTCTTGGCATCTCATAGAGAAGTTGCTGTACCCTGGTGATATTTTAAACAAATCACATATAAATACATTGAACTTGTCTGGAAACAGACTTATTTATTGGGTCTTTATATTTACTTTTGAGACAAAAATAGTTATAGAGGACTCATGTGCATTACTTACTACACACTTTCTACCATGTATTATTTAATCTCCAGCTGGGAGAGATTGTGTATTTTTTGTGATGCCATAATGTACATTAGTGAGCTCAACCCACTTAATCTTAAAATAACAGTATCATGTCAGAGATTTAGAATACAGTATTATGTTTAAAAAGTTGGCAGGGAGACTCCTTCTGCCATTTAATTGACTATAAATGGCATTTCAAACCTTAAATCCAACTGAAACCTAGAAACAATGGAGAGGATGGGCAGATAATTTATGAATATGTTTTTTTAGATATGGAGGTAAACATATTTTTCAAAATAGAAAAAGAATCATGTTTGTTGAATTATATGTTACATGGACATAGCAGTATGCAGAAAGGCTGCTATCTATTCAGCTGTATAACACAGCCTCTCCCTTTCCCAAACCCTCACTCAGTAAGGCTTAAAAATAATAGGTTTGTGTGTAATTTGGTAAGAAAATTGGAATCATTTAAAGTTTCAGTTTCAATCTAAAAGAAACTGGTGAGATGAGGAAGAAGAGCAAACAAAACGTGGAAAAAATACATATTATGTAATAAAGTATAGTATATATTATGCAGAGACTAAAGAAGGGTGAGCTGGAAAACTAATGTCTTTGCAGTGGAAAGATCTGGATTTACTCCTTCTTGCATCACTGTGTGTGACCTTGAGCAAAGTCACAATGTCTTTAAGGCTCAGTTTCATCTATAATGGTAGTGTCTTCTACCTTGAGGCATTATTGAAAGGATTAAAGGGATGAAAACCTATCCTATATAATAAATAATGTCATCAAAGTATTCACAAGGTAGCAATCTTTCAACAGATAAAGACGCTAAGGCAAGGCAGGAACAGATAAGGAAAACTTGAGGTAAATCCAATCAAAGTGGGAACTAACACGCTTGGAGATGCCTTAGTTCACTTTATCCACTTCAGGCTAAGGTAACCATACAATAAAGATATTCAGAGTTGGAGAGAGGGCAAGTCAAGTGTCCGTTCGACTTCGGGAACTCGACGGGAGGGACCCTGAAATTAATTAGAGCCGGTTGCCATGGTGACAGTCTCCCGGCAGCGTGGGCTGAGCTCTCTGTAGGGCTAGAGGATGGGCCTCCGCTGGACCCTGAGCGCGTGCCCGCAACCAACTTTCCCTCCAGATCCAAGGAGCGGCGCGCTCCGCCCCCGCGCCGCTCACGTCGGCACTCGGCGGCGCGCACGCCTGCGGGAGCCCTCTCCAGGCAACCTAGTGCTGATCGCTCGTGCCGGTGCGGCCGTCAGCCGCCCTTGTGGGAGCCGAGGCTCAAGAGCAGCCCCCTCCCCTTCCTGGGCTTCCCCCCACCCACTTCCCGGTCGGCGCCGGGGCTAGAGCAGCGATGGCCGGCTGCAGTCCTGAGGAGAAAACTTACCGGCGCTTCCTGGAGCTGTTCCTGGGCGAGTTTCGCGGACCCTGCGGCGGCGGTGAGCCGGAGCCCGAACCCGAACCCGAACTCGAGTCGGAGCCCGAGCCCGAGTCCGAACTGGTAGCGGCTGAGGCGGCCGAGGCTTCGAGTGAGGAGCCCGGGGAGGAGGCGTCCGCGGTAGCCGCGTCGGAGGAGGGGGAGCAAGAGCAGGACCAAGACCCCGAGCCCGAGGAAGAGGCGGTGGAGGACGAGGCGGTGGCGGCGGCGGAGGGCGAGGAGGAGGCAGCGGCAACCCCGGGGCAGTCGGCCGTGCCGCCGCCGCCACCGCAGCCCCAGCTGCCGCCGCTGCCCCCGCTCCCGCGGCCGCTGTCGGAGCGCATCACCCGGGAGGAGGTGGAGGGCGAAAGCCTGGACCTGTGCCTGCAGCAGCTCTACAAATAGTTAAGTAGCGGGGCTGGGCTGGGGGTGGGCCCGCTATCCCTGCCGCGTCGCCCCTCAAACTGCTCTCTTTTCCGCTCTTCATCCCCCACCCCCGCGCCTGGCGTCGCTGAAAGCGCCCCCACTGCTCTGACTCCGGCGGTCGCCTGCGAGCTGCCCACGCCCGCCTCGGCCCCCGCGTCCTCCCGCCGGGCCGGGCCCCTTCCTCCCAGTTCACCTCGACCTCCCACTTCTTGGTCCACTTCGCAAACCCTTTCCCCTTCGTGCCTCGAAGGTCCTGAGAGTTCCCTCTTCCCAGGTCCCTTCCTCCTGGCGCTTTTCTCCCGCCCGGGTTTGTCTTTTTTTTTTTTTTTCGGTCTGAGTGCCTTGTTTGGCGGCGGAGACGCGGGACTCGGTTCTAGGCTGATGAGAGGTGCCTCCTGCGTAACCGCACCAACAGTGATTATACCGGCCCGTAGCCACAGGAGAGAGATTCCAGTAGATTTTTCCGTCAGGCGCTCAACGTTGGAAGTGAAGAGCTCCTTAGATGCCTTAATACACTGGAGTCTAGTATCCTAGTTTAAAGACATTTGGTAACTCATGATTGAGGGAAGTGGGATGGAATTGGGAGGTAAGGATAAGCAAAATTTTACGACACTGGAGTCTAGTATCCTAGTTTAAAGACATTTGGTAACTCATGATTGAGGGAAGTGGGATGGAATTGGGAGGTAAGGATAAGCAAAATTTTACGAGCGAGCCTTCAGGTGAAAGACACCTGAAAAAGCCCTAATTCGTTAAAGTGGAAAAGTCAGGCTGGTTTGATAAAATTGCAATTAGATGCAGTATTTTCAGTCCATTAAGTAGATGGGGTCGGGGAGAGAAAGCAGATGGCTTAGCTACACAGATGAAAGTCGAAAATAGAAAGGTCAAGGCTTTGCCTTTCATCCCAGTTCTGGTTTTTATGGGCTTGAAATAGAAACGGTTTACAATCGTGTCTCTTTCTAAATGGAATTGTTCTGAAATAATGACAGGAGAATACTAACAAGTTTCTGGAAACATTGGTAAGCCTGGGAATCTTTTGTCATTCTGCTGATTGTTGTAATGAAAGGTATAAACTTTGGTCCCCCAAAAGTTTTCTACTGCAAGATTCACTGCAATTAAATTCAAACTCACTCCTTGGATCCTCTCAAAGGCCTAAATTAAGAGAAGTAAATGTTTTGTCTTCATTCAGCCTATCAGATAGCTGATCAAAATTTTCCTGTTAAAGCTTAAGCTTATCAATAGGTAAGAAACATTTAACATATTGCTGTAGAAATGGACTGTGTTGATGTTCCACACTTTATAAGCGATTTAAATTTAAATTTTGAAATACTCTCCGATTACTAAAGTAATAATGTTTCTTGGCGAATTTAAAAAAATGGCATGTAATACTGCTACCCATGTGGAATTACAAACAGTATTAACATTTTAGAGTCTTCCTAGTGTTTGTAATTTGCCATTGAAAGGGCTTCCGAAATGTCATTTTTTAACACTATATAAAAACACTTTTAAAACTTCTTTTTAAAAACAAAATGAAAATGTTTAATAAAGTGGAAGAATTTACCTCAGAATCAGACTGATTCTATTTGGACAGTTTTTACCTTTACAAATGCTGTTGCAGAATTTAAAGAGAGAAACATTAGAGAAGTTCCATTGAAAAGAGAGTCATTAGTTCAGAATAACTGTAAACATTTGTCATTCAAGGCTTTTAAACGAATGAAATCTGCTCTAGACCCGTTGGCTCAGTGACTAGAGTGTCGACTTGGGTCTTTGAAGGGTCCCGGTTTGGGTTCGATTCCCATCAAGGGCCGATCAATGATTCTCTCCCATCATTGATGTTTCTGTCTCTCTTTCCCTATCCTTTCCTCTCTGAAAATCAACAAAAGTGTATTTTGTAAAAAAAAGAATGAAATCTGTATAAAGATGATGACAAGTAGATGTGTGTTTTTCCATATCGAAGGGCAGTGAGATTAGTTTCGATAAATGTGTAAACTAGAAAAAGTATTCAAATGATCCAATGGCTATGTAATGAAGAATAAAGTGAATTTGAAGTAATACTACCAAAATTAAAGAGGAAGATATTATTTTGCTTTAAGTCAAATTTCATCATTTATACTGTGTTTTGTACAGAGGCCATTATCTATTTTTATTCATATATAAAATGGCTGGTTTGTTTATGTAAACTAACTTCAAGATTTTTAACAAATAAACCAAAAACTAAAAATGAACCCCAAAGAACTTAGAAATACTTTTAATGCTTTGTTTTTATTTATAAAAGGAAATCATATCACTTAGTTATAAAAATCAATATTGGAAGACTTGGTAGCACTTTATTTTACATATGAGAAAACTAAGGATTCAGATTCAGAAGTTACAGGTTATGTACAAATAATTTCAACAGTTCTCAATACAAAACTTCCCAATATGCCAAGGTTGTGGGTTTGATCCCTGGTCAGGGCGCATACAAGAATCAACTGATGAATGCATAAAGAAGTGAAACAACAAATAAATGGGAAAAACTCTCTGACGTATTTGCAATGTTGGGTTCTCAAATTTCCTAAGAAATATTCTTAAATAACTCTGATTAGGAATATGTTGGAATTGCCTATTTGGGGAAGGTGAAGATTGTTTTTCTAAGTATTTTCTCAAATACCCACCTACTCTGTTTATTTTGGGAATTCTTAATATTCTTTAAAAATTATCATGCTTGTCAAATACATGCTTAAGTTCTTAAGTGAGGTACCTGAACTATATATTCACTAATTTGATAGTTGGGATTAGTGTAAGAAGAAATTAACAGTGTTTAATACCAGTTTCATAAATCTCTAGTGTGTTTTTTTCTGTCAATATTTTAGAAGTATAATGCTAAATGCACCGAGGTTCTCAGAAGAAAAAAATAAAGGTGCTTATCTTCTCAATACTGTTTTTCGTATACACTAGTTGAAAATTTGCTTTTAAAAAACATAGTAAAAGTTTTTTTCAACATTTTGCTTCTCAACAGATTTTTAGAATAAGAACAGCAGATATATTTATCATTCATCATTTTGGTAAATTCAAAGCCCAGGACTAGCTTGAGATAAACAGTTACTTAGGTAAATAAAGGATCAAGGTTTAAATGGACAAAACAGTTATAATTAGCAACGTAAGAGTTTTTCAGAGCAGTATTTGGGATCGTTTTTGCCTTTAGTCTTAAAAATGGGAAATATGTGCTTAGATATTCCTCTACTAGATAACAACATGTAACGTTTTGAAAGAAAAATAATGAAGTATTTTCTAATGACATGATATTAGGATTTCTGAGGTCAGTGAGAGATTCTCTTTTAAAAGAAGGTGGTGACACCCAAGCCCACATGGCGCAGTGGTTGAGCGTCTGCCAGTGAGCCAGGAGATCAGGGAAAATGCCTAGATTGGGGCTTGATTTCCAAGTGTGGGGCGTGCAGGAAGCCACTGAACTGTGATTCTCTGTCATCATTGACGTTTCTATCTCTTTCTCCCTCTCCCTCTCTGAAATCAATAAAAATATATTTAAAAAGAAAATAATGAGATATTTTATAGCTTTGAAGTAATTTGCAAATAAAAATTTTATAATTGGTCTTACAGTGGATGTGAATATGAGGCTACTTGTATAGGTTACATGGGTCAATACTGTGCATTTTATTTCTTTGTATTATACTGAGGATAAATCTATTAATTTCATCCCGGAAGAAACACTCTTAAGTTGTTACTAGAGGTACATGTCACTATGTTTTTAGAGCAGTATTTCCTCAGTTACGCATTTGTCTGCATGGATTTCTCAAGGCGGGGGAAGATAGATATCCCAGCCACTAGTTGAAAATTACCATGTTGGCAAAGTTAAGTAGTTCCAGATGGCTTACAGTAGTAATGAGGGGTGTGTATTTTCATAAGGGCTTGGAAAATAAAATCATTAATTAGAGACACTAATAATTCAGTTATATTGAATTATCCTATATAATAGAAGGCTGATATGCAAATCAACTGAACGGTGGAATGACCCGTCACTATGATGCACACTGACCACCAGGGGGCAGACGCTCAATGCAGGAGCTGCCCCCTGGTGGTCAGTGTGCTCCCACAGGGGGAGTGCTGCTCTGCCAGAAGGCGGGCTCACGGCTGGCAGGCCCAGTGGCGGTGGCAGGAGCCTCTCCCACCTCCGCAGCAGCGCTAAGGATGTCTGACTGCCGAGGAACGGGCCTAAGCCGTCAGTCAGACATCCCCCAAGGGCTCCCAGACTGCGAGAGGGCGCAAGCTGGGCTGAGGGGATCCCCCCAACCCCCTGCGCAAGTGCACGAAATTTGTGCACTGGGCCTCTAGTGTGAATCGTAATGACTTTGAGATAGGTCAGAAAATCATTAAAGTTTGTCTCACAAAGTTGAAAAATACATGGATGGGAGTAGTAGTAATCATTTAAAACTACATATTTTTTTCTTATGCTAAAGTAACTAGAGGCCCAGTGCACGAAAGCATGCATGGGTAGGGTCCCTAGCGGCTGCCAGCTGGTGCCTCCCTTTCCCAGCTGCCAGCTACGGGCCAGGGCCTTCCTTTGTTCCATGCTGCCCCTGGTGGTCAGTGCACATCATAGCGAGTGATTAAACCCCCAGTCTCCTGGTCGAACTCCTTAGGGGACACTTCGCATATTAGGCTTTAATATAGAGAGAGGTGTTCATTATAAGAAGAAAATGACATTAGGAAAAAAAGAAGAAAATAAATACCTACCATTCGGTGTTAACTGTACTTTTCAGGTTCTCCTACCTCTCAGGCTGCCACTTATTCTCTGAGTTTTTAATACATTGCCTTTTCTTTTATTATTGGTCCTTGGCCTTTCAAGCCTGACTGACTTGACTCCTTTAGCTTTGGTAATTGTAGTTATGCTAATGTCCTCCGATTTTATCTCCATCCCTGCTTTGACAGATAATGAAACAGTCTACCTAAATGTCTAAAATGCTTCTCAACTTAAACTGTCCAAAATTGAGTTCAGTCTGCCAACCACAACCTGGGTATGTACCCTAACTGGAAATCAAACCTGCCACCTTTTGGTGTATGGGACAATGCTTTAAGCAACTGAGCCACATCAGCCAGAACTGATTTTTCTTAAGAATATGTTTCTAGTGTTGGACTATGTTAAAAGATATTGACATATCTTTTAAAGATGTTAAGAAAGACTTTTACCCACCATCCAGCTATCAATGCTGACATGTACACATAAGGAACTGTTGGACATTGAAATTGGGACTCAAACATTTTTTTGTTTTGTCTTGTTTTGTTATTATATGTTTTATTTCCAGTCTGCAAAGGCAAAACTTTTTAAAGGAAAGAAATGGTGGGAAAAAGATACAGAGGCAAAGAAGCATTGAACAGACTGTCAAACTACATTGGGAAGACAGGGGAGGTTGGGCGAGGAGGGCTGTAAGAGACCAACCGAAGGACTTGTATGCTTGCATGTAAGCACAACCAACGGATATAAGACACTGGGGCGGGGGGGGGCAGGGTGGGCAGGTGAAGGCATGTCCTGGGGGGTAGGGGAGGTCGGGGGGAGGTCAAGAGGGGAAAAAAAGGAGACATATGTACTACTATTTGTAATACTTAAAACAATAAAAATAAAATAAAATTAAAAAAAAAAAAAGAAAGACTTTATTCGAGAAGAACCACTGCAGTGGGGGAGAAAGGTGAGGCTCAACTCTGAGACTAATTAAAAAATTTTTTTGAGGGGGAGAGAGAGAGAGAGAGAAACATGGATTGGTTGCCTCCCTTATGTGCCCTGATCTGGGATCGAACCCATAACCTGTCTTTTGGTGTACTGGAAGAAGCTCCAACCCAATGGAGCCACCTGGCCAGAGCAACTATGAGACATTTGATCATAGTTTTAAAATGTCCTCTAATAAGGTTTTGCTAGTTAACCCTCTAAGCAAGATATATATAAGAAAAAACTTCCCAGTACGCCAAGGTTGTGGGTTTGCTCCCTGGTCAGGACACATACAAGAATCAACTAATGAACACATAAATAAGTGGAACAACAGATTGATGTTTCTTTCTCTCTTTCAAACAAACAAACAAATAAATAAATAATAAAGCCCAGCCTGCGTAACTCAGTGGTTGAGCATCAACCTATGAACCAGGAGGTCAGGGTTTGATTCCCTGTTAGGGCACATGCCTGGGTTAGGTTGCGGGCTTAATCCCCCAGTATGGGGTGTAAAGGAGGGAGGCAGCCAATCAATGATTCTCTTTCATCATTGATGTTTCTATCTCTCCCTCTCTGAAATCAATAAAAAATAAAGTAATACATATTAAATACAGAGATTATTGGTAATATGAAATAATGTAAACCTTTAAAAAATAATGGGAAAATAATAAAGCAAAACCCATATACCCACCATGCACTTTCAACAAATTATTGTAATTGTTTAAGATTATTTTAAGGAAATAAAAATTTCATATGGAATTGAAGACTTTATTGTTATTCTCTTCTCTGAACCTATTCCTTTTTCTTTCTTCCCAGAGATAATCTGGAAATTCTGAGACTGTATCCTTCTGGTCTATATTTTTATGCTTTTACTACAAATGAGTTTGAGATTTTTTTTTTCCATTTTGTATTTTACTACCTCTGTAATAGATTTTGATTTTTCAATTTCAACATTAATTATTGAAGTAGTCAAGGGCACTTGTTTTCTAGTTTAACTCCTAATGTAGTAGCCATCTACTCAACATAGTGTTTCTTTGGGGAAGAAATCCTTTTTCATTTTTAGAAGTTAAATAAAAAGAGGAGAAATATTTTTGCTCCGTTTGGAGTCTGTATTGTCATGTATCCAGTATGAGATTTTTTAGAAGCCAGTAAAATACATACTGGTTATAATATCAGTGGCTTAGAAAAAAAAAAGAACTAAGGAATCCAGAACTTTAGTTACCAGAAAATCATACTTTTTCAATGTTCCACTTAAATGTTTAATGCCAAATTTAATAAAATTTTATATAAATCAAAGAAAATATTTCTAAGATTAAAATACAAAGAAATGTTACTTAAATTCTACCCTTCTGTTTTCCATCTTGAATGGCTTTATCCTTGGAGAGTATATTTTGTAATCATTTTCTGTTACTCTTCTATATTACGATAAACTATATTTCCTTTGGTCAATGCAAAAAAAAAAAAAACTTTATCAGTGGGTTATATAAATTAACACAAAGCAATGATCGTTTGTATTCTACAAGTGTCATGGTATACAGTTTCCCACCATTGGGTTCATATTCTATAACATAGTTTGGAATCATTATCATTGTAAAGTTCTTATTCCTTTGAATGATGAATTTAAAAATGGCTCAAAGTAAAGGTTGTACTTCAGAGTCAGAATTCCATTTTATATGTTAAAATATTCAGTTTATGTTCAACATGTAATACTAAAGTAAAACTATCCTTGACTATCAAGGAGAGGAGGAAGAAAAAGGACAAGTATTATATCAGCTTCTAGTGCAGATTTGTAAAAATAATGTGAAGACTAAAATATATTAAAGATCAAATATAAAATGAAAACACTCAGAAAGAGGCCTTTCCAGTACTCTTACTCAAGCCAACAAATTAAACTAGTATATTTTTATATTCCTTTTTTTTTTCCAGCATCCAAAACCTTTTTAATAATATGATAGGATTTGGCGTTAGTTTTTGTAGCCGCGGCTGCCCGGAGGCCTCTTGCACGCTCGAACTTCCGGCCCTTGGATCGCACGAAGGGTTTGGTGGGTCTGGGGGGTTCTTGCCGCAATGCCTGTACTCCTGGCGGCCCGTGCGAGGACCGGAAAGCAAGATAGTGCCACAGCCCTTGGGGGAGTCCAGGGCCAGCTGGTCGAAGGTGAGAATCTAGCCCCCAGCCTTGAGGATGCGGCTCCGGGCGCGGCTGCTCACACGAAGGGCGCACACCTTCAGTTTGGGCACCTCCTGGACTCGCACGTCTCAGTTACAGTCCCTACAACCACGGCGGTTTTGCCCTCCCGGCCAGGAGGCTTCTCCTTGCGGATCGCCCGGGAAAGGGACCCAGTGATAAACAACCTCTTCAGCACCACTTGGATCAAAGTGGAGTTGGTTCTTCCGGCCAGAAACCTGTACAGCTTGACCAACAGCCTTAGGTAGATGTCCTGGCTCTGGGGCTCCTCGCGCAGAACCTTTCAGTCTTTGTTGTGGCGGATGTCGACTCCCATGATGGTGCCTTCTGCTCCACCAGGTCCGGAAAGAGAGCTATTTTTATATTCTTACATAAGTCAAAATTACCAGACTATGAAACAATTTCTTCTCATTTCCATAAGGAGCATAAAAGATTTTAATTAAGTTTTGCTGTTTAAAAATGTCCTCAGTTTTAAAAAGTTGTTTATTTTACTATAACTTTTCTAAGTGATTGTTTAAATAAAGATAGCCTTATGTGTGACTTGGTAATTTTGTATTAACATATACCGTGAAAAAATTTAGGTATTCAGTTCCTGAGGCAGATGTGATCAGTTGCGTTGAAGTAAGATATTAAATCATTTGCTATTTTGTAACATGTATAATTAACAGTAAATCCTAAAACCAATGTGAATAAAGACCGTTTCTGTTTTTGAAACTGACATTAGTGGAGTTTATTTTGTTTAGTCACTTGTTTTCCATCTCATTACAGAAAGTATTTCCAGTGGCAAAATTAATTTTACTATAATGGGAGTAATATTTATTTAGTCATCAAAAAATTATTAAGTCCCTACCATGTCGCTTACACAGAAATGAAATACTTGTTCCTTTCCTCAAGAAGTGTGTGGTTTAGAGGAAAAGTCAGAGAAGTTAACCTGCAAGTACAGTACAATGCGAGTATAATAAAAGTTATTAAATCTGTTATGTGTGAGGTGATATTCTAAGCAAAATGCTGCCATTTTCTGTTTTAAGGTCAAGAACTTAATGTTTAGCAGCATCCAAGGTCACACAGTAAGTGTTAGAATTATTATTTGAATTCAGATGTGTCTGACTCTGAAGCTTATCTTACTGCCTCTGTATGCATACTGATAAGAGTACACAGCCATGCAGAGGATTTTATGGGGACACTGAGGGAGATGTGCCAATGTAGGCTGTGGGATCCTGGAAGGTGATACTTAAAATGGAATTTTAGAAGACTAAATAGGAATTAGCCAAGAGGAGGAGGGAGCTGAAAATCATCCTAACAGAGAGACTATCATGTGCAAAGTCATGGCAATGAGAGAACATAGACCATTTGGGACTTGTCTGATTCACTGTTCTTTCTCTGAATAAAGGAGGGTAAACCTGTAAGAAAGACCAGAGAAATACGCCAAAGGTTATTCATTCATTTATTCATTCAGTATTGGGTACTATAACCTTAGTATTCACTGCATCTCTGGAAAGATACTGAAATTTTTTAAACTGAGTCATAAAAATCACTAATGTTAAACAAAATGCCACATAATCAGGAAACTGAAGAACCTTATGCTTTTTCTTCTGTCTTCTAATTTGTCTTATTTGGCTTTTAGAACAGTTGTTAAAACTTTCTCTCTTTTTTCCTGATTATTTCTCTTATCAATGCTACCTGATGCTAATCTGCCTAAAGTGTTCTCATTTAAACTATAAAGTCCTATTTACTTCCTAAAGATTTATGAAAGGATAAGCATGTTTCTCTGTATCAGATATACTTTATCTTTCAGAGGATAAATTTAGTAAAAGTACTAAAACATTCTTTCAAAGATTATTTATAGTAATATCCCGGTTTCTTTAATTAAAATGAGTTGAATGTTCAAAGATTGTTTTAGTGTGCCATTTTTGGTGTTTATGATTGCAGTAGATAATCATTTGTGGTAAAAATAAAAAAGTGTATGGAGGCGAATATTCACATCTTCAGCACGGATATAATCAAATGAAAGTTTAGTAATTTCAATTTCTGAAGTTACTGGAACACAACAGATTTTTATGAAGTAAAAGAGCTAGATAAGTTTCCATTCTAATGACTTAAAAATTATGTTTGAAAGATGTTTAGTAATATACATTATTTCTGATAAAGATTACTAAAGTTCTTTTCTATAAAAAGTGCATTTTTTATTGATGTTTCTGTGGCACACATGAATAAAATATTAGTTGATGTGTGTCATTTCCTCATTTTTAATTCTACAAATTGGTTATTTTAGGTATCATTAATTGCTTTGTTTCAATAAATAAATCCTGAGGATGATTTAACTACCTTAGGCTATGTTTTAATATGTTGGTAGTGTTTAAAAATCTGTCCCTTTTCCTGGCTGGTGTGTCTCAGTGGTTGAGTGTCTACCTATGAACCAGGAGGTCTCAGTTCTATCCTCAGTCAGGGCACATGCCTGAGTTGTGAGCTCCATTCCCAGTGTGGGGCATGCAGGAGGCAGCCTATCAATGATTCTCTCTCATCATTGATGTTTCAATCTCTTTCTCCCTCTCCCTTTCTCTCTGAAATCAAGAAAAGTATATTTAAAAACTATGTCTCTTTAAGAAAACAATCTGTCCATTCAAAACTTGTTTAAAAGGTTCAGTTGAATTCTACCAGTATCCTATATAATAAAACCCTAATATGCAAATCAAGTGACCAGTGGAATAACCTGTGGAATGACCGGTCGCTATGATGCGCATTTACCACCAGAGGGCAGACGCTCAACATAGGAGGTGCCCCGGTTGGGGCTGGCGAGCGGGCAGCATCAGGCCACCAGCCAAAGCAGCTGCCAGGGGGACCCCCGATTGCCCCGCCTGCCAGTTGCCCCACAGATCAGCCCTGATCGCTGGCCAGGCCTAGGGACCCTCCTCGTGCACGAATTTTGTGCACTGAGCCTCTCTAGTTTCTTGTAATTGGGAAACTTAAATTAGAAACTCAGAATGGAAAATCAAAGAGATATTTTAACTCTTACAAGAAAGGGTTCCAAAAAGTGAAGGTGGGCTATAAGAATAGTACTGTTCTTTTTATGAGTATTCTGCAATTCAGTTATGCCTCTATTATTGGAAAAATTTGTTTTTTTGCAGTATTTTGCCAGTAGGTATAAGTTTTAAAAGTTTGTGTGACCATATTTAGGAAAAGCCAGTATTAATAAATCATTGAGAGAGTATTAAAATGTAAATGTCTTTATCATAAATTTTATAATTGCAGTCATAATGTACTAATTATATTTTGTCTTTTCACTTAATATTGAATATATGATCCACAATTTCCATATCACTATATAGATTTCCAAATTATTTTTTCTGTTGTCTAATTTTCCATTGATAGGCTATATATAATATAATCTTTGTGCATAATTATGCTATTAGTCTCCTGTTGAATAATTTTCTTAGGTAAATTTCTGGAAGTGGTTCTTCTAAACATATTTAAATGTAATTTTGATGTGGGGAATTCTGGAGTGTGTGTGTTACGTTTGTTGTTGGCTCATTTAATATAACAATAGCAGCTGATACTTCTGATTGAGTCAGGCAAAGTGCCAAATACTTTGTGTGTGTGGTTGTATTTAATTTTCTCACAAATTGTAATAGATAAGGGATTCAAGGATCACAAAAATTTGACAACTTTCCTAAAGTTGTACAACTAATTGTGCTGCGCCAGCACAGCCAAGGGTGAATCTGAGTGGGGATGGTGAAGGATTGAGAAAAGACAGACAAGAGAATGAAAGCTGGGTCTGGGTGGGACGCAGTCCTCTCTGATGGAGAGCTAGGGACAGCGCCACAGCTTGTAACCCGTCTCTTCATTTTATAGCCATATTCCACGAGGCAAAGTAAGGGCATGGTTACAACGTTCTCGTGGGTTTCGAATCTACTCAATTACATGCACCTGAATCTATCAAGCCCACATCACTTAGGCACATGGAGCCACGTGTTTGGACCATAGGTTCAAGCTTACAACTATAGCTATTGGCTATAATTGTGCTGGGAGGGCTCTGCTCTCCAAGCTGGGACTTGCACGTGACAATGAGAGGACTGTGCCCTCTCATTAGTCCGAGGCTTGAACCTGTTCAAACACTGTGGCCATTAATATTTTTATTTGGACATTAAACTAATAAATGGCTAAAATGGTATACAGAACTGTGTGACTCCAAAACTCCACTGGCTCCCAGATTGAACACTTAACAGTTAAATGGCAAGATTTCTATAGTAGTAAGCAAGATTAGATTAGCTATTTTGTGTGGAAGTTCTTTGAATACACAGGACTTGTGTATTCAGTATACTAATGCATTATTATTGGCCCAAAATTTGTTATTAAAAAATGAGAATCTAAAAAGTGACTTTTCTCTGTAGATTTAATAATTCATTATTCTTGGGGACCATGAACTATTCATTTTCTATTACTCCCATTTTTACAGTGTTTGACATTTCAAAGGGTTTCTTTAGGGAGCATACATAACCACTACAGAAATTGTTTCACTCAATGAACAAATGCTGCAATAAAAATGAAAATGGGGAATGAATTAGAAATCTTTAATACTCAAATAGAAATCAAAATTTCCTGAGATCTTAAAGATATAAATTTTAGTATTTGGGGGAGAATATACACAATAGCACTTCTGTTCAAGACATCTAAGTCCTGTATAATATATATTTGATAGTGTTCAGCTGTTAGTAGCTATTTCAATTATAGAATTATTAAATGTGTATTATTTGAAATAATGATCTACAACGCAATCATTTTTATAATCTGAAATATGAAGAGGAAAATCACAATTATAAGAATAGAGTGATACTTAAGAAGAAACAGTAATTTTGAAGTGCTGGTAGTCTGAAAATAAATGGCTTCTGTTGCATTCAGAGAGAACACAATTTTCTTTCAAGCACAAGCATGGAAATACCAGTTCTTTATACAAACTCTTATTCCAGGTTTCTATTTTTGCAACCTTTCAGCACATCAAACTGCATAAAGTCTTTCTTTCCTTGATTTTCATCCAAAGATACTATTCCTTTTTTTAAAAAAATATATTTTATTGATTTTTTACAGAGAGGAAGTGAGAGAGAGAGAAAGAGTTAGAAACATCTATCAGCTGCCTCCTGCACGCCCCCTACTGGGGATGTGCCCGCAACCCAGGTACATGCCCTTGACCGGAATCGAACCTGGGACCCTTCAGTCCACAGGCTGACGCTCTATCTACTGAGCCAAACAGGTTTCGGCAGATACTATTTCCTTAAGATTAACAAGGCAGTTGGAGCTATTATATGCCCTAGACCAGTGGTCAGCAAACTCATTAGTCAACAGAACCAAATAGCAACAGTACAACGATTGAAATTTCTTTTGAGAGCCACATTTTTTAAACTTAAACTTCTTCTAACACCACTTCTTCAAAATAGACTCGTCCAGGCCGTGGTATTTTGTGGAAGAGCCACACTCAAGAGACCAAAGAGCCACATGTGGCTCGCAAGCCGCAGTTTGCCGACCACTGCCCTAGACAGAAGAGTGAGCCTCTTCAGTCTGGTAGAATAGTTCTCTTTCATGAAGATGTAGCTTTAAGAGGAATTCATATGTAACTGTGAGGGAAGAAAAGTAGCAGAAGTAGTCCATTTCACCAAATGGCAATTCCTTAAATTTGTTTGTTCTTAGTTAGTTGATCAATGTTCATGTTCTTTGTAACATTTAAAAGAATGTTCAGTTTGCTTTTGCTCCAAGCCCTTGCTGCTATTGAGGAGTGAACAGAGAAGGATTTTTCATATTCAAGAATATAATTGCAATGTATGTATGCTTTTTTAGTGGAGAATTTGAAGACTTTAGGCCTCGTCCTCTTCCTTTCTTTGCCTCTCAATCTCTGGCGACAGTAGCAAGGAGTTAGGATAAACAAGTTGAACATTCTTTTAAAGTACCATTATAAAAGACAAATCCTATCAATTAAAATGTTAAGGTGGATTCAGTGAATTTGCCTTTAGATAAAATATTTGACAAATTTAGTTTTGACCAATGACACAGACAGAGCTCACCCAACCAGCCAGATCAGCTGAATTAGTCTTAATAATGAGGTGGCAGATGCTTCATCTAAGTTGCCTTCATATTCTCAAAATTGAAAATTTTCATAGACAGGTCACAAAAATGGACTATTAAACCTAACATACAATGTACATCTGTTTTAGACTGAAAGATGGCCTAGTGAAAGCAATTTAATGACCTTTTCTCTTTTTTTATGGTGATAGATATACAGCTCCAACCTCATACTCTTACTGGAGCTCAAACCCATATTTCCAAGATAATATAGGAACCGTGATCACTTTTCATTTCAGTACACCCAAATGAAGATTCTGCCTCTTTCTTCATCAAATGGCACTTTTTTAGAATTTTAAAAATTCATAGTCATCTCATTATTTTCTATCCCCCCTCTGTTCAATTATTCCCCAATTTTATTGTCACTTTTTAAATTGTGTCTCAGATTCTCTCCATTCTTATTGCAACCACCTCAGTTATAGTTTTCATTACTCTGCCTTCTAGTTGCTTTCCTGCTTATTCTTCTCTCTACTAGGTTAAATTTATACCTACTTTCATCATATGTCTTTCTGAGCTAATCCCAAAACTGCAGAAGTCAATTGCTAACCTTTCTGTCTCAATGTAAGATATAGCCAGAAGAAACAGCCATCACCCCATAGTGCTTTTCTTGCTAATTTGACATGTACCTGCTGTCTGAACAGAAGGCATCTTTATCCTTATACTTTCTACTTATAGGACTTCTAGATGTGATCTTTTGCATAGTACTTATGGTCCTAACCCATGACCTTCTCCTGACTTGACACACAAGAACCCTGATGCCTATTTCAGATATTTAATAAGTATTATAGTTTATCTAATCTCATACTCTCAATTTATCATGTAACCCCGTTCTCAGACTTCAATTAGATATCCTTAGGATCTCTTCCCTGACTACTGTCACCCTGACCCACCACTTCTACTACCAAAGATTGTGAGTGTTCTATACAGCATATATCACACTATTTTGAAATAGCCAGGTTTTTAAAAAAATTAAAATGTAATTGACATATAACATATACAATATAATTATTAGATATTTGTATATACACCACAAAATGGTCACAAAAAGTCTGACTAACATCCATCAGCACAAGTAATTAAAAATATTTTTCCTTGTGATGAGAACTCTTTAGATCTACTCTTTTAACCACTTTAAAATGTACAATAGCCCTAGCCGGTTTGGCTCAGTGGATGGAGTGTCTGTCTGTAGACCGAAGGGTGCTGGGTTCGATTCTGGTCAAGGGCACGTACTTGGATGCAGGCTCCTCCCCTGCCGGGCCCTGGTCAGGGCACATGCAGGAGACAAGCAGTCGATGTGTTTCTCTCACATTAATATTTCTCTGTGTCTTTCCCTCTCTCTTCCACTCTCTCTCTAAAAATCAATGGAAAAATATCTTTGGGTGAGGAAAAAATAAATAAAATGTACAGTAGTCATCATGCTGTACATTACATCCCCATGACTTACTTTATAACTGGAAATTTGTACCTTTTGACCCTCTTTACCCATTTTGCTCACCTCCCACCCCTGCCTTTGGCAACCATCAGTCTTCTACTTATGAATTTGTTTTGTTTTTTTAGATTGAACATATATGTGAGGTGATGTTATTTGTTGGACTTATTTCACTTAGCACAATGCCTTCAAGAGCCATTCATATTGTTACAAATGGCAAGATGTCCTTTTTTTTGTGGCTAAATAATATTCCATTGGGTATGTACCACATTTTCTTTAGTTATTCACCCATCAATGGACACTTAAGTTACTGCCTTGTCTTGGCTATTATATATCATGTTGCAACGAACATGGGGATGCATAGCTTTTTGACTAGTGTTTTCATTTCATTTAAATAAATGCCCAGAAGTGGAATTGCTGGATCTTATGGGAGTTCTCTTCTTAATTTTTTTGAGGTTTCCTTCTTTCTAAAGTACATTCTTTAGAATTTTAGAAGTTCAATTAAAGATAGTCTTTTGTTTGTTTAAATATGTCATTATTTGCTTCCACACTTTAAAGATCATTTTTCTATGTATTTCAACTCTAGGTTGATAGTTATTTCTTTTTAGCTCTTTTTTAGTTATTATTCCTTTGTCTTCTGAGTTTTATTGTTGCTATTGAGAAATCAGTTGTCAATCTGTTTATCAGTTATCTGTCTTTTCTCTCTTGTGGCCTCTAAACTATTTTCTTTGCCTTTGGCGTTTTCCAGTTTCACAACAACATTTAGGGTGGTTTTCTTTTTATTTTCTCCTAGAGGTCTGGTGCACGAATTTGTGCATAGGTGGGGTCCGTGCAATGGGGGCCCATCAGGCTGGGCTGGCAGGGAGAGGGGCCGCAGGTGGTTGGCAGCTGGCCCCTCCCCTGATCAGGGTGTTGGGGGCCAATTGGGGGCTGGGCTGGCCATGGGGGGCTGATCGGGGCCCAGATCAGGCTGGTTGGCTGCTGCAGTATGCATCATAGCCACTGGTCATACCAGTCGTCCTGGTCGTTCCACCATTCTGGTTGCTGGGCTTTTATATATATAGATGCTCATGATTTGTTGGGCTTCCTGAATCTGAGAATACGATTTTCTTCAAGCTCAAAAAATTCTTTAACCATTGTTCCTTTATATATTGCTTCTTGATTATTTCTGTTTTCTTCTTCTGGAACTCTATTCTATTTATTAAAAACTAGAGGCCTGTGTGCATGAAATTTGTGCATGGGGAGAGGGGGTCTCCTCAGCTCAGCCTGCACCCTCTCCAATCCGGGACCCCTTGGGGGATGTCATCCCTCTCACAATCCTGGACCACTGGCTCCTAATCGCTCACCTATCTGCCTGCCTGGTCGCCCCTAACTGCCCCCCTCCACTGGCCTGATATCCCTCACTGCCTCTACATGCTGGCCTGATCGCCCCTAACTGCATCCCCCACTGCCGGCCAGGTCACCCCCATCTACCCCCTCCCTGCCAGCCTGGTTGCTCCTAACTGCCCCCCCTCCCACCCCCTGCCAGCCTGCAGCCTGGTCACTGCTCACTGCCCCCTCTGCAGCCTGGTTGCCCCAACTGCCCCCCCCCCCGCCAGCCTGGTTGCCCCCAACTGCACCCCCCGCTGGCCTGGTCGTAGACAGCCATCTTGTGAGGGTGTGATGGTCAATTTGCATATTACATCTATTATATAGGATTTTTACTCTTTCCTTCTTTTCTGTTAACATCATCTCTTTTATGTCTTAATTTTGCATCTGAGGAAATTTTTCAGATCTCCTAGTTCAAACCTATGGGTTCTCACCTCTGGTTTATCTGCCCTGATATTTAACCTATCCACCAAATTTCTAATTTTAATTATTATATGTCATTTCTAGAAATTATATATTAGGTTCCTTTTCAAATTGGTCTGCTCATTGAATAGAATCTTGTTTCTTTAAAAGTTACTCTGTAGCAAGTAATTCCACCATCTTTGTGGGTCAGTATCACGTTTAGTACTTCTGCCGGCCCTTAATCACAGTGGCTTGCTTCATATATTTTGTGATTTTAAAAAAATATATTTTTTTATTGATTTGAGAGGGGGAGAGAGAGAGAGATAGGGAGAGGAAGAGATAGAAACATCAATGAGAGAGAAACATCAGCATTGGTCTGCTGCCTCCTGCATGCTCCTTGCTGGGAATTAAGCCCACAACCCCAACGTGTTCCCTGACCGGTGAACTGGTGACCTCTCAATGCAGGGGTCAGTGTTCAACCACTGAGCCACATCGGTCGGGCTGTTTTGTGATTTTGAATTTATGTTTATTTACCTCAAGATAATTTTCATAGTTTAGTTAGCATTTTTATGTGACATGCTAATAGGGGTTTTACCAGTTAAATTAGTAGTCTGTTTGCCTGAAATGGAAGATACGAAATGTTTTTCATTAACTAGGAAAAAAATAGTACAAATAATGTGTCTATAGCAACGTAAAATAGGACTCTGACTTTTGAAATATAAACTTTAGAATTTATTCTTGGTGTTTAAATTGTCAAACACATCTTAAAAATCTTTTACTATTTTTATACACTGTGCAATCAGAATAAAATTAACAGAAAAAATGGAGAATATTTTTGTGTGTATTAACTGTTATCTTAAACTGTAGGTATCTATGTGACTATGAAGTGTTGTGTTTTACCAGTTTCTATAAGATATTACTTATTGATTAGCAGGTATAAATTGAATGAATTCATGCTGTTCCTCTAATGGTACAGTTTTATTTTTATAGTTCATATCATTAGCTGGAGAAGAAAAATACATATAAGACCTTATTCATTACCATTGTTATCCTTTGTCATTAAAAGATGAGGGACTAAAGATAAAGGCAGGACAAATGTCTTAGAATTTTATTTATTTTTTTAGTCTCTAAACCCTAAAAATGAAAATCTCTAATATAGTCTTCACAGCATGTTTATGATGCCAAATTCATAGCAAAATATATGATTGATATTAGTTTTACATTATGTTGTAAGAAAACGGTAGGAGATTGCGAAGTTTCATATTTTTAGTCCAAATGTAATCTGCTCATCTCAGGTAATTTAATTATTTTTCTACTTTGTTTGAGGGGATATATTTTGTTTTAACCATAAATGGCACAGATTTACTCTTCAGGGCTCCTCAGGTCCTTTCAGAAGCCAGTGGAATACAATTCATGATAAATGAAAAATAATTTTCTTCTTCTTCCCTTCAATTTCAATCTTAAGGACCAAATAATATTGCATGATTTTTTTAGGGAAGTAGTCATAATAACTTGTGATATAGCGATCGGGTCGGCAGGGGAGGGCAGAGAATATTTTGAATCACTGCCTATAAGATATGATGTTCATTATTATTCTCAAGTTATTTCATGTGTTTATTTTTTCTTCCCCAAAGAAAACCCAAGCTCTTTAAAAATCTTTTTTTTAAATATATTTTTATTGATTTCAGAGAGGGAGAGAGATAGAAACATCAATGATGAGAGAGAACCACTGATCAGCTGCCTCCTGCACATCCACTACTGGGGATCAAGCCCACAACCTGAGCATGTGCCCCTGACAGGAACCGAACCTGGGACCCTTCAGTTCGCAGGCTGATGCTCTATCCACTGAGCCAAACCGGCTAGGGCAACCCAAGCTCTTTGATGGCAGAGACTTCTATTTTGTTTATGTATCTTGATCCTTTTTTTTGTCAAACCAGGCCCATATAAATCTCTTATCTTATTCAAAATAGTTTTATCTTGGCTAGTTTGTATAATAGGATTTTTTTTTAAGCTTCTTTCTCTTGAAAACCTCATACCTTGGTATTTCTTTATCATAGAAAAATTGTGCACATGATGGAGAAAAGCCCAATTTAAGTTGACTTAATGGGACTAATATAGTTGTGGAAAAATCCTAAGATGTCCTTCTGGGCCATTTGCTTTTTAATATATACAAATTGTTCCTTATCTCAGTGAAAATAGATATAGGAGACTACTGTATTTAGCTAATCCTTTCATTCTTGCCAGGATAGTTGGGGTTGTTGTTCATTTGTGAACACAGTCTGCCGCCAACATCTGAGTTGGAACATTGTGTTTATTGTGAGAGGATTTGAGCATGATCAATTCGGTTTAAAGATTAAATGAGGAAATAAGTTCTATTGGTAAATCGGATGCAATAATTAATCTTTTCAAGAAAAATTACTGAATCATAGAGAGGAGTTCACATTTAAAGTATTGAACATCATACTGAACATTATAAAAGTTGAAATTTTCATGCATATTTTATTTAGAAGAGTTTTATAGCTTTCCTCTTGTCTTTGAGCAGTGGACAGATGATCTGGAGGCAACCTAGCTTGGTGTGATAAGCAACAGATTGGAACATAGAGCAGAGCTAGGTGTACAATGTCAGGGAGTACAATTCATTGTATATTTATAATATCTAAGGAACTTCGATAGACACTTAGGGGGGAGGTTGAGCTGGATATAAGAATGAATAAGAAATAGTCTCTTAAATAATTTAAAATATGGTGGGAGAAATAGACCAGCAAATAATAGAAAACAGAAAGAAACAGATGCTAAAGACTTCACAGTAACATGCTGTAGGGGAACATAGGAAAGAGCATGAAGATTGATTAGAAAATCAGAGAAGATGTCACTAAGAATGTGGCATTTAAGTTGATTCTAGAAAAGGAAGAGTATTTGGATAGAGTGATGATTTTGAGAATAGGAGTATGAATTACTCATTTTTTGAGAGATTGATAAATATGGAGGCATGCATGGTTAAAACCCCAATTTTGTGAAAGGATAAAGAAGAATGAATATAAGGCCAAACTATGTAAGTGTTTTATTTTTACTCTAATAATATTAATAACAGCAACTATTTCTCAAATATTTTCATGTACATTTTAAAAGGCTTATAAGAACAGCTATGGGAGGTGTTATTACTGCCTCCAGTGACATGGTCTTGTGTGGTTTAGTGGAAAGATCTGGATTTGCAAGTTGACTTTGTCACTTAAAATCTGCATGGCATTAGACATCCTCCTATTTAGTAAAGAGGTAATATGCAAATTGACCCTCACACCCTCGCACAAGATGGCTGCCCCCATGTGATCAAAGATGGCCACCACAAGATGGCTGGCAGGGGAGGGTAGTTGTGGGCGATCAGGCCGGCAGGGGAGGGCAGTTGGGGGCGACCCGGCTGGCAGGGGGAGGGCAGTTGGGGGTGACTGGGCCAGCAGGGGAGGGCAGTTGGGGCAATCGGGCCAGCAGGGAAACAGTTAGGCGTCAGTCAGGCTGGCAGGGGAGCGGTTAGGGGGTGATCAGGCAGGCAGGTGAGCCAGCAGTCCTAAACTGGCAGTCGGACATCTCCCGAGGGGTCCCAGATTGGAGAGGGTGCAGGCTGGGCTGAGGGACATTGCTCCCCCCCCCCAGTGTACCAATTTCATGCACCGGGCCTCTAGTACTAAATATTACCGAGTATTAGTTTTCTCATCTATTAATACCTCCTTCAGTAGATTGTTTCTGTGTAGCCTCTGTACTGCATTATTTCAGGGATGGCATTCACCTAGACAAGGGGCAGGCTTTCTTTTTTCCTATAAAGGGAAAGGTAAATATTTTAGGCTTTGCAGGCCATAAGATATCAGTCACAGCTGTTCAACCTTACTGCTGTAGCACAAAAATAGCCATAGGTAATATGTAAACAAATGGGTGTGGTTATATTCTAATAAAATTTTACTTACAAAAATAGGTGTTGGGCCTGTTTGCTTGCCACCAACATAGACCAGGATATGAATGGTACACCCTTGAACTGTGTGCATTTATGTGACACAGGTTATTTTAAGGAACAAATTACATGAGCTATCAGAAATATTTCTTATAGCACAGAAATATCTAGCTTAGAAGTAGTATATGTTGGATGCTCAATGAATGAAGTACATACACTTTCCCGTTTTCCCTTTTAAAATTATTACCATTGAATTCTTGGGTAAATTACTTAAACCTTTGCCTTTAACTTCAGAATTCTCAGTAGGAAAATAAAAACTACCCTTCTACCTATTTCTTCTCTGAAATAAATAACTAAGAAGAAGCACATGTTCTGGGGTGCCGGGGTTTTTTTCCCAGCCTTACAAAGGGTTCAGCATTCTGGAGAAAGGGGCTGTGCGTAGGTGATTAAGAAGGAGTCCGTGGACGAAAGATATTTTTGAAAGGCATTGGGGGTCAGAGGAGCTTCCAGCTGAAGGAGCTAGAAGACTCTCACCTTGACCAAGGACCTGCTTTCATTCAACACAACCTGTCCTAAGGCAAGGTGGAAATATACACTTCAAAGGGTACAGTGTCAAATGATATACAGAAACATTGTCAGTTTGGGGAATAGCCTACAGCTGTTCAGGTGTTTGGCCAACAGGAGGCAATAAAATGCCCTGAGCTGTCTGGCAGTTAATAATCATCCTATTCAGGTTTGGGGGAAATGCTTTGTAGCCATTTCCAACAAGTAAACTACATATGTAGCTCACCCTTGTTGAGCCTCCCAAGCTTCACCAACCTTTTGGTAAAACTCTTGTAATTATTACATGCTGGAATTGGTTCTCGGCAGCTCACCCTTTTTGATTTTTTAAATTAAACAAGAATGTATGTTTTAAGATTTTAAAATTCAATGGAAAAGACAGAGTTCGATGAAGTCCCTTTAAATTGCTGTCAGGCATTAAAGGAATTAGCCTGCAGTCATTTTCTTTCTGGGCCAACAGTTCTTTGAGTCCCAATTTCAATGTCCAACAGTTCCTTATGTGTATATGTCAGCAATGATATTTCATTTCTGATGGTGGACCAATGGTGGCAATGTAGGTCTGACCTTCTCTGGTTTGGTCCTGGGCAACCTGCTGTGATGCACAGCTGCTGACTTGTAGTATGGCAAGGCGTCTTCACCATCTTCATTTTCTGGACTGTTTCTCCTATGTTCTTGGGAGCCACTGCTATTTCTGTGGCTGGAGCAGTCCTGTCAATTCCTCTCTGGGATCCGTTGTTACAGGAATCCACATGGGCTTGTAGTTTTCTGGAAATATACAAACATATCCTCGACCAAAGGTTAATAAAGAAATCTTTTCTATAAATTTGACTTGGGATCCTTTTTTATTTTTGCCCAATTTTCCTTTGGCTTATTTTGACACCACGTGATTTTTCATGGGTGTCTTGCTATGAGATATTAACCTGTTTCAAACTTTATTCCCAAGCTTCTTCAGCTTTATTAGCTGCAAAGAATGATTTATGTATAAGCAAAAACTGAAAAGAGCTGCAATGTCCAGGGGCATTGGGCTAAAAAATATTAGAGATCTAGATTGAAAAAGCAGTCATAATATAAAATAGCAGCTCCCAGAAACTTCTTCAAGTTTATCTTCTTCAGAAGTTGACTCAGTTCAGTTTGCTTCATTATTGGAAGCCTCATCAAAATTCTCCAAAATATCTGGAACTTCATCATCATCATCCTCTCCAGTAGCAAGTGGCGCTTTTCCATCACAGATTGTTTGGGCAGAGCTTCAGCCAGTCTCCTTAAACTAGTCAGACTGTCTGCACCAAGCTGGTTTAAGATGCTGGGTAGCGTTTCTGTCAGCTGCTTTGTCTCAGCATGGCCTGTAATGGTGAAAGTGTTCGCTGCCAGAGATGCCTGAACTTTAGGGTTGTTAAAGTGGATCACTGTTCCTTGGTTTGTAAACATATTTACCTCTTCAATACCAGAGGTATTGTTTACCCCTAACTTCTTTAAGGAGAACTGAAGTTTTTTATCATCTGCTGTAGCTGTTCTGTGAACCACCTTCTTCTTTCTACGAGCAGTTCCTTTCCCACCAATGTGCACTTGTGCCTGCAGTTTGGCGAGTTTCTCTTGGTTCATAATAGTTTCTTTCATCTTGCTGGAGAAGAAACAGGGCCGTGCGGGGGGTTAGGGCTGACACTCGGGGTCTAGGGCAGACCTGCTGAGAATAAGCACTGAAAATTAATTTTCAAAGTAAAAAATTTCTTGCTTTAATTTACTTCCAGGATATTTCTCCACATATCATATTTTTCCACTATCCCCTCTTTTTTGATTTAAATATTAGGAGGCTTTTGAAATTTTATAATGCAGTGTTGATAACTATAAATTTAAGTTTTGCACAAAAACATGACTGCTTCAGATTCATAGCATGTTTGGCAATTTTACTATGAGATGAACTATCAATAACAATTTTAGTTAATACTTTAGGAACAAGTTTTTGTCCAGTACAATTAAGTTTTCATGAATATTCACTTATTTCAGTTAGCCAATTTAAATTAATCTGAAATAAGATTTATTTTCTAACTTTATTTGCCCCAGGTTATGGGCAATAAATGACATTAATTAAGTCCCTGCAGATGGTCTTTAAGTAACTTTACATTCTTTTTGCCAAGGAGGCAAAACACAAATTATTTACTTCAGTTCAAGAGGCCAAATACGCATACTTTTAATTATAGTTCTTAGGTGTTTCAAGAAAATCTCTCTATTTCCTTCTAGATTAATTTTCAGGCTATAAAGTTTCATTTAAAAAGTTTTTCTTTATTACCAAGCAACCTTTTAGGCTGCTGTTTATTGCCAGGCCATGTCACATAAAACAATTTCCCTAAGGTCATGGTGACTACTAGTACGCATCAGATTTAATATTTTAATAACAATCTTAGTTTACCCTGTAAATACCAGAGAAAGAGATTTCAAATTTCTCCTTTTTATTAAGCTAGAATTTTATATTTTAAGAGTATCCCCTTAGGCTAATTTGCATATAAAGAGGGATCATGGGAGGCCTTTAGTAACTTTCTTAGAAGACTTAATCAAATTGCTTACAAAGACGCTGTTTCAAGATGGCAGCCCCCAAGGGGAGTGGCAAGCCATGTGGCCATCATGGCGGCTGCCTAAACTGTTCTTTGATAGAAAAGATGGTTTGTTTATTCTCACAATAGACAAGGGAAGAGCAAACCAAAATTCCTACTGACAAACAGATATCTCACTAGCTGTTTCTAGTCTTTATTAGAATTTAATTGCTTATAATTTAAGTAGGTATCTTGAATTAAAAAAAAAACAAAGCAAGTTTAGTAAATGTTTACCTCTGATTCACAAGGCACAAATGTTGCTCCACCTCTAGCCTAATTAAGAATGCAAGCGGCTATGGGCTTTTTGTCATTTTAAAATTCCGCTGTTGGATTTAAAGAAATATTTAGTTACTTTATTTTATATTGCTCTTATTAGAGGCCAAAACCTTCATAACATTTAAAAGTAAAATATAGTTATTAATTTTTATTTGATAAAGCTTTCCATGTGATTTCAAGTATATTAGATTGGTTGAATTAAAAGAAGAGAGTACACATTTCTTGAATTACTCCAGGTGCCCTTGGAGTCTTCCAAGAATCATCTCTCGGTTAAAACCTTGAAATTTTAACTTGGAAAAAACCATCAAATATAAATAAATAAATAAATAAATAAATAAATATGATTTAAGATTATAATACTTTTTATAATTATCTTCAGATATCAAATTTAAACTTTTAGAGCTGGCCAGTCAAATTGTTAGCATTTTGTCATTTCAAAATATCTAAACCTTTAACTTTATTATTTATATAATTAAGCAAACTTACACATTTTTTTTTTTACTGCCAAATGAGTTTGGAGGAAGTTTGTAGCCATTGAAATGCAAATTACCACATTCCTTAAAGATGGCTGCTGGCAGGAAACTGATTTCAAAGGAGCCACTATTTTTTTCTTTAAGAGTTTGCGGCCTTGGGAAAAGTACTGGCGGGAAGCTGGCTTACCTGTTCTGCTGGGGGAAGGATGACCACCCCTTCCTCCATTAACAAAGGGTGTAGCTTAAAAACTTTTTCATGGCGAGAAAGGAAACTTTAAATTAGCATACTGGGAGAGTGGGCTTCCATATTGGAGAGTCACCACGTGTCTCTCTTCCCCCACATCCTGCTTGCTCTTGAGGGGAAAGAGTCAGTGACAGATCTGGTCGAGTATCTTTTCATGCTCAATAGATAAAGACAGATCCTAAGTTTTTTCCTTTTTCCACTTTCAAAAGTAATTACTAGCACCCAAGGTTATCTTGGCCAAAATTTGTATTTCCCAGCAAGTTCTTCTATAATTTTTAAACAAAACATTGAGTAATCTCCTGGGGAGAGAGCTGACCGCCTTAATCTCTCCAGTGGCCCAGTCTCTCCTCTCCAGGGGGAGAAGATCTGGTGGCTTTTTAGAAATTACAGATTTTCCGTCCTCAAAACAAATTAGGTTTTTCATGATTTGAAGATGACCACGGTACTCTTTTTTTCAGCCTGATTTAAATAAGTACCTTTTGATATTCCAATTTCTTGATAATTTTGCCTATTTGCCAAATTCTTCCCCATTATAATCTGACTGAAACACAAAGTATCACTCACGCACTTGCAGATCCGCGGGGTTCCGAAACTGACATGAGCTCTACCCACAGCGAACTTTCCATCACCAGGTCCGGTGATATTTTCCACTCAGGTGAATCCTTCTTTCTCCAGAAGTGCTCCATTAATGTTTCCAGGGTTGAAGTCCAGCCCCAGGTCGGGTTGCCAATTGTGAAAGGCCCTGGCCAGCGTGGCTTTCGGGTTCAAAGGCTTGGAGAAAGAGCTGACGTACAAATGATACACACAAGACAAGATTAATTTTGATTAATATGGGGGGAGGCCAGGGCAAACTTGACTAGGGCAGTCAAGTTCCACTGAGTCTCCTTTACCCAGATGCTTTTATTTACTAGAATACACAATTGCCTTTTTGGAATGCAGACAGACATATCAATGGTAATGTTTATAGTAAACAGTAAGATTATCAGGTTTTGGGGGTGTTTGCTTTAGGCCATTGAGTCAGCAGTAGGTCATAAAATGGAAATTGACCCTGTGAATTTCAAAGGGAAGTCCAGGTCAGCCTTCTGCCAGACTTCTCACATTTATATTAATTACTGTTGATCTTGGTTTCCAGCACTGGAGATATCCAGAAGGGGTGGGGAGATTGTTGTTAATCCTCACCTGAGGATATTTTTTCCCATTGATTTTTAGAGAGAGTTGAAGGGAGGGAGAGGGAGAGAGAGAGAAACATTGATGTGAGGTTGCCTCACCCCTGGGGCCCGGGATTAAACCTGCAACCCAGATATGTGACCTTGATTGGGTATCCTCGACACTCCAGTGCATGGGCTGATCCTGTAACCATGAAGCAAAACCAAAAAGAAGAAGCTGTTTGATTTTAATTAAAAGATTCCTACATTCAATCCCCTTTTTCAGTGGATGCCACTGAGAGACGAGAATAAGCACACATTTTTATTTAGATACTAGAGGCCGGGTGCACGAAATTTATGGGGGGGGGGTGTTCCCTCAGCCCTGCCTGCACCCTCTTCAATCTGGGATCCCTCTCATAATCCAGGACTCCTGGCTCCCAACCGCTCTCTGCCTGCCTGCCTGCCTGCCTGCCTGTTTGAGTGCCTCTAACCACTTCTGCCTGCCAGCCTGATCACCCCCTAATTGCTCCCCTGCCAGCCTGATCGATGCCTAACTGCTCCCCTGCTGGTCTGATTGCCCCCAACTACACTCCTCTGCCAGCCCGGTTGCCCCTAACTGCCCTCCCCTGCTGGCCATATTTTTTTTATATATATATTTTATTGATTTTTTACAGAGAGGAAGGGGGAGGGATAGAGAGTTAGAAACATCGATGAGAGAGAAACATCGATCAGCTGCCTCCTGCCCACCTGCCACTGGGGATGTGCCCGCAACCATGCCCTTGGCCAGAATCAAACCTGGGACCTTTCAGTCCGCAGGCTGACACTCTATCCACTGAGTCAAACCAGTTAGGCTTGTGGCAGCCATCTTGTGTGAGGGCATGATGGTCAATTTGCATATTACCTCTTTATTATATAGGATACATGCTTTAGATGTTTGATTGAACTTAGCTTAGGGCAAGGCAGATACTTTCCCAATGTAATAGTAATGGAATTTCTCCATTGAAGAGCAAATATGAGGTCCTCAAGAAACTAGTAGAAGTGATGAAATTAGAATAGTATTGAGGTTCTCTTCAGTAATGAAAGGAACTTATTTTTATGAGTGGATAGATTGGTGGAAGGATTTTCCTGGGCTTACTAACTTTAATATATATATATATATATATATATATATATTTATATGTGTGTGTGTGTGTGTGTATGTATGTAATGTTATTGATTTCAGAGCGGAAGGGAGAGGGAGAGAGAGGGATGGGCACCAGATGTAGGGCTCATGGCTGGTGAGCGCATGAGCTTCTCCCAATCAGGACTGTCTGGGCGCAAGGCTGTGGTAGGTGCAGCGGAGCCGGGATGAGCGGGAACGGGAGCGGCAGGCGGGAGCGGCAGGCGGGAGCAGCAGGCAGCATTGGACTACCGGTTTCGGCCCGATCCCCACAGACCACCTCGAGGGACCCCACCCATGCACAAATTTGTGCACCAAGCCTCTAGTATAATAATGGAAGTGAGCTATTAACAACAGCAAAAAAATGGGAGATAGATAAAAGAAGGAAGGCACTGAGACATGGTACCAAATGAGATAAATATGTAAACAGGGGCAGGCATTATAAAACATGGGCAGCACTGTTAGTTATTTAAAAGTACAGTTGAGAAATACGATTTTTTTGGAAAGATAATCCTAAATTCTGTCTTCAAATGAAGAGAGAATATGAGCCTCTTTCTGATTTTATTATGGGCTTAACTGATAATTATGGTTAGAACAATTTATAGATGTTTGTTATATTGTTACCTGGTAGGAAGAATATCAAAGATGGAGCCAGTTTATATCCCATTTCTGTTCTGGCTTTATACTAGGCTTAAGTGTTTCCTAAAAATAGAGTGTGTTCACATTCCTAAAGGTGTAGTCCATAGGCATTTGTAAACTTGCTCTTTAAATTAAGATAATTCATATTTTAAACACTAATTGGCCATCACTAGGAAATGCAAAAATTTGTATCTAATCCATGCTGCTTTTATGAAATACAATGTGCTTTTTGGGGGGGGGGGGGGGCGGGGCGGGGAGGATTTATAATTCTAGCAAGCATAAATTTAAGCCTGTGGTTGATAATGAAAGCTGTGATATCAGACAGATGTGCCATACTGCCAGGACTTGCTGTTGGGGAATGTAGACTGTAATTGACTGTGTTGTTCAGGGTCTGTAACAACTGCAGGCTGCCAAAGTCAGTTGCCCCACTTTTTCCTCCGTCACTTACAAAATAGTGAGGCAGCAGAGTGTTGTGAAAAGGGTTTGTCAGGAGAGCTGAGTTCTGATGATTATTTCTCTTCTTGTTTGACCTACAGCAAACCTTTCTAGCCTAATTTATTTTCTGATTTTCAAGTTGACAATAATACCTCCCTTATGTCAAAGCATTATATGTCCATCAGATTATATAGTTTTATGTGAGCACTTTTTAAACTGTAAATGCAAAATATAAAAGTAAATTTTTATCCTCATTTTTGTTACACAAGAAAAATTGTATCCAGTTGAAGAGAAGCTGAAATGGGCATATTCCTGTCATGTAAGCATTTCTGATAAATTGTTCAAGGAATTTGGAATGGGCAGGAAAGGAAATATAAAAGTAATGGGAAAATAATCATGTGGGCACTTGCATGAAAGGCAGGCTTACTTGAAATTCCAGGCACATGAATGGCTTCTTAGGGCTGTGATGATGCTATTCTTTGAAGATTTAGGTATAAGGGAAAAGACCTCATTTAGTGATTGGTTATGCTTTATATCAAAATACAATAGTAACGAATATAGGAGAATGGTTTTTATGCATCTATAGACAATTATTTGAAATTTGGAAATAACATTGCATTGCTATTTGGATTGCCTGTTGTTTGGTTCTTAATTTTTTTCTTTAGGACATTGGTGGCAAACTGCGGCTTGCGAGCCACATGCGGCTCTTTCGCCCCTTGAGTGTGGCTCTTCCACAAAATACCACCTGTGGGCGCGCACATACAGTGCGATTGAAACTTCGTGGCCCATGCACGGAAGTCGGTTTTCGGCTCTCAAAAGAAATTTCAGTCATTGTACTTTTGATATTTGGCTCTGTTGACTAATGAGTTTGCCGACCACTGCCTTAGGAAATTGTCTTTTGTACATTATTTAATTACTATAAGGCAATTATTAGAAAATTTATTATATATTAGATTAAATGTACACAAGGTGTGAAATAATGACTTTCATACAAATTAATAGACTATTCCCAAATATATTGATATGCAAGATATTACAGGAGTTGGCAAAAGATTTACAGTTGTTCGTGTGGAAAATATAATAATTATAATAAATAATAATACAAGAATAAACTGTGTTTTGTATATTCACAACTATAACCTACTTTTGTCCATCCCTGTATATATGCTTTTAAAACATGAATTATAGTTAGGGAAAGGGGGTTGAAAGGAGATGAACACATAGATGAAAATCTCAATCCAGGCTAAAAATGTATGTAATAATTATCAATCAATAAATTTATTTACACATGATTTAAAACTTTGTGTGTGTGGGTAAAAACATAGGCTGTCCTAACTATAGTAGTCTTAATCTGGGTGATCTCTTAGCTAACACTTTCTGAAACTCTAACATGGGCACAGATCCTCTCTAAGAAGCTCCTAATCAGCTGCTACATGCTACAGTATAAACCTTTTATTTTTAAATCATGTGTACTAAGAAACTCATATCAGTGACTATAGACATTTCTCCAGCCTAATTATTAGTCATTTTAATGGATCAATTACAATCATTTTGAAAAGAAAAAGGATTTAGTTATGCTGTTTCTCTAAATTCATTTATGTTGCCTTAACTGCTGATAAATGTAAATGCTAGTGTTGACTTATTTGTGTTTGCATTTCTTAATTACAGAGAGGAGAAAATAATTTAACCTATCTAAGTATATTTCAATTCAAAAAATGGTTGACAATTTATAAAGCTTTGCGTTAACATATTTCTTCAGGAAATACTCCAATGAAAATGCAGTACTTTTTCATTTTCTGATTTATTCTGTATGTTTATAGTTTTACTTTTAATGGTCCCTGACATTTTTTTCAAGCTTATTCAGAACAAATGAAAACTGCTTTAGTGTCTTATAAAAGAAAGATAGCTGGACAGATCCAGCTGTTGCATTTAAAAATAGCTACAGATGTCTAAAGCAATAAAGGTTTACTCAGGTTGTTATGGCAACCAAAATTTAGCAGAACCTCAAAGATAAGCTATATTGAAGGAGGAGAGTACATTAAAGATACATTTGCCCAGCCAGTGTGGCTAGGTGGCTGAGCGTTGACTTATGAACCAGGAGGTCACGGTTTGATTCCCAGTCAGGGCACATGCCTGGGTTGCAGGCTTGATCCCCAGTGGGGGGCGTGCAGGAGGCAGCTGATCAATGATTCTCTCTCATCATTGATGTTTCTATCTCTCCCTCTCCTTCCTCTCTGAAATCAGTAAAAAAAGATACATTTAATCCTACCTATCTATCTATCTATCAAGAGGCAATATGCTAATATGGCCCAAAAGGTGTCCTAGTCATGACCGTTGAACAGGCTGCACGCACACCAGAGCTGGTGGGCATCAGGACGGGGGCTGGGCCTCAGCGCAGAGCGCTCAGCACTCCTGTGCTGGCGTCTGAAGGCACGGAGAGGAAGGGAGAGCAGATGGGCAGTTAGGGGGTTTAGGCCAGGAGGGGAGAGCGGATAGGCAGTTGGGGGGTCAGGCTAGGAGGGGAGTGCAGATAGGCAGTTTAGGGGGATCAGGCCAGGAGGAGGGAGCAGATAGGCAGTTAGGGGGATTAGACAAGCAGGGGAGAGCAGTTAGGGGGATCAGGCAGGCAGGGGAGCACTTAGGAGCCTTTGGTTCTGGATTACGAGAGGGATCCCAGATTGGAGAGGATGCAGGCCAGACTGAGGGGACCCCCCCACCCCCCGTGCACGAATTTCATGCACTGGGCCTCTAGTTTTAAGATAAAAAATTACTGCTTGCTATCATTTTAGATTAGAAGAGAGAAATTAGTTTTAACTTGTCAGTGTAACATTATCCTTAATGTACAAAGATTCTGTTGCTTATTTGTCTGACTAGTTTTTATGTACTAAGGAGGTTTTCTTGCAATGTTAATGGACTGTGCCAACTATTTATTTATTTATTTATTTAGTCTTCACCTGAGGATATTTTCCATTGATTTTAGAGAGAGGATGGGAGAGAAAGAGAAAAACATCCAAGTTTGAGAGAAACATCAATCGACTGCCTCTCATACGGGTCCCAACTGGGGATCAAACCTGCAACCTAGCTATGTGCCCTGAATGGGAATTGAACCCACAGCTGTTTTGGTATATGGGACAATACTCAACCAACTGACGTATGGGTGATGCTCAACATGCTGGGCTTGTACTGATCTATTTAAAATCTTTCTTAGCCCTCATACTACCTAGTCTATATTATAAAATTAGTGATGTAGATGGATTTGACAGTGATAGAACCATAGTCCATATTTTTTAGACATTAAATACTATCAATTCAGTAACATCCCTTAGTCTGCCTGAATATTCAATAATTCAGTGGCATTTTTCGTTTCTTATATTTGTCATTTTAGAAAAAATTGTTCTTGGAGGTTAGTAGACAAGTGATTTAAAATTTCATTAATAGTGTAACCCCCAAGAGCTTTGGATAAGGGATTGTGTGGCCATCATTCAGGTTCTAGAACGGTATTTGCATTTAGTGTTAAATAGTAGTTCCGCCATCTGATGGGATGTGTTCCAAGACACCCAGTAGATACCTGGAACCACAGATAGGACTGAATCCTATGTACAAGGTTGGGCAAAAGTAGGTTTACAATTGTTCATATGGAAAATAATACAATAATTAATTAATAATAATAATATAAGAATAAATTGTTTTACCTACAGCTAAACCTATTTTTGCCCCATCCCAGTATATTATGTTTTTATACATACCTATGATAAAGTTTAATTTAAATTAGCCACAGTAAGAGATTAGCAATAATAATAATGAAATAGAACAATTTCTGTGAATATGGTCTCTTTCTCTCAAAATATAACTAATCCGATAACTGAGAAGGCTACTGAGTGATTAACAGGCCAGTTGCTATACAGTATGGATACACTGAACAAAGATATGATTCATTTCTCTGGTGGGATGGGGCGGGAGGTGTAAGATTTCTTCACACTTCTCAGAATGTCCAGTAACTTAAAACTTAAGGATTCTTTATTTCTGGAATTTACCATTTAATATTTTTGGGCTGTGGTTGACCATGGGTAACTGAAACTAGGGAGAGTGAAGCTGCAGAAAAGGGAGGATTACTGTATGTTTTAACACAAATAAAAAGATTGGAGCAGCCTTTTGTTAGGAACTTGGATATATGGAAATAAATAATTATTTGGGCATGTACTTAAGATTTAATTAATGTTTTGTTCATTCAGTTGCTTGTTACGTATGTAGCAAACTTTAGCCTTGAGCATTTATTATTTAACAGCATGTCTAATGTTTTGGCAAGAAAATATTAATCTCTGATATTCTTTGCTGACTATGCCTCTCATGGCCTTTATATAATGAGTAAAGGCAATAACAGCCTAACAGATTTTGCAGACATCATTTAATGGAAGTTTTCTACTGTGCTATCCATTCGTATTAGTTTTCTTTTTTTTTTTTTTAATAAATCTTTATTGTTCAGATTATTACAGGTGTTCCTCTATTTTTTCCTCCATAGCTCCCCTCCACCTGATTCCCCACCCCACCCCATGCCCTTACCCCCCGCCACTGTCTTCATCCATAGGAGTAAGATTTTTGTCCAATCTCTTCCCGCACCCCTCACACCTGCTTCCCCTGAGAATCGTCAGTCCACTCCCTTTCTATGTCCCTGATTCTATTATATTCACCAGTCCATTCTGTTCTTCAGATTTTTTATTCACTTGGTTTTTAGATTCACTTGTTGGTAGGTATGTATTTGATGTCATTTTGTTGTTCATAATTTTTATCTTTACCTTTTTCTTCTTCTTCCTCTTCTTAAAGAATACCCTTCAGCATTTCATGTAATCCTGGTTTGGTGGTGATGAACTCCTTTAGCTTTTTCTTGTCTGTGAAGCTCTTTATCTGACCTTCAACTCTGAATGATAGCTTTGCTGGGTAGAGTAATCTTGGTTGTAGGTTCTTGCTATTCATCACTTTGAATATTTCTTGCCACTCCCTTCTGGCCTGCATAGTTTCTGTTGAGAAATCAGCTGACAGTCGTATGGGTGCTCCCTTGTAGGTAACTAACCGTTTTTCTCTTGCTGCTTTTAATATTCTCTCTTTGTCTTTTGCCCTTGGCATTTTAATTATGATGTGTCTTGGTGTGGTTCTCTTTGGATTCCTCTTGTATGGGGTTCTGTGCACTTCCTGGACTTGTACGTTTATTTCTTTCACCAGGTAGGGAAAGTTTTCTGTCATTATTTCTTCTAATAGGTTTTCAATATTTTGCTCTCTCCCTTCTTCTGGCACCCCAAAAATTCGGATCTTGTTTCGCTTAAAGTTGTCCCAGAGGCTCCTTACTCTATCTTAATATTTTTGGATTCTTTTTTCTTTTTGTTTTTCTGGTTGGATGTTTTTTGTTTCCACATATTTCAGATCTTTGGTTTGATTCTTGGGGTACGTTGATCTACAGTTGAGTTTCTGTATATTCTTTATTTCAGACAGTGTATGCTTCATTTCTGACTGATCCTTTTCCATTTTTTTGGCATTCTCATTAAGCTCCTTGAAGGTCTCATCAAGTTTCTCAGCAGTTTTAAGAAGATTCTTGAGTAACCTTATAAATGTGGTTCTGAACTCTATGTCATCCAGTAGTTTGCTTTCCTCCGTTTCTTTCATTCGTGACATGTTTCTTTGTCTCCACATTTTGGCTGCTTCCCTGTGTTGATGGAGTAGCTTTGTGTGGTAGGTGACCTATAGGGGGCAGTAGCTCAGCCTCCCCAATCACCTGATGTGGACGCTCTTGGTACACCCCTTTGTGGGCTGAGTGCAAAGACTTGGTGCAGTTAAGCCTTAATTGCTGTTGGTATACTGGGAGGAATCGACCTCCAGGACAATTAGCTGTGAGCACTCACTGTGTCTATAATGGAAGAACTGCTGCGCTGAAGACACACTTATGGGGCAGGACTTGTTTCAGTGGGGCTTTGGTGCTCACTGAGTCTGCCTCTTGAATGTGTCCCTTATGGATGTGAGGAGTTGAAATCTGGTGTCTCACTCTGACCACTAGGTACACTGGCTTCTGGATCTCCAATGGGGTGCAGGTCAGCTACTGTCTGAGGCCATCCAGCAGGAGCTACAGTGAGAGCTACAGTTTTCTCCTCTTTGCTTGGGGTTTGGAGGTTTTGGAGCTGTCTGACCCGGGCTGCAAGTTTGCTAGGTTAAGCTGCAATAGGGCGGGGCTTTCTTATGCTAAATATGCTGCTTGGAGCTTGGGTGGGTTTGTAGGTTGTGCAGGGCGGGGTCTCAGGGTGTCACTAGGCTAGGGCATGGCAAACAGCAATGGCTGCTAGTTAGCTGGCTCTGTGTCCCCGACGGCATCCTGGAGTCCCGTGCCCCAGTGCCGTAAACAATTATTTCTGCACGCAGCTCTGCAAGCAAGCCACCCTCTCTGGCAGACAGTCCAGCTTCTCCCCGTAGGAGTTTGGGTCCCCCGCATCTCCCCAGAAACTGGATTTCAGAGTAGTCGGGGGCTTGTCTCCCTTTGGGTTGAAAAAAGCAACGCCCGCCGCCAGCCCGGATCACGCGCCTCCATACCTCAGCTTTTCAGCGCTCGTGCACGTCTCAATGCTCTTTTCTCTTTCCTTCTAGTTGTAGAACTTCCACTCAGCCAGCTTTCCCGTGGTTCTGGGTGATAGACGTTTTGTCTTTTAGTTGAATTTTTGAAATTGCTGCACGAGGCAGCAGTTTAGGTGTTTACCTACGCCGCCATCTTGGGTTCTCTCCGTATTAGTTTTCAAATAAACTATTGTACACATTTTTTATGTGTAGTTTTGACATCTAAAGTTAATATGGAATCATGGAACTGCTTCCTCTACTGTAGTTTTATTGAATTTTCCAATTTAATGTTTTTCCATTTGTGACTTAAATGACCAAATATATTGCTCTAATTTTGGACAGATATTTTGTTCTGAATAAAAACATGCATTAACAAATTATTCAATATATAATAATTTTAGATTTTTAAAGAATTGATAATTTAGTATATACTTCAGCAAATACTTAACTCTCTCTACATGTCATTTGTATATTTCTATAATATGCTTATCTGTTAAGTCGGAAGTGCAAACTAGCTTCCAAAGCATTGCAAAGTTGTGAGAAAGTCCAAATTTTATTACCTGAACTCTTATTTGAACTAAAACATGCAATACTCATTCCTTATTATAAAGACAACTAGAGGCCTGGTGCATGAAATTTGTGCATGGGGGGAATCCTCTCAGCCCAGCCTGCACGCACCCTCTCCAATCTGGGACCCCTTGGGGAATGTCCCACTGCCGGTTTAGGCCGATCCCCAGGGATAGGCCTAAACTGGCAGTCGGACATCCCTCACAATCCTGGACTGCTGGCTCCTAATTGCTCACCAGCCTGCCTGGTTTCCCCTAACTGCCCCCCCTCCCCCACTGGCCTGATCACCCCTCACTGCCTCTGCATGCCAGCCTGATTGCCCTTAACTGCCCCCCTGCCAGCCTGGTCACCCCACACATCCCCCCCACCAGCCTGGTCACCCCACGCAGCCTGCTGTTCAATTGTTTGGTTGTTCCTCACTAATCCCCCTGCCGGCCTGGTTGCCCCACACAGCCTGCTTGTTCAGTTGTTTGGTTGTCCCTCACTAACTCCCCTGCCAGCCTGATCATAGGCAGCCATCTTGTGAGGGTTAATTTGCATATCACCTCTTTATTATCCTATATAATAAAGAGGTGATATGCAAATTGACTGTCACTCCACCATAACGATGGCGGTGCCCACAGTAGAGGCAGGGGTTTCTGTAACACAGGATGGCTGTGCCCACAACGGAGGCTGAGTTCCTGTAACGAGCCTTAATGAGCAATCAGCAGGGACCTGAGGCTGCAGCCCCCCAGCCCCCGTGGGGCTTGACAGGGGACCTCAGGCCATGCTCCTCACCCTGGTGCCAGGCCAGGAAACCTCAGGCTGTGCTCCCTACCCAGCAGGGCTAAACAGGGGACCGCAGGCCACACCCCCTGCCTGGCGGGGCTTGATGGGGACCTCAGGGTGCACTCCTCTGCCTCAGTGCTGGGCTGGGGGACCTCAGGCTGCTCCTCTTGCCCTGGGCCAGGGGATCTCAGGGGGCGCCCCCCCGCCCAGCACAGTTTGACAGGGGATCTCAGGTCACATTCCCCACCTTGTGGGGCTTGACAGGGGACCTGAGGCTGTGCCTCCCGCCCAGCTGTGCTTGACAAGGGTGCGACCAGCCGGGTCTGAATCTAGCCCAATGGGGTGTGTGTGTGTGTGGGGGGGGGGCAGCCAGGTCTGGGTCTTGCACACTTTTGAGGCACACGTGGGTGGGAGGGGACTTGACTCTGGGTCGCATGGTGTGCCCCAGACTCTGACAGGAGAATGATTTTCATATACATTTTACTAATTTTCTTTCATCTCTGACACTTGTATTATAGAGAAGGGGAAAATAGCAATATTAGAATATTTCCTCTAATTAATCCCCTTTTAATGTGCACGAATTTCGTGCACCAGACCACTAGTATAGGATAAGGAGATCCTGTCTCGGGACATAAGAGTCTCTCACAGTCACTTGCTTTCAGTTCATGCTTCCCACCCAATATGGTTATATATTCTGACCTTACTTAGTCTCAAAATAAATTTTTAAAAAATCTCAGTGATTTTACTCCAGCTCTTTGTAAGTATTTCATGACTTCAAATTTAGGCAACCTATAGCTCTACCTTTTCAACCACCTTTCTGGGAAATGAACTATTTTTTTCCCGTCTTTAAGCAAAGAGAATTCAAAAATAGGTACCGAATTCACGAAGGCAATGTAAAGGAATGGCATACTATTCTCTAAATACTTTTTAAAAATACATTTTTATTGATTTTAGAGAGGGAGGGAGGGAAGGAGGAGGAGGAGGGGGAGGGGAAGAGAGAGAGAGAGAGAGAGAGAGAGAGAGAGAGAGAGAAAGAGAGAGAGAGAGAGAGAGAGAGAGAAACATTGTTCAGTTGCCTCCCAACACCTCGAACTGGGACTGAATCTGCAACCTGGGCATGTGCCTTGACCAGTGAACTATCATTGCACAGGATAATGCTCAACCAATTGAGCCACACTGGCCAGGCAAGAAAAGAAACACTAAATATTTCTGTCAGATGGTTTTGATAAACGCTATGAGAAAAAATAAAGGAGGATAAGGGACTAGAAATTGATGAGGTAAGGGTGTATCAAGGGTTCGTTGTAATTTTTAACAAGTTAATCAGGGAATGCCTCTCTGATAGGTTAAGTGGAGATCTGAAATAAATGAAGTGAATAATACAGATATCTGGATGAAAATCTTTCTAGGCAGAGGAATCAGAAAGTGCAGAGACAGTGAGAGAGTGTTTAGCATGTTTGAGGAACAACAGAGAGATTTGTGTGATTTTGAGTGAAGTGAAAGTAAGAAATATAAGGCAGGTCAGAGAGGTGGTAGGGAATTAAGTCAAGTGGGCCCTTATAAGCCATGGTCAGTATTTTGAAATTTTTCCTGAACAAGATAAGAAGGCAATAAAGGCTCAAAACCCTTTATTGCCTTCTTATCTTGTTCAAGGAAAATTTCTGATGTTCATTTATAAAATTATCTGATGTTCATTTTTAAAAAATCTATTGATTTGAGAGAAACATTGCAACTCTCCCCCCGACCCTCCAATTATTTAGGCATTCATATTGCTTTTCTTGTATGTGCCCTAACTGGAGATAGAACCGGAATCCTTGGCCTAACAGTACAGGACAGTGCTCTAATCAGCTGATCTACCCGACCAGGTCCTGATTTACATTTTTAATGAATCATTCTGGATGCTGAGTGGAAAATAGGTTATGAAGAAAAAAGATAGAAAAAGAGAGAGCAGTTAATGTGCTGATGTAATTGTCCAAGTGGTTTAGACTTAGAGCAAGACGGTAATCTTGAAATCAGTAAGAAGTGGTCAGGTTCTGGATATATTTTGAAGGATAAAACAATACGATTTGTTTATATGGTATATGAAAAGGAAAGAGTCAAGAATCAATCCAAAGATGTTGGCTTGAGCAATTAGAAGAATGGACTTGCCATTAACTGAGATGAATAAGGTTAATTTTGGACACATTAAGATTGTGGCACCTACCTAAGTAGAATTATTGAATATATGTGGTTGGATATGAGAACCTGAAATTCAGAAATGTGACTAGAGATATAAATTTAAGCATTATCTGTAAGTAAGTGATATCCAGGAACTGGATTTATAATTACTAGCTATACATACAATGAAAACGTCTGTTTTTTTTCTTGTATTACGGAATATTGGTCTTTTGTTCTGGCCTCCTCTTTTTAAATAATGATTTCATCATCATTTCTTTCTATTTTTAATAGAATTTGAAATTATAAGACTTTTATCTGTAGGCATTGTCAGTCTCATCAGATTCTGAAAACGATCTTTTCAAACTACAAATGGATATTAAAATGCACAATATATAGCTCTTAATTGTTAGACTATTAAATGTAATTTAAGAGGTGCAGGCCATTCAAGAAAGATGGAAAAGGTTAAAATGTAACATTTTTAGACATGAACTTATGACATTCTCAGTAATGACTTAGTGTCTATATGTTCTTTTAGGTTCATTTATATGTTCTTAGGTCTATATGTTCTTTTAGTTTTTCATTTCCTCTATTTTAATGAAAATACGAATTTATGAATTATGTATTTCAGAGTTATTGGAATCATAATTATAGGCAATGTTAATGTTAAAAAAGTTTTCATAAAGTATTAAATAGTGCAACTTATTCTACTTTCTTATAAAGGTTAACCTTGTAGCAACATGTCTGTTTAGCAGGAGTCCTCAAACTACTGTCCGCAGGCCACATGCAGCCCGCCAAGAACATTTATCTGGCCTGCCGGGTGTCGCTGCCTGTCCTGCTTAGCAGCCGACTCGTCCTGGGCCCACAGTGCGCATAGGAATTTGTTCAGTTTTTTTTTTTAAACTATAGTCCGGCCCTCCAACTGTCTGAGGGACAGTGAACTGGCCCTCTGTTTAAAAAGTTTGAGGACCCCTGGTAGGGATATTACCTGCTTTTTCATTATAACCTATATGTGGGATCTACTGTGTTTTTTCCCCGTTGGGGTCACTTTTGGAAAGTATTAGTTCAGTTAACTGATTGGGGAAACCTATAAAAACCATCTTGGAATATTTTACTACTGCACAGTTTTTACCATACTACTTTTGCCATTATCACAATAACTAGAGGCCCGGTGCACAAATTCATGCACGGGTGGGGTCCCTCAGCCTAGCTGGCGATTGGGGCCGTCTCGCCCAGTCCTGATCAGGGCTGATTGGGGCTGGCCAGCCGGGGGAGGGACCGCAGGAGGTTGGCTGGCTGTGGGTGGTTGGCTGTGGGAGCACACTAACCACCAGGGGGTAGCTCCTGCATTGAGCATCTGCCCCCTGGTGGTCTTTGTGCATCATAGCGACTGGTCAACAAGTCCTTACATTGACAGGTCATAAAGGTTTCTTAGGCTTTTATATATATAGATATCTTGTAGAAATAACAATATCAGTAAAAGTATGCCACATCTGCTTCTTTAAATTTCTTTTTTTTTTTTAAATATATTTCATTGATTTTTTACAGAGAGGAAGGGAGAGGGAGAGGAGTTAGAAACATTGATGAGAGCGAAACATCGATTCAGCTGCCTCCTGCACACTCCCCACTGGGGATGTGCCTGCAACCAAGGTACATGCTCTTGACCAGAATCGAATCAGGGTTCTTTCAGTCCGCAGGTCGACACTCTATCCACTGGGCCAAACCGGTTAGGGCTGCTTCCTTAAATTTCTATGCCCTCTCTTAAGTGGTTGCAAATACATTAGCTATCTTTATGTGAGGCCTTGTTGCCCTTCCTTGAAACCTCATAATACCATGCTATTAGAGTACTTAAAGGTTATAAGTATGTATTACAAATTGTCAGTTACCTTCACTATGATCGACTATTCATTACTTATACAAGACAAGGCACTGTGCTCTGTATATATTTAAAAAAAAAATTTTTTTTTTAAATCTTCACCTGTGGATATTTTTCCATTGATTTTTAGAGAGCGTGGAATAGAGAAAGACAGAAATATTGATGTGAGAGAAACACATCGATTGGTTGCCTCCTGCACACATCTTGACCAGGGCCCGGTCCTGGGAGGAGCCTGCAACCGAGGTACATGCCCTTGACTGGAATCGAACCCGGGATCTTTAGTCCACTGGCCGAGGTTCTATCCACTGAGCAAAACCGGCTAGGGCTATGCTGTGTATATCTAATCAAAATAGTCAGTGGTTTCTATAAATTTTTATTCAAAGAAACACTTTTGTTAACTAGGGAATATGCACACATGCACACACAATTGATTGTCATTATTCTCAATAGTTACGTTTATAAAGTTACCACAAACACTGAATTAGTGATTACTGAATTGTGTTTTGTAGAGGAAAAATAGAGTGAGGTTCTTATGAACCTCTGGTCACCGTTTCTTTTTTCTTTGTTAACCATAAACAATTCTGATTTTTTCCCCCCAAGAAAAACAATGTTAAATATAATATTACCAAAATTGTACTAACATAGTCCAATATCACAGAAGTTGTAGGAAATGTTAAAAATCTGCAAATAACAGGATTACTTCTATTATATTCTAAAATATTTTTTTCTCTGGCTCTATTTTTGTTCATCAGTTTATGTTGTTCATTATGTTGTTCATTATATAAACATTATATATTTATATTGTTCATCAGTTTATGTTGTTCACAAATGAGTAAGATCATGTGATGTTTATTTCTGATAGGCTTATTTTGTTTAGCATAATGCTTTCTAGGTCCATCCATGCTGTTGCAAATAGTACAGCAGCGTAGTATTCCATTGTATAGATATACCACAGTTTTTTAATCCATTCATCTGCTGATGGGCACTTAGGCTGTTTCCGAATCTTAGCTATTGTACATTGTGTTGCTGTGAACATAGGGATGCATATATCCTTTCTGATTGATGTTTCTGATTTTTGGGATATACTAGTATTCCTAGAAGTGGGATTACTGGGTCAAATGGGAGTTCCATTTTTAATTTTTTAAAAAATTTCTTTATTGATTAAGGTGTTATGTATGTGTCCTTATTGATTAAGGTGTTATATATGTGTCCACTGGCCAAGGTTCTATCCACTGAGCCAAACCGGCTAGGGCTATGCTGTGTATATCTAATCAAAATAGATATTCCCCCATTATCTCCCCCTTACCCCTCTAACCCCCCTCCCCCATGTCCTCACCCCCCTGTTGTCTGTGTCCATTGGTTAGCCTTATATGCTTGCATACAAGTCCTTTGGTTGATCTTTCCCATTTTTAATTTTTTGAGGAAACTCCATACTTTTTCCCACAGTGGTTGCAGCAGCCTGCATTCCCACCAGCAGTGCACGAGGGTTACTTTTTCTCCGCATCCTCGTCAGCACTTGTCGTTTGTTGATCTGTTGATGATAGCCATTCTAACAGGTGTGAGATGGTACCTCATTGTTGTTTTGATTTGCATCTCTCGGATGATTAGTAACTTTGAGCATGTTTTCATATGTCTCTTGATCTTGGGTATGTCCTCTTTCAAAAAGTGTCTATTTAGGTCCTTTTCCCATTTTTTGATTAGATTGTTTATCTTTCTTTTATTTAAAAAAAAATTTTTTTTATTGATTTCAGAGAGGAAGGGAGAGGGAGAGATAGAAACATCAATGATGAGGGAGATTCATTGATCAGTTGCCTCCTGCACTGGGGATCCAGCCTACAACCTAGGCATGTGCCCTTGACCTGAATCGAACCTGGGACCTTTCAGTCCGCAGGCGAATGTTCTATCCACCCAGCCAAACCAGCTAGGGCAGGATTGTTTATCTTTCTTTTGTTGTATGAGTTCCCTATAAATTTTGGAGGTGAAACCCTTATGTGAGACTAGAGGCCCGATGCACGAAGATTTGTGCAAGAATGGGCTTTCCTTCCCCCGGCTGCCGGCACTGCCTTCACTCTGGCCAGAGTCGCCTTTCCACTCTGGCCCGGAGCCGCCTTTCTGCCTTCCCATGCTGGCTGGGGTGATGCAGAACGCCTGTGCACAAGTGTCCTGCCCCACCCCCTGCCACTCAGTGTCTGCATATGCAGATCAACCCACCACCTTTGTTGGGTTAATTTGCATACTCACTCCTGATTGGATGATGGGCATTGCGAAGGTATGGTCAATTAGCATGTTACTCTTTTATTAGGTAGATAACATTGGCAAATATGTTCTCCCATGCAGAGGGCTATCTTGTTGTTTTGTTGATAGTTTCTTTGGTTGTGCAGAAGCTTTTTTAAATTTTATTTATTTTAAATACAACAAAATGTTTAATGAGCAAATTCATCTTAGCAAATATGAAACCGCCACAGAGAGGAGGAGGGGCAGGGCCGGGAGTAGAGAGAACAACTACGTTAAGAAACCAAGGGGAGGACTAGAAGCCAAAGGGCTGGAGCTGCAGAGCTGGGGAGGGAGAGGGAGGGCAGAGGGCTGGGCAGCAAAATTCAAAATAGTTTGGCCATAAAATATAAACACGCTGTGGAAAAGGAGAAGGGGTGGAGTATAAGGGAGGAGAGGCTGTATTGGGGAGGGGCTTTGGGGTCCTACCCCACCCTGCCGTGCACCCCTCCCATCCAGACCCCTTCCCTGTGTCTGTGGGTGCGTGTATGTGTGTGTGTGTGTGTGGGGGAGGCTTGTGCACACTTCCCCATCCCCCTTAATTGCTGCCTTAGCAGTTGCTGCTGGCTGTCATTTGGCTGTCACTCCTCTGCCCATCATCTTCGGAGGGGGGAAGGGGGAGGTGGCGTGGGGGAGAAGCCCCCAGCCAGCCCAGCCCCACCCACCCCTGCCGCCTCTACTAGAAGTCCTGGTGGTGGTAAGAGTTGGGGTCACAGTATTTTGTGACAACCACTCTGTTGGCGAACTTGCGGCCTGTCAGGCCCTGCATGGCTTTCTGGCAGTCAAACACAGAGTTGAACTCCACGAAGATCTTCCTGCAGCCGGGCACCTCAACGCCGTCCACAGGCCGGGGAATCTCGGTGGACTGGACCAGCCCGTACTTGCTGCACTCGTCCCGCACGTCCTCCACCATCTCCTCATACTCTTCATCGTCCAGAAGCTTCTCGGGCAGCACCATGTTCATGAGGCACAGGACTTCCGTGGGGTGGCCGCCCATCTGCACCTGGGAGCTCATCAGGCCTGGCACTTGCAGGGTCACTGGGGTCCGGTTGATGGTGCTCAGAGTGGCATTCTTGGCTCGCACACTCACCCTCTGGACCAGCAGTTTTTTGTCCCCCAACTGCATCCTGTTCAGCACCGCAATGGCCTGATCCGTGACGTTGATGTCCACGTACTCACAGAAGGCGTAGCCCTTGGAGAGCCCAGTGGCGCTGTCCTTGACCAGGTTGAAGGCCTTGAGAGGCCCGAATGATGTCAGCAGCTCTTTCAGCTGGTCATCCTTCAGGTAGTTGGGTAAGCCCCCGATGAACAACTTGTGGGCAGAGTCCGGGACCACAGTGGACACAACTCCAGGCAGGTAGACGGAGGGGTTCTCTGACATGCCGGGCAGGGGCTGGTAGTCGTGAGGCCTGCGGATCTTCAGCAACGGGCCCTGGAAGATGATGCCGTCGAAGGCCATGGCCTGGGTGGTCTCGTCCACTGAGCGGAACTCTAAAAAGGCAAAGTTCTTGTCCTGGTTGATCTGCACAGCCTGTGTCTGTCCCCACAGGCGCATCTGGGCATTAAAGAAGTCCATCATGGCCTCCTCAGTGATGCCCGAGGGGATGTTGCCCACGTAGAGGCGCCGGGCCTGTCTGGTCATCTGGCTCCCCACAACAGGCACCGGTGTCAGGGTCACAGCCAACTGTCCGGGGTCATGGTGGGGAGGAGGACGGTGGTTGGAATCTGACCCGCAGCTTGCATGGCTTTGTACTGCATGGGGGTGATGTGCTCAAAGCCGGGCGGCGGCATGTCCCAGTATTTGCGTACCTTCTTCTTCTCATGGGGCGGGGGGGGTGGGGGGGCCCGAGCGAATTAATCCACCGTGCTCCTCTTTAGCGCCTCTGGTCAAAGGTTTGCTTTGCCGCCGCAGGTCCCGGGATGCGCTCCGCTGGTCCCCGTTGCGCCTGTCGCGGCTTGCGGTCCCGGCTGCTGAGAGCCTGTGGCTGCGCTTCAGGTGCCGGTTCTCCTTGTCTCGCTCTTGCTTATTCTTGTTGAGCTGCCGCTTGAACTCCTCGAAGTCGGACATGCTGAGGCGGCCGCGCAGTGCCCTGAGCAGCTCTCACCTGGCCTTGCCGCCCGCTGTGCAGAAGCTTTTTATTTTGATGTAGTTTCATTTGTTTTTCTCCTTAGTTTCCATTGCCTTAGGAGTTGTATCAGTAAAGATATTGTTACGGCATATGTCTGATATTTTGCTGCCTATGGATTCTTCTAAGATTTTTATGGTTTCCGTTTTACATTTAAGTCCTTTATCCATTTTGAGTTTATTTTTGTGTATGGTGTAAGTTGGTGGTCCAGTTTCATTTTTTTTTTTCTTATATCTGACCAAATTTCCCAGCACCATTTATTAAAGAGACTATCGACTCTATTGTATGCTCTTGCCTCTTTGTCAAATATTAGTTGAGCATAATGGCTTGGGTCTATTTCTGGATTCTCTGTTCGGTTGCCTTGGTCTATATGTCTGTTCTTGTGCCAGTACCAGGCAGTTTTGAGAACAGTGGCTTTGTAATACAGCTTGATATCTGGTATTGTGATCCCTCCAACTTTGTCCTTCTTTCTCAGGATTGTTGTGGCTATCCGGGGTCTTTTTTTATTCCATATGAATTTTTGGAGAGTTTGTTCTAGGTCTGTGAAATATGCTGTTGGTATCTTAATTGGGATTGCATTGAATCTATAGGTTGCTTTGGGTAGCGTGGGCATTTTAATGATGTTGGTTCTACCAATCCATGAACACGGTTTATTCTTCCATTTGTTTATGTATTCCTCTATCTCTTTTTTTCAACGTACTGTCGTTTTCTAAGTACAGGTATTTTACCTCCTTTGTTAAGTATCTTAATTTTTTTGTTGCAATGGTAAATGGAATTGTTTTTTTAGTTTCTCTTTCTGTGAGTTCATTATTGGTGTATAAAAAAGCCATAGATTTCTGGGTGTTAATTTTGTATCCTGCTACATTGCTGAATTCAGTTATTAAGACTAGTAGTTTTTTGATGGAGTCTTTGAGGTCGTCTATGTACAATCTCATGTCATCTGCAAATAATGACAGTTTTACTTCTTTTCCAATTTGGATGCCTTTTATTTCTTTTTTAAAAATACATTTTTATTGATTTCAGAGAGGAAAGGAAAGGAAGAGAGAGAGAGAGAAAACATCAATGATGAGAGAGAATCATTGATTGGCTGCCTCCTGCATGTCTGACCTAGCCTGCAACCCAGGCATGTGCCCTTGACTGGAATCAAACCCGGGACGCTTAAGTCAGCAGGCTGACGCTCTATCCACTGAGCCAAACCGGCTATGGCTATTTCTTCTTCTTGTCTGAATGCTATACCTAGCATTTCCAGTACAATGTCGAACAGGAGTGGTAAAAGTGGTCATCACCTGTTCTTTGGGAAAATGGTTTTAGTTTTTGCCCATTGAGTGTGATATTGGCTGTAGGTTTGTCATATATGGCCTTTATCATGTTGAGATATGCTCCCTCTATTCCCACTTAGTTGAGAGTTTTTATCAAAAATGGATGTTGGATTTTGTCAAATCCTTTTTCTGTGTCTATTGATATGTTCATGTGATTTTTGTCTTTCAGTTTGTTTATGTGATGTATCATGTTTATTGATTTGTGAATATTGTACCAGCCTTGCATCCCTGGAATAAATCCCATTTGATCATGGTGTATGGTCTTTTTAATTATTGCTGGATGTGATTTGCTAATATTTTGTTGAGGATTTTAGCATCCATGTTCATCAGGGATATTGGCCTATAATTCTCTTTCTTTGTAGTGTCTTTATTTGGCTTTGGAATTAGGGTAACGCTGGCCTCATAAAAAGAGTTTGGATTTTCTGAAATACTTTGAGGTGTGTAGGTGTTAGTTCTTGTTTGAATGTTTAGTAAAACTCCCCTGTGAAGCTGTCCAAACCTGGGCTTTCGTTTGGTGGGAGTTTTTTGATTACTGCTTCTATTTCATCAGTTGTTACTGGCTTCTTCAGGTTTTTTGATTCTTCTTAATTCAGTTTTGGGAGATTGTATTTTTCTAGGAATTTGTTTGTTTCATCCACATTGTCCAACTTGTTGGCATATAGTTGTTCATAGTATTTTCTTTTTAAAAAAATATTTTATTGATTTTTTACAGAGAGGAAGGGAGAGGGACAGAGAGTGAGAAACATCAATCAGCAGCCTCCTGCACACCTCCCACTGGGGATGTGCCCTCAACCAAGGTACATGCCCTTGACTGGAATCGAACCTGGGACCCTTCAGTCTGCAGGCCGATGCTCTATCCACTGAGCCAAACCAGCCAGGGCTGTTCATAGTATTTTCTTACAGTCCTTTGTATTTCTGTGGTGTCTGTGGTTACACCTCCACTGTCGTTTCTGATTTTATTTATTTGGGTCCTCTCTCTTTGTTTCTTGATGAGTCTGGCTAATGGTTTATCAATTTTATTTATTCTTTCAAAGAATCTGGTCACATTATCATCAACCAATCAATACAATCTTGTTTTATGTGTTTCTGCTTAAGAATATCGTATTTAATGTACATTTTTGATTTATTAACATTGAACTCAAACCCAACAGAACTATAACTCATATCTGAATGAAGGTTATTAAATACTAGAGGCCCCGTGCACAAAATTCGTGCACGGGTAGGGTCCCTAGTGGCTGCTGGCTGGGCCTTCATTCTGCGCCACCCCCTGGTGGTCAGTGCATGTCATAGTGAGCGATCGAACTCCTGGTTGGTTGAACTCCTGAGGGGACACTTTATATATTAGGCTTTATATATATAGATATGGGTTTTCTCCATAAGGCATATTACAACCTTCTTGTGCTTGGGAACTCTAGATAATACTTTAGCACTATGCTTGGGGACCATTTTAAGCAGCAAAATCACCAAAAATAAGCACAAAAATATGAAAAAAACAACACCAAATAGATTGAAAAGGACACTTGTTTACAGTATGATAGCTAAAACAAGAAGGCAGAGTGAGTGTTGCCTTCCTTGATCTTAGCTGGGAATGTGTGCTTCAGGCAACTCCTATTTTTTTGTCACTCTGTGTATGTCCATGAATAACTATGAAAGTGGTATTAAGTTTAGGGTTACAGATAAATTTTAATAAGTAGGTGGATTTGCAAATACTGAGTATGAATAATGACTGACTGTATACATACATTTTTTTCATTTCTGTGTGAAACATATTATGCTCTTTTCTGTTGATCTTGTTCTCATTACTTAAGTCCCACCTCAAATGTCGCCCTATCTCTCAAACCTTTCCCAGCTTTTTCAGACAGAATTAACATTCTCTTCAATACTCATTGAATGATTTCATATCATCTTGTGCATTCCTTTTTATAACATCACATTTTATGTTAATTCTTTGTCAGTATTCTTTAAATTGTGAGTTCCTTAAGAACAGGCATCTTTTCTCGTTCATCTCTGTATTCTTTTTAAAAAATATATATTTCTTATAGATTTCAGAGAGGGAGAGAGGGAGAGAGAAAGGAAGAGAAACAGCCACGATGAGAGAAAATCATTGATTGGCTGCCTCCTACATGCCCCACACTGAGGCTTGAGCCCGCAACCTGAGCATGTGCCCTGATTGGAATCGAACCTGTGACCTCCTGGTTCATAGGTCGACACTCACAAGCTATCTCTGTATTCTTAGTACTTAACACAGGATCATCACATGATTGAAACTAAATACAATTTAAATGAATGGATCAAGTCTCTGTACTGGATGTATATATTTGGATATATATGTTTTATTTTAATGAGTCTGTCTTAATGCAAAATTGCAGACTATATAAAATGGAAGTAGTTATATATTTTATACCAATGAACATCTCTTGTTATTTCCATTTTTGTTGTTGTTGTTTTTTTATTTTTGTTTTTTTCATTTGGATGAAGTGGCTTTATTTGGACAGGAATGAATAATGAACCGGGTAATCAGTTTTTCCATTACCTTTTAAGTTGTTCTATACAAACAAAGACTTACTCTACACAGTAATCCACTGGGCTCTGTATCAGCAGCGGTCATCATCTGGTGGTCCGCGGACCACTGGTGGTCCATGAGGTCCAAAGGTTGGCGACCGCTGCTCTGTATCAAACTATCCTGGTTCTAAACTGCAGAAGATAAATTTATAGTCAGGCAAAAACTAGGATACATGCTTATGCTAGATTTTAATTTTGAAATATTCCAAAAATATAGATTTGCATTGAAAAAATAACAAAGCAAACATCCATACACTACTACCCTGTTTGTCATATTTAATTTTTGGCCATATTTGTTTAAATATATATTTTTAAAACTAAGCACAATAGATCCAAGTTGAATGTCTCCTATATACCTTTTCATAATCCTATGCCTGCCCCTTCCCTTCCATTGTAGCCACTTTCCTGAATTTGATAGTTATCTTTACCAGCTAAGAGTTATATGGGTGGATTTAAGGATGCTAGGGATCCTTCACTGTTTTTTAATAAAAATATATTCATTTAGATGAGCATTTTTTAAAGTAGTTATCGTTCTCTGTCTACGTATAGGCCTTTCTAGGAAAACTTAATGAGATTGCTTTTTCTCTTCCACTTCTTCAGATGTTTTGTTTGCAGTCCCTGAATCCAAATTATTAATTTATCTTGCAGTGTTATACTTCTTGTGATGATAAACTTCTTATTGACAGCAATAATCAATTCTGCCATAAAGCCATCATTGTTTTGCTTCCAAAGGAAAACTTTTTAGACTTTAAAAATGCAATCATTTTAGTTATTCTGCTATAGGGGTTGTGAAGCACAAATAACATAATAATGAACAAGAAAATGTATATTAAAGTATATTAGAAATGTACAGGTCCATATTATTGTGTTTAGTTGAATTACTTATACCATAGATTTATATATGCAAGAGATATGAAATTATTTTATTTCTTATAAATTAAATTAAATCTGACTTTTAATCACCCAACCTGGTAAAACGGGGATTCATTTCAGTCATTATGGGAGTACATGGCTTCCTTCCTTTCTTTCCTTTCCCAACCCACTTGTTTGCAGTTTATCATGGTCACACATAACCTTATTAAAATAAATCCATGTGTTTCTTAAAGTAAGATGACTTCATTGCTTTTTGGCCAAGCTTGTACACAGGAGTCTATGTTGACTGAGTCCCCAGGACCTAGAATATAGCTTCCAAAGGTGCTCCACGTAGTTATTCTCTGTAGTTTTGTCATTTTCTTGAAGTACAGCCAGGAAGTAGGATTTAAGTCTCTACTATGCCTGATATTGTTGAACCTTTTCCAGTCTGGGGAAGTTGGGTTTAGGAGGCTCTTTCCCAGGGTCCCTGACAGCCCCCAAAGGCTTTGCCTTTAACTTAAACCCCAAAAGTGAAAGTTAAAAAGCAGATTATCCACAAGTAACTTTGATGTTTTTACTCAGTAATGCAAATCTTTCATAAACATTGGAGCCCCAAAACCTGGTTACCTTATTAGAATGGGGGAAAGGAAAAAATTAGTGGAGAACAAAATGCAAATTAAGATCTTAACAAATTACCCTGCCTCTTACATGTACACCTCTAGACATTCAAATGCCACCCCATCTCTCTGCCAAGGGCTACTTCTAAGTTTTTCAGTTTTTATTGAGTACTGGTAGGAAGAGGCCTTAGATTATTATAGATGATTCTATATTTATAAACAATTAAAACAGGACTGATAAAATGAGTGACTTGGATATTATATTTATCTCTTACTTGCTGTAAAAATCAGAGTAAAACATCCTGTTACATAGGCTTTTTCCCTCAAATATTTAAATGGTAATATTTTCCAAATAAAAAATATTATTGTGCATTTTTAGTAGACATTAAGGAATAGCAAAATACTACAGATCTATAACGAGTCATATAACCTAGATCTGATAGTATTATCATGACTTTTACTTGAATTTGAAATAATTTCCAGAACACTGAACAATCATTAATTGAGGCCTAGACTATTCTAAGAGCTGAGAAAAAGAATAAAGTTGAATATACTATGTTTTCACCCTCAAGGATCTTGCAGACTAGTGAAAATATGAGTAAATTAATTAGAGTACAATAAATGAAAATGATACTACTATGAAAGTATGCAATTGGAGCCTAGCCGGTGTGGCTTAGTGCTTGAGCATCGATCTATGAACCAGGAGGTCACGGTTCGATTCCCGGTCAGGGTACATGCCCAGGTTGCGGGCTTGATCCCCAATGAGGGGTGTGCAGTAGGCAGCCCATCAATGTTTCTCATCATTGATGTTTCTCTCTCCTTCCCTCTCCCTTCCTCTCTGAAAATAAATAAGAATATGTACAACTGGAAGGGAAGGAGTCAAAGAATGCTTCCTGAAGCAGTTAATGCTTTAAATGAGTTTATTTTAGAACACAATAAGGGTTGTTGACTAAATGAAGAAGAAAAGAAAGATAGTCCAAGCTGAGGAAATTTCATTTGTGAGTTTGTGTTAGCATAAGACAATGTAACACATAGTTATGTTATGTGGCTGGAGCAAAGGGTTGAATGGAAGGAATAGGTTGAAGGCAGAGAGATAGAATGGGCCAGCTACGCTAAGTGAAGGTGTTTGGGGGCCATTTGCCTTCTGTTCCAATAATCTTACACTGAAGAACTTCTTAGAGAAATGTACCTGAAAGAAATTTGTTGTATATAAATAGAAGTTTGTCTAATTTACCTTAATTCTTTTTTTTCTATATATTTTATTGATTTTTTTACAGAGAGGAAGGGAGAAGGATAGAGAGTTAGAAACATTGATGAGAGTGAAACATTGATCAGCTGCCTTCTGCACACCCCCCACTGGGGATGTGCCCGCAACCAAGGTACATGCCCTTGACCAGAATCGAACCTGGGACCCTTCAGTCCGCAGGCCGATGCTCTATCCACTGAGCCAAATCGGTCAGGGCTAATTTACCTTAATTCTTATGTAGCTAATTTTAAGTTTTCTTAGGGCTCTCCTATGGAGGAAATATCTCTTAGCATCATAATGAAGTCCAAAAAGAAGCCATATTATATTTCATTATCTTACTGCTAATTATCTATTACTTTTTTTATTATATGTAATTTAGTTCTGTTGAAGCACTACTGGCAAATGTGTTAACAAGTAATTGAAGTAATGGTGTTGTTACTCAGTAAAATAGAATATATTGAGAGAAAAAAGTGAAGAAAAGCAGTTAAAAGAATGATTTTTATTAAACAGCAAGATTAATTATAAACCTACTAGAGGCCCAGTGCATGAATTTGTGCATAGGTAGGGTCCGGCTGGCCTGCCCCAAGGGGGGCTGATCAGGCTGGGCCAGCAGGAGGGAAGGGATGCAGAAGGTTGGCTGGCCAGCCCTGCCCCCAATCGGGATGGGGGTGATTGGGGCCAGGCCAGCTAGGGAGCCGGGGGGGGGGGTGTGTGGGAGGTTGTCTGGCCCCACCCCTGATGGGGGGGGCGATTGGGGCCACCCGGTGGGAGGGGCCATGGGCGGTTAGCCAGCCTGCCCTGCTCCTGATTGGCCCGGTTGTCTGGGCCGCAGTGGGTGATATAGCAACCTGTTGTTCCAGTTGTTCTGGCATTCCGGTTGCTGGCTTTTTATATATATAGATACTGTGAAAGTGACAAAATTTATGTGAGTACATGAGAATTATTTTGAATAATCAGTCATTTTACCCTAACCGTTCGTTAAAATCTTTCTCTAGTTAGCTATCAAGTAGTTTCTTTGCAGTTTATCTTTTACATATTACATAATGCAGCATTGTACAGCTAAGAAAAATACCTATATGTCCTAGATGCTATAGAATATTTTGAGAGAGAAAAAGTAAATATATAGAGAGGGATGATTTCTCGATAATCAGGAGCAACTTTTAAAAACAAAACTCAGGATAGTAGAAATGATTTTTATTGCATTCTTAAATAAGTTTCAGTGAAAATTGAAGAAATTAACTTCTTTTTTAGTTAATGATGTTATTAGGAAGAAGTCAGATTATTTTGGCTTTCCAAATTAACTGAGTACCAAGCAGAGAATAATCAGTGTTCTGTTTACCTTCTTGAAGTACCTTTAGATAGTTATTAATTACAGCAGAGAAACTTACAAGAATAATAGAACATACCTTTTGCTTTCCACACCAGTGGAAAGGTGTGGTTTCCTCGGAGGAAAATGAACACGAGACTCCTGCACCATCCTATCTTAGCAGGTTAGGCGAAATTGTGTTTTGAAACTGCATCTACTTTTATGCTATCTCCCACTGAGTTCCAGATGACACTCCTTTATATTCTCTGCTTGACTCTCATATTCTCTGTGGTTTTCTTATAAATATTAGACATTTTCTCCTAAATCTGGCTGCTTGTTCTAAAGATAGTTCTAGCAACCAGGTATAGTCAAATGTCTTATAATAAAAATCAGTTACAAGTAGGAGGTATTTTAAAATGTCATCCCTGGGAAAGCTAGAATACTAGTATTTGTAACCATTTGTCTAAAAGAAGGCTACTGATTATAATTAGCCCCTCTGTCCTTGTCCAAAACAAACAGGGTCAATGTCTTTGGCTTCATTAATTTAAGCAATGCTTATAAATGGTGTGCCCACCCTTCTGATTGTAGGTAGTGGAAAGGTAAGGGAAATTATAGTTATGATACTGCTTAAACTAGATGAAGTGGTAAGCAATTTAGATGCAGTGAGAGACTAATGAAATTCTTCGGGGACAGGATAAAGTTGACACCTCAACTAAATTTTTAAAAAAGTTTATGTCTTTCATTTTACATTTTGTATGTCTTATAGATTTTATGTAGAACACTAATTTTAATATATACATATAAAAACCCAGGGTCCGTCACATCCACAACGACCAAAGGCTCCACTGAATGCCAGGCTGTGCATTGCAGTTCAGGTGGGAGGGGACTTGTGGCAGTGGGGACGGGGATGGGGGAGGTGAGGCCTGGTGGAGAGCAGCCTGTACTCCCCACATGGCCACAGTGGCTGTGAGCACTCCTGATGGCCCGCAGGCGCTGATTCAGCTCCGCCTGCAGGCTCTGCTTGGTGCCTTCACAGAAGCGCAGACAACACCTCCATGCCACACCCCCACTTCCTTCTGTCCCACTGGCCCTGAGACGCCCTCCCCAAGCTGTTTCTGGCTTCCGAGCACCCTTTGGAGCACCGGGGGCAGCAGTCAGTCCTTCAGGCCCACCAGCTCACAGCATTTTCTCACTTTCATTCCCTCCCTCCCAGCTGGCTCTCAGAGCCTCTCAGAATGAGGCCCCAGGGCAGGCAGAGGGTGGAGCTACCCCCACTGGCCCCGCCCCCTCTCAGGCGGGAAAGAGGAAAAGGGAGACAGGGAAGGAGGGAGAGAGGGAGGCAGGCAGGCCTGGAGGACTGCTGAGAAAAACAAAGAGCTCTCGCTGTGGCTTCGCCCCTCTCCTCTCCCGGCCTGGCAAAGAGCGGGAAGCCAGGACCATGTTCCACCGCAAGCTGACGGCCCTCGACTACCACAACCCTGCCGGCTTCAACTGCAAAGATGAAACAGAATTTAGAAACTTTATTGTTTGGCTTGAAGACCAGAAAGTCAGACACTACAAGACTGAAGACAGAGGTAATTTAAGAAACATCACAGCAGTGACTGGCTCAAGTTCTTTGAAAAGTATCTCACAGATGTTAGCTGTCCTTTCAAGATTCAAGGTAGACAAGAAATAATTGACTGGCTTCTTGGTTTAGCTGTTAGACTTGAATATGGAGATAACGCTGACAAATATAAGGACTCGGTATTTGATAATACAAAAAATGCTGACAGTGCAGCTAAAAATGTAGAGCCATTGATCAATTTGGATGTTAATAGTCCTGATTTTAAGGCTGGTGTAATGGCTTTGGCTAACCTTCAGATTCAACGTCATGATGATTACCTGGTAATGCTTAAGGCAGTTAATAATCACAATGTTTTAAATGAGTTGACACAGGATGCAATTGCTAAAGCAAATCAAGCAAAAGAGGGGTTGCCTGTTGCTTTAGGCAAACATATTTTTGGTTTTGACACAGGAGGTGCAGTTCTTTTTTTGTTTTAATTTATTGATTTTTTACAGAGAGGAAGGGGGAGGGATAGAGAGTTAGAAACATCGATGAGAGAGAAACATCAATCAGCTGCCTCCTGCACACTTCCTACTGGGGATGTGCCCGCAACCAAGGTACATGCCCTTGACTGGAATCGAACCTGGGACCTTTCAGTCTTCAGGCCGACACTCTATCCACTGAGCCAAACCAGTCAGCTTAATGAAGCTGCTCAAATTCTGCGATTGCTGCATAGAGAAGAGCTCAGAGAGCTACAGACAAAAATTAATGAAGCTGTAGTAGCTGTTCAGGCAATTATTGCCGATCCAAAGACATACCACACACTGGGAAAAGTTGGAAGATGAACCTTATAGGATTTCAGCCTCTCGCCTATTTATTACAGTTGGGAACTATACACACCGTGATATGTGTTTCAAAATCAAACATCACATTTTCAAGAGAAGAATCTCAGAAAATTGATTGTGTTTTAGAGATTTACCATCATTGTTTTTTCTGTAATAAAGTTTGGGAAAGTGGAAAAAGAAAAGAAAGAAAAACAAAGAGAGACAGAGACTTGGATGGAGAGATGGAAACAAAACAGAGTGGGCCTAAAGAGGCCTGGATGGAAGGGAGGCCTGTGGGGGCCAGGAACAGATGTTTCACCGACCCCTCCCCACCTCACGTGTGGTGCTCAGGAGTGAGCAGGGGAGCCGAAGCCACAGGCAGGGATGGAGGAGGGTGCCCTTCCCTCTGGAGACTCCCATTATCTTCTAACTGCCCTACTCATTTCCTCTCACCCCCTTCCAGGGCCTCTGCTCTGGATGGGGCCTTTGGAATCCAGGGCTCTGGGGTTTTACAACAGAGCTGGGGTGGGAAAGGGTAAACAGCACCGAAGATGGCTGATATGGCCACCCACCTCTGCCTCAGCTTTATTAATTAGTTCAGCCTCAGAACGTGGCACCCAGAGGGGATCCTTATTTCCTCAGCAATGGTTCTAGGGCCTCGGCCCCAGTGCCAACCTCCTCTCCCCCTTGGCCTTCCCCACAGCTGGTGCTTGCTGCAGCTCCGTGTGCCTTACTTAACCACCCCTTCCTTCCCTGTTCCTACAAAGGAGACTGCATCTTTGTATGTTATATTCATATAAACTTTGTAATGTTTTGGGAAAAAAACAAAACAAAAAACAACTATGACCAAGAGAATGCCGCAGTCAATGTCCAGAGTCTGGCTCAGGAGAGCGGAGAGAAAGGAGAATTCCATAAGTTGGCCGATGTCAAGACATTTCTGAGTGACTGCCTGGCATGTGACAGTTGTGTGACCATAGAGGAAGGAGTCCAAGTTTCTCAGCAATGCTCAGCAGTGGTAAGGAGCAGTGAGCAGGCGGATGGTAAGGAGCGAGGGGTTCCAGACTACAAGAGGGATTTCCAACTGTCGGCAGGCGGACATCCCCTGAGGGGTCCCAGACTGTGAGAGGGTGCAGGCCGGGCTGAGGGACACCCCCACCCCCTCAGTTCATGAATTTCATGCACCGGGCCTCTAGTATTTTTATAATGAGTATAGTAATACTTTGCTAACCAAACACAATAAAGTATTTTCATTTTGAAAAAGATGACAGTTTGAACTGATAGGAAACTTTCCTTTTCCATATATAAGTTGAAACTAATTATATTGTTAATATACAATAAGATAATTTGGGATGGAGATGTTTCTCACTTGTTCAACAAGTAGATATAAAATTTGAATTGCCCCAAATCCTAGTGTCTCTATTTCTGTTGTTGTTTTTCTGTTTTTCTTTTAATATATTTTTATTGATTTCAGAGAGGGAGGGAGAGGGAGAGGGAGAGAGATAGAAGCATCAATGATGAGAGAAAATCATTGATCGGTTGCCTCCTGCCCACCCCCTACTGGATATTGAGCCTGCAACTTGGGCATGTGCCCTGATCAGGAATCCAACCATGACCTCCTGGTTCATAGGTCAACACTTAACCACTGAGCTACACCCTACACCCTCTGGGCTTTTTTTGTTTGTTTTTTTAATTCTCACCCAAAGATTTGTGTGTGTGTGTGTGTGTGTGTGTGTGTGTGTGTTTTGTTTTTTTATTTTAGAGAGAGAGGAAGGGAAAGAGAGAGAACATTAATGTGAGAGAGAAACATTGACTGGTTGCCTCCCATACATACCCCAACCAGGGATCAAACCCTCAGCCTAGGTATGTGTCCTGCTGGGAATTGAACCTGCACCCTTTTGGTGTATGGGAGCTACCAACAGCTCCTGGACCAGGGTGAGAGCGGTATTCTTGCCTTGTACCTGAACTTAGTGGGAAAGCTCTGAGTTTCACTATCAAGTATGATGTTGATATATCTGTATCTATTGATATGATCATTTCATTTTTCTCTTTCAGTCTGTTGATGTGATGGATTACAGTAATTGAGTTTCAAATCTTGAGTCAGCTTCACATACCTGACATAAATACTAATTAATCTTGCTATATACTTTTGTACTTTTAGAATTTGGTTTGTTAATATTTTGTTGAAGAGCTAGGTTCTTAATTTATAGTATAAATTCCTTCTAGGAGAATACCTAGTTATAAAAGCCACTTTTGTGTTCTTCCATTTTAAAAAAGTATTTTGATTGATTTCAAGAGACAACTTATTGAAGTGGCTAAGAGCAAAATGCCCAACCTTTGAGTCATGTGACCTTTTGGCAAGTTACTTACACTTTTGTGCTTCAGTTTCCTTCACTATAATAATACCTCAGAGAATTTTTTTTGAAGATTAAATGAGTAATATGGAAAGCACTAAGACTATTGTCTGAAACATTGTAAAGGTTGAATAAATATTAGTTGCCTTATTAATATATTTATGGCACAAGAGGAAAAGAGCAAGCTTAAAAAACAAAAACCATATTTTGAAAAACTAGGAGGTATCACTTCTTATAGGAAACTTTGTTAGCAATCTCACATTTCATATTAAGATGATCTGTTCAACTAGTGCAGTGGTCGGCAAACTCATTAGTCAACAGAGCCAAATATCAACAGTACAACGATTGAAATTTATTTTGAGAGCCACATTTTTTAAACTTAAACTTCTTCTAACGCCACTTCTTCAAAATAGACTCGCCCAGGCCATGGTATTTTGTGGAAGAGCCACACTCAAGGGGCCAAAGAGCCGCATATGGCTCGCGAGCCGCAGTTTGCCGGCCACGGAACTAGTGTATACCTCTCAGAAGACTTTAACATTCTCAGAAGAGACCATGTCCCATTCATTCATTCAGCCAGTCAACAAATACTTCAGTGCTAGATACTAGGGATAGGTAGTGAAGAAAAAGAAGACCCTGCTTGCCCTAGCTGGTATGCTCAGTGGTCAGAGCACTGGCCATGTACCAAAGGGTCTCAAGTTTGATTCCCAGTCAAGGGCATGCACCTGGATTGCAGGTGTTATTCCCCAGCCCTAGTTGGGGCCTGTGCGGGTGGTGACCAATTGATGTGTGTCTCTCACATCGATGTTTCTTTCACTCTCCCCCTCCCCCTCCCCTCCCCTCCCCTCCCCCTCCTTCTCTCCTTCCCCTCCCTTTCTTCCCCCTCTACTCCCTCCTTCTCTTCCACTCTCTCTAAAAGTCAATGGAAAAACTATCCTCAGAGGATTAACTAACAAACAAAACCACAAAACAAGTAAGTTCCTGCTTGCACTGGGTGTATTCTAAAGGAAGAAGACCATTACATATTTTAATAAAGGTTATGATGGAGTGGCCAGGAGTAGAGGTTATGATGGGGTGGCAGAGCATAAAACAGATTTTCAATAACATTTCTTAAACTAATTATGGGGGATAAGAAAGGCTGAATTATTAATTGATAAAGAATAAAATCCCACACAATTAGCCCTGACCGGTTTGGCTCAGTGGATAGAGCATCGGCCTGCGGACTGAAAGGCCCCAGGTTCAATTCCGGTCAAGGGCATGTACCTTGGTTGCGGGCACATCCCCAGTGGGGGGTGTGCAGGAGGCAGCTGATCGATGTTTCTCTCTCATTGATGTTTCTAACTCTCTATCCCTCTCCCTTCCTCTCTGTAAAAAAATCAATAAAAAATATTTTTTAAAAAATCACACACAATTTTTACCACAGGAAACCCTCTAGATGAAATATTATCACTTTTAAGTATTCACTCTAAGCCAGGCATAATAGTAATAATGTAGCTCTGTTTATTAAGTACTACATGTTAATTATGCCATTTAATTCCCATAACTGTTCTGAAAAATAGGTAGTAGGCTCATTTTACAGATGAATAAAAATCTCAGTTTAAATGACTTGTCAGGTTCAGATAGGTAGTAAATATCAGAACACAGATTTTAACCCAGATTCAAAGCCAATGCTTTTAATCATGACATAAGACCTGCTGAATTCTTTTAGACATGCAGCTAATTTGGGTGAAGGGTAGTGGTGTGCCTGTGGGAAAGACATTTTGGATTTGGGGCAGAGTTAAGACTATTGAAGATTAAGCATATAAATCAGATTCATAGTGAAAAAATACAAGCTCGTTGCTGGAAAAGATTACTACCCTCACTAGAAGTAATTCCCCCCTCCTCTGATCTCCTATATAATATTATGACTATACTATTCTACCACTTGCTTCGTGTAACTGGGCAAGATTCTCAACTTTTTTCAGCTTCCAATTTCTTCATCTGGCAAGTAGAGATCATAATACCTGCCAAGCATAATCAAGTGAATGACGTTTTAATTTTCTTAATCGACTATATAAACCACTTGAGGGTGGTCACTGGGATATATATGTCTTTCTGTGCCCCACAGAACAAAAGGGATGATCCTATGGTGTGTGTTTGCAGGTATTTCATAAATATTAGTTGAATAAATGAGTGCCTCATCAGCACTCATCCACTGTGGTATAACTGCAGCAGAAACATGGAGATAGGCACAGCTTTGTTAGTAATTCCAGTTATCTTGATACCTTTGCGTTTACCTGACCTGTACCTTGAGGGTTTTTTAATTTAAATTATGTATTGTTTAAAGTATTACATAAGTTTCTTTTCCCCCCCATTGACCTCTCCCTAGCCACCCCCACCCCCCAGCACATGCCCTCTCCCTCCCCCAAGTGTGTGTCCATTGGTTATGCTCATATGCAGGCATATAAATTCTTTGGTTGATCTCTTAACCCCTCCTCCTCCCCCCCCCCCGTCTTCCCTCATAGGTTAGACAGTTAGGGTTTTAATGTAATAAAACACTTTTTGCTTCTGAAAACCATTTTAATAACCTTGCCTGAAGCATAACAGTTTGGCAGAGAGTGGGACTGTGATATAGTGGAAACAATTGGCTTGTTGACACAAGAACACTGGAATTTGTGATGCTTAGATGTAGGTACGGTTGAGATGCCATTCCAGATGCCCTACTGTTCCTGTTAGAAGCAGATTTTAATATGACTATCAGAATTAAGCTAGCTTTTAGGCTTTGGTCTTCCAAGCTAAAATATGAAATTAAAGAATATAATATGATTTGACACCATTATTGTTTGAATAACATATGCTCTTTCTATATCTAAAACTAAATCTGAGAAATTAGTTTTAGATATAGAGCCCTTCCTATTTAAAAAACAGCTCTATTCTGAAGTTGTTTGAGGGTGTCCTCCCTATAAGGTACGTATAAAAAAAAAGGAGGCTTTAATTTACCACTTTGGCTCTGATTGTATTAACTTAAATAATCCCCCCACATTTCTTCCCTCTAATTTCATTGTAACAGAAATAGGGGATAACATTTAACCACGTTCCTGTGTACTAAAGAATGGAATGGGTTTTAGGACCAGATGAATAAGCACTAATCTACATGATTTCAAGGGATGGTTTGAAAGCTGTTCTGTTGTATTTATAAATACTTCTACTGGTTAATGATGATATATAAAATTATAACAGCAGGGGTTTGTTCCTTTGGTTTAAGATTTTGTTCTTATAAAATACCCCTGAAGAATTTATAAACTCTGTTTTTAATATGAAGTAATCCATTTATTCAATAAATACTTAATTCGTGCCTACTATATACTAGGTGCTGGCGATAAAGCAGTGAACAAAATTGACTGCGCCCCTGTGGAGAACAGGAGGGAGACAGACAATATATTCAGAAATAAGTAATAAGAAAGACGGTAAGGAGCTGTGTTTTGTTTTCTTAAAAAATACACAATGGGTAAGAAAATCTTTAGTAATGTTACATTTGAAAGAGACATTAAGGAAGTGAGGGGTATGAGCCATATGAGGATCTGAAAAAAGGTCATTCCAGGCAGAGTAAATGATGCACAGTATAAAGGGCCTGAAGTGGGTGCATTATTCGTATATTTGAGGAATAACGGGGGGCCAGTATGGCTGGAGTGGATTGAGGAAAGAGTAGAACTGTAGGTGATGTCAGCAAGGTAATGAACGAGTTTATAAGCATGTGCCCTTGAACATATTTTTAAAAAGTAAACTCTTTTGTTTTGAATAATTTTGGATTTATAGGAAGCTTGTAAGATAATTTCCCCATTTACCTCTTACACAGTTTCCCCTAACATTAACGTCTTATGTTACCATGGGACCTTTGGCAAAACTAAGAAACCAGCATTGGCACATTACTATTAACTGAACTCCAGACTGAATTGGGATTCATAGTTTTACCACTAATGTCCTTTTTGCTGTTCCAGGATCCAATCCAGAATACCATATTGCATTTAACCATCATGTCTCCGTAGTCTCTCCTAGTCTATGACAGTTGCTCAGTCATTCCTTGTTTCCTATGACCTTGACAGACTTAAGGGGCTCTGACCAGGTGTTTTATAGAAGGTTCCTCGATTTGGGTTTATCTGATAATGTTTTCCAAATAAGTAGACTAGAGTTATAGTTTTTGAGAAGAAATCACAGAAGTGAATTGCCTTTTTCCAGGAGATGGAGTTAACCCATCCCCATCTTGAGGGGTGACTCACTTCTAAATTAAAGATTATAGAGACCTGGAAAACACTGTCTTATAACCCAAGTGATCAAGGTTAGTATTGCCAGTGGGTAAGTTATGTTAACATGATGTCATGAATTTCACAGTTTTTGATATAGAGATAACATTGTGAACAAGACCTGATTTTTGTAAGTTTTGTCCACTTTATTTTCCCTAGACTGTACTCATTAATAAGTACATATAATCTGTAGCAAAGTTAATTTAAACCTAGATTTTTGACATTTCTTATCTCCCACATTTATTCACTACTTAGCATCAAAGATTGTTGTCATTTTGTAGTGTGTGCGTGTGTGAAGAGAGAGAGAGAGGAAGAGGGGGTGAGGGGAGAGAGACAGAGCAAAAGGAGGAGAAGAGGGTGGGGGCGGTAAGAGAAGAGGAGGGTAGACTTTGTGCCTGTTTTTGTAGTAATCCCACAAGTATATCAGTTGCAATGGCCAAAATCAATAAGTTTTAAAAAAAACACACACAACACTATTATTATATTCCAAATAGTTTTATTTTTGTTGTAAATTTAAGAGACTTTTATAATATTTTTCTCTATTAAAATGCACTGTAGCCCTAGCTGGTTTGGCTCAGTGGATAGAGTGTCGCCTCCAGACTTGAAGGGTCCAGGGTTTAATTCGCGATCAAGGCACATACCTCAGTTGCAGGCTCGATCCCCGGACCCTATGTGGGAGGTCTCTCCCCCCTCTCCCTTCCACTCTCTAAATATCAATGGAAAAATACTCTTGGGTGAGGATGAACAAAATGATGATAATCTACACTAATAAAAGAGAAAGATGCAAATTGACCATACCTTTGCAACACACAACAGCCAATCAGGAGTGAGTATGCAAATTAACCCAACAAAGATGGTGGTTAATTTGCATACGTAGGTGCTGAGCGGCCAGGGTCGGGATGCTTGAGTCATTGATATGGCGACGATGCAGGCCTTCTGCATCGCCTAGCCACTTTGGGCCTCTGGGCAGTGTGGGAAGGTGGAAAGGCGGCTCCAGTTGGAGCGAAGGTAGTGCCGGCAGCCAGGGGAAGGAAGGCCCATTCTTGCACAAATCTTCGTGCAACAGGCCTCTAGTAAGAAATAAAAATAAAATGCATTGTAGCTCACATACTTTGCAATGTGGAATGAAATTAATATTGGATTAGTAGATTGAGGATCTGTGTTCTAGGTCCTACCCCATTACTTAACTAAATGTGACTAATTCACTTAACTCATTTTTCACATCTATAAAATGGGTATAATCATATTTTATCTTTAGCTATGCCTACTACTCAACATGTATTCTCAGAAGTGTTCTATTTAAAAGATTTTAAAGATCATTAAATAGTTTGGGGAAAAATAGATTCAAGCAAAATATTCCGATTAAGCAGCTACTAGCAGCTCCTTAAAAGTGTTGTAAGGGTCATGTGCCTAGCACATAATACATTCTCAATAAACAGAAAATAGCTGATAGAAGTAGAATTTCCTTTGCCCTGTTTTCCTGATCCTATTTAAGTAAATACTCGGGGGGTTAATGGAGGTATGAGGGCACATATGTAATACCTTAATCAATAAAGAAATTTTAAAAAAAAGTAAATACCCGGCAGATTTTTGTGGATGACCTGCTGCTCTCCCATGCTGCTGGCATTATTGGAATAAATGCTCATATATGATTCAACTTGTCTCTGCTTAATTGGCTCAAGTCAGAACAGGTAGCCCGGACCCCTTGTTGTCCAGTGACATATTCTTGTGATCCAGATGGGACATAAGCAGGGAAGTCCTCTTGGGTGAGTACCGGGGATCCCGCTTGCTGCCTGGACTGGGGTTCCCAGGGCTGAGGCCTAGATCTTACATGTAGCGCTGCCAGGAATTTTCCTCTTTTGAGTCCCAGCTGCAGCTTCAGCAATCCCCATTGTCTCACCTAAAACCTAAGTTGAATTGAGTGTACTGTAACTCTGTAAAATGGGGGAAGTTAGTTGTCTGTAGCTCCCTGTCTGGGTGAGCCTGATCAGCTCCTGGTTGCAAGTGGCCTCTCAAGGTCCTTGCCTGGTTATTCTGCCTGGCTGTGCATGGTAAGCCATAAACGGTTATCTGTCTGTTGTGCGCACTTGTAAATACTGTATAATAGGGTGGTTTGCTGGGTGTAACTTTGCCTGTAATCTTGCTTAAATTGTTCAAGGATGGGTGCTGCTGGCTCATCACAAAAGACACTCTTGGGACGGATCTTGGGGGATTGGGCTACTTATACTTACCCACCAATGAAAAAAAGGAAAATGGTGTTTTATTGCAATACTGCTTGGTCTATGTATGCTCTAGATTCTGGGGAAAGGTGGCCATTAAACGGGTCTTTAAACTGTTAATACTTAGAATTGTTTTGTCAGAGGTCGGGGAAATGGGAACGCTGTATGTTTCAGCCTTTATGTTGCATAGTTCTGACCCAAAAGAAAATCAAGGAGCTGAATTGACAGTTTAGAGAAAAGATGCACTACCTGTAATACAAAAAAGGTAGAAAGCAGGAGAAGAGGGAGGAAGAAAAAGAGGCTGCAGTTAGCAGACCTCCACCAAGTATTCCAGAAGCTGGGAACTCCCTCCTTATCCTGGACTGCTGGGCATGAAAATAAGTAAATACTCAGCTAAGCCTTGTTCATTTTTCATATCCCTGTTGTTAAAGAAATTATAACAGAAACTAACGAATGTAATTAGATATTAGCAATACTATAGAGAGAAATTCCTAACTGCAAACTGAAGGTTGACGTCTATGATTCCTTCAATTCTTTTTTACATTTTAATGTCTATTATACTTACCTCACAGGGTTTAATAAGGGATAGCCAAGGTAATATATGTGAAACCTTTTGTAAACATAAAGTTCCATACAAATATGTGATACTATATATTACTTAGCAACAGAGTAACTACAAGAACTCTCCATATTTATTGGAAATTAAAGGGTATACCTGATGCATGAGATTTTTCCCATTAGACCTAGAGTTAATAATTTAATTGTTGCTTATTATTACTGTCTATTATTACTGTTTATGTTTGGTTTCCTAGCTGGAGGATTGTAGCACTTTTAAAAAATATATATTTTTTATTGATTTCAGAGAGGAAGGGAGAGGAAGAGAGAAACAGAAACATCAACCATGAGAGAGAATCATTGATCAGCTGCTTCCCACACACTCCCCTGGGGATCGAGCCCAAAACCTGGGCATGTGCCCCTGACCAGAATCAAAATCAGGATCCTTCAGCTTGCAGGCCAACTCTCTGTCCATTGAGCCAAACCAGCTAGGGCTATAGCACTTTTTAATACAGCATACATTCTTCTATTTTTTTCAAATTCATGTACTTCTATCTCAGTTTTTCTTAAGGGGATGCCCCAGACGTGTTGCTAAGGTTATAATTCAGCATTTCCATTAAGGAGACATCTTTCCAAAAACCATTTTAAAATAGAAAATAGCTCTCTGCAATCATATTCGCTCAGCTTGATACCACTACTCTTAACTTTTGTAGCACAGAACCAATTTTATGGTGACTTCAGAAGGGAAACTATAGCTGGAAAGTAAAATTATTTTGAACCCTGTTATGGTGTCTATTGCCAATTATTCTCATTATGAATAATACATACTTTGTGCTGTTATGGTTCTCCTCCAAAAAAGAAAAATTGTTTTATGACCCATCTTTTTGCTTTATTTTTGTTTTTTAAGTTTTCACTTACTGACCTACCAGATCATTTCAGAGTCCAATAGTAATTTTATTCTCTGGTTCACTAAGAAATAGCATTTTTTAAAAATTGTAGCAAATTCCTCTATCTCTACTCTGAATTTTATTCTACCATTATGAACAAATTTATCTTTCTAGATATTTTTATATAATTCATGAAAATAGTTTTTCAGATATTTCTCAGTATCAAAAACCAGATTGTGAATCTCATTTTGTCTCTAGTTGCTATATTTTGTTATTTTCTCTGTCAGCATTCCTTTTTTCCCCCCCTACTTTATTTTCTGAATTTAACAGTGGGGAATCCACTTGACTGTGCTCACAGCAGGTAATAAATACCATGATAGTCACTGGATTGGGTTTCTTTGGATGATTAAAAGAATAACAGGGTAATTAAGCTTTTCTGAAGCTGCCAACCGTATTGGGGGTTTGGTGCATATCTAAGGCTTATTTAAAAATAGTTCCTTCAAAAATTGAACTATTTAACTGGTAGAATTCCTAAGGGCATATTCCTTTCTCAGGTAGAGATTACTTAGATGACTGGAATTTGTGTCAAGTAGAAGAAAATCCTCTTTTATGTAAGGCTAGATCTAATGCTGTACTCATTCTGATTTATAATGTTTAATTTATTTTTAGTGGGACACTTTTTACCTACCATAAATTCCCTGAAATAGTTTTGTAGTTTTCTTTTCTTTTTCTTTTCTTTCCCTTTCCCTTTTCCTTTCCCTTTCCCTTTCCCTCCCTTCCCTTCCCTTCCCCCTTCCTCCTTCCCCCTTCCCCCTTCCCCCTTCCCTTCCCTTCTTTTTTCAAACAATACATATTTTAAAGATGCAGGTTTCTAAAAACCTGAACAAGAAATATTTACTCAAGGACTTTTAAAGATTTGGATTCAGCCATGTTCATTGCCTCTTGAACCCAAAATCTAAATATAAAATAAAATGCCATAAATAAATAAAATAAAATACAGAAAAGACATTTTTTTATGAGCTACAGTTATGAGCTAAATGTTATCTAAACAAACTGGGATGTTGATATCTTTAAGACTCCAACCTTTCTAAGTGAATCATAAATGAGAACAGAGCTTTCACGACTTCAAGGCAATAGAGTACTGCCTGCTTTTCCCACTTCTTTTCAACACAGTGCTGGAAGTTCCAGTCAAAGAAATTAGGCAAGAAAATGAAACAAAAAGCATCCAAATTAGAAACGAAAATACAAACTTATCTGATGATGATATGTGCTTAAATGTAGGAAACCCTAAAGGTTCCAGAAAAAACAAGCAAACAAAGAAAAAAACTGATAGAACTAATAAATGAATTTTGCAAAGTAGCAGGGTACAAAGCCAACCCACAAAAATCCGTTGTATTTTTATACACAATGAACAATCTGAAAAGGAAATTACAAAAACAGTTCAATTTACAATAGCATCAAAAAGAATAAAATACTTACGAATTAACTTAACCAAGGAGGTAAAAACTTGTACAATGAACTACAAAACATTGCTGAAACAAATTAAAGAAGATGTATAAATGGGGAGACATCTCATGTTCATTGATTGGAATATGTAGTACTTTTAAGATGCCAATACTACCCAAAGCAAAATACGGATTCAATGCAATCCCTATCCAAATCCCAATGATTGTTTTTTTTCAGAAATAGAAAAACCTATTCTAAAATTCATATGGAATCTCCAGGGATTCCAAATAGCCAAAACAATCTTGAGAAAGAACAAAACCAAAGGACTCACAATTCCTGATTTAATGTAATGCTATAGTAATCAAAACAGTGTAGTCCTGGCATAAAGACATACAGATCAATGAAATAGAATAAAGAACCCAGAAATAAACCTTTGCATATATGGTCAAATTATTTTTGACAAGGGTGCCAAGACCATTCAATAGGCAAAGGCAAATGGTGCTGGGGAAACTGGATATCCACATGCAAAAGAATGAAGTTGGATGTTAACCTGATACCATACACAAAAGTTTAAGAAAAATTGATCAAAAACCTAAATAAAAGACCTAAAATAGTAAAACTCCTAAAAGAAAACCCAAGGGCCATTTGGATAATTATAACATCATTCGCAGGCCATACAAAATTATCAACATAAAAATGAGCCTGCTATATTTGGTCAAACATTTAACTAACTCACCCCTAATGCCTTGGCAGGCCAGACCAAATGATTTCACGGGCCAGACGTCCCCCACCCTTGCTCTAGAGTATAGAGGAGAAGGATCCTATCTAATAAAAGAGTAATATGCAAATTGACCATACCTCTGCTACACCCACAAGCCACACCCACCAGCCAATCAGGAGTGAGTATGCAAATTAACCAAAACGGCTGCAGCCACGGAGCTGCAGCAATCAGGAGGCTTGGGTTTCCCCGGCAATGGAGGAAGCCAATCTCCCCTGGCCGGCCCAGGCCTACACTCAAGGCTACAAAGATTCAATTATAGAAGATAAATAAATCCCAACAAAATTGGTGGCAGGCATGGAGCTGGAGAGAGCAGGAGGTTTGAGTTGCCCCCGGCGATGGAGAAAGCCAAGCTCCCGCAGCCCTGGCCTGCCTTGGTCTCCACTCAAGGCTACAAACTTTCAATTATAGAAGATAAATAAATCCCAACAAAAATGGCTGCAGCCACAGAGTGAGCAGGGTTGGCTCTGCTCAAGGCTACAAAGTTTCAATTATAGAAGATAATTAAACCCCAGATACCAGGGCCTCCACTTGGGTTGCTGGGGGGCATGGCCGGCATGCAAACCACCACAGGCCCCTCGCCCAGGCCACCCCACACCCCAAGGGAACCCCACCCTGATCCGGGACACCCTTCAGGGCAAACCAGCTGGCCCCCACCCATGCACCAGGCCTCTATCCTATCTAATAAAAGAGTAATATGCAAATTGACCATCACTCCAACAAGATGGAGTATGGCTGCCCCCATGTGGACACAAGATGGCCACAACAAGATGGCCAGCGGGGGAGGGCAGTTGGGAGGGACCAGGCCTGCAGGGGTGGGCAGTTAGGGGTGACCAGGCTGGCAGAGGAGGGAAGTTGGGGGCAACTGGGCCTGCAGGGAGGGGCAGTTGGGAGTGACCAGGCCTGCAGGGGAGGGCAGTTAGGGGCAATGAGGCTGGCAGGGGAGCAGTTAGGCATCAATCAGGCTGGCAGGGGAGTAGTTAGGGGGTGATCAGGCTGGCAGGCAGAAGTGGTTAGGAGCAATCAGGAAGGCAGGCAGGTGAACAGTTGGGAGCCAGCAGTCCTGGATTGTGAAAGGGACGTCCAACTGCCTGTTTAGGCCCGATCCTACCCCGTGCATGAATTTCGTGCATCAGGCCTCTAGTGAAGAGATTTCTGTCTTCATTTTGAATCTTTTAGTTCAGTTTGGCTTCTTAAAGGATATGATTGCAATATTTTGATAAAAATAAATTTTAAAAAATGTTTATTGATTTCAGAAGGAAGGGGGAGAGAGCGAGAAACATCAAGATGAGAGAGAATCATGCCTCCTGCACGCCCCTCACTGGGAGATTGAGCCTGCAATCCAAGCATGTGTCCTTGACCAGAACCGAACCTGGGACCCTTCAATCCGCAGGCTGACGCTTTATCCACTGAGCCAAACAAGCTAGGGCAAAAATAAAAATATAACAAATAATAGATTCTATGTATTTGTGCACTGTGCACAAAAGTCATGTAAAGATGTTTACTAAAGCACTATTTATGGTATTAAAAAATTTAAAACAATCTAAATGTCCATTGATGGACAAGCTATGTAGCAGCCTAAACTAAAAAGTCATATGTGTTTGTGTTGATATGGAAAGTTCTCTAAAACATATTCTAAGGGAAAATTACATTTTATAATGATATATATGTCATTTCATTTATGTTACAATAAATCCAAAAAACAGCTATATTTTTCTGTTTGTAAATGCATAGAAAAAAGTCTGGAAAGGTATAATATATAGCAAACTGATAACTTTTACCTTTACTTTTTACTTTAAATACTTTTAGTATTCTTTGAAATTTTTTAATAAGAATGTGGCATGTATTACTTTTTAACTAAAGTAAATGAGTAAATATATATATATGTTATATTCATGGAAAAACTAGAGTAAGGGCCCAGAATTCAGATAGTATGTTTCCTGTGTCACGGGGTTGTTGACTACCATTTTTTTTAAAACATATTTTTCTTTAAAAAAATATTTTTATTTTAGAAAGGAAGAAGAGGGAGAGAAAGAGATAGAAATATCAGCGATGAGAGAGAATCATTGATTGGCTGCTTCCTGCACTCCCCACACTGGGAATTGGGCCCACAACCTAGGCATATGCCCTGACCAGAATCGAATCATGACTTCCTTGTTCATAGGGTGACCCTCAACCTCTGAGCCACGCTGGCCAGGCTACACAACTTTTAGCAGTTATCTTGTATCTGTTTTCCCCATCAATAGACTCTGAATAATTCATTGCCATATATGTTTTTGGCATAAACAATTATAGGCATACCTTATTTTATTGTGCTTCACAAGTGTTGCCTTTTTTACAAATTGAAGTCAAGATTCTCCACCTAAAAAAAAGATTACCTACCACTTGCTTTATTGCAATACTCACTTTATTCCAGTAGTCTGGACTAAACCCACAATATTTTCAAGGTATGGTCATATATATACTGTTAGAGGTTTACAATATAGCTTTCTGGACTTACTACTTTGGGTTTAAAATGTGGCTCTACTATTAACTTCTCTAATAGTTAGGTTCTTCAGCTAGGAATTTCGGATACATTCTATTTCATATTGTTATTGTGAGAATTCAGAGAGACAAAAGATGTAAAATTTTTAGTACATTAGCTTCCATGTAGTGAAAATTCAAAAAATTGTACTCTCACCATTTTCTCTGAAAACAAGATCCTATATAATAAAAGCCTAATATGCAAATTGATCAAACAGCCAGTTGCTATGATGCGCACTGACCACCGGGGGACAGACTCTCAACGCAGGAACTGACTGCAGGCCCCAGGCATCCCTCTGATCGCCCCACAGATCTGCCCTGATCGCCAGCCTGGCCTAGGGATCCCACATATAATTGTCATCAGTATAGTATTCAGAATGAATATGGAACAGGTTAGGACTTAAGTTAATATCCAGAAATAGTAACATGGATTTCTGGAACCATTAAATAGGGTTCTATTTCTAGTTGTCTTTCAAAGAATAATTGTGTATCATTTTAGTAAAGTTCCTAATTTCTTAAGACTGGTCAATCATTTCAAAATACCGATTGAAGTAGAGTTCCTATTAAAAAAAACATACAGCCCATTGGTTGGAGCGTCAGCCCATAATACACCAAAAGGTTGCAGGCTTAATTTCTGCTTGGGGCATGTACAGAAGGAAACATCTATTCTCTCTCTCTTTCTCTCTCAATCTCAATTAAAAAATCATGTCCTTGGCTGGACATGGATTAAAAAATTTTTTAAAGCCATACATACTTTTGAAATTTAAATACATTATCTTTCAGTGAGAAGGACTAACATCTCTAATATAAATGAGACCTCAGCATATACCAGTTATTTGAGTTGGTAACAAAAATGTCAATTTGAACTTAATTCCTGTTTGCCAATGGTTATCACCTATTTACTGATACTACCCAAGTTTTATTGCATGAATACAAATTCAATATATGTTAGGCACTGATCTGATCATTAGGCATCAGTGACCAAAAGCACACAAAAAGCATTTGCAATCTAGAAGGATTAAGAATGGAGACATAAAGTAAACAATAATTTCATGTAGTGTACAAGAAATTGATAAAGGCTATGAAAAAAGTAAAGGAGTTGCAACATAATGAGAGGAGTTACAAGTGCAGAAGAAGAGGAAGAACCATCAGAGGAAGACTGAGAAGACAGAACCCTGTGAGTAACAGGAGGGCGTGGTGTTCTGGAATCCTAAAGAAAAGTATTTCAAAGTAGAGGAAATATCAGTAGTCAGATGCCTCCAAGTGAGTCGGACCTGAGAATAGCTGGGATTTAGCAGTGTGATGTTGAGAAGTTTCATTAAACTTGCTATTCCTTTTGGTCATGGAGGAGGATGACAAGAAAGATGATTACTGCTAAGCTCTAATTTTTTGTGGTCTTGTGGCACTACCAGTAGTTTGATCTTTGGTAATTGCTTAACATGTAGATTGCTATTCACAGAAAACTTAGGATACTGTTGATTTTGCTTGAATGTCAGCCTGGTCAGTGTGAACAAGTGGTTGTGAAAATTACATTAATAGTAGCAGTAGGGAATGAGATTTCTGTTGTGAGGATCTCAAACTCAGAACTGCAGGAACTAGTCATTTGGTAGTGACATGACATCATTTAGATTGGGAAAAGCTGACAGAATCTGTGAAGTATGGTACCTAGGTGGCATTCCTAGAGGTTGCTGCGGAAAGAAAGGAAATAGCTTAAAGAGGAAAAAAACTCAATGCTGAATTTAACTTCATTTAGTCCACTAAGAAAAATAATACCAAGTCAGGTGGATAATTTGCCTTCTTTATTTTTAGGTTAATGTGTTATTCTAGCTTAACTTAGGCCCTAAGTCTTAGGGGGAGGTGATCAGAAATTCAACATTTAAGTGCTGTTCCCCAGCAAGGGCATACTGAGTAGATAGCATCATAATATGTGGGCTATGATGAAGCTGCTCCAGATGAATCTCTCTCAAAGTTAATTGATGGGAGCTTCCCACCTTCAAGAATTTTTATTACCTTAGCAATGATATGCCAAGACTGCCTAAACACAGCTGTGGGTGCTGTGCCAACGCCTACATTGCCAGTGTCAGGAAGGATGTACTTTCAAACCTCTAATTTATCTAATAATGTCTTTAGTGATTTGTGTAGGTTTGGCATTGTGATGAAAATGCTTCCTGGCTTGGTTTATAACAAGAATTCAGTATGCAGTCTTGAAATGTGTATTGTCTTAAAATGCATGTAGAAGGTACTAACAAGTCAACTTAGAAAAAGATCCAAATAAAATATTATCCTATTCATCTAACAGAACTTATCCACTCTTTATACTTGAAAATGATGCAAATTAAATGTGTTTTTATGCTAGAATAATCTATTGTGGTTTCTGCTTTATAAATAGCAATATATACTAGTAGTGCTGAAAGAGAGCCTTTCATATTCAGTTACAATCTGACACCTTTCCTCTAATGAGAATCCATAATTAAAAAATAAATTTAAAAAGAAAATGTAGATTGCATTATATCAGCCTGTAGAATGGAAATAGAATAATAAGCTCTCGTAAATAAATATTTATAAAGAGGCAGACAAAACCAAGAGCTGGTTCTTCGATAGGATAAACAAGATTGATGAACCTTTAGCCAGGCTCACCAAGAAGCAAAGAGAGAGGACCCAAATAAACAAAATCAGAAATGAAAGAGGTGAAATAACAACAGACCCCACAGAAATACAAAGGATTGTTAAAAAATACTATGAACAACTCTGTTCTAACAAACTACACAACCTGGAGGAAATGGACACATTCCTAGAAAAATACAACCTTCCAAAACTCACTCAGGAAGATTCTAAAAATCTCAATAGGCTGATATCTATGGAAGAAATTGAAGCAGTCATCAAAAAGCTTCCAGCAAACAAAGCCTGGAGCCAGAAGGCTTCACAGGGGAGTTCTACAAAACATTCAAGGAAGAACTAAAACCTATCCTCCTCAGACTATTCCAGAAATTCAAGAGGAAGGAACACTTCCAAGCTCCTTCTGTGAAGCCAGCATCACCCTAATACCAAAACCAGATAAAGGTAACACAATGAAAGAGATTACAGGCCAATATTCCTCGTGAATATAGATGCCAAAATCCTCAACAAAATTCTAGCGAATCCAATCCATCAGTACATCAGAAAGATCATACACCATGACCAAGTAGGATTTATCCCGGGGATGCAAGGATGGTACAATATTTGCAAATCAATGAATGTGATACATCACATAAAGAAATTGAGAGATAAAAACCACATAGTCACATCAATTGATGCAGAAAAAGCATTTGACAAAATCCAACACCGTTTCTTGATAAAAACTCTCAGCAAGATGGGAATAGAAGGATCATACCTGAACATAATAAAAGTCATATATGACAAACCCACAGCCAACATCATACTCAATGGGCAAAAACTAAAACCATTTTCCTTAAGAACAGGAACAAGACAGGGATGTCCACTCTCACCACTCCTGTTCAATATAGCGTTGGAAGTACTAGACATTGCAGTCAGACAAGAAGAAGAAATAAAAAGCACCCAAATTGGAAAAGAAGAAGTAAAACTGTCCTTATTTGCAGATGACATGATACTGTACATAGAAAACCCTAAAACTCCATCAAAAAAATTACTAGACTTAATAAATGAATTCGGCAATGTTGCAGGATACAAAATTAACGCCAAGAAATCTATGACATTTCTATACACCAATAGTGAACTTACAGAAAGAGAGACTAAAAAAGCAATCCCATTTACCATCGCACCAAAAAAATTAAGATACCTAGGAATAAACTTAACCAAGGAGGTAAAAGACCTATACGTGGAAAACTACACAACACTGAAAAAAGAGATAGAAGAAGATATAAACAGATGGAAGAACATACCATGTTCATGGATTGGTAGAATCAACATCATCAAAATGTCCATACTACCCAAAGTAATCTATAAATTCAATGCACTTCCCATTAAAATGCCAACGACATATTTCACAGACTTAGAACGAACTTTCCAAAAATTTATCTGGAATAAAAAAAGACCCCAAATAGCTGCAGCAATCCTGAGAAAGAAGAACAAAGTAGGTGGGCTCTCAATACCAGATTTCAAGCTGTATTACAAAGCCACTGTTCTTAAAACAGCCTGGTACTGGCACAAGAACAGACATATAGATCAGTGGAATAGAATAGAGAACCCAGAAATTGACCCAAATCACTATGCTCAATTAATATTTGACAAAGGAGGCACGAACATACAATGGAGTCAAGACAGCCTCTTCAACAAATGGTGTTGGGAAAATTGGACAGATACATGCAAAAAAATGAAGCTAGATCACCAACTTACACCATACACAAAAGTAAACTCAAAATGGATAAAGGACTTAAACATAAGACAGGCAATGATGAAAATACTAGAGGAATCCACAGGCAGCAAAATCTCAGACATATGCCGAAGGGACTTCTTCACTGATACTACTCCTAGGGTAATGGAAGCTAAAGAGAAAATAAACAAATGGGACTATATCAAAGTAAAAAGCTTTTGCACAGCAAAGAAAATGATCAATAAAACAACAAGAAATCCCACTGCATGGGAGGACATATTTGAAAATGATATCAATGATAAGGGTTTAATCTCCAACATATACAGAGAACTCATACAACTTTAACAAAAAGAAGATAACCCAATCAAAAAATGGGTAACTGATCTAAATAGACACTTTTCTTCGAAAGAAGACAGAAGGCAGGCCAAGAGACATATGAAAACCTGCTCAAAGTCACTAATTATCAGAGAGATACAAATCAAAACAACAATGCGGTACCATCTCACACCTGTCAGAATGGCTATCATCAACAAATCAACAAACGATAAGTGTTGGCGAGGATGCGGAGAAAAAGGAACTCTTTTGCACTGCTGGTGGGAATGCAGACTGGTGCAGCCACTGTGGAGAACAGTATGGAGTTTCCTCAAAAAACTAAAAATGGAACTCCCATTTGACCCAGTGATCCCACTTCTAGGAATATAGCCCAAGAAACTAGAAACACCAATCAGAAAGGATATATGCACCCCTATGTTCTTAGCAGCACAATTTACCATAGCTAAGATTTGGAAACAGCCTAAGTGCCTATCAGCAGATGAGTGGATTAAAAAAACTGTGGTACATCTACACAATGGAATACTATGCTGTGCTAAAAAAGAAGGAATTCCTACCATTTGCAACAACATGGATGGAGATGGAGAGCATTATGCTGAATGAAATAAGCCAGGCAGAGAAAGATAAGTATCATATAATCTCACTCATTTGTGGAATATAATGAACGGCATAGACTGATGAACAAGAACAGATCCAGAGACTGAGAAACTTCGATCAGAACGTCATACCTCAGGGAAGGTAGGGGAGGGTGGGGGTAAGGTGGAGAGATCAACCAAGGGACTTGTGTGCATGCATATGAACCTAATCAATGGACACAGACAACAAGGGGGTGGGGCATAAGTGGGGGCTGGGGGGTTATGGGGGAATAAGGACACATGTAAAAAATAAAAATTACAAAAAATTATAAAAAAAACAGTAGTGATTCTTAATTACTCTTCATTGTTAAAAAATAAAACCTCAGAGTAACCTAGAGAAATCACAGTTTAAATTATGAGCTAAAGTGATTTCTGAGTGACTGAGATATATCTATGTATAGTCTTTTAAAAAAATCAATCTATTTTTTAAATATATTTTTATTAATTTCAGAAAGGAAGGGAGAGATAGAAACATAAATGATGAGAGAATCATTGATCAGCTGCTTCCTGCATGCCATCTAATGGGGATCAAGCCCACAACCCAGGCATATGCCCTTGACCGGAATCAAACCCGCGACCCTTCAGGCTGCAGACCGACCTTTATCCACTGAGCCAAGCCAGTTAGGGCTATCTATATATAGTCTTTAAAACAATAGTCTTTAATATCTTTAGGTAACAGACAAAGCAATATTGAGAAAGAAGAACAAAGTTGGAGGTATTATACTACCTGAAATCAAGCTATACTTTAAGGCTATACTAATTAAAAGAGCATAGTGCTGGCATGAAAACACATACATAGATCAGTGGAACAGAATAGGAAGCCCAGAAATAAACCCACACCTATATGGTCAATTAATTTTTGACAAAGAAGGCAAAAATATACTATGGGGTAAAGACAGTCTCTTTAATAAATTATGTTGGGAAAACTGGGCAAATACATGCAAAAAAATGAAATGATACCATATACAACAATAAGTTCAAAATGGATTAAAGACTTAAAACGTAAGCACTAAAACTGTAAAACTCCTAGAAGAAAAAATAAGCAGTAAACTCTGGCATTGCTCTTAGCAATATTTATTGGAAATGTCTCCTTAGGAAGGAAAACAAAAGAAAAAAATAAACAAATGGAACTACAGCAAACTAAAAAGTTTTTTCACAGCAAAGCAAAACATTAACAAAACAAAAATCCAATCTACTGAATGGGAGAAGATATTTGCCAATGATACACCCAAAAAGGGATTCATATCCAAAAATATATGGAACTCATACAACTTAACATAAAAAGGGCCAAACAATCTGATTAAAAAATTGGCAGAGGACTTCAATAGACACTTCTCCAAAGAGGATGTACAGATTGCCAACAGATATATGAAAAGATGTTCAGTGTCACTAATCATTAGAGAAATACATATTAAAACCACAGTGAGATATCACCTCACACCTGTCAAATGGTTATCAATACACCAACAAACAAGCATTGGTGAAGATGTGGAGAAAAGGGAAACCTGGTGTACTGTTAGTGGGGATGTAGATTGGTGCAGCCACTGTGGACAACAGTATGGAGATTTCTCAGGAAATTAAAACTTGAACTACTGTGTGACCCAAAAGTTTCACTTCTGGGTAGTTATCCAGAGAAATACAGAACAGTAACTCAAAAATATATGTGTCCCATGTTCATTGCAGCTTTATTTACAACTAGAGATCCGGTGCACGAAATTCATGCACTTGAGGGGGGGATCCCTCAGCCTAGCCTGCGCCCTCTCACAGTCGGACATCCTTAGTGCTACCGTGGAGGCAGGAGAGGCTCCTGCCACCGCCGCTGCGCTCGCCAGCCATGAGCCCAGCTTCTGGCTGAGCGGCACTCCCCCTGGGGAGTGCACTGACCACCAGGGGCAGCTCCTTCATTGAGCATCTGCCCCCTAGTGGTCAGTGAATGTCATAGTGACTGGTCGTTCCGCTATCAGGCCGAAACCAGCTCTCCGACATCCCTTGAGGGGTCCTGGATTGCGAGAGAGCGCAGACCAAGGGACCCCACCGGTGTATGATTGGGGCCAGGGAGGGATCATCAGAGGATCTGCCCCCTGGTGGTCAGTGCACATCATAGTGACTGGTCAACTGGTTGACTGTCTGCCCCCTGGTGGTCAGTGAATGTCATAGCGAGCAGTTGAGCGGCCTTAGCATTCATTAACATAATATGCTTTGATTGGTTGAATGGACAGCTGGACACTTAGTATATTGGGCTTTTATTATATAGGATAGCCAATATATGGAAGCAACCTAAGTGTCCATCAATAGATCATTGGATAAAGAAGATGTGGTACATATATACATTAGAATATTACTCAGCCATAAAAAAGAATGAAATCTTGCCATTTGTAACAACATGGATGGACCTAGAGGGTACTATGCTAAGTGAAATAAGTCAGCCAGAGAAAGACAAATTCCATATGATTTCTCTTAAATGTGGAATCTAAAAAATAAAGGGACAAACAAAACAGAAACAAACTTACAGAGAACAAATTGATGGTCGCCAGATGGGAAGGGGTTGGGGGTGATAGGTGAATATGGTGAAAGGGATTAAGGAGTACAAATTTCCAGTTATAAAAATAGTCACAGGGATATAAAGGATTACATAGGGAATCTAAGTCAATAATATTTTAATAACTATTATGTGTCAGATGGTATTAGACTTGAGTGATACCTTTGTAAGGTATATAAATGTCTAATTGCTATGTTGTATACTTAAAACTAATATTTTATGCAAACTGTAATTAGAAAATAATTAAATGAAGAAACCTAAAAAAAATATAGGTAACAAAGACCCATGTATAATAATTAATGCCTCCATCCACTAATTATAAGGATTTGAGTAGTTTTCATAATAATGGTCTTAGTGTGTTTGACCTGCAGTACAAATTATCATAGATTGGATGGCTTATAAATAATAGAAATTTATTTCATACAGTTCAGGAGGCTGCAGTGTTCGAGATCAAGATGCTAGTAGTTTTGCTGTTTTAGGTGTGTGCTTTGTGGTTCAAAGATGACTATCTTCAACTTGTATCCTCTCATGGTTTAAAGGGTAAGAGCACATTTATTTATTTACTTATTTAATCCTCATGCTCATAGAGAGCAATAGAGAGAAACATTGATGTGTGAAAGAGGAACATCGATACTGGGGATCAAACCCACAACCCAGGTATGTGCCCTGACCAGAAATCGAACCCACAACCTTTTGGAGCACAGGCCAATGCTCAACCATCTGAGCCAGTCTGCTGGGCAGGGTGAGAGCACTTTTATAAGGGCACTAATCCCATTCACAAGGGCCCAACCTTTGTCACCTAATCATCGTTCACAGGTTCCACCTCCAGTGGGGATTAGAATTTCAACATATGAATTTGAGGGAGGAGGACTAAACTTTCAGTTCATAACAATGGTTTTACATCTGCTTTATCCTTAAATACTGCTCCCAGATAAACTGTATGGCTTTTTAAATGTCTAATTTGGGAAAAGACGGACTTAAAGTAAAATAAAATAAAATAATTTATATAAACATAGATAAGTACTGAACTGTTGAAGGTCATTAGATGCAGTTGTATTTTTATAATTCAAATCTTCTACCAAGCATGTTTTGTGCTGTGGTTATTTTTGAAATAGAATTGAAGAGTTAAGATTGACTTTGTGTGTCTGAAGAATAAAACTTGCGCTTTATTTACAGAATTCAGTTTGTGAATTTTAACAGAGTCTGGACTCTTGCTTTATAATATATAACATGGAGAAAGTCAGTATACACAGAAATTCAAATACATATTCATGTATTTATGAACATAAATAGCTTTAATAAAGTGGAATGTTTATGTGACTAAACTTAAAAAATTAAAACTAATTGGACCCCTATTAATGATATTTCAACATAGTTTAGAGTTATTTATGCATATAGTTTACATGTGACTTAGACATAAACTTGACAAGGATTTTTATCTAGGAGTATATAAAGTCTGTACTTTTAAAACAAACAAAGTAACAAGTTGGTATGAAACATTTCCTTTTGTTCTCAGGACATGAATTACTTGAAGAATGGTAAGCATCTCAGATACATATGTTAACAAATAGCAAAGGCTTGTTTTTGGACTATATTTGAGGGGCCTGACAAGATTAATTTGACTTCAAAAGAGCCAGTCCCTCAAAATGACATACACTGCAAAAATTAAGACATTTCTAATAATACTCTACTTCAGCAACATTCTCAATATAATAACATCTGTACCCCAACCCTCCAAACTGCCAGGAGTGTTGGCCCTCCTCTGGTATTTGCTATGTAGTACATTTACCTAACTGTAAAACTTTCTGTATAAGGATCTTTCAAGCACTGAATGAGAATTGATGGGAAAAGGTGGTTTGCTATGTTATTATCTTGTTATTCACTCCTGGTAATTCTCTTAAAAGTGACAAGCTTTAATTATAACCTTCTACTTGAGTTGTATCAAATATTCTCTGATGCGACTATGTTTTAAAATACATTTTGCAATTCTGATTTTTTAGAAATAATCACTTTCACTTCAGAGTCAAAACCATAAGACTATTCTTCTGATAGCTTTCTGACATGTAGGAATATCATATGTGGGTGAAGCGTCTAGCTTGATGTTTTATTTCTAGCTCTTAGTCAGCTAATCCTCCTCCCTACTTCACTGAAAATATTTTCATTCTGTCTGACAAAAAGTAAGAAATTACATTAACTGTGACTAAAAATGTATTTGCAGATGACACATTAATGAGACTAATAGTTCTTGCCGTATTCTTAAAAGTTTTACCTTTAGTGAACTTATATCCAAATATCCTTTTTTTATTTTTTTTATTCTGGGAAACAGGATCACAATAAAGATTTTTTAAGATGATTTTAAATATAAATTTTAAAACAAACAGAAGGACCAAGTAAATGATAATACTGTTAGTATAAAGTCGCCTTAGGCAAAATATTTGGATGTGTCCAGTTACTCCAAGTAAAGCATGATTGAAAGGTAAAAACAAGCAACGCTGAAGACAGTTTAGGTGTATGAAGGAAAATTTTGACTCATAAGGAACCTAGCATAAAAGGAGAAATGGTAATGCTGTTTATAAAGCATTTGGACTTCAAAAGATGCCACCAATTTATTTATTTCATAATTATGAAGGGCAGCAATTGCCTATTCTGGAGTTGTGTGTTTTTTTTCAATTTTTTCCCATCAAAATCAGGATTCAACACACACACACACACACACACACACACACACACACACACACACACATATCTAGAATACTTAGCCTTACTTCAAATACCCTATTCTATATTTTTTTAAATACTGGTCACAATTCATAAATTGATTTTATTACCCACTAATGTATTATAACTTACAATTTGAGAAATACCGATGAAAAATAAAGAGAATTTCTAGTCCCCTTCCCCCTTAGGGACTTAAAACTTAAACACTGTCACTTTATCTGCTTCCAAACCACTAATTTTCTTGGTCTCACATAAAACTTATCACAAAAATTACACCAGCTCCAAACTCTTATAGAGCATTCTGTTCTCAGACTATAACATTCTGTCCTAGGTTATGTGCTCAAGTACTCCCACTACAGGATTTAAATTACATTTAGACCACATTGATTTGCAACTCATGTCTGTTCTTTCTTAGCCAATAGTACATGGTTGAGCATTGTAATCATTTCCTTAAAAAGATAATCAGTTTCCATGTCTATTCTTTACTTTTATAGAATCACTTTGCAAAACCTCAAATCTTGAACCAAACATTTTTTTTTTTTTACCTACACATGAACATAGATAGAAAAAAATCATACAACCAGCAAGACTGGTTGCATTAAAAAATTGTCTCAAACGTCCAGTAATCTCTTGGTACTGTTGGACAGTCCTAGTACTCTCTGATATGACTACTTCATATTTATTTTCTCCTCATCCCTTCTGCCCCATGTGCTTTCTACCCTTACCACCCAGTTGATGATATCACCCAATGGTTCTCAAAGTGTGATCCCCAGACCGGCAGCATGAACATCATATGGGAACTTGTTAGAAATGAGAATTCTCGGACCCTACTCCAGGCCTACTTAGTCAGAAACCCTAGGGTTAGGGCCCAGCATCTGTGTTTTAACAAGCCCGCAGGTGATTCTGATGCAAGCAAAAGTTTGAGAACTACTGGTTGAGAAGCCATTCTCTAGAAAGTAAGCTCCAAAAGCAGATCCAAGTATCCTTTTTTTTTTTTTTTTTTTTTTTGGTCTTTTTTGGGCATCTGTATATCCTGTGGAGTAGAACAGTGCCTGGAACATTGTAAGCCTCAGTAGCTATTGTTGAATCAAACCGTTCGATGTGAACTCCCTTATTGTCCTAGGAATTGGAAACCTACTTGCATCTGTCCCTACTTTCTTCCTTCCTTTTTCAGTTAAGGAAATGTGCCTCATCCTGTCAAAGGTCAGTATTTCCATGTATGAACTGGATGTCATCCCTCCTCGCCTTCTCGAGAACTTTGCTCCTTTGTTCCTTCCCTCTCTCCTGCATTGTCTATCCATCTTTCTCTACGAGATCACTTCATTTAGTATGCAGTCAGATTCTGCACCATTCTAAAACTACAAACTTGCCCTGTCTTCCTGTCCCCTTTCCGTCACTGCCTCTAGTCAGTGGTTCTTGACAAAGCCAATGACTTTTTAAAACATCTTTTTTAAAGATAAAATTTACATACTGTAAGAACTGCACTCATAAATGGTATAATTCAGTGGTGTCACTAGTAGTGTATTCAGAATTGTTTAACCACCACTACAGTCTAAGATGTAGAACATTTTTATCGCCCCAAAAAGAAACCCCCTACCCATTAGCAGTTCCTCCCTGTTTGTTCTACCTCCCAGCCCTGGGCTACGCTCCTCTACTTTCTGCTGCAATAGATTGCCTGTTCTGTACTTTTCATATACATGGAATCATCCACTATGTGATCTTTGGTGACTAGTTTCTGTTGCTTACCATGTTTTCAAGGTTCATACACATTGTAGCATGTAGCAATACTTCATTCCTTTTATGGCTGAATAATATTCCATTGCATGAATATACTGCCTTTTGTTTATCCATAAGCAGTTGGTGGACATTTGGTTTTTTACTTTTTCGCTGTTATGAAGAATGCTATGAACATTCATGTCTGAGTTCTTGTGTGGAAGTATGTTTTTATATCTCTTGTATATATACCTATGAGTGGAATTGCTGAGCCATATCGTAGCATTGCATGTTTAACATTTTAAGGAACTGCCAAAGTTGTTGCACCATTTTACATTCCCACCAGAAATATCTGAGAGTTCGAATTTTTCTATGTGGTCAGTACTTTTTTTGTTGTTGTTGTCTTTTTAATAGTCATCCTACTCAGTGTGAAGTGGTGGTTTTGATTAGCATTTTCCTAATGACTAATGATTTGGGTATCTTTTCTTGTGGTTTTCTTCTATTTATAGATCTTCTTTAGAAAAATATTCATATCCTTTGTCCATTTGTAAATTGGGTTGTCTTTTCATTATTGAGTTAAAATAATATTTTTTATATGTTCTAAATACTAGTCCCTAAATACAAATCAGATATGATTTGCAAATATTTTCTACCATTCTGTGAGTTGTCCTTTCACTTTCTTTTTTTAGAAATATTTTTTTTATTGATTTCAGAGAGGAAGGGAGAGGGAGAGATAGAACCAATAATGTTGAGAATCACTGATCAGCTGCCTCCTGCATGCCCCCAACTGGGGATCCAGCCCCACAACCTGGGCATGTGCCCCAACTGGAAATTGAACCATGACCCTATGGTTCATAGGTGTTCAACCGCTGAGCCACACCCGGCTGGGTGTCTTTTCATTCTCTTGATTTGCATTCCTATTTAACTCTTCTATCGCGTTGCTTGTGTTTTTGGTTTCATATTTAGGAAAACCATTGCCTAATTCGAGGTCATGAGGTTTTACTGCTATGTTTTCTTTTAAAATTTTTATAGTGTTAGCTCTTACGTTTTGCTACTATTACGAATCATAATGTAAATATCTGTGTTTTCCGATGGTCTCAGGCAACCCTGCTAGCAGTTCTCAACCTGTGCGATCCACAGGTTGAGAACCGCTGCTGTAGAGCCTAAGACCATCGGAAAACACAGATATTTACATTACGATTCATAACAGTAGCAAAATTACAGTTATGAAGTAGCAACGAAAATAATTTTATGTTTGGGGGTCACCACAACATGAGGAACTATATTAAAGGGTCGTGGCAACCACTGCTCTAGAGGGATGTCCGACTGGATTGGGCCCAAACAGGCAGTCGGACATCCCTCTCACAATATGGGACCGCTGCTCCTAACTGCTCACCTGCCTGCTGGCCTGATTGATTGCCCCTAACTGCCCCCCCCCCCGCCAGCCTGGTCATCCCCAACTGCCCCCCCTGCTGGCCTGGTTGCCTCACGCAGCCTGCTGCTCAGTTGTTTGGTCACCCCTCACTAACCCCCTGCTGGCACTGTCACCCCACGCAGCCTGCCAGCCTGCTGTTCGGTTGTTACTGTTCCTATGACCGCATCCTGGACAATTTGCATATTCCTCTATTATTAGTATAGATTTGTTTACTTATCACATCTCTATAACTAGATTTTATGCCCCACTAGGTCAGGGGCTATTTCTGTGTTATTCACTAGTATATACACTCAGTGCCTAGGCAGAATGCCTAGTACTTAATTTGCACTCAATAAATGTGTTGGATATTGTTTAATGATGTAATTTTGTTTTGAGAAAATATATTAACTAATTACTAATAATGCTGAATTTATTGTTTCCTAATTCTTAGTGAAATAGCCTTTTATTTTTCTCTTTCAGTAATTGCCCTTCCTTTTTGGCTGCTGCTTTAGCCAGAGCCACATCAGATGAAGTCCTTCAGAGTGATCTCTCTGCACATTACATCCCAAAGGAAACGGATGGCACAGAAGGGACTGTGGGTGAGTACCATTCTACATTATTTGTTCGAAAATATTAAAATATTCTCATGTGTAATGATCCACAGAAAATGTCTGCCAAGTACTAACTTTATGTTTACCTACTGGTTAATTGTATAGTGGTAGCAAGAGAAAAAATAGCAAAAAAATTATTTTTTTCCATCTAACTAATTAAAGGAGGAAAAAAGAGAAAATACAGGTATATTTGAAAATATGTGGAAGTAATTGGAACAAGAGATTATCATAACAGGATATTATCATTAATACCTAGACAAATGGAAAAAGTAAAGTGAGAAATGTGAAGACAACAGAAAAGATGAGTGAAGGAGAGCTTGAGCAAAACCTATTTAAAATTTTTAGCTTACCTTTAAGAATCCAAGTAAAAAAGCCAGATAAAAAATTCAAGAAATCAGTTGTAACAGAACCTCATTATATTACATTTCTGACAGCTATGCAAAATTTAATTTAATTGCATGGATCATTTTACTTCTTTTATCCAGGCAAATTATGAGGTTTTATTTATTAAAGAAGGTATATTTATTAATGTATTAGACTTATACATATTAGATAAGCTCTAAAGAAATACTGATTTTTATAAAAATTATGGAATTACTACAAATTGTTACGAATTTGAATATTTCATTCTGTTTGTTCTATCTCAGGCATTTGCCTTGCAACATGGGGCATGAGGAACAAAGCATATATTAATGAATCAGAGTAGCTAGCTTCCAGAGAATCTGAGGCAGATATAACAGTAAACATTCCTGTTCTTCCTTTATCTCTCTAGATAATTTTGACAGAAAATTGGCAAGGAAGTAATTCCTCTGCTTGTTTTTACTGAGAGTAATTGGTTCACTTGGAACCAAATTATTCCAGAATCAAGTTGGATAGAATTCCTGCTACAATGCACTGGTCTTCCTTCTGGTACTGATGCATAAAGTAAAAGCCCTGTAATGAAAAGATAAGGGAGATTAAATTCTGCTTCACTGCAGCCAGGCTGATGGCTGACTCAGCTCCAGCTCAGTTCAGTGACATTAAGACTGATGAGTAATTTACAGCTGTTAGGGGGTGGACTACTGCTTTGAACAATTTTCTCACCCTTTTAAATTATTTTTTCATTTCAGACAGCAATTATTTATATACTAATGTTCTATACCGCTCCCCACAGAAGAATACTTAAAGTAGCAAGATAGAAATACTGCCCTACATGCCTACTTTGTAAGAATTTTCTGACACCCCCTCTCCCCCATAGGATAGCAAAAGTATGAAATGAAGGCATTTTTTTCTTTTGGTGGATATTATTGGTCATTTTGATTGTATATTTTTCCAAGAGATTACCCAGTAATGTATTCTCCATGCCACTGCTGTGATTCAGCATGATCTATTGTAATTTAAGACTGTTTGCAAGCCCTTAATCTATTTAACCCGAATCACTCAATGTGAACTGCACTGAGGAGAATATCTACAGGGCATAATGTGTTTCTCCATATAGCGGAGTGGGAAATGAGCGTATTGAATAAGGCCTGCTGTCACTGAAATGCCTTTTGTCTTCTTTTTAGTTAAAAAAAAAAAATCCTTAACTTAAAGTTCTTTTCATGTTTGTATCATCCCTAACAGTGTTTGCTAAAAACCCTGCATATCTGTTGGTACAAATTTAGCTTAGCAGATGTAATGCCTGTCCAGACAACCTAAAATCCATTCAAAATATCCCAATGTAAACATTAAAAGCAAAAAGGGGGAAATTATCATTAATACAAAAAAATTTAAAAGAATTATTAAAATACTAGATGCCTAGTGCATGAAAATTCATGCACTGGAGGGGGGAGTCCCTCAGCCTGGCCTGCCCCCTCCCACAGTCTGGGAGCCCTCAGGGGCAGGAGGCAACCCAGCGATCAGGAGAAGGCGACGCCCCATCACACCTCTGCTGCCCAAGCCTTGGCCGGCCCTGGTTACCTGAGCCTCGGGCAGCCCTGGGCGGCCCATCCGAGGCTTGCCTGCGCCTTGGGCCAGCCCTGGGTGGCTGTGGGGCTGAGGGGACTGGGCACCGCTGTCTTGTGGCTGTGGGCGCTGCCATCTTTGAGAGTGTGGCAGTCAATTAGTATATTCCCTCCTTATTGGCTGTGGTGCCGCCATCTTTGTGATGGCACACGGGTCAATTAACATATTCCTTTTTTATTAGATAGGATTGTGTGAATGCATTTGAAAATCTGGATATTTTCTGGAAAATACAAATTAACAAACTTTTTGTAAGAAGAAAGAGATTGAGAAGATTAAGGAGCTAGTTATCTTCCCAAAAGAACAAAGAGTAGGTGATTCTCCAGGTGAACAATTTCAAACGATCTGAGACATAATTCCAATGCTTTTGAAAATGAATTATTCGATTTCATAAAAAGAAAAATTTTCACAGCATAACACTGATACCAAAACTTAGACAAGCTGTCTAGGATAAGATTTAAAAAAGAAATGAGATCAATTTTAATAATGTTAAATATATTAGGTAAAATATTGGTAACATTGAGTACAAAGTTAATTATATTGTTGAATATTTTATCGAGAGCCTACCATATACTTAGCATTTTGCTGGCAAAACAGCGGTGAAACAAACAAAAATATTGGGAAGTCTGTTAGCATAATTTATATATTAACTAGAGGACCGGTGCACGAAATTCATGCACGGGGGTGTGTGTGTCCCTCAGCCCAGCCTGCACCTTCTCCAATCTGGGACCCCTCGAGGGATGTCCGACTGCCCATTTAGGAATCGGGCCTAAACATCCCTCTCACAATCCAGGACTGCTGGCTCCCAACCACTTACATGCCTGCCTGACTGATTGCCCCTAACCACTTCTGCTTGCCAGCCTGATCACCCCATAACCACTCCCCTGCCAGCCTGATCGATGCCTAACTGCTCACCTGCTGGCCCGATTGCCACTAACTGTCCTCCCCTGCAGGCCTGGTCGCCCCCAACTGCCCTCCCCTGCCAGCCTGGTCACCCCTAAGTGCCATCCCTTGCTGGCCTGTTGCCCCTAATTGCCCTCCCCTGCTGGCCTGGTCGCCCCCAACTGCCCTCCCCTGCAGGCCTTGTCGCCCCTAACTGTCCTCCCCTGCAGGCTCGGTCACCCCTAACTGCCCTCCCTTGCAGGCCCGGTCACCCCTAACTGTCCTCCCTTGCAGCCTGGTCACCCCTAACTGCCCTCCCCTGCTGGCCATCTTGTGTGTTGGACTGATGGTCAATTTGCATATTACCTCTTTATTATATTGGATAGGTCAAAAGAAAAACACACACAGAATAATCTCTACCTGTGTTGTCCAGTGCAGTAGCTACTGACGGTATGCAGTTATTGAGTACTTGAAATACAGCTAATATGAACAAAATACTGAATTTTAAATTTTAAGTAGCCACACTGCAGCTATAAAGGTATTTTATTGAACAGTCCAGGTCTATAAAATAAGAGTAATATACAAATCAAAGAATGATATAATGGTTTATATCAGTGGTTGGCAAACCACGGCTCGTGAGCCACATGCGGCTCTTTGGCCCCTTGAGTGTGGCTCTTCCACAAAATACCACGGCCTGGGCAAGTCTATTTTGAAGAAGTGGCGTTAGAAGAAGTTTAAGTTTAAAAAATCCGGCTCTCAAAAGAAATTTCAGTCGTTGTACTGTTGATATTTGGCTCTGTTGACTAATGAGTTTGCCGACCACTGGTTTATATTATTAGCAGTTATTTGTTTCACCCAACTCTATTATACCTCCAAGTTTCTGAATTCATTTATCGTTTTGCAATCCTCTGTTGTGATTGAGTCAAATGCATATTCAAACACATATTTGGAGTGATACAAATAGGCAACTGCTGGCTGAAAGAGATGGTGTCTGGCAGCTGGTGCTTAAAAAAAGATTGGAGTTGCTCCAGAAGTCCTCAAACTACGGTCCGCGGGCCACATGTGCCCGCCGAGAATATTTATCCGGCCCGCCAGGTGCCGCTGCCTGTCCTGCTTAGCAGCCAACTCGTCCCGGGCCTGCAGTGCGCATAGGAATTGGTTCATAGTTGTTTTTTTTAAACTATGGTCCGGCCCTCCAACGGTCCGAGGGACAGTGAACTGGCCCCCTGTTTAAAAAGTTTGAGGACCCCTGCTTAAAACCATCAAAATGTTGTGTTATTTCTTGGCCTCAATTTCCCTTTTCTATACACGTCCTCAGGTTTTACTTGTTCCTTTCAAATGTACCCTTGATTTTTAGTTATATAAAAATGTCAAGGGACAAAACCACAAAACATAGTTTACCGTCCTGTATCAGCAAAACCTTGAGGTCAGTTTCTGAACAGTCATTTAAAAAAGAAATTTGAATGAGAAAACAAGTAACTGTAGTCACAGATTTAGGCAATGTCTGGGCGAGGAATATAAAATGAGACAAAGTTCGCAGGCCGTTCTAAGAACACACAGTCTCTCTTCTTTGGGACTTGTACTGTAGATGGCAAGAGGCATGCACAGCCATTTCCCATCTGGCACACATTTTCTCAGGCTGTCAAGCTGTATGTGACTTAGTAAAGTAAAATAAAAATTTGAGAATTCTAAATTTTTTTACCTGGGATGTAAGAAGAACCTGAAATACTGGCCTGAGAAAACCTAATCTCCCCTTGGTTATTTCAATAACGGCAACTTGAGGAGAGGACAACTTCAGTGGAGGTGATGTGAGACAGTCTAGTCAATACCATTCAGTGTTGCTTAAAAGGCTTTCTTTCAGATCTATCCATACACCGAGGAATGCAAATCAGTCTCAGAAATCAGCTAGTCAGCTCCACTTAATAGGTTGAGTGGTAGACTTAATAGTGTAGGAGTAGAGAGAGAATCCTCTGGTTGTTATCTTTTTTTCTTTTCTGTCCAGGGTTACGCACATAGAATGTAAGTATTTTTTCCTTAAAGAAATAAAAAACTTTGTTAACCTATTGGCTAAACTATTTAAGCTATTGCCTAAAGCTTTAAATAAATAACAAAAGACATCAACAGCCCTAGCCGGTTTGGCTAGTGGTTAGAGTGTCAGCCTGAGGCCAGGTCTCTGATTCAGTTCTGGTCAAGGGAGTGGGCTCCATTTCCAGCTGCAGGTCAGGGCGCGTGTGGGACGCAGTCAGCTGATGTGTCCCTTTCTTTTCCCCTTGCTTCCACTCTCTAAAAAAAATCATTGGGGGGGGGGGGAATTTCCTCAGATAAGGATTAACGAAACAAAACAAATCAACAAAAATAATTTATGTCTGAGTTATAATCAGTTACAGGAGAGAAAACGGGGCACTGGAAAGTGGAGAAGAGGCTAGGAAGGGGAGACAAAGACAAATGATAAGGTCAGCTCTTCTCATCTCTGTAGTTTATAAATAAATAATGTTGCTCAGAGGCCTTTCATGTTCTAATCAGCTGGATAGCCACTGTTCATATTTCAGTCACTCATCTAACCATAGGGGCTTGGACTTCCAGATGATAACCTTGGCAGCCAGCGGAGGGGGAAACAGTGCCCTGAACTCGATAGCAGTGTCCAGAGCACTTGGTGGGCTAGACGAAACCCAGCCATGGCCAAGACCCAGTCCTGAACAGAGGCTTCTCCTCAGGATATAGGGTCATCCTAGTGGCAGCTGCTGGATGATTTTCTACTAGATAAGTTGTCATTTTCTCTTTTCAGAAGCAACACTTCGTTCCTCTTGAGAAGAAGGAATTTCTTCTATTAAGGAGGAGCTTAACTGGTGTGACCTACTTCTGTCTTTACCAATCAGGCAAGTGAAAAGCAACTTTATAAGGCTCTTCATTGGGGGTTTCTGTGTTTCTTTCACAGAGATTGAGACAGTGAAATTGGCCCGTTCTGTCTTCAGCAAACTACATGAGATTTGCTGCAGCTGGGTGAAAGACTTCCCTCTCCGCAGGAGACCCCAGCTTTATTATGAGACATCAATCCATGCCATCAAAAACATGCGCAGGAAAATGGAGGACAAACATGTCTGCATTCCTGACTTTAATATGCTCTTCAACCTAGAGGTAAAGGGCATTTCTGAGGTCAATGAGATTTAAAAAAACACTTTCATGGTTTTCTAACAGAACTCCTAATATACAGGGTGGGGCAAAAGTAGCTGTATAGCCTGGCTGCTGTGGCTCAGTGGTTTAGCATTGACCCAGGAACCAAGAGTTTACTGGTTCGATTCCTATTCAGTCCACATGCCCAGGTTGCTGGCTTGATCCCCAGCAGGGGGCATGCAATAGGCAGCCAATTGAAGTTTCTCTCTCATTGGTATTTCTATCTCTCTATCTCTTTCCTTTCCCCTCTCTCTAAAATCAATCAACCAATAAACAGCAATTAATTTTAAAAAGTGGGTTTACAGTTGTGAGTTCAGGAATTTATTCTTTTTAAAAAAATATATTTAAAAAAATTGATTTCAGAGAGGAAGGGAGGGAGAGAGAGAAACATCGATGATGAGAAAGAATCATTGATCAGCTGCCACTTGCCTGCCACCTACTAGGAATAGAGCCTACAACTTGGGCATGTGCCCTGACCAGGAATTGATCCAGTGACCTCTTGTTCCATAGGTCTATGCTCAAACTGGCTGGGTGGGAGTTTATTCTTGTATTATTATTTATTAACTACTATGTTATTTTCCATACAAACAACTGTAAACCTACCCTGTACTTCTGATAGTATCTGATATGTCTGAATAGGATTAAAGGCAAAGTGGCACAAATTTGCTTGCATTAGATAATAGAAAGGGAATTAGGGGAGAAACCAAGATGGCAGCATAGGTAAACACCTGAACTGCTGTCTTGCACAATTTCAAAACTACAACTGAAAGACAAAACAGACATCCAGAACCACAGGAAGGCTGGCTGAGTAGAAATTCTACAACTAGAAGGAAAGAGAAAAGCACACTGAGACTCAGAGGAGCTGTGTAAGGCAGAGGTACGGAGGTATGCGTGCAGAGAGGGCTGGCAACTGAGTACTCGGCTGGCTTTCTCAATCGGGAGGGAGACAGAAGCTCCCGACTAATCTGAACTCCAGTTCCGGGCAAGATTATGGGGACCCAGACTCATACGGGGAGAAACTGGACTGCCTAGCAGTGGGTGAAACTCGAGGGCGGCTTTCTCTCAGAGGTGCTTGCAGCGATTACCGCGGGACACTGAGACCCAGGAGCCTCTTAGGGCAGGGCTGATGGGAAGCCATAGCTGTTTGCTCCGCCCTGAGACTCCGCCCCATCCAAGCTGAGTGCAGAGGCTTTTGCATATGAATGGCCTGGTACTTTGAATTCTAAACTTACCTAACAAACTGCAGGTGAGTCAGTGAGACCCAGAACATCCAAAAGAAGGCCCAAGGCCCCACAGCAGCTTGCAGTGCTTCACAGCTGGGCCTCATCTGGGCACCTCCAAACCCCAAACAAAGAAGAGGAATCTGCAGATCTCTCCGTAGCTCCTGCTTGGTGGCCTTAGGTAGAGACTAAATTAGCACTTCCTTGGAGATCCAAGAGCCAGTGTACCCAGGGTTTAGAGTGGGACCATCCAGATGACAACTATTGTTTAAAAAATATTTTTTATTGATTTTTTACAGAGAGGAAGGGAGAGGGATAGATAGAAACATCGATGAGAGAGAAACATTGATCATCTGCCTCATGCACACTCCCCACTGAGCATGTGCCCCCCAACCAAGGTACATGCCCTTGACTGGAATGGAACCTGGGACCCTTGAATCCGCAGGCCGATGCTCCATCCACTGAGCCAAACTGGTCAGGGCCAGATTACAACTCTTAAGATCCATAAGGGACACTCAGGGGGCAGACTCAGTGAGCACCAAAGCCCCACTGAAGCAAGTCTTGTCTCATAAGGGTGTCTCCAGCACAGAAGTTCTCCAATCATAGACACAGCTGATCCTCACAGCCAATTGGCATGGAGGTCAATTCTTCCCAGTGATACCAACAATAATCAAGGCTTAACTACAACAAGACTGTGCACACAGCCCACAAAGGTAACTGGGGAGGCTGAGCCACTGGCCCATATAGGACACCTAGCACACAAAGCCACTGTATCAACTCAGGGAAGCTGCCAAAATGCAGAGACAAAGAAAGAGATCACAAATGAAAGAAATGGAGGAAAGCAAATGACTGGATATAGAGTTCAAAACCATGGTTATAAGGTTTTTCAAGAATTTTCTAGAAAAGGCCGATAAATTTAACGAGACCCTCGAGGATATGAAAAAGGACCAATTAGAAATGAAGCATACACTGACTGAAATGAAAAATAATATACAGAGATCCAACAGCAGACTAGAGGATCGCAAGAATCAGGTCAAAGATTTGAAATAGAAAGAAGCAAAAAACACCCAACCAGAAAAGCAAAAAGAATCCAAAAATATGAAGATAGTGTAAGGAGCCTCTGGGACAACTTCAAGCGTACCAACATCAGAATTATGGGGGTACCAGAAAAAGAGAGAGAGCAAGATACTGAAAACCTATTTGAAGAAATAATGACCGAAAACTTCCCCCACCTGGTGAAAGAAATAGACTTACAAGTCCAGGAAGCGCACTGAACCCCAAACAAAAGGAATCCAAAGAGGACCACACCAAGACACATCCTAATTAAAATGGCAAGAGCAAAAGACAAAGAGAGAATATTAAAAGCAGCAAGAGGCCCTAACCAGTTTGGCTCAGTGGATAGAGTGTTGGCCTGCAGACTGAAAGGTCCCAGGTTCAATTGTGGTCAAGGGCACACTCCCTACCTTGGTGTGCCTCCCAGGCAGCTGAATCGGTGTCTCTCTCATTGATGTTTCTAACTCTCTATCCCTCTTCTTTCCTCTCTGTAAAAAATCAATAAAATATATTTTAAAAAATTAAAAGGAGCAAGAGAAAAACAGTTAATTACCTACAAGGGAGCACCCATATGAATGTCAGCTGATTTCTCAACAGAAACTATGCAGGCCAGACGGGAGTGGCAAGAAATATTCAAAGTGAGGAATAGCAAGAACCTACAACCAAGATTACTCTACCCAGCAAAGCTATCATTCAGAATTGAAGGTCAGATAAAGAGCTTCACAGATAAGAAAAACCTAAAGGAGTTCATCAACACCAAACCCGTATTATATGAAATGCTGAAAGGTATTCTTTAAGAAGAAGAAGAAGAAGATAAAGATAAAAATTATGAACAACAAATACATATCTATCAACAAGTGAATCTAAAAATCAAGTGAATAAAAAATCTGATGAACAGAATAAACTGGTGAATATAATAGGATCAGGGGCATAGAAAGGGAGTGGACTGACAATCCTGGGGGGAAAGGGGTGTGGGGGGTTTGGGAAGAGACTGGACAAAAATCTTACACCTAAGGTTGAAGACAGTGGGGGTGAGGGGTAAGGGCAGAGGGTGGGGTGGGAACTGGGTGGAGGGGTGCTATGGGGGGAAAAAAGAGGAACAATTGTAATAATCTGAACAATAAATATTAAAAAAAGAAAGTATTTTATTTTGAATAGGTAATGCGTTCACATGGTTTAGAGTAGAAAAATAAAATATCTCTTATTTTTGTGTCTCAAACACTCAGTTCCCTTCCATGAAGGCAAGGGAACTAGCAGTTTCTTGTGTAACTTTCCAGAGCTATTCTGTAGACATACAAGTAAAAAAGAAAACTGTTATATCACTATTAAGCAGTGTGTTTTTCTTTAAGGAAACTATTTTCATAGTATAATCAAGTGGTATTTATTAAGTTCCACATTATGTTGCTGAAGCGCAACACAAAACACAAACATAAAAGAATGAATTTGAGACTGAGACAGTTTACTGATTTCATGTGATTTTCTTTTTTAAATCTTGGTTTCTGATAGAAAGTAGCTGGAATTACATTTCCTGAATCTGTGACTGACAAATTGGATCATATGAGCCTTGTCAACTTAATAACCATGTTCTTGTCATATTCCTCTTCTCTTTCTATTAAGTGTATTATGTTAATGCAAACAGAGGCAGGTTTGTTTTCTTTGCCTGTCACTTACCTCTTTCCTTAAGTCCATAACTTAGAAATTACAATGTAGTCATTTCTACAAAGCACAATATTTCCTTTACTTAGCAGTTAAATTTAAATTGAAGCTGACTGTCAAGGTCTGATAAACAGTGATGGTGGGTTAGTAACTGGTGCTTATATTACAAGACAGATGAAGTGATATCTTTATTTCCAAATGTTACCATGTCCATGCAAATATAACCCAAAGGATGTTTTGTTTGACATAACTCTTTTATAAAACATTGTCAATAATAAGAAATTGGAAATGATCTACATTATTACATATAGGGAATGATAACTATGATATGTTCATAAAATGTATAGTACACATACATTTAAAATTATGTCTTTGAGAATACTTAATGACATATGGGAAATGCAGGACATAAAATTCAGTGTATAGTATGATCCTGATTGTATTGAAAAATGTATATATGTATGTAAAAGACTGGTTATCTGTGGATGGTGGGATGATAGATATTTACTTCTTTACACTTCTTTATCAGGCAAAAAAAAATGTACACCGTCTTTATAATAGAGAAAAAAATCAGTATTTTTTTAAATTTAAGAAGCTATACTAATTATTTAAGAAATCCATTAGACTTCTCCCATTTCTTCTGATGCTATCTATACTAACAATCTCTCCACAGATCTCACATTGTTTAGTTGCAGTCTCATGTCCCAATTAAGGAATTATTGCCCCCTCTTTATGATAATCCCACAGCAGCTCATTCATCATTTAAAAATGGCTTCTATATGCTGTTTTTCTATTTTACCTTTATCCTACCAATTGAGTTGTATAAAAATGAGTACTACTCTTCAGTACAGGTAGAAATCCTATGTCAGGACTGTTTTTCTAGTAGATCAATTGTCAGTTAACCTTGCAGGTGGTGTTCATTAGACTGCTACATTAACTAGCTGTCATGTCTGTAGTAGGTACAGACTTAATAATATTTGGGTATAATCATTACTTCCTGGACATTTACATATGATACTTATATAAATGTAGTATACTCTTTAAAAGAACTTTTCCAAAGTACAAATAAACCTCTTGTTTTAGTAGTCTTTCAAATCCCCATGAGATAGCAACTCACCCCTACCTAACAGATGGGAAAACAAGCACAAAAAAATTATATTGTTTACTTTGGATATTTGTTTGAATGACAGGACCTAGATTCATCCAAGCTTCTAGAGCTTAAGGAATGTCAAAAACTTACAGATGAAAATCATTAAATACTGTTGTCTAAAGAGAGTCCAGGACTCAGTTCAGCGAGTTATATATCTCCTAAGCAGGGTATATCTGAGATTTAAATACTTGAGTTGAAGAAGCAAATTACTTAATGGCTTAAATGTAATCTTGTGATGAGGCTTCCTTGGGCAGGACAAAGCACAGGTTTGGAAGCCGCCCTTCTGGCAGTTGTTGGGGGAGGAGGGGCGTGGCAAGGAAATGGGAAGCTGATGACTGGAATAGCGGACAAGGAAGTGTTAAGTGCATATGGACATCTCTGTGGTTCAAGTTTTGCCAACCAGTTTAGACTAGTTGAGGATTCAGTGTGACTATGAATGACGTATGAGGGAGATATTATAGTTTAAAAGTATGTGTATGCTTTCATTATCTCTCTGTATCTTAAACAACCTAACACAATTGGACTTGTGCTGGAAAGCCAATTCCTATTGTTCTTAGTTTCTAATTTTATGATTAAAAGGCTTTTCTTTTTGGAAAAATCACTCAATCCAGAACAGTTTTTGTTCAGTCCCTCCTCATACCTTCTTTTTCTTCCCTCTCCCCTCAAAATTGTAATAGCAATTTTGAAGCAAATACGTGTGGGTGGTTTCCATGGTGCAAGACAACTTTCACAGAGAGGGCACTTCAGCCTGAGCTAATTGGGCATGCTGTGTTCCAGCATTCTGGTGTAAACACAGATGCCCTAGTATTGCAGGTGTTTTAGCAGTTGATCAGGCATATCAGAGAAGGGAAACACTTAATCTCATTAATCTGGGCAACAGTGCAGGGGGCCACTGTTTCTGTGTTTCTGTTGACAGGACCAGGAAGAACAAGCTTACTTTGCAGTGTTTGATGGCCACGGAGGAGTAGATGCTGCCATTTATGCCTCCATTCACCTGCACGTTAACTTGGTACGCCAGGAGATGTTCCCCCATGATCCTGCTGAAGCCTTGTGCCGGGCCTTTCGGGTCACTGATGAACGGTTTGTACAGAAAGCAGCCAGGGAGGTATGCCTTTTTCTCATAAATTCTTGTCATGACTGCACTGGCTGAGCTCAACTGATCTGTGGTTAAAGGGCTATTTGCATTTTCCCTTTTGGGGCAGGCATTATTTAAAGTTCTCTTCCAAACTGTTCCTGACCCACAGTGTTGGGTTCTGTTGTTGTTCTAATTCTCTCTTCGGAGGAGTTTTAGTGGAGTGCTATGATGTACAGTATAGAAACTCTCAAGCTGTAATTTTCTCCAAAGGCACTCCATTGCTGGGTCTGGCAGGTGAGTTTTGTCTTTCATACTCACTATTACCTGTCAGGTTCACATGAGGACCATCTCTCTAAGCTGACTTTTGCTGATAAAGTCTGGAAATGGAGATTAAAACAATGGTCTAAAAAAGAAACCAAAGCTGGGATTACTCCAAAGCATTTAGTTCTAAATGGGTTGGCAGTGTTTTGCTGTGTATCTGTTGAGGGAAAATTTGCTTGGAAACAGCGAATCCTTAGATAATCCTTGAACTGATTCTCTTAACAGGAAGAAAAGTCAGAGCTCATGTCCTAATTTCTTAAGGTTAATCAGACATAAGGTTTTTACTCTGAATAAATGACAGGGGCTCTATATTAAGATTTAAACGTAAAAAATTTAATTATCAGTCTGGGTATTGGTACATAATTAACTATGGTATTCTACATTCATTTCTAACTGGGGCCCAATAGAAAGAGAATCATTTTTAATGTAATTATACTATTATATGACCTAAACATTAACTCTTCAAAATGGCTGGAGAGAACAGGGTAGTCATTTTAATCCATTTCTTAGATCTCATAGTTTGCTATACAGCAGTAGTGGGGCTTAGAATTAATGAAATAATTCAGAACTGTTTGTTATTAGAGAAATAGTCTGCATTTCCCACGTATACCCCCGGTTTAGATTAATAGGTAAATCCACCATCAGCAACCACTAAGGTCTACATATAGAGATGTGGGGCTAGAAAACAAGATACAGTGTTGACCTCAGACCTTCCCAGTCTCTTGAGTGCTGGCACTGTCCAGGTGTGTGTCATCCTTCTGACTGAGAGATGATCTGTAATCACCATTGTGAAGCTAAGAGAATCACTTGCCTTTCTCATCCTCTGTTCTATCCCTTTTCCTCTGTGTACTCAAAAGTATGACTTTTTTCCTGACCAAGTTCACTTTATTTGCTTTGCCAGTGACCCTAGTTTATCTCAGTCCTGCCAGTAGTTCTCTTGAGTAATTTAGGTTTGTCTCAACAAACAGTTAAGTTTTCTCCTTGTGCTTCCATGTGCTGCTAAGTGCTGGGAAGAAAGCAGCTATTCCTGTTGCGAAGCAGCCCTGCCTCCTGTTCTCTCCAGGGCGTATGCACGCAGTGTCTTTATCGTGTGTTCCAGGGGGCTGAGTTTTTGCACAGTCTGTGTGGGAAGACATTTTATTGGTGGGTGAGAGTTTATAACAGACTATCCCTATATAGGGAAAAGGAGGTGTTTTTCTCATTGGCTACAAGGGGCCTTTTACCACCCATGATGCACTGGTTCTAATAGGCCAAGTTCTTAATAACAGACAGTCCTGCTCATTTGGTGGTGACTCATGTCAAATGAAGACGTCATATTAGTATAGTAGCACCAAGAGCATTAAGTAAGGTGATCCTGAGCTACAGCAGTGAAATTCCAGGCTGTTAGTTCTTCATGCAATGTTCCAAAAGCAAGTTTACAAAGTTCATTTCTAAAATTATTGGTTTTAAAGTATACTAGTAAGCATCTTAGCACTAACTCCAGGGAATGTATGTTATCTCTTGGCTCCTATCTTACTATCCAGAGTATGGGAGCATTTGTGTAGCAGTCAGATGCTTTACATGTTATTTTGTAAAGTGAAGACTCTCTCCCAAACATACAGTATGTCAGTAACAAAACAGAGATCACAATATGGTCATCTTTACTCTTTAGAGTTGTTATAGTGGATTCAGCACTGGACTAGCAGGAAAAAAGAATTTCATTTCTCTTATGTGTACTAATCAGTTACCTTCCCTTGGACAAGTCACATAACCTATCATCGTTTTCTTACCTGTATATAAAATGGAATTAATAATTATCCCTGCCTTGTATATCACAGATAAATGGATCTGTATGTGTGCACATTTAAGTACATACATGCATATCAAAATGAGAAACTCAAATTTAAAAATAGAAATTGCTATTTATTTGTGAAATCAAGCTATTAATAATCTAGCTCCCAACTGAAAGGTCTGAATCAATTATAAATTGCTTCTCAATGAGAATGATATCTATTTTTAAAAATTTTCTTTTAAACAAGATTTCTGCTGCTGGTCAGCACCCGCCGATTTTTTTTTAATACATATTTTATTGATTTTTTTACAGAGAGGAAGGGAGAGGTACAGAGCGTTAGAAACATCGATGAGAGAGAAACATTGATCAGCTGCCTTTTACACACCTCCCACTGGGGATGTGCCTGCAACCAAGGTACATGCCCTTGACTGGAATCGAACCTGGGACCTTTCAGTCCACAGGCCAACGCTCTATCCACTGAGCCAAACCAGTCAGGGCTCTATTTAAATTTTATTATTGACAGTATTATGGGAGATGCCTCCCCTTTTGCCCCCCTCCACCCAGCCCGCACCCCACTCCAGGCTTTCCCCATTCTATTGTCTGTCAATGGGTTATGCATATATGTTCTTAGAATTTGATATCTATTCATTTTTACTGACTCTAGTTTTATTTAAACTATTTTCAGAGCTTAAGATGTGGGACCACAGGAGTGGTGACTTTTATCAGAGGCAACATGCTACATGTAGCCTGGGTGGGTGATTCCCAGGTTATGCTTGTGAGAAAGGGCCAAGCTGTTGAACTAATGAAGCCACACAAACCAGACAGAGAAGTAAGTATGGTCTGTTCCACAAAGGCAATTTTCTGGTTATTAATTAAGATTCTCTTAATAACATAATTATCACCATTATCTCAGCATCCATGCCCACCTTCCAAAGGAGAAATAAAGAGAAAGTTTATCTGTTGTTTACTGTTAAGGTAGATGAATAAATCCTGAATCTAATTATCTGCTTCTTTTCATTGCATTGCTATTTAGGATGAAAAGCAGCGAATTGAGGCCCTGGGAGGTTGTGTAGTCTGGTTTGGTGCCTGGCGAGTGAATGGAAGTCTATCGGTCTCCAGAGCTATTGGTAGGAAAAACCAATTAATTTTTGTTTCTCTAAACTGTCCTCTTTGGCTCATTGTCTTATGTTAACTCTGATACAACAAGAAACCAGAAATGATAATTTATATTATCAGTGTACTTTTTATTATTTAAAACAGCAGTGGATGGTGGCTCTGTAAATTATTTAACCTACTCATTTATATGCTTAAATTCCATTATTAAAAGGGAACTGTATTAAGAAACGAACTTACTAGTTTCTATCCCCCCTTATTTTTTAAAAGGAAGTCTTTAATCTTTAGTACACAAATCCACACGATCCTCATTTCATTTCATTTTGGGTCATATATAGTTTAAATCAGTATTTTCCAGAAAATGGAAACCTCCCCCCATATTTTACCTTTATGTCATTCATTATGAATTTTTAAATGACTAAACAACAGAGAACAAATCCATGGGGAAAACATTGTGCTTTTTAGATGAAAATAATTTTCTATATGAGTGTAATAATTTGCCAAAGAACTCTGGAGTTTCAAAGAATCTGCTCCCTAGGACCTAAATTCTTCAAAAGAGGGTAAGTCAACAAAACTGTCTAAAACTTAGCAGGTAAACAGCTACATTGATTAGACAAAATTCAAGGGTGTAAGTTCAGAGGATTGAGTTATAGTGTACTTTCTGTCTTTGTTTCACTTTCGTGCCTGAATTAATTTTAGGCTTCATGCCTTAGCTTTATCTTCTGTTGTTTTGAAAGAATCAATCAATGTGAGTGCCTATGTGGGTGATATGCGGATGTGCATATATACTGCAGTTCTTAGTCACAGTTTCCTAAAGAAATGAGGTAATCTGACATAGGGATAACATGGATTAATGGAATTTACCTCTAATCCCCAACTTTTGCTTGTCATTACCAAAAATCTCCAAGGACTGATTCAGTTTCACCACGGATGTGAGTTCCTCCCACTCGTTGGGAAGGCACTGGCAAGCTGTGAAGTGGCCCAAATGTGGGGAGCAGAAGGCTGAGAGAGAAAGAAAAATTCTGCAAATATCTCCTAAAAAAGTGAAACCTGGCTTTATCGTATGACTGAGGGAGTTATTAGGAACTCTGGAATAAGGCCAAATAGGGAAAATTTCCCATTTCTAAAACATTCTATATAGAATTTTTTTTTGACAATTTCAACCAAAGACCTCTTCCTCTTGATCTTCCCATCTTTGTCAGTGTTTGAGAGGTATCTTTAATGCCTGTTATAGAACCAGCTTTACTAGGGAGATACTTGACTTTTCTTGTTTCTAAAAATATAACACATGGGGAAACTAAAGCAGGGGAAGAATGTCCTTGACGAAGTGAGTCTAGGACAGAATAAGCCGACTTCACAGAGGAAGTGACTTTTGTATTGGGCATGGAGGATAGTGTTCAGGGAGGAAATCCCAGGTACGGGGGGATGTAAATACAAATACATGGGCGCCTGAAAGAGCAGTGTTTTAGGAACAGAGGCTGGACGTGCTGGTGCTAAGTTGTGAAGGGGCTAAGTAGTCTGGGCTTTACCAGGTGATGAGCAGAGGGGCCCACAGGATCAGGTTTGTAAGACAGACTAGAGTAGAAAGCCTGGATGAATGATTATTCAGGAAGCTGTTGATACACTTATACAGAGATGAGGCAGTAAAAAGGGATACAGAGGAGGGTATAAATTGATGGGACAGAAATGACAGTTCGTGGGGGAAGAGGAAAGCTAACTTCCAGGCTTCTGACTTGTGTGACTGAGAAGATAAAGCATTTGTAATAAAGCAGCAGCAATTTGGTGGGTGGGGAGGAGGGCAGATGAGTTCATTTTGGATATATTTTATATTCTATGTACCTGTGGTATGTTTTGGAAAAGACAATTTATATGCAGCTGGAAATACAGATCTGGAGCTTAGCAGAGTTGGATATAGAGATTTGGGAACTCATCCCATTTTGGCAATAATATTAGCAACCTCTGAAGTAACATATATATTAGTTGAAACTATGGGTATGGATGACATTGCCCAAGAAAAAGGTGTCGTATGGAAAGGGAGAGCCTCATTCCTTAAGGTAGAACAACATAATGAAGTCAGCTCTCTGGGTTTGTATCTTGGATATGCCACGTTACAAGCTGTGGGCCTTGGGAAGTTTATTTCTCTGTTTCTATTTGTTCTTTGTAAAGTGTGAACAGTAACAGTACCTGAGTTATGAAGTTTTTGTATTAAATAGCAGAATACATGCACCACACTCCAGAGTTCTGTATGTCACAGTATTAAACAGTGATTGTTAGTGCTATTTTTTATTTAAGATTCTAAAATTGATTTTGAGAGAGAGAGAGAAAGAGAGAGAGAGAGAGAGAGAAGGGGAGAGGGGAAGAGAAACATCGATGTGAGAGACAATTGGCTACCTCCTGCACGCCCCCAACGAGGGACCGGCTGCACCCCAGGCACACGCTCCAACCTGAGCCACACAGGCCAGGTCTGTTAGTACAATTATTATTTTTTAAAATACATTTTTATCGATTTTAGAGAAGGGTGAGGCAGATAAAAACATCAGTGATGAGAAAGAATCATTGATTGGCTGCCTCCTCAACTGGGATCGAGCCTGAAACCTGGGCATGTGCCCTGACCGAGAATCACACAGTGCCCTGACACTCAATCACCGAGCCACACCAGCTGTGCTGTTAGTACAATTGTTAAGTGAAGGAGCTAGTGAGGAAAATAAAGAGGGGATCAGAGTTTTAGAAGTGGGGTATCTCAGATGCTAGGGGAAGAGGGTTTCTAGGAAAAAGTAGTGAATAGGGTCAAGGGCTGCAGAGGTCAAGTGAGAAGTGGGTTAAAAAAAAAAGTCCTGGAATTTTGAAAATAGGGAATAAGGCAGTTCCTCGCATAATGTTCTGTTCATTATCATTTTGTTATAACGTAATGAGATGCTGTGCCAACTTGCTCATTTGTATTAATTAGCCTAAGGTAAACCTGGTTTCCTCTTATCATTTCACTTAGTCTCAGAAACCTATAGATGACATTAAATGAAGGCTTACTATGATTGGTAACGTCTGAAATAAATTGTGTTTGATCTGTAGGCACAGAAACCAGAAAACAATCAGGTGAGGGAAAATGAGCGATAACATGAAGGAACATGTACAGAGTTGGTTTCTTGGACAATATGGTGGTGACTTGAGGGAAAAGCTGATTTGGAAAAGGGTTACTTTCATTGTTGGTTGTTTTTTTTTTGATATTTTAGATCAGACCCTGTTTATACAATTAAGGAAGAGAACAAGTAGAAGAGAAATTGAACAGAAGAGAGACAGAGAGAGAGAGAGAAGCCAGGGTCCAAGAGTACCGGTTAGCTTTGAGAAGGGAAAGGACACCTTTTACTCTGAGAAATGGTAGCTGATATGGGTAAATCTTTACAGATTAAAAATAAAAATAAAGCAGAAGGAATGGTGGCGAGGAATTGAGGAAATTCAGGATTGATAAATTTTCCTTGATGTAGAAAATTAGGCCATCTACCCAAATCCAATAGTTTAATTGGAAGGAGTTGAAAAATGATTTAGAAAGCTCATAGCATAAAATAGAGGGTTAAATGGGGACAAGAAAAAGGATTCCTAAGCAGAGTTCAACTCTACTTAGGAAAAAATGACTCTTAAAGCTTTGAAAATTAAAAGCTCCAAAGCCCTTCAAATGTATGATCCAAAGTTGACTGAAGCACAGTGTTTCCTAGCGTATTGGAGAGAGGATGTTGAAGACAAAAAGATGTTGCCATTTCTACCATGAAATGGATAATCATGCCCTCCTACCAAATTTGGGGGCGAAATGTCATGAATTTGACATCCAACAGTAGAGCAGGTGAAAAGCCAGAATTCTGGCAGCATTTCCTTTGCAAATCTTTGTATGTTCTGTTCTAAACTAACAGTTGCAGTAGCCTTTTACTTGACACACTAAAACAAGATTTTTGGGAACAGCATGACTCAGATTGCATTTATTTTTAGAGCTGGAATTCAGAAAATGATGATGATGATAACAATACAGTGAGATGAAGTAGCAGAGGGGGAATTTATTTGTGGAGGACACTGAACCCCACCATTGGAAGTTTTAACTAGCTTTTACAAACTAGCTAATTAAAAGGCATCATAGTATAGAAGTGAAATTGACTAAATCAAAACCATGCTGAGGAAGATGGTTCTGGCCACTGTATGAAAAAGATAGTTTCTTACCTTGTAGGTAAACGAACGCAGACAAATATATTCAGTATGTTTTTTAGGGTATCCCTTTCAAAATGCTGGGTGGGGCATGTGGCCCACCGTTGGTGCTAGCCAAGTTCTCCATAGGGTTCCTATTCAGCTTTCCGGGTCTACTTGAGGATTAAAAAGGAATGTGAAATGTTGGGGGAAACCTATATCAGATACCAGAAACAGTGACAATATAGCCAGATAACTTCAGTACATTTCTCTTTATTTCATCTTCCCCTACTCAAAATGTCCAGTTTTAGCGCAACGGAAAGGCTAATAATTGATGAGGGCTGTTAACAAGTGCTAGGATTTGGACCCAGGAAGTGGTGACTCATGCTGGCATCCGTAAACCACTAAGCTATGTCTGTCACTGCTTTACAAATGATAAAAGCACTTTGTAAATTTTTAAAAAGTATTATTTATCAATGAATTACGAATTACTACTTAATGTTTTGTTTTGTTTTTATGTTAAGAAATAAGTATGCCTTGTTGTAAGGAATAATCTATTTGGTTACCCAATAGGGTAAGGACCCTTTTTGCTAGTTCTCTCCAAATCCCTAAGGAAAACAATGAATGGATTTGGAAGTGCTCTGGATCTGGAAGTTCCAAACTGCACTATAGATGATGGCTTGTCTTAATAGTCTGTGAAGGAAACCTACCTTGGTGTGTGGGCCCAAGGTCTCCAGTCTGTCTCTACTCCCAGCACCCTATATTCAAATACATATTAGTCCCTAACAGTTCCCTCTCTTCGCAATTCTGTTCCTTCAACCCAGGACCCTTCTCTGCCTGGTGAAAACTAACTTCTTCAAGGCCCAGCTATAACGTCATTCTGTAAGTGGATGAGCTGAGGAAATAGGGTTTTGGGGGTTCTTATACAGTTGTTTACAGGTGAAGGATGAGTAATAGTAATAAAGACAGAAGGGGATAATCAGAAACAATTGGAAGAAAAAAGCAAGAATATGGTAGTCCCTAAAGATGAGAAAAATGATCATACACATTCTGACTGTTCTCTAGAAGTAATAAACAGTAGAATTTGAAAAACAGAAAGCAAATTGGACTGGGAATTGAGACTAACATTCTGAGTCTGAGCCTTGGGAAGAGTTTTTCCTGGCTTGTGGGAGTTGGACTTGATTTTTAAAAATCCCTTGTAACTCAAGCCTTCCTTAGTGTTCACAGAATGAAATTTGATTTCTAAGCAAGGATATAATAAGAATTAAGTGATTAATAAAAAGAAATGATCAGAACTTTGGTTTGTTTTTCAATGTGGACCTGTTCTCAAATCTCAGTTGGATCAAAGTTAACCACCAGTAAAAGAAAAGATCTACTAAATCCACAAGGTTTTCCTACGCAGGACTGACGTTTCCAGTACAGCAACAAATTTAGATGTGACATTTGTTGCCATGCTCAGCTAAGCCTAAGTCATAGCTAGGGCATAAATTTCAGAGTCTAAGCTAGAAGAGAAATTAAGCCCCGTTAATGACAACTACACAACTGAGAGTGAGGCATAAGCAGCATCTGATTAACATAGAATTCAAGTATTCTCTAAAACTAGTTTATAAATTCTTTCCAGTAAATTCAGATCACAATTGCAGAATGTGGTCAGTCATAGGATTGGCCATGCACATTCTTACAAACAAGGTAAGCCAAGATCTGACCTACGTTCTAATTCCCACAGGAGATGCTGAACATAAGCCATATATCTGTGGGGATGCCGATTCCGCCTCTACTGTGTTGGATGGAACTGAAGACTACCTCATTCTGGCCTGCGATGGCTTCTATGACACCGTGAATCCTGATGAGGCCGTGAAAGTTGTATCTGACCACTTGAAGGAGAATAATGGAGACAGCAGCATGGTTGCCCACAAATTAGTGGCGTCAGCTCGTGATGCTGGGTCAAGTGATAACATCACAGTTATTGTGGTTTTCCTGAGGGACATGAACAAAGCTGAAAATGTTAGTGAGGAATCAGACTGGACAGAGAACTCTTTTCAAGGAGGGCAAGAAGATGGTGGGGATGATAAGGAAAATCATGGAGAGTGCAAACGCCCTTGGCCTCAGCACCAGTGCTCAGCACCAGCCGATCTAGGTTATGATGGGCGTGTGGATTCATTCACTGACAGAACTAGCCTGAGCCCAGGGTCCCAAATCAACGTGCTGGAAGACCCAGGCTACCTAGATCTCACACAAGCAGAAGCAAGCAAACCTCACAGTGCTCAGTTTTTGCCACCAGTTGAGATGTTTGGTCCTGGTGCACCAAAGAAAGCAAATCTTGTTAACGAGCTAGTAATGGAGAAAGAATCAGTTCAGTCATCACAGTCTGAATGGAGTGGTGCTGGAGCGTTTCCCTCGTCCTTTAATTTGGGTTTCACAGGGCAGCAGATACACAGAATGGAGAGTTTGTCTCCTGTCTGTTCGAGGTTGGAAAATGAACAGTTAAAATTCCTGGGAAAGAGAGTTTCTAGATTATCTCATTTACGCTATCACTACTCAAAGAGGCGGTATGGATTCAGGTTTAATCCAAAGTTTAATTCATTCCTCTCTGCTCGAGAGCCTTCCCACAAAGTAGGCACAAGCCTATTTTCACTTACTTCATGTGAGAAAAGAAATAGGATGTTAAGAAGTTCTCTGCCATGGAGGCAAAATAGTTGGAAAGAGTATAATGAAAACATGAGGAAGCTCATAAAGAGTAATGATATTCCATACCCAGATCTTACCTGGAGCTGTAAAATATAATACTTTTCTCTTTAGAGTAGGCTAGTTAGCTCTCCCCCAATAAAACCACCATCAGAGTAGAAACAAGGTAGACATTTCTGAAATATGTGTGTTCATTATGAAATCATGGATGGCTCAATTCTTAAATGTAAATAGATCTCTAGGAAACTCAAAATAGTGATTTCAATCAAAAAAGTTTTTTGGCAGTTTCATTAGCAAAATTACACAACTGATCCCTGTAATGTATCTCCATATCTACATACAACCCCACCCCACTGCCTCTTCACACCATTAGTGGAAGCTTGCAAGGTACTTATGTCAGGATATAGTGTTGAAGTAATGCAGTTGAAATCTGGTCTGATATGCCTAATATATCTTTGGAAAACTTAATGTAGAATTGATTTAGTTGAGGACTGTTCCTCAAAAGACTCGGGACTATGAGGGAAAACCCTCCCTTGCCCACTTTTTTGGTAAGTAAAAGACTATAAGCCATAAGAGTTTTAACTGGTAACAATGAAAGTAGAAACCTAGTGTAAAAATGTCGTATTTTCAGACTTGGGAGGCACCATAAAGATTTACTGATTCCCCGCCCCCCCTTTTCTGTAACATAAAGGACAAAGCTGTTTAAATTATTTCCTAAGGCTGTAGCTATTTGGGAGTTTCATAACCTGTTATGGTGCTTTTAGTGGAATTTTTATTATTTGTCATATTAGAAGACTACTGTCAACTGGTTTCAACCTATGATGCTAACATGTTTTTCATTGTACCTGCATCTCAGGAATAACACTGGTTTCATGGAGATGTCAGGCACATTTGAAAAGAAAATAGAATAACATTTCTATTTTTTCTCCCCCCTCTTGTTTTAAAAGGTCAAAGACAGCAAAAGCCAGATACCATTATAAAAAAAGTGGTGTCCTAGCTGGTTTGGCTCAGTGGCTAGAGCATCGGCCTGCAGACTGAAGGGTCCCAGATTTGATTCCAGTCAAGGGCACGTACCTCAGGTCCCTGGCCCTGGTTGGGGGCTTGTGGGAGGCAACCAATTGATGTGTCTCTCTCTCTTCCCCTCCCTTCCACTCTCTCTAAAACTCAGTATTTATTAACAAAAATAAAAGTTTTAACTTCTCTAAAACGGTTTCCCCCAAGGGAATGAATTGGTGAGAGGTTGAAAGCACTGCTTAAAACGAGCCTGGAGGCCAAGGACAAGGGAGAGTACACAGTACTGAGACCAAGGTCTGCTTAGTTAGAATGGAGAATACCCCAGAGTCTGCTACATGCAGCTTCATGCAGAGAGAGTGTGTATTTCTCATTTCAATATTTATTTACAGCTTATATTTTAAAATTGTCTGCTTTTTGCCATTCTGCAGTTTCAAGTCAGAAGCACATCTTCAACTAAAGACAGCAAATAGAATAATAATCAGATTCATTCAACGAAGCAGCCTGATTCTGAGAATCATGCTTGTCTCCACATGACATGTTACCCTCCCCTAGTCAACTGTCGACCAGACAAGCCAATGGACAGGAGGTACCTGCTATAGTTCACTCATTATATGAGATACTGGATGCTCTTGCTGAGGAACGTCCAATGCCTAACCATGTTTGTACGTAATACAGTTCCTTTATGTTCTCCAGATCCATAATGGAGGAGTAAAACCCTGGATTTTAAAAACAGATACTTTGGGTAAAAACAGCTTCACTTTAGTGATGATCACATCATTAGTTTACGTATTTTATTTTAAAAAATTGAATGTAATTAGACATTTTCATATTTGTTTTCTCTTGGTTTGAAGTCAGTCTTTTCTCGAGGCTTGTGACCAGAATCTCACCAGCCTGATATTTTACCCCACTCCCCTGATGGACCTCACATCTTTCATTTTCTCAAGCCTAGATCTTGTTAACAACCCATCAGGTGCAGTATCAGTTTCGAATCCAATTATCTAAGGAGATAAGAAAACAGAGGCAGCAGAATATTGGTATGTTATAGTCCAGCATTTAGCTAAATTTAAAAAAATTAAGATTTTTCTAGAACTAATGTTTTTGATCAGAATAAAGATGATGAAATTGGGATGAACACAGACCACATCTTCAGGGGTCTGGATCTTGTAGGTTTGACTACATAAGCAGTGTTAACTCCATTTTCATACCATAGCCCTCTAGAAAATAAAGCAAAGTAGTTCTAGTATGATCAAGTTATGAAACAGTATTGTAAAAAATAGCAAATTTTCTTTTGTCCACATGCATATTTATAGAGTAGTTAGGTACCATTTGTAAGGTAAGTCCTTTAAAATTCTATAATACATATTAAAGTAGTGGTTATTGGTCTGATATATGCTGCTCTTGGTTCTGTAAACCAGATAGAAGCAGTGTTTTGTGAAGTGCAGTGTTGTATCTTAATGCCGCTGGTGATAGAAAGTAGTTCCCTTCAGTTCAAATCCTGTGCCCTTATTTGCTGCTTGCTGATGTGAGCAGTAAGTATCCTCTAAGTAATGGTTTTTACAAATTTCTGTTAACTTGTACTTTAAGACGGTGTATCTGGTGATTGTAAAAATATTAGATAGATATAAAAGTATCTATATAATATATATTAACTGTTAATGCTGAGGTAGTCTGTGAACTCCGTGTTTTGTACTTTTACTCACTGTGTAATTTAGTGGTGGTGAAAGTTCTACATCTTTAAGAGTGGCAGTATCCCTTTTTGAATTTAACATGATCTGCATCAATTTGTTTGCCTGCTAAAGTTTTGTTAGAATAGGAAATAGTAAAACAGTGTAAACAAGAAAGTATAGTATTTGGTTAGGGAAACAGACTTCAAGTCACCAACTAAAGTGATTATGAACGCCTTGTACATTCACTGTTTCAAAGGAAATCACCCTAATCTGTTCACTTTCTGGATGTGTACTGTTGAGAGCTAGCTGATGTTAAGCAGCACTATTACATCAAACACTGGGACTCTACTAAAGAGGATGGTGGAAATATACATGTATATACCTTTACTTTACCTAGAAATGCCATCCATTGTCCTTGAATTAATAAAATTAAAGTTACTGTTTTACTTAAGAGGATCTCAAAAGTAACACCTTTTCCAAGGACAGTGTCAGCAACATCAATGTCAGTATTGAGCCTGACCACATTTAGAGTGTACAGTGTCCACATGGTGGCATACTGTATCTCCCTGATACTCACACTCCATTTTGGAACACTAAGCCAGTAAGAAGTGCAACATCCAATGGGCAGATGAAAACGATGCAGAAAGTTCAGTGTTTATAGATACAACTGCTGTGGTTCTAGCACTTCCTTCCCCATCAGAAGCTTTGTAAGAAAGTGATCTAAGTAATTATTTTGATGTATAAACATAATTTATTCCCTCAATGGTCACTCTCACCTAAGCAAGGCCATAAAAGGTGATAGATACCCACCAACTCTTATGTTCCGACCTGTGAATAGCTTAGATTTTTTTTTCAAAACAAGATACCGCCAGTATTCCAACACGACTATTTTCCAGACAAATGGTACTGTCTTGAAAGATAATTACTTCCTCTAGCAGCATTTTATCTTCTGTTTTGAAGATTATTTATTGCACTAATTAGACAGTATGAAGTAAGATAGGGAACTCCAGACGGACATCACGGTTGTTCTGGAAAAGGAACGACTCTGATAAACTCTGATGTGTCAGATAACCCTCAGATGTATCATCAGTAACCTCCTCTAGGTGCTCTTTGTCCTCTGGTTCATGACATTTCTCTGCAAAGAAATTCTCTGTGGAGTGAAGCGAATGAAGTAAATCATTTCTTTCCAAGTAAATTTATCAACTTAAGAACCTGCTCTACATCTCACTCTTGAGTTCAGTTGCAATCACCAGTGATCCTTCATATTTCATTAAAACTGTTCATTCAGGTGAAGTATGTTGAAATTTTGCCAATATCTTAATAAAACCCAGCAATTTAAAACCACTATTCATTTGTCTTTTTATTCAAAGGAAATATATTTAGTGCTGAAATTTAGCTTGATTCCCTCAGAACAAAATAAAATCTTGAGGTGGTAGTTTTCTTAAACTTTAAAGTAGAAATATTGTTTTAAAAAGTTGCTGGTGTTGCTCTGTTATTTCCTTCCCTGAAAATACATAAGAGATATATTTCCTCTTCTACGTGTTTTCCCTGTAAGTTTAAATGGGGTGGGGGGAAGGGGAAGTAGAGGGGTTAGTATCCTCAAATAGATGAGGAATAGGACCTGCCAAAGGCTGTTAACTCCTCAAATCTACCAACTACTTTAGCCTTTAAACTGCATCCAACCAGTTTTTCCCTTTCACTTTATTCTTTCCCTTTTGTTTTAAACTGCAAAGAAAGGAAAATAATCAGAGGAATTGCATTTGAAATTCTGTCTGGAGGTTTGCTGTTGAGAGAGTTAATAGGAGATAGAGACAAAGGTTGGGAGTGGAAGTGAAGCTAATAAACCAAGACACCTGCATCTAAGTGAATGGAATTAAACATGCAAAACAAGTAAACCTAATAAACTGCACTGTTTACTCTCTTCTCCCCACCATTAAGTCCAGAAAGCACTTAAACCCCTAATTCCCTAAATTCATTCAGCACTTAGTATGATTATATATGGAAATGAAAGAGAGCAAGAATTGAGAAAACAGCAAAGGTCTGAAAGAATCATATTTGAAGTTTGTTAAAGCTGGGAATAAAAGAAAAGGAATATAAGTAGTAGTTAATACTTGAAAAAAATCTAATATACCATTTACTTAGTTCAAAAGAAACATCTCTTTCTGAAGGAAAAACAAACCCATAGGAACATGTAAGAGCTGTGGGACAATTATCAGTTTAACATATGCATAATTAGGATCCTAGAAGAGAAAGATAATGGGCAGAAGAAATAATGGCTGAAAATTTTCCAAAATTAATGATAGACACCAAATGATAGACCCAAGAAGCTCAGAACACTAAGCAGGTTAAATACCAAAAACATACTCCTACAGGGTGGGGGAACACAACACCTTCCAAGTGGTTTCATTGGCAAATTCTGATCAAGGGTAACACCAATTCTATACATTCTTTCAGAAAAGACGATTCATTTTATTAGAACAGCATTAATCTGATACCAAATTAGATGAAAACAGAACTACAGACCAATAACAATCCCTCGTGAATATAATGCAAAAATCCTCAGCAAAATATTAGCAAACGAGTATCACTACATACTTAATGGAATAACTCAAAAACAACGACAGGACCAAGTGTTTGTGGGATGATACTAGTACCTTCATTATGTTGTTGGGCATGCAAAATAGCAGTGCTAATTCTGGAAAAGTTTGGCAGTTTCTTCTAAAATCACACGACTGAGCGGAATGACTTCTGTCACCAACTACCTGCAGTTAGGCCAAACTTGAGAGGTTAAAGGCAAAGTCCTCCACGAGACTGCTCTCACTTCAGAGGCCAGGTTTGGAAGTCCCAGGCCACCCGTTGGCTACACATTTGGGAGTTCCCACCATTGACCATTAGGTTTGATAACTGGCTTGAGTAGCTCTCAGAACTCAGGAAATATGTTGCTTACAATTCCAGTTTTATAAGCACAAATCAACCAGGGAAAAGGAGAGACACAACAGGGTGAGGTGTGGAGAGTCCCAATATGAAGCTCCCTGGTGATCAGGGCATGTTACCCTCCTGCACCATCAACACATGACAATGCAGAGTATTGCTCAACAGGGAAGCACACTGAGAGTTCAGTGTGCAGAGTTCTTATTGGGGTTTCACTCGGTAGCCATGACTGGCTCACTGGAAATAAGAACCAACTATTCAGGCTCCTATCATGTGACTCCTAGCCCCAGTCGTCTAATCACAAGGTTCGTCTTTCGGCATGGCAGCCACATCCTGAGTCATCTCTTTGGCATAAACAATCAGTATCCACACTCCTGTCACTCAGAAAATTCTAAGCACTAAGCGGCTATATCCCAAGAACCAGGGACAAAAGCCAACCAAATTCTCTTATTACACACCCAGCAATCCCACTCCAAGGCATATATTACCTTAGAGAATGGAAATGTTCACACAAAAACCTATACAAAATGTTGATAAAGTTCATAATCACCCCAAGACTGGAAATAAACCAAATGTCCTTCAACGGGTAAATGAATAACCTGTGGTACATTTGTACGGTGAAATATGACTTGGCAATAAAAAGGAATGAAGTACCAATTTACAGAAGATGGATGAGACTTAACTGCATTTTGCTAAGTGAAAGGCTACAATAATTCTGTAAAAGGGAAAACGAAAAGGACAAAGAACTACCAGGGGCTGGGTGGTGGGGGATTTTACCTATAAAGAGCTAACACAGGAAATTTGGGGTACTGAGCTCTTCTGTACAGTAGCAGATACATGACTGTATTTGTCAAAAGCCACAGAACTGTATATCACAAAGGCAATTTTAATATATGTAAATTAAAAAACCAATCAGGATGTGTGGGGAAAGACAGAATGCAGACTGACAGATGAATAGAACTAAATTAAAATGAGCCACATAATCACACTGGAGAGACTAGGGAAAAAGGAACTAATGTAACTCTGAACTGTAACATCTAAATAACTTTGGAAAAAGTGTTTTGATATCACACTAAAAGGCTAAAATCTGTACAAAAACACTGTACTGTAGTTGAATTTGTTTCTCATAAGAGTACAGGTCAGCAAATCTTTGTTTCTGAATATTATTGTCCAAAAAGGGGGCAGGGATGAGCCTGAAGCATGCTGTGGGGGCAGGGAAGGAAAGGAAGGAGACACTGGGAACATATAAAGGATACAGGAGCCAACCTGAAAGAGATTCAAATAGCCCAAACTGGAACAAACAGCACTGCAAAATAATGCCAGTACTGGAACACAACTCAAAGAATAAATATCCATGAGTCAAACTCGTGTAAATAAGCAGCTGGGGGAAAAATAGAGAAGGGACTTTTCCTTAAGAATTATAATAATAAATGTAGAAGAAATAACCAACCACCATTGGAATACTGCAGTAATAACTGCCATAGTCAAGATCTACTCCTGGATGCTAAAATTGGCTGTTAAGAACAGAAATAATATCTGCACAGTCTGGAAATTACTAAATATTTGCCCCAAATATTTAGTAATTACGAAGAGGAAAAGATTAACGGGGAATTGTGACAGACACCACCATAACCAAGTAAGATTAACATCACCAATAATAAGCATCTGCACCAAATAGCCCCTGATCTGATGCACTTGGAAGGGTATATCACCTCTGTGGTAGCCTTCTCAATAACACATAATCTCAACTGAAAATGAAAAAATATCAGACAAATCCAAATAGAGAAACATTCTGTAAAATACAGTTGACCCTTGAACAAGGCAGTGGTTAGGGGCAGTGACCTCCCATACAATTGAAACTTCTGACTCCCTCAAAACTTTAGTCATCCCTGGGTATCTGTGGGGGCTTGGCTCCAGGAGTCACCAAAACCCATGGATGCTCAAGTCCCTTATATAAAATGTCGAAGAACAATGCATACCGTCAGCATACTGCTTTTGATCCTTGGTTGGCTGAATAAGCAGCTGTAAAACCCAGAGACAAGAAGGGCCAACTATATACTTATTGGGGGAAAAAATGCATGTAAGTGGATCTGGGAAGTTCAAACCCATGTTTTTCAAGGGTCAACTAGAATTGGTTGTCTTCAACAATGTCAAGGTCATGAAAAACAAGGAGAGTCTGAGGAACTGTCACAGACTGAAGGAGACATGACAACTAATTGCACTGTGGCATCCTGGTCTGGATCCTGGAACAGAAAAAAGTGAGTTAGTGAAATAACTGGTGAAATCTGAATAAATTTTGTAGTTTAGTTAACAGTATTATAAATGACTAATTTCTTTGTTTTGTTCACTATTCTATAGTTAGGTAAGATGTTAACAAAACGAGATGCTGGGTAATAGGTATACAGGAACTCAAGATTTTTGCATGTGTTTGTAAATCTAAAGTCATCTAAAAACATTTTTAAAAGTCACAATCTTTAGATCTTTAATCATGAGATTTTAAAATGATGGGTTTGGTTCAAGTATGGTAAATTGGAAAAAGTAACAGACGAGCAATGCATTCCATTCTTGCCAATGGTGTTGAGCCTTGAGAGAACCTAGCAACCTCCCGAACCTATTTCTCTTGCCAAAATGGTCTGACGCACAACTTATCTACCTCAAAGGTTATTTCAGGGTTCAATGACACAATTGGTCCAACCTGTACAGAAATAATATGCTTGTGCAAAATGCAAGCATTACCACTGTATCTTTTGGCCTAAGAGAAAACAGTATTAAGGAGATATTTTCTAGGAACAAAAAGGTAAAAATAATTAAATACCGAGCAAGGTGACAGTGGAAGCAAAGACTAAGACAAACTATGTTCTTCAGAAAAAGAGGGAACTTTTTTTTCTTCTTTAAGGGTGGGGACTCTGTAATGGTACAGAGTAGAGCAACGGATTAGAAATTGGTTCCTTATATAGATTGTGGGTGATGACAGCTATACCTGGGAAAATGGGAGAGATCTCATTTGCACCAGATCTTTTGCAAATCAGAACAAGAGCAACCAATGGGGAGAGGGGAAAAGAACTGGTATCTTCCCTCACTGCTATGTAAAATTTAGCACAGCCAAAGCAGGCATACCACATCGAAGAGGGAAAGCACGAGGGTGCCTGACACCACTGGGGACTTGGATGCAGACTTAATATGTAATAGGGCTAGAAACAAGGGAAGGAATCTTTCCAAAGATCCCATTACTAAAAGTTAACTTCATCTTTGAAGAAATTTTTTGGTCTGTAGATTTATGATTCTAGAATGATGGGATAGCAGCGGCCTATATCCACAAAACTAAGCACAAACAACTAATTAAATGTTCCATCTTTTTTTTGACTTAAAAATCATGTTTTCTTAAGCTTCAGCCTTCTATATTAAGAAAAAAGTGACACTTCCAGAAATTCTAATGACAGAAGTCAGCAAACTATCTCTTAAAGAGGTGACAGTAAATATTTTAGACTTTGGGAATCAGGTTTCGTTAGCCACTCAACTCTGTCTTTGTAGGGAAAAGCAAGCTATTGACTATCTGTACATGAATGGATGTGGCCATGGTCCCATAAACTTTATTTAGAAAAACAGACAGTGGTAGGGACTTGGCCCAAAGATAGTTGTCTCCCCCTTGAAAGAATGCTAGGTAAAAAATTGCTAATTGAATCCCAGATATTTTCCTCAAAGGATTGTGTGAATGTGTATATACACTGAGTGGCTAGATTATTATGATCTCTGAACGCATAATAATCTGGCCACTCAGTGTATATGCTATATAATAAAAGGCTAATATGCAAATTGTCCCCTTGACCAGCAGTTCGACCAGCAGGCAAGCCGGCCAACCACCCATGTCCCCTCCCCTGGTCAGGCTGGCCAGACCCCACCCATGCACAAATTCATGCACCGGGCCTCTAATATATATATGTTTGTACACACACACACACACACACACTGAGTGCAGATTATTATGCGTTCAGAGGTCATAATTGGCCACTCAGTGTATATTCTGCATATTTCTTGCTATTTAATAATTCACAAACATTAGTTGAGGTGAGATGGAACCCAACAAAATAGGCATAATTGTCTTCATCATAGGAGAATGCTTTTGAGTACAGTAAGTTCTCATTTAACATCGTCAGTAGGTTCTGCAACGTTAAGCAAAACGACATAAAACGAAACAAATTTTACCACAGGCCAACCATGTACACACACGAGCCAAGTTCCTATGCCATCGAACAAAAGGCTGTTATCTGAGGCCTGCTGGCCTGAGCTCATCTTTTAGTTCAGAGGTGGGGAACCCTGTTTCTGCCAAGGGCCACTGAATGTTTACAGCATCATTCGTGAGCCATACAGAATTACCAGCTTAAACATTAGCCTGCCACATTTATATTGGTCCACTCGCCCCTAATGCCTTGGCGGGTCAGACCAAATGATTTCACAGACCTTATGTGGCCCGTGGGCCGGATGTCCCCCATCCCTGCTTTAGATATTTACAAATTTGTTTTTCTTTTTTGGTGAAATCTGTTGCCAACTTTAATTACAAAAATGGAGAATTTTTTTTACCAGGAGGATAGTTAATATTTCTTTAGAAGCTTAATTTTTTTGAAGGGATAGATTTTATTCTTAAACATGGAGTCAGAATATGCTAAAAATGCATTGGGTTCCTTGAACACAGGAGATAATATACAAATTAAGTTCAAATAATTTCCCCTACAAAATTTTTGTGCAAGCATAACAAGTAAATACCTTCCAATTTCCCTACAGCCATAATAATAAAAAATAGTCTTGCTGACACAGTGAACTCAAACTCCACCAATTTAAAAGGGTCTCATCTAACTAATTCTCCATTCATCTAAAATAAGGGCAGCACTCCTGTTTTTATACATAGTAACCTGAGAGGATAAGAAAAGCCAAAACATACTTGAGATCCAAGTGTACTGTGATCTAAATATCACTATGAAATTTGGGGAATTCAATGGTTTTAAAAACCTCAAGGTCATGAAAAATAAGAGCAAAAACACTTAATAAAAAGTGTTTTATTAAGAACACTTCCTATATAATAAAAGCCTAACATACAAATTATCCCCTCCGGTGGTCGTTCGACCAAGAGACGAGAAGTTCAATCACTCGCTATGACGTGTGCTGACCACCAGGGGGCGGCGCGGAACATGGTGGGCGTGTTGGTGATGCGCTGTGACCTCTCGCCAGCTACCTGGGGGCGGGGGTGACTGGGATGGAGGTGCAGTGAGAATGTGGGATGTCCGCCCGAGCTCGCTCTCCCCCTGCTACCCTCCCCCAGGACGCCAGGGACCACTTCCCCAACCGGGTGCCCAGGAGGAGCCTGCCCCGCACCCATGTGTCATCTTATGGATGAGCCGGGCCACAACTGCCAGGACCACAGGGGCCGGTCTGCGAGGCTGGCTGGGAGAGAACATGCTGCCCGCCTGGCTTCCATGTGGCACCGCTGGACAGCCCAGAGGCCCATGCTGCACCCTGGCCCGTGGCATCCGGCCGTACTCACCAAATCTCCACTTGGGGACTTGGGCACCATGACTCAGGTGGAGGGGAGCACACGGGGGCCCAAGTGCTGCCCACGGCCCAGAGGTCTGCTGGGACTTGCCTTTCCATGCCAGATGCTCACACTTCGATCGCTGACCAGGCCTAGGGACCACACCCATGCAGGAATTGCGTGCACCAGGCTTCTGGTATGATTACAAACTATGTTCCTATACATACATGTCTATGCTAAAGTTTCGTTTATAAATTAGGCAGAGTAAGAGATTAACAACAATAAAATAGAACAATTATAGCAGTACTCTCCAGTAATTCTTCTATTTTTCAGTCCAAACCTATTCCTGAATCTACTTGATGCCACTCATTTCAGGGGATCCCTTGCTCAGTCTTCCTATGGACTCAATTCTTGCTGGTGCAACACACAGCAGGATGGCACTGGATTTTATCACGCTACAAAACGGCACACAATTTGAAATGTATGTTTTTTCTGGAATTTTCCATTTAATATTTTTGGATCACAGGTAACTGAAATCATGGAACACAAAACTGTGGATAAGGGGCTACTACTGTATATAGATTAATGACCCAAGAGAATTGCATGGCTAAATCACTCATGCTAAGAAGCTCTTACAAGTAAATTTCCCCAAGTGAAGAGTCTATTCTCAGGCTTCTCTTATTCTTAAACACATGCAGTTTCACATATTTTGAAAATAAAAAGAATTACAAAGGCATAAGGAAAAGCACTCAGTTCTATATAAAAACTGTATAGGTCAAGAAATGGCTAGGCAACAGTGAGAGATTCAAAGTGTCAATCACTTATGTTTATGGATTTATTTTTTTTTAAACTCATTTTTCACAATGGTTTGCTCTCAACACTAAAGGTGCAAAATTCTTAATTATATTTTCATCTATTACAATGTAGTCAGAGATAAGAAAAAGCTGGATTAAAAATATGATCTCATCAAAATGTAATGACCATGAGCACAATTCTATCTAATAGAAAATGTTGATTACTGCATGACAAACTATGTAATAATTATACAACAGCATGCCAATTAACATGTTAGTAAACAAATGTTAAATTTTTACTTTTCCTAAGATTATAGTTCTTAAATACTTCCAATTAACTTTTAAAGAGAAAACGTAACCATATATATTAAGGACATTATAAATAAGCCTCCTAACTTCCCATGCATTTACCAATAGTCTACAGAGCTCAACAGCCTCTATAATATGCAGGCAATTTAAATAGGAAAAAAAAGGAGGCTTCCTGTCCCACTTCTAATAAATTGCAGAGGCATAATATTTTCTCAAGTTCATTTTATTAACAAAAAGAGCAAACTTTTGAACAAAAGCAAACCATGAATCATAGCAACCGGCAACACATTAGACATGGACAAGTGAACAATATTAAGTAAAATATAAGCAGATGAGATGCCTCTCACATGTATATATTCTCATGCTTTTTCAATAGTCTCTTAGTCAACTTTCAGTGTAATTTTCACCAACAGTCTAGCAGCTCAGACACAAAAGCAGGAGCACAATGGCAAAAGTTTGGCAACTACTCTGGGCTCATTGCGAGTATGAAAGTATAACCCCTATACCAGTTCCATGTAAACCTGCAATTTGCATTTTCTTAAATGTAGCTGACACTGAAATCAACGTCCAACTGATGAAAATAAACAAGGAGAAAAGAGGACATTAAATACTTGTACTTTAGAGGCAGAAAAATGAAATACTTCAAATGATCTTATACGCGTTCATGTAACCAGGAATATAACCAATCCACATTAACTTATTTACTAGTAAAAATACACTTGTAAAAGTTACACAATAGAAATATTATGAGCCATCGATCAGTGTGCCTGCACTTGAAAAAAAAAAACAAGAAAAGATTTATTTATAAGTTAACTTTAGTCAGTGTAGTGTTATTTCAGTCATTCACATAAGTATCTACACGTAAGTAATTTTTCTGTTCACTAATCTACAGGCACTAATGAAACTATACACTGATTAAAACTCAAAAGCCAGTCACTTAAACAGCACAGCATCTAGCCAAAAACAGGACAGCACCGGTGCCGAGCATCACTGAGCGCATGCACGTCTCTAGGGACATTTTTCGGCAGTTACTTTCCCTTCCGTTGTAGTCGACAAACTGCTCTTTAAGAATATACTACTTAGCTAAATTAATCAAGGACTACATGTTTATTCATTACATCACACAGAATTCTTCCCACACTTTTTCCTGTGAACTGAAGTCTTCTACTAGAATCGTGCTACTTCCTGAAGTTTCAGAATTATTATTTCAGGTAGATATGATGAAAAAAATTAGACAAAATCTGACAGATGACAATTTGAGCACCAACTACAGCAAATTTCAGGGTCAGGATAGCTTGCAAGTCAGTTCTCTTGGTTTGAAAATTACCTCCCACCGTTGTCTTCAGTACTGAAGCTGAGATCTTCAATGCCTATTTGTTCACCATCAGGAAAACTGGAATGTGTATCTAAGATAAAAAAATTAAAAACAGGTTACATTTTCTAATGACCAGTATTTTCTTGCATGTCTTTATAAATGATCTTATCAAGTATGGTATTTAAGCAATAAAGATTTGCTGTGTTGTGAACAAAGCTGTCTTCAGGGAATTTGTGACCTGAGTCAGATGTAAGCAAACACAAGGAGAAATAAAGGAGAGAAGAAAGGTACAATAGATATCCATAGTTAGAAAATGAAAGCACTGCCTCACTTTGTCCTCCAGGGACACTGTGGGGGCAGCTGAAGAAGGAACAGGAAATGGTGATGCACACTCTGAAGATTGTATAAACATAAAATGTATTGGAAGCCAATTAAATTGCACATGCAAATATCACGACAAACACCTAACAGCACTCAAAAACTTGCCAAAAGTTGGCTGCTTCTTTTGGAAGGAGAAAAAATTACTAAAAGTGTTTTAATATTTAAAAATCATCCAACGTGTGGCTCTATATTAGACACTAGAACCTGAGGGAAATATGTAAAATATAAAGCTGACAATTAGCATAAGCCTGGCAACATTCTCATTACAGTAATTCTTCTGAATGCTCAGATTGATCAGTAAGGTCTTTGGATAAAGTATTAACAGTGGGTGATAGATGTTAACTAAACTTACTGTGGTAATCATTTTGCAATGCATACATACATATATACATGAAACATTATGTTTAATACCTCAAACAAAACAAAAATATCAACAATAGGTTTCTCTCTGAGCTTTTATTCTATGACATTTTTGGGAGGAAGAAGGAATAATAACTGATGACTATATTATGTGCACATATTTCTAAAAAAATCAGAAAAAGTTATCTTTAAAAAAAGTTACATTAGCTAGGCTACAAATATCTCTAAAAAGAAAAAAGTCAAACATCTGAAACCTCCCTCTGGGCTGGCAAACACCTACTGCAAATGGGCAGAGAGTCAATACTAGTGTGTAGGTACCACAGGCCACAGGTGGACTCTGTTTTATGAGTTTACCACAGAAAAGGTATTGAAGAGAACCACAGGCTGTACTGGAGCAGGTTCCCGACCCTGCTTCACTCAGTAAGTAGCAGCCATTAGGCGTCTGACCAGCCAAATATTACCTACGAATTTTCTTCAGTTCTCACCATTTAGTTTATCCCATATATACTAGTATTGTTTCATAAATGACAATAATTAAAACAGAAAAAGAAGCAGAAGTAGAAACAGAAGCAAATCAGCAGCAGCAACAGCAGCAGAATTGCTTTATTCATCTCTGTGAAATGACCCCAGGCGCTGCACCTTCATCTGGAGGCTGTGCCGTGAAAGAGTCGTTAAATCCGCCCAGGCTGGTGTGCTCTTCCTGCTCCTCGTTCTCAGTGTCACATTCCACATCACTGTCGCTACTCATGCCTGCCAGGAAAGAATGGAAGAACATGTCTCTGACAAGCAGCCACTTCACGTGAAAGGCAAAGGAAATCTTACAACTAAACTGTGATTCCCACTGAATGCCAAGACGATATAAGACACCACACAAAACAAGGAACACCAACCACACAAACCTCACTAGTTTTTAGAGCAGTGGTCATATTTTTGTCCTCAAAGTTTAAAATTACCCTTTCCACAGTACCTGAATTTGAAACCAGTATTAATTTCATTATACTGAGAACTCTTTTTTCTGAAGCCACACTGTATTTTCTAGAGTCATAAGAGATAACAGTAACTCTCAATCCTGACTGGACATACATATGTTTCTAGCCTAAAACATATAAACATGTTACATAAACAAAATATACATTTATCTGTATATGCATGTTTTAAAAAATTCCAGTAATTCTAGCAATAAATTAGTTACTCCCATTTGGGCCTCCAATTTTGTATTTGTGTACTTAAGCTGATTTTTTAAAAGAAAAAGTCTATAGAAAAGTATTTCTTGTTGTTGTTGTTTTTTAAAAAATATATTTTGATTTTTTTACAGAGAGGAAGGGAGAGGGATAGAGTTACAAACATCGATGAGAGAGAAACATTGATCAGCTGCCTCCTGCATACCTCCTACTGGGGATGTGCCCGCAACCAAGGTACATGCCCTTGACCAGAATCCAACCTGAGACCTTTCAGTCCAGTCCGCAGGCTGATGCTCTATCCACTGAGCCAAACCAGTTAGGGCATAGAAAAGTATTTCTGTTATAAGAAGACAGTGATCAAGAAAATCTGAAAATAGCTTTTGAGAAACCAAGATGGCGGCATAGGTAAACACCTAAACTGTTGCCTCACACAACAATTTCAAAACTATAACTAAAAGACAAACGGATATCATCCAGAAACACAGGAAGGCTGGCTGAGTGGAAATTCTACAACTAGAAGGAAAGAAAAGCATAGTGAGACTCAGAGGAGCTACAGGAGGCAGAGGTACTGAGATGCACGTGCGGAGAGGACTGGCAACTGAGCGCGCGGCTGGCTTTCTCAAGCTGGAGGGAGACAAATGCTCCCGACTGCGCTGAACTACAGTTCTGGGCAAGACTCTGGGGACCCAGACTCATTTGGAGAGAAACTGGACTGTCAGGAAAGAGAAAAGCACACTGAGACTCAGAGGAACTGAGGAAGGCAGAGGTACCTAAGCACGGAGAGGGCAGGCAATCGAGTATGCGGTTGGCTTTCTCAAGCAGAAGGGAGACAAAAGCTCCAGACTGCACTGAACTCCAGTTCCAGGCAAGACTCTGGGGATTCAGACTCATTTGGGGAGAAACTGGACTGTCGGGCAGCAGGTAGAATTCGAGGGCGGCTTTCTCTCAGAGGTGTTTGCAGCGATTACCACGGGATACTGAGACACAGGGGCCTATTAGGGCAGGGCTGATGGGAAACCAATGCTGTCTGCTCCGCCCTGAGACTCCACCCCATCCAAGCTGAGCACAGAGGCTTTTGCAAGTCTTGTCTCATAAGAGCACAGAAGTGTTCCCAGCGTAGACACAGCTGATCCTCACAGCCAATTGGCATGGAGGTCAATTCCTCCCAGTGATACCAACAAGAGTCAAGGCTTAACTACAACAAGGCTGAGCACACAGCCCACAAAGGGGTGCACCAAGAGTGTCCACCTCAGGTAACTGGGGAGGCTGACCCACTGGGCCCTATAGGACACCTAACACACAAAGCCACTCTATCAACTCAGGGAAGCAGCGAAAATGCGGAGACAAAGAAATAGGTCACAAATAAAAGAAATGGAGGAAAGCAAACGACTGGATATAAAGTTCAAAACCACGGTTATAAAGTTTTTCAAGAATCTTCTAGAAAAGGCTGATAAATTTAGCAAGACACTCAAGGATATGAAAAAGGACCAACTAGAAATTAAACATACACTGACTGAAATAAAAAATATTATATCGAGATCTAACAGCAGACTAGAGGAACGCAAGAATCAAGTCAAAGATTTGAAATAGAAAGAAGCAAAAAACACCCACCCAGAAAAGCAAAAAGAAAAAAGAATCCAAAAATATGAAGATAGTGTAAGGAGCCTCTGGGACAACTTCAAGCGCACCAACATCATAATTATGGGGGTGCCAGAAGAAGAGAGAGAGCAAGATACTGAAAACCTATTTGAAGAAATAATGACTGAAAACTTCCCCCACCTGGTGAAAGAAATAGACTTACAAGTCCAGGAAGCGCGCAGAACCCCAAACAAAAGGAATCCAAAGAGGACCACAGCAATACACATCATAATTAAAATGGCAAGAGCAAAAGACAAAGAGAGAATATTAAAAGCAGCAAGAAAAAAGCAGTTAGTTACCTACAAGGGAGCACCCATACGAATGTCAGCTGATTTCTAAACAGAAACTATGCAGGCCAGACAGGAGTGGCAAGAAATATTCAAAGTGTTGAATAGCAAGAACCTACAACCAAGATTACTCTACCCAGCAAAGCTATCATTCAGAATTGAAGGGCAGATAAAGAGCTTCACAGATAAGAAAAAGCTAAAGGAGGTCATCACCACCAAACCAGTATTATATGAAATGCTGAAAGGTATTCTTTAAGAAGAGGAAGAAGAAAAAAGATAAAAATTATGAACAACAAATACATATCGATCAACAAGTGAATCTAATAATCAATAAAAAATTCTGATGAACAGAATAAACTGGTGAATATAATAGGATCAGGGGCATAGAAAGGGAGTGGACTGACAATACTCAGGGGGAAAGGGGTGAGGGAAGTGCAGGAAGAAACTGGACAGAAATCGTACACCTATGAATGAGGACAGTGTGGTGGGGGGGGGGTAAGGGCAGAGGGTGGGGTGGGAACCGGGTGGAGGGGAGCTATGGGGGGAAAAAGAGGAACAATTGTAATAATCTGAACAATAAAGATTTATTAAATTTTAAAAAAAAGAAAATCTGAAAGTATCTCTGCTACACACCCTTATAAATGGTGGGAAAAAAGTAAACTTAAAATACTATTTTAATGAAGAGCCACATTTAAAAGAAGGAAGTGAAAAAGCCACAGCTGGCAAAAGGAGGAGAAGGGAGACCAGTGGGTCCAGCACCACAGCTGTCCAGAGGGTGTAACGTGAGGGTCTTTCACACTCGCTTGGGGAGAAGAACAAAAAACTCTTTGGACCTACCACAGAAGGGAGTTGATACTGAGGCTAAAACTCTGCCTACTGGCGGCATAGGAAAACAGCAGGGAATTTTGTCCGTTTTTGCTAGGCTCAGTTCATATAAGAACTCAAACTAAAGCCTGTGTACCTAAATAATTTAGGTTTGGGATTTAAAGTTGAGGTTCAAAGCTCAGGAAATTTAACACAAAACACTAGCCAAGGGCTAGTGTTATTTGAACAAAGCAAATGTAAAACCATTTAAGAGAAGGCTCTAGGTAAAAGGAGTAAGCACATCCCATCCAGTCTTTCCCACTGAATGGAGCTATAAATGTGGACAGAATGCACCAAGCAGTTATTTAAGGACTCTGAAAAGTAAATAGAAACAAGCATATTGGTGTAGACCAGAATTTGAAGTACCACCAAATTGGCAGATTTAAATAAGACTCAGAGTCTCATAAAATCATATTAAAAATGTCCAGGATACAATCCAAAATTACCTCAGCATATGAAGAACCAGAAAAAGATAATCAACAAACATCAATGCTGAGATGACAGAGACGTTGAAATTATCTAACAAAGAACTTCAAAGTAGATACAAAAATGCTCATGAATTAAAAACCTCTCTGGAGGACTGCTTCCACAATCCAGGTCACAAAATTATCATAGAAAAAAGAAAATAAAGAATTTTTGAGGGTAGGGTTGGGGGGTCTCAAAAAGTTGTGCTCCAATCAAAATTTACAAAACAAACAAGGCCCACACCACAATCCACCTGAAGAGTCAAGCAGATACACAGACATAACAATACCATAAATCTTTCACTATCATGAAATAACTTGTAAAAGACTGCCGTAGAAAACAAAAGGATACTTTTTAAATTACTAAGTACTTCTAGAAATGAAAGATATAGTTACTTTAAAATTAAAATATTAATAGATGAATTCAGAAAGTTGGAAAAACAGGTTGCAAGCTTAAAGACAGAACTGAGGAAATTACCCATACATCAAAGAAAAATAAGATGAAAATAATAAGACAGAGGTTTAAGAAACAAGGGGATAAAAGGGAATGTTTCAAACAGATTGCCATAGAGATAGCAAAAGTAACAAAGGAGAGGGACAATATATTAGGAGAACGTGGCTGTGAATTTCCCAGGATTAACGAAAAACATTCTGAATAGAATGAAAATTAAAATATAACTACCAATAGCTCTGGAATGTGGCTATAGCAGTGTTTAAAGGAAAGTTACAGCATTAACTGCTTTTATTAGAAAAGAGAAAAAGGTCTCAAATTAATGATCAAAGTACCCACTTAAGAAACAAGAAAAGGAAACACATAAACCCAAAGGGAGAAAAATAAAGAACAGAAATAAAATTAGCAGAAAAATAATAGAAAAGGCTTCTAAAGAGACTTTAAAAACAGCAAACAAAATCCAGTATCAGGAATAAAAGAGAAATCACTACTGATCCTACCTACATTAAAAGAACAATAAGCAAATAGAAATAACTTAATGCTCATAAAATCAAGAACATGGATGGAAAGGACAAATTCTTTGATTCAGACACAAACTACCGAAGTTCATTCTGATAAAAATATAGATAACTTGAATGGGTGTTTTAACTACTAAAGAAATACAATTTGCAGTAAAAAGCAAACAACCAAAAACAACAACAAAAAACAAACGACCTTCCAATAAAGAAAACTATAGCTACAGATGGCTTCACTGGTGAACTTTCCCTTCTGTTTTCAAGAAGAGTTTATGTAGTACTAGAGGCCCGTGCAAGAGTAGGCCTTCCTTCCCCCTGGCTGTCAGCACCGGCTTTCCCTCTGGCACCCTGGACCTGGGCTTCCCTAGCAGCCCTTGCTTTGTCTGAAGGACCGCAGGTCTAATTAGCATATTATGCCTTTATTAGTATAGATTATTTCTCCCTGAACTATTTAAAGACACAGGCAATATATGGATGTCTCTGAAAACTCTCTCTTTTAAAAAATGTCTTTATTGATTTATTTTTTTAAATATGTTTTTATTGATTTCAGAGTGAAAGAGAGAGAAACATCAATGATGAGAGAGAATCATGGATCAGCTGACTCCTGCATGCTCCCCCACCAGGATGAAGCCTGTAACCCCAGCATGTGCCCTGACCCAGAATCGAACTGTGACCCCCTGGTTCATAGGTCAGCATGCACTCACTGAGCCACACCGGCTGGGCTGAAATCTCTTTAGCAAAGAAAAGGAGAGAAAAAATTACTTCCTGCTCTAGAAAGTGAAGAGTGACTTCCATGAAGCAACACCACCACCACCTTGTGGCCTTTCCTGGAACTGTTCTGAAAACAATAAAACCCAGTTTTGAAATTTGGGCACAAATTTTACCTCTTGGTACTAGTGTTTCAGAATTCCTGACAGATACTAACCTTCAGGATGCACAAACAAGAAACTGAAATTCTCTGGATTTCCCAACAACATAACTTATTCTTTAAATACAACATTACAAAATTTTTCAAACCATTCATTATATATCTTTTTAAAAAACTGTTTAATTTGTAGTATTTCTAAGAACTGCAGGCTACAGTGAATATTCAAATGCTGGCAAATGCTGTGAATATTCCTAGATAGTATTCAAATAATGTAATATTTAGAACTTTTAGCAAGGTTTATAGTACTGCGTATAGAATCATACGTGGAAAATGCCAATTAAAGGAATTATTTTGTTTCCCAAACACCTATTTCTTATAACACTACTCATAAGATTCCTGTATAATATAAACCCATGAATATTTACACAGCAACTGACAGGGCCATGCACACTTATAAAACAACAAAGCTATATTAACGAGAACTAATTTGCTTGTGATCGCTTCTTTCCAAGGTGCTCTTGTTTATCTTAACCTTTGATTCCAGATATCAACATTTTCAGTTTCTACTTTCAACATGCTGTAATTGGATTCCTTCAAACCAGTCATGTTTCTGTATTGATTGTTAAGATGAACTCTAACAGGAGAATTAGAGTAACTTTTCCATTTTTTTATTTGAATTATTTTTCTCAGGATTCAGGAAAACATACATTACCTGAGAAATACTGCATGAAAAAACTACTTCTGGTCTCTTTTCAAGTCCTAAGATGCGGAAGTGCCCTAGCTTTGTGAATGTAACAAGAAAGATAAATTAAAATTAGTCTCTTGACCTCTAGGATTTAACAGCTGGACTACTAGGTCACAACTCATTACCATCAGTAACTGAGAGGGAGCAAACACTTTCAAATACTTTTTTTTTTTTTAAATGAGACTGACCTATATCCAGCAACAGGCCTCAAACTATTTGCTATGCTTTGCCCCAAATACTGCAAAGTCTACCTACCCACTGCATTAAGCAGTAATAATTAAAGCAAAGTAGTGATGTTTCATCTACTGTAAGAAATTTGAGTACTGGACTTTTCTTGATCTCACTAGAAGGTGTCAACAAGTTTTCACACAACTGGCTGTCACTGATAGTAATTATAAGGTACCATTAAACATAAGGTGTTTTAGAGATGTTAGTGTGCAAAAAATTTGAAATAGGGTATTTCTACATCAATCGTCTACCATACTTTTTAGCACCCTTAATGCTTAGTACTGTCCAAAGCTAACTTTTGAGTTGTAACTCCTTATTATTCATGGGCGCTCAAATTTCCGATGCTTGGAAAATACATTAACCACTTGGTATACAAAAAATTATGCTTCACCTGTCTTCTTCCTTTCTAACAGAACCCCAATATTGTTTCACATTACCATGTAAAATGGGCCACGGAGGGGAACCAAATGTTTAAACTTTACCAATTTTCCTTTTCTTGCCAGTGATTGAGATATAAGAGGAAATTAGGAAGTTGTTGAGGTTCTCTGAGAAAGGCTTTCCTTGTTGATAAAGAGAGACACACAGAAATAATCCTTCCTTACTCCCAGAATGTACTGACTCTATATATAAAGTTTAGAATTGCAGCAACCATCTTGACGTCCTGAGGGGAGCTGAGCCAACTCACTGAGTGGCAGAATAAAATATGACAGTGAGTAGTTAAATTTTCCAACCCTTAAACTGCCTTACCAGAATTAGGCGAAACTTCTTGTTATTACAAGAGTAAATCGCTCATACTGTTTAAGCCAGCTGGTGTGAATGTTTGTAACATGTTAAAAAGCTCTTAGTCAGTATTCCAAAAGGAACCAGCAATGCTGGAGCACCACTGTCTTCCCCGTTGACAGGCTGCCAGTGCCACATGCCGCAGCTCTTCTCTGTAATGGGTGTTTTGATGCCCAAGTCTTCGCTGAAAGGGATCTGTGCTACTTCAGTAGGAACTTAAGCAGAGCACAGTCTCCAGTTTTAGACAAACCAAAAAAGAAACTGGTCTACCCACAGGCGTCCTGTAGAGCAGGGGTGGGGAACCTTGTTTCTGCCAAGGGCCATGTGGATATTTATAACATCATTACAGGCCATACAAAATAATCACCTTAAAAATCAGCCTGCTATATTTGGTCAGACATTTAATTAACTCGCCCTTCATGCCTTGGCAGGGCCAGACCAATGATTTCTGGGCCTCATACGGCCCGTGGGACGGAAGTTCCCCAACCCTGCTGTAGGGTATCAACTGGGGGAAAGTGGGAAAGAGTCAAACTTTTCAGCATCAAGCCATTAAGCATAAGATTAATACAAGCTTTTCCCATATGGTCCCAGTTAGAAAGAAAAGGCTGGTTGATACATGTCATATGTAAGAAAAGTCAAATTTTACTGACACTCAAGAACTTTAAGATACCACTTCAGTAGTCCCAAATTCTTACCTAGTAACTACAAATAATACTTTCTTTCAAAGCTCCTTCAGACACCTTGAGAAAGAGAGGGGAAGAAAAGGTGGTGGAGGAAGAAAAGAAGAGACACACCAACCCACAGTGATCTGACACAGAAAATTTCTCTTCGGTATTCTGCTCCAATAGAGCCTTGTTGTTCCTAAGCACGGACAGGAGAGAAACACACTGAACTTTCTACCAAGGTTTGCCAGTGTGAAAAATAAAGGTTTTTGAGAATTGGCTCCTGCTGATGATAGAATACCCACAGCAGTGAGTAAGGCCCCATTCCCCTCTCACAAACCAAGAGATTCCAAAAGACAGGAGCTCCTTTTGTCCGCTGCGCTCCTTCCTTCCAGCCTCATCACTTAGTCTCCTTCTCACTGCCTATCCTCAGACGCCAGCGGTAAAATGACAAACTGCAAGGGTGTACTTCTGTGGCACTGTTGATCTGCACGTTCACAACAACTTTTCTTACTGAGTTTTAGGTGCTTTATATCGTACCATTCCTTACATTAAGAGAAAATGTGTTACTGAGTAACACTGACTACTTGGTAAATATTACCTAGTAGTCAGTGTTACTCAGTAATTATTTTATTATTATTTATTATTACATATTTGTTCTTTGAGCTTCCTATATACCCTATTACAGCACTCATCTTTTTAAAAAATATATCTTTATTAATTTCAGAGAGGAAGGGAGATGAAGAAAGAGATAGAAACATCAATAATGAGAATCATTATCGGCTGCCTCCTGCATGCCCCCATACTGGGGATCGAGCCCACAACCTGGGCATGTGCCCTTGACTGAAATCAAACCCAGGACCCTTCAGTCCACAGGCAGACACTCTATCCACTGAGCCAAACCACTCATCGTTTTATATTATAATTGGTTATTAACCGGTTCCTTTGAAAACTGACCCAGTGGTTTTAGTTGCTCTCCTGGTCTCCTTCCCACCACCCACACACATAGGGGTGAGGAAAAGTAGATTTACAGTTGTGATTATGCAAAACACGGAATTTTCTTGAATTATTAATTCTTGTATTCCTTATTTTTCCTTTTTGAACTACTATAAACCTACGTTTGCCAACTCCTGTATATCCAGTATAGTGGAGAGCTATAACTTGCTCCCATTTGTAATCAGGAACCACTCTGGAAAGTAATTTAAACAACATATATATTTTTTATTTATTTCAAAACGGAAGGGAGAGGGAGAGATAAAACATGATGAGAGAGAATCATTAATCGACTGTCTCCTGTATGCCTCATACTGGGGATTGCGCCTGCAACCTGGGCATGTGCTCTCACTGGGAATCGAACCATGACCTCCAAGTTTATAGGTCGATGCTCAATAACTGAGCCACGCTGGTGAGGCAGGCAAGTAATTCTCAAGGAGTGGTCATCCCTGGTTGAGTCATTCAACTGAACCAGTGGCTCTCAACTGGGGATGACTGCCTCCATGGAGACATTTGGCAATGTCTGAACATTTTTGGTTATTGCAACCTAGTGGTTAAAGACAAGGATGCAGCTAAACATTCTACAATGCACAGGACAGCCTCCTATAGCAAAGACCATCTGGTCCAAAATGTCAATAGTCCCAAAGTAGAGAAACCCTGAACTAAATAGCAGGTTCAGAAATCATCAGCATCATATGCAATGCCATGCAAATTAGAAGTATTTTTCATAAATGCTGCATTAACAAAAGGAGCCTGTAATTCCAGTACGTGCTGTAGTAATTTAAGACACTATAGTTTATAATCATATATATAAATATATGGAAATAAATCCCCACAGGTCCTTTCTATAAAGAACAACCATAATATTTCTTTCTTAATGTTTTAACAATCAACACTTCACTTTTAAAATCCTTTCCATTTAATCTCTTCTACTGAAATGCTGCCCACCAACAGGAATACCAACTAAGAGGGAAGACCAAAATGTTGAATGTTCTTTCACTGAAAAACTTGAAAATGCCACCACCCACATGCCCTCTCACAGGGTAGCCAGTGTGCTGGCATCTGTATGTATGCTAATCAACCACTGAAATGCAAATAAGTGCAGAGGTGGAAGGTGGCAGTTTTACTGAGAAATTTAAAAATTTCAATGTCAAATATTAATAAAGTTGACTCGTGGTTCTGCTAACATAAAAAGAACACAGCAAGGGCAATACACAAGTCCTGTTTCAAACACCTTCCAAATTACAAAATGTCTTCTACACTTTTAGATAAAGAATGAGGAACCTGAAAGAACATGTAGAATACTAGAAATGTAATTGAAAATGAACTTGTAGGTTTTTAAAAAAATGGTTCAAGTATGGAATACTTCAACAAGAGCAAAGCAATACAAACATTAATCAAGACTCACTTTAAATGATGAAGGATTAACACTTAACATTCTAATTACTATTTTGGCATATGTCTCCCCCATAAGACTGAATATATCTAATTTCATCTTTGCATTATCTAACAAAAACGCAATGATTGCCATGTAGGTGGCTTAATATATTAACTGAATAAGCAGATAAACTATCTATAAATTTCCCCCTCCTGTAAATGTCTAGTAAGACATGTCCTTTAATGTAATCAAGTATCCATTTTGCCTTCCCCTTTGCTTAATAGATGTTGTGTTTAGATCAAGGACATCAGATGTTGCCTCAATAACTTTTATTTTAATATACTTTTATTGATTTCAGAAAGGAAGGGAGAAGGAGAGAGAGATAGAAACATTGATGAGAGAGAATAATTGGTCGGCTGCCTCCTGCACACCCCCCACCGGGGATCAAGACCGCAACTCAGGCATGTGCCCTTGACTGGAATCGAACCTGGGACCCTTCAGTCTGCAGACTGACGCTCTATCCACTGAGCCAAACTGGCTAGGGTACCTCAATAACTTTTTAATTAACCAGTTAACTGCCACACGTCCAAAACAGAGACCACAAGCCATGATATTTTGAATTTAATTGTGTCTACAGACGCTTATGGCATCCAAAGGGTTAAATCAACCAATCCACACCACCACCACCACCAAAAAAAGGTCATTATTCCCACCTCCTGCCTAATTATGACTTGTCATTCCTTACCTTCCTCAGGGGCAGCTGAAGCTCCTTCAGGCAGTATAGCCTGTAATTCCCCAGTTTCAGAATTATTTTCCAAGTCAGTCATTTGCATTCCTTCCAGACGACCTCCTTTAACATTAGCCCTCAAAGAAGAAAACAACTTGATATTTTTCTATAACTACTCACTGATAATTGTATCTATTTTTCTTCTCCTGAAACTGAGGATATATGGCACTGATGTCTAATACTGAATTTCAAGTTTGTTTATTTTTTAAAATATAGTTTTATTGATTTCAGAGAGGAAGGGAGAGGGAGAGATAGAACATCAATGACGAGAGAGAATCATTGATCGGCTGCCTCCTGCATGCCCCACACCGGGGATCAAGCCTGCAACCTGGGCATGTGCCCTGACCAGGAATCGAACCATAACCTCCTGCTTCATAGGTCAAAGCTCAACCACTGAGCCACGTTGGCCGGGCTCAAGTTTATTTTTAAAAATTCACTAGAGGACTCACAACAAAGGTTATAAAATGGACTACATCGGTGTCAACATCATGGCTGTGATATTGTATTAGTTTTGCACATTGTTATCATTAGGAGAAACTGGTTAAGGAACACGGGATCTCTATGTATTATTTCTTTTAACTGCATGGAATCTACAACAAAAATTCTAATTAAAAAACAACTGCAGGTAAATCTACAACAAAAATTTCAATTAAAAAATGAAATAATATTTTCTCACCAATATGGAAAGGCTTTTTAGATATATTGAGTAAGAAAATAAGTGCACCTTTTATATTAAAAAAAGCTATATACTCACTGTTGCTTAAATATGCATAAAAACGGAGAAGACAATAAACATCCTATATAATCCTATATAATAAAAGGCTAATATGCAAATTGTCTCCTTGACTGGGATTCAATCGAGGGGCAGCCCCTCCTCCCAGCCAGCCTGGCCAGATCGGCCCCAGCCAGGGTGGGCCGGCTGGACTCCACCCATGCACAAATGCATGCACCAGGCCTCTAGTCATATATAAAAAATTAACAGCAGGAATGTATGTGGGCAGGGGATGGGAAAACTAAGCAGATGGAAGACAAAAATGGGAAAATTTTCACTTAATAGTCTTTCTTTTGCTTACTTTTCTGAACCACTTTTATTAAAATTTTTGCTTACACTACTTTAAATCAGGAAATGAGAAGAAGACCCAAGTTGGACACTACCACATGAGCCAGGCTGATGATACAATTAACTGTAAAATGAGGGTTATAGTTAAGAGCTGCAGTCACTTACAAAGAATTTTACAGTCTAGAAAAAAGTCTATGTTTATCTATATTTAATGTTTATGGTTAAAGGCAAACATAAGTATCTCCATCACAAAATGTAAAAGCTAGTTGTAGCTTCAACATGAAAGGAACATGTATAAAATCAGGCTAACTAATGGAGAGGGCAAGTTAATTGCCAATGATTATAACACCTTTCCACTGCTTTAACTTGAGCCAAAACAGAAAATTAAACTACCAGCTATCTTTAGTTTTGGTAATTGTCCAGAACTTAAAACTGTATGAAGTTAGTACACAAGAGATGTATATCTTTCTCTAAATTTAATACAAAGTCTCCCAAGTAGAACCATTCCATTGTTTAATTATAAATGTATTTAACATCCATAAAACAGATCAGCAAATGGATGTTAAATAAAGCTCATCTAGCACATTCACAGACCACCACTCTGTCTTTTGAGGGGATGGAAGTTGAATTGAAATTGGCATGGCTGGGGTCTGAGCTTGTGCTTCCTAGGAGATAGATTAAGGTGCTATTACATATATCCTTTTGGGAAATTCCAATTGTGAGTTTTGAGAACACTTTTATAAGAGAGGAAAAGATGAAATAAAAAAGTGTTAAAATAAAAATGCCAGAAGTGCTTTGTTCCATACAAAGTATGTGTAAAAGGTCTATGAGATACAATACAGCTCAGCAAAGGTGTCTTTGAAAAGTGTGGCACAGATGGCAAAAATAATGGCTGACACACAGAAAAATATTACAAGGCAGAGATCATAGAAGGTTTCACACCATTATTATCCTAACTTCAGTGAAAATGAGCTCTAACATAAACTAAACTTCTGGTACTGTATCATCCCATTAAGAAAAAAAGGAAGGGTTTAGATACGTTTTTCATTTATTTAAATCCTCACTCAAGGATATCTTTTTCGATTTTGAGAAAGAGTAGAAAAGAGGAAGAGAGAATGAGACAGAGAGAGAGAAACATTGATATGAGAAAGTCACATGGATTTGGTTGCCTCCAGTATGCATCCCAACTGGGGCTAAGGATCGAACCAGAGTCCCTTTGGTATGGGGGCAGCAACTGAGCAACACCAGCCAGGGCAGGTTTCTGATACTTTAAAAGTTGCACGTTCATACAACAAATGAACTTCCTCTCTGCTAAAAAATTAACATACTAGAAATTTATTTTGTTTGTTATGAAGCTATTATTTCATTTCATAAAACAAAAAACTTAATTTACCCCAAGGTGACCATCTTCCTCCTTTTCTCAACAGCAGGTAAGCCATTGATAACTGCAACCACAATATCATTTGAGTCCAAAGCCTGACTCTGCAGGTCTTCAGATTTCGGCAGAATATCACCGAAACTGCCATGTGTCAAGGCTCGGGGAGAACTGTGCCTGCTTCCAGACTGGGAGCTTCCTGGAGAAACTACAGAAAAGGAAGGGGATATTCAGAAAAAAGGAAAACAAGATATTTTCTCTCAGATGTCCACTTCAGATCTTATCATATATACATTTTCAAACTACAGGAAAATGCAAAAATAATTTTAAAATACATCATAATCTTTTTTATGCCAACTGTTTAAAATTAAGGCATCCAGAATATGCAATCTAATGGCTGCCATTTTTTTACTGATGGGTCTAATTAATCTGTTGTGAGATCAAGAAACTTTTGAATCCCGTTTCAGCATTACGATATAGTCTAAAGCTATACTGTAAGATCAATTCTGAATAACAGACATCTTCCCATGAAAATTACATTTTGAACTCTTCAAATTTACCTTCAGACAGAGGTTGACAGTCTCCCCTCGAATAGCTATTTTCCCCAGGGTCCACTGCTCTTCGCAGTGATAGACTACCTGCTATACTGGACCGAGCTGGCTTGGGTGAATTACTCTTCTTATTTGTGGCTGCAAAGACATTTAAAAACATTTCTGAATATGATAAAATAGCACAAAACTCACTATTTAAGAAGTCAGAGAAAGGTTTAATCTTAACATGCAAGAAAGGTATTCTAGCTACTATGTCAAAAATAAACAAAACAAAACAGGATGCTTTGGTCCCAACTGGTTTATTAGGGGTTTTATTGCAAAAGTACTCCTACTTTTCTGCTTGTGGAGCAGTGTTAACTTACAAATCTAAAAAAATAAATAAATAAGTCAGTAAACTTCAAAAGAAAAATCATACCAGACATAGACTCTAATCTCCATGTAATTAAACTAGTATTAATGATAAAAATATAACTGTAAATACTTGGAAATGATAAAATATTACTGGATTGGAAAGAAAATGCTTAATTAGAAATGAACCACAATTACAATGCTTCAAGATGTTTGTGGCTAAATCAGTAATTAGCAGAAACGGATGGCCTTAAAATGAATTAGAAAAAACTGGTACTAAATGGCCTAACATGCAGAGACTCAAGAAGCTATAAAAAGTATTAAAATAGCCTTAGCTGGTTTGGCTCAGTGGATAGAGCGTCAGCCTGTGGACTGAGGAGTCCCAGGTTCGATTCCAGCCAAGGACACAGGTTGCGAGCTTTATCCCCAGTGGGGGATGTGCAGGAGGCAGCCAATCAATGATTCTCTCTCATCATTGATGTTTCTATCTCTCTTTCCCTCTCCCTTCCTCTCTGAAATCAAGAAAGATACATTAAAAAAAAAAAAAGAATTAAAATAAAATTTTAAAAAGAGCATCGATGCATTAAAAGGTAATAAACAGGTTTAGCAAGGTAGAACAATATAAGACCAATAATCAATTGTTTTTTAATCCAACAATCTGAGAATGAAATGTAAAAAAAAAAATCCATTTGTAAGAGCATCAAGTAGAAAACAGAGGGAAAAATTAAGCAAAGAAATGTAAGACTTGTACACTGAAAACTATCACACATTGTTGAAAGAAAGAAAAAGACAGGAAAATACTGTGTTCACTGATTGGAAGACTTAATACTGTTAATATGGCTGTACTCCCAAAGTTGGTCTACAGATTTCAACACAATCCCAACAAAACTTCTAGCTATCTTTTTTTTTTTCTAATGGTTGAAACTGACAAACTGATTATAAAATTTACATGAAAATGCGAAAGATCCATTACACCCCAAACCACCTTGAATGAAGCACTCATAGTTCCTATTGTAAAATAATAAGCCCGGCTGGCGTGGCTTTGTGGATGAGCATCAACCTATGAACCAGGAGGTCACGGTTCAATTCCTGGTCAGGGCTTATGCCTGCATTTCAAGAGGCAGCCAATCAATGATTCTCATCATTAACGTTTCTTTCTCTCTTTCTCGCCCTTCCTCTTTGAAATCAATAAAAATTGTTTTTAAAAATAAAACTATTCATTGAAACATACAACATATTTTGAACTTGAGAATAAAAAACTAAAGGGATTCCTAAATAGAGTTGAAAACGTTACAAAAATTCTATTATTGCTAAGGCATGGCACAGAACTTCTGGCTGGACCTCTTCCATGACAGGAAGAGACCCAGGAAACCTGGGTGGGGGCAGCCTTCTATGTCCACCCAAATAAATCTTACCACCAGACCTCATCCCCTCATGTGGCTCCAAAAGTACTTTTGTCGCAACACCACAAGGACTCCATTTCCACCAGCAACAGTCTCACAACTCCCACTCTCAACCCTTTAAGGTTCCTTCTCCACCCAACAAGCAAAGTAATCTTTGTAAAAGGTAAATCAGATAAAAAATACTCCCTGATTTCTGTTCTTTAAAGACTTCCTCCTAAAACCAGAATAAAACACAAAACTCTTTATTGAGGTCTTACCAAAAACCCTACCTGAGCTAAATCCTGCCTACCTCTCTGCTTATCTCCTATTATTCTCCCCACTGCTGTGTTCACCATATTCAGCCATAAGGTCTTCCTTCGAGCCTTCAAATATGCAGAGCAAATCTCTTATCAGTGACTTTGCATTTTCTGTTGTTTACCCAGAATACTTCCAGCAGATCTTTGCATGGCTGTCACCTTCTCAACCTTCAGGTCTCAGTTCAAATGTTGTTTCCTCAGACTTTCTGGGACTACCCTAACTAAAGGAACACATTCCTCACCTGCTCTTTCCACCCACTCTTCTGTTGTTTCCTTCATAGAACTCTTTACTTTTTATCAACTGCAATTATCTTTACTTCTTTACACATTTTAATGTCCAATCCCCACCATATAAATACATAAATGCAAGATCCATATGGTTAAGGATTCTGGGTTTATTGCCCAGTACAGAATAAGCAACCAAGAAATGTAAGCTCTATTATACAGTTGAAAATATAGTCTGTTTTATTTTTTCTTAATCCTCACTGGAGGATATTTTTTCCATTGATTTTTAGAATGTGGAAGGGAGGGAGGAAGGGGCAGAGAGAAACACATGAATTGGTTGCCTTGTGCACATGCCCCAACTGCGCCGGGAATCAAACCGAGACCCTTTGGTGCTCAGGCTGATGCTCTACCCACTGAGTACACCGGCCAGGGAAAAAATATAATCTTAGATAGAAGAAAGGGTGGTATATATCTGAAGTCTTAATTCATTGTAGGAGACATTTTATTAGTAATACTAGAGGCCCGGTGCACAAAATTCGTGCAGGGGGCGGCAGGAGGGGGGGCGGGGGGGGGAGAGGGTGTGTGTCCATCAGCCCAGCCTGCACCCTCTCCAATCTGGGACCCTCGAGGGATGTCCGACTGCCCGTTTAGCCCCGATCCTACCAGGACTGCTGGCTCCCAACCTCTCGCCTTCCTGATTGCCCCTAACCACTTTTGCCTGCCAGCCTGATTTATGCCTAACTGCTCCCTTGCGAGCCTGTTTGCCCCTAACTACCCTCCCCTGCCGGCCTGGTCCCTCCCAACTGCCCTTCCCTGCTGGCCTGATCACCCCCAACTGCCCTCCCTTGCAGACCTGGTCCCTCCCAACTGCCCTCCCCATCTTGTGTCCACATGGGGGCAGCCATATTGTGTGTTGGAGTGACAGTCAATTTGCATATTATGCTTTTATTAGCTAGGATAGAGGCCTGGTGCAGGGGTGGGGGCCAGCTGGTTTGCCCTGAAGGGTGTCCCAGATCAGAGTGGGGGTTCCCTTGGGACATGGAGCGGCCTGGGCAAGGGGCCTGTGATGGTTTGCAGGCCGGCCACACCCCCCATCAACCCAAGCAGAGGTCCTGGGATCTGGAATTTATTTATCTTCTATAATTGAAACTTTGTAGCCTTCAGCAGAGCCACGCCTCCTGCTTGCTCTGTGGCCGCATCCATTTTTGTTGGGATTTATTTATCTTCTATAATTGAAACTTTGTAGCCTTAAGTGGAGGCCAAGGCAGGCCAGGGCGGTGGAAAGCTTGGTTTCCTCCTCTGCTGGTGAAACCCAAGCCTCCTGCACTCTCCGTGGCCGCAGCCATCTTGGTTGGGTTAATTTGCATACTCGCTCCTTATTGGCTGGGCTTGTGGGTGTAGCAGAGGTATGGTGAGTTTGCATATTACTCTTTTATTAGGTAGGATTATTCTGAAAATAACCTGTCCTCTAGCTTTCCAAATGACATGTGGAGAAAAGACACTAACAGGCTCTTTTTCACTTACAGTTTCGTATGTAGCAACTGGCAACTGATGACTTTGCCAAGAGCTCCATTCCCAAATCCTGTAATCTGCCAGAGTTTTCAGTTCCACATGCAGCCAGAGCTGCCTGGTCAGCAGAAAAAAGGCTTGTCTGCATGTCTCCAGAAGGAGCATTGCTGCTTTTTATTTCTGAAAGTGGATTCTTTACATCAGTCTTCATACATCGAACTTCAGCCATTTGAGTTTTCAGTCTTTTTAGCATCTTTAAGTCAGAGGGAACTCGCCACATTGCTTGCTGTTTCCTTTGATCTTTATCTTTTCGAGAATATGAAACTTGAGAGAGAGAGAGAGAGTCAGAGAAGTCATGTTAACATAGATGTTAACATTAATAAAACCATTCTGGCCCTAGCTGGTTTGGTTCAGTGGATAGAGCATCTGCCTGTGGACTGAACAGTCCCAGGTTCGATTCTAGCCAAGGGCACATGACCGGGTTGCCAGCTCAATCCCCAGCAGGGGACGAGCAGGAGGCAGCCGATCAATGATTCTCATCATTGATGCTTCTATCTCTTCTCCCGCCTCCAAAAAATAAAACAATTCTGCATTGTGAAATATGCAAATTTGATGTGTAAATAAGCTACAATACTTTAGGTGGTGTCAATAATAAAAGTATGTATTACATGCCATTAATTAAAATAAATATAGTAAAAAAAATACCTTAGCATTAGTCATACCTTCAAAGTTAGAATCTGGGCCACATTATAATCACTCAAATCTGTACTAATATTGAACTCTAAAGTTTAAAACGCTGCACTACTTCCTGTGCTTTCTTAATATTTGTCTTTTCTCAAATTTTCTACACTGAAGTTTTATTATATTCACTAGAGGCCCAGTGCACAAAATTCGTGCATTCGAGGGGTAGGGGGTGTCCCTCAGCCCGGCCTGCACCCTCAGGGGATGTCCAACTGACATCTTAGGCTTGCTCCCACAGTGGGCCTAAGCCAGCAGTCAGACATCCTTAGCACGGCTGTAGACCGCTGCTGCATTTGCCAGCCACAAACCTGGTTTCTGACTGAGCAGCGCTTCCCCAGTGGAAGCACACTGCCCACCACGGGGCAGCTCCTGCATTGAGTGTCTGCCCCCTGATGGTCAGTGTGGGTCATAGCGACTGGTCTTTCTGCCATCGAGCTGAAACCAGCTCTCCGACATCCCCCGAGGTGTCCTGGATTGCCAGAGGGTGGGGGAGGGATGTGGGAGGTTGGCCCGGGAGGGACCAGGGGAGGGTTCCAGGGAATGTATGGCCTGTCTCGCTCAGTCCCGATCAGCCAGACCCCAACAAGCTAACCTATTATGACATGCACTGACCACCAGGGGGTCAGAGCGTCTGCCCCCTGGTGGTCAGTGCATGTCATAGTGAGTGGTTGAGCAGCCTTAGCATATCATTAGCATATTACTTTGATTGGCTGACTGGACAACTGGACACTTAGCATATTAGGCTTTTATTATATAGGATAATTTTAAAACATAGCCAACTACTTAGTCAAATCTGATATATCTATATCTATATCTATATATATTCTAACTAAATTCAAAATGTTGATTTACTGAACTAGTACCCAAGCAGATGCAGCTTTACGTGCCATGGAACGTCACAAAAGAATAGTTCCCTGCCACTGAGTCTACAGCCACTAAAGTAACAATGTTTACTTTCTTCCCAGAGAAAATAGTTGAAATTGTTTTTAACTTTTTCCCCTACCCAAATATTAAAATGAGAGGTATGAGCAAGTAAAATATACTTTCCTCACAGGAAGGAAAAGAGAGCTAAATATTTTGGAAATCAACATTATGGCTGACTCAAAGCAAAATGAAACTAAGCCAAAAAAAAACACCCCACACAAGACACAATACCTGCACACACATAACACATCCCCAAACAGGAGGCCTACAGGCACTCAAACCAGACAAAGAACAAGTCCTTTATTAGCAGAAATGACTACAACCACCTTCTGCCATAAAAGAGGACATCCAGTAAAAGGGAGATGCTGTAGTGTATCAGCCATTTCCCTACTTCTCCCTTGCAAAAAAGGATTCAGATTGTGTTCAGGTATCAGGTGAGCAGCAATGTGCTCAGGGAGGTTAGCTCCCTCCCTTTGGCTCCAGTAGATATGGGTCCAGCTCATTCCTGTTTGATAGTGGACATAAGACTCAGTCTCAGCCAAAAGACTAGGGGGAAGGGAAAGAGAGGTAACTTCTGGGAAGATTTTTTATCATGATTTGTTGTATTTATTTATTTAACAAAACCTGTAAAGTGAGTGTTAAATATTTTCAAAATATTGTCATTTAATCTTTTCATATCAATCCTCTGAGGTAAGTACTATTACCTCCATTTTATAAATGAGGAAAATTAAGACACATAAATAAAGGTTACACAACATAATACTCAAGGTAACACAGCTAATAAGTAAAAGAATTATTGTATTATTTTCCATACAAACAACTGTAAACCTACTTCTGCCCCATCCTGTATTTGTTGTATAGTTTCAAAGTCTGATTTTTCTTCGGGATACACTCCTAAAAGTAAAGTTACATGATTCAAAGATAGAAATATTTTTGAGCTCAGCCACAGTGGCTAAGTGGTTGAGCGTCAAGCTATGAACCAGAAGGTCACAGGTTTGACTGCCAGTCAGGGCACATGCCTAGGTTGTGGTCTCGATCCCCAGAGTGGGACTTGCAGGAGGCAGTGGACCAATGATTCTCTCTCATTATTGATGTTTTATCTCTCTCTCCCTCTCCCTTTCTGAAATCATTAAAAAAAGAAAAAATATTCTGAACCTACTATAAAATTTTCCTTCAAAAAGGTTAAACCAATATACATTCCTATTTCCAGAACCAGAACTTGTCTGTTTCACTAGGTCTTTGCAAATATTGCCCACAGTTTTCTACAATAAAAACATCTCAGAAACAACATGTAAAATCATCTATAATGTGGTAAGTGCTACAAAAGTACAAATATAATACAAAATGTATTTGGGGATCATAGATAAAAGCAATTGTTTCATAACTTGGTTGTAAGCCTATAGAAAGTATACCTTAGAAAGGAAAGGGCCTAAATAAATCCATTCCCCAACTAGGTAGAACAGCTCTACTAGGTGTACCAGTTAATAATGTGGATTTTTTTCAATAGGTGGAGTTACACATATATTGATGTATATATGCGATTTGATATGTATGCTATTTTGTTATATTGACAGCAAGCTTTAAAACTTCATGTCAAATTTGCTTAAAGTGTAAACATCATAGATATTTTTACACTTAAAAATGTCGAATTTCGTGCCAAAAAAAGAGCATTTGCGAGAAGTTTTAATTCATTACTTTATTTTGAAGAAAAAGTTACCGTATACTTTGGGAAGCTTATGGTGAGCATGCTCCATCTCAGGTTTAAATGCTTTAAAAGTGATGATTCCGATGTGAAAGACAAAGAATGTTCAGGTCAACCGAAAAAGTTTGAAGGCCAACAATTACAAGCATCATTGGATGAAGATGCATGTCAAACTCAAAAACAACATGCAGGAAGATTAAACGTTGTTCAGCAAACAATTTCCGATCGTTTACAAGCAATGGGAAAGATTTTAAAGGAAGGAAAATGGTTGCCACATCAACTGAATGAAAGACAAATGGAAAACCGAAAAGTCATCAGTAAAATGTTGCTTCAATGGCACAAAAGAAAGTTTTGCATCAAATTGTGACTGGCGATGAAAAGTGGATTTATTTTGAGAATCCCAAATGCACAAAATCATGGGTTGATCCAGGTCAACCATCAACATCATCTGCAAGGCCAAATCTCTTCGGAAAGAAGACAATACTCTGCGTTTGGTATGGTGTAGTATGAGCTTCTAAAACCAGGTGAAACCGTTAATACTGATTGCTACCGACAACAAATATTCAATTTGAACCACACTTTGATCGTGAAACGACCATAATGGGCCAGAATACACAGCAAAGTAATTTTGCTTCATAATAACACACCATCACACGCTTCAAAACCAGTTAAAGACACGTTAAAAGAACTTGCCTGGGAAGTATTAACCCACCCGCCATATTCACCAGACCTTGCTCCTTCAGATTACCACTTGTTCTGATCGATGGCACACGCACTTTCTGAGCAGCACTTCAAAACGTACGAAGTGGAAAATTGGGTCTCTGAATGGTTTGCCTCAAAACAAGGAAAGTTCTATTGGGAAAATATCCACAAATTACCTGAAAGATGGGGGAAATGTGTAGCTAGCAACGGACATTACTTTGAATAAAGAACTTTGATGTTTCTCTTGAAATTATCGTGTTTTCTTTGATTACAAAATCCACCATTATTAACCGGTACACCCAGTGATTCTCTGATTTCTACATGGAGGCTCTACCTTAGACTTTGTTTGAAAACTGAGTTCCACTGCTTTAAAGATTCAAAATCATTGTTTTAAGCCACTGATTAAGTGCTGTTGTTTAAGAAGGTAGGAAAATGTTTGGTATATTTTTTAAAAGATTTCCAACAAAAATAGTTTTTAAATGTGTTATTTAAAGGTAAATCTTTAGCTATTCAAAATGACCATGCCATAGCGTTTCGAAAAGTCCAACTTTGACTATACCTTTAATATGTATTTGTATACACTATATTAGAGTAACACAAATGTAACATCTCTTCAACAAATAATCTTTTACCTAAAACACTGCTGCTAGCTGGTTTAGGTTTTTATGCTACTGAGCATCAAAGTGTGAGTAAACCATCTTTTTCTATATTCAACTTAGACAGAGTTCCACTTGGAAGTTATGATATTCATGAGTTGTGCAAAACTCTAAGCCCATTCACAGAAAGGAAAATTGTATTTCATATGAATCAAACTGTCAATTACATGCAATTTAAAGGGCAAACCATTAAAAAAAAACCCTCCTTACAGGCATTTTGAGATTATTTTCACACAAAATATCTTTGAACAGTAACAAAAAATGGATTAATTTAAATGTCATTTTATGACTTACAATGAAAACATCAATTTGCTACAGAAATATACTGTATTCCAACACTTAGATGAAATACTTGGATTAAAATCCAAGAGTTCTTTTGGGGAACCACAAAAAAGGAAAATCACTGTTAATATTTTACCTGTGGGCTGCAATAGTGAAGCAGGTGGGCGAGGTTGTAAGCCCCACAAATTTTCCATACTGTTCCGGCCCTTAAGGTCCAACAAATGCATTAAAATGAAAGGATCAATGTCTAATAAATTACTTGTAGTAGCAGAACATAAGTGTGTTCTTCTTGACATTCTACTACTGGCACCAACATAGCCATGGTTACTACCTGCAAAAAAATAAAATAAAATAAAAAAATACAGAAAATGCATGCTATATATTTGTACAAATTTAAGTATACTTAAAAGAAAAAAGTAAACTGGTTGATGTTTGAATACTTGTCTCAGGATTTGATTTTCATAATGAGAAACACAATGAAGAAACCAGATTGCCAGAGAGGTATACACAAACAAGCACAGTGACTGAGCACTGGCCTTACTATCCAGAATTCAGGAGCAACCCTCAAACTCATCCTGAGACATAGAAATAAAAAACTGACAATATATACAGTATATACAATTAGTGGAATAAGAATTAGGAAAGGTGAACACATCTTATAATCCAGTGGTCTTGGATGAAAGACCAATCTCCATGGTATAACAGATTCCAAGAACTAGACACCAAAATAGGAATCTTCTCCTGGTCTCTGGATAGCAAGTTGTACAGAACTATGACATGTTTAGTAGACTTTTTTCTAGCTTAAGTACTGGAACACAAGTTGAAGTTTTTAGACCGAACTTGTTACTGACTGATGCACAGTATAGACTGTGAGCAAATGTCCTATTTATATCACCTATGTTGCACTAAGCTTTAAGCCAAGAAAACCACCTAACTTTTTTCTAGTGCCTAATACAATGCCTAGCATATAGAATTATGAAAATACTAGTAGCCCTGCACATGAATCCGTGTGCCAGTAGCTCTCTGTAGGGCCTGGCTGCTATGCGCCCACTGCCCAGAGGCTCTCCGTGGCCCAGAGGCCCATGCACGGCCGGGCACGGAACGCTTGCCTCATTGCCGCAGCAATGAAGCAAGCATAGCGCCAGGCTGCTCACAGCAGCTGACCCCCTGGGACTGGGGGACTCCGGCAGAGCTGAGAGGACTGGTCCTCGCCATATTTGTGATGGAGTGATGATTAATATGCATGTTACCTTTTTATTTGATAGGACTGGTTAAAAATCAACCTTTAAAAAAGGTATTTAAATATATTTTACACTGTAATACCTGGAAGCAAGTCACTAAGCATAGCTTACTTTTAAGGGTGGAGAGTTATACTTCACCTCCTTGAAGAGGCAATATGTAAAAAAATTATTTGAAATTCTTTTGTATGTGTACTCTTATACTTATATATATATTGGTTATATATCTATTCACCTTAAGATTATAAATTACTTAAGAGTAACTCTTTTTCATTGTATTTTTCAGAAACCCGGAAATAGGAATTTCAATAAATGCCTGCCAAATATATAAAATTCCCCAAAGCACAAAATACAAATTAACTGTTTGATTCACTATTGTATCCTCAGCATCTAGAATTCAGTGTCTGAATTATAATAGGTGCTCAAAAAATATATATCTATGTAGAATAAATTATAATTTCAGAATTATAGAACATGACATTATTATGAGGTCCATGAGAACAGGGACATCTTTTTTTCAATATTGTAGTTCCTGAAAGTAAAACAGTATTCAGTTTCAGTTAAGTGCTCAGTAAATATTTGGTGAATGAATGAATATGTTAATTGGAAAAATATAACCTCTGCTTACCCAGAGTGTCTAAAAATTTTATATATCAGAATTTCCCTACAATACAGTTGAAGAGAGAGGAAATCAGATTTAACTTAAAAACACACACACACAAAACCGCTCTAGCTGGCTTGGTTCAGTGGATAGAGCATCGGCCTGTGGATTAAAGGATTCCGCCGGGTTCAATTCTGGCCAAGGGCACATGTCTGGGTTGTGGGCTTGATCTCCAGTGTGGGGCGTGCAGGAGGCAGCCAATCAATGATCCTCTCTCATCATTGATGTTTCTCTCTGTGTACCTCTTCCTTCCTCTCCGAAATCAATAAAGAAATATATATTTTAAAAAAAAGGCTGAAAAATATTCAGTCACCTTGACTTAGTACACTCATCTTCCATTTTATACCAAGATGGCCTCTGAATTTTTATACACTATTTAAAATCTTAAAAATTACATTGAAAACTTAGTAATAAAGTGTATTTACTCATTGTATGTTAAAATTATTAAATAATCCCTATTATACTGTTAAAAGTGCTAGGGATACAAAATTCCGAGACACATTATATTGCTTCATGGAGTTCAGAGATGAAAAGCAAAATAGCTATATAAGCAGTAAGAATAATGTTTAACATAGATTAAATAGGTTCTATACATTCTAATAGGTTAATTTGAGAAAGCAGAAGACACCCAGGGCAAGCAGTCTAGGAGGGCTTCCTGTAAGAAATGAAATAAAAGCAAAAATAAGAAGGCAGAAGGAACATGTTGGGAAGCAAAGATGTGAGAAATACCATGCACATTTGATGGGCTGAAAAATGATGCAGAGGAGTATAAGCAGGCTAAAGAAATGAGCAGAAGCCCGCACATAAAGGACCTTCTACACCAGTGGTCGGCAAATTGGCTCGCGAGCCACATGCGGGTCTTTGGCCCCTTGAGTGTGGCTCTTCCACAAAATACCATGGCCTGGGCGAATCTATTTTGAAGAAGTGGTGTTAGAAGAAGTTTAAGTTTAAAAAATTTGGCTCTCAAAAGAAATTTCAATCGTTGTACTGTTGATATTTGGCTCTGTTGACTAATGAGTTTGCCACCACTGTTCTACACCATATTAATGAGTTTGGACTTTATCCTATAAGTAAGTGGAATCCAATAAAGGGTTTTAAGTAGAGAAGTGACATGATCAGGTATCAATTTGAAAGAAAAAACACACGCATTCTGAACTTATGCTGTGGGAAATAGAATGAAGGGGAACAAAAATTGATACAATGAACCCAGATGAGAGAATATTTTGAAAGACAGAGGCCTAGAATCTCAGATTTTATAAGTAAACTAGAGGCCGAGTGCACGAAATCTGTGCACGGGAGGCGGGGGAGTCCCCTTCAGCCTGGCCTGTGCGCTCTTGCAGTCCGGGATCCCTTGCTCCTTACTGCCTGCCTGCTCACTGCTCCTTACCACTCGGCTCACTGCTCCTTAGCACTACCGTGGAGGTGGTAGAGGCTCCGGCCACTGCTACTGCGCTTGCCAGCCGTGAGCCTGGCTTCTGGCTGAGCAGCACTCACCCTGTGAGAGCATACTGACCACCACGAGGCAGCTCCTGCACTGAGCGTCTGCCCCTGGTGGTCAATGCGCAACATAGCGACTGGTCATTCTGGTCATTCCACTGTAAAGGTCACTTAGGTTTTTATTATATAGATGAGATAAGGTACACAAAGTGCATTTGCCTAGTACATAAGAGCATATATCAAATGTTAGCTATATTATTATTTTAAGAGCTAGTGGCTGCCACATATTAAAATATGATACGGTCAAAAAAGAACAAAGGGAAGACAGAATGGCTTGTGGACTTGGCCCCTGTACCTGGAGGTCCTGCAGCAGCTGTATCTTCCATCAGTTCTCCCTCTTCCAATTCCATGTTGTTGTATTCCACATCATTTTCTCCAGACCTAAGAATACACAAAATTCATTATTCCCACAGAGTTAAGTAAAATTAACATTATTTGTCACACCTCAATGAATTTTATAAAAATAATGCATAGCTTTCTCTTGTGAAGGCAGGATATTTCTAAATACAAAAATGAAGAAAAAGACTTTGGTCATTATCACGTGTACAGTTGGTATTAATAGTCAAACTACCTTTAAAAAATACTAAAATAGCTTGGAAACATTTAAAAGAGAAAACCTGAGAACCACTGTAGAACAAAAGATTACAGCTTTAAATAATATGTACCTTAATGATAGAAAATTAGGCTTAAAACACTACATTTTAGCACTAGCAGGCTTGGCTCAGTGGATAGAGCATCAGCCTGTGGACTGAAGGGACCCGGGTTCGATTCCAGCCAGGGGCACATGCCTGAGTTGTGGGCTTGGTCCCCAGTGGCGGGCGTGCAGGAGGCAGCGAGAGATGATTCTCTCATCATTGATGTTTCTATCTCTCTCTCCCTCTTCCTTCTTCTCTAAAATCAATAAAATACATTTTAAAAATATTAAGAAAAAAAAAGAAAACCTGAGAACCATTGTAAAAGAAAAGATTACAGCTTTAAATAATATGTACCTTAATGATAGTAAATTAGGCTTAAAACACTACATTTTAGCCCTCGCTGGTTTGGCTCAGTGGATAGAGGTTGGCCTGCAGACTTAAGGGTTTCAAGTTTAATTATAGTCAAGGGCATGTACCTCAGCTGCAGGCTCGATCCTGGCACAAGGCCATGTGCGGGAGGCAACCATTCCATGTGTCCGTCTCACATGGATGTTTCTCTTTTTCTGTCTCTCCCCTTTCCCCTACTCTCGCTAAAAATCAATGGAAAGATATCTTCAGGTGAGGAATAACCAAACAAAGCACCGCTACATTTTAAGGTTAAAGAAGATTCTCAAATTACTGCATATGCTAAATATTTTCCTAAAATATGATCCTATCTAATAAAAAAGAAATATGCAAATTGACCATCACTACAACACAAAAGATGGCCGCCCCCATGTGGACACAAGATGGCTGCCACAAGATGGACAGCAGGGGAGGGCAGTTGTGGGTGGTCAGGCCAGCAGGGGAGGGCAGTTAGGGGTGACCGGGCCAGCAGAGGAGGGCAGTTGGGGGGGAGCCAGGCCTGCAGGGGAGAGGAGTTGGGGGGGGGACCCAGTCCTGCAGGGGAGGGCAGTTGGGAGGGACCAGGCCTGCAGGGGAGTAGTTAGGCGTCGATCAGGCTGGCAGGGGAGTGGTTAGGGGGTGATCAGGCTGGCAGGGAGAAGCAATTAGGGGCAATCAGGCAGGCAGGCAGGCAGGCAGGCAGGCAGGTGAGCAGATGGGAGCCAGCAGCCCTGGATTGTGAGAGGGATGTCTGACTGCCCGTTTATTATCAGCCGGACATCCCTTGAGGGGTCCCAGTTTGGAGAGGGTGCAGGCTGGGCTGAGGGACACCCCCCGCCCCCATACACGAATTTTGTGCACTGGGGCCTCTAGTTTCAGAATAAATGGTAATATCCCCTTATCAAAGTCCTCACAGTCTATCATACCAAAAAACACTATTACCTTATTTTATTTTTTAATATATTTTTATTGATTTCAGAGGAAGAGGGAGTGAGAGAAACATCAATGATGAGAGAGAATCATTGACCAGCTGCCTCCTGCACACTGCCCACTGCAAATCGAGCCCGCAACCCAGGAATATGCTGGGACTCTTTATCCAGCTAGGGTTTTATCCAGCTAGGGTTTTTCAAATCTTTTTGGTATTTTGTTGGTATTTCCTTTGAAAAATGGGCTGATGCCAGGGCTGGAACAGAGAAAGTACAGGTGAACCTGGAATGTCTTACAGTGCCAGAAAATAAGAAAGTGCTTTAAAAATTATGAGGACATCCCAAAGGACACAGGAGTTAACAGGCTCCCATTGGCTAAATCTTGGATAATCTGAGTAATAAATTATGATAATAAATGGGTTAAATTATTTAATAATATAAGAATCTGTGAGTCCATATTAATGAAATTAATCCATTAACTAATAGGGAAAGTTCTTGCTTAAAGTATAATTCCAACTAAGTCAGAATGAATAATGGTATCATCATTTGGCAATCAACACAGTAATTTTTTCCAAGCTAGTATCATCAATGGATGCTAAAATTAAATGGACAAAAGTACAATGAGAAAAAAATATTTACAGTCTCAAATTATGTTCCCAAGAGATATTAATTAATCACAAAAGGAAAAAGTCGTAACTGTAGAGAAGGGAAACCTAGAAGACACCCTCTTAACCAAGTATCTAAATTAATCAACCCTAATGGGACAAATTAAAGACATGCCTTCCACTTCCCCTCATACAATATACCGAAAAAAATTTCACCACTTCTGTAGTATTCTTCCCAAAGGTGCATAAACTCAGTCTAATGGTGAGGAAACATCAGACAATTGCAAATTGACGATTTTCTACAATGTAACTGCTATGTATTTCTCAAAAGTGTCAAAGGCATATAAACCAATGTGAAAAAAATGAAATCAAAGACTAACTGACCCAGATTGGGGCAAACTAAAGAGCCTTAACCAAAAGCAACATTTGATCCTGCATTGGATCCTAAACCAAAAGACATCACTGAATGCAACATTTTTAAAAGGTCAGATTACAGTATCACAGCAATGTTAGCCTCTTCATTTTGATAACTGCATTGTAGTTACATAAGAAATATACTTGCTGTTAGGAAGTACATAATGGGAAGTATACCCACCTAATCTCAAATGTCTCATAAAAAAATTATATGGTGAGAGAGAAAAAAGAGAAACATAAAGCAAAATATTAACATGTGAGGAGAAAATATGGACAGTTTTTTAAAAGAGTGGAATTCTTAGTATTTTTGCGACTTAAATATGAATAATGGCAAAATTAAAAGTTAAAACAAAAATTAAAATTCAGGCCTTAGCCAGGTGTCTCAGTTGGCTATGAGTGTTGTCCCACACCAAAAGGTTCGATTTACAGTCAAGGCACACACGGAGGTTGCAGGTTCCATCCCTGGGACAGGAGGCAACCAATAGATGTTTCTTTCTCTTTCTCTTTTTCTCTCTCTCCCTCTCTCTCTCTCTCTCTCTCTCTGGCATGCACACACAAATCTATAAAAAATATATCCTTGGGTGAGATAAAAAAGAAAAATTAAAACTCAGTTTGGAAACCAGAGATTAGAGAGTGGAAATTAATTCAAGTCTTTCCTTTAAGATTCTTTATTTATAAAGATTATCAAGAAAAAATGCTAAATATCCCCACTTTTAGGTCTAGTTAATATCCTTCTAATTATCATGTAGGTGTTTTATATGGTAGTTAATGTGCAACACTCACATAGTTTCTTCATCAATGTCATTTTCCTCCGTGTTACTTGTTGCTGTGGAACTGGCAGAGGAACTGCTACCATCGAGGTGGTTTACTTCATCTTCACCAACAAGATCCAGATCCAGATCCCCATCTGAAAGCTCATGCTAGAACAAGGCAAAGAAATAAAGATTTTTATCTCAAACAATTGAATATGGAGCAAGCACCAAACAACACCACAATCATCAGAATTCTCTGCTCGTGTGCCCAGTCAGCCAAGCCCAGTAGAAAAAAAATCACACAACCACATTACCTGGTACTACTAATTTATTGCTGCCAATTTCAGCGGGGCCCTTAATGTAATTGGAAATGCTTCAGATGTTCCATGTTAGCTTCTAGTAAGGCTCCCATAGAGAGTAACATTTCAAATTATCATTCCTCAAATCCTACCTAACCTCTATTATCCACAAGGTCATTGTAAAACTTGCACCTACATGCACAGGAAAGCATACTGGCTATTAAACAAAAATTCCTCCAACTTTCAGCTGCCCTACATGTAAACTCCATCTTTACCTCATCCTATCAAAAGATTAACGTAAGTGCTTGGTTCCAGCCCCTATTAGTTTCCTTAAATACTTGGGATTTGTCAATACCTTAAACTTATCTTCAGTCTCCCGGATGGCTCCTTCATTTATTTTTTTAAAAATTCTGGCATCAGTCTTTATTATTCCTTCAGAAAGCATGTCTCCTTTACCTTAGGGCAAACATGTCAAATGCAAAGGCTAACATGGGGCCAATAAAAAAGGTTTAAGTTTATGTGGGCCACAAAAAAACAAAAGCTTCAATTTTCATAGAAACAAAGGTGTTGTGTTTTTTTTTGATAGAGACATGCTGAATACAAAGGGCTGAAATAAATGAGTAATCGTTAACATAAAATAATAGAACATTTTAATAAAAATTAGTATTTTTCTTGAACATTAACTTACCAGACACTGAAGACCTGCACAAATTAGTAAGCGTAACGTAAATAAACCTATTTTTCTTGTTCTCAGAAAGTGAATATTTCTCATTGTGCACATCAAACTAGTCAGTACAAGACTAGTGATGTGGCAATCAGCCGCTAAAATATTGGCTGCTAGTATTAGTGGAGAGAAATGGCACGCCTGCGTGTTATGCAACATGATTAATCAGTCATTAGCGAACATTGTAGTTCGTTATTAATAATTATGTATAACAGGATGTTGTAAAAATTAAGTTATAAAATTTTTATTAAAACGTTTCTTACATACCGTTATATTGGCTGGGCCACAAAAATGTATGCCGTGAGTTTGACATGCTTGCCTTAGGGCAGTGGTTGGCAAACTCATTAGACAACAGAGCCAAGTATCAACAGTACAACGATTGAAATTTGAGAGCCGAAAACCGACTTCTGCGCATGAGCCACGAAGTTTCGATCACACTGTACATGTGCGCCTGCATGTGGTATTTTGTGGAAGAGCCACACTCAAGGGGCCAGAGCTGTATGTGGTTTGCCGACCAGTGCCCTAGGGCAACGATTTTCTTTCTTTTTTAAAAAAATAATTCTGTGGCTCACAAGCCACATGTGGCTCTTTGGCCCCTTGAGTGTGGCTCTTCCACAAAATACCATGTGCGGGCGCGCACATACAGTGTGATTGAAACTTCGTGGCCCATGCGCAGAAGCCGGTTTTCGACTCTCAAAAGAAATTTCAATTGTTGTACTGTTGATATTTGGCTCTGTTGACTAATAAGTTTGCCAACCACTGCCTTAGGGCAACGATTTTTTTAAAAAAATAATTCTTTATTGTTGAATGTATTACATATGTCTGCCTTTTTCCCCCATTGACCCCCTCCAGCCCACCCCCGCCCCCCCCCCTTACCTCCCCATTTTTAGTGGCTATGGGCTATGCACATATGCGTACAAGGTTCTTGGCTGATTACTTCCCACCCCCCGCCCCCACCTTCCCTCCAAGATTCTGCCCTCTGTTCCATGCTTCCAATGGGCACTTGGGCTGTTTCCAGATCTTAGCTATTATACATTGTGCTGCTCTGAACATAGGGGTGCATACATTCTTTCTGATGGGTGTTTTGGGTTTCTTAGGATATACATATTCCTACAAGTGGGATCACTGGGTCAAATGGCAGTTCCACATTTAATTTTTTGAGAAAACGCCATACTTTTTCCATAATGGCTGCACCAGTCTGCATCCTGTCAGCAGTGTACTAGGGTTCCCTTTTCTCCACATCCTATCAAAAAGCTTTTCTCTGTATCCCTATCTTACCTCAAACAAAAACAACCACTCCTTGAATTCTCATTATGGTCATTATTTAGCTGGGCCAAAACCTGGCTATCTCCCAAATCCTAATAGAGTCTATCTACATATGAAATTAATTACAGTAAATAAAAATACAACACATTTAAAAATTCACAATCTGCCCTGGCTGGTTTGGCTCACTGGATAGAGCATCAGCCTGTCCCAGGTTCGATTCCGGTCAAGGGCATGTACCTTGGTTGCGGGCACATCCCCAATAGGGAGTGTGCAGGAGGCAGCTGACCGATGCTTCTCTCTCATTGATGTTTCTGGCTCTCTATCCCTCTCCCTTCCTCTCTGTAAAAAATCAATAAAATATATATTTTTAAAAATTCACAATTTATAGTTTCTAGAATGTACATCAGTATGTTGTGTAGAATGTAGTTTTCTACAATATAAAACTTTAAAACACTTTGATTCAGCAACTGCTGACTTAAAAGATAAGATTTTTAGCATACTAATTCCTCTACATCATATGATGAAAACCATGATCTTATTCATTTCTCTTATCAAACACAAAATAAACCTAAAAAACTGGTCTATTACATGATAATCCTCATTCTGAATCTTCTCCTCATCTTCATCCTCTTTGGCCTCTCTTACAGAAGCTGAAATAGGACCATCCTGGAGAAGCATGTCAGCACAGGACCCAGACTTCTTAGATCGTGTCTCAGGACTGTCATCATTTTGGGGGCTAAGATGATTAGCTGGTGGTGACAAATCTCTTGATTTCTGACTTCGAGATAACTCAATAGTAAGTCTCTTTTAAGACAAAAACAGCACAAACAAACATGAGTTACGAACAGTGTTTCAATAGGAAAGCAAAAGATATTTTTAAGTAAAAAAAAAAAAAAAATATGTTCTTAAAACATTTCTTGCACCATCTCTCTCACCACCTGCTGCCTTTTGCTTATAGAAAAACTGCCCACCCTGGCCAGTGTTGCTCAGTAATTAGAGCATCAATCTGAGGACTGAAGCATCTCAAGCTCAATTCCTGGTCAACGGCACATACCTGTGTTGCAGGTTAGACCCTGGCCCCAGTTGAAGTCTGGGTCAACTACCTAGGACTGCTTTACAGAGTCTCATGTACTAAATAACCTATATTCTAAACTGTCACATTGAAGTTTCTCTCTCTCTCCCCCTCCTTCCCCTTCACTCTCTCTGGAAAAAAAAAAAAAAAAAGAAAAATTGCCTTATTCTCATCCTTCTTCTATCCAGACCAAGCTACACGTACAGTGAGCAAACTCTAAAGTAAATACAGGCAGTTTTAAATAGTACATATAACATGAAAAATCTCTGAAAGTATCTATTTATTCATATATTACTCCATCTATTAGCCAATCTCAGCACTTCAAAAGCTTCCACCCCATCTCATTTTCCATTGGCAGAAAGAAACATTCCTTACATATTTAGTTTACCATGGTAAAATAAAAATTAACTAACTGGCCTTAATCGGTTTGGCTCAGTGGCTAGAGCATTGGCCTGCGTACTCAAGGGTCCCAGGTTTGATTCCAGTCAAGGTCATGTACCTTGGTTGCGGGCACATCCCCAGTAGGGAGTGTGCAGGAGGCAGCTGATCGATGTTTCTCTCTCATCGATGTTTCTAACTCTCTATCCCTCTCCCTTCCTCTCGTAAAAAAAAAAATCAATAAAATGTATTTTTTTTTAATTAATTAACTGATCATCCCCAGTGCTCAATTCAAAAATAGTGAGAATTCAAGATGGGGCAACTTTCAGTTATTCTATAGCTTTGAATCCTCTAAATTCAAGACAGCATAGGGAAGAAATACAGAAGTCACTGAGAAAAACACAGAGAGATAACCTCAAACTAGAGCAGCACTGTAATACAATTTTATGCAATGATGCAAATGTTTCTAGTTGCAATGCCCAATATAAGCTTTTAAAATGTGGCCATGCTCTAGCTGGTTTAACTCAGTGGAGAGTGTCAGCCTGAGGACTGAATGGTCCCAGGTTCCATTCCGGTCAAGGGCTCGATCCCCAGTAGGGGGCGTGCAGGAGGCAGCCAATCAACGATCCTCTCTCATCATTGATGTTCTCTCTCTCTCTCCCTCTCCCTTCTTCTCTGAAATCGATAAAAATATATTTAAAAAAATAAAAAATAATAATAAAATGTGGCTAGTGCAACTAAGGAACTGAATCTTTTTAAGTTTACATAGGTATATATGGCTAGCAACTACTGAGCAGTAAAGACAGGTTCAAAGGTGGTAAGGATGGAGAACAAAATAGCTGGACTTTTCTACAAGATTACAAACAGCAAGAAGTACCCCAAATCTAATTATAAATGATAACAGGCCAATAAGACAAAATGAAACACTTAATCCAAAATACGTATTTTTGTCCTTACCTCTTTAAGGTTATTTATTTGTTGGATATAGCTAGTCTGTGCAGCCTCCAACTGAGTAATATACCAATGCTGGTCCCGGCATTTTTGAAAGAAAGTTGGTGAACGAACCTGAAACCTTAAAAGAATAGCTGCACATGAAAAATAATCCAAATAGTAAAATATTATCAAACAAGCCTTGAATCTATAACTATAAATTCTTTAAAATTTTAAGTTTCATTATCATCTGAGGCCAAAATTGAAAATGTACTCAGAGCTCCTCATATTTGCCATTTATACATGTAGTTTCCAAATTATAGTAAAATAAGGTTCTGTAAAGTCATCTATAAATGAGCTGTCTACACTTAAACTGTAGAGTTCTAAAGAAATACCATTATATATCATGGTTAACCTATTAAAGCATTATTTATTGTAATAATCTAGCTAAAATACAAGGTTGATCATGACTCAAGAACAGGACCATACTATGCAGGAAGGAGGAAGCTAACATTTTTTGACTAGGTCAGGCCCTAGCAAAATAGGTAGTATCTTCTAGGCACTGCTTTTTCCTTCCTTCTTCCATCTCAGTTCCCCTATTTCCTGCTACTCAGTAAAAAATGACTTACAAGGTCAACTGCCCAGAACTGCTTTGCAGTCCCCCAGTCTCATGTTCTAAACAACCTATATTCATTATATTATAATTCTAAATTATATTCCCAACCCCTCCAGATAGCAACATAAAATCAAAACTCTCCATATATCACAATATATATATATTTTAGCTAGAGTTAAGAAAAAAAACCAATTATCTATATTAATGCCTATGGTGAATAAATGACAGGGTCTTAAGCCTTCCACCTTTGTTATTAGCCAAATATGACTCCAATTACAGTGAAAAAAATTACAGTAACATATAAAGATGTTTCTGAAGAGTAACAAGAGGCAACACTGATTTGGAAGCCTGCAAATCCTCCTCTTAGTCTTGCCAATCTTGTGTTAAGTACTATCCCATTCTTTTCCTACAATTTTACAGCTAGTGTAAGAAGCTACTGACCATCTAATAGTTATCTGCAGCACGTGTCTATTTTTCATAAGGATACTCATGCAGGGTGGAAAAAATTTATTGGATCACCATTCTGAGTGGATAATGCCTAGACAGTATCATATACTAAAGCCTAGTATGCAAATTGTTCGACCGGGAGTTTGACCACTTGCTATGACGTGCGCTGACTGCCAGGGGGCGGCGCAGAACATGGCAGGCGTCAGCAACACGGCGCTGGCAACAGTGGAGTCGCTGCCGGCCCCAATGGGCCCCGATGAGAGCGGGACCGAGGCAGGATGATGGAGCAGGTGAGCAGGCAGTGCCAGGCCAAGACGGTGCGAACAGGGGCCCAATCGCCCCACTGATTGCTCCACAGACAGCATCCAGTGGCGGTGGCAGGAGGCGGGGCCGCTGCCTGGCTTCCAGGTGCTGAGGGAACTGGGTGGGGCGCCCGGTCCCAATCGATTGTCCCGCCAACTGGATGATGGAACAGGTGAGAGGGCAGTGCTAGGCCATAGTGGGGTGCCAGGCGGGGCTGTGGGGTGGGAAGCGTGAGCTAGGGTCCGATCCCCCCAGGCCACCCCGAGGGATCCCATTATGCACGAATTCGTGCACCAGGCCTCTAGTACACGCATAAGATCTTTGAATGACTTATAAAAGCATGGTCAACCCTGAACATTTTTAGTGCCAAAACAAAAGCAAGCAGCCCTGGCCAGGGTTTCTCAATGGTTAGAGAAGCAGCCCACATGCCAAAGGGTCAAGGGTTCAATTCCAGATCAAGGGCACGTACCTAGGTTGTGGGTTCACTCCCATTTGAGGCGTATGCAAGAGGCAACTAGTCAATATAACTCTCTCACATACATTTTCCTCTCTCTCTCTCTCTCTCTCTCTCTCTCTCTCTCTCTCTCTCTTTGTGCCCCACCCCTTCCACTCTCTCTGAAAAAGCAATGGGAAAAATATCCTCAGGTGAAGATTAAGAACAAGAACAACAAAACGAAAGCAAGCAGAAGATAAAATTCCTTAACTTTCTCTTTTTTTATATAAAATAAATTTTTATTGATTTCAGAGAGGGAGGGAGATAGAAACATAAATGATGAGAATCATTGATCAACTGCCTCTAGCACACCCCCTACTGGGGATCAAGCTGAAACTCGGGCATGTACCCTGACCAGGAATCGAGCTGTGACCTGATTCATGAGCCACATTGGCTGAGCTACACTTTTGTTTCCCTTTTGTTAAAAGAAAAAATAAGAAACCAAGATGGTGGCATAAGTAAACACCTGAACTTGCTGCCTCGCACAACCACTTCAAAACTACAACTAAAAGACAAAACGGACATCATCCAGAACCACAGGAAGGCTGGCTGAGTGGAAATTCTACAACTAGAAGGAAAGAGAAAAGGACACTGAGACTCAGAGGAGGTGTGGAAGTGAAGTGCAGAGGTACGAAGGTGCGCACATGCGGAAAGGGCCTGGCAACTGAGTATGCTGCTGTCTTTTTCAATCGGGAGGGAGATACAAGCTCCCGACTGCTCTGAACTCCAGTTCCAGGCGAGACTCTGGGGAACCAGACTCACATGGGGAGAAACTGGACTTCTGGCATCGGGCTGGAACACGAGGGCGGCTTTCTCTCAGAGGTGCTTGTAGCGACTACCGCGGGACACTAAGACCCGGGGGCCTCTTAGGGCAGGGCTGATGGTCAGCCACTGCTGTTTGCTCCACCCTGGTGATTCCCTGGGACCCTGCCCCACCCAATTTACAACCCCACACAAGCTGTGTGCATCAGCATTTGCATATAAATGGCCTGGCCTTTTGCAATCTCAAATTACCTAACAAACTGCAGCTGGGTCAGAGAGCCCCAGAACTTCCAAAAGAATGCCCAAGGCTCCACAGCAGCTTGCATTGCTTCACAGCTGGGCCTCACCTGGGCACCTCCAAACCCCAAACAGAGAAGAGGAATCTGCAGATCTATCCGTACCTCCTGCTGGGTGACCTCAGGCAGAGGCTAAATTTGCACCTCCTTGGAGATCCAAGAGCCAGTGTACCCAGTGGTCAGAGTGGGACCAGCCAGATTACAACTCCTCAGATCCATACGGGACACACTCAGGGGACAGACTCAGTGAGCATCAAAGCCCCACTGAAGCAAGTCTTGCCCCATAAGGGTGTCTCCAGCACAGAAGTTCTCCAATCGTAGACACAACTGATTCTCACAGCCACTTGTCCTGGAGGTCAATTCCTCCCAGTGATACCAACAGCAATCAAGGCTTAACTACAACAAGACCGTGTGTACACAGCCCACAAAGGGGTGCACCAAGAGTGTCCACCTCAGGTAACTGGGGAGGCTGAGCCACTGGGCCCTATTAGGACACCTAGCACACAAAGCCACTCTATCAACTCAGGGAAGCTGCTAAAATGTGGAGACAAAGAAACAGGTCACAAATGAAAGAAATGGAGGAAAGCAAACGACTGGATATAAAGTTCAAAACCACGGTTATAAAGTTACTCAAAAATCTTCTAGAAACCTCCGAGAAATTTAGTGAGATCCTCAAGAATATGAAAAAGGATCAACTAGAAATTAATCATACACTGATTGAAATAAAGAATAATATACAGAGATCCAAAAGCAGACTAGAGGATCCCAAGAATCAAGTCAAAGATTTGAAATACAAAGAAGCAAAAAACACTCAACCGGAAAAGCAAAAAGCAAAAAAAATCCCAAAATTTGAAGATAGTGTAAGGAGCCTCTGGGACAACTTCAAGCGTACCAACATCCAAATTATGGGGGTGCCAGAAGAAGAGAGAGAGCAAGATATTGAAAACGTATTTGAAGAAATAATGACAGATAACTTCCCCCACCTGGTGAAAGAAATAGACTTACAAGTCCAGGAAGTGCAGAGAACCCCAAACAAGAGGAATCCAAAGAGGACCACACCAAGACACATCATAATTAAAATGCCAAGAGCAAAAGACAAAGAGAATATTAAAAGCAGCAAGAGAAAAACAGTTACCCACAAGGGAGTACCCATACGACTGTCAGATGATTTCTCAACAGAAACTATGCAGGCCAGATGGGAGTGGCAAGAAATATTCAAAGTGATGAATAGCAAGAACCTACAACCAAGATTACTCTACCCAGCAAAATTATCATTCAGAATTGAAGGTCAGATAAAGAGCTTCACAGATAAGGAAAAGCTAAAGGAGTTCATCACCGCCAAACCAGTATTTTATGAAATGCTGAAAGGTATTCTTTAAAAAGAGGAAGAAGAAGAAAAAGGTAAAGATAAAAATTATGAAGAACAAATACATAACTATCAATAAGTGAATCTAAACCCAAGTGAATAAAAAATCTGATGAACAGAATAAACTGGTGAATAAAATAGAACCAGGTGCATAGAAAGGGAGTGGACTGACAATTCTCAGGGGGAAAGGGGTGTTGGGGGGGTGGGAAGAGACTAGGCAAAAATCATACACCTATGGATGAGGACAGTGGGGGGGGGTAAGGGCACGGGGTGGGGTGGGAACCGGGTGGAGGGGAGCTATGGGGGGAAAAAAGAGGAACAACTGTAATAATCTGAACAATAAAGATTTATTTAAAAGAAAGAAATACATATGTATATGCTAATTGTCCCTCTGACCGTTCAACCAGTCACTATGATGCACACTAACCACCGGGGGCAGATGCTCTGACTGGTAGGTTAGTTTGCAGCTGGGGTCCTGCTAATCAGGACTGGGTGAAATGGGCCAGGCACGCCCTGGAGCCCTCCCACAGTCCCGCCCCGGCCCTACACCGGTGGGGTCCCTCGGCCTGGCCTGTGCCCTCTCTCAACCGGGTCCCCTCGGGGGATGTTGGAGAGCCAGTTTTGGCCCGATCCCCGTAGACCAGGCCAAGAGACCCCACCAGTGCACAAATCCATGTACTGGACCTCATATTAGGTTATTCATATTTAGTTACAGAAAAGTCTTAAGTAACCTTCAAATAGGTACATATAAAATTCAATCAGAATCTTGAAATGATATTTAAATTTTGAACAATCTGTTGTCATTAAATATTATGAGTAATAATTAAAAGCCATCTCTTCATGAACTGCACAGCAATTTATTTATACTGCTATGACAGCACTATCCTATAGAATAATAAACTATTTTGATCTGCCCATTTTATCTTGAGTTTTCTGAGGACAAAAGTCATGCCTTATTCTCTCTTAATATTAGCCCAATGACAGGCATAGATTCAGTAAATATTGCTAAATAAGTGATAATTAAACATCACAACCAGAATCTATTCCTGTACTGAGTCTATAAGTAAAAGTTGTTATAAACAGAGATGGCCTAAATAAAGAACTAGGTTAGGGCCCCGCTGGCGTGGCTCAGTGGTTGAGCGTCGACCTATAAACCAGGAGGTCACGGTTGGATTCCCAGTCAGGGCAAATGCCCGGGTTGCAGACTCAATCCCCAGTGTAGGGCGTGCAGGAGGCAGCCAATCAATGATTCTCTCTCATCACTGATGTTTCTATCTCTCTACTCTTCTCCCTTCCTCTCTGAAATCAATAAAAACATAAAAACAACAACCTAGGTTAGGTTAAATTGCATTAGAAAAAGAAAACTCTCACACAGATTGCTACCACAAAGATTCAGCATTACTAATACTCCAATAGGGAGAGGACTAAGGCTATAAAAATGGTTAAAGTGTGAAATAGCAACAAATTATTTCTTTTGGAAAATAATATTTTTTTAAAATACAAAAAAATTAAAAGGTTATAAAATGGAATTAAAATAATCCCAAAATTAAAAAAATAAAATAATCCCCCCAAAATGACAAAAACATGAATGTTTTTTTCTATATTAAAAATGCAATAATCTCTTTTCTCACTTCTTTCTTCTTCCAGAGAAGTTATGAAGAACACATAATAGTAAAGGTTGATAGAATAGCCACACACACTTTAGAACAAGAGCTTGGCATGAGTGAAATTTAAGATTATATCAAATTACTTCCAAGGAAAAATGCTTTTAGAATTGTTTTGATGGAAAGTTCTAAACTATTAAATACTCTGAAACCTCTCAGTTCAAAATACATTTGAGTCCATTTTTTAAGTATGCAAGCCCTCATTTGTAACATCAAATTAAAACAGTTTGTAATGATGCCCAAAATTTCTGACTTGTGAAGGTTACCCCAACATTAAATAGGGCTTGACAGTGTTTATGTTCTATGGTTTGACAGTGTTTATGTTCTATCCTTTCTTGCAAATAACACACCAACTAGTATCACTTAGTTTGATTCATCTCTATTCCCTTACTTTTCACTTGCTGTTATGTAGAAGGAACTGAAAACATTTTTGTGAAATTCAGTGTATAAACCCTGTCACCCCAATGTCAAGTGAAAAAAAAAAAAAAAAAAAGCAAGTGACTGTGTTTTTGATTTGCAAATAGTGAGGTTGCAATAAGTTCAACAGATAAATAGGACCTTACTATATTTATTAGAAGTAGTAGTTTCCTTCTTATGGAATTACTAACTAAATGTCAAACCCATTTTTAACTTAAATTATTCACGGACTACACAAGACTCCTGAAAGAAATGGTTAAGAACATAGTAAGATTATAGTTGGTATGAATTTCAATATTCATCTTTGTTAAATAAGTAGACTTTTAAAATAAAGTTCTAGTTACATTATTCCCTCATGATAAAAGCCACAGTATAAAATGTTTCCAATTACCTTAAAATTACTGTATCATTTTGTCGATTCAAGTATCCTTCATTTGCAAGTAAGTCCAAACGGAAAAATCTATTATAACCCCAGCATTCTCCAACTTCAAAGTCAGATGCAAACTCTCGAATGATGTTTTTCGTAGGATCATTGCAGGACTGATGAACCATTTCTACACGGTATTCATATCTAAAATTTAAGAAACTGATTATTAATATAGTTGGCAAACCAAAATAAAAATCAGACTCATCAAAACATTATGGTCATTAAGTAATTAACTGAGAAGAAACTTCACATACAATTATACTTCTTTCAGAAGGATTGTGTTATTTATAAAGACAGCAGTGTTATGAATGGGCTACCCCAACATGACTGGCAGTAGGTCTCTCTTTCCTCCCAGGATTGTTCATCAATATAGCAGGTATGAAACATCACCTCAGGAAATAAACAAATTTGTATAAAATAGTACTTTCAAAGTTACTTTTATGTTGTTGGGTGTTTTTTTGTTTTTAAATTTGTCTTTTACAAACCCTGTGTAGAGGGCTGACTTTCAATAGATCGCAGCGAGGGAGCTGCTCTGCTACATGTGAAACCCCGACCCAGAAGCAGGTTATGGTTTAGCGCCAGGCTCCCCGCGAACGTGGGTTGTGTGAAGGGCGTGAGGGCGGCCCCCTTTCCGGCCGCACCCTGTTTCCCAGGACGAAGGTCTCTCCGCACTTCGCGGTGGAGCGCGCCACGCCACCGCAGCGAGGTGGTTGGGCGTGACGGGGGACCGGCTATCCGAGGCCGAGGCTCCCCGGTGCTGCCATATCCTTCCCCCTAGGCGGGAACTTTTGTTTTAGCAAAGCTATATGCTTTTTCATATATTCATTACCTATATTTCTCCACATGTAAAAATTCTGCCATTTCCTTTGAGATTTATCACCATGCAATTTTAAACTAAATAGTAAATTTTAAATGTTCTATTTTTCCAATTCAAATTAAAATTAATTATGCATTCAGAAATTCAAGCCTATAAACTCTTCTGACAGAAAATAAGTATAAATTGGGAAAGCCAATATATTCAGATTTCCCTATCTTACAGAGTATGAAACTTTCAAGTCTCTAAACTCATTTTTACTAAGAAAGCACTATTATTACAAAAAGAAAGAAAAGTGAAGAAATAAAGGTAATCAGAAGGAAGACTCAACATTAATGTGGATGAAAAAGAGGTTCTATGGAAAATAATCTCACAGGGTGATGTGACCGTAAATTCCCAAGTGCCCAGGTCATGGTGGGTAGTCATGCAGCAGGCCTATTACGTCTTTAGCAAGGTTTTAAGCCAGCCCTGTCCACTGTTCTTGTGCATCTAGGTTAATACACTTAGAAGTAATACTCCCTGAAGGGGTTAGTAAGCCTCAAGAGAGCACACAATATTAACTATCCTTTAATCCACTCCCCACCTTGCTTTCTCCAATCTTTCTCCCCTCCTAATTTCAAATGCATAAAAGCTGCTGCAAGCCTGCTATTCTTGGGAGCATTTGAAATCCTGTTCACCAGCATATGTCATCAGTTTGGCTCAAATACATTTTTACAAAAATTCTCTACAAGTTTGCACATTCTTACATCTGTAGTAACCATAATGCTTCTCCTTTTTGGTGGAGGTAAATTTTGTATCTCTGTGTGTGTGCTTTTAATTTTATTTTTCAATTACAGTTTACATTCAATTTAGTTTCTTTCATTGTATTAGTTTCAGGTGTACAGCAAGGTGGAGGTAAATTTTTTTTAAATGCATTTTTATTGATTTCAGAAATAGGAAGGGAGAGGGAGAGAGAGATAGAAACATCAATGATGAGAATCACTGATCGGCTGCCTCCTGCACACCCACTACTTGGTATCTAGCCCACAACCTGGGCATGTGCCCTGATCAGGAATCAAACCATGACCTCCTGGGTCATGGGTCAACCACTGACCCACTCCAGCCAGGCTGGAGGTAAATTTTTTAAAGAAAAACAATAGCTCAACCTGCTATTTCTGCTGACAAAGTAAAGACATAAGGAAAAAAATTACAGCTCTTTACCTACAAACACTATGTGTTAGTATTTCTTTAAGCACTGTGAAATGATTTTTATTATTAGTGTCTCGCATAATGTGTTATCTAGATTGATGACACAAAAAAGTAAGCAGTATAAGAGCTGTGATATTTTTTTGACTGTCTAGATTTTATGGAAGTCATTAAGCCAGCTCCATAGTACAAAGGGTACCATTATATCTCCAGAAATAAATTCAAATATTGATGCACAATTGATTTTTAGCAGGGGTGCCAAAATCTTTCAATAGAAAAAGAAAAGTCTCTTCAACAAAAAATTATCTCAAAATGGATCAACAACCTAAGGGGTTAATCTTACTTTCAGAAGAAAACATGGTGATAAATCTTTATGAATTCAAATTTGGCAACAGATTTGTAGATTTGACTCCAAAAGTATAGGCAACAAAAGCAATCATAGATAACTTAGACTTCATTAAAATGAACACTTTTTGTGCCCCAAAGGACATTATCAAGAAAATGAAAAGATAACCTACAAAATGGGAGAAACTATTGTCAAATCATATATCTGATAAAAATTTAGCACACGAGAGAAGAATACCTGTAACAATTTAATAATAAAAAGACAAGCAACCCAATTTAAAAATGAGCAATGAACTTGAAAAGACATTTGTCCAAAAATGTTACATACAAATGCTACTAAGCACATAAAAAGATGTTCAACTTCACTGATCATTAAGGAAATGCAAATCAAAACCACAATTAGATACCACTTCATGCTAGGATAGATATAAAATATATTTAAAGATGGAAAATAAGTGTTGTTGAGGATGTGGAGAAATACGAATTCATGTAAATTGCCAGTAGGAATATAAAATGGCACAGCCATTGTAGAAAACAGTTTGGCAGTTCCTCAAAATGTTAAACACAGAATCACCATATAAACCCACCATGCCACAATTAGGTATACATTAAAAAAACAAAACATATGTCTCTATAGAAACCTGTACATGAATATTTATAGCAGAATTATTCATAATAGCCAAAAAGTGAAAACAATCGAAATGTCCATCAACAAATCAATGATTAAACAAACTGAAGTATATTATGTACATACTTCATGCAACCATATCCTCCTATATAATAAAAGGCTAATATGAAAATCAACCAAACAGCAGAATGACTGGTTGCTATGATGCACACTGACCACCAGGGGGTAGACGCTCAATGCAGGAGCTGCCCCCTGGTGGTCAGTGTGCTCCCACAGGGGAAGTGCTGCTCAGCCAGAAGCCCTGAGTCGGGCTCACGGATGGTGAATGCAGCGGCAGTGGTGGGATCCTCTCCTGCCTTCAAGGCAGTGTTAAGGATGTCTGACTGCCGGCTTAGGCCTGCCTAAGGCATCAGTTGGACATCCCCTCGAGGGCTCCTGTACTGCAAGAGAGCACAGGCCAGGCTGAGGGACTGCCCCCTCCCCGTCACCACCCTGAGTGCATGAATTTCATGCATTGGGCCTCCAGTAAAGGAATAAAGTTCTGATACTTGCTTCAACATGAGTGAACCTTGCAAACACTATGCTAAGCCAAACACAAAAGTCACAATATTATATGAACTTTTATATGAACTATCCAGAATAGGCAAATACACAGAGAGAAAGCAAAGTAGTATTTGTCTAGGAATGGGGGAAGGAAAGAATGGGCAGTGTTTACTTAATGGGTATTGGGTGTTCTGGGGTGAGGAAAACATGCTGAAATTAGAAGTGGTAGTTGTACTGCACTGTAAATGCACTACATTCCACTGAATGGCACATTTTTAGATGGTTAATTATATTTCATGTAAATTTCACATAAAAAATAAACTTTTTTACTATTTTAAAAGTAAGTAGTGAAAAACTCAAAACTCACAGAGAAATAATCAAGAATATTGAAAAATCTGGGAAGATATTAATGCAGATGGTCAAATACATCCAGGAAAAGGATAAGTAGAAGTTTAAAATCAACATAAAACAGTTTTTGAAAATCAGTTCCTTTGTATTAAAAAATATATGTTTGAAAAAAAAGTCATTTTTTTCTCTGCATTAGTTCTTTAAAATCATGACTAATACAGACCTATTTTTCTAATAAATATGGCAACTAATTCAAGTTAAATTACACAGCGCTTAGATTAAAACTAAAACCTTAAACTGGAATATTCCAACTTAAATTCTTTCCTTCTATCAAAGTGAAAGTATGAATAAATTTCACAACTGTTAAGTTAAAATTTTAGTCTGATTAAAATACTCCCCCAGAAAAATTCTACTCTTTCCTTCAACAACTCAAATTCCTGTTTCTAAAACAAGTCACTCAGAATATACTGTTAAGAATCAATTCCAGGATGTCACTCAAGTGCAGATTTCCTCTGAAAGCCCACACACCTGTGAATGCTAACACATACCTATTATATTGAAAAACTTAAGCATAATAAAATTATGAAAAAGTACTTCTGCAGGGTCCCAGGTGGTATTAAAATCTACTACACAATGATATAATAATTTTTTATTCCATATTTTGACAGTTAAACTACCTCAACTTTAAACTCTTAATTGCATAATTAAATGACATTTCAGCATTTGATGAAAAAATATTCAAAACTCTTCTCTAGGATTACTGAAGCATTAAGAGAATTAACAAATAAGATATCTGCTTTTTTCAGAACTTAGTAACTAATCACAGTCTAGCTTTATTATACCACTGCATATACAGTATCAGAATCATGCTCTACCGTTTTGTCCTTTACGCTTTAGTTGTCATGTATTTTACTTCTACATTTATTAAACCGTAAAACACAATGTTAATATTGTTGTTTAAATAGTAAATTATCATTTAAAGTTATTTTAATAGCAAAGAAATTTTAAACTTAACCAAGCAGTTTCCATTTCTGCTGCTCTTAATTTGTTTAGATTCAGATGTCCAACTAGTATTATTTTCCTTGTATGTACAGCATGTGCTTTAACATTTCTTATAGTCCAGGTTTGAAAATATGCCTGAAAATGACTTTACCTTAGCTTTATATATTTTTTAAAATATATTTTGTTGATTTTTTACAGAGAGGAAGGGAAAGGGAGAGAGAGTTAGAAACATCGATGCGAGAGAAACATCAATCAGCTGCCTCCTGCACACTCCTCACTGGGGATGTGCCCGCAACCAAGGCATATGCCCTTGACCAGAATCGAACCTGGGACCCTTCAGTCCACAGGCCGATGCTCTATCCACTGAGCCAAACCGGTTAGGGCTAGCTTTATATTTTAAAAGATATTTTTGCTGGGTACAAAATCCTAGATTTTTTTTTTCCTTCAGCCTTTCTAAGACGTCCCTTTATCATTCCACTGGTATTCTTTCCAGTGAAAACTCTTGATTTAATCCTTACCTTTGTGCCTCTATAAATGCCATTTTCTCCACTGCTAGTTTAAGATTTTCTGTTTATCAATAGTTTTGAGCAATCTACACTAATAAAAGAGATGCAAATTGACCATACCTTTACGACACCCACCAGCCAATCGGGAGTATGCAAATTAACCCAACAAAGATGGTGGGTTAATTTGCATACACAAAAGCGCCAGGATGCTTGCATCATCACCATGGCGACGATGCAAGTGTTCCGCACTGCCCCAGCCACTCCAGGCCTCTGGGCAGCGCGGGAAGGTGGCTCTGACCAGAGCGAAGGCCGTGCTAGCAGCCAGGGGAAGGAAGGCCCATTCTTGCACGAAACTTTATGCATTGGGCCTCTAGTTTTATTATAACGTGCTATGATGTTCCTTTCATGTTTCATGTGCTTGTAATTCATTGAGTTTCCTAAATCTGTGGGTTTAAAATTTTTATCAAGTTTAGAAAGTTTTCCCCATTTTTTCTTTATTTATTCTTCTGATTCCCTCCTTTAAGGACTCCAGTTACCTACACATTAAGTTGTTTCAGGTTGTTCTGTTTAGGAATTTGTTTTTCTATGTTTCATCTTGGGCAGTTTCTATTGTTATGCCTTCAAGTGTGAGTAATCTTTTCTTTTGCAATATCTAACCTGTCATTCATGACATCCAGTGTACTTTATATATCAAATAAAGTTCATTTTCAAGTTCAATTTGAGCCTTTTATATATCCCTACTTAACTTTTGAACAAATGGAATAGTTCTGTCTTAAATGTCCCTGTTTCCTACCTCACATGAAAACCAAGCTGTCTTTTTTAAAGCCAGACATTCATTCAAAGATTTCAAAAATCTGAAACACAAGCTTTCTCGTCAAATATTATTTCACTTCAAAAAAGTTATATTCATGAAAATGGTCTTTATGTTAACACATAATTATGATTTTTAAGTGAATTAATAAAATTTTTAAAATCTTGTTTTAATTTCTAATTCAGATGATATCGATATAACCCACATGAAGAAAAAGGCCTTGCTTAATTTTGATTGATTATTCTCATTATTGGTTACGTCTTCCCATCTCTTTAAATGCCAATTAAACTTTGACTGAACAGCACATATTGAATATTTTACTTTGTGGGGTCCTGGACATTTTTGTGATCTTACAAATTTTCATGAGCTTTGTTCTGGGTTACAGTTATTTGAAAACAATATGATCCTTTGAGATGCTGCTTTTATTTTTTAGGTAGGCCCAAAGCAGTGTTCAGTCTAGAACTTAGCTGTTCCCCTCTACTGAGGCAAATGCCCCATGAATTATAAATTTCTCCACTGTAATAGTGGAAACAGACAGATCCTGGCCCTGTATGAACACCAGACACCACTTTCTGTAATCCTTTCAGATTATTCTTTCCCCAAACTCAAGTAGTTTCCTCACAAATGAGCCCTAAACAGTACTCTGCTGAGTACATAAAGGGAACACCCTACAGATCTCTGGAACTTTCTGCCTATGCAGCTCTCTCCTCTCTGGTATTCTGTCCAATACACTCTAGCTACATTGGTCTTCCTGCACACTCAGCACTGTCTACTCAATTCAGGGAGTCTGCCAGACTATCTCAGTTCACCCTCCTGAAAATTTTCTCAAGGCTATAAACTAGGGCAATCATAGAACTCATTTGTCTGTTTCTTGTCTATTGGGAATTGCTTCCATTGGTTGCCTCATGTCCAGTGCCTAGAAAATGTCATTTTTCTCTTTTCTTCTTGGTTATTGCAAGAGAAAGGGTTACTCTTCTATTACTCCATTATAACTGAAAGCAGACATTTCATATCAAATCAACAGATTTTAATGTAATAAAGTCAAATTTACTATTATGGTTTTAGACTCCACATGACAAATTATATTTACCAAATAAGCACTCGTTCAATTTGGTGTAATGTCAAAGAAGAGTCACAACCATCTAAAACTTTTTCAAGTGTTCCTCCCTTTTTTACCACAAGAAAATTTTTCTTTATAACTTTGGTGACAAAAACTTGTTATTGATCATTTCTCAGTGCATAAAAATACTGAATTATTATATTGTACACTTGAGACTAATATAATGTTGTGTGTTAATTAGACCTCAATATTAAAATAAATGTTTCACTTTAACAAAAAGGAGATTGGTGGTTGCCAGGGACAGGGAAAGAGGAATAGGAAGTGACTGGTAATGGGTATAGTTTCTTTGTGGGATGATAAAAATGTTATAAAATTAGGTATTAGGAGTGTGTTGTAGAACTTGGGGAATATACAAAAAAAATCTACTGAATTTTACACTTATTTATAAATTTTATGGGATTAAATCATATCTCATTAAAAAACTTTTCTCAACTGCATGATATTCAAAATCTATGAGGCTAGATTTTATATACTATATACTTCAACCAAAAAAACTTATTGCACATAAATTAAATATAGAAGCAGATATGGTAATCCAGCCATTTTCTTTTTAAGCATATAGGAAGAGATTTTCAAATATGCAAAATACATATATTTTATCAAGAAAAAATATTTGTTTATATACAATAGGTTATTTTTAAATTAATACAATTTTTATATTTTTTTCCTCTGTTTTAACTTCTAATTCAGAAAATATCAATTGATATAACCCCCATAAAGAAAAACTCATTGGGATTCCCAATAAATTTTAAGAGTATAAAGAGTCCTGAGGCCACACAATTTGAGAACTGCCAGTCTATGTCACCATACCATTCCTGGAATGTACACTTTCACAAGTATAATACAGTAATTAACAAAATAGTTAATAAAAAAATTATAAAGAGGAAATGTACTAGTATGCAAACACACACTAAAGTTTGTTATTTAATCACATCTTACTTGGAAGTTTCAGGCAAGCCAGCTGAGAGTTCCAGAAACACAGATAAGTAGTAACCACGAACAACTCCATTTCCATCCTAAAAAAAAGGAAGTTATAGAAATACAAATTCCAGATCAATTTAAATTAAGCCACAATTCAAAAAAATATAGACTAATGTATAATATTTAGATTGGGACGTACTTCTAAATTTAGAAGCAGGAAGAAAAATAATAGAAAGACCAAAATATTTGATTCTGTAACAATTTGAAACTTTTGTACATTAAGAAAAACACCTGATGGCTGCCTTTCCAGCCACTTTCTGATGTAGAGAGGCATAACATGCACTCTTGTGTCTTCTTGGCTGTTTTGCTATGTGTTATTTTTAATAATAAATGTTCCCTCATGTTCAGATTGACAGCAAAGTGACAGAGAAGCTAACTTGAAGAGATTAAATATGTGTAAATCCATGAGTTCATAATATTTTTTAAAACCTAATCAATCACTTTCAGAGAATAATATGGAAAACTGGTAAATAACAAGAAAGAATCCTGCCTCTCCTAAATGAACTGTTATTGATTAGTCAAATAATAAAGGAAAGTATCTATACTAATAAAAAGGTAATATGCTAATGAGACCAGGAGACCTTCCAGATGTCCTTCCAGAGAAAGCCACGGTGGTGGGGCAGAGGCAGTTAGGGATTATAAAGCCAGGAGGGGAGGACAGTTGGGGGTGATCAGGCTGGCGGGGGTCGGGGGTCAGTTGGGGGCGAGCAGGTTGGTGGTGGTCGGGGGGGGGGGCAGTTGGGAGTGAGCAGGCCAGCAGGCAGAGTGGTTAGGGGTGATCAAGCAGGCAGGCAGGTGAGTGATTAGAAGCCAGCGGTCTTAGATTGCAAGAGGTTGCAGGCCAGGCTGAGGCTTGTACCCCCCCCCCCACCCCGCCCCATGCACGAATTTCATGCCCTGGGCCACTAGTCTCTTTATAAAAGTATGACAACTAATAAGCAAAAAAAAAAAACAACCCATAAAATGAGAATATGACTGTTTTGAGTGATAGATATAGGCAATGAGCCTCAATAGCTGCCAATACCATACAGAGATGCAACTAGACATCATGTGATTAAAAAAACCAACACTACTACTTATATTCTTGCCATAGGAATCAACTATGTATCTCATCATGCCACTGAATTCAGCTGCTAATCTACAGAAAATACATACATCAACATAACATACTGAAATGTACAATGAGTATACAATTAGCATACATGTGTTCTGATGGCTTTCTGCATTTTATTTTTAAAAATGCTTTTAAGATAAGAATTTTAAACATGTCTTCTGAAGATAAGAATCTTCATACAAACAAGAAATAAGATTCAGCAATGTCAGGGTTCATACTGTTCATATTTAATTCACTTTTCTGTAGAATTAGTAATAGAACTTATAAAGAAACATTGAAATTGTCATTACTTCAGCCCTAGCCGATTTGGCTCAGTGGATAGAGCATCGGCCTGCGGACTGAAGGGTCCCAGGTTCGATTCTGGTCAAGGGCATGTACCTTAATTGCAGGCACATCCCCCAGTGGGAGGTGTGCAGGAGGCAGCTAATAGATGTTTCTCTCTCATCAATGTTTCTATCCCTCTCCCTTCCTCTCTGTAAAAAAATCAATAATATATATATTTTTTAAAAAATTGTCAGTACTTTAATTTCTTACTCCACCAAAAAAGTGAACCTGTGTACTACAGAACCCTGAAAGAAAGATCTTGGGTTTAAAAGAATTATTAAAAATATGAAAAACTTACTGGGTAAACTTTTAATCTCCAACACAGTCCTGAAACTTGAAGAGGTGGACTGTAAACAGGATCCGCTCTCTGGCGCAAAGTGCTAAAGTAAAAGAAAACCAATCAAATCAAAAGATCAAAACCAAAACAAATCACTTTACTTACGTTACTTACTTCAAGCCATGGACAAAGTAAAAGGTGGCTAATCAAGTCAAGATCACACTGGATAAATTTATATATAGTTGCATCTAGAAATAAAATTTAATAATACTAAAATATTCAGCAGTATCTTCAGTTTCAGGTCACCTCAAAACTGTGACATTTAAGAGAAAAGGGAAAATAACTAAGTATCCTGAATTTAATTACCATTTCAACAAGTAATCTTTCATCAATAAAGAATAAAAATATGTCTCTCTTCCTCATATCCCTGGTAGTATAATTATCCTTTTTTAAAATGGAAAAACAAAAAGAGCATGTGCTAAATCTAAATGTATGTGGGAAAAGTCTTGGAAAGTTTGTATTTTAGCCACAAAATTATGCCATAAGAAAAACAAATTATATATGAAATGGTATAAATTCTCCATTTGCCTTATTTTGATGGATATCACCTCCTGGAATTTTCCTCCCCAGGAAAGACCTTATATTCTTGGTATGCAGCCCTTGAAGACAAATTCCTAGACCTTTTTGTTTTAAGGTCTGCATTTATAATCTTAGAGAAAAAGCAATAATGGCTAAAAAAAAATTAACATGTAAGTTACAAAGCTTAAAATAATGACTTCTTGTCCTTACTTTGAGGTCATGGCTCCCTTCCCCTAACTAGAGAAGCAATTGGTCCTGAAGAAATAATACAATCCAAACAAATGACCATTATGCTTTTAATAGGAAAATTGTTTCTTCTAAGACAACATTGAGTGTCACAGTTCATTAGTCTATATCCTACCCTGGAAAAACACCTTCCTGGCACACACACAAGCCAGAGTTGTCAAAAACTCTTACCTGAAATTCTCTAAAACAAAAGTAGCTGAATCATAAGATGGTACTAATTCACTAAAAAAAAGCAAAGGCAAATTAATATTATTTGGCTTCTGTAAGTTTAAAATTTCTTTTAGTTAAAAAAGCAAAGTCCCTTAATAATATCTTAAAATTTTTATTAAAGTCCCTAAGAAAAATTTTAATCCTCATTAAAAATAACATTAAATCAAATAAATTCATAAAACCATCAGAAGGTTACATCAAATGTTTGCAATGAAATAAGAGGACTAAACAAATACTTTATAAAATATCCTTTTTTACAAGGCAATACATAATTATTAAAATAAGTATAAGAGACAAGTAAAACAGTACGCATAAAATAGGGAAAGGAAGAAACTGGTGCTTAGGCTGAAATATGGAACCAATATAAACAGGTTTAAAAACCAAAAGAAACAACAAAAACAAAAGACATCACAATAAATTCCCAAACTTCCTTCTTCAGAACAAATTATGAGGAATATGGAGAGACCCTAAAGAGAATTTTTACTAGGAAATAAACCTACGCAATTTTATAGGATAAGAATATATAATCACAAAAGGGGCAAGCCCTAGAATGGACTAGCACATTAACAGCTTCTTGGCAAAGCAAGATTACCTCAGTCAACTTTAGTGTCGTAAGAGCTTCTCCAAAGAGAACTGAACTACGATCATAAAGGCAGGCACAATGATAGACCACCTGGCTGCTAAATACCCTTATATCATGAGAACAGTCTGTAGCATTTCCATTACAATACCATAGTCACAGTCACTAAAACATTTATGATACAGACACTGCCATACATAGTACTGAAACACAGTGTTATACATCCTATCCTATCTAATAAAAGAGTAATATGCAAATTGACCAAGACACAAGATGGCCGCCCCCATGCGGTCAAAGATGGCTGCCCCCATGTGGACACAAGATAGCTGCCACAAGATGGCCAGCAGAGGAGGGCAGTTGGGGGAGACCAGGCCAGGAAGAGAGGGCAGTTGGGGGGGGGGGGGACAGGGGACCCAGGCCTGCAGGGGAGGGCAGTTGGGGGGGGACCAGGACTGCAGGGGAGGGCAGTTGTGGGTAATCAGGCCAGCAGAGAGGGCAGTTGGGGGTGACCAGGCCAGCAGAGGAGGGCAGTTGGGGGAGACCAGGCCAGCAAGGGAGGGCAGTTGGGGGGGACCCAGGCCTGAAGGGGAGGGCAGTTGGGGGGGACCAGGCCAGCAGAAAGGGCAGTTAGGGATGACCAGGCTGGCAGAGGAGGGCAGTAGGGGGAGACCAGGTCAGCAGGGGAGGGCAGTTGGGGGTGACAAGGCCAGCAGAGGAGGGCAGTTAGGGGAGACCAGGCCAGCAAGGGAAGGCAGTTGGGGGGGACCCAGGTCTGCAGGGGAAGGCAGTTGGGGGTGATCCGGTTGGCAGGGAAAGACAGTTGGGGGTGACCAGGCCCTCAGGGGAGGGCAGTTGTAGGCGATTAGGCCAGCAGGGAGGGCAGTTAGGGGTGACTGGGCCAGCAGAGGAGGACAGTTGGGGGAGACCAGGCCAGCAAGGGAAGGCAGTTGGGGGGGACCCAGGTCAGCAGGGGAGGGCAGTTGGGGGGGGGCATGCCTGCAGGGGAAAGCAGTTGGGGGGGACCCAGGCCAGCAGGGGAGGGCGGTTAGGGGTGACCGGGTGAGCAGGGGAGGGCAGCTGGAGGCGACCAGGCCTGCAGGGGAGGATTGTTTGGGGCTACCATATTGGCAGGGGAGGACAGTTAGGGGTGACCAGGCCAACAGGGTAGGGCAGTTAGAGGCAATTGGGCTGGCCGGGGAGCAGTTAGGCGTTGATCAGGCTGGCAGGGGAGTGGTTAGGGGGTGATCAGGCTGGCAGGCAGAAGCGGTTAGGGGCAATCAGGCAGAAGCAGGTGAGCAGTTGGGAGCCTGCAGTCCTGGATTGTGAGAGGGATGTCCAACTGCCCATTTAGGTTGTGGGATCCGGCCTAAACGGGCAGTCGGACATCCCTCAAGGGGTCCCAGATTGGAGAGGGTGCAGGCTGGACTGTGGGACACCACCCCCCACCCATGAACAAATTTCATGCACCAGGCCTCTAGTATAATAAAAGGCTAATATGCAAATTGACCAAATGGAGGAACGACCAGTCGCTATGACACACACTGACCTTCAGGGGGCAGATGCTCAACACAGGAGCTGCCCCCCAGTGGCCAGTGCACTCCCACAGGGGGAGCACCGCTTAACCAGAAGCCGGGCTCACAGCTGGCGAGCACAGTGGCAGTGGCAGGAGCCTTTCCTGCCCCCATGGCAGTAGGTCATCCCCTGAGGGCTCCCAGAGGGCATGGGTTTCGGGCTCAATCCCAAGTAGGGGGCATGCAGGAGGCTGCTGATCAATGATTCTCTCTCATCATTGATGTTTCTCCCTCTCTCTCCTCTCTAAAATCAATAAAAATATATTAAGAAAAAATTAGTGGTTTGCCAGTAAAAATATAGATTTTAAAAAATTCATTATTCTTTATTTTATGGTAATAGCTCACATCTTTTTTTCATCTCCTTCAGAGGTTATCTGAAATTGTGCCAATGTTAACCACTCTGCCTACAAGTAAGGTACAGCTTTATCTTCTCATAGTTTTCTTTATTTCTATACCTCTTCTACTCTGGTCTTTATGATGACTGAATTTATTACTTTAAACAAAAATTTATTATCTTTTATGTTCTACCCAAGGACACCTATACAGTCTTATTTCCTAAAACACCCCAACAATAGTCCTACAAATTCTGGTTGAAATAATTTCCTTTCTACCCTCCAAATATAGCAGCTCCTATCACATCCTAAATATGTTTCAAGATCTTCTATGATTTCTTTCTAGATTATAAAGTTTTGACCACACTAGTCTTTTCAGAATTTCTGACGTAAGAGTATATAACTGAGTAACAAATACTGGAATTTAAGTTACAACTCTCTACTATTTTATTTGAAATTTATACTCAGTAAATTAGTTCCTCTTTCATGTCTCCTCTGCAGCATCCACAATAGCACTGAGCATATAGTCTTGAATAAATAACATTGCATTTGTTTAATGACCTTTTATTCTCCATTGTGGCTCCATCACCAATCATCAACTGATGGAATTTAACCCAGTTCCATGATCTTAAAGCTTAGAACATTCACCACTGCTTTGCACATCTAAACTTTGGTCTGTAACTTAATGCCAATAAACGCTGGCCTTTCTTATTTGGCCCTCTTTCTTTGCTGATCAATGCACCAACATATGGACATACCTATTTCCTGTGTACTAATTGCTACTCATAAACTATGTTCATAATAAAAACTATGGTTAAGTTATAAGACAAAATTTCCAGTAAGAGTAAGCATTCCTGGTGAGAGGGAGAACTGCAATGACCTTTACCCATGGGAACCTCCCTAATTATCATGTATAAAAAAATTTATTTTGGTGGTTTCCTCTTTATTGATGTGCCTTCTGCCTCTCCCCTCCCAATTTCAGTCCCTTCCATCTACACCCCAAAAAAGAAGGTAGTGAAAGCAAGGTATTGTCAAGGTTCTGAGACCCGTGGGCAGTTAAAAAGGGAACAGAAACCAAAACAATCACTGCATATGACAGAGATTGATACTCAAGAAGTCTAAAGCAGAGCTGCCTGCTATATCAATGAATCCCAAATTTTAGTGCAGAATTATGTAGGATGCTCATGATTCCTTTTCTGGATACCACCACCAAAGACCGTCAGAGAACAGGGCTGGGAATTTGCCTTTTGGAAAAACACTACAGATGACTCTGACACAGGTGAACTGTGTACCATACTTTGAATTGAAAACCACATTTTTATTTATGATATTTATGTCAAAACTGGTTTCATTCCACTGGTGATGGAATGGTTTTTAAAAAAATATTCAAAACTGAAATGGCTGACATTATCAAAAAGGCAGCCTTGGATTATTAGTGAACATCTTAGTTCACCCAGGTTTACTTAATAATAGCACACACCCAGCTTTTTAAAATTATTCAGTGTTTTAGTAAAATATGAATACTGTATCTGGTTAATTTAGAAGGAAACAAAGACATCGATCAATGAGAACTCCCCGAGTTCTCATCAGGAAAACTTTGTCCTTCTGTTTATAGAACTGTGAGTGGTCATGATCCTCAGGAGTGCACCTGTGATCAGGAACGAGGGCTTACACCAGTGATTCTAAATCAGGGTCAATTTTGCTCCCAACAAAATTCTGGAAATGTCTGAAAATGTTTTTGTCACAACTAAAAAGGGAGAAGTGTTTATGGTGTTACATTCTACAATACACAGGAAAGCTCCCTCCAACCCACAAAAACTCATCCAGCTCAAAATGTCATCAATGCCTAGGTTGAAAAACCCTGGCTTACACCAGTCTAGTATAATCACATATTAGAGAAAAGGGCAGCTAAACACATGAACCTCTTTATAAGGCTGTGTTTTTTTTCTTTATTGATTAAGGTATAACATATGTGTCCTTATCCCCTCATTACCCTCTTTACCCCCCCACTCATGCCCTCACACCCCTGGTGTCTGTGTCGATTTGTTAGGTTTATATGCATGCATACAAATCATAAGGCTGTTTCTTAAAAATACCACAGTCCTCAAAACACTAGAAACGGTTGATAGTATTTCATAAGCCATCTCTAAAGTTTAAGATTAACTAAAGTCTGTTATACCAATATATTTCTCTGAAGCAGTGGTTTAACCTCTCATCTTAGGAATAAGCCAAGGAGAGCTAAAAAAAAAAAAAAAAAAAAAAAGACTACAAACACCTATCTGTAGCCAATGTTATGGACTGAATTATGTCCTCCCAAATTCATATGTTGAAGCCCTAACTTCCAACATGACTGTATTTGGAGACCTTTAGGGAGGTATTTAAGGTTAAATGAGGTAATAAGGGCAGGACCCTAACCCAATATGTCTTGTTTCTTTAGAAGAGGAAAAGACACCAGAGAAAGACACCTTTTGTATGCATGCAGATAAAAGGTCATGTTGAGGACAGAGCAAGGAGCCAGCTGTCTACAAGCCAAGAGGAGAGCCTCACCAGAAATCACATTTTCTAGCACTGTGATATTAGACTTCTTGACCCCAGAACTGAGAAAATAAACTTCTGTTGTATAAGCCATCCATCTGTGGTATTTTGTTATGGCAATCCAAGCAAACTAATACACTCACAGAGATTTTATTTCAAACTAGAGGCCAGGTGCACGCCATTCGTGCACTGGGGTGGGGGGGGCGTTGGGGAGGGAAGGGGCTCCCCTCAGCACGGCCTGTGCCCTCTCTCAGTCTAGGACGTGGGGAGTGGGCCTAAGCCAGCAGGCAAACATCCCTCGAGGGGTCCTTAGCACTGCTGGCAGAGGCAGGAGAGGCTCCCGCAACCACAGCTGTGCTTGCCAGCTGTGAGCCTGGCTTCTGGCTGAGCGGCGCTCCCCCTCTGGGAGTGCACTGACCACCAGGGTCGGCTACTGTGTTGAGCATCTGCCCTCTGGTGGTCAGTGTGCGTCATAGCGACTAGTCGTTCTGACGTTCAGTCCATCTGCATACTAGCCTTTTATTATATAGGATGTCTTGGGGGTATGGGCCAACAGTGGTAAATTTACAAAAGACCCAAGTGACTCTAACATGCAACCAGTGTTAAGAATCACTGCTCTTAACAGCACAAGGCAATTTAAACATGCTTAAAAAAATATGCTGTTCAGAAGAATTCTAAGACTGCCCAGGGTAAAAACTAAAAAGATACATAGGAAGCAACCAAGTGTTATTTCCAGATTTTTTAGGATCTGGAGATAACATCATGTCACATTAAAATCTTTTGGCATTTCATGTTTTATGTGTTTTCCTTTTGACAACATATATGTAAATGAGTTACAGTCACTGTGTAATGAGATATAAGTAAACTCAAAAGGTAAATAAAAGTACGGACATGAGAAAACATGGCTGGACCTTGAGAACATTATGCTAAGTAAAACAGACAGAAAGAAAAGTGCTATATGATCTCATTTATAAGAGGAATCTTTAAAAGAGAGGTTAAAAGGTACCAACTTCTAGTTACAAAACAAAGTTTATATACCTATATTTTACAACATGATGATTATAGTAATAACACTGTATTGCATATCTGAAACCTGCTAAGAGAGGTCTTAAGAAAAAAATGTTTTTGCCCTGACTGGTTTGGCTCAGTGGATAGAGCGTCAGCCTGCAGACTGAAAGGTCCCAGGTTCAATTCTGGTCAAGGGCATGAACCTTGGTTGCGGGGCACATCCCCAGTAGGCAGCTGATCGATATTTCTCTCTCATCAATGTTTCTAACTCTCTATCCCTCTCCCTCTCTGTAAAAAACCAATGAAATATATTTTTTTTAAAATGCTTTCTATGTATGGTGATGGATGTAAAGTATAATCTCTAAACTAATTGTGGTAATAATTTCTCAGTATATAAAATATTATATCATTATGTTTAAACCTGAAACTAATAGGATGTTATTTCAACTATATCTTCATTTAAGAAAAGGAATGAATAGAAAGACATGAAATAAAATGTGATCAGTTATTTCTTCTCTACAGTATGGAAGATGAAGCTCCAAGAAGAAACCAATTCCTAATTCACTATCATCCTCTCTTTTCACTAAAAAATGTTTAAGTCCACAAGAAATTTTTTTTAGTTCATATGCATAAACTAAAGTTCGCTAGACCACATCATTATAAACAGAACCTTAAAAAAATGAAGCAAAGAAAAACAATGTTTTTTAAAAACAATTATATGCATTTGCACATAAACTTAATATGAAAATGAAATTTTAAAACTGTGTCATACCTGGTAAAATCTGGTGGAACAGGAGTGGTAACAAAGGATGCCATAGGCTTGCGATGAACTTGCTGAAACATCATGAGGATCTCTGAGCTCTTAGATATCAACTCACTCTTACTACAAGATCGTAACTGTGTGAGGAAAAAAAGTACCTGACTAAATAAACAAAATTACTGTTCAGTGGCACCTCAAAATCCCTAATAAAGCAAATAAAAATTGTTTTGGTTATATAATGAAAACAATTAGATTAAAAAAATAGAATGACTCAAAGTGGGTTTTAGAATGAAAAATCTACGAAGAATCTAGATTATTTCTATTCTAACAATATAGTCATGGAGTAAGTGTATTTGATTTTAAAGCATTTTTCTCTCCTCATATGTTAGGGTAAATACAATTTTAAAAACTACAAATATACTTTACACTACTACAGTAAAGCCATTATGTGTATTAATGAACAAACTCCTATAGGTTTACAGCCTTCAGATAAGATTTCTCAAAATGCATTCCAGGGACCAGAGAAACATTAAGATGTAATACACACACAAAAAGTTTTAAGCTGTATCGATTTGGGAAACAGCCAAAGGTAAAAAAGTGATAAATCTAACTTTAGTAAAATAAGCATGGTAGTTAAAAGATTACTAATTTTGTATTCAAAACAACTAGTCTGAAGTTCTAGTTCTGCTACAAACTAATTATATGACTCTGTCAGTTTATGGGTAAAACTGGAATAATATCTATGCTTGCTTTGCTGGGTTTAACAATCATGAAGCTGAATGTGAAACAGCTTTGTAAACTATTAAGGGCTAAACTGTCTCCCTAAAACTCCTATGTTGCAGTCCCAACCCTCATTTCCTCAGAATGTAACAGTATCTGTATATATAAATGCCTAATATGTAAATTGTCCCCTTGGGAGTTAGATCACTCACTATGACGTGCACTGACCACCAGGGGCGGGCGGAATGAAGGAAGGCCCCAGCCAGCAGCCAGCAGCCAGGCAAGGGAGACCCCGATCAGCCCTGATTGCTGGCCAGGCCTAGGAACTCTACCCGAGTAGGAATTTTATGCACCCGGTATCTAGTATGGAGTTAAGGTCTTTAGAAAACAGAGAGAAGGCAGCCTTTTACAAACCAAATTGAAGGACTCAGGGGAAACCTGCCAATACCTGATGTAAACCAGCCTCCAGAACAATGAAAATAAATTTTATTGTTTAAGCCTCCCGCGAGGATATGTTTTTATTGACTTTAGAGAAAGAGTAAAGAGTAAGGAGGATTAGGGGGGTTGGAGGGGGAGAGGAGAGAGAGAGAGAGAGAGAAAGAGAAAGAAATATTGATGTGATAGAGAAATATCGATTGGTTGCCTTCTGTACATGCCCCGACCACAATCGAACCAGCAACCCAGATATATGCTTTTTAAAAAACAACTTTTTTGAGCAATAACTGACATAAATGATGTAAGACAAACTGCATGTATTTAAAGTGTGTAATTAAGTTTTGACAAATGTATACACCTGTGAAGCCATCACTATAGACAAGGTAGTGAACTTTACCATTATCTTCCAAAATTTGTTTGTGCCTGTTTGTAAGCACTCCGGCTTTTTTCTCCCTCCAGGCAACCTCCTATCTGCTTTCTTTCATTATAGATAAGTTCACATTTTCTGAAGTTTTATGTAATTGAAATCATACACATTATATACTCATTTTATGTCTGCCTCCTTTTCTGAGCACACTTATTTTGCAATTTGCTCATATATCAATTGTAGCTTTATTTGTAAAATCCAAGGGGAAAAAAAAAGAAAGCACAACCCAAATAGCTATAAACAGCTGAATGAAAAAACAAATCAGGGGAGGAATCCAAGATGGCGGCGTAGGTAAACACCTAAACTGCTGCCTCCCACAACAATTTAAACTGCAACTAAAAGACAAAACGTCTATCACCCAGAAGCACGGGAAAGCTGGCTGAGTGGAAGTTCTACAACTAGAAGGAAAGAGAAAAGAGCATTGAGATGTGCACAAGCGCTGAAAAGCTGAGGTACGGAGACGCGTGATCCGGGCTGGCGGCGGGCGACTGGGTGCGTTGCTTTTTTCAACCCGAACGGAGACAAGCCCCCGATTACTCTGAAATCCAGTCTCTGGGGAGATGCAGGGGACCCAAACTCCTATGGGGAGAAGCTGGACTGTCTGCCAGTGAGAGTGGCTTGCTTGCAGAGCTGCGCGCAGGAATAATTGTTTACGGCACTGGGGCACAGGACTCCAGGACGCGGTCGGGGACACAGAGCGGGCTTACTAGCAGCCATTGCTGTTTGCCACGCCCTAACCTAGTGACGCCCTGAGACCCCGCCCCACACAACCTACAAACCCACCCAAGCTCCAAGCAGCTCAATTAGCATAAGAAAGCCTGCCCTATCACAGCTTAACCTAGAAAACTTGCAGCCCGGGTCAGACAGCTCCAAAACCTCCAAACCCCAAGCAAAGAGGAGAAAACTGCAGCTCTCACTGTAGCTCCTGCTGAGTGGCCTCAGACAGTAGCTGACCTGCACCCCATTGGAGATCCAGAAGCCAGTGTACCTAGTGGTCAGTGTGAGACACCAGATTTCAACTCCTCACATCCATAAGTGACACATTCAAGAGGCAGACTCAGTGAGCACCAAAGCCCCACTGAAACAAGTCCTGCCCCATAAGCGTGTCTTCAGCGCAGCACTTCTTCCATTATAGACACAGGGAGTGCTCACAGCTAATTGGCCTGGAGGTCAATTCCTCCCAGCGTACCAACAGTAATTCAGGCTTAACTACACCAAGACTTTGCACTCAGCCCACAAAGGGGTGTACCGAGAGCATCCACATCAGGTGATTGGGGAGGCTGAGCTACTGCCCCCTATAGGTCACCTACCACACAAAGCCACTCCATCAATACAGGGAAGCAGCCAAAATGCAGAAACAAAGAAACATGTCACGAATGAAAGAAACGGAGGAAAGCAAACTACTGGATGACATAGAGTTCAGAACCACATTTATAAGGTTACTCAAGAATCTTCTTAAAACCGCTGAGAAACTTGATGAGACCTTCAAGGAGCTTAATGAGAATGCCAAAAAAATGGAAAAGGATCAGTCAGAAATGAAGCATACACTGTCTGAAATAAAGAATATACAGAAACTCAACTGTAGATCAACATACCCCAAGAATCAAACCAAAGATCTCAAATATGTGGAAACAAAAAACATCCAACCAGAAAAACAAAAAGAAAAAAGAATCCAAAATTATGAAGATAGTGTAAGGAGCCTCTGGGACAACTTTAAGCGAACCAACATCCGAATTTTTGGGGTGCCAGAAGAAGGGAGAGAGCAAAATATTGAAAACCTATTAGAAGAAATAATGACAGAAAACTTTCCCTACCTGGTGAAAGAAATAGACTTACAAGTGCAGGAAGCGCACAGAACCCCATACAAGAGGAACCCAAAGAGGACCACACCAAGACACATCATAATTAAAATGCCAAGGGCAAAAGACAAAGAGAGAATATTAAAAGCAGCAAGAGAAAAACAGTTAATTACCTACAAGGGAGTACCCATATGACTGTCAGCTGATTTCTCAACAGAAACTATGCAGGCCAGAAGGGAGTGGCAGCAAGAAATATTCAAAGTGATGAACAGCAAGAACCTACAACCAAGATTACTCTACCCAGCAAAACTATCATTCAGAGTTGAAGGTCAGATAAAGAGCTTCACAGACAAGAAAAAGCTAAAGGAGTTCATCGCCACCAAACCAGGATTACATGAAATGCTGAAGGGTATTCTTTAAGAAGAAGAAGAAGAAGAAAAAGGTAAATATAAAAATTATGAACAACAAAATGACATCAAATACATACCTACCAACAAGTGAATCTAAAAATCAAGTGAATAAAAAATCTGAAGAACAGAATGGACTGGTGAATATAATAGAATCAGGGACATAGAAAGGGAGTGGACTGACGATTCTCAGGGGAAGCAAGTGTGAGGGGTGCGGGAAGAGATTGGACAAAAATCTTACTCCTATGGATGAAGACAGTGGCGGGGGGTAAGGGCATGGGGTGGGGTGGGGAATCAGGTGGAGGGGAGCTATGGGGGAAAAAAAAGTGGAACACCTGTAATAATCTGAACAATAAAGATTTAATTAAGAAAAAAACAAAAACAAAAACAAAACAACAAATCATGGTATATAACATATAATAGAATACTACTCAGCAATTAAGAAGGAAAAGCAGCCCTAGCTGGTTTGGTTCAATGGTTAGCGTGTCGGCCCACAGATTAAAGGGTTAAGGATTCAATTCTAGTCAAGGGCAGGTACCTTGGTTGCAAGCTCAATCCCCGGCCTGGTTGGAGTGCATGCAGGACGCAACCAATTGATGTCTCTTTCACATCAATGTTCCTCTCTATCCCTCCCCTCCCCTTCCTTCTTTCTAAAAAACAATGGGAAAAAAATATCCCCGGGTGAGGATTAACAAACAAACAAAAAAGGAAAGGCAGATGAATATTGTGCTCTCTTCAGCAGCACACATACCAAAATATGAATAATACAGAAAAGATTAGCATGGTCCCTACAAAAGAGTGACACAGTAAAAAAAAACAAAAACGAGTATACCAAATAGTTATCCAACACTACACCCGGGCCAGGACTCTTGTCTCGGTGAGGGCCTCGCGGGTCGACCAGATGTCCGGGCCGGGACACTTGTCTCCGGGAGGGCCTCGTGTGTCGACCAGATGTCCGGGCTGGGACTCTTGTCTCGGGAAGGGCCATTTATTTATTCATTCACTATATACTTAACACTCACGTACCAGCTAACTAAAATATAAACTCTATGGAGACAGATTTTTTTTTACCATTTTGTCCATTGCTGTGTTCCAAATACCTAAAACAATGACTGCTCTTTGATACTTAACTAAAATGTACTTTAATAAATAAAAACACTAAGTTTCTAATAAAAATCATATAGTATATATAGGTAATTGGCAATAATATTCTATCTCAAAGGCACCACTTAAGTCACAAAGTCAGAGATTTTAATCTTTTATAGATTTAGATGCTATGCACCAGTCTTACAAAACAGAATAAATCTTAATTTTATTTAGTTCCCAAACCTGATGGAGAAAACATAAGAATCAGCTAAATCCTACTCCATAAAAATCCCTAGTATAGCACATAGATTGCAAGATCTTTTGATCTTATACAATCTCTATTAAAAAGAATTTTAAAGCATATGGACAAAAAAGGGTAAAGACTTCATTACATTTAATATTTCATTACCTGGTGCTCTACCTCCTGAAGTAAGGATTCCAAAAGCTCTGTTTCTTGTGTTAGAGAAGTCTTCTGACCTATTTAAAAATAGCAAAACACCAATATTCATGCTCATTATTGGTTTAATAATAAAATTAACTTTCATGACATACATTCAACAAGGAATTAATTTTAGGAACGCAAAACTTATTCATTACAGCTACCCTAAAAAATGTCCTCAGAGCTTTAAGAGGTTGATTCTAAATTCTAATAGCTCTGACAAGAGGATTTTAGAACTACAGTTTTAACTACAGTTTTAAACAAAATGTAATTTAGACTTTATTAAATTCATCTAAGAAATAAACATTGACAATATACTTTGTAAAGGAATTAACGCTATTGCTTCTTCTAAAAGGGTTAAAGTAATCTAGAAATAGTAAATTTTTTACTCAGTCAACTATTCTGAAATAATTCCTCCCCAAAACTTAAGTGTGGCATAAAAAAAAAGTAAGTGTGCCATATATTTATGTTTACTGTCAGCAAAAGGTTATGTTCTTTAAACATAGGGAGAACCTGTAAAAAAAGAATGCCCTAAAAGTTCTCCAGAAACTGGCAAAACACAGGAATAAAGGAATCATTATTACAGAAATTAGTATCAAAAAGGAAGAAAACAGCTTCACAGATTAAAAAAAAAAAAGTTAACAAAATAGGCATACTTGCCTAATCAAACCATTGTCTTTTTAAATCACAAAGTCCTTAGGGCTGGAAGCGTATCCAATGAGGTTATTAGAAGTTATATTAATTTGGAGTAACGTTTTTTTTTAAATGTATTTCTTTATTGATTTCAGAGAGGAAGGGAGGAGAGAGAGATAGAAACATCAATGATGAGAGAGAATCATTAATCGGCCGCCTCCCACACGGCCCCCACTTGGGATTGAGCCCACAACCCAGGCATGTGCCCTTGGCCGGAATCAAACTTGGGACCCTTCAGTCCGCAGCCTGATGCTTTACCCACTGAGCCAAGCCGGCTAGGGCTGGAGTAACGTTTTTGATAAAAGCAACACTTATAGGAGGAACTTTTATTTTTAAACCAACCTTTTCATAGCCTAAAGAACTCACCAACCTTTTCTCTTCAAAGATTGAACCTGAAGCCCCAGTTACTCCAGTAGCGTAGAAAAACACTCACCCATCAGTGTTATAAGCTTATTCTTCAGCTGTGTATCTAGCCGTGCAATCATCATCTCCACTGCATTCCTTATTTCCCGAACACGCTCATCTTTTGCATTTCTTACAGCTTCTACATTTCTTTCCTAGAAAATAAACAGGTAGCAGGTTCGAATCCCAGTCAGGGCACACCACCTAGGTTTGGGGTTCATTACCCAGTTGGGGCACATAAGACAGGCAACCAATCGATTTTTCTCTCACATCGATGTTTCTTTCTCTCTCTCTCCCTCCCTCCCTCTCTCTCTTTCTCCACACACACGCCCCTCCCCCCACACTCCTTGTAAAATCAATAAACATATCCTCAGGTGAAGATTACAACCAAAAAATAAATTAAATAAAAATAAAGAATAAAAAACATAAGCTAATAATCCTTCTTAATTATTCACATATCATAGGAAAATCATGGCCTTAAAAACACTGTACACTGAATTGAATCAGGAAAAATATTTCTTAAAATTAAACAATAAAGCTGGGCTGGTGTGGCTCAGTGGTTGAGCATCAACCTATGAACCAAGTAGGGGGCATGCAGGAGGCAGCTGATTGATGATCTCATCATTGATGTTTCTATCTCTCTTTCCCTCTCCCTTCCTCTCTGAAATCAATAAAAATATTTTTTTAAATAAATAAACCATAAACAATAAATTAATAAATAATGTATAAATAAAAGATAGGTATGTAATTACAAAAATTGGTTTAGGTAACATACAGAACACATACTCAAAGCCCCAATTATATCTCTGATAAGAAACCATTTCAAACCAAACGTTTACTAAAGCCATTTCACATCGTGCAAAACCCTAAAATAATTTTAAAAATTTTAAAACCATATCTACAGTTTTTCTTTCTTTTAGAAGAAAAAATGAATTTTCAAAGATTGCAGAGTACATATAGATTTTTTAACAGAAGCAGCATTTCCTATATTTACTATTATTATAAAGACAAGCAGTAAGAATCTCAACTTAGAATATTCTTTCTAATGACATTATAATATTGCCAAGAGAAAAATAGGAAAAAAAAAGGTAAAGGCCAAATGATTTTGTAGATAGCATTCATACAACTCAAAAACATTTCTTTCTGCATAAAAAAAGTTATAATGATCTGAAACGTTATTCCTGAAGGGGGATAAAGATGACATCTTAAGTTAGGAATGGCCCGCAAATCTCATTTATAACAATTATCAATCTGGCAACTTTAAACAAAATATATCCCAAAAGTATATATAGTACTTAAATGTTTGAAGCTTAATGAATTTTTCAATAGAAATATTATAAACGGTAAATAGCTCACCAAAACTGTTTGACCCATACAGCATCTAAAGAGTACTGTTAAATATTACTCTTAATTCTGCAGAGTTGCAATTCAGGACATCAGAAATAATTCATTTCTTCGTAGCAGAAACCCCAAAAGCTGGGGGTCCAAAGAATGAATAATTTAATGACTTTCTAAAAGTCAACATTGAGTGTATAACAAAATAGGCTTATTTAACTCACTAACTGATTCTCTATTTCTGCGTAAGAGACAATTCTCTGGCTCCAACTACAGAACAGGCCAGGGATTTAGACTTTAATTCTTTGGCTAGTGTGAAGTTGGTGAGACTTCACTATAAATATATCCTACCAAAATTTTCAAATTTTGCCCGGCTGGCATGGCTCAGTGGTTGAACACTGACCTATGAACTAGGAGGTTATGGTTCAATTCTGGTCAGGGCACATGCCCAGGTTGCAGGCTTGATCCTCAGTGTCGCGTGTGCAGGAAGGAGGCAGCTGATCAATGACTCTCTCTCATCATTGATGTTTCTCTCTCTCTCTAACTCTCCCTTTCTCTCTGAAATCAACAAAAAATATATTTAAAAATGTATATATCTAAAATTATTTTAAATCTTAATTTCAACACCTGATTGACTAATATTATAAAAGTATATATCACATAGTATAGACTATAAAAACGATATTGATCTTTTAGTAGTAGTCTTACCACTTCTTGAACTAAGCTGATTAGTTCCATGAGACGCCGACGAAGTTTAGCTACCTCTTCGTTCACTTTAGTAACATGCTGCTCGTAAATTTCCGCCAAAGGTTTAAAAGTATGTCCACCGTGCTATTTAAATTAATAAAATAACTTTTAAAACATTTTCATATATTTCATCTGTATTTATATTCCTTTATTAACACTCTATGAACACTAATATACTGGCAAATATTTCCAAATGAATTTTATTTTTTTAGGCTGCCTTTACTTTGTTAAAATAAGTCACAGCTTGCTTAAAGTCACTTGGCCCATGTAAAAAATCCTTCAATTGTGGATAAAGGTCTTAAGCAAAATGTTTACACTGATTTAGAAATCTTCACTCATTAGAAAGAACCAAGATCCTTAATCATGGCTCAAAGCCGCTGACACAACCTCATTTGTCACTCTTCTCTTGATCAGCATTAGCCTTCTGTCCTCCCATCAGGCCTTTGCAAAAGTAACTCCTACTTATTCAAAAATAATTCTCCTTCATCTTACCTCCCAAACTCTCCACCTCTTAACTCATACTCATCCTTTGGATTAGTTCAGGATTAGAGGATCAGGTCCCATAGTTACCCATTCTTATCAGACTGTATACTTATTTTCTAATATCTATTACAACAATTAAGTACATAACTAGTTATTTGATATATATCTTGTTAATCACTGAATACCCAGTCTCTAACACAACTGAATAAATCAGAAAGACCTTTAAGGAAAGACCCATGGTACACTATTAGCAAAAGCAATAAACCCATTCTTCATGCCACAAAGAGTTACTGCAGAGACAGAAGGCCCATGTAATTTAGCCTTACAAATCCAGCTGTATTCAAAGAACAATTTTTTAAAGCTAACAGCCTAAAATCAATTTCCTATCCAATTTATGTATTGTAATTTATCACAATCTCTGGATTGGTAAGTAGAACTTAAATTTCTATTATAAGGAATTTCCTATAACAGAAAAGTTCTTATTAGAATTGTCTTATTGGCCTAGCATGTATGGCTCAATTGGTTGAGCCTCAGGCCATGCACCAAGAGGACACTGGTTCGATTCCCAGTCAGGGTACATGCCCAGTTGGATGGCTCGATCCAAAGTAGAGGGCATGCAGGAGGCAGTTGATCTATGTTTCTCTCTTATCGACGTTTCTATCTCTCTCCCCCTTCCTCTCTCTTTAAAATCAATAAAAACATATTTTTAAAAAAGAAAGAAAAGAGAACTGTCTTGTTCAACCAAAGCACCCAGCCATGGTCTCTAAGAAAAAAATGACATGGATTTTTGCATGTCCACTGAAAATATGAAAAATACTATTTCCATTGCTTCTTACAATAAAAACACATTTATTTAAAGTACTAAGTTGTGGGACATACATTTTTTCTAGTCGGCACAGGAGTATTCAAATACCAACAGAAAAGCTCTAGCTGGTTTGGCTCAGCGGATAGAGCATCTACCTGTGGACTGAAGGGCCCCAGGTTCAATTCCAGTCAAGGGCACATGCTCAGATTGTGGGAGGGAGCGTGCAGGAGGTAGCCAACCAATGATTCTCTCTTATCATTGATGTTTCTATCTCTCTCTCTCTCTGAAATCAATAAAAATACATTAAAACAAAACAAAACAAATACCAACAGAAAACTCTGAATTGAGTTCTACTCAAGCAACTTGCCTGGCATTCTCTCCCAAAAATATGTAAACTAATGACCTAAGAATGATTAATTTTCATTGCTAACAGACACCTCTAGATGTCTGCTCCCACTATGTCTAACTTCCCCCACCAAGAATCTACTGTTTATTCTCAAACCTATTTATGCCTATTGTACTTATTACTAAAGGCCTGGTGCACAAAATTCGTGCACAGGATGGGGGGTGGGGGCAGTGGGACATCCCTCACACAATCCTGTACTGCTGGCTCCTAATCACTCACCTGCCTGCCTGCCTGGTCGCCCCTAACTACCCCCCCTGCCAGCCTGGTCGCCCCACACAGCCTGCTGTTCAGTCGTTTGGTCATCTCTCACTAGCCCCCCTGCCAGCCTGGTCATAGGCAGCCATCTTGTGAGGGTTAATTTGTATATTATGTCTTTATTATATAGGATTGTAAGTATATAATTCAATATTAATTAAACAAAAGGACACAAATATAAAATAAAAAGCTATTTCTAGGAAAACTAACTTGAATGTTTTAGACTTGATAAAGGTAGATAACTTTAAAAAACTACATTGAATTAGACTGGAAAAAATAAAAATTTTTAAAAAGTAAAAAAAATTTAGTTACTTAGAAAACAAATCATAAGATCTAGAAGTTTACATTCATATTTTTCACAAAGTATTGTTCCATTTTAAATAAACCGAAATTGAAAAATTGTGGCCAGGACATGAGATCAACTGAAATTTAATGAAATAATATAAAATAATTTAAAAAGACCTTGATCCTACAACTAAAGATTTGCAGATGAATATATATCTTTTATAATTAAAAGAAAATATTTATATAGGGGGTACACATCCCACATCAAAATCTCCCACAAATTCTGTTTTTTTGGCATAACAGAAGCAATGATACCTTCTGCTATAAAGCAAAATCATTTAATTTTCATTCTATAAACAAAGTAAAATATTATTTTTTATCTAAATCAAACAAGTATTTCAGTGCTTTCTAGTCTCCAAGTAAAAATAATTTGTTCTGCTCACCATTCCTCCCCAAAGTGCACACTGATGGCAGATACACTTCTTACAAGTCCAGCAAAATACACTAAGTTTTTCATGATGATTTTCACATCTATATATTATGAAAAGAAAATACAGTTAAAAATTAAACTAAAATTGGAAAATAATTATCTCAACAAATTCCTAAGTTTGGGTAAACAGGTTGGTCAATTTTAAACAATTATATCTCAGGAAACAATATAAAATGAATTCCATAGTTTCTTCTGCAAATTAAGCTAAAAAATTACATAGGAACACAATTTTCTTAAAACACTGTTTTCATTAATCTATAAGAACTTAAAATCACATGAAAAATGCAGACTAGTTTTTGACTAAAGTACAAATATAACATCATTTCCTAATATTACTATAGATCAGAAGTTTTCAACCCTTTTCATCTCATGGCACACAAACTACTAAAATTCTGCAGCACACCAAAAAACTTCTTTTTTTGCTGATCTGACAGAAAAAATAGGTATAATTTTGATTCATTCACACTGAACAGTTATTGTTACTAGTGTATTAGCTGTTGTCATGTTTTTATTTGACAATGTAGGAAAAAAGGTCAGTGCCCCTGACTAAAGAGTCAGATACTGCACATTTTAAAAATTCTTGCAGCACACCAATTGAAAACCACTATTATAAATGATAAATTCTAGCCTGCTACTACATTTTTGGACAAATCAGATTATGTGTTTGTATCTACATGAGCATGAATGCATGCACATACACTTTTCCTACATGTGGTCAATGCTAACAATAAGACATGTGATTAACTGCACAAAGTAATACCAGATCCTTCTGAAAAATCAACTCAATTTGAAAAAGTTTTCCCATGTTCACTTTGGCAGCACATAGACTAAAATTAGAACAATAGAGATTAGTGTGGCTCTTGCACAAGAGTGACACACAAATTCATGAAGCATTCCATATTTTAAAAAATAAAATAGCCCATCCAGTGTTGTGCAAAGGTTGAGCACTGACCTATGAACCAGGAGGTCATGGTTCAATTCCCAGTGAGGGCACATTGTGGGCTTGATCCCCCCAGTGGGGGACATGCAGGAGGCAGCCAATCAATGATTCTCCCTCATCACTGATGTTTCTCTCTCTCTCTCTCCCCCTTCCTCTCTGAAATCAAGAAAAACTTATTTTTTAAAAATAAAATATAACATTTCCCCTTAAGTTGGAGATCTACATGCAAAGGAATGAAGATGCACATGGTTATTAACTGAACTGCATTCGCCCCGTCCCAAATTCCTATGTAGAAAACCCGAAGGCAACTATACTTGGAAACAAAAGACTTTAAGGATGCTAAATAAGGTCATTACAGCAGAGGCCTAACCCAATAGGACTGTTTTCCTGACAAGAAAAGAAAGATGCCAGAAGTGATTACAAACAGAGAAAAGACCATGTAAGAACACAGAGAGAAAAAGCCATATCCAAGTCAAGGAGAGAGGTCTCACCAGAAAGCAAACAATACCCTGACTCTGAACTTCCAGCCTCCAATACTGTTTAAGGCACCCAGTCTATGCTATTCTATTATGGCAGCCCTAGTGGAGATTAGTTGTGTGACAATGTGAACATACTTAACACTACTGAACTTAAAAATGGTTAAGATAGTAATGATGTTATGTGTATTTTACCACAATAAAATTTTTTTTAAGTTTTCTCTTGCCGCCTGACCAGCATGGCTCAGTGGTTGAGCATCCATCTATGAACAAGGAGGTCGTGGTTTGATTCCCGGTCAGGGCACATGCCTGGGTTGCTGGCTCGATCCCCAGCAGGGGGCGTGTGGGAGGCAGGCGATCAGTAATTCTCTCATCATTGATGTTTCTATCTCTCTCCCTCTCCCTTCCTCTCTGAAATAAAAAATATATATATATTAAAAAAAAAAAGTTTTCTCTTGCCTTTAAAAGAGACAGTGTTGCATTTGTTCTGTTCATCATTGAGCTTAAAGAAAATACCTAAATAGGTCTATATTTTATATTCTCACTTAATACTAGAGGCCCGGTGCATGAAATTTGTGCACAGGGGTGGGAGGGGGGTGTCCCTTAGCCCAGCCTGCACCCTCTCCAATCTGGGATCCCTCGCACAATCCAGGACTGCTGGCTCCCAACCACTTACCTGCCTGTCTGCCTGACTGCCCCTAACCGCTTCTGCCTGCCAGCCTGATCACCCCCCCTAACCGCTCCCCTGCCAGCCCTATTGCCCCTAACTGCCCTCCCCTGCTGGCCTGGTCACCCCTAACTGCCCTCCCCTGCAGGCCTGGTCGCCTCCAACTGCCCTGCCCTATTGGCCCGGTCACCCCTAACTGCCCTCCCCTAGAGGCCTGCTCACCCCTAACTATCCTCCCCTGCAGGTCTGGTTGCCTCCAACTGCCCTCCCCTCCAAGCCTGGTTGCCCTCAAGTGCCCTCCCCTGCAGGCCTGGTTGCCCCCAACTGCCCTCCCCTGCAGGACTGGTTGCCCCTAACTGCCCTCCTCTGCCAGCCCAGTCACCCCTAACTGCCCTCCCTTTCAGGCCTGGTCCCTCTCAGTTGCCCTCCCCTGCAGGCCATCTTGTGGTGGCCATCTTTGACCACATGGGGGTGGCCATCTTGTGCGTTGGAGTAATGGTCAATTTGCATATTACCTCTTTATTATGTAGGATGAATATCCAATAGAACATCAATAAAAGTATGAAGAAACAGCAGATTAGATACTGTCTGGAAGCTAATTTAGCAGATTTCCACACCATCAAATTTAGGATACATCTTTTAAAATATAGGAAATTTATCAGATCTGTTCTTAATCAAGATGCCTATAGGCATCTTCAGCAAACCCAAGGGGAGCCAGGAGGCATCAAGAGGCAAAGAGATTACTAGCACATCAGTAACTGTGGCAGTTCCAGTCCTTTTATGAAAGCCTCTGATAAAAGAAGCCAATCAAGAGTTAGAAAGATCTTTCCAAATACTGATACCCACACCACATCAAAAGAAAACTGTGTTCACTTACAAAACTAAAAAAAATAAAATACCTTTCAATAGTTTCATTAAAATAACATGTACCAAAATATATGAAATACTTAAAGAAATTGAGGACATACTTGTCCTTTTCATTTTCTTCATGTTTGGTGAGGCTACAGAGTTGAAGAGTATCAAGCTGCTGTGTTACTTCTTCTGCCCAACGACAGTTTACTAGTTCTCGTATTTGGAGTGGAGCACTAGAGAGAAGATATATATTTTTTAATTCAGGAATTTGAGTTAATTTTCTAAGACAAACACATTGTAGCCCGACTGGCATGGCTCAGTGACTGAGTGTCGACCTATGAACCAGATCATGGTTTGATTCCCAGTCAGTGCACAAGCCCATGTTGTGGGCTCGATCCCCAGTAGGGGTGTGCAGGAGGCAGCCAATCAATTATTCTCATCATTGATGTTTCTATCTCTCTCTCTCCCTCTCCCTTCCTCTCTGAAATCAATTTTAAAAATATATTGTTTAAAAAAAGATACAATTTTCACCTAGCAAAAGAACAAAAAAAATAAAAGATAGATTGGTAATATACAATAGTGGCAGGAATGTGAGGAAAAGGCACTTTTGTATCTTTTATTAGGAATGTAAAATGGTAAAAACCTATTTTCAGCACAATCTGGCATCATCATTTGAAATTACCAAAAGTGGAAACAATCTAAACATATCTCAATATAAGCATAAATAAAAAAACATATGGTCACATAATAGATAAATCAAACATTTTTAAATTTAAATGACATGTGTACATAAAGAAAGGTACCACTATATTTCTTATTTTAAAAAAACAGTACTATATTGTGTTGTAAGAAAACAATTATATATACACACTAGAGGCCCGGTGCACGAAATTCATGCACCGGAAGGGTCCCTAGGCCTGACCAGCGATCAGGGCCGATTGGGGGCTGCCAGCTGGGGCCTTCCTTCATTCTGTGCCGCCCCCTGGTGGTCAGCGCACATCATAGTGAGCGATCGAACTCCCAGTCTCCTGGTCGAACTCCCACAGGGACAATTTGCCTATTATCCTTTTATATATATATATATATATATATACACACACACACACACACACACACACACACACACACATATATAGATATCAGAACATAGATAGAAAATGTTTGGAAGACGATACAACCCCAACAACTTCACCTGGAAGTATTATTTCATGACAAGACTAGGTGAAGAGTAACAGAATCAGAAGACTTTTAAAAAATATTTACCTATACTATTAAGATTTTTTAAAACCAGAAACCTTTTTAAGTTAAACATGATTTTCTAAAATAAGGTAAACAATTTAATGCATTCTACATAATTCTAAGATAAATTAGTTTATTGCTATATCTAGAGAGATTACTTAATTTCTTTTCAGCTGTATTCACAAATAAATGAAGATTACAGAAAGAATTTTATTAATATTAGGACACACTCCAACTCCATCACCTTATTATTTTCCAAATACACAAATAATAGCAAAACACTTACCGGCAATGAGGACATTGAGCTCTCTGCTCTGTCAGCCAGCGCTAAGGAGGTAAAAAAAGAAATTAGCTTTTGACTGTAGAAACACCATTACTTTAATTTGTACAGATTGAATACTTATATACCAAATTTAATAAGTTTAACTCTCTAGTGCCTGCATTAATTATAAAGATACTTATGGAAATAGTAGACAACCTACTGTCTTCCTCTCATTATCTATGACCATGACCAACTTTCAGAGGGACAGAACTCATCCCAAAATAGTTAAGATGCTATTCTCTCATAGGAAAGAAAGTGATCCTAGGACTATTTGGATCACAGATGGTCACGACCATCTCCAAACATAAACCACAGGGTTTTACTTCTAAATAACCCACCCTAGAATCTGCAAGGAAGTTTAAAACATACCATAAGATCCCCAAGGAAGTTTAAGGTACTAATACATCCCTTTTTAGAAAAGCAAATTAATTTTGAAGCACATACATTTATAGATATAAATTAGACCTAAAATATGAATAAGCAATATAGCAAAACCACTTTGTGTCTTGAGTTCCATAGTTCAATAACTTTTAAACATCTACATAACTTTGCTTTCTCATAATTATTTGTAAAAAGCTTTTACAAATCCTTTTAATTACAAAATGTCTCCACTAAGCCTCATTTAACCATTGTAATTATTACTGAGTAGGGAGCAGTATCACACCATATACAAAGGAGATGCTAAGATTTTCTATTCAGATATTTTGGAATGCCTTTCCAAAAAAAAAACAATATTTATGGTAAATATTTTTGTTTTAATAGTCTGGTAAATTGGTTCAGAGGTAAATGAATGTATTTCAGTATCTGATATTTCTGTTTATCCCTACGTACTTTTATAAAAGAACATAAGCTTTTACTTAAAGTCAATTAATTAACTCAGAAATAAAATTCCCAAGGAAACCTCAAAGGACAATAAAAATTAGACAAGAGGGAAAAGATACCTCACAGCAAAATCCTATATAATAAAAGGCTAATATGCAAATTGTCCAGTTCAACCAAGAGTTAGACCAGGGACGGTTCCAGCTGGCTAACCACCAGCAGCCCCTACCCTGGGCTGGCCCTGCCCCCAACTGGCCCCCCACCCTGATCAGGGGTGGGCCAGCTGGCCAATTGCCTGTGGCCCCTCCCCAGGATCTGGGGTGGGGCCAGCCAGCCAACCTCCCTCGTCCCCTCCCCCCAGCTGGCCCGGCCCAATCGGCCCTGATCCGGTTGGGCCGGCTGGACCCCACCCATGCACTAATTTATGCACCGGGCCTCTAGTAAATAAAGCTAGAAGAAGAAAATACATGGAGGATTCCTCCATTCTTAATAACCTTGAAAATTATTTCTTCAGTCCCTTGGTAAAAACAAAATTTGGGTCAAGCTTCTTCCCCTGAAAAAACTCTACTAAAGTCATAGCACCTCTCCGAGGCTGCTTTCAGCCACCTCCCTAGCCTTGTCCTCTACCTCAACCTAGGGGACCCAGCAAGGTTCCTTTAAATATATTTGGTATCTCTCTGCCCAGGATATTTGTCAATACCTTTCTTCAAATAGTTTATTCCTACTCATCCTTTAGATTTCAGTTTATAAGCCACTTCCTTCAGAAAGCTTTCCCTGACTCTCTACAGCAAGCATGTCAAACTCAAAGGCTAACACGAGCCAAATAAACAAAGTTTAAGTTTATGTGGGTTATAAAAAAAACAAAAGCTTCAATTTTCATAGAAACATAGGTTTTTTTCGATAGAGACATGCTGAATACAAAGGGCTGAAATGAGTAATCGTTAACATAAAATAGAACATTTTAATAAAAATTAGTTTTTTTCTTGAACATTAACTTACCCCCCACTGAATAACTGCACAAATTAATAAGCGTAATGCAAATAAACCAATTTTTCTTGTTCTCTGAAAGTGAAATATCTCCCGTTGCGCACACCAAACAACTCAGTGCAAGACTAATGATGTGGCAATCGGCTGCTAAAATATTCGCTGCTAGCCCTAACCAGTTTGGCTCAGCGGATAGAGCATCGGCCTGCAGTCTGAAAGGTCCCAGGTTCGATTCCGGTCAAGGGCATGTGCCTTGGTTGTGGGCACATCCCCAGTAAGGGGTGTGCAGGAGGCAGCTGATCGATGTTTCTCTCTCATTGATGTTTCTAACTCTCTATCCTTCTCCCTTCCTCTCTGTAAAAAAAAAAAATAAAAAAAAATTAAAAAAATGCATATTTAAAAAGAAAAATTCGCTTCTAGTATTAGTGGAGAGAAACAGTGCACCTGCACATAAGGCATGTAAGGGAAATGAATGCAACACAATTACAATAACCAGTCATTATCAAACGTTGTAGTTCATTATTTATAATTATGTATAACAGGATATTGTAAAAATTAAGTTACGAAATATTTATTAAAATGTTTCTTACATACCATTATATTGGCTGGGCCACGAAAATATTCATTGTGGGCAGCATGTGGCCCGTGGGCCGAGAGTTTGACATGCTTGCTCTTCAGACTACTTTAGGTACCACTGCCATGCTCTACCACAGCAACCTATACTTCCCCTTTCATTGTGGTTATAGTCTCCCCTCTCCTGCTTCACAATAAGCTTTATAAAGGTTGAGACCAATTCATGTTTTTAATATACTTCTTCCATCCAAAAGGGCTATTGCTGCAATATATACCATTCTTGACATCAGGACTGTCCATTTGCTGATACAGTCCCTCTCTCTGTGCGCTCTCACATGGGAATACCCATTGATTATAACCATAAGACTTACCTGCCTATCCCAATCCAGTGACCTTTCCCTTCTCTATATATATATGTAGTATTTTTACCTTGTACATATTATACAATCTAACTTAATTACAAAATAAATTTGGCAACTTTCATACTTTGAAGAAAATAATGTTTCTTCCAAACCAAAACTCAAGGTAAAAACCAGTGAACAATATTAATGCACAAGAAATATTAAAGAAACATCTTTATAATAATTCCTTCACATTCAATTGAAGAACTGATTTCTCTCCCTCATTAAATGGAACCACAAGCTTTAGACAGTCTCATTCCCAGCTCTAACATTTGTTAACCACATGAAATAGACAAGTGACTGAGCTCAAGTTTTCTTGATTATACGCCATGACCAAGTGATTTATTCCTGGAATGCTAGGACAGTTCAACATATAAAAATCACTCAGTGTAATACATCACATTAATAAAACAAAGGAAAAAAGACATCTGAACATCTGACTAAATCCAATATCCTTTCATGATAAAAACACTAAAAAAATAGGAATAGGAGAGAACTTTCTCAACTGATAAAGTCCTTATTTTATTGTAATTGTTAATCCTCACCTGAGGATATTTTTTCACTGATTTTTAGAGAGAATGAAAGGTAAGGGAAGAGACAGAAATATCAATGTGAGAGAGACACAATGATTGGTTGCCTCACACCAGAGACTGCAACCGAGGTACGTGCCCTTGACCAGAATTGAAACCAGGACCCTTAAATCACAGGCCGATGCTCTATCCACTGAGCCAAGCCAGCTAGGGCTAAAATCCATTTTAAAAACCCACAGCAAACATCATATTCAATGGTTAAAGATGAAAAACTTTTCTGTTAACAACAGGGAAAAGACAAGGATGCCTGCTTTTAGCACTTCTATTCAACATAATACTGAACATTTCAGCTAAAGCAACTAAGGAAGGAAACAAAAAACAAAAAGCAGCCAAAATGGAAAAGAATATTATGTTTATGATGACACATGATCAGATATGTAGACAACCCTAGATTTCACAAGAAACTTAAGTTAAAGCTAATAAATTCACCAAAGTTGTAGGATACAAGAATCAACACACAAAAAACACTTATATTTCTATACACCAGCAAAGAAGACTCCAAGGAGAAAATTAAGAAAGCAATATATTTACAATAGTATCATAAAGAGTAAAATATCTAGGAATAAATTTAACCAAGGAATTGAAAGATTTGTATGTGGAAAACTACAAAATATTGCTGAAAGTAATTAAAGAAAAGTCCTAAATAAATGGAAAGACATCCTATATTCATGGATTAAAAAATATATTGTTAACATGGCAATACTACCAAAAGCAAACTACAGAATCAATGCAATTCCTATCAAAATCACAATGGTGTTTTTTACAGAACTAGAAAAACCCCATCTAAAATTCAAAAAGAATCACAAGGGACCCTAAATAACCAAACTATCTTGAATTTCCTGATTTCAAACTTACTACAAAGCTATAGTAATAAAAACAGGTTTGTACTGGCATGAAGACAGAAAGAAAGACCAATAGAGAAACCATAAATAAGTACTAAAAGAAAAATATTGTATAATTGGGTTTATATGAGGTACTTACCTAGTCAAATTTGTAGAAACATGAAGAATGGTGGTTACCAAGGGTTGGGAGAGAAGGTAATGATAAAAATAATGAAAGTAGGCAACCTTGTCTTTTTCCTGATCTTAAGGGGAAAGTTGAGGTACCACTACTAAAATCCAAGACTGAACAAACCAAGTTTTGGCATTAACATGGAATTAGCTCTCATACATACCAGTGAGAACGTAAAATGATACAGTCTGACAATGTTAGAAGACAGTCTGACAATATGTTAAACAGTTAAACATCTACCATATGATCTAGACACTCCATGCCTATTTACCCAAGAGAAATGAAAACTGAAGTCCAAAGACTTGTATATAAATGCTCATAGCTCTATGTAAATGCCAAAAAGCAACCCATGTATCCATCAACAAGTGAATGTGTACAGTACATTAATAATAATGTTATCATTAAATATAACCATAACTATGGTTAATAGTATGGTTAATAATATGTGCTACATATTTGTAAATTGCTAAGAGAATAGATCTTAAAAGTCCTCATCTTAAGAAAAAAAATTTTGTAACTATGTATAGCAGTGGATGTTAACTAGTTAGTTATCATTTTTCAATATATACAAATGTTGAATGTAGAAATATGTTGCACATATTATATCTGAAACTAATATAATGTTTTAAATGTCAATTATACCTCATTTAAAACAATAAAACAGGTGAATGGATAAACAAATTATGGCATATGCATATAATGCAATGCTATCACTGCACAACAAAAAGGAACACTATTTATACACCTGACATAGTTAAATATCAACCATACATTTTAAATATGTGTAGTTTATTGTATGTAAATTATACCTAATTTTAAAAGTCTGCAAAATTTAAGACAAAACTAAGTCAATAATTGTAGACAAACATAAAGTGCTATTTATGCTGAAAATTAAGAAGGGATTAAAAAAAAACAACAGAGAGAGAGAGAGAATTAGGGGGGACAAATAAAGGGAGCAGAAAATAAAAAAAAATTTAAACACACACACACAAAAAAACAGGTAATAAGAGAGAATCAACTAAGTGTAGCTAGATAATTGCAGGAGACCTAGCCTGAAAACATAGCCAAACAAGTATGAACTCTCCCTTCTCTGGGTATCACAACATTTTGTTAGTGTCTCTTTATGATGGTATACATTCTTCAATATAAACACAAAGTCCATTCTCTTTATTAGATTTAAGTTCCTTCAGGGCAGGCACTTTGTCATTTATCTTCATATCCCTCAACCTCAAGCACGATGCAGGCCAGCCCTTCGTAAGTACTTGTTAAATGTGCAGTGATTTAATAATGTAAATATATTAGAATTATAGTGGGTTTTGGTTTCCAGACATTTCATGGCAGTTATCATTTGATGATTATTCATCTCCACAGTACTAAGCAATATACACTGATGATCTCTCTATTAAGGAACATTCATTAAAGACATTTTTTAAAAGGACACAAAATCTAAAATAAGAAAAAGATAAAGAAAATGGTTAATTTTTACCATTTACCTATATATCCTACATATGCTAAATGCATTTGGAAAGAAAAATACAGCTTACCCTGATACAGCTGAAACAACAAAGTTTAGAGCAATGAGGACACAGGCGTGCATCCCGCAATTTCTCCATACAGATGAAACATCGAAAAACCTCAGCAATGCTCTGAAAATAATAAAAGATGTAAGGTCCAACCAGGTTAGGCTACTGAATCAATAGTAAAAAGCATGATTAATTATAATGGCAGGAATCTGGCTGGCCCAAATATCCAAATATTATCACAGTTAACATAGATTACGATACAGTCACTACAAATATTTCGATTATTTAATGATAGAGAAAACATACTTATGTTTAACAGTAAAGGGGCAGGGGGGAAGGCAAACTACACGGTTAAAGGAATATAAACTTTTTACTTTCTCTGCAATTTTCCAAGGGGGATGAATTGCTTTGGTAAGTTTTTAAGAGATACTTAAAAGCAGTGCACTTTGATCAGTGCCCTGGATGGGTAGCTCAGTTGGTTGGAGTGTCATCCTGATTGGCCAAGATTGTGGGTTCAGTCTGGTCAGGGGACTTACAACAACCAACCAGTGGAGGTATGAATAAGTGGAACAGCAATCACTAAAGCCTTGGCCGGTGTGGCTCAGTTGGTTGAGCTTCCTACCATGCACCGAAGGGTCTTGGGTTTGATTCATGGTCAGGGCACATGCCCAGTTGCAGGCTAGATCCCCAGTAGAGGGCAAGCAGAAGGAAGCTAATAGATGTATCCCTCTCTCACATGATGTTTCTCTCTCCCTTTCCCTTACCCTCTCTCTAAAATCAATAAAAACATATATTTTTTTAAAAAAATCAATAAAACATCCTCAGGTGAGGATTAAAAACAAATTTTTTTTTTTTATTTAAAGAAACTAATTCAGAATCCAGAAATCTGATTTTCTGCCTTGATGCTGCAACCAAGTAGCTACTTATTTGAGCCTGAGATTCTACCGTTGAGAATTTTAGTGGCAGTTCTCCCAATGCTTTGGGAAGAAAAAAACATCACGTAAATTAGAAGAAACAGTATTATCTTTGCAACAAGCCTCATATGAATCAATTTAGGAAGTAACTGACAAGAAAAACAGATATAATTAAATGTAGGTTATTATATATTTTAAGTTTATAGGACAGGAGAATTAAACTCTCATAAAACCAAGGTCAAGTTACCAAACCTTTATAATACTTGCACATGCGAGTCTAATCATGACTGCAAGCCAAAAGAACCTGTGCGGTGCAGATGCTGGCGGGGAGGGAGGTGGGGGCGATAAAACCATTGGGTGAACTAGTTTAAAGAGCCTTGTAACATCGCTGCCCTTACTAAAAAGCAAGGGTTCAGTATTTTAGTATTTCGACAATTAATATAGTACTTGACAATTATCATACAATCATGTTCAATAACCAATCTTTGTTTAAAATGTCCCTAGCCTTTATGTAAATACCCCAACAATTTTAAATCAGAGCTTACAAGTGCCAGATACAATAAGAATAAGGCTGTTCTGGCAAACTACAGCCAAATAAAATAATTAAGAAGATATGCTCATTCAATCTAGGAAGGGCAGAAGTCTACAAAAATGCACCGCTAGGAAGAATGGTTATCCATTCGGAGGGAGATTTGGAACCGCACAGAAATCCCAAGAACTGGTTGCGAGTGTCAGGGCACGTCCCTGTAATGAATCTGCAGTTTTACTCTGCACAGGCCGTAGTTTGCAAAAGCCCTGTGGGGATGAGTACCGGGTTGAGACAACCTGAAAACGCCAAGATACGCACCACCTGACTGCGGGAGCGGTCAGAGCACAGGCACCAGAGGGCTGCAGTACAAGCACGCCGTCCTTCGCACCTGGCCAGCGCTCTCCACGGCGGCAGAGGCGGAGTCCCTACCAGAGAGGACTAGGGAAAGGCGACCCGATTTAAAAATACTCAGCGGGTAGCATGGGGAGACGAACCACCAACCTCCTCAAACCTCCTCACCTCTACACTCTGTTCATCCATTGCCTCAGACTCTCGGCGGGGCCTACAGCGACCCGCGGAGTCTGTGGTCTGACCTATTAGGCGCCGGCCCGAGGTCGCCAGTTCAAACTGCCGCGGAGAACAACCCCGCGCCCACGTCAGGAGGCTCCAACGACCGCCCCGCTAGCGCGCCCCATCGCTTCAGGTTCCGCGCCAGCTACCCCCACTTCGCCATTTTATCCGCGTGCCCGCCCTAGAGAGCAGTGGGAGGGCGAGAAGTGGCCGCAGATCCTCCCGGCTCAGCCGCCCAACCGGGAGCTAGACGCGGGCGGGCGGGCGCGCGCGTGTCGAACCGCTACTAAAGCCTGGTGCCTCAGGTCTCCAGCGAAGTAAGCACTGCAGGGAATTCACAAACACCCACGGTAACCAGGGCAGCTGGAGGCGCGGCGGCGCAGAAAGGCGCCGGCGCGCATGCGCGCAGGACGCAGCGTTAGAGGAGAGGAGCGGAGCGGAGAGGCGGGCACCTAGTTCCCGCGGTGCGGAGGCGCACACGAGATTTGGCGGTTCCATGCTGCAAGGTAGCTTGCCTTCGACCCCTGGATAAAGCAGGCATTGACAGGGCCCCGCCTCTTCAGAGGAGGGGCGTTGCCCCACCGTTCTCAAAACTTGCGCGCCAACCAGCAGAGCCACCTGGAATGTTTGTGAAAAACGCAAACTGCAAAGCCACACCCCTAGGTATTCTGACTCTAGGATAGAGCCCCACTAAATCCGCATTTTCAACAATCTCTTTCGGTGATTTTGGCTGCAGGCGGTGTTTGGCCCGCTCTTTGCAAAAACCGTGGTGCAGTGGTTACCTGGCTAGTGATTTTTTCTCTGGAAGGAAGCCAAGACTCTGGTTTTTAAGAATTCCGCTCCACCTGAAGCGAAGCTCCAGACTGTGAAGCCCACAGCGGTATAGTTTCTCATTTCAGGGCTGGGAGAACGGGACCGCAGGTTATGTAGACAAAACCCACACCACACCTGCATTTCTTGCCACTTGAGGTGCGCGGCTGCCATGAGACTGTACAAAGTGCAAAACGGTATCAGCTGTATTCAGCGTTCCTAGATTGGCGGCCGCTTTCTACAATTCTGTATCATAGTTTAAATATTGCAGGAGGTGAAGGTGTGAGACAAGGAGCGTGCATCAAATTCTTGATTTGAGTTTAATTTTTTCTTTCTAGTTTGTTACAACTATTACACTTAGCCCAACCTAGAATACACGTGTAGAGAATCAACTATAATCTAGAAAGTTATTGACTATTAAAGCATTTGGATTTTATTATAATTAGTGGGCAACAACTTTATTTATGTGCCAAAAATTATTTATGTACAGGAACTTCATTAATATTAATTGCCTGAGTATTGAAGAAAATGAATATCTGTTACTAAAATGTAACTGTAAATTAAAGGAGGAGGGCTTTCTGTTCTTGACATATTCAAACTGGACAGGACAATTTTAACTGGAACAACTCTCCTAACCCTGTTTGTCAGTTATTGTACGTTGGCCAATGGACAAATACATGCTCATAGCAAATTCTTAAAATTATATTAAAGTATAATTCTATAATCTGCAGACCTAACATTTGAAGTATTTTTCCTAGTCATTTCAATGCCTCATTTTTATTACATTTATGGAAATATCATTTCCTGAAGGATTACCAAATATCCTTCCATATTTATCCTTCAAAACCAAACATTTCATTGTGTTTCCCAGCATGCAGGCACAGAGAAGTTAAGTGATTTTCTCAGGGTAAAACAGCTGGAAATTAAAACCTGCTATTTACATCTCAGCTATGATGTCAAAGCCCAATTTTAACTTCAAAACAGCAATATCTGCTTCCACTCCCCCATTCAGCATTTCCCTGAACATTAACAGTAATAATTTATAGGCAACTCTGACCTCCTATTGCATAGATAGATACATCATGATTTACTTTCCTGTTTGCCTGCTATTAGCCAGATGTGTATATATTACTATTGTAAATAACCCTGTGATTAACATTTATATCAAGATCTGTCCCTACTTTGGACAATTACATTATTGTCAAGTTATTTAAAAATAAGTAGGGAAATACACACACAAAAAAAACTAGCAAGCAGCAGTTGGCAGTACTCCTCAGATTTCAATTTCTTAGCTTTCATATAGAATAAACAAGTACAGTAATGTAGGCTGGAGGAGAACAAAGGTCATACTGAAATACAACAGGGGAGAGTCACAGAAAGAGATGTGACAACAGAAGCAGAGCCAAGAGGGAAATCGTCAGATGTTATGCTGTGGAAGAATGCAAGTAGCCTTTAAAATGGAAAAGGTTGACTCCCTTCCCCAACTACTCCAAAGTATCCAAAAGGAGCTTCTGAAGAGATTATGTCAATTATCCTACATAATAAAAGGGTAATATGCAAATAGACTGAACAGTGGAATGACCAGTCGCTATGATGCACACTGACCACCAGGGGGCAGGTGCTCAACGCAGGGGCTGCCCCCTGGTGGTCAGTGTACTCTCACAGGGGGAGCACCACTCAGCCACAAGCCAGGCTGACTGCTGGTGAGTGGCCCTAAGCTGTCAGTCAGACATTCCCTGAGGGCTCCCAGACTATGAAGGGGTACAGGCCGGGCTGAAGACCCCACCCCTCAGTGCATGAATGTTGTGCACCGGCCCTCTAGTAGAAATAAAGTTGCTAGATATTCTATTCTTTTCAGAAAAAAAAAATTTTTTTAAGGCAATCAAAGGACTACATTTTATCAAGAAAATAGCTCAAGGCGGCGGGTGGCGGTGGCCAGGGAGGCCGCCGTGCGGTCACTGCGAGCCTCGCCGATCGCCATCCGGCCCCGGCTCCCGCGCGCGATCCCGGCCAGCGGCGCTGCAGCCCATGGAGCTCGAAAACATCGTAGCGAACACGGTGCTATTCAAGGCCCGGGAAGGTGGTGGCGGGAATCGCAAAGGCAAAAGCAAGAAATGGCAACAGATGCTGCAGTTCCCCCACATCAGCCAGTGTGAAGAGCTACGGCTCAGCCTCGAGCGTGACTACCACAGCCTTTGCGAGCCGCAGCCCATTGGGCGCCTGCTGTTCCGAGAGTTCTGCACCACGAGCCCTGAGCTGACCCGCTGCATTGCCTTCCTGGATGAGGTGGCTGAGTATGAAGTGACTCCTGATGAGAAGAGGAAGGCATGTGGGCAGAGGCTAATGCAGAATTTTCTGAGCCACACAGGTGGTCCTGACCTCATTCCTGAGGTCCCCCAGCAACTGGTGACTAACTGTGCCCAGCAGCTGGAGAAGGGGCCCTGCAAAGACCTCTTCCAGGAGCTAACCCGGCTGACCCATGAGTACCTGAGTGTGGCCCCTTTTGCCGACTACCTCGACAGCGTCTACTTCCAACCGTTTCCTGCAATGGAAGTGGCTGGAAAGGCAGCCAGTGACCAAAAACACCTTCAGGCAGTACCGAGTCCTGGGCAAAGGTGGCTTTGGGGAGGTGTGCATCTGCCAGGTACGGGCAATGGGCAAGATGTACGCCTGCAAGAAGCTGGAGAAGAAGCGCATCAAGAAGCGGAAAAGGGAGGCCATGGCACTCAATGAGAAGCAGATCCTGGAGAAAGTGAACAGTAGGTTTGTAGTGAGCTTGGCCTATGCCTATGAGACCAGGATGCGCTGTGCCTGGTGCTGACACTGATGAACGGAGGTGACCTCAAGTTCCACATCTACCACATGGGCCAGGCTGGCTTCCCAGAGGCACGGGCTGTCTTCTACGCTGCCGAGATCTGCTGTGGACTGGAGGACCTGCATCGGGAGTGCATTGTGTACAGGGACCTGAAGCCAGAGAACATCCTACTGGATGACCATGGTCACATCCGAATCTCTGACCTGGGGCTGGCTGTGCATGTGCCCGAGGGCCAGACCATCAAAGGCCGTGTGGGCACCGTGGGCTACATGGCTCCAGAGGTGGTGAAGAATGAACGGTACACATTCAGCCCAGACTGGTGGGCGCTAGGTTGCCTTCTATACGAGATGATTGCAGGCCAATCGCCCTTCCAGCAGAGGAAAAAGAAGATTAAGCGGGAGGAGGTGGAGCGGGTGGTGAAGGAGGTGGCTGAAGAGTACTCTGATCAATTTTCCCTGCAGGCCCACTCACTCTGCTCCCAGCTCCTTTGCAAGGACCCTGCCGAGCGTCTGGAGTGTCGTGGAGGTAGTGCCTGTGAGATGAAGGAGCACCCCATCTTCAAGAAACTGAACTTCAAGCGTCTGGGAGCGGGCATACTGGAGCCACCCTTCAAGCCTGATCCCCAGGCCATTTATTGCAAGGACGTCCTGGACATCGAACAGTTCTCCACAGTTAAGGGTGTGGAGCTGGAACCTGCAGACCAGGACTTCTACCAGAAGTTTGCTACGGGCAGCGTGTCTATCCCCTGGCAGAATGAGATGGTGGAGACCGAGTGCTTCCAGGAGCTGAATGTCTTCAGGCTGGATGGCTCAGTTCCCCCAGACCTGGACTGGAAGGGCCAACCCCCTGCACCCCCCAAGAAGGGACTGCTACAGAGACTCTTCAGTCGCCAGGATTGCTGTGGGAACTGCAGCAACAGTGAAGAAGAGCTCCCCACCCACCTCTAGCCCCCACTCCGAGGCCCCGACCGGCAGTTGGCAGTAGCAGCTACTTCGAGTGCTGTTTACAATTTTGCACAGTGGTCCTCCCCATTGTCCACTCAAGTTGTGGCCTGGGGAACACAGCCGGAGCTGTCCCCAGTGTTCTCTGCCCCTCAGCCTGTAGTCTGGCTGAGTTTGGCAAGGCCTAGGCTGTCCTTTGGACAAAGGTGCGTCCCTTCAGCTCTTGTCCGTGGAGCTCGGGGCTTTCTGTATTTATGTATTTGTACGAATGTATATAGTAATTAGAGCATTCTGAAGACCCACGCTGGAGTTGGCAGAGGGGCCACTGCCAAACTCAAGGATCCTCAGGCCCCTGAGCCCCCAGCACTGTGCTCACCACCGCGACCTCCGAGTGAGACTCATGCCTCTGCTGCCCTGGGCTCAGGCCACCACCTCGGGCCCAAATGCTGTCCCTTCTCAGCACTTGTCAGAGCTGGATCTGGGGCATGTGCCAAAGTATGAACAGAGATTGGGCTGATTCTGGGACCCATCAGTCCACTGCCCAGGCTGTCCCAGATGAGTGTGCCTCTGCCTTCCAGCTCTAGGGCACCTTGTCCCTCATGCTGGGCCTGAAGACACCTCTTGCAGAAATGCCCCATTCCAGGCAGGGAAAGGGGGTGTCCCTGGCCAACCCTCAAACATTCCAGATTTCTCTCATAACAATAGACACATGTGCCCAGCAATAATCCACCCCTCCCTCTGTGTGTATGTGTGTGTGTGTGCGCGCGTGCAAGGTGTGTGTGTATGTGAAGGGGGCAGGCTGAGGCTGTGTGCCTATACGCCAGGCCCCACCCAGCCCTTCCCAGACTGGATAGCCATCCTGGTCCCAGTGTTGGGGTAGCATGGGATTACAGGATCCTGGTTTTTCCATATTTAAAGCCAATTTTTATTACTCATTTTGTCCAATGTAAGCCGCCACGTGTCTCTATGTGAATACAGTTTCAGCACAAAGCTGGCAAAAAAAAAAAAATCAAAAAAGAACAAAACGATAAAAATAATGATTTATTGATTTTAAATGTTTTTTTAAAAGAAATTCAATAAAGACAACCTAAAACAGCATTTGAAAGCAGAACTCATGTTGCTCAACATTACCAAGCAAAAGGAATAGGACAAAAATAAAAGAGGCTGTCACAGGAACCAGCTTATTACAAAGATTAGGTTTTATGGGACACTATAAGTCACTTAGCAATCTCACCGATAATGTGACCACATCTTCAATTAAAGTTTTTAAAAATAGAAAATTCTATACATATATATAATGTATAATATAATACAAATATTTTTCCATCTTTAATTTCCAATGCACATTCATTCACATTTGACTGATAAACATAAACATTATTTTATGATAGGACATCTTTGTTATCCTGATTTTACAAAAACAGATGCAAAATAGTGTTAAGACTTTCTTGCCTGAAATTGCAAAACTAAGTGTGCATATATTTAAATCCTTTTCCCTTTCCATCCTTTTGACTGAAATTTATTCATATCTGTCCTTATACTTCCCTCTTGTGAAAGGCATCACTATCCAGTCACCCAGGCCAAATCTTCTCTTCCACCATACCCCACCTCTAGTTACCATATGCTAACAAGACATTTTCCTAAATATCTCTGAATTGATCTCTTCTCCACCAGAGTTCCCTTTTGCAAGTCCATTTCTTCATAAATCTGACATGTGAGATTTTAATTGCTGTACCGCAGTTTTCTCTTCTTCGGTCAGTGGTGACAGCTAGAAAACAAATGACAAAGTCTTTTTTTCAAAAACCTTTAAAGGCTTCAACTATAATTTTAACAAAAAGAACTTTAAAGACTGTTAATTTAATTAACTTCTCTTAATATATACACATATATATATATTTTATTGCAGAGAGGAAGGGAGAGGGAGATAGAAACATCACAGATGAGAAAGAATCATTGATCGTCTGCCTCCTGCATGTCCAACACTGGGAATCGAGCCCACAACCCAACCCGGGCATGTGCCCTGACTGGGAATCGAACCATAACCTCCTTGTTCATAGGTCGATGCTCAATCACTGAGCCATGCCGACCAGGCTAGTTAACTTATTTTATCACAACAATAAATGTTCCCATAAGCTCATGCCATGTATGTGATAAAATTTTGGAAAGCAGGAGAAAAAATATATTATTTGGCTACCTATATACAAAGTACTTTGATGTTTGAGCTTCCAAAGAACTTGCAATTAAGTTGAAGAAACACCCCTAGCTGGTTTCGCTCAGTGGATAGAGCTTCAGCCTGCGACTGAAGGGTACCGGGTTTGATTTCAGTCAAGGGCACATGCCCAGGTTGGAGGCTCAGTACCCAGTAGGGGGCATGCAAGAGGCAGCTGATCGATGATTCTCTCTTATCATTGATGTTTCTACCTCTCTCTCCCTCTCCCTTCTCTCTGAAATCAATAAAAATACATTTCAAAATTTTTTTTAAAGTTTAAGAAGCAAGACCAAGAAATCAAACAATTTAAGGACTATAATTGGATAGAACCAAAGAAGTCAAGTCTGAATGCTATATGGAAAAGTATTTTGATAAAGAAAGTAAACAAAAATAATCTGGAAGTTTCCTCAGAAGTAGAAACTTGGGCTAAATTTTGAAGGATAATTAAGATGCTTTTAGCTGCAAGTAAAAGAAACACATTTCAAAATGGATAAATAACACAAGTTATTATCATTGCAAAATATATACAGCAGTAGGACGGACTTCAGGGCTGGTTTATTCATCAGATAAGGACTCAGTTTTTCCCATCTCACAGCTCTGATATTCTTGATGGTAGCTTTATCTTTAAGAGGTGATGCTAGGCATCACTTCTATACAAAATGTTTATTAAAACAAAAAGTTTTCACCCTGGCCGGTTTGGCTCAGTGGATAGAGCATCAGCTTGCCGACTGAAGGGTCCCAGGTTCCATTCCAGTCAAGGGCACATCCCCAGGTTATAGGTTCTATCCCCAGTAGGGGGCGTGCAGGAGGCAGCTGATCAGTGATTCTCTCTCATCATTGATATTTCTCTTTCTCCCCCTTCCTTCCTCTCTGAAATCAATAAAAATATTTTTTTTAAAAAAGAAATAAAAGTTTTCTCTTGCCAAGGCTCTCTCTTTAGTGAGGAAACTCTTCCTCATTTCCCACTTCCAGACTCCCTCTTCACATGTCAGTTGGGTTACAAACCCACTCCTGAATTAAGTTTAGTTAAAGAAAAATCCATTCCCGTTGCCAATCAGGCACACACTGAAGCTGAAGATAGTGCCAGCTTTATTTACCTCAAGCATGAGGCTGTGAGGGACAGTACACATCTCAAGAAAATCGGTACTCTGTAAGGCAGGAAGGAAGAACATAGATGCTGAGAAAACAACCAGCGAACAGTATCCAACATGTCAATTGAAAACATTACCTCCAGGTCTGTTTGCTTTTGTAGTTCTTGTATCATGGTCATTGTCTTATTGAAAGTAGCACAAATGCGGCTCTTAGTCTCTTTCTGCTCGTCAGCAATTGGCTTAAAGCGTGCATGCAAAGTTTGATATCGGGACTTTATTGCTGACAATTCCTGTAAGAGCGTAACTGGATTTTTCTATATCAGGAAAAAAATTAATATATATTAAATTGTGGAAATGAAAAATTAAGCTTCTTTTAATAATTAAAACTTATACAACACATTTTACCATCCATTAAATCAAACACTGTATTTTATTATACAACTGTGTGACAAGGATGGAAAAGGGGAAGAAAAAAGTAAGACCTAGATTCTATTCTCAAGAAATTTAAAGCCTAGGTGCATAAGTACAGCGTAGGAAATATAGTCAATAAACCTATATAAAAAGATGTAATATGCAAATGGTCACAACGACCAACTGTGTAATGACCGGATCACGGATCAGCAGGAGGGTGGGGCAGCGAGCTACAAGCGGGCGGAGAGCTACAGGAGGGGGGCAGGGCAGCAAGCTATGAGGGAGGGGCGGAGGGAGCTCCGGGGCAGTGGGCGGAAGAGCTACTGGAGGGCGACAGCAAGCTACTGGCGATCTACAGTAGGCGCACGGATTCATGTGCCGGACTACTAAATAGTGTAATAATAGTGTAACACATATGATGTCAGGTGGGTACTAGAATTACTGGGGGGAATCACTTCGTAAATTATATAATTGTCTAATCACTATGCTATACACGTGAAACTAATATAAAATAATACTGAAATGTCAACTATAGTAAAAAAATAAATTTTAAAAAAGCTTATGTATAGAAATAGCTCACAAAAAAAGCAACATTAAACAGCAAATAAGGTCACAACAATGAATTACATAGTATTTCTAAAATACAATTCTAAATACTATTCAGAAGATGATTAACGGAACTATATTAATTTGTCGTTAAAGAATAAGACAACTTGAAGCCGCTTATAAATTCTTAAACATACTGCAATGGGGCTTAAGTATGTATAAATACTAATTCATTGACTTCACTATATAAAATTCATGTCAGCTCAAGCAACTGTATTTATACATTACATCGGTTTTTCAGATTCTTTTTAAAATATAGCCATTATTTCATAAAAGACATTTCATTTCAACGGGTCCTTTCTGCCAGTTGACAATAACTTTCATTCCTTGATGGTTCATTAGCAAACCCTCTAATACTAGCTATTCCAAACTTCCTTCACTCCCTCCAATTTCCATCTACTTCTTCCTGCCATAAGACCTCACCAACTATTTTACCGAGAAGGCAGAAAACATCTAGTAGAAACTCCACCTTCCTGGTTTTTCATCCCAAAATTAAAATATCTATGGATATTCTCCTCCATATTCAGCCCCCTAACACTACCACTATTATTGTTGCTTCCTCTCCATATCCTCCATAACTTAAATTTCCTATTATTTCAATAAACTTTTTAATACCCTTTATAGAGACTTCAAATATATATAGATCTTCCTAATACTGAGAAAAAATTAACTCCTCTTGACCCTGTTGTCACTTCAAAACCAGCATTATTTTTCTCATTCCATTTACCACCAACCTTTTAGGTCCCATAATATACTAGTATTTCCTCAGTTCAACATACCCTAAGATGATTATTCTTTGCCAAATTATTTTAAGCAATTTAAAGATCAGGCTTACCCCATACAATATAATTTTGATAATCCTCTTCTTGCCTCTCCTTATTTCCTCCTGGTTTCAATCTTTCTTTTTTTAAATACTTTTAATTGATTTCAGAGAGAAAAAGGGATGGGGGGAGCAGAAACATCAATGATGAGAATCATGGATCGGCTGCCTCCTGCACCAACCCCCTACTGGGGATTGATCCACAACCCGAGCATGTGCCCTGATTGGAAATTGAACCATAATCTCCTGGTTCATGGGTCAATGCTCAACCATTGAGCCACGCTAGTCAGGCAGTTCCAGTCTTCTTAATGTGAACTCTTGACTTCCATAAACTATTGTGGTTATCTTCCTACTCTCCAAATATCTCCTTCATAGACCCTATATCACGGCTATAGGCAGAGGCTCAGTTTGTGGTCCTCTCCTTCCCTCTTCCTTAGAGATTTCTCTCTAAGCTTTTGATGATGGAAATGGTAAATAAAGATGATTCCAACAGGAAAAAATATGAACAAAAAATATAACTGAAAGGCTGATAAAATAATTCTGCAGAGAGTGATCAAGACCTATGGCATGGCCATTACAAATAGGAAAGGAACAGAAGATAGACACCATGAAAAAAGAATACTTAGTAGTATATTTGATATGGTCAAAGAAATAATAAATAACACCAAATATATATTAAGATGCCTTTAGGGGTATGTACTCAGAATATACCCCCAGCGACACTGAGACTTGTCCTCTCACCCTTCGGTGTAGAATTCCTACCATGTTTCTAGATACTAGACATTGTATTGGATAAAAGATCTCCAGTAGAAAAACTGGAAAAATAAAGTAAAAAATATCCTAAAAAGTAGGGGAGAGGAACATAAAATGAAAATAGGAAAGAAAAGATAAGAAGAATAGAAGATAGAGTCAGGAGGTCCAATAGCTCACTAACAGGAAAAGTCATAAAAGAGGATTTATTTTCTTATTAACATACTGGGTAAGAAAAGTTATAAAACTTCAGATCCATACGTTTTTAGATTAAAAGCGTCCCACCAAGTAACAGCACAATTAATGAAAACACCTATACTGGAACCATAAAATAAATTTTACAGCATAGACAAAAAATTCAAGAAGATGGGGGTGAGGGGAGAATGGAATAAAGAAGAAGACATAGACCAAGCATCTATTTCTCAATAGGAACACCAGAAACTAGAAAACCACAAAGCAATTATGCTAAAATCAAGAGAAAATAATCTCCAATCTAGAATTCCATACTCAACTAAACCATCTATCAACTAAAGGGTTAAATAAGGCTTTAATAAAGATATTTCCAAATATCTGATAGCTCAAAAAGTTAACCTTTTATGTATTCTTCCTCAGAAAGCTTCTAAAGGATGTGCTTCACCTCATCAAGAAAATAAACCAAGGGAGAGTGAAATATGTGATCAAAACTAGGAAGAAAACAAAGGAAATTGCTAAAATGATGGTAAAGAAATCCCAGAAACACAGCCATGCAAGAGGCCAGTTGAGCAGGTCAGATTGGAGCAGGAAGATAGACAGCACAAGAAGGGACATGGAAGAAAATGGAAAAAATGAAGCTTAGGGATCATGTGATGTGTCTAAAAATGTTGACAAGAGTCTTACAGTTCTGTTAGAAAAGTCTGAGGCTGAATTAATGATAAATTCATAGGAAAGCTAAACAAATTTTTAAAACGAAAGTAACTATTAGCTTCAGAAAAACAATTTGTGTAAGAAAGGAAAAGCAGATATAGTATACTATGACTTAGATAATACTGTGGTCTGAATGTGTCTCTCCAAAATTCACTGGTTAAAATCTAACCCCCATGGAAATGCAATTAGGAAGTGGGACCTTGGGGAGGGATTAGTTCAGAGTAATCATGAATGGGATTAGTGCTCTGATGAAGAGACCCCAGAGAGATGTTCTTCTTCTGCCATGTGAGGATACAACCAAAAGCCTAACCTGGCTATGCTGACACCTTGATCTTGGTTTTCCAACCTCCAGAACTGTGAAAATAATTTTGTGTTGTTTACATGGTAACCACTCTGTGGCATTTTATTACAGCAGCTCAAAAGTTACTGAGTGGCCAGATTATTATGACCACCCCATCAGTACTTCGTTGGGCCACCTTTTGCCTTCAATACTGCAGTGATTCTTCTTGGCATTGACTCCACAAGATGTTGAAAGGTGATGTGAGGAATCTGACACCATGCCTGATGAATAGCACTGTCCAGTTCTGTGAGATTTGATGGTTGTGGAACCAGCTGTCTGATGGCTCTTTTAACTTCATCCCACAAATGCTCAATTGGATTGAGATCTGGTGATTGTGGGGGCCACCTAAGCAAGGTAAAGTCTCCCTCATGTTCTTGAAACCACTCCTGCACAATACAAGCACCGTGGCATGGCGCATTGTCTTGTTGGAAGAAGGATGAACTTGATCAGCAACAATACTTAGGTATGTTGTGCTATTCAGACGTTGTTCCACACAAATTAAAGGGCCTAAAGCATGCCAGGAAAACATGCCCCAAACCATAACACTGCCCCCAGCAGCTTGAAGGGTTGTACGCCAACAATCATCCCACATTCAAAGGCTGTTAAATCGCGTTGTTTACTCATATCTTCAGAAAAAAATCACTTCTACTGTCATGGTAAACAACCGGCTTCCCTATTTATAATAGTCTGGCCCTCTAGCAACTTCAGCGTGAAATTATAGCTAATTTGCCTACAAACATCAGGTGGTCATAATAATCTGGCCACTCAGTGTATATACAACCATGTACATAGCAGCATTATTCACATATCCAAAACATGGAAGCAACCCAAGTGTCCATTGACAGATGAATGGATAAACAAAATGTGGCATATACAGACAATGGAATATTATTCAGCCTTAAAAAGGAAGGAAATTCTGATACATGAACATTGAGGACATTATGCTAAGTGAAATAAGCCAGTCACCATATATAACACCTTAATCAATAAAGAAATTAAAAAAAAAAGAAATAAGCCAGTTACAAAAGAACAAGTATTGTATGAGTCCACTTTAATGTACCTAGAGTAGTCAAGTTCAAACTAATGAAGTTCAGAGATTGCCAGGAGTTAGAAGGGGAGGTGGGGAAATGGGAAGTTGTTTAATGGGTACAGAGTTTCAGTTTGGAAAGATGAAAAAGTTCTGGAGATGGATGGTGGTGAAGGTTGCACAATGTGAATGTACCTAATACCACTGAATTATGCACTTAAAAATGGTTAAAATGATGAACTTAAAAAAAAATTTTTTTTATTGATTTCAGAGAGGAAGGGAGGGAGAGAGAGAGAAACATCAATGATGAGAATCATTGATTGGCTGCCTCCTGCACACCCCCTATTGGGGATCAAGCCCACAACCCGGGCATGTGGCCTTGACTGGAATTGAACCTGGGACCCTTCAATCCGCAGACCTATGCTCTATCCACTGAGCCAAACCAGCCAGAGCTAACATTATCATTTTATGTTAAGCATATTTTACCACCAAATAAGAAAAAAAATCTAATGTAAAATGGTGTAACTGCTTTGGAAAATACTTTGGCAGTTCCTCAAAATATTACACAGAGGGAGAATCCAAGATGGTGGCGTAGGTAAACACCTAAACTGCTGCCTCGCGCAACAATTTCAAAACTACAACTAAAAGATAAAACGTCTATCACCCAGAACCACGGGTGGCTGAGTGGAAGTTCTACAACTAGAAGGAAAGAGAAAAGAGCATTGAGACGTGCACGAGCGCTGAAAAGCTGAGGTACGGAGGCGCGTGATCCAGGCTGGCGGCGGGCGTTGCTTTTTTCAACCCAAAGGGAGACAAGCCCCCGATTACTCTGAAATACAGTTTCTGGGGAGACACGGGGGACCCAAACTCCTACGGGGAGAAGCCGGACTGTCTGCCAGTGAGGGTGGCTTATTTGCAGAGCTGCGCGCAGGAATAATTGTTTACGGCACTGGGGCATGGGACTCGGGGATGCCGAAGGGGACGCAGAGCCGGCTAACTAGCAGCCATTGCTGTTTGCCACGCCCTAGCCTAGTGACACCCTGAGGCCCCGCCCTGCACAACCTACAAACCCACCCAAGCTCCAAGCAGCGGCTTTAGCATAAGAAAGCCCTGCCCTATCGCAGCTTAACCTAGCAAACTTGCAGCCCGGGTCAGACAGCTCCAAAACCTCCAAACCCCAAGCAAAGAGGAGAAAATTGTAGCTCTCACTGTAGCTCCTGCTGGGTGGCCTCAGACAGTAGCTGACCTGCACCCCATTGGAGATCCAGAAGCCAGTGTACCTAGTGGTCAATGTGAGACACCAGATTTCAACTCCTCACATCCATAAGTGACACATTCAAGAGGCAGACTCAGTGAGCACCAAAGCCCCACTGAAACAAGTCCTGCCCCATAAGCGTGTCTTCAGCGCAGCAGTTCTTCCATTATAGACACAGTGAGTGCTCACAGCTAATTGGCCTGGAGGTCAATTCCTCCCAGCGTACCAACAGCAATTAAGGCTTAACTACACCAAGACTTTGCACTCAGCCCACAAAGGGGTGTACCAAGAGCATCCACCTCATGTGATTGAGGAGGCTGAGCTACTGCCCCCTATAGATCACCTACCACACAAAGCTACTCCATCAACACAGGGAAGCAGCCAAAATGTGGAGACAAAGAAACATGTCATGAATGAAAGAAACGGAGGAAAGCAAACTACTGGATGACATAGAGTTCAGAACCACATTTATAAGGTTACTCAAGAATATTCTTAAAACCACTGAGAAACTTGATGAGACCTTTAAGGATATTAATGAGAATGCCAAAAAAATGGAAAAGGATCAGTCAGAAATGAAGCATACACTGTCTGAAATAAAGAATATACAGAAACTCAACTGTAGATCAACGTACCCCAAGAATCAAACCAAAGATCTCAAATATGTGGAAACAAAAAACACCCAACCAGAAAAACAAAAAGAAAAAAGAATCCAAAAATATGAAGATAGTGTAAGTAGCCTCTGGGACAACTTCAAGCGTACCAACATCCGAATTTTTGGGGTGCCAGAAGAAGAGAGCAAAATACTGAAAACCTATTAGAAGAAATAATGACAGAAAACTTTCCCTACCTGGTGAAAGAAATAGACCTACAAGTCCAGGAAGCACACAAAACCCCAAACCAAAGGAATCCAAAGAGGACCACACCAAGACACATCATAATTAAAATGCCAAGGGCAAAAGACAAAGAGAGAATCTTGAAAGCAGCAAGAGAAAAACGGTTAGTTACCTACAAGGGAGTACCCATACGACTGTCAGCTGATTTCTCAGCAGAAACTATGCAGGCCAGAAGGGAGTGGCAAGAAATATTCAAAGTGATGAACAGCAAGAACCTACAACCAAGATTACTCTACCCAGCAAAGCTATCATTCAGAGTTGAAGGTCAGATAAAGAGCTTCACAGATAAGAAAAAGCTAAAGGAGTTCATCACCACCAAACCAGGATTACATGAAATGCTGAAGGGTATTCTTTAAGAAGAGTAAGAAGAAGAAAAAGGTAAAGATAAAAATTATGAACAACAAAATGACATCAAATACATACCTACCAACAAGTGAATCTGAAAATCAAGTGAATAAAAAATCTGAAGAACAGAATGGACTGGTGAATATAATAGAATCAGGGACATAGAAAGGGAGTTGACTGACGATTCTCAGGGGAAGCAGGTGTGAGGGGTGCGGGAAGAGATTGGACAAAAATCTTACTCCTATGTATGAAGACAGTGGCGGGGGATAAGGGCATGGGGTGGGGTGGGGAATCAGGTGGAGGGGAGTTATGGGGGGGGGGAAGAGGAACACCTGTAATAATCTGAACAATAAAGATTTATTTAAAAAAAAATTAAACATAGAGTTATCATATGGTCAGCAATTCCACTCTTACTGGTAGATATATCCAAGAGAAATGGAAGCAAATGTCCACACGAAAATCTGTACATTAGTGTTTAGAGTAGCATTATTATAATAGCCAAAAGAAGGAAATAACCAAAATGTCTATCAACTGATGAATAAATAAGAAAATGTGATATAGCCATACAATGAAATATTTTCAGCTACAAAAAGGAATAAAGTGCTGATTCATACTGCAACATGGGAACCTTTAAAACATGTAAGTGAAAGAATCCACACATAAAAGCCACATATTATATGATTCCATTTACATGAGATATTCAGACAGCAAATCAATAGAGATAGAAAGTAGATTAGTGGTTGCTGGGAGCTAGCAGGGGTTGGGATTGGGGAGTGACTGCTAATGGCTATGGGTTTCTTTTTGAGGTAATGAAAATGTTCAAAAATTGATTTTTGTGATGGCTGCACAACTCTGTGAATGTACTAAAAAACACTCAATTGTATACTTTAGAAGGGTGAATTTTATGGTATGTGAATTATAGCTAAAAAAGCTGTTTTTAAAACAAGTTGTAGAAGAGAAAACCATAAGTAGCACAAAAATGAGAGATGGAAAGTGGAGGAGAAATGGGAGTACCACATGAAATGACTTCCACATAGTACTTGAAAGACTGGCTCAGATGTGTCCTTTGGCCAGTCATTAAGTGGTACCACTGCAGCAGAATTGGTTGGTTGTTCTTTATTTAGTCAAAGAAAAAAGAGAGAGACAACTAAGTCAGTTAAGGAACTAGAACAGGTCCAGTAAGGAGCTAAAATGTTCAGTAAAAACTAAATAATCACAATGCTTTCCCAACTGTATAAAATGTTACTTTAAGTTGTGCTTCCACTCAATCAAAAAAAATTTTAATTGTATCAAGTTTTTTGAAAAGCTGTAAAATATGATATTTTTTAACCTCTGGTAAGTGCTATCGAAGATAAACATCAATGATTCAAATGATAAATTAATGTTAACAACAATGCTTAAAAACTCGTTGCTTTCTTCTCCATGGGCATGTGTACAAGTAGTTATGGCATATAAACAGAGTTAATATTTCTAAATCAACCTAAACTTAGAATAACTGAGTACATGTTTATGTAAAAATCACAGTTCACATAATGAATTGAACAGTATATTATCAACTTCTTTCATAGACTATCATTATCATCAGGATTGCTTCCTTCTTATTTAAGGACTAGAGGCCCGGTGCACAAAATTCATGCACAGATGGGGTCCCTAGGCCTGGCTGGTGATCAGGGCCTATTGGGGTCGTCTCACCCAGTCCCAATTGGGGCTGGGTCGGCTCGTGCCTACTGGCTGCCGGACAGGGCCTGCTGGACAGGGCCTGCTAGATGGGGGGAGGGACTGCAGGAGGTTTGCCCAAGTGGGGGAGGGATCGGGGGAGGTTGGCTGGCCGTGGGAGGTTGGCTATGGGAGCACACTAATCAACACGGGACAGCTCCTGCGTTGAGCATCTGCCCTCTGGTGGTCAGTGTGAGTCATAGCGACTGGTTGACCGGTTGTTCCAGTCGTTCGGTTGTAACAGTCACTTAGGCTTTTATATAGATAGATAGATTGTCCTAAAGGTATCTATATTCTCTCACAGTGTCAAAGGCTTCCACAATGATTTATATCTCCTTCTTGTATAACGGTTAAAAAAATAAAATAGCCACAAATTTCCTTGACCATGGATACAATAATATGCTGTGACCAAGTTTCCAACATAAAAAGATTTTAAGATTCTATGAATTCAGTACTTAATACTGTAATTTTTATAATCACTATTAGAAATACTATCAGAAAATCTTTTGATAAAATATTCTGTTAAAAATACATTGATTTTGCAGATTACCTCGCCTGCTGAATCAGGATGATTAGTCTTGATTTCATATTCCAGCCTGTACTGAATGTAATCCAGATCAGAGTCAGCTTTCTGGAACTAAAAATCAGCATAAATCATTATTCTGTGAACCAAAAGGCATATTAATAAACATGATACTGCAACTATTCTTTCTTTTCTCTTTATATTTTTTGGTATTTTAATAATGTGATATATAACTCATTTTGAAAATATGGAAATAAAAAAGTATAAAAAAACTCCATAATCTATAATACCCAGGCTATATTAAAAATTTCTTAAACTAGTTAACATTTTGAAAATCATTTCTCTCTGCATGTCTCTTAGATTTTGAGCCAAAATTAAAATACCAAGAAGCCACCACCATCATATATTAATACAATAACTAACAATGTCTTCAAGAACTCCCTAGGGTCACCCTCATCAGTTAGGCAGTGGTTTTTCCTCTCTCATAGGAAATGAGGTTTCAAGTTAAAACACAGAACAAATTTATTTTCAGGGATTCTCTCAATTTCCATTATCTGCAATCCTATTAACCAAAGAGCTACAGATAAACGCTACACAGACCAAAATTAGAGAGCTTATAGTCACAAATTATACAAGGAAAACTACATATACCACAAAAGTAGCCGTCTGAATAGACCCAGTTTATTGAACGTAGGTCCTAGAATAGAACCATCATCTGTAGTACACCTCTAAGGGAGAAAAAAGGGGGGAAAGCTGCCACAGACCCAAATATGTGTGTGTACATATAGAAAAGCTGGAAAGGATATCTAACAGAAAAGGTGGTTTAGTGCTCGCTTCAGCAACACATATACTAAAATTGGAACTATAGAGAAGATTTAGCATGGCCCCGGCGCAAAGAACACATGCAAATTTGTGAAGCATTCCATATTTTTTTAAAAAAGAAAAAGTGGTTTATGTCTGAATGTGTTTAATTTATAAATTATTAACTCTTCAAAATTCCGCACCTTTTATATGATCTTAAAGCAGGTACTGCCTTTAATTTACCAAGGAAACATCCATGAGTTTACTATGGAAGGCAAAACATGATTTCCACAAGGAAATTGCCTAGCCTACAGTGTAGGAAACTGCTTTGGGGATAGAGTTTGGACCTTATTATGAACTTAAGCTCTGAACTAAAGATTGGTTCTTGATATTTTGAACCCTTAGTGGAAAGAGTAAAAGCCAAAAATCCCACTGTAAAAGTAGTTCTCAGGTCTAATGAGAAATAGTCTACAGATATTTTCTTTACATAAAAGGTAGACTAAGGACTACTTTGGAATATAGAGTAAGATAAAATGGCTCTCAGAAGTTCAAATGCTTCTAAGATCAGGAACTGTCATCATTGAACAAATTTTCAGAAAGAGATATACTAAAACTTCCATCACTAATTTCTCTCATCATTGACCTAAATTTGAATGGAAAATTTTGCAATTACCAAAGTTCTATCTTTATAACCAAAAATTTTTCGAGTGGAAATAAAAGGAGAGAGAGCCGGTTTTGCTTTTAAATGTTTTCCAAAACTCTCTTAACAGCAAAGGAGTTGCTTTGAGCCAAACAAACAAACAAACAAAACCCCACAAATGTAGACATTGTTAATTTTAAAAAATTTTAAAGTGTTTCCCAAAAAATAGAAGCTTTTTGTAATCTTTGTCCTACCCTATATAAGCAGCTAGCTTGGGGGGGGGGGGGGGCTGCAGAACAGATTTTTGTGGATGACCTGCAGCTCTCCCATGCTGCCAGCAGTATTGGAATAAACACTCATATATGATTCAACCCTGTCTCTGCACTTAATTGGCTCAAGTAGTGACAGGCAGCAGGGACCCATTGATTGTCCGGTTACAAGGGCACATGCCTGGATCCCCAGTGTGAAGCATGCAGGAGGCAGCTGATCAATGATTCTCTCTCATCATTGATGTTTCTATCTCTCACCCTCTCCCTTCCTCTCTGAAATAAAAAAAAAATATTTTAAAAATAAAAAAGCTTATCTAAATCCATAAAAAAAAAAAATTGAAAGAGGCCTCAAGGAATGAAATGAAGTTTAAATGTCCGAGCAGGAACTATATAGGAAAAGTTTTTAAACTACTAAAGCCAGTATTCCTGGGTCATCTGAATCCAAACTAGGAGATAAATTAAATCACTAAAGAAATCGGTTTTCCTCAAGATTTTAGTTCTATCTCAGAGTAGAATGTACTTTTTTCTTTTGTTAATCGGGATTTCTAAGTCTTCATAATAAATATGCTATCTATATATATAAAAGGCTAAGACCAACCGTACTTCTGTCCGACCATCCGGCTGGTACATATGACACACACTGGCAATTTAAAAATAAACATTGACTTGTGCATGCGTGAAACATATAAAGCTCTTGCTGGCGCCAATCGCACATGTGTGTTTCCATCTGTCATTGTTGATCATGAATTTGGTTGACACTTCTATTATATAGAAAGGGCAAATAGTGATATTAAAGTATTTCTTCTAATTAATTTCCTTTCAATGTGCACGAATTCATGCACCAGGCCACTAATTATAAAATAAAGGAGAAATCTTTAATTTATAAAGTTAACTTCTACACCCTCCCATTCATCAAATGTAAGCATTTATTTGCCTCTAGTGTCTATGTGCTGGGCTAACAGACTTTTATATATGAGACAAATACTACATCTATTTGTTCAAAGACACAGCACCCTGTACTTTTCTTCATATTAATTTTTGTGTGATTTATATGTCTCTCCAACTTATTTATATATTTAACTTTGCTTACCACAGTTCCTCATACAATAGGTAAAAGAAGTTCCAGCTGGTAATTATTTGATCAATAAATAGTCAAACATTACAATCTAATGAATTCTGCTTACAACTGTATGAAAACACATTCTGAAAGGACTTTGAGGTAGGGCTGCCTGATAACATACAGGACACCCAGTTAAATTTCAACCTCAAATAAACAATGAAAAAACTAGTATAAATATCTCCCATGCACTATTTGGACATAATTATTACTAAAAATTATACATTGCTTATCTGAAATTCAAATTTAACTGGGCATCTTGTATTTTTATTTACAAACTAGAAGCCTGATACACAAAATTCGTGCAAGAGGAGGCCTTCCTTCCCCTGGCTGCTGGCACCAGCTTCCCTCTGGCACCTGGGACCCAGGCTTGCTTCCCTCTGGCTGCTTGCACCACTGGGGACCTGGGCTGGCTTCCCTCTGACCACCTGCAGGCACCCGGGGCCTGGTCTTCCCTCTGGCCCCGGCTCCATCCATCATCCGGAAGAACGTCCAGCTATTTAGCATATTACCCTTTTATTATTATAGATAAGCCTAGCAACACTAAATTGAGGGATCGCAATGTTATCAAACTTAGGGCCAGAAAGAGAAGTGGCATAGAAGCAGATATTTACGTGCTTTATCCTTCGTCCCTCATTAAGAGTCAGGACAAACAATGTTTCCTTCCCTTATGAGATAATATTTCCATATAACTAGACTATATTGCTAAGAATGGGTTAGTCAACATACTTGTATGTGAATTGAGTAAGTTTTGAAATTCAAACAACAGCCTAGATTAAACCAACATACTTCAAAAATGATGCCAAGAAACTCAGTGGTTTGACTAGGTGTTCTAGGCTGGGCTGAGTTTGGTAGCTCTACTTCTCACTGCAGTTCTGTATTGTCTGGTAAGACATTGCTCCAGGTGTGTCATCCTCCTTGAACCTGAAGATATATATTTTTTAATTTTTTAAAATATATTTTTATTGATCTCAGAGAGGAAGGGAGAGGGAGAGCCAGAAATGTAAATGATGAGAAAGAACCATTGATCGCCTGCCTCCTGCATGCCCCACGCTGGGGATTGAGAGCCTGTAACCTGGGCATATGCCCTCACCGGGAATCAAACCATGACCTCCTGGTTCATAAGTCGACACTCAACCACTGAGTCACACCAACAGGCTTAGTTGGACATTTTAATGGCAGATATCATCAATCATAAAAACTACAGTGATAGCTAATACAATACAATGAAACAAAATATAGTTCAAAAATAAGTAAGTCTACCCATACATGCTCAATTGATTGGCTACAAAGGAGCTCAGGTATTCCACTGGGGAAATTATACTCCTTTCAAGAAATAGTACCAAAAGAAGGGGATACCCATAAGCAAAAATAGACCCTCCACACATATCTGATACCATATACGAAAATGAACTCAAAATGAACAGAGATCTCAATATAAAAACTAAAACTGTAAATCTTGTAGAAAAAAACATAGAAGTATTTGTGACCTTGAAGTAGGAAAATATTTCTTAGAACACAGCAAGTATAAACCATCGAAGAATAAAACATATAAACTGGACTACATGAAAATTTTTTTGATAATCTTCACCCAAGGATATTTTTTTTCCATTGATTTTTAGAGAGAGTGGAAGGAACAGGGAGAAACTGAGAAAGAGAAACACTGATGTGAGAGAAACACATTGACTGGTTGCCTCCCACACCAGCCCTGACCAGGGCCTGGGGTCAAGCCTGCAACCAAGATACTCCCCCTTGACCAGAATCAAACCCAGGACCCTTCAGTCCACAGGCAGACATTCCAACCACTGAGCCAAACTGTCTAGGGTTGCATCAAAAAATTTTAAGTAAGAAGGCAAATAACAGAGAAAATTAAAGGATTCATAATGTAATAATAAAGAGACAAACAACTCAATTTGAAAAGAGGCAAAAGATTTGACACCTCACTAAAGAAGATATATCAACTGCAAATAAGCACGTGAAAATATATTAAATATCATTAGCCATTGAGGAAATGCAAATTGAAATTATGAAATATAACTACACATCTATGAGAATGGCTAAAATGAAGAATGACAATACAAAGTGTTGGAGAGGATGTAGAGAAACTGAAATCCTAATACATAGCTTTGGAAGAGATTTCAACAGTTTGTTATAAGATCAAGCATATATTAAGTGTACTGCTCAAGAGAAAAAAAACATTATGTTTACACAAAGACTTGTAATACAATCTTCATAACAATTTTATTCATAAATGGGTAAATGCTGGAAACAACCCAAAGTTGATAATCTGGTGAATGAATAAACAATTTGTGATAATTCTATACAAAGGAATATTACTCAGCGATAAAAACGGTCCAACTACTAATACATACAACATGGTCAAAATCTCAAAAGCATTATATTAAGTGTAAGAAACTAGACACACACACACATATACACACACATATAAAACCAGACACAAAGACTGTATGCTGCATATAAGTCCATTTACATGAAATTCTAGAAAAGGCAAGTGGATGTCAGGGAATTTGGGAAGAAGAGGTTGACTGCAAAAGGTTATAAAAAGGGTATGGTGGTTATATGACTATACACATTTGTTAAAACTCATCAAATTGTACACCTAAAATTGGTGAGTTATAATGTATGTAAACTACATCTTAATAAAACTGATTATTAAAAAATAGAGCTGATTCACACTTTATTATATCTCAATTACAATGAAAGAACTTTAAATCAAGCATTCTTAAGTTTTAAATTTGAGCATTTGCCACACGATGCACAGATTAAGATATAGGAAAAGTTGTCATAGGAAATATTCAACTGGCATTACTTTAATCCCTTACTAATTCATCTTAAAATTCAATTAAATAATACCTTTGCCAGAGCCTATCAAAATCTGTTACAGAAAGAAGCAAATTACAAAGTACTACTCATTTAGATTAGCCATAACAACTTTGGCTATAAAAATTATTCTCTTAAAGTGTTTCCTAATGCAGTGTTTTTAATTAGTTAAAAACTTTTTTTCTAAATTATGACTTTTTAAAACACTTTTGGTAATAAATTTTTTTGTAATACAAAAAAAGTTTTCAGGAACAAAGATTTTGGTAAATTACTCACAGATATTGAAGATGTAAGGCAAGAATCAAAATTCTGGTGTGCATCCTGCTTTCAGATGCTTTGACAATACTATTGCACTGCTAGTGTCAAGTACAGTAGTGCAATAAAGTCAGAGCATTCGTTAGCAGTAAAGGTAGAAAAGGAACACAAAAGCATCTTGCAAGACTTGAAGCTTCAGTGAGAAAAGAATTTAAAGAAGAATTGCCATTTTGGACAGAAGACATGCAAAACCTAAGAACATTTATATCTATGTTAAAAATAAAAAAAAGAATCAGACTTAAATATCAAAATGAGGTTGTTTTTTATGACTAACCTATGATTAATATTGAAATATAAACATGCATATAAATAAAGGAATTTAGTAAATATGTCCTGAGTTTTATAAACTTCAAAAATATTTCTGTTCTGTTGAGATATATTGGTTAGCTCCTCCATAGCAATTGATTAACTGCCATATAAAACAAGTCTTTTGAATAATATCAAAGAAAAGAAAAGTAAAATAATGCTTCCCAATCTCTATATACCCAATCTATCTCTGGAATAGGCCCTAATATGCAAATAGACCAAACAGTGGAACAACTGAACAGCCAGTCGCTATGACGTGTGCTGACCACCGGGGGTGAGCAGGGAAAATGGCAGGTGTCTGCAGCAGGCAGCAGAGCGTGGAACATGGTGGCGTCGGCCGCAGTGGGATGGTGGAGCAGGTGAGTGGGGTGCCAGTCACTGTCATGGGGCAAGCTTCTGGTGGTTACTGAAAATTCTTTGCTCCCACACACCGCGCACCGCGGTCCTGCCTGGCATTTGCACCTACTGCCAGCGCTGGCCCTGCTTGCACCTGCTGCCAGCGCCCGGCACTGGTCACGATCACTCAGTGCCATCAGCAGGTGTTAGCAGCAGCTGCCGGACCCAATCTCCCCTGAGGACTTCTCCACCTCCTCCTGCTCTGAGGGTGATGAGGCAGCAGCCACTGCTCACACCCACTGACAGCACAGGCCATGCTCGCATCCGCTGTTGGTGCCGGCCCCAATGGCTTCACACCGTCAGCGTGTGGGAGAGGTGGCCAGCGTGTGGGAGAGGTGGCGGTGGACATGGGGCTGCCGGCAGACAGGGGGCCAGAGGCCACGGCGGGAAGGGCCCGAAGGGGCCATGTAGGATGTGCCAAGATCTGCCCCTGTGCCCACTGCAGCCTTGTGGCCCACAGTTCCTTTCAAGGTACATGAATTCGTGCACTGGACCCCTAGTTTAAACTATAATACAAAAAGCGCTTACCATCTTAGGGCTTTTTATCTAGTTTAGAGAATTCCAGGGAATCAACCTATCCTAAACATGACATCATCCTAAACATGACATCATTAGCCCTACCTAGCTGAATATTATGAAAGGGCATTTTCAATTTTCAGTTAACCCCTAAAACATCAAAGCATCTTTCTTAAATTTAAAAATCAAAGAGGCCCAGGTGGTGTAGCTCAGTGGTTGAGCATCAACCTATGAACCAGTGGTTCATGGTTTCATTCTGGGTCAGGGCACATGCCCAGGATTTGGGGGCTGGATCCCCAGTAGAGGGGGGGGGGGTGTGTAGGAGGCAGCCAATCAATGATTCTCTTACATCATTGATGTTTCTATCTCTCTCTCCCTCTCTCTCTGAAATCAATAAAGAAATATATTTTTAAAAATCAAAGAGAAAATAATAATGGGATAACGGGGGGGGGGGGGGGATGGGGTCTCCAAAATGTAAAGATTTAAGTATCAGGTTTCCTTGAATTCAAGCCAGTTAACATCCTAACTGGTAAGAAACCATTCAAAAGTCAGATGTAAGCCCAAGAAGTAGAAATAGTATCACATTATACTACCTTTTGTGCATAATCAGCGGTACCACAAAAGGTCACTAGACAAATACCCCTCATTAAGTAAAGGAAAAAAGTTAAAGAACCCTATAATAAATTTATTTCCCAATTAATATTGTTTACTGATGAAAAAACACTTTCCATTATTTTCACCAACCTTCCCTTAAATGGTCCAGTTCAACTACTTAGTTAGATTGAGCTTATGAAGAAATGAACAAAATTCAGTACAGGTAGAACGTGAGTGTCTTGACCTCAAATTCTGGGCCACATAAATCAGATATTAGAATATTTCAACTAAAAATCAGAGGATTGCATCAAAAATTATTTACCTTTAGAATCTTAGAAACTAAACTGGTTCACAGATATAAGGAATTCAAGAAGAAAGATCTGCTTTCTTCTCTTCCTCTTTAAAAAAGATTGCTTTAAAAAAAACCACCCCATCATTCAAACATCTAAAAGTTTGAGTCTGGCTACCACATAATTCTCTAAAACCTACTTTCAAGATGTACACTTAATCATTTTCTCCTTAAAATATGTTCAATCTATAAAAAAAGTCCTATGAGAATATTGACTCAATATATTGCAAAGTCCAGAAAAGGCTTAATTGGTACCTCAACTAAACAGCCAACTTGAGGAGAGAAAAACTGTTAAAAGCAAAAGTAGTATCATTTAGCATCTTACAATTAGGCAGAAGTGTGGATATGGAGGGAATTCAGAATGGGGGAGAAGAGCAAGACAATGTCAACATTTATGCCTGTTGATAGCATCAAATGACTAACAGTTCTTTAACATGTTTTTGTGGTTGGTTAGTTTTTTTTCCAGAGAGTTAATGATAAAGATAACAAAACTTTGAACTAAAAGTTCATTATTACAGCTTTGGAAAGCTGCAGAAAATCCTTCTTCTCTGCCATTTCTCTCCCTCCCTATCTCCAACTCCCCCCGCCCCCAAGAAATTTAAAACTCAAAATACTAGAAGCAACTGAAAGTTCAAATCGAATTTTTATATGAGGCACTACAATTCATTAATACATCTAAGAAAACAAGTTATATCAAGGTCTCACATGTTCTGGGGGGTGGGAATAGGGGTGAGGATGGTATTCAGGATCATTACATGTGCAGATGGTAAAGTGATCCAAGATTCAGCTTGGAGAGAGCAACACAGGCAAAAAATAAAAAATAAAAAAAAATAAAAAAATTGGATACCTAAAAAGTAATGGCAGGGAAAAGCAAGGAGAGAAGGCGAGGACTGCAGGTGGAAAAGATTTTGGCTTCTCAATCTTATTTTTTTCTTTAACGAAAAACCGACAGGAGCTCAATGATGGGCGTGTCCTCCAAATCACACGTTTTAAAGGAAGCCAGTCCAATAAAAAAAGCTGGTAATGCAGGTGAGAAAGGACTGAAGATAAGGAACTAAAAAGAGAAGAAAAAAGTGCGGGCGATCAAGCTGGTAGTCTAGGGACGGGAGGGAGAGAATAAAGAGGACAGTGAGAGGATCCATAGACGAAAACTAGGACAGCTCTCCAGCTTGGCGCCCTCGTGCAGGCCAAGCAGCAACGGAGTCCTCTCCAATTATTTGCCCCCGCCCCCTACTGTCACAAATGAATGAAACTAGGCGACTTGAGAGCAGGGTGCCTTCCTGGTCCCAATCCTGCCCGCGCACCAGGAAAGGAACTCATGGTTCAGGTGCCCATCGCTCGTCCCCCGTCTAAGGACTGCCTGCCCCCTTAGGGCCAAACAAAAAAACTAGTCTAGAAGCTTTCTCGGCCTCTAGGAAGTTGAGCACGCGAGACTAGCATCCTTGTCAGACTTTTCAGCCCGCCTTGGAGGATGCAAAAACAGTTCAGCCCTGAAGGGATTTCTCTCCACCGCACTCGGTTTACCCCCACCCGAACCCACCCTCCATCCCTCTTTTCTGGAGTGTGAAAGACCTCTCCCATTCTTAGACGTTTTGAGACCATTCCAGTCTCATCTTTTTGGTAGAAATACAAACGTCTGCACCAGCCACAGGTCCGTAAGGTGCGGAAAGGTGAGGGCAAGGAACAAAAAAATCCCACTGGCCCCACACCCTCAGCATCTCCCGCCATTTGCCTCAGCAGTTTCCCGGATGTAACCCTTTCTCCCCCGCCCCCTCCCCCCCGCGGCGGTTAAAAAACCAGACGGCGGCGACTCCCTTCGGCGCAGGAGGAGGGAACTCAGGTCTAGTCCAGCCTCCGCCGCCCAAGGTTTCCGGCGACTCTGAATTGCTTCCCACTTTGGTGGCCATAGGGGAAAAAATAAACTACCCAATAGATCTCCTTCACTTTACACTCACCATCAATTCCAGCTTATCGACCTCCTCCTCCATGTTGAATAGTTGACATTCCTCAGGCCCCGGCGGCGCTTAAGGCGCAAACCATGCTAGAACTGAGGGTCCCTATTGGACAGCTGTCACTCAACATCTTGCACTCATTGGCTCCTCCGCTTCACCGGCGCCCGCCCATTGGCGATTAGGCAACGCCTCTCTTCATGAAACACCTTTTCCAGTTGGGCAAAGACACAAAATGCCGCCGGAGGGTTGGTTGCTGTATACTTATGTTTTTACATTGGCTGCATCCTCATCTCTACTTTCAATTTCATAGTTAGGGCTCAGCCGAGAAGATTGCGATTGGTGCAATCGGAAGAAGAGCCAGCCAATGACACAAAGGCTTCCACAAAGAGCATAGGGGAAGTGACACACCTTCTTTCCTCTCCTGCTTCTCTTCCCCTTCACTCCCGCCTTCTCCTTATTCATACAAGAAGCGCCTCAGCTCTGATTGGCCGAAGCGTGTTGTCGTCTCAGCCAATCACAAGCCAGGCTGTGCTCTTACGTTACTGGGAGAACTACTCGTGGGAGACCAAGACTACGATTGGTTCCTCCACCGTTAGGTTTTAATTTTGAATTTTTCTTCATGGCGAGGGCGAGGCCACTGCCTGGACTTCATCTAATTCCCCGGCTCTTAGACTAGTAAGTGCAGGGATATCTTTCTTTGTTACCCGGGCTCGTGTCTTCCATGGCTGGCCTGCTTGTGTTCTGAATGGTTTACGGAGGTGGGGACTTTGGCTGGACGCGGAGGGGAGACGGAGCGGGGCAGAGGAGGTTGAGGCGGGTAAGAAGCGGTCCCCCTGATGCCACCCTAATCATATTTCTATTTAATTAACACTCTGAAAATTATGTTTTGGAGGAAAGTATCTGCCTTCCTTTTGCACAGTCCTTTACATCTTTGCTACTCAAAGTGTGGACCACGGACCTGCGGCATCTACAACACTTGGGAGCTTGTGCACAATGCAGATTATTGGACTCCACCCAAACTTACGGAATCAATATGCATTTTAACAACATTCCTCACATAGACACACACACAGTGATTCTCATGCACATTAAAGTTCGAGAATGTTAATTTCTTGACAGGTAGTATTACTATAATCCTTCATATAGTCTTACTATCATCCCACATTCAGTGAGAATGTCAATTTTAGAAGTATGCCCTGTATACTATGTTCCTAATACTGTGCTGGATTAGGGTTTAAGGAGCTGCAATTTCGAAGAAAAAAAAAAAAGGAGCCAAGAACTTAAAAAGCAATGCTTTACAGCATAAAATGTAAAATTAAATATATGAAAGTACCAGACATAGCCCTAAGGGTGTTCAAGAGGAATCAATTGAACTGGTTGGTAATGGAAATTGATTAGTGGACTGAAAGCTATTTATGGGAAAGTGTAAGAAACCTCCATAAAAATGTGTTTTAGGAATATATATGACATAAAATACATTATATCACACACACACCTATACAGAAAGAGATAACCAACAGATAATTGGTCAATCTAAGTGAATGATATGAGTGTTTAGTACCCTATTTTTAAAATTTTTCTCAAGGTTTGAAATTTTTCAAAATAAAAAGAATAGACGAAAATAGGTTATAGCAAAAAACAAAAATAGAGGAAAGCCCAGGGAAAAGTGATGAAAGCAACTGACGTTAGAGGACAGAAAGGGAAGGGATGATAAGGAGAAGGGACAGAATAAGTTAATCAGAGGAATATTTATGACTCATTTATGAATGTATATATGTGTGTCTTCTATATAATATTAGAGGCCCGGTGCACCAATTCATGCACGGGTGGAGTCCCTCCGTGTGGCCTGCGGGGATTGGGCTGAAACTGGCAGTCCAAAGCTGCCTGCTGCTCCTGCCTGCCATTCCTACTCATTCCTGTCTCTCTGTGCCTGCAGCAGGCTTGCATCCAGTCAGTCCTGATGGTGAGCCCTGCGTCTGGCGCCTGTCCCAAAGGGGGTGGGAGGGGGACTGGGACATGATCAGCCCTCCAGGTGGTCAGTGGAACTCCCTTGCTGGCCTGGGATCCGGATCCACCCTGCTGATGTTTGCACTGGTTGTCGGGAGCCACCTGGCGGCCGCTTTTATAATATTTCTTCCTTGCTGAGCATCTAGGGATGGGAAGTGGCTGGTGCCAGAGGCTGATTTACAGGAGGCTGGCAGCGCTGGTGGGATTGTGCCAGCGGCGCTGGTTCATTGGTGCCTGGCCCGTTCTCCAGAGATTGGACCTGCAGGACTAATGAGGGAGTGAGTGGCTGCCGCCAGGCTGGTGGGCTGCCTGGAAGGGTCAGTCAGCTGAGTGGCGCTCCCGTTGTGGGAGTGCACTGACCACCAGGGGGAAGTTCCTGCATTGAGCATCTGCCCCCTGGTGGTCAGTGCTTGTCATAGCAACCAGTCAACCGGTCATTCGGTCACGTAGGGTTTTATATATAGACTAGAGTCCCGGTGCATGAAATTCCTGCACTGGGGCTGGGGGGTGGTCTCTCTCAGCCTGGCCTGTGCCCTCTCGCAGTCCGGGATACCTCACTCCTTACCGCCCGCCTGCTTGCTGCTCCTTAGTGCTCAGCTCGATGCTCCTTAGCACTGCCAAAGAGGCAGGAGAGGCTCCCACCACTGCCACTGCACTAGCCAGCTGTGAGCCCAGCTTCTGACTGAGCGGCGCTCCCTCTGTGGGACCACCAGGGGGCAGCTCTTGCATTGATCAGTGCACATATTAGTGACCGGTCGTTCTGGTCATTTAGCCGTAACAGTCGCTTAGGCTTTTAGTATATAGATACTTCATATATTCTACTCTACAATGGAGTACCCTGATTTTTTCACTTTTTTTTTTTTAATTTATGTTGTGGTATAGGTTCTTTGTAATTGGCCTTAAAATCTTCTCAAAACAAGGCACATAAAAAGGAAGGAAGAATACTTTTCGATTAAAAAAATAATAGGAAAAATGCTTTGAGTAATCATGGAAGAATGAGCTTTAGTAATTGGAATCCCACCTAACCCAGCAAAAAGAATTTATATGTTTTTATTACTCTTTTGGAAAGGGGACATTTACCGTATATGTGTTTTTAATCCCAAGGAAAATTGCTATATATTCTTTCAATAGGATAGTTATTCTCTACAGAGTAGAAAGGATATGCTTATTGATGAGAGAGAAAGAGAGAGAGAAATGTCGACGTGAGAGAAGAACATCGATAGGTTGCCTCCCATATATGCCTGACTGGGGATCGAGCCCTAAACCTTAGCTTGCTGAGTCCTTTGTCCTGTTTGAGGTAGAAATTAATTACCTTTAATTTTTGGAAGAGCTGTGATTATTTTTGAATGGAATATTAATCTAAAAATTATCTTGGATTGCACCTTTCTACACTGACATATTTGACATAGTCTCTAAATTGTCTGCATGTGCTAATTGTCTGCATGTATTTAATTAGAAGACTATTAGAGTGAGAATGACCCAGAACCTGGGCCTCTCTCTCCCTCTCTCTCTCTCTCTCTCTCTCTCTCTCTCTCTCTCTCTCTGTCACACACACACACACACACACACACACACACACACAGAGCCAGAGGAGAAAATATGAATTAGTTCCTACACTTTTTTTTAATTGAAAAATAATCTCCACAATGGCATACATCAGCTTTTGTAGGACTCAAGCAATGTAAATGCATGGATACTGGAACAACCACCAGGAAAGAACTAAAAAGAGATGGCCCAGTTTCAGAATGGAGGTATTTTATTTTTCAAGCTAATAACACATTCCAAAGGTTAACTGTCAACCACTAATACAAAGCTTATCATAGTTAGAACAAACGAAAAATGGCAGTTCTTTGAATTACCTATAATCCTGACTCCCACTAGCCAAAGGCAACACTATCCACTCTTGTAATGTTTTTCTGACATTTACCTCCATCTAAATAACATACTTATAATACTGTTTCTCTCTCTCTCTTTATTTTAGACACTATATATATTTAGACAACTACTAATTTCTACTTTTCTTTCTTCCCAATATACCTACATCATCATTTTTGGTTGAATAAACATTCGATGTTTACACTATTAAATATTTAACAGTGGAACATATAGTATTACTATGATCACTTTTTGTTCTTGCACAAGTTTTTCCCTGACCATTTTTATGTGCTTATATTTTTTAGCACTTAGTAGTAATCTGGCCCCAACTTTACAAAAGTACAGTCAAAAGTAAATGGTTAATTTTCTTTCTTCTGTTACCAACTCCACCTATTACAGTGGATGCTCAGTAAATGTTACTGGTAAAGAAAATAAGTTCCTTTGAGTCACATACCATAATCCAACTGTAGCTATTTTCTCTGTTATAAAGAAAGGGAAAGTCACTTAATTTAATGAAGAAAAGCAAGACAAGCAAAACAAAATTAGTAATGTAATGCCAAAACCAAGGTCTCTATAGATAGTTTAAATATGGATTTAAATTTTTCTCTACATTAGAGGACTTCTGGGATGCTTGTAGTGACCTATGTTCTAACCAAGATGGTGGTTACAGAGTATGTTTAAGTTTAATTCATTGAACGATACACTTAAGATTTGTGTATTTTATATACATACGTAGTATTCTTGAAGAAAAAAAAATTTTTTTGTTAATCTTCATCTGAGGATTTTTTTTAAATAAATCTTTATTGTTCAGATTATTACAGGTGTTCCTCTTTTATTTTTCCCCATAGCTCCCCTCCACCTGATTCCCCACCCCACCCCATGCCCTTACCTCCCTCCACTGTCTTCATCCATAGGAATAAGATTTTTGTCCAATCTCTTCCCGCACCCCTCACACCTGCTTCCCTTGAGAATCGTCAGTCCACTCCCTTTCTATGTCCCTGATTCTATTATATTCACCAGTCCATTCTGTTCTTCAGATTTTTCATTCACTTGATTTTTAGATTCACTTGTTGGTAGGTATGTATTTGATGTCATTTTGTTGTTCATAATTTTTATCTTTACTTTTTTCTTCTTCTTCCTCTTCTTAAAGAATACCCTTCAGCATTTTGTGTAATCCTGGTTTGGTGGCGATGAACTCCTTTAGCTTTTTCTTGTCTGTGAAGCTCTTTATCTGACCTTCAACTCTGAATGATAGCTTTGCTGGGTAGAGTAATTCTTGGTTGTAGGTTCTTGCTGTTCATCACTTTGAATATTTCTTGCCACTCCCTTCTGGCCTGTATAGTTTCTGTTGAGAAATCAGCTGACAGTCGTATGGGTACTCCCTTGTAGGTAATTAACTGTTTTTCTCTTGCTGCTTTTAATATTCTCTCTTTGTCTTTTGCCCTTGGCATTTTAATTATGATGTGTCTTGGTGTGGTCCTCTTTGGATTCCTCTTGTATGGGGTTCTGTGCGCTTCCTGAACTTGTAAGTCTATTTCTTTCACCAGGTAGGGAAAGTTTTCTGTCATTATTTCTTCTAATAGGTTTTCAATATTTTGCTCTCTCCCTTCTTTTGGCACCCCAAAAATTCGGATGTTGGTTCGCTTAAAGTTGTCCCAGAGGCTCCTTACACTATCTTCATATTTTTGGATTCTTTTTTCTTTTTGTTTTTCTGGTTGGATGTTTTTTGTTTCCACATATTTCAGATCTTTGGTTTGATTCTTGGGGTACGTTGATCTACAGTTGAGTTTCTGCATATTCTTTATTTCAGACAATGTATGCTTCATTTCTGACTGATCCTTTTCCATTTTTTTGGCATTCTCATTAAGCTCCTTGAAGGTCTCATCAAGTTTCTAAGCGGTTTTAAGAATATTCTTGAGTAACCTTATAAATGTGGTTCTGAACTCTATGTCATCCAGTAGTTTGCTTTCCTCTGTTTCTTTCATTCGTGACATGTTTCTTTGTCTCCACATTTTGGCTGCTTTCCTGTGTTGATGGAGTAGCTTTGTGTGGTAGGTGATCTATAGGGGGCAGTAGCTCAGCCTCCTCAATCACATGAGGTGGATGCTCTTGGTACACCCCTTTGTGGGCTGAGTGCAAAGTCTTGGTGTAGTTAAGCCTTAATTTCTGTTGGTACACTGGGAGGAATTGACCTCCAGGCCAATTAGCTGTGAGCACTCGCTGTGTCTATAATGGAAGAACTGCTGCGCTGAAGACACGCTTATGGGGCAGGACTTGTTTCAGTGGGGCTTTGGTGATCACTGAGTCTGCCTCTTGAATGTGTCACTTATGGATGTGAGGAGTTGAAATCTGGTGTCTCACACTGACCACTAGGTACACTGGCTTCTGGATCTCCAATGGGGTGCAGGTCAGCTACTGTCTGAGGCCACTCAGCAGGAGCTACAGTGAGAGCTGCAGTTTTCTCCTCTTTGCTTGGGGTTTGGAGGTTTTGGACCTGTCTGACCCGGGCTGCAAGTTTGCTAGGTTAAGCTGTGATAGGGCAGGCCTTTCTTATGCTAATTGAGCTGCTTGGAGCTTGGGTGGGTTTGTAGGTTGTGCAGGGCGGGGCCTCAGGGTGTCACTAGGTTAGGGCGTGGCAAACAGCAATGGCTGCTAGTTAGCCGGCTCTGAGTCTCCAACGGCATCCGCGAGTCCCATGCCCCAGTGCAGTAAACAATTATTCCTGCTTGCAGCTCTGCAAGCAAGCCACCCTCTCTGGCAGACAGTCCAGCTTCTCCCCGTAGGAGTTTGGGTCCCCCGCGTCTCCCCAGAGACTGGATTTCAGAGTAATCGGGGGCTTGTCTCCATTCAGGTTGAAAAAAGCAACGCACCCAGTCGCCCGCAGCCAGCCCGGATCCCGCACCTCCGTACCTCAGCTTTTCAGCGCTCGTGCACGTCTCAATGCTCTTTTCTCTTTCCTTCTAGTTGTAGAACTTCCACTCAGCCAGCTTTCCCGTAGTTCTGGGTGATAGACGTTTTGTCTTTTAGTTGCAGTTTAAATTGTTGTAGGAGGCAGCAGTTTAGGTGTTTACCTACGCCGCCATCTTGGATTCTCTCCTGAGGATTTTTTTTTTTTCCCATTGATTTTTAGAGACAGTGGAAGGGAGGGGGAGAGACAGAGAGAGAGAAACATCGATGTGAGAGAGATATCAATTGGTTGCCTCCCCCATGCACCTTGATCAGGGTCAGAAATCCATTCTGCAACTGAGGTACAAGCCTTAGACTGGACTCAAACCCGGGACCCTTCAGTCTGCAGGACGACACTCTATCCACTGAGCCAAACCACTTAGGGCTTCAAGAAAAAAATTTTTTTAATATTTTTTTTTCTCTACAGAAATCATGCTCAAGTTCAAGCAACAAAGAAGGAAGCGAAAAGTAAAAACAAAAAGATTATTTAAAAAAAAAGAATTCTCTCACTTTCAGTCCAAGCTAGTTACACCTCCCCCTCCACCACCCTCAACAGAAAGGTAAGGCATAATGTGGAACAGAGAAAAAAATTAAAAATCCCATCAGTTTAGGATAAAATTACTAGATTTAGCAAATGAAGATACAGAATGCCCAGTTAAATTTGAATTTCAGATATACAATGTATTTCTTTTATTGTCCCAAGCAACATTTCTAATATACTTATACTAAAACTTATTCAGAAATTGAATTTTAACTGAGCATCCTTGAATTTTGTGTGGTAACTATAGTCTACGAGTTCAAATGAAGTAATGATCACAAGGAATTGTGTTGGAGGTGCACAGTGACTATTTTCTCTTTTCTTACTCAATTTACTTGCATAAATATGATAACCAAGTGAGGAAAGAGAGGTTTAATACTGGAATTTAAATCTCAGTTTTGGTAAAGTTAGGTCAGTTATTCTCTGGGACTCAGGGCTTAAATATGTTATTGAAAGTGACTTTAAGTTCTAGGAACCCAAGGGTACTGTGTCACAATAACAATTTATACATTTTGTTGTTGTAGCTCTCTTTACAGAAAAAATTTAAAACAAACAGGCCCTCAAAAAACAGTTACCATGATATCATCCTCTTTTCCATTTCTCCCCAGTATTCACAAAGCCCCCTCACTGGTCTTTCTGCTTCTGCCTTTTTGCCCTCTGCAGTAAGCCTGTTAAAATCGTGTCATATTGCTTCTCTACTTAAAGCTTTTCAATATCTTCCTCTCTCAGAGTAAAAATTAAAGACCATAGTATGACCCCCAAGGCCTTTATGATCTGACTCTGATGTTATTTCTTAATCCTCCTCTCTTCTATTTCTCTATCCAAGTGATCCAGGTCTCCTTGCTATTCCTCAGACACCTCAATAAACTTCCACCTCAGGGCCTTTGCACTTGCCCCTGCCTGAATGTTCTTCTTCTAGATATTTGAATTGCTAGCTTCTTTATTTCCTTCAGGGTTCTCCTCCCCACACCCCCCCCCCCAAAAAAAAGTCTCCTTCTCAGTGAAACTTTTTCTGGCTACCCTATCGAAAATTTCACCTCCACCCAACATTTCACATTCCCCCTCTCTCACATTATCTTTTTCTGCTTAGCATTTATGCACTAACAACCCACATATGTTATTTATTTACTTATTTTTATCTTTCTTCCATTAAACTTTAAACTCCATGAGGGTAGGATTTTTGCCTATTTTGTTCATTACTAAATCACTGATTCTTACTTTTTTAGTATTTAATTTATTTTGTTATTGTTTATTTACTCAACAAATATTTGTTGCATAAGTGAATCCCAGAATTGTAGAATTTACTGAAAAATTTGACTTTAGATAGTGTCTGTTCCTGACTTATACTATAAAAATAGTTTGTTGTTTAATTAGAGGCTATTATTCCAACTCAGGAGTTTTGGCTTTATTTGGTTTTGTTTTTCCCACAGAGTGGTGATTTCTTCAACAAACACACCTTTTAGCAGAAGCTGGCTAAAACCATCCTGGAATTTCAAATTTCCCAATATCAAAGATGCAGTAAAACTCTGGACAAGTAGAGGATGGTTTATATACAACTGGTGCCAGAACTGCATAACCCAGGTATGGGTTTGACATACCTGCTTTCAGCTCTACACACTTGCTATGTGTGTGCACTCAGGTCAGCCCAGCATTCAGGCTAAGCTCAGATAAGATAAAATTATGGGGTCATGTCTGCCTTTGTTTTTATGAAACAAGACCACTTTCTTGTCCTCTTTTCTTGTCCTTATCGTATTGCTCATCAGAGTCAGGCTGTGTATTTTTTAATTTTAGAGTTTAGAAGTATTGAAAGACACCATCTTTCCTTCCTGTTTCTGCCACCAAGAACTTCATAGTCTAAAACAACAGTTTTGCGTTTTGGAAAGTGAATTATGCAAGCTCCAGGAAGCACTGAAGGTTAGTATCCTATATAATAAAAGCCTAATATGCAAACCGACATAATGAGGGAACAACCCAGTCAGCAGGGGGCGGGGCCAGCAAGTGGGCAGCACCAGACCAGCCAAGGCAGGTGCCAGTGGGCAGAGGGAGTGGACAGTGATCAGGGGTCGGCGGCAGAGGGGCAATCAGGGAGCAGGACCACCCACTCGCCGGCTGGTGCATCCCCCAATTGGCCTGCTGGTTACCTCCTGCAGAGGAGCGGGCCTAAGCTGTCAGTGGGACATCCCCCGAGGGCTCCCGGACTGCAAGAGGGCACAGGCCAGGCTGAGGGACTCCCCGGAGTGCACACATTTTCGTGCACTAGGCCTCTAGTTATCAAATGAAAAACAAGTCTGGGGCCCTAGCTGGTTTGGTTCAGTGGATAGAGCGTCAGCCTGTGGACTGAAGGGTCCCAGGTTCAATTCCAGTCAAGGGCACAGGCCCAGGTTGCAGGCTCATCTCCAGTAAGGGGTGTGCAAGAGGCAGCCGATCAGTGGTCCTCTACCATCATTGGTGTTTCTATCTCTCTCTCCCTCTCCCTTCCTCTCTGAAATCAATAAAAGAAATATATTTTAAAAAACCCACACAAATCTGGGATTAGGTAAGGAGGGAAGGGGTTGTCTCCCATAAGAATCTCAATGTGCTTTTACTAGAAAAGGAATGACTGCAGGTGAGTGCTAATCCTAGGCCTGTTTGCTCTCAGATCTGTTCCTTAAAACATTGAGGCTCTGCTCCATATTGCAGGGATGCTGGCCCCTTTAGGTTACATTCCCCAAGCTCTGTGTCACCTGGTTCCTGGTTGTGCTGGACTAATAGTAGACATGGATGAGAGACTAGAGGGAGGGAGAAGATAGGGTGTTTTTCCCTATCATTTTCAGTGTTGGGCGATTTCTCCAGCAATAGCTGTAGTTGTTTCTCAAATTCCAGGTTCCACAAGGTAAGTCTAGTACATTTCTTGATTGTCTGGGTTAACCAAGCTCCAGAGATCTGCTTCTTCTGCTCTTTCCTTTGTCCCTCCATTCGCAGGATATGCATAGCTTTCTGCTGTTTAAAAGTTCTGGGCTGCCTCACTGCCCCTGTGTGCTTCTCATCTCTTCCAGCAACAGTGGGACCAACTGCCTACATTACATTCCCCATCTTTGAAATACTCAGGGTGTTTTTATTTCCTTGACTAATAAAGGCAGGAAAAAAACACAAAACACCCAAAACTGTAAATATCCACCCCCTCCGATCTCCTGAGCAAGGCCTCTATTTTCAATGTCCAAAACTCAAAGAACAAACATTGCACTCATTGGTTTAGAGAGAAACCTCTGAGGTTATATCCCTGCTCCCAGAATTTGTACCTCAGGATGAACTAGCCAGATGGGTGAAGACAAATCACCTCACTCCTCTTGGCCTCAGTTTCATCATCTCTAAAATGGGGCTGATGCCTTCTTTAGTGGGCTGAGTGACAGCCCCCCAAAAGATATGTCTAAATCCTAATCCCTATAAATATTACCTTATAAATATTATCCCTATAAATATTACCTATAAATATTAGCTTATTTGGGAAAAGGGGTCTTTGCAGATAAAATTAAGGATTTTGAGATAAGGAGGTCATCCTGTGTTACCTGGGTAGACTACATCCAATGGAACTTCATACTCTAAAACAACGGTTTTGCATTTCGACAAGTGAATTGTCCTTATAAAAGAGACACACAGAGCAGAATACACAGAAAAGGAGGAGCAGTGGGACCACAGAGACAGAGATTGGAGTGATGCAGCCTCAACCAAGGAATTTACCAGAAGCTAGAAGAGGCAAGGAACAGATTCTTCCCTAGAGCCTTGGGAAGGAGTGCAGCCCTGCTGACACTTTGATTTCAGACATCTAGGCTCCAGCACTGTGAGAAAATGAGTAAATGAATTTCTATTAATTTAAGCCACCAAGTTAGTGATAATTTGTTACAGTAGCCACAGGAAACTAATAAACCTTACTTCATAGGGATCATTTTATTCCTTTGCTAGGGCTGCCATAACAAAGTAGCACAGATTAAGTGTCTTATACAGCAAAAATTTCTTTTCTCACAATTCCGAAGGCTAGAAGTCCAAGATCAAGGTTGGGTTGTTGTTTTTTTCTGAGGCCTCTCACATGGACTTTTCACGCTAAACGCCCATCCCAGATGTCTCCTGTATATACAAACTTCCTTTTTTATAAGGACACCAGTCAGATTGGATGAAAGCCCACCCTGATAGCTTTATTTTACTTTAAACACCTCTTTAAACACCCTTTCTCCAAATATATTCTGGAGTACTGGGAATTAAAACTTCAACATGTGATTGGGGGCAGTGCGAGTGTACACAATTCAGTCCATATGGTCATGTTACAACCCCTTGGTCTTTTTATCAATTCCTTGAATATACTATACTAGTGGCCCAGTGCACAAAATTCATACATGGGCGGTGGGGGCGGGGGTGTGTGTGTTCCTCAGCCTGGCCTGCACCCTCTCCAATCTGGGACCCCTTGAAGGATGTCCTACTGCTGGTTTATAGGGATCAGACCTAAACTGGCTGTCAGATATCCCTCTCACAATCCAGGACTGCTGACTCCAGCCGCCCACCAGCCTGCCTGCCTGATTGCCCCTAACCACTCTGCCTGCTAGCCTGCTCGCCCCCAAATGCCCCCCCGCCAGCCTGATCACCCCCAACTGCCCCCCTGCTGGCCTGCTCACTCCAAACTGCCCCCCCTGCTGTCCTGATCACCTCCAACTGCCCCCCACTGATGGCCTGCTCACCCCCAACTGGACCCCTGCTGGTCTGCTTACCCCCAATGGCCCCGCCCCCCACCAGCCTGATCACCCACAACTGCTGTCCCATCCTGGCCTGATCACCCCCCCAGTGACCCAAGCTCCCAGACCCTCCTTTTTTTTCAGCGCCTCCTTGAGCAGAGGCCAGGGCCGGCTGGAAGCAAGTATCTGGGATTTATTTATCTTCTATAATTGAAACTTTGTAGCCCTGAGTGGAGGCCAGGGCCAGCCAGGGTGGGCAGGAAGCTTGGCTTCCTCCATCGCCAGAGGCAACTCAAGCCTCCTGCTCGCTGCAGCTCCGTGGCCACCACCATTTTTATTGGGATTTATTTATCTTCTATAATTGAAACTTTGTAGCCTTGAGTAGAGGCCAGGGCGGGTGGGAAGCTTGGCTTCCTCCATTGCCGGGGTAACCCAAGCCTCCTGCTCACTCCAGCTCAGTGGCCACTTCCATCTTGGTTGGGTTAATTTGCATACTCTCTCCTGATTGGCTGGTGGGCATGGCTTGTAGGCATAGCAGAGGTACGGTCAATTTGCATGTTTCTCTTTTATTAGTGTAGACTAGAGGCCTGGTGCATGACATTCGTGCACTGTGGAGGGGTGTTTCTCAGCCCGGACTGTGCTGTCTCACAGTCTGGGACCCCTCAGCGGGTGTCCGACTGCCAGCTTAGGCCTGCTTTGTGGCCCGGCAGTCAGACATCCCCCAGGGGTCCTTAGCACTGCCGCAGAGGCAGGAGAGTCTCCTGCCGCCGCCACTGCACCTGCCAGCTGTGAGCCCAGCTTCTGGCTGAGTGGCACTCTCCCTGTGGGAGCGCACTGACCACCAGGTGGCAGCTCCTGCATTGAGTGTCTGCCCCCTGGTGGTCAGTGCACATCATAGTGACCAGTCATTCTTCTGTTTGGTCAATTTGCATATTAGGGTTTTATTATATAGGACTCTTGGCTGCTAAGTATTTTTCCCTCTGCTAGGAATTTTTTTCCCCAGTCCTTATCTCCCTTCACATGGTAAATCTCAATTCATTCTTGAGATTATAGCTAAATGTTGCTCCTCAGGCTTCTCACTCTTTATGCTCTTAGCACATTTCGTTACTCTTATTGAATTATTATTTTATTTGGTTTGAGTATATTTGTATGTGTTTAATGTCTGTGTTCCACACCAGACTGTCAGCTCCATGAGGTGGCAGACAGAGTTCTCATTGGCCCATAGTGCCTGGCATATCACATACATAAAACAAATGTCTGAATGAAATTTAAATATATCATTGAAGATTGCCCCTGTTAATGTACTATTATTTATGATTCTAATTTTTTTTCCTGGCATATAATCTATTGTTTATTATACTAAGATACATAATTAATTTAACTGAATAACTGAATGAATGAATGAACTTGTGATAAATGAGAAAATATTATGAAACATGATGTACTGAGAAAGTATTCTATATAGTACCTTTTACGTGAATGATTTTCAGTGCAAAAACCAAATTAACCTGCTATTTCTTTGCCAAATATAATGTCCTCTTTCAGACTATCTCAGAAAATTCTTCCTGTCCAAGTTGTGGTCATCCCTGTTACATGAATGGTAAACTTACAACAGTGCCAGCCTGTGCTCTAACCACCCCTGGAGAATCCGGAGCTGTACTTCCTGCCACACTGCCAAAGCCAGCAGGCCATCTTCCTCCTCCGCCCCCACCTCCACCCCCTCCACCTCCACCTCTGCCTCCCCCTCCACCACCCACAATACCTTTGCTGCTCAGAAAATCCAATCTCACCAAAGCACTTCAGGTAAAAAACAATCTAGTAAAGGTGTGTTTTGGTCAGTATGTAATGGAGGAGTAAAGACAGGTATCATTTTAAGGCTGGGCTAAGGACTTTGACAGGAAGGCTATATTCTGATTCCATTTCTTAATTATGTCAATTACTGTGTTTATAAAAAATCATTCCCCTGGGAACTCACAAAAACTGGATATAGAAATAAAAGTTATATTGTTTAAGGATAAATGAATATAATTTAGTAGAGTAGAAGATTTCTGTTGGCTTCTCAGCATATCTTTTATTTTGTTCTCCAACTAAACCAGTAAGTTTCCCTTGAAAAATGTCAGCATATCTTTTTACCAAGAGGAAAACCTCCCTGAGAAACCAAATTAAGAACAGAAGATAGCTTAGTGAGTAAACTCTGAATAAAAAGAGTTGGTGGATCCATTAAGCTAGAGAACCAGTCTCCATTAGGTTTATTTTTCTGTCAAGGGGACTGGAATATTTGTAAATCACTAAGATAGCCATGATCCTGTTTTAAAATCTGCTGAATTTTCACTATGGATACATTTGATTTATAATGGCTGAGGTAAATCCAGAGCATCCCAGCTATATTTGCCCTAATGTATACCTCTCTGACTATACATTTTTGCTGTATGGGAACTGGATCATCTTTTTACGTAGTTGAGGTAAACATCATTTTGATTTGAGGAGCTACTTCAACTAGTGTCTTATTGTAATGACTACTGAGGAAGATGCATAATTTCAGGAACTAGCTCATCTCTAATTATCAAAGTTGTACCATTTCATGAATAGCCTTAGTATCTTTGGGTACTGAAAACATGACCATTCTTTATTAAGTGATAAGAATTTGATAGGTTCCTAGGATAAATAAGAGATAACTTTTAACTCTAGGTCTTTAAAAACTATATTATGATTTGCATTTGACTAAATATCATTGTTCCAAATTGAATTCTAATCTTTCCATGTATTTTAAGGCTGGACCATTGAAAAAAGATGGACCCATGCAGATAACAGTTAAAGATTTAATGACTGTGAAATTAAAGAAAACCCAGAGTTTTGATGAAAAGAAAAAGGTAACATATCATTCATCATACACAGTCTTTAAACTATTAGCCTGATTGTCCCTTTATGGAAAAAAAATATGTCTTGCATATAGAAGCTATCCCGAGATAAGTTATTTGATGTCTTATTTAAGTAGTTGTGGCTCTCTGCAACAAAATATGTAGATTCCAAAATTATTTAATTGGGCAGTTTTATGTGCAACCATTAGTCTGAAGAGGTAAAGACATACTTTGAAGCTTTAGAGTAAAAATTGAGTGGAGTAGTGGCTATATCTTATGCATATCCAGCACTCAAATATTCATTGTTTCAGCATGTTTACATTTTGAATATTTTAATGTGTTTTTTAATAATGGTCTCATTTTACAATTAAAGCTTGTTCCATCACCAGAGATACGGAATCCACTAGTTACTGTCTCTGACCTGCAGCATCTTACCCTGAAGCCCAACTCCAAAGTATTATCAACTCGAGTTACAAATGTCTTAATGTAAGAAATTGCACCATGTTATCCTCTACCACTTCTTAAAAGAATGTTTTTTTTTGCTTTTTTCTAACTTTAAAAATTATACATGTGCATTGTAGAAAAAATGATATCTACAAAAAAATTTAAAGAAAACAAAAATCATTCAACTAAATATATCATTAAAGATTCCTACTGTTAACGTACTATTATTTATCATTCTAATCTTTTTCTAGGCATATAATCTATTGTTTATTATAAAATACTAGAGGCCTGGTGCATGAAAATTCATGCACTCAGGGGGGTGGGGGAGGGCGTCCCTCAGCCTGGCCTGTGCCCTCTCATAGTCCTGGACCCCTCGGGGGATATCCAGCTGATGGCTTAGGCCCTCTCCCCTAGGGGCATGGGCCTAAGCCACTAGTTGGACATTCTTAGCGCTGCTGCGGAGGTGGGAGAGCCGCCTTCCATTACCGCTGCGCTGGCCAGCCATGAGCCAGCTTCTGGCTGAGTAGCACTCTCCCTGTGGAAGCACACTGACCACCAGGGAGCAGCTCCTGCATTGACCATATGCTCCCTGGTGGTCAGTGTGCATAATAGCAACCAGTCGTTCCAGTCATTCCATCATTAGGGTCAATTTGCATATTACCCTTTTATTATATAGGATACCATTGATTTGATAACAGATTTTAAGGGAAAAGAATTACTATCAAGAATTTTAGTAACTTATTATATCTCAATAAAATAGCGTTTAAAACATTTCAATTTTAAAAATAATAAAATATGAAAACTAGTATGTCTTAGAATCAAGGAAACATAATATATGTGTGTATACCTATGTATAATCATATTGTATATACAGTTATGACTTTTCCAATTCAGTGTGTCATAAGCTTCTCCCATCTTATTAAAAATTAATTTAAAGTATCATTTGACTTCTTGAGTACATACTGTTTATTATATATAAATTTCATAGATAAAATCCTGTTTTGAGACATTTAGGTTGTTTATGATTTTATATTTCAATGAACATCCTTATCCATCATCTGTGTACATAGCTGAGTTTTCCCTAAGATGGATTTGTATACATGTAATTACTAAGTTAAGAAGTATTGCTCTGAAGAATTATTATATCATCTTATGCTGCTATCAACAACGCCTACTGCTATTTTTCACTATTTCTAGGATGTTATCTATAAAAATGACTGTTTTCTTTGGGAAAAATGATAAAATATATCAAGCTCTAATTTTGATGTCTTTATTTTATCAGTAATCCTGGTAAAAGTCAGATAGACCTGCGGAAACTACTTAGAAAGGTCGATGTAGAGAGGTAATACACTCTCTTATCTTTATATTATCCAAATCTACATGATAATTGGCATAAAATACAGTTTCTAATAGTTTTATTACCTTTGCAGGAGCCCAGGTGGGACCCCTCTTACCAATAAAGAAAATATGGAAACAGGAACTGGACTGACCCCAGTAATGACCCGAGCCTTAAAGAGAAAGTTTCAGGTAAGCCTTTAGAAAAAGAAGTTTTTTGGTTATTTTTCTTCAAAATCATTTATTTAGAATCTTAACTAAAGCAGCTTTCTTAATAATAATAATCTTTAAATGATACTTTATGCTTTACAAAGCACTCACATATTTAGGCTTCATAAAATTCTATGAGATAGTAAAGATTATCATCTTCACTTTACCAACGACTATCTGGTTTTTAAAATTTATTTATTTATTTTTAATTTAATAAATCTTTATTGTTCAGATTATTACAGCTGTTTCTGCTTTTGCCCCTCATAGCTCCCCTCCACCCGGTTCCCACCCCACCCTCTGCCCTTACCTCCCCTGCACTGTCCTCATCCATAGGTGTATGATTTTTGTCCAGTCTCTTCCCGCACCCCACACACCCTTTTACCCATGAGAATTACCAGTCCACTCCCTTTCTATGCCCCTGATTCTATTATATTCACCAGTTTATTCTGTTCCTCAGATTTTTAATTCACTGGAGTTTTAGATTCACTTGTTGATAGATATGTATTTGTTGTTCATAATTTTTATCTTTACCTTGTTCTTCTTCTTCCTCTTCTTAAAGAATATCTTTCAGCATTTCATATAATACTGGTTTGGTGGTGATGACCTCCTTTAGCTTTTTCTTATCTGTGAAGCTCTTTATCTGACCTTCCATTCTGAATGATAATTTTGCTGGGTAGAGTAATCTTGGTTGTAGGTTCTTGCTATTCATCACTTTGAATATTTCTTGCCACTCCTGTCTGGACTGCATAGTTTCTGTTGAGAAATCAACGGACAGTAGTATGGGTGCTCCCTTGTAGGTAATTAACTGTTTTTCTCTTGCTGCTTTTAATATTCTCTCTTTGTCTTTTGCTCTTGGCATTTTATTTTATTTATTTATTTATTAAAATATATTTTTATTGATTTTAGAGAGGAAGGGATAGGGAGTGATAGATAGAAACATCAATGATGAGAGAGAATCACCGATTGGCTGCCTCCTGCACACCCCCCTACACTGGGAATTGAGCCCACAACCCAAGCATGTGCCCTTGGCCGGAATCGAACCTGGGACCCTTCAGTCTGCAGGCCGACGCTCTATCCACTGAGCCAAACCGGCTAGGGCTGCTCTTGGCATTTTAATTATGATATGTCTTGGTGTGGTCCTCTTTGGATTCCTTTTGTTTGGGGTTCTATGCGCTTCTTGGACTTGTAAGTCTATTTCTTTCACCAGGTGGGGGAAGTTTTTGGTCATTATTTTTTCAAATAGGTTTTCAGTATCTTGCTGTCTCTCTTCTTCTGGCACCCCCATAATTCTGATGTTGGTACGCTTGAAGTTGTCCCAGAGGCTCCTTACACTATCTTCAAATTTTTGGATTCTTTTTTCTTTTTGCTTTTCTGGTTGAGTGTTTTTTGCTTTTTTGTATTTCAAATCTTTGACTTGATTCTTGCGTTCCTCTAGTCTGCTGTTGGGTCTCTGTATAATATTTTTTATTTCAGACAGTGTATGTTTAATTTCTAGTTGGTCCTTTTTCATATCCTCGAGGGTCTCCTGCTAAATTTATCGGCCTTTTCTAGAAGATTCTTGAAAAACCTTATAACCGTGGTTTTTGAACTCTATATCCAGTTGTTTGTTTTCCTCCATTTCTTTCATTTGTGATCTGTTTCTTTGTCTCTGCATTTTCGCTGCTTCCCTGAGTTGGTACGGTAGTTTTGTGTGCTAGGTGTCCTATATGGCCCAGTGGGTCAGTCTCCCCAGTTACCTGAGGTGGACACTCTTGGTGCACCCCTCTGTGGACTGTGTATACAGCCTTGTTGTAGTTAAGTCTTGATTGTTGTTGGTATCACTGGGAGGAATTGACCTCCAGGCCAGTTGGCTGTGAGGATCAGCTGTGTCTACCCCAGGAGAACTTCTGTGCTGGAGACAGCCTTATGAGACAAGACTTGCAAAATTGCAAAAGCCTCTGTGCTCTGCTTGGATGGGGCGGAGTCTCAGGGCTGAGCAGACAGTCTTGGCTTCCCGTCAGCCCTGCCCTCTGAGGCCCCTGGGTCTCAGTGTCTCTCAGTAATTGCTGAAAGCATCTCTGAGAGAAAGCTGCCCTTGAGTTTCATCTGCTGCCAGACAGTCCAGTTTCTGCCCCAATGAATCTGGATTCCCAGATTCTTGCCTGGAACTGGAGTCAGTGCAGTCAGGAGCTTCCATTTCTCTCCAGCTAGAGAAAGCCAGCGGCACACTCAGCAGTCAGTCCTCTCTGCGCGCACTTGCGCACACTCCTCCAGACCTCTGCCTTTTGCGGCTCCCCTGAGTTTCCACCTGACAGTCCAGATTCTCCCTGTAGGAGCCTGGGTCCTCAGGGGCTCGACCGCAACTGGGGTTCAGTGCAGTCGGAACTCGGGTTCAGTGCAGTCTGGAGTTTCTGACTCCCTCCCGCTAAGGAAAGCCAGCGGCAACCTCAGTAGTCCTCTCTGTGCACACTCGTGCACACGCCTCCAGACCCCTGCCTTCTGCGGCTCCCCCAAGTCTTCATGTGCCTTTCTCTCTACCTGACAGTCCAGACTCCCCCCCGTATGAGCCTGGGTCCACAGGGTCTCACCTGGAACTGGGGTTCAGTGCAGTCGGAACTGTGGTTCAGTGCATTCAGGAGCTTCCTTCTGCCTCCCACCAGAGAAAGCCAGCCAGGCACTCAGCCGCCCTTCCTCTCTGCGCGTGTGTCTCCGTACCTCAGCCCTTTGCAGCTCCTCTGATTCTCCGTGAGCTTTTCTCTTTTCTTCTAGTTGTAGAATTTCCACTCAGCCAGCTTTCCTGTGGTTCTGGATAATGTCCGTTCTGTCTTTTAGTTGTAGTTTTGAAATTGTTGTGCGAGGCAGCAGTTTAGGTGCTTACCTATGCCGCCATCTTGGTTTCTCCTCTAAAATTTTTTTATTAAGTATTTATTAAACACTTCTCATATGCCAGGCACTGTGCTGGAGTACCAGGGAAACAATGTTAAGCAAAACAGACACAGATCTACTGTTTTGGAACTTTCAGTCTAGAAAATAGATGTTAATCAAATAATCACATATATGGATAATTGTGCATTAAAATAAGTGCAGTGAAGGAAAGGATTAGGGTTATGTAGAACCCATGATTTAGGAAGGATTCTCTTAGGAAGTGATGAGGTGAGACTGGAAGGATGAATAGGCATTCACTGAGAAGGGTACCTATGTAGTATGGGGGTGGGCCTCCCAGAGATGTCATGGAAGAAAAAGTTCCAAATATAAAGAACAGCATGTGACAAGGTCTCGCAGTGGGAGGAATCATGGCCTATGAAAAGAACTGAAAAGTGGCCAGAATGGCTGCAGAGAGAGCAAGCTTGACAGTGGTGACAGACAGGGATGGAAATGTCCCGAGGAGTCAGATCATGCAGAGTTGACAGGCAAAGGTCTTGGCAGCTTTTTTCTTTGTCACCTACATGTATGCCCACTCACCAAAATCTTGTACATCATTTCACCCTGTGTGATTTTTTCCCCAAACCCTGTTTGTCCCTATTATCTCCCTGATCAGATCTGTATGGAATAGCCATCCTTCTGCCACCCCTGCTAGAGTGCGGGGACACACAGCTGCTGGCCTCTTTGGCTATGAAGCTTATATTACTGTGTCCCTCTGGCAGCAAAGACACACCATAGACTTCACTGCTGGCACTTCCACCCCAACACTCTCCTCATTAAGAAACTGCCTTTTGCAGGACAGCTTGGTTTCTCTCTTGCCAATTCAGCTTGGTCTTCCTGGGACTGTATAGTCTTTTTTGGATGTCATTTTTGGAAAGGACTAAGCCCCTTCCTTTCCTTTTTCAGTTCTAGTATCCTTTTTGTCTCATTGGGCTGGGGAATGTAGAAACAAATAAAAATATAATAAATAATATACCCACATATTTAGCAACAACATAAAAAATCACAGATAGGCCCTATGCCCTATATTGTGCTCCTCAAAAGTCACTTGCTAGGAAGATGTCTAGTAAAAAACTGTTGTTGAGAATAGAATGACTTTTCCCACCCAGCCCTTAGGCTTCCTTCCTTTACTTTAAAGCAACTGCATTCGTTAGGTCTTGCATTTGGTTGCAGGTAACAGAAATCTGACTATAGTGTTGTAACCAACTAAGGGCTTTTTTTTCTTACCTACATATTCCCTTGAGAAGCAGGCAGTCTGTAATTGGTACAGCAGCTTCACCATGTCATCATTGCTTTTCCATCCTTAATGTGTGGCTTTGATTAAGGTGCAGAATGACCATACTTCCTGAAGACTCTTGTCTACATTCTAAGCAAGATAAGAAGTGCAAAGGACAAGAGGGTGTGCTAGCTAAGATATCCCTAATCTCTTTAAACAGTTGCTATCCAGGACCTTCTAATTATATCAGAGAAGCTGGGAAAATTGGTTTTTAGAATCTGGATGCATTCCTTCCTTGCACAAAATCTGGGTTCTGTTAGTAAGGAAGAAGGAGAATTGTGTTAGCTACAGGAGCATAATTCACATTATAATTGAGACTTTACTTTCTTTTTTTTCATAGCTAGCTCACCCTAGAAGCCCAACTCAAACTCTGCCACTTTCTACAAGCAACTTTGATGAACAACACTGATGCCAACTCTGCCTGACTCCATGTGATCATCCATAAAATATCCATAAAATCACCCCACTCCTTTTTTTAAAATGTAGTATGTATAAATAAGTATTCTAATTTATAATTCCATTTAAAGAATTACAGTATTATGGAGCCCATATTTACTGTAGTATACTAGTAAAGTGGTTATTTGGTTATTTTCTAGTTTGCATGATCAATAAGAGAACAGAATGGAAAATACAATCTCCAAAGTGATGTTTATCCTGGAATTACCCAATTTAGGTTGGAGAAGTTTTTCAAATTTAACTAGATAGCTAATTTGTACTCTGTAGGTGCACTTATGACCTTAAGATAATAACCTAGTTCCCATTCATCTTGGGTATTCTCAGGTAATTGAAAAGTATTTCAGCTTTTAAAGAGCATGCATTAATTAAGTAGTGCACACTTGATCAATAAGAAAGACCCTCTAGATTTTATTTATGTTCATTATAAACAGTTAAGAGGTAAGAGCATCTGACATCCAAACCCACCTATTTTCCAAAAGGTTTGGAAGCAAAAGATCCAATGTTATCTTAAAAATTAGAATGTATCATTTTTAGCATCTTAGGTAGGAAGTTATATCTGGCTCACTGAAGTCTGAGATATTCATTATTTTTATGTCTGCTGTCTACATTCAAACAGGTAAATATAAATTTCATGAAGAGTTCAGGCTGAACCTTGTATTGTCCACAGTGCCCTAAGAAGGATTCTTTGAGGTCCATAGCAGGTTCTCATAAGACCTGATATCCTGTCCTCAATAGCCTGTTGATTCAGTATCAATAATAATATACACCTAACTGGATTTTTGTTCTTTCCTGCCAATCCAGGGTTGCCAGATTTAATAAATATAAATACATGATACCAATCAAATTTGAATTTCAGATAAATAACAAATAACTTTTAAATATAAATATGTCCCATTAAACAATTAATACTTTGTTTAGTATAATTATGTCCCAAATATTGCATGGGACAGATATATACTAAAAAATAAAAAAGCCAGCTCTGGCTGGTGTGCTCAGTGGTTAGAGCATTGGCCTGAGCACAGAAGGATCACGGATCAAGAGCACGTACCTGGGTTGCAGATTTGATCTCCGGCCCCAGTCAGGATGCATGCAGGAGGCAACCCATTGATGTGTCTCTCTTACATTGATGTTTCTCTCTCTCCCCCCTTCTCTCCTTTCCACTCTCTAAAAATCAATGGGAAAAAAATTCTGGGGTGAGGACTAACAAAAAAAATTCATTGTTTACCTGAAATTCAAATTTAACTAAGCATCCTTTATTTTATTTGGTGACCCGACAAGTCAGTCTCCTACAAATTTGCCAGGTATTTCTGGTAGGCCCCAGTTTGTCAGACACATCTATTTAATAGTGGGCACTATTATAGATTTGTCAAGGATCCCCATCACTAATGCTCTAAGTATCATGGAGGAAGGGAAACTCATTTGTGTGAGTGTAAGTGAACGTGCAGGACTATCTTTAATGCCGTAACCTCCCCTGCAGTTCCAGAAAGGAGGATAGTAGTTCTTCATGAATAGGGACCCAGGGGTTTTAGCTACATAGATGATATCCTTGAAATATCCCCTGGTTAGCGTAGGCTTAAAAGATATTTTAGCGTTTTCCAGAAATGCTTGTATTTCCATAGGTAAATATTGCTGTGAGGTGCCAAATAGTGTTAGAAAAGTCACCAGACTGGAAAGCAGACCTGGGGATACTGTTTTGTTTTTATGACATCCACATTTATGTTTACAGCACTTTTATAGGTAAAAATTCAACAGATATTAGTTAAGAAACATAGGTGTTTCCAGTAAATTTTTTTTTTAACCTGCTAGCTACATTTATATTATCTATACTAATAAAAGGGTAATATGCTAATTAGACCAGGTCAAATGCCCATCTTCCAGACGTCCGACTTCTTTCCGGACAAAGCCATGGTGGTGGGGGCCGAGGAAGAGGCAGTTAGGGGTGAGATCAGGCTGGCACAGGAGAGCAGTTAGGGGCAAGATCAGGCTGGCAGGGGGTTAGGGGAGAGATCAGGCTGGCAGGAGGTTAAGGGTGATCAGGCCGGCAGGGGAGGGCAGTTGGGGGCATTAGACAGGCAGGTAGGTGAGTGGTTAGGAGTCAGTGGTCCCGAATTGGAGAGGGTGCAGGCCAGGCTGAGGGTCACCACGCCCCCCCCCCATCCCCCACCACCATGCATGAATTTCGTGCACTGGGCTTCTAGTGTGTGAATAAAGGGAATGATCACTGAGAATAAAGTAGTTGAGCATTTGTACAAAATATTTTATTAGGCACTCATAATGTTTCTAATGTTAATAAACCACTGTGTACTATATCAGTTTTAAATATGTAATCATTCTTGTGGTATAAAGGTTTATAAAAACATGTTATAGAAATTCTATAGATAAATATTTGTAAAGCTGCTATTGCCATTGTACCAGTATTAAAATGTATTCTATCTTGCATCATTTATAGTTTTTATGGCAGATTTTATATTGTACCCATTTGAAAATCCCGTAAATGTTATGGCTTCATTAAACTGTTGCTGATCATATGTTCTCAATGGTTATTTTGAGATTAAATGACAACCAGAGACTATAAACTACTACCATGGTACATCTGGTTATGTTTTTAAATAAAGAGCAATAAAAGACCCTTTAGTTTTTCTCTTTTTTAATGTTTTCACCAGAACCATAGCACATAGAGAAAGATACATAAAACATAAGTAAGTACATTAACAATTCATAAAGCAAACACTCATCTAACCAAGAAGGAGACATTATAAATGTCTTTAGAAGCCCTGACTGTCCCCCTCCCATATTATAACCCCTTTCCTCTAAAACTAATTACTGATACGCTTGTTACAATAAGTATTTCTTGTCTAGTCCTTTTAAGTATGCCTCCCTACATGCTATGGTTTATTTTGCTTGCTTCTGAACTCTTATGTAAATGAAATCATACGTTATATATTCTTCTGTCTTCTTTCATTAATCCTCAATCAGGATTTCCCCCATTGATTTATTATTTAAAATATGGAATGTTTCACAAATTTGGGTGTCATCCTTGTGGAGGGGCCAGGCTGATCTCTGTCGTTCTAATTTTAGTGTATGTGCTGCCAAAGCGAGCACTCCCCATTGATTTTTTTAGAGAGTGGAAGGGAGGGAAAGAAAGAGAAACACTGATGTCAGAGAAACACATGGATTGGTTGCCTCCTGCATTGCACCAGGGATTGAATCTGTAACCCAGGAACATAACCTGGACTGGGAATCAAAACCATGACCCCCTGCTTGCTCTAACCACTGAGCTACCACCAAGGCTCTTCTGTCTTCTTTCAATCAACATTTATTTTTTTAAGATTCAACCAGTTTGCCCTAGCTGATTTGGCTCAGTGGACAGAGCACTGGCTTGCGGACTGAAGGGTCCCAGGTTCGATTCTGGTCAAGGGCACGTTCCCAGCCCAGGCCTTGGTCAGGGCTCCTCCAGGAGGCAACCAATGGATCACATCGATATTTCTCTCTTTCCCTCTCTCTTCCACTCCAGAAATCAATGGAAAAATATCCTTGGGTGAGGATTAAAAGAAAAGGATTCAACCATTTTTGATGTGTGAATATGGTTATCCATTCTATTGTTAATGAGCATCAGTGTTGTTTCTAGTTTTTGGCTATTATGAAACTGCTAGGTTACAAAGTGCCTATTTTCTAGATACTGTCAAACTGGCTTTCCAAGTGATTGTACCAGTCTGTGGTCCCTTCAGCAAAGTGTATCAGTCGTTGTTTCTCTGAGAGTCTTTTCTATTTGGTTTTCAACATTTTGCTTAATTGGGAAATCTATACAATGTGTGAGGTTAATATACACTATTTTTCCTGTATTTATAAGTCAAAGAATTGTTAAAATAATATGTCAGCAATGTCACTTACTAAACATAGCAAATAATCTCCATGTTGAGGACCACAATGTAACTTATGTGGATGAACATGTAGATGTTTTCATTTTAGTTGGCTTTTCAAAGAAAAATAGGATCTGGACATGTAGAAGGGAGGGAACAAGTAGAAAAAGAATTTAAAACAAATTTTAAAAACCCATCATTGCTTCTTTCTAAAATCTTTTGTTAGTAAGAGTTGGTTGAGAAGAATTACTGGAAGCCAAATAATAGCTTCATTTATTAAAAACACCAAAATCACCCACCACAACTTGGGGTCCCACCCTTCCTTTGAGGATTAAATGAGCCAATTCTTCCCCACCGTTTTATTGAGATACAACTAACATACAACGTTATTAGTTTAAGGCATCCAACATAATTATTTGATATATGTATATATTGCAAAATTATTTCCACAGTAAATCTAGTTAACATCATTACCTCATATAGTTACAATTTTTTCCTTGCAATGAGAATTTTTAAGATGTACTCCCTTAGCAACTTCCTTTTTTTCTTTACTCCCTTAGCAACTTTCAAATATGTAGTGCAATACTATCATCTATAGTCACTATGCTATAATTACATCCCCAGAACTTTTCATCTTATAATGCTTAAGTATGTACGTTCTGATCGCCTTCACCCACCTCCTGCCCTCCCGCCACCCCCAATCTGTTCTCTGTTTCTACTGTTAGGTGCTTTTCTTTTTCTTTTTTAAATTCCATTTATAAGATTACATATAAATGAGATAATTCCTGTTAATCCTCGCGTGAGGATATTGTTTTTCCCCGCTGATTTTTAGAGAAAATGGAAGGGAGGGGGAGAGACAGAGAGAGAAACATCGATGTTAGAGACACATCTATTGGTTGCCTCCCCCACGCACCCCGACAGGGGCTGGGGATGGAGCCTGCAACCGAGGTATGAGGTTCGTGCCCTTTGACCGGAATCGAACTGGGGACTGAAGTCTGCGGGCCGACGCTCTATCCACTGAGCCAAGCTGGCTGGGGCATTGGCACTCTTCTTTTGCAGTGTTTTTATATCTCTTGAAATGCAAACTAATTGCTTCTGATTGTCTTGTTGATATGATATCTCAATTCCTACAGCATCGGGTTGAGGAAAATCTTCAATCGCTATTTTGCAGGACTAGGGAAAACCTTGGAGAAAAACTAGGAGAGGAGGTGCGAGCGGCGGAACCTAAAGTGAGAGGACTGCAGGAACTGAAGAAGCGGAGGAGGGATTTCAAAACAGGACGAAGGTCGGTTGCATTTACCCGGCGGACCGGAAGGACTAGAGAGAAGTCTCAGCACCATGGCCGGTCCTGTCAGCTTGCGAGAGCTTCTAATGGGAGCTTCAGCATGGACCAGCCCTGAAAGTACGGAGGGGTCCCCTCCAGAGGGCGGAGGGAGCGCGGCGAGCGGACCGGAGCCTCCTTGGCGAGAGGATGAGATCTGCGTGGTGGGAATCTTTGGCAAGACGGCTCTGCGACTGAATTCTGAGAAGTTCTCGCTTGTGAACACGGTGTGCGACCGACAGGTCTTTCCCCTTTTTCGCCACCAAGATCCTGGGGACCCAGGGCCTGGAACCAGGACTGAGACTGTCGCCGTCGGGGAGGCTGGTGGAGCGGGCGACCCTGGGGCTGGGGCCGCGGATCCAGTTCGGGGAGGTGTGGCTGCCGCGGAAGGCCACCAAACTGGGCCAGGCTCTCCGGACTACAGCCTTCTGCAGGCCTATTACAATCAGGAGAGCAAAGTTCTCTACCTTCTTCTCACTTCCATCTGTGACAATTCCCAGCTTCTGCGGGCCTGTCGGGCCCTTCAGAGTGGGGAAGCTGGAGGTGGCCTCTCTTTACCTCATGCAGAAGCACACGAGTTCTGGAAACATCAAGAAAAACTGCAGTGCCTCAGTCTCCTTTACCTTTTCTCCGTCTGTCATATCCTGCTTTTGGTCCATCCCACTTGTTCCTTTGACATCACTTACGATCGAGTATTCAGAGCCCTGGATGGACTAAGACAGAAAGTACTGCCCCTCCTCAAAACGGCCATCAAGGATTGTCCTGTTGGCAAAGACTGGAAACTAAACTGCCGACCTTGCCCACCTAGACTTCTTTTCCTCTTTCAACTCAATGGAGCCCTCAAAGTGGAACCCCCTCGCAACCAAGACCCGGCGCATCCAGACAAACCCAAGAAGCATTCTCCCAAAAGGAGACTGCAGCATGCCCTGGAGGACCAGATTTATAGAATCTTTCGGAAGAGTCGTGTCTTGACTAATCAGAGTATCAACTGCCTCTTCACTGTGCCTGCCAACCAAGCTTTTGTGTACATAGTTCCAGGAAGCCAGGAGGAGGACCCCGTAGGCATGTTGCTGGACCAACTTAGGAGTCATTGTACTGTGAAGGATCCTGAATCTTTGCTGGTGCCCGCACCCCTTTCTGGTCCCAGGCGATACCAGGTGATGAGGCAACACATCCGGCAGCAACTTTCTTTCCACGTGGATAGCAGCAGTTCCAGTTCTTCAGGGCAGCTGGTGGATTTCACCCTTCGGGAATTTCTGTGGCAGCATGTGGAGCTAGTCTTAAGCAAGAAAGGTTTTGACGACAGTGTGGGCAGGAACCCGCAGCCTTCTCATTTTGAACTTCCCACTTACCAGAAGTGGATCTCAGCAGCTTCAAAACTGTATGAAGTAGCTATTGATGGAAAAGAGGAGGATCTGGGGTCTCCCACTGGGGAGCTAACATCTAAGATTTTAAGCAGTATTAAAATCTTGGAAGGGTTTTTGGATATTGACACCAAATTCTCAGAAAACCGGTGCCAAAAAGCTTTACCCATGGCCCATAGTGCTTATCAGTCAAATTTGCCTCATAATTACACAATGACTGTCCATAAGAATCAACTTGCCCAGGCTCTGCGGGTATACAGCCAACATGCTAGGGGCCCAGCCTTTCACAAATATGCCATGCAGTTACATGAGGACTGCTACAAGTTTTGGAGCAATGGCCATCAGCTCTGTGAAGAGAGGAGTTTAACTGATCAACATTGTGTACATAAATTTCACTCGTTACCTAAATCAGGTAAAGTTTTCTCAGCATTTTGGAATCAAAACTGTGAGCTGTCTTTTTATTCTGGTTTTAAGAGTGTTTGTTCACTATGTATTGATATTTTTAAAAAGAACCCTACAGAGATGTAGGCATATTGTATTTTTTCTTTCCTTCTGTAACAAAATAATCAGCTATGACTGCTAATTATTTTCTTGTATTTAGAAAATGAATTCTAGGGATTAGTAAATGAGAACTGTTAAATAACACAAAATCTCATATTAACATTTTTGGTGTTAGATGTTATAGAAGGCAAAATAAATTTGATTCTGCTTTTTGTGTGTATCAAATTAATAGTGACTCTTATATTTCCCAGGAGAAAAACCAGAGGCTGATAGAAATCCTCCTGTGCTGTATCACAATAGCAGAGCTCGATCCACTGGGGCCTGTAACTGTGGAAGGAAACAAGCACCTCGAGATGATCCTTTTGATATCAAGGCAGCTAACTATGACTTTTATCAGGTAGACTCTGGATTTTTTTTCTTGTTTCTTTTTCTTGCTTTCTTTTTATTCACTACCAACTGAATAAAAATACATATTTCCAGAAGTAAAATAACTAGAAAAGTAAATGTGACTATAGTTAGATGTAGACAAGGGAAAGTACTTGCTTACTCATTAATTGTTGATCACGCTTTTTAGAGTGAAGACTTATTTTAAATGAAAAATTCACAGGATTTTTTGTTTTTTCTTTCCTCTTTATAGCTTCTAGAAGAAAAATGTTGTGGAAAATTGGATCATATTAATTTTCCAATATTTGAACCAAGTACTCCAGATCCTGCTCCTGCCAAAGATGAATCTTCTCCTGCCCCTCCAGATACAGATCCTGATAAACTTAAAGAAAAAGAACCTCAAACCCAAGGAGAGAGCACAAGCCTGAGTTTAGCTTTGAGTTTAGGCCAATCCACAGATAGTTTAGGTACCTATCCAGCTGATCCACAAGCAGGAGGAGATAATCCAGAAGTCCATGGTCAAGGAGAAGTTAAAACTGAGAAGAGACCAAACTTGATTGACCGACAAGCATCCACAGTTGAGTATCTCCCAGGCATGCTGCATTCAAATTGCCCTAAAGGTCTCCTACCCAAATTCTCGAGCTGGTCTTTGGTTAAACTAGGCCCTGCTAAGTCTTACAACTTTCATACAGGTTTGGATCAACAGGGCTTCATTCCTGGAACAAACTATCTTATGCCTTGGGACATTGTCATTAGGACCAGAGCTGAAGATGAAGGAGACTTGGACACAAATTCTTGGCCTGCTCCAAATAAAGCTATTCCTGGAAAGAGGAGTGCAGTTGTAATGGGAAGAGGAAGACGGCGAGATGACATAGCTCGCGCGTTTGTGGGCTTTGAATATGAAGACTCTCGAGGTCGGAGGTTTATGTGCTCAGGACCTGACAAAGTGATGAAAGTACTGGGAAGTGGACCAAAGGAATCAGCTTTAAAAGCCCTGAATAGTGATATGCCCTTGTATATTCTGTCATCATCTCAGGGTAGAGGACTAAAACCACATTATGCTCAACTTATGAGGCTTTTTGTTGTGGTTCCTGATGCTCCTTTGCAGATAATACTAATGCCTCAGGTAAGAAATACAACTCTGTCTTCAGAAAAAAAATGCTGATGCTTATTTTTTGGTTTTTAACTTTATTTGTTGAGCTCTAGCTGGGTGGCTCTGTTGTTTGGAGCATCATCCTTTGTACATAAAAAGGTTGCAGGTTCGATTCCCATTCAAGACACATACTATATCAATGTTTCTCTCTCTCTTTCTCTCTCTAATCCGTAAAAACATATTCTCAGCTGTAGCTGGTTTGGCTCAGTGGATAGAGCATCGGTCTGCATACTGAAAGGTTTTGGGTTCGATTGCATTCAAGGGTTGCACATGCCCGGGTTGCAGGCTTGAACTCCAGTAGGGGGCAAGCAGGAGGCAGCTATCAATGATTCTCTCTTATCATTGATGTTTCTACCTCTCTCCCCCTCTCCCTTTCTCTCTGAAATCAATAAAAATATATTTAAAAAAGAAAAAAATATATATCCTCAGGTGAAGATTAAAAAAAAATTATTGATTGATTTTAGACAGAGAGGGATAAAGAAATGTTGATTTGTTTTTCCACCTATTTATGCATTTTTTGGTTGTTTCTTGTATGTGTCCTGACTGAAGACCGAACCCACAAACTTTTGGTATATTGGGATGATGCTCTCTAACCAGCTGAGCTACCCAGCCAAGGCCTGATGCTTGCTTTGATTGTTTTTGAAATATATATTTATTTCAGAGAAAGGGAGAGGGAGAGATAGAAACATCAGTGATGAGAGAGAATCATTGATTGGCTGCCTCCTGCATGTCTCCTACTGGGGATGGAGTCCACAACCTGGGCACGTGCCCTTGACTGGAATTGAACCTGGGACCCTTCAATCTGCAGGCCAACAGTCTATCCACTAATCCAAACGGCCAGAGCTGTTTTGATTGTTTTTAAAAAGTACAGGATAATGTCAAAGTAATTATTTAATTAACCAGGACTTAATTTAGATACTTTTGCCCTGGCCGGCATGGCTCAGTTGGTTGAGCGTTGTTCTGTGCACCAAAAGGTCACCCGTTTGATTCCCATTCAGGCACATGTCCAGGTTGGGGCTCGATCCCCAGTTAGTGTGCTGATCAGTGTTTCACTTATACCAGTGATTCTATTTCTCTCTCGCTCTCTCTCTAAAGTCAATAAAAACAGCCCTACCAGTTTTGCCCAGTGGCTAGAGCATCAGCCTACAGACTGAAGGGTCTTGGGTTCGCTTCTGTCAAGGGCACGTACCTGAGTTTCAGGCTCAATCCCCAGTGCCAGTCAGGGTGTGGGCAGGAAGCAACCAATTGGTATGTCTCTCACATCGATGCTTCTCTCTATCTCTACCTCTCCCTTCCACTCTCTCTAAAAATCTATGGAAAAAATATCCTCAGTGAGGATTAACAAGAACAAAACAAACAAAAAAATAACATTTAAAAAAAATGTTTAAATGTGTGTTCATCAGTTCATGCCATCAAGTCACATGGATTGGTTCAGAGGCAGAACTTGAAGTTAAAATCTGTAGAAAAGCAGGATAATATTTGAGCTTAAACAATGAAATATTGGAGTGTACTATTACTTACAAACCTATTGTTTATTTAGGCATTTATTTTCACATGTTTCTTATTGAAAAATGTAAAAATAATTATATTACCTGTGTTTTTCAGGTTCAACCAGGCCCACCACCATGTCCAGTATTCTACCCAGAAAAACAAGAAATCACTCTCCCACCAGATGGCCTCTGGGTTTTGAGATTTCCTTATGCATATGTGACAGAGAGAGGACCTTGTTTCCCTCCAAAAGAAAACGTGCAATTAATGAGTTACAAGGTTCTCCGTGGGGTTCTTAAAGCAGTAACACAATAAGTGTGTTCCAGCCAGTTCAGTTCTATTCTTCAGCTAGTTTTTGTTTTGGGGGTATATGGTGTGTTTTATTTGGTATGTGTATATTGTGTTTTCTTGAACCCAAAAATGTGCTTTGGTTACAGAAGATCAGTATTTGGACAATAATTGTTCTATTTCCTGATATTGTTGATATTTATTATCAGTGAGGCTACAATTTCCTAATAAACATTGGTCATTCTAGAAAAAGATTTTAAAAACATGGTTGATACTTCTGTTTTCTCTTATTTCTGTTTCACTGCCCATAATTAAATATGTTTCTATTAAAACTGAATGTTGCATAATCACGTTGAGCCAAAACTTTGTTTTGCTAAAATTGTGTTTTAACTGGGATTTTTCTTAAGATGCTGCTGCTGAAATTATCTTCAAAACAAGCCCTGTTGTTTGGTTCACAGTTCTTTTACCTGAGTTAAATTTGCTCATAATTACACAATGACTGTGTAATTACACAATGATTCTTTTTTTCTTACCATTTTATCCTTGGACTGATGAAGTACCATATTGTAAATGAATGCTATCTGAGCTAAAGCTTTTTACTTCAAAATACTGACACACTCTCGGAGGGAAGGCAGGGGAGGGTGGATGAGAGGGAGGTGATCAAAGAACTTGTATGCATATATGCATAACCCATGGACACAGACTATAGATAGTGAAGGCGGAGGCAGGCTGGAGGAGGTTAATGGGGGAAAAAGAGGGACATAAGTAATACTTTCAACAATATTTTTTTAAAAACCACAAAATATTAACACTCTATTCTTTTTTTTTCTTTTAATCCTCACCTGATGATAGGTTTTTATTGATTTTAGAGAGCGAGAGAGGGGGAGAGAGAGAGAGAAAAGTGATCAATTGCCTCCCCTAGGCACCCTGACTCCAACCTTGGTGTATCTGGGTAATTCTCTAACCAACAGCTATCCGGCCATGGCATGGAGTGCTTACTATTTAAAGGACTAATATGATAAATCTTTTTGTAAAGTAAATTGCATTATTCTAACTTTTAAAAATGGCCTTTCCTGTTGGTTTATTTTTTTTATGAAGTGTTTTTTTATTTTTATTTTTTAAAATATATTTTTATTGATTTCAGAGATGAAGGGAGAGGGAGAGAGATAGAAACATCAATGATGAAAGAGATTCATTGATCGGCTGCCTCCTGCACGCCTCCCACTGGCAATTGAGCCTGCAACCCCGGCATGTGCCCTTGTCCGGAATCAAACCTGGGACCTTTCAGTCCACAGACTGACACTCTATCCACTGAGCCAAACCAACCACAGCTCCTGTTGGTTTATTTAAAGTTTGGTTCCCTTTATTACTTAAACAGTGAATCTGTATCTTTGGAAAGAAAGAAAGAAGGAAAAGAAAGAAGAAAGAAAAGAAAGAATTCCAAGGAACAGAAAACAAAAGTTGAAAAATTGGATTAGGGAAGCCTGATTTATAAAGATACGGTAGCTACTCTTTATTGAATGGCACACAATAATAATAACTACTTCATGCAAATCTACTAAGTAGATGTGTTAGATACTTTACTAAGTATTTTGTATATATTGCCACTAATTCTCAAAACAGAGCAAAATGTTATCCTTATAGGTCAGGAAATTAAATATTGAAGGGGTAAATTGTTCAAGATCACATAGCTAGAGAGTAGCAAAGTTAGAATTTAAATTGAGGACTGATTTCAAAGCTATGTTCTGCCTTATTAGAAAATAAAAGAATGAAACTGCATGTTAATTCCTTCAACTGAATATTTTAACTCTGGTCTTAAGATATGTGAATGGGTGAGTTTTAAATGTCAGAAAAAATTAGGTGTGATACCCCCAAAACATCTTAGTTTCTCTTAAGACTGAATCTTTTTTTAAAAATATATTTTATTGATTTTTTACAGAGAGGAAGGGAGAGAGAGAGAAGTTAGAAACATCAATGAGAGAGAGACATCTATCAGCTGCCTCCTGCATACCTCCTATTGGGGATGAGCCCACAACCAAGGTACATGCCCTTGACTGAAATCAAACCCGGGACCCTTCAGTCCTCAGGCTGATGCTCTATCCACTGAGCCAAACCAGTCAGGGCAAGATTGAATCTTTAAAACTATCTTTACATTCCTATATTCCTTCTTATTTTATATTTTCTCCTGTATAAAACTGTACTGTAATAGAGCGAAGCAAAAAAAACAAAAAAAAACTACCATTTAAAAAAATGGACAATTAATTATTGAGTGTTAGTTTTTCTAAAATGTTAATAATTCCTGTGTATCATAGGGGTGGTTGTGAGGATTAAAGAAGTATATGTAAAGCTCCTAATAGAAGGGCACATAAATTCTTTTTTTTTTTCTTAAATAAATCTTTATTGTTCAGATTATTACAGGTGTTCCACTTTTTTTTCCCCCCATAGCTCCCCTTCACCTGATTCCCCACCCCACCCCATGCCCTTACCCCCCGCCACTGTCTTCATCCATAGGAGTAAGATTTTTGTCCAATCTCTTCCCGCACCCCTCACACTTGCTTCCCCTGAGAATCGTCAGTCCACTCCCTTTCTATGTCCCTGATTCTATTATATTCACCAGTCCATTCTGTTCTTCAGATTTTTTATTCACTTGATTTTTAGATTCACTTGTTGGTAGGTATGTATTTGATGTCATTTTGTTGTTCATAATTTTTATCTTTACCTTTTTCTTCTTCTTCTTCTTCTTAAAGAATACCCTTCAGCATTTCATGTAATCCTGGTTTGGTGGCGATGAACTCCTTTAGTTTTTTTCTTGTCTGTGAAGCTCTTTATCTGACCTTCAACTCTGAATGATAGCTTTGCTGGGTAGAGTAATCTTGGTTGTAGGTTCTTGCTGTTCATCACTTTGAATATTTCTTGCCACTCCCTTCTGGCCTGCATAGTTTCTGTTGAGAAATCAGCTGACAGTCATATGGGTACTCCCTTGTAGGTAATTAACTGTTTTTCTCTTGCTGCTTTTAATATTCTCTCTTTGTCTTTTGCCCTTGGCATTTTAATTATGATGTGTCTTGGTGTGGTCCTCTTTGGGTTCCTCTTGTATGGGGTTCTGTGCGCTTCCTGCACTTGTAAGTCTATTTCTTTCACCAGGTAGGGAAAGTTTTCTGTCATTATTTCTTCTAATAGGTTTTCAATATTTTGCTCTCTCCCTTCTGGCACCCCAAAAATTCGGATGTTGGTTCGCTTAAAGTTGTCCCAGAGGCTCCTTACACTATCTTCATATTTTTGGATTCTTTTTTCTTTTTGTTTTTCTGGTTGGGTGTTTTTTGTTTCCACATATTTCAGATCTTTGGTTTGATTCTTGGGGTACGTTGATCTACAGTTGAGTTTCTGTATATTCTTTATTTCAGACAGTGTATGCTTCATTTCTGACTGATCCTTTTCCATTTTTTTGGCATTCTCATTAAGCTCCTTGAAGGTCTCATCAAGTTTCTCAGCGGTTTTAAGAAGATTCTTGAGTAACCTTATAAATGTGGTTCTGAACTCTATGTCATCCAGTAGTTTGCTTTCCTCCGTTTCTTTCATTCGTGACATGTTTCTTTGTTTCTGCATTTTGGCTGCTTCCCTGTGTTGATGGAGTGGCTTTGTGTGGTAGGTGACCTATAGGGGGCAGTAGCTCAGCCTCCCCAATCACCTGATGTGGATGCTCTTGGTACACCCCTTTGTGGGCTGAGTGCAAAGTCTTGGTGTAGTTAAGCCTGAATTGCTGTTGGTACGCTGGGAGGAATTGACCTCCAGGCCAATTAGCTGTGAGCACTCCCTGTGTCTATAATGGAAGAAGTGCTGCGCTGAAGACACGCTTATGGGGCAGGACTTGTTTCAGTGGGGCTTTGGTGCTCACTGAGTCTGCCTCTTGAATGTGTCACTTATGGATGTGAGGAGTTGAAATCTGGTGTCTTACACTGACCACTAGGTACACTGGCTTCTGGATCTCCAATGGGGTGCAGGTCAGCTACTGTCTGCGGCCACTCAGCAGGAGCTACAGTGAGAGCTGCAGTTTTCTCCTCTTTGCTTGGGGTTTGGAGGTTTTGGAACTGTCTGACCCGGGCTGCAAGTTTGCTAGGTTAAGCTGCGATAGGGCAGGGTTTTCTTATGCTAACTCGGCTGCTTGGAGCTTGGGTGGGTTTGTAGGTTGTGCAGGGTGGGGCCTCAGGGTGTCACTAGGTTAGGGCGTGGCAAACAGCAATGGCTGCTAGTTAGCCGGCTCTGTGTCCCCAAAGGCATCCACGAGTCCCGTGCCCCAGTGCAGTAAACAATTATTCCTGTGCGCAGCTCTGCAAGCAAGCACCCTCACTGGCAGACAGTCCAGCTTCTCCCTGTAGGAGTTTGGGTCCCCCGCGTCTCCCCAGAGACTGGATTTCAGAGTAATCGGGGGCTTGTCTCCCCTTTGGGTTGAAAAAAGCAACGCACCCAGTCGCCCGCAGCCAGCCCGGATCATGCGCCTCCGTACCTCAGCTTTTCAGCGCTCATGCCCGTCTCAATGCTCTTTTCTCTTTCCTTCTAGTTGTAGAACTTCCACTCAGCCAGCTTTCCCGTGGTTCTGGGTGATAGACGTTTTGTCATTTAGTTGCAGTTTAAATTGGTGTGGGAGGCAGCAGTTTAGGTGTTTACCTACACTGCCATCTTGGATTCTCCAATGACCCATAAATACTTGATAATAATTATTTTAAATTCATTTTAAAAAGAGACTCATAATCTAATAGTTTGTGATATGGTGAATAAGTCTTGGTTAGTTTTAGTCTTAGTTTTTGTCATCAGGTATACAGTACCTAGTGCATGCCACTAGTGTGGTTAAGCACCCATGGCATAGCAGTTTTGTAGACTTGGTTGGTACCTTTCCTCTTGTATCTTCCTGTGGTCTTTTAAGCTGGGTTTAGCTTTTGTCAGTTTGTTTATGCTTCAAATTAAGCAGCTTGTCAAATCCCTTGGCAATTTAATTGTCCTTTTTCTGTTCTGTATCCCACAACTTTGAGCCTGTGCTAAGATGTGGCAAGTAGAACTGCATTCAGTTTTTGTAACACAGCATACTTTTCACAAAGGCCAGCTAATACTCTGTTTATGTTTATTTTTCATTACTCAATAATGTTTATTGGCCTTAGTTACCACAGCGGCTCACTGGATTCATGTCTTGAGAAAATAGTTTACTGCATCTCCTAACATTAGGTCCCAGGTAAAGCTTAGGCTTATTGATCAGTAAAATAGGGATATTAATGTCTTTATCTAGCGCAAAGGATAACTGTCATTCAAACACTTAAAGATCATATTAATTGAAATCCTTTACAAGCTCTAAATTGTTTTATAAATATAAGGGACTAGAGGCCTGGTGCATGGGATTCATGCACTGGTGGGGGGCATGGCCCGCTGTGGGAGAGCTGCTCATCCAGGTCAGTCAAGTGGCTGAGGACCCACCCTCAGAGCAGCTGCTTCCTGGTCCTGCATCTTCTGTGGAGCCAGAGCACTCACCTCTCCAGGAGACCCAGGTGGGGTATGCCCAGGGACAATAGCACTGAGAGGCGGCAGACTAGGCTTCCTGCGGGGGAACCCACCTCCCAGCCTCCAGGGTCTGCCAGACAGCCTGCGGGCATCTGGAGGAGGTGGCAGGGAGCAAGAAGGAGGAGCCTGGGGTGAGGAGGCTACAATTACAGCCCGGGTTCCTGTCCGTTGACCCAGGGTTCAAAGCAGGATCGGCCACTCATCCCAGCTAGCCAAGCAGCCCTCCCATTGTGGTAGCGCACTGACCACCAGGGAGCAGCTCCTGCCTTGAGCGTCTGCCTCTGGGGGTCAGTGCGCATCATAGCAACTGGTAGACTGGTCGTTCTGGTCAGTCTGGTTGTTCCGCCATTCAGTCAATGGGCATTTATTATACAGGAATAGAGGCCTGGTGCACAAAATTTGTGCACGGGGGAGGGGTCCCTCAGCCTGGCCCGCACCCTCTCTAATCTGGGACCCTTTGGGGGATGTCCAACTGCACCTCTTGCAATCCAGGACCTCTGGCTCCTAACCACTCTCCTGCCTGCCTGCCTAATCACCCCTAACCCCTCTGCCTGCCTAACTGATCTCCCCTAACCACCTCTGCCTGCCTTATCACCCCTAATCGCCTCTGCCTGCCTTCCTGATTGCCCCTAACTGCTCCCCTGCTGGCCCGATCACCCCTAACTGCCTCTGACTTGGCCCCGCACCCAGGACCCAGGATTCCCTCCTCTGGCTGTCCACAGACACCTGGGACCCGGGCTGGCTTCACCTGGGCCGGCCACAGCCACAGGGGACCATGGGCGGGCAGCTTCACCTGGGCCACAGGCGCTGGCGCCCAGGACCATGGGGCGGGCAGTTTTTCTCCCTCTCTTGTGCCACTGGCCCTCGGCCCTCGCAGCCACTGTAGCTTTGTCTGGATGGACTTCTGGAAGATGTTCAGTCTAATTAACATATAATCCTTTTATTAGTATAGATAGTTATTATTTCTTGTTTGTATCTGACATCTCAGATCCAATCATCTTCTAAATACAATTTAAATATTTTCCCCAAACCTTCTATACTGAAAATCCTTCCCATAGATATAGTAATAAAATTTTCTATTTGAATAGGTATCAGACAATTTTCTAAACTATAAATTAGTTCCCTGGTTCCTTTTTATTCCAAACACTTTTAGAGGATTCTATTACATTAGTTGATTATTATTTCACTTACCTTACTAAGTTATGTGTAACTTGAGTCTTGTGTGAATTTTATCCTACATTTTATCCTAGCTGTTTTCTCAATGTAAATTCAAGTCTCCTGGTTTATAATCCCACTTAAAACATTGCTTTTATTTTTTAACATAACTTTGTTGTTTTTGTAAAACTAACACATAGTCATTATATCTGTTAATGCTTAAGAATTTTTTTAAAACTAAGAAAAGAGTAAGTTAACTGAAATTCCCCTGTTCTGCTAGTACTATGCTAAGCATTTGCAACATTTTAGTAAATATTTTTCTAGACATCTCTATGCACAAAAGTGTATTCAAATTCACATAATTGCAATCATAGAATACATCCTGTTATGTATCTACTTTTTAAATGTAATAATATGCAGTAGACATTTTTCCTGTCAATAAATTAGCCTATTACTTATGGCTGCATCTTTTTCCTTATCATGATTTACATAATCTGTCTTTTATTGTTTGATATCTGGGTTCTTTCCAATGAAAGGCTTCTTTGAACAATAGTAGGACACCATGGTACATACATCTTTTATTAGTACTTGTGAAAATTTCTTTACAGAATAAATTGGTATGCCTGGGATGAGTCAAGAGATACATACATTTTACATTTTGATACATATTGTTAAATTGCCCTACAGAAAGTTGAACCATACTCTAACCTAGTGATTTTCAACCCCTAACTGCTCCCCAGCCCTTTTCATTTCACGGCACACATAAATTAATTACTAAAATTCTATAGTACACACAAAAATTTATTTTTTGTCGACCTGACAAAAAAATAGGTATAATTTTGATTCATTAACACCAGATGGCTATTGTTTTACTGGCAGCTGTCATTTTTTTAAATCTGACAATCCATGGGAAAAGAGGTCAGTGCCCCTGACTAAATAATCAGATATTGCATGCTTTAAAATTTCTTGTGGCACACTGGTTGAAAATTGCTGCCCTAAAGCATCAAAGACTTTAAGATTTGTATTCAGAGTACATGACATAAAGAGAACTTTAAACCCTCAATCTAATGTAGAGTAGTTATAAATCAGAGTATATAATGGCTCACACTTTCTGTTTTATGTATTCACACTGTTAATCAGGGTAATGGGAACTAAGATAATTTCATAATATATGAAATGTGATCTATTTAATGTTTATTACAAATAGGATTATATTACATAACTATAGGGATTTTTAAAAGCAAAAAAATATAATTTAATATTAACATGCAATAAAAAAATTTTAAAAACTAGGACTGCCCTAACTGGTTTGCCTCAGTGGAAAGAGCGTCATTCTGTGGATTGAAGGGTCCCGGGTTCGATTTCGGTCAAGGGCACATGCTTAGGTTGTAGGCTCGATACCCAGTAGGGGGCATGCAGGAGACAGCCGATCAATGATTTTCTCTTATCATTAATGTTTCTATCTCTTCCTCTTCCTTCCTTTCTCTGAAATCAATAATCAAAATATATTTAAAAACTAGGACTAACACTGTTCCTACTGAATTCATGACCTTTATAAAAAATGTATTTTTTTCTACAACTTATTACATGTTTTTAAAAATTACATGATAAGTTATGTATAGTTCTTACCTGCATGTTATAGGATACCAGCAATCCTTCCTAGTGTATCTCCAATCTCCTCTCCCAAGCTTACCTATAGTAAAAGGCTATCTTCAGAAGGCCATAATCTCACTTCCAGATTGGGGGGAAGTTCAACATTGACTCTTGCGTATTGGTGTTAAAGATGTGGACGTGGGGGTTTATTAAGTCCCCTAAGAAGATTGCACCATCTGCTACTAGCAAGGTCTCCGCTCATCATGCAAAGTCTACCAAAGAACAACCTGCATTCCAGCAGGAGTCCCCAGCGCTGTCTACTTCGGAGGCTAATGCTACAGCCCTGAGGGAGACTGCAGCTCCTCCAAAGCTGCGGTGACATTTCCACTTTAAGAGCCTGCTCAGGCTCAGTGGCCACCATTCCACCTGTGGACCTGGTACTCACCATCATTCCTGAACATACTTTGGGGGCTGATGCTACAGCCCTGCAGCAGAATGCTGCTCCTCCTCTAAACCCTGCAGTGACATTTCCACTTCCAGAGCCCATTCAGGCTCAGGGGCCAACCTTTCCACCTTTGGAATCGGAACTCCCCATCATTCCAGAATCTACTTTGGAGGCTGGTGCTACAGCCCTGCAGCCAAATGCAGCTCCTGCAAAGCACCCTATGGTGACACTTCCACGTCCACAGACTGTTCAGGCTCAGCAGCCAACCTTTCCACCTTTGGACGTGTAGCTCACCATCACTCCAGAATCTACTTTGGAGGCTGAAGAATCCCTGCAGCAGACTACAGCTCCTCCATAGCACCCTGAGGTGACACTACAACCACCAGAGACTGTGCAGGCTCAACAACCAACCTTTCCACCTTTGGACCTGGAGCTCACCATCACTCCAGAACCGACTTTGGAGGCTGATGCTACAGCCCTACAGCAGACTACAGCTCCTCCAAAGTACCCTGAGGTGACACTTCAACAACCAGAACTTGTTCGGGTTCAGCAGCCAACTTTTTCTGAAGTCACAGGCACAGTTCTATCGTTTGACCTGAAAGTTACAATAACTCAGCAACCAGAGTCGTCAGAGACAGTTCCTCCAATGACTGAACAGAATGCTACCATGAACATATGTGAGCTCTGTTCCTGCAAAAATGGGACACTGTCGTGTATTGGTTTGGCTCAAACCTGAGGCTCCACAGAGTGCCAACACCAGAGCCCAGCACCTACAATGGCACCTTCACCGTCTTGTAAGCATTGCCTTTCCTCCTTTGTTCTCTGCATCTTGGCTGACATGGCAGCCTTTTCCTTGAGGTCTTCCTGGGCCTTCCTCATCTCCCCCTGACCATGTTGAATGACTTTCTTTTTCTCTTTGTTTGGCAACTATTCCTCATCTTCATTCTCCTTAATACTATTGCTCCCCCTTAACCAGTCTTGTGCTTGTCATTGCCCATATTATTTTCCCATATTTTTAGCCCTAGCATTTCATTCCTTAACCTCTACTCTCCTCCCACTTTTGCTCCATTTTCTTTACAGCAGCATGACCCTCTCCCAGACTCATTGGTTGTGGTGCAACAGAGTGCTTAAGAGTAGAGATTCTACAGCCAGAGTGACTGGGTTTGAACCTAGTATGCCATTTTATCAGTGTTGAGACTCAATTTCCTCATGTATAAAATGAACTTTATAGTTACCATTACATAGGATTGTAGTGAATTTTAGAAATACTATATACTGTATATACTAGAAGCCCGGTGCACAAGATTCGTGCATGGGGGAGCGGGGGTCCCCTCAGCCCAACCTGTGCCCTCTCACAGTCAAGACCCCTCGGGGAACATTCCTCTTGCAGCCTGGAGCTCTCGCAGTCCGGGATCCCTTGCTCCTTACCACCTGCCTGCAGCAGAGGTTGGAGTGGCTCCCCACACCGCTACTGCGCTCGCCAGCTCTGAGCCTGGCTTCTGGCTGAGCAGTGCTCACCCTGTGGGAGCGCACTGACCACCAGGGGCACCTTCTGCATTGAGTGTCTGCCTCTGGTGGTCAGTGTGTGTCATAGCAACCTGTTATTCCACCGTTTGGTCAATTTGCATGTTACGCTTTTATTATATAGGATAACACTTACACAAGTTCTTAACATATGTCTGTGTTGGCTATTATTATTTGACCCCTCATTCATATCTAGAACTTATCTTTGCCCCCTGGCTTTCTATATAAATCACCCATTTTGTGCCCAACCCAGGTCTAAGTACTGTGGGAGGCACAGAAGTATGACATTGTCTATGGAACATGACAATGGTAGGTGGGAAGAAAGGAAATGTGCATTAAAACAAGGAGGTGATATATAATTAAGTACTAACAGAGATACAGGCCAGAGATGCTGTAATTCAGCAGAATGTGTAGTTATTGGGGTATGGAAGTCGGGGAAAGCTGCATGGATAAGCCAGAACTTTAGCTGGGACTTAAAGGGTGGCTATGGTTTGGTAAAAAGTGAGGGCAAAGGCATGGCTACAGGAATGATCAGGACTTAATAGACCAGTCTGGTTATAAAGAATTGCTTTAGAAAGCAGTGAAAAATATGATTATGAAAAACCTTGACTATCGGATCTAGGGGTTTGGAAGTTAAACTAAGATAAGGAGACTAACTGAAAGTTTCCAAGTGAGAGAGATAGATGAATAAAATAAGAGGGTTATTTTAGATTCCATAGATAGAGCGATCTAGAGAGAAAATCTTGACTCGGGGAGACCAAATAGAACACTCTAGGAGTCAAGTGAGAAGGTGCTGAATCAGAGTGGTTGTGACAGGAGTAGAAAGAAAATCCAGGGAACGCTATAAAGGAAGAACTGACAAGGTTTGGTAACTGCCTGGAGTGAGGGATGGGATGTACAGGAAAGAGAAAGACCAAATATGGCGCTGGAAAATTTCTGTCCTGGATGATGAGGAGAATGACGGTGGTATGACAGGTGGACATACAGCAGTTGGGAAAGAGAGCCAGTTTGAGGAGGTGAGCTCAGTTTGGGCATCTTTCATTGGTGAGCATAAAGCAACAAGAAGGCTTCTGCTTGAGTGGAAATGTCCACCGGGCAGAGGGGAGACAGCTATCTGACCTTTTCTGACCTTCCTGGACAATATGTAAACTGAATAGGTAAGTTATTGCTGAGGGAAGAGGACAAAGCTAAAGAGTCAAAGTCATCCACAGAGTTAGTGTTTGAAACTGAATCTCAGGAATTTAGCAGCTTCTCTTAGACATTTGTAATCCACGGACACATTCTCGCTGTTTGCGGTTTTTCTTTTTTTTTTTTTTTAACACATTTTTATTGATTTCAGAGAGGAAGGGGAGAGGGAGAGAGAGAGAAATCTCAATGATGAGAAAGTATCATTGATTGGATCGGCTGGCCCCCGCACACCCCGTACTGGGGACCGAGCGGGCAACCCGAGTTTATGCCCTTGACCAGAATGGAACCAGGGACCTTCCAGTCCGCAGGCCAACGCTCTCTCCACTGAGCCAAACCAGCCCAGGGCTGTGGTTTGCTTTTTTTTTAGTGTCACAGAATTGTATAGGATACTAGAGGCCCAGTGCACGGACCCTTGGCCTGGCCTGCTGGGGTCTGTGGACCTCCGCACACCGCAGCCCAGCCTTACCTGCCAGCTGTCAGGGCTCCAGCCCTCTGTCAGCATGGATCCCACACAGCAGGAAGTAGTGCATGAAGCCGCAGGCAGCCAGGGAGGATCTGGAGCCCTGGTTGGGCACAGAGCTGCTCCTGCTCCTAGGGGTCCCACTGTGCCTGTCCCCACCTCCCCCTATGCCACTGCTCGGGCTGCAGGGGGAGTGTCTGTGGTAGAGGCTCTCTCTGCCTCAGCCTCCGCTGAGCTTGCCAGCAGTGATCCAGGTATCTGGCACCCTTCTGTCAGCTGAGCGGCCCTCCCACTGTGGGAATGCACTGACCACTAGGGGCAGCTTCTGTGTTGAGCGTCTACCCCCTGGTGGTCAGTGCCTGTCAAAGCTACCAGCCAGTCGTCAGGTGGCTTAAGGTTTTATGTACAGTATATAGCTAATGTGAAAATCCCACCCAACCCTTTCTACCACTCCTGTTATCATTTTGGTGTGTGTCTATGCTTCTAATCTCATTCTTTCTCTTTTCTTTTTGCTTTTCCCCCCAAAGAGCTAATTTACTCCTTGCTCAGTGATTTGTGCTTTTCCCTGTCAAATATGTCTGTAAGAGCCTTCCATATTAGCCCCTCATTTCTAACTGCCCTTATCCTTCTAACACCTGGAGAGATTTCCACAGAGGGCACTGAGCCACAGATTTGGTGTGGCCTGGCATAAGGCTTCTTTAAATTTCATTTTCTTGAAACAATACATTTTTTTGCCATTTTTCTTTTTTCATTATGCTTTTCTCATTCATTTGTAGAAGGAATCAATTTAGAAACAAGTGATTTTGGAAAAAGTGCATTAAGGTAATTAAGTGGCATTACCTATCCAAGAGAAGAAGTTCAGGTTCTGAGGAATGCCTCATTGTTTGCGCCAGGGGTGCCACATTATGCCTTTATAAATATGTTTTTGTTGATTTCAGAGTGGAAGGGAGAGGGAGAGAGAGATGGAAACATCAATGATGAGAGAGAGTCATTGATTGGCTGCTTACTGCACACCCCCTACTGGGGATTGAGCTGCAACCCAGGCATGTGCCTTTGACTGGAATTGAACCTGGGACCCTTCAGTGCACAGGCTGATGCTCTGTCTACTGAGCCAAACCAACTAGAGCTCACATTATGTCTTTATTAATTGTGCAAACTGGGAAGCTGATAGTTGCAGAAATTAGAAAGCTTGTGTTTTCTGCATTTGAATAGCAAGGTTGCCATGATTGTTTTACTTATTCTGTTCATTCGTTTCTTACCTACTCAGTGATATTAACTGTGTTTCTTCACAGAAACTTGCAGGGAAATGCTATTTCTTACATCGGTAAAGACACATGGAAGTCATATCATTTGGATGAGATACTGTGAGTATATTCTCTCCAAAAACGAATTTAAAAAACTAACTGTATTGTAAGATCCTTCTTGGTCCAGAATTTTGAGGTCAGTAGCTCTGAGAAAAGGTATTAATCCCTCTGTATCCCAAATCAATGACTATTGATTGCAGTTTGTTCATTTTAAAAATTAAACTTGGAAGGCCCTCTTTAAAATCAGAGTCAATTTAAACTTATTTTCCATTATAAGAAGAAATACATATTATTTTTTCAATATATAAAAATGAAATAGCAGGTATAGTGAAAACCCTGCTTGTGCCCTCATCCCCACCCTAACATAACTGCTACTCTATGTTTACTATACCCGTATATCCTTACAGACCTTTTCCCATGCCTTTACCTATATACATACTTACAGATAGCTAAATAGGTATGTTATGTGATTTTCATATCTTTTTATTTTTTTTACGTAAGTGGTAACATCCTACCACTGGATTCTTTCACCTCATAATATATCTTACACTTGTTTCCTTCTTGATACAGAGAGGGTTACCCAATTCATTTAAACTATTCCATAATATTCCATAGTTTAATAATCCCCCTATTGATGGATGTTTAGATTATGTCCATTTTTCCTATTACATGTATTTGATGAAACACACATTCTTGTACATGCATCTTTGGGATCATGGGCAGGTATTTATGTAGAATAGATATTTAGAAATGGAATTGTTGGGGTGAAAGTATATTGATACAACATTTTAATTGCCATCAAAGAAATTATGCCAACTTACACTCCAATCAGTGGGCAACTACAGTATTAGTTTCCTGTATCCTTCCACCACTAGATAGTCGTCATTTTTTTGGCTTATCTAATGGGTGAATAAAGGCGGTCCCACCTAAGTTTGAATTTTTCTGATTACTTGTGAATTCAGATACCTTCATATATTTATTGAACATTTGTTTCTTTCAAGTATTTTTTATTGATTTCAGAAATGTAGAGAGATGGAGAGAGACAGAAACATCCATGCTGAGAGAGAATCCGTTGGTCGGCTGCCTCCTACACAGCCTACACTGGAGACTGAGCCCGCAATCTGGGCATGTACCTGTACTGGGAATCAGACCGTGACTTCCTGATTCATAGGTTGACACTCAACCACTGAGCCATGCTGGCCGGGCAGGTTTGAAGATTTCTAAGTTAGCTTGAGATTTATACCTTGTAAGGGAGAGGTTTCTAAAGAGTCAATGGACGCCCCAGTGCACCATTTCTTAACCATTTTTCCTCCCAAGTGATATGCATAAGCATATTTTCTTGAGGACTATGTTTTTAAATGATTTATAAGTTAAAATATATGGGAAAATAAAGGGAATCTATTATTAAAATGTAGATTTCAAAATTTTTTTATTTTTCTATGATTATTCTTTTTTTTAATCCTCACCTGAGGATATTTTCCCATTGATTTTTAGAGAGAGTGTGGGAGATCAGTAAAGACAGAGAGAAATAACCATGTGAGCCAGACACATCACATCAATTGGTTGCTTCCTTCATGAGCCACGACCAGGGTTTGGGCTGGGGAAGAGCCTGCCACCAAGGTACATGCCCTTGTCTGGGATTGAACCCGGGACCCTTTAGACAACAGGTGGATGCTCTGTCCACTGTGCCAAACTAGCTAGTGCCAAAATATTTTTTTAAAAAGATTACTGATAGGCCGGCCAGTGTGGCTCAGTGCTTGATTGTCAACCTATGAACCAGGAGGTCACAGTGAAATTCCCGTTGAGGACACGTGCCCGGTTGCAGGTTCACTTCCCAGTGTGGGCTGTGCAGGAGGCAGCCGATCAATGATTCTCTCTCATCATTGATGTTCTCTCTCTCTCTCTCTCTCTCTCTCTCTCTCTCTCTCTCTCTCTCTCTCTCTCTCCCTTTCTCTGTAAAATCAATAAAAGTATTTTTAAAATTAAAGCAATAAAATATTATTGATACTACTTCTCTTTTTTATGCTTTTATTTAATACTCACCGAAAGATTTTTTTATTAATATTTTTTAGAGAGAGTGGAAAGAGGGAAAGAGAGAGAAAGAAAGAAAGATATGAGAAAGACATATCGATTGACTGCCTCCTGCTGGTTTGGGGCCAGGGACTGAACCTGCCACCATGCTATATGCCCTTGACAGGGAATCGAACCCATGACCTTTTGGTCCATTGGCCAACACTCTAACCACTAAGCAAAACCAGCCATGGCAAATCAGCTTCTCTTATATTACATAACACAAGCTATAGTAGTTGGTCTAATAACTGTTATAACTTCACGGTAGTGATGAGAATTAATAAATGGTATTTTGAGTTATGTGCAACAAATACGTTATATGAAGAAATCTGTGATGTTATTGGAGACCCAATGAACTACTCTACTGCAAATCTACTATGATTTGTTGCCTACATTCACAATGCAAACAATGCTAATTTTAGGTAGAGGCTTGTGAAAATAGAGATGTAATTTTATTTTCCATTCAGGTTTGGCCCCCTGAATTCAATCCATTCAATCCTGTTCACTGACCTCTGCCCTAAAGGGATAATCAACAACTGGAAATTACATGCACACTTTTGCATGTACTCAAGAAAGAGCAGTTTTCTAGGGAAACTTGTCTCCAAAGATTAAGAGTCACAAATGTAGGGGAGAAGAAATACATTTCCTTGCCTATAAAGCTGTCCTTACCCTAATGAGTCATGGTAAATGGATGATTTGCTTTAAATAAAAATAGAATACTGAAAATGATGTCTGTCATTTTCTGAAATCATGGAAAAAGTATTTATGGAACATCTGCCACGTGCCAGGAACTGTTTTATGTGCCAGGATTACAGGCCCAAGAACAAAATAGACAAATTACGCCAGTTCTCAAGTATATAATATGACAATGAATAAATATATATGTGTGTGTGTGTGTGTCTACACACACACACACACATATATACACACACATATATGTATTCACTAGATTGATGTAATTTCAAGTATTGATTAAGTTCTTTGGAGAAAGGAAAGATGTAGAAGGAAAGTGAATCAATTCTAGAATGGTCTATTGTTTGCAGAAAGAGTACCTGAGAAGAAAGGTTTGAATAAAAAAAAGAACTGATTATCTTCCTTCAGTTAAATAAAAATTAAGGTGGCACCATTGCCCAGGTTTCCCCATATATATTTCTGTGCAGTAAATAGTTGTAGTTATTTTGCATTTTGATCCAGAAATGACCTTTTCATTTTTCAGAAATCTCAGTGGAAATAATTTGAGAGAATTACGTGAAGATTCATTTGAAGGCCTGTTTTCCCTCCAGTATTTGTAAGTTAACTGTATTTACTTAACAGTTTTTTAGTTATATTATCTATAAAATAAATATGGGGTTCAAATGAGATAATATCTACAATTTCTGCCAGCAGTAAAATTCTACAATTCCTTAAGTCTGTGTAGGTCATCTCAAGCATTTAATATCTCCTATGCATTTTCAGTTTCACAGTCCTGTATAGACAAAATATAGATAGGAAAATCTCTTCAGTTAAGGAGTAAAAGTGGCGATGAGGTCTGAGTCATGATACACACCCATATGAGCCTTGTTATGTAAGTGTTGATATACCATCTGTGTATATTTTATTTAGTTTAGGAACCATGGATCAAATTTGGTCTATGATTGTTTGTTCCTTTTTTAAAATTTAATTCTTTATTTTTTAAAGTATTACATAAGTCTCCTTTTTCCCCCATTGATCTCTCCGCGGCCGCTCCCAAACCCCCAGATTGTTTGTTTCTTAGAGCACATGAGTTAAGAATGATTTTTACAGTTTTACAGTGCTTTGAAAGAAAAGAAACAAAGAAGAATATGCAAGACAGACTATGTGTGGCCAGCAAAGCCTAAAATATTTACTGTCTGGCCTTAACATAAAAGGTTTTAAAATACTGATTTAGTAAAATAAGGGGGATTTAGCTTAACCTCAAATTGTCTCCTATAGGACAAGAAAATATAAAACATTTATATTAATTTGAATGCCATTAACCCATAATTTTGTTATAATTAAATCTAAATTAGATTAACATTTACACATTAAATGTTTAAGCAGATGAATCATGTAAATGGTATTATTATGAACATATTAAATTATGAAGAGAGCAGACTGGTGTTGAGGATTTCAATGCAGGAATTGTTATACTAAAAGTAAATGTTTAAAATGATGGTTAAGTTGTATTGTTAGAAATGTCTATACTAAGAAAGTATATCAGCAATGCCCCTAAATCCACTAATTACAAAATAAAAATCTCTTCAGCCCCCTTGTCAAGGAAGAAATACTTGCCCAGTAGTTCTATTTACTTGGAAATAGGGAGATGTTCTTTACTATAAAAACTCAGTTATGATTCTTTGTCCTTGGCACCCAGAGCTGTGTATGTCATTAATCCTTATTAAGCTAATTAATGATGCTATTTAGCAAATGGGTTCTTTCTGCAAATATGGAAGGCTTAAGGGAAGTAGGTATAAAGAGCCTCACCTGACACTGAAAATAATCATTTGGATTATCAAACCTTTCAAGCTTCAGAGGGAAGCCTGGGTCTTTTGTATTGATCTTCTTGGGTCTTCTTGGCATCTCACTTCCAAACCTTACATACAGTTTGGAGGAAATAAAATGAAGTAAATAACTGCTCAGTAGGTTAGGTCATTCCTTACTTCTACTGTGAAATACTTTGTAAGCTAACTATTTCATGCTAGCATAAGTATTCCCATCCACTAAAAAATGCCAATCAATAAGCAAGCTAAAAAAGAACATGCCAAGCACTGTACCTAGAACTATAGGCACAAAGATAGGTACGTCAGGGTTCCTACCCGTCTGGTAGTTCATGATCTCATAGGGAAAATAACCATATAAACTCACACCATAGAGCACAGTACTAAGTGGAAGACAATGTGCTGCAGTGGCACACAAGTGGGAGCCATGAAATAATAAAACTACATTTGTTGTAAAAGTCATTTTTCTCTCTCTACTTACCAGCTGTTTGTTTATTTTATAAATATTTCAGTTTGCACCTGTTTGCATGTCAGTAGACAATGCTGAGGAGCAAGACCCAGTCCATACTTTAAGGAGTTATACTCAGAGGAAATAGGATGCAAAGATAACTCTATTAAAATTTTGTTAGAAATGGGTATATAAATTGGCTTTGGTCACAGCAGAGGAATAAAAGACTACGTTGCATCAGCAAAGACGTCAGTAGATCAATGCTGTTTGAACAGGACCTTGAGGGGCTCTTGGGGATCAATGGACAGACATCTTGAGTAGAATAAGCTTGCAAAAGGAGCCTGGGAAAAAATACCTTGAGTAGCTGTACAAGTTCACGTAGGGGGAGTAGGAGATTAGAGCCAGATCACCTAGTGCTTTGAATGCCAAGTGCCACGTTATCACAGCAGTGCTCCAGGAGAAACGTTAGCTGACAACAGAGTCACTTGGAGGGCTTGAAAAAGTCAAGCTGCACCCCTGGTTACCAATTCAGTCTCTCCGGAGTCGGACTGAGAATTTGCATCTTCAATAAGTTCCCAAGTGATGCTGGCTGGTATTGAGAACCACTTCTGGAGTGTTAATCTGGTGACTGTGTGTCAGGATGGTTTAGCAAGGGGGAGCTTATAGCTGGAAACACCAGCCAGAAGACAGGTATACCCATCCAGGAGAAAAGTGAGGGACTCAAGTGGAATCAATGGAAATAAGACAGTCAATTCTAGACGAGAGACGGTGTTTTCAAATAAAAACCCAGCACCATGTTGTTTTCTGTTGCCCCACCACTGTACAGCTGAAGCAATTAAATTCATGGGTATTAAAGCAATGTAAAATAAGAAATGAATATCTGTTAGTGTAATAGAAAGTATCGTTAGTTCAAAGTTCTGTATTAGTTCCAAGTTCTGTATTATTTAGAACAGTCACTTTCTTTTAAGTTACGTGAAAAGGCATCTTTTATTTCTTCTGGTATTGAATTTGCCTAGAAAAACAGAAGTTATCCAGGAAGGTGTGTAGATGTGAGACTATTTCTTTTCATGTTAGAAATTTATAAATGTACATGAAAATATAAACTTTGAGGTCATAATCTAAATTTGATGAGACCACAAAGGGTCTTCTAATCAATTCTTCTGCTCTCAGGAATAATTACCTTCAAAATCTATCAAGACCTATTGTTGTATGTTGTATTTATGAAGATCCTGAAGGTGAGAGTCTTAAGAGAGGTGAGGGCAGCGTAAGGGCTCTGGATGGTTCAAATTACAATTGTTCAGGTTTAGAATTTAGACTAAGACTGCGTATTCAATATTATTCTAACCTCTACCAGTTATTCCTACTAATGAGATACCTAGTAAGTAATTGAGGCACTATTTTTCTTTTCCTTTTTCTAGGGACTTGTCCTGCAATAAAATAGAATTTATTGAAAGGAATGCATTTGAGTCATTACCTCTTTTACAATATATGTAAGTTATAAATATAACTATTGTATTTAGAAATTGTATAAAACATAATTGTAAACCTTTTTGTTAATTATTTTGAAATAAGATTAAAATTTTATTAATAGAAAGCTACTAAAGTTATGTAGCAAATCCTATTTGTCTCTAGCATAGATTAGTGTGAGAGTTCTCTCACATTCAGAATGAACCATTCTATCTACACAGCAAAGAAAACCATCAACAAAACAAGAAAGCCCACTGCATGGGAGAATAAATTTGCCAATGATATTTCTGATAAGGGTTTAATCTCCAAAATTTACGGAGAACTCATACACTTTAACAGAAGGAAGATAAATGATCCAATCAAAAATGGGCAAAGAGTCTAAACAGACACTTTTCAAAAGGGGACATACAGAAGGTCCAGAGACATATGAAAACATGCTCAAGGTCACTAATCATCTGAGAGATGCAAATCAAAACAATAACGAGATACCATCTCACACCTGTCAGAATGGCTATCATCAACAAATCAACAAATGACAAGTGCTGGCGAGGATGTGGAGAAAAAGGAACCCTCCTGCACTGCTGGTGGCAATGCAGACTGGTGCAGCCACTGTGGAGAACAGTATGGAGTTTCCTCAAAAAGTTGAAAACAGAATAAACCTTTCTATAGCAGTGGTTCTCAACTAGGGTGATTTTGCCCCAGGTGACACTTGGCAATATCCAAAGAGAGTTTTAGTTATCAGACCTGTAGATTTGCTGCTGGCATCTACTGGCAGAGGCCAGAATTATTGTTGAAGACAATGGACAGTTCCCTAGAATAAAGAGTTTTCTAGCCCAAAATGACAATAGTGTTGAGGTTGTGTAACCTTATTTCAGAGAAATATAGATCAGTGAATACAAGCATTTTTTTGGTATCTAATGCACCACATGTATAAACATGAAAGCATAAACCATAAGCAAATAACTCCCACAGTAATAATTTTTAGTGGCTAGAGTATTGAGGTGGTTTTATCATATATAAATTAGAATCTCTGCTAAAGGATAAGTGATCTGAAAGGATTTTCCCCCTCTTCATTTGCTTGTATCTTTTTTAATAGAAAACTTGGTTGTAATTTAATCACAAAAGTGAACTTTGGAACATTTCAGACCTGGCACGGAATGCAGCTATTACACAAGTTGTAAGTGAAATAGAAGAAGAACACATGTAAAAAACTATGTGTAAACACATCATACAGAGTGACAGGAGCCGAAGGAGCAGCGCAGGCTGTCCCCAATTCCCCTCCCCCTTCCCTTCTCCGTTTGACTTCCGGGGCCCCTTACACTCCACAGTCCCGGTCCCGCCATGTCTCAGAAACAAGAAGAGGAGAACCCTGCGGAGGAGACCGGCGAGGAGAAGCAGGACACACAGGAGAAAGAAGGTATTCTCCCTGAGAGAGCTGAGGAGGCAAAGCTAAAGGCCAAATATCCAAGCCTAGGACAAGAGCCTGGAGGCTCCGACTTCCTCATGAAGAGACTCCAGAAAGGGCAAAAGTACTTTGACTCAGGAGACTACAACATGGCCAAAGCCAAGATGAAGAATAAGCAGCTGCCAAGTGCAGGACCAGACAAGAACCTGGTGACTTGTGACCACATCCCTACCCCACAGGATCTGCCCCAGAGAAAGTCCTCGCTCGTCACCAGCAAGCTTGCGGGGTAACCTGGGCCCCTCTTTTCCCCTTCCTCACCCACTGGACTTTTATATTTCATAGGCAGGACTGGAATGGGCATCTAGTTAGAGAACTTCTCAGCTTGCTAGCCAGCAATGACTGATTCAGCTGGGGCATGCTGAGAAGGTAATGTGTGTGTGGAAGAGGGGCTCTGAGTTTGTTTCTTTGGTTAAATTGATATTTCCACGCCCTCACTGTAGCCCAGAAGTAGGAGACTAGGATTGAGTAATACTGCAAACTTTTTTTCTTCTGTACAAGAAACTGGGGAGACATGATTTCTTTTTCGGAAGAGGATATCTCAAAATTGATTAGGACTAAGCCTTGGAAATATTGTGGCAGGTTTTAACATCCAAGGCTAACCTGACATGATTGGGAAAGGTAGATTGAATGAGATCGTTTTTCTGTGCTTCTAAGTGTTTTGTCTTAGGCTGCTATTGCTTCATGTTTCCATTATGGCAGGTTTAGAGAATCCTGAAAAAAGAAAAACTGATTTGCTTGCCTAAAACTACAATGCCCACTTAACCTCCCTTAGTCAGTGTCTCTTACAGTTTGCCCTGGCTCTTAATGTAAAGATTGGAAAACATTGTATAAAATGGGCGCTCTCTCTAGCTCGCTCTTTCTCTCTTTCTTTCTCCCAGCATGTTGCCTTTGAAAGCATTGTGGGATAGCGGAAGGAACACTGGTCTAGGAGTCAAGATATCTGGGTTTGGGTCTAGTTCCATGTAGAAGTGATATGTAACCTTGGTCAAGTCATTTAGCCTCTCAGGATTTATTTTGTCATCTGTAAAATAGAGTTGAATATGGATAAAATTGATTCTGATTTTAGAATTCTGTAACTGCCAGTTGAAAAACTCTGCTATTCTTTGTAAAACTAATGAGGCAGCCCATCAGTGATCTGCCTACACACGGGAACCATTTGAAGACTACATGGGGAGAGAGGAAGTAGAGATTGAGGGGGGGCAGGAGGGAGGGATGAATTCAGGCAAGAGGGCCTCATAAATATCATGGTGATAGGGTCAAGAAAACAATTCTAAAAAGCTAGCCATGGAAGCTCCTGCCTCTGCTCAACCCACTTTCCTAGCCGGCAGTGTGCAGCTCTGCTGCTAAAAAGGCTGCTCTGGCAGCTGAGCTGTGGGCCTGAGGAAACATGCTCAGTTTTGCATATATGGAGGCCCACATTTCTGATGCAATCGGATGCCAGGTGTATTGTTTAGGGAGAAAAGAAGAAAACGGATGCACTGAGCTAGCCTCTAGGGCTTAGTACTATAGCAGGGCTGGAGTAGCAGGTTCTTCGGAGATAATTCAACTTGGAGAATGCTGGGGAAGGTGGTTAAAGAGAGAAAAGTAACACAGAAATCTCTGCCTTCCTAGAGCTCAGTAACCCGGCACCTGTTTGATGAGGAGAAGCAGTACTGATTCATGAATGTGTGGAAGAAGGGGGTTGCAGTTGGCCAGCATCTTCAGTTGGCCTGAATCTTACTGAATGCAACCTGCTAGTTATGAGAGAGAGGGTCAGGGTGAGAACTAACTGTTCTAGAGAGCAAGATTTTGTAATCCTCCCTTGCCCTCTCTCAAATTCTGATAGGCCAAAATTGGGCCCAGTGAGAACGTCTGGTGAACTTGATGGGATGCATGTGTGGGGATGGGATGCTTATATACTTCTCTCCTGACCAGCCATTCACTTTTCAGGCTGTCATTCAGATTGGGTAGGAAAAAGTTGGTGAGGAAGGAATGGAGAGAGCATTCCTTGGCCCCCAGACTCCTCGACTGTCACTTGTAATTGTATATAATTTTTGTGTTTCTTGCTCCATTTCCTCATGCTTTCTTCCTTAGTCTAAAATCCATGTGGGAAGGGGAAAATGCCCAACATCCTTGTATAGTTTCCTCAACTGTCCCAGCCATGTTGTACATAGATATGTCATGTTATTATATATATAAGTATATATATAATTTTGCACGTTTAAAAAAAAACAAAAAACATCATACAGTGTTTGGTTGGCTGGGTATAAAAGCTCAGTTTGAACTCTTGAAAAGTATGGCATAAGAGCCATTCTTTTTTTTATTTTTTTTAAATGAGGAAACTAAGGTACAAAGATTCAGAGACTTGTCTAGCTGATATATGCCATGCTCTGCTTTCCCAGAACCTTTGGCATGGGCTTGTTTTAAAGAATTGAGGGGTGGGAGGGGAAGAATTGAGAGGACAATTTATTTCAGCATTGGGAATAAAAATTTGTGTCAATTAACAAATTTATTTATTTTATTGATATGTAATCAAAATGTTATTTATTTTTTGAACAAACATCTTTAAATACCTAGTAAATGTGAGGCACTATCAGTCCAAGAAATTGACAAGTAAATAGGTGATTACATACATGCTAACAAAGCCTGTGATGCCAGAATACACATGGAGTATGTGATAGGAGCATGGCTTTCACCACTTCCTCTTAGATCTACCCCATTTTGTGGCTCCAAAACTGTGGGAACCCCTTTCACGTCCTGCGTGGTTCAGGATTCCGGTTCAGGGTTTGGGTTCTGGAGAAGGCCGCACACAAATGAAAAGACACTAGAAAAGTATTAATTTGGGAATATTGGGGGCCAGGCGGGAGCCCACCTCTAGTGGGAAGACTACCCCCTGCTCTGGCCTTGCTATCCCTTTTATTAAGACTATGGGATACACCCACAACCTTTAGGCAGGAAATTCCAATAACAGAAATTTACATGAGACAAACAGAGGTGGAGGCTGCTTGGGTTAACAATGTTTCAACTAAACAGTGAGCGATTAGCTCTGAAGTCTCAGAGCAATCAAGATTGGCGGCCTTCTGGATTCCCTTTCCACATCTCTCTATTAGTGGGACAGTGATTGGTTTCCGGCACAAAACCAAGGAATTAGTTCTATTTTTCTCTTTAACTGGGTGGTTTAAACTGGATTTTTAAGAATTTCTGGAGATGAAAGAAAAGCACCTTGAAATATGAGGACATTAGAAATGGTACTGCCTATAGAGCAGGAGCTTCCTATCAGCATAGTCACTAATAGGGTTTCAATCTGAAAAGTTCTTCAGTATATTTTTCTTTGCTATCCACATCTTTTTTTTTTTTTACTTTCTCTTCTCCACTTTATCATTTAGAGACTTGGGTGGTTCCCCAAAAAGAACCTTTACAGCCCTGGCCCGTGTTATACAGTGTTGGAGCACTGGCCCATACAACAAGGGGTTGCAGGTTCGATACCTGGTCAAGGTTCTGTCCCTGGCCCTGGTTGGGTCATGTGGTGGAGGCAACCAATGGATGTGTCTCTCTCACATGGATGTTCTTCTTTTCTCTCTCTCGCACTCTCTGTAAAAAAAGCAGTGGAAAAAATAACCTCAGATGAGATTAACAACAACCAAAGAGAATGCTTTACAGATTCTAAGGGTGATCTGGGACTAGACAGGAAATGATTTATTTCAACCTTCCCATTTTGAACCAACAACATGTATATAAACTTTCATGGCAGTTATTAAAAATGCAGACAATTTTAATTCTATTGCATTTTTCAGAATTCTCCACCATAATCCCCTGATGACTGTTCAAGATCCATATCTTTTTAATTTGCCAGCATTAAAATATTTGTAAGTATTGCAACAATTTCATGGCTCATGAGATGATTTCTGCTCTTTCTCACTTATGTCAAAGATGAACTATTTTGCATTTTGAGAAAAAACTCGTAATTTACCTTTGAACTGGGTTATTGAAAATGATTTATTGGCACAGAAAAGTGATAAAGAAACAGTGTACGAGGGCAGGCAGCCAGCAGAGGAAGGGAGCATTGTTGAAGAACACACTCAGACATGAAACATGTGGACGCATGTAGAAATACCATGGATCTCAGAAGGAAAAAGGGACTAATTATACATTATGTGCTTTTTAAAGAGTGATCAAATAGTGGCTGCAACAGAGAATGAGAAGTAGGATGATGGTAACACAATAACAAAAGAACAGATTATACTGATCACCAAAGTGGTTAATTTGATGATGCAAATAAATTTAAATTTCTTCAAAAAGAGCTCTCTAAAATGGTTATCTATGGAAAGGAAAGAAAAGCACCTTGAATTATGGAGCTGGCTTGACAGAGAAGCCAGAACTTAAGTAAACAGATGTTGTTAAGTGTCTTTTTAAGGATAAGATTTTTGTCTTTGGGTTCCTATCATGCATGTTTGGTCTTTTTCCGTCAGAGACATGGGAGCAACACAAGTGACATTTACAACACTTGACGACTCCTGAATTAGAAAAACTGTAAGTTGATTTTTCTTATGTTTATTTTCACTTAGTTCTTTTAGGTTTGCTTTCTGATTTTCTTAAGTCAGGTTTATTGAGGTATAAATTTTATTTAATATAAGTCACTATTTTAAAGTGTACAGTTAGTGAGTTTTGATAAACTTGTAGTTTGATAAATGTACCACCACCACACTAGAGATCCAAAACACTTTTTTCATACCCAAAAGGCCCCTCATGTTTATTTGCAGTCAGTTCCTCCTCCTACCGCCAGCCCCTGACAAGCACAAGTCTGATTTTTGTTGTAATAGTCCTGCCTTTTCAAGTGTCTTATAAATGAAATCATGTAGAGCAAGTATGTCAAACTCCAAGGCTAAATGGGCAAAGAAATGAGGCATGTGGCCATGGGCTGTGAGTTTGACATGCTTGATGTAGGATGTAGCTTTCTGCATTTGGCTTCTTTCATGTAGCATAATCCTCTTGAGATCCATCTATGTTGTTGCTTCTATCAGTTGCACATTTCTTTTTTATTGCTGCATAGTATTCCCATTGTGTGTATATGCCAGTTTGTTTATGCAGTAATCACCTGATCTTTCTATTTCTGTTTGTTGTTTTTTTTAAATTAGCCTTTCTAGTAGGAATGTATTTGTATTGCAGTGTTGTTTTAACTTGCATTTCTCTAATAGCTGATGGTGTGGAATGTCTGTGTGAAAATATATTTTTCAATGGAATGTCTGTTCAAATACATTTTAATTGGATATTTATCTTATTATTGAGTTTTAAGAGTATGTGTGTGTGTGTTTGTTTGTTTTTAATATTCACCAGGAGATATATATTTTAGTAATCAGGTAATGGATATTTGAATTGTTTCTAGCTTTTTTGGCTATTATGAATAAAAATGCTGACAATACTCACATGCAGATCTATGTGTGAACATACGTTTTCATTGCTTCGGGGTAAAATACCTAAGAGTGGGTTACTGCATCATATGCAGAGTATATCTAACTAGTAATGAACCTGCTGAACTGTGTTTAAAGTGGTTATACCATCTTGCCTTCCCACCAGTGGTAGATGAGAGTTGCAATTGCTCCACATGTTCACCTGATCTGTATATTTGTTTTTTTCAATTAGCCTTTTTAATAGGAATGCATTTGTATTACACTGTGCTTTTAACTTGCATTTCTCTAATAGCTGATGGTTTGGAATGTCTATGTGAAAATACCTTTTTCAATGGAGTGTCTGTTCAAATCCATTTTAATTGTATATTTTGTTGAGTTTTAAGAGTGTTTTATATAAAGTCCTTTTTGTAAGATATGTGCTTACTAAATATCTTCTCCCAGGTTGTGCCTTCTATTAAATGTATCTCTGAAGACCAGAAGTTTTTAAAAAATATATGTTTTATTTATTTCCGAGAGGAAGAGGCACAGGGAGAGAGAGAAACCTCAATGAGAAGAGAATCGTTGATCAGCTGCTTCCTGCAGCAATCCTACTGGGGTTGGAGCTTGTACCAGGGCCTGTGCCCTGACCAGGAATCCAACCGTGACCTCTTGGTTCATAGGTCGATGCTCACCTCTAGCCTGCACCGGCAGGCTGGCTGTTTTTTTGTTTTGTTTTGTTTTTAATACTCACCAGGAGATATTTTTTCATTGATTTTTAGTGAGGGTGGAAGGAAGGAGGATAGTGGAGTGAAGAGAGAAATAGAGAAAGATCAATGTGAGAGAGACACATCAATTGGTTGATTGGTTTCCTCCTGCACACCTAAAGTCATCAAAATCAAACTGTCTATGACCTCAAAAAGCTTCATCATGTCCCTTTTATAATTCTTCCTTCCCACTCCTCCTTGCCCTCCCCAGTTCCTGTACAACTATTGATCTGCTTTGTGTTGCTTTAGGTTAGTTTGCATTTTCTAGAATTTTATGTAAATGGAATTATATACTATCTACTCTTTTCTAACTGGCTTCCTTTATTCCAATGATTATTTTAAGACTAGAGTCCTGGTGCATGAAATTTGTGCACTGGGAGGGAGGATCTCTCAGCCCAGCCCTCGGGGAATGCCCAACTCAGGGCTTAGGCCTGATCCCTTAGTGCTGCCCTGAGGCAGCAGAGGCTGCCACCACCACCTCGGCGCTCCCCAGTTGTGAGGCCGACTTCTGGCTGAGAGGTGCTCCCCCTGTGGGAGTGCACTGCCCATCGGGGGCAGTTCCTGTGTTGAGCGTCTACCTCCTGGTGGTCAGTGCACGTCAAAGTGATCAGTCATTCTGCTGTTTGGTCGAATTGCATATTAGCCTTTTATTGTATAGGATTAGTCCATGCTGTTTGGAATATCATTAATTCATTTCTCTTTATTGCTGAATAGTATTCCATTATATATGGTATATCAGTATTTTTCAACATTGATGGCTATTGGAGTTGTTCCAATTTTTGAGTGTCACAAATAAAGCTATTATGAATATTTATGTACAAGTCTGTTTATGGAAATACACTTCTATTTCTCTTGATAAATACCTGAAGGTAGAATGGCTGAGTCATACAGTAGGTGTATGTTTAAGTTTTCAAAAAACTATTTTCCAAGTAACTCCTTTGTCACTAATATAATTCTGTATGTTTCCATTTACAGTATCTTACCTAACCATTTGGCCTGCTGCCTCTGCCAATTTAAAAATAATATTGAGGCTGTTGCCAGGACAGTCAAACTACATTGTGATACCGAATGTCTGGCCAACACACCTTGTGGTGAGTCTGAATTGCCCAGTGATAAACTTTTAAATTTTTATTTTATGTTTTCATTTTTTATTTGAAATAAATGACGGTACATTTTTAAGCAATAAAGCAACTGTATTATTTTTATTCATTTACTCAGAGTTCAACTCTAACATTTTAAGAACTACTCCCTGCTAATAGTCAGATGAAGGGGAAGGGTATTAACATTAATGGCCACATAGTGTGTGCGGTGCTCTCTGCTGGGTGCATTACTTCCAAATGAGAACGTGTTCATTAGTGTGTCACAGTTGGTAAACTGTTTGTATGCATTAGGTTTCATTGCCCTTTGCAGTGTAGACACATGTAGATACATTTTTATTTAGTCTATCTTTGCAAGTTTATGAAAAGAGTACAAATGATGCTGTTTTATGTCAGTTTTATTTGGAACCTGAGAGTTTTTGGATCCATCACCAGAAGCTGCTACCCAGCCCGTCTAAGGAATGGGAGGGCTCTTTATTCTTAGACTGTCCAACTCTGAACTTGCTCTGAAGCACAAGGTTTCCTATCCACCGAACACTCGTGTGTTTTTATTGGCAGCTACTTGACAACTCCCAAAATGTGCTTTCATGCCTAGATAGCTTAAATAGGGATTTCCATCAGTGATCTGTGCTACTTATATAAAGGCAGTGTTGCTTATTTTTCAAAACAATGTTTTGACCAATTATATTACTCCCTTCTGCCCCAAGAGTGGGCAGAACAGGCATTTCAATCTCCTTTTACCGGTGAGTAAAAACAAGATCAGAAAGGGCTAAGAGCTGTCACCTAGCGCCCAGGTCTCCAGCTCCTAGATCTGGGCTCTCCGCAAGCCCATGCTCTTTCCCAGGACGGTCCCTCCTTCTCTGCCCCTTATCACCACCAGCAGTACTTTCAATTCTTCTGAAAATTCTTGTGCACCAGCTGACAGTGGTACACTTGACCTTCATGCAATCAGAAGCTTTGGATGGTTACCCAAATAAAGATAAAATATAAGAAATGACATGAAATGATAGCAAAGTAGGCATCTGACAAAAGTTATTTTTTCCCTTCTGTATTTTAGACCCCCAAGTATTATTCCGTAGTTTATTGAACATTCCACAGTGGTACACAACCTGGCAAGTCTCTTAACGTACATCCCAGATGCCTGCCTACATCTTAAGCACAGAGCGAGGGTAGGCATGTTGTTTTTTTCTGTATAGAGCCTTCCATTATGGGGCTGGCATATGTGGAAGCAGGGCCCAAGTAAGGAATCAGTGGGTTAGTGGAGAAGGGTGTGTCCAGATGAGGACCCGTTAGCAGTGGGTGTTAATCATGGTCATCTGTGATGGCGGCAAGAACACAGGCACCCTGAAGAGTGGAGAGAGGAAGCCTCAGGCTCCCTCTGCATCTGAGGCAGGACAGGATGGGGTGCGTGAATGTGAGGAGTCACAGTAGATCTGCAGAGAGTCTAACTGAGTGGGTCTTCGAGCTTTGGCTTTTCTCCAGTAACCGGCAATTGGCCTTGGGGACCAGTGGAATAATCCTCCATATAGTCACCATATGTCATGCTATGGAATGTTCTAAGTAAATAACCTCTTTTAAAAAAGGTACATTTTCTCTTTTTGTTGTATCAACAATCTTGGATTTAAGTTGGGGTTTATTTTTCTCATCTCTTAATGGCACTCAAATATTTGCTGATGCCCTATATATTTGACTGGGATGTATGGCTATGGACTGACAAATAGCTGTCCTATGAATCTTTCAATATCAAATGTGATTTCTTCTTTTTTGACAGATGAAGAACTGTTAATAGAAGGACCGCTCATGGAACTATTACAAGGTTGGCAGAACACCAGCACTGAGCTGACAATTGAGCCAGAGAGGGCATCCTGAAACAAAAATAGCGACACTTCCTCATACCTTGAGTGAGCAGCCAGACTTTAAAGATAAAGTGATGTTATTAGTGCACTAAATTACCTATTGCCTTATTTCCTGGGGGGAGATCCAGAAGATATAGAATCAACTTTATTACCATTCATTAAACCCCCTCTTTCAAATGTATATGATGCAGATATGCTCCTGAATCATTTGAAACACAACAGAGGGAATCCTTCTCTAATCCTGAACTTAACCATTCAAGTTTCAAAAATTAACCAAGGAAACTCTATTTTCTGGAACAGGCCTTCTGATGAGACTGCTCACTGAGCAGCAGGAAGTACAGATGTCCAACGCAGAGTGGGATGCAGAACAATGGAAAAATGAGAGGATGCAAGCCCCCAGGGAGCAGGAAGAGAAGGAGTCAGATGAGGTGAGGTCCTGAAACAGAGGACCTGGACTTTTAGTCAGTTTAGGCCATGCCATGAAAGTACCCAGGTAGGAAGACCAGGGGCACCTCGTCTGAATCATATCTTGATCAGGTGACTTTGGCTTAGACAGGGATCTTCCACTTTGCTCTCATTTTGAGATTTGTGCCACTGTTCCTAGGACAGATGAAAAGAGGACCTAACTTCCAAGATAAACAAATGGTACAAGAAAATGTTAACATTCAGATGACATAACACATTAGAGTTGGTGTGTTCTTTAAGAACCTATAAGATTTGGTATGTTCCTTAAGCACCACGTGAAAGAGTGGGGTTTTAGAGTACTAGTTAAGAATATTTAGCAATTCATTAGAATAGGCTAGAGAATAGTTTTTGTGCTTTCCATATCTATGTGGGTTTTTGTTTAAGCCCCTTCTTCTCCTCCTCCTCTTCCCCCTCCTCTCCCCCTCCCTGTACCCCTCTGCCCCTTTCCACCCCCTCTTCTCTCTTTTTCCCCTCTTCCACTGTTCTCCCTCCCCCCTCCCCCTGTTGCCTCCCCCCTCCTCTCCCTCCTCCTCGTCTCTTGGTGGGAGGCGGGGGAAGAAAGGGGAAATTACAAGTTACCCAGACTTTTTAGAAGCAAAAAGACAAATGGGCTCAGTAAAGATCTAAGTTGATCTTTGTCAGGGGAAATACTAGCCTAGGATATTACTGCCTACTGTAACCTATTTGTAGTTAAATATTTAATTTTCAGACCACATTTTGTGGTTCCTTTAGGTCTCTGAGTCAGCAAGACTGCCGTGCAGGCCTGTCCTGAGCTTGTCAGGTTGGCATGTGGCTCCTCTCGTCCACACTGCACAGGCTTAAAAATGCAGTAAGCAACACTGAAAATCCTGCCTATACCCCATGCCAAGCCATAGAGACATTGCAGGGCCATTTTAAACAGTCACAGCACGCAAGCCATCATTTTCAGGGTCCCACGTCTGTGGTGATTTTGCTCGGGAATGTGGACCCAGGTACCCAATTAGTTCGAATAAGGCCAGAACTATATGTGTGAGAGACATGGAGAATGGTCCAAATCACTAACTGTTGTAAGGTATTTTCCTCCAAGTGGCTTTTTCTCAAATTTCCAGAGTAAGAAATCTTCATCAGAGCAGGACATTGAGGTAAATTTGAAGAGCACAAAGTACCGTGGCAGGACAAAGCAGGGGAAATGCAGAGTTCATATTTCCCTGTCTGCTTTCTAGGACAGTGGTTTGTGGAAATAGCGGCCTCTTTGGCTAAAAGATATGTATACACCTGTCTGCAAGAAACGCAAGAAGGGAGAGCAGAAGTCACAGGGGCAGGAACTTTTCCTAAAAATGTAAGTCACTGGGAACACTTTACAATTCTTATCTAAAATGAGGAAATAATGGTTTAATTGTTCTTTTCAAGACTCAAAGCCTTGACCTTCTTTTTCTTCTTACCTTAGGGAGCAGAGTAAATCCTCTCCTTCATTAACGTGGATTGATGCCTCAGACTCTGCTGCTGAGACAGGAGGGGAAAGTACAGCTTGAAATCTCCTGGGTGAACTCCATCCTCAGGCTTATTAATAAAGCACTAGTGGCTTAGTGCACAAAATTTGTGCATGGGGACAGGGGGGAGGGGTGTCCCTCAGCCCGTCCTGCACCCTCTCCAATCTGGGACACCTCAGGGACTCTTGGACATCCCCCTCAGAATCTGGGACTGCTGGCTCTTAACCACCCACCTGCCTGCCAGCCTGATTGCCCCCTAATCGCTCCCCTGCTGGCCTGATTGATGTCTAACAGCCGCCCTGGGAGTCAATCAATCCCACCTGCCCTCCCCTGCCTGCCCCATTGCCTCCACCTGCCCTCCCCAGCAGGCCCGATCCCACAGCTTGCCCACCCCTGCCTCGACCCACCTCCTCCACTGGGACCCACCTCCTGCATGTGAGGTGGCAGAGACACTGGGACCAGCCTCCTCCAAGCCTTGCAGAGCTGCAGGACCCCCAAGCCTCACTGCGTGAGCGGCTGCAGGGCCCAACCTCCAGTGTGTATGCAGCCATCTTGTGGAGGCCATCCTGTGGTAGTCATCCTGTGGCAATGTCAAGCTCAAGGGAGGGAGGACCACCTAGGATTTTATTAGTACAGTTAGTTAATAAATCAGGTATTTGACATGTGTCATTTCATAGCTAACTTCTAGCCATGAGGTAAGGAGTTCAAGTGTAAATAGGCAAGTATTTATATGCAAATACCAAGGGCCTTGGCAAGAAAAGCAGGGCTGCAGCTGGAAGCCCTGGGGAGGCCAATACTTCCTCAAGCAGCAGTGCGGTCCAACCAGGGTGCAGAGGTCTTCTCTCCCTTGTTTCCCCAATACACTCAGTCCCTGAGAACTGGCAGACACCTCCTCTCCCAGGGGTCTAGGTTCCCGTGCTCTGTCCCCCTGGCTCACCAGTTATTGATACCATATTTGACCTCCTATCCATAGAGGACCATTCACTTTCACCCCTCTCAGCAGGTCTTGGGGCTGTCAGAATATTTGGGTCCCTGAGCCTACTCACCTCCCAAAGTTTTAAGATCTGCACAGATGTGTGCCCTCCTGGTGTAGCAGGTTCTTCACCTTAAAAGCTAGAGTAAATTTCACAGGTTTTGTGGTGTTTTTGCTTGTTTGTTTTTCTTTTTAATTAAAAAAACCTCTAAGCATGGCCGGTGTGGCTCAGATGGTTAGACCTCGTCTCATGTACCAGGAAGTCCACGGTTGGATTTACAGGTCGGGGCACAGGTCGGGGCACATGTCAGGGCGGTAGGGGAGCATCTGAACAGTGTTTCTCTCTTTCCCTTCCTCTCTCTGAAATCAAGAAAAATAATAATCAAGTCTTATTAAAAGCAACAACAGAACCCCCTCTAAACTTGGATAACTACCAGGGAGTTGCTGGAGATATACGGTAAAGACAAATGTGTGACTAGTAACTGCCCAAGACTTCCATCCTCAGGACTTTATTTCAGGAAAGGTACTGGTGGGGCCACTTCTCCATTCACTTGTCCTGGCTCAGCCTCTGTGGACCCCACTGAGGGTCATGTGTGTGCACCTCGGCTCCCTTCAGCTCAGACCAGCACCAAACCTCCCTTCTTCCTTCTGTGTCCAACACAGATCCTTGGCTGCATGATGCCAAGTGATAATGGTTCCTCCACTCCTCCAAAGAGAGGAGACTCATTACTAAATCTCATTAAATCAGTGAGACTCAAATGCCTGAGTAAAGGAAATTCTGAGTGAACAAGATTTAATAATTGACCTAAATGACCACAGGTCATTACTGGTGGCTTAGCAATATGAGATGAAGAATGGTGCCACCTTGCCCTGACCGGTTTGGCTCAGTGGATAAAGCATCGGCCTGCGGACTGAAGGGTCCCAGGTTCAATTCCGGTCAAGGGCATGTACCTTGGTTGCGGGCCCATCCCCAGTAGGCTGTGTGCAAGAGGCATCTGATCGATGTTTCTCTCACATGGATGTTTCTGGCTCTCTATCCCTCTCCCTTCTTTTCTGTAAAAAAATCAATAAAATATATTTTAAAAAAAAGAAAAAGAAAAACAAAGAAGAATGGTGCAACCACACACAGGACAATAGCACAGCGTTCTCCAGTGGAGCAGTGGGACTGGGAAACAGCCCAGCACCTTTTGTGGCAGGAGAAAGCAGGGGAAATAGAGAATTCATATCTGTTTTCTAGGAGGGCTTTTGGTGAAGAAAGCAGCCTTTGGCTAAGGGATACGTTTAGACCTCTCAATGCCACATACAAGCAAAACATGGCACGGACGCTACATGACAAGGATTGTCTGATGAGGATGAGCTTTTCAATACGAATGAAGGGTAAATGGGGACAATTTGGAATGCTTATCTAAAATGGTTAGGTAGGGTTCTAGGCAGAGTGAAAGAGCCTCCAGTTCCTATGTGGTTAAGTAGTTTGCTGATGCTGTTCCTTACTGAGAATGAAAACAAGTGTTGACCAGTGAGCCAGCAAAGATACAGTGTGTTTAAGGCACAGCCTGGGAATTGGGATCAGTGAGCTGAGGGGAATCCAGGAGGTGAGGAGAAACACATGGGATAGTCCTGGAGACTCATTTCCTGTCCCCTTTCAGTAGCTCAGCAGATAGCTAGCTTAGCCGGTACCAGTGAGTAATGGAAAAATAGAGTCCCCTTTTCTAATGAGATCATTTCTTTCAGCAAGCAGCTTCCCTGTTGGTGGTATAGATGATCCCGGCCTCACCATCCATATAAGTGTGATGCATTCCATGCAGGCTTCCTCTCTACAGGACCTCTTGCCAAGGGACACATGGTCCTCTAAGTTTAGCCTAATCCCCTTCTATGGAAACGTGGGATTGAGTAAATTGTTTTGTTCTTCTAAATTTTTTAAAAAAGATATTTAAAATGTGAGAGAGTAGGGAAAGAAGAGGGAGAGAGAAACATTGATATGAGAGCAAAACATGGATCGCATGCCCCCTGCTGGGGATCGAGCCTGCAACCCAGGCATGTGCCCTGACCAGGAATCAATCTGAGAACCTTTTGGTGTACGGGAGAACATACAAGCCACAGAGCCACTCTGGCCAGGGCGCTGTTATTCTGATTGGAAGCACCCCCCCCCCCCCCCGCCGCCATAAACAACAACAAAACACTATATTGAACATTTGTCCTCTTTACATGCTGGGTTCAAGGAATTTTGAGCCCACACAAATGTATAGGTTCTTAGCGGACTGATATTATACAGAGGAAGACTTGGAGCCTGGAGTCAAGTCCCCAACCATTATAAGGGCATCATTGGTTAATATATGAGCTCAAAGGGTCTCAAGTCTGTCTCACTGAACCCCTGTATCACAGTGCATTAGGCATCAGTTCCTCCCCATATGAACCTGTCTACATGTTTATATGGATTTACTTGAATATACCTAGACTCTGGAAAGATACACAAGACTGGTGTTATTAGGTGTTTTGGGTGAAGAAATTGAATGGCTGTTGGATAGAACTGGAAGAGTGACTTCTGTACTTTTTGCATTTTTCTTATTTAAAAAATTGTGGTAAAATGCCAATACGATAAAACTGACCATCTTAACCTTTTTAAAAACTATATTTTCATTGATTTCAGAGAGCAATGGAGAGGGAGAGATAGAAACATCAATGAAGAGAGAATTAGTGATCAGCTGCCTCCGGAACACCCCCTACTGGGAATTGAGCCCATAACCAGGCATGTGCCTTGACTGGGCACTGAACTGTGACCACTTGATTGATCGAAGATTGACTTTCAACGACTGAACCACACCTTCTTAACAATTTTATAGTGTACAGGTCTGTGACATTAAGTACATTCACAGTGTTGTGCAAAGATCACCACCATCCATCTCCAGAACATTTTCATCTTGCAAAACTCAAACTCTATCAATTCCTGCTCTCCAGCCCCTGGCAACCACGACTCTACTTTCTAGTCCTGTGAATTTGACCACTCTTATACAAATGGGATCATACGGTATTTGCCTTTTTGTCTTTGACTTTTTTCACATAGCACAGTGTCCTCAAAGTTCATATTGCAGCAAGTGGGGGCACTGAATAATATGCCAGTGAATAGTCCATATTTTGTTTATTCTGTCCTCCCTTGTTACCTTTGCTTCCACCTTTTTGCTATTGTGAAGAATGTTGCCATGAATATGGGGGTACAAATATCTCTTTGAGATCCTTGTATCTTTACATTTTTAAAGTAGATGAATGTGCTGCTTATTTGAAAAAAACAATAAATTAAAAATCCAAAGAATAAAATACAAATCAATAGGAATGAAAGTTGTATTTTTTTTCTCCAACATCTTTTCAAAGTCCCTAGGCAGCCCTTGAGCTTCCAAAGGATCATTTTACTTGGGGGTGAGGATGGCGTGTGGAAGGACAAAAAAGGTGTGTGTCTCCCCCACACCACACCCCTATAGGGTAACAGCTGGGGACCCTAAGGGCCCTGCAGGGAGGGTCCAGTGCAGCATTGTCCTTGCCTGCCTACGGCCCACCCCCTGCCAGACCATTGGCCTGGACACATTCCTGTGCGCTGCCTGCTGCACTGCCAGTGACTTAAGGCCCAGGCAACCCGGGAATGCCTGGCCTTGCCCTGGAGCCCTGCGGCTGCTGGTTTTCTGAGTTAGAAACTCCTTTGCTTCCTCTGCTCCAAACAGCCCCAGCGTTGGAGGGCAAGAGGTTTGGAACAGAAACCAAGGCTTGCCACAATTGCTTCTGACAGTTTTATCTCCCACTTAAGTCAAGGCTGATAGATATCCCACCTTTACCCAGTGGTCTTACTATAACATCAATCACAATGCATCAGGTCACCTTCTTAAAACCTCAATGCATCTCACTGTAGAATTTGTCCAAGTGTCTATGAGCCTTTCATAATCTGGCTGCTGGCTTCCTCTTCTACCTGGTCCGCTCCACTGTCCACCTCACCCCACTGAACATTTCAGTTCTCCACCTAAAGGAGCGCCTTCTGCTCCTCTACTGCCCGGGCACTGTCCCACCAGCACCTTTGCACGTGCTGGGCACTAGGCCTGTCGTGCTTTCCATGGCTGGTGCCTTTTCAGATGTCATCTTCTTGGAGGCCCTTCCCTACCGCACCCCCAGTACAGCCCTCCAGCCACTCCAGTCACCACCCACCCGCCTCACCTCACTCTGTCATGTATTCACCTAACTTACAATCCACGGATACCTTGTCGGGTGTGTATTACCCGATTTCTGTACGGGTCTGCTCTGCAGTGGGGATTGGGGGTGAGTGAAGTGGGGGACTCAGTGGTTGGTGGGAGCGCGGAGGAGGAGACCCACGCCGGGATGACCCCGCGCCGACCAACGCCTGACGCAAGGCCAACGGATTACATCTCTAGTGGTCCTTTCTCAGAGTCAGGAAATCTAAAAATTTCTAAAAATTCAGTAGTTAGTGCTACCTACCTAGTACTCCCCAGTCTTTTTTGGGACTGCGGGGCTGCAGAAATGAATAGAGATGCAAGGAATCCCGGAGTGGGCGGGGCCAAGGAGAGGTCAGACTGGCCCCGCCCCTCGCTCTAGCTTTGCTGCTCAACTGTCAGCAACTGTAGAATGGAATCCCACCCACAGTAACACAACCAATGCCGGTATGTATGGGAGCTGAGCCCTGGACACAGGGCCGGGGCCTGGCCGGGGTGGACGGAGGGATGGAGAAACGGCTTCCTGGAGACGGGGAGGCCCGGAGTCCAGCCTGAGCACCGCAGCCGCCCCATCTCCTGTGAGCCGGGCCTTTGTTCACAGGGGACCTGGGCAGTCTGCAAGCCCAACTGCTTTTTGAGAAAGCACTCTCCTCAGCCAGCAGAGGGTGCCTCCTCCTGCTTCTCAAATGTTAGCATTTCAGAGAGAAACTCATTCATGAAATGAACCGCCTCCGCAGTTGCCTTGGGGAACAGTAGGGAATGGGTGGTTTTGTTTCCCGGGGTGACATTTCACTTAAAGATCAGGGGACCACCCTCAGCGTTGTCAGGGTTCTCCCAGGCTGGCCTTCCCAAGGCTGCAGGGCCGCCCACTCCTGTGCCATCATCGAGGGTTACACTATTCAGCCAGGGATGCCCACGGAGCCCAAAAGGCCTGAAACCAGAGCAGCTTTCCCCGAAATCTCCAGGGAAGGTGGGCGCAGGTGTACCACTCCCAGCTCCACCAGATGAAGCACTGAATCAGGACTAACAGGCTGGCATTGGCAGGGCACTCTGGCTCACAGAATGCATACCGATGGGTCACTCCACCCATCCGCTGGTTCCCATTTTTTAATTATTTGTTTTTTAGATGAAGAAACTTAAACTCAGGAGGGTGAAGGGACTTACTTCAGGTTCATGACAATACCTGTGGAAGCTCGAGGTCAACGCCAAATTTAATGATGTTTAAGCTCATGTCGTTTTTAACCATATTGACTGACTTTCTTTTTATCTTTGTTTGACAACTATTCCTTATCTTCATTCTCCTTAATACTATTGCTCCCCCTTAACCAGTCCTGTGCTTGTCATTGCCCCTATTATTTTTCCATATTTGTAGCCCTAGCATTTCATTCCTTAACTTCTACTCTCCTCCCACTTTTGGTCCATTTTCTTTACAGCAGCATGACCCTCTCCCATATTCATTGGTTGTGGTGCAACAAAGTGGTTAAGAGTAGAGATTCTACAGCCAGAGTGACTGGGTTTGAACCTAGTATGCCATTTATTAGTGTTGAGACTCAATCGCCTCATGTGTATAATGAACATTATATAGTTACCATTATGAAGGAATGAAGTGAGTGTCAGAAGTACTATATACTGTATATACTGGAGGCCTGGTGCACAAGATTCATGCACAGGGGATGGGAGTGATTTGGCAGGCAGGCATAATTAGTTAGGGGCCATCAGGCAGGCAGGTGAGCTGTTAGGAGCCGGCAGTCCCAGATTGCAAGAGGGATGTCCGACTGCCTGTTTAGGCTCGATTCCACAGGGATTGGGCCTAATCTGACAGTCAGAAATCCCCCAAAGGGTCTTCATTGGAGACGCTGCAGGCTGGGCAGAGGGAACCGCCCCCTCTGTGCATGAATTTTGTGCACTAGTTACAGAATAAAAATCTCTTCATCCTCCTTGTCAAAGATGAAATGCTCGCCTAATAATTCTATTTATTGAGATATAAGGAGATGTTCATTTCTATAAAAACTCAATTATGATCCTTTGTCCATGGCAGCTAGAGTCTTGTATGTCATTAATCCTTATTAAGCTAATTAATGGTGCTCTTTAGCAAATGGGTCCTTTTTGGCTTAAAGGAAGTGATTATAACGAGCCTCACATGACATTAAAAATAGCCCTTTGCATTACTGAACCTTTCAAGGGACAACCACTTTTGTATTGATCTTCTTGGGTACCTTTGTCATCTGCGTTCTAAGCCTTACCAACAGTTTGGAGGAAGACAAATGAGATAACTAACTGCTCAATAGATTAGGTCATTCATTACTTCTACTGTGAAATATACTGTAAGCTAATTATTTCATGCTAGCCATAAGTATTCCCATTCTTTAAAAAATGTCAATCAATAAACAAGTTAGCCCTAACTGGTTTGGCTCAGTGGATAGAGCGATGGCCTGAGGAGTGAAGGGTCCTAGGTTCAATTCCGGTCAAGGGCACATGTCCGGGTTGTGGGCTCGATTCCCAGTAGGTTGCATGCAAGAGGCAGTCAGTCAATGATTCTCACTCATTATTGATGTTTCTCTCTCTTCCTCTTCCTTCCTCTTTGAAACTAATTAAAATATACTTTAAAAAAGGTAATAATTCTTTCATTCTCTAGAGATTAAGGAAAGTTATATATGTATATGCCATTTTCAGTTAGCTTTATATTAATCAAGAGACCTGAGAAAATTTTTCAACCCACTAATCACTGAAGTTCAAAACCATTCCTGAAGGGTAGTTGGAGTCTGTATTAGTTTCATAGGTCTACTGTAACAAAGTACCATAAACATAGATTAAACAGCACAAATTTATTCTCTTACAGTTTGGGTGTATAGAAATCCAAAATTGAGATGTTATGGTCCAATATTTATGTCTTGCGACCCAAATTCATATGTGTAAACCCAACCACCAATGCAATAGGATTATTTCTTTTGTCATATACTTAGGCTTAGATGATATCATGAGGGTTAAGCCCTAGCCCCTGTCTCTCTTTAAAATCAATAAACATATCTTTGGGGGAGAATGTAAAAAAAATTGAGAATTTCAAGGAAATGGCAACATTTTTGAATTGTAAAGTGTGTCCCATTCCACACCACTCTAACTGGTGTATTATGTAGGTCAGCTACCCTTCCTGGAAGCAGTATGGCCATTGGGAGGAAGACTCAGATTTCAACTTTGAAGAGGAGCTCAGATTGCCAGACTGGACTAGCTCTTCTGAATTTCCTGAGATGCCAGGCCCTGCAGATTTCTTGGAAAGCTCTTTGATACCCCCCAACTCCCCACCTTCTTTTACACCCCCTCCCCACATCCCACCAATTCTGGGCTCTGGGGCCACCCAAGTGTGCAGGCCAAATCCAGCCTCACTGTGAGTGGGGAGGGGAGACCAAGAGGGAGACAATTATCTTTTGTGCAGGTGAAAGGAACCACGTGATCCCTGGTGATTCTGGGGAAAAGGCTTACTTTCTATAGTCACTTCCGCCCAAGAATAATAAAGGTTTGAACCTGAGTTGGGCTAGGGGTGCTTGGTTGCTAAGGGGCACATGCATGACAGGGCTGCCAATTGTGCCATAGTTGCCAATTGTTGGGGTCCTCTCAGTGCATGGTTGGGGTCCTCTCAGTGCATGGTAATTGTTGGGGTCCTCTCAGTGCATTGTGCCATAGTTGCCAATTGTTGGGGTCCTCTCAGTGCATGGTCTGGGTTGCTTGTATGTGCTCCAGTATTTTGGATCCCTAGTTGTGCTCCAGTGTCCTGGGTCGCTCGTTTGTATCCATTCTTTTGGATTGCTTATTGTGCCTCAGTATCCTGGGTCACTCTTGCCCCATTCGCCTTAGTGGCTCACTGTGCCCCGGACCTTTGCCTGTCAAGTCCGGGCTGCACATGGTCCCACGGTTTGTGTTCCAGTGGCAGCTGTTGTGGCTGCAGGTCTAGGCAGCTCCAATTCGGGAGTTGGCCATGGACTCTATCCTGCTGACCTCCATCCCCCTGGGGCCCTCCAAACCCTGGTTTTGGGACCAGGAAATCCTTCTTCAAATCTTGAATTTCCTTCACTAAACTACAAAAACTTCTCGAATCCATCAGAAGGGTCGACGTCAGCCTCCAAGGTCCTCTATGCATGTTGAAGTTCACCTGTAATACATCAGAAGGCCATAATCTCACTTCCAGATTGGGGGGAAGTTCAACATCGACTCTTACCTATTGGTGTTAAAGATGTGGACGTGGGGGTTTTGATAACTTGCAAGCCCCCTAAGAAGATTGCACCATCTGCTACTAGCAAGGTCTCCGCACATCATGCAAAGTCTACCAAAGAACAACCTACATACCAGCAGGAGTCCCCAGCGCTGTCTACTTCAGAGGCTGATGCTACAGCCCTGAAGCAGACTGCAGCTCCTCCAAAGCTATAGTGACATTTCCACTTTAAGAGCCTGTTCAGGCTCAGGGGCCAACTTTTCCACCGGTGGACCTGGGATTCCCCATCACTCCTGAACATACTTTGGGGGCTGATGCTACAGCCCTGCAGCAGGCGGCAGCTCCTCCAAAGTGCCCTGAGGTGACACTTCAACAACCAGAACTTGTTCAGGTTCAGCAGCCAACTTTTTCTGAAGTCACAGCCACAGTTCTATCGTTTGACCTGAAAGTTACAATAACTCAGCAACGAGAGTCATCAGAGACAGTTCCTCCAATGACTGAACAGAATGCCACCATGAACATATGTGAGCTCTGTTCCTGCAATAATGGGACACTGTCCTATATTGGTTTTGGCTCAAACCTGAGGCTCCACAGAGTGCCAACACCAGAGCCCAGCACCTACAATGGCACCTTCACCGTCTTGTAAGCATTGCCTTTCCTCCTTTGTTCTCTGCATCTTGGCTGACATGGCAGCCTTTTCCTTGAGGTCTTCCTGGGCCTTCCTCATCTCCCCCTTCCTTATCTCCCCCTAACCATGTTGAATGACTTTCTTTTTCTCTTTGTTTGACAACTAATCCTTATCTTCATTCTCCTTAATACTATTGCTCCCACTTAACCAGTCTTCTGCTTGTCATTGCCCCTATTATTTTTCCATATTTTTAGCCCTAGCATTTCATTCTTTAACCTCTACTCTCCTCCCACTTTTGCTCCATTTTCTTTACAGCAGCATGACCCTCTCCCAGACTTATTGGTTGTGGTGCAACAGAGTGGTTAAGAGTAGAGATTCTACAACCAGAGTGACTGGGTTTGAACCTAGTATGCCATTTATTAGTGTTGAGACTCAATTTCCTCATGTATAAAACGAACACTATAGTTACCATTACGTAGGATTGTAGTGAATTTTAGAAATACTATATACTGTATATACTAGAGGCCTGGTGCACAGGATTCATACACGGGGAGCGGGGGGGTTTGGGGGGGTGGGCGGGAGGGAGCGGAGGTCCCCTCAGCCCAACCTGCACCCTCTCACAGTCAAGACCCCTCAGGGAACATTCCTCTTGCAGTCTGGAGCTCTCCAAGTCCAGGATCCCTTGCTCCTTACCACCTGCCTGCAGCAGAGGTTGGAGTGGCTCCCCACACCGCTACTGAGCTCGCCAGCTGTGAGCATAGCTTCTGGCTGAGCAGTGCTCACCCTGTGGGAGCGCACTGACCACCAGGGGCAGCTTCTGCATTGAGAGTCTGCCTCTGGTGGTCAGTGCGCATCATAGCAACCTGTTGTTCCACTGTTTGGTCAATTTGCATGTTATGCTTTTATTATATAGGATAACACACAAGTTCTTAACATATGTCTGTGTTGGCTATTATTATTTGACCCCTCATTCATATCTAGAACTTATCTTTGCCCCCTGGCTTTCTATATAAATCACCCATTTTGTGCCCAACCCAGGTCTAAGTACTGTGGGAGGCACAGAAGTATGACATTGTCTATGGAACATGACAATGGTAGGTGGGAAGAAAGGAAATGTGCATTAAAACAAGGAGGTGATATATAATTAAGTACTAACAGAGATACAGGCCAGAGATGCTGTAATTCAGCAGAATGTGTAGTTATTGGAGTATGGAAGTCAGGGAAAGCTGTATGGATAATCCAGAACTTTAGTTGGGACTTAAAGGGTGGCTATGGTTTGGTAAAAAAGTGAGGGCAAAGGCATGGCTACAGGAATGATCAGGACTTAATAGACCAGTCTGGTTATAAAGAATTGCTTTAGGAAGCAGTGAAAAATAAGATTATGAAAAACCTTGACTATCGGATCTAGGGGTTTGGAAGTTAAACTGAGATAAGGAGACCCACTGAAAGTTTTCAAGTGAGATAGATAGATAAATAAAATAAGAGGGTTACTTTAAATTCCATAGATAGAGCGATCTAGAGACGAAGTCTTGACTTGGGAAGACCAAGTAGAATACTCTAGGAGTCAAGTGAGAAGGTGCTGAATCAGAGTGGTTGTGACAGGAGTAGAAAGAAAATCCAGGGAACGCTATAAAGGAAGAACTGACAAGGTTTGGTAACTGCCTGGAGTGAGGGATGGGATGTACAGGAAAGAGAAAGACCAAATATGGCGCTGGAAAATTTCTGTCCTGGATGATGAGGAGAATGACGGTGGTATGACAGGTGGACATACAGCAGTTGGGAAAGAGAGCCAGTTTGAGGAGGTGAGCTCAGTTTGGGCATCTTTCATTGGTGAGCATAAAGCAACAAGAAGGCTTCTGCTTGAGTGGAAATGTCCACCGGGCAGAGGGGAGACAGCTATCTGACCTTTTCTGACCTTCCTGGACAATATGTAAACTGAATAGGTAAGTTATTGCTGAGGGAAGAGGACAAAGCTAAAGAGTCAAAGTCATCCACAGAGTTGGTGTTTGAAACTGGATCTCAGGAATTTAGCAGCTTGTTTTAAACACTTATAATCCATGGACACATTCTCGCTGTTTGCGGTTTTTCTTTTTTTTAACACATTTTTATTGATTTCAGTGAGGAAGGGAGAGAGAGAGAGAGAGAGAGAAACCTCAATGATGACAAAGTAGGGGGGAATCCAAGATGGCGGCATAGGTAAACACCTAAACTGCTGCCTCCTACAACAATTTAAACTGCAACTAAAAGATAAAACGTCTATCACCCAGAACCACGGGAAAGCTGGCTGAGTGGAAGTTCTACAACTAGAAGGAAAGAGAAAAGAGCATTGAGACGTGCACGAGCTCTGAAAAGCTGAGGTACGGAGGCGCGTGATCCGGGCTGGCGGCGGGCGACTGGGTGCGTTGCTTTTTTCAACCCGAAGGAAGACAAGCCCCCGACTACTCTGAAATCCAGTCTCTGGGGAGACGCGGGGGACCCAAACTCCTACGGGGAGAAGCTGGACTGTCTGCCAGTGAGAGTGGCTTGCTAGCAGAGCTGCGCGCAGGAATAACTGTTTACGGCACTGGGGCACAGGAATCCAGGACACGGTTGGGACACAGAGCGGGCTTACTAGCAGCCATTGCTGTTTGCCACGCCCTAACCTAGTGACGCCCTGAGACCCCGCCCCGCACAACCTACAAACCCACCCAAGCTCCAAGCAGCTCAATTAGCATAAGAAAGCCTGCCCTATTGCAGCTTAACCTAGAAAACTTGCAGCCCGGGTCAGACAGCTCCAAAACCTCCAAACCCCAAGCAAAGAGGAGAAAACTGCAGCTCTCACTGTAGCTCCTGCTGAGTGGCCTCAGACAGTAGCTGACCTGCACCCCATTGGAGATCCAGAAGCCAGTGTACCTAGTGGTCAATGTGAGAAACCAGATTTCAACTCCTCACATCCATAAGTGACACATTCAAGAGGCAGACTCAGTGAGCACCAAAGCCCCACTGAAACAAGTCCTGCCCCATAAGCGCAGCACTTCTTCCATTATAGACACAGGGAGTGCTCACAGCTAATTGGCCTGGAGGTCAATTCCTCCCAGCGTACCAACAGCAATTCAGGCTTAACTACACCAAGACTTTGCACTCAGCCCACAAAGGGGTGTACCAAGAGCATCCACATAAGGTGATTGGGGAGGCTGAGCTACTGCCCCCTATAGGTCACCTACCACACAAAGCCACTCCATCAACACAGGGAAGAAGCCAAAATGCAGAAACAAAGAAACATGTCACGAATGAAAGAAACGGAGGAAAGCAAACTACTGGATGACATAGAGTTCAGAATCACATTTATAAGGTTACTCAAGAATCTTCTAAAAACTGCCGAGAAACTTGATGACACTTCTGAGGAGCTTAGTGAGACCTTCAAGGACCTTAATGAGAATGCCAAAAAAAATGGAAAAGGACCAGTCAGAAATGAAGCATACACTGTCTGAAATAAAGAATATACAGAAACTCAACTGTAGATCAACATACCCCAAGAATCAAACCAAAGATCTGAAATATGTGGAAACAAAAAACATCCAACCAGAAAAACAAAAAGAAAAAAGAATCCAAAAATATGAAGATAATGTAAGGAGCCTCTGGGACAACTTTAAGCGAAACAACATCCGAATTTTTGGGGTGCCAGAAGAAGGGAGAGAGCAAAATAATGAAAACCTATTAGAAGAAATAATGACAGAAAACTTTCCCTACCTGGTGAAAGAAATAGACTTACAAGTTCAGGAAGCGCACAGAACCCCATACAAGAGGAACCCAAAGAGGACCACACCAAGACACATCATAATTAAAATGCCAAGGGCAAAAGACAAAGAGAGAATATTAAAAGCAGCAAGAGAAAAACAGTTAATTACCTACAAGGGAGTACCCATACGACTGTCAGCTGATTTCTCGGCAGAAACTATGCAGGCCAGAAGGGAGTGGCAAGAAATATTCAAAGTGATGAACAGCAAGAACCTACAACCAAGATTACTCTACCCAGCAAAGCTATCATTCAGAGTTGAAGGTCAGATAAAGAGCTTCACAGACAAGAAAAAGCTAAAGGAGTTCATCGCCACCAAGCCAGGATTACATGAAATGCTGAAGGGTATTCTTTAAGAAGAAGAAGAAGAAGAAGAAAAAGGTAAAGATAAAAATTATGAACAACAAAATGACATCAAATACATACCTACCAACAAGTGAATCTAAAAATCAAGTGAATAAAAAATCTGAAGAACAGAATGGACTGGTGAATATAATAGAATCAGGGACATAGAAAGGGAGTTGACTGACGATTCTCAGGGGAAGCAGGTGTGAGGGGTGCGGGAAGAGATTGGACAAAAATCTTACTCCTATGGATGAAGACAGTGGGGGGGGGGTAAGGGCATGGGGTGGGGTGGGGAATCAGGTGGAGGGGAGCTATGGGGGGAAAAAAAGTGGAACACCTGTAATAATCTGAACAATAAAGATTTAATTAAGAAAAAAAAAAATGATGACAAAGTATTATTGATCGGATCGGCTGCCCCCTGCACTCCCCCTACAAGGGACTGAGCCCGCAACCCGAGTTTATGCCCTTGACCTTCCAGTCTGCGGGCCAACACTCTCTCCACTGAGCCATACCAGCCCAGGGCTGTGGTTTGCTTTTATTTAGTGTCACAGAATTGTGTAGGATACTAGAGGCCCAGTGCACGGACCTTGGCCTGGCCTGCTGGGGTCAGTGGACTTCGCACACCACAGCCCAGCCTTACTTGCCAGCTGTCAGGGCTCCAGCCCTCTGTCAGCATGGATCCCACACAGCAGGAAGTAGTGCCTGAAGCAGAAGGCAGCCAGGGAGGACCTGGAGCCCAGGCTGGGCACCTAACTGCTCCCACTCATCCGGGTCCCACTGTGCCTGTGTCCACCTGCCCTATGCCACTGGTCAGGCTTGCAGGGGGAGTGTATGTGGTAGAGGCTCTCTCTGCCTCAGCTGAGCTTGCCAGCTGTGAGCCTGGTGTCTGGCACTGGACTTGTCAGCTGAGCGGCCCTCCCACTGTGGGAGTGCACTGACGGGGGCAGCTTCTGTGTTGAGTGTCTACCCCCTGGTGGTCAGTGCCTGTCAAAGCTACCAGCCAGTCATGTCACTTAAGCTTTTATGTACAGTATATAGCTAATGTGAAAATCCCACCCAACCCTTTCTACCACTCCTGTTATCATTTTGGTGTGTGTCTATGCTTCTAATCTCATTATTTCTCTTTTCTTTTTGCATTTTTGCCCAAAGAGCTATTTCTTTACTCCTTGCTCAGTGATTTGTGCTTTTCCCTGTCAAATATGTCTGTAAGAGCCTTCCATATTAGCCCCTCATTTCTAACTGCCCTTATCCTTCTGACACCTGGAGAGATTTCCACAGAGGGCACTGAGCCACAGATTCAGTATGGCCTGGCATAAGGTTTCTTTAAATTTCATTTTCTTGAAACGATACATTTTTTTTTGCCATTTTTCTTTTTTTAGTATTTTTTTCTCATTCATTTGTAGAAGGAATCAATTTAGAAACTAGTGATTTTGGAAAAACTGCATTAAAGTAATTAACTGGCATTACCTATCCAAGAGAAGAAGTTCAGGTTCTGAGGAGATGCCTCAATTTTTTGCCAGAGACGCCACATTATTCCTTTATAAATATGTTTTTATTGATTTCAGAGTGGAAGGGAGAGGGAGAGAGAGATGGAAACATCAATGATGAGAGAGAGCCATTGATTGGCTGCTTACGGCACACCCCCTACTGGGGATTGAGCTGCAACCCAGGCATGTGCCTTTGACTGGAATTGAACCTGGGACCCTTCAGTGCACAGGCTGATGCTCTGTCTACAGAGCCAAAACAACTAGAGCTCACATTATGTCTTTATTGTGCAAACTGGGAAGCTGATAGTTGCAGAAATTAGAAAGCTTGTGTTTTCTGCATTTGAATAGCAAGGTTGCCATGATTGTTTTACTTATTCTGTTCATTCGTTTCTTACCTACTCAGTGATATTAACTGTGTTTCTTCACAGAAACTTGCAGGGAAATGCTATTTTTGACATAGGAAAAGATACATGGAAGTCATACCATTTGGTTGAGAATCTGTGAGCATATTCTCTCCAAAAACGAATTAAAAAAACTAACTGTATTGTAAGATCCTTCTTGGTCCAGAATTTTGAGGTCAGTAGCTCTGATAAAAGGTATTACCCCGTCTGTATCCCAAATCAATGACTATTGATTGCAGTTTGTTTATTTTAAAAATTAAATTTGCAAGCCCTTCTTTAAAATCAGAGTCAATTTAAACTTATTTTCCATTATAAGAAGTAATACATATTATTTATTTTTATTTTTTTTCCTAATTTTTTTTTCTTAATTAAATCTTTATTGTTCAGATTATTACAGGTGTTCCACTTTTTTTTCCCCCCATAGCTCCCCTCCACCTGATTCCCCACCCCACCCCATGCTCTTACCCCCCGCCCCTGTCTTCATCCATAGGACTAAGATTTTTGTCCAATCTCTTCCCGCACCCCTCACACCTGCTTCCCCTGAGAATCGTCAGTCAACTCCCTTTCTATGTCCCTGATTCTATTATATTCACCAGTCCATTCTGTTCTTCAGATTTTTTATTCACTTGATTTTTTAGATTCACTTGTTGGTAGGTATGTATTTGATGTCATTTTATTGTTCATAATTTTTATCTTTACCTTTTTCTTCTTCTTCTTCTTCTTCTTCTTCTTCTTCTTCTTCTTCTTCTTCTTCTTCTTCCTCTTCCTCTTCTTCTTCTTCTTCTTCTTCTTCTTCTTCTTCTTCTTCTTCTTAAAGAATACCCTTCAGCATTTCATGTAATCCTGGTTTGGTGGCGATGAACTCCTTTAGCTTTTTCTTGTCTGTGAAGCTCTTTATCTGACCTTCAACTCTGAATGATAGCTTTGCTGGGTAGAGTAATCTTGGTTGTAGGTTCTTGCTGTTCATCACTTTGAATATTTCTTGCCACTCCCTTCTGGCCTGCATAGTTTCTGCCGAGAAATCAGCTGACAGTCGTATGGGTACTCCCTTGTAGGTAATTAACTGTTTTTCTCTTGCTGCTTTTAATATTCTCTCTTTGTCTTTTGCCCTTGGCATTTTAATTATGATGTGTCTTGGTGTGGTCCTCTTTGGGTTCCTCTTGTATGGGGTTCTGTGCGCTTCCTGCACTTGTAAGTCTATTTCTTTCACCAGGTAGGAAAAGTTTTCTGTCATTATTTCTTCTAATAGGTTTTCAATATTTTGCTCTCTCCCTTCTTCTGGCACCCCAAAAATTCGGATGTTGGTTCGCTTAAAGTTGTCCCAGAGGCTCCTTACTTTATCTTCATATTTTTGGATTCTTTTTTCTTTTTGTTTTTCTGGTTGGATGTTTTTTGTTTCCACATATTTCAGATCTTTGGTTTGATTCTTGGGGTATGTTGATCTACAGTTGAGTTTCTGTATATTCTTTATTTCAGACAGTGTATGCTTCATTTCTGACTGATCCTTTTCCATTTTTTTGGCATTCTCATTAAGGTCCTTGAAGGTCTCACTAAGCTCCTCAGAAGTGTCATCAAGTTTCTCGGCGGTTTTTAGAAGATTCTTGAGTAACCTTATAAATGTGATTCTGAACTCTATGTCATCCAGTAGTTTGCTTTCCTCCGTTTCTTTCATTCATGACATGTTTCTTTGTTTCTGCATTTTGGCTTCTTCCCTGTGTTGATGGAGTGGCTTTGTGTGGTAGGTGACCTATAGGGGGCAGTAGCTCAGCCTCCCCAATCACCTGATGTGGATGCTCTTGGTACACCCCTTTGTGGGCTGAGTGCAAAGTCTTGGTGTAGTTAAGCCTGAATTGCTGTTGGTACGCTGGGAGGAATTGACCTCCAGGCCAATTAGCTGTGAGCACTCCCTGTGTCTATAATGGAAGAAGTGCTGTGCTGAAGACACGCTTATGGGGCAGGACTTGTTTCAGTAGGGCTTTGGTGCTCACTGAGTCTACCTCTTGAATGTGTCACTTATGGATGTGAGGAGTTGAAATCTGGTGTCTCACACTGACGACTAGGTACACTGGCTTCTGGACCTCCAATGGGGTGCAGGTCAGCTACTGTCTGAGGCCACTCAGCAGGAGCTACAGTGAGAGCTGCAGTTTTCTCCTCTTTGCTTGGGGTTTGGAGGTTTTGGAGCTGTCTGACCCGGGCTGCAAGTTTTCTAGGTTAAGTTGCGATAGGGCAGGCTTTCTTATGCTAATTGAGCTGCTTGGAGCTTGGGTGGGTTTGTAGGTTGTGTGGGGTGGGGGTCTCAGGGCGTCACTAGGTTAGGGCGTGGCAAACAGCAATGGCTGCTAGTAAGCCGGCTCTGTGTTCCCGACCGCGTCTTGGAGTCCTGTGCCCCAGTGCCGTAAACAATTATTCCTGCGCGCAGCTCTGCAAGCAAGCCACTCTCACTGGCAGACAGTCCAGCTTCTCCCCGTAGGAGTTTGGGTCCCCCGTGTCTCCCCAGAGAGTGGATTTCAGAGTAATCGGGGGCTTGTCTCCGTTCAGGTTGAAAAAAGCAACGCACCCAGTCGCCCGCCGCCAGCCCGGATCACGCGCCTCCGTACCTCAGCTTTTCAGCGCTCGTGCACGTCTCAATGCTCTTTTCTCTTTCCTTCTAGTTGTAGAACTTCCACTCAGCCAGCTTTCCCGTGGTTCTGGGTGATAGACGTTTTGTCTTTTAGTTGCAGTTTAAATTGTTGTGGGAGGCAGCAGTTTAGGTGTTTACCTACGCCACCATCTTGGATTCCTCTCTCACATATTATTTTTTTAATATATAAAAATGAAATAGCAGGTATAGTGAAAACCCTGCTTGTGCCCTCATCCCCACCCTAACATAAGTGCTACTCTATGTTTACTACACCCATATATTCCTACAGACCTTTTCCCATGCCTTTACTTATATACATATTTACAGATAGCTAAATAGGTATGTTATGTGATTTTCATATCTTTTTTTTTTTTTACGTAAGTGATAATATCCTACCACTCAATTCTTTCACCTCATAATATATCTTACACATGTTTCCTTCTTGATACAGAGAAGATTACCCAATTCATTTAAACTATTCCATAGTTTAATAATCCCCCTATTGATGGATGTCTAGATTATGTCCAGTTTTCTTGTTACATGTATTTGATGCAACTCACATTCTTGTACATGCATCTTTGGGATCATGGGCAGGTATTGATGTAGAATAGATATTTAGAAATGGAATTGTTGGGGTGAAAGTATATTGATACAACATTTTAATTGCCATCAAAGAAATTATGCCAACTTACACTCCAATCAGTGGGCAACTACAGTATTAGTTTCCTGTATCCTTCCACCACTAGATAGTCGTCATTTTTTTGGCTGATCTAATGGGTGAATAAAGGCGGTCCCACCTAAGTTTGAATTTTTCTGATTACTTGTGAATTCATATACCTTCATATATTTATTGAACATTTGTTTCTTTCAAATATTTTTTATTGATTTCAGAAAGGTGGAGGGAGAGAGAGAGACAGAAGCATCCATGCTGAGAGAGAATCCATTAATCGGCTGCCTCCTATACAGCCTACACTGGAGACTGAGCCCGCAATCTGGGCATGTACCTGTACTGGGAATCAGACCGTGACTTCCTGGTTCATAGGTTGACACTCAACCACTGAGCCATGCTGGCCGGGCAGGTTTGAAGATTTCTAAGTTAGCTTGAGATTTATACCTTGTAAGGGAGAGGTTTCTAAAGAGTCAATGGATGCCCCAGTGCACCATTTCTTAACCATTTTTCCTCCCAAGTGATCTGCAGAAGCTTATTTTGTTGAGGACTATGTTTTTAAATGATTTATAAGTTAAAATATATGGGAAAATAAAGGGAATCTATTACTAAAATGTAGATTTCCAAATTTTTTAATATTTCTATGATTATTCTTTTTTTAATCCTCACCTGAGGATATTTTCCCATTGATTTTTAGAGAGAGTGTGAGAGAGCGGTAAAGACACAAAGAAATAACCATGTGAGTGAGACAGATCACATCAATTGGTTGCTTCCTTCATGCCCTTGTCAGGGATTGAACCTGGGACCCTTTAGACAACAGCTGGATGCTCTGTCCACTGTGTCAAACTAGCTAGTGCCAAAATATTTTTTAAAAAAGATTACTGATAGGCCGGCCAGTGTGGCTCAGTGGTTGATTGTCAACCTATGAACCAGGAGGTCACAGTGGAATTCCTGTTTAGGACACGTGCCCAGTTACAGGCTCAATTCCCAGTGTGGGCTGTGCAGGAGGCAGCCGATCAATGATTCTCTCTCATCATTGATGTTTCTCTCTCTCTCTCTCTCTCTCTCTCTCTCTCTCCCTTCCTCTCCCGTTCTCTTAAAATCAATAAAAATATTTTTAAATTAAATATTATTGATACAACTCTTTTTTATGCTTTTATTTCATCCTTGCCCAAAGATATTTTTTATTAATATTTTTTAGACAGAGTGGAAAGAGGGAAAGAGAGAGAAAGAAAGAAAGATATGAGAAAGACATATCGATTGACTGCCTCCTGCTGGTTTGGGGCCAGGGATTGAACCTGCCACCATACTATGTGTCCTTGACTGGGAATTGAACCCATGACCTTTTGGTCCATTGGCCAACACTCTAACTACTAAGCAAAACCAGCCATGGCAAATCAGCTTCTCTTATATTACATAACACAAGCTATAGTAGTTGGTCTAATAACTGTTATAACTTCACGGTAGTGATGAGAATTAATAAATGGTATTTTGAGTTATGTGCAACAAATACGTTATATGAAAAAATCTGTGATGTTATTGGAGACCCAATGAACTACTCTACTGCAAATCTACTATGATTTGTTTCCTACATTCACAATGCAAAGCAATGCTAATTTTAGGTAGAGGCTTGTGAAAATAGAGATGTAATTTTATTTCCCATTCAGGTTTGGCTCCCTGAATTAGATCCATTCAATCCTATTCACTGACCTCTGCCCTAAAGGGATAATCAACAACTGGAAATTACATGCACACTTTTGCATGTACTCAAGAAAGAGCAGTTTTCTAGGGAAACTTGTCTCCAAAGATTAAGAGTCACAAATGTAGGGGAGAAGAAAGACATTTCCTTGCCTATAAAGCTGTCCTTACCCTCATGAGTCATGGTAAATGGATGATTTGCTTTAAATAAAAATAGAATACTGAAAATGATGTCTGTCATTTTCTGAAATCATGGAAAAAGTATTTATGGAACATCTGCCACGTGCCAGGAACTGTTTTATGTGCCAGGATTACAGGCCCAAGAACAAAATAGACAAATTACGCCAGTTCTCAAGGGGTTTACAAGTATATAATATGACAATGGATATATATATATATATACACACATACATATATATGTATATATGTTTGTGTGTGTGTGTGTATATACACACACATATATGCACACACATATATGTATTCACTAGATTGATGTAATTTCAAATATTGATTAAGTTCTTTGGAGAAAAAGAAAGATGTGGAAGGAAAGTGAATCAATTCTAGAATGGTCCATTGTTTGCAGAAAGAGTACCTGAGAAGAAAGGTTTAAATAAAAAAAAGAACTGATTATCTTCCTTCAGTTAAATAAAAATTAGGGTGGCACCATTGCCCAGGTTCCCCCATATATATTTCTGTGCAGTAAATAGTTGTAGTTATTTTGCATTTCAATCCAGAAATGACCTTTTCATTTTTCAGAAATCTCAGTGGAAATAACTTGAGAGAATTACGTAAAGATTCATTTGAAGGCCTGCTTTCCCTCCAGTATTTGTAAGTTAACTTTATTTACTTAACCGTTTTTTAGTTATATTATCTATAAAATAAATAAGGGGTTCAAATGAGATAATCTCTACAATTTCTGCCAGCAGTAAAATTCTACAATTCCTTAAGTCTGTGTAGGTCATCTCAAGCATTTAATATCTCCTATGCATTTTCAGTTTCACAGTCCTGTAGACAAAATATAATAGGAAAATCTCTTCAGTTAAGGAGTAAATGTGGTGATGAGGTCTGAGTCATGATACACACCCATATGAGCCTTGTTATGTAAGTGTTGATATACCATCTGCGTATATTTTATTTAGTTTAGGGATCATGGATCAAATTGGGTGTATGATTGTTTGTTCCTTTTTTAAAATTTAAATTCTTTATTTTTTAAAATATTACATAAGTCTCCTTTTTCCCCCATTGATCTCTCCGCCGCCGCTCCCAAACCCCCAGATTGTTTGTTTCTTAGAGCACATAAGAATGATTTTTACACTTTTACAGTGCTTTGAAAGAAAAGAAACAAAGAAGACTATGTGTGGCCTGCAAAGCCTAAAATATTTACTGTCTGGCCTTAACACAAAAGGTTTTAAAATATTGATTTAGTAAAATGAGGGGGATTTAGCTTAACCTCAAATTGTCTCCTACAGGACAAGAAAATATAAAACATTTATATTAATTTGAATGCCATTAACCCATAATTTTGTTATAATTAAATCTAAATTAGATTAACATTTACACATTAAATGTTTAAGCAGATGAATCATGTAAATGATATTATTTCGAACATATTAAATTATGAAGAGAGCAGACTGGTGTTGAGGATTTCAATGCAGGAATTGTTATACCAATACTAAAAGTAAATGTTTAAAATGATGGTTAAGTTGTATTGTTAGAAATGTCTATACTAAGAAAGTATATCAGCAATGCCCCTAAATCTACTAATTACAAAATAAAAATCTCTTCAGCCCCCTTGTCAAGGAAGAAATACTTGCCCAATAGTTCTATTTACTTGGAAATAGGGAGATGTTCTTTACTATAAAAACTCAGTTATGATTCTTTGTCCTTGGCACCCAGAGCTGTGTATTGTCATTAATCCTTATTAAGCTAATTAATGATGCTATTTAGCAAATGGGTTCTTTCTGCAAATATGGAAGGCTTAAGGGAAGTAGGCATAAAGAGCCTCACCTGACACTGAAAATAGTCATTTGGATTATCAAACCTTTCAAGCTTCAGAGGGAAGCCTGGGTCTTTTGTATTGATCTTCTTGGGTCTTCCTGGCATCTCACTTCCAAACCTTACATACAGTTTGGAGGAAATAAAATGAAGTAAATAACTGCTCAGTAGGTTAGGTCATTCCTTACTTCTACTGTGAAATACTTTGTAAGCTAACTATTTCATGCTAGCATAAGTATTCCCATCCACTAAAAAATGCCAATCAATAAGCAAGCTAAAAAAGAACATGCCAAGCACTGTACCTAGAACTATAGGCACAAAGATAGGTACGTCAGGGTTCCTACCCGTCTGGTAGTTCATGATCTCATAGGGAAAATAACCATATAAACTCACACCATAGAGCACAGTACTAAGTGGAAGACAATGTGCTGCAGTGGCACACAAGTGGGAGCCATGAAATAATAAAACTACATTTGTTGTAAAAGTCATTTTTCTCTCTCTACTTACCAGCTGTTTGTTTATTTTTTAAATATTTCAGTTTGCACCTGTTTGCATGTCAGTAGACAATGCTGAGGAGCAAGACCCAGTCCATACTTTAAGGAGTTATACTCAGAGGAAATAGGATGCAAAGATAACTCTATAAAAATTTTGTTAGAAATGGGTATATAAATTGGCTTTGGTCACAGCAGAGGGAAAAAAGACTACGTTGCATCAGCAAAGACGTCAGTAGATCAATGCTGTTTGAACAGGACCTTGAGGGGCTCTTGGGGATTAAGGGACAGACATCTTGAGTAGAATAAGCTTGCAAAAGGAGCCTGGGAAAAAATACCTTGAGTAGCTATATAAGTTCACGTAGGGGGAGTAGGAGATTAGAGCCAGATCACCTAGTGCTTTGAATGCCAAGTGCCACGTTATCACAGCAGTGCTCCAGGAGAAACGTTAGCTGACAACAGAGTCACTTGAAGGGCTTGAAAAAGTCAAGCTGCACCCCTGGTTACCAATTCAGTCTCTCCGGAGTCGGACTGAGAATTTGCATCTTCAATAAGTTCCCAAGTGATGCTGGCTGGTATTGAGAACCACTTCTGGAGTGTTAATCTGGTGACTGTGTGTCAGGATGGTTTAGCAAGGGGGAGCTTATAGCTGGAAACACCAGTCAGAAGGCAGGTATACCCATCCAGGAGAAAAGTGAGGGACTCAAGTGGAATCAATGGAAATAAGACAGTCAATTCTAGACGAGAGACGGTGTTTTCAAATAAAAACCCAGCACCATGTTGTTTTCTGTTGCCCCACCACTGTACAGCTGAAGCAATTAAATTCATGGGTATTAAAGCAATGTAAAATAAGAAATGAATATCTGTTAGTGTAATAGAAAGTATCGTTAGTTCAAAGTTCTGTATTAGTTCCAAGTTCTGTATTATTTAGAACAGTCACTTTCTTTTAAGTTACGTGAAAAGGCATCTTTTATTTCTTCTGGTATTGAATTTGCCTAGAAAAACAGAAGTTATCCAGGAAGGTGTGTAGATGTGAGACTATTTCTTTTCATGTTAGAAATTTATAAATGTACATGAAAATATAAACTTTGAGGTCATAATCTAAATTTGATGAGACCACAAAGGGTCTTCTAATCAATTCTTCTGCTCTCGGGAATAATTACCTTCAAAATCTATCAAGACCTATTGTTGTATGTTGTATTTATGAAGATCCTGAAGGTGAGAGTCTTCAGCGATGTGAGGGCAGTGTAAGAGCTCTGGATGGTTCAAATTACAATTCTTCAGGTTTAGAATTTAGACTAAAACTGCGTATTCAACATTATTCTAACCGCTACCAGTTATTCCTACTAATGAGATACCTAGTAAGTAATTGAGGCACTATTTTTCTTTTCCTTTTTCTAAGGACTTCACCTGCAATAAAATAGAATTTATTTAAAGGAATGCATTTGAATCATTACCTCTTTTACAATATATGTAAGTTATAAATATCACTTTATTGTATTTAGAAATTTTATAAAGCGTAATTGTAAACCTTTTTGTTAATCATTTTGAAATAAGATTAAAATTTTATTACTAGAAAGCAACTAAAGTTATGTAGCAAATCCTATTTGTCTCTAGCATAGATTAGTGTGAGAATTCTCTCACATTCAGAATGAAACAATCTATCTGCACAGCAAAGGAAACCATCAACAAAACAAGAAGAAAGCCCACTGCATGGGAGAACAAATTTGCCAATGATATTTCTGATAAGGGTTTAATCTCCAAAATTTACAAACTCATACACTTTAACAGAAGGAAGATAAATGATCCTATCAAAAATGGGCAAAGAGTGTAAACAGACACTTTTCAAAAGAGAACATACAGAAGGTCCAGAGACATATGAAAACATGCTCAAAGTCACTAATCATCTGAGAGATGCAAATCAAAACAACAATGAGATACCATCTCACACCTGTCAGAATGGCTATCATCAACAAATCAACAAATGACAAGTGCTGGCGAGGATGTGGAGAAAAAGGAACCCTCCTGCACTGCTGGTGGCAATGCAGACTGGTGCAGCCACTGTGGAGAACAGTATGGAGTTTCCTCAAAAAGTTGAAAACAGAATGGACCTTTCTATAGCAGTGGTTCTCAACTTGGGTGATTTTGCCCCAGGTGACACTTGGCAATATCCAAAGAGAGTTTTAGTTATCAGACCTGTAGATTTGCTGCTGGCATCTACTGGCAGAGGCCAGAATTATTGTTGAAGACAGTGGACAGTTCCCCAGAATAAAGAGTTTTCTAGCCCAAAATGACAATAGTGTTGAGGTTGTGTAACCTTATTTCAGAGAAATATAGATCAGTGAATACAAGCATTTTTTTGGTATCTAATGCACCACATGTATAAACATGAAAGCATAAACCATAAGCAAATATCTCCCACAGTAAGAATTTTAGTGTACAGAGGGAGTATTGAGGTTGTTTTATCATATATAAATTAGAATCTCTGCTAAAGGATAAGTGATCTGAAAGGATTTTTTCCCTCTTCATTTGCTTGTATCTTTTTTTTTTTTATAGAAATCTTGGTTGTAATTTAATCACAAAAGTGAACTTTGGAACATTTCAGACCTGGCACGGAATGCAGCTATTACACAAGTTGTAAGTGAAATAGAAGATGAACACATGTAAAAAGCTATGTGTAAACACATCATACTGTGGTTGGCTGGGTATAAGCTCAGTTTGGACTCTGAAAAGTATGGCTTAAGAGCCATTCTTTTTTTTTTTTCTTTTTTAAATGAGGAAACTAAGGTACAAAGATTCAGAGACTTGTCTAGCTGATATATGCCATGCTCTGCTTTCCCAGAACCTTTGGCATGGGCTTGTTTGTTTTAAAGAATTGAGGGGTGGGAGGGGAAGAATTGAGAGGACAATTTATTTCAGCATTGGGAATAAAAATTTGTGTCAATTAACAAATTTATTTATTTTATTGATATGTAATCAAAATGTTATTTATTTTTTGAACAAACATCTATTAAATACCTAGTAAATGTGAGGCACTATCAGTCCAAGAAATTGACAAGTAAATAGGTGATTACATACATGCTAACAAAGCCTGTGATGCCAGAATACACATGGAGTATGTGATAGGAGCATGGCTTTCACCACTTCCTCTTAGATCTACCCCATTTTGTGGCTCCAAAACTGTGGGAACCCCTTTCACGTCCCGCGTGGTTCAGGGTTCCGGTTCAGGGTTCGGGTTCTGGAGAAGGCCGCACACAAATGAAAAGACACTAGAAAAGTATTAATTTGGGAATATTGGGGGCCAGGCGGGAGCCCACCTCTAGTGGGAAGACTACCCCCTGCTCTGGCCTTGCTATCCCTTTTATTAAGACTATGGGATACAACCACAACCTTTAGGCAGGAAATTCCAATAACAGAAATTTACATGAGACAAACAGAGGTGGAGGCTGCTTGGGTTAACAATGTTTCAACTAAACAGTGAGCGATTAGCTCCGACCTCTCAGAGCAATCAAGATTGGCTGCCTTCTGGATTCCCTTTCCACATCTCTCTATTAGTGGGACAGTGATTGGTTTCCGGCACAAAACCAAGGAATTAGTTCTATTTTTCTCTTTAACTGGGTGGTTTAAACTGGATTTTTAAAAATTTCTGGAGAAGAAAGAAAAACACCTTGAATTATGAGGACATTAGAAATGGTACTGCCTGTAGAGCAGGAGCTTCCTATCAGCATAGTCACTAATAGGGTTTCAATCTGAAAAGTTCTTCAGTATATTTTTCTTTGCTATCCACATCTTTTTTTTTTTTTACTTTCTCTTCTCCACTTTATCATTTAGAGACTTGGGTGGTTCCCCAAAAAGAACCTTTATAGCCCTGGCCCATGTTATACAGTGTTGGAGCACTGGCCCATACAACAAGGGGTTGCAGGTTCGATACCTGGTCAAGGTTCTGTCCCTGGCCCTGGTTGGGTCATGTGGTGGAGGCAACCAATGGATGTGTCTCTCTCACATGGACGTTCTTCTTTTCTCTCTCTCGCACTCTCTGTAAAAAAAGCAGTGGAAAAAATAACCTCAGATGAGATTAACAACAACTAAAGAGAATGCTTTACAGATTCTAAGGGTGATCTGGGACTAGACAGGAAATGATTTATTTCAACCTTCCCATTTTGAACCAACAACATGTATATAAACTTTCATGGCAGTTATTAAAAATGCAGACAATTTTAATTCTATTGCATTTTTCAGAATTCTCCACCATAATCCCCTGATGACTGTTCAAGATCCATATCTTTTTAATTTGCCAGCGTTGAAATATTTGTATTGCAACAATTTCATGGCTCATGAGATGATTTCTGCTCTTTCTCACTTATGTCAAAGATGAACTATTTTGCATTTTGAGAAAAATCTCGTAATTTACCTTTGAACTGGGTTATTGAAAATGATTTATTGGCACAGAAAAGTGATAAAGAAACAGTGTACGAGGGCAGGCAGCCAGCAGAGGAAGGGAGCATTGTTGAAGAACACACTCAGACATGAAACATGTGGACGCATGTCGAAATACCATGGATCTCAGAAGGAAAAAGGGACTAATTATACATTATGTGCTTTTTAAAGAGTGATCAAATAGTGGCTGCAACAGAGAATGAGAAGTAGGATGATGGTAACACAATAACAAAAGAACAGATTATACTGATCACCAAAGTGGTTAACTTGATGATGCAAATAAATTTAAATTTCTTCAAGAAGAGCTCTCTAAAATGATTATCTATGGAAAGGAAAGAAAAGCACCTTGAACCAGGAGCTGGCTTGACAGAGAAGCCAGAACTTAAGTAAACAGATGTTGTTAAGTGTCTTTTTAAGAATAAGATTTTTGTCTTTGGGTTCCTATCATGCATGTTTGGTCTTTTTCCGTCAGAGACATGGGAGCAACACAAGTGACATTTACAACACTTGACGACTCCTGAATTAGAAAAACTGTAAGTTGATTTTTCTTATGTTTATTTTCACTTAGTTCTTTTAGGTTTCCTTTCTTATTTTCTTAAGTCAGTTTTATTGAGGTATAAATTTTATTTAATGTAAGTCACTATTTTAAAGTGTACAGTTAGTGAGTTTTGATAAACATGTAGTTTGATAAATGTATCACCACCACATTAGACATCCAAAACACTTCTTTCATACCCAAAAGGCCCTCATGTTTCTTTTCAGTCAGTTCCTCCTCCCACCACCAGCCCCTGACAAGCACAAGTCTGATTTTTGTTGTAATAGTCCTGCCTTTTCAAGTGTCTTATAAATGAAATCATGTAGAGCAAGTATGTCAAACTCCAAGGCTAACTGGGCAAAGAAATGAGGCATGTGGCTATGGGCTGCGAGTTTGACATGCTTGATGTAGGGTGTAGCTTTCTGCGTTTGGCTTTTTTCATGTAGCATAATCATCTTGGGATCCATCTACGTTGTTGCATCTATCAGTAGCACATTTCTTTTTTTATTGCAGCATAGTATTGTTACAGAGAACCGAAAAAGAACAAAGCAATACTTACAGAGATGGAGTTACTTTTATTGTGCGCGGGTCCACAGGAAAATGTCTCTCAAATTCTGGGCCCCAACATGCAGGAACCTTCCCTATTTATATGTTTCCACCTTCTTTGTCTCCCAAATATGGGGTGTTTCCAGCCCCTTTTACAAGTTCTTAAAGAGCCTGTATGTGCCGGGACCTTGAGACCTCAACCAGAGGCCTGGCCTAGCGCCAGCACTGATAACCTTGTCTGGGGAAGGTTTAATGGCCTCTCTGAAGTGGGAGTAGTGTTAGCAAGCAAGAATTTACAGAAGCCAAATAGCAGGGTTAATATTTCAAACAGCAGTATTTATATAAGATGGATGCTTCATTCCCCACTGCGTTTATGTACATGAGTCAAATCATTGACTCTTAGTCATTGTAGTTATATTTACTCCTGAGGACTATAATCTTAATTTTCTGCCTAATAAAGTTAGTGGGCCTGCTTATAAGATAAGGGACCGAAATGAGGACCAGGAGTAATCTTTAGAGAGTCCCAAGAGTCCTAGACTCTCAATTTTTCCTGGGCTGTCTTAAGCCAGGTATTATGAAGCCACGTTGGGATTCCGTTGACCTTGACTGCCATGGAGATTGTCCTTTCCATGTAGGAGTCAGTCCTTGGGTGGCAAATTTCTTTACCCAAACAGAGTCACCAGGGTGGAAGGGATGAACCAGACCAGAAGTTGGTACAGGCAGAGCATCTCAGATGTGCTTTGGATTGCTTCCTGGGTAGACTGTAAAGCCTGTAAGAACTTGAATAAAGACTGGTTATGGATTTTAGCTTTTCTAGATTGGGTAGGTCAGGATCTGGAAGAGTCACTGGAATTGGTAGAGGCCCCACTGGTTTTAGGGCAGCCTCCTGGGCAGCTTCATCTGTCTCCCAGTTCTCTCTTGCTTCTGTGGAGAACCCTTATCTTGTTGTAAATGCGTACCTGCTATCAGTATAAATTGTTATTGATTTTTCTTTTGTTTACCAGAGAACCTGAAACTGGGTGACTCAAGTGTTTGACATCCAGTTCTCTAGTGTGTTCTGGAGTAAAACCTCGAACTCATGTGGGGCAGTTAGGATTAGTTACTGCCCTAGGGTTAACTTATTTGTTTTTTTAATAAGCATAGCTGTGGCTGCTACTGCCCAGAGGCAAGTATGTCACCCAAATGCAAAGGTCAAGCCTTTTGGACAAATAGGCTACCAGCCTTTTCTTGGGGCTGAGACTTTGGTGAGTACCTCTTTGGCTATGCCCCTTGTCTTACATACGTAGAGGTGGAAAGACTTAGTTACATCCTGTAGCACTAATTGGCCCATCGTCCCTGCTCTGCTCATGTCTGTCTAACTGCCTAATATATTACCTCAAGGATCCTGGCTCTGAATTCTTTTAGGGAAAATGGACGTTGAATTTCTTCTGTAGCTGCTTCATGCTGAGGAGGGACAGAGTTTTCTCTCAGAGCCAAGAGATCCTTGCTGTCTGTCACAGGGATGATGAGGCCTCATCCCAGAAGGAGGTGGGCTTGTAACCTGGCAGAGACAAACTGTAACAAATGGTCCGTGGAAGGGAAAGAGAACATTTCAGTTTTAATGACCTCTATTGAAATAGAATTTTTCTCCTTAAAATTACCTCTATGTTTATCAAAAGAGCCAGATCAAGACAAATTTATCTATTGTATTCAATTAGGCCTGATTGTTTGCATAAACACAACAAGAATGGTAACTGACTACCTTTGCCGGAATTTCATGATTGAATCTTAGCATGCCCCGTAGGGCCAGGAAGCCAAGCCATCCAGCTGCCGTCAGGCCTGCCTGTAGTATCTGCTGGGTTAGGTGAATCCCTCACCTGCAGCGACTCCACCTGGGCCCACGCTCTAGGTTCTAAGGCCCATCTCAGCAGCCCTCCTACTCATCATGGCCTAGCATGTGTGGGGTTCCGCAGGGACGCAGAGTCGTCCTTATTGCTCCCCTTCTACTCTGACCAACTGCCAGTGATGGTAGGGCATGGGCCTGACTCTCCAGCACCAGCCATTTTCAGAGCTCCCAAGCAGGATACCAGGCTTTTCCTTGGCACTCTTATTGGCTCCAAGTCTTCAGAGTTCAGGCAGGGCTCTTTAAAACATGACACTCCAGTCAAAGTTTCCAGTCAATAAAACCACTATTAGAAACCGGTCTTATTGAACTTATGCAAAGAAATGTATTGCCATGATTTATTAAGCATTGCCAGATTTCAGAGGAATTAAATAAGGAGAAAAATATACTGACCTGCTTTAAGATCTTCTGATTTTCCTTGTTAGTCATTTCTATGGATTCTTCAGAGAAATATAACTGTCTTCAAATGACAAGGAGAAATTCAAAATGTGTCTATATTCAAGTAGACAATTATAGCTATCCTTGTAGTAGGGTTCCCCCTACTTAACGTGTCCTTAAAATTTCATATGGTCTCTGGGAGGGGTGACATGCCCTCTGAGAAAGGACTAAGGGAGCTTTATTGCTTTATAGGGTCTCATGTGTCACAGGACCTCACGGTCTGTAATTCCTGTAACAAAGGGCTGGTACTCACCACTTCCCTCTGTTCCAAACAGGCCTTCCCCAGTTTCCTAAAGTTGAGGTTTGTGCCACCCCTGACATGGGCATGGTCACACAGGCCTGCAAGACAGTAACACTGGCACTGTGGCCATCTAAGGTAGCCAAATCTTCTGCTACCATATATGACACATGGTAGGGCTATACAAATATCTTAGGGAGGTGACTAAGATCTATTCTTGACCTTCCCACACAAAGTAAAATTGTCCTTGTCTTTCTGGAGTCTGTCCATGAAGTCGCAGGTATCATCTAAGTCTATTATACAGTTTTCTGCAGGTCACTGTCAGGGCTGTGCATGGTGGCCAGTTCTTCTTTCTAGCCACAAACACAGCCTGTCTAATTTCCCTAAATTTTATTCTGGCACGGGAGAAAATTGTTTTGCTGTAAACAGGCAGCTTAACCCCTACGTATCTGGGCTTGGACATCTGCCTAGAAAGCCGTAATTTATAAGTTTAACATGTGGCCTTAGGTCCTTCTAACCCAACAGGGTCTCTGCCATCCCTCAGTCAGACTCCTCCTCTCTTGGAGAATCTGTGTCCTGAAGGCTCCCCAGTCCAGGGAGAGTGCCTTTCCTTTGCTCTTTGACTTTAAGCTGCCAGTCCAAAACAGCCAGAGTTGCAGTTAGAAGCAGCTTTGCATATTGCAAAACGCTTCTGTGGCAGTGGCTTGGGTATTAGGCCCCTTGTCTTCCCGCCAGTCCCATTTGTGGCAGAGCAGCCACCAAGCCTCTCCCAAGGGAGTGCACTGGAAAGGGATCTCAGCCCCTCCTCTTCCAGCAGCAACAGGTACTGAACCCTTTCAGTACATTTGCAAACAGGGAGCTTTCACTAGCTCTATCTGCTGCTTTTACAGATCCTGGGCCTGCTGCTCTATTCCTGGGGCCGCAGGAAGGCCAGTAGCAGTCACTGGCTTCTGGTTTAACTGCTGCAGCCAGCAAGCCAAAGGCCTAAGTCTTGTATTGCTTGTTGTAAAACACTCATTACTCACTGGGCAGCAGTGGGGCAGCTCTAGTGTCAGGTAAATGTCTGCTGCTCCTGCTTTTCTCACTGCTGTGGCTTCTTCCAGGGCCACTGCAGGCAGTTCAGGCATCCAGCCCCCCTCACCCCCTTCTTTCATCTGGCTCTTGGGGGATGAGTCTGCCTAGCAACCAGTTTTTAAATCACCAGGGCAGCTAGATTAATTATGCTTGCAGAAAACTTGCGACCTTAAATCTAGTGAAGTTCTGATAAGACACCTGGACCATACCCCTATGCCAGCAGAGCGGTCTGCAGCCAGTAAAATCAACAAAAACCTATCTCTCCCTGCTTCATAATTAACTGCCGATAACCACCCCTCCTCCGACCCGTCCCTCAGTCCAGTTGCTTGTCTCTCTTCCCGATTGTGAGTCAGTGGGAGACAATTCCTATAGAGGGGAGAAATAGAAACAGTGGAAGTTTCAGAGAAAACTACAGACTTCCGCTGTTGTAGTGCTCCCTTTTGAAGGCTGAGGTCCCACCTGTGGAGAAAAATGACTCTTAGTCAGCCTGGAAAGATAGGGAGGAGGAAGATAAAGGTGTGTAGGGGAGATTTCTTGCGAACTGAAAGCCTGGAAGGCCTCCTGAAAGAAAAGAACTTTAATCCAGTTACAGATGCTATTAGAATTGGGGGTCCATAGATGGTTAATAATAACTTCAGCCTTAGTTCCACCACAGGTGGCTCACGTTGGATTATGATGTCACAGGCAGGGACAGGGCCTGTAAATCTCTCCGCCCTGCGGAGCTATAAGCCCTGTCCCTTGAAGTCTCCAACCACCAAAAGAGATAAGAAAGCCATAAATAAAAGTTCTTTGTTCTTTGAAATGTCACAAATTTATACCTTTAAATTAACCCTAGGACTTTAAAATTTCAATTTAATACAGCAAATTCACAAATCAGAGCAAACTGAAACCCTTACTTATATAAAATTAGAGAGAAATTTTTATTAGCTCAATGGGCTGATTCCCTCCTACTGTGATAGAGAACAAACATCTCTGAGAAAAATAACTCAGCAGCACTGCTTAAGATGTTTGCAGACCATCACAGGTTCAGAATTTAATAAATAAAACAGTTTAGCCAGATGAATCAACAGAAATGCAGAATAAATCAAAGTAGCTTTCTCTTCACACAGACCAATTAATGAGCAGATAATTATGCCAAGACAGACAAACATCCATACTCACACTCTCTCAGTAGACTAGCCCAAACTGGAGCTGAGCAGATAAATGAAACAATGCCCAACTCCCCAGATGGGCATGGGGGCACTCCCGGCACCCACGCCCCAGAACAGAATTCTCAACCAATGTCTTGGTGAGATCCTACCGGAGGAGTTAAGACTGCATCCAGTCCCCCTTTTCAGTAGCAAATTGGTTAGTCCCACACAAACAAACAGCAGAGTGAACTCATAATTCCTTCACTCACCTCCAGAGTCCCACATTTATATACTAGCTAGTCCGAGTTTTTGACTTCTACTGGATATTTACCCAGAGTTTAAACAGCCACCTGATTCCCTGACTCCTGATTAATTTGCCTGAGGAAGCTGTATGGCTTCCGGGGAGGTGATCAATCTCCCCCTTCCACTCACTTGGAGTGGGCTGAACAGACGGGGCCCCTACCTTACAGATTCTGTCAACAGGTCCAGAAGTGTTTGTCCACTCTCTCCAGATGCCGGCCGGGTCCTGGGCTGAGGTCTGGGAGTGCCTGGAGACCCCGGTTCAATTCTGCTAAATCAGCAGAGCGGCACCTCCCAGAGGCCTATCCAGCTCCCTGAGCCCCAAACCTGACCCATTCACCAGAGGCCAAAAAAGCCAAGCACAGTTGTTCCTCGGCTCAGGGAACCAATAATGTTACAGAAAACTGAAGAAGAACAAAGCAATACTTAGAGAGATGGAGTTACCTTTATTCCGAGCAGGTCAAGAGGAAAATGTCTCTCAAATTCTGGGCCCCAACATGCAGGAACCTTCCCTATTTATATGTTTCCACCTTCTTTGTCTCCCAAATATGGGGTGTTTCCAGCCCCTTTTACAAGTTCTTAAAGAGCCTGTATGTGCCGGGACCTTGAGACCTCAACCAGAGGCCTGGCCTGGCACCAGCACTGATATCCTTGTCTGGGGAAGGTTTAATGGCCTCTCTAAAGTGGGAGTAGTGTTAGCAAGCAAGAATTTACAGAAGCCAAATAGCAGGGTTAATATTTCAAACAGCAGTATTTATATAAGATGGATGCTTCAGTATTCCCATTGTGTGTATATGCCATTTTGTTTATGCAGTAATCAGGTAATGGATATTTGAATTGTTTCTAGCTTTTTGGCTATTATGAATAAAGATGCTGACAATACTCACATGCAGATCTATGTGTGCACGTACGTTTTTATTGCTTCGGGGTAAAATACCTAATGATGGGTTACTGCATCATATGCAGAGTATATCTAACTAGTAACGAACCTGCTGAACTGTGTTTAAAGTGGTTATACCATCTTGCCTTTCCACCAGTGGTAGATGAGAGTTGCAATTGCTCCACATTTTCACCTGATCTGTATTTTTGTTTTTTTAAGAGTGTTTTATATAAAGTCCTTTCTGTAAGATATGTGCTTACTAAATATCTTCTCCCAGGTTGTGCCTTATATTAAACGTCTCTCTGAAGACCAGAAGGTTTTTAAAAATATATTTTTTATTTATTTCCGAGAGGGAGAGGCGGAGGGAGAGAGAGAAACCTCAATGAGAAGAGAATCGTTGATCAGCTGCTTCCTGCAGCAATCCTACTGGGGATGGAGCTTGTACCGGGGCCTGTGCCCTGACCAGGAATCCAACCGTGACCTCTTGGTTCATAGGTCGATGAACCAAGGAGGTCATTGGTTTCATAGGTCGATGAACCAAGGAGGTCATTGGTTTCCTCCTGCACACCTAAAGTCATCAAAATCAAACTGTCTATGACCTCAAAAAGCTTCATCATGTCCCTTTTATAATTCTTCCTTCCCACTCCTCCTTGCCCTCCCCAGTTCCTGTACAACTATTGATCTGCTTTGTGTTGCTATAGGTTAGTTTGCATTTTCTAGAATTTTATGTAAATGGAATTATATACTATCTACTCTTTTCTAACTGGCTTCCTTTACTCCAATGATTATTTTAAGACTAGAGTCCTGGTGCATGAAATTTGTGCACTGGGAGGGAGGATCTCTCAGCCCAGCCCTCGGGGAATGCCCAACTCAGGGCTTAGGCCCGATCCCTTAGTGCTGCCCTGAGGCAGCAGAGGCTGCCACCACCACCTCGGCGCTCCCCAGTTGTGAGGCCGACTTCTGGCTGAGAGGTGCTCCCCCTGTGGGAGTGCACTGCCCATCGGGGGCAGCTCCTGTGTTGAGCGTCTACCTCCTGGTGGTCAGTGCACATCAAAGGGATCAGTCATTCTGCTGTTTGGTCGAATTGCATATTAGCCTTTTATTGTATAGGATTAGTCCATGCTGTTTGGCATATCATTAATTCATTTCTCTTTATTGCTGAATAGTATTTCATTATATATGGTATATCAGTATTTTTCAACATTGATGGCTATTGGAGTTGTTCCAATTTTTGAGTGTCACAAATAAAGCTATTATGAATATTTATGTACAAGTCTGTTTATGGAAATACACTTCTATTTCTCTTGATAAATACCTGAAGGTAGAATGGCTGGGTCATACAGTAGGTGTATGTTTAAGTTTTTAAAAAACTATTTTCCAAGTAACTCCTTTGTCACTAATATAATTCGGTATGTTTCCATTTACAGTATCTTACCTAACCATTTGGCCTGCTGCCTCTGCCAATTTAAAAATAATATTGAGGCTGTTGCCAGGACAGTCAAACTACATTGTGATACCGAATGTCTGGCCAACACACCTTGTGGTGAGTCTGAATTGCCCAGTGATAAACTTTTAAATTTTTATTTTATGTTTTCATTTTTTATTTGAAATAAATGACGGTACATTTTTAAGCAATAAAGCAACTGTATTATTTTTATTCATTTACTCAGAGTTCAACTCTAACATTTTAAGAACTACTCCCTGCTAAAAGTCAGATGAAGGGGAAGGGTATTAACATTAATGGCCACATAGTGTGTGCGGTGCTCTCTCCTGGGTGCATTACTTCCAAATGAGAACGTGTTCATTAGTGTGTCACAGTTGGTAAACTGTTTGTATGCATTAGGTTTCATTGCCCTTTGCAGTGTAGACACATGTAGATACATTTTTATTTAGTCTATCTTTGCAAGTTTATGAAAAGAGTACAAATGATGCTGTTTTATGTCAGTTTTATTTGGAACCTGAGAGTTTTTGGATCCATCACCAGAAGCTGCTACCCAGCCCGTCTAAGGAATGGGAGGGCTCTTTATTCTTAGACTGTCCAACTCTGAACTTGCTCTGAAGCACAAGGTTTCCTATCCACCGAACACTCGTGTGTTTTTATTGGCAGCTACTTGACAACTCCCAAAATGTGCTTTCATGCCCAGATAGCTTAAATAGGGATTTCCATCAGTGATCTGTGCTACTTATATAAAGGCAGTGTTGCTTATTTTTCAAAACAATGTTTTGACCAATTATATTACTCCCTTCTGCCCCAAGAGTGGGCAGAACAGGCATTTTAATCTCCTTTTACCGGTGAGTACAAACAAGATCAGAAAGGGCTAAGAGCTGTCACCTAGCGCCCAGGTCTCCAGCTCCTAGATCTGGGCTCTCCGCAAGCCCATGCTCTTTCCCAGGACGGTCCCTCCTTCTCTGCCCCTTATCACCACCAGCAGTACTTTGAATTCTTCTGAAAATTCTTGTGCACCAGCTGACAGTGGTACTCTTGACCTTCATGCAATCAGAAGGTTTGGATGGTTCCCCAAATAAAGATGAAAATATAAGAAATGATATGAAATGATAGCAAAGTAGGCATCTGAAAAAAATTATCTTTTCCCTTCTGTATTTTAGACCCCCAAATATTATTCCATAGTTTATTGAACATTCCACAGTGGTACACAACCTGGCAAGTCTCTTAACGTACATCCCAGATGCCTGCCTACATCTTAAGCACAGAGCGAGGGTAGACATGTTGTTTTTTTCTGTATAGAGCCTTCCGTTATGGGGCTGGCATATGTGGAAGCAGGGCCCAAGTAAGGAATCAGTGGGTTAGTGGAGAAGGGTGTGTCCAGATGAGGACCTGTTAGCAGTGGGTTAATCATGGTCATCTGTGATGGCGGCAAGAACACAGGCACCCTGAAGAGTGGAGAGAGGAAGCCTCAGGCTCCCTCTGCATCTGAGGCAGGACAGGATGGGGTACGTGGATGTGAGGAGTCACCGTAGATCTGCAGAGAGTCTAACTGAGTGGGTCTTCGAGCCTTGGCTTTTCTCCAGTAACCGGCAATTGGCTTTGGGGACCAATGCAATAATCCTCAATATAGTCACCGTATGTCATGCTATGGAATGTTCTAAGTAAATAACCTCTTTTAAAAAAGATACATTTTCTCCTTTTGTTGTATCAACAATCATCGATTTAAGTTGGGGTTTATTTTTATCCTGTCTTAATGGCACTCAAATATTTGCTGATTCCCTATATATTTGACTGGGATGTATGGCTATGGACTGACAAATAGCTGTCCTATGAGTCTTTCAATATCAAATGTGATTTCTTCTCTTTTGACAGATGAAGAACTCTCAATAGAAGGACCGCTGATGAAAGTACTACAAGGCCTGCAGAACACCAGCACTGAGCTGACAATTGAGCCAGAGAGGGCATCCTCAAACAAAAATAGCGACACTTGACCATCCCTTATGAGTGAGCAGCCAGACTTTAAAGATAACAGTGATGTTATTAGTGCACTAAATTACCTATTGCCTTATTTCTTGAAGGGAGATCCAGAAGATATAGAATCAACTTTATTACCATTCATTAAACCCCCTCTTTCAAATGTACATGATGCAGTTATGCTCCTGAATCATTTGAAACACAACAGAGGGAATCCTTCTCTAATCCTGAACTTAACCATTCAAGTTTCAAAAATTAACCAAGGAAACTCTATTTTCTGGAACAGGCCTTCTGATGAGACTGCTCACTGAGCAGCAGGAAGTACAGATGTCCAACGCAGAGTGGGATGCAGAACAATGGAAAAATGAGAGGATGCAAGCCCCCAGGGAGCAGGAAGAGAAGGAGTCAGATGAGGTGAGGTCCTGAAACAGAGGACCTGGACTTTTAGTCAGTTTAGGCCATGCCATGAAAGTACCCAGGTAGGAAGACCAGGGGCACCTCGTCTGAATCATATCTTGATCAGGTGACTTTGGCTTAGACAGGGATCTTCCACTTTGCTCTCATTTTGAGATTTGTGCCACTGTTCCTAGGACAGATGAGAAGAAGACCTAACTTCCAAGATAAACAAATGGTACAAGAAAATGTTAACATTCAGATGACATAACACATTAGAGTTGGTGTGTTCTTTAAGAACCTATAAGATTTGGTATGTTCCTTAAGCACCACGTGAAAGAGTGGGGTTTTAGAGTACTAGTTAAGAATATTTAGCAATTCATTAGAATAGGCTAGAGAATAGTTTTTGTGCTTTCCACATCTATGTGGGTTTTTGTTTAAGCCCCTTCTTCTCCTCCTCCTCTTCCCCCTCCCCTCCCCCTCCTTGTACCCCTCCTCCCCTTCCCACACACTCTTCCCCCTCTTCAGCTCTTCCCCCTCCCCCCTCCTTGGTTCCCTTCCCACCTCCTTCTCCCCCCCTCTTGGTGGTGGTGGTGGGGGGGTACGGGAAGAAAGGGGAAATTACAAGTTACCCAGACTTTTTAGAAGCAAAAAGACAAATGGGCTCAGTAAAGATCTAAGTTGATCTTTGTCATGAGAAATACTAACCTAGGACATTACTGCCTACTGTAACCTATTTGTAGTTAAATATTTAATTTTCAGACCATATTTTGTGGTTACTTTAGGTCTCTGAGTCTGTAAGACTGCCGTGCAGGCCTGCCCTGAGCTTGTCAGGTTGGCATGTGGCCCCTCTCCACACTGCACAGGCTTAAAAATGCGGTAAGCAACACTGAAAATCCTGCCTATATCCCATGCCAAGCCACAGAGACATTGCAGGGCCATTTTAAACAGTCACAGCACGCAAGCCATCATTTTCAAGGTCCCAGGTCTGTGGTGATTTTGCTCGGGAATGTGGATCCAGGTACCCAATTAGTTCGAATAAGGCCAGAACTATATGTGTGAGAGACATGGAGAATGGCCCGAATCACTAACTGTTGTTAGGTATTTTCCTCCAAGTGGCTTTTTCTCAAATTTCCAGAGTAAGAAATCTTCATCAGAGCAGGACATTGAGGTAAATTTGAAGAGCACAAAGTACCGTGGCAGGACAAAGCAGGGGAAATGCAGAGTTCATATTTCCCTGTCTGCTTTCTAGGACAGTGGTTTGTGGAAATAGCGGCCTCTTTGGCTAAAAGATATGTATACACCTGTCTGCAAGAAACGCAAGAAGGGAGAGCAGAAGTCACAGGGGCAGGAACTTTTCCTAAAAATGTAAATCACTGGGAACACTTTAGAATTCCTATCTAAAATGAGGAAATAATGAATAGTTTGTTTCTTTCAAGACTCAAAGCCTTGACCTTCTTTTTCTTCTTAAATTGGGAGCAGAGTAAATCCTCTCCTTCATTAACATGGATTGATGCCTCAGACTCTGCTGCTGAGACAGGAGGGAAAGTACATCGTGAAATCTCCCGAGTGAACCCCATCCTCAGGCTTATTAATAAGGCTCTGGTGCACGAATAAAGCATTAGTGCAGGAAATTTGTGCATGGGGGCAGAGGGGAGGGGTGTCCCTCAGCCCGTCCTGCACACTTTCCAATCTAGGACACCTCAGGGACTCTTGGACATCCCCCTCAGAATCTGGGACTGCTGGCTCTTAACCACCTACCTGCCTGCCAGCCTGATTGATGTCTAACAGCAGCCCTCCCCTGCTGGCCCAATTGCCTCCAGCTGCCCTCCCCAGCAGGCCTGATCCCACAGCTTGCCCACCCCTGCCTCAACCTGCCTCCTCCACTGGGACCCACCTCTTGCACGTGAGGTGACAGAGACTCTGGGACCAGCCTCCTCCAAGCCTTGCAGAGCTGCAGGAGCCCCAGGCCTCACTGCATGAGCGGCTGCAGGGCCTCGCCTCCACTGTGTATGCAGCCATCTTGTGGAGGCCATCCTGTTTTGGCCATCTTGTGGCAATGTCAAGCTCAAGGGCGGGAGGACCACCTAGGATTTTATTAGTACAGTTAGTTAATAAATCAGGTATTTGACATGTGTCATTTCATAGCTAACTCTAGCCATGAGGTAAGGAGTTCAAGTGTAAATAGGCAAGTATTTATATGCAAATACCAAGGGCCTTGGCAAGAAAAGCAGGGCTGCAGCTGGAAGCCCTGGGGAGGCCAATACTTCCTCAAGCAGCAGTGCGGTCCAACCAGGGTGCAGGGGTCTTCTCTCCCTTGTTTCCCCAATACACTCAGTCCCTGAGAACTGGCAGACACCTCCTCTCCCAGGGGTCTAGGTTATTCCCGTGCTCTGTCCCCCTGGCTCACCAGTTATTTATACCATATTTGACCTCCTATCCATAGAGGACCATTCACTTTCACCCCTCTCAGCAAGTCTTGGGGCTGTCACAATATTTGGGTCCCTGAGCCTACTCACCTCCCAAAGTTTTAAGATCATGCACAGATGTGTACCCTGTCCTGGTGTAGCAGGTTCTTCACCCTTAAACGCTAGAGTAAATTTCACAGGTTTTGTGGTGTTTTTGCTTGTTTGTTTTTCTTTTTAATTAAAAAAACCTCTAAGCATGGCCGGTGTGGCTCAGATGGTTAGACCTCGTCTCATGTACCAGGAAGTCCACGGTTGGATTTACAGGTCGGGGCACAGGTCGGGGCACATGTCAGGGCGGTAGGGGAGCATCTGAACAGTGTTTCTCTCTTTCCCTTCCTCTCTCTGAAATCAAGAAAAATAATAAAGTCTTTTTAAAAGCAACAACAGAACCCCCTCTAAACTTGGATAACTACCAGGGAGTTGCTGGAGATATAGGGTAAAGACAAATGTGTGACTAGTAACTGCCCAAGACTTCCATCCTCAGGACTTTATTTCAGGAAAGGTACTGGTGGGGCCACTTCTCCATTCACTTGTCCTGGCTCAGCCTCTATGGACCCCACTGAGGGTCATGTGTGTGCACCTCGGCTCCCTCCAGCTCAGACTAACACCAAACCTACCTACTTCCTTCTGTGTCCAACACAGATCCTTGGCTGCATGATGCCAAGTGATAATGGTTCCTCCACTCCTCCAAAGAGAGGAGACTCATTACTAAATCCCGTTAAATCAGTGAGACGCAAATGCCTGAGTGAGTAAATGAAATTCTGAGTGAACAAGATTTAATAATTGACCTAAATGACCACAGATCATTACTGGTGGCTTAGCAATATGAGATGAAGAATGGTGCCACCTTTCCCTGACCGGTTTGGCTCAGTGGATAAAGCATCAGCCTGCGGACTGAAGGGTCCCAGGTTCGATTCCAGTCAAGGGCATGTATCTTGGTTGCTGGCCCATCCCCAGTAGGGGGTGTGTAAGAGGCAGCTGATCGATGTTTCTCTTATCGATGTTTCTGGCTCTCTATTATTCTCCCTTCTTCTCTGTAAAAAATCAATAAAATATATTTTAAAAAAGAAACAAGGTACCACCACACACAGGACAATAGCACAGCATCCCCCAGTGGAGCAGTGGGACTGGCAAACAGCCCAGCACGTTTTGTGGAAGGAGAAATATAGAATTCATATCTGTTTTCTAGGAGGGCTTTTGGTGGAGAAAGCAGCCTTTGGCTAAGGGATACGTTTAGACCTCTCAATGCCACATACAAGCAAAACATGGCACAGAAGCTACATGACAAGGATTGTCTGATGAGGATGAGATTTTCAATACGAATGAAGGGTAAATGGGGACAATTTGGAATGAAGGGTAAATGGGGACAATTTGGAATGAAGGGTAAATGGGGACAATTTGGAATGAAGGGTAAATGGGGACAATTTGGAATGAAGGGTAAATGGGGACAATTTGGAATGAAGGGTAAATGGGGACAATTTGGAATGAAGGGTAAATGGGGACAATTTGGAATGAAGGGTAAATGGGGACAATTTGGAATGAAGGGTAAATGGGGACAATTTGGAATGCTTATCTAAAATGGTTAGGTAGGGTTCTAGGCAGAGAGAAAGGGCCTGCAGTTTCCTTGTGGTTAATTAGTTTGCTGATGCTGTTCTCTCTGTGCCTGACCAAGTTACCTCCCAAAGTTCCTTACTGAGAATGAAAACAAGTGTTTCTCTCTGTGTTGACCAGTGAGCCAGCAAAGATATAGTGTGTTTAAGGCACAGCCTGGGAATGGGGATCAGTGAGCTGAGGGGAATCCAGGAGGTGAGGAGAAACACATGGGACAGTCCTGGAGACCCATTTCCTGTCCCCTTTCAGTAGCTCAGCAGATAGCTAGCTCAGCAGGTACCAGTGAGTAATGGAAAAATAGAGTCCCCTTTTCTAATGAGATCATTTCATTCATCAAGCAGCTTCCATGCTGCTGGTATAGATGATCCCAGCCTCACCATCCATATAAGTGTGATGCATTCCATGCAGGCTCCCTCTCTACAGGAGCTCTCGCCATGGCAGCCATGTTCCACCTAAGTGTTGCCTATTGCCCTTCTATGGAAGCTTGGGTATTCAGTAAACTCTGTTATTGTTCTTTTACTTTTTTTTTTAATTTGAGAGAGGGGAAAGGAGAGGGAGATAGAGAAACATTGATATGAGAGCAAAACATGGATCCCATGCCCCCTACCATGGATCAAGCCTGCAACCCAGGCATGTGCCCTGACCAGGAATCAAACCAACATCCTTTTGGTTCATGGGAAGATACCCAAGTCAAAGAGCTACACCAGACAGGGCTCTGTTGTTATTCTGATTGGAATTTTCCCCAAAAAGAGCAAAACACTATATTGCCACATTAGTCATCCTCTTTACATGCTGGGTTGAAGGAATTTTGTGTCCACAAAAATCTATAGGTTGGTAATGTGGCTAATATTATATAGAGGAAGACTTGGAGCCTGGAGTCAAGTCCACAACCATTACAAGGGCACAATTTGTTAATATACGAGCTCAGAAGATCTGAAGTCTGTCTCACTGAACCCCTGTATCAGAGTGTATTAGGCCTCAGTTCCTCCCCATATGATCCTGTCTACATGTATGCATGGATTTGTTTGTATATGCCTAGATTCTGGAAAGATACACAAAGACTATTGATGTTGGGTATTTTGGGTGAAGGAATTGGATGGCTGTTAAGACGGAAGTGGAAGAGTGATTTGTGTACTTTGTATGTTTCTACTAGAAGCCCAGTGCACGAAACTCGTGTGAGGGGTTTGGCCTTTGCAGTCACTGTGGCTTGCCTAGGCCTCTGCAGCTGCAGCAGCTTGCCTGGGCCCTTGCAACCCAGGCTTCCTCCTATAGGTTGTTTGTTTATCCAGTCTAATTAGCATATTATGCTTTTATTATTATAGATTCCTTTTTTAAAAATTGTGGTAAAACGCACGTATCATAAAATTTACCATTTAACCTTTAAAAAATATTTTTATTGATTTCAGAGAGGAATGGGCAGAGATAGAGAGAGAGAGAGGAAACATCAATGAGAAAGATGAGAAAACGTCCTGATCGGTTGCTTCCTGCACCCCTCCTATGGGGGATTCAGCCTGCAACCTGGGTATGTGCCCTGACTGTAAGAAAAGGTATTTGTTACAAAGCTGGAGCACATTCTAGGAAAATGGCCAAGAAACTTCAGAAACAAAAGTATCTAACATAGATTCTCTAGTTGCTGTATGCCAAAGTCATTTCTGCAAGCCCTGGGTGGCTTGGCTCAGTGGATAGAGCATTGGCGTGCAGACTGAAGGGTCCCAGGTTCAATTCCAGTCAAGGGCACATGCCTGGGCTGTGGGCTCCATTCCGAGTAGGGGGCATGCAGAAGGCAGCTGTCCAAAGATTCTGTCATTATTGATGTTTCAATCTCTCTCTCCCTCTCCCTTCTTCTCTGAAATCAGTAAAAATATATATCTCTGTATATAAAAGCCTAAGCCCGTGGTAGGTAAACTGCGCTCGCAAGGCATATGCAGCTCTTTGGCCCCTTGAGTGTGTGGCTCTTCCACAAAATACCACGGCCTGGGCGAGTATATTTTGAAGAAGTGGCGTTAGAAGAAGTTTAAGTTTAAAAAATTTGGCTCTCAAAAGAAATTTCAATCATTGTACTGTTCATATTTGGCTCTGTTGACTAATGAGTTTGCTGAACACTGGCCTAAGCAATCAAATGACTGGACCACCAAATGACTGATCCACTGGTCACTATGACACGCACTGACCACCAGGGGGAAGATGCTTAATGCAGGAGCTGCCCTCAGTGGTCAGTGCACTCCCACAGCAGGAGGGCTGCTCAGCTGACCATCCCATCCTGGTGGCCCAGCAGCCTGGCAGCAGCCACTCACTCCCTCCTGCAGATCCTATCTCCAGAGAATGGGCCAGGCATCAACGGACCTGAGCCACAGGCATGATATCAACAGTGAGGCTGGCCTCCTGGAAGTCGGCCTTGGGCACTGTGGCTGCTTCCCCTCCCGAGAGGCTCTGCAAGGAAGAAAGTACATAAAAGCAGCCTCAGGTGGCTCCCAATAACTGGCGCAAACATCAGCGGGATGGATCTGGATCCCGGGCCAGGAAGGGAGTCCCAGGACCTGCCAGGAATTATGATTGACTCCCATCCCCCTCAGCACCCTTCAGAGGGGCATCAGACACAGGCCTCGTGGCTGGTGAGCCCCACTGCAGCGGTGCGAGCCTCTCCCGATCTCCATCTTGACTGACTTTACAAGAGATCATGTCAGGTGCAATGGGGCCAGGATGAGCAGGAGCGGCAGACAGGAGAGGCAGGTGGCATTGGACTGCCCCTTTTGACCCAATCCCCGCAGGACACCTAGAGGGACCCCACCCATACACGAATTAGTGCACCAGGCCTCTAGTCTGTATATATATAAGGCTAATATGCAAAGTGTCCCCTCAGGAGTTTGACTGAGAGAAGAAGAGTTCAATGGCTCCCTATGATGTGCGCTGACCACCAAGGGGCAGCTTGCCCTGGTAGGCAGCCAGGGAAGGAAGGCCCCCACGGCAGCTGCTTGGGACCCTACCTGTGCACTAATTTCGAGTACTGAGCCTCTAGTATAAAACATAAAAAGTATGTTTACAATTTAATAATAAAAAGCAAATACCCATAACAGCAATGGGGAGGCATCAGTCTAGCAGCATGCACATTTCCCACTAGTGCATCTCTGAGACTCATTCAGTTCCAGGATCCTCAAAGGTGCAGCTCAGGTGACCACGCTGGCTGCTCCAGGCCTGTGGTACCTGTTGCTTGGTAACCATTGGTTCCAGCAGTCACCTAGCAAGAGGGAGGAAAGGAGTTGGTGCTTCCAGGCTGTCCAGAGTGTGGCCCCAGCAATTCGGATGGGCCTTATTCCTGCTCTCACAGGCCGGCCACTCCTGCCCAGACCCCAAGCTTCAACTTGGAGGGCCCCTGGGGGACGGGGGGGCGGGGAGGGCGGGGGAGGACAGGCCGTCCAAGCAGCCCTGGCCCGCCCACGCCCCCGTGGGGAACCATCAGGGCTTCCGCTCCAGACCTCGTGGCACCTTGGCACCGCGAGGAGGCGGAGGCAGCGGCGGCAGTAACCGAAGGTAGCAGCCCCCAGCTCCTTCCCACCCTCACCCCACCCGACCCCAAGCGCCTGGGGCCATAAGGGGTACCTGGCTCAGACCCCCGTGGTGTGTGGTGTACGTTGACCCTGAAGGAGAAGTGCAGGAGGAGGAGGAGGACGTCGACGCAGTGGAGACCCTGGATTCTGAGGACGCTGAGGAAGTGGAGGGGGAGAGGAGGAGGACGACTCCCATTATCCAGAGGAGATGGAAGAGGGCGACCCGGCCAGTGCCTGCAGGGAAAGCCGCTTCAGCTCGAGGCACAGCACCTACAGCAGCTCTCCAGGTACCCACCCAGCCCCTGGCTGCGGGCTCCCTCCCCACCTCCTCTGCCCTTGGCCCACGGTCTCCCAAACCCTAACCCTAACCCTAACCTCCACTTCCCCTCAACAGAGGGCAAAGGCCAGGGCACATCAAGTGACACACACACACACACACACACACACACACACACCAAAACAAAACAGCACACCGAGATTTACCAGCGGAAAGAGGCCCATGCTTAGTGGAGATTGCTTTGCTGCAGTTTGCAGGCCGCGTACTGGCTCGCTCTTTCTCTGCCCCAACCCTCCCATTTTCCTCTTCAGAATTTGCCCAGCGCAGTGTCTCCACGAGGCAGGATCAGAACGTTGGCACATGGATCCATTGCATTCATTTTTTTCTCCCCTTGTGTTGGATTGTTTTTCTTTTTTTTTGAATGAAAGAAGCCTCTTGTTTTGCAGACCTCTCTGTATTTCGAATGTGGTTTCTTTTAGATTTTTATTATGTATCTGTTCTTTAAAAGGGACTTGAGGATTTAGACAGGTTGTCTCCCTCCCTCCTCTCTCTCTCTCTCTCTCTCTCTCTCTCTCTCTCTCTCTCTCTCCTTCCCCCTTTTTGCACCCCTATCTGTGTGGTTTTAAAATTATCTTGAGGAAATGGATCAGTTTGCCTTATGTCAACCTAAGAAATATTCAAACCTGTAGAGAATTTTTGTAAGATTATTTGAGCCAAACTGACAATTGCTGGGAAGCAAAATCTCAAAGGATTGAGAAAATGCTCCAGAGAATGGCAGTTTTGCGCCTTTTTTAATACATTACAATCAAAATAAGACTTACATAGATTAAATCCATTGGTGATAGATTAGCGAGGTGGGAGACAGCCAGCGAAGCAGGGAAACCCCTGGGATTGAATAAAAAGTAAAGTGATAGACACATATTTCTTTTACATAGGTGGGTACAAGATAGTTAAAACTCAACACTTAATTCAATAACAATGAGGGGATTTGTGGTCTCCCCTCCGATGTGGTACCTGTGTTTTGAGGGGTCTAGAAAAAGGAAATTACTTTGACATCCCAAAGGAATGTTATGATAGATGCAAAAAGACAACACACAGGCTTAGTCAAGGTGAAAATTGACCTTTGTCAGATAAGATTCTAGCCTAGGATATGACTACTGCTTTTAGTTAAGAAGTTTTCATTTCAGCCCTTACCAGTTTGGCTCGGTGGACTGAAGGGTCCCGGTTTGATTCCCGGTCAGAGCACATGCCCACGTTGTGGGCAACTGATCAATGATTGTCTCTCATCCTTGATGTTTTGCCTCCCTCTCCCTCTCCCTTCCTCTCTGAAATCAATACAAATATATTTTTTAAAAGTTTTAATTTCAGACCATGCTTTGTGATTTTTTAGTCTCTGAGATTGTAAGGCTGTCAGACAGGCCTCCCCTGAACTTTTCAGGTTTAGCAGGTGGCCCCTTTTTGCCCACAGTTATTAGGGGACTTATTTGGTTGTGTTTTTATTCTTAAGTGCTAGTGAGCTCCTGTTACAGTTGCTCGTGAATGGCTGATTAAAAAGCAAAGCAGAAAAAAAAAGTGAAGCAGAAACCCAAGCAAAAACAAATGTGATAATTCATCCCTTCAGTCATTTTGGTGAAATCCAGAATTGACGTAAGAAATCACAGGTATAAGTGTCTTACTAATTTGATCCCTGTGCTTTGCCTGAGAAACAGTTTTATGTCACCTGTTGCAGGAGATGTACAATTGATCATGCAGGTGTCATTACTGAAGATGAACTTTTGGACCAACTTCTAAGTCACAGAGCAAAAGTATAGGGGGATTTAGTAGAAAATGACCTTTTCTTTTTATGCCATTTCAAAGGATAAAAGTTTTTCCTGGATCTGTAATGAATTTATATGTGGTGACTCCTGTCCAGTTTTCTCATCAGGAAGCTTCTCTAGCCTGATGCTGAGATGCATTTTTTTTTTAAACCACACCATTGTTGCTTTGTGTTAAATATGTAGTGGTATTATCAGAGAAATGCATGGAGAAGAGGAAATGGCAGATCTGCCAATGTTAGTACCACTCAGAGTTGGGTTCTAACAGACTTTGTGATCTAGAGAGTGGACATTAAATATATGATTTGGTGGGAAGAGTGGACTGGTGTGTGTGTGTGTGCGTGTGTGTGTGTTTTGATGTATGAGTGTTGGAGACAGATGGATACAAAGGAAGACATGAGAAGAAAGGTTGAATGAAAAAAGAGCAGAGATCACCATCCTTAAATAAAAATTAGGATATTTTCATGGCACATTTATCCAGGATTCCCATATATATATTTCTGTGCAGTAAATAGTTGTAGTTATTTCGGATTTTGATTCAGAAATAACCTTTACAACCTGGCCGGCGTGGTTCAGTGGTTGAGCGCTGACCTGTGAACCAGGAGATCACCAGTTCAATTCCTGGTCAGAGCACATGCCCGGGTTGTGGGCTAGGTCTCCAGTGTGGGGCATGCAGGAGGTAGCTCTGTTATGCCCAGATTTCAAGATCCCCAAAGACCACCAGGGAGCCGAGTCCAATGCAAAAACAAAGAGCCTTTATTCAAGCTTGAGCTCGGTCTCTCTGCCTCTACCAACACAGTGGCAGGATGCAAAAGAGCCCCGAGTTCCAGTAGCACAGCAATTTTATAGGGCTTGGGGTCAGGTGGTGGGAGATGCTCGGACCACTGAGTGGCCCGATCCCGATTGTTTGGGTGAGGGCTAGGGTCCAGTGACACAGAGACAGGGCGCAACTAGCGTCTGGTTACACAAAGACAGGATGCGGTCAGCATACTTTTGGCCTTGGGTTAACTCCCCTTGCATTCCTCTTGGCTGAATTAAGGGTGAGCTGAGTAACTGACACATTCTGTGCTTTTCTTGGAAAAGAGATTATGTCAGGGACATAGTTACACAAGATGGAAGACACAATACGAAATGGGGTCAGTTCTGCTCTGCCCCTTCAGCTCATCAATGATTCTCTCTCATCATTGATATTTCTATCTCTCTCTTTTTCTCCCGTCCTCTCTGAGATCAATACAAATATATTAAAAAACAGAAAGAAATACTTTATGTTTCTCAGAATTCTCAGCAAAAAACATTTGAAAGAATTACACAGGGATTCATTTGAAGGCCTGCTATTCCTCAAGTATTGGTAAGTTAATTATAAATTATATTAATACAGGTTTATAATTATATATAAAATAAAGAAGGGGTTCAAATCAAATAATCTCTACAATTTCTCCCTGCAATGAAATTGTACAATTCTGTAAGTTGTGTAGGGCTCCAGCCCATTTCTAGCATTTAATATCTGTGATGCATTTTTAATTTTATAATCATACTCAAGGCCCGGTGCACAAAAATCCGTGCAATGGGAGTTGGGGGTATCCCTTAGCCCAGCCTGCATCCTCTCCAATCTGGGACCCCTCGGGGAATGTCCGACTGCCAATTTAGGCCCAATCAGGCGGACATGCATATCACAATAGGGACTGCTGATTCCCATCCGCTCGCCTGACTGCCTGATTGCCCTTAACTGTTTCTGCCTGCCAGCCTGATCACCCCCTAACCACTCCACGACCAGCCTGATCGACGCCTAACTGCTCCCCTGCCAGCCTGATTGCCTGCAAATGCCCTCCCCTGCCAGCCTGACTGCCCCCAAATGCTCTCCCCTGCTGACCTGGATGCCCCCATCTGCCCTCCCCTGTGGACCTGGTTGCCCCCAACTGCCCTCCCCTGCTTGCCTGATCTCCCACAACTTCCCTGCCCTGACAGCCATCTTGTGGTGGACATCTTGTGCCGATATGGGGGCAGCCATCTTGTGACAACATTGGGACAGCCATTTGTGACCACATGGGGTGGCCATCTTGTGTGAGGGCATGATGGTCTATTTGCATATTACCTCTTTATTATATAGGATAGACAAGATATAGATAGGAAAAACTTTTTAGTTATAGAGGAAAAGTGGTAAGGAGGTCTGAATTATTATACACATCCATATGAGCCTGGTGTTATAAGTGTTCATATACCATCTGCTTATATTTATATTTAGGGCCCATGGATCAACTTGGGCTTATGGTGTGTGGTTTTACAACCCATAATGATTTTTACACTTTCTTTTTAAACAAACAGCTTTTATTGAGTATTCTGGTTATTACATGTGTTCATGAGAAAAAAGCTGGGCAGCACAGGTGGCTACCAAAAGTCACCTGGTTCTTCACGAGACAGGCCTGTGAAACTTTTAGTCTTTGTCACTAGAGGGCAGCATGTCCGCTTGTGAGCCTTCTCTGACACCCTTTATTGAGCCCTTATCCACCTTCTTCAGGTCTCGATCCTTCTGGGTGATATGCATGTATTTCTTCAAAGCATATTCACCACAAACAGATTTGTCTTTCATTTCCTGAGCACTCACTTCTAATTCTTTCTCCATTTCAGTCTTGAAAGACTCTTGCCTTTCTTGATCCAGTTTTTCTGGTTTTCTCCATTTCTTTTCTAAAGCTTTCTGTTCATTCTGCCTTCTTTCTTCTCTCTGATTTTGTTCTTTCAGCAGGTTCCATATTCTTTCTTCCTCACTCCCTTGTCTAACTTCTTTCTCATCTGCACTTGGGTATTGAGAGGAGATAGGTCTGGCAGGAGGAGCACCCAAGGCAGTTTCCAAGGGAGGACGGAGACCATTCACTTCAAACTGTATCGGCATGTCTGCTGCATATTCAAAAGATGATCCAAATTCCTCATTATCCTTAAAAGATAGCTCATCCACATTTGAAAATTCATTTCTGTCTTGAACTTCAGTTTGTGTTTGATAAAGATCAGCTTTCTGCTCCAAAAGTTTTGAGACTGAATGGATGGAAAGGCTGTGCCTAGATTCAGTTGCTAAAGGCTGGAGCATTCTTTCAGGACAAGGACTGGGAAAAGCAACATGGGATTGGCCCAGACCTCTTTGGGGGGATCGATTGCAGGAATTCAGCACTGTGAGAGGGCACAGGCCAGGCTGGGAGACCCCCTCCCCAGTACAGGAATATCGTGCACCAGGCTTCCAGTTTCACTTTGCAGCTGTTTGTGCAGAGCCTCCTTGTGAATTTCAAACCTCTTATGCCCTAACATGATAGTATCTTCTACTTTCTTCAACTGTTTCTGCAAATTTACCAGTTCGGGAGATAACTGAGCTATACGGTTTAAGAGATACAAGTTTTCATTTCTGCTCTCTTCCAGTTGTTGTTTAAGTAATTTATTTTTAGCCTGAAGCTCTAATTTGTCTTCTTTTAGAAGTGAATAGTCACTCTTCTCTTTCATCTTTTCATTCAGCAGGTGGTTTTGATTGGTTATTGCCAAGAACTGGGCTTTGAGAGATTTGAGCTCAAGCTCAAGTTCTTTCACACGAGTTGCAGAATGATTGCATTCTTCTTCCTGTTTTGAATTGGCAGCCTGAGCGGCTCTTGCAAAAGAATATCTTTTTCTTTGTTCTTCCTGTCCTCTTCAACCAGTCTGTTAGTTCTATGGAAGTAGTCATCCTTTAGCTCAAGTTGATACAAAGAAAAAGCTTCAATTCTTTTTTTTTTTAATTTAATTTTATTTTTATTGTTTTAAGTATTACAAATACTAGTACATATGTCTCCTTTTTTTTTCCCCTTTGATCTCCCCCCGACCTCCCCTACCCCCTAGGACATGCCTTCACCTGCCCACCCTACCCCCCCCACCCCAGTGTCTTATAAGGCTTCAATTCTTTGCTTCAGCTCTGCTTCTATGTCTCTTAGGAAACTGATTATCTTTTAGTAGAAGCTGCCTTTTAGCGTAAATTTCTTTTGTTTCTATCCTTTCATGCATTTCTGCCTGAAGCTCTTCTAGTTCTCTCTTATATTCACTTAACTTTATTTCCAAAGATCCTAATGTTCGATGCTGAGGGTAAACACCTGAAAACTGATCATCAATCTGTTGAAGCTTCTCAGCAACAGAGTCTTTGCTAGGAAACATCGGGCTTGTCTGAGTGTCCATCTCACAAGTCTCCTTAGCCTGATGATATTCTGCCATCTCTTTTAGAAACTCCACGAGAAAACCTTAAGGGAGTCCAGGATACCTTGGTCCTTGAAGGTCTGGTACAGCTTCCTGTGTAGTTCGTCTTGACTTAACACGTCATATTAGGGGTATGGTGAGCGGAGGCCTGAGGGTAGAGACATGGAGCGAGGACACTATGAAACCAGCGGCCCTGGAAGCCCAGGCACCACGTGGGTGCGCGCTGCTCACAGCTCGATTTTTAAACTTTTGAAGGACTGTGAAAGAAGAGAGGAATTCAGCATAACCTCATATTGTCTTCTATTTGACAGCAAATATAGAACACTTGCATAAACTTAAATGCCTTTAAGTCAGAATATTTTTTATAATACACCAGTAATCTAAATTAGGTGAACATTTATACATTAAATGTTTAACTAATCAGATGAGTTATTTAAACAGTATTATTAAGAACATATTAAGTTACCAAGAGAGCAGACTTGTGTTAAGGATTTCAATGTAAGAATTGTTATACCAATATTAAAAATAAATGTTTAAAATGGTTAAGCCCTAGCTGGTTAGGCTCAGTGGATAGATCATTGGTCTGAGGATTGAAGGGTCCCAGCTTTGATTTTGGTCAAGGGCACATGCCCAGGTTACAGGTTTGATCCCCAGTAGGGGGTGTGTAGGAGTCAGCCAATCAATGATTCTCTCTCATCATTGATGTCTCTGTCTCTCTGTCCCTCTCCCTTCCTCTCTGAAATCAATAAAAAAGTAGTTAAAAAAAATAAAATGATGGTTAAGCCCAGTCAATATGGCTTAGTGGTTGAGCATCGACCCATGAACCAGGGGGCCATGATTCGCTTCCTGGTCAGGGTACTTGCCCGGGTTTCAGGCTCAATCCTGGGGGCCATTCTCTCTCATTATGTTTCTATCTCCCTCTCCCTCTCCCTTTTTCTATCTGAAATCACTAAAAACAATGAAAAAATGATGGCTAAGTGGTATAGTTAGAAATGTCTACATAAGTAAATATATCAAAAATGCCCCTAACTTTACTAATCTCTATAATAAAGAGGCAGGGTGTACTGACCGCTACTACCAAAGCTCGAAGCTCGAACAGACAGGAAGTCAGTGCTGGATTGCCATGGCAACCCAGCGCTGACTGCTTCGGCTGCAAGCAGGGTGCCCCAGCACTACCTGCTGAGGGGGCTGTGAATCAGGACCAGAGAGAGGAGAGGCCTGAAGATAGAAGCAGGAACGTTGCCTCTGTGGCAGCTTTTGACCAGCACTTGCCTCTCTCTTTCTCTCCCAGTCTGGCCAGCAGCTGCGCCTCCATTTCTCCCCAGGACCCCACCTTTCTGATCAGGCCCAGAGACTCTGACTGCCATAGAAACTGTCCAGTCAAAACCAATAGCTGCCTAGGAGGCAGAGATTTTGGCGCTGACTGGCATAGAAACTGACTAAATGGAACCAATTCTGGGTGAAGTATGAGGAATCGATGGCTGCTTAGAAGGTGTAGCTTTTGATGCTGACTGGCATAGAAACTTACCAATCAGAACCAAATTGGCCAGCAGAGGAGGGCAGTTGGGGGTGAGATCAGGCCTGCAGGAGACTGCAGTTAGGGCAAGATCAGGCTGGCAGGGGAGGGAATTTGGGGGCAACCAGGCCAGCAGAGGAGGGCAGTCGGGGGCAAGATCAGGCCAGCAGGGGAGGGCAGTCGGGGGCAAGATCAGGCCAGCAGGGGAGGGCAGTTGGGGACAAGATCAGGCTGGCAGGGGAGGTCAGTTCGGGGCAACCAGGCCTAGAGGGGAGGGCAGTTGGGGGTGAGATCAGGCCAACATGGCAGGACAGTTGGGGACAAGATCAGGCCAGCCAGGGAGGGCAGTTGAGGGCAACCAGCCCAGCAGGGAAGGGCAGTTGGGAGTGACATCAGGTGGGCAAGGGAGGGCAGTTAGGGGTGATTAGGCAGGCAGGCACAATTAGTTAGGGGCCATCAGGCAGGCAGGCAGATGAGCCGTTAGGAGCCGCAGTCCCAGATTGCAAGAGGGATGTCCGACTGCCGGTTTAGGGCCAATTCCACAGTGATTGGATCTAAATCGACAGTCAGAAATTTCCCAAAGGGTCCCTCACTGGAGAGGCCGCAGGCTGGGTGAGGGAACCCCCCTCCCCCCCCCCGTACACGAATTTTGTACACTAGTTACAGAATAAAAATCTCTTCATCCTCCTTGTCAAAGATGAAATGCTTGCCTAATAATTCTACTTATTGAGATATAAGGAGATGTTCATTTCTATAAAAACTCAATTATGATCCTTTGTCCATGGCACCTAGAGCCTTGTATGTCATTAATCTTTATTAAGCTAATTAATGGTGCTCTTTAGCAAATGGATTCTTTTTGGCTTAAAGGAAGTGATTATAACGAGCCTCACATGGCACTAAAAATAGCCCTTTGCATTACTGAACCTTTCAAGGGACAACCACTTTTGTATTGATCTTCTTGGGTACCTTTGTCATCTGCGTTCTAAGCCTTACCAACAGTTTGGAGGAAGACAAATGAGATAACTAACTGCTCAATAGATTAGGTCATTAATTACTTCTACTGTGAAATATTCTGTAAGCTAATTATTTCATGCTAGCCATAAGTATTCCCATTCATTAAAAAATGTCAATCAATAAACAAGTTAGCCCTAACTGGTTTGGCTCAGTGGATAGAGTGATGGCCTGAGGAGTGAAGGGTCCTCGGTTCGATTCCGGTCAAGGGCACATGTCCGGGTTGTGGGCTTGATCCCTAGTAGGTTGTGTGCAAGAGGCAGTCAATCAATGATTCTCACTCATCATTGATGTTTCTCTCTCTTCCACTTCCTTCCTTTCTGAAACCAATAAAAATATACTTTAAAAAAGGTAATAATTCTTTCATTCTCTAGAGATTAAGAAAGTTATGTATGTATATGCCATTTTCAGTTAGCTTTATATTAATCAAGAGACCTGAGAAAATTTTTCAACCCACTAATCACTGAAGTTCAAAACCATTCCTGAAGGGTAGTTGGAGTCTGTATTAGTTTCATAGGTCTACTGTAACAAAGTACCACAAACGTAGATTAAACAGCACAAATTTATTCTCTTACAGTTTGGGTGTATAGAAGTCCAAAATTGAGATGTTATGGTCCAATATTTATGTCTTGCGACCCAAATTCATATGTGTAAACCCAACCACCAATGCAATAGGATTATTTCTTTTGTCAAATACTTAGGGTTAGATGATGATATGAGGGTTAAGCCCTAGCCCCTGTCTCTCTTTAAAATCAATAAACATATCTTTGGGGGAGAATTTAAAAAAAAATTGAGGATTTCAAGGAAAGGGCAACATTTTTGAATTGTAAAGTGTGTCCAATTCCACACCACTCTAACTGGTGTATTATGTAGGTCAGCTACTCTTCCTGGAAGCAGTATGGCCATTGGGAGGAAGACTCAGATTTCAACTTTGAAGAGGAGCTCAGATTGCCAGACTGGACTAGCTCTTCTGAATTTCCTGAGATGCCAGGCCCTGCAGATTTCTTGGAAAGCTCTTCGATACCCCCCAACTACCCACCTTCTTTTACACCCCTCCCTACATCCCACCAATTCTGGGCTCTGGGGCCACCCAAGTGTGCAGGCCAAATCCAGCCTCACTGTGAGTGGGGAGGGGAGACCAAGAGGGAGACAGTTATCTTTTGTGCAGGTGAAAGGAACCACGTGATCCCTGGTGATTCTGGGGAAAAGGCTTACTTTCTATAGTCACTTCCGCCCACGAATAATAAAGGTTTGAACCTGAGATGGGGGAGGGGTGCTTGGTTGCTAAGGGACACATGCATGACAGGGCTGCCAATTGTGACATAGCTGCCAATTGTTGGGCTCCTGCTCAGCGCATGGTACTTGCATCCCACTTGTCTGGGTTACTTGTATGTGCCCCAGTATTTTGGATTGCTCGTTGTGCTCCAGTATTCTGGATCGCTCATTGTGCCCCAGTATTCTGGGTCACTCTCCTTGCCCCATTCGCCTTGGTGGCTCACTGTGCCCCGGACCTCTGCCTGTCATGTCCGGGCTGCGCATGTGGGCCCCACGGTTTCTGTTCCTGTGGCAGCTCTTGTGGCTGCAGGTCCAGGCAGCTCCGATTCCGGAGTTGGCCATGGACTCTATCCTGCTGACCTCCACCCCCCTGGGGCCCTCCAAGCCCTGGTCTTGGGATCAGCAAAATCCAAATATTGAGATTTCGTCAATCAACCATCATGCTTCAGCTAATTCACCGTTGGAACTGGAACTCCCCATCTTTCCAGAATCTACTTTGGAGGCTGGTGCTACAGCCCTGCAGCAGAATGCAGCTCCTGCAAAGCACCCTGCAGTGGCATTTCCACTTCAAGAGCCTGTTCAGGCTCAGCAGCCAATCTTTCCACCTGTGGACCTGGGACTCACCATCACTCCTGGACATACTTTGGGGGCTGCTGCTACAGCCCTGCAGCCAAATGCAGCTCCTGCAAAGCACCCTATGGTGACACTTCCACGTCCAGAGCCTGTTCAGGCTCATCAGCCAATCTTTCCACCTGTGGACTTGGGACTCACCATCACTCCTGAACATACTTTGGGGGCTGCTGCTACAGCCCTGCAGCCAAATGCAGCTCCTGCAAAGCACCCTATGGTGACACTTCCACGTCCAGAGCCTGTTCAGGCTCATCAGCCAACCTTTCCACCTGTGGACCTGGGACTCACCATCACTCCTGAACATACTTTGGGGGCTGCTGCTACAGCCCTGCAGCCGAATGCAGCTCCTGCAAAGCACCCTATGGTGACACTTCCATATCTAGAGCCTGTTCAGGATCATCAGCCAACCTTTCCACCTGTGGACCTGGGACTCACCATCACTCCTGAACATACTTTGGGGGCTGCTGCTACAGCCTTGCAGCAGAATGCTGCTCCTCCTCTAAACCCTGCGGTGACATTTCCGCTTCCAGAGCCCATTCAGGCTCATCAGCCAACCTTTCCACCATTAGAACCGGAACTCCCCATCATTCCAGAAATTACTTTGGAGGCTGGTGCTACAGCCCTGCAGCCAAATGCAGCTCCTGCAAAGCACCCTATGGTGACACTTTCACGTCCAGAGCCTGTTCAGGCTCATCAGCCAACCATTCCACCTGTGGACCTGGGACCCACCATCACTCCTGAACATACTTTGGGGGCTGCTGCTACAGCCCTGCAGCCAAATGCAGCTCCTGCAAAGCACCCTATGGTGACACTTCCACGTCCAGAGTCTGTTCAGGCTCATCAGCCAATCTTTCCACCTGTGGACTTGGGACTCACCATCACTCCTGAACATACTTTGGGGGCTGCTGCTACAGCCCTGCAGCCAAATGCAGCTCCTGCAAAGCACCCTATGGTGACACTTCCACGTCCAGAGCCTGTTCAGGCTCATCAGCCAACCTTTCCACCGTTGGAACTGGAACTCCCCATCATTCCAGAACCTACTTTAGAGGCTGGTGCTATAGCCCTGCAGCCAAATGCAGCTCCTCCAAAGCACCCTGAGGTGACACTTGCACCACCAGAGACTGTTCAGGCTCAACAACCAACCTTCACACCATTTGACTTGGAGCTCACCATCACTCCAGAACCAACTTTGAAGGCTGAAGAATCCCTGCAGCAGACTACAGTTCCTCCAAAGCACCCTGAGGTGACACTGCAACCACCAGAGACTGTGCAGGCTCAGCAACCAACCTTTCCACCTTTGGACCTGGAGCTCACCATCACTCCAGAACCAACTTTGGAGGCTGCTGCTACAGCCCTACAGCAGACGACAGCTCCTCCAAAGCACCCTGAGGTGACACTGCAACCACCAGAGATTGTGCAGGCTCAGCAACCAACCTTTCCACCTTTGGACCTGGAGCTCACCATCACTCCAGAACCGACTTTGGAGGCTGATACTACAGCCCTACAGCAGACGACAGCTCCTCCAAAGCACCCTGAGCTGATACTTCAACAACCAGAACTTGTTCAGGTTCAGCAGCCAACTTTTTCTGAAGTCACAGCCACAGTTCTATCGTTTGACCTGGAAGTTACAATAACTCAGCAACCAGAGTCATCAGAGACAGTTCCTCCAATGAATGAAGAGAATGCCACCACGAACATATGTGAGCTCTGTTCCTGCAATAATGGGACACTGTCGTGTATTGGTTTTGGCTCAAACCAGAAGCTCCACAGAGTGCCAACACCAGAGCCCAGCACCTACAATGGCACCTTCACCGTCTTGTAAGCATTGCCTTTCCTCCTTTGTTCTCTGCATCTTGGCTGACATGGCAGCCTTTTCCTTGAGGTCTTCCTGGGCCTTCCTCATCTCCCCCTGACCATGTTAAATGACTTTCTTTTTCTCTTTGTTTGACAACTATTCCTTATCTTCATTCTCCTTAATACTATTGCTCCCCCTTAACCAGTCTTGTGCTTGTCATTGCCCATATTATTTTTCCATATTTTTAGCCCTAGCATTTCATTCCTTAACCTCTACTCTCCTCCCACTTTTGCTCCATTTTCTTTACAGCAGCATGACCCTCTCCCAGACTCATTGGTTGTGGTGCAACAAAGTGGTTAAGAGTAGAGATTCTACAACCAGAGTGACTGAGTTTGAACCTAGTATGCCATTTATTAGTGTTGAGACTCAATTTTCTCATGTGTAAAATGAACATTATGGTTACCATTATGTAGGATTGTAGTGAGTTTTAGAAGTACTATGTACAATATATACTAGAAGCCCGGTGCACAAGATTCATGCACGGGGTTTGGCAGGTGGGAGGTGGGGTGGTGGGGGCGGGGGTCCCCTCAGCCCAACCTGCACCCTCTCACAGTCAAGACCCCTCAGGGGAACATTCCTTTTGCAGCCTGGAGCTCTCATAGTCTGGGATCCCTTGCTCCTTACCACCTGCCTGCAGCAGAGGTTTGAGTCGCTCCCCACAACGCTACTGCGCTCTCCAGCTGTGAGCATGGCTTCTGGCTGAGCAGTGCTCACCCTGTGGGAGCGCACTGACCACCAGTGGCACCTTCTGCATTGAGCGTCTGACTCTGGTGGTCAGTGCGCGTCATAGCAACCTGTTTTTCCACCGTGCGGTCAATTTGCATGTTATGCTTTTCTTATATATGATAGCACTTATACAAATTCTTAACATGTCTGTGTTGGCTATTATTATTTGACCCCTCATTCATATCTAGAACTTATCTTTGCCCCTTGCCTTTCTATATAAATTGCCCATTTTGTGCCCAACCCAGGTCTAAGTACTGTGGGAGGCACAGAAGCATGACATTGTCTATGGAACATGACAATGGTAGGTGGGAAGAAAGGGAATGTGCATTAAAACAAGGAGGTGATATATAATTAAGTACTAACAGAGATACAGGCCAGAGGTGCTCTAATTAAGCAGAATGTGTAGTTATTGGGGTATGGAAGTCGGGGAAAGCTGTATGGATAAGCCAGAACTTTAGCTGGGACTTAAAGGGTGGCTGTGGTTTGGTAAAAAAGTGAAGGCAAAGGCATGGCTACAGGAATGATCAGGACTTAATAGACCAGTCTGGTTATAAAGAATTGCTTTAGGAAGCAGTGAAAAATAAGATTATGAAAAACCTTGACTATCGGATCTAGGGGTTTGGAAGTTAAACTGAGATAAGGAGACCCACTGAAAGTTTTCAAGTGAGAGAGACAGATGAATAAAATAAGAGGGTTATTTTAGAATCCATAGATAGAGCGATCTAGAGAGAAAATCTTGACTCGGGGAGACCAAATAGAACACTCTAGGAGTCCAGTGAGAAGGCGCTGAATCAGAGTGGTTGTGACAGGAGTAGAAAGAAAATCCAGGGAACGCTATAAAGGAAGAACTGACAAGGTTTGGTAACTGCCTGGAGTGAGGGATGGGATGTACAGGAAAGAGAAAGACCAAATATGGCGCTGGAAAATTTCTGTCCTGGATGATGAGGAGAATGACGGTGGTATGACAGGCGGACATACAGCAGTTGGGAAAGAGAGACAGTTTGAGGAGGTGAGCTCAGTTTGGGCATCTTTCATTGGTGAGCATAAAGCAACAAGAAGGCTTCTGCTTGAGTGGAAATGTCCACCGGGCAGAGGGGCAGACAGCTATCTGACCTTTTCTGACCTTCCTGGACAATATGTAAACTGAATAGGTAAGTTATTGCTGAGGGAAGAGGACAAAGCTAAAGAGTCAAAGTCATCCACAGAGTTGGTGTTTGAAACTGAATCTCAGGAATTTAGCAGCTTCTTTTAGACACTTGTAATTCATGGACACATTGTCACAGTTCGCGGTTTTTCATTTTAACACATTTTTATTGATTTCAGAGAGGAAGGGAGAAGGAGAGAGAGAGAAACCTCAGTGATGAGAGAATATCATTGATCGGATCGGCTGCCCCCTGCACTCCACCTACTGGGGACCGAGCCTGCAACCCGTGTTTATGCCCTTGACCAGAATGGAACCAGGGACCTTCCAGTCCGCAGGCCAACACTGTTTCCACTGAGCCAAACCAGCCCAGGGCTGTGGTTTGCCTTTTTTTTTAGTGTCACAGAATTGTGTAGGATACTAAAGGCCCAGTACACGGACCCTTGGCTTGGCCTGCTGGGGTCAGTGGACCTCCGCGCACCACAGCCCAGTCTTAACTGCCAGCTGTCAGGGCTCCAGCCCTCTGTCAGCATGGATCCCACACAGCAGGAAGTAATGCATGAAGAGGCAGGCAGCCAGGGAGGACCTGGCCTCCCTGAGCACGATGCCGCTCGCGCTCATCTGGGACCCACTGTGCCTGTCTCCACCTCCCCCTATGCCACTGCTCGGGCTTGCAGGGGAAGTGTCTGTGATAGAGGCTCTCTCTACCTCAGCTGAGCTTGCCAGCTGTGAGCCCGGTGTCTGGCACCCATCTGCCAGCTGAGCGGCCCTCCCGCTGTGGGAGTACACTGACCACCAGGGGGCAGCTTCTGTGTTGAGCATCTACCCCCTGGTGTTCAGTGCCTGTCAAAGCTACCAGCCAGTCATCAGGTTGCTTAAGCTTTTATGTACAGTATATAGCTAATATGAAAATCCCACCCCACCCTTTCTACCGCTCCTGTTATCATTTTGGTGTGTGTCTATGCTTCTAATCTCATTATTTCTCTTTTCTTTTTACATTTTTCCCCAAATGAACTAATTCTTTACTCCTTGCTCAGTGATTTGTGCTTTTCCCTGTCAAATATGTCTGTAAGAGCCTTCCATATTAGCCCCTCATTTCTAACTGCCCTTATCCTTCTAACACCTGGAGAGATTTCCACAGAGGGCACTGAGCCACAGATTCGGTGTGGCCTGGCATAAGGTTTCTTTAACTTTTATTTTCTTGAAACGATACATTTTTTTTGTGCCATGTTTCTTTTTTATTATGCTTTTCTCATTGATTTGTAGAAGGAATCATTTTAGAAACAAGTGATTTTGGAAAAAATGCATTAAAGTAATTAACTGGCATTACCTATCCAAGAGAAGAAGTTCAGGTTCTGAGGAGATGCCTCATTTTTTTGCCAGAGACGCCACATTATTCCTTTATAAATATATTTTTATTGATTTCAGAGTGGAAGGAAGAGGGAGAGAGAGAGATGGAAACATCAATGATGAGAGCGAGTCACTGATTGGCTGCTTACTGCACACCCCCTACTGGGGATTGAGCTGCAACCCAGGCATGTGCCTTTGACTGGAATTGAACCTGGGACCCTTCAGTGCACAGGCTGATGCTCTGTCTATTGAGCCAAACCAACTAGAGCTCACATTATGTCTTTATTAATTGTGCAAATTGGGAAGCTGATAGTTGCAGAAATTAGAAAGCATGTATTTTCTGCATTTCAATATCAAGGTTGCCATGATTGTTTTACTTATTCTGTTCATTCGTTTCTTACCTACTCAGTGATATTAACTGTGTTTCTTCACAGAAACTTGCAGGGAAATGCTATTTCTGACATAGGAAAAGAGACATGGAAGTCATATCATTTGGTTGAGAAACTGTGAGTATATTCTCTCCAAAAACGAATTAAAAAAACTAACTGTATTGTAAGATCCTTCTTGGTCCAGAATTTTGAGGTCAGTAGCTCTGAGAAAAGGTATTAACCACTCTGTACCCCAAATCAATGTCCATTGATTGCAGTTTGTTTATTTTAAAAATTAAATTTCGAGGCCCTTTTTAAAATCAGAGTCAATTTAAACTTATTTTCCATTATAAGAAGAAATACATATTATTTTTTCAATATATAAAAATGAAATAGCAGGTATAGTGAAAACCCTGCTTGTGCCCTCATCCCCACCCTAACATAACTGCTACTCTATGTTTACTATACCCGTATATCCTTACAGACCTTTTCCCATGCCTTTACCTATATACATACTTACAGATAGCTAAATAGGTATGTTATGTGATTTTCATATCTTTTTATTTTTTTTACGTAAGTGGTAACAGCCTACCCCTGGATTCTTTCACCTCATAATATATCTTACACTTGTTTCCTTCTTGATACAGAGAGGGTTACCCAATTCATTTAAACTATTCCATAATATTCCATAGTTTAATAATCCCCCTATTGATGGATGTTTATGTCCAGTTTTCTTGTTACATGTATTTGATGCAACACACATTCTTGTACATGCACCTTTGGGATCATGGGCAGGTATTGATGTAGAATAGATATTTAGAAATGGAATTGTTGGGGTGAAAGTATATTGATACAACATTTTAGTTGCCGTCAAAGAAATTATGCCAACTTACACTCCAATCAGTGGGCAACTACAGTATTAGTTTCCTGTATCCTTCCACCACTAGATAGTCGTCATTTTTTTGGCTGATCTAATGGGTGAATAAAGGCGGTCCCACCTAAGTTTGAATTTTTCTGATTACTTGTGAATTCAGATACCTTCATATATTTATTGAACATTTGTTTCTTTCAAATATTTTTTATTGATTTCAGAAATGTAGAGGGATGGAGAGAGACAGAAACATCCATGCTGAGAGAATCCATTAATCGGCTGCCTCCTACACACCCTACACTGGAGATTGAGCCCGCAATCTGGGCATGTACCTGCACTGGGAATCAGACCGTGACTTCCTGGTTCATAGGTTGACACTCAACCACTGAGCCATGCTGGCCGGGCAGGTTTGAAGATTTCTAAGTTAGCTTGAGATTTATACCTTGCAAGGGAGAGGTTTCTAAAGAGTCGATGGATGCCCCAGTGCACCATTTCTTAACCAGTTTTCCTCCCAAGTGATCTGCAGAAGCTTATTTTGTTGAGGACTATGTTTTTAAATGATTTATAAGTTAAAATATATGGGAAAATAAAGGGAATCTATTATTAAAATGTAGATTTCAAAAATTTTTTATTTTTCTATGATTATTCTTTTTTTTAATCCTCACCTGAGGATATTTTCCCATTGATTTTTAGAGATGAGTGTGGGAGAGCAGTAAAGACAGAGAGAAATAACAATGTGAGAGAGACACATCACATCGATTGGTTGCTTCCTGCATGAGCCCCGACCAGGGCTTTGGCTGGGGAAGAGCCTGCCACCAAGGTACATGCCCTTGTCTGGGATTGAACCTGGGACCCTTTAGTCAACAGCTGTACAGCTCTGTCCACTGTGCCAAACTAGCTAGTGCCAAAATATTTTTTAAAAAAGATTACTGATAGGCCAGCCAGCGTGGCTCAGTGGTTGATTGTCAACCTATGAACCAGGAGGTCACAGTGGTATTCCCGTTGAGGACACGTGCCCGGTTACAGGCTCAATTCCCAGTGTGGGCTGTGCAGGAGGCAGCCGATCAATGATTCTCTCTCATCATTGATGTTTCTCTCTCTCTCTCCCTTCCTCTCCCTTTCTCTGTAAAATCAATAAAAATATTTTTTAAATTGAAACAATAAAATATTATTGTTACTACTTCTCTTTTTTATGCTTTTATTTAATCTTCGCCAGAAGATATTTTTTTATTAATATTTTTTAGAGAGAGAGGAAAGAGGGAAAGAGAAAGAAAGAAAGATATGAGAAAGGCATATCGATTGACTGCCTCCTGCTGGTTTGGGGCCAGGGACTGAACCTGCCACCATGCTATGTGCCCTTGATGGGGAATCAAACCCATGACCTTTTGGTCCATTGGCCAACACTCTAACCACTAAGCAAAACCAGCCATGGCAAATCGGCTTCTCTTATATTAAATAACACAAGCTATAGTAGTTGGTCTAATAACTGTTAAAACTTCACGGTAGTGATGAGAATTAATAAATGGTATTTTGAGTATGTGCAACAAATACATTAAATGAAAAAATCTGTGATTTTATTGGAGACCCAATGAACTACTCTACTGCAAATCTACTATGATTTGTTGCCTACATTCACAATGCAAACAATGCTAATTTTAGGTAGAGGCTTGTGAAAATAGAGATGTAATTTTATTTCCCATTCAGGTTTGGCTCCCTGAATTAGATCCATTCAATCCTATTCACTGACCTCTGCCCTAAAGGGATAATCAACAACTGGAAATTACATGCACACTTTTGCATGTACGCAAGAAAGAGCAGTTTTCTAGGGAAACTTGTCTCCAAAGATTAAGAGTCACAAATGTAGGGGAGAAGAAAGACATTTCCTTGCCTATAAAGCTGTCCTTACCCTCATGAGTCATGGTAAATGGATGATTTGCTTTAAATAAAAATAGAATACTGAAAATGATGTCTGTCATTTTCTGAAATCTTGGAAAAAGTATTTATGGAACATCTGCCACGTGCCAGGAACTGTTTTATGTGCCAGGATTACAGGCCCAAGAACAAAATAGACAAATTACGCCAGTTCTCAAGGGGTTTACAAGTATATAATATGACAATGAATAAATATATATTTGTGTGTGTGTGTGTGTGTGTGTGTATGCACACACACATATATACACGCACATATATGTATTCACTAGATTGATATAATTTCAAGTATTGATTAAGTTCTTTGGAGAAAAAGAAAGATGTGGAAGGAAAGTGAATCAATTCTAGAATGGTCCATTGTTTGCAGAAAGAGTACTTGAGAAGAAAGGTTTGAATAAAAAAAAACAATTGATTATCTTCCTTCAGTTAAATAAAAATTAGGGTGGCACCATTGCCCAGGTTCCCCCATATATATTTCTGTGCAGTAAATAGTTGTAGTTATTTTGCATTTCGATCCAGAAATGACCTTTTCATTTTTCAGAAATCTCAGTGGAAATAACTTGAGAGAATTACGTAAAGATTCATTTGAAGGCCTGCTTTCCCTCCAGTATTTGTAAGTTAACTGTATTTACTTAACAGTTTTTTAGTTATATTATCTATAAAATAAATAAGGGGTTTAAATGAGATAATCTCTACAATTTCTGCCAGCAGTAAAATTCTACAATTCCTTAAGTCTGTGTAGGTCATCTCAAGCATTTAATATCTCCTATGCATTTTCAGTTTCACAGTCCTGTAGACAAAATATAATAGGAAAATCTCTTCAGTTAAGGAGTAAAAGTGGTGATGAGGTCTGAGTCATGATACACACCCATATGAGCCTTGTTATGTAAGTGTTGATATACCATCTGTGTATATTTTTATTTAGTTTAGGGACCATGGATCAAATTTGGTCTATGATTGTTTGTTCCTTTTTTAAAATTTAATTCTTTATTTTTTAAAGTATTACATAAGTCTCCTTTTTCCCCCATTGATCTCTCCGCGGCCGCTCCCAAACCCCCAGATTGTTTGTTTCTTAGAGCACATGAGTTAAGAATGATTTTTACAGTTTTACAGTGCTTTGAAAGAAAAGAAACAAAGAAGAATATGCAAGACAGACTATGTGTGGCCAGCAAAGCCTAAAATATTTACTGTCTGGCCTTAACATAAAAGGTTTTAAAATACTGATTTAGTAAAATAAGGGGGATTTAGCTTAACCTCAAATTGTCTCCTATAGGACAAGAAAATATAAAACATTTATATTAATTTGAATGCCATTAACCCATAATTTTGTTATAATTAAATCTAAATTAGATTAACATTTACACATTAAATGTTTAAGCAGATGAATCATGTAAATGGTATTATTATGAACATATTAAATTATGAAGAGAGCAGACTGGTGTTGAGGATTTCAATGAAGGAATTGTTATACCAATACTAAAAGTAAATGTTTAAAATGATGGTTAAGTTGTATTGTTAGAAATGTCTATACTAAGAAAGTATATCAGCAATGCCCCTAAATCCACTAATTACAAAATAAAAATCTCTTCAGCCCCCTTGTCAAGGAAGAAATACTTGCCCAGTAGTTCTGTTTACTTGGAAATAGGGAGATGTTCTTTACTATAAAAACTCAGTTATGATTCTTTGTCCATGACACCCAGAGCTGTGTATGTCATTAATCCTTATTAAGCTAATTAATGATGCTATTTAGCAAATGGGTTCTTTCTGCAAATATGGAAGGCTTAAGGGAAGTAGGTATAAAGAGACTCACCTGACACTGAAAATAATCATTTGGATTATCAAACCTTTCAAGCTTCAGAGGGAAGCCTGGGTCTTTTGTATTGATCTTCTTGGGTCTTCCTGGCATCTCACTTCCAAACCTTACATACAGTTTGGAGGAAATAAAATGAAGTAAATAACTGCTCAGTAGGTTAGGTCATTCCTTACTTCTACTGTGAAATACTTTGTAAGCTAACTATTTCATGCTAGCATAAGTATTCCCATCCACTAAAAAATGCCAATCAATAAGCAAGCTAAAAAAGAACATGCCAAGCACTGTACCTAGAACTATAGGCACAAAGATAGGTACGTCAGGGTTCCTACCCGTCTGGTAGTTCATGATCTCATAGGGAAAATAACCATATAAACTCACACCATAGAGCACAGTACTAAGTGGAAGACAATGTGCTGCAGTGGCACACAAGTGGGAGCCATGAAATAATAAAACTACATTTGTTGTAAAAGTCATTTTTCTCTCTCTACTTACCAGCTGTTTGTTTATTTTATAAATATTTCAGTTTGCACCTGTTTGCATGTCAGTAGACAATGCTGAGGAGCAAGACCCAGTCCATACTTTAAGGAGTTATACTCAGAGGAAATAGGATGCAAAGATAACTCTATTAAAATTTTGTTAGAAATGGGTATATAAATTGGCTTTGGTCACAGCAGAGGAATAAAAGACTACGTTGCATCAGCAAAGACGTCAGTAGATCAATGCTGTTTGAACAGGACCTTGAGGGGCTCTTGGGGATTAAGGGACAGACATCTTGAGTAGAATAAGCTTGCAAAAGGAGCCTGGGAAAAAATACCTTGAGTAGCTGTACAAGTTCATGTAGGGGGAGTAGGAGATTAGAGCCAGATCACCTAGTGCTTTGAATGCCAAGTGCCACGTTATCACAGCAGTGCTCCAGGAGAAACGTTAGCCGACAACAGAGTCACTTGGAGGGCTTGAAAAAGTCAAGCTGCACCCCTGGTTACCAATTCAGTCTCTCCGGAGTCGGACTGAGAATTTGCATCTTCAATAAGTTCCCAAGTGATGCTGGCTGGTATTGAGAACCACTTCTGGAGTGTTAATCTGGTGACTGTGTGTCAGGATGGTTTAGCAAGGGGGAGCTTATAGCTGGAAACACCAGCCAGAAGACAGGTATACCCATCCAGGAGAAAAGTGAGGGACTCAAGTGGAATCAATGGAAATAAGACAGTCAATTCCAGACGAGAGACGGTGTTTTCAAATAAAAACCCAGCACCATGTTGTTTTCTGTTGTCCCACCACTGTACAGCTGAAGCAATTAAATTCATGGGTATTAAAGCAATGTAAAATAAGAAATGAATATCTGTTAGTGTAATAGTAAGTATCGTTAGTTCAAAGTTCTGTATTAGTTCCAAGTTCTGTACTATTTAGAACAGTCACTTTCTTTAAAGTTACGTGAAAAGGCATCTTTTATTTCTTCTGGTATTGAATTTGCCTAGAAAAACAGAAGTTATCCAGGAAGGTGTGTAGATGTGAGACTATTTCTTTTCATGTTAGAAATTTATAAATGTACATGAAAATATAAACTTTGAGGTCATAATCTAAATTTGATGAGACCACAAAGGGTCTTCTAATCAATTCTTCTGCTCTCAGGAAAGATTTCCTTCAAAATCTATCAAGATCTATAGTTGTATGTTGTATTTATGAAGATCCTGAAGGTGAGAGTCTTAAGAGAGGTGAGGGCAGCGTAAGGGCTCTGGATGGTTCAAATTACAATTGTTCAGGTTTAGAATTTAGACTAAGACTGCGGATTGAATATTATTCTAACCGCTACCAGTTATTCGTACTAATGAGATACCTAGTAAGTAATTGAAGCACTATTTTTCTTTTCCTTTTTCTAGGGACTTGTCCTGTAATAAAATAGAATTTATTGAAAGGAATGTGTTCGAATCATTACCTCTTTTACAATATATGTAAGTTATAAATATCACTTTATTGTATTTAGAAATTGTATAAAACATAATTGTAAACCTTTTTGTTAATTATTTTGAAATAAGATTAAAATTTTATTACTAGAAAGCTACTAAAGTTATGTAGCAAATCTTATTTGTCTCTAGCATAGATTAGTGTGAGAATTCTCTCACATTCAGAATGAACCATTCTATCTGCACAGCAAAGGAAACCATCAACAAAACAACAAGAAAGCCCACTGCATGGGAGAACAAATTTGCCAATGATATTTCTGATAAGGGTTTAATCTCCAAAATTTATGGAGAACTCATACACTTTAACAGAAGGAAGATAAATGATCCAATCAAAAATAGGCAAAGAGTCTAAACAGACACTTTTCAAAAGGGGACATACAGAAGGTCCAGAGACATATGAAAACATGCTCAAAGTCACTAATCATCTGAGAGATGCAAATCTAAACAACAATGAGATACCATCTCATACCTGTCAGAATGGCTATCATCAACAAATCAACAAATGACAAGTGCTGGCGAGGATGTGGAGAAAAAGGAACCCTCCTGCACTGCTGGTGGCAATGCAGACTGGTGCAGCCACTGTGGAGAACAGTATGAAGTTTCCTCAAAAAGTTGAAAACAAAATGGACCTTTCTATAGCAGTGGTTCTCAACTAGGGTGATTTTGCCCCAGGTGACACTTGGCAATATCCAAAGAGAGTTTTAGTTATCAGACCTGTAGATTTGCTGCTGGCATCTACTGGCAGAGGCCAGAATTATTGTTGAAGACAGTGGACAGTTCCCCAGAATAAAGAGTTTTCTAGCCCAAAATGACAATAGTGTTGAGGTTGTGTAACCTTATTTCAGAGAAATATAGATCAGTGAATACAAGCATTTTTTTGGTATCTAATGCACCACATGTATAAACATGAAAGCATAAACCATAAGCAAATATCTCCCACAGTAAGAATTTTAGTGTATAGAGGGTGTATTGAGGTTATTTTATCATATATAAATTAGAATTTCTGCTAAAGCATAAGTGATCTGAAAGGATTTTTTCCCTCTTCATTTGCTTGTATTTTTTTTTTATAGAAATCTTGGTTGTAATTTAATCACAAAAGTGAACTTTGGAACATTTCAGACCTGGCACGGAATGCAGCTATTACACAAGTTGTAAGTGAAATAGAAGATGAACACATGTAAAAAGCTATGTGTAAACACATCATACTGTGGTTGGCTGGGTATAAGCTCAGTTTGGACTCTGAAAAGTATGGCTTAAGAGCCATTCTTTTTTTTTTCTTTTTTAAATGAGGAAACTAAGGTACAAAGATTCAGAGACTTGTCTAGCTGATATATGCCATGCTCTGCTTTCCCAGAATCTTTGGCATGGGCTTGTTTGTTTTAAAGAATTGAGGGGTGGGCCACGGTGGAGGGGAAGAATTGAGAGGAAAATTTATTTTAGCATTGGGAATAAAAATTTGTTTCAATTAACAAATTTATTATATTGACATGTAATCAAAATGTTATTTAATTTTTGAACAAACATCTATTAAATACCTAGTAAATGTCAGGCACTATCAGTCCAAGAAATTGACAAGTAAATAGGTGATTACATACATTATAACAAAGCCTGTGATGCAAGAATACAAATGGGAGTATGTGATAGGAGCATGGCTTTCACCACTTCCTCTTAGATCTATCCTATTTTGTGGCTCCAAAACCAAGGAATTAGTTCTATTTTTCTCTTTAACTGGGTGGTTTAAACTGGATTTTTAAAAATTTCTGGAGATGAAAGGAAAACACCTTGAATTATGAGGACATTAGAAAGGGTACTGCCTGTAGAGCAGGAGCTTTCTATCAGCATAGTCACTAATAGGGTTTTCAATCTGAAAAGTTCTTCAGTATATTTTTCTTTGCTATCTACTTCTTTTTTTTACTTTCTCTTTTCCACTTTATCATTTAGAGACTTGGGTGGTTCCCCAAAAAGAACCTTTATAGCCCTGGCCCGTGTTATACAGTGTTGGAGCACTGGCCCATACACCAAGGGGTTGCAGGTTCGATACCTGGTCAAGGTTCTGTCCCTGGCCCTGGTTGGGTCATGTGGTGGAGGCAACCAATGGATGTGTCTCTCTCACATGGATGTTCTTCTTTTCTCTCTCTCCCACTCTCTGTAAAAAAAAGCAGTGGAAAAAATAACCTCAAATGAGATTAACAACAACCAAAGAGAATGCTTTACAGATTCTAAGGGTGATCTGGGACTAGACAGGAAATGATTTATTTCAACCTTCACATTTTGAACTAACAACATGTATATAAACTTTCATGGCAGTTATTCAAAATGCAGACAATTTTAATTCTATTGCATTTTTCAGAATTCTCCACCATAATCCCCTGATGACTGTTCAAGATCCATATCTTTTTAATTTGCCAGCGTTGAAATATTTGTAAGTATTGCAACAATTTCATGGCTCATGAGATGATTTCTGCTCTTTCTTACTTTTGCCAAAGATGAACTATTTCTCATTTTGACAAAAAACTCGTAATTTACCTTTGAACTGGGTTATTGAAAATGATTTATTGGCACAGAAAAGTGATAAAGAAACACTGTACGAGAGCAGGCAGCCAGCAGAGGAAGGGAGCAGTGTTGAAGAACACACTCAGACATGAAACATAAGAAGAGCTCTCTAAAATGGTTATCTATGGAAAGGAAAGAAAATCACCTTGAATTATGGAGCTGGCTTGACAGAGAAGCCAGAACTTAAGTAAACAGATGTTGTTAAGTGTCTTTTTAAGAATAAGATTTTTGTCTTTGGGTTCCTATCATGCATGTTTGGTCTTTTTCCTTCAGAGACATGGGAACAACACAAGTGACATTTACAACACTTGATAACATTCTCATGACGACTCCTGAATTAGAAAAACTGTAAGTTGATTTTTCTTATGTTTATTTTCACTTAGTTCTTTTAGGTTTGCTTTCTGATTTTCTTAAGTCAGGTTTATTGAGGTATAAATTTTATTTAATATAAGTCACTATTTTAAAGTGTACAGTTAGTGAGTTTTGATAAACTTGTAGTTTGATAAATGTACCACCACCACACTAGAGATCCAAAACACTTTTTTCATACCCAAAAGGCCCCTCATGTTTATTTGCAGTCAGTTCCTCCTCCTACCGCCAGCCCCTGACAAGCACAAGTCTGATTTTTGTTGTAATAGTCCTGCCTTTTCAAGTGTCTTATAAATGAAATCATGTAGAGCAAGTATGTCAAACTCCAAGGCTAAATGGGCAAAGAAATGAGGCATGTGGCCATGGGCTGTGAGTTTGACATGCTTGATGTAGGATGTAGCTTTCTGCATTTGGCTTCTTTCATGTAGCATAATCCTCTTGAGATCCATCTATGTTGTTGCTTCTATCAGTTGCACATTTCTTTTTTATTGCTGCATAGTATTCCCATTGTGTGTATATGCCAGTTTGTTTATGCAGTAATCAGGTAATGGATATTTGAATTGTTTCTAGTTTTTTGGCTATTATGAATAAAGATGCCAAAAATACTCACATGCAGATCTATGTGTGAACATACGTTTTCATTGCTTTGGGGTAAAATACCTAAGAGTGGGTTACTGCATCATATGCAGAGTGTATATCTTAGTAGTAAAGAACCTGCTAAACTGTGTTTAAAGTGGTTGTACCATCTTGCCTTCCCACCAGCGGTAGATGAGAGTTGCAATTGCTCCACATTTTCACCTGATCTTTCTATTTCTGTTTGTTGTTTTTTTTAAATTAGCCTTTCTAGTAGGAATGTATTTGTATTGCAGTGTTGTTTTAACTTGCATTTCTCTAATAGCTGATGGTGTGGAATGTCTGTGTGAAAATATATTTTTCAATGGAATGTCTGTTCAAATACATTTTAATTGGATATTTATCTTATTATTGAGTTTTAAGAGTATGTGTGTGTGTGTTTGTTTGTTTTTAATATTCACCAGGAGATATATTTCCCATTTTTTGTGAGGGCGGAAGTGAGGAAGAGAGTGGGGTGGAGGGAAGAGAGAAGAAAAAGAGAGAGAGAGAGAGAGAGAGAGAGAGAGAGGAACATCAATGTGAGAGAGACACATCAATTGGTTGATTGGTTGCCTCCTGCACACCACAAGGCCATCATGAAAATCAAACGGTTTATAACCTGAAAAAGTTTCATCAAGTCCCTTTTATAATTCTTCCTTCCCACTACTCCTTGCCCTCCCCAATTTCTGTGCAACCATTGATCTGCTTTGTGTTGCTATAGGTTAGTTTGCATTTTCTAGAATTTTATATAAATGGGGTTATATACTATCCACTCTTTTCTAACTGGCTTCCTTTACTCAGATGATTATTTTAAGACTAGAGGCCTAGTGCATGAAATATGTGCACTGGAGGGGGGAGTCTCTCAGTCCAGCTCTCAGGGGATGCCCAACTGACAGCTTAGGCCCGCTCCCTGTAGGGGGTGCGAGCCTAAGCCGGCAATCAGACATCTTTCACACAGCTGTGGGGGCAGGAGAGACTGCCATCGACACTGCTGCACTCACCAGTTGTGAGCTCAGCTTCTGGCTCAGAGGTTCTCTCCCTGTGTGAGCACATTTACCTCCAGGGTACAGCTCCTGTGTTGAGTGTCTACCCCTTGGTGGTCAGTATGCATCATAGTGACCGGTTGTTCTGCTGTTCAGTCGATTTGCATATTAGCCTTTTATTATATAAAACTAGAGGCCTGGTGCACAAAATTCATGCACGGGGGCAAGGGGTGTGTCCTTCAGCCCAGCCTGCACCCTCTCCAATCTGGGACCCCTCAAGGGATGTCAGACTGCCCGTTTAGGCCCAACCCACCACGATTGGGCCTAAATGGGCAGTCTGACATCCCTCTCACAACCCAGGACTGCTAGCTCCCAACTGCTCGCCTGCCTGCCTGCCTGATTGCCCCTAACAGCTTCTGCCTGCCAGCCTGATCACCCCCTAACCACTCCTCTGCCAGCCTGATTGACACCTAACTGCTCCCCTGCCAGCCCGATTGCCACTAACTGCCTTCCCCTGCCAGCCTGGTTGCCCCTAACTGTTCTCCCCTGCTGGCCTGGTCGCCCCCAACTGCCCTCCTCTGCTGGCCCGGTTACCCTTAACTGTCCTCCCTTGCCAGCCTGGTTGCCCCTAACTTCCCTCCATTGCCAGCCTGGTCACCCCTAACAGCCTTCCTCTGCCAGCCTAGTCACCCCTATCTGTCTGTACTCCCCTGCAGGCCTGTTCGCCCCCAATTGCCCTCCCTGGCTGGCCCGGTCTCCCCTAATTGCCCTCCCTTGCCATCCTGGTTGCCGCTAAATGCCCTCCCCTGCTGGCCTGGTCACCCACAACTTCCCTCCCCTGTTGGCCCTCTTGTAGCGGCCATCTTGTGTGCACATGGGGGAGACCATCTTGTGTGTTGGAGTGACGGTCACTTTGCATATTACATACTGATTAGATAGGATTAGTACATGTTGTTTTGCATATCCATAATTCATTTCTTTTTATTGCTGAATAGTATTTCATTATATATAAATATATTAGTGTTTTTCAACATTGATTGCTATTTGAGTTGTTCCAATTTTTGAGTATCACAAATAAAGCTATTATGAATATTTATGTACAAGTCTGTTTATGGAAATACACTTCTATTTCTCTTGATAAATACCTGAAGGTGGAATGGCTGTGTCCTACAGTAGATGTATGTTTAAGTTTTTCAAAAACTATTTCCAAGTGTTGTATCGTAAATCATCAAATGAGATACAAGACGCCTTAACGAGCCAATTAATTAGTATTCATTTATTGCATACGGCCCAGAGCGAGGTGTCTTTTTCCAAATTTCTGAGTAACTCATACAAGAAGTTTTTCCGTATTTATACTCTTGGAGCCTCTTGGTTTGCAGATATTACAAAGGGCTCTGTGAGAGTTATTGTTACTGACAGTTGTAACCTTGAATACATGAGTTTGTAGTTGGCATAATTATTATCAGTATTTGTCTATTACATTGGATGGCTAGTTTGCAAGGTCAGACCATTAAGTTTACCTTTTTCTATTATTTGAACTAAAAACAAAGTCATTTTACAGAATAACAGACCATCTTAAAGTGACAAAGTTTATAATGACAGAGTTTACAGGACTAGGGACTATCTAACAATAGAGAATTCAAACAGCAGTGTTTTATTTTGTTTTTTATAAAAGATGGAGGTTACTATGCTTCACAGGTAACTCCTTTGTGACTAATATAATTCTGTATGTTTCCATTTATAGTATCTTACCTAGCCATTTGGCCTGCTGCCTCTGCCAATTTAAAAATAATATTGAGGCTGTCACCAAGACAGTCAAACTACATTGTAATACCGAATGTCTGGCCAACACACCTTGTGGTGAGTCTGAATTGTCCAGTGATAAACTTTTAAATTTTTATTTTATGTTTTCATTTTTTATTTGAAATCAGTGACGGTACATTTTTAAGCAAATAAAGCAACTGTATTATTTTTATTCATTTACTCAGAGTTCAACTCTAACATTTTAAGCACTACTCCTTGCTAAAAGTCAGATGAAGGGGAAGGGTATTAACATTAATGGCCACATAGTGTGTGCGGTGCTCTCTGCTGGGTGCATTACTTCCAAATGAGAACGTGTTCATTAGTGTGTCACAGTTGGTAAACTGTTTGTATGCATTAGGTTTCATTGCCCTTTGCAGTGTAGACACATGTAGATACATTTTTATTTAGTCTATCTTTGCAAGTTTATGAAAAGAGTACAAATGATGCTGTTTTATGTCAGTTTTATTTGGAACCTGAGAGTTTTTGGATCCATCACCAGAAGCTGCTACCCAGCCCGTCTAAGGAATGGGAGGGCTCTTTATTCTTAGACTGTCCAACTCTGAACTTGCTCTGAAGCACAAGGTTTCCTATCCACCGAACACTCGTGTGTTTTTATTGGCAGCTACTTGACAACTCCCAAAATGTGCTTTCATGCCCAGATAGCTTAAATAGGGATTTCCATCAGTGATCTGTGCTACTTTTATAAAGGCAGTGTTGCTTATTTTTCAAAACAATGTTTTGACCAATTATATTACCCCCTTCTGCCCCAAGAGTGGGCAGAACAGGCATTTCAATCTCCTTTTACCGGTGAGTACAAACAAGATCAGAAAGGGCTAAGAGCTGTCACCTAGCGCCCAGGTCTCCAGCTCCTAGATCTGGGCTCTCCGCAAGCCCATGCTCTTTCCCAGGACGGTCCCTCCTTCTCTGCCCCTTATCACCACCAGCAGTACTTTGAATTCTTCTGAAAATTCTTGTGCACCAGCTGACAGTGGTACACTTGACCTTCATGCAATCAGAAGCTGTGGATGGTTCCCCAAATAAAGATGGAAATATAAGAAGTGACATGAAATGATAGCAAAGTAGGCATCTGACAAAAGTTATTTTTTCCCTTCTGTATTTTAGACCCCCAAGTATTATTCCATAGTTTATTGAACATTCCACAGTGGTACACAACCTGGCAAGTCTCTTAACGTACATCCCAGATGCCTGCCTACATCTTAAGCACAGAGAGAGCGTAGACATGTGTTTTTTTCTGTATAGAGCCTTCCGTTATGGGGCTGGCATATGTGGAAGCAGGGCCCAAGTAAGGAATCAGTGGGTTAGTGGAGAAGGGTGTGTCCAGATGAGGACCCGTTAGCAGTGGGTGTTAATCATGGTCATCTGTGATGGCGGCAAGAACACAAGCACCCTGAAGAGTGGAGAGAGGAAGCCTCAGGCTCCCTCTGCATCTGAGGCAGGACAGGATGGGGTACGTGAATGTGAGGAGTCACCGTAGATCTGCAGAGAGTCTAACTGAGTGGGTCTTCGAGCCTTGGCTTTTCTCCAGTAACCGGCAATTGGCCTTGGGGACCAATGCAATAATCCTCAATATAGTCACCGTATGTCATGCTATGGAATGTTCTAAGTAAATAACCTCTTTTAAAAAAGATACATTTTCTCCTTTTGTTGTATCAACAATCATCGATTTAAGTTGGGGTTTATTTTTATCCTGTCTTAATGGCACTCAAATATTTGCTGATTCCCTATATATTTGACTGGGATGTATGGCTATGGACTGACAAATAGCTGTCCTATGAGTCTTTCAATATCAAATGTGATTTCTTCTTTTTTGACAGATGAGGAACTCTTAGTCGAAGGACCGCTGATGAAAGTACTACAAGGCCGGCAGAACACCAGCACTGAGCTGACAATTGAGCCAGAGAGGGCACCCCCAAACAAAAATAGCGACACTTCCTCATCCCTTATGAGTGAGCAGCCAGACTTTAAAGATAACAGTGATGTTATTAGTGCACTAAATTACCTATTGCCTTATTTCTTGGAGGGAGATCCAGAAGATATAGAATCAACTTTATTACCATTCATTAAACCCCCTCTTTCAAATGTACATGATGCAGATATCCCCCTGAATCATTTAAAACACAACAGAAGGAATCCGTCTCTAAACCTGAACTTAACCATTCAAGTTTCAAAAATTAACCAAGGAAACTCTATTTTCTGGAACAGGCCTTCTGATGAGACTGCTCACTGAGCAGCAGGAATTAAAGATGCCTAATGCAGAGTGGGATGCAGAAAATGAGAGGATGCAAGCCCCTGGGGAGCAGGCAGAGAAGGAGTCAAATCAGGTGAGGATAGGTCGTGAAACATTGGACCTGGACTTTAATCAGTTTAGGCCATGCCATTACAGTACCCAGGTAGGAAGACCAGGAGCACCTCGTCTGAATCATATCTTGATCAGGTGACTTTGGCTTAGACAGGGATCTTCCACTTTGCTCATTTAGAAATTTGTGCCACTGTTCCTAGGACAGATGAGAAGAGGATCTAACTTCCAAGGTAAACAAATGGTATAAGAAAATGTTAACGTTCAGATTACAAAACACATTGGATTTGGTGTGTTCTTTAACAGCCTATAAGATTTGGTATGTTCCTTAAGCACCATGTGAAAGAGTGGGGTTTTAGAGTACTAGTTAAGAATATTTAGTAATTCATTAAAATAGGCTAGAGACTAGTTAGTTTTTATGCTTTCCATATCTATGTTGGTTTTTTAAAAATCTTCTTCTCCTCCTCCCTCTCCTTCCCTTCCTCTCCCTCCCCCTTCTCCTCCTCCTTCTAGCTCAGAAAAGAAGTGCCAGGATATAAGAATAAAGTCATCATGGCAGCACCTGTGATTGCAGTAACAATATTTTTTATTGTAATTTTCTGCCTCATTGCGGTAAGATAACAGTTAATTCAGATTTCCAATATATATTCTGTCTTTAGAGAAGGTTCAGAACCCACAACCTGAAAATCAAATCCACTGTCCCACCTACTGCTACCTGATACTCTTCTTTAGTCATGAGCACTGAGATATGCTTTATTCTTTTTTTATTACAAATTATATTCCAGAGATGTTTAAAGGAAGCCCTCTCTCGGAAATCTCTGTGGAAATGAAATCAAGATAACAAGCCACTAGACAGCTTTTAAAATATATTTTTTAATTGATTTCAGAGAGGAATGGAGAGGGAGAGAGAGAGAGAGAGAACCATCAATGTTTGCCTGCCTCCTGCAAGCCCCTTCTGGGGAGCAAGCTCCTAACCCGGGCATGTGCCCTTGACTGGAATTGAACCTGAGACTCTTCAGTCCACAGGCCGATGCTCTATCCACTGAGCAAAACCAGCTAGGGCAAGCCACTTAGACTCTTTTGAAACTTAAGTTTGATAGGCCAGAATTGACATGATAGCAAAATTTCTTCAACTCAAAATGAACAATGTGGAGTTGATGTACTCGCCAATTACTCTCTTCCTGATTTCTTTCTTTGTTGGCTAACATGAGGAGAGATGTAGAATCTTCACCCTCATGGAGCTATGTCGCCCTAGCAGGCAGGACATGGCAAAACGATAAAAGTGTGATCTTGTCAATTCATAAGGTTTACTTAGCAGCTTTCTTCTCCAGTGTGTAAGGCATGGTGTAAGTAGGTTCAGTTAAAACACTGCAGCCTAAATCCTGCATCAGGCTTCTCTAAAGCATGTCATGTTAGAGTCACCTGTTCCTAGAGCTTGTCTGTGTCCCTTTTGTTCAGTTACATAATGGTGTGCTTTCCCTACAGGCAGGTTACTGACATTAAAAGAGTGATTTAATAAGCTGACGATCTGGACTCTACCCTACTAATCAACCTAATATAATTTATTTACCGTTTCAACAGTCATGGCAGCCCTCCATTCCAGCCAAAGCCAACCCTCACCGTAACCAAGCCACACCAGGCCCATTCCCACTTTTTTTTTTAATGCCTTTGTCCATCTAGAATTCCCTTATTTTGCCCTCCCTGGCGAAGTCCTGTGAATATCTCAAAAGCCAGCTCAAGTTCATCTTTCTTCATGAAGCTTTCCCGGAGTCTTCTAGCCATGCTCTTCCTAGTCTTTTTGTGAACTATGTCACCACTTTTTTTTTTTTGAGGCAACAGAAAGGCATTTCCCTCCCCTGAGAACTTAAAAATATGGTAAACAATTTTTTAAAATGTGTGTCCCCAAGAGATAAATACCTAGGTGAACACATCATGAAGCAGAGCAGAGATGTGTAAAGACCAAGTGACTTCAGAGCTATGTGTTCCTAAGTCTTTTGAAATGTCACATTTTAATATTCTACTCTGTGGAAGAAAATGAAAAAAAATGGGACTAGAACAGCTACCTATTTGAGGGAGGAAATAATAGCAGATCTATACTTCTTATCTTAAGCAAACATATTTACGTAAATGTAAAAAATATAGAACCTGTATAAGTACTGGAAGAAAATAGAAGCAATATATTTATAATCTGGTGGTGGGAAATAGCTTTTTGAGCCTGATACCACAGGCAGAATCTTTGATAGATTTGACCACCTTGTCTGTGACACCATTAGCAAACTTAGCACTGGTTGATGCCAAGCACAGATGAAGAATTTTCCATATGCATATTGAGTAATTCAATCCCCACAATCCTGTGAGGAAGATAGTACTACCTTCTTCCATAGATGAAGGAGATCGACTTAAGTTCCCAGTTTGCAAAGTCAAAAGTAGGACCCTGTTTTGCCTGACTGCAAAGTCTGTGCTTCTTACTCCATTATTCTATCTCCTTAAAGACAAAAACACTGGGGCCATGGCTGCTGTCGCTCAGTAGTTAGAGCATCGGTCTGAGCACCAAAAGGTCACAGGTTTGATTCCAGGTCAAGGGCACGTATCTGGGTCGCAGGGCAGCTGCCGTGCAGGAGGCAACCAGTTGATGTGTCCCTCTCCCATTCCTATTTCTCTCTCTCTTTCTTCCCTCCTGCTCCCTCCCTTCCACTCTCTCTGAAAAAAATGGAAAAAATATGCTTAGGTGAGGATTAACAACAACAAAAAAGAACACTGGGGAATATTTAAAATATTGAAATTCAATGAAAGCTAAGGATTAAGTTATCTATATATATAAAAGGCTAAGCGACCAACCCATCCAAAACAACCAAACAGATGACCTTAACAGGCTGTGTAGGGCGACCAGGCCAGCAGGGGGGTTAGTGAGGGGCAAACAAATGACCGAACAGTAGGCTGTGTTCGTCTACCAGGCCCACAGGGGGGATAGTTGGGGGCGACCAGGCCAGCAAAGGGGTGCAGTAAGGGGCAACCAGGCCAGTGGGGGGGGGAGGGCAGTTGGGGGTGACAAGGCTGGCAGGTGGGGGGCAATTGGGGGCAACTATGCCTGCAGGGAGGGCAGTTGGGGGTGACCAGGCCAGCATGGTGGGCAGTTAGGTGCGATCAGGCAGGAAGGCAGGCACGTGAGCAGTTAGGAGCCAGTGGCCCTGGATTGTGAGAGGGTGCAGACTGGGTTTCGGGAACCCCTCCCCCGTGCACAAATTTTGTGCACCAGTTCTCTAGTTTAATATAAAAAGAGTTCCATAAATCAATAGGAAGAAGATAATCAAGGGTGGAAGAGGGCAAGGGCTATGAAGAGTAGGATGTATGTAGACAGTCTGTCACCATATCTGTTGGTCTTCTCATGGCTTGTAGGCTATGGATTTTGTTAGCAAGGCCTTTGTCACCTCACAGTATGAAGGTAGTGAGATATTTTCTTCTAGTCCTTTTTATAACATTTCTTTTGAAATTAAAAAAACGTCAATGGATTTGCTTTTCCTGTGGTTGACTGTTTTTCTCCTATATGAAGATGCAATTGTCTTACAATGTTTTATTGAATATCTCATTCTTTCTTCCCTGATCTGAAACCTATCTTTGTGTGGACTCTATTCTGTTGACCCAGTTATCTTCTTTTGTACCAGTAGGAGTATCAACTACATATATATAAATTGATTTCAGAGAGTAGGGGAGCGGGAGAGAATAGAGAAACATCAATGATGAGGGAATCATTGATCAGCTGCCTCTTGCACACCCTCTAGGGATCGAGCCTGCCACCTGGGTATGTGCCCTTGACTAGAATGGAACCCAGGACCCTTCAGTCTGCAGGCCAATGCTTTATCCACTGACCCAAATTGGCTAGGGCCAGTGTCACTATATAATTCCAGTTCCTTTTTAAACTCCTTTTTGGAAGTTAAACTCCTCCTTTTGTATCATTTTCATACATTTCATTGCATATTTTCTTTACCAAATGTCAGTTGGTCAGTTTTTGTTTAAAAATTACCTTGGAATTTGAATAGGATTACATTGCATTTGTAGATTAATTTAAGGAGAATTGGAATCTTTACTACCTTCTAGGTCTTAGAATCTAGAAACATAGTACCTCACTTTGTGTATTCTTTCTAAAGTCCTTCAGAAGAGTTTTAATGGATCTTACACATTTTTTGGTCAAGTTTATTCCTTTATATATTTTATTGATATTGTAAATAGGCTCTTTCTTTCATTTTTTTAACTACCCTTTTGTGGTATGTAGGAAAGCTATTGAGATTTGCATGTCTTGATTTAGCCATTGTACTGAATTGTCATATTACTGCCAATAAAGTTTTAATCTATGCTCTTGGGCTTTTTAGGTTGTGTATCACCTCATGTGCAAATATGTTTTCTCTCTTTCTTTCCAGTACTTCATTTTTCCTATTAAATTGATTAGGACCTCCTCGACAATGATGAATAGTAACAGTGATAAAGGGCAACCTACTCTTGTTCTTGACTTAAAGCTGCTGTGTAGGTTTCTGATAGAGACTTTCGTTTCCTTTTCTACCTCTAAGAGTTTTTATAGGGAATTATCTGCTGAATGTTATCTGAAACAGCCAGTAAAATGCATTGCCAGCTGCATGCAAGGTCCTATGCTAGGACTATGGAAGAGTCAAAGGACTAGGCAGAGTTTCTGTCCTCAAAAAGTTACCATCTCACTTAAAAGAGAAGGAATAAAGCTTTAGAGAGAGTGGTCATTGTGATGAATAATCATGATGTTGTTTTCTTCCAAAATAGATTTGTCAGAGGAAGGCACTTAAAAGAGGAAGCTCCAGGTAAATATGAGTCTGGTGATTTTTAAAGTAGAATTTTAGAAGTAGAAGAACTTCCTCTTCCTGTAAGCCGCCAGAGGTGACCCCTGAAAATGGTTCATTATTCACTTGAGTCAGAAAACCCCACAAAATCATGAAAGTCAAGAGACTTAACCGTTTGGGTTCACTTTGAGGACATTCGTGAAGCTACACAGGTCATCAAGGGTACACATATCCAAAAAAGCACCAAGCATCTGAGGAATGTCATTTGATAGAAGCCATGTGTGCCATTCTGTCATTACAATGGTGGGCTTGGTAGGTGTGCTCAGGCCAAAGAGAGGGGTTGGGTGCAGGTTGGTGACCCCAAAAGAGTGCTGAATTTTTGCTGCTGTTAACGTAAAAAACCATTGTAAAGAATTTTGTGAGTTTACTTGAGCCAAATTGTCGACATATGCTGGGAAGCAGAACCTTAACGAATTGATGTAATGCTCCAAAGAATGGCAGGTTACATCTGTATTTACATATTGCAATCAAAGGAAAGGGATGTAGGTGGATTACATGAAATCCATTGGTGGTAGATTAAGGAGGTGGGATAAAGCAAGGGGAAACCTCTGGGATAGGATAAAAAGTAAAATGATGGACATACGCTGCTTTTTCTTGGATGGATACAGGATAGTTTAATATAATTAACAGTTGACGATTAACTTGATAACATAACAATGGGGGGAATGTTCTGGTGCCTTTTGTTGTGCCCTGTGGGATCTGGGGGGCAAAGAGTGGAAGTTACAAGTTACCCAGACTTTTTAGAGGCAAAAAGACAAATGGGCTCAGTAAAGATCTAAGTTGATCTTTGTCAGAGAAAATACTAGCCTAGGACATGACTACCTACTATAACCTATTTGTAGTTAAAGTTTTAATTTTCAGAGCATCTTTTGTGGTTAATTTAGGTCTCTGAGTCTGCAAGACTGCCATGCAGGCCTCCCCTGAGCTTGTCAGGTTAGCATGTGGCCCCTTTTGTCCACACTGCACATGCTTAAAAATGCAGTAAGCAACACTGAAAATCCTGCCTATATCCCATGCCAAGCCACATACATATGTCTCCCGAGACATTGCAGGGCCATTTTAAACAGTCACCGAGAACTGGAAGCCCAGCATGCAAGGAATCATTTTCAAGGTCCCAGGTCTGTGGTGATTTTGCTCGGGAATATGGACCCAGGTACCCAATTAGTCCAAATAAGGCCAGAACTGTATGTGTGAGAGACATGGAGAATGGCACGAATCACTAACTGTTGTTATGTATTTTCCTCCAAGTGGCTTTTTCTCAAAATTTTGTATCAAGAAATCTTCATCTGACGAAGACATTGAGGTAAATTTGTGGAGGACAAACCACTGTGGCGGGAAAAAGCAGGGGAAACACAGAGTTCATATTTCCCTGTTTTCTAGGATGGTGGTTTCTGGAGAAGGCGGCCCCTTTGGCTGAAGGATATGTATGGTGGCAAGAAACACAAGAAGGGGGAGCCTACTGCTGAGGAGGAACTTTTCCTAAAAATGTAAATGATTGAGAACACTTAGAATTCTTATCTAAAATGAGGAAATAATGAATAGTTTAATTGTTCCTTTCAAGACTCAAAGCCTTGACCTTCTTTTTCTTCTTACCCTAGGGAGCAGAGTAAATCCTCCCCTTCCTCAACAAGGATTGATGCCTCAGACTCTGCTGCTGAGACAGGAGGGGAAAGTACATCATGAGAACTCCTGAGTGAACCCCATCCTCAGGCTTATTAATAAAGCACTAATGGCTTGGTGCATGAAATTTGTGCATGGGGGTAGGGGGGGAGGGGTGTCCCTCAGCCCGTCCTGCACCCTCTCCAATCTGGGACCCCTCAGGGACTCTTGGACATCCCCCTCAGAATCTGGGACTGCTGGCTCTTAACCAGATTCTGGGACTGCTGCCTGCCAGCCTGATTGCCCCCTAATCGCTCCCCTGCCGGCCTGATTGATGTCTAACAGCTGCCCTGTGAGCCCAATCACTCCCACCTGCCCTCCCCTGCTGGCCCAATTGCCCCCAGCTGCCCTCCCCAGCAGGCCAGATCCCACAGCTTGCCCACCCCTGCCTTGACCTGCCTCCTCCACTGGGACTCGCCTCCTGCACGTGAGGTGGCAGAGACACTGGGACCAGCATCAACCCAGCCTTGCAGAGCTGCAGAACCACCAGGCCTCACTGTGCCAGCGGCTGCAGGGCCCCGCCTCCACTGTGTATGCAGCCATCTTGTGGAGGCCATCCTGTTTTGGCCATCTTGTGGCAATGTCAAGCTCAAGGGCGGGAGGACCACCTAGGATTTTATTAGTACAGTTAGTTAATAAATCAGGTATTTGACATGTGTCATTTCATAGCTAACTCCAGCCATGAGGTAAGGAGTTCAAGTGTAAATAGTCAAGTATTTATATGCAATACCAAGGGCCTTGGCAAGAAAAGCAGGGCTGCAGCTGGAAGCCCTGGGGAGGCCAATACTTCCTCAAGCAGCAGTGCGGTCCAACCAGGGTGCAGAGGTCTTCTCTCCCTTGTTTCCCCAATACACTCAGTCCCTGAGAACTGGCAGACACCTCCTCTCCCAGGGGTCTAGGTTATTCCCGTGCTCTGTCCCCCTGGCTCACCAGTTATTTATACCATATTTGACCTCCTATCCATAGAGGACCATTCACTTTCACCCCTCTCAGCAAGTCTTGGGGCTGTCAGAATATTTGGGTCCCTGAGCCTACTCGTGCTCCCAAGCTTTTAAGATCATGCACAGATGTGTACCCTGTCCTGGGGTAGCAGGTTCTTCACCCTTAAATGCTAGAGTAAATTTCACAGGTTTTGTGGTGTTTTTGCTTGTTTGTTTTTCTTTTTAATTAAAAAAACCTCTAAGCATGGCCGGTGTGGCTCAGATGGTTAGACCTCGTCTCATGTACCAGGAAGTCCATGGTTGGATTTACAGGTCGGGGCACATGTCAGGGCGGTAGGGGAGCATCTGAACAGTGTTTCTCTCTTTCCCTTCCTCTCTCTGAAATCAAGAAAAATAATAATCAAGTCTTATTAAAAGAAACAACAGAACCCCCTCTAAACTTGGATAACTACCAGGGAGTTGCTGGAGATACAGGGCAAAGACAAATGTGTGACTAGTAACTGCCCAAGACTTTCATCCTCAGGACTTTATTTCAGGAAAGGTACTGGTGGGGCCACTTCTCCATTCACTTGTCCTGGCTCAGCCTCTGTGGACCCCACTGAGGGTCATGTGTGTGTGCACCTCGGCTCCCTTCAGCTCAGACCAGCACCAAACCTCCCTTCTTCCTTCTGTGTCCAACACAGATCCTTGGCTGCATGATGCCAAGTGATAATGGTTCGTCCACTCCTGCAAAGAGAGGAGACTAATTACTAAATCACATTAAGTCTGTGAAACTTACTAGAAAATGCCTGAGTAAAAGAAATTCTGAGTGAACAAGATTTAATAATTGACCTAAATGACCACAGATAAATGCTGGTGGCTTAGCAATATAAGATGCAGAATGGTGCCAACCACACACAGGACAATAGCACAGCGTCCCCCAGTGGAGCAGTGGGACTGGCAAACAGCCCAGCACCTTTTGTGGCAGGAGAAAGCAGGGGAAATAGAGAATTCTTATCTGTTTTCTAGGAGGGCTTTTGGTGGAGAAAGCAGCCTTTGGCTAAGGGATATGTTTAGACCTCTCAATGCCACATACAAGCAAAACATGGCACAGAAGCTACATGACAAGGATTGTCTGATGAGGATGAGATTTTCAATACGAATGAAGGGTAAATGGGGACAATTTGGAATGCTTATCTAAAATGGTTAGGTAGGGTTCTAGGCAGAGTGAAAGGGCCTGCAGTTTCCTTGTGGTTAGTTTGCTGATGCTGTTCTCTCCGTGCCTGCCCAAGTTACCTCCCAAAGTTCCTTACTGAGAATGAAAACAAGTGTTTCTCTCTGTGTTGACCAGTGAGCCAGCAAAGATATAGTGTGTTTAAGGCACAGCCTGGGAATGGGGATCAGTGAGGTGAGGGGAATCCAGGAGGTGAGGAGAAACACATGGGATAGTCCTGGAGACTCATTTCCTGTCCCCTTTCAATAGCTCAGCAGATAGCTAGCTCAGCAGGTACCAGTGAGTAATGGAAAAATAGAGTCCCCTTTTGTAATGAGATCATTTCTTTCAGCAAGCAGCTTCCCTGTTGGTGGTATAGATCAGTGGTCAGCAAACTGCAGCTCTTTGGTCCCTTGAGTGTGGCCCTTCCACAAAATACCACGGCCTGGGCGAGTCTATTTTGAAGAAGTGGCGTTAGAAGAAGTTTAAGTTTAAAAAATTTGGCTCTCAAAAGAAATTTCAATCGTTGTACTGTTGATATTTGGCTCTGTTGACTAATGAGTTTGCCGACCACTGGTACAGATGATCCCAGCCTCACCATCCCTATAAGTGTGATGCATTCCATGCACGCTCCTTCTCTATAGGAGCTCTCGCCATGGCAGCCATGGTCCACCTAAGTGTTGCCTAATCCCCTTTTATGGAAGCTTGGGGATTGAGTAAACTCTGTTATTGTTCTTTTACATTTTCTTTTTTTTTTTAATTTGAGAGAGGGGAAAGGAGAGGGAGAGAGAGAGAAACATTGATATGAGAGCAAAACATGGATCGCATGCCCCCTACCAGGGATCAAGCCTGCAACCCAGGAATGTGCCCTGACCAGGAATCAAACCAACAACCTTTTTTTTTATATAAGTTTTTTAAAAAATATATTATTTATTTATTTTTTACAGAGAGGAAGAGAGAGGGATAGAGAGTTAGAAACATCTATGAGAGAGAGACATCGATCAGCTGCCTCCTGCACGCCCCCCACTGGGGATGTGCCCGCAACCCAGGTACATGCCCTTGACCGGAATGGAACCCGGGACCCTTCAGTCCGCAGGCCAACACTCTATCCACTGAGCCGAACCGATTAGGGCCAAACCAACAACCTTTTGGTTCATGGGAAGATATCCAAGTCACAGAGCTACACCAGACAGGGCTCTGTTGTTATTCCGATTGGAATCTGCTTTCCCCCTCCCCCCCAAAATAACAACACAACACTATATTGACACATTAGTCGTCCTCTTTACATGCTGGGTTGAAGGAATTTGGTGTCCACAAAAATCTATAGGTTGTTAATGTGGCTAATATTATACAGAGGAAGACTTGGAGCCTGGAGTCAAGTCCACAACCATTTCAAGGGCACAATTCGTTAATATACGAGCTCAGAAGGTCTGCAGTCTGTCTCACTGAAACCCTGTATCACAGTGTATTAGGCCTCAGTTCCTCCCCATATGAACCTGTCTACATGTATGCATGGATTTGCTTGTATATGCCTAGATTCTGGAAAGATACACAAAGACTATTGATGTTGGGTATTTTGGGTGAAGGAATTGGATGGCTGTTAAGACAGAAGAGGCCCTAACCGGTGTTAGTGGGAGGTGTGCAGGAGGCAGCTGATGGATGTCTCTCTCTCATTGATGTTTCTAACTCTCCCTCTCTCTTCCTCTCTGTAAAAAATCAATAAAATATATTTTTAAGAAGAAGAAAAAAAAAGGCAGAAGAGGAAGAGTGATGTGTGTACTTTCTATGTTTTTACTAGAAGCCTAATGCATGAAATTCATGTGAGGGGCGGTCATTGGGCTGTCCGATCTAATTAGCACATTATGCTTTTATTATTATTGATGCCTTTTTTAAATTGTAGTGAAAGTCACATATCATAAAACTTATCTTAACCTTTAAAAAATATATTTTTATTGATTTCAGAGAGGAATGGAGAGGGAAAGAGAGAGAGGAAACATCAATGATGAGAGAAAAAAATCAATGATGAGGAAAAAAATCACTGATCGGCTGCCTCCTGCACACCTCCTACGGGGGGATTGAGCCTGCAATTTGGGTATGTGCCCTGACTGTAACAAAGGTATTTGTTACAAAGCTGGAGCACATTCTGGGAAAATGGCCAAGAGACTTCAGAAACGAAAGTATCTGACACAGATTCTTTAGTTGCTTGTGTTGCTATGTTGCAAAATCTTTCATTTCTGCAAATTTTAACAGAGAATGAAATGCAAATAGCCCTAGCCTGCTTGGCTTGGTGGATAGACTGTCGGCCTTTGGACTGAAGGGTCATGGATTCAATTCTGATCAAGGGCATATACCTGGGTTGAGGGCTTGATCCCCTGTAGGAGGTTTGCAGGAGGCAGCTGATCAATGATTCTCTCTCATCATTGATGTTTCTATCTCTCCCTCTCCCTTCCTTTCTGAAAAAAAAAAAAAAAAGTAAATATATAAAACTGAATGGGGGTTCAAGGTGTGTTCTAGCATTCATTTTATTATCACTCAAGTAATATATTAGCCTGATGGCTTAATTAAGTAAAAGCACCATAAATAAAATGAGAAAAAAACAACAACTTTCTAGACCAGAAGAAAATATTTGCTTTATACCTGGAAGAAAAACATCACCCATACAATAAAAAAGTATGCCCTACCAGTATTGTTCACTGGTTAGCTCATTGGGCTGTGGACTAAAGGGTCCCGGGTTCGATTCTGGTCAAGGGCACATGCCTGGGTTGCCGGCTTGATCCCCAGTAGGGGCATGCAGGAGGAAGCTGACCAATGATTCTGTCATCATTGATGTTTCAATCTCTCTCTCCCTCTCCCTTCCTGTCTGAAATCAGTAAAAATATCTATCTCTGTATATAAAAGCCTAAGCAACCAAATGACTGAACCACCGAAACGACCAGTCCACCAGTCGCTATGACACGCACTGACCACCAGGGGGCAAGTGCTCAACACAGGAGCTGCCCTCTGGTGGTCAGTGCACTTCCACAGCTGGAACGCAGCTCAGCTGACCGGTCCTTCCTGGTGGCCCACCACCCTGGCAGCAGCCACTCACTCCCTCAGTAGTCCTGCAGGTCCAATCTGCAGAGAATGGGTCAGGCATCGAGGGACCTGCACCGCAGGAATGATCCCGACCGTGCCGCGGGCCTCCTGTAAGTCGGCCTTGGGCACTGTGGCCATTTACCCTCCCTAGAGTCTCTGCAAGGAAGGAAGGCTATAAAAGCAGCCTCAGGTGGCTCCCAACAACCAGAGTTAACATCAGCGGGATGGATCTGGATCCCAGGCCAGCAAGGGTGTCCCATCACCAGCCCCGCAGGGTCAATCAAGTCCCCTCGGGATGGGTGCCAGACACAGGGTTCAGGGCTGGTGAGCACCACTGCGGCAGTGTGAGCCTCTCCCGATCGGGACTGCCTTTGCACGAGCCCGTGTCAGGTGCAGTGGGGCCAGGATGAGCAGGAGCAGCAGGCGGCATTGGACTGTTGGTTTCAGCCCGATCCCCATAGGCCACCCCGAGGAACCCCACCCACACACGAATTAGTGCATCAGGCCTCTAGTCTATATATATAAAAGGTTAATATGCAAAGTGTCCCCTCAGGAGTTCAATGGCTCGGTATGATGTGTGCTGACGACCAAGGGGCAGCTTGGAACAAAGGAAGGTCCTGGTAGGCAGCCAGGGAAGGCAGGCTCCTGCAGCAGCCGCTAGGGACCCTACCTGTGCATAGTTTTTGTGTACTGGATCTCTAGCATAAGAAATAAAAAAATATACTTACAAATTGATAAAAGGCAAATACCCATAACAGCAATGGGGAGGCATCAGTCTAGCAGCATGCACATTTGCCACTAGTGCATCTCTGAGGCTCATTCAGTCCAGGCTCCTCAGAGATGCAGCTCACATGACCACACTGGCTGCTCCAGGCTTGTAGTACCTGTTGCTTGGCAACCATTGGTTCCAGCAGTCACCTAGCAAGAGGGAGGAAAGGAGTCAGTGCTTCCATGCTGTCCAGAGTGTGGCCCCAGCAATTCAGATGGGCTTTATTCCTGCCCGCACAGGCCGGCCACTCCTGCCCAGACCCCAAGCTTCAACTTGGAGGGCCCCTGGGGGGGGGGCGGGGCCGCGGGGGGCGGCAGGCCGTCCCAGCAGCCCTGGCCCCGCCCCCGTCCCCTTGCGGACCCATCAGGGGCTCCGCTCCAGATCTCGTGGCACCTGGGCACCGTGAGGAGGCGGAGGCGGAGACCTAGGTGCCACGGCAGCTGCGGGGGCAGCAGTAACCCCGAGGTAGCAGCCGCCAGCTCCTTCCCACCCTCACCCCACCCGACCCCAAGCGCCTGGGGCCATAAGGGGTACCTGGCTCAGACCCCCGTGGTGTGTGGTGTACGTTGACCCTGAAGGAGAAGTGCAGGAGGAGGAGGAGGACGTCGACGCAGTAGAGACCCTGGATTCTGAGGACGCTGAGGAAGTGGAGGGGGAGAGGAGGAGGACGACTCCCATTATCCAGAGGAGATGGAAGAGGGCGACCCGGCCAGTGCCTGCAGGGAAAGCCGCTTCAGCTCGAGGCACAGCACCTACAGCAGCTCTCCAGGTACCCACCCAGCCCCTGGCTGCGGGCTCCCTCCCCACCTCCTCTGCCCTTGGCCCACGGTCTCCCAAACCCTAACCCTAACCCTAACCTCCACTTCCCCCCAACAGAGGGCAAAGGCCAGGGCACATCAAGTGACACACACACACACACACACACACCAAAACAAAACAGCACACCGAGATTTACCAGCGGAAAGAGGCCCATGCTTAGTGGAGATTGCTTTGCTGCAGTTTGCAGGCCGCGTACTGGCTCGCTCTTTCTCTGCCCCAACCCTCCCATTTTCCTCTTCAGAATTTGCCCAGCGCAGTGTCTCCACGAGGCAGGATCAGAACGTTGGCACATGGATCCATTGCATTCATTTTTTTCTCCCCTTGTGTTGGATTGTTTTTCTTTTTTTTTGAATGAAAGAAGCCTCTTGTTTTGCAGACCTCTCTGTATTTCGAATGTGGTTTCTTTTAGATTTTTATTATGTATCTGTTCTTTAAAAGGGACTTGAGGATTTAGACAGGTTGTCTCCCTCCCTCCTCTCTCTCTCTCTCTCTCTCTCTCTCTCTCTCACATACTCTCTCCTCTTTGTACCCCTAGTTGTGTAATTTTTGTTTTGCTAGAGACTGATCCTCATATCCTCTTGGTTTTTCAAGCCTTTCGAGACGAATACCTATAAAACAGGAAGCTCAAGCAAAATCTATTTACTTCAAACCATTAATCTATGCAGCCTTTCTTATAAATGCATAGAAGAGCTTTGCTGTTGTTTAGCATTCAGTGCTTTCTCCTGAGTTTTATGAGACTGTTGACCAAGATTTACTAATTATAAATATAAATGTATAGGCCTTAAAGGTATGGATGTAAAATTGATATTAACTTCAACTAGAAATGTTTTCCTTAATGTCCTTTAACTTTAAAGAAGACATCTTTTAGGAAGTACATCTATTAAGAAAAAACATTCCAAATGGAAATAAGGCAACAGGATGGCTGCATGCCTTTCAATTACATTGGGAAATTGTCTAAATGGCCCACCCCAGGACTCCTTTCATCTGGGGGGCGAAGGGGGGGAAATGAACTTTTGATTGATGCTCTATTTACTATTGATCGGGCCACAAACTTTGTGCACTTACATGTTAACTTGTAAATTTTTGTTCAGCACAGATGCAAGTGTGTGTGTGTGTGTGTGTGTGTGTGTGTTTCAGTAGAAAATATAATTGCAAAAGTTACGGTTATATTGCACTATTGAATATTACTTTATTTTTCTCTAAGTTAACCAAATTTCAGAATGCCACCCCAACTAACTGTATAAATCTCTGTTCCTCAGATGTTAATAGAATCAGTTTTATCATTCCCTCATTAATTGGTTAAGTACATCTTTGACATATATGCAATCTGTCAAATTTGAATGAGTCATGTTTTTTGAATTTTTATTTATTTTTAAAATTCTTACTATTTTTTCACATAGACAGTAGAAAGGGGTGGGGAGGGAAGAGAGATGGGAGAGAGAGAGAGAGAAACATCAATGTGAGAGAGACCCATCGACTCATTGCCCCCCATATGCGCCCAATGAGGGCTGGGATCAAACCTGCAACCCAGGTACCTGCTCTTGACTGGAAGTTAAAACTAAAAACCTTCAGTGTGAGGGTCTACATTCTAACCATTGGGCAATACTGGCCAGGGCTGAATGAGTCACGTTTTTAGCTTCTTAAAAATGATACTCTGATGTCTCAATTTGAAAAAAACAATAACACACAAATCCAAAGCTCAGCAATTCTTGCATTGCTTTTTTCTCTCAAAGTTCAAGTGAAGTTAAATTGGATATGTTTAATTAATGCACAGCTTTTATAATCAGAACAGAGCAGTAATTGTTGCTTTTGAAAAAATAATTCAGGCCAAGAAGCTCCCAGGAGGTGAGGTCTTTAAGAGAGACTAGAGATGGGTGGCTGGGATCTAGTATTCATTCTTATCACTCAACAATTTGCTCAGTATATTGAAAGACTCCTGCTCAGGTCCTCCACAGAGTCCTGCTTCAGGTTCATTACACAATGCTGAACTTCTGCATTATTGGGGTTGGCACAGACACGCTGCCCCCTTTTGGTGGTGAAGCTGAGGAATAAAGGGGAGAAAGATTACACATTGAGGAGGGTTCTGCAAATAAAGATGGGGAGCCCCATCCTCCTGGCCCTTCAGATTCTCCATTCAGCCCAGCTTGTTCCTTTCTCTGCTGCAGGAACTCAGGGTGTCTCCTCTCTGAGATGCTCCCTCAGCCTGTGAGACTTCTTTAGTGACTCATGGGAGTTTCCTGGTGCAGACTTGTTCCTGCTCTCTCCTTCCTTTCCTAGCTTCCATATTCAATGGGAACGTCTCATATCTGATGCTCTGCAGGATAAAATTGAGGACACAAGCCTCCCTTGACCTTGAAGGATTCAGAGGATGTGACTTTTATGGGCATCCATCCATCATCAGGGCCCCCCTCCCAAGATATGGCTGGTATGCTTGGCACTTACATGACACCAGGCTGGGAGCACCCACTGGTCGTTTCATAGTAACTATCCATGAATACGCATCGGATTTTTCGTAAGGTATAGGACGGGCAGCAGTCAGAAGGACGGTGAAAGCCTGTAGTGAGAGAAAAGGCAGTTTAAGGACTATTTCCTTTCCTCCTTCCTTCCAAAGTACTGGGGAGGATGAGAAGGCACAGGGCTCAAAGGGCTTGTTTTCCTCCTCTACAGCATTTGCTGGCATGTCCTTGCTTGCTTCACATTTCCCGAGGTTGAATTATGCTTGAGGGCACCTAGGCCAAGGACACAAAAGGGCCCGGACCATTTCCCAGAAGTGGAAGGGTTTGATGTTTTCAGGAGGCATCAGAGAGCAGCCTCTCCTGTAGGTGAGCCTTCTCCAGGACAAGCAGGAGGAAGAGAGGTCATCTATGAAGGGGGGACCCATGGCCCAATCTGATCTTCCCTGTAGGTGTTCACCATCTTCAGCACCCTTTCTCTTTCCCCATGTCCTAAACAAGGTGAATGAAGCCACTGAGCAGATCTGTACCTTCCAGCTGCTTTTAAATATATACAACTAAACATTTACCTTCTTTAAAAAAACACATAAGTGTTTTCATTGATTTTTAGAAGGAGAGGAAGGAAGAGGGATTGAGAGATAGCAACATCGATGAGAGAGAGGCTGCACAGCCCCTACTGGGGATTGAGTCCGCAACCTGGGCATGTGCCCGGACCCAGAATTGAACCAGTGACCTATTAGTTCCTGGGTCAACACTCACCCGCTGAGTTACACTGGCCAGGCTCATTTACCTTGAGAGTGTATTATGGGTTTCAACTGATTCATCGCCATTCTCGGTTCTATTTGGGAGAAACAGACAAGAAGGAAAGAGAAATCACTGGGAGGCAGCAGTGTCTCAGTATCTCCACCTATCCCATTTCTCAGCCTATGCGCTACCCCAGACTAGGAATCGACCCCATGACCCTTCTGTCCGAGGGCAGATGCTCTAACCAGTGAGAAAACCAGCCAGGGCTACATTACCTTTGTAAAACCTCAAAGATTCTGCTTTCCAAAATACATCTCAACCTTTTTTTTGGCCATGCCACATCTTAGCATCTCTAAAAACCTGATGACACCCTCTGACATAAAATTATTATTACTCAAAAAGCAAACTCCTATTCACATGGAGGAAGCCTAAAAGGCCATTAACTTGGTCTAAACAAGCTTCCAGGGAACATGGCATCCATGAAAGAAAAAAATAAAAGAACGAAAGGACAGTTGAAGTACTGAGGAAGAAATCACTAAAAAATTGTTTAAAATAATAATAATATGCTCTAACCGGTTTGGCTCAGTGGATAGAGCGTCGGCCTGCGGACTGAGGTGTCCCAGGTTTGATTCTGGTCAAGGGCATGTACCTGGGTTGCGGGCATATCCCCAGTAGGGGGCGTGCAAGAGGCAGCTGATTGATGTTTTTCTCTCATCGATGTTTCTAGCTTTCTATCCCTCTCTCTTCCTCTCTGTAAAAAATCAATAAAATATATTTTTAAAAAATTAAAAAAATTAATAATATGAAGTGATATGAAAAAATAGCAAATTAAGTTTCAAAACATAATGGAGTACTGAAATGCATAAATATGTCACAATATATATTTATATACTGTATATGAGGTCCCTAGACCATAAGAAATGCAAAACATTCACTGTTAATAACTCATTCTCAAATTGTCCCCCTTAAAAATGAAATTGTTCCCCTGTGGGGTGTGTGTCCCACGTTGGGAACCACTGATCTAGACCCAATGTTTTGGGGATGGGACTGTAGACCTGCATTATGCTAATTAGGTAAATACAACTAAACTTTCAGCTCATTTCTTCTATAGTTACTTATGAATTATACTTTATGAGGCATATGATATGTTGCTTGATATGATGTGTGTGGGGCTTGAAAATAAAGTCTTAAGTGGCCTTGTTTTTCTGTAACAGCTTCCTAACTAGCTCATATCCTAACGTCACTGCTTATTGTCTGTGTGATCTTGAGCAAGTTGTCAAAGGCTTCTGTGCTTTAGTTTTCTCATTTATAAAGTGAGAATAATAACTATTCAATATGCAAAACTATATAAGTTGCTGATAGTTTATTCCACAGGGTTGTTAGGATGATTCAATGTATTAATATCTATAAGACAATTTGAGCAGTGCCTGCTTGTACATAGACAGTGCTAGATATTTGTTTTTTAAAAATAAATAGAATGATTAGGTGGACTTAGGTGAGTCACTTGTCCAGCTTGTCCCATGTCTTCTTCAAAATGATACTTTCACAGTACATGGGATTAATAGTTCTAACGTAAGGTTCTAGGCTTCTTTCTCCAGATTGATAATTTTAGTACAGTTCTTTTGATCTTGTACATATGGTTCTATATCAGCTAAGAGAAAATATCAAATGATTCTGGCCATGAAACGGGAGAGAATTGTTTCCCCAAGTGGGATAAGTCTTCTGTGTATGGTGTTTCCCATGGGGCAAAAGCTGCAGAAAAAGATCTATACCTACTGCTACTGCTTTTAAACAAGTGCCAAATTCACCTCTGTGTTGCTGGAGAGTGTCCCTCTGTGTTTCCTCCCTAACTGCAAGTTACTGTTCAATTGTCCCCAGTGAGAAGGCTCACTAAACTCACCAGCATCCCAGGATTCATGGGCCAGGGATCCATGGGCAGGGGATCCAAGGGTAGCAGCAAGGATGAGGACGAAGAGAGCAGCTGCAGAGACCGTCATCTCCCCAGTGTGCAGACAGTGCTGGCCTGAGGATCCTGGGCTCTTTGCTCCCTGATTCCCTGGACCCAGCTCTGCCCTTGTATTTATAAGAGGAGGATCAGGAAGTCACAGGGCAGAAGACCGCTATTCTTTGGCTATACAATCAGCAACATGATATTTCTAAAAAAGGGAACAAGCCTGGGAATGCAATAGGAAGTTTGAGGGAACAATGATTTGCGGCTTTCCCAACTGCCCAATGGATGTAGGCAAAGTGTCAAAATTGGTGACCAGGACCTTAGCCAAGACAGGAATCGAGACCATGTGGGAAGAGCTCTCACATCCTATGTGGATTATGAAAATCCTATAGGAAGAACATTAACAATTTACTGGGCTCTATGGTTAAAACAGCTTCTCCCCTTAACTTCCCCCTTCCTCTCTGTAAAGGAACTACTTTCTTCTTACTTTCCCTTTGTAAAGGTCGTGTATGTATATACTAGAGTGCAATCTTTACTTTTTCTCAACTCTTTTTTTTGCAGAAAGAATACCCAGTTGACTTTTTCTTTACAGTCAACAAGAGTGACCATATTTTATTAAAGATCCTTCCTTAGGAGATTTAATTATTCTTCTAAATCAGAGTTTTTCCCTCAGGAATTAACTACTTTCAAGTGCACAAAGAGCCTATTATCAGGGGTGATCCTAGAAAGGATGCTCTAATGTGTAAACCTGGTTGTGTGACTCCTCACATAGAATCTTTACCCTGGACTCCTCTCTTTGTTTCATGTCCCACATCCAATCCATTAACAAATATGTTGGCTTTTCTTTGAAAAATATGTCCAGCATCTTATTATTCCTTACCATCTCCACTCTCTCCACCTGGTCCAAGCCATCCTTGTTTCTGATTGAGAGTCTGTCCTTGCCCCTCTTTAGTTCATTCTGCACATTGCAACCATAGTGAGTTTGTTAAAAAAAGAAGTTAGATCAATTCAATCCTGTTTGAAACCCTCCCATGGCTTTTTTTCAGAGAGGAAAGGAAAGGGAGAGAGAGATAGAAACATCAATGATGAAAGAGAATAATTGATTGGCTGCCTCCTGCACGGCCCCCCGTCCCCACCCCACCCCACTCCCTGGGATTGAGCCTGAAACCTAGGCATGTGCCCTGACGGGGAATCGAACTATGACTTCCTGGTTCATAGGTCAACACTCAGCCACTGAGCCACGGTGGCTGGAGTTCCAATGGCTTTTTAATTCTACTCAGTGTAAAGCCCGATTCTTATACTAAATTACAAGCCCCTGTGTGATCTGATCCCTATTTGCTCTCTATTATAAGCTCCTATGTGATCTGGCCCCTGTTGGCTCTCTGTTTTCATGTCCTACTACTCCCCCCTCACTTACTCTGCTTCAGTTATGCAGGCTGACCCAGATTTCTGTTCCCTCTGCTTGGACCAGTCTTCTCTCAAATATCTGTGTTACTTTACCCCTAACCTCCTCTAACATTATCTTTTCAGTAAGTCTTTCTGGGACCTCTAAAATTATAATCTCCCCCTGCCCAAATTTCTTTATTTTTTTCCCATGTACTTAACATTTAACATAACTACACATTTTACTTCTAAATCTTTTAATATCTGTATCTTCTAGAACATAAACTCCATGAGAGCAGGGATTTTTGCATCTTTGTTTGCTGTGATTTCCCTGGTGACTAACATATGGTAGGGTCTTAGTCTAGGTTCCCCTGAAAGAAGAGCATGAGCACTAGATAAATTGGGAAGTATTCCTAGGAGCAGGAGTGAGGGACTCAACCAGTTGTGGAGATTAGTGCTTGATTCTATTGAGATTTTTGAAGAGCCTTATGAATTCATCTCAGAATATTTTCCCCAGGGAAAGAAAGGGGAAGCATTTATCTCTTGGTTTTCATCTCTATGGCATTTAGAAAATGTGGCCACTTTGACCCTCTCCCTTCTCATCAAGCAGTGGGGTCTATATTCTCTTCTTTTGAAACAGAGAGGGCTAGTGACTATTGTTCAGTCATGTGACAGCTGAGGCTAGGTTGGGAAAAGCCATGGAGCTTCAGCCTTCATCACTGGAATACTCACTCACTCTTGGGACTTTGAGCTACCATGTCAGAAGACTGACTAGCTTGAGACTGCCATGCTGTGAGGAAGCCCAAACTACATGCAAATATTCTGATACACAGTCCCACATGAGCTTAGCCTTTAGGTCATCCCAGCCTAGGTTCCAGGCAGAGGAGTGAGGAAGCCTCTAGAACTGTAGTACTGCTTGATATAACAAATATTGGCCACATGTGGTTAATGAGCACTTTAAATGGGGCTAGTCTAACTCTTGAAACAAATGAGAAAATATAAAGCCTCATTAAAGAAATAGAAAGTGAGAAGTAGAAGATATGAAGAACTAAATGGAAATCATAGAACTGGAAAATACAATATCCAAAATAAAAATCTCAATGGGTAGGGACAGAGAAAATAGAAACAGAACAATAGAAATCACCCAATATGAATAACAGAAAATAGACACCCCCCCAAAAAAAGACCAGATATATGATTTGTAAATTTTCCCCATTCCACTGGTTGCCTTGTCACTCTGTTGACTGTGCCCTTTGATGTACAAAAGTTTTAAGTTTGATGTAGTCTCATGTGTTTATTTTTGCTTCAGTTGTCTGTGCTCTTGGTGTCATGTCTATTTTTATTTCTTACAACTGAATGTGAATCTACAATTAATTCAAAATAAAAAGTATACTTAAAATAGAAAAAAAATAAATGGGGCTAATCTAAATGAAGATGTTCTGAAAGCACAAACTACATCCTGGGCTTCAAAGATTTAGTACTTCCCCCACCCTCAAAAAAATTGTTAATATGTCTCTTTTTTTTATATTGAATACATGCAGAAATGATAATATTTTGGATATACTGTGTTAGAGAAAATATATTATTAAAATTAATTTTATCTGTTTCTTTTTATTTTTTTAATGTGGCTATGAGGAAATTCAAAATTACATATATGACTGCATTATATTTATATTGGACAGCACTGTTCTAGGTGATTCCCCATCCATTTGGAGTTACTCCTTGACACCTGTGTTTTCCCAGGTGAGACCCCAGACATCATGGAGCAGAGACAAGCCATCCCTACTGTGCCCTGTATGGATTTCTGACTCATAGATTGTGAGTAGAATAAAATAGTTGTTATTTTATACCATTAAATTTTGGGTGGTTGGTTACACAGCAATAGATGGGAACAACCCCTCATTGGCCAGTGGTGGGTCACAGGTATAATTTCCTCACATGTCTACTTTGCTCATGCATGAGTGCTGTGTTCTTGCAGGTGTTCCACGTCACAGGATCAAAGGAGCCCCAGGTAGGAAGTTAGAGGAGTAGAGGCTGAAGCAAGACACTTGCATGAAGCTTATGTAAATCTAAAAAAGTGATGACTGAGCATCTGGCTGAGGTAAGGGGTAGGGTCAAAAGATATGAATGATACAGTCCATCCCTTGCTTCCCCTCCAATATGTTTGTGCCTTTGTTTTGTCAAATCCATTAGAAAGCCTCCTTCAGATGGTTTTATTAGTTCTTTCAGGTTAAGTGGAACCCTATACTAGTGCATCATCATTGTCCCCATCCTTCTCAGGAACCTAGCAGAGCCTAATCCAACTTAATCCAGCAAAGCCTAGTGTTGCAGGGATGGGAACCACAAATAGGTCAAGGAGAATCATGGAGAGAGGGGCCAATCCTGCATTAATTCCTTGGTTCCTATATGTCCTAGTTACTGGGGACATGGCATCATCTATCGGCTTTTAGTTTAGTGCATATACTGCATTGTGGAGAGTCTCAATCCTGAAGTTTGTTGTCCTCTTAGCTAAATTATTAATACTACATCATTTTCTTGGTCTGGCTGCTTCTGGGTGATTAAGTACATAGTAATACCAGTGGATCCCATATGCCCACTGACTCATATCATTTGCTATGAAATGGAACATTTTGCCTGAGGCAGTGTTGTGCAAACACCATACTATCTGTAAATCTTACCAGCTGGCAAAGGCACTGAGGTTGGATTGTTCTCTCTTGCAGGGGTCCAAGTTACTTAACATGTCTCTCCCTGATGGTAGGTGCCATATTGAGACTTGACATCTCTGCTGTTGGAAGGTTAGACATTCAGTAGTGGCAATAGTTAAGTTGGCCTTGATGAGAGAAATCCCATGCTGTTGGAACCATGTGTAGCCTCCATCCTTGTCACCAAAGTGTCTCTGTGCACAAGCCCATTGCATTTAGCACTGCTATAGCTGAGGGGAGAGGCTGGCTGACATCCACAGGAGAAGTCACAGATTTTCTCCTTTGCTGTAATGCCCTCCACTTTAGTCACGAGTGCTTATTCAGTACTTCCAGGTTGCACATGTCCGAGTATTGAGCAATTCCTGTAGGCATTCAATATCTCAGCATCAGAGAATCTCTGATACAGGAAAAGAGGGGTATGCATGATGGCCAAAGTAAAGTGCCATCAGATGATATCTACATGGAGCTGGACAAAGTCTGTGCTGAACTTGCTGAGGTGATGGCCAGAGTAAGAGATGGGGCTGATAGAATGGAAGTGGTATACAGAGGTGTCTGACACAGCACTGAATACTTGCTTGTTCAGTGAAAGAAAAAATGAAGGAACAAATGTCTGATTTCACAATATACTTACTGCCATTTATTGACTTCCCCAATGTAGAAAACATGTTGTAAGTGTTTTTTGTGTACTTCCTGAGTCTTATACTTCCCCCCTCCCACCCTTATTGGTGACATTTAAGAATCAGATCAGCTTTATTTGTTACTTAGCGTGGCATAAACAAGAGACCAGACTGGGATACTCTACATGTGCTACTCAAGCCTCAGAGGTCTTCCAGCCCAATAACAACAGCAGCCAATGCTTAGTGAGCACTAACTATGCTTCAGGACTACACTTGGGGCCCTGGGGGCATCATCTCTCAGGTGAAGTGTTTACTGTATGAGGTGCTTACTATAATTATTTCATAATAGTGCCTAGAACATCCCATAGTTTCTTCCCTTACAGAAATACCAAATATCCTGTCATCTCTGTCTGTAAATGCTACTCTTACCACATCCTGTGATGTGTGCTTGCATAACATGTTTGTCTAGTATAAGCTGAGCTACTCTTACTATTTCAGGGAAAGAGGAGGGCAAGGGTCAGTATATTTGAACTAAAATATTCCTTCATTGGGGTCATCCCCCTTCTTTCTCAGACCTGCAATTAGTCTATATGGAAATTTTCTGCTGTTACTTCAGCCTTCCCTCTCCCTCCTTTTTTATCTGTCCATTGTCATGTGTCTGTATCCCGGGCAGGTCATGAAATCTTAGAATAGCTGTTCCATTTATAGGTCCCTTCTGAGGAAAGAGCCCTGACATTGTGACTCTTCCCTGCAAACTTCCTTGAGTTTCCAAGTGAAACCATCTCAGGTGCCTGGCTTCATCTGAGAGATGCATGGTGACTAAAGAAAGTCCTTTGAACTCTGTTTGTTGTCCTCAACAAAGTAGAAGTAATGTTTTGGTTCTCTCTTAAACCAGCTGCACAACCTGTTGCAAAGGGCTATCTGGTGCATGCAATCTTTCCACACTTTCCCGGCCACATAAGAGTGGCTTTGGGGCTGGAACCAGTTACTTTTCGGTGCATGGGACAACACCCACCACTGAGCCTCACTGGCCAGGGCCTATAAATGAGTCTTTCATGGCAACTCTTGACACTTACAAACCATGCATAAGGTTGACATTCTAAGACAGCTGCTGCTGGTGACAGACAAGAGGTATCATTTGCTTAACACATCCCAACTTTCAAAGCACTGGGTTTGCTACTACTTTGAGACCCAGGCAGGAAGGGACTCTGACCTAGACCTCATGCTCTGGAGGACTCTTCATATCACAAACACATACAAAACCAGTTTATTAGGGAACACAAAAGCACCTGTGTCTCTTGGGATGTGGTACTCAGGGCTGGCCCATATGACCTGTAACTCTAAACATCCACCCTTGTGACAAACACAGTTCATGCCTCAAGGGGAAATGCTTCTCTACCTCTCCTGCCCCCTGGTTATGCAATATTAAGTATTCATTTCACTTTTAAATTTGTTATCTCATTTATCAGTGTTTTTATTTTAAAAAAAATTTTTATTGATATCAGAGAGGAAGGGAGAGAGAGACAGAAACATCAATGATGAGAGAGAATCATTGATCAGCTGCCTCCTGTCCACCCCACACTGGGGATTGAGCCCGCAGCCTGGGCATTTGCCGTGAATGGGAATGGACCTGGTGACCTCCTGGTTCATGAGTCAACATTCAACTACTGAGCTACACTGGCCAGGCAACCATTGTAATTATATTTTAAGTGTACAGTTCATTGATATTAAATACATTCATATATTGTATAATCATCACCTTCATCCATCACAGAACTTTTTTCATCTTGCAAACTAAAACACTGTAACCATTAAACATAACTCCCCATTCCCCACTCCTCCCAGCCATTAGAAATCACCATTTTACTTTCTGTCTCCATGAAATTGACTATTCTAGGTACCTCATATATAAGTGGAATCATACAGTATTTATCTTTTGGTGACTGACTTATTTCACTTAGCATAATGTCCTCAAGGTTATCCATTTTGTAGCATATGTCATAATTCCTTTACTTTTTAAGACTGAATAATATTTCATTGTATGTATATGTCTATTTTGCTTATCCATTCATCTGTTGATGGACACTTCGGTTGCTTCCACATTTTAGCTATTGTCAGTAAGGCTGCTATGAACAGGAATGTACAAATATTTCTTTGAGAACCTGTTTTCAAAAGTGGGATTGCTGGATCATATGGTAAATCTATTTTTAATTTTCATACTGCTTTACGCAGCAGCTATATACCATTTTATATTTCCATGAACAGTGCACAAGAGTTCCAATTTCTCTACATCCTTGCCAACACTTGTTATTTTCTGTTTTTGTTTTTTTAAGTAATGGGCATGAGGTGGCATTTCATTGTGGTTTTGGTTTAAGCACCTGTGTTTTTTTTTAGTTTTATATTGTGGGGTTTCAAGTAAGTTTGTTTGCAAAGAAAATGTGCTTTTTTTAAAAAGAAAAATTTAAACCCCAAAGAGCAGAAACTTTTGAGCTAGCATAGATTGTTTTTAGTCCTGAAATCTACCACTTATGATGCTGTGGGAACATTTGAATAATATAATTAAGCTTTTAAAGTTATACCTGATTACTGAAAGTAATATGTAATGTAAATGATCTAAGTGAGTGAAATCTTCCTTATGCCCATATTCAGTGGATGTTTATTGAGCTTATACTCTATGACAGGCACTTTCTGGGCCCTGGGGATACAGAGACAGACAAGAAAGGCAAGATCCCTGCTCTTCAGATGCTGAAAATATAATGGGGCAGACAGACAAACAAGGTAGTAGAAGATGGAGTTAAAAGCTAGGAAGAAAATAAACCATATATACACTAATAAAAGAGAAACATGCAAATTGACTGCCACTTCGCAATGCCCACCAACCAATCAGGAGTGAGTATGCAAATTAACCCGACAAAGATGGTGGTGGCCCTGCCCCCCAGCCGCTCCAGGCCTCTGGGCAGCACACATGCAGGTGCAGAGCAGCCAGGGCGGGGTGGGACACCTGCTATGAGGGAGAGGGTGGGGGGCAGAGGGAGCTACAGGAGCTGTGCTCCAGCCCAAGTGAAGATGGAAGGCAGGGGCCAGAGTGAAGGCCTGGGTCCTGGGTGCTGGAGGAAAACCGGTGCCAGCAGCCAGGGGAGGGAAGGCCTATTGCACAAATCTTCGTGCAATGGGCCTCTGGTATAATGATAGAGAATGTCTGAAGGTTGGGTGGAAGTTGCATAATAAGCTGGAGAGGGGAGCCCATTGCGAGGGGGTATCATTTCATCTAGAACCTGCTTGTTGAGAAGGAGCCAGACTCACACAGATTAGGGGGAAGTGTATCTGGATAGAGGAAACAGCAAGGGCAAAGACCTGGAGGTGGGAATGGGCTTGGTGTATTTAAGGAATAGACAGAAGAGTGGGCTCCTAGAGAGAAAGAAGTGAGGGTGAGAGTGATAGAGATGAGGTCCGTTGTCCAGGTCTTTCGGTTCTGGTGACAAAACACTTTGCATCACATTTCACAACCATCTCAGTCACATGGGTACTGCAGGAAGTGACAAAGCAAGCCAATATGGCTCATATTCCAGTGGACCTGGGTAGCTATATCCTTGAGAGTAGGTGGGTGGATTTAATAAGAACACTTATCAGTTGGTTTAAGGAAAAACAGGCAAGAAAAGACCATGAATTCCTTCCCCCTTAGACTTCACTCTCCCTCCCCTAGGAGAGGGCCTGAACTGCCTTCTTTCTCTCAACAAATTGAGAGCATACTCAGGGAAAGAAATTGACACTTAGATGGATGCCTCTGGTGACTGTCTTTCTCCTCTCTACAGACTGTGGGCTATTGTGTGTGTACAGGAGGGGGAGAGTGGCAGTCAGTGGCTTTTGTCTCCTTGCCTAACAGAACATCGGATGTGAGGATGCAGGAGACACACATGGGCAAGAGGATGGAAGAAGCTGCCTTGTACCATTGCTTGGAACTTTCAAAGTTACTGAGAAGCCTGAGTCATCTGTCTTTCAAGCTTTGGTCTTTGGTAGGCAACATCTGTCCTCCTTCTGGAGCTTCAGTCTTGCTCAATTGACTCTACTTTCCCAATTCAAAGAAGAAGGACTGGAGTCGGGGAGGGGAACTTGGGGAAGATTAAGGCTCACAGTTTGTTTTTGTTTTTGCACACTGGACCATACAACAATGATGCTGATGCACAATAGATTGTACATCACTTTCCTGAATTTTACTCTTTCCTGTTTGATCCCAGGGTAATTTTGTGTAGTGCTGAAGATCAGATATTTTGTCTATAGCTCTTTCCACCCCACCTTTCCTAGATGTTGGTGCTGCCAGAGAGGGAAGGGGTCCATCCAGCGTGACTCATCCTAGCTGCACCCATGCTGACTTGCATGAATACTTCCTTTTTAAAGTGCCAACAAAGGGTTTCTTACCAAGAATTGCATAGGTAGAGAATCTGACCCCTCTTAAGTTTATGGAATCCGTCTTCTTTCACCCTCCTTTTTTGGAGGTTGCTGTGTGCTTGTCTTCAATATCCTATAACTTCTCTGCCTTCCAATAATCCAGGATTATCAGTCTCTAACTGTATGTTATCTCAGCTGCTAGAAAGGACTTCATTCAAGCAAGGAATGAGATGCCATACAATCTTCCTTCCCATGTTAGGCTTCATTTTCTTCTTAATTATGGGAATTATGCCCTATCTAGACTGTCATGGATGGAGAAGGTACAATTATAAACTGGACACGAAGTGTTCTTCAACCTCTTCAGTTAACACTATGTTCATTCATTAACTCACTCATTTGTTTATTCTATAAATAATTATTGAATGCATACTATGAGCTGAGGATTGTCCATGTATAAGAGATTTAGCCATGAATAAGATGCATTGGGTCTTCTATGAATTTAAGCAAGTATTGAGCCTTTGACACTTCCTTCTTAAAACAAAACAAAACAAGACAAAGCAAAAGCTTTCATTATGATTCATTATTTTAAAAGCAACATTGTGGAGCCTGGCCAGTGTGTCTCAGTGTCAACCTGTGAACCAAGAGGTCACGGTTCAATTCCTGGTCAGGGCACATGCCAGGGTTGTGGGCTCGATCCCCAGTGGGGAGTGTGTAGAAGGCAGCCAATCAATGATTCTTTCATCATTGATGTCCCTATCTCTTTCTCTTTCCCCCTTCCAATCTGAAATCAATACAGATATATATATATTTTAAAAAGCAACACTGTGGAGTTTAGAAATACTTAAGCAAAAAGAAGTAAACAGAAATCCCCTTTTACCTACAGTAATAGTTTTATATTTTTTAAAATCAATCTTTATTATTCAGATTATTACAGATGTTCCTCTCCCCCCCCCCCAAAGCTCCCCTCCACCTGATTCCCCACCCCACCCCATGCCCTTACCCCCCGCCACTGTCTTCATCCATAGGTGTAAGATTTTTGTCCAGTCTCTTCCCACACCCCTCACACCCCCTTTCCCCCGAGAATTGTCAGTCCACTCCCTTTCTCTGCCCCTGATTCTATTATACTCATCAGTTTATTCTGTTCATCAAATTTTTTATTCACTTGATTTTTAGATTCACTTGTTGATAGGCATGCATTTGTCATTTTGTTGTTCATAATTTTTATCTTTACCTTTTTCCTCTTCCTCTTATTAAAGAATACCCTACAGTATTTCATATAATCCTAGTTTGGTGGTGATGAACTCCTTTAGCTTTTTCTTGCCTGTGAAGCTCTTTATCTGACCTTAAAATTCTAAATGATACCTTTGCTGGGTAGAGTAATCTTGGTTGTAGATGCTTGCTGTTCATCACTTTGAATATTTCTTGCCACTCCCTTCTGGCCTGCATAGTTTTTGTTGAGAAAGCAGCTGACAGTTGTATGGGTACTCCTTTGTAGGTAACTAACTGTTTTTCTCTTGCTGCTTTCAAGCTTCTCTCTTTGTCTTTTGCCCTTGGCATTTTAATTATGATGTGTCTTGGTGTGGACCTCTTTGGATTCCTCTTGTTTGGGGTTCTCTGCGCTTCCTGGACTTGTAAGTCTATTTCTTTCTCCAGGTAGGAAAAATTTTCTGTCATTATTTCTTCTAATAGGTTTTCAATATTTTGCTCTCTCTCTTCTGGCACCCCGATGATTCGGATGTTGGTATGCTTGAAGGTGTCCCGGAGGCTCCTTACACTATCTTCAAATTTTCGGATTCTTTTTTCTTTTTGTTTTTCTGGTTGGGTGTTTTTTGTTTCCTCATATTTCAAATCTTTGGTTTGATTCTTGGAGTCCTTTGGTCTACCGTTGGATTTTTGTATATTCTTTATTTTGGACATTGTATGCTTAATTTCTGACTGGTCCTTTACATTTTTTTGGCATTCTCATTAAGATCTTTAAAGGTCTCACTAAGTTCCTCAGAGGTTTTTAGAAGATACTTGAGTAACCTTATAAATGTGGTTTTGAACTCTATGTCCAGTAGTTTGCTTTCCTCCATTTCTTTCATTCATGACATGTTTCTTTGTCTCTGCATTTTGGCTGCTTTCCTGTGTTGATGGGGTGGGTTTCTGTGGTAGGTGACCTATAGGGCCCAGTGGTTCAGCCACCCCTATCACCTGAGGTGAACACTCTTAGTGCACCCCTTTGTGGGCTGAGTGCAAAGTCTTGTTGTAGTTAAGCCTTGATTGCTATTGATACACTGGGAGGAATTGACCACCAGGCCAATTGGCTGTGAGGACCCGCTGTGTCTATAATGGAAGAATTGCTGTGCAGGAGACTTGTTTCAATGGGGTTTTGGTGCTCACTGAATCTGCCTCTTGAATGTGTCACTTATGGATGTGAGGATTTGATGTCTGGTGTCGTCTCACACTGACCACTAGGTACTCTGGCTTCTGGATCTCCAATGGGGTGCAGGTCAGCTATTGTCTGAGGCCACCCAGCAGGAGCTACAGCGAGATCTGCAGGTTTCTCCTCTTTGCTTGGGGTTTGGAGGTTTTGGAACTGTCTGACCAGAGCTGCAGTTTGTCAGGTTAATCTGTGATAGGGCAGGCCATTTATATGCAAAAGCCGCTGCGCAGAGCTTGAGTGGGTTTGTAAATTGGGTGGGGCGGGGTCTCAGGGAATCACTAGGCTAGGGCATGGCAAATAGTGATGGCTGCCAATCAGCCGTCTCTGTGTCTCCAAATTTCCACGTCCTGTGCCCCAGCACAGTAAACAATGATTCCTGCATGCACCTCTGCAAGAAAGCCACCCTCACTTTCCAACCCAATGGCAGACAGTCCAGCTTCTCCCTGTAGGAGTCTGGGTCCCCAGTCTCTCTGGAAACTGGAGTTCAGAGTAATTGGAAGCTTGTGTCTCCCTTCGGGTCGCCAGCCGCCAGCCTGATTCGTGCCTGCATACCTCAGCTTTTCCACATTTGTGCATGTCTCAATGCTCTTTTCTCTTTCCTTCTAGTTGTAGAACTTCTATCAGCCAGCTTTCCCATGGTTCTGGGTGATAGACGTTTTGTCTTTTAGTTGTAGTTTTGGTGTGGTTGTGAGAGGCAGTGTGTACAGGTGTATACCTTATGCCGCCATCTTGGTTTTCAATAGTTTTATATTTATCTTTGTGTTTTTTATCCCTAGATGAGATCATACCAACACCTCTCCAAATTAAAAAAAACAAACAACAATTTTATAGCCCATGCTTTGATATACTATGAACAATTTTATTTCATTATAATTTTTTATGTGTAATTTAAAATATTTTAAAAAATAAAATAGTGCATGCTATTTCTAGAATTTTGAAGAAAAACAAAGAAGAGGAAAAAGCTCACTTTTACCACTATTACTATTTTGGTGCACAATTTTCTGGGCAGTTTTCTCTATATACTAGTAATCATTATAGGTATTATATACATATACAATTTAAAATGTTCGTTTCTATAACTTGATTTTTATAGTTTTATAATTATTTTTATTTAATATTGAGTAGACATAAAATGTGGATTGAGAATAAAGGCTAACAATACAACAGGCATCCCTGCGCTCTCCACCCATATACCCCTCTATAATTCTGTCCCCTTTCCCTTCTTCCTCTGAGCCATCTCTCTCCCTAATATTGTTCACACTGCACTCTTGATTATACTTCTGAGATTCACACATGTTACCATGTGTAGCTGTAGTATGTTTGCTTTTACTCCTGCTATTTCAGTGTATGACTATCCCACAATTTATTTTTCATTTGCCCCCTTTTATGCTTGCTAATGCCAGCAGGGCTGCTATGAGCATTCTTATGAATGATTACTGGTGTACAGTTACAATGGTATCTGCAGGATGTATGTAGGAGAAGGTTGGCTATGCTTATCTTTACTCTACATATGACAACAGTCTTTTCCAAAGCGATAGGACTAATTCACATTCCCAGCAGCAGAGTATATGTATCAATTGTTTCACACCCTCTCTAATATTAACACTTCTCAAATTTAGTATTTAATAAAATTTGGAGGGAGCGATCCAGGACGGAGAGAGGGAAGAAGAAGGAAAACTATTCTTTCCAAACCCAGAAACCAGAACTGGGTACTCATAGTCAACAAATATTGCTGGTTTGATGAATTTCTTAGTGTCTGCCTAGACTCAGCTCATTGCAGCCAATGAAATCACCTGTGTGACTGAAGGAAAAAAAATAAAGGGAAGTAAGAGGGGGCCATGTGATCTCCCAGAACATTTAGTCAGTAACACAATTCAAAATAAAAAAGGAATTAGAACCATAAAATAGCATGCATAAATTTAAAACAAATGTAAACAGAGTCCTAGAATATGTTTGGAAGAGGTGTCTGAGGTCACATAGACCATATTGGGCTCAGGTCCCTGTGCCCAATCTGTTAGCATTTCTAGTGCTTTCCTTGAAGGTTCCAGACCCTCACGAGTCTGATTTCAATTGCTTGTGTATGTTTGGACCTACACCTTGTTAGGATTAACACTGACCTTTCCAGTCTCTTATATGGAGGAAGCAATGGTGAGAGGGAGAAGTATACTAATATAATAAAAAGGAACAGTTCAACGGCAGAATGCCTATGGGATTTATTCTCTATCTCTACCAATATCTCTATCTCTACCAGTATCTCTATCTCTATCTCTATCTCTAATCTCTCTGGTCTGGGGATCTCAGAAACTGTTTTCAGAGCCAAGAATGGTCCCCCAATCTCAAGGTGCCTAGACTCTTCATTGCTCATAGGGGCTGACTTCCTTCTGCTATCCCTTCCTCACTTTGTATGGAGGGAGCTCTTCCTCAACTCCCTGCTGGCTCTCAGCCTATGCAGAAACACCTCAGGGACCACTCCCCAGGCCCTGCACACCTGGTGGGGCCCCAGGGGGCTGGGTCTTCCCAGGATGGTATCCCATCCCCATGTCTGTGCTTTATGGTTTGTGGGCTGTGTTCCACTCCATGTCCTGTAGGCTCTTTCCCTCATGGTGGGCAGGAGGACTGGCCCTGACATGGCACCAGTCTAGGAGCAACAGCTGCTGGTCTCTAATAGGAAATTTGTGAGGACTTGATGAGAAATGGATGAGAATCAGCAAGGGTTTATCAGTTTTTATTAATCTTTCCAAATTGTCCATTTTTGACTTTGCTGATTTTTCTTTGTTTGTTTCCTGGGTCATTGCTTACCAATCTTATAATTTTCTTACTTCTACTTTGGGTTTAATTTTTTTTCTAGCTTTTTAAGGTGGATGTCTTATTTATTTATTTCATGTCTTCTTTTCTAATAGAAACATTTAAAGCTATACATTCTCTTTTAGGTTATGCTTTAGCTTCATAATGCCATTTTTTAATATGATGTGTTTTCATAATTTAGTTTAAAATTTTCCTTGCAATTTTATATTTGTCCTATGGGTAATTTAGAATTGTGTTCTTTATTTTCAAATATTTGGGAATGTTTTGGGTATCTTATTGTTACTGATTTCTAACTAAATGCCATTATAGTCAGAGAATATACTCTGTTTTATTTTAATTCTTGGATATTTATTGAGACTTGTTCCCTGGCCAGCATATAGTATATCTTCATGAATGTCCCATGCACATGTGAAAAGGTTATGTATTCTGCATTTTCAGCAGTATGTTGAATATGTTGTGCTTAGCTGCCATTTTCTTTGTATTTATCTTGCTTGGGGTTCTTGAGCTGTGTGAATCTATAGTTTGATGCCTTTCATCCATTATGTCTTCAAATGTTAATTTCTTTTCCATTCTCACTCTTTCTGGTACTCCGGTTACATGTGTGTTAGTTTGTTTGATATTTTCCCACATATCATGAATGTGCTCTTTTTTTTTTACAACATTTTTTTAATATTTTGTGTTTCAGTTTAGATATTTTCTTTTTTTTTTTTTACCATTTTTTATTGTTTTAAGTATTACAAATAGTAGTACATATGTCTCCTTTTTTCCCCCCATTGATCTCCCCTCAACCTCCCCTACCCCCCACTACATTAGATATTTTCTTTTGACCTGTCTTCAAGTCTACCATTTTCTTTTTTCTCTGTCCTATCTACTGTTTGCCTAGATAATGCAACCTCAAATTATAAGATCTTATTTTACATTTCTTGCATTCCTTTCTTTTAAAGGTTTCAGTGTCTCTGATAAGATATCCATATCTTCATTCATGCTGATCACCTTTTCTACCAAGTCTTTAATCATTTTATAACTGTTTTTTACTTATTTTTTAAAATATGTTTTTTATTGATTTTAGAGAGAAAGGAAGAGGAAAAGAGAGATAGAAACATTGATGAGAGAGAGACACATTGATTGGCTGCCTCCTGCATGCCCTGCCCTGGGGATCGAGCCTGCAACCGTGGCATGTGCCCTGACTGGGAATTGAACTGGGGACCTCTTGGTTCTTAGGTTGATGCTCATTCACTAAGTCACACTGGCTGGGCTTATCACAGTTTTTTTAAAGTCCCCATTTGATCATTTTAACATTGGGGCCATGTCTAGTTCTGCATCTACTGAATATTTCTTTTCTTAAACCCATATCACATTTTCTTGCTTCATATATTTCAAATATTTGAGAGTTTCCTTGGTGTCAATTTTTAAATTGTGAATTGGGCATTTTGTATAGAAGAACAATAGAGGCTGAAGCAAATAATACACCCAGAATAGGCATGCCTCTTCTTTCAGGCTGCTAATGTATAAGGCTGATTCAATTTGATTTGTATTTGAGCTGGATCTGGGCTTTGTTGAAGCTTTAGTTTGACTCAGTTTGCACTGGTTTTAAATATTCTGGGAGGGACCAGTGGGGGTGGTGGGAAGGTCTTTTCCTTCAGCAGGGTTTAGGATCTGGGCCCTGGTATATCCTTGTAGGGAAGCAATTCTGTGTACTTACAAGCACCTGGGTATTTACTGGAATCTTTATGCTTAGTGTTCAGACGTCCTTGCTTAAAGGACACTGCAAACACATGTGTCTTTTCAAGGATGTTTACCCTGCTGAAAGTACCTAATAGTTATTTTAATTCAAGCTGTTGTTACAATAAAAGCCTAAGGAGACAGGTGAACAGGACTGTCTTGTTCCTATAGCCAGGCAGTCCTTTCGCCCTCTCTTTCACAATAATTGTGTGTCAGAATAATTATTCATACATCGCTCAGGGTCTGCTGGTCAGCCCCAGCACTAGTCCTCAATTACATTCCCTCACTTACTTTTTCTGGGAACTCCCTTCATACTCACGATGAAATTTCTGAGAACTGGCTTTTATGAGTTGGGCAGAGCAAGAAGAAGAAAATGGAAACTGCAGAATCAACCACTTTCTGATAAGGTCAGAATCAACCACTTTCTGACCTTATTACCTATCTCCATGATCACAGCACTTACCACATTGAGTTATATATGTTATTTGTGCCATTTTCTCTTTTAAAAATGTATACCATGTCCTGTTGACTGTAAACCAAATTCATACCATGTCTTTGTGGATTTTAACCAAATCTTAGCACATGGTGATGATAACGTGATGAATTTTCTGACATAGTCTCTATTTCTTATACTTTCGTTATTTTAATAAAGGTGATTTATTGAATATAAAATTCTATATTAGTAATTATATATGTAAGATTTCCCATATCAATTCTAAATCCAGGAAATAGCCCTTTGTCTTATGTGTTTTTACTTGAATTGGAAAATAACATACTTATATGCAAAGTATGTGCTTATTCTGCATTATTCTGTTGAATGAATAATGTGAGGGAGCCTTAGGATACTTGAAATGGTTGTAAAGCATCTTAGACATTTCCTAGGTGGTAAATTGATGTTCCCAGGTGAAATAATTAGCCCAGGATCACGCAGATAGAATTGGTCATTTTATATTTCACTGAGTGCATTACTTACCAAAGTTTCTCCAGTGGTAACCACACCTGATACATAGTGGAACTTAATAAATACTTGGTGAATGAATGAATAAATCACTGATTTGACTAACAGTATGTGTTATGCCCAAGTCCCGCTATGAAGTTGAAATACTAACAGGAATAAAAAGATCAGGAAGGCCATGAGTCAAGGTCTTCATCCTTGGGGATGACCCAAGGTCTCTTAGGCAGTGGTGGCAGAAAGTAGCCAGCAGTCAACACGGTGGATCCTCAAGCATGGAGGGGCTTGATTTATGCCCTAGCTTTCTGACTCATTCCAGCCTCTTTGAGGCCCCACGTCAGTCCAGCAGAGTGCCCCAGCCGTGAGTACAGGGAATTCCGGCTGAACAAACCATGTTCTGTAACATCATTGCCTAGTCCTGCTCTGTTCCCTCCTCATTGCTTCCCAATCCCTGACCCTGCTGGGTTGGCTTCATTTCTGTTTCTATAGTTTCATTTCCCCAGGTGTCAATCTCAGCTCTCTCCCTTCAAGAGCAGAGGCTCCATGGATGGTTCATAGATAACACTTCCCCTGTATGGTCCAGCCTCATCTTCCTTTTTTCAGGTGTGGCCCAGAGTCAGCAGGTTGCAGCAGGCTTGGCCCCACCTTTCAAGCAGGTAGAAATAATGTCCTGGGAACCCCTTTCTATCATCCTCCATGCAGCTCCTTCTCTCTGCTTTTCTATCTGGAGTTCTTGTCATGATCTTCTTTATGTGTACAGTAGATCAAAGCATACAGGTGGGCATTGGATTAGATCCTTCCCCTTGTCCCTGTGCCCCTTCTGTATTCCCCACTCACTAAATGGCATTCCCTCCGACCCAGCTTCCAAGCCAGTCACCCTTGGCTGATCCCTCCACTTCACCTCCTTCATCTACAGTAGTCCCCGCCTTATTTGTGGTTTCACTTTCCTTGGTTTCAGTTAGCCTTGGTCAATTGTGGTCCAAAATATTAAATGGAAAATTCAGATGTAAACAATTTATGAGTTTCAAATTGCACGCTGTCCTGAATCATGTCTTGGCCCAGTTTACCCAAAGACATGCAAAATGTAAACCTGCCAGTTAGTCACTTAGTAGCCATCTCAGTTATCAGACTGACTGTTTGTATCACAGAGCTTGTATTCAAGTAACATTTATTTTACTTCATGGATGGCTCCAAAGTGCAAGAGTAGTGACATTGGCAATTGGAATATACCAAAGAGAAGCTGTCAAGTGCTTCCTTTAAGTGAAAAGGTGTGTGTGTGGTATAGGAAAGAACATAGTATATATAGGGCTCAGTACTATAGGTTTTAGGCATCCACTGGGGGTCTTGGAACGTATCCCTCACAGATAGAGGACTACTGTATTCAATCACTGACTTGATTGCATTTAGAAATTAAGTATATCTGCTTTTCACCATTCCACTGCCAGTCATACGTCAGGCCCTCATCATTTCTCTCCATGACTGCTGTAAGAGTGTCCTATCAACTGGATTTTCTTCCAGTTTGCCTCTCTCAAATCTGTTCCATCATCAGACAGCATCCAAAGTGATTTTGCTAAAGTGCAAATCAGTCTCTTATCTCCTTCTGTTGAAAATCCTTCAAATACTCATCATTGTTTCCAGCATGAAATGGAAGCTTCTCTTCTGTGATCTGATTTCTGCCTCCCTATTTGGCCACATCCCTTACTACCTTCAAACTTCGTGGAAACCAAAACTCAGCCCTCTGAATGCCATGTAATTCCTTAAAAGTACAGGTCTCTTTTCTGCTTTCTATGAATGAGGTGTCAATTTGGCAAGGCACAATTTCCCCTTCTTGTAAATCACAGGGCAGTGTAAATGTAAAACTGAAAAACAATTTACATAAAATTATAAAACTTTGGTTGTTAAGCTTTTAACATAAATTTAAAATAAGTACATTTCCCTTTTCTGATTTATTTACACCCTGGAGCCAGACCTCTTTGGTCTCATTTCCATGGATGATGTATTAGCTGTGTGTTCTTCTGTGGGTTATTTACCTGTGTGTGCTGCAGTTTCCTTATGTGTGACAGGATAATTCTAGTAAGATTAAATACATTAGCATCTATAAAAGAATTAGAGCACCTCTGGGTCATAGTAAGTGCTATTTGTTAGGTACTATCATTATATTTCACTGAATATTTCACTGAATCTCTTTTATACATTTTTAAAGTACAGGCCTCTTGTTCTTTGCTTGAGTAAATCCATCCCCACACTCTTTTCCTGGCTAACCATCCTTCAATCTCAGCTCAATTTAAAACATCTTTTTATTGATTTTTTAGAGAGAGAGGAAGGGAGAGGGGGAGAGAGAGAGAGAAAGAAACATTGAAGTGAGAGAGAAACATTGATTGGTTGCCTCTGTGTATGCATCCCTAACCAGGAATCTAACCAGTGACCTTTCGGTGCATGAGATGATGCTCCACAGACTGAGTCACACTGGCCTGTGCTCAGCTGAATTTATAATAGAGAAAAATTAGAATAAACTGAATGGACCAATCTAAGTAATAATAGTTACTTATAGTTACTTATAAATAATAGTTAATTATAAATTATTAGAGGCCTGGTGCATGAAATGCATGCACTGGGTGTGGGGAGGTCCCTCAGCTTGGCCTGCACCCTCTTGCAGTCTGGGACCCCACGGCAGACATCTCTCTTGCAGTCTGGGACCCCTCCCTCCTTATCGTCCGCCTGTTTGCTGTTCCTTAGTGCTCGGCTCACTGCTCATTAGCACTGCCGAGGAGGTGGGAGAGGCTCCCACCACCGGCCCTGCGCTTGCCAGCTGTGAGTCCAGCTTCTGGCTGAGCGGTGCTCCCCCTGTGAGAGTGCACTGACCACCAGGGGCAGCTCCTGCATTGAGTGTCTGCCTCCTGGTGGTCAGTGCACATCATAGCAACTGGTCATTCTGGTCGTTCTGCCTTAACGGTTGCTTAGGCTTTTATTATATAGACTAGAGACCCAGTGCATGAAATCGTGCGTGGGTGGGGGCTGGCCCACTTGGCCCCAATTGGGGTGGATCGGGGCCAGGCCTGTTGGGGGGAGGAGATGGCGAGAGGTTGGCTGGCCGGCCCACCTAGGGCCAGACCTGCTGAGGGGAGGTGCCGCGGGAGATTGGTTGGCCGAGGGGAGAGGCTGTGGGCAGTGGGCTGGCTGGCCCCACCCCCAAATAAGATGGGGGGGGTGCTGATTGAGAGAGAAGGGCGATGGGAGGTTGGCCGGCCAACCCCACCCCCAATTGGTGTGGGGGGGGTCCAATCTGGGCAGAGTTGGCTGGGGCGAGAGGCACGGGCTGATGGTGTTGGTAGAGGCTGATCGGGGGTGGGGCTGACTGTGGGGAGGGCTATGGGAAGTGGGCTGGCTGGACCCGCCCCTGAATGGGGTGAGGGGGTGATCAGGGAAGAGGGACTGTGGGAGGTTGGCTGGCCAGCCCCACCCTCAATTGGTTTGGAGCAGGCTTATCAGGGACGGAGCTGGCTGAGGGGAGGAGCGTGGGCCAATCAGGTGGTGGGGGCTGATCAAGGTGGGGCCAACCATGGGGAAGGGCTGTGGGTGGTGGGCCAGCTGGCCCCACCCCTGAATGGGGTGGGGAGGCTGATCGGGGGCCAGCAGCCTGGGGGAGAGGCCATGGGTGGTTGGCCGACTGGCCCTGCCCCTGATCAGAGTTGGGGCGCTGATCAGGGGTGGAGCTGGCTGGGGGAAGGGGCCACAGGCCGATTGGGGTAGTGGGGGCTCATTGTGGGCAGGGCCAGGTGGGGGGAGGGGCCACAAGTGGTTGGCCACTGGTCCTGCCCCTGATTGTGGTGGGTGGGGCCGGGTGAGGGGAGGGGCTGTGGGCTGATTGGGGTGGGGAAGGCTGATCGGAGCAGGGGCTGGCCGGCTGTCAGGAAGGGCCCCAGGAGATTGGCCAGCCAGCCCCACTCCCCCGATCTCGCAGGTTCACTGGCCACAGTGGGTGTCAGTGACTGGTCGTTAAGGTCCTTATGGTTGTTACAGCATTCTGGTCACTGGCTTTTTATATATATACTAGAAGCCCGATGCATGAAGATTCCTGTCAGAATGGGCCTTCCTTTCCCTGGCTGCCGACACCGCCTTCTCTGCGGCCCAGGCCACCTTTCTGCCTTCCCACCTTGCCCAGAGGCCTGGCACCTGTGTATGCAAATTAACCTGCCATCTTTGTTGGGTTAATTTGCATACTCACTCCTGATTGGCTGGTGGGCATTGTGAGGGTACAGTCAATTAGCATGTTACTCTTTTATTAGGTAGATAGATGGTATAACATTTTGGTGTATCCATAAAATAAAATATTATGCATGCTAATTTTAAATAACATGAGTCTTTAATGACAGGGAAGAATATAAAGTAATGATAATAAGATATGCTAGTTCAAGAAAGACTATTAAATAACAATAGCAAAATACAAAACTACTTTTACGTCCAGAATGCTGGGCAATTTTTTTTTTTTTATTTTGTTCAGTGTCCATGTATATTTTCTGTTGAAAACAAAACAAGCTAATAAAAATTTTTATAAAAATCAGATAAAAATTTGGCAAGACTTTCTTAATACTTAACCACCACTTTCCAACGCATGTGTTTCCTGCCTAACATAGTGCCTGTCATATAGCAGGTACTCAATAACAGTTTACTGATTTATTTTCCTCTCTTGCTGGATGTTCTAGCCTGGAAAGAGGTATAAAAGCACTTTTTGAAGGAAATAAGATGCTTCACGAAGAATCCTGAAAGTTTGCTTGAACCCATCAAATACTAGAGACACTTTAAACTTCTGTCAGGAATTTAACTTGCCCTGAAGTCATTGCCCTCCACCCTTGACTGCCAAAGAACAGGCTGTGATGGGGTCGAAGGCCTTTTCTACTTTAAGAAGTGTGGGGCTGGCTGGCTGAAGGGTGGAGGGTGGCTGCTCTGATAAACTACTTCAACCAGTTCACTGCCCTCTAGACTTCATCCTGAACCCTGCACTTTGGATAATTGTCTACTTGTTTCTTCAATCTACAATCCCACTTCCCCCAAGTGACTTGGCTACTAAATTGGCAAAATACAAAGGATTTACCTCTTTTTGGTTTATTATCTTGGCAAAATGATCATGTGTTCCAGCTCACCTTGGAATTCCAGTCTCAGGAGTTGCTTGCAAGGAATTCTCTAGATCTAGGCATTCCACCTTCTTCTGGCTAGTGTTCTCGGCCCCAACACCCAATGTTCTCCCCAACACTCATGCGTCTCAGCACTGTCTTTCTAGGAGAACACAGAATATCAAGATTGGCCACCTCTATTTCCTGCTCCTCAGCATCTTTGTAGTCCGTTTGACAGTCCGGTACCGTCAGAGTTTCTCTGTATGTTCCATCTCAGAAGGTCATACCTTTTAAGGAAGTTTGGTCCTCTTTGGACCAGAAGTTGGAAGACCTTAGGTCTTAACACACATCCTGTGTGACCTTGATTAAGGCTGTTAAATTCTCTAGGTTTTGCTTCCTATCCTATACAAAACAGGTTGGGATCAGATAAAACCATGGATAAGGATATGCTGGGGGTATAAAAAGTACTAGGCAGGGCCTTTGCAAGGCCATATTACTGCTGGAGTTGCCAGTCCTGCCTGCAGCTCCCAGAGGCTGGGAGGACAAAATGACAAAAGATGTGAAAGTGTCCAGAAAGGAGTTATGAGCACAGTGCCAGCCAAAGGTGTACAAGGGGAAACCTCTATATTACCATGAGTACGGGAAAGTGAAAGGTTTCCCTGCAGCGAGAGAATAGGTTACCCACTGAATGCATTTGGAGCTTCCTAGAACCAGGGTTGACTTCTGCTGTCACAACTCACATTCCTGAACTGGAAAGAGTTAAGTCCTAGAATAGTATCCCTTGCAATAAATCCACTGGGTATGGGAGTTGAGGGCCGGGAAGGAAGGCATTTATCACTCATTAGGGCTTGGAATCACATTTTGAGTAGAGTGGGAGAATGCCCAGTTCATTCTTACTTCACTTAGCTAAATGTAGTTCACATCCTGAGTCTATGTTACCTATCATCCCTCCCACCCCCCATTAAAACTGATAGTTTGGACTGCCTCTGGACACTTATCAAACAAGTATTTATTAAATACCTACTATGTACACAGAGATAAGCATACTATGTTTTCTGCATCAAGGCGCTCACTCTCCAGTGGGGGAGGTGATCAAATAGATATGTTACAGGTGGTATGATGGAGGTAGCTCAGGAGCTGTAGGAGCACAGAGGGAGGTGCAGAATATGGTTGGAGAGGTCAGGAAAGATTCTCTAGAGAAGATGAGCACTATTTTTGTGTGTGTTCAAGAGGCATTTGTTATTCTCTATCCCCTATTGCGTAGAAATGGCTTCAGTGTATAAATCTTGGAGGCCATTGATTTAGCTAAACATATTGGCACAAGTCCTTTGTACTCTTTTTTTTTTTTTTATCCTCACCTGAGAATATGTTTATTGATTTGGGGGGGGGGGGGGAGAGAAAGAGAGAGAGAAACATCAGTTATTAGCCTCCTGTATGCACCCCATCTGGGGATTGAACCTGAAACTTAGGTATGTGCCCTGACCGGGAATCAAACCTACAACCTTTTGATGTACAGGACAATGCTCATCCAACTGAACCACCCAGCTAGTGCTGAAATAGAATAATTCTTGAAGTTAGCCTGTGTGGGACTTCTGAGAATACTTAGTTGAAATTTGGAACCTCTGATGACTACAGAAAGCAAAAGCTCTAGTATTGTCCTGGGCTTTAAGAAATCTGTCTTCCTGTGAAATACATGAAGATGGGATTTAGTATTAATGCTAAAAATTTCAGAAGCCTGATTATAACAAGAGATCCACCCCCATATGAGGCTAATCTTGGGATGAGTTCTATTTTAAAACCATTACTACTACTACTACTACTAATAATAAATGAAACCATTACTATGTGTTCGACACTGGGAATAAGATGCAGCCCCTTTCTCTTGGAGTTTACATACTGGAGGTTTTGCCAGACAATAAACAAGGAGTAAAATAAAATAGATTATAAAAAGAGCTGTGAAGGAAGCAAATTGGGTGCCAGTTACAGTGTTTTAAAAATTATTTAAACCCTAGTTGGTTTAGCTCAGTGGGTAGAGCGTTGGCCTGCAGACTGAAGGGTCCCAGGTTCGATTCCGGCCAACGGCACATGCCCAGGTTGCAGGCTCTATCCCCAATGGAGGGCATGTAGGAGGCAGCCAATCAGTGATTCTCTCTCATCATTGATGTTTCTGTCTCTCTCTCCCTCTCCCTTCCTCTCTGAAATCAATAAAATAAATATATTTTAAAAAATTATATTTAACGTGCTAGCTTTAACAACCTAAGTATCTTCTCCTGATGTGCGCACAGGGTAGACCTTGGAAAAGTGGCATTGTTACTTTTCTAGATTAATGGCTGTGTTGAGCCAAGGTGGGAGGGGGACATTTTCCCATACCACTATAAAGGTATTCACTTGGTTTCAGACACTCCTTCCCAAAATGAATTGCTTACCCTCCAAAATCCCATCTACAGTAATTTTGGAATCATCACTACACAATGGTAGCCCCTGTGTAATAGAGTGGTGAATTAAAAACCAGGCATGGAGCCCTGGCTGGGTGTCTCATTTGGTTGGAGCACTGTCCTGAGCACCAAGTGCACCAAGGGGTTGTGGCTGATTCAATTCCTGGTTAGGGCATGACATTGCAGTTTGATCCCTGGTTGGGGCATGTAAGGGAGGCAGCCAATTGATATTTCTTTCTCTCTCACATCAAGGTTTCTCTTTCTCTCTCTCCCCCTTCTCTCTCTCAAATCAATAAACATAACCTAGGGTAAAAATACAAAACAAAACAAAGAATCAGATATGGATACTGAGAATTTCAAGGAAATGGCAACATTTTTGAACTGTAAAGTGTGTCCTATTCCACACCACTCTAACTGGTGTATTTTGTAGGTCAGCCACTCTTCCTGGAAGCAGTATGGCCATTGGGAGGAAGACTCTCTCAGATTTCAGCTTTTTTTTTTTAAGGATATTTATTTTTTTATTAATTTATTTATTGATTAAGGTATCACATATTTGTCCTCATCCCCCCATTCCCATCCCAAACCCCTCCCCACGCATGCCCCCACCCCCCTGTTGTCCGTGACCACTGGTTAGGCTTATATGCATGCATACAAGTCCTTTGGTTGATCTCTTCCCCTTACCCCCACCCTCCCCTACCTTCCCTCTGAGATTTGACAGTCTGATTGACACTTCCCTGTCATGAACAACATAAACTGATGAACAAAAATCAGATTTCAGCTTTGAAGAGGAGCTCAGATTGCCAGACTAGACCAGCTCTTCTGAATTTCCTGAGATGCCAGGCCCTGTGGCTTTCTTGGAAAGTTCTTCAATACCCCCAACTCCCCACCTTCTTTAACAGCCTCATTCATCCCTGGGCTCTGGGGCCACCCAAGTGTGCAGTCCAAATCCTGCCATACTGTGAGGGGGCAGGGGAAGCCCAGTGGGTAGTTGAAAGGAACCAGGTGAAAGGATCCCTGGTGATTCTGGGGAAAAGTCTCACTCTTCTATAGTCATTTTGGCCCAAGAATAATAAAGGTTATAACCTGAGGTGGGGGAGGGGTGCTTGGTTGCTAAGGGCACATCCATGACAGGGCTGCCAATTGTGACATGGCTGCCAATTGTTGGGCTCTTGCTCAGCGCATGGTATTTGCATCCCACTTGTCTGGGTTACTTGTATGTGCCCCAGTGTTTTGGATTGCTCGTTGTGCTCCAGTATTCTGGATCGCTCATTGTGCCCCAGTATTCTGGGTCACGCTCCTTGCCCCATTCGCCTTGGTGGCTCACTGTGCCCCGGACCTCTGCCTGTCATGTCCGGGCTGCGCATTTGGGCCCCACGGTTTCTGTTCCTGTGGCAGCTCTTGTGGCTGCAGGTCCAGGCAGCTCCGATTCCAGAGTTAGCCATGGACTCTATCCTGCTGACCTCCATCCCCCTGGGGCCCACTGAGCCCTGGTCTTGGGATCAGCAAAATCCCGAACATACTGAACTGCCTTCACTCAACCATGATGCCTCGGCTGTACTTAGAGAGACTCCTGAGAAAATGGAACCCTCTCCAAACCCTCAGGAGTCTTCAACTCAGCTTCCAGCCCAACAAGAAGCATCACCTCTTGCCGATATACAGCCTTCTTCAGTCCACCTGAAGACTCAAGGTGAACTTCGAAAACCTTCTGTAGATGTTGAAACTCAACCTTCAGCCCAGCAGGAGGCAACATCCTCACCTCCAGATTGGGGTAAAGTTCAACATCAAGTGTTGTCCATCAGTGTCGATGATGTGGATATGGGGCTTTTGATAAAGCCAAAGCCCCCTAAGAATGAACCATCTGCAACTGATAAGGAGGTCTCTTTTCATCCTCCTAGACCAACTGAAAATATCAAACCTCCATACCAGCAGGAGACCCCAGGTCAGCCTATGTTGCAGGCTGATGTCGTGCAGCAGACTAAAGTGCCTCCAAAGCACTCTAAGGTGACACTTCCACATCCACAGCCTGTTCAGGCTCAGCAACCAACCTTTCCACCTTTGGACCTGGGACTCACCATCACCCCAGAACCGACTTTGGTAACTGATGCTGCAGCCCAGCAGCAGACTCCTGCTCCTCCAAAACACCCTGAAATGACACTTCCATATCCAGAGCCTGTTCAGGCTCTGCAGCCAACTTTTTCTGAGGACACAGCTCTATCTTTTGACATGGAAGTTGCCAGAACTCAGCAACCAGATTCATATGAGATAGTTCCTCCAATGACTGAACAAAGTGCCACCATGAACATATGTGAGTTCTGTTCCTGCAATACTGGGACACTGTCGTGTATCGGTTTTGGCTCAAATCAGAAGCTCAACAAAGTGCCTGTGCCAGAGCCCAGCACCTACAATGGCACCTTCACCGTCTTGTAAGCATTGCCTTTCCTCATTTGTTCTCTGCATCTTGGCTGACATGGCAGCCTTTCCCTTGAGGTCTTCCTGGGCCTTCCTCATCTCCCCCCAAACCACTTTGACGGACTTTCTGTTTTTAATCTTCATTTGACAACTATTCCTTATCTTCAGTCTCCTTAATATTATTCTTCCTCACTTCACCACTCTTTTACTTGTAATTGTCCATGTTATTTTTCCTGATCCATCATTTCATTCCTTAACCTCTGCTTTCCTCCCACTTTTGCTTCATCCTCTTTACAGCAACATGGTCCTCTTCCAATCTTATTGGTGGTGAAACAACAAAGTGTTTAAGAGGAGTTTCTAGAGCCAGATAATGCCATTTATTAGTCTTGGGACTCAATTTCCACACCTTTAAAATAAAGATTAGGATAGTTACCATCTTTAGTATTGTGAGTTTCGAATGAGTTCATATATGTAAAGTACTTGTATAAGTGCCTAACATATGTATGTGTTAACTGTTATTATTTGACCCCTTAGTCATATCCAGAACTCACCTTTGCCCCCTGGCTTTCAATATAAACCACCCATTTTGTGCCCAACCCAGGTGTAAGTATGGGGACCCACAGAAGTATGACATTGTCTGTGGAACATGACAGTGGTTGTTGGGAAGAAAGACAATATGTATAAAAAAAGGAGGTGATATATAATTAAGCACTAAAAGAGATACAGGCCAGAGGTGCTGTAATTCAGCAGAATCTGCAGTGACTGGGGTGTGGAAGTTAGGGAAAGCTGCATGAATAAGCTAGAACTTTAGCTGGGACTTAAAGGGTGGCTACAGTTTGGTAAATAGAGAAAAATTTGTGAGAACAATTTAGGCAAAGGCATGGCTGCAGGAATGATTAGGACTTAATAGACCAGTCTAGTTATAAAGAATTGGTTTAGGAAGCAGTGAAAAATATGATTATGAAAAATCTTGACTATTAGCTCTAGAAGTTTGGAAGCTACACTGAGATAAGGAGACCCACTGAAAGTTTTCAAGTGAGAGAGACAGATGAGTAAAATAAGAGGATTGTCCAGCCAGTGTTGCTCAATGATTGAGTATCAACCCAGGAACCAATAGGTCACTGGTTCGATTCCTAGTCAGGGCCCAGCTTGATCCCTGATGGGGGACATGCAAGAGTCAGCCGATCAATGATGTTTCTCTCTCACCGGTGTTCCTATCTCTCTATCCCTCTTCCTTCCTCTCGCTCTAAGAAAAACCCCCCAAAAAGAATTATTTTAGATTCCATAGGTAGAGCGATCTAGAGAGGAAGTCGACTCAGGGAGACCAAATAGAATACTCTAGGAGTCAAATGAGAAGGCGCTGAATCAGAGTGGTTGTGACAGGAGTAGAAAGAAAATCCAGGGAACGCTATAAAGGAAGAACTGACAAGGTTTGGTAACTGCCTGGAGTGAGGGATGGGATGTACAGGAAAGAGAAAGACCAAATATGGCGCTGGAAAATTTCTGTCCTGGATGATGAGGAGAATGACGGTGGTATGACAGGCGGACATACAGCAGTTGGGAAAGAGCCAGTTTGAGGAGGTGAGCTCAGTTTGGGCATCTTTCATTGGTGAGCATAAAGCAACAAGAAGGCTGCTGCTTGAGTGGAAATGTCCACTGGGCAGAGGGGCAGACAGCTATCTGACCTTTTCTGACCTTCCTGGACAATATGTAAACTGAATAGGTAAGTTATTGCTGAGGGAAGAGGACAAAGCTAAAAAGTCAAAGTCATCCACAGAGTTAGTGTTTGAAACTGAACCTCAAGAATTTAGCAGCTTCTTTTAAACACTTGTAATTCATGAACACATTCTCACTGTTTTGTTTTTAAGTGTCACAGAAGTATAAAGGATATAATGTGAAAATCCCACCTAACCTTTTCTACCACTCCTGATACTATTTTGGTGTGTGTCTATTCTTTCAATCTCTCTCTTTCTCTTTTCTTTTTGCATTTTCCCTCTAAAGAGGTAATACTTTACTCCTTACTCAGTGATTTGTGCTTTTCCCTGTCAAATATGTCTATGTCCATACTAGTCCTCTTATTTCTAACCATCCTTACTCTTCTAATACCTGGAGAGATTTCCACAGAGGGCACTGAGCCAATGCTTTCCTGTGGCCTGACATAAGGTTTCTTTACATTTGTTTTCTTAAAATTATAAATTTTTGCCATTTTCCTATTGAATTATTATTCTCTCATTGATTTGTAGGAGTCATTTTAGACACAAGTGATTTTGGAAAAGAAAATATATTCAGAGTAATTAACTGGCATTACCTATCCAAGAAAAACAGTTCAGGTTCTGAAGAGATGCCTCAGGGTGCCAGTGGCCCCACATTATGTCTTTATTAATTGTGCAAACTGGCAAGCTGAGAGCTGTGGAAATTAGAAAGCTGATGTTTTCTACATTTGGATATTCCCCATAAGGTTGCCATGGTTGTTCTACTTATTCTGTTCATTCGTTTCTTAGCTATTTAAACATATTAACTGCATTTCTTCACAGAAACTTGCAGGGAAATGCTATTTCTTACATCGGTAAAGATACATGGACATCATACCATTTGGTTGAGAAACTGTGAGTATATTCTCTCCAAAAATGAATTTTAAAAACTAACTGTATTGTAAGATCCTTCTTGGTCCAGAATTTTGAGGTCAGTAGCTCTGAGGAACGGTATTTCCCACCCCGTATCCCAAATCAACATCTACAGATTGCAATTCTGTTTACTTTAAAAATTAAATTTGGTAGGCTCTCTTTAAAATCAGAATCAATTTAAACTTATTTTCCATTATAACAAGTAATACATGATTATCCTATATAATAAAGAGCTAATATGCAAATGGTCATCACACCGTCACACCATAATGGCTCAGAAACTCAACACTGGGGAGAGAGGAATGGGAACCAGTCCGGCTGCGGCCCAGGGGAGGGAAAAGCCGCATGCCCCATGGTCCCGGGCACCAGCGGCTGCACCTGCACCTACAGCCCGGCCTGGGAGAGGGACAAGCCACAGGCCCTGCGGTCCCGGGTGCCAGTGGCTGGGGCTGCAGCCTGGGAGAGGGATATGCTGCATGCTCCACGGTCCCCGCAGTCCCGGGTGCTAGCGGCTGTGCCTGCAGCCTGGGAGAGGGACAAGCCACATGCCCTGTGGTCCTGGGTGCCAGTGCCTGTGGCTGCAGCAGGCCTGGGCTAAGCCAGCCTGGGTCCCGGGTGCCTGCAGCTGGCCAGAGGGAAGTCTGGGTCCCAGGTGCCTGCAACCACCTGGAGCAATGAATCCTGGGTCCTGGGTACAGGGAGAGGCAGAGATTGTTAGGGACGATCAGGCCAGCAGGGCAGCAGTTAAGGGCGATGAGGCAGTAGGGGAACAGTTAGGGATGATCAGTCAGGCAGGTAGAGGGGTTAGAAATGATCGGGCAGGCAGGCAAGTGATTAGGTGCCAGCGGTCCCAGATTGCAAGAGGCAGTCAGGCATCCCCCAAGGGGTCCTGGATTGGAAAGGGTGCAGACCGGGCTGAGGGACCCCCCCCTCCCATGCATGAATTTCATGCACCAGGCCTCTAGTTTTCTCAATATATAAAAATGAAATAGCAGGTATAGTGAAAACCCTGCTTGTGCCCTCATCCGCCACCCTAAGGTAACTATTACTCTATGTTTACTATATTTCTTTACAGACCTTTTCCCATGCATTTGCCTACATACATATTTACAGATAGCAACATAGGTATGTTGTGTGATTTTCACATTTTTTTAAAACATAAATGGTAACATCCGACAACTTGATTCTTTCACCTCACAATATATCTTAGACATATTTCCTTCTTGGTACATAGAGGGTAACCCAATTCATCTAAACTCCTGCATAACATTCCAGAGTTTAATAATCTCTCTATTGATGGATGTCTAGACTATATCCAGTTTTCTTGTTACATGTATTGCTGCAACAAACATTCTTGTACATGCATTTTTTGGAACATGGGCAGTTATTTATGTAGAACAGATATTTAGAAATGGAATTGTTGGGGTGAAGACTATATTGATATCACAATTGCCTCAAAGAAGTTGTGCCAACTTACACTCCAATCGGTGGGCCACAACAGCATGTTTCCCTCTACCCTCCTACCACTGGATAGTCTCTAAGATTTTTGGCCGATTTAATAATGGGTGAATAAAACGGTCTTGTCTACATTTGAATTTTTTTGATTACTTGTGAGTTTAAATATCTTTATATATTTATTGAACATTTCTATTTCTCCTCTGAATTTGTCTTGTTCTTTTTTGCCCATTTTTCTTTTGCTTATCTTTATTTATTGATGTGTAGAAAAGTCCGTTTAGGCACATAAGTGATTTGGGAAGAAATATTTATATTCCAAGTAATTGACATTCCCAAGATAGTTTGTGTGTCATATTAGTTCAAATTTAATAGATGTCATAAATGATGTCTCAAATAATAACAAAAGACATAATAGCCATAGTAATCTAAAAACAGGGTTTTTGAACACCCTAAAAGATTCCTCCCTTAGTCTGATATCTTATTGGTAAGGGAAAAAAAAAAAAAAAGAACCAGGCAGTTGGTTCTTTTATGAAATTTTTGAAACTATATATAGTTTATTTTTTCCATGATAGTATCTGGTAATTAAAATGAAAGTCATTTGGCACAAGAAAAAAATGACATTAGTTTCCTTTAAGAAGTAGAGGGAGTGGGGTAGTCTGAAAGATGATTTAGAAAAACACTTTGGATTGTGTACCATATACCTTTTGAATTTTGAGCCATAAGAATATACATTACATATTTTTTAAATAAATTGAACTTTAAACATTAATTTTGAAAAAACTTGTGTTTGGGAATTGATACACAATAACATAACTCTTATAAGATTTAAAGATTGCTAAGTCAGCGTGAGATTTATTCTTTATAAGGGAGAGGTTCCTAACTTAGGGTCAATGGACCCCCAGTGCATGATTTCAATTTTTAAAATATATTTTTTATTGATTCAGAGAGGGAGAGGGAGATAAAAAGATCAATGATAAGAGAGAATCACTGATTGGTTACCTCCTGCATGTCCTACACTGGGGCTGAGCCTGCAATCCAGGCATGTGCCCTGACCAGAATGGAATCTAGAACCCTTCAGTCTGCAGTCTGACACTCTATCCACTGAACCAAAACAGCTAGGGCCAGTGCACAATTTCTTAACCTTTTTCCCCCCATATATCTCTGGTGATCTGCAGAAGTCTATGTTCTTAAGGACGATGTTTTTAAATGATTCATAAGTTAAAATATATAGGAAAATAAAGTAAACTTATTATTGAAATGTAGATTTCCAAATATTTTTTAAAAGATTATTAATAAATCTACTCCTCTCTCTCTCTCTCTCTTTTTTTTAACTTAATCATCAACCAAAGATATTTTTCCATTGATTTTTTTTTTTTTTGGAGAGGGTGGAAAGGAGGAAGGAGGGGGAGAGATAGAAAGAAAAAAGAATCCACATGAGAGAGACACATTGATTAACTGCCGCCTGCTCACATTGGGCCCAAGGATTGAACCTGCAACTGAGATACATGCCTTTTGGTCTGTGGACCAATGCTCTAACCACTGAGCAAAACCAACCAGGGCAAATCTGCTTCTCTCAACATATTAAATACCAAGCTACAGTGGTTGGTCTAACTGTTATAACTTCAAGGTAGTGATGAGAATTAATAAATGATATTTTGAGATATCTGCAACAAATATGTGAAAATTTATTATATGAAAATACCTTTGACTTTATTGGAGACCCAATGAACTACTCTACTGCAAATCTACTATGATTTGTTGCCTACATTCACAATGCAAAGCAATGCTAATTTTAGGTAGAGGCTTGTGAAATAGAGATGTAATTCTATTTCCCATTCAGGTTTGGCCCCTGAATTCAATCCATTCAATCCTATTCACTGACCTCTGCCCTAAAGGGATAATCAACAACTGGAAATTACATGCACACTTTTGCATGTATTCAAGAAAGTGCAGTTTCCTAGGGAAAGGGTCCATAGCTTTTATAAAATTCTCACAGGGCTCTTGTCTCCAAAGATTAAGAGTCACAAATGTAGGGGAGAAAAAAGACATTTCTTTCCCTATCTATAAAGCTGTCCTTACCCTCTTGAGTGATAGTAAATGGATGATTTGCTTTAAATAAAAGTATACTGAAAATGATGTCTGTCATTTTCTGAAATCATGGAAAAAGTATTTATGGAACATCTGCTAGGTGCCAGGAATTGTTTTATGTGCCAGGATTACAGGCCCAAGAACAAAGTAGACAAATTACGCCAGTTCTCAAGGTGTTTACAAATGTATAATATGAAAAATATATATATAAATAAAATAAATACATAGATATAATTTCAAGTATTGATAAGTTCTTTGGACAGACAGAAAGCTGAGGAAGGAAAGTGAATCAATTCTAGAATGGCCTATTGTTTGCACAAAGAAGACGTGAGAAGAAAGGTTTGAATAAAGAACAGATTATCTTCCTTCAATTAAATAAAAATTAGGGTATTTCGATGGCACCATTACCCACGTTTCCTTATATATTTTTCTGTGCAGTAAATAGTTTTAGTTATTTTGCATTTTGATCCAGAAATGACCTTTTCATTTTTCAGAAATCTCAGTGGAAATAATTTGAGAGAATTACGTAAGGATTCCTTTGAAGGCCTATTTTCCCTCCAGTATTTGTAAGTTAATTATATTTATTTATGAGTTTTTTAGTTATAATATCTATAAAATAAATTAAGGGTTCAAATGAGATAATTTCTACAATTTATCCCAACAATAAAATTCTACAATTCTGTAAGTCTGTGTTGGGCTCCAGCCCATTTCTAGCATTTAATATTTCTTATGTATTTTCATTTTATAATCATATAGACAAGATATAGATAGGAAAAACTCTTCAGTTATTGAGTAAAAGTGGTAATGAGATCTGAGTAATTATACACACACATATGCACCTTGTTATATAAGTGTTCATATACCATCTGCTTATATTTAGTTTAGGGGTCGTGAATCATATCACGCCTATATTTGTGTGTTTCTTAGAGGACATAAGTTAAGCATGATTTTTATACTTTTGAAGGGCTGTAAAAGAAAAGAAAAAAAGAATATGCAAGACAGACTGTCCGTGGCTTGCAAATCCTTACTGTCTGGCCTTTACTGAAAAGGTTTTAAAATGTTGATTTAGTAAAATGAGAGGAATTCAGTTTAACCTCAAATTGTCTCCTGTATGACATGAAAATATAGAACATTTACATTAATTTGAATGCCATTAACCAGATTTTTTTGATAATTTAATCTAAATGAGATTAACATTTACACATTAAATGTTTAAGCAGATGAATTATGTAAATAATATTAAGAACATATTAAGTTACCAAGAGAGCAAATTGGTGTTGAGGATTTCAATGCAGGAATTGTTATACCAATACTAAAAGTAAATATTTAAAATGATGGCTAAGTGGTATTGTTACAAATGACTACACTCAGTAAGCATATCAGAAATGCCCCTAAATCCACTTATTTCAAAATAAAAATCTCTCCAGCCTCCTTGTCAAGGAAGAAATGTTTGCCTAGTAATTCTATTTACTTAGAAATAGAGAGATGCTCTTTGCTATAAAAACTCAATTATGATTCTTGGTCCATGGCACCTAGAGTTGTGTATGTCATTAATCCTTATTAAGCTAATAAATGATGCTATTTAGCAAGTGGATTCTTTTTGCAAATGTAGAACACTTAAGTGAAGTAGGTATAAAGAGCCTCACATGACACTGAAAATAGTCGTTTGGATTATCAAACCTTTCAAGCTTCAGAGGGAAGCTTGGGTCTTTTGTATTGATCTTCTTGGGTCTTCTTGGCATCTCACTTCCAAACCTTACATACAGTTTGGAGGAAATACAATGAAGTAAATAACTGCTCAGTAGGTTAGGTCATTCATTACTTCTACTGTGAAATACTTTGTAAGCTAACTATTTCATGCTAGCATAAGTATTCCCATCCACTAAAAAATGCCAATCAATAAACAAGCTAAAAAAGAACATGCCAAGCACTATACCTAGAACTATAGGCACAAAGATAGGTACGTCAGGGTTCCTACCCGTCTGGTAATTCATGATCTCATAGGGAAAATAACCATATAAACTCACACCATAGAGCACAGTACTAAGTGGAAGACAATGTGCTGTAGTGGCATACAAGTGGGAGCCATGAAATAATAAAACTACATTTCTTTTTTTGTTTGTTTGTTTGTTTTTGGTAATCCTCACCCAAGGATATTTTTCCATTGATTTTTAGGGAGAGTGGAAGAGAGAGGGAAAGACAAAGAGAATCATCAATGTAATAGAAACACATCAATTGGTTGCCTCCCGCATGAGCCCTGACCAGGGCCCGGGCCATAGAGGAGCCTGCAACCAAGGTACATGCCCTTGACCAGAATTGAACCCAGGACCTTTTGATCTGCAAGCTGACACTCTATCGACTGAGCCAAACTGGCTTAAGGCCAAAACTACATTTCTTTTAAAAGTCATTTTTCTCCCTACACTTCCCAGCTATTTGTTTATTCTATAAATATTTGAATTATACCTCTTGTGTCAGTAAACAATACAAAGCAAGACCCAGTCCATACTTTAAAGGAGTTTTGCTCAGAGGAAATAGGATACAAACGTAAGTAAATTAAATAAAAGAAATGGATATGAACAATGAGAGATATAAATTTGTTTTGGTTAGAGCAGAGGGAAAAGAGACTTCAAGATGGATCAGCAAAGATGTTAGTAGAGCAAAGCTGTTTGAACAGGACCTTGAAGGTGCTTTGTGATCATCAGACAGACAGATGAAATTAGCTTGCAAAAAGAGCCTGGGGAGAGGCAACACACAGGAAAAATACCTTGAGTATCTGTAGAGTACAAGTAGGGAGAGCAGGGAGATTAGAGCCAGATCACCTAGTGCTTTGAATGCCAAGTGCCACGTTATCACAGCAGTGCTCCAGGAGAAACGTTAGCCGACAACAGAGTCACTTGGAGGGCTTGAAAAACTCAAGCTGCACCCCCGGGTACTAATTCAGTCTCTCCGGAGTCGGACTGAGAATTTGCATCTTCAATAAGTTCCCAAGTGATGCTGGCTGGTATTTGAGAACCACTTCTGGAGTGTTAATCTGGTGACTGTGTGTCAGGATGGTTTAGCAAGGGGGAGCTTATAGCTGGAAACACCAGCCAGAAGGCAGGTATACCCATCCAGGAGAAAAGTGAGGGACTCAAGTGGAATCAATGGAAATAAGACAGTCAATTCTAGACGAGAGACGGTGTTTTCAAATAAAAACCCAGCACCATGTTGTTTTCTGTTGTCCCACCACTGTACAGCTGAAGCAATTAAATTCATGGGTATTAAAGCAATGTAAAATAAGAAATGAATATCTGTTAGTGTAATAGAAAGTATCGTTAGTTCAAAGTTCTGTATTAGTTCAAAGTTCTGTATTATTTAGAACAGTCACTTCCTTTTAAGTTATGTGAAAAGGCATCTTTTATTTCTTCTGGTATTGAATTTGCCTAAAACAACAGAACTAAACCAGGAAGGTGTGTAGATGTGAAACTATTTCTTTTAATGTTAGAAATTTATAAATATGCATGAAGACATATAAACTTAGAGCTCATAATCTAAATTTGATGAGGCCATAAAGGGTCTTCTAATCAATTCTTCTGACCTCAGGAGAGATTTCCTTCAAAATCTATCAAGATCTATAGTTGTATGTTGTATTTATGAAGATCATGAAGGTGAGAGTCTTAAGAGAGATGAGGGCAGCGTAAGGGGCTCTAGATGGTTCAAATTACAATTCTTAAGGTTTAGAGTTTAGACTAAAGCTACATATTCAATATTATTCTAACCTCTTACCAGTTATTGCTACTCGTTAGATATCTAAAGCTAATTGAGTCATTATTTTCTTTTTCTAGAGATCTATCCTGCAATAAAATAGAGCTTATTGAAAGGAATGCATTTGAATCACTACCTTTTTTACAGTATATGTAAGTTATAAATATAACTTTATTGTGTTTAGAAATTTTATAAAACATAATTGTAAACCTCTTTGTTATTTATTTTGCAGTAAGATTAAAATTTTATTAGTAGAAAGCTACTAAAGTTATGTAGCAAATCCTATTTGTCTCTAGCATAGATTAGTGTGAGAATTCTCTCACATTCAGAATGAACCATTCTATAGCAGTGGTTCTTAACCAGGGTGATTTTGCACCAGGTGACACTTGGCAATATCCAAAGAGAGTTTTAGTTGTCAGACCTGTAGATTTGCTACTGGCATCTAGTGGGTAGAGGCTAGAGTTGTTGTTTAACATACTACAAGGCACAGGACAGCGCCCCATAATAAAAAATCATCTAGCCCAAAATGTCCATAGTGGTAAAGTTGTGTATCCCTATTCTAGAGAAAGATCAATTAATGAAAGTATTTTTGGAGCGCTTACTGTTCTGTATCTAATGCACCACATTGTATAAACATGAAAGCATAAACCATAAGCAAATATCTCTCACAGTGAGATTTATTTAGTATACAGAGGGATTATTGTGGGTTTATCATATGTAAATTAGAAGCTCTGCTAAAAGATAAATGATCTGAAAGGATTCTTTTTCTTATTTTGCTTGTCTTTCTTTTGTAGAAATATTGGTTGTAATTCAATCACGAAAGTGAATTTTGGAACATTTCAGGCCTCGCATGGAATGCAGTTTTTACACAAGTTGTAAGTGAAATAGAAGATGAACTCATGTAAAAAGCTATGTGTAAAAACATCATATACTAAGTGGTTGGCTGGGTATAAGCTCAGTTTGAACTCTTTTTTTGAAAAGTATGGCTTAAGAGCCCTTCTTTTTTTCCTTTCAAATGAGGAAACTAAGGTACAAAGAGGTCAAGAGACTTGTCTAACTCATATATGGCATGCTCTGCTTTCTTTAGAACTAACATTTGGCATGTGCAATACAAGGCACTAAGCAGATAACATTCAAAGTATCACTGTCATGGGAATCCCAGTATTGCTTCTGCTCCGATGTATGAATGGTCCTTGAAATTCTACTTCTGAATTTGACTTTGATTCCTGCTTATGTGCAAAGTTCCTAACTGCTCGTATGTATGCAATACAGAACTGAAAGAATTAAGTTTCACTCAGAGTTCTCCAGGGAGCAAAAGATGTGGATGCTTCCTTATGAGTCTCTTTTAAATGGTAAAGCAGGAAGAATTCCTAAAAAAGCTGCACGGCTTTTCCCAATTAGAACATTATTTTTCAAAATCTATATACCTCTGAAGTAAATCTTTGAAGTATGGGAAAATATGCTGTTTCTGTTAAGTTGTGGTGTGAAAAAGTATTCCAAGTGATGCTGGAACCAAGAAAATCCATAGCTGTAGCCTCATTCCAATTTCTCTCCTGACTACTCCTCAGTATGAAGTATGGGTTTTATTCCCTTTCAGCTAGAAAATTCTATGATTTCTCTGTGGCACAAGCAAATCATAGTGGGTATGTTCAGTGGCCTGAAAGGGATTTTAGACTCAAGATGAATATTGTCTTCCAATCTTGTCTTTGGAAAAGACTGTCTTACTGTCTTGTGGTACAGAAATCCAATTTCACACAATTCATTTCAGGTTAGATGCGGGTGTTCAGGGTGTGCCTGGAGTTGGATTGACAGTTCCTGCAGATGTCCATCTGTAACGGCCTCCCCTCTTCCCTCATTAATTTGACAGCCAGTTTTCCTTTGGTCAACGCACTAGAGAGCATGCTTATTAGGTCCCTACATCAACAGGTTTTGGTAGCATCACTACAATGTCGTAAACTCACCACCTTTACTAAGCATTGTGTAATAGTGAGTGTCTCCTATAAGAATCTGAGTTTCACTATAGTTATGAAGGTAGTACAGGGGGAAATAACCAAAAATTGTGGAATCACAGTTGAAAAAAATTCATTCACTCAAAAACAGTGTCAGCATGTACTAAGTGCTGGGGTACAAAGAAGAACTGGACAGGGACTTTATCCCCAAGAAACTTTATACTGGAAGGAGTCAGGTGGATGTTGATGGGAAAACATGAGAGCCATGCCAGCATCTCTACAACAGGTAACAAGATCGGAGGGAGACAAAATGGGGACTGGGTGATGTGTCAAAAAAGATTTATAACAGAGTAGGCACCAATTTGTTTTTCTTGAGTTTCTTAAATGACAGAAAAGTTAATGAAAGAATCAGAGCTAGCTGGTGTTAGAAATAAATTAATACCCCTATCAAGTGATTTGAATAGAGCTGTATTTCTAAAACTAACTCAGAGTACTTTCAAAAGGTTGTCATAAAACCATAAGTGTGTGTTGGGGGCTGGGCTTCTTTGTTTTGGGCCAAATCTTATGGGCAAAACTAACTTGCTTCAGGAAACATTTGCCATCGTGAGATATAAATTAAATTGCATCTCTTCCCAAGTCATTTTATCATCTATATAATATATTGCTGGTGTTTTTATAAGTTGAAACAATATTTTCCCCTGCATTAACTAAGTTTGTAATAAGTGTGAGGTGGATTTATCATGAATTGAATGAAGCTTAAGCTTCAGGGTTCTTCACTTGCATAAGTCCCAAGTTCTAGCAAGTAGGAGGGGCTTAGCAATTTTCATATTCACAATTTTGCATATTTTTATTAGGATTTCCAAAAACAGATGAGGTTCAGGCTCCACAAAACCTTGATTCACCCCTGGGTTTCAGGTAATTATAATTTAGTAAGTTTATTGAGTGAAGTGTTTATTGACAAACACTGAATAAACAAGTTAACAGTGTGGTAAAGAATCCATTTTGGATCTGAAATCCACCTCAGAGACATGCCACGAGTGTATTAATAAAGCAACACTTTTTTAATGGTAGTCATAAGCCTATTTCTTTCAGATAAAATCAGGAATGAAATATATTATGGAAAACCAGCAGTGGTTGATAATCCTAAATGTTAAATATACTATTTTTTCCTGACTTTAAAGTACTTCTCCTTCATTCACCTACACAGGTCCAAATTGATGGCTTTTTTAATTTCATTTTATTTATTTATTTAATTTTTTAAAAAACCACACATTTTTATTGATTTCAGAGAGGAAGGGAAAGAGAGAGAGAGAAACATCAATGATGAGAGAGAATCATTGATCGGCTGCCTCCTGCACGCCCCACAATGGGAGCAAGCCCACAACCCAGGTATGTGCCCTTGACCGGAATTGAACCTGGGACCCTTCAGTCCGCAGGCTGACGCTCTATCCACTGAGCCAAACCAGCTAGGACTGGTGGCTTATTTTAAAAACTTCTTTTAGTTCACTTCATTTATTCTAAAAATACAAGCTCCATGATTTTAGAAAGTGAAGGACTCTACAATGTAGAAAGGCTATAGCTTATCCAGATGGAGCGCATTCACATGATGCGTGTCTGTGTTTCATCAATATTGTGCTACGAACATAATCAGTAGGAGAGAAAAAGTAAAATCCAAGCCTTATACCTATTGAAATATTTCCCGCACTGTTGAGAATATCTGTGAGGTATGTCAGTCCACACTATGAAGGCAAACTGAACTGTGGTCACATAGACACCCTAATGCTCCCCTGTTCAACGAGCATTGATTTGTTTCCTTTAGATAGCTGTGAGCATGCAAGACACTACATGTATTGTCATCAGGTTTTGGTAGGTACTGAAATCCTGGCAGCTCCTTTTTAGATTCCAGAAGGCATCAGCACTGAAGATAAAAATTACTAGCCATGGGGATGACTTAGGGTGGTGGTTTTATTTGTAATGGTTCAAAAGTTTTGAGATTGTCATACCCAGCAGCTACAATGAGACTGTCCTTCTTCCAACCGCATCTTATTCTTCCCATCTGTATAGTAAGGTGTCTTCTTTCTCTCAAAAGCATAGTAATTCTTCCTCTGCCCATAATGTTTCTTTGACACTTACATTTATTAGGTGCTTATTATGTTTCAGGCACTATACTTAGTACTTTAATGACTATACAAATAAGATAGTGTGCCTAAAGCTCTTAGAATAGTGCTTGGTACATGGTAAATGCTCATTACAAGTTAGCTCACACTATATCTCGTTCTCATTTTCCCAGCAATTCTTGTGATGTAAATATTATCCCCATTGAAACTTAGAGATGTTGAATAACTTGCCTAGTTTCACATTGTTAATAAGAGACAGAACCACTTATGAGTTTTGCAACTAATTTTCTATTCTTTGTATTTAGCTATTATGACTGATGCTACTATGGACATTCACATACAAGTGTTTGTGTGGATATATGTTTTTTAAAAACATATATATATATTTTATTGATTTCAGAGAGGAAGGGAAAGGGAGAAAGAGAGAAATATAAATGATGAGAGAGAATCATTGATTGGCTGCCTCCTGCATACCCCAACTGGGGATCGAGCCCACAACCTGGGCATGTGCCCTTAAATCAGAATCGAACCTGGAACCCTTCAGTCCTCAGGCCAATGTTCTAACCACTGAACAACCATCTAGGGCTGGATATATGTTTTTAATTCTCTTGGGTGCATACACAGGAGTGAAATTCCTGGGTCATATAGCAACTCTATGTTTAGTTTTTTTGAGGAACTGCCCAACTGTTCATAGTGGCTTCACTATTTCGCATTCTCACCAACAATATATAAGGATTCCAGTTCCTCCATGTCATTGCCAGCATTCATTACTGTCTATTTGCTTGGTTATAGCCATCTTAGTGAATGTAAAGTAGTATCTCATAGTGGCTTTGATTTATATTTTTCTAATGACTTAAGACATTGAGCATCTTTCCATGTGCTTATTGGCCATTATATCTCTTTTGGAGAAATGTCTTTAAATCTTTTGCCCATTTTAAAATTTGGTGATTTACTTTTTATTGAGTTGTAAGAGATCTTTATATATTCTGGTTGTAGGACTTTATCAAATATATATTGAAAATATTTCCTCCCATTCTATGAGTTCTCTTCTCATTTTCTTGATAGTGTCCTTTGAGGCCTAGAAGTCTTTCATTTTTATAAAGTCATAATCTATTTTTCCTTTAGTTGTTTGTGCTTTTAGTATCATATCTAAGAAACTATTAGGCTGATATAAAAGCCATAGAGATTTACTCCTTGCTTTCTTCTAAGAGTTGTATAGTTTTAATTCTTACATTTAGGTATTTGATTCATTTTGAGTTAATTTTTATATATGGTATGAAATATAGGCAGAATCCAACTTCATTATTTTGCATGTGGATATACAGTTGTCTCAGCCCCATTTGAAAAGATAATTCTTTGCACATTGAATTGTTTTGGCATCCTTGTTAAAAATAAATAGGCAACACATGTGAGGGTTTCTTTCTGGACTGTCGATTTGTTCCATTGATTTATATGTCTAGCCTTATGCCAGTACCACACTGTGATTGTTGTGGCTTTGAATTGGGTTTTGAACCCAGGACCTATGAGTCCTCCCATGTTGTTCTTTATCAAGATTGTTTTGGCTTTCTCTGCCTTTGAATTGTCACATGATTTTAGAATTAGCTTGTAAATTTTTGAAAAGTCAGTTGGGATTTTGATAGGTGTTGCATTGAAACAATAGATTAATTTGGGCCATTTTAACAGTATCATCTCCTGATCCATGAACACAGCATGTCTTTCCATTTACTTACATCTTAATTTCTTTAAGCAATGCTGTTTTAGTTTTCAGTATGAATCATGAAGTTTGGTTGAATTTTTTACTAAGTATTTCATTCTTTTTCATGCATTATAGATGGAACTAGAGGCCCGGTTGGTGCACGAATTCTTGCACTGATGGGGTCCCTAGGCCTGGCCTGCAGGATTGGGCCAAAACTGGCTCTGACATGCCCTGAAGGGTCCCGGATTGCAAGAGGCACAGGCCAGACCAAGGGACCCCACTGGTGCACGATCAGGGCCGGGGAGAGACGCGGGAGGTTGGCCAGCTGGAGAGGGACCACAGGAGGGCTCCAGGGCATGTCTGGCCTGTGTCACTCAGTCCCAATCAGCTGGACCCCAGCAGCAAGCTAACCTACCAGTTGGAGCATCTGCCCCCTATGACACTGGTCAGTGCATGTCATAGTGAGTGGTTGAGTGGCCTTAGCATATCATTAGCATATTATGCTTTGATTGGTTGAACGGCCAAGCAGTTGCTGGACACTTTGCATATTAGTCTTTTATTATATAGGATTATTTATTAAATTTCATTTTTGGATTACTCATTGCTCAATGTGTATAGAATTACAGCTAATTTTTTCATATTGGTCTTGTATCCTGCAACCTTGCTGAACGTATTAGTGGTAATAGTTCTGTTTGTTTTCTTAAAATATACGTTTATTGATTTCAGAGAAGAAGGGAGAGGGAAAAAGAGAGAAAAACATCAATAATGAGAGAGAATTATTGATATGCTGCCTCCTGCATGTCCCACACTAGAGATCAAGCCTGCAACCTGGGCATGTGCCTTGACCAGGAATTGGTCGATGCTCAACCACTGAACCACACTGGCCAGGCTAGTGGTAATAAGTTTTTTATTTTTAGATTCCTGAGAATATGTCTCATGGTCTTCCAATTTCCCGGGCATATGTTGGAGTACTTCAAAGTCTCTATGGACATCTCAATTTCTCAGCTTTTCCTTTTAACTTTTTTTTGTTAGTCTGTTTTTTTTATACCAACTTTTATCCATTGCCTCAGCAGCTGCCATGTTAAAACATATACATGAAATGGTTTTCACAAAATACCCTCTGAGGACAGAGGCTTAGAGGGTAGGCAGCTCTCAGGTAAGAAAACAAGCCTTTAAAGTGTGGTCTTCCAGGGAACCACCGGACAGGTAAACGACAGTTCTTGGGGAATGTGATTTCATTCCATTCTGCTTTCTGTGGTACTGGGGCTGTGGGCTGTTTTTCAAGGTTACCCCAGAGATGGAGAACAAAGCTCTAGGATGAGTTAAAGCAACACACATCACCGTTCTTACAGAAATCAATAATTTCTCTTGGCTAAATGTTCCCTGGATTCCTCCAAGCCTGATGGTTAATTTACAGAGTTTGAAAAAGTTTATTCTGACCATTTTTTTGCTAGTTGTTTTTTAGGAATGAATTTCCACATGTCCTTACTCCACCATTCCCCCTGATTTGCCTACAACATGGTTTTAAATTTATAAAGTCTCAATGACTATAAGCTAGCTAAATATTTAATCATGGGCGATCATTCGCAAACGGGAATAAAAAGAAAAAATGTAATTCTCATAGAGGCTGTCCCAGATGGGTACATGAAATTTGAAAGGGTATTTCTCTATCTAGTGGTCTCAGAATTAAGGTTAAAGTAACAGCTATTTTCAACCCCTTTTCTTAATAGAGCTTAAACGTGGGTTTTAAGGTCAGAACTGAGTTCAAATTCCAGCTCTGCTTTTCACTAGCTTGACAATGTAGGACAACTTATATAACCTCTCTGTGCCTCAGCTTCCTCATTTGTAAAATGGGGTAATAATATATATCAATAAAGTTACTGTGAGGATTAAATATGAAATGTTTCATCACAGATGCCCAGCAGCCTAATAGATCTTACTTGTGATAACCATCTTTATAATAGTCTGCAAAAATATTCTAATGACTTTTGAGTAGTTAACCTAAAGACAGATTTTCTTTTCTTCTTGTTTTTTGTTTGTCTTGTTTTACTTGTATATTTTATAGAATTGAGAAGAACATTTATTTCAGCATTGGGAATAAAAATGTGTGTCAATTAACAAATGTGTTCATTTTATTGATATATAATCAAAATGTTATTTATTTATTAAACAAACATCTATTAAATACCTAGTAAATGTCAGGCACTAACAGTCCAAGAAATTGACAAGTAAACAAGTGATCTACATACAATGTAACAAAGCCTGTGATACAGAAATACACATGGGAGTGATAGGAGCATACTTTCACCAGTTCCTCATAGATTTATCCTTTTTTTGGCTCTAAAACAAGGAGTTAGACCTATTTTTCTCTTTAACTGGTGGTTTAAAATGGATTTTTAAAATTCTCTGGAGCTGAAAGAAAAGCATCTTGAATTATGGAGGACACTAGAAATGCTATTTTCTGTTGTGCAGGAGCTTCCTTTCAGCATAGTCACTAACAGGGTTTTCTTTTTTTCTCTTTTTAAATATATTTTTATTGATTTCAGGGAGGAAGGGAGAGGGAGAGATAGAAACATTAATGATGAGAATCATTGATTGGCTGCTTCTTGCACTTCCCGTACTGGGGATCAAACCCGCAACCCTGGGATTGTGACCTCCTGGTTCATAGGTCAATGCTCAACCACAGAGTCTCACCAGCCTGGCATTAATCAAGTTTTCAATCTAAAAAGTTCTTTGGCATACTTTTTTATTTGCTATCCACTTTCCCCCCATTTTTTTTTTTTTTTTACATGCTCTTCTCCATTTTATCATTTAGAGACCTGGGTAGTTCCCCAAAAAAGAATGCTTTAGGGATTCTTAAGGGTGATCTAAAGGTAAAGACAGAAAATTAACCTTCAAGTTTTATACCAACAAAATGAATATAAGCTTTCTTGGCAGTTATTGAAAATGCAGACAATTTTAATTCTATTGTATTTTTCAGAATTCTCAATCGTAATCCTCTGACTACTGTTCAAGATCCGTATCTTTTTAATTTACCAGCGTTGAAATATTTGTAAGTATTGCAACAACTTCATGGCTCATGAGATGATTTCTGCTCTTTCTTATTTTCATCAGAGATTAAATATTTTGCATTTTGATTAAAAAGTCATAATTTAAATTTTAACTGGGTTATTGAAAATGACTATTGGCACAGAAAAATTATTAAGAAAGACTGTACAAGGGCATAACAGCCAGGAGGGGAAGGGAGGAAGGGAGCAGTGTTGAAGAACACATTCAGAATGAAACATGTAGATGCATGTAGAAGTACCATGGATCTCAGGAGGAAAAAAGGAATAAGTTGTAATATATATATTACATATATATATTTTTTTTAAATACATAATATATATATATATTTTAAAAAAAACAGTAATCAAGTGGTGGTTGCAATTGAGAAAGACAAATAGGATAATTGTAAAAATAACAAACAGATATTGTACTGTTCATCAAAGTAATTAATTTGATGATGCAAATAAATTTAAATTTCTTCAAGAAGAGTTCTCGGATATCACCTATGGCAAATAAACTCTTGAGTTGGCTTGACAGAGAAGCCGGAATTGAAGTAACCAGATGTTGTTAAATGTCTTTTTAGATATAGAATTTTTGTCTTTGAGTTCATATCATGCATGTTTGGTCCTTCTCCTTCAGAGACCTGGGAGCAACCCAAGTGTCACTTACAACAGTTGATAACATCCTCAAGATGACCCTTACACTAGAAAAACTGTAAGTTGGTTTTTCTTATATTTATTTTCACTTAGTTATTACTTTAGGTTTGCTTTATTATTTTTGTAAGTCAGGTTTATTGAGGTATAATTTTTATTAAATGAAATTCACTCTTTTAACCCTGGCCAGTGTTTCTTAATGGTTAGAGCACTGGCCCCACACTGAAGGGTCTCAGGTTTAATTTCCAGTCCAGAGCATGTACCTGGGTTGCAGGTTTGATCCCTGGCCCTGGTTGGGTGCCTGCAGAAGGCAACCAATCAATGTGTTTTTCTCATATCAGTGTTCCTCTCTCTCCCTCTCCCCTCTCCCCATCTTCTCTCCCTCCCTCAGGTGAGGATTAACAAAAATAAAATAAAATAAAACACTTTTAAAGTGTACAGTTTAGTGAGTTTTGATAAATGTGTGGTTTTGATCAATGTACCGCCATCACATTAGAGATACAGAGCACTTTTGTCATCCCACAAAGGCTCCTCATGTTTCTTTGCAGTCAATTCTTCCACCACCACCCCCTGGCAAGCACCAATCTGATTTTTGTCATTATAGCCTTGCCTTCTCCAAGATGTCTTATAAATGAAATAATGTAGCGTGTAGCCTTTTGTATTTGGCTTCTCTCATGTAGCAAAACCCCCTTTTAAAAATACTTTTATACATGTTGCTGCATCTATTAGTAGTTCTTTAGTTTTTATTGCTGCATAGTTTTCCAATTGTGTGTATATACCAGTTTGTTTATGCAGTCATCAGTTAATGGATATTTGAGTTGTTTCTAGTTTTTTGGTTATTAAGAATAAAGCTGCTAAAAACACCCACAGGACTCAGCCATAAGTAACTCAATGGTTGAGAGTCAACCTATGAATTGGGGTCATGGTTCAATTCCCAGTCAGGGCACATGTGTGGGCTGTGGGCTTGCAGGAGGTAGCTGGTCAATGGTTCAATCTAATCATTGATGTTTCTAGCTCCTTCTTCTTCTCTGAAATCAATAAAAATATATTTTAAAAGAATAAAAATACAAACACTCACATACAGGTCTTTGTGTGAAAATACATTTTCTTTGCTTTGGGGTAAAATACCTAAGGTGGGGTTGCTGCATCATATGCTGACTACATATTTAATTAGTTAAGAAACTGCTAAACTGTGTTCTAAAGTACCATCTTGCCTTCCCACCAACAGTAGATTAGAGCTGCAATTGCTTTACATTTTCACCTGACCTTCATATTTGTATGTTTTTTCATTAGCCTTTCTAGTAGGAATGTATTTATATTGCAGTGTGGTTTTAATTTGCATTTCTCTCATAACTGATGGTGTGGAATGTCTATGTGAAAATATCTTTTTCAATGAAGTGTCTGTTCAAATACATTTTTTTAATGGAAAATGCTCATTTTATTTTTTTAATATATTTTATTGATTTTTTACAGAGAGAAGGGGAGAGGGATAGAGAGTTAGAAATATCGATGAGAGAGAAACATCAATCAGCTGCCTCCTGCACACTCCCTACTGGGTATGTGCCAGAAACCAAGGTACATGCTCTGGACCAGAATCGAACCTGGGACCCTTGAGTCTGAAAGCCGACGCACTATCCACTGAGCCAAACCTATTAGGGCCAAATCAGTTTTTTAATTGGATATTTATCTTGAGTTTTAAGAGTTTTATAATATAAGTCCTTTCTGTAAGATATGTGTTTAGTAAACATCTTCTCCCAGGTTGTGACTATGTTTATTCTATTAAAAGTATCTCTGAAGACCAAAATATTTAATTTTGATGAACTCTAATTCATCAAACTCTAATTCAGCAATTTTTTTCTTATTTGGTTTGTACTTTTCTGTTCTTATCTAAGAACTAGAAGCCCAATGCACAAAGATTCGTGCTAGAATGGGCTTTTCTTTCCCTGGCTGCCGGCACCGCCTTTCCACTCTGGCCCAGCCCCTTTCTGCTCAGGCCACGGAGCTGCCTCTTTCCTCTCCAGGAGCCCCCTCTTTCCACTCAGGCCGCGTCTTCCCATGCTGCCCAGAGGCCCTGAGAGACCGGGGGTAAGGCAGAACGCCTGCATTGTCGCAAGCCTCCTGCCCCTGTCACTTGGCACCTGTGTATGCAAATTAACTGCCATTTTTGTTGAGTTAATTTGCATATCACTCCTGATTGGCTGGTGGCATAGCAGAGGTATAGCCAATTTACATGTTTGTCTATTAGGTAAGATTTTTTGTGTAAGAACCCATTGTCTTATCCAAAATCACATAGATTTTCTCCTATGTTTTCTTCCATATGTTGTCTAGTTATGTTTAGGTCTATGATCCATTTTGAGTAATTTTTATATATGGTATAAAGTAAGGGTCAGGGTTTTTTTGTTTTGTTTTTTGTTTTAAAAAATATTTCTGTGAACCCTTATTGTGACAGTTTATTACAGAACTTACTGCATCTTAAATTGTGCTCCCCCTCCCAATATGGCAGGCTAATAGAAACTTGCTGTTATGCTAAGGATAGTTGAGGAGATTACATGAAATTAATATAGGTAAGGGCTCTGCTATTACCAGTGTCCTCCAACTGCCTTTGACAGGCCAGCCTACAAATGACTGTCATCCACACATTGTCGTATCTGTTGGTGATTGTCTAACCTCATCTTCCTCAGTTCTCCCACAGCATCTGCCACAGTCAATCCTTCCCTTGTCAGATGACTTCCTCTAGGATATTCAAAATCATTGCTCTGTAGAACTACAACACTATTAATGCACTGAAGAAATTAAATTTCACTATAATATTACATAATAAAGAGTTGAAATTCCCATTTTCCCAGTTGTCTACATCATTTACTTCTAACAACTTTTTGAGGAATAATTGACATATGATAATTTCTATTTATAAATATATATTGTGTTTATATATACTCATATGTTTTCTTGTAGAAGTTTTATAGTTCTAGGTTTTACATTAGGTCTTTCAACCAATATATATTCATACATCACAAAACCATCACCAAAATCAAACTGTCTATAACCTCAGAAATTTTCATGTCTCTTTTTAAAGTTTCCTTCCATTCCTCCTTGCCATCCCCAATTCCTGTGCAAGCATCCATCTGCTTTCTGTTGCTATAAGTTAGTTTGCATTTTCTAGAATTTTATATAAATGGAATCACACAGTATTTACTCTTTTCTAACTGGCTTCCTTTACTCAGATGATTATTTTAAGATTCATTCATGTTGTTATGTGTATAGATAATTCATTTCTTTTTATTGCTGAAAAGTATTCCATTATATGTAGATATATCAGTATTTTTCAACTGATGTATCAGTATTGATGGCTATTTGAGTTGTTCCAATTTTTTTACTATTACAAATAAAGCTATTATGAATATTTATGTACAAGTCTTTTTATGGAAATATACTTCTATTTCTCTTGATTAATACCTGGAAGTGAAATGATTGGAACAGACAGTAGGTGTATAAGTTTTTTAAAAAACTATTTTCAAAGATGGTTGTATGATTTTACATCCCCACCATTGTATGAGAATTTCATTTTCTTCACATGTTTGCCAATACCTGGTATGACCATTCTGTTTAATTTTAGTTTAATAGGTGTGTAGTGGTATCTCAGTGTAGGTCTAATTTGCATTTCCTTAATGTTTAATAATGTAAAATTTTCATATGTTTGTCATCTGTATATCTTTGAATCATTTATTTTATATTGAGTTCTGGTTATTTACATATTCTGGAAGCAAGTCCTATATTAAATATGTCAGTTGGTAAGTATTTGCTCCCATTCTGTGGCTTGTTTCTTCATTCTCCCAAGAGTGTTCTTTGTGGGGCAGAAATTCTTAATTTCGATAATGTTCAGTTAATCCCTTTTTTGTTTTTTATATTCTGCTTTTGGTATTGTAGCTAAGTAATCTTGCCCAATTCAATGTCATAAAGATTTTCCTATATGTTTCCTTGTAGAAGTTTTATAGTTCTAGGTTTTAAATTTAGATCTTTCAACCAACTTAAGTCCATTTCTGTATATGGTTTGGGTTGAAATTCTTTTTTTTTTACATGGAGATATCCAATTGTCCCAGCACCGTTTGTTGAAAAGACTATTCTTTCTTCATTTTTTAGCTGGCATTATTCTATAAATAGCTTCTCCCTTTTCTGAGTATCATTGTGAACTCATGGGCTCTTCTTTAAAATAATTATTTATATTTTATTAACATTATTCTTTGTGGTTGGGAGAAAGAGATATTTCTGAATTAAACTACAGATCAGTGTCACCCAGTTCTAATCCCTAGCACCTTTATTCTAGGCATCCCACACCCACTGCCATTCTTACCCTTCGGTTGGGCACTTCTTTCCTCTTTTCTATTTATTTACAATATTCATGAGTAGCAAATGGCCAACTGATCCCTATAAAACTCTTCAGGAGATATGCCCCAACAATTCTTTTTTGCTCAGCCCTGTGGTAGCCTTGGCCTACCTCTTCTACCTACTCAGGTAATTCCTTTGCCACTAATTTAATTCTTTGTGTTTCCATTTATAGGATCTTACCTAGCCATTTGGCCTGCTGCCTCTGCCAATTTAAAAATAATATCGAGGCGGTTGCCAAGTCAATCAAACTGCATTGTGAAAATGAGTGTCTGGCAAAAACACATTGTGGTGAGTTTAAACTGCCCATGATAAACTTTTTAATTTTTATTTTGTTCTTATTTGTAATCAATAATGATAAGTTTGTAAGCCAATAAATTGCATTATTTTTATTCATTTACTCAGAGTTCAACTCTAACATTTTAACCACTACTCCTTGCTAAAAGTCAGATGAAGGGGAAGGGTATTAACATTAATGGCCACACAGTGTGTGCTGTGCTCTCTGCTGGGTGCGTTACTTCCAAATGAGAACGTGTTCATTAGTGTGTCACAGTTTGTAAACTGTTTTGTATGCATTAGGTTTCTATTACCATTTGCCTTGTAGGACAGATATAGATACATTTTTGTCTTTGCAAGTTTATGAAAAGAGTACAAATGATGCTGTTTTAAGTCAGTTTTATTTGGAAACATCACCAGAAGCTGCTACCCAGCCCGTCTAAGGAATGGGAGGGCTCTTTATTCTTAGACTGTCCAACTCTGAACTTGCTCTGAAGCACAAGGTTTTCTATTCACCAAACACTCATGTGCTTTTAAGCATTTTTCTACACGTTAGGTTTATTGGCAGGTACTTGATAACTTCCAAAATATATTTCATGCCCAAATAACTTGAATATTGATATCTGTCAGTGATCTGGAGCACACCATAAATAATACCGCTGTGCTACTTACATGAAGTCAGTGTTGCTTATTTTTCAAAACAATGTTTTGACCAATTATATTACTCCCTTCTGCCCAACAGTGGGCAGAACAGGCATTTCAATCTCCTTTTACCGGTGAGTACAAACAAGATCAGAAAGGGCTAAGAGCTGTCACCTAGCGCCCAGGTCTCCAGCTCCTAGATCTGGGCTCTCCGCAAGCCCATGCTCTTTCCCAGGACGGTCCCTCCTTCTCTGCCCCTTATCACCACCAGCAGTACTTTGAATTCTTCTGAAAATTCTTGTGCACCAGCTGACAGTGGTACACTTGACCTTCATGCAATCAGAAGCTTTGGATGGTTCCCCAAATAAAGATGGAAATATAAGAAATGACATGAAATGATAGCAAAGTAGGCATCTGACAAAAGTTATTTTTTCCCTTCTGTATTTTAGACCCCCAAGTATTATTCCATAGTTTATTGAACATTCCACAGTGGTACACAACCTGGCAAGTCTCTTAACGTACATCCCAGATGCCTGCCTACATCTTAAGCACAGAGCGAGGGTAGACATGTTGTTTTTTTCTGTATAGAGCCTTCTGTTATGGGGCTGGCATATGTGGAAGCAGGGCCCAAGTAAGGAATCAGTGGGTTAGTGGAGAAGGGTGTGTCCAGATGAGGACCTGTTAGCAGTGGGTTAATCATGGTCATCTGTGATGGCAGCAAGAACACAAGCACCCTGAAAAGTGGAGAGAGGAAGCTTCAGGCTCCCTCTGCATCTGAGGCAGGACAGGATGGGGTGCGTGGATGTGAGGAGTCACCGTAGATCTCCAGAGAGTCTAACTGAGTGGGTCTTCGAGCCTTGGCTTTTCTCCAGTAACCGGCAATTGGCCTTGGGGACCAATGGAATAATCCTCAATATAGTCACCATATGTCATGCTATGGAATGTTCTAAGTAAATAGCCACTTTTTAAAAGGATGCATTTTCTCCTTTTGTTGTGTCGAAAATCATAGGTCTAAGTTGGGATATATTTTTCTCCTCTCTAAATGGCACTCAAATATTTGCTGATTCCCTATTTATTTGACTGGGATGTATGGCTGTGGACTGACAAATAACTGTCCCATGAGTCTTTCAATATCAAATGTGATCTCTTTTTTGACAGATCAAAAAGTACTTACAGAAGGACCATTCATGAAAATATTACAAGGCCGGAAGGAGTACAACAGCACTGAACTGACTATTGAGCCAGAGAGGGCATCCTCAAAGAAAAATAGCGAGACTTTGTCAGCCTTCATGAGTGAGCAGCTAGACTTTAATGATAAAAAATGATATTAGTGTACTGAATTACATATTGCCTTATTTCTTTTTTGAAAATAATTTTTTTATTGACTTCAAGAGGAAGGGAGAAAGATAAAAACAGCAATGATGAGAGAGAATAATTGATCAGCTTCCCCTCCAGGCCCCTCACTTGGAATGGAACCTGCAAACCAGGCTTGTGCCCTGACCAAGAATCGAACCATGACCTCCTGGTTCATAGGCCAATGCTCACCACTGAGCCACACTGGCTTGGCAACCTTATTGGAGGGAATATCTTCTTGGAGGAATATCTAGAAGATACAGAATTAATGTTATTACCATTCATTAAACTCCCCTTTTCAAATGTACGCAATGCAGATATGCCCCAGAGTCATTTGATAAACAACAGAGGGAACCCTTCTCTTAAACCTGAATTATACAATTCAAGTTTCAAAAATAAATGGAGGAAACTATTTTCTGGAACAGGCCTCCTGATGAAATTGCTTGATGAGCAGCAGGAAGTAAAGGTTTCCAAGGGCGAGTGGGATACCAAAGAATGGAAAAATGAGAAGATGGAAGCCCTTGGGGAACAGGAAGAGGAGGAGTCAAATGAGGTGAGGACAGTTCCTGTAACACAAAACCTGGGCTTTTAGTCAGTTTAGGACATGCCGTGAAAGTACTCAGGTATGAAGACCAGAGGCACCTCGTCTGAATTTTATCTTGACCATGTGACTTTGGCTAAAATAGTGATCTCTCATTTTGCTCATTTAGGAATTATGCCACGTTCTAGGGTAGAGGAGAAGAGGATCTAACACCCAAAATAAGTAAATTGTACAAGACAATGCTGATTCTCAGATTATATAACACGAGATTTGGTATGTTCGTGAAGAACCTATACGCTAGCTATTCATCTGGAAGAGTGGGATTTTAGAATAACAGTTAGAAATAGTGAGCTATTCTCTAGAATAGGCTAGATAATAGTTATTTTTTATCCCATCTATCTCTTTGGTGTTTCATTTTTTCTAAATGTTCTTTTTATTTTTTTTCTTTCAGTTCACAAAAGAAGTGCCAGAATTTAAAAACTACAACAAAGTCATCATAGCATCACCTGTGATTGCAGTAGTAGCTTTTTTTTTTGTAGTTTTCTGTCTCATTGTGGTAAGACAACAGTTAATTCAGATTTCCAATATATATTCCGTCTTTAGAGAAGGTTCAGAACCCACAACCTGAAAATCAAAGCCACTGTCCTACCTGCTCCTACTAGATACTCCTCTTTATTCACAAGCACTGAGATATGATTTGTTCTTTTACTACAAATTTATATTCCATGGATTTTAAAATGAATCTGATTCCTAGAGATCTCCCTGGAATTAAAATCAAGATAAGTTACTAGACTATTTTGAAACTTAAGTTTGATAGGCCAGAATGGACATTTCTTCAACTCAAAATGAATGATGTAGAGCGATGCACTCATTATTCTCTTTCTACCATTGATTTCTTTCCTTGTTGGCTAAAATGAGAAGAGATGTAGAATCACATGGAGCTATGTCACCCTAGCAGACAGGACATGGCAAAATGATAAAAGTGTGTTCTTGTCAATTCATAAGGTTTACTTAGCAGCTTTCTTCTCCAGTGTGTAAGGCATGGTGTAAGTAGGTTCAGTTAAAACACTGCAGCCTAAATCCTGCATCAGGCTTCTCTAAAGCATGTCATCTTAGAGTCACCTGTTCCTAGAGCTTGTCTGTGTCCCTTTTGTTCAATTACATAATGGTGTACTTTCCCTACAGGCAGGTTACTGACATTAAAAGAGTGATTTAATAAGCTGACGATCTGGACTCTACCCCACTAAGCCAACCTAATATATTTTATTTACCGTTTCAACAGTCATGGCAGCCCTCCATTCCAGCCAAAGCCACCCCTCACCATAACCTAGCCACACCAGGCCCATTCCCACTTTTTTTGATGGCCTTTACCCATCTAAAATTCCCTTATTTTGCTCTGCCTGGGGAAATCCTGTGACTTTCTCAAAAGCCAGCTCAAGTTCATCTGTCTTCATGAAGCCTTCCTTGAGTACTCCAGCCTTCCTGGTCCTAGTCCTTTTGTGAAATTGGTACCATTTTTTTTGTAGGGGGGAGGGCCAATAGTAAGTCAGTCCCCTCCCCTGAGAACTTAAAAATATAGTAAGCAATTTTTTAAAAAGGTGGCTCCCCAAGAGAGAAATACCAAGGTCAACACATCATGGACCAGAGCCGAGATGGGTAAGGACCAAATGGCTTCCTGGTCTATCAGACTGGAGTAAAACCTGATGGGATGCATTAACTCCTACAGAGAAATAATGTCTGTCTGCAGGAGGATTGGTCAGTAGTAAAAGCAGAGAGTAGGTGAAGAAGAGACCAACATGAGCATTGTCCATCCTATCATTTCCTAAGAGTAGAGATGTCATCTCAGGCAGCACAGGTGGTGAGTCAGGCCCACTAGCCTGGCTGTGCCTGTCTGGGAGTTGAATGGATCTGACTTACTCAGTCCTTTTCATTAAACATTGGATTTGGCTGATTCCTTCTGTTCTTTTTTTTAAAAAAAATTTTTTTTATTATTTCAGAGAGGAAAGGAGAGGGGGAGAGAGGGAGAGAGAAAGGGGGAAAGAGAGGTAAAAGACACCTATTGGTTGCCTCCTGCAGGAGCTCCACCGGGACAGGGATTGAACCTGCAATGCAGTTACGTGCCCTTGACTGGGAATTGAATCTGTAACCCTTCGGTGGGAGGGCTGACTTTCTAACCACTGAGAAACACTGGCCAGGGCTGATTATTTTTTAATATTTTTTTAATTGATTTATAGTGAGAGAGGAGGGGAGGAGAGGGAAAAACATTGATCACCTATCTCCTGCATGCCCCTACTGGGTATTTTTAGCCTGAAACCCAGGCATGTGCCCTGACCGGGAATTGAACAGTGACTTCCTGGTTTATAGATCAACGCTCAACCACTGAGGCACACTGGCCGGGCTGAACCAGCAGCCTTTCGATGCATGGGATAATGTCCAACGAATTGAGCCACATTGGCCAGGGCTAGGAGCAATATTTTTATAACCTGGTGTCGGGAAAGAGCTTTCTGCATCTAATACCATAGGCCAGCGGTTCTCAACCTGTGGGTCACGACCCCTTTGGGGGTCAAACGACCCTTTCACAGGGGTCGCCTAAGACCATCAGAAAACACACATTACAATTCATAACAGTAGCAAAATTACAGTTATGAAGTAGCAACAAAAATAATTTTATGGTTGGGGGTCACCACAACATGAGGAACTGTATTAAAGGGTCGTGGCATTAGGAAGGTTGAGAACCACTGCCATAGGCAGAAATCATCTTGTCTGTGACACCATTACCTGGCTTAGCACTAGTTTATGTCAAGCATAGATGAAAAGTTTTCAATGTATTATCTGATTCAATCTCCACAATTCTGTGAGGACCATAGTACAGTCCTCTTCCCATAGATGGAGATCAACTTAAGGCCCCAGTGGCAAAACCAAAAACAGAATCCTGTTTTGCATGACTACAAAGCTTGTGCTGCTTACTCCACTGTTCTGTCTCCTTAAAGACAAAAACACTGGGTCCCTGGTTTTGTTCAGTGGTTAGAGCATCGCCCCACATACCAAACGGTCATGGGCTTGATTCCTGGTCCAGGGCATGTACCTGGGTTGCAGGTTCAATCTGTCCCCAGTCAGGGCACATGCCATGTGGGAGGCAACCAGTCCATTGCTCTCTCACTCTCTCTTTCTCTCTTCCACCCTTTCCCTTCTTCCCTTCTACTCTCTCTGAAAAGTAATGGGGAAAATATCCTCAGGTGAGGATTAACAAAATAAAAAAAACACACAAAACCCTGGGAATGTTTGAAACATTGAAATTCAATGAAAGCCACCGAAAGGATTAAGATCTCTCTATTATAAAAGGGCAGCGGCTGTAACACTGTAACGACCAAACGACCAGTCACCAGGAGGTGCATTGATGGGTCTCACGGTGCGGTGGATCTGGGTCTCACACAATTTCATGCGCTGAGCCTCTAGTTTAATATAAAAAGAGTTCCAAAAATCAACAGGAAGAAGACAGACAAGGGTGTAAGAGGGCAAGGGCTATGAAGACTAGGATGTGTGTAGACAATCTGTCACCATATCTGACAGTCTTGTCATGGCTTATGGGGTGTGGATTTTGTTAGGGAGGCCTTTTTCATCTCATAGTATGTAAATAGTCTCTGATTTTTTTTAGTCCTTTTTATAACATTTATTGTTATTTCTAATTTTTTAACTTGATCATTGACTTTGTTTTTAGTGTGGTTGACTGCTTTTCTTTCTACATGAAGATCCAATTGTTTTCAAATTTTTTATTGGATGGCTCTTTCTTTACTGATCTAAACTGTCAGGACTCTATTCTGTTGATCCAGTTATCTTTTTCTGTATTACTAGGTAATAGCAGTATCACTATTAATTACAATTCCTTTGTATTTTGACATCTAGTAGGGTAAGCTGCTGATTTTTTATCTTCTTTTTCATAAATTTCATAACTATTCTTGCACATTTCCTCTACCAAATGTCAGCTGGCCAGTTTTTGTTTAAAAACTATTTTGGGCCCTGCCTGACGTGACTCAGTTGGTGGGCACATTGTTCTATGCACCAAAGAGTGGTCTGTTCACTTCCTGGTCAGAGCACATACTCATATTTTGGGTTTGATACCTGGTCAGAAGTCATTTGTAGGCAACCCATTGATGTTAGCCGCTCACACAGATGTTTCTCTCTTACATCGATGTTTCTCTACCTCTTTTTCCTCTCTCTAAAATCAATTAAAAAAAAACTATCTTGGAATTTGAATAGGATTGCCTTGCATCTGTATGTTTAATTTGAGTAGAATTGACATCTTTACAAAATTCTAGGGACAGGATACCTCATGTGTATTCTCTTACTGGCCTTTAGAAGAGTTTTAATTTTTTTGTTCATAAGTCTTAACACATTTTTTGTTAAGTTTATTTCTAGGTACTTTATATATTTATTGTAAATGGGCTATTTCATTTTTTAATTTGTTATTTGTGGTATGTAGGAAAGATATTGAGGTTTGCATGTTGATCTCTTTTTAAAATATATTTTTATTGATTTTAGAAAGGAAGGGAGAGGGAGAGAGATAGAAACATCAATGATGAGAATCATTGATCGGCTTCCTCCTGAATGCTCCCCACTGGGTATGGAGTCTGTAACCCAGACATCGAACCTGGGACCCTTCAGTCTGCAGGCCGACACTCTATCCACTAAGTGAACCAGCTATAGCTGCATGTTGATCTCTTGATTTTGGATTTAGCCATATTACTGAATTGTATTACTGCCAATAAAAGTTTAATCTATCCCTAACCAGTTTGGCTGAGCGGATAGAGCATCGGCCTATGGAGTGAAGGGTCCCAGGTTCAATTCCAGTCAAGGGCACATGCCCAGTTGTGAGCTTGATCCCCAGTGGGGGGTGTGCAAGAGGCAGCAGATCCATGATTCTCTCTCATCATGGATGTTTCTATCACTCTTTCCCTGTCCCTTCCTATCTGAAATCAATAAAAATATGTTTTTTTAAAAGTTTAATCTATGGCTCTTAGGCTTTTTAGGTTGTGCATCATCTCATGTGCAAATATGTTTTGTCTCTTTCTTTCCAGTACTTCCATTTTTCTTATTGATTAGGACCTCCTCAACAATGATGAATAGTAACAGTAATAACGGGCATCATATTCTTGTCCTTGACCTAAAACAAAGCTGCTATGTAGGTTTCTGGTAGAGACTTCCATTTTCTTTTCTATTTCTAAGAGTTTTTATTGGGAATTATCTGCTGAATGTTATCTAAAACAGCCAATAAAATGCATTGCAAGGTCCTAAATTAGGGACTATGAAAGAGTCCAAGGACTATTCAACTGAGTTCCTGTCCTCAAAAATGTTAACATCTCACTTAGAAGGAATCAAAGCTTTAGAGCTGTGGTTCTCAACCTTCCTAATGCCGCGACCCTTTAATACAGTTTCTCATGTTGTGGTGAGCCCCAACCATAAAATTATGTTCATTGCTACTTCATAACTGTAATTTTGCTACTGTTATGGTCTTAGGCGACCCATGTGAAAGGGTCGTTTGACCCTTTGAGAACCGCTGCTTTAGAGACAGTGGTCTTTGTGATGAATAATCATGATGTTTTCTCTCAAAACAGATTTGCCGCAGTAAGGAGGCTACAAATGGGAGCTCCAGGTAAATATGAGTCTGGTGATTTTTAAAGTAGAATTTTAGAGCTAGAGGAACTTCCTCTTTCTGTAAGCAGCCAGAGGTGACCTCTGAAAATGGTTCATTATTCACTTGAGTCAGAAAACCAACAAAATCATGGAAGTCCAGAGGTTTAAACCTTTTTTTTTCTTTTTCACTTTAAGCACACTTGTGAAACTGCCTATGCCATCAAGGGTATGCATATGCAAAAAACCACCAAATAGGTGAAGGATGTCACTTTACACAACTGATGTGTGCCATTCTATTGTTACAATAGTGGAGTTGGTAGGTGTGCCCAGGCCAAAGAGTAGGGCTGGGCGCAAGGTCAATGGCCTAAAAAGAGTGCTGAATTTTGCTGCACCTGCTTAAAAATGCAGAAATCAACACCAAGCTTAAGGTTTTAGATGTAGATTCTCTGGTCATTAAGTACATCCAGGTGAACAAACCTCCCAAGATGCAGTGCAGAACTTACAGAGCTCATGGGCAGATCAACCCATACATGAGCTCTCTTGCCACAGTGAGATGGTCTTGATTGGAAAAGAGCATATTTTTTGTAAAACAGTAGAGGAAATTGCACAGAAGAAAAAGATATCTCAGAGGAACTGAAAAAACAAAAACTTATGATCTGGGAGTAAATTCATTATTTAAAAAAAAAAACTACAGGAGAATTTGTAACTCATCTATTTCAATCTCCTCATGTTACAGTGAGGAAACCATCAAATTTGGAAAGAATATTTATCCTGATGCTTTGCCTAGATTTTGCAAAAATGGCTCCTTAGCCAAAGCTGAAATAGAATGGGACTGGCACAGATGCATCTGCTGTCACTACTCCTTTAAGGGGATGGTGTAGAGGGAGAGGTCTTGGTTGTTTGTGTTTCTGCTGGTGATGGAGGCTCTGGGGAAAGGGTAGGGAAGGCCATATGGTCTTAGGGTAAGGTCACTAGTCTCCTTTAAGGCTGATGAAAGGTAGTATATATGAGTCCTTCCTGCAAATTAGCAGGAAAATCTCGATATAACAGACTAATTTGAGCAAGGGTGTGTCCTTTAAAGCCAAAAGTCTATTAAATAATAAAGTAGGTTTTCCAAATGCATATGTTAAAATGACATTTTGTTATTAATTCACTGTTACTTTAAACAAGTTTTAGAATGACGTTTTAGATTACCCGTTTTTACTTATGTAGTCCCATTTGTGTAATTAAAATTATATATGAAAAGTTTAATTTCACAGAAAAATTGTATGTACTTCTGTAATGTTAAATTTATACTGAACAGGTCTAGTAAATGCATGCATTCACTAGTCACCGAGAGTAAACAAATGCACACGGCTGGGGCTTAGCACACCTCAGAACCAACCGTGCCCGCACACATTACAACTGCTGCAGAAAGTCATGCAGTGCCATTACTTCCTAATCATTTCCCAATCATTTTTTATAAGGAGTGACTCTTGGATTTAAATATGTAGCCTATAGTTGTAGATATATAATATTTACTTACATAAATATTACTACAGTGTTTTTTCTAACATATGACCTATTTGATAAAATTTGTTTAAAATAGTGAATTAATAACAACAACAAAAATAACCTGCTAATTTAATTATAAGCAAACTTTGCTTAGAAGCATTTTAAAATTAACAGATTATTATTTTTCACATATGACACATGGACCAGAAATTTTGTCTGTTAAATCCAAAGTCCAAATATAGGTCCCCAAAATCGAGGACTTACTGTACTAGTTTTCAGGCCCCTTACTCTCTCTATTCCCTTTATCTAAACTCATAGAATTTTAACTAGGAGAGACCTTATACAGTAGTTTGTCTTTTTCTTTAATAAAAAGGAAATGGAGAGGGGGAGGAAAATACCTTGCCCATTGTTGGGGACTTTTCCATTGATTATATTGTGCTTGGGCTGTGAGCTACATTTTATGTCACAACTCAGTACATACATGCCAGACATAAGTAGTTTCTAAAACAAAATTATTATGCACTCTGATTTTTTTCTTTCTGTTTGTATTAAAAAACTAAGACTTTATATTTCAGTGTCCGTTATGACTTTTAAACTGATTTCACCACTCCCTCATCAGTGGCAGTCAGCAAGCTAGATAACTTTGCTAGTTGGGGTCAGATATTTAGTTCGTGTGATTTAACTTATAGGAATAAAGCAACTAGGAAAATAAAAACACCTCCTCACCCCACCCCAGCAAATGATGCATGTGAGACTACATCTAAAAACAGATGTAAAATGCTTCTGGAGAGTGTAAACTGCTTCTGCCCAGCGTGGTTGTGCTTTTGTATTTGTATTTTTTCACTGCATGAGGGCACTTGTGCAAGGGCCAAGAAGGTGAGTGGAGGTGAAATCATACCTATATCCCATGCCAACTTGTAAGGGTCACCAAAGGAGGAACACATGAGGCCCAAAGGTGAAAAGAATTATAAATGTACTAGAGGCCTGGGGCACAAAATTTGTGTACTCGGGGGTTCCCTTGGCCTGGCCTAAACCTTCTCGCAGTCCGGGAGCCTTCAGGGGATGTCCAACTGACGGCTTAGGCCCACTCCCCAGCAGTTGGACATCCTTAGCACTGCTGAGGGGTGGAAAGAGGCTCCCGTCACTGCTGCTGCACTCGCCAGCCATGAGCTGGCTCAGTGCTTCTGGCTGAGCAGCGCTTCCCCTGTGGGAGTGCACTGACCACAAGGGGGCAGCTCCTGAGCGTCTGCCCCCTGGTGCTCAGTGCATATCCTAGCAACCAATCGTTCCACCAATCAGTTGATTTGCATATTAGCCTTTAATATATAGGATTGTTACATCTGCTAGCAGAAGGGCTGAGACCAAAATGGCATCAACAGGGCAGAGTAGAGGAAGCAGGATATTCATGTCTCTTGTAAAAGTCAGAGTAACCAGTTGGATCAGGTGTAGGTGGTCCACTGGGAACTGGGTAAAGCGGTTTACTGGAGACCAAAGGCTGTTAATCATGAGACCTACATTGAGAAACTGGTTGGTGAACAGGAAAATCGCTGGGAGGGGCAAGAGCCCCAAGCAGGGCATAATGGAGTGCAAGAATATGTCTAACAGTCCAGCCTCTTTTTTTCCCCCCTGTAAGCTGGGATTCCTATAAGCTGGGGTTCCTGCAAGATGATGTTGATGAGGGGTGCTGATCTCATTCTTTTGTAGCTGCTTCATGCTCAGGTGGGGTGTAGAGATGCCCCTAATTAGTCAGTGATAGAGGGAGGAGATAATATCTAGTGTAGGTCTGGAATAGCATCATTTCCCCTACGGATCTGATTGACTGAATATAATTTTGGAGGAAGGAGAAAAGGGCTGTTAGGATGCCCAGGCCAAAGATGAGTGCCAAGAACAACATTAAGAGGGATCCACCTAGAAGTAAAAGCCAGGAGGTCCAGTTAAGATTCTGTAGCCAGGAACCCCAAGATTCTGAAAGTTGTCAGACTTTTGAGGCCCTATCAAGTAGTTTTTTGGCCCTATTTTTTACTATGCCAGACTGATTGGTGTAAAAACAGCCTTTTTTCTCTAGGACTAGGCATAGCCCCCCTTTCTCAGCTATGAGGTCAGGTCCTCTCTGATTTTGCTGCCAGAGAATCTATCTCATTCTGTACTGAGTCAATACTTTGGGCAATTTCCTCTAAGCTATCTGCAAGGTCTTTGGATAGGATCCGATAGTAGGAAAGGGAGGTTGCTAGTTCCCCTATACCAGTGCCTAGGCCTGTAGCTATTCCTCTTCTGGCAAGGAAGGGATGGAGGGCAATACCTCTCCTGATCCGAGTGTAAGCAGTGAGAGGAACCTTGAAGGAATGATTAGTAGGGGCAATGTCTATTTCAGAGGTGAGATAGATTAGGGTGCAGGTCCCAGTCCAGTTGGCTGGGAGACAGAGATAGGTATTCTCAGGACCAGCTTTTACCTCCCAAGTCACTCAACAAGACCGCTTTTGAGCCTTCACCAACCAGTTTCTTGGAGAAATCATGCTGCTGCAACCCCTTGCCCCAATCATGAGGAATATATACAGTGTTCCAGATGACTGCAATCAAAGTCCATCCCCTTATGATCTCGATATCCCCCTTCAGTAGGAAGTAACTACGGAAGATAAGACTTTCGTCCCTATTCCATAAAACAAAAAGAATGGAATGTTAGATCTGATCAAATAATTGAATGGATAAACCCTCCTGGGAACTGATCTTTGCACCACTTCACAGCCAATATTCCCTTTCACTTAGACCACATTCCACTTGCTAAGACCCATATCTTTCCCTTCAGGACCTGTCCAGAGAATTCTCTGCCCAGAAAAAGCCCACCTAGAGTTCTTTAAAATCTCTGACTCACTCCCTGTCCCTGGGTGCTGGTGCTATTTTGAAAGGGCTCAGCCCATCTGGATTTCCAGCTGTAATAACCCTAACCCTATAACCCCTTACCACTTTGGCCTCATGCGTTCCTCTTTCAGTGACCCTAACACAAGCCACATACATAGATCTCCCAGAGGCATTGCAGGGGCATTTTAAACACACACAGAGGACTTCTGGAAGCCCACTATGCAAGGAATTGTTTTCAAAGTCCCAGGTCTAGGGTGATTTTGCTTGGGACTATAGACCCAGGTAACCATTTAGTCCCAATAAGAGCTATATGTGTAAGAGACATGGAATCACTAATTGTCAGCATGTATTTTCTTCCAAGGGGCTCTCTTTCAAGTGTCCAGCAGAACAAATCAGCAGAATACCAGCTGGAGGTAAATTTGAGGAGGATAAAGTACTGTGGTGGGACAAAGCAGGGGAAACGCGGAGTTCAGATTTCGCTCTCTGTTTTCTAGGAGGGTGGTTTCTGGAGCGGGCTGTTTCTTTGCCTGAAGAATCTGTTCGCCATATGTCAGAGGAAAAGCGATGTAAAGACTGAGGATACATCTGAGAATGAAGCTTTCCTAAAAATGTAAATGATTGGGAACAATTTAGAATTCTTATCTAAAGTAAGGAAATAATGAATAGTGTGTTTTTTTCAAGATTAAAAGCCTTGGCCTCCTTCTTACCCCAGGGAACAAGGTGAAGAAGCCAGTGGAGACAAGACGGAGGATGCATCAGAAACTCCTGGTGAAGAGGCGGCAGAGGAAAGTGAGGAATAAAACCTCCAATGATTGGACCACATCCTCAGTCTTATTAACATTGTTAATTAAACATATTTCAAATGTGTCCATTCGTAACCAACTCTAGCCATGAGGTAAGGAGTTCAAGTGTAAATAGGCAAGTATTTATATGCAATAACAAGGGCCTTGGCAAGAAAAGCAGGGCTGCAGCTGGAAGCCCTGGGGAGGCCAATACTTCCTCAAGCAGCAGTGCGGTCCAACCAGGGTGCAGAGGTCTTCTCTCCCTTGTTTCCCCAATACACTCAGTCCCTGAGAACTGGCAGACACCTCCTCTCCCAGGGGTCTAGGTTATTCCCATGCTCTGTCCCCCTGGCTCACCAGTTATTGATACCATATTTGACCTCCTATCCATAGAGGGTCATTCACTTTCACCCCTCTCAGCAGGTCTTGGGGCTGTCAGAATATTTGGGTCCCTGAGCCTACTCACCTCCCCAAGTTTTAAGATCATGCACAGATGTGTGCCCTGTCCTGGTGTAGCAGGTTCTTCACCCTTAAAAGCTAGAGTAAATTTCATAGGTTTTGTTTGTTTTTCTTTTTAATTAAAAAAACCTCTAAGCATGGCCGGTGTGGCTCAGATGGTTAGACCTCGTCTCATGTACCAGGAAGTCCACGGTTGGATTTACAGGTCGGGGCACATGTCCGGGTAGTAGGGGATGTGAGAATAAACAATCTTTCCTGTCAAAGAACAGTTTAGACAGCCGCCATTTTGGACAGCGTGACTTGGCAGCCACCATGTTGGCCACATACATGGCTTGCAGCTCCCCTGAGGGCTGCCATGTTGAAACAGCAAAGGCCAACTCCTCCCTTTGAATTAGCCAATCATGAAAGACTGTGCACCTGAGCTCCAATCAAGAGCAAAGAACAGGTCACATGCCTAAGGGATTATAAATCCAAGCAGACTGCCTGCTTGGTGTGCACACGCTTCCAGACCATGTGTATGCCCCCTTCTATGTAGAAGTAAATATGTTTGCCTTGCTGCCTGGCTCCCGAGTATGTTTTGTGTTCTACCAGAACCCCTGACTTGGGGGGCTCGCCTTATGTCTAACGGGAGCATCTGAACAGTGTTTCTCTCTCTTTCCCTTCCTCTCTCTGAAATCAAGAAAAATAATAAAGAATCAAGTCTTTTTAAAAGCAACAACAGAAACCCCTCTAAACTGTTGGATAGCTACCAGGGAGTTGCTGGAGATATAGGGTAAAGAAAAAACGTGTGAGCAGTAACTGCCCAAGACTTTCCGCCTCAGTACTTTATCTCAGGAAACATTGTTGGGGCCACTTCTCCATTCACTTGTCCTGCCTCAGGCTCTGTGGACTCCACTGAGGGTCATGTGTGTGCTCCTCAGCTCCCTCCACCTCAGCCCAGCACCAAACCTACGTACTTCCTTCTGTGTCCAACACAGATCCTTGGCTGCATGATGCCAAGTGATAATGCTTCCTCCACTCCTGCAAAGAGAGGAGAGTCATTACTAAATCTCATTAAATCAGTGAGACTTACTAGTAAATGCCTAAGTGAGTAAAAAATTCTGAGTGAACAAGATGTAATAATTGAACTAAATGACCACAGATAAATGCTGTTTGCTTAGCAATATGAGATGCAGAATGGTGCCAACATCGATATGAGAGCAAAACATCAATTGCATGCCCCCTACCGAAGATCGAGCCTGCAACCCAGGCATGTGCCCTGACCAGGAATCTTGACAACCTTTTGGTGTACAGGAGAACATGCAAGCCACAGAGCCGTTCTGACCAGGACTCTGTTATTCTGATTGGAAGTTTCCCCCCAAAACAAACAAACACTATTATTGACACGTTTGTCTTCTTTAAATGCTGAGTTCAATGAATTTTGTGCCCACAAAAATCTATAGGTTCTTAGCATGGCTAATATTATACAGAGGAAGACTTGGAGCTGGAGTCAAGTCCCCAAACATTACAAAGGCATCATTCGTTAATATACGAGCTCAAAGGGTCTCAAGTCTGTCTCACTGAACCCCTGTATCACAGTGTATTAGGCCTCAGTTCCTCATATGAACCTGTCTATATGTTTATATGGATTTCCTTGTATATACGTAGACTCTGGAAAGATACACAAGACTGGTGTTATTAGGTGTTTTGGGTGAAGAAATTGAATGGCTGTTGGACAAAAGCGGAAGAGTGACTTTTATGCATTTTTCTTTTTAAAAAAATTGTGGTAAAATGCCCATACCATAAAATTGACCATCTTAACCCTTTTAAAAACTGTATTTTCATTGATATCAGAGAGTAATGGAGAGGGTTAGAAACATCAATGAAGACAGAATCAGTGATCAGCTGCCTCCTGCACACCCCTTACTGGAGATTGAGCCCACAACCCAGGCATGTGCCTTGACTGGACATTGAACTGTGACCTCCTGATTCATAGATTGACGTTCAACCACTGAGCCACACTGGCTGGGCCCATCTTAACAATTTTATAGTGTACAGGTCTGTGACATTAAGTACATTCACAGTGTTGTGCAAAGATCACCACCATCCATCTCCAGAACATTTTCATCTTGCAAAACTCAAACTATCAATTCCTGCTCTCCAGCCCCTGGCAACCACGACTCTACTTTCTAGTCCTGTGAATTTGACCACTCTTATACAAATGGGATCATACGGTATTTGCCTTTTTGTCTTTGACTTTTTTCACATAGCACAGTGTCCTCAAAGTTCATATTGCAGCAAGTGGGGGCACTGAATAATATGCCAGTGAATAGTCCATATTTTGTTTATTCTGTCCTCCCTTGTTACCTTTGCTTCCAACATTTTGCTATTGTGAAGAATGTTGCCAGGAATATGGAGGTACAAATATCTCTTCGAGATCCTTATATTTTTACATTTTTAAAGCAGATGAATGTGCTGCTTATTTGAAATAATAAATTTAAAATCCAAAGAATAAAATACAAATCAATACGAATGAAAGTTGTATTTTTTTCTCCAACATCCTTTCAAAGCCACTAGGCAGCCCTTGAGCTTCCAAAGGATCATTTTACTTGGGGGTGAGGATGGCGTGTGGAAGGACAAAACGGGTGTGTGTCTCCCCCACACCACACCCCTATAGAGTAACAGCTGGGGACCCTAAGGGCCCTGCAGGGAGGGTCCAGTGCAGCATTGTCCTTGCCTGCCTACGGCCCACCCCCTGCCAGACCATTGGCCTGGACACATTCCTGTGCGCTGCCTGCTGCACTGCCAGTGACTTAAGGCCCAGGCAACCCGGGAATGCCTGGCCTTGCCCTGGAGCCCTGCGGCTGCTGGTTTTCTGAGTTAGAAAGTCCTTTGCTTCCTCTGCTCCAAACAGCCCCAGCGTTGGAGGGAAAGAGGTTTGGAACAAAAACCAAGGCTTGCCACAATTGCTTCTGACAGTTTTACCTCCTACATAAGTCAAGGCTGATAGATATCCCACCTTTACCCAGTGGTCTTACTATAACATCAATCACAATGCATCAGGTCACCTTCTTAAAACCTCAATGCATCTCACTGTAGAATTTGTCCAAGTGTCTATGAGCCTTTCATAATCTGGCTGCTGGCTTCCTCTTCTACCTGGTCCGCTCCACTGTCCACCTCACCCCACTGAACATTTCAGTTCTCCAGCTAAAGGAGCGCCTTCTGCTCCTCTACTGCCTGGGCACTGTCCCACCAGCACCTTTGCACGTGCTGGGCACTAGGCCTGTCGTGCTTTCCATGGCTGGTGCCTTCTCAGATGTCATCTTCTTGAAGACCCTTCCCTACCGCACCCCCAGTACAGCCCTCCAGGCACTCCAGTCACCACCCACCCGCCTCACGTCACTCTGTTTGTCATGTATTCACCTAACTTACAATCCACGGATACCTTGTCGGGTGTGTATTACCCGATTTCTGTACGGGCTCTGCTCTGCAGCGGGGGTTGGGGGTGAGTGAAGGGGGTGAGTAGGCAGGAGGTGGGGAGCCCAAAGGAGGGGACCCGCGCCGGGATGACCCTGCGCGAACCAACGACTGACGCAAGGCCAAAGGATTACATCTCTAGCGGTCATTTCTCAGAGTCAGGAAATCTAAAAATTTCTAAAAATTCAGTAGTTAGTGCTAACTACCTAGAACTCCATAGTCTTTTTTGGGACTGCGGGGCTGCAGAAATGAATAGAGATGCAAGGAATCCCGCAGTGGGCGGGGCCAAGGAGAGGTCAGGCTGGCCCCGCCCCTCGCACAAGCCGTGCGCATGCGCAGTGCCGCTTGCGACTCAAGGTCCGCGCTGTAACCGTTAACGGTAGAATGGAGGAGTTGGTGCCTTTTGCAGTAGCCGTTAACGGTAGAATGGAGGAGCTGGTGCCTTTTGCAGTAGCCGTTAACGGTAGAATGGAGGAGCTGGTGCCTTTTGCAGTAGCCGTTAACGGTAGAATGGAGGAGCTGGTGCCTTTTGCGGTAGCCGTTGACGGTAGAATGGAGGAGTTGTGCCTTTTGCGCATCCCACCGACAGTAACAAAACCAGGCCGGTATGGGAGCTGAGCCCTGCACACAGGGCCGGGGCCTGGCCGGGGTGGACGGAGGGATGGAGAAACGGCTTCCTGGAGTCGGGGAGGCCCGGAGTCCAGCCTGAGCACCGCAGCCGCCCCATCTCCTGTGAGCCGGGCCTTTGTTCACAGGGGACCTGGGCAGTCTGCAAGCCCAACTGCTTTTTGAGAAAGCACTCTCCTCAGCCAGCAGAGGGTGCCTCCTCCTGCCTCTCAAATGTTAGCATTTCAGAGAGAAACTCGTTCATGAAATGAACCGCCTCTGCAGTTGCCTTGGGGAACAGTAGGGAATGGGTGGTTTTGTTTCCCGGGGTGACATTTCACTTAAAGATCAGGGGACCACCCTCAGCGTTGTCAGGGTTCTCCCAGGCTGGCCTTCCCAAGGCTGCAGGGCCGCCCACTCCTGTGCCATCATCGAGGGTTACACTATTCAGCCAGGGATGCCCACGGAGCCCAAAAGGCCTGAAACCAGAGCAGCTTTCCCCGAAATCTCCAGGGAAGGTGGGCGCAGGTGTACCACTCCCAGCTCCACCAGATGAAGCACTGAATCAGGACTAACAGGCTGGCATTGGCAGGGCACTCTGGCTCACAGAATGCATACCGATGGGTCACTCCACCCATCCGCTGGTTCCCATTTTTTAATTATTTGTTTTTTAGATGAAGAAACTTAAACTCAGGAGGGTGAAGGGACTTACTTCAGGTTCATGACAATACCTGTGGAAGCTCGAGGTCAACCCCAAATTTAATGATGTTAAAGCTCATGTCATTTTTGCTGCCCCTTATTTTAACAAATGTTCACAGCAAGAATCTTGCTTGCATTTACTATTTTGTAGTTTTAAAATATATGTGCTTGCCCTGACCGGTTTGGCTCAGTGGATGGAGCATCCGCCTGCGGACTGAAGGGTCCCGGGTTCGATTCCGGTCGGGGGCACGTACCTTGGTTGTGGACACATCCCCAGTGGGGGGTGTGCAGGAGACAGCTGATCGATGTTTCTCTCTCATCGATGTTTCTAACTCTCTATCCCTCTCCCTTCCTCTCTGTGAAAAATAAACAAGATATATAAAAAAATATGTATGTGTGCTTAAGAAAATCTTTCATGAGTTATAACCTAAAGGATGCTTTAGCATCATCATCACTCTCAAACTGTCTATTCAGAACCCCTTTCAGTTCTCAGAAAAATGTTTAAACATTCTTGAATGCATTGTAGAAACCTTATTCCATCTAAAATGCTGTTCAATTTTACTTTCTCAGAGCCCCAGAAGTATAGTTAATTACCAGGTATGTGCCTCAATTCATCCATCCTTTTTTCATGGACCATTTTTAATTGTTATTATTAGCCATGATTTTTTAAAAATCTTTATTGTTGAAAGTATTACATATATTCTCCTTCCCTCCATGGACCCCTTCTAACAGCCCCCTCCCCCACCCTAGGCCTTCACCACCCTATTGTCTCTGTCCATGGGTTATGCATATATGCATGCAAGTTCTTTGGTGGATCTCTTCCCACTCACGCAACCTCTCATGGACCAAAATGCCTCTGAATGAGTGAGTGAGGCTTAGATTTCCCAAAGGTTTCACTTTATAATTACGTCTTCATAAGCCTCTGACTGAGTTCACGATCTGGCTTTTTACTGACCTTGCTACCCATATTCCTTTCCTCAGGAATATGGGAAATTCTACCCATATTCCTTTCCTCATTGACGTAACCTCTACCTAATCTGAGAACTCTCTTCAGATGTGACTCAGGTAGAACACCTTCACTTGTGTACCCTTCTCAACACCTTCTTCAATCCTGTCATTGAAATGATGATCGGCAGACATTAATTTGCAGACTCTGATCTACCTCATTCTAGCCTGTAACCATTTCACACAGCCACTCAGATATTATAGGTACTGGAAAGATTAGGAAACAATTATTTGGTACCCGTTGTGAATAATATGTTTCTTCCCCTCTCAATTGGTCATTAAGACCATTTCATAAGCTTTAGGTTTTGAGATGTTCACAGCATAAAGCCCATCACTGACAGAGTAATGAAGGAAATGTTCCACAAGTTAATATATAGTTGAGAAAAGATCATATTTATTTAATTCAGGGCCTTAATAGTTAGTGATTATGTGTACCTTTATATTTTGGCAAGTACACACGATTGATGTCTTTTATAAATTCAGAAAATAATGTTTTACAATCAAGGAAAGTCCTAAAGCATGAGAGAGACTGATTTTTTTCAGTAGCATGAAGGAAAATGGTTGCCAGCAAGAAGTGTGGCCAGGTTATCCAAGGTGACAACTGTCTCTACTCCCCAGGGGCCAGAGAGCTTCTGAAGCTTCCTTGTTGTCCAGAACTGCTTCACTGATTCACTGTACAGGCTAGCCTTCCCTGCAGCAGTCAGCGTGTAAAAATTTGTCTTCAGTACTCCTTGTTAGTAGGCAGCTTCAGTTGGAAAAAGTAATTTCATTTTCATATTTGCTCATTTCATTCATTCACTCAACAGACCATCAACTTCCTATCATATGCCAAGAACTGAGTTTGCTTCTGGGGATAAGATAAGATATGGTTCCTTCTAGCACTTGAAGAGCTTATAAACTAGTGATAGAGGAAGATGCACCAATAACTCAATAAAGCACAATCCTTTGACTTTATTTGTATTATTGGAATTTTATAAATACATTCATATACACTTTTTGCTCACATACCGTGCTGGTATGTTCTGCAGTTTTTAAGGGAAATGATGTAAAACAAAACCAATTTTACCATATAGGTTAATAAGACAAGAGTTAAGTTCCTGTAGACATTATAACATAACAAAATGATGTTGAATTTGAGAACCTGTGGTACTACATAATTAAAAATTGAAATACACCTTTAAGAAAGGGCTAGTGATATGAGAAATCCACATTAATGTGTAGTTATTTAAAGAGTTAACACTGAAGATTTTCATTCTGAAAGCAGCTTTGAACCTTAGATGCAGATGAACTTTGTTTTAATTGCTCATAAAATTTATGCAGAGGTATTGTCTTACAGGGGTTAGTAACTTGGGGAGGGGAGTCCTGCAAAGTAAAATCCTACCTTGGTGGCAGGTCCATTTTTTTCTGTTCTTCAGGTTATAGTCTCAAACAGGAGCTACAGGATGGGATGACTAAAACAATTTACTTCCTTTGGATACCCATAACCCTATAATTGGCATATGCAGGGCTTTCTAAGTTGTTTTCATCATCACTTTCACCACCAGAGTTCAGTGAAACTTTTCAATTAGTCAGGGCCCCTGGAAATGATGCAGAAAAGTACTGTGGCTTAGGAAATAATACTTATAGTTGACTATGTACTTATTGCTTAGAATGTTGTATCCAATGTAATATTCACAATCATTCTATGAAATTGATATGGATAAATTTCAAGTGTATTAAAAATAAGTCTCTGTGTCAGATTTGTGATATTCTTAGGTCTATCTCTTTTGTCTTTAGGTTTATCTTGGCATCAGACATAGGGCAGTTCAACATGAGGCCCTTGCCCTAAACAGCTCCCAGTGCTAAGAACTGGCAATTTACTACTTTGTTTTCAATGATTGGTCAGAAAAAATAATCAAGGTAAACTTTGTGGATTTTCTTTGACTAACTAGACTCCTTTTAACATTGAAATTCTAGACTTCAGAGACAAGAATAGACCTGGGTTGTGGGGAGATATGAGAGACCTGTAAGTGGAAGTATCTGAGTATTGGCCTGCCATCTAGAATGAGTAATAATTTCATAGACTTGGGTGATGGTGTCCATAATTTTCTCCAGTATTTGTATGGTACATATAAAAATAGTAGTTTATATCTAGTAATTCATCTGCAAGTCTTACTTAATTTGGAAGCTACAGAACACTTCAACTGACAGCTGGGATTGTTGGGATTTAGTTTTTATTTCTAAAGCAAAACATTTTGAAGTCTACATTGAGACTCTAGGAAGGACCTTTACCTCAAAATCCTTACAGCTTAGGATCCTTCTGACCTTGAAGAAAGGGAAATGAAGATATTGTGGTTGTACCACTTCAGAAGCAAAGCCCAAAGTTCTGTGCTTTAGAGGTGGTGGTGGCGTCCTGAGTGCAGGAGTCTTGGAGTTGGATGGCTGAGGAGCCTTTGGATAAGCTGGAGGAAGGTCTGTTTCCGGTGTGTGTTGGGGTGGTGGGGACCTCTCTTTTTTTCTTTTGTTTTAAAACATCTTTTCAGATACATCAAGCCCTCCCCTTGTTAAACTACTAACTCTCTGAGCAGAATTTTTCTGCCTTACAATACAGATTTTTTGTTGTTGTTGTTTTAATTTTAGGCAATACCTGACAGAACCTTTAACTTTAAAATTTTAGAGATGACTTCTTGCTAGGATGCTTAGGAGGAGGGAAATTTTGGTTAAGATTTTGCTTCAAATACTGATCTCGTGTATCCTTCAACTAAAATTATCTTCCAAAGATTTAAATAAACTCTCATGTAAAAATATTCAGTTCTTTGCCTCTTATAGAAGGGCTTGAGGAGAAAGTCAAATGTAAATAGGATATTCCGATTAGTACTGAGTTTTTTCCTAAAATCTATAGCACTTTGGTTTAGGCTTTTAAGTCAGAGGCAATGCTGTTTGTGGATAGAGTGGATTAACTGCTGCCCTGGCCTGCTTGGGTTGCACAAGTTGCCCCCTCCCCTACAATACCCTCTGGATATTTTGGCTTCAAAGGGACAGGAAGGGGACACCTTTGGGGGCTCCCCTGCCTTCTTCTCCAAGCTGGAAAGGGAGACACGCAGGGAGGCCCTGATGAGATAGATGCCACAGTACAGCGGTGCCTGGGCTACCTACAGAACCCCTCTACACCCCATCCTATCCCAACCCCACTGCGCTCCCCATAGTGGCCCCTTCATGGGCTCACTCTCTTCCAGGCTCCATGGAGACATAGCTCCCGTGACTGTGACCATGCTCCACCCATTGCTGGTTCTGGTCACACAGCTAGAGGGAAGAATAGGCCGTAAGCGATCCAGAGTGGGGCCTCAGCAATTCCGATGGACCTTCTCCCTGCACCCATTTCCACAGGCCTGCACCTCCTGCCTGGACCCAGCACCTCCCCACTCAGCTCTCCCTTCTTCCTTGCCTGTACTCCCATCAGAGGGGCCAGCAGGGGCAGACCACTCAAGCAGCCCCCAGCTCCAGCTCTGTGCCCCACATGGTAGGTGCCCAGGTGCTGGACCCCCAGGTAGGGGTGCTCTGCTCCAGGCACCTAGGCAACAGCAGTGGCAAGTGGGCAATTGCCCAGGCTGAGGTGGTGCTGACTATGGGGCTGAGCTTGCCCAAGGCGGGCGGTAGCCAGAGGAAGCCCTCCACCCCCACCCCCACCCCAGCCACCATCAGGTAAATGTGTATATGTGTAAATGCTTTGGAAGTAATTTTCTAGGGATGTTTTAAGAAATTCCAAAAGCACATAAGGAAATATGATAGGTGGATTTGAATCCTGCTGTACTGTCAAGGGAAGTTATTCTGACATTCTTAAGATATGTTATGGTGGATGCAAAAGGCAATAGGCAGGCTCAGTTATGGTAAAGATTGACTTTTGGCAGGAAAAATTCTAGCCTAGGGCATGACTACCTGCCATAAACTGCTTTTAGTTAAGTTTTAATTTCAGACCATCCTTTGTGGTTACTCTAGGTCTCTGAGTTTGCATCGCCATCATGCAGGCCTTCCAGGAGCTTGTCTAGACTAATGCCTGTGTGGAGCCAAGGTTGGAGACCCTCTTTACCAGGATGAATTGGTCACCCTCCAAAACCCCATCCACAGAAATTTTGGAGTCATCTCTGATTCAATGGTAGCCCCTGTCTCATAGAGTGGTGAACTAAGAATCAGACATGGATACTGAGAATTTTGAGGAAATGTCAACATTTCCTGTCCCCTCTGCCCCAACTGGTGTATTTTGTAGGTCAGGCACTTTTCTTGCAAGCAGCATGGCCAAGGGGAAGAAGAATGTCTCTCAGATTTCAGCTGTGCCAGAACTGGACTAGCCCTTCTGAATTTCCTGTGATGCCATGCCCTATGGCTTCCCTGGGGTAAGAAGAATAAGGCCAAGGCTTTTACTCTTTTTTTTTTTTTAAGAGTGAGGTTTTAATATATATATATATATATATATATATATATATATATATATATATATAGTGGGATTATTTTTTTTTTTTAATTTTGTTAATTCTCATCTGATTCGTTGCCTCCCGCATGCATGAGACCAGGGCCTGGGACTGAACAGGGCCAGGGATCAAGTCTACAACCCAAGTATGGTGCTCTATCCACTGTGCCAAACTGGCTAGGGCAAGGCTTTTTACTCTTTTTATTTTTGAAATTGTTTCATCCATGTTGTAATTTTATTTAATCAAATTGTATTTTAAATGTGCCACAAGAATTACAATCTTAAAAGTATATAGTGAAGTCTCATGTAAGGCTAATAGCCACCCTCTAAATTTCTGGATTTTCTAAGCCTACTTTGGAAACAACATTTAGTTGTATACAAAGGGCTTCTCTTGAGTAAGACAAAGTAGTGACTGGGAAGAGTTCATTTCCAATGATTTTTAAAGAACAATTGCCCTGGCCGGTTTTGCTCAGTGGATAGAGCGTCGGCCTGCGGACTGAAGGGTACCAGGTTTCATCTCGGTCAGGGGCGCATGCCCAGGTTGTGGGCTGGATCCCCAGTGCAGGGCATGCAGGAGGCCGCCGATCAATGACTCTCTCTCATCATCGATGCCTCCATCTCTTTTCCCTCTCTCTTCCTCTCTGAAATAGCATTGGAGTTGTCAACAGGCCACAAGCAAAGAATTCAAGGAAGATTGCAATTGCAGCATCGTACACGCTTGGTCTGCCACAGCCTTCTTGCCCGCATCCGCCTGCACCCGCGCACCCGCGCACCCGCGGACTCCCAGGCCACGCACCCGCAGGCTCCCAAGCCACGGCTCCCGCCTCGGGCTCCCAGCTCAGGCCACGCTTCGGCTCCGGCTCCGGCTCCTGACAGGACTGCACTGCCCTCCAACGGCCTCATGGGCTCCGTGCTTGCGCCTGCCGGCCCGCAGCCCAGACAGAGGCGGCGGAGGAGCAAGGTTTTCACTCTTGAAAGGAACAAACTATTCATTATTTCCTCATTTTAGACAAAAATTCTAAATTGTTCCCTATCATTTACATTTTGTCAAAAATCTCATCCTCATCAGCCAAATTCTTTTGTGGTGTAGCTTCTATTCCAACCCACCACCACTGGGCTGCTAGAGTCCAGGGCCACCCAGGTGTGCAGCTCAAATCCTGAGGAGGGAGTGGAGCCCCTGCAGGAGGTAGTTGTTCCTTCTAGGACCTCTTGGTCCCTGGTGATTCTGGGAAAATGGCTTGCTTTTGTGCAGAGCAAATCTCAGCCCTATCTTCATAAAGGTGGTGTAAATGTCATAAAAAGGTGGGACCTGAGGCAGCAAAGAGGCATATGGTTGCTAATGGCACTTATGGTCAAGGGGCTCCCATAAAGGTTTGGCCCCTGCTCAAGACGCAGTGTCAGTATCCCAGAGTCCTTGTCTGGGCACCTCTTTACTTTCTAGTTCTCTGCTTTGCAAATTCTAGTCACCTTGGGCCCCACTGCCCCCAGTTCTCAACTCCATTTCCTTAGGGAGTTCACCAGTCACCATCTAAGTTTCTTCCCTGCATCATGACCTGGAAACTCAGAACAGTAAGCTAAGGCAATCATAGAATTCACTTCATTTACTTCCTATCTCTGTTCTTTATTACCTGAGGTCTAAATTCTTAAATGGTCATGTAAAATATTTTGTGTGGCTTTTTAGTTGTTTCATGCAGGAGGTTAAATTGGTCCCAGGTATAATATCTTGGCCCCAAACCATGAATTTCCTCTCTTTTGACAATGTTTTTATACCTTTTATATTTGTTTTTAAAATATATATGTATTGACTTCAGAGAGGAAGGGAAGGGGGAGAGACAGAAACATCAATGATGAGAGAGAATCATTGATTGGCTGCCTCCTGCATGTCCCCCCACTGGGGATCAGGCCCGTAACCCGGCATGTGCCCTGACCAGGAATCAAACTGTGATCTCCTGGTTCATAGGTCGACGCTCAACCACTGAGCAACACCAGCCAGGCTATACTTGTTTTGTTTTGATCCAGAATCCACTCAAAGATTAGGCATTACATGTCATGTCTTTGTTTGCTTTATTCTAAAACATTTTACTTTTTTTGGGCCTTTCATAAGATTAACATTCTTTAAGAGTCTAATATAGTTATCTTGTAAATTGTCTTAAAGTTTGGATTTGTCTGATTCCTCATGATTAGATTTAAGGTAAACTTTTTTGGGAAAGAATACTAACTACATAGGTGATGTATACTTCCCAAATCATATACCAAATGGCACATACTGCAGGGCTTTAGAATGTTCAGCCTCCAAAGTAGGTTCTGGAGTTATGGTGAGCTCTGGTCCAAAGGTTGAAATATGACTTCTTCAGACAAGTTTGGCTACTGAGCATGAATAGGCATGGATGTGGACGTGTCACCTCAGGGTGCTTTGGAGGCGCTCTAGTCTGCTGCAAGGCTGTAACATCTGCCTCAGAAATAGGTTCAGGAGTGATGGTGGGCTGCAGGACTAACAATCGAAATGCGACTTTTTTTTTTAATGTGACTTTTGACAAGGTTTGCTGCTGAGCCTGAACAGGCTCTGGATACGGAGGTGTCACAGGGTGCTTTGGAGGAAATGTAGTCCGCTTCAGGGCTGTAGCATCAGAGCCCAAGTAGGTTTGGGATTGATGGTTAGCTCAAAGTCCAAAGGTTGAAATGTGATTTCTTCAGACAAGGTAGGCTGCTGAACCTGAACATGCTCTGGACATGGAATTATTACCTCAGATTTCTTTGGAGGACCTGGATTCTGCTGCAATTTTGTACCTTCAGACTCTGAAGTAGGTTCTGGGTAATGGTTACTTTGAGGACCAAAGGTTGAAATGAGACTTCTTCAGACAAGGTTGGCTGCTTAGCCTGAACAGGCTCTGGAGGTTGAAGTGTCCCCTCAGTGTGCTGAGCCTAAATAGGTTCTGGGTATGGATATGTAACCTCAGGGTGCATTGGAGGAGCTGCAGTCCACTGCAGGGTTGTAGCATCCGCCTCCAAAGTAGGTTCATGAGTGATAGTGAGCTTCAGGTCCAAAGGTTGAAAGGTTGGCTGATGACCCTGAACAAGCTGTCCACATAGATATGTCACCTCAGTGTGCTTTGGAGAAGCTTTAGTATTCTGCAGGGCTGTATGAAGCATTAGCCTCTGAAATAGGCTGAGCTGGGTTCTTCTGCTAGAATGGAGGTTTCCTTCTTCAGTGGACTTTGCAGGATGAGCTGAGATCTTGTCAGTTTTTGATGGTTCAGTCTTCTCAGTGGGTCTTGTAGTTATCAAAACCTCAGGGTCACATCTTTAACATTGATAGGCATGAATGCTAGGCTTCAGCCAAACCTGTATGTGGGATTTGTTACCTCATGATTTATTGATGTTGTAGCTATGACATCCTAATTGAATTTTGGACGCTGATCTTAACCCTTATGTTGGTTTGAAGAAGGTTGGAATGTTAGGGGGATGGAAGTCAGGAGGTCAGGGTCCAGGGACAAATACAGGAGGCCGAGCTGCCAGGACTTGCAGCCAGCAGCTGACAGGGGACATGGGGCCCACCGTGCAGCTGGGATATGATAAGCACAGGTCTGGTGCACAGCAAGTGACCCAGGTAAGTGGGGGCACAGTGAGCAACTCAAGCAAATGGGGTACTAGCACCACATACTCAGCTGAACCCAACTATTGGCAACCCTATCACAATTGGTAGCTGTGTCATGCATGCACCCCTTAGTCACCAAGCACCTCTCCCCGCTTCATGTCCCAACCTTTATTTATGCAACCTTAATTAGTCTTGGGCTGAGAGTAACTGCAGAAGAACAAGCCTTCTTCTCAGAAAAAGTGATCCTTTTTCCTTGCAGAGGGGACCACTAACTCCCACTGGGCCCTCCAGTTCCTTGTGGCTTTCCTTGCTTCAATCTCACCCTGGTTGCAATCAGACTACTAGCTGGTCAATATTGACGCTCTTGTGCAAGACACTTGAAGAACCATGCTGTCATTTTGTTATGTCCATGAATGTATCAATAAGCTCGAACTAGATGATTTTGCCCCATCTCTGATATATTCAGAGACTTTTTCTAATAGTGTTTCTTGTCCTTAATCCCACACACTGGTGCCTGCTAGGCCATATGGGCCAACTGGTGTCTGTGAGATTAACTCAAAATGATCCCCTGAACACCTGTGGATATTGGCAAGGAGAAACTAATATTAACTGGAGATTCCTTTATCAGATCCCCACAGCATGTAGAGCTTCCATATGTCCAAGGGACCTTCTCCTAAAAGGGTAAAAAAAAAACCTCTCCCCTAACTGCAGGAACGACACTGACGGAGTCCAACCATAACAGCCTAGTTTTCAACAACATATCCCTGGCATGCGTCCCTCATGGATATCTCTTCCTTTGTGGACAGCCCTAAAATAGCTTACCTTATGATGGCTGACTTTATACCAAGTTCCACTAGCTGTTACCTGCTCTAGCCTACCTGTGTGTCGACAGTACATAGTAATTTCAAGGCCAGTGCACCTTCAGTTTTCTTGGCCTCTGAGGGATTTCTGTCATTGTTAATAATGCCACCAATCCTCAAAATAAAAGGGCATTGATCTCATTGTAGCTGGCATAGGGGCAGCTGTTGGCCTAGCAGCCACATGTGGAAGATTTGCCTACCATGAAGCCACCTTAAAAAATTTAACAGACAGTATAGCTGCCCTTGAAAGAAGTACTGGCAATGCTCTCAAAAACTTACACCGGTCTTGTCCTGAATGGAGGGCTTAGTTGGTTGAAGTGTCGTCCTATACACCAAAAAAAGTTGCAGGTTTGATTCCTGGTCAGGGCACATACCCAGGCTGTAGGTTTGACCCCTGGTCAGAGTGCATACAGGAGGCAGTTGATCATTATTTCTCTTTCACATCGATATTTCCCTCCCTTCCTTCCTTCCTTCTTTCCTTCCTTCCTTCCTTCCTTCCTTCCTTCCTTCCTTCCTTCCTTCCTTCCTCTATAAGAATCAATAGAAACATACCCTTCAGGTGAGGATTGGAAAACAAAACAAAACAAAAAAACTTAGAACAGTCTTTAGATTCTCTTGCTAATGTTGTGCCAGATAACAGACTAGACCTCAGTTACCTACTAGCAGCAGAGGGAGGGGTATGCACAGTAAACCTGTTGCATTTGCATCAACTCCAAGTCAAGTAGAATAAGAAAAAAAAATTCTATTTCCAGGCTATCTGTCTTCATAACTTTCAAAAGGGGAACCCTCTCCCAGTTCAAGGTGGGATGCTGTAAAGTCTGCTCTCCTCTCCATTACCTGTTTTATTCCCCTCCTTGGACCTCTACTGGTTATAGTTCTCATCTTTGGACCATGTCTTTTTATCCTTTCTGTCAAATTTGTCACTTCTATGATGTAATGATTCCATATCAAGATGATGCTTCAGGGATTCCATTCCATCCTTACTTTAGAAAAATCAGCTACCAACCTCTCTGTTCCAGTCTTGGATCCCATTCCCTTGCCTCCCTTAGAGCAGGCAAGGAGAGACTTCCATACCCTATACAGGCAGGGACCACAGCCCTTGTCATCAGGAAGCAGTTACTGAAGAGGGACCATCCTCCCTTATAGTTTCTCTGAGGGGGAAATGAGACAGGTGAGGAAGAAGCTAGGAAAATACCTTGGCAAGTGGAATGGTGAAACTGAGACAAATAGCTGAACAAACTGGCTGAGCAATTTATAGCCAGCTAATAAATTGCAAAATCTTATCTTCTCCAACCAAGGACACTTAGGAGAAAATGGTTTACACATTTTAGACCACGACAGGGCAGACCCCCCTCAGTCCCAATCTCTTTCTGATGACAACCTACCTCTTCAGAGTTATTTGAAGGCTCAGATGGGGGTTTTGCAAATGCATTTTCAATTCCTCAGGAGACTTTGGAAGTATAGTTGGGGTCGCCTGGGTATTAGCAGAATTTTCTGCTTCCTTAAGGAGCTGTGGAGGTTGAGATATATATAGCTTTCTGCTGAAGTGGAGGTGGTTCTATCCTTTAGATGTGTGTTGGATGCTGAACCTGGGTCTCTTCCTCTGATGAAAATTATTGCACCTCCTCAGAGGTCTATGAATGCTGAGTGGGGCCTCTTGCTGGGGTAAAGGTTCAGTCTCCTCAGAAACCTCTAGATACTGAATTTGGGCTTCCTGCCAGGGTGGAAAAATTTCAAACTCCTCAGGGGGCTCAGAAGGTTTATCTAGGCCCCCCAGGAAATCCATAGGTAGATTCTCCTCAGGATAAATGATATACATACTGGGATTGAAATTATCATCCTGCAACTATTGTTCTAGATGCTAAGGTGTTTTTGCCAATTGGCTTGGAGTTCCAGCAACAACTTTGGTAAGCCTTTGATGCTGAGCTAGGATGATGAACCTACATTGGAACTAAATCAAAGGGCTTAGAATTCCCCCAAAAGGGGCCAGAACAATGGAAACAAGACATAAGCAAAGTGAGACCACATCTTAGGAATTCTGTCCTTCCCGTATCTGTAGAGTTACTTCCCTGAAAACACATGGGCTGAGTTTCTGTCCCATCTCTATGATTGCTAATGCTGGTCTTGAGGGAGTGAAGCAACGAAAAGATCAGGGGCAATGGCTACTTTCACTGAGGCTTTAGCATCCACGTGTCATCCCTTGCTACTGTCAATTCCACAAATGGAGTGTAGCACCTGTTTCATTGGAAACTTTAGATCACAGACAATGCTTTCTTCGCATCCCAACTCTCCTGCCCTGAATTACATTCCCTCACTTCTTGTGGGAACTCCCTTCATATTCATGATGCAATTTCTGAGAGCTGGCTTCTATGGGTTGGGCAGGATGAGAAGAAGGAAATGGAAACTGCTGATCAACCATTTTCTGAGAATGGACCTTATTACCTACCTCCATGATTACAGCACTTACCACATTGTTATATGTGTTATTTATGCCATTTTCTCTTGAAAAAAAAATGTAGATCCTGTTCTGTTGACTTTAAACCAAATTCATATCAAGTATTGTTGTTGGATATAAACCAAATCCTGGCACATGATGATTATAACATGATGACTTTTCTGACATAGTCTCTACTATGTTCTTTTAATAAAGGCAACTTATTGAATATAAAATTCCATCTCAGTAATTACGTATGTAAGATTTTCCATATCAGTCCTAAATCTAGGAGATAACCTTTTGTGTGTTTTTCCTTGAAATGGACAATAGCATACTTATATGCAAAATATATGCTACTGCATATGTTGGATAAATAATGTGAGGGATTCTCAGGATGAAATTTCATATGTGGTAAATTGATATTCCCAGGTGAAATAATTAGCCCAGGATCACACAGATAGAATTGGTCATTTTATATTTCACTGAGTGCATTACTTACCAAAGTTTCTCCAGTGGTAACCACACCTGATACATAGTGGAACTTAATAAATATTTGGTGAATGAATGAATAAATCACTGATTTGACTAACAGTATGTGTTATGCCCAAGTCCCGCTATGGAGTTGAAAAACTAACAGGAATGAAAAGATCAGGAAGGCCATGAGTCAAGGTCTTCATCCTTGGGGATGACCCAAGGTCTCTTAGGCAGTGGTGGCAGAAAGTAGCCAGCAGTCAACACGGTGGATCCTCAAGCATGGAGGGGCTTGATTTATGCCCTAGCTTTCTGACTCATTCCAGCCTCTTTGAGGCTCCACATCAGTCCAGCAGAGTGCCCCAGCCGTGAGTACAGGGAATTCCGGCTGAACAAACCATGTTCTGTAACATCATTGCCTAGTCCTGCTCTGCTCCCCTCCTCATTGCTTCCCAATCCCTGACCCTGCTGGGTTGGTTTCATTTCTGTTTCTATAGTTTCATTTCCCCAGGTGTCAATCACAGCTCTCTCCCTTCAAGAGCAGAGGCTCCATGGATGCTTCATGGATAACACTTCCCTGTATGGTCCAGCCTCATCCTCCTTTTTTCAGGTATGGCCCAGAGTCAGGTTGCAGCAGGCTTGACTCTATCTTTCATGTAGGTAGAAACAATGTTCTTTCTAGCATCCTAGAGAGACAGTGTCTTCATGCAGCCCCTTCTCTCTGCTTCTCTATCTTGAGTTCTTACCATGCTCCTCTGTATGCATTCAGTGGATCAAGGCATACATGTGGTATTGCTTCAGATCTTTCCCTCTGTCCCTGTGCTCCTTCTGTATTCTCAACTCACTAAAAGGCAACTCCTTCTACCCAGCTTCCGAGCCAGTAACCTGGGAGTCACCCTTGGCTGATCCCTCCACTTCACCTCCTTCATCTACAGTAGTCCCACCTTATTTGCGGTTTCACTTTCCTTGGTTTCAGTTAGCCATGGTCAATTGTGGTCCAAAATATTAAATGCAAAATTCAGATGTAAACAATTCATGAGTTTTAAATTGCACACTGTCCTGATCTGTCTGGCAGGGGACATGAATCATGTCTTGGCTCAGTGTATCCATGGGGCAGAATGAAATAGTATAAGCATGGGTATCCCCCACATCCTCTGCAGAGATTAATATTTAGAACAAATAAGGAAAACTACTATTCTCTTAATTTTCTAAGGAAGAGAGAAACCAATGGATTCCAATTTTCAAAGACATGCAAAATGTAAAACTGAGACATTTTACATCATAATTATAAAACTTGGGTTAAGTTTTTAATATAAATTTAAAATAAGCACATTTCCCTTTTCTGATTTACTTACACTCTGGAGCCTGACTTCTTTGGTGTCATTTCCAAATCTATCATTTATTAGTTGTGTGTTCTTCCTTAGGTTACTTAAGTATCTGTGCTGCAGTTTCCTAATCTGTGATGGGAAATACTAGTAAGATTAAATACATTAGCATCTATAAAAGAATTAGAGCATCTCTGGCTCATAGGAAGTGCTATGTGTTAGTTGCTATTATCATTATTACTGAATATTGCAATGAATTTATTTTACACATTTAAAAAGTACAGGCCTCTTGTTCTTTGCCTAAAACCTGAAGCTAACTTAAGGTGATTAGATATCTTTACTTTTTTCTTCTTCCTCTTTTTAAAGAATACCTTTCAGCATTTCATATAATACTGGATTGGTGGTGATGAACTCCTTTAACTTTTTCTTATCTGTAAAGTTCTTATCTGCCCTTCAATTCTGAATGATAGCTGTGCTGGGTAGAATAATCTTAGTTATAGGTTCTTGCTATTCATCACTTAGAATATTTCTTGCCACTCCCATCTGGCCTGCATAGTTTCTGTTGAGAAATCAGCTGACAATCGTATGGGTGCTCCCTTGTAGGTAATTAACTGTTTTTGTCTTGCTGTTTTTAATATTCTCTCTGTCTTTTGCTCTTGGCATTTTAATTATGATGTGTCTTGGTGTGATCCTCTTTGGATTCCTTTTGTTTGGGGTTCTGTGAGCTTCCTGGACTTGTAAGTCTATTTCTTTCACCAGGTGGGAGAAGTTTTCAGTCATTATTTCTTCGAATAGGTTTTCAGTATCTTGCTCTCTCTCTTCTTTTGGCACCCCCATAATTCATATGTTGGTACGCTTGAAGTTGTCCCAGAGGCTCCTTACACTATCTTCAAATTTTTGGATTCTTTTTTCTTTTTGCTTTTCTGGTTGAGTGTTTTTTGCTTCTTTGTATTGCAATTCTTTGACTTGATTCTTGCTTTCCTCTAGTCTGTTTTTGGGTCTCTGTATAATATTTTTTATTTCAGTCAGTGTATGTTTAATTTCTAGTTGGTCCTTTTTCATATCTTCGAGGGTCTCATATTTATCGGCCTTTTCTAGGAAATTCTTGAAAAGCCTTATAACCGTGGTTTTGAATTCTATATCCAGTTGTTTGTTTTCCTCCATTTCTTTCGTTTGTGGTCTGTTTCTTTGTTGCCACATTTTCACTGCTTCCCTGAGTTGGTAGGGTAGCTTTGTGTGCTAGGTTTCCTATATGGCCCAATGGGTCGGCTTCCCCAGTTAATCTGAGGTGCACCCCTTTGTGGACTGTGTGTACAGCCTTGTTGTAGTTAAGTCTTGATTGTTGTTGGCATCACTGGGAGGACTTGACCTCCAGGCCAGTTGGCTGTGAGGATCAGCTGTGTCTACGCTGGGAGAAGTTCAGTGCTGGAGACAGCCGGATAGGATTAGACTTGCCAAATTGCAAAAGCCTCTGTGCTCAGCTTGGATGGGGTGGAGTCTCAGGGCAGAGCAGACAGTCTTAGCTTCCCGTCAGCCCTGCCCTTGTGCGCGCGCGCGCCTCCAGACCTCTGCCTTCCCTGGCTCCTGAGCCTCCGTCCGAGAGTCCAGATCCCCCTGCAAGAGCATGGGTCCCCAGGGGCTCGCCTGGAACTGGGGTTCACTGCAGTCAGAACTGGGGCTCAGTGCAGTCAGGAGCTTCCAACTCCCTTCTGCTAGGGAAAGCCTGTGGCAACTTCCTCAGTCTTTGTGCATCCGCACGCCTCCAGCCCCCTGCCCGCCAGGGCTCCCCCGGGTCTCCCCCACGTCTCCCCCAGGTCTCCGAGTCTCCGAGTGCCTTTCTCTCTACCTGACAGTCCAGACCCCCCCTATATGAGCCTGGGTCCACGGGGTTTCGCCCAGAACTGGGGTTCATTGCAGTTGGAACTGGGGTTCAGTGCAGTCGGGGGCTTCCTTCCCCCTCCCGCCAGAGAAAGTCAGCCAGGCTCTCAGCCACCCTTCCTCTCTGCATGCACAAAGACCCTTTGCTGTACCTCAACCCTTTGCCGTTCCTCCAATTCTCTGTGAGCTTTTCTTTTTCCTTCTAGTTGTAGAATTTCCACTCAGCCAGCTTTCCTGTGGTTCTGGATGGTATCCGTTCTGTCTTTTAGTTGTAGTTTTGAAATTGTTGTGTGAGGCAGCAGTTTAGGTGCTTACTATGCCACCATCTTGGTTTTCTCTAAGTCAGAGGAATTTCATTGCAAATTTTGGCACTGCCACTTAAGCGTGTGGCCTTGAGATCATCAATGAACTCTCCTCTGTTCTTCCATCCTTATTGCTTCAAGGGAATAATTATACCCCTACTCAACATCAGGGTGGGATTTGATGTTAGGTGAATAGGCAGCTTGCCCAGTGCCTGACACATAGTAAATGTTTGGTGAGTAGATTATTGTCCTACTGTATCCTTCTGCACATTCCATGCTGGACTCTTTCTTCATTTCCCAGAAAGCATGTAGTGCACTGAGATCACTCAGCCCAGCAGAAGAAGGCCCAGGAATGTGACATGGAATTCTGGATCCTTTTTCCTTCTTTGGACCAGGCTTTGGCAATCCTGGAAAGATTGATGTGAAGCCTGCAGCTTCAAGAGCAGTCTGGAGCTCTTGTTTACAAGCTCCTTCTAGCAGGTGTGAATGTTGCATCCTTCCTCTTGGGCTCACAATTCTCTCCTCAATCTTAGTCACTGCCTTTAGTGTACCACTTTAGAGTGCAGCCCACTTCTCCCCTCCACCTCCTCCTTTCCATTGTGATGACATTACCCTGGGGAAGAGAAGCAGTACAGAGCTTCTTACTCTCAGGAAAGCCTCTTCTCCACCAAAACCATGAAGCTCTGTGTGGCTGTCTTCTCTCTCCTTGTGCTAGTGGCTGCCTTCTGCTCTCCAGCACTCTCAGCACCCAAGTAAGTCTGTTATTTCAGGTACTACTTCTAGAGCCATGGTATAGGCAAAGTCATGGTATAGGTAGAACTCACTTTTCTAGTTGGGGCTGATCCAACATTGGCATCTGGGATGGGACAAAAGGGAGCTGGGAAGATTCTTAAGTAGGCTGCTGTCAAATGTAGTGTCCAGCAGACATTCAGTAATATTCAAATTCCTGTTTTCTTAAAAAATAGTAACTAGTACACTTGTTTAAGAAAGTCCCTGTCTCTAGTGCCCATCAGTATATGAGTGGATTAAAAAAGCTGTGGTATATTTACACCATGGAATACTATGCAGCAATAAAAAAGAAGGATCTCTTACTCTTTGAGACAGCATGAAGGAACCTGGAAAGCATGATGCCAAGTGAAATAAGCCAATTAGAGAAAGGTAAGTATCACATGATCACACTCATATGTGGAATCTAACAAAATAAACTGATGAACAAAATCTAGAGACACAGAAGCATAGAACAGACTGTGGAATCTCAGAGGTAAGGCAGGGAGTGTGGATGGGTGGGAAGTGATCAAATAATTTGTATGCATATATGTATAACCCATGGACGCACACAATAGGATAGTGAAGGCCTGGGGTGGGCGACGGAGATGGGCTAGAAGGGGTCAATGGGGGGAAATAGGGGACAGATGTAATATTTTCAACAATAAAGATTTGATATTAAAAAATGGAGTTATATGTGTGCTCTGAGACTCAATCCAGCTCTATGATCTCTTAGTCCTGTATAGAAAAAGACTCCTACTCAGTGGAGTGGGATTAGATACAAGGGGCTGTATTTGGGGATCTGGTAATTCCACAGAGATGCCCCTTTAATATCCATAACTAAAATCCAAAAGAGCAGTAGAACTTTGATCTTACCTCTGCCTTTCTTTCCAGTGAGCTCAGACCCTCCCACTGCCTGCTGCTTCACTTACATCCCACGGAAACTTCCTTGCAACTTTGTGATGGATTACTATGAGACCAGCAGCCTTTGCTGCCAGCCTACCATGGTATAAGTATCATTCCCTGGGCTGTTTTGGGATGCAAGAGTAAGGGCAGAATTAGATAAGGGGACTTTTGGGGACAGGAAGAGGATCAAACAGGAGGAAGACGGGTCTCAGGGTTGCAGCCTTCCCAGACAGCAGTAAGGAACAGGTTATGAAGAAATTAGAGTCTAGGAAACCAGGGAAAGTAAAAAAGATCAAAGGGCATGTGGGCTAATTTCTTAAACCATGCTTAGAAAAACACAAGGAAAAGTTATTGCTAGGGGATCTAGGGTATGAATGGGAAAATATAGCCATATTGATTCTAAAACTCATTGGTTCCTAATCTCGACAACCTTGAGGCCACAGCTAAATCCAGGGTGGAAGTTACAAGAAATCCATTTCTAGTACCACCCCAGAAGCATCCTCTCACCTGCTAGAACAGTCCAACATGAACAGAGGGAGATATCTACCAAAGACAAGGTCCCATGTAATTGTAATCTATCTGCTTCTTGTTCCACAGATTCCAAACCAGAAAGGGCAGACAAGTCTGTGCCAACTCCAGTGAGGCCTGGGTCCAGGACTATATGAATGACCTGGAACTGAACTGAGCTGCTTCAGGGACAGGGGCAGCAGGTCTCCAGGAAAGGTACCTGAGCCTGACACTTCTCACTGAGACATACCCTTTCCATGTTCACAGCTCCTCTCAGTAGTCCCTGTTTCTTCTCTTAATTTAATCTTCATTATGTATTGTGTTATTTTATTGGTGTTATTTCCGTAATTTATATTGGTTTTGGCAAAGGACACATGTCCCCCATGAGGATGGTACACCATCAGTTTCTCTGCTATTGAGGATACATGGGTAGTGCAGTTGATTCTGTGTGTTTTCATAATAAGACTTTTTTTTAAAAAGACAATTTATTTTTTAAATATGATTTGCTGTGAAGGGAATTGCCTGGTATTATTATTAGGGGCAAATCACCATTTCCAAACAAAATAAGAATGAGCATTTACTGAGAACTTCATATGGGCTAAATGCTCTAAAAATACAAGCTCAATACTTTCAACAGTGATTTTAATACTGATATGAAGTAGGGACTTGTACCTCCAATTTTACAGATGAGGCAATGGGCACAGAGGTGATGTGACTTGCTAAGGCTTATAGGTCTGTTTGGAGAGTACCATGAAAGAATGATTCAAAAGGACAGCTGTGATGATAAGAGTCATCATCTCCACATTTGGTAGAGAAGTTGTAAATAGCAGCATCAGTACAATATAGAGGAAGACAAGGTATTGCAGAGTCAGGAAAGTGGGTCTCTATCACTTATCAGTGAATTATTAGGGAAGTCATCTTGCCTTACTGGCCCTCAATTTTAACACCTGTAAAGTGGAGATAATATTATCCACTTGGAAGAGTTGTTATGAGGTGATGTGTGAAGTACCCATCACAGGGTCTGACATCTGAAAGATTCTCTTTCCCTCTCTGAGCCTTAGCTTTTTTACTTAAAATGGGCATAGTGTCTAACTTCCCAGTGTCATTATGTGGATCAGCTCTCTAAAGTCCAAAGCAAAGGTAGAATGTTATCATGAACACAGAAGAATGAATGTCAGATTTGTTTCTGGAGTGTTGTGGGAGTAACCTAAAGCCATGTCTCCTTACTAACCCATCAGAACTCCTAGTACATGAGTCAGAACAAGGCTCTGAGATCAAGCTTGATCTACAGCATATAGAATTGTAGTCTATTAAGCTGGGAGGAACCTCTCAAAACATCTTGTCCAACCTTCTCATATTATGACAACTCAGTGCCAAAGATTGAGAAATGGTTTAGCAAAAGTTGTGGGGCATGCAGTATCTTCTTGAGGCCAGATACTGTTTGTTTGAGAGATTTTAGAAAAGTTTGAAGCATGAGCCCAGACAGAACATTCATATGGAAAAACCACTGGAAATAGCTTGGGTAGCACTGAAAGCTGAGTGGGGTGGAGATCTCAGGAAATTACCAGGGCAAGTGAACAATGCTACACAGGTTGATGGAGACTCAGATATGGCCCCCCTTCTCATCTCTGGGGGGAGGGCTCATTAAAGGAGCAATGGCCTCTGCCAGCACTTCTGTCTGGGAGAAAGCTATCTCCCCAGCTCTTGCCCTTATGCAGACAATTCAATTCTTACCCATATGTCCCTGGTGCCTTTTGTGCTGCTGCCCAGTGCTGGAGCTCAGAGGGAGGAATTCCACACACAGGCTCTTTAAAAGGAACTTCCTGGGGTTTCAGCAGTCTCCACATCATTCAGCCTCAATCCCTGCTGGTTTTTACATCTAGAAATGATGGGGACTTACCTTTTTGGCACTGGAACCCTGCACTGGGGCCTAATGTGGTGCCGGGACCCCTCGCTTCTCTGGGGGAGCCAAGATATCTGCAGCCAAGATATCCCTCCCAATTAAAAACTGCTGCATGTGTGTACAGGACCAGCCCATTCTACATCTCTATGCCTCCTACCAGTCTTGATGTGGCTTCTTCTTTAAATCCCTAGCTGAAGGAATTCCAGTCAGATAGCTTTCAGGCAGTTTCAAGTAATGGTTGTTCTGTAGTTTATTTGTAATTTTGATGTGGTTGTGGGAGGAGGCGAGTACTGCATTTACCTACACCACCATCTTGACCAGAAGTTCTGACCCTCCAGAACTTTAAGAGAACAAATGTATGCTGTTTTAGGACATCAAATTTGTGGTAATTTGTTACAGCAGCAATAGGAAACTCACATAGTTAGTTACCAGCTAAAGAATCACCAACAGTGGCTCCTTCCAGTTCAGTGTGAAAAGTAATGGAATACTCTAGAACAGCGGTCACCAACCTTTAAGACCTGATGGACCCCAGTGGTCTGCAGACCACCGGTTGGTGACCGCTGCTATAGAAGATGAGATAACTTTCCCCCAAGACAAACCCAGGGTAAATTAGACATATTCCAAGGTGATGGACTATAATGAGGTGAGACATCTCAAGAAGAGGGTCTGCTTCAGCAGCTGAGAATGAGGGCTGAGGCTTAACCAAGGTTACAAAACCCATCAGCCAGGTCAAGGGTAAGCCTGACTCTTCTTGACTCCTGTGGCCCTCTGAGGGTGGGAAGGACCTTGGATTCCTATCTGGAAGATTCTGTCCTCTCATTTCTCAGATGAAGTCTAGAACAGAGCTGTGACCTGTCTTTGACTTTACTATCAGAGAGGAGGCAGGGTTAGGAGCTCTCTCTCACACTGGAATCTTTTTTCCCACGCCTCCCTGTCCCTGAACAAACTGGGAGAGAGGAACTCAGTTCCACAGAGGTTGAATCACCAAGGAAGACTTATGAGACCTGAATACCCTAATGAAGAAGTACTTCACCCAGGAATTATAAACAAAAGCATGGAGTCCTAGTGGTGGGGCAATGTGGGACTTCACCTGTTGCACAATATGAGATTTTGTGTTTTCCTTTTTCTCTTTTCATAAAACTTCCTTTTCTTACCCTGAGCCAGGGGAGCTTGTATCTCCTTACTTGACTTTTCAATTGAGGTTTCTCTGGGTTTCCGGGAGGGGGCCAGAGCCAGAACAGGACAGGGAACAGAGCCTACTGTTTGTGGATCAGCTTCTGAAGTCAGGCCTGTGTTTTTCTTGCAGTGCCTGCCTCCCCCAGTTCCCTTTCTAGATAGAAGGGAGTCTGTTTCCTCATTCTCTGGTTTATGCAAACTTTTTGTCCTCTCCCTATCTCACCCCCACCTAGAATGTTCTGTAATGTTCCCAAGACAAGGCATTTTCCTCTCAGGAGGCCAGGAGCTGAGTTAGCATGCAAATTGAGCTGCAGATGGTGAAAGGAATCACAGTTCTTCCTGGTGACTGAGCCTAGCCGGCCACATGGCTGTCCTGAGCTGCTTTTTATACTCACCCTTCACAGACCCAAGGGACCTGTCCTCTCTCAATTTTCTAGTTGTCTCCACCTCTTCTCTCTTCTTAATGCCTCTCATCTTGGGTTCCACTAAATATAAGCAGACAGAAAATGGAAAAGGTGGAGAAATAGACAAAACTGTGTCTGCATTTTTCTACTTCTTAAATAGTGTGGATGAAAAAGAGGCCACATACTAAACCTGACAAGTGCCATGGTGGCCTGCATGACGGACCTTGTAAACTCAGAGGCCCAAGTAACCACATAGGATGGTCTGAACATTAAAATTCTCAACTGAAAGTGGGTCATGGCTGGTAGTCACATTCTAGACCTGTAGCTTCCTTGACAAAGGTTAATCTTTAAGTGAGCCAGTCTATTGTATTTGAACAACTAAGATAACATACCTTTGAAATATCGGAGTAATTTTCTTTTCCATATTCCTCAAAGGCACAATTGCAAAACCAATGGCACCACATTGTTATCTTGAGACCACATTGTTATCTTGTTCCCTAAATACCATCTCTATGTGCAGTAGGTGTTAACTATTCTGTACCGACCAATGTAACAGATGTGTCTCTCTGTTTTAATTTTTATCCAATCTTAAGAGATTTCTCCACTTTGCTTTCTCTCACTCCCTTATCTACCACCAATGAAGTATATGTAACCCTCCTTATATCTCCTCCTTTTATTCTAACAGATAAACTGCAAAACTGCTATTTTTCGGGACCATTTTCTCAATCTGTTGATATTCTGTTTATTGACAATTGTCATCAGTTTGATCAATAAATTCATTAAAATTCTCAGCAAGTGTAGACATTTACCACAGTACAATAGTTTAATTTAGGTTTTGCAGACTAAGGACATGTAGGGATGCCCAATGTCTAGACTCAAGTCTTCTTCCTTAAGGTTTTTCTTTTTCTTTTTATTGTGTTAAAATACACATAACAAAATTTACCATCATAACCATTTTTAATCATAGTTCAGTATTATTAAACATATTCACATTGTGTGCAGCAGTCACCACCACCTATCCCCATAACTCTTTCATCTTTTAAATCTGAAACTCTATTACTCTTAAACACTAATTCCCCATTCTCTCCTCCCTGCCAGCTCCTAGCAACTACCTTTATACTTTCTGTCTCTATGATTTGACTAAGTACTTCATATAAGTGGAATCACACAGTATTTGTCTTTTTGTGATGGCTTATTTCACTTAGCATAATATCCTTAAGGTTCACCCATGTTGTGGCAAATTGGAGCATTTCCTTTCTTTTGAAGGCTAAATAATATTCCCTTATATGTATATACTATATTTTGCTTATCCCCTCATTGGTCAATGGACACTTGTTTCCAAGTTCAGCTCTGAGCATGAGTGTACAAATTGCTCTTTGAAATCCTGCTTTCAATTTTTTGGGGTATATACACAGAAGTGGAATTGATGGGTTATATGATAATTCTATATTTAATTTTTTAGGAACCCCTATACTATTCCTCCCTTAATATTTTTATATATATTTGATGGTGGCTGCAGACAACTGGATACTATCAAGTGGTAATATGTCATGAGAACTTGCCAAATCCCCAAATTTGTGATTGTCACTACAGCACTAGAAATCAACTATTCATGGAGATATTTTGTTTAGTTTTTCACAAAGAAATAAAGGTTTTATCAGGTAGGCCAAGTGTTCCTCACTTCCGTATGCCTGAAAGCATCTGGGGAGCTTTTCTGAACTCCACCACTGGAAGTTCCCCATTGGTGGGTCTGAGATGGGGTTGAAGTGTTTGCAAAGCATGGACTTCCTCTGAATCTCAGTCCCTTGAGTCTCGGTCCTATTGACATGAGGGTGCTAATGGAAGTGATCCCACAAGCTTGTGAGGATTCAATGAGATGACAGGTGTGAAGTACAGGCATAGGTCATAAAGGTCAAGTATTGTTATTATTGAAGGGAGGGCCCTCCTTAGCAACCTTGTAGCTTCCATCATTGAAATGCATGCTTCAGCAAAACTATTATAGGCCATAATTACCCTTTGCCTCATAATGGAAACTCCAAGTTCTAAAGTAGCAAACATCACATTATGTTGTCTTACATAATTTCTGCTAATTAAATTTCTTTTCATAACTGTGGTGAAAGTTCTTTGCCCCTCCCCTTATTCCTAATTGGGCTACATCCCAAGGGGAGTATGGGAATATACAGTTTGAAATATCCCATTAACAAAAAACTTGAGGAAGCAAGATTATAAAAGCATCGGGTCAGTGTGTGAGAAACTGATGTCTCCTTCACTGCAGGAGGAAGTATAAATAGGCATAGTCTTTTCGGAGGACAATTTGGCACATAGTCCAACTCTACAGTAAATACATCCTTTGTGTTCCATGTTTAGGCATCTATTCTGGGAAAATACAGACATATATAAACAAAGAAGCATGTATAAAGTATATGATGCATATAACAGCAAATTGTTTTATGATACAGAAACCACCTAAATGTTCAGCAATTAAAATTTGGTTAAATAAATTATGAACCACTTATATAATGGAATATTAGATAGTGGTTGTTTTTTAAAAATGGGGAAAGAGCCCAAACCGATTTTGCTCAGTGGATAGAGCATTGGCCTGCGGACTGAAGGGTCCCAGGTTCGATTCCAATCAAGGGCATGTACCTTGGTTGCAGGCACATACCCAGTAGGGGGTGTGTAGGAGGCAGCTGATTGATGTTTCTCTCCCATTGGTGTTTCTAACTCTCTCCCTCTCCCTTCCTCTCTGTAAAACATCAATAAAAGATATTTTAAAAATTAAATAAATAAAAAAATAAAAAAAGGGGGAAAGATACTAACATGGAAATCTCTCTATGACACAATGTTAAGTGAATAAAGCAAAACAATATAACTTAATTTCTGCAGAAAAGGGACATATTTGTATATATACATATGTGTGTGTATAAAAGCTTAGGAAAGCACTTAGAAAAATACACAGTAAACACATGGAAAAATGAAAAAAACCTTTTAAAGATTATGTTAAGTAAGTGATAGTAGCCATGTCTAAGTCACTTGAAGAGAGGGATTAGGGAGTCCCCCCCTTGCCAACAGTGCTATGGAGGCTTCTCCTGCAAGTTTTTTGGGGCTGTCCACTTTGGCCCCACACACTCACCAAGGCTGTGCTACTCAGTAATATGGCATCGGGCCAGCCACCTTGGATTTGGATTTGGGCTTGCTCTTCATTGCACTCTGTGCTGCTTTGGGCCATTGATCTCCACCATGTACTGAACTACTATGTCCTCTTCAGATACTCTGGTTTTTCCTTCAGACTGAGGGGTCCTGGGTGCTTGTTTCTTTTGAGCTTGATTCTGAGATGCTGGGTGTGAGCTAACTACCTGCGGTGGCCAGTCTGAGCCCTCCTCTCTTGACTTGCTTAGTGTTTCTCTGCTTATCCAGGCCTCCCCATAAGTGCTCATGAGGTGCTTGTCCCAAATCTGACCACCAAGGATGAAACAGGCTTTCTCTTTATTCCCATGGTCATTTGAGTTTTACCTCTACACCCCCTTCTCTGAAATTCTGTAATTGGAATAAGAAAGAGGGCAGGCTTCTTATTCAGGACCCTGTGCAACATTTTGTATTTTTTTTTCCTGTAGTTCAGCTTATTGTAGCCCTCTCTCTAGGAAACTCTCAGTATGGAGCAGTATAGGCTCAGAGACCCCCAACCATCAAGAATGGGCTCTGTCTCTCAACTCCTAAGGGCCTTGCCAGCTTCTAATCTTTGAACATCCATCTCCTTGGATGAGTGACATTAGTGATAGGTGGGTAAATGTCACCTACTTAGGGGTCTCAGCCCTGGGATGGCTCCAAAACACCACATATTCACCATCTCTCCCAGGAACGCATTGAATCCTCCTGGAACTGGACTTCCAGGAGACACCAGATGGGACAACACCTAGCTTCATACTTAAGCTCTTCCTCTGAAATTCTAAATTACACAGAGAAAATTATTTTCTTTGGCCATTGTTCCTAAAGACACCAAAAAAATCAATGCCGAATTGTGATGTATCAATGAACAAAGGGATAGAAGGTGTTCCTGAACTTCCCTGTTTGGGATTTGCATATCCGAGAAAACATACCCTAATTAGAGAGAAACCAGTTATTAACTAGAACAGAGGATCATGTCATACTCTGCCTATTTTACTGCCCCACCCCACACTCCTTTCTGGTAACACTGAGGGTATAAATTGTGACTGGGCTCTGTGTGTGCATTTACATCACAGGCCAAAATGAAGACATGTACAGTCTTTGTTCTAGTGGCTTTAATCACCGTGGGGATGGAGATGGCCTGTGCTCGGACACCTCTTCTCCAAGGTGAGGGTGCTGACGGGGGTCCTACCTGACATCAGAGATTGCTCAGAGCCCAGCTTCAGATCTGAGGATGATTTGGTATAAAAGCAGGCAGTGTGTTCACTGCAGAATGGAGATTTTGGATTGATCAGATCCACATTCTTTGACTTTCAAGAGTGATCCCCCTGCATTTCCACTCTTCTTATCTGATCAGATTGGGTCTGATTAGAAATTGGGGTTTTCTCTTGATGTGCATTGGATGTGGGACTCCAACAGGAGTAACTCCAGGATGAACATGGTGTATGTGTGAAGTGGGGAGATGGCTGTCTGTGATCAGAGATTTTTCTAATATCTTATAAGGTGGAAAGAAGAGGATTATGACAGTGCAGGTTTCTTGTCTGCTGGGATTGTGCAGCCTTTGGAGCAGGGATAACATTCTTCTAAGGCCCTGAATGTGAAAATGGGGACTTTAGAGTAAAAGTGGAGCTGCTGAAGCTGAGGGACGGGTCCAGGAACATGAAGGAAGAAATGGGAGAGGTGGGAGTCCTGCTAGTGGCAAGGCCATCCAACCTCTAACACCAATTCTCATGCCCGTATAGTGACTGTTCCAGATTGCACAAAAACCATTGTCTGTTTCAGAGCAACAACGACCTGGAGTCTGCCCCCAGGTCCCCAGAGGAACCTTTGGGATTTGTGTTGAAAAGTGCTCAAGAGATGCATCATGTCCCAAGGGAATGAAATGCTGCAGCAATGGATGTGGGCATGTCTGCAAAGCTGCTCTCCCTGAAGTGAGTATAAATCAGTCAAGAGCTGTCCAGGGGTGCAATAACTTCCTAGTGGACTTTGCTAGGGCAGATGGGTGCTCACGTATCCACTGCATGCATGAGTCTGGATAACTCCAAGAGAAAGGGTCTGGAAATGAATGGCAGAAGGACACCTGGCTGCATTATCCAAGACCCTCTCCTCGAAGAGAAGCCCCTATCCCTATCCCTGGGTGGCTCTCAGTTGAGACAAGTAACCATGATCCTAGGTTCTCAGGTCATTATTATCCCAGGGCTTCTCACCCCCCTTCTCCTGCCCACCAAGGGGGCTTCACTCTTCCTGAAAAATGAATGATTGTGGGAAGAGGGGGGAAAGGAAAGGGAACACCAATTATTGAGTATCTTCTGTGTCAGGCATTGTGCTGAAGCTGAGATAAAAAGATAAACACAACCAGGTGAGGGAGACAGAACTATGTAAATAATTACAACAGTGTAACCATGGCTTTGTACCAGTTTCTACTAAGGTCTGTGGGCACAAGGGGAAAGTTACTGGCTTTGCCTGGGAGGGTGGATCAGTGGGTGTTGGGAAGGTTGTTGGAGAGTAGAGAACATTTAAGGAAGTGCTTAAAGGAGGCATAAAGTTTGCTGGAGGAAGGAAGGGAAGTTCAGATGGTGGGAGAAGTGTGGGTCCATTGGAGATGGGAAAGTGAGTGTGGTAGAAGTTGCAGCATTTCAGGGGCACAACATCTTAGCATCTCAGTAGAGGGTCATCTAAGCCAGGGTCCAAAGAAGAGATGCCTGTCAGCTTGGTAGACTGTTAGAGGTTTCTGAACAGAGGAAATGTCATGATCAAATTTGTATTTTAGAAGGGTGGCTTTGGTGGCCAAGTGAAAGATGGACGAGGTGTTTATTAAGCGTGCCTGGAGACCAGCCCCAGAAGATTTCTCATGAATCTGATGCTTGGCTAACAAGACTCTTCCACAAACCATTCCCGGCTATTCTCTATCCCTGGACTTGCAGCCCTAGAAGATAAAGATCTAAAGTGGTGGAGTGACCACTTCTAAAGAGCTTATGTCCAAAATAAACCTTATCTGTAGCATTATTCTGGCTGTGTCATTCTTTCCATTTAGGCATTCTAGTGGACCCTCTGTGGATGAGCCAGGACCGTATGTGTGCCCTGCACTGAGCCCATGAATGCAAGGCACTCATGAAAGATCAAGGGCAAGGTCCTCCCAGCTAGTTCCTTTCCTCCTTCCATGTCCTTGTCTCTAAACAGGGCAAAGGGCATAATAATATTTTCTCAATCATTCTGTGAATAAAAATGACCTTCTAGCATGTAGCGAGCCTATTGGAGCAGCCTTTATAAGGGAAAGTCTCAAAAAGAGCAGGAGCAGAAGCAAGTGTGGGAATACCCTATTCTAAGGAAGCATACTGACATCTAGCAGGACTGGATGCCTGACTCCAGGAGAGCAACCCCAGCCCTTGGGATGTGGGACTTTGCGTGGCATAGACTGGGAAGTGCCAGCTCCTGCCCTGGAGTGACTAGGAGTTAGGGTACAGTTAGGACATAGGCTCTATGGGTGGTCTTTGATTCAGAGTTTTCCTGAGGCAGAGGATAAACCTAGGTCTCCCAAAGAAGCCTTGACAAAAATTATGGTCTGAACTGACCGCTACAAGCTCCATCTCCCAGTGCTCTCTGTGTACTTTCCCACCTTGATTCCCCCCACTTAGCCTGCCGAGTTTGGTCTCCCATATCAACTTGTCCCTGTCCATCATACTGCTATTGCTTCTCATATAGCACATATTATAACCCCAGTGGCCCATGGCCTCACCAGTCTGTACATTGGAATGAGCATAATAGCATCAATATCGTCTTTTACTGGCTGGTCATCTATATCCCAAACCTCAGCATGCTTTATTAGTCACTCTTGGTCATTTATGGGGGTTCACAGACACCTCTAACATAGTCTCAAACAATTTCACCTATTGTCTGCCATTCTGAATGCCAAGGATACTTGAGGATGGCATCCTACAACTTCCACTTATGTTTCTGCCCTTTAGATTCCTGAAATCCCTAGAAAGTTGTTTGTGCTCTTTTGTGAGCTTCTCATTTTATTCTCACCTGTATTCCAACCCCCTTTAATATTTTGGAGAAAACGCTTATTTCTCCTTATGGAAATTGACAAGGGCCAGAAAGTCTCACCCTGCTTCCTAGCAGGTAGGGTTTGGAATTAGGATGCTATTTTCTGATGATGTGGATTGATAGGGAGTGACACTTAAGACTTAGGAATTGTCAAAACCAATTCACAACAGCAGAGGTGCCAGTGACAGCATCCTAACTCGATTTGCCATGGGCTGGACTTGGCTATGTCCTCTTCTACATGCTATATTTAGGTTCTTGATATTTTTCCCAAGCCTGGTTCACCAGTCTTTCCTACTGTTTCTGTGAGCTGTGTAATAATGTCTTTCCAAAATTCCTGCTCTCTCAAGTTGGACAGAATTGGCTTTTTTGTTTGCATTTAAGAACACTAACTTGTACAGAAATTGGTGTCAGGAGTGGACACAGGCCAAAAATACTCAGGGAGATGGCAGGAGTCTGGGTTTTATGAACTGGTCTAGTTAGAAGCCCCCTTGTTCACATGCCTATGCTCTCTTGTTCACATAGCCCCAACCCCTTGAGACCTTGGATGGTCTCTGTTTTGGGGAGCCACCTCCATGGTTGGCAGAGCTACAAATGGAACCCTGGGTTGCTCACAGCCTGTGTTTCTTTACCTGTGACCTCTGGCTAAGCACCCCTCACCCTGTGACCATTTGCTCTAATGGGCTCCTCCCTTCCCCCCACACCCCGTCTCCTACCTCCAGTGGACAGGGGTCCTGTCATTGCACCTGTGTCTCTGGGCAGCTGCTGGGTGGCAGCATCTCTCATCCCTGGAGACCCCATTCAGTGCTCCCCTGCAGCTCCATGGACCTGCTGAGCCTGGGCCCCAGCCTGTCACTAGTCGCCCAAGTCCTGACTGCAGCCCCAGGATCCTCAAAGCAGTCTGAGAGGAGGACTGACCCCTTAGACAGAGTGGTGCAGACACCGGATGAGTACTCTGCCCCACTCTCATGTGATCATGTGGCTTCGCCTCCTAGTTCACGTGCCCACTTCCGCTTTATCAAGCCAGTCTGGGAGGGGCTGGTGGGTTGACCCCTTACACAGAGGGGTGCAGACACCAGGTGAGCTCTCCCCCCTGCTCCCCTCTCCCGCCCCTCAGAAATGCCTTGAGCACCAAGTCTGTGCTGATGTTCAGTTCCTGGAGGGTTCGGCCTACGCAATACAGCCACCAGAGGGAACCCATCTACAGGGTGGCAGGTGGAACAGGCCTTCCAAGGCAGCTGGATGCCCACCTGACCCCAAAGCCATTCTTCAGCCTCCCACTTAACCACTTCTGAAGGGTAACCAGGTGTGGTTTCCCCCCAGCCCAGCTGCCTGCCTTGGGAGGCGGCAGAGGCTGTCGTCCTCTGCTGGCCAATTCCTGTTACTGCAGAAGGTAAGAGTCATCCCTGCCTCCCAGCCCAGCACATCATTCCCATTTCACAGGCCAGAACCAGGCCTCAGCACTTCCCTCAGATGGGATGGAGCAGAGCTGGAGTGGGAATAAGGATGGTCTCTGCAGCTGATGTGTGTGGTCCCCATTTTCTCGAGCCCAGAAGGCTCCAGGGACCTCTGAGCATTTGTAACTGTGGCTGTGTCGCTGTGTTTCCCTCCTGTCCGCCTGCCTCCTATCCTGAACACCATAGCCTCAAGTTGGTCCACCTTCCTCTCCTCAGTACACAGCTCCAGTCCACTCGAATTCAACGGGCTCCCCTCACGTTCAATGCGCCTCTTGCCTCAATTCCCCCTGGGCCCAGACCTACTTTCACTGTTAAATTAAGATTTATTTCTGTTACTATATTTCGTGTTTTTTATTTACTATATTTTTATTGCTTTTTTGTTTTTCTTTATCATTTCCATTAGCTAGATTAAGTTTTCATCTGCTGATTTGAAAATCATACTTCTTTTTATTCTTCTAGAATATACCCCGGTGGATTTTTAAAGCATGTTAATATTTTCACCGTTTCCAGAACAAGGAAATTACCTTAGTGTGCCCTCATTTCTCTTCGGACATGCACTCTGCAACCCCATCCCACTTGGTAGCCAAGTAGATATGTCATATAGAATTTTGGTTCTTGATTTCATGTTTGCACTTAAAAAAGTTGTTTGTTTTTATAATAGTCAAATTTATCAGATTATAAACCCACCCTTACTTCCTATGTATTTTTATTCTCCTTCTAGTCCCCTCCCCCTTTCTGCTGGAATGTTTTCCCCAAGAGTGTTTTTGAAAAGGGTCTTTTGGCTTTGGATGCCTGAAGATATCTTTGCTTTGTACTCACATTTAAATTATAGTTTACCTGGACATAGCATCCTAGGTTTAAATGTTTTCTTTAATACTTAGACTATTTCTTCATTATCTTCCAGGTTAGAAATGCTGCTGAGAATTCTGAAATTAACCTTGTCTTTCTCTCTGAAACTTATAAAATTTGCTATTTTTTCTTTTTTTAAAATTTAATAAATCTTTATTGTCACACCCCTCTCCCCCTGAGATTTGTCAGTCCACTCCCTTTCTATGCCCCTGATTCTATTATATTCACCAGTTTATTTTGTTCATCAGATTTTTTATTCACTTGATTTTTAGATTTACTTGTTGATAGATATGTATTTGTTGTTCATAATTTTTATCTTTACTTTTTTCTTCTTCTTCCTCTTCTTAAAGAATACGTTTCAGCATTTCATATAATACTTGGTTGGTGATGATGAACTCCTTTAGCTTTTTCTTTTTTGTTTTTTTAATATATTTTTTGATCTTTCACAGAGAGGAAGGAAGAGGGATAGAGAGCTAGAAACATCAATGAGAGAGAAACATCGATCAGCTGCCTCCTGCACTCCCCCCACCGGGAATGTGCCCGCAACCAAGGTACATGCCCTTGACCGGAATCGAACCCAGGACCCTTCAGTCCGCAGGCCGACGCTCTATCCACTGAGCCAAACCAGTTTCAGCCCTTTAGCTTTTTCTTATCTGTGAAGCTCTTTATCTGCCCTTCAATTCTGAATGATAGCTTTGCTGAGTAGAGTAATCTTGGTTGTAGGTTCTTGCTATTCATCACTTGGAATATTTCCTGCCACTCCCGTCTGGCCTGCATAGTTTCTGTTGAGAAATCAGCTGACAATCGTATGGGTGCTCCCTTGTAGTACTAACTGTTTTTCTCTTGCTGCTTTTAATATTCTCTCTTTGTCTTTTGCTCTTGGCATTTTAATTATGATGTGTCTTGGTGTGGTCCTCTTTGGATTCCTTTTGTTTGGGGTTCTGTGAGCTTCCTGGACTTGTAAGTCTATTTCTTTCACCAGGTAGGAGAAGTTTTCAGTCATTATTTCTTCAAATAGGTTTTCAGTATCTTGCTGTCTCTCTTCTTCTGGCACCCCCATAATTCATATGTTGGTACGCTTGAAGTTGTCCCAGAGGCTCCTTACACTATCTTCAAATTTTTGGATTCTTTTTTCTTTTTTCTTTTCCGGTTGAGTGTTTTTTGCTTCTTTGTATTTCAAATCTTTGACTTGATTCATGCAGTCCTCTAGTCTGCTGTTAGGTCTCTGTATAATATTTTTTATTTCAGTCAGTGTATGTTTAATTTCTAGTTGGTCCTTTTTCATATCCTTTAGGGTCTTGCTAAATTTATCAGCCTTTTCTAGGAAATTCTTGAAAAACCTTATAACCGTGGTTTTGAACTCTATATCCAGTCATTTGCTTTCCTCCATTTCTTTTGTTTGTGATCTGTTTCTTTGTCTCCACATTTTTGCTGCTTCCCTGAGTTGATAGGGTAGCTTTGTGTGCTAGGTGTCCTATATGGCCCAGTGGCTCAGCCTCCCCAGTTACCTGAGGTGGACACTCTTGGTGCACCCCTTTGTGGACTGTGTGTTCAGCCTTGTTGTAGTTAAGTCTGATGGTTGTTGGTATCACTGGGAAGGACTGACCTCCAGGCCAATTGGCTGTGAGGATCAGCTGTGTCTATGCCGGGAGAACTTCTGTGCTGGAGACACCCTTATGGGACAAGACTTGCAAAATTGCAAAAGTCTCTGTTCTCAGCTTGGATGTGGCGGAGTCTCAAGGCAGACTAGACAGCCTTGGCTTCCTGTCAGCCCTGTCCTATGAGGCCCCTGGGTCTCAGTGTCCCTCAGTAATCACTGCAAGCACCTCTGAGAGAAAGCCACCCTTGAGTTTCGCCTGCTGCCAGACAGTCCAGTTTCTCCCCAAATGAGTCTGGGTTCCCAGAAACTCGCCCGGAACTGGAGTTCAGTGCAGTCGGGAGCTTCTGTCTCCTTCCTGCTTTAGAAAGCCAGCCGTGAACTCAGCTAGCTGCCTGTGCACTCAGCCTGTCCTCTCTGTGCGCGTGTGCCTCCGGACCTCAGCCTCCGCAGCTCCCCTGAGTCTCAGTGTGCTTTCTCTTTTCCTAACAGTCCAGTTTCTCCCCAAATGAATCTGGGTTCCCAGAAACTCACCCGGAACTGGAGTTCAGCACAGTCGGGAGTTTCTGTCTCCCTCCTGCTTTAGAAAGCCAACCACGAACTCAGCCGCCTGTGCGCTCAGCCGCCCATCCTCTCCATGTGCTTGCACATCTCCGTACCTCAGAGGAGAGCCTTTTGCAACTCCTCTGCTTCTCAATGTGCATTCCTCTTTCCTTCTAGTTGTAGAATTTCCATTCAGCCAGCTTCCTGTGGTTTTGGATGGTGTCCGTTTTGTCTTTTAGTTATAGTTTTTATATTGTTGTGCGAGGCGGCAGTTTAGGTGTTTACCTATGCCACCATCTTGGTTTCTCCTAAAATTTGCTATTTTAAAATTGTGGGTTATATTTCTTTGTATGTGTTTATGTGTGACATTCATTCATTTATTCATTCATTCATTCTACTGACACTTTATCAACCTTCAAACTAGGATTTTTTTTTCCCTTGCAGCCCCATGGCCCCACTGGCTCAAGCATAGCTATAGGGACTGCGGAAAAATCCAGGTTATAGTCCCCTAGTCAGATGGATCTCCATCTCCTCTGACAACCACAGCCTGTTACTGAGCTGAATTTTCTACTCCAGTCTCATCTTCCCCTCAGGGTGAGTCTGTCCCAGACTCCTCCTCACTCTTTCAAGGCTCAAGGACACTGGAAGAGCCACCTGACTGGTCCTACAGGCTCATCCAGTGCTCTCCTGTGAGTTGGTTTACAGAAACCAGGTGGGGACCGCTTGCCAGTAAGTCTGCTGTACTCATGTCCAAGACAGAGGTGGAGGAACTGGCTTTCCCCCTGTCTTTAGCCAGGATCTCACAGTACTTCTAAGTCCTGTGAAAAGAGAGGCAGTCTCTCATTGCTGTCCAGACGTGGTGTGACCACGTGTGAGCAGGTGAGGACTAGTGGAAACATGACATCATCTTGGCCATGAGCACACTGACAGTAGGGTAGTGATAGGCCTCCAGGCTCAAGAGGCTTTGCCGAGAGCAGACCGCTCCACAGAAGCCACATGAGAAGGACCTGCGTGGAAATACTAGTATGTGAGCAAGACTAATCCATTGCAAGTATACAATTCAGAGATTTTTTTAATAAATGTGTTCAGCAGGGCAACCATTGCCATATTTCAGTTTTAGATATTTTCATTACCCCTAAAAGTTCCTCTGCCCATTTACAGTTCACCCTGCTTCCACCTCCAGCTCTAAGCAACCACTTATTTGAACTTTCTCTTTATAAACTTGCTTTTTCTAAACATTTAAACATGTATTCTTTGATTACTAAATAATATTCCATTTTATGGATATCATTGGCTGCTTTTTATTTACCAAGCATAGAAAAGATTCTAGTTGCATTATCCTAATGTGCTTATTCCTCTGAGACTATCCTATGAAATACACTAATATATTTGTAGTTATTTGTATTACTTACAAATTTAATATCTTTTTGGTTCTCTTGTATTCTTCTGGCAAACCTTCTTGCAGCACATCTGGGATACTCCAATTGTGTAGGTAAATTATAGCAATATAACGCTTAGCCAGCAGATGGAGACAGAGAACACCAAATATTCAGACTCAGGTTTTGTTTGTTTTTTTTTTTTACTTATACTGTTTCTCAGCCTCCGGCGCTGTGGCCCCCAAGATATCAGGTTTCATTCACTGTAGCATTGGTTCTCAAACCTGACTGTGCATTGTAATTACCTATGCAACTTAAAAAAAATACAGATTCTGATTTTAGTGGTCTGGGATGCAGTCTTGCCATTGAGACATCTAAAATCTGCACAAGTGCTTGTAATTACAGCAAAGTTTGGGACCCACTACTTTAGAACGGAGAACAGTGGGTCTTGAGCTGGAGAACTTGTGAAAAACAGAGACCCTAACTGTCATAGTTTTCATCCTTTTGAGAACCTGTGCATGCTGAAATGGCCAGGTATTAAGCTTAAGATAGTTAAATATGTAATCAGGACTAAATCTGATACCGTCTCATGTTAGATTCTAATGCATCAGAGTAACTTTAGGCATCAGCTGTTTAAGAAAATTTTATAGGAGAAAAATCTCACTTAATAAAATGCTATTGTCATTATTTTTATTATGATCATTATTGTATCAACTCACCACACTGTATTACAACTGCCTGTTTACATGGCTGTCTCCCTGTGAGCCCTTTGAGAGTTAGCATCGAGTCTTATTAACCTTTCTACCTCCCCCATCTAGCACTGGCCAGACATACAGCAGGTTCTCAGCAAGTGTCTGTTGAATGAATTGTGAAGGTATTAAATATCCCCATTTTATAGATGAGAATAATGACTTGTCCTAGGTGACACTACTGGTCAGGGGCAGAGCAGGAACTGAATCCAGGTCTTAGACTCCTTTCTCCAGTGCTGTTCCCTCTATACTGCCTCTACCATCAGTCTGTCGAGGCCAGATATAGAAGAAGTCAAAATACAAAAAGGAGTTCTTTTCCTGTTTTTGTGTTTTTGTTTGTTTGTTTGTTTGTTTTTTCGTTTTTGTTTTTGCTCTGTTTGACTCTGGTCTTCCCAGCTATGGTTTTCCTGATAATTGAGGGCCGAGGGAAAGATTTCACACAGCCTTGCTCTCAGGTGGGACAACTGTGACATCGGAGCTGACAGCAGCCTTCAGGATCATCCAGTCCGCCCCACCCCACCCCTTTACCTCAAGGAAAACCAAGAGTCCTAGAGGGGGAGTGAGTCAACCACAGTCACATGGCTAACACCGGAGCTGGACTCCCTTTACAGTGCTCTTTTTATTCATAGGAGGTAAAGTGACCTCAGCGTGGGCAGAGCAGCAGAGAGGAGCCAGTTACTCAGAGGGCAGATGCTTCATGGAAGCCTCCAGCACAAGCAGTCGACCCCTAAAGCCTCCAACAGGTACCCCCAGAAATAGCGTGGCCCGTGCTGGGAGGGGCGGGAGAGGAAATCTCAGCAGGCAGAGGACATGTAGTCTGGGCCCCGCCCAGAGGGACCTTTTATAGTTTACTAGAGGCCTGGTGCACAAATTCTTGCACCAGTGGGGTCCCTTGGCCTGGCCTGTGGGATCGGGCTGAAACCGGCTCTCCAACATCCCCTGAGGGGTCCCAGATTCTGAGAGGGCGCAGGCCAGGCTGAGGGACCCCACCAGTGCAGATTGGGGCCAGGGAGAGATGCATGAGGTTGGCCTGCTGGGGAGGGACTATGGGAGGGCTCCAGGGCATGTCTGGCCCATCTTCATCAGTTCCAATCGGCCAGGCCCCAGCAGCGAGCTAACCCCTGGTGGTCAGTGCAAATTGTAGCAAGCAGTTGAGTGGCTTTAGCATATCATTAGCATATTATGCTTTGCTTGGTTGAATGGCTGTGGTCAACCAGACACTTAGCATATTAGGCTTTTTTTATAGGATGCTCTTTGCCAACTGCTGACGTGCCATGCTCTTTATAGCTTTTTTAAGAGGAGGGTAATTACCTTCCCAATCCTGGAGGTTTATGGCTACAGAAGGGACATGGGACATTTCATCCCACTTGCGCCCTTTGAATGTGAATTCATATGATTTATCTTTGGGTTAGTGCACTTGCCTGGAGTTGCAGCAGGACTGTCCCACCAGGTCCACTCTTTTCTGCTAACACCTGCTGGCACCCAGGGCACAGCTAGAGAAGTGAAACTCATAGGCCTCTGAAGTGGGAAAATACAGTTAGATGTCACTGTGGTAGGGAAGTGTGTGTGAAACTCACTGGTCCAGGTAGGGGTGGGGAGCAGGGCCTGCTGGCTGCCCCCAGGGTTTCTGTTGGGACTCGGGAGAGAATAGTGGGCAGTTGGTAAGACTGCCTGCCCCTACATAGACCAGCAAACTTTCACTCTTCATGCCTTCGTGCCTTCATTCGTCATCCTTCACACAAAACAAACAACAAATACCACCTACACTGTGTCAGGCAACTACATGTTGAGAATAGTATACTGGCCCTGGCCTTGAGGAGCTCACAAATGACCTTTAATTTCACCTGACTTTTTAAAATAAATCATGAGCTGCTGGTTGTGCTTATTTCTGGGGTTCTGCAAAGAAGTGATTGCTGTTGTTTCCCTAGGCAAACTGCAGTGTATGTGCGTGTGTACGTGCATGTGTAGGGAAGCAGCCACTGCGCGGGGTAGCCACTGCACAGCTCAGGTGCTACCTCCTCCAAGAAGCCTTCCTTAACCTGTCCTGCATCCCGTCAAAGTGTGTTCTTTGGAACATCAATCCCCTGAGATGTGTGAGAAAGGGTTTCATTGTCAACTGAGTTTGGCAGACGCTGAATATCACCTCCCCACCTTGGGGATTTTCGAATAACATTAGACTAGGCAAACAGAAAACTGTAAAAGAATTCCTTTAACTTTGCTTACACAGCCTTTTCCAAGCAATAGAATTCTTTTCTCAAGGAACACATGCTAGCATCCTGTGGAGCGTGTTCTGTGTGACTCGCTGTGTAGGCTGTTTGAGAGGATGACATGAGATGCTAAACACATGACTCCCAGCACAGCTCCCAGCACGTGCATCGTGGACACCCAGCGCATGAGTGCCTTTGGCACTTCTTCCCTAAAGTTAGCAATGTTGATTCAAGCCTTTCCTAGCCCAGCTACAAAAAAGCATTTTAGACTGTTGGGACAAGAAATTTTCCAGAAAACTATTGTCGATCCCTTTCCGTGAAAGGATCACATAAGGTGGAATTAAAGCAGTGTGTACTTTGGAAGCCGAAATGTGGCCCTGATGAGCCTAGTTATGAGAACACTCACTCTTGGTTTACTGGGCAGCAACTGGTCACACCTGCACGAGCAGGAGGTAATGAAGTTGGGTAACATGCCCAAAGTAGCGGAACAACCCCACCTTGCACACACAAACCAGAGTGGGTTCCATCACTCAGGTTCAGTTCTGAGTACCTCTTGGTCTGAGCCTTTGGAAAAAATCTGGCAGTGGTATCCCAAAAGCCTTAAAAATCTTTCCACCTACAAATGCCACTCTGGAATTATGGTAAGGAAACTATGCAACATGCAGACAACGCTATGTGCATGAGGATATTCATCACAACATTTTAAAGGGCAATACTGGGAACAACCGATGTCTAACAGGGAATGGCTCAATCCACAATAGGACTTCTCTGTTAAATACCTTACTGCTGTTTAAAATAAAGTTTATAAAGAGTTTGAGTGATATGGGGACATGCTTACGCTGTGATGTTAAGGAAATAACATCACATCTTTTATTAAGAATAAAAATACACATTATAGTAATAGCTATGTTGGTGCACTGAGGAAGAAAAATTTACCAATGTATTAGGAGAGGTTATTTCTTAGTAGAGAAGTAATGAGTGATTTTTCTTTCTATTCTATATATTTTTTTATATTTTCTCCTCTTGTCCTATATGTTTTTCTCTATTTCCAAGTTTTATACAATAATGATCAGGAAAAGGTAAGCATTTATTTTAAAAAGGAAAAAGAAAGATTGGAAACCGAGTTACCAGTAGGTCTAAAAAGCATTACAGGCACTATTGCAGTGCCCAGCGAGACCTCCCCTCTCTGAACAATGCCGGTTTGTGTTGGGGAATCCACCCAGCAGTGCTCCTCAATCCCCGGGAGCCATGTGCCCTGTGTTGTCACATCTGTGTAGGACATACACTATTACTTAATATTTTTATAGAAACTAACTCAGTTTTTTAAACTTAAGTACATATATTTTAAGATAACGTTTTAACTACTCTAAATGGAAAAAGTAATACCACTTTTCATCAATGGAAAATAACCACAAAAATAAATGCAGTAAAGCCAATCAATATTATCAAATTCTAGACAGGTAAAGCTCCTGAGTTAAACCCTATTTTCTCTCTGTTTAATAAAAAGTGGGGCCTGGGAGACTGTTGTCAGGGAGGAAGGGACAGATTACTACAGTTGTGAGATTAACAAATTCCAGCACAGCAAGACTCCTTAAATGAATCAGAAAGATGGAAAGGTAATTGAAAATTATTTTCTGATTAGAGCTTTTAAAAAATGATTTGCTTATGTAGCCCCCAAACTGCCTGCCATACCACACACTCGGGGCAAGTGCCATGCAGTATTCTGAGCACCTGTGGGTCTCCCACGGGCTGTGATCACTTGCCCAGCTGGTTTCTAACTCAAGGACAGGTGTTTCTATCGCCAGCATCTTTCCTTCCCTTGTGCAATTCCACAGCCTCACCTTTATTTCTATGCTGTATTCCTAATGCCTTTGTCATTTATTTCCAAAGTATGTTCCGGGGCTTGTAAAACCATAAACTCGCTGATGCTGCGCCAGTTCTGATCCAAAACAGGCCAGGCATGTTCCAAATGGCAAAAAAGAGGCCACCAGTGCTGGGAATTGGCGGAAGCCAGGTAAAGGCTTGGTGACCTTGAACTCACTCATTTATACAGATGAAGAAACTGAGGCCTGAGAGGAGGGAGGGTTAGACTCTAGGTCCCCGAATCCCAGTTCAATGCCACCTCTCCGTTACACTCCACCTGAAGTTTGCTCAGAATCAAAGTCACCGTTTGGCTTTTAGTGTGAGAGCTTTGCCTGCTTTGGAACCAGAAAGTAAAATCAGAGAGCAATGAAGAAGAGAAGGGGTCCTCCTGCAGGCGTTTCTCTTCGAGTCTGGCCTCATTTTTCTCTCTCCTAATCGACACCTCGCTGTGGGCTTGCTTGGCTCAAGAAAGAATCACACACACAAAAATAAACCACACATCTGTGAACTTCTGGAGAAGGTAGGGTACTCATATGACTCATTCAGCCAACGTCCAGGAGAGACTCTCCATCCACCAGTATACCTGGCACTTCCACCTCATTTAATAGAAGACAAGAAGTCCCAGAGAGGAAGCCTGACTCACTTAGGATGGCCCAGCTAGTAAGCAGCCGTGCTGGGACTTGGATATGAGTCTCTGGGTCCAAAGCCAATGCTCATCTCAACAAAAAAAGTTTTAAAAATAAAATTCATTTTCAAACTTGGGCAGGCATCAATGGAACCCTAATTAAAATTCATTTATTCATTCCATTCATTCAACAAATACTGATCAAGTGGGATATGCCCATATATGTTGACGAGGGATGCATGGTATGACTGCCTAGTAGCACTAAGGAGCTGCGTGAGGTCTGAGGCTTTGAATTTAAAATATTTTTTTAATGATTTCAGAGAGGAAGAGAGAGGGAGAGAGATATAGAAACATCAATGGTGGGAATCATTGATTGGCTGCCTCCTCCACGCCCCCTACTGGGGATCGAGCCCATAACACGGGCATGTGCCCTTGACTGGAATAGAACCTGGAACCCTTCAATCCACAGGCTAGGGTTGAGGCTTTGAATTTAAAGTGTGAACCACCAGCATGGTTGTGCGTTTTTCTTGAACCTCATGCAGCTACACAGGGTCAGGCACCAAGTAAGTGGAAAGTTAGATCTAACCCGGTGGTGGTTTTGCCAAAGGAACATGATAAAGTGAAGAGGGAGAGTTGAGGGTATGCAAGAAAGTGATCAAGATGAGGTATCATAGGATTTAAAAGTGAACTTTATTTTAAAACTTCACAAAATGAATGTTGAAACCAGGTTGTATGCCTGTTCAGGTTGAAATTGTCATCTTTGTACCAAAGCTGTCTTAAGAGTGTTTGCCTGGGCTGGTTCAGCTTGTAGATGTAGGAGGGTCTCCTTGATTTACATTGCTGTTTGAGCCAGTGCTCGACCTGAGTGAGTCCTTCCTCCGGAAGGAGCCTTTTGAGACAAATCTCAGGGTCAGTCCAAAGCTCAGGAGCTGCAACTCAACTTGTAAAGCCCTTTTATAGCATTACTTGCATAAGTAAATAGTTGGCTTCCTATTTCAGGAAGGGATGTATTTGTTCTCAAGGCTGCCTTGTGTCCTGGGCACTCACTGGGGTCCTGGAAAGCAGCCACTCCTCTCCTGACATCGTTTTGAAATAGCCAGGGCGGTTTGCACTCTTCAACCACAAGATGCAAGAGTACACTGAATTCAGCTGAAATATAAGCTGCACTGCTTCCCCTCTCAGTTTGGTCGTCTGTCCATCCCCTAACTTCTCATAGCACTTCCTGAGAATCTGGCCTCCTTGCCACTCATTGTAGGGGCCCATGCATGATATGCATTACTTGGTTTTCATTGATGTCAGCAGTGGTAATGATTAAGTGCAAACACCCCACCCCATTCACATGTCTCCTTTTTTCCTGCAGATCCCTATTGTGAGTGAAAGTGTGAATGCCTTCCAGAATTTCTTCCAGAACTTGTACCTAGAGTGCAGGTGAGGTAAAAGGGTAGGAAGTAAATTCTTTTTTGTTGTTGTTAATCCTCCCCCGAGGATATTTTTCCATTGACTTTTAAGAGAGTGGAAGGGAGGAGAGAGACACAGAGAAAGGAACATAGATGTGAGAGAGATACATTGATTGTTTGCCTCCGACATGAGCCCTGACCAGGGCTGGGGATCAAGCCTGCAACTGAGATATGTGCCATTGACTGGAATCAAACGCAGGACCCTTCACTCTGAGGGCCAACATCCTATCCACTGAGCCAAACTGGCTAGGCGAAAATAAGCCCTTTTGACATGAATCACACCACCACCCTTCCCGCACTTCAGATGTCAACCTTTACCCTACTTAGATGTGGCAGTCCTTGGAAAAACCCAGAACAGAAACTTCCCTGCCAAGTGAAGGTATAAGAAAAGCGGAAATATATGCATATATTAAAAATGTATCAAGATGTACACTTCAAATGTGTACTCTTACACATTTGAAGTGTAGGTAAATTATAATCCAGTAGAAATTCTTTAAATAAAGCAGAATTCTAGATTATGTTCTAACTAGCCTAGGATTTAGGGGTGGGAGCCAGCAAGAATGCTGTTACCCACGTTCAGATCCCAATGTTCTGGGTTGCCTTTGACAAGAGGACATCAAAATAGTGATGAGTGATGGCCAGTTGTTGTTTCCAAAAGAGAACAATACAAGGTAAGGCACCCCACCCCCTACTCTTGCCCTCACATTCTCAATACCTACAAGAGATTTAAGAAAGAAAAACCCAGGAAATCCCAAGTGTGACTATCTCCCCAGATAAGACAGAAATGGAAGAAAACCAAACTTTTCAAAGTAAGCATTTTGATCTGCATGCAAACATGGAGTTAATCTCAGGACAGCTAAGCACAATTACACAGATGAATTCATTGTGTGAAATGGTCATTGAGCGTAGAGAATGTTAGTGCCAGTTCAGAGTCCAAGCTCTGCAGGGGTCATACCTGAATCTGCTGAGTTGAGCACATGGAAACCTCAGCGTGCATTCAGGCTTGACCATTGTTTTTTTCATTTATTTCAGAGTTGCTCACCGGAGTGGCTTCAGGAAATGCAAATCGAGTGTCTGTAGTGGTATTTAAAGACATGAAGGGTTTCGATGTGTGTTAAACTGAAAATATGAATAAATGTCTTTCAGGATGTATTTACATGTACTAATATTGTTCTTAAGATAATGGTATAATTTTTGTAATTCTTTGCCCTTCAAATCAGCTTCTGTTTGTACAGAAAGGATACAAGCATTAGACTGGGGACCATGGCAACCAGGTTCTAGCTGTCATGCCATCTCAAATTCTCTGGAAGTCCTCGGTTACTTCCTTCCTTGACTCTGGGCCTCCACACTGTAAACTGAGGAGTTTGGACCACACGGTCTAGCTCGCTAGTTCTGAGGCTGCAACTCAGTGGAGTTTGGAAACACCACTTCCCTTCCAGGATTTTATTGTAAGCAAATGGGAAATGTTTTTACCGTGTAAAATGCATAGGACTCTACAGATGGTTTGGCCTTCCAAACCCACAAACCTAGGGCTACAGTTGGAGAGAACTCGAGTCTTTGTTTTAACTAGCTGTCCCCGTTCCAACCAAGAGAAATATTTAAACTCATCAAGTATCACTGGCCATGGTGAATGTGTGAAATTCAGCGCAACGCAGAGCAATTTCTCCGTGTTTATAACCATAACATGTTTGCCCTGAAGGAGTCCTAAACAAACATGTAGGCCCAGAGAGGTCAAGCAACTTGCCCAAGATCACAGAGGCAGCAAGAGGGAATGAGGACCAAAATGTAGGTCTCCTCGCTCCCAGCCTGGTCAGAACTGCTACACGTGCCCTTCGGAGTTGGAAAGCTCACCTTTTGGATTTGTCTTTCCATATTTACCTATACCCTTCTCAGGAAATAGAAATGTTGAATTTTATTTTTTTAGAGTTAGATCTTATTGAAGTTTACTGGAGAAATGATTATTGATGAAAAACTCACAGTTGCCTCATCTCTAGGACAGTTTCACAAAAGAAATGATGAAGGGTCTTTGTTCAAAGCTGTCCCTGCCTCTTCATTAGCAGCAGAGTAACCAGGAGGCAAGAGAAGGAAAGGGGGTTCCCAGGCTCCCTAGGAACTGAGCAGGAACAGCCTCAGCTGGATAGGTCTGTGTTGACTTTCTAAATTTGCATCAGAACAGGGTCCTGCTGTGCTGATGGAGCTTGGGCCTATGGAAAACAAGGTGGCATTGGAGTAAGAAAATGACAGAACAAATCTGAGTATGTTATGTCTCACAGTGTCCCCTGACCTTGCATCTTGGGGGAAGGTATTCCCATTGCTAGCATTCTCAAATGCCTGAGCCGCCATACATTTGTTACCCAAAGTCAGACCTTATACACAAGGTGCCACACTTCTGCTCCAATGCACTTGAATTTGGGGGTCATGTCTTTACGTCTCCTAGGGAGGCAAGTCAAGGATCTGTCAGTTGAAGCTAAGGGAAGTGAGCATGGCATGGTAGAAATGGCGAGGAACCAGAAGAGCCAAGTTCATTACCACCCTGCTGTATGACTTTGGGCAGGACACGTATCTTCTCTGTTTCCTCACCTGTGAGAAGGGGAGAATTCTATCTCCTGAAAGCACTGTTGAGGAGATTGAAGGAGTAGAGACATCTATAGTTTCCTTTCTCTGCACCCTTCCTTAGCAGGATCTACATGAGAGGTGCTGCCATGTACTGGCCATCTACTAGGTGCCAAGCACCTACTAGCTCATCACATTTGAAAGTGTTTTCACAAATGTCAGCTATGGAAAGATATGGTACTCAAAGTAGGATGTCACTTTGACATTCAATTCTCACTCACCTCAAACCAACTGTTGCGGTTGTTTGTGAAACAGTGATATGGCGTGTGGCTCACTTGTCTATTCTCCAGTATCTTCCACTGGAGATGGGAGAGCTTCCATCCTCCCTTCCTTCCGTCCCCAGTCCCACTCTACTGCTAGTGTCATCTCTTTGTAGTTGACGCTGACCTCTAAACCCTCTTATGTAGGAAAGGCAGCTTCCCATATGTGAAAGAGGAGGGGCCACAGTGGCCTTGGTGAGACCCTGTCTTCCAGCCCCACATCCCCCTTCTCAGCTTCCCCAACACACTGTCACCTGTTTAGCTCATAGCATCTTCATCCTGGACATTGTTGGCCCCCAACAAAGTTCCGATACAGAAGAAAGCACCTGTGAGGTATCAACTTGGCTCTGCCAGTCACTTGGAGGCCAAACGTATCCCAGTGTCCACAGCTAAAAGCAAATCAGCCCAAAAAGCATCCCTGTGCCTCATCTGAACACAATCTCTGCTTTGAACCTTATGCCAAGTCTAGGTCTTATCAGCCAGTGTGTGTGTGAATTACCATATGAAAGAACTCTCTTGGATCACATTTAAAAGAATCCTCTTTTTAATTTAGATAAGAGAAACACCTAATTCTCCAGAGAATACACATAAATTCCTCTCTAAATGTCCAAACGCGATAGAAGATATGATTATCTCCTTATAAAATAAAGAAATCTCTCAGCTATGAGGAAGAGCCCAGAAGCCTGAATTTTCTGCTTGGGACAGCAGCAGGGCCACCACGGAAGACTGTCCAAGTTGTTCACTGCACAAGGGTCTTGGTTTACTGGGGCTGGAGGGGCTGAAGGGGGTGGCTTAAATCCAGCCTGCCCACTAGCTGAGCCGTGCGCTCAGTGAGAGCTTATGTCGGTTCAAAGGGAGGTGCACCTTTCTGTAATTCAGCAACGCCCCTGTGTTTGCTAGCAGGCAGCTCCCATCCAGGAGAAATAGGTCTTTGCTTACAAACACATCATCTTCCAAAGATCTGCTCATGGCAAGAGCAGATCGCAGAAAAGCAGAAGTGAAGGCTGGGTCATGGCGGGTGTGAGGAGAAGCTGCTCTTACAGACCATCTGGTGTCGGGAGGGGCTTATGCCTCCAACGGCTCCCAGCTGGCTTCCAAGGCTGCTCAGTGTGAGAAGAACTCAATAAGAGATGTCTCCTTGCTCTCCCTGTCCTTCACTATTCTTCATTAAGGCTCAGGTTGGCCTTCCCTGACCTCTCAGCCTTCCCCTTCCCTGTTAGGGTTCTCAAAGCAGCTCTGCTTTTACTTTATAACTGGCATGTTGCACTTTGCAATGATATGTGTGTTGGTCCTTTGATTCCCATCCACCTCCCCTGTGAGACTGTAAGCTGTCTGAGGGGATACTATGTTGGGTTTTGCTCTTATGTCCCCAGCACAGCATCTGGGGTGCAAAGCAGGATCTATGAATGGATAGAAATGGTGTGAATGAAAGGGCATGGGTCTTGCACTTCTGCATCCCTTCCTGGGCCTGACAAACCACACTAGTAAAAACACAGCTCCCCAAATCGCCCAAGGGGACTAGGATTTGTATTTTTACAAGGTTTTCTGAGTGATGCTAAACCACCCATCAGGACTGAGAATCCACACAGACTGTTGCAATAGATGTAGGAACCTTAGACACCAAACAGAGGGAGCCTGAGGTCCAACCTGAAGTCTCCTGGGAGGCCTTCTGGTGGGAATGACACCTCAGGCAGGTCTCGATGGTAGTGTGATGTGAAGACAGGAAAAGAAGGGCATTCTGGGTCAAATGAACAAAAAATGAGAGACAGGACACACATGGGGTACATTATGGAACAGGGCAGTGGGACTGAATCAAAATGACAGCAACTGAGCCCCTGGTAGTAAATCAAGCGTAAGTCATCCACCATTCACCTGGGCTTCCAGAACTCTTCGGGGCAGGAATCCCACGTTCAGCAACCCACAGAGGGGTCACGCTACATCCCCATTTGCAGTGCAGGCCTCATTCCTATTTTGGTTTCCATTTACCTCTCTCTCTTTCTCTAATGAAACTGTGACCTCACAAATAGCCTTCTGAACCCAGTGCCTTCAGGGCAGTATTGCCGCTTCCGACACCCAGATGGTCCCCAAGACCCACCCACGACCCAGCCTTCACTTCTACTTTTCTGCCCTCTGCTCTTGCCATGAGTCTTTGGGAGATAATGTATTTGCAAGCAGAGGGAAGACCTATTCCTCCTCGCATACACAGGGCCTTGATAAATAGGCATGATTTAAGAATTCCAAACTGTCCTGGATGGAAAGAAGAGGTGCTAACGCTGGAAAAATTGTAGGAGCATCCCACAGCCAGGGTGTCCAGCCATGCTCATCACCGTGCAAGAATGGGCCATTTTACTCCATTTAAAAGCAATGTCAGGAGCATAAAGACCAGGGCGCAGAGGGGCCTGCACCTCCTGTTTCACTTCATCTTTATTGGGCTCAGAATGGGGAGGCGGGGGAAGAGGGTGGAGAATGGGGTCTAAGGTTGGGAATGACAGAGGGGATGCCTGTGGATGGGAGGGCAGATCCTCAGAGATCTGCCTTGGCTGGAGTGGGAACTGTCCACAAGCCGGTGAAGGAAAGACCGCTCTTCCCCCACCCCAGCTCCTGTCCATCCTTCGCCATCTTCCATGGCCTCTGTTCCTGCTCCTCCCTTCTCCTCCTGCACTGCTGGCCAGGGGACTCCAGCTAGGTTGGCAGGCGATCCTCCCTCTTAACCGGACTTTTTAAGCTGGACGGGTTTTCTAAGACCAGCGAATATGCCGCAGAGAGCAAGGGAGAGTCCTCAGCAATTTCCCTCTTTTTGGACTAGGCGGCCTCTAGGAACCAATGTGGGCCTGAAGTTCTCAGCCTCTGCACGCAGCTGCAGACCCAGGCGTCCTCTGAGCAGTGCCCCGTGCCACAGTTCAGTGCCACCCCACCGAAGCCTGAACTATCTTGTCTGCTGTCCAGTTACAAATTAATCTCTTGTCATCAGTGATTAACTTCTTCGAGCCACAGGAGCTGCTGAACCAAAACAGCCCCTTGGGGTGAGAGAGTCTGCAGGTCCCTGCGGTGTGTGGATCTGCCTGTGACCCTCGTCACTCTGGCCCCTGTGCTGTGTCAGCAGGGGAGCAGGGCCGGCCGGGACAGGGTCCTGCTCTGGGCACGGCCGCTCTGGAATGCTTGCTGGGCTCCTCAAGGTGGAGACCCACACAGCAACAGCCTAGGCCAGTGGTTGGCAAACGGCGGCTCGTGAGCCACATGCGGCTCTTTGGCCCTTTGAGTGTGGCTCTTCCACAAAATACCACGTGCGGGCACCCACGTACAGTGCGATTGAAACTTCGTGGCCCATGCACAGAAGTCGGTTTTCAGCTCTCAAAAGAAATTGCAATCGTTGTACTGTTGATATTTGAGGCTCTGTTGACTAATGAGTTTGCTGACCACTAGCCTAGGCTTTGTTTTTTCAGTGTGTGTGTCTGCAAAGAAGGTTTTTAAAACGGGATTGGGGTGGGTGTGCTCTCGGGAGGCCTCTGTCACCTGAATACAACAGCCTGAGACTGGTATGGAAGGGAGGGGCGCCAAGCTTTGGGACTTGCCGGATGTTGAGGGGACTGAGGATCATCTCTTAGAGCACCTGTCAGCAGGGGATGAGGCCTTGGAGATGTCGATGCCAACTTTCTATAGACTCCAAGGAAGGGAGCCTGACTCACTAAAGCCACACTTAGAGCCAACGGGGAGAGAAGGGCAGATGTCAGGTCATGTTCATATGTCAGGTAAAAGGCTCATTCCTTCGCCACCACGGAGACAGGCAACACACAGCTCTCTTTGGAGAAAAGACCCAGAGAACCCTTCCACAAGCCACGTCTGCCATTTGAGGTTCTTAAAAATAAAATTCCTGAAAAAATCCTAGCAGATTTCGTCTCACTTCTTAGTTCTAGGGCTCCTCACAGCAATTTTAAAGTGATGTCTTTATTCACTTCTTTGGCCATCTCCCCCCACCCCACCCTGTCCCCCCCACCCAAACCCATAGCCCCAGTCTACCCATGAGGAAAACATCAGACAAACTCCAGCAGAGGAACACTGTAGAGAGCCTGACCAGCGCTCTTCAAAACTGCCAACGTCATCAAAAACCAGGGAACCCGAGAAACTCTCACAGCTCAGAGGAGCCCGAGGAGACCAATGACTCAACGCAAGGAATCCTGGGTGGAATCCTGGAACAGGAAAAGGCTATTGTGGAAAAACTAGTGAAATCTGAATAAAATGGACAGTCTGGTTTATAGTAATGTAACAATGCTGGTTCCTTAGTTGGAACAAATGTACCATACATAGTATGTATGATATTAACAATAGGGGAAACCAGGTGATGGGTATATTGGAATTCTGTTCAATCTTTGCAACTTCTCTGTAAATCTAAAACTATTTTAAAATAAAGCATTTATTTAAAAACTTAAAAAATATTGTCTTTCAATTTCCTGAGACTGGAACCTTTTATCAGATGTTTAATTACAGTGCTCATTACGTGCTAGGTGTGGAATAATAAGTATTGGGGGATAAGAAGGAGGGAGGAAGACAGGCACAAAATACAAAAGTGAATGTAACAATCCAGCAACTGATAACTACATACACAAACTGTGGTATGTCCATTTAACGGATATTATCTATACATATAAAACCCTAACATCAAATAGACCGAATGGCAGACCAACTGAACAACCGGTTGCTATGACTTGCACTGACCACCAGGGGGAACATGTGGAACATGGTGGGTGTTGGCAGCAGGTGGCAAAGTGCAGAACATGGCAGGCATTGGCTGTGGCAGGATGGTGGAGCAGGTGAGCGGAGGCGCCAGACCAAGGCGGGGTGCTGGTCACTGTCAGCAGGTGCGAGCGGCAGCTGCCGGCCCCGATTGCCCCTTAGGCTTCTCCACCTCCCCCTGCTCCTGAGGGGCGATAGGGACGGGCAGGCACTGCTTGCACCCGCTGCTGGCGCTGGCCCCAATCACTCCGGGCCTTCAGTGGGTGCAAGCGGGGCCCACATGGAAGCGGCAGTGGTGTGGTGGGAGCAGGGCTGCCAGCAGACAGGGGACTGGGGGCTGTGGCAAGAGGGGCTGGGTGGGGGTGTAGAGGGTGGGCCAAGACCCACCCCTGTGTCCACCGCAGCCTCGCGGCCCACAGTTCCTTCCAAGGTGCACGAATTCATGCACTGGGCCCCTAGTTGTCCATAAAAAGTAATGAGTGACTGATACATGCTACAGTGTGGGTAAAGCTGGAGAATAATATGCTAAGTGAAAGAAGTCAGACACAAAAGGCCACGTATTGCATGACTGTATTGATATGAAATGTCTAGAAAAGGCAAACCCACAAACAGAAAGCAGGTTAGTGTTGCCAGGGCCTGGGGACAGGAGGGATGGTGAGGGCCTGGGGGCAGGAGGGATGGTGAGGGCCTGGGGGCAGGAGGGATGGTGAGGGCCTGGGGGCAGGAGGGATGGTGAGTTACAGCTGGTGGTACAGGATTTCATTTGGGGGAGAGAAAAATGTTCCGCTATTAGATAGCGGTGAGAGCTGCACCATCTTGTGAACAGACTAGAAACCACCCACTTACCCACTTTTAAAGGGCGCATTTTATGTGGATTATGTAATAAACTAAAAACTAAAATGAAAATGTTAAAAAGTAAGCACAACCTTCAAGCAGCTCGTCATGCCTGGGGGAGAGTGTCAGTCCAGGGACAGTGAGCCTCTCTCCTTGCCTGGAAGCTCCATCGGGTCAGGAGCCGTGACGTTTTTGTTCACCAGTGTATCCCCGGCCCCTGCACAGTCCTCAAGGAACAAAAGAATGAGTGTGCTAAGTCCTGTGACAGCTATGGGGTCACAGAGGAGAGGTAATCAGAAAAATCTAGGGTGCTCAGAAAGACCACAGGCTGTGACATGGACAAGATTTACTGTCCCACAACACCACAAAGATTTTCAAAGCCCTCCCGAGTGGCCATCCCAAGTCCCCAAGCGAAGCCCACAAAGGTGCCTCTGTCTGGCCCACTGCCCACTCCCTGTACTCTGGGATCCCTTCTTCTTGAATACCCACAAACTCAGAGCTCTGCTCTGCCCAGGAGCCTGTAGTGTAGAGAAAGGGATGTGTGTACACATCCATTGGTTGTCTCCCATATGCTCCCTGACTGGGGCCTAGGATTGAATCTGCAACCCAAGTATGTTCCCTCTTGGTGTAAGAGCCAGTACTCTAACCACTGAGCACACCAGCCAGGGCATAATTTGTTTTCTTGTTCTTCCTTCCAAGGTGGGCTCTATAAAGCCATAGATACAGGGATACATCATTTTATTGTGCTTTGTTTTATTGTGCTTCATAGATGTTGCATTTTTTTACAAATTGAAGGTAAGATTACCACTCAGTTGCGACACTCGCTTTATTACGACTCAGTTGCGGTGGTTTGGGACCAAACCCACATTATCTCCGAGGTGTAACTGCATAGCTCTTAATGTCATCACCAAGGCCCCTGCAAGACTCCCAAGGTGACTCAGCTAGTCAAAGGTAAGTGCCGAAAAAAAGAAAGAGAGAGAGGAAGGAAGGAAGGGAGGGAGGAAGGAAGGCAGGCAGGCAGGCAGGCAGGCAGGAAGGAAGGAAGGAGGGAAGGAAGCTGCTTTTGACTTCTGGAGCCAGCCAGAAGGAAGTGAATTTTTTAAAATTCCGTTTTCAAGGACTTTAAAATATTGGACGGCTGTGGCTGGAAATGGAGTGTTGTTGACATGTGAGGGACTTGGCAGAGAGCTCTCTTTCACAAGCATGAGTTTAGAGGGAAAAGAAATTTGCAGAACTAAGCATTGTGATCTTGGCAGAATATCAGAGTAGGAAGAGCAAAGGATTTGCAGTAAAAGTTGGGTGTGTCATCTTAGGAAGTACAAAACCTGAGCCTCCGTTTCCTCGTGTGTAACATGGGGATATAGTCCCTGGCCTGCTGGGTTGCTTTAAGAGTTAAAAAAATATAATGCTTGTGAAGCATCCTGATCAATGCCTGGCCAGTAAGAGATCCTCAATAAATCGCAGGGTTTTTTTTTTCATCGTTATTACAATTACTGTTATAATTGTAGTGACACTTTGTCCATTTGAAGGGTATTTGAAAATAAATTTCCAACCCCAAAACTCTCACCTTCCAGTTTATTCTAAAAGCCTATTCAAAGAAAAACTGTGTTCTGGGTTTCTAGCCTGGCTAAATTGCGAATGGAGTTTCTACACCATTTCATAATGAGTGTCTCTGATGAAATCACAGAACCGCAGAAACGAAACCTGACCCAGGGAAGCTCCTGTCTATAGAACAAAACAAAGAGCTATCCATCCCAGTGGAGATGCTGACCATGAGAGATTTTGTTCCTGACATACCTCAAACTTTAAAGTGAAGTCTGATCTCATTGTTCATCCCTTATAAAGTCTTTGGCATTGCATAATGCACTACTTTAAAGTTCCAGCATGTGTAAACTCACATGGTTTAAGAAGGAAAAGGAGTGGGAGAGGAAGAGGGAGGAGGGAAGGGAGAAGGCACAAGCATTGATACTTTTAAAACCTCCCAGGTGATTCCAATGTGCAGCCAGAGGCCCATTGGATGGTGCCAATTTCCTCACTCCTACGCCCCCTCGGTTAAATTGTAAACAGGAAATACCTGCTTGCTTGTGTCTCTCTACAGGTGCTGTTGGGTTTAATAAAATCGCACCAGCCTGACATTTATTGTACTTGATAAACACTGCTGGGTGCCTCGTGCTTATTGTAAAACAACCCCAAGGAACGCTAGGAAGCACACTAGATCAAGGTCAGGGCTGTGTGTTCATATACACGGGTAAATGGGGGAGCCCAAGGCCTCAGCCAGGTGAGCTTTGCTGTTTAAACACTGGATAGCTTATAAGAGATTTCAGATATTGGCTGGACTCTCTAAGCTGTTGATCTGATCACAGACACCACGTCCAAAGATGCAAGTTTAAAAATGTTTAAAGAAAATTTTAGAAACCAAAGCATAGTTGCTTATTTTCAGCTTTCTCGCACTGCTGTTTTCAGGTTGTATCTTAGAGACTGTGGGTTCTTGGTTTCCTCCTTGTTCATGCAACCACTAGATGGCGCACATTACAAAACATTAACCCTAAGGTGGAGCTGCTTTGCCTTGATTAGAAGGCAATCAGAGGGAAGGTTGCCAAATTTAGCAAATAAAAAGAGCAGGCTCCCAGTTAAATTTGAATTTCAGATAAACAACAAGTACTTCTTTAGTATAATCATGTCTCATGCAATATTTGTTTATCTGAAATTCAAGTCTAACTGGGTGTCCTGTCCTTAACCTGGGTCCTAAAGTAGCCTCATAAGAATGGTCAGACAATAACATGCTTTGGAAATTTTTGCTCTATGAGATATTCTGAATTCCTTAGGTCAACACATGGATAAACATGAAAAGAGAAAGAGCCTGAAAAAAAAAAAAAGAGCCTGCATTTTTCAGATTTTCCCCATAACCCTCAAGGCATAACAGTCCTAACAGAGGAAGCTGAGCTCTGCTCCTTGAGAAGGGAGGGGAAGGATCAAGATTGATTAAAGTGAGTCATCCTTACTCCCCTGCTGAGAGGTCCCCACCCCGGGAACTCAGCCTATCTGCATGGATTCATTCCACACACCTTATTGAGCACTTTCTGTGTGCCAGGTGCTGCCCATAAACACCGCTTCATTTTGCAAGTGAGGACCTGAGACTCTGAACTCCCAGATAACATGGCAAGTGATGCAGCTGAGATTTTAACCTAAGCAGTCTGACGACAGAGAAGCCATTACAGAAACTTAATTAAAATGCAGCCCCTACTGCATGGCAAGTGTGGCTCAGTGGTTGAGCATCAACCTATGAACCAGGAGATCATGGTTTGTTTCCCCACTCCATCCCCAGTGGAGGGGGGGGGGGAGGGAGCGTGTGCATGAGGAAACCAATCAATGATTCTCTATGATCGTTGATGTTTCTTTTTTAAAAATATATTTTTATTGATTTCAGAGAGGAAGGGAGAGGGAGAGAGAGCCAGAAACATCAATGATGAGAGAGAATCATTGATTGGCTGCCCCCTGCACACCCGCTACTGGAGATTGAGCCCCGCAACCCAGGCATGTGCTCTTGACTGGAAGTGAACCCGGGACCTTTCAGTCCATAGGCCGACGCTCTATCCATTGAGCCAAACCAGCTAGGGCTCATCGTTGATATTTCTCTCTCTTTCTCCCTCTCCCTTCCTCTCTGAAATCAATAAAAAAATATATTTTAAAAATGCAGCCCCTATGCGCACTGAGATTATAATCTAGCAAGGAGGACAGAGGAATAGTTAATTAGTAGAGACAGAATGGTACTAGAGGTGAGCAACCTCTAGAATCATCAGATAAAATCACGGACTTAACCCAGTGTGGGTAGGAGGAGAGCACAAGGTTGTCAAGAGGGTTTCCCCAAGATAACAAAGTTTGAAAAACAAGGAGCAATCTACCAGGGAAAGAAAGGAGAGGAAGAAGGATTTCCTTGGTGAGAGAGAGCAGCAGATACACAGGCTCCAAGGTGGCAAACAGCTAACTAGCTTTAAGAAGTCTGGATGGAGTGGCCATCCAGAGTGGCGAGAGATGGGCAGAAGTCACTAACAAAGCGCCTTTGATATCACAATGAAAATTGGATTTTATTCTGGAACTTTTTCAGAGCCATTAAATGACTTTAAATGAGGGGAGCAATCTAAAACTGGGCCAAGTTTACTTGAATAGCATTTTTTGTGGAAAATGGATTGGAAAGGGCACAAATAGAAGCTCGACCGCCTCCAAACATCCTCCAAACCTGCCGCCGTTGTTCTCAGTGAAGATGACGGCCCTCGCAGGGGCCCGTGCCTTCCTGTCTTCCCCAGGAGGCTCCTGTCCTCCTCTTCCTGTCCCCACCTGCGGGAGTAGATTGCCATGTACAAATCCTAAGACAAGTTGCTTTATAGGTGAAAGTTCTGAGTTCTTGTCAGCTTGTACTGTCTTTATTCTGTCCTCACTATTGATAGAGAGAATTCTGGGTTGAAAAACGTTTCCCCTTGGAATTTTGCAGGCAGCGCTCCATGATCTGTGGTGATGCCAGCCCGGGCTCTTCCCTGTGATCTCACATTCGTAGGGTTATGTTGTGCATCGTACTTCAGCTGAGTCCTCTTGCACATTGTACTTCAGCTGCACTGGCCTTCTTGCTGTTCCTGGAACACGTCCAGGTTTCATCTACCTGGAATTTTCTTCCCCAGCCCTGCTCATGGCTGTTGCCCACCTCAGGTTCGAGGTCAGATGTCAGCTCTCTTACCAACTTAGCAAAACTAGCAAATATGAGATGTGCAAATGTGTTTATTGAATTAACTTAAAATAGTTCATTTTATGTAGGGTTCTGTGGGAATATTTCAGAAAGGGGCAAATTCACAATCTTACTCATTTTTAGTTGGCTATCCCAATAGGGGAACAAAGTGAATCTCCAATCTGTATCTCATCCAATACATAAAATTTATTCAGGTGCCTTATAAATCTAAATGTATAAGAAAAACTAACAAATATTCTAGAATAGAACGAAATGTTTTCATGACCTTGGAGGATAGCAGGTTCTTAAACATAAACAGAACACAAAAAGTATTAGCCATTGAAATAAAACAATAAACTGGACTAGATTAAAATTCACAACTTCTGTTCATCAAAAGATACTATTAAGAGAGTAAAAAGGCAAGTGAGAAAAGATAGTTGTAATACAATGCACAAAGGACTCGTTTTTAGAACTTCCACATTTAGTAAGAAAAAAGGAAAACAACCCAGTAGAAAAAACAGGTAAAGAAGACAGCAAAGATCTCTGATTCTTGTTACTAGAAGAATCCAGTGGTAGCCAGAAGCAAATAAACCAGAATCCCATGAACTTTTTTAAAAATTAAATTTATTGGGGTAACATTGGTTAATAACAGTATTCAGGAGTACAACTTATAATACATCATCTGAATAGTTCATTGTGTGCTTACCACACCAAGTCTAGTCTCCTCCCATCACCATATATTTGACCCCCTTGATTCTCTTCATAATCCCTCCATCTCCCTTCCCCTCTGATAACTGTCATACTGTTGTCTGTATCTATGAGTTTATTTTGTTTGTTCATTTATTGCTTTTTGTTTTATATCCCACATATGAGTGAAATCATATGGTTCTTGTCCTTTTCTCTCTGACTTATTTCCCTTAATATGATACACTCAAGATCCATCCATATTGTTGCAACCCATTAACCGTGTGTGTGTGTTTGTGTGTGTGTGTTTGTGTGTAACAACATACAATTATTCCCTCATTGTCCTGGAGGCCAGAAGTCCAAAACTGAGGTGTTCACAGGACTGTGCTTTCTCTAAGAGCTCTTTCCTCTTTCAGCTTCTGGTGCCTTCAGGGGCTCCTTAGCTTGTGGCTCCACCACCCCAACCTCTATCTCCATAACTTTTTAAGGGTACCACGTTGGCAAAGAAACCTCAAACCTGGCCCACAATGCTCTATGGGAGTGATTTCCAGACCCCCAAGCTCACAACAGCAGGAAGAGAGCTGCTAACACCGTGGAAGAGGGCCATCTTCCATGCACACATCATATGGTCCACAGGAGAGATTTTCCTGAAGAAACAAGCAGAGGCCACAGAGGGCAAAGGGCAAGGGGAGCCTCCAAGGACAGAACTGGGGAAGCTGTACACTTGCTGCCAGGCAGGATGGCCTGTGGTTTCTGGTGAACTGTGACATGGGCTCTGGGCTACGGACTGGTGACCATGGAGAGTTGTTTCCTGTTCTTTCTCTGCAATTACCCTGTTCTCTCTCCATTCCTATTGACTGAGTGCATCAGCATGATTAAGTTGACCACTCAGCCGGGCTGGACCACACAGGACAGTAAGATCTTCACAGCTGAGGGCTAAATATCACCCAGACTGGATGAAATTGTGGCTTGTCTCTTTTGGGAAAGGAGGTTGACTGTATTGATGTAGAGGGTGGGCACTTTTGAAGGTATATTTATGGAGATACAGGTGAATGTGGGTATTGGATGGCAAAAGGGGGTGGACTGTACTGAATAGATCTTGTTGGTGCAATTCGGCATCCACTCACCTTTCCTTCTGATAAAATAACTCCTCCAAATATGGTTTGTTTGGCATCCTAATTCTGCCCCAGATCTGGAGATGGGCCTTGATTCTCTTCAGCCAATCAGCACATCTTACCCCCGGTGCATAAAGAGAGCCATTGAAATTTGATACATGAGACCTGTAGTCACCGTGGGGAACTGGGCCTCAATGACATTGTTAGAATGACTAGTCCTTGCCTGAATCAGTCCCATCTCAGCCCTTTTCAGCTGCATAAGTCAAACTGTCTCCATGTGGTTTAAGCCAGTTTGAGTAAGGTTTGCTCACAGCATAAGAAGTTCTAACAGGAACATTAGCAGGATTGGTGCTTTTATCTCTTAATAATAAAACTTGTTATTTTTATTGTTGTAAGCCTTGTGGTTTACAAAGCATTTGCCTGGACAGATTCCATGATCCTGTCACCTCCCAGTAGGGCAGGCCAACCTCGCACTATGATCCTCCATTTCCTAGGTGAGGAAACGGATGGAGAAACTCTACCCTTCCAGACAACCAGCCAGTAATAAGAGGAGCTGGGCTTGAACCCAGGTGTGACTCCAGGAAAAAGTCCCATGTGGCGGGAGTTGCACAGAAACCATCACAAAATGTAGCAAGTAAAACGAGGCAGACACATACCAACCTACCCACATTCATCTTAGCCTCAAATTCTCAGCAGCAGAGCCTGGATTTAAAATCCCAAGCCCCAGCACAGTTGCTTCTGCGGGAGGGGAAATGACTCCGTCTGAGATATCTCTGGGGCAGTCAAGCGGAAGGTCATTTTCCCTGTGGTTTTATTGATTTTATGATGAGGGAGTCTGTGATGTTAGTTGGAAATATTTATACTTTAAAGAGAGAAACTCGGGGGACTCAGTCGTGTCTGTAGGCCAGTCACTCCCAGGGACCTTCTTAATTTAGCGGTTCCTCCCCTCACACCCCCCTTCCTCTGTCAGTCTTCCCTTACACAGGGCGGGGCTGAGTGGGTGATGTGTTTATGAGGCTGGCGCTCCAGGGCCCACGTGGAGGAGTAAATTACAAGTGACTGTACCTCCAGGATGGGGCCGCCTCCCTTGCTCTGGCGGCACTTCAAAGCTTCCTGAAAATTCCCCAAGGAGAACAGCCGCCCCCATGGGGCTCCGTGCAGCCCTCTGATGGCTGTCAGACACCTGCCCAAAGGTTCCCCAAGGTCCGCAGGCTTGCCTTTACTTGTTAGCACACTCCTCTTGGGTAGTTAGCCATGCCCCTTGGCAGAAGGAGACACTGAGGCACAGGAGGCCTGGGCTGTAAACTTAGCAGGCATGGGAGCCTAACCCATCCTCTGAAGTCAGTCTCAAGTTCCATTTACCTGCCTGACCTACCTAAAGGACCAGAATTGTGCTTGTCTATCTTTGAATGCCTATTTCTAGCACAAATTATGACAATAGCTGGAATGGAATGCCTTTTTGTGGAAAGAGTAGACACTTTTGCTGACCTGTTCTTTATGCCAAATTTGATTATAAGTCCAATTTGAATTTCCAATCCTTTAGGCCACAGAGTGCAAAGAAGTTAAGATGTTCATAGATATTGCATAGTGTCCAAACTGATTCCTGGTAACTTCCAGGCACCAAAATAAGAACACTTTGGTAAAATTGCTGTACAATTTACAACGCTCTTTTACTTATACCCTACCATTAACCTCTGTAACCCATGAGGCTGGCGCACCTACGCCAATCCCAGAGGTTGGGAAAAAGACACAGAGAGGCTGGATGATTTGCTACAGTTACTTGGCTGATAAGTGACAAAGCCAGGACCCCAACCCCGGTCTTTTCCTTCTGAGTCTAGTGTCCTTTCCATTGCATCATCACAAGGGTTGTATTTCTGTCCCTGACTTCTGAGGGGCCCTGGAGGGACTACCTGGGATGGAGGAAGATGTAATCTAAGATGGATGGGAAATCCCTGACTGTGCCTGGGGCAATGGAGCAGGAGGGTGAGGATTCTCTCCACTGTTTCTCCCATTTCCTGAGCACTTAGTACACGCCAGGCTCTGTGCTGCACACATACCTGCTTCCGGGAGGAAGCTGAAGCTGGGAGCCCTCCCTCATGCAGAGCCTCCAACGGCCCTTGGGTAACCGGTGCCATCAATTCATTACCCGGTAACACCTGAAATGCCCTGAGCTCATGTGTGGTAGAAACCTGTTCGAGGTTTTCCAGATTTGACAACAACCTTGAAAAAGTGCCTGGCTGTGTGAAGAGTGACTCTTGAAGCTGAATAATAAGCTCTCAATAATACACACCAAATTTTAATCAACCGTGCTAAGGAAAGACTGAATTATCCTTCTCTTCTGACTGTGGAAAATATCACATGTTGAGGAGTGATCAAAAAGTATGCAGTCGGAGAATCCAAGATGGCGGCGTAGGTAAACACCTAAACTGCTGCCTCCCACAACAATTTAAACTGCAACTAAAAGACAAAACGTCTATCACCCAGAACCACGGGAAAGCTGGCTGAGTGGAAGTTCTACAACTAGAAGGAAAGAGAAAAGAGCTTTGAGACGTGCACGAGCGCTGAAAAGCTGAGGTACGGAGGCGCGTGATCCGTGCTGGCGGCGGGCGACTGGGTGCGTTGCTTTTTTCAACCCAAACGGAGACAAGCCCCCGATTACTCTGAAATTTAGTCTCTGGGGAGACGCGGGGGACCCAAACTCCTACGGGGAGAAGCTGGACTGTCTGCCAGCGAGGGTGGCTTGCTTGCAGAGCTGCGCGCAGGAATAATTGTTTACTGCACTGGGGCACGGGACTCGCGGATGCCTTTGGGGACACAGAGCCGGCTAACTAGCAGCCATTGCTGTTTGCCACACCCTAACCTAGTGACACCCTGAGGCCCCACCCTGCACAACCTACAAACCCACCCAAGCTCCAAGCAACCGAGTTAGCATAAGAAAAGCCTGCCCTATGGCAGCTTAACCTAGCAAATTTGCAGCCCGGGTCAGACAGTTCCAAAACCTCCAAACCCCAAGCAAAGAGGAGAAAACTGTAGCTCTCACTGTAGCTCCTGCTGAGTGGCCTCAGACAGTAGCTGACCTGCACCCCATTGGAGATCCAGAAGCCAGTGTACCTAGTGGTCAGTGTGAGACACCAGATTTCAACTCCTCACATCCATAAGTGACACATTCAAGAGGCAGACTCAGTGAGCACCGAAGCCCCACTGAAATAAGTCCTGTGTGTCTTCAGCGCAGCAGTTCTTCCATTATAGACACAGGGAGTGCTCACAGCTAATTGGCCTGGAGGTCAATTCCTCCCAGCATACCAACAGCAATTCAGGCTTAACTACACCAAGACTTTGCACTCAGCCCACAAAGGAGTGTACCAAGAGCATCCACATCAGGTGACTGGGGAGGCTGAGCTACTGCCCCCTATAGGTCACCTACCACACAAAGCCACTCCATCAACACAGGGAAGCAGCCAAAATGTAGAAACAAAGAAACATGTCACGAATGAAAGAAACGGAGGAAAGCAAACTACTGGATGACATAGAGTTCAGAACCACATTTATAAGGTTACTCAAGAATCTTCTAAAAACCGCTGAGAAACTTGATGACACTTCTGAGGAGCTTAGTAAGACCTTCAAGGACCTTAATGAGAATGCCAAAAAAATGGAAAAGGATCAGTCAGAAATGAAGCATACACTGTCTGAAATAAAGAATATACAGAAACTCAACTGTAGATCAACGTACCCCAAGAATCAAACCAAAGATCTGAAATATGTGGAAACAAAAAACATCCAACCAGAAAAACAAAAAGAAAAAAGAATCCAAAAATATGAAGATAGTGTAAGGAGCCTCTGGGACAACTTCAAGCGAACCAACATCCGAATTTTTGGGGTGCCAGAAGAAGGGAGAGAGCAAAATATTGAAAACCTATTAGAAGAAATAATGACAGAAAACTTTCCCTACCTGGTGAAAGAAATAGACTTACAAGTTCAGGAAGCACACAGAACCCCATACAAGAGGAACCCAAAGAGGACCACACCAAGACACATCATAATTAAAATGCCAAGGGCAAAAGACAAAGAGAGAATATTAAAAGCAGCAAGAGAAAAACAGTTAATTACCTACAAGGGAGTACCCATATGACTGTCAGCTGATTTCTCGGCAGACACTATGCAGGCCAGAAGGGAGTGGCAAGAAATATTCAAAGTGATGAACAGCAAGAACCTACAACCAAGATTACTCTACCCAGCAAAGCTATCATTCAGAGTTGAAGGTCAGATAAAGAACTTCACAGACAAGAAAAAGCTAAAGGAGTTCATCGCCACCAAACCAGGATTACATGAAATGCTGAAGGGTATTCTTTAAGAAGAGGAAGAAGAAGAAAAAAGTAAAGATAAAAATTATGAACAACAAAATGACATCAAATACATACCTACCAACAAGTGAATCTAAAAATCAAGTGAATAAAAAATCTGAAGAACAGAATGGACTGGTGAATATAATAGAATCAGGGACATAGAAAGGGAGTGGATTGACAATTCTCAGGGGAAGCAAGTGTGAGGGGTGCGGGAAGAGATTGGACAAAAATCTTACTCCTATGGATGAAGACAGTGGCGGGGGGTAAGGGCATGGGGTGGGGTGGGGAATCAGGTGGAGGGGAGCTATGGGGGGGAAAAAAAAGTGGAACACCTGTAATAATCTGAACAATAAAGATTTATTAGTATGCAGTCAACATGTGGGTAAGAAGGTATTTTTAAGAGCTCTGTTTAGGTAATTTATTTTTTTAATTGTCTTTTTTTCTGGATCTTGTGATATTTGGGGTATTTGTCAGCTTTTAAATGATTTTTATTTTTTGTCATTTCTAAATCTAAGTAGATGGTCATGTTGGCATATACTATGTGCTCAGGAAATGGGAGAAACGTGGAGAGAATCCTCACCCTCCTGTTCCATTGCCCCAGGCAAAATCAGGGATTTCCCATTCTTCATTACATCCTCTTGCATCTTCAGCAGTCCCTCCAGGGCCCCAGGGACAGAAACACACCCCTGTGGTGATGCAACGAAAAGAACTCCAGACTCAGAAGGAAAGACCCGGAATGGAGACCTGGCTGTGTCACTTATCAGCCACGTAACTTTGGCAAATCATCCAACCTGTCTGTGTCTGTTTCCCAACCTAACTTATAATTGTAATTTTGCATTCTTTTACATATATATATATTTTATTTCAGAGAGGAAGGAGAGAGAGAGAAACATCAATGATGAGAAAGAATCATTGATTGGCTGCCTCCTGCGTGCCCCCCATGGGGGGGGGGGGGGCGGGGATCAAGCCTGGAACCTGGCATGTGCCCTTGGCCAGAATCAAACCCGGGACCCTTTCGTCCGCAGGCCAACTCTCTATCCACTGAACCAAACCGGCTAGGGCAGCATTCTTATTTTCTCAAAGAGACTGTCAAATTATGAAAGTGTCAGGCCCCATTTTGGGGGGATCTGTCCCTGTATGGTCATCTTATATAAATATTATAATAGATTTAGAGGAGATCCTTTTGCCCTATATCCTACAAACTGAAAAGGAGTGAAGCCTGGATTCAAACTCAGATTTGACCCAAAGCCCTTGCTTTTCCAACATGCAGACCAGCCATTCCTGCTCTGGGTTCTGATCCCAGGACTTGCTGGACATCAAGCTCACATGGGGAGCAGGGTTTCCTGCTCCATTTCTCAGGGGGTCTCTGCAGGCCTCTTTCCCCTCTCCCTTTCCTTCTCCCTGTCCCTGGAGCAGGGACACTGGCTCTAACTCACCAGGTTGGTTTGTGTCCTGAGTTACTTCACAGTCATGGGTCTTGAGTTGCAAAACTCTAATGCCTTCTCTGCTCTTTACAGAAAATGCCTTCCCTCCAACTAGATCCTAAATGGCAGAGGGTCAAGCAAGGAATAGCAGAAATATCAGGGGAATGAAATGACCCATTAACATTGCACAATATTACCTCACTTCCAGCATCGCCATGGTTCCTTCTACATCCCAGGCCCTGTGAACAAACACTTTTCATGCATTATTAACATTCACAATGCCTCTTTGACACACATCCATAGGAATAATAATAGCACCCACCTCATTGATGGTGGGGAAGATTAAAATGAGTTAAAAGGTTTCAAGGGCTCAGAACAATTTCTGGCAAAGAGTGAGTGTCATGTAAAATGTTAGCCATTATTAGTGTAGTAATGTCTTGTGATATTTGTCTTTCCCTTTACACATATCACAGGGTAAGGACAATGTTTTAGAAGTTTATTTCTGTGTTCTCAGCACATAGTAAGTATTCAGTATATGTTGAATTTTAATTGAATGAATAAACTGTTGTGTTTTGTTCTCTGTCTCTTAACTAAAAAAAAAAAAAAAAATCAGATTTGTTGCAGTGAAATCCCGAGTTCTCCTCCCCGTCTGCCCTTCCCCATCCCTTACAGAAGAGTCTGTTCCTTAGAATGTCAGACCTGGGAGCTCAGCTGGTCAAACTCAGTTTACGGGGAAGGGTTGGGAGCCCCAGGAAGGCGAGGTGAAGCACCTGTGGCCACCCAGTTAGTAGCAAAGGAAGGATTTGTAATCCAGCAGACCGGGGGAGTTTAATCACTTCTGTGGAATGGCTGGTCTCTAAGAAACAGAGCTCATCGCTTCTTGCCCTCATTACTCACTGGCAATACTTCACGCACATGCACTCTGTGCTCAGCAGTGGGCAGAGTACAGGCCACGATGCTCCTAGGTCAGGGTGGACATCCCGGTTCCACCGCTTGGCAGGCGGGTGTCCGTGGATACATTAAAATGCGGACAATAACACGGCGTCTGCAGGCATTTTGTGGGGATTAGATGAACAGATGCGTTGATGTTTCAAGCAGATCGTGAAAATGCTGGTTTCCTCCCCACCTCCCCACCTCCCCACTCCCTGCTCTGATAGCAAACCGAAGAAACGGAAGACAGAACCCTTATTCTCCAGGAGGTTATAATCAAAGATATAACTGTATGTCCTTCTAAGCATGAAGAAGCTTGAGCAGAGAGGAGCTAAAGGCAGTGTCCATAGAAGGAAAGTTAACTGAGGTGCTCTAAGAAAGAGGATATCCCAGTTTTGAAGGAGAGAAGGAAGATAGATCGCCAGGGTGGGGCACAAAGCTTTTCCAGGGTGCCTTTCAGAGAGACCGCCCATAAGAAGTATCCCTCCCTCCCTCTCTACCCCCTGAGCCAGCTCTGTTTGTCCACAGCAGTTACATCACTGACACACTCATTTGTCTTCTATAATTGTCTGTATCCCCAACTAGACTATATGTTGCATGAGAGCAGAGACTTCATCTGTTTTACATATTCAGTGCTAAAGTTCCTAGAACAGTGTCTAGCACATAGTAGCTGTTCACAAATTATTTGCTGAATGAGTAAGGAGTGACACATGACAATGGTCAGAACTGAGTTATCTTGGGAAGAAAGGAATGATCTGAGTAGGAAGAGTCTGTGTTTAAAATATTGAGAAATACAGTGGATGATACTAAAGCTGACATTTGATCATTTCCAGTGACAGAAAGAAGGCCTCCGCTGTGGGTCTGGTGGAGTAGCTTCCCTCTAGAGAAGGCCCACATTCCTGACCTTTGGCCAGTTCTCAGGCCCGATGGGGAGCCCGAGGAGATAACCTCCACCCACACGAGACTTCAGGTGCCTTTAGGTCAGCTCTTTACCTGGGGATCATCTGTAGTCACAAGTAATTTTCAGCTGCATTTGATTTTGTTGAATGTTGGCCCAGTGAGATTGCAGTGTTAGAAAGACCGACACTCAGAGCCTACAAAGAACATGGTTGAATCAGCACGCATCTTGTTTGTGTTGGAGGGTGAGGTAAACTCCAGGAGCCTTCACCCATAAAACTGTCGGCAACATTTGAAAACATGCTTTATAAAAACTCCCTGGTGACCAGGAATGTACCCTTCTAACGTGGGATGTGTCTGAAAACATTTTGAAAACCTGAATTACCACTGGTTGCCTGGTTTCCCTGGTGTACAGTAGGGGGCGCCATTGATACAAATTATATCAGTTATATATTGACTCCATTATCCTGATTACAGTCTCCTCTTTACAGCTTTGCACAGACAGCCCTGGTTCTTAACACTGAATAGTCAACAGATGTGCCAGGAGAAGAACGTGGCTTGCTCACACAGTTCGAAGGAAAATGTTTTTCTGGTTGGCATTCTATTGACTGTAATTAGTTCCCTTTCTACAAAAACCTTTTCATCTTTTCCAGTTCTCACCATGTAAGACTGGCTTTCCTCTTAAAGAGGCTCTTTATGTCATCTACCCCATGGGTCAACGTTTGGCATCGAGGATCCCTGTGTTAGAAGAATGTCAGGTGTCCAAAATGGGGGAACCCAAGTCCCACCCACTGGCGTGAAGAAAATCCAGATGATACTTCTGGGTCAAGCCAAATTCTCCTACGAGATGAAGTTATTAGGGCTGCAAGGGTAATTGTTTAGAAAACTGCTTTTGGGCTCCCCTTGAAGCAATCCACACTCATTTGAAGAAAGCTGCATGAGAGCTTCCGGATGCCAGATAGTGTAGGGGTGTTCACTCACTTAGGGCCGGGCAATAGATGTGCATTTATAAAAGCTCCGTGCTTTTAGAATAAGGGGTGAATAAAGGGTGTCCCCCTTCCCTCCAACTTCTGGGAGAGTGGCCTGCAACGGGCCACTCATGGCTAGCTCAGCTCCACCAGAGCCTGCTTGGACCCCCTGAGATGCCCGAGCCATCACATGGGTCAGGAAAGTGCCAAGACTATTGGGACATAAAGACACTTTTATCTTTTCTGGAGTCTCAGACCTTCACTGTCCCCCACAAACTTGCTTCTAGTCCTAATGAGGGAGGGCAGCGGAGTCCCGAGAAGTCCGGTGTTCCTCGTGACTCAAGGACTGAGACTGGGCAGCCAGGCCGACTGGTGTCTTAGGACCAAGCAAAGAGAGCAGCCAGGAAGTCCCTTCGGGCCTCTCAACTCTCTCCCCCTCCCTCCACACAACTCTGGCAGATGGAGGTGTCAGCGAGAGACTGGGAAACAAAGGTGGCTTTCACCCAGAGCCAGCTGAGAGGGGATAAGACCACAGTGGCGGGCCTGCAGCCCTGAAGCAGGGAGCTGTCCTGTGACTCTGAGCTCAAAAATGTGTGAAATTTCTTTTTGCTGGGTATTCTACATCAAGCGGAACCTGTTCTCAGAGAAACATTCCATTTCACAGACCCTAATGGCTTTCCTCTGTGCTGATGCATTAATGAGACTCCGGCTCATTCTAATCAGAAGGAAGCCATGCAGATAATTGCCTGAATTTTTAATTCAGGGTTATGATAGGGGAATCAAAGTCACACTGCAGTTGCTGAGGCTGCCTCTGGTTCCAGGCCATTGACTTTTGCAATTTTCTTTGATTTCCCCCCTCCGTTCTTTCTCCCCGCCTCTCTCTCTCTCTCTCTCTCTCTCTCTCTCTCTCTCTCTCAGCCTTAGTGGAGACTGACAGTTTCAGGTTGGGGCAGAGTGGAGGAATAGGGACAGCCCTTGGGGTCTTCTACAGTCTTTCATTGTCCTCCTCCACCCCACCCCCATAAGGGAGTGGATGCTGCCTGCACCTGCCACCCCAGGGCTGGTTCTGGGAGAGTGCCCCGCAACTGGCCTCCCCACTTAGGGTCTCCGTGCCCATAAGCAAAGACAGGAAATTTGCCCCAGGAAAGGATCCCCCTTGGCAATTTACGTCTCATTTCATCTCAGTTCTTTGGGCAAAGGGACAGAAACGGGAGGCGAAAGGGGAAAGAAGTCAGGCGACCTGAGCCGCTCAGCGTCTTCTAATCCCCTGCGAAGGCGATTTTCTCCCATCAGTGCTGGGACCAAGGGCCGGTAGGAAGCTGCAGGGATCCAGGCCTGGGGTCTTCCCAGAATTAACTTAATCTCCTGGCATAACAATCACTGAGTGCTAGAATTTTAAAGAATCGACAGGCTCTGAGAACTTACAGGTGCTGGAGAGGTGAATTCCAACTGGTGGTATTATATGCCACCAACCAGCAAATGGACCAGAACCCAGAGGCTGGTCCAGGAGGAAGCTCTCTGATGTTGGCCCATTTTCCCAGGGAATCCAGGACGGTGGATTTGCTACGGTGACAGTCATCCTTTCTGGCTCAGCTCCAACCAGGCAAGCTGGCTTTTCCAGGAGAGAGACTGTTCCTGCAAGAGAGGTTTCTCCCAGCATCCTCCAGTGCTGGCTATAGCAACACTGTAGGCAAATGTTTACACTTTAAAACCTGTAGTCAGCAGCGTGATTCTTTTCCTTCCAGACTCCACTGCTGAATCGCTGGGCACCAGTCACGTGGCCTCTGAGGGCAGAATTTACTTCCACATCTCTGGTTCTACATAGGTTCAGGCGTCTTACTTTCAAGAGAGAGAGAAGGTGTTTGCACCATGATTGAGCATCTTCTAGGTACCCAGGTCTTTATGCCGTCATTGCAATGACTCCTGACAAGTGCCTTGTGAAGAGAGAGGACTGCCTCGACTTTACAGATCAGGAAACTCGGGTTCACCGGAAAGAGACAGAAATGGTGCTGCCACCTGCACCTCACCTTCCAGGGGGAGTTTTCTTCCATGGATTCCCGAAGTCCCCTTAAAGTCGCATGCTCAGGGCTTGGTAAGGCTGCTGCTCACGCAGTCTCTCCAACTGCAGGCTGCAGCTTTCCGACGCGATAAGGAGCAGTTACTTTTATTATGCTGGTGGAATTTGCCCTCCACTGGGCTTTTGTTTCCTCAATAAAATGCCACCTCATGCTTGAATAGCAACCCCTCTCCCGAGAATGCTGAAGCAACCTTAAGTATGCTCTGCAGTCATTCAAACAGTAAGGGATAAAGGGGAGAAGACTGAACTCCTTAAGAACATTCCATCTCAGACCAGTGGACCTCAGCTTGGCTCTAGGATATTTTAAGAGATGTTTGTGAACCTCTCTTGAACTTTCAGTGCAAAATCACTCTCCATTTTCCTTTCATTGAAAAGAAAAGAAAAACATGCATGTGCTTTGGAGCACCTGTAAGCAGAGGTAGGGTCTCATTTATTCAACCAGCCAGCAAATATTGAACGAGCACCTACTATGTGCCAGGCTGTGCCAGGCACTGAGGATGCTGAGATAAAAGATTGAGTCCTGCCCTCCAGGAGGCCACAGTCTCGTAGGGCAGGCGGATGAGTCACAACGTACCGTGCAGGGTAAGGGCGGTGGCAGCGGGAAGTACACACTACTGTGAACACTGAAAGGAGAGCCTGAAATGGAGCTAAAAAGACGATGGGTGACTCCAACAAAATCGAGAGGAACAGCAAGTTCCTGAGCCCAGAGGGCGTGGAGAGCCACTCAGGGACAAAAGACCCCAATCTAAACTTTGGTTCCTTCCCATCTCAAGAGCTATCTCTTAGCTCCCTGGAGACCCAGACCCGTGCAGGTCAGCTCCAGCCCTGTGAACTTGGGAGTTAATGATTGAACTGGGCATCAGTGCCATGGCTTCCTTGGGGTGAGCTGCACTGCTCAGCCCTGGAAACTGCCGATTTCCTGGCTCTGCTCCCGCCCAGGGTAGGCCAGAGCCAGATCCAGCTCCCACACCCAGATGCAGTTCATGGTCAAAGTCGGCTGGAGTCTCAACCACACGCAGTTACCGAGCCTCCTGCTACAAACCTAAGGCCTGTGGCACAGAAGAAAGGGGCTGTAAAAGGAGATGAGAGTCTTGGGCACAGATCTGGGTATTAATTAGCTGGGTGGCCGTGGGACAGTCTCTTTAACTTTTCTGGGCTTCAGGTTCCTTGTCCATAAAAGAAGTTTGGACCAGAACATGCCATGATTTTTCACAGTTCCGTGCCTTTGTATGTGCCATTCGTCACCTTTGCCTGGCACACCCCTTCTATCCCTTTGCCTTCTGACTCATCCTTCACGATGCAGCTCATGGGGCATCATCTTCAGGAAGCATTCCCCCAGCAACAGGCTGAGTGAGGTGGCCCTCGCCCCCTAGCACTCTCTGTTTCCCTTTACCACAATGCTTAGCCTGCTGTTATTATTGCCTCCCCAGCCCTCTACCCCCACCCCGCATGAGCTTCTTGAAGACAGAAGCTGGAGTTTATCCATTTTTGTATCCCCAGTGCATAGCACTGTCTGGCACCAGGGTGTATTCAGAAATTTTAAATTTCATCCACTCAGAGTCATTGTGATCACTTTGTAAACTTATTTCTACTATTTTGTTTTTTCTTCTTTTTATCTTTGCTGCTTCTCTCTCTCTCTTTTTTTTTACATTTTACCAAGTTGACTCTATTTTTCTCTGTTTTCCTGTGTTTGGTTTGCAAGTTTTACATTTTATTTCCATTCTTTTAGTGGAAACCCTTAACATCTCTCTATATAAAAGCCTAAGCAACCAAACAACCAAATGACCAAACAACTGAACAATCGGTTGACTGGCCACTGTGACGTGCACTGACCACCAGAGGCAGATGCTCAACACAGAGGATCAGGCTCCCTCCTGTCTGGATCGGGCCTGTGGGGATCAGGCCAAAATTGGCTACCCAGCATCCCCTGAGGGGGTCCCAGATTGCAAGAGGGCACAGGCCAGGCCGAGGGACCCCACCGGTGCATGAATTTGTGCACCAGGCCTCTAGTTTTAACATAAATGCTAGTTTTAATGACTATACTGTTAACCAATATGTCTAACCTTTTCCCTCCCCCAAATATAAAAACCTTAGAGCACTTTACTTTGTCCTCCCCAAATCCCTATTGTATCTTAGTACCTACAAAAAATACTCTTTTTTAAAGTTTTATAGCCAATGATTATTGAGATGTAGTAGCATGCTTACATATTGACTGCATTTATTTTAGCTCATGTTGCCTCTTGCAATGCCACTTTTTCCATCTGGGCTCCGTTCTCTTTTTCTTGAAGTGCATCCTTTAGTAGTCCTTTCACTGACAGATAAAATCTCTCTGTCTTTGCCTGAAAATATCATGATGTTGCTGTCTCTCCTGAATAATACATTAGGTATGAATTTCATGGCCATTCTTCCTTTGCACTTTGAAGATTATTTCCACTGTGTTCTGTCACCTTTGGTTGCTGATGAGAGGTCTTGTTTCCGTTTAACTGACATTCATGTGTAGGAAGATGTGCTTTTATTTCCCTCTGGTAGCTTTTCATGTTTTGGCGGGTTTTGTGTGTTTTGTTTTGGTTTGGTTTTGGCCTGTATAATTTCTGTGGCTTCATTATGCTGATGTGTCTAAGTGTAGACTTGTTTTTATTTATTCTGCATAGGAACCAGTATACCCCTTTAACCAGAGTACTCATATCTTTTTTTTCAATTTTGGAAACCAGGATCTCTTGATTATTGCCCTTCCTACATTTTCTCTAGACTCTCATTTAGAATCCCTATTGTAAGTCTGTTGGACCTTCCCATTCTTTATTTCCTGTCTCTTTACTTATCCATGTTTCCTTTTGGGTGACTTCCTTAGGTGCGTATTTCATATCATTAATTCTCTCTTCACTAGCAACTATCCTATCATCTACCAATCCATTATATTTTAGGTTTCAATGACTATATTTTTTTATTTAAAAAAATTCCACATTTTCACAATTTATTTTTCAGAATCTCATCCTTAACCTATTGTCTCTCTAAATATTTTAAAAGCACATATGGGGTGGGCAAAAATAGGTTTCCAGTTGTGAGTATGCAAAACACAGAGTTAATAAAGCTGTCGTAATAGTCTAACCTGCATGTATTCCCATACAAACAACTGTAAGGCTACTTTTGCCCATCCCTGTGTTTTATAATCTCTTTCAGAATGTTCTATTATCTGCAGTTTTGTCGATGGTAATTCTCCTACTTTGTTGTCTCTGTTAACTCACCCTCATGGTGCTTCATTTTCTAGTATAGTTTGTAACTTTTTATTGTGGGCTCACCTTCAGCAGGGATTATCTTTTGTGAAGTTTCACATATGCCTCTCTCAGGGCCCTTGGCTTTTACTGGTTTGAACTGGTTCTCATACTGGCTATTATAATCTCAAACTCTACACTGACACATGGCATAATCTTGGGTTTATAACTTCTCATGGATGTCTATTTTCCCACCCATAGTCCCAGGTGGGTACCTTTCTAGAATGAAGAAGACAGGCTCATAATGGCTACATTGCAAGGTTTTTGTTCAAGCTGCCTTGCAACTGCCGAGAGAAGGCTATGTTCCTCCACCCCAGGGTGTGCTTGCCTTGCCGGTGAAAATCACCACAGCTTGGTTCGGTCCTACACAAGTTTATGGAGCTCTTGCTGTGGAGCCTCACTGTGCCATATCCCAAGGACACAGAGACGGACAGGATGAAGCCCTGCCTCCCCCCCACCCCCACCCCCATATGAACAGTCTGGATGATACAGAGCACGCATGGGAAACAGAATATTTTCTGCGATGTTTTTTCACGTATTTTCATTTTTAACTTTATTTTCCTTTATTTACCTACTTGGAATCGTTGCCATTTCTCCTACACAATTCCCCTTCCTCCAGAACGGTGACCACCCTGCAGCTTTTGTGGGCCTTACTCCACAGTAGTTTGTGGCGTGTGGGAGGGTCTCAAGCAGCCCTTCCCCATCATGAAACTCGGGTTTCCTTTGGAGCCGTGGGTAGGCAGAACTTTAGAATAAGCATGCAAGGGCCTCCTGTTTCTCTGAAGCCCAGGGCCCCTCCTCTGCACTTCCTTTGGGGCACCTGCCCCTTTGCACCCTCAGCAAACAACTGTTCTCTAATGTAGGGCTTCTGGGACTTGAATGTACCACAAAGCCATCCGGGGAGCTTTTTGAAAATGCAGATCCTGATTGAGGAGTTCTGGGGTGGGCCCCGCATTCTGCATTTCTAACTGGCTCCCCCATGATGTCAGCGCTGCTGGCCCACAGACCAGCCTTGGACTAGCAAGGGTCCATCCAATACAAGGCAGACACCGCGCTGTGTTCACGGGTCATGGGGTTTGGAAGTGATGAGTTGGAAAAGAGCAACAAAGTTTAAGAGAAAGAAAGACACAGAGTCTCAAAGCTGAGAGCCCAGGGGCTACAGGGAAATACTGTGTGGTTATGGTGAAGATCTGTCTGTCTGTACGTGGTATTCTAGGTGCATGGGAAAAAGAAGAACCAATTACTTCCCTGGTTAACCAAATAAACGAACTTTAATGTATTTCCTTGCAGGACAGTCATTTCCCTCTCTCACGACTAATGCCAACAATACTTTTTTTTCTGAGACTTCAAGCAAAACTATAACAAGGCAGCTTCCTTCAAGTCATGCTCACTCATGAGCCCAGGGACCCCATCCTCTCCAGCACCCCAAATTCCCCTGCAGCATTTGGAGCCAAAATTAGAGCAGGTCACTTAATCAGATTACATTATATCCTCTCTGGTTCCTCTGAGCCCAACCACTTTTTAGAAACTGTCCTAGACAGGCTGTGAATGCCTGAATTCTTAGTAGGCTGTTGGGAAGAGGGGGAAATGGGGATGATAAGGGTTGGCCATCTGCCTGCTAGTTTTCATGTCTGTGCTGGTGTTCTAGTGAGAGCTCCTCTATGCTCCTCTGACTTAAGGGACCTGTTGGTCTTTTCTTAAGGAAGGGGGATGGGGAGGGTATCCTCTTTCCAGTAATAATCTCATCTACATTTAATTACATTGCCCTGGGCATTTTTCTTTCACTGGTAATTAATGTGGCCTATAAACAGTGTCTAGGGCCCTCCGGCTATAGTCACTTCCTGCAAGAGAAACTGAGATGGGGTCCCCTGAGCTAGCCCAGAGCTGTGTGCACTGCCCCTTATTGGGGTGCAAGCCAAATCTGACAACAAGTTCTCCAAATGACTTCAAAATTCCCCGGGAAAGAGAACGAAGATGAGGGAGGAAGTACCTTGAAGGGGCCACCCACATTTTGTTGCAAAGAAAGATGCAAAGGGTCCAGCTCTCCAATTCTGTATATTTAATCCTTCTTTTCTTAAAGATTAACAGGGAAAAAGCAGCTAAACAGCTGTGTCACAAAGTCCTCAGGCCCAAGTATGTGGTCAGCGGCAGAGCCGAGAGGAGCTGTAACAGCCTTCAACATTAGCATGGGTGGCAGTGGTGAGGGGAGGGGGATGCTTTCAGAATCACATGGGATTTCAGAGAGGAAGGGACCTGAGCCATTGCATAAATCAACCCTCTAGTTTACTAATGAGGAAACCAAGGCCCACCAAGGGGAAGGGATGCCCCACATCACCGTGCAAATACCCCGAGGGTATTTTAAATGCATTTATTAAAATGCAGAGATGAATTCTCGTATTAAAATAGCCTTGGCACCATGTCACAGAGAACTTCAGAAATGATTTATGAAAGCTCAAAAGCTGTGATGCAAACTTGACCATCCTTAACTTTCTTTTTGATACTATTAGGATTCCCTGGATTAACTTGGAGGCGGGGTGGAGGGGTGAGGGGAAGGGGAGGGCTGGGAGCACCAAACCCGGTAAGTTAGCCCACTGTTTAGTATATCCCTCTAGTTGAGGATGGTTGTATATTTCCAAATAGTTTTTTAAAAAAATTTTATGATGTGAAAGTTACATGAAATTCAAATTTCTGTGTCCATAAACAACATTTTGTTGGTCTACAGCCACCTTCATTTGTTGATATGTTGCCTTTGGCTGCTTTGGCATTTCAATGGCAGAGTCCAGTAGTTGCAGAGACTATATGGTACTCAAAGCCAAGAATATCTACCATTTTGCTCTTTACAGAGAGCTTGCAAACCCTCCCTGTAGAGAATAAAGATTTGTAATAGGATGTTGGCTTTGCCTGTGAGTGGAGGGGAAAGAATGAATTCCTTGTGGGGACAGAGTCGGAGCTCCGTCTCTCTCACTTCTGCACCTGCACCACATTCAAGAAGTCTATTACCCCTGAATGTCCCTCCACTAGAGCCTGTTGGCGGTCCCCTCCAAATGTCCCTTTAAGACCACTGCAGTTTCTGTGTAGGTATCACAGATGTGCCTGCAATCAGAGACTCATCTGTTATAGAGTATTTGGAATCAGAGATCAGAAACCAGGACTTGTGCTTCAGTCTAAGGCCTGGTACTAGCACTGTCTGAACATAGGAGGAATGAAGCTTATCCTTAAAGCCTCTCGAATCTCCTCCTCTGGAATGCTACCCCTGACTCCCTTGGGAAGACTTAGAGGCAGCGACCTCTGAGCCCCTTTGGACTCTGAGCTGCGCTCAGCATTGTAGTGCAATTACCATATTGCATTGTAAGTGGTTATTTGTTTATCTGTCTCCAGGAAGATAGGAAGCTGATTTTTTCATCTCCGGATCCCCCAGGACCTTGGACCGCACCCAGCACACAGTAGGTGTATTAGTTTGCTAGGGCTTCTATAACAAAATAGCACAGACTGAGGGCTTAAGCAACAGAAATTTATTTGCTCACAATTCTGGAGGCTGGAAGTGCAAGATCAAGGTGTCATGTTTGGTTTCTCCTGAGGCCTCTCTCTTTGGCTTGTAGATGGCAGGATCGCCCCGTCTCTTCACACGGCCTTTTCTCTGGATGCACAGATCCCTGGTGGCTCGTCCTTTTCTAATAAGAACGCCAGTCATATTGGATTAGGGCTCCATTCTTATGCTCTTATTTAACCTCAGAGGCCTATCTCCAAATACAGTCAGACATATAGTGGTGAGGGCTCAGCACATGAATTTGGGGGGAATGCAATTCAGTTTATAATGGTGGGTGCCTAATAAATATTTTTTGGAAAGAAGGAAGGAGGGCTGGATTCTGTACACTACACTGTTTACAAATGGCAGAGCATGCTACAAATGTAAATGTAACATCATGCAGGGGAATAAGCCATCTCCCTCTCTAACGTCCCCTTTCCTCCTGAAACAGACTCACAAGCCACTGAACACCTGTTTTGTTGAGTTTCATGCATCGGCCAAGAGAAGGGAGCCTATGCTCTTCTGGTCTCCCCACAGGTATTGACCTCAAAGCAATAGACAGGCTCTCTAGCCCCATCCAGTCATTTTAGGTCCCTCAGGCCAGTAAGAAATATACGTGTTTTACATCATAACCTGGTATGTATGTTTCATGAAACAATAACACTACTCTGCAATACACACTGGCATTTTCAATTATATTCTTTAAAAAGTAAACTTGTTTGTGAACCAATACATTGATTTGACGACCCATTAATGGGCCAGGGTTTGAAAAACACTGCTATTTTCCTTACAAAGGAGAGCAGAGAAGGGCTCCTTTCCTTCTTTTCCCAGTTACTAACCTTTCCTATAACACCTATCATTTTACAGAAGAGTTCCACAGTCATTGGTTCTTACAACAATCTGGAGAGATACATTTTATAAATGAAGAAATTGAGAGTTGAAAATATTAATTATGCTGAAGGTCATTCAGCCAGAATTCTACTGGGATTTGAACTCAGGTTCTCTGACTCAGATTAAGAATTCTTACTGAGTGGTTTCATTTATGTCAAAAGGGGAAAATGTTGCCCATTTTTCTCATTTACATATTTATTTTACTGTCCTAATTGGCTGCTCTTACCTTACTAGAAAGTTTTCAACTTTTGGGTATTCTGACTTTTGGGTTAGTTTCAAAAAATTTACAGAGATCAAATAAAAAGTATTTTTCTGATTATAAAAAAAAACAGAAATAAATTACATACAATTTTATAAAATATAGAAAAGTTGACAAAATAAAATCATCCAAAATCTGAATATCCAGAGAAAAGCATTATAGGTACTTTGGATATATCTTTCCAGGTGTTTTTTTTTCTCTCATCATACTTGATTTTATCATTGAACATTTTCCCAGAAGTCTTTTTCCATGTTATTTCAAACTCAATTTAACAGCCACAAAAGCATTTTCATGATGTGAATGCACCACAATTTACTTAACTATCCCCTACCACTGGATACTTGTTTTGTTTCCAATTCTCATCTGTAAATTAAACTTAAGAAGATAAATATTGACTTAAGTACTTTTTTATGCCCAAGTGATTTTCCTGGGTTAATTTCAACATTCACTAAATCTTTTTTTTTTTTTTTTTTTTAAATAAGCTCTCAATGGAGACCTTCAGTATTATCTAGTACAAAGTCTTTGACTTGAAGGTGTGAATTCCTACAGGAGTTCCCACTGGGAGCCATAAGACCTATAGGTGGATAATGGGCTGGGCAGAACCAAGGAAACCATGCCCTTGAACTTGAGAAGTAAGATCATCTTAACACTTAGAAATAAAAAATAAATTATGAAGGGCTGTATTCCCATCACTCACCACTAACATGCCCACCACAGCAGGAAGTCTCCATGGAAGGAGGCATCAGAATTTGGGGAAGGGAAAGGGATTTGCCCCATATTGCACTGAGAGAACCAGTCCCTGAACCCAGATCAAGCAATTCTCAATTCAGTGCTGTCTACACCCCACTGAAGAGGTGTGGTATAAATCATAAAGTATCCACGAAAACTGTATCATGGCCCTGAACTTCAAGGTCCATGTTTTCTTCCAAGTGGGAAAACAGCACTTGGGCACTGAGGTTTGCTGTTTGGCTAAGTGAATATAAAACCAGCAAAGCAATGGCTTTGATGTATGATAAAAATGTGGAATACGTGAGTGGAGCAACTTGTTTTGAACAGTTTACAAACGCTAAGAAAAGAACTAGAGACACAGCGATTAGAGGAAGAGAGTTAACCATCAATGTGAAACTCAAGCAGAAATTTCATCTTAGGTTTTAAGCCAGAAATAAATTTGTGAAGAGTCGCATTTTAATATCAAATACTTGAACCGTACTGGAGTATATGCCGTACCTGAGTAGTACATATCTACCTGCAGTTGGTTTCTAACTATGCCCGACCTAATTTCCATTACTTCCTTACTGTCTTGGCTTGTCTTGGTTCCTAGAGAACTTGCTTCTTGCTGAATTGCATTACTAACATCACCAGTCCCCACACCTTCCTTTGCTGCTAGCTTTGGATCAAATACAAGTTCCATGGCCAACAACTGAGTGACTTGCTGCCAGCTTTCTAGAAGGTAGGTTGGCATTTATGAAAAGCCACAAAAATGCCAATAGTCTTAGGCCAAACAACCTCACTCCTACGGCTCTTCCCCAGCAGAGAAGTCAAAAGGAGAAGACAGTTTGCAGAAGCCACCCATCCTGGTGTCGTTTAGAACCCCCTGACACCAAGGCCACAGCAGCACCTGTCCAACAACAGCTCCCACTTGTGGAAGGATTTCCCTGGCAGGGCTTGACGTGCCTCTACGCCTCCCTGTCACCGATGTGGACACTGAGGCTCAGAGCACCAGGCAGGAACCACAGCACGCTCACGTGGCCAGTAAATGGCAGAACCAAGGCTTGAACCAAAGGTTTTGGGACTGTTCCACTCACCCCTCGGGTTGCTTGGGACCAGGACGCTGGAGTAGCGAGTCTCGGGGATGAGCCACGATGCGACAGCTTCCACAATAAGCAACGCCGAAAAGGCCTTCCTGGAAATAACACGAAGGGGAAGAGGATTCCAACACCCATGTACAGTATGATTATAATTTTCACTAAACTATGTATAAACACTGGAAGCGGTCACAGAGGAAAACAGTCAGGCTAGCATTTGGGTGGGTGCTTTATTCTATTTGTATTTCCTTAATGTTGTTATGCCAAAGTCTTAACAGCAAGCCTTAAAAAAAAAAACACAAAAAAAACACCGACTCAGCCACTGACTTGTGCTTAATAAATGCACGTGGGTGTTTTTTTTCTCTCTCTCTCTCTTACCTTTGAGTAACCGTCCTACCCAGCCATGTCTCTCGGTTTCATGATGCCAGCACCTTGCTGAAACCACAGCTTCCCCCTGGGAGCTGCTGAGTGCTCAAAAGGGAATCACAGGCAGGTCTTTCTCAGTAGAGGTGAGAGGCTATTGGAATGTGACATCACTATTCAAATGGTGAAGGGGAGAGGGGGAGCACCAGGCAAACGCATGTGCCAAGGAGAGAACCAGCGGGCTTTTATGGCTCTGTTTATGGGAAGTGCCTCGTCGACTGAAAGGTCAGGAGCTGACGTGTCGAATGGCACTGGAGCATTACATGAAACCACAAAAATAGAACCTTATAAAAATTCATAAGCTCACGAAACACCCACTTGGTTTTTAGTGAGGGGTATGGTGGCCAGGACTTTGTCAGGAAGCATCTTAGCATCCCAAGCACCTAGGATGCCCTTGGCATTGTCCTACCTAGGCCCTTCTGGTTTAAAAAGGCTGAGAACTGACAGGCATCAACTATGTAGCACATACATGCCCTTGATGGAGCTCCTCTTGTATTACCTGATTTACTCCTGAGGTAGATACTATTGGCTTATCTTCTATTTTACAGAGGAGAAAACTGAAGCTTTAAAGAGGTTAAAACACACACACACACACACACACACACACACACACACACCACCTTGCATCCTTTATGTTGAGGACACTGCCTTTCCTTTAGTTCACAGGAAACGCTGCATCAGAGCTCTTCCTCTGGGTGGTCAGATCTGAGGGACAGTTCACTCGGCTTCTTGCCTGTTTGGTGAAAGAAAGGGGCAATGTGGCCTGTGATGGAAAAGGGTGCGGCCTTTGGAATGAAATGGATCCACGGTTGCATCCAGACGTCCACGTTCAGTAACTTGAATGAGTCATTGAATGGCTGAGCCTCAATTTTCTCATCTGTGAAATGCGGGCCCAGGTGCAGGTGGTGAGGGCTGGAGTCCAGCACAGTGCCTGGCGTATAGTGAGAGTATTTTTGCTTGGTTACCGATCTGTCCCTTACTGACTCTAGAGGAATCTCTAATATCCAGGTCTCCTCCTCGTCAGTGAAGCTGCTGTGAACGAATAGTTGGTTAGTGCCCTCAATGATCAGACACTTGTTACATGGATGTACCTCCAGGCTGCTGCCTTAGACCACTTCCTTTGCCTTTATAGTGATGCTACCAAGCTTTGCCTGATCCACCCACCAATGGGGTTTCTCTTTCCTGTGATGGGCATTCTCTCCCTTTGGGCTATCTATTCCCCAACCTCTTAAAAGATGTATCTTGATCTTCGTTATGCCTAATCATGGATGTCCTTCGTTCACCTCTCTAAACTCATTAGATGCTACCTGCCTTGCCTGTCTATGCTATTCTTTGCATACCCTGTTTGCACCCAGAACGTTCTAGCAGTGACCACATCTGTTTTCTCACCTTTTTATCCCCCAGGGCCTGAGCACTGTACCTGGCATATAGTTGGTGCTCAATAATTGTGTGATAAATGGATGAATGGATGAACAAATGAACAAATGATTAATCAGTAGTTTATGTGGCCTGAGCGGAGAGTGAGTCATTCCTACAAACGTTTGCCAAGGACCTATTGTTATCTGTGGGAGGAGAGACGCAAGATAAGTCTGTTAGGCTCCCTGGGAGTCGGGGTAGATTATGTGCAGCTTCTCTGATCTGTGTTTTATGTAATCCTCTTATTTAATCCTCCAAAGAACCATCTACATACACGTGGAAGCCCCATTTTACAGATAAGACTAACTTAGCTGGTTACCCAGCTTGGTGAGGAGTCTAACCCCGGTCTCCCTGGCTCCAGAGCCCATGCCACCTCCTTACACTGCAAGGCCATTTAGCCCAGTGGTTAAATGCGTGGGCTCTGCGGTTCATAGCCTGACTTGCCTCTTCCTAGCTGTGAGGGTTCTGACAATTCATGGGACTCTCCAAGGTGTAGTTATCTATGAAATGGGGATATTTCCTACTTCAAGGGTTGACATGAGAATTAAGTGAAACAATTTAAAATACCACGAGCCAAGCACACAGCAAGTCTTTGGTAGCAGCAACAGCCACAGTAGCAGTAATGACAATTAGTAACAGTGGTGGTATTCATAGTGGTAGTAGTAGCAGTAATAGTAATAGTGGTGATTTTATTAATAGTAGCAGTAATAGTAATAGTGGTGGTGTTATTAATAGTAGCAGTAACTGCAATGGTGATAGTAGTAGCAGCAGTAATAGTAGAGGTAGCAATAGCAGCCGTGATAGTAGTAGTGGCAGTAGTTATAGTAGCAATAGCAGTAGGAATAGTAGGAATAGTGGTATTAGCAGTAGTAGTAGTATCCGGGTGATTTTAATTGCAATGTACCCACAAGCCAAGATCGTAATTTGAGGCAGTCAAATGAGCTTGTCAAGTTTATGTGAAACCGGGAGGCTGAGTGAGTGCAGGAGTGGGAGAGGGTGTAATTGAAACCCAGCGCCTGTGCACTGTGGCCTTAGTTGTCCCTTATGCCCCATACCAGAACGGGAGCACTGCAATTCCCAGACATAACCACAAGGTGGAGCAGTGACTCAGCACCCACAATGTCGGAAATCTCCCAACCCCCCAGGGGAAAATAACCTGATTAGGAGCTAGGAGTACCCTGAGGAACCGGGGAGACTCCTAGTAAATCAAGGAGAGCTGGCTCCCAGAGCTTTAGAGGTGATTTGCTTCCTAGCATTTGACACCGGCTTCCGGAGAGCAAGGTTAAACACAGGAGAGAAGGAAGGGCACAGGCAAAGTGGGAACAGCAACAGCAGGTGACAGGGAACATGGTGCTCAGCTTGTTCCACCTGACTGCTAATGCTGGGACAAGGTTCACTCAGGCTCCTACTCCCCGCTGGGGTGCAAGCAAATGGGCCACAGGTTATAAGCAGTTCCCCTTTCTTTCTCACTCATTTGGACCCTACTATATGACTGAGAACCACTCATCTGAACCGGGCATGGCGGCCAGAGGATGAGGAGAGAGCGTTTGAATCGTAGCAGAGTTGTATAAAGAAACCACATATACCTAGAGGCCTGGAATGGGGTAGAAGGCCGAGTATGGGTTATAGGTAGCAACGCTAAGAATGTGGCTTTGGAGGTGAACCTGAGTTCAAACTCTGGCTCTACACTATAGCTATGTGACCTTGGGCAAGGGGATAATATTAGTACCAACCTGGTGGGATGGTTGTGCAGATTAAATGAGACAATATCTGTAAAGTGCTTTGCCTGTGCCTAGTGGTAACTACAGTGATTGCTCAAAGAATGTGACTATTATCACTACTCTCATTACTCTTCTGTTGGCATGACTAAATACACTCCCACAATCCCATCAATGTCATGTGGTCTTACATAGGAACTGTCTTATATTTTGCTAAGTTGGTGTCACGTGTGATAGAACTGACTTCCAGTGAGACTTTAAGGCCCCCAAGGGTAGGACTAGAAACACACACATGTCTCTTGACTATTGTACAATTCCAATTATAAATCCGGACACAGTAATCAATAGGTTCACTCACTGGTCAATTGTGAAATTGATAACTTGCAAGTTTTCCAGTGGCATTCCAATGATCATTTGTTAAGCACCTGCTCTATACCATGGACATTGGGATAGCCTACTTTGAGGAGACTATCCAGCTATGTACTTCTTCCCCCCCACTCTGACCAAACTGATCCCAATTCTGGACAGAAACACTGGCATGGAACAGAAAGGACAGTACAAGACACTAACTTGGTTCAGTGGATTTAGGCATTTGTTTTTCAAGTTCCTAAGGCCATTTCCTCAGGTACAAAACAAAATTGATGGATAAGTTACTCTGACACTGAAGGAGGGGAAGACAGAAAAAACAGAAAGTCCTGCTTAAATAAATTCCACATGACCCGCAGGGGTGAAGGTCTATCTTAAATATCTTCTCTGGCCTCCTTGTCTGGCCTCCTCAGCCTCAGTGCTCTTTCTGCCTTACTGGTCTCTGTTTCCTCACCTGGAAAATAGGAGCATGAGACCAGCAGGTCACTAAAGTAATTTGAGGACCCTGGACATAGCTCCGTGGAGACTCAAAGGGGGGAGTTCTCCTTTCCAATCATCAGCTCCCCATATGGGCAGGCAGAGCCTCATATCTCCTCTGCACCTCTGCTTCCCCATGTACAACTGACCACTAGGTTGGCTTTAGGTGACCTTTAAGGACCAGTGCTGCCTGCTCTGCTCTCACCCCTGAGCCAACACTGTTGGGGACTTGAGTAAGTAGAGGCCTTGCACTTCTTTTTCTTTCTCTCAGAGTGGGTCACTTTCATGAGGATACACCCCTCCAGAGACAGTGTGGGGACACTTCAGGTGGATGGAGGCAAGCAGGACTGTCCCTTGAGATGAGGGTGGAATTAACTGGGTTGCTGCTGTCCTTGGAAAACCATGACCCCTCTCCATGTGGCTGTTTCCTCCTTCGCAAAATGGAAGTGCCTGTTTTGTTTGTAATCGGCAACATTACCCCTAAAGAAATTTTGCATGGCAATTCTATCATTAAATATCTCAAGCAGTAACTTTGATATATACCTCTTTTTTTTTTTTGCAAATTACAAAACAAATAACCTTGGCTCTCCTCTGGTGCTCCTTCCCTCTCTTCAGCTCAGAAACACGGGGGCTCATTCAAGAGCATTTACCCTGTTCGAGAAGAGAAAAAAAAGAAGGACATTAATATGGGCTCTGTCTCTTCCCCCGATTCACCCTCGTTTCATTGCTGGCTGAACATTTCTCATACGACCAGACACATTTGAATAATTCATATTCAATAAGCTGAAAGGTTGACCTTCAGCAGCGAGATGACGCCTAAAAATGAAAGTGTTGTACACAAAGGCAGCGTCTTTGGAGCAGTCTGGGATGACACCTAAGTAAATGTCCCTCATTAAATTCACAGAATGTGGGGTTAGGTCAGAAGTGACCATCACGACTGTGACACACCTCCCACGCCTCTTTGGAGAGCTTCTTAGGTGGGAGCTGGGCTCAGGTGGAGAGGCAGTGATAATAGAAACCTACCTCGAAAGATGGCCATGTGACCGAGATAAAAGTTATCTGCTCTGCAGATTATGAAAAGGCGAGACCTAACAGAACTGAAATTCAAATACCTGTTATAGGGGCCAGGGAAGTTTCATTCGTTTACTCATCCAAAAACACATTTATTGAGACCTACTAAATGCCAGGCATTGTTCTAGATGCTGGCATTGTAGCAGTGAATGAATCAGACCTTTCCCTCCCTCCCCCGACACACACACACACACACACACACACACACACACACACACACACACAAGAATTCTTGCCTTCTTGGGTCTTACATCTAATTGAGGAGACAGACAATAAACAGAATTGGTTCAATACATATCCTGTCAGCTTTGAAGAAGAAAAAAAGCAAAGGTATGGGGCTAGAGAATATCAAGTAGGGAATGGAATATGATTTTAATAAAGGGAGGCAGGAAAAGCCTCACTCAGATGACAAATTATTAGGGACTTGAGGGAGATGAAGAGCAAGCTGTGCAGATATCTGGAGAGGATTTCCCATGGCAGGTAAACAGCAAGTGCAAAGGTCCTGAGGCACGAATGTGTCAGGTACAGCAAGGAGAACCTTGGCTGAAGACAAGTACTTCCCATAGAGCTTTTCTCTGAGTGAGCTGGGATGCTGTTGGGGTATTTATCAGCAGAGAAGAACATTATCTGACTTTTGACTTAACAAAATCCCCCTAGTTGCTGTATAGAGATTAAACCATAGAGCAAAGGCAGAAACCAAGTAGCCAGATCAGACAATAAGAGAAGATGACTGGCGTGACTAAGAGGATGCTGATCGAGGTGCCAACAAGTGGTCAGCTTCTGGCTTTATTTTGAAGGAGGAAGCAACAGCATTGTTGAAGAATGATTAGATACAGGTTTACAAGAAAAGAATGGGTTCTTGTTTGGGCATATGGACAGGGAGAACAGTGAAACTGCCATTTATGGATTGGGCGAGATGGCAGGAAAAGCAGATTTGACGACAGAAATAGGAAGCTGCATAGAAACAACAGGGAAGGAGGAAGACTTGTGGAGTGCTTGTCCCACTTGGGGTGGGGGTGGGGTTTCAAAAAATCTTACAAAACTGTTATCCAGGGCACACTGCACAAGCAGTGCTGCGAGGTGGGGAAAGCCCTGTTTTTTATTTTTATTTTTTTTAGTAAGAACATCTGGTTTTGGGTCCACACTTGCTACTCTCTCTTGCCAAGGGATTTTGTGTGCTTTAAGCTACTCATCTTCAAAATTGGGATGTCTCTATGTGTTTTGTGAAATGCAAAACATTACACCTACAGGCAGAGGCATAGTGCAAGACCACGCTCTGGAACCAAAACCAGCTGGGTTTAGAGCCTCTTACTGTAAACAGGATGTTGGACACGTTTCTTAACCTCTTAAAGTCTTAATTCTCTTGTGTGTAAAATGGAGAGGATGCTGGCTACTTTGCAAGATTGTCATGAAAATTCTCGAGAAAACATTTTTAAAGCAGCTATCAGAGAGCTTGGTACAAAGTGGGTGTTCCATATATTATGGCTATTATTACACATAAAAGTAACTGCTGCTGTGGGTATATTTATTTGTAGGTTGGCCTTCGGAGTGTGTGGTCACCTGTACAAAAATTCAGGGTGGTCACAAAGTCTGGAAACATAGACAATATTATTTCATTGTGCATTATAACATAATGATTTCCTATGTGCCTATGGCTACCCTGTGTGTACTCTGATTATGAGCCTCCAAGAGACTGCTAGAACCTGAGAGATACTGAAAGAGAGTAAACATCCATTCAAACTTCCTGGAGATGAGAGAACTTATTTTTCTTTCTGTCTTCCACTGCTAGCCTGATCCAATGACTACACCCAAGACGTATGTAATAGACAGGGAGGATCAAGGGAAAGGAACTTAGAGATCATCACCTTCTTTTCAAACTAGGAAAACCAGAGCCCAGAGAGGGCCAGGGACCTGCCCACGTTGACCCAGCACCATCCCACTCATATTTGTGAAAGAACTGAAACTGGTGTGGGTGGAATCTGGATCCTTTCGCTGACTTGGATCCACAGAAGTCTCTTCAATGGGCTCATCTAGCCTGACCAGAGATTCAGAGGGTTTCCTCATAGTGATGATAGGAGCGGGGGACCTGGAGTGGTCCTTTGAGCCCCGTTGGATTTCTCCGGGGCCTGCAGTGTTTGCACTGGTCTAGACATTTTCCACCAAACCTCCCGGCAAATATTTGAAGGCCTTGATACAATGCCACGCAAATAACCATATCTAAAGCCCTCCCGTGTAAACAGCCCGAAGTCCTTCATCAGTCAGCAGTGATCCGAGAACAAAACCAAAACCAAAACTTGGCTCCTCAAAACCGTTTTTAGAAAGTAAACCTCAGAGACCACCTAAAAGTTGACACGTTTTTGTTGTGGTTAAAGTCACAATTGTTATTGATGCCATTCATTGAAAGCTGGGAGAGGGAGGCTGTGTGGGCGTGTGTGTGTGAATGGCTTTTCCATGATACAGAAGAAATTTGCTATGGTAGAAAATACTGTTTTAAAAAGTAACTTTTAAACTTCTTGTTTTGTCCAAGAGTTGTATGTTCAACCTCTGAATAACCCTTTTATCTGATAGGTGTAGGGGAAAGACTTTAGATTTCTATTAGATGGGGGAAATTTTGCTCTGGAATTATGAGATGGTTCATATAATAAGTTTCCCATCATTGACAAAGGGAAAATGTACCATTTCCTCTCATATTAGCTAATCTGGCAGTAGCACTATAGAAGCTCTGGACAGGGAAATGAAGAGAAAGTTGCATGAAATATCAGTAATAATAGTAGTTACAGTTTAGACCAGCGGTTCTCAACCTGTGGGTCACGACCCCTTTGGGGGTCGAACGACCCTTTCACAGGGGTCGCCTAAGACATCCTGCATATCAGATATTTACATTACGATTCATAACAGTAGCAAAATTACAGTTAGAAGTAGCAACAAAAATAATTTTATGGTTGGCGGTCACCACAGCACGAGGAACTGTATTAAAAGGTCGCGGCATTAGGAAGGTGGAGAACCACTGGTTTAGACTGAAGAAGCCACCGTGGGTGACCACAGGTTAGAAATCCCAGGATCATCACTTAGCCTGACTACCTACCCATCATCACATATCACCCCCTATCACCCAAGAGTCTTTGTATAATCACCCTTACTTCTGCTCTACCTTCGAACCTTGTAAATTGAGAATCCTAGTTTCTAAAATGGTCTACTTTATTTATCTCAAATAATCACGGGTTAATCAGATCAACTATCCATTGGTAATCAATAAACAAGTCCTTTGGCCAAAGCAGGGAACCAAATAATTTTAATGTATTATTATTATTATTATAAAAATAGCAAATAACATTTATTGAAGACTCACTCTGTGACATCACTGTACATTACCTAATTTAATACTCACTAAAACTTTGAATTGATGCTATGTTATCTCCATTTTTACCCATCTAGAATTTAAGACTTAACTAGTACACTATTCCAGTTTAAATACATGAAGGCTCTTTAGAAACAATTGGTAAGATATCAGGATTATAAAAGCCCTAAAAGATCATATGATCTGAATGTAGTATATTGTATGTTCATTCTTACTAATAGTTGAGTGGCAGTAATTCACATGTGATAAATAGAATCACACTATGAATATGTTCAAAATCTTTTTTTCACTCAATATATTGATATACCTTTAACTAAATAAATAAGGATTAAAAAGTATCAACAGTAGTTGAGATGAAGGAAACACGCGCTTTCTCATTTTGCCTTAATTTTTTTTTATAATGATTAAATATTCCAAAGAAGAAAGTTATTTTTCTTCTTAAAAAATAAAAAATAATTCCGGTACTGCATAGGCCTTGTAGCAGGGCATTGGCATGAATCCATTGGTAAAAAGTCAGTAGTAATCATTTGCACCTGCTTAGAGCTTTCTGGTGGGCAAAGCCCTGCTGTATACCACTTCCGTTTAATCTTCATAGTGATCCTATGTAATATGTAATATGATTCCGGCTTTCTGGGCAAGGAAAATGACGTTCAAAGAATTTATAGTATGCATGACGCAAGGTCATATATATCTATAAGGTAAAACTGCAAGTCTGGTCTCTTGACTTTAAGTGTTGCTCATATTCCACCAACCCGGCAACTTCTGATAATTACCTTATCTATGTGCCCCTGGTCTTACAGGTTTTCTGGATTCTGCGCTGCCACCTCTTCCTGAAAGTTTTCATTTTAGTATTCATTCTGGGGACCTATTATTTTGAAAAGGATGTCTGTATTATAACAGCTGTTCTTGATTGCTGGAAAGAGAGAGATAATATCTTGTTCTTAGCTAGGCCCTCTGTGGAAACATGACACACACATTGCAAGCCTGCCTGTAGCACCTCCTACGAGGTTTCTCTCCGGCTGTCCCCCCGACCCTAGACTTCCTTGTCCTTATGGTTTGCGGAGCCCAAGTCATGGGAGCAACTTCCAAAGAACAACTGCAGTCAACCTTACGGCATGTTTCCTATGTACCAAGCACCTGCCACTCTTCCTTTTATGAAGTCCTAACAGTAATGGTGTACCCATTTTCAGGTGAGGAACCTGAGAGTTAGAGAGGTTAAGTCACTAGCCCGTTGTCACACTCATTAAGGGCTGGGATGGAAATGCAGACCCAGCAATCAGTCCTCACTGCCATGTGCTTAAATGCTCCTCTTGGCTGCCCTTGAGGAGGAGAAAACAGTTAAGAAGGAATCAGGGGTCACGGGTACCGATTTGGCTTTTGAAAGTATAGACACACACACATCTGTGTAAGGGTACAGAAAGGAAACAGACAAATGAAGAGCAATTGCTTGGAGAAAGGGAGGGAGCTGGGGATTGGGAATCAGGTAGTAAGGTGAGAAGGGAGGCTCTGTTTTTACTTTATATAGTTCAAATTGCTTGCATTTTTAAAATGTTTATTAGGTTTTGTAAGTTATGGTAAAACAAATATAAATTTACCATCTTAGCCATTTAAAAATATATTTTTTATTAATAACAAAAATATTTTTTTTGATTTCAGAGAGGAAGGGAGAGGGAGAAGGACAGAAACATCAGTGAGGAGAGAGAATTGTTGATAGGCTGCCTCCTGCACGCCCCCTACTGGGGATTGAGCCTGCAACTCAGGCATGTGCCCTGACCCCGTGACCTCATAGGTCCATGCTCAACCACTGAGCCAAACCTCCGCCCATCTTAGCCATTTTTAAGTATACTATCCAGTAGTATTAAATATATTAACCCTGTTGTGTAATCATTATCACCATCTTTCTCCAGAACTTTTTCATCTTGCAAAACTAAAACTCTGCATCTATTAGAACATTTCATTTAATAACCAAACTCCCACTTCCCCACTTCCTCACCTGCCTCCATCCCTGACCACCATCATTCTACTTCCTGTCTCAGTGAATCTGACTGCTCTCACTATCTCATATAAATGAAATCATATAGTATTTGTCTTTGGGTAACTGGCTTATTTCACTTACTTCGCATAACATCCTCAAGGTTCATCCATAGCAGAGCATGTGTCAGAATTTTCTTCCCTCTTAAGGCTGAATACTATTCCATCTATGTATATATCACAGTTTTGCTTATCCATTCATCCATTGATGAGCGCTTGGGTTGTTTCCACCTTCTGGCTCTTGTGAATAATGCAGCTATAAACATGGGTGTATAGATATCACTTTGAGACCTGATTTTAATTCTTTTGGGTGTACACCCAGAAGTGGAACTGATGAAGCATTTGGTGATGTTTGTTAGTTTTGTAATTTAAAAATAAAAGTGTTTTGTTTTTTAATGTGAATGCTCAGATAGAGTAGAAAAATATTTAATAATGAGGCATTGAAGACAACAGTGAAAACAATGGCCTTACGAGTCAATGTGGTTGTCCAGGAGCACCTGTCCAGCTGTGTGATTTCTGAGGGTAGGGGCAGGATTTGCAGCTTTATATACTCCACCCCACCCCGTGCCCCACACCGCGTCTGTCTTCTTATAGGTATTCAATATACATGAATTCAAGGAATGACTTTATCAGAGCATCTAGGCAAATGACAAATTTTCCCAAAGGTTACAAAAGGGCTTCCCGGAAGCAGTGCCCCAATGACAGTGGAACACGGGACTTTGCCACCTGCTTACTCATGGCATGACCTTGGACACCTAACTCCTTGAGCCTTAGTCTCCTCAGTCACATGAAGACACTACCCACCTGATACCGTCACATGATTACTATGAAAATTCACCTTTCCTTTGTTCATCCATGCAGCAAATATTGCAGGCCTCCTGGCCCGGGGCTAAATCAAATTTGGAATAAGAACATTTCATGGAGTAAGCATGGCTTGAATTTTCATGTTGCATAGTCTTTCTGTATTCTTTGATTAGTTCTACATTAAGCACCTTGTCTCATTTCTCTGTTTTTAAAGCAAATCTCTAAAAAGAAGAAAGCATTCAGGGTTCTCTGGGAGCTTCAAACACGACTTGCTTCTGGTGGTGGTGAAACCAGAGGAGCATCGCCCTTGCCCTACAGGAGAAAACTCCTGGGTCAGGAACTTCTGGGAAACTGTGCATTGCTCAGCTCTCTGAAGAACCCGCCGGCTTTTCTAACCCATAATGGTCATCTCCAGCTGCAAGGAGAAGTTAATGAGGTGTGCGGGACAGTGATGGGAAAATGTCAGCCTCCACATCGCTCCTGACACTGCTGCTAAGTGAGGGCCACAGAGGGGAACCAGCCATAGGGTAAGAGACATGGACCAGAAAATAATATCCACTTCATTAGCCACTGATTCTGAGTGTATGCAGAGGCCAAGGTCCAGCCTACGGACTGTGACAGAACATTCTTACCACACTGTGAGGTCTGGGCAAAGGCAGACAGAGAACATCCTCACTGCTTCTCTCCAGTGGCATCTGGGGGACAGTGTTCTCTCTCTCTCTCTCTTCTTTCTCTTTCTTTTTCTTTTCCCTTCCTTTATTTTTTTCTTTTCCTTTTAAAATGTTATTTATCTTATCTTTTTCTCATTATCCGTTTCCTTTTCTTCCTCTTTTCCTTTCTCTCACTCTGTACTTCAGTCAATTTTCTCTTTATTCAAATCTTTTTTAAAAATCCCAAAAGGCAGATATTTGGCGACCTATAGCCAGGTTTTCACTTATCATAAAATAAAATAAAATAAAATAAAATAAAATAAAATAAAATGCAGTAGTACTTTCATGTGTCCAAATAGGGGTCCCAAAGTGAAGTGTACAAGGTGATACGTCATGGGCATAGGCTGAAAATATTAGCTCTTATTTTTATTTATTTATTTAATATATTTTATTGATTTTTTACAGAGAGGAAGGGAGAGGGATAGAGAGTTAGAAACATCGATGAGAGAGAAACATCGATCAGCCGCCTCCTGCACACTCACCACTGGGGATGTGCCCGCAACCAAGGTACATGCCCTTGACCGGAATTGAACCTGGGACCCTTGAGTCTGAAGGCCGAGGCTCTATGCACTGAGCCAAACCGGTTAGGGCTTAGCTCTTATTTTTATATTAATGTTAACTCCAAGGCCTTTGTATTTTCATGTTTGCTTTATAATAAGCCTAAACTATTATTACAGTAGCACATAGAGTCAGGGAATTAATATAAATAATGGGATCGAGGTGCTCAAACTGTTTTTTTGATTTTTTTTTTTAACTGAGATGAGCATTGACCAATATCTGCTTTAAAGAAAAGCCCCTTAAACTCTGAGTAATATTTTTTTCATTGCTATCTATGGTCGGTGCCTTTGTATTCCCAGGGGATTCGGGGTGCATGCAGGGCCTGAGCAGTGAGAAGGGCCAAGGCTCCACACTCCAAGAAGTGTTGTCACTTCAGAGAAACTACACCACGCTGGATTTTCAGGTCTATGTCACTTATTTGAAAAGTCTTCCCTTGGAAGACCGCTCACTCACAATAGTGCCGCCCACACCCCCTTCCTATGTCCCCCGCCCTTGGGTTTTTCTCCGTAGCCTGCCCTCCCCTGAAGGGCTATGTATGCGCTCATTCACTGGTTTCATGGTCTCTGCCCCCTCGCTAGAGTGACAGCTCTCTGAGGACAGGACCTGGTGTTTTCCTCCTTGCTGTGTCTCCAGGATCCAGAATAGTGCTTGACACAGAAAGGTACGTACTTGGTAAGCAAACAAGCTAAGTGCTGCAAATGATTGAGTTACAACAGACTGGCTTAAGGAGATTTCCTTTGAAAAGGGGTTGCAGGATCTTCTCTCTCTCTTTTTTTTAATTCTCCGTTTTCTGGGAGTTCATTTCACAGCAACTGTGATGCTTTATTAAGCGGAGTTCAAACACTCTCTGGCTCCCTGGCCAGACAGAACTTCTTGAGGGTAGGAATTACACCTTTAAATCCCCAGCATTTCACATTTAGTAAACGCTTGAATAGATGCCGGTGGATGAATAAATGCATGTATTCTGGGCCTTGCACATGCAGAGTGGTGAATCAGCACAGAGCCCATGAGTAAGCCAGTGCTGACAGAGGGCCTGCTGCAAGCAGTGCACTGTTCTAAGCAGCGCTGACCACACAGAAGATGTAGAAAGCTTATTTCCTGCAACTCAGGTCTTCACAGTCCATTTACAGGAGATAAAACGGAGAATGATGCAGTTCCTTAGAATATCTAAACATGCTTTCCTGCTTCCAACATGTAGTACAAAATGACAGGTGGACGTTGGATAAGGTGAGTTTGTAGGCCCTGCTGGTCAGACTAGTCAATGAATGTTGAGTACCTACTATGTGCTGACACTGATTTAGGTCCTGGAGACACAGAGATTAATACAAATGCAATCTTGCCTTTGAGCATGGGCTAGAAGAAAGATAAGCCTAGAGGATACTGGAAGTAAAAAAGAAAAAAAAAGGAGTAAATAGCCTGAAGTTTTGGACCAGATTAGCCTCTGTTTTGGAGGCTGCCCTGTGCATTGTAGGCTGTGTAACAGCAGCCCTGGTCTCAACCCACCTCTAGACATTAGGACCAAGCATGTCAGTTGTGGAGCCCACTGAAGATGCAAATGTGAGACCCCTTGTTTGAAAAGCAAGGGAAAAAGTGTCATTAAAGAAACTAAAATATAAAGATTTTTCATGTCCTCAGTGGTCTATTCTCCCTCTCTCTCTCTCTCATTCTTGCTCTCACTCTCCGTGTTTTTTATTTGCTGCTTAACATCATTTCCCTGGGAAATGGGGATGCTAGCAGCACACTCATAGGTGTCTGAGGACCCCACTCTGACTCAGTGTGCACACATGCACTCAGCCCCAAAGCTGCCAGTTTTCTCCTCTGCCCAGCCATTGGGCCTGTGCATTGTGCCCCGGCTGAGGGTGTGGAAGTCCAGCCAGGCATCTACCCTTCCCATGGCTGCGACTCCAACCCATGGAAGATAGGTGACCCCCAAGGGTATTGCAAAGACGAGGATCGGTGAAAGGCTTGTGTAGAGGCTTGCCTAATGCTCTGTGGCACTGTCAGTGTGGGTCAGGGATGGCCATCGTCATGCCCCACGCTGAGATACACCAGGGCTAGAACACCCTATCCCAATCTCCCCGTGCCCACAATCAGGCTCCCTAATTGACTGCAGGAGGCAGCAGTGGTTGTCAGGCAGGAGTGGGGAGAGAGGCCTGGCAGGGCCAGGGACACACCAGAAAGTCAGGGAGGAGGCAGGAGGTGGGATTGTGAGCTGAGGCACCAAGTCCCTGGGGCGTGCTCCATTGTCCCATCAGATTTCACTTACAAAACAGAAGTTCAAAGGCAAAATGATTAGTATTTCAGGTTGCCACCCATTACCAAATCTCGCCTAGGGGCCGAAACCACCCTCAGTTGAGAAGCACTGAACTCAACCTAGGGTTAGGTGGGGTATTCCTAAAGAAGTGGGACCGAAGGTTACAAGGCTGGGGGCTGGGTGGGTGTAGATGAGATGATTAGAAGGGAAAGAATTAATCAGGGAAGCTTCCTGCTGCAGATCATAAATTTTAAAGCAAGTTTTCGGGGAAGTTGTGGGATTTCTGGTTTGACCTTTAAGCTTTGCTCAGCTCCGCTTTCTGCCTGAAATGCTCTCTGGTGTTTTGTTATCAAAATCTTACCCGTCCAGGGCTCCGAGCCCCCACAGGAACTTGGCTGTTGCTCCTATTATCATTAGCATTTGTTGCTACTTACTAATTGTGCCAGTTGTTTATATATGTTATCTTTCCTGCCAATTTCTACACTGTTTTCCATTTCACAGTTGAAGAAACTGAGGTTCAGAGTGGAAACTTGCCCAAGGTCACACCTAGACAGCAGCAGCGACAGATTTCAAACCTACCTGAGCCTGACTCCAAGCCCCACACTGATCCTCGTTGCCGCTGCCTCTTGGCTGGTACAGAAAATGTTGGAGGCCAGACAGAGCTGCTTTTGAATCTCAGCTGGGTCTGAGCAACAACAGGCTTTCTGCAGGTCAAGCTCTCTGAGCATCAGTTGAAAAAACTAGAAATAGGAATAATGGTACTCTCTCCTGGGACTGTTATGAGGAGTGAATGAGATTCTTCCTGTAAAGCAATCAGCACAGCACTTACTAGTATTATAAAGACTATTCCATTCTATCTAGCAATAGAAGTTAAGAGCATACGTGTCCGTCTCTCCCACTATATAACCAACTTCTTTACAGCAGTATTGTTCATCCCAGCAGTGCTGGATACCTCCTGCAGAGCCCAGCACATAGTGGGTGCTCAATAAATGTTTGCTGCATTGATTCAGCACCCCTGATGGCTCTTCACCCCCAGGCCTGGAAGCAGGGTCTTCGTCTACTTACCAGGGCACTAGAGGATACCATCCCTTAGCGTGAAGCCTCGTGGCCACCTTTATGCCCAAGGTGCATGTGTGGACAGCACTCCTGAGCAGACACAAGCTGGCAGAGCAGGGGCAGGGTCCTCCTTGGTTCTGTTCTACCACTAAGAACTAGAATGAGAGGAGACATAGGTGGGCAAGACCCAGGGTAATACCAAGTAGGCCGCAGTTCCTAACTCATAGATTGGACCCAGAGCCTTTGCCGACACCCTTCCAAGCTTTTCCATCACAGAAGCATGGCATTGGACGTAGAAATGCGGGTCTCTTATCCTGTCTTATTCCTAGGTCTTGAATCTATCTGCTCCTGGGCAGCATTTTGCACTAATCTGGTCATTATACAAACACAATGTTGTAGAGAAAACAGTGGCGTCTAAATTCAGATGATGTGGGGTCAATAGATGGTGATTCTGGCATCTTTGGGGGGTCATTTTTCTTCTCTGAGCCTCAGTTTCTTCATCCGTGAAATGTGAGTCCTAATGCCTGCCTTCCCTTCTTTGCAGGACTATATTGAGGATCAAACAAAAGAAGAAAGATCTTTGCACACCATAAAACACTGAGCAAACATGCTAGTTCTTTATGTGGCAGTATCTCCTTCGATAGGAAGACTTTGGTCTCCCTCTCACACACACACAATCACAAGACCTCTCTCTGTGCTGGGACTGTTCCAGGTGTTTCTATGTGCTCCCCCTCCGTTTAAGTGGGTAGAGGGCTCGGGAGATGGGAAAGAGCTGACGGGAGGACACTTAGCATGGGATTAGGAAATCCATAGTTCAAGATTCCGTCTCTTGTTTGTGCGTCCTTGGGCCAATCCTTACCCTCTTGGAGCCTCCATTTCCTCATCGTTAATGTGGGGATGATACTGTCTACCTCATAGATTTGTGAGGAGAAATAAAGGAGAAAGAGTAGCCAGGGCATCTCACTAACACGTATTTGAATATTAATCTGAAAACAGATTCTAAGAAATTTTAGTAAAGGGCATTGCTTTTTATTCTTCCCTTTAAACACCATAGCCTAGCCCATATTGTTTATTCAATAAACATTTATGGAGCACCTGCTGTGTGCTGGGCCCCCTGCCAGCCTCACTTTTAATGGGTGTAGTAAAAGAAAGGGGAATAGATTATTGCTCTGGAGTAAAGGCTCTCTCTCTGTTAGGTGTAGTATTTATTAGTTTAATAGCATACTAGGTTGCTAATTTTTAATTTAATCTTTTACAAACTACTGGAAACACCCTATTTCTAAAAATGACCAGGCAGAAGGATGTGAGTTGTTGAATCAAAATGAGGGAAATCTCTACGCTTAGGAGTTTCCCCAGCAAATGTCTGACAGGGTAACAAAAGCGTAGAGCTGGAGGGATTTCTAGAAAGGAAGCGGAGTGCTGGGGTTGATGGGATTGGAGATCTTCCCGCGTCCTTCAGTTCTCCGCAAAAGGCTTCACGCACAGTGGACACTTGGTCGTGTTTGTAGGGAACTTACCCCAGAAAGCTGTGCATTTAGGAGCGGAGGAAGGCAGGGAGCCCCTGAGCCACGTGCTGTTTGAGGAAGCACTTAGGAAACCAAGTCCTGCCTGTGCCAGCCCCATACAAGGTGTTCTTCTGAGTTATCTAATTTAATTTTCCCAATAACCTGATGAAGTATAAATTCCATTGTTACCACCATTTACATTTGGTGATCGTATTAAAACTCAAAGAAATTAAGTCACCTGCCCAAAGCTAGACCCCCCCTCTCCCCAACAACCATCCAGAAAGCAGCTAGCCTATTTGACTCCAAAGCCAGGGTTTCCCCAGTGCACTCTGCTGTCTCTCTCAGGAAAGTAATTTCTCCTCCCTGGATCTGCTTCCTCATCCCAAACATAAAGGAGTGAAGTGAGATGCCCCTCGGGTCTCTTTCACATCTATTTCTACCTACATGGGTGCTTTATCCAACTGTTGACAAACTGGGGCCCATGGGTCAAATACAGCCAGCCCATTGGTTTTTTAAAAATCTTTATTGTTGAAAGTATTACATATGTCCCCCTTATTCCCCCATCGCCCCCTTCCAGTCCACCCCAGCTCTCTGCCCCAGGCCCTTATCACCCCACTGGCTGGGTCCATGGATTATGCATATATGCATACAAGGTCTTCAGCCCATTGTTTTTATAGAGTTTTATTGAAATACAGCCACACATATTCAGGTATGTATTGTCTATAACAGCAGAGTCAAGTACTTGTGCAAAAGACTGTATGGCACACGAAGCCTAAAATATGTTACTATCTGGCACTTTATAGAAAAGGTTTGTCAACCCCTGGAATATATTGGTCTATAGGTTTTAATGGTGATAAACTATATATGGTAAATGGAAAAGAAGCTGGAGGGTCACATGTCAACAGTAAACAGTTGGGAGGGAGTAAGAAGGTGACTTCCATCCACTCTTTACATTTTACACTTTGGAATTATTGCTTTAATTTACTCTTTACTAATTTATAGCAACATGCACAAACCCTAAATGTATAGCCTGATGATGTCCCCACCATCCCAATCAAGATATAGGACTTTTTTAGCACACCAGAAAGCTCCCTCATGACCCATGCATCTCTATGAATACGCAGAAGTAACATCGATTTTAACTTCTATCACCATGGATTAATTTTTCCTGCTTGTTAACTTTGTATAAACGGAATCACATAGTATATACCCTTTTGTGTCTAGGAAAGGTATTCTACAACTTCCTTGCTGACAACTCAGAAAACTGGGAAGTACAAATAAGGAAACAAAAATTACCTTTATGGCATCATCCAGAAATAACCACTCAGCCTTTACATTAACAATTCCTTAAAATGTCCTATGTCTTGTTTTCCCATCTTTAAAATGGGGCTGCTCTATCAGTCCATCACCACTTACCCTATGTGAAGCATAAACAAAGAGTATTTCCACTGTACTCATTTCTTCTATTTGGGGGAAGTTTAACCAAAGGATTTTATAATTCATTTAGCTAGCATTTTCGGCTCACATCCTGTAGGACCATCTGCTGGGATGCTTACACTTTCCTTCTGAAGGGGTAGGTATTGGATGTGTTCACGGATCTGTAGTTGCAGCAGTTACTTTGTGAGCAGTTGCAGCAGTTACTTTGTGAGCGCTCCTATTGCCCGAGGTGGCATACACAAGGTCCATCTGGGCAGGGGGTTACCAGAAATCACTGGGTGGAAAGAGATCACCTGCAAGACTATCTGGACACTCATAGGAAGTTTCCCTCTACTTTGTGAGACTTCTTGTATGTTCACATAGTTTGCTTGGGGTAGGGGCAAGGATGGGTTTGCCGCCACCTGAATTTTGAGAGAGAGGGGAGCTTGGGAGTCAGACTGGGCGCAAAGCAATTGGGACTACAAATCAAAGTTCTGTTGTTAAAAGGGAAGTGACGGCTGGTTTTTTAATGGGTTTTTCCAGCTAAACACAGAAACTGATCTTCATTACACTTGACTGCTTCCATCATGATAGCAAGGAAGAGACAGAGACAAAGAGCGTGTTCTCCAGGGACATTGACTCTCAACACTTCATTATCTTGGTTGAGGGGAGCTGGGTAGGCAGAGAGTGTTCTCCCAGTGGGCCGAATTGTGACGGGGAGGACCTCCCATATGTCACAACAACCAGAAGACAATAAGGTGAAATGAAGGAACCTCATTTCCATGTACTACCTACTACCTACCCCTTTCTCAGGGAGAGTCTGAGAGAGTGCAAACTTCCGCCAGGGCTCCAGGCACACAACCATCGCCCTTCTTTTCGGCTCCTAGCACATGTGTAGTAGATTCTGTATTTAAAAGTCGCAGCCTCGTTAGTTCCTCCGCAGCCTGACTTGGATCCCTGACCCTGGGAGGACCCGCCTTCCTACCCCTAGATTTGACTCTGAATTTAGCAGATGGAGAGCTGTTGACCTTTCCTTCCCCACATCGAAATTCTTCTCTTCCTGAAACTAACCCCAACTTCCTCCTAATTACCTGTTAAAAGTGGGAAAGGTAGGAGAATTTGCTTAGAAGCACCTTTGCTAATTCCAGGAAGGGTCTGGATTTTTGTTTCTAATCTCTTAGTCCCTCCAACCCCAGTGCTGGATCTGCTGGACTTTGAGAACCTAAGCCTCCAGAGGGGGGCTAGATTTTACTACTGGGAACTGGCTTCCTGCCTCCCCAGACTGCCAGGCATTATCAGGCTCCAGGGTTTCCCAGGGAGTCTCATTCAATGCGCACCCCTCCGCCCCCTTGCACTGCAGGTATCAGTATTTTACAGATGAAATTGAGGCTTAGAGAGGGGGAAGGGATGTTCTCTGCCCCAGAAACTATGGGTCTTTGATGAGTGGATCCTAAAAAAGTCCGTTCCCCTCTTTCTTCTGCATTGTCTTAATGGGGTGCTCTTGGGCCTCCTTCCTGCCCTGTCCACGCCCCAGGGAAATGCAGGTGAAATTTCTGTGATGCCGAAAGATTCCCGGCCTCCTTCCTGGCCCAGACCAGGGTGGGAAAAACAAAACAAAACGTATTTCCCTCTTGGACGCCATCTCAACGTGTGCCTCCTCCCTGCGCTGCAGAGTGCGGCCTAGCCCCCAGGAACCGCTTGTGTCCCGGAGCTGTGAATAAACCAGAAGTCAGTGGGTCCAGGTGGGACACGCGGCCGTCCGCTGTCCACCAGCTGCATGCAGGCCGCGACTTGCTTTCACTGCTAGAAAGGAGGACCCCTCCATCCTAATTTTGCCCCGAAAGCGGAGGCGCTTTGATAGTCTGGGTTTAAACTACAGAGCGTGGCCCAAGCGTCCGGCTCCCTCCCCCCCCCAGCTGGGCCAGGCGTGGTGCCGGGGCAGCCGAGTGCTGGGGAAAGAGCTTTGGCTAGTCCCCTTGACCATACATTAGCCTGCGCCTCCTTCCCGCTCGCCTACGCTCAGAGGAGACATTTCCGCAAATCCAACCGCCGAGCGGGCTAGAGAGGGCGGGGCTGCAGAGTGCAACTAAACGAGGTCTCTGCAACCTGCACTCATCCCCCTCCCGCCTCCCCCTCTTCCCGCAGGTCCGGGCGTCCCTTCCCAAGCGGTCAATATCTCTGCCCGGCTGGCTCCCCGGCCCTCCACCTCCTGCGCTGGTTCGGACGCCTCCGAGAGACTACTCTCCCCTCCTCCTCCATCTCCTAGTTGCAAGAACACCCCAACTTCCTCCAGCTCTCACCTGGGCCCCTGAAGCGCAGTTTCTTCTCTCCAGAACAGAGCCGGACCTGCGGCCGGTGGGAAAGCCCGGAGCCTTCCACACCAGGCTGCAAACTCCTTGCTTAACAAGTCCAAAGGTCGGCTAAAGTTTGGCTGATAAACAGAACCCGTACAAGAAGGCCCTCAGCCCCCCAGCGGGAGCACAATGGGCCCGGCAAGCCCCGCTCCCGCCCGGGTCCCCGGCTCCCCACGTCTGCCCCTCGGGCTCTCCCGCTCTCGGTTTTCCCCCCTCCCCACGATCATTTGCATCTTGCCGAAAGCCGGCCCTCCCCGCTGATTTGCATATCTTATATGGCCTAATGGTGGCGATCATGGCCAGTTAGAAGTTTTCTGACTTCTCGGAGGAGACTCCGGGACCCCGGGGAGTAACAGGTGTCTGGAGGCTGAAGGGTGGGGGGCTTCCTGGACTTGGGGTTCGTTTGTGAAACTCCCCACCACCCTCTTCTCTCGCACCTACATCCCCCCCTTCTTTTTCTGTCCTTGGAAAATGGTGTCCAAGCTCACGTCGCTTCAGCAAGAACTCCTGAGCGCCCTGCTGAGCTCCGGCGTCACCAAGGAGGTGCTGGTCCAGGCCTTGGAGGAATTGCTGCCATCCCCGAGCTTCGGGGTGAAGCTGGAGACCCTGCCCTTGTCCCCCGGGAGTGGGGCCGAACACGACACCAAGCCGGTCTTCCATACTTTAACGAACGGCCACACCAAGAGCCGCCTGTCCGGGGACGAGGGCTCCGAGGACGGGGACGACTATGACACCCCTCCCATCCTCAAGGAGCTGCAAGCGCTCAATACCGAGGAGGCGGTGGAGCAGCGGGCGGAGGTGGACCGGATGCTCAGGTAGGTGCGGGCCAGGTGGGGAGTATGCGTCTGACCCTATGTGCCTGAGCCACCCTTCGCCCGACCACCCGCGCCCTGCCTACTTCCCACCAGAGAAGTAAGTCCCCGGCGGGGTGCTCCGCTGCTCTTCCCCACACCTGGACCCCTCCCAGCCTCACCCCCGGCCGGCCCGGAGCCCTGGGGCTTCCTATCCCCCGGCGCGGACTGGTGTCCGGCCTGAGGGGCCCTCCCGGCAGAGCTGGAGCTGGGCCTGTAGGAACCGCGCAGCGGAGCCCGTTGCCTAAGGGTTGCCCACGCACCTGAAGGTGCGAGTGGGTGCAATGAAACAGCCGCGGTTCCCCAGGAGCAGCGGCTCCGGCCCCACGAGTCGCAGGCCACGCATTTCTCCTGGCCGCTTCCTCTCGGTCCAGGAAAATGCAGGCCGGCCTACGGCACAGTGCCCTGCAGTACTTTGCAGAGGGACCGGCTGCACCCGGGCCGGGATCTGGGGGCGAGTTCTCCCATTTGCCCTCCCACTCCCACTGTCAGCGCTCTTGCTAGGCCTCAGGATTATCCGGAACCCCCCAAACAGGTGTAGATTTGCAAAGGAAAAGGTTTGTCTGTTGTAGGGCCAGGGTGGACCCGCACTGGGCAAAAGAAAGTGCACGTATTTAAGCAAGGGAGCGAAAGGCAAGTGCGGCTCCAACCCCAGTTCGCAGCGGACCTGGTCGCGACTTGAGAAAGGAGGGCGTTTCTGGTTCTCGCCGGTGACATCCCGCGTCCCCGGGGAACTCAGGCGGCTGGCCGGTGGCCGGTCTCCCTGTTCGGGGTCGTTTGCTGGGCCTCGTAGACCGGCTCTAGGCTTTGACAGCTGGTTACTAGTTATTGAAGGAGCCGAGCCGTTCCCTTAGAGCGCTCGTCGCTCCCGGCCACTCCGCTCTAGGACCCAGCCCCTCGCGCGGCCTCGGACACTTCAGCGCCGCGGTTTCCAGGCAGGGCCGGCACCCAAGTCCCGTCCTGGACTCTGGCAGCCTCGGCTGCACGCCCGCAGCGGCAGTTTGGGATGGGATGTGACCTTGCATTTGAATTTGCTATCTGGGGACCCGCCGGTTTACTCTCTAGCAAAGACAGACAGGGGAATTTCTAGATTTTTCTTCCAAAAGTACTTTACTACAATTCATGGGTTTGAGGTTCTTCCCTTGTTTTCCCCGGTGCAGTGGCAGTTTCTCTCCCCTCTCCGAGGGTTCGGGGACGGGAAGGTGAGACGGGTCGGAAGGAGTGACTGGGGCGCCAGGGCGGCCTGAGGTTGACCAGGGCCTGGCGGGTTGACTGAGCTCCCGCCGCCTGCTATCCGGGCCTGCGGGGCCTGGGCCTATCCGCCTGCCGCAGACGCCCACCTGCTAGCCGGGCTCTGGGGAAATCTGGGGAGTCCGGGGCGCCCCTCCGCACCCAGCCCGACGCGGGGCTGGATGCAGCACAGAGGTAACATAAACGGCAGCACGTGGAGTTAGGGCGTTATTAATTTATTTCTATAAATCATCAACAGAAAGATACACAAAGAGCCGTGATTAGGTTGAAAAGAGAGGCGGGTTATTCATTGGTGAAGTTGTAAACGCGGCTTAGAGAGGGAAGGAAATCCAAACGCGGACGCGGGGCTGCTCGCCGCGGCCAAGCGCGCACAGGCACGCATGGCGCTGCGGGGCGCTCCGGCCAAGCCCCCGCGCGGCCGACGCCTGCGCCGTCCTCTGCCCTCCGCCGAGCGCCGGCTCCCGCGGGTGGGGAGCCAGCCTAGGGGGCCTCAGACACTCGCCGGGGTGCGGACACAGGCCAAGACCCACAGTGTTTCTCCCTGTCCCAAGCTGCCGCTGCCGCTGCCTCTCCTCCCCCACCTCGGGAGTTGTCGGACTTTATTAAAGTAATTTTTCAAGAAATTGCTAACGGTCCCCATGGCACTGCACAGTCGGGTCCTGAGCACCAGACACAAGCACTCCCCGTTTGGCTCACTCAGTTCCCTAAGGCGGAAAGAAACGAACAGGAAAAGTCACTTTTTGGAGCTCCTGCACGCACCGCACCGGATACCTTCTGGAAGAGAGGCGAGAAAGGAAGGGTCGGGGGCTGTGCGGCCGCCGTCCGCGGCACCAGGTGGAGCCGGCCTCCAGGCTGGCGCGCGCGCGGCGTTTGGAAAGTTGGCCGCTTGCGGAGGAGCCGGGGCGGCGGCGGTGCAGGGGTCCAGGGCGGTGCCGCTCGGGCCCAGGAGGTATTGTTTGGGAAGGAGCGTGCTGGGCGGCTGTGCCCGCGCCGGCGTTTGACACCTGCGCTGCGAGCACAATGGCCGCGCGCGCTTCTCCAGAGCCGCACGTATCGGGCTCAGGAATCCAGAATATTTTCAAATTTTAAAAAGTAACCAGTTCCCTGAGCTCTTCCCAGTGAATAGATGTAAATGTTGGGGGCAGAAAGCTGTAAAGGTATAACTACGCCATCTTAGCCCCGACTCGAGTCCTTCAATACGGCTTACAGGTTTGCTACAGTTCATGGGTTTTCTTGGGCTTTGTTTTTTTAAACCTTCCCAATTGTTGAGCTAATTCACTCTTTCCACAGAACCTTTAGATCTTAGAACATTACACTATTTCGCTAGATTTCTTAGACACACAAAATTAACACACGTAAAGAAATGTAAGCAAAACAAAAATAACCAAAGAATCTGTTAAAGCAGTATTAACTGAAGCAAATGCTTTTTCTAACTTTAGCCATTATTATTCCTAGCTGCTGAAAGTGTTTTTCTACCCTAAAAATATCTGTGGAAGTACTTACCAGAAATAAGCTTTTAAATTACCTCTGATACATGGTTATGTCCAAAATGTTACATTCTTTTTCTCTTCCTGGAGATGAATTCTCCATGTTTGAAACTGTACTTGCATTTTCTTATTTCTTTTTGTTCTTGTTATTACTTCATTATATTGTATTAGTTGGAAGCGGTCTTTTTAATTCTTGAGAAGTTCATTAACTTACATTTAATTAATCTTATAAGTTTGCATTTCTCAAAAACATATCTGTTCTCACGAATTTAATATCAAAGAACTGCTAAAATAACCTGTTATTCAAATGCTTACAAACTATACTCATTTAATTACTAGATTTTTAATTCATTAAACAAAATTTATTTTATTTGACATATTATAGGCACCATTTAGAAATAAATTGGTTATATAATCTGCAGCACCATATCTGTTTTGATCTCTATACCGTTTTTTATTGTTTTATCTGAAACTAATTTTTCCCTTCATTTTTTTCATGTTCATCAGGCTACTGTATATATCAACATACAGTAAAGGGATGCTAATTTTTTTAAAATTAAATAAAATATGTAGCTGCATTAAATAGCGTATGTGGATATATTGCTTCTTTAGCACTTTTTTCTATACTGTACATTAATTGTTTTATTTTTTTCATTTTTTAAATTAAGGTATTATATGTGTACATATCTTACCATTGCTCCCCCACTCCCATACATACCCTCACCCCCCAATATTTTGCATCCGTTGGTTATTCTTATATGCATGCATATAAGTCCTTCGGTTGATCTCTTATTTCTCCCTAATTGTTTGTTTTAAATGGTATCTCTCAGTTTTAAGTCACCTATTCAACAAGCAAGAAAAGATATTGACAAAGTTGAAACTATTTTGAATAAATAAAATTCAAAGGCATCAACACGTTGTTTTAAAGAAGCCTTTTGCACCCCATTTCTCATTGTTTATGAGAAACCAAAAATATAAGCAAGTTCTTACCTGAAGCTTGAAGTTTAGGAGAAAATTTGCCTTTCGGATATTCTGACCCTGTTAGGGCAGAAATGTAGGAATACAGGAAAACAAGGCATTGGGGATAGGTAATATCTTATTCAGAAACCAAAATTATTTATTTCTCCCCATTAGGTTTTATTTGGGAGGCGTGGCTGTGGTGACATTTATTTTTTAACTTTATGTGTTTGCCTCAATAGAGTGATTTTTCAGTCCCAGGGAAGAATGTTATTATACTTCTTAAAACTTTTCAAAAAATTGGAAAACCATTTAAATATCTGGCTAAGAAGTCCTCCTTGCATCTCAGGAGGTGGACATACATGTTTTACTCCTATTTTATAAGACAAGAAACTGAGACACCCATTCAGAAGGAAAATAATGTGGGAGAGGACTAGGTAAATTGAGAAACTGATGCTACCCCCTATCCTGGTAGGATCATTCTGCCCAGCCCCAAGCCGATGGCATCTCCACTTTCTAATGGGGCTCCTGTCTTTTAAGTCTCTCACATTCCAGGCAAAGCAAGGAAACCAAAATAAAATAGGATCTTTTCTTTCTGCCTATCAAGTGCTGGTGGTGCTTTCCCATTCCTGAAGACAGGAAGTCATCTTCATCTTTCCCCTCCTAATCGCAGAAGAAAGGGAGGGAGTGTACTCTATAGGAGCTCTCATATAGTACTATATAGGTTCTATTTTGGCCTCACCTCTTTCCCAAGGATGTAGCTAGGACAGGTGAAGAAATAGGTGAAGATCAGAGTTTTGCACAGAGTTTAGGTAAAACCCAGAGAAAGAGAATATTTCTCCCCAGACATCTTCCACCAGCACCCTAACCATTTGTTTATCTGTTTAGTGAGGACCCCTGGAGGGCTGCCAAGATGATCAAGGGCTACATGCAGCAACACAACATCCCCCAGAGGGAGGTGGTGGATGTCACCGGTCTGAACCAGTCACACCTCTCACAGCATCTCAACAAGGGCACTCCTATGAAGACCCAGAAGCGCGCCGCCCTGTACACCTGGTACGTCCGAAAGCAGCGGGAGATCCTCCGACGTAAGTGTTTTAATTCTGCTTCTGCCTCAACCTGGAGTGACCTTTGCCCTAACTCTGACCCCTGTGGGATACCTCAGTTTTCACCTCATCAAGAAAGCCTTCCTAGCACTTGCTACATACAATGAAGCTAGCAGGTGGATTTGGCTGTCTTAGTTGCTGTATGATGGATTAGCCTACAGCATTTTCTTCTTCCATGGTTCCTTTACTACCCAGCCTCGTGTTTTGACAAGTCCTTCTTCAGTGTGTGCAATTTACCTTGAAATTTTTGGCCCCTGCTTCCAACATCTTTCTCTTTGAAACCAAGACGGTAACAGAGGAATATTATCCTCAAAGTAAGCAAAGCAGCTCCCCTTGACACAGATTAAAGTTCCCAAGGAAGACATTCCATATTCAATCTATAATATTGATCGCTGTTACTGTTAGTTCTCTCCCCTCTGGAAAAATACTTTTAAAAATAGAGAGTATTTATATAAATATACATTCAGAACCTGATCATATTTGTTGTTGTAGTTGTTGGGTTTTGTTTTTTGTTTTGGTGGGTGTGGTGGTAGTTACTGAGTTCTGAAGCAATTTAAGGTGTTACTCACATTGACTAAAATTGGTCGTTTGGGGACCTCAGCTTGTGACCCTGTCTAATGAAGAAGCTGCTTCTCACTAAGTCAGGACCCAGTAAAAGTGTCTGCCTTTGGAACTCTGGCCAATCAATTCTTGTCATTCCATTCCTAAATCTCCTCTCTGTCCCAAGATTTCTTTCACTCAATAATACTGAGAGATTTTTGTTTTGAAGTCTAAGGAAGTTTCAACTTGATTTGAATGGCCAGATATGAATAACATACTGTTTTTATTTTAGGAAAAGTATACTTTTACATTATACTTTAATTATTTTTTAAAATATGTTTTTATTGATTTGAGAGAGAGAGGAAGGGGGGGGGGGGGAGAGAGAGAGCGCGCGAAACATCAATGTGAGAAACACTGCCTCCTGCATGATGGTGTATTGAGCCCTCAACCTGGGCCTGTGCCCTGACCAGGAATCGAACAGTGACAATTCTGTGCATGGGACAATACTCAACCAACTGAGCCACACTGGCCAGAGCAATACTTTAATTATCTTGATCTTACACTTTTCCTAGGAAAATTTTGTAAGTCTTCCACACACTGTCCCCTGGGCTGTGAGTTTCTCTGTCTTTCTCAAGATACGCGTTTCCATCACTTTCTGGGTTGGTTTTACCCCCTCTAGCTGATGGCCGCTTTTAAAAATCATTCTTGTTTTCTGTCAGACACTGCTCCAGAGTGATGGGTTCAGTATTTATTGTCTCAATGTCTGCAGGCTGGAGAGGCCTTCATGATGGAAGGAAAGGTTTTTTAGACATTCATCTCATATTGTGGTCATTTGCTCTTTCGTTGGAGGCGTTAAATGGATAGATTACAAGCAGTAACGTGAGAGCTCTTTGCTGTGTTGGGGAAGGGGCTCTGGGTTGGTCCATCATCTGTGGTGACTAGTTCGGGACAATTTTGGGTTTCTGACCGGAAGCAACTCTGTAATTCCTGAAAGTCCGTTATCAGGAGCCAGGCCCCATGCAACATCTTTAGCTTGAGCTGCCGCCTCCCTGTGTTCAGTGGGAGTTCCCTCAGAAAGGAGAGACCAACTGGGAGCTTTGAAAAAGACGAGAAGTCCTAGAAAGTTTCTCAAAATACTTGGGAAGCGACATTTTACAAAAATGTATGATAGTCGGCAGGGGAGTTTTTACATTTTTTTCTGTTCAAATTCAAATGAGACATAAAGCTTACGAGCTTCAGAAACATTCTGAGAATGTTATATGAGCTCCTGTTAGGTGCCAAGCACTGTGCTGGGCTGTGGGATACCCAGGATCTTTTCTCCAGAGACTTACAACTTAATAAAGGGATGAAATGTTTGAATAAATAACGACAACTGCTTTCTAAAGGCTGTTATAATGGTACTAGAGGCACGGTGCATGAAATTTGTGCACGGGGGTGGGGAGGCGGGTTGTCCCTCAGCCCAGCCTGCACCCTCTCCAATCTGGGACCCCTCAAGGGATGTCCGACTGCCTGCTTAGGCCCGATCCTACCCGACCCTACCTGGATTGGGCCTAAACGGGCAGTCGGACATCCCTCTCACAGTCCAGGACTGCTGGCTCCCAACTGCCTTCCTGATTACCCCTAACCACTTCTGCCTGCCAGCCTGATCACCCCCTAACCACTCCCCTGCCAGCCTGATTGATGCCTAACTGCTTCCCTGCCAGCCTGATTGCCCCTAACTGCCCTCCCCTGCAGGCCTGGTCACCCCTAGCTGCCCTCCCCTGCAGGCCTGGTCCCCCCCCCCCAACTGCTCTCCCCGGCAGGCCCGGGTCCCCCACAACTTCCCTCCTCTGCCGGCCCGGTTGCCCCCAACTTCCCTCCTCTGCCGGCCTGGTCACCCCTAACTGCCCTCCCCTGCAGGCTTGATCACCCCCAACTGCCCTCCCTTGCAGGCCTGGTCCCTCCCCTGCTGGCCATCTTGTGGTGGCCATCTTGTATCTACATGGAGGCCACCATCTTTGACCACATGGGGGCAGCCATCTTGTGTGTTGGAGTGATGGTCAATTTGCATATTACTCTTTTATTAGATAGGATTACAAGGGACATCAGAGGAATTGCTAAACTGGCTGGAGACACTGTGGAGGGCTTTCTGGAGGAGGTGACATTTGAACCAAAGTCTGACGGACAAAAATTAGGAAGTGAGATAAATAAAAGAGGGACAGTGCGAATGGGATGGGAGGAAGGAAAAGGAGGTAGGATAATTTTAAAAAGCTATTACTTGATTACAAATTTTCTTGAGAAAATAATAAATGGTAATATTCATGGACCCTTGTATGCATGTAGAATCTCCTTGTCCAAGCCGGCCTCTGAGCCTGTAAAGAGTTTACTGCACCCAACTTCTCCAAATTAATTTTTATTAGCAGTAAACATTTTCTTCTTATTGCCTCGTGCCTCCCCCCCCCCCATTAATCTGGAAAGAAGTGGAGAGTTGGTGGTGGCTGGAAAACCTGGGAGAACCTTGTTCTTCAAAAATTGTGAGAGAGGTTAGGGCCAAGGCTCTGACGTAAATAGAGCCTGGATGTTATTGAGCACCTACAGGCAAGTCAGCCTGGCTGAACCCGAGTTGTGAGCACCATGCGGGATGCTGCCTTCTCAAAGGACAGCTGACAGACAGGCAGCCCCCACACCAAGGGTGGTTGTGAATGTGTTTTGCACCCGCCACAGACAAAACTTCAGGATTCAGTTTTGTTACCTCCACCTGAGTCAGATTTGAAGGTTTTGTAGGTGTATTACTTGTGTTGTGTTTTTAGTGAGAAGTGATGCAAAGGCTGCTGGTTATGAGCCTTAGGGGCTACAGGTTGAGTTCCCATCCTGGCTTCTGCCCCACATCCATGTGACTTTGGGAACGTCATTTAATCAGCCTGAACCTCAGTTTCTTCATCTATAAAACTGAGAGAGCAATACTTGTTGGAGAGGTTGTGAGAATTAGATGAAGGGGCACATTTAGAGAACTTGGCTCAATACCATAGAAAGGGTTCAATAAATGTTAACTGCTATGACATCCATTCACATCAACTGCAGAACCTCAAGTTGATCCTGGGTCCTTAGGCTTAGCCATACTGGCTTTGGCTACTATTCATGCGATTCCACAGGGCCACAGAGAGGAGAGAAGACACTGAGGCAGACCCCCACTGAGCAGAGAACTTCTCTCTGCCCCTCTGACTGCTTGTCCCTAAAGTGACTGTATTTAGATTGCTGCTATGAAGACCAAATGATATAGGAGGTGTGAAAGCACTTTGAAAAGTATAGCTTCCATAGGAATTGGGGTCATCATCATCATCCTGACTATGGGTAGATGTTCTACGATATTTAGAGCCCCTTAGGTTTTCACCCAGTCCCATTCCACAGATGGGGAGGCTGAGGGACCAGGGACTTAAGTAACTTGGCTGGGACTGGCTCTACATTATCCCATTGAGTCAGTGACTTCCTGCCAGTAAACTGGGCAGAAACTCTCCTAGGTATCTCAAGGAAGAGTTGGGGACCAGTGAAAACAGAGCCTGAAATGGCCCGAGAATCGTCAAAAGTGGGTGGGATCCAAATAAAAGGCCCAGTGACATGTTCAGTCCATCAACCTGGGAGACTGCTCATTGACGTGGCCAGTCCGCAGTTAGTTAAGGAGAGCCCAATACCACCTGCAGTGGGGGGTCCTGAATCCAGGGGCATTAGGGGCCCACTGCTCCTTGTGATGTACCAAAGTGGAAATTAACCCCTAGATTGGTGTGGTTAAGTTCCCCATTGCTGGAGGTGTATAGATGGAGGACCACGTGGTAGGGTGTGGTAGAGGGGATTCAAACATTAAGTAGTGGCCTGACTTTGAACCTAGGATTTTGGATCTAGTTGTCTCTGAGACCTGTGGGTGTGTCTTCAGGAACCAAGAGAGAAAAACATCAAGGTCCAGAACATGGGGACCAGGAGTTAGGAAATGAATCTGTTACGTGTCCTGGCTCAGCAAGTGCTTGGCCCCTATGCTTATTCATCTGTAAAATGGAATCAGTCACCCCGATGAGCACTGCTTCACGCAGATGTAAAGAAGAGAACAACAAAGCTCTCCCCTTCCATAAGTAAATATCAAATCTCACTTAAACCATAAAGCTAGGGTATCACCACTGAGCAAGCTGCCATCTATCTTTCATTCTTTCAACCAAAATGGTTGAGGGTAATGATATGCCTGAATCATGGGAACTAGACAGACAGGGAGCATCATTCCATCTGCATTTCTCTTTCTCCAACTTGTTAATACCATTCCTAGAAGAGTCCTGTGTTTGTTTTTGTCTGCATTTGCCATCTTTCAAATGTGTGGGTGGGTCTGTAAGACCTTTCCCTCATAAATAGACCCCTGGGTGTACACACACACACGCACACCATTGCCTTTGAAATTATCTGATACTTAAAGAGCCATTTCTCTTTCCAATACAAAGCTCTTGTTTTGTTTATTTTGAAGCTGTGGTCAAAAGTTTGAGGTTTGAGGTTTTCCTAAGAGCATAATATCATAATGAAGATGCCGAGGGCATATGAGGAGAGAGGAGTGGTGGGGAGAGCTATTTGTCTAACTTTTACAAGTTGTACTTTGAGCAGTTTCCCCCTAGATCTGAGACTTGGTTGAGTTCATCCCCTTGACATCAAAATACAAGAGTTCAGGATCCAGAGGGTTGCTTCATGTCTGAGGCCAGGGAACCAATGGGGAAAAGTAATAATAAATTGCTCTTATAAAAAAAAGCTTGGCCACCTTTGAGCTCCTTCAAAGAAAGGAAAGGGGTGGTTTGGTAGTATGAACTGAGGTGGGCCAGGAGGGGCCTCCCCGGAGCCTCCCTTTTGTATCCTCGCATTCAATAACGGCAGGTCACAAAGTTTAGGGGAGAGGAATAAAAATGTTTTTGTTCATCTGTCTGTCTGTCTGCCAAGTGAAGGCTATAGACTCTATCAAATCTACTCCTTTCTCTTTTTTCAGAATTCAACCAGACAGTCCAAAGTTCTGGAAATATGACAGACAAAAGCAGTCAGGATCAGCTGCTGTTTCTCTTTCCAGAGTTCAGTCAACAGAGCCAGGGGCCTGGGCAGTCCGATGATGCCTGCTCTGAGCCCCCCAACAAGAAGATGCGTCGCAACCGGTTCAAATGGGGGCCCGCATCCCAGCAAATCTTGTACCAGGCCTACGATCGGCAAAAGAACCCCAGCAAGGAAGAGAGGGAGGCCTTAGTGGAGGAGTGCAACAGGTAACACCACCGGAAGCTCCCTCGAGCAGGCGGGCAAACACACGGACCTGAGATCCATCCCCTGGGTCCTGGGATACTGAGACACTGGTTACCCAGATAAGTGTGGCTCAACTAGGGTCTCCCAAAGCATATTCCACGGAACTGTAATTTCAAGTCCCGAATAAATAAATCTGAGGAATATCATACACGTACTTCTTCATAGGCAGTCATAAAGGCCCTGCGTCATCAAGGTCCTGTAGTCAAAAAACCCACTTAGCTTTATTGAATTGGTTGTGAACCATGGAATCTTTTCTTCTGGGGACTCGCTTTGTGAACTGTTGTTCCAGGGAGGATAGTCGGGAGAGTGCTGGTCTGAAATACGGTGCCAGTGAAATGGGACTCACGTGCTTAACCTTCGTATAGACCAGGGAAAAACTATCCATGAGTCCCAGGCTGACTCTGTCCTCAACCACTTGTATATCCATTGGTCCCAAAGGAGAGACTTGGATCTGTTCAGTGCACTCTACCCATACTGATTAGAGTTCTTTTTGTATCTTAACAACTACATGTAATTTTAAAGGAAACTATTAGATACCCTTGAGATACCTTTTTGTGTCGTTCCTGCCTCCATCCTCCCTTACTCCAACAGTGACTTTAAAAGAGAATTTTTTTTTATTGATTTCAGAGAGGAAGGGAGAGGGAGAGATAGATGGAAACGTCAGTGAAGAGAGAATCATTGATTGGCTGCCTCTTGCACACTCCCACCGGGCATCAGGCCCACAACCCTGACCAGGAATCGAACTGCGACCTCCTGTTTCATAGGTTGATGCTCAACCACTGAGCAACACGGGCCGGGTAGCCAACAGTGACTTTTCAAACATTCTGCTCTTGGCTCTGGGCTCTGTCTTTGACTGGACTGGCTCTGATGGTGGAAGGATGTGGCAAGGGAGGTCAGGCCAGAAAATAGGAAGGCAGAGCAGTCCGCTAGGCATGTCACAGAGTCCTCGGGCTGTGCTCTGTCCCCCTGACAGCATCCAGTGATGTCTAAGAATCTCTCTCAAACCTGCTCTTTCGGGGGTGAAAATAAGGGGTCTGGCTTCCCTGGCACTCATTTGGGGTGTCCAAACCTCAAAAGACCAGAATTCCTTTAGAGTGCTGTGAAGAGACTCAGATAGCCAGTGAAGGACTTTGCCTTTTGTAGGGCGGGAAGAGCAGCAATATAAAGAGGGGTCAAGAAACGCACTTAGCTTCGTTGCCTGTCCCCAGCTTGCTCTCTTCTCTTCTTACTGGAGCCTCATCAGAGGCCAAGCCCCTGGCTTCCAGGCAACAGAGCTTACTTGGTACTGTGTTCAGCCCATTTCCAGCCATCTCATCAGAGAACTACACGGGCAACTTTTTCTCTGGACAGGTTTTTCCCAGGCTTCCGTTCTCTCCTGGGCCTCTTCACACGCTTAACCAAAACCTTTGGGGTTATGTGTTTGGGGCCCAGCAGAGCCAGCCGCCCCTGGCCACCCTCGCTCACCATCTCCCTTCTATCCATTCTCAGGGCAGAATGTTTGCAGCGAGGCGTCTCCCCTTCCAAAGCCCACGGCCTGGGCTCCAACCTGGTCACTGAGGTTCGTGTCTACAACTGGTTTGCAAACCGCAGGAAAGAGGAAGCGTTCCGGCAGAAGCTGGCCATGGATGCCTACAGCTCCAACCAGACGCACAGCCTGAACCCCCTGCTCTCCCACGGCTCCCCCCACCACCAGCCCAGTGCCTCTCCTCCCAACAAGCTGTCAGGTAGGCAGGCCCTGGACCCTATGGCCTCGGCCATCCGATCGGTCTGCTTCTCCCCAAGGTCTCATCTGGCTCAAGATTTTTCAGGGGGAAAAATGCTTTGGGAATGCCCAACAGCCGGCCCCCTCCTGTTGCCAGAATATTCTCGTGAAAAGAGTGTGTGGCTGTGGTCAGGGTTCCTCTTGAGTCCTTGCTCCGCCTCCAGAGAGCCCTTTGCCCCATTCTTCTCTGGTCCTGTTTCCTCTCCCTCTGTGGCTGATGACTCAGTAGGTCAGTGCCGCCATCAGATTGGGCCGAGAAGCCTACCTAATTGGTGTGCTAGGTGCAAACCGCAGGCAGAAAGGTTGCCTGTCCGTAGCCTGTCAGGGCTCTGTCCAACTCCAGCAGGAGGAGCCCAGGGACCTCTGGGGAAGGGCCACTCTATGGGCAGCCTCTGCTTGTTGGTTCTGTGTTCTGCCAGAGTTAGGGTAGAGTCACTTGAAATATTTGCAGTGATGAGTTGGCAAAAACCAACTGAGTACCTACTGTGTGCGTCTGTGTGCCAGGCCCTGGCCTGTGTTAGGATGCCTCTGCTGTGGGGTATGGGCTTGTCAGGATGGAATCCCACATCCTCATTGTGGGAAAGCACCCCTATATGCTGAGTGTTGCATCAGGCATAGGCTGGGGTGAATATTTCCCCTGGGGCTTCGTTCTTGCAGGAAAGCTGGCTTCCTGGGATGGGTGTGCTTATTGAGGCCGGTTTGATGGTTGTATAGACGAAGTGTGTGATGGTCCCCTGCCTGCTCTGGGATAGGACTTGTGAAAGGAGAGCCAAGCGCCATCTCTATCCTGGGAGTGGTTCTGAAACCTCTTCCTCCCCTTGCCCTGCTGGTTGCCCTTCTGCTGGGAGAGGCCGGAGATCTGGAGCTGACCTACGTGTTGTGTGTGTGTGTGTGGGTGGGTGGGGAGAGGGGGCGGGGGGGTGCAGGCTCAGAGCAACCAGCTGGGTGGTATCTAAGCATTTGTTTCACACTGTACCCTCCCATAGCATGACCTCTTCAGGGGTCTCTGGGGGCCTGCAACTGTCCAGTGTAAAGGCCAGGCCAGGACTCAGAACTTCTCTGGACCCAGATCACACAGAAGGAAGGGCTCAGACACATGGGGAGAAAGAATGGTTACTCTTGAGAGGCGGTGAAGCCCCTAGACCAACACTGGCCTGATTGCAGAGTAACTTAGCCCCTTTATGGCAATTCAAAGCAGGGTTCAGAGGACAGTGGCAAATGGCTTGTGGCCGGCACCAAGCAGCACTAGAGCACTTGCTGTCCGCAGTGATCCATGGAGCTGGAGCTGGAGCTGGGAGCTGCAGGGGGCGTGGCTGGGGCAAGGGGCATTATTGAGAAGACAATGGCTATTGTTCTGGGACTTGTGATCTCCACACCAAAGTCAGGGAGCCTGCAAGCCAAACAAAGGCCCAGCAGCTTTCTGACAAGCTGGGGTTGTGGTGAGGTCACCATGAAGTCGTTAGCTTAGGCATTCTGTGTATTGACAGGAGGCCCAGGGAGCTGGGCTGGAGGGATGGCAGCAGGTCCTGGAGGCTAGGCAGGGCCCAGACACCCCTCTGGTCAGTCTGAGAAGGTGCATCCTACTAGAAGTGGATTTTCTGAGGTCCCCAGAAATCTTGGCCTTTTAAAAAATCATGGGATGTTAAAACTGGAAGGGATGTTGAAGAAGGAAACTGAGGCTGCTGATTCCCATGCTGTGTCTTCCACAGCACAGGTGTGCTCTGAGCACATACCAAGTTCCAACACCATGCTAGTGATGAGGAAGCCACATGTCCCTGCCCTTGAAAGCTTATTATCTAGTTGTAAGGCATCATGCCAGAGTGGAGTCCCCAGAACTAGCTTGGAATTGAGGTCATCTTTGGGGGTTCATGCATCTTTCTAGGGACAGACTGCTATTTGTAGAGCCAGAACCGTGGGATGCTGTTCTCTTGTACTATCTGCCTTTCCCTCTGCCTTAATTTTCACTGAGGGTTGATCAAGCTAGTCCTTGTCCATACCCAGGGACTGGATTCTCTGGACTTGGTTTTGAATCCTGGTTCTAATCAACCAGGTTAATTCCCATAACTACAGAGTGGCCAGTTCACATAACTTCTTTGAGCCTGACTTAACTGTCTGTAAAATGGAAAGATAGTACCTACTTCTTAGGGTCCGTGTGCAGGTTAAATGAGAAAATGTATCAATACTGTTTTTCCCGGTAAACCATAACTGCTGTCATTATTAGCATTACAGACAACTAAACAGTGGGGAAAAATGATAGGCAGCAGGAAGCTATTTCCTTTTAAATTTCACACACTGGGGCCTTATTGCTGAGAGGCAGTGAGATGTGTCCTGGGCCTGGGCTGGTGCCTGGGGTGCAGGAAGTGGGCATCAGTTCCAGTGTCCACCTCTCAGGCTGCCAGGGCAGGTGGCACATGAGCTGTGACGGGCTCCTTGGGAAAGCACCTGGGGCCAGGCAGACAGCAGGCTGTAGCCCAGTGCTCAAGGAAGGCTTTGGTCCGGCAGAGCCTCAGGTATTTCCTTTGCATCACAGTCCCCAGGACCAAGGTAAGGTCTCTTGGTCTCTAACTAGGTCCAAACTGTAATGCAGAATACAAACTGCTCTGTGGTGGCCGAGGAGAAACCAGCATCCAGCATCAGCACTAGCAACCTCTCAGGCTGAGCTGTGAAGACAAGGCCCCAGCCCCCCCCCCAACCCCACCCCTCCTCCCTCATTCCCCTCCAAACACCAGCATCTGAGCCAGGAGGACTAGAGGCACCTTAGAGACAAATCTTTCCCTTCAAGCCTCTTCCTGGAAAGGAGGGCATCCCTTCGCTAACTGAGTCCCTTCCCTCCCGGCCACGCTTAGCGCGTTGTGGCCCACTTGCCCACGATGACCACGGTGTGACCCTGGTCCTGGAATGTCCTGCACAATAGGAGTGGCAGGAGGAGCACTTTGGCTCTGTCAGCGGCTGATTGGTTACAAGGTGCCCTACAAACACACTGTCAGCAGAATCAGCTGTTTTCAGCGTAGCCCCTCCCGGCTTTACAATCACACATCAGCATGCAGTCCCCGGTTGTCATGGCTTTGTGTCCCTTATGCATGCTTAATTGACAATTAAGTTTGGGCTTTGAACCAGCCTGGCTGCCGCTGATGGGCCTTCATCTTTCCAGGGAGTGTCACAGGGGCACCCTTTGTTTGCTCTTCTTGGGGGCCTGAAGTTACTGTAGCAGGCTGCAGGCAGCCATTTATCTTCAGCCTGGAAAGCCTTTATCTGCACCCCCACCCCCCATTCCAACTCTTGCCAGCAGGAGCTGTCCCTGGTTATAGGCCCCATGACAGCCCATTCTGAGGCCATTGAGCAGGTCTGGAGTGATGGCCCCTACCTCCATTCTGGAGTGGAATCAAGAGAAAGGCCCCCAAAAGGTCAGAGAGCAGGGCTGTGGCAAGGAAAAGGACTGGTTGGAGACTGGTGCTTGTATTGATCGGCTTGAGGAGGAGGAGGAAGTTGGCATGGGATGGAAGCTGGGCTAGCCTTGGGCCAAGCCATGGCGGCCTTGCTTGCTGTATACCCTTTGCTCCAATCGGCAGCGGACTCACCTGGCCACCTTCAGCAAACTCGCCCCACCACCCTCAGTAGACTCACCTCACTGCCTTGCGACAGCAAAGGAGGGGCAGGTCTTCATCAGCCTTCATTCACTCCACTCATACTGTCTTCATTCTTATAGCACCTTTCCAGATGGAGATCAGGGCTCACTCTCCTGGAAAGAAAGGGGGCACAGGGGTGAGCTACCCTGGAGCATGTGTCTTTACTAAGAGGACATGTTCATTTTTGTGGCTGCTTACTCCTCCCTTCCTCTGTAGTCTAGTCCTCTCTCTCCAAGCCCAGTGGACTTGATTGTCCTGATGGTCGGATCATAGCTTGAAAACCAGAGCATCCTGCCTCCTCCTCATCCCTTTTCACATCTCCCAAGTCATCAGTAGGAATCTAACCCTGGGTCCCAGACAAACCTAACTCTGGGCTAGGATATCTGTATGGTTGCTATCGTTTTCCTTGATGCAGAAGTCCACAGGACCCAAGGAAATCTCAAAAGTGCCCAGTGGCAGGGTTGTAACTAAAGTGAGTCACCATAACAACTAGTGTTGATTGAGTACTTTTTGGGTACCAGGCTCTGGGCTGAGCACCTACATACATGCAGCATCTTCAACAACAACCTTGATGGGTAGAAACCATCTGTATCCTCATCCCCATTTTACAACCAAGGAAGGTAAGATGTTTAGAATCTAAGTGATTTGCCCACTAGTAAGTGGCAGAGACAGGTTTTGAGTTGTCAGGCCCTGTCTCTCTCTCTTTGCTTTATACAGGTGCTAAGAACTTTTCGGTCACAAAAACAAACCAACTCTCTCTCTCTCTCCACACACACACACACACACACACACACACACACACACACAGTCCCTTCTCCCACTTTCTTATTGCTCCCCTCCTGAATGACAAAGAGGCTTTGGGAGAGCATGGCCAAAGAGGTGGGGTTAAGGTGGGGGTCTCTCAATATGGCTGGTTTACTGCTCCCCCCACCAGTTGAGTGTGGCTCTTCCACCCAACTGCTGCCCCTGACCGAGGTGGATTCATGCCCTGACCAGGAAGAAACAAAGCCTTCTCTTTCAGGACCCCATTCCCATCTGGGTGGGGATTTGAACTGCCCTTGCAGTCAGCACTGTCTGGGGCACTAAATGTCTTAACAACTTAATGGGACTTCTTAGACAGTGCAGGCACCTCAGCTCACCTCTGGAGCCTCACCCCCTCCCTGCGTAGCAGACAAGGGGAGAGGGTTTATGAGGGCAGTTGTAAAAATATTCATCTCGGCAACAAATGTCCCCATAGTAAATAAGCCCCTTTGTCCCTAAGTAGCAGGTTATTTCAGTTCAGAAGAGAAACAACTCTTGTCTTGAAATGTCTGCTATTTTAGGAAATCCTTTTGTACTGACTTGGAGTTCAATGGTGGACATGGCCCCAAATATTCTCCTTCCTAAGGACTTTATCTGGCTGCCATTTTATCTGTTAAATTTGAAGGTCGTTTTATCTTGCCGTATCTCCTTCATGGGCTGCCACTAGATTGGGGAAGACAATCAGGATATTAATGAGATTAAGAGGCCTGGCCTTCAGAGCATTCTGCCAGCAACCTTCCCCGGATAGGGGACCAACCCTGGCCTGCATACAAAGAAAGCCTGCTGCTGGGCTGGCGGGGCTCCCACCCTCTGCACAAAGGGACCAGGAGATACTGGCGTCCTATCACTGTAAGCAGCCTATTGGCCATGCCTAATCCCCCTGAAGGACCCTTAGAGAATTCAAGGACTCCTTGTTGCCTCCAGTTAACTCTGAGGAGGAAGGAAGCTGCCTGCGAGCCCAGAGCCCTGGCCTGCAGGTAATGGGAGAAGTGCCCTTGGAATCTGTTTGTTGAAGGTTTGATGGGAACTGACAGGAACTTGGACAGAATTAAACACTGAAGGTGCAAAGAGAGGCAGAAATTTGTGCAAGGGTCTTTGAAGCTAATTGCTTGATGGGAAGGCATAAGATCTGGCCTTATGCCTCTGCCCACTTTTCAAGAAGTACAAGCACAAATGGAGAAGGGAAAAATACGTGTGTGTGTGTATATATATAGGTACATATATATATATATATATGTATATATATGAATGAATGAAACATAGTCATAAAATAAAATGAAGCATTCAATTTTGATTATCATCCTAGCTGTACACAAGAACTCTAATATAGCGGTTGACAAACTTTTTTATTGTAAAGAGCCAGATAGTAAATACTTTAGGTTGTTGTTGTGTTGTTACTGTTGTTTTTTTGTTAATATCACCCAAGGATATTTTTTTCCATTGATTTTTAGATAAAGGGGAAGGGAGGGGGAGAGAGAGAGAAGCATCACTGTGAGAGAGACACATCAATTGGTTACCTCCCACATGCAATGCCACCAGGCTGGGGATTGAGCCTGCAGCCAAGGTATGTGCCCTTGACTGGAATTGAACCTGCAGCCCTTCAGTCCGAGGGCTGATGTTCTAACCACTGAGCAACCGGCTAGGGCTGTGGTCGGCAAACTGCAGCTCACGAGCCACATGCGGCTCTTTGGCCCCTTGAGTGCGGCTCTTCCACAAAATACCATGGCCTGGGCGAGTCTATTTTTGAAGAAGTGGCGTTAGAAGAAGTTTAAGTTTAAAAAATTAGGCTCTCAAAAGAAATTTCAATCGTACTGTTGATATTTGGCTCTGTTGACTAATGAGTTTGCCGACCACTGGGCTAGGGCAATATTTCAGGTTTTCTAGGCCATGCTGTCTCTTCTTGACACTGTCTTTATAGAGTAAAAGCAGCCATGGAGCATATGCAGATGAATGCACACGGCTGTCTTCCAAATAAACTTTCTTTACAGAAACTGAAATTGGAATTTTTTTAGAATTTTCACATAACACAAAATCTTCTTTTGATTTTCCCCAACCATTTAAAAATATAACTATTTGTATGCAGAAACAGGCTGCTTTGGCCTGTGAACCCAGTTTGCTGACTCACGTTCTAGGACAATGGTTCCTACACCTTACTGCACTTGAGAATCAACTGTGGAGCTTCTAAAAACCCCAGTGTGCAGGCTGAACCATAGATGCCCCACCACCACCAACCCCAATGTTTAACATACACTGCAGATACTCTCCAGGGTATCTTTTTGTAAACCCAGTGGGCATAGCAACCAAATCATGGGCTATAAGGATACAGAAGCAGGTCTGAATCCCAACCTCAGCTTGTCCACTTACTAGCTGTGTGACCCCAAGTCTCTGGGATCTCTGAGCCTCAGTTTCTCAATGTGTAAAGTGGGGACACCCACTCATGCAGATACTGGAAGGATTCAGTGAGAATATATGTAAAGCACCCTGGACTTTCATAAATGGCAGCCATTCCCATTCCTTGCAGAGCCTTGCTAGTTTTTTGTTGTTTCCTCTTTTCCTCTTTGAGGTTTCTTTCAATCCTAATTTTTAGAGAATTTGAGTATTTCTAATCTTGGTGCTTGCAGCAGACTCAGGCTGGCTTCTGTAGCACATTGAGCACGAGGCAGTTTCTCATGCTTCCCAGAAGGATTGCTCTGTGACATCCAGATGGCATTTCCAGTGCCATAGGCATTTAGTGCAAATATACAAACCAAGGAGAAAAAGCTGGGAAGCACCAAGGATTGTGGTGGGGGACCAGGATTCATGAACATGTAGCAGGAGGTCAGGTTCATAAAATGATCCTCAATTTCCTATACCTGATAGGGCATTTTTTCTCCTTTAATTAAAGGAGGTGTGTGTTCTTATTTAGCCCTGGTAACTTGCAAATTGGGGGTGTGGTGGGGTGTGGTACTTTCCTGGGGGAGGCCAAATCTGAAAAATTCAATGGCCTTTGTTCTTAAGAGGGAAGCTCCCCTACGTGTCAGGCAAAGAGCAGTAAGAAGGGGAGGGTGGATGCAATCCCCGCAGTGAACACAGGTAATGAACACAGGAACACAGAATTCCTGAGGACTGACTTTCTGGAAGTCACTGCCCTCAACCCGTGAACATGTGTCTGCTTCAGACGCCTTCCCACAGCCTCGGCCCTGGCTTCAGCAGTCCCCACAGAAGCACACCTGTGAGTTCAGCCACTGGAGTCCAATAATGAGGCTCAGTCTCTCTCATGCGTTCAGGAGTTCAAGAGTCAAGTTTCTCAGTACAAGTACTGGCCATGTCCTTCCCAAGTTGAAGGAACACCATTCAATCTTTAGTGTTTAATGACTTCCCCAAAGGGTGTCTGCATCCCCCAAGGCAAGGTGGTTACAGGCTGTCCCGTGTCAGGGCTACACTCAGACAGGTATGCCTGGGTAGCAAGGTGTAGCACCCAAAACAGGCTTGATCTTGAAGTGTGGTTCTGTCACTGTCTGGTGGCATGGTGTCAAACAAGTGACTTAATCTTTTTAAGCCTCAGCTTCTTTATCTGTAAAATGGGCATCACAATACCTATCTCCTTAGGGCTGTGGTAAGGCTTTTTAATATGGTAAGCCACCCCAGAGCCAAGTACAGTGCCTGGCAAGGAAGGTGTGATTGGGTTGACTCAGGAACCCTCAGGGCATTGAGAGGAGGAAGAGCTTGGATCTCCCTGGGTTCTTGACCAGGGTATGGTTTGCAGCTTCTCCCTGGAAGTTTCCCTTTTCATGAACCCTGCTTGTTATTTGTGACATCAGAAACAATGAAACCTGAGTGGTTCTCAAATCTCCTTCCCAGGTCACATAAAAGGCATCTGGGGAGATCATTAAAAATATCCATGGCTCCCCCACTCACATTTTAGAATCAGAATTTGGGGAAGAGGGTCAGGCATGTGAAGTTTCAACAAACTCCCTAAGAGATTTAGATGTAGAGTCAGGACTGTGCACCACTAGGCTTGATGGAACAAGAGGGTTCTGAAGGGGTTGGCAATCACCCTGATGGCCCCTTGCTGCACTAGGCAGCTGGGAAGAGGGGCCCTGAACTAGGATTCAGGAGACCTGAGTCACTAAGGAGCAGGGGTGACCTTGAGCACATCACAACATCTCGGGGATTCTGGCAAATGAGGGTGTTGGAACTTTCAGCTCGGACAGGTTCTTATTTGGAGATTGTGTGGAGCATCAAGTCTTGGGGCCCAGGACTCTGCTGCTTGAATTAACAGAGGGAGGTTTGCCATTGTGATATTTTATTGTTAAGCTCCTCATCTGTCTCTCTTCCTCCTGCTCTCTCTTGCTCTGTCCCCATTTCAGGAATTGTGTGCTGTTAGAGGCCTTCCACCTTTATTAGGGACCAATAGAGCTTTACAGCAGCAGAAGATTGGGTGGGGCCAGTCACAATAAACAGATTTATAATGGGTATAAACGAGACACCTATAACTGCTGGAAGTTAACACTTTCAGGGCCTTTGAGTGGCAGCTTGCCTGCCCATGCCTTCTGGCCCTGCCTACTGCAGGTGCCTCTTCCTGTTGAGTGGGGTTGGCAGTGAAGTCCAGTGAGCTCTTGCTCAGCAAGAGTGGAAAACCTCTGAACAACATCTATTTATGCAACATCAGTTTGCATGATGGGCACAAAATAGGTGCTTAATTTTTCTCCAGATGGAGCCTTCTCCTCCTCCTCCTTGAGAATCCTACAGCAAAGGTTTGCATTCCTACCCATCAAAGAAAAAGTCACTCTTCTTCTCACTGTGAGGAAGATAGTCTCCGAAGTCTCTGAAAATCTAGCTCAGTACGTATGTATTCTATGTGTCAAGAGTTGTGGGCAATCATATTCACATGTAAGTGTGAACTCGCTTTCTTCACCACTGTGTTCGCAGTCCACAACCCTATGCCTGGAACATGATAGACATTCCATGTATTTGTGGAATGGAGATATATATTATAGAGGGCTTTCTGTCCAGAAGCTCAATACCTGAATCCCCTGTTTTATAATCTGTTACTCAATTTCAGAGTTAAACGGAGCATTTATTATTTGAAGCATAGTTTTCTTTTTCTAGGAACAATGTCATTTGCTCTATCTCCATTAATTATGCTTAAAGTATATAGTTCTCAAACAAAACCCTCAACATTAAAGGCTACCAGGAATTTTTTGAAGAACATATTTGTTCTTCTTTCTCCCTAATGTTTTACTAGTTTAATCTACTAGTTTAGTTCTTCTAGTTAGTTTTATGTTCTACTAGATTAGTTCCTTTATCAATCTCTTGGGCAAGAAAAGAGCTAGAACAGCTCTTCCTGAGTTTCTATTGAGCGAACTGAGGTTTAGAAAAGGGACTGGACTTTTTGCAAATCAGAGTCATTTAGAAAAACGGAAAGGAAACTGCCCAGCTCTAGGCAGCCACCAGTTCTCTGGGGTGCTCCCTGAGCACTTCACTGGTGCTCCTGCTCAGTGCAGGTCAGTAGTCATCCACCTTCCGAGTCTCAGTGCCCAACTCCTGGTGCTCCCTGGGCCCAGCATCCATGAGGTGGTGATCAGTGGCTGTCTGTCATGATGATGGTGATGATGATGATGATAATGATGCTGATGGCACTGCCCTCACCAACGTTGATGAAGAGGCCGGGGTCTGGCCAGGCAAACCCCCTTAACAAGGCAGCTCTGACACTTGCCAGGCCTCAAAGCATCTTCTTCCTCGGTGTCACTTCCCAGTAGGGTCCTGCTTATGAATAGGTCGCAGTGGAAAACCTCTCTTTTCTAAGGCAATTTTATTAGCCCTTTAGTCACAATACAGATGTCTGTTTATAGGATCTAACTTTTGTGTGGATACCCAGTAGCTCAGTCTGCTGATGGCTTTATAACCTTCCCCCCTGTTGCCCAGACCCACAAGAAGCATCATCATTCTCCTCGTCAGCCAAGCCCAGGGGCCTTTGTTGCAGCCACATTGCCCCTGCCTGCAAAGGCAGCCTCTTGGAAAAGAGACCGGAGGAGCCAGGCTATAGCAGGGCTCTGTCTGTCCCCATAGCCGTAGGCCTAACGATGGCCACCGTTAACCTTTCCTAGTTTTACTCTAGATTCCTTTGGAGAAGAAGGCATTTAAGTCACTCATTAATTGATGATCCTTTATCCCCAAATCAACCCTGGGAGCCTAAGACTGGATTCTAATGTGATGAATCTAAATTTTTGGTCCCCACCTATAGCCCAAAACCTTTAGAAAAGGTAAGCCTGTGCTCATGGAAGCACCCGTTCCCATGCCCCTGACAGTATCCTAGGTAATTAATGGGTGCTATGAGTAGGCCCCAAGAAGTAGAGAATGGGTGAGGTCCTCGAAGACATTCCATCGGCCCCTTTATACACTAGATAAAGCACTGTCCAAAACTCAGGTGTAAAAAGGAAGTCCTGCTGTGTCATACTTACTCCTCAGCACACCCACCTCCCATCTTCATGACATTGCCCAAATGTGTCCATACTACTTCCTTGTGATTATATATATATTTTTTTAATTTAATAAATCATTATTGTTCAGATTATTACAATTGTTTCTCCTTTTTCCCCCCATAGCTCCCCTCCACCTGGTTCCCACCCCACCCTCTGCCCTTACCTCTCCCGCACTGTCCTCATCCATAGGTATACAATTTTTGTCCAGTCTCTTCCTGCTCCCCCCACACCCCTTTCCCCCTGAGAATTGTCAGTCCACTCCCTTTCTATGCCCCTGATTCTATTATATTCACCAGTTTATTCTGTTCCTCAGGTTTTTAATTCACTTGATTTTTGGATTCACTTGTTGATAGATATGTATTGGTGGTTCATACTTTCTATCTTTACTTTTTCTTCTTCCTCTTCTTAAAGAATACCTTTCAGCGTTTCATATAATGCTGGTTTGGTGGTGATGAACTCCTTTAGCTTTTTCTTATCTGTGAAGCTCTTTATCTGCCCTTCAATTCTGAATGATAGCTTTGCTGGGTAGAGTAATCTTGATTGTAGGTTCTTGCTATTCATCACTTAGTAGATTTCTTGCCACTCCCATCTGGCCTGCATAGTTTCTGTTGAGAAATCAGCTGACAGTCGTATGGGTGCTCCCTTGTAGGTAGCTAACTGTTTTTCTCTTGCTGCTTTTAATATTCTCCCTTTGTCTTTTGCTCTTGGTATTTTAATTATGATATGTCTTGGTGTGGTCCTCTTTGGATTCCTTTTGCTTGAGGTTCTTTGCGCTTCCTGGACTTGTAAGTCTATTTCTTGCACCAGGTGGGGGAAGTTTTCTGTCATTATTTCTTCAAATAGTTTTCAGTATCTTGCTCTCTCTCTTCTTTTGGCACCCCCATAATTCTGATGTTGGTGCACTTGAAGTTGTCCCAGAGGCTTCTTACACTATCTTCAAATTTTTGGATTCTTTTTTTCTTTTTGCTTTTCTGGTTGAGTGTTTTTTGCTTCTTTGTATTTCAAATCTTTGACTTGATTCTTACGTTCCTCTAGTCTGTTGTTGGATCTCTGTATAATATTTTTTATTTCAGTCAGTGTATGTTTAATTTCTAGTTGGTCCTTTTTCATATCCTCGAGGGTCTCGCTAAATTTATCAGCCTTTTCTAGGAAATTCTTGAAAAACCTTATAACCGTGGTTTTGAACTCTATATCCAGTCATTTGTTTTCCTCCATTTCTTTTGTTTGTGATCTGTTTTGTTGTCTCCGCATTTTCGCTGCTTCCCTGAGTTGGTAGAGTAGCTTTGTGTGGTAGGTGTCCTATATGGCCCAGTGGCTCAGCCTCCCCAGTTACCTGAGGTGGACACTCTTGGTGCACCCCTCTGTGGACTGTGTGCCCAGCCTTGTTGTAGTTAAGTCTTGATTGTTTTTGGTATCACTGGGAGGAATTGACCTCCAGGCCAGTTGGCTGTGAGGATCAGCTGTGTATACACCGGGAGAACTTCTGTGCTGGAGACAGCCTTATGAGACAAGACTTGCTAAATTGTAAAAGCCTCTGTGCTCAGCTTGGATGGGGCGGAGTCTCAGGGCTGAGCAGACAGTCTTGGCTTCCCGTCAGCCCTGTCCTATGAGGCCCCTGGGTCTCAGTGTCCCTTGGTAATCGCTGCAAGCACCTCTGAGAGGAAGCCGCCCTCGAGTTTCACCCGCTGCCAGACAGTCCAGTTTCTCCCCAAATGAATCTGGATTCCCAGATTTCCGCCTTGAACTGGAGTTCAGTGCAGTCGGGAGCTTCCGGTTCCCTCCAGCTAGAGAAAGCCAGCAGCACACTCAGCCTTCAGTCCTCTCTGCGCTCACTTGCGCGTGCGCCCCCAGGCCTCTGCCTTTCACGGCCTCCCTTAGTTTCTGCCTGACAGTCTTGATTCCCCCTATAAGAGTCTGGGTCTCCAGGGTCTCACTCGGAACTGGGGTTCAGTACAGTTGGAAATGAGTTTCATTGCAGTCGGGAGCTTCTTTCTCCCTCCTGCCAGAGAAAGCCAGCCAGGCACTCAGCCGCTCTTCCTCTCTGCGCACATGTCTCCGTAGTCAGCCCTTTGCAGCTCCTCTGATTCTCCGTGAGCTTTTCTCTTTCCTTCTAGTTGTAGAATTTCCACTCAGCCAGCTTTCCTGTGGTTCTAGATGATGTCTGTTCTGTCTTTTCAGTTGTAGTTTTGAAATTGTGTGAGGCAGCAGTGTAGGTGCTTACCTATGCCGCCATCTTGGTCCTTTGTGATTATATTTTAATTTTGCTTTCTCCTTCTCTCTCCCCCCACTCTCTCTTCCTCCTTAAAAACATATGGCTCTCCCTAACCTCAGAAAAGCCAGGAGAATTAGAGGATAAATGTACCCCTATCAGTTCTCCACTGCTCAACTCAGACTATAGATGAAGGGAGTGTGGAGCCCTTAGAGTTGAAGTGTAGGCCATTCATCCATCACTTACTCATTCAACAAATACTTCTGAGAGCCTATCACAGGCTAGGCTCTGTGCAAGATGCTGAGGCCCTGCCCTCATTGGGCTTATATTCATTCCAATGAGAGATACAGCCAAGAAACAAGTAAACAAATAAGATAGTTTCAAACTATTTTGAACTATAGACATCTCAACATATCTGGAGTCAATTTGGGGCTTGTGGGGAAGAGGGAGAAGGGTCAGCTTTGAAGTACCACTGACTTGCTGGGAGACTCTTGGCAAGAGGTAATGAAAATCACCTCCTCCTCTTTGAACCTCAGCTCTCCACTCAGTCACCTGAGCACCTACCTGTGACACGCTGAGCAGCAGACTGTGTAAAACACTCCCATATGCGAGGACTTCTCAAGTTCTTAAATGCCAGCCTGGCTTCTCTCCCCGGCAGCCTGGGTCTCTCGGTTGAAGTGTCCATTGCAAACCATCTGACGTTTGTGGTGGCTGGTGGAGCTGGTGGGGAGGACAGGCGGCGTTTGTGTCCCTTCTACCTTCCCACAGGTGCACCGTGTACATTAGCTTCTGTTCTCGGCCAAGATGCTTTTGATGGAAGAGTTTTTTCTTTTTCTTTTTCTTGGTTACATTTGCTTTGATTTTTATAAGAAAACCAGTTTGTGGGCTTCCCTTAAGTATCACTCCACTTTTACTCCTTGAGTTCAAGAATGTTTACCATCTCTGTAGGCCTGTCTGTGTTTCTCCTCTTATGAATTGGGCTCCTAACTAAGCCACCTCAGGTAGAAAGACATCTGGAATTGAAGCCAGCCTAGTGTTTAAATTACTTTCATCTTGCAGAAGCTTTTTCCTCCCAGACTTTCATATTTTTAAACTCTTTGCACACATTCTTCATTCCTGCAGAGGCAATAAAATTAATAAGAACTGGCGGTAGTCCTGTATTATCAATGAGGAAACTGAGGCAGCAATGACAACTCATTTGAGAGCCTTCATTTCTGGAGTTCTCAGTCTTGAGCCAGGGAATGGTTCACATTCTTTTATTCCAAATGTGTGTCTCAGAAGTTCACCAGACTGCTTCATTCCTGTCTCTGCCTCTCTCCTCAAGAAAGTGATTCTTCTTTGCAAAAAGAGGGAGTGGATTTCTAAGGACACAGTGCTGGGCCCATCAAGACTGGATGGTTCCTCTGGGTCCCCTCCCCAACCTTTTTAGGAAAGACAGCTCTGTCTACCCATAATTGATGGACATGGTTGTTTCCTTTTGGAAGGACTTTCTCCTTTGCATGGTCCTTCCTGCTGGAGTTGAATTCCCATTTTTTAGACCCAACAGGGTTGGGCTGCGCTCTGCGCGCTCTGCATGAGGTTAGGAACACAGGGGAAGAATGTGTGTGACAGAGCCCTGGCCAGTTGAGTAATGTTTACTCTGTTGGTGGCTGGGACACTCGCTCCTGCTGGCAGAGGTCCACCAGCCAGAGGAACATTCCTGCATTATCAGGGATGGGAGATTGGCTTTGAAATGTCAAGGGTGAAAGGCATCCCACCGAATTCTGGGTGCAGCTCACAGACCCCAGTGAAAGGGACCCCAGGCTTCAGTGCCAGAGACCACATGGGGGCAAGCTGAGCCTGTCATTGCCCAGGAGGCCCCACTTCCCCTCCTCTTCTTACTGAGTGAGTAATTCTGGTCATGCTTTCCGAGCTGACATTACTCTTCTGTTTGCCTAGCATTTTTCTCTCCCAGGAAAACCCGGTGCTTTTCTAACCTTACTTTATTCATTCATTCTTCTGGCTTCTGAAGAAGGGAGATCTGTATGGCCACTTTACAAAAATGCCAAAGCCCCAAAGCTCTCAGGCCCAGAGTCAAAGCAGAGAGATAGAAAGAATTAGTTCCAAGTGTCTAGAGTCTAGACACTGGTGCCCTGTTGATTTCTGGAATTGTGGCATTGGAGTCTCAGCTGCTTTTTCAAGCTCCTAGAGAGCTGGGGTAGATACCCAGGGCTCCATGAGCTGTGGTTCTAAGTCCCCGACACAGGCTTCTGAACAATCTCTGTGGTTAATTACACACTGAGCAGCTCCTCTCTGTAAGGCAATTGGTGTGTGTCTTTGAACACAGGTGCACAGCCGGTTCTGTAGAACCCAGCATATGCATCATAAAAACCACCATGTTTTGCCAAGTCACACCATAAAAAGCCACAGGGCTTATGGGAAAAAAATGGGGTGGAGGGCACAATACTCAAAAACTCCGTCAATGACCCCTTTTAAACAGATAAGAATCTAATAAAAACATCAGCAGGGCTTTACACCTGTTAAGTGATTAAGGACTACATAAATGTTGTGAAATAATAAATATGGCACTTTGTCTTGAAAAAGTCCCAAAGTTTGCCTATGGATGTGGGTGTCAGAAGGGTTGCAACTTGTGAGCTACTGTGAAGTGGTGGGCTAAGGGTGATGGAAAATCAGAAGGAAAGTTGTGACTCCACATGTGGACAGATGCAGCTTATGGCACATGCAGTGAACTGATGGTGGGCAGTAGATGTTTTTCGGGTGTGTGTGTGGACGCTTATGCACACAAGTGTGTTTAATGTATTCCTGTGTAGCTCCATTCAGCTGGGTATAGGTGTCTGAATTCTTCAAATGCGAAATTCATGTTGCATTTAAATTATTCCCTAATATATCAGTAGACTTGAAAGAAATCCACACTTTCAGTACAAACTTCACTGCAGAATCGACTATATTTTCTCTTTCTGCCAGAGGGATGCTTCCTTGTTGTGGGGCATGAATACTCAAAGTTGCTGAAGGTTCATTCAATAAATAGTCCCAATTTCAGGCCTTCTGGTAGGCTCTGAGGATGCAATAATGAGTAAAAGCCATCTCTTCCTTTAAGAGGGAAAGACAAGTAAAGATATCATCAGAACATTAAGAGTCTCTACTGCATTCAAATACAAAGAACGGAGCAGGTAACTACCAGGATGAATCAAGGAAAACTTCCCAGAGGAGGTGACATTTAGCTCTCTTACAGGATGTGACATGGAAAAGAAGGGAAGAGCTTTCCAGGCAGGAGGAATAGCATAAGCAAAGGCACAGAGGCAGCAGATGGCAGGGCCTGTGTGAGGAATGGCAGGTCCATGTGAAAAAGCAAATGATTTGTCTCTGTCCCACATGCTTCCAGGAATTCAGGAGTAGCATCATCATCCATGATGCTGAGGACTAGGAACTGGTGAACGTATGTAACCTCGCCAGGGTCTCTGGGATGTCTTTAGATTCCAGCTGAGATAACGTCTGCTACTGGACACACCCGCTATGGTTCATAGGGCCAGTGATGGGGATGTGCTCAATTAGTGACTTGAGCCAGGAAGTGAGTGGAAGGTATATGGCCACCTTCTGGCCTTGTCATTTCTCCTATGGGACCTCTGGGGCTATTAAGCTGGCATCTTTGACCAGTTAATATTAAACCAGAGACCACACAGCATATTTATTTTCAGAGCTTACAGTGGTGAAAGAAAAGGGAAGATGACATTCCACTTCTTAACACAGTGCCTGGCATGTGCTCAAATCAGCCTTTCTAAGAATGTCTTTTAGAGAAAAACAGTTCCAAAGGAGGAGGAACCGATGTGTCTTGAGCAACTGCTATGTGCCAAACATGGTCTGGATTCTTTGACATCCATTAACTCCTCAGTCTTCTTCCCAATAAGCTAAGGGGTGGATGTTAACAGTAAAGAAACAGAAGTTCAGGGAGGTGAAGCAACTTCCCCAAGGTCACACAGCTATTATGTGGTAGAGCGAAGATTTAAACCCAGGTTGCCTGGCTCCTGAGACTTCTGCTTTCATTCTCATCTCAAGCCCTCTTCTGAGTTTGTGAAATACACAAGCATCTGGCCTCTCCTTCCTTTAATAAGAGCATCAGCAGATACCTTGGGATACACCCTCTACCACCAAACCCCTCCCCAAATCAGGCACTTGGCTGATTACAGTCACCCTCCCAGGGTCCAGAGTGATTACTAAATTCCTGGTGAGAAAAGCATCAGTGGGAAGGGTTATAGGGAAATGCAGAGCTGATGAATGGCCTCATGTCTAGTTCCCACCACACTCTACAGTGAAATAGCCCCCTCCCCACAGTGGGAAGTCCTCTGGCTTACAGATGAGGAAACTAAGAGTTCACCCAATACATGGATGGCAGAGTGAAGATCAAAACATGGGTTCCTAATTCTCAGGCAGGCACTATCCCTCAGCCAGAGGTCTTTAAAGGAATGTACAGAGGTCTAGGCCCATCCGTGTGTAAACAGAGTAGGTCCCCTGTTTTATTTCTCACATGCTGAATTTCTGCTAGGGAAGAAAACGGTGTTTGAAAACCACAGCAACCTTGGGCTATACAAATGGCTCTTGACTCTCTCCTGCCAGACTCTCATGTAAAGAAGGCTTTTGTTTCCTGTGCATATCTTTGGTTAATTATTTTTAAATAAATAATTATGTAGCCTGTGGTAGGGGAGAAGCCTCCCAGTGACCCATATTTGATCATCAGAAGGCTGGCCCTCTTCCTTCAGCCAAATTAAATAGGCTAAAACCAGAGTCTGTTTGACTTGAGACTGAATCGATGATGGGGACAGGCTGGGGGTGAAAACACACCTGACTCCCAGCGTTATCACCACTCTCTCAGGAGCAGGGCATCTTGGGGAGGTAAATAGCTAGTCAGGGCGTCAGAGAAAGCAGGAGAAAAACAAGGTGAGGTCCAGTTCCTCCAAAAGGAAGGACCAGAGGGCCTCAGTGGTCCACCAGGTTTGGATGCTCTGGAAACTATTCTCCATGGATAGATAATTCATTCAGTGCTTAGAACCTGCCTTATGTTGTCTAGAATTCTTGAGTCTTGGGCACATATATTGGATATTCCTATACCAGCACCCTTCCCCCAGCTTCTCCCTTAGTGGTTGCCATTTATTTAGCATTGTTCTAGGAGCTTTCTAGATGTTACCTCTAATATAAAAATAGGAAAGCATTCTCTCCATTTTATGAGAGGAAACTAAGGCACAGAGAGAAAAATTTCCCAAGATTACATGTCTGTTAAGAGCAAAGTCAAGATTTGAACCTGAGTTTGTCTAGCTCCATAGCCCACAGTCTTCCCACCGCCCCTCCTTGTTAGAAAATTCTTCCTTTCATTGATTTGAAATCTGCTTCCCTCTTTTCCATTGAACATAGCTCTGACTTCTGAGCTCACAAGTTTCAGGTCTTTCTTCTTCCATATAACAATCCTATGAGCTAATGTGAGTGGAGAAAAAGTAGAGGGTGATAAATAGGAAAGCGGGGGGTTGCAGGTCAGCGCAAAGGAAGACAGACAGGACTAGGCAGGGGGTGTTGATTTGGAGATGTGGAAGCCTTCCTTTCTTTTAACTTTATGGCTCCTCATTCCCCAAAAGTGTAACATTCAATAGCTACTGAATGTTAGTGCTGCCCCACTATCAACACCACCCCATTAAGAGCCCCTTGAATCAAAGGATGGGGAAAACAACCAATAGTAGAAACCCACAGAACATGCATTCAACCACTTGATAGTCAGACAAGTTGCTCTTGAGGGATAGAGCCCTGCTTTAGCACTTATTTGTCTTCTTCCAGCCCTCATAAGCTTTAGGCCATATCAGCCTTGGATAGTGTCTTTTAGGGGGGATCCGAGGAAAACTGGCTTGGGTCCCCTCTTGGCAAGCTTCATCTTAGTGGATTGGAGGCTGCAGGTTATGGCAGCTTGCCTGGCTTCTGGGGGCACTTTGTAGTCTCCTTGGGAAGGAGCAGGCAGGGGGGAAACAGACCAGCAGAATTAATATACTTTAAAAAGTTATGTTTCATCTTGGGAAACTGGGCAAAAGGAGAAGTACAGCCAAATAGCTGGCCCACCTCTCCAAATGAGTTCATGTCTAGAACATCCAATCTGCCTCCCTTGCAGAACAGGGTACCCCAATCCTTTTTTATCAAATCCAAAGCAAAACACAAAAACACTCTCTAAGCTTTGAGCTTAGGGTGAGTTGCCCAGCTACACCAACTTTGTCTTTGGCTGTCTGGTGGGCACATCAAGCAGGACTTTGATTCTGCAAACTTACCCAGCTTCTTTGCCCAGCTTCTGCTTCCTTCGGTTGTCTGATCTGTACCCAGCATCTTCCCTTTCCTGAGCAAGAGGGTGGGTCAGGGCAGTGAGGTTATAAACATGCTTGGTTCTCCCCTCCCTTGCAGACCAAACTAACAGTACTTACTAAGCATCTACATCCCACCTGTGTGTGCTGCTGCCCCATCTCCCAGCCTGCCACTGTGCCCTGAAAGTCAGCCAGATGGGACTCCATCAAAGGGTCCCAGAGCCAAAGACTCCTAGCTGCAGCCCCATCCCTGTCCTGCTTTGCCTGTGAACCCCCAGGCCTTTTGGGCTCAGCCAGAACAGTGGTGCACAGAGACTGATGCATTTTGCTATGGCTCTTTCAAGGGTCATTGGGTGAGTGCCTCTTTGTAAAATGGGTTAACTCATACTTTGCAACCACACATAGCCGAGAGATGCATTTTGAAGAATAAAAGAAATATTCCAGCTAGGAAGAAAAAAACCCTGAATCCTAAAAGAACTATGCTAATGCAGCAACAAGCAAAATTCATTCATTTGACGTGTATTTATTGAGTGGCTACCAAGTGCTAAAGCACTGGAGATGCAGCAATGAACAAACACAACAGATAAAAAATGTCCTGCCCTCATGGAGCTTACATTGCAAAACTCAATAAAGGCCTTTCCCCTAGAAAAAGACCGCCAATATTTCTTGTGGGTAGACAGGGGAGAAGAAAGCAATTTTTCTTGTCATCCAGTCTTGAAAACAAGGGGAGGAGTGGAGTTAGTATTCTGGGGCCCTGGTGGCACTAATGTTCACTGTTGGATCTGCCTTGTTTTGCAGGAGTGCGCTACAGCCAACAGGGAAACAATGAGGTCACTTCCTCCTCTACAATCAGTCACCATGGCAACAGCGCCATGGTGACCAGCCAGTCTGTTTTACAGCAAGTCTCTCCAGCCAGCTTGGACCCAGGCCACAATCTCCTCTCACCTGATGGTAAAATGGTGAGTACACCTGGGCCATTGTAGCTCTGGAGCTGATAAGATAAGAGGCAAAACAAACACAACTTCTCACAAGGCCTGCCTCAAACAATGAACCATTGTAGCCCTACTGGAGAAGATGGGGGCTGCCCAGAGTTGGAATGGAAAGGTAGAATGGGTGACCCAGCCTTTGGCGGGTGGAAGAGGTGTTCGGTTTGAACCCAGCCAATAAATCTGACAGAGCTCTGCTCTCATTTTATTGATCGAATGCCTCATAAAGGAGCAAGCCGGGTGGGACACTGTTTGTTTTGGGGCTGCCAATGACATTTGTGTTGATAAAATGTTCATTCACCACCACCCCCAACCCAAGGCCTCCAAAGCCAGTTTTTCTGACCCAGAGAGGGCCTCACTTTTTCTCTTCACCACACCCTGGTGCTGGCAAGGAGAGTAATTAAGTCAGGATTTAGTGGTTGGCAGGTGGGGAAGTCGTCTTGAACAGGGATTTTGAAGGGCATTGGATGGCACGCTAGTGACGATTGTGGCACAGAATGGTAGATGGGGTGGGGCAGTGCTTACAGGGTGGGTGAGAAGCACCGACTTTGAAGTTACAATGACCCAGGTTCAAATCCCAGTTCCAGCACTTAATAGCTGTATAGCCTTGAGCAGATTACTGAGCTATTCCAGGTCTCTTTCTCATCTATAAAATGGGGGTAATAACAATAGGGCTACTGAGGAGACAAAAGGCCATAACATGGGAAGTACTCGGCACAGTGTTTGGTAAGGTAAATATTCAATAAGTGGCGGTGTTGCTCCGCTGGTGAGGCTCAGTGGTTGAGCGTTGACCTATGACCGGGGAGGTCACAGTTCCATTCCCAGTCAGGGCACATGCCCAGATTGCAGGCTCGATCCTCAATAGGGGGCGTGCAAGAGCCAGCTGGTTAATGAATCTCTCTCATCATTGATGTTTCTCTCTCTCTCCCTTTCCCTTCCTCCCTGAAATCAGTAAAAACATATTTAAAGGGGAAAAAAGTGACAGTATTGTTGTTATGTTAACATCAGTGTTATTCTCTTTGAACGACGTTTTCTATAGCCATAACCACAGTCCATGCCCAGATGTAAGTTGAGCACACTTGGTGAGGAATGGACTCTTTGAGTTTGAATTTTCAAGGTTCGACTCCTCTAGCAGCACAATTACAGGGGAGAGCGGCCCATGAGCAAACACAGGCATTACAACATCTGTAAGGCTAGGAAATGGAAAACTTTAGTTGTTGGTCATGCTCTGTGTTTTAGGCGGGGAGGGGGGCGGGGGGGGGGGAAGGTTCCTGGCTTCTATGCTCAAGGTGGAGCTGCATGCATTCCCTCAAGGTGTCTGACCCAGAGGCAGTGGAGGCCGGAGTGGGGGGAAGGGACAGGGAGCAGATGCCATTTTAGACCTTGACGTGTGTGCTGTATGGGCAACACAGGAATGGTGAGTCACAGGTGATTGAGTCCCCAGCTCCCCGGAGGAAAAACAAAGTGTAGTTTCTGAGGAGAGAGCTGGCCTGGTCAACTCTAGTTTCAGGGCACCTGAGCTGATCTCCCTAGCAGGGCCTCCGCAAAATAAATGAAAGGGGGCTCCTAGGGGAGGTGTTTTGCAGCCTCCTGGCCCTCCCTTTTCCCTTTAGCTTCTCCATGAAGAACAGTTGGTCTCGGCTACCTTGTGAGAGGCAGAGGCAAGTCTTTGAGTTCTCAAAAGTCACTTTGAGACCCAAACAAGTAGGGATTACCCAGGCTTCCTTGGAGAAGGGGCCTTGTGGGAGAAAGAGGTCTTGACTTCTCAGTGGATGTTTCCCTTGGAGTTTCCCTTTGAGCCCTCGCCCTCTATCTCCTAAGAGGCAGACTGCCTCACCCAGGCCGGGTTACCCCAAGGGCAGCCTGCAGACACGCTTTCTTTTTGCTGTTCTGCTTGACAGTGCCCTGATGGGCAATATATTCTTGGATTGACGATTGACCAAGACAGCACACCTCAGTGTTAGCAAACACCTGGAAGCTTGTTTGCAGGAACCAGCTTTTCACCAGTCTCCAACACCCTGGCTCGAATGTTATGTCACTATTACTAGAAACCTTAATTCAAGAGTCTGTTTTCTGTTAATATCTAACAGGTTTGGTCCACCAAGGCAACAATAATACAGGCAGGGGGACCAGTCTTGGGCTCTGTTATTTATCAGCAATAGGATGGGCATCGCTTAACTTCAGTTTCATCTGTAAAATGAGGGGTAAAATAAGGGGTAATGGGTGTGAGGATGGTTTATCGCTCCGCTATTCTTTGAGTAAGGCCTGTACAAGGAATGTGTGCTTTCAGTAGGACTTGGATTTGAAATCTTCCTCCAGATATTGGTTTTGGAAATAATGCTGATGCGTTTGCTCTTCGTTTTGTACTCTCTGTGCCCCACCCCTGCCCAGATGGCATGCGTTAACAAAGAGCTGGCCAGGGCTAGGGTTGCAGTCTCTGCATGTTGAACCTTGTTTTTTTAAAGCATGTACTGGCTATTTTCACAGCATCAGAGCAGTGTGACCTAATGGTGAAAAGCTCAGGCCTCGGAGTCAGGTAGTTGCTTTCAATGCCAACTCTACCAGTTGGGCACATTTCTTAACTTCTCTAACTTCCGTTTCCTTGTGTGCAAAGTAGGGAGAATAATACCGACCTCATAGGTTGTAAGCACGTAAAGCAGTTGGCATAGTGAAAGGACTGCACTTGGCAGCATTAATTCAAGTTCTCTGAATTATCATGTAAGGATCATGACTGATATCCTCAGCAGCCCCCTGGTTTCCAACAGTTCTGGAGCCAAATAAAAAATAATGGTTGCAGCCCTAGCCGGTTTGGCTCACTGGATAGAGTGTGGGCCTGAGGACTGAAGGGTCCCAGGTTTGATTCTGGTCAAGGGCACGTACCACGGTTGCAGGCTTCATCCAGCCCTGGTCGGGACACACATGGGAGGCAACCAATCAATGTGTCTCCCTCACATCAATGCTTCTCTCTCTGTCTCTCTCCCCCTCCCTACCACTCGGGAGGGAGGAGGGAGGGAATAATGGTTTCATTTTAGAGTGGGAAGGAATTTATTACCCAGACATAGTAAGTGGGTGTGATTTAAACTCCAGCAAAACTGGGTTTGGATTCTGGCTTCCTCGCTTACTAGTCAAATGACATAGACTAGTTTCTCAATTCTTTGAAGATCATTTTCTTAATCTGGAACGTAGGGGCAATCATCATAACGCCTTCCCTCTTGGTGTCATTATCTATCGAGGACAGTCAGTGAAAGCACTTTACGAACTTGAAAGCCATCCACGTTTACGTTGTTTGTATCATTGGCACCCACGTTTCTCTTTCACCACTAAACCCAAGAACTGGCAGAGATCACTGTCACTTCTTTGACTTTTTCTGAAGGACTGCATTTACCCAAGGGAAGTCTGAAGGCACATTACTGACTTCTTTTTTTTTTTAATGACTCTGACATTTTGAAAAACAAGTCCAGCGAACAGGCTGGTTTTCTCTTGTTTGATGTGGCTGGAATTCCTTCTTGGTCACATGACCCCTAACTCACTTCTTGATGCTCATTTTGAAAACACAAACAAACCTGTTTGTTTTTTTCTTTCTTTTTCAAATTAACCTTGGAAGCTATGGGGCTGATCAGAAGGGTAGGGGAAGAGGGAGATAGTATCTTAGGTTGGTGCTGGTGGGAGACTTATAATCTGAGCAGTTCTGGGTAACAAGAGATAGAAGAGAAACTAGACTACATCTGATGTGTGTATCCTGACCCTAAAGCACCTCTCAGGATTCCTGATGCCATCCAGAATGTCTGGATTAATTCAGAATGAGGGGGGATGTCCTTTCTTAATTTAAAAAATTATGTTAAAACTATAAATAGTAGACTGGTTTGTCATGAAAAAAAAGAGAGAGGGTGTGTGTAACTGACAGTTTCTTATAATTAATGGGAAAACATTGGAAGCATTTCTGATAACATCAGAATCACAGCACGCACATCTATTATCACTGTTATTATTTAATACCAACCAATACAATATGACACGTACACATATTAGCACAGAAGAGACCCTATCAGCATTATATGCTTATGTTACCATTACACACTTGGAAAAATGAAGAAAATCAAAACGGAAAAGACACTTTTAGGAATAAATAAAAGGAATCAATTGTCAAGAAAAAGATTCAGAGTGGCCATGTATGAAGTAAACACATAAATGCCATCAGCTTTTTCTTACTAATCTGCCACTAGAATATAATGGTAAAACAGAATGGGCATACCTGAGGCCCACAGCTTATCTAGTAGCTTTATCATTACAATATCAGCTACTTGACAAAAAAAAATTCTAATGCATAGTGGAGATGTGAAAAAGTAGAGAAGCTCGATGATAGCTGATCTTCCCCAACCCTTAGTAATAGGTACAGGGGTGGGAAAAAGTTCTGTATAAAAGGTAAAAACTTGAGTTCTAGAGTCTGATAGTCCCAAGCTTAAATACCAGATGTACCATTTACTAGTAGTTGAATCTTAAGCAATATGCATATCTATGCTGAGCCTCAGTTTTTCCATCAGTGAAATGGGAATGGCAGGAGTATCTACCTCATGGGACTATTGTGAGTTAATGTATGAGCAGTGCTTGGTAGAGCTTGTAGTCAGAGAGAGCTTCCCTGAGCTCCTCCCTGGTCCCTAACCTTCTCTCACCGGGGAATCCCAGGATATTTCTTCAGTTATTATTTTTTAGCCATCATGTGTCTTTAGCACCAATAATATAGAAGGCATAGAGCAGGACAGAGGATACCTCTGAAGTGAGCAAGTGACAATCATATAATACCCATGGGCAGAAGAATCAGTAAGGCAGGCTGGTAACTCTAAGATAGTCAACAAATGGAAGCACCATAAGGGAAGGGATTATTGTCTGTTTTATTTACTGCTCTATCTTCAGCACATAGAACAGTTCCTACCTGGAAGTAGGTGCTTAATAATTGTTATTGAGTGAATGAGTGACTGAATGAATTCATCCAATAATTAGTCGGGCTAAGGAATTACTGAGTGGTGTCATTTTGGACACTGCTCTTTGCAGTTTCAATTCCACTTATGCTACTCTTGTTTTTTCTTTCCAGCAGATCTCGGTCTCAGGAGGTGGTTTGCCCCCCGTCAGCACCTTGACGAATATCCACAGCCTGTCCCACCATAACCCCCAGCAATCTCAAAACCTCATCATGACACCCCTCTCTGGAGTCATGGCCATTGCACAAAGTAAGCCTTGTTCTTGATCAGAAAACTTGGGGGCACAGAGAAGTAGCATGGGAAGTGAGTCAGCCTGGTAAGAAAGGACTCAAACTCACCACCACTTGTAGGTTTGACTCACCTTGTTTAGTTTCTTATCTTGCTCCTCAACGATATTTGGATTGTTTAGCCTAAAACAAGAAAAAAAAATTATGCGATGGGGTTGAATCTTGGTCACAACTTACCAGCTGTGCATCCAGGTTCCAATCATTGAATCGTTATGAGGTTCAGTTTCCTAATCTGTAAAATGGGTTGCTGATCAATGACAGTGTGCATAGACATACTTGTCAGTCTATAAGGCATGAGTATGTATAATACTGTAGTTTATACTTTTGTCTAGTGTTTGTTCTATCCCTAAGTATGTGGGAGATTCTCCAGGACATTGTCTAATGTTTGTGTCGGCGAAGATGGAGCAAGACATGATGGGCTTCCTTCTAAATGAGATTTGTGTGGTCAGATGAGACCTCTTTGTCCCAAGGTGAAAATACAGTGGGAGGGAACTCCAAGGGAAATAGTCATGGCATCTGTGGGTCTTTAAGGAGAGAAATAGGTTGTGGACGCCCATGTCTTGAAGATGGGGAGATGGGTTATGGGTCCAGCTCCAGAAGGCTCATATTCCACAGGGAGCCTGTGCCCATCCCAGATGGGCTATTTCAGGGCATGGGAGGGCGGACGCAGGCTGTATCCATGAGTGCCTCTCGCAGAGTTTTAACCTTGATTGGTATTCAGTGTATTTTCAGCTGCATAAGGACAGCTCAGGCCGAGTCATCACTGTGCCTCTGGAAAGTATTTCTGAGAAGTCTCAGGAGAGATCTAGGGGTGGCACATTGCTCATCTTTCTTTCTGGGACTTCCCCATTGGACTCATGGCCTCCCTTGTGACAAGTACCCAAGTTGGCCACCTCTCCTGCCTTTTCCTCTCCTTCTCTCCGCTCTCCCTAAACCACCTTTAGCCAGGATAGCAACTTGGGTCGCTTCTGAAGAGAATGACTTGGTATGCTTTTTAAGGGCGGAATAGGCCTAGGCCCACAGGAGGCACACAGACGGTCTGAATGAGTGTGTGTGGCTCTCACCTTATCCTTAGCTGCTCGGAAATTTGTATACTCCACATTTATTTTGGAGGAAATGGGAAATGGAGAAAGCCCTTAGAGCAGTGGTTCTCAACCTTTCTTGATGCCGCGACCCTTCAATACAGTTCCTCATGTTGTGGTGACCCCCAACCATAAAGTTATTTTCGTTGCTACTTCATAACTGTAATTTTGCTACTGTTAATCGTAATGTAAATATCTGTATTTTCCGATGGTCTTAGGCTCTACAGCAGCGGTTCTCAACCTGTGGGTTGCAACCCACAGGTTGAGAACCACTAGTAGCGACTCAGAGGTTGAGAACCGCTAGCAGGGTCACCTAAGATCATCGGAAAACACAGATATTTACATTACGATTCATTAACAGTAGCAAAATTACAGTTATGAAGTAGCAACGAAAATAATTTTATGGTTGGGGGTCACCACAACATGAGGAACTGTATTAAAGGGTCGCGGCATCAGAAAGGTTGAGAACCACTGCCTTAGAGGAAATGGGAATGGGAATGGAGAAAGCCCTTAGAGGACTTAAAAAATAATAAATTAGTTTAAACTTATTGCCTTTTCACTGGGCCCTCTCCAGAAATATGGTAACCATGCTAATGCCATTGAGAGTGAGATAGGCTACCTGAAATCAGCTCACTTGCTTTCTAGAAGATTTGATTTAAAAGGCCCATGGGTAAGATATCCCACCTGTTTGGTTCTACAGCCAAAAAGATACATAAACCATCCTACTTATCTTCATTTTTCCCATGTCAGGCTTTGGCTGACATACACAGTTATATATATTCTTGGGCACTATCTGAACTAAGATTCTCCCTGAGGCTGCTCCATATTTTTCAGTTTAGTTCCTCCTGATTTTCTTCATCCATGCTTCTCTACCTTCTCACAGTATTGTTCATCTTAATCTCCTACCGCAGCGTGGCAACACCAGAGTGTACATTGACTGTAAGGTGTGTGTGTGTGTGTGTGTGGGTGTGTGTGTGTGTACTTGGAGTGGGAGGGCCATGAAGGATGGTGAGGATCACCAGAAAACATGGCTGAGATACAGGAGTCCTATCTGTGGAGTGTCATGATGAAGAATTAGTTGCAGGCACCTTCTTTTAGCTAGCTCATGTCCTGTTGAGTATGTGGGTCCTTCCTGGGGACCACTGAGGCCATGGAGAATGTGTTAACAAATTACGTAGCAGTGCCAATTCCTCCTTCTGTACTCATCTACTGGCCTGGACACCATGCTGCTTATGCAGGAATTAGTGCCCAGGAAACAGATGAAAAGGCCAAGAGTTACACTTCATGGGAGCTAGAACGACATCAGTGACTCTCAATCCTGGAATTGAAGCACACCAGGGTCACAGATTGTGTTGAAAGTAAGATTTCTGGGCCTCACCTCTAAAGGTTCTAACTCATTAAGCCTTGGGTGGGGCCTAGGAATGTATATTTCATAAGCTCACCCAGATGATTCTAAAGCACAGGCAGGTTTCAGAACCATGCCCTCAAATGTCATCCACTCTACACAGGATAATTTGCTTTTCTGGGTAGAGATTTCCCAACAGGCAGCAACAATGGGCTCTTGGGAAACCACAAGTCTATGGGACTTCTTAGGAAACTGAGACCATCAGTGGAAGGCAGGAGAGGGAAACAGAATACCAGGATATCAGGTGAGACATTGGCCTGGGGAGATACTGAGCCCCTGTGGGGAATTGGAGATAGTGCTATTCTGAGGACCCCACCCCAGGCCCCACCCAGGAGAGCCAGGAGGGGGCTTATTCCCCCTTCACTCACCTTTTATGTTCCTGATAACAATATCAGCTAAAGCTCTGAGTAGGCAATTGTTGAGGTCTTTGTGCTATCTCCATGGAGGACTTCCCACAGACCTGCTTATGAAACATCCATTTCAGGAAAGGCTCTGTAGGTGTTCCATCCACATTTACTAAAAGAGACCTTTTCCTGGATTTCCTTCTTCATTTTATTCTCCCCTCCCCCTTCCTCCCACTTCCCAAAAGGCAAGGTCAAAGGAACATTGGCAGGTCTAGGAAAGAGGTTGGGTGTCTTTCCCCTGATGCTCTTGTCCCCACTCCCAATCACCTCAGCTGCCTTCCCCAGAGTCTTGTGCAGGGAACAGATGGCAGGTGGGTACCAGGGACCCAAACTTTGCAGTGCCCACCCCAGTTCTAGAGAGGCCTCAGGATATAAACAGTACAGAACCCCAGAGGTTCTCATATCCCCTGATCAGAAAGATGGCAAGAACCACTACAACTGCCAACCTTCAATTTACTATTTCCTCCTCCCAGTACCTGCTCCTTATAATGCCACAAGCCCTGGTGTTACCAGATAAGATATGCCCACTTCATAGACTGGCTAAGTTCCAGGGTTCCCCCCCCCCCCTTTGCTACAGTCAAGAGAATGAACACCTAGCCTCTTCCAGGGTCTTTACACAAAGCTACTAAATGAGTGTCTTCAGACTCCCAGGACTGCAGAAGTGTGTGTGTGTGTGTGTGTGTGTTTACCAAAATGTGCGTCCCTGCACACTCCTGCCCTCTGCTGGACAGACAGATCTGGGCAATAAACTGTTCTTCAGAGTGGCTGCCTTTAACTCTGCCCTGAGGGTATCACCAGGGCCAATGTCTCACAGAGGCAGGCATGTATTGAGTAAGCAAGTAGGGTCAGCTTTCCCAGGGCCCTGGCAACCTCAAGGGAGGGAAGTTTGGTCATATGACTTTGGGAGACTCTTGAGCCTCAGTCAGATCTGTTTAAAGCCCATTTCCATCTACAACTCACTGTGGAATCTGAGCAAGTCCCTTAATCTCTTTAAGCCTCAGTGTTGTTGTCTGGAAAATGGACCTGTAAAACTGCTTCTTATGCAGTCTCTGGGTCACCGGCTGAGTCCAGTGCCTGACACATTGCAGGGACTTAGTGGATGGCCTTTGCCATCCATTTACCTCTTCTCATCCCTGAAGCCACCTCTGATCTTTCCCTCTTCTTCCCACAGGCCTCAACACCTCCCAAGCACAGAGCGTCCCCGTCATCAACAGTGTGGCCGGCAGCTTGGCAGCCCTGCAGCCGGTGCAGTTCTCCCAGCAACTGCACAGCCCTCACCAGCAGCCCCTCATGCAGCAGAGCCCAGGCAGCCACATGGCCCAGCAGCCCTTCATGGCTGCTGTGACTCAGCTGCAGAACTCACACAGTAAGGACACTGGCGTGTTGGGGAGGAACACAGAGGGCCCTGAGCAGCCAACCCCTTCCCTCTCTGGCTCTGAACTTTCTCTGAAGTTTGTCGGTTTGCTCCCTTTTTCCTACCTATGACAACCAAGATAGTTTTTGAAGCATAACCCTTGTGTGGGGCTGTGCCTTTTCAACTCCTCTGCTCTACCCTCAGGAGTCCCGGGGAGGGTCTGAAGAGGCCAGTTGAAGCCTGTGAGGGAGTTGGAGATAGAGAGCAGGGAGAGTGTGGAACACGTGCACATAGTGTCACCAGTCAACCTCAGCACCTTTCCCAATGAGCCCCACGTTAGCCTTTTCAACCTAAAAGTCCAAGCAGCCGCTCCCAAATGATTATAGTTGCATGTCATTTGCATCCTATTTGACTTCCCTGGAGTTGAAGAATCTCCTAGAGTCTCTATGCCCTCCCATTTGCACTCCAAGCATCACAAACCATGAGTAGAGGTGGAAAATACCATCCACCTGCATGCCTTCCTGGACCAGGAATGTTAGTGTGTCTGCCCCACCCCACCCCCTTCCCGGCTATGTCTCATCTCCAATTTCTATACCTACCCTAAGTCTACCTTTTAACCACTTATTTTCCACCCACCTCCAGCCCCTATAGCTCTCCCCAGCCCCACCCTGAGCCCTGGGCCTCCAGTCCTCTGGCTAGATTAGGGTATAGCCCCTGGCCTGCTAATTTGGGGAAAAGATGGCTTCCCTGCTTCAGGCATGACCCCACAGGAACATCAGAGAAGTCTCTGGAATAGAGAGGTGGAGTCAGACAGACCTAGATTTAAACCTTGGCTCTGAGACATACCAGCTATATGGCCATTGGTATGTTACTTAGCCACTCTGAGCCTCAATTTCTTCACCCATAAAACGGAAGTAATATGTGTGTAGAGTGATTGTGGAGATAAAAGTGGTTATGAACTGCGTTTGGTAAGCATCAAGAGTTATAGAAACACAAGTGACTGTTCATTAAGGGACTCCTTCATAGGAGGAGGCAGGAATGAGGAAGAGGACTTTAGTTTGTCCCCTGACTGCCGCAGGCTGAGCTGTGGATCTGAGGGAGAGAGTCAAGTTCAGCCTTCTATCCTCCGGGCTCTATTCCCCCCTCAGGCCTGTGGAGCTGGTTTCTAAGCACCATCTCACATTCCAATCACATTTTCGTGGCTTTGAAAACATCTGCCACAGCCTGTAGCAGAGTCTGGGAGCACATGTGCCCTAGTTCCCTTCTTCTCAGGGCCTGGCAATATACTCCCCACTTGCCCCTGCCCCTCACCTGGGCAGGCTTCCTCCATGGCTTCCTGGGTGGGTGGGACAGTCAGAGAGTGATCACCAGCGACCTATGAACTGCTGAGGCTCAGCTGGCCTGGCTGACTATGAAGAGATAGCCTGTGGGGCTCCAGACCAGGAAATAACCAGCCTCCCTCCACAGGAAGGGCAAGCTGAGGCAGCAGGCAGTGACCTTCACCCCTGTTCCCTACTTAGAGGACTCCTTGGTAGAACAGGCTGGTCCCTCCCTCAAGGCCAAGCATCCACATGCTTTCATTAGTTGGTCATGTGGCCTAGAATTTACATAAGTCTTAGGAGTCATAACCAGTGTGAATCAAAAGGTTCCAGACTTGGTGAATAAGTACTGAAAACACTAAAAAGGGAGCCACATGTTCCTCAAGGTTTTATTAGATTCTAGTCTCCTTTTGTCTATCCTTCATATTCTGGGGTATCATAAGAGCTGTGTGGTGTGTGTGACTAAATGTCAGAAGGCATTTAGTGTAATCTGGAAAACCCAGAATTATACCAATTAATTATGCCCATGTCTAAGTACAATTTTTAATTAATCTATGATTGCTAGCATGAAACCTGGTACTTGAGTTTTGGCCGTTTTCCAGCTACTTAGAACTTTTTTGCCTTAAAATCCCAGATGTACCACATATGCCTAAGGATCGCTTGGTGGCACTCAGGCATCTAACAGAAGTGCTCCCACCACAGAAGTTCTGTCCACCATTACATATTAGGCACTGTGCTAGGCTGTCTGTTTATTTGGTACAAAGTGCTTTAAATATGATCTCTTCTAATCCTATAACAGATATCATTTCCATTCTACCAGCAGGAAACTGAGGCTAAGTAACTTGGTTAAGGATAGTGTGGGGTGTGCATACGCCTGAGTGATCGGCACCTTGATTTTGTCTTCACTCTCTCTCTCTCTCTCTCTCTCCAGTGTACACACACAAGCAGGAACCTCCCCAGTATTCCCACACCTCCCGGTTTCCATCTGCGATGGTGGTCACAGATACCAGCAGCATCAGTACGCTCACCAACATGTCTTCCAGTAAACAGGTAATGCCATTGGGAAAGGGGGAGGGGGGATGACTAAGATTATTGATGTGTGGGGAGAGTGGCAGGTTTGGACTCAGCCACAAGTCTGGTCCTTCTGAGGTTCTCTGCTACTTGCTAAAGGAATCGCTGAGGTCACAGGGCAAAGCAGATGGGCCGCAAGCTAAAGAGGCTTTTTGTTCCCCTGGTGTTCCGAACAAGAGCTCTATGAGGACTGAAGTTTGGTAAGTCACTGGAGCCTGGATTCCACAGAGCCTTTAGTCATGGAGATTGACTATTTCCCAGTGGATTGCCAGTGATCCATGGAAAAGATTATTTCCAAGGAGAGCTCAGGATTGCCCACAAATTAGTTGATGGAGAAAGTGAGTAGTAAGTCAGGAATCCTGAGGCTGATTTCTCCAGTCCAGGACCCATACTGGACCTAGAATGCTGTAAGCTCTAGAGAATGACCCATTCTACCAACCCATGTAGACTCCCTAGTAGACAGCCTGTTGTGTCTGGGGGCCTGCATTCACTTGGTGTTTTATTAAAAAACACACCTTAGAATCAACTTCCTGCTACACTGAAAGTGGGGAATCCAGAGGCTTACTCACCGTTTCAGTTGATGACTAATTCCCACGACCACATAGAGGGGATGGGGGGGTAAAGACAACCAACAGCGAGGCTCTGGGCTGTAATGGGGCACTGAGAGCTAGAAAATAGGACAAGAAGTCTGAACACAGATGACAATTCCAGAATAATACAATAGGTCTTTTAGTGGCTGGGCTCTGTGCTGCGTGGGAACTGTTTAGCCTTTATTGATTACTAGATAAGCAGACGACAACCTTGAACTTCATGTCAGAGGCTCTCAGCAGGGTTTGGTCTTGCTGATGATCTTTATTTCCATCTGACCTCTGGAAATCACGCCTTATCCACTGCCATGCGCTTCTAGCAGGTTCTTTCATGGGTTCAGGGTTCTCTGCTTTTCCCTTTGCCCCCATGTCCTCTTGGGTCTGCAGTGTAAAGCAGGAGGGTTCTGTTCCTGATTGTACCACTTGCTTGGTGATCTTGACCTTCCTGAGCCTTTGTTTTTTTCATTTTTAAAACAAGATTGTAACACCTACTTGTTCTGGGATTCAATGACGTCACCCAGATTAAGTGCCTGGCATGTCTTGGGCATACACACACACACACACACACACACACACACACACACACACACACACAGCACCTACGCAGCTGGGCTCTGGAGTTGGGGGGCAAGGGAGAGGTGTGTGGGACCTGCTTTGCTACTCTTCTCTCACCCAATGGAAGATGAAAGGACAGCCCCCCACACACTGCCCTGCCCCTCGACTCTGTGTGATTTCCCACTCTTTGTACCGAGCAGGGAAAACATTTATCTGTGCTCACAAATCTCAATCAGGGGGGCAGCCAGGCGCAGCAGCCCCGCTTGGGAATACCTTCCCCTTTGAAAGGTTTATCAATCCATCTGCCGCTTGGTCAGCCCTAGACAGGACTATAATTAATTATTTCTGTCTTTCCCAAGTTGACTTTGATGCTTGCTTGTTGAAACAAGTCTTCTGAATTCAGGAAATGGTCTCTTAATCAAAATACTTCAAGATGCTCCCTGAGACGCCGTACCAGCCCCCAAATGGCTTCTCCCCCTCACTGGACAGAGTGGCCAGCCGACCTTGACGCTTGTGTGCATGTCCCTCTAGAACTACCGTGAAGTTATCTCCAAGTCCCCAGACACTTCAGGAGTCTGGTGACAGACTCACTTTCAGGATGGTGAGGATAATGATTATATTTAGTAAGGATAAAACTATATAGTACTTTTATACTTCTCATGAAAATCATCTTGTCATATTCTCTTTATTGAAACCTAAGTAGTACAAAGAAATGAACTAAGACTCAGAGATGAAGATTGTTCTGCCCAAGGTCACAGAGATGATCAATTCTAGAGTGGGATCTCTGGACTTTGGTCTTTGACTCTCAATCCTGGACTCTTCCCACTTAAACAACACTTGCCTTCCAATACTCATCTTTAAAATACCCACAGTAATCGCTGCTCTTGTGGTCTTTAACAATTAGGAAGAACAATAAAAAGTAGAAATGCTAGTTTTGAATTCATTCATTCATGTTTACTGAATATCTACTACGGCCTAAGCATTTAGCTATTATATTTCAACCGTTTCCTACAAAATGAAGAAGAGGGAATGGGAAAAGCAGAATGAAGTGGGATGAGTGTAAAGGAACCCAGGGTGAAGAGAGATTGTACAAATTCTGTTCCAAAGGCAGAGAGTCAAAAGTGAGTTCCAAAGGAGACTTGGTTGCAGATCTGCTTGTTCAGTTTGTTTTAAAGTATTTTCTGAAAGGGATTTCAAGACCATTGTTAGGAATCAGGGCACGTAGAATGAGGAGAGGAGGATTCCTTGGTCAAATATGTTGGGGGAATGATTGGCCTAAACAGTTAAACACCACAAGGCAGGGTTTCCAGAATCTTTCAGATGCTGATGTATGTATTGAACAGGGCCATTAGTGTGCGCCTCAATAATCAAGTCATAGGGACACAGCCAGGGCAATGCTACTTCAGAGGCACCCTAAAGTGCTAGGAAAAGCCAACAGACCCGAGCTAATCCCAGCTCCTTCGGCCTATTGCTGCATGACCGTGGGCAGTTAACTTACTGCTGTGAAACAATTTCTTCATCTCTTATGGGGACATCCTACCCCATCTCACAGAATGTCAAAGTGCCTAAGAGGCCCTAGCTGATTTGGCTCAGTGGATAGAGCATCGGCCTGCGGACTGAAGGGTCCTGGTTTCAATTCTGGTCAAGGGCACATGCCTTTGAATCCCCAGTAGGGGATCAGGCTTGATCCCCTACAAGTAGTTCAGGGGCCTCTCAAAGCACCCAAGCCCTTTGTGCTTAGCTAAATGCTTGGGCCATAGTAGATATTCAGTAAATATGAATGAAAGAATGAATGAACTCAAAACTAGCATTTCTAAGCAGCACGCCAGGTGCTTTTTCATCTTACCTTTCCTGAGCAACCCTCCCACCCATTCTGCAAGGTAGATATTTTTTGTCTGATTTACAGAGCAAAAATCTGAGCTTCAAAGATGGGGAGGGATCTGGCCAAGTTCACACAGATAATAAATCTGGAGCTGAACTTCCAGATTTTGGTCTTCTCACTCCAAATCCATTCAACAACACTCCCCTTCCAATATCCATTTCTAAGTACCCATAAAAATGACCCAAGATTATGCAGGTATATAAGGCTAAAGCCAGAATTTGAACTTGTATCTGTCCCAACCCAGTATTTCCTCTTGTCAAGATAGACATGCCCTGGGGCCTTGTGGATCATGTTGTGGGAACTTCAGGCTAGAACTTTGTCATTGGGAATCCTTTTGCAGCTTCTGCCATCTGTCCTTCCCAGAGCTATGCTGCCCTCTTGTTCTCAACCCTTGGGTGCTGGCAAGTTATTGTCTGACTGGGTCTGTGCCTGAGCTCCTGCAGACCAGTACCCTGCCAGTCTGGAAACAAGACCGCAGCAAGCACTGACCTCGGTTAGAACAAGTGTGGGCAGGCTGTGAGCTGACTCCTGTTTCCACAGCTTCTCTACCCACTGCTCCACTTCCTAGTTTATAGAGAGGTCACTGGCCACAGTGCTGACAAGAAGGAGATGGGAAGCCTCATCATAAATCCCCTGCAGCTGTTCCCCACCCAGCTGGTCTTCTCCACTGTCGGTGAGGCAGTATGGTCTGAAGTTTGAAAGTACTGACTTGGGGCCTGCCCAGTGTGGCTCAGTGGTTGAGCATCAACCTATGAACCAGAAGGTCATGGTTCAATTCCTGGTCGTGGTCATATGCCCAGGTTGTGGGCTCGATCCCCAGTGTGGGGCATGCAGGGAAAATTGATGATTCTCTTTTTCATCATTGATGTTTCTATATCTCTCTCCCTCTCCCTTTCTCTTTGAAATCAATATATATATTTTTTAAAAAAATTTTTAAGAGTACTGACTTGGGAGTTAGGCAGACCCAGGCTCAAGACTCAACCAGTTTCTACCTGTGTGACCCCAGGGAAAAGTCTTAGCCTCTCTGAGCTTCAGTTTCCTTACCTGTATATGAAGATAATGATTCCTCTTTTATGGGATCTTTGAAATAACTAAATGCAATTGAAATAATAACTAAATGCAAAACACTTAGCTCAGTGCTTGACCCGAATCGCCCAGTCAATGGTAGCTGGGGCAAACTAGGCTTCCTAGGATGTCAACCCTGAGAGCCTCTCAAACTCAGAAAGGAGGATTTTAAATGGCAAAGGGCATTTATCCACATGTAAGTGAAATCATATGATACATGTCTTTCTCTGACTTATTTCACTTAGCATAATGCCATGTTATCACAAATTGTAAGATTTCGTTCCTTCTTATGGCTGAGTAATACTCCATTGTATATATGTAGCCCATCTTCTTTCTCAGTGGTCACTTTTCAATCTCTATCTCTGACACAGCCAATCACTCCTTTTTTTTCACTTGATTTTGGGACATTACCCATGTATGGCTCTCCACATTTCCTTAGCAGGCAATTCATCTTCCCAGTACTCACTTGTTGGAGGGCCCCAAGGCTACATTCTCTTCCTAGTTCACGCCGGGGTGATCTCTGTGAATCCAGTGGCTTTGGATCAAGTACACACACTGATGGATTCTATAACTGTCTCCAGTGCAGATCTCTCTCCTGAGTGCCTGTTCACAAACACCATGCAACTTTGGCCTATACATGTGAATGTCTAATATATCTGATGAGCCTGTCAAATTGAATCTGCCTAAAATAACTCATCCTTTTGCCCATATTTCTCTGTACCCAAATTGCTTCTTCCTTGGGTTTCTCCATTTCCAAGAATGGTACCAGTTGTTCAGGTGAGATGCCCGAGAGTCTCCTTGAGTCTTCCCTCCACATCCTACATTCAATCCATCAATAAGTTCTTCTAGGGGTACTCCAAAATGCATCCTAAATCTGGTTACTTCCCCTCCATCAGTTTAAGGCCTCCCTCCCCCCTCCCCGAAACCCGTACTCCACCCCTCCCCACCCCCACCTCTGTCTCTCACTGACCTCCTGCCATGGCTCCTAACTTCTCACTCCCACTTCCACTCTTGCCCCCCTATTGTGGGAATGGTCTGTTCAGCACACAGCAGCCAGAATTATCTCTTTTAAAAAGGAAATCAGTCATGTTAATCCCGTCAAAACTTGCCAATGGCTTCACATTGCAACCAAAACTTCCAAGCCCTTTGTGATCAGCCTGTTACTGGCCCTACCATTCTCGCCTCCTTCCCCTCCTCCCATTTCCTCCGCTTCAGCTGAACCAGAGCCAAAGTGGTCCCACTACAGGCCTCTGCATTTTGGTATCTTCTGCCGGGAACACTCCTTAATGTGCACCTTTGCCTGCTTGCTCTCCCTCATTTCATTAAGCTCAAATGTTACCACCTCAAAGAAGTCCCTCTTGATCTCCCTCCCTAAATTCTCTTTTCCTCAAGTCATCTTACCCTCTTACCATGCTTATTTTTCTACAAAGTATTCATCTGCATCTAAAGTTTTATACATACATATGTACACTGAGTGGCCAGATTATTATGATCTCTGAACGCATAATAATCTGGCCACTCAGTGTGTGTGTGTGTGTGTGTATACATACATGCATACATATATATACATATATACATATATACATATATACATATATATATATATATATATATATATACACACACACACGTATATATATGTATGAGGCCCAGTGCATGAATTCGTGCATGGGTGGGGTCTGGCCAGGCTGGCCAGGGGGAGGGGACATGGGTGGTTGGCTGGCCTGCCTGCTGTTCGAACTCCTGGTCGAGGGGACAATTTGCATATTAGCCTTTTATTTTATAGGATGTACACTGAGTGGCCAGATTATTATGCATCCAGAAATCATCATAATCTGGCCACTCCATGTATATTTGCTTATTTGTTTGTTTGTTGTTCAAAGCCCTCCCCAAAATGATGTGAGGGTGTGAACAGGGTCTTGTTCAGGTCTGCATCCCCTTGCCTAAAAAAGTGCTAACTAAGCATGTAGAAGTCACTCACATAGGCTAAAGGAATGAATGATAATTACCCGCCTCAAAGGGCTGATGTAAGAACTCAGTGCAATGATGTGTGTAAAGCCCTTACTTAGCTTGGTGCCCGGCACACAGTAGGACCTCGATAAATGTTAGCTATCACTATTAACAAATCCTCTTAGAAGGAGGACATCCTGAACAATCACCTCAGACACCACCCCTTTCAGACGGAGGGCTCTGTAGTCACTCAGAGATCCTGTGGGCAAGGCCCCCCGTGGGGCTGCGTGTGCTGGGCCTCGGTTCTGAGGGACCACAGTGTCCCCCTTATCAGATGTTTGTGTTTAGACTCAAGGGGGCAAATAACTCTAGTTCCTTTGACAACATTTAGGGCCCTGTCACCATTTTATTATGTGAGCAAACATTTGATAGCTGGGAAAGCCCATCCCTAATGACAGGTCATAGAATCTCGCTGGCGTCTCCTTATCTGCCCTCTTGTTTGCTCTTCTATTGAAACCTGCAAGGTCACAAGCCATTTTCTCTCTCCTCCACCTGAAATCTGAAAATTGGAAAAAGGCTGATAGTGGGAAGTAAAGAGACTCGAGAGTGGGGGTGGGTGGAGGGAGGAAGAGCCGGCAAAGGGTATCAGAGGACCCTGAGCAGGGCCTCAAGAATGTAGAAGGGTCAGAAACCTGCCTTGTCACACGAAGGTACAGCTCTGTCCTGCTCTGAAGGGCACGCAGAGCGGCATGGACTGAGGCACCCTGTACAGCAGTCTTAATGAGAACAGTTACTCCGAGCAAAAGTCTGAGTACTTCCTGCGTATCAGCTCATTTAATCCCTCAACAGTCTCTGCTTTATAGGTGAAGAAACTGAGGCACAGAGACAGGAACTTGACCCAAGAGCTCAAAGCTCGTCGAAGGCTGCTTACCTCAGTGTGTCACAGAAAGAATACATGAGTTCAAACCTCAGAATGGGTTCGAATCTGGCTCCAGTCCCTCAGATTTCTGAAATCTGGCATAATTCACCGACTCTCCTTGAGTCCTGATTTCCTAATCTGTGAAATGGACAGAATGGCAGCCTCATGTAGGGTTATGGTTGCAAGCACTGATAAGTGAAATGATAATGGAATAGTAGGCCTGTACTGGTTGTGGTGGGTGCCTGTGTGTGTGATTGAGGGGGAGTCTTGAGAGAATAAGCTGCTATGCCCAAAGGCAGACCCTTCCCCTGAGATGCCAACACAGGTGAAAGGGAAGGAGGAGACGGAGGGAAACAGAAAAAGGACTCCTTGGAAGGAAAAGGAGAGGAATGATGTTCCACGACGGTTGAAATGAATGAGGTCCAGGGCTCTGGAAAGGAGCCTGCCCCGTGGTGGGGGTGTGGCTCCTCTCACAGGCTTTCCCTGTCCATTCTGGGGTCTCTCCCCACCGCCCCAGCTCACTGGAAGCCTGGCATCAGAAGCCTTCAGCCCTTGGATTTCTTTCCCAACTCTAAGTTTCTTGCCCTGATAGTAATGAGCCTTAGAGAACACTTTGCAGTTTCCCACGCTCCTTCCCTGGTAAATCACTGGAGTAAGTGCTGTTTTTCTCATGTGCTTTATGACCTTGTTGCTCAAAATAGATCAGCAGCATCAGCACAACCTGGGAGCCGATTAGAAATGCAGCTTCGTAGGCCCCCTGAATCAGAATCCGTTTTAACAGGATCTCTGGTCCTCGTAGGTCCATTAACGTTTGGGAACCAGTGTTCTCAGGGGCCCTGCTCTTGGAGGTCTCACTTCTATGAGGCAAGAGCTGCCCATCCAGCCGCTGTTGCGACCACACTGAGCTCTTTATAAACACCGCTCTCACAGAAAGAGGAGCCCAAGCTCAGGATAAAGGTCAGCGAGTTACGCTATTGCAAGGTCTGCAGCAATTCACTTCTCTCTTCTGAAGTGGCCGGGAAAGCTGGCTGGCAGGTTTTGCTAAAGGAAATGTGCTTCAGGACCAGCACCGCAGAACTGAGCAGACACTCGGTCCTCAGCCCTCCACTCCCAGCTCTTTGCCGGCCGAGTTGGGTCTCAGCTCCCCTACTAATGGCCCATGTCCCTGCCAATTGCACACAGCTGAGCTCTCTGTCCTTTCTCTCTGCAGTGTCCTCTCCAAGCCTGGTGATACCCACACATCACTTACTTTGTGCACAGCAACAAGGATCCTATTTTCCACACCATCACTCTCCGGGCAGCTGTCATGGAACAGTCCAGTGGCCTGACAAGCATCTGCAAGAGGTCTCTGCTTACCTGACATCCTGCTGGTACCTCGGACAATCCGTTCTCAGGAGGCGCAGCCCGAAGCCCAGCTTCCCTTCCATGCAGTATTGTCACGATGCCTCTCCCAAGATGCCAGGTCCTCCCATCCGACCCAGAGGTGGGAGAAGAAACCACGGAAGAGGAAGAGGGAAAGCCGTAGTGTCTACATTATGCTCCTTCATCGAACAAACTGATGTGAAAACTTGAATCTGTTACTGAAATGAGGAGAGGAGGACACGTGCTATATTGAACTGAGCCAAACACACTGTAAATATCAGCACTCCCTCCCCCACCCCCACCCCAACTGATCTTGAGATTTCTTTTAAAGAAGTAAATTTGTCCAATGGGTGTAAACTATAAACTACTGTAATTAAGTGCAATTTCCCCTCCACTTCCTTGCCCCTCTGCCATGTATATAATACTAAACTATCTATTAGTTTTCATTGTAAAGGTCAGAGTTGAATTTTTCAGTGATTTGCCTGCTTTTCCTTCCCATATGGAGAAATATCCTACATCGGAAGTGCAGCCCTTGCCCCCTCTCTCATGCCTGGACACGCACAGGGACACTGTGTATTTTGGACTGACTGCCAGCTAACTCCAGTCTCCTGACGTTAAGACACACCTCTGGATCCCTGGAGGGGCTGAACATAGTGTCAGAGTAACGTCCTTGCATCTGGTGGGGCTAAGGGTTCAGCCAGTGCACCCCAAGAAACCCCCAGGCAGGGAAACTGGCTGTTTGATAGCATAAGAAAAAGTCCTTTCAGAAAGCCTCCCATTAAAACTATTTTATCACTGCCCAGAGTTTCATATTTCTGTCTCTGACACTTCCCCTGCCGCCATTCTACGGAGGACCCCTGGCCTCCGCCTTGGAATTTTCCACTTACTCCACTGGGCTCCTTGCTGCATGTCCCTATGTCTTTGCACTGCCTTTACTGCTAAGGTAAGAAGAGTTCATTCTCCCAACCAGACTCTACAAATCCATCAGAGAGGATCTAGCTAGAGCAGGAGAGAACACCTTTTTCTTCTCTGTAATTCACAAGAGTAAAGTGATAGAGCCAATTCTTGGTGGTCATAGGAACAGATAAAAAGCAGGAAGATGGAAACCCTGTGAGCCACTTTTTCAACCACAGCTTAAACATTAATTCCAGCTTTTCCTCCCTTCTGTAGGGCTGTCAATCACTAGGAGAGTGGGCGCCTGTGGATGTCACCTTCTGCCCGGGTTTCCCCCTCTAGTAGCGATGCTAATGGATACAAATAGTCCAAAAGGGGAAAAACTAAAGGCCTGGACACTCTGCCAGCAGGGACTTTGCCATAAATAACCCAGTGTTGACTCAACGAAGAAGGAAGATGGACCTTCTCTCTTGACTGTCGTCTCTTGTGTACAGCATAGATCTACCAGCATTTCTCACTTCTTGTGGTTTCTTGCTTTAAGATGGAATATTTCCTAGTCAACGTGTTAGCAAGGCCCCAAGCAACAGGTTTTGAAAAATTCCAGTTTAGTGGGAGATGCAAATCTCAGTGAGCCAGACAAATTTACTGAGTACCTACTATGTGCCCAGGGCAGGGATGGATGGATATGGAAATGCTGACCTCCTTTGGTTCCTGGCTCCCCTGAGAATGTAATTTGGGCTGAAGTAGTCCAGAGCAAACTCATGGTTGGGTTGAGATGGCTGAGGCCAAGACCAAGCACCATGTGTCAAGAGAGGCCAAGATCCCCTGTCACTGGTTGAGATGGCCTATGAGTTCCAGGAAGAGGAAGGGAATATAGGCCTCAATTGCCACTCTCAATTGAAGCCCCATTTCTGGACTCATGTTGTTTCTGGAATAGCAAGTATCTACTTTGATAGATTTTAGATCCTGCGTTGTTGTGATGGCTTTGAGAATTCAGAAAGTTATATTCATCCAAAAGGTCATTTAGGCAGAGGTGGAGATGGGAGGGAAGATAGGTGGGTTGGGAAGGTCTTTAGGGACCAAATCTGATGTAAACAAAGGCATGTAGAAAATGACCCTGTCAACTGAAAGCCCCCAAGAAGATTAGCGCCTCCCTTCTAATCAAACAGGAACCAATTGTTGCAGCCACTAAAAAAAAAAGCAGTATGGAGGTTCCTTTAAAAATTAAAAATAGAACCACCTGATGACTCAGCAATTCCATTTATGGGCATTTACCTGAAGAAATCCAAAGCACTAAATTGAAAAGATGTATGCACCCCTATGTTCATAGTAATGTTATTCACAATAGTCAAGATATGGTAGCAACTTAAATGTCCATCAGTAGATAATTGTATAAAGCTGTGGTACATAAATACAACGGAATATGATTCAGCCATAAAAAGAATGAAATCTTACCATTTGCAACAACATGGTTCATGAACCTAGAGTATATTGTGCCAAGTGAAATATGTCAGACTGAAAAAGACAAATACCATATGGTTTCACTTACATGTGGAATCTAAAGGACAATATAAAATAGAAACAGACTCAAAGAACAAACTGTCGGTTGCCAGATGCAAGGGGGCTTGGAGGGACAGGTGAAAAGGTGAAGCGATTAAGAAGTACAAATTGGTAGTTACAAAATAATCATGAAGATGTAAAGTACAGCATAGGGAATGTGTCAATAATAGAATAACTATGTATGGGGCTAGCTGGATACTGAACTTATCAGGGGAGTCACTTCATAAGTTATACTTAATCACTATGCTATGCACCTGAAACTAATATACTAGTAATATTGAATAGCAACTGTACTTGAAAAACAAATAGAACAGGGACCTTCCTCCACTGTCTCTAAGCAGGACGAGGAGGTCTGCTGTGTGTGGGGTCAGGTGGGTATTACCTACTCAGAAGATTCATTTGCAACTGAAAACCCCCATACCTTCCTCCACACCTTATGGACCAACATTTCCAGGGTCTCTCTTTACACCCCGCACCCAGGTTAACAGATAGGTAGGTCCATTTTCACTGTGACCGGCTGTCATTTCCTAGGGTGAGTTTTAGGGAAGGCAGATTTCATTTTAACATCCATGGACAAGGAATAAAATTAGGAATGAAAAATCTGCCTTAAAATGTATGAAGCTTTTCCATCCAAACAGTGGATTATTGTCCCCCAAAGCAGAGATAACTGGAGTATTAGTTGCTGAGTTCAGGTGAATAAGAGCACAATGCAGGGAATGTGAGTTCTTGGTCCCCAGTTGGGGGCAGGTCTTTGATATTCATTTTGGAGCCTGAATGCCTTGATTAGAATCTTCAGCTCCACCACCTAACCGGTATTCATTGTCCTCCTACATAAAGTTGGGTGATAATAATAGCACCTACTGTATAAAGTTGTTTGAGGAGTCAATGAGTTAATACATGTTATACACTTAAAACATGCCTAGTGTGTCATTGCGCTGGTGTTCATATTCTTTCATGCCAAAATGCCTTCTCATGTAGTTTTCTAGGTCTGGTTGATCTTTCCAGATAACCTCATCACAAATTGGATGCTGAGTAAAGAAAACTGCCAATAATTAGTTAAATGATTTTGTTCATTTCTAGGATGTGTAGCAAACCCAGCAGTGAACCAAGGATGAGGGAGGAAGGGGAAGTCTGAGGACAGGGGAAGGCTTTGTCTCTTTCGGGAAAGAAGAAAGTAGGATGTAGTGATCTTGCAATGAGGGCCACCCGAGAGCTAGGAAGCAGGGAACTAAAGCTGTCTGTGTGTTCCAAAGAATGGGTGGAGGAGGAGTGCAGGGAGCGAGGAAGGGTGTGGCTCAAGAGGCGAGAGGCAAGAGTGAACTTCTTCCAAGGAAAATAAGGGGACTAATGTGTCCCCTTTGAATGAGGAGCTAATTCAAACAAATGCCATTAATGGACCACACTGTGGCATATGTCATATTCATGTCTTAACACTTCAAACTGTCCCAATTACATCATACAGGCTGAATATTCATGAGAAATTGCACCAAATGCCTATAAAACACCTCTCTCTCTCTCTCTCTCTCTCTCTCTCTCTCTCTCTCTCTCTCTCTCAGAGGTCAAATACTAGATTGTCAGCTAAGATTTATAACATGGCTGTATTTTATAAATGAATCTCTGGAGTGTGCAGGACTTCACATGTGCTGCAGTGACCATTTTCCCCTGGGTGCATGTGAAGTGCTATGAGCAGGAAATACAGAGGAAGCACCTAGGGACAAGGAGCAGAGCAAACGTGAGGGGGACAACCTCAAAAGCAGGAATCGTCAGAGCAGCTTTCCTGCATATGTATGTTTATGGCAACAGGTCATGCAATACAAATAAACACCAGATATTTCTTCACTATCTCCACATATTTAATTTTTTCACCAGAAACATACTGTTATATTCCCCAAAGGTGGATTTCTTTCCTGTGCCCTATTCTCCAGACATCCTTAATAAGCCAATTATATTAAGTTATTCCCAGTTACGAGAAGGATGAAAAGATAAAGCGAATCTTTTAAAAGAGACAAACCTAAAACCCCGCACTATGGCAAGCAGGCCTGATTCCCTGAGTTACTGTAAGACCTTCTGTGTATCCCTTTGCTTTTGGAAACATCATCTAGTCCAGAATAATGTCATTTATTTATTCACTTACTTATTTGAGAAATATTTACTGACACCTACTGTGTTCCAGGCATCATGGTTCTAGACACTGAGGATACCTCAGTGAACTGAATAGATAAAAACCCTTGTCCTCATGAAATTCACATTCTAGTGAGGGAAAAAGGCAATAAAGTGTGTGTGTGTGAGTGTGTGTGCACGCATGTCAGGTGATAAGAATGTCTATGAAAAATAAAACAGGGAAAAGGGGTGCTGGCAGTGGGGGCAGTCATTTGAAATAGGGTGGCCAAAGAAGGCTCACTGAGAAAGTGGCATCCAAGAACCCTGGGGTTGCTGAGGGAGTGAGCCCTGTGGACACCTGGGAGGAGAGCACTCCAGGCAGAGGGAACAGCCAGGACAGAGGCCCGGAGACAGGAACAGAAACGCAGGGAAGCTAGAGGAGCTGGAGCTGCACGAGGGAGAATGGTAGATCAGGAAAGTGAGCAGTGCTGGGGCGTGAAGACAAATGGCACAGGGCCCTGTCACCATTGATAAGGACTGCTGTAAGCTGCTGTCAGGACTTTGGGTTTTATTCTGAGGAAGCTGGGGGAGCCATCGGAGAGTTTTGTGCAGAGCAGCAATAAGATCTGACTTATGCTTTAAAGGAATCCCTCTGACTGCTGAGTTGTAGGGAGGGGCCGAGAGAGAGCAAAGAGACCAACCATCAGGAAGCCCATTGCCATCATCCAATTTGTGGGCAGGGCATGGAGGTGGTGAGAGGCCATCTGATTCTGGATGTTATTTTGAAGGTAGAGAATTCTAAGGCACCAGGATTTCCTGATGGTTTAGGTGTGGAATGTAAGAAAGAAAAGGATCAAGGATGATTCTGAGGTTTGGGGCCTGAACAAAGTAGGAAGCAGAAATTGTTGCTCTAGGAAATGAAAACCAGAATTGCCCGAACATAGGTCCTATCTCATTTATTTTTGAAAGTGGTACTTTAGGAAGCATCTTGGTAGTAAGTGATGCTGTGATGTCTGCTATTATCATATCTCTGATCTGATATCAGGACTCTCCAGGTGACAGTAAGATGACATTTAATCATTCCTCCAAGTGTTTATTGGGTGTTCATTATATGCTACATACTCTTCTAGGCATGGGGAGAAAAGCAGTTTTTAAAATGTCACTTTGTCCATGGAGCTTCCGTTCATCTGGGAGGGAACCAACAATAACTAAACAAGTACACAGACCATGCCAGCTATTGATAGGTACTAGAAAGAACGAAGCAGAGAAAGGGCACAAGAGCAGAAGGACGCAGATGCATTTTTGTAGGAGGATCTCTATACCCTTGCCTTCCAAGGCAGGACTTCTTTTGGGCATCCAGCCTAAAAAGACACAAGAGTGTATATTTCTGAATCACCTAGGCTAGTGGTTAAACTTATTCCCTGTGCTGCTTCCTTTTCTCAGAGAGTGTATTTGTTTCCTGCAGCCCCTATAACAAATGTCCACAAACTGGGTGGCTTAAAACAGCAGAATTTGATTCTCTCACAGTTGTGGAGGCTGGAAGTCCACAATCAGTATCACTGGGCCAAAACCAAGGTGTTGGCAGGCCTGCACTCCCTCTAGAGGTGAGAGAGGAGGATCTGTTCCTTGCCTTCCTCCAGCCTCTGCTGGGCGCCAGCTTCCCGGGCTTGTGGCCACATCATTCCAGTCCCCCTGCCTAGTCACATTGCCTTCTCTTCCATATCACATCTCCCTCTTCCTCCTCCTCATAAGGATACATGTGATTACATTTAGGGTCCACCTGTATTATCTAGGATAATCTTCCTTAAAAGACTCTTTTTTTCCTTTTAAGATGACCATTTACAGCTTCTAACGATTAGGACCTAATCTCTTTGGGGGGTTGTTATACAGCCTAATACAGAGACTTTACAACGCACCGTGAAAATAGAACTTAATGTGATCATTTCTTTATTGGCACTTTTCCATTACAAGTCATCATTACCTTTGTAAATAGGTTGCCTTGCCTTGTGCAAGAAACATGGATGGTCACCAGAAAGATGCTGGTTTTGTAATTTTTATGAAATCTACTCTCAACAGGAGCCACACTTTGGAGAAGCTTGACTCAGAAGTTGAAAAACCTAAACATGTTGCTCATGTTTGTCTCATGGAAACAAAACAATAGGCTGCTGCTGTCATTAGGGTTAACCATTCATCCACCCCTTTGTTCATCTAGTAAATATTTCCTGCTGCCATGCCGAGTGGTGGCTAAGAGCTCAGGCTGAGGGAGTCAAGCAAATCTAGGTTCAAATCCCGGCTCTACCACTTATTAGCTGTGTGATCTTGGGAAAGCTGCTTAGCCTTTCTGAGCCTGTGTCCTTGTGTGTTTTTTTAAATGGTATTAAATGAGAAACAAGGTACATAAAGCCCTGGTACATAAGAAAATGCTCAATAAATGTTAGTGATTCGCATCCAGTCCTTCTTCAGTGACAACATGAGAGAACACGATGGCTCCATTTCCACCGTCACTGAACGTCTCCCCACAACTAGATGTAAATTCTGTGAGAGCCGGGGCTTGGTGTGTTGTTTACTCTTCTGTCTCCAGCATTTAGTGCCTGGCATATCTTAGGCACTCAGTTAATACTTTTCGAAGGATTAAATGTGTGTATGTATGTCATAGAGTTTGTTGGTTTTATGTCTGGAAAATGGCCCGAATGTACACCTACCATCACCACCACTCCCTGGGGCCTCCCATGCTTCAAAGAGAGGAGCGCGTCATTGTTTATTACATATTTCTGTTTTATAAATGGGGATAAGGAGAAAGGAAAAAGGTAGAAATGGAAGTCCTCGATAATGTTTTAAGGCTTGTGTAATACCAGGGTTAGTTAGCTCAAACGGAACCCATTCTGGCTTCTGAGCTGCGACTCAGAAAAGAATACCAACAACAACACAAAACCACGTCTGTCTACCTGTGGGTTTGATCTCTGTGCCTCATCTGCAAATTTTCCTACCATCCACAGAAAGATGACCAGATTGCAAACTTCTCAAGGACAAGAGATCCTAGGTCATGCCTCTCTTTACCAGCCTAACCCAGGTCTTCATTCCTTTGACTATATTTTGTGTACATTTTCAAAATACAAAGCATCTAAGACACATAGTAGGTGCCCATTCGCTCATTCATTCAACAAACCTGTTTTATACGCTGACTTTGAGGCAGACCCTGAAGTTCCCAGCCTAGCTGGGGAGACCGATAAATTAATAGGTGATTGCAATGCAGTGTGCAGGTGTTAGAAGATGGAGTGGCAGGACAATGGAGGAAATTCTATTTGGGTAGAAATCAGAGAAGGTTCCTTGGAAGGCACTTGAACTCTGTCACGAAGAATGAGTGACAGTTTGCCAGGCAACTTGGGGGTGGGGAGCGGTGAAGTAGGGGAAGAGTAGAGGAGACATTTCAAGGCGAAGGACCACAAAATGCAGTGAGTGTCCAAATCGGTGAGCTCCTGGTAGTGTTTCAGCCCAAATCTTCTGTCTTCTGCATGCTCGAGACCTTGCCTGACCTTCTCTTACCCTGGCTCTGTAAATCATGATCTGACACAGTGAAATATGTTCTCCAAGCTGCAGGGTCCTCAGGTCAAGGTAATGGATCACTAGCCAGCCAGTGCCTCTGAGGAGTGAACCAGAGCCTGAGAATCAAGTGTGTGGGCCCCACATTTCAGATGAACAAAAGTAAGGCATGGGGTAAGGCATGTGATATTTACGTTCACCAACTGCAAAGCCACTAGTTTGCAAAGTGTCATTACGTCTGGAGGTGGAGGGTAATTTTCCTGTTACTCAAGGACTCCTGATGGGGTTCTGATTGGTCTCTGAAGAATTGTTTTATGACCCAGAGCCAGGCAGCACTAGATAGGAGATGTGGTTTGCTGGGCAGAAGTTTACATGGCAGGAAATTGCTTCACTGGGCACAACCATTCATAAGAAACACCTCTGGGAAAAGAAGACCAGGCTCCTGGCAGGGCTGGCCCTGGCCATTTGTTTACATCAGCAACAACCCGTGTTCCTGGTTACACAACATGGCAACGTCACTTTGAATGGGGGATCTTTGCTCCTTGGAAGAATAAACACATTCTTCACTTGCAATGGAATTAGCAGACCTCACAGACTTGTCAGTGACTCTCCTGGAGGCCTTAATGTCATAGGAAGGTGACTGTAAACATGATTAGCTGTATAACTTATTCCAAATTCGGTTGGACTTTCTTTTATTTGGCAGTTCAGCCTTAAGTGAAAATCCTCCAAAGGTGAGGTGTGGAAAAGGGTGACAGTCCATTGTCAGGCAGTTGCCAAAACCACTCTAGGTTTCTTAAGAACAATCCAGTCAGAAGTTTAGGGGTCATTGGCCAGTCTTTGGGCAGGAGGGGACAGGGCTGTGGGTTGTTTGGATACATTCCAAAGCCCACATTTCCATTGTCCCACCAGCTCTTAGCTGAGTTCTAGAGTCCAGAGCCATCAGATCTGCATATGTCATGGGGAGGAAAGATAAAGGGCAGTGGCCAGAGTCTCTGGAACCACGGGGGTCTGTCTGGCGAGTTCCTGGACACCTCCAGCCCAGCACTATTCAGTAGAGTCAAGAGTCACGCCCCAGGCCCTACTCTTCCCCACCTCCTTTGTAAACCCCAATCTCAGGCCCTTCCTGGCCAGATGAGTTTCAGAAATGAGCTCTCTAAGATCTCGAGTTCTGTAGCTGCGAAGTGGAAGAGAATCATGCCATTTAACGTCACAGCTCGAATGTGGGGATTAAATGAATTTCCTCATTCTCAAGTGTTTGCACACTTAGGGTTTGATGCATGGTCTCTGGGGGCAGTTGAACAGTTAGGGAGAACTTGGAGGGGAATTTTATTTTATGTTTCTTTTACCTATCTATGGGGAGTTGCAGGCAATTCACCATTGCCCCCAACTTAGTTCGGGACCTACTAACTGTGTACTTAGGCTTTTTGGTAGAACATCTAGGGCAGGAGCAGCCAGTGGCAGAAGGCCCGGGGCTTGCCCCATCTGAGCTTGTTTTATTGGCTTCCCGGAGACCATTTGTTTAGTTCTGTCTCCCACTTGAAAGTTCTAAGCAGGCCCAAGCCAGGTTATTCTTGCTCACACTATATCTCCAGTACCCCATACAGTTCCTGGGGCATAGAAGGTTCTCTTCAAAAATTTGTTGAATGAATAAGCAAATGCCTGAATGAATCAATGAATGGGTTGCACTTCTTTTAAAGTACGAAAACTATCGATATAATGAATCCATAACAAACCTACTATGGACTTCAGGTCATCTAACTTCTACCTCATCAGACAAGTAGGCAACTTTGGTTCCTAGTTTCCTTGTAGGAAGGAGCAGGTGTATCAGAGAAAGCAAGGTGGGGTGTGGTGCCAAAGCCTACCAAGGCAGTTGCAAGGACAATACTTAGCCAAGGACCCTTTCGATAACTAGTTCAGTAAGCAGCCACTTTAATAGTAGTTTTCAACTCTCCTCAGGATCTCAGGCTTACAATGCTTCCCCTTCCCTGCCCCCTTCCCTGAGACTACAAAAGGGTTAGAGCCACTGCCCCTAGGTATTTGAGGAATAGTGTTACTGGATATCAAGTCCTACTGGAGGGATCAAGATCAGCCTAGACATGAAGGATGGTCCCACAGGGTCCGACCAGAGGCATGTGTGACCAGGGCAGCATAGGACAGACCCTGAAGAGTGTTTTGGGATAGAGGATGTGGTCCATGCAAACATGTTAGAGGCCTCCTTTGAGGTGGTACTCCTGGATGTGGTACCTGTATATAGGTCTGATGTCCTAAAAGGCTGGTGTTTCTCAGTGTTTAGAGCATCGGCTTTGCACCAAAGTGTCATGGGTTTGATTCCAGGTTAAGGGCATGTACCTGGTGCAGGAGGCAGTCAATCGATGTGTCTCTCTCACATTGATGTTTCTCTCCCTCTTTCTCCCCCCCCCTATCTAAAAGCAATGGAAAAATATCCTTGGGTTAGGATTCAAAATAAAAGGCATACTTCTCACACTAGAGTATAGGTAGGACAGTGAACCGGGGGTACAAGAGCCACAGAAAAGAATTCATCTTTCAGGAGCATCAATTTTATTCAAAGACAAATAATTTTTACTGCATTTTTATATAAAAGCAAATCAATACATTATGGTAGAAGATACAAAATTCACATGCATTTTTAAGGTAAAATATGGGGCTTCAAAGAAATTGCCTGTTTGCAGTGACCTAAAATCCTAGGCCCCTCGAGAACTGCGAATTCACTCTTCTCTGCCAATAATGGTCCTTCAGTAGAAAGGTTTCAGAAGCGCAAGCTGAAAAGAGCCATGCAGGAAAATGTCACCTATTGCCAGTGTCCCCACTGTCCATGCACGCTGCTAGACCCCCACCTATGCAGTGAAGGTCCCCTCAATGAGACCATGGCATTGATAAAGCAGCAGCCCCTCACATCATCTGGGCTGACCCTTGAACCCCAAGAGATCAACTTGCTGTCCTTCTCCCAAGTTCTCTGAGATAGCCCCCCATCCTAGAGGAGGAACTGTTCCCCTGTTATTATTTTCTCCATTCCTGGTGGCCAGCCCAGCACTCAGCACAGATGAGGCACTCAATGTGTTGGGATGAACTGAGCTCTAGACAGATGCCTTTCTTTCTCTCTCTTTTTTTAAAAAATATATTTTATTGCTTTTTTACAGAGAGGAAGGGAGAGGGATAGAGTCAGAAACATTGATGAGAGAGAGACATCGATCAGCTGCCTCCTGCACACCTCCTACTGGGGATGTACCCGCAACCCAGGTACATGCCCTTGACTGGAATCGAACCTGGGACCTTTCAATCCGGAGGCTGACACTCTATCCACTGAGCCAAACCGGTTAGGGCACCTTTCTTTCTCTTAAGGGTGGTGGCAGCTCTGGCTTCAAATCCACAGGGAGACCAAACCAAACAGCATGGTCACTGCTAACAGGTGCGGCTCTAGTCCAGGCAGTGGGGGCAAGTTTCACTCTACTTGTTTCCAGGGCTAAAAGGTTGAGCAATTTCTTCCAAGTAGAGACAATATTGTTTTACTTAAAAAAATTTTTTTATTGAATTTTTTTAGATAGGAAGGGAAGAGGGATAGAGAGATGGAAATATCACTGAAAGAGAAGCATCCATTGGCTGCCTCTTCCATGCCCCTCACTGGGGATCGAGCCCACAACCCCAGGCATGTACCCTGACTGAGAGCCAAACCAGGGACCGCTTAGTTCATGGGTTGATGCTCAACGACTGAGCCACACTGGCTGGGCAATATTGTTTTACTTTTATTCACACTTTTGAGACCAGGATACTGAATCACATAGGGCAAGTTGACAGCTCCACTATGGAATACACGGAGATGAACCATGAATGAGCACCAGGATCTGGGGGCATGTGTAGTAACTTTATTCTTTGCCAAACTTTGGTCACCTGAGCAAAGTCCCTGGGGAATCCAGCTCCCATCCCTCCTCTCACCTTCTGGCAAGGGCAGCTTCTCTAGGTCTCCTGACTCCAGTGCCAGCCCCTGAGAGTGGGAATGATGTCTAATTAATGTTTGTACTCCTGCCGCTTAGCAACATCACTGCACCGAAGATGCCCCCAATAAATATTTGCTGGTGATGAGTATGACGGCATTCGCCTAAGTCATTTGCCAGATATTTATGTTCTGTGCAGTCTGCTGGACATAGGAATTCAATGATGAATGAGAAACAACTCCTCTCAAGGTTCTTAGCAGGGAAGGCTATTATGGAAACTACCCATTGCATGACAGAGAGAAAAACTCAGAAGCCCTCCCAGACAATGCAGGCGATGCCTGCTGGCTAAGCCAGGGAACTTAGTAGATCAAGTGATGACTTCTAACGCCATTGAGGTGGGCCCAGCCTCCCGCAGCTGAAGTCATGGGAGACCAAAGGGAGGATCACCTTCAACAGTGGGCTATCACAATCACAGGAATGCCCAGAGTGGGTGGGCCGAAGGGTGACCTCCCCATCACCCTGTAAGAAAGTGAGGCCAGACTAGCACCTGTTGAGACAGGTAACTCCATTTGCCCATTGTCCCATGTTTACAGAGGAGGAGCAGTGAACTCCAAGGAGTAAGAGGGGATGGGTCACAACCAGGTGAGCCTCCTTTTGCTGGCACCGCAAGCATTAGCGCTGAGATAGAGCGGCTGTCCTGGAAGGATTTATAACTCCAGATTTTAAGGTCTTCTTGTAAACAGGCTCTCTCAGTCACAACGTGTCAGGGGTAGGAGGAGTAGGCAGCTAGGGGCAGACTAGAGAACAGTGCTGGGGGTGGCGGTGAGATCCTAGTAGAAATGTGCACATTTGGTTGTAGCAGAATGGGGAATTTAGGAAAGAAAGAGGGAGGTGTGTGGGAGAGTGAGAGAGGGGTGAAGGGGTGGAGTTGTTTATGGCTAATATTGTATGGAACATTGAACTGGTTAATTATAATGCTTTATTTCTTGCCTTATTCCCTATGGCCAAGCCCAAAAGGTCATAAACATGCTTTGGAATGTAGTGATTTTGTGAGGCAAGCCTCGAGAGCCAGCCCAGTGGGAGCATTGTCCTACCCAGGCTTCTGCTTTCTAGAAGTTTCTCCCCCACACCCAGGGCTCCTCACCCAGTGCATTTTTTTTGCTTAGGGGAGGGGGCAGGTGGGCAGTGTCTCTGATCTACCTGTAGCTTCCAAGTCAGGCACACAGCAGGTTATCCCTGCCTGGAGAAAGGCAAACTGCTTAGGTTGTAAGTGGTAGGAGTGGGGGAGGAGTGTGTGTGCAGGAGGCAGTGAGGCAGGGAGGCCTGGAGGCAGGGAAGCAGTTGGCGGAGGGAGAGGAGGGGTGGAGGAGACTCTGCAAGTGGGAACCTCAGGCCTGTGGCTGCTAAAGCACCAGTCCCTCCTTTAGATGCCTCTCTCTCTCCCTTTAAGTCTTCCCTTGATGCCCTGGCTGGTGTTAGAGTGGTTAGAATATCGGCCCATACATCGAAGTGTTTGAGTTCGATTCCTGGTCAACGGCATGTACCTGGGTTGTAGGTTCGATCCCCAACCCTGGTGGAGGCTCATGTGGGAGGCAATCAATCAATGTGTCTCTCTCACATCAATATTCCTCTCTCTCTCTCCTTCCCTCCTTCCTTTCCACTCTTTCTAAAAAGCAAAGGAAAAAATATCTTATGGTAAGAATTTTTTTAAAAAGTTTTCCTTGACATGTATTATTATTTTAAAATATATATATATTTTTTTATTGATTTAGAAAGGAAGATAGAGGGAGAGAGAGATAGAAACAACAATGATGGTGGGGAATCACTGATTGGCTGCCTCCTGTATGCTCCCCACTGGGGATCCAGCCCACAACTCAGGCATGTCCGACTGGAATTGAACCTGGGACCCTTCAGTCTCCAGGCCAATGCTCTATCCACTGATCAAACCGTCCAGGGCCCTTGATATCTATTCTTACCTGATGTCACCTGAATAAAAACAGGTGTCCAAGGGAAGCGGCACACTCTGCAATTTACCCTAAACCACACCCCAGTATGCCATCTTGATGGGAGGACACTAGGTGTTTCCTGCCACTGCAGCCCTGTCCCCGGCTCTTCTGGACTCAGCCTGGTCTGCATTCTGCTCCTAGGTGGGACTGCAGGCTCAGCAGGAGTTGAAAGATGTCCCTCAGAGGCCCCCAGAGCAAGCCTCCCTCCTTCTACTCTGGAGACATCAAACACCCCAGGCCTAGGTGGGCTGGCCGAGTTAACAAACACAGCCTGGCTTGGGGGAGGCTTGCAAGCCTCTCCTCAGTCTCCCAACTCCAGCCTGAGCAAATCCTGCTGGAACTTCAAAGCCAGCTGCTTGTTTGCCTGGCCACAGGGCAGCAACAATGCTTTCCCTTTGACCTAAGAAAGCATCCCTGACAAATGCAGCCCAGGACTCTGCATAGGGGCGGTGAGGTAGGCATTCCTGACAGCCTCCCTTGCCAGTCTAAGACCAGGTGATGTGTTTGGCAGACCTGATAGGAACTACGTCTGCAGGCACTTGGATACACCTCTGGAAAGACTGACCGCACCTGGACTCAGTTCAAAGAGGGCAGGCCCCACCCCACCCCGCAGGAAGTAAGTGGCCACCCTTGGCAGTGGAGACCACAACCCCATGCACTTGCTGCTCCCCTGAAGGCACCCTTGTTTCCAGAGACTGCGCATCACAAATGTGGCAGTGTGGTGTGTGTGCTTGTCCGTGCCATACACACGTGTGTGCATATCCCAGTGACCCCAGACACCACAGCTCTGTAGGAGCTATGCCCTTGACTTATACTCTGAAAACACATTTTTATGCTTGATCTGGTGTATGAATGAAACAGTAAATGAAAGCAACCAGCCTGCTCAAGAGATGGAGAAACCTATCCTAAGACTTACCCTTCAGCTAACTTCTGCCAGGTCAGTGATGAGTTATTAATACTTTCAGGGACCCTCACTTTGGGGCTTGAAAATCAATTCCAGATTATAGCATCCAGCACCCATTAAGACCTTTAACAAGACTCTGTATGTGTATACACACACACACACACACACACACACATATTCCTGCCTTTAGAGCTTTTCTTCTCTATTTTCAAACATACAAATAACACATTTTAAGTAATGTAGTTCAAATGAGAAAATAGATGGATTTAGTTAACCCTAAACTTAGCATAAGTCACAGCAATGCGTCATAGTTACTAAAAAAGACAAAAATCCAGACTGCATCAATGGAAATAACTGTCTAGATTGTATGACATAAGAGACTCATCTTGTTTGTAATAAGACCTGACCTTAAAGTCTGGGCATTACTTTTCAAGAGGGACATTGACCAACTAGAAAGCCTAAAGAGGGTAATAATCAGGAGACTGAAAATTCTGGAAACTATGTCATTCAGATAATAGCAAATATCTGAATAGTCTGAAAGGGAAGACCTAAAGAGAATAAATACATGAAAGGTGTTACATAGAGGAGAAAATACACAGCTCTCTGGACCAGTGGGAAGACTGTGGATCCACGTAAGAATCATTCAACAGTTTGTCTCTGAACTGAACCCACCCTGGCAGTTGGTAAAGGCTGGAGGATTATCTGTCAGTGATGTGGTATAGGGATAACTATATTAAATTGCAGATTGGACAAGATAAGAGTTGTCTAAGAGTCTATGAATCTGTTACAAATTACAAATAGGTGGAGTCTTCTACAGGATATCTCCCTAAAATTCCACATTAGAGTCATTTAATTGGACAAAGACATTCTTTGTTATGGAATATGTCTTTTTAAATGCAATATGCTGCATGAGAAAGGTAACACATTACAACAGATAGATAAAACTGTTCTATATCTTGGTGTTTTTTTTTGTGTGTGTGTTTTTTAAAATATATTTTATTGATTTTTTTGCAGAGAGGAAGGGAGAGGGATAGAGAGTTAGAAACATCGATGAGAGAGAAACATCGATCAGCTGCCTCCTGCACACTCCCTACTGGGGATGTGCCTGCAACCAAGGTACATGCTCTTGACCGGAATTGAACCTGGGACCCTTGAGTCTGCAGGCTGACACTCTATCCACTGAGCCAAACTGGTTAGGGCTCTTCTTTTGAATGGAAGTTCCATGAGTGTATACAATATCAAATCTCATTGAATTGAACACTTAAGTTGTGTCATTTTTTTTTGTCTGTAAATTAAACTCCAATAATGAATGAATGAATGAATTGGAAAGAACAGCAAGGGAGCTTCAAAGTTAAATTTGGAGCCTGGCCGGAGGTCACGGTTTGATTCCTGGTCAGGGCACATGCCTGGGTTGCTGGTTCAATCCCCAGTGGGGGGCATGCAGGAGGCAGTCGATCAATGATTCTCTCTCATCATTGCTGTTTCTATCTCTCTCTCCCTCTCCCTTCCTCTCTGAAATCAATAAAATATATATATTTTTTACAAGTTAAATTTTGGGCAGAAGCTTATAGTCTCCACTCTCTGACTCTATGGTGCTCAGACTGTAAAGCCCCATTGTGGGGAAGGCGAGCTCAACGTTCATAGATGATCTACATCTCTTGTTTATTTCCATCTGCTCCAGAATCCATGTACAACAGTACCAGCGTGATGGTCTGTTTTTCAGAACTCTGGGAAGAGTGAGGCAAACTGGTTCTATTCAACTACACAAAAGTTAAAAAGAAAATTCTCAGAACTGCTGTCTGATCCATGAGTCTCCCTTACAACAGGTAAGCCAGTCTTATGCTTGAACCTCCGCAGTGACAAAGAGATCCCTCCTACCCCCCCTCCCCCAGTAATAATAACAAACAATGACAGCTAATGATGTGCCTGGCCCTGTTCAAGCCCTTTGCTCATTCCAGATGTGGACAGCTCTGTCTGTAGAGAGTTCAGACAGGACTCCCAACCTTTCCCTCCTATCTTCACAGGTCTCTTAACTGAGGGGGAAGGAGGGTTTTCATCTTGGAATGCATTGCCCATGGAGATGATTGGGGAGGACAGAGTTGGTATTCATTGTGGTATATGTTTATCAACATAAGCACAGTCTATACTGGGCTCTGAAGTAATGGAAATAGTTAAAATTTATTGAAGCATGTGCTCACTTCACATGCATTTACCTCACTTGATCCACATAACAACCCTACAGAGCAGCAAAATGTTGCTTTGAAAGATTAATTATCTTAAGGCCCAGAGTTGGAAGCCCACATTCTAGCCCAGGCTGTCTGACCCAGAGGCTGAGCTGTTAACTGCACCAATCCGCACACATTTTCAAAGTTAATATGTTTAGAAGAATGTAATGGAAAAATCTCTGAACTGGGGGTGAGAAGACCTGAGCTCTGCTCCCTGGTCTGCTACTTTCTCTGTGAGTTTGAGAAATGGTTTTCTTCATTTCCTTTAGTACGAAACAAGAGAGGTGGACTAACCCTGGCCAGCTTTGCTCAGTGGTTAGAGTGTTTGCCCTCAAACCAAAGGGTCTTCGGTTCAATTTCCAGTCAAGGCCACCAGTCAAGGGCACATACCTCCCTTGCAGGTTCAATCAGGGTGCGAGCAGGAAGCAACCAATCAATGTGTCTCTCTAACATTGATGTTTCTCTCTCTCTCTTTTCTCTCTCTCTTTACCACTCTCCTCCTCTTCCCTCCCTTCCACTCTATCTAAAAGTCAATGGAAAAATATCCTCAGGTGAGGATAAAAAAAAAGGAGAGAAGTAGATTAGGTGATCCCTAAAGCCCAGGCCTAACTCTGATAGTCTATAAATTCTAATCCTTTCCCATCTGGAATGTGCCTTGTATAACATTTACTAGGGCACCCAATTATCATATGAACATGGTGATGTTGATGATGATGATGATGATGATGAAGATGATGAAGAAATGCATGAATGAATGAAGTGAAATCTTTAGCATTTTCTTTTGCTGAAGGTTGTCCGTGGTCAGCTGTTTCAGGAGAAAGAAAGAGAGTTCTTGTCTCACTTTTCAGTTTCAGTTGCCTTCCACTGCTTGCCTCAGATTTCAGAGAATAAATACAGCCAGCATCAACCCCAGAACTTTCTCTCAAGGCCTAGCTGTAGGCTAGAAGCAGAAAGTGAATATGCACAGAGTGGCCAATTAGTTCACTGAGTGCCCTCGTGACCTCTGACCCCTGCTGGGCCACCCCATCCATTAGCTGTCCTCTTCCCCCTCCACCCTCCTTTCTCTCAGTTTGATTCGTTGTTCCCGCCATTCTCTTTCAGCAAAGAAACATGCTCAGGCATTCAGCCAGCCGCTTCCACTTTCTGTTCTTTTGTCTGCTCCCACTGTTGCCCTTGTTGCTAACCTGGTCACCACTCCTTGACCCTATGGCTGGTCTCTCTCCCCTCCTGGGGTTGTTGGGGGGGGGGGGGCAGTAGTCCAAAGCAAGGCTTGCTGGAAGGAAGAAGGCAAGCTTTTACCTTTCCTTTTCACTTGGGTTTCACTCCACAGACTTGAGTGTGATGATAATTTCTTTCAAAGGCATGTGTTTTGAAAAATCCACGTGGGTGAAGGCAGCAGTATGTTCCTTTGATTGAGAGCGGAAAGGCTAGGTCCAGATTATGGGTGAGTACATATTTGTGAGAAACTCCAAAGCAATCATCAAAGGTGAATATAAACTAATATTTTGGGCTTGAAACAAGCCTTCCAATTGTTGACTGCCTCTGCTGATTCTTTAGAATTCTAGCTCAGAGAACAAGGGAGCTGGTGGTGTATTTATTAGAAAAGGGTAAGCACGTGGGAGTCAGACCACTGCCTTTAAATCCAGGCCCTGCCTCTTGTCGACTGGGAGACTTTTGGTAATCATAGCAGCTTCCAATGTTCTGAGTGCATTCCAAGTGCCAAGCACTTGACACGCATCGTCTTATTGATGCGCATAGTAAGCAGGGAGGTAGATATTTTTTAGCAATTGTCATCTCATATTACAAATAAAGAAATGAAGGCTAAGAATTAAATTATTTGTTCAGGGGTGTATAGATAATAAATGGCAGAAAAGGAACATGCGTGAGGTATACATGACTCCGGAGTTCTTAAATGCAGTCCCATACTTCCTCCAATGTACTTAAGTCAGTCTAGGTACAACACATAGAGACACACACACACACACACACACACACACACACACACACGGTGTATACACAAAGAGAGGTCTACAAGAATGTAGGTAACTAATTCCAACCCAAAGTAACAGGGACAGTTTTCCGAGAATGTAAAGGAGAGTCATTTGATGGAAATTTACTTTAATGCCAGAAAGGCTTGGAAATACATCTGTTTCATAAAAGGAGGAACATCCTAATAACGGACCAGCGTTTATGTTGAAGAAGTAGCAGAGTCCTTGTCATAGACATGTCTAATCAATAGTAAGGCAGGCCTTTTAACTGTCTAAGCAGAATTATGGTTGTTGGCAAAAATAAGTACCTTATCAAAGGTGGCTAAAAGGAAGCCAAGAAGAAAGTTGTTGGTCCATTTTCTAAGAAAGATTGGTGTGATGTGAAAGCACCAGCTATGTTCAACATAGGAAATATTGGAAAAACACTAGTCACAAGAACTCACGAAACCAAATCACATCAGATGGTCTCAGGGTCATGTTTTTGACGTAAGCCTAGCTCAGTGGTCAGCAAACTCATTAGTCAACAGAGCCAAATATCAACAGTTCAACGATTGAAATTTCTTTTGAGAGCCAAATTTTTTAAACTTAAACTTCTTCTAACGCCACTTCTTCAAAATAGACTCGCCCAGGCCATGGTATTTTGTGGAAGAGCCACACTCAAGGGGCCAAAGAGCCACATGTGGCTCGCGAGTCGCAGTTTGCCGACCACTGGCCTAGCTGATGTACAGAATGATGAAGTTGCATTTAGAAAATTCAAGCTAATTACTGAGAGTGTTCAGGATAAAACTGCCTAGTTGTTTTCCATGGCATGGATCTTACCCATGACAAAATGTGCCGCATGGTCAAAAAATGGCAGACCATGGTTGAAGCTCATGTTGATGTCAAGACTACTGATGGTCACTTGCTTCATGTAGTCTGTGTTGGTTTTACAAAAAAATATAACCATCAGATTTGGAAGACCTCTTAGGCTCAGCATCAACAAGTCCACAAAATCTGGAAGAAGATGATGGGAATAAAGACCCTAGAGATGCAGACAAATGACTTGAAAGAAGTGGTCAATAAATTGATTCCAGATAGCACTGGAAAAGGCATAGAAAAGCTTGCCAATCTATTTATCTGCTCCGTGATGACCTGGTTAGAAAAGGCAAAATGCTGAAGAAGCCCACGTGTGAATTGAGAAAACTCATGGAGCTTAATAGTGAAGATAAGCAGTTTTGAAAAGCTACTGGGGATGAGATGGGTGCTGCCAAGTTGAACAAGCTGATGGATAAGCTTCTTGTCCAAGAATCTATTTAAAATTCAGACTTTTAATGGCAATAAATAAATAAAAAATCCTATTGGGGGGAGGGGAACAGTAAGGCAGGTAGGTACTGCATCTCACTCAACTTGGTACTACTTCCCCTTTCACTTACCCTTCCCTCCCCAATAGCATCTAGAAGTGTCTTGCACATACTTGGCACTCGCTTGATAGGTTTTTCCTAAATGAATAAGTGAATAATACCTAAGGGAGGATTTCATTGGGAGTAAATGGCTTTCCTGTTTTGGGGGATGCTGTAGCCCTGCAGCTGAAAGACCCTATTTCCTCTCATCTTTCTCCCTGCAGCTCCTCTGACAAGCCCACCGGCTGAATGATAGAAAGCTCACTGTACCAGAGATGATTTATGGTTCTTTGTTATACAAACTCTTTCACATTCCTCCCCATCCTCTTTTTGCCAATTCATCATGATACTTAAATGAAACTTTAGATAGTGAACTATATGGCTCACAGTCTTAAAGACAATTGTTCAGGACACCTGAACAACAATAGAGCTAGTATACAGATCTATAAAAAGACCACCTCTCCATGGAGATTATCTTAGATTTCCCTGCTTTCCCCAAAGATACAGAGAAAGAAATGCCTTTATTTTTACCTTAAAGAATCCCAGGTACTCGGCCTGAGCAATGAGAAGAAAGGGGGAGACATGCATCTGACTATAGAAGGCAATGCTGTGTAATCTTTTCATAATTAAAGTAACAGAAGAACAGAAGCCCCAAGGAAGGTATTATCACAGTATTTCAGTCTAGGCTGCAGAATAACTTCGCAAAGATGCCTCAGAGGTGTTTTTAGTCAATGCTCTGGGACCTGTAGCTTTGTTTGGCCAATCTGCTATCAAAATGATGAGGCAAAGTGAGTTGAAACTTTCGTGGTTCTTCATGCTTTTAATATAAGCTGAAGTTACACTAATCAAAGTAAACCTTTACCATGGCAATAGGAGTCAAATAGAAGTAAGTTTTTCCTTCCATCTGTCTGTCAGTAAGCCTATTTCAATCACATCACTTATGGGATATTATATGTTGGCATTAACTTGACTATGTCAATAGAACTGAGACTAAGTCACATACACTAACACTAATCCAAGATCATGTAAAATGGACACTTTTGATTTTATTTATTGATTGTTATATGTCATCACCTTATTGTGAAAAGCACTATGGCTGTAAATACTAACATACCATACATGATTTGTTACATGCATTTTTTATAACTCAGATGAGTAAGTGATGCCTTCTAATTTCTTACTGCTCAATGCTTAATAAACTCACTGCTTCTCTCTGTCTCATTTTCCCTTGGTATACAATTAGGAGGTGAATGGTTTGCTTCCTATCCTCCTAAAAGACAGAAAACTCAAAATGCAATGTAAACAACAAAGGGATATTTTATAAAATAATAAGTTCAAAGAAGTTAGGCATACATCTTAATTTCAGTGAATCATATCATACTTTAAATGTATCATGGATTATAAAATAATATTCTTTTGTAAAACAATCAATTCCCTTGTATACTGGTTTGAACATTCAAAATATCAAGTAATCAATTTGCTTAAAAGAGAGGTTCAGTTAAACTTGCAAAGTTCCCTGAGTTCACCCTGTGCAGTCGATGTTATAAAATATTTTTTATTGCATTTATTATCAGCTGAAACATTTATCATGTACTGTTCTTGCTTCTCGCTCCTTCACTGCAAGCATTTACCTTTGACCGACAGGATGTTAACATTTTATTGTTCATGCCAGATGATTATTTTTCTGTTTTGTTATCTGTAAAATAGAAGTCTATCCCAAAGCAATTAGACAAAACGGAATAAAAGACATGCATTTACTTTCTTTCCAACTTGGGCCTAGCAGAGTGGCTCCTGCACAGAAGAGTGGCAAAAAGAAGGGCTGTTCTGCCATCAACGGGGTAGTGACCAGAGAATACACCATCAACATTCACATGTCCGTCCACAGAGCGGGTTTCAAAAAGTGTGCCCCTTGGGCACTCAGAGATCCAGAAAGTTGCCATGAAGGAGATGGGAAATCCAGATGTGTGCCTTGACACCAGGTTCAACAAAGCTGTCTGGGCCACAGGAATAAGAGATGCCTCATACTATATCCAGGTGCGGTTGTCCAGAAAACAATGAGAATGAAGATTCACCAAGCAAGCTCTACACATTGGTTACTTATGTGCCTGTCACTACTTCCAGAAATCTACCAACAGTTAATGTGGATGAGAACTAACTGTTGATTGTCAAGTGAAGTTATAAAACTGTCACACACACAAAAAAATAGGCATGCATTTTAAAGGATACATGGAGAGCAATATTTTTAAAATATTAACGCTTTATACAATTTTAACATAGTAATATCATATATGACACTTTGATCTTGATTTTTCTCCAAAATGTTTGTCTTCAAACGTGAATGATAATTCTGTGTTAGATCCACAGTTCTCAAACTGTGCCCCAAGGTACCACAGGGTGCCACAGCAGCAAGCCCATGGAGTGACACAGGACAATTAAAATTTTCAAGGGCGATACATCTGTTGAAAATTATGTGAGATCATTGTTTCAACATTAAACTGCTATCCTTTTGATGATATCATATCTCTGCAAAACAGAATTTCCTGCAGTTGCTGTGCTGAAAAGCAATTACTGTGTGAATATCAGTGTGGAACAGGAAATGAATATAGCAAAAGGAGACATATGTAATACTTTCAACAATACAGATTTTTTTAAAGAAAGGGGATGAGTATGGCAGTGTCTAATGCAAGCTCAAGGTTAAAATGTGTGCAGCACCCAACAGGCTCATATATCTTATTAGCAAGTAATGGTGATATATATAAATTGATTTCAGAGAGGGAGAGAGAGATAGAAACATCACTGATAAGAATCATTGATTGGCTGCTTCCTGCAAGTCCCATACTGGGGATTGAGCCTGCAACCTGGGCATGTGCTCTAACCAGGAATTGAATTACGACGTCCTGGTTCATAGGGCGATGCTCAACCACTGAGCCATGCCGGCCAGGCAGTAATGGTGATGACTTAAATAAAATAAGAATACTGTTTTCTCTTTCAACTTATCTGTATTTTTCAGTGGCTACTAAATTGTGAAATCATAAATATGTGTTAAGATATTTGGCTCTAACAACTTAATAAATGGATTTATTAGATATTTCTTTTGGCCTGAGTTGCCATGAAAAAATTACTAGGACACTAAGAGCACAGTTAATCATGGAAGTTTGAGAACCTTGGTTTTCTCAACTGTAAGCTGATTCTAAAAATAGTACCTACTGCCTGGCCTGATTGAGCATCGACCTATGAACCAGGAGGTCATGGTTCGATTCCTAGTCAGGGCACATGCCCAGATTGTGGGCTCGATCTTCAGTGTGGGGCATGTAGGAGGCAGCCAATCAATGATTCTCTCTCATCATTGATGCTCCTATCTTTCTCCCTCTGCCTTCCTCTCCAACATCAATAAAAATATATTTAAAATCTACTACACAGAGTTGCAGTGAGAGTAAATGGACGAATATATAAATTATATTTAGAATAGTATTTTTCAAGTCACCACAGTAATAGTATCATGACTTCATTACCTAGGACAGTACTTCCAATGATTTTGTACTTCTATGTGATAGGGAAAAAAACCACCACAGTTTTGGAGTATGTCTCTGCATTAGTAACATTAAAACTTTCTCATTGCCATCATAATTAGAATTTCCATTTAAATTTACTATCTGGGAAAAGAACAGAAATTACTCCATTTCTTTATTTTTTGGTTTTTAGGTCTCCTAGATTGAAATCTTCATCCAACCTTGTTGTTGTTGTTGAATGACTAGAAACATAGAATTTATCTCTGGTACATGTGAGTTTTTCAAAATTGCTATCAAAAACTCTTTTCCAACAGGTTTACAGCTTTTCAAACACACACACACACACGCACATGCACACACACACACACACACACACACACTCTTAATTTTGTTGAAGGAAACTTCTAATAAGGTGTTTGCCTTTCTACCACCCCTTACTCCCCTGTGATGGCTTTCCATGAGCTAGCTGTTCTGCTAAGGAGGCCAGCTGAATTAACTTGCTATATGTTGATTACAGCCTTTGTCTTGCTGTAGCTTAGCACACTCCTAGGCAGTGCTATAATTACCTTTCTTTTTAACTTTTTATTTTTATAGAATTTCAGAGTTATAGAAAAGTTGTAAAAAAATAGGACAAAAATTCCTGTAAACCCCTCACCAAGACTCCCAAACATTGGTATTTAACACACTTCCCAAATATGGTATTTAACACATTTGCTTTATCATTTACTTAGATCGTTTTGTTGCATGGTATCTGCCAAATTTCTCCACTATAGATTTACTAGTTTTCTCTTTGTAATGAAGAAATATCTTGTGAGAACATACTTTGTTACAATATAAAGATCCTGTTCCTCATTCAAATTTCACCCATTAGTTTATCCATTGATGATTCTATATCAGTTTGCAGAAATCTTCCTCATTCTTTTTTTACAGATGTATGGTGCTCTGTTATATTCTCGTACCATAGTTTATGCAACCACTCTCCTCTACATGAGCATTTAGGTTGTCTCTAATATTTTGCGAATACAAACAATGTTGCAATAATTAACCTTGTGCGTATGTATTTTCATATTGTTGGAGCTGTATATATTTAGGGTAAATTTCTGGAAGTAGGATTACTGGGCCAGAAGTAGACATATTTGAGTTTTTTAAATACTTAATAAATTTTTAATATAGAGATTTAAAGTATTTTTTTGTGATAATGTTCATTAACTACCTGAAGTTTTGTACTATTTTTTTACAACTTTTCTATAAAAAGGTGTTTTTGTTTTCGATTTTGAGTTACCACACTTTGTATATCTTTTAAGTGGCACAATTATACCTTAACAAATGTGTTCTGGTGATTATAAGCAACTGAATAACAAAATTCTTCCTAAGTGGTATTACATTTTACATGTATTTATTTAATTAGATTTTAGCTCCAAGAGTAATGACATATAAAAATAAGGGGGAGGAGGGAAATTCCTTAGATCTGTAAAACATTTGGTATATAAGAATGGATCACATTCCTATTCTGCAAATAGGAATGATCAGGGATATGATATTTTTACATCTCTAAGGAGGAGGTATTTCTTCCCAGCAGAGTTGATGATTAGAAGTCACTGGAAACATGATGAATAGTGAAGGGAACTGGTCTGCTGGTGCAATAGGGCTGGTTAATTATACTGTAAATCATGCAAACACTGACATGTTGAACAAAAAGCTTCTCTAGACATCTTCGTCTCCTTCTCACTAAAAGAACAATTCTCTTAAAAATAGACAGATTGGTAATTATCTTGGGCTGAGAATATACAAGATGCTGACCCCCAGAGATGTAGAGAAGTTTTGTGTCTTTGAAGTCGATAAGACATTTTAAAAATGCTTTATAAATATGATTTGGCACTCCATTAAACATTGTACAAGTAAGGACAACTAACTCGCACTTCTACAGGCTATAATCAGTAGAATAACATTATTCCGGAGCTTTATTATTTGTGTCTTTCTGTTGGGAGTCTTCCTATAGCTAGAGTCTAGGATTCACCAACAATTCCCAAAGGAAAATGTTTTATTTGGAAACCTTTATGGGATTTGGGCTTTCACAGATGGAGATCAAAGATAGGCTCCACTGCTGACCAATAATGTCAACACATCCTCCCTTGGTCCCTTTGGTTTTTCTACTCAAAAAAGGAGAACCACCTTTCTATGGCACAAATATTGATATTTTGCCATACTTGCTTTATCATTTATATCTTTATTTACTTAACACAGTGTCTGCAAGTTTTCTTTCTGTAGGTGTACTATTTTTCCTCTTGTAATTAATAAATGCCGTGTGAGACATACTTTGTGACTAGGTAAATATCCTCTTTCTCATAGGTGACAAAATGTTTCACTAAGAGGCCTCAAGTTCACGTTTGGGGTCCTCACCAGATTCCCTAAGTACAAAAGTATTTAAACTATATTATACCAAACAGTCTATTCCCAAAGAAACCCACATTTCATTTGTTACTGCTTTAATCTTGGCATCAGTAATATGAGGCAGTGCAGACTTGTTAAAAGAATCATGCAGATTGTTTTAGAATCATGCAGATTGGATTGAAAATGCAGCATGGCCCTGCCAATGTGGCTCACATTGAGCATCGACCTAATGGACCAGGTCACCGTTCGATTCCTGGTCAGGGCACATGCCTGGATTGAGGGCTGATCTCCAGTAGGAAGGGGTGGGCAGGAGGCAGCCTATCAATGTTTCTCATAATTGATGTTTTTATCTCTTTCTCCTCCCTTCCTCTCTGAAGTCAATAAAAAAAATATTTTTTAAGTGCAGCATAGCATATCCTCCCCTGTAAATTCTCCCCAGGAAGTGTAATTGTGGAGTCTATGGACCAACAATTCATACTAACTCTTTACTTCAATGTGGACTGTCTACTTAGAGGTTAGTAAGGTGATTGCAGAGCCCTTCATTCTGACAATACCGGAGTGCCACCGTGAGGTGAGCTTTGGTTCTGAAAATATTTGCTTGAAATTAGTCCCGATTACAAGACTATCTGAGTAGTTACATTTACTTTGCATTATACTTACATTAGAGCATGAAAAATGTACTCTATTGACTCTTGATGGCCAAAAAAAATGTACAAAAGTAGAAGAACTTGCCTTATTTTATTTTTCAGTTGCAGTTTATATTCAATATTATTTTGTTTTGGTTTACAGCATAGTAGTTAGATAATCATATACTACCCAAAGTTGTTCCCCCGATATTTCCAGTACCTACCTGGCACCATAAGTAATTATTACAATATTATTGGCTATATACCTTATGCTGTACTTTACATCCCAGTGACTATTTTGTAACTCTAATTTGTACTTAATCCCTTCATCTTTTTGCCCAGCCACCCAACCTCCCCTTTGGCAACCATCAATCTGTTGACTGTATGAGTTTTTCTATTTTGTTTGTTTCTTTTATTCTTTAGATTCCACATACAAGTGAAATCACATGATATTTGTCTTTCTCTGTCTGACATATTTCACTTAGCATAATATCCTCTAGTTCCATCCATGCTGTGGCAAATGGTAAGGCTCCATTCTTTTTCGTGGGTAATATTCAATTGTATCTATATCTATCTATCTATCTATCTATCTATCTATCTATCTATCTATATCACAACTTTCTCATCCATTTGTCTATTGATGGACACTTGGGTTACTTCCATATCGTGGCTATTGTAAATAATGCTGCATTGAACAAAGTGTAAGAATTTGGATTTCTAAAGTACTAGGTAGAGTATTAGTGAATTTTGGGAAATTGAAATTAAAAACTAAGCCCCAGGAAAAGTGAGATTTTTGTCTAAGTGTGAAGGGCTGCTGGGTTTTAAAAAAACTATAACTAATCACCCTTTATTTTAATTAGCCCTGAAGCTGTGAGCTATAATTTTATACCTCCCTTTTCAAAGTAAAAAGAATTCCTATTTTCAAATGATCATTACAAATTCCACTCAAATGTCCCACAGAAAATCTCAAACTCAACTTACTCAAGATTAAAGTTACTATATTGTTCTCATGCAAACCTAGCCCTCCAATATTCCCCATCTACATGAACAGAGCTACCCTCACCCAGTCACCTAAGTTTGAGACTTGGGAATTGTTTTAGGTTTCTCCCTTTCCCTGTCTTCCTAGTCAGTCACGAAGGGAGTCCTGTCAACTTTACCACCTCAATGCCCTGCCCCCTTCTCCTCTTCCCTTTTACTACGGCCTTCTTTCCTCACTAGACTATTACAATATGTTAAATTCTTCACCCTTTTTGGCCTCGTGTGTTCCTCCCTCGGCGACCCTAACACAATATTCTTCTGGCCTCCCTATCTCCAGACTTGACTCCTTTCCATGTTGCTGCTGAAGTGATCTTTTTACAGTGAAAACTGTTTATGTTACTGGCTTAACATCCTTTACCCATAAGGTGTATGGGAGTAGTCCTTACCCACCTGTCCAGCTCTACCTGTTGCTGCATCATCTGCTCTCAGCTTTGCAGAATCACTAGAGAGGATCCCAAACACCACAGGACTTATTTTCATGCCTCCTAGCATATGTTGCCTCTGCTCCCTTTACTTAGAACAGCTTTAATCTGTCTTGTCTAATTTGTCAACATCTCACTTTTTAAGGGTGTGCAAGCTTTCTCTCCTCTACAAAGCTTCCCTAACTTTCCACAAAGCCCAGCCCATCCTTCCACCACAGAGTGACTAATCCCTTACCTCCTATAATTTATACCACAGTGCCTAGAGAATTTTCTTGCTCCGTTTGAAAAAGGAGCTCTCTATCCGTAGTAGACTTTAAGGTACCTGAGAGCAAAGGCTGTGTCTGATCTCCCTCTGCATCCCTAGACCCTAGCTTATGCCAAGCATGCTATGCAAAACAACAACAGAGTTTGTTAAATGATGGGCAGGAAGTGGAGGAGAGAAAAGATTCTCAAGAACATATTTTGAGTGATAGCTGTGTTCATAGCAACAAAATATCCCAAATAGCTCCCACTGTAGGGTTAGACAGACTTTGTGTTCTCACTTGCCACAGTTGAGAAACCATGTGTGTCTACCAATCAGACCATACTGGTTTTTGGAGAAATTCCAGTTACACAAACCCATGACTCAATTCCTTGCCACTTTTATTGACGGTAGTTTCTAAGTGTTTTGTCCTGAAGAGGAAATGGTCCCTTAATGAGTCATCTGGGCATTATCAAGGTAAGAAATGATACAAGTCTGACAGTTTCCATTTGACTTCATTCATTCAGCCAAAATTTATTACAAAGTACCAAGCAAAAGACAGATCCTTTCCTAAATCCACAAGGTTGGCAGTTTCAGGGATTTTTGTTTATTTTATTTCACTTCATTAATTCAACAAGATTTATTAACTGCTTGCTAGATGAAACAGACTCCGTTCTAGGCAAACATAATATGAAGATAAATGAGATAGAGGCTCATCCCTCAAAAAGCTCAAAGTCTGGTGTAAAACAGATGTGGAAACATAAATATAATGCAATAGGAAAAGTGCTAAAATAGAGGTACTTACAAAGTGGCAGGAGAAATCACAGAAAAAAGATGGGCTATGTCAAGGAGGGGACATTCAGGGTAAGCTGCGCAGAGGAGAGGACATATAAACTGAGTTTTGAAGAACATAAGGATTTTGCCATGGAGAAAAATGAGAAGAGGACGTTCTAAGAAGAAAGAAAGAATATGTACAAAGGTCCATATTTAGAAGAAGCAAAGCTGAAATGAGATTGGTAACATTAAAATTTAGAGATGAAAAGTAACTTATCCAAGTGGAGTATGTTACATATAGCTGGTATGTATAATTCGATTTTAATAAGTTAAATGCTTGTTTGATGTGACTCCATTGTACCATTTATATGTTGATGACTCGTAAATTTATTTCTTCACCTTCTTCCTTGAGCTTCATCATCTACTTGGATGTCTCTACTTAAAGTCAAGTAGGCATCTTGACATATCCAAAACATAATAATTGATTCCACACTCCCCCACCCCCATTCCTCATCCTCTCAAAAAGTTTATAATTCCCTTATTCTTTCTTAGCTCAGTAAATGGCATGCCATCTACCCAGGGTTTCAAGCCAATAATCTAGGAGTGATATTTTGCTCTCTTTACCTCATCTCTACATGAAATGCATTAGGTGCATTTAGCTCTACCTCCAAAATATATCTCAAATCTACCCATTTAACTTCATCAGCAGAGATACCACCCTAATCCAAAGCACCCTCACAATTTCTACTTTGATTGGCCTCCTTGTTTCCATTCTATGTACCCTTTCTATGGTCCATTCTCCAAATAGCCAGAGTAATCTTTTATAAAACATCCGCTCATTCATTCATCAAATATTTATTGAGAGAACACTGGAGATGGGGATATAGCAGCGAAGGATGTTAGATCCCTGTGCTTATGATCTTTCATTCTAGAAGGGGGAGAGGTGATGCGCAATAACTTTGTGCAGTACAAATGCAATGAAAAAAATTCAATTGAATACGCTAAATCTCTTGCTACCTGAGTTTGACTGAGTTGTTCTCTCAGCAAAACATTTTGAAAGTTTCCCAGCCTGTTTAGATTAAAATCCAAATTCCTCACTCTGACCGTGTTGTAAGATTCTATGAGATCTGGTTTCTATTTGTCCTTCCAACCTTATCAGAGCCACACTTCCTCACTGCGACTTTTCTCCAGTCACCCTGGCCTTCTTTCCATTGGATCTCAATGTTCCAACCTTTCCCTTCTGCACACCTGTGCTTGCTCCATCTGGAATGCTGTTTCCCAGAGCTGGGAAAGGCTGCCCCCTCTTCACTCAAATATCACTCCATCATTACGAACCTGAATAATGTACCTAAAAGTAGCTCCCCTTCCCTTTCTCTATCAATGACACTGCTTTACTTCTTTCAATAGCACTTCTCACTTTGGGAAATTATCTTCCTTATTTGTTAACAGTATCTTCTGTTCCCACTAAAATGTTGATCCTCCTGAAGTGAGAAACTTGAAGTGGTTCCCCAAAGTAACCTTAAAAGTCTAAATCAGTGTTCTGCAGAAGAGGCTCTTGATAAATATATTTTGAAAGAACAAATGAATAACGGTGAACTATATGACACACAGCGCTACAAGAGTAAAACTAGTCGCTCGCTCCGGCCAGGCTCCGCCCCCCAGAGCCACGCCCACCCACGGTCTAGCCCAAGGCCTTCTGGGAGAGGGCCTCTGCGCAGGCGCCGTGGAACCGCAGAGCTTTCTGGGTAAAGATGGATGCGCATGATCTCTTTCGCCGGCTCGGTGCTGGGGCCAAGTTCGATGTGAGGCGCTTCTCGGCGGACGCAGCCCGGTTCCAGGTACTGTGCTAGGAGGACAGAGGCCGGAGTCCCTGAGAAGGAGCAGGAGCCCTAGAGTGAACGGGCTGCTGGGGAAGCCTGCCCTCGGAGATCCCGTGGCCAGGCTGTGGGGCATGTCCCCTCCGGTGGCGTTCAGTTTACCTAGTCAGGACCGGTTTCCAAGTTAACTTTTTTCTCATTCTTTTTGTAGATTTAGTTGGGCTTGGCCGTAGATTAAGTTGGGTGGCTCCTCCCACCCCCACCCTAAAACAGAAACAAGTCAAAGTGGAGAAAACAGATTCTTTCATTATAAACCTCCCGGGTTTGGCTTGGCGTGCATATAACTTTAGTGGACATGGTTCTTTTTAACCCCGCACTCCTGTAGCTTGTTATTTAACCAAATGAGAAGAAAGGTTTAGAAACGGGAGGTCTTCCATAGGAAAGTAGTGAGTGATAAATCGGGAGTAGTTGGGGCCCAGTTGTGGAAAATCTTGATATTGGAACTAAGGACATTTGTGTGAGTGTGCGACACGTGTGTTTCTGATTTCTCTGACTGGCATTATAGTGTAGTTATTAAGAGTTTGAAATCTGGAACCATATTGTTTGGGTCCAAATCAAGTTAACCTAATGCCTCGATTTTCTCATTTTTAATGTTGCTATTTACCTCATAGGGTTGTTGAAGAATGTAATTTAGTATATATAAACATGTTTAGAAATCTGCCTAACAGCATACAAGTGTTATGCTAATAAGCATGTGTTTGTTGCTATTGGTTATTATTATTACTGTTATAAAGTCAGAAAAGATACAATCTTGGATTTCATTTGCCTAAACACATTTGTCAGTGCAACAGATACTTGGTGAAAGCGTAAAAAAGATGGCGAGTCATTGGACCCATCCCCTTACTGCTAATACGCTTGGGTGAAAGGAATGCCATTCTGTAGATTTCACTTTAAATATTTTGGGTTTAGGTAGGAAAAAGGAAATATGACTTTGATTCTTCGGAGGTGCTGCATGGACTGGACTTTTTTGGAAACAAGAAGTCTGTCCCAGGTGAATGTAGAGAATCAAGAACTAATCAGGAGCTCCAAGATGAAGCGAAAAAAGAAGAGAGAGGAACTGAAAGCAAGAGGGAGCAGAACAAGAAAAAGAGGAAGAGAATGACTTCAGGTTAGTCCTTGCTTTCTGTCTTTTTAATTTTTTCCAATTATGAAAATAGTATAAGCTATGGTACAAGTCAAGTAATATGCAGTCATTTATCAGTTGATGGCATTCAGGTCTTTCCAGGTATTTATTACAAATATTGCTACACTGAAGATTTAAATGCAGCTTTTATTGTAAACGCATTTTCCATATACAGTGGTCCCCCTTATCTGTGGTTTTTCTTTCTGCGGTTTCAGTTACCTGCAGTCAGCCACAGTCCCAATGGGGTAAGTGGGAAAATTCAGACATCCCCTGGGGGCCTTGGAACATTTCCCCTGTGGATAAGTGGGGGAGGGGGACTTGTATATTTGGGTCTATCTTTGGCTCTGTCCTAATTCATTGATTTATATTTCTGTATTCATACACCAGTACCAGCTTATTTTAATTATTATGGCCTTATAACACTTTACAAAATTTGGTTGAGTGGTGTGGCACATCATGTTTATTGATTAGGCAACTGAATATTTTCTCCCTAAAGTGTTTTATCAGTGCAAACCCAATTAAAATTTTAGTAGCCTTTGTTGGTAGAAATTGACAAAGAACTTTTTTTTTTAAAGTTAAACATGCATCTCCCCTATGACCCACCTGTTTCACCCCTAGAATTTACCCACGAGAAAGGACAACCTTTGCCCTCACAAAGTCTTGTATACAGATGCTCATAGTGACTTTATTTGTAATAACTGAAAATTATCAAAATGCTGTTCAATAGGGGAAAGATATCCATATGATAAAATGCTATCTATAAATAAAAATTTAAAAACTATTGATACATCTTCCAACATGGATCTCAAAATAACTATCTTGAGTGAAAGAAGCCAGATTGAATTTAGTACATACTATCTGATTTCATTTATATAAAATTCCAAGCAAAGCAAACTAGTTTACAGTTTACAGAAAGCAAAGGGGTGGTTGCCTAAGGTTGGAACAATGCATTACAAGGAGCCACAAGGAAATTTGGGGAGCTGATGTAAATAACCTTGAATGTGGATGTTTTAACACATGTGTACATATGTCAAAACTCCTCAAATTGTGTACTTTAAATTTATTGTATGTCTGTTTTACCTCAGTGAAGTTGAAAAAAATTAAAAAGAAATTCCAAAAGTAATTCTTGCTCATTGCTTTTCTTAGAACTTTTAGGTTATTTTACATATTTATTTTCTCATATAAACTTTAAAGTTAGCCAGTCCAGTTACCAAAACAGTGCTGTCATTATTTTTCATTAAACTAATATTATTTGCAGATTTAGTGAGAATTGCTATCTTTATTATATTATATAGTCCTTAAGTACTGTGTTGTGTTCATTGCTATTATAAGTGAATTATTTTCTTTCATCCTATTTATTTTCTATCTGGTTGGTGTTTGGATATGAAAAAGCTGGCTGCCTTATTGAAACCTCTTTTTAAGTAGTTTCCCAGCTAATCTCTTGTTTTCAAGTATAGCGTCATCTACATATTACACAGCTGAAATAACTAACAAAAGGAAGAGAATGAGCTTCAGAGCTCTGGTTTTATCAATATAGAACCTGCCTCTCCTTTCCAGTTTCTATACTTTCTTTTATCTAGTTGCAACAAGTACTGTCTTTTGTTTCTGTGAAGGTATGGCCTGTTTGCTACACCCTGGAATGTCGCACTTAAAATCTTTCAATTTATTAAAAATTATTTTAGAAATTACTTCAGAAGAAGAAGGTTCTACCATACAGTGGATATCATCTGTGGAAGCAAAAATTGAAGATAAAAATGTTAAAAAAGAAAATAAACTAACTTCAGGAAAGTTGGAGAATATCAGAAAAGAAAAGGTTAGAAAAATGTCGTAGCCCCAATTTCTTACCTAGTGACTTTTTTTACTGTCCTTGGGTTACTCTGTTGGTAAAAGTGAGTATGGTTTTGTTAAGATAGAAGATTAATTAGTTTGAGTTTTACTTTAATGAAAAATTAAAGCAAAGTGTTTCATATTCTACTAAAACTTATCCTAGACTGTTGCTTTATAATATCTGACAATATTTTTTACCATATCCATGGTGACTCCTTTACTGTATTTTTCAGATAAACTTCTTGCGGAATAAACACAAAATTCACATCCAAGGAACTGATCTTCCTGACCCAATTGCTACATTTCAGCAACTTGAACTAGAATATAAAATCAATTCTCGACTGCTTCAGAACATTCTAGATTCAGGTTTCCAGACACCTACACCAATCCAAATGCAAGCCATTCCAGTTATGCTGCATGTGAGTGTGAAGGTCTAGATTAGAATGCCTCCGACATTCCTGTGTTTGCTTATTCTCTTTTCTCTGTCTTTGAAATCTTCCTTTCTACCTTATTTCCTCCCCCTGTTGAAATCTGTACCTTGCTTTTAAGGTCCATCTCCAATGCCTGTGCTTTTGAAAACTTGATCACTACAGCTAGATGGGATCTTTTTCATTTATCACTGCTCCCCCATCACCCAAGTCTCCATGGTACTTAGTGTGTTCTCTTTCTTGCAACATTTGTCTTATACTTCACACTACTGTGTTTTGCACTAATTATATTTATCTTTTTCCTTTTACTATAGTGTAAACACTTAGAGACTATGTTCCATTTATTCATCCATGATTTAGTTTATAATTTCCAGGAACTATTTCAGAATACAGAATTTTTGTACTAACCTGACTGTTTTTTCCTCAATACTTTATTATGGAAGTATACTTTATATACAATAAAATACATATTTAAGTGTACAGTTTAGTGAGTTTCAATGATGCATACCCTATATAACCATCACCCCAATGAAGAGATATAACATTTTTTTATCTCCCCAGAAAATTCTCTTTTGCCTTTTCCATTCTGTCCTTCCTCCACCCCTGCCCAGAGGTAACCACTGTTCTGATTGCTATTGCCATATATTAGATTTGCTTCTTCTAGCATGTCATATAAGTGAAATCATTCATTATTTCATTTCTGGTTTCTCTCACTTTGTATACTGTTTTTGAGACTCATCCATGTTACATATATCAGTAGTTTGTTACTGAGTACAGTCTGTTGTATGAATGTATCACAATTTGCATATCCACCTATTGATAGATGTATGGGTTAACCTAGATTTTTGGAAATTAAGTTTTTCTAAGGTTTCTTTTGGTAGTAATGATAGCTACCTTTTTCCCTTACAAAACCAAGATGGCCTTAATTTCTGGTAGTTATAGGATACCATACTGGTCCTTTTCATTTTCTTTGAGAACTGAAATGAAAATACATTTGAATTATGTTTTGATTCATAGTAACTTTGCTTTTAATTTTCATTTAAGATTATTTCTGTCATGATTTTAGCTTAAAGCTTTAAAAATCACAGTGACTTACTGAAGATTGTCACCTGTTAATTGCTCTGTCACTCAGGTTATGGTTACTTTTTCTTTCTTTCAGCCATTTTGTTACTTATTAAAACCTTCCCTAGGGACTGAGGAGTACAGATATCAGCACAAAATGTTGGTTTTGTAATTTTGCATTGATAAAGAGTTTAGTGGGAAAGAACAATTGTACTAATGGAAATAATTGAGGTTGAAAATTATCTTTGGGTTATAGTTATCCACATTCTTTACCCAGGTCAAATGGATGTCAGTGGCAGTGCTCAGAAACTCCATTGTGGTGGTAGTGGCAGGGGTGGATAATGTTAGAAAAGCAAATATAAGAGAAGTTAGAAGAGTGATGAGAACATGAATGATTGAATTTATCACATATATTTTTATTATTTGTATGGCTGAGAGCATTATTTGATCACTGGTTAATTTAATATACTCTGTTTTTAGGGTCGAGAACTTTTGGCTTCTGCTCCTACTGGTTCTGGAAAGACTTTGGCTTTTAGCATTCCCATTTTAATGCAACTGAAACAACCCACAAATAAAGGCTTCAGAGCCCTGATTATATCACCAACACGAGAACTTGCCAGCCAGGTATGACCTCTCGCTTCTGAAGAGGATGTGTTTTGGTGTTTGCTTCAGTCATCTTTCTTATTTGGGGGTAATAGAAAGGTCTCAAAAGAGTAAGGCCTGTGTCTTTTGTCAGGTCAGGTATTCTGTACATAGCCCATTTCTATGTCTTATTGCATATGGGGAAATATTTTCTAAAACATGATATTAACATTTGTACTTCTTTGGTGAATGCTCGAAGATCCTTGAAGTTGAAAGGCTACTATAATATACAGTCACTCTAAACTTTATTTTTCTCACCTAGAAAAATGATAACTCATCTAAGTTTTTAAGAAAGTAAAACTATACAATCATATGCTCCACCCTCCATGTGCTTAATGTGAAATACATGCTAAGTATGAAATAGTTTTATAATAGTACTATATTCTAAAAACAATAAGTAGCAGATTGGATGAGTTTTGTTTTTTTCTGTTGAAAATCGTTTATTAGACCTGAAGAAACTACTGAATCTTAGTAGGCATTGAAAGTCTAAACTGCTGAGATTCCAGGTTAATCTACACATTATTACAGGTTAAATTTCAGATATTTATGGAGTTGTATTTATTTTTTTAATAATGTAAATGAGATTATACATCTTATTCAAGTATTTTAGAAGATGATGTTTTTATTATTTTTTGTTTTAGACTCACCGAGAGTTAGTAAAAATATCTGAGGGAATGGGATTCAGAATACACATGATTCACAAAGCAGCAATTGCAGCCAAGAAATTTGGATCAAAATCATCTAAGAAATTTGGTAAGGGATTCGTGCTTGAGATGTAGAGCATGAAGGGATTTAGAAATTACAAATAACCTAATTGACAGCTAAGAGCTCTTAAAGTATAGTCATGCATATAATTTGATTTTTACAGAAGCTAAAAGAGATCTCTCTGCTCCCATCCAGTAGTTATATAAGTATATACTAGTGGTTCTCAACCAAAGGCATTTTGCCCTCCACCCCCACCTTACCCTTCAGGGATATTTGGCAATATCTGGAGACATTTTAAATTGTCACACCTGGAGCAGGGTGCTACTAATCTGTAGTGAGCACAAGCCAGGAATGCTGTTAAACATCCTACAATGTACAAGACGGCCCCCTACAACAACAAAAGAGTTTTCTGGTCCAAAATGTCAATGTGCTGAGGTTGAGAAATCCTCCTCTATACTAAATGCATGGAAATACTCTGTCGACAAGAATAGCTTACATCCCTACCCTTATATCAGTCAGAGAATCTGCTTTTTACCTGTCTTGTATCTTGAGCTTCTGAGTAAAATTTCGTTTAAAGAAGGATTTTCCTGGCCTGGCTAGTATGGCTCAGTTTTCTGGGGCATCATCCCGTACACCAAAAGGTCTTGGGTTCCATTCCCTGTCAGGGCACATACCCAAGTTGCAGACACGATACCTGGTCAGGATGCCAGGGTGTGTAAGGGAGGCAATCGATTGATGTTTCTCTCTTACATTGATCTTTCTCTCCCTTTCTCTCTCTCTCTGTTATCAATAAAATCATATGCTCGTGTAGGATTAAAAAAATGATAGAAAAGGATTTTCCTTGAAAAAAATGTTTGAAAATCAAGCTGTTGGGTTATAGTGTTTGCAGATCAAATATAATAATACAGAATATACTAGTTTGTGCTAGGATGGATAAAAAAAATATGTATGTTAGCTTACTGACAGGGAATAACAATTGTGATGGTGTAGTGAGTATGACCACTGCCTCCTCTCTCCACTTCAGGTTATTAACTGAAAATTCAGGAGCCTTAATTTTCTAGTTCAAGAGGGATGAAACTTGTCTTTGCAATTTGTACCATTTGTTTTTCCTGTAGATATTCTTGTAACTACTCCAAATCGACTAATCTATTTATTAAAACGAGATCCTCCAGGAATAGACTTAACAAGGTACAGATGATATTTTAATGTCTTTTTTATGTGCTTTTCTTTTAGTTGATTATATTTTGTCCTCAATTGCTTGTATTGTTGCCCTGTGGTGCTTACTACCTACCAGCTTTCAGTAAATGTTGGTGCTGAGAATAATGGTGTTCATTAAACTCATAGGAAAATAACTATCTGGTCTGGAAGAAAGTCACAGATTCTGATAAGCAGTTAGCGCAGAATTCCCCTAGATTTTCAGCAGTGGTGATGGTTTATAAGGTTTATGTGGATCTCTGTTTTTTGCTAATGGAACTTCATATCTTTGAGGCTAATGGCATAGTTACATTAATTTATGTTTATCTTACTTTCCCTTTCCCTGCTTGTTTTTCTTGTACCTTTTTGTGATAATGATATGTGGGTCTGAGAAGCAGCATTATGGTTTGACTTCTTCATGTGTCCCACAATTTAGTGAACTGTCTTGGATCTTCTAGTTTAATACCCACAAGTTGTTTTGTTATTTCTTAGCGTTGAATGGTTGGTAGTAGACGAATCAGATAAACTATTTGAAGATGGCAAAACTGGGTTCAGAGACCAGCTGGCTTCTATATTCCTGGCCTGCACATCCCACAAGGTCAGAAGAGCTATGTTCAGTGCAACTTTTGCATATGATGTTGAGCAGTGGTGCAAACTCAACCTGGACAATGTCATTACTGTGTCTGTTGGAGCAAGGTAATTGTTCTGCATTATTCCAGGTTTTTTTTTGGGGGGGGGGGGTTGTTTGTTTGTTTCATTTACTTGGAATTTCGGGTGGAGGGAAGCAAAAATTGGTCTTGCAAACTATAAGGTATGTTTTCTTCTCAGGAATTCTGCAGTAGAGACTGTAGAGCAAGAACTTCTCTTTGTTGGATCTGAAACGGGAAAACTTCTAGCCATGAGAGAACTTATTAAAAAGGTATATTTCCAAATAAACTTTTTGATAAAGTTCACTAAGCCTTATATTATTAGTGGGAGGCTGAGCACTATACCTATATCATATTTACTAATCCATTGGTAAATTGTCAAGCACTTTGGCCTAGCTCTTCTCCCAAGGAGGAGAGGTTCCACTGTTCAAATATAGTAAGCTTTCTATTCCCAGCTCTGGGTAAGCTAGGAAAAAACCTACCTGATGCCCTGAAAGCCTTTTTCCACATCTGCATATGTATCTGCTCCCTGCATCTCTTGTCCCCCTTCCCCGTCCCCTCCCCCGCCCCCCCCTCCAGCCCCTCTGCTGCTTTCTTATTGAACTAGGGCATTGTAGAATAAGTAGGACAATTTTCTGTTTGTATTCCTTCAGTATACAATGAGAGGCAAGATTATTATGATCTCTGAATGCATAATAATCTGGCCACTCAGTGTATATCCTATATAATAAAAGGCTAATATGCAAATTGTCCCCTCAACCAAGAGTTCGACCAGCATGCAGGCCGGCCAACCTCCCATGTCCCCTCCCCCTGGCCAAGCTGACCGGACCCCACCCATGTACGAATTCATGCACCAGGCCTATAATATATATATGTACACTGAGTGGCCAGATTATTATGCTTTCAGAGATCATAATAATCTGGCCACTCAGTGTATACTGAATAGAAGCCATAGTTAAAAGACTACATAGTGAAGGGTTGGGGGGAGGCTCTCTTACCTAATAATAGACAAACATGTAAATTGACCATACCTCCGCTACGCCCATAGCCAATCAGAGTGAGTATGCAAATTAACCCAACAAAGATGGAAGTTACTTTGCATACACAGGTCCTGGGAACATCCTGGCACCCAGGTCACTCTGAGGTAAGCCACGCATGGGCCCTGAGCAGCCTGGGAAAGGGCCTGAGCCAGGGGGCTCCTGGGCAGGGCCAAGTCTGCGATCAGAGCCGAGGGGCCGGGGTGGAGCCGGCGATCGGAGGGAGCTGGGGGGGCCCAGCCAGAGATTGGTGTGAACTATAGAGGAAACACCTTTTCTGACTGCTCATTGGCTAAGCTTCCTGTATGCCACTGGTAATATCTTAGTAACTTGGGTAATAAGAATCCAAAAAGGTGATCTAGGGTTTTTCCACCACATTCCTGGAGAAAAAAACAAAGGTCTGCTGCTGGAGGGCTAAGAAATGTCATATCCTGCCCTAGCCGGTTTGGCTTAGTGGATAATGCCTCGGCCTGCCAACCACAGGGTCTGGGTTCAGTTCTGATCAAGGGCATGTACCTAGGTTGCAGGCTCCTCCCTAGCCGGGGCCCAGGTCAAGGCTCATGCAGGAGGCAACCAATCAAGGTAGTCCTCTCACTTTGATGTTTCTCTCTGTCTTTCCCTTTCTCTTCCACATTCTCTAAAAGTCAATAGAAACATATCCTCAGGTGAGGATAACAAAAAAAAGAAGAAGAAAGAAATGTCATATCCTATGAAAGACACATCTTGAAAATGCCTAAAGAAAGTTGTCATTTTTTCATGGTGAAGGGACTGGAGTCTGTGTTGATGAAAACACCTTGGTGGCTGTGGTGACTGGCAGTGGCTGCAGCAGCAGGGTGATGGGGCTGGTGCCTTCCCCTGATCAGCCTGGTTGTCTCCCACAAAGGGAGGCCAGACTGAGGCTTAGGCCCATTCCCCCCTAAGCCGTCAGTAGGACATCCCCTGAGGACTCCCAGTATGTGAGAGGGGGCAGGTTGGGCTGAGGGACGACCCCCCCCCCCCGTGCACGAATTTCATGCACTGGGCCCCTAGTTGAAATATAAATCCTAAGCTTTGCCCCTAGAGTTTAGTCTTCTTTAGGAGCTAAAATAAAAACACTTGTGTAAGATAGTTTGTGATAAAGTGCCATAAAAGGCTATAGAGTGCTTTTCTTAACCATTCATATAGTTACTAGAGGCCTGGTGCACGAAATTCGTGCACAGGGGTGTATGTCCCTCAGCCCAGCCTGCACCCTCTCCAATCTGGGACCCCCTCAAGGGATGTCCGACTGCCTGGTAGGATCGGGCCTAAACAGGCAGTCCGACATCCTCTCACAATCCAGGAAAATTAAACAGTGGTATATACGATGGATGATAATGAAAAGAGATTGAAAGTAAAGAAACCAATTAGCAGGCTATTAAGTTAGGCTGGTTAGACATAAGGAGAAAATGAAGGAGACAGCCTTAGTGGAGGGTTAACAGTAGTTGGAGGATGAACAGGAAAGGTGTTTGCAAGTACCTGGTGATGACAGGAGTGGTTAAGAACATTGACTCTGGAGCCAGACTACCTGGGTTGAAATCCTAGCTTTAGGCAAATTAACCTTTGTTCCACAGTTTCCTCATCTGTAAAATGGGGGTAATAATATCTACCTCTTACAGTTGTTTCAGTATTAATGAGTTAATACACATATAGTACTTATAATAGTGGTTGGCAAATAAATGCTATGTGTTAGTTTTTAAAATATTCTTAATAGTATCGTTTAGCAATAGGAAATACAAGGTTTTCACAGATACATAGGATTATACATGAGCTTTGGATTTGTGAACGTTCTGAAATTATGTTAGATTTTGTGTAAATGTGTGGTTGCCTATTAGAAAGTTTCATTGCTTTCATTAGATTCTGAAAGGTGTATGAACCAAAATAAAAAGATTAAGCCTTAATATAGACAGTTGAAAATATACAAAGTTGATTTAGAGAGAGGCAGGGTATGATATAAATGTAAAAATCATTTGCTTAGAGCTGGTAGTTTATAACTGAGACTTTAATAAAATAAATATTATATTGAGAGAACTGAGAATCAAGAACTAAGCTTTGGGGGAATACCCACAGTTAGGATAGATCAGTGGTCGGCAAACTCATTAGTCAACAGAGCCAAATATCAACAGTACAACAATTGAAATTTCTTTTGAGAGCCAAATTTTTTAAACTTAAACTTCTTTTAACGCCACTTCTTCAAAATAGACTCACCCAGGCCGTGGTATTTTGTGGAAGAGCCACACTCAAGGGGCCAAAGAGCCGCATGTGGCTCGCGAGCCGCAGTTTGCTGACCACTGGGATAGATAATGAATTGAAAACATAGTCATTACACTTTAAGTAGAACCAAAAAAGTTCTGAGGCACAGAGGCCAAGAGATTATTATTTCAAGCAGTGGGAATCCACTGCTGTAGAAAGGTAAAGGGGATTAATTAGACAAGATCATTGGAATTTTCAAGATGGAGAGTACAGTTCAAGTTGGTGGAAAGAACCCATTATAAAGAAGGGATGATGAGGAAGGTAGGCAGATTAGACCAGGTCCTAGAAATTTGGCAATGAAAGGACACTAAATTGAATTAGGTTCTTTTATGAACTAAAATCGTATAAAATACTGTGATTATATTCTTAATTATGGGTTATGTGTACTGATTATTGCATTTCTTTTTAGGGTTTCAATCCACCTGTTCTTGTTTTTGTTCAATCCATTGAAAGGGCTAAAGAACTTTTTCATGAGCTCATATATGAAGGTATTAATGTGGATGTTATTCATGCAGACAGAACACAGGAACAGGTAAAGTCAGATGTATACTCTCAAAATGATAACTAAATTTTAAAAATGTTTTCCATTCCTAGAGTGGTACTAAAACTTTTACTGTATGTTAACCAGAGAGATAACACAGTCCAAAGCTTCCGAGCAGGAAAAATCTGGGTCCTTATTTGTACAGCCTTGCTAGCCAGAGGGATTGATTTTAAAGGTGTGAACTTGGTGATCAACTATGATTTTCCAACAAGCTCAGTGGAATATATCCATAGGATAGGTGAGTTGTCTCCTGCCTCCACACTCATCCATTTTAGCACCTGTGCTATTCCTTACAAACATGATCAGTTTTTTAGTGCTGTGAAAAATCCACTTTTACATGTGAATCTTGAAGGTCTCTTTTCCCCAAAAAAGTGTTTTTTAATGGTCTGGTTTTTCTTAGGTCGAACTGGAAGAGCAGGGCATAAAGGAAAAGCTGTTACATTTTTCACTGAAGATGATAAACCATTATTAAGAAGGTAAATTAGGAAAAATAACTTTGTGTTAAATTGGCAACGTTGATTCATTATTCTTATATGTATACACAGTTAACAGATAATTACAAAATATCTTTGTCCAAAATTCTGCTATAGTAGTCAACTACATTTTAGCAAGGAGAAAAGGAAAAATGAACAAAAGGCCTTATTTTTGCCTTTTGATTATTTGTTAATAACAAATATTCCAAAATTCTAATAACTCAGAATTCTCCCAATAGCCACCAGTGGAAACAATGTAATATTATGGTTTTTGAATGAGTAATAGTTTAAAATTAACCTGAGTCTCTTTAGCCCCATCAAGATTCTTACTATAGTACATCCTTCCCATTATTCTTAGGGACAGATAGAGTTTTATATTTAGTCCCAGGAGCACACTCCAATATTATTCAATTGTAGCCTCTTGAAGCCTGGGTAACGTCTGACAGATATAATTTTAGAATCATGGGTTTTAATTTAGCCCATCATCATAGATACTAATATAGAAGTTGAGTTTCCTACATTTTGGTTGCCTGCAGAAAATTTAGCCTGATGATAACTGGTAACACATCACATTTCTAACAGTTGAAATTGAGTTGTGGCCCTAGCTGGTTTGGCTCAGTGGATAAAGCATCGGCCTGAGGACTGAAGGGTCCTAGGTTCTATTCCAGTCAAGGGCACATTACCTTGGTTGCGGGCACATTACCTTGGTTGCAGGCTCCTCCCGGGCATGGGCCCTGGTTGGAGGCAACCAATCGATGTGTTTCTCTCACATCGATATTTCTCTGTTGTTCCCTCTCTCTTCCACTCTCTAAAAAAAAAATTGAGTTGTGGCTGAAAGCAGTTGGTACTTTGAGTTTATCTGTTTTGGCAAAGATTTTGATTTGTGCCTTCTGAGCTGTGGCTCTGTCAACCTTGGTTTTTCTTTGAGCAGACTTTTACATGTGCATATGTAGGGCAGTGTGTATTACAACCACCTAGATTCACCTCAAGTTTCCTCAGCAACTCCAAGCATGTGATTTGATGACCCCCCCATATCAGTGTAACTATGCACCTCCATTTTTCATCTGAGAAATGGGATAATGATAATACTACAAAGGGTTGTTGTGAAGATTGAGGAAGTTACTATACATGAAAAACTTAAGACAATGTCAAACCCATAGTAAATACTACCGGTTTACCTGGTGAGCTTGACTCTGCTTCAGTCAGTTTCTCATCCAAGGTTGAACTTAGAGGCTTTTTAAGGCTTGATAAAATAAATGTTGAGCAGAAATAGCTGTTGTCTAAAATTATGCATCAATCATTCTATTAGTAATACAATGTGATTACATCTGATGGTAATTGATAATACATTAAAATACTGTATTACGTTCTTGCTTGTGTAGTTTTAGTTCCTCTTGTGCAGAGGGTGCAAGTTCATAAACATCAGTTTGATAAGATACAAATTTATGTTAATGGGTACCTTTTTCAGCGTTGCCAATGTTATACAGCAGGCCGGATGTCCTGTTCCAGAATACATAAAAGGTTTCCAAAAACTACTAAGGTAGAGTTTTGAATTTATCAGACCTTCTCTCTTTCTCTCGTGTCTTTGTATATACATTCTTGCTTTCACATTCTTACACATAGTTTTAACAATACTGCTACTTTAGAACATTTTAAGATAAAAATTTTCCTTGTAAATTTTTGTGAATACTATATGTTTTTTAAACCTTGCTATTTTTCTCATCCTTGAAATTTTAAGGATTCAGATTTTTTTTAAAATTATTCAATATGAGTGATATATATTTGGATTTTGTTTTAGTTCATAAAACTAGTAAAAAGTTATTGGCCAAAATCATACTCTAATGCTTATTGACACAGGATATAAGGCTGACATAGGACATATTTTAACCATAATCACTGCCTTTAAAATTGATTGAATTTACCATCCCTTTGGGTTACCTCTGTAAATGCTGTTAGGTAATCTAGTATATAAAGCGGCTACAAGTGTGGATAAATCAGTGAGCAGATAAAAAATGAATTTTGTGACAAGAATCAAAATTAGTTTTAGCTTTAACTTTTAAATTAAGTTATACTTCATTTAGTTCTTTCTTCTCTCTGTAACTTTCAGCAAACAAAAGAAAAAGATGATTAAGAAGCCATTGCAAAGGGAGAGCATTAGTACAACTCCAAAATACTTCTTAGAAAAGGCTAAGGATAAACAGTAAGTATATGGTGAGAAAATTAACTGGTTGTTTCCATTATATAGTTATAGTAGGCATTATTTTTCCTTGGGATAATCTTTTTAGAGGTAGAATTAATAGGTTTACAGGCTGTTATAGATTGTAATAAAAGTAATATATCTTAGGTAGGGAGAATGATTTGGGAGCTTGGATGATTCAGTCTTGGATCTATTTTTTTCCACTTCTGAAAACATGATTTCAATTTACTATAAATTAGAATTGCACTGCCCACCATCTCCACCCAACTTGCATGAGGACATGCTACTGAGGCCAATAGTTAGGACTCATATTGATGGAGTCTTCCTTGAAGCTCCATATTCTGGGCAGGATTTCATATAATCTTAGACTTATGCTGAAGCACATTGTAAAACCTATAAAAAGTATGACTTTTGGTTAAATTTGTAGTAGTATAGCTGTGTTGAGTGAGTTTTAAATATAGGGGTTTTTTTTAGCATACATACAGGATTGCTAGGAAGCAACATATTTTGATAGGAGTAGGCCAATATATTCTGAACAGTACTAGTATTGCCACTATTTATGGAAAATGACATTCTTCAAATTCTACTAGTACCCGTTAATATATTATATATGAAATGTAGGCATTTACTGAGTATCTATTGTACTGCTGGTACTTGATGGTGGTAGTTTATACAAATGACTATACAATGAGAGTTGTTTCTGAAGTTAGTATGCAGGGAAAAAAATAGAGAATAAAGTTTAAATAAAATAGAAGTTTAGAGAAGGGAAATTTGTTGTGGATTAGTATAGTTCCACAAAGTTTCAAGGAAGTACAACGATCTTTAAGGATAGGTAAATTTAGGCATATAGAAGGAACAAAGTGAACAGAAACATGAACACTGGAATACACTTTCCTTCTAAGTGGAATAAGAATCTTACCTGACATTTTGCGTTGGTTGTGGGAATAATGTTCAGTTCAGGTATATAGAGAGTACAGTGTGTTCCAAAGTTTCAGTGAGTTTTAAGCTTTAATCCCTTGAGAAGAGTAATTTTTTTAACTTGTACTTAGTTTTGTGAGGTCTTAATAGCTTTTTTATTTTAATTTTTTGTGGCAGCAGTTTCTGGGTGACATTTAGACTAGTGGACTGGTAGAGAAGGTCACTCTGCTTGGCCAACCTAACGTGTCTCAGACTTTTTCTTTTTGGCCACCTAATCTCTCGTTAGACTTTTTTCTTTCTAGTGGGCATTAATAACTTGGTCTTTGGGTGAGGTTAAAGCTAGGATTGCAAATGCAATTTTAGGCACTGAGCAGCAGCTGATGAAAGTTTTTACAATGGTTGAAAATTAACTTAGAGCATAAGATGGTGACTATGATGATTTTAATAAGAAACAATTAAACAAGAAACAATGTTGATTTTTGTCAGTTTGTAGCATTTATACTTTTGAAGTTATTAAAACTTAAAGATACACTAAAATTTTGAGGACACTCGGTAGAAATGTCACTTTAGACACTTAAGATGCTCTTTTTCTTTACAATAAATTAAAGGCCATACTTTTTAATTTTTTTTCTCAAATTAAAAGAGAAAGTTAATTTAGAAAGTTAAACAGAAGTAGTAGAAGTGAGCCAGCTGGGCTGTTTCTTGTTATAGGTTCAAGAAACAAGTTACAAAGGCTAAAGGAGGGCCCTTGGTGCTTAAGAGAGAGAAAAGCAAAGGTAATGTACCTGGTAGGGGAAGAAGAGGGAGAAGGGAAAGGTGCTTGTGTGCTCCTGAGAGGGAGAGCATGCCTAAAGGCCATACTTCTTAACATAGCCCACAAACAAGAACTGACCTGACTGATTTTTTCAATGTAGTCGTTCCTTTATTGATGCTATCCACACCTGAAGCCTCAGTTCATACCTCTATGCTGATAACGCTTCCGTCCATATCTTCAGTCCCAGCTTCTCAACCTGAAAATAATACAAACTCTGCCACTTGGGATTGACTGAGGATTAAATGAGTTAATATACATCTGAGAACTTTGCATTACTATACCATGATATGCAAACATTGATTATTTTCTCAAAATTTATTTCCTTTTCCTGTGCTAACATTTAGTTGATGGCATTCACCAGACTCTAAAATCAGACTGTTGGGGTTCATGTCTAATATTTATTACCAGTGTGTGATGATCAGCAAGTTGTCCAACCACTCTACTTAATTTTCCTCATCTATAAAATGAGGATAAGAGAATCTTCTTCATAAATTAGGAAGATTATCCAAGATGATAACATATAAGACACTTAAAACAGTAATATCACTTAATGTGAACTCTTACTATTAAGTCAGGATCAGAATCTGCCTTTATACCATACTGGAGGCCTGGTGCACAACATTTGTACACTGGAGGGGAGGGCGGGGGGGTGGGAAATGGGCCTAAGCTGGCAGTCAGGCATCCCTCTTGCAGTCCCGGGCTTTTGCAGTCTGGGACACCTCGCTCCTTAACCGCCTGCCTGCAGTGGAGGCAGGAGAGGCTCCCGCCACCGCCACTGCACACACTGACCACCAGGGGGCAGCTCCTGCATTGAGTGTCTACTCCTTGGTGCTCAGTGCGGGTCGTAGTGACTGGTGATTCCACTGTTTGGTCGATTTGCATATTACGCTTTTATTATATAGGATTGTAGTGTAGTGTAGTTTATTGTGACCTTTCTGTCTCACTTAGGTGATTGTGGATTTCTAAAGGGCAATGACCTAATGTGGCAGTTGCCAACTGGTGGTCCGTGGGGCACTGGTAGTCCGTGAGGTCTGAAAAGTTGGTGACCGCTGACCTAATGCATCTTTGTGTTCCCAATGCCTCATATATTTGATTATACAGGTTTCAGTCAATGTTTATTAAACTGGTAGATTTGGGGAAAGTACATATAGCTAGAATTTTTGATTCAGCTTTTCTTACTTTTCTTGTCACAGGAAAAAGGTCAGAACAGAAACTGGTCAGAACAGCAAGAAGAAAGTATCTCTTGAAGACAAAAGCTAAAAAAAATTATTTTTAAAAGCTGTATCAGAAATATCATCTTATGATCGCAACATGAATGTTGTTTACATGGAATACTTCATCTTAAAATCACCTGTAGTCAACTACAAGAACATGGCTCTGGTGAAAAATGATCATGAACTTTCAGTACATCGTGTCAAAATTTAAATGTTTGTACAATGAAAATCACATTCATTGACATTTCTGTGGTTTGGCTCCAGAGAGATACTTCTTATAGAAGAACAAAAGCTTATGCTACAAATGAAATACCCAAATGTGGGGAACTCGTAAGGACTTTGGCCTTCAAGTGTGAAGGAAGGTGTGATGTGTGTTGTAGAGAGACATTTGGAAACAAACGTTCAAAGTAAGCCTTGAGATTGAATGTCCCTGCTCTCTCTCCCCCCACCTCAGTGTCTGTTTCTGTTTTTGAATGGACATAGAGTATCTACCAAGAAGAAAGCTACTGCTCTTTATTTCTTGATGGCCTTTTATGGTGTAAACCATAACAAAAAGATGCTTCTTCTGTAGCTGGTTTTCAATTTCTCTAGGATTTTAAATTCCTTGCTCTGTTAAATATTCTTATATTTCATTGGTAAAGTAGCTCATACTTTACCTGCTTAATGTTGCAACTACAAAATATGGTCAGCCTATCCCTTTTTATTTTAAATTTCTTTTAAAGAATTTATTGTAGTGACATTGGTTAATAAAATTTATAGGTTTCAGGTGTATAATTCTATAATATATCATCTCTCTATTGTATTGTGTTCACTACCCCAAGTCAGGTGTCCTTCCATCACCATTTATCACCTCTTTACCCTCTCTTACCTTCCCCTACCTTCTTTCCCTCCAGTAATCACCATATTGTTGTCCAGCTTCTCCCTTTCTTCATTTTTCATCATTTAACCATGCTCTTTCCTATCTCTTTCCATTCAAGATGACTTTGCTCGAAAACTGATAGTTTTGTCCTGATAAGGAAGAATGTTCCTATTACTTGATATACCTGCGGCTGCATTCTCTTTACATCTTACCTTTCCTGACACTTCATGGCCCTTCGTCCATTTAGTAATGGTCTCAGCCAAAGGTAAAGAATTATGATTATACAGTGATGGAGACTTCACCATTAGCAGGTTTTTCTCTGTTGATATATTTGTACAGTGGAATAAAAAATCACCTTAAGTCCTCTCTGGGCTCCGACCCAGTTTGTGGCCACATGGCTAAACACACCAAGAAGGTCGAATCATGGGTAACCCATTATGGCACCTCCTTCAAGAAAATGGTGAAGAAAATTGAAATCAACCAGCAGCCAAGTACACTTAATCCTGTGGCAAAACCAAGGTGAGATGAACTGTGGAATCTGGCACAGATTCTTGCATGAAAACAGTAGCTCGTGGTACGTGGGCCTATAACACCACTTCTGCTGTCACAGTAAAGTGCCATCAGGAGACTGAAGGAATTGAAAGACCAGTAGAAGCATTTCCTTTATTCTTAGCCTTTTACTCTAGAGTCAGTACAGGTAGGTTCCCAACTGGAATATTTGCCAGCTATATGACTTTGAATAAGTTCATTAATTTCTCAGAGCTTCAGTTTTTTCATTTATGGAATTGGGGGTAATATTAATTATGTCTCAAGGTTAGTACCTAACACTGCCAAATGTAAATTCACAACAAATATCCCTTAAACATATTTGGTTCAGAATACAAGGCTTGGTAACAATCCCTGCCTTCCAGTGTAGTTAGTGGTTAGGGATAAAGTAAAGGAACAAATAGTGTGGCATATGCTATGTTAGACATAAGGAATCACAGGAGGGCTTCTAACCCATACTGGAATTGTCATGGAAGGCTGACATCCTGAGCTTGAGTCTTGCAGATATAAGGATCTATAGGCAAAAGAAAAGGTATTCAGGCAGATACCACATCTGTGACCCTTGATATACTTTCATTTGACTTCCTCTTCAGTATTTTCTGTGTAACCACCCATCCTTAAATAAAAGTTAGTTACATAAACCTGTAATCGCCTTGGTTTGTCAATGGATTAATATTAAATTTAGCAATCTGCACAAGGAATGAAATTAGTAGACAATTTATGAAAAAAGAATGCATTATAATTGAATAGTTGGCTCCAGTGAAATGAGCAAGGACTACTTAAAGTCAAACACCAAGTTTTGAATCCCGGTCCTGCTGCTGTGCAGCTGTATGATTTAAATAAATTACAACTTTTAACCTTGGTTTTCCTATCTGTAAAATGCCAATACTAACTTAGGGACATTGAGGATTTCAAAAAATACAGTGAAGTTCCTGACCAGTGATTTGTGCCCAATAAACGATAACATTACAAATTATGTACCTATAAAAGCCTGAGACAAGAGTGAAAGATAATCTAATTAATCCATTACTTGCTAGTAAGCAAACTGCTTGAGGTCTTGAAAAAGTTTACATTTGACTTTATTTTATTTACAGTAGTTTGACTAAGAAAAAAATATGGTCAGTTATATTAATAGTTGAGTGCTTTCCAAACACCAGTTTCGCCACAGGCATACCTTGTTTTATTGTGCTTCGCTTTACTGTCTTCACAGCTGAGGTTTTTTAAAAATATAAATTGAAGGCAACACCCTGCAGCAGCGAAAAGAGTACAGCTCATTTTATTGCCATACTCTTTATTGCAGTGGTCTGTACCCAACCACTATATCTGTGAGGCATACCTGGGTAGGAAAAATGGATTACTGGGTGGCACGATGACAGAACCAAACAAGAGTTATGCACCCTGGAGGTTTTATATGTGGATTGGGGTTTGTTGTTTTACTAAAATAAATTTCAAATACCTTCAGCTTCGGGGGTGGGTATCAAAAGAAAGCTGGCGAGTTCCAGCGAGGAAATGGAGAGCGCTGGATCCTTCTATTCTTTGTGTGCAAAGAATAACAATGAGAGAACACACCATCTAGTTTAAAAAACAGGACTCAGTCTGCTCTTTCCACTGACCAAGATTATGATTTTTCCAACGAGGGACGACGACGCCCTGCAGCTTTGTTGCCAGCTGGGTTCTCCCAAACAGCCTTGTCAGAGAATGAATCAGCTCCCCGGGAGCTGAGCACGAGACCGCCCCAATCAGTCCCAGAACTAGAATTGCACCTGGAGGACCCCCTAGCGGCGGCAGGGTCACGTGAGCAGAGCGCACCACCCCTCTCTCGGCCTCGGGGGTCACGTGGGCATACGGCCCCGCCCCGTCGCCGGTCTGCGGAGAGGTAGGGTCTGTCGTTTGCCCCGGAAGTGGCTGTCTTCCGCTGACAGCCGCTCTTAAGGTGGCGGCGGCAAGCGGCAGCGGAGGCAGGCCCGGAGCAAGATGGCGCTGCGGCCGGGAACTGGAGCTGGCGGCGGCGGGGCCGCGGGAGCCGGCGCGGGGGCCTCCGGGGGAGGCAGGTGAGTGTGAAAAGCTGGGCGTGGACCCGCCCGCAGCCACAGCCTCAGGTCTCTGGCGGTTATGGCGGTTTTCGCCCACTCCGGCCCCTTTTGCTTTGAAACCGGCTACGGGAGAAGGGTCGTCTGGGCTCCTAGGCCGAAGCGGGTGGATGGAGCTTGGGCGCCCGACTCCTGTCTTCCAGGCTCAGGGGCACCAGCTGCTGGGGCCAAGCGGGAAGCGAGCGGGCGCCCCAGAGCGGGGAGGAGAGGTGGAGAAGGTGAGGGTCCGCTCGACGGGGGGTGGCATCGGCCTGGGCTGAGTGAAAGAGGAACCCCAACGCCTCGCTTCTCGCCCTGGCTGGCTCTGAGGTGCTCAGAGACCTACCTCCCTTTCCCTGGGCTTGACCAGGGATGCTGTAGGGAAGGCTCCGGAAAATCTGGTCACAAAGCCGAACAATTGTTTCCAAGCTGTGTGTGTGGTACTATTCTTTTCCCTTTTAGATTGCTCTGTTTTTAATTTCCTTAACACACGAGACTCTGAAGACCTTTCAGTGAGTAAATAGAGCTCCTGCAGATGTAATTCTTAAGACTTGATTCCTTATTTTTTTTTTAAATTACTGTTCAACAGTAGTTACGCAGTTATTAGAACAAAGCTTCCAGACTTTCACTTAGCCCTTAAACAAATTGCCCTCTGTCATATTTCAGCTAATAATTGCTTGTGGATCTCAGACCCAGAGCTATAAGGAAGATGAACAATTTGCAATTGGACAAGGTCATCATTTAAGGAAAAAATTTTACTCCGGAAAGTCTTGCTTCTATAATGACCTCGTCCGATTCTGTTTTGTTAGCAAACACATACTGCATCCGCATTTGGAGGTAAAATTAGCTTTTTATCTAAAGCGTTCTAAGTTATCTTTGAAAAACAAAGTGTCAATTTTTAATATGCAGTGTTTTAATTTTGGAGTCATGAACACTACAAAAGTGTCAAGTCTTTAACGGCACTACCTCCTGCAGGTGCTTAATGCATTTGCTAAAAAGAGAGAGATCAGCCTCTGTTCAATAAACCACCAGTGTGCAGCCCCATTTTTTATTTCCTCTACACATCTTTCACTTAGATTTAAAGTTTCTTTTTTGTTTTCTAATTTCCACTGTTTCACAAGAGTTTTTCATGAATATTCTATATAAGTCAGTGCCTGGCTGGAGAAGACAAATATGTAATAATCTCTATATCTTAATATGTGATGACAGTTTCTAAAACGTTCTTGAGTGGCATTAATTTGATCAAGTGTATGGTTAATTATGGCTCCAGATTCTGGGGAAATGTAAACTTAAAGTAATTTGATATTCTAAGTCCAGGTTTTTAATTTTTTGGGTTTTTTTGGTGTGTTTGGTTGTTGTTTGTTTTTTCACTTTTTTGGGTGGGGAGGATCTCAGGTGCAGAAAGTTGAGTGGATCATTCACCTTAGTTAATAGTATTTTAACATCGTCCATGAACACAGATTTTAAAAATAAATATGGCCTGAATTGTGATAGAAATTTGGTTGTAGTAATATCTGCATTTTGAAACTCTAGAGAATATAAAGGAGAGAAAGTAGTTAAAATGCTCCTTACCTTGAATAATGTATGGAAAGTGTTACATATATTGGAAACTTTCTGAGAAGCTGTATGCTCAATGAAGAAACAACACTATGGTTTTTAGAGAGTAGTGGTGAGAGCTGAGCTTATTTTGTGAGGAAGCTAACATTATGGTAGCCTAAATATATTTTAGGGCAAAATAATTTTAATAAAGAAAATTCATGAAGTATAATTTATAGTATTTCTTAGATACTTGTCCCTGTTCTAAGAAACTATGCAAAAAGCAATGGCATTTTCCAACTTTATTAATATTAGCCTACTTTTTATTGGTATCCTGAATGGGCTACTTTAGAATAAATGGTATATTTGTGTAAAGGGCAAATTTTACCCCAGAGGTGAGAAGTATAATTTTTTTTAAATCAAATACTACATAAAAGGAGTTGAAAGATCTTGAATAGTCTGTATCCTTCTAGGATATCATTTGTAACTTTGTTTTCCCCCTGCTCTTTTATAAGTTCCTTTAAAGGCTTTCTCATCTTTTCATTGTCCACTGTTTCTAGCACATAGAAAAACATTCTGTAAATATTTTCAGATTCAAGCTATAGAAGGCAAAGAAGAGGCAGTATTTCACCTGGGCCTCATTTGGAGGAAGCGGTCAAGAGATTGTCAGAAAGGTGGGGATGCCTAGTGAGCACTAGGGAACAGTAGGTAGGCCAGATGTGGCACTGAGTGGGGAAGATAAAGCTGAAGAAAAAAAAAAAGTGCCAAACTTGGAGCAGTCCTTGCGTATAAACAAAGGAAATTCAGTTTAAGGGGGAATCATTGCATATCTTTAACCTGAGGAGCGGTTCTTAAATGGTCCTCTAGGAAGAAGCGCTGCGGCTGTGCTTTATGAGCTACTGGAGGTGGAGGTGGGGAGAGCCATTAAGAAGTCTCATAGGATTCCAGGCCTGAGAAGTAAAGGCTGATTTGGATTATAACAAAGATAACTGAAAAGGAAGAATGAATGAAGTAGGCAAGAAGAATGAATGTGATAGAGTTCACAGTTCTGCTTTCACACTAGCACATCAGTAATAAATGGTGATTTTACCTTTGAAATAAAATTGTTGGTCATCTTGATGCCCAGTGTTTGCCAAACTTTTCTGTCTTATCAATGTCTTACCTGCTTGTCTAACCAGTCTTGAAGCATGCCGATGGTAGTAGTCTGAACATTTCAGAGTCATACAGATGATACGTAGCAACATTGAGTTGCTAAATAATTACTGAAGTAAGTCATGTTCATCTGTAATGTTTTTAATTGTTTATGTTTTTGAAGTAATCTTTCTACATCTATCCATCTATTCTTGTCTCATTGGGACCTTGGGAAACTTGCAGTTCTCTGTCCTCATTTGACAGAGGAAACAGGACAGGGTGGTGAAGTGGGGATGGGGGAATTGCATAGAACTTCATAGTCACTTTATGGTAGAGCCGGGTTTCCTGTTTTTATTTAACCACTAAACCATATTGGTAATTGTAATCTTTAAGACTGATTTTGAAAAGTCTCAAAAGGTTGATTACTTAAATATATTGTTCCTACATTTATAAATCTTAGTCTATAAGTAACTTTTTAAAAAATTGAGTACTACCAAATTTCAACTTGCAGTTTAAACATTGTATCCAGTTAACACATTACTTAGCTAATATATCTTGTGTGCAGTTCAGAAAAGCTGTTCACACTCCTTGGGTGCAGGCCTGCTTGTCAGCTGTAGAAATTGCTAGTGGTTCAGATCCTTTACCAGATAGATGCTCAACTAGAACTTCGTAAACCATCTTAGAATTAAATTTAAAAATATATATTTTTTCGAGCTAAAAAGACTCCAAAGTTTGGTTTTTAGCCTTTTTCCTGGGTAGGGGAAATGCGGGGACTCATAAATTTGGCATATAATTCCTGGATTTCACTAGACTCTGTAGACGATCCTGAAATCTCCTTCAGATCCTTGACTCCCAAATTGAAAGCATTTCTCACTGTTTTTCTTCCTTAATTTGTCCAGTTTTCTTTCCCTCCAGTCTAAGAAGTCCCTCTTCCGTTTCAAAGCAGATCCCTTTTGCTACCTCGCTATGTTAATACCATTCCCTCTAAAACCTTGTTTTATAAGTTATTAAGTATATCTTTTGTATAGTATTCGAAATCTTTCTCCCTACAGCTTCTTCCTCTTAAAACTGTCCACTCAAAGGTCACCATTTTCAAAAGCAGTGATCTTTATTAATCCTCATTCTGATAAGCCTTTCTACAGCATTAGACACTACTATTTCCTTCTTTCTGAAATGTGGTTGTTTTTCAGTTAAACTCTCAGTTATAACCAACTTCCTTAATTCTCAGTGACCATTCCCTACTCAATTGAACTGTAGAAATTCTTCAGCATTGTCCTTTGTTGCCTTCTTACTATGTATGCACATTCCCTTGCTATTTCATCCACAACTACAGCTCAGTTTTTGGGGTTTTGTTAACCTTTAATTAAAAGAGCCTAGCTCGACCCTTCTGAGCTTGAGCTACCTTTCTGATTGCCTTCTAGATTGCTCCTCATGGCCACACTCCTACCACCCTTCTCTCCAAACCTATTCAATTGGATTGCTGTTTTTAGTAAACAGCGTCCGCACCCTTGTAGTTGCTCAGGCTCAGATCTTAGCTCATGTTCTGCTCTTTCTACATATGAAGATCCCAATGTATTTTTGTTCTGTTTTCAGCTTCATGTTTCCAGTAGCAGGTGGAATGAGACCCCCTCAAGGTAAGTGAAAGGTTACGTTTGGAACTTTTATTTTTCACTATTATGTTTCTCAGCTTGGGACTTAAGTGGGTAAAGAAGTTTTGTTTAAACTTATAGTTTAAGCTACTCTTAAAATTTCTCAAAGATTATGTAATTTGGGGCATACTAAGAATCATTCCTCATTTCTCCCAAACTTACTTAAACATTATATTAACAGATTATTATTTAACCTCAAAGATGGACACTTTCAGAACACGAGTATCAAAGAATTGTCTAAATGACGTATTTTTCCTTCTATCTAGTTTTCTGCTAGATGGTTTTAGCTGCATAGGGCAGGGTCTGTGTCTGCCTTGTCTCATTAGCATATCCAGCACCCAGCACCTGCATGCTGATAGAAATAATAGGGTCTCTATAGATGTTTATTGAATGAATAAGGGAACCTCTTCATTTATTTTATACTACCATATTTCCTCTATTTTAATTTAGTCTTATTATAATCATGTACATAAGAGATCACATATCCTGATTCAGTTTTAACTATTTTTAGTCTCTATTTATTCCTAGCAATTTCTTTATTTTTCCTACTTGTTTCAGACAAGGGGCCACCAATATCAATTCTAAGTTTTTACTTCAAAGAAACAATAGTGAAGGGATATAATCTTGACTGATGCTACTTAGCCAATGGGCCACAACACTGAAGGAAGAATAAGTCTGCCCTTCTCTTTCTGCTCACTTTTCCCATTCCACTGTGCCCTCCTCTCACCATACACCAAGCTGCTTCTGAAAACCGGCCCTTCTCACATGCCAGTGTTGATTGGTTATGATAGTCTTGCTAGAGAAACAGACTCCTAGGTCATTGTTAGAGATGAATGATAAAGAGGTGGTCAATAGCTCATACTGACTTTGTCTCCATTTGTAATCAGTGATGGAGGTTGAGTTTCAGGTAAAATTTTCCAAGGGTCATTTGTATTCTTTTCATTGTGCTCACACTTATGCATTATTCAAGCTATCTGTGCTTAGATATGTCCCAGATTATTAAATGGTTTGAGATATTTTGTTCTTTAAGAAGGCATTATAAATATGTGTTCATTATCATAGCTCATTTTTCATTTTTATAAACTTCCAAGTAAAAACCTATATATAGAGCAAAGGTACAGGACAAGAAGAGATCCCAAAAGGTATCGTGATATTTTTTACTTCTGAAATTTAGAACTGTTTTAGAGATTTTTTTCTTTTTACAGAGTATGTTAGAATGGACTTCTTGGTCATTTTAAGGCTTTAAATTATGCCTGGACTATTTATGAAAGCATATACAAGAAACTGACAATAAGAGTAGCTATAAGATCATGAGTAGGTGAACAGGAGACAGGAGAGAAATGAGTCTTACTTTTCATTGTGTATTCCTCTATACCTTTAAATGTTGTACCAAATACCTGAGTTACCCATTCAATAATTAAATAAAATTAATTAAATAAAACTTTACATCTAAAGGGATAAGAGGAGAAATATCTTACTATGGTTTTATTCAGTCTGTGCATTCTAATTCTCCAAGACACCTTAGGACCTTTGCATTTGGCATTCCTTTGTCTGGAATACTCTTCCCATATAACTTGCTCCCTTACTTTTTTCAAGTCCTTGCTTATATGCCACCTTTTAATGAAACCTATTCTGGCTATGAAACAGCAACCATTCCTTTCCCTCACTCTCCCTTTCCCCTTTTACCCTGCTTCATTTGTTGTCCTGTCTCTTAACACTACTTGACATGTACTTATATTTTATTATCTATCTCCCCCAATTACAGTGTCCATTCCATGAGGGCAAAGATCTGGTTTTGTTCATTGCTGTGTGCTTAGAATGGTGCCTGACATGGAGTTGGCCCTCAAATACTTGAATAAATAATTGAATGAATAAATGAATAGCTTGCCACTAATAAATATTACCTACAAATGTGGATGTTCATGCTCCTGAAATTAAACTATGTATAAATAACTTTGAAGGTTCACAGAACACACAAGATAAGCATGGCATGCTTTACTAGACCTTTAATATTTTTAAATAAAAATTTGATTAAAAGCTCCTTACAGTAGAACCAACATAAATGTAATGTGTGATAAAATGCAAAATTAGACCTGGCTGGTTTTCTCAGTAGTTAGAGAATCAGCCTGTGGACCAAAGGGTCCTGGTTCAGTTCCCAGTCAAGAGCACTTGGTTGCAGGTTCGATCCCCAGCCCCTGTTGGAGTACATGCAGGAGGCAACCATGTGGAGAATCGATGTGACTCTCTCACATGAATGTTTCCCTTTCTCTCCCCTCCTCCCTTCCTCCACTCTCTCTCTCTCAAAAGATCAATGAAAAAAATCCTTGAATGAGGATAAAAATATATATAAAAAAATAAAATGCAAAATTAGATTGAAATTTGTGTTCAGGGTATGTAGGGATTTTGTTTTATTCACTGTTATATAACTAGAACTGTGTCCAAAATATGGTGGGCATTTAGTATTTAACAAATCCCCAATGGGAGGTATCTTCATTGGAAAAGTTTGGGAGATACTATACTCTAAGTCATACTTGCATGATAGTTTTACTGCCATTGCATTATTTATTTTACATGCTGGTGGCTGTTTTGTGGTAAGTGTTATATTAACTATTAATGTCAGGAAAGAGCAGAGGAATATCATTTCTTCAAGCATATTAGGTATGAAACAGTTTTATAGATGAGTAACTGAGGCATGGAAGTTAAGCAAGTTGCTCAAAATGCCAAAGCTAGCCAATGACAGTTCTAGTTGGCATCCAAAGTTCATGCTCTTCACCACTATTACATTAGTTATATGCTGCTACATTAAGAATTAACCCAAAACTTTAAAAAATAAACATTTTATTATGTTACACTATTTGTTGGTCAGCTATGTGGGAGTGGTTTTACAGGGTGGTTTTGGTACAGGACTGAAGTGATTGCAGTGAAGATGTTAACTGAGGCTGTAGTCATCTAAAGGTTTCATGGGGCTGGAAGATCGGTTTCCAAGATGGCTCACTCACGTAGATGGCAAATCTTTGCTGCCCTTTGGCAGGAAGTCTCAGTTCCTTGCCACTTGGATTCTCTGTGGGGCTTGCTTGAATGTTCCCATGATGTAGCGGTGGCTTTCCCTAAAGGAGGTGATCCAAGAGACCAAGAAGGACGCTGCAGTGGTTTTAATGAATAAACCTGTCATTTCCACAATATCCTGTTGGTTATAGTGTTCAGCCCTATTCAGTGTGGGAGAGAATGACAAGGGTGGAACACCAAGAGGCAGAGATCACTGGGGGCCACCTTTTGAAGGCCAAATGGAACAGTTAGTTCATACTATTAATTTTTTAAGTATGATAAGTATTATCTTCCTTTTACAGGTGAAGTTTTACAACTTGCCCAAGATCACATAGCTAAGTAAATGGTAGAGTTGGAATTCACCCTTAAGTTTGTCTCACTCTAGACCCTATACTTTTTCACTCGCCGTGTCACCTCCCAAGTAACCAGTCCTTTAGGTACTTAGGGTTTTAAGAAAATAAACTGAGAACATGTTGACTTTAATGATAACTTTATGTTTTTGTGTTTTTTTTCAGCAGGTCTGTTGCCAATGCAGCAACAAGGATTTCCTATGGTCTCTGTCATGCAGCCTAATATGCAAGGCATGATAGGAATGAACTACAACTCTCAAATATCCCAGGGACCTATTGCTATGCAGGTATTTGCCTCTTTAGCTGATTGTTTACAAAATTATTGTTATGTGTCTACATGCTAAGAGCTACATACTAGGACTTTAATGTTATATTTAGAAATAAGTGTAGTCTACATGTTAGATGGCTTCCTTCAAAATAAGACAAAGTTATGTTCATAAGAGAGAAAAAAAAATAAAAGATAAATCATTTAAGGAAAATCTGACTTCTCTATGATTACTAGCTTAGAAGAAATTTAGAATGATACCTTGAAAGATTCAGGAACCTGATGCCATGAAATAGCATTATTAGAAGTAGTAGGACTGTTTTCATGGAAGAAACTGTGTTATTGTTTGGAAGACTCAGAGCCTTCTTTATATTAAATTTTCTCATGTAAACCCCATAACTTTTTAAAGAAGTGGTATCTCCATTTTTCTGATGAGACCAAAGCCCCGTGAGGATGCTCACAGAATATAGTCAGCCAGAATTTGAACCTAAGTCCTCAATAAGCTTGTACTTAGCCATGTTGTACATAAAATTCTCTCTTAAGATCATTAGGGAGCCAATAGGTTAAAGCAGTGTAATGATACAGTCAGATTTGTATTTCAGAATGATCATTCTGACTGCTGATTGAAGAATGACTGGAGCCAGAAGAGCAAAAGTGGATATAAGGAGAAACCTTAAAAGAGTGATTGATGTCCTGAGAGTAGTTGAGATGTTTGCTTTTATTAGGGTAGTAGCAGACAGATGGAGACATGGATGTTTTTTAGCACAATCTAGGAAATAAAATCAATAGGACTTGCTGAGTGTTTGGATGTTGAGAATAAAGGAGAAGATGGTATCAAACTGATTTATCATTTTCTACATGAACAACTAACTGATGGTGTCATCTTCTATACTAATAAAAGGATAACATGCTAATTAGACTGGATAGATTGGATGTTTTACGGACGTCCTTCTGGACAAAGCCGTGGTGGGGGCTGAGGCAGAGGCTGTTAGGGGCATCAGGCAGGCAGGCAGAGAGGTTAGGAGTGATCAGGCAGGCAGGCAGAGAGGTTAGGAGTGATCAGGCAGGCAGGTGAGCAGTTAGGAGCCAATGGTCCCGGATTGTGAGAGGGATGTCTGATTGCCAGTTTAAGCCTGATCCTGCAGGGTTCTGGCCTAAACCAGCAGTCGGACATCCCCCGAGGGGTCCCAGATTGGAGAGGGTGCAGGCTGGGCTGAGGGACCCCCCCCCGAATGCATGAATTTTGTGCACTGGGCCTCTAGTCTATATACAGTAGGTCCTCGGGTTATGTCAGAGATCCGTTCCTACTGCGCGACATAATGCGATTTTCGCCATGAGTCAGAACCCACCTACATAAGCACCTACGTCACTAACATGGAACACATACACAGCAGTAATGAAGTGAAACAGTAAAAAAAAATTTTAAAGAAATATAACAATTCCTGACCTTTACTTGTGGTAAAAAAAAAAAAATCCTGGCTGGTTTGGCTCGGTGGATAGAGCGTTGGCCTATGGACTGAAGGGTCCCAGGTTCGATTCTGGTCAAGGGCATGTCCTTTGGTTGCGGGCACATCCCCAGTAGGGGGTGTGCAGGATACAGCTGATCAATGTTTCTTTCTCATCGATGTTTCTACCTCTTTATCTCCCTTCCTCTCTGTAAAAAATCAAAATAAATTTAAAAAAAACAAAGCACATATGTCGAGATGACGGAACTTTTTTTTAAATAAATAAATGGGAGATGGTGATGTAACCACGAAACGACATACATCGAGTTCGACATAACCCAAGGACTGTCTGCATATAAAAGCCTAAGTGACCAGCCAACTGGCAGTAGCTGTGACATGCACTGACCACCAGGGGGCAGATGCTCAACACAGGAGCGGAAACCACAGGCATGCAAATGTGGAACAGACTGATGAATCTCAGAGGGGAGAGGGGAGGGCAGGAAGAGATTAACCAAAGAGCTTATATACATACTAGAGGCCTGGTGCACAAATTCATGCACCAGTGGGGGTCTCAGCCTGGCCTGCGGGGATCGGGCCAAAACCGGCCCAATGCACAGATTCGTGCATCGGTGGGGCCCTTTGGCCTGGCCTGTGGGGATTGGGCCGAAACTGGCTCTCCGACATCCCCTGAGGGGTCCCAGATTGCAAGAGGGCGCAGGCCAGGCTGAGGGACCCCACCGGTGCACAAATCCGCACCAGGCCTCTAGATTCCTTATAAAAGAAAACACTGGAGGAGATTGTTTGTTGGTACATATTACTGACTTTGGAGAACCCATGAAATTTCAAGTGGGGCTGTCCAGAGACAATTTAATAAGCTGAACTGTGGTCATTTTTCACTCTGAAAATTAGAGATTTGAGAGTTATCCATCCATAGAAGGTAATTGATGATATACGGGTGAATTGGAACATCCAAGAACACTATAGATGGAAAAAGTAATCCAGGATAGAGCCTTCAGGATTTCAACATTTAGATACAAGAGAGGGAGACAAATGCCACATATTTCACTTATATGTGGAATCTAAAGAATAAAATAAACAAGCAAAATTGAAACAAATTCATAGATACAGTGATGGCTGTCAGAGGAGTAGGAATTGGGGGGTTGGGTGGAAAAGGTTAAGGGGTTGAGAAATACGAATTGGTAGTTACAAAATACTTACTAGGATGTAAAGTACAGCATAGGGAATATAATAATTATTGTAATTGTGTATGGTGCCAGGTGGATATTGGAAATACTGGGGGGAACGCTATGTAAAGTATATGATTATCTAACCCAGTGGTTGGCAAACTGCGGCTTGCGAGCCACATGCAGCTTGTGAGCCGTGGTTTGCCACTCTGTTGACTAATGAGTTTGCCGACCACTGGGATAGGGGCTTAATCACAAGGAACAACAACAGCCTGTAATTATTGGAATCCAGAGTCTAGGTCTAACCAATATGCTATACACCTATAAAATAATACTGAATGTAAACTGTAATTGCAAAGTAAAATTTAAAAAACATTAAAATCAGTTGATGAGTCCATCAATTTAAGGGAGTGAGTTGCCTTCACAGGAGATTGAAGAGGAGCAGCCACAGAAGTGGGCCAGGTGGATTAAAAAAAACAACAACATGGCCATGCCTGGTTTGGCTCAGTGGTTAGAGCGTTGGCCTGTGGACTAAAGGGTCCCAGATTTGATTCCGTCAAGGGCACATGCCCGGGGTTGCCGTCTCGGTCCCCAGGTTGGGGCGGGGGGGGGGGGGTGTGGGGAGCAGCTGGTCAATGGTTCTCTCTCATCATTGATGTTTCTCTCTCTCTCTCCCTTCTACCTTTCTCTCTGAAATCAATAAAAATATATTTTAAAAAAACAACAACATGGGTCCAGCTGGTGTAGCTCAGTGGTTGAGTGTCGACCTATGAACCAGAAGGTCACAGTTCAATTCCTGGTCAGGGTAAAGCCTGGGTTATGGGTTCGATCCCCAGTAGGGGGCATTCAGGAGGCAACTGACAAATTATTCTCTCTTATCACTGATGTTTCTATCTCTCTCCCTCTCTCTTCCTCTCTGAAATCAATAAAAATATATTAAAACAACAACAACATGGGTTTTGGTGTCAGACACTCAAGTTCAGATCCCAGCTTTGCCATTTACTTGTTAAACAGGGATGTAATAATACCTTGTCAGTATCATTGTAGAAAGGATTGAAGGAATGTGCCCTGACCAGGAATCGAACTGTGACCTCTTGGTTCATGGGTCCACACTCAACCACTGACCCACACCAGCTAGGCTTACAATTAGAATTTAAGTTGCAATTATTGTCATGTTGCAGTAATTTAAGCATATAAAACTCTGTTGTATATAAAGATTTAGGAAAATTTCCAGAATCATTCTTTTATTCATCTCCAGTAGGAAGAAAATAAGAACAAATTGAGCTTTTGTACTTCTTAAATTCGTGTTACTCAGCTTTCAGTACGTTATGTTGTAGAAACAACAATCCCAAAATCTCAGAGACTTAACAAAAACAGGTTTATTTCTCACTTGGTATCCTTTATGGGTTGACTCAGATCCATGTTATCTCTTCATCCTGGGACCTTACCTAGGACATTCCAGACTCCTGGCATAGGGAAAAGAGAGCCGAACCCTGTAATGTCTTGTAAAGCTTTCTCTCAGAGATAGCACTGTCAGTCACTTCTGCTCACCAAAGTAACGTGGTCAGAAGGAGTGCATGCCCACACAGTGATGTGTAATCCTTGGAGTAATGGCAGGAAATGACTAGACACAATCTACAATAAATACAATGTCTTTTAACTAAGATGTAGTAAGCTTACTGCTGAATCTTAACAGCTGATACAATTTTTAAGTTATTGATTTTAACCCTAAACATTGTTTTATAACTTACATAATTATATGAAAAATGTTTATAAAGAGTTTGAAACAACCAAAATAAATATCTCTAACATGTAGTACACAATATAAAAAAGTAAATTATCATCTATACTAATAAAAGGGTAATATGCTAATTAGACTGGGTCGACCGGACATCTTCTGGTCATCCGGTCCTCCTCCTGGACAAAGCCACAGTGGTAGGGGCTGAGGCAGAGGCAGTTAGGGGCAATCAGGCTGGCAGGGGAGGGCGGTTAGGGGCAATCAGGCCAGCAAGCAGAGGGGTTAGGGGTGATCAGGCAGGCAGGCAGAGTGGTTAGGGGCGATCAGGCAGTCAGGCAGGTGAGTGGTTAGGAGCCAGCAGTCCCGGATTGTGAGAGGCTGCAGGCCGGGCTGAGGGACACCCCCCCCCCGTGCACGAATTTCGTGTACCAGGCCTCTAGTATTTTATATTCTCCAAATAATGTCCCTGAGTATTAGGAGCTTAGAATTAATGATTCTAAAATAAAGAAGCCACAGTCTTTTTCTTTAACTTTTAATCTTGTTGGAGGTATTATACTGCTTGGAAGCTGCTTAAAGGAGAAATTTATTCAAATCTTACATTTTCTCCTGAGAAACACAGTATCCCCAACCAACCATAGACATATATAAGGAAAACCCCCACTAGGGAGTGTGCAGGAGACAGCTGATCAATGTTTCATTCTCACATCAATATTTTTCTTTCTCCCTCTCCCTTCCTCTCTCTCTACAAATCAATAAAAATATTTTTTAAAAATTTATTATTCAAACACATTGGAAAAACATGTTTAATTTCATTTGTGGAGTAACTACTATGTAACAAGCTCTTATCTGTTGATGGAAATAAACACTTGTAAGATATGATACCTCTTCTCAAAGAGTATTGATCAGTGAGCTTACCAGAATATAACGTGTGTGTGCCTGTATGTGCTTCCATACACACACAGCCTAAAAGGTTTTACACACACCTTCATACCCTCAGACTATTAGCAGTGGTCACCTCTAGGGCAGTGAAGGAAATGAAGGGGGTGAAATATTAAAGGGAATTTAATAATGTCATGAAAGAAATTATGGAAATTACAGTTTTTCTTTGTAATAATTAAAAGGCAAAATTGGTTTTTTGAGCCTTTGTCCTTTTCTTCTAGGCAGGGATACCAATGGGACCAATGCCAGCAGCAGGAATGCCTTACCTGGGACAAGCGCCATTCCTGGGAATGCGTCCTCCAGGCCCACAATACACTCCAGATATGCAGAAGCAGTTTGCCGAAGAGCAACAGTAAGGGACCTCAGGATTTTAGGATAAAAAAATACATGATAGCAGTTATTTTAAGCATTTCAAATGTTCTCTAATGCCGAAATAGTCACGTTGCCTTTAAAACTCTTTAAAATACTTCTATTTTAAGTTTAAAGCCAGAAGGGACCTTAATGATTCTCTAATTCAACACTCTTATTTTACATCTAGGAAAAGTGAGGTCCAGAGAAATGAAGCCACTTGTGAGTCAAGGCTACACAGTTACTAGCAGAACCTGGACCCAAATGTAGAACTGCTGATTCCCAGACAATTGCTTTTTCTCCCATATGACATGCCTTCCCAAGTGGAAGTTTCTTCTTTATATGCCAAGCAAAAACTGTTTTTATTTTGTCTATCTCCCTGTTTGTTTTTTAATTGCTTTTGAATGCAAAAGATTGTCCTCCTGACCTAGCCAGTTTGGCTCCATGAATGAGTGTCGGCCTGTGGACCAAAGGGTCCCAGGTTCGATTCCAGTCAAGGGCACATACCTTGGTTGCAGGCTCCTCCCCAGCCCTGCAACCAAGGTCAGCGCTCCTGCAAGAGGCAATCAATCAATATGTTTCTCTATGTCTTTCCCTCTCTCTTCCACTCTCCCTAAAAATCAATGGAAAAATATCCTTGGGTGAGTATTAACAAAACACACATACAAAAAAAGATTGTCCTCCCCTTGCAAATTAAAGAAGAAATAAATCCATGTCTAAATTTAGGTAAATAATTTTTTAAACTCATATTTTGAAATTAATATAGTGGGGAAATAGGATTGTCAAAAGAAAAAGAACATTAGAGAAGTTTTTCTAGAAATGTAAGATGATATTAGTAGAAATATAAATATTAACACAGGTGATAATCCCTGAAGCTGGTTCTTTAACTAGAATGTCTTTCCTTCAGAAAACGATTTGAACAGCAGCAAAAGCTCTTAGAAGAAGAAAGAAAAAGGCGCCAGTTCGAAGAGCAGAAGCAAAAACTCAGACTGCTGAGTAGTGTGAAACCCAAGGTAATATATTTTGCCACCCCTCCACCACAACACATACACAGCCTGCAGGTGCTGCTTCTTCACTCAGTGAATTTTGCCAGGTAGCAGCCCAACCTGAGGCTGTGGTTGATTTATTTTTGTTTATCAAAGTCCAAAAGTGAAGGATTTTTTTTCTGTAAAGACACTATATTGTTGAGGGAAATGAGATACCAGCCAGTTTCCTCAGTCTTTTTTACTACCACTAGTGAAGCATTAATACAGAATATTAATATAACATAACTGAATCATAACATATTTATAAATGGACCTTTTAATTTAGAGTATTGTTTTATGTCTTTGTTTTATACACTTATCAACCTTTTTCTGACTTGGAGAATTCTGTATCAGAAGTATGTGATAAAAATATTGGAAACAGACTAATATCTGTACTTCTTTTTAACTTTGGGAGTATTTAGGATGAAGTGAGAGATGAGCAAAGAAATATACATACATTTATTATCTCTTAGACAGGAGAGAAGAGTAGAGATGATGCTTTGGAAGCCATAAAAGGAAACTTAGATGGGTTTTCCAGAGATGCTAAGATGCACCCTACTCCAGCATCACACCCTAAGAAACCAGGTATTTTAATTTAAAGTATTCTTTTTTTGGAAGGTGACTTATAGTCCATGTGTTTTATTGGCCATTACATGTGTGTGAAGAGCTAATGCTGAACTCTTCCTTCAAGCTAAGTACAGATTTGGACGTCTTAAAATTTACAATAGGTTAAGCCAGTGGTCGGCAAACTCATTAGTCAACAGAGCCAAATATCAACAGTACAACAATTGAAATTTCTTTTGAGAACCGAAAACCAACTTCTGCGCATGGGCCACGAGGTTTCAATTGCACTGTGTGTGCGTGCCCCCACGTTGTATTTTGTGGAAGAGCCACACTCAAGGGGCCAAAGAGCCGCATGTGGCTTGCGAGCCGCAGTTTGCCGACCACTGGGTTAAGCGTTCTGATCTGGATAACAATCTCAGGAGGAAAAACCCCCTCTCTTTCTAGTAAATGTCAGTATGACAAGTTTACTTGTAAATCTTCTGTGTATATGAGTATGTTAACAGTAAAATGCATTTACTCAAAGCAAATGTAATAAAGTAAGTTTGTTTTCTCATTATTTTAAAATAGTTTTGCTTTTTATGAGCTAGTTTGGATTTTATTCAGTGTGATTAAACTTAGAAAACTTTACATGCCCCCTTTTTAAAAAGTCATGGATTTAATAATGCTCCTCATGAAATTTTAGTTTCTTTAATATTTTTTTTGTAGTTTTGATTATCACTTATCATCAGATAAGCAAAAAAGTGCCTATTTAGAGCAGGATAAAGGGATAGTTGTCCACCAGTGTTGATCTGAGAACCCAAATTGAGACCTTAAATTCACATTGTCAGTAACCATTATTAAAAAAGACTGTCCTTTGTGATATAAGACTTCAGTAAATGTTAAAGCAATTCAAAGTAGTTAAAAATATGGCAGTAATAATATTGTTAATGAACCTTATATTAAATATAGTCCCTATTAGAGAAGGTTTATTATAAGAGTGATTCTCACATTTAACAGTAAAAAGCCATAGTGATGTCTATTCTTTAGAGCTAAAGAAAATATAGTCCTCAGTCAGGGTTTCCTTTCTTAAATTGACTGTTGAGTTATTTGACTCAGCACTTGATGGTGTCCCAGTTTTGAGGCTTTTCACAAGAAATATCACTTTGGCAATGTGTTTAATGTTCTTGTTATCTTACATAATTTTCACTAGAGGCCTGGTTCACGAAATTCATGCCCTTGTGTTGGGGGGTCCCTCAGCCTGGGCTGCGCCCTCTCGCAGTCCGGGAGCCCTCGGGGGATGTCCGACTGCTTAGCACTGCCTCGGAGGCGGGAGAGGCTCCCGCCAACACAGCTGCACTCGCCAGCCATGAGCCTAGCTGAGCAACGCTCCTAGGCTGAGCAACGCTCCTCCTGTGGCAGCGTATTGACCACCAGGGGGCAGTTCCTGCGTTGAGGGTCTTCTCCCTGGTGGTCAGTGCGCGTCATAGTGACCAGTCGTTCTACCATTCAGTCGTTTTGCATATTAGCCTTTTATTATATAGGATTCTTCATGTGGTAACTTTACTGAAATGTGAACTATACAAAATGTATGGGTTAGACCTGCTATATCAAAAATTATAAGTATGTTTCATACATTTGTTTCTTACTGACATAATGAATTTTAATTAGAGTCTATATCTGCCCAAAATGTGTTCAGCAGCATTTGGTAGGTTTTCATATTTCTGATATATATTAGTTTGAAAGCATATTACCCAGATAAACAGATCACTTGAGTTTCAAAGTAATCACCACTTTGATGTAAATTATTAGTGGACACAGGGGGGAAAATTAGTACTAACTTAATAAAAGAAGGAAAGAAATTTTGAATTTTATATTTTTCTCTTTGAGTCAAATGTAAAATAGCTATAAATCTCTTTAAAAAAACACAAAAAAATTGTGTATTAATAGACATCAAAGTGTTTTGTGTTCATAGTAAAATTCCATTTGACTATTTAATTACATGTTATTTCTTGTTCACCTGTACTATTCATGTTTCAGTATATTCTTTTGGAATTGTACTACATCTTAATTTCTTTCTCCCTTTTGATTTTCATTTCTGTGTGTTTCGTTACCATTTCCATTTTGCAGATTATCCCACATCATCTCATTCTAAAACTGTCTCCCCATCACCTGCCTTTCTTGATGAAGAAGAATTCAGTGACTTTATGCAGGGGCCTGTTGAAGTTCCCACATGTGGGCCTTCTTCCACTTCCCAGCCTTTTCAGTCTTTCCATCCCACCACCCCACTTGGCCAGTTGCATACACAGAAGGCTGGAGCACAGCCTCTCCCTCCAGGTCAGATTCCAGTGTCTATTGCCTTACATGGTGTCCCTGGACAAATTCCTTATTTCTCTACTGCTTCAGCCTCATACAGTGTACAGAGAGCAGGTAACTCTTAGCATATTAAGAAAGTATTTTTAAGATAATCTAGGCTTATTTCTTTCTCTTACCTAAGTTGAATAATACAGTGATTTGGCAATGGAACATGTACCTGAATATATGAGTACTATTGAAATTCATCAAAATAAGAATCTAGATTTTTTAATTCTGGGGGCCTCACTTTCCAAAAAAGTGATTTAAAACTTTTGCTCTTAAATTAGGCACTATTTAAACCACCTTAGAATTTTAAAAACAAACCGATTTCTTCATAAGATTACTCTTATTTGGGAAAATCACTAATACCATTTTCTTAGAGTAATGAGCTAGGGAAAGCTGCTTTAGAAAGTGCTCTCTCTAGTTCAGTTTCTTTTGCTGTCCTCGGGCAAATCTTTAACACTTGTGAAATGATGGGGGTTGGGACAGTTACATACCATGGCTTGAGACATAGAGTAGTGCTGAGAGGGATCTTAGCTGATATGTACTGAGTCTGCACTTTCTCAGTTAACAGAAGAGAAACAGACCCAGAGATGATGTTACTGGCCAAGGGTCTCACCAGTGATTAGTGGAAGTGTCCATATCGTGTGTAGGTCACCAGACTTCCAAGGTAGTACTCCTTCTACTATACCATTCTATCTGCTACCTCAGAGAATTCTTGAGAATCAAAGTAGATTTAAAATCCATAAGTCTCTCAATTTCTATACAATTGTGTAGTGATGGAATTATTTAGAAGTTTACATTGTATGTGGCAGGATCTTCCCTTAAGAATCTGGGCATGGAAATGAATGATTGAAAAAATTAGAAATTTTGCAGTTTTATACAAATAATCCTTCATGCTGTTTGTTTAGGCCCTTCTTTGGAGGAGAAGTTCCTAGTATCTTGTGATATAAATACATCTGAGCAGGAACAAATTAAATTAAGTACTTCTGAGGTTGGGCACAGAGCCCAAGGCCCAGGTTCCAGTAAGAACCATCTTAGTTTAACGGCCAATATCAGGGGTGCTGTGGATGGACGTGTAAGTGGTACCACTACTGCAGAGGCAGAAAAGACTTCAGACCAAAACCTGCCCATTGAAGAAAGTGGTGAGCTCATGAAATATTTAGCAAAAAATTTAATTAACCAAATGCTGCTCAAATGCTAACACCTTAAGCATTAATCTTAAAATGAATGTGCTTGATTTTGCTAATCACAATTTTGCTTAAAATATATTTAATGCATTTCTTTCTTCAATTAACCCCTACGATTTTGCTCTGAATTCTTTCGATATACTGTTACTCCTTTTAAAAAATTTTGGTAGTGTTTTTAAATCAGAATCATTCCTGAAATTTCTTTTTTAAAAACTTTTCATTCCCCTTCTTGCACTTTGTGTTCTTCTATAAAGGTTAAAATTTAACTGGAAAAGTCACCAATGAGAATATAGTTTTGTTTCTCTGAAGTAAATCAGATGCACTGCTCCCTAAAAGGTCAAATTTTTATAAGCTCAGCTTGCAGAAATGAATTAGAATGTGGGCAACCCAGGAGGTAAACTTTTGGGGGGTATTTCACTGGACAAAATAAATAAAAATCCTATGCATCTAAGGCAGCAGTGTCATGTTCAGGTAAAAAATATCAGACTTTATAAAGAAACATAAAAAGCTGTAAATGAAGCTTAGGCAACCATATTTTTTTTTACATATAAAAATTTAAACCACTGATTATTGTGTTTTTCCCCTTTAATTTGTAATACATGTGAAATGGTGCAAGCCTCATTTGATTCAGAATATTGATTTGGTATATCTTAGGTTTCTTTTTCAATAGACTCTTTAGGATATAGTTAATGTGTAGGAGTTGTTTAGAAACCAAATATTTTAGTTGTATTGGTGACTTTTTTTTAGTGTCTCCAGCCTGTGCTCTTTTTATAAAAAACTATGACTCCATGTGATTCCCCCATCTTCTACGTGGACTGTTATATATATTAGGTGATGTTCCTTATCTTCTAGGTGTTGGTGTATTTCCCTCACAAGATCCTGTTCAGCCCAGAATGCCTCCTTGGATTTACAATGAAAGTTTGGTTCCAGGTAATAAAAGCTTCTTTGTCCAGGATTCCCATCTGGATATTTTGCTCTAAATGTTGTAAATGTAATTGTAATTACTGTTGTGGTTACAAAGTATGCAGAAGGAATTGTAACTTTTTTCTGAAAGACTACAGAAAATTATATAGATCTAGTGTTTCTTAAGGCTGCCTCATATAAGAAGTAACTATATAAATGAAGGAGAAATGTTTTGCTTATGTTTTATTGACCATCATATACTTTTAATCCTAAAAACTTGTTGATTTATCATGCTCTAAAATAAATGATCAAACATTTATTTTATAGGTTATTAATAACTATAAAGAATAGTACTGATATGTGTGATGCAATTTTGTGAACTCTTGGTGATTAGTTTATATTTTAAAAAATATTCCTATGACTTCTTTGTCATGTGGTAGTATCTGAAATAAAAAGACCAAGTGGCATCTTTTTCTACACTAGAAGATGATGTTTACTTTTTTCTTTAAAATGTTATTACTGTTGAGCCAAAAAAAAACACATTTACTAAGGTGCACATTTTGTGACACTATTCAGTTGATACGAAGAATAGGTCTGTTTAAGCCATGGTTGACTATTATATCAGAATATATTAATCAAGCTTAGTAAATTGTAACTTACTAAATTTGTTCTACTTTGCCAACCCCTTGTAAACTAAAAGGTAGCTTTCATCAGATCTTTAGTGTTATAGATTGCTTATAGACTAAAATTATTGATTAAATAACGCATGCAAGATCCTGATAGCTGAACTTCTTTTTACATCATAATCACAAATTGAAAGGCTAATTTCCCAAACCAGTATGGAACTTCAGTTGTACACAAAAACAATAGGTTTTCTTCCACCTGCCCATTAGATAGTTTGCATCTTTTTGTCTTCAAGCCAAACGAACAAAAAAAATTGGACTTGGTATATTTTGGAGTTACGCCCATTTTCTGCCAGCTTGTTTTCTTTCTTTCTCCTTCTTCCAAACATACATGTACACATAATTTTCCTAGCCAAAATATGTGTTGTCATGGCTGGGCTATTAATCTGCAACCCATAGTTAAATCATAGATGTAAAATTTTTGCTTTAAACATTTTTCCCTATCTACCTTAGCCCTACCCACTTTCATCCCCCAAAACTCCTCCAACTAGGGTTGCCAGATTTAGCAAATAGGCATACAGAACAGCCAGTTAAATTTGAATTTCAAATAAACAGTAAAGAATTATTTAGTATACGATAACGATAAGTATGTCCCATGCAATATTGATATCCTATATGTTTTATGTCAACCCTTTCTCAAACAGCCTTTCTCATTTTGTCCTTTTGAAACCCTATTTTATTGTGAAAACGTTCCCAAATAGTCCCTTTCTTTTTTCTGCTTCCTTGCCTTAACTGAAACTGTATTTTTCCCCTGAAGGCTATATTCCATAGCACCTTACCCATTGATGTTTTTTCTCACTGCCTCTAATTCATCGGGACAGGGAAAAGGTGGTACTAGTATAATTTCCCCTTTCAACCGCTGTTCTCAAACTATTCCCACCATCCTTATTCTACAACTTCTCTTTAAAGTCCACCTCCATTTATTGTTGTTACTACCATCTACTAAATTATAAGACATTTTCTTACTTTTAGTCCCAAATCTTCATCTTTAGGACCAAGCTCCAACCTCTCTTCTAAGCACCATACCTTAATTATCTGCTGGATATTTCCACTTGAATATCTTTACACAGTTCAAACCCTGACATGGCTTTAGTTCTATTAAAGCAGTTTGACTTAAGATTATTCTTGTATAAGCAACATTGACAAAAAACATCAATCAGTTGTAATGTATTTATGTTTGTAATCTGGTCTTTCCTTTAATAGATGTCTATAAGAAAATCTTAGAAACCACAATGACTCCAACTGGAATAGATACTGCAAAACTTTATCCCATTCTGATGTCATCTGGACTTCCCAGGGAAACTCTTGGACAGATATGGGCCTTAGCTAATCGAACTACACCTGGCAAACTTACTAAAGAAGAACTTTATACTGTTCTCGCCATGATTGCAGTAACACAGGTAGACATTGTTTCAGTTAGATCAAATAATTTTTCAATATAAATTGGAAGAATATGAATCCTTTGTGATTACAACCTCCTAACATTCCTTGTACATTAAAATTTAGATTATTTTCAAGAGACAGTACTTCAAAAAATGTATAGTTTATATGAAGCACATACTAGAAAAATATTCCTTTGTTTGAAAACTATTTAATATATTAACATCTTCTGACATGACTATCTCTCTTCTGAATTTGAAAGTTAGTAATAGATGAAGTTTCTCTCTATCCTTTGAAGTGCTTGTTTAAAATTCCTTAGATATAAAGTAGTTTCCATCTGATAGTAATTTCTCTTATATTACATTTATAATATATCTAATCATGATTTGATTATAGTAAATTAACCAAACTTGTCAGAGTGAAAATGTCAGAATTGATACCTGTTGGCCATTTTTTTGCTAAATATTAGGATTGCATTAACTTTGTAACTTACTTTCTTGTATTAAATTCATGAGTTTTGGGAGAGTTAGGAGTGAAATCATACCAATGCTACAGATTTTACATTTTGGTCTGTCTTTGCCAGATTTAGTTGTATGTGGTTTATAATCCGCTAAAATGTTTCCATTTTCTTCCTATGTAGAGGGGTGTTCCTGCCATGAGTCCTGATGCTTTAAATCAGTTCCCAGCGGCTCCTGTTCCAACTTTAAGTGGCTTTCCTATGACTTTGCCTGCTGCAGTGAGTCAGCCAACTGGGATGCCTTCAGGTCCTACAGGCTCTATGCCCCTCAACCTCGGGCAGCCAGTCATGGGCATTAACCTTGTTGGACCAGTGGGGGGAGCTACAGCCCAGGCTTCCAGTGGCTTCATGCCAAGTTACCCTGCAAATCAGGTAAATGGAGAAACTGCATATTTCCAATAATCCCTGAAAGGAATTTGGGCAATGTTTTTTCCAGAGATGCAGAGAAGACTGCTGGATTATGATGGACTCAGGAGGTGAAGATTAAAAAAAAAAATACAAAACGTAATTTTTCATTATTTAAAAAACATGAAGCAATTTGTTAAGCCTTAAGATAGTTGAATTTTGGCTAAAAGTTTATAGTTCTTTATACCATATACATTTTAAATATCAAGCCTAATAAAATTCATTAAATTCTTAGGCTGTTAAACCTGAAATTAAAATACTTCAGTTTATTTTTCATTTCTCAGATTAGCAAGAAATTTAAAAACAATATTTAGTATCAGTAAAAATGTAGGGAAAAGGGACTATTGATCCAGTCTTTTTGGCATGTGGGTTTGTTAATAGCTCTCAAATTTCTAAATGTATCTTCTGACCTACACAGTCAGGCTGTTAGGAATTTATCTCACAGAAATAGTAACTCAAATTAGCACAGATACAAAATGATATCTGTTATAACATTGTTTGTTATAAAAAATTAGAAATGGCTAAATGTCCCTCAGGAAAAGAAAGGTTACATAAATTTTGGTTCATTCATACAGTGGTAAACTGTTTGATCATTAAAATGAATTAGGATAGATCTGTATGTACTGCATTGAAAAGATGTCCATTTCATATAATTACATTTTTTAAAGTGAACAATATAAGCTCATTTTTTATAAAGCAAATGAACTGTTTATAATAAGCTTATATTACTTTTTAAAATTCACAAACATGTATAAATGTTTTTTAAAGATGACAGGTTCTCAGTAATCTGTTAAATGATTTAGCTGTTTAAAAATTATATAGGTTAGTCCTAGCCGTTTGGCTCAGTGGATAGAGCATCGGCCTGCAGACTGAATGATCCCAGGTTTGATTCCAGTCAAGGACACATTCCTGGGTTGCAGTCTCTATCTCCAGGAGGGGTCATGCAGGAGGCAGCTGATCAGTGATTCTCTTTCATCATCGATGATTCTATCTCTTCCTCTCCCTTCCTCTCAGAAATCAATAAAAATATAATTAAATATATATATATAGTTTAGCTTTTTAAATCAGTTTTTTACGATTTGTACATTAGAGTACCTAATTTTTTAGACAAGATTCCTCCCTTAATTAAGCACTGGAGTTGATGTTGTATCTAAAGGGTGTTCTTCTAAAATTAGGTAGTTGTAACTAAATGCAGAGATTTAAAAGGTAGTCTTTGAGATCGGCATTTGGAGATTTGTTATTTACTATTTTACCAGTTTAATGCTCTCTCTTTAAATGTTCTCATAAACCTAGGTGGTAAAACCAGAAGAAGACGACTTCCAAGATTTTCAAGATGCTTCTAAGTCGGGATCCCTTGATGATTCTTTCAGTGATTTCCAAGAGTTGCCCGCTTCTTCAAAATCAAACAATTCCCAGCATGGAAACAGGTACAAAGGAGTTGATTATAGTTAACATTGTATTTAATAATTGAGAAAGAGACATCCACGATGGGAAGCCTAAGTGTAAGTAAGAGAATTAAGACTCTTTACTTTCATGGTTTTTCTGATTAACCTCTCCTTATTCATTGTTTTACTCTTCAAACTTTTGTCCGCATTGTCCACATTAAACTTCATCCCCTACCATTTCTTCCTGGTACACACCTGCTTACCTATATTTTATTTGCCTGTGCTAAACCTGATTTATTATAGCTGAGTGAATCTGTGCAGTGAGGACTTCATGATCTTGTGTTATGACCAGGTCTTCAACTGCTGAAAAGGTTTTTAGCCTGAAGCACATAATTTGATACTTTTGCAATAAATATAATGTTGATTTTCTATAGAAATCATAATTCAGAAGATTAAATATGATTATTCACATCTCATACTTAAGTCGAGATTAATGGCTGTTAGGCGTTCGTATTTCTCTTTGTTTGCATAGACCGTTGCACAAACATATCTCTAATGTTTTATGTGCTAGCTTAACTTTTAGGTACAGTAACTGGTTCAGTACTTTTTCACCATTCCAACATTTTGAAAAAGTATTTAGATACTTCTTCCACAGAGTAGAACATACCAGAATTTGATTAAGCAATATGAATTTCTTCAGGGTTTTTTTTGAAACTTGTTTTTGTCAGGATACATATTCCATTTCTCTTATGTTTCTATTGGTGCAATTCCATTCATCTTTTCCCTTTTAACTCATTGATTATCTCTTAGTCAACATTTCTTGCATATGCACTGTAACAAGAACTGAGAGATAGGCATTAAATCACAAATTAGGGGAAGAATTATTCTGATTTTAGGAGTATATCAAATACATGTAAATAACATATAGAAAAAATATGTGACTTTAAAGGACTAGTATTTTCAAGCCCACTACACCAGTATATGTGTTATTAACCTGGTAGACACAGAATAATATTTCTTTCTCATATCTCTTCCTTTGAACAAAATGTTCTACTGCTATCTGAAACATACCTGAATGACCCAAGACATCTCAAAGTACCTGCATAAAATTAAATTTATTGTTTTCCTAGTTAAAGCTAAATAAAAAATTATTAAATCATCATTTTCTTCTTTGGTGACTCATGTCACCATATTCAGTCACCAGATCAGAAACATGTTATTTATTTTTGGCTCCCTCCTCTCTCCTTTACCACCATCAACTCTGTCAGCTCCCCTTGTCATGGAAAAGCCCATGTGTGATCTTGCTCCTGCCTACCCTCTCAACTACTGCCATTTCCCCACAGCTCGTACTGCAGCCATGCCAACATGACTTCAGACTCACCATGCTCTTTCCAGCTTCTGGCCTTTTACATTCCATTTCCTTCAATCTGAAGTTCTTTCCATCGTTAATTCTAGTTCCATTTCAAAAATTGATTTAATATAAGAAATTTTTACTAGCCCTTTTGGATCAATCACTGCTACCAAGATGAGTTAAGAGCCTCTCCTATCAAGGTACCTTATGATATCTGTGCCCTAATTATAATTTCTGGGCTACCTGACTATTTCCTTCACTAGGCTATAAGTACCTGAAGGCAATATTTCAACTAGCCCATGATTTGTAGTTAATAAAAGTTTGATGGATGTTATATTATATTGTAGTATGAAAGTCACAGACTGAAGTTATCAAATTGGTTGTTCATTCCTCTGTGGGGAAAAACCTCTCATTAGATGAAATTAAAATTGGGGTATAGAAAGTTTTAAAATGGTGGCTAGACCTGAGATATGTGGGGCGTTAGCAGTTTTGTGTGGCATTTCTCCACATCATAGTTGACTTTCATACACAGCCATTCTTTGCAGATTTTTCTTACTCAGTTCTGATTTGACTTTCCTTGCATGAAAACATTTTGCTCATGTCTAAGAATCCGTGATCATTGTTTACTTATTCATTCAGAAACATTTACTTAGCATCTGCTATATGCCAGACATTGGGATAAGCACTAGAGATAATTGAGAAGCAAAAAACACAGTTTTTGCTCTCAAGAAGCCTAGTTTTATCTGGGTATTTATATTATCTGATAAAACTCTCTTAGAATTGGTCCTTAAATGTGTGTGTGTGTGTGTGTGCATATATAATGAACTCCCTAGTTTATGATAATCTGTATTCCATATTGTGAGTTTATTCTTAAAGGATATTTGTTAAATCACAATATGAATAGCTAAGCCTAGGTGAGACCACTTTGGGTGGTATTTTTAAGCAGAAAATGGGCTTTTTTTTTTTTTGTCATCAGAGAATATAAAAAGGAAAGGAAAGTGTTAGAAGTAGGCTGGAGTGGAGAGTATTGTTAGTGGAGAGGTGGTGGGAATGACATTAGTTAAGGGCTGCACCAACTGTGGGATGCCATGATTTATGGCATAATCTGTAAAACATTATAGAAATAAGAAGTGGCATGATGAAAGTGATTTTTGCTGCTGTGTGTGGGATAAATTCAGCTGCCATGATAATCCTGTTCTGAAATTATGAGAGGTACTCTGGATTTAGAGTTATAGATACTAAAAAATATGTATCTGAGAAATTGGTTGGACTCCATGTTGAACTGGATGTCAAAGTCAAAGGAGAAATAATTAAGCTGGTGTGAAAGGGGATCGGGAAGACAGCAACATCATTCATTTATCCGTTCAGAAAAAGCTTTGTGTGTGTCAGGCACTGGGGAGCCTAGTATGATAAACAAGACAGATATAGGGCACTGATGCTAGAGTAATTTAAGGTGTAGAGGTTTTGAGTTGCTTGTTTTGCTTTTTAAATGGGTGTATTTAGCAGGGTGAGCAAATAAGTAAAATCATCTACCACAACCATGTTGGAGTGATTGTAAAGCATAAATGGAATTTTATTTTGTTGAGTTCAGTCAGCAGTACTTCATTATCCTGAAGATCCTCGCTATTTTTTTTTCTAATTCTGAAAATAAATTTTAAATTAATAATATTAATTGTCACATTTAGTAGAAGACTTTAAAAGACCATAGCTAAAGTTACAGGTCATGAAAAACTAATAGATCATTCAACTTTGTCTTTTATTCCTAAGGCATTGATTACCTTTATTCCTGTGTAATATTCTGTTCAATGAGTTGTAGTTTAATTACTTATGGAACTTTTAAAAATTCACCTATAACATATAGCTGATGCTCTGTTTATCAAGATCAAATATGTAGCAGCTGTTTGGTAGTGAATCTGAAATTATAATATTTGATAGCACCAAGCCCTAAAGCACTGTGGATCCCCATTAATGTGTGTGTGCAAGAGCTGGGTTTCTTTCTTTGCTTGGAGGCCACTGATAAGAAGATTTAAATGACTGTGGAAAGGTTTTTGCTCCAGGGCAGAGAACTCAATAGAAATCCATTTATATAACTTGCAGTGTGGTATTGAGCGACACAAACTAGTGGTGGAATATAATCATTCATATGTAAAGGTGGTTCTTCCTGGGAGCTGCCTGTGTTTGATAAGAAGGGAGGGGGGTGGGAAGCAGTGCTTTTCTAGTATGTATTAAACTGGTCCAAGAATTACCTACATAGATACTACTCATTACACTATTTTTCCATCCAGAGAGAAATGTGTCCACAGGCAAAAATATCTTTATCTAATTTTGAAGTGATTGTTGTTTTACTACAAAGATAGCTACTGGAACCGCTGATGTGATCCTAGCAAAAAATGCAAATAACTCCATTGCTGCTATCAGGTGTGTAAACTGCTGTCAATAAGCAACGCCCGGAAGCAGCAGCATGATCAAGAGAGGAACAATTTACATCTTGGCTTGAACAGCATTTCATAAATATATTTTTATCTCAGCTATTCCACCTCTGCATTCTGACCGCATTTTAGAGAATAATTTATATTCAGGTTCACATAATTTACTTTAAAATATTGGGTATACCTATTTGGAGCAATTCACTTTTATGGTCATAAAGGTAAAATTGCAGTAGGTCATCATTCTATGATAATCTATTTCCAGTGCCATTCCGGTTGTTTTTATGGCTTAAAGATGTGATTAGATGGTCAGTGTGGATCCAACAATAATCAAGAGGAGAATTATTGGTTGGGTGTTGTTTCAATATATTTTTTTCAAGAAGGATGTTGCTTTTAATCATTTGTAGCATATACATATTTTTTACTTTTAAAACAGCCATGTGTTTTAGTTGGGTTTAGGTACCTATTTGCCATTTTAATTCTAAGTCCTACTTGAGAAGGAGAGGATTTAGTGTTCTAGTCATTAAGAAGTATTTTTTCCCTTTCAGTGCCCCTTTGTTGATACCACTTTCTGGAACTAAAGCATCAGCTTCAATGGATAAATATGCTGTGTTTAAAGGAATTGCAGCTGACAAGTCCTCTGAAAATACTGTTCCATTTGGAGGTAAAAATAGTTTGTGAATGTAAATCTTTGTTTTTAGTGGTGGCCTTTTTAAAAAGAAGCTATTTTATTGATTTCAGGGAGGAAGAGAGAGAGAGAGAAACACCAGTGATGAGAGACAAGCATTGACCGGCTGCCTCCCGCACGCTCCACCCACCAGGGATCGAGCCCACAACCCAGGCATGTGCCCTGACCAGGAATCGAACCATGACCTCCTGGTGCATAGGTTGATGCTCAACCACTGAGCACACTGGCCAAGCCTTAGTGTGGCTTTTTATGGTGAACTAGAGGCCCAGTGCACGAACTCGTGCATGGGTAGGGTCCGGCCACCAGCCGGGGCCTCCCTTCCCCGGCTACCGGCCAGGGCCTTCCTTCATTCCACACCACCCCTTGGTGGTCAGCGCACATCATAGTGAGTGATTGAATTCCCAGTCAGTTGAACTCCAGAGGGGACACTTTGCATATTAGGCTTTTATATATATAGATGTGTAAATGCCTATACCACGTGTTAAGTATGTTTGGCTAACCCAGTCTGCCTTATTTTCTTGAGTTGTGATCTCAAGGTTCCTAACCTTACTTGAGTTTCTGTCTTTTTAATCATAGAGTCTGGTGATAAATACAGTGCTTTCAGAGAACTTGAACAGACAGCAGAGAGTAAATCTTCAGGTAAGTTTTTGATTCCTTAAATGAATAAATTATTTCAATTTCTAATAAAAGAGATCTTTGAACGTTCTTTCAGTGACACCTCTGAATGCCTTTATTTTATTGTGTATTGGTGGTGGTGGTTGTTTTTTCCTGTGTGTCTGGAAATTATCAGGAAGCAAAATGTGGTTCAGTTATTGGAAATTATTTTCTAAAATTTAGTGTAAACCCCAAATCAGTGCAGTTTCCTCTAAAGATAGTGCATTTCCTTTCTCCAGAAGCCTTTAAGCCATGTTAGACTCCTGTATCAAATGGAGGGCTTCGACCATTTTTGGTTATTTTAATGTCCCACAAAACTGTGGACTGTATAGAAGGCAGCAACCAGTTATTTACTTTTCAAGATTTTCAAAATTGGTTATCTTACCTAATAAAAGAGAAACATGCAAATTAACCATCATGCTGCTACACCCACAGCCAAGCAGAGTGAGTATGCAAATTAACCCAACAAAGATGGTGGTTAATTTGCATATGCAGGCAAAGAGCTGCCAGGAGGGGCATGGTGCCTGCTATGAGGGGAAGGGGGGCGGCGGAGGGAGCTGCTGAAGCGGTGCTCCGGACAGAAGTGAGGACTTGCCGGCTCCCGGGCAGGCCAGGAGCAGGGACTGGCCGGCTCCCAGGTGGCCGGGAAGTGGGGACTTGCTGGCTCCCGGGCAGCTGGGAGTGAAACCAGGGGAAGGAAGGCCTGTTCTTGCATCAATATCATGCAACGGGCCTCTAGTAATTTAATAAAATGAAATGGAAGGGCTTTCTATGCATATGTGGTCTCCATGTCTGATAGAAGGGTTAAGTAGAGTAGAAAGGAAGATAGAATGATATGCCCTGGTGGGGTGGCTCAGTTGGTTGGAGTATCATCCCATACACCAAAAGGTTGCAGGTTTGAGTCCTGGTCAGGGCAGATACCTAGGTTGTGGGTTTGATTCTCTGTCAGGGTGCATACAGGAGGCAGCTTATTGATGTTTCTCTCTCACATCAATGTTTCTCCCTCCCTCCCACCTTCTCTTTCCCTCCCCACTTCCTCTCTTAAATCAATAAGCATATCCAGTAAACATATCCTCTGGTGAGGGTAAAAAATAACAACAGTAAAATGATGATGTGAGAGCCATATATGTAAAGGGTAAAAGTTATGTTTGTGGTTAAATTCTACTGTAAACTTGATATGCAGGATTTAGATAATCTATATGCCAAATTATGTCCTTCAAATCTTAACTGCACATGCTATGAAATTTGTATACTCTGTTGAGTTTTTCCTGGGAACAGTACCACATTCTACTTTTTTGTACTGAATGCACAAATTTGGAACATCCTTCAACAGTCACTTGCTCTCACCCTTCTGCCTAGGGCAGTGGTTGCCAACCTTTCGGACATCACAGACCACCAGTGGTCTGCGGACCACCAGTTGGCGACCGCTGGCCTAGGGGATGGGAGGAGAATATAGGAAAAGTGAGTATATGTGAAAGTTTAAGTAGAGCGTGTACTGCTTAAATATCTAAAAAGGGAATCTCACCTTTTCTGAAAATACTCAGTCCCTGGCAGTTCTTGTATGCTAGAAATGCTCCCTTCTGTTTCAGCCAAGCCTTTAGGTTGTAATAACTATCTTCCTCCTTGCCTGTATTAGGTACTAGGAGTACAAAGATAAGCCCTAGAGAAACTTTTGGGTTGTTAATTTGTCATTTACTCCTAGCAATGCTTTCATCAACTCCTGGGCCAAGGCAAGTTTGAAACAGAGTATGGTTTAGTACCGGGGGTCTTTGTATAGTATGGTATTAATGATCAAGTGTATGTATGTTATTTCTGGGAAAGACAGTGGTGCCACCCAAATGTCCTTAGTCCTGCTTTTTGACACTTTATTAACAGGATTCCAGATTGTTGTTGCCATTTTTGTGTACTTGCTTTCATTCCTTTCTTAACTTTAACTCTATGGCCTTCCAGGCAGAAATGCCAACTTTGTTCATTTTAGAACGTATTTTATTCTACTTGCATTAAAAATACATTGGCCTTACTAAGTATGTAAGTATCTTAGAATTTATGAAGACTCTTATGGTATTCTGCTCAGAGCTGTGGGTTTCTTAGGTTACTAAATGACAGAGTTTAATAATATTTCCTTTTTTCTACCCTGCAGTTTAAAACATAAAGTTAATGAGGAAAATATTTTATGTAGCTAAGTGACACTGAAGTTTTAATAAAATGTGATCTCTTTTGAAACGTTTTTAGGGCCTATAAAGTAACAACTAGAGAGGGAAATTTATGAGGATTCAGAAGTTAACTGAAAAGCTACCCATGAAGTAATATGCTTAATGGAACTTCTGATATGCAAACTTCAAATGATTGTAACTAAATTATTTGCCTCCAAAACCCCTTTGTTTTTGAACTTGTAAACCTATCCATTTTTATTTCTTTTTAACCTTTTCACTCAGCTTACATTTCTAATGGAAAAGTTTACAATTCATCAGTAAGTTTAGTTTGCTGTGGTTATTTCTTTTTAAAAATGACAAAGCAAAACTTGTCAATTTCACAGATATTTCAAAGCAGCACATCAAAAATTTTAGCTGTGACAAAAATTAGCTGCTTATTACCTTTTCATTTACAGAAATAATAAAAATATTGTCAGTGATATACTTGCCTAAAGTACTAGGGTGATTTTTTAAAATGTTTTACATCTGCTTCTCCTGTTGGTTTGTGAAATTGATTATAGTTTTATTGGTCTTATGTTTACAAACATAAATAGAGGAATTCTGAATGTTTTTCCTCTCTTTCTAAAGTTTTCCTAATAATACTAAATAGATTTCTTTGTGTTGATGAATTATGCTGGTGAATTGGTTAAGTAGCTCAGATTAAGAGGAAAAAATCTGCTTCTGTTATTTTCCATGCTTTTTTTATGATATATCAACATATATATCACTTTACATGCACAATATATTTAAAGCCTGTATAATTTTAATGACAATTTTAAGAATTGGATTTTAGTTTTAAATACATTTTTATAGTTCATATGCTTTTATATTTTATTTTTAGGGAAAATATAATTTAAAAAGTGGATGAGGAAATTAAAGCTCATATTTTGACTTATAACTCTCTGACACTTATATTTTTAAATGGGTGATGTTGGTATAGCTATATTTATATTTGGTTTATCCTGGTTTTCATTACCTGGTATTATCTAGTGGATTTTATGGAAGACCTTCAGACACCATTAGAAAACTAAGATCATTTGCATCCCAACCTCATACCTATGTGTGATAACATTACTATGATAATAAAGAATAGAAAACCTAATAAGAATCATGGCTCCAGATTTTTATCAGTATCTTAACTGAGTCTATTTAAATATTTATGAGAAATACATTAGCACCTATTTTCTCTGACTAAAAAATTAATTTTGTCAGAACCCCATCCTCAGAGTAGCAAAGTATAAGTTTAAATCATATCCTTGGAAAGTTTTAATAATAGAGTTAGTGCGTATTCAAATCCCTTTGAATTTTAATAAGTGTTCAGTGAGATGACTGATTTCAAGAAAAACCCAAGTACTGCCTGGATTGGATTTGTTAAACAGTATAGGGAGAAGCTGCTTTACAGTGTGCACTGGGCCAGAATGCTTTGCAAATAAGTAGATACTTTTTCAAAAATATTCATCAGAGTTGCCTTTAAATTAATGCTTCCATATAATGGAGCAAGACCACCTACTATGTCAAGTTAAAGTGGTGTACATCCCAAGTTTAGATGGAGGGTTTTTTGTTATTGTTGTTTCTTTTCATAATATTCCATTGGTACCTGTGATATATTTTTCCTGATTGATCACAATGTAACACATTTTATATTTAAAGGGCAATGTTTTAATATAACTCTCTTCAGCAATGACTTTTTTTTAAAATATATTTTTTTTATTTCAGAAAGGAAGGGAGAGAAAGAGAGAGAAACATCAATGATGAGAGAGAATCATTGATCGTCTGCCTCCTGCACCCCCCCACACACACACTGGGGATGGAGCCCACAACCCAGGCATGTGCCCCTGACCTGAATTAAACCTGGGACCCTTCAGTCCACAGGCTGACACTCTATCCACTGAGCCAAACCAGCTGGGGCCAGCAACGACTTTTTATTCTATTGCACCCTTGGCTGGCCATCCATAGTGAGAAAAAGTTCTGCAAGCAGTGCTTTTGGCCAACTGAAGGATCTGGCACCAGGAGACTTCTCACACTACAGGAAGCAAATGAAAATAATACTATTTGGTGCTCGTGGTTTGATTTTGATTTTTGTATCACTAGCCTTCAATGTGGAAACAAATAGGTAGTTCCTAAAGGAATATTTGGTACGGTTTAAACTATAGTTAAATTACGTCATTCCAGTAAGGGAAAACTTTATAAAAGTATGCTTGTCGTATTTTAAAATACATTTTTTTTATTGATTTCAGAGAGGAAAGGAGAGGGAGAGAGAGATAGAAACATCAGTAATGAGTGAGAATCATTAGTTGGCTGCCTCCTGCATAACCCCACACTGGGGATGGAACACACAACCCAGGCATGTTCCCTGACCAGGAATCGAACCATGACCTCCTGGTTCATAGGTCAATGCTCAACCACTGAGCCATGCCGGCCAGCAAAGTATGCTTGCCATTTAACATGCTGTGCATCATATTGTTTTCAGCTCTTTTTTATTTCGCTGTTTTTGTTGTTTTCTTTCAGGAGAAAACTTTGCAGAATTCAGATCTGCAGGGACTGATGATGGTTTCACCGATTTTAAAACTGCCGGTAGTATATCACCCCTAGAGCCACCAACAAAAGACAAAACTTTTCCAGCAGCCTTCCCCTCGGGAGCTATACAACAGAAACAAACTCAAGTGAAACATCCTCTGAACTTAGCAGACTTAGATATGTTTTCCTCAGTTACTTGCAGCAGCGAGAAACCATTGTCTTTTTCAGCTGCATTTAGTACATCAAAATCTGTTTCTACACGACCACAGGCAGGACCTGCTGCAGCCACAGCAGCATTGGCATCAACTAAATCTTCTAGTTTGGCTGACGATTTTGGAGAATTCAACCTTTTTGGGGAATATTCTAGTCCAGCATCTGTTGGGGAGCAGGATGACTTTGCAGATTTTATGGCTTTCAGTAATAGCTCTGTTTCATCTGAGCAAAAGACAGATGACAAATATGATGCCCTCAAAGAGGAAGTTAGCCCTGTTCCTTTGACCAGCAGCTCGAGCAACACAGTGAAGAGTGGACAATACTCAGCCACTGCGTCTACCAAATATGATGTCTTCAAACAGCTTTCTCTGGAAGGATCTGGACTAGGTGACGAACTGAGAGATAACCCTCCTTCAGGAAAAAGTGATGATGATTTTGCTGACTTCCACTCCAATAAATTTTCTTCCATGAACTCGGACAAATCCCTGGGAGAGAAAGCAGTGGCTTTCAGACACACTAAAGAAGACTCTGCTTCAGTGAAGTCCTTGGATCTCCCTTCCATTGGTGGCAGCAGTGTTGGCAAGGAGGACTCTGAAGATGCACTCTCTGTTCAGTTTGACATGAAACTGGCTGATGTGGGAGGAGAGCTTAAGCATGTCATGTCGGATAGCTCTTTGGATTTACCAACAGTTAGTGGCCAGCATCCTCCTGCTGCAGGTGAGGAATTGGTGAGATTGCTCTGGTGATGGTGATGTAGATTTCAAAGATGGTTCTGTGGGTGTTGATTTACAGACAGTAAGTCTCTGGCTCTTAACCTTTATGAATTTCTAATAACCTCTTAGTTACCAGTCCCCTTAAGCAGTGTTAAATTTGAATCTATGGATCCTTGGGTGTAATGGATACCATGAATACTATGGAACTTAGAGTGAATAAATATTTTTATTTTTGAAATCTAACATGAACTTGGTGTTAGAGGCACATAAAAATCCACTGCTAAATGAACCCCACATTGCCAAAATTTTTGTAGAAATTTTTGCAGTGCCAGTAATGTTCCTCTATTCTGTGAGTGAGGCCAGTGTTTCCCTCTCCTTTTTTCTTCTCTTGGGTATATTTAATAGCTGCCAATATAGTTTTCTGTTTGGTTTACAGAAACTGACTCTTATTAGGTCAATAAAGTAAGAATGTGTAGCTAGTTATACTGCAGTTTGCCAGGTCCCTACAAGAGAAAAAGAGAAAAAGTGCTTGTGTATGGATGTCCTGTGTGCCAGGGTCTGGCAAAGAGGAGGATGTGAGTTAGTGGATTTCAGGTACAGTTTTCAGTGTTAAACTTTATTCTTGGAAGTATTAAATTGTAACAGGTCTGTAGATGATAGAAAAGGTTAACCTCTCACTTTCTCATAAAATGTTTGAGGATATCTTATAAGGGAGCCCTCTTAAAGTTCTGTATGAATTTACATCTAGCAGTTTATTCTCTAGTTTAACTTCTTGTCATAAAAACTAGATTCCCAAGTGTCCTAGTTTCTGTTTTGTTTTGTTATTTGATACATATAGAAAGATAAACCTATTTTGTGGCCTTTAATAATGAGAGCTATCTCAGTATTACTGTATTATTCTAGAAAATTTATTATGCATATGAAGGGTTCATTGTTGTTGTTTTTTAACTAGAGAGGATCACATAACACACTTCCAAGTTTACAGATCCAGGCAGAAATTGTGAAGTATTAATGACTTTTGCAGTCAGAAGACAAAATTGCCTCTGTCCTTTGGCTATTGAAATGGAGGTATCCTTAAACAGGGTGCTGAGGCAGGAGCAAGTTTTCAGAGACGTTGTGTGTTTCACGTTGCAACTTGCCAGGGTATTTTCCAAGTGCAGTGGGTTGTCTGTCCTCAGACTCCTTGTGCCCCTGACTGTCTACTTCCTTTTTTGTACTTTTCCTCAGATAGTTTCCTATATATTTTTTTTGCTACTGTTTGTTTGATACAGTGAATTTGTTTCTCTTTTTTGTATGAGCTGCTTGAGCCACAGCAGTTGATTGCAAAATGCTCCATTTTCTGAACAACAGTATTTGATTTTTATTTAAAAATCTCATAACAAGTAAACTAACCTTCTGGACTCTGGAATTATTAATTAGAAGCTATTTTTCTGAAAGTGAATCTATATTCTTTCACAGTGCCAAGCTAGATGTTTTTATGAGATGAGTCTAATCTGGGTTTGGGGTGTCTTTTTTTTCTTTCCATTTTATCCGGGGAGGGGAGGCTGGGTTTTGCTTTTTTTTTTTTTTTTTTTACTTTGTTCTGATTGACCTGTTAAAATAATATTCTGTGCTCATGTTCTTTTATGTATGTTTGGAACATTCCCAGCTTGGAACCTGTAATGTTCAAGCCAAGTCTCTTCAGTTTGAGATATTCTTAAAAGCAGATTGTTTCTTCCTTTGGATCTGTAAACCTGTCAGAAAGAAGCAGTATCCCTTTAGAGCGGTTGTTAAAAGGGGTTGATGTCTGACCAATGCACTATATTGTTGTTGAGCAAAATAGCTGCATAAATGTATTGTGGAGAGTACATGACAGGGACTTCTTCGGTTTTTATGTTGACCACAGTATCTCTTGCTCTCTTAGTTTGAGGGTTAAAGGTACTTCTTGTTGGAGAAATTACAAGTGTGCTGATGAAGAGAGAATAAAATGTAGTAGATTGCTATCTCTAGACCTTAATCCTATTTAGAAACCCTAACTTAACTCTGAAGGGGATACTGTCTCTTTTAACTCTTGCTATAATTCTTTGTATGGAAGGTAGATAATGCTAATAACATTGCCTGATTTCTCTGCATATTATTACATTTAACCCTTTGAGCCCTTGCTGCATATAATTTCAAGTAGGCTGCTTTAGTCTGCCCACTAAATTTAATCTCTGGCACTGAAGCATCTTGACGTGCAGTCATTAAGATCATCTAGTTTTGTTGGCAGCAAGAGTTTACTTTCATTTGTGACACTCAAAGGGTTAGCAAGACTTCTGTAGCTACCTACCTACCTACCTACCTACCTACCTGTAAAGTAACTCTTCTTTGTCATTAAAAATCTTTGTATTTTAATCAGAGCCTTTTTTTTTTTTTGGCTGCTTTTCTGACGTCTTTTTTCATAGACATTTTCTGTGTGAATGTGCCTTTTCGAACTTGCTTTGGTATATTCCTCTGCAAATACTGATCTGCATGCTTATTCTGATGACTTATTTTCCAGCTCTCTGTACCACTCTCTTTTGTGATCTGTAAGTCCTATGTTAATAAATAATTCTTTGGCATATTTTGAAAGTGTGGGGATGTGTGTAATTTGTACTTTTTCAGGGTTAGACCAAAAAAAAAATCCCTCGTCCATATCAAGTTTAAAGCAATAGCATCCATCACCTGTGATTAGAGGGTTTTCCCTTTTGTTTGTTTTGTTTCCTCGAACACCTTTCTCTAGAAAAGTATTGGTGCATTTTAGCTTTTTCCCTTATAATTCCATTGATAAAATTTTTTAACATCTCACTGAATTAAGATATAACTTTAAATATTTTTTAAAGTGTAAACTGAACACAATTTTACACATTAGGAAATTTACTTCTTCTAGTGAAGAAACTGAGTAGATTTATTGCTTAGTAAAGATCACAGAGCCTGTCTCCAGTAGGAGTTCCATTGTGAGGAGAGGGGAAGGTGAGGGGGCAGAGGAAAAGGACACATTATCAGTAAATTCAATTTAAAATAAATTATCAAATGGTGTTGAGGTGGACTTCTGAGCACAGTAAATGTAAATTTAATTTAAATTGATAATCTCTGTACTGGAAAGTGTTCAGTGTTAATACCAGGACTGAATTGATTTGAGTTTGAAATTGGGTGCGTCACCATCTCATTGTATACAGTACTTTATCTTTCCCGCTTCAGAATGTATTGTGAAGCCGCTCTCAGTTGTTTTTTACTTCGTCCATAAAACGACTTTAGAGGATGCCTCAAAGTAGACCTCAGACATTTTCATTTTTAAGAAAAGAATTCTAGAAAGACCCACAAAACTTAACAAGAACAGACCAGATGTGGAAAATATTTATTTCATTTTATTTACTTATTTGTTTACTAGAGGCCCGATGCATGAAATTCGTGCAAGAATGGGCTTTCCTTCCCTTGGCTGCCGGCACCGCCTTCACTCCAGCCGGAGCCACCTTTTCACTCCGGTCCGGAGCCGCCTTTCCACCTTCCCACACTGCTCAGAGGCTCGGAGTGGCTGGGGCGGTGCGGAATGCCAAGCATCCTGTCCCCCGCCCCCTCGGCACCTGCATATGCAAATTAACCTGTCATCTTGGTTGGGTTAATTTGCATGCTCCGATTGGCTGGTGGGTGTCATGAAGGTATGGTCAATTTGCATCTTACTCTTTTATTAGTGTAGTTAGTGTACATTTCCCCTGGCTGAGGATCAACCTGCAACCTTGGCACAACGGGATGACACTCCAACCTACTGAGCACCCAGCCAGGCCCCCCCACCCCCAATTTTAGAGTATAATAATAGTGAAATACCTTGGGAATATTCTTGTTTTCAGATAAAAAAAACCCAAGATCAATAAAAACCTTGGGCAAAAGGGGTTGTTTCTATGGTTTAACTTTTTTTCCTTACAATTTGAGGCTTTAGTTTTTTGTTATATTTTAAAATTGAGGCAGAAAGGAAATTAAACCATTGAAGATGAGGATTTTTATTAGAATTCTTAACAGATCACTTATACTATGTGAAATATGCCATTTGAGAAGGAAAAAGGTTGCATATTGGGTTTTAGATTAACTAAGAAAAGCTGGGTTTGCCATTTTAAATATTGTGTATTCCAGGGCATAATGCTTTAGACAGTTGAATAATACTTGGTTTCAGAACCTTGTGTACTGCTAACTGATGTGAACGAAAGATTTTGGTGTAGCCTCCATCTAGACTGATAATACCAGGTGCCCTTTATTTAGGGTTTCCTGGTGCCATATATAAGACCAGTCTTGTGATAGCTGGCTAAGGTATTCCTTTGTCAATGAAATTATCTAATGTTAGGTTGGTCCACCTGAGACTTTTATTTTAAAACCTTTCTGCATTTATCTAAGCAGGCTGGAGAAAATGACTGAATATAATTGTATGTAAAACAGTCGCATTCACAAATTGAACCATTAATGTGTTCAGAGTATAGGGAGGAAGTTTTAATAATGTAATATTATGAACTTGCAATAAAGAGTTAAAGAACTCTGTGCTACAGATTTAAACAGGCAAACAAAAAATAGTTTTGTTTTTTTCCAATACCAAGTTAACACATGAAGCGCCCAGCCTGTTTTGTCTTCTGGACGGAAAGCATAGTGTCAGTCACTGGTGACTGACTGGGCGCTTAATGTGTTAAGTAAGATGTGGTTAGTGCTTGACTTCATACATCAGTGCCTGAGAAATTATACAAATGTATTTATATTCTACAGTCACTCTATTGTTCACATAAAAATCACTGCTGATTTTTCTAGCCAGAACTGGGTACCTTATGGCTAGAAATGGTGCCTAAGCCATAAAAATAGCACATTAGTCATTTTTGAATCCTGAAAGAAGAGGCATCTGTGGACATAGGTGCTTTAAGGCACTCAAGTCTTGAACTGTCATTGTAACTTACTGTGCAATGGTAAAATCTGGAAGATATTTATGATGGCTACCTTAAAGATACTAAAAATATAAACATTAAGCCAGGATAGAAAGTCCTTTTCCATTAGATTTCTTTTCACTCTGTCTTGTTTGCGTACATTTTTTCCTAGAATTTCACTTTCTAAAATGTTTAGTGAGAGACATTTTGACACAATGTTTATTATTTCCTGGGGGTGTAACCCTTAATATTGAGGTTATGCTTGCTTACTAAATGGTGTTAGAGGAAATTATATTTGCTGGGATATATTTTTGCAAGAAATTAGGTATGCACAATTTAAGTAGTATATGATAAAGGACTTGTACAGATTGATCATATTCTCATAATTAATTCATTAACTTTATCCTGTAACATCAATAGATTGTAATTGGCTTTAATTCACTGAGTAATTAGGAAAACTCAAAATCCTACATTCTGCCTTTCTTTCCTCAGACATGAAAATAATAAATCCTGTTACATTAGCACTTCTAAAAAAATAAAATCACTGCTGATTTTTAAAAGTAGCAAATGAACATGTAGAAGACACGGGCAATATCAAAGAAGCTGGGCTAAATCTTAAAATAACTCAAAGAATCAAATTATTTTATTTTTAAACAGCTGGTTGTAGCTTTGTTTTCCCATCAATTGAATACTTTTGATAAGTTGTTTTGGAAGGAAAATGCTGGCCCATGAGTCAGTACAAAAGAATGGGAGGTTCTGTGCCAATTGGAAAACACGGGAAGGCAATTAATTACACAGCAGCGTTTTCCTCAACAACACCTATCAGGGTGTTTGAGACTTAATAGGATATAGTCAGACCAGGTTTTAGAATTAATAGAGAATGTGAATATGACTGATCTCAGGAGAGAATAGGGCCAGGGTGGGAAGACGTTGAAATGTATAAATGTTTCACGGTTTGCTTTGGTAAATGAAATTTGCATTAAATCAGTATTGGAAATTAAAAGGTATTTTTAAGTTTTTCAAGACTCTTCCCGAGTCCATTGAATATTTTTATTGCTATATAAAATACTAGGGAATGGTAGAATTTGCACAGGTATCTCCTTTCTTCTTTTCCAAACTCCTTTATCAAAAGCCCGTAACCCTTATTAATCACCTGGGAGTATGCTTACCGCTTTAGAAAATGTCCATGGGCATTGGTATGGCCTTCTGTCTGTGTCCTGTAGTGGCAGCTCACATTCTTTGTTCCAGGAAATGCCTTGTTTTCATGTGTAACATTGGTTTAGAAGGGATTTTCAATGGAGGTTATAGAAGAGACTGGTAGGGGTACTTACTAGCATAAGCAAGAAATCCGTGTCATGATTTGAGATACAGGATGAAAGGCAGATGGTATAGTTTATTCCTTTGGCCTTTGTAATAGGACATTCCTGGTTGCAAACAAATACATGTATTAAAGCACACAATGTGGCCTCTTACCTGTGTGCAATTGCAGTTCAACCCAGCACAGCCTCCGAGTTCTTCAGTAGAATTGGAAATGTAGTAGTGATTCTCTGCACATTTTATTGCATCCATTCTCTGTTTTCTTTTTCTCTTGCAATGTTTGCTAGTAGAATTCAGCTATCAAATTGAAAACCCATCTGTAGCAACTTTGGTGATTACAAAATAAACTGTGGGTTGTTTCATATTATTTTTCCAAATAGAGCTTCCATCATTTATGTTGTAGGTCTTACAGAATCATTAATATTTTTAAGACCATCATACAAACAGAATTTTACTGCTTAGAAAGTGGAGAACTATTAACATAGGAAATAAGGAATTTTTCTGATTTACCTCATTTTCTTAGAAAATTACTAATATTCACTATGTTGTTTATAAATGCTAAGGTTTAGGAATACAGCGTTTTCACTTTCCTATGAATTATCAGTTTTAGTACTTCCTTATATAATGTGCAGATGAATTGCACTTCAGTAAATGATTTTATACTATAGGCAAAAGAAAATTTTAAAATCAACCTCATGGCATGATTTTAGTATATCCTTCATATTTACTCTTCATTCTTTTTTTTAAAGTATAAAATATAAGATTTGTTAAAGACGGGTAGTATTTTAAAAATACTTTTTTCAGCTAAGGTAATCCCTGTTCTTATAATTCCTTTTACATGATTATACTACAATCATTTCTGTTTCAAAAAACACCTTGTTGCATAATTGCACAAAAGAGTATTTTTATTGCTTGGAAACTTGGTTGTGATGTTTGAACTAGAGCTTACCTTTTCATTAAATTTATCTTTGGTCTCTAGAAATATTGCTACTCTTTTAATATATGAAATTCTAGGAGCAGTTCATAATATAGCTTCCCCAAAGAGCTTTTTGGTAGGGTTTAAAATAAAAATGTCCATATTGTGAAACTTTCTTCTGAATGTACCCCTGGAAGACAAGTCTTGTGTTAACTTCATCTGCCTCCTGATGGAATTGCACCTTGTTTGAATCGGGGTACCTTCTGGTCCCTTTAAGTAGTGGGGAAAACAGAACACGACTTACTTAGCCAGAGACTTAAGGAAGCATTTTGCCTAAAGTCTTTCATTTTTTCACCAGGATCTTTTTTTCTTCTTCTCCTGTTTAATAAGCTAAATTTGAAAAGAACCACTTATACTACAGAATTTTAAAACACACTGTTGTTTTGGGAATGTTACATGCTTTTTTTACTGGTTGGCCTTTTTATACACCTAGGGTGTTTCATTTTTGTTTTTAATTTAGTACCCTTTCCTAATATGGTTTAAAGAGACAGATGTGGGGTATACTGTTAGAAGAGCTATGGAAATGTCAGGAGTCCCTTAACTCAAACTATGCAGTGTTGCTGGGAAACAAAGACAAAATAACCTAGTGTGGGTTCAACTCCTAACTTAGCTATGGAAATCTGAGTCATACAGCTTTTGAGCGATTTCTTTTAATTTTTTTTTTTTTTAAATCCTCACCCCAGGATATTTTCCCACTGATTTTTAGGGAGAGTAGAAGAGAGAGGGAGAGACAGAGACAAATATCTATGTGAGAGAAACACATTGATTGGTTGCCTCCTGCACGCGTCCTGACCAGGCCAGGGAGGAGCCTACAACCGAGGTACATGCCCTTGACTGAAATCGAACCCAGGACCCTTTGGTCCGCAGTTCAATGCTCTATACGCTGAGCAAAACGGGCTAAGGCTTGAGCATTTTCCTCGTAAACCATGTTTGGGTTGTCAGAGAGGGAGTGTTGCATGTGGCCTTCTGGCCTTGTATATAGTGACTAAAATGGAACTAAACGTATGTTAGCCAGGCTGAATGGACAGTGCTGCTGAAAGGTAGCTTATCCACATGCTTCCTTGTATAGTGTTATTCAGCCTTGGCTGGTTTTGATTTTTGAATATGGACAAGAAAGTTTCCCTAGTAAGACCACTAAAATGATGAGTAGACATTTCATTTTTGCTTTGAAATAATTGCCTTTTAGGCCCTAAAGTAGCAACTAAATGTCAAATCGAGGCTAGTGGCCACTATGCTGTACAAATACCACTATTTTGTGTTGCTTACCAGGCCCTGGCTCCTTTACACACATCGTTAATTTGTCACAACACATCTCTTCCAAGCCCATGGTATTGTCATCTTACAGGTAACAAATGAAGGTTAAAAAATGTGAAATACCTTGCCTAGGGTCACATAAGTCGTAGGTGGCAGGGCTGGAAGTAGAACCCAGGTCTGTCTAAATTAAAACCCTACATTCTCTTTGCTGTTTTATGCTAACACTTAAATTACTAAACGTATACTACGAGTCTAAGATGAGTCCTTTGCCCCAGCATTTCTTTCTTTCTTTTTCTTTTATTATTACTATTTTTTAATGAGGGGCTGAACATAGTTGAAGGAGAAACAGGAGCCCAACTGGACCCAGACGTTTGCTTCTGCTATTTAGGGGCTAACGTAGATTAGATTGATTTTTCTTTCCTCATATGGCATCACAGCAATGTGCCGTCCATATTGACCAAAATAACAACTAGGTAAGTAACTGTTCAATTAAACCTGGCTTGAGACAGAAACTCTTAATAATTGATTAAAAGTTAAGTAACATTGTTTTCATTCTAGTTTTGAGAAATTGTCAATTTTTAATTAGTTTGTCATGTACATTTCAAATGTCCATGTTTTAAAGGAATGTTTTTCAACGAAGTCAAGGCAAAAAGAGGCATGCTTTAAGCAGGGACTATTGTAAATACATTTTAAAGTTTATAAACAAACTATTTATGAAATAGCCATATTCTCATATGAAACAGTATATACATTGGTAGATGAACCTGTCTTTTTTTAGTAGTTTTTATATCCAAAGAAAACTTCTCCTTGTAACTAAATATAAATGACGAGTCAAGGCTAATGTGGGTTTTTAAAGATCAGGTTTTACAGCTCAACTCCTTTAATTTTAGTACAAGCTCTAAATTTAGTTAGCTCCAGCATAGCATAAAACTAATCAGATATGCTAGACATTTTGCTTCTGCAGAGTTTAGGGCATTTTGCCTAAATCGTGAGCTTGCCTCTAATTGTGGGGTCTTATTTCCCTTTCAGATATAGAGGACTTAAAATATGCTGCTTTTGGAACCTACAGTAGCAATTTTGCAGTGAGCACACTTACGAGCTATGACTGGTCAGACAGGGATGATGCATCTCAGGGCAGAAAACTCTCTCCATTTGTCCTCTCAGCAGGAAGCAGATCCTCCTCAGCTGCCTCATTTCTGCAAAAGAAAGAGACTTCATTTGGCAGTTCTGAAAACATCACCATGACATCCCTGTCCAAAGTCACGACCTTCGGAAGTGAAGATGCTCTTCCAGAGACTCCCTTCCCAGCTTTTGCCAATTTTAAAGATGTGATTCCTCAGACCAGTGAGCAAAAGGAATATGAAAGCAGGGACTATAAAGATTTCACAAGACAGGACCTACCTACAGCTGAATGGAGACAAGAGGCCCCATGTCCAAGCCCTACGTCCAGTGGCACTTCTCACGACACTCCCAAAGAATGTTCAGATGACTTTGGAGAGTTTCAAAGTGAAAAGCCCAAAATCAGCAAATTTGATTTCTTAGTGGCCAATTCACAAAGCAAAATGAAATCCAGTGAAGAAATGATCAAAAGTGAATTGGCAACCTTTGACCTTTCTGTTCAAGGTGAGTAGCTTTCAACATAGATTTTTATTGTGGTGGTTTTTTGTTTTTCTTTCCACTGAGGTGTTAGATGTTCTTAGGATAAAAAGTTGGTTTAGCAGGATATAGATTTCCCAGTGTTTGAAATCAGTCTATTACAGATAGCTATAAAAAGAAAAAAAGTTACCCTGAGACTGAACTGAAATCAAACTAGTATCCCTCAGATAACCGCTTTTTGGGCTAAACACACAGCCTGTTGTTCATTAGCTTGCTTGCTTAGAGGTGTACTGGGTTAAAAGTACCAGAGAAATGGATTTGATCCACTCATGGGCAGGTTAGCTTTGCTTTTGTTCCCTGGCTACATCCTGTATCTTTTAATCCAGAGGCTGCAATGTGGTAGCTGTAGATCTGGATCCAGTCTGCAGACCTGTTTTATTGACTCACAAACAAGGTTTTTCTAATGTGCGAAATAGTTACCAATACGTAAAAATCATGAGATTTCTCAATCTGGATTTCTAGCTTTTCTTAAAAAGTAATATCTGGCAATACTAAGCCCTTTAATTGATGGGGTGTGCTCTCTCCAGTGTCACAGTCCCCAGCACTTCCGATCTGCAGCGGACTTAGTCATTTACTTTACTTGCCTGCTTTCTGAAGACATTTGAGTTTGCCCTTTCTGCAGTGAGCCCACCTTGACAGAAGGGATCATTGATTTCCATTAGATTGAGAGAGTATGGAGGAGATTGGTGCAATTCCATAACTAAGGACTGGAAAAGCAGCACAACTCGGACGCACTGATATTTAGAAAGACACTTTAGGCCTCCAGGCTCCAATGATTCTGCACTTAGAATTATGCAAGAATTATGATAGATCAGGGAAGAGTAGTGGAGAAAATTAAAGGTGGGGAAACTAAGCAAGAGAGAACAATGGAAAGGATTCAGCATGTAGCTTGCCAGACAGAATGAATGAGGTTGGTATTTCTGAATGTCTCATGACGTAAACATCTTCAGAAGAGGGTCACGTTAGCAAGAGCCTCGGCTTGTACTAAGCTGAGTCATCAAAACCTTTAACTGTGCCATCTACTTCTCCCAGGATCACACAAGAGGAGCTTGAGCCTTGGTGATAAAGAAATAAGCCGTTCTTCTCCTTCTCCAGCTTTGGAGCAGCCTTTCAGAGACCGTTCCAACACTCTGAGTGAGAAGCCCGCTCTGCCTGTCATCCGTGACAAGTACAAAGATCTGACAGGAGAGGTGGAGGTGAGCGGGGTAGTGTCCCACAGGGATCAGGTAAAGGCCCCGAGAAAAAAGGCTTGCAGCTTTCATATGTGACACGAGGGGCAGAGAGTCACAAGGCACCAGATGTAAAATATGCAACTAAAGTGAGAGAATGGTGACATTAGCGCTGGATGAAAATACCTCCCAGATATGGCCAGCACTGAAAGTAGGTAGTGACCTGAAAACCAAAATTATTCATGGGACTGCACAAGGGGGGACACATTTCAGGAAATTCTTTTTGCGCACTTAGATTTCATCATTTTAGTAAATATTAGAACTCCAAAATTGGAGAAGGGGGAAATGTTATGAATCTTCTGTTTCCTGTACCTTATTCCCATGCTTTCTTTCTCGTTCAGCCAACTCTTAACCACTCTCCCCCGACTCCTGTCATCATATACATGCACGTATGCATGTACACACACACTCACACTCACACAGAATTGTAACTGTCGTAAGCCAGTGGTTTGACATGGGCTCTTGTACTAGACACCTGTGTGGTGAGTACCTGTGAAAAAGTTTATGCTATCACTAGAAAAATGAGGCGACATTTGCAGAGGGGAGCAGTCACAAAACATTTTCCTCAGATCCACAAGGCATGTGCTTTGAAGTTACATTTATTAATAATTTAAAATAGTCTTTAGTGGGTTCGTAAGAGAAACTGTGCTTGAACTAGAGTGATTTTAATAAAAAAATGAAAATCTTCCAGTGCCTTCTGGATTGACAATTTTAGAGGATTCCAGACTTGCCCTTTTAACTCAGTTCTTTTTGTGAAATTCACAGGAGAATGAGAGGTATGCATATGAATGGCAGAGGTGCCTGGGGAGTGCCCTAGAAGTGAGTATATCACTTTTGTGGTGTTCACCTATATGTAAGCTCTGTCTTGTGTCATCTTGCTTCCTCTTTAGTTCTTTTGAGTGGACAAAGGCAAAGTTAAAAAGAGCCCTACCTTGATTGCCTTGTGTAAAGTGAAGCTCTGTGGAAAGTCATACATCTTTTTTTTTAAATACATATTTTTATTGATTCCAGATAGAGGAAAGGGGAGAGAGAGAGAAACATCAGTGATGAGAGAGAATCATCAATCCGCTGCCTCCTGTACTCCCCTCCTGGGGATCGAGTCCACAACCTGGGCATGTGTCCTGACTGGGAATTGAATCATGACCTCCTGGTTCATGGATTGATGCTCAATCACTGAGCCATGCTGGCTGGTAAAACATCTCAAGTGAGACTTCTTTTACATTTGTAATAGCAGACACTGGCTCATTTGTCAGTTGTGCCCTCATCTGTCACTGTGTTTAAGAAATAACAAACTGATATCATTAACTTGGCCTAAATTAATATTTTAGCTAAAGAACCTCTATCTTTCCACTTACAAAGAAATGGAGGGTTGTTTCTCCAAGGTTAAAATGAAATTCTCAGGTTTGTTTTAGCAAAGTCATGTACATACATCAGTTAGTCATGCTTTTTCACACCTCTTGGCTTGGGTTTTCTACTAATAGTAAATTGATTTGCAATGACTTTTCTTGATTATGTAAGGTGATGTGATTTCATTTCTTGTAGGTCATTAAGAAAGCAAATGATACCTTAAATGGAATCAGTAGTAGTTCTGTGTGCACAGAAGTAATTCAGTCAGCTCAAGGCATGGAATATTTATTAGGTATGTTCTTTTATACTTATTCAAAATCATGACACTTTGAAATATTTTCAGTTTTCCCTTACGTTTAGTTTAGTTTAAGTCTCTCAAGTTACATATGACTTTATTAAGTAGCATCTGCATTTGTTGATATGTCATAGGCAGAAATGATTATTTGACTTACGTTCTCTATGGCCACACTTGCCAGTCCTTACTATAACATAGCAACAATGTAAAATTATATCTGTGTTACTGGTTTATCAAAAAGTCTGAACAAAGTGATACATTAGAATGAAATCATTGGGTCTCCAGTCAATGCCTCTCTTTGCTTTTTCAATTCTTTTCTCTACCCCTTAATAACATCACCGATTCCTTAACTTCCTGGCCACCTTCACCTATTAAAAATCCCTATCCATCCTGAAACCTCAAACTCTGTTCATTTCAGTGTTCCTCCTGCCCCAAGCTCAGGCTTAACCTGTGGCCAAGAGCCACAGGCACTGGACCCTAAATCTTTTTCAGATCTTTACTCACATGTCACCTTCTAAATGAGGTCTTCCCTGGCCCCCCTTACTCAACTTCCCCTCTGTCCACCCTGGAACTTCCTGTCCCTTTCCCTACTTGATTTTCTCCCTAGCCTTATCACCTTTAATATCTTATATATTTTACTTATCGTTCTTGTTCATTATCTCTCTCCCTCCATAGAAGGAACCTCCAAGTACGGAAGGATTTTGGCCTGTTTTGTTCACTGCTGTGTCTCCAACAGCTAGATTAGTGCCTGGCACATTAGTCACTGAAGAATATTTGCTGGGTGAATGGATAGTGAAGGGATGTAGTTTCTCCTTTGCCCCTGCACCTCACTCTAGTTCCTCTTTCCCACCCAGACAGGCATAATTCTACTGCATGAACAGATGTTCACCAGGGCTGCCTGTCTTTCTTTCAAATACTTTCCTAGTATCTATGAAAGATTGTCTTAGAAGTCCCCTCACTTGGCTTAGAGCAGTGGTCGGCAAACTGCAGCTCGTGAGCCACGGTTTGCCACTCTGTTGACTAATGAGTTTGCCAACCACGGGAATAAGGGCTTAATCACAAGGAACAACAACAGTCTGTAATTATTGGAATCGGGAGTCTAGGTTAGTGGTCGGCAAACCCATTAGTTAACAGAGCTGCAGTTTGCCAACCACTGGCTTAGGGTGGACAATAATTCCTGCCCTTCCCCTGGGAAAGGAAGAGGACAAGCCACAGGGCTGATAATATACCACTGAAGACCCCCCAGGGGTTCTCCAGTTCTCTCTCATAGAAGCTGGGGTAAGGCTTGGGGACATGTCTGGTGCCTCTCCTTAGAATGCAGAGATACTTGGCACTATCATCCGTACTCAGAAACCATAAAAAAAGAACGGTTCTGAATTCTGTTAAGGGTATAAAAGATACATGAACCCATAGAGTGTAAATCAGTGGACATTCATAGGAGTAAGATAGTTCTTAGTTTGTGGTGATATTGACATTCAGAGTCTTTTTAACTTTTAATATTCCCATTTTCAGTGAGTTTAATGGTATTTCCCAAATTCAAACAGATGGACTCATAAAAAAATCGGAAAAAGCAATAGTTAATACTTGCATAATACCTACTGTTCTATGGACACTGTTCTAAGCCTTTTGTAGTGTTAACCAATTTAATCCCTTCAGCCATCCTTTGTAGAGGTGCTATTAACCCAGTTTTACAGATGAGGAAATTGATGCATAGAGAGGTTATGTACTTGCCCAAGGTTACACAGCTAGTAAGTGACAGAGCTGGGATTTGAATCCAAGCAGAGTAGCTCTAGAGTTTATGCTCTTACCAGTCAGTTATACTGAAGCATTGAGAGATGGTTGGTCCCAAGAGATAGTACATTCACCTCTGTCCGGATATAGTCCTTATTTCCAACCCAGATAACAACAAGCAGTACTGCTCTTGATACACTTCCAGCACCTAACTCTCTACTCTCTCACCCTGTCAGGCGTTGTTGAAGTGTACAGGGTGACCAAACGTGTGGAGCTGGGGATAAAAGCCACCGCAGTGTGCAGTGAGAAACTGCAGCAGTTGCTTAAGGACATCGATAAAGTGTGGAATAACCTAATCGGCTTCATGTCACTTGCCACACTCACGGTAAGCCCATTCGACAATTCAAGTTGCTTTCCTTTCCAGAAACCTAGCGTGTACGTTCCTAGGACGACACTTATTGGAAGATGAAAGTGCCTACTGTATCATATTATGTTAAAGGAAGGACAGAACATTTGTGCAATTGGTTCAATAGTACCAGGGTAGCTTCTGGAAAACATTCATTCTTAACCCATCCTCTTAATTCACACATGTATATGCATATTTTGCAAAGCTTTGGTTTGAGTTCCTTCCTTTGCATTTCTAACCCTAACCCCAGATAATATGTCTTAAACAGCAGATCCTCTCTCCAGTGTTACATTCATTCTGTTTGTATTATTAAATTCTTAAAGAGCTTAAATCATGTCCAAAATCTTTATTGTTCCTTTGGACCATTTTTAATTTTATAACCTAAAATCATATAGTTTGGGTAATTATTTTTTAAAAATACTATTCTGGCCCTCACTGGTTTGGCTCAGTGGATAGAGCGTCGGCCTGCAGACTGAAGGGTCCCAGGTTCGATTCCGGTCAAGGGCATGTACCTGGGTTGCGGGCACATCCCCAGTAGGGGGTGTGCAGGAGGCAGCTGATCGATGTTTCTCTCTCATCGATGTTTCTAGCTCTCTATCCCTCTACCTTCCTCTCTGTAAGAAATCAATAAAATATATATATTTTTAAAAAGTTAAAATAAAATACTATTCTGACCAATACAATAAGAAATGAAGTATAAATATTTGAAAATAAGAGATAAATTACATTTTTTTGGTGATATGAAATACTTCTAGAAATCTGAATTCAAGATGTTGAATTTAATGAGTTTGGCAAAAATTCGTGGCATTCTTACATACTGATGATAGTTGGAAAATAAAGAAATGGTAAGCTCACTTTTTTTTTTTTTTTATCCTCACCCGAGGATATTTTTCCATTGATTTTTAGAGAGTGGAAAAGAGCAGGAAAGACAGGGCAATATTGATGTGAGAACTCATTGATTGGTTGCCTCCTACAATTCCCCCGGGCTGGGGAGGAGCCTGCCCTTGACTGGAATCAAACCCAGGACCTTTTGGTCCGCAGGCCAACGCTGTATCCACTGAGCCCAATGGCAAGGGCAAAAATTCACTTTTTTAAATGTACTGAACCATTCAGGCCTTTTTACTTTTGACCACATAGAGTTACTGGTTAATTTGTTTTATACCTTACCAATCTCTTCTGCATACCACTACTAGACATTTCTCTCTAAAATGTAAATCCGATTGTGTAATTTACCAGTAAGTCCCAGATAGGACTGTTACTCTCCTGGCCTCCAGTCAACTGAAGATCACACAGGCTCTTTGATTCCACTATTATCCTCAGTATAACACATATTCTTTTGTGCTTCTTTTCCTTGCGAAATAAGCAGTGAATTTCAGAGTATTTACTTCCTATTGCTGTGGCATATCAGAAGTTTATTTTTAATAATGATGGCATTTTATCTTGCCAGTCTACATAGTGCTGTGAGACAGAACGTTCATGATGTTCCGCATGGCTATCCTCCATTGACAAAGTAGAAGTGGTTGGTAGAGGAATGCCCTCCCCCACGTCCTAATCCCCAGAATTTGTGAATTTGTTACCTTAAGTGGTAAAAGGGACTTTACAGATGGGATTGAGTTAAGGATCTTTGGATGGGGGATTTACCCTGGATAATCGGGGTGGCCCAGTGTCATCACAGGGATCCTTCTGAGAGGAACGAAGGAGAGTGAGAATGAGAAAAAGACACATGACAGTCAAAGCAGAAAAAGAAAGATTGGCAGGTGCTGTGCTTTTGGCTTTGAAGATGGAAGATGGGGCCATGATTTAGGGAATATATAGGCAGGCTCTAGAAATGGAAAAGGCAAAGAAGTAGATTCTCCCCCAGAATTTCTAGAGGGAATGCAGCATTGCCAAGCCATTTTAGAATTCTGACCTCCAGAACTTTTAGAGAATAAGTATATGTTGTTTTAAGTGACTAGATTTGTGTTAATTTGATATAGTGGTAATTAGGGGAAATGAAAGGAAACATTGTGGCCAAGAATTGTTATTGTAATCGAAACCAAAAGTCTGGAATTGTTTGTGGAACCTGTCTAGATCACTCTTTAAAGAGTCAAATTAGGCTAGGTTATGCTACAATTAGCAAACCAGACCGTCCTTGATCTTAGCAATGTAAGATGACAAAGCTTCATTGTTCCTGCTAACATGCCTGTCTCAAGTTGGAGGGTTCTCAGTGCTGTGTTCTTTTCATTCAGGAGCCTAGGCTGACAGACCCTCCACCATGTGGAATATAGCTGGTCACCATGGGAAGGTGAAGGGACCATCACAAATAGCACGTTGGTCTTAAAGGCTTCCTTCCAGAAGTGACACACGGAACTTGTGCTCACAGTCTATTGACCGTGGCAGGTTGCACAGCCACGGCTAATTTAAGGGAAGGAGAAGGAGAATATTTGTGAACAGTAATTACTACCAAAGCCTTCTTCTTGGACATCACTTTAGCAGTTCATCATTGGCTAAAGATTGAGGATTGTATATCCCAGTCTGGCTCTGGGACTTGTCAATGTATAATAGAACTTTTTAAAAATCGTACTAAATGAAATACTTCCAAATTAAAGTAAATGGTGTTTTACTTAAGGTGGCCTGAATCATTATTTTGCTTTGGTGTTGGATTTGGTTTTTTGTTTCTTTTCGTTGTTATTCAAGTGTTTTTCTTAGTTGAGGAATAATTTACATAAAATGAAATGCACAGATCTTAAATGTATAGTTAGATCAGTTTTGACAAATGCATACAGCAATGTATCCTACACCCCATCAATATATGGAGTATTTTCATCATCCTCTAAAGTTCTGTCTTGCCCCTTCTAATTCAGTCCCCTGATCTGATTCCAAAACATCCAGTGATCAGTTTTCCCTAGATTTCTATCACCATAGATGTACTTCTTCTAGAACTTTATATAAATGAACTTAAGGTAGTATATATGTTCTTGTGTCTAGCTTCTTTTGCTTAGCATATTGTAAAAATTCATCTGTGTTGTGTGCCAATTTGATTTTTTTTTTAGCACTGAGTAATATTCCATTGTATTAATATGTCATGTTTTTAATCCATTTTATTGTTTATAGACACATGCTAATTGCAATTTGGGCTAATATGAAAAGAGCTGAACACTTTTTGTGCAACACTTTTTTGTTAACAGGTTTTCATTTCTCTTGGATAAATATGAGTGGAATTGCAAGTTCATATAGTAGATATATATTTTAACTTCTAAGAAATTAACAGCTGCCCTAACCGGTTTGGTTCAGTGGATGGAGCGTTGGCCCGTGGACTGAAGGGTCCTGCGTTCAATTCCAATCAAGGACATGTATTTTTTAATATATTTTAAAATATATTTTATTGATTTTTTACAGAGAGGAAGGGAGAGGGATAGAGAGCTAGAAACATTAATGAGAGAGAAACATCGATCAGCTGCCTCCTGCACACCCCCTACTGGGGATGTGCCCGCAACCAAGGTACATGCCCTTGACCAAATCGAACCCGGGACCCTTCAGTTGCAGGCCGATGCTCTATCCACTGAGCCAAACCAGCCAGGGCAGGGCTCTACTTACTAGCTATTGTTAGATTTACTCTCTAGCTGGTAACTTTCAGCTCTCCCCCTCGAATACTAGGACTGCCTGCTTCTATAACGTCAGAACTTGGCTGTCCCATAGGCAGCTCACACTGAGCTCTTCTCCCATCCTCCATTCCCAACCTTGGTTCTGCTCTCACATGCCTTATTATGGTGAATCCTCTCAGTTGCCTACGCCTCCCCCCTCCTTGCACACTAAAGGTCACCCAGTCCTGTTGACTCTACTGCCTTACTAGATTTTTCATGTGCCCATTTCTCTCCACTCCCCACTATTGCTACCTTAGTTCAGACCTTCCATGTCTGGGTCCTGGAGTGCTACAACAGCCTTGTAACTGAGGCCTATATCTTGAAGATTGCCTCCCCCGATTCACTGCCTGCACTGCAACCAGAGGGAGATGTCTAGAATACACACCGGAATTTGTCAAGATCCAATTAGATCCCTAACGTCTTCCCAAGATAAAGCCTCAACCCCGTATTTTCCTTCCAAGGCCTCACATCCCAGTTCCATCTCTTACCTCTTTCATAAGTTTGGCTCCCAACCCCTAGGTTTCTCCCCATACCCAACCTTTTGCTAAGATCCTTTGCCTGGCCTGCTTGTTCTATGTAGAATAAACATCCTTCCCTCCCTACTCATCCATTCCATCCCCTTCACATAGCATAGTATATCCATCAGGACTCAGCCAAGTTGTTTCTAAGTTCTGGGAAGTGATCTCTGCCATCAGCCTGCTTTCCCCTGGGGTTGGAGTAAGTCCCCTGCCCCGTGTGCCCTGTCACTCCGTACTTACCCTAGTAGGGCTTTCATCACTTGTGTTGCCTGAGACCCACCGGCCCCCACCCTAGATTGAGTTCTCAGAGGACAGAGACCGTTTTTTGTTTGTTTTCCTCATGCTAGCATCCCTACTGGAACATGCAGGTACTCAGTCAATGTTTGAGAAATGGTGTAATTGTATTGGTGGTATTAGAGAGCTTACCTAATTTGCTGTTGGACATACTGGGGATGGGTAATCATTGGAGTGAAGCTAAAAGCATTTGGAATTGCCAGGTTCTCACCCATTTGTCTTGTTTTCACAGCCTGATGAAAATTCACTGGATTTTTCCTCTTGTATGTTGCGGCCTGGTATTAAAAATGCTCAGGAACTTGCTTGTGGGGTGTGCCTGTTAAATGTGGACTCCAGGAGCCGGGTAAGTCATATGCCTTCCCCGGCAGATGGCAAAGTGCTTTCCTAACATGACCTGGGGGACAGCCCCATTTAGACCGCATCACTACAAGGGCCATGCCCAGGTGGCAGGGATTTTATGAAAGCCCTGAAATCTGACCAGAGAAATAGACATATTTTCAGAAAAGCAGTGGGGAAACTGTTGATGGAAAGCGTGCAGTTCTTCCCTTTCTAGGGAGCGTGCTTTTGCATTGTGCCTGCAGCACCCTGTGCACAGTGGGGTAGTAAAGGGAACAGGTTACCTGCAAGGATTTGTTTGCAGGCAAGAGGCTCTGTTGTGGGAATTTTGTTGACCTTACGGTTTCAACGTTATTTCAGAAAGAAGAGAAGCCTGCAGAGGAACATCCTAAAAAAGTATGAACCAGCTCCACATTATCTTAGCATCTACATCTTAATTTTCAGTGTGGAAGGCAAATCAGATGATTCCACTGCCATCCTGACCCATTCCAATCATGAATCTTTACTGAGTCACCTTTGTTCCCATAATGTTTGACTTAATCAACCAACTGTGTGGATCCACTTCCATCTTGTTTGCATGCTTGTGTATCATGATTGGCTTCTGGTGTTGTGGTTATTTTTCTCTGTGATGAGTAGGTAACAGAATGAGCAGCTTCTGAAAGACTGAAAGCTATAGTGACACATAATGAGATCAAAGAACTTGAGGATTTGGTCATTATCAGACAAAAAAAACACAACAAATTGTTTGGGTTTTAGAGTTTTATTTATTTATTTGTAATGCTTTAAAAAGCACCCTAGGACATGATGTTAGGATTGGCTAGCTATAACTCACCTATAAGTCTTATTTATCTAAAAATAATTCTTATATGTTTAATATCTTCATTTTTTATGAACCCTGTCCCTATTTGGACTTTTTTAATTATGTTGATTCAGTTACCAGCTCCCAATGGCATTAGACCTTAAGAGTTTATAACCCTTTGTTTTCTTTCACAATAGGAGGGTAATTAGCCACAGAAACTTAAGGGATTACATGTGATAGTCAGATGCCAGCCTTCATTCCTTCCGCACAAGGAGGGATAAAAGTTAGCTGCAGCCCTTGGCTATGTTAGTTCCCCATGACACCCTCCTCCCAATCCCCTAGACCAGTGGTCAGCAAACTGTGGCTGGCGAGCCGCGGTTTGCCGCTCTGTTGACTAAGTTTGCCGACCACTGACCTAGACTCTTGATTCCAGTAATTACAGGCTGCTATTCTTGTGATTAAGCCCCTATCTGACCACTGCCCTAGACTCTGCCTTTTCTGTGACAGATTTGGTCTTCTTTTGCTGAAACTGGGTTAATGGTAAAGATACTTTTATACCTTTAAATAGCAACAATAACTTTCTCACCTGAATTTCTGTAGCTACCTGCTCAGCTTTTGTATGTGTGCCAGTTCGGCTTTGGCCTCTTGTGACTTGGTGAAGTGCATGCTGGTTGCTGCTCAGCTCTTAGGAGCAGAAGCCTGACTTGCTGCACATGTCTGTTTATTTCTGGCAGGCATTCAACTCAGACACAGACAATTTCAAGCTGGCATATGGAGGACACCAGTATCATGCCAGCTGTGCCAACTTCTGGATCAATTGTGTTGAACCAAAACCTCCTGGCCTCATCCTGCCTGATTTGCTCTGAAAAGCTCCTCTATGAAGTACCAACTGGGTGGTGGTGGTTTTTCATCACACCCATGGGTGACAGGGACCAATGGACAGAATGCAAGTACTGCAAAGTTCACCTCCATGAATTTAAATGAAGAATTCCTCAAGAGGTGGGCGGGGCAAAGCTGCGCAAGTTCCTAGTCATTCCCACAGAGGACCTCTGTCCCGTTCCCACTGCGTCTTTGGGATTTGTGGTTAAACTGCCCTACCCAAACTGCACGTGGCACCACAAGTTGCTAACTTATCACTAGTTCTTTTAAAATGTTTTCAAATATGGACCACAGTAATTTGCTGCTGCAGTATTGAAACTGTGAAGAATTGTCATTTGAAGAAAAATTGTTGTAGGACTGGAATTGGCAAGAATGTGTTGAGCCAGAGCTTATTTATATCTAGAACACTTACTGTCCTGTGAAGTAGAGTGCATTTATCTGCATTCAGTGTGTTATTTGAAATGAATAAAGAGGGGAAATTGTGATTAAACTGATGTTCTTTTTTAAAAAATATTCTGTCTCCATTGAACAAGGGCAGGTAGGTAAGTGCAGATTTACCAACTTTGCTGATGCAACTGAACCAATTAACCAATTCTCTTCTCCTTGCAATCGTTTCTAAAACTACCAACCTTCAAGAAGACTTTTTCTCAAACACGACTGGGTACTTTGCAGTGCAGAATGTGCATTTTGGCAGAGGCCCAAATCCTTGAGTGTCAGAATGATCCTTCCCCTTAGGGGCCTTTGCTGAAAACCTTCTATTTCACCTCAGGACTGTGAATGTGACTTTTTTCCAGACGAGATTTGAAAAGGCAGCTGAATGAAATCTTTTTGCAATGGTCTCTGTCCAGATTTCCAAAAATGACTGCCTATGTACCAGTACTGCCTGACTTTGCAGTATCTGCGTGAGAGACCTGAAAATTTAGGGTTAGAAGGTGGAATTCCTGGCCTGGAGAGGTGAAAGTGATGTGCATTTATGATAAAGGTAACGGAACTTAGAAATAGTGGAATAAAATTATTCAAAAACAGCACTGAACTTTAGAAGGAAGAAGCTCATGCTGTTGTAGGGGACTGTCTTTGCCACTGAAAGTAGTATATCAAGTCGGGGGGGAAAGCCAAGTGGTTAGGATTGTCATTCCTAGGAAGAACATGCCAGTCTAGGACACACATTTCCAAGGTGTTATGTGCTTTATGAAGAGATTTTGAATCTTTTCACTTTGTATGACTTGTGCTGTCTGACCTAGACTTAGTTTTTATTTGTAACTGAACAATTTGGTTTTGCCAATATAATTGCTGCCTTACATAATTAACTAGATTACTTTCCCTTCTCAGGGCGGAACTTGAGCAATTGTTTTGTTCCATCTTACAGCTTTACCTCCATCCTCTCCAGAAAAGGTATACAGCACATCCATGAACAGTAGTTGACGCTTCTGCTTTTACCTTGCTGTGCATCAGAATGTAGAGAAGTGTTGATGAGGTAAGTGTGTTTTTCTCATTTGCTCCAGTTGATGCCATCTCCAGCTAAGGACTGAGACAGCTGTCTCTGAATTGTTACTACCTTCAGAGCCTTTGCCCTCCACGGGGCTAGTGGAGTGCCAGTAATAACACATGTGGACCGGTTTGTAGCAGGCTTTTCCTGAGGCTCCTGTGCTCCAATTCAGCCTGAGCAGCCCCTAGGGCAGTGGTCGGCAAACTCATTAGTCAACAGAGCCAAATATCAACAGTACAATGATTGAAATTTCTTTTGAGAGCCACATTTTTTAAACTTAAACTTCTTCAAAATAGACTCGCCCAGGCCGTGGTATTTTGTGGAAAAGCCACACTCAAGGGGCCAAAGAGCCACATGTGGCTCGCAAGCTGCAGTTTGCCGACCACTGCCCTAGGGTTTCAGATGGCACCTAAATTCAAGCAGGCTTCTGATTGGTCTTGTACATTCCATAACAAAATCTACCTTTGCTATAAGAATATTGCCCAGTTTGACAGAATTTACATTGCTGAGACTTTTTTTAAATGCTATATGTATTATTTTCACAATGGCCTTTATCATAACATTTTTTAAAGTATGCTAACTAGATTGGTTCCCATTCCCAGATATATTCCAGAATGCCTCAGATAAAATTCTGTGTATTAACTGCTGACCTTACCAAGTATGGTAGATTTAGTCACTCCATGGGAAACTGCAAGAGGAAAATACAGCAAACACCAACAAAAAGCCTTTGCTATTGAAAGTATTCATTACTGTCATATCTATGTAATAGTAGAAATGTTTTATTAGATACCACCAAGGACTCGAGGAGTGTGGAATACCATTGTGTTGATGTATGCCTTTATTAAAATGACTCAACGTTGCCTTCAGCTTCACCTCAGCTCGTTACCCAAGAGCTGTGTCCTTGGAAACAGTAACCAAGGTTACTTACTTCCATACTGTGTATTGTGCCGACAACTTCACCCAGAGCCTGAGAGGCGATTAATAAGCCCTTTTTTAAAATTGTATTTTGCCTTTAAAAACCTTACGGCATAGTGTTACTTTTGTGTTGATATGCTTAAGGTAGAAGTGAGTATATTAGGATATTATCCATTCTTTATTTTTCCCGTGGCACTCTATATAGGTTGAGTATTTTAAATTACTTTGTATACATATACATAATTTTTGTTTAAAGATACCTTCTACTTGCCTTCTATTTAATGACTTTTCTTAAGTTTTGAAAATAATAGAGTCTTTATGTTATAGAAATTTGAAATGCTTGCCCTGCACTGGGGATCACTACAAAAATTATCCTACCATCTTGTAGGTTACACACCTTCCTTTAATAGCTGGTCCTAATAAACTCTGACATTTGGATTAGAAAGGTGTTAAACTTCCCTGGGGCTAAGAATGCTCTTAGATATCACAGTGGCGTGTTTGCCAGGATTTCTGCAGGGAATTTTCCTTAGTTACCAAGAACATATCACTAAGTATTTTCTTACTAGAGTACAGTGATTATTTTGGACCTTTATCGAGAGACCAGACTTAGTTTGCCTTCATACTAAAGCAGCCATGGCCTCCATAGTATTGTGTTGTTGTTCCTTTGATTATGTGCTGATGTAGCATTTATGGTTCCTCTGATTTCCCAGAGAGAAACTCTTAGCTTTTTTTGAATTTTTCTATTTAGACAATGATGATGTATGTGGTTGTAAAAGTGGGCAAGTGATAAGAAACAAGAAAAGGTAGAATTTAGATGGAAACCACTGACCAGGTAAAATTTGGAAGATATAACTTATATAAATATGCAGCCACTGACATTATATTCTTGGCTTCTTACCAAAATAGACTAAAATTCTAGAAAATTATTCCACAGACAAGCTAGCTACAGCCTATCTAGCAAATGAGTACAAAAGAGCAGTGCTGTGACAAGTGGCTACCCTATCTAAAAACGAGGCAACCTGGTAATCCCAGTGGCTTCCCAGGAACATGGAATAACTACCACTTAACCTACAGCTCCTGATGAATTGTCAGATTTATTAGGGCCAGTTGAGGAAGCTGTTATTTGCTTAACACTAGTTTTAGTTTAGGGCATTTGTGTCTGTTAATAGTCAAGCAAAGACACACCTTTTGTGAAAAAACAAATTGTTTGATGGAGAATTCATTGCTTTGGTGCACTTAAAGTTACTAAGAGACAACTGAAAACTGGCTTTTGTCAGAGTGTACACTTTATGCTGTTTTTCAGTTCCAGCACTGTAAATGGTATCTGCCAGGATGTGAAATGTTGACATGATTCAGCTGGGATGTCTATTTTTAGTAATGTTCATTATTGTCACAGAAGCCATATTATAACAATTATTGGAGAGCATCTTTCTTCCATTCAACATACCACACACACCCTAAAATTCTTCTTAGTAAATATTCTAATATGTTAAGCAGACAGGTTTATTAAAAATAATATAGTCTGGGGCACATTGATTCCAAGAGGGTGTTTGCAGCAGATTTTGTTAAAATTAACAGCTAAATAATAAAGGGAAGAGTAGGGCTAATCCAGTAGAGGCTGAAGACGGTATCAATCTTCCCTAAGCACTTACTTGTGTGGTCAGCAGCCTTAGGCAAAGCTTGTCTCTACAGGATTAGCTAAACAGGACCCAAAGTGATTTTTGCACTGAGCTTCTCTTGCACCTGTCATGCCAAAAGGCATGGGATTCAAGATAGAGCAGAACCAGTTTATTAAACTGTTCAAATTATTAAAAATGATTAAAAGCTAGTTAAAGATTTTCATAAACACTATTCCAAAATGTTAGTTTTAAAAATGTTATTAGCAATGTATGCATTCCCCTTATGTTCCTCCCCTCCTCCCTACCTCTTAAAATAAACTTGAACACTTCAGGGAGAACCAAAAAGTCAACCATTTGAAAAGAAAGGTGAAGAGGGGAGCAGACACTGTGTAGCAGATGCTGGTACTGCTTGAGGGGCTGCTGATGCAGGCTTTGCTGGCATTAAATCCCCCAGTAAGGCATCAGGTGTCGGGACTCTTTCTCATAAACATCTGGAACTATGCCATAAGGTGTCTGTACCATTTTAACTGTCGACTTCCCAAAAAGCTGGCGCTCGTAGTCTATCAGCTGCCTCCAAAAGCCTACATTGGGCCTGATCACAGGCCTCCGGGCTTTCACCCAGTTGTATGCCTCCAGCAGGCACACACTGTGGAATTTCATCAGGTAAGCAATGCAGAGAGTGGCTGAGCGGCTCACCCCTGCTGCACAGTGCACCAAGGTGGCCCCATGCTTCCTGCTCACACTATGGATCTTGTCAGCCACAGTGTCAAAGTATAGTCCAATGGGGGCATGAGGCATATCAGCCAGAGGCACTTTAACATATTCAAATTGGGGCCAGTTGAAATTGGGTATCTCAATAGTAGCATTAACAATGCAGGTGATGCCACGAGCCTGGAGGAGATGCCGGTTGGAGGCCACACTGCCTCTGCCCAGGAAGAGAGAGGAGGTGATTTGAGCGATGCCTCCTAAGTCTCCCTCAGCAATCATCCGAGGGGCCATGAGAGTCCGTGGTAGTGTGCTGTGACCTCTGGAGCTCATGAAGACACTGACAATCACACTTGCATCATTGGAAGCGAGACCAGAACGTTTTGTTTTCCTCCACCGGGGAATCCGAAATTATAGTCTCCTTCCTGCAAAATACAGGTACCTGTCAGTATTTTATATGGTACTGATTCATCACAGCCTTCTGCATACTTGTGGAATGGGAAGGTAAAAGGGTTAGGAATGGTTATTTTCTATAATAGAGTATGTTCTTTCAAGAACGTAGACAAATCATGTATGGATTATCAGTTAGAAAAAGTAGCCTAAGATACCAATATGTAAAATTTATGTAAAACTCAGCACTCCAGGGCGACTGTTTTTTTTAAAAAGGCATTAAATGGAAATACCCTATTTTAGGAAGGTGAAAGACAGAAACATGCCCAGCTGATTTCTGAACCAGTAATCTTGCAGGGTCTTGCTCTTATTGAAGCGAGTTTCTCGGTGATTAGGAAGAAATCAGAAATTCTGACCCCTCCTATAGCTACGTTCTTTCAGAGACTGTTGCCTATCTTCATGCCTAATTCTCAACAGAGATCTTGTGATACCACATTAGGTAATATATTCAACGAACTGCCGTTGTGGACTAAAAAGGTACTCAAGTGGATCAGTTACAGAAAACCCAGAACCTATGGTCACTTTAGTCCTCTGCTATTTAAAAAAAGTTCCTCCTTTCGTATTTGTGACATCTGAATACTTTGGAAATAATTCCAGGTGATTTGAAAGCCATGGTCTCAAAAGTCATTTGCCTAAGTTAATAAGCACTTTAGCTGACCTGAGCCCCTGGGTTTGGTTAAGTAACTTCACCTTCCTCAGCCAATTCTAGCTCCAAGGTGAATCTCACTGGCTTCTGATGTGTTGAATTAAAATGAATTTAATATTTAAAGACATATGTATATATATCCTCATTAGCACAGTGTTTACTTACTGTAAGACATTCAATATTATGTAAGTTCAATATTATGTAAGTTCTATATAACAACATATATTAGTAACAATAGAAAACAAAACTCCTGGTTTCCTGGGATTTTAGACATCAATTCCTCTCACTTCAAATGCACGTTGCTTTATAGTCTGTGTCCCCTGGGAAGGGTGCTTACCTCCACCCAGGGTATTGTAGAAATGCCTGAAGTTATTTCAGTTGGACAAGAATATCCCTAGTTCCACAGACAGAGGTAGGGCTGGGCTACTCACTTGGGAGCGGTCTGGTTACTCTGGAATCCTGGGTCTGGATCTGACAAGTTATGAGAGCTGATCACAGTGGATATAAATTAACCCTGCAGGAACACAAGGAGGCAAGCATGTGGCCAAAGTTCAAAAGAATTTCCCCTGGAATTCCATGTTGGCCCTCATTTATTCATTTATTAGAGGCCCAGTGCACGAAATTCAGGGTTGGGGGGGTCTCCCTCAGCCCAGCCTGCACCCTCTCCAATCTGGGACCCCTCAGGGGATGTCCAACACCCAGGATCGGGCCTAAACTGGCAGTTGGACATCCCTCTCACAATCCAGGACCACTGGCTCCTAACTGCCCCCCCCCCCCCCCTTTCCCACATGCAGCCTGCTGCTCGGTCGTTTGGTCACCCCTCACTAACCTCCCTGCTGGCTTGGTCGCCCCACGCAGCCTGTTTGGTCGTGATGGTCGCTTAGGCTTTTATTGTTATAGATGTGACAATGAGCACCTGTCCCTCTGCCTTTCCCCAAGTAACCATCACACTTAAATTATTGATATTTTTAACAGCTCTTGAGTCATAACTGGTGTACAATTTGATGAGCTTTGACATATGCATACACTTGAGACAACGTGACCTGGAAATAACATATCCATCACACCCCAAAATTTCCTCATGCTCCGTTATAATTCATCCCTTCCTCACTTTCTAGCCCATTCCCTAGCAACCACTGATCTGTTTTCTGTCACTATAATTTGCATTTTCTACATTCTCATGTAATGAAATCATTGGACACAGGGTAGTGTTCTGGAGGGGCGGGCGGTGTTCTGATTTTCACTAAGTGTATTTTTTTTTTTTTTTAAATCCTCACTGAGGACATGCTTTCATTGACTTTATAGAAAGTAACACTGATTGACTGGTTGCCTCCTGCACGAGCCCTGATGGAATCAAACCCAAGATCTTCTCACTATACTGGACAATGTTCCAACTATCTAAGCCACACTGCCCATGTTGTTGAATGTATCATAGTCCTTTCCTTTGCATAGGCAGATCACCTACTGAAGGAAACTGAGTTGATTTTAGGCCATTATAATTAAAGTTGATAAAAACATTTCCCAGGTGATGCTGGTGCTGCAGTGTGCCAACCAGATTGCCCCTTCAGGACTGAGGCACTCAGTGCTGATGCTGAGACACCACAAGTCCCTCCCCAGAAACTGCCCTTGTCCAAAGGGAGCTGCCTCACCCAAGATTACACCCCTCTTTTGAGGCCCACATCTGATACAGGAGTACATGGAGATAGGGTGCAATTGTATTATGAGGGAGAACAAGGAAGTAGTCACATAAGATTCTCGGATGTGGTGTTAGATGAAATGTGCAGAACTTTTACATTATTAGAACATCCTGTCCTGTAGCAGAGCACAGTGTCTTACCACTTCCAAGTCTTTCCCTGGCAGAATCCTGATAGTTTTAAAAAGCAGTCACTGTATAATAAACACAAAAATTAGGCTCTCAAGCTGGTGATAACTCCCTGCTCAATGTGGAAAATCTGGAAGATGCTAATCAAATTTCCAACCAGGTTATCTAGTTACTGTCTAAGAGGGACGCAGTCTCCCAAATAATCTTTCTGTTTGTGAGGCCACTTGCCTTCCTGAGGCAGAGGTCCCAGGCTCCCTGGCCTCTACAGCGGAAAAGTCTTCATCAGGGGCCAAGGATAAGTATTGGGTGGGCCAGAAGCCTAGTATTCTGTTAATCCTCATTTGTTGGGCAGTGGTAGGGTACTGTGTGCTACAGGGAAAAGAAAACAGATTGTGAGTCCTCAGGGAAGAAGCCAAGTGAGACAAGCATGATCCTCTCTCCCTGCTGCTGCTAGTCAGTGTCATGCCAACAAACCTGCTTAAAATGCCAAAGCTGGGTCCAAGTTCAGAAAAGCAACGTCTGCCAGAGGGCACAGACACCATAGTTGCTCCTCTAACAAACACTCCTGATCCCTTTTACAGATCAGAAAATAACAAGGTTCAGAAAGAGCGAGATGGTTTCAACTTGGGGCACATAAGTGAATGAACCAGGACCAAGATGTGCAGGCTCCTAGCTCAATCCCACGCACACTGCTTCTCTGTGTGACTACATTCTCATCACCTGCCTTACAGCACTCTGACATTACCAACCAGTGCCTTCAATGCATGAAAGGGGTCTTGGGTTTGCCTACGAAGAACATATTTAAATGCCACTTACAGAAAAGACAGCATAGATCAACTGAGCTGTTCCATTTTCTTACTGCCCATAATAGAAAAATATTGCCACAATCTGGTACATCATTCAGGACACAGAAAGCCCTCCTGCAAGAAGTCCCAGAGTAGGCACAACCAGAAGTGTTGCTCAGTTCTAAGGTTGGCAGATTCTGATCATAAAGAATAAAAAAAATATGCGTATTACATCACAGCTGTGTCAAAATCAACTTAGTAAATGTGTCCTGGGAGACAGAAAAAGAATATTAGCAGAGTAAAGTTTGACCCACATTTGAGGGGTCAAAGATGGCAAGGTGCTCTGAATGAACATGCCACTCCCACTGCAGCACACTAGTCTCTGGGATGAGGATGGCCATAGAGAAAGCCAAAGAATCCACATCGCTGTCCATGGTGTTCAACTGAGCCCTTCTAAGTTGCTCTGACAGCTGCATTTCTTCAGGGGAAAATGCCTTTTTTGGCTAGAGGAAGAGGGTGGGTTGGGATGAAAAACAAAAATGAGGAACTGTCCTAAACCAACCCCAGAGAGGTATTTCTTTTACAAATTATAAGCAATTGGTCACATGAGAGATGACTGCCAGTCTCTGAATAATAAGCATCAAAGTGCTAAACAAAATGAATTAGTATTTGCCCACAAGGCCTCTATTAACTACTCCCTGCAATGGGGAGATCCTGGGATGTGGACACCAGCCTCATGTTAACACTGGTGTCCATACCTAGAATAGACTCAGAATCGCTGCCAGGAGTCACAGTCTATTTGGAGCATCCATCCCAGTGCCACAGAGGCTACTTACTTTTTAAAAAAATGACAACCACTAGAATCCACAGTTAAAAAACTGAAATTCTACCCACTGAAATTTTGCCTCATGTTGAATAAGCAGAAAATGGCTACAACGATGCTAGAGAAGATTGTATAAAATGATCTGATTAGTTTTAGCTTTTGGAATTTCAGAGTGTCTCAGTATACTAGTATGCTGGAGGCCTACAATGTTTTTGTTTTGTTTTTAACTGAAAACCTTTGTAATTGCATTTTTTCTCTTTTTTTAATAGTTTGATTTTTAGAAAAGAGAAAGGGAGAGAGAAACAGCAACCAGCTGCCTCCTGCATACCCCCTACCAGGAACAAGGCCTTGACCACAAATCAAACCAACAACCTCCTGGTGCACAGGGCAATGCTCCACTGAGCCACACCAGCCAGGGCGACATTTTCTCCATACAAGTAAATGTTACATATGTAAGTTCCATACAATGGAACTTACATATGGCAATGTAAGCTAAAATAGAAGCATTTTAGCTTACATTGCCATAAATAAATACTAGTTCCCTCATTAATTTTTTAAAAAATATATTTTATTGACTTTTTACAGAAAGGAAGGAAGAGGGATAGAGAGCTAGAAACATCAATGAGAGAGAAACATCTATCAGCTGCCTCCTGCACACCCCCTACTGGGGATGTGCCCGCAACCAAGGTACATGCCCTTGATCGGAATCGAACCCGGGACCCTTCTGTCTGCAGGCCAACGCTCTATCCACTGAGCCAAACCGGTTTCGGCACCCTCATTAATTTTCATTTATTAAATCAGAAATGTGTTCTATTGGGGAAAGTTAAAATACTCTTACAAACAAAAAAAGTGCGGCAATCTTTCATTAAGGAAAAAAATACAACTCCAACGTTTGAGTTTTATTTTTAAAGTGAAATTAAAAATATTCACAAATTGTTCTCAGTCATCTAGAAAACTTGAGTAATTTGGCTAATATACTTGAACATCTTACACATTTGGAGGCAGGGTTGATTTTGCTTCTCCCACCACATAACTGATATGGTGTCATGGGATGAGGATAAATACACATAAAGCTCAAGTCTGAGAGTCCGCATTTTGGTTTGGCCACAGATATTCCCCAGTATGACACAGAGCTTTAAAATAGCTGCTTGTAGGGGAGAAACCAAGAAGGCAGCATAGGTAAACACCTAAACTGCTGCCTCACACAACAATATCAAAACTACAACTAAAAGACAAAACAGACACCATCCAGAACCACAGGAAAGCTGGCTGAGTGGAAATTCTACAACTAGAAGGAAAGAAGAAAGCACATTGAGAATCAGAGGAGCTGCAAAAGGCTGAGGTATGGAGATTCGCACGAGCGCACGGAGAACACGGGCGGCTGAGTGTGCAGCTGGCTTTCTAAAGCAGGAGGGAGACGGAAGCTCCCAAATGCGCTGAACTCCAGTCCCGGGCGTTTCTGGGAACCCAGACTCATTCGGGGAGAAACTGAACTGTCTGGCAGCAGGCGAAACTCGAGGGCAGCTCTCTCTCAGAGGTGCTTATAGCAATTACCGAGTGACACTGAGACCCGGGGGCCTCATAGGACAGGGCTGATGGGAAGCCAAGGCTGTCTGCTCCGCCCTGAGACTCCGCCCCATCCAAGCTGAGCACAGAGGCTTTTGCAATTTTGTAAGTCTTGTCTCATAAGAGTGTCTCCGGCACAGATGTTTTCCCAGCGTAGACACAGCTGATCCTCACAGCCAACTGGCCTGGAGGTCAATTCCTCCCAGTGATACCAACAACAATCAAGGCTTACCTACAACAAGGCTGTACACACAGTCCAGAGAGGGGTGCACCAAGAGTGTCCACCTCAGGTAACTGGGGAGGCTGAGCCACTGTGCCCTAGAGGACACCTACCACACAAAGCTACTCTACCAACTCAGGGAAGCAGCGAAAATGCAGAGACAAACAGATCACAAACAAAAGAAATGGAGGAAAGCAAATGACTGAATATAAAGTTCAAAACCACAGTTATAAGGTTTTTCAAGAATTTCCTAGAAAAGGCCGATAAATTTAGCGAGACCCTCGAGGATATGAAAAAGGACCAACTAGAAATTAAGCATACACTGACTGAAATAAAAAATATTATACAGAGACTTAACAGCAGACTAGAGGACTGAATGAATCAAGTCAAAGATTTGAAATACAAAGAAGCAAAAAACACTCAACTGGAAAAGAAAAAAGAAAAAAGAATCCGAAAATTTGAAGATAGTATAAGGAGCCTCTCGGACTTCAAGTGTACCAACATCAGAATTATGGGAGTGCCAGAAGGAGAGAGAGAGCAAGATACTGAAAACCTATTTGAAGAAATAATGACTGAAAACTTCCCCCACCTGGTGAAAGAAATAGACTTACAAGTCCAGGAAGCGCACAGACCCAAACAAAAGGAATCCAAAGAGGACCACACCAAGAGACATCATAATTAAAATGCCAAGAGCAAAAGACAGAGAATATTAAAAGCAGCAAGACAAAAACAGTTAATTACCTCCAAGGGAGCACCCATACGATTGTCAGCTGATTTCTCAACAGAAACTATGCAGGCCAGATGGGAGTGGCAAGAAATATTCAAAGTGATAAATAGCAAGAACCTAAAACCAAGATTACTCTACCCAGCAAAGCTATCATTCAGAATTGAAGGTCAGATAAAGAGCTTCACAGATAAGAAAAAGCTAAAGGAGTTCACCACCAAACCAGTATTGTGTGTGTGTGTATGTGTGTGTGTGTGTGTGTGTGTGTATACACACATATGCTGAAAGGTATTCTTTAAGAAGAGGAAGAAGAACAAGGTAAAGATAAAAATTATGAACAACAAATACATGTCTATCAACAAGTGAATCTAAAAATCAAGTGAATTAAAAATCTGATGAACAGAATAAACTGGTGAATATAATAGAATCAGGGGCATAGAAAGGGAGTGGACTGACAATTCTCGGGGAGAAAGGGGTGTGAGGAGTGCGGGAAGAGACTGGACAAAAATCGTACACCTATGGATGAGGACAGTGGGGGAGAGGTAAAGGCAGAAGGTGGGTGTGGGAACCGGGTGGAGGGGAGCTATGGGGGGGAAAAAGAGGAACAATAGTAATAATCTGAATAAAGATTAAATTTAAAAATAACTGCTTGTATAGTCATGACCTAGCTGCACATCTCATTGTGCTCATGTGGATCACCAGCCCATTAAGTGCATCTATCAGACACTAGCCAGCTGCTGGATGGAGGACACATCATGGCCCAAAGAAGGATGTAGGCAGCCCACTTGATGAGAATGGGAAAAAAGGATGCCAACAGAGCAGGGGTGGGGAACCTTTTTTCTGCCAAGGGCCATTTGGGTATTTATAACATCAAACTAACTCACCCCTAATGCCTTGGCAGGGCCAGAGGTTCCCCACCTCTGCTAAGAGCAACATAGATGCAAAGGCCTTAACAAGTTTAGTTCCATATGATAAATTCATAGACTCCCATGTTGAAAATAGAGTAGAGAAGGAACTACAAAAGGTGAAGGTATATATTTGTTTGGGTATAATGGGGTAATCTGCACATCTGGAATTGAATTTTTTAATTTCATCCTTATCCACCTGGGCATTTAAATTACTTGTCACTCATTCACACAATCATATTGACTGAGTTCATGACATGTGTTCAACACTGTTCTGAGTGTTGTTGGGGACTATGGCAGAATGTATTTGCCAAGACCACCCACTATCTCCCATCCCACATGACCCTCTTACAATGTGACCAACTAAACCAAAAAAGTACAGTAGAAATGACACTACGGAGACTAGATTATTCTACCTGTTCTCCTGGGACTTGCTCTTGGAACTAAGCTGCCATGCTATGAGGAAGCCCAAAGAAGCTCAATAAAGTTACCACATGCATGGATGGGTCATATGTGGGTATTCTAGCCAACAGCCCAGCTGAGATCCCAACTGATAGCCAGGATCAACTATTATTAAATACAGGGTGTGACAAAAATAGGTTTATAATTGTGAATACATGAAACACAGTTTATTCTTGTACTAGAGGCCCAGTACACGGATTCGTGCACCAGTGGGAGTCCCTCGGCCTGGCCTCCGGGGATTGGGCCAAAACCAGCAGTCTGACATCCCCCAAGGGGGTCCCAGAGTGCAAGAAGGCACTCTGCAAAGTTGCTGTCGCTCAGCTCCTGTGTTGTGCATCTGCCCCCAGTGGTCATTGCGCATCATAGCTACCGGCCAATCGGCTAGTCACTTAGGCTTCTATATATACAGATTATTTTCCATATGAACAACTGTAAACCTACTTTTGCCCCACCCTGTATGTTAGTGAAGAAGACACTTCAGTGATTCTAGGTTCCAGCCATCAAGCCACCCCACATCTTAAATCTCCCACCAAGGGCCCCAGACATTGTGGAGTAAAGAAAACTTGTCCCCACTATGTGAAGTCCATAGGAATCTGTGAGTGAAGAAAAAAAAAGTTGTTTTTACACTTTTATTGGAACATCATGCTATGCAGCAGTAGTAACTAGAATATAGAGTATAAAGGTAACATAAGCCATAACCCTGTGCTATCATCTTAAAGCAATGACACAAGATACTCATATAAAACAGTTGCATAACAGTAAGAGATGGACTAACATAAGGGAATCAAATGATGCAAACAGTGAGTGCCATCAATTGCAGAGAAGGCACAGAACAAAGTAAAAGTTAATCGTGTTGAAAACTAAGTTGTTTGTTACCTGGGGGGGTGTCTTTATTTTTTTATTGAATTTACTGGGGTGACACTGGTTAATAAATTTACATAGGTTTCAAGTGTACAACTTTAATACATCTGTATATTGTATGTGTTTGCCACCCAAAGTCAAGTCTCTTTCAGTCACCATTTATCAACCCCCCAATCCCCTTTCCTCTGGTCAGTCTGTTTTCTGTATCTATGAGTCTGTGTCTACTTTATTTTGTACATTAGATTCCACATATAAGTGAAATTATATGGTATTTTTCTCTGACTGACTTCACTTAGCAAAATACTCTCCAGCTCCATCCATGCTGTGGCAAAAGGTAAGATTTCTTTTTTTTTTTTTTAATATATATTTTATTGATTTTTTTCCCAGAGTGGGAGAGAGACAGAGAGTTAGAAACATCGATGAGAGAGAAACACTGATGAGAGAGAAACAGCGATCAGCTGCCTCCTGCACGCCCCCCACTGGGGATGTGCCCGCAACCCAGGTACATGCCCTTGACCGGAATCGAACCTGGGACCTTTCAGTCTGCAGGCCAACGCTCTATCCACTGAGCCAACCAGTCTGGGCTACCACAGCTTTTTTATCCACTCGTCTACTGATGGGCACTTGGGCTGCTTCCAAATCTTGGCTATTGTAAATAATGCTGTAGTGAATATAGGGGTGCATATACTCTTTTTGAATTAAGTGTTTCGGGTATCTTCAGATATATTCCCAGAAGTGGAATCACTGGGTCAGTAATTTTTTGAGGAAACTCCATACTGTTTTCCACTTTGGCTGCACCAACCTACATTCCCATCAACAGCGTACAAGGGTTCCCTTTTCTCCACACCCTCACCAACACTTATTTTTTGTTGATTTATTGATGATAGCCATTGACAGGTGTGAGGTGATATCTCATTGTGCTTTTAATTTGAATTTTCTAATTATTAGTAACCTTGAGCATCTTTTCATATATTTATTGGCCATCTGTGTGTCCTCTTTGGAGAAATATCTATTCAGGTGTTCTGCCCATTTTTTAATTGGACTATTTGTTTGGTGATGAGTTGTATAAGTTCATAAATTTTGGATATTAATGCCTTATCGGATGTATTATTGGCAAATATAGTCTCCCATTCAGTGGCTGTCTCTTCATTATTTTAATGTTTCCTTTGCTGTGCAGAAACTTTTTAGTCGTCCCATTTATTTATTTTGTCCTTCGTTTGCCTTGTCAGAGGAGATCAGGAAAACTGCTATGAGAGATGTCCGGGATTTTACTGCCCATGTTTTCTTCCAGGAGTTTTATGGTTTCAAGTCTTACATTTAAGTCTTCAATCCAGTTTTCGTTTATTCTGGTGTATGGTGTCAGACAGTGGTCGAGTTTCATTTTTTTGCACATTATATGTCCAATTTTCCCAATAACATTTACTGAATAGACTGTCTTTACTTGGGTATGTAACCTACAAGATTATATTTTTTTATCAATCCATTTAAAACATGCTGCCATTCTTGTCTTTCAAGAGCCTCCTTATTTTCAGATTCCAGGTGGAGAACACAAGCCCTTTTCTACTACTCTTACTACTCAAAAAGTGTGACCCAAGACCTAACAGCATCAATCTGGAGGTTGGTAGAAATGCAGAATCTCAGGCCCCATCTCAGACCTGTGGAATTGCTGAAGCAAACTCAAGTACCTTGTTTGTCTAAAACACACGAGTGTGCTCAATCTCTCACGAATCAGTATCATTCTGCTGTCACGGTTCCCAAATGAGGAATGGGAGGTACATGGAGGGTAACAGGCTTTCCCAGACTCTACATAGAAAATGAGTAACCCCCACTGAGACCAGAACCCTTTTCCATGAGTTGTCTGTTATTAGTCATACAGTCTGACCACAACAGATCAAGTGACCTAAGACTACCAAAATGCACATTTCACTGGGGAAGGAAATAAAATCTGCAAAGAGAAAGAACTTAAGAAACATAAGGTCAGTCTGGTTGTGCTTCATCTGTAATCTGAACATTAATAAAAACTAAGTGGTATGAGATGGGTTTTGGGTATGAAAAAGCTGATAAACCTAAACTAAGAAAATGCTTGCAAAATTCCACAATCACATTTAAACTTATTTAGTGATTACTAGAAACCAGTTTGTGCCACAGCCTACATAAATGATACTTTAAAATCGTCAAGGAGCAAGTGGTAAAAATTAAATAGAATCATAGGTTCTTGGTTAAGTGAACTTTCATCTATATAGGTCAGAACATCTAGACAGAGTACTTAAAAAAAAAAAAAGTCAGCAATTATACCCAAGTAGGTTTAAGTGTGTCTCAAAATTGCTTAAGTCACTACTGCCCGCTGAGAAGCAGGACCATGAAATCTCAGAAAATGCAGATCTTTTCATAAGATCTCAGTCCTTCAAAGCTCATTACTAAGTAATGAGGCAAAAAAGAATTTATAAATTAAAGTTCATAAGAACTAAAGAGTTCAATAGGGAAACGTTGACCCCATTTGACCATCTTATCCTTTAATGTCTCATTGTATTAATCAAAATCCTTAAAACTCAGTGAGTCTCACCTTTCTCCCTACAAGAACTTCATCATACCTCAAGCCCAATTTGACTTTTTGGCCATTTTATACCAAATTAGCTTCATTTTTAAAGCATCACTATTTTCCCATTTTTCTTTATTAGTCAAAGGCATCTATTATTGTCCACCAGAGTTCCTGAGCAGAATAAGATAGCCAGATCTCTTGCATTAGCTGGATGGAAGGAACCTGATAAAGCTACATACCCTCTCCATGCCGAGGAACAGCAGGCCTATCCCATTTTGAGGCCAACTGGGTATGTGTGAGCCCCACTACAGCAAAAGGAAGAATCAGGTTTTTAAGAGTCAAAAAGCAGGGGGTCCCAAAGTTATTCTCTTGGCTTCAGTTCTCTCCTGAAACAGTTGTCTTATGAAATAAGATAATATACAACCCTGGCTGGGTAGCTCAGTTGGTTGCAGTGGTTGGCAAACTGCGGCTCGCGAGCCACTTGCGGCTCTTTGGCCCCTTGAGTGTGGCTCTTCCACAAAATACCACGGCCTGGGTGAGTCTATTTTGAAGAAGTGGCATTAGAAGAAGTTTAAAAAAATTTGGCTCTCAAAAGAAATTTCAATCCTTGTACTGTTGATATTTGGCGCTGTTGACTAATGAGTTTGCCGACCACTGGGTTAAAGCATTGTCCCCATACACCAAGGTTGCAGGTCCGATTACTGGTCAGGGCACATACAGGAATCAACCAATAAATGCATAGAAAAGTGGAACAAATCGATGTTTCTCTTTCTGTCTCTCCCTTCCTCTAAAATCAATAAATGAAAAAATTTTTTAAATAAGACAATATACATGGTTCTTGTTAGATTATACTACCAATTATTATTTACATACTCTAAGAGAATGCAATAGCCTCTGAAACACACTGCAAACAATAGCTGGTGGGCCATCATCTGTTTTTGGTACAGTCCATGAGCTAAGTAAATGGTTTATACATTTTTAAATGGTTAAAAAATAAAAGGAAGAACAGAATGGTTGACCCTGGAATAACACAGGGGGTTGGAGTGCTGACCTCCAATGCAGTTGAAAATCCTAGCTAATAAAGAGGGAATATGCTAATTGACCCTCACACCATCACAAAGATGGTGGCACCCACAGCCAATAAGGAGGGAATATGCTAATTGACTGCCATGCCCTCAAAGATGGCAGCACCCAGCCCCCTCAGTCCTGCCAGGGTGGCAGCCATGTGCCTGCCTCCAGAGTCCCCCAGTCACCTCAGATCCCCCAGCCGCCCAGGGCTGGCCTGAGGCGCAGGCAAGGCTTGGATGGCAGCTGCCCAGTCTCCCAGAGCCACCAGAGGCTCAGGTAACCAGGGCAGGCCGAGGCTTGTGCTGCCAGCAGTGGCAGCAGCAGAGGTGTGATGGGAGCATCGCCTTCCCCTGATCACCGGGTTGCCTCCAGCCCTGAGGGCTCCTGGACTGTGAGAGCGGGCAGGCCGGGGTGAGGGACCCCCTCCTCCAGTGCATGAATTTTCATGCACTGGGCCTCTAGTCCATGTATAACTTGGATTTCATGGCATATAAAAATTGTATGAAATTCAAATTTAAGTTCACAAATGAACTTTTATTGGAACACAGCCACACTTCTTATGTATTAATTATGGCTGTTTTCATGCTACAAAGCTGAGTTAAATAATTGCAACAGAAATTTTATGGCCCACAAGCCTAAAATATTTACTACCTGGCCCTTTACAGAAGAAGTTTCCCAGTCCCTGGTTGAAATTATGATATAAAGCCATCATAGTATTGCAAAGAAATATTTTTCAAAGTGCAGTCCTAAGGACCCTTGCATGAGATTCACTTGAGCTGCTGGTTAGAATGCAGACTCGTAGGGCCCACCCCAGACCTCATCAATCAGAATTTCTGTCTGTGGGGGGAAAAGAAGGGGAGGGTTTAAAGGCCTGGGAATTTGTATTTCTACAAGTACCTCTGTAAAATAATTTTTTAAAAGATTAAGCTATTGTGGAAAAGATAAAATATTACCTATTGTAATTTCTAGAAGGATAAATGGAATTAAAAAAATCCATAAATGTAGACTTATTTTTCAAAATTGTTTTCAAATAATACATTAGTTACTTAGGTTTAAGATATAATCCAGTATGAAACAAGTTCTATTTCATTTACATTTTGGATTATTTTTAGCTGCAAATTTATACCAAGTAACTAAAGTTCTATAAAACATTGAATACTTCTCCAAGTTTTAACAAAAAACATCATGTGAAATGATATACAAACTTTAACCCTGAAAGGGTTCTGTTCCCCAAACACAGAACACGTGTGACAGTGCAAATTAAAGGCTATTAGAGATTTCTATGTCCTTTTTACATTTGTCAACAATATACTGGCTAATTTAAAATAAACATAACAATCATGAGTCATTTAATGGATACATGGGGATACATTCTGAGAAATGTATTAGGTGATTTCATCATTTTGCAAACATCAGAGTGCATTTACACAAACCTAGATGGTGTAGCCTACTACACACCTAGGCTATATGGTATAGCCTATTGTTCCTAGGTTACAAACCTATACAGCGTGTTACTGTTCTGAATACTGTAGGCCAGAGGTTGCCAACCAGTGGTATGCGAGCCACTGGTGGTCTGTGAGGTCCAAAAGGTTGGTGACCGCTGCTATAGGCAATTGTAATAGAACTAAACATACCTAACATAGAAAAGGTAGGGTAAAAATATAGTATAAAAGATAAAATGGTGCATTTGTATAGGGCAGTGGTCGGCAAATTCATTACAGAGCCAAATATCAACAGTACAATGTTTGAAATTTCTTTTGAGAGCCAAATTTTTTAAACTTAAACTTCTTCTAACACTACTTCTTCAAAATAGACTCGCCCAGGCCGTGGTATTTTGTGGAAGAGCCACACTCAAGGGGCCAAAGAGCCACATGTGGCTCGCGAGCCACAGTTTGCCGACCATGGGATAGGGCACTTAACATGAAAGTCTTCACTACCATAGACTTGATAAACACTGCACACTTAGGCTATACCAAACTTAAAAATATTTTTCTTCAATGAGAAATTTTTAGCTTACTATAATTTACTTTATAAACTTACTATTTTGTGACACTTAGCTTAAAACACCCTGTACAGCTACATAAAAATATTTTTAATATATTTTATTGATTTTTTTTTTTTTTTTTTTTTTTTTTTTTTACAGAGAGGAATAGAGTTAGAAACATCAGTGAGAGAGAAATATCGATCAGCTGCATTCTGCACACCCCCTACTGGGGATATGCTCACAACCAAGGTACATGCCCTTGACTGGAATCGAACCTGAGACCCTTCAGTCTGCAGGCTGGCACTCTATCCACTGAGCAAAACCAGTTAGGGCTAAAAATATTCTTTACATCATTATAAGCTTTTTGCTATTTTAGATTTTATTTTTAAACTTTTTAGTTAAAAACATACAAACATACACATTAACCTGCACAGGGTCAGGATCATCAGTGTCACCATCTTCCATTTATTTCCACATCTCGTTCCACTAGGTTTTCAGGAACAATAATGCACATGGAGCTGTCATCTCCTATGATAACAATGCCTTCTTCTAGAAGACCACCAGTTGGTGACCACTGTCCTAAAGGACTTTAGGCTCTTCCTAAGGAGGTGTCACTCTTTCCGGTAATATGTCCATGGTGGTTTGATCATACATTTGCTGGTGAGTAGATAATGCCATGAACATTCCTCTCTATTAATGAAAACCTTTTGGTGTTGGGGTCCACGTTTTCAAATTTTTAAGGAGCTTATTCAAGTCTGAAAAAGCTTTGGTTAAACCCTTCATTGTGAATTTTCTTGGGGGTTCTTTTCTTCTCCTGAGGTTTCCTTCAGCTATGTGTTCCTGTTTCAGTTCCAACACTTCATTAGTCGATTCTCAGGAATCACCTCTAGGAGCTCCTCAATGTCATCCTCATCCACACCCAGGTTAAAGTTTGTCATTTCAACCACAACCTTGTTGATTTTTACAACCTCCTCATTAGCAAATCCTTTGAAGTTATGGACGAACAAATCTCTTGAGTGTCTTCTTTCAGGTGCCATTCATATACTCCTTTGGTGACATCACCCCAAGCCCAAGCAAGGTTCTTTTTAAAATTTTAATTGATTGATTTAGAGAGAGAAACATCAATTTGTTGTTTCACTTATTTATGCATTCACTGGTTGATTCTTATATGTGTTCTGACTGGGGATCAAACCCACAACCTTGGCATATCAGGACAACTCTCTAACCTAGCAGTCGCCAACCAGTGGTCCCAACCAACTGAGCCACCCAGCAAGGGCCTAAGCAAGGTTCTTGATGCAGTCATAGATGTTGTAATCTTCCAGAATTGCATCAGTTTCTCCTCAGTTGCAGCAATAGCCTGGTCTTCCTCACATAGGCCTTAAAAGCTGCTATAACTCTTGGCTCCATTGTCTGAAACACCGCTTTGGTATTGGGGTAAAAATCACCAATAAAAGGGTGTCAACAATAAGAGAACATTATGAACAGTTAGCAAAATCTTAAAAGGTATTGTTATTCTCAAAGAGTACCTCTCCATTTCACCGGCATAGCAATTAGGAGAGCATCTTGGAAGAGGAGCTGAGTCATCCAGGACTTCTTATTGCTCCTGTCTGTACACTGACAGTGTCTGCTTATTGACATGCTTGAAGGCCCTGAGGTTCTCACTGTGCCAGATCACAAAGGGTTTCAATTTGTAGCCTAAAACAGTCCCCAAGGCAAGACTGTTACCTTGTACTTAAAAGCCTTGAAGCCTGACCATCTTATGGATGAAAGTCTTTCAAGTATCCATTTCCAGAATAAGGAGGTTTCATCCATGTTGAATATTTGCTATGGCAATTAATTTTCTTCCACAATCAGTTTATCTACAGTTTCCACAAATTCTTCAGCTGCCTTCATATCAGCACGCATAGACTTCACCATTCACTTTAATATTATGTAATGAATAATGATTCTTGAATTGTTTAAGCCACCCAGAGCTAGCAGTAAATTCAACATCGTAGTTGAGTCCAGCTTTTTCTTTCAGTGTTGAAAAAAAAATCTTTTTGTTTTGGCCCTGACCATAATGGTGCTGAAAGAGATGTGCTTCTGTGTCTGATCTTCAGTCCAGGTCATTAGAAGTTTCTCTCTGTCTGATATGGGCTCTTGTTGGAATACTGGTTAGTCTCATTACCTTCAATGAAGCAGATCCTTTAACAGCTTCCGTCATGTTCTTCAAGATGGTAGTATGTATAGTGGAATGGCACATGCCTGACTGTGAGTATAACCATCACTGATTTTTCCACCTTTGTAGTTCTTAATCACTTTTAATTTTGTTTCCAGATCAATCACTGGCAACATTAGTAGTGGATTTTGCACTTAGGGACCATGATGAACAAAACAACATGAGATTAAATCAAGCACAAGAGAAAATAGTGCAATCAAGAGGCATGATAAACATGAAATGTATGAGGCTATCCCCAGCATAACAGGACACACTTGTATAGCAAACTTTTTTAAAATTCAGCTTTATTGTTGAAAGTATCACAGATGTCCCCCTATTTTTCCCTAATGACTCCCTCCACCCTGTACCTGCTCCTAGCAAACTTTTTTAAAAAATATGTATTTCTGCCCTGACCAGTTTGGCTCAGTGGATAAAGCGTCGGACTGAAGGGTCCCAGGTTCAATTCCGGTCAAGGGCATGTACCTTGGTTGCAGGCACATCCCTAGTGAGGGGTGTGCAAGAGGCAGCTGATCGATGTTTCTCTCTCATCGATGTTTCTAACTCTCTGTCCCTCTCCCTTCCTCTCTGTAAAAAATCAATAGGATATATTAAAAATATATATATATTTCTATTGATTTTAGAGAGAGGAAAAGAGAGGGATAGAGATAGAAACACCAATGAGGTAGGAACATCATCAATTAGCTGCCTCCTGCACCCCCCCACCCAACGAGGGACTGTGAATGGAGCTGGGGCCCTCTTGGTTCCTGAGTGCACGCTCAACCTCTGAGCTGGGTGCTAGCCTATCTAGTAAAAGAGTAATATGCAAATTAACCATCACTCTGCTACACCCACAAGCCACGCCCACCAGCCAATCATGAGCGAGTATGCAAATTAACCCAACCAAGATGGCTGTGGCCACGGAGAGAGCAGAAGGCTTGGCTCTGCTAAAGGCTACAAAGTATCAAGTATAGAAGATAAATAAATCCCAGATACCAGGGCCACTGCTTGGGTCACTGGGGGGGGCGTGGCTGGCCTGCAAACCACCACAGGCCCCTCGCCCAGGCCGCCCCACACCCCAAGGGAACCCCCACCCTGATCCAGGATACCTTTCAGGGCAAACCAGCTGGCCCCCACCCATGCACCAGGCCTCTATCCTATCTAATCCTATCTAATAAAAGGAAAATATGCAAATTGACCATCACTCCAACACACAAGATGGCTGCCCCCATGTGGTCAAAGATGACTGCCCCCTTGTGGACACAAGATGGCCAGCAGGGGAGGGCAGTTGGGAGGAACCAGGTCTGCAAGGGAGGGCAGTTGTGGGTGATCAGACCAGCAGGGGAGGGCACTTGGGAGGGACCAGGCCTGCAAGGGAGGGCAGTTGTGGGCGATCAAGCATGCAGGAGAGGGCAGTTAGGGGTGACCAGGCTGGCAGAGGAGGGAAATTGGGGGCAACCGGGCCTAAAGGGAAGGGCAGTTGGGGGGGACCCAGGCCTGCAGGGGAGGGCAGTTAGGGGTGACCAGGCCTGCAAGGGAGGGCAATTAGGGGTGACCAGGCCTGCAGGGGAGGGCAGTTAGGGGTGACCAGGCCTGCAGGGGAGGGCAATTAGGGGTGACCAGGCCTGTAAGGGAGGGCAGTTAGGGGCAAACAGGCTGGCAGGGGAGTGGTTAGGGACAATCAGGAAGGCAGGCAGGCGAGCAGTTGGGAACCAGCAGTCCTGGATTATGAGAGGGGTCCCAGATTGGAGAGGGTGCAGGCTGGGCTGAGACACACCCCCCCCTTGCACAAATTTCATGCACCAGGCCTCTAGTACTTTTATATGACTGGCAGCACAGTTTTGTTTACAGCAGCATCACCATCAACACTTTAGGATGGCTATGATGTCACTAGGGGACAGGAAACTTATGGGACCACCATCACAGAGTAAGTATGAGGTATCTATGTCACATACATATTTACTAGTCAACAGAAGCCACATGCTCTACTTAAGAGTCTTCTCGTGTGTATCTACAAACTTAAAGAGCGAAGAAATCAAAAAGCCTAACAGAATCACATCAAAGAATATAAATAGGATTTCTCCGCATTACTCAAATTAAGAGGTTCTAACACTTTTTATCCTCCCCTTGGGTGTTTTTTTCTTGAACTTGCATGTAAGTAGTTGTTTTGTTTTAAATATAATGATTTTAAAGAATCTGGAAAAAACCCTTAATATGTGTTTTTAAAGAAATCATTATTTATGTAAGGGCTGAAAATAAAACAATTTAGCCATTTTCCAAGATGCCTTAGAGAAGAAATGAAATAAAGAGAAATTTTAAAATCTCACATTCTTTGGGCTACTGTTCTTCCATCACCCCTCCAGCTAAGAAGAAGAATCTCCCTGAGGGTATTTTCTAAACCTATAGAATTGTAGAACATTCTGCTGTAGACTGTTAGCAGATACTAGGCACAGTAGATACTCAACAAATACCTGAATTTAACAATTAAATAACAGTCCCAACATAACCTCCCCACATCTCCCTATTCTCCCCCCCCCTCCCCCTCCCCCCCCCCCCCCCCCCCCGCATACACATCACCTTTAAATCTAGCCAGCAACACCAAACACAGGCAATCAAAGTTTACCTGGCAACTATCTACTCAAAAAGCAGGAATTTTCTGTATCAAAAGAGGTAGTTCTAAACGGTCTCTTCTGTCGCATACAAAGGAAGATATGGAGAAAAGTACACTTTTTAAGATGGTAAAAGAGTCATTTATTCCAGTGGCAAAGAAGCTATGGTTCCTCTGGAATTGCCAAGAAAGGACAAACCACGGTCTGTGCTTGGTGCCTTTTGGGGGACGTGCACATGCGCACAAGCATGTGAATACCTGTCCTCCAAGGATACTTTAACAGCACTGGTTTGAGTTCCTACACACGTCACACTAAAGCCAGCAATGCTGGCTTGCACATTCAGGGCTGGACACAGGCAAGCATTCAACAGTGCAAGTCAAGCCATCTGGTAGCCCAAGACGTAGGATTCACCAAAAATCTTTAAAAGACTTCTAGGTACTAGACACTTTTATTTTTACTACTTCATGTGGCATATTTAAATATCCCTATAACTATACATGTGTGGTGTTTTTTAAGATTAACAGAAGGGTTCTATTGGGTATTTGTCTATTAAAGAAGAGTGGAAAAACCATCTCTAACCTTTGGGTGGTATGTTAGTCCAATCCATACAATAAACATAAGTATATGTAAATATAATGGTACATGAAGGGCCAGGGATCAGTCCACATAGGTGACATGTATTCATTTGAGAAATACCCAAACATATTGTGGTTAAAGAACAAATACAGTGGATTATAAATTCAAGGCTGACACTACTGGAGGGATGTAAATTGGTACAACCACTTGGGAAAACAGGCATCAGCTAGTAAAGCTGGAGACACACACACCGATGACCAGCACTGTTCAGAACTGCCCCAGAGCAGAAACCATTCAGATGTCCATCAGCAGTGGATGATGGATAAATAACTAGCAGTATGTTCATACAAAAATGAATACAGGTACATATAACAACATGGATGAATCTTGAAAATATATAATAAACAAAATTATGTGTATATGTATATATACAGGGTGACCAAAAAAATGTATATACATTTTAACACCTGACAGGCCCATTTTGAAAATGAAATGTATTTTAATAAACACTACCTCTATAATTATTCAAAGTGTATATGTATTTTTGGGGGGATACCCTACATATGTGTATATATATATATATACACATATACACAAACATATATATTAAACAATTATAATCATAGGTATCAACATAGATGAATTTTAAAAATATATAATGCTACAAGAATTTAAACAAAAAAATGTGTCTGTGTGTAGATACACAATATTTACAAAATAATTTAAAAGAATTCCTACTTTGACCCCATTTGCACAAGATTAAAAAAAAAACAGGCAAAATGTGCTGTTTAGAGATTTATATTTAGGGGATAAAACTATAGAAGAGAAAGGAAGTGCTTTTCTTTTTTTTTCTTTTTTAAATATATTTCATTGATTTTTTTACAGAGAGGAAGGGAGAGGGAGAGAGAGTTAGAAACACTGATGAGAGAGAAAACATCGATCAGCTGCCTCCTGCACACCCCCTACTGGGGATGTGCCCGCAACCAAGGTACATGTCCTTGACTGGAATCGAACCTGGGACGCTTCAGTGTGCAGGCCGACCGCTCTATCCACTGAGTCAAACCAGCCAGGACAAAATGAAGTGATTTTCACACAAATGAGAGTAGTTACTGGCTTGGTTACCTCTGGGGGAGGGAGAGGTTGTCATTGGGAAAGAGTGGGATTGAGGGTACTTCTTGACCTGCAAGATGGTCACTATTGTGTTTTCTTTAAAATAAGTAAGTTACACATTTATGTTTTATAGTCTCTTCTGTGTGTTACAATTCACAATTTTATAAAAGGTTAAATAACTATAATGTTGATTTCCAGGAGTTCAGAATCATTACAATTCTGGCTAGTCTGGGGAAAGAACACTTCTTCTCTGACTGTTCCTATTAGCCTGTCAGCACAATACCTTTTAACATGGCAAATGTCCTCAATAAATACCTAACATTTAAAACCCACAAACTCTTTATGGGAATTTTGTTTTAATTCACTCATCTCTTGAAATTACGGATTTAAACTGTGCCCACATTAACACTTCCCTTTCTTTGTCTTCACCCCAGTGAAGCTTTCATAAATAACTAAAGCTACCACCTTAAGTGTTGTTTGCTCTGTAAGTTTATACCCAGGTGCTGTTGTTGCTTTAGCAACTCTCTCTGCTTCCACTCCCTTTTATGCCTCCTTATAAGCAAAGAAAAGATGAATACACTAGTAGTCCCAGACTTGTCTTTTTCCTGAAGGGAAAGCTTCATCTGCAACTGAGAATAACGCCTAGGATCTTAGTGATTTAATTGCTTTGAAGTTGGTTAAAAGGGGGTCATTTGCCAGTTGTCCAAAGAAATACAGCCATTCTATCAGGTTAACAAAACTTTATACAACCAGCTGTAATTAATATACATGCTACCTGTTCTAGACAGAACTCAAATCTCTATGAACAGGACCAGTTAATTTTACAATAATTCACTTCAATTAAAAAAATCACATTGTGCAAAGACATTCATGAAAATACTTATTAGAAAAGTCTAAAAGGATACAAACGGATAAACACAAAGTCATCAGCTGTTTTTGGCCAAGATGCTCAAAAGACACCTTTAACCTTATCTGTAAAGTTTTAATTTTTTTACATAAAGAATGATTAAGCCTTGCCCAGTTTGGCTCAGTGGACAGAAGGGTTCCGGGTTCGATTCCGGTCAAGGGCACATGCCTGGGTTGTGGGCTCAATCCCCAGTAGGGGGCATGCAGGAGGCAGCTGATCAAAGATTCTCATCATTGAGGTTTCTGTCTCTCTCTTCCTTTCCCTTCCTCTTTGAAATCAATTAAAATATATTTAAAAATAAATAAAAGTTTTTAAAAAAAAGAATGATTAATGTATTTCTTGTATTTAGAAAAAGTGTTTTTAATCCACTATGCCTTGAAATAAAATCCCAATTACAAAAGAATCCACGAAACCCAGACATCTTCCTAAAGACCACCATTTAAAAATGCTAGTTTTTATGCTAAAGTTTTAAAGGATTTCCTGGAGCTATACACCTGGCCAGTTTTTATGATATAAATATACACATTTATTGCTAGTCTATTAAAAGATGCTATAGAAATCATACTTGCATTCAACCAATATAAGAGATTTCAGATGAAACGTGGCATGGACAAATTCAACACTGACGTTAAAAAGACTTGGGATGAAGGAAACTGTCTCCCCTTTTATGGGGGAAAGCCAAAAATATCAAGCAACTACCTCTCCTCCCCCAAGCGTCAGAAGATGAGTCAGAGCTGGAGGCAGCAATAGTGCCCGTGTGTCAAGCCGCCAGCGCAGGGCTCATGCCTACCTCCACCCGGCAACCCTCTCCCCTTTCCCAGGTTGGGGTCCCTGTCTCAGGCTGTCCCTGCGGTGAATTCCCAGGTGTCCCGGAAGATAGGAGGTTATTCATTCTGGTGGGTGCCTCATTCCCTGCGTTTCTAAAGGGAACTCAAGAATGGGAGCCTTTATCAGTCCACAACAAGTAACAGTTACCAAGTGCAGCTTGTCGGTGGAGCCTGCGGACACACACAACTTTGCAAAGGATACAGAACCTTTGTTCCCCTCATTTTAAGGAGCAGGAAACAGAGCAGCTGTGACTTGTCCTGTATCACTTCACTTGGTGACAGAGCTGAGTCCCTAGAATATGGAGTTGCTGAAGGCTGGCCCCAGCCCCTTTGGTTTTTAATTGAACTGCCCAATCTCAGGGACGATGTTCTCAGTGGTCTTATACACTAGGAATTCCAGGAAACTGAGTTAAATCTCTTGGTCCATATTCCTGTAAGGTTCGTAAAGAATAGGGACTTGGCTCTTTTCCTCCGTTCTTACCGCTGTCAAACATCGGGATGCTAATGCTCTCTACCTACCCGCTTATAACATTACAATGAACAGCTGCTAGTTAACACATGCTAAATGCCCTAAGCCTTTTGTGTCTCGGACGATATAGCCCCCACAGTTACCTACAGCTGCTAATATAGGCTAAGGTCTCGCTGGATAAAAAGTACAAGGAGGTTTCTTTGAGAGAGAGAGAGAGTGTGTGTGTGTGTGTGTTAACTAAATTCCTACACAGTAGAACTGCATTTGTAAGTCACTTCCCTTTCCTCTCGGATGCCCTGTTACCATAACACTGGCTGGTACCATTGGCAACATCCACCTAAATAAAATATAGTCATACAATCCACTTAACACAGTTACAGCATGCAACTGCCCTCACACACAAACAACTCAACTTCGCTTTGGAGCAAGGGCACTTAGAAGAAATAAAACACGTTAGCACTGCGCACACCAATTTACCACCGCGAAGAAAAACACTCAAGTTGAATACTTGGCATTGCTGCAAGTCAAGTTGCTCCTACCAATGCACCAGAAACCTTCGGCAGATGCAAAAAGCCGCCCTCGGCTCCCGCGGCTCGGAGCCGGCGCACGCCGACCGCGGGGTGAGGGGTGGAGAGGCCGTGGCGAGGCCGCAGAGCAGAGGGGTCGGGAGGGGAGCGAACGAGGATGCTAGCGAAGGAGCCCGAGGGTCAGTATCCGGGGCCAGGGTGTCCGCCGAGGAGGGGAGCGGCCGAGGTGGCGCACGGAGAGCCAGCGAGGCGGGGGCCGCGTGCTGAGAAGGGGGCGCTGCGGAGGGCGCGGGGCCTCTCCTCTCCCGCCGCCCAGAGGATGCGAGAGCCACTGGGAGCAGGTGGGGGCGCCGGCACAAAGTTTCCAGAGACGAGGGTCGCGGGGGACCCGGGACCCCGGCCACCCGATCTCACCAGCGTCCCAGAACCGCATCGACGCCAAGTCCCGCCCGTCCGCCCCCCTCCCGGGCCCGCGGGCAGCGTACCGGTTCCGACGGGTTCGCGACGGACGCTCCGTCCTCCTGCGCGGCTCTCGGCTTCTGCGGGCTGGCCGCCGCGCGCACCCCTCTTTCTCCCCTCCGCCCGTACCCCGCCGAGCCGCGCGCATGCTCCCTGCGCCCCACCGCCCTCTCCTGAGGCGGGGCTGAGGGGCTGGGGGCGGGGCCTCGGCAGGGAGCCGGGTGCCGGCGGGGGACGCCTGGAGCCGCGGGCGTTGCGCGTGCGCACTGTGCCCTCCATCGCCGAGCCGCTCCGCGGAGGCGAGTCCTCCGCTCCCCTGACTCCGCTTTCCCCCCCAACCGCCACGCTGCCCCTCCGCAGACTCTGCTTAGGGCTCCCCTGTTGTCTCCTCATCCGCCTCTCTCCCGTTCCCACTTCAACGTTTGCAAGCCGAATTTGGGGCACGGGTGCAGGGTGGTGTACTGGTACTTTCTGGATGTGAGAGAGTTAAAGGCAAGAAAACAATTATAAGAGAGTGAAGACTGCAGTTCGTGACTAATCGCCGACTCTCACCCCACCCCCACCTTCAATCCGCCCGGAGAGCCCGAGAGTTGGGGCTGAAGAGTGAAGGGAAAAATCTCGTAGCAACTGTAGGGTGACTTTTGCTTGGGCAGGTGTGGGAGATAACTGGGGGTGCTATATTGTCCGGGACACAAAAGTAGCTATAGATGCGGCGATCCTTTGCCTGCCCCGAGATCGCCAACCCACCACCACGAACACGGGTGCCATCTGAGTCTCCAAACCCCCGATCCACACATAGCCCGTGCCTCCGAGGTGAGGTCTGCGGAACCCAGGCTGAACATAAGGATTAGTTGAGGGATTATTTGCTGTCTGAGGCTTTTTTTTTACTGGGCCATCTGTAACATGAGTAGATGCAAAACTGACTGTTTTCAGCACAACCCTGCCCTGGCAGGTGAGGGGAGTATAGACGACTTCCTCGGGGCTCCGTGAATCAGACACCTGAGTCCTGACTCCACGCCCAGCCTTTGCTCACCAGATCCAGCTCCTCGCCGTTGCAAACCCTTGGCATCAGGACTGCTGAAGTCAATCGAAGAGTCATAGGTTTGGGGGAGGGATTGACGAAGGAAGTAAAATCACGCGTACTGCGTTTACATCTCCCAGCATCTTCTACCAGAAAGCTCTGTTGCTTTTTCATGCTCGTCCTGTTTCCCAGCGGGGCTCCGAGTCTTCCCCTGGGTGCAGGAATATCTAAAAGGTCTTGTCTACTTCCCAAAAACAACATCAAAAGCATTTTCGTGTTCATCTTAGGGGAACTAAAAAGTTCTAGGATGGAGAGATTTAGTTTGCCTTCATAGAGACTCACAGCTTTAAAATTAGGCAAAACTAATCTGTGTGAGAGAAGGAAACTCTGATTCAGGATAAAACACTAGGAGTTCAAATCTTGCCTGGGAAAGGCATCTTCCCAGCACTAACCTACCCCACCATCAATTCATCTCATGATTTATTTTTGACATGCCAATACCAAAATAATCTCTGTAGAGAAGCCATGGTATGCCTCTTCCCTTGCTTTCTTCCCCTTCCTCCCCCAGTCTTTCCTTCAGTCAATTCAGTGACTCAGCAGCACAAATAGATGCATCCCTCTCCAGATTCAAGCTTGGTTGTTACCCAGGAGGCAGGTTTCCAGAATAGCGCTAGTTAGTGAGGAGGTGCCAGGCATATTCATGGGTTATAGGAACTAAGCCTAGGCCTACCATGAAGAATCATATCCCCCTCAGTGAAGAGAGGGGGCCGGGGGAGGACTAGCATAGACTGTGTTCAGTGTGAGGCATGTATTAAGATCTAGAGATTAAGGGAAGTAGGACAAAGTGCTAAATTCAGCATGATCACTTAGTGACTACACATAGGCCTGTGGGTAGGGAGGTGCTCCATGCCTTCACAGTGGAAGTGCAGGCTTCTATATGCCGCTACCAAAAAGGAAGACAGGGAAAAAGCAACTTGAAGGTATTCTTTTCTAAACCAGCACAGTCCAACAGAACTTTCTGTGATAGAAATGCTATGTATTTGCACTGTCCAGTACAGAATCCCCTAGCCTAATGCAGCTTTTGAGCACTTGAAATGTGGGCTGTGACTGTATTTTTTTAATTTTAATTAAATTTTAAAAGCTTACTTACTGATTTTAGGGAGAGAGATTTGTTGATTTACTTCTCTATGCACTCGTTGGTTGATTCTTGTATGTGCCCTGATCTAACCTGCAAACTTAGCATACTGGAAAGATGCTGTAACCAATTGAGCCACCTGGCCCTAGCAGTTTAAATTCACTTTAATCCATTTAAATTTCAATAGCCACATAAGGCTAGTGGCCATCTTCCTGGATAGCACATTACTTGACTAGAATTAGGTATCTTTATAGGTGTTAACGATCTTTACAGAAACATCTTAGAGGTCATCTGCTACAAGAGTGTGACTTGTCTATGCCTCGGGAGGCGTGGGTGCTCCTGACTACATCTAAATAAGCAGCGCTTTAGTGTGATGCAGCGTCTACCCAAAATGAGAGCGATCTGATTAGACACATAAGTAGAGGGTAGAAACTACTGCTCTGTGTGGCTTCTTATGTCTGCCTTTCCAAAAATACTCTCCTTAACTGCTTAGGCTCCTTAGGTTCATCAGACCTTTATGGATCCCTCCGAAAGATTAGCTGCATCTTCCATTTGTATCATTGCCTCTGGTTAACAAATTGACAGCAGCTTTGATAGATCTGTCAGAATTGGGAAACAGCTGTGATCAGGGCTCCTCAGGCTACAGAAGTTTACCTTCAGGTCCTGTTGGTCACAGGTGTCTCAAGCCCCTGCTTGCTAATGTCTGTAATTCCAGAATATATGCCATCCATTGGTAGCTAAAATACAATATGGCATTCCTCCAGAGAAGTAAGTCTTTAAACTATTGTCCTTTGGCACATTTGAGAGGGACAGAGGACACCAGGTAATTGGGAGGAAACTATAAATGTGGAAAAGATAAAAGAACTAGGAGACAGAAGTCCCCAAACACATGTCATCTACTACAGAAATTGGCTAAGGCTGTTTTATAGTAAAATAGCACCTTATATAGCTATCATAAAGACTGCATTTTATTAATGTAAAATATTTTAAATTTCTATTTTAGAGTATTTATAATTCTCATAAAATTTATTTTTCATTAATAAGCAAATGTCACATTACCAGAGAGAGAGGGTGTGCAAATGCCATCACCCATAATTTTACTACTTAACAAACAACAATTAGCTTCATTCTGGTCTTTTTACTGTGCATGATTTTTTTCGTTTTCTTTACATAGTGACAATCATAGTGTGTATACAGTTTTGTGACCTGACTGCAAGCTTCTTGGGCAAGGCATTGAATAAGAGAATATTATGTCTAGGATAACTAGGTCATTTAGTATGTGTCTGTCTCTGAAGTTTTCTGCCCTTAATTCAACCCTGGGGCTGTGGCAATGATGCAGTGATGAGAATTCCAATGTAAATAACATCCCTGAAAAATGCACATGTGCCTATTTTAACATTTGCTCTGTGTCTTTCAGATTTTAGTGTCCCCTCTGTGAGACTTTACCATGATGTGAATTGTGGGGTACAGGAAAACCAAGTGCTTGCTTATACCTGGCTGGAGTTAAAGGAAAATATCAAAGGTCCCCTGGGAAGGGAAGGGAGTTGCCAGGTGGCTAATATACCTTATGCCATTTAATCTTCATCAAACCCGGTCAGGAAGTATTAACAAGCACACTTTACACACGAAGGGTTGAGAAACTTGCTCAAGGCTGTATTATGATTATGGAGCAGAACAAGCATTAGCACTCAGGTCTTTCCAGTGTTGTGCTGGTGAACAAGAAAGTATATAAACTCTTAATGTAAAAAGGAAAAGAGAGGGGTTTTGAAAAACTTACAACTAGGTGTATTCATGTATTCTTTACAAGTTATTTTTAAAGGGGAAATGAAGAAATGAAATGTTTCCCCCAAGAGTTGGTCACCTCTGGTAGTAATACCAGCAATGTTAAGAGACCAAACTTTGAAGGGTATCCTAGGGAATTAATGCCATTTTGCATAATCTCCTACACCAGAGGGGGAAAAACCTGGTCCTACTGAAAGGGAGTAAATGCCCATGTCAGTCCAAGAACCTTATACTTCCCCTCTAGTTAGAAATTGCTACTCCATAGTCTCTGATTATGCAAATGAAAGAGTGGAGCCCTGACCAGTTTGGCTCAGTGGATAGAGCATTGGCCTGCGGACTGAAGGGTCCCAGGTTCGATTCCGGTCAAGGGCATGTACCTTGGTTGTAGGCACATCCCCAGTAGGGGGTGTGCAGGAGGCAGCTGATCGATGTTTCTCTCTCATCGATGTTTCTCTCTATCCCTCTCTGTAAAAAATCAACAACATATATTTAAAGAAAGAAAGAGTGGAATGTGAATGCGGGTAGGTAATAGCGGTTCCCACATGGTTTAGAAGGCAACAGCTAACCTACTGCATTGCTCATCCGCTCTCTGCTTTGCCAAATAGCAGCAAATCTGTGCTACAGCAAGTTAGACACCTCTACTAATTCCCCTCCACCCCAAGATGTCTATTATTGCTGCAAACATACCAACAAGTGTCTCCAGAGCCCTGGAACAATGTCTAGCTACATTCTGGATGCTAATCAGGGGTATCTCCTTTCACCAGAGGGAGCTCCCAGGCCTCTACATCCACCCCACCTTGCCCCATCTGCTGGAAATTCATGGCTTGCCTTTTTCCTCTCCTAGTTTCCATGGAGACCCAACAGTTTACTTTTTACCCCCAACTTTAAGCCATGGTTATTTTTAGCTCTCAAGCTCTGAGCCAGGTCACAGCATGGATCTGGAAGATGCAATGACATCTATAGCCACTCTTCTCTGCAGCAGACGCCTTCTTTTCTGCAGTTGCTGGGGGTGGAAGGCACTCTGGGAGATGTTGCTCTCCAAAGGGTTTTGGTTTGCATCATGAAGTTAAAACTATGCTGACTTAGATCTGACTGCTGTCCTGAATCTGAAACCATGTACGCCCAAAACAAGACAAAGATTTTCTTTTTTTAAAAAATATATTTTATTGATTTTTTACAGAGAGGAAGGAAGAGGGAGAGAGAGCTAGAAACATCGATGAGAGAGAAACATCGATCAGCTGCCTCCTGCACACCCTCTGCTGGGGATGTGCCCACAACCAAGGTACATGCCCTTGACCGGAATCGAACCTGGGAACCCTTCAGTCCGCAGGCCGACGCTCCATCCACTGAGCCAAACCAGTTAGGGCCAAAGATTTTCTTGTGTGTGTGGTGGGGGCAGGGGAGTGTCAGGTTGCCAGGTAAGGTTGACGTTGCTGTCACCTCCGACCTGTGGCTGGTGATTAGATAAAAGTCCTTTGGTAAAAACATCTAAGTGCTCTCCTTTAGGCAAAAAATAAGGGCTCTGGCTCCTCCCCCAGTAGGGTGGCTTCTCCTGCTGCAGCTTGGCCATGGCTAAAAAGAGGCTCCTGACAGGGTACTATATGAAAAGCTCTTCCACCTCTCTAATCAGATGGCTGCCCTCTCCTCCCCTACCAAAATTCAAATCAGCCTCCCCATTCCCCATCTCTAAGGTCCCTGGTACTTGGGGAGCTAGTGTCTGTTCATGGTATTTAACTTTTCACTTCCTTTAAATAACTTTTTTAAACCTGTTAAATTAGCCTGAAAATTGCCCTTTTCATGTTAGACATCCTACCATTGGAAACTGAAATATAAATATCAGACACTTATCCCAAATTAAAAATCCGTTTTCCTGTAAGGGATGTTGATTGGGAACATTAAAATCAAGCTCCAGGCCCGTTGGTGTGGCTCAGTGGTTGAGCATGGACCCACGAACCAGATCAGTTTGATTCCCAGCCAGGGCACATGCCCAGGTTGAGCCGATCCCCAGTAGGGGGTGTGCAGGAGGCAGCCAATTGATGATTCTCATCATGTTTCTGTCTCCCTCTCCCTCACCCTTCTTCTCTGAAATCAATTTTTAAAAAAATTTAAAAAAGAAATGCCTCCTAAAAAAATATATCAAGCTCCATAGTACAGATTCCATTAATTTTTTTATTTCTTAAAATAATATATATTTTGTTTTAAAGGAATCCTCTAAATGAAGGGTGATAATAAGGGGATAATCCAAATCAGTTACTATTGTTTAATGGAAGAAAAGTGAAGGTTAGGCCCGTGGTCGGCTAACTGCGGCTCGTGAGCCACATGTGGCTCTTTGGCCCCTTGAGTGTGGCTCTTCCACAAAATACCACAGCCTGGGTTAGTCTATTTTGAAGAAGCGGCGTTAGAAGAAGTTTAAGTTTAAAAAATTTGGCTCTCAAAAGAAATTTCAATTGTTGTACTGTTGATATTTGGCTCTGTTGACTAATGAGTTTGCCGACCACTGGGTTAGGACATTGCAAATAATTCCAGAAACAGGGAGTATACTTGGCAGATAGCTCTCCAAGGAGGATAGGAGATGCATTAGAAGTGTCGGGAGTTGGCACTTAGCTTTCAGTTCACTACTGGATACGGGTGGTAAGATGACAGCATTTCAGCATTCGTGCTTCAATTAGGAAAAAAGTGTTGATTTCTTAAAACTATGAGGTTTTCTCCTTTTGACACTTCCTAAGATGCTACTTCTGTTCAACATAACTGGATCAGGGTAGGTTGATTAGCAAGCCCCAACTGGAAGTTTTCTGTCACGTAAGACCCAAGGACTGAGCAAGCTGGGAAAACAAAAAAGTGTTACTTGGTTAAGAAGGAAAGAATAATTCAACCAAGATGCCATTCCCTGGGCTCCAAAGTAGAAAATAAGTGCATCAGACTTAATTATCCAGTCCTGAAAGACATAAAACAAGTGTGTGCAGGCAAAGATTGACGACAGGATTTTTTTCAAAACAAGGATGTATGGTGATATTCAAGTTTTTCTGAATCCTTCAGTTTGGGATTTTAAGCCATTTAAGGGTTACTTTCTGCATTCTTCTATCAACTTCCTTATTCCTACTCTTAACAGGGAAGGGGCCGAGTACACAATGCATACCAAGCAAGTAACTCAGAGTGACAAAGGCCTTTTAATGTCAGATGCAAGCCATTCATCCTTTCCTTAAATACCTGGGTCTCTTGATTGGAAGCCTGGTTGGTCAACTCAAAGGGCAGTTCATGTTTTCATCCCAGCACTTCTCATCTGACAGAAGCCAAAGCACCAGGTAAACACTCAACAGGAAAACTCCATTAGATTTAGAAACAGGCTTTCCAGACGATAATAAAGTGTGTATTTAGAAGGCATCTACAAAGATCCTTAAAAATGGATGAACCATGTTCCAAAATATGACTCTCTTGCCTGGAGGCCAGGGGAAAAGTGTCCTGGGGTTAATGTAAACAAGTTTTTTTTCCAAGCTTCTCCTTGTAATTTGGGACTCTGATTGTTCATACTGGACATTTTATTTCTTTTTTTTTTAATACTGATTCTAGAGAGAGGGAGAGAAATATCTATGAGTTGGCTCCTGCGTGCACCCCAACTGGGGAATGAGCCCACAACCTGGGTATGTGCCCCGACCAGGAATCAGACCTGCCACCCTTCTGTGTATAGGATGACTCTAAAACCGACTGAGCCACATAGACCAGGGCCATTTTAGTTCTTTTATTACACTTCTACATATTTCTAAAGCTAGAATGACTTACCAACTGGAATTTTGTTGTTTTTTAGGTCATTGGCTTTCTCCTTTCAGCTAACCACAGCTGGTGATTTCATTACTAAAAACTGGACAGCTTATTCTTATCTCTCAGCAAGGACTGGTTAATTACCTACTGAGTTCAGATTTTAAATGGGTTAAAGGATGAACACTAGAGTCCACAAAGGGATAAACCACAAATAGGTGGTCTCAAGAGAGACAGTCTCGGCCTTTAAGCACAGGAAAGGGTCATTACAGGGAAAGAAATTCGTTCTCCATTCCCAGCCCCGGCAGGAAAGATATGCCTAAAATGTTAGGTTGCAATAAAAATCCCTAACACTAAAGAGTCTTTATTCATGTTGCTGGGATTCAGAGTAAACTTCCTCTGTGAGATGATCTGGACGGAGACCTCTATTTACTGTTGCTGGAATATCCTCTGACATGCCCTTGCTAGCTCTTGATTTTTATTAAAAGGAAGATCCTTCCTTTGGTGATAGAACATGGAAGAAAATGATGTACTTAATCCAGCCACATCAAATATGTCAGCAAGTGCTTTTCTATTACAAGTGCATTGAAGTAGAGCAGGGGTCCTCAAACTTTTTAAACAGGGGGCCAGTTCACTGTCCCTCAGACTGCTGGAGGGCCGGACTATAGTTTAAAAAAAAAACTATGAACAAATTCCTATGCATACTGCAGGCCCAGGACAAGTCGGCTGCTAAGCAGGACAGGCAGCGGCACCCGGCGGGCCGGATAAATGTCCTCGGCGGGCTGCATGTGGCCCGTGGGCTGTAGTTTGAGGACCCCTGAAGTAGAGACTTAGTGACTCCTTTCAAAAGCACTCATCACCCAAAATATGGCTTGATCTTTGAGAAACCCCCTAGGGATTCTAGGTCTTAAATTTTGCAAAGTTGGCTTTACCAAAACAAAAATAGCAATAATCCTACTTTCTAAAATCCAGTTATTTGAAATTACAGCCTTATTTTTCTATCACTATTTTCAACCATGCTGTTTTTCCTCATCAAATCTGCTGACTACCCAATCAGTTTTTCAGTGTTCAACTAATTCCAAGGTTTCTGCCAGACTGTCCTACCATCCTCCCACTCCTAACTACCATAGTTGCCCTTGTGTCCTAGACAACCAAATCTCCTGGCACCACTTTCCTCACTCCCACTGCTGCCTCCATATCAGCCTCCACCCACCATGTCTGGCACAGTCCCCCACTTCCATCTGCGAAATTACCTCTTTCCTCCTGATCTTATCGTTGCCCCCAAAGCTCACCTCTCTCAGGAAGCCTTCCTTAACCAAGACTGAGGACTCTTCAGATTATTACAGATGTTACCTGACATTGATGTCCAATGCATTCCGAATTTTTAGAACCAGAATTGCCTTTCAGGGATAAGACACAATCCCTTCATAAGCAACTGAGTGCAAAGTGGTAGTAGAATACATTTTTCTAAGAGAGACGAGTATGCAAAGAAAAGAGACCATTTTTATAAGCCACCCTTTTTAAAGATTGAAGTTTTTAATTTTTCTAATTCCTTCAGATCCTCAGAGTTTCCTTGTCATTTGTAACCCCCTATATGAAATCTATTAGCAAGCTACATGCATATTTACATCAGTCAAAAAGTCTGAGCAGACACTTCCAACAAAGTATATAATATTTTAATTAGATATTTTGAATGTTGAAAGAACCAGTGACTAGAGGTAATTTGTGCAGATTCTGAAGTTATTTCTATATACAACCTTCCTTCTATTAGAAATGGGATAACCATGACTCTGAGTTTGGCTTCTGATTCTGCAGAAAGTTTTGAGGACCAAGTTTCAGATGTGGTTGAGTTATTCACCCTTGTATCTACTGAGTTCCATATATGACTCTGCTTTACTTTTGTTTTAAAAGTAGCTTTTATTGCAGGCTAGCCATTCCCCATTAAGAAATTAAGGTTCAGGTTTCAATCCAAGCAAAGTGGAGGATAGTTACATCATCCCCATCCTCAGGGGCCTGGTATCCTGGGAAACCCAGGGTATGAACAGGGTGAGTCCAGGACACACATGTTAGGAGAGACAGTGCAGTGTGATGAGGCAGGCATCCAGCACCCTAAGTGTGCTTTAGCTACCAGAATATTTGACACCACAAATTGAGCAGCAAAACATTTTAATCTATTAATTCTAAAAATAATGGAGACATTTTATATATGATGCCACCTCCTCAAAAGTCTACTGCAGGTTAGACAGACTGCAAAGTACAAAGCCAGACATTCAAAGTAAAGATACAGTTTGGGACGAGACCATGATGAGATTTCCCTCCCTTTTGCTCAAACATAAGTTGTCAACTTAAAGAATCCTCAGGAGGAAAGAGAAAGCTTTCTCATGCTCCATAACCTTTCTCTTACTGTAAATCCGTCTGTATTGTTTGAAGGCAATACAGATAATGAGAAAACCAACCATTGAAATACAAGAGTCTGAGCTGGACCCATGGGACTGAAGACTGGTTTAATTCTATTTCTACCAACACCATGACGTGAGGTACTATGGTTCTTGTTTTAGTCACAAGAGGTGCTAGGAATGAATGCCCACTCACATTTAATAATAGCACATCTAGCATATAACTCTGTAGCACAATGCCAACAGCAAGAGTGTTTTAAAGCAGGGTAGAGAATAAAGTAGACATTCTCACAGCTTAAGGTTTCTTTTGTCCTTTCCCCTTGTTTTACACTGAGAATTCATCTCAGGAATATCCATACTGTCCTTTGGTCCAACACATTCCAAACCTGTGATTTCAGATCCCAAGCCCTGAGGGCCTCAGGCTTTAGTGATGTATCCTTCTCGAATAAGGAAATCATAGATTTTCCGGGTTTTGTTCACGTCTATCTTGATGAGCGCTCTTGCCTGTGCCAGTCTCAAGCCTCCTTGCTTGTTACACTCGTTCAATAGAGCAGATTTGTATTCTAAATAGGCTCCAGGGACCAACCTCACCATCTGACAGAGCTGTAAGACATGGCAAATTTAATTAACATTAACATCTATCATTCTCATAATTTAATCCAGCAGGTATAGCCAAAACAAAATTTAAGAAGTGACATCAACCTCCAACTATTTATAGGAGCTGTTGGGTGGCTGGACTACATTCCTTTTAGTCTCTTCTTTGGAGGGAATACTCACTAAAGAGAGACACTCAGGAAGAGAAAGCCGGGAAGTGATGCTGGGAGAGCCTTTAGCAGGTGTTGGCGGGGTAGAGGCCCAGCACATTCCAACACAGCCAGTCAGGGAAGAGCCACAGGGCTCAGTGGGAGTGGCGGTGCAGATACTTGGGTTCCCAAGTGTGAATCACATTATTTTTAGTATCGGCTTAAAGTAGTGGTCCCTGCTTTTGTGATTACATTCCCTACTTTGGGGGAGAGAGGAGATATAGAGATCTTGTTAAAGGAGGACACTTTTTAGCTGCTAACATTTTTAGAAAGCTGGCTCATTCCAGTTTACTTGGCCATTATCCAGCAATGAGCCATTCACCATGTTGTGGTTAAGGATAAAAAATGCTTAAAACTCCAGGCCACTCAATACGTGGATCCAAATGGCCTGTGACCTTTTTTAGCAATACTTGAATATAACATATTCCTAAACTAATCTTTACTATGCCTAGTGGATATAACAAAAGACTAATATTAGCCCTTCTCCTAGACAGTTCTTTACCATCTGACCTGAATCAGTGGTACCCAGTGGCAGATAGGACACTGATCTTGGAACTGTAAAAGGAGCATCTGAGGAACAAAAGAGGAATCCCTTTTTTGGAATGGACTTTAGAGCCCAAAACACTTGATGATGACTCTTTTGAGGCTGGATGTAAATTTTAGAAACAGCCAAAAGTAACATGAAGACAAGTCTGATGATTATAATGGAAAGGAAAAAGCGAATCATGCCATTTTAAAATAAAAATTAATGTGTGACTAAATATGATAAAAATTTCCTTTCTTTATGCTTATAAACATGCTATAGAGACAATTCCAAAAATCTTTTAAGTGATGGTTATACTGTTGGAAAAAGTGTAGGACAACTCAAAGTTACCATTCTAATAGGAAGTAACCATTTTCAGATATGTTATTTTAAGTTTATAAAAATTAGTTCCATTTACTTAAAGCACTTAGTACAGTATCTGGTACACGGTAAATGCTCAGTAAACGACATTTGCTATTATTTAGATTTATACATAATCTGCTCTTCTCCCAGAAGGTAAATGAGGGCAAGGTGATAGGGAAAGGAGTCCTTTTGAAACCTGCTGAGGTTAGCTCTGCAGCGCACAGCCTCCGGGGGTGGACGAGAACTGTACATGTCATTAGCTAAGCAGAGCAAACCGGGTTTGATCCTGTAATGGCATTTCAATGATTTCTCAGCCTCTTTCCTCTCGCGCCCCTTTTTTTGTTACCTCCTTTTCTTTTTCGTTCAGCTTCTCTGTGCCAGGGAGGCCCGTGAGGTTCAAGGGTGGTGCACTTCGTCTACCTGCAGACACAAACAGAAGAGGGCCTCTATGTCCTAGAAGTGACAAGTCCTCGGGTGGAAAACATAACAAAGGTCACTGCAGCCAGGCCATTAGGCGATCATGGCCAGCTGTAGGAAATCTCACAAGTCCCCGCAGGCGCCAGTTTAATTAGCAACACGGGCTCCACAATGTTTACTTGAAAATAACAACGTGAATTTGTGTGCCCTTTGCTATAGCCTGGCTGGGGTGTCTCAGTGGTTAAGCGTCAATCTATGAACCAGGAGGTCACGGTTTGACTCCCAGTCAGGACACGTATCTGGGTTGCGGGCCCAATCCCCAGTAGGGGGCATGCAGGAGGCAGCCTATTAATGATTCTCTCTCATCATTGATGTTTCCATATCTCTTTCCCTCTCCCTTTCTCTCTGAAATCAGTAAAAATTATATTATCTTCTGACTCCAATAGGAGATTCTAAAATCTAAGACCCCCCCCCTGAAAAGGGGAGCATCTGTAATACTTTTAATAAAGATAAATTTAAAATAAAATTAAATTAAAAAATAAAATCTAAAGCCCAGAGCTCATCTAGTTAAGAAAGGTCATACACTACCTGCCTTGACAGCTGATGAATGGAAATAACAACTCTGCAGGAGACATTTCCTAATCCTTGCCACTCTGCCAGCAGTACAAGGCAAACATGGTAATTAACCAAGTACCATTTGCCTTCAGATCAAAGGCAGACTGTTAGGCCAGCAAAAGGCCCTTCTTATTTATTATGTGAGGGAATATCTGTTCCTTCCAAAGCAGCCCTGTTTACCGGAAAGATCCACAGAGAGGAACAATGAGGTATTATATGGCAAAGTAGAGGCTGAGGTGAACTCACATACCTGAGAAAGAAACCTAAGTATGAAGACACTGCCCAGGATGGGAAGCTTGATGTGCAAAATTTTTTGGTTTGGTTTTGAAAGTTTATTTGAGATTAGTGTTCAGTTGGGGATGGGTAGACTGAGTTAAGCAGAAGAAAGTGTAGCTAGAACAATGTTAGTTTTATGGGTGTTGTCATTTAGGTGTGGAGAGAAAGGGAAGGGACTGTTAACAGATTGTTGTGCTAGAAAACATGCTTCTTTGTGAAATTAACAAAGGGGATAAGGGCTTCTCCACAACCTAGATATAGTATAGGGGGGAAGAGGGCTAATACCAGCCTAGGAAGCAAGAATCAGTGCATGCAGCTGGTTCAGAAACACAAACACCGATGTTGCATGGTCATGTTACTTCTTATTTATTTGTTTGTTTGTTTGTTTGTTTGAGAGAGAGAGAGAGAAGGAAGGGGGGAGAGAAACTTTTTAAGTCTCCAACTTAAAAAAGAAAGCCTTGCATTTCTGGCAAGTAGCATATCTCTTTGCTCATATAGCACGCAACACCTGTATTTTCTCCCCTTTGAGACAAACCTCAAAATCTGTCGTAGATACAACCACAGTAAACTGCCCACAGACATTGGTAAAATAAAGAAACCACCTCTTTCGAGTTATTCTTCCCTGTCTCTGTACTCTAATCCTGAGGCTAGTCCCTGTCAGGCCTTGAAGATTCTGAAAACTTGCTCATGTTTAAAATTAGGACAACACATAATTACCATTACTCTGTATAAGCACCCTGATTCCACAAAAGGGGGGAGGGACTGCTGGGTCAACACAATCTCTAGAATGAAAACTTAACAATCAAGACTTGCTCTAGCTTGAAAAATAATTACCTGAATTCGACGCCATTGAAACAGAAGGACTCAGGCCGGAATCACTACGATGAAGAAGAGGAATTTAAATTTACGTCACACCAGAGAAGGCAGTTTTCGAAAGCACATGTGGGACTGGCTGCCATTGATGAGGCCGGTTACGTTGAAGAGATGTAATGAGACAGACTGCACATGTTTTACAGGTTATCCCACTGTACTAACCAGGAAGAGACATCTGTTCTGGGAGGGGAAATCACTTGGATTTGTTAAGAGCTGAGCCCAGAACATCACGGAGACCACTCATGAGAAAAGACAGGAACATGCTTCTCTAATGGAAAGTATACCAGTAGATATGGAGGGAGAGAGGAGTTACTTATTTTAAAAAATATCCAAGTAGCAAAGAAGGATTGTAGGAGGCCAGTTATGTTTCTCAAAACCATCATACTGCCTTGCTTCTGAGACAGACGTCTGCCCTAAAATTTTCTGAATTCTACCTGGTTATTATTACTCTGCCATGGGTAGGGTGCCCATGGAAATGCCTGAAAATACACGTAAAGGCCAAAAGGATGCTCCTCCACCCTGGACTAAGTGCTCACATGTCGGCCTGCCGGCGGAGCCACTGCTGGCAAGCACTGCTGTCCTGGATGTACTGGAGGACTTCGGAGAGCATGGTGCGTTTAAGGCGTTCCTCCTCTCGCGTCTTCTTGAGGTGATCATAGGTTCTGGCACCTGGCGGTGTAAAAACCACAACTGCAATAGTAATGCGGATCGAAGAAGGGCTTCCTAACTGACCAGCAAACAGCTTGTCTTTTTTTAGTTTCTTTGCAAAACTGCTTCCACAATTAGTTTTCCAAAAGCAAAGTAGATTTCTCCTAGTTTAAAATCCCTTTTTATATTAAGAAATTGAAATATTTTTATTCCTTTTTTTTACCTTTAAGAAATTTTGAGGGGGGAGAAAAAACCCAAAACAGAAAAGTACAAAGAAAATGATTCATCTTTCCACCCCCAAAAGTAATCAACATTCAATATTGTCATATTTGCTTCCTGTTCCATTTTTCTATCTATATATTTTTCAGTCACACAAGTGCTATAAGCAAACATTCTTCCTTAAAAAGCAATTAAAATTACAAACAAAAACAAGCCATCACCGACCAGTACTGTTCCTTTCCCCTCTGTCCCAGAGGCAGCCAGTATCAGGTAACCAGGCCCTGTATCAGAGATTTTACATGCACATGGCTAAACAAAAGTTGTGTGATGTTTTATACATGTTAACAAAGGTATACAGATACCAAAATGCCACACCACTGGATTTCAAACTACGTTCCACGGAGCCCCCTCGTCCCATGAACATCCACCAGGGCTTACATGAAGAGCAAGGGCACCACCACATACTGGTGGTTCTGGGTTCTACACCTGACCTGAACCACTACACTTCACCAAAGTAGTTCCACTTTTACCTCATTTATAGATTAGGGCTCCAGATACAATTTTACTTTGAAAACGATTTCCATTGTTAAAAATGAAAAACCATTATACTAAGCTAAACTTACACCCATAGGGCTACTTCCTATGGGTACTGGGTGATTGCTTTCAACCAACAGGAAGGAGGGAATGCTAAAGATCATCCCAACAATAACAGCAAAACAGCAGAAACTGCCATTTGTGGAGGATTTACTGCGTGCCTGCTACTGTACTATGTTCTCATGCATTATCTCTAATTTATCTTCAGACTAATTCTAAGACACTTGGAAATTAAAACTGGAACAGAATTACAGATCTGGGAAACAGGGGAGCCAGAATCCAAACCCATGCTGTCCAAGTCTAGACCTCAAGCTCTTAACTTCCATGATACACTGCCTTCCCTTATGATCTGGCTGTACTACACATAGCTCTTTAATCACTTTAAACCTTAGCTTCTTCATTAAATGGAAATAACAATATCTCACTCATGAGTTTGTTATGAGAATTAAATGACAGGATCTAGGTGAAATAAGTAGCACAGGGACTGGTGCGTGGTAAACTGTTTCTATGAGATGTTAGCTACTATTAATATAATTAATATCACCATCTCAAGTCACTCAGTCGAAGCACCTAAAGCTAGTTGAAGTTTGGTTAATAAGAATGATTAGACTATGCATCACTAAATGTTAACTGGCTGAGGCTAAAAATTAGAATACAAATCCTTTTTTTTAAGAGGCTATAGAATCCTACATCTGAAGCAGTGCCTGTCTTTTGTGTGTAACTTCTATTTTACCTCAGATAATCCATATAGTAGTATTTATAAGGATTAAATAGATGAAACTTTACTGAAAGGTTTAAAAACTCATTCTGAAAAAGGAAAGCTTTTTAAAAAACAACCCACACCACATCACCTCAAACAGAGACTTCCTCTATGTGTTTGGAAGACATCTGTCCTCTGATATAGCATGCAGTACTTACTACAAAAATTGGTGATGCCTGCTGTCCTGTATTCCTGGAGCCGCTTGATTTCCCTTCGGAGTTCAAATTCCACTGTTTATCCCAAAAAGAACGAAGGAGGAAAACAAAATCAACATTAATGACCACTTTTGCTGTCGAGCATTTTAAGTAATTCTGCCTTATATAAAAGACTGGGCAATTCCATTTGGGAAATCCTATTTGTTGGTAATATCTCATTAGAAATTTTACCCAAGAGCTGAGAAAAACCTCCTCCAGCTGTCTTCCAGCTGCTATCTCAGGCTGGAGACAGCAGCAGCTGCAACTGTCTCTTAGAAAAATTACAGTGAACTGACTGAATTCATTTAGTTAGAAAATAACAAACTTTTAAACAACCAAGTTTCCCTGCTCTATTTATTCTATGTTAAAAGTTCTAACACATAACCAAATTCTTTTATGAAACCTGTCTCTGGTATTATTTGATGTGGCCCTTTTGCAAGGAAAGGACAAAAGCTCTGTGCGCAAGTCCCAGATAATTTCTTTCTTCACAGACACAAAAGAGCATTGTGTTTCCCATAAACCAAAGATTTCTACTTCCTCTGAGCACACAGACCAGGCTGCACTGCTTGGGTTATTTGGGTGCTTTGTAACAGAGGAGGAAGGAAATGCCTGGACAATCGTGGGTGTAGTTCCTTGAAGTCATACATAACCCAGGGATGGCACAAACTGGGACAGGAAGTAAAGCATCAGTCACCTCATATAAACCACATGAAGAGTAAAACCAGACAGGGTGTTTGGTGAGGACAATCAATCTGGTTCAGGCAAATGCCTATCATGCCATGTAAGAAATATCTGCATGATGAGAACAGGGTGAGAGCCTTGCTAAAGTACCTTCCCAGAACTAAACTTATGGCAAACACATAAATCTCTTGATGAAGGGTACAGACTAAACCACCCCACCTCTTTCAAGTCTAGGCTTCCCTCCCTAACAACTTTAATTTTTTATGGCGAAAAGTCAAAGGATAACTAGGTAAAGCTCTCTCAGAGAAACAGGCGAGAGAATGATGGAAGAACTAGCTACATGAGTTATCTGACACTGTCCCCACTTTAAAAACTAGTGTTAAGCCCTGGCTGGTGTGGCTCCGTTGGTTGGAGCATCATCCTGTGCACTGAAGCGTCTCTGGTTTGATTCCTGGTCAGGGTACATACCCAGGTTTCATGTTCCATCTGCAGTTGGGGTACATGCAGGAGGCAATCAATTGATGTTTCTCGCTCACATCAATGTCTCTCTCTCTCTTTCTCAACACATACCCCTCACCCCCTTCCTCTCTTATAATAAATTTGAAAAAATACCCTCTGGTGAGAATAGAAACAAACAGAAAAGTTGTTTTAAAACTAAAATATTTATAGACAAATAATATAATGCTGGGATTCACTTCAAAATAATCCAGTTGAGGGTGGGAAGGAAGTGGCAGAGATGACACTGGGTTGGCCACGTGTTGACAGTTTTTGTTAAAGCTAGGTGATGGATATATGGGGGTTCATTATACTATTATCTCTGTTTTTGTATGTAGTTTTGAAAATTGTCATAACAAAAAGTAGGGGGAAAAATACTAAACTACTGTTTATATGGAGAAAAAAAGAACAACACTAGGTTTTTTAACTTCTCCTCCAACTCTGAAAGCCCCAAATTGATTTCATGGTAATAAAGGCAGACAAAGACAAAAATATCCATGTACTTATTTACGGAACTTCACATAAAACACATCATTATCTCTCCTATTTTTATAAACACACACACACACACACACACACACACACACACACTCTCTCTCTCTCTCTCTCTCTCTCTCTCTCTCTAAGGCTCAAAACCACCTACGTGCATGGCTTTCAATGAACTTGTCATGCTCCACTGGTCCCACAATCCTTGCAAATCGCCTCATTGTTTCATAAAGGTCTTGGACCTCCTTGGGATACCGCCGTTCCATTACTACAGAGAAAGTAAAACACAACCACATCACAAAGATAAGGATCCCTCAGTTTTCTGCATTTCCTTCACAAGAAGTGAAATGGAAGGACATTATTCATAACCTCACATGACTTATTTACCCATGACAGGAAGCAAACAGGAAAGCTAAGAATGCAAAACACTAATCATAACAGAATCACGACTATCACATAGGGTGTTGCTATCACAGGAGAGCATCTGCACCACTGAGCACCCTGATGACCTTCACACCTCACTCTCTCTCATCTGTATGGGGGCAGGAATTGTTGGCAGCAATGGGGAAAGGCCATTAAAGGCAGATCATACATTCTTAGGAACAATGTTGGGCAAATTTGCTCGTAACTTCTGCAGGAAAACCAGGGATGTGCAGACACAATAATCCATCTAGAAGAGATTAGCCTGGAAAAAGTGTACTATCTTTTATATGCCTCACCAAAAATCTTCCTCCTACATACATACTCAAGTGAGGCATATAGTATTTCTTCGCTAAATTACGTACCACAACTTAAGTTCTATTTTGATAACTATCATGCAAGTAAATGGTCACACATCCAGGATACCTAGGGTCAGCAACTTTGAGGATCACTACTGACCAAATGTCTAATAAAAAGAGATATTGGCAAAGAAGATGGGAAGTAACACCCATCAACAATATAGTAAGTAGTAGGGTGGAGCAGCCAGAAACCCTCAAAGTGCTACTTGGTCATTTCAACCAGATAATAGTAACTAGGCTAATTCTGTCCACCTCTGACAGTTATTTAAATTAAGTCCTCTTGTCAGATGAATATTTTTCCTTGCAGGAGATATTCTTACCCACAAATTCTAGGAGCCAATTACATGGGCAGCCCCTGATCGATTATTTTCACTATTAACACCACCTTCCTTCCCTGCCTCTCACTACAGGGATAATACAGAAGGATTTGTAGTGTAATTTTAAAATTTGATGGGAAAAAAACCCTCTGCCTACCATATGCTGAAGGTCACATGTGCATTCAGTATAATGACCACTGAAAACCTCTGAAACCACATTGCACATGTCACAGTTAAAAGAGTAAGAAGGCTAAACTGACCTCTGTCCACCAGCTGAGATTAGATATACACAAGAGTCACAGTCTACTATAAATAAAGGTTAAAAACCCACTGACCCTATTATGAAAAGCCTGTGGCTACCAGAATTGACCAATTATTGTCCACAGAAAAGGCAAAGGAAATCTGCTCCTGAGTTATTTGTGCAAACCCACAGCTCTCAGTGAGGATGAGGTTAAAGAGGCAATCTCGTACATTGCCAGAAGGAATACAAACTGATATAACAGCTTTTGTAGAGCAACCTTGCAGCAAGTGTCAAAAGTTTTTCTTGATCATATTCTTTGACCTATTCATTTCACTTCTGGGACTCTACCTAAAAAATATACATAAGTCTAAACATAGAAAAAGTTTTATTCATAAACAAGTTCATCACAGCATTATTTTTAACTAGTGGCCCGATGCACAAATGAAGATTCGTGCAAGAATGGGCCTTTGTTCCCCTGGCTGCTGGTATTGCCTTCACTCTGGCTGGAGCCGCCTTTCTGCTCCAGCCCAGAGCTGCCTTTCTGCCTTCCCATGCTGCCCAGAGACCTGGAGAGGCTGGGGTGGTGCGAAACGCCTGCATCCTGCCCCGTCCCCAGCCGCTCAGCACCTTGTGTATGCAAAATAACCCACCATCTTGGTTGGGTTAATTTGCATACTCACTCCTCATTGGCTGATGAGCGTTGTGAAGGTACGGTCGATTAGCATGTTACTCTTTTATTAGGCAGATGATTAAACAAATGAAAATATGCTAAATACCTACACTAATAAAAGAGAAACATGCAAATTGACCATCACTCCACTATACCCACCAGCCAACCAGGAGCAAGTATGCAAATTAACCCAACAAAGATGGTGGCAGCCACGGAGCTGGAGCGAGCAGGAGGCTTGGGTTGCCCCTGGCAATGGATGAAGCCAAGCTTCCAGCCTGCCCTGGCCAGCCCTGGCCTCTGCTCAAGGCTACAAAGTTTCAACGATAGAAGATAAATAAATCCCAGATACCTGCTTCCAGCCAGCCCTGGCCTCTGCTCAAGGAGGCATTGAAAAAATAAAAGAAAAAAGAAAAAAAGGAGGGGCTGGGAGCCTGGATCGCCCGAGGGCGTGGCCAGCCTGAAAACAGCCCTCAGTTCCTCACCCAGGCTGGCCACACTCCCATGGGGTGAGGGTCCCCGCTGGGGGGCGTGGCCAGCCTGCAAACAGCCATCAGCCCCTCACCCAAGCTGGCCAGGCACCCCAGCGGGGACCCCCACCCTTAAGGGGGTGTGGCCAGCCTGAAAACAGCCCTCAGCCCCTCACCCAGGCTGGCCATGCCTCCCCAGTGGGGACCCTCACCCCTTGGGGGCGTGCCCAGCCTGCAAACCACCACAGGCTCCTTGCCCAGGCCGCCCCATGCCCTAAGGGGAACCCCACCCTGATCCGGGACACCCTTCAGAGCAAACCAGTTGGCCCCCACCCATGCACCAGGCCTCTATCTATACTAATAAAAGGGTCATATGCTAATTAGACTGGGAGACCTTCCAGGAGACCTTCTGGACAAAAGCCATGGTGGCAGGGCCAAGGTAGAGGTAATTAGAGGCCAAGAGGGGAGGGCAGTTGTGGGTAAATCAGGCCAGGATGGGATGGCAGTTATGGGTGATCAGGCTGGTGGGGGGCAAGGCCGTTGGGGGTAAGCAGACCAGCAGGGAGGCCAGTTGCAGGTGAGCAGGCCATCAGTGGGGATCAGTTGGAGGTGATCAGGACAGCGGGGGGGGGGGGGGGGGGGGGGCGCGCGGGTTGCAGTTTGGAATGAGCAGGCCAGCAGGGGCGGCAGTCGGGGGTGAGCACACTGGCACAGGGGGCAGTTGGAGGTGACCAGGCTGGCGGGGGGGAGGCATTTGGGGGCGAGCAGGCTGGCAGGCAGAGTGTTAGGGGCAATCAGGCAGGCAGGTAAGTGGTTAGGAGCCAGCAGTCCCGGATTGCAAGAGGGATGCCCAACTGCCAGTTTAGGCCAGATCCCTGTAAACTAGCAGTAGGACATCCTTTGAGGGGTCCCAGATTGGAGAGAGTGCAGGCCGGGCTGAGGGACATCCCCGCCCCTGTGCACTAATTTCGTGCACCAGGCCTCTAGTCTAATAAGAAAAGGCAGGTTAAGCATAGTATTATATATGTATATATACAACACATTACATAACTGTTAAAAATGACATCTTCCAAACACCACAATCACTTGGAAAGTGTCTAATGGAAAGTGAAAAAATAAAGGACATAAAGTGTAACATATTTATGTTCATGACTATATTAAAAGACAACCCCTATGTCTGGCTGACCTGAACCCTATAGGAGCAGAGAGTATCAAAATCTGTAAGAGTCTATCAACTAGGATAATTATTAGGTACTTAAAAATATACAGATTATTGTGACATAAAACTATTATAAACTTTTCATTTAAATATTGCAATTACTCTGAGATCATCATTCTAATTTGCTGAACAAACTCTACAGTGTAGAAGAAAAGGTACAGGAACTCTTTCTGCCCAGACTAGGTATCTCCAATATTTAAAAGAGTAAGGTCAAAGCTGGCATTTAAAAAACAAAAACACTCAGGTTTATTATCACTATCACACAATGCTAAAAACCATTATTATTTGTTTGTCTACATGATACAAAATAGAAAAATGTCTTTCTGTTGATTTAAAAAACATTTTCACAACCTGGTGTTCAAGGTTATGTTTAACATATAGTTCCAAACATCACCCTATCTAGTTCCAGAAAATGATTCATGCATACTCACGTTGCTATACAGTAATTACTATACTGATTTTTAAAAAGATTATCATGCAAATGTTGACTATATATTAATGGTTCTTAACTCTTACTATTCAACAGAATTGTTTCAAAGACTTTTATCTTTATTTACTAGAGGTCCGATGCATGTAATTCATGCAAGGGGCTCGGCCCTCTCAGCCACAGCTTCGTCTGGAAGGTGGCTCGGCAGTCAGGTCTAATTAGCATATTACACTTTTATTATTATAGCCTTGAAGACTTTTTAAAAATACAGATGCTCTATCTCTATCTTCAAAGATTCTGACTTAATTAGTCTGTGGTGATACCCTGGTATCAGAATTCTTTAAAGCTTCCTAAATGATGATAATATACAACTTGGATTAAGAACTACTACCATAAATGATTTAAAACTATTCAGTTAATGTTGAAAGAAATTTTAAAATAAAGAAAACAGCTAATACTTACACTGAAACTTCCTAAGGTTGATTAATCCATGATCTCTTATAATTCTAGAATGAAAACCACAATGTTTATTATAGTCAATTTTACATTTAATAATGTTTTCCACATGCAGCTTTTACCAGACATCCTAAATATTCTGAGGTGAAATATTGGGTCCAAAGAAGTCACTCCCCACATAGTTCTGCAGATCAGTTAGTCACTAACACAATTGTAGGCTCTCAAGCATCATATATTTTTCCTCTCCTTGGGCTTAGCAGACTCTCAATAACTATTTGCTGGATGAACGAATGAACCAATGAGCACTGAAAAATACATGTCTCTAACTTAAGATGAAACCGAAGGGAAGCTGTATTCATGTCATAAAAATTAACTTATTCAGCTTAGGGAATTTAAGGGGAATTTAGGGGAAACCTGTTAACCATAAAAGGACAGCATGATCACATATTCAACATTTCAACTGTACACTGACATAATGTTTTTAAACTATTTGAAATAAATATTATGCATGTTTAATTTAAGGGCATCATAAAACATAATATCTAATAGCAACCTTAACAACTGAGTTCTATAATACTGTCTAGCTCAAATTGGGTGTTTAAAGCAAAACAGAATTTAAGTAAACCATGCAGAATGATGTGTCTGGAACCTTTGATTTATACAAGAGGTATTCATGACTAGCTAGGAAGCTTCTTAGCACTTCTCAGAAGCTAACTCAGACACCCAGAGAGTGAGCTTTACTTTACATCACATCTTGGTCCCTGAGCTGTGTCTCCTAATTTACTCAGTACAGCAGTTCCCAAGTTCCATTCCTTTTTATTGTTGTGATGCCACTATGTCTCTAGTTAGCAACACCACGTGTTAGTAACATGCCTACACATACACACACAAACACACTCTCTCTCTCCCTTCCTCCCCCCACCCCTCTCTCTCAACCTCTACATACCCTTCTCTGAACTGTTAAAAGACTCTGTAAACCAACAGGGGTCTGGGATCCATAATTTCTCAATCTGAATGTATGTTTTTTGTTCTATTGCAAAGAGAAGGAATAACCAAGAATGCCTGAAACTTGTTCAGAATTTCCTTTGAAATTCTTTTAGATAAAAGATTCTCATAAAAAAATAACCCATTAGAATAAGAACATTACAAAAAGCATAACAACTTAATAAAATCTTGAGTTTATCTTGTTCCTTTTTTCCTTAAAACAGTGCACCCACATTCTTCACTGGTCATCAATACTTCAAGAAAGGTTAAGGAGGAGGTAAAAAAAAAAAAAAAAAGACACACAACAACAACAAATCCCCGACAGGAATTATCCTCATTTAATAGATGAAAAAATTGAGACCCAAGGTCTTCCTCAAAGTAACAAGACAAGCCACAACTGGAACCTTCTTATATGTGTATGTGGTCAATAGTCCAAAGCTGAAAGAAGGTTCTTAGTTTTCTATACTTACTTTTTCCGCCTTTGTCTCTCCTTTAACCTGGAATGGTAGATATCTACTACAGCCATCTTCAGAGCTTTAAACAAACAAACAAACAAACAAATACATATAAAGCCAAGACAAAAATAAAAATCTTTAAACCTCATATTGCTAACTATTCCATACTCAGTCAGTGGTCTAGGAGACCAATCATTAACTACAGAAAAAAAAAAAATCGAGAAATGAATTAAGTTAGCACTATGCTACATTAAACCATCCTTCTAATCTACAATGTATGAATTCTGAAGAAATGCTAAGACTTAATAACTTCAGCAGATACTAGAACTATTCTAACAACCTGTTATCTCCTTAAGCGTTGTGTAAGTTGAGTTTGGTGGGTTTAATTACTGAAGGTATTTATGAAGAAAGGGGCCCTAGAGCACAAAATATGACCTGATGTGTCCAATGAAAAAACTAAAACATATTATTCTAATGTTAGGTAACATAATTTCTAATAGCACACCAGCCTTCAGCCTTCACAATAAGGAATTTGGTTGTGTATGACCATTACTTCTTCCAGGATAGAAAGCTTCATTCCAAAATACAGCCTCTGTAATACTAATAAACAAAAACAGCAATCTAGTCTCATCCAAAGAATGTGAGATACAAGTCCCGGTTTAGCTCAGGGGGGTAATGAGTCAGCACAGATTTACATGTTCTGCTAGAGTAACTCTAAAACCTTGTTTTGCAATGGATGTTAGATGTGCTCTAGCTGAACCTCTTCTCCCTATTCCATATCCAGCTACTTTTCCTGGTACTAGTCCCCGAGGGCACCTCCATTGGAACTGTTTGAAACCCACGCTTCTGCTGGAAATAGTTTTAAGGTGGGGGAAAAATGGAATCAATTAATGAAGAGAGCAGAACTCAATGGCTTGTTAGAATCATCATTTCTTTCACTACATGAAAACAAACAAAATTGAGCAATGTACAATCCTGGTGCACTATCAACATGGTTGCCCTAGAGAGATAATAGAAATAAATTCTGGATATTCCATCCTGACTCATTACTGTCTCTATTTGCCTTAAGGATAGTGTCAGATTAGAAAGAAGAAATACCAAAATCTAACATGCTGGGCTATGAACAGATGCATTATAATGTCTGTAACTTCAATCACTGTGAAATGACCAGAAATACTTTATCTAGGCCATTCTCCTTTGGATCTGAGATAAAAATAACAAGTCCTAGCTGGATGATCTGAAGAGGTGAGAGAATGCAATATTTTTTAAAGTTTAAGTATAAAAAAAGGTGTTAACTACCATGAAAATTTTTGTTTTTTTCTAACAAGTTCAAAAATTTAAACAACATTGTTTCATTTTGTTTTCTCATAACTGCCAACAAACTAAAAATAATTCAGTGATAACAAGTCCATGGTTTAAGGCAATGGTTTTCAAACATTTTTTAGGTAGCAGAACTCTTTCTACAATGAACTCTTTCTTGATTTATAGGGTTGTTCCATATGCAAGCCCAGGTACCACAGAATGCCCAGTGCCCCGCCACCATTTCCAGCAGTTGCTGTGGAATGACAGGCTCTAGCATGCTGTGCTGGTGGAGATGCACTTTACATGCCTGTGTGGGGAAAAGGGGGACAAGAAAAGGGAGGGGAGGATGTGTCTCCGACATGCCGTGTAATCTCATACAAGTTTTAGAGTGGATTCTATTTCTTATGACAAATAGACTTAGGAAGTCAAATGTTCAACCAGAAAGAGGAGCAAATATAACAAGCTAAGGAAATAGTTAAAATACACTATTTATCATGTTCCAGGCTCTTTATGTGCCTCATCTCATTTATCCACCCAATAATAAGATGAGTTGAATAGGAAAGAAATTACTTCATGATGTAGTGGAAATCACTGCTAATTTTGACAAAATATTTTTTGCTATTTTTCTAAGACACTAAGTTACCATGCTATTTCCTGAGATTTGTGTGGGGATGACTTAATTAAAACAGAAAAACTGAAGAGACGGTTACCAAAAAAAAAAATCTGTAAATAAATACTGTTAATAATTAGTTCTGTGGCTTGATCATTTCAATAGTTTACACATTTACAACTAGCTTTGGGTAACAAAGGGAAGGAAAGAAACATAGAGAAGATTCGTCTTTGAAGCTATCTCTTTCCTTGATAAAGCACACACAACTCAGGTTGCAGCAACTGACTATAAGTTCTTCACCGCACGAATAACCTCGAGAGGACCACAGCACAGCAGGCAGAATAAAATAACAAGGCAAACACTGCAAGAATGAGAATCATCAGTTCACATTCTATTTATAGTGACTGGAGGTTCCAGTAAAGTGGGAACAAAGAACCAGAGATCATTAAAAACAAACAAACCAGCCCTCGCTGGTTTGGCTCAGTGAATAGAACATTGGCCTGGGGACTGAAGGGTCCTGGGTTCGATTCCGGTCAAGGGCTGATCCCCAGTAGGGGGCATGCAGGACGCAGCCAATTAATGATTCTCTTTTATCCCTGATATTTATATCTCTCCTTCTCCCTTCCTCTCTGAAATCAATAAAAATATATTAAAAATAAAAACAAACCAAAACCACCCTATGCACTGATGTAAGGCCTCTGAAATCTCAGTCTTGTGGGAAGAATAGTCTCCCTGTGACTATACTGGGTACTGATAATAAAGTCTCCAAATGGCTGGCCTTAAAATATTTCAAGTAGTGGGCAGAAGTCAGAGGCAGCTCCTTCCCACTGCAATGTATTTCTAACATTGTTTAAAATAGCTAGCAACATGTTTCTGTTTTCCTGACAGAAGGCACTACTGTTTATTTGGCAAGAAAATCAAGTCAGAGGCCTTAACTGCAAGGAAAGCCGATCAAAATCCCTATTACAACCACACAAGTTCAAACCGATGACTCGGGTATTCCCAAGAAGCAAAGCTTATTATTTTTTTTATTTTTTATTTTATTTTTAAAATATTTTTATTGATTTTTTTTACAGAGAGGAAGGGCGAGGGATAGAGAGTTAGAAACATCAATGAGAGAGAAACATCGATCAGCTGCCTCCTGCACACCTCCTGCTCGCAACCAAGGTACATGCCCCTGACCAGAATCGAACCTGGGACCTTTCAGTCTGCAGGCTGACGCTCTATCCACTGAGCCAAACCAGTTAGGGCGAAGCAAAGCTTTTTAAAAGTCATTCCAACCTCTCTTCCCGCCCCCCCACCCCAGCCCCAAGCTTTTGGGTTGAGAGGTACACAATTAGTTATGTGAAGGAAATAAGACTACATGACCTAAAGGTTAACGTCAGCAATTAGAAGGCCTGAGGCAAGTAAGTTAACTCCTTTGTACATTACCCTGAATGTAAAATGGGAACATATTTATTCTTATTTATTAGGAATGTGGTTAAGCCATAGGAGACAACAAATGTGAATATCACCCCCGCCTCTCAATATAAACCCAGCAACAAAAATTTAAGGTTGTAAAGATAATTAGTACAGTATTAAGATCATAGACTTTGGAGATGGCTCTGTCACTTGCAGGTTACATTACTTCAGGCAAGTTACTTGATATTTCCATTCCTCAATTTCCTCAGCTATAAAATGGATATAATAATAATGCCCAACTCATAGAGTTTTGTGAGGATTAAATGAGTTCACATGTGTGAAGGACTTAAATGCTAATATGTATTAACTGTTATTAATAGCACTTATGTCTAAAATGTCCTAAGCATAAGATACTCAAACCACGATGAAGGGGAAGGGTACTTGCAAAAGGTGAGTGTGCGTAGAGACCAGGGTGAATCTCTGATCTGCTAACGGTAAAGGGATCTAAGGACTGACAGTATTGGCCAAAGGAGGGCTGGGTGTGGGTGGAGAAGTGAGGGAAAATCCACGCTTGGCCAAAAAACTTTGCTGAAATTATCTTTCCAAATAAAAGGAGAATAAACTCTTTTAATGTGCAACCTGAGATGTGTTGAACACACAGACACAACACATAGGAAGGAGCTTATAATGATAATGCCTCTTGCTTGCTTGAGTTATGAGACAGCAATGGTTAGAAGGTTGTTGTAACCAGGGTTTCAGGCCCTGGGAAACTCTGGGAAAGAGGAGTCCACAAATTTAAGAGAGATTTTTCCAAATGAAAGCAGGAAAAAGGAACTACACTGTGCGTCTGCACTGAAATTCCCACAATACACCATGACACATAAGAGTGCCAAGTTATGAGTCTTCTGCAAGTCTCTTTCTGAACCCATAATTTCTGCGCATTTCAATAAAATATAAGGAGGTGTTATTTAGGGCTCCCAGAACTTCCTTATTTTCTTCCTCAGACACTGCTTCACTTGTCTATTCTTTGGGCCCATTCTAAAAGCCATCTGGTAAGATTGGAATGCAATTTATTATCCTTCCATTATGTCTCAGGCCTCTATAATGGACCATTCAACTCCATTTTATTAGACAAATTCCATGAATCACAGCAAAAGTCTTTGGGTAAGGAAAGCGGGTTGGTAGCATCTGTTGATCTTCTAGATGCCCTGGGATGGAATATAAAAAACACACCCAGCCAAACAGTTTGCTTCCTTCTAGTAGTTACAAGTGAGGAAACCTAAAAGGAATGCTGTTAATGCTCAGTAATATTAAGAGTATAATGGTATAATGGAATGGTAATAATGTCACCTGAATTATGTACCATCTTTCATTGGAGACATTCACACTCTATGACTAATCAGTGTCACCCCCTTTTTTCCCGGCAGGGGACACAAAAAACAATAAGCAAGATTCTAAGGACTTGCCCAAGATCACACAGTGACTCAGAAGCAAGCCCAAGGCTGAATCAGTGTTCTGATTTGCACAAAATATGTGTTCCTCTGTCTGTTCTAGGTGTGCTACTTTTCATTCCTTCCTGAGTCTCCTTGGGCTCCTAGTCCCCTTTCAATGAGTGCTCAAGGAGAAACTGCTCAGCTCAGGGGCAATATGTCCTATTGGACAGAGGGTCATGCTGCCAGAGGAGCTAAGAACTCAGAGCCATAAACAAAGCATCGCTTTATGGCACCAACAAGTCTTCCCTCTAGTACTATGAAACCTCTTTAAAATATTATCACCTTTTTGGAGAGCAGGCGGTAGAGGCAGGTGGAAGAAGGTATGGGGGAGGGGGACGGGAATAAATGGTGATGGGGAAAAAATAAAATAAAGAAAAAAAATGTTATCACCTTTTAAAAAGCACCCATTTCAACATCTACTACTAGCCAGGAAGGAAAGGGGATGCAGGGGTTATTACTTATGCTATGTTAAAGCCACTTACCAGTATGCTAACAATCAATAACTAATGCTTTGTTTCTAGCTCAAATGAACTAGAATCAAGTGACTAACAAGTTTTCCTGAAATATTAATGTTTAATGCATGTAATATTATATTTAAGATAGTTTTTCTTGAATAATTGTTTATTGCATATAACATTATTATATGTAAAATCATTTTCTTGAGATATTGTTTATTGCATGTATTATTATATTTAAGATAGTTTTCTTAAAACATTAATGTTTATTGCATGTAACATTGTTATATTTAAAATCATTTTTCATGAAATTAAAAAAAGTTCTCATTTGAAAGAAAAAAGTGACTTAACAAGTCTGTATAAATTGTAGGAAGAGCACAAATAATTAAAATATGTTTTAGGTTTTATATGCTAACTGAAATAAAAATTGTTAATCAATCAATTGCTTCTTTGTGATTTTTTTTCCTTTTGCTCCCACTTAACAGAAAGTAGCACAAGTGTACCAGGACAAATTACAGATCTTGCTTGTATGAAGAATGAAGAATGAAATTAAATCCCAACAATTACTACACTTTTCTCAATAATATTAAGCCTTAAGAATGAAGACCTTGGATTAGGGCCTAGAGAAGTGATTCAGCAAGTCTCTTTCATAGTTTAGCCATTATTGACATTAGAGATTCTAACTTTCAAAAGTTCAGTACTTTTGAACAGTATATAAAAGATTGTATTTATTAAGTTGCCCTTTTTTTGCATTCTGGAAAAGAAAGATACAAGCTAGAAAACAATACCATTTTAATTAAAGCTGGTGTACATGAGGAGAAATACTGAATCCACACACTACCTTCAAGGGAACAACAACACAGGTGAAAAAAGACAATGACATGAGTTACACGGAGTTGAAAAGAGATTGACATGATGACTGAACAAATACAATGATGACTAGTGAATGCCAAAGTAGTTTGCTTTCAAGCTTTCCTCTTTTAGTTCAATCTGCGTCACTCTGACTTTCCTTAAAGTTGTGTGGGAGAAGAGAAATGAAATTTTGAAAAGAAAATGGCTCAAGAAATATGTAGAGATAAAATTTTTATGAGGACTCTTTCTTTGTCCTAGATCTGGTATAACAAACACCCGGGGAGCTCTCCTATGGAATCAAATTCCCCTTCTAATGACAGAGTAGCAGTTAACGCCACATGAAAACTTAATTTATATATAATTCAACAAGGATTCTACCTTCCTTCCCTGCCTGGAATATAGATTTAAGAGAAACAATGAAGATGCTGCTTGGGGAATATAGAATCCAAGGGAGCACTGTTCATATGGTATCACATTCAATTTCAATTCTGAACTGAAATGAAAGAGAAGACTAGGGATTGTTTCAAATATGTAGTTCACTGAAAACAGAAGGAGGGGGGAAAGATTCAACAAAAGTCTAACCATCCACTTTAAAAAATATGTTTTTATTGGTTTTGTAGAAAGAGAGAAAGGGAGAAGGAGAAACATTAATCTGCTGCCTACTGTGCATTTCCTACTGGCGATCAAGCCCACAAACCCGGTATGTGTCAGGGCTGGGAACTGAACCGGTGACCTTTCGGAGCATGGGATGATGCTCAACCAACTGAGCCATACCAGCCAGGGCTAACCATCCGCTTTTAAGAGCTCTGTTGGTATTAACCATTTATTATTAGAACACAAAAGTTGACATAAATCCCTAAAGGGCTAATCATAGATGAGAATTCAGAAATGTTAAAAATTCAACAGTTCTGAGAAATAAGAAATTCCTAATCTTGGTCTAAAAAATCCTCAAAGAACTCCCATTCTTTTCCTCTTCAGTGGGAAAGTTGGGTTAACAAATCATAGTGAACGTCTAGTATCTGTAGCTGCTACTAAAGTCCCAAGGTCTTCACATTGGCCCCCTCCCTTCTCAGGAGGCAATGAGGGCCATGGCGTTAACTAATTAGTTCAGTGTAGCCCTACCTCAGTCAAAAGTTAGATCATACACTCCAAGGAATGGGATAGTCCCAACTACCATTATATAATCAACATTCTCACCATCAGCACAAATGATCTTTTTCATTGTGGTCAAAACCCAACAAAAAATTAAGTCCAGCAACTTAATCACTAGATTTTGAGTCCCGTTTAGGACAGGGGACATGTTTTATTCATCTTTGGATTCCTAGACCCCAACACAGTACCATTACATAGTTTGCAATCAATAAAAACATTTGTTGAAACAAAATGTTACCATGTAAAATGTCCGAGTCATCTTCAACAAAATCGATGTCTCTCAAGTCCCACTCTGCATAATTGTCAAACTCCTGTTTGGGGAAAAAAAATCCCAACCCAAACTTATCAGTTTTGAGTAATTTCTTTACAGTAGCCATGCATTAGAAGCAAGTAGAAAATACACAGGCAAGCACTATTTTAAAGTAGTGAATGGGGTACAAAGCCAGAACACTGCCACAATAATAAGAAATCATGGGGGAAATCTAAGAAGCTTTCAGGCAGTACTGACAGCAAAAATGAGAACAGTTATGAGCTCATGAATAAAGCCAAGCTATTCTAAAAATTAAAAGTAGTCTGTTTATTATTAGAACACAAAAGTTGTGTTCTAATTTTCATACGGTATGAAAATTACCTGCACTAATTCATCTACCTTTTTACTACCTTCTGAGGGCTCTATTTATGCAGTAGTGCGTAGCTCAGTGGGTAGATCTGTTCATATTCCATTCAATGAGTACAATTGGTAAGGATAGTGTCTATGGGGTAGCTCTACAATATCACTTGCCATGAAAAAAATTCAGATCTGGGCATGGCTAGCAAAATTGTTTGTAGCTCACTAAAACTTTCAACTTACCTCCAAGAGTCCTGTAATTGTGAATTAGATATAAATCAAGTGACTTGCGACTACATTCACAGGGCTTTTAACTCTATAGCTGAACAAGGAACATGTAGTTTTTATATACATTTGTCATTCTTTATCTTATAAACACAGAACAGAAATCAGCAAACTACAGCCTAAGGCCCAATCCAGCCTACTGCCTGTTTCTGTAAACAAAGTTTACTGGAGCATAGGCAGGCTCATTTGTTTACATATTACCCATGCTGCTTTTGCAACAATAGTGCCAAAGTTCAGTTGCAAAATAGAGTTTTTGGTCTCCAAAACCTAAAATATTTACCATCTGGCCCTTAAACAGAAAAAGAAATTGCCAACCCCTGATATAGTACAATCTTGAAACCCCGTAGGTATGGAATAAGAACCAGTCTATAGAAACCCCACACCTACTAAGAAAGTGGGAGCCCACACCAGTGTAATTTAAGAAACAGGTTCTTGGTCTGAAGAACTTTCACTGTTCTTCATGTGAAAATGATTACAAATGAGAAAAAGTACTCAAATAGAAGAAAATGTCACTGCATAAAGGACTACAAATTACAGTGCTTTGAAAATCTTTTTTTAGTGCTATGAAACCTATGGCTAAGAGATATAAGCCTCATCAGAAACAAAAATGAGATTCTCCTACCTCAATGAAATCTGCTCGAGCTGGCATGTATCCTGCCATGTCCCGAGAAAGCAAAGAGTCGAAGGTAGGTCGGGGAGGGTCTTCTGCCGCTGGAAAATTTAGAGTTTTTATTTACTTAAAATGACATATAAATAGTCATTTACACTACATAATATTTGTTTGGAGAAAGACAGCGTCTGAGAGAATAAAATTCAAAAGATTTTTATAAAGGGAAAAGTGAAAGAGATAAACTGTTATGGAAACAGACTGATTTTTTAAAAAGGAAATTAAGACTTAAGGAATCCTTGAAGTAAAGATGGGAAAATTCGCTCTGCTTTTTGCCTTTTTTTTTTTTTTAATATACTTTATTGATTTTTTACAGAGAGAAAGGGAGAGGGATAGAGAGTTGGAAACATCGATGAGAGAGAAACATCGATCAGCTGCCTCCTGCACAACCCCTACTGGGGATATGCCTGCAACCAAGGTACATGCCCTTGACTGGAATCGAACCTAGGACCTTTCAGTCTGCAGGCCGGCGCTCTATCCACTGAGCCAAACTGGTTAGGGCTGCTTTTTGCTTTTAACATGTGAAAAAACAAAGAATCTTTTCTTTAATATTACAGAACATAGGTTTTTACCCTGTTTCCTTCAGCATCCTTATGCTTTAGGACTAATCTCAATTTATAAATCTCATCCAAGTGAGAGGCCAAAAAGACCCCATTGGGTTTGGAAGTTGCTGGAATTGAGTACCAGCTCTAACATCCACTAGTCCCCTAACCATCCACATGACCTTGCACAAATTTAACCTTTGTGAATGTTTCCTTATGTGTAAAACAAAAGCACTTGCTCTGCCTCGGTCACTGGGTTTCTATGAGGAACAAACGGTCTAATGCAGTGGTCGCCAAACTCATTAGTCAACAGAGCCAAATATCAACAGTACAACGATTGAAATTTCTTTTGAGAGCCAAATTTTTAAAAATTAAACTTCTTCTAATGCCACTTCAAAATAGACTCGCCCATGCCGTGGTATTTTGTGGAAGAGCCATACTCAAGGGGCCAAAGAGTCGCATGTGGCTTGTGAACCGCAGTTTGCCGACCACGCGTCTAATGGATTTAGGAACTGAGCACAACATTCCAAGTACTATCCAAATACGAGGTATCATCAAGCTTTGAGGCAGTCAGCTTCAAAACTGTTTCTAAAAATATGAGGAAAGGGAGGGAAGAAGGGAAAACATTCATATTTCATTACTTGTGCTCTGGGAGTCATTGAGGAAAGATGTCTATTTATAATTCATCACGGTCTTGGTTATCTTTTGTTAAAAGACCCATGGGTCCCTCAGCCATATGTGATTAAAAAAAAAGAAAAGTGTGCTATTATTGCCACAAGTAAGTGAACAAAAATAACAAATTGCTTCTTGGGCTTAACACTGGGATGATTAATTAATGAAAATAAGTCAAATAGTGGACTTTCTTATTAACTAATATCTACAATCATAAACTCTCCAAAGGGATTATAAAAGGCCTTGTGTTCACAATAGCATGGAACTGCAAGTCTCAGGTGTAACTACACACTGGATCCAGGCACCCTGACGTCCAGTACAGAACTCTGACCTCTGGGAGATGTTCCCTCCTGGCCCCATTATGGCCCTTACTCCTAATAATGGCCATGCCAACTCCTCCTTTATTTCGTAAACTCATTAGCTGTCCAAGTCAACATACCATTATGAATTTGCTATGCAACAGGGCCCAAAGATGACCTAAGTATCTTAAACTTTTTTTTTAAGTATCTCTTTAAAAAAGGGAGGCACTTACAGTGAAATGGAATGGCGGTGTCAGCAGTTTTTGCCTCCTCTGCTTGCTTCAGGTTCAGCAGGGTAGATGCAAACAGAGGGTTGTTGATGAAATGCTTCATATAGTGCTTTTCACACTCCTCCTTGGTCTTGGTACACATCTGATTGGCTACATCCTGCCTAGAGCAATGTAGGAAAGAGAAGGAAGTAATGCTTTCAACTATACATAATGATAAAAGCAAGGTTTGTTCTTTACAAATTTTAAGTCCTATCCATATAATGACTGGGATTTGATACTTGCAAACTGGTGTCATGGAGCTATCATCAAAACAATAAGACAAATACAAGGCTAATATTGGTCTAATCTGCTATTCCAAATCCTGCTATTCTAAGATATAGAAACAATATCTGAAAAGCCCTTTCCTTTCCACCAAAAGAAGGGAAAAATAACTACGAAGTTTATAATTACCCTGTGAGCTAGGCCCCATGGAAAGGATTGCTATAAATAAAAACGAGCCACTTTGGAACACTAAAAATGTACATACATAAGTATTTATATTAATAAAAGCCTAGGTGGCCCTTGGGCGACGCCCTCACATCATCACAAGATGGCCGCACCTACGTCGTCACAAGATGGCCACCACAAGATGGCCACCCCCACATTGTCACAAGATGACTGCCACAAGATGGTCGGCAGGGGAGGGCAGTTGTAGGCGATCAGGTTGGCAGGGGAGGGCAGTTGTGGGCAAACAGGCCAGCAGGGGAGGGCAGGTGGGGGCAACTGGGCTGGCAGAGAAGGGCAGTTGGGGGCAACTGGGCTGGCAGAGAAGGGCAGTTGGGGGCAATTGGACTGGCAGGGGAGGGCAGTTGGGGCGATCGGGCCGGCAGGGGAGGGCAGTTGAGGGCGAGCGGGTCAGCAGGGGAGGGCAGTTGAGGGCGAGCAGGCCAGCAGGGGAGTAGTTAGGTGTCAGTCAGGCCGGCTGGAGAGTGGTTAGGAGGCAATCAGGCTGGCAGGTAGAAGCAGTTAGGGGCCATCAGGCAGGCAGGCAGGCGAGTGGTTAAGAGCCAGCAGTCTCAGATTGTGAAAGGGATCCAAGATTGGAGAGGGTGCAGGCTGGGCTGAGGGACATCCCTCCAGTGCACAAATTTTCATGCACTGGGCCTCTAGTCTATAAATATAAAAGCCTAAGCAACTAGCTATGATGCGCACTGACCCCCAGGGGGCAGATGCTCAATGCAGGTGCTGCCAAGTGACAGCAACTTTGCAGAGTGCCCTCTCACACTCTGGGACCCCTTGGGGGATGTCCAACTACTGGTTATGGCCCAATCCCCACAGGCCAGGCCAAGGGACCCCACTGGTGCACGATCCGTGCACAGGGCCTCTAGTAGTTTTATATTTGCATAATGTTTTATAGTTTACAAAACATTTTGGATGAACAAAATTTCTTTACTAGAGCTCTTACAATAGGCCAAACATAAGCTACAAACATTCACAACATAATTTAAGTCAATCCTACCATTAACTGTGTGGTGTGAGTACTTACTATCTCAATTTCACAGATGAAAAAAATGAGGCCCAAAGACATTAAGAGAAACTTGCTGAATAACACAAAGCACATAGGTGACAAAGCCAGAATTTATTCTCAAGACTCCTGAATCCTAGCCCAGAATGAAGAGGTGGAGGTGAGCTCTCTCCATGTCCCCTCTCAATCTCTCTCTTCCACAGTGCTTCACCAGTTCTTGTGTAGTTCAACAATATGTATGTGTGTATCTGTGTGTGTGTGTGTGTGTGTGTGTGTGTGTGTGTGTGTGTGTGTGTGTATTCCCATTCTAGATTATAAACTTTTTTTTTATTTGCTCAAGGTTTACTTTATTTTTTTAAATTTCTTTATTGATTAAGGTGTTACATATGTGTGATTATAAGCTTCTTGAGAGCAGGTTGTTATAATTCTTAACTCTAGAACCCTAACCACCACGCTTAATACCTTACAGTAGATAAACTATAGTATTTTTGTAATCTTTGCTAAGAGGGAAGGGAGACAGGGAGGATTAGCCCATTTTAGAGCATTAGAATGGCTAGCGAAAAATGAAAAAAACAAAAAAGGCCAAAGATGACTTCCAAGCATCTCATAAGTGATCACGTTTTCTATCTTCTTTGGTATTCCCTATAAGACACAATATTTTTTTTTATTACACAACTAGAGGCCCAGTGCACAAAAATACGTACACTCGGGGGGGGGGGGGTCTCTCAGCCCAGCCTGCATGCTCTCACAATCCAGGACCTCTCGGGTAGGGTCCAGTCCCATCACAGCATGGCTCTGGTTCCCCAGAGCCTGCAGGTGGAGGAGGGACCAAGAGGCCAGTCCAATGGCAGCATGGCTCCATTCCCACCTCCACAACGCGAGCGGCCAGGGCCCACAGCTCCCTCTCACCGCCGCACTGCACCACGGGCGGCCGGGACCCAGGACTGACTCATGTTGCGGGCCACCAGGACCCACGATTGACTTCCATTGCACCGGCTGGGACCCTAGCCTGGTGTTCGGTTGTCCATCTGACGTTTAGGTCATGATGGACCCTGGCTCTTTATATATTAGGATATTTTATGATAACAAATGCTGAATGAATAAAACAAGCAAAATGTGAACTGAACTCATCAAGTCTCCTTTTTCAGAGACCTGAACATAAGGGAGGCAGCATAGTATGTTCTATTAATATTAGGAAAGATTATATATACTAGGAAGTCAGGACAGGGTGGATCTAATTAAGAGTCATTCACTAATAAGCTATGTGTTCATGAGAAATCATTTCAGATACCTAAGCTTGAGATTCTTCATGAACAAAACATATTTAATAAAGTCTCTGTTGTCTAGTTCATAAAAATGTTATCATCAGTGTCAAAGTACCCCCAAATAATAAAAATGAAAGCAATGGGATTAAGTGTTACTACCTAACACAATAGCAATACCTACTGTTCAATTCTGCCAAACTTGGGACTAAAGTAGGTATTGAAAGCTAAAACTAGGGAATGCAAATAGGAAGTCAAACTTGAATCTTAGGTAAGCTGTGGCCATCTACAAAAAGTCTAACACAGTTAAATGACGAGGGCATCCATAGCCAAGAACTCACAAAAATCAGAAAGGAGCAATGACTAATGAGTCTAAATTTCCCCACTACTCAGAAAGAATAACTAGCCTTCCATGTGTTGATCCATTCAAAATGGTCTTTTAGAGCTGCCCAGTCACACACCATGAAAACATCCCATATCTCCCTGTGAGGCATTTCAGAGGACTTGTCTTTAAGTCATGGATCAATAGAAAAGCAACATATGACCCCCAAACTTCTTTTTTCTGAGGCTTTTCCCTTTACCCTTCACATGCACCTTTTTCTCTGAGCTCACTAGGGCAGGACAAGCCCTACCACCAAGCTCTTACCAATTTCCAAAGCCACAGTCCATCACAGCTTCTAAAAGGGCCATTTCTTCTTGAGCAGTCCAGCTGGGGTCAAGAACAGGAAAATCTGAGGTCTAAAAAAGAAAAGTTTTTGCCTAAGAATATAGAAATGCAACCTAGTAACCTCAACTGTAATACTTATTTATGTCCTTTTCAATACCTATTCTATTTTACTAACTATTCACATGGTGGTCTAACACCTTACTCCTATTTCCACCATCAAGGTTCTCCAAAAATATTATCACCCATAAAGTCCATGTAACTCGCACAGAAATATAAGCATTTTTAAACTTAGCACAAAGGTAGAGATAAATATTATAGTATGCTTCCATTTAGGTAAGAAAGGGGGAAATACATGTGTGTGTGTAATTCATAATGGAAGAATAAACCATACATAGTAGAGAAATCTGTAAGTAAACTACATCAAGCCTTAATTAAATTTTTTCACTTGTAATGCTGATGGTAAGACGCCCATGGAATTACACTGGTGTCAGAATAAGCCAAAGGAAAATGGTCTGGTTAAATGGAAAGATCTCGAGTTTGGTTTATGGAAGGGCCCCGACCCCTTGTTAATCTTTGGTCAAGGATATGCTTGTGAATTTCCAGAAAACTCCTACAAGCCCGTGCGGATTCCTGCAAGAAATATTCAACATGCATCTGAGAGAGGAACTGACCAGACTACTCCAGTAGCCCTAAGCAACACAATGAAGATAAGAAGTGGGAGGAGAACAAGACAGAGAAACAGTCCAGAGTGACCTGGGGGAGGGTGAAGAAGCCTTGCCATGCTAGCAGTCACCAGTGGTGCGATGGTGCAGGTTGCCCTGCACAAAGCCAAAGAAGGTCGGACCTGCACTGTCATTGCCACCGTTTGTCCACCATTCAGAACTTGAGTATCATTGCTGTCATGTCACAGGGGGCAGTGACTGAGAAGGGAATCCTTAAAGAACTGATGGCCCAGGCAGGAAGGTTAGGGAGAGGTGGGGGAAATAAGAGATCAACTAAAGGACTTATATGCATGCATATAAGAATAACCAACAGATGCAAAACATTGGGGGGTGAGGGCATGTATGGGAGTGGGGTGGGGGGAGGCAATGGTAAGATAGGTACACATATAATACCTTAATAAAAAAAAAACAAACTGATGGTCCAGAAAGGAGCCTACTACAAACTAGTTCCTTAGATGCCTGACAACAATTTTAAAAGGACATGAAAGAACTCAATCCTTTTCACTGGATCTCCCTACATTTGACTCTTAGCATAACCACTATTATCTGTCTCATTCTTGTTCTTTTATGTTTAATTCTAGTCTGCAGATCCAAAAGGAAGTCTTAAATAAGGACTTAAGCCCTGCAGATGGCATACACCTTTCTAAATTTATTAAGAAAACAAAAAGGGGGAAATGCCAGAGGCTAAAACCAACAGTAATTAGCATATTATCCAAAAAGACCCATTGGAAGGCCCATGGACTTTGATATTCAGCATAATATTGCCTTGCTGTGGGCTCAATGGTTGAAGGCAATTCCTTAACCTGATTAATCCTTTCACTGTTTACCAAATTTTACCTTTGATATGCCTGTATGCATTCCTAAAGGGCAAATGTGTATTCAAGTGAATAAAAGCAGACGGGACCCAAAAGATGGAAAGCTTCTCCACCAGAGGGAAGTTTCCACCTGGCGCCCCATGCCTTCTAAATTCATATTTCTTGTCTAGTGTTTTCATTTGTGCCTGGCCCCTTCTTTAGATCCTGAACCCTAGCCGTAAATGGATGAGACAATACATTTAAAAGGAAAGTTTACATATGGGGAAAGGGGGTAGGAAACAGTGGAGAGGACAGGAATAGAAGCTAGACTTTCTGAATATTCCTTGTTTTGCAGATTTGACTTTGAAACAAATATTGTATGTAATTATTAAATTTTAAAATCATAAGAATTAAAACACAAAATGTAACAAACATATGAATTTATTTTAAGGCATAATCACACAAAAGGAAATTATCTCAATTGACTTTAAAGTACAATGATTTGTACATCTGTAGAATATACCTTAAAAGTTAAAAGAAAGTGCCTGGCTGGTGTTGCTCAGTGTTTGAGCATTTACCCATGAACCAGGAGGTCAGTCTGATCCCAGTCAGGGCTGGTGCTCGGGTTGTGGGCTCAACCCTCAGTAGGGGGTGTGCAGGAGGCAAGCAATCAGTGTCTCTCTCATTGATGTTTTTCTCTATCCCTCTCCCTTCCACTCTCTCTAAAAATCAATTAAACAAAAAAAGTAAAAGAAACTGCCAAAATAACACTTATACTGTTTTCAATACTGTTGGTATATTGTCTTTTTTTTTTTTAAATATATTTTCTTAATTTTTTACAGAGAGGAAGGAAGAGGGATAGAGAGTTAGAAACATCGATGAGAGAGAAACATCAATCAGCTGCCTCCTGCACACCCCCTACTGGAGATGTGCCCGCAACCAAGGTACATACCCTTGACTGGAATCAAACCTGGGACCCTTCAGTCCGCAGGCCAACGCTCTATCCACTGAGCCAAACCGGTTTCGGCAATAGTGTTGGTATATTCTGAGATTATTGGATGTGGATGTGTTATGGGGTAAAGCACATAAATAACTGTGCTGGCATCATTGTGCAGTGGGATTTTTGGCTTGGGGGAAAAAAGATATAGACATAAGATCTATGAGGTTATGTAAAACCTTGTAGTCTTAAAATGGAATTGAAAGTTTTAGTATAAACTCAATGCATTTTTGTCTGAGAATAATTTCCTAACAGTGTTCACTGAAAAGGTGTAGAAACAATGATCAATGCAGTAGCAATGAATGCTTCTATTTCCTAGTATGCAGTCTCTAAATACTATTTACCACTAAATACCATTCTTTAAGTGGTACTTGAAGAAAAAGCTGATTCCAACTTTGGGTCAGGAACTGTTCAAGATGAGACTGGAACATTTTGTCATACTAGAAAGCAAAAAATTTCTCAAAGACTCTTAAGAGCCATGTCAAAAGGATTCAGAGACTAACTTGTAGAGGCTCCTACTAACAAAAAATGGAACATTTTGAGCACTAATAAGGATAAAACTGTAAAGGATTGGAACACATAAAGTATTATAAATTTCTAAAGGTGCCAGGAAACCAACTCATATTTTAAACCCAGTTAAAAAAAGGGGAGGAAGGACAGAAATCAAGTACTTATCCTGTACAAACTTTACCTACATGATAAACTTTTTATAGAATTTAACTCAACTTAAAAGGAGTAACAGAACTAAAAGATAACTACCAATTTATAGGAAACAGAAGACAGAGGAACACATTAGTCAGCAAAATCCAGCCTGTATTAATATCTATTAATACCAACAACCCAGTTCTTCTTTTTTTAAAATATATTTTATTGATTTTTTACAGAGAGGAAGGGAGAGAGATAGAGTTAGAAACATCGATGAGAGAGAAACATCTATCAGCTGCCTCCTGCACGCCCCCTACTGGGGATGTGCCCGCAACCCAGGTACATGCCCTTGAAGGGAATCGAACCTGGGACCTTTCAGTCCACAGGCTGACGCTCTATCCACTGAGCCAAACCGGTTTCGGCTACAACCCAGTTTTTAGAAAACAAAAATAAAATAAAAACTAAGAAATGAAAGAGTGAGAGAAGGTTGGGATGGAGAAAAACCCACAGAATAGAAAATATATGAGGCAACCAATTGGAATAGATGGGCCTTATTTGTATCCCAATTAGAACAAATTGTAAATGTTGAAAAAAAATTTTATGATGCCACTACATATTCATGATACCCAAAGAACAGCTAAAGTACAGAAATGGACTATCGAAAGCTACAAGCTTAAGGAGCAATCAGAATTCTCAGACACTGCTAGTAGAGGTGTAAAAGGACACAACCACGTAGGAAACTTTTTGACAGTTTCTTAAAAGTTAATCATTTATACCCTAGCCCCATGGCCGGCAAACTGCGGCTCGTGAGCCACATGCAGCTCTTTGGCCCCTTGAGTGTGGCTCTTCCACAAAATACCATGGCCTGGGCGAGTCTATTTTGAAGAAGTGGCATTAGAAGAAGTTTAAGTTTAAAAAATTGGGCTCTCAAAAGAAATTTCAATCGTTGTATTGTTGATATTTGGCTCTGTTGACTAATGAGTTTGCCGACCACTGGCCTAGCCGGTTTGGCTCAGTGGATAGAGTGTCAGCCTGTGGACCAAAAGGTCCTGGGTTCAATTCCGGTCAAGGGCACATACCTAGGTTGCAGGTTCCTTTCTGGCCCGGCCCCTGGTCAGGGCTCGTGCAGGAGGCAACCAATCGATGTGCTTCTCTCACATCAATATTTCTCTCTGTCTTTCCTTCTCTCTAAAAATCAATGGAAAATATCCTTGGATGAGGATTAAAATAATAATAATGAATAAATTAACCATTATTTTATAACCCAGCAATTTCATTCCTAAGTATTTACCTAAGAAAAATGAAAACAAATATCCACAGAAAGCCTTAAACAAGAATAAGAATGTTCATAGCAGTTTTTATTCTCAATAGCCAACAACTAGGCAAAGCCCAGGTGTCCATCAACAGAATGGATAACAAACTGTGTTATATTCTTACCATGGAATATTACTCAGAGGAATGAACTATTATATACAACATGAATAGATCTCAAAAACATGCTGAGTTAAAGAAACCAGAAACAGAAATATCTACAGTATAAATCTGTTCGTATGTAGTTGTAGAATATGCAAAACTGATCTATGGTAATAAAAATCAGAAGAGTGATTATTTCAGAGGTGGAGAACAGAGCAGAGATTTTTTTAAAAGCTTTTATGAAATGATTGGGGAAATGTGAAAGTGACTTGAATTACTTTTAAATTTTAGAGAGAGCTAATAAAGCATTTATAGCTAAAATGATATGTCTGGGAGGTTTGCTTCTAAGTAATCTGAAGGATTGCGGTTTTAGATTAAATAAAATAGACCACGAGCTGATAATTTTAACAGTTAGGTAGTTGGTAACAATGGTGGCTCTCAATGAACTTTTCCTGGAATTCACATCCTTGTGTGGTCCCTTCTTATTTAATACATGTTGGACCTGTTACTTGCTTAAGAAGGCCTAGCAGCTTCCACTTTTGCGCTCTTGGGATTCCTGAGGCACCACATAAGAAATTTAGCCTCCTTGCTGGAAAGACCATGTGGAAAGGTCTCATGGAGAGGGAGAGGCGCTAAGACTACTAAAGAACCCAGGCCTCAGGCAGTGAAGATATTCTAGCTAATTCCCAACCAATGCAAGCCATCCTCTTGAGGTGCCAGAGTGTGTGAAAAAAAGCCCCTTGGACTTCCAGCCCCAGCACATCATGTGGAACTGAGAGTTACCCTTGCCATGCCCAATCTGAATTCCTGACCCACAAAACTGTGGGAGATAATATGGTTGTTATTTTAAGCCACAAAGTTTTTTTTGTGTTTTTTAAAATTATATTTTATTGATTTTTTTACAGAGAGGAAGGGAGAGGGATAGAGAGTTAGACACAACAATTAGCTGCCTCCTGCACATCCCCCCACTGGAGATGTGCCCGCAACCAAGGTACATGCCCTTGACCAGAATCAAACCCGGGACCCCTCAGTCCGCAGGCTGACGCTCTATCCACTGAGCCAAACCAGTCAGGCTAAGCCACAAAGTTTTGCAGTAGCTGTTAGGTAGCAATAGATAGCCGAAATACCATTCTCTCTATTTTAGTATACAATTAAAATTTTCTATAGTTAAGTTTTTAAAAAAGTGACACAACAAGTCTTTGGATTACACAGGTATTTAGAAATGGTTATATCTTTTGTTAATGACAAAAATACTGTAGTGATTTGTGAAATTACACTACTAATCAGCAATACACATCTATCTGAGCACGTACTATAAATATGCTTAGCACAAGAGGTACTAAGAGACCAAAAAGTGAAATTTCAGGGTCTATGTCTATATTAAATTCATATAATCATTCAATTTGGCAAGTGTCATACATACATGTAAATATGACAACTCCTATTTGAAGAGCCAATATTATCTCTAAAAAATGTATTTTAGAATATTAGCCTTCACCAACTTTATTTTTAGATAAACAAGAAAGATTTTCTACACCCAAAATAAATAAATGAACATAGTACAGTTTTTCTTAAAGTTTTATCAATGTTATTTAATTCCTGGACCCAATCTCAACCCTACTGAACCAGAGTATCTAACAGCGGGGCTTAGAAATTTACACTTTTAAGAAGCTACCCAGGTGATCCTTCTCCATTAAAGTTTAAGAATCACTGGTATAGGTATAAAGGGTCTGATAGAAAGTGGTGCCTTGACTTGTTCAAGGTTCTAAGAAGTATCAGACAAAAATAGGCATAGAATTCAGAAACCTTAACACATCACCCACCAAAGCATGAGTAACTTCCAAAATTACAGCACTGTGAGGTGACAAAAGTACTGAAAACCATTTAAAAGTTTTCTGAGGCTTCATATGCCAAAAAAAGTTTTTATCACATTTTTAGTGGCTTCATGTGTAGAAAGCCAAAATTTGGTCGTTATTGCTACTGAAGGAAAGATGTGGAGTAGATAGGACTGGTAGAAAAAGAGGGACTATAAGTAACCTCCAAAAGCTCCCCAAAGTGTTTGTATAGGTGTTGAATATGTGAGAAAAGGATGTAATCAGAATAAATAAATGGACTTGGAGTGAAACTTAGTACTTCCAGGATTATGCAAAAGGCACTATGCCCAGAACAGCTAGAGAGCTTATGTTCATCTTACAGGGATAACCATCAACCTACTCAACATATACTTAATTATTAAGGATATAATTATTCCTTATATAATATATAAGGAAAATAATTATTATTTTCACAATTCAAATGAATAAATGTGTATTCTGGCTCAAGATATTCTTGTGAAATTTTGGGAGAAATAAACCAGCTTTCCAAAGATCTGGTAACCTGGATGAAATGTACTCAAAGCCAACGCTACTCCAACCACACTTCATTCATTTTGCAATTAACAAACAGGAAAAAATGTATTGATATGAGAACATATTCCACATCATATGTCATCAGAGAAATACCAATTAAAACAATTACCACTATACACCTATTAGAATGGCCATTAATCCAGAACAGACAACACTAAATGCTGGTGAGAATGTGGAGTTACAGGAACTTCATTCACTGCTGCTGGGAATGCAAAATGATACAGCCACCATAAAAAGATCAATGATTGCCAGGGGTAAAGGGGAGGGATGGATGTGTAGGCAGAGCACAGAGGATTTTTAGGGGCATGAAACTATTTTGTATGATACTAAAATGGTGGATACATGACATGACAAACCCTCAGAATGTACAACACCAACAGCGAATGCTAATGTAAACATGGACTTTGGGTGATAATGAAGTAACAATGTAGTTCATCAATTATAACAAATGTTCCACTCTCGTGGAGCTATTGACAATAGGGTAGTCTTAAGTGTTTGTGGGGGCAGAAAATATACACAGAGTGGCCAGATTATTATGATCTCTGAATGCATAATAATCTGGCCACTCAGTACACACACACACACACACACACACACACACACACACACACACATATTAGAGGCCCGGTGCATGAATTCGTGCATAGGTGGAGTCTGGCCAGCTGGCTAGGGGGAGGGGACATGGGTGGTTGGCCGGCCTGCCTGCTGGTCGAACTCCTGGTTGAGGGGACAATTTGCATATTAGCCTTTTATTATATAGGATATACACTGAGTGGCCAGATTATTATGCGTTCAGAGATCATAATAATCTTTCTATATACTCAGTGTATAGAAAATCTGTACTTCCTACTTAGTTTTGCTGTGAACCTATGACTGCTCTAAAAAACAAAGTTTAATATAAAAAGTGCATTCCAAGTTTTACAATTAGTGAAGAAAATAGTTAAAGACAAAGTATTTAGAGAGAGGTTAAGGTATGGCTAGCCAGTTGGCTGCCAAGAACTCTTATTAAGGAACATTTTTTTATTAATTTATTATGGACAAGGATCTGATTCTCATCATTGGAGGCTCAGAAATTCATCTTAACAGTAGCACACAAATGAGACTCAGAAATGCCAATTCACCCTTTCTAAACTTTTAAGAGACTGAGGCAGATATACTACAGTGCTGTGGTAGGCATAATTTTAAAAATGACTCCCTTCTACCCCCAGGATTCCTGATTATTCAAACACTAACTACATATTCATGTGAATGAACTCTGCTGATGGGACTAAGGTACTAATCTACTGACCTTAGAATAGGAAGAGTGTCCCACACTATCCAAATGGGCCCATTGTAATCACATGGGCCCTTAAAAGTAGAAGAGGGCCCTGACCGGTTTGGCTCAGTGGATAGAGTGTCGGCCTGAGGACTGAAGGGTCCCGGGTTCGATTCCGGTCAAGGGCATGTACCTTGGTTGCAGGCACATCCCCAGTAGGGGGTGTGCAGGAGGCAGCTGATCGATGTTTCTCTCTCATCAATGTTTCTGACTCTCTATCCCTCTCCCTTCTTCTCTGTAAAAAATCAATAAAATATATTACCAAAAAAAAAAAGTAGAAGAGGGAGGCATTATTACTATCAAATAAATGCCCCAGCCAGCAATCTTTCCTGTAAGAAAAACTATATGGTGAACTACAAGTTATGCTCTGATAACTGACAAAACTATCTTGACAAAGGTATACATACCTGCCAAGCAGACAAGGTATTACTTTGGCTTACTAAAGTGCCCATTCCTTTGGCTAGAGCGTGGAAACACACTACCAACATCTGCCTCTCATTCCTTCTTTAAGAGGTGGTAATACAATTTAATCAAATTACAGCCAATTCTTACTCTGGCCTATAAGCCAGTCTGTCTCTTCAAAATGATTGTATGTATTGTATCATTCACTCTATGTTCATTTAAAACTTAACTTCAGAAAGGTAACTAACTTTCCCCATGGAAAGGGGTTAGAGTACCAGACATACATTACGACTATCCCCATGAACCACATAAAAATACCATTAGCTAAAACATCGACAATTATGTTTTATCAATGAACCTAAAATGCAGTGTAGCCCAGCCAGTGTTGCTCAGTGGTTGAGTGTCAACCCATGAACCAGGAGGTCATGGTTCGATTCCCAATCAGGGCACATGCCTAGATTTCCCAGTAGGGGGTTGAGGTGGGTGCAGGAGGCAGCTGATTGACATTTTTCTCTCATCGTTCTCTCTATCCCTCTTCCTTTCTCTCTCCAAAATCACTAAAAATATATTTAAAAAACAGCATAACTCTTATGTCAGTAAATCTCAAAAAGTGCTTCCTTTAAATTCTTTCTAAATTTGAAACAAAAATCTGAATATTTAAAATGATTTTTGGACTTAATAATGCCTTAGTAGATCCATAAAACTGAAAAATTTGCTGGGTAATGATTACCTAATTTAGGAGAGGAGGAAAGAAAAAAAGAGAGCCTTGGAGGTGAAGAAAAAAAAGACTAATTCGCATGTAAGACTTGAAAAACAAACAGAAAAAAAGAAAAGTAAAATAAACAGAAATTCCCTGCAACTTCATCATTACCATTATTTCATAAGTATGATCACTTTGATGCTTCTTGTACTCAAATCCTCGAGTGAAACACTGCAAAAAAGAGAAAAATTAAGTTACCAAAAGGCTACTTTTTGAGACACTTTCTTAAAGGTTAAAAGATAGTACCCTAGCCAGTGTGGCTCATGGGATATTTCTTATAATCAGTAGTGTCTTGAATCCAAAAAAATATGGTATTTGTTGTGTGACCTTGAGCAAATTACTTAACCTTCTCCTTGAGTTTCTTCTATAAAATGTAGAAACTATAATCATATTTACTTTATTGGATTGTAGTAATGATTTAAGAGTTAAATCATGTATACTAGTAGTACCTAAAATAGTGCCCAGCACAGAGTAAGCGCTTATAATTAGTATTACTATTTCCACCATCATCCACAAAATGGTTTGTTACCTTGTTTGTCACCTGCCCAAAGATCACTCTTCAACAAGACAATAAACATTGTGTCATAGGTACTAGCAAAAGGAATAACTCTCCTATTCTGTTCCTGTAATCTCAATACTTAATTGAGATTAAAATCATTAAAATTGAGATTAAAAAATACTACTGGCTAAAACAGTGTTAAGCATTAAGTTGATACCACTGTGAAATATGGGCACACCTCGTTTTACTGTGCTTCATATTATTGCACTTCACAATGTTGTGTTTTTTTATAAATTGAAGTCAAGACCCTCTACCAGCAAAAAGATTACGACTTGCTTTATTGTGAAAGTCACTTTATTACGGGGTCTAGAACCAAACCTGCAATAGCTCTGAGATATGCCTGTATTCAACAGTCTGTCTCATCCATCTGCTCCGTTCCCCAACTTTTCACTTCCAGTAAAATGTATACTGAAAGACTGACTGGGACAGATTTAATAAGATATGGATCTTCTGAACAATCGATAGTCATCTCTGAATTTATTACATCCATAAAAAAAATCTGGGAGAGGCAGGCCTCTCCTTAATGAGATACCTGTAAGCAGAGGAAAAAAGGAGGTGGCCCACATTCTGCACACTTGATATAAGGCTCCATGAGGTAGGAGGAGCAGCCTCGGCAAGGTGGCTTATCAGAGGGATCACCTAAAACAAAAAGAAAAATATACGAGTTTCAAAACACCTTCTGATTATCTTAAGAGCCAAGAGGGTGAAAATCTGCAAATGACTATACTGGTAGTGAGCTACGCTGAAAGTTCATGGAAATAAGAAGAGCTCATTCTAAATAAGAAAAAACAAAAATTATGTTCCTTTTTATTTCAGGGTAGCTTTGTTCCTCCCTACAGAGTACCTACTACTTTAAACAGCATCTAAGTAGATATGGCCCCTACAGAGAAATTTACAAACACAGGTTTCAACTGGAAGTTTCATAATACCCATAACATTTTTTTCAGGGGAAAAATGGTCATCCAACACTGGCCAGGGCTTCCTCATTCTTTTTAATGGATGAATAATACTCCATCATATCAATTACCTAACCTAATGGTTCTCAACTATCCCCTAGGAAAGCATTTTGGAAATCTGAGATGCTTTTTTGTTGTCACAAGGACTAGGGAACACTACTGGCACTTAGCCGGCAGGCACCAGAGATGCCTAAGACATTCCTCCACAACAAAGAATTGGCCTGTATCTGCACAACTTTCAAATGTCCCACCAGATATACAAGTAAGTAAAAAAAAACCTATTCAAAATTACATGACCAAGAACCCAGTTCCATATTACATAAAACAAAATGTTTTTGATAGTTTTTATATTGAATTTTCCAGAAAAGCAACTGCATGTACTACCAGAGATTTTATCTTGTTTTGTTCAGAACTTTACCAAGAGTTATTCAAGCTTGTGGTATTTGAGTCACCGACACATCACACATGAATCATTCACTGTGCATGTCTGGTTGTAAGATGCCGTGATTCAATATATGCGTGCAAGTATCTGACTACTTAAGTCATTTTGTCTTCTACTATAATCATGTCTAAACATACTGAGATGCATATTATTTTATTATAAATTCCATTATAAATTACTTCTCTTTTATTTAGCCTTTGTGTTATAGTTAGGGCATTATTGTTTTTATTTCTTTGAAATCATGGTTGTAGGTATGTTATCTATGTATTTAATTTCCAAACAGTAAAAGGGATTTTAAAAATATTATTAAAAAAAAAAATCACTGTGTCTCATAAGGTTGAGAACAACTAATTTACACAGTTCTCTATTGGTGGACATTTATAATAATAGTTTCCAATTATTTACTATTATAAAGAATGCTGAGAGGAATGTTCTTGTATATACAACTTTTCACATTTTGTTTCTTAGGGTATGTATTTTTCCTAGAACTAAAATTGGTATACAGAGCATTTTTTATATATACAGTCAAAGTGTCCTTCACAAAGGTACACTTTTTTTATAAACTAGGAGTAGAAAACTTTTCTGACTTAAGAGTAGGGAAAGGCTTTTTTTATCATCATTCAAAATCCAAGGGAATAAAAGGTTAATAAATTTGAGTGCATAAACAAAGCCAACAAACAAAAAACTCTTTCTTGGCAAAAAACACCAGAAGCAAAGTAAAAAAGCTAATAAGTTGAAAATATCTGCAAATATATCATAAAGGGCTAAAATCCCTAATATTACAAAGAACTTTTAAAAATTGAGAAGGGCCCTGGCCAGTGTGGCTCTATTGGGTGAGCATTGTCCCATGCACTGAAAACTTGCAGGTTTGATTCCCAGTCAAGGGCACATGCCGGGTTGATGGGAAAAGGGTATTTCCTTTTTTCTACCAGACATTATTTCTTATCAAGGCATCACAAATGTGTTACGGGGAACCCGTCTGCTTTTTAAAGAAATCCATCCAGCCCAGTCGGTGTGGCTTAGTGGTTGAGCAACAACCTGTAAAACATGAAATCGTGGTTGGATTCCTGGTCAGGGCACATGCCCAGGTTGTAAGTTCAGTCCCCAGTAGGAGGCTTGCAGGAAGCAGACAATCACTGACTCTCTTTCATCATTGATGTCTCTATCTCTCTTTCCCTCTTCCTTCCTCTTTGAAACCAGTAAAAAATAAAAAATAAAATAAAAAAAAGATAAAATAAATCCATCTGCAGGTTAATCATACTATGTTTGGTCCACTTGATCTTAGTTTTCTTATAAGATCTAGGGTGATATGTCTGTGTCATATGTTCAGTGGGTAATCAATAAATATTAATTGATTTTACTTTGAGTTGATACTCTTATTCCTTTAGGATCAGATTCACAGGGCTTTGTTTAACTTCAAAGTGCTTATTTTTCCTCTGTGATCAACTTCTACTTCAGTTTGCTATTAACTTGTTCACACAGTACTTACCGCTAAAGGAACCCAAACGGTCCATTCCTTAATTGGCAAAGACTGCTGCTTTGATCTTCCTCAATGCAGTGTCCCTTCAAGGAGATTTCAGAACTGCCCAACACTCACCAAAGCTGGATGACCCCCCTATGAGCAAACAAATTGCACATGGATCAGGAAATAATTCAAAGGGACAAGATAAAGAGAAAATAATGCAATGTACTCAACTTTACTACATCCGAGTTCTGTAACATTAAGCAAATATTTTATCTCTATAAGCCTGTTTCCCCCTCGATAAAATGGGCATGATTAGAATAGTTTCTACCTCCTAGAAGTGTTGTAAGGATTAACTATCAAAATCCATATAAATTATGTACCATGGTGCCCAGCCCATAGTAAGCCCTCTACAAAAGCTACACAGTCCTAATGGACAACTATTGGTTTTCTCTGCCCACCTCACTCCTCTCCGTAGCCCCCTTCCTTTGGGAAACTGACTCTCAGACATTTCGTATGGTTCAGTGGGGTTGCCAATTGAAATACGTCATTCTCTACCTTCACAATAGCTAAAGCAACCAGATCTCTTCTTAGAGAAATCTGAATCGAAGACATACAAGGACAGAAGGCAGTTGGAGCTCAAACATTCATTAGTCAAATATTTGGTCCATGAGCTCTGGCTGTTGAGATCCCCATCTCCAAAGGTGGTCCGACTATTTTAGTTTTTTGGGTTTTTTTCTTATTTCTCTATCTTTCCAATACTTTAATTTGAATTAGTTCTGTTGCTAGAAACCAAGGAGTCCTATCTATAGTACATACATTTGTTCAGTAATTTACTCTTTGAATAAATATTCAATAGGTATGTCCAATGTACAGTTTCTTACTAAAGGCAAAATGAAATCATATTTCACACTAAGCCAAGAAAATAGCCCAGACAGTGTAGCTCACTGGTTGAGTGTTGATCAATGCACCAAGAGGTCACCAGTTCAATTCCCAGTCAGGGCACATGCTCAGGTTTCAGGCTCCATCCCCAGAATGGGGGGTGCAAGAGGCAGCCTAATGATGTTTCTTGCTTATCTCACTCAACAATGTTTCTCTCTCTCCCCCTCCCTCCCTTCCTCTCTCTTTAAAATCGGTAAAATAATATTTTTTTAAAAGTCACTGTGGAGTAAAAGTAACAACAAAAAAAAACACCCCACATCCCTCCTTCTTTTATACTCTCACTAGAGGCCCAGTGCACGAAATTCGTGCACGAGGGGGGTGGGTGTCCCTCAGCCCAGCCTGCACCCTCTCCAATCTGGGACCCCACTGGGATCGGGCCTATATGGGCAGTCAGACATCCCTCTCACAATCCAGGACTGCTGGCTCCCAACTGCTCGCCTGCTTGCCTTCCTGATCAGCCCCTAACTGCTTCTGCCTGCCAGCCTGATCACCCCCTAACCACTCTCCTGCCAGCCTGATTGATGCCTAACTGCTCCCCTGCTGGCCTGATTGCCCCTAACTGCCCTCCCCTGCAGGCCTGGTCACCCCTAACTGCCCTCTCCTGCAGGCCTGGGTCCCCCCCAACTGCCCTTCCCTGCAGACCCAGTCACTCCCAACTTCCCTCCTCTGCCAGCCAGGTCACCCCTAACTGCCCTCCCCAGCAGGCTTGATTGCCCCCAACTGCCCTCCCTTGCAGGCCTGGTCCCTGCCTCCCAACTGTCCTCCCCTGCTGGCCTGATCACCCACAACTGCTCTCCCTTGCAGGCCTGGTTCCTCCCAACTGCCCTCCCCTGCTAGCCACCTTGTGGTGGCCATCTTGTGTCCACATGGGGGCAGCCATCTTGTGTGTCAGAGTGATGGTCAATCTGCATATTACTCTTTTATTAGATAGGATAGAGGCCTGGTGCATGGGTGGGGGCCAGCTGGTTTGCCCTGAAGGGTATCCCGGATCAGGGTGGGGGTTCCCTTGGGGTGTGGGGAGGCCTGGGCGAGGGGCCTGTGGTGGTTTGCAGGTCAGCCATGCCTCCCAGCAACCCAAGCAGAGGCCCTGGGATCTGGGATTTATTTATCTTCTACAATTGAAACTTTGCAGCCTGGAGTGGAGCCAAGCCTTCTGCTCGCTCCTTGGCGGCAGCCATTTCTGTTGGGATTTATGTATCTTCTATAATTGAAACTTCGTAGCCTTAAGCGGAGGCCAAAGCAGGCCAGGGCTGCAGAAGCTTGGCTTCCTCCATCACTGGGGGCAACCCTAGCCTCCTGCTCTCTAGCTCTGTGGCTGCCCCCATTTCTCTTGGGCTTTATTTATCTTCTATAATTGAAACTTTGTAGCATTGAGTGGAGGCCTGGGCCAGCAAGGGCAGGCGGAAAGCTTGGCTTCCTCCATTGCCAGGGGAAACCCAAGCCTCCCTCCTGCTCTCTGTGGCTGCAGCCATCTTGGTTGGGTTTATTTGCATATTCCCTCCTGATTGGCTGGTGGGCATGGCTTGTGGGTGTAGTGGAGTGATGGTTAATTTGCATATTACTCTTTTATTAGATAGGATAGTTTTTACCTATCTCTTTTCTGGTGTTTTTCATATTCTAATTAGTGAGGATTATTTCTGCATGCTTTTTACCCCAAATTTTTAGACGAAATAAAAGCAGGGACTATATCCCATACAAATTTGTATGCTTTAAAAGTACCAAGCACACAGAAAGAACCCAGTAAACACAAATGTAATAGACAAATAAATGTCTTTTTTGCGGTGGGCCAGGGTAGAGTAATTCTCCCTCCCTCTGCTTTAGTCTCAGGAAAAAGTCTTTCAAGAAAAATGAATTTGGCAAGGAGTATTATGCACTTGATAATACAATAATGACCAACATTTATGGAACTTCTCTCATATGCCAGATATTGTGGTACCACTGTATGTGGATTATTTCTTTGAACCTTCTGAGGCACGATGCTGTTTCAAAGGAAAGGAAGCCCTGAAAGATCGTCACTTGTACAATGTCTTACAGGGAGCAAACAGCAGCACCATTTCAACAGAAGCTGAGAGAGAGAGAGAGAGGGTCAAGTTAAGGATGTATAAACAGTCTGATAAACACTCGATGTCTTAAGCAACAATATATAATAATAAAAGCGCAATATGCTAATTAGACAGGACGTCCTTCCAGACAAGGCTGGGGCTGTGAGGGAAGCCCATCCCGGGTGCCAGAGGGAAGCCAGTGCCAGCAGCCGGGGGAAGGAAGGCCTACTCTTGCACGAATTTCGTGAATGGGGACTCTAGTATTTCAATAAACAGAATCTTCTTTCTTCTTCTCACGAGACATTTCTGATAGTAACACCCATGAAAGTATGAGTGCTAGCTCCAAATCAACATTTACAAATTCAAACACGTTATGGCGAGGACAGAAGGCAAGCGAACAACAGCATTCAGTGTGGTGTAGAGGACAGGTACGGGCTGTGGAATTTTGCAGGCAAATTTCAAATCCTCCCTTAGTTCCTTATTAGCTGTAGGGCCTTGGGCAAGTCATTTTACCGGAGCCTCAGTCAGCCTGAGCTGTAAATAAGGAAGCTTAAGTGCCTACTGTAGGTGTAAGGCCTACGTGAAAACCCAATGGGAAACGTGGGTAGGGGCGTGACACACAGAGGCTGTCGTTAGTCTGGTTGCGCGCTGCACTGCAGAGACAGGAATGCAGAGTCTGAGACAGCTCGCGAACACCCCAGGCTCGCCGAGGGGCGGGCCTGATGGGTCACGCCCCGCCCCGTCCTCCCCGACAGCGCGACGTGGCCGGGCACCTCCCGCCCGCCCCCGTGCCGCGTCTTCCCGGTCACCGGGGCCCGCACCCTGACCCCGACCTCCCACTGCACCTCGCGGTCCTCACCTCCTTTTCGTCCCGCTAGAGGGGCTCGAGCCCGCCGCCGCCGTCCCGCAGTGACCCGTGCCTCACCTCGCCGTGTACCCCTCCTCCACGCCGAGGAGCAACCAGCCACGTGCGCGCCCTGGGCTGCGCGCTCGCTCCCGAGCGGCGCAAGCGCGAGCTTGCCTCTTCCCCTCGCGCCCGCCCCGCGCCGTCTCCGCCCCTTTCCCTCCGGGCCCTTCGCGTACTGCGCGCCGTTGCCACCCTCTCGGCCGGCGCCCGAGCCTCTCCGCGAGCCCGCTGCTGCCCTCTGGCAGAGGCCTGGGAGGACGCGGGTGAGCCGCTTGCCTGACTTTGAGTCCGACCAGTAATCGCTTTTCCCAGGAGGTGCGTTGCGGGTCACCAGAGTCTCGCTGGGACGAAGTGACGACTGATCCCCTCCGGAGTGCCCTCCGTGTGGCGGGACGGGCCGGTACTGCCCTGCTTTTGTGTTTTTAACATTCTCACCCCTGTTGCAGCAAAAGAAATTGAGGCTCAGTGTCCGCCTCTGGAATCCGGGTGTTGGAGTGCTGCTCATGGATTTTCCAGACTGAATGGTTTAAGGGTGTGCAGGGTACGTTTTATTCCGATGCTTCTGGACAGTCGACATTATCTCCTTTGGAGAGAACCAGCCCCTCTTTGGGCTTCAGAGGCCCAGATTGAGGCGCAATGATGAGAGGATGTGGTGGTCCACTCTGATGTCAATCTTGAGGGCTAGGTATGTCCTAACTCTTATTATTACTAATTCTTATAATAGCTACCCTATGTCGAGTATGTATTGCATGCCAGACATTGTACAAAGGAGGTTACATGCATGGTCTCATTTAATCTTCCAAAACAACGTTGTGAGAGGCACTAGTATTTTCCCCATTTTCCAGGTGAAGACATTTAGACTCTGGTTATAAATAATTTGGGATCGCACTGCTACGAAGTGTTGGGCAAGGAGATTCAAACTGTGGTCTATCTTAACCATTAGGCTGGTACATCTATTTAGAAGTTTGTCTTTCATAAATTTGCCTAACCTCTTTTAGAATTCATTTACATGGCCTATGAGGCTTTTTAATTCATTTTTTAATATGTAAGAGACAAGTTTATTGTAAAAAAAATGAGAAAATTCACATAAGCAAAAAGAATGTAAAAAGCAGCTCTCGAATGTTAAACAGTTAACATTTTGCTATATACTTTGCAGACATTTTCCTGTGCATCAATAAATACAGAGTCGTTTTACATTAGTTGTATCCTGAAAACCTATTTATTCACTCAACAAATATTTAATGAGCAGACATTGTTCTGGGTGCTAGGAATTCAACAGTGAATAAAATAAAGTCTGCCTCTTATAATAGTGGGGGAGGATGACAATAAACAATCCTATATAATAAAAGCCTAATATGCTAAGTATCGGTCAGCTGTTCAACCAATCAAAGTGTAATATGCTAATGATATGTTAAGGTTGCTCAACCACTTGCTATGATGTGCACTGACCACCAGGGGCCAGATGCTCTGACCAATAGGTTAGCTTGCTTCTGGGGTCTGGCCGATCGGGACTGAGTGAGATGAGCTGGACACACTCTGGAGCCCTCCCGAGGTCTCTTCCCAGCTGGCCAGCTTCCCATATCCCTCCCCACCCCCTATCATGCACTGGTGGGGTCCCTCGGCCTGGCCTGCGCCCTCTCACAATCTGGGACCCCTTGGGGGATGTTGGAGAGCTGGTTTCGACCCAATTCCTCAGGCCAGGCCGAGGGACCCCACTGGTGCACAAATTCATGCACTAGGCTTGTAGTAACAGAATATATTGCTAAATAAAGATAATGCCCAGTGATGTGTCAAGTTTTATGGGGAGAAAAGTCAGGATAAAGGACTAGGAAGGATGTGGGGAATGCTCTTTTAGATAGGATAGCCAAAGAAGGCCTCTTAAGGGAAGAGCACATAGGTAGAAATCTAATCATTAAATGAGGGAAGCAGGTATGTAGATTTTTAGAGGTAATCTATTCTAGGAGATGAAAAATGGCAATTGGCAGTGGCCCTAAGATAGGGGCTTGGTTGGCATGTTGGAGAAGATGCAAGGAGACCATATGGCTGGAGCACACCAAATTAGAGAAATAAGGTGAGGAACATAGGCAGAAGCCCGATTATGTATCATCTGACTTTGGATTTGGTTGGACTTTGGATTTTATTGGGACATGATAGAATACAATGGAAGGGTGGAGAGCCCAGGAGTAATCAAATTTGCTTTAAAAGGATTTCTCTGGAAGCTGTGTGGAGAACAGATGGTAGAAACATTAAAAATGCCCTTTAAAGCATGAATTGCCCTTTTACATAGCAATTGTTCAACAGATAGTTTATTAACATTGGTGTTTCACCTACACCTTTACAACCACTCTCACATTCTCCACAAAGAGGAGGTAGGGTCATACACTTAGGACTTACCTTCATGTCTTTTTCACCTAAACTGACTGGCTAGGGCATATATCCAGAACTGGACATCATGGTTGTCAACAACCTGAATATGAATTATTAATGTACAGTTGTGGAAAAATAGTCCCACATAATACTGGGATCTATTCATTAAAAACATTGCATTTAAACACCTGAAAATTACCCTTCCTCTTCAATTGATGTTAGGCCCTCATTAGAATTCTAAGCCCCCGTTTAGACATTGTGCTTAAGAAAGATATGGAGAAATGGAAATGCACAGTGAGAAGGATAGCACTGATAAGGAACAGATTTGGAGGAAAATAAACGTTCTTTTTCAAATCTGTGTTTTGTGATAATCTGAGTGAAAAGGACATATTTGAGTTTAGAGCTCAGAGGAGAGGCCAAGACTAAAATGGTATAATTGTGTTAGAATTGTTTCTTTGGATATGTGTCTTCTTTAGACAGAGCTCGAGGACAGACACTGTGTCTTTTCTTCTTTGTAACCTCAGTGCCCAGAAGTGCATCCTGGATGAATATTTGTGAAATGAGCAAGTAAAGGCAAAGGTATGGATGAAGTCACTCAGACAAAATGTATAAGGTAAACAGAGAAGATATCTAATCTTTGCTTTCACTGGAGGTTCAAGCACCTGAACATGGCTTACAAGTAGGGTGACTGTAAGTTCCAATTTGCTCAGGACAGTCCTGGTTTACTCCTACTGTTGTCCCCATATAATTAGTGATATTGTCTCATTTCACTCTCAGAAGTGTCTCAGTTTGTACAATAAATTATATGGTCACTGTTTGTAGAAGGCCCTTCGGGGCCTAGTGGCTTCCTATTTCTGTGTCATCACTGCCCCATCGCACATTTCATTCTCCAGCTGGACGGAAGCACCTCAGCTTTCTCTTATGCACTCTGTTCCTTCCAGGCTTCCTTTATCAAGGTTCCTCCACTTCCACTTAAACATCACTTCCTCAGGAACTCCTCTCCTGGCCCCAGGTCTGAGTTAAGTAGACCCTTTACATGCTTCCAATGCAGCTTGTATTTACCTGACATAGCAGAGAGAACCGTCTTGTTCCCCTCACTAAATGTGTATAAAGGAATCTGAAAAACTAAAAATAAAAAAAAAACACCACCTTTTATCCTTTTTAAGTTGAAATTTAATAATATTCAAGATTAGTTCATGTTGGGCTAATATTGTGGAAAACTGAACTTTAGTACTTAGCACATTCTCCAAGCCCTTTTACTCATAACTAATTTAGGAAATTGACTTTGAAACCCAACAAGGAAAATTGTATCATACAGTCAGGCTCTGTGATGTGACTGCCATTGACTAAGTCCAGAATATCCCAACAACTCTTCAACTACTAAGTTTCAGTGATTTGAATCAAAAGTGTAGTTTCTGAGTTTCCCTCCCTCCCTATAGAAATGATTCTCTACCATTTTTAATACTTACTATGGCTAGAGTGCTGAAAGATTTTATAAACTTTATTTCATCTGAAGTTCTTCCTATAAACTGAGGTGGCTTTTTGTCTTTTATTTGTTGTTGTTGCTAATCCTCACTGATTTTTAGAGAGAATGGAAGGGAGGGAGGTGGGGGAGAGAAAGAGAGAGAGAGACACATCCATCATTTGTCTCACGCTTCCCTATCAGGGTGCCCTTGATCAGGAATCAACCCCTTCACCCTTTGGTGCACCCTTCGGTTACAGCTGATGCTCTAATGAAAGAGAAACGCCTGCCGGAGCTGAGGTGGCTCTTTATAGTTTTGTATACAAATAGATAAAAACAGAAAGTCCACAAGTCTAGCTATGCCTTCTAGGTTTCAACTTCCTCCCCTTTAAACTCTGAGATATACCCAGTGTAAATCAGCCAGGGATTCCGGTCCTGGGCTGAGCCCTTGCCAATTACAAAGGCTCTTCAGGTCACGAGTCTTTCTGTAATGCACTCAGTAGAGAGGCCTTCACCCCACAAAAGGCCTGAGCCTCAAGGATGTAAGCTTTCAAGGCCTAGTTCAGGATTGGTTCCTCCTTAGCCTCTGCTACTGCCTCTTGCATCAGGAGCATTGCCATCCTTCCTGCCCACATCCCCCATCACTCTGTGCCTCTCTATCTTTGTCTCTTTGTGGCCATCCTAGTCAAAGGAATTAGAGAATCCTTTTCCTTCCAGGAGGTTCCTAAAGTGCTTATTTAATTTGATCCACCCAAACTATGACCAGTCTGCAGAAGAAGGGTTGAGGCACCTCTGCTAATTTACCTAAAGAAATGTAAGGTTGACCTATAGCCATTTCTCCACACAGTGAGACTTGCCTGGGGATGCTTCTGCATAAGTAGGAGGGTCCTAAAGATCTTGAAGGTGAACAAGAGGGGAAAAAAAGTTCTGCATAAGAGCCCTGCTGCAACCTACTTTACAGATAAGGAAAACTAAGCCTCAAAGAGGTAAAGTCACTTACACGGTGAACATATCCTCCGGTGAAGATTAAAAAAAGAAAGTCGTTCTAGGTTAGACTGGCTAGTGCTCAGCATTAGAATTTTGTCATTATTTAAATCAGTAATTGTCAACTAGAAATAGGTAGGTTTCCAGAACAGAACACCAAGCAAGGTTACCAGGTAGTACAACTAGAATTAAAACCGTAGCTGTCCAGAGATGCCTGTGGGAATCACCCTGACACACTGAGGCGGGGTTCCTTGGGCTTGCTGGGAGAAAAGGTATTGCTTAGGGCTAGGCTTGGCTCTTCAGGGCTAGGCCTGGCTCTTCAGGGCTAGGCCACGCCCTTCGGGATTGGGTTCGGCTTTTTGGGGCTAGAAAAGAAAAAGCAGATCTGTACAATGTAACTAATAAACTTCCTCTGACTAGTTAAAATGGAAGTTAGCAGGAATCAAGATTTACATAATGTCATGGCCATTACACAGCGTTTTCATGAATTTAAACCTTTGCTACCCCATTTCTTCTGCCTCTTCCTATCTCACTGGCTGCTTTTTTTTTTTTTAATATATCATTTTTAAAATTTTTTAAAAATATATTTTTATTGATTTCATAGAGGAAGGGAGAGGGAGAGAGAGAGAGAGAAACATCAATGATGAGAGAGAATGACCAATCGGCTGCTTCCTGCATGCCTCCCCACTGGGGACCCAGCCCGCAATCCAGGCATGTGCCCCTGACTGGAATCAAACCAGGGGACTTTCAGTCAGCAGGCCAGCACCCTATCCATTGAGCCAAACCAGGTAGGGCTCACTGACTGCTTTTGATCTACAAAAAGTGCAGGATATCAGTGTCATGATTCACCAGGCTTTGAGTAGAATCCAAAAAGTTAGGAAAACTAGGAATGTGTTGTTGCTGTGTAACTTCTGTTTATCGGAAAACTTTAAAATGCCTACACAGCAGCCTAGCTACATACTTTTCAGCCTACTATACAGGGCCTCCACCTTTTGGCGGTCAAACAGGCTCTGAAAATATTTTGCATCATTCGATGACAGGCAGTTTATATTCTTTGCAACCAATAAGTGCCTAATGTTTGAATTATGATTTGTAAGGAATCTGACAATATAATTTAAAAAGGATGACTTTAAAACTTCCCTTAACTTGAATCCTGTCACCAGCTTTTACTACCTTTAAGAATATAAGCAAGTTATTATCTGTGCCTCTTTTCTCATATGTAAAATGAAAAATAGAATACTTAATAAGAGTTTATGATGATGTGTATATAGTACCTAATTCATGGTGGTAGACAGATCCTATATAATAAAAGGGCAATATGCAAATTGACCCTAAAGGCCGAAGGACCAGGAACAACAGGTCACTATGACGTGCACTGACCACCAGGGGGCAGACGCTCAACGCAGGAGCTGCCCCCTGGTGGTCCGTGTGCTCCCACAGGGGAGCTCAGCTCATCCACAAGCCGGGCTGACGGCTGTGAGCACAGCAACGGTGGCAGGAGCCTCTCCCGCCTCCTCGGCAGTGCTAAGGATGTATGACTGCAGCTTAGGCCTGCTCCAAGGCCTAAACCGAATGGTGGACATGCCCTGAGGGGTCCCGGACTGCAAGAGGCACAGGCTGGACTGAGGGACACCCCCCCAACCGAGTGCACAAATTTTCATGCACTGGACCTCTAGTAAATTATAATGGTAATTTTAATTCTATGAATGCTCCATGAAATAACCCTGGGGCTTGTTTAGGAGTTGTTCTAGATTGTGGGTTGTGGGTTTGTTCACCAGTTGGGGCATGTACAGGAGGCACCATCAATGTTTCTCTCTCCCCTTTCCTCTCTCTAAAATCAATAAACATATCCAGAACAGAACACCAAGCAATGAAACAGAATTTCTTTTGCTCCCTGCTTCTTTAATACCTTTTCCACTACAAAACTATTAGAGTGGGCTCTGGCCAGTATGGCTTACTTGGTTGGGCACCCTCCTGTGCACTGAAGGGTTGCTGGTTCAATTCCTGGTTGGGGCATATGCCCAGGTTGTGGGCTGGGGGTGTGTCGGAGGCAGCCGATTGATGTTACACTCTCACATTGATGTTTCTCTCTTCCCCTCTCCCTTCCTGTCTGCCTATAATAATAAAAGCATAGTATGCTAATTAGACCAGATGTCCCTCCAGACATCCTTCCAGATGACCTTCCAGACAAAGCTGCAGTGGTGGGGGGCCGAGGCAGCCGCTGCTGCGGTGGGGCCAAGCCCCTTGAACGAATTTTGTACGTCGGGCCTCTAGTAAACAGTAAAAATCAGTAAAACAAAACAAAAAAGTAATGGAGCGTACATTATCTGACAGGTCATGGGGCAAATGCATAGTTGTAATCAAGGATTATTAATCCTGACTTACCTTGAATGCAGAACAAACTCAGGAGCTCTGTCCCATTTAATCAATGTAAATAGTGAACAGACTTATGTATTGTGATCAATTAAGTATAAGACTGTTCCTCACAGTACAGAGCAAGTTCTTTACTATTATAATCAAAACTAACAAGGTTAATCTGATGCATATTTAATGATATGTGTAATTGTTGTGCTGCATGATAATTAGACCTTAAATGCTAAGCTATTTACATAAATTACTGTAATTGGTTATTTTTACACAGCCAAACACATTTTTTGGTGTTTGCTCACTTTATTACTTTTCTAGAATCTATAATCATGGCAAGGACAACAGTTTTCTCTGAAACCCTTTTCTATTTAATCACCTGTTCACCAGATAAACTATTGTTAAGCAAAGTTCACTGCTACCTATTTAGTGCTAACAGGAGTTCCCAGTCTGGGGTGTGGTGAAGGGAGAAACTTTTGAGTGAAGGGTTTCCAGTGAATGAGCTCAAGTGAAGCAGCTCAAGCTAAGCTGCTCAAATGAAGTAGCAAAGTAGCCTATATTACAAGTCTAGTGTTGCCAAGTGTTACAGCTCTAATGTTGCAGTTCAAACTTTACAGTGGCAAGCTGGGGAAATGCAGCAGAAAGTGCACTCCATCCTAACAGAAGGGAGGCTGGCTTATATAGAAAGAAGTTCTTGTCTCTGTCCCTGATTGGTCCATCTCTATGCAAATGAGGACTCCAAAGTCACACAGTTTCATTCCAAATTGCACTGTTTTGTTTGGCCAGCTCACACAGTCTGGTTGGTTGTTGTGGAGCTGCTCTGATTGGCTGAGGATGTGGCTGCACAGCTCCATTGGACGGGAAGGTCTTAGTCCCATTGGTCCAAATACAATACCAGGAGTTTCTTTAAGAAGTGAGGGCAGGAGCACAGTGCAGTAAGCTTGGCAGCTCAGTCTATGGCTTTCCCCTGACATACAGTATGTGTGAGAGCCTTCTGTAATCAGTGGCTGTTAGATTCTGGTTATGAATTTGGGCCCAATTAATCACAAGGAGCCTTTGTTGGCAGATATTCTTTCTCTGGGTTTGCACTCTTCAAAATGGCACTGCAGGGTTCTCCTCCCTACTTGGTACTGAAAATAGCCACTGCTCAAAGCTCTGTGTATATATTTTCTTATTTTCGACCTTAAAAACCTTTTAAGGAAGGCATTGTTACTCCCATTTTATTGATGTAGTAACTGATGGCCATAGAGGGTAGGCAGGTAGCATAGTAGAGATTTAAACTTCTACCCCCAAACTCTAATCACACTTTATACAATCTTAGAAGGTAACGGATCCCAGCAGAGATATGTAACATTTTTTAAGGAAAATCAAATGGCTCCTGAGAAATACAGAATATTACATTAGTGCCTCCTTATCTGTGGTCTTGCTTTCCATGGTTCCAGTTACCAGTGATCAATCATGGTCTGAACATATTAAATGGAAAATTCCAGAAATAAACAGTTCATGTTTTAAATTGCATGCCATAATGAAAGCTTGCCCATGTCCTCTGTCCCTCCTGGGACATGAATCATCCATTTGTCCAGCTTATCCCAGGTTGGGATGGGGAGGAGAGAGACATCACATTCACATGACTTTTATTACAGTGTATGGTTATAATTGTTCTATTTTATTACCAGTTATTGCTGTTAACCTCTTATTGTACATAATCTATAAATTAAAATGTATCATAGGTACGCATGTATAGGAAAAAGCATAGTGTATATATAGGGTTTGGTACTGTCTTCGGTTTCAGGCATCCACTGGGGGGTCTTGGAACACATCTTACATGGATAAAAGAGACTACTATATTCCTGAATACTAATCCTTTGGGAAACATGTTGCAGTCTACAATGTATTTCTAATGTAATATTCCTTAATATGCCAATATACCCATAAATAAGCAACTGTCAGGCTCTGAAGCTCTGTGAGTCCCATTGCCTCCAAGAATCTATTTTCATATTGCCTTCTATGGCTGCATTTAAAAAGCTATTGACAGATACATCTAAAAATCCCACAAAACAGAACTAACAACACAATACATGTCAGCAACAACGTAACATTGAAAAAAAAATTCTATCCACAGTTGGTTGAATCTGTGGATGTAGAACCCACAGATTCAGAGGGCCTACTGTATAGTCAGGAATACAAGACTGTACAACTCAATAAAAAGAACCAAAAACTAATCACCCAGTAGAAAAAAAAAAGGGAGAGGTTATAAGCAAGCAAGAGAAAACCTGAAGCAAATAAATATATGGAAAGATGCTCAACTTCACTAGTAAGCACTAAAATGCACATAACAACAACAACAATATACTACATGCTTTATAGCCATCAGTTCGGCAAAAATTTTAGTCTGAGGTTTCCAAGTTAGGGCGTGGAATAATACTCTCTTTACCGCTGGGGCATTGGAAAACAATATGCATTTAGCAAAGTTGAACAATGAATTCTACTCCTTGGCATATGTCCTAGACATAAACATGTCTAAGGAAATTTATTGTAGAATAAATAAGTTAAATTGCTATATGATATTATTATGTTGTATAGCTTATGTCTTCAAAGTCAGTGTCTATTCTGTTTAATGTTTGATTCTTCTAGAGGGCAATTAGAACTTTACCCTGTAGTCTGCACTATTTATTCATTTTTGGTGCAGTAAGGAGCAGTAGTGACCTGAATAAATGCTGAAAGAGTCTTCTGGATATCATCTTATTTTGGGGAGACCATGACACTATATCTCTGAACATATATTTCTCCATCCTATTTTAAGTTTTAGAAAATAACTTAAAATAGGACAAAATTCGGCTGTTGTGAATTGGGGCACTTATAGCCATCATTTAGGGCACATAAAACTTCTTTCTCATTTGTTATTTTTGCCCACTGCTTTTTTCAGAGGATGAAGTTGGCAACTTCAGCCACTGGGTGGTGCAAATTCTCAAGAGTTTGGTGAAAGTTGGTAAATAACAGCTCCAAGTGCACTATTTGTTACACTCACATGAAGCAGGGTTAGGTAGAAGAAAAAAAGCATTTGGGGGCTGAAACTTAAGTATAGACATGGATGTAAATCCTCTGGAAGTGAAAATTAAGGGAAATTTTTAGTATTGGGTGACTGGCAAGTCAGGTCACTGAATAAGGGAAAGAAAAAGAAGGAAAGGAAAAGTGTTAGAATACAGAGCAAGAAGAGAAAGATGAGATAAAGAAATATGAGAGAAGCCCAGGCTGGGTGGCTCAGTTGGCTGAAGCATCATTTCATACACCAAAAGCTGGCAAGTTCGATCCCCAGTCAGTGCATGCAGGAGGCAACTGATTGCTGTGTCTCTCTCCCCCTTTCTTTTTAAAGTCAATAAAACATATCTTCGGGTAAGGATTAAAAAATAAAAATTAAAAATAAAACATTTAAAATATCAGAGGGAAAAAGCATGTAAGTCTAGAGAGATGAATTCAAGTGTTACCAACAATTACAGGATGGCCTTTCATTGATTTGCATCCACCTGGTTAACCAATAGCAGCTTTGATGTAAAATAAAAGTTACTTCATTTTCTCCTAGAAAGTCAGGTATGATATCCTCAGCTATCCGTTTAGTAGTATGATGTTACCAACATTTTCTGAATATCTACTATGAACATAGTGCTTTGTTGGCTACCGAGTAATACAGAGATATACAAATGTAGGTGTAGATAATATACTACAACCTCCAAGGATACAAACTAGGAAGTATACATAAAAAGATAAATGGCAACTAAAGGCAACATGGGAGCCATTGTATGAACTCTAAAATGAAATCCTTTCTGAGAGTGGGAGAGGAGCCATAAGACTGTCAACCTGCAGGACAAAGAAAAAGAAGGGTTCCTAGCCCCTAGCCATAAGTACACATAGCAAGTCTTCCTTGGAAAATGGCTAGTTCTGGACATACACAGAGGAAAAGTGCTCTAGGTCAGAATCTGCTGGAAGGCGTTTAAAGAGGCTCAAAACCAAGATGGGAGTAGGGGAAGAACAATTAGGGCTCGAGCCACCTTTTAAGCCCCTCTGTGATTGGTAACCTCTTGCACTAGCCTGGGTGTACAGAAAAGAAGGGACCCTAATGGCCTAGTCCTCAGTCATGTTGATTTTTTGAGAACACAGGTGTATCTACAAAATGAAGAAATGGCAAAACATACAAAATTATATATTTTAAGTTTATATTGAATAAGTCATGCTTTAACACACATACACATACAACTATTAATGTCCTTCAGCAATACCTTCAAAAGTTTAAATTGGGAAATTTCTGTTAATGTGCCTTCTCTGCCCTAAGCAACTTCCTACAATCCTTGCATCTATCAAAAAGTATTGGGGTGCCCTGCTGGTGTGGCTCAGTTGGTTAGGGTTGTGGGTTCAATTCCTGGTCAGGGCACATACCCAGGTTTTGGGTTCAGTCCCCAGTCAGGGCATATCCAGGAGGCAACTCACCAATGTATGTATCTTTTTCATACTGCTCTTTCTCTTTCTCTCGCTCTCCCGCCCTCCCTCTTCCCCTTGCTCTCCCTCTCCCTCTCCGTTCCACTCTCTCCAGAATCAACGAAAAACATATCCTCTGGTGAAGATTAAAAAAGTATTTGGGTGATTTAGACCCTTAGAAAAGGTGGAATGACTTCCAGTCCTTTCTAAGACTTGACTGGAATATAGCAGTAATATGCTAGACAAAAAAGAGATGGCAACTTTAAAATGGTATGAAGAGTATGATTGTTATTTGTATAACATGTGTCTTTTTATGTATAAGGATATATATATTTATAATGTCTATAAAGAGGTACATCAAAGTATTAACAGTGGTTATCTCTAGGAGGAAGGATTAGTTATATTTTTACTTTTAGATTTTCCAGTATTTTCTAAACGTTGTAATGAGAATGTACTTAATAATTGAAAAACAAAACATGGTAACTTAATAAGAATTTGAAATAAAAATCTTGCCAACTAGTCACTTCCCAGAGGAATAATTGGCACTCCACACAAAGTGTTTTATCAAGCTGAGACTATAGCCTATAGGCCCTACTCTATAGTGGTGACAGGGAGAATTGTGTCCTGCTGTGAAGTGATCTGCAGACTGAGGTGCCCATCCCAAGCTCCCCTCCCTTTGCTATTTTTCTCATCCATTTCTTAGTTTTCAAAGATCTCCACTGTTAAAAGAATATGGGATTCTAAATGATTACCAATGAGGGAGTCAGAAAATCCTCAGAGGGACCTTGCTTTGTCAGGGGAAACAGGTTGTCCCTAAAGCAAAATAAATTATTTTGATCCCATCAGTGAATTTCTTTAAAGAAAGTCACTATAAATGTTATTCAAATTATATTCTTGCAGAAGCATTAATGGATGTAGACTTTGCCCCAGGTTTCATCTCCTGATAAATCTCATGTTTCTGGATTAAAGGACATCTGTGGTGGATGAGGCTGGGAGGGTGGGGATGAATGTAGTTATCAATTCTAGTCCAAGACCTTCTAAGTATAGAATGCTTCTAATCATCCTCCCTCATGGTCTTGGGAAGGAACAAGTTTTGCTTGTTTGTTTGTTTTTCCTATTTCATGGTCAGACTGAACCATAGGTGGCAGGATAGACTGGAGGTGATGCGAAACAGTGGAAGGGTGCAAATCATATACTCATTTATCCAAGTGCAAGCCCCAGTGCTCTGTTGTCTTTACCTGCTATGTTTTCAAGGCTCGATGGAACTTTAGGATGCCTAGAGGGTCTCCTAGTGCTTCCTTGAAAACTACCATCATCCATGCTTTCTGTTCTATCTCTTCCAGACTTGGCTTGAATATTAATTCAGGGTTTATGGCAAGATATATTCCTCTGTTGGTACAGTTTTGAGAATCATTATTTTTTGGACAATACTTGAAGTAAAAGAAAATTACAATTAGTATATGGTTTTTATCAGAGAACCAAGAAAACAGAATTATTTAGAAACAGGCTCATTTCACCACAACAAAATGGAATGGTTTCAGCCTTTTATGAAAAAAGGCAGGATAACAGTTTTATCTGCTCCCACCATTCCCTTTTTACCTAAATACTGCTTTAGCATAATCTCTTTCCACTTTCTTACCAAACTCTTATTTAAGCAGGTCAGACTTGACTTATAGCTGTACCTCTTTGAGAAAGATCATGATAATCATTTTGCTCTCATGTCCTTGTTCAAAATATACACAGCTCACTCTTCTGGTAGGGTACAATATCAGGGCCACTTTAGGAACTCTGGATTATCAGGAGACCTCATCTGGGTCTCTAAGCACCTTGGAATGCTTAAATTCACATTCCCTTCACCAGTGTGTTCATAGCTACTTGTGGTGGCAGAGGCTAAATCATAAAACCTTGGGAAAACAGGACCACCACCCTAAGCCAGTTGAGAGCCAGTGAGCATGAAGTCAGCCGTGAAGATAACAAAGGAGTTGGTGAACTGTGCCAAACTTGTGACTGCTCTCCACCATTCCTTAGAGGCTGTGTTTAAACCTTTTGTCAAAGAGCAATAGGTCCATTCACAGTCCTTAGAGGGAAGACTTCCTGTTTTCATTTGATGGGATGAGAAGATACCACTTTTTGTGGAAGTACAAAGTGAATCTCAGAGGCTTGTGAATAAGTCAGTACCAGTGGCGTGAGGGTAATTGATTGATAAGCCCAGGCTACCCCTTCATTGGCCTGGCATTACTGTTTGATTACAATGTTCCTGCTGAAGATACCAGTGCAGAAATGGCAAGAATCTGCCCATCCTATCTAATAAAAGAGTAATATGCAAATTAAACATCACTCTGCTATACCCACAAGCCATACCCACCAGCCAATCAGGAGCAAGTATGCAAATTAACTCCAACCAAGATGGCTACAGCCACAGAGTGAGCAGGAGGCTTGGGTTTCCCCGGCAATGGAGGAAGCCAAGCTTTCCACACACCCTGGCGGGCCCAGGCCTCCACTCAAGGCTACAAAGTTTCAATTATAGAAGATAAATAAATCCCAACAAAAATGGTGGCAGCCACTGAGCGAGCAGGAGGCTTGGATCCGCTCAAGGCTACAAAGTTTCAATTATAGAAGATAAATAAATCCCAGATACCAGGGCCTCTGCTTGGGTCGCGGGGGGGGGGGGGGGGGGGGAGGGGGAGCGCGCGTAGCCAGCCTGCAAACCACCACAGGCACCTCGCCTAGGCCGCCCCACACCCCAAGGGAACCCCCACCCTGATCCGGGACACCCTTCAGGGCAAACCAGCTGGCCCCCACCTGTGCACCAGGCCTTTATCCTATCTAATAAAAGAGCAATATGCAAATTGACTGTCACTCCAACACAAGATGGCTGCCCCTATGTGGTCAAAGATCCTGCCCCCATGTGGACACAATATGGCCGCCACAAGATGGCCAGCAGGGGAGGGCAGTTGGGAGGGACCAGGCCTGCAAGGGAGGGAAGTTGGGGGCGATCAAGCCTGCAGGGGAGGCCAGTTAGCGGCAACCAGGCTGGCAGAGGAGGGCAGTTGGGGGCGACCAGGCCTTCAGGGAAGGGCAGTTGGGGGGACCAGGCCTGCAGGGGAGGGCAGTTAGGGGCAGACAGGCTGGCAGGGGAGCAGTTAGGCATCAATCAGGCTGGCAGGGGAGTGGTTAGGGGGTGATCAGGCTGGCAGGCAGAAGCGGTTAGGGACAATCAGGAAGGCAGGCAGATGAGCAGATGGGAGCCAGCAGTACTGGATTGTGAGAGGGATGTCCCAGATTGGAGAGGGTGCAGGCTGGGCTGAGGGAACCCCCCCCGCCACCGTGCACAAATTTCGTGCACCAGCCTCTAGTCCTATTTAATAAAGACAGAATATGCAAATTGATCATAACTCTGCAACAAAATATGGCGGTGCCTACAGCCAATAGGGAGGGAGGGAATATGCAAATTGACACAACAAGGTGAGAGGCGGAAGGTAGCTCTGGCCGGAGAGAAGGCGGAAAGGCAGCTCCAGCCAGAGCGAGGGTGGTGCTGGCAGCCAGGGGAAGGAAGGCCTATTCTTGCATGAATCTTCGTGCACCGGGCCTCTAGTCTTGAATAATAACAGGGAGAAGACAGTATAGTACCCATCATGCAGTGTGTGAGATAGAACAGAATTTCTCAGAAGTATGTCTGGTGGATAACAGTGATCCCGGCAGCTTTCTTTGAGTTTGAGTTGGGAGCATTTTGTCCAACCTAGAGATTGAAAGAAAATAGGAAAGATAAAGAAGGATGCAATGGGTATTTCTTTATATACTGCCAAAAAATAGCTAAGTACAAAACCCTGTATAATTCCAAGTACACATCATTTTGCCTCTTTGCTTCCCAGTAATTCTAGGGAAAGTTATTGTGCTTACACAGAGAAAGTATCTCCAAGGTACACTTAGTATGAAAACTTACAATTTATTGGACCCTATAACCTACCAGCAAAGAGCCCATCTACCCCTTGCTTGACCTATTTGCCTTGGATGGAAAAGGCCCTCGGTCTGCAGTGACTTTGGATCCCAGATGCACAATGATTCTACTTCATTCCTTGAATCAGGCCCAAACAGTCTCACTCTGTTGGAAAAGTAGCAGAGACCTAGGTCTAATTGGACCAAATATTTTTTACTAACTCTTTTCCATTCTCACTACACCTGATCCATGCCCCATCTGATTGTTGTTTTATATATATATATATATATATATATATATATATATATACATACATATATATATATATATATATATTTTATTGGTTTCAGAGATAAAGGGAGAGGGAGAGAGAGTGAAACATCAATGATGAGAGAGAATCCTTGATTGGCTGCCTCCTGCACGCCTCCTACTAGGGATCGCACCCACAACCCGAGCATGTGCCCTTGAACTGGAACCGAACCTGGGACCCTTTAGTCTGCAGGCTGACATTCCATCTGCTGAGCCAAACCAGCCAGGGCCATCTGATTGTTTTTTAAATATATTTTATTGACTATTTATTTATTTATTTAATTGACTTTTTATTTACTTATTTATTTTAAATATATTTTATTGATTTTTTTACAGAGAGGAAGAGAGAGGGATAGAGAGTTAGAAACATCGATGAGAGAGAAACATCGATCAGCTGCCTCCTGCACACCTCCCACTGGGGATGTGCCCGCAACCAAGGTACATGCCCTTGACCGGAATTGAACCTGGGACCTTTCAGTCCGCAGGCCGACGCTCTATCCACTGAGCCAAACCAGTTAGGGCTGATTTTGTATGTACTTTCTAAATGCTAATGTGTTATGAACATAGACTGTAAGCCTCTGGAAGGTGGGAAGAAAGAAGAAAAATTGGCACTTTCAGTAAAATTTTATGGAATAGATGAATAAACCAGTAAATCCAGTATAGGAATTAAAAGACCTGGACTTTAGTTCTGTTTCTACCACCTGCGTGACCTTGGCAAAGTCACATAACCTCTCTGGGCCTCAGTTTACGTATCAATAAAAATATATATATTTCTGCCCTAGCTACTTCCCATGATTTTTATGTGGCTCAAATAAGGCAATTTGTATAAAATTACTTATTACTATTTTTATTAATTTCTTTATTATTTATCAGCTTATTTTGTTCTTGGGAAAAATTCAGAGTTGCTGCTTCATGGTTTCCTGTAATTCTAAACAAAACTTTATAGTTCCCTTAGGCCTGTTTTTTCTAATATTCAGTAGAAATGATAATGTAGATTGGAGTAAAGAACTAAAAATACAGATGATAAAATCATACTAATTTATGTGAGCTCATCATCCAATATTAGAAGAAACAAAATTATGAAAAATATTAACCTAAACCAGAGATGACAAACAAGTTGGCACTGAGTATGTGATGCAATGTGATAAGAAAGATTCTTATACCATTCCTGGGTGGAAAGAGTGCTTTGCTTGATTTTTTAAAAATTGAGATATAATTGACATATAACATTGTGTAAGTTTAAGGTGTAAAATGTGTTGATTTAACATATTTACGTATTGTAATATGATTACTAATGTAGCTTTAGCTAACAGCTCTATCACGGAACATAATTTTCTTTCTTGTGGTGAGAACATTTAAGATCTAGTCTCTTAGCAATTTTGAATTACATAATATAGTATTGTTGAATGTACTCACTATTCTATTCATTAGATTTCCAGAACCTATTAATCTTCTAGTTGCAGTATGGTTGATTATTGATATGGGCAGCCAACACAGAATTAAAGGGCAGCAGCATGTGTACCATCCTGAACACTATAATCTTTGAGACCCATTCTTAACACTGTAATTCTACAAAAGTGGGTACCATTTTTAATTTAAGAAGTATTGGAGACGTAGTTTTTTTGTTTTGTAGATGTTGTAGAGAAGGTAGCCATCAATTTCTTATATTCTAAGGCTGAATCCACTCTTCATGGGGAAACTGGATTGAAAGCAGCTGTGCTGAACCAGTGGGATAGTGTCCATTTTAGATACTAAAGGGCAATATAATTTTATAATCCTGTCAGGAAACCCAAGGGTAGGGAGGAAAAAAGCTATTTTGCCAGAAATCAAACTGTTCAAGTGTAGTGGTTCCTAAACGATGGTGTATGTAAGAGTTACCTAAGGGTAGGGATGGACATATAGTTGTGGTCTCTGAAGCTCTTATAGGTTTGGGGGAGCTTTTATTAAGAAAAAGAAAACAGCCCAGCAGGGGTGGCTCAGTGATTGAGCTTTAACCCATGAGCCAGGAGGTCACAGTTTGTTTCCCAGTCAGGGCACATGCATGGGTTGTGGGATCCATCCCAGTAAGGGGCATACTGATAGATGATTCTCTCTAATCATTGATATTTCTATTTCTCTCTTCCTCTCTCTGAAATCAATAAAGCCCTAGACAGTTTGGCTCAGTGGATAGAACGCTGGCCCTCAGACTGAAGGGTCTGGGGTTCGACTCTGGTCAAGGGCGCGTACCTCGGTTGTAGGCTCCATCCCCTGCTCTGGTCAGGGCACATGTGGGAGGCAACCAATTGATGTGTCTCTCTCACATCAGTGTTTCTCTCTTTCTGTCTCTCCCCCTTCCTTCCACTCTCTGTAAAAATCAATGAAAAAAATTTCCTCAGGTGAGGATTAACAACAAAAAATGAAATCAATAAAACATTTTAAAAAAGAAAAATGATATAATTTTCAAAATACAAAATTAGATACCAGGTTCCACGGTTCCTAAAGCTTAAGCATCATTAATTTTACCATAAATTCACCTCTACATAGGGAGCATGTTAAAAATTCCTGACTTGTTCTACTGATTCATTATATCTGGGGCCCAGAAATCTGTATTTTCAGTATGTACCCTACTGTGTTATGGCTGGGTTAATGTTAAGGAAACAGCATTACAAATACCTACCTATTTCCTGACACATAAAACAATTAACCACATTTGCTTCATAACAGAAGTAGCTTCCTGCCTCCCAGCACTTATATGTTAGCCCCATTTTCTCCAAGTAAATGCACAAACCATACAGAGAACACTTTCCTTCTCTGGCTGAGAGTGAGGCTGGGATTCAGCTGCCTCAGGTTGTTGGCCTTCCTTCCTTTGCCTTCCCCACAGTCGCCGGCATTGGCATAGTTTTCTGGTTCTTAGGCATTGACACTGAGGGGAGAAAAATGACTGGTATTAACTTTAGGTGGCTGGTATGCATAGTATTATCTTCTAAACCTCATGTCGGGCCATTTAAAGAAAATTATCTCGAGGAGAAACCAAGATGGCGGCACAGGTAAACACCTAAACTGGTGCCTCGCACAACAATATCAAAACTACAACTAAAAGACAAAATGGACACCATCCAGAACCACAGGAAAGCTGGCTGAGTGGAAATTCTACAACTAGAAGAAAAGAGGAAAGCACATTGGGACTCAGAGGAGCTACAAAAGGCTGAGGTATGGAGGCTTGCACGCGGAGAGGAAGGGTAGCTGTGTGCACGGGCAGCTGAGTGCGCGGCTGGCTTTCTAAAGCAGGAGGGAAAAGGAAACTCCTGACTGCACTGAACTCCAGTCCTGGGCGAGACGCTGGGAAACCAGACTCATTCGGGGGGAATCTGGACTGTGAGGAAAAAGAAAGCACACTGAGACTCGGGAGCTGTGGAAGACAGAGGTCTGGAGGCACGTGCATGTGCAGAGAGGACTGACTGCTGAATGCATGGGAGGCTGAGTGCGTGGCTGGCTTTCTAAAGAAGGATGGAGACAGAAGCTCCCAACTGCATTGAACTCCAGTTCCAGGCAAGTTTCTGGGAACCCCGACTTATTTGGGGAGAAACTGGACTGTCTGGCAGCGGGCGAAACTCGAGGGCAGCTTTCTCTCAGAGGTGCTTGCAGCGATTACTGAGGGACACTGAGACCCAGGGGCCTCATAGGGCAGGGCTGATGGGAAACCAATGCTGTCTGCTCCGCCCTGAAACTCTGCCCATCCAAGCTGAGCACAGAGGCTTTTGCAATTTTGCAAGTCTTGTCTCATAAGGGTGTCTCCAGCACAGAAGTGGTCCCAGCATAGACACAGCTGATCCTCACAGCCAATTGGTCTGGAGGTCAATTCCTCCCAGTGATACTAACAACAATCAAGACTTACCTACAACAAGGCTGGGCACACAGTCCACAGAGGGGTGCACCAAGAGTGTCCACCTCAGGTAACTGGGGAGGCTGAGCCACTGCGCCCTAGAGGACACCTACCACACAAAGTTACTCTACCAACTCAGGGAAGCAGCGAAAATGCAGAGACAAAGAAACAGATCACAAAGAAAAAAATGGAGGAAAGCAAACGACTGGATATAGAGTTCAAAACCACAGTTATAAGTTTTTTCAAGAATTTCCTAGAAAAGGCTGATAAATTTAACAAGATTCTCGAGGATATGAAAAAGGACCAACTAGAAATTAAGCATACACTGACTGAAATAAAAAATATTATACAGAGACCTAACAGCAGACTAGAGGACTGCAAGAATCAAGTCAAAGAGTTGAAATACAAAGAAGCAAAAAACACCCAAGCAGAAAAGCAAAAAGAAAAAAGAATCCAAAAATTTGAAGATAGTGTAAGGAGCCTCTGGGACAACCTCAAGTGTACCAACATCTGAATTATGGGGGTGCCAGAAGAAGAGAGAGAGCAAGATACTGAAAACCTATTTGAAGAAACAATGACCGAAAACTTCCCCCACCTGGTGAAAGAAATAGACTTACAAGTCCAGGAAGCACACAGAACCCCAAACAAAAGGAATCCAAAGAGGATCATACCAAGAGACATCATAATTAAAATGCCAAGAGCAAAAGACAAAGAGAGAATATTAAAAGCAGCAAGAGAAAAACAACTAATTACCTACAAGGGAGCACCCATATGATTGTCAGCTGATTTCTCAACACAAACTATGCAGGCCAGACGGGAGTGGCAAGAAATATTCAAAGTGATGAATAGCAAGAACCTACAACCAAGATTACCCAGCAAAGCTATCATTCAGAATTGAAGGTCAGACCTTCACAGATAAGAAAAGCTAAAGGAGTTCATCACCGCCAATCCAGTATTATATGAAATGCTGAAAGATATTCTTTAAGAAGAGGAAGAAGAAGAAAAAGGTAAAGATAAAAATTATGAACAACTAATATATGTCTATCAACAAGTGAATCTAAAAATCAAGTGAATGAAAAATCTGAGGAACAGAACAAACTGGTGAATATAATAGAATCAGGGGCATAGAAAGGGAGTGGACTGATAATTCTCGGGGGGAAGGGGGAGTGGGGGGTATGGGAAGAGACTGGACAAAAAGCGTACACCTATGGATGAGGACAGTGAGGGGGAGGTAAGGGCAGAGGGTGGGGTGGGAACCGGGTGGAGGGGAGCTATGGGGGGAAAAAAGAGGAACAATTGTAAAAATCTGAACAATAAAGGTTTATTAAATTAAAAAAAAAGAAAATTATCTCTTCTAAAGAAACTATTCTGTCCTATTGGCTCTGTCCTCCCTAGAGAATGTACAAGTACAGCAAAGGAAAGGAACTCACATTTAGCAAGGACCTCCTATGTGCCAGGCACCTGTCACACATGATCTCAATTAACCTTCATAACAACCAGAAGAGACAAATATCATTAGTCCCATTTTAAAGAAGAGACAACTGAGGTTGGACAAGTCAAGCAACTTTCTCAAGGCCACTCAGCTAGTGAGTATAAGTGGTAGGTCTGTCCAAACTCCAAAGTCTATGTTTTTCTTATTATGCCAGCCTGCCTTTGGAAAAGAAGATTTTTATAGATCAAGCCCAAGGACCCAATACATCAGCAAACTTACAGGACATGGAACTTCAAAAATGACAAACACTGTCATAGCGATTCCACTGAACAACAGAGTGACAGCAATCAGAAATTTGACCACAATGCTCCATTTCTGCCTCTTCTCTAGATTTTCATCTGTGTCTAAAAGGAGAGAGAGGAGTAGAAGAGGGAGAAAGAGAATTTGAGAGAGGGAAAAGATCAACCCTCTGATTTGAAGGTCTCTTGGCTTCACATGACTAAGAGGGGTCCAGCTAGATTCAGAGGCAGGACCCACTTTCCAGTTCAGACTTACAGTCAGGAGTGGGGTGGGCATCATGGGCTCTGCTCTAATCTCAGAGAGTCACCTTCCCGGGGCTTTGGGATTTTTCCATGATCAAGTATGACCCATTCTTGCACTGCTCTCAAGAGAGGAAAAGGGGTGGGAGTGCCCAAGGAGTTCTAAACTCTTCTTTCACCAGCAGCCCTCTCAGCGTCTCTACCTAGAAAATCACCCTCCTTTGCTCCTCATGGCTTTAGTGGGGCATAGGAGGAACAAAGGTGAGTTGGCATTGCTCCTGAGTCATAAGCCAAATTTGGGTACAAATGGCTTATATGCATCTTGTTATTACTAGTCTCGTATTTATTTTTCTCCCGGTAGGAACTAGGATGTAACCCAAGCCAGAACCTTACAGAATTTGAGTTCTGGCCAATTTAGGGAAGGTCATTTCCAAAAACTGTGCAGATGAAACATGCACTTGGTTGTTGCCATCACTATAATAATTGCTTAGTGTGTAAATGTCGCCTGTCTATACATGTAGTGGCTGGTATTACCTACCACATGAATACATTTCATTCTGTCCCCAAATCTGGCTGCAAGATTAGCTCATTGGTGTGGAGGTAAAGCACTATTAATACAGTCATATGCCCCTTAACAACCGGGATACATTCTGAGAAATGCATCATTAGGCAATTCCATCACTGAGCAAAAATGAGAGAGTGCACTTACACTAACCTAGATGGTGCAGCCTACTACACACCTAGGCTATATGGTATAGTGTATTGCTCTTGTACAGCATGTTACTGTATTGAATACTGTAGGCAATTGTAGCACATTGGTATTTGTGTATAGAAAAGGTACAGTAAAAATACAGTGTAAAAGATTTTAAAAAATGGTATACCTATACAGGGCACTTACCATAAATGGAGCTTGCACATCTGGAAGTTGCTCTGGGTGAGTCAGTGAGTGAGTGGGTGAGTGAATGTGAAGATCTAGGACATTACTGTACACTACTGTAGACTTGATACAACACTGTACATTTAAGCTACACAAAATTTATAAAACAACCTGAGATTAAATCAAGCACAAGAGAAAAAGGTATAATCAAGAGACAGTAAACACAGGTGTATGAGGCTGCTGCTGGCTTAACACAACATACTGTTTTACAGTAAACTTTTCTTATAAGTAGAAAGAGTACACTCTAAAGCAATGATAAAAAGTGTAGAATAGTAAATACATAAAGCAGTAACAGTCACTTATTATCAAATATTATGTACTATACTGTATATACAGTAGTTTCATCATAGACCAAAATGTTGTTATGCAGCACATGTCTATAGTGTCAAACTACAAATATTTCTGGGATCGTCTTTATAGAGAAACTGATTTTTTCCATAAGAAATTGAGTGGTTTTTCTAATAGAAACTCTATGTAACTTCTCAACCTCCAGGAAAATCCTAGGAGACCCAGGCTAATGTTGGGGTTAAAAATGTTTTTCTTTCTGTTCTTGTCTCACCCTTACTTATTCTGTACCTTGTTGTTTCAAAGGGGTAGAAAAATCATCAATACTTGTAGTTTTCTCTCCTTCTTTATTCCCTGGAGTTATGGAGGTGGCAGTGGTGGGAAAAGCCTCTAATGAAGTCCTCATTGCTGGATTGACCTTACATTGGAAGATCCCTGGTAAAAAAGCTAAAAAAAAAAAAGAAAGAAAGAATGAAATGACAACTGAGAAAACTTTATCCTGCCTTTGATTTTATCTGACAAAAGACCCTAGCTCTACCCAAGATGATACTAAACTTCTCACTGTGGGCCCCATTGACCTGTCCATAGGTTTAGGGTGTAAGCTCCAAATAATGCCAAGAGTAAATGAGAATAGAGATACCAAAAAGAGATATGGATTAAAATCCCCAGGAGGCCTTTGACTAATGTAGGATCAGAGTGGAAGAGTAGACCATATCTTATTTGCCTATCATGCTTAAGGCCATAATAATAATAAGGATGGAGGGTGTAACACTGTTCAAAGTTTTCATCTTTTAAAAAGATGGCTCCAAAGTCCAAGGAGGAACATGAACTATTATCATTTGCTTTAATGACTGCTGCATGTTTGTCTGGTGGAGTGTAATTCAACTACTCTGAGAGGGGATTGAGGAAAGTAAAAGGAGTTGGAAGAAGGAAAGACCACCCAGCTACATGCACTCCTCAATTTCATTCATTCTGCAAATAATTAAAAGTGAATACTGTGTCTATTATGTGTCAGAGACTACTTCATTACTTTGGATATATCAGTTGGATACATTCTAGCTAGGGAAGGAGTAAAAGGGAGAAAGGGTTGAGGGGAGGAGGGGGAAGCAGACCACAATAAATACAGTAAATTTTATGGTATGTGCTACAAAAAAATAAGTAAAGTAGAGGAAGGTGCCCAGCTGGCATGGTTCAGTGGCTGAGCATTGACTTATGAACCAGGAGGTCACTGTTTGGTTCATGGTCAGGGCACATGCCCAGGTTTCGGGCTCCATCCCCAGTGTGGGGCATGCAGGAGATAGCCGACCAATGATGCTCTCTTGTCATTGATGTTTCTATCTCACTCTCCCTCTTCCTCTCCCTTCCTATCTTAAATCCATAAAAAAAATATTTTAAAAAGTAGAGGAAGGTAAGGGAGCAGTCTAGAGATGTGGTGCAGGTGGGCAGTGGTTTGGCAACATGCAGTGTAGGCTGGTTTCATTGAGAAGGTGAGAACTGAGCCAAGACTTGAAGGAGGTGAGGGGAATAGCCATGCAGATATCTGGAAAGTATAGTAAGTCCTCACTAATGTTGTCGCTAGATTTGGAAACTGTGACTTTAAGGCAAAATGACATAACAAAACCAGTTGTCCCATAGGCTAACTGATATAAACAAGAAAATAAGAATTGGGTTCCTCTGGCATATTTCTGGTCACAAAAACATCACCAAATCTCAAAAGACCCCAAACATTTCTAATATTAAAACTTTGAAATAAATGTGAACTATACATACATTTAATAAATATTAATAAAAACAAGCAAGATAATTCTTTTCTAAGCTGCTTATTCCAGTTCAGGGCTGAGGGTGGCCAGAGCCTATTCCAGCAACTCAGGGGGGGACAACCCTGGACAGGGAGCCCTTCCACTGCAGGGCATCCTCACATACACACATACGGAGACCAGAGCAATGTAGATACTCCAAATCACGTAATATGCACGTCTTTGGGTTGTAAGAGGAAACCACTGTATGGAGGGAAACCCTTGCAAACTGGGGAGAACATGCAAACTCCACACAGACAGTGGCCCTAGTGGAAATCAATTTTTTTCTCATCAATGTTATAACAAAATGATGTTATTCGAGGACCTGTTGTAGTGACCTAGGCCAGTGGTCGGCAAACTGCGGCTTGCGAGCCACATGCGGCTCTTTGGCCCCTTGAGTGTGGCTCTTCCACAAAATACCACAGCCTGGGCAAGTCTATTTTGAAGAAGTGGCGTTAGAAGAAGTTTAAGTTTAAAAAATCTGGCTCTCAAAAGAAATTTCAATCGTTGTACTGTTGACATTTGGCTCTGTTGACTAATGAGTTTGCCGACCACTGACCTAGGCAGAGGCGAGAGCTAGAGTATAGGTCCCAAGGCAGAGATGTCTGGCATGTTACAGTTTTAGAGGACAAGCAAAGAGGCCAGTGAGAATGAAGTAGAGTGAGCAAGGGGGCAGGAGTAGGAGATAAGGATCTAAAGGAAATGGGCCCTTATCACTGGGGGCCTTGTAGGCTAGTTTAAGGACTTTGGTTTTTATTCTGATTGAAATGGGGATCCAGTCCTGCCCAGTGTGGCTAGGTGGTTGAGCGTTGTCCCATCATCCTGTGCACTGAAAAGTCACCAGATTTGATTCCTGGTCAGGGCACATACCTGGGTAGTGGGTTTGATCCCTGGTTGAGTGCTTCGGGGAGGCAACCAATTGATGTTTCTCTCTCTCTTTCCCTCTCCCTGGCTCTCTCTCTCTCAGGTCAATAGAAACATATTTTTAAAAAAAGAAATGGGGATCCATTACAAGGTTTTGAGCAGAGGAATGACATGATGGTTTTGTTTTTAAAAGATCACTGAAATAGACTGTAGCGGGGCAAGGGTAGAAGCAGAGTCACCTGATAGGAGGCTATTGCAGAAATCCAATGAGAGATGATGGTGACTCACACCAGCTGTGGAAGTGATGAGATGATGTAGACAAATTCCGCCTGTAGTCTGGAATGAACTTCACTTGCCTCCAGAATTGACTTAATCCAATTCAGACAGTGGTTCCTATTCCATTTTGAATGGTCTCTTATCATTGCTTATTAAATTGAGGTCTGTAAGTCCTACTTGATGTTTCTAAATTACTTTCCCATGTCTTGATTAAGTCCATGTGAAAATGATAGTTCCTTACTTCAGAGGCCAGTGGCCACAGTACCAGACATTGTACATGAAATTACAGGATAAGGACTCATCCTTGATTTCATTTTAATCAGGAAGACAGTGTTGGCAAAGATAGAGACCAAGAGCCACAGTTTCAAAAGAAAAAAAAAGGAAATTATGTGAAGCGTTTTCAGCATAGTGCTAGTCAAGTCTCTGAAGTGATAACAAGTTTTATGAGACAGATGAGCTGAAGATAAGCAAATCTCCCTTTGGACAAGTCACCTAAGTTCTCTGAGTTTTGGTCTCCTTGTCTGTAAGATGGTTATAATAAAAGTAGAGGCCCAATGGACGAAATTCGTGCAAGGGGCCCAGCCCTTGCAGCCCCGGACAGTCATTCTGCTGTTCAGTCTAATTAGCATATTAGCTCTTTATTATATAGGATAATTCTTGATCTACCATTTCACAGGGGTGATGTGAAGATGAGAAAGCAGGGATGAAAAGACTCTGCACGCTGAGTGATATTATGATTGGAGGAGGAGCAAAAACCTAGAGATCCTCTAAGTAGAACTGTGCCCGCTAACCACAGGGATAATGGCATTTCACACTAGCATGTCTTCCCACCTCCTGGAGCCATTGTTGTTGCAAAGTCTACTTAACAGGCTTCATCTGTCCATGTATTTTCATTTCTGCCTAGTTTCTGAATTAATGCCCATCTATGTTGGCAGTTCATCTCTAGTAGATCTCATCTGCTAGGTAACAGCATTAAGGTGGAGCATATTTGTAAATACAGCTCTCCATCCCCAGTGATGATGGAATTGCAGTTAGCTTTTTTTTTGGCTAAGGATATTTGGGCATGAATGCCCCACTTTAATGAGAAAAACAAAAATCCAAATTTATGAAATGGATGATTTAGGAGATGATGCTTTGCTTTATTACAAAATAACTTATTTTGAAAAGGGAGCATCAGATGCATTGTATTTAAATGGAGGTCTCTTTTAGAGCCTATTCTGTAATATATTAGCAGGTTGAAAGGGCTATTTGAGAAGCCTTATATATTGCTATTGGGTTTGTGCATCGGATCTAAACCTCAGCTGTCCATATGTAGAAATCAGACCATGTAGTCAAACCCTTCTTTTGTACCTATAGAAACTGAGCACTGGAGAAATTAAGTAACTTGTCAAAGGTGATCATTAATATCAGAATAAACATTTGTGTAATATTTCTCCTATTCTCACAGTTTCACATGGGGTAAACAGACTATAGGAATTAGTTCACACCAGTCAAATTCCAAAGAACCTAATCTATATACTAAAATGACATTAAAAAATATTTACATAGGAGAATGTGTCTGTCAAATGGATCAGATATGATGTATTTCTCATCTAGATACCCTTTTCTAAACCGACAGGTTCTTGTGAAACCTAATGCATAATTGGAAAGTTTCTTGGTTAATATAGATCTGAGGAATAGGAACTAGATGGTGTAAACCTTATCAGAAGTGATAAAGACCTACGAGTCATCTTTCATCAGAAAGAATTATCAGAATATTTATAATAGAAGATCTTTTCCTTGGCCAAATTCCATAAACAGTAACAAATAGTCTCCATCTTACATTTTTCTAGATTGCATGTCAACCCACATCTTCTGATGACCCACTGTGTTGCAGTCCATTCTCATCCTTGCAATTTCAGATTCCTACTTTGCTCTGGGAACATTTCCATAAACTGGCTCGTTTCTGGGACATCCTCCTGTGTAGACTGATGTAATCTATAATGGGCATCTCTTTTATGACCTTATGAATTTGACCATGTACCTAATTATTTCTACTCTACTTGGAGTGTGTCATTTCCTGGCACTCAGTGTAAGTTTAAATTCAAAACAGGCAGTTTCAAACTTATAAATGGGGCAATATTTCAAAAGTCCACTCATAAATTGGTTGTCTGCAATTCATCATTGTTCAAGAAATGTATCTTGATTGATGATTAGATTCCCAAACTAACCTGTAAATATCCATTTACTTTCTTTGCACAGCTCAAATAGTACAGGGTATTAGCTTAAACCAGCTATTTCAACCTTTTCCATCTTATGGCACACAGAAACTACTAAATTTCCAGGGAACACCCCCCCAAAAATTGTTTTTTGCTCATCTGACAAAAATAAATAGGTATAATTTTTTATTCAGCCACACTGGATAGCTATTTTTTAATTTAACAATCTAAGAGAAACAGGCTAGTGCCCCTGACTAAAAATCAGGTATTGCATGTCTTAAAAACTCTTGCAACACACCTATTGAAAATCGCTGGCTTAAACTTTTCCTCCTCCCCTTGACTCTAGGCTAGCCCAAAGCAAATTGCTGAATTAGGGCAGGTTGATCATTGGCATCTCTCCCCCTTAATCTCCCAGTTTTCCCTGTCCCAAATCTCTAAGAGCTAGTGTCTTAATTGCTCTGAGTTCAACACTGCATAGCATTATAGCCAAGAAAGATTCACCCTGTACAAAGTGCTCTGGACTCCAAAATGACTTAAGTTCACTATTCCCATCACACTTATCATTGACTCATAGGGTAGGGGTGTCACAGGTTAGGAAGAGAACAATCTGGTTGAATTAATTTGCATTAACATTGAATGACTGAAAGCCCCCAAATACTGTCAGAGGCTTTTAAGTTTTTAAGAGTTTTTTTGTGGGTTTGTTTTTTTCACACAAAAGTGATCACTATGTGAACTTTTAGAAAGTATAATAAAGGAATGAAAACATTCATGTCATGTGAGGATTTATAATTTACTATACCTGAGCCACATCCCAAGAATCTATCCACTTATTTTCCAATTTCTAGTCCTCTAAACAGATTGTAGTTTTAAAAGCCCCCCCCCATTATTCTGCTGGTGAACCCCCAGTTTCTCTAAAAGTGTCAAGTTTTATTTAATTTTTTCCAGCAGTGCAACAGTAGCATCTAGGGATTTTCCTGTATGTAGGGGGGACTGCCAATACTAATATATAGATCATAAACTAGTTGATCGAAGAATGGGTGGGAGAAGGAAGGACAAGCAGAGAAACTTAAAGCAGAGGTCAAGAGCCATTGCTCAGCTACTGTGAGGGAACAGACACTCTCAATGTGTGTGGAAGTGAAAAACTGAACAACCACTGTGGAGGGTAACTTAGCAATGTCTATCAAACTTTGATATAGCAACCCTGCTTGGAATTTATCCTATTGATAAATTGTAGGCACATGAAGAAGAATGTATAAGATCATTGCTTGCAGCATTGTTTGTATTTGCAAAAGGTTGGAAACAACCAAAATATCCATCCATAGGGAACTGGTGATAGTATAGCCATAAAATGTAATACTGTACAAGAGTTACAAGGAATGAGACATATCCTATATAATAAAAGACTAATACGCAAATTGTCCCCTCGGGCGGGAGTTTGACCGCTCGCTATGATGTGTACTGACCAACGGGGCAGTGCAGAACATGACGGGTGTAAGCGGTACTGGCAGCAGGCTACAGTGGAGATGCTGCCAGCCCCCATGGGTCCCGATGAGAGCAGACCGCGGTGGGATGGTGGAGCAGGTAAGTGGGCAGCGTCAGGCCAAGGCGGGGTGCCAGACAGGGCTGCAAGGCTTGGGGAGGGAGCTAGAGCCTGATCTTCACAGGCCACCTCGAGGGACCCCACCCATGTACAAATTTTGTGCACTGGGCCTCTAGTTTACACATATCAATACGGAACAATCTGTACGATACATTGTTAAGTGGGAAAAAAGCAAGGTATTAAATAGTGTATATGGTATGCTACTATTTATGTGTTTAAAATATATACATCCATACATGCTTAGAATATCTCTGGAAGGAAACTCAATAAGTTGTTAATAGGATTTCCCTTGGAGATAGAGTACTGAAGAACTGAGGGAGTAGAACAAGGGAGATTTACTTTTCACTGGAAACCTGTGTTGTTTGAATATTTTACTACGTGCATTCAGAGTAAATCAAAATCAAATAACCATTGTGAAAGACGACCCATCAGAAATGAGAACATGTGAAAATTGCAGCATGTCAGGACTAGAAGGGCCCTTAGAGATTAGAAAACTGAGTCTCAGAGAGGACCTAGATTTGCCAAAGGAGAGGATAATCCATTTCCTTGAGGCATTAGCTACTACTAAGCTCTACCTGCATTCAGGGTTGTAAATAAAAGTCATGCCTACCTTCACCTCATGTTCCAATCTCACCTTTGCCTGTTAGAAGAGATCCATTCTGAGAGTTGGATGTAGGGGTTAGGTGACAGCTTGGGAAAGCAGTGCTGTTTCTGTGGGGAGCAGCAATGACTCTCAGGTTCTTTAGAGTATACTTGACCTTTGGCCTTTTCTCTGAATATGCCAGGCTGACTTTTACTTTGCTCCCAGAGGCAAGGCACTGCAGGGTAGCCACAGTCAGAATTTGATCGAAGGTGGACCTGTTGTCTTCAGCTTGAGCTTCTGCAAAGAGATAAGCCAAAGAGAATAAAGGAAGCTGGCATATATTTATTGGTTTCAGAGCGGAAGGGAGAGGAAGCGATAGAAACATCAATGAAGAAAGAGAATCATCGATCAGCTGCCTCCTGCATGCTCCTCACTGGGAATTGAGCCCCTAGTCCGGGTATGTGACCTGATGGGGAATCAAACTGTGACCTCCCAGTTCATGGGTCGACACTCAACAACTGAACCACAGTGCCTGGACAGGAAGCTGGTTCTTAATCTGAATGGCTGACCTACTTTATTGACTCAAACTCCACTGCTGTATTTTTGTGTCTTTTTAGTTGATTTCTTCCTCAGCAGATGCTTATGGTACTTAATATACAAACCTGCCTTTATTCCTTCCTGCCATGGGTCCCATGAAGATAGGTGACTGCAGTAAGTTCAGCCCAGAGAAATGCTCATTGATTGTCTTCTTTAATGCAGAGAGTGTTGAGTACTGCCTCCTTCTCTTTCTTCACCTCCTTTTTTGATTTATATAGCCATGCCTTAGCTAATAAGAGTTCATTCAAAAATTGGTTTCCAGAAAGCCTTTTGGGGGGATACATATCTTTAAAATAGGGTACTTGAGATCTGAGCTAGGAATGGGAGAGACAGGCATCTTTTAAAAGTAAAAATTTCGTGGCAAAGTGATTTTTTTTTTCAGGAAGAGAGAGCTCATTCCATACCTGGCATTAACACATCCCTGGTGCTTCTCATACCCATTGAGAAGAGCCCAGGGAGCTGTTCCACTTGACAACGGCTATCTCTGAGTTCTGGAAGTAAAAAAAAAAAAAAAAAAGGTCAGGTGTTACTGTTTAGAATTTCAGGCACTGGAGAGGAAGATACAAAATAATGTAGTTCCTTCTCACAAAGCTTGCAATTGGTAATATAAAAATTTCTCCCAAAGACTTTAAAGTATATACAAGAGGAAGTTAGACTAGTATAAAGAAAATGGAGTACCATTCTATTATCCTTGGGGGTGGGGAGGTAAAATAGAGTTAAATGAAGTGAATGAAAGACTAACCAACCTTTTCCTTTAAACACTGATCATTATCTCTTCGCCTTCCTGTTCTTGTTTTAAAACTTTTGAAAGTTTATTAAGCGTAACCTTGAACAAGGTGTCTTTCTGAATTCCATGGAACCATAGGTCATAGTTATTTATGCTTTTTGCCATATAACTCACAGGGTGTTGTGAGTTTTCTTTTTCTTCTTCTTCTTTTTTTGTGAATTCATTTGCTAAATTTGCTACTACTGCACATTATACTGTTTGGCCTTAACTCTGGTGAACTAATTATAGAGATGAAATCTTTAGGACACTTTGAAAATCATGTTTTAAATGAACAGTTATCAAAGAGCAGAAAATGGTGCCATTCACTTCCACACCACCCTTTTCTTAGCTCTCCCCTCCCAAGAGCATCCCCACATATTTGGATGTAACACCTTAAAAAGGAAGACATCATGTGAGGGGCTATGAATTTGTGACAGCACCCTCCAGGAGAGAGAGCCATGGGAAAGGACTCTGATGTTAGTTACATGAACAAGACATTCTTTGAAGACTTCTCACCATGAAACAGATAGCTATCTTTCTGTGTTGAATGAGTTGCAGTCCTGCAAGAGGATGCATAGGATGACTGGAAAGCATTGCCGACCAAGTATTGGCTATATCTCTATTTGCCAGAAGAGACCCCAAACACTTTCTAGGCCTCTCTTTGGATTTTCCAGGATATTAGGCTGGAGTAGCGCTTACCTTTCTTGTTGGCATCATAGGATGTAATGATTAGGCTGAAGACCAAGATGGTATCCATGTCAGCTTGAGCACATGCTCCTTGCAGAGACAGTATGTTGCTAATCTGTCACCGTCTCTTATAGCTTTGTCTCTAGGCATTTTCACTGCCCTGGAACCAAGTTTGACCCTGGGAGAGTCTGGTTCCACCCTAATTATCTTGCTTCATTTCCTGAAGACCCAGGAATAGAGCTGATTGGAAAGAGGACCAAATCTGCTTGTTAATGATTGACTCATAAGGTCTTCCCTGATCACTGCTGCCAACATAAGAAACGGTAATTACCCAGAGGTTTCCCTAGGAGAAAGGGCATAAATGCCCAGTGATATGCTTTAGAAATACTTGCAGGTAGACACGTAGACATTCACAAGCATGCTCACTAAGACAGGCATAAAGATTTACACACGAGCATACAGAGATAAAGAGATTTCAATTAAGGAAAGTGATTTATAGAGTAGAGCAGGGAACTGGGACTGAATAAATTGATGAGTTACACTGGAGAAAGCACTGCACTAGGAATTAAGAGAACTGGGTTCTAATACAGGCTATTACTATGTCCTCTTGAGAAAATTGCTTGATTTCTCCACATCTCAATTTTTTCCTCTGTAAATATTCTGACCAAATAATCTCTAGTATCCATTCACAGTTACACACATAGACTTACATCAGCACAGATATACCTGTCTAGTTTTGTACATTTTCACACCCCTGAATAGTGAAGTGAGTATAGGTAAACCACCTTCCAGTGACTATTGGGCTGAGAGGTTGTGAAGAAGAGCTAAATATCCTAGATGGGAGATACTGCCTGCAGTTTCGGAAGGTTTTCCTAGACAGATAACTGTTGAAGATTTTTAAAAATTTGCCTATTTTAATAATACTATATAGACTTTGTGATAGTATAGGTCAGAGGTCGGCAAACTCATTAGTCAACAGAGCCAAATATCAACAGTACAACGATTGAAATTTCTTTTGAGAGCCAAATTTTTTAAACTTAAACTTCTTTTAACGCCACTTCTTCAAAATAGACTCGCCCAGGCTATGGTATTTTGTGGAAGAGCCACACTCAAGGGGCCAAAGAGCCGCATGTGGCTCGCAAGCCGCAGTTTGCCGACCACGGGTATAGGTAGATGGATCATAAAGCATCAATGAGGATGTGTTTAGGTCCTTTGCCTAAGCCCAGAGCCTCTGTATTATCTCTACTCACTGTAAATGTACTCCATTGGAGTCAACATAGGTTTGGCTATGTGAAAGAAGGTTCTAGAGGCCAACACTCTGATTGATAATGATGAATAGGGACATTCCATGAGGGAATTCATTAGATCTGAGTCAAATCATTATTTAAATGTTACCCTGTTGCCTGACATTTGAATTCAGGTTGAAATCTGGCTAAATAGAGCATCAAAGGAAGTATTGGAAAACAAAAAGGAAAGAGATATCTGTCACCAAAGGGCAACATGTTGCCTGAAATTGGAAGGAGAAGTGCTGAACATTCAGCCACAGTGCCTGTCATTTAGCAAGTATTTATTGTGGGCCTACGATATGCCAGACACTATTCTAGCATATATGTTCAAGTCTATGTTCACATGAACATAGCATATGTGAGCAAGATCAAGTCTATGTTCACATGAAAAGATGGAAAGCACACAACAAACCTGGTGAAAAATAAAATAGTGCAAAGGGCTAATAATGAATGATACACAAATACATAAATAAGATAATTAGAGAGCCCTAACCGGTTTGGCTCAGTGGATAGAGTGTCAGCCTGCGGACTCAAGGGTCCCAGGTTCGATTCCAGTCAAGGGCATTTACCTTGATTGCAGACATATCCCCAGTAGGGGGTGTGCAGGAGGCAGCTGATTGATGTTTCTCTCTCACCAATGTTTCTAACTCTCTATCCCTCTCCCTCTCTGTAAAAAATCAATAAAATATATTAAAAAAAAAGGATAATTAGAGATATTTGTGAAGTAAAGAACAGAATGATGAGATGAAGGGTTACTGGCAGAGGCCACTTTAAATAGGGTGGTCAGGGAAGACTTCTCTGAGGTGGTGACATTTGAGCTAAGAAAACCAAGAGAGTGAATGCCACAGAAGCCAAGAAAGGCGAGTATTTCAAGGAAGAAATGATCAGTTGGTCAAATGCTGAGAGGTGTGTAGGATGAGAACAGACTGTCCACAATATTTGACAATCCTATAAGAACAGTTTCAGCAGAGTGGTGGAAGTAGGAGAGGCTGAGAGGGAGTTGGAGCTGAATATGTGTACATAATCTTTTCAAGAAATTTTACCATGGAAGGGAGCAGAGAAGTGAGGCCAGCTAAGTAGAGGGAACATAAGTACCTCAAGTCTTACTGGTCCAGAGCAGCATTATCTCATTCCTTTTTCCCTGCCACAGTTGCCTGATTCTCCTAGGGGTAAGGCACATTGTTTTTGGTTATTATTTCCTCAACATGGTTACATGATTCTCTGCCCCCTTACAGTTTAAGAAACTTCCCCCGCCAACTTTATTTCATTTTTTTCTGTGAATTTCAGATGCCATGTGACAATGCTGCCACCTGGAGGGGGTATAGGAAAGGATCGGAGGGTTCACTATTCTCATTCTCTGTCACAAGGTGGCAGAAGAGCTCACTCTTCTCTAAAGAGACCTTGTGCTTAGACAAAGAGAAGGGACAACCATATTCTTTTATCAACTTTCAGACCCTTCCCTTTTTCTTTATGTCATAGAGGCTCAACTGTCAGCCATACAGTGGGAGAGCTACATTAACAAGTCAAAGTAACTATCAGAGAAATAGACCCAGACTGTTCTAGTATTAGATATTTTGACTGGTTTTGTGTTTAGAATATCTGTGGAGGAAAGGATATCTGACCTGATCTCCTTTCCCTACAACAAAAATGTCAAATTTAGAAGGAAAAAAAGCTGTAACATAGGTGAGTCTTATGAGAGATATGACACTGTAAGATATTAGGAAACTGGGACTAACTAAATGAATCAGGGTGGGTCGGTGGGAGGAGCACTTGACAAGTAGCCAAAAGGCATACCTAGATTCTAGATCAGACTGAATCACTTTGAGTAAGTCGTTTAATTTCTCTGGCCTCTGTTTTGGTTTCTTTATTTTTTAAGATATGTTTTTGTTTATTTCAGAGAGAGAAAGAGAGATAGAGAATTATTGATCGGCTACTCTTGCACGCCCCACGCTGGGGATCAAGGCTGCAATGCAGGCTATGACCTCCTGGTTCATAGGTGGATGCTCAATCACTGAGCCACGCAGGCTGGGCCATTATTCAGATTTTTACTACTACAAATGAGTTTTGTCTGTTTTTTAACTTCATATAATAGGAAACACATTCTTTTGGGTCTGGCTTTTTTTGCTTAATATTATGTCTGTAAAATTCATCTTGATGTTTCATGTAGCAATAGTTTGTTCTCATTGCTTTATATATTTCATTGTATGAATGCACCATAACTTATCCATTCCACTGCTGAGAGATTGGGTTATTTTCAGGTTTTGGTCATAATGAACAATGTTCCTGGGAACGTCTGAAAGTTTCTCCAGAATATAAATCCAGAAATGGAAGCAGGGTTATAGGGTATGCAGGGTATGTTCAGCTTTACTAATTAATGCCAAACTGTTTTCTAGGAGGCTGTCCTGATTTACACCCCTCTCTGCAGAATATAAAAGTTCCTGCTGTCTCACATCCTTCCCAAAGAGACCAAAAGAACCTTTTCAATGTGGCACAACTATACATACCCTCAGAGCGCCAACCCTTTGATTGGTTCTCAGAAGCTCAGGCCAGTCACTTCTCCTGTTTACTTACCCCCTCCAAGTAAAGGGTAGAGGACTCAGATTATCTCTAGGTTCCTGATCACATGTTTTATCACCCTGGGAATATTGGCTCCACATTAGGGGTAGGTGGTGAATTTAATAACACAATCATTCCTGAATCAAGTGAGCGTCCATAGGCCATTTTATTCTTGTATTGAATAGTGATAGGAAATGAAGGGAGACACAGAGAGAAAGGGGGAAGTAATATTTTCAGTGTGCCTACTAATGTTCCAAGCTTTGTGTTAGAAACTTTCCATTTTGGTTGTAACATTTCATCCAAAAACCACAAACTTACAAGGTAGATATTATATCTCAGTCTTATAGACAAGGAAACTGAAGCTCAGAAGGGGGTCAGTTGCTCAGGGTCACATAGCTAATTAGTGACAGAGTCAGGATTTAAAGCCTGGTCTATCTGATTAAAGAGTTCAAGATATTACAATACAGAACACAGAGAAGGCAAAGTTCCTGTTGCTCTTAAGATGTCTTTGGCTCCTATTACCAATACCAATAATCAGTTCTTCTCAGTTTTGCTTGCCTGAATTCACCCCCCAAGCTCTATGCTATCCAGATGATTATGGCGGTCTCATTCATTGATTTAAACTATATTTTATTTTCATTTATTTTTTATTTCCTTTATCTTTCTTCCCTTTTGTTCTTGTTAAGAAAATTGGGCATATTAGCACAGCAGGTCCACTGATAAACAAGACTTATATTGGGGAGATAGCTTTCTATCTGCTGGTCTAGTATGTTAACCAGAGATGAGTTTTTTTTTTTAAATGTTCTTATTATTTATTTATTCTTAAAATGTTTTTATTGATTTTTGTTGTTTCTTTTTTTAAAAATATATCTTTATTGATTTCAGAGAGGAAGGGAGTGAGATAGAAACATCTATGATGGGAGAGAATCACTGATCAGCTGCCTCCTGCATGCCCCTTATGAGGGATTGAGCCCACAACCCAGGCATGTGCCCTTGACCGGAATCGAACCCGGGACCCTTCAGTCCACAGGCTGACACTCTATCCATTGAGCCAAGTCGGTGAGGGCTGTTGTTTCTTTTTTAAAAATTATTTTTAGAGAGAGAAGAAGGAAGAGGGATAGAAACATCGATAAGAGAGAAACATCACTGATTGGCTTCCTCCTGCATGTCCTCTACTGGCGATCAAGCCCACAACCCAGGCATGTGCCTTGATCGGGAATCAAACGAGCAAACTCTAGGCTCATCGGTCAATGTTTAACCTCTGAGCCACACTGGCCAGGCCAGAGGTGAGATTTAAGATAGGACATTGTGACATCTTCCTATAACTTAGGAACACTTTAATAAGACTGAAGGAATGAAAAGGATAAAAGGAAGTTGAGTGATGGCTGTTTTCATTATAAGAAGCAAAGGCTCTATAAAAATGGTTAATGTTGTATTTTGTTATGTATTGTGCTTTGTATATAATAACAATGAAGAATGAGGGTACAGTTGTGGCCTGTATGGCTCAGTGGTTGGAGTGTCAGCCCAAGGACCAAATGGTCACAGGGTCAATTCCAAGGCACATACTTGGGTTGCAAGTTTGATCCTCACCCTGATCAGGGTGCATGCAGGAGGCAACCAATTGATGTGTCTCTCTCACATTTGCTCTCTCTCACTCCCCTCCACTCTCTAAAAATTAATGGGAAAAATATCCTTGAGTGAGAAATAACAAAAAAAAACACACACACAAGTGAGAGTACATGGGTGGAGGTTTAAACATATAGCAGGAAAAAGCTGAGTTTGAAATAGGGCTTATGAAGGCACTGTGGAAGTCTGAAAGGAAGGAGAGGACAGGAGCAGGAATCAGCTCACCAGGGGCATTTTCATGGGTTGTCAGGAGAGTGAGGTCAAAAATGAGAAGCCTGTAAAGTTGATCAATATAAAATCTCAAAATTCCAGGACTGGGCAGGACCTAAACAAGTTATCTTGTCCATTTTCCTGCCTTTAGCTAAAGGTGCCTTTTAAACTTTTTCTAGGTATTTAGTTATGAGATGTGTAGGACTTAAGAGATTAAAAAAAAAAAGATATGGGAAGTGCTGTGGAAGAAGTAGCTAAGATTTGAGGATTGTCAAATATAGATAGTACAGATGGACACTGGAAGTGTTTAGTATTGATTAGGAGGGAGGGAGAGCTGAAATACCTAGTGAAAACCCCAATGTCCATGTGAAAACATCCTGGTGGGTCTCCACTGTGAACCCTGTCCTTCATTGTGCGATCCTATCTTTTATCATCAGGTCCAGACTTACAAAGTGGCATCCTTGAGGACATTTTCTGACTTTATGGTGTGAAGTTCCCAGGCTCTTAACTCTCACGAACTTGAATGGTAGACCAGAGCAAAGGAACGTAGTGTTCAGATAAAGTTTTGTATGTTTTGTTTTTCTCTATCTCATGACTGGAGCCACAATTCTGGTTAAAGACCTGACTTTTCTTGATGAAGTCTGTCCATCTGTAAACCAGCTAAGGATCCTACTGAAGGCTTTGCCTCCCAAAGGCAACATGAAGACAGATAAGCAGACAGACATAAGAGCAGTGTGACCTCTCAGGTACAGAACTAGTTAAATCTTTACTAATCAATGAATCACTTACTTAGCCCTACTCTAGTAGTTTTGGAGGGGAATCCCAAACTATAAGAAACACTCTCTGCCCCTAAGATTATTAAAATTTAGGTGGAGAGCTAAAACCAAATAGACACAAAAATTAAAGCCTAATAAATGCTGCATCATGTGGTGGTGATTAGAATCCTACAGAAACTCAGAGGAGAGATATATCAGTAGAAGGTGGAGAAGTAAGGAAATCTTAGAGAAAAGGGAGAGGAAGGACAAGTTTGACAGTAGAAGCAAAGGTAAGAATAAGTGTGGCAAGAGCTATAAACCAGACTGGAGTATATATGTTGAGGACCAGGGGGAAATAACATCCCAGGATTTCCTCTGTCCTCTGTCCCAAGTGTTGATCACTGACTTTGCTACGTCAGGAAGTTGGAACCATGGCAGCTACCAGGACAGGGGACTCTTCATAGTTCCATTTTCTATTAAGGCACTTTTCTTCCCTTGGTTTAACTGTGGCCTGACCTGATAAGACTTTATTATCTTGGACATGCAGTTGTAGAAGGCATTGCTGTTTGACCAGAGACAATGGCAGCAAACAGGGGGAGAGTAAGGATAAATCCTATTGTTCTCAAACTTCAGTTGAATAATTATCAGGGTGAATAATTACTGCTTAAAAAAGTCTGCAGTGGGGCTGGGAATCTGCATTTTTTAACAAGTACCTATGATTCTGTTGCAGGTACTCAGTGGAAACAGACTTTCAAGAAACATTGCCATAAACTAAAGTATAATGGACAATAAACTGGCAACATATACACAGTGACGCACATATAAACATACTGTTTATGTATTCCTGGGCTTATTCATTTTTTAGAATTTATCCTCTCTCATCTATGGCTCATATAAAATTCACATGGCTGTCATCTAAGGAGCAAGTCGTAGACATTCGGTTTTGGCATTTAGTTTTGTCTTCCCAACTAGATTGTAGTCACTTAAATGACAGGGACCCTTCAGACTTTTCTTACTTTCTCACAGTAGGGTGAGAGACCATCTTTTTTCCCCAATTAAAAAAAATGGTTTTGCCCTAACTGGTTTGGCTCAGTGGATAGAGCGTCGGCCTGCGGACTCAAGGGTCCCAGGTTCAATTCCGGGCAAGGGCATGTACCTTGGTTGCGGGCACATCCTCAGGAGGGGGTGTGCAGGAGGCAGCTGATCAATGTTTCTCTCTCATCGATGTTTCAAACTCTCTATCCCTCTTCCTTCCTCTCTGTAAGAAAATCAATAAAATATATTTTTTAAAAAATGGTTTTATTGCCCTAGCGCAGTGGTCAGCAAACTCATTAGTCAACAGCGCCAAATATCAACAGTACAACGATTGAAATGTCTTTTGAGAGCCAAATATTTTAAACTTAAACTTCTTCTAACGCCACTTCAAAATAGACTCGCCCAGGCCGTGGTATTTTGTGGAAGAGCCACACTCAAGGGGCCAAAGAGCAGCATGTGGCTCGTGAGCCACAGTTTGCCGACCACTGCCCTAGCGGGTTTGGCTCAGTGGATAGAGTGTTGGCCTTTGGACCAAAGGGTTGCGGGTTTGATTTGTGGTCAAGGGCATGTACCTTGGTTGTAGGTTCAATTCCCAGCTGTGAACAGAGGGAAACCAATAGATGTGTCGCTCTTATATCAATGTTTCTTTACTCACTCTCTCTTTCCTTTTACTCTCGCAAAAAAAAAAAAAAAAAAAAAAAAAAAGGCAATAAAAATAATCCTCATTCCTTCAGTGAGGTTTTAAAAAAATAAAAATTAAAAAATATCTTTTTATTGAGTTTCTTAGAGAGAGGGAAACATCAGTTGGCTGCCTCCTCATGTCCCCTACTGGGGATTGAGCCTGCAACGTGGGCATATGCCCTGACCAGGAATTGAACTATGACCTTTTGGTTCCTTGGTTGACACTCAACCACTGAGCCATACTGGCCGGGTTTTCCCCCCAATTTTTTAAAAATTGATTTTTCAATTATAGTTGATGTACAATATTAGAGACCATCTTTAAAGTTGGATGATATCTGGAATGTTCAAGATAAATCTGACAACCTTCTTAAAAAACTTGGAAGCCATTTGATATTTGGGACCTTATATTAGTTTTCTAGGGTTCCCCTAATAAAGTACCACAGATTGGGTGGCTTAAACAATAGAAATTTATTTCTTCGCAGTTCTGGAGACTGTGTCTGAAAACCAAGGTGTTCCCAGGGTTGGTTTCTTCAGAAGCTTCTCTCTTTGGATTGTAGATGGCCATCTTCTCCAGCATAAGAGCAACAGTTCTGGCAAATGCTTCATCAACTTGTGATTCACGGATGGTCTCTCCTCTGTGTGTGTCTGTGTCCTAGTTTCCTCTCTTTATAAGGACACCAATCATTTGGAATTAGGGTCTACCCTAATGACCTCATTTTAATATAACTTTCTCTTTAAAGATCCTATCTCCAAATATATTCACCTTCTGAGGTGATGGGGATTATGTCTTAATTCTGGGACATAATTCATCCCATTATTGCTGTCTAGTTTCAGCTTCTAGAAATGTTCTACTCCCTTCTCTTCCACTTGTTAGTCTTGTATAGTAAGTTCTCTCCACCCTTTGGCTCTCCTCCTCCGCTTCTTACTGACATAATGGCTTGTGTGGCAAGAACTCATGAAACAGCTCTAAAGAGCCTACAGTAAAGATTGGCAGGTTTTGGCATGCACCACTTTGGAGTTGTTGAAATTTCAGGTGTATTTTCTTAAAGACACAGTTCTACCCACTTGTCTTAACATTTGATGGTGATAATTGGATTTTTAGATCCTACATGGTCTTGGTATATCCTAACTCATCCTTCGTTTTCTTTCGCTGCAGCTCTTTTATTAGGCCTTTCCTTGGCTAGTTCTTTAGAGCTCAATTACTTCAAATATTCAGTGAGGTCAAAAGCAGGACATGTAATGGCTTGCTGAAATTTCACATAAGGATAGTTTTTGAGGGTAACCTGATTTTGCAGTGCTCCTAATGTGGATAAACAGCAGCACTATTAGGAAGCAATCTTGAGGCCAGAGTTCCTATTACTTCATGGGAAAGGCAGATGAAAAAGAAGAGGCAACCTCAAGATTTTTAATTCTTTCCAAAGTCACTTCCTTCATGCCAGCTTCAGAGACCACTATTAGGGAGAGGTAAAACTTCCCTCTTTCCAGGTTTTTTTTTTTTTTTTTCCAGTAAGCCAAGTCAAACATCCTGTTAAACCTGCAATTATCTTAAGTTCTTATTTCCTTTGTTTGTTCAACTGACATGCATCCAATGACAAACACAGCTATTGTGAAATGTGGGTCAGTGCTCTGTCAAGTCTACATCTTTCTAAATTTCTGTTTCTAGTCCCTAATATTTTAAAGTAGGTTGGCAAATTCTTGGAGAAGCCACCACCTCATGGTATGAGGGATCCTAAATGAATATTGCTCCTTGTTGGTTAATCCTCCAATCTTCCTGTCTCTACTTGGTCCAAGAACTTCTGACCTCAGGTGTGTGTTTCTACCCTATGCATTTTTTGCCCTATGGCACAGAACTTCTTGCCAAATCATCCTCTGTACATCTCTTGGCCTTTAGCACAAGCTTGTGTAGAGATCAGAAAAGTACTCTGGGCGCTCTTTAAATCCTTGCAAGGGGTTAAACTCACTCCATTCTTCTGAAGTGCAATTTTCTCTTTTCTCCTGTACAATAGTTGTATTATATGTTGGGCCTTCTTTTAGTTCCTATTAATTTTCAACACAGCCACCATGAAAGTCTGCTATAAATAACGAAAAACTAGAGAAATTGGTTGGCTTCATTTGAAAGGTTTGGTGTAACCACAGTGGAAGTTGGGAGAAGTCAGGAATTTACTGCCACGTATTTTCCCTGCTCAGGGCAGGCAGAAAAAACTGCGGTCCTTCACTACACTGCCCTTCTTCCTGAGCTTTCTTTACTGAGTGAGGCTTGCCCTCACCGCTCCAGGATCCAGCAGCTTTGGGTCTGAGGAGCAAGCCAAAGGAGTCGGTCATGTTGTTCCATAGAATAGGGATTACTTAGCCTGCACTAACTTGCAAACCAGCCTGTGTGATCCTGGGCAATTCACGATGCAATACCCACCTCTTCAGGGTGTCAGAATTGAACACGAAAAGATCCTCACGAGGCCCGTACACCAATCGCTCTATTCAGTCTTGCTCCGTTCTGGGCTCCCTTCCCGCGCTACACTCCTGCTGGCCCCGGGCGTTTCTCTCCCTGGTCGGAGGTGCACGCAGGGCCTTTTCCCCCCCTCCCTTGTCCGCCAGAAGGGGGAGTGGCCGGCCGGCCCTGGACACCGCACCCGCCCCCGGCAGAAAGGGCGGCGAAGGCCCGAACTGGGGCCCCGCGATTGCCCTAGACCCGCCCGCCTCCTAGCCGCTGGGTCGCGAATGGCAGAGCGCGCTCGGACCATCTGCATCGCCTCACGTCGCCCCGCCCCGCGCCTCCCTCCCATTGGCTGTCGCCAGGCCCTCGGAACCCGCAGTTTGCCTCTCAGCCGGCTGGACAGCGCTGCCGCCCGGAGTGGGGTCGGAGGTGAACAACCTGGAGTAACTCCGGACGTAGTCACCCCACGAGGCTTGCAGGCTGAGGTGGGAGGCGGGGGCGGGGCGGGGGCGGGCCGGCTCGCGTGGGGCCCCGCCCCTTCCCCGTGTGCCCGGCCGGTCCCGAGCTGCGCGCCTGTCAGCCATCGCGGTGCTCATCGCGTCTCCTCCCGCCCAGCACTGCCTCCGCGCAGGGGCTCTGGGACGCCGGACCGCGGACTCGCCGCCGGGAGGTGAGGTGAGGGTACCCCAGAGCTGGTGATTCCTGGCCTGGAGAGGCTGGGGCCCGGGGAGGAGAGGGGAGGTGGCAACGGGGCCGCCTCCCATCTTCCGCCCACCCGCACGCGGCCGGCTCCATCCCGCCGGACCCCCAGTGCTAGGCAGCCCAACCCTCCCCGCAGCTCCGGGGCCTCGAGTTCCCCTCTCTGGAGTCATGGAGGGGCCTGGGGCCTCGGGGTGGGAGCTGAGACCCGGAACTGGGAGGCGTACAGCCCAGGGCCTCTGGGGAGGGGCTGGGATGTGGGCCTGGGGCTCCCTATACCTCACCCCCGTGCTAGGTCCGACGAGGTCAGATTCCTTCCTCTGACGACTCTCCGAGGCGACCCTGCGCTAGGGAGAGGGTAAAGACCCACGTGGGAGGAGGATGTTGAGTGTTGGGTCCAATTGCATTGAAAGTCTTCTAACTCTTGAGAGTGAGGTGCAGGGTGCAGAGACCCTGGCTTCTGTGGCTCTCTCTGTGTCTTTGTACGGCGGTGCGAGCCAGGGCCAGGCGAGTTGTTCCTTGCCAGATCTTGCTCCCAGGGTTTGTTTTCTGTGAGGGACTAGTAACTGTACTTTCCTGTTACTCTCTCCTTCCCATCTGCTATGTTATTGGAGATAGGACGTCGGAAGGTGATGTGAGGCTAATTTCAGAGGAAAATGTGCGTCAAGGTTCTGTTCGGGTCAGCGCCAACATTATTTTTGGATTTGGACACAGAAAGTGGACACTCCTGGACACTTAGAATCAGCTCTGAATACCAGGGACTCCATGCAGGTCTTGTAGATTTTATAGAAGCATATGAGAATATAGCTGCTCCAATAGAGGGAATACTTTAATTTCAGATATTTTTGTTTTGGGGTTTAAGTCCAGAATCAAAAGATACTAGGACTTCCTAATTTATTCTATTTCTACTTAAGCAGTTTTTCAGTAATTTCCCAATGTGTGGAATAAACCTCATAACCTAGTCCTCAGTCTCAGAGGTTGATCCCTTTAATCTCGATTTCTTTTCATTCATTTTTTCCCCCAACCCCATGATATAGATTGAGAAACATGCTTACTTTGGTTACATGATTTCTTCTTTCTGGGTGATAGGAATTATCTGATTTGTCTCTTCTTGGTGGGAATGCTTTGGATGTTAGTGATTGAGAAATATTTTTTTGCTGCATATTTGGCAAGCACTTTTAAGGAAAGTGTTGTGGTCTAATATAGTAATATAGGGCAGAACAGCAGCTGCATTGTCCAGGTAAGTGCCTGCTTGTTACAAAGTAGCAAGTTTCTTCCCACTTTTCTTGACTTAATTTTCTCATTTCTAATGATAGGAGGACTGTTGTGAATCCAAGAATAGTTAACCAATATTGTAAGGTGAGCATATGAAAGATGTCAAAGACAAAGCACTTATTTACAAAGCCGCTTCGGTTTACTTGTGTTGCAGAAGTTTTGTTTTGAATTTACCAGTGCAGAATTGAAATATATCAAGCATAAGTTGAATTGTTTTTAAAACTGGAGGAAGGATTGGGAAATGATGGTATTTAGTTTAGTGAACTTATAGTTCAGATGATGACTAGGTTATGTCAAAGAATTGGCATTGTGAAAGAGCCAGCCTCAGAACTCTCTCTGATATTTACCTCTCTAAAGGGCTGTGAACAGGTTCAGGTGTAGAACATTATGTAAAATTCTACTACCTTTTCAGTTAGTGATTAGGAAAACATTTTGGCCATCACACAGACTGGTTTAACAGGTCTGGGGCTAATGATTTTCTTTCTTTGAAATAATTTTTAAAAATATATAATATACTAATAGTCATGGTTGAAGAAAGAAGTAAATTAAGATGAAAATTGTTGGAATGATACATTGGAATTTAGAATTTCTAATTGTAGAAGTCTTTTTACAATTCAGAAAAAAAGGTTATCTAATATGCTCTTAAAGATTAATAACTGTAAAAGCTATGCATCAAGCATTTTTCCAAACCCTTAAAACAACAAGATTATGAAGAAGTGAATGAACATTAAAGACTCATTGGTTGAAAAAGTTTCTTTAACTATGAGGTGACTAACATTTTTAAAGGAAGTATTCACTGAGCTTCTACTCTAACAGATTATTGTTTAACTAGTTTTTTGTTTGTTTCAATTAAGTGTACAATTTAGTGACTATTCACTACTTTACTTGAATCTAATGGCTTATGTGAAGATGCTATTAGTTAGGAACCTGACAAATAGTGTTATGAGGATGTTGCACTTAATACAAGGAATTTGAATCCGATTGATACAGTATAGGTTCTTATGAGTTCAACCAGTCAATCTTAGTATGTGTGCTCTAATGATACAGTTGTCTTACCAATTTTTTATTTATTCAAGTTATCATAAAGCCATCTAGTCTTGGAATGTTTAAGCAAGTGAAAAGTGGCTTCAACAACAGCAGTGTTAAGTGCCTTACCCAAAGGTTGGTGGCCCCAACTGGTTTGGCCTTCCAATGATGTTATTTGGGACTTCGGTTCATTTCATTGTTTCCGAATGCCATATTCACCCTCCTTTATATAAGGAACCACAGTAATGTTTACCATCACATGACAATAGGAATTGAAATTGTTTGGCAGTACTAGTGATCATCCCAGAGAATAAGCTTGTATAAATGATTTTCATTTTCAAAATAACACAAATGAGTTTAAGGAGTTAAGTTTGAAAAGCAGACTCAGTTTTGGAGAATCTTTTTCTGGAAATGTAAGGTTTCATTTATGTGTATTTGGCTATCTCCAATGATAGAAATAGAGAGTATGCTCATTAATGAAGTTCCTAAAAATTACTCTCTGTTTTTGTAGAAAGCTTTCAAATCTGTCCTTAGTCATAGAAGTTGGCATACATGTATATGTATGTATCTACACACATGCCAAATTGGGGGGATAGTAGGTTGATAGGAGCTTGATTAGTTTTCAACTTTAATAAGAATAATATCAGTAGATTAGCACCAGGAGGATAGATAGTTGATTTGTATTTTGTGTGTCAACATTTAGTGGTATACCTGGCCCTGACAAGGCAAGCTACTTAATTTCCCTTTGATTCCAACTTATAAATCCAAGAATTTAGTAGAACTTTTAGTATTGGAGTGTACCTTAGGAATTTTATAGTCCAATTTTCCAGTTAATATGAGAATATTTTATCTGATAGTCCTATTGAAAATTCCAGCTATAGGCAGTCCATCATTTGGGGCAACTAATTTTTGAGAGTTTGTCATTATTTTCAACTCAAAACTGCCTCTTTAAAATGACACAAGATGTTGTAACTCCAAGAGGACTAGAAATTGCTGCTTTAACCTGTAAATGTCTCCTCTACATCTCTGCCAGGTAACATAAAGTACAATCCAGAGAACTGGGGGGCAACAACAAAAAAAAGCAATGTGTTTTCAAAGAAGAAATTTTTATCTTGAGACTGTTTAGAAGGTTGCTGACACATCTGAATCATGGCTCCAGCTTTTTTTAAATACTGTTGTTCTATGAAGTAAGATTATAAGGGGAAATTGATTCATAATTCCAAAGCTTTTTGAATTCACAAAATGGCTTTTTACCTGGAAGCATCTACATGTTTCTAGGTAATAATATTTGAAATAAACCCGTTTTTCATGTCTCCTAGTTTTGTAACTCAAATGCTAACTGGAATTCCTATGAAACGGCCTGCAGAAGCCTAGTTTTTATACAACATTGTAAGGTGCTAATGGTGGTAGATCTAAAATGATTGGAAGAGATAACTTTTTCCAGCTTCATTGAGGAGATAACAGAGTCAATTACATATATTAAATAAGGGAATGACATGCTCATTGTCTACTTAAATGCTCAGGTAGATAGGAGATAAATGATCAGAGTGGCATGGAATTGAGTAAAACTTTTTTTTTAATATAAACATTTTTATTGATTTCAGAGAGGAAAGAAGAGGGAGAGATAGAAACATCAATGATGAGGGAGAATCATCAATCAGCTGCCTCCTGCACAACCCCTGCTGGGGATAGAGTCCAAAACTTGGGCATGTGTACCTACCTGGAATCGAACCATGATCTACTGGTTCAGGGGTCGAAGCTCAACCACTGAGCTTTACTGGCTGGGTTGGGTAAAACTTTCTATTAACATATTTAAGATCTTCAGTTGCTAATACATAAGTGATACATACACATAGTTCAAAAGTTTAAACCTATAAGAGAGAGAAAACAAATGTAATAAAAGCATATATAGTGACATTCTCCATGCTAATTTTGTCTTGCAGCCATCCAGTACCCTTCACCAGAGACAAGCAGTGTTATTAATATCATTATAATTTCTTAATAGTAATGATCAGATATATTTATTTAAATGTATTTGTTTTTAAATAGAGGTTTTATTCATATTCAAACAAATGCTCCCCATTCTGCTAATTTTTTAAATACAATTTATGCATACTTTACATTCTGTTCTTCACCTTTGGTTTCTTCACTTAATGTAACTATTTTCAACTGGTGTCCTGCAAGCATTTTTAAAACATGTAATACCTAACTGTTTAGTCAGGGGCACCGACCTCTTTTCCCTTAGATTATCAAATTAAAAAATGACAACAGCCAACACAATGGCCATCCAGTGTGAATGAATCAAAATTATACCTAGCTCAAAGTACATAGTTGGCTAAATCTTAATTCCCCAATTAACATACCTACACTGCCCCAATCTTGTTGCTTGTCTTTCAGGGTCTTCTCTTAGAAGCTCTGGATTTCCCTATCTGTGTAATAGGTTCTTTCCTTATGTTTTCTTCACCACAAACCAGTGGAACTATGTCAGTCAACTGTGAAACTTAATATTCAGATCTCTGGGTCTCCAGCAGCAATTCTGATTCTCAGTTGATCTGGGGTGGAGTTTAGACATACTATATGTTTTTTAAAAGCTTGACAGGTGATTGTTATAAATAGTCAAATTGGAGAATTTCTACCTTGGGTACAGTTAAATGTTGGGCCTAGAAGGAAACCCTGGATTTGGGAAGTAACTAGAGATTCTTTGGTCTCTTAGAGTTTAGGGACTTAATGTAATAGGAGATCTGTCCTCTCCCTTTCTTTGTGGGTGGGTATAGCCATTTTATTGATTTTAGAGAGAGAGGGAGAGCAACATCAATTGGTTGCCTCCAATACACCCTAACCATGTATTGAACTAGCAATCTAGGTATACTAGTATGTCCTGACTGGAAATTGAACCGGCGTGGGACAACGCTCCTACCAAGTGAGCCACACAGACCAAGGCGCATATAGCCATTTGGAAACATAATCATTGCCTGACTGGGTTGTATCGAATCTAGTGGTTTTCTTCTTTTTTGATGAAATACTGGAAATCATAGGGTTGAAATGTTTTCATCTAAGTATACATGGAAGAGGCATATTGTGAAATTATAATATTGGATTATTGTTTAATACTTTCATGAATAAAAAGTCTTTGAGCATATAATGTTTTTGATTCACAGATTTGAACAAATAGTAAACAACTAAACTTTATGCTTCAAATTCAATAATAGATTTGACCAGAAAATCATACTTTGAGTATTATTACTTTATATTATGCTGAGCAAAACAATTATTGATAAATTTTGAATTTCTTTTAAAAAATACTTCAAATATATCTCCCTTTCTTTTTTTTAGTTCTTTTTGGAAGTGGATATCTGCTCAGACAGTAAGAATTGTAAGAGGTCAGTTACAAATAATGCTCCTTGTTTTTCAGTGTTATAAAAATTTTATGTTCATGTGCTAAAATATTAACCTGTAGGCTTTTCTGTTAAAAGTTGCCTTCCACAAAAGAATATATACAGTTTTAGGGGGGATAACTTGAGTGAACAAGTCTGACAGCGATAGTATGCCACTACCTTTTCTCTTTCATTCAGGGCTAGAATCAATGGAAGTGGGACGAACTGTAGAGTATCTTCTAGAGTGTCTGGACAGCTACTCAGTGATTTTCCATACATGACCTCTCTTCTTCTGATGGTTTGTAGGCTTATGTCTGGGCATACCATTCAGTAGAATTGCTGGTTGGTGGAAAGGTCTTTAGCTGTTGACACTGGGCTGCTTCCAATCTTTGCAACCCTTTAGGGAAGGCTGCCTTCATGTTCTTAGCTAGGAAAGAAAAATTTGAAGTTGACTTTTTAGAGACTTTAATTTATTAGTCAATCCTTTTTCTTCCGTGGAATCAGAGAAATGCTTCTTATTAATTTTGTTTTTTAGTCTAGTCACCTAATTTTGGACAGGCTATAATGCAGAATCTGTCCCTGAATACCTTACTTATTTCTCTTGTGAAGAAGGCAGCCGTTATTTTCTGTTAGCTGAAATGGAGGTTTTTAAAAAAATCTATTGTTCTTAAACTTGATTACGAACTGCTCTAAAATGTGAAAGAAGTAGCCTTTTTGCTGCTGTACTTTCTGTTGTTTGGAGTGGTCATCTGTTAGAACTTCTTCCTCCCTTTCTCCTTCTCTCTCCCTAACCCCCTTTTTAAATGATTTGGTTTTCTTTTAATATTCTGGAAGTGAACCCTTTATAAAATTTGGAGACATAAAACAAAAATTTTTTAAGGAAACTTAATATTCCAAGGGAGAAATGTATAGAAAATTTAGATGTCAAGTTTGCATGATATTTTTATATTTGATTCTAGTTTTAAACATAAAAGTTAGCTTAAGTAATCTCTAACTCACTTTTAAGAAAATGTCTGTAGGTATTTTTTAGCATTCCTGGCAATTTATTATTACTGCTTTATTCTTCCAGCACAGTGGTTCTCAAACTTTAGGACTTGGTAAAATATAGATTATTGGGCCCCAACCTATAGGTTCTGACAGTTTGTTGGTGGTAGGGCCCAAGAATTTGTACTCTTTAAAAATATATATATTTTATTGATTTTTTTACAGAGAGGAAGGGAGAGGTATAGAGAGTTAGAAACATCAGTGAGAGAGAAACATTGATCAGCTGCCTCCTGCACGCCCCCTACTGGGGATGTGGCTGCAACCAAGGTACATGCCCTTGACCAGAATAGAACCTGGACCCTTCAGTCCGAAGGCCGATGCTCTATCCACTAAGCCAAACCGGTTAGGGCAAGAATTTGTACTCTTAATGGATTCCCAGGTAATACTGCTCCTGGTCTAGAAATCACACGATGAGAACACTATTCTAGCATTACAAATATGTTTTATCTTTATAAACGAACAAGCTCTGATTCACAGATTGCACAAAAAATAATGGTGCATGTGCAATTTTAACATGTTTAGTGGTGATTCCTGAGCATTTTAAAATCTTGATGTTTTGTCTAATGTCAAAAAACACTGTTCTTTTATGCCTCAAAGTGATTTATAGCATATGAAATTTATTAATAAATTTCTTATTACCTGTTGACATAGCAACTCTTAGAGCACCTCAAAATCAGGATTGGGAATCATTATTCTCTGAATTAAAATTGTAGGTTAGGCCACAAGCTGTTTAATACTAAGTTGATGTGTAGTTTTAAAGTGTTTTTAATAGGGATTTTGGAATGACAATATCATTTTATTTAGTTTGGTCTTTATTGTAGTGGAATTAGAACTATGTTTTGGTCTTTGTTAATTAGTTTTCTAGGATTGGCAATATCTAATCCTAACTAATAAGGCCCTGTATCTGGAAAATGTATACTTAATTGAGATGACACCTCCATTATTTTAATTGTAGATTTAAATTTGATAGTAGATTCACTTTCTCCCTATCACTGTTAGCACATTAGAGCCAAAAGCAGACATTTTTGGAGTGAATTTTTTAAAAAAATATATTTTATTGATTTTTTACAGAGAGGAAGGGAGAGGGAGAGAGAGTCAGAAACATTGATGGGAAAGAAACATCAATCAACTGCCTCCTGCACACCTCCCACTGGGGATGTGCCCGCAACCAAAGGTACATGCCCTGGACCAGAATCGAACCTGGGACCTTGCGGTCCGCAGGCCGACGCTCTATCCACTGAGCCAAACCGGTTAGGGCTGAGGTGAATTTTTGACAGATGTAATTTAAGAAAACTCTCATGGGGACAAGTAAAGATTTTTTTTTTAAGTAAAAACATACCCATCTGGAGTTTGCTTTAAAGTAAACTATATATTTATGTGTGTCCATGTATGTACACATATATATACATGTAGAATATCTATTCACTATGTAGTATGTGTATATTTATATATAAACAGTTTATGTATATATTTATACATAAATGCACTTATATAAAATTTATAGCCTCTTATAGTGTAGTGTTTGGAACCAGGTGGTAGTTATGTAGTTTACTGTAAACACCAAGGGTTTTTTGTTGTTGCTTAAATTTTTTTTTTTTTTACAGAGAGAGGAAGTGGGGGGGTGGGGGGAAATAGAGAAATTTCCATCGGCTGCCCCTGGCATGTGCCCTACTGGAGATCGAGCCTGAAACTCTGGCCTGTGCCCTGACTGGGAATCGAACTGTCGACCTCTTGGTGCATGAGGCAACGCTCAACCAATTGAGCCATACCAGCCAGGGCTAAACACCAAGTTTTCAATGAACACCACTCTTCCAAAACCCTTACCACATTCTCCCCAATACTAATAACTGAAATTACAATACACAAACAAGGAACTTTCACCTATTGGAAAGGTTTCTGATTATCTCTTGGACATCATCAAATTGATAAAGAGATTGGGATTGGCTTATATATTTTTTGAAAATAATTTCTTGAGGAAACGGAAATTGGTTTTAATTTTTTAGGCAGAGTTACCATGATGTAGATTTTCTTCCCTTGTAGAAAACAAAAGCCCTGAAATACAATAGCTAAGGAAAGAAATTCTCAAACTCTGCCTTGCTTCCAAGTGCAAGCTGTGGTGTACTAGGTATAACCTGTAGCTATCTTTAGATATAGTTTATTATCTATAACCTGCTTTCTTCACTCTTCATTTTCTCCATAGCTCTGAGAGCTCATTTTGAAGAAATAATGGATGAGCCATCATCCCCCTTGGCCAAACCTCTGGAGCTGAACCAGCACTCCCGATTCATAATTGGTTCTGTGTCTGAAGATAACTCGGAGGATGAGATCAGCAGTCTGGTGAAGCTGGATCTACTGGAGGAGAAGGAGGGCTCTCTGTCACCCGCTTCTGTCAGCTCGGATACGCTCTCTGATATGGGGATCTCTAGCCTACAGGATGGCTTGGCCTTACATGTAAGGTAAGAGAGAAGTTTAATGTTTTACCCATCTAATCTGTCCTGTTTTCACTGAGTTTGTTCTGAAAAGAGTAAGAATAATTTTATCCAAGATTGCTTCTTCTTTTCCTATGTCACTGGTCTTAAAGCTTTGATGAGTAAATGGAAAATGATGTACTTTGTCTGGAGTATAGTTTTTGAAAGTATCTTTTCCTAAACATTCCTCTCAACTTTTCTGGTTCTTTCTACATACTAGGTCTTTTACTGAGACCTAGAGAATGAGAGTTATGTTGAGGAATTTCAGTCTCTTTATTACTTTGACTACAATTGTTCTAACTATCTTGGTGATTGATAGGACTTTTGCAAGGGTGGGCAAATTTGTAGTAATATCTCTTTGAACTACTTCATTATATCAGGAAGTTATATTCTATTTCTGACCGGGCCAGTACTCAATAAAGAGCTGTAGTAGGAACAAGGGATTGTTATAGAGCTCTTCTTTTGTTCTAGAAATGCAATTCCCTGTATGTAATTGAGAATATCAGTAAATAGTAACTCTGGATTATTCTTATTTGTTGATGTTTGATTATACAACTAGTGTGTGATATACTAACCTTTGGTCATTTGCTTTGCATTTCTTGGATTAAAAGTTATGGATTAGGGGTTCTTGGTTTTCACTGTACATCAGAATCATTTGGGGAGCCTTAAGAAATGAACCCCATCACCGCCGATTCTGATTCATTTGATAATGGCTTGGCTTGGAGCTGGGGCAATTTCTTTTAAAGCTCTTCAGATAATTCTAATATATAGCCAGGGTTTATATTATAGGTCTAGCCTAGATAAACATAAGTTAGGTTGGGTATTGCTGTTGTTATTATCTTGATGCTTCTACCATTAATGGATTATAAAGTAATTCAACTCCTTTTTTATATACTCAAGATATACACTCTGTACTTCACAGATTCCTAGAACTGTAATGAACCAGAGATAACTTAGTCTAATTCCTTTACTTAAATAGATGAGGAAACTGAGGCCTAAAGAGGGGAAATACCTTGCTTAAGGGGTCAGGTCTGTTTTTATGTAAACATCTTTAATATGTTTTTATTGCTTTTTAGAGAGAGAGAGAAAGGGATAGAGAGATAGAAACATCAATGATGAGAGATTGGCTGCCTCCTGCATGCCCCCTACTGGGGATCAAGCCTGCAACCCGGACATGTGCCCTGACCAGGAAAAGATCTAGTGACCTCCCGGTTCATGGGTCGATGCTCAACCACTGAACCACATCACCAGTTGAGCTAATACTGGTGATTGTGTCTTCCCCTCAGGATCATCTATAAATGTGTTAGGGTTGTGCCTTGTGGGACTACTTGCTTTTAGAGGACAGAAGACCAATGATTTGAAACCTTCTACAATGGATAATCACACACCACCAAAAATTGTTCTCAAAATGTCACAGTGTCCTATTGAGAAAGATTGGGTTAAATTTAAATCCTACCCTGGCTGGCGTTTCTCAGTGGTTAGAGCACTGTTCCATCCACCAAAGGGTCTCGGGTTTGATTCCTAGTCAAGAGCATGTACCTGGGTGGGGCTGTGTGAGAGGCAACAAATCGATGTGTCTCTCTCACATCGATGTATTTCTCTCTCTCTCTCCCCTCTGTCCCTGCCTTCTACTCTCTAAAAATCAGTGGAGCCCCAGCTGGTTTGGCTCAGTGGATAGAGCATTGACCTGTGGACAGAAGGGTCCCTGGTTCAGTTCTGGTGAGGGGCACATACCTGGGTTGCAGGCTCAATCCCCATTGGGGGACGTGCAGGCGGCAGCCGATCAGTGGTTCTCTCTCATCATTGATGTTTCTATCTCTCTCTCCCTCTCCCTTCTTCTCTAAAATCAATAAAAGTATATTTTAAAAAATCAGTGGAAAAAATATCCTTGGGTGAGGAGTAACAAACCAAAAATTTAAATTCTTAAAGCTATACAGCACCTTAAGAAGTTTGTCTAATATGAGACCATGTGAAACAGAATATCCTTTGTTGGATTTGGAAATTGTGAGTTTGGCAATGGTAAGATAGATACCATTATAGGAAATTCAACTGATGATATTACAAGGCAGTTTATAGTTGCCAAGTCATTCCCAAAGTTGGTGGCTCTTATTGCAGACTGTGTGATCAGTGGTATGTGTGCCTGAGAATTTGTTTGCATGCCCTACTATTGCAAAACGCATTCCCATAGCTTGTGAAGGAGCTATGGATTGAAGTGTGACCAGCATCCTATGTAGGAGATAGTGCCACTTCCCACTCACTTCTCAGCTAGCTAATGTTCCAGTATAAAATAAAGTTATTTCTTAAATCACTGTGAATATGGTATCCTTGGGATAATTTAAATTGAGTCAAATTTATTTGATGTTAGTAAGAACTCTGTTCTGACATCTGCCACCAATTAGCTATGCCACCATACCAATTCATAGTATCTCTTTGTACTCATTTTCCTCATTTATGAAAATGAGGATATTGGTTCAGGTACTCCTTTTCATTCTTTGAATCCAAAGTTAACTAGAGACTGGTTCAGCTTCCTGAGTGAATAGCCTAATCCTTCACAGGTGACATTGATGAAAGGGACAGGTACAGTCCTAAGAGATGGTAACTGGAAGTAACCTAAAACCAAATGAAGTGATTGTCATTGTATAGGATTAGAGTGGGCCTCTCAAGTTTAGGGTTTGATTTTAGGTGAGAAATGAGAACTCTGTGAGAATGATGGATAGGCGGGAATATCTTTCTCTTCTTTTCCAGAGGTGGTGATGACTTGCATCTCATATTTTCTAGAGTACCCGTGATAGACTGGATGAATCACTTTCTAAGCTTTATGACCCAAACATTAGAAAACTGGAGGCCTGGTGCATGGATTTGTGCACATTGAAAGGAAATTAATTAGAAGAATTATTTTAATATCACTGTTTCCTCTTTCTCTATAATAGAAGTGTCAACCAAATTCACGATCGACAATGACAGATCAAAACACATGGGTGCAATTGGTGCCAATGAGAGCTTTATATGTATCACGCATGCATGAGTCAACTTAGCCTTTTATATATATAGAATAAACTTGCTTAATTAGACCTGCTTTTTGATTTAGCTAAACTTTTTCCAGCCTAGTGAAGCATCCCAACTTCCCTTCAGGTAATTGTCAGCAACACAGCAGTAAATACCAACATGAAGCAGATTATTATTGTAGATCACGCAGGGAGAGCAAAGGGTAAAATATTTAACTGTAGCAGTGTTTGACTGTATTCTGCACAGTGAGAAAACGTGAAGTCATTTTCCAGTTCCACCATTTCTTATTTTTAGTTGGGTTAAGTTTCTAAACTTTCTAAATCTCAGTTTTCCGGCTAATGAAAAGAAAATAGGATTCTGAGTTCTGTGAGGATCAAATGAGATGAGGCACATGAAAATGCTTCACAAACATTTGGTTAAAGTGTAAAATGTTTGCACCTGGCTTTAAAGCAAGTTGTGTTCCTGGGCTGAAGAAACTGCAAAGAGGCTAGTGGCTAGGAAGAGGAAGTTAGGCATTGCTACATGACGTCATTACCTGGTACCCACAGCAATCGTTTCTGGGCTCGGCTGGGCTGTGGGCCGCATTTTGCACCAAGGGGTCTTGGCAGCATTGGCTGCGATTTGGTGGGGTGTCACTATGGGGTGGTGGCAGGGTCTGTGTCCCACTTGGGGGAAGCCAAGTGTTGGTTTGTTGGCGCCAGGTCCATAGTGTTGGCCAGTGCACATCCTGGCAGCTCCTGCATTGAGCGTCTGCCCCCTAGTGGTCAGTGCATGTCATAGCTACCAACTGGAGGGACACTTGGCCTTTTATGTATATAGATAGTACCCAAGAAAGTTATAGGTTGGTGGGAATATACATTGTATATTCCTCATTGTAGACAACTATGCTTTTTTATTTGTAGATAAGATCAGCTAGGTTGATATGTTTCTGAACCTCATTATTGATGTTAATTCAACATTTGAGAAGAAAGACCATTTAAGACTGAGTGTAGGCATCTTAATTTTGATAACTAATGTATGATTTGGTGGCATATAATAGAGCCATTTAGTTGTATGGATATTGACATTTGCTCCTTGTGGGATACTACTCGAGGTCAGATTGTTCTGTATGCTTACAATGCAGTCTAAATCTACATCAGCCTACGCTATCTACCAAACAAAGATTGTAATCAGTTTTGTCAACAAGTATGCTGAATTCCTGGTTGAGGTCCAGTTGGAATCACATTAGCCCCACAGTTGTATCTTTTATCTCTAGGGTATGTGAGTTCTTTAAAACTTTTTTTATCTTATCATTCATGTTATGGTATTTGAAACTCCATCTCAGTTTTCTCTTAAACTTCTTAAAATATAAACTCAAAATATCAAGTGGCCAACATTTTATGCTTAGCAAGCATCTTAGGTTAATGACTTAATTGGAAAACAATCTGTAATTGCTGTTATTTCTAGGTATATAAATCCAGAATACAATTTCTGTCTCTGGGTTTAAGACAAGTAGTTGTTACTTTGGAAGGAGAGAGTGATTAAGTTCATTCAGAAAAGTCTCCTTGAAGGTGAGGTATAGTCCTATCTCCTTTCTGGTCTAGAAAGAAAAGTACTTTGCTTTTTTATATTTCCTAAAATTCATGGTCAATAAAAAAAAATCATATAGAATTGTATTATAGGCCTTCATCCATAGGAAATAATGATGAGGTTAGATTCTGAGAGAATCTAGGAGTAGCTTTCAGCACTTGCTGCCATTGGGGTCAAGAGGGAAGTTAAGGGGACAAGAGTAGTGACATGATTTGATCAAAAGCTATAAAGGACAGAGCTTTTTAGTTTTAACTGTATATGTTTGTGTTTGACCTAGAAAGAAATAAGGATTTTCTTCTCTTTTTAGTCTCTCACTTTAAACTCCTGAGTTTGAAGCAATTTCATTTAAATCTAGTAATGGAGGTAAAATTAAATAAGAGCGGCAAAAGCTTTTGGAAAAGTAAAATGTGCCATACTAGTGTAATATGATATTCATTATGGAGGAGTCCTTTTTGTGAGGTAAAAATTGTTAACTGTAAAAACCTCTTTAAGTCTTTTGCAAATTAGAGATTAAAACTTGGAAATTTAGATTTGAAAAACTTTTGATTACAGCAAACATATTGTTAGTGTTATAATTCAGATGTCAGTGTAAGAAATGTCCAAACATTTTTATGAGAGAATTTTTTACTTGAGCTAAAACTGACAACAATTTCCAGGAAGCAATATCTGAAATGGTCTAATGACTGCAGTTGCACAATTAAAAAAAATGCATTTGAAATTAAGGAGGGAAGTAAGGAAGACTACATGAGAAGGATGGGAGGAAGCAGTATGAGAGTGTGTGTGTGTGTGTGTATTGAATTAAAGGATCCTTAACAAGAATATGTATTTTCTTGAGGGTGATTATGTTTATTTCAAAGGTGTATGAACCTAGATGCACAGAAACAATGGACAGGGCTTGTTTAAGGCAAAAAATAAACCTTTATTAAAAAAAGATATGCCTGGGGCATTACTACACACCATGACCTTGCCCAGTTAGTAATTTATGGTCAGATCACCCAGAGAGGTCACTTTCCATAGAACCCCTTTTTCATCCACAAGAATAACCATTATTGAGACGGCAGGAAATTTCATTTTCCCATCCTCTCTTTTGGCTCATCACTTCTAAGCTTTAACATGGGAAATCTATATATATAATCTATATAAAAGGTTAATATGCAGTGTCCCCTCAGGAGTTCAATCGCTTGCTTTGACATGCACTGACCACCAGGGTGCACCGTGGAACGAAGGAAGGCCCTGGCCGACAGGTGGAAGACCCCCAATCGGCCCTGATCACTGGCCAGGCCTAGGGACCCTACCCATTTACGAATTTCGTGCACCGGACCTCTAGTTAATAAAACTGACTCTAGATTTGAGATTATATTTTGACTTTGCTTGTTGGTTGGCCTGTGAGAGTGTTCTTATGTTTTGACTTTCTTAGCATTTCTCATCCAGCCTCCCTGATCTTTTGCTCCCCAAATATTTTACTCTCAATGCTCCTTCCTTGATATTCTGAGGTTCCCAGTTGTCATAGTGCCTCGGAAGTGAGTAGACAGAGCAGGTCATTATGAGATCTGTGACTTAGTACTCTTGCTGAGAGCAATAGTTTCTTCTACCTCCTACCCACTCCTTTCCATTCATAAAACAAGAGCTGTCTGTGTATGAACAGTCTGCAGAGTTGTTTCTGTAATCTTACCTAATTTTCTAAATGAAATTATGAATGTTGTAAATAGGGCTCAGGAAAGCTGCTTGACAGTGTTTATTTTATGTAATGCTGTGCTTCCTGCTCTTTTTTTTCTTCCTATTAACATAAATTTACAAGTGGTTTGCTACTTAAATTTTTAAAAATTGTTAGATATATGGAAAAGTAGGAGATCCAAAAAATATAAAGAACGAAATAAAACAATCCAGAATAAAATCATTCTGTGATAACTGCTGTTAATATTTGATGTTTCCTTTGAGTGTTTTTTACTCATTAAGGATAAATTTCATTAAAGAATACATATATAGATGATATTATAATGAATATACATCTCTGTTTCCTGCTCTTTTTTTTTTACATAATAATATTTCCCCATGCCATTAAAGTCTTTTATAAACTTAATTTTTTAATTTAATTTTTTATTTAGAAATAATTTTACATTTAGAAGAATTGGCAAAGACAACACAGAGTTCCTGTGTATCCTTCACTCAGCTTTTCCTAATTTAACATTTTGCCTAATCATAGTTCATTTATCTAGAGTTGTCAGATTTAACAAATAAAAATATAGGATTTCCAATTAATTTTGAATTTCAGATAAACTGAATGGTTTTTTAGTATAAAAAATTAAATACTGCAAATACTGCATGAGACATATTTATGAAAAAGAGGATTGGTTGTTTGTCTGAAAATAAAGTTTAAATGGGCATCCTAGACTGGCTGTGGCTTAGTGGTTGAGCGTCAACTTATGAACCAGGAGATCAAGGTTCAATTTCCGGTCACGGCGGGTTCCTGGGTTGTGAGCTTTATCCCCAGTAGAAGGTGTGTGGGAGGCAGCCGACTAATGATTCTCTCTCATCATTGCTGTTTCTATCTCTCTCTCCCTCTCCCTTCCTCTCTCTAAAATCAATAAAAATATATTTAAAAATAAATTATTTAAAATTTACTTTTAAAATGGGCATTCTATAATTTCTCTGGTAACCCTGTATTTATTAAAGCTAAGTAATTAACATTGGCACAGTACTTTCATTTATTTTTTAAATTGATTTTAGAGAAAGAAAGGGAGGGAGAGAGAGAGAGAGAAAGAAATCGATCGATTGCTTTCCATATGCGCCCTGGCTGGGGATTGAACTTGTCACCTTTTGAGCCATACCAGCCAGGGGTGGTACAGTACTTTTAAGTAAACTACGACTTTATTTTATTTTCAACTCTATCTCCAACCTTTCTAGTAGAGTTACTCTATGTACTTCTAATTTCTGAGTTTTTCCAGAGTGCTAAAGTAGAGTTATGCTTGTTTCTAAGTGGTTTTCCCTACGATTGGCTCTTTGGTTTCTGAGCAGTTAATTCTTGACCAGCCACTCTCTTTTTTCCAATAATTTTTTGACATCTCTAATCTGTTGGGTCTCTATTTCCATTCTCTCTGTTCTTATGCTTTTATGCCTCTTTTATTATTTTACTAATGGCCTGGTGCACAGATTCATGCACATTGAAAGGAAATAAATTAGAAGAAATATTTTAATATCACTGTTCGCCCTTTCTCCATAATAGAAGTGGCCGTAGCCATTTTTGTTGGGATTTATTTATCTTCTATAATTGAAACTTTGTAGCGGAGGCCAAGGCAGGCCAGGGCTGCGGGAGCTTGGCTTCCTCCATTGCTGGGGCAACCCAAGCCTCCTACTCTCTCCAGCTCTGTGGCTGCCGCCATTTTTGTTAAGATTTATTTATCTTCTATAATTGAAACTTTGTAGCCTTAAGCGGAAGCCAAGGCAGGCCAGGGCAGGTGAAAAGCTTGGCTTCCTCCTTTGCTGGGGAAACCCAAGCCTCCTGCTCTCTCCGTGGCCACAGCCATCTTTTTTGGGGGGGTTAATTTGCATACTCACTCCTGATTGGCTGGTGGGTGTGGCTTGTGGGTGTAGCAGTGGTACGGTCAATTTGCACATTACTATTTCAATAGATTGTCACTTTTTTGTGTGATTTTGGTAAGGAGCAATAATAAACAAATGCTCAACCTGCCATTTTCAACAGGTAATCCCATTTACGTCCTAGTTACTGCTGTTAGGCTTCTGCATTTACAACTTCACTGAATCTAAACTTAGAAAACTCATTAGTGAACTCCTAATGGCAGCATTTGGCTTTTTACCCATTCCTGAAACTACTCCCTATGTTTTATGATATACTCTTGCTATTCTCCTTTTTGACCCTTCCCTTTCAGGTGCTTTTTATTTTGAAATAATTTTAGACAGAAGAATTAGCAAAAATAGCACAAAGAATTCCTGTGTATCCTTCACTCAGTTTCTCCTAATATTAACATTACTGAAAGGAATTAAAGAGCTAAATACAGGGTGGGGCAAAAGTAGGTTTATAGTTGTGAGTATGAAAAACAGTTTATTCTTGAATTATTATTAATTATTGTATAATTTTCTGTATGAACAACTGCAAACCTACTTTTGTCCCAGCCTGTAAATGGAGAGACAGTCTATGTTTAGGGATTGTAAAACTCAATATTGTCAAGATGTCAATTTTCCCTAAATTGAGCTATAAATTCACAGTTCATTTCAAAATCAGCTGGTTTTTTCCTTCTTCCTAGAACTTGATAAGCTGATCCTAAAATTTACATGCAAATCCAGGGAACCTAGAATACACAAAATAATTTTAGAAAAGGAGAGCAAAGTTGAAAGAGTTATACTCCCGGGTTTCAAAATCCATAAAGCCATAGCTAAGAAGACCGTGTGGCATTGATGCAGGAGAGGCATATAAATCAGTGGATCAGAATTTAGTGTCCACAACTAAACCTTTATCTATGTTGTCAGTAGATTTTCAAAACAGGTATATCCTTGATTCAGGATTTCTCTGCTTGGAAAAGCCCCAGTGTAAAACAGTCTCTCACAGTGTGTGCTGCAGTATAACTGAGACTGCATTGCAATCAAGCCAGCCATTGCATCACTGTCTGCCGGGTAAACTGCTACGTCACCCTTGGTGCTTGGCATGTTACAATGCTGGGATCAGTGTGGGCTTCTAGTTGGATTTTGTGTCAGGTATGTGTCTACCTTGGACACTTTGTTTATGGTAGATTAAAATGGGGATGGTTTGAATTTGGAGAAATGGATGAATGTGGCTTTTTATTGCCTGTGTTCTAATAGTTACAGAAGAATTGTGAGCAGCATCCATAAAAGATTAAGAGCTCCGGCTTTGTTTTTGGATCTGGGTGTGTTGTGTTAGTGTTTAGTTGTTTTAGAAAGATCCCTTTGGTGAAAGAAAGCAGGAACTCTATTACTGAGTGTGCCCCTTTGGTATATTTTTCTGATACAATCGAGTGAAAAATAGCCTGCTTTATTCTATATTCAATGCTTATTTGGTTTTTGAATGTTCAGGATATATAATAAAGGCAGAGAGTGATTCTCTTTTGGGAACTGCCTACATCTGGAGACACTCAGATGCATGTGTAAAATTGAGCTCCTTCTACATCTGTTGTCTATAATTGTTTAAACAAAGGTCTCAGTGCTCTATTTGGAGATATATTATTCTGAAGAAACATAGAAATAGGAAGAAGTAAACAACTAACTTTATCAGAGATTGGCATAGTATAGAAGGAATGCTACTAAGTGGTACAGATCTGAACACAACCCAAGACATCCATTTTCTATTAGGGCAGATGGTCATGATGGGTGGCCTGAGTGAGTCTTTTCAACATGGGGTCTCCTGAATGTCTGAAGATTGAGGTTTGACTTAATCATTTTATCTTCAGTTTCATCATTCATCTTCTATCTGTACGCCAGGTCATTTGTGCACTTCTGTTTTGAGTGTGTTGTTGTTTTTTCTGGAACATTAATAGGTTCTCAGCATAGTTGGCATCAGATTATTAACTATTTCTACCCAGCATTTTGGTGGGAATGTTTCAGTGGTACATATTAATAAATCAGGTTAGATATGACTCTGGTGAATTATACCATTCTGGAGGACTTGTCTCAGGAAGTTGCGATTCTGTAGATTCTAGCTGTTACAGTGTTATCTCCATTACAAGGTAGCAATGTCATGAGCATCTACCTAATTAAAAGCTAAAATAGGACTATGTTACTTAACATTCAGCCACTATTTATTTATTTAAGTGATTTATCCATCTGTGGCAAATTTGCTTTCATAGCAATAGATGTGTCCAGTAGCCTTTCAAGGCAGGGTTTTTCTTAACCCAGCTTAAACTCTGTGTCTAAAATATTTGTTCAGGCTCCATTTACCTTTCAAGGACTTTATCCACATCTCTATATCCCATTTGTACCAGCTTCATTCTTATTTTCAAGTTTTAGTGCATAACATCTTGTTGTTTTTAAATGTGTGTGTGTGTATCACTATTTTGGCCTGAAAATTAAAATTGTGGCTCCCACTTTATACAGAATTCCCTACTAGTGGCAGGTTTTATCCTTTGTACTTGTTTTTTGTTTGTTTGTTTGTTTGTTTTGTTTCTACTGCTTGACCTGCTTTTCCCCTTTTTGCAATCGGATAATCAGTATTATTTGTTTTGATTGCATCTCAGAAATTACTTACCTAGGCTGTGCTGTCTTCCTCCCTCTGGATTTCATGACCCCATTATTTTCTTGGCTTAGTTGTCCTTGTAAACTTTTTCTTCTCTTTTGCCCTGGCCTTCTCTGTCATGTGCTCCTGGCAGCCAGGAGAGGCTGTGGAGCTTTTCTCTGGTGACTGGCAGAAGAAAGTGACCGTTGTTGAAACATGTTTGCTGCGGCTAATGCAGAGTTGCTAAGATCTTTTTTCTAGTTATACAAACGTTTATGTTTCTCCCCTCTTCTCTCAATCCTTTTGGGAAGCCAACTAATTCTAGAAGTGAGCCATATGTAGGGGGGGAATTAAAAAAGGAGGAAAGGTAGGGAAATATGGAAATTGGAGACAAAGTGGACAAAAGGATTGTAGTTTGAGGCCATCAGGAATACTCTAGTCTGACTGAAGCAGGGCCAAGAAGTAGGCAGAAGGCACAGTATCTCTTGTCCTCCTGGGTTTTTAAGCTCCTGCAACAGGAGGATGAGCTGTGGCTGTGTTTACAAGGCCAACATCTGAAGAGACAGCTTCCATTCCTTTGCTGTTGTGATATGGAGGTTCTGCAGAGGAAAATAAAGAGATGAGATATTACATGCTTCAAAGGTAAGTTATAGGGTGCCGTATTTAGGCCCTGTATACATTTAAAAACAGGCATTGCAGTTAAGCCCTGAAATTTATGGGAAATTTACTTTGATGATTTTTTTTTGTATATCTCGAAGAAACTGTGTTTTTTAAAAGGAAATGAATAAAAACTCATATTTTATTCTAGATTTCTCAACCTGTATTTCACATTCAGAATTTGAAACAAAGTACCTGAGCCCATGTGTGATAATTGTAGTTATGTTGAAAACAAGCATCCCTGTGCAGATCTTGCTGTGCTGTTATTTTGTTAGGGGACCTCACTCAAGTCTGTGCCAAATTTAATTACTGGATTTGGCTGGTTTTTCAAGAGTAGAAGACTCTTCAACTGTTGTGAAGATAGATAACGATTCTGTGAGTGTGTCCCATCCCTGTTGAAGGTAGTGTTAAAGACAACTTTTAGGATGTGTCTGTGGCACTAAGAAAGGTACCTGCTGCAATTGTCCTGGCACGTGACAGTGGGCAACCAGACTGGGTTGTTCAGGCTCAGTTACCTGGGATCTTTTCCTTCCTGCGGTTAGAACTCAGGCTGAGGAGGAAATAAGTCAAGCCTTCTTAGCCTTCTTCAGGCCTCTTGCAGGTCTGTTCCCCTTCAGCAGAGTTAACATAAAAGACCTGAATGATTTGCTTGATAAGTATTTAAGGGCCCCTCTATTATCTTCTTTGATTGTTTTTGCAATCTTGAGAGGACTTTTTGGAAAAAATAGTACATGAAAATTAAACTGGACTTTGGCAGAAGCAGAAAACATAAAAAACACTGAGTTGGTAAAATTAGTCTTTAGAAACAGTCATCATTTTCTTTTCTTTTTCATTTGACATCTTCCACCCTTTGGGGGGAAAACCAAGCAAAACTTCTACTGGGAATCAAATAAAAAACCAACTCATTTTATTTTTTAATTTTTATTTTTTATTGATTTCAGCGAGGAAGGGAGAGGGAGAGAGAGATAGAAACATCAATAGAGAGAGAGAATCATTGATTGGCTGCCTCCTGCATGCCCCCTACTGGGGATCGAACCCGCAACCAGGGCATGTGCTCTTGACTGGAATTGAACCCGGGACCCTTCACTCCACAGGCCCACATTCTATCCACTGAGCCAACCCGGCCAGGGCAACAACTCATTTTATATATAACAAACAATTATATGTATAACATTGTTTTGTTTTATATATGTAAAATAAGCAAATATGTACATATATAAAGAAACCAAACCCATATGTGTTTTATATATATTATACATTTGGGCAAGTTTTATTTTGTTTTTCTGTAGTTAAATACAAAAGGTGATCTGTCCATTTCTTCCAAGATGCATACCTCCTAGAGCGGTCGGTCTTCCAATTTAAACAATCATCTAGGGAATGCCCTTCTCTTCTGTGTTGGGTTCTATATTTCTTGCATTCCTTGTCTTCCTTTTTCTTGGCTTACTCCATTTATTTACAAGACAACATCCTCTAATAGTGTCCCAAAAAAGGTAGATGAGAGGTGAAGATTATGAGATCCATTTTATTTCAAAACTATTGATTAAATCTTAAAACCAATTCCTTTTCCACCTTTTTTTTTTAATCAATATAGACTTTCTTCCCTTTTTGTGTTATACTCAAGCAGCTCCCTATTAGTTCTAGGTTTATATTTTCTCTATTTCTCCACTCTTTCCTTAAATAAGTGAAAGTTGACCTTTGAGGAGTGAGTGAGTGAGTGTGTGTGTGTGTGTGTAATTTCAGGTGTATAGAATTATATAATTATTGGTTCATGACATACTCATTGTTCTTTGTGTGGCCCTCTATTATTTATTTATTTGGTGTGTATTTTTTAATAATGTAGGAAGGATTTGAAACCTACCACATTCTTTTGTTTAATTTTTAAAACAAAGGTGGGTCCTTGGCCATCACCTACATTTAATTATATAATCTCTCCTCAACCCTTCTCCCTGCCTCCCCTACCCAGATAATCAATTTTCTTAATCACATGTTCATTGTCTTTTGTTTTCCTGTTTATATTGTTTTATTGTATCTATACATATCTCTTAAGAGTATGTGTATTTTAGTTGTTTTTAGTCTTATGATCTATTTTTAATTTTATAATCTGTATGTAGTCAACTGTATATAATATATTTGGACTTCTTGTATATTAATCATATATCAAGACACTTGACTAAGGTCTATACTGGTAATAGCAGTACTGCTCCTGGTACTGCTAAGAGAATGCATTAAGGCTTTTCCCAGGAATGTCAGTTATTCTATTGCAGAATCTTCTGTTTTCTATGTAAATTACCATATTCTCAAATAATCATAGTTCCTTCTTTGCAATTTTAATGCCTCTAATTTTTTTCATTTTATTGTACTTGTTAGGAAATCTAACACAGTTTTTTACATTTATAGGTTTTCTAAAATTAAACCTTCTTTGCATACCTGAGACAAACTCAAGCTGGTCATGGAGGAACATAGTTTTTACTAATATTTGCCCATCCTTGCACTGATACCCTGCTATTTAGTATATTTTGTTTAGGAATTTTTGCATTTCTAGTCAGGAATAAAATGGATCTAGACTTTTATCTTCATGTAACATCTTTGTCTGGGTTTGGTATCAGTATTACTGTAGCTGGGGAGTTTTACGTCTTTTTCTATTGTCTGGAAGTTTGGTAGACTACTGCCTTGAAAATTAGATGGAACTTGTCTTTGAAAATCATCTGGACCTGGCATTTTCTTTGTGGGACGATTTTAATCATACTCTTTTATTTTGAAAAGTTAAATTACTACAATGTCAAGGTTGGAGTATAGGAGAAAGGAAGGAAAAATAGGAATAGAAGAAGATATCTGTCTATTAAACAGTGTATAAATATAAAGGACCTTATTTATATCTATTATCTCATTTAATCCTCAAAACATCCATTCAGAGCGTCTATCAATGTCCAGTTAAGGAAAGAGAAACTGCTTTAGGCATTATAATAAAGATGACATTCATTAGTGAGAATTGGTTACTTGGTTGTTAGAAGAATAAAAGAACAAAAAAGGGAAACTGAAGTAACCAAGAGTTAATATGGAAAACAGTTACCACCCCTAGACCTGGGAGGTCATAAAGGAAGAAGTAGGAGCTTGGAGGAGGGCCCTTGGGGGCTGGTGCTTAGACCACTGGGAGTGAGCTTTGAATAGCTGGTGCTCAGATCCCTGAGGAGAAGACCTGGCCTGACAGGTGACTGATAGGCCCAGGCAGCATTCCCCAGAGGATGAGTAAGCATGGCAAGACAGCATTGACTGTCAGGGAACCACAACCTCCTGGTCCTTCGAAGAGAATGCATCAAGGCTTTCCCAGGAGTGTCAAAAGATGCTAGAAACTAGAGTTTACTTTCAGTTACATACATGGAGCAATGCTGGTAATAACTGGAAAACACAAAAGAAGTCTCTTTTTTACCCCTCTGTCTTCCCATTGGCAGAACTGAACAATTTTGCAGAGGCTTAGCCCTATTTTCACAGTGCAGAGCATAAAAGAGTGGGTTTGGAGCTGAGGGACAATAGGTAAATAACTGGAACTGTGAATACTTATGCATATTTTACAAAGAGAAAACTGAAGCTGAGCAAGGTTAAATTATTTGCTAAAACTCATTGGAGCTATTAAGCAGACAGATCTGGAATTTAAAACCAGGTCTGTGCAGTTTCAACAACTATATTTTATCTAATCTAAAACACCATTAATTGTTAGAGGCACCATTGAGGGGAAAAATACTGCCGACTAAATAAATCATACAATTGGTTGTAAGATACATATCAATTTCAGAGATTTTTTTTTTTAAAGAGGAACATCTTAAAATTGATGAAATATGGTATGTTATGCTGCCTTGTAAAGAATTTGATTTTGAAACATCTATGGGATACACCAGTAAAACACTTAGTAGGCAATAAAAAAAATGTGGAGTTAAAGCTCATAAGAAAGATGTAGGGTAGAGATACAGAGGAGAAAGGTCATCTGTATGCCAGAATCATGATCTAGAAACAGGCTTGCTAATTGTATTTTTAGTTTTAACAGTTGAATCTGCTATTTCTACCGTTTAATTTCATTCCAACCATTGCCTATCTCTTTGTGATGGCACTGTTGCTAAACCTTAATATTATTTTTTTATTATTCCGGAACAGTTTTTTGCTTAGATTTCCACAAGCAAAGACCATTTTTTCCCCCTCTGTTCTATTTAAAAAGTATGTGGTCTCCCAGCATGCAGTCTTCATAAGGGTGTAGTTGGATGTACTGTTATAAGAAGTGAAAAGCAGGAGGTCTCCAGGGGAGATAGATGGTGTGAAGAAATCCTATTGACAGTCGTTCATGGTTTCTCTATTTTTATAGGTCCAGCATGTCTGGCTTGCATCTAGTAAAGCAAGGTCGAGACCGAAAGAAAATAGACTCACAGCGAGATTTCACTGTAGCTTCGCCAGCAGAATTTGTTACTCGCTTTGGGGGGAATAAAGTAATTGAGAAGGTAAGTTGTAACCTGCTAAAGTACTTTTCCAAAGTATATGAGATTTAATGCCTAGAATTGTTGTCTAGATTTGCTCAAAAGTGATATTTAGACTTTCAGAGACCTTGCCTCTTCATGTGAAGTTATCCTTTCTACCTCTCTAGCATCTTATTAAATAATTTTGCTATTTTCTGTAATATGTATTAACCACTGATAATTTAGTCACAGCTAATAAGATGATGAAGCAGTGCTCATCAAGTTCTTTTTAGAAGATCTTGTGATTTTGCAGGGTTGGGCTGCTCTGATCGGAGAGGCTATGAGAAATCAATTAACTTGTGGGGTGGTGGTGAGGAGATAATGTCATAGCATTGGGTTTGAAGCTAAAGAAGTAGAGACTTTCAGCCAAAACCGGTTTGGCTCAGTGGATAGAGTGTCGGCCTGCATACTGAAGGGTCCCAGGTTCGATTCCGGTCGGAGGCATGAGCCTTGGTTGCGGCCCATCCCCGGTAGAGGGTGTGGAGGAAGCAGCTGGTTGATGTTTCTCTCTCATCGATGTTTCTAGCTCTCTGTCCCTCTCCCTCTCTGTAAAAAATCAATAAAATATATTAAAAAAAAAAGAAGTAGAGACTTTCAGAAAAGAAAGTTTAAAGAGTTTGATACACTGACTGACTGGCTTCCATCACATATTTGAGATGTTTAGAGAGAATACACCACATGAAATACTTAGAGATTACATGTTTCTTTAAATATTAACTCTGTGTCACTTTTATCTAAACCATGTCAGAGCTAAGTGAATTACTTGGTTGAAATAGTTTATAGTGATTAAAAGATTAAAGGATGGGGACCTACATTCCCACTCCTAAAAGTATTGCTTCAGCAGTGTCCTTCTGTTAGTCTTCCATTAAAGATAGATTATATGTCTCCTAGCCTGTGTTATCCTTGGAGGCATGATTGCAAGACAGGTAATGAAAGGTTTGTTACAGAGAAGTCTCAGGATCCTTGATTCTTCTCTTTTTCTTGTGACCATTCTGAGGCAGGTTCTATAATTCCAAGGCATTTGGGGTTCGGCATTTTGGAGAGAAGTGGTGGTTGGTTCCAGGTTCTTAAACGTGTTCAGGGTACGCTGCCTTATTTTACTACAAGGGAGAATAGTGCATGACACTCACTGTTTGGTCTTCCTCCATCCTTATTTATAATACACCATCTCTCTTAAGTTTCTGTTCCCTAGTAATTGGTTTAGTAAAATAACTCACAAACTCACAAGATTTGAGTAATTGTGATTTTTTTCCTTCAAGAAATGAAGTTATGTGCCTGACAGGTGTGGGTCAGTGGTTAGAGCGTTGGCCTGTGCACTGAAGGGCTCCGGGTTTGATTCCTGGTCAAGGGCACGTACCTGGGTTGCAGGTTTGATCCCCGACCCTGGTTGGGACGCCTGTGGGAGGCAACCAATTGATGTGTCTCTCTCACATTGATGTTTTTCTCTCTCTCTCTGTCCCCCTTCCATCCTCCTTTCCTTCTAATCTCCCTTCGACTCTCTCTAAAAATCAATGGAAAAAATACCCTTGGGTGAGGGTTTAATTAAAAAAAAAAGAGAGAGAGAGAGATGAAGTTATGCCCTGGTCTGATGGCTCAGTCAGTTGAGTTTCGTTCTGTGCACTGAAGGGTCGCCAGTTCAATTCCTGGTCAAGGCACATGCCCAGGTTGTGCGGTTGTCAATCCCCAGTCAGGGTGCATACAGGTGGCAACTGATTGATGTTTCTCTATCACATAGATGTTTCTCTCTCTAACCATCCTCTCTCTCTCTCAAAATCAATTTAAAAAAAAAGTATATCCTTGGGTGAGGATTTTTAAAAGAAGGAAGTTAGAAAGGAATAGGGTTGAGTCAGGCACATATTGAAGTATTTCCTTAGCTAACATTTTAAAATAGCCCTTGGTCATGTGGGAGATAGTTCTTAACTACCTAGACCAGCAATACAAATTCCTATTGAAAATCTGCCTTTTCAGAATAAGATAGATCTAGAAAATTGTCTCACCTCTTTTTCTCCATCATTGCTTGCCTTTTCTATTTTTCTCTCCAATTCCTATCCCCTAACTCTCTCAGGTTCTTATTGCCAACAATGGCATTGCAGCAGTGAAATGCATGAGGTCTATCCGTCGGTGGTCTTACGAGATGTTTCGAAATGAACGTGCAATCCGATTTGTTGTCATGGTCACACCTGAAGATCTTAAAGCCAATGCAGGTGAGTTATTCGCATTAAGAAAGCATCACTCTAGAGCATAAAACATTGACTACCACGGCCTGTAGGTAGGAGAATGGTAACTTAGGGGGAGTCTCAAACTGAAAGATCTCTCTTTTAAAAAGTGTTAATAATACGAATATACAAGTGATTGTGCTATATTTAACCTCAATACAGACCCTTGAGTTCTAGGTAAAAATAGGTAGACATTGAACGAAAGTGTTGATTTGGTTTTTTAGGTGTATGCCTTTTCAGTGTCAAGTATTTGCTAAGCCACATACTTTAACATACTTTAGTGTGTAAGTGGAAAGGTTTGGAAGGAAATACTATTTCCCTTATGAGCCACATGAATTTTTTCCCTTTCTTCTGAGGGAGAGCCCTCTTGGGACCCAGGTGGGTTTCACTCTGCAAGCTCTTCTGCACATTCTCTCTACTCAGTATGCCCTCCATCCGAGAGATGTTGGGATAGCTGAGAGGTTGTGGCTTTCCTCTCCATGCCTTTTATCACTAAAGCATAATCTCTAAGAGTACTCACAGATAACAGCTTTTTGAATAGCTATCTTTTTAAAACCATTTTTGTTTTGTATATGTTCTCTCTATATTGAGACAGTGATGTTAAGACTATGCCTAAAGAGTAAGGAGTATTATGTTATCTTATTTAGAAACAGAGAAGGCACCAATTTATTGGAAAGCTGATGTTATGTGAAAACATTTAGATTGACCCTTTAACATCTCTGAGCCACAATTTTTACAACTATAAAAGAATGATCATAATGTCTAGTTCACTATAAAGATGAAATTGTCTATCCTAAATGTCAATTACCTTGCATTATTTCTTTTCCTTCATGTAGTTCTACCTAATGCTCCCATTAATTCATTTATTTGTATTCAGTAAACATGGGGACTTACAGTTGGATAAGATGTGATCTTGCTCTAGGAAACCAATAATTTCATTACTTTGAGGTCAGTGCTATAATATAAATATGCATAGTGTATTATGAGAACATAGAAATGAGATATCTTTACTCTGCCCCATGCTCTTGGGGGCAGGGTTAAAATAAAGCTTTCTGAAGAGGTTATGCCTATCCAAAATTGAGTAAGAATTAATGAAGCGATTAGGGAGAAGACAAAAATGTTTCAGGCTGAAGGAACAGTATATGCAAATGTTTGAAGGTGTGACACAGTCATTTTCTGGAAATTATAGGTGGCTTGGTAAATTACAAAACGTGATCTAGTATTCGTCAAGAAGGGCCTTGTTTTTCATCATCAAGGGCATAGACTTTATCTTTTTAGAAATGAGTGTGTGTGTGTGTATGTTGAACATTAAAGGATTTGTATTTAAATAGATTAGTTGTCTTTGATGATTCAAAAGTAGAAGAGTATAATGAACCCCTTTCCATCTGTCTGTCATCCAGCATCAATAATTATCAACAGCCAGTCTTGTTTCATCTATACTTTCACTTTCTCTCTCTTCCACACAATCTTTGAAGCAAATCCTAGACATGATTTTATGTGTAAATATTTTAGTATGTATCTCTAAAAGATAGATACATTTTTAAAAACATGAATAATTAGATGATTCAGGAAGCATCTGGGAATGTCCGTTTGTGGAAGGCAATACTAAAAGATATGACAAGGCTGAGACTAGAGAAGAACAGGATGGTTTATAGAGCCTTAGGAGGTAAAATTGACAAGATTTGGTGGTTGAATGAAGAGTTAATGATTATAGTTGGATTTCTAATTTGGTTGACTAGGCAGGTACTAGTACCATCAAGTAGGGCAAAATAATAGATGATATAGCAAGAAGAGTAAGTTTTTTGGGGGGACAGATTAGGTATGGAGTACTTGTGGTACAAGTAGACTCTATAAATCCTACAAAAAAAAAAGGAATATATCCTTCCAAAACTTAAAAATAATAACAGCCAGAGATTAAGGGTTTACATTATCAGTTAACACTACTCCCTGAAAGAACAGATAGAAAATAAAGAGAAGAGGGCTAAGGATGAAACTTTATGGAAGGCTAGGATATAGGATAGATTCAGGAAGGTAGGCCCATAAACAATACTGAGGAGAACTGATCAGAGAGATGGGAGAAGCAGAAGAGAAAAGCAAAAAGAAAGGATTTCAATAAGAAGGGTCAAATGTGTCAGCAGTTCAATAAAGTAGGAAGAGAAATCTGTCCAGCAATTATGAAACCATTGATATTTGCAAGAATAGTTTTAGTAGAATAATATGAGTATGCAAACTAATATAGAATTTTAAGTAATGAATGGGAACATGGAGATAGCCAATGTGGACAAATTTTTTAAGAATTTGAATGAGAAGGGAAGAAGAAAGGGCAGTAACTAAAGAGAAATTCAGGGTCAAGGGAGGATTTTAATCTTTCTGAATGAGAGAGACTTGGGAATATTTATAGACTAAGAAGAAGGAGCCAAAGAGGGAGAGGGTTGTATGTATACAAGAGACCTAGAGGAGGTGGGAGAGGATTGGATCAAGAACACAAGAACAAAAGTATTCATAACTTTTGACCAAGAAATTGTATTTTCTTGTATTTATTCTGGGGAACAAAAATCAGTAATATGGGCAGATGTATTTGTATAAGGATAGTCATTATTAAAGTAATCAGAAACTGGGAGTAACTTAAGTATCCACCATCAGTGGATTAGTTAAGTAAAGTGTGCTACACTAATTCTATGAAATACCATGCAGCCATTAAAAAATAGCATTAATTCGTCTGAGAATGCATTCTGTTAAATTGCTGTATTATTTATCTATTATTGTGTAACAGTATTACCACAAACTTAGCAGCTTAAAACAACTGACCTTATCTCACAGTTTCTGTAGGTCAGGGTCCAGCTGAGCTGGGTCTTCTGCTTCAGGTTATCACAAAGCTGCAGTCAGTTGTCACTTGGGGCTGCAGTCTCATCTGAGCTCAACTTTGGATGGATCTGCTTTCAGGCTCACAGGGTGGTTGGCAGCATTCAGTTTTCTGTGGGTCCCAGACTTGGGGCCTGAATGGATAGCTGGTTATTGGCTAGAGGCTACTCTCGGCTCCTTGTCACGTGGGCCACCCCAAAATGACTGCCTTCTACCTCAAAGCCAGCAAGGGAGAGTAATTTGGTTACATTCATATGTAATGTTATCATGGAAATGACATCTCATATTTACCATATTTTCTCGGCCAGAAGCAAGTCAAACCCACGGAGAGTGGATTACTTAATGCATGAATACCTGGAGACTGAGATCATAGGGGCAGACACTTTAGTGTCTGTTCATCACAATTTCCAAGAAGAACATTGCCCATAAGGAGATTGATAGCATGATATAATAATAGGGAAAAAAGTACATTGTGTATAGTAAAAAAAAAAAAATACCAAAACAACAATACTAGTTATCTGTGGGAGTGAAATTTTGGGGTGTTTTTATTTGTATTTATGTTCCTGCTTTTTCCAACCATTTTTACTTAGAATTTATATAATTTTATACTTTCTTTAAAAGTTATTTAAGAAATAGCGCTCTAGAAAGGATTATAATATCAGGGGTATTAAATTAAGGAATTAGTATTTTTTAAAAATATATTTTTATTGATTTCAGAGAGAGAAAGGGAGAGGGAGAGAGAAACAGTGATTATGAGAGAAGATCATTGATTGGTTGCCTCCTGCATGCCCCCTACTGGGGACTGAGCCATCAACCTGGGCATATGCCCTAACTTAGAATCAAACTGTGACCTCCTAGTTCATGGGTTAACACTCAACCATCGACACACTGGCTGGGTAAGAATTTTTTTTTTAAGGGACTTAAAGCCTTTAAAAGTTAAGAACAAAATATAAGAAAAGTTAATATATAGGTTGGAAATGGACCTTGAACAAGTTATTTAACTTCTCCAGACCATAATTTTCTATAAACTGGGTGTTATATTACCTATCATTTTTTGACTTAAATGAAATATATATGTAAAGTGCTTATTAGTGCAATCCTACACATTATAGCTTCTCTGCTACATTTGTTGCCAGAATAGGAAGAGAGAGACATCAGGTGACAAATTTAAATGGGAATACTGAGCAAAAAAAGTAATGTGAGGTAAAGAAGGTATCTTTTTAAAGTGTCTTTTAAATATCTTTTATTGCTAACATTCCAGATAAACCCTTTTTAAACACAGAGGAGACTCCTGTATATACCCTTTCCTATTTAGCCAATCTACAAACCCTCTAGACTCTTCCTTCTGTCCCCATTCTGTCCTAGCTCTACATCAAGAAAAGGCTTTCTCAGAATATAGTACAAAGTAAAGATAAAGGGTGTTAGGACTAGAACTTTTTCCCATAATAGAATAATTATACATGGGCCTCTGAGTCATAGACACATTATTTTTGATATAGGGGTCATGAAGACCCTTCAGAAAGGTCACATAGTGAAATGTTTGATAACCGCTGTTTTAGTGTAAGAGCTTCCTTCCTAAATATGAGATTAGTGCATATTGGTTACTTAATAAAGTCAGAGCCTTCAAATAAATGGTCCTGGAAATTACCCCATTAATGCAGTTTGTCCTATGGTTACTTATGATGGTCCTTTACATAGTCTTGCTCTGTAATATTTCAGAAACTAAAGCATGTGTTCTCTATTAATTTGCTTACATTTTCAGAGTACATTAAGATGGCAGATCACTATGTACCAGTGCCAGGGGGACCAAACAACAACAACTATGCAAATGTTGAATTAATTCTTGATATTGCTAAAAGGATCCCAGTTCAAGTAAGAGATGCCAATGTATCCTTTAAAGACAAATTTATGCGTTGCAGCATTATTTACAATAGTCAAGATATGGAAGCAACCTAATTGTCCATCGATAGATAAATGGATAAAGAAGTGGTGCCTGTATATAATGGAATATTACTCAGCCATAAAAAAGAATGGAATCTTGCAATTTGTGACAACATGGATAGAATAAGAGGGCATTATGCTAAGTAAATAAGTAAGACAGAAGGATAAATAGCAAATAAAACTGAAACAAACTCACAAATACAGAGAACATTTTGATGATTGCCAGATGGGATGGGGTTTGGCACATCAGTGAAAGAGGAGAAGGGATTAAGGCATACAAATTGCCAATTATAAAAACAGTCATGGGGATGTAAAGTACAGCATAAGGAATATAATCAGTAGTCAATAATATTGTAATAACTATGTATAGTGTCAAGTAGGTACTAGATTTACAAGGTGCTCACTTCGGAAGTTATATAAATATATAATCATCTGAAACTAATACAATATTGTATGTCAGTTGTATTTGAAAAATTTTTAAGTTAAATAAAGGAAAAAATGTTTCTACTTTAAAGATGTTATTCAGATTCAGCACTATAGTTCATATGTGAACTAATATTTACACTTGCCAAAGAAAACTATTGCATATTATGATTTATGATGCTTCATTGTTTTAATAAACACAAAATCTGCAAGTGGTCACAGAAAACAACAACAACAGATTTAGTGATTTTACAGTTAGTGTAGAATATGATGGTGTATTTCCACTGGAGTATTCTTTGCCCAGAATATGGTGGTGTAGAAGTAGCTCATTCCTTCCCTATCACTTGCATGAGGAAATTTAGGGTAAGTGTTTTAAAACCGCAAAAGAAAAAAAGCTCATGATTTGTAGGGCATTATAACCACTAGATATAAAGGTTGAGTTGTATGGCCAAAGTAATTGAATCTGTGAAGGAAAACCAATATTTCTATAGAGTCTAGAAGAGGCTCTATAGAGTCTAGTTGAAAGGCTATGAATTGAATTTCCTAAAGAGCAACAAGACTAGCTGGATCTTAATATCAATTTCAACTTAGATTTGACTTCTTCAGAGGTTTTGCCACAGTGGAGTGCTTATTGTTCTGTAAGAAGTTTGCCAAGAATTAAGCATAGAAGTGGAATTAAGTATTAGGCTGCTGTGGAGCTATTGTACCTCATGGAGTAGTGCCCAGTCTTAGTAGAAAATAATACAGTTACATGTTTTTTTTTTCTTCTTTTAAATATGAATTTTAAGAATGAACTATATTGTGTTCCCTTGTAGGCAGTGTGGGCTGGCTGGGGTCATGCATCTGAGAATCCCAAGCTCCCAGAACTTCTTTTGAAAAATGGCATTGCCTTCATGGGTAAGTCTTTCTGACATATTGTTTCTGTCTTTCTGTTCCTCTCTGTCAATTTTGCCCATATTCTACTCTATATTCTGCTTTTCTTCTGTTTAACATTCTCTTATTTTTCATTAGTCAGCAACTCTGAGTAACCTCTTTATTATTTTGATTTCCCTTCCTCGCTTTTTATACCCTGCTTATGTCTCTGCATCTTGGTTTGTTTTCTGTCCCTAGGTTCTTTTCCATGAGATGTGGAGGAGGCTCTGATTTCCAAAACCCTGGTTTTAAAAATGTTGCCATTAACCTAAGAAAAGATATGGAAAACATATTTTTATGTAGCAAAGATAATTAAATACTTAGGATACCCTAGCAGTGTACCCTTATATATGAATCAGCCCCTTCACATTTAAGCATATACTAGTAGATTATACTAGGGGCCCAGTGTACTTTGAAAGGAACTGTGGGCCGCAAGGCTGCGGTGGGCACAGGGGCGGGTCTTGGCCCATCCTCCCCGCCCCTGCCTGGCCCCTCCCTCTGCGGTCCCCCAGCAGCGGGTGCGAGAGATGGCTGCCAGCCCTGATTGCCCCTCAGGAGCAGGGGGAGGTGGAGAAGCCCCAAGGGGCGATCGGGGACAGTGCTGGGCGCTGGCAGCAGGTATGAGTGGTGGGCTCTGGCGCTGGCAGTGAGTGCGAGCACCAGGTGGGACCATGGCATGCAGGAGTAAAGAATTTTCAGTAACCACCAGAGGCTCACCCCGATGACAGTAACTGGCACCCCACCTTGGTCTGGTGCCCCCGCTCACCTGCTCCACCATCCTGACATGGCTGATGCCTGCTATGTTCCGCGTGTGCCCCTGATGGTCAGCACACCTCATAGTAACAGATTGTTCTGTTATTCTGCCGTTTGGTCTATTTGCATATTAGGGTTTTATATGTATAGATTCCTGAGAGCTCTGTCTTCTGTCTTTTCTGCTCTCATATGGCAGAAAGAGAAATAGAGGTTATATGGCTCAAAGTATTTCTCTGTCTCAGAGACATTCCACAATGATGATTGTGCTTTGTAAACCCTATTAAAGTTAAATCTTCCTTTTTGGTTCCCCTAAGGCCAACGAAGGGATAATATATATATTTCAGACTTGAACACCAAAACTTAATGTAGGATATTGGTTAAAAAGAAAGATTTTATTAATCTGGTAAAGTTGAATCATAAAGGATAATAAAATGAGAATTAGATTGAACAGGAACTTATTTTAGCATATATATCGAGCTCTCATTGTGTATTAAAAGCTTACTACATTAAGATCTATAAAGGGTACAAAAATGAGTTAAAACATAGTAATCCCCTTTAATCAAGTTTATGATCTCCATAATATGTAGGGGAGACAAGAAAAATACAAAAGTAATTATATAGAAGACAAATATATGAGATAGAAATGAGGCCAAAATGTTATAGTCAAGCTTCTTTTCTTGTTTTATTTTTTAGGTCCTCCAAGCCAGGCCATGTGGGCTTTGGGGGATAAGATTGCATCTTCCATAGTGGCACAAACTGCAGGTATCCCAACTCTTCCCTGGAGTGGCAGTGGTAAGAAACTTTCTTGTTTGTGTCTTGAAGTGCAGAAAAGTTCAGTAGGATATTTGGGACTGTGGCTTGGGGCTTAATTTTATTTGAAATGTTGGGATACTTGATAAAGAGAATCCAGGTTGATAATAGTATCTTGTATTGCCAGGCTTACTTAATATACCTGTGATTTTATCATGTCTTAGGAATATAAATTTTGTACCAGGTATACTAGATGCTAAACTAGTATTTGAGTGATCTTGGGATTTAATTTGGGGACACTCTGGGAAAACTCATGGTTCTGTGGATTCAGATCATCTCTGGGTAGGCTAGAACATTTCTCAGAGATGGACTTTGTAGGCAGAATTAGGCCTTTAGGCCTTTGAACTGGCCTGAGAAGTGACCTGGATCACTAAGAACACTTAAACCCACCTCTCAAATTTTTGCCTGCCAGTAGTTTTTTTGTTTTTGTTTTTTTTTAAATGTCAGCCCGCAAGGTATTGATGATTTGCTTTTCCTGTTTAATACCATTTAACTCTCCAGTTGCCTTTGATATAGAAAATGAGATCAATAGTCATTTCTTCCAGGCATGTAGAAGGATAAAATATTTCTCAAAATGATTTATTCTTTTTTTTTAATAATATATTTTTATTGATTTCAGAGAGGAAGGGAGAGGGAGAGAGATAGAAACATCAGTGATGAGAGAGAATCATTGATTGGCTGCCTCCTGCACACCCCCTACTGGGGATTGAGCCCACAACCCTGGCATGTTCCCATGACTGCAATTGAACCTGGGACCCTTCAGTCCATAGGATGATGCTCTATCCACTGAGCCAAACCAGCTAGGGCTAAAAATGCTTTGTTCTTGACAAATTCCTCAAAGAGTGCCATGTGAATTATAATAGCTGATAATAATATGAACTTCCCTTTTTTTAGTACTCAAGCACAGGGGGCAGACATACACTAAAATCTCTTCCAAATGGGAGTGACCGTTGTCTTGAGGCTGAACAGATTTGAACTCTTGTTACTCTAGCTTTCCAGGGGGATTGCAATATCCTCTCCAGACCTGCTGGGTCAAACAGTTTAAAATAAAAGGTTGAATTTGTTCTAGTTTGAATGGAGAAGCTATAGCATTCCCCTTGTGGCTGAGTACAGGGACATTCAGGGAGCATGGAATCATGACTCTGCTGAGGCCAATAAAACTGCCATTTCCATTTCCAAGGGCTCATAAAGATTGAATTATTTCCCAGACCTCTGGCCCTGGAGCAGGCCTGAACACACAAATCGAAGGTATTTTGCCTGCTGCATTGCTGTGAGAAGCCTGACATGCTTTTTTTTTCTTTCTTTTTCCTTGTATGTCCTTGTATTTTTATACGTTCCTTCCTGTTAGCTCTCCTGGATTTTTCCAGTGTAAGGTTCTGCTTACACTGGAAACCCAAGTTGCCAGGTCCTGCTGTAGGTAAATACTGTTAACCCAAGGACTGATCAGGATTTTATGGCATCCTTCTATCTCCCATCTATCCCCAATGTGAGATCATTTTAAAGAAGGTATAACAGAAAATAGACAAGAACGGAAGCTCTTACAGCTGCATTTAAGTCACTGTTATCTATTGTAGGTCTTCATGTGGACTGGCAAGAAAATGATTTTTCAAAACGTATCTTAAATGTTCCCCAAGAACTCTATGAAAAAGGCTATGTGAAGGATGTGGATGATGGGCTAAAGGTAGGTTATTAACTCTAGGAAGTGATGTATTTCAACTGACCAATTATATTAGGAATGTAGTGATCTGGAGCCTGGTTCATGATATAGACTCATGATAGCATTAGGGTTGTAAGATCAGGAGGTATAGTTTATAGAGTGAAAAAGTGACCTACATGTAACAAAAACAATTTAAATTAGTTTTGAAGCAATCCTCTCACTTAGAACATTTCTTGGGTTGTCAGATCATTTAGTGTGTATGTGGGCGAGGAGGGGCAACAAATAATACACTTTGTCCCTGCTTGAGTTCAGAACCAAGAAGCCAGGCTGATAGAGATCAACATGTCAGCTTTATTAGGAATAGAGATATTGGTGAAAGTGGCTTAAGTATGTAGCAACCATCAGTTTTGTAACTTGAATGTCAGTTAGACAGGCTCATTCCCTAGTTACTTGTGGTACCACAGACTTCCCTCTACAACAACATAGCTTTTACCATTCAGCTTGTTGTATGACTCAGAGCTGACAAAGAGCATATGTTCTGAGCAGTGGACTAATCCCAAAGGGGAAAGAGGCTGAGCTATGCTTGCTCAGTTCCTCTTTCCAAACCTACCAATCACATAATTTACTGTTTTTTCCTTGGGGAGGAGTGAGGGAGTGAACCAAGAGAGGCTGAAAGTGTTACTCTATGATTATTGTCTATCCATGTAGAAACATGAATTCAAGCAAAAGGAGATTCTTTCTTCAACATAATCTTTCTTTCCTCTATAGTTTTCTCCAGTTTGTTCCCCTTTCATTTTTTAACTAGTTGGAAATGTCAGGTATGCCTCTAGGTAGATGAAGAAAGAAGCTATTTTAGAAAAACACACTACTATGTCTGACTTATATGTTATAAACTCAAGAAGAACACTGAATGCTCAGCTAATTTTACTGTATTGTTTACATTTTAAATTAAGCATCCTATAATGCCCTTAATAAGAATTAATATTTATAATTGAATTGCAAATGCTATATTCTGTTTGCTGTAATTTGTAAGAGTGGAAGCTTAGCTATTTTGCTTATCAATTAAAATTTTTTTGTTGTTGTTGATAATTATAAGTACAAAATTATCTGGTAGGAAATTTGAAAAGCCAGATAAAAGATGATAAAACCACCCCTATTTTCTTCCAGCCATTTTTTATTCATAGTTTCATAATGATAATCTTTATTAATAAATTTTCATTATTATTGATAATTATAAAATTAAGTCTTGCTGTATATATTTTAATATGCTTGGTTTTTCCTTACTTAATATTGTATATAAGCGTTTTCCTCATGGCATTAATATTCTTCTAGCACATTTTATATGGATGACCTGTGCCTAGAGCATATATTTTTTTAAAGGTCTACCTTCTTACATACTGACATTATGTGGGGTATCCTACCTTTTATCTCTTTTCTGTATTTGTGATTGTCTCTTTAATTACTTATAACCTTATAACTCAGTGATTGAGTTCATCATGCTAACTATTTATAAAAATAGAAGTGAATAAAGTTAAGTGAATTTTAGAAAAGATGAGATTATGATAGAAAGATTTTCATGCTTAATCTAGTGACACAGATTAAAATTTGAAATGGTGTTTTTTTTCTGGTGACACATTGTTTAGATATTGCTATACTAAACTTAAAAGATTGGAATGTTTTGATAAAGGAATGACTTGTTTATTTTGAACTTTTGGTTAACTTTTCCCCCAGTTTACTTTTTGCCTTAGCTGATTGAAGTTCCTCTCTTACATCGATGTTTCTCTCTCTACTTCTTTCTCTAAAATTTAGTAAAATCCTCAGGTGAGGATTAAAAAGTATGTGGGCTTATGAATGCATATGCAATCATACTTAAACATAAAGGTAATTTCTCTTGGTTCAACCAAGAGAATTACAAATATTGTCCTATTACTACTTTTACTTAATAGTATATCTTCAAGATCTTTCTATTTTACTACATATAGGCCTATCAAATAATAGCATTCTTAAAGGGAGAATATACCAATTTCTTTTCCCCTACTAATACCATTCTTACACCATTTTTCTCTTTCTTCTGAAAGGCAGCAGAGGAAGTTGGGTATCCAGTAATGATCAAGGCCTCAGAAGGAGGAGGAGGAAAGGGAATCAGAAAAGTCAATAATGCAGATGACTTTCCTAACCTCTTCAGACAGGTAGAGTACAAGTTGTTTTTGTTTGAATTAACATGTATATCAGTGATATGTGATTTAACTCATGCTAGAATTTGTAAGTCCAAAAAATAGAGTTATTTTCTATTATATAAAAGTCATCCGTTTTTTCAGATAGCTCTTCCCTGTATGGTGGCTCATAGAACTTTCTGTGAAAAGGAAGAGTCCATGCCTTTCTCTATTTTTGTGTTCCTCTTCTTCTGGTGTTACAACGTACATGGTGTGGTTAACTCCTGATCGGGATGCTCTTGGCTTGGTCAGGCCCAGACTCTCTGATGGACTTTCCTTTAATTCAGAGTGACTGTGGGTTCCTGAGTTTCTACCCTGCTGGCCCAGCATTCTACATCCTAGCCTGTGCTGCATGGCCACTGTACCAGGGCACAGGACTCTTAGGGCAGGCTCATGTTCTGTGAGAACTGAGAATGGCTCAGAAAAGCTAACCTAGGGTCTCTTTCTGACTATCCATCTGATTAGCTAATTTGATGTGGCAAAACTACAGGTTGGTTGGGAAAGCCAGATATGTTCTCTTTTCAGAATCCTAAAGAATTGGGAGATAGGAAGTCTCTTTTTCCCTGTCCTCAGGGAAATAATTGACTCACTCTTTACTCCTATTAATACCCAGAAAAAGGTGTCAGGAAAAGGCACATTGGGACACATTCTGGCCTTTCCACTCTGCTAGCTCCCCACTTTTTCTTATTTTTCCCTGGCCACCTTTTATTTGCCCTCCTTTTTTTTTTTTTTAAGTCATTCAGTAGCAAATTTATTGCTTTCTTATCATGGGCTAAAGAGAAAAAGTCTATGAACTGTGGCTCCCATGATTTGATATACTCAATAAAGAAGGTGATAAAGATATTATTTTGCTACATTACCTTATTTTGAATGTCAGAATTTGAATATTACTTGTCTTTTTCTTTACATGCCTTCTATAATAATTCCAATTTCATAGGTATTTCAGTGCCTTATGGAGTCTAAAGGAAAGGCCTTTTGCTCTTAGCAAAATAAAAAACATGTTAATTAAAAATATGTTCTTTACTTTTATTTTTTTATTGTTGATAGTATTACAAGATACTAAGCACAGATTCAGAAAACACTATGAGACCTGTAGGACAAATACAGAGAAAACTACATTTAAGCTTATCTGAGCAAATCTGCCACTTCATTCCAATAAAGAGAGAGAATGAAAAGGAAAATCTTAAAGCAACTGGAAAAAAAGATTAATTTCAAAGGAGTAACAATAAGATTGATACCTGACATCTCAGTAGAAACAATAGAAGCCAGAAAATATTGGGATGTCTTTAAAATATTGAAAGAAAATAATTGCCAGTACAGAATTCTGTACCCAGTGACAATATGCTTCAAAATTACAAATGAAAGGTCTTTGACTGTAACAATACTGTATATTCTGTAATGTGAACCAAGAGAGCATCAGGTCTGGAGGAAGTTGTACGTTTAGCTGTTTGGAATTGATGATAGTACTTTGCCCTTTTGTGGAATTTCTGTGTTTGTGTGTGTTTTCAAAATATTTTGTTCTTTACCCTTGTAATACACTGGGTGTTCATATGTTTTCATATTTATCAATTAATACCCTATATAATAAAAGGCTAATATGCAAATTGTCCCCTCGGGCGGGGGATTTCAACCCACAGGGAGTTTGACCAGGGGCCAGGCTGGCCTGCGGCCCCTCCTCCTGGCTGGCCCTGCCCCCAATTGGGCCCTCCACCCCAATAGGGGGCGAGGCCGGCCAACTTCCCGCATTCCCTCCCCACCTTCTCACCCCCTGGGCCGCCAGACCCCACCCGTGCACAAATTTGTTCACCGGTCCTCTAGTTGATCATATAATTAAGAATGTAGTCTCGAAAAGACGAGGACATGAACTTTAGTTTATTCATTTTTGTATTCCTACTGATTAACGTGGTCCCTGACACTTCTAGGCATCTGCTTGTTGAAACTGAAGCAATTTATCAGGATAGAAAAAAATGCTTACCACTAAAAAATTGTGGTTTTGTTTTTCTTTCCTAATAAAGGTTCAAGCTGAAGTCCCCGGATCTCCTATATTTGTGATGAGACTAGCCAAACAATCTCGTCATCTGGAGGTGCAGATCTTAGCAGATCAGTATGGCAATGCTATCTCTTTGTTTGGTCGTGATTGCTCTGTACAGCGTAGGCATCAGAAGATTATTGAAGAGGCACCTGCTGCTATTGCTACTCCAGCAGTATTTGAACATATGGAACAGGTATTAATGTGAAAAACTCTAATTTGTGTTTTCTCACACAGAACTATACTCATTCAATTCAATATCTATCTGAGAATAGTAGAATTTCTTGCATGGATTCTGGATAATTGATAAGTTAATATTTTTTTCCAGTAGAAATAATTCTGTCTCCCTCTAGGAAAGCTGCTAATGAAATTTCAAGCTCTAAATTAGTTAACCCTTTTGGAAAAAAAATAAGTGTACTATTTTGAGTAGGAATAAAGAAATGTTTTGGGATTTTTTAATCTTATAATTTGATTTTTTTTAACAAGCTCATGATAAGCAGATAGTTCATTTTTTAGACTGATTATTGTTGAGTCCTAAGACAAATTTATTCAAACTCATTTTTTCTTTAAAGGTCCTCTAAGTATCTTTAAAGTTTATATATTCTGTATTTTTGTATAGAAAAGAATCTCTCAGCATCTTGCAGGGTCCCTTGGAAATAGTTATGGTTTAGGGGTCTAATTTCTGGAACTGTAACGCAGTCTTCATCTTTTCTTTTTTTAAGTCTTTATTGTTCAGATTATTACAGTTGTTCTTCTTTTTTCCCCCCATAGCTCCCCTCCACCTGGTTCCCACCCCACCCCATGCCCTTACCCCGCCCCCCCCATTGTCCTCGTACATAGGTATTCGATTTTTGTCCAGTCTCTTCCCACACCCCCGAAACCCCCTTCCTCCGAGAATTGTCAGTCCACTCCCTTTCTGTGCCCCTGATTCTATTATATTCACCAGTTTATTCTGTTCATCATATTTTTTATTCACTTGATTTTTAGATTCACTTGTTGATAGATATGTATTTGTTGTCACTTTGTTGTTCATAATTTTTAACTTCCTCTTTTAAAGAATACCCTTCAGCATTTCATATAATACTGGTTTGGTGGTGATGAACTCCTTTAGCTTTTTCTTATCTGTGAAGCTCTTTATCTGACCTTCAATTCTAAATGATAGCTTTGCTGGGTAGAGTAATCTTGGTTGTAGTTCTTGCTATTCATCACTTTAAATATTTCTTGCCACTCCCTTCTGGCCTGCATAGTTTCTGTTGAGAAATCAACTGACAGTCTTATGGATATTCCCTTGTAGGTAACTGTTTTTCTCTTGCTGCTTTTAAGATTCTCTCTTTGTCTTTTGCCCTTGGCATTTTAGTTATGATGTGTCTTGGTGTGGTCCTCTTTGGATTCCTCTTGTTTGGGGTTCTCTGTGCTTCCTGGACTGGTAAGTCTATTTCTTTCACCAGGTGGGGAAGTTTTCAGTCATTATTTCTTCAAATAGGTTTTCAGTATCTTGCTCTCTCTCTTCTTCTGGCAACCCCATAATTCTGATGTTGGTACACTTGAGGTTGTCCCAGAGGCTCCTTACACTATCTTCAAATTTTTGGATTCTTTTTTCTTTTTGCTTTTCCGGTTGGGTGTTTTTTGCTTCTTCGTATTTCAAATCTTGGACTTGATTATTGGGATTCTCTAGTCTGCTGTTGGATCTCTGTATATTATTCTTTATTTCAGTCAGTGTATGCTTTCTAATTGGTCCTTTTTCATATCCTTGAGGGTCTCACTAAATTTATCAGAGGTTTCTAGAAGATTCTTCAGTAACCTTATAACCGTGATTTCGAACTCTATATCCAGTTGTTTGCTTTCCTCCATTTCTTTGATTTGTGACCTGTTTCTTTGTCTCCGCATTTTGGCTGCTTCCCTGTGTTGATAGAGTGGCTTTGTGCGCTCGGTGTCCTATGGGGCCCAGTGGCTCAGCCTCCCCAGTCACCAGAGGCGGATGTTCTTGTTGCACCTCTTTGTGGGCTATTTGCACAGTCTTGTTGTAGTTATGCCTTGATTGCTGTTTGTATCACTGGAAGGAATTGACCTCCAGACCAATTGGCTGTGAGGACCAGTTGTGTCTGCAATGGGAGAACTGCTGTGCTGGAAACACCCTTATGGGTTAGGACTTGCTTCAGTGGGGCTTTGGTGCTCACTGAGTATGCCCCCTGAGTGTGTCTCATGGATCTGAAGAGTTGTAATCTGGTGTGGTCTCACTTTGACCACTGGGTGCACTGGTTCTTGGATCTCCAAGGAGGTGCCTCAGGCCACCCAGCAGGAGCTACAGAGAGATCTGCAGATTCCTCCTCTTAATTTGGGGTTTGGAGGTGCCCAGATGAGGCACAACTGTGAAGCAATGCAGGCTGCTGACAAGCCTTAGGCCTTCTTTTGGAAGCTCTGGGGTTCTTTGACCCAGCTGCAGTTTGTTAGGTTAGGTTGCAAAAGGCCAGGCCATTCATATGCAAACACCTCTGTGCACAGCTTGGGTGGGGTTGTAAATTGGGTGGGGTGTGGCCTCAGGGAGTCACAGGGGTGTTGCAAACAGCAATGGTTGCCCATTGGCTCTGCCCCAGATAGGTCCCTGGGTCTCTGTGTCCTGCGGACCCATTCAGGAACAATGAATGCTGCGACCACCTCTGAGAGAAAGCTGCCCTCATGTTCTGGCCTGATGCCAGACAGTCCAGTTTCTCCCTGTATGAGTCTGGGTCCCCAGAGTCTCGCCCGGTACTGGAATTCAGAGCAGTCGGGAGTTTGTATTTCTCTCCCAATTGAAAAAGACCACAGCGTACCTAGTTACCAGCCCGTTTCTGCATGCGCCTTCATACCTTTGCTCTTCCGCACCTCAGCACTTCCTACCAGTCTAGATGCGCTTTCTCTTTCCTTCTTGTTATAGAACTTCCACTCAGCCAGCCTTCCCGTGGTTCTGGATGATACCCGTTTTTTCTTTTAGTTGTAGTTTTGATGTGGTTGTGCGAGACAGCAAGTTCAGGTGTTTACCTATGCCGCCCTCTTGGTTCCTCTATCTCAGTCTTCATCTTATCGGAGATATATTTTAATCTTTTTTCTCCTGAATTCCAAACAAGCTAAATATGTGAAAGTTTATCCTGATGTGTGTGTGTGTGTGTGTGTGTGTGTGTGTGTGTGTGTATGTATGCATGCACATGTTAAGACACATTATTTAACTGGTGTAAGAGGATCTCAAAATACTGTGGCTTAAACAAGGTATAAGTTCTATTTCTCTGTCATCTTAGTTCTAGATGAGCTGGTGCCTGAGACCTAGGTTTATTGCTCTGCCATTCACTAGGAGAGGGATCAGCAAACTACAGTTTGCAAGACAAATCCAACCTGCCATCTGCTTTTGCAAGGAAAATTTTATTGGAATACACCCATACTAATTTATTTATGTATTATCTATGGTTGCTTTATCACTGCAGTGACAGAGTTGAGTAGTTGTGACAGAGACTATATGGCCCACAAAGCTGAAAATAATTGTTATCTGATCTTTTCCCAAAGAAGTTTGCCCACCTTTGCTCTAGGGTGTCATCATCTTCATGATTAAGCTAGCTCACAAGAGTATGTCCAACATTGTAGCCTGGGGAGTAGGGAAGAAGACAGCGGAGGGCAAGCATATAAAGATATGATCTAGAAGTCCCACCAGTTACTTTTGCTCACATTCCATTGGACAAATTCAGTTACACAATCACACATAGCTGTAAGGGATGTTAGGAATTGTAGTCATCAACTGGGTGGCCATATTCCTAGTTGCAATTTAGGAGATTTTATTACTTAAATGGATGAGGGAGAAAATTACTGGATAGCAGCTAATAATCTGTGCCTCAGTCTGATCCTCTGGCTACCCATTATATTTTCATACCCCTTTTCTCATTTTTAGAACATACTTAGCCTTTTCCCCAAAGAAGACAGCTCAAAGTCCAAGATCTCTGAAACTCTCCATTAAATGTACAAGTGGCTTTTCGCCATGTACCCAATATACAGTGGTGGAATAGAAACAGGATAAACTCTCATTTGGAAAAAAGAGGAATGAAAAATATATAGTAATCATTGGTCCATAGCAGTTATCAGATCCTTCTAGGCAGGAATTTTGATGAATTCCTGCCATGTAGTGGAGTAATAATATCTCATTAGCTCTCTGGATGCCCCTGGTTCTGATCTCAAAGCAAATCCCTTGCCTGTCCTTCCTTAAGGCACCTGGCTTTGTTCTCTGGAAAGTTATTCCTTGTGTTGTTTTCTCTGTGACTGGGCTTTGGAGACTGTACTTTCTCTGGCAGAGCTTTCACAGCGCACTTCCTGCTGGGGCAGGATTGGGGCCACAAAGATTATTCCAATTATCATCACAGGTTCTTGAAGGCCAGGTTTGTGGTTTGTTTAAAATTACAATTCCTTTAAAACTTAGTATATTTCTGGACTATTCTCTTCCAGTCAGCTTCAGGTAGGACTAACCACACCCCAAGATTTTTAGATATAGTAACTTTTTTTCTTTTATTCAATCTTTAACACTGGTGCTTTAGGGTGAAAATCTAATTTTCTGGTTTGGGGATACAAAAGTAGTTGAATTTTTCACATTCTGACTTTCTATTTTTCTTAGGGCTTAGTTGGGGTGTTGTCCACCTTGGAAGTTTTTTGTAGGATACCACTTACCAAATGTTTTGTTATGCTAACAAGGAGGCCACCAGCTTTCAGTCTGAAATATTGTTCTAGCTACCCATTACCCTATGTGTTGTTGCTAAGCCAACAACACATTTGAATATTTTTAAATAGCAGGATTCTACCTGAACGTAATCATTTCTGTAGTAATTAAGGTGCAGGTTAAGCTGTTGTAATAAAGAGATCCAAAAAATGCAACACATTCTTCCCATCATAAGTTGAGATGAGCTCTGCAAGGATGGTGGGAAGTTCTCTTCCACAGGCTATCTTGGAATTCTGGTTCCTTCTGTTTTGTTTTGCTATTCTTAGTATATTCTCATCCGTGTGATTGAAACTAGCTTGTACTGTCATGAAGTGGAACAGCCAGAATAGAAAACAAGCACTTCCTTTTTAAAACATGATTCAGGAATTAGGTATATCACTCACCAATGCTGACATTACTTTGGTCAAAACTTAGTCACTAAGTGTAAGAGAGGTTGAGAAACCTAGTCTTTAGATGGGCAACCATATTTTAGGAAGAATGTTAGGAATACTAGAAACCAGGGCATAGTGAGAAATCTGCCACACTGTTTTGGGTTTTTTTTCCTGTGTGTACTTATAGGGTTGAGGTTGCCTGTGATCCCAAATGATGAAAAACACTTTTCCTTGAACTTTGAATTGAGTTTGCCATTCATGTCCAGGATTTTCTGTAATAACCAGAGGGTAAAATTCACTCTAATGCAGCGGTTGCCAACCGGTGGTTCGCAGACCACTTGTGGTCCTTGAGGTCCGAAAGGTGGCCGACCACTGGTTTAAAGAAACCTTTGGAGCAGCGGTCGCCAACTGGTGGTCCATGGACCACTGGTGGTCTGTGAGGTCCAAAAGGTTGGTGACCACTGCTCTAATGTGTATAAAAGCCTTTGATGGCTCTTATAAACACTAGATATTTGAGTCAGGGAGAGGCTATATAGATAAGCAGTGGTCCACCAGCTGGACAAGGTGAAATACTCATATTTTCCCATCTTTCTTCTTTGAGTGTGCGGTGAAACTTGCCAAAATGGTTGGCTATGTGAGTGCGGGGACTGTGGAATACCTCTACAGCCAGGATGGCAGCTTCTACTTTCTGGAACTAAACCCTCGGCTACAGGTGGAGCACCCTTGTACAGAGATGGTGGCTGATGTCAATCTCCCTGCAGCACAACTCCAGGTGAATCACCCTGATCGAGGCTTCAAGAGTTGCCTAGAAAATGTCAGATGCCTGAAAAACTGGTTTAGCCTGTGTCTGATAAGAGAAGAGTGCCTCCTATCCGAGTCTCATCTAATGTTCATGCTATATGGGTTGTGATATGTGGATTGGTTTTCCTCATGTGGGACAAATCTAGGAATGTTATCATACTTTATTTTTTTTTAGATATGTGCTGGTGAGGTGAGGAGGGGGGAAGGTAATGGCACGAGTGTGCTCTCTGGAGGTAGAGCACCTTATATTTTCTAGCCAGACACATCTGGTAAAAACTGTCATTTTAGAAAGAAACTTAAAAAAAATGCTTTACTTAATTGTTTTAATTATAGAAAACTTTACAACTTTGTAATTGGCCTCTACTCCTGTTACTAGTGTTCTCTATTGAAGCAGTTCCACATCAGAGTGGTGGTCAGGGGTTTTCTGGGCAACAGTGTGGCAGCACCCATTTGTTTTTGTAATGTTTAAGGTGCTAGCTGTCAGTATTATTTTATCTATTCATCCCAGGAAACAAACATATGGGAAGCAGCAATAGCTGGTGATGAAGTTTGATAGTATTTGTATCTAACATATTCTTTGCCCATATTGGAAACCCCTTTTGAGTTCCCATTAAGGACTAAATATTTATTTATTTATTTATTTATTTATTTATTTATTTCTTACAATGGTTTCTGGGGATAATTATGAGATGAACTTTTTAGCTGTCTCTAAATTTCTTGGATAGCCACTGATATTGACACTTCATTTGGATATTTTTATTCTGATCCATTGATGGAGAAACGATAATAGAGAGAAACTCATGTCTATTACATTAGGAACTTGGGGACTTTTTTAGTAGCAATGGAAAGTATTTAGCATTGTGTAGTGACATATTTTTAGTAACTTAGAGTTTCTTCTTTGTTGATTTTAGAATACAGGTTATAAAAATAGAATGTTTTAGGTGGTGGCTACTAAAATGAAAAATCTTACAAGTAATCTATAGCCTCCACATTTTAAGGAAAGTAACTGTGAAAAATGAGTGCTATGTGTTTTATTACCTTTCAGATTGCCATGGGGATCCCTCTGTACAGAATCAAGGATATTCGTATGATGTATGGGGTATCTCCCTGGGGTGATGCTCCCATTGATTTTGAAAATTCTGCTCATGTTCCTTGCCCAAGAGGCCATGTTATTGCTGCTCGGATTACTAGTGAAAATCCAGATGAGGTAACCCATCACTTAAAAGGTTTACACTTTTCCTCCTGTGAACTTTAATATGAAGATGGTACCTGAGGGCTATGCTTCTGAAATATTTGGGACTTCCTCTGGAGGGGGGAATTTATAGATGTTTAATCAGAGCAGACAAAGAAGTGATCACTGCTCCACTGGTCATTTCATCCTACTATAGTCACTATAGAGTCCTCAGTAGCATTGAATGTTGGCTCTCAAGCCTTTATGATTTTTGTGCATCATTTCTGGTTTTTATGCAATTACCACAGAGCCTAAACAGTAAATATATAAATGTCCTCTTCCTGGGAAATATAACATGGTCTCTTACATTCTTCATTCTCTAACAGGGTTTTAAGCCCAGCTCAGGAACAGTTCAGGAACTGAATTTCCGCAGCAATAAGAATGTATGGGGTTATTTCAGTGTTGCTGCTGCAGGAGGACTTCATGAATTTGCTGATTCTCAGTTTGGTCACTGCTTTTCCTGGGGAGAAAACAGAGAGGAAGCAATTTCGTGAGTACAGTAGCATTTGATTGCATTTTAAAAAATAAATCTGTGCTAATCTTCAGTGAAGGTGTGGGTATAGGCAGGGAACCATTTATCTGCTATAAAAGTATTAATATGGACAACCTTTTTAAGAAGAATATTTTCAATTATACTGGTATTCATGTGTGTTAAAATATGCAGTGTTTGGCAGATGTTTTTCAGTTTGTTTTTAAGTATTTTTGCTTTCAAATATATATATTTTTATTTTAGTTTAGTTATTTTATTTTAGTTTTGTTTTTATTGAATTTAGAGAAAGAGGAAGGGAGAGGGAGAGATAGGTAGAAACATCCATGAGAGAGAAACATCATCAATCAGCTGCCTCCTACATGCTCCATACTGGGGATCGAGCCCGCAACCCCAGCATGTACCCGGACCGGTAATCAAACCCGTGACCTCTTGGTCAACCACTGAGCCACACTGGCTGGGCTCAAATATTTTTGATAAATTTATAAAGTTGATTGCTTTAAACATATCATTTTCCCGTGTTGCTGTAGGGAGGTAGATCCTTGACCAAGAATTTGGCATTCTATAAATCATAGAAAGACCTGTTATTAGTCATCAAACTAAAGCTGTAGCTGTAAATGTCCCATAGTCAATTAAAATAATAAAGTTAAACTGCTTGTTACATGCAAAGGACATAAGGGAACTGTCCCCATTGCTTATATAAGAGACCTCATTCTGCTATGAAATATACTAGTACACACAGCTTATCCAAATGTAACTGGTGTATCGTAAGGGTTATTGGTTAATATTATATGAGACATAAACATTAAATATTAAATTAGTAGCAATTTTGCTTACCTAAAAATAGGGCTCTAGGAGATAATTTTGACAGTTTAGATATTTTAGAATATTTATCTAAAATTAAACTATTTTTTGTCTATTTCCTTATATCAAGCATTTAATACCATTCCTTTGATCTTTGGACTGTATACATAGACTAGTAGTCAATAAGTATTAATAATATTGGTTTTTAATAGTGTTTTTGGAAGTAGGGAAGTCTCAATTTTTCTCTATTTTATCCTCTATGATTTTCCCCATTTATTCAAAACTATAAGTAGAGAGGGAGTGAGGGCTTGGGTGGAAGGTCAAAGGGGGAGGAAATGAGCGACGTCTGTAATAGGGTCAACAATAAAGACTTGCAGCCCTTGTTGGTGTGCCCAGTGGATAGTGTGTCATTGACCCACGCACCTAAGGGTCACGTGTTCAATTCCCGGTCAAGGGCACATACCTGGGTTGCAGCTTTGATCTCTGGCCCCAGTTGGGCACATGTGGGAGGCATCCTATTGATATGTCTCTCTCACATCAATGGTTTTCTCTCTCTCTCTCTCTTCTTCCCTCCTTCCCTTCCACTCTCTAAAATTCAATATTCTCTGGTGAGGATTAACAGTAAAAAATAAATAAATAAATAAATAAAACAAATAAAATGGCTTCCTGAACAGTTGAGGGAAAGTAAAACTTTAAGTAGAGTTTTTCCAAATTAAATCAATGCTGCCAGAAAAAATAGTTGGTATAAAGTTGCCCCCCACCCCACCCTTTTTATTACAGTCATCTCTTGTTTAACCAAGTGAAGAACGTTTATGCTAGAGTTTGCAAATTGTAATTCAGTCAAACACATGGTGGCCTTCCAAATAGTCACAGCCACACATGTGTTTGATTGGCTTACCAAATTAGTGTGCTAATGTATTAAAAAATGCCAATATTTAAAAAGTGGTAGGTTAAATATATGGATTTCTGTCTTCTCTTTAAAAATGCGATGGTAATGACAACATTGGTTTTATGTTCCACTTGGCAGAAGTTAACTAAACCTCTGTATGGCTGCTTCTTTTAGAGGAAACATGAATTCTCTAGTGCACACAGTCTACCGCACTAGTAGACTGTGTGCACACAGTTTACTCATTTACATTCTCAGAATTAACGAGACATCCCTCTGTTGGTATTTAGGTTTATAGTCCTGTTTAGGCAGACTGCTAAGTATTTTCTACAGGATATGTCTTATCACTTGGTCCAGAAGCTTTGCTCTTTACTTCCTGACTTGCACTGTATCCTATATAATAAAAGCCTAATATGCAAATCGACTGAACAGCTGAACTACTGGTGGAATGACTGGTTGCCATTATGCACACTGACCACCAGGGGGCATATGCTCAATGCAGGAGTTGCCCCCAGCCCTCAGGCCCCAGGCTGGCCAAGGTGGGTGCCAGCGGGGGGCCTCTGATTGGCCCCACAGATCGGCCCTGGTTGCTGGCCAGGCATAGGGACCCTACTTGTGCACCAATTTCATGCATCAGGCCTCTAGTATTTCTCTAACTAGGTGTAAGTTAACTAAGTTAACTTTTAGCATACTAAAAATATGGTCTTTACAATAAGCTTGCTTCTTGACTCAAAAGTTCATCCCTCAGCTCAGAGTTTGTTTCTTTCTTATTTATATCTTTTCCTACTCATAACATTCATAATATTCTTGTTCTCTAGAATAGCCCCAACCTATATTTCCAGCATTATTTCCCATACATCGTAATCTAAATACCATGAGAACAGGACCATGTCTGTTTGTTGCTGCTGTATCCTCTGAACATAGTAAGTGTTCAGTAAATGTTTATTAAATGGATGGATTTGCCACTAGTTCCTGTCCTCATACCCTTTGCTTCAATCATAATGTTCTCTGAACACAACCCATATTTTCTTCCTTCCTTCCTTTTGTTCTTGATATTCTGTCTATTTATTCATTCACTCCATTCAAAAAAAATTTGCTGAATATATGGCAATACAACCAAAATTAGGGTCTCTGCCTTCATGGATCTTGAGAATCCAGAGGGTGAGAGGCAAATAAACAGTTAAACACAATGTAGTAAGTTGCTATCTTATGATAATGGGATTACATAATGGTGGTACAGGAACATAGAGCTAAGTCAGCTGCTAACTCAGTCTAGAGAGGGTCAGGGAAGGTTTCTCAGAAGGAAATGGCACCTGGATTAATATATAAGAAGTATATAGGAATAAGCTAGGCCAAAAGAGGACACAGAGAGGAAGGCAGAGATGGGAAACTAAATAATGTTCTAGGCTGGACCACATGGAATAATATTCCTATCACAGTCATATTCCCAGGTATACTTTCATTCCACGTCAGATTCCACATTCTTCATGAAATCATAGGAAGGTGGATATTGTCCTTTCTTAGAACTTCTCCAGCATTTGGCTTATATCTCTCTACTTATGATATTCTGCCATATATTTTGAAAGCAATTACTGTATCTATATTCTCTCTCCCTTATGAGTCTACTATGTGCCTTCGGTCTGTGAGGTGCATAATAAGTTGAAGTAAAGACCTGTTCTGTGCAGGGCAGACACTGGGCAAAAATAAACAGGGGAAAAAACCCAGGGTATTTGAAATTCTGTTAAGATTAGATCATTTGACACTTGATTGAGAAGTAATAAAAGTAATGAGTGGTCATTTCACCAACATCTAAAAGGCAGCTTTAAAAAACACACCACTGTCACGTGAAGTGTTAGGCTGATACCTGACTATATCTGGCCAGTTGCTCATTGTATGGAAATATTTAAGGTATGAGAATGTGTCAAAATTCATTGAACAGGTATACTTAAAAATAAGTATATTTTATTATATGTAAATTATACCTTAATAAAATAAACAAGGTGTTAAGGAGAGGAAAATTATATTCTAATTCTAGTTAGCAATCAATAAATGAATGGAATCATAGAACCTAGGAAGTGAAAGCTGAGGGTGGTTTTCTATAATTTGTTTTGTCCTCCATATAATGAAATGCATGTGATTTGCTGATGCACTTATGATAATGTCAGTCAGAATTCATAAGTTTACTGACTTCTTGAAAATCATCCCATCTGAAATGCATGTGAATGAGCACACTTATATTTACACCCTCATTTGTTCTTAGAGCTGTCTGTCCCTCTCCCCTGCTTTCTAAGACTCCAAAGGAATAAAACAATTCTTTAAAATGATGGAAATTTCAACACTGAAATGTTTGTTGCTGAAACATATCTGCTTCTGTTCTCCCAGAAACATGGTGGTGGCTTTGAAGGAGCTATCTATTCGGGGTGACTTTCGAACTACAGTTGAATACCTGATCAAATTGTTGGAGACGGAAAGCTTTCAGTTGAATAGAATTGACACTGGCTGGCTGGACAGACTGATAGCAGAAAAAGTACAGGTGTGTATTTCTCCATTTGCACAAACAGCTTCTAGGATTGGGTTTTTATAGGTCTGTGGTGTGATCAGTCTATGTCACTAGATAACATTTATCTGATTCTAATGTAAATGGTTCTTGATCTACGTGGAAAAAACCTAGGAGCCAGTGTAATTAACACTGTAAGAGTTCTTGTGCCCATGTTACACCGTCATTTTACATGTTCTAATATTATTTTCTGGGGTATATTTGAAGAGAGGCACATAGGGATTGAGATCCTTTCTCTTTCCTCATTTGATGTTAAGTCTGGCTTAGAGTTACCAACTCTTACATCTGTTTAACAGATGCTGATGAGAGGGGCCTCTTCTGAAGCAACGGGCTCTTCTAAATTACCAAGATTTTTGTTAAAATCATTAGATTCAATTAAATTATCTAAATGTCCAAATTTTGGTTATATATCATTTTTCTTTGAGATTATCAGTAGTCAAATCTCTGTTCCTTTTTGAGTTTATTTCTGACAAAGAAATAAACTTGTTTTTGAGCAGCTCTTTGATTGGTTCAGTAGAAATCTTAGAGTGAAGGGAGAGTTGTTTCTCATCTCTGTTCAAATGAGGCCTCTATTCAGATTCTAAAGTAAATGTGTTTGTAGTTCAAAAACTCGTTTGGGCAATAAGGACTCCATCCATTCTCAATGCTAGCTATATCTTCACAGAAAATTTGAGCCCTATTTAAATTGAGGGGCCTTGGTGCCAAGTGACTGTGCTTTATATTATCTGTCCTATTTTTCTTCCTTTCAGGCAGAGCGACCTGACACCATGTTGGGAGTTGTGTGTGGGGCTCTCCATGTGGCTGATGTGAGCCTGCGGAATAGCGTCTCTAACTTCCTTCACTCCTTAGAAAGGTAGGCTTTGTTTCTCCTTGGCTGTGCAAGTTAATCAGTGGACCTGAGTACAGGACTGAAGTTCAAAGACCCATTTATTCTTTTCCCTGTTTCTGGCAGCTTATGAGTGCTACCTGTTAGTCACTGACCATGGGGACAGGAGAAGGGATGTACGGATTATGACAAATTATTGTGGGACTTTACTGCAGATTCTAGAAATTAGCTTAACCTGCAATTAGAATGGATTGCTTTTAAAAAACTAGAATCCTGTTAAAATAAACATTCTGTCCAGTACAAGCATCAAATCTCTCTATACCCTAATGATGAAAATCTGTGTGTTCTGTCTAGCATTGAGCCCTGAGATTTCACAGTTATCCAAGTCTTATGATAAATATCTTTCACTTTGTTACTCTAATGCACTAAAACCTTCAGCAGCTCACATTACCCTTATGTTCAAATCTAAATCCCTCAGTGTGACTTTTAACTTCCTATATAATTTGGCCTCTTTTTATCAGTCCAGTCTTACTAATTTCTGTTTCTCAACATGCAATCTCTACCTAGTTAAGTGGTTTCCCTACTAGTGTATAAATATGCTGTACATAGTCTCTTCTACAATCTCCCCTGCTCTTTAATGTTATTTTCATTTATTCTTAAAACTTGTATTTTGAAATAATTTTGGACTTATAGAAGAGTTGCATAAATAGTGCAAACAACTACTATATTCTTTGCCCAGATTCACCAATTATTAACAACTTGCCTTACTTGCTCTACCACTTCTTCTCTTTATTATTATCATCAGAAGTCTTTCTTGATAATGTTTCCTGCTTGACGATGAACTTCCTTTCCCCTTCCACCCAGCCATACACTACTGCTTTTTCTTTAAGACCCCAAATAAAACTCCAGTTAATAGGAGTAGATTAGTGTTGTTCATTCTGGAGCCTTTTTCTTTTTTTAAGTTTTATTTATTTTTAAGAACAGGTAATATATTCACATGATTCAAAATTCAAAAGGCACTAAAGGCATATAGTGAAAATTCTTCTTATCTCTGTTCCCTGTCCACCCAGTTTCCTTCTCAGTAGTAAACCCAAGTTACTAGTTTCTTCTGTAATCTTCCAGATATTGTAAATTTATATAAACACTAGAGGCCCGGTGCACGAATTTATGTACTAGTGGAGTCCCTTGGCCTGGCCTGCGGGGTCAGGCTAAAACCGGCTCTCCAACATCCCCTGAGGGGTCCCGGATTGCGAGAGGGCGCGGGCCAGGCCAAGGGACCCCACTGGTACACAGTCGAGGCCGGGGAGGGATATGGGAGGTTGGCCATCCAGGGAGGGGCCATGGGAGGGTTTCAGGGCATGTCCAGCCCATCTTGCTCAGTCTTGATTGTCCAGACCCCAGCAGCAAGCTAACATACCAGTTGGAGCGTCTAGCCCCTGGTGGTCAGTGCATGTCATAGAGAGTGGTTGAGCAGCCTTAGCATATCATTAGCATGTTGCACTTTGATTGGTTGAATGGCCAACTGGTCGACCAGACACTTAGCATATTAGGTTTTTATTATCTACTAGAGGCCTGGTGCACAAAATTCGTGCATGGGTGTGTGTGTCTGTCCCTCAGCCCAGCCTGCACCCTCTCCAGTCTGGGACCCCTCAACCGGGATTGGGCCTAAACAGGCAGTTGGACATCCCTCTCACAATCCAGGACTGCTGGCTACCAACCACTTGCCTGCCTGCCTGCCTGATTGCCTCTAACCACTTTTGCCTGCCAGCCTGATCACCCCGTAACCACTCCCCTGCCAGCCTGATCAATGCCTAACTGCTCCCCTGCTGGCCCAATTGCCCTTAACTATCTTCCTGTGCTGGCCTGGTCACCCCTAACCACCCTCCCCTGCCAGCCTGGTTGACCCTAATTGTCCTCCCCTGCAGGCTTGGTTGGCCCCAACTGCCCTCCCCTGCTGACCTGGTCACCTCTAACTTCCCTCCCTTGCCAGCCTGGTTGCCCCTAATTGCCCTCCCATGCAGGCCTGGTCACCCCAACTGCCCTCCCCTGCAGGCCTGGTCCCCCACAACTGCCCTCCCCTACAGGCCTGGTTGCCCCCATCTGCCCTCCCCTGCAGGCCTTGTCTCTCCTACTCCCCTCCCCTGCAGGCCTGGTCACCCCCAACTGCCCTCCCCTGCAGGCATGGTTGCCCCTAACTGCCCTCCCCTGCTGGCCTGGTTGCTCCCAACTGCCCTCCCCTGCCAGCTTGGTTGCTCCTAACTGCCCTCCTCTGCCAGCCTGGTCGCCCTAACTTCTCTCCCCTGCTGGCCTGGTTGCCCCCAACTGCCCTCCCCTGCAGGCCTGGTCCCCCCCAACTGCCCTCCCCTATAGGCCTGGTCCCCCCCAACTGCCCTCCCCTGCAGGCCTGGGTCCCTTCCAATTGTCTTCCCCTGCAGGCCTGATCACCCCCAACTGCCCTCCCTTGCAGGCCTGGCCCTTCCCAACTGCCCTCCTCTGCTGGCCCGATCGCCCACAACTGCCCTCCTCTGCCAGCCATCTTGTGGTGGCCATCTTGTATCCACATGGGGGCAGCCATCTTGTGTGTTGGAGTGATGGTCAATTTGCATATTACCTCTTTATTATATAGGACAGTGGTCGGCAAACTCATTAGTCAACAGAACCAAATATCAACAGTACAACGATTGAAATTTCTTTTGAGAGCCGAAAACCAACTTCTGTGCATGGGCCACGAAGTTTCAATCGCACTGTACGTGCGCACTTGCACGTGGTATTTTGTGGAAGAGCCACACTCAAGGGGCCAAAGAGCCGCATGTGGCTCGCAAGCCACAGTTTGCCGACCACTGATACAGGATAGTAATAAAAGCATAATATGCTAATTAGACCAGACAGCTGAACAACCTTCCGGATGTCCTTCTGGATGACCTTCCACACGAAGCCGGGGCTGTGAGGGCTGAGCCCCTTGCATGAATTTTGTGTATTGGGCCTCTAGTATAAGATAGGCATGTAATAGTTGTTTCTTCTGATCCCCTATTTAAAAAAAATTTTTTTTATTGATTTCAGAGAGGAAGGAAGAGGGAGAGAGAGAGATAGAAACATCATTGATGAAAGAGAATCATTGATCGGCTGCCTCCTACATGCCCCCTAATGGGGATGGAGCCTGCAACCTGGGCATGTGCTCCTGATCAGAATCGAACCTGGGACCCGTAATCCACAGGCTGACACTCCATCCACAGAGCCAAACCAGCTAGGGCCTCACCCCTTATTTTTTAAAAATACAAATTATAGCTTGCTTTTCATTTTTTCACTTGCTTTTTTCATTATTGTTAAAAATATTTCATATTAATACATAAAAGGCTTCATCTTTATTTTTTAATGGCTGCATAATATCCCATTATTATATGGCTTTTTTATATATTAGTCCCTTACTAATGGTCATTTAGGTTTTTTCCAGTCTTGATATTCCAGGAAATGCTATAATCAATAACCTTTGTGATGCCCTTATACACTTTTAGAACTTTCTAGAAGTAAATGTATCTCACATTGTTGTTCTTTCAGGGGTCAAGTCCTTCCTGCTCATACACTTCTGAACACTGTAGATGTTGAACTTATCTATGAGGGAATCAAGTATGTACTTAAGGTATGTTGAACCCCACTGAAACCTACACTTATTTTTTATCTCTCTTTGTTAGCTTATTTCCTGTAGGTCAAGAGATAGGGGGGAAATTTTAGTTTACTGCAAAGCTGAGTGTTATGAAATTAGTCATTATTTGTGTCAAAGGCCAGAAGCAATATTTGATGGCTTAATAAAAATGTTTTAGTTGTTCCTCAACTTCACATATGGAGCGAAGAGATAAAGGAGACAGAGAATAACCAGACCAGGGAAGCATCTAAGGTCACCCTGTTTGCTTGGAGCAGGGCTGAGCCATGCCCTCAGACACTGATGCTAAGAGCACCAGTGCTAGGAATTTCCTTCCTCTTTGATAGATTTTTTAAAATCTATATTTTTAAGATACTGAGTTTTATTTGGGACTCCACCGGGAAGGGATATTGACTTGTCCTTTCTGGGTCTCATTCCCTAGGTGACTCGACAGTCCCCTAACTCCTATGTGGTGATCATGAACGGCTCATGTGTAGAAGTAGATGTTCATCGGCTGAGTGATGGGGGACTGCTCTTGTCCTATGATGGCAGCAGTTATACCACATACATGAAGGAAGAAGTGGATAGGTGAGTGGCTGTTTGAGATCCATATGTTGGTCATTATATCAACCTTTCCTCTCAGATAGTCACTAGCTCTTGGGATTTTTTAAGATCTTCTTGGTATTCTATTTTAATTAAAAAAAAAATAGCACATGCACTTAACAAAAATTTTAAGAGTACAAAAATGTGTTTACAATGAAAAATATTGTCTGTACCACTTCAATGTGAGTAGATATGAAAAATAAGTTCTCCTCTTTATAAGGAGCTACTGTTAACAGTTTCTTATATATTGAAATTTTATGTGCATCTACAAGTTACATATACACTGAGTGGCCAGATTATTATGATCTCGGAATGCATAATAATCTGGCCACTCAGTGTGTGTGAGTGTGTGTGTGTGTGTATATTAGAGGCCCGGTGCATGAATTCGGAACGCATAATAATCTGGCCACTCAGTGTGTGTGAGTGTGTGTGTGTTTGTGTGTGTATATGTATGTGTGTGTGTGTGTGTGTGTGTGTGTGTGTGTATATTCTAGAGGCCCGGTGCGTGAATTTGTGCATGGGTGGGGTCCAGCTAGCCTGGCCAGGGGGAGGGGACATGGGTGGTTGGCCGGCCTGCCTGCTGGTCGAACTCCCTGGTCAAGGGGACAATTTGCATATTAGCCTTTTATTATATAGGATATTCACTGAGTGGCCACATTATTAAGCGTTTAAAGATCATAATAATCTGGCCACTCAGTGTATAGATACTGTTTTTTTGTTTGTTTGTTTTAAATGCACTTATAAATAAAAATAATCTTTAGATACTGTTTTGCACCTTATTTTTTCCTTAACATATATTGTAGACCAGTGGTTGCCAACCTTTTGGACCTCGCGGACCACCAGTAGTCCCCGGACCACTGGTTGGCAACCACTGTTGTGGATTGTTCAATATCAATCAATGTTGTTGTGACAGTTAAATGAATTAACATATGTAAAGTGCTAAGAACTTGTCTGGGGCATAATAAGGGTTTAAGAAATGTTAGCTGTTACATCTTTATCATCTTTGTGGGTTTTTTATTTTTTTAAATAGAGATGCCTATTATTTTAAATGATTGTATAGTATTCCAATATATGGATGTATCATAATTGATTTACTCTAACCTTTAATGAAGGAAATTTTGCTTATTTGGCATTATAAACAAAGATGAAATGAGTATCTTGTGTGCATGTGTTTGTATGGAATAAAGTTATTAGTTTGTATTTTTTTTAAGAATGACATTATTCTACCATTCTCTATGGTAGAATTCCTTAGGTGATTTATTGGCTTACATACCCTACTTATCTCCTAGATATCGCATTACAATTGGCAATAAAACCTGTGTGTTTGAGAAGGAGAATGACCCTTCAGTGATGCGCTCACCTTCTGCTGGGAAGTTAATCCAGTACATTGTGGAGGATGGAGGCCATGTGTTTTCTGGCCAGTGCTATGCTGAGATTGAGGTTGGAGGGGTGACAGGGCTTTTGTTTCATGGGAGGGAAGGTAGGAATGGGGTTGTCTGGGATAGACTAGGATTGAAGAGTAACCGAAAGCAAATAGAAAATAGACAGGAAAGAGCATCATTTAGTTTAATTGGGGCTAGGAATCTTAAAATTTTAACAATAAATGCAAAGCTCACAGGTTGGTTTTTTGTTTTGTTTTTTGGGGCTAGGAATCTTAAAATTTTAACAATAAATGCAAAGCTCACAGGTTGGTTTTTTGTTTTGTTTTTTGAAAGATGAGGAATTGCTAGCTCTAAAAATAGATACTAGGCTACAATAGCACTTATTGAGTGTTAGGTATTGTGCTATGTGCTGATTATACAGGAAAAATATGATAGGTAGAGGGGGACCACTAAACAGACAAGTAATGAAATATGATTCTGATAGAGCTAAGCATTAGAGTGCAGAGGGCCACCTAACTCAAGTTAGTGTGGGGCTGGTTGGATGAAGGTGGCTAGTAAGGGAAGTCCTCTGAGAGAAGGGACTTTGATTTTAGTTTTGAGAGATAGATAATAATGGACCAGGTGAAGAAGGGAAAGGAAGAATGTTTAAAGGGGAAGGAACAGCCATGTACAAAGGCACTGAAGCAAGAGGGTATGGTATATTTAGGGAACCACAAGTACATACTGGTATTGCTTGAGAATGGACTAAGTTTTAATGGGAATGGCAAGCGAAGATGCTAAATAAGTAAACAATTTGAGATCATGGAGGACCTTATAAAACATACTAAGAAGCTTAGACTATCATGGAAGGATTTTACATAGAAAAGTGTTAGGGCAAGATTTGGGTTCTAGAATGATTGCTCTTAGTGTTCTTGTTGGAGGTGCATAGCAGGTAGGGAAATCTGTTGAGAGGTTTTTGAAGTACTCTAGGCCAGAAATGATGAGGGCCTAAACCAAACAGCTAGCATGAGAAAATGATTTCTGAGAGAGGTTCGGACGATGTTTTTGGCTGTGCTTCATAATTGTAGATAAGGGAGAAAAGAGTAAAGAATGACTCTTAGATTTTAGCTTGGGTATCTCATGTAGACAGAGTGAGCATTTAGATCTGAGAGTATGAGGAGACTAAATTGTTCATCACTTCTAAGTATAAAAAAAGTAAAAATAGAAATTATGGAAAACTGGATTTAAACAGTTAAAAATAGGAAATTCCAGTAGCTATTATTAATCCTTAAAGCTAGATTCTGAGAGATTTTCTAATAGCCTTCCTTGGCAATCTCTTGGAGATTTCCATTTTTCTGGATTGAGTAAGATGCAGTCCAACTTAGATGATGAGGGGAAAAGGGACCTCTTTAAATCATTCATCTGTGTGAAGAGAGATTAAATTCTAATTTTATTTATTTTTCATTATAGGTGATGAAGATGGTAATGACCTTAACAGCTATAGAGTCTGGCTGTATTCATTATGTCAAGCGGCCTGGAGCAGCTCTTGACCCTGGCTGTGTAATAGCCAAAATGCAGTTGGATAACCCCAGCAAGGTCCAGCAGGCAAGTAGGAAGGGACTTTTAATACTGCTTTCTAGCCCGGCTGATGTGGCTCAGAGATTGAGCAGCGACCTATGAACCAGGAGGTCAAGGTTCGATTCCTGGTCAGGGCATATGCCTGGGTTGTAGGCTCGATCCCCAGCAGGGGGTGTGCAGGAGGCAGCCGATCAATGTTGATGCATCAAGGTTTCTCTCTCTCCCTCTGCCTTCCTCTCTCTCTAAAATCAATAAAAACATACTTAAAAAATATTGCTTTCTAAGAGCTAATTACATGATGGGTAATTTGGAGGGACAAATGATTTCTATGCTTGGTTTGCCAGTTTTCTTAAGCTTTTCCCCCTGATCTTATGCCTTATTTTTGTATTTATAGTATTATGAAATTAGAGTTTGCAGGAGTTACTATGATAAAATTCTATGATTTTTTTTTCATGATGCTTCCTCCATTGACTTCTTTCCTTATAGCTGCAAAATGGTGAAGGGATGTCTTGATTTTTGAATGATGATTCTAAGTTGCAGTGGTATGTTTGCACCCTGCATAGAAGGTAGTGGATGATTTGATTTCTCATTGGGGTTGACAGGCTGAGCTTCACACCGGCAGTCTGCCACAGATCCAGAGCACAGCACTTAGAGGTGAGAAGCTCCATCGAGTGTTCCACTATGTCCTGGACAACCTGGTCAACGTGATGAATGGATACTGCCTTCCAGATCCTTTCTTTAGCAGCAGGGTATGAATCACTTCTCTTTGGGAAGGGATGTACAAATAAGGTAAGGTAACTGTCCTCCAAGATAGTTTAAAAGTTGCAAAAGAATTTTTTTTAGATGAACCTCTTTCCCCTTTAGTTTAGGGAGTTGAAGTCTTTAAATCCTTGCTTCTTATCCATTTTATTGACTTCACATATAATTGGGCAGTGTTAGATGCTTTTTTGCAATTTCAAAGTAAGTACTATATGATAGTGAATTCAGATATATCATTTTATTTATTGTGTTAATTTGTCTGAATCCTATTTTATTATTTCCTTCTTCTTAGGTAAAAGACTGGGTAGAGCGGTTGATGAAGACCCTCAGAGATCCCTCCTTACCTCTCCTAGAATTGCAAGATATCATGACCAGTGTATCTGGCCGCATCCCCCCCAATGTGGAGAAGTCTATCAAGAAGGAAATGGCTCAGTATGCTAGCAACATCACATCAGTCCTCTGTCAGTTTCCCAGCCAGCAGGTATTTATAGAGCAATAGTATCATTTTCTAATGGCCACCAGTTCTTTACTATCTGGATGTTGTGCTGTTAAAGTGTTAAGCATTGTGCCCTTCAAAAAACTGCCACACAATACAAGCCCAGTAATTAAAGTACTGTATGTGACATGTAAAGTATCTGTGGTTATGAGGAACATATACCCAAATCAGAGATATCTTTATGAATTTAAAGTGAGGGATATTCACAGTTTTATTATCAAAGACATCTTTACCACCTCAGCAGCATGTGTATCCTTAAAGCAAATTTGCATGTAGGGAGTAAAGCTTGGCAAGGTGGGAGTAAAGTTTGGACCTTGACCTTTGATATATCTTGATTGTCATTGCCTCTGGTAGGTTTTGAATTAATGCACTCATTAATTCATTTGGGAAAGGGTGAAAAGAAATAAAAGTTGTTTGCTTATTTAACACAAGCCCCTAATCTATGCCCAGTAACTTTCAGCTGCTCCCTACATATAAAAGATAGAAATTATCATGTTATAATTAAGATTTTTATGTTCATAGAAGCACAATTTACAATAGCTAAGATTTGGAAACAGCCTAGGTGCCCGTCAGCAGATGACTGGATCAGAAAACTATGTTACATCTACACAATGGAATACTATGCTTCCATAAAAAAGAAGGAATTCTTACCATTTGTAGCAACCTGGATGAAATTGGAGAACATGCTAAGTGAAATAAGCCAGTCAATGAAAGAAAAATACCACATGATCTCACTCATTTGTGGATAATAAAAAACACATTATAAACTGATGAACAAAAAGATAGATACAGAGGCAGTAAAGCATCAAACAGACTGTCAAATTACAGCGGGAAGGTTAGGGAGAGGTGGGGGAAATAAGAGATCAACCGAAGGACTTATGTGCATGCATATAAGAATAACCCACGGATGCAAAACATTGGGGGGGTGAGGGCATGTATGGGAGTGGGGTGGGGGGAGGCAATGGTAAGATATGTACACATATAATGCCTTAATAAAAAAAATGGGAAAAAAAAGATTCTTAGTGGTGATATTATACAGGTTAATGCTTTGGGTCTCTTCATTGGGTTGGGTTTCATTTTTTTCTCTTTCTTACACATTAGATTGCCAATATCCTAGATAGCCATGCAGCTACACTGAACCGGAAATCTGAACGGGAAGTCTTCTTCATGAACACTCAGAGCATTGTCCAATTGGTACAGAGGTAGTTACATGTAACTCCAGATTCCTGGACCTATCCATCCTCATACCTTCCTTTCTTCTAAGTAGTCACAAAGAGATTTACTTCAGGTTTGACTTAGATAAATTAGAAAGCACTGATATCTTAGAAAATGCCTTATATCTTCTAAATATTAAGAATTGTGAGCTGTTGTACCCAATATTTGTGATGACTTCTTTCTATTCTACTTCCTTCTGTTAATTATTAAGGCACAGAAATGACATTTTATTTTTTCTTGGAATTTTGATAAAACCCCTGATTTTTCTTCTGGCACAAGGCCTAAATGTAACATTTCTTCTTAACTTATAGAACCAACTATTGTACTAAAGGAAGATACTAGTAGATTTTTCAGATATCTCTTAGCCATTTCACGGGTGTGGTAATCATTTCTACTTAGCAGTGGGAACTGAACCCCAGAGTAGGTAGGGATGTCAAGTAGTTTTCTGTTGTTTGTTTTTTTATTCATCTTTTCTCTCTTTTTCTTTCTCTATATAAAAAAATTCTTGTCTGTAGCCAGATTTCTTTTAAGCTTGAGATTTGAATTAATCCAGTTAGCTGATTTTAGGCTGGCCCCTGTCCTGTCATATATTCAGAGGGAAAGCATGTTCCGTGGAAACTCTACAAAGTAAATCTGGGCTCTGGGTTTATTATATAATAATCTGTTGCTAATAGTGTTAGCCCATCAGGTTTTTCAATGGAGACTTGTTCTATTTGCCTAGGTACCGAAGTGGCATCCGAGGCCACATGAAGGCTGTGGTGATGGATCTGCTGCGGCAGTACCTGCGAGTAGAGACACAGTTCCAGAACGGTAAGCCTCTTCCTGAGGACTCTGTGTCTGAGAAAGTTTCCCTGTAGGGCTGTGCAGCAGCCCAACCAGTTCATCCTGTGGCTAACACTTGCCATTACTAACACTTTCTTCTTTCACCACTCCCTTAAAAATTAAGCCTCTCTAACTCACCACTGCCAAAGAAAGAACAAAACACAGCTTGATGAGATTGTGAAACCATGTGGTTCTGGGAAAGGACTGAGATAATTTTTCTAGTAGAGATTAGCATTCCCTGTTGATGTCTTCTTGACCGTGTATAGAGAATTGGTTGAATCATGACCAGGCTGAAATTGAGAAACCCTATCTGAAGAGCTTGCCTCTCAGCAGCTAATCCATGGATTGAACCACAGGCATCTGAAAAAAGTTCAGATTTTCCACTCCTTTTCCATGTACCATTTAGGTGGAATTTATCCCCAGCTTTCTCTGAAGAGCTGCACTAAATGATGTATGAAGTCTCTAAATGTGAAACACCCTAAGATAGTACTGCTTCATACTGCTGATACTGCTTCCTGCCACAAGATGGCAGTGAAATACCATATACTTTGAAATATTACATAACATTTTCTTCACTTTTTTTTTTTTTTTTTTTTGCTTCCTTTGTAGGCTTTAAAGCAGGGGTGGGGAACCTTTTTTTCTGCCAAAGGCCATTTGGATATTTATAACATTATTCACTTAATATAATTCACTTAATATATATTTTGCTATGAAAAAAGCACCTAGATTTATTGCATTTCTGGTCCCACCTGTAGTTGCCTTGGCGGGCCAGACCAAATGATTTCACGGGCCTTATACAGCCTGCAGGCTGAACATCCCCCACCCCTGCTTTAAAGGATGGCTCAGCCACTCATAACCAGTAAAAATCCTTTAAGTAAATATTGACACCCTGAATCTAGCAATGTATAAAATAATACTTCACAACCAAGTAGGTTTTATACCACTAATGTAAGCTCGATTAATATTAAAAATATTAATATTAACTTTAAAAGAGGAAGAAACATGGTCATCATCTCCAGATATGGGAAAGAAAGCATTTGACAAAATTTAATATCCATTCATGAAAACTTTTGGCAAGTGAAGGATGAAATGGAACTTTTTTAGTCATGTAAAGGTTCCCCATCAAAAAGATATGGTATGATATCTACCTGGAAAGTCTCAAAGAATCCACAAATTTATTATTATAATGATTTGAAGTTTAAAAGGTTGCTACATATAAAAGGCAATATACAAAACTCAAATGTATTTCTGTATAGTAGAACAGTTGTTTAGAAAAGCAATATATCATTTAAAATAGCAACCCAAAATAAATACTAAGGAATAAATTCAAGAAAATAAATGTACAAACATCTTTTGGAGAAAATCATAACTAGTTAACAATAATAAAGAAAATCTAAATAAATAATCATAATCTTAGATTGGAATATATACTTGCAAAATATTAATTCTCTCTGAATTCATTTGTAGATGTATTAACATTGTAATACAAATTCTAGTAGGGTATTTGAAATGACTATTATTATAGGGACAGATTAGTAGGCCAATGAAACATAATAGCTCAGAAATAGATTCACAAGTATATGTAATACTTTCAACATTAAATATTTAATTTAAAAAATGGTTTGTCAATACTTAATAGAGTTGAGCTTTTATATACTCTTCAACCTACCAGTTTCACTCTTAGATAATATACTCTAGAGAGAAACTAACAATGTTTATTGGGAGACATACAGAGGACTATTTGTGGCAGCATTGTCATGATTGTAAGAAAGACAGGAAAATTTAAATATACACAAGTAGAATAAATAATTGAAATCGAGTACAGTGTATTTCTACAATGGATTACTGTACAGCAGTGAGAATGGATGAACAAAGGTACACATGTGAACAAAAGGATGAATCTCAAAAATGTAATGTTAAGGGAAAGAAACCAGTTACCGAGGGATCCATACACAGTAATTGCATTGTTACCAATTTGAAAAACAGGGAAAATGAAAACTATGTATACATTTGTGATAAGTGTAAAGAAAAGTTAAAGAATGATTAACATGACATTCAGCTTAGTAACTGTTTCAGAGGATGAGCACATAGGACCCTTCAAAGGTACTAAAAATGTTCTATTTAAGATCGATGGTGGTTTCACTAATGTTTATTCCTCTGTGTGTGTATTTCACAATAAAAATTTAAAAGAAGGGAACACTTGATATCCTTGCTTGCTTTCTGCTTAGTGTCTCTGCTACCTTTTCCCTGGGTAAATATTCTTTTTACTTCTTCTGGTCCTAGTAATTCCTGTTACCAAGATATATTTCTGTTGTCATTTCAAAGCTAAGTCTTGGTTGGGAGAAATATGAATTTATATAGGACATCCAATTTTTAAACAGCTTTCATTTTGTTCTAAATGGGTCTTTTATGAAATTGGCAGCTTTTTAAAATATTGTAGTCCACTTTTTTCAAATATATTTAATTTCATGTTGAAAAAAATCTTACATCCACCTTTAATATTTAAAATAGGTGAAAGCAGAGTTGCCCTGGTTTAGTGTCCTTAGTGTTCTGGGAATCAATCCAGGGTAATGCAGTTTGAATACCACCGTTTTTGGTTTATAACTTAACATGGAATCTGAACTGAGGCGATAATCATTTAGTATTTTCATGATTTCATAAAATTCTCACCCTTGAGATTACTCAAACTCTCATTCTCCTATACTTGGAAATTTAATTCTGAGGTAAGCTGTTTCCTAAAGAAGTGACTATTACTTATATCCCATGGTGGATATCACTGCAGTATATCTGAAGCTTATGCTTCTGTTGCAAAACATAGCTTTCTTGGCTAGAACTAACCTGTCCCTGGTGGCCTTGTAAAAGGCCAGTGAAAATAGACATAATTGCTCTCCCTGCAGACCTTTTGACTCAATGCAGGATTCTCCTTGATCTATGCCTTCATTTGGATTAGGAATTTCTAGGCATTTTTTAGTAGTTTCATGGACTTAGAAGGGAAAATGTTAACTCCAGAGGTTGCAGTCATCCTTTTTGTGGCTGTTGAGAAGTTTGCATTGTTTTATTTTTAGCTAAAACTGTTCCTTCTAGTTAGGGTGAAACACTTTCAGTGAGTCAAACATGGAACCAGAATATTAACTTGGAGTAGGCTTTAAAGATCATCGAGTTTAATGGTATTGACATTTCTTTTTAAGCAGCAGAACTCCCTCTTGTAAGGAAATCATTCCAGGAAGCTATGAGAGAGTTTCGAGTAAGGGTGGGGAGTTGGAGTTATCTGCAACCCCTTAGTCTCTTCTGTACACCCTCCTCCACCTCTCAATTCTTTTTAATGAAAATCAGGCTCAGAGAGGTAAAGTGATTTTTCTAGGAACACATAGGATATTGGGATCTGAGCGAGGCTTTGAGCTCAGGTCTTATACTGGATTGCCTACCTCCTAGTCCACTGCTCCTTTGACTAAACCAGACTGCCAATTCTGTCCAAACTCCTCCAAGAAAATTCTCAAGATATTTCTTCTCACAGCTGATCAGGTGAAGTAGAGACATTAAAAAGCAAATAGCATGTAAACGTGAACATTCATACATGGGTGAGGACCAATTCTTTTTGCTGCTTGCAGGTCACTATGACAAATGTGTCTTCGCTCTTCGAGAGGAGAATAAGAGTGACATGAACACTGTACTGAACTATATCTTTTCTCACGCTCAAGTCACCAAGAAGAATCTTCTGGTCACAATGCTTATTGTGAGTACCATTTTTTAGAAACTGTAAGGATGGTTAATAATATGAAAAAAAAGTATTTCTCCTTCAGGTGCTGTGGTCAGAGGAATAGCTCCTGTCTTTTATAATTGTGAGATGAGTGGGGCTCGGGTCATGGAATAACAATTTCTCACATCTGTCTTTGTCCTTGACCTGAAGGAACCTGCTCCACTCAAGAAAGAATTGTTCTGGCTGTTATCCATACAATCATGCACAGGGACTCAGTTCTCTTGACTCTACTTAGGCCCAGTGCTTCTTCATTCCTGTTGTCACTCATGACAGTAGCTTTAAAATTTAGTCTTATCCAGCCAGTGTACTTTTTCATTGTAACTCTGGTTTGTTCCATGAATATCAGCAATGGTTCTCATGTCTAAAACTTAAAAGCAAAAAACAACGGTTAGAAATGCAGTGCTGTCCTTTCCCTGCCAAAGGAAAATATTTAAATGTATTCTGCATCCACTTTGACCCGTTTCTGTTTTATTCACATGGAAATCTAAGCTCAGTGTTGTTTGGGGAGTAGATACATGCTTTTGTCCCCATAACCTAGTAATATGACAGTAGAAGGTGAGAATGAGCAGTGAGACTAGTCGATGTGGATAGAGCTAAATACATTTGATTAGTGGATGGAATTTTTGTGGACTTAAGGGTTTTTAAAGATGATTTTTAAGTCCTTCGTTCTTAGATTTTTCTGTTAATTCTAGGAATCAGAGAACAATAGGACTGTTCTTAGAATCCCCCACCCCATGAACAATTGCCTTGTTCTTGCATGTGTGTCTTTTTTGGGGGACTAGAGTATCTTTGGCTTCTAGAGTTTCCTTTCTTGTCCCTTTGTGGAATTGGCATTTTTGTTACCTTAATTCCATTATTCCTTGTTGGAGGGGAAAAAAGCTATAAATTTTCACTGCTTTTTTTAATTTCATATATCAGAGTGAAGGGAAACTACCTCACATCTCTGGTTAAAAACAGTGCCAATCATTCAGTTATCTGCCTAGCTCCGTGGTCGGCAAACTGCGGCTCGTGAGCCACATGCAGCTCTTTGGCCCCTTCAGTGTGGCTCTTCCACAAAATATCACGGCCTGGACGAGTCTATTTTGAAGAAGTGGCGTTAAAAGAAGTTTAAGTTTAAAAAATTTGGCTCTCAAAAGAAATTTCAATCGTTGTACTGTTGATATTTGGCTCTATTGACTAATGAGTTTGCCAGCCACTGGCCTAGCTGGTTAACTGGAGAGGATATAACATTTTTTAGAATACCCACTTTTAAAAGTATCTAATTGCAGGGAGAGTTCAATACCTTTGCTAGCCTAGAATGGCTAGATTTTGGGGAAACCAGGATATGCATTTGAAAGGAAAAAATATATCAGCACTATGTTGCATTTCAGTTTCCCCAAGTGACAGGTTTTGACTAAGAAGTGATATTATCTATGGCAAGTTGACTGATTTTTTTTTCCCCTCAATCAAAAGAGGGAAGAAATCTCTGACTAGTTAGACTTTTTTTTTTTTAAATTTTAATACAAAAATTGCTAATTCTCATTTGGATAAAGCCAGGACTTTCTGATAAAAAAGGGTAATAATAAGGGAGTGGAAGAATCTGTCTGTTTGACCCTAAAATGGGGTGGAATTTGCCTTCTTATGAAGCTAATTATGGTGAGTTTTCATTTTATTATGATTACCTTTTTAAGGACTTAACAGTTTTCTGCACTAAAAATAGACCAAAGCCCAGAATCCTTGGAGCAGCAGAAGAGTAATGATCGTCTAAGACTGTCGCTGGGTTTCTTAAATTCTAATTTGTAAGATATAGGGGCTCGGCTCGCTCCTTTTGCGGAGTGATTGTAAGTAACGCTTGCCTTAAGAATCTCATTATTGGAACACGGAGCCATATTTCCTCTGAGAATTCTGGAGTAGCTTTGAGCCGGGGCTGTTCATTTCTCAAGTAATCACGCTGGTGTGATGGAGAGAGAAAATGGCAGCTGTTCGGAGCTCAGGCCTTCAATTTTCTTCAGAGTCCAGTCACTCAAGTGTGTAATTACACGGGGGTGCAGCCGAGGCGTTGGGCCCTGTCAGAGAACTGGTTTGAGGCTTTGCTTTCTGCTTTTGCCAGTCGGACAGGCAGAAGCCAATGGGACTCTGAGTTGCTGCTGTTCTTTTTCTCCCCACCTTGTCATCCTGATTACTTCTTACCTGCATGGATAGTGCCCAAACTTTCTTTCCAACAGACTGAGCACTTTGTTAGTGTTTGGGTTTGCAAGAATAAGATGGGGAGGAGAGGAACAGGAGGAGGAGGAGGAGGAGGGGGGAGTGGAGGAGGAAGGTTGAAGATGTGAACCAGAAAGATGGATTTGTCCTTTCCTTTGTTTTGGCATTTCACATTTTTCTTTTAAAAAGAAAACAAAACTCGATAAACATAGGAGGATCTGTAGGCTTTCATATAATTAACTTGAAATACCAGCTGTTTTCACCTCATTTTAGAGATTTGGAAATCAAGACGTTAATTGATATGATTTAGCTGAAGGCCTGCTAGCGGTGTAATAAGGATCGGGGATGAAAGCTCAAGAATGTGCTCCTTTCTGCTCTGATATTAATGAATGCCAGACATGGGCTTCCTCTCTCCTTTCGTGGCAACCGTCAGGTTGCCCCACCCCACGTCTGCATTACTGGTGGTAGCTGGTCAAAGCCATGTTAGTTGTTAGGATTCCTCTTTCTGTAGGTCTGACTGTCTTTTCCAGGTATCACCTGGACCTGGCAGCACTTGAATCCCCTAGTTTGTATTCTCAGCTAGTTTCACTTTCTTTGCTTACCTTAGCTTCCTGATGGATGGTTTTGTGCCCAGCATTCCAATCCCTGCTTTCTAGAAGTAGGAGTGTTGATGGTGTGCTTTGCTGAGCTAGATGATGATTTCTGGGGGTTTGGAACCTAGAGTGAAGGCTCAAGAAAATCCGGGCTTCTGTGAATCAGTGTTACGGAACGCGGGTTGCTTCAAGGAAGCCTTCATCCCTTCCAGGTATTAGCATAACTTGCCTAGTGATAACATGCCTCAAGGACTCAGGAACAAATTTCTTCTAATCTTTGACCCTATTAGGATAGCAAAATATCAAGTAAAATGCAAAAGTTCTGTCAAGTTTTCTCCATTTTGAGAAATATTATGCCACAGTAGAAAACAAAGTCTGGAAGACGAACAGTAAGTTTATTATTTTGAAAGCTCTTCTTATTTCTTTAGTTTTCTAGGAAACAGCTTAGGACATTGTTTATGCTTACTAAGAGATATTTAGGAGACTCTTTAAGCCAAGTTAAGCAATTTTGTACCAGTAAAATGTATCAACACCCTCATAGCTGTCTAGATAGCCATGTAGTACATAATGACTACTTGAGTAGTTATCCCCTCACTACTTATATCTTATTTCTGATATGGTCCACAGGAACATCTAAACCATGCTTCCTTGTGAGTAATGCCATGCCTGTGAGCCTGTTTGGTTTAGGCAGGGATCATTTAAAATGCTAATCAGTGCCTTTTCTCCCTCCTCTTTACATGACTGCAAATAATTTTGTTCAATGTGTGGTAAAGAAGAATGTTTTTCTCAGCGAACCTGGTTTATTGAATAAGCTGTGGCTGGAAGAAGCTACCAGACCGTTGCTGGTATTGGGATTAGTGCCTCTCCCAGCTAAATGTAGTTAATGTCTTGAGCTCATTACACACTAGGTCACATTCTTTTCATTTTGAATTGCCTTCATATCTTGAGATGCTAAGATCAAGTTGAATTACCTTCTGCTCTTCTGGCAGTCAGCTGTGTAACTTGGCTACGGTTTTGATACTTAAGCATGTATGTTATATTCCCCACCATTTAGCCACCACCAGGTTAAGAAAAACAAGAAATACTGTGTGGTACCAATATTCACCATTACTGAATAATAATTTTCACTTGGGCCTGCAGACGTATGCAAGCGTCCTGTAATCCCAAAACCAGCAGGTAGGCTTATTAAATGAACTGCTTTGCAATGGGAAAACATCTGTTGACATAATTATCATTTAATGTCATTGTTGCAAAATGTTCACCAGGACTAGATGGTGATGTTGGGCTGTCCAGTTGCCCAAAGGAAGTCTATCTTTTAGGCAAGAGGACCCTAAACTTGTTTTTGGATGTTTGTGTCTTGGGATGGGTGGTTCTGATGAACAGAAAGGTTTTCCCTGGTGGTTTTTGTTTGTTTTTTAAGAACATTTACACTGTGTCTAGGTCAAGGATGAGACAGGGTTGCGAAGATTACTCTACACATAAGTTTCTATTTCCAATCTTTGACTGAGTACTAATGATGACAATTGAGAAAATAATGTTTGAATGGAAAATTTCCAAGTCAGGATAAACTAATGGAAATAGTGGTTTATTCCTACGGAGGAATAAACATTCCTACGGGAGGAATAAACATCCCAAAAAGGTCTGGTTTCTGTACTTTATCACAGAGCTCAGGAAGATTGTCATTTGGTGATACTGAACGCATACTATATTTTCTAATCTCCATAGTTCACTTTTCTTACAGGTAATGTTTCTTCCTACCCCCTTTCTCACTCTCTTTCTCTCCTAGTGGAAAGATGAAATTTAAAAAAAAAAAATTTTTTTTAAAGTGGCTTTGTGTGTTTTGGTTTTTTTATTTATTATTTATTTTTGGGGTTTTGCTTTTTAACTTGGGACAGGATCTGTAGTTAAGATAGTAATTTTATTTTTACTTATTTATTTTAGCTTAATCTCAAAAGGCAAACCTAGATTTTCCTTCAAGGAAATGGTTTGGTAGGTGGCTAATGTTCTCATTTTGTTACGTTGGCTTTTGTTGTTAATGTTGAGACTTCAGTCTGGCTATTTGCAGAGTAGCATTACCCAGGACATCTCTTAGATTTTTAAATATTGCAGTGGGTCAGTGTGATGATTGAAGTGAGGACCTCGGAAAGGAATATATTTTCTCTATTAGGAACATTTACTAAAGAGAGATTTATGTAGGAAAACCTTATCTTGGTTTCCTTACTGTTATGTATTCTTTTCCTTCTGTCCTTTTATGGTCTTTTCTTGGTAATTTTATATACAAGGTGGGACAAAAGTAAGTTGTAAAACACAATTTATTCTTGTATTTTTTAATTATTGTATTATTTTACATAGGAACAACTGTAAATCTACTTTCGCCTCACTCTGTATTCCCTTGAATTTCTATTTTGCTTGTTCTCAACAAACGATGAGGTGCGTTTTCGCCCTCTTTGTGTTTATGCCTTAGGATAGGTGGGATAGGTTCTCTGGTCTGTGACTTACTACATGCTCAGCCAAGCCCTGGATTTATAGTCACTTTCTTAGCAGCTTGTCTTCTTCCCACTTAGATGAATGAATTCCTGCATTAAATAGATAAAAACAAGATGCAAGATGGACGTACACTTCCTTAACTATTAATCACATCATGTGTTTTACAACTCTGGACAGTTGGAGCAGAGATCTGGATGGTGGGTTGGGGAACCAGAAAGTATTCCTGCTTTGAAATGTTTGAGAAGCCTTCTTTCCAGCATAGTGATGTTGAGCACTTCAAAACTGTGATGTGGAAAGTAGTAGGGGTTGTAGGAAAAGTATTGTGGGAAATTAACATCTGCTCCAAAAGCCAGAAGTCCCAAGCTCTTATCTATACAGCTGGGGTCATGGACTATAAAGACTCTTCTGAGATGGGGAAGGTCTAAGTATAAATGGAGATTCTTCAAGAAAATGGCTGGTAATCAAGGTAAGGAGGAGATTAAAAAGCAGCAACAGGAAGCCTTTTAGGATCTGGTCAGCTTTCATATCCTATTGATAGTAAGGGGAGAATAAAAATTCACTAAATATAAAGGCATTTATTTCAAATTTCAAGTAGAGGGAACTGCTGGTATACCTGAAAGTGTATATTTATGTGGTTTGGTATTAAGAACTACTACTACAAGTAGCTCTGTAACTTTCAAAAAGACCTTTATAAAAACTTAGATGAAAATTACGTGGATGAATTTAGGGAATAAACTGACATTCCACTGGAGTAGAAAATTTTTCTCAAAATATGATATCTTTCTTAACAATTTTTAATTCTTAGGAGAGAAAGGACCCAGTGCTGAATAAACCATGGATTGTATTGTAGGAGCTGCTTTCTTTCCTTCTAATCCATCTAAGGATTCACCATGTTTATATATTGTGGAATGATTCTTGTGTAGCGAGAGGATAAATGATTTTGGGGTACAGAATTGTCAGAATATGAGATGGTGTTTTTATTTAGTGTATGTTTATAAATGAATACTTTGTTCTTATGTTTCTGTTTTGCACCCTCCTGGGATGCTGAACATTTGGTTTGTAGAATGAAAATCACCAAGAGTGGTTCCTTTTGCTTTACATTTTGCTTTTTCCTCCTAAAGTGGGAAAGGGAACAGGAAGCCTTAGTCACTATATTATTTAAAACCTCTTAACACATCACCTGTTATTTCTTAACTCAGAATCCCTTGACCCCTTTTAATGATCTCTGATGATTTCTTCTGCATTTTAATAGTGTTGGTTTATAAAGAAATACATTTGGAATTTTGAATCTGAATGACTGAGGGATTTAGGCTTCTTCCCCTAGCAGCAACATCTTTTGGGATCATCTTTACCACATTGTTTGAGATGAGAAACAAAAGAATACTGGAAAGTTTGCATTTTTTATTAATCCATCTATGTTGACTTTGTTTTTATTCCCTTGTCCCCATTTCAAAGTCCTAGCCACCTCAGGGTCTTCTCATGTGGATATGTATGTTCTTTTCCACATAAACAATTAGGATCAGTTGTGTGGCCGGGACCCTACGCTCACTGATGAGCTGCTGAATATCCTCACAGAGCTAACTCAACTCAGTAAGACCACCAATGCTAAAGTGGCACTCCGAGCACGCCAGGTAAGGACACTCTTTGATTATCGTGAGGGAGGCATATGGTTTTCATAGATTGGACAATGAGCTTTTACTCCATCAACTTACAAAATGCAGGTGTCTATGTCCATTGCCCTCAGAACAAATGTTTTCATGTGGTCTATGTTTTTTCAAGAGAAATGAGATTAATGTTGAGTATCTTTAAAATAGGAGCCCTTTCCCCATATAAAATCCTGTTATCGTTCCCTCTCCTTCCTGCTAGCCCTGTGATGGTAAATCATGGTCATGTGGAGGAAGGCAATAGACTCAACATTTCTTACTTCTCAAAGGGAGCTTAGACGCAGGTGAGAACTTTTAAGTGTATAGAAAAAGAAATCAAGTGTGGAAAGCAGAAAGATAATGAAATGAATCTTAGGTGCTAGCAATCAGAACAACCCCAGAGAAGTCTAGTTAGTTTCACCCTGTAGTCTTCATTTCCATTCCAAAAGGTTTCAGCAGGGAAGCGAGGAGTTGTCGCTTCCTTTGTGTTTCAATGCATGGTCATTGACAGGGAAGCAGCATTGAAGCTGTTCAGTGACCTTCTGCTTTCTCTACAATTGTATCCATGTCACTGAACTACTCAAAGTTATTGAACCTCTCAGTGACCTGCTGGGAGTATTCAGGTCCTACCGTGCCCCTGTTTGTTTGTGACACTGCTTTCACTCTCTCTGCCCCTCACATGCATTGGTGTTACATCCCGATGCCTTTTCCTTGATACTGAGTATCTGGGGCTGTCAGAGCAGTTTTTCCTAGTCTGTCTTTCTACTTCAGAGTTGCAAAAGGCTAGCTCTGCTGCATCTACCTTCCCCACAGCTGCTTCCTGCCAGACCTGATTCCCAATTAACAGCTAGTCAAGCAGTCCCAAGGACTAGCGGATTTGCAATGGTAAATCACATGCACTGATGGAACTTGATTGAAGCTGTTTTCTCTCTCTTCCCCCATTCTCCCATGGGAAATTGCCCACAACGCAAATCATGGTGAGAGTCAACTGAGATGCAGTATTTGGTGGCATTGGCTTTATGTTACAGGACCTAGAAGTTGTTTCACTTGGTCTCTGTTTTATCTTTGATGCCTGCACTTAGAGATTTATATTTATTGCTTTTGTATCAGAGCTGCCTAATAGGAGCCTAGAATAATCACTCCCTCAGGAATTTATGCCTCTTATTTTGCTCTCACTCTAGGTTCTTATTGCCTCCCATTTGCCATCATATGAGCTTCGCCATAACCAAGTAGAGTCTATCTTCCTATCAGCTATTGACATGTACGGACATCAGTTTTGCATTGAGAACCTGCAGGTATACTTATAGCCCTTTTCTACACCTCTCTGCACTCTTGTTCCCTTTACTCCAAGCATAGTTTAATTGAGTAATCAATCAATCAATTTTGATTTTTCATGCAATGAAAGTTTTATACCTTGACTTTCTAAAATGATTTATACTTATGAATTTTTTTCATTAAAAATACTGTTAGAATTGTGGCTTAGCTTAAAAATCAAATAGACTTGCCTTGATAGAAGTGTCCTATTGCAGTCTACTACCTCTTATGCTTTTATTTTATTTTAAAGCTTTATATAGAGCCGATTTTATAAAAAAGTGCTGGCTAATTTTACTAGTTGCAAGGATCTTGACTATTATTTTTTAAACAACATGATTTATTCAGGAATGACTTTTCATTTGTCTATCTGTACGTAAGGATAATGTTGTTATATCTAGCCAAGGGAATCTTCAGGCTTTTCGTCAGATTTCCTTCTGGGGAACCTAGAGAGGGAAGAAGGATGTTTTTGTTTATTTGGTTCATAGTTGAAATAGAGAACTTCAGATGGAGTTCAAATCTGTGGTTTACCATAGTGGAGTACTGAGACAATATTTAAGAAATTGAGTACAGATAATATGTCAGAAAGGGTAATAATAGTCATAAACACTTATATTAGCATATAACTAATGCATTCTAATAATTATTAACTCTTTGAATGCTCACAACAGCCTACAAGCATAGGTATTATTATTTCCCCATTTTGTAGCTTGAGGAAGCTGAGACACAAAGAAGGTAAGATCACAAGATTCATAGACAAAAATCTTAAGTTTCACTAAAATGCTTCAAATGCTAAATATGTCCATTGAAATTACTCTCTTTTCGTTGTAATGGTTTAAGTTTGTCTTTGTACCTCCCAGAAACTCATCTTGTCTGAAACATCTATTTTTGATGTCCTACCAAACTTCTTCTACCACAGCAACCAGGTGGTGCGGATGGCAGCTCTGGAGGTAAGTTTTCTTAGTAACATAACATGACATAACCTTTTACTTGGTTTCTGGTTGAATTCTTCTGTCTACTTGGCTATCATATCAGTTCTTTTTCTTTGGCCTTAAGGTTCCTAAGAGTAGTCTTCTTTTCCCCTGAAGCTGAACTATGGTCTGACTTGACCCAAGTGTTTCAGCTGAACTAATCACCAGCTCCTAGGCCCCAGTCACAGGAAAATAGCTGCCAGCATTTTTTATAGTTTCTACTTCTTAGATATATTTGATTTTCCCAAGTCTTAATGAATTAGGATTCCCTATAACACAATAAGTGAAAAAATATATATGGTCAATCAGAACATGTACCATATTGTGATTTAGGCCAAATAAAATGGATTTTAGTTATATCCTGAATTGTCAAGCAGCTCTTATGTAGTATTTCATCATGAGAAAAAAAAGTAATAACTTTTTATAGTTATTACTTTTTATAACTAATTACTTTAGTTTATTTTTAATGAACTGTATTTTAGGTGCTTTATTTTTCTCACTTAATCCTACAGTTATTTCATAAAAAAGAAAGTGAGACTCTGAGAGGTTAAGTGACTTGTCTAAATTCACAGAGCTAATAAGTGGAAGAGTTTGCATTTGAATATGACTCACAAGCTTTTCTGTTTCCACTACAGCTCACTACCTCATTAAACATAAAAATTGCAGGCCCTGAATACTGCTGTAAAATTGCCAAGTGTATGTTTCCAAGATGAGGAAAAGGGGTGTTTTAGATGATCTTACGTAATATGACATCACTATCTGTCTGTTGCGGGCTCTTTTGAGTTATTCTGTTTGTATTCTGTGGTTAGCATGTAATGTATCCTACTCAGTAAATGCCAAATTTTAAAAATATCTAAGTGTTTTACAGTACTTCCATGCCATTTAATGAGAAGCCTTCTTATATATCTCACATGCTGATAGGATTCTATGTAGCATTTTCTGTGCAAGGCAAATGGTCTGAAGTGCCCAAGGTTGGACTGATGGTTTTTGGCTGAGATGAAGCCTATTGCTATTTCTTTTAACTCTTGAGTCAAGTAGTGTGTTTGAGATGTTAAATATCAAATTATGCCTTACTGCTTTTGCCTAGTGTTTGGATGATAAATAATCTAAAAATGATTTTTAAATGAAAACTGAACATCAGAATAATGTACAGGATAGTAAAAAGGTTGGACTATACTACAAGTTTTTCTATCTTCACTCCTCATGTGGCCCAGAATCAGCAACTCTCATTTTTCTCATGCTTGATTCTTTGTTAAAATGATTATGCGTAATGCATTAATAGTCGTGGTTATATATGCTCTCTGAGTTTAGGTTGTATATGCTCTGTATATTCTCCTGAGTTTAGGTTAATATGAAAGGTTTATGGCACACCTAGAGGTATCCAGTAGAGTCAGGCTAGCTTTGTTTCCATTTATAGTCATGGGTATAGTTTTAAGATTCCAGCTTTATTAGTTAAGGCAGGGTATTTTTATAGGAGCCTTGAGACTTCTGTCACCATAGACCACCTTCTGTCTCAGATACCTCTTTCAAGACTGTCTCTTTTCTGGGCTAATCATCTCTCACCTTCTGTTTTTAAAGTGTATTTACTGAGGATTACTTTTTAACCAGGTGTATGTTCGAAGGGCTTATATTGCCTATGAACTTAACAGTGTACAACACCGCCAGCTTAAGGATAACACCTGTGTGGTGGAATTCCAGTTCATGCTGCCCACATCTCATCCAAACAGGTGAGTTTGAGCTGTTATGTGCACCTGTGCTAGCCATCACTCCATCAGGAGAGTTAAGGGGAATAATGTGTATGACAATTCCATGTTTTTTAAAGCTAGAAATGCAGAGCAGAAAATGAACAAATTTAAACCAGGAGATGAGAGCCTCTTCTGCCCACTTTTTTTATTTTTCCACCTTTGACTTGGAGAGAGAAAGTATAGTCTAATTAAGATAAAAGTTTAGGATAATTTCATTCATTTTTGCTTATATTGTGTCACTGAGGAAAGAATTTCCTAGCAGTTAACTTGCTGGAACTTTGCCAGGAAATCACTTTTTAGCAGTTTAAGTGAACTATTGGAACATGACAACATCTTGGGTGGAATGCTTTTCCTTTCAATATGTTTGTTATGGGCTAAGGTGATACCTAAGCCAATTTCATGATCTCCCTAAAAACAGACCCCTGAATTCATAGCGATTGACATGCAGTCAGTTTTAAAAGGTCACACTCCAGAAGCAAGCTGAAATTCAAGTAAATTTCTTAATCAAGTCATGCTAATTCCATGATATCCCCTTCCTAAGCCTTTAAAAACATTCAATGTACATATGGAAATTTGTTTCAGTATTGCTTTGATTTTAAAGTGAAAACATTTTATCTTGTATACTCATTTATTTTTAAACTATTTTGAGACACTGAAAACCTAGGAATTCCACCCACACATATGTTCATCCCTTTTTGTATTTCCATTCTTTCTAGTAATACCACAGGAAATATAAATACCACAACAATCTTAAGCTGCTCCCCTCCATTTCTTCTTTATAGCCTTTGGTTCTTCACTTTATATTACAAAGCACTGTGTCTTTTGGGGATCCTTAGTTATACACACCAGAAATAGCTTTGTTCTGAATTGCCACTTCACCCAAAGCAGTAGAAACCCTTCCGAGAGACAAAGGAGTCTGTGCTGAGACTTTTGGCCACTGGATGCCACTGTCGATCCAGCGAGGTCAGCAGATGAGCAGAGAGGCATCTTCAGAAAAAGTACTTCTCTTCTTTGTCTCAGAAGATCCTTTTACTTTTCTACCTCAAAAATACCTTATGGCTGGCAGAGAAAGGTATATGTCCTTGATTTTGCAAGCACCTCTAGGTACATTTTTGCCTCCATGGGTTTCAGAATCTCATTTTCTAGAAACAAATGGTTGTCCTTCAGCGAGCAGCGAAGTACTCATGGCACACATGGGCTCAGCCCTCAGTCAGTCGTCTTTCTTTTCCTGCAGTCCTTGAATAATTGCAAGAACTACAAGCTGTACTTAATGCTCTTTGCAATTCTCAGGACATTCTCCTTTTCTTCCTGCTTTCTACAACTCTTCCCTTTGGGCAGTGATTTGTAGTCAGGCTGCAGAGCTGCTTGTGATTTCCTTCTCTTCTCATCGCTCCCCTTGTCTTTCTGAACTGCTCTCCCTGTCCTGCTTTTTTATTTGCGGATGTGTGTCCAGTTTGGTGAGGGATAGCCTACTGGAAAATGAGAGAAATGCTTCTTAACTGGTAAGAAATCTTATTCACCTTTCTGTCTTGAGGGTGTGAATCTTGATTATTTCTGATATGGTTTCAAAACTTGTATACTTGTCCCTCCCCACATCTCAGGTATACACAGCCCCATGGATAAAGACCAGACTTGGACAGACTGTGATTCTGTGTGTGGTCTCTCAGAAGTCTTCCTTGGTTGTATGAATATAAAATTATACACTGCTAGATGATTATTATCAATATGACTGGTATTATAGATTTAAAGGTAAATAAAGATAAGGACAAATAAAGGAGGAAAGATAAACTAATCTCCTGACAACCAGAAAAATGTAAAAATTACGTTAATACTTTTTTAGATTTAAAGTCCCTAATAGTTTAGGAATATAAAATGTACTATCTGATTAAATCACAATGCTATATTCCTTTTAGAATATAATTTGTGCAATTATTACAACTTGAATTTTGTTTTAGAAGATTCTGTATTTTCTTACAAATGTTTTTGTTACAATTTGGAATTGTGATGTTATTCTGACACCAAGTGGCAATTCAGTTGTGACACTCACCACCTCCAGTTAGAGCAGATGCCACAAGTTAAGGGCTCAGTTCTCCACAAAACTGCTCTACTTCAGATGGGGCCACTGCATATTTTGACCAACTGGCTACAGATTTGAGGGCTCCCATGACCTGCTCAAGTTCAGCAATTCACTATAACAACTTATTTGATAGAATTCAAGAAAGCACTATGCTTATGATCACTATCTATAATAATAAAAGCATAACATGCTAATTAGACCGGATGTCCTTCTGATGACTTTCCGGGTAAAGCCAGGGCTGCGAGGGCCGAGGAAAGCTGCCATGGCTGCAACCGACTGGCGGGGCCTCCCTCGGGGAGGGAAACCTGGGTCCTGGGGGCAGGAGGGAAGCTCGGGGTCCCGGGTGCCAAAGGAAAGCCAGTGCTGGCAGCTGGTGGAAGGAAGGCCTACTCTCGCACAAATTTCCTGCATTGGGCTTCTAGTTTTATTGTAAAGGATACAGGTCAGGATCAGCCAAATGAAGTGACACGTTGAGTAAGATCTGGGTGGGTCCTGGACACAGAGCTTCTCTGTTCTTGCCCTGTGCATGTTATCCTCCCATCACATCAATGTGTTCACCAACCAAGAAGTTCCACTGAGCTTCAGTGTCCAGAATTTTTATCAGGGTTTCATTACAATAGCATGATTGATTGAATCATAGGCCACATGATTAAACTCAACCTACAGCCCCTCTCCCTTTTACAGAGGTCCAGTGGGCACACCTCTGATCACATGATTGGTCTTTCTAGTGAGCAGCCCCTCTCCTGAGTTATTTTATCTCTCAGCATATATTCAGGTGTGATCCAAGGGGTTCTTGAATAATAAAGACAGTTCTATTACTTGAGAAATTCCCAGGATTTAGGTTCTCTTTCAGGAACCAGGGATAAAGGCCAGTCAAATTCTTTATTATATAATAGGCCTGCTTTCCTTATAAAAGAATTCTAGGGTCTCTTAGTTTTTAGCCACATTTCAACTTTTTTAAAAAATAACTCCAGTACTGTTACTCTTTTCTATTTTGTTCTATTTTGAACAAGCAGGTAGTAAATATGTTGTTTCTTATTCTACAGAAGTAAGTTACTGGAAACTATCTACCAGTGTCCATTCCACTCCCAGTCCTATAAAGCTCAAGGACACGACTGTGTCCACTAACCTCTAAGTTAAAGATTCTCAGAATTATATAGGAAGTGGTATAAAATTATATATATTGGGGTCCTGACTCCCACAATTCTGATTTATTTTGAAACAGAGTCCAGGGGGACCACTTTTTGGAAAAGTTTTGATAATTATGATGAAAAACTGAAATTGAGAATCACTACTGCTAGACCAATACTGCCCAACAGAAATACAGTAATCGCCTTATCCATGGAGGCTACATTCCAAGACCCCCAGTGGATGCCCAAAACCACGGATAGTACTGAACCCTATTGTATATATAGTGTTTTTTCCTATACATACTTATGATAAAGTTTAATTTCTCAATTAGGCACAGAAGAGATTACCAACAATAATTAATAATAAAATAGAACTGTTATAGTAACACTAGAGGCCAGGTGCATAAATTCGTGCACGGGTGGGGTCCAGCCAGCCCACCCCATTCAGGGCTGATGGGGGCTGATTGGGGCAGGACCGGGGTGGCGGGGTGGGACAGGAGGTTGGCTGGCCAGTTGGCCGGCCGGTCCTGTCCTGGATTGGGCCAGTTGGCCAGCCACAGTGCGTGTCATAGCGATTGGTTGTTCCGGTCGCTTGGCTTTTATATAGATACTGTAATAAAAGTTATGTGAATATAGTCTTTCTGGGAATTTCTCAGGTAATAGAACTTTCTCAAAATATCTTAACTGTGCTCTACTCACCCTTCTTGTGGTGATGAAATGAGACATTGATTATGTGATGAGATGAAGTGAGGTACTTAGAATGCCACACAATTCAAAACTTAGGAATTGTTTATTTCTGAAAGTTTTCATTTATTATTTTCAGATGTTGGTTGTCCGTGGGCAACTGAACCGCAGAAAACGAAACTGCAGATAAGGAGGGGTTACTATGTAATGCAAACCACATATGTAATTTTAAATTTTCTATTGGCCACATTTAAAAGCTTACTAAGAAACAGATAAAATTACTTTTAACAACATTTTATTTAACCCATTATATTCAAGATACTATTTCAACATGTAATAAAAAATTATTAATGAGATATCTTTCATTCTTCATACTAAGTCTTTGATATTTATGTATACTTTATACTTACAGCATGTTTTGATACATGCTAGACATATTTCAAGTTTTCTAGCCACATGGACAGCTCAACACTAGACCAGAAATTAATTAGAACTATCATACTCAGTCCTCTTTGTTTTATGTTAATAGCAGTACCTCTTGGAGGAATTGAAAAACCCTCACAACCTCTTTTTTTTTCTCCATTTTGTTCATCGGTTTATTTATTCCTTAGATTCTACATAGTAGTGAGATCATACAGTATTTTTCTTTCTCTGACTGGCTATACACATTTTTTAATTGTGGTAAAATATACATATACATTTTTTCATTTCAATAATATTTTAATGTACAATTCAGTGGCATTAAATACTTTCACATTGCTGTGCAACCATCACCCAGCTCCAGAACTTTCTCATTTGCAGGACTGAAATTTGTGCCCATGAAATAGTAACTCCCATCTCTCACCCTTCAGCCCCTGGTCACCACCATTCTAGGTACTATCACTATGAAATTGCTCCAGGTACCTCATTTAAATTGAATATAGTGTCTGTCCTATCCTGTGTGGCTTAGCATAATGTCCTCAAGGTTCTTCCTTATTGAAGCATGTGACAGGATTGCCTTCCTTTTTAAATCTGAATAATATTCCAGTGTGTGTGTAGATCTCATTTTGTTTATTCATTCATTAGTTAATGGACACTTGGGTTGCTTCCATGTTTTGGCTGTTGTGAATAATGCTACTCTCACCATGGGTATAGGATATATGTTTTTTTAAATGCTCAAGTCATAGGGGTGAAAGAGTTCATCCATCCATGTTTACTTCAGGTTTGTACTCCTTAACATGGAGTTAAAAATTTACTTTCACTGGGAGTGAGAGGGGAGAGAGAGATACAGGGAGGGAGGGAGGGAGGGAGGGAGAGAGAGAGAACGAGAGAACATCGATGTGAGAGAAAGACATTGCCTGGCACAACCTCTTATTTTTATGTTGCTTGTTCTTAGTAGTTACAGAATTATCCACACCTGATATTATATTCTTCTATGACAGTGGTTGGCAAACTCATTAGTCAGCAGAACCAAATATCAACAGTACAACGATTGAAATATCTTTTGAGAGCCGAAAACCGACTTCTGCGCATGGGCCACGAAATTTCAATTGCACTGTACGTGCGCACCCGCACATAGTTATTTTGTGGAAGAGCCACACTCAACGGGCCAAAGAGCCACATGTGGCTGGCAAGCCGCAGTTTGCCGACCACTGTTCTATGACATTTAATGCATGCTTTAAAAAAAATTCAATGACAACAGAGACTAGGCATATAAATATTCATATTTTACTTATCAATGCAAAACAGAAGCTTATAATATTTTTCCCAATTGGGTTTGACAAACCAAAAATTCTTGGGGAAGGAAATAGATATATTCTTTAACCAATTTTTGCATTTTCTTCCCTGGCTCTTGGTCTTCACTTCCTAGTCAGTCATTTGTTTGAATTAGACTAAATGTGTACAGCAAGTCCTTAGAAGTGAATATCTTTCTGAGGTATTTTATCAGCACAAGACTGCAGTTTCCTGTTGCATATAAGGACACGTGGTGAAATTCCACTCCTGCAGTTTGTTTTTGATTAGTGATTTAGCCCTCATGGGTTGGAATGAAACATGGCTTTCTGTCTGCCAACTGACAACAGCAGAGTATTTTTTCAGGAAAATGTCTTTGATAGTGTTTGGGTTGAAGACCCCTATCCCATGAAGAACACGTTTTGATTTTTAGGGAAGTAGGCAAAATGCAAGTGATTTTCATTGCAAATAAGCGGAGCAGCCTCTAGGAAGGCCCCCCCCCCCTTTTTTTTTTTTGTTTAGCACACTTAGGTAGTTACTGGGTAGCCAACATGTTTGATCCTTTTTTTGTTTAAATTCATTATAGGGCTTTGAAATGTTTTAAAACTTTGAAAAATTTATTTTATTATGGAAGGAACACTTAACATGAGATATTCTTAACAAAATTTTAAGTGAACAATATTGACTGGAGGTACAATGTTGCACAATAGATCTCTCACACTTATTCATTTTGCTTGACTGAAACTTTTTCCTGACATTTAGTTACTCTGTTTCAGTGTAATTTGACTGTATTTTTCTAATACCGCTCTCAATATTTTTTTTTAAAAAGGAGCTGATGACTAAACAGTTTATTTCTAATCTCAAGCTTTGCGCAGTGGCAGTATCATAGCCAATGAAGTTTATCCAAAGAGCGATTATTGCTTATTGAAAACTGGAGAATCTCAATGACTTTTTGCATTGTCTTTCTTGCTAAATAGGCTTCAGTCAAGGTATGTTATCTTCTTGATCTTCTACCCAAGACTTCCAAGTTTTTTCCTGGGAACTGTAGTTGCAATTTATTTGACATTCCCAGGTCTTATTCACTAGAGGATCCAGTTATTAGAGCTTCACTCAGGGAAGCTCCTGGTATATATATAACCGTTTTCTTCTTCAACTTCCTTCACTGAATAGCAGCAGCTGTAGAGATTTTCCTGACTTAAGCATAATAGGAAACGTATACACATGTTGCATATGTGTGTTTTTCTTTATCTTCTTAGCATTGAAAGGCTATGTCCTACTGTATATGAATTTTTTTGAGGGGAGGGGATTTTTTTGCTTTTATTCTTTTTTTAACAGTGACTTGTAACCAGTTAGAAAATGGTTTTTAAAGAAGTGAATGAGTTTCTTCAGTCATTTTCTTGGTGCAGGAATAGTCTGGACGGCTGCTGCTCTGTACTAAGAACATTTTAGTACCCAAACTTTCAGGACTTGATTCTCTTGCCTAAGATTCCATCAGCCCAGCTCTTTGGTGAGTTCCACCAGTATTTTACATGGATTAATCCCAGAGCTCAGACTATATTATTCAGCATTCCTTTTTCTCCTCCTTCTATAGTTAGGCTTGGCTTAGAGCCCGAAGTATGTGTATTTGTCTTTTTCCCCCATTCTGAAACCCGAGTTTATCACTCTCTAGACTAGTGATGGAGAGCTTGTTACACTAAATCAGCGTCCTGAATGTTTTTACTTTGGACAATTCATTGAATCATTTGACATTCAGGATTTCACTTAGCTTTGGGCATATTAAATCACTGAATAATCTGGAAACAGATAAGTTGTTTAGTCAGCCTATGTATTTGATCTTCTAAAATATAGCTATATTTATACATACATATGTAAAGTACATTATCCCATAAACTCTGTGGCGATGCATATGGCTGTACATATTATGACAGTCTGGGAGTTTAGAATTTATAGCTCCAAATGATTTTCATGAATAATACACATTAACAAACATAGTTCATTTTTTAAAAACTTTATCTGTGATTCAAATAAGTATCAAATTGATGCAGGAGATGAAAGTATATTTTGTGGGGACCCTTTCCCCCTCCCCATGTGGGAGTCTATTCTGTGGGACTCATCCCTCTCCCTATGTGGGAGTCTGTATTTGTTCTTTAATAAATTTCCACCTTTGCTATACCAAAAAAAAAAAAGTAATTTTGTATGTTTCTATACATATGTAATGGGGGAGGACCTATTGGTGTTTATTTCCACCTACTTCTTAGGTGGAAATCCATGCTTTAGTTAAGTCAAGTTGTATTGTACCTTCTCTGCTCTTTGCTCCTTGTGAATTTGGCCTTCTTTATTATAATGTTTTAATTCAAGCACTTTCCTTTTTTTCATGTCTCACATCCAGAAGAGTTCGGCTGTGTTTTCCTTTGATAGCACATGTTTTGGTCATGTCTGAGTTTAGGCTGCTTGGCACCTTCCATGTTTAGCTGTCAGTGAGTGGCCTCTGGACCTTCTTTTTATGAAGATGGTTGTGAGGAAGTTCAGGAATCAGAATCCTTCCATGTGACTAATCTACAGCCTACTGCCATTTTCCAGAATTCTGATAATCTTTGACACCCAGAGATTAAGCCCTTCTTTGGATCAGATTGAGATACTCCAAAATTACCCAATTTGTAGCATTTTTTTTTAAGCAGCATGAGCACTGGGTTGTCGTTAGCAGGCCAGAATGAGCTATAAATAAATAAAACCCTATAGTGCTTGCTTCATTCAGGGTAGTGTGCTGATAAGATGCAAGCATCTGGGAGAAGAGAAGATGCTCAGCAGGTTTAAGTGCTTATCAAAGTGCTTTCCTGTATCCATGGCTCAGCTGCTGGTCTCTGCTGTGTTATTTTGGCACTCTAGACTTGTAAGATTGGAGAGTTGAGTTGAAAACTCTCAATATATCATTAGAGTAGCCCAAGGTCCCTTCTTGTCAAAGAAGGCTAGCTGATTCCTGGGGGAAAGAAAAGCAGAATCCAGGGCACCTGTAAATCCCTGTAGTTTTGTGCTGTGGGTTTGTAGCTAATTATACAGCAGGCAGCAGTAATATGCTGCAGCTCCGTTGGCATACTTGTTTCAGAAAGAGCAAAATCTTGCAGCAGAGCAAAGAAGGGCTTTTAAAGAGGCTGTAAATGAATGAATCAATGATCATTTTATTGTAAACTAAAGCTCTACATTGGAGTAAGGGCATCTGAGCTGTGAGGAGGTGGTGGGGAGATGCCAATTGAAATACATGGTTCAGATGTGTTTTAAAGCTCTTGATTTGGATTCTCCTGCAGAAATAGTCATGCACGGAGACCACCACTGGTCACAGCCAGTCAAATTGCTCTTTCTCCTACGGTACTGCTGTTAGCAACTACTAGTAGGTTATTCAGCCGACCTCTTCTGATTCTGCTTTGCTGCCTGATTTCAAAAGATTTGCCCTATATGGCTCTCAGTCACAGCTTGATGTAACCACTGCTTGTTTGCATGCATCCCCGTCATTTTCATATAGGGTCTTCCTCCTCCCCTTCATTTTAGAAGGCAGAAGAATCGGGAGCATTTTTATATGATAAGAAATTTATGCAGGGCCAGCTAGAATCAAGCAAAATGAAATTCAGCTGGAAGGGATGGCAAAAGGCTCAGAGAACTTGTGACTGCCAGAGAAGTCAGTGTTCCTTAAATAAAGAGGGTTCAGCTAGCAGGCAGCAACTCTGACTTTGCATTCATATTGAAGCAGGCTCTCCAGCCATTCTAGGCAGACAGATCAATAAAATCAGAGGTGACTTAATGCCAAGAACCTCAGAATTCAAAGGATTTCTCTTGTCCTTTTTTAAATTTATTCTTTATTGATGTGGAATGCTAGCCTCGGAAACTGCGATGAGAAACTGCCCGGTTTAGATTCTGGTTTATGACAAGCCTATTGAACAGTGTCCTTGGAATGCATCCCCTTTGGTTTCTCAGTTCTCACATCTATAGAATGGAGCTGTTCTACTGGAAAGAAAAGGGTTCCAATAGTCATCAAAACATTGTGAATGAGGGTTCATCGTCAGTGCTTTGAATAGCCTAAACAGCAAATGTCTTATGAGAAGTGAATTTATATCCCATGTATTTGAAAATGCAGTTGATTGCTTTATCAGAGATTGAGCAATTGGATTATTTTTTCATGATGGGTATGCAGTGAATGTCATAGATTTTATTTTATATTTTTAGCCACATAAATGGAAGAGTTGACTCATACAATCTCTTTCTTGATTGTTTTTATGCAGACCATACATCTAGCTTCCTAGTGTATCACAATACTGTACAGTATGCCACATTGGTCATATTCTTTAATTAATCAAATAGCCCCTGATAGGGCAACAAAATATGTAAATGATCATATGGACATGGCTAACTATTTACCTTGTAATAGAGAATTTATCCTTCCTTCTCTCCAGCCCCACAGATTCTTATTGTACCAAGAAGGAAAAGCTGCCTCTAAAGTTACCTCTAACATGATTGATTTGATGCCATTCTTTTAAAAACTGGAGATGTTGGGAGTTTTTGTTCATACCCCATACTGTGTAGATGATGCACAATTTCTATAACAAAGCAGCAGGGGGCTCCCTATGAGAGCATGAGAATTGCTGATGGAGAAGGACTGGCTTTTTGTTGATGGTGTTCTTTTCAATTCAGGCCCTTTTCTGCTGAAAACTTGGCCATCGTCCTGTGAAGATTCCCTAAGGGATTAAAGTGTAGCTACAGAAGCAGAGAGATCATTTTATTAGTTTAAGAAATTGGTTAACAGTTGAGAGAGATTATACTGGTTTCTAAATTCCAGAAACCTGGATAGATGGAGCCTGAGATTGCTTTGGTTTAGGGTCCTTCTCTCTGAACTGAGTGAGGTTCATAGGAAGGGACTGTGCAGGTGACTCCTTTCTTTAGAATTCTTTATATCTTAAAAGCAAGACTTTTCTATTTCTCATTAGTGTCTACATTTAATTTTCTTAGTTTTACCTCCCTTTGCTCTAAAACTATGCATACTTCATGTTTGTTGTTGAGGGCCCAGTGCATTATAACTAAGGGTGTCTTGTAAAATGAAACCTATTCCCCTGAGAGGCTGAAAGAATGCACACAGCAAAGGTGCAGGTTTTTGCACTCGGAGGTTGCGCTTGCTGTCTTAGGAATTCACTCTGTGATACAGGTTTGATGCAGAGAGCATTGCTACTCACAAATCACACGAGGTATACAGTTTGTGTGCAGTGATATGTCACAGCTTTTTATTTATATGGCCAGCTCAGTCTATTCTGCTCCTTTCAATGCCATGGAAAGTGCATCATTTTCCTCCCTCTCTCCTCCTTCCCACATATCATCAGCACCACCCACTACGTTCTGTCCATTAAGTCCTCTGTGTGCCAGAAACCCCAACAATGATTAAATGCTGATAAAAGAATGTTAGAAGGTTAAGATATCAACCCCCTTACAGTCCTCCTAAATTGTGGGTGGTAAGTATAACTTTGCCCTTTTAACATTGGAAATAAGAGGTTTTAGTTGGTGTGGTGTTTTTTTTTTCTTTATGTTGAGGAAATGCCTGACATCATTTTAAGAAACAAAAAGATTTGGTAGCAAAGACCAAAGAGAAAATAGGAGACTTGCTTTGCAGTTTCCATATTTACCCTAGTCTTTCTTTCATGATTTTGGCACATTCTTTATTGGGAATAACTAAGGTTAGCCAAATTTAGGTAAGATTTTATTTATGAGAGGCCTAGAGTTTTTAAGCTTACAGCAATTTTAAAAAGTCATTGTTATTCTAAACAAAATATATAAATGATAATTTAAAAAGTGTTAATTTTTACATATTATATCCCTCTAGCCATAGAATCATTATATTCCTACTTGATTTTCACTTCCTTAAAGCTTCTGTACTTACAAAGCACCCTCCTTTCCAACACCAACACCACTGCTGTCACCACCACCACCACCCACAACCCACCACCACCACCCACAACTCACCACCACCCACAACTCACCACCACCATCCTCCACCACCACTCACCACCACTGTCCACCCAGATCTGTGGGAGGAAGATGTTGGTGGAAGAGACTTGAAAGGCAGCTTGGGAACTCACTGGCTCCTTTTCTTTGGAGGAGAGTTTGTAGGTTCATAACATACTCTTCAAAAACAATTAAGGTGGGAGGGGCTATAGAATCAACTTCTCTGGACCTCTTTATTACATTTTTAGCAAAATAGGAACAAGAAAGAAGATTCTCTAAGAATCTTGTCAAGAATTCTATTTCATGTTGAGCTTAATATGCCATATCATATAACTTAAATTAATTTTCATGAGCCTGTGTTTTATCACTATGCATTATTTTTTTGTAATAGAGCTATAAAAAATCCATGGTAAATATATTTGACCGTTTCCATCAACGGCTGCTTGGTGAGGTAGGTCAGGAGGCATGCCTCTTTGGAGGCACCCTGGAGGTGGAAGGGTAATGAGCACTTATGTCTGCTGAATGCCAGAGCTGCCAAATTGGAGCTCCTCACAACTGGTGTGTATCTGCTCTGACAGTTCTTTTATTATGGCTTTTACTAACCTATAAGTAACTAACTGTGATTGTTTAATTACAGAGGGAACATCCCCACGCTAAACAGGTACCGTATGTTTAGTTTTTTTTTCATTTCCAATTAAAAACACCCTTTTTGTAACTTAGAATAGTGAAATCAGGGGGAAAAATAGCTCTATACTGGACAAGCTAATACGTTATCTTCTGCCAGGGAGTCCATCCTGAGCTCCCCTTTGAATGTACTAAGTTATTTTATTTGGAAAACATGTCTTCAGCTTTTCTTCAGCTATTAAAAAAGCAATACTTGAAAAGCCTCAGTATGGAAAAGCTCTCATCAGCTGTCAATGAGAGGAGAGTTGTCTGCTTGATGGTCATCTTTGCTGTAAACTTTTTTTTTTTGCTAAGTTATATGTCTGGTTGGGGCTTTCATAGGAGAACCCCTTAAAGTTATCACTATCCTGGGAAATTGTTCTTAATTTTTTCAGTTTTGAGTTTCTCTTATTTGCTTCTCAGAGGAATGCAAATTCAGAAATAGCTGATCTCATGTTTTATAAATTTGTTTGCTTTTTTTTCTAAATGATGATAATGATATGAAAGTCAAATTTTATTTCAGACCTATAATAAGAGTCACATTGGAAAAGTATATTTAAGTTTTGACGTGGATAGCCCTGGGAAGAGGTTTCTAGGCCAATATAACACAAGTGATATTTTAGTACTTTGAGGTCCCTTCTCCTTCTGAGCCAAGCAAGGCAACACAATGCAAGTTTGAGAGGAAAGCAATTCTGATTGGAATTTAATCCACAGAATGCTAAAGCAATAATAGGTTGGTGGCGAGCTCTTTGTACATGATCACTTATACATTGAAATATTTATAGGCTTATGTTTATTTTGTCCCTCTCCCTTTAAATATTAAGTAATCAAAACTCGTTGAAGCTTTTAGCATCCAATTTAGATGGGAGAGGAAAGGGAGTGCTTTTGTTTGGTCCTCTTGCCTACCCTTGGAGACTGGGCTTGGTTCATTCCTGCCTGCCTTCAGCTGTTCTGACCCATGAACATAGTACCAAGGGAAACTGAATAGTGGATATTTCCCATGGGGTTCAGCTGAGTAAAAAAGATATTTAACCCTATGTTTGTCACAAGCACAGCCTGATAGCTTATTTAGAGGGAGTTCCCTTTAAGTGTTACCTGGAACTCTTTTCTTTCCTTTCTACTATCAGGCAGGTAGAAAAGATACAATGCCTCACAAACTTGCTCCTTTAGTGAATATATTTGGTGATCCTAGAAAAGAGGATGATAGTATTTCGGAGTTCATACAACTCTGAATCCCAGTTTCTAGTGAGCACCATGTGTAAGACTTGCTTGCTGTGTGTTTCATTTGTTTGTTTATTTCATTCATGGTATCAATGGTTTCCTCTCCCACCCTGCCTTTCTATTCCCCAGTACTATCAAAGATGAAGTACCTTCTTCATAGTCATGAGTTGCCAAGGGAATAAAAACCCGGAGTGTCAGTCTCTATAGTCTGTGTGAGCAGCACTTCCATCCTATAAAAAAATTCCATTGCCTTTTATAATTACAATTTGCAGTAGAGTACAGTATGTACCCAGATCTCAAGTCCACATTGCTGGCTCTCTTCCCCCTGCAGTGCTGCAGGTGGTGCACTTAAGGAGATTTTAGAGCAGCTCCCTGAAGGTCAGGTGCCATTGCCTTGCTCTGAACTTGCTTCCGATCAGTATGCCGGTAACATGTCAGGCAAGTCCTAGAGGCATCCTTCAGCTTGGTCCTTCCTAACAGGCTGCCCTGATTGACTGGGCATTCAGAAACACTTTACAGTATTATTTATCAGTGCATACTGCTGAGGTGCATCAAGGAATATACAGCTTCATTATGTTTTTAGATTGAACAAATCAGTTCAGTTCTCTTCGAGCATCTCCATTTAGCACTTCTTTGTCATGCTTACACATACTGTGAGACCTATGCTCTGCCCTTTCATATCCTGCTGGGATTTATTAAGGGCTTTTGGTGAAGGTATGCTTACCTTAGTATAGAAATGTCTGACTATAAAATAGAAATTTTGCAATTTAGGATTGAAAATGTCTCTCTTTCAAAAAGGGAGGAGCTATAATCCTTATGATTGCTATTTCTCTCAGCCCATTAAAGAAAAAAAGTAAATACTTCATAAGTTCCTTTTATAGACTGTGACTTGTTTCTGTATGGTAAATAATGTTTTTTATAATGATCTACTAAACCATTCCAAATGACTTAGAGTTGTTGCACATGCATATATCTATCTGTGAATACTTAATCTGTTACAGTTACTAGAGAAAAATGCCTTAAGTGTTGCCTAGTTACAACTTACTTGGCTTGCTTACTTCCTTTTAAAATAGGAAATGTTTTCGGGAAGGGGAAGATGCAGAATGGTTTTTAACCCCTATGTGCTGTTTATTCATCAGACACGCCATGATGTCATTGTGTTAAAACTGCCATGAAATTTCTGACGGTCCTTAGATTTTTATTTGGAGAAATTTTGGAGTGGTAAAAATATAGCTTGTGTGTCTGTATACATGGGGCGGGGGTGGTGATGGTGGAGGAATTCAAATGAAACGGTTAATGTGACTGTAGCAAGACGGCCTTATCCATACTGGGTTAAAAACCAAATCTGCTCTGCAACCTGACCCTATTTCTGAGTTTTCTCCTAGCTCCTTTTCCCTATTGTTACTCTCCCAGCCCTTGCTCCTCCCCTCCTTGTCTGACACACTTGGTTGAATTACCATTTAGAATGTCCTTCTCCTCCAACCTCAACCACTGTGGCATGACTCATGTAGCTAATGTCAGCGATGTGCTGTTGGACAACTCATTCACTCCACCATGTCAGCGGATGGGCGGAATGGTCTCTTTTCGGACTTTTGAAGATTTTGTCAGGTAAGACACTGTGGAGCCGTGTATGTACAAGAGGAGCGATGGGCGTCTGTGTTTTGGGAGTCTCAGGTTTCTGCCAAATGAATAAAGGTCCCCAGAAGAGCCATGAGCCAGCTAAGGAGATGTAGCCCTTGCTGTATATGCCCTCAGAGAGGTATATGTCCTTCCATTTCTACCTCTCACTCAGACTCTACAAGCCTCTAGTTGTTATATGAGCCTGGTCAGAAAAAAAGAAACAAACAAAAACCATCGTTTTCCTTAGGAGCTAGCAGAAGAAGCTGTCTGCTCTGTGATGAGTGAAATGTCAGGAGAAATTAAACACAACACTAGAGTGAGCCCACCAGAGACGATACATCTTTTGATTAAATGCATTCAGCATCTATCTCTTGATGTATACTGATGCATTACCCTAGGGGGAGGGGTAATTACATTGGTCTGTCACTGCTCCAGTCCCAGGCTCTTTCTGTTACTTTAAGACTGATGATGACAGCAGTGCTCATATCTTACATACAAAAAAAAGCAAAACTAAAGCTTTAGATCATTCTTTATTAAAAAGAAAAAAATATGCTTTATTAAAGTTGAAACAATCCATCCCCCTAATTTCTGCCACTTGGTGAAATTTTGCATATCACCTCTAGACACTGGTGATTGCGTTCAGTTGACTGTTGAGCACAGGTAAGGTAGATTATTCTTTTAGACTGAGCTGGCAATGGCAGCATTCATATTCTGCCACTTGGATTTTCATGGTGGGTGTTTTTCTCTGGTATTTTTCAGGATCTTTGGTGAAGTGATGGGCTGCTTCTGTGATTCCCCACCCCAAAGCCCCACATTCCCTGAGGCAGGTCACACGTCTCTATACGATGAAGACAAGGTATACTGTCCCTTTGGGAGACTGCTTTGCTCCTTCAGATACATGACTTATACTGTGTATATACTATCTTTCTGACTTTGGAGTGTTATAGGAAAGAATCCATTTTTTTAAAAAATCCTGACCTGAGGATATTTTTTTCATTGATTTTTCTTTTTCTTTTTTAAAGATAATGGAGGGAGAGAAGAGAAAAACATTGATGTGAGAGAGAGACATTGATTGGTTACCTCTGTTTGCACTCTGACCGGGGTTAGGGATCTAGCCTACAACCAAACAACATGCTCTTGACCAGGAATCGAACCTGTGACCCTTTGGTCCACGGGCTGATGCTCTAACTGGCCAGGGCAAGAATTCATCTTTTTACCCTACTTTATGTTACTTAATTTTATATGCCTCATCAAGTATTTTTGGAAATCTGTAGAATATAAATTCTGACCTAAAACATAAATAAAACATATTAATCCTGGAATCCATACTGTGGAATAGGCTTGGCTATATCCATTTTAGCTGCCTCTGGGTCTCTGAATGTTGTTTCAAAGAATTCAGCTTTGGTTGCTTCAATTCTTATGTAGTGATGGCTTGTATATTTGCACAGTGGTACTATTACAGTCTTCAGGGAATGGTACACTTAGATAGCAGGAAAAATATGCATTTTTTTTAAAGCTTTGTCCTTTTATTAAATCCCTTCTATTCATTTCTCAGTAAATAAGTTGTTGTTTTTCCCTACCAGGTTCTTTTTCTGTGGTTTGACACTTCAACTGTATGATAAATTGTTAGGAAATATATTATGAGGGAATATGTTCACATGGCTTCTTTCACTCATTTTTCTTCACCTTCTGTGAAGAGATGTAGCAGTTGTTTTCATTCCCATTTTATTGGTAACAAAATTGAGACTGATCTTCAAGGTCATGTCAAGTCAAGGTTTGGGGCCACTTCTAGCTAATGCCTTTGCTGCCTTATCTTTTAAAAGTTGGATGTTTTACTTCATTTAATCTCCATTGTGGATGTTGGGTGGTGGTTTCAATTTGCTTATGAGGGCTAGTGGGCAAATCAAAATGTCCTGTGGGGCATATCTCTTTTTCAGTCATTCTACTAAGTACTATAATTTTTCTCTGCCTCTGTATTAACCAGTCTCCTAATGTCTTTGTCTTGTGTTCTTGGGTTACAGGTCCCCAGGGATGAACCTATTCACATTCTGAATGTGGCTATCAAGACTGACTGTGATATTGAGGATGACAGGCTGGCAGCGATGTTCAGAGAGTTTACCCAGCAAAACGTAAGCCCTCAGCTGGGTGGAAACCTGTGACGGCTCCTTTCCTGCTGGCTGGATATCATACCCATCTTTTTATCAGTTGCTACTTGTAAGGCCTATCACTGTTGATGGCTATGTCCTTCACATAGTTCTCTGCCTATAGGGGTAAAATTCCAAAGGGACTTAATAGTATATAATGAATACCTTTTTATGTCAAGAAATATAGACCTCAACTATTTAAAATGTATCTCGCACTGACATCAAACTTCATAGTTTAAACCTAAATTTCCATCATTTCCCTTGACCTTTTCTGACCCCCCATCTGCTCTACTCCCCTCCCCCGCCAAACAAAACAAAAACCCCAAGAAACCGGTCTTTCAGAAATCATTGACTTCCTCTTGCCATTGCATGATGCTGCTCCTTTACCACAATCAATGTGTTTATTTGTATCTGGTCAGTCACCAAGGTCTGTCTTTTGTTTGTACTGCCTCTTTCCCTCCCTTCTTCCCTTTCTTTCTTTGCAGATTTTTAATTCCCACTACCATCTCTCTGGTTTAAAACCTAATTCACCTCACACCTGAGACACTACAACATGTTTACTTGTGATCTACCTATCTTCCTTCACTCTTCCCTTCCAGATAGTTTCCATTCTGTTCACCACCACAAAATTAAATGGCCAGAATGCCCTCTTACCCACTCAGCAATGATTCTCTGTTACCTCTAGGATCTCTCCTTAACTTGATATTTAACATCAGCCTATTGATGAAGGCTAACGATCTATCCTTCACTGTTCTGGGAAAATACCTAAGCTTTTGTGTCTCGTCTCCTCTCCTGCCCCTCACCCGGAATGTTTCTTTCTCTTTCCAAATCCTGCTTGTTTTAAAGACTGTTTCAAATTTCACCTCTTCTATGAGTACTTCTCTGAATAGCCCTAACTAAAATGTATTTTTCCTCCCTTGAACTTTTAATTGGTCAGCATACATTCACTAGCAATAATAATACTTTATTTATAAAGAACTTCTGTGTACAATTTTTTATTTGCACCTCACCACAGTCCCATGAGGTTAGATTAGTTAGGAATTATTCCAGTTTGGCACATGGGGAAAAACTCAAGCTTAGATTAATTAATCCACCCCTCCCCCTTTGACCACCAGCTAGTAGATGATGGAGCAAAAAAATAGTGTTTAAGGGCTTTGATTCCACCTCTAGGGGCCACAGATCTAGGTGCTTTAGTAAATGATGTATTTTTTTAGCCCTGAAGATGCTTCAAGTCTAGTTGGAGGGACTGGTTAGGCATGCTCAAAATAATAGAGTACATATAGTTACATGTCATTGCAATATATGATAGATGCCAAAGTGTCCTCTTTACCTGTCCTTCATGACAAAGACCCATGTGTTTTCTTGGAATGGGAACTACCTAGTTATAGTGCTTATTATAAAGAAAGAACTGAATAGATTTTTAACAGTGTGATTTAGCAGTATAAACAATGTCACCGGCATTAACATCATGTAATGCTAATGGTAGATACCTTTGAAAAGATGGTAACTTTGTGCTTAATGTGAGTCCTAGCATTTACTCCATGTTGCTCTGGAATTATAGTGGCCACCCTGAAGAAAGGCACTTACAGAAAAGTGAAAATAGGGGACATGCCTGGGAATTCTTCTTTAGAAGAGAAATGTACCTTTCTTTTTGCCCTTGTCCTGTGAATACATAAAATTAACCTGAAACCAGGGACCAAAGAAACCTTAGCTGGAAGAGTGCTAATGTTGTGCATGACTGCTGATGCTGCTATTTGCTGAGATAATCTGAAATTTTCTTCTCAGGTTTTGAGGCACTAATTGCCCTTATTTGATTGTTTTGACCTCAACTGTAGGCTTTTTATTACCCTCAGATCTTAGTACTGTATGTCATCATATGTTGATTTAAAGAGGCAGTTTCTTCATCTTCACTACATAAATTTATAACATTAATTGGCAATAAGAAATTACCTTTTTCTTTTACTAGACTTGTAAACTGAGGCACAGAGAAATCCATTGTCGTTGCCCGAGGCTATTCAGAAGGGTAAGGGACATTCCAAGCCTAGAGAAGCTGTTAACTGCATCAGATACTGTGCTTATCCAGAAATATTAGGCATTTTCACTTCCTTGTTTTGAAAAGAATGTAAAAATAAAAATAAGGAAAGGTAATAAAAAAAAGCTGAAATAACTAGTTTTATTTTTCACTTCATGATCAGGTTCCTAGCAGTTTAGAAAAAGTTTCTTTTTTTTTTAAAGCACTCATTAAACTATCAAATAGGTTGATCCAAATTGTCCAAATAATCTTCTAGTCCCAGCATGTCTTTTTTTCTCTCATAGAAATTAGGATCATATATTTGTAAATGACTTGTGGAGGAGATTGAAGCAGTCAGTGTAAATGGAGTTTCTCCAGGTGCTGGCGCCTAATCGCTGGGTAATAGCTGTGGACTTGCTGTGAGGCCCGCATTATTACAATGTAATCAGAATCCTGTTGCTCTGCTGTTATTGTCAGCCACTTGTGGAATTTTAAAAGCAATAACAGTTTTGACTTTAAATCATGGCATTATTAAAGTTATTTTCTTCCCTTGCCTGAACATAGCTATTGATGCTTGTCTTTGAAGGGCTTGGCTGTGGTGGAATTCTTTGTTGGTGGTATCAGAAGAAATGTTTCTGTTCCTTGGCACACTGAAAGATTGAGAACCACCACCACTCACCCCTCCCTTCACTCCTACCTTCCTCCTTTCTTTCTTCCCTTCCTCCCTCCCTCCCTTCCTTTTTTTATTATAGTATCAATACTTGGTTATTTATAATAACAGTTATGATGTCAGTACAGATCATTTATTAAAATTATTAAGCCAAAATTTATGTATATTTGATCAGGGAATTTATTATTAGGAAATTCATTTTTCCAATTACGTTTTGCTTATGTTGCTAATTAATTTTATTACTAAGTAAATGCCATAATAGAAAATGTTCTCCAATAGGAGGAAATGGCTTGGGACTGTGCTTATTTATAAGCAGACTCCAATTTGGATTTTAAAAATATATAGTATCATGAAAATCAAGAATTAGCTTATGAACATATTTCTTGGTTAGAGTTATAGCAAGGAATTGATGAAACTAAAGTCTGGACTTAGTTTGCAAAAGCCCACATATTTTTTCTATTTGTGTTACTCATATATTTTCACAGGTCATTCAACTGGTGAGATTGCTTTTCTACTTGTTGCCATGTAGCCCCTCTTTGCTAGGGCCCTGTAAGATCATGCTGTTTACTTAGCTCCCTAACTAAGTAACAAACTGTTCCTTTGTCTCTCCCTTTTGAGATAAATGAGCAGTACAGATAGAAGAAAGCTTAGATCCAAAGGCCCAAGACTCATATGAGACAGTCTTAACACTGCTGGTCTCTCTTGCCTTCTAATACACTGCTCAGCTATGCAAGTGGATATATGAATAATCACTAAATTTAAAAGTTGATTAAACATTTCTTTTAGCAATTTTTAAAGAGAATTAAAAAAATACTTTCATGTAAAGTGGGGGGGGCGTGTTCTAGAAGAAATGAAAAGATCAGGATTTGTTAGGTTGGGTTCTAGGAATGCTATATATGATGGTAGGTGCTATCTATAATCTAAACAATAGTTTAGAACCTGAATTTTCCACTTTATGAAATTTTCTTCTTCTTCCTCTGATCTGAATGACCTGATTTCATTTATCTTCTGTTTTAGTTTTAATCTTCACATTTGAACATTCTCACCAATGTGATTTCTATAAGTAGGAATTGTGCTAAAATCTACCTTGAAGTGAATCAGACCTTAGAGAATTTAGGTAACTTCATATGACCCCTTTTCCTACACAAAGTTCTCTCTCAATTTTGTCCAGATCAATATAAAACTTATCCCATAAGACTTAGTCCCAGGTTCCAGATGGAAATTTATTTATTTGCAAGTTTGAAGGTACTAAGCCAAAACATAGATAACCAAAAAGGATGTTTAGCCCAATTAGAGCCTGTGGAGGACTGTATTGGGGTAAGATTTAGGATGAATGGAGATCTTATCTATCTTTTATTTTACATGTTTCTCCATAGAAAGCTACTCTGGTTGAGCATGGAATCCGCCGCCTTACTTTCCTGGTTGCACAAAAGGTATTGGCAATATGTGAATTACACCTGTCTAACATTTCTTATGATGCTGCTAGAATTTTTAAAAGTCAGAAAGAGGAGTTATAATCATAAACTTATTTATAGAATTTATGCAGAGAAATAAATTTTCTATAAGTTTAAGAAAAACATTAACTCATCATCTTTTACTCAATTTGGTTTTAAAATTATTATTTCTTTCCTTTCTGTCTTTCACTTGAAAGGATTTTAGGAAACAGATCAGCTATGAGGTGGATCAGAGATTTCATGTAAGTAAAAGGAACAATAATGAAATATTATTTACTGTTTTATCTGTTTGCCATTGATTATTTAAACATAGAATACGTGTGAATTATTTAGAAGGGCTGGACTGATGTTTGGTCCCTCTTCTTTTAGAAAGTATTATAATGACTATTCAATTCTATGATTGTTGTTGTTTTTTCTACCCTATAACATTCTCAGTGTATCTCTGAGAAATAATTAAGAATGAGCATATGCATTTATCTGAATGAATAAGGTAGAAGCAGGAGCTAATTTCTTCTACGCACACAGTGAATCAATAATCGAGAACTATCAATTGCACTTTGGGGTCTTGGCTTTTACCAAAGAGGATTCAAGTTCTATTATTGAGAATTATCAATTATGTGAAACAATCATTTATTATTAAAATGCCTTAACCAAGCCTAACTTGGTACTTTTGTCTTATGTTAATTTTAGGAGCAGGAAATAAATAAAAATTGCGCATTAAGTTGCTTGTTCTATTTAACTGAATTAACTTAATATTTCTGAGATTAAAAGTTTTATTGAGAAGTAAGTTATTAGCCTGGTATCTGAACTAAAGCATCCCCTTATGATCAGTATGATGATAGCACTAAGACCAAAAACCCAGTTTGCAATCAAGATGTCATTCTCTAAAACGACTGATTGTAGTAAAAACATTTCTTTATAAGTTGATCCTAATATAGCTAAGATTCCAGAGGATCTTAGGAAGCCTTAATTTTCCTGATAAGAACTTTGTTTTTATTTTGTTTTATCAATTAAGATAATTAAATTAGTTTTCAAGGCCTGTTCATTTGCAATATTGAAGATAATATTTGGGATTCTGGAAATGACTTTAAACTTAAGGACCTATGTGTGGTTGCTTTTATTGCCCTGTTGTTTATTAGATCTTTAGCATTTGACATTTCGTTTTCCTTCTAACAGTTCACCTTGTTGGTCTAGTCCAGCAATTTTCAACCTTTTTAATCCCATGGGACACATAAACTAATTACTAAAATTCTGTGGCACACCAAAAAATATGTTTTTTGCTGATATGACAAAAATGGTTATAATTTTGATTTATTCACACCGAACGGCTATTGTTGTGTTGGCTATTGTCATTTTTTAAGTTTAACAATCTAAGGGAAAAGAGGTCAGTGCCCCTAACTAAATAGTCAGGTATTGCATGTTTTAAAAATTCTTGTGGCACACCGATTGAAAACGCTGGTCTAGTCTATAGAGAAACAAGGGAGTCTACCCTGCAAACTAAAGAGCTAAGATTCTCTGAAATGCTCTAGGAAGTGTTGTGGACTGCACAACTCTCCTATGTTATTGATGTCAGGAAGCCAAGCAGAGTACAGATATATATCAATCAATAACTTTAGATAGGAAACTGGAGACAGTGAAGAAGTATGAGGAGCTTAAAGGGAACCCTGGAGCTTTAGGAAGAAAAATCCAGAGCTTAGAGAATAAAATTGATACTTGGGGATAGAATATGAGAGACCATGAATAAGTACTGTGGCCGGTGGATGCTGATCAGAGTTAGGGTAGACATGCCAGAGCAAGGCCCTGGATTTAAAAAGAGTATTGGGCTAGGTTCTTAAGCTTAAACCTGATTTTTATTTTTTCACTGACTTTGGGATACTGTATTTTTCTGGGGAATCATGTTGAATTTGTAAAATTGTTTTCCTTTTTCGTAATGGTTCAGATGGAGCCTTTGTGTTTATAGCACATGAACTGGTTTCCCATAATAAGCATTTCCATGATAAATTAAAACTCTCTACTAAAATTTTTTAAAAGCCAAAGCAATTAATTATCATGGACATTTTTTAATGTGTTTTATACATACAAAAAAGAATACATCCTATCTTACTGCTAAATTTATGTCATGTCCTAGAGTTTAAATACATATATAGCTTAAAACATCTTTTCCCTCTCTGTTCTAATATTTCTGGACTTAGGTTGAATAGGGACATGTACAGGCAAAATCTACTCGGAAATGAGCCCAGCTGTGGGTATTTCTTGGGAATCACGGTCCAGTTCCTATTTATAGTGACATCAAGTGGGAAATTGGTTATATTACCAAGTGACGTGATTTGTCATGAATGTAGGAAAGGTTGCTTTAGAACTTAGAGAAATTAAGGTGGAGACTAGATTTTCTCTGAAGAATTTAATGGCAGAGGAGTTGGGTTATTTTTATGTTAGGCCCCTTAGAAATGATTAGTGGTTACACAGGGGGCAAGGGCAACTATTACTGAATTCCATCCAGGATCTACAATAGCCAGGACCCCTTGGCAGGAGTGGTACAAATCCAGGGCTCACTGCCATGGTATTGCTATAAGTTCCTCTGCTGGTGGTAGCTTACCATTCATGAAGGGTGCTTAGCCTTTGTCATGTCATCTGATGTGTGCTTGCCCCATAGTTAGTGTAGTGTGAAAAGGAGGAAGCTTTCCGTGAGTGTTAGAGATGAATCCCTTGATCTCTCTGGCTTCTTGGTAATCCACTGTGATGTATGCAGTCTCTCCTGTTCTACACTGTGAAATCACTGTATTATTGAATAGAAGAGAGAAAGCAAGGTACATGAGGGGGCAAGGAGAGGAGGAAGGTTACCAAGTTTGGTTCAAGAGCACCATTGGCTGGTGTGGATGAAGCAGCTCTACTGTTACATAGTTGTTTCTCAGACTGTTTCAGAACCAGAACAAGGCAAATGAGGGCCAGAGCAGAGGTTCCTAGAGAGTGGGTATACTGTTAGGTGTTTATTCAGATGCCAGTGAAGGCCATAAGCATTTCCAAAATTTCCATGTTTAATCTCCACAGTCCCACTGGAATGCCTGCTGCTACTTTAGTCTCTTGACTCTACATGAAGCCTGTTCTGACCTGGCCATATTTGTCAGCATTAAGTACACTTGGTGTGGAGTCTGTTTCCAGACCATGTAATTAAATCAAGTGCCTTTCATGGGATCTGAATAACTGCTTAACATTACTACAATAACAGAACATTTGAGGGAAAATGAGCCTATTCTTATAAATATCTTCTTCATATTAAAAAAATATTGAAACCTTGGAAGCCAAAGAGCAGGCTTTGAATTTTTGCAGCTATGAAAGCTGCAGCTCTCTAGTTTCATGTAGTATTAAGTCTGTTCGTTTCACTCACATTTCAGGTTCCAAAAAGTGCAGCAGAAGGTGCTATTTAACTGGAATATAAGTATTATACTTTTTGAAGTTTCCATATTTTTTCAGCCAAGTGTTTTTAACAAAACTAAAATGCACATTTTCAGGATTTCTTCTTATCCTTTGCCACCTAAGCAAGAGCATTAGGGCCAAAAACTGTGATGAGAGTCTAAATCAGTTTTGCGTCTGTGAAGTTTCCTTTTGATTCTTGTTTGTAAGATTTCATGAGATTTGTAAAATTCTGCTATAAATAACCTAGGTACACTTTTATTGATTTTATGTAAATTACTCACACTTTAAAATGAAATGTTTTGGAAGGAAGAGCCCACTATTGAAAAGAGTTATAACGGTTAAGTAGTTCATTTCTTTAAAAAAAAATTTATATGTCAACTATATCTCAATAAAACTGAAAAAAATTGGTAGTTTTGTTTGCTAGTGGATCAACTATTAGTTTGCAGAAGGTTTGGTTTGGGTTTTTGTTTTAATTACAGTCTATATAATTAGTTCTCAGCATGTTGAGGTAAAAGAGAATTGCACCAGCAAGCTTTCAATTTCTTCATCTCATTAGGTTTTTAACATGATTATTAGTATCATAATCAGCTATGATGTTTTCTGTTGCAGGTTTTTACATTCTCTGATTTGCAGGGTGTCTTGATTGGCTAATTTAGTCAAATTATTTTGATTGTCTTGATGATGGTTGGCTGATTTAGAACACAGCAGGGGTATAATTTCTTCCTGAGAAATGTTGCATTCTTTTGTTTTTTGGTACCAGAACACTAAGAGGGTTTTTCTTTGTGTACATTCAATTATGATATTTGCCCATAACACTAGTAGAATATCTGGAAAGCAATTATATTAGTGATAGAATAAGCATGAATGCAGTTAGTGGAAAAATTGGCAATATGAGGATGAGGTACGATGAAGGAATTTACTAAAACTATAGGATCAGACTTTTGTATTTGTTCTTTTCTGTGTTTTTCTGTATTCCTATGATTTTTTTTTGTGTGTGTGTGAGTGCCAAAAGAGATGACTTTCTATAAAAGTCCTCAGACTTGAAGAATTGCTCATTAATCCTGCTGTCCCATTGCACAGAAGTTCTTACTCTCCTATTCTGAATGCTTCATGCTTAAATTGAGGATTTTTTTGCAGAGCTAAAATTTACTCAAAAAATGTTTGCTGATATTATCTCTTAATACCTTTTCTTAGCTAACTTTAATGAAAGTGGTTTTTCTTATTGGTGGTCAATTCCCACCCTGCCAAGAATTAGTCTTTTTCATTATTTGTAATAAAGGCATTTCTATTCAAATTGTTTTGGTTTTCATGCCTTTCAGTTACTACAAATTTTTTCAGTTGGTTTAAGTGGTAAAAAAAAAAAGTGTTTTTTGATTTCTATTGTTACGTTTTTGAAGGAAAATAGTCATTTAAATAAATGTACTAAATAAATATTTTAATTAATATTTATCATACTCTTCTATTCTGTCTTAACAATTAGTTAAAATATTTACTTAATATATCACTTTCCTTGACTTTTCTTTCGGAAATTTCATGAAAGTATTTTGTTACCCTTCTTTTTTTTGACTTGTGTTACCTTAGCTAGTGCTCTGAAAGCCATATTTCTCAAGAATAAAACAAAAATGAGACTCCAAAGCCCTGAGCATGCAACCTACTGACAATGCAGCTGAACATCTTTCTGTTTAACCTTGAAGTCATCCCCATGTTCTTTACTATTATTCAGGGGAATTAGAGAATTACTTACAATTAAAACATCATCGGTAAAAGATCAGTGCTGCGTAAAGTTCACTTTCAAAAGACTTTTAAAGATCTAAGCCTGGACAGGTGGTTTCCCAGGCTTGCTAAACAAGCTCCAAGAAGCCTGTTAAATACAATTTTACAGTTAAAATGCAAGGAAAATGTAAGAAGATTTATTAACTGTGCAAGCTATAGTTAAGGTGAGGGTGAGGTGTAATACCTGTGGAAAGTATTTAACAAGTTTTCAGTAAATTCATGAACTACAACTTTTCAGTATGAGGTTTGTTTTTTAAATTTTTTTTAAAAAGTCTTAATTTCTGTTTAAAGAGAAGACTTCTAATGAACCTGGATTATAACGAAAATAGAGAGGTGATGTTCTACCCTTGAGAAGTAGTGTGGTAGAGATGAAGGGCATGAAGAGACCCAAGTTCATATTCTAGGTTTCTGATACTGGGCATATCACTTGGTCATGACTTCTCAGCTGTAAAATGGGATACCTAACCTCGAGAGGTTGTTGAGAGCATTCAAGGGGACAACACATGGGAGCGCCTGCCACCTAGCAGGCTTTCATTTCAGGTTTCCTAACCCTCATTGAGAGACATTTATGCATCTAGCCCTGGTTTCCCTGCCTTGTCCCAATGAGTGTTTGATTATCTTGCACTCATAATGAAGAAGATGCCTAATGAAACCTCCTGTAGAGGCACATAGTAATGACTTGACTCTAACACCACCAATAGAGCTTCCCATCCGAGAAACAGGGGTATTTGGTGTTAATAAGTTAAATTTCAGAAACTAATGAACTCTGCTAATTGAATTCATCTTTGTTAATTAATAAGGTTCTAGTAAATTGGTTGCTTTCTTTTGTAATGCCCTGCAAAAGAGCGGTAAGACCAAATGATTCCAAGTTTCACTAGTTCCACCCCATTCTTTCTTATACATGTAGTGGTAGTGACCAAAGTAACATCTTTCCTTTTGTCTTGAAACATTATTGTTTAAACCCTTAAAATTATTGATTTGAGAGTGAATGAGGAAGACAAGTGGATTGGGGATTTTATGCTTTCTGGTTAGTGTACATTTTAAGAGTTTCTTAAGGGGAAACTTGGGAAATCAGTCCAGTAACTGCTATTGCAGTGCAGAAGCTTAGAGAGTATATTGGTTTTATTTGCCAGGTTGTGCCAAGAGCAACACCCAGGAAGATTTTTTTTCACTTGGGAGATGAAAAAATATGATTCTCCCCACCCCCCAGGAGAGGGTACCTATTGAAGTTAGGTTAATAGTGTGATTCTCAAATGTGGAAGTGGGGTCAAAGTGATGGTTACCCAGAGGATCATTCACATTCCCCAGGCTAAGGTTCGGCAAGGATTGTGTTTTCTAAGAAACTGTCTTCTAGATGCTTGAGTGCTTCTGTACTATGTGTTGATCCCCAAAGAACCATATCTATGAAGGACTGATACATTTTCCCCTTCTTTTAACACAGAGAGAATTCCCTAAATTTTTCACGTTCCGAGCAAGGGATAAGGTAAGAACTAATACCTTCCCTCTTTTTTTTTTTGTTTTTTGTTTTTGTTTTTTATGTTTCTTTTTCCTTACAAGTCTAAGAGTGGCATATCTTTGCTATTTTTTTCTCTAATTGAATTTGTGCTTCCCTGTGCCTTACATATATCTTAGAACGAAAGAAGACTCTCTTCTGAAAGAGTTTGGTTTAGGAAATAATCAAATATACTGACCTACCCAAGAAAGCAATAAATTTCAAAATCATCCTTATGCTTTTGATGTGATATTAAAGGACTGCTACACTTAGTAGGGTTATTCTCATCACCTACAGACAGTTTGTTTATATTTAGAGTTATGTTTTTTCAATTTTTAAAATACAGACTTTCAGACTGTGTTGGTTTCTTCCTGTTACTGTTCACTCAATTGACATGTACTCTGGAAAAACAATTTAATTTCAGCAAAAAATATATTAAATGTAAATACAGTTCTTAAAAAAGGTCTATATGTATATATAGGATGTTTCAAAGCCAAATACCTCTATTTAAAAAATTATATAATGTTCATATGCCAAGTATTTACTGTGTCTTTTGTATTGTGCCAGAAATTATAAGAGTATAAGACATGGGTTTTTCCCATGAGCATTTTAGACTAGGTGGGTAAAACCAAAACACTGGTATGTGAAGTAGTTGTTAATGTGAAACAGTTTGTAGTTCATTGTGAAAAAAAAATTACAAAGATATTAAATGCTACAGGAGCCTGGGGGAATTGATTTTTTTGTTTCTTTTTAATGGAGAGCATCATCAGTTATAAAAGCATAAATGAAGAAAGCTTGGGAAGTTAAATAGGTTCTTTAGCGCTTAACCTTATGTAAGCTATAGCATTATCCTTGTATGTAGACCATTTTTGTTGTTCATTAGCACATCATAGCTTATGTTTTTATTTTTAAGCATCTCTTTTACTTATGTAAGCATTCATAATATCATTCTGTAACCACTTCTGGTGGGCTGTTTTTTCCTCCAATTCTTGTGCTCAGTTTGAGGAGGATCGTATCTATCGTCATTTGGAGCCTGCCCTTGCCTTCCAGTTAGAGCTGAACCGGATGAGAAATTTTGACCTCACTGCCATTCCATGTGCTAATCACAAGATGCACCTGTATCTCGGAGCAGCCAAAGTGGAAGTGGGCACAGAAGTGACAGACTATAGGTTCTTTGTCCGTGCGATCATCAGACATTCTGATCTGGTCACCAAGGTGGGTGCTGTACTTTAATGGGAAGTTATCCCTGAGGGAAGGGACAGAGGAACAGTCATGGTTCAAAATTAGGTTTTCTCTTATTGAGTCAATGCTCTTATTCATCGCACTCTCTAATAACCAGCCAAAGTTTGAGAATCATTTCTCTTACAGAAGTAAATATTCCATATAATAACAAGCTTTCCCCCATTTCATTTGAATTTCCTTGGTAATGGAAGCATAGTAACTCTCACTTGAGAGAAGGAAAAGCATGTTAACAGAAAATCACAGAGTTAGGTGATGATAGAGGGTAGTGAGACAAGTTAGCAGTGATCCCACTGTAAACTTGTCTAAAGGTAGGGTAGTTTATCTCTATATAGCAAGGTGCTTCCTGGTGTGTTAGTTATTACTACATCCCATAGCCATAACTTTTCTAAACTGCTCTGGTATATGTGAGCTGTAACCCTCTTGGGATTCCGGTATCCCCACCTATTGGAAGGAAATTATATACTAAGAGGCAGCAGGAATTCTTTTTTTTTGTTTTGTTTTGTTAATCCTCACATATTTTTATTCCCCATTGACTTTTTAGAGAGAGTGGAGGGGAGGGGGAAAGGGGAAGAGACAGATACATCGATGTGAGAGAGACACATTGATTGGTTGCCTCCCACACCACCCCAACCAGGGCTAGGCATTGAACCTGCAACCCAGATACATGCCCTTGACCGGGAATCGAACCTGAGACCCTTTGGGCCATGGGTCAATGCTCTAACCACTGAGAAACACCAGCCAGGACTGCAAGAATTCTTAATCTGCCCCTGCTGCCTGTGGATATTGGGCTGACTAGGGAGAAAGGTCAATGCACCTCTAGCAGGTGCCTTATGATTCATGACATACCACCGCTTAAGTAATTATAATAGCCATTTCATTATTACCTCTTAAAACACATTAATATTGATGGTGATTTCTTCCTGCATAGGAAGCTTCTTTTGAATATCTACAAAATGAAGGGGAGCGGCTGCTCCTGGAAGCCATGGATGAGTTGGAAGTCGCTTTTAATAATACAAATGTTCGTACTGACTGCAACCACATCTTCCTCAACTTTGTGCCCACAGTCATCATGGATCCATCAAAGGTACATTTCTTCTTAGCTTCTCTCCCAGAAGTAGCAAACACAAGCAGTGAGATTCATTCATATTTATTCTCACTAGGACCTGGACACAGGTACTCCTGATCAGCTTGTTGAGCCCTTGATATTAAAGTTTACAGAATGCTTATAAGACTGGTTTTGGGGATGGTGTCAGAAATTTTCTATAGCCTTGAAAAGCAGACCTCAAAAATGAAGGTGGTATGATTTATCTTGCTGGTCATTTATTTATAAGCAGTATAAAAACATAAAATATTTTCCACTTCCTCCATTGGTACCTGTGTAATCATATTTGCCATGATAGCAGTCCTATCTATACTAATAAAAGAGTAATAAGCTAATTAGACCAGAGACCTTCCGGACAAAGCCATGGTGGCGGAGCTGAGGCAGAGTTGGTTAGGGGTGATCAGGCCAGGGGGGGAGGGCAGTTGGGGGCGAGCAGGCTGGTGGGGGGGGGCAGTTGGGGGCAAGCAGGCTGGTGGGGGGGCAGTTGGGGGCAATCAGGCTGGCAGGGGGGCAGTTGGGGGCGAGCAGGCTGGTGGGGGGGGGCAATTGGGGGCGAGAAGGCCGGCAAGCAGAGTGGTTAGGAGCAATCAGGCAAACAGGCAGGTGAGCAGTTAGGAGCCAGTGGTCCTGGATTGTGAGAGGGATGTCTGACTGCCAGTTTAGGCTCAATACCACACAGATCAGGCCTAAACTGGCAGTCAGACATCCCACTAGGGGTCCCAAATTGGAGGGTGCAGGCCGGGCTGAGGGACACCCGCCCCCCCGTGCACGAATTTCGTGCACCGGGCCACTAGTTTTATTTAATTACCTAGGATTTCTCATCTAGAATAATTAACTTGCTATTGGGCATTTTGGCAAAATCACTGCCTCGTTGTATTAAATGTTACTTAGCTGATGGCTTAGGGATGTAATGTACCTTCTTAAGTATCTAACCTGTTTGTCTTCAGTATTTTTCCACAGTATTATGTATGTTTTCTAATAAGGAATTTCACTAGTATTATGTATGTTTTCTTACATGAGGCTCTGTTCTAAAATGCATTCCATGTAATTTAAGGAAGGAAAACAAAGTGATTCTATACTTGACCTTTTATCCCACAGAAGGCTGCTTTCTGCTTCTGCTCCCTCTAACCTTTTTCTTTCATATTGTGGAATTGGATAGGAGAACCAGTATATACCCCTTTATTTTTTAAACTATGTTTTTATTGATTTGAGAGAGAGAGAAAGAGATAGAAACCTCAATGAGGGAGAATTATTGATCAGCTATCTCCTACATGCCCCCTACTGGGGATTGATCCTACAATTTGGGCATGTGCCCTGACCAGCAATCGAACCATTGACCTCCTGGATCATAGGTTGATGCTCAGTCACTGAGCCACACCACCTGGGCATACCCCTTTCTCAAGATCAATTGTAGGCATAGACTTTTGCTTTTTGAACTTAGTAAGACCTGAAAAGTCTTTTTCTACTTTTTTTCTTCAAGACTCCAAGCTATTGATCAGTTGCTTTATCTGCCAGGAGAGCCTAGGACAGGACAACTCATTGAATACTAAGTCTCATCATGTAGTTTAAGCAAAGGTTCCCTTAAGCATTCTGGGACTGATGAAGCTGAAAGACTTAAAACATGGCCTGGACACTATATAACTATATATTTTTTTAGATTTAGCCTACAATTTCTCATGAAGTTTTTATATCAGCCTCTCTGTTCGACTCCACACACCCATATACCCTGGCTCTGCCTTTCTAATCATAGGTAGTTGTTAATTTCCTTTATAGAGAGATGTTGATTTTTGTTCCCTTGAGAAAAGAATGGATAAATATCACTTGGTTAACACGCAACTGTGGGGATAGGTAAGTTAACTCCTTGAAATCCATTTTAACCTAAAATTCTGTGGTGCAGAAGCAAATCGCAGGAGTGGCATATTCTTCTAAAAAGCCACAAGAGAAGGGTGGTGTGAGTTATTTTTCAGAGTTTTCTGAGTTGAGAAAGCATTTTAGAAAGATACTTCACTTAAGAAACATTAATTTTGAGTAGTATGTCCCAGCTGCCTGCAGCCATGTTGGAAAAAGTATGTTTTTGCTCTAGTGTATCAATAAGGAGAAATCACACCTAAGGCTGTAGGGTTAAAATAATTTACCTGACCCTGAAAACTAGAAACACTAAACTGACTTGGTATAAAGCTTAGGGAAACTAGGAACATCTGCTTCATATACTTAAATCCCAGTTGGACTAGGCAATGACCAAGCTTCAGAGCTCTGTTTAGAGAAAACATTCTAGCACCACTTACGAATTGCCTATTTTTAATTTGTGCAATTTACCAAGAGACATATATTATAAAGTTTAATAAAATGTATGGGAAAAAGTTCATGGTGGTAATTGCTATGTTGATTTAAGGTCCTGAAAGTGCAATGAAACATAGTTACCATGCATATAAATGCTGCTTAATAGCTATTTAACTAGAGATTTTATTCTTATTTGGGGCTTTCTTTTAAATCCTATGGCTTGTAATTTTAGATATTGCAGACCTTTGAGATAGAATATGAATATAATTGGAAAAGGTGGAAGGAGTTGCACACATTTGGGTGTTTTAGCCATAGAAAACTGCTCATACAACAGGCCAGCATGAAATTGTCCCTGACTTATCTAAGCAAAAGTAGGGTTGGGGAGAAACTATACGACTTTTTGTAAGGAATACATGTACACATCTTGAGAAACCAGCATCTTGTTCCATTCTTCCTTTCCCAAAGATGGGCAGACCTAAAACAGGTCCTAGTTACAGGTTTTTAAGTTTTGTGCTTGGTGATATGTGTGTGTCAGATTGAGGAATCTGTGCGGAGCATGGTAATGCGCTATGGAAGTCGGCTGTGGAAATTACGCGTCCTCCAGGCAGAACTGAAAATCAACATTCGCCTGACACCAACTGGAAAAGCAATTCCCATCCGCCTCTTCCTGACAAACGAGTCTGGCTATTACTTGGACATCAGCCTGTACAAGGAAGTGACTGACTCCAGGACAGCACAGGTACAGTAGTGAAGTACTAGTCAAACTGAGATCTCATCAAAGTTTTTATTTGGTCCTAAGGATAAGCCACTTGCATTTGTTAGAGAAGACCCAAACTCATAAATCCCATTGCTTCACTTAGTGGGCTTGTCCTCTATTAAATGATTGCATGAATTTGAAAAACTTCATTTGCCTCATAAGATGTGCCTGTGTTCCTAATCATGGGTGTTAAAAAACCTCCAGCCTTTAGTCATGTACTGGTGAGCCCTAATAGATGCCAAGTGAACCTAACTCCAGAGGTAATTGTGTGATTTGGGGCTCGCCTTAGGTAGGCTCTAGGGCTACCTGAGCAATCTCACCTTTTCTGATCTGATTTGTCCTTCCTGTTTTCAACCTAGTTAGACCACTCATTAGCAAGTAAAGAAAGGAGAATTGTTGAAAAATGTCACCAAGTTCTATCTTAAAGAAGGAAAATTTCAACATAATAGTTTGAGCAATATCAAGGAGTGATTTTTATCATATTTAACTATTATAATACTCCATTTATACACATTATCTTCAAAGAGTTCTGAGTATTATATGTCTATTAAAGGGCAAAGTGGCAAACTTTTTTAACAGGTAGAAAAATCGAGAATATGAAAATGGAAAGTGACTTTTTTAGTAGTTTGGTCCTGTGATAACAGAATTCCTTTTTAGTCTGTTTTACCACCTTAGTTTCTAAATATTTGGGACATTTGCTGTGATACTGAATTTAGTTTGGTGCACCATTGCTCACGTCTTTTTATGAACTGAGATTTTGTTTCAAGACTTTGGACTGAACTTGGAAAGTGCATGCCTTTTGTTGAAAGGTTGAACTTGCTCCAGTGTGTGTACTCAAAGGGTTCAGTCTATTCTATGCATTGGGTGCCAGGAAGAGATTATGTGTCTCTTGTTTTTATCTGTGTCCTTTTAAATCCTGGAACAGAGGCAAGAAAAGACATTTTTATCAGTACTTTGAAGATGAATTTTAAAACTCTGAGTCTGTATAGCTGTTAGAGTGACCTTTCATTTTGTGCTTTGAGTCCAAGTTAGATGGCCAGAGAAATCTGTCCCGTGACAAGTGAGCAGTTAAAACAGAGAAGCTCACAAGAGTGGGAGGGGTTAGCCAGGAAGAGTATTCAGTAATTTTTCCTGCATTTGATGTTTTTCCGGACAATCTTAAAGACATTTTCAGTCAAAGCTTTTCATGGGTAGGGATGTTTTTAATTAACTTCTACAATGGCTTCAAGGCAAGTCTATTCTTGTGAAAAATAAGATGGCCTCTTGAGATTTCAGTGTTTATGATAAATAAGTTTGTTCTTCATAACTACTTTCCCCCCTTTCTTTGATCAGAAAGATCTTAGATTTCCCTCATGCTGGCTGCTGGTAACACAGGGACATAAAAGGCCCAGAAGCCTTTAGTCAGGGTTTAGTGTGCTGCCCGGCACAAAATAAGCACTCAATACGTATCTGAATGAATGAATGAATGAGCTACCTTTAGCCTAAGGCAGAACCTCTTTTACCATGGGTCCTGCATATTTAGGAAGCCCTGAAGAAGGAGGTCTCCCTCAGGCGCTTTAATTGAGAGAGTTCAGCGGCCACTGCCCTATGTGAACTGGGGGGAACCCACAAGAAAAACAGCCTCCAACCCAATTCTGGCACTTCTAATGCCTACCTGGTGCTTATTGACGATTTGTTTTTCCCCTTTCTTTGCTCTAGTGAGTCATTGTATAAATTTAAAATAATATAGAACCATGCATGTCATTCATTCGTTTGTTCATTAATTTAACATTTATTAACCACCTATAGTGTTTCAGGCAGTGTGGATACAAAAAAAGTGATCTTTGTTCTCAATAAATCTACATCATTATGGAAGACAAATTATTAGTTTCTCTGTAGTATTATGATTCTGCCATCATAAAATAAGAACAGGGCTCTAAGAGAACAAACTATCTGGGATCAGAGTTTGTTTTCCAAGAGAAGCTCTTTTAATGGCCTCTGGTGAAAAGTGTGTGATGTATTAAGTATATACATATTTTCATGAACTTATAAAACATATACTTTACCAATTTTTAATTATGTCCATTGTAGTAGAAAATGGGATTAACAGAGCTGATTATTCAGAGCCTTCTAGTGCTATCCATTACTCTCAATCTCTTACTTTGGCACATCGTTTGTTCTTTTTGACAATAGGGAGCAAGGTTGACTGGCATGAGTTTCTTTCTGTTTCACTTTCTATGTATAATTGTTGTGGTATTAGCTGTAATGAACACTCATGTCAGGTAGTTATTTATGGGGAGAAGAGATCTGGGTAATCCATTGCATGTCAATTGATATGCAATGTATAGTGTAAGGGAAAAGTATACCTTTTAAATTCACCTTTATTGAGATGTTTTATGTGTACAGCTCAGTTCATCCTATATAATAAAAGGCTAATATGCAAATTGACCAAACAGCAGAACGACTGGTTGCTATGACATGCACTGACCACCAAGGGGCAGATGCTCAATGCGGGAGCTGCCCCCTGGTGGTCAGTGCGCTCTCAAAGGGGGAGCACCACTCAGCCAAAAGCTGGGCTCATGGCTAGCAAGCACAGTGGTGGTGGCGGGAGCCTCTTCCGCCTCCGTGGCAGCGCTAAGGATTTCTGACTGCTGGCTTAGGCCCGCTCCCCGTGGAGAGTGGGCTTAAGTCATCGGTCGGACATCCCCCAAGGGCTCCTGGACTGGTAGAGGGCACAGGCCGGGCTGAGGGACCACCCCCAAGTGCACGAATTTTGTGCACTTCTAGTTCTGAAATAATAGACATTACTATTTCTATCTCTCACATTCCTAAGACATTGCTAATTCTACCTCCCACCTGGTGACTTTCACCATTGGTCATTTGGAAGTGGGCTGGGTACTCCATTTTGTGGGGTTTTGAGCAACCAGGACAAGTTTTGTCCCAAATAAGACCTTTTTGACAAGTCAGCAGAATTCACTTGTTCCTCTGATCTAAGCAGCTAAGGATTCACTGAGCTGATGAATTATACCCAGGGTTTTTAGCTAAGCAGTTAATTCTCTTCTTATGCCTGTACAGCAAGTTCACAAATCTAATCACTAATAGTAGACTTAAGCTTATATATATTAGGCCTGAATAGATATGTGGGTAGATACACATACCCTTACACCTCAATGTCCATTTCTATTCACTGAATTGGGAAACTGGATTTTGTGTATTCATGCATAAAGTGCCTAGTTTAGTGTCATATAATCTCTGGCACACAATAAATATTAATTGAATAGAAATAATGGCATTCCTTATAAATATTGATAAGCAAATAAGACTAAATGTATGGAGTATGAAGTACTCTTCTAGAAATATTTGCGTTAAAATTATTAAAAGTTTGATGATTTCATTATGTGACAGTATAAGTATTGTAGGAGCTAGTCACTAGTTGTAGACATGGTGTTCTGGGGGAATATATATATGTGTGTGTGTGTGTGTGTGTGTGTGTGTGTGTGTGTGTGTGTGTGTGTATGTATATATGTGTGTGTGTGTGTGTACATATTATATAGATGTCTGTATCATTTAATAAAATATGTATTTTACCACAGACTATGTCTTTTAAGCTAATAAGAACTAGATACATGGATGGGTGAAATTCACTTGTAACAGAACTTTTTGAAGCCTTTCTGTAGCTAATAATACTTATGAAGCACCTTCTCATCAAATAGACTGAAACATAAATGATACAGTACAGCCTGACCTGGCCTTCTACCGCTGGGGAAAGAATAGAAGTCTCTTTAGTGCATCACTGTTTCTCAACTTAAATACTAGAGCACTGTTCAGACTGGCGTTAGTTGACATATACTTCATTTCTGAATATGTGGGATTCAAGTCACTTTAGAAGGCAAGCATTGTCAGTCTGTCTCTGAAATGTGAAATTTACACCGTGCTTTCCTATTGATTTCAACAAATCCAAAAGTGAAAGCAGCCCGTGGTGTACAGTTGGCTACATACCATTTTTTGTAGTTGGTTAATTTGTAGAGAGATGAGAGCACCATGTACCCGATGTTAAGAAGCATATCTGAGCTACTCAACCCACCAAAAATGTGTTTCAAGAAATAACTTTTATTAAAAAAAAGCCCTTCTAGGCCACTCTCTGATGTTTTTCTCTGTCTCAATGCCCCATGCCATTCTCTTTTTCCTGCAGATCATGTTTCAGGCATATGGAGACAAACAGGGACCACTGCATGGAATGTTAATCAACACTCCCTATGTGACCAAAGACCTGCTTCAATCAAAGAGGTTCCAGGCACAGTCCTTAGGGACAACATACATATATGACATCCCAGAGATGTTTCGACAGGTAACGGTGGCTAACTGGGAGGCTCTGACCTATTCCAAAGAGGCAAGGTTTTCTTGACTTTCCATCAGATACAGCTTAGACTGGAATGATGCACTCCTAAAGGGCAGGAAATACCTTGGCACTATTCTCATTTCTATTTTATTTGGGATTTGGTGACTGCCAACTTAGATTTTTGGATGGTTCTTTGTGAATTAACAGGAGGAATAGTGAGGATCGGAACCTCTATTGAGTAGTTGAGAGTAAACTGAGACTGCATGCCTGTGAAGGTAGTTTATAATGACCTGTGTGAGGAGTTATGTTCAGGTCTATATTTCCTAAGCCTGTATTCAAATTACGGATATTAAAGAGGTTGGAAACTCTAGTTCTTATTTTCCTGTTTTCCAAGGTAACCCAAGTCTCTCTAGCTCATAGCCTAGATTAATATGAGAATCAATATAGATAACATATACAAATATATGATATAGAGTTCATGGTACACAGTTTAAAGTATCAGTTCTTTTGTGGGATATTTATTATAGCTGAATAAAAACTAGCATGAGAAAATATATTATGAGTCTTATCCTCTATATGAAAATAAATTCCTTTGATCTGTATGGTGAATCATCTCTATGCTGCAGATTTTTCTTCCATCAATAGAAGGCAAAAAAAGTATATCACCAGCAGAAAATGCGTAGATAAAAAATAAGGTATCAAAAGAATACTGAATTTGTCCTTAAAATCTATGAATAAAGGATTTTTCTAAATTTCCTAGTTAAAACCACCAATATAACTATATTTGAATTTTACTAAGGTAATATATATAGCCTTGCTTAATAGTCTATATGTAATTCCTGTATTACTCACAAATACAAGAGATTTCCTTATGTAACTACTTATTTACAAGTTCTCTCTTTTGAAATGTAGCTACCTTCATTCTGTATCACTGGCATTGTTAGTCTAAAAGCTGAGTGTTGGTTTTCTTTCCCCATGCCAATGCTATAAGTAGAGATCACATTCTATATAATTCTTTCTATAGAATAGACATAAATGGAGTGATTGGGACATCTATATGAATGAGTCATATTGTCTTTAAATGTGGCTTTGAGGTAAGCAAAGAAACAACTAGTTCCCCCTTCATGAGGCACTTGTTTTGATAATAGGAAGTTGGAAATGGAAATCATGATGGTTTCTAAATGGGTAGGTGTAGCTAGCTATCTGTTTTTCTCAAATTTGAGCAGAATTGACATGTGCATTTGCAAATAGTCATACACCTCTAGTGAACTAATTCCTGTTTATGAGCCTGTAGCTCTTAAAAGTTATTAGAAAAAGGGTGTTTCTCCTGAACCTCTAGCAGAAACGTTATTTTTGCCTCTTGGGATTTCTTTGTATTGGTCAAGTGTTATGTCATTTTCCTGGTTATTCGTCTTTTACCAAGTTTCTTTAAGAATTTTCTTCATTTTGTTTTAAGGAGGATTGATAATACTTATTTTAATTTCCAGGGATATAGTTAGGTTTAGTATATTTCTTAATGCTCTAGTGCTGATTCAGAACCACTCAGTAGTTTGATTGTATTGGAAAAATGCCTGATTTTTGGCATGTAAAATACTTTATGTGAAAAATAGTAACAAATCTTTTATGCTCGCCCGAGGATATTTTTTCCCATTGATTTTTAGAGAGAGTGGAAGTGGGGGAGAGATAGAGAAGGAGAAACACGGACATGAGAGATATACATCAATTGGTCGCTTCCTGTATGCGCCCCAGCTGGGGCCGGGAATTGAACCTGAGACCCTTCAGTTTGAGGGCAAACACTTTAACTACTGAGCAACACCGGCCAGGGCAATAGCAAATATGTTTTAACTGAGAACGGCCAAATCTTTTCATTTTTATATATGTTGACATTTTAATTGTCATTGATTAGTAAAACTTCTCTCCTCCACTAGTCCCTGATCAAACTCTGGGAGTCTATGTCCACTCAAGCATTCCTTCCGTCACCCCCTCTGCCTTCTGACATACTGACCTACACTGAGCTCGTGTTGGATGATCAAGGTCAACTGGTCCACATGAACAGGCTTCCAGGAGGAAACGAGGCAAGTAGTTGAGTCCCCTTCCCCCCTTTCTTAGTTCTGTGCCCACCAGTATCAGCTTTTCATGGGATGGTCATTAAATGGTGTTAATTCAGATCCAAGTAGTAGGCAGTCTTATTGGTAGAATTCTTTAGACAGAGAACATTAACTGGTTATTACAGAATTATTGTTTAATTTTGCAGGTGTGATAATGATACTATTTTAATTTAAAATGATATTACAATTTTATTTTCTTAAATAGTATTTTTTCTATTAAATATACATACTAAAATAACTACAGATGAAATTATCTGATATATAGAATTTACTTCAAAATAATGGGGGGTGAATGTGGGAATATGGATGAAACAGGATCAGCCATGAGTTGTTATTGAAGCTAGATAATAGATACGGAATAGATTATTTTCTCACTTATTGTATATGTTTAAAATTTTTGACATTTTCTATAATAAGAGCATTTAAAATACTGTTTTTTGTGTAATGTTTTTCTTTATTTAGGTATCTATTTTATGCTCAGGTAATTTGATCTGATGCTATTGTGTGCATGGTAAATATATTCTTAAAGGGACTCATTCAGAACCAGGGGTTTCAACATAAAAGAAAGTAACAGAAGCCTGGCTGGTTTGGCTCAGTGGATAGAGCGTTGGCCTATGGACTGAAAGGTCCCAGGTTCGATTCCGGCCAAGGGCACATGCCCAGGTTGTGGGCTTAGTCCCCAGTGGGGGGGGGCGTGCAGGAGGCACTGGCAACAGTCATAGCAAGAGGTCAATGATTCTCTCTCATCATTGATGTTTCTCTCTCTCTCTCCCTCTCCCTTCCTCTCTGAAATCAATGAAAATATATTTAAAAAAAGAAAAAACTAACAGAGAACCCATTGCTGATCGTTATTCAAGAATGCATTTTCTAGCCTTGGAGACCTTTCTCCTGTTGTGCACTAATAATAATGATATAAAGTCATATTTTGCCCAATACCCTATGTCTAACAATGATAATAGTCATAAACCTAAAAAGAGATATGTTTTTGTTTCAACCTTAGATAATAACCCTAGAAAAATCTCCTTCCTTAGAAGGAGTAATCTTCACCTCATGTTCACCGTAAACAGGCTGGGTAGACCTTTGGAGATAATAACACAGTTGTTTTCATTTTATGCAGTATCTTATAAAAAATGTTCCTATATGTACAAGGTGTATGGCTGTCTCAGTAAGTGCACCAGAGGATGCCAAAGTAGATGATTTAGTATTAAGATGGATGCGATCAAGGACCAGATGGAGAGTATCAGACTTGTAGGAGTTCTTTTAATCTAACACCTTGAAATAGAAAAGGCAAGAAGCTAGGGAGGAAGGATGCATAGAATTTTGACAAGGGTAGGTATATACTCATTAGCACACAAAGTTGAAGTAGACGTTTGTGCCGCTGTGTGTAGCATGTACTCAATGAGCCCCTCAAGAGCAGAGAAAAGCTTCATTGTGCTAGACTTAAATTCTTCTTCATTGAACAGTGTCGTCTTTAGGAACAGAAGGCACCCTTGTGAACATGGAGCTGAGAGAAACGGTTTTAACTAATGTAATTAAAACACAAAACGAGATTTTTGGCCACGTGCAAGCTAGCTGCAGTGCTATTTGAAACCTCTTGCCATGATCTTTCTCTCTGCTCTCATTCTGTGTTTGAGCGAATGGAGACTAGGGGAATAGTGAAGTCCCAGAGGGACAGAGCTCTGTTCTTGCTGAAATTACAAGCACAGAGCTGCCTGGGCATGAACATGTAGTGTTTACTCTGCCAGTATGAATACAAATAGTCTTATTATACCGGACTCTGTACCCAAAGACCACACACACACACACACACACACACACACACACACACACACACACACACACGAATAAAAAAAAAATTAAAGGTTTTTTTAACCCTTTTAGGACCCAACAAACCTTGATAGAAAAGGGATGTCTTATACTATCGCTGGAAATAGCAAAGTCAGTATTAGGAACCACATTTCCCTTTGCCCAATGCTTTAATAATCTTGAAATCTAATGGTAGTAAACATTTTTTTCTTTTTGTCAGTTCTCACTTTCTTCTTTTATTCTCTTCCCTCCTTTGTTGCCTATTTTCTCTTTTCCTTTTCTTCAAATGATTGACTAGAATTGAGGCTGAGCGTTAGCTCGCTATTTCTGAGTCTTTGAGCTCAGGAGGAGTGAGACCAATGTTCTTTTGTGAGCTGTTAGTGAGTAATGCCTGGGATGGCTGGTGAAGTCAGTCAGTGGCCATAGCTAGATTATGGGGCACTGCATGACAGGAATGAGGTTGGGGTATTAGTACCAAATTCTGTTACCAATAGCTTGAACATACAATGGAGCATGTCCACTGAGAGACTGACCAATCTAAAGATGAAGTTTCAGCAGTCAGAACTCTGAGGGACAGCTCTGCCTAAGAGAAGACACGCTGTCAATAGGATGTATTTCCTCATGCCAAGCCCAGTGTTATCAGGGCAAGTTGACTTTCAGCTATTGCAGTTTAATTTTCTTTGGCCAAAAAGACAGGTTTGTCATGAGCCTGGCACCCTACATTTTACCCAAGAATGATGTGAGGGGAAAGAAAAGATCTCATGCTGATGAGATTTGGAGCAAATCTGTCCTGTCCCACAGAGAATGGGCATCTGAACAGAGACTTGAGAAATTGTTTTATTAAAAAAGGAATAAAAAATTGACCTGTTAATGTCCCGAGAGCCAAGGCTCAATGTAAATGCATTGATGCTACATCGACATTAAATCATTATAATGTGGTGTTCTCTAAAGGTGACGGTTCTACCCGGCCATCATTGTAGGTGATATTGCATTACCTTGAAAGACTGGAGTTTCGGGGTTTAAAAGCTGCCACATGGATATAGGAATAAAAGTAAAACAAGAGATTCCTGCAGAGTTTCCCTAGGAATTGAGATGTGTTTCCCCATAACCAGAGGCAGAAAACCTACACTTATCACACCATTGGCTATATGTGTGGCCAGTCTTCCTTTTTTTTTCCAGGACAGTAAATGGGTAAAATGGTGATGGGTCCAGGAGTTGGAACAATTCAGTTCCATTTAGTTTTAGGTAACTTGTTTGCCATTTGAGGAAGAATATTGGCAGTTTCAGCAAAAGATGTGACCTGCATTTTGAACACTGTGCCCATGTTAATAAAAGCAGGAGAAACAGCACTTTTCTGACGTGGTATTAGCTATGTTCTCCTTTCTATTTTCCTAGCTGTCCCTCCGCCATCAAGAAAGGTGTAACTGAAGGAATGCCACGATGCATGGTGAAAGTTGTAGGGGAATACATTTTTCTCATTGTCAGAGTTGAATGGCATTGTGTTTAGTATGAATTTAGAGTAGGAATAGAGATGCAGACCAAATCTGCATTACTTGCAGATAGCTCCAAAGATGAGTTGTCCAGAATTTTTTTAATAGTTTAAAGTAAAGATGAAAATTAAGGAAAATATGATTGCAGCATATACTAAACTGATTTCACTTCTAGCTGAGTCCATGATGCTACAGTGATGGGCACTGTATGTAAATACATAGCTCGATGAATGTGTGCTGTTGAGCCTGGGTAAAGAAGCAATGCAGCCAAACAACAGTTCTACTCTTCCCACATCTGACTTTTGGAGGAATTGTTTTCATTTTCCTGTTTGTTTGTGAACCTGTTTTGATCATTTGTTGGAAATTGTAATTGCAGATGGGAACATTTTAAGTGAAGTTCACAATTCAGTGCAGCTGCTTTTTGCACAGAATCCTGTTATTAAAAGGCTCAGGCTAAGATCAAGCCAAGGCTGTAACGGACTTGACAGAGAACAACTTAACTTTGCCTGGTAGACAAAGAAAACACTAGACTTCTTGAGACTATGTTATTTTTTCTGAAATGTTATTAGCATTCTTTTATTCTATTTCCTTTACCAGCTCTGTGAACTAGATCACAAATTTCTAAATCAGGCAATGAGGAAAGATAGGAGAGAGAGGCACCTTTCACAGTAATTTTAGTGAGGATAGGAATTACAATCCTGTTCACATTATTTCAGAACTTGGCCTTTTTAACAATATGAACCCATTCATTCCCTCTCATCACTCCTGTCATAATGAAAAACTGAGATGAGAAGAAGATGCTGTGTTTAGAAACAATTAGGTACAAGATGTGTACTCCAAAAAGGATTGATCTGTAGATACTGGAGTTTTTGCGTAGTATTACATTTTTTCCATAACATTTTTTGGGAGATAGGTATATTCCAAATTGAGTGCAATTTTATGGTCACTTATGCACACACTACCACACTTAAACCATTATAGGGGCTCCAAGGCTTCATTTTTTCCGATGGGCACTAGGTGTCAGGGTTTTTCCTTCTCTGCAGCTTAGCATTCAGACAAGCCTCTTTGCTTTGCCTTGTTTGGTGAGGCAAATCCAGCAGTGTCCTCTCCCCCCTACCCTCCCTTTTTTTTTCAGTTGGATTAGTAGGCTTTGCCTCATGTTCCTACAATATGCAATTGCATTTTTTAACTCTTTGCATTTTTAACTCTTTGGGGTGGAAGTCTGTTGAATTTTATATCATGGCTGTATACATTTTGATAGAAAATAATTTTTAGAAAGAGGATGGTCGAGGGGAAAAAAAAGTAATGTAAATTAAAGACTAGCTGCCATCATAACTGGTATCTTGGTTTTAGTTCCGTTTTATATTCTTGGAGGTGAACTGTTGGGGATCAGGAATTCTAGAACTGCCCAGCCTTGCCCATATGTAATTGACCATGTGCTGATGTCCAGTCTCTTTAATATTTTACTATAAAATATTTCAAACATACAGAAGAATATGGAGAGTGTTATGACAAATACCTCTACATTTTCTGACCAGCTTAAACAAATCTTACCATTTTGATACTGTTCCTTACTTACGTGTTGCTATAATCCTTTGGAATCTCTAATTTGAGTATAAAATAAATTAGGAGTTGGGTGGGGAAAGGATGTTTGGTAAACTTATATAAACCTAAAAGATTGGAAGAAATAGTAGATTCATCTTGACAGTTCTAGGCTGGACTTCCTAACACAGAGGACCTCTTATTTTAGAAAAACTACCATTACTCTCTGTCTTAATTCACTTGGTTGACATTTTCCATACTCTTAAAGGAATTGCTTCGGTTATCCTGGATTCAGATTCTAGTGGAACCCATTATGTTTAGAAATTCTGCCTGCAGAGAGTATGTATATGTGTGTGGGCTTGAATAAGGAAAGTGTTGACCATTTCTCTTGCACACAGAACCCAAATATTTTTCTAGTTTAACATTAGACTTTTGTGTATTGTTTTACTCGATTTAACCTCAGAATAGCTCAGTGAATGTGAACCTCATTTGGATGAATTTTTACTATGCTTTCGTTTCATTCTTTTGAAATCAGTTTACCTTCTCATGCTGGGTGTAGAAATTGAGTCCATGTCAGTCTTTTAGATAAATGTTGGGAAAGAGGCATATTTGTATTGTAGTGTGCTGAAGGTGAACTCTGAAATAGACCTGATAAAAGTGGTTCTAAAAAACAGGACCGTGGTCTGTGCACTGATTGTTCAAGTTATACAAAGAGACTAATGGTCCTTGCTACCAATCTATCCTTGAAGATGGGAGAATGTACCTAGTAAGATAGAAATTTCAAGTATAGTAAGAGACATATTATGGAATATGTGGTAAGATAGTTTTACTTAAAATTGTGTGCTCTCTCTTCTGTTATCCTCGTTCTAAGTGAGCACATTTGGTTATGTCTAAAATGTTTCTTTTTGTCTGAAATGATCCTCAGAACCAAAGTTGAGTCCCTTATTAGAGAAACATTAAGGCTGATTTTGAAACATTGCTCTTCCTGCCATGGAATTACTTTTAATGAATTTCTAACACTGTTCTTTGGGGATGCATATACTTTCCTTATAATTTCTTCTGAATGACTGTTACTGGTGTTGGAGATTGCTCATCAGATTGATTAGTTGAGTTTGACTCATTTCATTAGTAGCAAACCAAGGCCCAATGAACTTGACTGGCTTTGAAAAATCCTAATGTATCCATTAGTGACTAATGCAGCATGCGTGGAGGGCTCCCCAGGTCCTTTCAAGTACGTCCTCATGATAGCCTTTAAACAAGAGAATGTACTTGCCAGCATTTCCATACATCTCAAATTTTAAGATTTTATGGAAAAAGGATGTGATATGGTGCTCTATGTCAAGAAACTTTACCCAATTCCAATCAGAGGCAATAATGAACATCAGGACAGCAACAGATGACACCAGAGGATGAGGTGTAGCGTGGCGCATCAGAGTTCAACATTCGTTTACGTGACTAATGAGCAAGGCTTCTGGAACTGTCGTAGGCCAAATTGGTTAATTGCCATATCAACCAGTTACTCCTATGCCCCATTTCTCAAATACCACTGGCTTGTATGTGCTCCATTGCATGCTTTTGTAAAAATTGGTATATTTATTAAAGCATTGTGTGCATGTGTATAAAATTAATGTGGTTTCAAGTATATAAATATTATAGAAAGAAATAATTCCCCTGTTCAAAATTATTGTTTTTAATATTTGGTAACATTTTTTAAGTTATCTCTGGGATAAAAAATTTTTGCTCTGAAAAAGATATTTTTTCTTATCCTTTTACGGGTTTTTAGAAAGGTTGAGGTAAGTTTGTTCAGCCATTTTTGAATTATCCAAGCATGTAAGAAGGTTTTTTTCAGCTGTTAAGAAAATTGTTTTCAGCTCTTTTATGTGATCATACAAACTAGGCAATGGAACATGCTCTCCAGCAGGTAATACAATATGGAAAGGCATTGACATTTTTTCACCATTGTTTTTCTCAGTGCAAATTAAGTCAAATATTACATTGCCATATGGTTTAAAAATACACATTTTTAACACCTGCACAGTATTTTCTAATATTTCATTCAGTATATTTTTTCCATGAGATTCTAACATGGGTTAAAATTATAATTAGTTTTGATAGTATCTAATTAAAGTGAAGATTTAATATTCCATACAGGATACAAAACGGGGGAAAGGTAACATTTTATTATGTGTCTGTAAAGGAACTCAAGTTTAGATTCCTTCTCTCTGGGGTCTTAGTTTTTTCTCCTTTATGATGCAAATGATGCTTAGGTCCAATTCAGCTCTAACAGTCTAGGAGTCTATTTCTTTTTTAATTTTTTAAATTGAATTTATTGGGTGACATTGGTTAATAAAATTACATAGGTTTCAGGGGTACAATTCTATAATACATCACCTGCATATTGTATTATGTGTTCACCACCCCAAGTCAAGTCTCCTTCCATCACTATTTATCCCCCTTACCCTCTCCTACCTCCCCCCAGCTCTCTTTCCCTCTGGTAATTGTCATGCCATTCTAAGAGTCTTTGTATGCTGCTCCAGGGCCTTGCAGGTTAGTTATCTTTCTGGCAGTAGCAGTAGTAGAACAATAGCTGCTGGAGGCTTTGCCAGAAAAACTCAACTTTTAGACTTTTAGCATGGAAAGTAAAGCTGCAACATCTCAGCCACAGTCTAACCTTTATATTATTACAACTGAACCTAAAATGAGGCGATAGATCCAAGAAAGACAATCATGGCAAAGATATGCTATTTCCTTTCTGCTTCCCACAGCATAGCTAAAGTTGATGGATGCTTCTTATATCCTTAAAAACAAAATCCTATCTTGTTTTGTCCATTAGCTTTCTCTTCAGATTTCTTTATTGAACTTAATATTGTTTTATTTTGTAGTAACAGCAGCTTTGGAAAGTGCGTGAATGTGTGTGTATGTGTGCATTTGCACATTCTATTCACACTGATAGTACAATTAACGTTGATATCAATTTTGGTGTTAACTTTGGGTCATAATTAATGTTGACACTTTGTGTCAAACTAATGGCATTTATGAGCACCATCAGAATAAAGGTTAATATTATCATGTTTTTAGTATCTGTTATAGTAACATTAAACCAAAGTCCTCCCAGGAGAAAAAAATACATATATGGATAGATAGATAATGTCTTTCTATATCGCTGGTGTTAGTAAGAAAATGACATCTCAGCGCAGAATCCTAATCACTGTTTGGAGCATCAGAAATAATGATCACCTCTGATCGGAGCTTGTGAATAATTCATTCGGTTTGATTTTCACGTCCTGTCCAGTGATACTTTTCAAACCAAATGTGTTTCTACAGGAAAATAATGGTCCCACTTCTTATGGAAATACTGTGGCACAAATCATTTTGCCCACATAAAAATAGTTAAATAAGACTGTTGTCTTCTGCTTTCTCCTCCCCGTTTCCTCCTCCCTCACTTGGCACTTGTTTATTCCAGAATCAGATGGTGGCTAAAGAAATATTTTCTTCCTTAGAAATTGTAGAAGGAAAACAAATATTTCTGTTTTTCCTTAGCTTATTCACAGTAACCCTTTTGGTCCGTATCCCTTTTTTGCTTTAAGCTAATTAGTTTAAACTGGTTGATGACCCTAACCTTAAGAAATTTGCTAATTGCTAGGAACATTCTATTATCAAAAATCATCTGAAATAAAGTATTTTTCCAACGATTTATAGCTATATTAATGAAAACATAATTGGCAGTAGTGGCTAGAACCACTTGGTTAGTCAGTGCCTCAGCAAGGCAGCAGTTGGGGAAAGAAGTTGCTGACACCGCCAGGACCAAGAGCCTGAGTCTGAAGCTCATTCTGCAGTATGCACTCACTCTCCCTTACAGTCCCCTGTGGCTACATGTTGCCCTTTTGTTGCTTCCTTAGCCCTTAGCCCTTAGTCCGGAAGTGGCCTTTTCACTAGGTTTCACCTGCATAAAAATGTGCCAGGTAGAGAGAAGCCACAACAAGGGGATTCGGTGATGGAATATCTTTTGGTTATTATTTTTCAGTTAATATACAAGGTAACTTGGGCTTAGGTAAAATCAGTGAGTGTCATATTCCTAATCACATTGTTGTACTTTGTGTATGCTTTTATAGTGATTGCACAATTTCCAGTATCAGATCTCCATTATGTATATACTAGGGGCCCAATGCACGAATTTGTGCACCTTGAAAGGAAATGTGTCACGAGGCTGTGGTGGGTATAGGGGCAGGTCTCGGCCCATCCTCTACACCCCGGCCCGGCCCCTCCCGCTGCGGCCCCCAGTGCCCTGTCTGCCGGCAGCTCCGCTCCTGCTGCTCACACGCGCTGATGGTGCAAGCTCCGCTTGCACCCGCTGGTGGCACGGAGCAGTTGGGGCCGGCACCAGCAGCAGGTGCAAGTGGGGCTGTTGCAGGCAGCGGGTGCCAGCCACAGCTGTGGCCCCAATCGCCCCTCAGGAGCAGGGAAGGTGGAGAAGCCCCGAGGGGCAATCGGGGCCTGCTGGCACCCACTGACGGCACCGAGCGATTGGGGCCAGCAGCGGGTGCAAGTGGGGCCAGCGCTGGCAGCGGGTGTGAGCACCGGGTGGGACTGCGGCATGTGGGAGCAAAGAATTTTCAGTAACCACCAGAGGCTTGTCCTGATGACAGGGACTGGCACCCTGCCTTGGTCTGGCTCCCCTGTTCACTTGCTCCACCATCCTGCCGTGGCCAACGCCCGCCATGTTTCAAGCTCTGCTGCCTGCTGCCGAAGCCCACCATGTTCCACGCACATCCCCCTGGTGGTCAGCACATGTCATAGCGACCGGTTGTTTGCTTGTTCTGCCGTTTGGTCTATTTGCATATTAGCCTTTTATTATATAGGATAATATAGATAGACCCCTCTATATAAAGTAATTTGACTAAGAAACTTAGTGTCCTAGTTAAATGGGAGGAGGTGGGAGGAATATGACTGTCTTCTGAAGTAATGACCCCATCCGCTGAGACAAAGCTATTCTTAGATGGAATATTTTGAACCATTTCTCCTGAATATTGTGACCCTTTTTTCTCTCTACATCTAACAAGGGCAGGAAGAAGCATTTCTTAACCTAGTTTTCATCATCAGACAGGAAGTATTTTGCATTCAGAAACCATTTGCAGTATCAAATTCCATTTTGTCAAGTGATTAGCTAGTTGAGTTTGGTAGAGAATAATTTAAAAACACAAATTTGGAAGCGGCTGTGGTGCTTCTGCGCTTGAGGAGAGCAATTGCTGCTTTCAAATCGAAGCCTCTTTCAGTGACTGCGCATCGCAACGTGGATCATTGTGTTCCCTGTCTGTGCAGCTGTTACAGGCCTGCAGCTGTGGGCACCATGTGTCCCTCTCTAGTCTGCTGGAAGAAATAGGGGAGTGGTGGATTGATACCTTGCCTGCCTGTCAGTGCAAACGTCCTTTTATGTACATATGTTTGTAAAGCTCTTTAGCCCCCTTCAAGATGAAAGGCTCTGTATAAATAGAAGCTTTCGATTTTAGTGCATGTTTGTAATACATGTGGTACAGTCCTAAATATGTATTTAGCTGATAGGCACTGTTCTTGTCTGGTGTACAAATATTGACTTTAAAGCATAAATATGTATTTAACCATCAGACCAGAAAAACATTGAAGCAGTTACTTCTCAGGTAGAGATATTAATATTGTATAAACCTATATATACATATGTTTGCATTCTACCACATTACTGTAGAACATTTCCTTTTTTAAAAAGTGAAATGATATTCCCAGCAAACGAAGACAGTTCCTGATATTCTTCTCCCTTTGAGGTGAGTCTTGTTTTTTAATTTTCATATGTTTATATCTCTCTGTCATTATAAAATATCTGTGTTGTAGTATGGCTAAAATTTTGAGTCAGTTCTTATAAAATATGAAACTCCATTAGTTTGGTGAGATTTTTTTTTTCCCCTTAAAATTTTTTTTAAATGAGGGAAATGTTTAAACGTACACTAGAGATAATAATATAAATTCCCATGTACCTTTCACCCAGTGAAGAGATACTTGGTATCCTTTTTAAATTACATTTTTGTTTTATAAAATGTTTAAGTTATCACTGCAATGCAAACATATTAAAGAAACTTTTAATGGGGTAAAAAACACACAATCGCATCATCCTAAAATAATTATCATCTCATTTTGCTATGTCCTTTATTTCTATTTTTCTCCCCACAAAAAGTTAGTGTTGTAATATTTACTATGCATTTACTATGTGCCAGGTACTGTTCTAAGGTTTATCATGTATTTAATCCTCACAAATTTATAGAGTAGGTTATTATTCCCCCATTTTATTGATAAGGAAACTGAGATGCATAGAAGTTAGTAACTTACCTAAGGTTATGTGGAAAGAAAACTAAATCTCTATTCTGGCAGAGTCGGATTCTATTAGATTTATGGTCTCCAAATCTGGCTTCTGAGTCTGTGCCCTTTACTATTTTGTTATTGTAGTATACATACAATTTTGTTACACTGCTTTCTCACATTTAGTATTACATCGTGGGTATTTTTAAATGCTATTTATAGCCTTCATAGTCATCATTTTATAAGGCAGTCCAAAAAAATAGCATTGACCTCACTATTCAGTTTACTTCCCTTCAAAAAAGTTTTCACGATGAGATTTATTATTTTAACTTTTTGTCTTAAAATATTTTAATTTGTAGAAAAGTTGCAAAGATAGTACAGAGAATTCCCATATACCCTGCAACCAGCATCTCCTAATGTTTACATCTTACATAACCATAGTATAATTATAAAAACTAAGAAAGTAACATTGGTACAATACTATTCAATAAACTACAAATCCTGTTTTGGATTTCACTGGGTTTTCCGGTAATGTCCTTTTTCTGTTCCAGGATCCAGTCCAGGAAACCATATTTTGCATTTAGGTTTCAATGACATGTATGTGTGTTATAGTTGATACTTATCTTTCCATAGTGTTTCAGCTAATTCATAACAGCTATAAGGAATGGTTGATTTTTCTGTGCCTTAGTTTTCTCATGGCAATAATAACAGCTACTTTTGAGTTAATAATAATAATCGCTATTATTTGAGGACTTTTATAAGACAGTCTCTGTGCTAATCTAATGTGGTGTTCCTCGCAACAATCCCTTCAGAAAGATACTGTTATCCCCATTTTATAATTGGAAAAATTCAGACTAGACCAAGTGAAATGACTGGTCCAAGGTTATACAGCTAGTATAAAGCTGAGATTTGAACCAACACAGGCTGACATACCCAACTTAAACTTTAACTTTAAACTTTTAAATGTTGATCATATTGGTCAACATTTAGTATAGCATGTCATGGATGTTTGATTAATGGTAGCTACTAGTATTCTTGATATTTTAAAAAATAAATAGTTGATTAATGTTTAGAATTGTTGTTCTATGATCCCTAGAGATATGAACAATGTTCTAAGCCCTTGGTGATGACTGTTTTCCAAGTATCATTTTAAAAAATGAAATGACTATGAAATGACCAAATATTTATTACTCCCATATTATGTGTAGAGATCCTGCTAGGCACTGGAGGTGATATAATGGTTCAAACTGGCAAGCTCAAAGCAGTCCTAGGCAGTATATGATTAATTATCAAATAAATTCTCTACATGAAAGTCTTAGTAGGAGATCAGAGAAGAAAGGGGTCACTTTAGGCTAGGGGAAGCTTTACTAAGGAAATGGGAATTTGAATGAACCTTTTTAAATGGGTAGATTTAGATAGATTGAGAAGAGAGAAAGGAACAAAACTTTGCATGATGCTAATTCTAATAGTTTGTACATCAAACCTATAGGTACTATTAAATTTGTATATGGGGACACTGAGGCACAATGAAGTAATTTTCACAAGACACACAGTTAATAAGTGATAAGGCCTGGGTGTGGATGAATTTGTTTGACTTCAAAGCCAATGCTACCATTATACAACCTATCATTTGATTAGCAATAATATCTAAATTTTAATGTAAATTGAGCAATAGGTGCTTTCTTAGATGTTTATCTCTTCTACTAAGGAATCTCACAATGCTAAGACTGGGCTAGCACTCTCCATTCTGTAAGGGTACAGTTTTAGGGGAGAGAGGGACCATGGATGAGGAATTATCTTTGGAAAGAACATTGATAAAGAGTAGTGTGTTCTTGGTGCTGCTGGGTTGACACCTAATTAGAAGTCAATATTGCAAGCATAATGACCTGGCCAATTGCTGAACTGACTGCCCCAGTGACACAGAGTCCCCAGGTAATAACAAAAGATAAGAGTATTATTTGCCTGCCCAGTGCCACGTAGACACAATGTTTGCATTAGCATGCAAATGCTGAAGGAAATTCTTCAGGGCTTACATCTAAGCTGCTTCTGGCCTAGGTGGCTAAGGTTAATATATCACAAAATTTGGTGTAAAATGGGGTCTTTCTAACTACAGATGCATTTAGAGAAAAGAGCTTTTCCTTCCTGAGCAACAGAAGAGATGTTGGGTTAGAGGGCCACGTGAGAAGGCAGGTAAAATATTTCTCCCACACAGGCGTTCTATTAACCAGCTTCTTAAAACCATGACCAAAATTACCCTGGTATTTGGAGTTTCTCTGTACTATTTTTTTAGATTATCTGTTTCTTCCTTTCTGTCTTTAATGAGCAGATAGAGTAATATCTGATCTCAGAAGGTGATTGGATTTTTTTCTGTGTGTTAAATCCATTTTTTGATTTGTATTTTGCCAATGGTATAATACTTTAAATAGCTTATATTCATCTGTAGGTGCTTCATATATATATTTCTTAGAGCCGAGAATCACAAATAGCTGTGTGGGAAGCTTCAACCCGCCTGATTACAGTGGATGTGCAATTGGATTGAGGAATGTGTACTCAGAGCTTATGATCACTGGCCCGGTTGAGTCTGGGTGATGCATGTGGCTTTCCAGGGATGCTGCTATTTACATCTGTTAATGGTCCTTCTTGATGGCCGGCTCCCCAATGAGGTGAAATGCAGCAGCCTGGGGATGAGGGACCATGGCTGCAGATGTGGCTGGGCTCCATTAGTCAGGACCAGGAATGCTCATCTGGTGGGCTTTGTGTTTGGGGGCGAGTACTGGGGGTGGGAAGGGAAAGAAGATAGAAATGGGAGGGGGAGATGGAAACCACTCTTTATCCAGGTATAGGGAAACAGACAGGCAGACATGAAAAACTGCAGCTGTAACTAGAATGTGAGTGAACAGAAAAGAAATGGAACTAGCGAATAAACAAGTAGTAGGATTGACTAGTTCTCATATAGAAGGAGATTAAAAGAGGAGAGGGCTGTGAGGATTTGGGAAGAGACATGTCACCCCTGCCTTTTAAGTCAATACCATTTATTTGTGTGGCTGGTCAGATGCTGTTGAACAGAGAGCAGAGATTTACATAGATCATAGTGCAGCAAGAGATTAGTTCCTTGCATCCTTTGGTTTTCTGGTTCTGGGAGAAAGTGACAAGAGGTGCTCACAAGAATGCAGTGCGGAGCTATATTACATTCTTGCAGAAATGGAAGATACCTGAAGCAAGCCAGTGAAGAATGTTGCTGCTCCTACCAAATGCTAGAGGACAGTAAAAGGATGCAGAAATCACAAAAGTTACGCAATCCATGAGAGGTGATCCTCTTCCTGTCCTTTCATATGTTGAAGATTTCTAGGAAAGAATCTCAAAAAAAAATAGGAAAGAAAAATGAACTAGTGTCTTAGTAGATAATGTAATAAGTTCAGGAGTTCTGGATTTAATTCCCAGTGCCATGGCATTCTTCCACAGGGATTCTGAGTACATTTTGGCTTTGGTTTCTTTTTTGTTTTGTTTTTTACCTCTTTGAGCAGGCCCAAAGATGGAATTGAGATAACTGAAATACACAGGAAACCAGCTGTTTTCAACATGATCTAAAGAAATATGCTAGAATATGTGTTCTAGTTTCTCACAGGGAGCTTGGCTCTTTAGCAGTGTGTATGCATATCTACATGAAGGCTGTGTCCGACACTTTCAAGGAACCCACAAAGAAAATCAGCATGTAAGAAGCTTGTATTTATTTGTTTGTTTTTGCTTTTGCAGATTGGCATGGTGGCTTGGAAAATGACCCTTAAAAGTCCTGAGTATCCAGAAGGCCGAGATATCATTGTTATTGGCAATGACATCACATACCGAATTGGGTCCTTTGGGCCCCAGGAGGATTTGCTGTTTCTCAGAGCTTCTGAGCTGGCCAGGGCAGAGGGTATCCCACGCATTTATGTAGCAGCCAACAGTGGAGCAAGAATTGGATTGGCAGAAGAAATTCGTCATATGTTTCATGTGGCCTGGGTAGATCCTGAGGATCCTTATAAGGTACAAACTAAGGGAAAATAATAATTCAAGACACTATATGGTTACGCATATGTGTGTGTACATGTGTAGAGAGGTGGGGGAGAGGCAGAGGTTTAAATTTGAAAGTCAGTATTGATGGTGAACCATGTTGGAAACAAATTATCTCTCAATATGTTCTCCTGGTTTTTCCTCCATCTCTGAAGATATATTGCTGATTTTCTGGTTGAACACTATTTGAAATAGTAGGTATGTAGTTAGCATGTGACATGCTATACAAAAAATGTCTGTCTTTAAACTATTCCACTGTGGCTTCCGGGACTTATGGTCAGTCATCAGCAGCATCCCTTATATCCTCAGCTTCTTCTCCTATTGTTCTCCAGCCTGTATTCTACTTAAAACCTGCCTTTCCTTTAAATACACTGCTTCCTTTGTAGCCCTCTTAGGAACTGAGTGATTCTCTGTTTTTGTGTTCTCAAGCCTGGAAGGGGAACAGTGTCTTCCTTGTGCCTCGTTGCTATTTCCAGACCCTTTTTCCTCCTTTCTCTCTGAAAACCTCTGTCTTTGAATCCAATGTCATCAGGCTGTGCCATATTGCTGCTGCTGCTGCTTATTATAGTGTTCCCCAACCTTAGTCACTCCCTCTCAACCTTTGTCTCTTTTAGTTGCTGGGACATCCTAGCCTCTCATTCCCATAATCTCAATTTCAAGCTTCCCTTTCTTTGCCACTCCTCCATCCTATTTTTGCAGCTCACTCTCTTCAGTACCCAAGTCCAGGAATCCTTTGAACCCACCAGGACCTACAACTATTAATCCTACTACCCTTCATCTGTTACTCACTTCTTCCTTACATCCTCATTTTATTTCTGTCCAGCTTAAATTCTAAGGTCAATCATAGGTTACTTATTATAATCACATTATAGGTACCACCTTTCCTACACCCTCAACTTTTTGGCTTCTGTCTTCATTCTGCTTACCCTGTGCCTTTACAACCCTTGTTTAAATCCAGCTCTCTCCACCTACTCCCATACCTGCACCTACTTAGCTGAACATTGATAGAGAAAAATACAAAGTGCTGTTGACTGGTCTTTAAATTCAAGTTTACCAACCTTTTGAATGATACTCTTGCATCTTCTTCTCTCTCCTCAAACCTTTAACACCTTCTCCCATCCTCACTCTTAGCTGATGACCTTGCTGTCCAATTTACTGAAAAACAAAACAAAACAAAAACAGAAGCAATTTGAAGACAGCTTCCACAAGCTCCCACATATCTGCATCTGTGCCCTTACTCTCCATCGTCTCTCCTGTACTTTGGGAGAATGGTCCCTGCTCCTATCTAAGGCCAGTCCTTCCTCTTGTTCACTTGGTCCTTTCTCTTCTTGCCAACTTAAAGATGTAAATCAACACATCTCCCCTCCCTCCTCCTCACCCCCCCCTCCCTGGCCTCTTGTACCATCATTTTCCCCCTCTCTACTGGGTCTACCCCTTTAGCATACAAAAACTTACCTTGAACCCGTTAGGCACACTCATGCCTCAGTACTTTTGCACTTGTGGTTCCTTCTGGTTAAAATGTTTCCCCTCCCTCCCCCAATATCCTCATGTCTCATTTCTTCAGTTCTTCAGGTCTTTGCTCAACTGACACTTTCAATGAAGCCTTCTTTGGTGATATTCTGTTTTATTTTTTGTAAAACATTATTCCCATTATTTGTGTTTTACCTATTTAGTTGGTACGTGTTCTCTCTTACTAGAAGATAAGTTCCGTAAGGCCAGAAATTTTTATCTGTTTTGTTCCTTACCTTTTTTTCAGTGCCTAGAACAGTATCTTGCACATAATAGGCACTCAATAAATATATGCTGACTGGCATACTAATGATACTCAGTGCTACAAAGTGTTCTCGTCATAAGTCATGCAAAATCAACGGCAGATTCATGTCTCTTCCATATTATGTTCACTGTGTCTGCCTAAATGTAACTTCTAATTCATTGAGTTAAATGGTGGGCATAATTTCTCAAAGTATTTAAAATGTTTTTCTCTGTTTACTTTTTTTGTGTGGCTGAGTGACTAATTCACTTAAATTAAACACACTATCATGTAACTCTACTTTGTGAGTATTTTCTATGTATAAAAGTAAATCAATTATGAAATGTTAGTATAATTTTTAAAATGTAAATAGGCATTAGGAGTTGTTTATTTAAAAAAGCAAAAGGCTTGAGTTCAGTGGTTACTGATTATTATCACTGCATAGACTTCTGATTTTAATATTGAATATCCAATATTGTGATTCTTTCAATTATCCCATACCCATTTATATTTTTATGATATTATGGATTTGAGAAAGTGAAGCATAGTAATTCACATAATTCTTTAATTTTGTGTTTATGTCTTTAATAGAGATGTCACTAGAGATCAGAAAGTGACCCTTTAACCCTAGTGAAAATGAAATAAATGGAATACACTTGGCATTGCAGCTACAAGACATCTTGTTTCAAGGACAGACAGTCAGTGACTGGAGAAATAGGCACTTCCATCTTTCAAAGGAGAACTGTCTATGCTAGTAATCTATTAGACAGTAACTCTAAGAAGTGATGTGGCAATTTAAAGCTAGCTTTGGAACAAGCTGCATTATGCATGCTTTGCTGTGTCTTCTGGTTATGTGGTGATGGCAGATAATGAGTTAACTATTTGTGCTTCACAGGGATACAAATATTTATATCTGACCCCTCAAGATTATAAGAGAGTCAGTGCTCTCAACTCTGTCCATTGTGAACATGTGGAGGATGAAGGAGAATCCAGGTAGGTATATATGTATCAGAATAATTTGGCCCTGGATTAGAGGAAGGAGAATATGATTATTTTTTCCTTACTATCCTGCTAGTCATGACCTTGAAGAGCAATGAAGATTGCTTGTTACATATTTAGAGGTTTTAGGTTTATATTTGAGGTCTACCACTTATTAGCTGGAAAACCTTAATTATATTTATAATATTTATTCATTTTATAAAAGTCAGAATATGTAAACAATTGCGAATAAAAAATAAAAATCAACTACAATCCTATCTAGAGACACAATATGTTTTAATGTTATTTTTCAATTACAGTTTACATTCAATATTATTTTGTATTAACTTCAGGTATACAGCATAGTAGTTAATCATATATCTTACAAAGTGGTCTACCACTGATATTTTAAGTACCCACATTGTATTGTACATAATTATTACAATATTATTATTATTTTTTATAAACATTTAATCACCTTTATTTATTTATTTTTTGTTTGTCTTTGTTAATCCTCACCTGAGGATATTTTTCCATTGATTTTTTGAGAGAATGGAAAAGAGAGGGAAATACAGAGAGAAACATCAATGTGAGAGAAACACATCGATTGGTTGCCTCCTACAGGTGTCCTGACCAGGGCCTGGGCCAGGAGGAGCCTGCAACCAAGGTACATGCCCTTGACTGGAATCAAACCCGGGACCCTTTGGTCCGCAGGCTGATGCTCTATCCACTGAGCCAAACCGGCCAGGGCTATTACAATATTATTGACTATGTTCCTTATGCTGTACTTCTTTTACATTCCCGTGACTGTTTTGTAACTACCAGTTTGCAGTTCTTAATCCCTACACCTTTTTCACCCTGCCCTCCGACCCCTCTCTCCTCTGGCAATCATCAGTCTACTTTCTGTATTAGTGAGTCTGTTTCTATTTCATTTGTTCATTTATTTTGCTGAGAGACACTATTATTAATGTGCAGTATATTCTTGCTGTCTTTTCTATATATGTATTTTTCCCCTAATAATTGGGCTGTAATAGGAAAACTTTTGTTAATTTGTTCTTTTCACTAAAAGTTATTTTGGGAAAATTTTTGTATATTTAAAAATATTATTTGAGAATATGGAACTTTATGGTTTTATAGTATTTCATTGTAATGAATATAACATAAATGAACATTCAGACTATTTCAAACTTTCACTGTTAATATCCTTGGGCTGAGCATCTGTTATAAACTTTTAGGACTATCTCTATTTCCTTTGGGTTAATTTCTGAAAGTGAATTACTGGTTTAAAAATATATCCATTTTAAATATTTTTTTATGATTTCAGATTGCATTCCCACTGGTAGTTTATAATACTATTTGTTTTTCCTCTTTAATTTTTCTCCACCCTTGCTGACATCAATTATTGTTAATTAATAAAATAACATATAAACATTTTGTTATTTTAACTGGTATTTTTTTTTATTGCCAATGAAGTTGGTTAAAGCAAGTTGTTTTTCTTTTCTGAGTTTTAGTTTCCTCATCTATAAGGTGAAGGCCAAGCCCTTAGCACAGCACTGAGCACATAGTAAACAGTTAAAAATCCTGGCTGTTGCTGTTATTGTCTTTAATAATGGAGGTGGTGCTACCTATCACACTGGATTGTTGTGAGAATCAAAAATGATATGTATGAATGTGTTTTGTTAATTTATTGCACTATGTAAAGGTTTTTATAACACTAGAGGCCTGGTGTACGACTTCGTGCACAGGTGAGGTCCCTCTGGGTGGCCTGCAGGGATGGGGCCAAAACCTGCAGTCCAACACCACCTGCAGCTCCTACCTGCTGCTCCCGCTCATCCCAGCCCCACTGTGCCTACCGCAGGCTTGTACCCAATTGGGAGAGGCTCGCACTGCCACAGCAGCGCTCGCCAGCCATGAGCCCTGTGTCTGGTGCCCTCCCAAGGGGAGTGGCCTGTGGGATAAGGCTGAAACCGGCTCTCCAACATCCCCCGAGGGGTCCCGGATTGCAAGAGTGCACAGGCCAAGCTGAGGGACTCCACCGGTGCACAATTGGGCCAGGGAGGGACCAAAGGAGGGTTCCAGGGCGTGTCTGGCTCATCTAGCTCAGTCCCATTGTCCAGACCCCAGCAGCAAGCTAACCTACCAGTCAGAGCATCTGTCCACTGGTGGTCAGTGCGCGTCATAGTGACTGGTCGACCAGTTGACTGCCCCCTCGTGATTAGTGCACATCATAATAAGCTGTTAAGCAGCCTTAGCATATCATTAGCATATTACGCTTTGATTGGTTTTTCAGTTGTTCTGCCGTTTGGTCTATTTGCATATTACCCTTTTATTATATAGGACTAGAGGCCTGGTGCACGAAATTCGTGTACTGGGGAGCGCCCTCTCACAATCTGGGACCCCTCGGGGGATGTCTGACTGTCGTGGGGAGCAGGCCTACACCGGCAGTCTGACATCCCTCTCACAGTCCGGGACCCCTTGCTTCTTACTGCCCGCCTGTTCTCTGCTCCTTACCACTCAGCTCACTGCTCCTTAGTGCTGCTGCGGAGGCAGGAGAGACTGCCACCACCGCCACTGTGCTTGCCATCTGTGAGCCTGGCTTCTGGCTGAGCGGTGCTCCCCTGTGGGAGCACACTGACCACCAGGGGGTAGCTCCTGCATTGAGCATCTGCCCCCTGGTGGTCAGTGCACATCATAGCAACTGGTCATTCTGGTTGTGCCACCATAATGGTCCCTTAAGCTTTTATTATACAGATTAAAATTTGGTACTACTTTAAAGAATGATAGCTTCAATGATAGAAAACTCAGATCATAGAGCAGAATGTGGGAAATTTTTACTCTTTTCCATGTAATACAATGGAAGAAGAGGGCACTTAACAGATCATGAACATCTGTGAAGTAATGTGCAGTCCTCAGAAGGGAAAAGATCTGCTTTGCAGGGAAGGCTGACTGGGTTCATGAGTGTTTGTGACTGTATGGCTTGTGAGTCTTATAAAAAGAGCACATTAATCTCTCCCCACCCTCTGCTAAATTACTGTGGCTCATTAACTCCTTAAGGAAGATAAGCTTTACCTGTAACGTAACTCTAGAAGCTAGAGTATAGATACAGAGCCAAAGGAAGAATTGGAGAATTTTGGGGAGAAGCTAAAAATAGAAAGGCAAGGGAAACTGGGAAGCAAAGATGCAAAGTCACAAACCAATAGCAAGGACAAAGAAAAGGAATTGATGGAGGGCTCGAAGTAAAGAAGGGAGCAGAGAAATATGGGGGCAAAAAAAAGTAGTTTAAGAGCCACTATGGGATACTTATTTATTATTTCAATTTATAAAACTATGCCCAGTGCCAAGCCTTCTGGGTACACATGGAACAATAAATAATATATGCCCATCTCTACTTCTAACTTTGTATTTTTCCTTTCTTTTATTAGTTGCATTCCCCATCTCCCATTTCCCATTATCAGTTATCACTCGTAATCCCCTGCCAAGAAGACAGATGAGTGGCTCCCACTGGATCCACAGGATGCTTTCTGGACAAGTTGGCCAGCATTTCACTTCTATACACATTCCACCTGCCCCTCCAGAGGCCTGTACCCAGGAACCCTTGTGCATACACTTGATATTTACAGAGGAGTAGGGATAGGAGTGCATTGTCTTGACTTTCCCCTTCATCCCTGTCTTAGAAAGAGAGAGAATTTTTGACTTTAGAATGTGGGCTTATCATTCTCACTACACCTCTGGATTTTTTTGTTCCTATGTAACATTTATCAAAAATTGATGATTTAATAACTATTGCTAATTGTAGAAATGTGCATTGATTCTGCCTCTAAGAAATTTGTTCTAAAATCTGAATGCCATCTATGTGGCAAACCCTCCCTTTGTTGCTTTAATTTAACTTGTGTCAACTCTTAGAGGTAGACACTGTTATCCCATTCCCCATTTTATAGAAAGTTACTGTTATCCTCAAAGTCACATTGATGTGTGTGTCAGAGCAGGGATTTAAATATATTTACTTAGTTCTAGATGTTGCTCTTTCTTTTATACCATTCTAGAGGCCAGGTACACAAAATTCATGCACAGGTATGGTCCCTAGGCCTGGCTGGCAATTGAAGAGTGAGTGTCTAGTGTGGAAGGTCAGGTCCCAGCTGATCTCTGGGCCCTGGGACCACCAGGTCCCTGTGCAACTCCTCTGCCTGAGTCATCAGCCCCTGCCTGGCTCCCTCAGTGATTGGGAGCCAGGCAGCGACCCCATCCCCCGCTGCTGCTGCTGGTCGCTATCTGTGGGTCGATTGGTGGGGCGATCAGGCCCCGCTTGCACCCACCTTGGCCTGGTGCCATCTGCTCACCTGCTCCACCATCCTGCGCGGTCCTGCTCTCATTGGAGCCTACCGGGCCCTCCACTGCCACCTGCTGCCAGTGCCGCATCACTGATTCCTGCCATATTCCACGCCACCCTCTGGTGGTCAGAGCATGTCATAGCAAGCAGTCAAATTCCTGATTGAAGGAACAGTTTGCATATTAGGCTTTTGTTATATAGGATTGCCTCTAGACAAAAGAGGAACCAAGCTACGAAGGAAAGATACATGAATAAAGATTATAGGTTATATATAAGCTTCCAGAATGCTTTCTGTATGCCTTTAGTAGCCTTTTAATGGTGATTATTCTTTTAAAAGATTGCTGCTATTGTGTTAAACTGTCATAATTTGGCATATCTATATCCAATAGGTACAAGATAACTGATATTATTGGGAAGGAAGAGGGCCTTGGAGCAGAGAACCTTCGAGGTTCTGGAATGATTGCTGGAGAAGCCTCGTTGGCCTATGATGAGATCATCACTATTAGCCTGGTAAATCTTGCCTGAATGTGAAATTTTTGAAGAGCTGACTGTAGCTGGGATTTCTTTTTGCCCCATCCCTGCTATTCAATCCAAAATGAGAGCACTTCTTAAATTTTTCATATGTACAATTTGATTTTAATTGTAGATAATCATGGGAAGTTAGGATAGTGTAAATAATCAAATTTCCCAGATAAACCTGATATCTACTTTTAGCCTTTAGCTTAATTTATTTCTCTAAATATTCTATCAGTTTTAACAGCTTAAATTTCTTCTCCTCTTACTACTTTCTTTGTTCATACCTCTAACATCGATGCCAAGCAACTGTGAAATGGGCAAAAATGTGAGACATAAAGGAGCTAATACTTGAATCATTGTATGAGTTCTTTGTCTTCTTTTCCTTGATCAGGAAATTTCTATTTTTAGTATTGTTATTAAACAAACTTTATAAAAGTATTTTTTTTTATTTCTGTTAATGTCAGTTTTACATTCCTGTGCCTTAGTTTTTACAATTTAGGAGGGGATATAAATATGTGACTTGTAGAATTTTTTTTTTTTTAAGGTTACGTGCCGGGCCATTGGAATTGGGGCTTACCTTGTCCGGCTGGGACAGAGAACCATCCAGGTTGAAAATTCTTACTTAATTCTGACAGGAGCCGGGGCCCTCAACAAAGTAAGTTTCTAGGGGTTGGGAGAAGTATGTGAAGCTGTCTGAAGGTTACTGCAAATTCTTGATTCAGGATCCTGATTGGGAGGATGCCATGCAAGCCATGCCTTCCTCTGTCTATCTCTTTACCTTTCCTTCCATCTTCCCTAACCATTGCCTTGCTTGCCTGTTCATTCATTCATGCAACAAATATTTTGAGTATCTCCTATGTGCTGAGCACTGTTCCAAGCCCTGTGGATATGTTAATGAACAAACCGTATAAAACTCGTGCTCCAAAGAGTTTACATTCTAGTGTTTTTCTAGAAAGAGATTTAATTGAATGCTTCAATTCTGCCTTCCTTCCCTTTTTCTCATCTGTGAGTAAGGGAATGATCTCTATTTTCAGACATAGAGCTGTTCTCTGAAACATCCTCTGAATGTGTTGAGGATATCAAGTTTTAATGTGTTGAGAATTCTGTGAATGTACCTCTCAAAAAGGGCATGTAACGTGGTTCCTTGTGCATAGACAAAGTACTTGGTAAATAGTGAATGGAAAGATCGGTGTATGGATGGACAGATTGCTGGGAAAGAGTATAACATAGAGGCTTATCTTCCCTTCAGAAGAAATGCTTGTGCCTTTTCAGTCCAAGCTCATTGGGGCTTTTCCCAAGGGGGGATATTAAAAGGTGTGGTGAGGTCACTTTTTGTAAGAGTGAAAACTATCTAAGAATACTTGAATATACAAAGGACAATGTAGTTCTGACTTCTTTGCAGTCATAGGAAAATTATTTTCTCTCCAGAGCCTAGGAATATGTAATAGTCTGGGACAGGCTGGCTGACCTTATACAACTCATATAGCCTCTCAGCTTTCTTTATCTATCAGATGGGTATAATTTACACTTTTAAATAATACTGTGGAGATCAAATGAGAAAACATAAGTAAAAGTACCTAATACTTGGCATAAAGTGCTGGCCCTCATTACAATTTCAGTTCCCTTTTCCTTTCTTTTACATAGTTTGGTGATTGAGCTTATGGAGTTACACACATGCTAAATTGTATTGGATATTGTGTTTACCAGACATGCACTAACTTTTTTTATTAAGCCTTGACCTTCAGGTAGAAGGATAGGAATTAAGTGTCCTATCCTATCACTCTCATTTAGAAAATGTTGACAGTTCTGCTGGTCCAGTTAGCTTTTGTTGATGTCAGTTTGATATGATCAGCTTGTTCTTTGCATTCATGTGTCCTTCTCTGGGCTTGCCTTTCTCTCCAAGGAAAGGCAAAGATTGTGACCCGCCATTAGTGAAGGAAATAATTCCAATGGAAGAAACTGCTAAGTGTTCTACATTTTTTTAAGTTGCTCTTTTGCATATTTTCTTAGGATATGATATTGACGAATATTGAAGAGAGTTGTTGATTCCATTATTTGTGAGAATAGAATTTAAAGAAGACACCTGTATTTCCATAATGTTTCCGTGCCTCAACAAAGAGCTAATTTCTGAAATGTATCTTATTTCAGTGGGTTTGTTATTTTCTCCCTGATACCATGTTTACACAAAGAATATTACAAAAAGCAAAAGTTTTGTTGGGGTGTTGTTGCTAGTTTTTTGTTTCTATGGCTAAAAACTAGCTAGTTGAATTTCATCTGTGCCTTTAAGAAAGCTTTAAGGATTTAGTTTTCTTCAAATCTGGTTAAATTGTTCCGAACAAATTCATTCTGTTTACCATCTTCCTAGTCTGTGGGGCTGCTTGTTAAAGGAGAAGCCCAGTTGCAGGAGAAAAGACTAGTGAAGCTGCAGCTGTAGCTCAACAACAGTGCTCATTTCCAGGAGGACATGATCATTTGTGTCTGAAGGGAATGATCAGTTATAGAGTTCACCTAATCCTGCTCCTTCCGCTTCTCTGTTTTCATGTCAGTGGCCTCTTAAGTATAGAGTCATGTTGCTGGAAGACACGAGATTTAATGCAGATTCATTAAAAATGTCCTATCTGCCCCTTTGCCTATCAGGCATGAGAAAGGAAACTGTATGGGAGCTACATGCTCAGATTGCCTCCCCTGTCTTTGTGTGCACTGGTGATTTTCTACATCTCTGTTTGCCTTACTTTCTGTAAGAATCTCTCTCCCAGACTCTGGGTGTGCAGGTCACTTAAGTACATGTCTCTTCCCTTGTGAGTGCGGGTCTCTCTGTCCCTTTGTGTCTGTGTCTTGCTTCTAGATCCCTCTCTTTCTCTGTGTGTGTGCCTCCCTGAGTATCCATGTGTGAGCATGTCTTTGTGTGTGTGTGAAGCACTGTAGAGCCAGCCTCCTTAAGCCTTGACTATTTTGCTCGTAGTATGTGTGTAACTGTGTGAAGTGGAAATGTACGTGGTATATGCAAGATTTAAGACGGAAAACATTTGACCCCCACCTTTTTGAGTCTTCATCCTTTATGTTAAACATTGGGGTGAAGAAAAAGAAGGGAGGGGGTGCGCAGAGGTTGTAGGGAAAAAATCTGTGTGTGCAAGTGCCGATCCCGTTGACCCCTTTGAAAATTGAAATAATGATAATGCGCGTCTCCTGACTGCATCAAAGTATCAGCACATCAAAAGCCAGGAGGCATGAAATGCAAATGATAAAGTGAAAGCAGATGGATTGTGCATGATCGCCTGATGCCCAATGAATTTTAAAAGGTGCCGGTTTGCAAATGGGGGGGGGGGCACAGATGAGCGGTGGGGGGACTGAAATAAACACGTTATCCCTGCAATTTTTTTGTTCTTGATGCTCACTCCTGACAATATTTTTTCACACTTGAGTGAACACCCACTCCATCTCTCTCTCTCTCTCTCCCTTTTCCCCTCTCTCTTTCTCTCTCTCCCCACCCTCACCAACTCCCCCTGCCCCATCCCCCGCCCCTTACACATCTCAGGTCATGTCGCTGCAGCTCCGGTGGAAATAATAAGATATAAACCACGAGGTTGTTATTTGCATAGAAATAGCATGGAGCCCCAGGCAGCAAGGGAGAAGGACACAGGGATCATTTGTCTAAAATTTTAATGAAAACTTTTGCTGAGGCAGATATTTTTTTTAAACTTTCTTTTTCCCTGCTTTTCTCCCCATCCCCACCCCCCTCAAACCCCATCTCTGATTTGACTTAACATGGTTCAATTTGAAGAGAAAGGGTGAAAGGGTTGACAACTCTACATAGCATATTCCCATAATGCAGCAACATGTAAATTGTTTATTCGTTTAATAGATATGAAGCCGGAGACACACACATTTCCAATTTAATACATTGCATGTATGTGTCCAGCCTTTATGGTTACGTTCCATCTCGGTGTACACATGGTTGTGCCCCGTCGTTAGCCAACCTGTTTTTAATTAGTTTAGACCTTCCTACCTTTTGCTTCCAAAGACTCTTTCTTTTTAAAGGATTTCTTTTTTGTGGCCAACAGGAGTAACCTGCATATAAAGCAAGAATATTCCCATGGTTTCCTGTTCTTTTACTTTCTGTGGTTTTACTTACACTTACACATTTTATTCATGAGCGCCACCTCTTGCCATCGTGTCTTTTGTTCTAACACCAGAAAGTGCTTCCCATATTTGTAATTTTATCTCTTTCCCCTTGTGATCTCGGTATTTATGTGTTCTCTTTTTCTGTCTGTCTTGCTCTTTGTTGCCTGCAGTTATTTGTAAAATGCTACAAGTTGAGGAGAGAGACAGTATCTGGGTTTTCTTGAGTGTTGCATAAGCAGATTTGACATATGTACTACAGGCAGTGGGCTGGTGATTAAAGGCAGTCTGGGTGACTTTATTGGGAACTTAAAATCAAGAACATCAGTCTGGCTTCTTGCTACCTTCTAGGTGGGCTAGTGGTGTCAGAGGCATTTATAGGTGAAGGCTAAAACAATAAGAGGTAAAGTGACTTGTTTCCATTGACAGAAACTAGATCAGCACCAGAACATGAATTTCACATCCCCAAGTTTCAATTAAAATGAGCTCAGTCCTTGTGTCCATAAGGCCTGAAATGAGAAGGTAGTCCGGTCATTTTCCTTCTTGTCCAAATGTCATGAGAGTGATGACATAAATAAGAGAAGTTTCTACAGCCTGCTGTGCCATGTCTCTCAAAGTAGTAGATCATAGGTTCCCAGCTCTACAAACTGTAGGCTGTGAGTGGCAGATTCCTCAAAATGTCTGGCTGAGTGGGTAAGTGCAGATTTGATGGACGTGACAAACTACCCTGCTTGTCCTGGCAAAGGCAGTGACCTATCTGCTTGGGGAACTGGTGATAGACCTGTAAGGGGCTGAGACAGTTTGTAGAGTCAAGGGGCCACTGGTAGTAACTTTCCAGTTTACTTCTGTTTCCCCACAACTCTTCCTCTCCGTTTCTGTTTAATATGTTTAACACAATTTCAGGTGGTAGACAGGCTGGAAGGACCTCATATTGTAAGGGGCACTGATGTAGACTAGAGCCTTCTCGTTCTTGGTCCATTGCCCCAAACTTGGTGAGAGCTCTCTCTGTACACAGAGAAATTGGAATTTGCAGTTTATGGATTGTCCTCTGGACAGTAACTGTCTTTGGAAGTAAGGCCTGTGCCAGTGGCTGTGATAGATGGGTTATATAGATCATTCAGGAGGTTTGATTTTAAAATATATATATTTTATTGTTTTTTTTACAGAGAGGAAAGGAGAGGGAGAGAGAAGTAGAAACATCAGTGAGAGAAAAACATCAATCAGCTGCCTCCTGCACACCTCCTACTGGGGATGTGCCCACAACCAAGGTACATGCCCTTGACCAGAATCGAACCAGGGGCCCTTGAGTCTGGAGGCCAACACTCTATCCACTGAGCCAAACCGGTTAGGGCAGGAGGTTTGATTTTTGATAAGTATTTTAAAGCTTATGATTTAGGGGGCGGGGGCGGGGGCGGGGGAAACATCCCATAATCTCATCCTCTTAGCAAAATCAGGCCCCTATTTTTGCTCTATCTGCCAGGAGAAAAGAAAATATATGATGGTTGTGGCTAGGACTAGATGTGAGGCTGGTAGATACATATTTTAATGTATCTTCCCAAGATGCAATGTGAAGTTGCTGACTGTGGGGTACAGTATCAGAGATCCTCCCATGAGCCTGTAGCACCAGGGGCCTATACTGTACATTCTGCATCTTCACCATGACTTTGTGACACACATCATAAGAGTCATGGAAGCTCAAGAAGGGAAGGGGAGCTTTAGCCCTCGTATGATGCAGTATTGTAACTTTCACATAACTTAAGGAGGTAGAATGATTAAGAACGTGGACTCTAGAGCCAAACTACTAGGTTTAATTCCTGGCTCTACCACCTAGTAGTTGTGTGACCTTGGACAATCTACTTAACCTTTTCAGGTCACAGTTACATTAACTGTAAAATGCTGATAATAATAGTACCCATCTACCAGGTTCTTTTTAGGATTGAATGAGTTAATGTAGGTGAATCGCTAGCACTGTGGTCTTCCCTGGAATGCACTTAGGGTCCTTTATCATTGCAACACAATGTCCAGGCCCAGGAAAGAAAATACAAACACAACATTCTCTATGCTTTCTGATCCTTTGAAGGCAAACATTCCTTTAAGAGAATGTTAGATGTCAGTCCTCACTGTACCAGTACATTCATGTATTGACTTTCCCCATAGATGTTATCTAAAGACAATCACCGCACTTTGGAAAGACATTAACATGAGAGGCACCATGTTAAGTCCTGATAGGGTAGTATATGTGTCAGTCATCTGTCTACAAGAGTCCCCAAGGACTTGTTGGTACAATAACCCATAATCACTTTAAGGATCAGTCCAGCAATTTGCATTTTTAAAAGTCCCTAACTACCTATTTTCACGATGGACAGTCCCTGTACTCCCGAAGCTCCAGATGGGATCACTCTCCTTTTCTAAAGAGGGCGTTTGCTCTTCCTTTCTCAGTGAGCCCTGCTGTAGCATTATGAATGAGTTCTTAGAGAGAATTGCAGTGAGAACATCTCCTTAGTTTTCAAGCTCTTCCCTCACTCCCCCCCGCAACACACACACACACACACACACACAATATGGGCAAATCTGGCCCTGTTCTTGGGGTTTTGTTCGTTTTTCATTTGATATTTCTCAAGTTTGGTAGAAAACTGTAGTAGGTATTTGTGACTCAGTTAGTGACTCAATCTGTCAGCGGCCTGATCCCTGATTCCTGGAGAAATTGCAGGATGGATTCATCACTTAGAGCTCCATTGTAGAAGTTGCTTCTCCTTCTCTAAGACAGCCCCATGTAGGTTTGATGGGTTAAACTTGGAGAACCTGCAGTAAGTATCAGTGCAGATCTTCTAGATGAAGTGAAAGCTCTGAGGCCCTGCTGGGCATTGAATATAGACTCAGTAATGGTCATGTTTGACAACCTTAGATTATTCCCCTCCATTGAAAAGCAACTTTGAACCTCAATTTCCTCTGTAAAATCTTTCCTCCTTAAGGTGAAGACCAGAGGACCTATTAACTTTAAATTCTCTTTAATTTCTAGTATTCTGTTATGCCGTGAAGATAGACATTGATTTGTAGGCAGGGAACCATATTAGGCTGCAACAGGGAGAAGATAGATTGGAGGAGGAGGTCTAAAAAACTTACTGCATGTTAGGATATTATATATTAGATTACATTTTAGTGATATGTAAAATTATTCTATACTAGTGAGATTATAAGTAGAAGTTGTAAAGTATAATGGTTTAAAAAATTTTTTTAATATATTTTTATTGATTTCAGAGAGGAAGGGAGAGGGAGAGAGAGATAGAAACATCAATGATGAAAGAGAATCATTGATTGGCTGCCTCCTGCACGCCCCCCACTGGGGATCAAGCCCACAAACCGGGCATGTGCCCTTGACTGGAATCGAACCCAGGACCCTTGATTCCGCAGGTTGACACTCTATCCACTGAGCCAAACCTGCCAGGGCGGTTTAAAAATTTTTAAATCTTGTTTTTTATCCATATTACAGAAGAAAAAACGCTGTGTTGGTGGACAAGTGCCCATAGAATTATAATTGTTGGGAGTGGAAGATCCTCTAAAAGTCCAGACCCTGAACCATTGTTTGAATATCCTCTGTGACACCTTTGTCAAATATTTATTTAATTGTTCTTGAAAAACTCAACTGAAGGGAAGCTCAGTACTTTTGGAGCCAGTCCCTTTGATCTCTATAAGGTTCTTCCCTGTTTTTAGCTAAAGGCTTTTTCTCTATACAGGCAGACTAATTCCTCTTAAAATGTAGTGTTCAAAATTAAGGAAACAACTCGCAGTTTTATGGTCTAACCTACGTAGAACTGAATGGAACCCAAATCTTTCTCATGTACTTTTGCTTTCAGAGTCTGGCCTTGTCTCAAGAACAAATGTAGTAAAAATGAAATGCTATTCAAAGATAGAAAAGAAACTGGATTTATAAATAATGTATTTGCCAGCTAAAAAAAAAAATAAAAAATGAAATTCCGAAAAGAAAAAAAAATAGTACCAAGTACAAGAGAAACAGCTAAAACTTAACACCACAGTAAAGTACTGTGTGGAACCCTAGGGGTCTGATGCACAGTAGCATAATCAGGCATTCCCATCACCTGCCTACTTGAAAGTCAGAATCCTGATACACCAGTGATTTTCAACCTTTTCCATCTCATGGTGCACATAAACTAATTACTAGAATTCTGTGGCACCCCAAAAAATTATTTTTGGCTGATCTGACACCATAAAAGAAGATATAATTTTGGTTCATTCACACTGGATGGCTATTGTTGTGTTGACGCTCCTCTTTCTTAAAATTTAACAATCTAAGGGGAAAGAGGTCAATGCCCCTAACTAAATGGTCAGGTATTGCATGTTTTAGAAATTCTTGTAGCACACTGGTTGAAAATCACTGTGATACATAATTGGAGGATAGGTATTTTTTGCGTGCTATATATTTAGGTACTTAAAACTCATTGGTTCAAGGTTTGGTGGTACTTCTTTCAGGAATCAGTCACATGATGTAGACTGGGGTGCTCTAAAGCTCTAAGGCACACACAATCTGAAATGTTAGAATGAGCAGTCTCTTGCTGACTTTGTATATGTGGACCTCCATAATATCTCTGCCCTACGTCCAGAGTGTCCATTCCAACCTCCAGGATTGTGTTGCTTCCTGAGTATTGCAATAAAGAAGTGCCTCTACTTCACAGGTTCTGTGGCAGGTAGGGTCGCTACACTTTCTGCTCCTAATAAAACATTGTCTCTGAACTCAAGCTAAGTGCCCTCTTAGGACTGTGAACATGTTCCCTTAGGCAGAATGGTTCATCTTCTTCATTTTGCTGTCAGTCATATGTTACACTTTCTTATGCTGGATCTTCTTCGCCTTTTTCTCTTTCTACAAATGTTCATAGCTCTGTCTTTGCAAATTAGTGTTCACTTGAAGCTTTGCTATTCCATCTACCTCACCCTTCTCCCCTTAACCTTTCTTTTTCCCCAGCCTGAAACCCAAGTAAATTAGCTTCTCACCCCTGCCCCCCAGTTAAAAACACACACACACACACCCATATTCCTCCAACGGTGTCTGTTCTTGAATTTGCAGTCTGCAGCCATCTCCAATAACCATCAGGCTGTCAGCTTTGCAGCTCCCCACTACCTCCCACCTTCCAACTACCTCCCTCCTCCCCCATCACTCACCAGAGGAAAAAGAGAGCCAGAGCAAGAGCTTGAAATATATCATGCAATAGTGTATCATGAATTTGTTGTGAATCACAGCAGTGAAGCAGGTTTATTTATTTCTGAGACCTTAAATCAATACAAAGTAGGTCTCTTAGTTCTGAAGCTGGGATGGAGTGTGAAAAAATGAGCCCATTGTACTCTTAAAACTTTGGGGAAAGGAGATGACAGCTATATAATTCCATTTACCAGGCACTAGGGGCTTTAATGTGAAGGTGACAGGGAGCTCTTTGTGCATTTAGAGCACCATATCTTCTAAATAAAAGATCTGTAGACTTGATAGTGGAGCATAGCTCCGAGTTTAATAATCTCCAAGCATTAGACCGAGCCAATATGTTCCCAAGTCAGAGAGATCCCCCCTAAACACTCATAAATTAAAAGTGCAAGAACTGCACACATTGGTAGATTAGAAATGCAAGGACTCCAGTCTTTTCTAGAAGGAAGGCAGACCTGGGCCCTGGCTGTGCACAGACTGCTGTGTGAATATGATAAAGACTGTGGAAAGGAGACTGTTTAGAAACCTGCCTTCTGGCTGTTCATCATTCTAGGGTATGTCCCCTGTGTGTGGATCCAAATCTAGTTATGTTCCCTTTCATTCAGAGTGGCCATTTTCACAGTCTAATCAGCTGAAATGTACACAGGAGTGCTGAATTGTGAAAGGAGAAGCTTTAGGTTTACCATGCCCAGGTTTCAAGATTTTTTTTTTCTGGTTGATTCTTTTCTTTCTAATTAAATCTTTATTGATGAAAGTATTACCTATGTCCCCTTTTTCCCCCTCATTGACCCCTTCTAGCCTGACCCTGCTCCCCGCCCCAGGCCTTCACCACCCTATATGCATACAGGTTCTTTGGTTGATCTCTTCCCAGCCACTCAACCTCCCCCACCTTCCCTCTGAGATTCTGCAATCTGTTCTATGCTTCTGTGTCTCTGGATCTATTTTGTTCATCGGTTTACTTTGCTCATTAGATTCCACATATGAATGAGATCATGTCTTTCTCTGGCTTATTTCGCTTAGCATAATACTCCAGGTGTCTTCATGCTGTCTCAAAGGGTAAGAGAGCCTTCTTTTTTACTGCTGCATAGTATTCCGTGGTATAAATGTACCACAGCTTTTTTATCCACTCATCTACTGATGGGCACTTGGGCTATTTCCAGATCTTAGCTATTATACATTGTGCTCCTATGAACATAGGGTTGCATACAGTCTTTGTAATTGGTGTTTTGGGTTTCTTAGGATATATTCCTAGAAGTTGGATCACTGGGTCAAATGGCAGTTCTATATTTAATTTGTTGAGGAAACTCCATACTGTTTTCTATAATGGCTGCACTAGTCTGCATTCCCACCACCAGCATACTAGGGTTCCCTTTTCTCCGCATCCTGGCCAACACTTGCCTTTTGTTGATTTATTTATGGTAGCCATTCTGACAGGTGTGAGGCGATACCTCATTCTGGTTGATTCTTGACTGGTTCTTCATTTTAATAATGCTTCAGTGTCTGGCATTTAAACCCTTTAAAATAGTATGAACATAAGAGAAATTGAAATATTGGTGTTATTAAGGAAAAGAACCCACCCTTATTTGACCAATAGCATAAGAATGAAAATATGAGAAGTCAAGAGCTTTGGAACATATAATCAAGTTTTAAGTATCTTGTTTTCTGTATGACCGATTGATGAAATATGCCTTTTCTCAATAGATTAGTCAGGTTTGTGCAGCTTAGAACAACTCTGATACAGTTGACTCTTTTTCTTTATTGATTAAGGTATCACATATGTGTCCTTATCCCTCCATTGCCCCCCCACACCCCCACTCATGCCCTCACCCCCCTGTTGTCTGTGTCCATTGGTTAGGCTTATATGCATGCATACAGGTCCTTTGGTTGATCTCTCCCCCTTACCCGCACCATCCCCTACCTTCCTGCTGAGGTTTGACGGTCTGATCGATGCTTTCTGTCTCTGGATCTGTTTTTGTTCATCAGTTTATGTTGTTCATTATATTCCATAAATGAGTGAGATCATGTGATATTTATCTTTCTCTGACTGGTTTATTTCGCTTAGCATAATGCTCTCCATTTCCATCCATGCTGTTGCAAATGGTAAGAATTCCTTCTTTTTTTACCGCAGCATAGTATTCCAGTGTATAGATGTACCACATTTTTCTAACACACTCATCTGCTGATGGGCACTTAGGCTGTTTCCAAATCTTAGCTATGGTGAATTGTGCCGCTATAAACATAGGGGTGCATATATCCTTTCTGATTGGTGTTTCTAGTTTCTTGGGATATATTCCTGGAAGCGGGATCACTGGGTCAAATGGGAGTTCCATTTTTAGTTTTCTGAGGAAACTCCATACTGCTCTCCACAGTGGCTGCACCAGTCTGCATTCCCACCAGCAGTGCACGAGGGTTCCTTTTTCTCCGCATCCTCACCAGCACTTGTCGTTTGTTGATTTTTTGATGATAGCCATTCTGACAGGTGTGAAATGGTACCACATTGTCGTTTTGATTTGCATCTCTCGGATGATTAGTGACTGTGAGCATGTTTTCATATGTCTCTTGGCCTTCCTTATATCTTCTTTCGAAAGTATCTATTTAGGTTCATTGCCCATTTTTTGATTGGGGTATGTATCTTCCTTTTGTTAAGTTGTATGATTTCTCTGTAAATGTTGGAGATTAAACCCTTATTGGTGATAACATTGGCAAATATGTTCTCCCATGCAGTGGGCTTTCTTGTTTTGTTGATGGATTCTTTTGCTGTGCAAAGCTTTTTATTTTGATGTAGTCCCATTTGTTTATTTTCTCTTTAGTTTCCATTGCCCTAGGAGTGGCATCGGTGAAGAAATTGCTTTGGCATATGTCTGAGATTTTTCTGCCTTTGGATTCCTGTAATATTTTTATGGTTTCCCGTCTGATTTTTAAGTCCTTTATCCCTTTTGAGTTTATTTTTGTGTATGGTGTAAGTTGGTGGTCTAGTTTCATTTTTTTGCATGTACCTGTCCAATTTTCCCAACACCATTTATTGACGAGACTGTCTTGACTCCATTGTATGTTCATGCCTCCTTTGTCAAATATTAATTGAGCATAGTGGTTTGGGTGGATAACTGGGTTCTCTATTCTATTACATTGGTCTATATGTCTGTTCTTGTGCCAGTACCAGGCTGTTTTGAGAACAGTGGCTTTGTAATACAGCTTGATATCTGGTATTGAGATCCCACCTAGTTTGTTCTTCTTTCATTTGGGGTCTTTTTTTAAATTCCAGATGAATTTTTGGAGAGTTCGTTCTAGGTCTGTGAAATATGCCGTTGGTATTTTAATGGGAAATGCATTGAATCTATAGATTGCTTTGGGTAGTATGGACATTTTAATGATGTTGATTCTACCAATCCATGAACATAGTATGTTCTTCCATCTGTTTATGTCTTCCTCTATCTTTTTTTTTTCAGTGTCCTGTAGTTTTATGTGTACAGGTCTTTTACCTCCTTAGTTAAGTTTATTCCTAGGTATCTTAATTTTTTTGGTGCAATGGTAAATGGGATTGCTTTTTAAGTCTCTCTTTCTGTAAGTTCACTATTGGTGTATAGAAATGCCATAGATTTCTTGGCATTAATTTTGTATCCTGCTACTTTGCCAAATTCATTTATTAAGTCTAATAATTTTTTGATGGAGTCTTTAGGGTTTTCTATGTACAGTATCATGCCATTTGTGAATAAGGACAGTTTTACTTCTTCTTTTCCAATGTGGATGCCTTTTATTTCTGTACCACTGGGCTCAATTGACATATAAAGAACTTCCCAGACAAGAAAAAGCTAAAGGAGATGGAGGCTGTTCTTGAAGAAGATCAAAAATATGAACAGTAAAATGCCAATAAATACATATCTATCAACAATGGAATCTACAAACAAAATGAATAAGCATAACAGAAACAGACTTGTAGATACAGAGAACTTTTTGTTGCCTGCCAGATGGGTGAGGGAGATGGAATCTCAGAGAGAAGGGGAGGCAGGAAGAGATTAACCAAAGAACTTATATGCATATATGCATAACCCATGGACACAGACAACAGTGTGGTGAAGGCTTGGTGGGGGTGGAGGGTTAATGAGGGGCGGAAGGTGACATCTATAATACTTTTAACAATAAAGATAAATTTAAAAACAAAGTACATAAAATATGTTTATCATCAGTTATTAGGAAAATGCAAATTATAATCACAATTAGATACCACTAAAATAAAAATTTTTAGTTGACAATACTAAGTATTGATGAGAATGCAGAACAGCTGGAACTCTCATCCATATTGGTGGGAATGCAAAATGGTACAGCCACTTTGAAAAAGTTTGGCTTAAAAACAACGAAGTTATACACTTACCATACAACCTAGCAGTTCTACTTAAAGGTGTTTAACCAAGAGAAATGAAAATCTATCCTCCTATATAATAAAAGCCTAATATGCTAAGTGTCCGGTTGTCCGGTCATCCGTTCAACCAATCAAAGAGTAATATGCTAACACCGCTCACTATGACGTGCACTGCCCACCAGGGTACAGATGCTCCGACTGGTAGGTTAGCTTGCTGCTGGGGTCCAGCCGATTGGGGCTGAGCGAGATGGGCTGGACACGCCGTGGAGCCCTCCTGCAGTCCCTTCCCGGCTGGTCAACCTCCCATGTCCCTCCCCAGCCCTGATCATGGATTGGTGGGGTCCCTTGGGCGGGCCTGCACACTCTCATAATCCGGGACCCCTTGGGGGATGTCGGAGAGCTGGTTTTGGCCCAATCCCACAGGCCACCTCCAGGTCTTTATATGCACCCACTGGTGCATGAATTCGTGCCCTGGTCCTCTAGTATCCACATAAAAACCCATACATGAATGTCTATAGCAGCTTTATTCATAATTGCCAAAAACTGGAAACCCAAATGTCCACCAATAGGCAAACAGATGAACAAGTTATGGTATTTCCATAAAATCGATGCCACTCTGCAGTAAAAAGGAGCTACTGATGCCAACATCAGCATGAATGAATCTTAGATGCCTTTTATTAACTGAAAGAAGCTACACTTAGAAGGTTACATACTATGTGACTCCATTTTATATAACATTCTAGATGAAGCAAAACTGTTACAAAGAAAGCAGATCCATGGCTGGTATGTGTGAGAGAAAGGACATTGATTGCTAAGGAGATGAGGGAACTTTTGGGGATGAAAACTTTTGATGTGCTGTGGTGGTGGCTCTATGACTGTGCTTTTGTCAAAATTCATAGAATTGTACACCTAAAAAAGGATGATTTTCCTGTATGTAAATTGTACCTCAATAAACCAGGCTTTTAAAAATGTCCATATTTGGAAGTAACTTATTGTCAGTATGTTCTAGTTTGTAGCAAATGGGCAGTTGATGGATCCCTGCAATGAGTGATTTCTCTGGCAGTCAGTGTTTGCTCCGGAAGCCTATGCCTTCTCTCGTGTATTTGACAGACTGTCACATGGCTCTTTTCCAACCACCATTACATTCAGAATGAGTCTCTGTTCCTCACCCAGTCCACCTTCAAATCCATATCATCCTTCTGACATCTAGCTCATCCCTCTGCTCTCTCTCTACCTCAGTAAACAGGTCTTCCAGTGTTATTTCAGGCCTGTACCTCAGTCTCTTTTGCTGACTATCTTTTACCCCAGGTAGCACAGTCCCTTTCCTCTCATTTATCCATCAGCCAGCCTGATCACTTCATAACTTTGCTCCTTACAGAGAGATGTTTGGTTTTGCAGTGAAGGTCTTGAATCCATCTCAAGTCAGAGGCTTTCCCATCCTGTGCCAGCACTGTGTCACTGTGCCTCTTGTCTATCCCCAGCCTATCACTGCCAACCAGCACTCGAGTTTGCCAGTGGCAATCAAGGAGAGGAGGAGAAATTATAACCCTGAGTCTGTGTATTAAGAGACTGTATCTTGAAACCCTCCAAATATTCTGGGTCTCATAAGCACTGGTCCTGTCTCCCCAGAGATTGAATTCCATTCACCCTTGGATATATTCCTGAAGAAACATTTACACAGTAATATGTGCTGCACCACTTAAAATTGTTAATTGGAGATTGAATTACTTGTCAGCTTTTAAAAATGTAGTTCTCTCAGGTCAGGGAGGAGGGTGTTAGCAGCAGGAGTAGATGAGCTATTGCCGTTTTTTTCTTCCCTGTCCGCTTGTCTCTCCCCCTCCGTTTTCCTCCCTGTCAGCCTTCCTCCTTTCTTTGTCCCTGTTTTACCACTTTCTCCCTGATCCCATGTATGCTTTCTCATATCTATCTCACTTTCTGCCTTAGCCAAACCGTTATCAATAACCTGGCAGATCCCAGAGTGACGTTAATATCAGGAATCATGGATGGAGTCCAGTGATGACGATTGCTCAGGAAATTTACAAAACCCCTTCTCAAATCCTCTTGAGAATGGAAATATCCTAATGAGAAGGATTGCAGCAAGGACCCAGCTTGTGTAGCTTAATTCTCAGATGCAGGAAGAATTTGTACTCCCTGCTTCTTTAAATAGAAGATTGCCCTGACCCACCTAGGGGGAAAGATTGGAGAAAGGGGGAAAGCAGTGGTAGATTTCATTTTTTATTGCATCGATATGCATCATTATTTTTCGCATCTTGAGCACATGATTGCAAATATTTGCCTATAAGTCTGAGGGTCCCCAGCTTAATGTGTATATCAGGACAAGAGCAATGTTTTTAAAAAACTGAACTAACTTGCATCTGTGAAACTTGGAAATCTCAATGCCTGTGCTGTCAAATATCCTGACAAGTAAATACTACACTCATTCAGCATTACATAGTGATTTCATTTGCACAAAACTTCACAATGCTCTGCCCCTTCAGTCAGGAGACGGGCACCGGGAAAAGGAAGAACGTGTTTATCTCGACCTCCAAAAAGAATTTAAGGGAGAGAGCAGGCGGTATATTAGACTGTTTCCGTTGCCTGTCAGCTAAGGTAAACCCCGAGCTGTTTGCCAGCGTCTCTAGATAAGTAGCAGGGGCTGCGGAGGCCTAGCATGCATGTATGACTGCATTCATTTGCACTTTCCTGTGTATCTCAGAATTTCAAAAGGCTACGTAGCATCTTTGGTGGAGCCTTTAACAATTGTGCCTCTGCTCATCACTCGCTTTTATGCTGTGCCCTTAATTCTCAGGTCTGCCAGCCCCAATTAATGAATGCTGGGGGAGGCTTAAGTTTATGTTGAGAGTGGATGAAGATCCTCTTTCCCCTCAGACTCAGCCCTTATTCAATTCTGCTGGTGTGGGCTCTCTTCAGATGGTGCCTGTTTTTAATATTTCATGGTACTGCTTCTCCACTTTATTTTATTTATTTATTTATTTATTTGCTTCTCCACTTTAGATCTGGGGAGCAGCAAGGTGGGCCTCAGGAGAGTTACCTCTGTTTGAAAATGGCTCCGGTGTTTAAATGGTCATTGATGCTTGTTGGGCAGATAAATTAAAAGTTTGTGTCATACAGTAGAAAAATGTGAGAGAAATAATTTGGGGAATGAAACATAGCAACTTATATAGAAATGCATATGTCAAAGTTGGAAAAAACTGATGAATGAAATGCATCTTCTTCATGAAAATATTATGGTGATGGGAGTTGTTTACCTCATATTTTTCTGTAGAAGGTTGGTAGGGCAACATATTGAGGAATAAAAGAGTGGTTCTGTCTATGTGGGCTCCTTCCTTTGTCTCCCTCAATGCGGACCAGGGTTTGCGTAACTGTTCCAGCATGATCGTTTCTGAGTTAGGCAGAATGGGTTTTGTCCTAGCCCAGATTCTGTGTCTTTGGTTGGAGCTTTTGTTCTGAAGTATCCTAAAATCATTAAAACCACTTGAGTCAGCAATGACCCCTATAAATCAGGAGCTATTGTGTGTGCCCTCCTTCTACTGGTACGTGCTCCAAACATACGGTCATTGAAGATGAACTGGAGGGTACGACGCTCTCTTCACCGACTGTTAAGTAGCTATGATTGCTAGCGTTTGCTTGTGGTTAGTGAAGCAGGTTTCATTTCTGTGTCCTTCCCCTCCCCACCCCCGACCTCCTAAGATAAGGTTGGTCAGAAAGAGCCATTCGGGTACTCTGTCTACCCTGTTCTTTTTCTCTTTAATGGCAAAATTAAATTAATCTTCTCACATGACAAACATTTGTTTAGCCCAGAAATAATGTTCTTGGTTGTGGTTGGCTCCAGTTAGTTTTCTTTCTGAACCCAGAGGAGAGGAAGTATAGAAATACTGCTGCCTTTTCGGAACAAAGCATCCGAACCTGGGTAAAGGGAAGACATGTGAAGTTATTAAATTCTTGCTCCTTCCCATTTTGTCTCCATTAGTTTGTAAGGATATGGGGCGGAATGGGCAAGTGACAGAGCCTCTGGGTGTAGCCCCGTTACGATGCTCTATTTTTTTGAAAGGTAGGGCCAGGACGTCTGAGGAAGGTGTGTTGGATCAGCTGTGCTGCTCTTGGTGTGCTCTGGTCTCTTTGCGAGTTCTTCGTCAGTCCATCACTGATTTTGGAGGGATTCTAAGTGGCTGGAGATTATCAAGCACTAGAGGCAGTGCTTTATAGAAAAGAAAATAGTAATTCTCAGTAGAAAATGGTTAAGCTCTCTCTCTCTCTCAGGCAGCAAGTTCTTGGCTCCTAACAGAGATTGTGAATGTCAGGTATTCACAATCAGCACAGTCTCCTTTTTATTTCTTTCCTCCCTTTTCAGCTTTATTTTAATAATTAAAAATACTGCTGATCACACCGAATGACTTCTGGCGGAGAGGCCGTCTGTCCCAGAAGGACCAGTTGTGGGCCATCAGGTTTATGACGTCCATAAAACCAGAGCCAGATCGGAGCATGGCCTCCCTGAGTGACAGGGTTTCTGCTTCCACCAGGGTCCCCCATCCATTCCCTGCTTTGGATATTTGCTTTGGTTTCGGGTTTTTGTCCTGTTTTATTTCCTGATACATGTGTGCATATGTGTACACATTTAAAGATATAAATGAAACAGGTATGTAATGCCCTCTGCCTGTTAGAAAGACTAAAGCCATAAAAATAACAAACGGCGTGTATTTGCTAGAATGTCAAAGTTATGAGTTTATTTTGTAATGATGTGCTCCTGCCTTCATGAGGTAAACTGGCCGTGGCGGAGGTGTTATTAGTAATATGGACTCAGTGGAGCAGAAAGCCGAGTGACCGAGAGATCAGTGTATCAGTCAGAGAGAGGGCAAATGGAAAGAGACAGCAGGAGAATGAGAAAAGAGCCGCAGGCCTGGGCTGAGATTAAAGACAGGCTGAGAGGAGGATGGGAGCCCGTGGTCAGATACGGCCTCCGCTGTTCCCAGGCTCCTTCAAAGGAGCTGCCGGCGTGTTGCCCAGCTCAAGGCTGCCTGCAAAGGCTTGTTCTCGGCACTCCCTTATCAAGGGAAGCAGCGATCTGAGAGCAATTTTGCTTTCCATATGCCTTTCAGGAGAGTCTCTTCCGCCCTTCCTTGCTGAAGTTAAATGGAACCAAGGCCAGCAGGGTCACACTGAGGTGATTACTTGGTCACCGACTTCCTCAGCCTTTGGAGGATCTTAACGTAGGGGCTGACCCAGCAGGTGGGGGAACCTCTCGGTTCCTAACCAGAAGGGGCACAATGGGCATATATGGAACCTGCTGGTCTTTCATTTATTAGGTTCTCCCCAGAGGCTGGAAATGAATAAAAGTAAGGAAGAAATGTTGTGTTGTGGTTATTTTCTAAAGGAGGAGGGGAGAAGGAAAAGAAGAAGTAAAATACAGTAAGCACTCCACAACTGTTTAGAGCTCTCCAGGGCTACCTTAGATGACTGGCAATTACTAACACTCAGCAGTTGCGATAGCCAGTGATCGGGCTGCCTGGCTTCCATCTGCTGGGTCAGAAAACCTCCCTCCCTGAAAGAAATTACTAACCAATCTTCAGGAGAAAAAGAAACCCTACAATTTCCAAGTTCAATAATATTTTTTCTTCCTTTTTTCTGCTTTAATGGAAACTTGGTGGTTTCCAATTGCAGGTGCCTGCCTTCCACCTCACAAGGGTTAAACTCTAGGGATACCCCCGGTTTGAAGCTTCAACATCCCAGGAACCTTGGGAGGGAAGGACAGAGGGAGAGAGGCGGGCTTGGGTATAAATCACTGCCCTGCACCCAGCACACAAAGGACTATAGACTTGAGGGTTCATGTCTGTATCATGAGATGCTTCAGGATTTTGCCAGCCTTAGGGCTTATATATCGAGATCAGCTTTAAAAATCAAATACAAGGGGGAAAGTAATCCTTTAAAAAAGGAGGGGGGGGCCTAAACCTCAAAGCACTTCTTTAACTGAGACTTGTGACTGAAGATTTTCAGAAGACGTGCACATTGCTCGTTCTGTGTACGTGCACAGTAACTCCGCAGCCTGCAGATGCTGAGGTAGCTGCTGTCTTGGGGTCCCAGCCTCGCCCACTGCTGTGGTTTCAGCTCAGTGTGAAGTATGCTGTGCATATCTTTGGCAGTTAGGAGAAACAGAGAGAGGCGTGCTCATTTTTTTTAAAATCCTTTTTTGTTTTCTAAGTTTTCTTTTTAGGAAAAAGGTCCAGAAAGTCCCTTCAAACAAACCACGGAAGCTGAAATCTCTGTCTTGGGGAGAAAAGAACCCTTTTTAGTGAGAATTACAAAATAGACTTGGCCTTTATTTCTGTCAAGACCAATGTCTTTTCTCTTGCTCTAGGTCCTCGGGCGGGAAGTATATACCTCCAATAACCAGCTTGGTGGCATCCAGATCATGCACAACAATGGGGTGACCCACAGCACCGTTTGTGATGACTTTGAGGGGGTCTTCACTGTCCTGCACTGGCTGTCGTACATGCCTAAGGTGAGCCTGCAGAACCCAGCCTTTCCACCACAGCTGCTGCCTCTGCATTTGAGATCTCCTCATAGTGCAGGAATCTTTTATGAAATGTTCCTTGGAAAACTGTTGACTTCTTTTCTTCTTAGAACCATCGTTTGCCTTCTACCTTTAAAATGCCTTTGGGCCCTGGCCAGTATTGCCAAGTGGTTGGAGCGTCAGCCCGTGCACCAAAGGGTCATGGGTTCAATTTCCGGTCACGGGCATGTACCTGGGTTGCAGGTTTGATGCCCAGCCCCAGTTGGGATGGGTGTGGGAGGCAACCAATTGATGTGACTCTCTCGAATTGATGTTCTCTCTCAATCTCTCTCTCTCTTTCTATCTCTATCTTTACTGCACCCCTCCCTTCCACTCTCTCTAAAAGGTCAATGGAAAAAATATCATCTGGGGAGGATTAAACCAAATCTTCAGATTTCATTGGTTAGGCCCCTTTCTGATGTTTTCTAGCCACAGGAGTGTCCGTGACCTACCTGGGCTCAGATCCCAGCATATTAAGGCTTTCTCCTCACTGTGGGTTTTCTCCTTTGTAATACCCACCCCTCCCTCTGGGAAGCTTCCCACACAGAAAGCCTGGGCACACTGCACTCAGTCAGAAGGCACCACTTTGGGCCAGAGTCCTACATGGGACTTGAGACCTGTACCTGTTCCTCAGGGCCCAGCATGCCGTTGGAATGCTTCTAGCTGCTGATTGGGGCTCAAGGGGGTAACTCCACATGAGGGCTCTGTTGTCTTTGCAATGACTGTTGCCACGCTGGAGTATAGGATTGACGTTTACTGACTGCTGGCTCTTTCCCTCCCAATCTCCTTTCAGAGTGTGAACAGTTCCGTTCCTATCCTGAACTCCAAGGATCCTATAGATAGAATCATCGAGTTTGTCCCCACAAAGGCACCATATGATCCTCGATGGATGCTAGCAGGCCGTCCTCACCCAAGTATGTATATGTGTAAGGATTCTGTGGTCCCTGGCCCTCCAGCTTTCAGGGTTTTTCTTTCCAGCCACAGACCAGTCTCTGCACAATAGCATGTGACAAAGACCTGGAAGTAAGAAAAATCTGAAGAAAAAGGTGGAAAATTCTTTAAGAACAAATGAAAAATGAGATGAGATTTGCAAATCAGCCATTGAGTCATAAGCAGTGTAATCGCTAATAACATTTCTTCTGTTTCTTCTGCTTTTAAAGCATTTACTATTTAATGGGCTCAAGGACTTTTAAAGCAGTTAAATATAAGCCATAAAGCCATAGAACTACAGGACCAGAATCTTTGGCCATTTAGTTCCTATAAAGAGATTAATCGGATCGGTGTTAGAAACACCTTTGGGACCCCTCCTGGTCAAGTGTGACTACACCTTTCCCAGTGAGCTACTGCTGAGCCCACCCGGCATGCATCCTTCACTTCTTACGATACTGGTAATAGTGTTGGCACTTGCTTTAGTTATTAATGTAAGATCATTTCTCTTGAAGAGATTGTCCAGAACTTTTAATTTTACCAATATATGGAACAAGAACAAGCTCTTCGTCCATGTTTATCTAACATAGCCTTCTGTCGTGAGGCTGATTTTATCTTAACTTTCCAAACAGAAACAAAGGAAGAAACAAACTAAGGTAACTCCATGCAAGGCAAAGGTGTGTTTTCTTTTGTCAGTCCACTTGGCTGTTTCACAAACCATACTCATTAGGAAGTTCTTCTGTGAAGCCCAAGTCCCCGTGCTCCACTTAGAATCTATTGTTTCAAGTTGTTTACGAAAGTGTTTGTTCTTTTTTGTATGTTTATTGCAACTATAGCAAAGAAAGGCTATATCTTAAAGGGATAATTAAATTTGAGTTATTGTGATTTTGTTGAAAGAGAAAGAGGTCTTCATAAGGAAGACTTAATCAACCTTTGTGGGCACCCACTGTAAGCCAGGTGGGATAATAAAGCACTTTATATACATAATCTTATTTGGGCTTGCTGCCTCTTACAGCTGCAAAGAGATCGTTTTAGGAGCTCAGAGAAGTTAAATGATTTGCCCAGGGTCACACAGCTATTACTTAGGAGCTGGGGCTAAATCTGAGGCCTAATTATAGATAGTGTAGGAAAATCACCAAAGGAAGTTTGATTTTAATTTAAAATTTTACCTGTTGTCTTCAGTACCTTTTTTTATTAATCTTAATGAGACTAAATAGTTTTTCTTACGTAGCCAGAAAAATCACCATTGTAATTTCTCTACCTCTCATTTTTTATACCATTTTTATGGTAAGCACTATGAACCTGAAATAAAATCCAGGACTTTTCTGAGAAAATTCAGAACAAGATTCAGTGAACGTTCCCCTAGGAATCATCGGGAGCTATGGGAGCTGGCTTCTAATTTCTATGTTTGAACTGAACATGACCTGCTCTCTGAAGGCAGTAAAGCCCCCCCTATAATAGCCATAGCCCCCAGTTGATATATAAGGCAGGAAGGTTTTTTAAAAAGAAAACATTTTCATTTTGAAATGAATTTTGTAATTCTAAATTATTATTATTATTGAAGTACGAATCATAAAATGACCCAAGCAGATGAAGTTAACATTACAGTATCCTGATGCATTCAGGAATTTGGTTTAGAACCGTCATCAAAAATTGTGCTCTCTTACACGGGATGAACAGGTTCGAGGTGTGTGGGGGGGAGAGTGGGGCATTATCTTGGCCATTATTAATGAGATCTACAGAATAAAATGGAATTTGTGATAGACTAAGTTTTCTGGGTTTTGGATAATATTTTTTCATGGACTCCCTAGTAATTCATCCTGCTGTCTATGTGCAGCTAACACTGGCTCCCAAATCGAGTGACTTCAGATTTTAATTTAGTGGAAACGTTAAAGAAAGCAGATGATTCCCTGTGATAAGTTAAAGCAGATATCTTCTAGGTGAAAAGTTAAAGTCATTTATTAGAGGAGATAGTGCTGTGATATTCTTCAAACTGACGCCCAACACGAGACCAGAATCTAAACGATCGGCTTTGGCTCACGATAGAGAGATAATTTTGAAATGGATGATCACATTTTACACTGGGGCCATAGAGGCAAGGAATGTAGAACACAATAATTACAAGTTTAGTCTTGATAAAACACTCTCCATCCTGTTTAAGTCAGCAGAGGTTAGCTTGCTCGGATCTCCACTTTTAATTGGTTTTGGACTTGGGTTTTTAGGGGGCGGAGGGCCATGTTCAAATTAGAAGAATCACTGAGAAGCCATGAGCTGAGAGGGCACGCTAGGGAACGGTTATTTGCAGAAGCTTTTATGGGCCCTGGTCAAACACAGATACCTGTGGAACAAAAGGGTGTTTTTTTATGTTGTTGTTATTTTTTTTTCTTAAACTAAGGTGTTGAAAGTTAAGTGTGCCGCCAGTGAAGGAAATTCTATTTGCAAGGGAGGTTAATGACATTAAGTATATGCATCTTAACCATTATATTTTTGCTATCTGTCTATATGTAGGCATGGCCCTTTCTTGTGGAGAGATTATATTTGGTCAGCTGTAAATAAAGAGGAAGTGTATTTTGCTGCTTTTGTAGCAAAAAAGTTGAGTCCCTTTTCTTTAACCCCAAATTTGGGTCCTCATTTGAACATTAATACCATTTGGTGGTCTTCAGCTTTCCATTAAAGGAAAATCAGTGAAATCAAACAAAATTGTAAGCTAAGCTTTAAAATAGAAATAGACATTTTGAAAACATCTTTAACGACTTGGCTGCCTTTTGACAAATGTTTGTGATGTTTTGAAAAAAGCCAATTTATTTATTTAAAAGCAATGCAAACTTTCTCTGCTAGCTGAACCCCATCGTTTAACAATAAATGATGCTTTTGCTGATAAATGAATCTATTTATGCAGTCTAGCAAATGAACTAGGAGATGATGTCTGAAGGCAGATGAACATTTAGCTGCCTAATGCTTCCATCTATTATAATATGGTTAAAAACACAACAAACGCCCCAAATACTCCCCCAAATCTAATGTTAAGTTTGCTAATTCCAGTGCATTTTCAGTGAGTTGATTTGTTTTCTTTCTTGTCCTCTGTAGCCCAGAAAGGTCAGTGGTTGAGTGGATTTTTTGACTATGGGTCTTTCTCAGAAATTATGCAGCCGTGGGCACAGACCGTGGTGGTTGGCAGAGCCAGGTAAGAGCTCTTTTGTTCTGGAAACTCTTCCTCCCAACTGAAAACAAGAAGGGAAACAGGCTCTTACCAATAATGCTCTCTTTGTCTAAACTTTCTAAGAATGTTGGATCATGGTCATTCCAGAGGCAGCATAACTGGAGGACCGGTTCCCAGCAGTCCTTGAGTGTGTATCTCCAGTGAGGGGTTTAATCTAAAGTCCAGTTTTGACAGTATTTCCTCATTATAATGCTGAAAGAAACACTGTTTGGGGGCTGTAAATGACCACCCCCCTTCCCAAAGACCATTTTCTTTCAGAAGTGGGTGACAAGTAACTCAGTCTCACCTACTTCTCTATGTAACTTGAAAGAAGTTCCTTCATGTCATCCAGCTTATTTAAGTAACAATTTAGTGGCACTATATTGGTTTATCGTCAGATTTGAATTAACGCCCCCCCCCCCGCACCCCGCCGCAAAAAAAAGAGTTTACCTGAAAACAGGAGTGAGCCAAATAAGCTGGGATACCTGTATTTTTCAAGTGGGAACTTAAAGTTTCTATTAGATTTTAATACCCACTCTAAGAAGTGCTTCACTCAACAGCAAGCTCCCCATGAAATAATCTGTAGCGCTCACCATAACGAGCGCCTGCCACGGCTGATCTTAATCTCATTCTGTACTGCAGAGACATGCTGCCCTCGGGACCCACATCTGGAGCTCACCTTCCTCTCGGGGGCAATCAGTTTTTCTTATCTTGGTGAAAAGTGGCACCTGCTCAAGATCTCAAACACGCCACATTGGGTTGAGATTTAGATTCTAGCCTTGAAAATAATTCTAGGCTTTGTGGTTCTCTCAGTACAGCAGGTCAGTGTGGCTCATGCTGCCAGTGACAAGGAGCCATCAGATGGCAAATCCCATAGACAGGATCTTCCACTGTGGCAAGAATAAGAGGCAGGCCAGGAGTCAGCCCCGACAAACCCCAGGGACTGGCTCCCGTTTTCCTCTCGCCATGTCTCGGGTCTTCCACCTGACCCCAGGCTTCTGGGTCCCAGTGAGAATTCTTTGTGCCTGGTAAAGCTCCCACTGGGGAGGTGGAGGTTGGGGTGCACTAGAGAGAGAGCCCTCTACCCGGGACCTATCAGTTTGCTATAGAGAGTCCTCCCATCACATTCAGACCATCTTTTCGGAAAATGTTACTCTTACCTATTCTGCTTCAGTTTTCTTGTCTGTAAAAAACCGGACAGATGTTTAACCCTCCAAAAGCCAAGCCTTTGTTAAGATCTGTAAGATTCTCCCATGGGAAACAAGAGAATAATGCTTTACACTTATGATTGGAAGAATAGGGATTGTCTGCGAGCAAGATCAGTCAAGTGTGGCTTTGGCTAGCTCTGCCATTGTTTATTGTGACACTCACTCTGACTTCTTCCTTTCTTTCCATCTGATGAGTTCTGGGCTTCTTGCTCCAAACACATACACATGCTCACAAGTATATAAAACACAAATGGAGCTAGCTTCTTTCAAAAGCAATGGCATTTCGAGAAATAAATATAAATGTATTCTTCTGGGATTGTTACTGTAAGTGCTGCCAAAACTCATCTTTGGTATGTATGTTTGGAATATGTGTGCTATTGGCTGTAAATTGTCTTTTATTATTCCATGGCACCTTGTCCAGGGACACACTATAAAACAAGATGTAGCATCTTCATGTGCTAGCCTGATAAAATTTATATGAAGTATAATAGAAAACAGAAGTTGTTCTGAGCTGTTTTCAAGTTCAATAAATAACTGTAATACTCGGATAAAGATGTTCTTTATTAGGTCACATGGGCCCTAATATATAAGTTATAAGTTACCGATTTAGGGTGGCTTTTGCAATTACAAGTTTCCAGTTGGATTGTTAATCATTGTGAACAGAAATATTTCTGAACCCTCCTGTGTACCTCCTGCTCATTGTCTGGTTGTCTAGAGGGCTTTTGATTCTGATTCAGTGCAGGCAAGTGACAAGGGGTGGGTGGTCCCTACTCAGGCCCCTGCCAGGCCTCTTGTGATGACAAGAATCCATTTCCAGTAGCCAATGTAACAACCAAAGACCATCTTTCATGGAAAAGTTTGTTATGGAGATGCTGTGGGGGAATGAGAGACTATAACCCATCCCAGTCCCAACCCCAAGGAATGCAGCTATGAGAGTGAAGATTGAATTACATTTCTGAGTAAGGACTTGCCCTGTACCTTGCAGTTCTCTTTCTCTATCCTCCCCACCCCCGCTTCTCGATTTCTACTTTTTTTTTTTTTAATAAATCTTTATTGTTCAGATTATTACAGGTGTTCCTCTTTTATTTTTCCCCATAGCTCCCCTCCACCTGATTCCCCACCCCACCCCATGCCCTTACCTCCCGCCACTGTCTTCATCCATAGGAATAAGATTTTTGTCCAATCTCTTCCCGCACCCCTCACACCTGCTTCCCCTGAGAATCGTCAGTCCACTCCCTTTCTATGTCCCTGATTCTATTATATTCACCAGTCCATTCTGTTCTTCAGATTTTTCATTCACTTGATTTTTAGATTCACTTGTTGGTAGGTATGTATTTGATGTCATTTTGTTATTCATAATTTTTATCTTTACCTTTTTCTTCTTCTTCCTCTCCTTAAAGAATACCCTTCAGCATTTCGTGTAATCCTGGTTTGGTGGTGATGAACTCCTTTAGCTTTTTCTTGTCTGTGAAGCTCTTTATCTGACCTTCAACTCTGAATGATAGCTTTGCTGGGTAGAGTAATCTTGGTTGTAGGTTCTTGCTGTTCATCACTTTGAATATTTCTTGCCACTCCCTTCTGGCCTGCATAGTTTCTGTTGAGAAATCAGCTGACAGTCGTATGGGTACTCCCTTGTAGGTAATTAACTGTTTTTCTCTTGCTGCTTTTAATATTCTCTCTTTGTCTTTTGCCCTTGGCATTTTAATTATGATGTGTCTTGGTGTGGTCCTCTTTGGATTCCTCTTGTATGGGGTTCTGTGCGCTTCCTGAACTTGTAAGTCTATTTCTTTCACCAGGTAGGGAAAGTTTTCTGTCATTATTTCTTCTAATAGGTTTTCAATATTTTGCTCTCTCCCTTCTTCTGGCACCCCAAAAATTCGGATGTTGGTTCGCTTGAAGTTGTCCCAGAGGCTCCTTACACTATCTTCATATTTTTGGATTCTTTTTTCTTTTTGTTTTTCTGGTTGGATGTTTTTTGTTTCCACATATTTCAGATCTTTGGTTTGATTCTTGGGGTACGTTGATCTACAGTTGAGTTTCTGCATATTCTTTATTTCAGACAGTGTATGCTTCATTTCTGACTGATCCTTTTCCATTTTTTTGGCATTCTCATTAAACTCCTTGAAGGTCTCATCAAGTTTCTCAGTGGTTTTAAGAAGATTCTTGAGTAACCTTATAAATGTGGTTCTGAACTCTATGTCATCCAGTAGTTTGCTTTCCTCCGTTTCTTTCATTCGTGACATGTTTCTTTGTCTCCACATTTTGGCTGCTTCCCTGTGTTGATGGAGTAGCTTTGTGTGGTAGGTGATCTATAGGGGGCAGTAGCTCAGCCTCCTCAATCACATGAGGTGGATGCTCTTGGTATACCCCTTTGTGGGCTGAGTGCAAAGTCTTCGTGTAGTTAAGCCAGATGTTGGTACACTGGGAGGAATTGACCTCCAAGCCAATTAGCTGTGAGCACTCGCTGTGTCTATAATGGAAGAACTGCTGCGCTGAAGACACACTTATGGGGCAGGACTTGTTTCAGTGGGGCTTTGGTGCTTACTGAGTCTGCCTCTTGAATGTGTCACTTATGGATGTGAGGAGTTGAAATCTGGTGTCTCACACTGACCACTAGGTACACTGGCTTCTGGATCTCCAATGGGGTGCAGGTCAGCTACTGTCTGAGGCCACTCAGCAGGAGCTACAGTGAGAGCTGCAGTTTTCTCCTCTTTGCTTGGGGTTTGGAGGTTTTGGAGCTGTCTGACCCAGGCTGCAAGTTTGCTAGGTTAAGCTGTGATAGGGCAAGCCTTTCTTATGCTAATTGAGCTGCTTGGAGCTTGGGTGGGTTTGTAGGTTGTGCAGGGCGGGTCCTCAGGGTGTCACTAGGTTAGGGCGTGGCAAACAGCAATGGCTGCTAGTTAGCCGGCTCTGAGTCTCCAAGGGCATCCGCGAGTCCCATGCCCCAGTGCAGTAAACAATTATTCCTGCGCGCAGCTCTGCAAGCAAGCCACCCTCACTGGCAGACAGTCCAGCTTCTCCCCGTAGGAGTTTGGGTCCCCCGCGTCTCCCCAGAGACTGGATTTCAGAGTAATCGGGGGCTTGTCTCCCTTCGGGTTGAAAAAAGCAACGCACCCAGTCGCCCGCAGCCAGCCCGGATCACGCGCCTCCGTACCTCAGCTTTTCAGCGCTCGTGCACGTCTCAATGCTCTTTTCTCTTTCCTTCTAGTTGTAGAACTTCCACTCAGCCAGCTTTCCTGTGGTTCTGGGTGATAGACGTTTTGTCTTTTAGTTGCAGTTTAAATTGTTGTAGGAGGCAGCAGTTTAGGTGTTTACCTACGCCGCCATCTTGGATTCTCTCTCGATTTCTACTTTCTTTATTGAGGACCAAGTTGGGAAGATATCATGGAGTATAGATGTGGAGGCTTTGAGCTCCTGGGCAGTTCTTAACATTAACATAGCTTAATTTTAAAATATATATTTCCAGTACTGATCATTTGTTTCACCAAGATTACTATAGAAAGTTTTCTCTGTTCCATTGTTTTTTTCTAATGAAGAAGAAAGTTAAATTGTTTAACCACTTGCCTACACTTGACACATTTTTCTTCATCCCCTACACACTCCCCATCCACATGCCTAGGGTGAGACCTACCCTCAGATCCTATCTGGAACCACACTATTCGTACTCCATAGGGACCACAGCACTGTTTCAGCAATGCCATCATTTGTTAAAACAGTTCGTGAGAGTTTCAGCTTCTCACTACCTTTTGGACCATTTCCCTCCATTTTCATCAAAGAGATACTTTATGGTGAACTGAGAAGTTCCATTGGGCAACCACAGAGATGGATGTGTGTGAATGCACATGCATGCACACAAGCTAGGCTGCTAAGTCTGAATACTAGGGGCTCCCCTAGTATAACCCTCTGTTTGAATTGATCCTGTGATGGAGAATCGGAGTGATTCTGAGGTTAGTTTTCCGTCATATTTACAAAAATTTACCATATTCACCAAATCCAGAGTCTCTTACTCCTAGAGGAGTCTGACTTCCCCTCGCTCTCTGTATTCCTAGTTTTTACCCCAATGTTTTTAGGTGGGATTGGAAAATAAATGACTAGCTGTGATGTTGACTCACATTGGGCTCTTATGTGGCTCATTTTTTATCAGGCTAGGAGGAATACCTGTGGGAGTAGTTGCCGTAGAAACCCGAACAGTGGAACTAAGTATCCCAGCAGATCCTGCAAACCTGGATTCTGAAGCCAAGGTAGGTCACCCCGAGTTCAGTGTACGCCTGTGCTTGGAGCTGTGTTGCCCGTCTGCAGAGCCTGTGGATGTACTGGGAGCACTGCAAACCACCAATTTTAGAGGGGAGGGCTGTCAGCAGCCTTGAAGGAGTTCAGACCATCTTGTGCTCTTAAGATGACACTAAATGTACTGCAAGATAAATTCTGCTTGAAAAATTAAATAGGCCTTTGCAGTTGTCTTGTTGATGCTGGGAAATAGTTGGGGACGTGGTCTTAGAGAAAGGCAGCCGAGACCATGCCAAAGGCTCTTTGGTCCCAGGTACTCTGAACACACTCATGGAAGAGCTACTACTAGAATTAATAGTAGAGTCTGCCAAATTGTGAACACCACAGCCTGTCCTTTTTTAAAGGATGGATAGCATTTTCACATCCTGACAAGATCCAGAAAATGAGTCGTGGGGAGATCGGGGAGGAGGTTATTCAGCAGGGTCACAGTGAGTGTCTCTTTATTAAGCACAGAAAAGGATAGGCTGCACTAAGCACAAAGGTGAAGGACTTGGAGCTTTTGTGCAGTTGGCCACTTTGAGGAGTTGAGTCTAAAGTTCCTGGGAAAGCAAGGGTACTGAGAGTGCATCCTTCCGTTAGAAGCAGTATGTTTCTCTCTTTTGACTAAAGAGGGGAGGTGTCATCAGCAATCAAAAAGAGGCTTGGTTAACAAAGTCAGAGATCCAGGATCTTTTTTGCTACTTCAAAGACCATCTTTATGATGAACAAACCTGGTGGGTTTTTTGTTTTGTTTTGTTTTTTTAGTTTGATTTTGAATTTTTAATCAAACCTTATTCACCTTGGACAGATTCCCCCTCCAATTGTGTTACTAATTGTGTCTTCTCTTTTCATTTTATCCAATAGATAATCCAGCAGGCTGGCCAGGTTTGGTTCCCAGACTCTGCATTTAAAACCTATCAGGCTGTCAAGGACTTCAATCGTGAAGGGCTGCCTCTGATGGTCTTTGCCAACTGGAGAGGCTTCTCTGGCGGGATGAAGGGTGAGTGCCTGGCTCTAGGCTGGGGGGCCTCATTGGTTCCCCTGAACCCTGCAGCAGAGGGGGGAGGGCTTATATTGGGCAGAGCCTAAGAGTGCCCTCGGAGCCCATCACCTTAGGCTTTTGGGGGATTGTGCATCCTCTGAGATATCTTCTGAGTGGTACCCTGAATGGGAAAATTCAATGTTTTACAATTCCATACAAAATACCGGGACAATCTGCTAGTGTTATCTAGGTGGACTGCTATTATGGATTAGCTTTCACAGGTGAATGATGGTCCTGGAAAAATATGATCCCTCTTTTCTGGACATACTTTTTGTTGACGTTACTCTTTAACACTTTACAATGACCAAGACAGATAGGAAATTAGCCTTTACCAGAAGAAAACAAACCAAGTCTATACCAGCGGCTGTTCTTAGTGGTAATTTGTGATATGTTTTATTATTACCCAACAGCTGCCCTGGGCCTGGGCTCCAGCCTATTAGACCATGATTATAAAGGCTGGGTTCTCTGCTGTGGGAATTGCTTAGTGACTAGGCAGCCAGTGTCCCCATTTACTAAGAATCCTGTGTGCGCAGAACCACTTCAGGGAGCACCACGGGAAACATGCTCTGCCTCTTCGGGTAGCAGAGCTCTCTCTCCAGTGGCCAGAGACTCATGGCCATGTTAAGGCCAGAAAAACATTCCAGGCGAGGATTTGTGTGCTGAGGAGAGTCACAGAACTCAGAGTTCTGAAATGTAGTAGGGTGGGTTAGGGGAACGGAAGGAGGGAGGAATTGATACTGTTGGAGTAAGTAGAGTGATCAGAAGGACACCCGAAATGCCTTGGGTTAGGGGTATCTCTAGCTCTGAGGGAGGAAACAGGGGAAGTTACCCTTTTGTAGATTACCAGCTCTGTGTGGAGAGAGATTCTCAAGCCTTATGCTAACAACTTTTCCTTGCTTGGCTATGAAAAGCCCTGGATGGCCAGGCTTTCCTGGCAAAATGTAGACAACTAGGATTTTACACTTTTCTTAGGAGAGACTTAGACTGTAAATGCAAATTAAAGTTTGCATACTTTTATAGACTATCAAGGTGAAATGTTTTTTTTTCTTAATCAAGATAACAAATCAGTGGAAATACCATGAAACGTGGAAAGTATAGGTTAAATAAGTCAATCCTACACATTTTTATTGAGTTCCTATATGCAAGGAACTATGCTAGCTACTGCAGACAAATCAAAAACAAGTCAGAAACAGACACTGCCTCAAGGAATAAAGAAAAATGTCTTTGGCAGAATGATAAAGTCATAATGTATAAAGTATCAACAAAAACCCACCATGTTCAAAAGAGGACAATGCTATATTAGGTTTGGGGAAAAGGGTCTGAAACCCCTTTCATTTATATATATGAGGTTCATTGAGCATCAGATTTCACTTGATCCCAAATTCTTTGGCTGTAAGATTTACATTAAGATTTAAGAGAGAATGCAATGCTTTCTTAGTTACATCTCTTCTGAGGGGCAGGGGGCATTGCACATTCACTCTTCCTGACATTACTTAGGAGTAAGTCAGCTTGGCTACTTTGTCTAATGAGCTCAGAGATCATAAGTTTGCCATGTGCCTCTTGTAGGAAAAGCTTCAATTTTGCTACATATTTGGTCCCAGGCCTAGATTGGCTGCTAGCCCTATAACAGTAAGAACAACAACAATTAAGATTCGTTGAGCTCTTTTCACCATTTCACACAGTTTCCACTGTGCTCATCATTTCACATGCATTGTCTTACATAATCACAACAAGCACCTCTAAGGGGTAGGTTATATTATTATCTGTAATTTACATAAATTGAGACTTAGGTTAAATACATTTGCCAAGATCATTTAGCTAAAAATGACAGATTTGGGAAAGGAACAGGGATCTGCCTGATTTCATATAACACAGTCGGCTGATTTTTAGAGCCTAGGACTGGACCTGATCTGCTAGCATATCCCTAGAATAGAGGATCTAGATTCCTGAGGAAGTTATTGTTCACCTGCCTCCCCTCTGCTTTGGAGTTGGTTATTGTGAGTAGAGCTCAGAAATGAGTTACAGTTCTTTATTGTGGTAAAATATACATAACATAATATTTTATAACTAGAGGCCCAGTGCATGGATTCATGCGCTGGTGGGGTCCTTGGCCTGGCCTGCGGGGATCAGGCCGAAACTGGCCTGGTGCATGGATTTGTACAGGGCGTGTCTGGCCTGTCTCACCCACTCCCGATTGGCCGGACCCCAGCAGCAAATTAACCTACTGGTTGGAGCATCTGCCCCCTGGTGGTCAGTGTGCGTCATAGTGACTGGTTGAACGGTCGGACACTTAGCATATTAGGCTTTTATTATATAAGTTTTTAACAATGTGTAAGTGTACAATCCAGCAACATTAAATACATTCACAATGTTGGATAACTATCACTACTGTATATACCCAACTTTTTCATCATCCTCAACATAAAATCTGTACCATTAAACAATAACCCCCCCTTTTCCCTCCCCCTACTTCTGGTCAAAAATGAGTTATTGGGCTGCTGTAGACCAGGGCCAGCTCTGTTTTCTGAATTTTGGTGCTGCTGCATCCGTTTACACATTATTTAAGACAAAAAAGCTTTGGGGAAGATAGAGATCAGTGTGAAAGTAGGAGAGGGGAGGAAGAACATAGCCTTTCATATTTACATACAGGTCAAGATGTTTTCTACATATTATCTCATGTAACGGGACCTAGGCTGAGAGCCATTCCATATCCCTTGGGGAGATGTTTGCAGTTTTGGTTTCAATACTGGCTGGGGATTATGCAGAGAGGGAAAATAAACAATTATGCCATCCCTCAGTGCACACAAACACACAGCCAGGAGCCGACTGCACTGTGGGTAAAATGACTCCAAAATTGTGTGTAATGAGTAGGAAAAGATTAGAGACAGCTCTTGCTATGCTGAAAATTGACATTAGTGGAGGAGGGAGGGGGACTCTTTGCTAGTCGGCCTAGGAGGTCTAATTCGAGCAGTAAAAATATAAATAAATAAATAAAAGCATGTCAAGATGGTATTGGTGCTTTTTTTCCAATGAGTTCTATCTGGCCGGAAGGCTATTCAGCATAATGCAAAATTAAATTATAAAAACTGGCTGAATATTTAGATGGAAGAGCCATTTGGAAGCAGTTTATTTAGACGAACCGGCAATGACCCACAACAGGGAGACATCAAGCGTGAAATTTACTAGAAATTAGCACCAGGGTCCCAGCCTCAGCATGAATAGCTTGATAGGATGCAAATCCCAGTGATATTAAGCCACCTCACTGCTGGTGCTACAGGGTCACTCTCAGTTGGCTTTTCATGTTATACTTATTATTTTTTCCTGGGACAGGTTATAAATAACAATAAAAAAAACATTTATTGAAAACTTTAACTGGAATGAAAGTCTTATGTTAAAGTCTCTGATTACTTGGATGTTGAAATAGAGTGTCAGCCAGCCATAATGAACTCATGAGACAGCATGTGTGTGCAGCTTATGTATGCCTAATGTTTACCTTCAGCTTCTAACAGATAATCTCCCCCCAAGTCAATATGACCTGTCGTAGCTCCCAGAGTGTGGGGCACTGTGGAACACCCTGCCACGCTGCTCCCTTGTTCGGTGCATGTGGTGGCCATGGTTTGGCCACGCTGTGTAACAGTGAAGGCCCTGGCAGGGTTGGTGTTTGGGGACCTGGGTCTATTAATCATAGATAGTACAGAGACAGATGTTGATGTAGGTATGTCTTTAAGAAACTATTGAAGAAGCTGGAAACTTTCCCTTCATTTATTTCTGAGTTACTTTTTTCTTTTGCACATATGATGACCTTTTTGTGCTATTTTTCTGTTGTTTTACTTTTTATTTATGCCTTTCATTTCTTCTCTGTGTGTGATACCATTGAAGGCCACTCCTTTCTGTTACTTGTTCTGAGACTGTACTCTTGGCAGCACTGAAAAATGTATTGCTAATTACACAATTATTTTATTATGTAGCACTGGTTGAAATATCCACTAAAGAATTAATTTAGTTAAAATAATTTGAACTGAGCAATTATTTTCATAACCACAGAATTAGCGTAAAATGCTTAAAGTCTTTTATTCCCTGCCTTTCATACAGCAGTTGTGTAATTAGCAGTAAATTTTTTTTCTTTGCTTTCCTCCCAAAGGAATAAATGTCTTTGCTCTGATCATACCTACAGAGTATATGGTCATACACATTCCTCACAGAGTAGCGAGTTTTTTCTGGGGAAACTTCTGGAGTTTTGGAATTTGAAGTCTTCACAGAGCAGTCAGGTTAGGGCAGTGGAGAAGGCATATGCCTTGCAATGAACTCTGCTCACTGAGGGTTTGTATATAGAGCCATTTTTACTTTGGAGAAGGTGGCAGTTTAATTTGCCAGTTACTACAATGAAAGCAATTTCTATTTGGTTCGTTCTTAACTTCCTGAAAAATGCTTCTTTGCTTTGGATTTCCAGATTTGATTTATTCCAAATTGAGATCCTCTCCTTGATAGGAAAGTTTGAACTCCGTTGAACCTGTTATTTGGTGTTTAAAAAGGATCCATTGTGGTTCCACTGAAGTACTCATTAAACATCTGGAATCATAAACCTCAAGCTTTAGCAATATTTAGACTTCAGTGAACTAGGAAATGGGAAGAAGTTCATAAATTATTGGGAAATAAATAACCGATCCTATTTTCCAAGGACTCACTTTATTTATGAACCAGTGGTCTTTTCTTCAGGCTGCTCTTGGCCTTGGGGACATTACAAAGTGTACTCGTTAGCAAAACGAAGAGGTGGCTCCTCTTTTTATGTGTCTCTGAGACATTTCCAATAAATACACATGCATTTACATGTTTCCCCTCTCACTGAAACCCTGACAATGCAACCTTTAAAGAATTCGTTTTTCCTTCTCACGCGTTCTTTCCAAAGTGTGTGTATGCTCATCCATGCAGCAGGCACTTGGTGAGCACTGTGTTCCAGGCACTGGGCAGGACACTCTGGACACAGAGATAAAAGGTGCAGTTTTTGAAGGCTCCTTTTCCATCAGCTGCACATATTAAGAGCTTATCATATGCTAAGTGTCCTGAGAAGAATTGAGAAGAGCTTGAATAGTTCCTTTCTTTAGAAAATGTAGGGAGAAAGATCACATATTTACATGAAAAATACTTAATGTTTGTAGAGCAAGTGTGAATTAATGTGGTGAGACCTGGAACATTCAGGGAGCGTATGAAATGGATATGCACACTGAGTCTTGTGAAAGACCATGTCCTTCTCTGTGCTTTTGAATATAAGGGGAGCTACCAATCTCTCTGGTCTTCAGGGGGGCCAAACAGGACCTGGGGTGGCTGAACCCTCAGGCCTGTCAGAGGCTACCTCGTGGAGGCACAGTGTGCCTTTTAAATATTATTTTTTAGATGTGCAATGATGTGATCAGTGTCGGAAACATTGTTTCTTAACTTCTAATTTGTCTCATTCTCCATAGATATGTACGACCAAGTGCTGAAATTTGGTGCTTACATCGTGGACGGCTTACGGGAGTGCTCTCAGCCTGTGATGGTCTACATCCCTCCCCATGCTGAGCTTCGGGGCGGCTCCTGGGTCGTGATCGATCCCACCATCAACCCCCGGCACATGGAGATGTATGCCGACCGGGAAAGCAGGTAGCCTCCTTCTCATTTCCATTCACTGCCTCTAGGCGTCCTCTGGCTGCTGGTTTCATAACCGGGAGAACTTTATTTGCATCTGTCCTTTCCCAGAGGACTCCAGGGCAAAAGAAAAGGACTTTCCAAATGGTGTCAGCTGGCAGGAGATGGAACGAGGCTGCAGGCAGGTTCTCTCAGTGTGACACCCCACTCCAGATTCTTTTACCCCAAAGCCTTCTATTTAGGCACCCCAGCCTCAGAGAGTCTCTTCCTATTGGATGTTCAGATGCCTGTTCACTCTTCCCCTCCCCTACGTTGCAAAAGGAGCTTAACGCAAGTTGGAGTGGAAGAGCTGAATTGTTAGTGTGAGGTTCTAGGGCCTTATTAACCCAGCTCTGCCACTGGCTAGTGGGGAACTGGGAGCAGTACTCACTCTCCCCGGCTGCTTCTCCTTGTCTGTGGAACAGGCTGGGCGGTCTCTGAGGTGTCCAGCACAGCACCCACATCTCGTGATTCTAAACCAAAGCTTCTCCCTCGGAGTCCACTGTCTTACTCTGGCATTACAGGAGGCTTGGAAAACACAATGTTTGCAGTACCCAAAGAACTTCAAGAGAAAATCCCAGGTTTTTGCTGGAAGTGATACCTGAACATCCTTAAGTAAAAAAGATCCAATCCAGCTTCCTTTCATAATCTGTTTTCAACCCTTTCCAAAGTAGGTAAATTTCACATATTTTCTTGATATCTTCCAAGCCATTTCCTATATCTAGTCATTTTATTAGAACACCTGTGTCCCTCTTTTCCCAAAAATGTCAGCCTCTTACTTCAAAACCTGCTTCAGAGAGCCCAGTAGTTTTACTGTCAAATCATTAGGCTTAAGTTCTGTGCTTAGAAATTTATTATTTTCAAGTGCTAACCTAGCCCTGATCTGATACCAAATCAAAGACAATTCCTGTGCAGATTTTGGAACAAGACTGTGGTTTTAAAAACACTTCTGTCCCTTGTTAGACTTGTACAAGTCTCTTCACTTGTTGTTCCTTAACTTCCTTATCTGTAAGATGGAGGATAATAGTACCTGACCTCACAGTGGATGTAGACTGGGCACAGGACTGTTGTGAACATTTTTATGTCAGCTTTTAGAACAGTGCCATGTGCCTAGTAACCATGAGCTGTAATTGTGTTTTTTTTCCAATGTAAAAGTTTAGAAAAAAGAAAGGTGTTTAGGTAAGTTCCTGGTCATAGAGCATCGTTAGATGTAACCTGAGACCTTTCACTTTGTCATTTCCATAGCAATAGGCAGAACATTTTTCTACTGCTTGACCTGGCCTCGTGCTGCCAGCAGCCTGGCAGCTGTGTGTAGGACTATCGGCATCAACCTCTCATTGCACAGCCTAATGGCTGGAGGCTGTTCCCCTGCCAGCGGAAAATAATGGGACTCCTATTGCCCTTAGCAGCTGTAGGTGGTGGAATCCCTATTCTTCTCCCTTTGAGGTGGAAGTAGACTGGTGTGGTAATGAGGATGCTTTAATTGCCTTTTGCCAGGCCTTTTTCATACCTTACTGTGATACTTCTCTGGTGTCTGCTTCTCTCCCTGGGATTACGTCCGTGAACCATGGGTGGGCAAAATCAAAATGAAGCTATTTCCTGGTCCACAAATTGTAACTGGCCTCATTCTGTTGTCTCCTTCCTTTAAAGTGCCTCTATTTCTGTTTTGTTATGTTTTCTTTCTTTCTGTTTGATCTAGGGCATCCGTTCTGGAGCCAGAAGGGACTGTAGAAATCAAATTCCGCAAAAAGGATCTGGTGAAAACCATGCGTCGATTGGACCCCGTCTACATTCACTTGGCTGAGCGATTGGGTATGTCTGCTTGTGCTCCTGGCAAATCAATGAGCCATTCAACTGATTTGTAATAAGTGCATTCTAGGCCAAGGGAGGAGGCACTGAAGCATTTGATCAAATTCATGATAATCTTTATTTACTGTCCTCTATATGGTAAGAACCCTGGTAGAATGAAATAGTGTGTGTAATAGGAGGGAAAGTGGGCCCTAAAAAAGCAAAAGTCACCCGATTTTTCTTCTGATCCTTATAGTTATAGCCCATCTTTCTAGGCGTGTGGATATCCTTGTAAAGGATGATTAGCTAGAAGCTGCTATCTGGGGCAGGCTAATCAGTCAGAGAATATGCTAGACTTAAATGTCCTGCTTCTGCTCGTCTCTCTGGGCAGACTTGCCTTGTTTCTGAGGGATGTGAGAGTCAGTGTCATGGGATAGCAAAGCTGGCAACCTAGGTGGTGGTATGGGGCCATTCTGAGCTAGAGACATGGAAATGAAGATTGTGCACCCTGTGCTTCCAAGCAGAGGCTGTAGCAGCAGTAGCCCTGTGAGCGTTTCGCTTCATGCCTCCAGCCAGGGCTCTGTTGCTCATTTGTCTTTGGAGCCTTTGGAAGGCACCTGCAGTTTACACATAGGACTACACCGTGGGAGCCCTGTGTTGAGTTCAGAGTCTGAATGAGTTTCAGATTCTTTTAAAACACTGATTTTCTGCCCAGGTCTCCCATTAAGCCCCTTGCTGTGTTAGTAAAGATAATTGCTTGAGCTTCTTTTGTTTGTTGGTTTGTTTTGTTTTCAGAGAAGCAGAGAGATTGTCTTTAAAATGTAGTGAAACGCAGTGAATGGAAAGTGTAAAAAAGAGAGATGCTAGCTCATTTATGTTCCAAATAGTAATTTAATTAATGAAGTGCCATTTGTGGACTATATCCTCACCATCTAGAGACGCAGAAACTTCTGAGTGTTTGCTTCCAGTCTACAGTTGGCACATCCTGGGGTTTGCAGTCTTGAGCCAGGTCACTTGCCCTACACAGTGACAATAAACACTATTTGTGTCCAATTGTTTGCCATTAGGCAACAGCCACCAATAACTAACCCACCGCAGCCTGGTCCTTTTATGGGAAATGCACACATACAACAAGAAATCGGCAAACTTGTCTCTAAAATCTATTGCCACCCAGAGTTATTGAGGTGGGTTTTTCCCCTCTTTCTTCTCCAACAGGATAATTACTTCTGACCAATCCCATACACTTTAATTAAAGTAACTGCAGCTCAAGAGCAAGTTCCTCACAACTGCACACAGAGAAAGCGCTAAAAGCTTCAGCCACCGATAAGCATCTCACTTAGATGGCGCATAATTGCTCCCAGCATCCGGCGATCGTTGCTGCTGTTTGTACCGCTAATTCTGTACAAAGGCAGCAATGCCACAATTGCAGGACACAGCAAATTGCATAATTTTCTCTCCTCTCCTTTTTTCTTTTTTGCTGGTTTTCTTTCTGGCCAATTTAAAATTTGTCAAAGTCGGTCTTCTTCTGGATCACTGCCCTTTGATATTTCGTGCACTCCATTTGCCACAAACAAGCCGCAGGGCCGCAGTTCATGCTGACTCTAGCAGAAGCAGAGAGAGCTCCATTTATCTTACACTGCCTGCTGAATTCCTGCTCATTAACTGGGGGTTCGCTGCCTCTTTTTAACCCCCCAATAGCTGTTATCACCCCTTCAGAGTAACGAGGTGGTAGGAAGAGGGATCCTCTCGGACCTCGGTTTGCGGAATGCCTGGGTGGCGAGGGGGAGGGATGAGGTTTCTTCCTCTCCAAGGGAAGTGACATCGCTCCCACCTTCACCCAGCACCTTTCCGCTTCTGAAACATAGGAGGGCGAGAGGGAGGAGATTCCCAAGTGATGGCCGTTTAATCACTTGTTACAAATCATCTCATTATCAATTTACTGTCCGCATTGAAGAAAACCATATTTATTTAACCTTGACCAAAATGGCACTAGAGAAAGAATCCTTAGTCTGCTAAATGTGAAGCAGGCTCTGGCCCAAGGCAGCTTGGGAGCATGAGCAGTGGGTGTGGAATAAAAGCAGCGAGGCACAAGTCTTGGTTATGTTGCCGGCAGGTAAATCGTTTAACTTCTCTGAACGTCAGCTTCTTCATCTAGAAAGGGAGGACAGGACCCTCACCGAGCAGATGTGAGGACCACGTTGAGCATGCTTTAGCTTTCAATCTGTGAAGCATTTTTCAAGCCTGGAGATTGGCATCATTTCCTATCCATCTTAATCATTAGAAGCAGCAGATGGGCCATGTTTGGAATTGGGCACTCTCTGTGGCTGAGGTCCACTTTTGCAGCAAGTGATGTAGGGAAGGAAGTAAGAAAGAGACAGATGTGAGCTGGTCTCTCAGGCGTTTGTGGTCTTTCAGGGAGCCCAGACCCACCCTGGTGTGTTTGTGACACACACATCGGCAGAGATGTAACAGGACCTGCCAGGACCCCGTTCCTTTGGGGCTCACATTGGCTTTTGGCTCCTTTCTCAGTGCCTAGAACCAGAGACTGCCAGACTGCTTTTTCACAAAGGGGGTGAAAGTGACCTCATTTCCTGACTGGGAGACTGAGGCAAAAAAGAGGAGTTAAATGAATCATCCAAATACAAAATAAATGTACGTTGGAGCCCAGAGTGAAAATCTGGTTCCCTATGTTCTACTTTTGTTAGGATTTCCTCAGATTCTACCTCAGGTGAAGACAGAGCCTGATCAAAATTAAATAAGAATTCTTTCCCTTTGTGATCTAAAACTGATTTCACTGAGAAAAATCAGGTTTAGGAGAAAGCCTGTAAGAGTGGATGTTATCGTATGTCCCAATCTCCTCCCAAATCGGCCTCCACACATTTCTTCTGCCAAGGCCCTGCGGGTATTTATAGCATCGTTCACAGGCCATGCAAAGTTATCACCTTACACATTACCTTGCCATACTTGGTCAGACATTTAACCAACTCCCCCCTAATGACGTGGCAGGGCCAGACCAAATGATTTCATGGACCTTACACTGCCTGCGGGCCGGACGTTCCCCACCCCTGACCTAGACAAACCAATGCACCACCGATTGACTGTGTTCGAAAACAAAATTACTATTATCCTGTAAGTAATGAGTAATGTTTAATTTCTGAACAGTTAACTTCATCTCTTGCAGAATTTTTATTTTTTAAACGTGACCTTTTGTCATTTTACATACTTAGTTTAGGTAGGAAGGTGGTGGATTACTAGTTTGCAGTGTACGATTATAACAGTATGGAAACTGCACACACATTGATTCCTGGTAGAGGTAACGGGGAGAATTTCCCCAGAGAGAAATGTGATATAAGCCCAAATGCTGGAGCCTTTCATTGCTGGACCAGTTCTGTCCCTGCGTCCTAGGACTGGGGCTGGGTTAGTCGGTGTGGGGATTAGCATCCTACCATTCTGGTTGCCTTAGGGAATTAAATTCCTCCTCTGGCGATAGAGCCCCGCCTTTCGAGGCCTCTTTGTGTCTTTCTGACGGCCTATCTCCTCACAGAGACAGGAGCGGGGAGCCTGGCTGCAGAGCGGGATGGCCTTCCTAGCCTGGCCTCCGAGTGCCAGCATGACCTGAGGTCCTCACCTGGATCCTCCCCCTCCTCTTGTGTTCAGAGGGAAATGACAAATCAATTTAGATAGAGAGAGAACTGTCCAGCTCAAGTGTGAAGCCATTGTACTTTCTCCACTGTCCCTCTCCCTCAGTACAATCAGCTCCTCTACAAAGAGCAGAGGAGCTGATTAGTGAAACTTTATTGTGTTCTAGACACATCTCTGTGGTGGCCCCGTCCCCAGACAGCCGGGCAGCCTGCCATGCAGCACCTTGGCTGTGCCCACACGGAGTGCACTCTGGGAGTGCCTGTCCAACAAGGCAGAGGCAGCACTGGCCTCCCAGCACCCTGCACCCCTGGTCCGAGGCCCCCCAGGTGCAGTTGGAATGTCGTGGCTGCAGTGAGGCTAGATTGTCTGCAAAAGCAGCCAGGATGACGGAACGGACATCCCTGGGGGCCAGGGACTGGGGGGCCGAGCTGCTTCTCTGGCCAAGGTGATCACGTATCAGAGCTGTGTGTGTTTTCCCATCTCTGTGTCCATCTTCAAGATATTGCAACTGAAGAGAGCCAGTTTGCTTGTTTTAGGACGAAAGCAGCACCCTTACTGGAAAGGAGAGTAGGAAAGAATTAAGTTCCCCTACCCACATCTGGGAAGTAGCCTCTGGCCCTCTCACTATTGTACATGGAGCATCCTCACTAACCATGGCCACCTGACCACGGGCTCTGTGCGAGGCAGGCACAGGATGCAGCCTCTGCCTTTAAATGAGCAGCAGCTTAAAACCTACCATCCCACTGATTCAGAAGCTCTTTGGTCTAATGCAGTTTAGTGCAGCAGTGACAGTGTTTTCCAGAAGGAGAAGGGAAGGGGTCGTTTGGTCTGATCCGTTAACCGGACTGTCTTTATAAAAGCACGTGGGCTTGCCTCTTCCCAGGAAGAAATGATTCACAATGCTGTCCAGCCAGAGGACCTGGCAGGCATTTCCTAAAACTGGCCTAAGCTCCTGCCACCTGGAGGCTGTCACCAGGACATGGCTGTCCCCACTTGCCCCACTGACCCAGATTCCTGTTCCTGCACCTGCCCAGCTCAGGGAGAGCACCTTAGGGAAAGCAAAGAGTAAAGACTCCCGGGGTACTGCCACTAGAATTCAGAGAATTTTGTGCTGCTTCCCGATTCTTTTGTGTGGGGTGTTTGCATGGGAGTACAGGGCTGCAGGGGGAGTAATCTAATTCTTATTCCTATTTGGAGATCCCTGGGTTTACTATAATGACTTTTTAAAAATACGAGCAGCAGAGCACTACACCATTGCCAGGAAACTTAGGGTTAAACATCCCCTGAGAGGATTGCTGTTAAAATCAATATGCAAATGAAGTTGTGTTTAGATGGGGATGGCCCCCTTTGAAGAAAAGCAGATATATGAAAATGGGATTTTTTTAAAAAAACTAGATACATTGGGAGAAATTATTCCCATTACAAAAGGATTATTTGCTTTACCAAAGGATTCACTGCAGGGTTCCTCCTAAATAGCTCCCTGAAGGCATTTGAAACGGGATCTGATTTACACAGTTTCTCAGGAATGCTTTTGTGTGAGGAAAGGCACACCTGTTATGGATACAGAAACAGTTTTGTAGGGTTTTCCCCCCATTGTTCTTACTATCTTTATAGGGAAATTTCTCTCAACGTAGAAAATATGATTACACAGATCTTTTAAACAGTGACTTACATTTGTGCTTCTGAATCTTAATAAGTCTCCAGTCTTTTTTATGCTGACTTTTCAGTCTTAAGGCGGCTGAGGTGTGTTCCTATATCTGAGATATTCTGGGGCTTAGGAGGGAGGGTGGTCTAGTTCTTTTCTTAGCTTTGTAAGTATTTAACCAATCAAAGCGAATGGCTTTCTTAGAGGGAAGAAAGGCCCATAAAAGTTAAAATTGGGTTATAATTTACATAGGCTTCTTAGTATAATTTAAAAAAATATTTTTAAAAACACTTTAATATCACATTGTTTTGAAAAACATTTTTCTTATTTGCCAGATTAGTATTGTTGTTACATAGTAATTGAGAAACTGAGCTCAGAAAGGGAAAGAGATTTCTACAAGGTTATCTAGTGCCTTAGAACGGAGAATTTTTTAGCCTGTGCCTGATTTTTATTCTAAGCTTTGAAGGTCTCGCCCTCCTTCCGAATCCTCCTCCATAGGATGTGGCCTGCTCATCCATAGGTGAGGCTGGCCTCCGCCTCCTTCCTTCAGTGACCCAGCGGTAAAAAGCACCACCTGCTGCAGAAATCCGCTCTCTCCTCAGGAGCTTTTTGAGATGTGGCTTTTCATTCTGTTGGCCTTGGAACACCTGACAGGCTGCTGCCCGACGAACACTCGCGGTCCGTTTAACTTGTTTCCTGTAAAGAGCACAGGCTCTGAAGCCAGGCTTCCTCAGCCCAGACCCCAGCCCCACCGTTTCCTAGCTGTGGGAGGTGTTAGAGCTCAGCTCCGCACTGGGCGCAGAGCAAGTTACTTGGCTTTTTGGCACCTCAGTTTCCTCATCTGTCAGATAGTGTGATCTTCTAGGGTTACGAGGATTAAGTGAGATGGAAAGTATTTAAACAGTACCAGCACACAGTAACATCTCAGAACCATTAGCTCGTCTCATTTGATCAGACTTCTGTATTACTATTAACTCTTTACATTAAAATGTTTTATTATAAAGTTAGATTTTTAGGATTTCGTGGGGACTTTTTATTTTGGGAAGGAAGTTTGATGAGAGCAACCTATCTCTCTTCTCTCATTTCAGCCTTTCCCAAAAGTAGGGCTCTAGAAAAGAATGATTTTCCTCTCGGTAGCATATTCTTAAACACACACACACCCCGACTTGCTTTCCTAAAAACCCTGAGGCCCTGCAATCTGGCTAGAAAAGAAAGAAAACCATTCCAAGATATTTAATTGTGCAGGGAGCTTACAGGATTGATCGAGAGCTTAGCTTTTTACAATAGTCCAGTGAATAAGAAATGCTCCTGACAAACGATCAATGATAGGATAATCACTCTTTATCCCCCTCCTCATTCTTACCTTCTTTCTTTCAGGAGAACAGGGTTCAGAAGTCAAAAATCTTTATAGACGCCGCTTTTAAATTAAGCAGAAAATAGACATTGACATATTTGTTAATCTCCCCTAAATCATTACCGGGGCTGGCTGCTTTGCTGTACACGGCGAGAGGGCTCTCGGCGTGCTGCACAAGGGTCTGTCTGGCTTCAGAGCAGCATTTTAGTTTTAGAAAATAAATTTTAAAAGACCTTTTATCTTACCCTTAAAACAAAGCACACACATCCTTGGCTTTCTCATGTGCATTTAAAATACATACATTCTCTACCTCTGTCTTTCCCTTGCTTTGATGCTTTTTTGAGGTAGGCCCTGAACTGTGATCAGAAGCATTGCTGAAGGACTCAAGCAAGGCAGCCTTTGGGGGGATGCTCTCTGATCTTCCTAGTTTCCGGGGGGCGGAACATTACAGGTTTCCTTCCTTCCCTCCTTCCTTCCCTCTCTCTTTCCCTCCCTCCCTCCTTCCTTCCCTCCCTCCTTCCTTCCCTCCCTCCCTCCCTCCTTCCTCCCTTGTTTCTTTAAAATATATTTTTATTCATTTCAGAGAGGAAGGGGGAGAGAGAGATAGAAACATCAATGAGAGAGAATCATTGATCGGCTGCCTCCTGCACGCCCCCTCCTGGGGATTGAGCCTGCAACCCAGACATGTGCCCTGATGCTCTATCCACTGAACCAAATGAGCTAGGGATATTTTGGTATCACTTCAAAGCTCTAGAACAGCTTGACTGGGTGGACACGACCTTTGTTGGTCCGGAGCCAGCCTTCTCTGTCCCTCCACCTTGGTAAAGCCAAGGCCTTGTTTTCAGAATGCTCTGCTCCCAAGCTCATAAGCCAGCCCCCTCTGCTCCCAGTGCTGAGCTGGGCTCTTGAGCCCTCTCTAACCCAATGAACCAAGCTCTCCAGCCGATTCCCCCCAGTGGCAATCACTGCCAGGACACCTGCTTGATGGCCTTGAGTTCCATTTAATGTGGAGGAACTCAGGCCTCAGGGACACCAGCCCCAAGTACACATCCTGACTTTGCGGCTTAAGAGCTGGATGCCACTGGGCAAGTCACTTTGCTGACTTTGCTGGTTTTCTCATTTATAAAGTAGACACCCATTTTTTTTTTTAAATCTTTATTCAGATTATTACAATTGTTTCTCCTTTTTCCCCCCATAGCTCCCCTCCACCCAGTTCCCACCCCACCTTCTGCCCTTACCTCCCCCCCACTGTCCTCATCCATAGGTGTACGATTTTTGTTCAGTCTCTTCCTGCAACCCCCATTCCCCTTTCCCCCTGAGAATTGTCAGTCCACTCCCTTTCTATGCCCCGATTCTATTATATTCACCAGTTTATTCTGTTCATCAGATTTTTTATTCACTTGATTTTTAGGTTCACTTGTTGATAGATATGTATTGGTTGTTCATAACTTTTATCTTTACTTTTTTCTTCTTCCTCTTCTTAAAGAATACCTTTCAGCATTTCATATAATACTGGTTTGGTGGTGATGAACTCCTTTAGCTTTTTCTTATCTGTGAAGCTCTTTATCTGACCTTCAATTCTAAATGATAGCTTTGCTCAGTAGAGGAATCTTGGTTGTAGGTTCTTGTTATTCATCACTTTGTAGATTTCTTGCCACTCCCGTCTGGCCTGCATAGTTTCTGTTGAGAAATCAGCTGACAATCGTATGGGTGCTCCCTTGTAGGTAATTAACTGTTTTTGTCTTGCTGCTTTTAATATTCTCTCTTTGTTGTTTGCTCTTGGCATTTTAATTATGATGTGTCTTGGTGTGGTCCTCTTTGGATTCCTTTTGTTTGGGGTTCTGTGCGCTTCCTGGACTTGTAAGTCTATTTCTTTGACCAGGTGGGGGAAGTTTTCTGTCATTATTTCTTCAAATAGGTTTTCAGTATCTTGCTCTCTCTCTTCTTCTGGCACCCCCATAATTCTCATGTTGGTACGCTTAAAGTTGTCCCGGAGGCTTCTTACACTATCTTCAACTTTTTGGATTTTTTTTTCTTTTTGCTTTTTCAGTTGAGTGGTTTTTTTTTTGCTTCTTTGTATTGCAATTCTTTGACTTGATTCTTGCGTTCCTCTAGTCTGTTGTTGGGTCTCTGTATATTTTTTATTTCAGTCAGTGTATGTTTAATTTCTAGTTGGTCCTTTTTCATATCTTCGAGGGTCTCGTTATATTTATTGGCCTTTTCTAGGATATTCTTGAAAAGCCTTATAACCGTGGTTTTGAACTCTATATCCAGTCATTTGCTTTCCTCCATTTCTTTCGTTTGTGATCTGTTTCTTTGTTGCCGCATTTTCACTGCTTCCCTGAGTTGGTAGGGTAGCTTTGTGTGCTAGGTTTCCTATATGTCCCAGGGGGTCAGCCTCCCCAGTTAATCTGAGGTGGACACTCTTGGTGCACCCCTTTGTGGACTGTGTGTACAGCCTTGTTGTAGTTAAGTCTTGATTGTTGTTGGTATCACTGGGAGGAACTGACCTCCAGGCCAGTTGGCTGTGAGGATCAGCTGTGTCAGTAGACACCCATTTTATAAGGTTGGGTTTTTATAAGGATTAGAAATGATGTATGTGAAGCATCTTGGAAAGTGCTCTGTAATATTGAGGTATTCAGCCTGGCAGTGGTGGTAACAGCTGACCAGACCTAAGTCTGCATTGTGCTGGTGACTTATGAGCTGTGTGATCCTAAAAGCACTGAGTGCAGTGCCTGGCACATAGTAAATGCTCAGTAAACAGTATGTGTTATAGATGATGCACATATACATAAATGTGCATATGAGCGCGATGTTGGTTGGTTACCCAGAAGAATGCTGTAGGTCTGAAACGTTCTATTCAGCCGTACCCATGATCCTGCCATCCCTCCCCCCATCCCCAGCAGAGCCAGTGTTAGTTTTGGTTTTCACAGTTACAGGAGGAGCTACCCTGAAATCTGCAGTCTGACTTAGAATAGGGATTACTGGAGACATCGTCTTGGCCTCAGTTGTGGAATGGGACTAAGATAGAACTTCAGCAACACCAGCCAGGAGTTTGCTGTCATCATGTAGCCTTTTCTGAAATCAAAGGGACACTGCCACTGAAGCACGTGTCTCCGCTGCCCCAAGTCAGTACAGAGACAGCATCGCATAGTGTCCAGAAGCTACAGGAGCCGTGCTGCGGCCCGGAGCCCTGGTGTGCCCTTCTCTGGCTTTGTGACCTTGGTAAGGCACATCAGTTCTCAGCACCTCAGTTCCTCACCTGTGTGGTGAGGATAATAAGAATGCCAGCTTCCTAAGGCTGCTGTAAGGATGAAGTAAGTTAATAGATATAAAGCTCTTAGAATAGTGCCTCGTACCCTGTAAATATTAGCTTTGATTATTGATTGTATGCATTGGGGAGCCAGGACAAACATTTTTTTTTTTTTTAAGTTGGGCCTCTTTTTTTTTTTTTTTTTTTACTTTCCATTTAATACAGTTTTAAAGAAGAGTTAGTTATAAGGTAGTACACAGGAATTCCGATGCCTTGTTCTCAGTTTCACCTATTGTTCACATCTTGTCCAATTTGCTTTATCATTTATTTCTGCATGCTCATAGGCATGTGCTCACTCACTCTCTACACACACACATACACACTCACACTCTGACTTTGAGCCATTGGAGAAGGATCTGTAGACATCACGCTCCTTTATCTGTAAATCTTTAGTGTGTCTTTCTAAAAACACAGACTTTCCCTCACATAACCATGACATATTTAGGATAACAATGACACAACACCACTGTCTCACAGATGATTCATATTAAAGTTTTGCCTATTTGTTGTCAAGTACTTTTAGTCTATTTAATCTGGACTAATACTTTGGCCTTTGCTTGATCTGGACTCATTTTGAAAAATATAGACCACTTTTCTGTAGCCTGTTCCTCAGTTTGGGCGGGTCTCGTATTTCCCCATGGTGAGAGAGAGATGTCCTTCTCCAGACACCTCTCAGGAGGCTGTTTTTGCCCATGGTAGCTTTGATCACATTTAAGGTTCTGTTCCTTGGGCTAACCCACTGTAAAATTACCATTTTCCCTTTGTAATGAGTAAGTAATTTGTAAGGAGATACTTGAGACTATGTAAATATCCTGTTCCTCATCAAGCTTTCACCTGCTGGTTTTCATATCCGTTGATGTTTCCTGGCAAAATCAGTTACTGTGGTGGTTGTGAAATGGTGACTAACCCCATCATGCCTCTGTCTCTTCATTGTTAGTCTGCTAGAAGGGAGAGCTTTCCCTTTGCTCCCATTTGATCGTGTACATCAGGATCATTTACTCACGGGCTCTTACTTGATTTCATAAATGATCTGTCTGGTAATAAACACATTATCTGTTTTTATAAATTCGCTACTCAAATTGTCCCTGATTTGGCCAATGGGAGCACCCTCAAAATGGCTCCCCTGTCCTTTTAACATGTCCCAGTCATTTCGTCAGTACTTCCTGTTCTTGTGACAATGTGTTCCAGGCTTACCTTCCATTTTCCCTGCCCCATCCCTGGAATCGGCTGTTTCTCCAAGGAGTCGTGGTTCCTTTACTGGAGATGGAAAACGTTTGCTTCCCTGTCAGGGTGTAATAACTGAGACAGTCTCCTTGCAGAAGCTTGCAGCCGGCCTCTACCCATCAGTTCTCCAGGCAGATCCAGTTAGAATGAACGGGCCTTCATCTCATCCCACTGCATGGGGCCCAGCGCCATCAAGCTGTTTCCCTGGGTTGGAAAGAAGGCTGCTGAGGTGTCAGGGACCGGAGTGACCAGTCCGTGATTGTCCTCTGTGTGGGAGCCCAGGAAAAGATAGCCTGCGGCTCTGTGCCTTACAGCTTTAAAGTAGCGATGGTGTGTGTGTTTAAAGTAGAGGTGTGCATCCAAACACCTCATAAAGAGAGAACTAGGTACTATAGTTACATCCCTGTTCTGTTAACATGTGTTTGTATATAATACTTACGGCTCACTCAGCAGCCCAAGGCTATTTATGGCATATGATTCATAGTGGCATAAACAGCAAGGCCTGTTCCCAGACGGACATGCTTGAAAAAGACCTTTCTCCTCTGTGTCCCGTCACCTGTGGCCATGTATTTACTTGTCAGCTGTAGTGACAAAGCCCTTCGGTTGTCCTCAACACCAGGGACGATCACCGAGAGCTCCTTCAGCTAGACTTACTCTGCCTTACCAGGCAAGCGACCAGCATCTCAGTATTGATTGCCAGTCCCATCCTGAGAGTAATTGGGAATAAACGTACAGCAGGAGCACCTCGACTGGGACACTGTGATGGCAAGGAACTCCAAACTCTCCTGTCTGTCCGGTTGAGGGTCTGTGTGCTTTGGAAGCCCTGATCCAATAGGTTTGTAGGCTGCCTTTCTCTCCCCCTCTTCCCTCTCTTCTAGCCCAGAAACTAGTGTCTTTGTCACTGTGGTCAGGGGTTGGCTCTGTCTGTAGCAGCCCAGGCAGGAGCCAGAGGCTGGCGAACCCACTGAGCTGGCATGAGACACACAGACCCAGCTCTCACCAGGTTGGATTCTATAAATTTCAGGTTAAGAGCATCCAAATCTGAGATGAGAAGCTGTGGAGGAAAGCAGCCTGTGACTTTAAAAGCCATTTGGATCCCTACCGAGTTGGGTGGGTGCTGGTGGGGAAAGAAGAGCTGTGGTTTGTTCCAGAAGCACAGGGGGTGCTGTCCCACATTCTGGGTTCTGATAGTCCAGCAGCTCTAACGCAGGTCACAGGGCATGGGCACGGGATCCTTCGCCAGGAAAGGAGGGACCCAGCTGTCAGTCCATGAGAGGAGGAGACACACCGGCCTCCAGGTGGTGGTTTGCCCCTGCTCAGGAGAGGCTGGGGACAGAGACTCTCACGGCTGCTTCCCCAATGTGACCTCCACAGGAAAAGGAGGGTGTGTGGGCTTCCGTGGCGTCTCGGGGAGCCCTGCTATCCCATGTGGTGAAGACAACGGAGAGCGGGTCACAGAGGGAGGGCGGTTTTGAGCCTCCCATGACTGGCTGCTCCTGGGCAGAGATCCCGGTCACCTTAGCATGTGACGCGCAGGTTATTTAATTGCAGGCACCCCTGAGCTCAGTGCAGCTGAACGGAAGGAGCTGGAGAACAAGCTGAAGGAGCGGGAGGAATTCCTGTTGCCCATTTACCACCAGGTAGCCGTGCAGTTTGCTGACTTGCACGACACACCGGGCCGGATGCAGGAGAAGGGTGTTATTAATGTAAGTACAGTGGTTGCGCTTCTGACTTGCGAGTTAGATCTGAGGAGCCGTTGGGGGCAGATGAAAACTGTGCGGGTCAAACCATTTTCCATATCTTGGAGAGACTTCTCCCTTTTCCGATACCCACTCTCATCCTAAAACAATTCATGGTTTAGGTTGCCTCCTGGACTGCTCAGGAGGCAAGCTCCATTGTACTGGTGGGAAACCGAGTCATGCGGGAGAGCTGCCCGCATGGTGCTCAGGCTGCAAATTACTAGTGTCAGGGTTCCGGCAGCAGCTAACACTTGATTTGTGTGCAAGTTTTTGTTGCCATCTGCTCAAACCCAGTTCCTCACTATGGTTATCTGGGAATTCAGAGCCCCCTCCCCAAAACGTGGCAGCCAGGAGTGGGGTTATGCGTTAGCCAGGCCCATGGCTGTGCCTGGTGCTGTGGTCAGCAGAGGCGGGGCTGCATCCCGAACTGGGACACGTCTGCGGAGCAGGGAGCTCACAGCCGGCTCTCAAGTCTCTGAGCAGCCTGCTGGCGAGTGGGTTTGTGTGCCTGTGGAGTTCCCTCTGGACTGGGGTGACGGGGTTATTCTTGTCTGTTACAGGACATCCTGGATTGGAAAACATCCCGCACCTTCTTCTACTGGCGGCTGAGGCGCCTCCTGCTGGAGGACCTGGTCAAGAAGAAAATCCACAACGCCAACCCCGAGCTGACTGACGGCCAGGTCCAGGCCATGTTGAGGCGCTGGTTTGTGGAAGTGGAAGGAACAGTGAAGGTAAGTGGGCGTCCTCGGAGGAGCCTCATGCTATGCTCCCACCTCACCTGAGGACCCAGGCCTCTAAGGGCAGGAGAGGGCGTAGGGCATTTTTTCCAGCTCACTCTATCACTCAGCAAACCTTTCTGAATATGTACTAAATACCAGATGCTGCATTAGGCCTTGGGGACATGGCAGTTAAACAGGCAGCTATTCCTCTCCACCTACGGGAGAGACAGAGTAGTCAGGAGGCCACACACCACAGTGAGACCGAGGTTAAACGTAGCAAACCCAGCCCAGAGCACAACACCGGCCTGCGCTGTGGGAGCAGGAGGGGGCTCTGGGTGGACTTCTAGAAGGGAAACCGAGACCTGAGAACAAAGAGGAACCAGGGGAAGAGGTTGGATTTGGGGATGCAGGAGGAATGTTCCAGACAGAAGAGTATCATGCAAGGCAGGTCTTTCAGGGTGGCTCGGAGATCGGGATCGTGCAAGGCCATGTTGCGGGGTTTGAACTTGGCCTTGTGGGAGGCCACTGAGTTATTTTAAGCAGCAGAGACATCGTCTGACTTGGTTGTAGGAAGACTGTTCAGACTGTGTTGCGGGTGGAATTGAAGGAAGCAGGAGCAAGACGCCTAAGAGGTGATGGTGATTGAGGCGGTTTGGTGCTGTGGCCACTATAGATCCGATTTCGAAGTGTGAGCTACGAGTCCAGGGTGTTCTTGGGGTGACCTCATAGCGGGCACGTGCCTTGGAGCAGTGATTCTGCTGAGATGGGGTGAGTCTGCCCCTGGAATCCTGGGGTGCACAGATAGTTCACGGGAAGACAGAAATAAAAGATCTAACTTTTCCTTCATAAGTACAAGAATTTAACCTTTATTAGTATATGGATTAAAAGTAAGTCACATACATCATGTAAACATTTTGTCACAATATTGGTAGTAGGTGCTAAAAATACCTTTTGCTGAGAGCTAAGTGGTCAGAAGCCTGTGAGACTGCTGGGCTGGCATCCTGGGGGGCAGCGGCCTCTGTCGCATGTTCTCAGGAAGGGGCTCCTGAGTTTGCCATCAGTGTTAAAGGCACCGAGTCGGGGTCCTTCTGACATTCACCTTTGTGTTAAGTCTACCCATGTTTTTACGGCTGAAAAGCTTCTCTGGATAAATGTTTCAGATGTGCAGCCTCAGTGACACTGGTTCAGGTTAAGGTCAGTCTGTGGCATCATAATTGAGTGAGACAATTTTGTCAGTGGCTACTGGCAGCTTCTAGTGGAAGTTGGCATTGAAAGTCATGCAAGTGTAAAATAAGAGGTTGTTCTCCAGTTAAGAGTGGCTGGCTAGGTAAATGGAGTGTGTGCGTGTGGCCAGGAGAGGCCCGTCCCGCCTTCCTACCACATTAGTCGCTAATGGACGTGCGCGGCCTCAGTAGGCACAGGGATGAGGGGAAGGAATAGCTTTCCTCCAAGCGTGAAGTGAGTGGAGAGGTCCTCCATTGCTCCTTACCGTGCTGCTCCCAGGGGAGTGCGTCTGGAGAGGTCGGTCATTTCCACGTTTTATCGCTGGAGAGAATACGGACTGTGTGGACAGACTCCTGGCTGGAAATCAAGTACAGAACCACCTCGGCCCAATGCCGGAGGAGCTGCTTCCCTTGTCCCGTCTACAAACAGCATCCGCCTGAGCCTCAGCCCAGGACAGCCCAGGAGAGAGAGGAAGGCCAGTGATCCTGTGAGGTGGCTTTGAAACCTCCTTCTATATTCTGCAGGCTCAGCAGGACCTAGTTTAGTGTGGGGTGGATGATAACATCTGCAGCGCCATGGAGGGAAGAAACTGTAGCAACGTTCAGAGGCCGTGTGCGCTGCCTCTGAAGGGCTGCCATGCAGTCCGCTCAGTGAATGTCTTAAAACCGTCGCTTTTTGTTGGTCCCTCACAGTCCTAGATCCTGTGTGTGTGGCTCTCAAGTGCAGGCTGGCTGAGTCTAGACCCCAGCGTTGCACCACGAAGTGACTCTAATCCTTGTGGTTACTGGTCAGGAAATCCATTTAGTAGTAGGCATCTATTAGCCATGCTGTGTTCTTTTTTCCCAGAGAATTTGCTTTTTTAATCTTAATCCTAAAAAAGGAGATTCTGGGACCAAAAATTGGAAGACACTGTGATACTACATAACTGGATGATGTAATTCTTTTGTTTCCCCCAGAGCAGCGATTTTCAACCTTTTTCATCTCATGACACACCAAAAAAAAAAAAAAAATACTAATTACCTACCTCTTTTTGCTCCAAAGTGAATTCTTAAAAATCAGGTGCCTATAACTTGTATGTAAGAATTTCTGGTACCAAGAATTAACCAATCAGATACAACCTTATTATCTGACATGACCAATAAGGTGCAACTCTATTATATGGCCTATATATTTATGGTTCAGGGCAGGGCATTCACACAGAAGGGCTATTGTGTCGGCTGTTGTCTTTTTTTTTTTTTTTTAACTAAGGGAAAAGAGGTCAGTGCCCCTGACTAAATAGGTATTGCATGTTTTTTTAAAATTCTTGTGGCTCACCAGTTGAAAATCACTGCCTTAGAGGAATCCGCTACCATGAGTTGCAGGATTCTGTTTGAGTCCCTGGAACAGGGACTGTTATAGGAAATAGGTTTATGGTTCATAGTTTCACTGCAGGCAGAAGCGAAGTATCACTACAGCTCCCTGAAAAAAAAAAGTAGGTTTAAATCAAACATGGCGCACATTTGTTTCATGGGCATGCTTTCTCTCAATTTTACACCCACAGTTTCAGGGACTGTGGGGTTTTTTAATCTTAATCCTAAAAAAGGAGATTCTGGGACCAAAAATTTGAAGACACCGTGATACTACATAACTGGGTGATGTAATTCTTAGGGTTGGTACACTGATTGGCCCCTGCAATAATAAAAATTGAGATTAGAACTCTGCATGGAGCAATTTCTAATGGGTCCTGAAACATGAGTTTAGAATCTCAAACTTTTTGGATCCCAGCTTTGCCACTTACTGGTGCAGACATATTGTTTAAGCCTCTGTTTCCTCTGTGTAAGATGGGGATGACGTTTACTTCACAGGGTTCAGTGAGACTTAAATAACATGAGTAAAGTGTGGAGCACACATTCAGTAGACAGTGTACGCCCGTTTCTTCCTCTCTCAGCACAGCTGTTAGACGGTAAGAAAATAAAGTAACAGACTAAGAGTTAAAGATGTACAACTCAGTGATCTTGGCAGGAGGGCGGTGGTTCAAGAGCATAGTAGATTCTCAGTAACTGACCTTTGTTTGGTTTTGGCTTGCTCTAACTTATCCACAACCCAAGATGCCAGAATACCTCCTTACTCTCCAGATATCTACCCATCCCCAAGGCTTGGCCTCAAGTTACCCATGGTCTATGTATCAATATCAAACTCCTGGTTTAGGGCCGGTGAGGCAGAACCTGAGACTGGAGTGGCTCTCAGGAGACCCCAGCCCACGTGGCTAGTTGCTGTTGTGCTCCAAAGCCTCCAAAAAATCCCATTGCTGGAGTTGTCTCCAGGCCGTTCATGGGTGAGTTAGCTGTGGGGCATGGTCATCAGGGCTCACATCCATCAGGCTGTGCCTGGGTCGCTCCCTGGCCCTGCTTACCACTGAGTAAAGAGGACTTCACAGCGATCGGTAGGTTAGAAATGAAACTTTTCAGACAGGTCATTTAGATTTTGTAAGATAGACTAATTACTACATACAATTAGTGAGGCTGAGTAGTGCTGGAGATACTTATCCGCTGATGCAGAGTGATAAAGTGCCTACTGAACATTATTATAAGACCACTGTGGGGATGTTTAATAATCGATATTTTATTGGTTTTAAAATTTTCTGATGGGGATGAGTGTCAGCCCTGTTGTGAGGTTAACCGCCCAGCATCACACACTCGTTTAAAATCAACACTGGGACACTAGGAATAATGAGCCACATTTTCATAATTTTCAGAGGGAAATGATAATGGCTTTTTTTTTTTTTTCTGGGAATAGGGTTGGCACACTGTTCTGGGAGGGCAGATGAGGACTCTAGACTCCCTGCCCCAGCAGGAGGGTCCCTTGCTTTTCCCCACAACATCCTCCCACATCTGTGATGGGAAAACCTGTGGGTGCTTACGTTTGCTTATTCTTGCTAAGAGTGCAGCTGAATTAGATCTGTGACCCCTTTGCCTTCGTGCCGAACTTAAGTGGGACTGGACTGTTGGCTGTCATCCACTTGCTCTACTGTGAACAGCAGATCGTTCATAGAAGGACGTTTTCACAGGGGAGACTTTAGAGCAGCCGTTCTAACACTTGGGATGTGGATTTGTTGCCCTTGTCCCGTCGAGGACTGTTTTTGTTTAATTTAAACACCTAGCACATTCCGTGGCTGCACGAGGGGAAGACCGGGGTTTTCTCAGAGCGTAGCTGGCTTTCCAGTGTGGTGTCTGAGCATCGTTAGAAGCAGGCATCTCGTTAGCTAATACATTACACCAATCAAGGAGCATTATCTTAAGCCACAATTAATCTGCTCCCTGGCATATGTTGATAGGAAAGCATCATGCTGTTTCTTAATTAAAAGCAAACGGATTAAAAATGATTAATAAGAGTATTAAATATTCTCCTAAATGAAAGGCTTTGGGATTCTTGGGTAAACCTAGTTGGGTGTTTTTTCCATACAGAAACCAAGCAGTAGTCATTGTTTTAGTTTTTCCTACCTCCAGAGCTCCGTCAGTGGGGGCACGTTGTGAGGTCCTCGAGCCACGGAGCTGAAGTCTAAATTTCCAGCGATGGAGAGATATCAGCGTTCAGGGCTCCAGGCGTAGCCATGCTCCTGTGGGTTGCAGGAATTAGGGCCATGTCCTGGGGAAAGCGTCGGCACCTCCTCAGGCTCCGAGATGCGGCAGCAGCCCTGAACCAGGCCCAGCGAAGGGGGCAGGCTCGCTCAGGTTCGCACCATTGTGGCCACACCACCCTGACTAGGAGACCTGATCTTTCTATCAGTGATTACAGAGATGGGCAGAGAGCTAGAAAAGGCACATGGCTGATCCCAGGGCTCCAGGCCTTCATCTGTGAAGGACTCTAAGAATTGTTGGAAATATGGAGTCAATTACACGACATATGATAAATAGCCAGTCACCTCTGACTTGCCAGCTAAGTTAGAGATGGGTAGTAAGTCTGAAAAGAAACCATTATTTTTAAAGGCACAAAATAGGAAGTTAGAAATCAGGGCTGGTTCTCCCTGCGCGTGGCCTCCTGAAGGGTGTGATGCAGACACAACTGTGGTAGACCCGGTTTCCTGAGCCTCCTCTCAAGCCTCAGAGTCCCTAATGCACCCACCTATTAAGTTACAGCACCAAACTCATTGTCATTCTGACTTTGACTTCGTTAGTGATAACAGAGAAGGATAGCGCACCTTTAAATGACGAGCTTTGTGTTTAATTACCCAAACAAAATGACATAAATATGAATGAGCCCTAATGGTGGTACTTGGTTTTCCGGAAACCATTAACAAAACGATTCCTAAATGATTTGTAAAGAAAATGAGAGGAGAAGAGCAAGGCTATTAGGTTCCTAACACACTCCTGAGTTATTATGTAGTCAACTACCTGGGAAATACTCCACTAAATGATCTTGGGGAAAAAGGAGGCGAGAGGGGTTTGTTGGGTCTCAGGGTTACAGACGTCTTGACCATTTGGAAGAGGCTCATCCAGAGTAAAAGGGGTTTATGACCTGGTGCCTGTTCCCTCGCGGCAGGCCCTTCCTCTGGGCCAGGGGACCGCCACGGCCAGGCAGCACCTCCTGGGTCTCAGGTCCTCAGGAAGGACACATGTCATTTTCAGCCACCAAGCAGCCAGCCCTTCCCTCTCAGTCAGCACTTTACTAAACAACTGGGCTTCTGGCTAGTCTCCTCAGCCTTCGTGGACTCAGTAGAGACCTAGAGGGACAGGCCAGCACCAGAGTGTGGGCACTGATGCCCCTAGAAGGACCCCGTGGATGCTCCCAATCTCCATCGTGCCCAGAGAAGGAAGGGGAGGACGAGGACAGCACCTGTCTCGAGGCCTGGTGTCTCCTTACTCTCCAGTGTCAGCAGTGACAGAGAACCCACTCTCCGGGCACCGAACAGTCGGGGCCGCTGGCCCTGGTGTTTGACTGGGCTCATTGTTTACAGGCCTACATCTGGGACAACAACAAGGACCTGGTCGAGTGGCTGGAGAAGCAGCTGACAGAGGAGGATGGAGTTCGCTCAGTCATAGAGGAAAACATCAAGTACATCAGCAGAGACTATGCCCTCAAGCAGATCCGCAGGTGAGCCGCAGAGGGGGGCTCCTCTAGAAAAAGCGGGGCTCACCTCTTCGGAATAAAAGATTTAAGAACAAATCTGGAGATGGTGACGCCTACAATCTTTGTGGCCTCTCTCTACCAGAGACCGCTGTAGGGACCCACAGATAAAACAGCCCTCCAGTGCGGTCCCTCCGCAGCTCGCTGCAGACTTAGTTCGTTGTGCCCAACCATCACCTCCAGAGGCAGGTGCTCTGACTGGGGGAAGATGCGGGAGGAAGGTGATGGCACGCAGTTCCCTGGGGAGCCGCCGCCTCTCTCCTGCAGGCTTCTCCATCGCAGCGGGTGAGGGCAGAGACTGCGGGAGCATCTTTTAAAGTGTTCTATTTGGAAGCATTTTACTTACAGAAAAGTTGAAGACTAAAAACAGTGCAAAGAACAAATCTGTGCCCAGATGCACTTTTTACGTTTTACCCCATTGGCTTTATCGCTGGTGAGGGTGCCTGCTCTGTCCAATCCATGCGTAGAGCTGCTCACTCTGAGTTTCTCAGCTGTTCCCTGATTAGACTCAGAGCATATGTGCTCAGCACGTGGGGAGGTGGCCTTCACGGGGCCCACATCTGGAGCCGCATGATGCCATCTGCCCCTCCTCGTGTTCGTTTCGACCATCCGGTCATGATGTTACTCAGTTTCTCCACTTTTTATCACTGATTTTCCCCTTGTACCTAGTAAGCAGTCTGTGGGGAGACACTTCTAGGCGATGCAAACGTCCTGTACTCATCAGAAATTTCACCTGGATTTGCCTCCATGGATGCTTCTTGCTTGATCCAGTCTTTACTGCGAGGTTTCAAAGTAACTTTCCAAACCCCATCAGGACCTCCTCCATCCCAGCCACCACTCCCATTCTGCTACAAGCAGAAGTCCTCTCTTCCTCCTCCGTTCATTATATACTCACTCTTGGTTTACACGAATGGATTTCTATTTTCCAGTAGTTTCTCATTCGTTCTTATTTTGATGCCCCAGATTTAACCAGTGGGCAGACCTTGGTGCTGACCCCACAAGGTCCAGGCCAGGCCCCATTGGCTTTGGGTTTGAAGTGCTGCCTTACCTTTCGCACGGTGAAATGTGTCCGTGCTACCTCCCTGGCTGCTGGGGACATTTCCCATGTAGGCAAGGCCAGGTGCTGCCCTGACTTAGACGCTGCTGCCTCTTTTCTTCACCTCCCAAATCTTCCTCTCCAGCTTGGTGCAGGCCAATCCAGAGGTCGCCATGGATTCCATCGTCCACATGACCCAGCACATCTCACCCACTCAGCGAGCAGAAGTCGTCCGGATCCTGTCCACCATGGACTCCCCTTCAACGTAGGGGAGCTTCCGCCCCCACCCTGCCTCCAGAGAAAAGGGCTAGACTAGAGCTGCCTTTTACTATGGAAACCACTGTAACGAGAAGGCACGGGAGACCCAGCACTGGAATCTGACATTTTGCTTCCCCTCGAATGTTTCAGGTTCTGTGTGGCACACGGGGACACGGGATCACAGAGCCGTGCTCCAGCCCCCGTCACACCTGTCCCGTTCAGTATTTATTACCCTGCACACACCCGAGAAGGCAATGAACGGTACACACGTACCATGAAGTCTTCCCACACAGAAGCAGGGCTGCCCCTTGGTCCCAGCCCAGGGACATACCAGGCAGTCAGCAGCCCTCACCTGTCCCCGGCCCTGGGAGCCTGCACCCCAGGAACAGGGGAGGGCTGGGGCGAGGGAGAAGCCTCATGTCCATCATTTCTTACCCCCACATTCAGCCCAGCACACACTAGCCCTGGAGAGGAATCATTCCAGCCTCATCACACCAAGGTACTGTTTGCGAAGGAAAATAGAGCATGAAATTGGCACGCTCCATGGAACTCAGAGATGAAGGCAAGCCTTGATCCAAGGAGCAGAGAAAGAAAACAGACCTAGTGGATTAGAGGCCTCAACGTTGAGGTCAGTTCTCTTAGAACAAATGGAGAGATGGGGACCTACCACTCCCTGCAGGTCACTGCCCACAGGCCAGTGCCAGGGAGGCCGCCTCTGTCACTGATGGGAAGTAGTCGCTCATTTCAGACTTGGGAGGTTGTCACAGAGTCACTGTCTCCATTTCCAGGGCAACAGGTCTCCCCACCGCTGCTGACACCTGTGCTCTCGGCACCTGGACCCCAGAATCCACATGACCTTGAATTACCTACGCCTCCCTCTTGGTGCTGTCTTCCAGCTCACGGGCTTGACCCGTAGGGGCCCTCACGGGCGGCGGAGAATGCTTGTTTTTGTCCACAGCCAGTTTATTCCAGGAGAGAGCTTACTGATCCCCCCGTTGGTATTCCCAAAGCAAGCGTGGCAGGTGATGCGGCTGGTGTAGCACCCATTCCTACAGAGCAGCTAATTGCATTTGTCACTGGTGACCAAGGAAGAAATCACTAAGACGTCTTAGAAGCACTGATATGAATACTTGTATACAAGCTACTGTTCTGAGCCTTAACCCTGTAGTTCACAAGAAAGAGCTCCACTTCCCCTCCTTTGGAAACTGTGTGGCTGGGTCTGTTACTGACACTCTCCCCACCCCACCCCCGGAGCATGGGCCTCGGCCAGGCTGCCCTGGTAAAGGTACAGTGTTTGGCACTATCGGAGAAGAGTGGGAAAAGGTAGGGAACTACTTTCAGTCCAGGAGGCAGCATCCACTGTTGCTAGTGTCTGCTAACCCAGTAAGAATTGATTTCATCTCTGACCAGATTATTCCTCTCCACTTTCCTGCAATAAATAAAGCGATACACACCGACAGCTGGTGTGAAGCGTGCTCTCCAGCAGGCCTGTGCTCGCCCGGCCTTTCCTCAGAGGCAGGGTGGGTTACTCTCATGTGCCTCTCCCCTCTGCAAATTATGACACAGTAAACGAATCCATTTCCTCTCTAGACCCCTGTAATGCCTACTGCTCCATCTCCAGAGCACCTCACTTTAGGTCTTACCCTGGACAGGGATTTTTCATGTGGAGAAGACGGAGGAGCCACAGAGTGAGCCAGCTGACACCCCACAGCCCCCTTGCACAAGCAAGGTCGCTGAGGCAGGCGGGTAGCAAAGTACGGACCAGGATGTGCTGGACAGACTGCCACATGTCCCACCGCCTCGTTCACGGAGCAGCCTTCACTTGTCTCATTGGAAGGTCGACGGACACACCCTGATGAGCAAGGAGCTTCAGTCAAATCTTTTCACATTTTGTTGAAATAAACCTCCAATTTTTAGAAGAGTCACTGTTTGTCATTTCAGCCCACAAAGAGCAGGGGAGCCTCCTGCCCCGGGGGCTGAGCCCCGCTCACCTGCTCAACACAGAACCCCGTCGTGCAGGCAGGAAACCCAGGAGTGTGTGCGTTCAGCCCTCTGCCTCGGTTTCTCTACGATTCCTCGCGGTTGAAGTGAGAATGGGCACCAATCCCTAAACATGTGCAAAGATAGGTAGCGGTCATGAGAGGAGGGGAAGCACTGACCTCTACCAATGGTTAAACTCGGTGCTGTGTCTGTCTCCTTGGGTGGCTTTCTCTAAAGTGAAATGTTACATCCACATATTATCGGTTTGAGTCACCCTAAACTAGGTGCTCTAGAAATGGGAGTAAGAAGGGAGGTTCAGGATCCGGGGGAATTTGCTTTCCCAGCCTTCAGCTGCTGCGCTCTGTGGGCAGCCAGCCCTGGTCAGCATCGAGGCCTCGGCCTTCCCTCCTTTTGTTGGGGAGTGATATTTCCTTCAGTCTTTTCAATAAAAGAAAAAATTTAATTTCCATTGATACTACTTTGGGGTAATAAGATTGAACAGCGAGGGTTGTGTAATCTAAACATGGGTCCCCCTGGATTTCCCCAACTAGGAAACAAGAACACAGTGACAAACACAAGTGCCCAATGACGTCATAGGGAGGACCCTTCCTGCACTTTTTCTGATGCGCAAGGCTCAGCGCTGGGCTGGGAGGACGCCTTCCCTTAAAGGCTGGCTCCCCCTCTGGGTAAAACCTGGGCTGCCCGGGTCCATGGTGAGGCCGTGTAGCCCTTGTGCAGGCAGAGAGGCTTCCAGTGGGGGGAGAAGTCAGGGTGTCCCCATTCAGGGCACCAACATTCGCCAAGTTATTCAAGGGACGCTAGATAGAAGCACAGCCTCATTTCGGGGGAGGATGGAAATGGAACCTGACACTGAAGATCTTTAGTGCTGAGCCAAAGAAGAGGTATGTCCTGGAGAGAGGGACACCTTAGATGGTTTGGGGACATGGGAAGACTGGGTATAAAGATTTCAAAAAAAGAAAAGATTTAGCCTAATAGATGGAAGGAGCACAGCTTTAGATGCCAAGCTCAGCTCCAGGAGCGTATGTCCCCCAGCTGCAGGGGTCGCCCAAATAGTGAGCCCAGGCCACGCCAAGAGGATGGGTGTAATGGGTGACTCCACTATTTTCATTACTCGGGAAATCCTGCGTGTGCCTCAGGCAGCACAGGCTCACATGCCGGTTTGTTTTTCTGATGACAAAGTGTTGTAACAACCCAGGAAGTAGTACTGGCCAGAGCTCCAGTGGCAGTTCATAATAAAGAATGGGAATGGGGCATCTTCATAAATGCAGAACGTGGGCAAGCAGTCTCCCAAAACAGCAGTGGGTGGAACAGCAGAATGATAATGGAACCTCAGCTCCGAGGGCACTTGGGTCCACCCAGAGGGCTCAGCCCCTTAGCAACTAGAAGGAAATGAGATAGATTAGCTCAGACGGGGTTGAATGATGAGTCTAATCCCAACATTGTGATTCTATGACTGGCCTGGAGTTAGCAGGAAGGATTGGGGGCGAAGAGAGACAAAAACTACTGAAGACATCCAGGCCCTCAATTGAGAAAAAGCTGACCGCACTCGGCCATACGAACAGATTCTTTGATGGCCACTTAGAAGAACCTGGACTCTGGAATAAGCCTGAACTGGGCTCAAATAGCTGACCCCTCAACTCGTGCCCTTAGGCGATTTCCTGATCCAAACCTGTGAAATGTGGATAGCAGCAAGGACCTCAGAGGGGCATTTGAACAAGTACCCAAATCAGTTAATATGAACCAATTGGTGGGCATTAGGAACAAATTTTCAAATGTCAGATTTCTGAGTGATGACACCTGTCATCACTCAGAACCTTCCTCAGAGGGCACTTTCAGAGAACCATCCCTTAGGAAAGCAGGTGCTAGGGACTGTCTCTAGGCGTTGAGCCACATGGACATTATGAGGAAGTACCAATGAGGAGAGCTATGGTCTGAATATTTGTGCCCCCTCCCTCAAAAAATTGCATGTTGAAATCCTAACTTCAACAAGTGATGGCATTAAAAGGTGGGGGCTTTGGAAGATGCTTACATCGTGAGGGTGGAGCCCTGATGAATAGGATTAGTGCCTTATAAAAGAAGATCCTGAAAGATCCCCTTCCATCATGTGAGGATACAAGTCTAGGACCCTCACCTGATCATGCTGGCACCTGGATCTCAGACTTCCAGCCTCCAGAACTATAAGAAATAAATTTTTGTTATAAATTACCCAGTCTGTGGTGTTTTGGTATGGCAGCCCAAGTGGACTAAGACAGAAACTTGGGCCAGTAGTGGGTGCTGCTGTAACCTAAAAATGCGGAAGCAGCTGGGTATAGAGGGAATGTGCCTCAACATAATAAAGGCCATATATGACAGGCAAGTCCATAGCTAACATCACACTCAACAGCTGGAAGATCAGGAACAAGACAAGGAAGCTCCTTTATTCAACATACTACTGGAAGTCCTCACCAGATCAATCAGGCAAGAAAAAGAAAAGGCATCCAAATTGGAAAGGAAGTAAAACACTTCATTTGTAGATAGCATGATATACATAGAAAACCCTAAAGACTCCACCAAGAAACTTAGAACTAATGAATGAATTTAGTAAAGTTGCAGGATACAAAATGAATATAGAAAAGTCAGTTGCATTTATATACATTACTAATGAACTATCAGAAAGAAATTAAGAAAACAACCCCATTTATAATTATATCAAAAAGAATAAAATACCTAGAATATATTTGACCAAGGAGGTCAAAGATCTGTACACTGAAAATTATAAAATGAAAGAAACTGAAGGCACAAGTAAATGGAAAGATACTTGATGCTCATGGATTGGAAGAATTAATATTGTTAACATGTCCATACTATTCAAAGCAATCTACAGATTCAACGCAATTTGTATAAAAATTCTGTTTTTCACAGAAAGAAAACTATCCCAAAATTAGTATAGAACCACAGAAGACCCTGAATTGCCAAAGCAATCTTGAAAAAGAACAAGCTAGAGGCATCACACTTCCTGATTTCCAACTATATCACAAAGCTATAGACATCAAAACAGTATGGTACTGGCATAAAAAAAACAGATGCAAAGATCAATGGAACATAATAGCCCAGAAATAACCCCATTCACATATGGACAATTAATTTACAAATAAGGAGCCAGGAATATACAATGGGGAAAGGATGGTCTCTCCAATAAATGGTGCTGGGAAAACTGGACAGCCATATGCAATAAATGAAACTAGACCCGCATCTTACACCATACACAAAAATCCACTCCAGATGGATTAAAAACTTGAACCTGGAAGTATCACCTGAAGCCATAGAACTCCTAGAAGAAAACATAGATAGGGGCAATGATTTTTTGGATTTGACCCCAAAAACAGAAATAAACAAGTGGGACTACATCAAACTAAAAAGCTGCATAGCAAAGGAAGCAAGCAATAAAATGAACGAGAAGGTGGCCTACAGAATGGGAGGAAGTATTTGCAAGTAATATCTTTGATAAAGGGTTAATGGCCAATATATGAAGAACTCATAACAACAGCAAAACAACAGACAAACCACAATCTGATAAAAAAAAAAAAAGGAATTGAATAGACATTTTCCCAAAGATAACAAACAAATGGCCATAAAAAGGTAAAGGTACATGAATAGGTGCTCAACATCACTAATCACCAGGGAAATTCATCAAAAGGACAGCCATTCTAACAGGTAAGTGTTGGTGAAGACATGGAGAAAAGGGAACCCTTGTGCACTGTTGGTGGGAATGTAAATTGGTGCAGCCAAAGTGGAAAACAATGGAGGTTCCTCACAAACGTAAAGTACTACCACATGGCCTAGCCATCCACTTGCAGGTAGATCTATGTAAAGGAAATGAAAACAGAATATCAAAGAGATACCTGCTCCCATGTTCATTGCAGCATTATTCACAAGAGCCAAGATATGAAAACAACCCGTGCCCATAAACAGATGAATGGATTAAGAAGATGTGGTATATATACACAAATGGAATATTTCTCACCATGCAAAACAGGAAATCCTGCTATTTGTGACAACACAGATGGACTTTGAGGGCATTATGCTATGCGAAATGAGCCAGAGGAAGACAAGTGCTGTATGCATCTACTCATGTAGAATCTTAAAAAAAAAAGTCACATTCATTGAAACAGTAGAAAAGTGATTGTCAGGGGCTAGAGGTGGGGTGTGGAAGAAGTAGGGAGAGGTTGATAAAAGAATACAAACTTTCGCCCTAGCTGGTTTGGCTCAATGGATAGAGCGTTGGCCTGCGGACTGAAGGGTCCCAGGTTCAATTCCAGCCAAGGGCACATGCCTGGGTTGCAGGTTCAGTCCCCAGTAGAGGGTGTGCAGGAGGCAGCCAATCAATGATTCTCTCTCATCATTGATGTTTCTATCTATCTCTCCCTCTTCCTTCTCTAGAATCAATAAAATATATATTTTTAAAAAGAATACAAACTTTCAACTATAAGATGAATAAGATCTGAGGGTTTAATGTACATCGTGGTAACTAGTTGATAGCACAATGATACTTAATTGAAATTTTCCCAGGATAGAAAAATGTTCTCACCAAAAAGAAAAAAAAATTATGTGAGGTGATGGATGTGTTAATGATGTGAGGGGATCCTTTCACAAAATATATCATCAGCATGATGTGTACTTTATCTTAAAGTATATGTCATTTATACCTCAGTTAAGCTGAATTGATAGCAGGAGTGAGGAGCTGTTATAACAAACCCAAAAATGTGGAAGCAGCTTTGGGCAGAGGTGATGGGCAGAGGCCAAGAGAGTTTGGAAGTCCATGCTAGGAAAAGGCAACATGGCCACGAACAGACCTTGAAAGGCGATTTGGGGGAGGGCTCGGGAGAGCTGCGGAGGAAGCTTCTGTCTGAAAGAATCCCTTGGTGGTTGTGAACAGAAGGTTGGTAGAAACATGGCCAGTGAAGCCCATTCCGAAGAGTTTCAGATGGAAATGAGGATGTGTGGTTGGAAACTTGGTTGGAAAGTGGCAAAGAACTTGGCTAGGTTGTGTTCATCTCCTAGAGTTTTGTGGAAGATAGCACTTGGGAGCAATGAAATCAGATATTGGCTGAAGCTATTCCTTTTGTTTGTTTAAAGTATTACATATGTCTCCTTTTCCCCCATCGACCCCTCCCCGCACTCCCACCCCCCAGAGGACAAGTCCGCACTGCCTCAGTGACCGCGTCTATTGATTGAAGCTATTTCTAATCAAAGAACTGAAGGTGCTGCTTGGCGTCTCTTGACTGCTTATGGTAAAAAGTGAGAAGAGAGAAATGATTTAAAGACAGAATTGTTGAAAGGGAAGCAGACATTGAAAATATAGAAAATTCTCAGTCTGCCCATAGTGCAAATGAGAAAGCATGTTCAGAAGAGACCACCACTAAGGATGTGGCTAAGCGACCCTTTGACCAGGAAATTGGTATGGGTGTGAACCATGGACTGCATCAACCACAACAGCAGGAAAATAGCCTATTTGAACTCAAGGGGAAGAAGATGGGAAGGAATGAAGAAAGTGGACTTCTTAGATTTTTCAGGATGGGACAATAGAGCTATTCAGCTTCTAATTTTCTCCATTCTTCAAGACAAGGGAAGACGACTCCAAAGGCAATTCAGAGGTCATCAGGGCTGTCTCCTCAGTTTCCAAAGAAGGCCATTCCCTGGTTTCAATAGGCCATATGACCCCCACAAAAAGCTGTGGGGAGCCAGCCCCTATCCAGCAGAGACATGGAGGTTAGGGCCCTCCTGAAGCCCCCTGACTGGTAGGACCACTGCTGTTTGATTCCAGCCCAGGGGAGCTGCAGTATGCATTGTGCTAGCAAAGTCACAGGGCAGGTACACCTCAGGAGGTCCAATGTGTCCAAAAGACAAGACCCCCCTCAGTGTGTCCAGAAAATGGGGCCCCCAGCCCAGAGGGCAGAGCAGCAAATTAAATTATTCTCAGCCTTAAGATTTGATGTTTGTTTTGTTGGGTTTTAGACTGGCTTGGGAACTGTCACCCCTTCCCTCCCTCCTGTTTCTCCCCTTTGGGGGAATGTGTATCCTATGCCTACCCCACCATTGTATTTTGGAAACACATAACTTGTTTGATTTCAAAGGTTCACAGCTGGAGGGGGTTTGCCTCAGGATGAATTATACCTTGTGTCTCACCCACATCTGACTTAGAAGATATGCAGATTAGACTTTGGCCTTTAGACGTTTTAAAGTTGATGCTTAAGACTTAGGGGGCTGTTGGGATGGAACGAGTATTTTCCATGCAATAGGAGATGAATTTGGGGAGACCAAGGGTATAATGCTATGGTCTGAATGTTTGTGCTCCCCCTTCCACCCCCCGTTTCATATGTTGAAATCCGAATCTCCACAGGTGATGGTTTTAGTGGCTGGGCCTTTGGGAGGTGCTTGAGCTGTGCAAGGGTAGCCCTATGGATAAGATTAGTGCCTTATAAGAGGACCCAGGGCAATCCCGTCCCTTCTGCCAAGTCAGGGTACAGTGAGAAGTCGGTGACCGAGAGGAGGGCCTCACCCAACCATGTGGCACCAGCTGGGTGTCCAGCTCCAGAACTGTGAAAAATAAATTTCCATTGTTTATAAGCCACTCCGTCTGTGGTATTTTGTTACAGCAGTCCAAACAGATTAAGACAGAGGCTGAGCTCTAAGCCCGGCCTCCCTTACAGTGGGGCCTTGAGCAGCTCAAGGGCCTTTGGGAGTCTTGCTCTCCCTGGAATGCAAAAGGAAAAGGCAGAATGAGGAGATCCCTTAAGATCTCTTTCAGCTCTAGAAGGATTCCAATCTGGGATGGTGGATGAAAGCTGAAGTCTAGATAAAAATGTTCCATACCCAGTGGCATTGTTAGTAACCATAGTAATCTCAGTGGCAAATGACAGACCAGCAGCCTAGCCAAAAATTTAACAGACATGGGAAATGAGACAGCCTTAGGGGAACTTGATAAGCTCCCCATGCAGAAGAGACCAGAGAGGGACTAAGCTGTCCACACATCCCTAACTGACCATGAACCTAATAAGCACATGAAGTGGAGATACAAGAGGTCCCATCAGAAAGTAAAAAAAAAAAAAAAAAAAGCCAGGGCATGCTTTAAAAATTGCATAAAATTTTAATGTGCTCTCAATGCATGTGACACACACACACACACACACGCGCACACACACACGGTTTCAGAAAGTGGAAGCCTTAGTGGTGCAGGGTATTTGAGCCCAGCAGCTGCCTAAAATTATTGGTTGACCATAAGGTGATTGACTAACCTTGGCACAAGGTTAGGCTTAACCACAGAGGAAACAGAATCCACAGATTCAATCAAGTTATTAAACACAACAAAACAAAAGCAAAAAGGGGCCTTCAGGGAGAAAAATTAGAATCCATAGTTGCTATAATATATTAAAACTAGAGGCCTGGTGTACGAATTTGTGCACAGATGGGATCCGGCCAGCCCGCCCCAATTGTGGCAGATCGGCTGGGCTGGCCGGAGGGAGGGGCCGTGGGTGATTGCCTGGCTAGCCCAACCCCCTGGTCAAACTCCCAGTTGAGGGGACAATTTGCATATTAGCCTTTTATTATATAGGATATTCAATTTTCGACAAAAAAATGAGACATTCAAAGAAACAGGCAAGTATAACCTATCCTCAGAAGAGAAAAACAAAAAAGGTCCACAGAACCTGTGTCTATGTAGATTCAGATATTAGACTTTGCACATAAAACTTCAAATAAGTTATAGAAATTACGTTTTAAGTAAATCCTGAATAAGATTCTGATACACGATACAACATGGATAAACCTTCAAGACATAATGCTGAAGTGACACAGTATGCCAGACACAAAATGGGAACTATTGTATCATTCCAGTTATATGAGGTATCTAGAATTATCAAATTCAGAGACAGGAAATAGCATAGTGGTTATCAGGAACTGAAATGAGGAGGAAATTAGTTATTGCTAATGGGTCAGGGTTTTAGTTTGGGATGATGAAACATTTTTGAGATGGATGGTGGTGATGGTGTCAGAACAACATAAATGTACTTAATGCCATTGAACTGTACACTTAAAAAAACATTAAAATGGTAAAGTTTATGTTATGTATATTTTACTACAATAAATATTCTAGAGTTGAAAAGTATGATAGCAAATTTTTAAAAAATTAACTAGAGGAACTCAACAGATTCAAGAAAGCAGAAGAAAGAATCTGTGAACTTGCAAATAGAGCAACAGAAATGTCCAGTGTGAAAAACAGCGAATGACTGAAGAATGAACACAGTCTCAGCGACCCATGCAACAATATCAGGTGTAATGGGAATGCCAGAGCAGAGAAAGGGGCAGAAAATATATTTGAAAAAATAGTGGCTGCCCTAACTGGTTTGGCCCAGTGGATAGAGCATCGGCTTGTGGACTGAGGAGTCCCAGGTTTGATTCCGGTCAAGAGCATGTACCTTGGTTGGGGGCACATCCCCAGTGGGGGTGTGCAGGAGGCAGCTGATCGATATTTCTCTCATCGATGTTTCTAACTCTCTATCCCTCTTCCTCTCCCTTCCTCTCTATAAAAAAATCAATAAAATATATTTAAAAAGAAAAAATAGTGGCTGAAAGCTTCCCAAATATGATGGAAAACAATCTGCAGATCTAAGAAGTGCAATAAACCCCAGTGAGATAAACACAAAAAGATATATATACCTAGATTTATACCATAGCCAACTTGTTGAGAGACAAAAGAGAAAATATTGAAAGAAGCTAGAGAAAAACAACTCATCACCTATAAAGAAACAATAAAACAAATAACAGCAAAACTATCCTTAAAACAAAGATGAAATAAAGACATTCCCAGAAAAAAAGACTTCAAGAGTACATTGTTAAAAGACTTGCCTTACAAGAAATATTAAAGGCAATTATTTAAGCTGACAAGAAAGGATTCCAGATAGTAATTTGAATCTACACTAAGATAATAAGAGTCATTTGAAAAGGCAAATATAAGTAAAAAAAACTGTGTATGTTGTCATTAATTTTGTTAAAAGACAAGATTTCAAAGAATAATTATCTCTGCATTTTGGGTTTGTAACAAATATAAATGTAACATGAAAATCACATAAAGGAAGGGGAAGAAAAACCAAGCTACTTTGGAACCAAGTTTTTATTTCACCAGAATTGTTAGTATTCACCTCATACATTGTAATGGAATCCCTAGAACCAACACTAAGAAAATAACTTTATATAGTTAATACAAATAATATATCAAATAAGGGACAATATGCAAAATATATAAAGAATTTCTACAATTTAACAGAAAAACCAAATAACTCAATTTTAAAATGGGCATATGACTTGAATAGACATTCTCTGAAGATTATATACAAACTAGAGGCCTGGTGCACGAAATCGTGCACCAGTGGGGTCCCTCAGCCTGGCCTGTGCCCTCTCACAATCCGGGACCCCTTGGGGGATGTTGGAGAGCCAGTTTCAGCCCAATCCCCGCAGGCCAAGGGACCCCACCGGTGCATAAATCCGTGCACCGGGCCTCTAATATGCATATAAGATCTTTGGTTAATCTTTCCTGTCCTCCCCCCTCTCCCCTTCCCTCTGAGATTCATCAGTCTGTTCCATGTTTCCATGTCTGTGGTTTCCACTCCTGCGTTGAGCATCTGCCCCCGATGGTCAGTGCACATCATAGCTACCAGACAGTCGGACGGTCGCTTAGGCTTTTATATATATACTAGAGGCCCAGTGCATGAAATTCGTGCACGGGGGGGGGGGGGTGTCCCTCAGCCCAGCCTGCACCCTCTCCAATCTGGGACCCCTTGAGGGATGTCCAACTGCCCGTTTAGGCCAATGGGCAGTCGGACATCCCTCTCACAATCCAGGACTGCTGACTCCCAACTGCTCACCTGCCTGGCCTGCCTGATTGCCCCTAACTGCTTCTGCCTGCCAGGATGATCACCCCCTAACCACTCCGCTGCCAGCCTGATTGACTCCTAACTGCTCCCCTGCCAGCCTGATTGCCCCAACTGCCCTCCCTTGCAGGCCTAGTCCCCCCCAACTGTCCTCCCTTGCAGGCCTGGTCCCTCCCAACTGCCCTCTTCTGCCAACCTGGTCACCCCCAACTGCCCTCCTCTGCTGGCCTGTTCACCCCTAACTGCCCTCCCCTGCTGGCCTGATCACCCACAACTGCCCTCCCCTGTAGGCCATCTTGTGGTGGTCATCTTGTGTCCACATGGGGGCAGCCATCTTTGACCACATGGGGGAGGCCATCTTGTGTGTTGCAGTGACAGTCAATTTGCATATTACTCTTTTATTATATGGATACTAGTAGATGGCCAACAAACATGTGAAAAGATGCTCAACATCACTAAGCATTAAAGAAATGTAAATCAACCTCAATGAGAGATCACCTCACATCCATTAGGAAGGCTTCTCTCTCTGGAGCACATTCTCACCTTTCCCCCTCTTCTTCCCTCAAGGTGTATACCTTTGTGCTCTCTCTCCTAAGTTCCAATGACCCTTCTTTTGCCTCTGTAACTTACTTCCTGAGCTCATGCAGCCCACCTGGCTCACCTTTTCTAAATACACTTTCACTTAAACACACACACACACACACACACACACACACACACACACACACACACACACACACACACACACACCACACCCAGAAAATTGTGTTTGCAAGGCTGTAGAGAAATTAGAACCCCTGTGCACTATTGGTGAGATTGTAAAATGGTATAGACACTATGGAAAACAGTATGGCAGGTCCTCAGAAGAATTAAAAATAGAACTACCATATGATCCAACAATCCCAATTCTAGATATATATCAAAAGAATTGAAAGCAGGGTTTTGAAGAGACATTTGCACATCCATATTCATAGCAGCATTACTCACAATAGTCAAGATGTGGAAGCAACCCAGATGTTCATAAACTGATGAATGGGTAAACAAATGTGACCTATACATACAATGGAATATTATTCAGCCATAAGAGGAACGAAACCCTGTTACATGCTACAACCTGGGTGAACCACTGCGCATCAGGCTTAGTGAAATAAGCTAGTCACAAAAAGACAATCATATCTCTGTATGATTCCATTTATCAGAGATATCTACAGTAGTTAAGTTTACGGAAAAAAAACGTAGAACGGTGGTTACCAGGGGCTGGGGAGGGGAAATAAGAAGGGTTGCTTAATGAGGATAGAGTTTCAGTTTTCCAAAATGAAGAAGTTCTGAGATCTGCTGCTCAACAATGCGAATACAGGGTAGTGAGCACTTCTGAACAGTACACTTGAGAACGGTTATGACAGTAGATTTTGTATTTTCTAAAATGAGTATATAGTAATCCAACAGCAATAGAATCAAATGGCATATTATTTAATACAAAAGAAGGCAGGCAGTAAAGGAACAAATGGACAAAAGTCTTATCAATAATTACATTAAATTAGAAAGGACTAAACACTGCAATCAAAAAGCAGAGACTGCCAGAGTGAATAAAAAACAAATCCAACTCTATGCTGTCTGCCAGAAACACACTCAGATTCAAAAACACAAGTAGGTTAAAAGTAAACTTATAAAAAACTATATACCACATAAACAGTAACCACAGGAGAGCTGGATGGCTATGTTAATATTGGGAAAATATACATTAAGATAAATATCACTAGAGACAAAGCGGAACATTTATAATGATGAAAGCATCCATTTCTCAGGAAGCTATAACAACTATGCATGAACACCTAAAAGCAGAGCCCCAAAATACATAAAGCAAAAAATTGACAGAAGTAAATAAAAGAAGAAACAGACAATTCAGCAATAACAGGTTTGGATCAATAACTTAAACTTTCATCTTAAGAAAATAAAAAAATAAAAAAAGAATAAACTGAACCCAAAGCAAGCAGAATTTAGGAAAAAATAAAGATTAGAGGGGTAATTAATAAAATATAAGAAACAAAAAACAGTGCTAGTGACCCTACTGAAATTAAATGGATTAGAAAGAAATATTATAAATAACTTTATACCAACAAATGAGACAACTTAGATAAAATTAACAAATTCCCAGAAAGACACAAATTTACCAAAACTGATTTAAGAAATAGAAAACCTGAATAGACCTACAACAAGTAAAGAAATTAAATTAGTAATTAAAAATCTTCCCAAAAAGAAATACCCAGGCAGTCCTGGAAGGAATCATTGGTGGGTTCTCTATCAAGCATTTAAAGAAATACTAATCTTTCACAAACTCAGAAAACATAAGAGAAACACTGTCCAATTTATTCTATGAGCTAGTATTATCTTGCTACCAAAGCCAAACAAAAACATCATAAGAAAACTAGAGACCAATATCCCTCATGAAGATAGACCCAAAAATCCTTAGCAAATATGAATGAACCAAACTAGCAACATATAAAAATATTAGACACCATAGCCAGGTGACATTTACCCCAGGAGTGCAAAGTTAAACATCCAAGTCAAATAATGTAATACACCATATTAATAGAATAAGGGACAAAAACCACATGATCATTTCAATAGATGCAGAAAAAGCACTTGATAAAAAATTCAACATCCATTCCAGATAAAAGTACTCAGCAAACTATGATGAGAAAGGAATATCTGCAATTTGATAAAGGGCATCTATGACAAACCTCACTGACATCACACTTAATGGTGAAAGAGTAAATGCTTTTTCTCCTAAGATCAGGAATAAGGCAAGAATGTTGACTCTTTCCACTTTCATTCAGCATTCTATTGGAGGTTCTAGCCAGTGCAACAGACAAAAAGAATAAAAAAACAGCCTGGCCAGCATGGCTCAGTGGTTGAGCATCAACCTATGAATCAGGAGTTTCTGGTTCGATTCCCAGTCAGGGCACATGCCTGGGTGTGGGCGCCATCCCCAGAAGGGGGCATGCAGGAGGCAGCCAATCAATGATTCTCATCATTGGTGTTTCTATCTCTCCCTCTCCCTTCCTCTCTGAAATCAATAAAAATATATTTTAAAAATTGTAAGTGTAGATTGGAGAGAAAGGTTAAAACTGTCTTTAGTCATAGATGACATGATTCTGTGTGAGGAATCTATTTTTTTTTTTAAACTAGAACCAATATATTCAGCAAAGTCATGAGGTACAATATCAATATACAAAAAAAATCAATTGTATTTTTTTTATAATAGCAAGGAGCATTCCAAAAATGAAATTTAAGGAAACATTTCACTGACAGAAATATTTCACCCAAATGTTCATTAACTGATGAATGGATAAACAAAATGTGACCTATACATACAATGGAACAGCATCAAAAACAACAAAAATACTTACAAATTGGAACAAAAGAAGTGCAAGATTTGAACATTGAAAATTATGAAACACTGCTGAGAAAAATGGAATATAAATAAGTGAAGATATGTTCCATGTTCATGGATTGAAGACTCGATGTTGTTAAGATGCAATTCTCACTACACTGATGTATAGATTCAATGTAAGCCTTATCAAAACCCAAGCAGGCATTTTAATAGAAATTAACAAATTTGTCCTAACATTTATATGAAACTGCAAAGACCCAGAATAAGCAAAACAATTTTGATAAATTGGAGGGCTTAGACTATCCAATTTCAAAACTTTAACTGGTGCAAAAATAGGCAAATGGAATGGAACAAAATTCAGAGTCTAGAAATAAATTTTCATTTATGGTCAACTGATTTTCAACAAATAAATCAAGGCAATCCAATGTGGGGAAATAGTCCTTTCAATAAAAGGTACTGGAACAACTGACATACATATGCAAAATTATGTTTTTAGACCCTTGCACCATATCCAAAAATGAACTCAAAATAGATTATAGACCTAAATATAAGCATCAACGCTTTAAAACTTCTAGAGGGAAACACAGGAGAAAATCTTTGTGACCTTGGGTTGGGCAAAGATTTCTTAGATCTGACACCAAAAGCATAATCCATAAAAGAAAACAAATTGATAAATAAGACCATCGAAATTAAAAACATTTGTGATTCAAAAGATAGTATAAGAAAAAGATAAGCCACAGAATGGGAGAAAATCACATATCTGAGAAAGGATTTGTATTTAGAATATACAAATAAATCTTACAACACAATAAGACAAGCAACTCAATCAAAAATGAGCAAAAGATTTGAATAAACATTTTGCCAAATAAGGTAAATTTATGAATAAACACATACAAAGCTGTTCCACACCATGGGTCACAGGGAAATAGAAATGAAAGTCACAGAGATAGCCCACTCTGTACTAGAATGACTACAATCATAAGATAGGCGACAACAGGTGGGATTAACAGGGATGTGGAGCAAATGGAACCGCGATTGCTGGTGGGCATGCACAGTGGTGCAGCCACTTAGGAAAACAGTTGGACGGTTTCTCAAAAACTTAAACTTACCCTATGACCCAGCCATCCCACGGCTAGAGAAATAAACACATGTTCCACAAAGCCTTGGGATTAACAACAATCCAAATGTTCATCAATAGGCAAACAAAATGTGGTATAGCCATACAACGGATACCAGTCAGAAATAAACTACCGACATTCTGTGACATGGATGAACCTCATGCTAAGGGAAGGAAGCCAGACACAAATACTACATATTCTACAGTCCTTTTTATAGGAAAAGACCAATCAATAGCTACAGACACCAGATCTGGGATTGCCTAGGGCAGGGATGGAATCGAGGATGGACTGCAAACCAGCACAGAGTTAGTCGTTGTGGGGATGGAAATATTCTAAAAGCGATGAATGTGTTGATGGTAGAACAACTCCACTGAATTGTACACTCACAATGAATGAATTTTATAGATGTAAGTTACACCTCCTCCATATCAAAGCTGTAAAAACGAAAACCAGCAAGGGAGGGGTGCGCTAACCTGACCCCAACACCCACAGCCTGCCCTCCTGCCTTGGCACCTGTTTCCACGAACTCGTTCCTCCCCCACCCCACCCCCCTGTTCTCCCCAGAGACCCTCCAGACTCCCTGTAGTGGCTTATTTTTTAGCTCATGGCATTGCTTGGACAAGGACTGTCTTCCTCTGTCCACCCTCGGGACCCAGAGCCTCAGGTCCACACTGTGTCCACGAGGTCTTCTCCCTGGTTCCTCCAGGAACACTTGTTTGGAGAGAAGCAAGACCACCCGTGTCTGCAGCCTTCTGTGGGCCTGGTGAGCTCTCACATAGGAACAACGAAGTTAAACTTCGTTCATCAGTTAAGTGCAGAAATGGACCCTGGCACCTTCCTAAGTTAATTGCGTTACAAAGTGATCTGAAAGGTAATAGCAAGCGAGTGAACTCCTAGTCTCTTGGTCAAACTCCCGAGGGGACACTTTGCATATTAGCCACACACACACACACACACACACACACACACACACACACACACACACACGTAGGTAGGTAGGATCCTGAGGCCAAAGGTAGGTAGGTAGGTAGGTAGGTAGGTAGGTAGGTAGGTAGATAGATAGATAGATGATCCTCAAAATGTACTCTGGTCTGCCATCCTCTGATCTGGCCCAACCAAGCCCTACCCTGTGTCTGAGAAAGCTGGGGGTGTAGGGGCGGCTGGCAGGGTCAGGGGCTCCAGTCACCTGCAACAGCCCTGTGGAACCGTACCTGGTACTCCACACCAACTTCACAATAGCCGAGGCAGAGAACTCCTGCTTTGGAGTCCTGTCCTGTTTGTGGCCTCAAGTCCCAGCAGAGCCCTATCCGTTGCCCTTCTCTACAAGCCACAGCCCTGCTCCAGGCCCAGAAGGGATCGATTTGCTCAGCACTCAATAGGCAGGTAAACTATATTAGACACAGACCCTCCCTCAGTCCAGACCCCGGTGGAGTGGTGGGGAAATGGGGAGGCCCTGAAGAGAGAAGTTCCAGCTCCACCATCAGGAGCTCACCTGGAGTCACCACCAGCAGGAGGGAACCTCACCCTCCTCACACCTCACACCTCACCCTCCTAACACCTCAACCTCCTCACAAGTGCCCAGGCTCAACCAGGCAGCAGCAGGGCCTACCTGGGGCAAGTACTGTGCCAACACCACTGGATAGGTCTCCAGGTCATGGATAGGGGGAGGTGTCTTCCTTTCCAGGCACCAGGCTTGTCCCAGCAGCTCAAATGCCTTCCCAGTATTTGTTGCAGGCACCCCATCCACTACTTGATGCACCACAGGCTCACCTTGTTTTATTGCGCTTCACAGGTGTTGCATTTTTTTTTTTTATGAACCAAGAAGATAAGACCCTTCACCAGCAAAAAGATTTGACTCACTTTAATGCAACACTCACTTCATTGTGGTGGTCAGGGACCAAACCCGCAGTCCCTCTGAGGTTTGCCTGTTCTCAAAAGTCAAACTCCCAAACCACCTGGAGGCGCGCAGAGAATTGCAGTCTCGGAGGCGGGAGCTGCTGGACTCCTGCAATGCATCTACAGCTGTGCCCTAACATATCTGCATATTAAACTACCAAGGACAGTTAAGCTTTCAAAGGGAGAAGATCAAAGTGCTGTCATCTTTTAATTTAATCCTTTTGTTGCGTCCGTGGTCTTAAGAGGGATGAGAGAGATCAAAATAAAAATGGAAACAAACTATATCTTTGTGGCTGTTGTGTTTTAGCATTTTTCCCCCTTCAATCTGGGCCACAAAATAGGTCAGCTCCATTACTGATCAGCCTTCCCACAAATATTTAAAACAAATTGAATTGCACACCCAATACCCATCACAATTACACCAGGCACAATAACTAAATTAGCAATTCAACAAAATAATTGGAAATGCGATTCTCTCTATTCCACCAGTCTCCCTCGAGGGTTCAGTCGATCTATGGGGGAAAACTCAGCTTTCCTAATTCTGCAGCTAATTAGAGACACACTTGTAAATGAAGTTGTTTGTCTTAAAGTTGAAATTCTCTTCTGGGGGTGGGGAGAGGGAAGGAGAGGCGAGAAAGCCCTTCCGCTCTGGAGCGAGTGTATGAACAGGTACAGAGCGCACACGCCTGGGTTCTAATTGGTAACCATATCTGCAATTAATAAAGCATCACTATTTACCATCACTTTTCTGGTAATGAGCGACTTCAGAAGAGCCTGGCTGACGTACTCGCAGAGAGGCGGGCCTTCCAGCGCCCCTTGAGACAGGCCGCCTGGGCTGCGCGGTGCTGTTGGCGGGGCTGAGGGGCGGGCGGGACGGCAGGAGGGCAGGGACGGAGCCCAGGAGGTGTCAGCCGGCCAGCTCCCGCGTGGGCCTGTTTGGCGGGGAGAAGCAAAGGCTTATTTTAAAAGAAAACCGAGGGGAGGCGCCCATGCCTAACATACTCCCCCCTTCCCCCCGCCCGCGGTGGACAGCAGCCAGTGCGGGGCCAGGACCCCTTCCCCAGCCCCCTGCTCGGACCACTGGGGGGAGAGGGGGGGAGCAATCTTGAGGTTTCAATTAGTCTGTCCTTGGCCTCTTTTTGTTCCTCTAGGAAGGGAAATCTCGGCTTAATTATATAACTGAGAACTAGGGCTCACGTTCGTCCCCTCATACCCTCCTTCGCCGAGATCAGGATGTGACCTTAAAACGCTAACTCTCCGCAGGGCTCCCGCGGAAGGCTTGAGGCGCCCGTCGGTGGGGGGTGGGGTGACCTGCCGCCCGCACACACCTGGGCGCACTCGGGCGGGCCGGGAACAAAAGCCTGGCCTTACTGGCGAGGTCAGCGGATGAAATGGAGGCCCCAGGGCGTGGGGCAGCCTCCTTTCCCAAGATCCCCCAGGACATCACAGCGCCCAGGTGGGGGTGATTGGCCCAGGAGCCTGCTGAAAGGCTGATAAGTAAATTCAAAAGCACCTGCTCCCTTCCTGCTTATCTCCTCTAACAATATAAACCCGGAGTTAATCACCCTTAAAGTGTTCCGTATTAGCCTTACATTTAGCTCTTAAAATCCAGCGCAGTGTGCTACAACTTTAAAGGACACAAGGAGTCAAACTGGAAAATCATTTCATGGCACCAGGAAGTCAGTTCCCAGCATGATCCCTCGGGAGCGAGACCCAGGCAGGAAACACTGGATCCTCACACCCTCCTGCTCCCCAGGTCCCACTCCCAGCTACCTCTCCGGTCTAGGGCGGGGCTCCTCCGGGGCCTGGACACATACCTGGAGGGTGAAGACGCTGTGCCCTCAGCCCTGGGCCAAGCTGGAGCTCTCCACGTCCCGTCTGTTGATCATTTTCCTCATTTTTATTTTGGCGTTTAGTTTTACTTGAAAAAGGTTTGGAAATAGGCCTGAGCTATCCAATACAGAGGCCACCGGCCACGTTGCAAAGCTCCAAAGATGCAAGGTATGATGGGGTGATGGCACAGTGATAGGCGTCTAGTCCCAGCACCCCAGGAAGCTCTGCTGGGCAGCTCTGGCCTAGACTCTCTGGACGATCCTAGCATGGGAGGCTTCCCCTGGGCTCCCAGGGACCCACGGGAGAGTGGGAGGCAGTGGGCCTCCAGGATGACAGAGTCCCTCACGTTCAGAGCTGCCCCCTCACGGAGAGGCAGACACCACAGAGCAGCAGGCTGCCTGCTTCCCGCTGCGTGTCAGCCACACCTGCATATGGATGCACCTGGCAGTCCTGGAGGCTGGGCTCACAGAGGCCAAAACTTTGGAGCCCAGGAGCACCTAGCCAGGCTGACCTCTCACCTTGGGGAACCAGAACCTTGGGAAATTGATCCCAAGCCCAGAAAGGATTCAGAGCCTGGGCTTCAAGGAAGACCAGCAGGATTAACAGAGGCACCTCTCCTGGGTGCAATGGGTTCGATCAGATCCAAACTAGAGAATGCAGAACTCTACAGAAGAGAACAGAGATGCCTCCCCCTCCCCCGACTGTGTGACCTGCCAATATAGTCCTCTGCTAAGCCTCCACCGGGGCCTGGCACACAGTAGGAGATCCATCAATATCTGAATGGATGTGAAAAACATTCTGGCACCTGTGCTAAACCCAAATCTACCATGCTGCCTTTACTACAAGCAGCAGCTTTAGATTAGGAAGGTCCTCACAAGCCAACTTAGTTGGCCCTCATACTACAGTGAGGACCCTGAGGCCAAAGGTCAAAAGACTTCCTCAAGGTCACATCCTAGTGTTAGTGGGAATTTTTGAGCATGCTTACTACTCCCATTCCAGAGAGGCCGTGGACTATGCCCCAGATAGAGCTGTCGGTGCTGACACCAGGCCAGGCCTTGAGATATGGTCTCATGGCCCCTTCCCAGCACGTAGGCCTTCTTTCATTTCACTGTCAGCCTTCTGAAGAACAGGATGACCCTGTGAATAACATGGTCGTCAATGGCATGACTCTGACGTTGCTTGGGAAAAACTGTTTTGTCTTGGGTTGCTTGCTCTGCAAAAACAGGATGCGGTTAATGTGCTTAAAAGTGGTCCTGCACAAAGGGTCGGGGCTGCTCTCTGGACTTCCTGCGTGGAGAAAGGCAGAGCAGTCGCTGGCTGGCCGGCTAATAAAGGCTCCCTAAATTTTAATTTGGTCTGGACTCCAGTCATCATTCACTTGTGTTCGCTCCACAACACTAGCAATTTTTATTTATAGCCCAGGTTTCTCCCCACTACATCTTTCATTCATATCTATCTGTCCTGGATTCAAAACATCACATATGCCCATTCCAAAACCAGCTATGTGCCCCCCCAAGTCTCTATTGAAATTGGGTAACAGTCCCCACTTACCTAGGGGAGGGCAGACCAGATAGGAGGAAGCAGCCAGCCCCATGTGACTTGATGGGCAGCCTGCCGGCCCAGAGCAGACTGAACTCATTTCCAATCCTATCTAATAAAGAGGAAATATGCTAATTGACCATCACTCCATCACAAAGATGGCTGCACCCACAGCTGAGGCCAAGTTCCCATAAGGAGCCTTAAGGAGCAATCAGCAGGGACCTGAGGCTATGCTCTCCCCCACCCGGCAGGGCTTGACAGGGGACCTCAGGCCATGCCCCCCACCTGGCAGGGCTTGACAGGGGACATCAGGCCACAACCCCCACCCTGGTGTTAGGCTGGGGGACCTCAGGCCGTGCCCCCTGCCCCGGCGCCAGGCCAGGGGACCTGAGGCTATGCCCCCCACCTGGTGGGGCTTGACAGGGGACCTCAAGGTGCGCTTCCTGTCCTGGTGCTGGGCTAGGGGACCTCAGGCTGCTCCCCCCACCCCAGTGCCAGGCTGGGGGACCTCAGGCCATGCCCCCCACCAGGTGGGGTTTGACAGGGGACTTCAGGCAGCAACCCCCACCCCGGCACCTGGCCGGGGGGCTTCAGACCGCACCCCCCGCTCAGCGGGGCTTGACGGGGACCTCAGGCTACACCCCCCCCCCACCCCAGCACCAGGCCAGGGGACCTGAGGCTATGCCCCCCTGCCTGGCTGGGCTTGACAGGGAACCTCAGGCCATGCCCCCCACCCAGCAGGGCTTGACAGGGGATCTCAGGCCATGCCCCCCACCCAGTGGGGTTTGACAGGGGACCTGAGGCAGTGCCCCCCTGCTGGTGGGGCTTGATGGGGGACCTGAGACTGCACCCCGCCCCGGCAGGCCTTTATGGAGGACCTCAGGCCATTCCCCCCATCCTGGCGCCAGACCAGGGGACCTGAGGCTACATCCCCTGCCCAGCAGGGCTTGACAAAGGGGACTGGCCAGGTCTGGATCTAGCCCAATGGGGGAGGGGGGTGGCCAGGTCTGGGTCTCACGTGATTTTGAGGAACATGTGGGTGGGCGGGGACTTGACTCTGGGTCCCATGGTGCGCCCCAGACTCTGACAGAAGGAAGGTTTTCACATACATTTTACTTATTTTCTTTCATCTTTGACACTTCTATTATAGAGAAAGGGCAAATAGCAATATTAAATTATTTCCTCTAATTAATCCCCTTTTAATGTGCACGAATTTTGTGCACCGGGTCACTAGTTGAGTCATAAAGGGGAAGACGGGGTGGGGGGAGGGCGGGCAAGAATCTTTGTGTTACTGTCACTGTCTATTGGGGACCTTATATTCTTTTTCTACCCTATCAGTGATGTGCAATTGCTTTTTTGTTTTTTTTACATTCTTTTAAAGTTTCTTTTCTGGGAATTCAATGTCCTTGACCTCAACAAATGAACTGAGAACCCACAACCAGGGGAAATAAACCAAACAAACCTCTCAGGAATATAAATGCTGCTGGGGCAATGACCCTTATTGGCAGACCCCACACCATGGGCGAGAAAGGCAGGGTAAAGGAAATCCATAGATAAACAAGAAAAACAAAAGTTAGATCAGGCAGACTCACTGCAGCTTCTCCATCCCTCCCCTCTGCAGACCAGGGCAGGTAATGACTCATCAACGAGTGGTGGGAAGAATGGATGCATGCACAGCAGCTGGGCAATATGGATCCCCTGCACTTAAGAAGAATTAGTTAATGAACTTACCAAATTACTGGCAATTACCTTTGAAGTGTTATGAAGACAGAGAAAGTAAAGAAAGATGGAAAGAAAATAAGGTAGATAACAATGACTAAGGCGAGCTTAATTTATTCAGCACAGTTGCCCCCAATACACAGACACATACATACATTTAAAAAGTAAAAACAAACTCAAGTGCAGAAAATAAGATTCATTTGTTGTAGACAAGGCTCGCTGCTTGTACCTGTCTTTGTTAAATGCAAGTGCATAGGGTGATCATCAGGGTGTCAGCAGCAGGGCAGCCGCCTGGCAGGGAACCCCTGCACCCCCGCACCTCTGCACCCTCTACCTCTACGGTTTGTAGTTTTGCTGAGGTATGTGGCTGCCTTGTTTGTGAATCTAGCCCACAAGGATCTTGGCATCAACACACTCCACCTAGGGAGTGACTGCTATGTCCTGGGAAACAGTCCCAAGGTTTATGACGAATGCCACATTTGGATTCATTCCGATCCCTCAGACTCGGCTCCTTGGGGATGAAGCGGAGACGAGGCAGTCATCTCGGAGAGGTTAGCAGTGCACGTGGAGACCAGGAAACTCAACGTCCACGAAGAACCTACTCTTCTCCACTGGAGACGGATGCAGAGCCTGGTGCTGGACGGGCTGGAGGTGGCCTGGCCTGGTGCGCTGCTGGCTTCCAGGGTTTCCCTACGATGCTCAATAAGCGGCTTTGGATGTGACTCTGGAGAGAATGGCTACACACCCAAAACAGTATAGAGCAGCTGCAGGAAGGCACACCCACACAAGGCATGGACACCCACCTGAAAGATCCCCAGGAGCATGAGAGCCAGAGGGGAGAGCGGATCTAGCAGCCAGAAAAAAATGATGGGGGGGAGGGAGAGTGGTGTTGCTTTTTATTATCCACCATCTTTCATGGGAGCATCCAAAGCACATTACAGGCAGGAGCTCTTTAATCCTCCCAGAGGATGCTGCTGATTTGAAGGGTTCCCTGGGGAGTAAGAAATAAACCCCAGGATCAGACTCCAGGGCCAACCTCCACTCTGCTCTCAGCCCAGCCTAAAGCAAGTGAGACATGAACAAGCCCCCGTGATGTGTTCTAAGAGCCTTCAAAATACTCAGGTTCTTTCACTTGGTTCCCTTTACTCCTAAAAATATATGCCACAAAAAATAATTTTAAAAGACAATAAACAAGCTTTTTGCTCAAGTATTTCCCTGTAACATTATTCATAATAGCAAATAATAATTTACATGCTCAACAACAGGGGATTTGGTTAAGCACTGATGATAAATACCCCAAATGGAATTACTAGTTAGCAATGAAAGTACTCGTGCTATCTGCAAAAATGTGGAAGTAATCTTTTACTGTACTCTTAATGTTAAAATGCAGAATATACTGTGTACCACTGGTTCTCAATTGGTGGTGTGTGTGTGTGTTAGGTGGAAGGGGAGATGGTGCATGGCTGCATGGGTGTTTTGTTTTTATTGTTTTTAAAGGGTAAGTACAACATTCTGAACTGCTCAGGGGAGAGGCTATGAGGCACTAAGTGTCAGTAACGAGAAGTGGGTGTGTCTGGGTAGTGGATTATAGCCCAGTCTTATTTTTATTTGTTCCTTCTATTTCTCTATAATTATTTTTTAAATATGTTTTTATTGATTTCAGAGAGGACGGGAGAGGGAGAGAAACATCAGTGATGAGAGAGAATCATTGATCGGCTGTCCAACTGCATGGCTCACACTGGGGATTGAGCCCACAACCCAGGTATGTGCCCTGACTGGGTTTTGGAACCTCCTGGTTCACAGGTCCCCAAGTCAACCATCGAGCCACACTGGCCAGGCTTCTATAGTTAATTTTTAACATAAAATCAATGAGGACAAGCAACCAGCCTTCTCTTCTCTATCCTGAAGGGGGAGACCCAGTCTCGAGTACGAACCTGGGCTGGGTGGGCGCTGCCTATGTCCACTGGGGCCAGCTTGCCACCTCCCTGTACTGGGAGCACTTCAAGGTCTGTGGTTTCTGAGTGTCGTGCATGAAGTAGTCAGCTGGGCAAAAAGAAAATAAGCAAACTCCACACAAAAGGGAGGAATGCTTCAGTCAACACTGAGAAAGGGCTCTGGATTGAAACTCCTGATAACAGTTCTCAACTCATTTAAAAATCAGCATTAGCTACCAAAATGTAAAGTATTAGTTTTATTAAAATGCAAATCAATCAACTAATCTGTCTTTCTAGTAACAGTTGAATTGCAGTATCCGTGTCAATTAAAATAGTTTCCAATTTATTCTTGGCTGGAAGGAGGGTGGTCTTCTGAATTTTAAAATGCAAGCCTCCCTTTACTGAAAATGCTGTCCGCTCTTTCTCATTTCTCCTGATTTTAATTCATTTTAATTAAACAGGCTGGACTCCAAATATTTTGAAGTACCTGTTTGAATCTTTTTCTTCACCAAATAAAGAGTGATGATGACAAAGGTTCTATCTTTTTAGGAAACGTGGGTTATAGCATGAAGTTCACTGAAGTCCAATATGAGGAGCCACTTCCTGGCTGTTCCCACGTGAATCCTCAGGCTAGATCATTTTGAAGAGCGTAGTTGTGGGGGAACTCTCCTATTTCTGCTGACTGATCTCCTGGGTAATGGGAGACACAGTGAAAATTAAACATTTCCCTGATAGTCAAGCCCAAGAGGTAACTACTGAGACAAGAAAAACAAATCACCCCGTTCCAGGGTCCAATTAATGTGAGATGGAAAAACCCTCCTCCTGCCACGTGCCCCATCCTGAGCTCAGCAGACACCGATGCTCACAAGAAATGGAAGTGAATTACACTCAGGACTGACTGCACTGGGGCAAGCCTTTGGGCACACAGTCCCCAGATGTTAAGTCCATGATACGTGGGATTCAGGGACACAGAAATCTGTCACTTGGTTCTGACATTTTAAAACCACATGAAAATCCGACTTTAAAAACAATGACTAGTTATTGATGACAACTGCACTCAATGGCCTGGATGCAACATTTCTCCTCTAATTCCATAGCTTTAAATAAAGATTTGGGCAAGGCACGGAGGAGATGGTCAGTGTTGTCCGCTGGTCGGCACACATTACTTATGCAAGATAATCTTCATTGCATATTGACCACAGCAGGCCAATAAATCCCCCTTATGGGGATTTAATTTCCAGCTTGTGACCTCTGGATGAAAAACAAGTGAATCATTTCCTCCTGCTAGATTTACACCAGAGCAGATCTCAATAAAGTGATTTAGGAATGGTGAGAATGGAAAAGGACGCTGGCAGAATCTTTATGGGTGGAAAAGAAAGAACAAGTCAGAGATTTGTATTCAGCAACAAATCGGCAAATACTCCCAAGTGACAAAGTCTCCAGGGCATAACTCAGAGGTTTTGGGAGTTCCCTGCTCCTGAGAGCCACAATCGATTGCTAAACATTGTCCACCCAGAAAGCAGCATCCCCCAAACGATTCCTTCTGTGAAGCTCTATGTGGGAAGAGGCACTGACTTGCTAGAGCTCTAAATCAGACCTCACTCCGCGCTGCTCAAGAAACCACATGGCCAGTAACAACGCTCTTTATTTGTGGTGGCTCAAGGACATGAGGGAAGGGCGCTTTGCACACGGAAGTACCAGAGACAAAGACAGGTGATTCCAGGCGTTCTGGGACTTGGTTGGGCATATGTTCTGGACAGCACACCTTCCCAGGAAGTCCCTGACTCACTCAACCCCACAGGCCAGCGGGTTCCTCCACTTGGGGCTGGATGAGCAGCCAAGCTGGCCAAGGCGCCACCGGGTGGGAGGCCACCCTCAAGGCCTTGCAGCAAGAGAGCTGGGTGCTGTCAATCCCTGTGGCCTCCATCAGGAGGGTTGAGTTGGCCAAAAAGAGATCGATATAACTCTGTCCTAGAAGACAAACAAAACAAATTAGTTAACACACTGGTTAACTTTCCAAGGTTAAAAAAAGAACTAAGAAGCTGGGAAATACCCCAATCCATTTGTTCCATTGAAACCACAGCCATGTAATTAAAAATGCATCCCACAGCTCTTATTCACAAATACAAAGAGAGGGAGAAACTAGAAGCCAATCGAATAGTGAGATATGTAAACGGTCCAGTGTGGCTGCATACCCCGTTCTCCAGGGAATGAGTTTTCTGTTAAGTTTGCCCTTTACAGACAGGCTCTTCAAGTAAGAAAACAAGATTGAATATTTTAATAGGATGTATGAGACTGCCACACGATGAGGAGGATTCAATCAGACATGGGATGTAGGGATATAATTTAGTTTTCATACATTTTCTTCGACTTGGCAGTACTTGAAAAACAATGAAAATGACCCAGCAACAAGATTCCAATTACTGTCACATGTGCAGCCATTCAGTAGGACCAAGGTGCTTCCCTGTTCTCAATCTGATAAATAATTTCAATGCCTAATTTATTATTTCTAAAATTGGGGTTTGACGTTATGAGAGCCACAACATGCCAAGGTCCTGAATCCTTGGAAATAAAGTAAACGATGTCTAACCTCTGTTTCAAATACAACATACACACAACTATTCGGCTATTCATGTGTCAAGGCCTGGAAAGTCTCAAAAAGACAAGGACCTCTCCTATCTTTATGGCAGAAACTCCAGAACACTTTCCCCTGTGGGCAGAGAGAGAGGAACCACAAAGGTCCACGAAGGTCAAATCCACTACAGAGGTGGCCTGTGGAGGACATGATGAACGGAGGCAAGTGATACACGGCCACTAACTCTCAGGGAAGGGGGATGGGTTGGCACCGGCTAAGGCTCCCAGCCAGGGAGTAACAGCCCCAGCAGAAAGCGGTACCTGCTCTGTTCTGTACTTTCAAGATCTAACCCCAAATGTAGCCTGTCCTTCTTGTTAAGAAAACAGACTTTTAAAAGTGCTTTTATTATCTGAGAGTCATCATCAGCAAATCTGACCTTCAAACTAAAGCAAACAAACAAAAACCCCCACAAAACCAGCATCCTTCAAACAGCTTTCTTGGTTCAGCAAGATTTTAACATAAAAACTTATTTGTCCATTTTTTAAGTTACCCCACTATAGTTGTGGTAGGAATAGAGGTCTATAATTAGAAAATCTAGCAATAAAAATAGCATATTAAAGCTTTTTAAAAAGAAAAAAGTCTTTAAAAAGAAACCACAGAAGCTGAGAATGTCAACTAACCTTCTGGTTCTGAGTACTACCAGGGCAGACCTGGAAAGTCAGGCCAGAGAACAGTTGCTCTCCAATCCCAGTGCAGGAAATCGGGGCAAGAATTTGCTGCTACCCTCACCCTGAACCAGCCCAGGCCTCCAGACAAAGGAGGCAGGTTCACTCTGAGCTCCATCATCTCTTTTGTTTCTGCCTCCCCTAGCCAGCCCCAGACACCAGCCTAGGAAGTGGAAGGCAGCTTCATGCTAAATGCAAATTTGAGGCTGCAGCCTCACTTCCAGTTGCTTCCAAATCACCAGCTCCATCACAGAAGCGACAGCAAGACCCTGCCCAAGCTGCCCTCATCACGCAATGGCCTGCCTGTCTGCCAGTAAGTACGTGTCTCTCTTGCCATTTCACAAAAAACTAGAGGCATGGAAGGGAGAGCCTCCATGACAAATAGGAAAGTTTGAGTTTAAGGCTGCAGCATAGGAGGAGAGGGAAATGCAGAGGCACATGCTATTCAACCTTCACAATAGTACCCTCCCCTCTCACCCGAGCCTGCCACATCCGACCCATCATTACCACCAGCAAATGCTTTCACTCAGCGCCACTGGCAACAGAGAAGCACCTGGGCTGGGGCAGCAGTTACCATCCCAGCAGGGTTCAAGAGGCAGGCAGAGAATGCAATGCTGAAACCCATGTTTTGATCGAACATTGGTTCACACTCAGGTGGGCAAAGCTGACACAGACGAGACTGTTCATGGCAAAGCAACTTGGAAAGTGGAGTGCTCTGGGTTCTTAAAATCTTTTTACGGAGAGAGGGAGAATATGAGCAAGGGGTTATTCCAATCTAAAACTCCCCAAGGAATCACAACTCCATGTCTTTCTCACCCACCAATCAGGGACCGTTTGTGCCTTCAAAACATCTCAAGCTCCCTGTTCCTACAGGCTCCACCATTTCAGGCCTCACCATCTCTGACCAGGAATATGTGACAGCTCCTACCCGACTTCTCTGCTCCCTCCTCCTCGTCCCCTCTGCACTTCCCTCCCCAGCCCTGGCTCCCTGCCCAGGTCCAGGAGCACCACCAGAATGAAGATCCAGCCCCTCCTTTTCCCTGTACCCTTGCACAGGCTACACATGGCTGGGCCTCCCACCTTCGGACCCCGACCAGTAAGGGTGGGGCCTCAGGCCCTGGTCCAACAGCTTTTCTACACCCCAACAGAATTTGACAAAACCCCTCATACATTTTCAAGTTTACATATAAATGTTTTCTATAAATTTAATAATCACAAAGGATATAATTATCAGAATACTGTGAACACTAATTTTTAAAATAAAACTCATATCCCTTTTGTAATACACCCAATGGAATCTATATGCCATATTGATTTGCTACCCATCACCACTCATTTAAATAACAGATAAACACTTTAACTTGGAAATGTTACAGCATTTTTCTTTTTAAATGTATATTTCCATTTGACTTTTCCCTAAAGATTTTGGTCCTAATATAACTGTTTTATGCTTGAAAGTCTTTTATTGATCACCCTATCATATTTCTTGGCCACAAAAATAAATATGTAAATTGAAACATTTTTTGAAATTTAAAAAGTTGAAGTAAAAATATCCTAATTTCTTGCGACTGTAAGGTTCTAATTAATTTTTAAAATTTATTTTTGGATTGTGTTATCATTAAAATTATTATTAGGATATATTTGTATATACAATAACAATATAAAAAAGTGTATCATACTTTTGGTAGAAACTTAATGTACATAAATAAGTAAAACATTAGTGGAAATGCATCTCTTGATGACACAGAAGAGGCTTCCCCTCCGTTCATGTCTCCATGACTGAGATTTATCTATTGCTGGAAGGAGTGGGTTCAGCACCGACCCTGTTCCTGTTTGTAGTTTTGTAGATGTTAAGTACTGAGAGACGCTGTCACATTAACAAGTAGGCGGAATTGGGATGATTTTGTTAGAGCAACGTCACTCATTTATTTTAATTCTTTCTGAATTATATGCCCCCCGCAAAATCATATAGTGATCTGCCACCAAAAGTCTGTTTTAATGGTCTACCAGCTGACAACTCAATCAACTTCTCCTGCAGTTTTGTTAAAAATAAAGGCCCTGCAGGGACTTGTTACCTAGCTCTTAGTCACTGCCATTCTCAATCCCTGCACCTACAGTCTGAGCTGTCCCTTTTGTGTGGTGCCCACTGCAAAGCAACGTCCCAGGTCAGAGCCAGGAGGGGCTGGAGGTGGGCTGGAGCCAGGAGGGCAGAGGACAGCTGGGCCAGGCCCGAGTGCACATCTGGATCGCTGGACACACTGTGTCTACTTTCCCTGGGGAAGTCTCTGCACACCCCAGGATGAAGACTGACGTGTGGGTGCACTGAGCTCTGCCCCCAAACTCAGGTGCTAGTCCGCTGTCACTGCGTAGGGAAAGGTAGAAGCATCTGAAAAGAAACAGGACGTGTCCATACCCTCTGCCCCATCCCAAGGAAAACAAAGCTAAAAATAAAATAGGTTCCAAAAAGTCACCATGCGACCAAGGGCCGGGCTGCCTTCTGCTGCAAGGATATGTCCCCTACAGCATCCCCACTCACCAGGATTTAGCCACGGCTCAACTATCAATCCTCAGGCTAACCTCGTCTTCACCTGATTCTCTGGGCAACTGTAGTTTAATACTGGAGGTTCCCTTAAGGCTATGCATGATGTTGTTTTTAAAAAACATAATTCCTGCTCTCTCCCACATTAAGAATCAAGAGTTGAATCACTGAGCTGAAATGCCTTACCCCTTTGTAACCCCTTCCCCAGTCTTGGCCTCAATGGCCAGTGGGAATGTCCACTATAGAAAATGTATTAATGTTGGTCTCATGCAGGAGAATAACCTACAGAGTAATTAACAGGACTTGGACCTGCGGTAGAAGGTCGATAGCAGGGGCTCTTCCTTGAATTAAAATTTAACTTACCCTTTATTGCCACCTACAAAAGCAAGTAATGAGCACTAACATTTTTATTTCTTTTAAACTGTCATTTAGGCTATAGAGGGGATAATTACCTATCTCTAGTGTAGTAAGGTTTTATAACCCTTAGTAAGGCATTTTCTAATTTAATATTTTTACTATATTATCATAAAACCTGTTTCTGGGGGGGGGGAAATGATCATGGATTAGCAGCCATTTTCCATAAAGACAGTGTGAGTGTGAGTGTGTGTGTGTGTGTGTGTGTGTGTTGGGATTCAGCTTATTTATATGTGATTCTCCTGAAGAGATTTAAAGTATGCACAGTCTATTTGGCTGTGAAATGCGACCACTTTAGTGCAGGTGAGGTTGAAACTGTCCTGAATGATGGTGGTGTACGTGTGGAATAATGCAGCCCTGTACGTGTGCACCCAATGTTCCCTTCAGCTCCACAGTCCCTCCTCATCGACTGCAACACGGACCAGCGACTTCCATGCTGTTACCTGGGCAAACAGTGTAGAGCACACTGAACCTGCAGAGGATCTGTGTGGGGCTTGGATTTGCTAGGTCAGTAGCTTGTAGCATCTGGGATTCTGAGGGAAATGGACCACTGTACCTCAGAATGCTACACTCCCCTGACGCTGGGCAGAAACCCCCACACCTCCAAGATATCTCCGAGCTGCACCCGTCCATCCCTGTGGCCAAAGGCAGGTGGATGGCGGAGGGAAAGCAGCAATGCCACTGCTCCCTAAAGAAACCTGTACAGCCAAAACCGGTTTGGCTCAGTGGATAGAGCGTCAGCCTGCGGACTGAAAGGTCCCAGGTTTGATCCCGGTCAAGGGCATGTACCTGGGTTGCGGGCACATCCCCAGTAGGGTGCGTGCAGGAGGCAGCTGATCGATGTTCCTCTCTCATCGATATTTCTAACTCTCTCCCTTCCTCTCTGTAAAAAAATCAATATATTAAAAAAAAAAACCTGTACAACTCCCAAAAGTACCTCATATCATCCGAGCAAGTATTATACACAGGAGTTCTAAACAGTCTTCCCAATGTGCCGGAGGAGACGATGTCACCGCTTTCCTGCTTAAAATTATACACATAATGTGCCCTTATTATTTTGAAATTGTTCATTTGTTACTTCAATGGAGTGAGAAGGTAGTCTCCCTACATGTACAAGACACATCCCAGAATTCATCCTGGTGCCCCCTCCTTCCTCATCCTCCCCGCTCTGCATACTCAGGACCCTGTGCTGCAGACAAAAGTGGTGCAGCGTTTGTTCCTGCTTAACACAATCCCTTGGACATACATTATAGAATCAAAGGATGAGGAAACACACAAAGGGAGAGGGAGACGAAGGGCTCCAATCCCAGCAGTGCTCACGTCTAGAGGAATCCCGACACAATCTGGATCCTCCTGAGGCAGTAGGAACACAAACACGTGACCGACGCGGTTGCTAATGGCAGATGTGCTCTTAAAAATTACTGGTGATGTTACAATGTGTGCCTTTTTATACATGTTGTGTTTTGAAAATGGTTACTTATTAATGCTGTGGAAGCTTATAAATGTGCATCAGATGTGCATGGTCTCTGACCTCAGAGAATAACACAAAGATATAATAAATTCATCAATCACATCTGGATGCCTGTTTGACTTGGGAAGACTTCTGGAGGATTGCAGAGGTGTGATGAGTGCCGTTTCTCTGATCCAGGGCTGTGGATGGCAGTGCTGAGTTGGGAAGGTGAGCGTAGCCAGCAAGTCTGTCTAGGACAAACCATACCACGCAGAGAGACACATGAGCATTCTACCTTATGCTGACCCCGATTCGGCCGTTTGGTGACCAGGCCCTATCCCTCCAGAGCCAGGAGAGGAACAAGGCTGACTGCTCTTCCTTGTGGCGTTTCAACTTTTGATGTCTTCCCCTAACTAAATCTGTTCTTTTCTAGGTAAAAAGAAAGAGTTCGCTCCATTCCTGCTCTGACAAAGTTGGAGTTCTCTTGCTGTCTTAACCAAACTCTTCTCAGCCCTCCAGTTTGCCAAAGAACGGGCAGCAAGGCCCCCATACCCTCTGTGCCAGTCCCGACACACCTGGGGCAGCCTAGTTAGCGCAGAGCAGGGCTCTGCGGCCTCCTGTGTTCTTAGCACACCCTCCTCCTGCCTTCACAGAGCTTCCACTCTCTTCTGATCTGCTCGCCAATATGCCCAGCATTGCAAACAGCAACAGAAAAGATACTGGCCAATTACCATGGGCATGTGCTAATGCCACCAAATGAAGGGATACTCCCAACCCTGACATCCCAACCACCCGACAAAATCTTTCACTTAACCTTTCCTTCCTCTGCTTCCTCTGACCAGACCCATTCTCCTGTGTCAGTTACTCTACAGATGAGAGGGAGGTGTTTGAGAAATGTTTCTATGACCTAATGAGGGAAATATATAGACCCAAGCGGCAAGCAACTGCCCACTGCTCCTTGGGGGCACATGGCAGAGGGTAAAGCTATGCAGTCGCAGGAATGGAAACAGGACACACTGGAATCTGTCTTTTAAAAAGACTGGGCTGTTAGGAAGGTGGTCCAAGAGAAGAGAAGACAGAGCTCTTACAGGGAAGGTAGTGTCATCTAGTCAGAATGACATGCACACACTATAAGCATAGACAACTTAGAGTCCTAGTGCAGCGGAAAGGTCTGCTCTTTGCTCTCCCTCTCTCCTCCCAACCTAGCCCAGCAACAAAAGGTGGAGCACAGGCTTCTTTCTTTGAAATCTCATAACAATTTCATACCAAAAAAACACAAACAAAGAAATGAGGGGAAAAGAAAAGAAAGCAACCTTTTCTTACCTAGGGCTTATTTCTTAACAGGATCAAGCTAGCAAAGTAGCAGTGACTCAGAGAACACCCGTCTGTCACTAATTATCTAAATCCAGATACAAGGCAAATCTCCAGACATTGGCTGAAGCTCCAAAACAGCCAAACCGCGACTTCCCGAATCTGCCACAAGGTGGCAGTACACAACGCACTTCTGATCGGACCAGGCAACCAGCGAGACTCCCAGCAAACTGCGCCCATAAATTACCTAGTGCGTCTGCTGTCATTACCATCCTCCCAGCGCTTGACGGAGACTCTAGAAGGTCTGTTCCAATTCTCTCTTTTGGTCGGGTCAGAACTAGGTCCTTCAAACCTCTGCAAATGCTTTTAGCCCCACAGCTTTAAATTACCAATGGTGACGTGTGGCCTCTGGCCTGTCTCCTAAAGATCAGACAGACCGAAGATTTATAAATGTTCAAAGAAGCAGGTTCAGGCCCCAAACAAAGGAACTGAAAGGCTGGGGAAAAGAAGGAGAGGGAAGAGGAGTAGAAGGGAGGAGGGAAGGAGAGGTAAATTGGTAAGGTTTTCTCCTCACTTATTCTCCCTCCTGATTCCCAAGTCACTTCACAAATTCACTCCACTGAACAAAGGAAGAGAAATACTTGAAACTTCCATCATCCCTACCAATAGCTTCAAGACTCTCAAATTCTTTTAAAGAAAAATAGTTTGCCTTGGTATTGGATATGCAAAAGCCTGGGAATGAGGTGGGGAGCGGGGGGAGTGCTTTTTAGACAAAGGGGACATCCCTCCTTCCCCATACATTAATATTCCACATTCCTGGGATGATTTCCACTTTCACAGTTTGACTGTTTTATAACAGATCTGATGCGAGAGAAGACAAATGGCCTCGCAAAGGAAAGACGACAAATCATCTCACTGCTTTTAGCAGGGTTTTCTCTTTATTTATTTTTATTCTGTGGCTGAGCTGCGGAGCTCTCTGTCTTGCTGGAGATGTTTAATATTAACGTCAAGCCGCTGCGATCCTGGCAATAGAGTTGGCCGGTGTTGTGTTTACGGTTTTGTGACTGCTGGCTTCAGGAAGATGAAGCTCCTTGTTCAAACAGCAGCCCCTCTAACAGCTCCTGCTAAAAGCGACGCGGGGGGGGGGGGGGGGGGGGTTGGGGAGGGGGGGAAATATGCTTCACTGCTTGGACGTGAATCACTTCCTCCACCTCATGGAGGTGAGACTGACACTGGAGTTACATTTGTATCCCTATCAAGGCTGTGGCCCAGCAAGGCAGGGCCTGGGGTGGAGGGGGTGGATAGGTGGGAGGCAGCAGATGCCACATCTCTCAGCTCAGTGTAACTTCCACTTTTAGAGGATCAAAATACATGGAAATTAGTGAGGGTATTTACTGTCAACCCGCAGGGTTCCAGAAAGGCCTTCTATTACTTCTGGTAATAAGTTATTTTACTAAAAAACCCAGCACCGATTCAAACATAAAAGGAGCAAGTACCCAGCAAACGCCCGCAGGCAGTGACTGCAATGCCATGACCCTTCACAGTGAGCACTTCTAACGGCTCACCAGCCCATGTCCCACCTTCTCCTCCCTAAGGTGCAGGGGCCTTGGGTTCTCCTGGTCTCCTTCTTTGTCTTTTTTACCTTCTCCTAGGTTCTCTTCTCATCCTTCCCTTATCTCCTGACACCCTCCCCTGGAGTCTCACCCACACTCTTAGCTCTAACATCTGTGTGTGGAGGAGGCCCAGAGCCAGAGCTCTACCTCCTCACCTACACACTGAATCCTGCCCTCTGGCCCTGCAAGGCTAGCCTGTCACCTAAACTATAGTTTCTGTTCATAATGGCAGCAAATTATTTGTTATTCACGTCTTGCAATTAAATGCTTAATGACAGGAAGCTATAAACAGAGTTACAGGTATCAATACCACATTTTTTGATTAAAAAATAAAATACACCCAGAGATAGGCACTTGTTTAGACAATTTATATTAATTGATAAAATGCAAATTGATGCCCTTCATCTGTCAATCTTTGTGGTTTTTAACAGTACTCTTTAAAGAACATCCCCCTCTCCTCTGTAAATGAGAGAACAATTTAGGAAAAGGGAAATTTGTCTCAGACACCTACTAGGTAAACTTTCCCAGGATTTGGCCATCCCAACCCTTCTCCCCCCACTTCACCAACTCATCACTGAAGTCAGCAATTGGATGACCTCGGCGGTTATGTGACTGGCTTTTAAAAGCCTGACTGCTCAGTGCAAAATGAACAGTTTGCATTTCTGCCTCTGAAAGCTGGCGAGTCTACGTTGCTGCAGAGCTGTGCCTCCCCTGCAGGATGAGAGGTGGGCGAGGAGGCAGAATGCTGCCAAGTGCATGTAGGAGAAAATGTGTATTGATTCCTTCTTTCTTATAAAGGAGCACAAAGCACTGAAGAACAATTGCTCGTCTTTGCAGCGTTTCACATTCCACATGAGACAAAACGCCCAACCCCCACCAGCCTCTGAGAAGCTGAAAGGGGAGCCAGGCTAGCAGCACCACGGAGCGGGGTCTCTTGGGTGTCAGTGGCCACCACGCTGTCCAGCTCCACTGCTGGGACTCCGAACACCCTGGGCCAGACACCTCCCCTGCCTCTGATCAAGTAATTTCCCTCTCTGGGCTGATGTTTCCTCATTTATATTGGAGAAGAAAGTGCCTTCAGTCTTATTTACTTTTAAGTGGAGATGCCCAGAGGGTAAAAGAGTTCATGTTTATAAAGTGTTCTGTTCCCCAGAGGGAGACAATGGGTAGAATACAAGGTGTGGTTATGGCTCATTCAAGACCTCATTTCCAGGTTGGTTATAATAGCTTCTGCTACAAATGCTGGCTTCCCAGCACCTTGAACTCAAAGTACAAAGAGGCAATGTCCTTTATCTAAATATCCTTGTTTTGGTTTGACACTTAATACCAACACTAAGAATAACAAAAGGTAACCAGGGACTATTAAGTCTTGTTAATGCACAGAGAGAATCCATTCCCGAGCTGTTTTCTTCTTAAACTAAACACATCCCGAAAGCCGTCCAAAAACCAGACCTAAAGCTTTAATTGTTCATCACGGAGGCCGGTCTGTGTTCACCATAGTAACCAACAGTTTGGAGGAGGACCACCATAAACCAAACCCCGTACAGACATCAGAGCCAAGATGGGCAGGAGAAACCCTGTGGTATAATATAAAGTTTATAGTGTACACTCTTAGTGAGGGAAATACAAGGTGTTCTTGAAAGATCTTTTCCCAGGATTCATGCTAAGTAAACATGACCTCAAAAACTCTCTAGGTAAAGGGTTGGGAATGTGGAGTCCCAAATCTGGACTGGTTTCCGAGGCTTTTCCGAGGTGGCATGAGTGAAGACCACGTGGAGCTGGCCCTCAAACAGTGCAATATTCCAGCGTGAAGACAGACCGCAGGTGATTAAGGCGCGCCCTGGTGGTGAATGCTATATACGTACATGTGGTCATACACAAGTGCTGAGGGAGGGAGCAGAGGGAATGTATCACAGGAGCTAGGTGATTTGCAGATATTTCAATAAATGGCAAGAAGCCGGTGTTCATCCATCTTATAGGACTGTTTGCAAAAATAATCTTACCAACACATCATAAATCGCCTTCTAAGCTGAAAACATTAAAAGACTTCAGCCCGGCCAGCATGTCTCAGTGGTTGAGCTTCAACCTATGAACCAGGAGATCACGGTTCAATTCCCGGTCAGGGAACATGCCCAGGTTGTGCACTTGATCTCCAGTGTGGGGCCTGCAGGATACAGCTGATCAATGATTCGCTCTCATTATTGATGTCTCTTTCTCTCTCTCTCCCTTTCCCTTCCTCTCTGAAATCAATAAAGATATATACTTTTTAAAAATAGGGGTTCAAGGAAGAAAGAGCACCCCCCAGGGGGGGGCAAGGAATCCTAAAAGCCTCCCTGGAATGGCTGGTGTTGGTTAAGCACTTGAACATGGCGACAGGAGAGACTGAGTGGAATGGGATGAGGGGTGCTCCAGGTTAAGTGAGCAGAATTAAGAGACAGAAGTGGGAGGAGTGTGGAGAGCGTCCTGGGATTGCACAAAGGGCACGCAACCAGAATAGCTGATGAAGAGAGGAAGGTAACAAGGAGACATCTCACTGCCGGCCTTGAGTGGCAGGTTCAAGACTATGTACTTTGTTTTACGACAGTGAAGACTACTACCCTGCTTTAAGTGATGTTTAGGAAAGTTTAATGTGGCAATGATACACATAACTGGTTAGATCAGGCTCGTGGTTAAGAAGCTGTTAGTGCAACAGTCTATGTGGAAAGTAAAAAAAAATCCATAAGCATATATTGTGTTTATTGTAGGGGGGAAATTTATTGTTTCTAAGAAAAATAGGTAATAGGTGCCTAAGTATGGCAGAGGTAGAACAATAAGAGCAAACTGACTGAATATACTGTCAGAGCTAATTTCAAGGGTTAGGGTCTTTGTAATCAGAAGAATGGTATGATGGTAAGAGCAAGTCTGGAAATTCAAGGATTCACACTAAAATGTGAATGACTTCATAGGCAAAAACTTCCTATATAGAAAGCATCTCTATTAGAAAAGGAAAAGGAAAAATCATTTTAACCCAAACAAGTTCTTTGTTTTGTTTCTTTTTTCCTGAACAAGTTTTTAGTTGAGAGAGGTTCTGTGTATGTGTACCAGGGATGGGAAGAAGCAGTGTCCCCTTGGCACATCATTCCCAATATAAGCTTGCTGATTTTCTAGACAGCGTAGGGGTTCGGAGCCATACTCCTAGGTGCATAAATGATACCAGCTCCACTACACACTTGCTGTTTAACTTAGAAAAGTTACTTATTTGTTCTATGCCTCAGTATTTTTATCATAAAATGCAAATAATGTCAAACACTTTAGTGGTTTCTTATAAGTATTTAATCAAAGTGTATGTGAAGGGCTTAGTGCAGTGTCTGGCATACAGTAAATGCTCAATAAGTGGAATATGATATTATTCAATGTCATGTCATTGCCCATCAGAAATAGGGTGGCAGACTTAGGGTGGATAAATCAATGTGAAGGATGAAGCACTTAAAAACAAATGGTCTACATATCTTAGCAATCTAATGCTTGGCTCAATGATCATTGTGGGAAATGTATTAAGGTGTATAAATGCCCAATCTAAACTAACAGAAAAGATATCTGGCTCCTGCCTACCCACAATATAATATCTATATGATATTATATTTTAAGTAGAATAAAATAATAATAAAATACAAAAACTTAAAAACAATAAGCCCTTAGGAGAAACATTTACACTTACTTTAAAGAATGTGAAATACTCCTTGGGGAATAAAAAGGATTCATAATCCTCTGAAGAAGTGATGGGCATGTGACTGCAGGAATGCAAACTACTGTCAAGAAGCCCCGTTTTGAGGAAAGATTGATCTGTTCAGCATTTACAATTTCTTTCTAGAAGATGTACTTTTATCACTCTACATCCTGTTTGGAACCACAGCTTCAATCTGAGAATGTAAATTCTTTAGAAGTGTGTAAGACTGAACAAGCAGCAATCAGGAAAAATAGAGGAAACAATAGTGGTGTTTTCTTTTCAACCCAGGTTTAGAACTCTGGCCCAAGCTACGAGCTTGAACTTGAGAATATTTTCTTTGTCCTTTCTGATGTTATGAGGAGGAAAGTCTGTGCCTCCTATTTCTGTGCTGGATGCCCTCTTTAATGATGATGTATGGGGTCCCTTCCCCTCAGCACTGCTGGGGGCTCAAACATGTGCCGCCACCCTCCAGAGCATCAACACGGGAATTATAAACTGTGTCAATCCGAGTTAATGCAAAGCTGTAATCCTCTTTATGAGCATAAAGATCAAATCATTGCCATGAGTTATGTTCATTCTGTAATCTGATAAGGAAGAGAGGGAACCTCTAATAAAAGAGTGATGGGAGCCTTTAATGACGCTGTGGAAGGCAGCACCAGAGAAAACATCGCTCTCGTTCACACCGATTAGATCAATGTTGCATATTTGCCTGGACTTGTTTCACCTGTCAGAACAACCTGTGTCTTTCTAGGAGATAAAAAGCTTCAAAGAAAACATCTGTTCTTGCTTGCAAGTTTTTAAACAATAAAAAGGACTCTGTGGAGAATATTTCTGGGGTTATTAGCTGTTGTGTTTTCAAATGCTGGGCATACTGCCCCATGACTCAGTGCCTATTTCTATTACATAAAGGTTGGTAAAGTTAGCAACAGGGGAATCACAAATGGTCTAAGTAACCTCTGGGTTACCAAGTGGGGGGAAAAGAACATATTCAGTAGAGTGGTAGACTATCCCCAACATTTAGGGTACAGACCCACACACAAAAGTGGCAAACCAAAGGTAAATCACCTGAACAAACCCTCAAGAACAGTGTGGCAGTGATATTGACAAAGGACTTCACAAGGCTGATCACATTTGTGCATTTCTTTTCTATAAAACTCTAGATGTAGAACAATAATGTATTTGGTGCTTAGTAGTTATCATTAAAGCATACTCTCTGGGTTCCTTTTTTTAAATGCCAGTAGCTTTATAAAAGGAGTGGAAAAAGTGTTTTTTATTTGGGGGGGGGGGGATATAAGAGGCATGGAAATTCTCGCTATTCCTATTGAGAATTTCTTTAAGGAATGAAGTACCTATAAAATGTTAATATTGCTATCGTCTTTGTAATAAGGAAAAAAAGCTTCTTTGGAAAATACAATAACCTACACCTCTAAGGGTCCATACCAGAATCAGGACCCTGTTGAAGTAGCAGCTACGCAAGGCAAACATGTATTTGCCTTGGCGTACATCAAGCTGACTGTTCCCTCTTAGACCTGTTCCACGCTAACAGCAAAACTCACCATGCCAGCAGAGCAAGCAGTTCACACGGTTCCCTTTCCCTGAGGCTGTCGCCACTTTTGACCTATCTCTGAGGTCTTACACAGAATGTGCTTCTCCTACTTGCCACACTAACATATTGCTATATGATTTCTATCAACACGACAAATGAGGAAGAATTACAAGTCTGCCTCAGAGAGGCTTTCAAACACAGGTGATTTTTTCCACAACCTCCAAATTCTTCATTTTGTTAGAACTATAATAAGATATCATCTGAATTTTACTTCATACTCCCTCTAGTCTGATAGACCCAGTGGCTCACGTCATGTAAAGTAAGCTGCTTCTGAAATGTCCCTGGTAAGCTTTGGGTCCCTCAATAGTCAGAGAAGTGAACAGCACTCGTGTACATCCTGCAAGTGACATTCTGGCCTGTTCTTGGTGGTAACAATGTGCTTAGGGGAATTCTCTACCAATGAGACAGCAAGCCTCTTCTCCTCCTTAGCCCACTGATAACTGTCTCTACAATAACCCGTGATATTTTGGCCTCTTAGTAAAATGAGTCTGAAGGACAAACAGTAACTGCTCTGGGAGCTGAGCTGTCCCATGCCAAGGGTACCCAAGAGTTTAGCAAAGCCAGTGATCATTTTTAGGCTCACGGTAATATCTTTCTTCACATGCAAACATGTAGTACGTGGGCAAAGTGAGATTTCTTTTTTCTCTCAATACTGAGAATGTGCATCAGAGAACCCAACTACCCACCTCTTAATGGAGTAAAGATCTACTGGCCCAGGAATTATATGAGACTTTAACTAACAAAGGAGACCTGAAGGCACATAAAGGCATTTAAAGCAGTATCCATAGTTTATCTAGAAAGAAAAGCCCCAAAGGGAAATTGGTAACACAGGAAGGGGTGCAAACTATACTCATTTAACTCTGTTTAAAAAAAAGACTGCTCTAGAAATGAATGAGGAAAAAACAAAAACAGCCATACATAGGCATTCACTTGCAAAGCACAAGAGAAAATAAGAGGTCACAAAGTTCTGAGTATAAACATATTCAGAACTATCCACAAGCTGTTTAATACTCAAAGCATTGAACAAAGCAAACAAAAAACTAATAATCACTGTGCTCACCGAAACTTGCAGTTCTATTACTTCACAGACAAGGGGGAGCAGGGGAACCTGGTAGGATTTAGTAGCAAACTAAATATATGCAGATAAAAGGGTTAAATGTAGTTTGAGGTATAAAGCTGGCAAAACCCACATATGCCACATTATAACCAATCAGTTCAGTTGGTAAAGATTTATGTTTAAAAATGTCTACCACAGCATTATTTACAACAATTATAATTAAAAACAATTTACATGCCCAATAATTAGTGAATGGCTAAATAAATAATATTTGAAAGTGTACATAGTCATTACAAATTTTTGAATGATTTTAATGGTATAATGCTCACAGTACTTAAAGAAAAAATTCACAGTAGTGGAATACAATTTTAATTATGTAAAAAAGAAAAACAAGCACACAAAAAGCAAATTAACTCAAAAGACTAAAAGAAAATATTCTGAAATGTTAATAGTGGTTATCTCCTGTGTACATATATACACACTTCCTAGTGCTGAATGTTCAAAGAGCCCACTGACAATGAGCACCCCTAGCACCCAGATTTTGGTTTCTACATACCACAATCAACTGAAAAGAATCAGGGCTCCTTGGAGAAAGACTGATTCCAGAGCTAGATAGGGAAAGTATAAGATGAGCCTAGAATAACTTTGTTGTGCCAGATGGTAAGGAAGTGCGCAAAGACTAACTGGAAGCATCTCAAAAGGACACAAGCCAGCTTAAAGGGGCTTCCATTAATATGGAACAATTTAAAAATCAAAATAAACAATGACACTAACAGATTATAATTCACGAAATAAAACAGGAAAGCTGATCCATACTGATATAAATGAATGGTAGAGAAATAAGTAATCTTACAAAAATACTACATTATAATAGACTAGAGGCCCAGTGCATGAAATTCATATATTGGGGGTGGGGAAGGGAGTCCCCTCAGCCTGGCCTGTGCCCTCTCGCAGTCCGGGACCCCTCGGAGGATGTCCATCTGCCGGCTTAGGGGGATCGGGCCTAAGCCAGCAAGTGGACATCCCCCTCACAATCTGGGATCCCTTGCTCCTTACTGCCCACCTGCTTGCTCCTTACTGCTCGGCTCACTGCTCCTTAGTGCTTCCACCACCACTGCTGCACTAACCAGCTTCTAGCTGAGCAGCGCTCCCCCTGTGGGAGTGCACTGACCACCAGGGGGCAGCTCCTGCGTTGAGCGTCTGCCCCCTAGTGGTCAGTATGCATCATAGCGATGGGTCATTCCGCCATAATGGTTGCTTAGGCTTTTATTATATAGACTAGTGGCCTGGTGTACGAAATTCGTGCACGGGGCGGAGGGGGTGTCCCTCAGCCCCGCTTGCACCCTCTTCAATCTGGGATTCCTCTCGTAATCCGGGACCGCTGGCTCCTAACCGTTCACCTGCCTGCCTGATCGCCCCTAACCACTCTGACTGCCGGCCTGCTCACGCCCAACTGCCCTCCCCTCCTGGCCTGATCGCCCCTAACCACCTCTGCCTCAGCCCCACCACCATGGCTTTGTCTGGAAGGTCGTCCGGAAGGTCTCCCAAAAGGTCTCCTGGTCTAATTAGCAATATTAACCTTTTATTAGTATAGATAGAGGCCTGGTGCATAGGAGGGGGCTGGCTGGTCTGCCCTGAAGGGGATCCCGGATCAGGTTGGGGGTTTCTTTGAGGGGAGGGGGCCAGCCTGGGCAAGGGGCTGATGGCCGTTTGCAGGCTGGCTACACTCCCATCGGCGTGGGAGCCCCCACTGGGCGGTATGGCTGGCCTGGGCGAGGGGCTGAGAGCCGTTTGGGTGTGGTTTGCAGGCTGGCCAAGCCCTTGGCTTTGTCCAGAAGGACGTCTGGAAGGTCTCCCGGTCTAATTAGCATGTTACTCTTTTATTAGTATAGATTGCCAGCTAATAAATATAGAAGGAATTATTTTTTAAATGGTTATCTCTGAATTCTAATATTATAAGTATACATTTCTATTTTGTGTCAGCTTTATAAAATGAGCACGTACTTCTTTTATAGAAATACTTAAAAAAAAACACCAACAATCCTTAGCAGCAGCCTAAACACGCATAACATACTGCACATCTCTACAGCCATTTTTAAAAGGACAGCATATGCACAAAATCCCTGAAGATAAATCAAGTGCATGTGCTGTCCTGACCTGTCTGTCCTAGACAAGAGCTCAAGTACACTGGCAGGTGGCTAAAGTTAAAAACAAAACAGCAAAATCAAACAAAAATCCACCAGAGGGAACAATAATATGTATGGAAATTTTGTTTTGGTTTTACAGTAATTATGCAAGTGAAGAGATGTGACAAGGACCCTTGCTATGATGCCAATGACAAATGGTTAACTGATAAGAAGAAATGGAGAGGGTGACGGGCTGTAGAACAGGTCAATATCAGGCTGTCATGAAGCCATTTGAGACACATAATTAATCTATTACTTACCTGGCATCATCATTCATTGTGGTATGGTCAATAGGTGCCATGAAGCTCAGTAGCTTGCTAAGGACATGAAACCTAAATAAAGCAGGAAACAGGCAGCAACATTAGTAACTATTAAACTAGAAAAGGAAGCACATTCTGTGAGTGAACAAACTCCAGAACATTTGGCTCCAGAGTTGAGTAGAGAACACAGACAGGCATGTAACACTCACAACTACAGAACCCTTTTTCCTCCATGCTATAGGAGAAAAGTCTGGTAACAGCACATTGTAAATGACAGTTCAACACAGATCCATTTGTATCTCAGCCCCCCAGAAGGTAGATACACTGTGTCCTTAGCAATATACTAAACGTTACTCCCTTAAACATTACTCCAGATAAGTTACACAAATTATTCTATGTTTGTTCACATATTTCTGTGGGGTAAATTGTGAGATGTGAAACTGCTGGTGAATTGAAAGCCACACATATTTAAAATTAAAAACTGAGTCAAAATGCCCTCCCAAAGGTTATGGCAATATGTAAGAGTAGCCCTAGCTGGTTTGGCTCAGTGGATAGAACATCAACCTGCAAACTGAACGGTTCCAAGGGCACATGCCTGGGTTGTGGGCTTGATCCTCAGTAGGGGACATGCAGGAGGCAGCCAATCAATGATTCTTGTTCATCACTGATGTTTCTATCTCTCTTTCCCTCTCCCTTCCTCTCTGAAATCAATAAAAAAATATATATGCAAGAGTGTAACTTTAGGGTGTCCCAAAAAAATGTATACACACACTTTGAATAATTATAAAAGCAGTGTTTACTAAAATACATTTCATTTTCAAAATTGGGCTATCAGCTGTTAAAGATGGTACATATTTTCTGGGGGATACCTGTATTTACCTAACCTTTTTATATAAGTATAAAACATAAATACTGTTAATAGATATATTTTAATATCTTAGGTTTCACCAAACTTTGGTGTCCATCTAAAAAATGAATACTATTCTTGGCTGTGTCCAAAGACACTAATTCACTTTCTGGACAAAGACTATGAACTATACTCCATAGCTGTGTTGTCTAATCCAGTAGCCAATGGCCACCTGTGGCTACTGAGCACCTGAAGAGTGGCTTATCTGAACTGAGATGTGCTATAAATCTAAGATACACCTGTTTCTTTTTAGTTTTACAATGTGGCTGCGAGAACATTTAAAATTACATATGTAATACATAATGTGTGTGTGTGTGTGTGTGTGTGTATATATATATATATATATATATATATATATATATATATATATATTTATTTTTTAATTCTCACCTGAGGATATTTTTCTATTGATTTCTAGAGAGAGTGGGAGAGAGAGGGAAAGACAGAGAAATATCGATGTGAAAGAAACACATCGATTGGTTGCTCTCTGCACACCTCCCTCCTCACCAGGGTAGGGTGCAGGCCAGTGAGGAGTTTGCAGACAAGGTACATGCCCTTGATTGGAACTGAACCAGAGCCCTTCAGTCCATAGGCTGACACTCTATATCCACTGAGCCAAACTGGCTAGGGCTGTAATACATATTTTTATTGGATGGCACTGCTCTGTGGAACACCTTTACACTATAATACAGTATAGTAACTATTAACTGCATGATGAAAGACAAGCTTTAAGAAGTAATCAGATTAAAGACATTTAGTAATGTGTGCTTAAAGCAATGCATTTCATCTAATCTTAGTACTGCTGAGGATGAATGCATGTTTTAGTATTAAAACACCTTTTACCAACCATACTAAGAAAAGATAAATGTAATTTTGTGCAGAAGAATAGAGACATAGTAGACATCTCATTATTAAAGACCTGAAAATTTAATTCATTTACATTATAGATTCTAATTAAATCAGTCATATCCACTTATATATACTGCTGTGTAAAATACTGATGATAATCAAGAGTTATAATTATTTCTAAAAATCAAAATATTCTTTTTTTTTTAAATCCTCACCCAAGGAGATGCTTAGAGAGAGCAAGGGGGTAGGGAGAGAGAGACATCAATGTGAGAGAAACACTGTGTGCCTTCCATATGCTCCTCAGCCAGGGATCAAACCCTCAACCCAGGTATGTGCCCTGACTGGGAATCAATGAACATTACCTTGTGGAAATATTAGTTGAAATGATAGCAGGTCAGTGGCATCAGCCTGGTAAGACTGGGCATGGCACTTTCCTGGTTGGATACTGGAAAATAATTTACAAAGAAAAAAGAATAGTTTGGTGCACAGGACAATGCTCAACCAACTGAGCCACTCTGGCCAGGCCAAAATATTCTTCTTTTTTTGTAAATTATTTTCCAGTATCCAACCAGGAAGGTGCCATGCCCAGTGTGACCAGGCTGATGCCACTGACCTGCTATCATTTCAACTAATATTTCCACAAGGTAATGTTCATTGTTGTTACAACATTTCTGAAAATCTTATCTTTTCAACCCTATGACAAACAAAGCGCAAAACTTGCTCAGTGATGATAAAATCAGTCAAATCCACTTATATATCCTGGATAGAACCTAGTATCAGTTATGATAGCTAGTTGAGGTCTAATTTAAGGAAGTATTCATAATATTCTCATCTAGCCTGGGCCACTTGGTTTAATCTTTCAGGGCAGAATGCTAATGTAACCCAGCTGTCATTCTGGCGCCTGCTGTGGCCACTTGGTCCTGCCAGAGAAACAATTCAACATCCAGAAGTTATATGCATGGGCTCTGGAATCAGACCAATTAGCTCAAATCCCTGTTTGATACGAACTAGCTCTGTAATGCTGGGTAAATTGTTTTCTTTGACCACTTTACATGAATTAGCTAATTTAATCTGCACAACAACCTATGAGATGTGACTTTTACTTCATTCCTCATAGAAGAGGAAATTGCAGCTCAGAGATATAAAGTTAGTGCCCCAGGTCTCAAGGGCAGTCAGTGGAAGAGTAAGATTTCAAACCTAGACAGTTTAGCATCACAGCCTTTGCTTTTTCTATCTCTGCAGGGCCCAACAGTGAGAGTTTCATAAATGTTAGTTATCACTATTGCTACTAATAAAGATCATTCTCTGATTCTGACCACATCCCTCACGTTTATGGTCGAGAGCCAGGTGAATACAGATGACAAAACAGAAAAATCAAAAAACATGACCACATTCATTACTTTTCTTTTTACTTTTTATTTTGCAATAATTTTAGACTTATAGAAAAGCTGCAAACATAGAGAGATTCATGTTTAATTTCACCCAACTTCCTGTAATGTTAATAATTTACCTAAACATAGTATAATTGTCAAAATCAGGAAATTAACACTGGTATAATATTATCAACTAAATTATACACCTTATTCAAATTTCACCAGTGTTTACTCCAATGTCCGTTCTCTTTTCTAGGATCCAAGCTAGGACCCCACATTGCACCTGGATTTCTCAAGGCTGTGTTAAATTCAGCAGATTAAAAAACTGAATCTACTGCCTCCCTCAAAGACAAAAAATCGATTTCTTCTTGCAGCTTCCCTCTGAAAACTCTTGAGAGTCAACTCTAACCTTCTCACTTTCCTTTATCTCCTTTCATCTTTCTAAAATGCAACTGAAATGTGATTAACATCCCTCTGCCTAAAGTCCTAAATGACACACTATAGTCTACAGAGTCAAGTCCAAGTTTCTTCAACTGGCTAAGATCTAGCACTCACTATTCATACAGCTTCATTTCCTATTCCACATTCACTTTAAGTCTCTCCCAAAACAAATTAATTGCAGTTCCCCAAATGGCCATGTATATTCTCAAGACACATTTTTGCAAACATTATTCTTTTTGGCCTTTCTCTGGCTAACTGTTCCTAGACTGCTCAGTGTGAAGTGTGGATGCTGCACCTTAGAGAAAGTCTCCCTGAGCAGTCTGAGTTCCCCCAGAGTGAGTCAGGTAATCCCTACTATCATAGCACTTCCCACACAGCATCACTTATTGGCTAATTGTCTGCCATGTCTCCAGACTACATTGCCCTCGAGGGTAGAATGGGTCTTACCCAGCTCCTAACATGGCTCCTAGAACTTCAGAAGAAACGCGTCTTATCTTTTAAAAAAAAACCTTCTTATCTTTTTATGTTTAGTCCTGTTTAAGCAGAATGTCTATCTCCTGCTTGCCTGTTGTCAGAATAAGATGTCAAATGCCTCTGGATTTATGGAGATTTATAATTTCAATCACTATCAAAATGCTACAAACACAGAAATGTATTACTAACACGTACCTCTGATGAACAGTTTAATGAGGTTTAATAAATATAAGAAAAGCAGTTGCTATTAAAACAAAATCCTTTTTCTAAAATTTTAACCTAATAAATAACAATTCTGATAAATTCATTTTTTTAAAAATATATATTTTTTTATTATTGATTTCAGAGAAGAAGGGAGAGGTAGAGAGAGATAGAAACATCAATGATGAGAGAGAATCATTGATTGGCTGCCTCCTGCACGCCCTCCACGTGGGACTGAGCCCGCAACCCGGGCATGTGCCCTTGGCTGGAATCGAACCCAGGACCCTTCAGTCTGCAGGCCAAACAAGCCAGAGCGATAAATTCATTTTGATTTGGAAAACAACAGACCCATATTCTCCTGAGGTGTTTGCCATGCTCACTTCTCCAACACTCATCCAGGTTTCTTAATCTGTGTTATGTTTAGACTCACTGCCATTTCTCATTACCTGATGAGCATGTTCATTTTATTGTCATAATCATCCAAAAACATTTTCTGGCTGACTAATGTCTATAAGGCACTATAGCAGATAATAAGGATGGAATTGTCTTAAAGAATAAGGCAGCATAATTCTTGCTCTCAAGAGGCACACAACTATAACTATTTGTCCCAATAGTTTTAAAATTTGTAACAGTAAAATATGTAGAAAAGGCATTATTTTCCTCTCTCAATTCTTTTGAAGAGCATATATTTGCAACAGGAATGCCAAAAGATACACACAAGAGAAACAAAAGAAACTAACACTTTTGAATGCTTACTATGTACCAGGCATTTATACATTATTTTAATCCTCAAACCAAATCTTGTTGTTTTTTGTTTAGTTTAAACAGGTTTCCTTTATTTGCAAGCTAAAAAAAATTTAACTAATTTTGACATGACCTTTATATTTAAGCTCATGGTGCAATGGGGAAAACAGATCCGCCCACAAACTAGGCATTTAATACACTGTATAAGATATTATGAGACAACAGAGAGAATAAGGGAATAACTGATGGAGTTGGGGAAGGCTTACAACCAAAGTAATGTCAAACTAAATCTTTAAAGTAGGGATTATTATCTCCACTTAATAAGTGAGAAAGTGAGACCCGGAGAAGAAAGAACAAGCAAAATTATATAGCCAGACAGAGCCAAGATTTGAACCCAACCAAGTCTTCTAATTTGAAATCTTGGGCTCCTCCCTCTAGAAAACATGTATTGCTTCATACAGCTATAATTTTTAAAACACAATACTGGAGAAAAATCTGATCTCAAAATTAAAGAATAAGCTTGGCCAATTATAAAGTACTATTAGTAACTTTGTTTTCCAAGTCCGTACAGAGGTGGCGTGTATAGAAGAGACATGTACAAAAGAGGCATGCATGTGAACCAGCAAGTACATGAACACTAGAGCAGGAGACAGGCCCGGACTTGGAGTAATAATAGCAATAATAATGATGGTAATAATGGCAACAAATATTTATACTATGTACCTGGCACTGTTCTAAGAGTAGCACATATACTTACTCTCTTAATCCTCACAGCAATCCTACAATCCAGTACTACTATTACCCCCATTTTACAGGTGAAGGCACTAGCACAGAGAGTTTAACGGTTCTGCCCAAAGTAACTACTAGTCAATGTCAAAGTTGGGATTTAAATTCTGGCAGTTTGGCTCTCAAGTACATACTCTTATCCACTACTCTAAAAACGAACCTGGGGAACTATGAAGATTTGGAAATTTCAACACGTGAAAAAATGTAATTTCTGCAAAGTTATCGAAAAATAAGCATTTCCTGAGAAGTTCTGTTAAACACTCAAACAGGTTCATTAAAGTAGTAGTGTAATCTGCTTCTCTGAAGGTATTTAAAAATGAGATAGATCCACATTTGTCCAAAGGGAATTTAATGACAGGCAGGCTCTAATAAGGATGTGGGATTAGCCACCTGCCTAAAACTGTCCTAACACAATGAGTTTAAGAATTTTTTTCAAGGTGCACCTGAATTACAAGTAGTTTCTTTGTCACGGAAGCTTTGTGTGAATGATATAATGTAATACATATAGTTACAAGGAATCTAAATCTAAAAGCATAGATTTAAAACACTCCTATTCTCATTCCTTTTTTCCCTCTGCATATTTGTAAGACACCTTAAAGAAATCACAGAGTTGAGAGTTTTCCTATAGTCAGAAATTTCTTGGCTTTCTCAAAAATTATATTTCTTATCTCATTTAAGCACGTTGTTAACATTCTCTGGAATCTTTAATTATAACTTTTTAGCATAGTGTGTACATGTAAAGCATCATGAAATGAACCAATACAATCCTACTTTAAATAAGACTCCAAAACCAAAAGTTTTATAGCATTCTACAGAAATCACTTTTTAAAACTAAGACATTTCAACTATCTTGCTTTGTTTACTTATTTCTCCTTCAGAGAAATGCAGATATTACATAACCTACCATTTACAAGAGTAGAACAAAAAACTGTAAGACCATTATTTCCATTTTAGAGTAAGGAAACTGGGTCAGAAAAAAGTCTCAAATATTTCAGTTATTTTTCTGATCCTTAAAAACAGAATCACCAGAAGAAATAATAAAATGACATAATAGGCAAAAATGCAAGAGAAGAGAGATATTAACATAATATGTTCAAATTTTTTCTGAAAAGTAACTCACCGAAGTTTCCGTCCTTTGCTGGCTTTCCTATCTACTTTCTTGTGGATTTTGCTTCGTAACTTCTGGATTGCAAGCCACTGCCTGGGAAATTCACAAGCAATGTTATGCATCATCACTAACAGAAATAGTTATACGTATTGACAAATTGGAATTTTTCCCACTAACAACCCTGCAGAAAGAAATCATCAACCTACATGAAGTTCCTCAAGATAGTCTGGGGCCAAAGTGACTAATCAATTGAAGAGGATTTGTGCAATGGTAAAAAATCAAATGGCAGCTGGGAAATTCTACAGCAAATTTGGTTAACAATGCTCCTTAGTATTTGGAGCTGCTATGACAAGCACTAAATAAATCTACCGGTCTGTAGAAAAACCCATCAAATTGAGTACAGCTGCTTGGGTTTGCTTTTAATGTTTTAGCTGTGCAGCAAGTTCTATTACTAATATTGCAAAAATCCTGGTGTGGTTTAAACACATGAATTCTTTAAATCTAATTTTGCCTTTGTTAATACCCAACTGTGCTTTCCAATTTTCTTGTGCTTTCCAGTTTTTGCTAATTTCTAAAATAACTATCCACTACTGATACCAGTTTTACAGTAACTTTACTATTTTTTATTTAATTTGTGATATTTCAGAATGTGTTGTTAAAAGGTAAGGGCTCTCCTCCCCCCTCCCCAGTATAAGCTCAATAGCACTGTCACACCTAAAAAAAGTTAACAATAATTCCTTACTATCAAATATTCAGTCAGTCTTCAAATTTTCCAGATTGTCTCAATTTTACAGTTTGTTTGAGTCAGGATCCAAACAAGATTTACATTTTCTACAATCATTTTTGATGAAAAGGAATTAATTTTTCAAATAAAAGATACTGGGCTAAAAAAATCTTCATAAATTGCTCATATGAATAAATGGGGAAAAACCAAGAAGGAGAAACAGTGGCAGCTCGTCATCTTACCTGATTTATACAATGAAAATTCAACATGGGGGGGGGGGGGGGAGAAAAAAAACTAGGGAAATCCAATTACTGTAATCTTAATATAATCTTAATTACCATAATCTATTTTATTGTAAAGTGAGATAAATGTATAATATAATCACCACTTAAATACAATTTACGCTTATCACATTAAATTTATAGTGAACAGCTCTCTATAACATTCCAAGGAGACACAAAATACCAACAACATCCTATCCTAAAATTCAAATGTTTTACTCAAAATTATTTCATCAACACAAATTTTTCTTTGCATTCTCCAAATGTTTCTCTGCACAGAATCTACCCTGGCACTTGCAGCTTTTGTTTCCTTTCAGGCTTTTGCAAATTATGGCTCATGGCTATTTAAATGTACACTATTCATTAGGTAGCACTCTAAATGCCCTTTTTATTTTCCAACCACAGGATGAAGCATACACACAAGAGCCTTCCTTCACTACTTTGCATTCTCCCCTGACATCTGGGTAATGCTGCCACGTTCCATTTCTAATTGTGCTGAAGCTTTTACTGAGGGGTGGAGGTCTAAATTAGGGCAGACTCTAACAAAGCAGATTCAACTACCAGCAAGGAACCTGTTGTACGCAGTGCCACATCTGACAGCTGAGAGCACACATTTGGGGTTTCTTTTTATCCACTGGTCAGAGATTGATACAGATACAGTCACAATTCAAATCAAAGAGCATAGAACATAAGAAGGATTTTGAAAAACAAACCCTAGAACAAATACATATTTATAATCTCTTATTCAAACTGCACATAGGGGAATGTAGAGTAAACAATTAGGGTTTCCATCACTTTGTCTTTCTAGCTCTTATAATCTTACTCAACTTTTATAATCATAGGGCCAATCATTACCTTGGAGGCAGAATTATAGGAAATCAAAGGGAGAAACTATTATGTAGGCTGTTTGCATAAATAGAAAGCCATATCTAAATTACCTTCCCATGGCCACCTGATCATTGGGATCCAATGAGCTGGTCTTCCGTTCTATGAGTTCTCGAAGGAGCTAGAGGGAAAAATAAAGCAACTGGTTTATTTATTATCTCCCAGCACCAACTAACTTTAAAAGGGCACTGTAGGAGTTTTGAATGGCATAGCAACATCTCTAAAACTACAATCAATAAGGGACAACTCAATGGCAAGAGCATGACTGAATTCCCATTAATCCTTTCATATTTATATATCCTTAAAAAGGTGGCTAGAGCAATAGCTGAGAACAGAGAAGTCCATTTGGAAGACTTATTGTACTGCAGTTCATTTCAAATGGATCAATGAATCTGCAACATGCCCTTCATTGTTTTTATGATTAGTTTTGTCCACCTCATCGATATCAATGGATAATCTTTAAAAGGTCAGGTGGGAAGGGCTATGTGGCAAAAAGGAAGATGCATCAGCTTCTCACCAATAGGATCATAGTACATAGTTAACTTCTGACCTATAATCTCCAGCAGTCAGGAAGGTCTTCCTCAGGCAAAAAGCCTTTATTATATATAATTAAAGGTGTGGACTTCATTCTCTTGCTTTCCATAGCTAGTGCTCTACCCTACTAACTATTAAGTGATTTAACCATATATGACACCAACACATTCACAGCCACAATAATTTTAAGAGGAAACCTAAAGAATGACATATGTGCGCATTACAAATACAACACAGAAAACCAATCTCTCATCCTATACAATTAACTTCATAGGAACTCTATCCTACTCTTCTACTCTCCTCTTAATCCTGGGTAGTCCACTGCATGTAATCAGAGTCTACATCTCTATCTTTTACACAGACCTGACCATTTGCACTGGGTCTTAAAGTCCTAGGTAAAGAGAAGCAATGGATTTAAAATGTAAACATTAGAGGAGAATTTTAAATTACAATAATAAAACTGCATATCATCTCTCCTATACAAGTGCTATAAGTATTCAGGGGAATGGGAACAGAGATTAAAATTCCAAAAATCTTCTATGAGAAATCTAAGGGGAGACATCAAAATAAACTAGTTCCTGCTAATCATCTGTCAATAATACTGGTTTGACTATAAAACTTGTTTCTTCACAATAATAAGTAATTGCTTCATAGAGGCATGGCAGCAATATAGATATTTCACCAAGTTAAATAACTGAAGTCTGTGGGAGGATAGAAGAGGAGGAATAAATTCCTACGAAAGTAGTTCATGCTCTCAATTTCATTTGTGTAAGTAGGCACTGGAAGAAATAAAACAAATTTATAAAAATATTAATTTCCAAAAGGGAAAAGGATATCTCAGTTGCAATTAAAGAACTGCCTGTGATGTTTTTTCATTTGCTTATTTTAGACACTAATACTATAGCAATTACGTTTAAAATGCGGGGACCAGAGGCCACTGGTTTATTATCACTAGAAAACAGCAAGCTATTTCTCTACCCTGTTTATCTGATTGATTCCCAACACCTTTCTGGCAGCCAATCTATCAGTTTATCTCTCCTACTTCATCACAGTCACTTCTGGCAGCTAAATACAAGATCCAAATCCAGTGTTACACAGACATACGACATAGTAAACCTCTGTAACACTGCTCCTCTGTAAACAGCTGCCCTTAAGGCTAAGCAAAAATGGGCTTCTGGTCCCTAGTCAATATGTTGTCAAAAGCAAGGTTGGGAGGGAGAGGTTAGTAATAAAAAAATAAAATAAAAATAAAATTTTTTAGATAAAGAAGAAAAAGAAGAGAAAGAAAAAAATAAAATATAATGGAATGACTGCATCTCACTGCCCTTACCTTATTCCAGCCACATAAGAAATTACAGCCGTTCCTGGTTTTCCTAATCAGCTCTGATCCCTTGAGACTGGGGCTGTCATGGCCACTGGGAGCAAGTGCTCATGGAAGGCTGCCCCAGCACAAAAGGGGTGATCCTCTGGAAGAAAGCCCCATATGTCCTTCCCAGAGGCTGAGAACAGGAGCCGCAAAACTGCAGTGGATCCATTACACTTGCAGTGGCCTCTGCAATCCAAACAGCAGGTTGGTGCAGTATTTGCTTTCCAGCACTCTGGGTACTTTACATGTGCTGGTTTGCATTTTCACTACCCAAGTGCCCTGCATGGCTCTTCTTAGTCATTCGTGATTAGGAAGATGGTTTTCTTGGTCTATCTGGCTGTCTTGTTTATTCAATCCAATACTTCAAAAGATCCTGCTGTGTGTACGGTAGTAATAAAAAAGTAGCAAGAAAATACAAGTAAACTATTCCCATGGCTATTACTATTTCCCACAGCTATTACTATCACTGGGTTTAAATTTAATTAGGAAAACTGCTTTCAGAAAAGTTGCAGGAAAAAAATGAAGCTTTAGGGATATTGCTGAAGAATTCAGTTTTGCTTCTCAGTTCAATTTTTATAAGCTGAACTTTATGAACAAACTTTTCCATTAAAATTCAGGTTTTGGTTACAGTTATTGGGGCTTTTAATTTTGACAATGATGACACAATATTTGTAATTTTCTATGTGACTCGGGAAATGGAGCGATGTGTGGAATATTTTTGTTCTAGCCTGTTATAATTCCTCCAGAGAGTCAACTCAGAAAAGCTGGATTGTTTCTCAAGTTCTAGGGGAAAATCATAGTTAGGTTTCCAGGTCAGCCCACAGAAGCCTATTTAACCCATAACAAATACATGAGGAATAGCATTGCTAGTATTATGCAGCATCTAATCAGCATTTATAATACTTTCCCTAGAAAAATGTATGCCAGAATCAGTTAAAAATGGCAGATTGAACACATTAGTTTATTTCTTCTCCCTTCTCAAGCCTCTAAAAGACAGTAGAGGAATAAAATAAATGTATTAACCCACAAGAAAGAAGAGAAAGGGAGAGCTAATGAGAGCAGATTTTCATAAATTTTTCAAAGACAGTCAGGAGATGGAGGAGTAAAAGGAAGTTATCACTCAAGTACCCAGAGGGAATAAGGTGGGGGTGGAGCTAATTAGGCTGACAGAAGCCTAGGGAGGATGAGCTCTTGGAGTGGCAGTTACCATGAAAGGTGGAGAAGGGGAGGGGGCAGAACTACTAGGCCCTCTCCATTTACCCCCTCACCACTTCCTCTCACTGGAAAGAGTGGGAGTGGGGGTGGGGGCGCGATAAGGAAGTTTTATTCTCTGGAAAAATTGAGCCACAGAAGCTCCAGACAGAGAAATAGAAGGCACTGAAGGCTGGGATGAGGCATAAGGGAAAGGCACTGTGCTCCTCTCTGGGCCCTTCGGCTTCCTGCCCATACCCTGGGCACAGAATGTTAGCACCCACGTATTAAACCATCTAGGCAGCAGAGCAGAGAAGGAGTCTTTTCTGGAGAGACTGCAGGGCTGATCCATGTTCTCCCTCCCCAGAAAATAATATGTCCAAGTTCTGACATTTGAGAATATTCCAACCAAAAGAGGTGAGTTCACAGCACAATTAAAAAGGAGCCAAAAAGCTATGATCAGTTTTCAGAGGTATTTTTGAATGCCTTCCTCTTAAATATGAAGAGACAGTTAAGGATCATCAGCATCTGAAGAAAGCCTCAGACATACACTAAAACAAACAGGGGGGAAAAAGGGACTCAAGAAAGCAATTGTGTGTGTGTGTGGGGGGGGGGGCGGGAAGAAAGGAGGGAGGGGGAAAATACACTTCCATAAGAACAGCATGCTGAGAAAAAAAGTAAAACAAGAAGTTAAACACAAACAGAAAAAATCCAATTTCAACAGAATGACTGGAAGATAAATATACAAAAATCTTTCAGATACAAAACCAAGAGGTGAAAAGATAATATCCCCTTGCTTATTTGTGAGAAAAAAAATCTGGAAGACAATACAGAATGTCAAATATCTGACTAACAAAGGCTGGGAGAACATTATTTAAGAAATAATGAAAATTTCCCAAAATTGAAGGACAGGAATGAACCTACAAAGATCTAGTACAACGAATGAAAAAAGATTTTCCCAAGACACATCATCGTGAAATGTGGAACACAAGAAGCGAAGAGAAGATCCTAAATGACTAGAGAAAAACAGGTCACATATTAAAGAGGGTGACCACATGTCCCAGTTTACCCCAGGTTTATGCTGCTATCTTAGTGTTCTTTCAAGGCAAGCACCTCAAATGTCCCAGTTTTGACAGTAAATTATATAGTCATATAAGGAATAAAAATCTAAATGGGATTAGACATCTCAATAGCAACAGCAGATACCAGAGGACAACTGAGCAGTGCCTTCAAAATTCTAAGGAAAATGACTTTCAACCTCAAATTCCATACACAGCCAAAGTAGTAACCAAGTATGAGAGTTACATAAGACATTTTCACACATGCAGGGCCTCAACAATTTACTTTCCACATACTCCTTTCACAGGAAGTTGTGCTTCAGTAAAATGAGAGCATACAGCAAGAAAGAAAAAGAATGAGATGTTCAGAAACAGGTCTAACTCAGGAAAGCAGCTAAGGCAAGACCACAGATGACAGTGGCCCAGGAAGCAGCCGTTCCAGAAGGAACAGAGTCCAGGGAACTCTGGAGGAAGGTCTCCGGGGGAAAGACAGAAGGAGGGGGAAAATAATAGGTTATTTTGTATACTTGAGGCATTTTGAGTAAGTGGGGGGGAAATACCAAGAGATAAACAGCAAACAAAGCAGATTGTTTTAAAACAGGTAGTATTAGCTCTAGAAAACAAATTTGTGAGGAAATGTAGTAACAGTCTATTACTTGTGAACGTTTATTTAGTCATAACAGTGCAACACTCACTTGTTTTCACAAAACTCTTGACAATGTACATGGAGAATGGAGAACTGAAGTGTGGAGGGAGGGCATATAGGAGAGCTAGGACCTCACTACCAAAAATCAAGAAATGATTTGATAAATGACTAAAATTGACATATCAACAGTAGTATATATTATTTTTAAATATGCAAGTAATTAGGAAAATAAATAAAAGTATGGGAAGTTTTTACCCTCTAGGACTTCTTAGCACCCTACTATTATAACATTTCTTAGGCAATGGAGAAGCCAAGAAGAATGTATCAGTATTAATTCAGCAATACCCAGAGAAAAGATATAGATGTTTCTGAAAAATCTTCCTGGTCTGCAAATTCACACTGAGAAATTTTACAATTCCTACAAGGGGGAAAAAGAGCAGGAGGATTGAGAAAATACAGATTAAAACCCTTAGAATATTTTTCTGTTTTCTAAACATGGCAATATACTAGAAATAATACTGATGAACATTTATTTTTATTTGCTGCAGATAATACAAATAATTGTTAAAAGCTCTGAGATATAATTCACTTACAATCCACCCATTAAAATTTATATAGTGTATTTTAGTAAATTCAGAGTTATGCAATCATCACCACATTTCATTTTTTACATTTTCATCCCTACCCCATATCTATTAGCTGTCATCCCCAGGACACCCCAGCCATATATTCTCATAGCCTTAAGCAACCACTAACCTTTCTGTCTTTATGATATGCCCATTCTGGACATCTTCTATATATATAAAACCCTAATATGCAAATAGCCCAAACAGCGAAACAACCAAACAACTGGTCACTATGACGTGTGCTGACCACCAGGGGGCACATGCGGAACATGGCGGGCGTTGGCTGCAGCAGGATGGTGGAGCAGGTGAGCAGGGGCGCCAGACCAAGGCCAGCTGCTGTGATCAGGGTGAGCCTGTAGTGGTTACTAGAAATTCTTTGCTCCCGTGCCATGTGGTCCCACCCGGTGCTTGCACCTGCTGCCGGCACTGGCCCTGCTCGTACCCACAGCCAGCGTTGGAGCCACCACTCGCACCTGCTGCCAGCACCCCGCACCAGTCCTGATCGCTCAGCGCCGTCAGTGGGTGCGAGTGGTGGCTACTGGCCCTGATCATCCCTGAGGGCTTCTCTACCTCCCCCTGCTCCTGAGGGGCGATTGGGAGAGCAGCTGCTGCTCACACCCACTACTGGTGCCAGCCCCACTTGCACTCACTGCTGGCACAGGCCCCAATCACTCCACGCCATCAGCAGGTGCAAGCAGGGTTGGCGCTGTCAGCACGTGGGAGCAGCAACGGCAGGAGCGGGGCTGCCAACTAATAGGGGACCAGGGACTGTGGTGGGAGGGACCAGAATGGGGCAAAGAGGATGGGTGGAGACCTGCCCCTGTGCCCACCGCAGCCTCGCAGCCCACAGTTCCTTTCAAGGTGTACAAATTTGTGCACTGGGCCCCTAGTTTCATATAAATGGGATCATACAATATATGGCCTTTTATGACTGACTTCTTTCATTAACATGTTTTAAAGGTTCATCCATATTGTGGCATGTGTCAATACTTCATTCCTTTATATGGCTGAATAATATTCCATTGTATGGATACACCATATTTTGTTTAACCATTCATCCATTGAAGGACATTTTAGTTGTTTCTGTTTTGTGACTATTATGAATAATTAGAGGCCCAGTGCACAAAATTCGTGCATGGGTAGGGTCCCTAGGCCTGGTTGGTGATCAGGGCTGATTGGGGCCTTCCAGCTCCCGGTTGGGGCCTCCCTTCCCTGGCTGCTGACTGCCTTTGTTCCACGCCGTCCCCTAGTGGTCAGCGCACGTCATAGTGAGAGACTGAACTCCAGTCTCCTGGTCAAACTCCCAAGGGGACAATTTGCATTCTAGGCTTTTATATATGGAGAAGCTGCTATAAACAGTCATTACAAATTTTTGTGCAAATATATGCTTTCATTTATCTATATCTACATTGAAATTGCTAGGTCATACAGTTACTCTATGTTTAAAATTTTGAGGAACTGCCTGTTTTCCAAAATAGCTGCATGATTTAGCATTCCCAGCAATGTTTGAGAGGTCCAATTTTTCTATATCCTTGCCAGCGCTTGTTATTATTTTACTTTTTGATGATAGCCATCCTAGTGAGTGTAAAGCATTATCTCATCTTTCTATGGTTTTGATTTGCATGGCTAAGAGGTTGAGTATCTTCCTGTGCTTATTGGCCATTTGTATATCTTCTTTGAAGAAAGTCTATTCAGATGCTTTGCCCATTCTTTAATTAATTTTATGTTGTCTTTTTATTGTTGAGTTATGAGTACTTTATATATTCTACATATCAGTCCCTTATCAACTCCCATTTTGTGGGTTGTCTTTCCACTTTCTTGATGGCATCATCTGCAGTAGAAAAATTTTTAATTTTGATGTAGTCCAATTTTTTTCATGTCATTTGTGCTTCTGGTGTCCTATCTAAGACACTACTACCTGACCAAGGTTATAAAGATTTACTCCTAAGTTTTCTTCTAAGCATTTTATAGTTCTAACGCTTATATACAGATCTATAATCCATTTTGAGTTAACTTCTGTGCATGGTGTGAGGTAGGGGTCCAATCTCATTCTTTTGCATGTGGATATCCAATTGTACCATTTGCTGAAAAACTATTCTTTGAATTGTTTTGGCATTCTTGTCTAAAACCCAAATAATTTTTATTTTTATTATTTTTAAAAAATAAATTTTATTGATTTTTTACAGAGAGGAAGGGAGAGGGATAAAGAGTCAGAACATCGATGGGAGAGAAACATCAATCAGCTGCCTCCTGCACACCTCCTACTGGGGATGTGCCCGCAACCAAGGTACATGCCCTTGACCAGAATCAAACCTGGGACCTTTCAGTCTGCAGGCCAATGCTCTATCCACTGAGCCAAACCAGTTAAGGCAAAAACCCAAATAATTTTTAAAGCATTTGTTTTTATGGCCACATATCCCCTGGGGCTTTCTGAATCTGTGACCCATAATTATTGATTCACACCTCTCAGGCTTCCCTGGCTCATAGCCACAGATGCATGAGATGGAAAAAAGTTTGAGGCAACCCTCTATTTAACTTACTTAGCCTTGCTGAGTCAGGATTTCTCAAACTCTCTCCCCAATACATAGAGAGCATATGAAAGAAGTGAAGTCAAAGCCTCTTACATGTGTTTCTGTCCCTCTGTCATTGAGAGATAACAAAAAGCAGACTCATAAGGCCTGGATTTACTCTTCCCTCAGCTTCCTCTCTAGTTCCCATAAGAATTCTTAGTGAAAATATATCTATTTCTGCTTTGCCTTCTACTTTATCACCATTATTTTTTTGTTCTCAGCTCTCCAATCTTTCAAATTATCCCCAAAAGGAGTCATATGCAATTTCTATATACTATATTTGAAGTGTAAAAAAAAATAAATCCACATATACTATAATTTCAAATAGCTGAAGGAATGACTGGACATGCCTATAGTATAAAATTGCCACAAAAAGATCCACTCCTCATGGGTAACTTTTTTCTGTCTCCTTTCTACATTGCCTATTCATTCCTCAACCAATTCTATACTGTCATAATATTTCTACCTCCATTATTACACTGAAACAACGTATGTCAAGAATACCAGATATCCATATCTAATGGACATCTGTCTTTACTCATCTTATCAGACTTCTTGAAGCAGCAAGTGACACTAGACATTCTCACCTTCCTAAAACATTTTTCTTAGAATCTTTGAGGCACCTCCTTTGCTCTACTCCACATTCAAACATTAAATGCTAACATTCCTAAAGAGTCAGTTCCAAGCTTTTTTTCTTCTCACTCCATATGCTTTCCCCGAGTTTCATTCTAGTCTCAAGGCTTCAATAACCTAAGAGTTATCCCTGGAATTCCTTTTCCTTATGCTCAATATCTAATCTATCTCCAAGTCTTATATATATGATCCACTAATTCAGGAATCTGTCCATTTTTCTCTATCTCCAATGCCTATACAGGCTATCACTTTCTTTTAAAAAATATTTTTATTGATTTCAGAGAGAAAGGGAGAGGGAGAGAGAGAGAAATATCAAAGATGACAGAGAATCATTGATTGGCTGCCTCCTGCACACCCCACACTGGGGATCAAGCCCGCAACCTGGGTATGTGCTCTGATCGGGAATCGAAGCGTGATCTCCTGGTTCATAGGTCGACACTCAACCACTGGGCCACGCCGGCCGGGCAGGCTTTATTTTCTTCATTTATTCCATAAATACTTATTAAGCACACTAGGAAAATAATGAAGAATAAAACAGACATGATTTCACCTGCATTAGTATAATTTCCTTAGTAAAATGTACTTTCCCCTCCTCCATTTTGCTCTCCTAATTATAGTCAGAGTAATATTTTAAATATGTAAATATGCCAGAAGATAAAATTCTTATTACAGCCTAAAGGCCCAACATAGTCTGGCCCTTTATCTGCCTCTCCAGCCTAGCCTTCCACCTCCATACTCCAGTCCCACCAGTGTGTGCTCTATACCTGAAATGCTCCCAGGCTCACGCCCACCACAGAGTCCTTTTGTGTGCACACACTACCTGGAACATGCATCCCTAACCATTTACCTGCTTATATCCTACTCTTTCTCTACTCATTCATTAAATTTCAGCTTAATCATCTCTTCCTCAGGGAAACCTTTCTTATATGCACCCCTCCACACACAAACACACTATGTTTTTGAGTTGTGAGCTAAATCCCCGGTGTGAGGTGTGCAGGAGTTAGCCAATAGACGATTCTCTCTCATCATTGATGTTTCTGTCTCTCTGTCCTTCTCCCTGCCTCTCTGAAATCAATAAAAAATGTAATGAAATATACACACGGGGGGAGGATTATTTCTGGGAAAAAGATAACATATTTACTTTATTACACACACACACACACACTCCTTGTCACTGTTTTTAAACAAAAGGATTACATTATATAATACCCTGATTCTAATCCGGAGTACAACTATCCACCTAAACAATGAGGGACCTACTTGTTTTTATCATTACCATTTTCAGCAATTCCTCCTCCCAAACAATATTCTCCTTCTAAAGGATCTTGCATAGGACCTAGAGAACTGGGTGGTTTAAGTGGGTGAGAATTACCTTTTTTTAATTTAACTATCTCAAGAGTACCTGAATTTAAAAAACAAAAACAGCCCTGGCCAGGTGGCTCAGTTGGAGTGGAGTGGAGTCTGTACACTAAAAGGTTGTGGGTTTGATCTCCATTTGGGGCGCATATGGGATGCAACTGATCACTGTTTCTCTCTCACATCAATGTTTTTTTTTTCTCTCTCTCCCCACTCTCCCTCCCCCCAAAATCAATAAAACCAAATCCTTAGGTGAGGATTAAAAAACAAAGAACTGCCCAGCCTGCGTGACTCAGTGTATAGAGCGTCAGCCTGTGGAATGAAGGGTCCCAAGTTCGATTCCAGTCAAGGGCACATGCCTGGGTTGCAGGCTCAATACCCAGTGTGGGGCGTGCAGGTGGCAGCCAATCAATGATTCTCTCTATTCATTGATGTTTCTCTCTCTCTCTCCCTCCCTTCCCCTTCCTCTCTGAAATCAATAAAAATATATTTTAAAAAAACACAAAAGAAAAAAAACTACTGAATGAAAAGATATTAAAACATTTCTCATTCTTTTACTTTTAAAATAATGTAGATCTATCCTCCCTCTTGAGTCTTCATTTCCCAAAGGAAAAAGTTGGTTCGTTTTTGCTTTCTGTGGTATCTCTGAGTTGGTTCTTTTACTGCAAGAGAAGTGTCTTGACATAAAAGATCTGCATCAATTTCAATATAGTGTTTTTTATTTAAATATATTTTATCTATAAAATAGGTTTGTCAAATCACAGTCACAGGTTTCCATCTCCCATTTCCTAAGATCTAATGCTTCTAGATAGGAGCTTTCAATTGCATGTGTATGTGTGCTGCACAGTTCAATATAACTGTGAATATCTACCAATGAGTCAGAATAATGCCGTGGTTTTGGAGTCTGACATATCTGGGTTTTGAATTCCAGCTATGCCCCCTAGTAGCTGTGTGATTTGGGACAAATTATTGCACTTCTGAGACTCAGTATACTCATCTATAAAGTAGCAATACTTGTACCTCATAAAGTTGATTTGGGATTTTAAACAATGATAAAAGTAAAGCATTTAACAAAAATGTAAGTATTTGATAAATAGAAATATTTTCAGCACCAGATAACAATACTTGTAATTCCAAAATCCCATTTAGGACAAAAAAACACAAAGGTGTTTTGTACATTTAGGACAAAAAAAAAACCAACAAAAACCAAAATTCAACACCTTCCTTAGCTAAATCACTACAGCTGCTAACAATGAACAAGCACAATAATTCTATTTTTCCTTTCTACTGATTTTCAATGGTAGATTAAAAATAAGATGTGAAATAAAGAAAAAGCAGAATGGAAAAAAGAAAATACAAAAATAGTAAGTCAATACTTGAAAAATATGCTATTATTTGCAGGACTTTTCCAAATTAGACCATGATAAATTGGAGCAAAAGTGATCTTCTCCATTATCAACTTCTATTTAAACAACTAATGTCTATTCCCTGTCCATGACTTGCTACTACCTCCTTCATACTCTAATCACAAGTTCCCTCCACCCAGTGGCCCTCCCTCTCAATCTCATCCTATCTAAAATTCTATCTATCCTTCTTTGAAGACCTAGATCAAATACCATTTCCTCCTCCCTGCAACATTCTCTAATTTTGCCAAACTGTTATTAATTTCTCCCTCTTCTGAATTCTTCAATATCCCTTCACCAAGCCTTCTGGTTGTTTATGTTTATGTCATCTCTTTTGCTTGGCTGTAAACTTCTTGAGGGGAGGGTATAGTCTGACCCAAATTCTTACCCCCATAGTACTCTGCATACTACGTTGCACATAGTGATTAGTCAACAGTATTTCTAAAATGAAAGGGGTAGCAAGCAGTCTTCTAGATCTTGTGATCAAGGATGAAAAGCATCCAACTCCTGCAATGGCAAATACAATAATTACAAGAAAAATTATATACGGAAAAATGGAGGGAAATCTAGATGTGAGAATAAAATCCAAATGTATCTTAATACTGAAGTTACAAATAACCCACCTTTGGTTACTAAAATAAGAAAATGTATAGCTAGAGGCTACCATTGAAAAAGTCAGCCTAACTGCCTCACTGCCCTTGGTCTTTAAGGATTTGATTAGTTTTTCCAGTGTCTGATTCAGCCCCCACCCCAACCCCCGAAGCTAGAGCGAAGGCGTGTGGTTTGGAAAGGATGATAAATAAATTCATTCACTGAATAAAAAAGTAACACTGTTTTCTCAGCACAAGTTCTAAAATATTTCAAAGGCTATAATATTTCACTAGGCTTGGCCATTTGGGTTAAAATTTATTAGTAAAAACAGGAAACTTTCTCATCAGACCCCATATATTCCATTAGGCATGACACAGAATGTCTCCCAAGGTCTAATTATTAACTAGAAGTGTAGGTAAATCACTATCAGTATTAGGATCTGATGTTTAAAGATAGAATAAGAAAAAAAAAGAATGAAAATTAGGCAATGCAAATGCTAAGAAATTTCTTTTTGCCAATTTGCTTCTTGTTTCTTTTTCCTACAACTAAAATGAATTTTACAAAGACTAAGTGACTGCATTAAGCCATTCTTTCCAATCCATACCAAAAGTAAGAATATACAGAAAGTACTACTTTTTAGAATTTCCAACAGCTCCCATTTCTAGTATTCTGTCCCCTAGTCACCAGACAAATGTCCTGGTGTGTACCTTTTTTCTTCTTCTATCTGAAACAAAAGTGGGGAGAGGGGTTACATCTTCTTTGGGACACCAGCTCAAACAAAGACTATTTCTGGGCATTCTTTGGCAATGTTTCTTTTAATGGCACCATACAATACATCATTTGTATTAAAAGAATAAAGAAGAAGTCATGCAGAACTAGAGACAATTTAAGTAAAAAGGATTCACAAGAAAGAAACCGAAAGGGTAGTACTAACTTATATTATGTAATTATGTCCCTTTGAGGACTAAAAGCCCAGCTGAAACAAACCTCAACCTGTCTTTCTAGCATTCAGACTCCAATAATTCTTCAGTCCCACCAGGATCAATAATGCATTGATCCTGCTACCTTTTCAGCATCCCTGCTCCTCTCCTCATGTGCTCATTCCCCTCCTTACTCAGGTGGATGCGAACTCAGTTCATCAGGATAAGCACTCCTGGTATACATCCTTAACTCCCTTGCTGCATGCAGTCCCTTTGTCAGACAGATCCACAATCCCTTGGAGATCCATGTGTCTTAGAATTCAGAATTTTTAGGATACACAATAAATGCCCCAGCAGAGCCTGGGTCAGTGTTCCGAAGTTAAACACATTAATATTTCTATAGCAGAATACTTGACTAAGTATTGACCACTCAGATCAGATATTGCCACCACAATGGTTTGCCAAACTAAAACAAACAAAAACCAGAGTTTTTATAATTTTTTAAATTTCAGAATTGCACATAAGGATTATGTACCTGTACTTCCTTGGCAAACCCCAACCATCTTAAATCTTAGAACCTGCATCCACACAACTGAACTGGCTAAAAAAGCCAAGATCATGTGAATTGGTCTCACTTTAAATTCATTAGCACTACCTTTTGTGGGTAAGTACTACCTGACAATTTCACTATAGTTCCTTATCCACTCATTCTCCCACCCTCTCAAGTGACTTTGCCACACACTCTCTTCTCTCAAATTTTGCCACTTCTCACTCTTAGCTTCTTAAATTCGTAAAATAAAGTAAAATAAAATAAAAGCACTCAGATTCAGATGAGAACTTCCATATGCTCCCATCCCTTATCTACTTGCAATATTACCCATATACTCTGCTTTCCCTACAATATCTATGGATAAACTGTCGTCAGTCCACCCTCTCTCTACTTGTGTACTCACTAGCAATTCTCACCTCTTTCCTGAGACATCCATTTCTCCCTCTCTACTCCATTTCCATCAGCATATAAACAGCATGCAAAATACATCTTCTATCTTAAAACAAAACAAAAAAACTCTCCTCATCCTCCTCTTGCCCTTCCATCTGCTGCCCCATTTTCTCTATTCCCTTAATAGCAAATCTCATCGAGAGCTGCTGACACAGTCTCCAATTTCTCTCTTTCCGTTCTTTTTTTTAAACCCATTCCACTAATCTACCAAAACAGTTTTTGTCAAGGTCACCAATGACTTCTATGTTACTAAAATGAATGGTCAATTCTCAGTACTTATATGATCTGTCCACAACATTTAACATAGTAGGTCACTCTCTTCTTTAAACAAAAACACAACTTTATTTAGATATCATTCACATACCATGCAATTCACCTATTTAAATCATGTGATTCAAGGTTCTGTATATTCAGAGTTGTGTAACCATCACTACAATCAATTTTAGAATATTCTCATTACTCCCAAAAGAAACCCAATACCCATTAGCTGTTACCCTCCATATCACCCCCAACATCCCCAGCCCTAAGCAACCACTAATCAACTTCTTGTCTCTATAAATGGACATTTCATATAAATGGAATCATATAACATGTGGTCTTTTGTCAATAGCTTCTTTACTTAACATAATGTTTCCAAGGTTTATCCATGTTGTAGCAAGTATGAGTACTTTATTTCTCTTTATGGCTAAACTAGAGGACCGGTGCACGAATTCGGGCACAAGTGGGGTCCCTTGGGGTGGCTTGTGGAGATCGGGCCCCAGCTCGTGCCCCCTAGCCTTGCAGCTCTGTAGCCACACCTGGCACCCTGCCTTGGCCTGGCACTGCCCCCTCACCTGCTCCACCATCCCACCTGCGGGGCAACCGATTGGGGCCAGCCCCCCCCCCCCCCGCCCCAACTTGGCTCCCTCAGTGCCTGGGAGCTGGGCGGCAATTCTGACCCTGCTGCTGGTTGCCGCCTGCAGGGCAATCGGGCCCCGCTCACACCTGCCTTGGCCTGGTGCTGCCTACTCACCTGCTCCACCATCCTACCACAGTTTCGCTCTCATTGGGGCCAGCAGCACCACCTCCACTGCTGCCCACTGCCAGCACCACATTGCTGACGCCGACCATGTTCTACCCCACCCCCTGGTGGTCAGCACACATCATAGCGAGCAGTCGAACGCCTGCCCAAGGGGATAATTTGCATATTAGGCTTTTATTATATAGGATAATATTCTATTGTATGGATACACCATGTTTTGTTTATTCAATTATCAGTTGAAGGACATTTGGGTTGTTTCCTTTGTGGCTATTATGAATAATGTTGCAAATATTCACATGCAAGTTTTTGTGTGAATATATGCTTTCATTCCTCTTGGGCAGTGGTCGGCAAACTCATTAGTCAACAGAGCCAAATATCAACAGTACAACGATTGAAATTTCTTTTTGAGAGCCAAATTTTTTAAACTTAAACTTCTTATAATGCCACTTCTTCAAAATAGACTCGCCCATGCCGTGGTATTTTGTGGAAGAGCCACACTCAAGGGGCCAAAAAGTTGCATGTGGCTCGTGAGCCACAGTTTGCCGACCACTGCTCTTGGGTATACATCTAAGAATGGAATTGCTGAGTCAGATGGTAATCTAAGTTTAATGTTTGAGGAACTGCCAAACTGTTTTCCACAAACTGTACCAAGTTAACATTCCCACTATCAAGTAAGAGGGTTTCCAATTCTCCATATCCTCCCCAACACTTGTTAAAATTTCTTTTTGATCATAGCTGTCCTAGTGGTGTAAAGTGGTATTCATTGTGATTTTGATTTGCATTTTCCTAAAGAGTAATATTAAGCAGCTTTTCCTGCACTTATTGATCATTTAAATATATTTTTGGAGAAATGTTTATTCAGATTCTTTGCCTTCTTTTTTTTTTACTATCTGTCTTTTATTATTGAGTTATAAGAGTTCTATATATATTCTAAATACCAGTCCCTTATCAGATATACGATTTGCAAATATTTTCTTCCATTTTATGGGTCTTTTCACTTTCCTAATGATAACTTTACAGAATAAAAGTTTATTTCAATGAAGCCCAAATTTATCTGTTGTGTGTATGCTTTTTGTCACTGTGCTTTTGTTGTAACATCTAAGAAGCCACTGCCTACCTCAAGGTCATAAAGATTTACTCCTATTTTTTCTTCTCAAAGTTTTATAGTTTTAGCTCTTATATTTAGGTATATGATCCATTACGAGTTAATTTTTTTGTAGGTATAAGGGAGGGCTCTAATTTCATTCTTTTGCATGTGGATATCAAGTTGGCTTAGCACTGTCTGTTGAAAAGACTGTTCTTTCCTCCACTGAATTGTTTTGGCACCCCTGTCGAAAATCAATTGACCATAAAAATAAGGGTTTATTTCTGGAGTCTCAATTGTATTCCATTGATCTATATGCCTAACTTTATACCAGAACAATATCTTGATTATTAGGCGCTTTGTAGTAAGTTTTGAAATTAAGAAGTATGCATCCTCCAACTCTGTTCTTTTGAAGACTGTTTTGATTATTCTGGGTCTCCTGCATTTTCAAATGAATTTTAGGACCGATCAGTTAGTCAATTTCTACAAAAAGGCAGCTTGGATTTTGATAGAGATGTGTTGAATCTAGTGGTCTCCCATCTCAGTCACAGTTAAAACCAAAAAGTCTTACAGAGGTTCCTTCAGGACCTCGCCTCCCATTACCTTTCTGATCTCTTCTCCTATCACACTCTTTCTTGCCTAGCTAGCCTCAAGGACACCAGCCTCCTTGATTTTCTTAAAGCATGCTAGCCTCTGCTGTGCCTCAGAGCCTTTATACTTACCATCCCTTTTATCCCCACACTATTGCCCCAGACCCCTGCATGCCTCTGTTGTGCACTGCCTTTAGGTCTCTGTTCAAATATCACCTTATCCCCTGAACATCCTATATAAAAACAGTAACCATCCCATCTTTACTCTAGTACTCCCTTCATCTATACTCAGTTTTATCATTTTCTTTTAAATATTTTTATTGACTTCAGAGAGAAAGGAGAGGGCGAGAGAGAAATAGAAATATCAATAATGAGAGAGAATCATCGATCGGCCATCTCCTGCACACCCCCCATTTGGGGATCAGGCCCACATTGGGGATTGGGCCCACAACCCGGGCATGTGCCCTTGAGTGGAATCAAACCTGGGACCCTTCAGTCTGAAGGTCGATGCTCTATCCACTGAGCCAAACCAGCTAGGGCCAGTTTTACCTTTTTCTACTGCAGTGTCACAATGTATTCCCCAATTTCACCCTATTTCTAAGCTAGATAAAGCTCATGAGGACATGACTTTGCTTTGTTCTAGCCCCTAACACAGCTCCAATAGGAACTTCTATGATGATGGAAATATTCTATATTTGCACTGTTTAACACAGTAGCCACTACTTGCACATGTGGCTACTAAGCACTTGAAATATGGCTAGTATAACTGACTCAAGAGCTGAAATCTTAATTTTATTCTATTTTAATTAAATTTTAAATAGCTACATGTGGCTAGTGGCTACTGCATTAAACAGCTTAGAATAGTAGTCACTCAATAAACACATAGTAGGTATGCAAATATTTGTTGAATGAATTAGTGGAAGGAAGAAAGAAATCTGAAGGCTTTTCTTCCCCTTTAGCATAAAAAATTTCAGAAATACACAAAAAGCAGGCCATAGCAAATGAACCCTCAAATACTGGAAGTCTTTTCTAACCTGAAATAAGTTTCAGTGGATATCTCAATCTGGCTTCTACCAGTGACTATATTCTTGAAAAATGGAGAATTTATATTAACCCACCTTTTATCTAATAGCATCTCTTAGGGGCCATTACAGGTTATGAAAAAATGACTTTAGGAATTAGATCAGGTGTATGTTGAGGGAAATACCAGTATGCTAATAAATGTATGAAGCATATTTGTGATAGTACACTAGAGAACTGCATGTATGTTTTTATATCAAGGACCTGATTGCTCTCTTTCACCACTTATCTTCTCCACTTAAATTTTAATAAAGCCATACTCTTAAAGAGGAGCTATATGACTACACAAAATTGCAGAGAACCTTATTCTTGTTAGATGACACAAATTCCTTGGGCATTGATTTTGTCTTATTAGTCTTTATAAGCCTAGCATCTGGTATAATAAATGTTAATTGAATGAATTTCATAATTGCACAAAAGTGATACATGTGACTTGTCAGAGTGCAAATGGATACACTGGATCTCTAATTTCCTAAACAGATATTAATCTGAAAAGGAAACTCTCATGTGGATTTTTATACATGTCAGGTCAAAAGGCAGCAAAAATCAAACTGGGAGCAAGAACACCTGGGCTTTAATGTCCTAACTCACTAAGTGGAGTGATCCTACACTAGTCATTTATCTTCTGTAGGCTCGTTTGTAAAAAGACAAACTGTCTTTTAGTTTGGACTTGATGGTCTTCAAGGATGCTATCTAACTTTAACGCAGTTATGTTCTATTCTTCATTCACAATACACATCCCTTTATAAAAATGCTTATAAACTTCCCCTTTCTATGCTAAAACTTGTCCTTATAACTTACTTTAAAGAAGCTATACATTGACTATGATTTAATAAGAAGACACCATGACTACTTTAGTGAACTGGTAGTGTTCCCATTTCTTGAGGAGTGCCAAATTCTAAAATGCTGCTGGAATCCTGTGTTTAATTTACAGTCAGCCAGCTGACATTGTGCTTATTAGCATAGAAAAGACAGTTTTGGCCATATGTTTGTCTAGTAATTCCCATGACCATTTGTGCTTGAAATGTTTCTTCAATAGTTCTAAGCCAATTCTTATCTTTTTCCCAGCTGGCTCCTAAAGTGTACTGTTTTAGTCTCTGTTCTGAAGTTTTACCTTTGTTAAATGAAGTAGTAGTACTGAAATCATGCTCTGATGTTTATTAAAGCAAGAAAACTGAAAGAAATGAGGGCCATTCATGTGTATCTTCCCTTCTTGCTGCTTTCATGAAATTTCGGTCGGACCTTGCATTTAAAATGTGGCTTTTGGCTTCTTGTCTGTGCATCCTCCACAATAGTGAACCCACACTAGCAAACAAATGCCAACACTGATGTCGTATTTGGGGCTAAACATTGACAGACAATGGCAGCACAGAAAGCAGAATGTATCTCAAAATTTGTACACATGGTTGCAAAATAATCTTGTAATTATTAAAACTGGGATTTACTTGGACATTAGTATTTGTTTTGTTTTGTTTTTTAACACCTTTACTATACCTCAAGAAACTTGATTGATTCTCTGCTATATCTTTAACCAGAATTGCAATTTTCTAATTTATGTACTTCATTTGAATGTCTTCTCTAAAATCTCCATAAAGGCCTATGTGTAATAAGTTTTACAAAACTTTTAAGAAACACATTTCAAATAATAGTAACATTTTAAAGTAAAACTTAAAATGAAATACTATTCTGAACACAAGTATCTGTTTTCCAACAACTAATTAAAAGGAGCAGGTTCAGATAAAACTGAAAACATATTATTAATCATCAACTGAACCACTGGCAAGATACATGCCAAAAGTAAGAATGTCCCATTGTATTAGCATTAACCAGAGAAATGGCTTCAGACATCTCTTATTCACACTAAGATCTAAATGCATACAATTAAAGCCACCATCCACATAAACTGTCCATATTAATCACTCACCAATTTAATTAAGGTAAACCATCTTCTCAGAAAGCTTACCTCTTATCAATTTCTTAAATTAACATTATCAACTTTTAATAGTTCACCGAATCAGTAATTACTTCTTTATGGTACTATCAAATGTCCTGGATACAAAAATCCAATGTGTGGCAAGGTCAGTTATAGACATGTCCTGATGGCAAATAAAGAGAGAAATTTAACCCAGCCAAGTGGTCATCAAAAGAGCAAAATCTATTATGCCTTTCTCCAGACACTCCTGGTTAAATTCAAAGTGACAGGAAAACCAGATCAAAACTAAACACAGCTAGAAGCAACATACAAAACCCTAATGAACCCTTAGAAATCCAGGTATCGATCTATCAATATCTAAGCTCAATTAGGCCTTTCAGAACAAAATACCTCATGAGGTGACAAGAAACTAGTTTGAAGTCTTGGCTCTGAGAAGAATAAAACCAGTCACTTTTCAGAAGTTACAGCTAAATACAGTCATTTCTCAATATGGAAATCTTGTGAGGGTTAAATAAAGATGTAGGCCAAGTACCTATCTAATTAGTCCAGGAACTGGCACACAACTAGTGTTCAGTAACCATTAGCCCTTCCTCAATTCTTTAAGAACTCAAATTAGGCTGATCAAGTCAAAGATCAACCGATGGCTTAAAAAAGAAAATAAAGAAAAACCTTAAATGGTCATCTAGACAACACATCTTTTAAAAAGTTAATGTTAAAAAGTAGCAAATAAGATCATGAAAATGAAAAATAGATGTTGAAAATATTTCTGAATGGCTCATCGTTCACGGCCATTTACAACCTTCACGTTTTGTGAAATCGTCTTCTGGGATAAGCTCTGACAAGAAAATAGGCCAAATGCAAACTAACTCCACCTGAGAGTAACAGCACTGCTTGTAGCAAGTAAACAGTTTCCCTGATAAAAGCTTCACCTCCGGGTATACTTCAAGCAATCAGGTTCCCAAACAAACCAAAAACACAACTATAAAGCTAATTTTTTTCATTAGAATTGTTAAGAAATAAGAGTTCAATAAATCATTTACCTTTTAAGGAAAAGACATTACTTTCTAACACATAATATTTCTTCCAGGTCTAAGGAAATGAAGCTTATTTATTCACACATTGAAAAGTAGTACTATAGCCCTAACAGGCCTGGCTCAGTGGATAGAGCGTCGGCCTGCAAACTGAAGGGTCCTAGGTTCGATTCCGGTCAAGGGCATGTACTTTGGTTGCGGGCACATCCCAAGTAGGGGGTGTGCAGGAGGCAGCTGATCCATGTTTCTAACTCTCTATCCCTCTCCCTTCCTCTCTGTAAAAATATCAATAAAAAATATATATATTTTTAAAAAGTAATACTATAGTGAAGTCTTTTTATGACTCGAGGATGAAATATTTAAGAAATAAAGGTATGGAAAGAACAGGACTTGGTCCAGGAAGTCTTGAGATCAAGTACTAGAGTTACCATTTACTGTATAACTTTATATGAAGTTACTTAACTTTTCAGGGAATCAGTTTCTTATAAGGTTCTTTTCACCTCAAAAATGATATAATTGAAATGCTGATACTCTTCAGATATATATGTTTGTACCTTTATTAAGTAACACAGACATATTTTAAGGTTGTAGTAACTTAAGACCTATTATGAAACAAAGAGAGTGAGTGAGTGTGTGTGTTTTGGGTGTTCTGACCTCAAACATTGTTCTCAGTACTTAGGGCATTTACAAGCCTCGTGACACCTGAATTAACCAAGTAAGCCTTTAAACCCCTACAATGAAACATTAAAATTCAATGTGGCTATAATCTCTTCCTTACAAAACATGGACACAAAGAGTCTGGCTTCAAGTATGGTTTAAAAAAACCAAAAAGGTGAAATGTATTATATTCACCACCCAGCTTTTCCATATGACCACAAAAAAAAACACCGCACATAAATGAAAACTCACAAGCCCATTGTAATACATTGTACCCCTTCTGAATGCAACACTTAGCTCAGGCTTACTACCCTGACAAATAAAGGAAAGCACTTTATGAAGCCAATTTAATTGGGAGGTGACAGAAAACATACAGCCATTTTCTTTAGCCTTATCATCGAATTGGCTTCAGCTCCAATCTCTGGCAAATCCCACTCAACAGAAGAAATTAACCAGGTCAGCAGAACAGGTGCTACGTTGTGTCTGTCAAGGGCCTGGCATCACCACAATTACTTGTACACAATGAAGCAGTAATCTTTACAGATCATCTCTCCCAAGAAGCATATTGGGGAGGGGGAGGAAAACTGATGGGAGGAGGGGGAAAGTGGGAAGGAGAGGAATAGGAGGCAAAAAGAAAAGGCAAGAAAAGAAAATGAATGTGCAGCTGCCTTGAGGCTCAGCAGATGTCGGGATGTGATGTACGAGGCTAGGATAAGCTGTCGTAGCCTGCTGCCAAACAGTGGTAAGTGATTAAAGCCTGCACAGTTCTAAGCACCATATTTAGAATCTGCGGGGTTTCAAGACTTGCACCCATTCCTTGCTGTGCTGCCAGATGTTGGCAACCGGTCCAGTTCCTACTGACTGTGCATGGATGGCAGCAGTTGGTACAGCAGCAAAGCAATCTGGAATGCTTCCGGAGATACTGTACATTAACAAGTGTCACCCATCATTCACCTTTACAGAAGGCTGAAACAACTCCAATTTGCTGCCACTTCCCTCTTGGGAAACAGCCAAGATAAAGTTGCGCCTGGCAGTCCCATTTGTTTCACTCAGGTGTTTCAGTTGCCTTGCTGACCTCTATTAGTTTAAGTTTTAATTTAGATTAACCCCAGCACCCCAATTAACCGGCAAGGGGAAAAGCTTAGATGTGACTAGTCATAACTCTGAAATCAGAATTTACTGAAGTTAAAATTATTAATTGGGATGAAGGGCCAATCAAGTAATGCTATTTCTTTTTAAACAGACCTCCAGGCCAAAAAATAATTTTTTTAAATCTTTCAGGCTAGGGATTGCCAGTAGAAGCAATTCTTTCCATAATTTCAGTTTATTTTATTAAGGCTATTTAATTTATTATATACTCCCCATTGAATAATGTACACTTCGATTAATGAAGACTGAAACATTTTTGATTGTCTCCCATGATCTCATACAATATACACCATTAATATCCTATATCAGGTATTTCCTTTGACATTCTAGAACAAAATAGAGTTCCCTACTCTTCTGACAAATGGATATAATAAGAGAAGAAAAGGAAAAAGGAATCAGGACCTCTGACTAGGAACACTTGAGGTTCCACCAATCCTCTTTCCCCTCATTACTTTTAAGACTCACTATGGTAATAATTTTATTGAACAACACAGAGTGAATAGAAAGATTAATAAAAAGTTCCTTTCTCTTTTTAGGACAAAACCAGAGTTATCTGCAATAAAGAATCACTTGTTCTACTGGGTTCACAGTGCAATTTTCCTACGTTCCTTCCTTCATATTCCATGTACATAATACAGTCATCATTGTTAAACCTTCAACAAGCAATTGCAAAATCTTTGCAAAAGTTAAAACACTAAAAATTTAGCAGAGAAAAAAAAATTATCTTGATAAATAATGATTCAACAAAAACTGATATATCACTGCTGAACAACCTCCTCAATTCTCTGGAGCTAGAAAGGATACATCCTAAAGCACAGTACATTAAGAAATATGACTTATCAAGAGACCCAGGATTATAGGAAATTATCTTAGTTCTTTAGAATAATTCAAATGTTTAGCTCAACATTCACTAACATCATTAAAAAGAAAACCATGCTAAGAGAGGTATGATGTCAGGGAAAGAATTGGGGGATGTTTGTGAAGAGATACTGAGAATGAAACTCACATTTCAACTTCTACCAATTCTTTCTGTCTGCAAAGCACCACAACCTATATATCTATATATATAAAAGCCTAAGCGACTGTTATGACCAAAGACTGAACCGAATGAAATGACCGACCAGTCACTATGATGCGCACTGACCATCAAGGGGCTCAACACAGGACCTGCCCCCTGATGGTCAGTATGCTCCCACAGCCAACCTCCCGTGGCTGGCCAACCTCCCGCGGTCCCTCTCCCTGTCCCTCGCCCTGAGCCAGCAGGCCCCAATCAGCCTGGCCCCGATCAGGACTGGCGAGATGGCCCCATTCAGCCAGGCCTAGGGACCCGACCTGTGCACGAAATCATGCACCAAGCCTCTAGTATTATTATAATCAATAGTAGCAATCTCAATCCATACTTAACTGATTTGAACAGGCACAAAAATAAATTAAAGACAAGAGATTTAATAAGTAAGAGAACCAGAAGTACAATTAAAGAATTCTGAGATTCCAGCCCTTTAGCTCCATATTCTGATATAATAGTAAATAGTGGCCTGATGCACAAAAATTCGTGCAAGAGTAGGCCTTCCTTCCCCCGGCTGCCGGCACTGGCTTCCCTCTGGCACCAGGGACCTGGGCTTCCCTCCAGCCCCAGCTTCATTTGGAAGGATGTCTGGTCTAATTAGCATATTACCCTTTTATTATTATAGAATTATAGATAGGACAAAAACCAAATAACTAACAAAAATCCTCCATTAACATTATCAAAATCAGTTAAGAATAGACATGATTCAAAGTTGAAACTGTTTTACAGATAATTCACAATCTGTAACAACTAACAAAGTAGCTGTAGCTATTTTCATTTTTAAAAGAAAAATATAAGACAAAAGAAAAGCAACAGATCCAGAACTACACAGTAAGTTAATTAAGTTTTAACTCCCTGTGTGACTCTATCCCCAAACCTTTTGGTCAGAGAAGTCGATCAGCTGTTTTAAAATGCTAAAACCTGATTTGTACAAAAGAAAAGAGTGTAAAAATCATACCTGGTGGTAAAAATCATCATCATCAAAGATTTCTTCATCCAAGTCCTTCAGGTGGGCATTGGCAGGAGCCTGAGGAAGGATCTCCTATATCAACAAGAAGAAAGAGTGAATACCATTAGGTTATCAAAGTAATGTAGTACTATAAACATTCAAAGCACTGTTTTCCTTAAGATATAAAGAGCTCTTAAAATTAAAGAACAAAAACAATCCAATTGAAAAAATGGGCAAAAACATAAACAGGAACTTGACAGAACCCCAAATAGTAAAAAAATCATTTGAAAATACTTTTAATATATATATATATATATATGTGTGTGTGTGTGTATGCAAATTTAAATAAAAAGACACCATTTTTCACCTCTAAAACTGGCAACACTCAGCACTGGAAAACACAGCTGGTGGGATTGGAAATTACAGCCTTTTTTGGAAGCAATTCGGCATTATTCATAGGGGTTTAAATGCATATTCTCTTTGATTTAATATTTCCAACTCGAGAAATCTATCCATATGCTCACACTAATACAAAAATATAAATGCTCAGGAATGTTTACTATAGCACTGTTTTAAAACTGGAGATAACAAAAATATCCACTGAATAAATTATAGTACACATCCATATTATAGAATACTCTAGCCATTAGGAAAAATGAGATAGATCTCTATGTAATGATATGGAAAAATATCTGGGATACATTAAATTTTAAAAATTGTTAAGATTTTATAAATACTTTATAGCATTTTATGTATTTATATACACATACATATCAATATAATTTAGTTTAAAAGAAAAGGCAACCACATTTTATATACGTATATTTATGTATGTTGCTATGTACATATCTTTCTGTGTCAGCAGAGAAATATATATATGAATGGAAAATAACCCAAAAGCATGTTACAACTATGAACACTGGTTAAATCTGAGGAGTAAAATTTTCAGGCTAGGGGGAATTTTACTTTTCATTTAAAATTCTTCTGAACTTAAGAAAGTATTAAATATATATTTCTACTATAAATAAAAGAGTTTCCTTTCAACAAAAGAATCTGACTATTCCAATTTTGGATCCTTTTCTGGAGTATCTAAACATCCAACATAAAGCCTAAAGAACACACTTGTTTCAATACTGACATTTCTAAAGAAATTGCTTTAAAAATGAATTTTAAAATTTGGATTACAAATGCTTCCATTACCGGACTCATATCAACTTCAAAATTAAGATAAGATTACACACAAGTTAAGAATAGCTCCATATTTTAAAGCCATTTTTTAAAAAACACATTTCTTTAACAATCTAGTTGTATTTTTCCCACTTTCTTTCATTAATTTTTCATATCAAGAGTAATACCTATAAGGAGGTGATCAGACTTTTCAGTTAATTAGCCACACAGAAACTGCTCCCCATAATCATCCTGCATGCATCACAGAGTTCTTACCGGTTGCCCTGGCAAACTCTCCGGGACAGGCTGCGCTGCTGGCTCTGGTTTGCCAAGAACTTGGTAAATAGAACGCTTGGTCTGTGTCCTTCGAAGTAATCTTTCTTTGTCCATTAGAATATGATCAATCTGAGTCAAGATTGAGCGTTCAAAGGCACCAAAACCCTGCAACAACATTAACCAGTGTCAGATAATGCAGAAAGTGTGGGCTGAAGGCAGCTACATTGGTTTCTCTATCTTTCTGTGTCAGCAGAGAAATAGACAACCCTTCTTTCAAGAGAGACTTTCTGTTAAAGACTGAGTTTGTGAATGGCTGTAATTGTTCTCAGAAAAAAAAGTGGTTAATAGATTATATTACTTTCCTACACCCAGAGTTTAACTTCTGCTCCTTTAATAATAATTGTTTAACATCTATTCTTTTAATAATAATTGTTTAACATCAACTTCTTTATTTGTATTTCCAACACTTGAACACTTACAAGGCCACAATTTCGAGACTAAAATATTCTTTCTAATAAAGTTAAATCACAAGACTGAATGGTATAAACCCCAATGGTAGGAATTCAGTAAATTTTTTTCTACAGAATGACTGATTACCACAGTGACGTCATCCATACGAGCTGTAGATCCAATTTCTTAGAACTGCTTCAGGTTGCCACAGCATGTTACACACACACACACACACACACACACTTGCCTTCCCCAGTTTTCCAGAAGCCAGTTTGGTTTTATCATGCCACTTCTGAAGTGTGCGGTTCCTGTAAACTGTGAAGTCAGCAAAACGCTTTGCCATAAAGCCAGGATAGTCATCCATCTCCAGCTTCCTCTTTGGTGGGGCCCTTTTCTGCTTCTTCTTCTCTCCCACCAGCTCTTCATCTTCACTTGAAATCTCCTCCTCACTAGAAAACCAGTAAGAATAATGAGTCCAATATAAATAAACATTACCCACATACAAAGCTAGACGTGCATGAAGTTGTGAGTATTTAGGCCTTCCTTATTTTGTCTACACATTAAATAGAACCACAGATGTGAGGATGGATTTTATTTTGTTTGAAAAGAATGTTCATGAAGTCAATCAAAACCTCATTTAACTTTTCAAATAAATATAACTGATTTCAAAATATATCTTAAAAGGTAAGCAAATCATAAAATTACATGAGATAGCAAAAACATTATTAGAAATGCATATGAACCAAGCCTATACTGGTTACAAGAGGGTCTTTAAATGTTAAAACATATAATCATACTTTTATAGCCTTAATCCCCAAATCAATAAAAACAAATGCCTCCCTATAACCAATTGTTCAGGACAACTGAATAATATTAGTTGAGCCAGATGAAGAGAAGATGAATGTGAAAAAAACTCAAAGGGGTAGGCAACAGAACCAGCATTAAGCCCCAATATTATGCACAACTGCCATGAGAAAATAATACAACCTCCAATTACACAGCCAATTGCATTCACCGGATTACAGATCCAAACACATAGTAGGTGCTCAATAAATGTGAGTTTACTACTTATCCCTCCAATTCCATAGAAAAGAGTAAAGCAAAGAATAAACAAAAGGGAAAGCAGTTAGCAGTATACCATACACAGCAGGCTCAAACAAAGGGATAGGGAGATGCTTCACTGAATGTGATAATTTCAATAAAGAAAGGGGTTTATTCTACTGTTTCCTGAAATTTCCCTCAGTGCTTCTTCCCTCAGTGAAAAGAAGATGGTTGTGACCAGAGATTCCATGGTACGGGCACAAAGTGCTTCATAAACATTAATTAAGCATTGACATTAAAAAGTGCTTTCATCCACTAATTTCAATAGCTCTAAAGAGAAGGCAAGTCTTTTGCTGAAGTCACAGAGAATGAGGCACAACTAAGTAAAAAATTCAAAACTTAATTCCCAATTTTTGTGCTATCCTGGCCAAAAGAGCAGGTAAATATAAGTGGCTCTATTTTACTAACATTTAAGTCTGGTATCTGCATGGAAAGGATTTAGCTTTCTTTTTCATAAATGATGGGACACTATTCAGATGAAAAGAAAACAAGCAACTCCACAGCTGCATTCCTCCTACCTTTCTGCTTTGGGCTTCGTCCCATCTACTAGGTACCTAGTGTCGGGGTACTGGAAGAGCAGCTCTTCCTGAAGACCTACCAATGACCTCAACAATGCTTTAAGTGCCTTGTGACCTGGGAAATAAAGCACAGAGAAGGAACAATTATCATGGCTCCTGAGCAGTTCTGGCTCAGGGTAAGAGTGCGGGCAGGCACAGGGTATGCAGGGACTAAGAACAACAACCTGAAGAGGAAGGCATTGTATTATTTCCTTTTGCGAATTCTGTTTTTCAAAAATATGTTCTTACCTGGCTCTCCTCATGGCCAACAGGATGCATTTGTAAAAAAGTTCATCAGGATTCAGTATATAGTCTATGGCTAAGCACTTTCAGAATAAAAACTGGCCCTCTGAGAAGTGAACTCTTACCTTCTTTATCAGCCTAGTCCTACTAAAGAGGCTAATGACACTGGTCATCACTATTTATGTGTTGATAGCACTCAGACATTTTTCCCAAGCTCAAACTTTGACATTTCCAGCAACTCCAAGAAAATCTTCACATGGATGTCCCATCACTCCTTCATATATAACATTTCAGAAACAGAACCTTTTTCTTCCTAATACTTCTTCCTGGTCTGATTTTTCTCTTCTCTGTTTAATGTGTTTTCATAGATCACTGACATTTTGGTGCTCTTATTCTATACATTTAATTAAAATTGTATATTTTTCACACTAATAGTTATCTCTGGCCACGCTTCTATCACTCCTTCCCTTTTCCCCTTAAATAACTGCAGTCTTCTCACAAGTAACCCTAATTTCATTTAGCAATCCCTACATTCATTTTTGATTTACAATCCACACTAACTTCAGCTTAAGTGATTTTTATAAATCTTGTTCTATCATTTCTGCTTCTACCTGGCCCAGCATGAATGATACTATTTACATCCCAACTTGTTTAATCAATGGTACACCAACACCTAAGTTAAACAAGCTAACCTTGTGAGACAGCCTTCTCAGATTGGTCAGAAGGAAATCAATAACCCAATAACTACTTTGTATCCCTTCAAATACTCTGCATATAAGACTACATAAATACTTCCTTGTTTAAAATAAGACCCTTGATCACAGCTTTTCTAAATTCTGTATTCTAGTCCTTTTATAATCAGTGTATATCCGTACCACTTGGGAACATCTGCAGTACATAATATTACCCAAAAAATCCAAAATGCCTTGTGTTCCAAACCAAAATTCCAAATCTATTGCTCTGCCTCTTAAAAAACAACAAAACAAAATTTTCACCAAATATGGAGACAACTTATACTCATGAAGAAGAAAAAAGTAATACAGCATTATTCTTCGTTCTGTCGGCTTTCAAGAAATGGATTAAGTATAAACAAGATGATAACACAGGCCAGAAGGAAAAATAGAACAAAGATGTGACAATTTTAAATCCTAAAATCAGTCAGTCTAAATGTGCTAAGTGTATAAGTAGAACACAAATTATGTAAATATATATGAGAAATTTTAAAAGGAATGAGTAGAACAAAGAATACAAATGATAATTACAAATATTAGGTTACCACAAATGGTCATCTGTGAAAAGACCCAAGAATTGATAAGAGATATCCAAAGTAGCTAAGGTTCTAAAGTATATATTGTAGCAAGAACATTAAGAAAATAGAAAAGACACATATACTTGGAAGGAAGCCCATGAAAATGGAGACTTGTCATCTCATCCAAATTCTATGTATTAACCACTATTTTATAACTTCTTTTTTAGAAATGTCTGTATCTTAAGAGACAGGGCCCATGTTTTCCAAAGTGAAACCACAAATCTATTTTACATTTGCATAGCAGTTTCTAAAATTCCCAAGACTCAACTTTGAAAATATTATGCTAAGTGAAATAAGCCAGTGGCAAAATGGCATATACTGTATGATTCCACTTACATGAGGTACCTAAAACAGTCACATTCATAGAAAGTAGAATGGTGCTTGCCAGGGGTTGAAGGGAAGGGGGAATGGGGACTCATGGTTTAATGGATACAGTTTCAATTTGAGATTATGAAAAAGTTCTAGAGATAGATAATGGTGATGGTTGCATAACAATGTGAATGTACATAATGGTACTGAACTGTACACTGAAAAATGGTAAATTTATGTCATGTATATTTTACCACAATTAAATAAACACTTTAAAAAATCCGAAGACCAGAGTATAATAAATAATTCTACTATCCTAGACAAAATAATCTACAATCCCTCAATCTTGAATTCAGTCAAAAGAACAGGGAGGAAAAGGAATATTATTCAGCCTTTAAGAAGGAAATTCTGACACATGCTACAATATAGATGAACCTTGAGGACACGACGCTAAATGAAATAAGACAGTCACAAAACAACAAATACTATATCATTCCACTTATATAAGGTACATAGAGTAGTCAAGTTCATACAAACAGAAAATTGAAGGGTAGTTTCCAGAGGTTGGGGCAGAGGGAAATAGTGAGTTGATGTTTTAATGAAGTGTAAAGATTTTTAGCTTTTCAAGATGAAAAGGTTCCAGAAACTGGTTGTACAACAATGTGAATATACTTAACACTGTTGAACTGTACACTTAGAAATTATTAGTAAGGTAAATTTTATTATGCATTTTTTTACCACAATAAAAAATTAAAAAGAACAGAAAAGGCAAGTGCCTGTCCCTTACTTCCACTAGGAACCATGTGTCATGTTCTAAAATATGAAATGAAGAACCATGCAGGGAAGAAGCTGCAGAGCAGTCCATAATGTTTATAGCTGCTTGCTCCCAACAAGCAAGTCATAATTTGACTCTAACATGTAACATAACCAAGAATTGTGAAAACATCCCATGAAAGCCTAGTACTTTAAGGGCCACTCTCAAATAGCTATACAAGCCCTTTTATTTTGTTCAAGTCAGTTTTTAAAAATCCATTGCAGATATATTAGACAGCCTATCAATCCAACAAGAAAGCAGAGAGCCAATATCAGTAAATCAAAGTGTGCCTTTCTGTTAATACTCTCTCATATGTTCTCATTTTATACACCCCTTCACCCAGTCAGAAAGTAGCCCTGAAGTATTTAAGCTCCATTCAGGGATAGCACCACCATGCATCAAAGTGTCAAGAGACCTACCAGAGATGAAATCTGCAATTCTGTGCTTCTAACCACACCAAAAAAAAAAAAAAGTTTATCAAAGTCACTAGTAGCCAACCCATGGACAACCAACAACTTCCTGTAAAGAGATTTAGAAGAAAGAACCCAATCCTCATTTCTTTGCAATATTAGGGCTACATTTCCTCCTACTAAGATTTTATGTAAAACCTGAGGAGACAAAGAGCAATCCTTTGCTGGACGTGGTAGGCCTCCTCAAAGCCACAACTGACAAGAGTGAGGAAAGACTCTCTCTAGGAGGCTCAAATCTAACAGTGAATTCTTCCCAGACAAAACCAAAACAAACCCTCTTTATCATTCATATGGGGCTGAATTCTGTTTATTTAACACTATAAATTATAAAGAGAATGGAATCAATAGTTTCTAATTCACTTCTAATTTTTCACCCATTACTGTTACCGTTTTTAAAAGCAGCAAAGATGCATATATTTTCTTCTCTCTCCTTCTTGGCAAGTGGTTATCAAAAAAAAACAAACAACAACAAAACAAAACAAAAAATAGAGACTGCCAAAGATATATGTTTATTTTGTCCTATGTGGTCAATTTCCAGAAGAGAGCAAGAAGAACATATGCCTCACCGTGTTACCAAGATTCAACCTAAACATCTAGGCACCAGCTTTAGGAATAATTTTCCAAGCAGATAATAAATAGAAAGAGTGCTTTACTAAGGGTCAGGAACCCCACATTCTAACTGACACTATCACTAACTAGTCATTTTATAGACAGAGTGGACCAATGTAATCTCTTTGAGTCTCAATTTTCTCATCTATAAAACACAGATAAATCCTTTGCCTGTTTATCTCACAGAAAAATAACAAATGTTTTTTATATATTAAGGTATTTTTGAAAGTTTTAATGTTATAAAGAAGGAAAGAATATTACCATAAAAATCATCATTTCACATGGTGAAAATTCTTAAGTTCTGCTTGTACTGATCTACAGCACTAGGGCTGAGCTAGTACTCACAGTCCTATATTAAGTATTCATTTGCATGCTACCCATATGCAAGCATTCTATATAGAAAATGTCACCAATCTAAAAACCATTTTCACCTAACAGCTTTATTTTTTCCCCCTGATTCATCTAGGCTGTCCAACAAAAACAAAATTGTAGGCAGAGAATAAGTCTGGACATGGGTGCGCAGTTCATTTATTAGATTATAAGCCAATACGTAAAACTTTGGTAAGGGGGTGGAGGTGGAATGGGAAGAGTGAATATATAAAGTAAAATAAAGCTTACCTTATCAGTTTTTAAATATCTATACTGTTATTTTTAAAATAATATGCAAACATACAATTATTTATGTACAATAAACTACCACATCCCTATTACCCCCAGATAAATATATTGAACTAGAATGTACATATTACAAGGGCATTTTTTTTCTCTCCTTCAAAAGTAACTCTAGAACTAGAGCTAAACTATAGGTCAAAATGACACACAATATATTGGCCTGAGAACAATACTTTTCATTCAAATCCACACAAGCCTGCCACTTGCACTAGTCATCCCCGGCAATTAATCCCCCAAGAAAGACGTTTGATTAAATCTTTTCAAGCAAATCCTTTGCTTTGCTTTTGTTAGTTCACTTCTTGTCAACATCTATTAAAATATGCCTTTAATTCTCCCACAATCTTAAAAAACACCGATTCCACTGTCTTCAACTTTAATCAACTGTATGGCCGGCATTTTTCATTTCATAATAATGTGCTGCTTGGAATTCAAGAGGCAGGCTCAGCATCAATCATCTGGTAAGAATTTTTCCACTGCAATAAATATGCAAATGAGGAGAGCCAGTCAGTCGTATTTCAGGCCCGACTTGCTAGTGTTTTAAAAAAGACACAAATTTATTAATTGCCGGTGGCCAGAGGAATCCTATTACTTTGGGCATTGATTACAAAGCTGTGTGAGTGATTATTGTGCAACTCGCGGGCTACCCAGGCATGAGGAAAAATTATTAAAGCAAGGCAGAGATTATCAACTCAGAATAACAATAAGCCTTAACATTTAGGCCCTAACTTCTTCAACAAAGAATTACGTGAAGGCTCCACTGTATCATAATTCCAAATTCTGTCAGTATTACTGTTTGGGCTTGTACTTTATTCCCCAAGCAGAATGGTGTTACCAGTAAGAAAGAGTACAGCAGGTAACAAATTCCTTAACACCAACCATATGGATGAGTTGTTACCATTTCCAATGTGTGTCCAACTAGAATTTTTATATATCCATGTATGAATACATATATACAGATGTGTGCACATACTGATTCCCTGATATAGATACATGGCTGTGTTATTATTGAGGACTGTGGTTTTAACTGGAACAGTATAAGGAGTACTATCCCAGTGTGTTGGCTGGTTCTGTAAACCAAAAAGCAGAATTATTTTTTTAATGATACAAAATAACCACCAGGATAACATTTTCAAAGCAGAGCATGGAGACTTATATTCTAAATCATGATGGCTAAGCCAAAAGCAGACTTGGGTTTTCATACCTCTGAGGGTACCACAGTAGAAGGCATGCAAGCTATGCAGAGGTCTATGGAGAAAAAGGTTTGATAGGCTAATACGGAATGCAAAGTGTTTTTGTGAGAAACATTCAGCCCAAGACACGTTAAATCAAATCAGAAAGAGGACTCAGTGGGCAAAACTTATTTTTTTCTCTTAAGAGAATGATGTGGGGAGTTGGGGGAGTAAGTGGAAGTTGAAATAAGGGAGAGATGAAGAGACACATGATAAAATATATTGGGTGAGCCCCTCACAGAAAGAAACAAAAAGAAAAAATCCTTAACATTTTACATTACTGCCACACTAAGTAACATGATAGATAGTGTGCATTTGAGTTCTGTGGAGGGACATCCCACTCAAGCTGTAATTTCTGACCAGGCATGAATTTATAAGGAGGGGAAAAGAACTGCAGAATTTCTTAGGTTTCCCTGAATACTCTCTCAAACACCTTGATGAAGTGTGTCAATAAATCCTTAAAAAGCCCTATAGGACACAGCAATCTAACTGATCAATGTACTTCCTGAAATCCACTACAGTTACCTTCCACTTCATAGTTCCCAGACAACCTCCATTGCTCTGGAGTACTTCCCTAACAAGGGAAATTGATTACCCCCCTTTAAAAAGAAAGAGTAACCGCTCAGAATATGAGGTACTTCAAATCCAAGTTTATTTACAAGTATTTGTTTAACTGCCTGACAGGAGTTCCCCGGGAGAGTGGGGATACTCTCTTATCTGATTAGATATTTTATATGCATATATTACTTTTATAATTTAAAATACTATTTAAAGTTAACTTAAAGAAAAATTATTAAACATAAAATTAGAACCACAATCCAAGTCACCCTCTCTTTCATATAAAATAGTCTGACCCCTTCACATTAAAAAGCCTTTAAATCAGTGGTTCTCAACCTTTTTAATGCCGTGACCCTTTAATACAGTTCCTCATGTTGTGGTGACCTCCAACCATAAAGTTATTTTCGTTGCTACTTCATAACTGTAATTTTGCTACTGTTATGAATCGTAATGTAAGTATCTTTGTTTTCCGATGGTCTTAGGCGACCCTGCTAGCAGTTCTCAACCTGTGGGTCCGATGGTCTTAGGCTCTACAGCAGCGGTTCTCAACCTGTGGGTCCGATGGTCTTAGGCTCTACAGCAGCGGTTCTCAACCTGTGGGTCACGACCCACAGGCTGAGAACCGCTAGCAGGGTCGCCTAAGACCATTGAAAAACACAGATATTTACATTACGATTTATAACAGTAGCAAAATTACAGTTATGAAGTAGCAACGAAAATAACTTTATGGTTGGAGGTCACCACAACATGAGGAACTGTATTAAAGGGTCACGGCATTAAAAAGGTTGAGAACCACTGCTTTAAATAAACAGACTCTTAGGTAGTGAAACTATTCCTAACTAAATGCCAAAATTCTCCATAGAGTACAGGTCTGGAAACAACTCCTTTGAAAATGGGGATTCAGAGAATACCTTTCTGAAAATGAGGATTCCCATGCAGAATTAATCACTCCTTTCTCAGTATCATTCATATCACTGCTACCACACTTATACTGTATCATGAGTCTGACTTCACTGCACTGTTAGCAGCTCAAGAGCAGAGACCTCATCCTATCACTCTAGCATCCAACACATCACCTGGGCCATAAGAAATATCCTTGGGGGGGGGGGAGACAATGGTAAGATATGTACACATATAATACCTTAATAAAAAAAGGGGGGGGGAATATCCTACAATATTTTAGTTCCAGAAAAAGGATGCCTAGGTCACATGGCAGAACATCTTATTACACTATCATTTCCAAATCTAATGCTGACAAGCAAACAAACTGTGGTCTCTGTACCTGCTAACTGTGATAAATATGTATCCTCCACAAGCTGACCTTTGTTAACAGAAGCAAAGTAATCGAACTGATCTTTTCCCTTATAATACACCAACTATAATTGTATAGGTAGGTTACTTCTAAGAGTGTCAAAACCATCTTACCAGATTGAAGAACCTAAAATTGTTACAATATATTCTCATAAAGATTTAGTAGTTATCACCACTTAGAGGGATAAACTAAGGCTCAGACAATAAAAGTTAGTTTTCCTTTTTTTTTTTAATATTAGGAAGACTAGGCATTATTTATTTGCCGACTGAAAACGAAACACTTGGAGAGGATGCTTTCATGTAAACAAAGAACAAAAAAATACTTAAATGATTTATGCTTGAAAAGTGGTTTACCCATCTACACCTTACTATGAGTTCCTTGAGGCAAGGACTATGAACCTTGGTATGCTTGGTGTTGGCAAATGGTCGACTCTATGTTGCTGACTGAATAACTGAAAAAAATGACACTAATATTTTTCTTGGCACATACTTTTTTGTATGTGCATTTCAAGACATCAAAGAACTAACTGTACTAGTAAGTGCAGAATTTATTTATATAACCCTTTTAGGAAGAGGGAAACAAATACTTTGGCCATAGAACTACAGTCTAAGAAAAGACTGTACTATCACTATGAAGATTAACAGTTAACACTAAGAACCTACTAAGTTGCAGGCACTAGCCCCTAAGCACTCTGTATGTATAACTCATTTAAATCCTCACAACAACCCTTTGATTAGATACTATTATTATACTACCACTAGAGGCCTGGTGCACAATATTCATGCACAGGTAGGGTCCATAGGCCTGGCCAGCGATCAGGGCCAATTGGGACCAGGCCTCCCTTCCCTGGCTGCCAGTCAGGGCCTTCCTTCATTCTGCGCCACCCCCTGGTGGTCAGCACACATCATAGCTAGCGATCGAATTCCCAGTCTCCCCGTCGAATTCCCGAGGGGACAATTTGGATATCAGGCTTTTATATATAGAGATAGAAGATTACTGGTATACAGATGAAGAAAATGAAACACTCCTACAAGCTTAAAAAAAAAGCCTGCACATTTTTCATTTTCTAGGTCAATGTATATGTATGAGTACAAACTATCTGGAAAACGAAGTGTAATAAAATTTCAATTACTAAAAAAATGACAAAACTGTCCTCCCCTTACACAATTAAACACATACACACACACTCACACGTGAGGCTCTGTTACAATGTTATGTCCAGCCCTAGCCAGTTTGGTTCAGTGGACAGAACATTGGCCTGAGGAATGAAGTGTCCCAGGTTCGATTCTGGCCAAGGACACATGCCCGGGGTTGCAGGCTCAATCCCCAGTAGGGGTGTGCAGGAGGCAGCCAATCAATGATTCCCTCTCATCATTGATGTTTCTCTCGCTCTGAAATCAGTAAAAATATATAGAAAAAAGAGAAGATAGCAAAGTATTGCTTTTAAAGAAAGAAAAAGTAGATTTATATTCATTAACATGGGAAGATATAAAGCATAATCTCATTTATGGCTTTTTAAAAAGTTTAAATTGACATAAAGTATATGGAAAGATATATACCAAATTGCTAAATATAGTTATCTCTGAAGAGCACTATTAAGAGTAGGGAAAAAGGGGACTTGTTTAATCCATGTTACATATTTCAGTATTGTTTTGGGGCAGGGGTCAGTGCTATCTGAAAATATTTTTTTACTACAAACAAATTTTACTTTTATGATTTTTAAAAAGGCAATGAATATTAAATAAATATATTTCAAAATACAGAGAGGTCTTCTAAGATAGATTTAATTCTTTCTGTCAACAGAAAATCAAACAAGGAGAAACATTAAAATAGAAGCAGGAAAGATTAGAGGTGGCCAGAAGATTGATTGACAAGGAGATTATCCACCCCTAAAACTAGTTTAAAACTTTCCCTATACGATTCCCAAAGAAATACCAAAAACCAATAAATGTAAGGGAAAAATTGTTTACCCTCATTGAACACTGGGAAATATAAATTTTTAAAAACGTAAATTAAAATAAGCAGAAACCATTTTCCATCTATCAAAGTGACAAAGATGAAAAAATTAAGATAAAATTCAGTATTGACAAGGAAAAGGGAAACTGACATTCATATAAAGAATGTAAGAAAGTGAACTAATATAACTTTACTGGAGGGCAACTTGGCGATACAGATCAAAAGCCTAAAAATTTAGTATATCCTTCGAACACATACTAATTCCACATACAGAAATTTATTTTATGCAATAACACAATCATGGCTGTGAATAAAGATTTAGTAACAATGATATTTATTGTATTCTTTATAAAAATGAAAAACTGGACACAAGCCAAATGTCCAACAATAAATAATTGGTTATGTGATGGAAAGTTGATGCTAGCATTAAAAATAATGCTGTAGAGCCCTGGCCAGGTAGCTCAGTTGGTTAGAGCTTCATACCCATACAACAAGGTTTTGGGTTCCAGCCCTGGTCAGGGCACATACAAGAATCAACCAATGAATGCATAAATAAGAGGAACAAGAAATTGATATTTCTCTCCTCCCCTTCTCTCTCTCAAATCAATAAAAAGTAATAATAATAATAATGTTGTAGAATAATATTTAATGACATGGAAAAATATTCATGATCTCTGTTAAGTAGGAAAAAACAGATTGCAATATAGAATATAGCTCCATTTTTGTTCTAACTACATACCCACAAGGGGGAAAAAACTAGAAAAGATACACATACCCACACACCAAAATATTAAAAGTACTTAATGCTAGCTGCTGGGATCAGAGAGCATAATTTCCTTACTTTTTTGCTTGGCCATTTTCTGAATTTTATATAATGATATGTACTACATTTATAAGAAAAATAAACCTGTTTATCTATTTCTTTATCACTTAAAAAATGTCATACCTGTCAATAGCAGAGGAACTAGGTCAGGTGATCTCCCGAGGGCCCTTCTAGCTCTCTTACTGAAAAAACAGTATGCAGGAAAAATTGAAGGATGCATTTACTACTTGCACTCTAAGCTTCTGTTTTACAACAAATTCATCTCCATAGCACTCCTGACTTCATTCCTTTAAGCTTTGACCTTTATTCCCTCACACTTTGTTGGAAAAAATAAAATAAAATAGTTAAACTATAGGTATAGTGATTGGCCAAGAGCAAACCTGTTTTCTGTACTAGCTTTATATCTAACAGTGTGACCTTAACTAGTTACGAACCTGTCCAAGACTTGAATTCCTCATATGTGCAGCACACTTATTAGCACCTATTTCACAGGCCGCTGTGAGAACTAAATGAGACATTTGTGAAGAACTTAATACAGTACATGGAGAGTAATGCACAATTGACAAATGGGAGCTATTTTTATTATTTTTAGTGTATACGGGCATCTAGCATTATACTTACACAATACTTATAAGATGGACGTAAATTGATTATCCCAATTCTCAAAATACCACATTTGATAGCTTTCTATTCATGTTCTTATATCTTAATAGAAGCCTGGTGCATGAATTCATGCAGGAGTGGGGTACAGCCAGCCCACCCCAATCAGGGCCGATCAGGCTGGGCCAGCCAGGGGAAGAGGCCGTGGGCGGTTGGTGGGCCAGCCCTGCCCCCAATCAGGGTAGGAGGACCAATCAGGGGTGGGGCTGGCCAGGGAAAGGGGCTGGCCAGGGATAGGGGCAATGGGCGGTTGGCCAGCTGGCCCCGCCCCATGGTCAAACTCCCAGTTGAACTTCCAGTCAAGGGGACAATTTGCATATTAGCCTTTTATTATATATGCCTTAGAGGCCCAGTGCACAAAATTCGTGCACGGGGTGTGGGGGGTAGGTGTCCCTCAGCCCAACCTGCACCTTCTCCAATCCGGGAGCCCTCAGGAGATGTCCTACTGGGGAGCAGGTCTAAGCCTCAGTCTGGCCTCCCTCTATAGGAGGTGACCAGGCTGATTAGGGGAAGACACCACCCTCATCACCCCACTACTGCTGCCACTGCCGGCTACTGCAGCCGCCAAAGTGTTTTCATCAACACGGACTCCAGTCCCTTCACCATGAAAAAAATGACAAGTTTCGTTAGGCATTTTCAAGATATCTCTTTCATAGGATATGACATCTCTTTCTTTCTTTTTATCCTCAACTGAGGATATTTTTCCATTGATTTTTAGAGAGCATGGAAGAGAGAGGGAAAGATAGAAAGACACATCAATGTGAGAGGGACACTTCAACTGGTTGCCTCCTGCATGAGCCCTGAACTGGGCCCTGGCCAGGGAGGAGCCTGCAACCTAGGTACATGCCCTTGATCAGAATCAAACCTGGACCCTGCGGTCGGCAGGCCGAGGCTCTATCCACTGAGCCAAACCAACTAGGGCAGGATATGACATTTCTTAGCCCCTCCAGCAGTGGACCTTCATTTATTTCCTTCAGGAGTGAGGTGGAAAAACCCTAGATCACCTTCTTGGATTCTTATTACCCAAGTTACCAAGAACACTGAGAGTGGTGTATGGGGAGCTTAGCCAATGAGCAGTCAGAAAAGGTGTTTCCTTTGCAGCTCACATGCAGAGGCAGGACTGCCGGCGTGCGCAGCTGGCAGGCCCTCTTCTCTCCAAGCCTGCACCATCCATGGCTTGACTCACCACACACACAGTCCCCTTGCGCCCACCTGCATGCGTAGCCTCCTCCTGAGCAGTCGTGACATTACAGCGTCCTGGCTAATTTGCATATTACCTCTTTAGATATAGATATAGATATAGATATAGATAGATAAGTCATACTGAAGACACCAGAAATACTTTATAATTACTGGAGTAGAATATTTGTCTCTGCCCTTCCCCCCACCCTCATCATAGCTGACATTTATGTAGCCTAGATTATGTACCATCTGTAGGATGTAAGAACCTTTAAAAACTATCTGATCCCAGCTGGTGTGGCTCAGTGGTTGAGCACTGACCCATGAACCAGGAGGCCATGTTTCAATTCCTGGTCAGGGCACATATCCGGATTGCCAGCTCCAGCTCCAGTACGGGGTGTGCAGGAGGCAGCAGATCAATGATTTCTCATCATTGATGTTTCTCTCTCTCCCTCTCCCTTCCTCTCTCTGAAATCAATAAAAATATAGTAAAAAATATTTAAAAACAAAACAAAACTGAACAGCCTCTCTATCTCTAAAAATTCCCCTTGCATAAAACAGAATGAATAGCTAGTAAGAACTTTTCTCAAAATAGTAGCAATTTGGATTTATCTAGAGGCAAATTTACTCAATTGCCCCCAGGAAAAAAATCTGGTAAATTTGAGACTAAACATTCAGCAAAACAATCAATGTTATATGAAAGGTAATTAAAATTTATCAAAGAACTCAGCTACAATCCAGTGTTGTCCAAGTACAACAAATTTTCAAAGAAAATCATCTAGGCAAACTTATGTGGGGATAGGTTATAAATAATAATTATAATAATCAAGAGAGAATTATGTCTTAAAGGTATCATGATACAGACTTTCTCTAAGATAATTCATAAGTAACATTATAGCCTTTTTTTCCCCCCTCACACTGCCTACTACCCCCTATCCCATCTCCTCTCCTTGTCAAACTTCCATTAAGACTTAATGGAAAAATAAATCTAGTGAGAGAAAATATATACTCATTAAAATGTCTGGAATAATACACCCCATGGTGTTTTCTCTGAGGAGGAGGTATGGGGATTTGGAAAACTGGGAGAACTTTTACTTTCTCCTTTACATACATCTATATTGTTTACGAATTTTTTAAATTTTATTTATTGATTGGCTTTGAAAGAGAGAGAAAGGGATAGACAGGGGAAAGAGAAACAATGATTTGTTGTTCCGCTTATTTATGCATTCATTGGTTGATTCTTGTATGTACCCTGACTGTGGATCGAACCCCCAACCTTGGCATATCAGGATGACACTCTAATATATATATAAATGGAAGAGCATAAGGACAAACTAAATTAAGTCCTATAAAATCCCTAGCAAGTTCATAATTTCAGGGAAAAAATGCCTCTACACTTTTGAAAAATGCTTTGCAGCTTCACATAGTATTTTTAAAGATAGACTGGCTACTATTAGAAAAATACATTATGAGTAGATAAGCATTAGCCATGGTTAAAACTGAAAAGAAGGAACCTGATGAACCAGTGAACTGATTTCGTGTTTCCAACTGCTATTCATATTCCCTTTCTTTTTTAACTGCCTTTCATTCTTCAACTCCCTTTATTTTTAAGAATAGTTTATTGATTTTTTTAGACTGGGAGAAGAGAGAAATATCCATGTGAGAACATAACATCAATCTCCTGCCTCCTGCAGGCCCCCTACTGGACGGTCAAGCCCACAAACCAGGCATGTGCCCTATCGGGAATCCAACCAGCAACTCTTGGTGCATGGGACAACACCCAATCAATTGAGCCACACAAGCCAGGGCTACACTCCTTTCTTACACACCAAGATGGAGACCACCTCTGGTTTAGACCAAGGATTCCATACACTGAGAAACTTGCATCTTGCACTTTTACCATGTAAATAATGCACAGATCCTGCGGGAACATGCCAAACACTAGGATTCTTAATTAATGGAGCTGTTTAATGTGCAAATCAGGAACAAATTGCAAGTTCTGACTTGCATTGATTATGAAAACAATTGAATGAGCAAGACTCTAAAAAATACCCACACACAACAGAATCCTAAGTCTTTGAAGAGACCAAAAGAATACAAAGCTCTCAAACCAGTCAAGTCTGACCAATGTCCAAAATGCAAACCTAAAACAGTGCTGCTCACTAGTACACAATGAATTAAAAAAACAGAAGCAAAAAGCCAACAGTTTAATCAGAAAGCTATCACTATAAAAGCATCTATTCCACCAACACTTGCATTAAGCAGAAAAACGAGTGTTTACTCCAGAAGCTCATACACACTGTTTTAAGGAAGGGAAAAAACACACTCTCTATGTACACACTTATATGTATATAGGTATAACAAAACAATGCTGTCTCTTTAAAAAGAAATTCATCCTATATAAATTATAGCCATAAACTTTTCCTGCAGTGCAGCCTAATTAATTCTTGTTCTATACACAAAGGGAAATGCTGGGTGACAAATGGGTGTGAGGCCAGAAAGCTGCCAGGTCTGCAAAACATTTTCTACTTCAATTTATAAGCAATTTTGCAGTAAATCATCAACCAGAACCTGGAATCTCAGGAATCTCTGAATGTCCAAACCACATTATATCATATCACTTATCAAAGAGAGAAGGAAAAAGAGTTTAAAGACATCTCATTTTTCAGTTCTAACCCACATCAAAATCTAGAAGCTCTGTGTAATCTATTATTCTCTTCTGGGTCAGGTTTTAGTACCAAAGATATATATTTCAAGCAAAAATGACAATATAGGTTGATGCAGCCCATTCTTCCATCCCTAGAAGTACTGTATCACGTATCCATTACTATAAGAAATATTCCCAGAGTTATCTGGGAATCAGCACACAACTATTTATAGCCCCTCCCTCAATCCAAGCAAAATGTTCACAATCAAACCAAACTGCAGGGTTCAGCAGTGAGCCACTGTGGAAAAACAGGTGGGATACACTCCAAGGAAATGAGGCTACTGAAGAGGAAAATAGAAACTACAAAGAAGAAAGCAGAGCTGCCCCTATATAGTCAAACCCTTCCCCCTCCCCTAACCTCTGCCAGCTCTCCATCCCTTTTTGACAGAATGTCATCTGAATGGAATTTTAAAGTACATAATTTATTTTTTTATTGTTTAAAGTATTACATATAGTATTACATATGTCTCCTTTAAAGTACATAATTTATTAAAACTGGACTCTTTCACTGCCATAATAACTTTGACATTCAACAAGTTTTTGCATTTATCATGTTTGTTCCTTTTTATTGCTGAGTAATGTACCAGAATTGGTTTACCCATTTGCCACTGAAGGACATTTGGGCTGTTTCCAGTTTTGGGTGATAATCAATGAAGGTGCTATAAACAAGGATGTACAAGTCTTTGCATGAACATATGTTTTTATTCCTCTATGGTAAATATCTAAAACTAGGACTGCTGGATTATCTGGCAAATACATGTTTAACTTTATAAAAAAAAAAAAAAACTAAAAAAAAACTGCTCAACTGCTTTCCAAGGTGGCTGTCCTATTTTGCATTCCCACTAATAATAGATGCAAGTTCCAGTCACTCTAGCACTTGGTGTTGTCAGGTGTTTGTTTTTAGCTATTCTAGTATGTAGTAGTAGCTCATTGTGAGTTTAATTTGCATTACCTCAACACTAATGATTATGTTAAACATTTTTTCATATGCTTATTTGCCATCATATACCTTCCCTGGAAAAGTCTCTGTTCAAATATATATTTAAAAATGAATGGAGAAGCAGCGAGAGAAACAGTAATATGAAAACAAAACATCATTGGCTGCCTCCTGCACACCCCCTACCGGGAATCAAGCCCACAATCTGGGCATGTACCCTGATCAGGAATCAAACCGACAACTTTTTGGTGTACAGGACAAAGCCCAGCCAACTGAGCCACACCAGCCAGGGCTTTCGTTCTCTTTTTAATGGGTGTTTTTTTATTGTTGGGTTTTGAGAGTTCTGTATATATTCTGAACACGTCTTTTGTTGAATATGTGATTTGCAAACATTTTCTCTAGGCCTCTAGCTTGTCTTTTCATTCTGTTAACATATCCTTCACAGAGCAAAATTTTTATTCTGATTTAGCCCAATCATCAATTTGTTCTTTCATGGATTGTACTTTTGATGTTGTATCTAAGAACTCTTTGCCTAACAAAGTCATGAGGATTTTTTTCCCATGTGTTCTTCACTTTATAGTTTTTTGTTTTATGTCAATGATCTATTTCATGTCAATTTTTGTCTAAAGTGTGAGCTATTGATTAAAGGTCATTTTTTGCAAGGGAATGTACATTGTTCTAGCACCATTCATTGAAAAGACTATCCTGTCTCAAATGAGCTGACTCTGCACCCATGTAAAGAGTCAATTACCCATATTTCTGAACTCTATTCTAGTCCACTGATTAAAGTAACTTTTAGAATAAATAAACCCACAATGAAAGGACAAAGTATGAGAGAGATGACAGCAACTCAGTTTGGTAAGCTAAAAAGCCAACTGACTAAGCAATTATGAGAATGTCTAAAATGAAAAAGACTGACCATATCAAATGTTTATGAGGATGTGAAGCAACTGGAACTCTTACACAATGCTGGCGAGATTTTAAAATAGTAAAACCACTTTGGAAAAGAGGTTGGCAGTTTCTTTAAAAATTAAACATATAAACATATATGTACTAGAGGCCCAGTGCACGAATTTGTGCATGGGTGGAGTCCAGCAGGGCCAGTCAGGGGGAGGGGCTGCAGAAGGTTGGCCAGCCGGCCCTGCCCCCTGGTCAAACTCCCGGTAGAGGGGACAATTTGCATATTAGCCTTTTATTATATAAGAAGATATGCATAGCCCATGGACACAGGCAATAGGATGGTGAAGAGTGGAGGCGGGCGTGGGTAGGGGCTGAGAGTATGGGAATAAATAGGGGGGAAATGGGAGACTTGATTTGGGTTAGTGGAAACACAATACAGTGAACATATGATGTGTTGTGGAATTCTGCACCTGAAACCCGTATAATTTTGTTTATCAGTATCACCCCAATAAATTCAATAAAAAGGAAAAAAGTACTCAAAGAAGAAATTGAAAATAAAGCTAAAGAAATTGTCTTAGAATGTAGAACCAGAGAGTGAGAAGAAAGAGAATTGAAAAAAAAAAAAAAGAGAGAGAGAGAGAGAAACAGAGGAACAGTCTAACACCAAATAATAGACCTTCTAGAAAGAGAGAAAACAGAGGTAATAAAATCACTAACAAAGTAATTCCAAGAAACTTTTCCAGGACTGGAAGTTATGTTTCCAGACTGAAAAGACCCTGCAAGTACTCTGCACAATGAATGAGGACACATGTATACCAAGGGGCAGCATCATGAAACTTCAGAATTCTTCAGACAAAGAGAAGTTTCCAGTATCCAAAAATGGAGGGGAAAAAAGTAAGATCAGTAATCAGAATGGCTTTTGACTTATCAATAGCAATTTTGTAAGGTGGAAGGTAATAGAATACTATTCTATAGAATTTTATATACAAACAGAATTGTGATGAGTGTCATTACAGAATAAAGGTATTTTCAAACAAGCAAGGTCTAAAAATGTTGATCTCTCATGCACCCTTTCTCAGCAAGCCACAAGAGAATGTGCTTTACCAACGTAAGGGGATAAGCCAAGAAAGATGCTGGAATATGTAGAAGATCCACAGAAGCAAGAAATGAAGGTAATGCCAGCACATTAGCTGGGCGCAGAAGCTGAACAGTTCAGATTGAGCAAGTCAAAAGCCTCTAAGAGTGGAATCCAAGATGGCGGCGTAGGTAAACACCTAAACTGCTGCCTCCCACAACAATTTCAAAAATACAACTAAAAGAAAAAACGTCTATCACCCAGAACCACGGGAAAGCTGGCTGAGTGGAAGTTCTATAACTAGAAGGAAAGAGAAAAGAGCACGAGCCCTGAAAAGCTGAGGTACGGAGGCGCGTGATCCGGGCTGGCAGCGGGCGTTGCTCTTTTCAACCCAAAGGGAGACAAGCCCCCGATTACTCTGAAATACAGTTTCTGGGGAGACGCGGGGGACCCAAACTCCTACGGGGAGAAGCTGGACTGTCTGCCAGTGAGGGTGGCTTGCTTGCAGAGCTGCGCGCAGGAATAATTGTTTACGGCACTGGGGCACGGGACTGCTGACAGGGACTCAGAGCCGGCTAACTAGCAGCCATTGCTGTTTGCCACGCCCTAGCCTAGTGACGCCCTGAGACCCCGCCCTGCACAACCTACAAACCCACCCAAGCTCTAAGCAGCGGCTTTTGCATAAGAAAGCCCTGCACTATCGCAGCTTAACCTAGCAAACTTGCAGCCTGGGTCAGACAGCTCCAAAACCTCCAAACCACAAGCAAAGAGGAGAAAACTGTAGCTCTCACTGTAGCTCCTGCTGGGTGGCCTCAGACAGTAGCTACCTGCACCCCATTGGAGATCCAGAAGCCAGTGCACCTAGTGGTCAGTGTGAGACACCAGATTTCAACTCCTCACATCCATAAGTGACACATTCAAGAGGCAGACTCAGTGAGCACCAAAGCCCCACTGAAACAAGTCCTGCCCCATAAGTGTGTCTTCAGCGCAGCAGTTCTTCCATTATAGACACAGCGAGTGCTCACAGCTAATTGGCTTGGAGGTCAATTCCTCCCAGTGTACCAACAGCAATTAAGGCTTAACTACACCAAGACTTTGCACTCAGCCCACAAAGGGGTGTACCAAGAGCATCCACCTCATGTGATTGAGGAGGCTGAGCTACTGCCCCCTATAGATCACCTACCACACAAAGCTACTCCATCAACACAGGGAAGCAGCCAAAATGTGGAGACAAAGAAACATGTCACGAATGAAAGAAACAGAGGAAAACAAACTACTGGATGACATAGAGTTCAGAACCACATGTATAAGGTTACTCAAGAATCTTCTTAAAACCGCTGAGAAACTTGATGAGACCTTCAAGGAGCTTAATGAGAATGCCAAAAAAATGGAAAAGGATCAGTCAGAAATGAAGCATACACTGTCTGAAATAAAGAATATACAGAAAACTCAACTGTAGATCAACGTACCCCAAGAATCAAACCAAAGATCTGAAATATGTGGAAACAAAAAACATCCAACCAGAAAAACAAAAAGAAAAAAGAATCCAAAAATATGAAGATAGTGTAAGGAGCCTCTGGGACAACTTTAAGCGAACCAACATCCGAATTTTTGGGGTGCCAGAAGAAGGGAGAGAGCAAAATATTGAAAACCTATTAGAAGAAATAATGACAGAAAACTTTCCCTACCTGGTGAAAGAAATAGACTTACAAGTTCAGGAAGCGCACAGAACCCCATGCAAGAGGAATCCAAAGAGGACCACACCAAGACACATCATAATTAAAATGCCAAGGGCAAAAGACAAAGAGAGAATATTAAAAGCAGCAAGAGAAAAACAGTTAATTACCTACAAGGGAGTACCCATACGACTGTCAGCTGATTTCTCAACAGAAACTATGCAGGCCAGAAGGGAGTGGCAAGAAATATTCAAAGTGATGAACAGCAAGAACCTACAACCAAGATTACTCTACCCAGAAAAGCTATCATTCAGAGTTGAAGGTCAGATAAAGAGCTTCACAGACAAGAAAAAGCTAAAGGAGTTCATCGCCACCAAACCAGGATTACATGAAATGCTGAAGGGTATTCTTTAAGAAGAAGAAGAAAAAGGTAAAGATAAAAATTATGAACAACAAAATGACATCAAATACATACCTACCAACAAGTGAATCTAAAAATCAAGTGAATAAAAAATCTGAAGAACAGAATGGACTGGTGAATATAATAGAATCAGGGACATAGAAAGGGAATGGACTGACGATTCTCAGGGGAAGCAAGTGTGAGGGGTGCGGGAAGAGATTGGACAAAAATCTTACTCCTATGGATGAAGACAGTGGCGGGGGGTAAGGGCATGGGGTGGGGTGGGGAATCAGGTGGAGGGGAGCTATGGGGGAAAAAAAAGAGGAACACCTGTAATAATCTGAACAATAAAGATTTATTTTAAAAAAAAAAAGCCTCTAAGAGAGACTTCTGTAGGAAGATAAATCAGCAGAATATCTGATGCAACTGAATATCCTGAGGGGAGAGTTAAACAACCAGAGTAAAGTTTGGGCTTGAATTACTGCATAGAAAACAAAATAAATAAAAATGGAACAATTATTAACTCTAGAAAACAAAATGGAGTGTGGGAAAGGAAAAATAATAATAGTATATATATTACTCAGCTCAGCTATGAACAGTGTTTACACAGACATAATATTGTAAACACTGACTATTGATCTAACCAAATTACAATATAACCATGAAGAGACAAGGAGGTGTGTATGAGTGTAGTAGGAGAGCTAAATCCTCATTTTCATAATGAAGAGTCAATAGATAATGCCTAGAACGGAAAAATCAAGTAGAAACAAAACATGTTAACTAGAGATATAAAGATAAATCCTATGGATTCCCAAAAAAACAGAATTAAAAATTTAATTTTTGCTTCGGGAGAGTAGATTATGGCAAGGGGGTTATGTGTACAGACAGCAGAATCTGGTTTTCATAACAAGCTTTGTCAAACTATTTGACTCTTCAAATTATATACATGTATAACTTGGGTGAAAATTTCAAAGAAAGGGAAACTGTCCAAGGTAAACAGAAAAGCTGGTGGAGACAGGAACAATTTTAGGAACTAAAGTGAAAACAAAACAAAAAAAAGCTTTAAATGTACGTAATATACTCCAAGCATATTAATTATATTGAAAAGGAACATTCAGAAAGCAAAAGAGGTTAAAAATATAATTAAAAAAAAAAAAAACTAGCCTGGTCAGTGTGGCACAGTGGTTGAGCGTCAACCTATGAACCAGGAGGCCACAAGTTCAATTCCCGATCAGGGCATGTGTAGGGGTTGTGGGCTTGATTCCCAGTAGGAGGAGTGCAAGAAGTCAATCAATGATTCTCTCTCATCATTGATGTTTCTATCTCTCTCTCCCTTTCCCTCCCTCTCTGACATTAATAAAAATATATTTTTTTAAAACTGCTCATTAAGATCACAGATAACCATCATGCTGCAAAACTAAATGTTCAATTCTCAATCCTCATTTACCTACCCTGTCAGGCACATTCTCATCTTTCATATCAGAGAATAAATAGAGACATAAAACAAAGTATCTACAATTACAGGAGTAAAACAGAAATAGAATGAGACTAAATATAAGGCAAAGAACTCTTGTCTTCCAGAATGCTTCTGTACTGTTTATCATATTCAAGTATAATTTTCATAAAATGATTTAAGAATAGGTTTTAAGACATAAATAACAATAGAGCAAGCATTTTATGCAGTGGTTAGGCTCTGAAATCTAAAGTGTGAGAATAAAGCAAAAATCAAGTTCTAACACAACTACTTTAAAAATCCCTAAAATTGCCCATAAAGTTCAGCACCATGCTGTCTCTCCACTAGTTCAATATATTCAGTTCCTACCCTCAAACACTAGAACACACAGCTACTTCATTGATTAAACAAATAATTGTGTTTAGGACCATTATACAAAGACTGTATGCTGTCACTGTGGTGTGTTTGTGTTTTTTTTTTGCATATTATAACTTTAAACACTAGATTCATACATAGTGTGTCTGATGAGAGGTATTCAGGAACAGAAAATAATTGATCCAGCTGCCCTCTCATGCTTACTTCAGGGCACTCACTCACTCACTCAATAAAATGGCAGGCAGAATTGCTGGTACTATTTAAGCTGTCCCTCTCTCCCTCTTTTTCTTTTGGCCAGGAATATAGTGAAAGGTTAATTAAATGTCCATACAAAGTTCCCAATATTCGGTGTACAACTTCATCATGAATAATAGAGTGATCCTACCTGGAACTACTACTACTAGCCAGGGTTGCTGCCTTCTCTAACTCATTACTATTAATGAGTTACTAATTGTTTCTGGAGCCAAAGACAACCCTAATTCCTAACAAATCCAAAACAAAACAAATTTCCATAATTTTGAAGCTTTCACAGCTCCGTCTCATCTTTTCAGGGCAAGAGGAACCACTGGGGAAGTCTGACACTCTGCTCCTGGTTGCACTGCTTGGTTATTATGGAAAAGCACTTGCTTTACTCTCTACATAATATAAGTGCCTAATTAACCAGGTTGAACAAAATAGGTAGTAGTTCAAGAGGGACCAAATGTCTTCCTACACAGAGCTCATTTGCAAATAAATAAGACAAAACATAGCATATATTTCAATGCTAAGTCAACAGATACGATGTAAATATCAAATAGAAAGTCATCATCAAGACATGATGGCTTTCATTTCCCACCTAGGAAAAAGGAAAGATCAAAAAATAATATTCTGGAGAGAAACCAAGATGGCAGCATAGGTAAACACCTAAACTGCTGCCTCGCACAACAATATCAAAACTACAACTAAAAGATAAAACAGACACCATCCAGAACGACATGAAAGCTGGCTGAGTGGAAATTCTACAACTAGAAGAAAAGAGGAAAGCACATTGAGACTCAGAGGAGCTGCAAAAGGCTGTGGTACGGAGACTCGCACGCAGAGAGGACGGGCAGCTGTGTGCACGGGCGGCTGAGAGTGCAATGGCTCTCTAAAGCGGGAAGGAGAAGGAAGCTCCTGACGGCACTGAACTCCAGTCCCAGGCTGGGAACCCTGACTCATTTGGGGAGAAACTGGACTGTCTGGCAACGGGTGAAACTCGAAGGCGGCTTTCTCTCAGAGGTGCTTGCTTGCAGCAATTACCGAGGGACATTGAGACCCAGGGGCCTCATAGGGTGGGGCTGATGGGAAACCAAGGCTGTCTGCTCTGCCCTGAAACTCCGCCCCATCCAAGCTGAGCACAGAGGCTATTGCAATTTTGCAAGTCTTGTCTCATAAGAGTGTCTCCAGCACAGAAGTTTTCCCAGCGTAGACACTGCTGATCCTCACAGCCAATTGGCCTGGAGGTCAATTCCTCCCAGTGATACCAACAACAATCAAGACTTAACTACACCAAGGCTGAGCACACAGTCCACAAAGGGGTGCACCAAGAGTGTCCACCTCAGGTAACTGGGGAGGCTGAGCCACTGGGCCCTAGAGGACACCTACCACACAAAGCTACTCTACCAACTCAGGGAAGCAGCCAAAATGCGGAGACAAAGAAACAGATCACAAATGAAAGAAATGGAGGAAAGCAAACGACTGGATATAGAGTTCAAAACCACAGTTATAAGGTTTTTCAAAGAATTTCCTAGAAAAGGCCAATAAATTTAGCGAGGCCCTCGAGGATATGAAAAAGGACCAACTAGAAATTAAACGTACAGTGACTGAAATAAAAAATATTATACGGAGACCTAACAGCAGACTAGAGGACTACAAGAATCAAGTCAAAGATTTGAAATACAAAGAAGCAAAAAACACTCAACCGGAAAAACAAAAAGAAAAAGAATCCAAAAAGTTGAAGACCTCTGGGACAACCTCAAGGGTAGCAACATTAGAATTATGGGGGTGCCAGAAGAAGAGAGAGAGCAAGATACTGAAAACCTATTTGAAGAAATAATGACCGAAAACTTCCCCTACCTGGTGAAAGAAATAGACTTACAAGTCCAGGAAGCACACAGAACCCCAAACAAAAGGAATCCAAAGAGGACCACACCAAGACACATCACAATTAAAATGCCAAGAGCAAAAGACAAAGAGAGGATATTAAAAGCAACAAGAGAAAAACAGTTAATTACCTACAAAGGAGCACCCACACAATTGTCAGCTGATTTCTCAACAGAAACTATGCAGGCCAGACGGCAGTGGCAAGAAATATTCAAAGTGATGAATAGTAAGAACCTACAACCAAGATTACTCTACCCAGCAAAGCTATCATTCAGAATTGAAGGGCAGATAAAGAGCTTCACAGATAAGAAAAAGCTAAAGGAATTCATCACCGCCAAACCAGTATTATATGAAATGCTGAAGGGTATTCTTTAAGAAGAGGAAGAAGAAAAAAGTAAAGATAAAAATTATGAACAACAAATACATGTCTATCAACAAGTGAATCTAAAAATCAAGTGAATAAAAAATCTGATGAACAGAATAAACTAGTGAATATAATAAAATCAGGGGCATAGAAAGGGAGAGGACTGACAATTCTCGGGGGGAAAGGGGTGCGGGAGGTGCGGGAAAAGACTAGACAAAGAGCGTACACCTGTGGGTGAAGACAGTGGGAGGAGGTAAGGGCGGGGGGAGGTTAAGGGCAGAGGGTGGGGTGGGAACCGGGTGGAGGGGAGCTATGGGGGGAAAAAAGCGGAACAATTGTAATAATCTGAACAATAAAGATTTATTAAATTTTAAAAAATAAATAAATAAAAAATTGTCTTTAAAAAAATAATATTCTGGGGATGAGGGGGCAATGGGGGGGGATAAGGACATATATGTAATACTTTAATCAATAAAGAAAAAATAAATTAAAAAAATAATATTCTGTGGTGGCAGGAGTGCAGGACATAACTTACAGATGGTAATTTCAATTGTTACAATTCTTCTAGGGCCAATTTCTCAACATATTCCAAAAGCCTTTTTAATAAAAGGTACCATACAATCCCTGTCCTAGCAACTCCATTTCCTGGGAATGCAGATCTGTGCTGTCCAATACAGTATCCACTTGCTACATGTGAGTATTAAGCATTTGAAAGGTGATTAGTCCAAATTTTGAGATGCACTGAAAATGTAGAATACACTTTGAATTTCAAGACTTAACATGGAAAACTATACATAAAATACCTCATTTATAATTGTATAGTGACTACATGTTAAAATTATAATAAATTTTTTGCCATGTTGGGTTAAATAAAATTTTAGAAAAATTAACTTTGCCTCTGTCTTTTTACCTTTATAATGTGGTTACTAGACAATTTAAAATTACACATGTGGCTTGCATTACATTTCTATTGGACAGTGCTCCTTTTAGACAAACTGCACAATATGTATGTACAAGGATGTTTATCAAAGCATGCTTTATAAAAGTGAAAAACTAGAACTTAAGCATCCACCAATATAGATTGGTTAGACAAATTGCAATAAATCTATAAAGTGTAATATTCTGTAGCCACTGAAAATGCTGATGTACATCTAAATATACTAACATGAAATGATAAATTAAATAGAAAAAATTAAGTTTACATATTTTTAAGAGTCCAATTTCATTTTAAAAAGGGGTGTGTGTGTAAGCACACAAAAAGGTCTGAAAGGATATTCATCAAAATAACAACTGTGATTATCTCTGAGCAACAGGATACAGGTAATCCTTATTTTTTTCTTTATACTTTTACTAGTGGCCCGGTGCACGAAATTTGTGCACGAGTAGGGTCCCTAGGCCTAGCCGGCAATCAGGGCCAATTGGGGCCTCCCGGATGCTGGCTGGGGCCTCCCTTCCCTGGCTGCCGGCCGGGGCCTTCCTTCGTTCCACACTGCCCACATCACAGCAAGCAGTCGAACTCCCAAGGGGACACTTTGCATATTAGCCTTTTATATATATATATATTTCCTGAAGTTTTGAAGCAAGCATAACATAATTTTATAATTAGAACAGTAAAGCTATTTAAAAAAAAAACGACAGCCATCATCTGAAACAAAAAGATCAATCTTATATGATCTTGGCTAAATGAAGTCCAGTGATAAAGGTTCTTAATTCTATACAATGCTACTCTTGGAGAAGCTTGCAAGTGCCTTCAAGTGCTACTCTTGGAGAAGCTTGCAAGTGCCTTCAAATGCTACTCTTGGAGAAGCTTGCAAGTAATTAAAAATATTTCAGGGTTCTACAGACCATTTGTGAGAACTCTATCATGAACCCATAAAGAGTTAATTGAGAGAGAACACTGAAATAGATGTTCATGAATTAGTCACCTAAGGCAACTAAGTAATTAAAGGGAGGAGTTCCGCTGATAACATTGGTTGCCTATGGGATAGAGAACTGGAGTGGGGGGGGTGTGCGGTGCAAGAATGGGAAGGAGAATTCTATGTAGTTGTTAGTATCTTTGGAATTCTGAGCCATGTGAATGTATTGCCTACTTAAAAATAAATAAAATACAAAAACAACAGAAACATTATCAAGACACTGTGGTTACCCATGACTTATTCAAAATTTTAAAAGTTATTCTTTAAGGTATCTTTTAGTGTTAAGGTCAATTAAGAATTAAAGTTTTCAGTCTATTCAAGTCAAAATAGTTGAGGGGCCAGAGGAAGGACCACAGAGAGATGAGAAGATAAGTATGAATCATATGTGGGAAGATGAGGGGGAGCAAACAAAATGTGATTTATTAATAATGGGATTTGTTTTTACACTCTTAGGCAAGCAAAAAATTCCAACACTGCCACTATATTTATATTACATTGTACTGTGTTCTTGGATTTTTTTGCTTATGGGAAATATCAAAATGTCAACCATTGTTTCTATTAAAGGTCTTTAATGATATTGCATTTTGGACCTGTAATAAAACATGGTGCTCACTACAGTTTGTAATGCATCTCATTAAATACATTAATAACATGCATTTCACTAAAAGGTCAACTTATTATGGCTGGAGTTTGGCTTTCCTTTAATCACTTCATTTAAAGCTATAGAGCAAACTCTGAAAAAGACAGTAGAGAGTGCCTGTTACAAAAATGTTCTCTCAATTCCCCATTCATTAAAATCAGTTATGCTTATTAAGAAATCATTGTTAATGTTTTTATGTGAAATACTGATGTTGTGATATTTTTAAAATCCTTTTATTTTAGAGATATATGCTGATTTACTGATAATATGATGTCTGGTATTTGCTTCAAAATAATCCAGAAATAAGGGGAGAGTCAGTGTAAGTACAGTTGAAGTAAGATTGATATTACTTAGCTGATAACGGTATATGAGTTCATTGTACAATTCTCTCTACTTTTATGTAGGTTTGATATATCCCATAATGAAAAGTTTTAAATAACTCATGCTGAGTTTTCCTTAAGTAGCTTGCACTCTTCCTTGTATATCGTTGCTACTAACATAAAAGACCTTCCTCCTAATACTGGAGAACTTTTTAAAAGAAAATCAGAGGAAAAGCTAATCTCTTTAGAGAAATCGTTTTGTATACAGAAGATCCCTTAATTTTGCCAAGGTTACTTCATGGTTTACCACTATGCTGCTACTAAGATATTTTAAAAATGTCTTTGAAATTACTTCACAGTTAAAGAGTTAATTACTAACATGTAACGTCAAGGTGATTGGGGACTAAGTACATATGTGCGTTGTTGAAGGAAGGAGATATTTGTTCAGTTTCTGAAAAGTAGACATTAGGGTACTGAAGGTACAAAGACATGCTCAGAAGTTTACTGTGGCTAAAATACAGCTGCAAGTCTGCTGATTTAGAATCTATTGTTAGGACTACGAGGTAAATGACAGTGCCCAGGAGAGAATATATCAAGAAAACACTACTTGAGAAGAGGATCCTAAATGCAACGAAACTGACATTGGGAGCGTAAAAGAAGAGTCTGAGATGAGAATAAATCAGAAAGGCAGGAGAACCCAAACAGCATATGTAATATCACCAAAATCAAAGGGAAATATTTCCAGGAAAGACTGAACGTTCCAGGGAGGCAACAGACTGGGTTTGGCAATAAGGCAACATCTGCTCACCTTTCCGTAGGCATAAGCTAAATTGTAAGTATTATCTATAATAATAAAAGGGCAAAATGCTAATTAGTCCGGATGTCCTTCCGACATCCTTCCGGACAATGACCTTCCCTACAAAACCGGGGCTGTGAGGGAAGCCTGGGTCCCGGGTGTCAGAGGGAAGTCAGTGCCGGCAGCCCGGGGAAGGAAGGCCTACTCTTGCATGATTTTCATGCATCGGGCCTCTAGTAGTCGAATAAAACACTACCCACTTTCCAGCACTAATGGTTAATTTAGATTATATAGGAAATATAAATACTAATAAAAAGTCAAAAAACACTGAAGACAGTGGGGATAGTTTGTTACAATGATGCCCATCATTCACATAGCTGAACATTGCCAAATATCTCTTTCAGCAGAAAAAGATAATACCCATCCCTAACATTTGTGGTGTGCTATGTGCCAGACACTGTGCTAAGGCTTTATATCATGTCCTTTAACCTCACAACCTTATTATCACCATTTTAGTGTGATGTTAAGTAACTTGCCCAAGGTCACAGAGATGGAATCTAAACCCACACAGTCTGACTTCAACTACTGCAAGACCAAGCAAACTGAAAAGAGATTTACTTAAAGACAGTTAAGTTCCAGTGTTTACTTGAGGTCAGCACAAATTCAGCTTATGTTCCACACCAGCTTTACTACACAGTATAAATTCTTCATTCAGAGTAAAATAGTCAAGACATTTTTCTTCAAGTCTGTTTACCAAGACAGGCAGGTATATAACATGTTATGTCATATTGTCATCAGAAGGTTGAAAACAAACAAAAATTAACTACCTGTAAGATATGCAGAAATTCTGGTTATCAGAAACTCCCCACTCTCCCATCTTAAAATATATGATATCAAACAAACATTCCTTTCTTCTCCTTCTTCCACCAGAGCCCACCCTGTCAGATTAATAGACATCCATCAGATTAACTGGAGTTCACCAATGAGGCAAAGAGGCAAATGGTTACATACCAAAAAAAAAAAAAAAAAAATCAGAACTGTTGTAAAAGTTAAATATAACATTAAAACTGCTAAAGATACTAAATTATATCCAAGAATAAAAATGTGTCCATTATACATACTGATTCTTAAAATATAAGTATTTTAAGATGACTTAAAAAAATGGGAAGGCTCAAGCAAGAAGACTATTAAGTAACAAAATGGAAAAGGCCTTTAACAAAAACATTTCAGATAGTCTAGGTCTCATTCCTCAAACCAGGGATTAGGTCAAAGATAGCAGAGAAATGCTCCAAAAATCTCAAAAATTTTGAAAACTGGCCATCTATCATTTATTTAAGGGAGGATGGGGGAAAAGCTGGGAGAGGGATATAAAAGACCCACCCTCACAGTATCTGTAGGGTTTCTGAAGGATTAACCAAGACTTTCACATAGGATACAGACTTCAAGTATAGCAGGACATACAATCTAAAGACTGGACTCTAGGAAGTAATTTCTAATTAAAACACATGTTTTCCTATGTGAAAGGTCCACAAAATCTCCTTCCCTAGAAATCCTACCTATTTATTTGGAATGGCTTAAGCTCCCTAAAGGTAGGTATCAAATCCTCCTCAGCTCCCTTCCAACCCTAATGCTATAAGATAAAAATAAGTTTTAAAGAACAAATGAAAACACTAAGCCTCAGCAGGTAAATGAGGAATAGAGATCCCAACCACAGTGCACTAGCCCCAAATCTCTCTCTACCCCAGTCTTTTGGTGCCACTGAGCACACAGGCACACAGCACACGGGAGGCAGAAAAGCTGGAGTTTTCTCTCTGCCTTGCATGTACAAGCTCTGTAATTCTCAGCAACTCGTTCTCTCTGGACCACAGTTCTTTCATATGTAAAATGAGGGGACTGGGAACAAAATATTTCTAAATTCCTTTCTTCTCCTAAAATTTTTGGCCTTCACAGCTCAGCAATTCTCTTCTAAAACTTTTTCCCTCCTTCTGCAGTCATCATCTTGCCTCACTCCATGTAACTCAAAGGAAGATATGAATAAAATCTTAGCATCTTCTAGAAACCTCACAATAATAAAAAAAAAAAGGCATCTTTTAAGTATGTGATACAACCAACCTAAATGAACTGATTTTAGTCATTCCTTCTGTCCCTTTCATTTTCTAACAGTAGATTTTCAGCGAGTGTTTTCTGAACATTAAAAGAAGTAACTCAGAAAGCCAAGGAGCAGACGGGGAGGTAAGAAAAACAGAACAGACATGACTCCAGCACCCAATCCATTTCAACCAAAGTTATCTTCATTTGATAAAAGCATTATATTGCTTTTTTTTAAGTTAAAAACTATTTTATACCATGTTATCATGAAAACCTCATCTTCTCTTTTTCAACTCTGTGGTGCTGCAAAGTATCCCAATAAATATGCTTACTATTTTTTAAGGCGCTGGCAAATTCTTGGCCACCCTTGTCCTTGAAAATAGGGAAAACATCCGGTTGAGGAAGCTGATTGGTAGTCAACAGAGCTTTTTGCAGTTTGATCCTTCCTTCCAAGAGCTGGTCCCACAGTGCTGAGAAAGAAAAAATAATTCCAATCCTCAGTTATATAATCTTCCTGGGGAGGGGAGGGGGGAAAGGACAGGAAATCGCACCAGTCTGTCTCTAAGCAACACAGCTTTATCACAGTTTTTCATGCCATGGAAACACTCTCTGTTATAGGAAATAAATTCAGTATCTTGGAAGCAAATATGTGCTACATGAGAGAAAATGCTAAAGCCCAAAGAGAGGAGAAAACACTCTCCTCTTCAATCTTCCACAGTTGCCGGAAGTACTAGAGCAGAACCAACTAAGAAGCTCAGTGTAGAAATGGCTGGCTAAGCATAGAGGAATGGGGCTTTAGGCTTCTAGGTAAGTGGGGCATGTCACAAACTTAATTGGAAGGACACAGGAGAGAGCAAACAGCCAAAAACAAACAAACAAAAAGGACATCAAATGCAGACACTTTGAAAAATAAGCAAACCATGTACAAACCTATCTGGTTCTTCACAGCTCTGCCTTTCTCCACTTCCTCGGAAACTGTGACACTGGAGAAGGTCACCATCACACCATCATCTTCACTGTTCCTGTCTTCAGCCCTGTCTTCCTCATTGGCATCCTCTAAATCTTCTTCACCATCCCCTTCTTCCATGCCACTCTCCTCCTCTTCATCTTCCTCGTCATCACTGCTACCAAGGCCATCCATTCCCTCAGTAAATTTTTCAAAGTCACTGATATTCTGGATACTGAAGCCTGGTGTTTTCCCAGAGTGGCTTCTGCTCCCCTTCCTCCAGGCCAGACTATTGTCCCCATCATCACCACACTCCTGTTCCTCAGCAACACTCATGGCATCCTCATCAGACTCCTCCAGACCCGGCCCCTCTGAATCGCCATCTCCAGACTCTTCCTCATCAGATATTTCCTTGTCTAAACAAGGGAGAGAAGAAGGAAAGAAAATGGATGTTACCTTGAGGCAAATACCAGGCTGGATTTTTTATTTCATCTAAAGGGCCATGGCAGTTATCTTTTTTTAAAGTACTAGTATTATACATTGTACTCAATCCAGTAAATATTTATTACACATCTATTACCTTCAAAATGCTAATGGAGAAGCAAAGATGAACAAAACATAAATCCAATCCTAACATAAAGGTTCTAGTGGGAAAGACCCATCTTACCTAATAAAAGAGAAATTAACCATCACTCTGCTATGCCCACAGCCAATCAGTGAGTATGCACATTAACCCAACAAAGATGGAGGTTAATTTGCATATGCAGGTGTGGAGCAGCCCCTCGGCCAGGAGGGGCATGATGCCTGCTATGAGGGGGATGGGGGCAGTGGAGGGAACTACTGGAGCAGTGCTCCAGACAGAAGTGAGGACTTGCCGGCTCCAGGGCAGCTGGGAGTGAAGCCAGGGAGAGAAGGCCTATTCTTGCACGAATATCGTGCAACAGGCCTCTAGTAAAATTATAATACAGAAAAGACTTAAAAGCTTTAACAAAGTTTTGATAACTCAGAGAAGAGGGAAATTTTAACTGTGGGATAAGTGAATTTAAGTATACTTAAATAGGAAGAGATAGTCCTTGGTCTGGACCTTGAAGAATGGTCAGATTTCAATGGTATGAGGGAATTACCAGTTTTCTCAAAACTGCATCTAAAAACATATACATTAACTATCCTAAATGCATAATTTCTATCACACAAATGTACACAATTTATTATATACTTACTAGAGGCCCGGTGCACAGATTCATGCATGGGTGGGGTCCCTCAGCTGCTTGGTAGCACTGCTGCGGAGGCTGCACTCACCAGCCATGAGCCCAGCTTCTGGCTGAGTGGCACTCCCGCTGTGGGAGTGCACTGACCACCAGGGGACAGCTCCTGCATTGAGCGTCTGCCCCCTGGTGGTCTGTGCACATCACAGCAACCAGTTGACTGGTCGTTCGGTCTTAACGGTCGCTTAGGCTTTTATATATATATAAATATAGATTAAGCATCTATTATGAGCCAGGCATAGAAAAATGCTAAGGAATGACAAATAGAATGTGATACCTATGAGGAAGCCTTCATAGTCTGGTGGGAGTGGTAGATATGCACACCAGTAATTATGTTACAATGTCATAAGGAACCACTTAACTCACCTGCAAAGGTGAGAGATGGCTTCACGTGTAGGAGGAGACATTATAATTTTACTTATTAAGTGTAAGTAACAGCTCATCATATAGAAAAAGGGGAAAGAGAAAACAGCATATTCAAAGATCCAGCACCATAAAAGTACACTCGAGTGCAGAATGGTAGGAGATATGCCTACAGAGTTGCTATCAGGAGAGTCTTACCTGTAATGGGAAGGAGTTTGAACTTGATCCTATAGTAAATGGAATGTTAGTTACAGCTCCTGGTTTTACTTTTCCTTAGGTTATCACCTGATTAGGGTTTTCACTGATTATCCTAGCTCTTACATAGTAGAACATAAGGGTCCCATGTATAGCAAACATAATTATTAGACACAGGGACCAGTTACCAACAACTTTCTTCAATAAAATAAAGATTTTATGAAAATGTGGAGAGGCCTTCGGTACTTCTTTTAAAAACTATATATGAACTAAAGACACAGGGAAATCTGTCAATTATACAAATACAAAAACTAAATGCAAAGTTCTTTAAAGGTATGCAATTTTTCAAATTAAGAAACATTCCTACAGAGTACTAATTAAGAGTACTCTTGGAGTCAGACTGCCTTACTTAAGTCTGGGATCCTCCACTTACTACCTATATGACCTTAAACAAGTTACTTAACCAATCTATCCCTCCATTTCTTCATCTGTAAAATGGGAATAAATAGTATCAACCTCACAAGGCTATTGGGAAGATTAAATGAAATTATGTAAGTAATGATAATGGTGATAACATTTTTTGACTTACTGTGTCCCAGATTCTTGGAATTTAATTTAAAGCGTTTTCTACCGTGCCTGACACATGGTGACAACACAAGTACTATAATATTTGTCTCATACTGGTCTCTTTAGCAGATATATATAACCTAAATGAAAGTTGGTTTTATGTTATCTGCGGATTCTCAACATAGCACCTCTGATCTCTTTAATGAAAATCAAATGGCATCCACTCAGTAATTACCATATGCAACCACTTCTTCCACTCTGCTTTAAAACTATAAGCTCACATCTTCTAACACTCCTGCAGGGAATAGGGAAGGATTATTATTTTTGTAATGGCAAAAGATGAGTTTCACAAATTAATGTCATAAAGTGACCTAATGTAAGACTGAAAAACTGAAGGAAAAGGATCAAAATCCCTGAATAGCACCCTTATCAGAGGCAATGCTCTTTCAATACACAGCCTCTTCAATGTCCAATATGCACTGCCTTTTCTCTTACTCCATTTTATAGTGAACTATTAAACATAAGGAATGTAGCAACTTAATACCTTCAGGCTTTTGATTCCTTATGAAGTGGAAATTAAGTACCACTAAGGCCCTTTCTAAAGCTAAATCAATTATCTCTTTTAAGATCATAGGTGGGGTACATAGACTAGTCTTGCAAAATTCATTAAAAGGGGAAGGGGGAATCTTAACACTAAAAAATTAGGGAAGAGAAAGAGTACCATGCAAAAACAAACAAAACCCCCCCAAAAAAACATGCAAATATATCCACTCACCAGAACCTGATAGAGGATGCTCCCATTGGTCTTCCTTCCAAGCTTTTCTAGAGGTGGTCTTGCCAGAATACCTTTTGTCTGTGTCCAAAAGGGAGGCTGATGCCAGTTTTCTAATGTTACCCACAGCCAGGAAGTCACCTTCCCCATCTTCTCCTTCCTCAAACCTGTCAATCACTCTGGCAGCAGTGGCTGTGGGTGAGGGGAAAAGTAATCAGAATCTCCAACTTTAATGGTAACCCTGTCCAACCCTTTCAATTCATACTTGAATGTCCTCTACGAAGACCCTACCAACTTCCAGGAACAGGGAACTCATTACCTCCCAAGGCAGTCCTCTACCTTATTGCTGTTCCTGAACAGAAGGCCAACACTGTACCTACTAAGTAGTATATATTTCTATGCCTTGGATCACATAAAACTAGGGTAATTCCTCTTCCATGTATGACAGTCACTCAAATATTGTTTGTCAGCCATCATTATGTTCTGTCCTCACTCCATCCTATCCCTCGGGGAGTTTTTGTGTGTTTTTTTTCCGCTTACCCTGGCTAAATAGCCCCAGTTCCTTCAACTGATATTCCTAAAACGCAGTCCAGCGCTCACATTTACCCTTCATTACTCTCCCTTCCTCACACTTTCTGACTCAAGTCTAAAGCAGGATTACTCCCAACTAGACCTTGAACCTGAGCGTACAGAACTGTGTCTCACTCATCAGCCCCTGAGCAAGTGTCTTGAGGCCTAAAGAGACTTAAGCAGCACCATGGACTTCTTCATTCTCCAAGTAAGTTCTTAGGGACAGGCAGGGTTTAAAAAAGCGGAGGAGACTTCCTCCTCCTCATTTCTCACAGAATTCCTGTAAAAGCATCCTGAAAGTAACTCCCAACCTGCGACCAGACTCTGGTTCCCTGCGACAGCCCTGGACCCACAGTTACCAAGCCCCAGTCCGCGGGACGCTCCGCCCACCCGAGCACCGAGTCTACCGTAGACAGCATGTCAGCAGCCCAGCCGTCCTCCGGAGCCCAGGGCAACCTTGGGGGGGCGGGGCAGTTTTTCTCCACACAGGAATAAGGAGGCGGCCCCTCACACGCGGCCCGGGCCCGCACGTGGCCTTGCCCCAGTCACCTCACCCTCCTCCGGGTCGGCCTCTGGATCCGCCTCGCGTGGTCGCGGGTTCAACAGCTGTTCCAGCTGCAGCGCTAGGGGTTGCGACCCCGCCATGGTCACCAGGTCTCACTCAGTTCCGGGCCGCGCACATGAACGTGAGACCCTAGCTCGGGACGCTCTCTCCCCGCTGGGTCCCCGCTCCGGGAGACGTCTCCCAAAGCCAGTCAGGAACCGCGCGGAGCCCGGCGCCCAGCTCCCGGCGGGCAACTTCCGGGAGGGGGCGGGGCCTCGGCGTCACTACTAGAATGAAGGCGGAAGCGCCCGCGAGGCTGAAGGGATTGTCGCCGTCCGGCGCGCGTGCGCGTTGAGGGGCTTGTTGGGAGGCGCGGGGACGCGCACGGGTGCGTGGCTGACGCCGACGCTCAGCAGGGATTGCGATGCGAGCCGTTGTCCCCTCGAATAAAATATTCCTCAAGATTTGTCCGAGATTTGCTTGGAAATAAAGTGTAGTGTAGCCGTGACCCGTAGTGGCTGATTTGGGAAGGAGGGAGTCTAGCGTAAGCGTCTCGAGCTTCAGGTGCGCTTTCGGGCATGCACAGACTGGGACTAAAAGCAGGTCTGGCATTTCTCCATTTGGAGGGGCCAGGTTTAAGACTTTGGTCCCGCAGCAGTCAGGATTTGGGAATCCTACATCAGAGATGTGTATGTGTAAATGTACGGCAGACTGCTGGCATCTTTACTAATAGGGATAATTAGAAATCGCTATGGTTGTGCATAAATAAAGATCGATTATGCAGTTTCTCCAAGTAGCCTTGTCTAAACAGGGAAGAGGATGGGGAGGGGGTTACTACTCTTCACACCCATCGCTATTGATATCTCTGCTGTTCACAGATGAGGGCATACTCAGACACTTGGAACTGATACAGAAAACCTCAAATCTGCCATTAGACTCAATATAAAGACTTAATAGGGTCAATTTAATTGCATTCAGGCACATGGAAAGATACAATCCTTTAATATTCCCTTTCCTCATCAAGCATTCCCTGACTGCCCGCTATGTGGCAGGCACTGCTAGAAGAGATGCAAAGATGAGTAAGTTAGAGTCTCTCCTTGCTGATCAGCCTAGAGGGGCAGACAAACTTGTAAACAGAAGCAACAATGAGAGATGAGTGTGCTTACAGAGCCGTCTACCCTTCCAGTATCTGTTTGAAGTCACTTGTAGAGAACTGAAAACCCCTAAGCAGAAACTGCCTCAAAAGGATCCAGAAAACAGATGTTAAAGATGTCCCATGCCCTTCTTGGGTACAGCCCAGCCTAATTGTATCCCACAGCTGAACTTCGTAGGGAACCCTCAGCTCCCCAGTGTTTACTGAGGAACCCAAGGGAAGTAAGAATCCCTGACATTCACAGTCTTCATATGCCTTCAAGATCAACGAGAGACCACCACTTTAGTGTGCCTTGTCATACATATGTCCCTTCCTGAGTGGCTGCATAGGGGAAGGAGACCTGTTTTAGGATTGATCTCCCCCACAAACATGGAAGGGAATGAATGCCAGGCTACAACCGGAGCACCCTGGACAGGGGACTCAGGCAAAAAACAAACAAACAGCAACAACACACACACACACACACACACACACACACACACAACCAAACCCTGCTTTTTACTGCCTGCAAGAAAATTCAAGCTAGAAAATAGCTTTTTAAAAAAACAAACACAACAGATCCCCTGGAATTGCAATCTGGTGCCCCTCTCAGAGCAAAAGCATGCTCCTCAGGCTGTGACAAGGGGCCATTGCCCTGGGCTTCCAAGGACAAAAATGTTTCTCTCGGCCCATATTTAGGAAATTACCTCCTACAATCCTCTTCCCTTCCTATTTTGGACACATACTGCTTAGAAATCTGCCCTAGGGCTAAAGAAAAGTGAGAAAGGGAGAGGAAGGCAAGGCAGGTCAGAGACCACCTCTAAGCTGTCATGCAAACAGGACACAGCCACTCCTGTCTCATTCATTCCAGGGCCCCCAAATGTTCCCCTGCTTTCTTACCCCATGCTGAGGGTAGGTTAGGGAGAGGATTCCAGGAATGGAGAAAAGAGGGAGAATTCTAAAACTTAAGATGCAACTGAGAGAAACTGAGGCATGGGGCAGGAGAGCAACCTCCCGTGCTTTCTTAGTCCCTCACCCTCTAGCTTCTTGAGAAGGAAAGAGGGGTTTCCTGGTAGGGATGGGAAGGAGACAGAGGGTGGACTAAGGGAGGACATATTTCAAAGACTTCATTTCCTAGAAGAAATGCAAACCTCTGACTGCTCTAGAGATGAGAATAGATGAGATAAGCAGGGGGATGGGAATAAATGGGAGCACACTCCCAAAAGAACAGTCCTCTCCAGAGAAGGTCAGAGGGTCTCCCTCTGCTTGCTGCCTAAGGGCTACAAAGTGGCAGACAGATGTAGGAATACCAGAGTATGGACAAGGGTGCCATTCGATACCACCCCGCGCCCCCCCAGCCCCCCCGTCCCCCCTGTCCCAAGCAACGGCCTATCCCATGACCAAGAGTTTGGGGAAACCAGGTTCTTAACTGCCTCTCTTTTCTTTTCTGATACGATCCATCTCCAGGTCCCAGACCCTGCCAGTGCCTGTCCTGGCTTTCCATGAATAGTCCTCCCCAACCTTGTCTCCCCTTAAAGTAGCCCTCCAGATTCCCACAGCCTCCCTCAGCCTGGAGAAGTTGGGTGGATGAGTTTCACCTCTCTCACCCAGGGCAGATGGCGACTCTGCTGCTGGCACCCTGAGGGCAGGTGGCAAAAGGCACAAGCGGTGGCAGCTTTAAGATGGCTGCAGGGAGAACCAGGCTGCCAGAGAGGAAACTGCCCTCTGAGGCGGGAGGGGACTGCCTCGGTGCTCCCCTCTGCTTGGCTGGCCATGTCTTTCTCTGGGAGCTCCTAGCCCCACCGGAGTGGGGGTGGTGAGGTGCTTTTCTGCACCTTAGAGCTAGAGATTGGCAGCGAGAGTCTGATGGGAAGAATAGCTCCTGACATTTCTAGATTTCCTCTTCTCAGGCAGCTCCAAAATTGACTGTTAAGCTTTGCCACCTGTTCAGGTATTCGCTAGGGTTCAGGGGACAGCGCCAAGGCAGAAAGACGGAGCTGCTGCCTCGGAGCGCCCAACTCTAAAACGATTCTTATCAAGCACCTGATTCCACAATAAAGCTGCTAAATAATTCAGTAGGCTTGATAGGAAAATGCAGCTTCCCAATGAGGTGCAGTTAAATGAATGTCTTTAAAGGGGGTGGCTATAATAAATAAGTTGGCTATGATTTAACACAAATAAACGCTAAATGGCGGGAAAACAAACCCATCCAGTGATTGCATACAAAGCAGATAAAGAAATGTGCTGTGGGCATAGGCTAGGGGTTTCAGAAGTCTCTCCTGTATTTCATAAATTTGGATTTCTACAAGGACACCATCAGATTCCTCCCTGATAGTCCTCCCCATTTGATAAGCCATCATATGGGTGCAGTGAAATATTGCTGATTTTAAAGCCTTCTTGTCAGGATACAGTTGGTTGTGTCTTAACAAAATATGGAAACACCAGAAATTACATGCCATTTAATGTAAAACCTTGATTTAAAAAAAAAAAGGGGGGGGAGTAAATAACCCAGTGTGAAATCTAGGTGATACGAAAAGAAATCCTGGAACTCTAATATGGTTTGATATTAACACACACACATATTTCATAGTAGATAAAATATTTAAATTCCTTCCACACTTAATGAAGGCTTGGAAGGGACTGAACTACTTTTCAGAACTAATGGGAAACTGCCAGTTGACATTTGATTTCTATATTGGTTATTTTTATTCATCTCTCAAAGAAATGTAATATGCATCTGTACCAGCAAAATAATTTTCCTTCTGAGGAACTTCAAATGTAACAAATACTATGAAACAACTATTTCATATCATTTCTGTGAAAGGGATTAAAGTATTTCACTTTTAGCTGTACTGTACATTCGTTTTACATTATCTTTCAAACCACCAAATTAGAAAACAGGATTATCTATGGGAAATGAATTGAAACTGAAAAAGACCACCTCTAACTACATATTTGCAGCTGACATCCACAAGTCCAGTCTTGTTTGTGTGGGGAGGAGGAGGGGGGAGAGTACATGTGATCTCATGCCTCATCACAGACTAGGGTCATTCATTTTGAGCCATGGATTTTATTTCTATTTCAAATTCTGTATTAACTTATCAGCAAATATCTCTTCAACTGTACCATGTAAATCCACAGAATGCAAATCTGTAGTTAATAACAGCAGGAAGCCATGGAGAAAAGCTTGGCTGGCATTAGGAATGGGGTCCAACCACAGCCAAGGTGAAAACAGATAACTCAGTCCTGCCTCACTGCTAAGGGGTCATTGGGCTCCCCATCCTGCCTCCTTTCCAGATCTTACAACATCAAGTAACACACCGATTATCTAAACATCAGATTTTCTATTTTTATTAAAAACTCACAAATTTATTCAACATGTTTTCTTTCATACAGTGAATGGTCTAATATGCACTGGAGGTCACACAAGCTTAGGTTTATTAGAACAATAAAAGACATATGAGAAATTTAATATATAAAGAAAAAAGTAGCAGCTGCTGACTGCATATTTGACCATAAAATTTAAATATTTTGGACTTTTATTTTAAAGACACAAAAATAAAACCTGTGTGGGTCTATATAAGTCATATTAACAATTCCATGAATGTTCAACAGGACTAAAAATTAGCAAAGATGTTTCTTTCTTAAACCTTGTAACACTTGTTTTTTTTTTTTTTAACACTTTCTCAGGTTGTGGTGCCAGGCACCTTTACAGTATTTGTGCTATAATTATTCTATTTGGCAAGTGTCTGAATATCGTGTTTTCTTTTTGCCTTGTGTAAACAACACCTTCTTACATACTAGCACAGTGAGCTGTGAGCCCTGCAAATCTGTCAGAACATCTACAGGAAAAGAAAATGAACAATTTTGGTTGACTGCTCAAAACGTTTTGTTTTTTAACAAGAGGTTTCAAAACAGGATGTATTAGTAAAACACTGAACTCCTGAATTTAACATTATACGTAAACAGTTGACTGTTTTTAGTTCGTCTTTTTTAAAACTCTGTGTGTGTGTGACTGAAAGTAGAATACTTTTCTTGTACAGATGATGTTCAAGTCATTTGGCTGAGAGTTCTGGCTGGAGACCCTCCTATCCAGTGTGTCTGTGTGTGTACAGGTGTGTAGAGCTTTGTGAAGGTAGAAGAGTTGATAGTGAGGGCTTTACATTTAGAATTTTGCAATTTTGGCAAAAACAGAAAACAAAAAACCCAGAGAGACAAAATATATATATATATATATATATAGAGTCCCACCTGATGCACAGCAGGTCGACGTTTCTGAAGCTATAATAGTTTGTTGTCGCTGTTGCTGAACTGAGACCAAACCTATTAGGTTTCCCACAGCCAGAACCCTCTTGGCTGGCCTGGGAGCGCCCGAGGACGGCTCACCTCCGAAGCCCGGCTGTGGGCGCAGCCTCCTCCCTCCTGGCGTCACCACTGAGCTGTGCGCCCGGCGGCCGCCTTGGTCATTCCCGGGCCGCCCACCGGCCAGACTCGCACGCCCGCGGTGTCCGTCCACGGAGTCGGGTCCAGGTGGGAGGTGAGGAGAGGTCTGTGTTTCCCTTCGGAAGCCCAGTCCTGCACCTGGCCAGCCAGCTCGCGGATCCCAGTCCTACCTCCAGGCAGATTTAAATCCTGTTTCATGTTTCCCTTTCCCATCCAGTCTTCCCCAGACGGAAAATGGTCCCCGAGGCTGGAGGGAGGTGGTGGTGGGGGGGTGTGACTTGATTTTTATGATTTTTTTTCTATTTTTCTTAAATAAAAGTTCCTTTCTGTACAACCACGAACTCCGCGGACCGTGCGAGACCCCGCTACCACACGGCCGCCTCGTTCATTTCGGGAGGGTGAGACAGGTGGTTCCCATAGCTCGCCCCGCCGTTGACCGACAGCGACGAGAAGGGCGGGCTTGGCCCGAAGACCTCGGCCGACATGGAGTGCAGAGGCCCGGGCAGGCTGGGCTCGGGACTGGGCGAGTCCCCAGGGGGGTGCGCCAGGATGTCGGTGAACCGCTGCGCCTCGCTCGACGGGTGGTGGCCGGGCAGCGGGTGCTCCAAGCCGCCCAGGGGCGTCCCGGACGGCCCGGACGAGGGCACGAAAGGTAGGTCCACTGGTGTCTGAGCCTGCGAGGACGGGGGGCCTTGCGGGAAGAAGTCGTAGTTGCCTCCGGGCCCGTAGTACTCGCTCTGGTAATCTGCGGAGCAGCGGGGAGGAGGATGTCAGGGCGGGGCCCTGGGTGGGGTGGGATCAAGGGCAGGGAGGCACCCTAGCCAGCCGGCTGGGGGCTCCCTTCCAGGTTGGGAGCGGGGAGGAGGCTGGGCGCACACACACGAGCTGCTCGCTAACTGCCCACCCGCCTCATTCAGGGTCAGGGATTGGGCCTTCGGTGTTACTACCTCCCCCCTAATTTAGTTCCCAGCCTCCCCCATCTCCTTTCTTTATCTGTTGACTGAGAGAAGCGCCTGCGGTGCTGCCACCCGCTTCCAACGAAGCCAACCCCGGCCTGGCCGAGCCCTGCACGGCGCAGCGCACCCACCTCCGTAGAAGGAGAAGGGCCCGTTGGGGAGGAGCTCGCCCGGCTCCAGGCGGTCCACGAGTGGCCGCATCCGGCGCGGACTGCGAAAGAAGGCGTGGCGCCGGGCGCCCAGCGCGCTCAGCTGCTTCATCCTCCGTTCCTTGGAGCGTCGGTTCTGGAACCAGACCTGAAGCATACACGCCACAGGGTGAAGCCACAAAACCCCACTCCCCATTTCACCCACTCCCCATTTCAGGTTCGCCGCCCGGCCGGCCCCTCACCCTCCACGGCCTAGCTCTCAGAGCTCCGTGTGTGCGTGTGTGTATGCGCGTGTTGTGTATGGTGTTGGGGGTGGGGTCCTCTGAGTAGGGCAGCGCTGGGCGGCCCCTGAGCCAACGGGGAACAGGATTCCCGCCTGGAGGACCTGGGCAAGCTGCCCTGCCCAACGTGAGGCAGTTGGAGTTGTTTCTAACAGTCACAATGTCATAGTTACAGCTTCTCGGGGGCTATGCACACATAGATACTCAACCTCCCCAAGCAGTGTCAGACACAGTTTTCCTCCATGGTCCCTGGCAGCTCCCTCCCCCACACGCTAGCAGACAGAGAACTAAACAGCCTCCTGTCGACACTCAGTCTTGCCAGGATAGTGACACCAAAACACACAATATCCTTTTCACACCCACACACCATCTTCCAGTGCCAAAGATACTTATCCACAGCAGCGCACTCAAAGTGACACAGACATGCTGCCTACCACTCACGTGTGGGCACTTTGGCACAACCTCCCAGACGCTGCAGGGCCTCCCTCCGAGGCAGCTTGCCTGCGTGCGCACACTCAGTCTCCCAGGCGCATCCACCCACACCTTTGGAAGGGCATCCAGGCACATGAACAGGACAACTACACTTGGGCCAGAGACTCCACCCGAAGCACATGCAGTCTCAGACCCTTACAACACCAGCACAGCTGCCCAGATGGCCACCTCCCCTCCCCATCCTACTTGGGACCCTGGGGGAGGGCTGACCCCCAGAAGACTGACCACCTCACCTTCTAACCAGGATGCCCCACCTCTCTCCGGAGGGGAAGTCTCTGCTCTGGGACTTGTCTAACTAGGGCAAGAGACCCACAAAGTTGGGGTTTGGGGTGCAGAGGGAGATCTCCTTGTGCAGAAGTCAGAGGAACCATTAAGTTCCACATGCACAGGGACCTCTGGGCTCCTTCGGAACAGGGGTAGGTGGTGCAGGAAAAAAAGCGCCCCAACTCTTCCTGGGTGTCCCACAATGTCCCTTCCTCCAACCTCCTGCGGAGCGCCCTTTCCCTCCCCCCTCCGCCACCACTGTCACCAGGAAGAGGAGGAGACCTAGGGGTTCCCAGTCGTTCTAAACAGTGGGCAGAGCTTCAAATGCCCAAAGGGGTGAGGGTGTGGTGTGTCTGGGCTTCTCCTCACCCCAAGGCCAGCCTCCCCGCGAACTCGCTCAGCTCCTGCAAGCTGGCCTGGAGGAGTCCAGTGGGTCTGGGGGAACTGAGCGGACCCTGACCTGAATGACGCGCATGTTGAGGCCCGTCTCCTGAGCCAGCTGCTCGCGGATATGGCGCGTGGGCTTTGGCGTGGCGGCAAAGGCCGCCTTCAGCGTCTCCAGCTGCTTGGCTTTAATGGTGGTGCGTGGCCCCCGCCGCTTGGCGCCCAGGTTCTGGTCGTCATTCTCATTGCTGCCCCCTTCCTTGTCCGACACGTTGGCGCTCTCCGAGTCCTTGGCGTCGTCCTGCGACGGGTCTTGGGAGTCCGGAGACAGACTGGGGTCACTGCCCGTGGTGGCTGGAGAGAAGGAAGGGACAGGTGTGAGCAGCGGCCTTGGCCGACCTCCGTCTCCCAGGGCCGGCCCGCCCCCGTGAGCGGGCGAGTGGGGCCTCACCCGAGTGGAGGCTGTTCTCTTTGGCGACACTGCTGTTGCTTAGGTAATCCTCTTTGCAGACGAACTTGTTCTCGTCGATGATGTAGAGCTCCTCGCCGGTGGAGAGCTGCTTGTTGCACATCATGCAGGTGAAGCAGTTCAGGTGAAACACTTTGCTCCGCGCTCTCCGCACCAGGTCGCTAGGGGAGATGCCCTGCGCGCAGCCCGCGCATTTTGTACCGAAACACCTGCAAGGGGGAGGGGGAAAGGGAAGGGGCAGAGAACACAGAGGCAGGGAGGGAGACAGGGAGAAATAAATAAGCGGAAAATGGAGGAAGGCGAGAAGGAAGGGGGAAATGAAGAAAGTGAGAGAGAGCGCGCGCAAAAAACGTAAGAAAGGCAGAATGCCGATCAAGGAGGCAGGAAGAGAGCGCGGGCACCACGAAGAGTCGGGGAGGAGGTACGTTTGGTTAGAGTGAGAGCGCGCGGAGCCCAAACTGCCCCCACTCCTAGTGTTGTCCCCGAGGAAGAAAAGCGCTGCCCGAGAAGGCGGCAAGGCGGAGAGGGGAAGGGGGAGAGGCACTTATTTTCCGATTAGATTCAGAAAGCAGTCCAATTCTCATTAGAGCGCCTTATAAACGCCTCCCCAGCGCCGCTTTTCTCTTCTCGCGCCCTTTCTCCTTCACCGCCAAAGGACCCGCGCACGGGCGGGGGGCGGGTGGAGGGGTTGGCGAGGTCCAGTGCCGCTGCAGGTGAACAAACAGCCTGGGAGAGCCCAGACGGCCGCAGCTGGACCGCCGCCACGTTCAAGCCCAAAGACAGGCAGGTTGGCGCAAGCGAGAGCCGAGGCTTGGCTTTAGACACCAGGACGCGCTTTGCGGGAGGGCCAGGCCTCAGGGGCCCCCTGGCACCGTGCGCAGCTCCCCGGCTGGGCTCCAGCCAGCACCAGGGAAAGCGGGCACGGTCTGCCGAGGCTCAGAGGTTCAGCCTGGGCTTCTCCTGGCAATACCAGCCTGCACAGCGCTTTGCCCCACAGTCTCCCTTAACCAGAGCCTCGCGTCCTGGGGTGACATTGGGGACAGGTGGCTTTGAACTCCCACCCCCCCCTCCCAATTTGATCTGTCACGACAGCCTCCGAAGAAAATAGAGACCTAGTCAGCCCAGTAAACTGGGAGATTTCAAGCACCGCGCGGGGAATTACAAATCGCGTTTGCTCCAGTTCTCTGTTGACTTGTGTGTTTGTGTGGATTTGGTGACCGAAATAGTGAATTTAAGAGAATATAATTAAAATGCTAAATGGAGGGGTATCGGGAGAACTCGAGGCTTTTCCCCGAGGTTTCCGCAAGGAGGTGGCGGGGTGATGGGCAGTGCTTGGGAGAGCTCAGAGGGGATTCCCCGCCCCAGAGCCAAAGTCCGCGTAGGGCGGAGGCCAAACCTCCCGCCATCCCCAGGCAGCGGGATAAGCAGGGGGGAAGATCTTCATGGAGGCTTCGGCCTCTGGGCATTTCACAGTGACGGAGAGGCAGTTTGCCTAGGCCAGCGCTGGGAGGCTAGTTGGAGTTTAGGGAACGCCCGGGAAGTGTAGGTAGGATAGGGGCGATTTCCTGCCGCTGCCTAGGCAAGCGGCTGTGACACCCCATGCAAAAAAGCTCCGCGGTTCCCGCCAAGACCTCTTGGAGACCTCTGGCCGCGGCACGCAGCTAGACGGGGCTTCAAAGCTCAGCCTGGAGGGCCAGCAACCCAGGAGGCCGGGAGAAGGCAGCTGCTGGAGAGCTCCGCGCACTGGGAAAGAGAGCAGCCAGGGCTACAACGCCTGAGGCCGCGCTGCCTTCCTCCAAGCTTGGAGGGGCTTCTGGGCCGAGGCGGGCTCAGACCCTCTTTTCCTAGGCACGTGCAGCTAAGCCGCGACCCACAATGTCCAGGATGCAAGCCGGGACGCGTCCTGGGAGCCCAGCGCGCCAGCTGGCCAAGAGGCGGGCGCCTGCGGGACTTGGCTGCCCTCTCAAAAGGCAGTCCCTAACGCTGACCTCTGATCCGTGGCTGGCCCCGAAGGGCCCGCGGGAAGAAGGGAGCGGTAGAGGCCCGCGAGGGAAGTACTCACCGGAAGAAGTCGTTCTTGCAGTAGAGCTTGCCTTCCCGGGAGAAGCACTTCTCGGTCAGGTTGCATTTACATTCACAGCACTGGACGCACTTGACGTGCCAGGCCCTGTCCAGCACGTTCAAGAGGAAGCGGTCCAGGATGGGCCTTTTGCAGCCGGCACAGTGCACCATGGTCTTTGGTTTAGTCGGGGGAGGCCCGGGGAGAGAAGAGCAGGCAGAGCCGAGGGGTTGACTCTCGAAGACGACCGAAATGAGCTCCCCAACCCTTCCAAAAAGAGGAGACACACGCGGCGGGACAAACCAAAATCCGCACCAGGAAATCAAAAGAGGGGGGAAACGAGGCAAACGGGGCGCCTCGGTGGTGAGCAGCCTGGGCGTCCCAAGGCCCCAGGGAACAGCAGCGCCACCACAGCTCCTGGGGTGAGGAAGAGAGTCTCCGGCGGGTGAGAAAGCGACTCTTCTGCCCGGAACCCGCGGAGGAGTGAAGGTCACCGGGACGGTGAGGGTAACGGAATTAAATAAATAAAACGGGGACGGTGAAGGAAGAGGACGACGCGACGAGCTATTTGCAGGGAAAGCGCCGCCGAGTTCTCACGGGCTTGAGGTAGAGCTGTCAGAAGTCAAAGTGCATCTGCTTTTGTCGGAGTATGAGGGCGGGTTGTATATGTGCCCGGCTGCCTGCCACCGGGATTTCCCCTCGTCTTTTTATAAAAGAAAAGAACAAAATGAGTAGAGAAGCTTTGGATCCTAAACTGCAGGCATCGCACAGCGGGGTCGGGACGTGCCGGGCGCCCAGGGTGGGCTGGGGGGAGGGGGAGGGGGCAGACCGAGGGAGGAGGAGAGGAGGGGAGGGCGGGAGGAAGATCTCGTAGTTGACTGTTGTTGCTTAGGTTTCTCCCCTTTTGGAGAAGTGTTTGTGTCAATCGAGAAAGGAGGGGGACAACTCCGGGTGGACGCAGCCGGGCGCGCTCGCTAGCTTCCCACCGCCCCAGCCCCGTCACCTCGGCCCAGGGCCTGCCTGGCGGCCTCCGCGTTCTCGGGACCGCCCTCCCAGCGCCTGGACTCCGTCGGGAGGTGATTCGGGCTGGCTCCTCACCGCGCCTGGCGGTGCATCGTGGCTCCAGTCACAATTCGCGGCCGCCTGGGCGCGCAGCCCCGCATCGCTGGCCCACGCTCCGGCTGCAGGCGTCCAACCCCGCAGTCGCTCGACTTTTTCTTGTCCCCTCTTTTTTTCGTTGTGGTGGCAAATCTGGGTTTCCTTTCTAGCCTCTTTGCTATTTTTTTTTCTTTTGCAGCGGGAGGAGTCGGGAAGAGGGGGAGTAGCTTAGAGCGCTTTTTAAAACGTCCTGGTGCAGCGGCTACAGTTCTGCGCGGCCGGAACAGCTCGGCACCGGCCGCCGCTGTCGCCGCCCGGGCCGCGGTTCGTTGCTGGCTCTCCCTGGACAAGCGTCCCTCTGTCCCTGGTCTCCTGGCTCAGTCCGCCGCCCCGGCGCGTCTCTCCCCAGCTCCGGCGGCTCGGTCACTGCTCCTGGCTGTCGGCTGAGCTCTAGAAGCCCCCTCGCCTTAATGCAGCGCCCGCCGACGTCACCGCGGCCTGCGACCAATCAGCAGCTCGCGGTCCCTCTGTAAACCATTCTGCATCCCCAGGCCGGAGAGAGTGCGGGGGAGACCGCGTTTAGAGGATCAGTGGCGGCCTCATCGGCGGCTCGGCGCGGTGAGCGCGGCGGGCTGCAAGGTGCCCCGGCCTCCTCCTGCTCCGGTAAGGCCTCGGTTTCGGTGGGAACGCGGGAGTAGGTCAGGCGGAACAGTTCTGCTGGCGGGTGGACGTATTCCAAGATCAAACCTAGTTGAAGACAGGAGTGCAACTGGGTCTGGGAGCCCCGGCGGCCCTGAGTTAATTCACTGAGTGCTGGCTCCCCCCCCCCCCCCTTTCTTCTTGCAATCTTGGCCTAGAAGTTTGGCCCGAGCACGGTGCGGGTCTTTGGGGGAGTGGTGAAGGGAGGGCCCTTGGCAGCAGAATGTCCCTCCCCCGGTCCTTCCTCCTGTCCCCCCTCCCCCAATCCATCCAAAGTCCACAGGGTCCGGGTCGCCGGGAGATCTAGGTGTCTGTTTCCCGCGGCGCGGTCTTGTAAAGTTGATTCCGGCGGTTTCCTGATGGGGGCGGGGGAGACCGGAGGTGCGGCGCCCGGGAGGGGACAGGAGTGGGTGGGGAAACGCCTTGGGTGAAGAGTTGCAACCCGGACGAGTTGTTGTGAGAAAACTGTGATCCGGAGACACCTTTTACACATAAAAACAAGCGACGAGGCGGGAAACCTCAGGGCTACAGGGGCGTGTGAGGGTGGGGGTGGGGGTGTCGGTGGGAAGGCGGCCGTGGATTGGGGTGTGCAGCGCACGGGCAGGGTGAGCCTAGCTACCCGTCCTCCCCTTTTCCAGGCCTCGGGCTGGCCTCAGTTTTCCCAGACAACTGCCGACAGTGCACACCCTCCGGTGTTCACTCTCAGGGAGCCCCAATACCTCACCAATTCCCGCTCAGAGTATAAACTGGGGACCACTGTCCACGGGGACGGATTATCGCGGATATGGGGGTCGCTTCGGGATCCTGAAAGCCTTAGCCTGGAAGAGTCAGTCTGGCTCCCTGGCCCACACCAGTCAAATACCAAATTCCGTTTCCACGCACCGTCTCTATGCAGATTTCTCCCCAAGTGAAATTTGAAGGCGACAAAGCTAGGCAGTCCTGCTGTTTTGCTCCCCGTTTTGCTTTTTGTTTTTCTTCCGGAGAAGGGGTACTAGGTAAGAGTATCCGGCCCTAGCGTGGGAGAAAGTAAGGACGGGCAGTCAGCACGGTCCAGCCGGTATTTGGGGACTAGCCTTTCTACCCCACTCGCGGTGCAGGGTCAGACATCCCACACCAGGTCCGGGGCTCACGAGGGGGAAATGAGCCCTGAACCCCACTTGCCCTGAGCTGGGGGGGGGGGGGGGGCGGGACAGGGAATCTAGCCCTTTGCAAATAGAATACCCTCTTCCGGCGAACCGGCAAACTGCTGCAGCGAATTTGGTTTGAGCCTCAGTGGGACTGGGATTTTAGAGTTCTATCAACGCCCCTTGCCTGCCTCCACGTCTCCGCCCGCACCACCCTACCACCCCGGGGCCTGCGGACTGCCCCCGCCTTGCCGCCAGCCACCTTTTCGTCGGAAGCCCAGCCCCGCCGCTCACCTCTGTCGCTCCGCCCACCCTGACCTCTAGGTGCGCAGCCCCTAGCGCCTTCGCCGCACCCCCTTCACGCCTTCGCCGCACCCCCTTCACACACACACACACACACCCACCCACCCACCCACCCACCCACCCTGGGTTCGGGCTCCTTACTGCGGGGAGAACGGTGTTGAAGTTGCTTATCTCTGGGGCTAAGAGCCTGACCGGGCATGGGAGCCGTTTTCCAGCCCAGCCAGAGGGCTTCGGAGGCTTAGACGTGGCTTTGTGGTCCCCCTGCGGACCGACACTTCAAGAGGAACAAGCCGACCCGTACCCGGTACTCCAGGACCCAGGAGACACTAGAGATGCGCGGCGCGGGATCCTCGCCGCCTCTTGCGGGGCCCGAGGCGCCTCCCCAGCCCGCTGCGCTGGGTAGGTCGCGGGGAGGGGCTGGTCCAGTCCCGCGGTCCCCACGCTCCTCCCTCCCCCAGCTGTCTGGGTTCTCGCCGCTAGCGCCCAGGACCCAACCGCCCCTTTCTGGGATCTATAGTGGACCAGGTCCCAGCGGCTCGCCACCGCCCCCACCCCAGCTGGGCTTCTTCTTATGCAAAGCAGACGGGCCACGGGGGGTTGGGGAGGGCGGTCGGCGGGGGACCTGTGAGGTGACAGCTGGACCCGGCTGCGGGCCCCTCCTGAACCCCACACCCGCCGCCGCTTCCGTTCGGGTGGGCAGGAGGAGGTTGCTGCACCCATCTGGGGGTTCAGGGAACCCTCCCCGTGGGGGGACCAGCGTGGCAGAGGAGCGGAGGGTGAGGAAGGGATGCGGGCTCTGGGACAGTGGCCTCTGCCTGTCTCTGTGTCCAGATGGCTAGTAAACAGGGCCGCGGGAACCAACCCAAGCGTCTACCCGGAGGTCAGGGCGCGCCACTCCAGGCGCGCCGCCTGGCTCTGGATTCTAGGTTGAAAGTCCAGATTTAACGCCTCCAGGGGGACAGCACACCAGATTGATGTTTTCTTCGTTTCCACTGAGTTTTTGTTTTAAAATGTAATTGGGCACAGAGACCTGGAGAGGAAACTGGCCGAGCTTTAATTCTCCGAAGCCGCTCAGCTCAGCATTTAAACCAACGGCCGCTCTGCGAAGAGCAACAACCTTCCCTCTGCACACCCACACCTCCCCAGGTCCCGTAAACTCTGGGCTGGGCGCCCCAGGGTGCTCCCACCTCGCTCCACACACTCTTGGGGAAGGCCCAGAAGCCGGTTTTCACAGGATGGGCTTTTCTTCTGAGCAAAGCGCCCGAGGAGCGATCCGGGGGAACGGGACGGTCGGGGTTCTGCCAGCCCTCCCCGACCGCTCTGCAGTTGGGGGGGTGGGAGGGAGAAGAAGGGGCCTGAACAAACCGTATCCTACACCCCCTTTCTCACCGCTGCCTCCTTAGTTCCGAGCCCCACTTCGCCTCCCTCCCCCACGTTCTCGAGTGGCTCCTGAGGCCCAGGACCCGAGTCTGCTCCGCTGTGTTGCTCTCCCAGGAGCGGCCACCGTCGATGCCTGCGTCCCTCCTCGCCCTCGGCGCTCCTATCCAGCCGCGACCCCCTGGAACGCGCGGCGAGGCCGCGGGCCCGGAAGCGGGAGGAGGAGAGAGCCCTGGACGCTGCCCGTCCCGGAGGCCACGCCAACCGCACGGACCCGGTGAGGACGCCCGGATGCCACGCAGGAAACTGGCCCGAGCCTCTCGCATCAGACCCGACGCTCCCGATGCCTCCTTTTCCTCTCTCAGTCGCTCCTGCCTCAGGTTGCCTTCATCTTACTCCATCACGCTCTCCTGGAAATGACCTACCTGGGTGCAGCACTTTCTAGGTCCCTGGCCCACCCAGGGAGAGCGGGGGTCGGTATTACCCCCACCACCACCACCACCAGGAAGAAGCCCAAGTTAGACGGTTTGCTGGAGACCCGCCGGTCGGGGCGTGACGGAGGGGGAGAAGTTTGGGGGGAACTTGTCACCTTGCCCCACTGCGTACTTGGCCTCGGCTAGGTTTTCCCAAGCGAAGGCTTGGGGGTGGCGTTGGGGGGGTACCCAGAGGCCAGGAAAGGGCAGCGTCCGGCGGGGGTTTCACGGGGAGCGCTCGGCTGCGTAAACCAGCCCGGCTTCCCACGAGGCTGGCGAGCTCCTGGGCGCGGAGAGCGGAGCGAGGTCGAGCGAGCGCGGCGATCTCCGACGCGAGTCAGTGCGGCGGGGCCGACCCGGGGCGCGGCTGTCTCCGCAGGGAGGGGGCTGGAGGAGGCAGCGGAGAGGGAAGCGAGGGGGAGGCACGGGGAAAGAGAATGAGGGCGGAAAGCCAGAGAAAAGCGGGGAAGGCGGGAGAGGAAGCCGCGATAAAAGACGTGCTGGGGGAAATGCGTGGAAGAGTAGAGGAAAAGAAAGGGGAAAGACACGCAGCAACAACCAAAAAGAAAAATAAAAAATAAAAAGGCGGCGGGGCAGGCGCCGAGCCCATGCCCATCACCCTGCAGGCGCCGAGGGGCGGCCTGCGGGACTCGGGGACTAGGGGGACTCGGCGGGGGGCGGGGGGGGTGACAGGCGCGCTCTTAGGCGGGAGAAGAGGGGGCGGTGTGTTTGGTGGGAGACTCAGCGCCCGTGGAAAAGCGTGTGAGCGGCTCTGGGCAGGAATCCAACAAATAAATAAAACGTCTAAGACGGCGTGACAACAATGTGTATTTGGGTGCGTGCCCGTGTTCCCCTGTCTGAACACACACACCCCGTAAGGAAGACAAACGGGGCTCGTGCCTCCGAGTAATTAATCCTCCCACTAATTGACTCTCTCCTTACCTAATGGCGGTGGTCATTGCCGAGATCTGGAGAGATATCAAGTGGAAAGAGAGACCCCCAAAGCTAACTACCTTTGGGAATGGGACTGAATTCTTTCTGGACTTGGCTGCTCTAAGCCCCCCTCCCCTTTTTTGGGGGGGGGCCGGGTTCAATAGATAGTGCTGCTTCACCAGCCCCTCCATGTTTGCATTAATGAAAATCTCCTCCGATTAGGGGTGGCCAGGAGCCCTCCACACACACACAGAGGCCCTTCATCAACCTCAGAGGCTGAGAGCCCCCCACTGCCCCTCTGCTGGACCTTTCCTCCCTCCCCTGTTACTCCCCACCCCCAGCCCAGAACCTGCTCCCCTTCTTTCAGTCACTGTTTTCCCAGGACCTGAGGTGTGTCCTGCAGCCCTGGCTGGGAGTGGGGAAGTTTTGAATGGTAGCTGGAGAGAGGGCTGCGGGAGGGATGAGGTCAGGGCAAGGATGGGAAGGGTCTTCTGGGACAAACCCACCAGACAGGAGTGGAGAGACAAGGAAGCACAGCCCAGAGGGATGCACACCTGGCCAGAGTGAGGCCCCCCGGGGACAGAAGAGAAAAGAGGTCGCACCCACCTGTGCTGTGGGGGAGGGCCGGGAGGTGACCGTGTTTCTGTGACTGTGTGACTTAGGGAGACAGTTCTATCTGGGTGACCCTGGGGAGGGGCTCCTCTTAGTCCCCCCCAACAGCACCCTGTTTCCAGGACTGGACAAAGAGGCAGGAGAATGTTGGACTTGGCAGGAAGGGGCCCAAGGCCTGCGGGCTGTCTCGGATGCAGTTGTGAGGCTTGGGTTTGGGAGGTGAATGTTAACTTTCGCCCCTTGGAGTTGGCAGGTTTGCCCTGTTTGCCTCCTCAGAGACTAAATAAATAATTGTTGAGATCCATAAGCCAGCCAGCCTAGAGGGAGAGAGGAAGGAGAGGGATAGGGCAACTCCCCAGGAAAAAAAAAATCCACCCCCCCACCCCACTAAACACATTCTTAATTGTCCCCGGGGAACATTTATATATTTGACCAAAGCAAATCCCTGAACATTAACAGCAAAATTCGTCATAGGGGCTGGCAGTCCAGGGAGAGTTGGGGTCTAGAGAAGGGGGAGGTGGGGAGAGGGCAGGCATGCGTGAGAAGGTGAGAAGCTTGGCTCTTCTCTCCCTGTCTGTCATGCTTTAGGAAGAAAGTGAGCAGGAGGAATAAAGTTCCAGAGGATAGAGAGAGAAGGGCATATAAAAGGCAAATCCAAACCAGAAAGGAAAGAATGTGAAGAAGAAGAAGAAAAAAAAAAAAGGCGGGGAGGGGGGGAAAGAGAGGATCATAAAAAAGGGTGAAGGCGGCCCCGGGAGGCTGGGCCTTGTCCCAAACCATCCGTCTTCATTGTCTCTGTGTGTGCAAAGGCAACTCCGGCATAAGGAAAAGCCACTGTTGGAGCCGCGGCTTTATTTTATATCCTATACATCAGGAGGGAGGCAAAGCTTTATTTTCGCCAAGAGACAGATATTTTATTTCTCTCTTACGGTTTTATGTGTGAGAGATGTCAGGTTGCCACAATGGATGGCTAATGCATAGGCAAGAGGAAGCCGTGTTGGCATGCTGTGTGTCATGGGGTCTTGGGGAGGGGGTGAGTGGGTCTGGGATTTAGGGCTGATGGGACACTCTGGGGGATTTCTGCTAAAACATCTCTCTTCATAAATCCAGAAGCATGGTCAGCTCAACAGGGAGAAGAAGGAGTTTTAGAGGGAAAAGAGTTGGGCTTAGTAATAAACGAACACACAAAGGAACCGCTTACCTTCCAACAGGCTCGGGCAACCGGGGCAAGGCGGCCCTGTGGAAATGCAGAGACCCGTGTCCAAATACACACTCACCGTTCACAGGGAAGTTTTTTTTTTTCCTACAGAATACAATGTCATTTAACTTCCTATCCCCGTTTTATAATTTTCCGCCTTCCCCTTCCCCATCAGAAATCTCTTTTCACCTCCTCGGAGCCTTGGGGTGGGGGGAAGAGTTATTAATTTGCAAATCATCTGATCTGTGAAAGGATCAAGATGCCTGTTTTCCACCGTTAAATCCAATGTCTTGAGCAGACACACACATGCACACATGAGCCCATCATGCTGTGAATCCTGATGGGGGGTAGGTGCCAGATTTGAATCCAAGAAAAGTATGCTTTCTCCTTCGGGGCCTGTGCCCAAATTAAGTCTTAGATCTCAAACTACATAATGCTCATATTTTCAAACCTGGAGACAAGGGGGAGATGAGGTGACAAAGAGACAGAGAGAGGGAGGCGAGGGAAGTGTGTTAATTAACATGTTCCATTTAGGACTTAGACTAGTAACCCCTACTCCCAACCTCCCACCTGCCAAATAATTTCTTACAAGAATTACCTTTATTCGTTCTAATGTCCTAGTTTTAATTTTTTGATTTCTTGGCTTATATATCCACTGTGGAGCAAAACGATGACCATGCTCTTTCCCTCTTTTCCGAGTATCAGAGGCGACAGAGAGTCTCTAGACGATGGGGACCTGGCCACACTGTCCTTAGCTGTGGCCTTTGGAGAAGACATTTACCCTTCCTGGGCCTCAGTTTCCCCCTGTGTAACATACGGGGATGGGGCTAAATAGTTGCTTAGATCCCTTTCAGCTCCAAACTCCTCTGACCAAAGGAGATAATGTGTGAAAACACTTTGTGAACGCTAAAGCTGGACGAATGGGGGATTATTATTACGATTCTAATCAATCCTCTTTTCTCCACATGGATCTTGGCTGTTTAGCGCCAGCAAACAGGCTAAAGAGGGCTGAAAGCAAGAAAGCTTAGCGGAGATGGAAAAGCTCCGTGGTGTGGACATAAAAAAACCCTGCATCTCCAGAAACATTCTGTCTCTGTGAGGCCCCCAGGCCTAGTGGGAAGGGGTGGGGAAGAGGAGGAGGCCCAACTTGGTCTGATGCATTTCAGTCTACATGGAGGCACAAAGTGCATTTCTTCCAAAGCATCACTTGTCTCCAAGTGACTGACATAGGAACCTGATGTGAAGGAGATTTGCAATTGTGTGGTGTGTTTTTTTCCAGAAAGAAAGGAAAAAAGCAAGGTGTAGCTGATTAGCAAGTTAATTATTTCAGTACCCCAAGGGTTCCAGTATGGTAGTAAGTTGTCCAGTCCTGGTGTAATTTCACAGTCCGTGCATTTCCCTGTGAGCACCTGGGGTGCCGGGTCTGTCTATCTCCATCCACCTGCCTTATGTCTTCCTGACACACCTGGGGAGATGAGTAGGGGCTGGGGTGATAGATAGTACAGTGTATGTATTTGGCCTAGGCTGGGAGGGGAGGGGACGGGGAGGGGGCGTGGGCAGACAGAGAATAGAATGGAGAAAGCCTCTACCTCTACTGAGTGTTAATTATCTGCCCTTCTTCTTTTAAAAAAAATCTTTTAAAAAATAAATATTAATGAGGCGGGTTATCGGAAAGTGGAGCTGTTGTGAGGTTATTTCCCAGACTTAGCACAGAAAGAAACTGGGTTTGAGTGGCTTTCTGGCCTCTCACCCCCTCCTAGCCCCGGCTGGCTCTCCAATGCTCTATTTGCTTTCCCAGCTCTGGCCACCACTTGGTCGGCTGTGACCTCCTCCAATCTGATTTCAAGATCTGATTTCCCCTTGGGGCAGAGGAGGGAGGATTGTGTGGTCAAACGGACACTTCCCTCAGAGAGATAAGTTGGGGATGTGAACATTAGCCTCAGAATTAGCAGCTTTTGCTGCTCTCTGCTCTTGTGGCTGGTAGGGCTGGCTCCCTGCTGCTCCTCCTGAGGTGGACAAGGGAGGGCTCAGCAGTTTACTTAAGAGTGGTCCCATCTGCTCGGCCTGGCCTTTCATAAGGGGAGGGATTTATGCAGTGTCCTTGTGCACAGACCTGGGATTTGCCTGAAAACCTTGGGCCTCTGAGAATATTACCGAACGCTAAAATGTTCAGCCACGGAGATGATTCATGATTTATCTGCAAGGACAGGGTGCGTGTGTGTGTGTGTGTGTGAGTGTGTGTGTGTGTGTGTGTGTGTGTGTTGGGAAGAGGCACATTGATGGGTACTTGTCACCGTTCTTACTTCTAATCCAAACATTAGGAATTTTTTTTCTTTCTGTATTCACGCAGGAGACAGTGCATGGCACCAAGCTCTGGAGAGCCAACGACCTGACTGGAGCACTATGAAGATGATGCCATGCTTTTTGGTGCAGGTTGGCTGGTATCCCTGCTGTCGGAGAGGGGCCAGGGGCTGTCTGGAAAGACGACTCTGATGACTGCAGAACCTATAAAAATTGCAGGTGGCAAAGGATTTGGGGAGTGGGGTGGATCCAATCAGTGTTCAAATTCTACTTGGCCATCTTTAGTCTTTATGTCTCAGTAGAGAGAAGTTAGAGAAAATTAGAATTCAGGAAGGCAGGTGTAGGGAGTCCCTTGTTTCATGCCCAAAGGAAGCCTAGCGGTGACAAAACACACCCTAGGGAGTTGCGCTTTGAGGTTCCATGTGCAATTTCAGCCCTGGTTCCTGCAAGATTAAGAAGCCTTTTCCAAGTTTTGGAAAGGCCTACACGTGTCATTTATTCATAATCTTTGGGAGTAAATGCAACCTCTCTCACTGCCCAGTGGCTGGAAAGGGAGCATTTTCAGCTGGTATGACCCTCATTTGTGGTTCTACAATTTTCTTGCTCATGCTCCAGTCTGCACTGTCGATGAAGACCCCAGCTTCCCGGCTCCTGAGTTTTTCTTTTCCCTCAGGCCGTGCATTATTTAGCCCACATGCTAGGTCGTTGGCCAGCACACATTTTGAAAGGCGAGATGGCAGACCTCTAACTATGTGTAAGGCCGTCCTCATTTGGGCTCAAGAAAGAATACAGTTTGCCCTTAAAAAAAGAGAAGCAGGGAATCATTTCTATGAACCTTTTAATGAAGGATTTACTACTAATTTCATCGCACTTTTACTCATTCTGAATGAATAACTTTGTCAGTCAACCCAAGGGCCTGCAGAACCTATAAAAATGCTTCCTTTGGTCTTCTTCTTTTAACACATGCTGGGGCTTGGGCCTGCCTCTGACAGACTGGGGAGGAGTAGAAACATTCCAGAGACCAGGTCTTAGAATGTTATCTCTTCTGCCACCCCAAATCCTCACCCTCCATTTATCTCTCAAATACAAATGCAGGGACCTCCTAGGGAAGTGTGAAGGGATGGATTTTAATCAGGTTTGGGGAAGGAAGGGGGATGCATTGAGCCCAAAGAAAGATGGGGAAAGTTGGAATTTTTTAGCACTCCTCTGTTAACACTTCTCATGTGTTGTATATTATATCTCACAAAGTATGCATTTGTTCCGGTAATCTACAGTGCATATGTGGCGTTTGCCAAATGCTGCTTGGTCAAAACAGTGTTAAATAAAATTATAAGAAATGCTACCAGGGCCTTGCATGGGTTATTTAATTCTATCAATGATAAACAATGTTAATGTGTAGCATCTCAGTTGGCACAATAATCATGTTTCATTTGTATATGCTGAGATATAGTTAAGCATGAACGATACAGTTTTCCAACACATATATTTCCCAATGATTACTTAGGAGAAATGTGATGGGAATAGCAGAAACCTCTTCTCTCTCCACATTTACTTGCACCCTGCACACACAGACTGCCAGTCACACCCATTCGCATGGCTGGCCAGCCCCGTATGTATCGTCCTACATGTGTCTCCACTGGTAAATGTAAAGTATAGATTCTGTAAAGGTTGATCTGACTTTTTGCACCTGTACATAATTACAGACACACGTACCAGCATTCTAGAAACTTTGGTACATTTATACCTACTTCTCACACACCCACACTGCCTCATAGACGATGCCAACATGAACATGCATACCATCCCACATGTGGCTATCTATGTGCACACATGTAAGTGCTCTCACTACAGATGTGAGAGTGCCCATATGCAAGAGGATTGTCTGCACAGGCTCCTACGTCAGTGTGCGTCTAGGTGCGTGTGCACTTTTGCACGCACACACTCCTGCACCCCCGCTCTGTGGCATCCGCTGACTCCCACGGGCCACGGTGCAGCAGCTGCCCAGTTACTCTCGGAGGTCCCAGGGCTGTCGGACAATATCTGAATTTGGTGTTTGCCCTCTATGAGTCCCCGGGCATTCAGGATGGGAGGCCAGGAGGAGCAGGGTCAAGATGCCAGCCTGCCTGGCCTCTGATGAAAATAATATGAAAATGTGGGGGTGGGAGGAGGGGTTTGGGTAGCTGGTCTCTGCAGATAAAGATGCTTCCAAAAGAGGATCAATTTTTTTTGCTCATTTAAAAAATGAGTCAGGGTACCTTCTCTGGTCCTGGTTCTGCTGCCAGTTAGCCTAGGTAAACTGCTCTCTCAACCTCAGTTTCTACCTCTGGAAAGTGAAGTCCTGGCCCGGACTGGTGGTTCTCAACCCTGGCTGCTCAGTAAGATCATCTGGGGTGCTTTTAAAAAGCACAGGCACCTGTCTCATCCCAGACCAACTAGATCAGGATCTCTGGAGGTGGGTGCCCAGCATTTTATTTTATTTTATTTTTTAAAAAAAGCTCCCCAGGGGATTCTATACATATTCAACCAACATTGAAACCTACTGGCCTAGATGTTCCCAAGGCCCTTCTAGCCCTTAAACTCTATGTCACGGAGGACCTTTTATATATAAAGCATTGTGCTGGGCACCAGGGCACTCCGTTGGAAGTTCTAAATTCACTCATGAGATCATAAAAAGTCACTGAAATTACTCTTTTAATTTAGGAAGAGGATGATTTTTGAACAAACTATATTTGTTCTGGAAAAACTCGTGCCTGCATTTCCAGCTATCTCTATTCCCTTCCATCTTTGTTCCAGTCTTCCAGCTCCCTGATTCCCACGCATCGAACATTCATTATAATGCCATATATGCAAATGCTCTAAGCTGGTACCTGATCAATGTGCTAGAAACCTTGCTACCTGCACATATTTCCTGGCTAGCTCCTCACCCAATCTGCCGGTAGCACAGTATTTTTAGTTGGGTAAATGATAAGGCACAGGCCCCGGGGGGTGGGGGGAGTTCCTCCTTCCCTCAGCCCTGAGACAGAGAATGCCGGCCCCCAGGCCCGTGCCCCAATTCTGGAGGCTGGTATGGTGGCTGACCAAAGCCTTGAGCTACGTGTCCTAGAAAGCTGCTCTCAGACTTGGCCTCTGGGAATTCTGTGTTAATATTCTCCAACAACCATTCCCCAGGCCGAGCCAGTCCTCCTTGAAAACACATCTGCTCTCGGCAGCGCCTGCCAGAGGAGGCTGAGCCCAGGTGAGACATGGTACCCACTTGGCAAGAGGAAGGCAGCGCTGAGACAACATGGGCTGCTGACCACCGTGGGCCCCTTTCTCCCACTGAGGGTGCTGAAGGGGGTGTGGGGGAGGGGCTCTGCCCTTCCTCTGGGTGGTGGGGAGGAGGAGTGTTCATTCTGGTTGGAGGATCTCCACTTCTCACTCACTAAGGGGGTTGCTCAGGACCTCCCAGGGAAACACCGAACAGAGTCCAGTTCTCTCTTTCCCGCTCTCTCTAGCTCGGCTGGATGATTTTCTCCTGAGGGCAGTTGGACTAGTTTTCTTCAAGAAAGGTTGTCCTAAGGTGGCTACCGTTCAGCCACCATCCAAGAGGGCAGTGGAGGTAGTGATGAGGCCTGAGACCTCCGGGTTTCTCGGCTCTAACCCTCTCATCCACTCAAGCTCACTGTTTCTTCATTTGCCTCTTTATCCCCCTCCCTGCCCCCACTCTTTCATTTTGCCCCCTTCTCTCCTGATGACATGCCAGGCACATACGACAGAAAAGTTTGCTCATCGCTGTGCTGTGCCCAGTCCCCTTCCCCCTCTCCCCTCACTTCCCTGCAGGGGGGCTGGCTTGGTGCTGGGAAGGAGCTCTAGACACAGCACAGGATCCTCAGAGTCTAAATCTAGACCCAGAGCCCAGCTTCCCAGGCCTGCTGCCCCTTCCCAGGGCCCACCTCCCCTTGGGCCTGGGGAGCATCACACCCCAGGATGTGATGGATTCTCCAGGCACCTTCAAAGGGCTCTGCATTTGTTTGCAATGCGGACCTTGAATCCTTCTCTGGTCATAAATGTTGTTTATTTTGACTAGGACCTACTGAAAGGGGATTGGGGGTTAAGGAGGGCAAAGAGAGGATTCCTCTGGAAGATCATAAAACCATTAGCAGGGCAGGGCTTTACGGGGTCACAGGATCATAGAATTTTCTGACTGAAAGGAACACAGGCCATTAGGAAGGTCACAGATGACCACTTTGTCAGCTAAAGGCTCCTAGGGACCACACTGGGCCAGGGGGGGAGGGCTTTTGGGCCTCTTTCTAGAAAGTGGACACAAGGTGTGGGGGCATGACCCCACAATAACCTTACACCAGGCAGGGGAGGCCAATAGTTGCCGAACATGATGGATTTGCCCTCCCAGTGGGACGAACCAGTTGTTTGAATGTGTAGTGGAGACTCTTGTTCTGGGGAATGGGCACAGCTCTGGGTAAAGGAAATAAAATCACCTCTAATTCTGCCTCCGCCATGATTTTAAGCAGCTAGTATGTACGGTGCTATGCTTGATGCCCTTCCAGCATTTTCAAAACAATTCTGAAAGAGATGTTATCTTCGTTTTGCAGAGAAGACAAATTGCACTCCGAGAGGGGAGGTGGTTTGCCCAAGGTCACACAGCAAGGTGAATGGTAAGGCTGGGACTAGACCTTAAGACTTTAAAGTCTTTAAATCTAATCTCCTTCCCACTTCTCCATCTGCTATGGTCTGGTCCCCTGCAGCCAGAGAGATTGAATGGGCTCCCTATCTCTGAAGCTCACATTGGGGCTGAGGAAAGTTCAGCAGCAAATCTTCCACTAAGGGAGAATTGTAGAGTCTTGGGCTCCTTCCCGTCCCTGGCATAGACCTGGCTCACTCTGCAGAGAACATGCTCCCATAAATCCAGCCACAGTCAGGAAACCAACTTGGTTGCCCGTTCCTTGCTGTGTGACTCACAGCAAGTCACTTCACCTCTCTGAACTACAATTTCTGGATCCATCTTCAGACCTGAGGTCTCGGTAGAAGGTGAGGTTAGTGGAGGTGGTGGCATGCTGATCCCTTTTGAGTCCCTCTTTAGTGTCATAGCTTTGGGGGTGGAGGGAGAGGAGACTTTGTTTTGCCCACAAGGCTGAGTCAGATCACACACACAAAAACCACCTCAAAAGCAGGCAAGGCAAGGCTCACTAAGATCCCTGCTGAGAACGCTGAGAGCCAGGGCAGAGGCTGGGCTGTGAAGAGGCAGTTTAAGCAGCGAGTTCTTCCCTGATCCCCTGACCGAGTAATCCAGTTGCTCAGAGAATGGAAAATCCCCTTCTCTTCCCCAACCCCCTCCCCAACAAAGGCCTCCTAATAGGCCTGCCAGCTTTGGGCACTTATCTGCCCAGACATCACATTGGGAGCAGGTTGCCTGGGGTCTCCATCCTCATGGGAGATGGGGAAGGCTGGGAGGGGCAGAAGTCCAGGATTTGGGGCGTGTGTGTGTGTGTGTGTGTGTGTGTGTGTGTGTGTGTGTGTGTCTGCTGCTCTCTGGCCTTCCCAAGGATCAGGGACACTAATGAGCCTCTGTTCTGAGGGAAACTCCAGAAAACGGGACAGGGGCACAGGACTGGAGGGAGCGGGGCAGGAAGGATGGGTCCCAGGGAAGAGATGTCTTGGGTGGGGCTTATATTAAACAGCCCCGTTATTTCAGCCGCCATGCTCCTCTCATTTTTATTTGAAGATGGCTCCCTCCCCAGCACCTTCGCCTCCCACCTCTTACACTTTCACTCATCCATCCACTGAGCTGCTGACAGCTGCCCTGCGGGTGAACTCCTGATCCTCAGGCCAGAGCATGCCCCCTCCAGCCCCCAGCCCCCCACACATACTCCCTCAAAACTGTGTCACCTCGGTTCCCCTGAATCAAACTGATTTCTGAATACCGACTTTATGCCAGGCTCTTTGGCTACATGATTCTCAATAAAGCTTCATACATATACTGTTTGGTGGACATTCTATGTCCTGCCTTTACAGAAAAGTAAACCAAGGCCCAGAGAGGTTAAGTAGCATGCCCCAAGTCACAGAGCTAGGAATTTGAGGTGGGATTTGCTCAAAGCCCATGCTGAATCCCTTATGCCATGCTCTCTCTTGGGTGATGATAGCTTAATGCTCTCTACCATCACCCCATTTTCCACCCACCCCCATATTCCAGGGATTAGACCTGAGGCACCACCTGCCCCATGCTGTCCAGGATTGATGTGGTCCCTGAGAACCCAGATAAGTGGAACCCTTTGACCATGTCCTGCTGACTTCCACCAAGGACCCCACAAGGACAAGGGTAAGACCCCCTGCGACTCCGAGTGATTTATCTGGCGAAATTGTTGTTTTATGGGATGGGCCAAAGAGGTGTCAGGAAGCTAGTTTGCTGTAAATCTCCTCTCTCTGCTCCCTTTCCCTCTGTGTGTCCCCTCCTGGGATTTATGGTGGAAAATGTTCAGAGCTAGGGACTTGGGGCTTGGGTTCAGGCTTGGGGTGGGAAGGCAAAGGACAATATATCTTCCTCCTCTGAGATCTGCTAAACATGTGTGTGCGTGCGTGTGCGTGTATGTGCATGCACCACCCATGCTCCATCACACGTCGACAAAATCTGTATGAAGACCTCCGAGGCACTCAAGTGGCTCTGCAGACAGAGCACATTGCCTGCATGCACCAGAGGTATGTTATGGGGGCCAACCCACTGGCGGTGCCCCACGTGTACCTCCCTTACTGGCGGGCCTTTCTCTGTGCTGAGCCCTTTCCCCATCACAGGGCTCCTTACACAGGTCTGGTGGCCCCCATTACCGGTCCCTCCATTGCAGGGGAATTTTCCCCAAAGAGTCTCTGGCACCTAGGGGACATGTCTTGGGCACCCCACACTGCCCGCAGTCCCAAGCCCAGGGTGCAGGCCCTTAGGGAGCACTCAGTGAATCTGGCTGAATGAATCCAGGAGAGAAGAGAAGACGTCACTCTCTGAGTGAACATCAGGTCACTCGCCCACCCCGTCCCCTCCCAGCTCCTCTCCTGGCTGCCCGAACCAGGCTGCACTGTGTCTCCGGTTAAATATATGGAATTATCTATTACAATACTTCAATATTTATTACATTGATTTCGCTTTAAATGCTTTGTAAATCATAGCAAAAAATAATGGCCTTCCAACAGAGAGTCATATACCGTAATCAACTGGAAGAAAGTCGGCATTGTAATTTAAAATAAAAAAAATCCTTATGTGAGTCTCTCGTTTAAATTAAGAGACAGGACGTGATTCAAATAATAAGACCCAAGTGAGGCTGGTTTTTCTTGGCAAATTAGTAGAGGTTTTAACTGGAACTGAAAAGGTGTTAAGGTGGAACAGTGACCTTATTAGACCTTAATTATTTTCTGTTGTTACATTCCTGGAGCTGAGGTTTTTTCCAAAGTGGCCACGTTAAGCCTCATGGCAGGAACTTTGGCTTTTAGAGAGATATCACTTCTCAAGAGGCATTAGCGGGATAAAAAGCAGACATTTCGCTTGAGTTCCTTTTCTCCACCCCGGAGTTTCTAGGGCTCCCAGAACCCCTGGTTCGGAGACAACGTCCTTGTCCTTGAAAGATGAGAATTCCCCCCACTGTGCCCCTGGCTTCTGACACTCAGCCTTCTCAATGGCAGCCTCCTCCCTCTGGCTATCCTCTGTCGACTGGTGAAGCCAGCACCCAGGGGGCCAAGAGAGAGGAGGGGGAGGATAGGGTTTGTGCATGTGCCTGTGTGTGTGTGTGTGTGTGTGTGTGTGTGTGTGTGTGCGCGCGCGCATCGTTTGTGGGGACACACAAGTAGCACTTTCCTCATCTTTCACTGTAACCTTCCAGCTCTACCTTCCATGATCAAGTTTGGCTGGTTATTGGTCCCAATGCTAGCCCGACCCTGCCCGAGATGCTCATGGCACTTAGAGATGAAAACGGAGCCAATGCCATTCTTTCTGAATGGAAATAAAGCGAGTAAATGGCCTAGCCCTGTGCCGAGTATATGGTGGGTATCCAATACTGGTGATTTTATTTTTGCTGGAAGGAAAGGTAGCCAGAAAGGGGTCTTTTCCACTTGCTTCCAGATTCCCCCCAACATGTCCTACTGGCCCTGGGGTGGGTGCAGTGGTGGGAAAGAAATACTGAGCCCAGGAAGGCCCAGTGCATGTCCCTCCAGGAAGATAACCCAGATGAGCAATGTTTATTAAACACTGTCAGCTCCATTCCTCCCACTGGCCTTCCAAATCGACTTTGAATTTGACCAGAGTGAGGGAGGCCTTTTTCTGAGGTCTGGTGACTGGGGGACCAGGGCTGGTGGTTCATCCTTCCTGACGGAGGTCTGTGTGGGAGTGGAGATGATGTAAGAGCCTTGGGAAATGGCGGGGGTGAGGTGGGGTGGGATAAAAGCCATTAGGCCATCACAGGTGGGAGGGGTCCCCCAAAAAAGAGGGAAATCAAGGCTATTCTTGATTGCCCATCAACCATGTAGTTGCCCCCAGATATTGGTGCATATGCTGCAGTACATTCTTCAGAGGATATTAAAAATCCTAGAATACCAGGTCTGAAAGGGGCATTACAAAGGGGATGCTCAGGCAATCTGAAATGATCAAACACCCTCCTGAGGACCCACAGGGACAGAGTTGAGAGGGTGAGGAAGTAGACAGAAGCTGCAGGTGCTGTGGTCTCTGGCCTGGGTGAGGCCGGCCCAGCTGAAGAGTCCTGGCACCTGGATACACAAAGGTGCACCTTGGGCCAGGCTCGCCCCCTCACTGGTGGGCCAGCCCCTGCTCCTGGCCAGAGGGATGACCTATCTGGACCCCATTCACACAGAAAAGCCACAGATGAAGGAGGATGTGCCCAGAGGAGCTGGAGGTCTGGGCTCCAGTCTTAGCAGCGACATGAGCCAGGAGCACTTCCTCTTTCTGAGCCATTCCTCCCTGCCCCACTTAGGTAACACAGTGTGGGGGTTATTGGCTTGCAGGGAGGCTGGTCATGCACTGGCTTTATAAACAGTGAAGTGCAGCGCAGGGTGTGGGGGCTTGTGTCCAGCTGGGTTGTAGAGATCCAGGTGTGGAGATGACTTAATCAGTCTTTTATTTGTGGACTCAGATTCAGTCTTGTCCCCTTTTCTCCTACCTTCCTTGTAGCTTAACTCCAAATTCTGCCCTGCCAAGGGATGGGATGAGGAAGGAAGCGTAATCCTCCCAATAATAGGACTATAGGACGGGTAGGAAGGTATTACTATATCCATGTTACAGATAAGTACACTGAGGCCCAGTCGATAAAATACCCTGTTCCCATCCCCAGCTGCTGAGAGGCAGAGCTGGGATATGAACCCAAGTCTGATTCTAGATACATCACAATCCCACTGGGAGGTAAAGACAGTGGAATGTGAGCTCCACGGGCACATGGGTCTGTAGAGGATTGTTTGCTGCTGTTTCCCGAGCCCCTGGAATATTGCCTGACACATAGTGACCAGCAAATATTTAAAAAATAATGAGAATCAACTTTAATGGAAGGTGTGGTGTAGCAAAAGTGAGTTAAGAATGAACAAACTGGAGAAACCAAGATGGCAGCATAGGTAAACACCTAAACTGCTGCCTCGCACAACAATTTCAAAACTACAACTAAAAGACAAAACAGACATCATCCAGAACCACAGGAAGGCTGGCTGAGTAGAAATTCTACAACTAGAAGGAAAGATAAAAGCACACTGAGACTCACAGGAGCTGCAGAAGGCAGAGGCACGTGCACGCAGAGAGGGCTGACAAGTGAGTACGCGGCTGGCTTTCTCAATCGGGAGGGAGACAAAAGCTCCCGACTGCTCTGAATTCCAGTTTCGGGTGAGACTCTGGGGACCCAGACTCATATGGAGAGAAACTGGACTGTCTGGCAGCGGGTGAAATTCGAGGGCGGCTTTCTCTCAAAGGTGCTTGCAGCAATTACCGAGGGACACTGAGACCCAGGGGCCTCTTAGGGCAGGGCTGACAGGAAGCCATTATTATTTGCTCCACCCTGAGACTCCGCCCCATCCAAGCTGATCTAGAGGCTTTTGCATATGAATGGCCTGGTCCTTTGAATTCTAAACTTACCTAAGAAACCACAGCTGAGTCAGTGAGACCCAGAACATTCAAAAGAAGGCCTAAGGCCCCGTAGCAGCTTGCACTGCTTCACAGCTGGGCCTCATCTGGGCATCTCCAAAACCAAAACAAAGAAGAGGAATCTGCAGATCTCTCTGTAGCTCCTGCTGGGTGGCCTCAGGCAGAGGCTAAATTAGCACCTCCTTGGAGATCCAAGAGCCAGTGTACCCAGGGGTCAGAGTAGGACCATCCAGATTACAACTCCTCAGATCCATAAGGGACACACTCAGGGGGCAGACTCAGTGAGCATCAAAGCCCCACTGAAGCAAGTCTTGTCTCATAAGTGTGTCTCCAACACAGAAGTTCTCCCAGAGTAGACACAGCTGATCCTCACAGTCAATTGGCCTGGAGGTCAATTCCTCCCATTGATACCAACAACAATCAAGGCTTAGCTACAACAAGACTGTGCACACAGCCCACAAAGGGGTGCACCAAGAGTGTCTACCTCAGGTAACTGGGGAGGCTGAGCCACTGGGCCCTATAGGACACCTAGCACACAAAGCTACTCTATAAACTCAGGGAAGCAGCCAAAATGCTGAGACAAAGAAACAGATCACAAATGAAAGAAATGGAGGAAAGCAAATGACTGGATATAGAGTTCAAAACCACGGTTATAAGGTTTTTCAAGAATTTTCTAGAAAAGGCCGATAAATTTAGTGAGACCCTCAAGGATATGAAAAAGGACCAACTAGAAATTAAACATACACTGACTGAAATAAAAAATAATATACAGAGATCCAACAGCAGACTAGAGGATCGCAAGAATCAAGTAAAAAATTTGAAATGCAAAGAAGCAAAAAACACTCAATTGGAAAAGCAAAAAGCAAAAAGAATCCAAAAATATGAAGATAGTGTAAGGAGCCTCTGGGACAACTTCAAGCGTACCAACATCAGAATTATGGGGGTGTCAGAAGAAGAGAGAGAGCAAGATACTGAAAACCTATTTGAAGAAATAATGACTAAAAACTTCCCCTACCTGGTGAAAGAAATAGACTTACAAGTCCAGGAAGTGCACAGAACCCCAAACAAAAGGAATCCAAAGAGGACCACACCAAGACACATCATAATTAAAATGCCAAGAGCAAAAGACAAAGAGAGAATATTAAAAGCAGCAAGAGAAAAACAGTTAATTACCTACAAGGGAGCACCCATACAATTGTCAGCTGATTTCTCAACAGAAACTATGCAGGCCAGAAGGGAGTGGCAAGAAATATTCAAAGTGATGAATAGCAAGAACCTACAACCAAGATTACTCTACCCAGCAAAGCTATCATTCAGAATTGAAGGGCAGATAAAGAGCTTCACAGATAAGAAAAAGCTAAAGGAGTTCATCACCACCAAACCAGTATTATATGAAATGCTGAAAGGTATTCTTTAAGAAGAGGAAGGAAAAGAAAAAGGTAAAGATAAAAATTATGAACAACAAATACATATCTATCAATAAGTGAATCTAAAAATCAAGTGAATAAAAAATCTGATGAACAGAATAAACTAGTGAATATAATAGAATCAGGGGCATAGAAAGGGAGTGGATTGACAATTCTCAGGGGGAAAGGGATGTGAGGGATGCGGGAAGAGACTGGACAAAAAGCGTACACCTATGGATGAGAACAGTGTGTGTGGGGGGGTAAGGGCAGAGGGTGGGTTGGGAACCGGGTGGAGGGGAGCTTTGGGGGAAAAAGAGGAACAATTGTAATAATCTGAACAATAAGATTTATTAAAAATATAAAAGAATGAACAGCCTATTGGGGCCTATAGCTTACATCACAGTTTCAGGGAAGGTTCTGTGTGGGCAGAGAATTTGGGGTAGCATTTCATTATTCATGGTAACCCCTTCTGGCTGTTTTTATAGCCAGTTACCACCATGATGGAAGTTTGGGCCTCAGGTAGTAGTTAAGTGGAAAGGAAATAAAATTAGGAAATGGCAACATCAGCAGTAAAGTAAAATCTCCATAGACATACAAAGATTATATTAAAATGATGTCATAGAGGCAAATACTATCTTGCTCTTTGGTAGAGCCCTTGGGAAGACCTTATGGAACAGAGAACACTGTGTGTTTTCCTAATCAATGCATCCTGTAATGTTACATCCAAAGACATTGGTCCTTGATGCAAAGGAACCAACTTTTCATTCAGCCAATTTTTACTGAGCACCTACTATACACCATGTACTGGGTTAGGCCCTGGCAGGTACAGAGATGCCCAAGGGATGGCCCATGGCCCTCAGGAGCATAGTCAAGACCTCAGGAGGCCAGAATTGTCCAGCAGCTTGCTTGACCCAGCTTGGCTCTTCCTTTTCTCCAACTTGGTTCATAGACACTCAGGATCTTGTTATAGAAGGTCAGCCCAAGGGTGTCTCTCTCCCGCTCCCGCCCTCACTTCCCACCCTCCATCCCTAGTTCCCTGGCTGACAGAAAAGGTACAAGAGGGAATCTGAGAGATTCTGTGCTGTTTGTTTTGGGTTCAATGGAATCTCATTTACACGTGTTAATTGCAACTAATTGGCACTAATTGGATGAACAGGAAACCCTCTGGGAGCACTCATACCTTTAATTTGTAGTAAATATCATTAATTAACATATGCTAATTAGAACCAATTAACATTGATTAAGGGTTTCCAGCTACTTGGAAAGTACAACTGTGTCCTCCTCCCTTGGTTGCCTGAAGTCAGCAGAAAATATGATACGAGGAGTCTGGGCAGGGAGAGGACCACCCTGCTGGCTGCATCTCCTGATGAAGGGGCATTGTGGCCAGCAGCCCTCACTGAGCTGGGTGCTTGGAGGCACCATGCTATTTCCTTCCCCAGGACAGAGGGGCTTGCAGGGGAGGGGCTACATGGTTAGTACTTCTCAGGGAATGGGAGGGAACATACGATGGGAGGTTCTGGATGTTGGGATGTTCTCCCCTTGGCCTGGTTCCCAGGGTGTGTTGAAAGAGCCCTAGAGACCAGCCTGGCAGGGAGACAAAGCAATGTTTGGACTGAAAAGGTGCAGATGATGCAGGTGAGACACCCATCCACAAGTCCTGCTTGGTGTGCGCACACGCGCGCGCGCGCGCACACACACACACACACACACACACACACACAGAGGCACATCTCCATCTGACATGGAAATATGAATGGGATACCTTCTAGGTCTGACAGGCGCATAGATCGTGGGACCACCTCTGTCAGACATCTCTTTTGCCCTTCTTGGGATGTTTTCTTAACTCAAAATTGGGACACTATTCAAACTAACCAGGGTATTGGTGTCAGATTAAAAAAAAAATCATTTGCCTGAGAACCAGAAGGCTTTTAGGTCTACGTTCAGTTCTGATACTAACTAGCTATGGGACTCTTGGGATTCATTGAAAAATATATAAATTGTTCTATTTGAGTACTTTTAGGAAAGAAATAAATGTTCAGTACAGACACCCCACTGCCACCCCCAGGATTGCTCTTTCTGTGAGAGGCTCCCAAGGCCCTGTCTTTCCTTCTCTGCAACAGTCACGTCATTGTTTCATGTCCAATGTCCATCTTCAACGAGCTCTCATTTCCTTCAAAGCAGAGTTCAAGTCTGGCCTGTTCAGTGTGGCACTCTTTGAGCACTAAAAAAGCTGCTATTGAGTTAAATAGTGTGTAAGGTGAAAAAAAGTGTTGAATGAATGAACACATAAAACAGAAACATCTGTAATTTTAACTACCACAGAGAAAACAGCATTTAGGGTGTGTGTGTGTGTGTGTGTGTGTGTACTTACATATAAATAAAATATGTTATATATAACATAAATATCCCAAAAGGCTTAGTGCAGTTATTGCTTTAATAACTTGGAAATTATAAGTGCTACAAACTTTAAAAACCAAAGAAATTATTTAAAACTTGATATAGATTTATTATACACTTAGTCAGTTTTGTGAATTTTGACTAATTTTAATTTCCTGTTTCAGTCCCTCTGAATGAAGGCAGCAAAGAGTGACTCAAAAATTAAAACTAAAATTTTATTCCTAAAAATGCACAAGACCGAATGTGTATTTCTGCCGGCACTGAGAACTGTTTTCCTCTCTCCACCACTGGGCCAGTGAACCCTGCACTATGTAACTCTCCAGGCCTCTCGGGTGAGAGGAAGTGGGTGATTCTGTAACCCAAGGAAAGGTGTATTTTCCAGGTCGCCTGAGAAAAAACAGCTTTATAGCTCCCAGATCTGAGCTACTGGCTCTGATGGAAAGAGGTGTGGGCCCAGGTGGGACAGAACCTGGCAGAAACTTCACCTCCAAGGCAATCTCTGTGGTAGATTCTTACCCAACTCAGAGCAACACGGCTGCCCTGGAGGGGTTTAAGGTTCAGGCCAATGCAAATTGCAGGGTTGGAAAGATACCCAGTGAGGAGCTTGACCCCATTGGGGAAAGCAGATTAAAAGCCCCCGCTGTGGGACAGGCCCTCTTCTAAATGTGTTACATGCATTCATTCACTCACTCCTCCCACAACCCAATGATGTAGGCACTATTATTATCCCCATTACACAGATGAGAAATCTAAGGCTCAGAGAGGTTAATTAATGTGCCCTAGCTCACACAGCCAAGTGGCAGGGCTACAATTGGAATTTGGAATTTCAGTTTAGCTGCTATGTGCTGTCCCCTCCCTCCCACCCACATTTTTGGTACCTATAGAATGGCTCCAGGAAGCTGTGGCTCCAGGGTGGAATCCCCAAGGCAGGGAGCTCCTGGCCCTGCCCAGGCCTCCACAGCATGGCTGAGTGAACCCCGATTCCCAGCTCCCTCCCCATGGAAATCTGAGGTCTGAGGGAGAGCTGCTGGCGAGGTTCACAGCAGCTTAATTACTAAAGTGATTTTAATTTGTTTTTGTTAATTGAAATCTCATTAAGCTGGTAATTTACTCCAACACAGCTCAGGAGTCCACAATTCTACGGGTGAGGAGGCTAGAGGGGACTCGCCTTAATCTGGGGATTGTGCCGCTTTATGCTGTGGCCTTCGTGGTGGGTGCGCACATGTGCTCCTGTGGAAGGGCCCTCCCTCCTGGCCGGGCACCCTTTCTCCTTCTTGGCCTACAGTCCCCTGCCCCAGGGCCCTGGACCCCACCTGCCTGGGCTGTTCCCTGGGACGTGAATTTTGAATAAGGAAAAAGTGAACCCAAGCCATCTCTCTGTAGAACATGTATGTATTCAGGTGTGTGGCGTGTGGTGCAATGGCCTGAACCCTAATGTTAAGTGGAAGAGACTGTTCGGCATTTGCCCATCTTTGTGCCAAGCAGTGCTCTAGGCACAAAGTGGAGATGCTGGGGGAACAAATGACACTTTGTAGGGGAGGTCCTTTCTGAACCCTGGGCTTTGTTAGTTCACCTGAGAAATGTCCCGAGTCCTCTTTCATCACTGGCATCTCACGCACCATAAACCAATCCTTGCCACTGTCATCCTGCTTGTCGACTCTAAGAAGGCAGGGGCCACACGGCATCTTCATGGCCATGGCTCTGGCTTAGCGTGAGGTTTCTCCCCTGGGTGTGGGGTGGGCAGTCCTTTATGGAATGGGACTGCTCTGGGCATTGCAAGTCTCCTAGTGTTCCTGGGTGCCTTGCCTATTCAGTACCGGTAGCATTCTCCCAAATAATTATGACAACCCAAACATACTCTCCACTTGCTTCCAACCTCCCTGAGCGAGGTGGGGACTTGAAACCAGTGGATGTGCCCACACACTGCCTGGCATGTAGCAGGAGCTCCGTGAGCATTTGTTGGGTGACTGAGTGTATGAACTGTGTCTCTGACCTGGTCGGTGTTTCTCCACGATGTTTGTGCATGTGTGACTTTGAAATGTGTGTGCTGCTCTTCCGGCCTGTGTACCCCTGGATGTTCCGGGCCCAGTGGAGAATTCTGGGTCCTGTCACAGGCCAGGCTTCAGTTCTCCAGGGCTCTGTCTGCACCGGGCACGTTCTCTCTCCCTTCGTGGCCTCATCCCCTGGCTGCCTCTTGAAGGCCCTCGCCACCCAGCTGCCTCCTCCTTTGCCCCTGACTACAGCCACTTGGTAGTTTTCCAGGCCTGACATTTCAAACATGCAATGCCATATGTATTGCCACTCTCAGGTAATTATCACGTAAAATTAAGCTAGTCTTGTACATGAAACCAGCAATTAGCCAGGGATTGAAGGTCAGGGAGATCTCGTTTATAGAGTCGCTAACAAAATGTTAAGTGGAAGTGTGTGTCAGATGGGCCAGGAGGCTGGATTAGCCGGGGTCGCAGCGGTGGGACTGGAGAGCCATGGAGACTCCTGGGCTCGGCAGCGCCGGGCACAGCAGGAGGAGCTGGGGATTTATGGCTCACACTTTCCTCTTCCAGCTCTCAATCTGGGGCACAGCTTTGAAGGAAGGTTGCTAAGTCGGCTAAATCCTAGGGCACACCGATGCTCCGTCCCCATTCATCCGGAAGCCGGGGAGATCCTGCCTAAAAGCCTGTATGTCAATGCCACCTCCTGCCTGGCTGCCCACCACGCCAGCATTTTACACTGGAGCCTTTCAGATCTGCTCTGCGTATCTAAAGACAGGATGAGCTTTACTCAGAAACTTTGCAAATACCATTTCCTTTGCTTGAAATATCTTCTTTCTCCCAACTCTCTTATTATCAGCCTGGAAATGTCCTATTTCCCTTCCCAAAAACTCAGTCTTCACTTCTCCAAGAGCCTTCCCCCCACCCACAACTTTATTCTGGGAGTTACTTCACTTTTGTACCATGAGCAGGTTTCCACTATTACACTTACACTCCATGGCAATTTATTGGTGACTTGTCTGCCCCCCACTACTGGACTGTGAATTATTCATCTCTTCCTGGCAACATGGAGCTTCTCAATAAATGTATGTGGGATGAATATAGAAATTATTCCCTTCTGCTCTTTGTTCTTTTACCTATCCTTCAAGGCCCGGCTCAGATGTCACCTCCGCTTTTCTGGATCCCCTACCCTGGTAGAATTAATCATACCTTCTGTGTTCCTGTAGCACTCTATACACATTTTTATTACAGCACTTACCAAATTGCCTCATATTTCATTATAGGTCTACCCAGGGCTACCACAACTCCAGAGAGCACCATTCACACTGAGCCAGGCAACACAGAGGTGTACTTGCCCACTGGGCAGTGACCTTTTGCAGAGCAAAGACCCTGAGACTTTGCAAATAGCCTGCATATTATATGCTCTCCTTGGCTACATGTATTTAATTATTGAACAGGAACCAATAGTTCAGTGGAGCAAGCTCTAGGTTTGGATTCTGGGGACCTGGGTTCCAGTTCTGGCTCTGCCACTAGATTGCTGTGCAGCCTTAAGTGATTATCAGCCTCTCTGGTTCTATCCTTTTAAATCAGGTCACATGTAGCAAAGTGCCTGGTAGGTGCTCAATGCATGTTAGGTCCCCCACCCCCTGCTTTTGTCATCTGCAAAATGACGAATTTTAAGATTCCTAGAAGAATTATAGGTTCTCACGATTAGAAGAAGTTTTGAAAGGCATCTAGCCTAACCCCCGGTTTCTCCAGTAAGTCGTCATGTACTTCTGGTTTGTACATCTCTAATGACAAGAAGCTCACTTCCTTGAAAAGTAGGCCATTCTATTTTCAGACAGCTCTGCCTTAAAAAGAGCCTGATTATCTGACAGCTTCCCAGAGCTTCCACCCCAGGCCCTGGTTTTGCACAGACAACGATCATAGACAACGATCTGCTCCAGGCTTAGAGACACAGTTCTGTCCCCATCCCTTTATATGACTTGATTCACCATCTTGATTATCCTCCTCCCCCCACTCCCCCACGACCCAGAACTTGCTCCCCTTTGTCCAAAACCTCTTGAGATGAGGCATCAGAACAGGGTAGGACTATCACCTTCCTCTGCCAAGAACGTGTGTGTCTATCAAGAGCCCAGGTTGGAACCCAAGGTCGTGTTCTTATGACCTATATCTCCTCCAAACCTAGCAAGCATGTCACTGAGAGGCAAACCTGGGAAGGAGCAGAATTCTTCTTCAATTTTATTTTTATGTTTTAAAAAGTTTGTATTAAAAAAAGAAAACATAAACAAAGTTCAAATACAAATGACAAGCTAGGGAAAGATTATTTGTAATTCATATCACAGGCAAAGGGCTAATTTCCTTAAGAGATAAAGAGAATCCACAAATCAACATGAAAAGGATCCATGACCTAATAGAAATATGAGCAAAGGATAGCAGATAATTGACAGAAAAGGACCTGAATAGTGTTCTTAAATATATGAAACCATGTTTAACCCCATTCATCATAAGAGAAATGCAAATTAAACCTACAGTTCTTTTTCATTTGTCACAAGGGCAAAGATAAAAAAGTCTGATACTGTTTTGTTGGTAAAGGGTAAGGAACAGACACTCTCCTACCTTGTGAGGGTAAATTGGTACAACCTCTCTGGGGATAAATGTGGCTTTATCTACTAACATTTTAAAATGCACATGCACTTTGATTCAATGATCTACCTCTAGGGATGTATCCTATAAATCTACTCAGATACATCAGAAAATACGCTCAGTGGGGGCAAGGACTTTTGCCCATTTGTTCACTGTTCTATCTTTGGTACCTGGATTGCTGTCCAGTACATAGTAGGTGCTCAATAAATGTCTGTTGAATGAATGAATGAATAAGTGGATGGATGTATACGTAAAATGACATATTATTCATCACAAAATTTTTGGTAAGAGCCAAAGACCAGAAATAATGTAAGTCTCCAACTACAATGAAATAATATACTGCTATTAAAAATATCAAGGCAGCTCTCCATGTACTGATGTATAAGGATTTCTGAGAGATATTATTAGATGAGAAAAGCAAGGTGTAGAAAAATGTGTGTAATAAAAATGCAGCTGGATAGAGAATAAAAATGGCAGCAGAGTAGGAGGATGCTGCACGGACATGCTCCCAGGAACAAGCTGGAAATACAACTGAAATATGGAAAGGCTTCCTGAATAATCAACAGAAAACTCACAGGAGAGAACCCGATACCCAAGGACTAAAGGTGGAGACCACATAGAGACTGGTAGGAGGGGTAGAGGCGAGAAAGGGCTGGCAGGGCACCCACAGATGGCAACTGACATCCCGGAGAGATATCTCAGCTGGGGGGGAGGAGGCGTGGGGAGATGCCATTGAGAACTCTGGGATCTAATCCTGAAGCTGGGCTCCCCAGTAGAGAGCACCAAACTGAAGAGGTTACCCATGTAACATCTAGCTGTGAAAAGCAGTGGGGTGCTGTCTGCCAGGGCGTGGCAGCTAAAAATTTGGGCACCCTCTTAAAGGGCCAATGCACAAAAATTCCCTGTGGAGCCACCCACCTTGTGCTCTGGCAGAGGGAGGGTGAAGTGGACTAGAGCCGTGAGAGCAGAACCCAGGACTGGGGACTCAGGGAATAGAACTCAGAAGGCAGACACCCCAAGTTTACTGGGCTGAGTCATTCCCTCATGCAGCTGAGGACATCTTTCCCACATAGACATCTTCCTTGCCTGGGGGGAAGACAGTTGACACAACCTATTGGAAAACACCTTGCCCTGAAGCCACTTAAGAGATTAAAAGTAACAATTAGCCTCCAGGCAGAAGCAACTGCCCCACTCTGTTGAAAAACCTCTCACCACACCTGAGGATGATTGCCTGGGGGCAATTCAAGTCGGAATCCTATTAGTCTGTAGACAGAGGTGGTCTCTGGATCCAATTAGTCAAAAACAACCTTTAACACTGTCCTGCACTAAAGATCCAGAGGTGTAGAGGATCTACTTAAAACATAGTCACAAACCCAAACAACCAAAATGAGGAAACAAAGGAACAACCCTCAAATGAAAGAACTAGAGAATTCTCCAGAAAAAGAGATAAATGAAGCAGAGATAAGAAGTTTATCTGAAACAGAGTTCAGAGTAATGGTGGTAAAAATGCTCAATAGCATGAAAAAAGACATAGTAACTATGAAAAAATAATAGTCTGAGATAAAGAATGACATAACACAAATAAAGAACACATTAGAAGGAATACACAGCAGATTAGGGGAAGCTGAGGATTGAATAAGTAAATCAGAAGACAGAGTTGAAAATATCACTCAATTAGAGAATCAAAAAGAAAAAAACAATTAAACAACAGGAGGACAACTTAAGGGAGCTGAGGGACAATGTGAAACATAACAATATTAGAATAGCAGGTGTGTCAGAAGAGGGAGAGAGGAATAGAGAAGGTGTTTGAAGAAATCATGGTAGAAAACTTCCCTAACCTGGTAAAGGAAAAAGTCATACAAGTTCAGGAGAAACAGAGAACCCCAAATAATAAGAACCCAAACAGACACACACCGAGACACATCACAATTTAAATGCCAAAAATTAAAGACAAAGAGAGAATCTTAAAGAGAGCAAGGGAAAAGAGAACTGTTACCTACCAAGGAGTTCCCATAAGGCTGACACCTGATTTCTCATCAGAAACTCTACAGGCCAGAAGGGAATGGCACGAAGTACTCGAGGTAATGGCAAGCAAGGATCTGAAACCAAGATTACTATATTCAGCAAAGCTATCATTCAAAATAGACGGTCAAATAAAGAGCTTCCCAGACAAAAAAAAAAAAAAAAGGCAAAATGAGTTCATCACCACCAAGCCAGCATTATAAAAAATGCTAAAGGGATTGCTGAGAAGAAAAAACAGAGCGAGAAACCTAGCCATACAGAATTAAATGGCTATAAATAAGTACCTCTCAATAATAACCCTAAATGTAAATGGAGTAAATGCTCCAATCAAAAGGTGTTGCGTAGCTGAATGGATACAAAAACATGACCCAGCTATATGCTTTCTACAAGAGACCTACCTCAAAACAAAAGACACACACAGGATGAAAGTGAAGGAATGGAAAAAATATTTCCATGCAAATGGAAAATAAAAAAAAGCTGGAGTAGAAATATTCATATCTGGACAAAATAGCCTTTAAAATGAAGGCCATCACAAGAGACAACAAAGGTCACTACATAATACTAAAGGGACCAATCCAACAAGAGGATATAACCCTGGTAAACATTTATGCACCCAATATAGGATCAGGGCAAGGTGTTTTCCAATAGGTTGTGTCAACTGTCTTCCCCCCAGGCAAGGCAGATGTCTAAATATATAAAAAAAAGTATAGATGACTTTAATTGAGAGATTGACAACAATACAGTCATAGTAGGGGACTTTAACACCCCTCTGACTTACCTGGACAGATCTTCCAGACAAAAACTTAACAAGAAAACAGAGACTCTAAAGGACACACTGGATCAAATGGATTTAATAGACATTTATAGAACATTTCACCAACGTAGCAGAATATACATTCTTCTCAAGTGCACATGGATCATTCATAAAGATAGACCACATGTTAGGACACAGAACAAGTCTCTTCAAGTTCAAGAAGATTGAAATCATATCAAGCATTTTCTCAGATCACAGTGGAATGAAGTTAGAAATCAACTACAGTAAGAACACCCCAAAACATTCAAATACATGGAGACTAAATAGCATGTTATTAAATAATGAATGTGTTACCAACAAAATCAGGAAAGAAATAAAAAACTTCCTGGAAACAAGTGAAATAAACACACAACAACCCAAAATCTCTGGGACACAGCAAAAGCAGTCCTGAGAGGGAAGTTCATAGCACTACAGACATACCTCAAAAAAACCCACAAAATCAGCAATAAACTATTTAACCCTACAACTTAAAGAACTAGAAAGAGAACAACAAGAAAATCTCAGAGTAAGTAGAAGGAAGGAAATAATGAAGATTAGAACAGAAATAAATAACATAGAGACTAAAAATACAAAAAAAATCAAGGAAACCAAGAGATGGTTCTTTGAAAGGATAAACAAAATTAATAAACCATTAGCCAGATTCATCAAGAAACAAAAAGAGAGGACCCAAATAAATAAAATCAGAAACGAAAGTGGAGAAGTAACCACGGACACCACAGAAATACAAAGAATTATAAGAAAATACTATGAACAACTATATGCTAACAAGCTGGACAATGTGGATGAAATAGACAAATTCCTATGAAATATAACAGTAATCAAAAAACTCCCACCAAACAAAAGTCCAGGTCCGGATGGCTTCACAGGGGAGTTTTTTCCAAACATTCAAAGAAGAACTAACACCTATCCTCCTCAAACTATTTCAGAAAATTTAAGAGGAAAGAACACTTCCAAACTCTTTTTATGAGGCCAGCATTATCCTAATTCAAAAACCAGATAAAGACACTGATGAACATAGATGCTAAAATCCTCAACAAAATATTAGCAAATTGCATCCAGCAATATATTAAAAAGATCATACACCATGATCAAGTGGGATTTATTCTAGGGCTGCAAGGCTGGTACAATGTTTGTAAATCAATAAACGTGATACATCACATAAAAAAATTGAACGAAAAAAATCACATGATCATATCAATAGATGCAGAAAAAGTATTTGACAAACTCCAACACCCATTTTTGATAAAAACTCTCACCAAAGTTGGAATAGAGGGAGCATATCTCAACATGACAAACCTACAGCCAACATCATACTCAATGGGCAAAAACTAAAACCATTTCCCCAAAGAATGGAACAAGACAGGGATGCTCACTCTCACCACTCCTGTTCAACATAGTACTGGAAGTGCTAGCCATAAGCAATCAAACAAGAAAAAGAAATAAAAGTCATCCAAGTTGGAAAAGAAGAAGTAGAATTGTCATTATTTGCAGATGACATATTATTGTACAAAGAAAACCCCAAAGACTCCATCAAAAAACTACTAGACTTAATAAATGAATTCGGCAATGTAGCAGGATATAAAATTAACACCCAAAAATTTATGGCTTTTTTTTATACACCAATAATGAACTCACAGAAAGATAAACTAAAAAAAAAAAAATCCCATTTACTATTGCACCCCCAAAATAATTAAGATACCTAGGAATAAACTTAACTAAGGAGGTAAAAGACATATACGCGGAAAACTATAGGACATTGAAAAAAGAGATAGAGGAAGATGTAAACAAACGGAAGAATATACAGTGTTCATGGATTAGTAGAATCGACATCATTAAAATGTCCATACTACCCAAAGCAATCTATAGATTCAATGCAATCCCCATTAAGATACCAACAGAGTATTTCACAGACCTAGAACAAACTCTCCAAAAATTCATATGGAATAAAAAAAGACCCTGAATAGCCACAGCAATCCTGAGAAAGAAGGACAAAGTTGGAGGGATCACAATGCCAGATATCAAGCTGTATTACAAAGCCACTGTTCTCAAAACAGCCTGATATTGGCACAAGAACAGACATATAGACCAAGGGAACCGAACAGAGAACCCAGAAATAGATCCAAGCCATTATACTCAATTAATATTTGACAAAGGAGGCAAGAGCATACAATGGAGTCAAGATAGTCTTTTTTTTTCTTTTTTTAAATAAATTTTTATTCAGATTATTACAATTGTTTTTTCTTTTTCCCCCCATAGCTCCCCTCCACCCGGTTCCCACCCCACCTTCTGCCCTTACCTCCCCGCCACTGTCCTCATCCATAGGTGTACGATTTTTGTCCAGTCTCTTCCTGTACCCCCCCATACCCTTTTCCCCCTGAGAATCATCAGTCCACTCCCTTTCTATGCCCCTGATTCTATTATATTCACCAGATTATTCTGTTCCTCAGGTTTTTAATTCACTTGATTTTTAGATTCACTTGTTGATAGATATGTATTTGTTGTTCGTAATTTTTATCTTTACTTTTTTCTTCTTCCTCTTCTTAAAGAATACCTTTCAGCATTTCATTTAACTGTTTTTCTCTTGCTGCTTTTAATATTCTCTTTGTCTTTTGCTCTTGGCATTTTAATTATGATGTGTCTTGGTGTGGTCCTTTTTGGATTCCTCTTGTTTGGGGTTCTGTGCGCTTCCTGGACTTGTAAGTCTATTTCTTTCACCAGGTGGGGGAAGTTTTCTGTCACTATTTCTTCAAATAGGTTTTCAGTATCTAGCTCTCTCTCTTCTTCTGGCACTCCCATAATTCTGATGTTGGTACGCTTGAAGTTGTCCCAGAGGCTTCTTACACTATCGTCAACTTTTTGGATTTTTTTTCTTTTTGCTTTTTCGGTTGAGTGTGTTTTGCTTCTTTGTATTTCAATTCTTTGACTTGATTCTTGCGTTCCTCTAGTCTGTTGTTGGGTCTCTGTATAATATTTTTTATTTCAGTCAGTGTATGTTTAATTTCTAGTTGGTCCTTTTTCATATTTTCGAGGGTCTCGTTATATTTATCGGCCTTTTCTAGGATATTCTTTTTGAAAAGCCTTATAACCGTGGTTTTGAATTCTATATCCAGTCATTTGTTTTCCTCCATTTCTTTCATTTGTGATCTGTTTCTTTGTCGCCACATTTTCACTAGCTGTGTCTACGCTGGGAGAAGTTCGGTGCTGGAGACAGCCTTATAGGATTAGACTTGCCAAATTGCAAAAGCCTCTGTGCTCAGCTTGGATGGGGTGGAGTCTCAGGGCTGAGCAGACAGTCTTGGCTTCCCGTCAGCCCTGACCTTGCTCGCGCGCGCCTCCAGACCTCTGCCTTTCCTGCCTCCCAAGCCTCCAGATTCACCCCCCCGCAAGAGCGTGGGTCCCCAGGGGCTCACCTGGAACTGGGGTTCAGTGCAGTCAGAACTGGGGCTCAGTGCAGTCAGGAGCTTCCGACTCCCTTCTGCTAGGGAAAGCCTGTGGCAACCTCTGCAGACTTTGTGCACACTGGCGTGCGTGCCTCGAGACTCCTGCCCGCTGGGGCTCCCCCGGGTCTCCCCTGGGTCTCGAGTGCCTTTCTCTCTACCTGACAGTCCAGACTCCCCCTATATGAGCCTGGGTCCACGAGGTTTTGCCCGCAACTGGGGTTCAGTGCAGTCGGAGAAAGTCAGCCAGGCTCTCAGCTGCCCTTCCTCTCTGCGCGCACAAAGACCCTTTGCCGTACCTCAACCCTTTGCCGTTCCTCCAGTTCACCGTGAGCTTTTCTCTTTCCTTCTAGTTGTAGAATTTCCACTCAGCCAGCTTTCCTGTGGTTCTGGATGGTGTCCGTTCTGTCTTTCAGTTGTAGTTTTGAAATTGTTGTGCGAGGCAGCAGTTTAGGTGCTTACCTATGTCGCCATCTTCGTTTCTCCTCCAAGATAGTCTTTTCAATAAATGGTATTGGGAATATTGGACAGATACATGCAAAAAAATGAAACTAGACCACCAACTTACACCATAGACAAAAATAAATTAAAACTGGGTAAAAGACTTAAACATAAGACGGGAAACCATAAAAATCTTAGAAGAATACATAGGCAGAAAAATAGCAGACATTTGTTGTAGCAATATCTTTACCGATACAGCTCCTAGGGCAATGGAAATTAAAGAGAAAATAAACAAATGGGACTATATCAAAAATAAAAAGCTTCTGCACACAAAAAAGAAACCATCAACAAAACAACAAGAAAGCTCACTGCATGGGAGAACATATTTGCCAATGTTATTACCAATAAGGGTTTAATCTCCAACATTTACAAGGAACTCATACAACTTAACAAAAGGAAGATAAACAATCCAATCAAAAATGGGCAAAGGACCTAAATAGACACTTTTTGAAAGAAGACATACAGAAGGCCAAGAGACATATGAAAACATGCTCAAAGTCATTAATCATCCGAGAGAGGCAAATCAAAATGACAATGATATACCATCTCACACCTGTCAGAATGGCTATCCTCAACAAATCCACAAACGACAAGTGTTGGCGAGGATGCGGAAAAAAAGGAACCCTCATGCACTGCTGGTGGGAATGCAGACTGGTGCAGCCACTGTGGAGAACAGTATGGAGTTTCCTCAAAAAATTAAAAATGGAACTCCCATTTAATCCAGTGATCCCACTTCTAGGAATATATCCCAAGAAATCAGAAACACCAATCAGAAAGGATATATGTACTCCTATGTTCATAGCAGCACAATTCATCATAGCTAAGTTTTGGAAACAGCCTAAGTGCCCATCAGCAGATGAGTGGATTAGAAAACTGTGATACATTTACACAATGGAATACTACACTGCAGTAAAAAAGAACGAAGTTTTACCATTTGCAACAACATAGATGGACCTGGAGACCATAATGCTAAGTGAAATAAGCCAGTCGGAGAAAGATAAATATCATATGATCTCACTCATTTGTGGAATATAATGAACAACATAAGCTGATGAACAAAAATAGAGCTGGGGGGGAATATTCTAAATATAATAGAAGCAATCCTGTTATTTACAGATTTTTAATATTTCCTACAACTTTTGTGGTATCATACTATGTTAGTACAGTTTTGGTAATATTATTGTACTTAAAATCCTTTTATTCTTAAAATATTAATGTTTATTGCATATAATATTATTATATGTAAGATCATTTTTCTTGAACAATAGATGTTTATTGCATGTAACATTATCATATTTAAGATAGTTTTTCTTGAAATATTAAGGTTTACTGCATGTAACATTATTATGTTTAAAATCGTTTTTTTTACATAAAAAACCTGAAAACTGTGGAAGGAAGCTCCCAATATGGGCACTGGATTTCTCTCTAGGCAGAGGAACAGGGGGCCTGGAGGAAGGAGTGGGGGTGGCTTTACTTTTTAGTGTATTCTCTGGGATTCCTCTTGAATTTTAGGTCACATGAATGTACAGGCAGTCCTCGGGTTACATCGGACTCGACTTAGGTCATTTCCCAATTACAGTATTTATAAAAAAAAGGTTCCGTCATTTCGATGTATGTACATACGTGCTTTATGTTTTTTATTATTTATTTACCACAAGTAAAGGTCAGGAATTGTTATCTTTCTTTTAAAATTTTTTAAATGTTTCACATCATTACTGCTGTGTATGTGCTCCATGTGAGTGATGTAGGTGCTTATGGAGGTGGGTTCCGACTTATGGCGAAAATCGAGGTACGTTGCACTGTAGGAACGGATCTCTGATGTAACCTGAGGACTCCCTGTATTACCTATTTCAACAAACAGGCACAATTCAAAATTTAAAAAGACCTGGGCTCAGGAATGAACCCTATTCTTTTGGGCCTGTGCATTTGTGCACACATGTATCACACCTTCCTAAGAATGTACACGTGTGCATATGTACATGCATGTACATTTCCAAATTACTTTGCTCACAAACGTGGATTAGTCTTCCTAAATGAAACAGCTCCTGAGGCCTTCCCCTGCTCCACATTCTTTGATGGCTCCCTCCCTATTATCTGTACGGTCCAAATTCCTTGTTCTGGTCTTGGACTCAAACCCACCTCCCACCATTCCTTCCACACAGCCTTTGCCGCAGAAAAATGGAGCTATCTGCTCTCTCCAGATCCACCTGCCATTACCCACCTGCACCTTGGACGGTGTGCCTTGGGAAATCAAGATCCCCTTCTCCACTGACACATTAGGTCATCTCCACTCTTCAAGACCCACCTCATACCTCTTTCCTAGGAAGGCTTCTTCGATGTCTCATGCTGGTAGTGCTCTCTCACTTTATATCTGCATCTCTCTTACAGCATTTAGGTTTCTTTTAACATTATATTAAAGCTTTCTCCCTAACTGAAAACTGGGTTCTCATAAGCTATCTGAAGGAAGACAGAGTTCAAGTTTGATTCCTGTTTGCATTGTCCTTAGAGCTCAATAAAATGCCAGGCACACAGTAGGTATTCGGGAAACACCAAAGGAAAGGATATGCCTAAGACTCGGCAGTGGGTGATCAGTCTGTCTGGTCTTTGTATGGCCTGAACCATCATTATCATCTTCATCATCACTGGGGAAAAGGCTTTTGCATACTGTAGAGGGGCTCAGCAGGAGCCACTGCAGCCCATCCACGCCCACCAGCCTGGCTGAAGAGGGGCCCAGACGTGACCAGACGGTGAGGCAGCCGCATTCCAGACGGATGAGGCACGCCTGGGAAGTCACATGTCTGGCTCAACCCACCTGCAGGCACTCAAGCCTTACAGACCCTCAGGCTGACCTGGGGTCCAGATCCTTACATTCCCTGTGTAACTGCACTGCTTGCTGTCTCAGGGTCCTCACCTATCACGTGGGACCAGGGAGACCTGCCTCGTGTGTGGCAGTGAGGACTGGAGAGAATATTTGGGAAGTGCCTTGCCGAGGGCCTGGCATCTGGCAGGTTCTCAAGGGCTGATTACCCTGGAATCTGGGGCTGCCAAGCTGCGGACATGCAGGAAACCACATCAGCCCGAGCTAAACCTAGAAAGGTAAACATATTGCCAAAAACCCCATATGCCAAGCAGTACTTTATTGCAAAGCCAAAGAGATTTTTTTGGCTTCACTATTGTTTGGGATTATCTTGCCACAGTTAATGCTCTGTTGGTGAGAACACTCGAGACCTACCCAGAGTGTGGTATGTCTGGTGGATACGTGTGTGAACGAGGTATGCACATACATTCACATGCATGTGGGCTCCCCAATGGTCATGCATGTGAGTGTTCATGCATCCACATATGTGGATATGGCCATTCAGGCAACAGTGCTGGCATGGAGACCTGGGTAGACTGGAACAAGCTACCTGAAGGAATAAAGGTTGGTTAAAGAAATGCTGAGAAAAGATGAGGCAAAAAGGAAGAAGAAATTTATAGACTAAACATGTGGGGTGGGGATGGGGGGATGAAAGATAGTAGAGTGTGCGGGTTAAGAGCATGAACTTTGAACCTTTCTTGGGTTTGAACCCTTGTCAGTTCCTAGCTTGTGATCTTGGGCAGGTCACTCAACCTCTCTCTGCCTCAGTTTCTCATCTGTAAAATGGGATCACAATAACAGCACCCACTGATTGGGACTGTTGTGAGGATTAAATGAGATAATACATGTAAGGTGTTTAATGGGGCCTGATCCAAAGGAAGTCCTTGCTTAAAACATGGTGGTGGAGGGAGTAATTCCCATCAGGCCTGTTTCCTGGTCTTCCTTTACTCCTCTCCGGATGTCACCTTCCAGCTTCTTTTCCTCCCTCCTCCCTCTCACATCATGTCCCCCCTTCCCTCCCCCCCCCCCCCCCCCCACATCTTAGTCTTTGCCAGAGCCAGGCTGGGCGCAGGCAGTGCATGCCATTGGCAGGGAAAGAGAGCCAAAGGGAGCAGGAGGAGGTGGAGACACTGGCTCTGAAATGTTGCTTCTCCCCCACCCCTTTCCCCAGCCATGCTCCCAGAGGCGGGAGGTTGGGGGTGGGGGCAGTGGGAGGGCTCCAACAAACAGACAATCCCAGCCATTCCCTGGTGGGCCGGGGGTCAGGCCCCCTCCTCGCTCCATCTGCCTCTGCCACAGCCTGTGCCATCCGGCTTGCCAGCCCAGCCCAGCAGGCTGGGATCCCAGGCTGTGCCAGCCCTGGCCTGGCTAGGGGTGGGAGTGGGCTGCAGTCTGGGGGTCTGCCGCTTTGTTTTATTCGTTCATATCTCCTCTTTGCTTTCGGAGCCCTGGTCTTTCCCAGCCCTGAGGCTCTGACTCCATCCTGTGCCAGCCTCTGGCTGTCTCGTCCATCCCTGCATCTCTGTCACCACCTGCCCAGCGTCTCCTGCCAGCTCTGGGCTCAGGGAGCATCAGGCCCAGTCAGCCTCAGCTCCTGCACACTTCCTCCCCGACCCTAGCTGAAGGCTGGAAGCCCCAGCACCTGGAGGGGCTGACTCTCTGCTTGGCTGCCCTGGGCGCAGGGTCTTTCACCCTGTCCTCTAACCCTCCTCCCCCTCCTCCCCTCTCCCTAGTGACTAGAGTCCTCTTCCCACCCCTCTGCCTCCTCCCTGCACAGGACAGCTTGCTGCCCTCCAGGCCTTGGCTGGAGGCTCACAATGAAACTGCCTCCCCCCACAGATCAGGATGTGGAGAATCACCATGGCAACCAAGAAAGCCTCTCCTCCCTCTCTTACCCTTCCTTTCCTGGCTTTATCAAAGGGGCTAGAGGTCTGATGAGGAGTCAGAGCTCTCGGGGATACAGGATGGAGAATGACAGGGGGACAGGGTAGCTGGTGGGACATTTGTTAGAGACATGGGCTATGGGAGATGGCCGATTGTGGACTCTTGAGGAACAGGGTCCAAGAGTGTGACTAGTATGGTCTCAGCCACCAGTTGAGTCCCCAAATATGGCTCTGATTCACTGGGGCAGCTTGTTAAATACAGAGAATGTCAGGCACCATCCTAGCTCTACTGAAGCCCAATCTTCAGAGTTGGGCCCTAGGAACCCATATTTTAAAGATTGTCCCAGGTGATTCCGGCACATACCAAGGTTGAAGACCCACCAGTATATAGAAGGCTGGAATATAACACACCCATGTTTAACTCCTAGCTTGGTCACCCCAAGTCAGGTGACGAATCTTGTCATCTTTCCAAGGCTCAGTTTTCACTTCTGTAAAATGGGATAATAGTACCAGCTTTGTAGGGTGTTGTGAGAATTGGCCTTCACGGTTCAAGTTCCTTACACAGAGCTTGCCCTCCTCTGCCTCCTGCTCTAGGCTTTGCCATCTCCAGGGGGCCGGGCAGGGTCTGTGGGGGAGCGGGACTCCCCTCCCCGCTGGGGCCTGCCACGGCCTGGGCCTTCTTTGCCATTATGTGTTACAAGACACTGAATTCTCCACACCAGAGCAACATGAAATCATTAAGGCAAAACAATAAATAAAGGCCTAGAAGTTATTACAGAGCTGACAGCGCACAACGCTGCCCTGCAAAGCAAATATGAATTATTTCAGAACATTTTAGAATGAAAAATCCTCTCTTCTTCCTGCCTGGTCCTGTAATCCATTAACTCCTCTGTTCACCCCCTTCACGCGGGTAGAGAGTGGCCGGACCAAGGGAGGGTCCAGGGCAGGGCTTCCTGTGCCCTGGGCGGACCTGTTCTTCCTGCTGAGTCAGGCTGGAAGCCAGCCTGCTGTGTCTTTGGCCTGGACACTTTCTGGTTCTCTAAAGGCATCTCCTCATTCCTTGTCTCCACCTGGAATCAGTCCACAAGCATCACCGTGAACCTCTCCGACCCCTAACATTGTTCGCATTGTTCACAGTTTACAGAGAACCCCACAGCTCCTGGAAGATGGGCTATCTTCTTCCCACTTTAGAGATGGGCACACAGGTTTAGAAGGATTCAGAGACAGGTTCTGGGTCTGGTGAATGGCAGAGCGGGGACTCGATCCCGGGTCTTCTCGCTGTAGGCTTAAAGGAGATGAAATGAGACAATGTATGCAGAGCACTTGCTTTGGCCTACTCTAACACAGCTGTCGCCATCCTTTCAGACCTCACGGACCACCGGTTGGGGACCGCTGCTCTAGAAGCTATCATTATTGTTGCTGATATTGTTATTTTTCCTAAGTACGCTTTCTTTCTGACCCTAGTTACCCAGCGTTATGATGGCACTGCTGTGGCTGTCTGCTGTTCTGAGTGTTGAGCATCCCTCCCCCACCCTGCAGGTAACAGCACCCTTCCTTCGGAGCACTGTGCTCTCTTTTCCATGTCACTTGATGAGCTGCCATCCCTGTCCCAGGGTCTCTCCTGGTCTCCGGTGTGGACCTGAGATCCAGACTTGCTCAATCCTGGTGTCCAGCCTTCTGACCACTGGCTCAGACCAGAGCTAGCAGCAGCAGAATATCTAGCTGAGTTTTATATACCGACTCAGAGAAGGCAAGTTTTCCCCCTTGCTCCCTTTCCAGCAACATTGGCCATGCCCCATCCCTTCCCACCCATCTCCCCGACCCAAAAGGAAGAAGCCATCAGGAGGAGATGAGAGTGTGGCCAGCACACAGAGAGAGGGAGAGGGGAGAGATCTGGCAACACCCAGGCAGCCTACCTGCCCTTCCAGTCACACAGGTCAATGGTCTGCCCTTTTGGATAAACTAGATTAAGCTGGGTTTCAGTCACTAGCTCTGATGGGTACAGTTGCTGTGTATGGACTCAGACATGTCCTTTAGCAGTCAGTGTACCCACAGAGGAAGTTCCAACCCAGGAAAGTGAGTGTGGTTTCATCACCTCCTAATCCTTCCTGGGGTACAGGAGGCTGAATGTGCCCGGGACCAGGAGGTCAAGCCTAGGGGTTTAATCCATTGACTTGCCCTCTGGGTAATCTGGAATAAGCCCTGCTTCTCTGGGCCTCAGCTTCCTCATTTGTAAAATGAAGGTTAACACTATATTATCTCAAAGGAGTCTTGTGCTGCCAATGTTCTAGAATTAACTTTGTATGCCAATGTGTGCTAGGTGTGGGTCACGGGGCCTTCACACTCCCACCCCACCAGTTTCTCCACTTCCAACCTCCCACAATTCTCCCATCAGTATCCACGCCCTGGTACTCTCCACACCTCTGCAGTTCTTTTTCACTTGTAGCTCCTTGAACAATCAAACATACATACATACATGCATGCATGCATACATACATACATACATGTTTATCCACCCTCCATCCTATCCAACCAACGAGCTCCTAAAATGTGTCAGGCACTGTCCCAGATACTGTGGGTACCACATAGTCCTTGCCCTCATGGAGAAACAGGTGAATACAAGTGTGCTGAGAGTTAGGAAAGGGGAGACACAGGATGCTATAGCAGCATCTAGAGCAAGCTGTAGCTTTCTCTAAGGAAGGGATAGTTCTTTAAGGCAAGCCTTGAAGGCTGAATAGGGAATAGTCAAGGAAAAGAAGGGAAGAACATTTCAGGCAAGTGGAACAGCATCGAGAGTGAGGAAAGGAACCACAAGGAAAAGTGCACAGTCAGCAAAAGGGAGAGGACGGTGTGCAATGTGTGCCCAGAGGTGTCAGCAGGAGGCAGGCAATGATAATGATCCCTTTGTAACTCGGTCCACTTGGAAAACTCCTATTCAACGTTAAAAACCCTGCTGAGGCATCACCTCCTCTGGGAAGTGCCCTCCTTGATCCTAGAGTTAATTGCTCTTTCCTCCATCTATGACGTATACTCCTGTAATTGTACCTGTTCCCCTGCTCTCCAATGACCTCTTTCCATATTTGTCTCATCTCTTATTTTATTTTATTTTTTTATTTCAGAGAAGAAGGGAGAGGCAGAGAGAGATAGAAACATCAATGATGAGAGAGAATCATTGATTGGCTGCCTCCTTCACTCCCTCTACTGGGAATCGAATCCACAACCCGGGCATGTGCCCATGACTGGAATCGAACCCGGGAACCTTAGGTCCACAGGCTGACACTCTATCCAATGAGCTAAACCGGCTAGGGCCATATTTGTCTCACCTCTTAGAATGTACGTTCCTTTAGGGCACGAAGCTGTTTATAGTTGCAGTGCCTGGCACACATAGTTATTCAATAAATGCTTTTAGAGTGAATTGAGTCACGCGGTGTGTAGGTAACCATGAGATAACTATGTTCGTGTTTAAGGAAGGGTGGGAAGAGCAATAGGCATGTATGTGGGTATCTCTGTGTTTTGATTTAAATTCAACAACATTTCCAGAGGGCTGTTTGGAGTCGGTGGACTGTGACAAGCTGCTGACCATTTTCTCAACACTGAGAAAACTCGCTCGGTTGGGCGGTGCGAAGCTAGCTGGGCCCGAGGCTGCGCGGCTGCCTCCCTGTTCTCTCCTCTCTCTTTGCTTTCCTTCCTCTCTCTACCTGGCCCCCGTGGGGGCCCTCAACTCTTTAGGGCTCTGTGAGGAGGTGGACTGAGGCAGAGGCCCCCACCTGGGTGTCCACTGGCCACTGACCAAGCTTTCTTGGTGAAGAGACTGATCAATGGGGACCCCAGGCCAAGGACTATTTAAAAATGAAAATGATGAGTTCGAGTTCTCTTGAGTGGAGGGTCCGTTGGGATGGGGCAGGAGAGAGAATGGAGTGGTGTACTCGGAAGGGGCGGTGGGGACGAGAGGAGCCGAGTGCTGTTGAGGGCTTTGGAGAGACCCTTAGGTTGCATCACAGAAGTAAGGCCAGGGCGGGAGAGGTCGGGGAGGGTTCTGAATGCCAGGCTGACTTTGGATTCTGTCTTAGGGATTTATGGTTTTCACACATGAAGTCCTTTGTCCTGTCTGGAAGTCCAGTTGGACAAGCAGATAAATGGTTGGATTGAGGCCATTTGGAAGTCCAGAGTCCTGCTTCTCAACCCCCCTGCACCCCGGTCCACGGAACTCACGGAGTGACACGGAGTAGGTTTTCAAAGCGTTCTCTGTGGGGAATGAATCAGAGCAGGACTAGGAGGCCTGAGTGAGGAGCGTGCGGGGAGGGCTCCATGGACTGGGACCAGCTTCCTCCACGAAGCCTGCCTTATTCCCCTCTATATGCTGGGTCGGCTGCTCCTTCTTTGTGCCCCACTGCCCTGGGCTGGCCTCGCTTGTAGCAAGAATCCCTGAGGGATGAGGACACATGTAATACCTTAATCAATAAAGAAATTAAAAAAAAATAAAAAGAATCCCTGAGGACTGTCATTGGCTGCTCATTTCTCTCTCTCCTCTGCTAGGTGTTGAGTTTGAGGGTGGGGATCTCATTGCCAGATCCTCACACAGTAGCCTCCGCTTGATGCGGAGTAGGTGCTTAATAAATGCTGGTAAATGAATGAGTTTTACTCCAGCATGGCTGTAGGGGGACATCAAATGACAGTGTGTGCTCTGGACAGATGAGAGGTGAAATGAACATCTGAAGAAGGGTTACTGAGTGCGACAGAGGCCCAGCAGAGAGAGGTTGGGGGCAGAACCCAGGCACTGGGGTTTCTGGGCTGGGATGGCATACTTGCTATGGGTACTGTACAGTCTGCCCACCACTTCACATGCCCACTGTGCGTGTGTGTGTGTATGTGCGCGCGCGCGCGTGCGTGTGTGTGAAAACATACACACATGGCAGCAGTAAGTTTGATGTGCACGCGTGTCTTTGTCTATTCAGGTATGGGTGTGACACCTTTGCGTGCACAGCTGTGTATGTGGAACATGTACAGGCATGTTTTTGTATTGGTGAGTGTATATGTGCTTGCACAGACGTGAGCATGCCCGCTGGGCTGGGTGGGGCCGGGTGTGTTCTGTCACTGCACCCTGATTAGCTTTCCCTTGGAGGCATTTAGGTGACGATTTACAGCCGCACCTGACCCTGGCCTCTCTGCCCTGTCCCATGTGCGCTGCTGGGGCTGCCCCCTGGCCCCTGCCCACCCCTGCCCCCTGGCCACATAACTGTGATTTATGGCTGGCCTGTGGGGAGCAGCCCCTCCCCACCGTCCAACTCTCCGCAGCTCCCACACCAGATGGGCTGCCTGCTGCTCCCGGGAGCAGCTCTGCCAGGGAGGACCAGGCAAGAGGACCGCCTCCAGGCCCACACAGACCCCTCCCTCCCTCACTGCTCTCCCCCTCTCAGACAGGGCCTGTCATCCTGTCCTGGGCTTGTTCGTGGTGTTGGGATTGTGAACTGAGATGGGAGGTCAGAGTCTGTGACACAGAACAGAAACCGTCGCGAGTCCTCCATTCATCTCCACCCCAGACACAGATAGACAGACAGATGGACAGACACAACAGATAAAGATACCGATAGGTCCTCCTACAAGGATGCTTATAGGATGCATCTGACAGACACATGTGGGTGCGCGCTCGCACACACACATACACATGCACACACACGCAGTGAGTATTCTTGGGGATCTGCCTATGTGTGGGGGCTGGGAAGGGAGCCAGGCCCCCTGTAGCCAAGCCAAGCCTTTCCACTCCCGCTGTGTCCCTGCCTCTCTTCTCCACTGTCTACACTCCCCGATGCCAAAGGGTATCTTCTCCAGCTCCTGCCAATCCATTATGAAGGTCCACTCAACCAGCAAGGGCATTTTTGGGGGTGCCCTGGGGTGGGCCCCTGGGGGCTGGGGCCTCACCTTCTACTCCCAGGATGGCATTGCTGGGGGCACAGGGGGCAGTAGGGAGACCCTGGGCTATGTCAGGCTGAAGGTGAGAGCTGGAAACAAAAAGATTGGAGTAAATTATTATTCCCCCCATGGCTTTCCCAAGGAAAGTGGAAGCAGCAGCCTGAGGCCCGTTTTCCTATTTGATGGGGAATCAGATAAATGGCAGGCAGCTTGCTCTGATAAGGCCTTGCTCTGGGCACAACCTCTCTCTCTGAAACCCTCTTACTATGCATAGAGGAAGGCTATCTGTGCAGCTGCACCTTGACACAAATATATCTGCACCCGAGATGAAGCAATTCCCCCAGAAATTACAGCAGGGGGATTGCATCTGAGGGGGGGGGCCCTGGGGAGATGTGGGGGCTGCGAGGGAGGGAGGGGGAAGAGAGAGAGGCCTGGGCAGGCAGGGAGGAGAAGAGGGAGGTGGGGAGGTGGCTGGGAGGCTGGGAGTGGGGAGGAAGAGGTCAAGAGGACTGTGCCAGGAAGGGGCTCAGAAGCATCTCTGTATAAAATTTGTACATTTTTTCCCTTCCAAGTAGCTTTCATGGAAATATTATTTTCCTCCAACATCATTTTTTAATAAGTTAACCCGCACCCCCCCCCCAACCTGCACCCTGTCCCTGCACTTACCACATTCTCTTCTGCCGATAGAATTAAAAATAAAATATGTGGACAGTACAACAGGCTTTACAATTAGTTGCTTCCACAGAAGAGTCCCAGCTGACTTAAAATTTCTCTTTTCAAAGGGAGAGTGCGGTGGTAATGTGATTTAAATAAACAACTGTATAAATAAATATTTTTGAAAAGATGGAGAGCACAGAGTTCTGATTGGGCATTTGAAACACTTTTCCAACTTGTCATATGACTGTGTGTGTGTGTGTGTGTGTGTGCGCGCGCGCACGCGCATGCATGCTTGTATGTGTGCAAAAATGTTTGTGAATATGCCTGTGTGTTTGTCTGGGTGTGTTCTCATATGTGTAATTTTTTCATATGTGTTAATTTTCACCTGTGGATATTTTTCCCCCACTGATTTTCTTTTTTTAGAGAGAGTGAAGGGAGGAAGAGAGAAGAGAGAGAGAGAGAGAGAGAAACATCAATGTAAGAGAAGACACCTTGGTTGGTTATCTCCTGCACATGCCCCAACTGGGGGCAGGGTTCGAACCTGCAACCTAGGTATGTGCCCTTGACCTAGAATTACCCAAACTTTGGGCAAAGGGATTGTAACCCTTTGGTGCATGGGCTGACACTCTAACCACTTAGCAACACCATCCAGGGATGTCGACTATGTAACCCTTATGCACACAGACACACACACACTCTGCTCTTTTCATCTAGCCTGATAACACACCATCCTCTCCCTCTGTCCCCCACCAGCAGTGTCTGCCCATTTCTGTGAGCTATATCTCTCACCTCCCTCCTTCCTGGTCTGAAAAAGCGGAGCCTCTCAGGAGGTCTCCAGGAAGCCCTGGCCCCAGGAAGAGAAGCATAAGTGAGAGACATCCATTAGGCACAAGGCTCCCCATCTTATACCAGATACCCCCTCTCCTAGCTCCTCCAAGGCTGGGCAAAGGTGCTTGAGGGCGCTGGGAGCAGACGCAGGCAGGACAAACACAGGAGAATGTCAGCGGGGTCATGTGGGATGGGGGTCCTGTTTCCAGAGCTTTAGGTCCTAGGGGCACAGGGTGGGCTTATGGGAGTGGGATGGGCCACAGGAGGCATTGCATGTGCAGGGAGGGTGTGAGAGGAGGAAGTGAAGTGTGAGTGCATGCGTCGATGTTCCCCCTCCCTCCCCAAACTGGCACCTGCCTTGGGTCTGACTGTTGAGCAGCTGCAAGACACAAGAGTCAGCCGACAGATGCTATGGCCCAGCCTTTGTCTGGGAGTGAAATCACACCCCCCCTCTTAAGCCCCTATGGCAGCTATGGCTGGGAGGTTTATCCCTGTCATCCTCTGGCTCCATCTCTAACCCTAGAAAGCCACAGAAGCCTTCATCCTGCCCCCCAATGCCTGGGAACTTTAAAGGTGATGGGGAAGATGCAGGAAAGTGAAGGTGTGGGGGACAGATCTTTCAATCCCTTTGCCCAAAATTTATGATAAAATCCTAGAACACACCTATATCAGGGTGGTGGTGCTGGCGGGGGTGGGGACTCTGTCATGTCAACTTCATGCAGCTGAAAAAGGGCTAAGCTGGCAGCCAGGAAATCATGCTTCTAGTTCTCTATCTGCCACATCTCTGTGGCCAATTAGTTCATCTCCTGGTCTCACTGTTCTGGTCTGTAAAACAGGGGAGGAGCAATCCTTCAAATGATAGATATAATGTTAAATAACATAGATAACTGGGTTTTTTTTTTTTTTTTTTTTAGACATCTATCAGGCTGATGAGGCAAGAACTGACTAGTTGCGACTACCCCACCTGCTACTGGTTTGGGATGAGCCTGGAGGAGCCCAAGGCCTGGTTTCCCTGCAGAAAATAATCCCTGGAAAACAACTCACCTCTTCTGGGCAGGTGGAATGATCTCTCTGGATGCACTTACAAAGCTGGCTCTGGAGACAGGCTAGAGAATAGGAGCCCTCCAAGGGAGCCAGGCTGGGCTGCGTCACAGGCAGAACAGGTTCCCCACCCCCAATTTTTCTGCAGTGAAAGACTTAGCCAGAGAGTCACAAGGGCCAGGGAGCCTGGGAACTGTCCTGTTAGAGCAAATACGAGAAGGACAAGCCACCTAGGGAAGCCTGCAGCGCATAGATAGGTACCCTATTGTTCTCCATGTTGGCGAAATGAGGTCCTCATTGGGACATGAACCCCCATCCATTCCTATTGTGGGACTTTGGCCATTATTGGTCTCACATTGGGACACTGGCTGTCACACCCATTGTTGCAAATCATTAACTGCTATTGATCCTGATATTGGGGCATTGATTCTCCTTAACCAGCTCTGAATTGGGGCATTGATCCCTACATGGGACACTGATTACCTCAACAGAATCTTCATTGGGTTATTGATCCCTACATTGGAATGTTGACTCCCTTTCCCACCCAACTCTGGATTGAGACATTGATCCCATATTGGGAAGTTGATTTATTCTTCTCATTCAGTATCTGGACATTATCCACTACTCAACCCAGAACAGAGATACTGGTTTTTATTTTAGGGCTCTGGTTCCATTCATTCCATCAATCATCTGTTTGCTACATCTACTGTGTGTCACTCTTTTATGCTAGTGGTTGGGATTTCTGCTTTTCTTTCTCTTCCTACCATTAGTCCCCATGTGAAGACCCCTTCAGTCTTCACCGTTGAACGTTGACCCATCATCCTGCACCCATCACCCCAATTCCTCCTCCTCCAATGACTTTGACTAAGCTTTATAGTCATCAGTCAAATGAAGAAAGTCGAATGAAGTCAGGGGCCATTCACAGCACATTGGAAAGAGCATATTCTCTGGAGTCATGAGTTTAAATCCTGGACTTCACCAAGTACCAGGCTCAGTTTCTTCATCTTTCAAGTGGGGATAAGGATAATACCTATTTTTCAGGCTTTCTCTGCAGATTAATGGAGGGAATGTATACGAGAGAACTGAATGGGACATGGAGCACAGAGAGCGCGGTACTTAAAGCAAGGCTTTCCGTCCCCTGTCCGCTTTGCCTGCCCCACTCCCAGCCCAGAAAGATGGCTCTTAAATTGACACATCCATTGTCCCCCTCACATACTGCTGGTGGGGCTCAGACCCTTCCTGTCCTTCATGAAGTAGGTCCCTCACAAAATTCCAGATCTAGCTTTCATTTTTAAAAATCCGTATTATATAGATAGCAAAGATGAGGGAAACTTTTCCACCTCAAGCCTGCATGTAATTACATATTTTGGCCACGTGCTGGGCCAGGGATAAATCTGTATGATAATGCAGACCAGGGGCTTATGATGTAGGCACACATGCTAATTTTAAACCACAAAATCGCGGCTGTTTTTCATTTTCATTTCCGACAACACGGGCAGAGATTAGGTCCTATTAAGCACCATGGGGCCTGTCCTTCCCTCGCCACCTGAAGGGCTCCTTGTGGCTTTTGTGGGCTTGTAGGGCCTGGCAGAGGCAGACACAGCCTTCCTAATTGCAGGGAAAAGCTCTGCTGGGAGAAGGTGTTCAAGTGGGCATACTGGAGCAAGGCCCCTCTCCGCCTAGGGAGGGAAGACTCAGAGCCCACAGGGCCCACAGGGATTGAAATTCCAAGTTGGTGCCTCTCCTCATGGGAAAGAAAAGTCGGATGCTCTCCCCAAAGCCCAGGGCTGTCTTCAGGACCCTGAAGAGCAAGGGCTTAGGTCACTGACCTTTAGCCCAGCCCCATCTTTTTTTAAAAAAAGTCTATTTATGTATTTTATTGATTTGAGAGAGAGGAAGGGAGAGGGAGAGAGAAACATCGATCAGTTGCCCCCAGCAGGCATCCTGACCAGAGATTGAACCTGCAATCTGGGTATGTGCCCTGACTAGTAATCAAACTGGCGGCCTTTCGGTGCCTGGGATGACACCAAGCAACGGAGCCACACCGGCCAGCCAGCCCTGTATTGATGTGTGACCTTGTGTAAGTCACTTCTCTTGCCATCTGTCAAGCCCAAGAGAGTGCCAGTGAGGTGACCTGGACTCTTCCTTCCAGTTCTGATGTTCTGCATTGGAGTTTCCTGTTCCTGCGAAAGGGAAACCGGAGCAGGGGTGACAGCAGCCAACACGGGTTACCCATGGACCCTGTGTTAAACGGCAAACTTCCATTATCTCATTTAATCTTCCCCTTGACTCCCTGATGTAACAGAATGTTAAACAGCAAATCCTACGTTCATCCATCACTGGCTGGATGATCCATTTTCTCATCTGTACAATGGGCGTGTAATTGATGACAATGTATTTTTGAGATCAAATGAATTGCCACAAAGTACGCAAGACACATAGAGCCGGGCACATGGTCAGCACCATATATGTGCTGGATGCTACTACCATCTTACAGATAAGGAAATGAAGGCTCAGAGAAGTTTAAGTGTTTCACTCAAGGCCACACTGTTGGTCCCAGAACTGGAACCCAGGTCCCTGCTAGCTCCTCAGTAGATGCTTTGTCTCATTCACCTCTTCGCCACCCACAAGCAGGGGCAGATTCTCTGCCTCCCCCCTGTCCCCATTCCTGGGCACCGGGCAAAATGGCAGCAGAGAGATGCTGAGATTAGCAAAAGGGCTCCTGAATGGGGCTCTGGCCCCCCCCGCCCCCCCCCTCCCTGCATCAACCTTAACTCCCAGCAGCCTTTGGTACAAGGGAGCCAGCTCAGCCTGACAAACTGGGTCTGGCAGACCCTCTGCTTGTTTGAGGAAAGAGGAGGGCAGGGAGGGGCTGAGGAGGAGGAGCTGGCCCAGCCCCCTTCCATTCTCCTTCCATCTGCACCCAGAAGCGGCCAAGCGTGGCACTGGGCCACCCCTCCCACCCCCACCCCCTCGGCATCTCCCCTCCTGGGCCAGGGCTGCCCTGTCTCTTGGGGGAACCTGGTCTGTGCTCAATTTCATGCCACTTAATTCCCAAGTCTGCCCGTGAAAATGGCAACAAATCGGCCCCAACTGCCCAAATGTCCTGTCCCATCTCGGATGTCTCTCCCGCAGCCCCCTCCTCCCTCTGACAGCCCCTCTCCCATCAGATGAGAGGGAGTGTCAGTCCATGGGGCCAGTGAGCTGAGAGGCCTCACTGCTGACTCACACTCATTGTGGCTCTCCTCCCTGCCCGCCCCCCCAAGCCCCTTCTCCACTAGGGCCAAACCCCCAATGTGGGTCACAGGTCAACCCAGAGGTGACCCACTCCATACTCCCTCAAGTGCATGGTCAATGCTGGGGCTCTGTTTCACTTTGAATTTTGATATTACTGCATGATTATTCTTTTACTTGTTTATTTTCTAAGAAAAATTTAGTATATTTTTTGAATAGGTGACATTCACATGATTCAAATTTCAAAAAATATATAAGGGAGGGTTAGTGGTTCCCTCCTCTCCCTGTATCAGTCCCTCAGGTTTCCCCAATCCCCCAGTTCCCATCCCAAGAAAATGAACACCCCCAGATTCTTGGGCATCCTTCCAGAGATCTGTTGTGCAAACATAAGGAAATACGTGTCGCCTTTCCCACTTTCCCCACAAGTGGTGGTGCACTGTACAGGCCAGACTGCACCTCACCATTCCCATTCACTGTGTCTCAGTGCCCAGTCTGCTTTCCACCCTTCCTCTCCATGCAGGGCCATTTGAAACGCTATCCCTGCCCGCCATAAAGGTATTGAAGCCATACAGACCAGAATTCAATCCTACCTGTCTCAACTACTCTCTGGGTAGTTGACCTTGACAGGTTCACTTTCTTCTCCAAATCAGTAAAATGAAAATATTAATGTATTCCCACCTCACAAGATTACTAAGGGTTGGTGGGTAATAGAGAAGAGAATGGATGCAAAATGCAAGGAGGTGACACCTATTCCTCTCCCCCTTTCTCTCCATCCTCCCATCAGAGGAATGTCTACTCGTCCTTCAAGCCCTGGGTCAATGCCACCCTCTTCGGGGCCCCCTTCTAAGGAATGAAGCCTCCTCTTTGCATCCATGGGTTTTGGATCTACCTTGAGGAAATGTATAACTGTGCTGTGGTGTAGCCACCTACACTCATCTTCCCCCCAAAAGGCTGTGACTTGAGGGTTTCTGATGAGCAGGACCAAAATATTAAGGTGTAAATATTTACAGCCTTTTTGTTCCCCTCACCTGAGCTGATCGGGGGAGAGGGACAGAGGCAGAGTTGAAGCCGCTTCCCACCCAAGTAAGAGCATGACGTTATCAATGGCAAAAGCTGGATCAGAATAGAATCCGTCCAGTTGTCGAGTGGTGGAGGCAAGACAGAGTAGAGCTGGGGTTTTAGGAGAGACAAAGGAGAAAGGAAAAAGGGTGTGAGAGCCTGGTAACCTATGAGACTTTGGGGAATGACAGGACTAAATAGTATTTTGCTATCTGTTGTGTGACGTGATTTTCTTTTCCAATTTGCCACTTGTCCAAGAGAGTTTGCTAAAGGCTTTGTTGCAAATCAGTGCTTTTGGAGGCTCTTAAGTTCTCTTTTGGGTGTGATCTAGGGTAAGACTGCCCTGTACACCCTGGGCCTGGCTGAACAGAAGTGTAGAATGATATAAAGAAGGGCAGGTGGAGGGAGAGGAGAGGGGGGCGTATTTCCCAAGGAGCCCCCAGATTTTGAAGAACCGCCTTCCTAACCATTATTCCCCCTAATTTGCCTTAAGATTTATAATTGGTGCAACTACTAAGGACATATCAGGTACACTCCCTCCCAGTGGCTGTGGCACAGACAGGAGGGGATGGGTATTGGGTGTGATTCTCCACCAGCCTCTTTCTTTCTCCCCCTCTCAAGAAAGCTATCAGAAAGTAGGTGAGCTAGATACTTTTAGATACATATTACCTTATTTTATTCCTCCCAGCCATCTTGTGAAATGGCCTTAACTGCCTTATTTTAACGTCAATTTCTAATTGTTTATTGTTAGTGTGTAGAAGTACAATTGATTTTTATATATTGACCTTGTATCCTTCAACTTTACTAAACTTACTAGTTCTAGTACCTTTATTTATTTTTTTGCTGGGAGTTGATTCCTTAGGGTTTTCTGTGAAGATGATCAGGTCAGTGAATAAAGATGGTTTTTCTTTTTCTTTTATTTCTTATTCTTGTCTTATTGCACTGGCCAGGATTTCCAGTACAGTAAATTGAGTCAGAGATGTCCAGTAACACACTCAAAGGCCCCTAGCTAGTCAGCGGCAGTGCCCACATTAGAACCCAGAGCTGCCTGGCTCCAAAGCCTGTGCCCTTTCTACTGCTCCAAGCTTTGTGAAGAGTGAAGTGCTGTACAAAATATGGAGTTACCATACTCTTCTCTGTCTCCCAGTCCCCTCACCCCAGTTCCAGATACACAGCAGCTGCTTGTTGAAAACTTGTTTGATTGGAAGTGGTGAGGCACAGGCCAGAGAGCAACATGGGGTGATATGGGGGGTGCACAGTGGGGTTGGGAATGGTGGAATTTCCATTCCATTCTGGAGGCTCACTTTCAGAGAAATGGTCCTTCAGATGGACAGCGAGTATGCTTCTTGTAGACAAAGGAGGGGGTTCTGTTTAGAAGATGGTGTGGGGATACAACTGGATCTTTAAGAAGAACAGGTGGTGAGTGAAAATGAAGACTGTAGAGGCAGACTTCCTAGGCCTTGAAAATGAAGACTGTAGAGGCAGACTTCCTAGGCCTTGAAACCCAATTCCACCACCTACCAGCCATGTGGCCTTGGGCAAGGTACTTAGCCTCCCTGGGCTTTAGTCTTCTCATTGGCAAAACAGGGATAATTGCTTTTCTACCTTATAAACTCATGTGAGGGCTACACAAGTTAATACATAGTACATTCCCCAGGCTAAGTGCTATACAAGGGTGAGCAACTATTATTGGTATGGAGTCACGGGTCTATTGGGGGGACCTCCCGGAGCCACCTTCCTCTTGGAAAACACACACACCCTGCTTCTAACTCCCACAGTTGTCTATAAAGAGAGCTGTGTCTTAGGTGGCCAAGGTACTTGACCTCTCTGAGCCTGTTACTTATTTATTTTTTTAGCTAGTAAACAGGAGAATGAGCCCTATCGCACACTGTGAAGAAAACCAGCTAAGGCATGGCAAAGCGCTGTAAGCCTTTGGTAATGGCAAGAATAATGACAACTTCCAAGTGCCTCCTCTCCGCGCGGCAACTGGGCGGGCTTCATCGGCTGTATTCACTTATCCTGGCAACACCCCTGTGAGGCAGACTGGGATCTACACAAGGAAACCAAGCCCCAGAGGTCGAATGACATAAGGGCCTCCAGCCAGGATTGAACCCAGGTAGGCCCATCCTCAAAGTCTGGATCTTGATTATTTTGCACGGTTCTCCTTCTGGGATCAAAGGGCCTGAGCCACAGCATCTGGGTACAGGTGCCCCCTCCCCCAGGCAGCCCCTCCCAGACCCTACTCTAGGCGAGGGCTGCCCTTCAGTCACTCGCTCGCTTGTCCAGCCAAATGCGGGCGGGTTGCTTTGGTGCAGGAGGCAGATGGGACCTTCACAAAAGCCCCCGCACCTCTCCAAGCTGGTCCCCCCCACACGCCTGATTACCCCCCAATACCCAAGTTACCATTGATACAGTGGTGCCGGGTGATTCAATTAGTGCAGCCGGCATGAAGGCAACAGCACAAAGAGCTGGGGTAGTTAGAAACTCATTTTCTTTTGATTATTATAGCATCTCACACGTGGAAGCAGAAAATTATAGGCTCATGTGTCTTTGCTTAATATCCTCTGGGGCCAGATTTGTCGTCATGTTGAAGTTAGCTGTCAGAATTGACAAAATCATGTGGAGTTGATGGATTTACAGTGCCTGGGCCCAGCCAAGCTGGAGAGGCAGAGACCCACACAAATGCAGATAGAGAGACACGCACACAGACACTCAGAGACACACACAGACACTCACACACGGACACACCCCAGACACAAAGGTACACACACACCTCACTTTCCAGATGCTAATAAATAGACTCTTTCACAGTGAAGCATGTGCAGAGATACACACTCCTCGCACACTTAAACATACCCATTCAGACCCACACAGAGATGTGTACACACACACTGCACACACTGATACATACCCCACACATATACATACCCCACCTACTGCTATCCACTCACCCAGACTCACATAGGATATACATCCCCCACACACCGATGCACCTTACCCAGACACCCCCTAGATATTCACACCCTCCCACACATGATACATGCTACTTAGACATACACATATACTTATGCTCATGCACGCTGATGCACACACACACAGATGCACACAGATACACCTACACACATGCTGATTCACTCCAGTTAGATACAGTCTCCACACTTATACACACTCACCTGGACACACACTCAGATCTTCACATACCCACATTGATATACACCCATGTGAACACACACAAAAACTCACACCCACAGTGCTCACACATAACCCCATTCAAACACACACACACACACACACACACACCACACTATATAATCTCATTCAGACACACATGATTCACACACATACCCAGGCCCATACACACACATCAGACACGGAGACGGTGGGCACACAGGGCAGGAGACACAGAAAACAGGCACCTGCACAGAGTCAGAATGATGCCCTTACACAGGTGCCCAGACAAGGACCTGACCACACATGGGCAGAGAGACAACACAGAGTCACAGACCCGTGAAACAGGGAAAAATATTCACAGGGTCGCATGAGCATGAAGATGGCAGGCAGCTCCCAGCTTCTCCCCACTCACCCCCTGCAGACCCCTTTCCTTCTCCCCCCAACCCCATTTCTCTCCTCACACTCCTTCTTGCTTGCCCTGGTTGAGTACAGGAGGTACTAGGGGGTGATATGGAAATAGCAACATAGATAGGGTGAAGACTGGGGCAACCTCCCCTCCTGGGTGCCCGGTACATCTCAGCTCTGTTAGAGTGACTGGTGGCCAAAGGGGTGCTGGGGGCATTGGCAGGGAGGAGAGGTTGTTGGGACACAAAGGGGGAGGGAACTGGGAAGGGATTTAACCTCCACTTCACAGAGAAGGAGACTGAGGCACAGAGAAGGTAAGTTCTTCCCCGATGATGCACCGGGAACTTTCATAACAGCTAGCAAAAGCAGCACAGGTTGGCGAGTGATGGACCAGGGGCTGATTTCAGCCCCACTCGGCCCCTCCTGCAGGGCGCAACCTTACTCAGCAGCCATGAACCCGGGACGGTTCTCTGGCAAGTTCCTGGGCTGGAAGGTTCTGTAAAGACAGCTCAGGCCCTCTGCCTCTCTTTACAGAGCGGAACTCAAGGGCAGAGCTCCCCCAACAGATAATGGGGCACTTGTGACAGTAGAGGAGCTGGCGGTCGCACCCCGACTTTCCTGGGGGAGGGCAGAGGAGACCTGCCCTGATGAGCTCCTGGGGTGGAGGGTCCAGTCCCGGCATCCAGATTGTGGGGATACTGGTTGTGAGCAGAAGGAGCCGGTGGTCATTTGGCCAAGGAGAGTGGGAGTGAAGAATCACAAATTCTAGAATCTTCAAGCCTTGGCTCAGCCAGCCTCCATGCCCTCTGGAGGAGAAAATGTATCCTATCTGAACTCCATGCCACCCAGGTGTACCTGGGCTCATCTCCTTCCCTCAGCAACCCTAGAAGTTGGTCTTATCATCCCATTTGGCCAAGGAGGAGTATGACACTTGGAAGATAAATGATTTACCTAAGGCCACAGAGCTAACAAGAGACAGAATCTGAACCCAGGGCTGCCTGACTTCCAATCAATCCCCTGCTCACTCCCCTCCAGCACGTGAGGTCAGCAAGTTCAGGCGTAGAAGGAAGGGAGGGACTTCCTGGCTCAGTTAGGCCTTAGGGCCCAGAGCCCCAGGGGTGGGACACAATGACTACAGTGGAGAGGGCCTGGGCTTTGGGGGTCAGACCAAGCTAGGTTTGAATCCAAAATCTACAACCTCAAAGAAGTCACCTTGCCTCTCTGAGCCTAACTTCCTATCAAATGGAAATGATAATATCTCTCTGAGGGCTGGAGAGAATATACATAAATACACACACACACACACACACACACACACAACATCTCTTGTGTATTAAATACATACACACACACACACACACACCACATATACACTGAGTGGCCAGATTATTATGATCTCTGAATGCATAATAATCTGACCACTCAGTGTATGTGTGTGTGTGTGTGTGTGTGTGTGTGTGTGTGTGTGTGTGTGTGTATATTTATATATTTATATATTCTAGAGGCCCGGTGCATGAATTTGTGCATGGGTGGGGGTCCGGCCAGCCTGGCCAGGGGTAGGGGACATGGGTGGTTGGCTGGCCTGCCTGCTGGTCAAACTCTTGGTCCAGGGGACAATTTGCATATTAGCCTTTTATTATGTAGAATATACACTGAGTGGCCAGATTATTATGCATTCAGTGTGTGTGTGTGTGTGTGTGTGTGTGTGTGTGTGTGTGTATTCTCTCAGGAGGGTCTCCAGGTGATTCATCTGAAAGTTTGACAAGCCCTGCTCTGATCACTCTCTCCTTTGAGAGAAGTGCAAGCCCAGGTCCAGGGACTTTCAATGGACACAGCAGGATCCAGGCTCCCCTCAACCCTCTTTCCCCAGAAAAGGCCTCAGGGAGCAGACACCTCTGACCAACTTGGCTGAGTGGGATCCCTGGTCGGGGCATCCCATCTCCGGGTCCTCACCTCCTCCACCTGGTCTGGTCTTGAAGCTATGCTAATCAGCACGGGAGTCCACCTTCCATAGAATTATCATATGTGAGCTGCCCCTCATTGCAGGATAATTTTCTCATCTGCATAATCGTATTTGACTTCCTTGCGGATGTAAAAACCCTTTTACCTTGGGTGAGTTAATCTTTATTGATTGAATATCAAATTCATTCGAATGTGGGAGAGGAGGCTTTTCTTTCTCCACAGCAGAACTGCTGTCTGAAAGCCTGGCTCGGCGGGGGGGGGGGGGGGGGGGGGTAGTGACGGAGGGGGGGGCAGTGGTGGAGGGAGGGGAGGGGGGTGCTGCCGGGCCAGCTTTGTCTCTGTCCCTGCCCGCTGCTGGAGGGGCCCACCCACTTACTCTGTGCCGGCATCTTCCCAGCTTCAATACTTCTCTCTTTCTTCTTCCTCTGTTTCAGCTCCATCTTTCTACTTCTGTGGTGTCCCTTAGTGTCTTGGTCTTTTGGTCCTGTGTTTTCTTTTTTCTATTTTACCTTAATTTCCTTTCCTTCTTGGTTTCTTTCTTTCCCTCCCTCCTCTTCCCTCTCCTCCTCTCCTCTTCCTCTCCCCACTTCTCTAAGTCTCAGATTCTTTCTTTACCTGAAAGTATCTCTGTTATGTCCTCACCTACAACTTGATAGAAGAAAAGAAAAATCCAGCAAGAACCTATCGCAGAAGCGCAGAAGTGACTGAGATTCTCAGGGAGACAGAGGGCGACACAGGGGTGGAGGTGGGGTATGAGGAGGGAGGAGGCCAGGCTGCCCTGGGGCCTGCGAGGCCCTGGTCCCCAGGCTCTGGCTGAGAGGCTTGTTCTCAGGTTAGAAAATGTCAATCCTGTCCAATAAGAGAGGTTCCAGGTGTTCACAACAATCCTATGAATCAGGAGTATTTTCCCATCTTACAGATGAGGACATGAGCAACATGTCAAAGTCCCATGGGTAGTGGTGGGACCAGGATTCAAACCCAGGCCACCCTAATCCTGCAGGCAGTCTGTGATTATCCAGGAAGAGGCTGAGGCCATGCGCCCTGCTTCCAAGAAGCCTGGAAGCAGGTGAATGAATCACCCTGATGATTCTAGAACTTGTCATTTCTCCTCAAGCTTACGTTGTCATTTTGAGTGCTTAGCAAACGAACCGGTACACAGAAAGCACCTAGTACCTGCTAGGTAGTTATCATCATCATTATTGTTCTTCTTTAAAGACAGGCCAAGGATCAAATTCTCTCTCAGGTGCAAGAAGCCTGTGTGGCCTTAGTCTCTTTGAGCCACAGTGGACTCATCTTATCTATAATGTGGTAATAATAATAGTATCTGCCCAGCAGGGCTACCATAAGGATTAGAGCTCTGCATACAAAACACCTAGTTCAGTGCCAGGCACATAGTAGGACCTGAAAATGTTAGCAATGACTTTCACATTATTACTGTCATGTTCCTATTATCAATGATTCACGCACACATATACCATGCTTGATGCTTGCTATGCTCATCCTCATTTTTGTTATATCTGAGTGCCTAGAACCTAGTAGGTGTTTGGTAAATACAAAATCAGTAAATGAATGACCTCTTGTAGAAGCTCCTTTTATACCTTCATTATAGTTCCATGTATGTTGGCAGAGTCTGCTTTGCAGCAGGCCTAGGTAATGGGCTAAGCTGGGTTCTCGAGTGAGCAAAATAGGGTTGTGCATCCCAGCTCTGCCACCTGCTAGCTGTGAACCTCTCTGAGTCTCAGTTCCTCCGTCTGCAGAATAGGACTCTCAACAGTAGTGGGAGGTGTAGCTGAGACTGGAGCAGTGCGGGTGGGCAGTGGGATGGTGGTTGTTGGCAGGGCGTGGAGTGGGGGGGTGGTAAAGGCAGATGTTCCTTACAAGACAGAGAGAAGGTGGGATCAGACTATGAGAGCCTTGAACGCCAGGCTAGGTCGTTCTAACTGGGTCTTGCTTCCTCGTGCCCAGACTGCTGGAAAGGGGCCCTAGTCTGAGGGCTCTGCCTGCAGACTGTTTGAGACAAAGCCAGGCTGCAAGCATCCTGCAGGAGCAAGAACATTTCTCTGGGCTCCCGTCCTCAGCTCCAGCTGGAGCTGGAATGGTGGGGAAGGGAAGGCATTTGCAATTCAGATCTGGGGCAGATGGGAGGACTTCCTTGATGGAAGCGTGGGGCATGGGTGGAGCCAGCTGCCTCACTTCTCACACACATCCTGACCTCAGACTGGCGCTTTCTGGCCACTGCCTCTCACAGCACCACCCAGCCTCTGCCCTGTACCCGACACTGCTCTAAGTGCTTTACATAGTTAAGTGACAGTCATACGAAGGAGATACTATTATTACCCCTTCTTCCAGAGAAGGGAAGCAAGGTCCATAGAGGCAAAGCAACTTGCCCAAGATCATACAGTAGTCAGTGACAGAGCTGTCATTCACACAAGGTCACCTGACCGCAGAGCCCACACTCTTACTCAGGCCCCGCTCCACTAAACTGATCCCAACTGCAACCCGTCCCCCCGGGAGGATGTTGTATGAACCGTGCTCAGCATACTTTGCTGAGTTTCTTCGGGGAACCACACTCGGGGCCTCTCCCACGGTCCTCACAGACCATGCAGCTCTCTGGGGCTGCAAGACCACTTTAGCAGACTGGCACGGGGCGCCAGCCCCTCCTACTCTCTGGGCCCCATCAGACCCCTGGGTCATCGGAGGGCACCCTGATACAAGTGACCAGGCAGGGCGCTCACAGGGGTTCACAGGCAGGTGACCCCTGGGCATGTATGTGGTTTATCAGTCTGAGATAGCCCGGCTCTGACCACCGGCAGGTAGGGCTCCCTCTCCCTCCCACGGAGAGGAAGCACCTTCACACACGCTCACCACACCGCCACCCCCTCCAGCCACCCTGTGAACCGGGAGGCAGGCACTGTTGGCTCATCTCACAGAAGAGAAGATGGCTGTTCCAACTAGGCCCTCAGTCGGTCTCTGCTCCTTGTTGGAGGACAAGGTCCACTCTCTAGCCCTTTCCATCCCTCCCCTTGCCTCAGCCTCTGGGGGAGAATAACAGGTAGGGCGGTAGCTCCCCCATCTGGACAGTCATTTCCCCTCCAAGGGGCTTCCACGCTGATGAAGTCGTCCATCCACATGGGAGGCAATGGGGAGGGGAGGGGACCGGAAGGAGCTGGGGATGATGCTGGACAGACGCTCCATGCCGCAGCCGAGCTTTGGCCCTGACTGTCTGTGTGACCTTGTGCAATCCATATTCTCTCCACCGCCACCACCACTGCCCCACCCGTGACGTGGGTGGCACATTCCCTCCTGCAGAGGCTTAGTTTGCAATCTAATCAGCTAGCACCTGTGTAAGCCCCATGCTTAGTGAATGAATGCTCCCCCCCTCCCCACAAGTTCTTGGTTCCCTAGTGGAGCCTGTCCTCCTCCTTCTGTGACCTCTGACCCCTCCTCCTCCTTCTCAGCTGGGTCTATGAGTTCTATCCCCCCCCCCCCCCCCACAAGGCCCAGGGGGCCCAGAGAAATTAGACCGAATCAAAGCAGAAAATGAGTTTTCATTCATCTTGGAATGATGCAAGAGGTTACGGGCAAGACAAATAGCAGCCTCCCCCCTTCCTTTATCACTGTCACCGCAATTAATAGGCTGTGGCCTTTGTTATCCAGGCCTCTGCTAAGGAGGGGCGCAGGGCCCCGGGCGACTCTAATGAGGGAGAGGAAGCCGACCCTTCTCTGACCAAGTTCTGTATGAGGCCATATGCTCACCTGGCCCTTCCAACTCAGTGTCGGGCACAGATGAGCCGGGAGGCTGTCCAACAGACTCTGCACATGGGGCAGCCACATAGGACGCATCTCAGCCGGGGTGACCCGCCAGTCTGGGGTCTGAGGATCACTACAGCTGCCGAGCCCCTTGAGTGTTTCCAAAGTGTTACAATTATGAGGCACGTGTCATTTCTACCGCTACAACAACGTGTGAGCATGGCATCTGCTCTCCGTTTTTTCTGAAAGGAAACTGGGATTCAGAGAAGTACACCTACTTGTTTGTGGTCACACAGATCTGGAAAAGGAGCATCCAGGATTCAAACCCAGGCCTGCTTGCCCCCCAAGCTTGGGGTCCTCACTATCACATTCTACTGCCCAACAGTATGGAGGGAGCAAAGACTGGGAGGTCGGTTCCTAAAGGTCTCTGATCCCAGCGTCTTAGTAGGAAAAGAGCTGTGGAGAGCAACTGAGTCAGCAGCAGGTCCTCACCCTGGCCCAGGCCTGGGGACCTCCGACCGTGGAGGGAACCTGAGGTCATTGCAGTCCTTAACCTGAACCAAGTCTTCGTCATGCACCCAAAGGAAGGCCCCTTTTCAAGTGTGAGTAGATAGTTTTAAGATAATTTTAAAAAGGAATTCCTTTAGAAGTTTCCTGAAAGCCTAGGATTTTTGGCTCCCTGGGTATTTGCTCAATCATTGAATACTGTATTACTTATCTATTGCTGTGAACAAATTACTCCCCCCCCCAATAAGTGCCTTCAAGAATAGTAAACATTTATTATCTTTCACAGTTGCCATGGATCAGGAATTCAGGGATGGCCAGCACTTCCAGCTTAGAGTCTCATTCATAGTCCCATGTTGGCCTGGGCTGCAGCCACCTGAAGGCTGCACCGGGGCTGGCAGATCTGCTTCGAGGGTGGTGTAGTCATGGGACTGGCACGCTGGTGCTGGCTGCGGGCGGGAGGCCTCAGCCCTGTCCATGTGGAGCTCTCCAGAGGATGGCTCACTCCATGGTGGCTAGCTTCTTCAGAGCTAGTGACCCAGAAGAGCAAGGCAGAAGCCACACTGCCCTTCATGACCTGCCTGAGAGGCCATACCCCGTCTCCTCGGCCATACTCTGTGGGTCACAAAGACCACCCTGATTCGATGTGGCAGGGGACTCCACGGGGTGTGAGGACCAGCAGGCCAGCATCATTGGGGGTCACGTTGGAGGTGGGCTACCAAAGATACTGAAATCAAAAGAGAATTTCGTAGAGGTTATAAAGGGATCCTTGAGGTTCGGAAAACAGAGGAAACGTAACCTATAGTGTTAAAACTCAGGAGAATTTTGCCTTGGGAGGGAGTGGGGGGGAGGAGCTGGGAAGGGCTCCAAGAGGACTTTTGGGGGAATGTTTTATTTCTTGATCATATGAACTTATTTACTTTGTGAAAAATCACTAAATATGATGTATTTTTTTGTATGTACATGATGCTTCAACTTAAAAAATGTGAAGGGAATCCTCCTATTTGAAAAGGTTTTAGAGGACAGAAAAACACCAGGACTCAGAGAGGGAAGGTGATTTGCTCGAGGTCCCTTTGGTGGGTCAGAGTTGGGGTCTTGGACTGGCATTCGGGCCTCCTGGGTCCTGGGGAATGGCCCTTTGCAGGCACTGTAGGTGCAGAAGCAGCCACCACCAGGGGCCTGGGGCTGGGGGCTCCACCATCCGTGCTTTTGCTTCCCCCCCCCCCCAGTCCCCCCAGTCCCCCCAGCAATGCTCCAGAGCTGTTGAGAGCCCGTGCCAGGGTCAGAACCTGTGCTGTCTGTGCATCCAGCTCACACAGCCCCGTCCCAGCCTGCCCTCCCTGGGACCAACTGGGACACCCTCTGCCCACAGACTGACAGCCTGGGTGTTCAGAGTAAGAGTGGGTCTCAGGAGAGGGCCAAGTCCTGAAGTGAGGAGGAGACAGTGTCGGGATGCTGCTCTTTCTCTGTACACACCTCTGTCAGAATGTGTCTCTCACTCAGATGACAAAGTCCTTCTTCCTTGGCACCCACCCATCCATCCATCCATCCATCCACTCATCTAGGAAACATTTACTCAGCACCTCTCTTAGGCACTAGAGACACAACAACAAACAGAACAGGCAAACATCTCTGCCCTTGGGGAACTCACATTCTAGGAAAGGCAGACACAATGGGTGGCATATAGAGTATTGGGGGGGGGGGGGGGCGGGGAGGGGACGCCAAAGAAGCATGTGTGCATGCAATTGTGTCAGGGAAGATGTTATTGAGAAAATGACATTTGAGCAAAGACTTGAAGGAGGAGAGGGGTGAGCCTAAGGTTATCAGCAGGAAGAGTATTCCAGGCATAAGGAACAGCACATACAAAGGCTCAGAGGCAAGGGCATGCCTGGCATGCTGAGGACTAGCAAGGGCGACAGTGAGGCCTGAGCAGGTGAACAAGGAGGAGCAGTGTCCTGCAGTGGAGATTCCGCAGCTCAGCACCTGCAGACCTGGGTTTGAACCTCAGGCCTGTTGTTCCCTAATTGGGTGTATTGAGGGCTCTTGGTCATATAGTCAGAATAATACCACCTACCTCACAGGGCCTTTGAGGCTCAAACTCAACCACGCCTTCAGTGACATGTCCATGAAGGTTGAAAAAGATAGCCCTGTTCTACTCATCTCCCCTGGAATATAAGCTTCAGCAAGGCCAGGGATTTTGTCTGTTTTGCTCACTGACCCTGGCACAGGCTCTCATCAGCCTTTGTACGTGCTGTTCCTAACTTCCCAGGTCCAGAAGAGTGCCCTCGACAAGGGCCCTCATAGACCATTAAACAATGACAACACACTGTGATGCTACATATCTTGAAGGGGAAATGCAGGGGGTGCAGGGGGCCCTTGGTGAGGAAGCCTACATGGACTCAGGGAATGGCAGGGAGGGCTTCCTGGAGGAAGTGACAGCTGAGACTTGCTGAGTAGGAGATAACCAAGAGTGTTCCAGGCAGAGGGAGCAGCATGTGCGAAAGCCCAGAGGCTGGTAGAGCAAATTATTTTGAAGGATTTCAATACGGCTAGAACAGAGCATTAGGAAGGATAAAGGGGCAGGGTGGTATGGGAATGTGGGGCAAGAGAGATCAGGTTGGCGGGGTTGGGGTGGGGTGTAGCTAGAAATCAGGTAAGCAGAGTACTGTGTCCTAAGAGCAATAGAAGGCCCTTGACACAGTACCTGGCACGTAAAAGTGAGATGGAAGGGAGAGAGAGACAATGGAGAAGGAAGGAAGGAAATAAAATTTGAGCCAACCACCATCTAGCCTCACGCCAGTTTCAACAGCAGCTGTGGCTGGAGCATCTCCACAACCCTGTGGCTCAGCCGGACTCCTGGGACGTCCAGCCCTGTGTCCCCTCTGCCAGGACCCCGAGGTCTCCTAGGACCGAGTCTGTTCTGCTTCCTCCCTCTCTGCAGACCTGGCCAGGCAGGGCGGGGAGGGACCGGCGGGCCCCAGGGTCCCGGCAGTGGACACAATGTTCTGGTTCAATGGAAGGACCTTAAACTCCGAGACAAGGACATGGCAGTAAAGGATGATGCGGCCGAACCCCCTGGTTCCACGGCGAGCAGACCCCAGGTGTGTGATCGGGAGCAGTTAAATTTCATCATTACCCTTTCTCCGATGGTGTTTTTTATAGTCTTTTTTACTACTGGCACTAAAGGTTCTGGACTCATCCTGGCGGAGTGGAGGACATCACTCGTAGGGCTGACTGCTCCGTGATATAAAAAAATGACAAGTCCCAGCTTAATCTTTCTGATAACTGTGTTCCGAGCCCCCATCCATCTCCACCAAGGGGTTTGGGTGAAGCTGGAAGACAAGAGCATCCCAGCATTTAAGAATGAAAAATTAAGTGCCCTTTTTAAGCACAGCGTGAAGCTTCCTGGCTCGGTGCTGCTCCGGAAGAGGGGGGGTCTGAGCGGGAGGGGGGCAGTAAGAACAAGTCAAGCGGTGGCCTCTCCAGGTCCTGGGGTGGGAGAGGTGGTTGTAGGTCCCGCGCAGTGCCATGGCATGTGAGCACGTGTGCACCAGCCTTGTGCCCATCTGGGTGGCCCTGATGTGTGCTCTGTCTGTCCATCAGGGTCCGTGGGTATGTTTCTGTGGAGGTGTCTGCATCAGGTGGTGCGTGTCCAGCGCGGGACAGTGGACACAGCCCTGCGCTACAGATCCATTTGATTCCCGGCCCTGCTTTGATGAACCTATGTGGGCTTTTGTAAGTCATTCCCCGTCTCTGGGCCTCAGTTTCCTCATCTGAAAAACTGGTGAGTTGGGGGCCTCACTGGCTGGATGATCTTGCCCGCACATCACCTTGCTGCTCTTTGCCTTGTTTTCCCATTTGTCCCGTGAGACCCTGGCTCTAGGTGACCTCCAAGGCTGTTTCAGCCCTGGATGTGAAGACCCAAATTTGGGGGCTGGCAGTGTTCCTTCAGCCCAGTAGCCTAGCACTGGCCCAAAGCCAGCTTCCAGTTGTAGCCCAGACTCTTCTGCTCATGCCTAGGAGAGCAGCCCCCCACCCCCCATTTCCTCTCCACACCCCGGAAATGGCCAAATGCAGAGGTGCACTTTGGGAACAGGGTACAGAAGGCAAGAGCACAGGCTTGGAGCCTCTAGACCTGGCCTTCAATTCCAGCTTTATTTACCGGTTATATCTGTGACCTTCTGAGCCTCAGTTGCCTGACCTGTGAAATGGAAACAAAGGCAACAAGAGGCCTCTCCCAAGGGATCAAATAAGCATTCAGGCCCTAGCCAGCTTGGCTCAGTGGATAGAGCGTCGGCCTGCAGACCAGAGAGTCCCGGGTTCGATTCCAGTCAAGTTCACGTACCTTGATTGCAGGCTCCTCCCCAGCCCAGGGCCTGATTGGGACCCATGCAGGAGTCAACCCATCGATGTGGTTTCTCTCACATCAATATTTCCCTGTCTTTCCCTCTCTCTTCTACTCTCCCTGAAAATCAATGGAGAAATATCCTTGGGTGAGGGTCAACAACAACAAAAAGCATTCAGTATTGTCATAGTTGTTATAGGTTGTCCTCTTAGCAAGGGCACCCCACTCTGAACCTTTATAACCACACATTCCCCTAAACAGAACTTTCCTGTCTGGCACTGCCTAATCTCACCTCTCCCACCTCCCTCTCTTCCTGTGGAAGTCCAACAGAGGGGACAAATGGAAGCCGAGCTGGGAGAGTCTGGCTGCCAAAGGAATGGTGTGTCCCGGAAGGGGCCCAACATTTGTTGTTAATAAGAGTGAGGCGGGGGAGGGGGAAACCTTCGAAAGGTTTCCACCTGGGCCAGGCAGATGCAGCCCCACACAATCCCTTTATCACCAGCAATGTGGTTTGGAGGACAAGATGACAGGCTGATAGGCCTCGGCTATCTGGGGCAGGCAGCGTTTATCTGGGAAGTCTCTGTAGGCCAGGGTCCCCATTGGTGTGCATGTTATCTGGGCCAGAGCAGCTGGGGACTTGGGGCCCCCACCCCCACTGGGCAGCTTTTGGAGGGGCGGGCAATGAGCGTCTCTTGTGCGGCTGGGAAGATTTGTGGTTAAGAATGGACAAGGCCCGGGGCACCTGGGGCTGAAGGTGAACTTGTCCCTGGGGAGGTGCCACCCCCATGGCAATGGGTGTCCCTGCTGGAGCCCTTGCCAGGCAGAGACAGTGATCTCATTCACCCGGTGGCCAGGAGTATTCGTCCCATTTTACAGACACTGAGGCCTGGATAGGTTATGTCACTTGCCTAAAGCTGCCCAGAAAATAGCAGAACCAGGATTTGAACTCTGGTCCAAAAACACTGGCCCGGACAAATCCTATAACCTGGGCAGAGTGGACTAATTTAACATCTTGCAGATAGGTGACACTTCACATTTTCAGAGATGGCACGAATGCATTCGCTCTGTTGATCCCAAACTGGCCTGGGGCTAGGGCGCTTGAGCTTTCTCCTGGTTCCCATTTCACAGGTGAGGACGCAGAGGCCCAGAGAGATACGGTCCTGTGGCCAAGGTCGTTCATGCTAGAGCATCACTGGGGCTGTGAACCCAGTCCCCTGGCTCTGCATCTGCCAGCAGCCCTGCACCTCTCTGTCCCCAAGGCCCTCTCCTCTGACCCGCTGAGGCAATTCCCTCAGCACCGCTCACGTGGACCTTAATCATTGACTGCCCTTGCAAACAGCCTTGGTCAAAAGCAATAAAGTTCTGACTTGGACAGACCAGACCTTGTGCTGCTGCCATCTATGCACGTGGCCTACCTCCCCTGCTGACTGGAAGGGCCCGGAAAGTGGCTTTATATTTCTGTCTTCCCTACATTGCTCACATGCTGAGGGTGTTTGGTGAGTGAACACTCGAACTTGGACCTGACGCTTTAATTAACACCGGGAAAGGAGGGACCACAGGGGACAGGGACAGCAGGAGGAGTTGGCACCTCACACTCTCTAGGACCAGCAGTGAACCCAGAATCTGCTCCACCCCCATCAGTCAACCCTGCACATGTCCTGGTGCCGATATTCGGTGACTGGCACTGTAGCTATGACTCGGCTAAGCAGATGCATGACTCTCCCTCTTGGCACCTCTGATCCCCACCAGCCAGTCATTGCCATGTCTCACCAGTTCTGCATTGTACGCCTTTCTTTCTTTCTTTCTTTCTTTCTTTCTTTCTTTCTTTCTTTCTTTCTTTCTTTCTTTCTTTCTTTCTTTCTTTCTTTCCTTCCTTCCTTCCTTCCTTCCTCCCTCCCTCCCTCCCTCCCTCCCTCCCTCCCTCCCTCCCTCCCTCCCTCCTTCTCTCTCTCTCCTTCCTTCCTTCCTTCCTTCCTTCCTTCCTTCCTTCCTTCCTTCCTTCCTTCCTTCCTTCCTTCCTTCCAAGAGCCCGCAACCAGGCATGTACCCTTGACCGGAATCAAACCCAGGATCCCTCAGTCCACAGGCCGACACTCTATCCACTGAGCCAAACCTGCTAGGGCCGTACACACTTCTTCTAGATCGGACCCCTGGGGCTGCCATCGTGGACTCCCATGCAGCCTCCTAACTGGCCTCCCTGCCTCCAACATGCTCTCCAGTTGCAATCAGAATGCTCTCCTTCAAAGGCGAACTTGAGCTTGTCCCTCCTCTGCTTAAACCCTCCAGGGCCTCCGCCTCCAAAGTGAAGTTCTAATGTCTTAACTCTATTATGGTGTGTCTCAGGCCCACTACTCCAGCCTTACCTTCTGCCATTTCTGGCCATGAGGAACTCTGGGTTCCTCAGGATGCCCCCCTCGCCCTGCCCTGGGCCTCTGCACACACCCATCTCTATCAGGAACACTCCTCCCTGCCCTGTTTATTTCATGGCCAGCTCCTCCTCATGCTCCAGGGCTCATTTGGTGTTGCTTCCGCCAGGAAGCCTCCCCTGACCCCTACCAAGTTAGGTGCCCATTGGTCCATGAAAGCTTTTGCACACACCCATTGGAGCCCTTAAAACATGGACTGGCAATTGCCTGTGAACTTGCCTTTTGTCTGTCCCTTCCATTAGACTCTAAGCTCCATGAAAACAAGGCCTGTGTTCCTGTTTCCTGAGGCCATTTCTCAGGGAATATTTGTGAAGGAGCAAGTACTTGACACATCCCCTCTCTTCCTGGATACTCTCAAAGGGACTTGGGCAGAGCTCTAGGGGATAGGGAACAGAGGTCAGAGGTCATGCAGCCCACCCCAGGCGGTTCTTTTTTTACTTTGTTATTTGCCTTTTATTTTTTTGAAATACGTTTTTATTGATTTTATTTTTTTAAATATATATATATATTTTTTTACAGAGAGGAAGGGAAAGGGATAGAGAGTGAGAAACATCAATGAGAGAGAAACATCAATCAGCTACCTCTTGCACACTCCTTACTGGGACGTTCCCACAACCAAGGTACATGCCCTTGACCGGAATTGAACCCGGGACTCTTCAGTCCGCAGGCCGACACTGTATCCACTGAGCCAAACCAGCCAGGGCTGTTACTTGCCTTTCAATGTTTGTAATATTTTTTAAAGTATGTTTTTATTTCAGATAGAGAAAGAGAGAGATAGAAACATAGATCAGCTGCCTCCTACACCCCCTCCCTGTCTGGGGATTGAGCCTGTAACCCAGGCATGTGCCCTGACTGGAAATTGAACCAGCAACCTCCTGGTACATGGGATGTCACTCAACCACTGAGCAACACTGGCTGGGCTGTTTGTGATATTTTTGATACACAGTTTAAATCTCTAACTTTTATTTTTAAAATGCATGTAAATATATATATGCTATTTGAATACTACTAATAATAAAAAAAAGAAATCTTGTACTTCCATCCTGGTTTGAGAATAGTTTAGTTCCACAATCTAATTCGTTCCCATGTTGTTCCCAGTTTTGGGTATTATAACCTGGATTGTTCTTACTTTTATTCTCCCCATCCATTCCTGGTACCTGTCCTGTCTGTGTACCCTCCTGCTGTCACATTGAAGTCCAGTCCCCAGAGACAGGGAGTGAGGAACAAGGCTCTTGACAGGAACTGCCTCGACAGAACCCCTAAAGCCACACTGAGTCACAGTGTGATGGCCTGAGTCCCACTGGCCTCCTGGGAAGACCTGGGCTCTGGGGCTGGCTGAGTGCTCATTAGGCCTCCCTTCTCCTCCCCCCCCCACCCCCCCAGCCTCAGGAGCTGCCACACTGCCCTCCCTGGCACTTGCCTGGGCCCAGACCTTCCCTCCCCTCCCCAACTGCCCAGCCCTGGCAGAGGGCGTGGGACCGTGCATCCTGGTGTGTGTATCCAGCTGTTGCTTGCCACAGCTGGCTGCATCAGGCTCTGCGGAGCCAGGGAGAGCGGGCTCTGCCCTTCTCCTCCTCCCACTCTCCATGTAATGTCTGGGATTGAATGAGGGTGGACAGAACCTGAGGATGTTCCTGGCTGGGGACAGGATACCTTTCAGTTCTAGGCCCAGACTGATGGCATCCCCACCTTCCTTCCTTCTTGAATTCCTGAGTCGTGGCTTTCCTGGCTGCCTTTGTTCAGGACTCTGAGAGATGGTACCATTCTCCCTTCTGGGGCCTCTGCATTCTCTTCTGTACAATGGGATGTAGGTTGCTTCAGAAAGGCCCTCCCCTCATGGACAAGGGCCTTGACAGGCCAGGGAGGGTGTGTGCACTCCACTGAGCAGCCCAGGGAGTCGTGGGAAAGGCTCCTGGTGAGGGCCAGGATCGGCTCGGAGGAGACTCTGCCTGCACAGGGGAGCGGTAAGAGGCAGGGGGGCTGCAGGGAGGAGGTTGTGGGAAGAGTCTAGGGGGAGGGAAGTCCAGGGCAGGGTTAGGGTGGGGCCACCTATGGCACTGAAAAGGGCACCGTCTTTGATGAACCAGTAGGGTTGGGGCCTCAGAGGGTGGGCTGGAGGTGCTGTCCAGCAACCCGTCCACACTGGGCCCCCAAACAGGACACTCACCTGGCCCACGAGCCAAGGAGCATTTACTGCATGCCTGCCCTGTGCCAGGGAAGAGGCAAGCCCCGTATGTGGCCACCGGAGTCCAGCCTCATAACAACAGAAACTGCCACTGGGAAGAGCACTGAGTGGCTCACACTCATGGGATGCCGTGTGCCCGTCGTTTCCTGCGCTTCGCAGGTATTAACTCCTTTTTACTCGCACAACACCCCTCCGCGGTCGGCACTATTGTTGTCATGCCCATTTTCTAGATGAGGAAAGGGAGACGCAGAGCGGGAAACTCACTTGCTCAAGAGCACACAGTTGAATCCCCAGGGAAAGACCCTGCATTTGAACTTGACCACCTGGCTCTGAAGAACTCCCTCTCCCCTCCTGCGCCACCCTGCCCCATTCGCCAGGAGCCTGGGGAAAGACACCTCTGGGCAGCTGTCTCCTGAGATACCTGCTCCACACCCTGCAGACGAGGGAAGCAGAGCTTGAAGTGGTTAGGCAACTTGCTCCCATAATTCAACTGGACTTAGGACTTAAAGCCATGTGAAAATGCTGTACTGCCTCCTGCAACCTGGGGTGCGCCTTAGCATGCATGACCTAGAGGCCAGAGTGCAGGGTATCTTCAGAAAGGGTGTCTTTCTTTGGGCAAAAGGTTCCTGAACCAGCTGGGCCCAGGTTACCAGAAACACACAGAAATGTGTGTGTACGTGTGTGTACGTGTGTGTATGTGTGTGTGTGTGTGTGTAAATGTGCATGTGCACAGCCTCTTATGTCATCAGACAGGCTCCCTGTTTAAGGGGGGAAAGGATTAGACATAGAGCACCAGACCACAGCGGCTGAGGATGCTTCTGGACTGCCACTTCCATGGTTGGGAGGTCTCAGCCAAGAGGCTTTACCTCTCTGCCCGTTTCGTCCTCTAAAACATGGAGAAAAACAGCACCTGGGCCCACAGGGCCCACAGTAAGGACCCAATAAGGTTTTATTTAATCCTCACAACAATTCTCTGAGATACCTTCTGTTACTGGCCCAGTTTCAGATGGAAAACGAAGCACAGAGAGGTTGTCATCTGCCCAGGGTCACACAGCTGAAAAGTGGGAGAGTCAGAATTTGAACTCAGGCTGTCTGACCCGCGTCCACAATCTCAAGTTCTGCCTTGTTGTGAAATAACAATAGCACAGCATCGAGGACTTACTGGAGTCCAGGTATTGGGTAACCAAAGGATTAGCAGAGGAATGCAACCTTTTTTCTCTAGATGAGGAAGAGACTTAGAGATGGGAAGGGACTGGCTTGGAGACGCCCAACGCCCATCCATACTCTTCTGCCACCACACAGGGAAATCGTGAAGCCCAGCTTTATCGTCAGGAGGGGGCTGCCCCCACTCTGCCCCCAGCATCCTGTGTGGGGATAGATGCAAGCCCATCTGTCCCAGGACCCTGTGCCCAGCTCCCGTAGCCTGGCCTACCCCTCTCTAGCACCCCCATGTCCCAGCCTCTGCTGGTGCCATGTGGCAGGTGGCAGGGTGCCCACCCCTGGGTGTGGGTGCCAGGGACCAAGAAGGGAGCAGCTGGGAGGCTGGGCTGACCCCAGGACCAGGCCAGTCCCCAGGGCTCAGTCTGAGGAGCAGCACCTCCCAGCCCATGAATGGCAATAGGTTCTTCCACTGCCCTGCCAGCTGCTTTTAAAACCCCAGGAACCAGTGAGAGCTTTTTACCTTGGGAATTCCCATCTCTGAGGACTCACCCCTACCCCACAGTTCACTCCAGTGAAGGAGCAGGGGCATAAAGGCTCCCAAACACCCTCACCCCGAGCACTGTCCTGCTACAGTCTGTCCAGCTCCCCCTTCTGTGGCTCCTACCAGGTGCCGGGCTCTGCTCTAATCTCCTTACATTGAGTACCTCAATCTTTACACAACTCCAGAAGGCAGTTACAATTATTATCCCCATTTCACAGACAGGGAAACTGACCTACAAAGTTGTTAAGTGACTTGCCCAAGGTCACGCGGCTGGTAGGCGGCTGAGCTGGGATTACAACCCACACAATCTAAATTCTCAACCTTGATCTTGTGCACCCCACCAAACAGGCACTATTCTCAGTTAATATCAATTACGTTTTTTAATTCTCACAATGCTGTCATCTTTCTTATTTTACAGAAAACTGGAGCACAGAGAGGTTCCGTAGCTTGCCTAAGGTCACACAGCTAAGGAGAAGAACTGGTGAGATTTGAACCCAGGCAGTTCTGGCTGATCACAAGGATCTTGAGGCTTGTGGGTGCAAGGGCTCAGTAAAGTGCTATAAAAATAAGTGGAGGTGGGTTTATTCCGGCCCCCCTCACCCCACTCTGCTCTCCCCTCTCCCCTTCTTCCCACTGTCCCACTCTCAGTGGTCACAGCCAGGGAAGCACGGTGCAGGGAGGAGAGAGCATCTGTGAGTCGGGCAGGCGGGCGGGCGGGCGCAAGCAGAGGCTGCACATGCTCATGACGTCTCTTCTGTGGCCAATTAAACAAATTGCAGCAAAACAACATTTTATTAGTATTTGCCCACAGCAGTCTGGGGCTGCAATAAATTTCCTCCTGGCTGCGGCACTGGAGAGGCAGGTGGAGGGGGTAGAGGTCGGTGCCACTGGTGGAGGGTGTGTGGAGCAGGGTGTGGGAGAGAGGGCTGGCATGTTAAGCAGTGGATGGTGGAGGAGAAACATCAGGAATGGCCCTGGGGGCTGTGGGGTATCAGAGCGGCTGTCTTCCAAACAACTGCTCCGCTTCATCATAAACACAGTGAGTTATGAGGTGGTGTTGTGTGCTACACATCAGCAGCAGTGCCCATGAAGCAGCCTGCCTGGGCCGGGTGGGGGTGGGTATGGAAGCCCCGTGCTGGGCTGTGGGTCCCACCCATCTGCATGGCACCTGCCCGGGGTCCAGCCCTCACCATGGGATCCCTGAGTTGCTGAAATGGTCTCCTCACTGGTCCCTCTTCCTCCAAGCTCCACTCATTCATTCATCCTCTCATCCATCCATCCATCCATCCATCCATCCAACCATCCAAGAAGTATTTGTTAAATGCCTGCTGTTTGTCAGGTTCTGGAGTGAACTGTATTAAGCATGTCATTCTTCTGTTTAAAAAATCTTTACTGCTTCCCTGTTGCTTTTAGGATCAATCCCCAGCGCCTGGGCCTGGTGTTTAAGATGCTCAGAAGCAGGCTTCTGCTTCCCTTTGCACCTCTTCTGCGGCCTCTCCTCTCCACCTCCCTAACAACACTAGTACTAATAACAGCTCACATTTATCGAATGTGAAGTGCCAGTGCTATGTGTAAGATGCTGTACCTATATTAACTCACAGTGTCCCCGTCACAACCCTCGGTCAGCACGGGCTAAGTTATGCTGCCCTAACAAACAATTCCTGAGCCTCGGTGACTTAAACAAGCAAGTTTACGTCTTGTTCAAGTATGTGTCCCGTGTGCATCACCACGGATTCTGCTCATCAGAGAGGCTTAGGGACTTGGGACGGTTCATGTAGTCATATGTCAAACGTTGTTGGGCTCTGCACTGTGCCAGAGAGGAACAAGAGAGCTCTGGAGGCCCGCCACTGACCGTCCAGGCCTGGAGATGACACTTCCGCTCAAATACCATTGGCCTGGACCAGTCACATGACCCTGCCTACCACAGGGGACCAGAAAATGCACTCCTACCTGTGCCTGGGGGGGAGACAAAGTGTTGGGCAAATAGCATTAATGACCACCACAACTATTATTAGCACCTATTAACGGATGAGGACAGAGAGGCACAGAGAGGTTGCAAACTGCCCAAAGTTACACAGCTAGAAAGTGGAAGTGGTCTTCAAGCACAGCATTTGGGTTGCGTTCCTGCACAGAGGCCTCACAGTCTCTCATAACTAACTTTCCTCACCCCTGCATGCTTTGCTCAGGCTTTGCCTCTGCTGAGAATACCCTCCCACCACCTCTTTGCCTGGCAAACTCCTACTCAACCATCAAGACCCTCCTTGATACCCTCTCTGCTTTTTAGTTCTAGGCAGAGAGAACTGTTCCAGTCTGAGCCTGCACAGCACCTGCTGAGCTCCATGGGGCCAGGACCTGCTTTACTGTCTTTGCATCCTTGTGCTGGCACTGAACTGGCATGGGGCTGCCTGGCAGGAGCCCAAAGCAGAAAGCATTGAGGCCTAGCTGGGGACATGTAACGAGGGCTCAACCCCTCCCATTCAAGGAAGTCCCTGGGCCTGGGCTCTCTCTTTCTTGAAATCCTGGACTAAAAGCCCAATGAGACAACAAGCCAGAGGAAGGGCTCTGGGTGTTGGCCCTGGAGAGAGCAGCAGCCTCCCCAGCCCCAGAGCCTCCCTGAGGGCACAGAGGAGCCACCAGGCCCTGGGGCCCGCCTTCGTCCCTGCCTCCTGTTTGGGCCCAACTGTTGGGCTCTTCCAGTTGAGAACTCTCAGCCACAAAGGTTTTCATTTGTTACGTAAACACTTTCTCTCCTCTCCCCATCTACCTCCAGGCCCAAAGGGGCTAAATCAGATTAAACCAGTCCTTTCCTCCATCCCACAAGCATCAGTTGGGTTTAGGAGCTGGAAGGCAAGGGACCCCCTAACCAGCCTTCCTCCCAGGACTGGGGCAGCTTCCATGCATAGAAGATGGGCAGAGGGTGTGGGAGGCGGGTTAGGGAGGTTCCATCCAGGGCCCTTCCACACTCACTGTCCACCGTGACCACCAGGCCTCCCCCGTCTCTGCTCAGCATTCTTTTTCCTCAAGGAAAATGTCCTGACTGTAAATGTTTCCTTCATTTGAGTGCCCTTCCCACTCCACTGCTGCCCCCGCCTCCAAGGCTGGCACACAGTAGGGACTCGTATTTGCCAAGAGCGTGAATGAAGAAAGAAATTCCATTCAAAACAGACAACATATCACCTTCTACACCCTGGTATAGAAGCAGAGCCTGAGAGTCCCCATCTTCATCTCATCATGAAAAAGATCATTATTTTGCTGATATTGAGTCATTCCACCCCATATCTGTTTCTGAGCCCCTAAAGTTATCTAAATCCTGCTGGCCCCCACAGCCCTCTTGCTCTCAACAGGACTGTACTAAAGCCCAAGGAAATCTGTCCTGAATTAGTCAGCCAATGTTTACTGAGCACCTACTGTGTGCAGGGCATGGTGCTGGGTGGTCCAGAGACCAGGAGCCCTGTTAGTGCCCTTAGCTGCTCCAATAAGGGCAGGTCCAAAGTGCATCATAAAGATGGGGCAGAGGGGAAGAAAAGGCAGGCCAAGGGCATTTCTTCCTTTCTTTTACTATATATTCTTATATTTAAACTAGTGACCTGGTGCATGGATTCATGCACATTAAAAGGAAATTAGAAAGTGGCCAGTGGGGCGGGACTGGGTGAGACAGACTGGACACGCCCTGGAGCCAACCTCCTGCAGTCCCTCCTGTGGTCCCTGCCCGGTGTCTGCAGAGTGAGCAGGGGTCCCTCCAGCAGGTGGGGGTCCCTCGACCTGGCCTGTGGGGATCAGGCTGAAACCAGCTCTCCAACATCCCCCGAGGGGTCCCAGAGTAGGAGAGGGCACTCTACAAAGTTGCTGTCGTACAGGGTGTGGAATGCAAATGCAAGTGTGCAGTAAACCAGATTCAGGCCAACAGTGCCCCAGCAACAACATGACCCATGGATGAAGGTGGAATTGCGAGGCCCCATGAGGAAGAGGAATTGGGCTCCATCCTCTCTGGTTTCAGAGTGCATTACCCGAGAACCGCAGCTGCCAAGTCACTGCAGCTCGGCAGCTCCTGTGTTGAGCCTCTGCCTCCTGGTGGTCAGTGCGCGTCATAGCGACCGATAGGATAATCGGACACTTAGCATGTTAGCCTTTTATATATATAGATGTTTTCCAAGTAACATGTTTTGCTCTTGTAACTTTTCAAACAATAATGAATTTTTTACTGAGAAGGCATGGTGCCCATTTGCAGGAGATTTGCGAGAAAGTGGGTAGAAACATGCCCCCTCTCTCAGACCCAACTCCAGTAGTCTTGGGGCATAGTACTCTCATATAGCTAGACAGGGAGGCCAGGTTCAGGCCAAGGCTAGGACCACTGGACAGGGAGAGCAGGGCTGAAAGCTTCATCCTGGCCTGGCTTAGCCATAGGGGGTGAGGGACCCCAGTGGGAAAAGAGCCCCTTTCTCCAGTGAATCAAGTCTAGCAAGTCTCAGCACTGACAAATGGTGTTGGGGGTGGGGGAGGGGGGGTGGAGGTGTCGTGGAGCAAGGCTGGGGGATGGCAGGACCGGCCAGAGGGAGGAGGAAAAATATAAATCTGTATGATTATGCATATGGCCCATATGTTTACAAAGCACTTTCACATCCCTAACATGTCAGCCCAATGAGACATTATCCCCATCTTACAGATGAGAATCCCGAGGCTCAGAGAGGTAAACAAATTTGCCAGAGATCACACTAGTGATGGGACGAATCTTAACCCAAGACTCCTGATGCCAATTTGTCTAAGAGTTCTGGGTTATGAGGGGAACAACAACTACAGGACAGCTTCCAGGCCCTCCCCCCAAACATTTTTCAAAAGTTGGGGAGAACAGGGGCAAAGCAAGGGCCCCCACCAACTCAGTGGTCCCATTGCAGAACTCCCAGGACACAGTGACTCATAGCCCTGAACGGAATGGCATTTTGGGTCCCACTTGGTTCTCTGTTGAGCTTCTCATGAGCCTTAAAATATACAGTCCTGAGAGGGGCATGCTGGTAAGACTGCTGAAGTCGGAGAACCTAAAACTCAGGGACATGGAGCCATTGGCCCAAGGTCACATGGCAGGTACATGTCTGAGCCGGGACTAGAACTAAGTGTGAGGCTCGGAAGCCCTTGCTCTTCCTCTGTGTCATATGCATCTTCCTGCCTCCCTTCCCACCTCTCCTCCAGGGGCTGGAGCTGGCAGCTTCCAAGCATCAGACTCTGCCAAGGTAGCTGGGCCTTTATAGAGAATTCCCACCCTTTCCCCAGAGAGAACTTCTGGAAGTCTGGCTAGGACTCTGGGCCAGAAGTGGCAGGTTCCTCTAAAGACCCAGCTGGGTGAGTCACGCTACTGGGGCCCGCAATCAAACCTTCCTCCCTGTTTGAATAATCAGTGGGATCCCAGGCCCATTAGTGGACACTTCCCCTGCCGGGCATGCCATGTAGAGGAGGTAGAAGGCGGGCGCTGGGCGGGGGTGACTGACAGCAGCAGGCCCCAGCAGCGGACAATGAAGATAACTGCTCTTGACAGATGAAGACGCCACGCCGGCAAAAGCTACATCCTATTTGGCTTTTAATTTGGAGGCCCCGAGAGTGAATTCTGAAGCTCCCGCTCATGTCCGCACGTGCAAAGTGGATCTGACTTTCAGGAAATGACCTGAAGTGAAACCACATTACTTATCAGACGGTGTCTCAGGATTCACAGCCTTCACACTCCCACCCCCACCCCTGAAGGGATCAAGGCCTCCACTTGTGTCCTTTCACGCAGCCTCTATCTTAGGGAGGGGCAGCCCAGGCCCCTGGTGACTCAGGGGCATGTGGGTGGAAAGCGGTGTTCAGCTCTAAGCTCAGAATCAGGAAACAACCCCCCATTTCATTGAAATCAAGCATCTGCAAATGACAGTCAAATCCAGCCAGTCCATCCCCATTTTTATACAGCCACGAGCTAGGAATGAAAAAAAATCGGAAGAAATTTGGTGACATGTGAAAATTATATGAAATTCACATTTCAGCATCCATTAATACAGTGCTATTGGGACACGGCCATGCCAACTCATTCATATGTTGTCCACGGCTGCCTGTGAGCTGTCACAGCAGAGTTGTTGAGACAGAGACAGTAGGGCCCACATAGCCGGACATATTTACTATCCGGCCCTTTTCAGAAAAAGGTGGCCAGCGTCTAATCTAAACTCTCGTTTCTCCCAATGGAAGGCACGTAAAAGTTGTTGGTGATGGTGGGGAATGGAGGAGGCGTCGTCCTGAAGCCCCCCTCCCTCAACAGGCAAGATGAGGGAACGTCCGCTAACTTCCCCCATCCCACATCTCAGAGGCAATGTGGCCATCGGGCATTCAGTGCACAGGGAGCACATTTTCTGAGCACCGACTGATGGGGAGTGGAGATAGGCACGTGACTAAGGCCGGCTCCCAGCACTCCCTCCGCAGCACTGTGTATTGGTGGCCCATCTCCCTCCGGTAGGATTAAGGCCCAGGGGACAATGGTAAGTGCCCCTTGTCCCCACACCCAGGTGTTCACAGTCTGGGCTGGGAGGTCTAGACAGACAGGTAAACAAAAGCACCAAATGGTAGGTGTGACTCCTGAAGGTAAGTCCCAGGGAGCAGAAAAGACCAAGGGGGTGGGTGCCTGAAGGAACGCTTCCTGGACAGTAGAGCTTAGACCGGCTGCACTTGAGAATGACCACGAGGCTTGGACAGCCATGCCAGTGCCTGAGACCCTGGTGATCCTGGTTCCTTCTGTCTCAAGCGGGTCTTGGACATGGGTAAGTTTTCAAGTTTCCCAGGAGATCTGAATGTTCAACCAGGACTATGACCCCTCTAAAGCTGGGGTGGGGAACATCCTGCCCACGGGCCCTATGAGGCCCACAAATCATTTGGTCTGGCCCTGCCAAGGCATTAGGGGTGAGTGAATGAAATGTTTGAACAAATATAGCAGGCTAATGTTTAAGATGATAATTCTGTATGGCCGCGAATGATGTTATAAATATCCAAATGGTCCTTGGCAGAAAAAAGGTTCCCCACCCCTACTCTAAAGGGTGAGTGGGAATTGGCTAGGTGGCATGGGCGGAAGTGGTCCAGGCAGGGCAGAGGACAGGGACAAAGGCAGGGATGCCCTGCATGGATGTGTGAGCTGCCTTCACTTGCAGGCCATCGGGACCCTCCCCACAACAGGTCCTCAGCAGTCCTTGTCCCCCAGGAAGTACTCCCCCCATCCTGTCAACTCCTTTATCTCCTCAGGAAAAGCGCTGATCCGATCAAACTCATTCACAAACTGAGCCAATTCCCTGGGCTCAGGAAAAAGAATGTTCCTGGTGTGAAGATAAGGAAGGAAATGATAATCTACACATCATTAAGTCAAATATCCCCCCTCCCCCCAACCGTCCCATTCCCAGGCTGGAGAGCTCTCCAGGCCCAGGTGGGAAGACACTTTGAGCCTCCGTTTCCCCTTTTTCCTGACCCCTTGGAATTCCCTCAGGAATAGGGCCTGAAGGAGAGGGTGTGTGGTGCATGTGTTGGGGGTTGGACCAGTCCAGCTCCCTCATCCGGCTCATCCAGCCTCCGGGTCCTGCAGGCGTGACTCCGAGGCCCTATCTTTGATCACTCAGGTAATGGCCTGGCCTGCTCTCAGCCGAGACGGGGAATAGAGTTAGCACCCACGCTCTGGGAGCCCTGACAGCCCGTTTAACAAGGTGTCCAACATCCCATTTCCTCTGCACTTCCTCTCGCCTTAATCCTTTTATGCGAAACTCACTCAGGAGCAAGCCCTGTGAAATTGAGGCCTCTCTGCTCAGGGCCTGGCCCACTCCCTGCTCCTCCTTGAGCACAGCCCCTCCCACCCCAGGCATCTGGGAAAAGCAGGGCTGGGCCTGGGGAGGGGAGGTCACCCCCAAACTGTGGAGGGTGGGGTGCAGATCAGGCAACTCACAGATGATTTAGAATACCTGGTCCAGAGGTGGGGCTTCTAGAGTTGCCACTCAGACCTAACCCAGGCCACCCTCCCTCCTCCCTTCACCCTCCTCCTAGGTCACTGCCACTCCTGGGTTGGAGGCCCTCACGCCTGGAGTCAGACTTGGAAGGAGGAAGAAGGAAGTTCTTAAAGGCTCTAAGGAAAACTCTGAACCCAAGCCCTATCCCTTCCAAGAAAAACAAATCATTCACATATTAGCATTAATACCCAGGGGGGAGAAATGGGGTTCTCCAGGCCATCAGCCGGGGTACAGATAAGAGTTAGGTTATCTGGGAACAGGAAATGTTAATATTTAAGGAGAGGCAAGTGGAGAAAGGCAGGCAGCCCAGCCCTCCACCTTCTCAGGCTTGGCTTCCTTCTGGCCTCCCAGCAGCTCTTCCTGCCATGGACTGTGCCTGCATCCGCTCTCTGCCCCATGGCACTAGGCAGACACAGCAGCTCCTCCTGAGAAGCGGGGGAGAGGGGGAACAGGACTCCTCACCAACCTGGGGAAGGCACCTGCATACTGTCCACACTCATCCATGCCAGTGTGCCAAGCTGCTTCCCATTCCTCCTCTCCCCACTGGACAAAGCCCTAGCTAGGCTCCTGAACCTTCTCCTAGGCCCATCCGTGCACTTCTTTGTAAAATCCAGTTTTAGCAAGACCCGACCCCCCCACCCTTCATACCTGCTCAAGTTTCTCACTCTCCACCCCCACACCGCCCCCCCCCAACCCCCACCCCCAGGTGATGTCTGATCCCCCTGATCTGTCTTCAGCAGAGAATCCTGTTAGGTTGGGTTAGTCAAAACCCCTTACCCTGGTGTTTCCTCTTAGTCATTTTCCACCCACTGACCACCACCCGTCTCCTTGGCTCTCAAGTCCCACCTGCCCATGCCATGTTTGGAGCGGAGTCCCGAACCCCTGCAAAATCCCATTGCAGCAGTGCCTACACTCATTGTCCTGAATCAAGTCTGCCTGACCAGCTTCGCCAAGTGTCATGAATATTGTTTATTTAACGCCTTCCTGCCATCTGCCCTCACCAAGGCCTGCTGATGAGACTGGGGGAAGGACGGAGGGGAGGGCAGGAAGGTGGTGGTGTCAGGACTAGGTCCCTTCTCCTTTTGCTCCTCAAACCTGTTTCTGTTGGGGACACAGGACAGATGAGAGCTGCACCTGGCCATCGTGGGAAAGGTAGCTGGCTTGCAGTGGGTGGGAAAGGGTTTGTCAGAAGCAAGGGCTCACAGGCTGTCCCCACCCCCTTTCCTCCCTGGGACTCAGGGCCCTGCAGCCTGGCCCACAGTGTATCTTCCTCAAAAGGGGCCTGTCTCCCTCTGCCCCAACCTCACTATTCTTGTGTACAGCTTGTATGGGGTTTGTGGCTGTGCCCTTGGCTAACTGATGACCTCTAGGTCTGCGATGTCCTGGTGGATTGTGCTGGATTACATGACACACGGAGCAGGCCAAGGACATGCTGGGAGCACCAGCAAAGCACGGCCACCTACATACGGTTTTAGAAAGAATTTACTATTCCAAAGAAGGCAAGTAAGATGGGACAACTTGAAATTGGTTGGCCTTCCTCACACCAATTTATCACTGAGTTACTTGGGTTTTTAAATTATACCTGGAGAGGAGTGTCTAACGGTCTTAATGTGGCCCTGATGGCCACCCATCACAGTTGGTGTTGAGGCACAGACCTCTCCCCTGCCCCCCCATGGACAGGTTTGGCTGTCAGCAGCACAGCACTGTAAGGCTTGGGGCAGGCCAACCTTTAATGGGACCTCATTTAATGAAGGAGGGTAAATGCCCACCCACTCTAAGGTCTCTCCTCTCCTGGACAGCTCCACAGCCCTTCCCACAGCCCTTCACACCCACTATGACCTGTCTTAAGGGTCGAGACGTCCAATCCCATCAATGTATGGAGGAGGAAACAGAGGTTCAGAGAGCTTCTCTGATTTGGCCAAAGAAGACACTTGTAGCATGAACAGGGGGCTCTGCCCACAGCCTCCTGGAGATTCTGAGGAGGCCTGACCTGTTGTCAGCAAGCAGCCAGGTGGGCAGAGAAAGATGCCATGCACAGGCAGAGACAGACATGGGGCCAAAAAAGGGCACATGAGCTGTGAAGGGAGACAGTGGGAGCAGGGAGTGGAGGGCAAGACAGAGAGGAGTGGAAAGAGAGGAAGATGGAGTGGCCCCTCAGGAATCCTGATCTTTAAGGATGACTGATAAAAAGCTTGTTCCAAAGACAAATTCTTTCGAACCAACAGCTCCAATGAGACTTTCCGTCATTCTCCCTATCTCCGCTGGCCCCTTCTCTCCAGGAAGAAGATGAAAACATCTTCATCTCCCTCTCTGTCTCCTGTCCTCCCTCCCTCCCTGCTCTCCTCCCTCCCAGCACTTGCCTTAATCAAACCTCCCTGGAACCTCCCTGGGAGGCTGCCGTGCCACCTACCTCGCCCCCAATGTCCCATCTCCCCACTTCCCACTCCCTCCCCCTAGTTTCCTGCCTCTCTGGATCAGGAGCACCTCCAGCACCCAATTCTCTTTGCTTCTGCTCCCCTCTCCTATTTCCTCCCTCTCTTCACTGTCATTACTTCTGACATCATCCCACCCCACCCCCATGATGGCTCATAAGTGAGGGGCCCAGGCTTTCTCCCCTGGGTTTCTGAAGCAATCTTGGCTGCAGAAATCAAAATTAGAAGGGCTCCTTTTCTCATCTCCTCCTGAATCCTTGCTGTCCTGGGCCCTCCGAGGGTCTGGGAACAGGTGTGGTCCCTGGTGCTGGGCACCTAAGCCAGGTCTCCTTTCAGGGCTTGGGGTGGGCATTCTCTCCCAGTCTGACTGCCCCTTCCCAGCTATGGCTGAGGCCAGGTGCCGTCTCTCCCCTGCCTTCAACCTCCCCTTGCCCTCTGCAATGAGTTCTTCTTAGGGCCCACATTTGGGAAACACCTCCCAGATGGGTCCCATCCCACCTCTAAGAGTGTCTTGGTCCAAGATTCAAAAGAGAATTCCATCTCTTTTTGTCCCTATTCAGGGTCTCTCTTTTGTCAAAATTTCGATGAGCCCCGTAGCCCAATCAGTGGACTAAGCTTAGAGAGGTAAAGTGAATTTTCCGAAGTCACCCTGGAGCTGATATTTGAACCCTGGCCTAATTGCAACGCAATATCCTCTCCCCAGACAAAGAAGGAACTGGCTTTGCCAAGCTTGCTGACTATCATCTTGCAGAAACCCTGGTGTCCCAACTCTCTGAACCCCACGTTTCCTCCCTCAGAGCCTGCCTTTCCAAGAAATTCACTGCATCCGCCCTCCCTGCTCTCTCTCTCTCCTCTGCCCCCACAGCCTGGTTACTTCCATTCCTCCCTGGCTGGCTCCCTCCCCCAAAAGAGAGAAAAAATGGAGAGAAAATGGATCTTTGAAGATACATGTATCCATCACTATTATTTACATCCTAATGTGCGTCTGTGGCTCAGCTCCAGTGGGGGAAATGTAAATCAGGTGGACACCGCTCCCGAAAGCCCTAAAGAGCTTGGCTCCCCCAAATTAGAATAGAAAATGCTCTTTTAAAATGCACCTTTAATATGTAAAAGCCTGCCGACCTGGGCTCTAAATAAACCAAACTTGAACCAGATGCCAACTAGAGTAGATGAAGGACAGGTGCACAGAGGGTCCCAGGCTGGGGAATGAGGCCTAAACAGCTATTTATATTAATGCAAAGAAAGTTCAACATTCTTCCCCTTGATATATGCTGCAGTGGGAGGTGGTTTTTGTCCCACCAGCGAGAATAAAACGTACAGCTCGTGATGGGCAGGGTCACATGTGCGAGATAAAAAGCTCTGGGTGTAATATATGTCTCTACCGCGTATTCTCAGCAGGCTTTGCATTAGATCTGCGGATGACAACAACAGAACACTTACTCAAGGTTAGACTCTGCTCGCCAGGCTCCCAATCACAGCATTCCATCCCTAAGGGAATGCAGCTGCCTCAGAATGGGCCCCGCAGAGCCCCAGGCTGGGTTCCTGGGGCGCCCTGCCTGCCTTGGTGCTGAGCCAGCAGGTGGGCCCTGCCTGGGTCCAGAAGTCTCCCAGGGGGCTGCTGGCTCTGGTCAGGAATGCCTGCATGTGCCCACCTGGGGGTGGGGTTGAGGGGCATGTGTGTCCTTCCCATTGGGGACACCCCTGACTGTTCATAGACTCCCTACAGACACACACACAGCTGCCTGGGCAGTTTATAAAGCAGGTACATATGACAGGGGGTGGGGATGTGCTTACCCAGGTGTGTTACATGAAGTCCTAGCCTCTTCTCTGTGGATAGGTCAGAATTCACTTATTCACTTACTTGTTTCATGCAGGCAACATTCATTCATTCAAAAGAGCATTACTGAGAAACTGCAAAAGGGGAGTTGATGAAGAAGCTCCGGAGGGTATAAAATGAAGATAATAACAGTACATGTTCAGAGAGAGCAGCTGGGTATGTATGGTGTATAGCCCAGTGCAGGGTAGTGGTAAGCAATCAATGCATGTTGGCCTCATTGTAATTGTCAGCCATGTGTGGTCGACAACGTGTTGGAGTGAGAGGAGAGACCAAATGATGACGGAGGTGCTGGCCATGTCATGAGAACCTTACAGTCTCAGGAGCGCTGAGCATGCAGAAAGATAAGCCAATAAGACCCAGTTCACATACTAAGTCTAAGATAGAAGTACACTAAGTCCTCAATGTCGTTGTGAGGTTCTGCGACTTTAAGCAAAACTACACGTGATAAAGCCTTTTTTACCAAAGGCTGGTGGATATAAACAAGAGTTAAGGTCCTAGGGCATCTCATCAATGTTACAACATTGAACAGAAAGATGTCGTTCAGTGTGCCCAGTGCTACAAGGGGTACCGGTCAGGATGGACCAGGAACGGCGCAGAAGAACAGGGAATACTTGACCTAGGACTTTAAAAATCAGTGGAATCTCCTCAGGAGGAGGTGTCAATGGAAAAGCATTTTAGGCAAAAGGAACAGCATGGATAAAAAGGTCGTTTGTGGCAGAGCTTGACGTGATGAGGGAATGAGGTCAGTGTCTCTGGGCCTGAGATGTGAAACAGGGTTGGGAGCAGCAGGAAATAGGTTTGGAGCGGCAGGCAGGGGTCGACTCACTGAGGGCCTTGTCTGCCAAAATAAGGCAAACATTTATTCAGTTGAGTATGGGAAACTTACATTGAAAAACTGTGGTTTTTTTCCTCTGATTGGGGCAGGCAGGGTATGCATTTGACCCAAAGGCAACTAATCCCCACACTGACTCAATAATTAATAGCCTGGCCGGGGCAGAAAGATTAGGGGGACCAGCCAGAGGTTCTTTCTTGGTGTTAGTCAGGACAGGCTAGGTCACACTGTGGTAACCAACATCACCAAATCTCAATGGATTAAGACAGAGATTTTCAACCTTTTTCATCTCACAGCACACATAAGTGAATTGCTAAAATTCTGTGGCACACCCAAAATTACATTATATGTTTCTGCCGATTGCATGTTTTAAAAATTCTTGTGGCACACTGGTTGAAAATTGCTGGATTAATACAACCAAAATCTACTCTTTGCTCATGCAAAGGTCTGGGAAACTCTTCAGAGCAGCTGCCACCATATGGGGCCAGTTCTACCACAGCACCTCCATAGCAACAGTGCTTCGGTGGGGAGTAGCGGGGACGGGGAAGAAGGCTTGCAGAATTGTACATTGGCTCTTAAGTACTTGCACCTGGAAGTGACACCTGCCTCCTCTGCTCACATTTCATTGGCCCAAGCAAGTCATGCTGCTATGCCTAATCTCAGTTACGGGTAGGGAGTGCTATCTTCCTGTGTGCTCAGAAGGCAAGCAGAACCCAAAATACATTGAGCACCAGTGGTGTCTATCGTACTTGGGCAAAACAGAGAGAAGGAGCTAGTTCTCGAAGAGAGGAGAAGGTCAGAAGAAATTGTGAAGAAGAGGAGCTCCAGACCCTGTGGTGGCTGTGAACAAGAGATGGTCACAGGCCTGGCCAGCGTGGCTCAGTGGTTGAGTGTCAACCTATGAACCAGGAGGTCACAGTTCAATTCCTGGTCAGAGCACATGCCCAGGTTTGAGGCTCGATACCCAGTGTGGGGCAAGCAGGAGGCAGCCGATCAATGTTTCTCTCTCATTATTGATGTTTCTATTTCTCTCTCCCGCTCTGAAATCTAAGAGATTTTTTAAAAAAATAAATCTTTATTGTTCAGATTATTACAGGTGTTCCTCTTCCCCCCCTGCCCCCGCATAGCTCCCCTCCACCTGATTCCCCACCCCACCCCATGCCCTTACCCCTGCCACTGTCTTCATCCATAGGAGTAAGATTTTTGTCCAATCTCTTCCCGAACCCCTCACACCTGCTTCCCCTGAGAATCGTCGGTCCACTCCCTTTCTATGTCCCTGATTCTATTATATTCACCAGTCCATTCTGTTCTTCAGATTTTTTATTCACTTGATTTTTAGATTCACTTGTTGGTAGGTATGTATTTGATGTCATTTTGTCGTTCATAATTTTTATCTTTACCTTTTTCTTCCTCTTCCTCTTCTTAAAGAATACCCTTCAGCATTTCATGTAATCCTGGTTTGGTGGTGATGAACTCCTTTAGCTTTTTCTTGTCTGTGAAGCTCTTTATCTGACCTTCAACTCTGAATGATAGCTTTGCTGGGTAGAGTAATCTTGGTTGTAGGTTCTTGCTGTTCATCACTTTGAATATTTCTTGCCACTTCCTTCTGGCCTGCATAGTTTCTCTTGAGAAATCAGCTGACAGTCTTGTAGGTAATTAACTGTTTTTCTCTTGTTGCTTTTAATATTCTTTGTCTTTTGCCCTTGGCATTTTAATTATGATGTGTGTTGGTGTGGTCCTCTTTGGATTCCTCTTGTATGGGGTTCTGTGTGCTTCCTGAACTTGTAAGTCTATTTCTTTCACCAGGTAGGGAAAGTTTTCTGTCATTATTTCTTCTAATAGGTTTTCAATATTTTGCTCTCTCCCTTCTTCTGGCACCCCAAAAATTCGGATGTTGGTTCGCTTAAAGTTGTCCCAGAGGCTCCTTACACTATCTTCATATTTTTGGATTCTTTTTTCTTTTTGTTTTTTGGTTGGATGTTTTTTGTTTCCACATATTTCAGATCTTTGGTTTGATTCTTGGGGTACGTTGATCTACAGTTGAGTTTCTGTATATTCTTTATTTCAGACAGTGTACGCTTCATTTCTGACTGATCCTTTTCCATTTTTTTGGCATTCTCATTAAGCTCCTTGAAGGTCTCATCAAGTTTCTCAGCGGTTTTAAGAAGATTCTTGAGTAACCTTATAAATGTGGTTCTGAACTCTATGTCATCCAGTAGTTTGCTTTCCTCCGTTTCTTTCATTCGTGACATGTTTCTTTGTCTCCGCATTTTGGCTGCTTCCCTGTGTTGATGGAGTAGCTTTCTGTGGTAGGTGATCTATAGGGGGCAGTAGCTCAGCCTCCCCAATCACCTGATGTGGATGCTCTTGGTACACCCCTTTGTGGGCTGAGTGCAAAGTCTTGGTGTAGTTAAGCCTTAATTGCTGTTGGTACACTGGGAGGAATTGACCTCCAGGCCAATTAGCTGTGAGCACTCGCTGTGTCTATAATGGAAGAACTGCTGTGCTAAAGACACGCTTATGGGGCAGGACTTGTTTCAGTGGGGCTTTGGTGCTCACTGAGTCTGCCTCTTGAATGTGTCACTTATGGATGTGAGGAGTTGAAATCTGGTGTCTCACACTGACCACTAGGTACACTGGCTTCTGGATCTCCAATGGGGTGCAGGTCAGCTACTGTCTGAGGCCACCCAGCAGGAGCTACAGTGAGAGCTACAGTTTTCTCCTCTTTGCTTGGGGTTTGGAGGTTTTGGAGCTGTCTGACCCGGGCTGCAAGTTTGCTAGGTTAAGCTGCGATAGGGCAGGCCTTTCTTATGCTAACTCCGCTGCTTGGAGCTTGGGTGAGTTTGTAGATTGTGCAGGGCGGGGTCTCAGGGCGTCACTAGGCTAGGGCGTGGCAAACAGCAATGGCTGCTAGTCAGCCGGCTCTGCATCCCCAACGGCATCCGTGAGTCCCATGCCCCAGTGCAATAAACAACTATTCCTGCGCGCAGCTCTGCAAGCAAGCCACCCTCACTGGCAGACAGTCCAGCTTCTCCCCGTAGGAGTTTGGGTCCCCCGTGTCTCCCCAGAGACTGGATTTCAGAGTAATGGGGGCTTGTCTCCCTTCGGGTTGAAAAAAGCAATGCCTGCCACCAGCCCAGATCACGTGCCTCCGTACCTCAGCTTTTCAGCGCTCGTGCACGTCTCAATGCTCTTTTCTCTTTCCTTCTAGTTGTAGAACTTCCACTCAGCCAGCTTTCCCGTGGTTCTGGGTGATAGACGTTTTGTCTTTTAGTTGTAGTTTTGAAATTGTTGTGCGAGGCAGCAGTTTAGGTGTTTACCTACGCCGCCATCTTGGATTCCTCCAACTGAGATTTTTTTTTTTTTAAAGAGATGATTACTGTGGTTAGCTGCTGAGCGAACAGGTCTTTTGTCCCTGGATTCTGGCTTGGTTTGGGCCTTAGTTTGCTCTTTTGTAATGCTCTTCCCTGTTCTACACCTAGGGGATTCTAAGATTTCACCAAGCCTTGTGATCTCCAGGAGTGGGGAGGGGATGCTAGCGGTGCAGAGGAAGGGGAAGGGCCCAGGCAGAAGTCAATGGTCCTCTACCCAGAATTTCAGCAAACCTGGGAGAAGAGATGGATTGTGCCAATGGGTCTGCCACTCCAGGCTCCATGTCCAGATATAGTTGATCTTGCTTCATAAGTGAGAAACCTCTGGTTGGCAGAAAAGGCAGGGCTGGTTCTAGAAGGTCTGAACCCAAAGCTGAATTCCCTGAAGGCCTGAAGCTGGGGGTTGCAGGCTTGTAGGACAACAATTTGGGGGAAGAAGGGTATCTGGGGGGTGCAGGGATGGGGAGCAGGGTTCACCCACTCCCTTAAGTCTCAACAAGCCATGGCAGATGAGTGAAAGGCTAATGCCTTTTCAGGGGCATTTTGCCAGCAAGGCAAACACCATGGCCCCTTGCATTGCCTCCCACTTCCTCTTCCCTCTGAGGAGGAAGGATGGTGGGAAGGGGGTCATAACCCCTGCACCTCAGTCCCTCAAACACCTCCAGATTGCTTCGGGGTGTAGCTCCCAAGGAGTGTAACTGATGCCACAAATCACAGAGGTGGCAGGTCAGGCTGGATGGCCTCTGAGGTCCTTTACAACATGAATGGGAATCGAGGGGCCAAGAGCTGGGTCCTAAGAGAGGGTGGGGGAGGGGACATGCCCTGTGTGCCCATCCTACTCCTGAGGGATCATGGGAAGAGGAGTGAGAGGCCTGGAGCTGTGTGGCCCAGGGAGGGAGAGGAGGGGAAGCAAGGAAAGAGGAAGTGGAGGAGGAAGATAGAGAGAGAAGAAAGTGGTGAAGGAGAAGGAAGGAGAGAAGGAAAGGCAGGAGAAGGAGATAAAGACATCAAAGGGAGAAGAGCAAAAAGAAGGAAAAGGAGAAGGAAGAGAGAGGAGGGAGGAAGAAAGGAGAAGTACAAACAAAGAAGAAAGGAAAGTGGGAAGAAAGGGAGAAGGAGCTGGAGCTGCACAGCACTTCGGGGCTCTGGGAGCCAAAGTGGGCGCCGGGGCTGCCTGGAGGGGAGCCGCGTAGGCTGGCCCTGGCAGTGAGGAGAGCACAGTGGGCCACGATGAAGATCTATTGGGCCCCACAGTGCCATTGTCTTCAGAAGGAATTAAAAACAAATTGCTGAGGGCCAGCACATAATTTAAAGACTCACGGCAATTTTATGACTTGCTAATGTTCCTAATTACATGCCCGTGAAAGGCTTAATTAATTGGGGGATGTAGCAAAAAGTGGAGCCTGTGTTTGTTATCATGGTTCCACTGCATTGATTTTAGTGCCTATGGAGAATTTAGGGCCTCTTTATTTGCACAAAGAAAATGCAAGTCTCTCGAAAAAATGCACATTAAGATCAACCCCTCGCTGCTATCTAATATACTTTCCTCTACTTAACCAAAGCGCTTGTAATCATATTTTGTAAATGTTGGTGCCGTTAATTGCATTGTGAGGGAAAATTGGTTCCACTTGGCTGGTTGTGGAGAATTTTATAAAGTTGGCTTCTTGCACCCTGTTCCAGGGGACTCTTCCCAGGGAACTTGCGGAGAAGTTGGGATGCCCAGCCACGGAAGTCAGGTGAGGATTAGCCAAATCAAACAAACAAACAAAAGAACGGTTGCCCCGAGTCTCCCTGCTCCGGCCAAAGCTCGGCTGTCACGCCCTCTCGCTCTCCAGGGCCCTGGTGGCCAGCAGAAGGCAGTTGGGCCTGCGTGGGGCTGGGAGTGAAGGCACTGGGCACAGAGGAGGCCACATACGACCAATCCTCTCGAGAGCATTGAAACGGAAGCCTCAGTTCCCTGGGCTCAGTCATCCCTTCCCTGAGAGGCCTTGGATAAGGCACTTAGCTTCACTGCGCCTCAGTTTCTTCATCTGTGAAATGTGGTTAACGATTCCTGCCCTGCTGACATCACTGAACAAGGGTATGGGAGTGAAAGAGGCCCAGAGCTAAGGCTTGTGGTTACTGTCATTAGCCACCACTGTCTCCTCTTCCTTCCTCAGGGGCTGCCGGGAAGTTCTTCCAGCCGGGGCTGTCTCTGGGAGAGGGACAATGGCCCACGCTCTGCCTTTCACAGGGAGAGGCACAAAAGGTTCCCTGGGCGGTGTGTTGGGTCCAGCTCATGTCCTCTCCTCTGAGGAATTATTCCTGACACTCCCCTCCCTGCGGCAGGCCAGGCATTCACCTCTCCTTTGTACTCGCAGGGCTTTCCCAGGCCCCGAGCCTCTCCATGGGCTGCCATTGTGTGTTCCCTGCAATCTCCTTGGGACGGAGACTGGCCCTCTCACCTCTTTGTGCCCAGCGGTTAGGTAGGATTGCTGTTTTAATGAAAGAATGAATCAATGAATCAAGTCACGCATTTGGGCAACGGGGCTTGGTCAGAGTGGGCTCTCCAGGCTCAGCTCCTTATTTCTGCCTATTTGGCTGAGTTCACTGATCAATAGCTCCTCCCTCTTATATCATTTTAAACATGTTAAATATACACTATTTTTTTTTTTTTGGTTCTCTGATAACTCCATGAGATGAAATTCACTCATGCTAATAACCCCTTGGCTAAAACAGGTCACACGGCCGAGTCTAGGGGTTAGTGTGGGAGGGTGTGAACACTGGGCGGTGTGGTTCACTGGGAACAGCTGATATACTAGTAGCGGTCTACCACAACAGGGTACAGCACCATTCATTTTATGAGATATTGGCAAATGGCTCTCCGAAGGTAATATCACGTTATAATCTCCCAGCCCGGGTACAGTCCCTTCCCAAAGGCGTCTGACTTGTTCTACATCCACGCCAACACATGGATATGGCCACGCTTTTCATTTTTGCTCCACTAACTAATGTGAAACAGTGACACATTACTGTGTAGGTGTATTGCCCTGATTACTGGGTGGGGTTGATTCTTTCCCTCCCAGCTTGGTTGAGATGTAATTGACAGACAACATCGTATAAGTTAAAAGTGTACCGATGTGTCAAGAGTTGATTATTCTTTCCTGCTTATTGAACAATTTATCTGGGTTTTCTTTTCTGTGAATTGCTGTTCCTATCTTTTGCCCATCCATCAAGTTTTGTTTGTTTGTTTGTTTTGGCTAATCCTCACCCGAAAGTATTTTTCCATTGATTTTTAGAGAGAGTTGAAGGGAGGGGGAGAGACACAGAGAGAGAAACATCGATGTGAGAGACACACCGATTGCTGTCTCCAGCATGCGCTCCCACCGGGACCAGGGATCCAGCCTGATGGGAATCGAACCCAAGACCCTCAGTCCATGGGCTGATGCTCTATCCACTGAGCAAAATCAGCCAGGGCTGTTTTTCTTTTTGTTGTACTAATTTGTAGTTGTTTATATAATCTGGATCCCCAATTGTTAAATATTTAACCTGACCATGGAGGGAATGTCTTCTCATTCTCAAAAGGAGGCGGTTCCTGAGGGCCCTGGGGCAGAAACGTAGGGGGTCTGGGACACTGAGCTTCCTTGGTATGACTCTAAATGGCCTCAGGGGCTGCCCTGCCCTGTATGTGTCTCTGTCAGAGTTAGGGTGCAGATGGGGAAAATTGGGACTCCCCGTCACCTCCTTGCTTTCCCCTTCCCTTCCTATCACTTCAGACAGGCACCCTCCTCCTCCAGCACACAAAGGCACCGTAGCACAGTCCCCACGGGAAACTGGACAATGGTCAGAGCATGAGAAGGTGAAAGAGACTGCGGCTCAGAGGACTGCTGCGCCTATATACATCCTGTGCACTGGACACTGATCCCGAATCACCCGCCTTGCCTGCCTCTGTGCCTTCGCTGATGCTGTTCCCACTGCCTCCACACGCCAGCTCAATGCCCCTTGCATAAAACCCTCCCGTAGGTGGTTCTCCTTCCCCACATCAGGTGCAATCTATCCCTCTTCTGACACGTCACAGAATTTTCTTTGTACCATTTGTCACCTTTTACAGACCCAAATTTGAGTTCCAGACAAGACGACTCCAACAGACAGTCTTAGTGGTTGAGTGCCCCTAAAACAAAACTCAAACCCCAAAGTCAGCTTTGATGAATGTAACCAGAATTTTACAAGCAGAAAATCTAGAGAGGAGTGATGCTAACTTAGCACACAGCTCTGAGCTGTCCAATTTGACAGCCAGTAGCCACGAGGCTATTTCAATGTAGATCTGGATTAAATTAGAAGTCCATCTTGTTAGTCACACTAGCCACCTTTCAAGTGCTTAATGGCCACCCGTGGCCACTGGCTACCACACAGTACAGTGCGAATATACAACATTTCCCCCACTGCAGAAAGGCTATTGGACAGTGCTGATTATATTAGTTCTGTTTTACAGATTAATGTTCTTTCTATTTTGAAACACCTGTGCCAGCGGAGAGACAAACATCTCCTCATTATTTAGGCTTCCAAAGGTCAGCCACTAATTTGCTGTGACCTTGAAAAAGGTTGCACTCTCTGGGCCTCAGCTTGCTCATCTGTAAAATGAGGGAGCTGATGTAGGCCCTTCCATCTCTGACCCAGTCTGGTTCCACCTGGGGAAACAGTTGTGTCCTGGCAGGAAGAGCACCAGGAGGGATGGGGAAAGGGAGGGAGGGAGGAAGAGGAGGAGGGAGGAGATCGTTTATGGCTCCCAGCTTCTTGCCTTTGATCAGGTAGTCTGGAGTGAGGTGAGGGGCCAAGAGACTGGGGTGGTGGGAGGAAGAGAGGAAGCAGAGGGCCAGGTGAGGGGTCAGGTGAGAGGCAGCTGGAATGGGAAAGAGCTGAGTCCTGGCCCAGGGCCCTCCCCTCCCAGCCCTCCAGTATCTAAGTGGAGAGACTGGGTATCCCACTCGCCCCTACCACCAGCTCTCCCGTCCTGGCTGCCATTCAGCAAATATAAAGGCAAACCGGGACTGATGCGCCTGGAGGAGGAGGGAGATTGGGCTCCGTGGTGGAGCCCTGGATGCCTGTCTATCCTGCCTGGCCAGGAGGGGCTGCTGAAATGAGTGCACGTTGAAATAAGAAAAGGGTAGCCTTGCCTGGCCAGTGTGGCTCAGTGGTTGAGCACAGACCCAGGAACCAAGAGGTCACCAGTTCAATTTTGGTCTATTTGGGATCAGTGTCCAGTGCACAAGCCGGTCAGGGCACATGCCTGGGTTGTGGGCACAATCCCCAGTGGGGGGCGTGCAGGAGGCAGCCAATCGATGATGTTTCTCTCTCACTGATGTTTCTCTCATTCTGTCCCTCTCCCTTCCTCTCTTTAAAATCAATAAAGACATATTTGAAAAAAGAGAAAAGGGGTAGCCTTTCTGAGCTGTTGGCTTTGGGGACTGAAGCATATAACTGGGTTGGTGACCAGAAATTGGAAATTACTTTCCATCTTTGAGGAGGGGAGGAGACTTTCCAGTGGGGAGACTGCCCTGGAGTTGGGATCAGGGGAGTTGGGATCAGGTTTTCAATTCTAATTCCTCAGATACATTATTTAACCCCTCAAAGCCTCAGTTCCCTCATCTGTAAAATGGGACCAGGGACACAATAACCAGCATGAAGAAGAAATGAAGCCAAACCTGCATGGAGATGCCCCAAACATATTGGGGCACCTATGGGTTTGGAGTCCTCTGAAATCTGAGCTCGGGCCCCTGCAGTGGACCCTGTGCACCTTGCCCTGACAGTCACCCTCAACCCAGGGCTCTAACTGCATGGTGGGGAGGGGGCCAGGATCCTTTGATCTCCCAGGTCAGAAACCACACTAGCCTCTCTCGAGGGCTGGGCGGGTGGCTGGGGAGAGGGCACTGGCGTCTGGGTCCCCTTGGCTCAGACCCAGGAGTCCAGGTTTCAAAGGTGAGCTTCAAAGGCAGGCTGAGTTCATGTGGCTTCCTTTGTACCTGCTCAAGGAAGGAAAACAAGCCAGTGCCCCCTCCTGCCCAGGATGGCAGCTCAGATCCCAGGACATGCTCCCCGCCCCCTTCATGCCCCAATACAACCGGTTTGATCTCCCCAACACGACTTTCCTCCTATCAAAACAGTGATGGAGCTGATTAGGGTGGGGGTGGGTCCTGCCCAGCTCAGGCTGCCCCAAGGGTTATGGTGGCATGGGTGGTGGTGGGGAGGGGGGGGGGTTAGAGGGAAGGAAGGCCAGGAACTGCAGCTTTAATGGAGGGGGAGCATCGGCAGTGAAGCAGAGAGGTTTGAGAACCAGGAAATTGGCTGGGAGTGATGGCAGAGAGGTGGCTGCTGGGGCCTGGGTGGGGGTGAGGGGGCTGGTGAAGCTGAGAGGGACTTCCCTCCACTCCCTGCCTCCTCCAGCTCTCAGAAGAGGCGGCTTACCTGTCACCAGGCCTGAGAGGCCCCTCCCTGCCTCTTCCTTGGCTGACTAGACCTCATCCTGGCCAGCACAGGAGGGGGCTCCCCCACCCCAGGGGCTGCCTGTGCCAGCGTCTCAGTGACCCCACAGATGCCCTGGCTGGGCTCCAGCGGGGGAGAGGGGTGAAGGGAAGGTGAGCGCCCCAGCCCCTCCCACCGTGTGGCCAGAGCCACTCCAGCGGAACAGGGCTGGGGCAGGAGGTGGCTGGAAGATGAATGAAGTGCTTATTCTCTGTCAAGTTGCCCACACCTTGGCCTGAAATTCTGGGCCCTCAACCACGTGTATAAACTCTGCCCTTCAAGAAAAGCCTCCCACAGCCTGGTCCCCTCCCCTCACCCCTCCAGTAGAAGTTTCAAAAGTCTGAAACCTTGGACAACCAGGATTCTGTTGGGATTGGTATGCAGAGCTGAGATTTCTAAGTGGAATACCCCATGCCTCTCCCAGGAAATGGTCCAAGTGTAAATTCTCTCATTCATCTAGCAACTTTTCATTGAACACCTACATGTGTCAGGCATTCTCACCACAAGTCTATAATTTACGCATCGTTATCCCTTTTTATAAGTGAGGAAATTGAGAGTCAGGGGTTAGGCATCTTGCCCCAGATCACAGGGCTGTGAGGCTGGTAGACTCATTGGTGCTCAGAGCTCACTGTGTTGCTGGAATGCTTTAGGCTTGGCTCTGCGGCAGGACCTGAGTGAGCCCTTCTCTTGTGACACGGCTATGCTATTGTTCTTATCATCTGGGCCACCTTCCCCGCCAGTAAAGTGAGGGTGATGGACTGGCTAAGTGGTTCTTTTGGCCCTGGCTGCACATTAGTATTTTAAGAATACATCGGGTCTTCAGTTAACTTCGTTTTGTTATAACGTTGATGCCTAGAAACTTAACTCTACCATTAACCTATGGCAACACTGGTTATGTTATACATTGTTTATCCAAAGTGCCAAGGACCTATGGTAAGTGAGGACTTAAGGTATTGATGCCTCCTCCCCATCCCCCAACTAGCCCAAGAAATCCTGATCTGATTGGCCTGGGCTGAACTGCAGGTATCTCTCTTAAAGCTCCCGAGGTGATTTAAGAATGTGGTTAGGGCTGAGAATCCCTTGGACCGGATGATGGCTAGTTCTCAGGGGTTAAGGATGGAGCCCAGCCCCTTCCCCAGGCTTGGAGATCACGGCCTCTGAGTCTGTTCTCAGGGTAGTTACGCCAGCAGAAACATGGAGCAGCTGTCTCTTTAAGGAGATGGCACGCTGGGAGCCAGCAGAGGACCCAGCCCTGTGGGCCAGGTGGCGAGAAGGCTGGGGAGGAGCAGGTGCCTCAGCAGGAGCTGGGGAGGCAAACTTCCAAAGGGAGGAGAGAGGAGGGAGAAGGGAGGGGAGGAGAGAGGAGAGAGGAGGGAGGAGGGAGGAGGGGAGAGGGAAGCGGGAGGAGGGGGTAAGGCAAACTCTCTCAGCCAGGGTGGGCACAGACAACTGATTCCCCCTTTTGAGGAGAGAAGTGGCTCTTTGGTCTGATCCTCTGGGGCCAACTCTGGGAGTGCAGGGCCTGGAGGGGCAGGGACAGGGCCCGAGAACCATGGTGCCTTTGGGGAAGGTGAACTCGGTGGCCTTGGCCACCTGCCCTGCCATCCCTGCACACGGAGTTCTTATACTCGGTGCCCATGTGAGAGGGGAGGGATTGAGGGGCACCTTGACTCTCCTTCCAGAAAGATCTGCTGACAGAGACAAACGCACCCACCCCCACCCCCACCCTCTCTGGCTGCAGCTGGCAGGCACCTCAAGCCGCTCAGGCGGGGTGGACCCCTCCCTCCCTCCTTCCCTTGTGCCCATGGCCGCACTCTGTCAGGCTTCAGCAATCCCTGGATGTGTGTGTGAGCTGCTCAGCACTCAGGGGCCCAGGGCAGGGGGAAGGGGGCTGCTGAGACCTGGGCTTGTCCTCTATCTACTTGGCTTCTCAAGCTGGGGTGGGCAGACATATCACCCTCAGGTTTTTGTTAAAATATAAATTTGGATCTGGTGGCGGGGGGGCGACACTCTGCATTGCTAACAGCAATGGGTAATGCTGCTGGTCTGTGGACCACTCTGAGCAACAAGGGCTAGAACTCCCCCATGGCTGTTCTGTGCGCCCGTCCCTCTGGGCCTGCAAGCAGCTGGCACTCACCGGGGTAGAGCCAGGCTGGTCCAGGCTGGGCGGACGGCCACCAGCCCTGATGCCCCTAAGGAGCAAGTGGTCCTCGCCAGCCTGGCACGTGGCACCATGGATGGCTCAGTGCCCAGAACAGGAAAAACATAAAATCTCATTTCAAGCCCCAATGATGGTTTGGTTCAGCTTTCCTAGCTTTTTAGGAACTTAATTCCATGCATTTTTCTTAAATGCAAGGCTGCAAGGCACCTGCTTAAAATGATTTTTCCCCTGTACAACTGAGTAGAGATGGGCAAAGGAAAGCGAATGCGTTTCTTTCCCTTTTTCGGGCTCTTCTTTGCTGTCTCTGTTCTGACGTCTGTCTGTGTGGGCCTTTCCTGCCTGTTCCTGTTCTTTCCTTGACACAGTACTGGGCTTTCATCTATACAGACCTAAGTCTGAGTGGGACCTTCCTTTGCCACAGTGGAAGAGCACTCTGACTTTAGACAAGACTTCTCTGAGCCTCAATTTGTTCATCTATAAAATGGGCCCATGAATAGGTGCTTCATAGAGCAGTTGTATTTTCTTGTTTGTCAAAGTTGTTGAGGTAACATTGGTTAATAACATTATAGAGATCTCAGGTGCACAACATAATTCGATATCTGTATGCCTTATTGCGTGCTCACCAGTGACCATTTTTATATGAGATCATAAACATTAGAGCACCTTGTAAAGTGAAAAGGAGTGGCTGACAACATGGGATCATTACAGGGTAGAGCCTGGGAAAGACTCTACTTCCCCTGAGACTCGGTGTTCGCACCTGGTAACGGGGGAAAAGGGGCATGAAAGCATGCCTGCAAAACAGCATGTGCCCCTCCCTGAGGGCTCAAAGACTGTAGCTGCCGCTATTACTACAGCCTTCCCTGTCTCCCAGTGTTAGTCTATCCCTCCTCTGTCTCTGCCCCTCCACCCCTTCCCAGCATCTCATTGACCAACACTTTTATGGTTTTCCCTCCAGTCAACTCGGGCTCTGCCAGGGAAATAGTCCCAAAGCCCTGGTGTCAGGGCCCACCTGGTCCCTGCTGGAGCAGTGTGTGCAGAGGCCACGGGGAGGTGGGGAAGGCTGCTGGTAAGGACAGACACCCTGACGGGCAGGGTCCCAGGACCTGGAGGTTCCCCAGCTTCACGAATACAACCTGTTGTTGCCCCAAGGGCCGTGCCAAGCAGCCTTCCACATCCCCAGAAGATCCACCAAGAGTCGTGGATTACATGAAAGCAGCAGGGATTTGAGTGGGATACACGGCAGGCTCTCTGGATAACAGCCTGGGACAACAGGCAGGAGAAGCCGGAGCCGAGGGCTGAAGGCGGAACTGCCCTGTCCCAGGAAGGAGGCCTGCAGTAGATCAGGTCTGAGAACTGGCTGGGTGCTGACAGAATGCTGGTTCGTATCTCCCCTCCCCTGGTCTAGAATGTAATCATTTAATTCTGGTGTGATACCTCAATTTCTTTGAAGCTTAAAGACAAAATAGAAAACCATCTACCCGAGCTTGAATGAGGCATTCAGCAAAGGCCTTCGCTGACAGGCAGCCCCACCCTCGCCCTCCCGGCTTCCTGAAGGCACGTTTTGGCTAAGAGACAAAGTTCGAGGTGTGAAACCCAACTGTCGATACAGCCACTCTCGGCAATCGGGCAGAATTAATTGTGTGAACACCATTGATCAAACCACTTAATACTTACAGGGGCTGAGAAGGAGCTGAAATGTAATTTCATTACCAACCTGTTCACCCCTAATAAAACTCCTAATAACTCTCTAATTTTTCTTTCAGATAAGGGCTGATAGGTGGAAATGGGGGTGGGGAGGGAGGGATTAGGGGAAGGGAGGGACGTGGAAACTTATTTTCTCTTCTTTGCTTGAACTCTATCCAGAGAGAACCAAGTTAAATAGTGAGTCCCAGGAGCATCTTATCACAAGCCACCTTAAAGGTTGTGGCCAAACCTGAGATTCCTGCCGAGGGGTGTGGGGAGCATGGAGGATGGGCCCAGAGAATCCTAAGCTGCAAGTGAGGGCAACAAAAATCAAGTCTGATTTAGTGTAGGGTGATTATTCAGTGATTCAAGAGCAGCTGAAAACAAAACGTGTGTGGCTTCCCTCAGCCCACAGCAAGGGGTAGGCGGTGAGGTGGGAGCAGCAGTCACAGATTCACACCTCCCAGGAGAATGATTCCAGGGATGGTTACAAAGCAGCATGAGTCCTGGCTGAAGCCCGGAATGGGCAGAAGGAAGTTCAGTTTGGGGGCCAGGAACAGGAACTGCGCGCCCGCCTGCACACACATACAGGGGCTGGCGTGAGTTCCATGGGACAAAACACTCTGTCTTGATCATGGTTTTCTCCGGCGCCCGGGCGTTTGAAATGTAGCAGGCACTGGACAGATATTTGGAAACAATGCACAAATAGCACATGCATATGCGAGCATGTGACCTGCGCACACACACACAGGCATGTATACACGTGAGCGCACACTGTCTCCCACCCTTTGTTCTCTGGGCAGGAAGGGAACCTGCAGGTCTTATTTGCCATCTTATCCCTGGCACAGAATGGCACCTGGACACATCTGTGTGAAGAGGAGGTAGATGAGACATGCCTCCGGCAAAGCTCATCTGCTCACAACATTCTTCCATTCGAACTTTGGCTCAAGACTCCCCTCTCCCAGGAGGTCTCTCCCGCTGTCACATTCTCAGGGACACACTCACACGCACAGCACACCTGTACACACTGGTTGTTCAGCTGCCTTTAGCATGTACCTCCCTCATCAGACTTTTGTCCTTCCAGGCGACCCCCTACACCCCGCTCGATATCAGACCAAGAACTGCTTGAGAGGAGGAGCCCCGCCCTGTCAAAGTGGGAGCCCCTGGACGGCACCCCCGTTCTTCCATCGGACTGGAACCCTCTGAGCTCCACAGGGAGTGCCTCCTCTACTTGTCTGGGCTGGTGAGATGCCACCTCCTTTTTGTTTAGCTTTCACTGGAGCCCCTGAAGTCCCCCAATGCCCAACACATGCCAGCAAGCCTGCCTACCGCCTAGGGCTCATGGTTGAGTTCACAGGGTGGGCACATAGGCAGATGAGGGGAAACAGCATAAAGAACTGGGCCTGGGGGAGGGGGTGGATACATATGTGGTCCTCACACCAGTGAACATGTGCAGACGGGTCCTGCCTTCCTGAACTGAGCCAGTGTGAGCAGTAAAATCCAGGTTTCTATGACCCGGTCCCATTATGCTCTGCCTAGGACTACCCTCAGCCTACCTCGGGCCCTCGAATGTGGCCTTTCTGGGGAAAGGATGTAGGAGGGGCACCCCCACATCCAGGTCCTCAACCATTTCCCCCAACTATACACAGTCTTCTTTCCTGCCCCAGCTCCCTTTACCTGGCTTCTGAGGCCTGGAAGGGAGGGATGGAAGGAGGGAGGAGGGGGCGAGAGCAGGGGGCAGTGGAGGGTAGTTATTTACAAAGCCTGTGCCCTGGGGACCCTTGTCCTGGACAACAATTACAGCCCCTTAATTAACGGAAATGCAGTCCGCCTGTCGATGGAGGCATGTCCCCCACTGAAGTTTGCTGCGCCTGCCGCTGTCTAGTACTGGTTAATGAATATAAATCAGATAGTTTATAGTTAGCAAGCAGGGAACAGGCTGGAAAGGGCCTGAATTCCAAAGCAGAATGCCCGAGGATAGGAACGTGCCCTCTGTAACAGAGGCCAGGGCACCTGTGGGGGCAGTGCGGATGGGGAAGGCTAGGCCTGCCCACCCTGGACTCGGGCTCGGAGGGCACACACAGGTGTATGTGCAGCCCGTGCACAAAGGACACCAGGACAGGCTTTCCCTGCACACACGTGATGCACCCGTGGAAGCGGATGATACCTGCGTGACCCGTGCCTTCTACGAGACACATGGCAATGCTGAAGAAGCCCTCCTCCCCCGAGGAAACCCCGGCCCCTGCACTCTCCTGAAATCCACAGGGCCTCAGCTCTGGGCAGCTTCTCCCTTAGAGGTCAGACCCCGTGCCCGCTGCCCCAGCCAGAGCCAGTCTGGTCCCCAGGCAGCTCCGCCTGATTCCAGGGATCAGCCAGGCTGAATGCACCTGGCAGGGGCTGTGGTGGGGCCACTGTGGCTGTAGAACCCTGACTCCAGGCAGGAAGGCTCCTAGAAAGTGTGTGGGGATTCCACCCAAGGCCTTCGCCGCTGCAGAGGGAGTGGATTGCCACAGCCCTGGCCCAGGGCCGGGTTTAAGGGCTGGTGATGTGTGCACGGGACCCCCCGTTTGTGTGGCTTGATGGTGTAATGCCCTTCGGCAGCGGTCTTGGAAGTCTTCATCATTTTGAACAAGGGGCCCTGCAATTTCACGTTGCACCGGGCACCCCAAACAATACAGCCAGTCAGTCCTGTTCTTGCCCTTGACACAGGGCCAGTGGGACAAGACTGTGTGCAAACTATGAGCTTGGGGTTCTGTGTTTAGGGTGTCCCTAGACAGAACTCTAGCTGCAGGGGTCCCCTGTGGAAAGCACACTTTACCCAGACCTGGGGCTGTGTCCTGCTGGCTCTGTCACTTGGGAAAGTCACCTCACCTCTCCTGGTCCTACGTTCAGGTTTCCAAGGAGAGGACCCTCAGCTCCCTCTGGCCCAGCCACTGCTCATCAGGGAAGAGGCCCAACCTCCTTGGAATCTTGCTCTCTCTCTCTCTCTCTCTCTCTCTCTCTCTCTCTTTCGCATACACACACACACACACACACACACACACACAGAGCTGAAGCCTCATCACAGAGCTGCGTTATTGCCTCTGGTGGCGGGGGGGGGGGGGTCCCCACACCCAGGCAAGTCTTGACAAGCTGTTTCTGAAACCCAGAGACCAGCCAACACCTTTCCTGGGCTTGTTTACTCCCCTTCTAGGGAGTGAGAGGCTCCAGCTGCGGGCAACGGAGAGGATGGTGGTGGTTATGGTTTGGGGGCACATAAAGTAATTGGCATCCGCAGCTTGATGGCACCCCCTGTTCCACCAGGTTGGTCAGGGCTGGGAGAGACAACGATTATTTACTCCTCCTGGGCTCCCTTGCTGGGAGAGCTACGAGGAGGAAGGCAAGGATCTTCAGGTTCTAGAGACAAAGGAAAATGATCCGATGACCACAGAGGCGTGCATGGCAGCGGGCAGAGCTCAGGGCCAGGAGAGCAGCAGACGTGGGCCAGGACAGCGGGAGGGGGTGAGGGGGAGAGAGAAGGGGTGCAGGATGTGCACTTGGACTGTCCTGGGCCAGAAGAAGGGGGGCGTCTCCCAGGGGCTGCGGGGAAGGGGAGCTTTCGCACCTCCTGTTGGTACCGCTAAGGCCCCATAGCCTTTAGGCTGGGGCAGCAGTGTAGGGGTATCCCCAGTCTCCACCCTTATGCGACTGTCCCTCCACCCACAGGAGGGACAGTTGCTTGTCTAGGCTGCTTTTTCTCCCATGGAGCTGACTGGGGAGGAGAAGGGTGATGCTCAGGTTGGCCAGGGCCTCGTGCCTCTGCTGAGGGGTCTCTCACAGAAGCCTCCCTCCATCCTGGCTAAGCTACTTGAATACACCCATCTCACAGATAGAAAAGTAAACAGAGAAAGCACTCACTTCTGGGGTCCTGCAGCACCGAGGACATTAAAGCTCAGGTGACTTCTCTCTGATTCCAGACAGGGCCCTTGAAGACCGTCAGCAGCCCACAACTCCCCCACACCCATCCCATACACCCAGAGGAGGATGGCACCCCCACGTCCCTGTCAGAATGGGGAGAGGGGGGTCCTCCAATGCTCTAACCAGGGTGCCCCGAACAACATGTCCTAATAAAGCCTCTCATGCACAGAAACATCTGGTAGTCAGCCTGGGTGAGGGAGACAGGGAGGGTGTCAGGAACTGAATTCACAAAGACAGAGGCCAGAGGTGCCAGAAGAGGTCTGCATGGTGACTCATCTGGAGTTGACACAGAGATGGGCACTGAGCCCACTTGAGGGGTGGGGGGGTGGGGCAGAGGGGGGAGAGGTTGTGTGGTTTGGTTTGGAATCTGGTCAGGCTCTCCTGTCCCTCCCATCTCTGAGACAGACTGTCCTCAACTGGAGACAACACACAAAATGAGTCTCTAAGACACTCAGATGCCAGCTTTCCAGGGAAGGACAAAGTCGAGGGCGCCCTGAGCAGGGCAAGGACCAGCCTGGGCAGAGCTGGGAACCCCGTGCCTGAGTAGACCAGCCCCTCCCCCCACTCCAGTCTCTGGGTTCAGCAGGCGGCAGGAGTGGAACAGCCCTTCGTTTTGAGGTGAAATGAGGGATTATGAGCTCAGGAACCTGGCTGCTGTTAGGGGATCATTGATATCATCAGACAACAAGACGGATGGTATGGAGACGCACACCTGGGTTGGAGTTAGGGCACCTGGGGCCGGCCATCAGTGGGCACTGCCCCTCCAAACCTCCTGGAGGCGGGTTTGATAGAGAGACAAGTTTGGCCCACCCAGCTTTCTGTCTTTCCGCAGCCTCCACGGAGGCACAAATTGTGTTTTGTTGTTTTTTAGTTCAGGTCTTTCCATTCCGTTCCGGAGACTTGGTCTGAGCTCACTTTTTTTTCTTAATCCTCATCTGAGGACCTTTTTCCATTGATTTTTAGAGTGGGAGAGGGAAAGTCAGAGAAATATCGATGTGAGAGAAACACATTGATTGGTTGCCTCCTGCATGCGCCCTGACCAGGGCCCGGGAGGAGCCTGCAACCAAGGTATGTGCCCTTGACTGGAATCAAACCCAGGACCCTTTGCTCTATCCACTGAGCCAAACCGGCTAGGGCCGGGGCTCAGCTCTTCTTCGAGGCCTCCTCAGACTGACCCCAACCTGGCCCCTACTCGCAAATGCCCCTCCCTCACCCCCTGCCCAGATTTAGGGAGGCAGAAGAGCACCTACCTCCAAGACTCACAGACCAGACGCGAAGTCGTCATTCTGCACGCCTCTGAGGCCCCGGGGAGCGAGGTGAGGGAGAGAGAAGAAAAAAAAGCAAGGCTCTTTGTCCCACTCCCCCCAGGTAGCCAGCTGGAGTTGACAAGCCCAATTCTCAGTCTGTTTGGGGGGATGGACCCCAGCATCACCCTGGGAACTTGAAGATAAAGAAGCCTGAGTGCTGTCTCTGAATTCACTGGGGTACCTCCCAGATCCTCCCCACTCCCAGGTAAAACCAGAGGCCTTGGTGCTCTGTGGGTGTATGGGTGCTATTAGACTGGGAGCGAGGGTGGCAGAGGTGGGGAAGGATCCTGTGCTGGGATTTCCTTGAGCTTCCCTCCCCCCTGGACAGAGTGGGAACAGTGTGCTTTCGAAAGCAGAGCGACGAGTTGGACCCTCCAGCTCCGCCCTTGAGAAAGGCCCCCTTCCCGCCTCTGTGGCCCTCCGTTGGCCCCTCTGTGCTAACACCCTCTCCAAGGGAGACTGGGAGGCAGAGAAAATCTGGGTGAAAAGTCTGGCTCCAGGCCCTGGTGTGATTATTATTAATTATGACTTTCCCAGCCGTGCTAAGTGTGTACTATACGTGAGCAGGGATGGGAGGTGCTTCTGCAGCCTCCAGGGAGGCCTAGACTATCTTATCTTCTCTCCATTCCCAGGCTATGATAACAATACCTCTGCTGGCCCAGCCCATGCCGGGGAATGTGTGTTTGGAGAGAGGCAAGGAAAGCGAGGGAAAGGTTGAGTGCCTTTTTTCCCCTCCCTCCCGTTAGCGTGGGTGACACCGGTGAGAAGCGAGCAGCTGACCCGGGTTTGAATTTAGAGTGTTCATTAATACGATATTATGCCATATGCTCCCGCACACTGTCTCCCTCTAATGCAGCCGCCAATTTGCTGAGCAGCCCTAATTAGTAATGGTATAATGAGAGTACTCAGAGGGTAATGTGGTGGGTGGGGATGAGAGCGAGGGGACTGCTCCTGGCCAGTGGGGGAGGGACAGGGGCTGGCTACAGAGATTTGGGGCTGGGGCAAGGGATTCATAGTAAGGGGTCATCTGGATCCGGGGCCACTTGAGGCCCAGGGAGGAAGGTGCCTTCCCTCTGCCACCTCAATTCCTTAGCAGAGGCTCAAGGCTGTGGAGTGGGGTGGTCAGCAAGGGGCAGACAGGTGCAGGGAGAGGAGAGAGAACCTGACTCAAAGAGGAAGGAACTAGTGGTCCTTTGTTTTCCACCCAGAGGTGGACGCTAGAGGAACGGCAGTGGTGGTGCTTTCAGTGTGGTGTGTGTGTGTGTTGGGGGAGGGGGGGGTGCAAACACTAAATTCTTTGAGTCCTTATTATGTGCCAGGCACTCTGCTGGCCCCTCGGAATCACCCAGCCAGGAGGTGAAACTAACACCATTTTTCAGATAGGGAAACTGAGGCTCAGAGAAGTTCAGAGGTCACTCAACTGGCAAAGGAATAGAGGACTGGCAGCCAGGACCGCCTGACTGCAGAGCTAGAGACGCTCAGCTGGACCATCCCGTGAGGACGCTGTTGGACCATCCCCGTGAGGACGCTGTTGGACCATCCCCGTGAGGATGCTGTTGGACCATCCCCGTGAGGATGCTGTTGGACCATCCCCGTGAGGACGCTGTGGCCATGGTGAGGGGGGAGCAGAGAGCATGATGGAGGGGTTAGGAATGGTCTCGGCATACGGAGTTAGGAGGGACTGACTACTCACACTCCTTGCCCTTCAGTACCCCTGAGTACTTTCTCTGTACCCCCTCCTTTCTCAGTCTGCAGTTTCCTAGCCTCTGTCCCAGGGGTGAGATAATTCGCAGGACCCTAGTTAAGAAGCCACTATAGATAACGACCAGGACAGACTCCATATCTTCAGCCATCACTATGCCCATTGAGTCTTCGCCGTGGGCAACTTGAGCCTCTGAGCTAATGGCAAAGTCTGCCCTTAGCCAGAGCTGAACCTCAAGGAGGGGCTGGGAGCCCCAGAGAACACAGAGTATCTGTACCCAGATTCAGGGCTTCCCCACCAGTCCTCAGCCTCCTACTGCCAAGGGTATCTGCAGAGGCAGGGGGTGGGCCCTGGGCCCTGCATCTCTGAGACCCTATTGCCCGTGTCCTCAGGCCCCTCCTTCCCAGGCTGCTGGGCAGCACCCCCTCCCCAGTGATCACAGCTCTCCTGCAAACCCACACTCAGGAGATGAAATATTCATCACGTACATATTGGCTCCTTCAGCGGCTTTTAGGGAAAGCAAATGAGACTGACTCCAGGAAGGAAATGAGTGTGAGGCATGGCGGGGGCGGGGGGGCGGGGGGGGGGTGAGGCCCAAGTGGGAGGGTGGGGAGGTGGCGGCACCTCTCAGCTTCAGCCTCTCTTGGATCCAGCTTCTGGGAGCAGGCTGCACCTTCTATTCCTGGGGTCCCCAACCTACCACAACCCTGCCCCCAACCACCCTCCCTCTCCACCTGCCCCAGAGCCACAAAGCACAGATCCGTCTCACAGCAGCCACTCCTAGCCAGGTGCTGGGCCGGCCACAGGGATGTGCAGGGCAGCGAGGCCTCGCCCTCGTGGAAGACACAGGCAATGAATGGGCACAGGCGTGTAAGACACCGCAGGCGGAGCATGAGGGAAACGAAACACGTGTCTTGGTTTGGGTGGGCAAGGAGGGTCCCTCTGCGCAGGTGTCATGGAAGACAAGGATGAACTTTCCAGGCAGAGGGAACAGCAGGTCCAAAGGCCCAGAGGTGGGAGTAAGCTCAGAGTGTTGAAGGAGCAGTGGGCTCTACCTCAGGGGAAGAGTCGGCTTGGAGAGGCCCCGGGCCTCGTCATGCAGGGCCTTGCGGCCGCAGGGGACTCGGGTTGATTCTAAGAGCACAGGGACGCATTGGGGCAGAGCAGGGAGGCACTGGATTTGGAGCCCAGGGCCTGGGTGTGAGGCCTGCAGGTCACTTAACCCTCGAGTGTCCCCTTCCTCATCTACGAAACGGGGTCAGGCAAGCCCAGCTCGCAGGGCAGCTTCGAAAGTCAGTCACACCATTTATGTGCAGCTGTGCTGTACCACGGCGTCCCCTCTGCCTGCCCCTCGGTGAGCCCCAAAGGTCTGCCTGCACAAGACAGAGTCACAGACCCTCGCAACCCTGACCTGGAGGCCACTCAGCGAGCATTTGCGGAGCAACGACTGTAAGCCTGGCCCCTGGGCTTGGTGCCAGGATGCAGTCGTGAACACGACAGACTCGGTCCGGACCGGAGAGACCCGGACCACCCCATTTCATAGACAAAGTACGGCAAGGTCAAGGCCACAGGGTGCTAGGCTGTGAGAATGAGAGCCCAGGTCCCCTGACCACCTGCCCAGGGTTCTCCCCTCAATTCAGACGATGGGGGGGCCCTCGCTCCAAGGGGAACAGGAAGCTTTCTAGAGTGGTTGCGATGGTCCTTGGGGGGGGACAGATTGGGTTTGGCTGAGAGGAATGGAGGAATATCCAGCGAAAGGGACAACAAAGGCTTGGAGACTGAAAAGCATGGGCATGTATGTGAAATAGTGTGTGTGTGGCGGGGGTGTCCAAGAGCAATGGAGAGGGATAGGGCGTGATGGACCTGGAAGGGCACGCTGACGCCATTTCCCTGGCAGTGGGAGTGCGGGGGGGAGCAATTGGACTCGGGGAGTGGCATCAGAAAGCTGTGTGCTGAGGGGGAAGTGGAGGCAGCGAAACCCATGAGCGGACTATCACCATGGTCCAGGTAAGCATTAACGGAGGACTCCACGGGAGTAGGAACAGTGACAAAGAAGAAAAAGGAACCATTTGAGAGGCATTATAGAGGAGGATGCCCCTGGAATCGGTCCCTGATGGAGTGCAGGGAGCTGGGGGGAGGAGCAGACAAAGAGCTTTCCGAAGATAGGAGATTTAGCTGTTCCTTATTGATTCCACGGACATTTCCTGAGCACCTGCAGAGGGTCAGGCCCTGTGCCATTCAGGCAGGAAATTGAGCAAAATGGTGCAAAACTTGAAGGCTTGTGATTTGTGCTCTTGTTGGGATGGGGGACGGGGACGTGAGGGCGAGGGGTCTTCGGGCTCTGGCGCCCTTTTAGAGCCTTGACTTTGCCCTCTGTAAAATGGAGGCATTTCTCAGGACAGGCATCCTTTCCCCGCTCCCTGGTCCGGGAGACACCAGCTGGTGCTCCAGGAAGCTGCTTCCGGAAAGATTCCCCAGGACTCTGGCCCCTCAAGCATGTGACAAGGAGCAGAGTGAGAGAGGATGCTGGGAGGTAGACCCCTGTAAGGGGAGCAAGGAGCCTGGTCCAGGGCTCACGCTCCTCTAGGGAATGTGGAGATGGGGTCTCTGAACCTCTTCCTCCCACCTGGGGACGCAGCCCCAGGAAAGGGACACTCCAGGGGCAGCGACCGTGGCACCGATTCCTTCAAAAACGGCAGCAGATGCTGTTTCCTGAGGCCTTTACACGCGTTAGCCCAGCCAATCCTCAGCCTCTAGTAGCATGCCCATGTTCCAGGTGAGGACACTGAGACCCAGGTTCCTAAGACCATTCACAGAACCAGACTAGGAATTCAGGCTGCCTGGCTCCCATCTCCAGCACTTAACCGCTTCTCGGCCCCCTCTCCTGATCACCGGCCTGGGACCCGGAGCCCACCTGCCATCCAGCCCCTCTGCACAGGGCCTGCCCCACACCCACTGAGAAGCAGGCCCAGCCACCACCCTGCAGGGGCAGCAGCATCCAGGTGCCTCCCTGAGAGCAGACACACCGAGGAGGACTGGGGAGGAGAGGGATCATCTGGATTTGCTGAGACGGGGGTGAGAAGGGCCTTCCAAAGTGCCTTTGCACCAGCAGAGCAAAAGTGAGGCGGTCTCCTCCCAGGTCACCGGAGCTGGGGCCTGAGCCCGGGGCACCCTTTGTCTTTGTCCTGTCACCAGTTTTCCAGGAAGTTTGGAGTCTCCCCTGCCCTCCCCCACCCGCCAGGGTGAAGGTTTGTGGGGAATGTTCTCCCGCAGAACTCGGCACGAAATAAATTCCATTCTTACTCTGCAAATGACACTGCACATAAATATTCAGTAAATTAGCAGCACGCTTTTATAGATTTATCAGTCATTGCAGGCACAAAATGACAGGCAATGTTGTAGCTGAAATATTAATGCTGACAAATTAATGATTTCTGAGTAAATGATGTCATTTTTGCACCGTTTCATTAAAATTTACTCACTTCTGCTTCATTTCTGGACCTAAAAAAAAATTAAAATAATTTCTCTCTCCCTCTCTCTCTTCTTTCTTTTTAGTGTGGGATCGGTTCCCAAACCTGAGAGGAACATAAATTTTCCCCAGCAGCACCCCGGAAACGGAGGTGAGGAGCTGGGCCGGGCTAGACCCCCTTCTTCCGGGATCTGGCAAGGGGCTGGGAGATCCCCTGGTCCCCACAGCCCGTTTCTGGGCCTCTGCCCTTAGTCTAGCTGGAACACAGCAAAGTGTTTTCCCTGCATCAAGCCTGCAGTGAGCGTGGCGGCGTCTTGGAGGGGGTGTCGTGGTGGGGGGCACGCAGGGGCAGGAGGGGTGGGAGGAAGCCATTCCCCTCCCCTCATTGGAAACTCTGAGCACCTCCCTTACTCGCATCTTACATGGCCTCCTCTTTTGTAATAAATTCGGGGAATAACTCATTCTCCCAACTTACACAGTAGGAAAGGGGGGACCATACTGATGTGTACGCATGCCAGACCCACCCCCTCACCCAAGGCTCTGGAGTGAACAGATTTGAGTCCAAATCCTGGCCAGACCACTAACACGCTGTGCGACCCTGGGTGCGTATCTCGGCCTCTCTGAGCCTCAGTTTCCCTTTCTCAATCTCATTTCTCAGGTTTCTTGGGAAGATTACATGGGATGGCGTTTACAAAGCGTTGCACAGGGACAGGTTCCCCCTTTGGACATCCTGACCGAAGTGCTTTCTTAGGTACTGGGCTGTGGGAAAGTGAGAGGGGCTGGGGGAGCAGGAGCCGCCAGGCACCGGGTGACCTTGCCTGGCCCTGAGGGGTGGGAGCCCTGCACAGCCAGCCTCGGCCTGGTAAACGTGGCCAAATACAAAGGAGCGCCCGAGTCCTGGGCAGCGCAGCCGGAATGGAGCTGTGAGGACCAAAGAGACCAGCGACACAAAGAGGCAGGGCGGCTAGCGCTGGCACAGGAGCCCGGGCCGAGAGCCTATCGGGCAGTCTCGGGGCTGATTCACATCAAGGTGGCCTCCTATCTCCTGCACAGCCCCCGGCCCCCGCTGATAAAATTGAAGTGGAAATGAATGCTCAGAAGGATCCGTGAGATGACGGGGTGGGGGTGGTGCTTGCCAAGCAGCTGCTCCCTCAGCAGCTGCCCTTGGCACTGCCCTTGGCCAGGCCAGAGGGTGAGGCTGCGGGAAGGGAGGGCCCCCCTAACCCCCCCCCCAACAAAGGCCCCTCCCCAGAGGCTACAGACCACCGTCCTGGTTATCATTTACCCACCTCGGTAGTGCAGCAGAAATTGGCTGCACGTTTATTGAGTACTTATCCGTGCCAAGCTCAAAGCCAAGTGCTTAAAGTGAGTTATTCTCCTATTTAAAGCCCCCCCGCCCAAGCCCGGCTCCGCGCCCTGAGGTGCATCTCATGGTTGCCCCCATTTTCACGGATGCAAACACAGAGGCACCCATAGTGGCAGTTGGCCCAGGGACAGCTAAAGAGAGTGGCCAGATGCACACCCAGGCATTACAAACTGAAAACTGCAGCTGGAGCTGACAGCACTATAGTGGCTCTCCACCCAGAGCCCCCAAGGACATAAGTGGGGCGCTGGCAGTTGTGTACACCTGTGATGAGGCAGCCTTCCAGTCACGATCTCCCTGGGATTCTGCATCTTGATAGGATCACCCACCCAAGAACTGGGGCAGAGGCCAGTCTCTCAGACTTGATGAAGTCTATGCTGCACCAGCTTCAGGGAAGGGGTGGGGAGGTCCGGAGGGATCATTGGTGCTTATAAGACAATTTGGTTATTATTCACCTGTATTCATTCCTACGTTATTTATTTGTAAACTGGCCCCTACCTACCACAGCCTGCGTGCTCCCGGCCACACCACCAGCTTTCAATGCTTCCAAGGCTCCAGCTCATTTCTCTTCCCTTACCTTGGAATGCTCTTCTTCTGGGCAACTTTTTCATTTTTCAAGGCTTATGATCTTTTTTTAAAATGATCTTTTAAATAATCATTTTAATGGTATTGATATACCAACATGTCTACACTGTATTTTTTTTTTTTTCTCAATTGGACCAGAACGGCAGCGGGTCCTCAATTTCTCTTTTCACAGCAGCTCCTCCTTGAGAGGACATTTGATAATATTCCTTTTTGCTGAGTTGGATGGCCTTGCTGAGCCATTTTTTAAAAATATATTTTTATTGATTTCAGAGAGAAAGAGATGGAAATGCCAATGATGAGAGAATCATCGATCGGCTGCCTCCTGCACGCCCCCTACTGGGAATCGAGCCTGAACCTGGCCATGTGCCCTTGACCGGAATTGAACTCAGGACCCTTTAGTCCAGCAGTCGCCAACCAGTGGTCCGCGGATTACTGGTGGTTGGTGAGGTCCGAAAGGTTGGCGACCGCTGACAGGCCGACGCCTATCCGCTGAGCCAAACCGGCTAGGGCTGCTCTGCCATTGTTGTGGCTCTTTCTAAGTGCCTGGCAAACGAGTTCTTTTCTAAGAGGGGTTTACCTGAAGGAGCCTCTGCGTGGAGCTAGGACACCAGTGTCTGAGTCCTGACTCTGTCACCTACTGGTTGTGCAACCTTGGACAAGTTGCTTCCCTCTCTCTGAACCTCAGTTTCCAACTCTGTAAAAAATGGTATAAAAATAGTACTATCTACCTCACAGGGTAAATAGCACAGAGACAGGTAAATAGCAATGAGATTGTGTGCGCGCTGGGAGATCCTGTAAGTTATAAAGTCTTATACAAACATTAAGTTTTGTTACTATTCAAGGTCTCCCCGTTGTTGAGATCCTCTATAGTTCCCATCACATCCACAAGGACGCTACGTACCCCCTCCTCCCTGCTGAATCTAAATCAATGCCTCCCAGTCCTGTCTTCCAGCTGCATCCGGTCTGGAACTCTTCGGGACCCCTCGCTACCTGCCCTGTCTAGGAATTACTTGTGCTTGGCCTGCCCCTCTCAATCTAAGAGTCTCTGAAGAAGGCGACCTTGACGTGCCCAACACATAGCAAGGGCTCCAAAAATGTCTGTAGAATTAAATACTTGTGTTCCTTTGTTAGCTTATCAAACCAACGTTTTCTGGGACACCTGTTTGAAAGTTTTACAAAGTACAGAAACAATGAAACAACATTAAATACAGTTTTGAGAAGAGAGAAAAAATTACCTAGAATCCCACCACTCTACACCGATACTTAAATTTTCATTTTTGCTTATCCGTCTCCAGTCTTTGTTTTTATGCCCGAGTAGTTTACATTGCTGCAAATGCTGCATGGGTTTAGTGTCCTTTTTATTTCATTTCACATTATCTCAAATGTTTGTATACTTTCTACATTTTCATAATGACGTTTTTAATGGCACAGAGTAGATGTACCAAAATTTATTTATTTTTTTTTGCAATCACATGTTACTATTACCAAAATTGAGCATGCATTAAATCACAGAGGAAGTCTCAAAGCATACCAGAGAATCAACATTATACAGGACATATTTTCAGACCACAATGTAAGGAAAACAGAAATCAATCGCAGAAGGAGATGTAACAAGACCTGTTTTGAAACTAAAAACCAAAGCTCGAAACAATTCATGGTTAAAGAGTGAATCAATGAGTATTAATTAAATACTTAGAATTAAATGATAGTAAAAGGGTTAACAATTCTGAACCACTGTATATGTACAACAGAATTAAACATTGAAGTAAATGGATAGAAGCCAGGCTTCTTATTGGTGTGGTGGAAGGTTATAGGTAAGCCAGGGGTCAAGGCTAGAATGAGCCATAGTGGAGACATCAGAATGAACTTATGTGTAGTTCAATATAAATACAGGTGGCTACATACAGAGTTTTATGTAGATATGTGTGCTACCTGGGTTAGTATACACACATATATGTTCTTGCTTTGCCAGCCAAGAGGGCCTAGAAAGAATGACAATGTGACAATGGTTACATCTGGCACCCAGATCTTGGGTTCGAATACCATCCTATCTAATAAAAGAGTAATATGCAAATTGACCATCATTCCAACACACAAGATGGCTGCCCCCATGTGGACACAAGATGGCTGCCACAAGACGGCCTGCAGTGGAGGGCAGTTGTGAGCAATCAGGCCTGCAGGGGAGGACAGTTGGGGGGACCAGGTCTGCAGGGGAGGGCAGTTGGGGGGAACCAGGCCTACAGGGGAGGGCAGTTGGGAGTGACCAGGCCTTCAGGGGAGGCAGTTGGGGGGGACCCAGGCCTGCAGGGGAGGGAAGTTGGGGGGTACCCAGGCCTGCAGGGGAGGGCAGTTGGGAGGGACCAGGACTGCAAGGGATGGCAGTTGGGGGGGACCAGGCCTGCAGGGGAGAGCAGTTAGGGGCAACTGGTCTGGCAGGGGAGGGCAGTTAGGGGTGACCAGGCTGGCAGGGGAGGGCAGTTAGGGGCAATCAGGCTGGCAGGGGAGCAGTTAGGTGTTGATCAGGATGGCAGGGGAGTGGTTAGGGGGTGATCAGGCTGGCAGGAAGAAGCGGTTGGGGCAATCAGGTTGGCAGACAGGCGAGCGGTTGGGAGCCAGCAGTCCTGGATTGTGAGAGGGATGTCCAACTGCTCATTTAGGCCCAGTGCCATCCCATTGGACCTACATGGGCAGTTAGACATCCCTCGAGGGGTCCCAGATTGAAGAGGGTGCAGGCTGGGCTGAGGGACACCACCCCCCTGCACAAATTTTGTGCACCGGGCCTCTAGTTCTTCAATAAAAGGAACCCAGGTTCCTTGAAGAAATGGCTGATTCTAGGGCTAGGGCAGGTGTAGTGCCAGAAAGTAAGAAAGGGCTCAAATATGAAATGATTCATATTTGATGGGGGGATGTCTGACAGCTCCCCGTGGCCCACACTGGGACAATTTGGGAACAAAATAAATAATGTTTACTGGATTACAACCCAAAGTAAACAAATGTCCAGGAACCCATACTTACCGGGATAAATGGCTGGGAAAAACAAAAGGATAGACAAATCTCCTGTGCAGAAGAATTCCAAATAGTTTATGAAGCGTCTCTTCCCTGAGGAACTGTAGATAACTCCCTTGTGCATAATGGTTCTTTCCAAAAGGTGCAGTATGGAAAGAGAGAAAAGAGAAGTCTGACAGGCATGACCTCAGCCAGGTGATCAAGGTCAGTACCAACAGCGATAAGTTATGTTGATACTACGTACCCTTGGACTGATGTGATGAGAATGGTACTTTACCTCTGTGGTCTCCCCTCAATAAGCCCAGTCTAATTGTGAGAGAAACATCAGACAAATCTCAGTTGAGGAACATTCTACAGAATACCTGACAAATACTTCTTAAAACCATCAAGGTCATGAAAAACAAGGAAAGCCAGAGAAACTGTCACAGCCAAATAGGGCCTAAGGAGATGGATGATGAATGTAATGTGGTATCTTGGATGGGATCTGGAGTAGGACATTCAGAAAAAAACTAAGGACATCTGAGTAAAGTTTATTTGTAAGGAGCAGTTAAAGCAGTATTTCGAGGGAAATTTATAAACTAAAGGCATGTGTCATAGTCATTGGTCCTATTCACCAGATATGTCCAGTGTTTTGGCACTGGTAGGATAGCACTTCTTGGTTCCTTCTGGTTACATGGGGCCAATGAGCTGAAGTGATTGGTATAGTTTCCAGGAACTTTTAGTTACTGGAGCAAGACCACCTAGTGCCCTCTTTCTGCCATGGCAACCACCAACATTTCCAGTATTAGCTGCTCCATTAGCAGGTGGCCTGGAGTAAACATGGCATAGGGCAGAGCTCCCAGCCAACCTGTGATGGACCAGGAGTACAAGAGAGAAATAAGCCTTTCCGTTTTAAACAACTGGGATTTTGCTGGTTATTAATGTAGCATAATTTAATTCGCTGCGACTGACTGAGATAGCATGTATCTAAAAATAGGTATCAGGTAGGTTACTTTCAGTTATTAAGCAACAGAAAACCCAGCTCAAATGAGTTTAAACTACAAGGGGACTTATTATCTCTATAATAAGATGTGCTGTGGCAGAATTGGTTAGTTCAAAGGCTCCGTGATGTCAGCTTTCTGCTCTGCCATCTTCCCTGGGAAGTTTATTGTTTAAGCCACGAAGTTTTTGGAGTAATCTATAATGCAGCAATAGATAACTAATGAACAGTGTGTAAGGATAAGGCACTGGAGTCATGTAGCCATTTGCTAATATTAAGTGGTAGCCATTTGCTAACAAGTGAGGCTAGTCATTAAAGTAGTATGACACTCGCCAAGGTTTGTGAGGAGCTGCTAGCTACCCACCAAAAGCCAGTGTTCCCTTTCTGCATGGTAACAGAAGGGTAGTTAGGCACACAGCTACCTAGCTGGGCGTGGTACTTCCCAGTCCTTTTTGCAGGTAGCCGAGGCTATGAGTCACCAATGGAGGATGAACTGAAGTGCTATGTCCCTCTTGTGGGCTGTACTTCTTAAAACACTAGGCGTGTGTTCTCCATGTTCTTTCTTTTTTCTTCCTCAGACTGGAACCCAAATGTGGCCACGACCCAGATTTCCACAGGGAATGATTAATCCACAAGCTGGGAGGCACATGGATTGCTAAATGGCTCCACAGAGCAGAGCTCACCTTGGACTATTATGTACAAAAATACAAACTTTGTTCTTTAAGTCACATGATTGTTGGAATGCTGTTACAGCACCTTAGTGTTGTTTTTTTTTTTATCCTATTTAACACAGGTGTAGATAAATAAACCAATAAAATAGTACAGAGAGCCGAAAACACATTCATAAATGGGAACACTGGTCACGTTCAAGATATCACCACCAATCACCAGGGGAAAGAAAGGCTATTGAATAATACAGCTGTGACACATCACTCTGTACATACTTTAGTGACCTAAACATGAAAAACAATTAGGAGGAAATACTTTTTTCATAGCCTAGGATAGAGAAAGATTTCTCGAACAAGAAAGATACAATAAGAATAATCTATAACATAAAAAGTAGATTTATTTAACTTTATTAAAATTGCATCTTGTCTACAGCAAAATATGCCATAAGCAAGATTTAAAGGCAGGCAATTTACTGGGAGATATTTGCAATATATAATGTATCTATCAGAAGGATAAAAAAAATTCCTATAATCTGTAAGAAAAAGACAACCCAACAGAAAAGTGAGAAACAATAGGAACAGACAATTTACATTAGGGAATATTCCAATGGTCTTTAAAGCCATGAAAAGAAAAATGAGCAACCGTTTTCACCCATCAGATTGGGGAAAAATTAAGAGGTTGAACAATAGAAAACATTGGTGAGGACCTGAGGAAAATGATACTGTTATACATAGCTATTGGAAATGTAAATATTGCCACTCGGAGAGCAAATAAGTAGCATCTATAACATTTTAGAATGTATACACTCTATGACCTAATCAGAACATTCAATTTCTACGTATGTTCCCTGAAGAAACTCTGTCATGTGTACACATAGATATAGGTACTATTGTTTACAAGTTGCCACATATTGGAAACCATCTAAACTATTCTCTATAGGGGAATTAATGACATATGATGTGATTATATAATGGGATATTATGTAACAGTTTAAAAAGGATGAATTAGATTTATACATATTGACTTAAATAATGTAATGGGTGAATAGAAACAAGATTCACAATGATATGAAAAGTATAGCATTTCTATACTGTCAAATGTAAAAATAGTATACATTATTTATAGATACATATGAATGGACATAAAAGTGTGTTTTTTTTTAATGGAAGAATTCACTTCAAACTCAGAATAATGGTTTCCTTTTGGAGAAAGGGTATAGACCTGGGAATGGCAGTTCGAGGGGACTTTATACCTATAATGTCATTTACTTAAAACAAAAGCAGCAAAAATGACAAACTATTAACTTTACTAACTGTATCAGTCAAGGTCCAATCAGGAGTGAAGAAATACACAGGGCAATTTTAATATACAAAAAACTATTAACTAGCAAAGGATGGTTTAATCACTAAAAGCGGTAAAAAAGGCTGCTAAAGGACACAAGAGTAGCAAATATGGGGAGCAGCTACTATATCTAGGGCTGTGAGGAGTATCCAAGGAAGGAACGCCATTGGAAGAGGGCCCTTCAATCCAAGACTGAGAGTCAGACTGGAGAGAGGATGTGGCTATGGACCCTAGGGAGGTGCTTCAGCCACAGCTGGTCCACAGCTGGCAGTCAGGAAGCTGCCCATAGGGCTGCCAGTGTAACTCACTGGAGGGTGAGCACCACTGGGTCTCCCATATGCTGTTGGGAGCTGCTCCAGGGGATCAAGAATTGCATAGGAACAAGGAAGAGAGTACCCCTTCCTCTGCTATGCCTTGCAGTACTCTAGCGCCCCCTACTCGCAAAACCTAACATTGCATCAGCTGATGAAGTGTTTACAGGGTCCAGCTCCAGTATCACAAAGCAGGGCAACATGGGTGGATTGGGAGCTGAGAGGCAATACATTGATAACTGGCACACTAACGAGGGATGGGGGGACACAGATGTTGGTTATATAATTCTTCATGTTCTCTGTAGTTTAAGGATCTTATAATAAAAATATTAAATCATTAAAAGTTATTAAATATTTTTTAAACAAAATTTAAAGTTAACTAGTAAGAGAATAAAAAAATTCTTCCAAAGCACTAGGAGAGAATGGTAAAAGGGGCAGTCAAGATGAGAAGATGAGAATCTCTGGAAGGATAAAAATTAACCAGGAGCTAAAACAAAGAGGCATTTGTTTTTGGCAAAAAAAAAAGTTTCCCTTTGTATCTATCAAGAAGACCACATTAATTAAACACAGAAAAAAATAGGCAAAACCTCCTTATTAAAAGACAAAGACTTCAAGATTGAGTCAAAATTAAAGTCAAATTACTTGCTGTTTATAAGAGATACCCCTCAAAGAGACAGAAAAAAAGTTAAGAGTACAAAAATGTTTCTCCATGACCATTCTGTCCTTCCTTTCTTCCTTTGATTCTCCATCTACCAAAACTCTTCTAATAGACATATATCTTTACTTATGCATGCCTAAAATATCGCTTGGAGATTAAGAAGCTGATAAAATTGGTTATCTCCTGGGAACAGTGGGGAGGGAGACTTTTCACTGTACGCCTTTTGGACCTTTTGAATTGTGAACAGTATGACACATATTACTCATTTTAGAAAAACAACAAACAAACTAAAATAAAAAACCAAAACCGATGGCCTTTAAGAAATAGCTGCTCCCTTCCTTCAAAAAATTAAAAATAGAATTACTACCTGACCCAGCAGTTCCACTTTTAGGTACAGTCTTCAAACAAATTGAAAGCAGCGTCTCAAAGAAATATTTGCATACCCAAACTCATAGCAACACTATTCCAACAGCTAAGACATGGAAGCAACCCAAACGTCCATCAACAGGTGAGTGGATAAACAAAACGTGGTATGTCCATACCACGGAATATTATTCAGCCTTAAAAAGGAATAAAAGTCTGATACATGCTCCAACATGGATGAACCTTGAGGACATGGTGCTAAGTGAAAAGAAGCCAGTCTCGGAAAGACAAACACTGTGTAACTCCACTTATATGAAGTACTTGAAGTAGTAAAAATCAGAGCGACGGAAAGTAGACTGGTGGTTGCCAGGGGCTGGGAGAACGGGGGATTGAGCAGTTATTGTTTAATAGGTACAGAGTTTTGCAAGATGAAAAGTGTTCTGGAGAAGAAGATTGGTGGTTGGTAGTTGCATAACATAAATGTACTTAATACCACTGAACTGCACACTTAAGAATTATTAACACAGTCAATTTTCCGTTATGTATGTTTACCACAATAAAAAAAGATTGGGAAAAGACTAAACCATCCCTTTCCAAGAGGCCCTCCCTATCTGCCCACTCCCCACAGATCTCCCCTTCTCTGACCCCATGTCGCGCCTATGAAAGTCCAGCTCATCCCTGGGTGTGCTGGCCTCCTGTGCACAACCACAGACTCAGTCACCTGAGGCCAGGGCCTGGGTTTTATTCCTTTCCTTTCCTTTTTTTTTAACTCCATACTCTTGGTGGCAAAGTGCTTCAATGAATACTTGATGGAACTGACACCTTCCTGGGTTAAATCTACCTTGGGAGAGCATACTTCCTGGGGCTCTGGAAACAAGAACAACTTGGTGATGTGGAGGAGCGAGCCCAGGCTTCAGAGTCAGCCCACCAGGATGGAGAAGCCAGCCCAGCCACTATCCCCTCAGGCCAATGACCGCTCAGGCCGAGTCTCAGTTTTCCCCTTCAAAAAAATGGGAGAGCAATGTGTGATGAAATATAATGTGGGTCATTCTCACTGCCTTCTATACTGAGAGAGCTCACAGTTCAAGGGCTTGTTCCTTTCCTGCCTGTACTTTTCTCTCTTTCTATGTCAGGCAGCTGAGAACAGAACTCTGTCAAGGGAACAGAATGCTTAGTTACTTGCTCCCTTTTTATACCTTTCTTCCTTTTGAGATAACTATAGACTCGCACGCCGTTGGAAGAAATAGTACAGAAAGATCTTACATACCCTTATCCAGTTTCCCTCAATGCCAGGATCTTGCATAAAGATCATGAACAGGACACTGACACCGGTGCAACCCACTGACCCTACTCAGATTTCACCCGCTTTGCATGCACGTGTGTGTGTATTTAGTTCTATGTTCACCCATTTTGCATGCACATGTATATGTGTATTTAGATCCCTCGTGTTACCCTTTTATAATGACAGCCCTTAGTTACTGTGCAATAAGGGCTCCTGCTTCCGAAGGATCTTTACCCAGGGATCACTGAGGGTTTTTTCTCAAACATGGCAATCCACCTAACCCTACTACCCCTGCTGCCTTTCTTTTTCTCCCACATCTTAAAGTTCCCTTATTTTTATTTATTTTTTGTTGTTCTTTTGTGTCTGGCTTTTTATAAACTTTTTCATTGAATTTATTGAAATGACCTTAGCTAATAACATTATATAGGCTGGGCGGGTATATAATTCCATGATACATCATCTGTTGGTTGCATTGTGTAACACCCCAAGTTTAAAGGACCCTTAGAGAGTTGGACTGAGGAACAGGTGCATCAGAGAATTCCCTAACCACCTGGATTAGAGTGTGTCCCTATATCTCCTGGAGCCCTTGGACCCGAGCAGACCCCTGTTCCAGGGGAGATCTCTCAGTGACAGCCCACGCATGTCCTCTGACATGCACTAAACCTGCCCAGTCCGGCTTCTCCGTGCCTCTGTGGTACCAAAGAGAAAGCATCATTCTTACTACCGGATTCGGAGTTTCCTGAAAGCTAGATTTACCACCTGTGGTCAAGTCCTGCAGGAAGCCTGGGCCAGTGAGGGTGCAGGTTGGCCAGCTCCACGCTCCTGAGTCACCTTCCTCTCCCTGAGTGGGGGTCCTCGTTGGAACAGACAGTTTCAGTTCTGTGTCTTTTCATCCTCATAAGACAATATAGACCTGGGGTGTTTGGGGCCATGCCAGGGGAGCGACTGGTCAGAGCAGGAACCCAGCACGCTCACCATGTTCCCATCCAGTGGCTTACTTCAGTGAGGAATGAACCCCATCAAAGGTGCCTCTTTCTTTGTTACATGGAGATACACCTCTCAGCTACGTGCTGGGGTCCCTGTGGCTTCAGTGATACCGGTGATCCAATCTCTCGGTGGCCCCCACCCCCCTCTATAAAATGGGACCAACCGCCCTCAAAGGGCTATTTTTTAAATTGTGTTTTTACTGATGTTGGAGAGACAGGAAGGCAGAGGAGAGAGACCGAAACATCCATTGGCTGCCTCCCACACACCATGTGCCTACTGGGGATCAAGCCTGCAACCTGGGCATGTGCCCTGACCAGGAATTGAACTGGTGACCTCTTGATGCATGGGACAGTGCTCAACCAACTGAGCCACACCAGCCGGGCTCACAGGGCTCCCTTGGTACTAAAGTGAGGTCACCCTGCAGTAGGCCCAGAGCCTTGGAGCTCAGTGCTCAGCGAGAGGAGCTGTTAGCTGCTATCTCATTTGTCATGCTTCTCCTGCATTCCCGAGGCACCTCCTATGTGTGCCACTCCCTGGGGCTGGATTTGCCACCCTCATGTTTTCATATCTTTCTGCAGGAGATTAATTGCCCTAAGAGTTGGGTTTCCTCCTCCCAAGGGTCAGAGAAGTAACCAAAACAGGTGGTGTGTAATCAGGGACTTAAAATGAGTCCACTGTCCCCTGGCTGCAACCCCCGTTTCCCAGGCCATCTAAGCCACTTCCAATTTTACAGGATTAACTTGCTTGCTCCGAATCTCCAAAACACCCAAGGTCTCCCTCTGGCTCTCTTTCAGGGCCCAGGACAGAACACTCAGGACTTCCCCCTGGAAGAGTGAAAGATGGATAGTGGGGGGCAGGGCGCAGATCTTGCTTCTTTTCTTCCTCAGCCCCTCACCATCCCCAGCCCTGCTGCCATCACATGAAACCCAGCACCCCGGGGTGTCCCTGGGGTGGGGGTGGGCCCCACTGGCCTCTCTCTCTTTACAGGGAGGCAGGATTTGGCTAATAAGAACCAGCTGTGTTGTTAGTGGGTTTTACTCGGCCCCTCCCCTGCCCTTGCTCTGATAGCTGTGAGAAACTGATGACAACCTGTTTGACCTCTGACCTCCGAACTTGACCTGCTGCTAATACCTCCAGCTGCTGATTGCTGGTGGAGCCCTTTGTCTCAGGCTGTTTGGGAGCCAAGACAGACAAATGATTTCTATTTGTCCTCTGGTGCCTCGGATGGAGCTGATCGATAGGAACCGCGAATGATGTCAAGGATTTGTCACCAGGGCTTATGAATGACAAAAACGCTCCTCGACCCCTCCTCTTCCTCTTCCCCAAAGAAACACCTTTGGGGTGGGGGGGGGGGAGGGAGACTGAAAGCCAGAGAAGGCATATTGATTTTTTTCTTTCTTAAATAGCAGCTCCAGCCACAAAAGAGAGAAAGGCAACACTTTTCTAAAATGCAGCAAAAAGCTTCTCAGAGAGCGAGACTGGTGATTAGATCAGCTATTGCATTTAAGTATCACCGGCCGCCACACACAACTGCCCCATTTTGTCTGCTGAAGGTTGCACTGACTTCTCCCCCACCTCTGAGCATTGCCTGCTCGAAGGAGGCTCCTAAGAAGGCCCTTTGGCCCCTCGGTTCTTCGTCTGCCTCCAGCTCTTTCCCTTTCTCATTTTTCCCAGGCTGGGCATGGGTTAGGCACCCTGGTCTATGAGCCTGGGATAATACCAGCCTCTCTTTATTTGGAGATTATCAGCAGCCTTTGAAATTGGCTTCTTACTGGGAAAAGAGAAGGCAGAGGGTGGGGAAGTGGTAGCAATGATGGGGGGCACACAAGTTGGGAAAGGCCTCCTCAAGTCCTCCATGCAGGGGTGGGGCAGGTTTCGGGGGAGTCTGAGAGACAGAAGGCCCCACTGCCAAGTAGGGAAGCAGAAAGCCTCCTACCCCTCACTTCCATATCTGATCACGCTGGCAATGGGACCACAGGGCATGGCCACTCATCTTTGGGAAGCTTGCCCCTCCCACAGACAAGCAAAGCATTACAAGATGGATTCTGAGTCAGGAAGCAGGAAGCCTGCCCAGGCTGGGAGTGGTGATGGGGTGAGGTGGTTGGGGGCTGCCTAGAGGAGGGGATATCCTTGGGCTTGGACAGATGAGCAGCAGTAGAAAGTGGGCCACTGCATTCCAGCTGTGAAGACCAAGGACTTCACAGATGCTGGAGGTGGAATCTTCAGGTAATGTCCTACTGGAGGCCAAACGTGTGTGGGAGCCTCAGAGTGAGCTGCAATTGCATTAATGATTAGGAAGCTCAGTTTTCTCATCTGTGAAGTGGACACAGCAATGGAATTAGCCTCACAGGGTTGCTGAGAGTATCACATGGTATAATCCATGTCAAGGGTTTATACTGTCTTACAGTACATGATGGTTGTTCTCGTCTTTGTTATTATTTTTACCCGTTATTACACTTCAAATCTGGGTATTCTTCAGTCAGGGAGATTGAATGAGAGTAGATATAGACACCCCTGTATCTCACACACCCTAGCTAGAGCCAGGATCTGGGCACAGTCGGGAAACTGAATGAATAGGGCTCTGGCAGGACAAGGTCAGAGGATGGCTCTGGAGAGCACCAGAATGACTTCTCTCCCCAAGTATAGGCCCTGGGCACAGGCGGCAAGGAATGCTTGCTCTCAGGTGGGGCTCGGACAGAGTAGCCATAAGGATGCTAGGTGACTTAGGCCCTTTTTTACTGACTATTCCACTAGCTACTTACCTGGTCTCAGGCCTCTTCCATCCATTATCTATAGCATCATCAGAGCTACCTGCACATCCCAAAATCTGATCATGACACTTCTTGTTTAAAGCCCCCCATTATCTTCAGAATAAAGCCAAACTCCTTATCCTGGCATTCAAGGCCTTCCCCAGCTTAGGCTCCAACCTATCATCTAAGTCTCTTCCCCAGACCCCATATTATGCTCCCTATTTTTTTTTTTAAAAAAAGGTTTTTATTGACTTTAGAGAGAGAGGAAGGGAGACGGAGAGAGAAACATTGATTGGCTGCCTCTAGCATGCCCCCTGCTAGGGATCGAGCCTGCAACCCAGGCATGTGCCCTGACTGGGAATCTAACCAGCAACCTCTTAGTGCATGGGAGGATGCTCAACCACTGAGCCGCACAGGACAGGGCCGCTCCCTGTTTTGCAGTCACTTGTTTTGTACCGTCCTAACCACATACTACCAGGCCTCTGTTCAAGCTGGTCCCTCTGCCAGGCATGTCCCCTTCACCTCCATTTTAGTAAGAATTTCCCCCTTTCTCTGTATCTTCCCACAGCACATACTAGCACTTAACAGCCCTTGATCAGAACGATTCTGCCCACTTCTGTCTCGTGTCTAGACTGGGGGCTTCCAGATGCCAGGACCCATGCTGTGCCAGAATCCTCCCACCAGCTGTGTGTTGACTGGAATCGCTGGGAGAGGCTTGAAGCTTAAAGAAAACTTAGGAATTAGTGAGGGATGGAAGGGTGGGTACTGCACTCTAACAAACAAAAGATAATGGCGGGCAAGGGATTTTAGGTAGATCAGAATGTGAGGTTACTGAAGTCTTGGTTAGTGCCATTGGTGACTCACAAATAGAGGCTTACATTTTTTAAAACACTGAAAATATGACAAACTCATTGTAGAAAATTCAAGCAATACAGAAAAGTATAAAAAATGGAGTAAAATTCTTGTAAAATCCCCTTGTATTGATGAGGACCATTTCTTCTACAGGAGACGGAAAACCCACCTCAAACTGGCTTAAGCATACGGGGGATCATTGGTTCATGGGACTGAGGAGTCAGGGGCGGGGCTGGCTTCAAATGATGCCCTCTGGACCTGATCTCTCTCTCTCTCTCTCTCTCTCTCTCTCTCTCTCTCTCTCTCTCTCTCTCTCTCTCCCTCTCTCTCTCACACACACACACTTGCTCTCCCGCATTCCTTAGCTCTCCTCCAAGCTGGCTCTGTGCACAGGCTTCCCCTCTGTGGTTCCAAGGTGGCGATGGCTATCCCAGGTCTCAGATCTCTGAGCTTTGAGTCCAGCGGGGAAGGCAGACTGTGGAAGGTTGTCTTTGCCATAGAGACCACAATATCTCACATCTCACAAGCTCTTCAGCAATGTGGCCTTGTACTTACTCATCAAAAGGTGGAGTCTAATTCCCCTCCCTTTGGATCGGAGATGGCTTTAGTGACTCATTGGTAAACAATAGAACGTGGCGGAAGTGATGCCCGCATGGTGTCGGAAGCAGCTCTGTAGCTTTTGCCTCCACCTCTTGACATGCTTTCCAGATTCTTCCCTCTTGAAGACACTCCCCCTCATGTCAGAAGCCCGAGCCACAGTAGGTGCTCCAGTTGATAGTTCTGGCGAAGCCCAGCTTTCAAGTCATCCTGGGGGTCAGATGTGTGAGTGAAGACCTCTCCAGACGATTCCAGACCCCCGCTGTTCATGTCATCTTCAGCTTCTCAGATAGGGCCCCAGACTTCACGGAGCAGAGATAAGCCAGTTGGGTTCTCTCCAAATTCCTGATACCAGAATCTGTTATAAAGTGGTGATTATTTTATACCAATACACTTTGGGAGGCTCTGTTATGCAACACAGTCTTCCTCAGGAACTCCAGAACAATCCACATTGGTTCGCGTCCCCATGGTCAATCCCCTACAGCAGCGGTCGTCAACCTTTTGAACCGCACAGACCACTGGCTGGCGATCGCTGCTCCAAAGGTTTCCTTAAACCAGCAATTGCCAACCTTTCCGACCTCGTGGACCCCCTCATGGCGACAGCTGCCCTAAAGCATATACAAGGGACAAAGCCAGTCATGTTGACCGTAGGCTGAGTCAACTCCTCTAGAGTGAGAAGAGGGGGTGAGCGGCAAGCTCAGAGGGTCACACGGCACTGGTGATCCAAAGAAAGCACAAACCACAGAACCCACTATTCCTTCCGCTCAGAAATTGATGGATCACCTTCCAGACACCTTCTTGGGCCCGTGTACAAACAAAGGTATACAATTCAACACAGATAAAGCATGCTCTACATGATATTTTGTAACTTTTAAAAATTTTAATGGATCCTGGAGTTCTTTTGATGCCAGTGGACAGAGACGTGCGTCATCTGTTGTAATGGCTGCGTAAGGTTCCATTATATGAATGAACACATTGATGTAATCGGTTCTCCATCACGGGGTCATTAAGTCATTTCCTCTTTCTTTCTTTTTTTTGCTATTATTAATAGTGCTGAGATAAACATCACTGCACATATACCCTTGGGCACATCTTCCAGTGTTTCCTTGGGATAAATTCCAAGAAGCTGAATTGCAGATTCTAAGGTTATGCACATTTTTAAGGTTTGCCAAGGATTTCTAAATGCCTTCCAGAAATGTAGGTCCTTACGCTCCTACTGTCCCATCAACAGGGCACGAGGGTGGCCATCTCTCCATGCCTGCACTGGACATTTTGCCAGTTGGAAAAGTGAAAACAAAATGATTCCTTGTTGCTGCTTTAATTTGAATTTCTTTGATTACTAGTGAGGTCAAGCACCTTCGCATATACATATTGACTATTTCTATTTCTCCTTTTGTAATATTGCCTGTTCAAGTCCTTTGACCAATGTTTTTATTGCAGCATTCATATATTTTATGATTGACTTATAAAACCTTTTGGTATATTACTGTGTTAACCCTTTGGTGGTCACATGTCTACAAACATTTGCTGTTTGTCCTTTAAGTTTGTATAGAGTGGCCACTCGAACAAGGCAGAGTATATGCCTCAGAAGCAGCAGGAACTTAGCCAGAGTTCACGTGCACCACTCCTGTCAGAGGGGATCATTAACCCCTGCCTAAAGAAGAGTCCAGGGCTAGGGAACCAAAGGGCCCACAGGATTGACCACCCTGGAAGGAGGCTCAAATTCATCCACTAGGAGGCAGGAGATGTCCCAGGAAGCCCAATGTTGCCAGTGTTTCCTCTAACTCACTCCTTCCCTTATAAAAGCTTTCACTGCAGGCTCCATCCCAGCGCTCCCACAGGGCGGCCAGGTAGGAGCATGGCCACCTTGGGGGCAGTGTCCAAGGCAGGAGGCCCTTAGAGTCCACCAAGTTTGGAGAGGCATTTATAAAGAACTAGAGGAGTATGGAGGTGATTTAGCCCGAAGCGGGGAGGTAGGAAGGGGTCAGTGAGGGAGTTAGGTCATTGGCAAGGAAACAGGACTAAATGTTCAGCCTAAAGGGTAAGGCAAGGGGCCTGCAGTGGATGCTCTGCCCAAATCCTCTTTGCTGCTGTGTCAGCGGCTAATGGCTCTCAGCTGCCCCGTCTCCTGAGAATCCCCCTTGGTAAATGGGAGCTGCCACCCTGAGAGGTTCCACACACCATGGCAGCCCCCAACCAATGAGTGAGTGACATGAGGGAAGGAGCGGGGAGCAAAAGGCTGGCTCCCTCCCTCGAGGAGGGACCACTCAGGTGCAGTTGATGCCCTGGGTAGAGTGAGGGAGTGAGGGGCACTTCCAGGCAGATCTCCTTCTCAAACACAGTAGAAAGGCCCTCAGGGGAAGGTCCGGGGAGCTCCAGAGGGAGCACCTACTACCCTCCGGGTACCAGTGCTTCTAGCCAATCATCGCAGCTAATTCCCATAGGCACCGGGAGAAGAGGGATTAGGCTCCCCATTGCGCATTTGGGGAAACGGAGCCCCTTTGCCTTTAAGTGGCTCTTCTGAGACCAGTTGAGAGGTGCCAGAGCCAGGATTACAGCACAGGAGGGTTAGGTGGCAAAGGTTCCTGTTTTCTTGGCCCATCTGGGGCCTGGGCAAGTGGCCCCTCTGCGATGGCCCCTGAGGAGGCGCCTGCCTGTATCCCATAGCCTCCTGGGAGCCCAGGCCTGATGTGTGTCATCTGGAATGGGCCTTGAGCCAACCAGACTGAGCCCACGAAGCAGTCCCAGCTCAGCTGCCAGAGGAGAGAGGAAGAGAGGAGCAGGGTCCACAGGGACTCAGGAAAGTTCCTGATCCCCTGGGGCCCCAATTTGTCCTTGGCACCAGCTCCGCTCTCCCTGGAGCGGTGGGTCTTGGAGAGGGACTGGGAAGGGTGTATCTGTCCAGGGAAAACATCACAGGGCCCTCCCTCTGGATTCCTGAGTCGGCAGGGTTAAACAGAAAGCAAGCACAGAGCGTGGAGGTGTACGGATCTGGTTCGGCTCTGCAGTTTCCTCTCTGTGTGTCCACAGGCCCGTCATGTAATCTCTGAACCTCAGATTCTTCATATGAAAAATGGGAATGCTGTCCACTTCCCGGCATCCTTGTGAGGAATGAATGAGGGAAAGCATGTGAAAATGCCTAGCACCCTGCCTGGCACACAGCAGGTGTTCAATAAACGTTAGTTCTCACTCTCCACTTGACATTCTCATTTAACAACAAAATCTCATCTAGCCCACTGATATGACTAAATTATAAATAATATCTAATGTTTACTGAATGCTAACGATGTGCCAGGCATTGTTCTGAATGCTTTATGTCTGTTACCTCATTTAATCCTCAAAGAATCTTGTGAAGCAGATACTATTATCCCCATTTGACAGATGAAAAACCAGAAAACAGATACTATTATCCCCATTTGACAGATGAAAAACCAGAAAACAGATGTTAAGCAACGTGCCCAAAGTCATACAGCCAATAAGCGGCAGAGCCAGGATTGGAGTCCAGGCACAGCTTGGCTCTGGAGCCTGCACTGTGAGCATTCCCCTCTACCCGCCCCCCACCCCAGCCCATGTCCACGTCCACGGTGGGCCACTAAGCCCGTACCATGAGTAAGTGCTGTGCTGGGGTCCAGAGTGGACTAAACAAGATACATCTTGAGGTGCTTATGGTCCAGGGCAGGAGATAAAATGCACAGAAACACAAGTAAGAAGGTGGTCAATGTCGCAGGAGGAAAATTGTGTTGCAGGTTGAAAAGAGGGGAAGATCAAAGCTGGAGACTGAGGAGAGGACTCTCCAGGTAAAAGAACAGCAAGGAAAAGGGAGGGGGGAGAAGCCTGTGAGGTCACAGGTGCAAGAAGGAAGTTTTGTGGTCAAGTTTAGAAGGGTAAATTGGGTCCAAATGACAAAAGTCTGCCTGGGTTTGGGCCCTGCACTGGAGGTAAGGGGAAGGTTGAAGCATTCTCTGGAGAGGACACAAGCAGGTTTGTGCTGGATAAAACCAGCTCTGCCAATAGCAAGGAGGCAGTGGGGGCCTGGATGGGGCTGGGGACAGGAGGCCAGTGGAGAGGCAGTTGTAAGGGTCGGGATATGTGCTGATGAGGGTCTGAACTAAGGGGGGACAATGGGATGAGATGTCCCATGGAGCGGGAGGGAGTGGACTGCAGCCGGTACCTCCTAACGCAGCCAGCTCCACTGCCTGGATGGTCGGCCTGGCTTTGGCCACCTGTCCCCCCCAGCCCAGTTATGTGGGCTGCAGGGATCATTAACCCAAGTCATGAACTCACTCTCCCTTTCAACACATCTGGACGGAGAGAGGTCCCTCCTCCACCTCTGCTGGGAGGAAGAAACTGGGCGTCCAGCCCGACTGAGCATTTCCCCCTGCAAGAATGTGAGACACACCTCCACCGACACTACACTACACGATACTGCCCACTAGCACCAAGCACATTCCCCTCTACACAAGCACAGGGTGTCACAGCAGGAACACTCACTCCACTAGGAGTCAAGGGGCCCGGGTGCAGGGCCACCCCTGCTGCTCATGAGCTCTGTGGCCGTCAGCAACTCACGCTCTCAGAGCTTCAAGTTCCTCGTCTGTGAAATGGAGATAAAATGCCTGCCTCCCAGGGTTGCTTTGTGGACTGAGAGAGAGCGTGCACACGGACATCTTCTATAAACTTCTGAAGTGCGGCGTAAACACTGAATTTTTTCACCCCACTTTTGTTCACCCCACCAGTCTCTGCTGAGCTCTCTCTCCCTGGTATCAGGGAGCGAACACGCCTTTGTACTTCCACATTCATGGTCCCCTTCCAACCCTGGCTCACCTTGTGGTGGGAAAGAACTTGGCTTGGCACACAAGCTACGTCCACATCCTGTGCATGACAAATGGGAAAATGGCTTAAATTAAAGGAGGAAAGATATTATCAGGACGAACTTCCCAAAGCAGGAGACTGGTTGGTTCCTGGAAATCTTCCCAGAAGAAAAGAATCAATTAAGTACTTTGCCCAGAATAGACACCAAATAAATTGCTGAGTGGAATTGACTCTGTCATAGTTGCCGGGAGATGGGAAAACGGATCAGGAAGGTTCTTAAGTTCCCTCCCCAATCTGACTTTCTATGCCATATGTGTACATGTTTGCATGTCTGGTGCACGGGTGAGAGTCTAGGGCTGGTGCTCAGCAAATCTGCCTCAAACCAGCTGTGTGACCATGGAAATATCTCATGCCCTCTCTGAGCCTCTATTTCTTCCCTGAATACCAACCTGAATGAGAAACATAATGAGCCTCCCAGGATAGTGTCCACATTTACCATTCCACAGTGATTGTTGAATACATGAGTGAGTGAATGACTGTCACTCAGTAAAGTGTATGGTTCATGCTTGCTCCTCTTTCCTCTCGGGAACTGAGTCTGCCCAATGCCAAATGTCTTCCTCCAGGTTCCTGTTGGCCCTGGTTTCTGTGATCTGCCTCCATGCCTGAGGCCCGGGCCAGGTGGAGGGCAGCTGGAGGATTTGGGGTCTGCCTCTTCACACCCAGCAGCTCAGCTGCCCTCCCGTTTCAGGGCATGGACAGCAGGTATGCACTGCTGTTCCCACGGGGCTGCCTGGCTTAGCCTGAGGCTCCCTTTGCTGGGAGAGTAGCCTGGGCTGCAGCCCTGTGCTGACCTGCTCTTAACCCCTAGGAAAGTTACACAAACTCCTCCACGCTCCGCTGGGAGCCGGGTCGCACAAGGTGGGGGCAGGAACAATACTTCCCCTTGTGCCCTCAGCCTATTCCACATCAGCACACAGGGAGGAGGGGCACAGGAGGCAAGTGGAGGGGGCAGCCCGGCTCGGGTTTCAACCATGCCTGGAAATTGGATCTTCCTCCCTGGCCAGAGCTCCCTGGAGCATGAAGGGGGGCTGGAACCCAGGTCTCAGCAGGAGCCTGTTTTGTCCTCCCCACGTCTCCCAGACCTGTGCTTCTACTGGAGAGCAGATCTGCAGAACTCCTGATGGCTGTGCCTCCCTTTAGCAAAGGAACCCTGGTTCTGTGATGTATCTACAGGGAGATGGCAGGGAGGGAAGGGGCTGCTCTGGGAATCAGAAAGCTTGAATACGGTTCTGTGTTCCCAAGAAAGATACCAAAGGTTGGACTAACCAAGGACTTAGAATGGAGGATACAGAGCCAGACTACCTAGTTTCAAAATCCAGCCCACTATTTACCAGCTGGCGATCTTGGACCAGGAACCTGCCACTCTGACACGTCTGCTGTCATGGTACCTGCCTCCTTGGGTCGTTGTGGGGAATAAATGAGTTCTTACGCACAACACACTTACTGCTCAACAAATGCCAGCTCCACACAGGGTTAGTGGGAAGTGAACGCACAGTGCAGTACCCCCTTAACTTCCCAGGGAAGAGCAAATTGTTCTAATTGTCTAACACTGAATAGAACTACTTAAAATACATGAAACTAGCTGTCAAAACTGTGAAACATAATCACAGTTTTGATTGCTCTGTGGCAGTGTAAAAATTGGAAATTTTTCATCAGGCGAGAAAAGGAAAACAAAGAATAACTACAGTCAACCCCATTACCCACCCACCCCCATTTGTGTTCTGCATGCCCACCTGAATTAGTTCGCTCATGTTGACACATGCATAGTTTTGCATCACTTGCAACACACATTTCTTTTTCTTCTTCAGTCGTGTTATATTTAGACCATAGTTGGTAATGACAGATGGTTGAAAACAATGTCAAAACAAACGCCCCTCCTCTTCTCCCGGACAATGTCACAGCTATGTTTCTCTATAGCCTCCATCCCTGTGCCCTTCTTTCAATGACATCCTTTTTACCCTATGACCCCCACCCCACCCCACTCCTCTCTTGGTTCATAATTCCTGGAAAAGAACTAAACAGGAACCATCATTGTCCCAGAGTGGGAAAAATAATGACTTGGAGGAGACGTTTCAGGACCACGGACAGCACACCCTTGCCTGCTTGTCCTCCTAACTCTCAAGCATTTTAGTTCGTGTTATGACTACAGTACCTCCCAGACACATTTCCTCTTCTGTAGAAGGGGGAAGAGCAGGAGGCTGAGAGGACAGGACCACCTCTAAGGCCTCTTATAGCTTTGTGATTCTAGGATTATCCTTTGACATCATGTTTGACTTTTCTTGTCTTTCTCCTCCTTTCTTCCTTTTTACTTTTAAAAATGTATATTTTCTTATTGATTTCAGAGAGGAAGAAAGAGGGAGAAACATCAATGATGAGACAGAATCATTGATCGTCTGCCTCCTGCCCACCCCCACCCCCCGCCCTGCCCCACTGGGGATCAAGCCCACAACTTGGGCATGTGCCCTGACTGGGAATTGAACCAGAAGGTTCATAGGTCGATGCTCAACCACTGAGCCACGCTGGACAAGCCCTTTTTACTTTTTCCATAGGGACCTTCCATCATTTTTTATTAATTTTTTTAGATATATTGTTATTGCTTTCAGAAAGGGAAAGGGAGAGAGGGACAGAAACATCAATGATGAGAGAGAATCATTGATCAGCTGCCTCCTGCATGACCTCTACTGGGAACTGAGCCCACAACCTGGGCATGTGCCCTTGACCGGAATCGAACCTGGGACCCCTCAGTCCACAGGTCGACACTCTATCCACTGAGCCAAACTGGCTAGGGTGGGCCCTTCCATCATTTTAATGGATTGATAGCCACCACCCGGGTAGGGGGTGGGGCCAAAGGACGGAGCTCCTCATGACATAGCAGCAAGCTGGCTGTCAGAAACCCTCAGAAGTCAGTACTGGGGAGTCACCTAGAGACACTGTGTTAGTTCTGGCCAAAGGCTGAGCTGCGACCGAGAAACCAAGATGGCAGCATAGGTAAACTCCTACACTGCGGCCTCGCACAACAACTTCAAAACTACAACTAAAAGACAAAATGGACATCATCCAGAACAACAGGAAGGCTGGCTGAGTGGAAATTCTACAATTAGAAGGAAAGAGGAAAGCACATTGAGACTCAGAGGAGCTGCAGGAGGCAGAGGTACTGATATGCACGCGTGGAGAGGACTGGCAACTGAGTGTGCGGCTGGCTTTCTCAAGTGGGAGGGAGACAAAAGCTCCCAACTGCACTGAACTCCAGTTCTGGGCGAGACTCTGGGGACCCAGACTCATTCGGGGTGAAACTGGACTGTCAGGAAAGAGAAAAGCACACTGAGACTCAGAGGAACTACGGAAGGCAGAGGTACCAAGACACACGTGGAGAGGGCGGGCAACTGAGTACGCGGCTGGCTTTCTCAAGCCGGAGGGAGACAAAAGCTCCCAACTGCTCTGAACTCCAGTTCCAGGCAAGACTCTGGGGACCCAGACTCATTTGGGGAGAAAGTTGACTGTCTGGCAGTGGGTGGAACTCAAGGGCGCTTTCTCTCAGAGGTGCTTGCAGCAATTACCATGGGATATGAGACACAGGGGCCTATTAGGGTAGGGTTGACGGGAAACCAATGCTGTCTGCTCCGCCCTGAGACTCCGTCCCATTCAAGCTGAGCACAGAGGCTTTTGCAAGTCTTCTCCCATAAAGGTATCTCCAGCACAGAATTTCTCCCATCGTAGACACAGCTGATCCTCACAGCCAATTGGCCTGGAGGTCAATTCCTCCCAGTGATACCAACAACAATCAAGGCTTAACTACAACAAGACTGTGCACACAGCCCACAAAGGGGTGCACCAAGAGTGTCCACCTCAGGTAACTGGGGAGGCTGAGCCATTGGGCCCTATAGGACACCTACCACACAAAGATACTCTACCAACTCAGGGAAGCAGCCAAAATGTGGAGACAAAGAAACAGATCACAAACGAAAGAAATGGAGGAAAGCAAACGACTGGATATAGAGTTCAAAACCACAGTTATATGGTTTTTCAAGAATTTCCTAGAAAAGGCCAATAAATTTAACAAGACCCTCAAGGATATGAAAAAGGACCAACTAGAAATTAAGCATACACTGACTGAAATAAAAAAATATTATACAGAGATCCAACAGCAGACTAGAGGATTATAAGAATTAAGTCGAAGACTTGAAATACAAAGAAGCAAAAAACACTCAACTGGAAAAGCAAAAAGAAAAAAGAATCCAAAAATATGAAGATAGTATAAGGAGCCTCTGGGACAACTTCAAGCATACCAACATTAGAATTATGGGGGTGCCAGAAGAAGAGAGAGAGCAAGATACTGAAAACCTATTTGAAGAAATAATGACCGAAAACTTCCCCCACCTGGTGAAAGAAATAGACTTACAAGTCCAGGAAGTGCACAAAACCCCAAACAAAAGGAATCCAAAGAGGACCACACCAAGACACATCATAATTAAAATGCCAAGCAAAAGACAAAGAGAGAATATTAAAAGCAGCAAGAGAAAAACAGTTAGTTACCTACAATGGAGCACCCATATGACTGTCAGCTGATTTCTCAACAGAAACTATGCAGGTCAGATGGGAATGTCAAGAAATATTCAAAGTGATGAATAGCAAGAACCTACAACCAAGATTACTCTACCCAGCAAAGCTATCATTCAGAATTGAAGGGCAGATAAAGAGCTTCAAAGATAAGAAAAAGCTAAAGGAGTTCATCACCACCAAACCAGTATTATATGAAATGCTGAAAGGTATTCTTTAAGAAAAGGAAGAAGGAGAAAAAAGGAAAGATAAAAATTATGAACAACAAATACATATCTATCAACAAGTGAATCTAAAAATCAAGTGAATAAAAAAATCTGATGAACAGAATAAACTGGTGAATATAATAGAATCAGGGGCATAGAACGGGAGTGGACTGACATTTCTTGGGGGGAAAGGAGTGTGGGGGTGCAGGAAGAGACTGGACAAAAATCGTACACCTATGAATGAGGATGTGGGGGGGGAGAGGTAAGGGCAGAGGGTGGGGTGGGAACCAGGTGGAGGGGAGCTATGGGGGGAAAAAGAGGAACAATTGTAATAATCTGAACAATAAGGATTTATTAAATTTTTTAAAAATAAAAACAAAGAACAAAAAACAAACAAACAAACAAAAAGGCTGAGCTGCAATAACAAGAGACCACCGGCCTAAAGAAGAGAAAGGTTTACCTCACTGTCAGGTAACAGGCTGAGTAGGAGGGCTGTGCTGCTCTACACAGCCAGACAAGACCCTCTCTCCATCAGGTTTTTCCCCCCAGCCCTTGGTGCTGCCCTTGTCGGAGTACATCAGTAGTATTTTAAGAGCCTATAGGTAGCAATGCATCACTTCAGCTCCCATTCCATGAGTAGGGACTTTATCACATGACCACACCAAGCTACAAGGGGGCTGGAGGATTTGGTGCCTCGCTGGGAAACCATGTGCCAAGCTACCACTTCACTGATTTGAAAGGAGAAGAGAATGGACTTTGATTCAACATTATCCTCTATTGAATGGTTGAGATAGAGCTCTGGAAATGGGAAGTTTTGTTCAGAGAAAGGTAAAGGACTTTATTGAGTCAGACACCATGCTCCATGCTTTCTTCTACACTTAAAATGTCTTGGGGTCTCATCTCCCCAAATGCCCAGTTACTTCCAGTTACTATCTTTGCTCATGCTATTTCCCCCACCTGGAATCCCCTTGTTTCTTGGATAAGTTGATTCCACCTTTTCTTCAAGCTCAAGAATTCCCTCCTTGATTTTAGAATTTCAGAGCCAGGAGCCTCAGAAAGTATTTAGGTCAATGCCTCATTTTATAAGTAAAAAAACTGAGGCCAGGGAAGGAATGACACTTGTCACACAGTACAGTATCCACATAGTTGTATAGTCCATAGCTAAGGCTCAGAACTCCAAGTCCAGTGCTCCTTCTACACAATCCTCAAAATCCCTGCCTGCTCCCCCTCGCCCCCCTTTGCCTCACATCACATGACTTTGGACAAATCTCTCAGCCTCTATACTTACCAGATTCTTAAACTGTGGATTGAAGAGATCAGGTCAGGTTATCCCTAAGGTTCTATTAGGACACAGACCCAGTGTTTTAGTGGTGGGTCCTCCCCAGACTTTCAGATCCTGACCCTCCCAATGATGCTTAGACATCCCCCAGACAAAGCTGTATGGGCCCCTCTTCATCTCCTCCTGTGGAGGAATTCACAGTAGAATCAACAAGGGGCTCCTTTCTTTCCCCCTCTTGGGGGACCAAGCATGGGGCTGAGCACTTTACATACTGCATCTCATTTCATCATTAAAAACTCCCTGGAGAGTTAACATTGTTCTCACCAAGTTTTATATGAAGAAATCGAGGCTCTGAAAGGTTAATGGCTCTTGCCTTGACCCTGGGATCCCCAAGGTGCAGAGACAGGACGGGGGTGGGGAGTTTCAGGGGATTTGGGGTTGATGCAATAAAGAGCTTCCTTATTAGAGTTACCTCTACTGAAATGGGCTGCCTTAGAAGGGAGGGATTTCCTGTTCTGTGGAGGGTGAAAGATCAAAGGATTTTCGCATCAGATGGGTAAAGCAGGGCCAGAGGGGTCGACTCTATTTAGTAGTTCCCAAAGATTATTTCAGTTTTTTCTCGAGAGAAACCAAGATGGCGGCATAGGTAAACACCTAAACTGCTGCCTCGCACAACAATATCAAAACTACAACTAAAAGACAAAGATTATTTCAGGAGATACACTATCTAGCATTAAATAATTTCTTACATAGAGAAGAGAAGTTACCCCTTCAATTCTTTTTCAAACTTTCTGATTTTGACCAGGAGAAGGTCTTGGTTTGGAACTAGTACTGCTTGCACCTCTCCGCCACTTGCTAGGCCCTTGTTACCAGGAAAGATGAAGCCTCGGGCTCAGGGCTCTGGCGCAGGTGGCAGAACGCGCTAGAATGCAGTAACACGGGGCTTTCTGTTTTGTTTATTCTTATGGTTACCTTCTTTCATGGCAAATGATTCTGGTTGCTCCACGATGGCCATGATGTGATGTTTCATTTGAAAATGAATACATTTCAAGAGAATTAAAAGAAAAGCCACAGACTGGGAGAGAATATTTGCAAAACATACATCTGATAAAGGACTTGTATCCAAAATATACAAAGAACTCTGAAAATCGACAATAAGAAAATAACCAACTCAAAAAGCAGGTAAAAGATGTGAGCAGGCATCTCATAAGAGAAGATATACAGATGGCAACTAAGCATAGGGAAAGATGCTCTACAGCAAATGTCATTAAGGGACTGCAAGTTTAAATAACAATGAGATGCCATTAACTAACTACCTGTGAGAATGACTAATCTCCAAAATACCAGCAATACTAAATTTGGAGCAACAGGAGGTCACATTCTTTGCTGGTAGGAGTATAAAATGGTACAGCCACTTTGGAATACAGTTTGGCAGTTTCATACAAAACTAAACATCCTGACCCAGCAATCACATGCCTTGGTATTAACCCAAATGACTTGGAAACATGTCCATGCAAACAAAAAATGCATATACATGTTTACAGCCGCTTTATTCACAATTGCTAAAACCTGGAAGCAACCAGATGTCTTTCAAAAGGTGACCGGATAAACAAACCGGTGCATCCAGACAATGGCATATTGTTCAACGTTAAAAAGAAATGAACTATCAAGCCACGAAAAGACACAAAGGCATGGAGCAAACTTAAATGCGTATTGTTAAGTGAAAGAAGCCAGTCTAAAAGGCTAAACACTACATGATTCCAACTCTATGACATTTTGGAAAAGGCAGCACAATACAGACAGGGAAAAGATCAGTGAGTGCCAGGGGTTGGAGGGGAGGGAGGGATCAGTAGGTAGAGCGCAGGGGATTTTTAGGGCAGCGAAACTGTTCTGTGTAATACTGTAAAAGGTGAGCACATGAAGTTACGCATCTGTCCAAAGCCACAGGCTGCACAACACAAAGGGTGAACCCTAATATAAATGATGAACAATTCATAACAGCGTATCAACACTGGTTCATCAATTGCAACATGCCCCACAGCAATGCAAGATGTTAATAAGAGGGGAAGATGGTGGGCGGAGGGAGATTGGGTATATGGGAACTCTGTACTTTGTGCTCAATTTTTCCGTAAACTTGAAAGTTCTCTAAAAAAATAAAGTCTGTTATTCTAAAAATAAATGAATGTATTTAAGTTTAAGAGGGCCGTCCATTAGCAATTTCATTTTTAGAAATAGAGACGAGCACATACTCTTCAGAGCAGCACTGTTGGTAATAGGTAAAAGTCCAGTATAAGAAAGGATAAGTTAATTGTGGTGTATCCACACCAGAAAACATTATACAGCAACGATAAAATGCAAACTGCTATTAAATGAGACATGGAAGAATCTCAAAAACAAAGAAACCAGCAAGAAACCAAATACCAAAGAGTCTATCCCACGTGATTCCATTTTTATAAAGTTTTTAAAAGGGCAAAACCGATCCCCTGTGTTAGGAATCAGGAAAGCTGCCCTGGTGAAGGGGCTTGAGACGGCCAGGGGCTCCGTGGGGGCTTTGGGGGGTTCTGGTAGTGCTTCATTTCTCACTCGGGGTGCTGATTACACAGGTGTGTTCACTTGTAAGTTGTGGGCTTTTCTGTACGTACACTCAAATTTCACACAAGAGTGGGTCCATTCCCAATATTGCATGTGAGCAGTGATAGATGGCAAAACCCCACCACACAGCATGTACCCCCAAGGGGTACGCCCAACGGAAACGTGCTCACGGGTCCCAAAAGGCACACGCAGGACCGTTCCCAGCAACACTGTTTTTAACAGCCCCGAACCAGAAAAAACCTCCCAGGTCTCTCAGTAGGACACTGGATAAATAAATGGCAGGTGTATTCATACTATCTCATAAAAAGGACAAACTTGTTGCTTCTTCCAATAACACAAATGGAGCTCGCAGATAAAATGCTGCATGAAGGAAGCAAGACAAAGAAGAGGACCTAGTGGGTGAGTCCATTTACATGAAGTTCAAAAGCAGACAAAACTGGTCTCTAGTTACTTGAGGGGGTACTGACTGACTGGGAGTTGGCAAGAGGGAGCCTTCTGGGTGCTGGAAAGATCCCACATTGTGATGGAGTGAATACACATGTGAAAACGGATGAAGATGCACATGTCAGATAGCGTGCACTTTTAAGTCTAAAAATACAGGGGGACTCAGAAATGGCCACTGTTAGGAAAGTAGAAAGCAAATAACTAAAGTTTGGGAAATAGTGGACAAGAAGTTATTTGAGGGGCTGTCATGAGAGTGGGACCCTCTCACTGCAGACCCTCCCCAAGGCCTAATGTCAGCGGGTGACCTGCCCCTTATCTGCCTGGCGATCGGTGGAGATACCAGGTTTAGGGGGTCAGACGCCAGTTGTCCCCACTCTGTCCCCAGAGCCTGCTCTGAGCCCTGCAACCCGAGGCCCGGGGATCAGGAGGGCAGATTCCTGCCTGAGCCTTTACAAACAAACGGGAGGGCTGTGAGGGTGCACATGCTGCCGCCCTCCCTGATCACCTCAAGACGTGGGGACTCTCCTGGAATGTCCTGCCCCCCACCACCTCCCCCCCGCCAGCCTATCCCTATCTCAGACCCAAGCACCATTGGACATCTTCCCAGGGGCTCGGCCCCCCCGCATCATTTTCATCCTCTTGGTCCTCACTAGCTTTTCTACAGACTCATGTTAGGACAGGTCATGCACGCCCTTCACCTCTCCTCACATCCTTTCCACTCCTGCAGGATGTGGGGACGGAGGACTCGGGACAGAAGCACAGACCAGCCCCAGCCAATGCCGGGCTCTTTTTTGCAACATCGCAGGCAGTTACCCAGCTTCTGCCCAAGCACCTCCAGTAACAGGGAGCTCACCCCTGACCGCTAGAAGGTGCAGTGGTGTGTACCTCGGTTTGTAAAATAAATAAATGATCTAACCTAATATACTGTTGTCCTTCATTATTTGGGGGGTGGGGAGGTGGGGAAGTGGGTCCAGGAAGCTTTGCAAATACCAAAATCTGGGGATGCTCCAGTCCCTTTTATAGCCTATGTTTGATATAGGCTACAGCAGGGTCCGCCTAAACATCACTTCCTTCACGTGGATTCACATGGTGCTCAGCAGGTGGCAAATTCAAGCTTTTATTTTGGGAACCTTCTGAATTTTTTTCTAAATATTTCCTATACACAGTTTGTTCTGTGGATGCGAAACCCATGGATACAGAGGGCCAACTGTATGTAAATATGTACATAAATAAATATATGCCTAATATGCATAGATAAGCTCTCTCTTGAAGCTATGCAATAAAACAGGCAATGATGGTTGCCTCCAAGGAGGGGAACTGGGGGTCGGGTGCAGGGAGAGGAGGAAGATTTACTTCCTAATCTCGCCCATTTGTACCTTTCGAATTCTGTACTTTGTGTGTGCATTACCTAGTAAAAGTGGGTAGAATAATCTTGAAAAAACAGTTCTAGTTCTTACACTCCTTGGCTGGCACAGCTCAGGGGGAGGTCAGGGCCAGCTGTACCCCCACACTGCCCGAGGAGGTGTAAGGCTTTGGAAGCCAACGTCTGAGCCCCAAACCCCTCTGCCAATCCTCCTCCTGAGACTGGCAAACTGCTTACCTTCTCTGAACCAAGGTTTCCTCACCTATACAATGTCAAAGTAACAATGCCTGCCCGGCTGAGTTACTATGAGGATTAAGGCAATGTCTGGCTCAGCAGAGGTGCTTGATAAAGTCCATTATTATTCATCTTGTCCCCTATTTTACCTGTGCCTTTCAATTACAAGGTATTTTCCTATTTCATTCTCATGACAATGTTGGTGTGCTTAACCCCATGTTACAGATGAGAAATCAAGGTTCAGTGACTTGCCCAAGATCCAAGCCAAGAACCAGGACTCCTGATGTTTACGGTGCTCTTTGTTCCTCACCAGGCTGCCTCTGGGCCTTCGATCTTTTTTGTTTGTTGTTGTTAAACCTCACCCAGGGACATTTTCCATTGATTAAATTTTAGGGAGAGTGGAAAGGAGGGGGAGAGACAGAGAAAAACATTGATATGAGAGAGACTCATTGATTGGTTGTCTCCCAAATGTGACCCAACTGGGGCCAGGGCTTGAGCCTGCAATGGAAGTACAAGCCCTTGACTGGAATCGAACTCACAACCCTTCAGTCTGCAGGTCAACGGTCTATCCACTGAGCCACACTGGCGAGGTCTAGGCCTGCAATCTTTGTTATGTCTTAAATTATTCTCCAAGGGTCTTGAAGATGACCCTGGCCCTCTCCCTTCCACTTTCACCTCCAACACTTAAGACACGTCTCTTTCCTGAGTGCTTATCCCGGAACTCTGGGCATTTTGAGAAGTGAGCATGGGAGAGAGAAGAACAGGGCTACCTCATAGCTCAACCTGGGCCAGGCTTGACCCCATAGAAAGCTTAGATTCCTGACACTTGCTTGCAAGAGACTTGAAGGAGAGCAAACTTGATGGTCCCCGGGCCATATGAAGATGTCACCAGGAGAGGCCTGCACAGGGCAGCCAACTGTATTTAAGACCTTAAGTGGAGGGTGGGTAGTGTGGGCAGAGAAGGCAGCTCCTGAGTCTCAGGTCAGGCCCAGGCACTGGAGGGCAGTGATTCCCTGGGATTCCCTTTGGCCATGAGGAACCAGCAGGCAGGCTCGCCATCCCCAGTGAGGGTATTTGTGGGGTTATTCCACTCAAGTCCACCTCCCCCCTGAGCTCTAGCAGGCTCAGCTTACATCTCTCATGCCAGCACCTGGCACAGACAGAGCCTGGCACATACTAGGCACCCGTTCAATATTTTCCAAATGGATGAGTGGTATCCGACAGGCTCTCCCATCCGTCCCCTAGCCTTGGTGCACTGCCGCCTCCATCTCACCCATTTCTGTGCACCCCAACCCTCCCGGTGTCTAGGCAGTCTGGCTGAAGTCTATCCTCCATCCTCCGTGCAGCAGCCTCGCCCTTGCTCCTGTGCAGGGAAATCAAGTGGCAGGCTAGGGGCGTGGGTGATGTTTATAAGAAGCTACAGCAGAGTTACTGCAGCTCCCGAGGTGGAGGAGAAAACCACCGCAGTAAATTTCCCCAACAGCGCCCCGCCCGGCTCCACCTCCCAGATCCCAGCCCCTTAGCTGGTGATTTACAAAGGGAGAGAGCAGGAGCCTCAGCCCCTCTGCAGAACCGGAGTGATGTCCTCACCCCAGGCTTGGGGCAGGGACCCCCACCATCTACCAACACCCCCATCTCCCTGGCTCTTCTGCCTCCCAGTTAGTGCCCATCACCTTGCCCACGCCCCACACCCAGGCTCCCTGGGACCAGGAAGTATCATATCCCCAGAGGCTCATCCCATCACTACTCGCCCTGACTTCCAGGTTTCCATGTGTCCAATGAGACTACTGGGGGCTCACTCTGAAAAGGGAAGGGCCCCAGCCAGGGCCCCGCTAGAGCCAATGAGAAAACCACAGCATTATTTCCTTTTCCTTCATTCACTCATTCACCCACTCAAAGCCAGGTTCAGACGGCACAGACAGGAAGCTGTGGGGTGTCTGGAGGGACTGGGGCTGGGCAGCATCCCACCGGGTGATAATAGGGACAGAGCACTAGACTTTGAGTCCAGAGGTCTGGATTCCAGTCCCTGCCCTGCCAATAGCGCCCAATGTGTCCTTGGGTAAGTGGCCCTTTCTGGGTGTCAGGTCCTCCATCTGTCAAATGGGGACCTGGGCTGGATGGGGTGGGGGTGGGGAGCCTGAAGAGCCCCCCAACTCCTCCCACCTCATGCCCTGGGATAGCACTCACTGATCTGGCTCCCCTAGCAACCCCTTGCCCCCAGTCATGTTACACAGTCCCCTCCTACTCCCCAATTCTGGAGGAGGGCCCAGGGTGGGCTGCTGTCCTGGACCCATTTTTAAGGTAGGGGGTGAGCAGCTGCTGCTTATGTATCCCCCTCATCTCCAGGGCTGTCACCAAGGCATGAGGCCCCCTCTCACCTCGGCCCAAGGGCACAGGTTCTTAGAAGCCCCCCACTCTACCCCCAGTAAAACATCTCCTTTCACTCCCTCTCAAAGTCACAGGAGGCTGCCAGCACCACCGGGAGCTTCTATCCACCCCCACCCAGGCAAGGCTGCAGCTCCAGCAGGGACCTGGCACTGGGAGCTGCTGAGAGGGCCAGGGCGATGCATCTCTACCCACTCCCAGCACACGGACATTGAGTGGCCCCCCTATATCGGACCCAGGGTCAGAAAGAGGAGTGGGTGATATAATGAGTGAGGTGAGGGGACAACCACTGCAGTTCCCATAAATGCTCAGTGGGCTGAAAGCAGCCCGTCTGGCTGCTGGGCTGTGGGCAGCGCTTGGCCCCCATTTGTAGTCGTCTCATAGTCAGATAGCAATAATGGCCAAGTTTATTGAGCCAAGCCCTGGTCTAAGCACATTAACCATAACAGGTCATCTAACCATCACAACAGCCCTAAGAAGCCGTGCTACTATTACTCCCAATTTACAGGAAAGAAAATGAAGTTCAAAGGGACTGAACTGCTTGGCCAAGGTCAGGACCAGGGCCAGGTTCAAACCCCAGGGGTCTGCTCCGAAGCCTGAGCTCCGCTTGCCACCCCAAGCATAAGGGGTGGGGGTCACCTCTGCTCTCTTCTTGTGGGAAACAGGCCCAGAGACAGAAAAAGTCCCCCAAAGTCACACAGCTAAGACAGAAGCTATCTTGTTGCTCAAACTGGGTCTCCCTGAGCTCCAGTCCCTATTCCGCCAAGCCCGGGAGCTCCAGGGCAGAGCAGCCCCGCGCTCCCCAGAAAACTCAAGGGCAGCCCTTCCCCTGCCCACCCTCGATCTCTACACGGTGCAGGGAAAGCATGTCTCCGTGTGTTTGTGGCTGCTGTGCGGCTGTTGGCCAGTGGCCTGTAAGCTCTTCTCACAGCGCGAATCCATGGCCCAGGTCACCACCAAAAACCAAGCGTGTGCAGTCAGAGAAAGACAAACAAATGCCGTATGATTTCACTTACATGCAGAATCTAAAGAACAAAATCGAGCAAACAGAAATTGAAATGGACTCACAGATACAGAGAACAAGCGGATGGCTGCCGGAGGGGCGGGGAGCTGGGGAGCTGGGTGAAAAAGGTGAAAGGATTAAAAAGTACAGATTGGTAGTTACAACATAGTCACAGGGTTGTAAAGGAAGCACAGGGAATAGAGTCAATAATATTGTAATCATTATGTATGGTGCCAGATGGGTACTGGAAATATCGAGGGGAACACTTTGTAAAGTACACGACTGTCTAACCACCATGCTGTCCACCTGAAACTAATACGAAACTGTAATTGGAAAATAAAAAATTTTTAAACCGCAAATGGGTCATTTTTCTTTTTGTATCAGTGTTCTCAGGCACCAGTTTTGCTCACCTAGAACTCAGCTCAGCTGTTAGTGAAACCGTTTGCTGCTCAGAGACCTCACATGGGGGCAGGGGACCACCCTCCCAGGGAGGGTTTGCCTTAACACCAAAAAAACAGGATCTAAACCCAGAGGAGTCAAGCTTAGAGTAGCTTTTTGCCTGCACATGTTTTGTTTTTTCAAGGCCTCAACACCTCCCCCCCCCGCCCCGGGCAGGGTGTGTGTTTCCATCAGATTGGGGGGTTCCCAGTGCAGAGCTATGTCTCCCACATCCGAGTGGGGTTCTCCCAAGAACTGCTTCCCCCACATCAGCTTGAGGGCTTTCCCAGGCCAGAGCTGTGACTCCCTCATCACATGGCTTATTTCCCAAGACAATGTGTCTCCCCATCAGACTAGCTGTTCCCTGAGAATACCGCTGTCTCCCCCATCCGACTAAGTAGGGTCTGTGTCCCCCTCCAGCCAGTCTCCAACCTGGGCGCGGCCAAATCTATACCATTTGTCTCAGGACAGCTTCTCCCAGAATGACATTTTGGATGACAGAAGAACTCCCCCATCCCTCCAACCCCAACCCCAGGGAGCCAAGTCAGAGAGGCTGTAGTGAGGAGCCACTGGGGCCTGTCCCCAACCAGCAGGGCCCTGCCAGGCCCACAGGCTCCTCTCCTGCCTGCCACCCCCACTGGGCAGCCCAGTGCCCCCTGACCCCATGGCCTTCCATCATGGGAGATCTATAACATTTACAATCCCAAAACAAAAGGCCCCGAGGGCCGAGGACAGAATTCATCTTCCCAGCTGACAAGCCCCGTTAATTAACGACTTGGAAATCGATGACGAGAAGGGACAGGCGGCAAATGACACCTCATCGTGGCCAGGAGGAGAGAGGAAATGTCCGGGGACTGGCGGACATGCACCACAGGGCTGGCCGGGCGCCTGGGAGAGCCACCGCACCCATCTGTCACTGTCACTTCAAACACAGTCGACTACCCCCCAACCCAGAAGTTCTCATTTCCCACCGAAGCAGACCCCCAAGAAAAGGGAAGGGAAAGTCATTATGGAGCACCTACTACGTGCCAAGCACTGTGCTGGATACTTTCAGTCACGTGACTTCTTCTAGCAGCTGTAGGAGGTAGGTTTTATTATCCCCATTTTAGGGATGAGAAAATTAAGGGCTAGAGGAAAGTCAACCTAAGGGTGGGGCCATGTTTTAAAATGTGTTGTCGGTTGATGAAACCAGCTCTTAGACCTAAAGAGGCATCTTGATTAGAGAGAAAAGAGCTCTGGATTTGAGGGCAAAAGATCTAAAGCTGAGGCTTACCTCCAGCCCCACTCTCTGTGTAATATCAGACAAGTTACTTAATTTCTCGGAACCTCAGCTTCCTCATTGGCCACAAAGGGAGAGTAACCCACACCCTACTTACCAGATAGAGGGCTCACTTACGGATGAGCTTAGGAAACAGGAAGGCCTACACCTAGGTAAGGCTAGGGAGTCAGACATTATTTTCTTATCACCAGGTCTGTTGATCACCCCCATCCAAGTCTAGGACATGACACGTATGGGATGAAATGGGATGAGGGTATGAGAGGGCTGAAGGGTGACTATCGACAGGAAACAGGCCCCCTTGTGCCTGCCTGTTGGAAGCTGAGCCTTTCTGTATAAAGGAAATAATAAATGTACTTAATGGTATGAGGCTGTTGTGAACTTGAGACACATTATATAAGTAAAGGGCTTAGCATGGCCTGGCATATAGTAAGTGCTCAATAAATGTTAGGAAGGGCTCATGTTCTCCTCTTCCTTCTCCCAAACAAGTGCTTGTTGAGATGTGGCGTAGTGGGAGAAAATAAAGTCGGTGGATCACCCACGTGATCCAGGGCTCCGTGCTGGGGGCCCCGCGGGAGGGGGCAAGGCTCCTACTCTTGGAGAAGACCTCAAACTTACCTTCTGCTGTGAGGAGCTCAATGCTGACACCAGGACAGAGCTCTCTGGGAGCCCAGAGCAGGATGTTGAGTTCTTCCCAGAGGAGGTGATGTCTGACCTGGGTTGGAAATATGAGTAGGAAGTTGTCATGGAGGGGTGCAGGGAGGAGGGGGCTTAGGCCAGGGGAAGGGGTCCAGCCAGTGCTGGTACACAGTGGATACCTAATGTCTTCCCTCCACCGAGCCCGGAGCTCAGCAGGGTGTGGGGTGTGGGGAGCATGAGAGTGCCTTGTGGCTGCTGGAGGAATGAGGGTGGAGAGCCTGCTGGGGCTGGGGCCAAACATGAATGGGTCCAAATGCCATACCACACAAGTTTAGAGCCTCAGCTCCCTTATCTATAAAATGGGGTTAGATGCCAAAGAAGATATACATATGGCAAGTAAGCACACAAAAAGATGCTCAACATCATTTGTCATTAGGGAAATGGAGATAAAAATTCATTTCCTACAATGGCTCTGATAAACACACACACAGACACACACACACAGAAAATAAACATTGTTGAGGATGTGGAGAAATTGCTAACCTGTGCATTGCTGGTGGGAATGTAAAATGATGCAATCACTGTGGAAAACAGTGAGGGTCCTCAAACAATTAAAGATAAAATTACCACATTACCCAGCAATTCCACTCCTAGCTACATATCCAAAAGAATTGAAACAGGGACTCAGATGCTTACCTGCCAACGTTCACAGCAGCATTATTCACAATAGCCAAAAAGGTGGAAACAACTCAAGATCCATCAACAGATGAATGGATAAGCAAAATGTGGTATGTGAATACAATGGAATATTATTCAACCACAGAAGGGATGAAGTTATGACACGTGCTACAACATGGATGAACCTTGAAGACATTATGCTAAGTGAAAGGACTCAGACACAAAAGGAAAACTACTGCATGATTCCACTGAGATGAAATATCTAGAATTGGCAAATTCACAGGGACAGAAAGTAGATTAGAGGTAACCAGGGGCCACAGAGAGTGGGAAATGGGTAGCTGATGCTTCATGAGTATAGAGTATCTATTTGGGGAGATGAAAGGTTTTGGAAATAGATAGTGGTGATGGTTGTACAACCTGGTGAATGTAACTAATACCACTGAACTGTGCACTTAGAAAATGACACATTGTATGTTATATATATTTTACCACAATTAAAAAAATTTTTTAATTCAACAGGTAAAGTAGTGGACGCCAAGAACTTGTTTGGCAAAAATTCTGCTTTAGCTGTCTCCTTGGGACTGCCCTGGGGCCAGGGAAACCCTGCACTGCCGGTCCTTCTGAAGTGAGGGTGGGAAAATGAATTGCACCCCCACTGCTGCTTCTTTCCAGCTGCCCCAGCCCAAGGCATGGAGGGAAGTTGGCCAGGACTGGACCGGCCTGGGCCTCCTCAGCCCAGATGGTTTCCTATCCTCCTCTCCCTTCCTCCTCTCTGCCCACTCCCACCTCCTTAAAGAAGAGGCCTTTCCAGAATATGTCATCTCACCAGAGCTATAAATGTCAACTTTAAATTCATACTTTGTACCACCTTTGATGTCAAAGAGGATTACACCTCAGTGGTGAAAGGCAGACACAGCCCAGGCCTGAGCAGGCCTCCTGGGCCTCTGCAGCCCCAAAGCATTGTTAACTCCTTCCAATTCATTAGGTCTAATCCTAGCGGCACTGAGTAAGGGGCCCTGGGCTGCACCTGGCACTCAGGACCATATGTGCCCATTGTCTCCCTCATCCCCTAATCCAGCAGCCGTCGTGGGCACCAGCCCACTGGGAAGGGGCGGTGGCCACCCGCTCTGGGCAGGAGGGATTCCTGATCCTGGGGGATGGGTAGTCAAGGTCTGGTTCAGCTCCCAAACCCCCACAAATCCTGTGTGGATGGGGCCTCAAGGACCACGGCACAAGGAGGAAGAGGGGGAGTCCTAGGAGAAGTGGAATGACAGACATCAATCTGTCCTGCTATGCTTCTCTCCCCAATATACAGTCACATACCTAATACACCCAATATGAATGCACATACACTTCTACACTCACTGTCACACACCTGCACGTGATTTCATGCATAATGTCCACTTTCTCACAACACCCAGCAGCCAGCAGTATACCTGTGCACCTGCACACTCATGCACTCAGACACAACCACACCTGTACACAACATGTACACTCTATACTCACAACCATCCATAGGCTCACCACCGCCAACACCCAGCAGTATATCTGTGCACCTGCTGCTCTCACATACACACCTCATACATTTAGACACATCCACACCCACACTCATGTATACACATCCACACACATCCATCCATACACGCACATATACCTGGTGTACAGATTTTGCCAAGTTTCTTTAAAAAATAAAAGAGGCCCTGAAATTTTCCCCCTGACCTTTCCAATGCCCAGAATGTTAGAGCTGGAAGGGACTTCACAGAGAATTGGACCCACCTGTTTCACTCACAGGTGGTAGACTGAGGCACGGTAGGATGGAGGGGCAGTGTGGAAACAAGGAAGAGGAGGAGCCTTGAGCCCTGCCAACTTTGGGTAATTTTCTTAATGCCACAGAGTCCATGCTTCCTCTAATCCGTAAGGTGTAACTGTCCTATAGGACAGTTGCAAGGATAAAACCAGACAATGTACACGCCTACCTCGGAGGTATTGCAGATTCGGTTCCAGACCGTTGCCGTTAAGTGGGGATCTCTATAAATAAATAAACAAAAAGGCAACATCACCCTGGCCCCTGTGGCTGAGTGGTTAGGTACATGAATCCCATGCACAGAAGGATTCATGTACCTAAGTTGATCCCTAGTCCTGGTCAGGGTGTGTGCAGGAGGCAACCAATCGATGTGTCTCTCTCACATCAATGTTTCTCTCCCCCCACCTTCCTCCCTCCCTAAAAATCAATGGGAAAACATCCTCAGGTGAGGATTGACAACTAACAACAAAAACACAGCAGCCGTGAAGTGCAATAAAGCAAAATGTAATAAAATGAAACGTGCCTGTATGTCCATGTACTTTGTAAACACAAAAGTGTGCAAACATCACAAATGGGCTTCCAGGGTCTCCCGTGGAGCAGCGGCAATGGTAAGACTGGAATGCAGAGCTTTGGACTCGGCCCAGACTCTCCATTGCCCATGGCTTTTCAGAAGAGAGGGCGGCATGGGATAAACAGGCGACAGCTGGGGCCTACGTGGCGAGGGGCTGCTTGCTCTGGCAGCTTCCATATCGTGATCTGAGTGTTGGGAGAAACCAGGTTTTTCAGGTGAAAAGAATAAACCAGGCAGGTCTGGGCACTGATAGTGCTCATGCAATTACTCAGGAAGGGCGGGGTTGGGGGGGTGCGTTCTCTGCCCAAGGCAGGGACATCCGGGAGTCCTGTATCCTTTACCACCCCCTCGGAGGCCCCCAACACCTGTTTACAGTGTTGCACCTCACCGCAGCATGCCGAGGAAGCCCCGGGCTCCCAGAGTCACAAAGCCACTTGTTAATTAATTGCACTAATTAGGGACGAGGCTGGACATCTGGACCCTCTCAAGAGTGATCTCAGGCCCTCAGCACATTCAGGCTGAGGAGAGTTGCCCAGCAGAGACACCATCTCCAGCCTGCCAGACACACAGCACCCTCCACACACTCTGAGCACCCCAAAGGGAGAAGAGGAGCTAGATCAGACCAGGGATCAGGAGCCCTTTCCTGTATACCCACCAAAGACCATCTTCCCCCACCCCATCTTCTTTGCAATGAGGGAGGGTGGGGGTGCTTTGCCCAGGACAGGCAGGAACCCCTTCGATGAGAAAGCATCTGGGACCCTCCCCTCAACACCCCTCTGCTCAGCTCCTCAGCAGCCCATTTACTGCTTAGCTCCATTCATCCTCAACACCCAGGGCCACTCACTGTCATCTCTATTTGAATGCTCTTCTAGGATTTCCAATGCAATGGTTCCATAACAAAAGCAAAACTGTAAAGATGCATCACTCCTTCCACTTATTCATTCATCCATTCACTCACTAATTAATTCAGCAAATATTTATCGGGTGCTGACTATGAGCCACGCCCTATGCCAGGCACTGAGCATGCAGCCATAACCAAAATGTGGTAGAGCCACAGAGCAGATTATTATTCAGCCATAAAAAAGGAATGTGATTCTGTCCTGGCCGGGTGGCTCAGTTGGTTAGAGCATCGTCCTATACACTAGAACAGTGGTGGACAAACTCATTAGTCAACAGAGTGGCAAACCACGACTCACGAGCCGCAGTTTGCCGACCACTGCACTAGAAGGTTGTGGGCTCCATTCCTGGTCAGGGCACATACCTAGGTTGCAGTTTCGATCCTGATTGATGTTTCTGTCTCTCCTTGACTGTGCCAGGCCCAATCCTGCCTCAAGGCTTTTGTATTAGCTGTTCCCTCTGCCCTGAAGCTCCTTCCCCTAGAATTCTGCATGGCTTACCTAGATCAGAGTGTCACCCCCTCGGAGAGGCCCTCCTTGACTAAACTATTTCAAGTTGAACCCACTCCCACAACACCCTCTATGCCCTCTTCCTCTTTCTTTTTCTATAGCACTTATCACCACCTGACACTGTTCACTGTCTGTTTCCCTCCACTGGAATGTAAGCTCCATGGGGCAGGCATTTTTTTGGTGTTGTCCATGCCTTATCCCCAGTGCTTAGAATAATTAATACCTTTACCTAATCAATCTTCTGTCAGATGAATGAGTGACTCTACCAGGAACTACAATAAAGGTAAGGTCCCAGGTGCGGGGCAAGCAGAAGGGAAAAAGGATATTGATATTTATTTTAGCTGAGCACTTCACACTCAGAAGACGGATGCAGAAAGGAGAATTTGCCCAGAGAAGGGGAGAGGGGAGTGAAGTACTCCAAACCTGTTTAGTTTACCCTGCGCTGCCTCCAACATTTTGGCATCCTGACCTCCTGGATATGGTTCCTCCCCTGCTTGTTCCCCAAACGCTGTTTCTGGCTTTTCCCCCTCCCCACACACCATTCCCCCTGCGAACCCTGGTCTGAAAAACCCTGGCCCAGGTGTCCAGGTTCTATTACCAAGAACCTATGTGACCTTGAGCAAGGTTCTCCCCCTCCGCCCCTCCCCCGCCCCCACTCTCACGCCACACACACAGACACACTTAACTTTCTCTTTTTTTTAAAAAATAAATCTTTATTGTTCAGATTATTACAGGTGTTCCTCTTTCTTTCCCCCATAGCTCCCCTCCACCTGATTTCCCACCCCACCCCATGCCCTTACCCCCCGCCACTGTCTTCATCCATAGGAGTAAGATTTTTGTCCAATCTCTTCCCGCACCCTTCACACCTGCTTCCGCTGAGAATTGTCAGTCCACTCCCTTTCTATGTCCCTGATTCTATTATATTCACCAGTCCATTCTGTTCTTCAGATTTTTTATTCACTTGATTTTTAGATTCACTTGTTGGTAGGTATGTATTTGATGTCATTTTGTTGTTCATAATTTTTATCTTTACCTTTTTCTTCTTCTTCCTCTTCTTAAAGAATACCCTTCAGCAATTCATGTAATCCTGGTTTGGTGGTGATGAACTCCTTTAGCTTTTTCTTATCTGTGAAGCTCTTTATCTGACCTTCAACTCTGAATGATAGCTTTGCTGGGTAGAGTAATCTTGGTTGTAGGTTCTTGCTGTTCATCACTTTGAATATTTCTTGCCACTCCCTTCTGGCCTGCATAGTTTCTGTTGAGAAATCAGCTGACAGTCGTATGGGTACTCCCTTGTAGGTAATTAACTGTTTTTCTCTTGCTGCTTTTAATATTCTCTCTTTGTCTTTTGCCCTTGGCATTTTAATTATGATGTGTCTTGGTGTGGTCCTCTTTGGATTCCTCTTGTATGGGGTTCTGTGTGCTTCCTGAACTTGTAAGTCTATTTCTTTCACCAGGTAGGGAAAGTTTTCTGTCATTATTTCTTCTAATAGGTTTTCAATATTTTGCTCTCTCCCTTCTTCTGGCACCCCAAAAATTCGGATGTTGGTTTGCTTAAAGTTGTCCCAGAGGCTCCTTACACTATCTTCATATTTTTGGATTCTTTTTTCTTTTTGTTTTTCTGGTTGGATGTGTTTTGTTTCCACATATTTCAGATCTTTGGTTTGATTCTTGGGGTACGTTGATCTACAGTTGAGTTTCTGTATATTCTTTATTTCAGACAGTGTATGCTTCATTTCTGACTGATCCTTTTCCATTTTTTTGGCATTCTCATTAAGCTCCTTAAAGGTCTCATCAAGTTTCTCAGTGGTTTTAAGAAGATTCTTGAGTAACCTTATACATGTGGTTCTGAACTCTATGTCGTCCAGTAGTTTGCTTTCCTCTGTTTCTTTCATTCGTGACATGTTTCTTTGTCTCCGCATTTTGGCTGCTTCCCTGTGTTGATGGAGTGGCTTTGTGTGGTAGGTGACCTATAGGGGGCAGTAGCTCAGCCTCCCCAATCACCTGATGTGGATGCTCTTGGTACACCCCTTTGTGGGCTGAGTGCAAAGTCTTGGTGTAGTTAAGCCTTAATTGCCGTTGGTACACTGGGAGGAATTGACCTCCAGGCCAATTAGCTGTGAGCACTCGCTGTGTCTATAATGGAAGAACTGCTGTGCTGAAGACACGCTTATGGGGCAGGACTTGTTTCAGTGGGGCTTTGGTGCTCACTGAGTCTGCCTCTTGAATGTGTCACTTATGGATGTGAGGAGTTGAAATCTGGTGTCTCACACTGACCACTAGGTACACTGGCTTCTGGATCTCCAATGGGGTGCAGGTCAGCTACTGTCTGAGGTCACCCAGCAGGAGCTACAGTGAGAGCTACAGTTTTCTCCTCTTTGCTTGTGGTTTGAAGGTTTTGGAGCTGTCTGACCCAGGCTGCAAGTTTGCTAGGTTAAGCTGCGATAGAGCAGGGCTTTCTTATGCTAACTCCGCTGCTTGGAGCTTGGGTGGGTTTGTAGGTTATGCAGGGCGGGCCTCAGGGCGTCACTAGGTTAGGGCGTGGCAAACAGCAATGGCTGCTAGTTAGCGGGCTCTGCGTCCATCCCGTAGGTGTCCCGTGCCCCAGCACCCTAAACAATTATTCCTGCGCGCAGCTCTGCAAGCAAGCCACCCTCACTGACAGACAGTCCAGCTTCTCCCCGTAGGAGTTTGGGTCCCCCACGTCTCCCCAGAAACTGGATTTCAGAGTAATCGGGGGCTTGTCTCCCTTTGGGTTGAAAAAAGCAATGCCCGCCGCCAGCCGGGATCACGCGCCTCCGTACCTCAGCTTTTCAGCGCTCGTGCATGTCTCAATGCTCTTTTCTCTTTCCTTCTAGTTGTAGAACTTCCCCTCAGCCAGCTTTCCCGTGGTTCTGGGTGATAGACGTTTTGTCTTTTAGTTGTATTTTTGAAATTGTTGTGCGAGGCAGCAGTTTAGGTGTTTACCTACGCCGCCATCTTGGATTCCTTTCCTTACTTTCTCTTCAGTAAGTGCATTAGAAGGTCTCATAGACCCCTCCAGGCCTGCTTTGAGCCCCAGACACCTGCTTTCTCCAGGCAGGACCAACGTCCTCACCCCACACCCTGCTTCCCCCAGAGCAGAAGCAACTGCGCACCTGCATCCTCCATGGTGGGGGGCGGGAGGGGGCTCCCCGAGCTCAAGGAAGAGGGGTCCTGAGAAAAGATGGGGACTGGGCTTGCCGACCTCCGACCTCCGTCCTGCTACAGAGCACTAGGTCAATGAAGCTTCCCTAAAGGAACGAAGGAAACGAATACACCCAAAACCACGGGCCTCAGCCAGGTTCTGCCTACAGTCCTCGGGCCGTCCATTTGCCTCTTCTGATTGGATCGCCCTTCTTGGCCACACCCACTTTCCCAAGCCCGCCCGGGGTTTATCCCCCAGTTCAGTCTCCTCAACTGTGAAATGGGGCTGTTGTAAAGCACTTGCCCAGTGCCTGGCAACAGTAAACACTCAATAAATGTTAGCTAACGTTAGTGATGGAGGGATGGTGATGGAGTGAAGCTGAGGGGACCCACCCTCTGCCCCTCTATCCCTCGCCCCTCTTTCCAGATTTTGCAGGCTCCGCAAAAAGGACAGAACTTGGAGCTTTAAGGTGAAAAGCAGCCGAGTCTAAAAAGTAAGGCCGTGTGAGGAAGGGGAAGACTGGAGAAAGGGCACAGGCATTTGCTGAGCAACTATTACGTGCTGAGAGTTACCTTCTTTTGGCCTCACTGGACTCGGGGCCTGCCTCCTGCTGAATGCCCTGTCACAGGTCATACCCTATTGGCATTTACTTCCTCATCTCTCTTTCCTGCTGTGGAACTTCTCGGAGGAGGGGCTGACCTTAATCTCGTTTGTGTCCCCGGGCCTTGTAGGCAGGAAGATAGGGTGACTTTATCCACATTTTCTAGATCAGCAAGTAAATACAGAGGAAAGTAAGTACCTCGCCCAGGTCATGCAGCAGGTGAGTGCTATAGCTGGATTTGGGGGCATGAGTGGGATATACTAAGGAGAACAGAGCTGGGGGTGGAGGGGCAAGGGTCCTGGCTGGGCATTGGAGATGAGGAGTGTGGCCTTACAGCCCCTCAGGATGCTGCAGCAGCTGTGCAATCGCTGCCACCGTTACCGAGCACTTGCTCTGTACCCTAGACCACACTAAGAGCTTTATACACACACGTCTCATTTCACCCCACCCCCAGCCATCCTGGGGGGAAGGTCCTATGACGAGCTCCCACTTGATAGGTGAGAACAATGAGGCTCAGGAAGGCCAAGTGACCTGCCCTGCTTTGCGGCCTTTAGGAGAGGCACCAACCACGCTGCCTCTCCCAGAACGCCCCACTTCCCACAGTCTCATATTTGAGACTCATCCATTGATTATTGATGGATGCATTTGTGGTCTGGCTCTGGGGCCTCTCAGTCAAGCCTTTGGCAAGGACAGAGATGAGGGTGAAGGCAGGGGTCCTCCAACCGCAGGAAAGGCCTTCAGGCTATTTTTCCCCCCAGCATGCCTGCTTCTGGCATCCACCACTGCCAACTCAACCCACCTTCTCTCCACCTCTGGATTTAAAGGCACAGTGACAATTAATCACCCAATGACACGGAGGGCAGGCTGCAGAGGAGTTAATTAATTAGGGAAATTTCTCCCAACCCTTTGAAGGTGAAATGTGTGGGGAGGGGACAGGGCTAGAGTCGGTTATTTTTCAAGCTGAGCAAGCTGGCTCTGAGAGACTTCAAGAACAGCTTGAGGGGAGCTTCGGCAGGGTAGGGACCTCACAGGGTAGCACGGAGCATGCCCATGGCTGCCTCCTTAGCCAATGGGCTGGGGTATCCCCAGAGACAGAAGGGCTTCTGGGAGCCAACTAGAATAAGAAGGGCAAAGCTGTAACCTGCACCCACTCACCAAATAAAAGCAGCCAACGATACCGCATATGCCAAAACCCCACAGGAATGATTTGAGTGTCACTTGCACAGCTTGCGTGCTCCAGACACACAGATAACTAGAAGAGAACTAATAGATAACTAGCAGACCAGCCAGGCTCAGGAAAGGAAGTCAGGGAGGGGGGGTTTGGTCACAGGAGTGGTGGGAGGGGAAGGTCTTCAGACCCCCTTCCTTTCCACCATTGTGGCCTTAAGGCAGGCGTAGGGAATGTCCAGCCCGTGGGATATGTAAGGCTCACAAAATCATTTGGTCTGGCCCTGCCAAGGCATTAGGGGTGAGTTACTTAAATGTCTGACCAAATATAGCAGGCGATGTTTAAGATGATAACTTTGTATGGCCCGTGAATGATGTTATAAATATCCACATGGCCTTGGCAGAAAAAAGGTTCCCCACCCCTGCCTTAAAGGACTGATATTTGGTGCTGGTGAGGCTCCATGCTACCTGTCCCATCGGGAAGCTGCGCCCAGAGACATGGAAGGGCTGATCCTGGGGTGCCCATTCTCACCCACAGATGGAGCAGGCAGTTGACTTGGTCGTGATATTAAGGAAGCAGGAAACCTCACCTTCTGCAGCATCAGACTTGGACCATCAGGGATGAACACCTAAAAGGAAGGCTGAAATTTCATCAGACAAAGGGAACAGCCTGAGCAAAGAAATGGAGGTGGCAACTTACACAGCACATTTGGGGAAGGATGAGATGGTGAGCAGGGTGGCTGCAGTCCGGAGTGGATGAATAGGGGGTGTGGGGAGGGCTAGAAACTAGGCCAGAGAATCAAGGTGGGCCCGGCAGCAGAGAGCCCTCCATGCTGGCACTGGACATGGTTCCAACATGGTGCGAAGTTATAGGGCATTTTAAAGTAGGCCTGCCGGGAACAGAGAGCTCTGGGCTTCAGAAAGAGTATTCTGGCAGCCGCGGGCAATGGGCTCACTGGAGAGGGGTGAGGTGACAAAGGAAACTAGTGAGGAGCCAGGTCTCATGGTCCAGGAGAGAGATGGTGACACCAGCCAGGAGGCAGGGCCAAGGGCAAGGGAACGAAGGTTTCTCCTTCACCCATTACGTGCTGGGCACTCTGCTGGGCACTTCTTATCCATCCTCTCCTTTCCTCTCAGGACTTTTATTATGTCCAGATTTAGGGGCAGCTAGGGGGCTAATTAAACTGGGTAAGCAAGTTCTGCACACCTGAGCAGGTGATGTTGCTTCATTCTCTCATCTCCCTTCTGCCCCCTTGGAATTTCCTTCCCATCCTCCAGGGGGGTCAGGGGCCTGGGAACACTGTCTATGCCCAATTCAGGGACACCCATGGAGAAATTGTGAAAGGCAATGCCACACAGCCCACACTACCCCACTAACACTCCCATCCCTGCCCCCTCTAATCATTTGTACGACAGGAAGAGAACCTAATCCCGAATCTGAAAAACTATGTGATGGAGGATTTACAGTATTAGAAGGCAAACAGTGGCAGGTGTAATTAGGAGAAAAATTTGTCATGCTCTCGACTTGGGGAAGAGAAGGGAAGGTCTGGCATCCCAATCTCCCCGGTGTTTACCCAGCATGTGCACACACGCAGGGGAACAGGCACTGGCCACGGGCAGATTAATATTTGATGCAAGGAAGAGAATGCATGCTGTTCATGTTTATTTAGGATATTGTGAAATACAGTGAAATTTGCAATTTTATTGGATTTGGGGGGACGGTGTTTTGGAGAAGTCTTAAGCTGCATGGTAGGACACGCACATCTCTCCGGAGCATAGAGGCACCAGCTTTGGTGGTGAGCCCTCCCTCCATACCCCCCTTCCCAAATCCAAACTTCTAGTTCCATTCCCCTCCTGAAATGAGAGATTGGCCCCAGGGGTGTAGGAGGACTAAGACAGAAATCTCAGCTGGGCCTCTTAATTTGGAGTTTAGTGGCATGAGGCTGGCACAAAGAGAGGCTATCTCTGGGGAGTTCTTGTCAATTACAGGAGGGCTGGAAGCCATGGTTGGGCAGCTTTAGGCACTGGTGACCCCGGCTGGCTTTGGAGGGGTGCTGGGAAGAGTGCAGAGAAAGGGTAGAGTGAGATAAAGAGCTATTCTCTTTGTAGTCAAGAAACTGGTTGATGGATAGAGCCTTAAAAGGCATGAATGTAACCTCCCTCCCCCAATCAAGGGCTCAATTCTGCCAATTATTTTCTCCAAGTGTTCACCTAGCCAGTACTTCCACATCTTCCAGTGTTGGGGAGCTCCTCAACTCATTCCCTTGTTGGACACTGCCAGATGGAAAACTTCTCCAAGATACATGATTAGGATGGGGGTGGGTGGCAAGGATTAGGTCATATGGCATTCTCTCATTTGTGTTAAAATAAAGGATTGAGATTATGATAGATAGATAGATAGATAGATAGATAGATAGATAGATAGATAGATAGATATAGATATGCATGATGCACAATATATTTCTGAAAGAAAACATAAAAGTTGGTACCAGCGATTGTTTCTGGAGAGGGAAGCTGGTTGGCTATGAAACTGGCGAGTCTGGGAAGGGTGAAAGACGTACTGTTCTCTATACACCTTTTGACCAATTTGAATTTTTCATCATGTGCATATAGTACTTTTCTCAATAAAAATACTATTTATTTATTTTTTTAAAGAAAATGTTTCCTACTCAAAGGACAAGCGAAGATAAAGAGAAAATAGTATGGTATAAAAAATAGGATGAGCCCAGCCCCTGTGGCTCAGTGGTTGAGCATCGACCTATGAACCAGGAGATTGCAGTTCGATTCCTCGTCAGGGCACAGGCCCAGATTGTGGGCTTGATCCCCAGAGTGGGGCATGCAGAAAGCAGCTAATCAATGATTCTCTCTCATCATTGATATTTCTCTCTCTCTCTCCCTCTCCCTTCCTCTCTGAAATAAATTAAAAGAAGTTTTTAAAAAATAAGTTGAGATATAGGGGAATAGATGAGATAAAGAACTACAAGGAAATGAAAAATGCAATAGCAGCACACACACACACAACCACATTGATCATTACATTGTACCAATGTCTGTCCGTCTCCTCGGACTTTCCACCTACTCTCCCACTGTGCTAGTTCTACCTACTGGGTCACACAGAGGAAGTCCCTCCCCTCTGCCCCATGGCAGCCCTTCAGGTACTTTAAGATAGATGTCTGGCACCTATAAATATCTAAGCTGAATCAAACTGGATGCAGACTCCAGCAAGAGTTGTTTTTGCTACCACAGACTGCCACTCTTCTTCTCAGGATGGCTCCCATGAGGCTCCCAAGACCTCTGGGCTTGCCCCCAGGGCTGGTGCTCCTCTTACCTGGGAGCTCAGAGTGGGACTGAGCCTCCTCCAGTTTGGAGTCATCTCTGCAGTTATCTCACACTCTCTGAAAGGACAGCAGCCTATCCTTCTTTAGCAACAAACACCTGGAACTTGATGGCCTCAGAGACTATCAAATAACCACAGTTTTAAATGGGCAAACTGAGGCTTAGAATGAGGCAGAGACTGGCCTGAGATCATAGAAGCAAGGTCTGCTTTGTGCCCACTCCTCCTGTGTGAGCCCTCTGGAATGCCCACCCGCATGGAACCTTGGGCAAGGCCACTTGGAGAAGTAGGAGCAATGCCAGCCCGCCTCATCGGAAGTGGCTCTGTTTCCAGGATTGCCACAAAACCCAAAAGAACTGCACACCAGACAGCGCATGAGGTTAACACAGGCTCCTGGAGAAGACGAGAGGCTATTCAGGCATCAGCACGCAACGGTCAGAGTGAGAAAGTGGCTGTGCTGATGCTCACATGTGCCCATCCTATGTGTGCGCACGTGCGTGGTATGCATGTACACATGAACCTGTGTGGGTGGTGTCTGTGTGAATGCCTTCACAGGTGTGTCTGTATGAGTACAGAGATTGTGTGTGTACATGTATTAGAGAACATGTGCCTACAGCCACCAGGGTGTGAGTGTGTGTGTGAGTGTATGTATGTGTGACGCTGTGCATCTGCCACAGCCCTCAGCACACTGACTTGCTGCATTTGTTCGCAAGGCTGCCTCCTCCCCTGAACTGTGACCTGAGATTTCATCTTAAAAAAAAAATTCAATATTCTCAGTGCCAAGTAATCCATGGCATATAGTAGGTGCTTAATCAACATTTGCTGGACTGAACTGGGTTGAATTGAATTCAGCTGAACTGAATTGGATTTCCCCAGTGAGTCTCTATGCATACAAGTCAGTGCCAGGAAGAGGAAACGCACCTGTGCCACGTGGGTGAATGCTCGTGGACTGTCTGTACATGCGTGTCTGAGCCAAGTCTCCACATTTGCATGTGGGTCCCGTCTGCATGTTGTGAATTCAAACCACAAGGAGGGAACACGATTCCATGTGTGTGCATATGTGTGCACGGGTATGTGCACGTGCCAGCTCCAAGAGCCCTCTCACGCATATAGAAAGCCCAGTGACTCCCAGTTTCAACTGAGCCAGGTTTCTTCCCGGTACACCTAGAACAGCTAGAATTAGTATGAAAATGGTAGTGTTCGGTTAAAGGGAAGGGGGGTGGGAAGAGATGAGGGCGCCCATGAGTGCTATTTTATTTCTCTGTGAGAGGATAAAGTGATTTTTCCTCCGTAATTTTTGACGTAGAGGCTACATCAGGCCGGAGAAGAGGGACAAAGCAGCTTTTGCCCTCATCAGTATTCTGGCCGCGTTGGCCCGGCCACGGCAGTTATGTATTTTTGCAAGTATGCATATAATTTATTGTGGAGAACACAATTTACATGGTAGTCGATGCCTGTTTTATAGCCTCACAAATAGATGTATGAACTCAAGCATATAATGGCCCAACCAGCAGGCGCAAATACGTTCTAAATCTTCTAAATGTGCTTCACAAAAATGTAACTGAGGAATATAAAACAGATCAATTCTTGCATGTTATATATTGGTTTTTGATTTACAAATCTAATCTGGGACATTTCTTCAGAAATGGGGGGATTTTCCCCCCCTCCTTCTCCTCGTATTCTCCCACCAACTTCTCCATGCACAGACCTCGCCTGCTGGTCAGGTGCCTGCAGGCAACGCCACCTCCAGGACATGCATGTGTGCCCACACGCATGCCCACATGTAGTGCATGCTCTCACTGACTGCCTGTACATGCATTTGTAGGTATGATGGGAAGCTGCAGACCTTGAGTGGAAGGGACGATGTGACCTTTGCTCCATCTGTGTGACTTCCCCCATCTGAAGCTCAAAATTTAGGGAGGAGGACGAATAAGAGGACCCCAGTGGGTCCCTCTGGGCTCCTGCCTAAGAGACCTATTTTCTCTGGGACTCGGACTGGCTTCATGAGTGACTGGAGCAGAAAAGGAAAAGTGAGAGTCTTAGAAATAAAAATTAAACCAACACTCGTAGAGTTCCATCTTGAATTTGCATTTTATTGAAGATATTTTTTATCCATTATCTTCATACATGGCTTTAAAAAAAATGGACATAAAAATCATGGTATATTCATAAAATGGAATATAACACAGCAAAGAAAATGATCAAACTACTGCCTGCAACGACATGGGTGAATCTTACACACACACAATGTTAAATGCAAGAAGCCAGACCCAGAGAAGATCGGCTGTAGGTTTTGTTGTTGTTTTTCTTGTTGTTGTTTTTCATAGAGAGGAAGGGAGAGGGACAGGGAGTTGGAAACATCGATCAGCTGCTTCCTGCACACCCCCTATTGGGGATGTGCCCACAACCAAGGTATATGCCCTTGACCGGAATTGAACCTGGGACCTTTCAGTCCACAGGCCAATGCTCTATCCACTGAGCCAAACCTGTCAGGGCTTGTATGTTTTTATTTATGTCAAGTCCAAAGCACAAAATAAACCAAACTATAGTGTTCAGAGGTGACAAAACTATCAAGTAAAGCAAGGAAGAACGTCCCCTAAAAGTCAGGATGATGGTTATCTTTGGGGAATGGGGCTTTAGTGAGAGTACAAGGGGGGCATTTGGGCAGCTGCTCTAATTCTTGCCTTGGTGGTGGTCCCATGGGTGTTCCACTAATGATAACTGCAAGCTGAGTACTTCTACTTCTTTTTATTCACATTTCTATACAATGTATTGTATTTTACCACATTTATAAACACAGCCCGTGAGGGCTTATAATGAAGAGCACCCCTCCATCTTGATCCCTGAGGGAAACTCCTGGCAACCATTTCTGGTTGTTCTCTTCACATCTCTAGAAATGTTGTGGAGCTCCTCTGGAACCTCTATATCAGTGAAATTGCATAATCCTTTTCATTTCTGTAAGGTCAGTAGTAATGTCTCTACTTCCACTCCTGATTTTAGTAATTTGAGCCATCTCTTTTTTTTCTTGATCAGAATAGCTAATGTTTTGTCAATTCTGTTGATCTTTTCAGAGAACCAACTTTTGTTGTGTGGTTTTTTTTCTGTTTTTATTCCTTATTTTATTTATCTCCACTCTAATATTTATTATTTCCTTCCCTCTGCTGGCTTTGGGTTTCATTTGCTCTTCTTTTTTCTAGAAAGGTAAAAGGTTAGGTTTTCACTTGAGGTCGTTCTTCTATTTTAATGTAGGTGTTTACAGCTATAAGTTTCCCTCTGAGCACTGCTATTGGCTGCATCTCATAAATTTTGACATGTTGTATTTTTGTTTTCATTCATCTCAGAGTATTTTCTAGTTTTCCTTGTGATTTCTTCTTGGACCCATTCATTATTTAGGAGTATGTTGTTTAAATTCAATGTACTTGAGAATTTTCCAGATTTCCTCCTACTCTTAATTTCTAATTTCATTCCACTGTTATCAGAGAACATACTTTGTATGTTTTTGATCTTTTTAAGTATATTGAGACTTGTTTTGTGACATAAGATATGGTGTCTCCTGGACAACATTACATTGAGCACTTGAGAGGAATGTTGGGTGGAATCTGCTATTAGATCACTATTAGAAAATAGTGCCTGTGAGGCCTAGTTGGTTTATAGTGTTTTTCAAGTCTTCTATTTTCTTGCTAATTTTATTTCTTGCTAGTTGTTCATCCATATGTCAATGGGATTTTGTATCCTACCTACATGGTACTTATAATGTGCAAGTGCAACCCCAGTTTCAGGGGCCTACAATCCAGGAAGCAGGGGGAGCTTCCATTCTCCTGAGCTGGGTCACCCCATCCCTGCTCCCCAGTACAGGATGTCCTCCCTCACCCCACACTGTCCTATAGCCTGGAGTCTTGGACAGCTGTGAACTCCCCCCACCTCATCAGCTTCAACTATCTGCCACATTCCCCGGGTTACTAACCCTGACAAAAGCAAAGCAGGACTGGAAGAGGTCTCAGAGAGCATGTGGAGGACAGATGGAGAAACTGAGGCCCAGGGAAGGGAAGGATCTTGTTCTATATCTCTTGGAGCCAGGCCAGCTAGTGCCGCATCATTTGCTGAGCCCTCAGCACCAGAACTGAACCACTGGTTGTCAAAAATCAGAGACCCTATTGAAGTCACCCTTTGTGTCATTTCCATTTGCACTGTGGGGTGGTGGTGGGCAGAGGCGGGATTAGAGGGAGTGAGAGGAGCTGTGTTGAATGGATATCCCAGGGCACTCAGACGACCTATGCTTCCATCCCAGCTTCACTACTCTGAGCTGTGTGACCTTGGGCACATCACTCTCTGAACTTCAGTTTCCTCTGAAAGCATGATGATCATCATTTACCAAGTCCCCACCATGCACCTGGTACTTGAACATATATGATTTCATTCAATTCTCCCAACAGCCTTGGCAGAGGGAAATACCTTTGGCATAGGAAGAAACGAGGGCCCATAAAGCAAAATAACTCCCCCAAATCTACAGGCATTCACCCATCACTCTCTTGTGGCTCCAAAGCTATAGCACAGAGAGCCACCCTTGCCACATGGCCTCCACTCACCCTTGGAACTCGGTCCAAGGCAGATTTGAAGGCAGGTTTGAAGGGAGATGGGGTGCCAGATGATATTCATCACTAGGAGTGCTGTTCATTTTGTTAGGTGTGATCACAGCATGGTCAGTTATCAGAGAGATACACACTGAAGTACATCTAGATGAAATGGCCTACTATCTGGGATTTGCTTTCAACTACCCCAGCAAAGAAAAGAAGAAAAAGAAGAAGGGGCAGATGAAATAAGATCAGCAAAGCTGATAATTGTCACTGAGTGATAGGTACTTGGGATTCATAAACTCTTCTCTAGTTTTTAACACTTCAAATTTTTCATAATAAAACATTAACAAAAACCCTCCAACTACCACCACCAAGTTGCAGAAACAAGAAAGGTTAAAAAAAAAAAAGACTGCCTTTTAGACACATGAACTCTCAAAGCTAGAAAAGGCCTTAGAAATCAACTTGTCTAACTCCCCATACAGATGGGGAAACTGAGGCCCAGAGAAGGGCATGCTGGGAGTCACCAGCATCTGGGTGGCAGCCTTGCTCGTGAGATTTCCCTGCACAGTCCCTGCATCGAGGGGCAAGGATGGAGGTACCCTCTTGTAGTTCTAAAAGGCTGCCAAAAAGTCGTGCTGGTGGGAAAGGAAACAAGACAGTGAGAAAGGGCTGTATTAGTCTATTGCAGGAACACAATTCAACCCACTACAGAGGCGCTATGGGTCACCACGAAGTGGTGTGTCCTCTTCACTCACTCCCACCCCATAACTGAGTCACCTGAGGCCAGTGCTGGCCCACCTGCCACCAGGGGCTGAGCCCAAGTCCTGGTCTGCATTGGAGGCACCTAGTCCTGGAAGGAGCAGGACATTGTTCGTGGCTTCTCTCATGCTGGGGACTGTACTGGGTGCTGGGGAGGAGCTAAGAGGGGAGCTGATTCCTGTTTCAGGGCCTCTCACAGTCTCATGGGGGAGCCGGACTCACGCCCAGGGAAGCCTGGGAGTGCCTGGTTTAGGCTGACATACACTGTGGGATAGAGTGCTGGGGCTGCCTAGGGAACAGGAGATGAGGGAGGTGATGTCCGAGTTTAGCCTTGAAGGATGAGAAGGACTTCAAAGGAGAGAAGTGGGGAGGAGGTTCCAAGTGTGTGATTGAGGGGGGTGTAAGGAGGGTCCCCGGTTGGAGCTCCCCCAGCTGGGTCCCCAGAAACTCTTCCCACACTTGCTGTCACCAGCTATGTCCCCTACTGACCCCTCCACCAGGAGCTGAGCTCTGGAGGGCAGAGGCTCCCCATTTCATCCGAGCAGCTCAAGACAGCGCTGGCACAGAGGGCGCTCAGCACGTTTTCTGGCTAAGAAACTAAATGAACGAAGGGCTGCTTCAGAAGGAAGCCTCTAAGACAGGGGTGGGGAACCCTTTTTCTGCCAAGGGCCATTTAGACATTTATAACATCATCTGCAGGCCATACAAAATTATCACTTAAAAATTAGCCTGCTATATTTGGTCAAATGTTTAATTAACTCACTCCTGATGCCTTGGCAGGGCCAGACCAAGTGATTCTGTGGGCCTTATACAACCCGCGGGCCAGATGTTCCCCACCCCTGCTCTAAGGAAAGGCCCTTGAGAACCTCTCAGTGAGGACCACCTTGAGGTGGGGGACCCCGCCCCCCAACTTACCTTCAACACATGCCACCATTATTACCAGCAGGGATTGACTCATGAGGTTCTTTATTTACCATGATCACACACACACACACACACTCCTCAAGGATTTGAGGCAGCTTGCAAAAAAACACATAACAGGGTAAAATAAAATTTAGATAAGTGGAGATGAAATTGAGACCAAAGAAACATGTGGGTACAAATATCGGCATCAGCATCATCCACTGAGGATCTACTGTACGCAGGACACAGAGTGGTGATTCCAATTTCTCGAGGGAAGGGGGTGGTATAGTGAGGGGGAGCCTAGCGATTTTTTAATTCCAGAGTTTTAGATTTGGAAAAGCTCCTGTATGTGCCTGAACTCAATCTCCTCCACAAAGCGGAATGCCCTCTACCTCATTCATTCACTCATTTATTCAATAATCTTTACTGAGCACCTACTGTGTGCCTGCTGATAAGCACTGATAAGACAGCCATCCTAGACAGAACTGCGGGGATCCATTGCTGCTCCATAAATCTTTGGTCTTTGCAGAGTGCTCTCCAAGGGTTTCTCTCTGGTGGCCCTTTGCGCTGATCCTGCAGGGCAGTGGACACAGCTGTACAGGCTGGGATCCAACCTGCCAGGGCCTCTTAGAAGGAGGGAGAGTGGAACCCAGGCTCAGCCTGGCTTTTCTGGGATGGGAAGGAAATTGATGCGAGGCATTCTAACAGGCCTTTTCACATGTGGTATTTCATTTTATGTCATAATGCAGTGCTACAGGGCTAGACACTCCGCTTCTCTGTGCCTCATCTGTGCGGTGGTGATAATTAAAAATGAAAGGACCTGATGTGCCGCTGTTTTTAACTGTGATATATAAGATGTCAACCACAGGAGAAACTGGTTTTACGGGAACTATTGGCGCTATCTTTACAACTTTTCAGTGAACCTAAAATTATCCAAAAATAAAGTTCCTTAAAAAAAGCCAAAGAACTAACAGACTATCTCATAAGACTGTTGTGAGGAAGACTTACTGAGCCTAAGTATTGGTGATTATGACTTAATTCTCACAAAATATTGTGATGGGGACTGATGGTTCATACTAGCCTCAGTGACCAGCCTCAGGTCATACAGAGAGTATTAGGTGACAGCAGGATTTGAACCCACGCCGGAAACTCCCCAAAGGCCACCCATCCTTCTGCTACACTCTGCTGCTTCTCATACTTTAGAATTTTTAGTGACAAGGAGTGACTGCCTCACCAGGGACCGTTCTGCGAGTTAGGAACTGATAGTTATAAAGACAAACAGTCAAATGTACTCCCCTGTGGCTTCCCTGAGCTGATCCTCTTCTACCCCTTGGGACTGCATGGAACACATCTCCGCCTTGTGCTCCAGCCGACCCTCAGGTGGATTAAGCAGAGTCCGCATTCTATGCTGAGGCCCAACGTCCTTGACCCCTCCCATAGCATAGCCAGGAACTCAGTTCCAGTGGCCACCCCACCCCAGTCCCATGAGCTGACCCATCTCACCTGGCCATTGTCTCTCTTTACCTTAAGCAAAGGGCTCAGAAAAGGCCCAGGGCTCAGGGTGCGGCCCCTTAGAGCTCAGCCATTCTCTTCATCCAGGGTTCTGGGCAGCATGGTGCCACGCATGCTACCGGAGAGTAAAAAAGCTTTTGAGTAGCCTCATCTTGGTGCCGGAGGAGACAGGGAGAGCATGGCCCAGGTCAACAGGCTGCCCCCAAATCAGAAGACACAGCGTTCAGTCCTGGCAACTCTCTGCGGCAGAGCAGCCAGAGGCAGTCCTATAACATTCCCGAGCCTCATTTTCCTCATCCGTAACACAGGGGAACTAATGGCAGTACTTCCTGTCCCTTCCTACCTCTAAGCAGTCTCCCAAATGAGGTGGGATGCCCCATCTTGGCCTCTTTCCCCACCGTCCTTTATACTGCCCTACCACACATCACACATAGAACTGTAACCCCGGTTTTCTGGTATCTCTTCTCTCCCCCCTCCCCCCCAGAAGCCTATGATTTCATCTGAGGCAGCACCTTAAGGTCCCCAGTGTCTAATAAATTCACAGTAGAAAGCATGTCGCACTTCCCCATGAGGTAGAGATGGGGTAGATACTATTATTATCCCTGTTTTACAGAGGAAGAAGCTGAGGTACAGAGAAGTGTCTGAAACTGTACCTGCTACATTGAAAGTATCAAATATCTGGTTTTAGAGAGATGACAGGGTGCATAGGCAAGTGAATGAGTGGATTGGTGGGTTGGCAGGTATATAAGTAGATGGGTGGGTGTATGAAAGGACGGATGGGTGCAAATGGGTGAATAGATGAAAGAGTAAATGGGTGAGTGTATGGGTGGGTGCGCATGTGAAAAGATGGATGGATGAATAAATGGAAGAATGGACGGATGGATGGATGGATGGATGGATGGATGGATGGATGGATGGATGGAAGAATGGATGGATGGATGAAAGGAAGGATGGATGGATGGATGGATGGATGGATGGATGGATGGATGGATGGATGAGTGAATGGATGAATGAGTGAGTGAGTGGATAAGTGCATGAATGGACAAGTGCATGAATAGTGATTCAGAATGTACTTCTGTTATCAAGACCTAAGAGTGGGGAGATAACCTTGCAGCCATATAATGGGTGGAAGCATTAAAAATAGCAAAGGAAACCTTACCCTAATAATGGGAAGACTCTGGAAGCAGGAGTCCCCCCCAAATCCAGATCCTTGGGCAAGCTTCCATCACCCAGGCCTGGGGATTTCTCTTCCCCTGCCGCTGATACCGGCCCCAGACAGCCCCTCATGCCTGCAGATGAAAGGTTGGCAGAGGCAGCAGGTGGGCTGGCGGCCTGTTCCTTCATTGTCTGCGCTAACCTTCCTCCTGGCTGCTTGTTCCTCCCAATGTTACACTTGTCTTCCTGCAACACTTGGATACCCCAGCCAATTTTGTCATGCAAATGGATTCAGCCCATTGTAAATCCCTGGAGGGAGCAGTCTCCCAGCCAGGGGGGCGGGGCTGTGCTGAAAGCCCCACAGGCTTCCCTGCAGCTCCCCTCATTGCACCAAGTAAGAGGGTTACAGACCTTTGCTGTGGAACCTTGGCCCTTCCCTCCGAGAGTCCCAGACCATTGGAGCCAGCACAGGCTTTAGAAATGGGTGGGCTTTGGTAATAGGTAAAAACCTGAAGCCCAAAGTGGGCCAGTGACTTGACACAGACACGGCCCGCTAGCTAGGGCTCAGCCAAGTCCTCTGATTCTCAGCCAGAATTTTCTCCACTAGGTTGAGCTGCCCCTGGCATCTTCCTCATTCAAAGCCCATTGGCCACCAGCATGGCCCAAGTCCACCCCTCCGCCCAATCTAACTGAACCCATGAAGTCACCTGGGGCCTCGGGGAGGGTGAGCCCTGCAGGTGAGTTCTTCCCCAAGGGGCAAGGACAGAGGTCCTGGGTACACTGGCTCCAATCAGCATGCTGGCAGCATGCAGGGTGGGAGATGAGGAAGGGAGAACTGGCTTTAGTTTCAAGGCTATAACACGCCAGGCACTTTACACCATCCTTGTCTAATTCATACAGTAATTCTGTGAGATCGATATTGTCCCCACTTTATAGATTAGAAAACTGAGTCCAGGGAGATGACATGCCTGTCCCCAAGGCCACACAGCTTCAAGTGGAGATTTGAATCGCAGGCCACAAGATTCAGGCACTCCTGAGCCTATGTTCTTTCCACGCCACATTCTGCCACTCCTGCCAAACTCTGCCATCAAGAATCAGCCTCTCATTGGGCTGTGACAGCTGATGAGGGTGGGGTTGATGAGGGGAGTGGTCACTGGCAGAGCCTGACTTTCCAGGAGGTGAGAATTTCAAGCTATTTGGAACACAGGGGCTCCCAGTGATACACTGGATGGAGCCCTGTCTCCTTCCCCTATCATTTAAGGCCCTTCCCAACCTCCCCCAGCGCCCCCATACACACACTCAACTCCTGACTCAACCTTCATTCTTCACGCCTCCTAATCTCCAGATCTCTGTATAGGCTGTTCCCTCTGCTTGAAATGCCTTTCCCCACTTGGTCCGCTTTCTGATCTTCCGGGCTTGATTTGGTTGTCCCCCTGACCCTCTTCTCCCCCATGGACAGTGTCCGTTTCTCCCTCCTCTGTACTCCTGTAGTTCTCTCACGCACACCTATTACGTTGCCCAGCGTGTAGGAATTTGCATGAGGTGTTCGTCTTCTCCACTAATCCCCAAGGGCCAGAAGGGCGTATTACCATCCAACACCATGACTAGGGCCCTCAGAGTCACTGAAGGAACAGTAATTGTCAAGATAACAGCAGATGGACCGAGAACTCAATGTGTCCAGGCGTTGTGCTAAGAAACTTCCTAAATAAACGATCTCATCAGTCCTTACAACCGTCCCACGAAGCAAGCTACATCATTACCTCGTTTCACAGGGGGAAAAGGTCAGAAAAAGGCCCGTGTCCCAGGCCGCACAGAGCCCAGGCTGCAGACCCTCGCCTCCCCCGTCACTACAGGGCTTGGTCCAGCCTGAATTTAGGGCTTGAGGGTATTACAAGTCTCTGCCCAAATGTGCCCACTCCCCTTCGCTGGCTTTCCTGGGAGCAGGAGCGTCCGAGGGGAGGCGGAAAGAAGTGGTCCCACGGTAGATGGAGGGGAGAGGGTGGCCAGTGCTTTGACACACAAAACGTGCTGGTGGCATTGCCCAGCGCCAGGCTCCTCATGGGCATTCCATAGAACGTGCTGAAGAAGGGGAGGGAGGAAGGGAGACGCACAGGTCCAAGGCGTTAAGAGGACAGGAGCCTCCACGTCGCCATGCGGACAGGGGTCTGGCTTATGGGAAGCTCATCCTCTCAGTGACTCTGTTGAGTGAGGCCTGGCCTGAGGTGAAAGGCCCCAGAATCAGAAGAACCTGCTCTGCCTGCCTTTGCCAATGCCCTCAGACATCCCCTCCCTACTCTGACCTCAGCTGTGCGATGTGGAATGGAACCATAGAACCATCCCCACCCCCACAAACCCCTGCAGCCAGCTCAGAGAGCCTGGGCCGGCCCCCCCACCCCACCCCCCAGCTCACACTCCTGCTGACACACGGGGCCCTGATGCCAGAGGCTGCCTTGGCATTCACCCAGGCCCGGGGCCCACTGGGCTGCCCGGAGTCACGACGCTGCCTTTTGCTTTTGCTGGCATAATGTATGCCCCGTGCTGCCGCCCCAGTCACTCAATCCCAGCCGGTCTGCGGAGGCAGAGATAGCCCTTAATGAGAAGGGCCCCGGCTTTATCTGCTTTCTACTTCAGCCATTATCTCCCCCAGTCTATAGACACGCAGTTACCTCTGACAATAATGCTCAGAGGCAACAAATGCTGATGAGTTTTCTATGCAGTCCGCACAATAAGTCTATCAAAACAACCTCGGAAAATTATGAACCCCCGTGACAGACAAATACAACCAGCTTCGGTGTGAATTTAGAGCCCCCAATGCTACGATTCTTTTAATTCTTCAGGCCTCCCTTATCTCTGCTGTTCCTCTTCTGGTGGGGAGATAACAGTAATTCTTCTCTGTGCCGGGTTTTTTTTTCTCTCCCTCCGCCTTCCTTGCTTTTTTTTTTTTTTTCCACCCACTGAGTGAGATGTTTTCTGTGTCTTTCTGCTTGCTAAAGATAAAGGGTTAAAGACCAACTTATGTTGGGTGCTGGGGGAGGGGGAGGGGGCACGGGAGAGGGGGGAAAAAGTAATCAGCATTCAAGAGATTGCTATCGGAGAAACTGCAGCAGAGAACAGTAATTTTGCGGGCTCCAGCGAGGGCTCTCTCCACTCCCCCCCCCTTTTTTATGAATGCACATAATGCCTGGAGTGTTGGGGGCAGATAAAAGAATTAGCAGCAGCCAGGGGGACGGAGGCCTGGAGAACAGGGGAGAATTAGAATGTCTATCTTTGTCTCTTCCGGCTCATCCAGCCAGCCGAGGCTCCCGGGCTCGTAAACAATTTAATCTTTTTGCTACAGTTAAAATACAAAGACAGCAAGCCTCCTTCTTCCAAATGGAAAAGGGAGGAGGAGCAGGCCAGGAGGAGGAGGATTGCGGGAATCTGGGGAGGGGGTGCTGCACTGGATGAAGGAGCGGCAGAGAGGAAAGGGCTGACACAACCAACTTTTCTGCTGCAGCTTAACCCCCTGGCCTTGAGACCTCAGAACTCTCCTCCCCCCCACTCCCACCCCCGCCTTCACACACACGCCCAAGCTGCCCCAGCCTAGTCTTGGTTTGGTCCAGGCTCCCTCCAGGCCTGGAGGCTCAGTCATTGGTGGGGGAAGAGGGGAGTCTTGCTCCTACCAAGGGCCCCTGGTCCCTATTTTCCTGGGTGGTGGCAGCTGTTGGCCCTTCCCGTACTTCTTCCTTTGGTCTTCCCTTTTCCCTCCTTCACTTCCTGCCTCTCCTTCCCACCCACCCCCCCTCCTTTTCTAGGCTCCAGTGAGAACTCTCAGGTCATGCAAAATGCGCTCACTTTCTCTTACCCACCAGGCTGCAAGCTCCCTGAGGGCAGGGACTGCTGTGGCTACTTGCCATTGTGCGCCCTGTGCAGGGCAAGGGTGGGGCTCTCTGCCTAGAACAGTTCTCTATCTCTGGCCTAAGACAAGTGACAGAGGGAAGCTGAGACAGGAGGGAAGCACATGCTCTGCCTCCTCTCCCCAGCTCTTTCACAGGCACATGCTCATGTGCATGCGAGCACACAGTGGGGGGACCGAACTCTGGGAAAGAACATAGCCCTTCTGGAAGGACAGAGCACTTTGAGGGACCCGAAAATACGGTAGAAAAAAGAATTCTGAGGGGCCCTGGAGATAAGTTAGAGAGGGGACCCTCCTACCTAGGGAGGCCAGAAGCCCATGTGACTGACCAGCTGGACACCCTTAGAGCAATCCAAACAGCCGACACCCCAAGTGCTCACTGAATCCCCACACAGAGGCCACTTTCAGCCATTCCAGCTGCATGAAAGGCCCAATTTTCATAGAGCCAAAGTGGAAGCTGGGTCTTCCTTTTCTGGCCTGTTTCTCCTATGGAGGGCTAATTCCAGTGGGCCAGCATTAAATGGACTGCCCTCTCTTATTTCCAGCTCCTAAAAGGCCAGGGCCAGGCCTTCCTCACTGCTGGATGCCCAAGCCCAGCACAGCACCTGGTCAAGCTGGGTGAATTGTGCTGAGTGCTTTGGTGGATAAAGAGATGAGTGAATGAAGCCAGTGAAACAGGGTGGAGGCAGAGGGTGTGGGGAGAAGGGAGTCTCTTTGGGCACCAGACACACACTTGAAGAGGAGCCACTCAGGAAAAGGATGGGGGAAGGAAAAAGGGCCCAGAAGAAGGATGAGCGTGTGGTCCAGAGAGCTAGTCCTCTCCCCAGGCCCCCCGAGCTGAGCCACTCCGTGAATGGAGGGAACCAAGGCCGTGATCAGGACGCAGCCAGGTGCAGCCCGGCTGGAGCTCAACTACATTCACTGTGAATCCCTCAACCCAGGAAGGCCTGGGGGGAAACATGGGACTTGGGGTCTAGGAATCTGGATTCCTCACAGCTCTACCTCTTGTTGGCTGTGTAATCTCAAGTAAGTCTATCTGATCCTCAGGCCCCTGTCTGTAAAATGGAAAGAATAATGACCTTTACCATACAGCATTGGGTTAGCACCTTTAGAGAAGGGATCGGCATGTGCAGGCCCTGAGTGCCTTGTAATGACAAGCATAGCAGACACAATAAACTAAGGATGCCAAAAACACAGACTCCTCTCCACAAAGCAGCTATTATTATTATTATTATGTAGCTGAGGAGACACAGAAGTGGAACGTAGGGTAGGTTTATATAAATAATGTTCAAAAAATAAAATTTTATATTTTAAAACCAGCTAAGTTATTTTCAAATGTACATTAAATATATATAATCTTGGTCATGTCCTAAGCCAGGGTATCCTAAATTGTCCACATATCAGAATCACTTGGGCAGCTTTTAAAAAATATTAGATTCTGAGCCCAAACCTAGAGAATCTGAATCAATATGTGGAGGGCAGGGGGAGGGGGAGTGGTTGAGGGTGTGGATTTCTTAAAGAGCCCAGGTGCTTCAGTCAAGGAGTTGAATCTAGGATCTGCTGTTTTAAGCTGCAAAGAAATAGGTTTCATTTTACCCATCAATTCAACAAATGCTTTCTGAGCACCTGCCATCTATCTTTGTCTGTGTTGGGGTGGTGGGGGTAGGGGGATAAAATGAAGCCAAAAACCCATAGGGCATGAGAAAGCCGTGTCTAATCCGCCAATAGAGATTCCTCAAGCCCCAGCCTCAATCCAAAAAACCTACCCAGCACTGATTTCTCCCCTTCTGATACCTGTAGGGTTTAGCGCCCCTTTATTTAGGAATAGAACAGGAAGGGTCTGCTAAGTGTTGAGCTCTGCATTAGGGATTTAACTATACGTATGATCACATTTAATCCTCACAAAACTCTTGTGTCATAGCCATTATTATTTGCCTATTATTAATTAGGAAATAGAGGCACAAAGGGCTGAGGAACTCACTTAAGTTCACCAAGCTAGAAAGGGGCAGGATCACCCCTCCCCTCCAAAAATAAACAAACAATGGTATGCTGCTTAAGTACAGGGTTGTGAAATTCTATTTCTTTGTTATTAACCACAGTGCCTAGCATTCCATCATTCAGTCATCCATTCAGAAAACTGATCAACTACCCACTGGGTGCCAGGCACTGAACTATGGGGGATATAAAAAGACACTGCCCTCAAAGAGCGCAGAGTTTAGGAGGGGAACTTGGGCAACTGCAGAAATAAGTCAGAGGCAAGTAATGAGTGTCTCCCAGGAGAAAGGCAGTAGCAAGTGATCAATGTGCAATGGAGAGAGATTCCTTCCAACTTTGGGGACTCAGGATGTCAGGAATCTGGCAGTCCTTGGCAAACACCGAGGTCTTATTTCATCAGAGAGGTGAAGCACCTCACCCAAGGTCACACAGCTGGGTGTGCCATAAATACATGATGAATCGAGTGAGATTATTCACTAACTCCAATTACATTTTAACCACTAATAACTTGGCTCCAGCTCTCCTAATGGGATTTCCTCCTTGGACATCAGCCTTCCCTCCCCACTTCCACTGATACTGGCCAATTAGAGAAGGGCCGGTGCTGTGATTGGGGTCATGGTGAGAGGACGAGATGGAGAGGACCACAGTTCACCCTCATCCAAGGCTGAGGAGGAGGTGATCCGTTTCAGGTGCTCACAGCCTCTTATAATGAAGAAACTGAGGGCTCACCCACATGGGGAGAGGCACAGACTTGCAAGTCCAGTTCCCCCAACATGCATGCCCAGAGAGGACACCTGCTCTGCACACAGCTCCATGCCAGAGCCAGCAGGCACGCAGAGTGATGTGGCCTACAGGCAAAGAGGCCTGCAGACAGACATAGACAACGAGGAGGAAAATACTCCATGAAATCCACACATACCTGAGAATAAATCAGATGTTGCTATACACAGAACCGCAAAACGGAGAGAGTCACAGAGACCCAGAAAGATGCAGGCAGACACAAAAGGATTCTGGGGCACAGTCAGATATCTACTTATGTATTCCACAGAAATGGATTAGGCACCTACTATGTGCAGGCACAGGGAGATAAAAGACAGTCTTTGCCATCACAGAGCTCATGGTCTGGTGAGAAAGAGCAAGCATGGGTATGGCAACTACAATACAGTGAGCAAAAAAACACAAATATGAAAGGAAGAAGCACAAAAAGAGAGCCAGAGAGAAAGGCACAAAGAGAAACCCAGAGGTGCGGAGGTGGAGGAAGGCAGAGTGGAGACACACGGAAGTGCTTAGAGCGAGAGCAAAGAATTGCATGCATGCACACACACACCAACACCTCTGCTGTGCGGGAGTACAGAAAAAGACCCCTTCCCAGGCCCCCCTCCCAGCAGACTCCAAGCTTTCTACTGTGAGGATGTAGGAGTGAAGCGTGGTGGTGGCCAAGCTTTCTCCTTGAGGGTATAGCAGGCTCAGACAGGGAAGAGCTAGGCCCTGACAAAGGCAAACAAGGTCTGCAGATGACGGGCAGATGACAGCTGCTAGAGTTGCTTCCCACCCACAACTGTCCTGGGAGCCAAGGACAAGAACCCAGCTCCTGCAGATTCTGGATGATGACTGTGCCCGAGTCAGCATCCCCCTGCCCCAAACCAAGAGCCCTTCAGTTCACCCAGTGAAGAGTAAGGGTCTCTCCTGACCCTCAGAAAGTCCCAGTCACCTCATCTGGAACCATGCACTTCTGAGAGCTAACATTCTTTGGGTCTAACTTAAATCCCTCCTACTGCAGCCGAGGTCCAATTCCAGTGGTAGGGTAGGAGCTCTAGGTCACAGAGCAGGTGTTCCCAGGATGCCCCCTTCATTATCATCTGCTTAAGGGCCTGGCCCACTGGAAGTTGTCTAAAGTACCATCCCCTCAGAGAGCCTCCGCCTAGCTCCATGATACAGAAGGGAAAAAGTTGCGCTGGGGGTAGCCCAAGATTTTGCAGAGGTGGATTTGGAAAGGGACTGGAAACACCCCTGATTCCTGAAAGTACACCCCTTTCCTCCCACACCACCTAGACATTGGTTCCTAGTAGGAGCACAGCCCTGGGCAGACTTGAAAACAAAAGAACACAGCCCACACACAAGACTGGAGAGGGTTTGGGTAACAGAAGGAGGACATGATCCTCTCCAGCCACCCACACAACCCCACCCAAGCCCTACACACTCACCTAACAGCACAGGGTCAGATGACCAACCGGTCACCTCCCGGCCCTTGCCTCTTCCCACCACCGGAGCCTTTGGTCACCTGCTCTCCTCCGACTCCTTCCTCACACATTTCTGTCCATTTAACAAACATCTATTGGGGCCTCCTCACAGGTAGGCACTGGGATGTGGCTAAGAGCAAAACTCCCCTGGGGGTGGGTGAAGGAGACCGACCCCAGGCGAATAACCCCACAAGAGTCTCCATCAGGACAAATGAGGAAGAGGCCAGGCCGGTCCAGGGGCTCACCTTCCCGGCACCCTCTATTCCTCCGCTCTGGCCTCTCTACCCGACATGGGCATCCTCTGGCCGGCCATGGGCCCTAGCCCTTGCAACGCTCTGATTCCCCACGCCCCCCACTCCAACCCGACCCCAAGCCAGAGCCGACACCGACCCTGAACCCACGCCCCGTCCTGACTCGAATTCCACCCATGCTCCCTCCGTCCAGCGGGCAGCTGGGCTCTGCCACAGCCTGCAGAGAGCGTGCGCTGGTCACTCCTGGAACTGCGGGCAGGGGCGGGGGCAGAGGCGGGGTGTGTGTGGGAGGAAGGCCTCAGGAGAGTGTGCATCGCCCACGCAGGGCCTGCCCTGGGGATGTTAAGTGCAGGGCCCAGACTTAAGTAGCAATTAAGGCTGCAGGGAAGAAAGAGAAGGCCAAACAGCCTGTTTATTTCCCTCCCTCCACTATCCCCATCACACACACCGCCTAGTCAGAAGAAGAGAGGGAAAGAATGAGAGGGAAAGGGGAAGGGGGAAAAAAGACCACTAAACCAAGCCTTGCTGCAATTAGGAGAGCCGGTTGAGGAAAAAGATATGTATTAAATGGATGTTTCTGCACAAAAACCCCAGGCTGACAACATCTCTGGCCTTGTAAGGGGGAAATGACCATGCCTCGGTGTTTACACAGCCGACATCAGGGGGAATTATGCTGTCATACTGACAACTGTAGGAGGACAATTTTAAAATTACACCGTTCAACACCTTTAATGATTTGTAACAGAAGAGGTGTGGCTACTCCTATTAAATGTGTTGCCAAATCAATAAAAGGGATAATTGGAGTTGTTAGAGCAAATTATAGCAGCGTCTCTTCTGTTGCTGTACAATGTTCCCTTGTAAACTGCTATTACAGGCAGCACCGTATTTCTCTCTTATTTGGCCGCTTTGTAATGAGTTGGCATTTTGCAGCATAATAGTTCCACTTTCTTTTATGGAGCTCTCACTTTAACTTTTTCTCCTTTGTGCAGCCTATAATTTCCTCGCCCTCCCTGCCTCCCGCCTGTTTTCAGAGGTGGCCGCTCTGCCTGTCAGCAGTCTCTAGGTGATAAACTATATTATTTCACATTATTTTCAGGCCTTTGCAATTGGCAGTCGGATGGGGTTGAGGGGTAGATGGGTCTGAAGGGACGGGGCTGTGGAAGGTGGGGGAGAGAAGAGACAGGGCCAGGAGGAAAACTAAAAATTCACAGAAATCGAAAGAAAAGGGAACGAGGGGACACAAGGCTGACCTCGTTCCCGGAAACTGGAGGCCTGGCTCTTTAAACATAGGACTTGCCAGAGGGTTCTGAGCTGAGCAGAGACACTGGCTGGTGGCTTAGCTAGTGGTGTGAGGGAGTGTGCAGGAAGTACCCTGCCAGACCCCATCTTCATCGTCAGCACCTCTGCCTCTCCCTGCTCCTTAAATAAATAAATAAATAAATAAATAAATAAATAAATGGATAAACAGCTCAGGACTAAGGAGCTATTGTGTCTCCATACCCCTCACCCACCTTCTCCCCTGGGACAGAGGCAGGCAGCCAGAGCTTGGGCCAGGACACAGGAAGACTCCCGGATAGATGGGTCTTAGAGGATGGATGAGCCACTCCCATTGCAGACAAAGCCAGAAGCCACTGGGAATTCTGAGGCACCCTCATCATGGCAGAGGCAGGGAGATGGAGACCGTCACAGGCCTGGGAATGTATCAGGAGTCCGGAAGCCTGGTTCCAGGCCTGAAAGTGCCTCCTCACCTCATCCACACGCAGGCCTTGACCCTCGGCTAGAAAGGACAGTGTTTCCAGGCAGCTCGGGACCAACCCTGCCACAGTGTTGGCAGATACAAATCCCACACAAACCTCACTCAGCCAGTCCCTGCCTTGGGCTGCAGGACAATCAATCCGAATCACTGAGAGGCCTCAATGAGAGACAATTGGAAAAGAAACGCCACTTTATTACTTCCACAGGGCTGCCATTCCTGGAACCCACCTGCTGCCAAGCTGCGGCAGCAAGACCTGCTCGGATGAGCAGATAAGACTGGATAGTGAGCAAATAAGATCCATTTGCAATGAGCAGCGTCAATTTGCTTGCCAACAATGAGAAAAGTCTTAATTCTCTTTGGTAGGTTCCTTGTGGCCCTTGGAGTGTCCTCTTGTTTCCATCCTTCATGGCTCAAGCCAAGAGGGCAAATGGAAGTCGACTTGCCTAGGTGCAACCAGAGGAAGTCCTAGATTTTTGAGGTTTCAGTGAATGCCATTTAACCTGTGACAGATTCCCAGACACCAGCTTCCTAATTTGCGTAATAATCAGTCCCATAAAATCCCAGCACAACGAAAATGTGTGGACAGCCCCATAGTATCTTCTTTTAGCAGAAGCTGGCATTTTTCTTTATATGGGTCTATACTAACAACGATCTCTGATATTCCAGGCTCTGTACTGAGTGCTGGCAATCTGGGGGTGAACACAACAGACACCATTGTTGCCCTCCAGGAGCTGACAGTATGGTGGGGAGCTGATACTAACAGTCATAACATAGTCATCTTTACACTAGAATTATGCAAAAGTGATGGAAAAGTGCTTTGTCTTATCAGAGGCGATGGGGTGTGGTGGTGGAAAGAGCACTGAGTAGTCAAGAGGCCTGATTTCTAGCCCCAGGTCTGCACCTTTCCTCTGAGAGCCTCAGCTTCTCTGTGAACTCAGGGCATATGTATTCATTCAGCAAATATTTATTGAGGACTTACGGTGTGTTGGGTATTGTATTAGGTACTGGAAATACAATACTGAGCAAGACAAGTGTAAGGCTTACTCTCTGGAAGCTTACAGTCTAGTAGCACAGACAGATGTCAATCAAATAGTCACACCAGGATGTGATGAATACTGGGAAGGAGAAACACATGAGCTTATTTGTAATCGCTAAAGACTGGAAACAACCCATATGCCTAAAGAAAGCAAGTGGCTGGAGTACAAAGGGGAAGATGGTCTTCGATGCTGCTGCAGAGGTGGGCAGCGGTCCTGGACAGGTGGCGGCAAGTCAAGGGTTGGCCCTTGATCCAAAGGACAAGAGAAAACTGCTGGTAGGTTTTAAGCAGGAAAGTAACATGACCTAACTTGCATGTTAGGAACAAACAACACTGGCCGCATACATATTGGGCAGAGAGAATTGGAGAGGCTCAAAGCAGAAACAGGGAGGTCAGTTAGGAGTCTGTGAGAGCATTCACAGTGGTTTGCAATTGACAAAGGAAAGGATGCTCAACATCATTCATCAGAGGAACACAAGTACCACCGCCATGAAATTCTACTACATACCCATCAGAACGGCTAAAATGTTAAAAGACTGGTAAAACCAAGGGTTGGTGAGGATGTGAAGCAACTGTAACTCTCATACGCTACTGGTGAGAATTAGTAAATTAGTACACCACTTTGGAAAAAATGTTTGACCCTATATATTAAGGTTAAATATAAGGGTTACCTATGACCCAGAATAAGACTCACCAAAAGACATGAGCTTTATTTCTAATAGCTGGAAGCTGGAAACAACACAACTGTCCAACAACTGCAGAATGAATAAATAAATTGTGGTGTATCCACACTGTGGGACATGACACAGCAATAATAAAAAAAAGAGAGAAAATCTACTGATACGCAACACATGGGTGAATTTCACAACAGCAGCCGAGGGTATACTGCATGTTTCTATTTATAGGAAGTTCAAAAACAGGCAAAAGAAATCTCTATGGACAGTGGCTAGAATAGTTGTTATCCTTGGAAGGGATGACTATGAGGAAGGAGAAGGGAACCTGCTATAGAGCTGGGAACATTCTTTATCTTGATCTGGGAGGTGGTTAAACTGGTATAAAAACACATTAACCCATATGTTTAGGGTTTGCTCACTTTACTAAATGTGTTATACCTCAAAAAAAGCTTAATAAAAAAATTAAGTGGCTTAAACTAGGAAGCAGGCAAAGGCGATAAAGAGATTTTAAAAGAAAATAATCCTGCACAGAATAAAGAGATATTTAAAAGATAAAATAATCCTGGCCAGTGTTGCTCACTGGTTAGAATGTCATCTATGCACTGAAGGGTTTAGGGTTCAATTCCCAGTCAGGGCAGAGGTTGCGGGTTCCATTCCCCCATCCCGTCAGGGCACATACAGGAGGCAACTGATCCATGTTTCTCTCTCACTCTCTCTCTCCCCGCCTTCCTCTCTCTCTGGAATCAATGAAGAAGAAAAAAAAAGATAAAATAATGCCCACCTAGCTTGCCTTACCAAAGTACCCTGAAGGTTGAATGAGATAATGTACAGAAAAGGTTGTCACCCCAGTGGCTTTCTTGCTGTGAAAATTCCAACTAAAACAAAAAGAATTCCAGGCTCAGTGCTCATTTGTTCTGAATAGCCCCACAACTAATACCAACTTCACCACCCTTCAGGGGAAGAGCATAACAAATGTTTGCCTGAAGTATGGGATAGCTGTCTTTATAGAAGCTATGGGCTCAACCAGAAGGCCCAGCACGGACCTCGGGACCAAAGAGGCTGGGAGGCACGCGGAGCTTCCTGGTAGTAAAGAAGCCACTTGCTTTCCAGCTATAGCAGAACCACTAGGGGCTGCTCCAAGTCCCTCCTTATCCTAACTGCACTGACTCACACCTTTTTCATGGGGTAACGGGATTTCCACAGGGGACATGGGGTTGCAGCTAAGACTGGATGAGGCTACTGCTAGTGAAATAGAATGAGGATCCTTAGGAAGAGCCATGGAGAGCTTCCCAAGAGGCCTCCCCACAGCCGTGTGAGGTGGGCATTGCCTAACAGATGAGGACATCAAAGTTCAAAGCGGGGAAGAGGGTTGCCCTGAGCTCAGGCTGGAAAGAGCACATTGAAACTTGAATCAGACCTTCCAATTCCAGTCCACTGTCCTGCTCGTTCATTAGCACTGTCCCTTCTCTCAGACCCGCCCTCTCCCCCTCACCCCCCCACCCGCCAAAGCTCGGGCAGCATCAACCATGGCAAAGCCAAACTCACTGTCTTCACAGGCGTAGGCTCCAATGTAAAGGGTCACTGGTAAGTAACTTCATTCAGCTGACTCCCCTCTTTTTTACACCCTGGGGGAGCCATTTCATGGCTCACTCATCTTGAAGGTCCCCCCGGGAGCAGTGCTGCTCCGAAGGAGACAGTCCACTGGGGCACTAGTGATGTGGACATGGGCAACTAGTCACATCTGCTCTGAAAGTTTTTCAGGACAAGATCATTCTTGTCATGGCCAATGGTGAGGGATTGTGGGTCTAAATCCACTTCCTGTCTGTGAGCATGGTGGGTACACAAGGACCGATCTGGAAGGGGAAACCTGGGTTTGCCTACAAGGGGGGCCCTCAGTCCACCTGCACACACAGGTGGGCAGACTTTCCAGGTGCTGAGAACACTTATCAGTCTCCTTAACTTCTGTCTTAGGATGTCAGCCATTCTTCAGAGTTCCAAAGTCTCAGGACCTCCCTGCCCTCAGTGGGTGATTTGAAATTCCAGGCTTCCTCTGGCATGCTCAGAGGACAGTGCAGCCTTGGAATATACCTCTCCATCCCAAAGAAGATGCCCAGATAAGGGCAGGGTAGTAAAAGTCTCGGTCCAAAGATTCAGTGTAAGATAACACTTTATTTTTCTTTAATGCTATTTCACTTCCATTCTGAGTCCTCATTCCACCGGTAGTGGAAAATTCAGTCTCAATCATTCCTGGATTTTCTCTAGTTCCTGCCCTTTCCCTAGACTTACTTCTAAGGTACAGGGGACTTATGGAGTCCTGAGGCCTAGAGTGGGGGTACCATGTGATCCACCATGTTATCTGTTCCCTGGGCACCCTCTAAAGCAGTGGTCGCCAACCGGTGGTCCTCAGACCACTGGTGGTCCATGAGGTCTGAAAGGTTGGTGACCGCTGCTCTAAAGGGCCCTCTCTCTTGCCCACATAGCACCATGAGTTCCTGGCCATAATGGAAGACATAGTAGTGATTCTGCACCTCTTATCTGGGCTTGGGATACTCTGTGAAGCCATCTAGATGTCAGGTGCCTGGACCCACCCCTCAGAGCCATGCCCTCTTGGTTCTCAGGGGTCTGCCTGGGCTCAGGCCTCATTCTCGGAGGCCCAGCAAAGCCTCAACTCTCAACCTGGAAGCATAGCCCATTCCTTCCAGGGCCTGCGATTTTGAAGATCAAAGCCTGGAAGTCCTCACAATTTCCATTTTCCACTCTGCCTCATCCTCCATTGAGGCGACGGTACTGAGGGGTAGAGGGAGGGGAAGTTATGAGGGGAGAGGGGAAAACCAATAAGCATTTCAAAAATATTCCACCCGGGAAGTGATATTTAGAATATACCTTTATTTAACTAAACGCTTATTGAACACCTAGACTATGCCAAGTACTATGCTGACATAAAGAAGTAAAAGACCCAATGTGTGAACTAGGAGATGGTGGTAAAAGGAAAAATTCAAACTCTGGCTTCACATTGCCTGGGTTCTAATCACGGCTGTCACTCTAGCCCTGCGATCCCATGTAAGTTCCTCTGTAACTTTAGTTTCTCCATCCTTAGAATGGAACTAACATGTGGGTTAAATGCAGTAACATTGATATTTTTAACAAGTGCCTAGCACAGTGCTCGGCACACAGTAAATGCCTGGTCAATGCAGTCCCTGTGCAAAGCAAGCTGTGCGAGCTCAAAGGAGAAGTGGGAGGGTGCTGGGTGATATGAAAGCAGCAAAGAGGCATGTTTCCTTTAAAGAATATACTAAGTATAGAGAACAAAGAAATCAACCATAGTCCCACCACCCAGCGTTAACCACTACTAGCATCTTTGCACATCTGGGCATCCCGGTCCAGATTTTCTTTTTCTAAAATGAAAACACCCATGCCTGCTGGCATGGCTCAGTGGTTCACTGTCAATCTATGAACCAGGAGGTCACAATTTGATTACCAGTCAGGGCACATGCTTAGGTTGCAGGCTCAAGCCCAGTGTGGGGCATGCAAGAGGCAGCTGATCAATGATTCTCTCATCATTGATGTTTCTCTCTCTCTCTCCTCTCCTTTCCTCTCAGAAATCAATAAAAAATATATTTTTAAAAATAAAACGAAATCACCTTACTGTTTTATTATCTGTGCTCATTATAAAGAATTCAAACAATAACTAAAAATTCTAAGCTGAGAACAAACAATTTCATCCCAAATCCCAGCACTTGGGTCACTGATGGATTTTTAAGCCTGGGGACATGGGGGTGATGATGAGGTCTGTAGAGGCAGACCAGGGAGGAGGAGAAAATGACAAGGACCCACCCCTAAGGTGCTGGCCATGGGAAAGAAGAGGATGCACTGGATTTGGATGGACATCTGGGGCATACCCTTCAGTAGGCATTCTATACCCTTACCTTGATCTCCGCTAACTCCCTAGACAGCCACATAGCTGGACCACATTCTATTACCCTCCTGCAGGATCCCCTTCATGGAGTCTGAGCTTTCAGTGTGCTCTTGGCTTTTACTGAGAGCAGAGATGAGAAACAACCACATGAAGACCAGGGCAGTACCTGCTGTAAATGTACCATGGGAGGCTTTGTCCATTACACTGCTCGAGTCCCTGAGCCACGCCTTGGGCAGCAACTGCCTGCTTGAGTGTAGTACTAGGGAACAGTTTGTCTCTCTTGGAAAGAAATGGGATACTTTTCTCTTCCAGGTAGTGGGAAGGGTGTAATCCAGTCCACTTCCCTTTTTGCCCTGGTTGCCAAGAAACTCAGAGCCTAATTTCATGTTCCATCATCACTATGCCTAAACACCTTTACCTCTTCATTGCTTTTCCATTTTAATTTCAATAACTGTGTTGCAAATGTATCTCTTGAGAAAAATCCTTTATGAAATAAGAACTCCCAACTCAGAGGCTGGGGGGACAACAGGTATTGGAGAAGCATTTGATGAAGGAATAAAGTACTAAATAAAAAAGCCAAATTCTAATTTTACTTTGTAAAATGTAGCGACTAGGAAATTTAAACTTGTCCATACCACCCTGCTCTAGGTCAGGGGTCAGCAAACGTTTTCTGTGAAATATTTCTGTAAAACCAGCTAGTAAGTAGTTTAGGCTGAGCCGCATTGGTATCTACCACAACTATAGGACTCTGCCACTATACAGCAAAAGCAGCCATAGAGAAGAGTAAATAAATGGGCGTGACTGGGCTCCAATAATTCCACTTACAAAAACAGTCTTCGGGCTGAGCCACAGTTGGCCGACTCTTGCTCTAGAGGAGTGGTTCTCAACCTTTCTAATGCCGCGACCCTTTAATACAGTTCCTCATGTTGTGGTGACCCCCAACCATAAAATTATTTTCGTTGCTACTTCGTAACTGTAATTTTGCTACTGTTAATGAATCGTAATGTAAATATCTGTGTTTTCCGATGGTCTTAGGCGACCCTGCTAGCGGTTCTCAGCCTGTTCTGCCTCTGTCTGTTGCCAGCTATGTAATTGTGGATAAGTCACTTAACTACTCTGAGCCTCAGTTTCTTTGTCCCCTAAAATAGGGATAATTAATCCAATAGGAAGTAGGCAAAGAACATAGACGAATAATTCAATACAAATGGCCGAGAGGTGTAGAAAATATGTTTAATCTCATTGCAAAGAAGATTAAGGCAATAATGAGATACATTTGCCTCCCAATTGAAAAGTGGGTTGTTTTTTTTAAATTATAAAGTGCACACTTAAATGTATGTTTCCTATATGGTTAGTGAAGATATAAATCGATATAACCCTTCTAGAAAGCAATGTGGCAATATGAATAAAAAATCTTTAAAAATTTATACCCTTTGACCTGGTAATTCCACTTCAAGGAATCTATCCTAAGGAAATAATCAGACATGCAGACAGAGATTTATGTACAAAGATGTTCACTATAGCATTATTTATAATGATAAAAAGCTGGAAGCAACCCATATGTCCAGCAATTAGAATAATTGTTAAATAAATTTTGACATATCAATTTGATCAATCCTGAGCAAACATAAAGATTGTGTTTAAAATATTTAATAGCACAGTAAAATGTGCCCTTTATAAGGTCAAGTGAGAAAAAGGGTACACAGTTGTATATACACATACAGTGCTATGCTAAGAGCACAGGTGGGAAGTACATATATTTGCACAGAAAAAAAGAGAGAGGCAAAAATGCACCAATATGCTGGCTGCCAAGTGTCATCAGAGGGTGGAGGGATATTATGTGCAATTTCTATTTTCTTTATTATTGTCTGTGTTTTATAGTGTTCTCCATCTAGAATGTATTAATTTTATACTTAGAAATTTAACATTATAAAAATGTTAAGCCCTCAACCTGATCCAAAAATGTGTGAAGCATATGTATAGATGAGATGTAAAAAGAGCAAAGAAGATTTTTAAAATAGCAAATAAACATAAAGTTCCCCAATCTCAGCAGTAATCAGGGAAATGAAAGCAATCAATAGATTCTTTTTTATACGTCAGCTTAGCAAAAACAGGAAAAAAATGTATAATAGCTATTAGTGGCAAGTCTATAAGGTCCTGGGGGGCCCTGTCCTATGTTTTGGGGTGGCATACAGCCTTTTTGGGAGGACAGTATGGCCAGAGCTATAAAAATATCAAACCCCTGTCTGTTCCATTCAGCAACTCCACTTCTAGGTATTGAGCACATGTGCATAAAAGGCCTGTATTAGAATGTTCAGGGGAGCATTGCCCATTGCATTCAATGCCCCAGAACTGGAAACAACCCACATGTCCATCAAGGGGAGAATTATGGTGAATCCATTCTGCGGAACATTAAGTAGAAGTTTAAAATATGAAATAGATCTACATATGTCGACATCAAATGAGAAAAAAGAAAGGCAAGCTACAGAGCAATACAAAACTATCACATTCATGAGGGAGCAGGGGGATTCTATCTGATAGCTCTGGAACATTCTACCTCATAACTCTTTGAGGAGGAGGGAAAGAGAGAGAGTGTGACTGAGAGGCAACAGGGGGCTTCTCCCTTTGATTCCATAAGCTTCCCTGTCATTCTTAAGAGCTTTGGGTCACGAGCTAAAGGCCTGGAAACAGACTGTCTGGGCATAAATCTTGGCTCCACCACTTACTATATGACTTTGGGCAAGTTGCTTACCCTTTTCAAAACCTCAGTTTCCTGATCTGTAAAATGGGATCATCCTAGTACCTGCCTCATTACATTCTTGAGGAAACAAAAGGAAGTAACGTAGATAAAGCACCTAACACGGTGCCTAAGCCCTAAAAAGTTAACTACATTCTTAGAACGATTATGATCAGAATCACAGCACTTGAAATACCTTCATAAAAACCTGTGCACGTATTTTAAAGGGTCAAATGTATACACAGCTACATGAGAATGAGGACCCCACACTGGGGAGGGAGCTCTGAAAAGGCAGGCATCTGGCACACAGCAGGTTACAAGCTGAAGAGTTTCACCTCTGGAGTCAGCCTTCTCTGTTCCAATCCAGAATCTTCCACCTATTAGCTGTGCAAGTTCTCTGTATCTTAATTCTCTGCCCCTCGGTTTCCCATCTACAGACCAATGGGGAATAAGAGTACCTATCTTATAAGGTTATAAGGATAAAATGAGTTTCTATGGGATAATGTTCTTAGGAAAGTGCCTGACCCCCTGAGCACTAACTGTTCTGGGTGTTGCTATTGACAGTATTATCAGTGCACAGTAGTAGCAGTGGTACAACTAATACTATTACTAAATGCCTTATCTCCCCCAAGTGGCCTCCAGACTCCTCCAGGGCAGCCATAACAGCTCATTCTGGTGAGCCCCTCACCAGTGCCTGACAGATAGTAAGCACTTATATCTTTGCAAGATTGCTATCCCTGCTTTCATTTGATGTATCATTTTAAAAACAGCAAGAGACAGCCCAAGGGAATGGGAAGGACACAGCTTCAAAGTAGGGTGGCCTTGAAATCCAATCCTGGTTCTTACACCTGGGTGACCTAAAACTGTCATGTCATTGACGGAATCTCCCTGATCCTCAGGCTCCTCACCAGTGAGATGGCTTAATAATATTATATATCTCAGCCCAGCTGGTATGGCCAATGGTTAAGCGCCAACCTATGAACCAGGAAGTCACCCTTTGATTCCTGGTCAGGGTACATGCCTGGATTGCGGGCTTGATCCCCAGTAGGGGGCATGCAGGAGGCAGCCAATCTATGATTCTCATCATTGATGTTTCTAGCTCTCTCTCCTTCTCTCTTCCTCCCTGGAATCAATAAAAATATATTTTAAAAATTTTATCTACCTCGTAAGATCGTTGAGAAAAATGAATGATGTAACAGCCCCAGCCCTCCATAGGTGCCTAATAATGTAGGCTCCTTAATGCTACTCCCTATGTTGGCTTAATAGCAATGACAAAGGCAAGTACATACTAAGCCTGCTTGGATGTTTGGGTCAAAATTAGATATCACTACACGCCTATTTAAAGTATGCCACACCTTAGAACACGTGCCTAAGACAAACAGCCACTTGCAAACCTGTGAAGGGGCGGTACTTCATAGAGGCTGGGTTGTACAAAAATTGGTGGGTGGGAGTGGATGATGATAACAGTAACAGCAATAATGTCTGTGCCAGGCAGTGAGCTAAGCACCTTTCATGTATTAACTTCTTTATTCTTTATAACATTCCTCTACAACCATAGGTTTCACTCCTAATATAATTACCCCCAGTTTACAGATGGGAAAACTGAGTCTGAAAGCAGTGAAGAAACTCTCCCAAGGTCACTGAGCAGGAAGTGGTAAAGCCAGGACCTGAATGAACCCATCTGTTTCTAAGACTCAAACTCTTAACTTTGCCCCTTGGAGGGAGACAGAGAACAAACGAACACACACACACACACACACACACACACACACACACACACACACAGGCTCCAGTGCCACCCTATGGGCAAGGATGGTGGTGGGTCTGCAAAGCCTCAGAAGTATTCACCCTCACTTTGTCTTGTTTAGTGAAGGGGAAAGGGGCATAGCTGATGCCCTGTACCCCAGCATCCGAGCTCCTGGTTCAACAGGGGCAGCCTTTGTCCTGCCTCAGCACACAAAAGTGTCTACACCGATAATATTTTAAGATAATGTTTATTCTCCATTTTCCTGAATGAGCAAATATTTGTAGAGTCAAATATACAAAAATAAAAGCTCCAGTGGGCTGGGGAGCCAGGAGTCGGGTGTTGAGGATCACAGACCAGTAAAAGCAGAGGAGACCCAGCTGTGCTGCCCTCTTGGGGCCAGCAGATGGTGGGGCAGGGGCAGGAGGCAACGACAGAGAGGTCCCAGTTTAGTCAAGGCAGCAACTGCACCCTCCCCAAGACCTGGAGTACACACAGACCCTGGGAGCACATTGGCATGGGGCACCCTAGACCACCTCTTTCACCCCGGCAGTGAGGGGCTACCTGGTTGTCTCCCAGTTTTGTTTTGTTTTTGTAGGTGGACAGGGTCTCAGCTCCAGACACGAGAGCAGCTGATGTCAAGTCAGAGAAATTGTCATCAGTGGGACTCCTTCCTCAATCCCCTTACTAGTAATTCCAGAAGCGGTGCTTTGTGGATGGGTGAGGGGTCTCTGTGAGAATTTGGTGCGTGAGATCAGGAGGAACAATGTGAAACCAAGTGACAAAGCCAGCCCACGAGTGTGCACAAGTCCACGGGGCAGTGTGCAAGTGTCTGTGTACAAGCTCCCACCTGAAAGTGGCAAAGGGAAGCCAGCCAGACATTCCCCATGTGACCTTACAGGATTTTTCCAGGCCCGAGATCCTGGGTTTTGGTTTCAGAGAGTAAGGAGGAGTCAAATGGTGAAAACGTGCCTGCCTTCCAGTGTGCAGGATACAGCGAGGTAGAGCTCAGAAGTGTCACTAGGAGAGTGTGTCGTTTGTCGACAGAGCCGGCCAGGAGAGGCCACTGCTCCTTTCCTACCTAATCAAACCTCCTGGCATTGACAGAGGTGAACTGGGGGTGGAGAGATCTGCCTCACCATTATCTCTGCTCTTGTGGCACCTTTTCCTCCCTCCCCTCCTCCCTCTCTCCCGCCCTCTCCCTCCCTCCCCCATCCCAGTTCTGCTCCCGCCTATGAAAAATCAGCAAATAAAAAGTTACATTAACCCCACCCTGACCTCGCCGACATAATACACTGCAGGCTGATGCGCTGCCTTTGGAGGCTCGCTGAGAACCTGTCACTCTCCAATGTCCCGAGCACAGCCTGGGGAGCATTTACCGGATAATTAATATATTAAATGCATGAAAAATAGTTACACAGACTTCCCCTCCCCACCCAGGGGAGGGGGGTGGGATGCAAAAAAAGACAGATTCAGGCTGTATACCATCAATATAAAAGCATCCCCCGAATAGCCGTCATAAAAACTGTTCATAATTTTATAGCTTCATTCCTGTTGGAGCACCATAAAGGCAAGTCATATTTTTTACACTCAGGATGCCCCATAAAAAAAAAAAAAAAGAGCAAGCAAGAAAACGAGAACTTGGCAGGAGGTTCTTTTGCTCTCTCACCTGAGAGTGAGGGACGGAGAAGGCGCCCCCTTGTTTGCCCTCTCTGACCCCCTTCTTCCACTTTTTCCTAGGTCCAGCTGTGAATTCTGATGAGCCTATCAGAAGAATTATTAATTGGATGACATTATTACTTTTTATTTGTCTCTCTTTTTCCTTTTGCTGATTCCATATTTGCCTTTTATGAGGATGGAGACAGGGGTAGAGGTAGGGTATCTCTCTGTGTCCAGGTCCTTCAAGCCCTTTACCTTTCTTCTGAAAGGCTGGGGTATGGGGAGTGAAATGATGGGAGACTGGGTGAGCCACCTGGATCTGTTAAGGTCCCAGTGCAGAAAGGAGCAGGGCCATGAACATGTCTTTTGTAGGAGATGGTAAGGGCCCCAAACCAGGTGGTGGAGAGAGAGGACTGAGAAAGGGCTAGCACAGACTAACTGTAGTGCCCTGATCTGACCCTCAGTTGGCATGGGATGAGCCCCTCAAGGTCCCTCCCAGAAGCAGTGTGTTCCTGCCAGCACTCTCATAAGACTCTCAGGCAGTCAGCTCTAGGTTGGGGGATGGGAGCATTTGGGACCCAATACAGACCCAGGCCTGACCCAGTCCCGGAGGTGGCTGGTGATCAGGACAGGCAGAGCTCGGGGTGTGTTCCTTTCTCATCAACCCCATGGTGTCCCAAGAGACATAAGTGGTAGTAAAATGGCCCCTTCACAGCAACACCCCCCAAAACACACACCCATACCCACACACACCTAGGCCTTCAGAGAGATCTAACCCCAGAAGGAAGACTTCACCCCCTTCCTAATTGCGGAGTGGGAAAGGAGATGGGTCAGGCACGACCCAGCAGCTGCGCAGAAGGGAGACACTGACACGCACTCTGGACGCCTCCATGAGGAGCTGTGGACACATGGGGGAGACAGATACTCGTGGAGAGATGCGAGGAAGTCGCCCCATCGCCTCTCACACAACTTGAAGTCGCCCCATCGCCTCTCACACACCTTGGCCGTCTGCCCCTTAGTCCCGGGGTCCCTGTGGACACAGGCACATGCAGAAGGGCCCAGAAGGCCGGCGCCAGGGCGGGGTTGTGCGGTGCTTGCCCGGTGTGAGCTGGCCATGGTGCTGAAAGGGGATATTTCCAGTCAGAGAAAAAGACGCCGCCGGCCCGGCTTCCAGCCTAGCCCTGTGGGTCCAGCACACCTAGCCTCCCCAAGTATCTGCCACTTTGATGAACTTGGTTAGGTTTCTCCCCAGCTGAGCTGAGCAGTGTGTGCTTATCCTTCTTTGGGGTTTCTGCGTTTGCCTGCCTTTACTCGCCCTGCCATCCCTGTCAGGGTTGAACCTGCCCTGAGTCAGTACTATGTCCCTTCAATAAGACGGAGGGATCTGGATCATACTGTCCCTCCCTGAGGTCTGTCTCCCCAGAAGACTGGGTGCTCCCGGAGGGCAGTCTCTGGTATCTCTGATCAAAGGTCCTTCTTTAGGCTTTTACTCTCATCAGACTGAAATCTCTCCCAGACACTTTGTCTCCCCCATTAGATTTTACTATGCCAGGGGCTATTCATCTCTCACCAGATTTAGTTTCCCTGGAGCAAAGACTTTTCTCCACCATCAAATTGTGATCCCCATCCCCCTCAAGAACAAAGATTGTGTCTCCCTATCAGACTGGGTCTCTTCAAGGGATTCATTTCCCCAACCAGATTGGAAGTCCTCCACCATAATCAGGAACTGGGTTTCTCCCACTGGACTGGAACATCTCCCAGAGCAGGGCAGGAACTCTCATAAGACTGGGGTCCCCCACAATAGGCACTATGGTTCTTCCATAAGCCCCTCAAGGACACGTGTTCACCACCACAACAGAAGCCCCTCTCAGAGCAGAAGCTGGGCTTCTACCCTAAGACTAGGGGTCTTGAGGGTAGGGACTTAGACTTCTTTTTTCTAATTCTCACCCAAGGATATGTTTTTATTTGTTTTAGAGAGAGAAGGAGGGAGAGGGAAAGGAGAAGCACCCATCAGTTGTCTCCCTTATGCACCCCGACCGAGGATCGAACCTCCAACCTGGGTATGTACCCTGACCAGGAATCAAACACACGGCCTTTTGGTATACAGGACAATGCTCCAACTGAGTCACACCGGCCAGGGTGGAACTTTGACTTTTTTATAGGAACCTGGGTGCCCCTCGAGGGCAGAGGTTCCCCCACTACACTGTAAGCTCCCACACATCAGGCTCCCCTAAGGCAAGAAGTGTGTATCCTTTGTTCAACCCTGCACCAAGAAGTGCTTATTTCCTGCTATGGTTGAGTATGACTGTACCATCTGTGAACTGGACAAAAGAGACTAACATTATCAGCCATCTCCATGTGCCAGCTACAGCCCCAGGCCCTTCCTACCCATTATCTCATGGCCTCACCACCATCCTGCACAGCAGATATTCTTATCCCCTTCCTACACATGAGATGAGACTGACACGAAGGAGTCCAGCACCAACTCCCTCACCCCCAGTCCTGGACTCCCCCTGCGCCTCCCCTCCCCAGCACTCCTGCCCAACCTTGCTGATCTATTCCCACAAAAACAGCCAAGTGGGCCACTCAGGGCTTGAAAGAAGTCAGGTTTCAAGCAGAAAAGAAGCTGTACACCAAGGGACAGTCTTCTCTCTCCTTGAGTATTGAGGACTGTGGACAGTGGCGGGGGGGGGGGGGCTTCATATAATCAGGGAACTCACATTCTCTCTAGAAGCCTCGGTTGGCTCTGTGGTTCTGCATACACTGGAGAAGGGGGAGGTGAATGGAGAAAAGGAGGGTCACTGGGGTACTCTTTGTAAATCAGATTTTCTGATCTCACTTTTTTTTTTATGGAAACCTAAGCTTTCCTCCTCCTTTTCCTCCCCATACCCAACAGTATCTTAGCATGTTGGGGTGAGAGCAGCTATTAGCATCTCTGTGTTATACACTGTCCTGTGTGTGTGTGTGTGTGTGTGTGTGTGTGTGTGTAATAAAAACAGGTCTACCTCCTCTTCCAATCCAGAACTAAAAATAGAGGTGGGGGAGGGGGACAAGCAACCCCCCCCCCCAAGAAAAAGCATCAACTAATTTGAAAAATATTTAAGAAACTCTGGGTCGTCATCCACTCGCCTCTCCCTGCTCCATAATTACACTGCAGTGCCTGATATTTTCATGGGACATTAAACCAGGAGTCAGGTGATGGGTTCCTTCCGTCTACGCCTATCCGTTAGCCGCCAGGCCCCCGCGGACCTTGACATTATTAATAGTCCTATTCATTAAGTATTACTCTTGTAGAATGAGTAGCATAATATTGGCCTGGAGATAGGAACAGGCAGAAGGAATAAGTCAAATTAATTTTCCGGAGCAAACGCCCCGGTTCTGTAAATGACATTCTGTACTGTTAGCATTTTAAATGTGGCACAAATGGCAGGAGACACAATTTGAAAGCAAAATACTAGAAGACATGGCTCAGGGTGGAACGTGGCAGCAGGAAAATCTAAGAGCGTCAGGGACCTGGGGGTGGGAGGGTCTGGCCTGTGTAGCAGCAGGAAGAGGAGGATTTTTTTTAATGGGCATTTATTTAAAATGCAGTTGAGGGAGGAGAAAGGTAGGAGGGCAGGTAGTGAGATCTGTGTGTGTAACAGGGTGTGTGTGTGGAGGAGTGTCTTGTGGAATAGGAAGGAGGAATCAATCAGTTTTCCTCCCTCTCTCTACCCCCAAGGGGATGATCTAAGGTTGGAGCTGAGGGCTCTCTGCCTCTTACTCCCCCAGGAGGGTGCTTCTCACCCCTTCCATGCCTTTCTGACCAGGCCCAGGGAAAGCTTACTCACACATTCTTATGTAACGTGAGCCTTGGTAGGTAACAACACTCCATTTATGTTCAACAATACATGCCAATTCTGGAATAAACCCTATGTTAGATTTTACAGAGTGGGACACACAGAGATTGGTCAGGCAAGGCCCCGCACCCTACAAAAGCTTATCATCCTGTGATTGAGCCAGTAGGAGCCCAGGTAACTGGTACAGTTTGTAATAGGGCAATGAGAGAGGGAAATATACAAACTGTAGAGTGCTCAAGAGAGCCCATTCCATTAGAGGACACTTGCTAGAAGTGATGGCATTTAACCTAGGCTCCCATGGGCGGGGCGGGGGTGGGGGTAGAATTTGGATATAAAATTTTGAGAAGGGAGCAGGATGAACCAGGACTGGAATTATCGAAGGGCAACATGAATAAGAGACAGCAGGCTACTATCCAGGACAGGGGGCTTTGGAAAGGATTGTCATTAGCCATGAGATTGGGAAGGCCACTCACAGAAAGTTCTGTGTGTCAGGCATCCAAAATTACAAAAGCTGGCCTGAGAAATGGTGCCTTCCCAGAAATCCATACTCCTACCTCATTCTCCCCAAGACACAAGGGCAAATGCTCGTGGGAGCAGGGCAAGAGTACTGTGGGCTGCAACCCATGCCTTGGGTGGTTTCTGGGCCTGTACCATCGCATCTCAGTCAGTGGCTAAGCAAACCAGCAGCCTTGTTGAAAATAAGATTATGCCTCAACAAAATTAGGCTGCAGGCAAGTAGAAAGATGAATGCCCACTCATGCACCCCCACTATTCCCACCAGGAAGCCAGAAACAGGGCTCTTTTCTATTTAATACTCACTTGCCAGGGGGCTTTTTTGAGTCCAGCATCCATCACCACCTACTTAGGTGGTCTCAAGTGTTTCAAACATCCCAAGAGGATAGGCAGAGCCTTTATCCTGGCATCCTGCCTAGAACTGAGCTCCTGCCCAATTATGTGCCTGTCTTCCTTGCCCCATTCTCATCCAAACTTCATAAGGCCTTTTTTCTCCTTTTCTTTAGGGAAGGCAATATCTGGACTTACATGGATCCTGACTAGAATCTGAGGCCATTCAGCACCCGAGGGAACAAAATCCCTAAGGTACAGACCTTAGGATCCATCCTTAAGGAACTCAAATAACAGATATAAGGTACACAAACAACTTAAACACTGCAGTCTATGATGGGGCCTAAGGGGAGACACATTTAAAATTGTTAAATCAACAACAGCTATCACTTGCATAGTAATTACTATACACCAGATGCTGTTCTAAGTGCCTTTATACATATTAACTCATGTAATCCTTATAACAACCTTATGAGGTCAGTACTGTTATTATCCCCATTTTGTAGACGAGAAAACTGAAGCACACAGGGGTTGACTCACCCAAAGTTATGCAGATAGTAAGTGGCAGGTTCAGGATTTAAATCCAAGCAGTTTGGCTCTTAATGACAATAGGTCAACTAGGACCTAGAAGAACCAGCGCCAGGGAGGTCATCTGGGAGGTTCCTGGGATCAGAAAACTCACGTGTGTGACTCAGACAGAGCTGAGTGACGAAACAAAGACTGCCTCTTCCCCAAGTCCAGAGAAGGAGATGCTGCTTTAGGTCCACCTAGTCCATGCTTGGCTTTGGTCTATCTGGGGCAGAGAGCTGCAGAACCGGGATGCTGACTCTTCATAGTCACTGGTTCTGACACTGGCCCTGTTCATGCTGCCATGAAAAAGGAAGGGGGCAATGGGAAGAGCCCTGGATTGGGAGTCAAGAGCCTGGTCCATCCCTAGGGATCTTGGACAAGTCACAGTCTCTTTGAGCCTCAACTCCTCATCTGTGAAATGAAGAACTTAGGCCAGGAGCCTTCCAAAGTATCCCCCAGCTCTGACACTCTACTGAAGTGATTCTCAACTTCTTCTGTGCAAGTTGGAATCACCCAGGTAGCTTTTTAAAAAAATTAACACGTGGGCTACACCCGGGCCAAATAAATCAAAACCTCTTGAGATATAACTCCTAGACACTGGCATCTTAAAAACCACCCCAGGTGATTCTGTTGGCTTTCGTAGTCTATAGAGCGCAGGTGCGTTGAAGAACTGAGGCAGCACTCTTATTCTAGCCTAATCAGAGGTCTTAGAAACTGGCGACTAGGGCCTTGGTTGGAGGGTCATGGGGAAGTGGTTTACTGGTAAAGCGACCACCCCAATAGATCCCAGAGTCCCAGAGTAGCCCCAGGACTTACAGAAAAGCAGCCTCTCAAAAGTGACAGATTGGAATCAAACCACATTTCTGTAGACAAGTCTCCAAGCTGGGAACCACAGGAGATCTCTTGGGACAGTGGGTTTGGATCTTCCTTCTTACTCCTGGCATTCCAGACCCTTAATGGCTAGCATCTCCCCCAGTTTTGGAGGTGTCTCCCTCCTTAAGCTCCTCCCAGAGAACTGAGGTTCCCAGCACCCTCCGGATCCCATCGGGGCACCACACCTTTTGGGAAAGCAGGTTAGTGAAGAGGACCTCTTCCACCCAAGGCCAGAGGAGAAGCCACATCTTCCCCCCACAGAACTGAATAAATACATTTAGCATCACCTCCGCCTCTTTTTTTCCCAATTTAGTATTGTTTAATATGCATTTAATCAGGCCATTCGGTATTACAGCGGCTATGTAGCGTGACTCCCCCCCATGGCACAGAGGGAGGGCGTTATAGGCCATTAGGCTAAAGTAATATGTATGAGGAGTCACTTTTCCCCAGGGTGCAGTAACTATTTTTGCTCCCCAGTCGTCCCCATTAAATCATTAAACCTCATGACTATACTTTCTGAACTCTACCATGATCTTTAAAAAGCCAAGCATTAAAGGGCAGCTGTCACCCTCCACCGCCCAGGCCTCACTGCTTTATGTATTCACAGCATTAAGTCCTTTGTCAGTCTATACATCATTGGGGGTGCGGAGGGGGGTGCGTTACAGCGCTTGAGGAGTCGACAGTCGGACCCCCAGCTCTCCTCTGGGGAGGGCTCAAGGGCTCTAGCGATAGCCCCCTCCCTCCTCCCCCTCCCCCCGAGAGAAGTCTGGTTAGGCTGAGCGGATTGGTGAGAGGGGCGAGGGCACAAGACGCTGGGACCTGTCCGTGGTGCTGAAGTCCTGTCCCACAGGCATTATCCTCTCTCTCTCCAACAACTACATTTGATTTTCTCAACTAACACGAGTTATTTCATAACCAAATGTTTCCTGGGGAAAAAAAACCTCCCTATTTCCCCATATAATGAATATGAAACTGCCCAAGGAAAGTTGTGTAGTAGTGGATTAGGATTTGAAAAGCTGCTAACTGGCATAAATTGGGCAAGTCTGAGCACCAGTTTCTTCAGTAGTAAAAGGTGTTGATAATGCCAATCACACAGGATTGTTAAGTTTAAATGATATTGTGATTGTTAAAGTTATTTGAAAACCATAAACACTGAACATACATATTAATGTGTTCAGGACAAATATTAATTGATACTAGTTTTGATTTTACTATTTAATAAACATTTTCTAGTGTTACTACTATTTATTATTGCTGTTGTTGATAGGTGCTACTCAGGAACAATTTCTCAGGAACTTCCTTCTCCCCTAGGAAATCTCCCCAGACAGGGATGCAAGCTAGGGCTACCATCAGTAGAAAAAGAGAGGTGCTATGTTTTTATTTTGTTTACCTCCTATGAACTGAAGTGGAGAGAACCCTTGAGAGTCCCTTCTCCCAAGACCCAGTCCCAATCCTGTGGGGTCCCTATCCAATCCCCACCCCCATCCTGATCCCTGACACACGGGTACTTTTTTCACTCTGCATCCCCTTGCCAGCCTCACCATCAAAAAGCTGGGCAGGAAAGGGTTAAGCATCTCGGCAAACCCCCAACAGAGTCCTCCTCACTGGCTAGGAAACAATGGAGCCATCAGTCTATATTTGACCTTTGCTCCCACAGCGTTTATGACTTATTCCTCTCCTCCACAGCCTGCTGCGATTCTGCCTTCAATCTCCCACCCCTAGCCAGATAAGAGCTGACCCTCCCCCAACGGCCTCCCCAGCCTCTAGGCCTCCCTCCTCCCCCCTTGCTCTCCTCCTTCCTCACCTCTCCTACATTCCTTTCTGTCTTCCTTCCGTTCTCTTGTATTTTCCCTCTCCATATATTCCTTCGTGATGCTCTTTACCCCAACTTCCAGTTCTCTCTCCCTTTCTGTCTCTTTTGCCTTTGCTTCTCCTTCCTCCTTCTCTCCGCAGTTTTCTCCTCGCCTTCCCATACTTAGTTAGCATTTGACATGCCAGATTTGGGTGAGGACTCTTGGAAAATCTCAGCTGGCCTGCCCTCTTCTCTCCCTCTTACACTCTCAAACATACAGACCTCTCTGCTCATGCCCCATCCCCTGACACCATTGTGTCCAAAAGTGGTCATGAGTGGGCACAATGAAAGTGTGGGGAATGGGAAGGCGCCACATCCATTCATGGACAGAGTCTCGGGGGTGGGGGTAATGTCACCCAGACTGGAGCTGAGATGAATGAAGGGTCTTATCAAAACGGAGGAACTCCAGTGTGTAGAAACAGGAAAAGAGCACACAGGCCTGAGTATCAGAAAGAACCACATTCTAGTCCTAGCTCATTCCCCTGCTAACTGAGTGACCTTGGGCAAGCCACTTATTCTCTTTCAGCTTCTTCCTGCCCTGCAAAATAAGAGTTCAGCCGAAACCGGTTTGGCTCAGTGGATAGAGCATCGGCCTGCGGACTGAAGGGTCCCAGGTTCGATTCCGGTCAAGGGCATGTACCTGGGTTGCAGGCACATCCCCAGTAGGGGGTGTGCAGGAGGCAGCTGATGGATGTTTCTCTCTCATCGATGTTTCTAACTCTCTATCTTTCTCCCTTCCTCTCTGTAAAATATCAATAAAAATATATTTTAAAAAAAAGAGTTCATAATGCCTGCTGTGACTTGGCTTGCAAGGTTTGTTGTAAGGATCAAGAAATAAAAAGAGTGTGAAACTGAGCTGTAAATTGTAGAGGGCTATATAAATACCAGGGGGTGGGAGTTGTATTATTTTTTTTTCTTGGAGTCTCATCTGGCTGCCTAGCCCCCACCCTCAACCCCTGCCGCGGGATTAAGGAACCAATAATCCCACACACCTACATAGCACCTTCCAATTTAAAACACACGTCGACACCTTTTTCCCTTTTAAAACAGCTTTGTGAATGAAAGATATATCATCAGCCCCATTTTACAGATGTGGGCATTGAGGCTGAAGCAGTTTTGAAGTGACTTATCCAGGGCCATAACACTATTAAGTAATAAAGCCAAGACTCAAGCCTAAATTTTCAGCCTCCAAGTTCAGTGCTCTTTAAACCACTCCCTGTGGCTTCTCACTTGCCCTGAGGTCCCCCAGGCTGGAGGGTAGCTGTCTCAGCAGCCTATTACACCACCCTCCACTGCCAGTTTGTATACCCACCTTCCTCCAGCAGTGGTGAATGCCTTGAAAGGAGAGGATAAGTCTGGTGGGCACTTAGTGAAATTGCCAAGTGCATGAATGAATGAGTGCCTGAGCCCCTCCCCACCCTATCGCACCTGGGTACAAGGGTATGTCCTAGAAGGTGAACTACAACTTGGTCCACTTCTTCACAACTCCAGAGGTCTGTCTCATGACCACAGAATGGGCTCTGGGCTCTGGCGTGAGAGGATCTCTGGGGGAGGGGTGAAGCCTGCCACCCACCCCCCCCCCCGACACACACACACACACATACACACATTGCTCAGCCTCTGCCCCCAGCTCTGTGACAGCAGCCTCTGTAATGAATGACTCTGCAGTGGGGCCCAGCAAAAGGACAGGAGGGCATGAGACAAATCATAGCTGCCAGGCGCTAATCTTCCCCTGGGAAAGTCACCTCCACCCCCCTCATCCATCACTGGGCACTGGGCTGCCACCATGTCCCCCCACGTACACACCCAAGCCAACTGCTTGGGCCCCATGGATATGTGTGAGTGTACCGAAGTGGCTGCAGCGTACATACGGGAGCCTCTGTACCCAGGCAAAAGGGGCCATTGCTGCTCCACACAAGACCCCTGCCTCAGATCTCCCACCCCCAGAAAAAGTGAAGTCTGATGATTCTACATAAACCCACTGAGCCATATATTGGTTTAATTGCCTAAAAAGTGTTTGTTGAGAATCCGTTGCAAGTAAAGCAATGTGGTGTAGAGGACACAGAGATGAATGGAACAGGCTCTAGTCCTGAAGGAGTTCATGTAGGAGTTCATGGCCCAGCAGGGGAACAGAAACAGATCAAGGAACATGGGGAAGGAAAGGACACACGGAAAGAGAGAGAGAGAGAGAGAGAGAGAGAGAGAGAGAGAGAGAGAGAGAGAGAGAGAGAGAGAGAGAGAGAGAGAGCGCGCGCGGGAGAGAGAGAAGGGAGAGTTAGGAAGGAATTTCTCCCAGCTGAGGATGCTGGGGCAGCTTTGAGAAGGAGGACCTTGAATAATAGGTGGAGTTTCCAGGGCCAGGAAGAAAGCAGTCAGGAGTAGGGAACACAGTGAGCCAAAGCAGAGTGTGGAGACTGAAATGTGCATATGAGAGAAGGCAATCAGTTATATATGAAGAGGGACAAGGAAAGATGAGATTGAGACCTGTCCACTGAATGCCACACCTCCCCCCCCACGCCCAGCCTTTCCCAAAACACATCACAAAGATTCCCAGTGTCATGAAATGCAGAAGCAGGTCCAACTCCTGCCATAGATCAGTGTCATGGAGATGTGTCCAGCCACGTGTACGTCTTTTCCCAGAGAAGAGGCTATGAAGGTGCAACCAAGATCCATAAGCAATGTCACTGGAGAGCCACTCTGTGTACACTGTCACCCTCCTGGCCAGCATTCACTGAGCACTGTTCTGAGAGCTTCACATGAATTGTCTTTGGCTAGAACGGAAGCCCCACAGGGCTTCAAAGGTCTTACTCACTGAGGAATCACCAGAGCTCAGAACAGTGCTTGGTACATAGGAGGCGTTCAACAAGCTTTCATTGAAGGAATGATTGACCTCCTGGACTCATTGAATAGGGTTGTTATGCTGTAAGATAGATATAAATATTACCTGCCCTCGCCCCCCCCCCCCTTTTACAGAAGAGAAAACTCCACGTGGGAGAGAATCAGTAACTTGGCCTGTGGTCATACAACTAGTACATGCAGGATCCCAGGTGCAAACCCGGCTCTGGCACCAGTGCAAGCTCTCTGCCAGCCACACCAAGGAGCAGCAGCCCCGCATCTGACTTTTATCTCTCTGCAGTCTTGGTTATGCTTCAAGGAGGCATAATTTCAAGAACCCACTCTCTCGGAATCTGCATAATGGTGAACTACTGTAACAAAGAACTAATACATACATTCACACATTTCTATAGTTCTATGCACCCAGGCAGCCTGCATTAAGAATGCCCAACACAAACACAAACACCCAATTTCCAAAGTAGATTAATCTGGAAGGGTTCATTTGCTTTACGGAAAAAATGTCTTTGCACTATAAAAAAACAGGGAGTCATCAAAGGGTTGCTGTTTTTTAAGTTAGAACTTCTCTGGGCACCATAGTGCTTACCTGAAGGGCATAGCAGGGCAGAGTGAGGGCACCAACACTGATGGGTCACCTGCTGTGTACCAGGCACTTACCCTGCAGAGGAGACAGATATTTTATCCTCAGTTTAGAGATAAGGAAACTGAAGGTCAGGTTCAACATGTTCACTCATTCCTGCTCTGTGTTAGGAACCCATGCAGGCCCTGGGGAATCAGATATATGCAGACCCATCTCTGCCCCCCATGGTGCGTTCAGTCTAATGGGGAAAGATAGGTAACAAACAAGTAAATGAATAAGTGAACAAATCCTCGAGAAAATGTCATGTTATGATAAGTACAATAAAGGAAACAGTGTGATAAGAGGGAACTGGGGGATCTAATGCAGATACAGAGGCATTAGGGGACCCCCTTGGACTCCTCAGCTGGAAACTGGTCAACTTCATTTCTGGCTCCTCAGCCCCAGTACAGGGAAGACAGAAAGAGAGGGAGGGAAAGCAAGAGGGAGGGAGGGAGGAGCAGTGGGAGGGAGGGAGGCAACCAACCTATTCCTTCTCGCATACTACCTTGGCAGAAATCCAGTGGGAAGAGCTGCTGAAAAAACAAACTGTATTGGAAACCATTGTCCATTACAGACCCATCTGAGGTTAGCTCTGAAGCCCTGGCACCAACCCTCTGAGAAAACAGGAATGTGATTTGTAAAATTCCAGCTCAGCCAGCTGGGTGAGAGGAAGGAGGGCTGAGGCTGTGGGAGGACAAAGGTGTAAGCATTTAGCTGAGGGAGGAGTCAGGGTACCTGAGGATGCAGATGGAGAAAAAGGGCAGGAACAAAACTAAAGACAGGCGGAGGGAAGAGACTCAGGGGAAGAGAAAGCGCGTGTGCACATAGTTACAGGGCTTCCCTTCAACTTCCTCCAAAGTTTAATAGATTTCTAAATGGGCTTATTATCACCACCTATGAATTCTTTAAAGGACCTAATTATAAAACACCAAACTAGCTAATTAGGTTTCCTGAGCTCGCCTTGTCACAGGTGCAAACAAGCTCTCTGGACAGTAGTCCTGGCAAAGCCTGCAGAGCCAGATCGATGGGGGGTGGGGACTGTCTGAGGCGCACAATTAGGCCTATAATGGTGGGCCCCTGCTGCCACTGCCAGGCCTCCAGAGTTGCTCGCTGCCAGATTCTGTCCCCTGGTGGGCGGGGGCAGAGGGCCTGCAGAACAGGGTCTAGCTTCCCTTGGCCTCTCTGGGCCTGGGGCTAAGGATGAAGCAAGTGGGTATCCCCAGAATCCAGCTTAGCAGGGCCTGTAGGTAGGCAGAGTGGTCACAGAACCAGGCCCTTGGCATTTCATTCTCTGAACTGAAGTGGCCAGGGCAGGAGCCACAGAGGTCTCACACATCACTGGAGAAAAGAGGGCCCTTGGGGGTCTAAACTAGCAGATGGCTATGCCCCCCATATTATATTAGAGGTCCCCCAGGGGTGAGGGCTGAAGTCTCAGTGCTTCGCTGGCACTACATGAAGCCCTGTCTTCACTACAGTGGTTTCCGGAGTGTGTTCCTCAGGCCAGTAACTTCACATTACCTGGACACCTGTTAGATATGCAAATTTTAAGACATCACCCAAAGGTGGGGTGGAGCAAACCAAGTTGTAATGATCCGGCAGGAGACTCTGTGGCAGCTCAGTTTGAGAACCACTGCTTTCCTGTCTCCAGGACGAGGCCATTAATCAGTGCAGCTGCCAATAGTGGTGCTACTGGCTGGGGTGCTGTGTGTGTGTTGGGGGGGGAGGGGAGTAAGGTCTGTTTTTTAAATTAAACTAAATGGTGGCCATTAAAGGGGCATCCCCTGCACATAATTAATTCCCTTTTGCTAAAAGGGCCAGGTGAGAATTGAACAGCTAATGATGCTCACCGCGTGCCTCCCCCTCATCCTTCCACACCCTCATCTTCTCCAGGGTCTTTCTCTTCAGCCCTACAATCAAGGCTGATTCTCTTTCCATGTGGTGGCCTCACCAGAGTCTGAGATTTGTGAGCTACAAGATCCATATCACTGTCCCCCACTCTTGCTAACTCTGTCCTGGCCTCCCAACTCCTCTGCAGCCATACAGGGCCCCAGTGTTCCTCTTTCACCAGGCCAGTGGTCGGCAAACTCATTAGTCAAGAGAGCGGCAAACCACGGCTCATGAGCCACAGTTTGCCGACCACTGCACCAGACCATTTCCACTCTTACTGGCTTGACATATTAAAAACAAGGGTAGAATTTTGCTTACAGGTGCCATAGCTTTAAGAGGTGTGTCAACCCTGGAGTTGAAAACCCACACCCCAGGTCTTTCCTGTTCCGACCAAGGATGACCAAAGTCCCTGGGCTCTGGATGTGGGCAGATCAGGCCATACTTCTCTAGCTGTGTGACCCCAGACAAGTTCACTTGCCTCTCTGAGCTTCATTTCCACTGCTCTCAAAGGTGGGTGATGCCACCTCTCTCTTAAGGTCATGGTGGGGATGAACAGAAACACTACACGAAAAGCACATAGGCGGAGAAAACCAAGATGGCAGCATAGGTAAACACCTAAACTGCTACCTCGCACAACAATATCAAAACTACAACTAAAAGACAAAATGGACACTATCCAGAACCACAGGAAAGCTGGCTGAGTGGAAATTCTACAACTAAAAGGAAAGAGGAAAGCACATTGAGACTCAGAGGAGCTGCAAAAGGCTGAGGTATGGAGATTCGCACGAGTAGAGGATGGGAGGCTGAATGCACGAGTGGCTCAGTGCACGGCTGGCTTTCTAAAGCGGGAGGGAGACAGAAGCTCCTGACTGCACTGAACTCCAGTCCTGGGCGAGACTCCAGGAAAACAGACTCATTCAGAGGGAATCTGGACTGTCAGGAAAAGAGAAGCACACTGAGACTCGGGAGCTGCAGAAGGCAGAGGTCTGGAGGTGCGCGCACAGATGGCTGAGTGCGCGGCTGGCTTTCTAAAGCGGGAGGGAGAAGGAAGCTCCCGACTGTGCTGAATTCCAGCTCCGGGCGAGTTTCTGGGAATCCAGACTCATTCAAGGAGAAACTGGACTGTCTGGCAGCGGGTGGAACTTGAGGGTGGCTTTCTCTCAGAGGTGCTTGTAGCAATTACCGAGGGACACTGAGACCCAGGGGCCTCATAGGGCAGGGCTGACGAGAAGCCAAGGCTGTCTTATCTGCCCTGAAACTCCGCCCCATCCAAGCTGAGCACAGAGGCTTTTGCAATTTTGCAAGTCTTGTCTCATACGGCTGTCTCCAGCACAGAAGTTCTCCCAGCATAGACACAGCTGATCCTCACAGCCAATTGGCCTGGAGGTCAATTCCTCCCAGTGATACCAACAACAATCAAGACTTAACTACAACAAGGCTGAGCACACAGTCCACAAAGGGGTGCACCAAGAGTGTCCACCTCAGGTAACTGGGGAGGCTGAGCCACTGAGCCCTATAGGACACCTACCACACAAAGCTACTCTACCAACTCAGGGAAGCAACGAAAATGTGGAGACAAAGAAACAGATCACAAAAGAAAGAAATGGAGGAAAGCAAATGACTGGATATAGAGTTCAAAACCACAGTTACAAGGTTTTTCAAGAATTTCCTAGAAAAGGCCGATAAATTTAGCAAGACCCTCGAGAATATGAAAAAGGACCAACTAGAAATTAAGCGTACACTGACTGAAATAAAAAATATTATACAGAGACCTAACAGCAGACTAGAGGACCGCAAGAATCAAGTCAAAGATTTGAAATACAAAGAAGCAAAAAACACTCAACCAGAAAAGCAAAAAGAAAAAAGAATCCAAAAAGTTGAAGATAGTGTAAGAAGCCTCTGGGACAACCTCAAGCATACCAACATCAGAATTATGGGGGTGCCAGAATAAGAGAGAGAGCAAGATACTGAAAACCTATTTGAAGACATAACGACCAAAAACTTCCCCCACCTGGTGAAAGAAATAGACTTACAAGTCCAGGAAGCGCACAAAACCCTAAACAAAAGGAATACAAAGAGGACCACACCAAGACACATCATAATTAAAATGCCAAGAGCAAAAGACAAAGAGAGAATATTAAAAACAGTTAATTACCTACAAGGGAGCACCCATACGATTGTCAGCTGATTTCTCAACAGAAACTATGCAGGCCAGAAGGGAGTGGCAAGAAATATTCAAAGTGATGAATAGCAAGAACCTACAACCAAGATTACTCCACTCAGCAAAGCTATCATTCAGAATTGAAGGGCAGATAAAGAGCTTCACAGATAAGAAAAAGCTAAAGGAGTTCATCACCACCAAACCAGTATTATATGAAATGCTGAAAGGTATTCTTTAAGAAGAGAAAGAAGAAGAAAAAGGTAAAGATAAAAATGATGAACAACAAATACATGTCTATCAACAAGTGAATCTAAAAGTCAAGTGAATAAAAAAATCTGATGAACAGAATAAACTGGTGAATATAATAGAATTAGGGGCATAGAAATGGAGTGGACTGACAATTCTCGGGGGAAAGGGGTGTGGGGGGTGCGGGAAGAGAATGGACAAAAAGCATACACCAATGGATGAGGACAGTGGGGAGGGAGGTAAGCACATGGGCAACACCTGGTACACATTTCCCTCCTTACTCCATCTACCATGTGGGTGCCAGATGGGCTCAAATGGGGCTCATCCTCATTGATCCTGGGATATCTCTGGGTTGCACCAGCCCCTCTGCCCTCATTACATTAGTAAATCCTGGAGTCCAAGTGCTGGGCCAACTTTATTGCGGTTCAACAAACCTCTCATGGGCACCTGTTGTATGCCAGAAGCCCTGACAGTATCTGAAAGTACTTTGTACTCTCAGGTGTGGTGGGAAAGGTACACCGATAATGCTTCCTTAAGAATAAGGGACAGAAGAGGAGGGAGGAGGTAAAGAGGTGCCAGAAAATAGCATAGCTTTAGAGACACACCTGGGTTCAAACCTTGGCTTCATCACTGAGTAACCAGGTAACCTTGCACAAATTACTTAACCACCCTGTGTCCCATTGTCCTCCTTTATAAGATGGGGGGAAATAAGAGCTTCAAAGGATGAAGCTTACAGATGTTGTGGGTAAGCACCTGGCACGTGTGAAGGCTCAGAAAATGGTGTTATTATTATTAAAGCTCCCTTGTTCTCCTGGAGCCCACCTCACCTCTGCAGGGTCAGGGTCTGAACTATTTTGGTGGCCCTGGGCTTCGGGGTTAACCAGATGATTCTTTAATACACAAAGAAACCCCAACCAGCTTAACCTCAGCTGAGGCACAGAGGGCCCAGCCACCCAGTGAATGCTGGCCCCAAATCCTGTGCTCCATTATTGCATCTGAAAATCCGTTAAAATTTCACACAATTTCCTGCACAGCAGTGCGCTTCATAATGCTGAGAGCCAAGCCGGCCCAGTAATTGGGACTGGAGTGGGGCAGAGTCCAAAGCAATTAATCCAGCCTCTTTCCTTGTTTGCGCCAGGATAAGCCTGACGGGGTGGGGAGTAATTGGAAAGGAGCGGCCTCCATCCCCAACTCCAAATTAATATTTTCCTGTCCTGATTTAATTCCGCCCGGGAACAGTGACACAGAGACACGCCATGTCAAGCGCTAAATAATCCGCCACCAGCCACCTGAGGAGAAGGAAAGGACTTTTCCTTTTCTTGGCAGTTGGTAGGGAGATAGACAAGAATGGCAGCTAACAAGACAGAACCTCAGAAGTTGGAGGGCCTTCCAAGGACATCTGTAGTCCCACTTCCTCCCAATGCGGGGACATGCCACAAAGGAGGGAGGAAAGCAGGAACTTGAGAAGATGAATGGACCTGAGTTCAAATCCTGACTTTGCCACTCCGATGTGTGATCCTGGGCAAGTAATTTAACCCCTTTGAGCCTTCGTTTTCTCATCTGTAAAATGGGGATAATCATACCTACTATGAATAATTATCATAAGAATTTATTATAATAAATATAAGGCACTTAGTGCCTAATAGGTGACTGTAAATGGTAGCTATTTTTCCCATTAGTCTAGATTTTATGACGAGGAGCTAAGCAGAATGCTAGACCCTGAGAATACAAAGGAAAATAAAATATGGGTCCCAACCTTTAAGGAGTTTGCATTTTAGTCCCATATATCCTAGGCTGGTACACAGTAGGAATATAATATATGCTAGCTCCCTCCTTTGGCCAATGGCATCCCTGGGCAGGTGATCATTCAACCTCTGCTTGCTCACTGCATTATTGAGGCATGTGCCTATGTTTCTAGCTTTTCTGTCCCCTCATCCTGCTGGTTCTACCTCCTCTCTAGGGCCAGCTGGAGAAAGGGGTCCAGGCACATGAGTTGGACTCAGGAATCTGCAGATTTCTGCTGGCAATCTCCTAGTCCCGACTGAGCCCTTTTCCAGTTGGCTCAATAGCCTTCTAGTGGTGAGAAGGACTGCTAACTTGATCCTCTCTCATCCTGGGTGCTCACCCCAGGAGTTCAGGTATGTTGGGTAACCTGGGGAACTGGGGCTGAACTAAGTGTAACCATCCACAGGGTATCCTTCCCTGACTCATATCCCACCCATTCCTTTCACCTCCCAAATAAACCACTTCCACTGAATCCTGGTCTCGGGGTCTGCTTCTGGGCGACATTAAACTAAGACAACCAGGCATTCTATAAACCTTGAGGCCTGAGCAGCCCAGCTGTGGGACCCCCTCTAACAAAAGGCAGCACCAGGGGACAGAGGAGACAGAACATGCCACCTCACTGCTGGGTACCTCTGGGCATCTTAAGGATATGGTGAAGTAGGCAGAGGTGCCCGGTTGAAAGGCAGAGGTTAACCAGTGGGGACAGGGCAGACTTACTGATGAGCACTCTGAGTCCCTACCCACCCAGGAAATTCAGAAACACTTGAAGGATGCTAGCCAGCAGGAATCTTATAGACTCATGAATGGGCAAGAAACTGGGAAATCTGGTTCTTTATGCGCCCATCCAGCACTGGGTAGAAAGAAAAAGTTCAGGGTAGGGAGGGAAGAAGATGTCTTATTGGGTTCCAAACTCCCCGAATAAAAACCATTCAAGCCAAAGCAGGGAGTTACCAGAAAAAAACGTGTGTTCGACAAAACTGCAGAGAAACACTATGCAAATGTCAAAATGATGAGGAGAGGAGGGGGGAGAGAGACAGGAATAAACCAAACATTAAATCAAATCAGTAGGAGAATAATAGCTAAACTCCTTCTTACTTGTAGCACTCAATTCTGCAGTCGATATGGTCAGGAATGAATGAATGGCCTGCTCAGAGCCACATCTAATTCAATGTGTGTAGCACCCCAAACACCAGGAGGAGAGCCAGCCAGGAGCAACCCTTCCCCACCCCCCATCTCCCACCCACAGGGGCAAATGGGCACAGGGAGGGGGCCAAACCTAGCCCCCCAATGCAGCTGGGGCGTAGTGGAGAAGCCCTGCCTAGGGGCTGGGTGGCATGGGGCAAGTCACGTCCCCTCTCTGTGACTCCGGGAATCAACACGGGGGCAGCGCAGAAGCCTGGTGGTGGCTTATCATCAAGGCAGTGGGCTTCCTTGTCCTCCAGGAGCCCCCCTGCCTCTGTAGGGTCAGGTCTGAACCATTCTGGTAGCCCTGGGCTTTGGAGTTAACCAGATGATCAATTCAAAGAAAGGGTACAAAGCAGGTCAAACTGGACCAGATGATTTGTGTCCTATCAGACTTTCATTTTGCTGTATGGATCCAAAATGAGGGTTTAAATTTGGTTGGGTCTTTCTGTTTGTTTGTGTTTTAAGAAACTGGAATTGGAGATGAGGGGGAGAGTGCTGTCTGGAAGGAGAGAAGAGAAGCCCAATGCATGGTGTGATTAGTTGGGAGTGTGGTGTGTGATGTCATCGACTCCCCTGTCTTCCCATGAAAACGTCAATGAAATCCACTCAGCTCACCTAGACTTTGGGAATGGATATACCTATGTGCTGCAGAGTGAGTGTTGGGTAGAGCAGAGGCTGAAGGGGGCCCAGCTGCATTCAGGTCTCACCTGTGGAGGATCTCCCAGTTAGCTGCTCCGTTACTCCAATTCACAGCCATCCGTGGACCACAGACAATGCCCAGGCATGGTGCTAAGGCTGGGAGCAATCATGTATGTGATGTGGTCCTGCCCTCAGTGAAAGGCCAGAGGTGAGGACACACAGGCATATCCATTCAGAACCTGGGAGGACTTCTGCGGACAAAGCCAGGTTCTAGGGCCAGAGGACAAGTGAGTCTTCTCTGAGCAGCTTCTCACTCAATCTTCAGAAACTTGGCTCAGAGAGGAGGGGACTGGCTCATGGTCACACAGCTGGGAAGGGGTAAAACTGGATATGAACACAGGTCTGTAACTTGGGAGCATTGCTCACAACTCACCGACCTGCCTGTGTAGAAATAAAGATGCTGGTGGTGAAGAAGGAGCACTCTGTCCCTTTGTCTCAATGCTACACTGCTGTCCCCAAGCTCCCTCAACACATGAAGGACCCCTGGCCCTCAGCCTTGGGCTTTATCCCAACTGTCTCCAAAGTTCCAGACATGAGTTGGGGCCAGAAGAGCCTCACCTCTGCCCTCGCTCTGCCCACTCCTCCTGCCCTTGACCTCAGGGACTTCAGTGGACATCTGTAGCTTTCATCTGCCTAGAATCTATCTCTTGAAACTGTACCTCAGATTTCCTTTGGAGCCTCTCTCTCCCACTATGAGTCCATGTGGTTCTCCAGAGATGGCTATGGGCCTGAAATCCTCCCACTGCCCCTGGTTATAGGGATTGGTTTATGGATGGGCATGTGACCTAAGCTGAGCCAATGAAATTCAGTCTTGGGAATTTTACTGTCACTATTAGGAAGGAGATGTTCCCTTTGTTGAACCATTAGGATGTGGGCCTAGTGCTACTGGCAGCCATACTGTCACCATGAGGAGGGAGCATGCCTGAGAAAGAGGCCAGCCTCCAGGAAGACTCCAGATAAGAGCTGAGAGGTGAAGACCGATCTTTGATGTTAGCTGAACTCTGGATTACACTGCACCTGAAGGCTCCCTTGGCCTCTTCAACAGTCAATAACTGCCTTTTCATTTAAGCCAGTTTGAAAATTTTCCCAAACTGAAGAGAGTTGGGACTGATACAGGCATCAGTATCTTGTGGGAACTGTGCCAGTGTGCTAACCACTGCACACTCTAATCCCCTGGAAGGAATCTCAGATGGATTGAGTCCAAATCCATTTTTGATAACAGAGGAAATTGTCCACACCCCCCACACACACACCCTTTTTTTTAATTAACATCCAAAGCCACAGAGCCAGTTAGGGGCAGAACAGATTCAAACTCAAACCTTACAACTCATTACTGTGTCCTTTCTGAACCATCATGTGATCCATTTTGTCTAGTTCTGAAAAGGTTTGTACGCAGAGTATATACATTGTGTGTGTGTGTGTGTGTCGTGTGTGTGTGTGTGTCGTGTGTGTGTGTGTGTGTGTGTGTGTGTGTGTGTGTGTGTGTATGTTTCTGTGTTGTCAGAAAGATGCTGAAGTCCCCAAGGGCCAGGCTTGTGCGACTGAAATTCCTAACATCTCCCAGAGCCAAGTTCATGTGGTAGGGCCCCTAAAGTCATCCCTGAGCTTCCTGAGAATGCCACCCTGACATGTCTGGAGTTGGGCAGTAATGTGGTTCTGGGAATGACACGCTGCGTCCAGGGGAAGAGTTCAAATTCTCTGAGAGTTATGATGTTGAACGTAATAAGAACTATTCTAGCAGGAGAGATAACTTACATGAGTTCTCTCTTATGAAATAACAAGAGAGCTACTAACAAGAGTTGCTAACAAGAAAGCGACTGTGTTCCACTTTAAGAAAATCAATACACAAAATATAAACTTACCCTCTGAATTTAGAGGATAAAGGGCAGTTTTATAAAAGAATTCTCTTTCCCCAGACCCCAGTTCCATTGAGGAACCCTGGCAGGTGTTTTCAGGCCTCCCTCCCCAGTAGGGAGGTGGAACTAAAGGAAACAAATCATTATGAGGCACAGGGCTGAAGCCATGACCGTTGAGAGGAAGGCCAGGATCTTGAAGTAGATAGAGGAGGTCAGTGGACAACTGTCATGGAGACAGTAGTGTAATGTGTACACACCTGTGTAAAGCAGCAGCACCATTCCTAATTGAGCTGGGCCAAACCCCTTGGTCTATCCAAGCAAGGTCTTGGACCCCCAAATTCTGGGGCGGCCTGGACCCAAGCCCAGGAGGCTATGGTACAGTATATTACAACATCCACTGCCATCTCTCCCAACCCTTCCCTGCATACCCTCTCCCTAGTGCCCAGCTCCTGAGGGAGGAGTGTGCTTTCCACTCCACTGACATTGGACTTGATGCTATGACTCCTTTGGGGAAATGGAATGGGAGCAAAAGTGACATATGCTATGTCCAAGCAAAAGCTTTAGAAGCATCACATGTTTCCACCATCTTTCTTACTCTTTTCCTTCTGCCACGAATAACATGTCTTTGACTAGGGCCACTTGGTCTGTCTGAACCCCAGAATGAAGACAATCAGAACTGAGCCACAAACAACCCACAGCTGATATGTACCAGGAACAAAAAACGAACTCATGTTGCCACTGAGATTTGAGAATTCTTTGTCATTGCATCATAAACTAACAAAAGCTGACCAATACAGAAGTCAACATCCACAGCTTTAAGGCCACCTCTGACAACCCAGTGGGATAAGTGGCTCAGCTATATGGCGTGAGATCAATGGGTACAGTGGTTTACATCCAACATATGAGATACTTAGTAAAATGCAGATTCCCAGATCCCCCTCCTGACGTTTGGAGCCAGTTCATCTAAGGAGGGACCCACGGATTCATATTTTCAACAAGCTCTGAGGATGACATGTGAGTCCTCAAAAAACCAGACTTGGAGAAACCCTGATCTGAGGAGTCCAATCTTTTTTGTATCCAGAGAGGCACAGTGACATGCTTAAGGTCACACAGCAAGGTGCCAACAGGAAACAGGTCTCCAACTCTTTCCCCTGAAGCATACAGTCCATCCCCAGAGAAATGGGGGGGGGGGTGGAGGGACAGGGTGGGGAGTAACAGAAGGGAAAAAAGAAACTCACAGGTTGAAAATGCAGCTCCAGAGAGAAAGACCAGTGGAGGCCAGGAACTCAAGTTGGGCCATCATCCAGGTTCCAAGCTGAGAAAAAGGCTACCCTGCCATGGGTGGCTAGGGGGTCCCTCGGGCCTTCCCTGGAACAGTGGAGGTGGAAAGAAAGGAGTCAGATTACGGAGCAGGGAAGCTAGAGGAAAGAAAAAGAAAAGTAGAAGGGGGGAAAGAAGTCCTCCAGCCTTGGTGAGCCCAAACATCCCCAGCATCGCTGCAGGAACCGCCCCAGCCGCTTCGATTTTGATGTACAGTTTGAAACAAATCAATAGCGGTATAATAATACTCAGCACGCTGTGTAATTTTTATATCATTAGTTTTCATTTTCCGCTCCCCATGCATCAAAAAACTTACAACGGGCTCGTAAAGTTTATTTAGTATTCCATGAATTCCTAATCAGTTTCATTTCATAATGATTCAGGAGCCGCCCGCTGCCTAGGCCCCCATGTCAAAAAATCGATAAAACCAACACAGTTTTCCTGATGGCGGCTGCAAAAGGATCTATTGTAGGGAATTATGATTTATGCCCTGGCCTGAACCGTGAGCAGCAGCCTCCACCCGAAGCTCAGGGCTGAGGTCTTCGCCAATAATGATTTATGCACCTTCTGCTGGCCCCACCCTAGATCCCTCCCTGCCCAGCTGGCCCCTGACACTGGGGGGAGGGAGCAGGGCCCAGCTGGGAGAGAAGGAGGAAGGCCAGAGAGGGAGGCCCGCAGGCTGTCTGAGCTCCCCTGCATGGGCCCAGGAAGGCCTGGGTAGAGAAGTGAGGTGTTTAGGGAGCCCCTCTAGGCCCAAGGAGCTACAGAGGGAACAGGACTGGGACAGGTGTGCAAGAGTGGAGTGGGAATAACCTGCCTCTCCAACTGGAACCCTCACTCCCATCCAGCCTTCTTTTCTGACCTCGAAGATGAGTTGGCCCCCACCTCAAACCATGCAGTCACCTCTGCCCTCACGCTGGACCTGCCCCCGGAAAGCTGAGTGGGAAAGAGGTCCCAAGAGGCATGGAGGCAAAAAGCCCTCGTTGGACCTCATGGGATACAGACACAGCAGGCTTCCAGGAATTCTGAGGCTAGAATAGAAGTTTGCAAGACTCCCAAAAGGGAACAAGGGGTGGAGATGAGTCTCGCCAGCCCCTTCTCTTCTCCATGAGGCAGCATGAGGCTTGGTTTTCAGGACCTTCCACCCCCACCCGCACCTCCCATCCCCTTTCCTCCACTGGTGGGTGATTAATAGGTCTGAGAGACATGTTAATGGGATGAGCATTTGGGCCAACAATTGGTTTAATTAACAGCAACTAACCTAACCCAGAAAGGGAGATCTCAGGGTGACTTCATAGGGGAGAGAATGCCATCGTGTGACAGGCAGCGACCGGCATCTGGGCCGCCAGCATGTGCACCCTGCCCCCAGGTTATCAGCTGGATCTCTTGGCTTCCACATGGTGTGTGGGGAAGGCTGGGGACTCCCTTTGGAGGGCTGAGAGGGGCTGGGTCCCTGTCCCAGTTCAGAGGTGGCACTTCCCCCACTCCCTCAGGCCCTCTCAGCCTCACTCAGTCCCCACAGAAAGGGGTCCTGGATAGGTACCCCCTCCTCCCAGGATAATCAGAAAACCAAAACCCAGCGAGGACTTGGGCATCAGTGGGCTGCAGGCTGTGCCACTACTCTGAGCTGTGGCTGAAGGAGGTGAGCCCAGATCCATTTGGGCCAGTGGTCGGGCAAACTTCGGCTCCCGAGCCACATGCAGCTCGCAAGCTGCGGTTTGCCGCTCTGTTGACTAATGAATTTGCTGACCACTGATCTGGGCAAATCTGAGCCTTGGTGTCCCCATCTGTGAGACAAGGGCTGATTCCTTCAGCGGCTGATGCCTGGCAGCCCACTATCCTGGGCATCTGGGAAGCAGCAGCCCCTCCCAGGTCTGGAGCCAGAGAGTGGGAGGGGCTGGGTGAGGAGTGAGAGCCCCTGGATCTGGGTGGGAGGAGAGGGATCCTGGCCCCTTCCACCCCCGGTAGGGACCTGAGTGGAAACGCCACCCCCCAAGGATGCAGCTTTGCCTCTCCTGCCAGGTCCCAAAGAGCAGCTCAGGTCAGGCTGCCCCTGGGCTCCCTGGGCTCTTTCCTTCTCTCGCTGCTTCTGTCTCCCTGTCCTTGTGTCTCCAGGGAGGTTCCCATCTTTCTGCCTCTTCTCTGCTCCTTCCCTCCACCACCTACTTCACCCACGTCATTCTAATGCCTCCCCACCCTGACTGGCAGAGCTAAAAGGCCTGGGATTCCCAGGGAACCACCTCTCTCCCCTGCTCCCCTCTCCACTGTCCCCCACTTTGTCCCCTCAACTGTTCCATCGCCCCGGGGCTCAGTGTCAGTCCCACTGGGAAGACAGCAGACCCATGGCCGACCCAGGCCCAGAGCTGGACACCCGCCTGCCCACTGCAGCCTGGCTCCCACAGCTGAAGGCACTTGAAGGGCCAATGGATCTCAGTCCCCTTCTTCAGAATCCCACAAACACACACCAGCCCCTCAACCCCAAGGAGCCAGCTCTGCATGAACTTTGCTTCCTCCATCCCCCCACCTCTTTCTTTCTCTATCTCTGCACTCACCTCTCATTCCACCATGGGCCAGAGCCAGCCAGGCAGCCCAATCTCAGCTGCTCCAACTCAGGCTCTCTGAGCTTCAGCTGCTCCACCCGTGAAAGGGTCTCAATGAACATTTTCCTGTCAACGGTAAGAACCAGGTTGGATAATGTACCGTAGGGGCTGTGACTCCTTTAACAATCCTCAGATGCCACTACACAGAACATGGCCCCCAGGACTGTGCCCCAGCAAGCACTCTTCTCACAGCGACCCCACAAGTTACAAAACTCCCCAAACTGGCAGTCACTGGAGATCAGAGGCTGGTTCAGGGACACAGAGGGTCACAAAGGGACTAGGACCAAAAAGCATCCATGTCCCACAGGGGCGAGGGGGAGCAAGGGGCCCAGGGCTGGGGATAGACTTGGCCACCTGCCAGTGGAAGGGTGCTGCACAAGATGTTTAACCTCTGCTCATTTGTAGGACCAACAATAACCCGGGGCTCCCAGGAGCACCGTGGATTCAACAGGAAGTGAGAGGATGGAAGGAATGAGAGATGGGGCTTTGGAAGCAGAAAGTGGATTCTAATCACAGCAGATGACTGTCTTCCCATGCGACCGTTGGCAAGTTTCCTAAGAATTGAATGCTACACTGTCCTCAGCTGCACAGTGGGGGTGACCATCACCCCTCTTGAGGGTAGCGTGGGTTACAGGCGATCATGCGGCATTTAGAACGCAGAGCTGGCACCCAAGTGCTACTGGTAACTTTTGTGTCGTGGGCACAGTGCCTGGCAAAAGAGAGGGGTTCAATAAGTGTGGGGAATGAGGACAAAGATTATTATAGGGGGTCCCATAAGGGACCCCACAGTGAAGAGGGCGGGGGTGAATTTGGTATGCTCATTTCCAAGCATCTGCAACATTTCTAGCCATCGATGTCTCTCTGGCCCCAGAGAAGAGCAAGGACTTGGGTCCCATCTGGCAACTGAACTGAGACTCAAAGAGGTTTAGTGTATTTTCCCCCAAGATCTCACAGGAAGGGATCTACGCCCCACTCAGCTCTACCACTCAGCACTACCCAAGCAGGACTCCAGACTCAGGAAGTCGCTGATTCCTCCAGCCTTCTCAAACAAGTCCTAACAGTCATCACCACGTACTGGTGATTTCAACATGGCAGGCATTTGCCTAAACACTGTAAAGGATTTATCTCATTCAATGCTTGTGCCATCTATGACACAGGGTTCCTTATGCTCTCCATTTTACAGGTAAGGAAACCGAGGCACAGGAAGTTAGATGGCTTTTCTTTTATGTCTGCACAGATGAAGGTCACATTTCATTATACCAAGAGCCATTACAACCAAAGTCCCAGTGCTACCGAAATATTACCAAAACCAGTCCAGGAGGCATGTAGCCAGCTCAAATAGTGCTTCCTCAAAGGATTGGGCAGAATGGTGCTTCCTCAAAGGATTGGGCAGAATGGTGAGCTGCATGTCCCCATTTCACAAACGGGGAAACTGAGGCTCCAAGAGGGCTTCCAGAGAGGAAGTAGTGAGTCATCCATGTGGGTCTGGCCATGAAATCTCCAAGGCTCTTTCCATCCCCAGGTACCTGGGGCAAATGCACTGACTCACGTTGAGAGGGACACACACAAGGGGGTACTGATATTTATGCATCCTGGCAAATGCACATGGCACGGTACTTCCCCCATCCACATGCACACGGCATACACCCTGCCACACATGCACACATACTCTCACAAACTCAACACTGTATGCACACTGCTGTCACCAAGGGAGCTTTTAATCACACCTGTGTCCTGCCCAACCCCCAGGGATGGTGATGGAATGGATGTACATTAGTCATCATTGCTGTATAACAAATTACACCACCACCACCCCCCACCCCAAATGTAGCACCTAAAAACTACATTTCTTCTCTCATGTGGTTTCTGAAGGTCGGAAATCTAAGAGCAGCTGGCTAGGAGGCCCTGACTCAGGATCTCTCATGAGGATGTAGTTCAGATGACCACCAGGGCTGCAGTCATCCGAAGGCGTGACTGGGGCTGGAGGATCCGCTCCCGAGATGACTCATGTGGCAGGGTTTCTCAGCAGAGGGCTTCAGTGACTTGCCACATGGACCTCCCCAAAGGGCTGCTTGAGTGTCCTCATGGCATGGCAACTGGGTGAGTGATCAAAAAGAGTGCAAAGAAGAAACCTAGTGCCTTTTACGCCATACCCTCCTAAATTACACACTGTCACTTCTGCTTTTTTGTTTTGTTTGTAAAAAGAGCCCACAATCTAGGGGAAGAATTTGATTCCATCTTCAGAAGGGAGAAGTGTCAACAGATTTGTGGATATATTTTAAAACTACCACCGTGTATGAAGTGGGGCCAGGGAGTGGGAATGTAAACACTCCCCAGATGACTCCAAGTGCAGTCAGGCTGAGACCCACTGAGATGGAAAGTCACCAACTGGAGGGGGTTGAGAGGGATACTCTGCTGGCCTGGCTTCAGGGTTGAGCCAGTCTGCAAGTCCCCCTTCTCCAGGGAAGCCCACCTCTGCAGCCTCAGCCCAGGCCCTGGGTCCCAATTCCCATCCCTCTCTGGTCCCACCTCTCCCAGAGGCCTTCTCAAAGACCCTCACCCACGGACTCCAGACCAGCCCCCCAGCCCAGCGCCACCCCTGCACTTGCTGCTCCTAGGCCTGGATCCAGGGCTGTGCATGTGTGTGGGTTTTGGGGAACATGTGTGTGCGTGTGTGTATGTGCATGTGCCCACAAGGCTTGTCTGCTCACAGACCAGGGCTTCCTGACAGGAGGACCTCAATCTGTCTTCTCCCCCTCCTGTCTATCTTCCTTCCTTTCTTTCTCTTTCTCTCTGCTCTTCCCTCTCCTTTCTTTTCTTGCTCTCGACTCTTCCTTCCTCCCTCTCTCTCTTGAGTCTCTCTCTCCCTCTTAATTGTCAGGAGGCCCAATGGCTCCTTTGAATATTTGGATGGAGCAACAAGCACAGAGCAGCCCAGAGTGAAAGGGGAGTGGCCCTGGACTTCCCTGCCAATCTCCAGAAAGCCCAGCCCCAGCGATGCTACATTCCTACATCATCGACTCCCATTCAAGAGGGCTGAAGGGTGGTAGGTGGGAGCCAGGAAAGAGCCAATGCCAGGCCATGTCCATTGCCCAACTCCTCTTTCTCTCTCCCAGCCAATTGCGCCTCTGCCATAGGCCTGACCGCCGGCCTCCAGAACCCTCCTTCCTCTCCATATTCTCTCTCTGTGTTTCTCTCGGTTTTTCTGTCTCCACCTCCCTCTTTCCCTCCCTGTTTCTCTGGCTTTTTCTTGGAGAGAAGTAGGCCTGGCCACAGCTCCAAAGGCTGTGGAAATGAGAGTGCTGCACCTCACGAGGAGAGCAGTTCTGCCCTAGTAATGAGGAGGAAGGAGAACTCTTCCAGGGAATTAATGAGACCACCAAGAACAAAAGAGGCGACCAGCAGAGGCCAGAGAGGCGGGGCCCAGCTAAGCCATCCCGCAGAACCGCAATAATAGAGTGAGGGGAAAATGGAGTAGAGATCCCTGTGGTAAAAACTATTAGAGGAGGCGAATTATAAAACTATTAACCAGAATGTAACTCCCAATTAAAAGATGATTTAACACTGGAACCTGATGGATGAATTTTGATTAAATGGAGAACTATTAGGAGCCCAGGGATAAGGCTGCTCCTGCCAGTTCTAAAAGTTAAAAGGCAGTTTGATATAAAAATTTATAAATTAAGGTTAATTACTTTAAATAACATGGCTGGAAGCAATGAAAGGAAATTTGTCAGAACCTCCAGAGTTTGGGGCAAGATGGATACAGATGTTCGGCTGGCCCCGGGGGAACCCAGGGGTCAGGGCAGGGGCAGCTGAGGCCAGCAAGAGGGCAGGTGAGGTCAGCACACCGACCAAGCCCACCAAGAAATGAGGGACTGGCTGAGGCATCAAGCAGGGATGCCTGCATTACCCTCCACCCTGAGGCCACACCAAGAGACCTTGGTTCTGGAAGACGGGCAGGAGGAGGCCTCAGGGCCCAGGACCAGCCTGGGGAGCTAGGCTAATGGAGAAGGCATGGCCCCTGCCTGGCGAACCCTCCCTCTGTTGAAGGAGACATAGCAGGGATTTCCAGTCTGTGACCCAGTTTACTGAGCACTCAGCAGGGGGACAACTCACACCACCTTGGTCCTGTCCTAGCTGAAGGGGTCACCTGCATCCCCACGCCTGACCTGCCAGCCCTGCTCTGCACCCTCTACCCCATGGCAGGACAGGGCCCCACAAGGAGAGACTGCAGGGTCCGGGCTGCTCTTCACCAATGCCCCAGGGAGGTGGGCCATAGCCACCCAGCAGGGCCACCCCCTGCCCAGGCTTTGGGTCTTCCCTGAGCTGAAAGCCATGCTTTCAGGAGGCCCAGGCATTGCCCATACCCAGGGTGGTCAAAACCCTTTACTGCCAGGCAGACCCCTCAATGCTCTGCCCTGGGAAACTCATCCCATCTCCAGACCTCATCCTTGACAGGAGGCTGTCCCCAGCATGTCAGGGGGCAGCCCTGTGATTGGCCCTGTCCTTGGGAGGGCAGGACCATGGCAAAGGGCGTCCACTCCAGAGGACAGTATGGGGCTCACAGCCACAGCCAGACTGTGAAAGGCCGTGGCCCAGGAGACATTAACATAGGCTGGCCCAATGGTTGGGAGCATAGGCACTCCAGCCACACTCGGGTTCAAGCTCTGGCTCCAACACTTACCAACCTACATCTGTAGGATTTACCCCTCTGGGCTGACTTCCTCGTCTATGAAATGAAGATAACAATCCCTCCCTGCAGGATTGCCAGGAGGACAAAGGTGGAGCCCTAATGCATAGTAGGTGCTCAATAAAGGGCAACAATTCTCAATTCATGTTTGTAAGTCTTACCTCCTAAGAAATGGAGTTACCTGACAGACCGCTACTGAGGTTCCTAGCACAGGTGCACAGGAAACACTTTGCAGGCAGAAGGTAAAAATACCTTATTTTATCTTCCAAACACCCTTCAAAGTCAGTCATGTCAATCCCATCTCACAGAGAAGGAAACTGAGGCACAGAGAGGTTTAGTCACAAGCCAGGGCCCCAGGCTGGCAGTGGGCAGTCAGATCTTTCAGCTCCTGACCCCAACCTCGCACTGCCCCCAGGGCCCTGTGCTGAAGACTTTTTCATTCGTCTTTGCTGCACCTTTATAAACCTCAAGTAAACCATTTGGAAGCAGAACCAGTGGAAAAGGAGGGAGGGAAGGAGTGGGGGGAGCAAGGGAAGAAAGGAAGGAAGGAGAAAAAAAGGAAAGGGAAAGGCGAGTATATTCTTTAACAAACCCCTGTGGGTTAGAAGTCAGGAGAGTGATGCACCAGGGAGATTCTGCTTCAGATATGGGTGCTGCTTACACAGGTGGTTCTACTTTGTAAAATTTATCACTCCCAGCAATGATTTGTAGTCTTTATGCAAAAAATTATTACAACAAACAATCCTATATAATAAAAGGCTAATATATAAATAGATCGAATGGCAGAACAACCGAACAACTGGCCGCTATGATGTGCGCTAACCACCAGGGGGCATGTGCGGAACCTGGCGGTCATCGGCTGCGGCAGGATGGTGAAGCCGGTGAGTGGGGGCACCACACGAAGGCCAGGGTGCCAGTCGCTGTCATCAGGGCGAGCCTGTGGTGGTTACTGAAAATTCTTTGCTCCTGCACACCACGGTCCCACCCAGCGCTCGCACCTGGTGCCGGTGCTGGAGCCGCTGCTCACACCCACTGCCAACACCTGGCACTGGCCCTGATCACCCCTCAGGGCTTCTCTACCTCCCCCTGCTCCTGAGGGCCAATAGGGGCAGCAGCTGCTGTTCACACCCGCTGACAGCGCTGGCCCTGCTCGCACCTGCTGCTAGCGCCGGTTGCTCTGCACCATCAGTGGGTGGGAGTGGTGGCAGGAGCGGGGCTGTCAGCAGACAAGGGACCAGGGGCCGCGGAGGGAGGGACTGGGCGGGGGCATGGAGGATGGGCCAAGACCCACCCCCGTGCCTACCGCAGCCTCACAGCCCACAGCTCCTTTCAAGGTGCATGAATTCGTGACACTAGTTTAAAAATAAATATAATGGTGAATGAAGTTTGTTATATAAGTTACACCTCAATAAAACTGTTTTAAAAAATACAGTGCACCAAAGAGAGTCTTTCCTTTGCTTTGCACAGTGTATAATATGAACCAGGTATTGTAGGACTGAGAGATGCAGACTAAGGCCCTGGGATGGCTTCTCAGAAGAAGGGTGTTCTGTGGAGGTGAGCTATGGGAGAGGGGCAGGAGACTCCCCGTCTCACCACACACCCTGGCCACATGACCCCCTCTCCAAGCCTCTCTCATCCTCCTCAGGAACAAGGTCAGTAATCTGGTTCTCCCAGGCCCTCCCTCTGCACATCTCCCAGAATCCCCCCCCCACCACCACCACCACCATTCCCTCCCATTTCAGACTTCACAGGAGGGCTTTCCCAAGTTAAAGAACCATTGTAATCAGGGCTCTGCAGGCTACAGAGGCCTAGGTTTGGGCCACCTTTGACCCCATGGGCAGAGCTAAACTGATACAACCATTTTCTAGCCTAATCAATCCCCTACATCTCCTATAACAAGAAGCACCCTAAGATATAGTTCTAGAGTTAAAGGTCAAGGGTTAAAGGTCTAAGTCAGGATCAGATTCACCCTTTTCCTTTTCTTCCTCTCTCTCCACTCAGTGTTCCTAAATTCTCTAAAACTTCATTTCCTCATCAGTAAGATGGGATTCCTAGCCCCAACCTTGCAATGTTACTGTGAGAACTAGAAACAAGGTGGGTGAAGGAAGCTCCTGGCCCCAGGGCAGGGGACCCCCAATGGCAGCATAACCCATCTAACTCTGGGCCACCCCGTGGCCCATCTCCACAGTGGCTGCATTCAGAGAAAACAGTCCATTGGCCAAACACATGGAAATGCAGTCCCAGTCCTTAGCAAGCATCCCAAAGGGCACTTGCATTCCCAAGACAGAGTAACACTTCCTAGAGGCCTCTTTGTCCAATTCCACTCCCTCCCACAGCTCAGCCACAGTGCCTCAGTCTCCCCTCACCTCCCACCACACCCAGTCCCTGCAGGTGCCTGGCTCCCCTTGCTCTCCCTCCTGCCTTTTACCCTCTTCTATCCTTTTCGCCCAGGAGGGACACTCTGCCTTCTCTGAAGGAAATTAATTTGAGATTTCTAGGCTTCCTTCAATTTTCCTTGCCAGAGCAAATGGGCCCCAAAGAGGACCAAACACAGGTAAAGCCTGGGGATCCTGGGGTACAAACTTTTTTAAGTCCTGCACTAGGCAGCTGTTATTATCAGGTATGTCAACACATGATTATTGCCATCCACAGCTCACTCCTCCAGGAGCTTAGAGTCAAACTGATGAAATAACCTGAAAGAGACAACCTGAGAATCTAAGCTGCACAGAACAGACATGCTGTTATGGACTGAACGGTTGTGTCCCCTCGAAATTCATATGGTGAAGCCCTAACCCCAATCCCAATGTGATGGTATTTGGAGGTGGGGCTTTTGGGGGGTAATTAGGTTTAATGAGGCCATGATGAAATTAGTGCCAATGTCACCATCTGCAGGCCAGGAATCAGGACCTCACCAGGGAACCAAATCAGCCAGGGCCTGACCTGGGAATTCCCAGAACTGTAAGAAGAAAATGCCTATCTTTAAACCACCCAGTCTATGGTATTTTCTTACGTCAGCTTGAGCTAAGATATATGCCTTCTGGAAGGAGTGGTCAAGGAAGGTGTTCCAGAGTGGGAAAGACTTGAGCTGGACACACACACACAAGGATGAGTGGACCTTTGACTAAGGGATGAGCAAGGGCCTTTCTTGAGGGCACAGGGGCAGATAAAAAAGGGCACCAAGTACTGACCAATCTGGAACAGGAGAAGTTGAGAGAGGCAAGACCAGAAAGTCAGGCTGGGATCTGATCATATTGGAAGCAGGCTGGGGGGTCTTGGCTGTACTACCTGGGTCATGGGGAGCCATGGAAGGTTTTAGAGCATAGGGATGAAGCAATCAAATCTAAGTTATAGGAGGCTAACTGGTGGCCAGTGGAGGAAGGTGGGGAAGGGGACCTGGGGTGGGGATCAGGTAAGAGAGGCTGCAGAGGTCCAGGCGAGGGGTACTGAAAGCTGCTGACGGCAGAAGCCATGGGGCTGGAAGTGAAGGGCTGGACTCGAGAGTTGGTGGTGACCACACAAGAGCAGAGGAAAAGGGAAGGGGGAGGCCTGGCTCGGTGACAGCTGCATTCCCAGCCTGGCTCTCGTACTTTGCCGGGCAACACTCCACCTCAGTTCATCTCAGTGGCCCCACATCCTCTACTCTTTCCCAACCTTGACCTTACATCCTTTTCTTTGGGGACCCCAGACACTAATCTGTGACATCTCTCCTCACCAAAACTCACTGAACTCACAGGTAAATCAAATCTGTTTACACGAGTTCAGGGGTAAGAGTGTGGACTTTGGAGTCAGACTGCCTATATCTGGATCCTGATTCTGCCACCTACTAGTTGTGTGACCTTGGACAAGTTAATTAACTTCCTAGACGTTCAGTTTCCACACCTGTTAAATGGGATGCTGATGGTACTTACTTTATAGGACTAGTCTAAGGAGCAAAGCAGTTAATAACATGTAAAGTGTTTAGCACAATGCTAGGCACACAGTAAATACTCAATAAATGTTGACTCATTTTTACATAACAGGTCCTGTGCCAGACACTTATACATATAAGCAGGGATCCCTGCTTTCACGGAACTAACAGGATATTCAAATAAATAAATGCCTTTTAGTTTGGAGAAAAGACAAAATAAGTAGAAGATACCACCCACCCTCAGGGCACCTCCAGTCTGGGGGGAGGTACATAAGGGCTCAGTCCCTTTTCAAAAGCTTAGACTCTGAGAGGGGAGACATAATCGTCCCAAGGCCTTCCAGCCTATTGGAAGGTATATCAAGGTCGCTCCTCAGGGGCTGCCCCCTCCTATTTGACCACCTGGAAAACTCCTAGTTTTCTCCAAACATCACCTCCTCTGAGAAGCCTTCCTTGGTCCTCACCAGACACCAGGAGGCTCTCATCCCTGATGTTCCCAGAGTACTTTGCTCCCACCTCCATCAGAGCACTTTATACTCTGCACTGAAGGAGATTGTGTGTCAGTGTGTGTGTGTGTGTGTTTGTGTGTGTGTGCTCACGCACATGTAAGCCTGCTCACATGTGCACACTTGGGTGTCTGCCTCCAGGTGTCCTGTCCCTGGACCACAAACTCCCATATTTGTGAAGGTGGAGACCAGGGCTGCCTCTGTGGTGAAAGTCCTGGCCCACTTCAGGCACTGAACAAGGATGTGATGGCTAAGTGATTGAACGGATGGATGGATTAGCTGATGATGACAGAGACAATCTGGAGGTACTGGTCTGTTAGGGAAGACGGACACTAGGGCAAGCCATGTCTCTCTGACACAGAAATAAGATGACAATAACACCCCCAGGGCCTCTGAGAAGGTCCAGGGCTCCAAGGGCAATGGGGTGCACCCCTGCTTGCCCCATCCACACATGCCAGCCTGACCTCTGTTACCCACTCTAGATAGCAGCAGCAATGCCCTCCATCCTAGGACTGGCTATCTTCCCCACCTGGGCAACATGCCCTGCAAAAGTCACCAGGAATATAACATAAATCCATCATCAAACGAAAAATAGGGGCATATAGCCAGAAAATTACGAGTGTGTCCCAAAGCCTCCAGAACTAGAGCGCCCCCTCTCTGCCCAGCCTCTGGCTGGTTCACAGAACCAATAGCAAAGTAGGTGTTCAAAACACCTTGAACACATAAAGGTCTGAGGGCCCAGAGGACGGAGAGCTGGCTGTGCTCCCTTCCTCCTAAAGTGGCTTCTCCCAAGAACCTCGAGGGCAGCGCCATCTTGGACAAGACATTGGACCTCCGTGAGCCTCGGCTCCCTCATCTAGAAAATGGGTATGACCACAGTAGGCAAAGGGCTGCAATAAGAATACATACGAGCTTGCATTTGGAAGAGCTTTGTGAAGGATAAAGGGCAGCACAAACAAGAGGCGTAGACACTGCAAATTGTTTTCATTTATTGTTAATTAGCCTAGAAGAACAGATTGAAGCCAGTGACCCTGAGACCAGTGCTGTGGCCCCCAAGGGGTCCCTGGCATCTGCTCTGAGCTGGGTTTTATAAGGTCCAACCAAGACATGAAATAACTGGGAAGAGGAAAAGGGGAGAAAGGGTATGTGTGTGCGTACATGTATGCATATATGTGTATGTGGGGGGTGGTGGTGCATGAGTTTGTGTATCTATCTGCCCCAGGTAGGGAGAGGAGGGGATGAAGGGAAGAAAGGGAGAATTGAGAAGAAAAGAAGAAAAGCAGAATAGCATAGGGAAGAGGAGAACTGAGGTATTTGGTTACATGATCTAAATTCTAATCAAACATCATTTAAAGCGTGTTTTATTTCAGCCTCGGGAGAGCCAGTCCCTCCTGGCTGCTCACCATGGCAACGGGCCACTCATTTCAGAAGTGTCATGCCACATTATCGTCCTGCCGCCTCACACGCTCTCGTCGCCTGACAACTTCGCTCTGCCCCTTGCGACAACCATCCCCGCTCCGCTGGTTTATTTTTGGTGTCGGCCAACCCCCCTTCCCTGCCCCCTCCCCATCATCAGTGGATTGAAAGACAACCCAGGCTCTCCAGCCAGCGAGCATTGCAGTCTGTTTGGTGATAAGAGATAATTTGAGGAGATATTTGCTTACATGTGTATGAACAATTTACTGCATTAAGACAATTCTGCCTGGTGTGTGGGGAAGGGGAGGGGGTGGCCTTTGCTCAAGCTGACAACACCCCAGGAAATGGGAGGGAGGGGACACCCCTCATTTCTCAAGTCTCCAAACTGGGGGCCCTATGAGCTTCTCATCTGGCTGCCTTCCACAGTGTCAACTGGAGACAGTAGGCCTACTACTGATTTGCTGTGTGACCTTGGGCAAGTCATTCCCCTTCTCTGTGCCTCTTTTCTTATCTATCAAAAGATGGGGTTGGACCGCTGGACTCTGGGGTCCCTGCAAAGTGTGGCACTGTGGGGCAGCAGAGAGTTTGGACCCAGAAAGAGGACAGACCTCTGGTCTTACCAGCAGTGTGAAGACAGATGAAGGCAGAAAAAAGGTCAGCCTGACAAAGCCTACATTTGACCGTGTGAATATCCCAGCTTCCCTCTCTGGTAGAGGCTGGAAAAATCCCAGACCTAGAATCAGATCCTGGCCTGGGAAGGGCTTTTCTGGGACATCCTTCCCTGTACTCCTCCTGGCCTCCTTCACAGGACAAGACATCTCTGAAGCCACTCACCCCCTCTCTACTATGTTCACATGCCACACACATGCCCCCGCATGCATCTCCCCAGATCAAGGCCAGATGGAGGTGAAAAGGCAGATCCAGAAGCCCTGAGACCCTGAGACCCCAGGTAGGAAGATGGGTCCCTGGCACTCAGTCCTGCATAGAGATAAGATAATGGCCTGAAAGGCAAGGTAGCCCCACCTGACACCTCCACCCACTGAAAGCCAAGAATAATAATAAGAGCTGCATCTGCTGAGGGCTTTAGGAGCCCTGTGCTGAGATGTAAAGGGTTTGAAGCCCCCTCTCCACATGCTGTGCCTTCCTGACCCTCCCCGCTGAGGGTGCAGAGCTGGCCTGGGAGAATCTCAGCTGAGGGGAGCCTGTGCCTCTGTTTACTCATCTGTTCCCACTGCATATAGTGGCTACTGGGATTACGAGAAGGCTTGCCTGGCTGGTGTGGCTCAGTGGTTGAGCATCAATCCATGCACCAGGAGATGGTTGAATCTCCATCAGGACATATGCCTGGGTTGCAGGCTCAATCCCCAGCAGGGGGCGTGCAGGAGGCAGCTGGTTAATGTTGATACTTCTATCTCCTTCCTCTCTCTAAAAAAAAAGCACAGTATGAGGCACATAGTAGGTGTTCATAGTAACTGGGGCCTGAGGAACTAGGGTTTCCTGATATTGGGCCTCACTTCCCCACCACGGCAGCAGCTGTGCACCTGGGCCCAGTGGCAGGCTTGGCTCATACCCAAGCCCTGTCCTAGGAAGGAAGCGCTCCCTGGGATGTCTATACCTGCCTCCCACCCCCAAGGAATGTCTCTACTTGGTTTTTTTGGCCACTCCGGGAGTGCTTCAGACCATCGAAGGCCTAGGAAGGGCTTTTCTGCCCTAAGCCCTTTGCTCAAGCTGAGAACACCCCAGGAAATCCGAGGGAGGAGACACCCCTCATTTCTCAAGTCTCCAAACTGGGGGCCCTATGAACTTCTCATCTGGCTGCCTTCCACAGCATCATCTGGGCAGCATGCCCTGGAAAAGTCACCACCCCAGGCCCCATCCAAGGCACCTTCCTCCGGGACCCTCAGAATCCACAGCCTCATGGGTCACAGCCCACAGAGTGACCCTCTTCTGTCTACCTAGGGTTGAGAGTAACCCTCAACCAGAAGCCCATGGAGTAGCTGAGAACTCAGACCTCCACTTACCTCACCCAACTACCCTCTGCCCCGACCCAGGTCCCACCCAGACTCCTTAGGAGAGCTAGCCCAGGGAAAACCACAGCCTTTTTCCCAGAGAGCTCTGGGTGGGCTCCCCTAGGCCTCAGCAGTACCCCCTGCCCAGGACACAGACAGTGAGTAGCGAGGAGGCGGGCTACAGAGAGCAGAATCTCTTTAAGGTCAATGGAACTCGGGTCCAATCCCCAGCTCACCACCTGTCAGGAACAGAGTCTTAGATCAGGGGCCCAGCCTCAGTGCTCTTGTCTCTAAAGTGGGGATAACAACACATACTTCATAGGATTGCTGGCATGTTAAAAGTACACCTAACACATAGTAGGTACCTAATAAAAGGCAGCTATTATGAATAAAAACGACCAAAGCTGCCCCAAGTGGAGCCAAGGAGCCGTTTCCCTCCTACCCACTGAGGCTGCCTCTGTGTAGACTTGGGGCGCTGAGTCCTCCCCCACCAGCTAGGACCTCCCTTCTGGGGTGCTCTTCCCCCACCTCCCCCCTACTCTGCCTCTCTCTACAGCCTGCCCAAGCCTGGAGAGTGATGGGCTGGGGTGACCCTACCCTGTTATGACCCTGCTCAAGCACTGCACACATGTCCCAGTCTGGCCCTCTTCGTTTCTCCCTCTCTTTCTCAGCAAAATAAATCAAATAACTCATCTCAACAATCCATTCACCGTGTTTGACTCAGAACTGGGGGGTTGGGGGTGAGGATAGGGGGCTGAAGGGACTCAGCACTGTGAGGTCTCAGAAAGGAATCTTTGGCCCAAAAGGAGGGAGAGGTAGAGTGGTCACCATGAAGGGTTACCTAATCACACCCACGTGTCTGTATTTTTTCAATATGAAGAGCGTGTATTGTTTTGATTATTTGCATAACCACACACCAAAGCAGTGGGAGGTTTGCTGGATTCCATTTCCTGCACCCACACGCCCTCCACCCCCACCCAGATTCCAGAGCTCTTGGAGGTAATGTTTGGGGGCAAAGGGGGCTCCACACAAGCTGGGGAGTCATAGACACCTTCCCGGCCTCGTGGCCTTCGGTAGGTCAGTTAACCTCCTGAGCCTCAGTGTCCACACCTGCGCTGTGGGCGTAGGGCAGGCGCTGGCTCAGGGCCCCTGTGAGGAGCTACGGAGATGGGAGGTGTGAGCCCCCTGCATCCACCCCTCCTGCCAGAAACACACAGTCCAGGGTGTGCCTCGGGCTTTAGGCCTTCGCTTCTCAACTCCGCTCCTGAAGCCCCTTTGGGAGGAGGCCAGGGAGGGAGCCATCCTTGGCGGTCCCAGAGAGGCTCGTCGGAAAGGAGGGGCTGCGCTAGGGCCCCTCCTCTCGCACCCAGCCGCGGGGATTCAGGAACTGGGCCGGGTCTGGGGAGGTGAGCCCCCCACCCGCAGCCGGCGGGGCCTGGGGGGAAGGGAAGGGAAGGGAAGGGGCAGGCGCCTCCGGCTCACCTTCTGACGGTGAAATGTGGCCATTTACCTTCACGCTCCAGTGCCAGCACCTAAATCACTGTCTCCGCGCCCGCGCTCAAGGTTGCTCGGAGCCAGCCGCCAACAAAGCCGCCCCCGCTGCCTCTGCCTGGGACCCCGCGCCCCGCCGAGCCGCCCCCCCACCCCCCGCCCCCCGCCCTAGGACCCCAGGAAGGGCCTCGCTGCCCCCTCCGCCTTTCTCTTTCCTTGCGTTCCTTTCCCGTCCTTTTTCCTTCTTTCTCTCTCCTTTTTCTTTTTTATGGGATGGGACTCAAGGACCTATCTCAGGGACCAGGTGGCCACGGGGTCCTCGCCCAAATCACCGAGAGCCTGGAGTTCAGTTTTTTATCCCAGAATGAGGTAACTTGGGGCCCTCTGCCCAGCTGTGTGTCTGGGGTGCGCAGTCCATGAACAGTTTTTAATCCAGTAACTACCTGTGAATATCATTCGCAATGCGTAGAGTGTGCGCGTTAGGAGTGCTCAGTGGAGGAAGGTAAACATTGAACCCATCTCTGTGACTCGCTGTGACAAGGCTTCATTAGCCCTGCTCCCTTCTCTCACCTCCTTTTCCTTTCCTGATCCTCCTCGTTCCTTTACCTCAGGGACCTCCGCTTGTCACCATCCAGAGGGGAAGGAGGACACAAAAGGGGGGAATACAGGAGAGACCCCAGGTTCTGGCATGCAAAGCATGGGGGCCTCTTTGGAAAGAGGAGCAGGGCAGGGGGCTATTGGTGTGGAGAACCAGCCCATGAGGAGCAGGAGGTCTCCATCCTCACCCTGGCCTGAGCACCTGCCCATTGTGGGAGGGGGTCAGCCAAGGGGAATGAGGAGAGCATCAGCCTAGGAAGGGAGAGAAGGGCATCACCAAGCACACGCACACACTCTGCTTGGGCCCCTCCCCAATCTGGCCCTGAGGTGCTGGACTTGCCATGGGCGAGTCCTGCCTCCTCCTCTGAGCACACTATGTGAGGGTCCATTCGCTCTGCCTGGCATCTCATTCATTTGCACCTAATTTCTGTTTTTCTCTGTGTGGATTGGTGGGATTGGTGTCTCTTCCATCTGACAGGCTGATCCGGGGCACAAACTGTTTTCCTCATCAGACTAGAGAGCTCCCCTGGGTAGAGGTTGTACCCCTCCCATCAGACTAGGGGCTCCCCAGAATAAGGGCTGTGTCCCCCATTTGCCTGGGAGCTTCCCCTTGGCAGAAGATCTGTCCCCCCATCAGATTGGGGGATCCCCAAAAGAGAGGCTTCTATCTTCCCCAAGAAACTGAGGACTCGGCCAGGTCAAGAGCTGTGTTTCTCCCCTCCTGACCAGCAGGACTGTGTTTGACCACAACTGATCCAGTGTCCAAAGCCCAGAGTCCTGCCCAACCATCAGGCACTATGATTCTAGGAGCCCTCGGGTCTGGGTACAAATCCAGCATCATCGAGCTTTAGCTTGGTGACCTTGAACAAGACACATGATGCATGGGGAGAATACTGCCACTACTCGGGGTTTTGTGAGGCTCCAAGGAGACAGCATTTGGTGAAAGGGCCTGGCATATAGCAGGTGTTCAATAAATGCTGTCTCATTCCACTCCCTTCATCGGTCTAAGACGTTCAAAGCCCGATCTGCCAGCTCAGGCTGAGAAGACAGAGGGGAACCAGAGTTGCAAAGGAGCACCCACAAAATACACACACAGACACCCTCCCACCAAGTAACTGGGTAGTGGCCTCCTTCGTTAGGGGATGGGGCAGTGGCAAGGAGTTAAATGTATTAAGCAATTTACAATTAATATAGAAGTCATTCCAGAGATAGCTACTAGAAAGAGTACAACAGGGCAATTAACCCACTAATACACTAGGCTATTACATTGCTATGTCTCTTATTTTAGCCCGAGGTGATTTGAAACGCATTGGATTAGAGGATATTACAGGAGATAGCATGAAAAATAGCTTAATGTAATGAGCCATCCCGTGATGTCTGCTATTAAAGATGATTTGCAGTTGAAAACTACAACATACAGTAGTTCAGCTATTTGAGGACCGAGGGGGTGGGGGCTGGGGTGGTGCTGTTAACCCTTCCCTCCTTCCAGCTGCCCCGACCCCCGCCAGGCCCTCTGCTACCTTCATGCCAAGATTATCAAGTGCATCTTATTAGACGACAATGGCTTCATTGGGAGATTGGAGATTGGGGCCTGAGGTTGATAAAGAACCAATAATCTGCTAATAACCTTTAAAAAATAGCTTCCCCCAGGGAGCTGTACTAATGGGCTGACGCTGGGGAGGGAGGTTGATTGGCAACTGGGCAGCTAATGCGGAAAAGGGTGTGGGATTAGGGTGGGTGGGGAGGTCAACATGCCCCCCCCTGGCTCCCTTGAGTGAGAAGTCAGGAAGGTGTGTGGGTTATGGACTGCTACTTAGGGGGTATGCCTAGGTATATGTGTGGGAATAATTACAATACACAAACCTGACTTTTTCCTATGTAGCTGGTCTTTATATGGTGCATCCCAGCTTTTAAAGGGCATTTCTCATGCATTAGTTCTCTGGACTTTACCGGCAGGAATATAATACCTGCCTTCCGTGTACAATAAGCATCTGACCCAGAGAAAGCAAGTAACTTACCCAAGGTTAACTCAGCCAGTTAGTTATGTAATGAAGCAGGAATCAAAGAGAGGTTTTCTGATTTCAAAGCCCATGCTTAAAACTGTGCAACTCCAGCCTACAATTCTGTTCTACCTAAGAAACCGCTTCCTACCCCAAGGTCGCAAAGGTCTTATGTTTCTGCTGGAGGTTGTATTGTTTTTATGTCTTACATTTAGGTCTATGACCCATTTTGAGTTACCTTCTGTGTATGGTGTGAGGTAAATGCCGATTCTTTTTCGACAATGACTTCATTGGGAGATTGGAGATTAGGGCCTGAGGTTGATAAAGAACCAACAATCTGCTAATAACCTCTTCAGGTGGACTACGAGTGCATTTGCACACCCGTGTGTGCGTACATGTATATGGAGAAGAGTACACACATGTGCTGGCTGCCGTGCAGAAAAAGCGGCCTAATCTAGGTGCACCCACAGAGAGGCCATCTAAGGCAGATCCACGTAGAGACACACTGAAGGTCAAGAACACGCATGAGCAATGGGTGTGAGGAGGGAGTGAGTACCTGGGGTGGGTGTGTGAATGCAGGCTGGTTTTGATGAGTGTACATGTGTCACATGAGTAGGTGCTGTATGTGTCTCTATCGCCGTATATGTGTTGGTATACGTGTGTGCATGTTGAGTATGTCCCTGAGCATGTGTCAGACTATGTGTATGTTCACAGCTTGGGTATCACTGGGCATATATGAGTGTGGCCAGCATTTGTAAGCACGTCATTCATTGTTGTGTACATGTCACTGTGTGTATGTCAGGCTGTTATCTGGTACTGGGTGTTTGTGTCTGCGTCTGTGTGCACGTGTGCTGGTGTGTCTGTGTGTTTGTGTCACTGTGCCCATGTGCTGCTGTGTCTGTGCCTGCCCTGGTGCTGCCACCTCTAACAGCTGCAGGGCCAGCCAGGGACAGCCCTGCGCCCCCCTCGCTGCTGTCTTTTATCATCATTTGCCATGAAAGGGAGCCCAGGAGGATGGTGATAAATAAGGGCCACTTAAAATACAAGACGACCACTCTGACTTTGGGGAATATTTCTTCTGTGGAGCAGCTGGTGCCGCCTCTGTCCTTGTAGAAAGGGGTCCCAGGGGCCGCCAGTCCCTGCCCAGCTTCCTCAGACTCCCCCGCTCCCACCCTACCAGCTTGGGACTTGGAGGCCTTAGGAGGCCTGGGGAAGGGGGCCCACCGGAGGCCACTGCAGGCAGGGCAAGGGTGGCCCTCAGTCTGCCTTTCTCGGGTGCTCTGTGGACGATGGGTTATCATCTTCCATGGAGAAAAGGTCATGGACCAGGAAGAGGCTAAGAGGAGACTGGAAGCTACAGGGCCTCAGCCTTGTAGAGTTCCCCTGCTGATCCCCTGTCCCTCCTAAATTCAGGTGAGGGAATGAATGGTTGGGGGGCTCCAGAGAGCTGAGATACACAGAGAGACACAGATGAACACATATAATCTGGTCACACAATTTTGAGCACCTACTGTGTGCCATGCCCTAAGACAGCAATTTTCATCTCATGGCACACAAACTAATTATGAAAATTCTGTGGCATACCAAAAAAATTTTTTTTTTCAGTTTGCCGATCTGACAAAAAATAGGAATCATTTTGATTCATTCACACTGGCTAGCTATTGTTGTGTCATTTTTTTATTTGACAGTCTAAAGGAAAAGAGGTCAGTGTCCCCGACTAAATAGTCAGGTATTGCACATTTTAAATTTTTTTGTGGCACACTGGCTGAAAACCGCTACTCTAAGACACAAAGACACACCCGTGGAAGAGATGATAATGTACACGTGCTACACAAAGACACGTGCAGACATGCAAAAGACGTGTGTGTAAGACTTGTTCTGGGGAGAGGAGGAGCAGGCGGAGGAAGAGAAAGAAACTGAAGAAGAAAGGGAAGAAATACAAAAACATGGATGCCAAGGATGCACGCCTGCATCAGAATAGAGGTGGCCCCTAGGTGGGAAGGGCTGATTGGGGGAGGAGGGGGACTGTCCCATGTGGGCGTGCAGGCTGCTCACTGCACAAAGGGGCAAGCAAGAGCTAAAGTCCAGCCTTCACTCTACTGGCCGAGCCATGCCTTGGTCTGAGGCTGTGTCCACCAGGAGGAAGGATGCCCTTTCTCGTTCACAGAAGAGCCTTCAACCAGCCCACCCTGCACCCACAGTGCTGGGTCCTCTGGGAGGGACCTCCTTGTCCTCATTCTCACAGAAGCACAGAAGCTAGCCAGGCCCTGAGGGAAGGTCTCTTCCACTATGCCCGTGAGACATTATTTCCTTAAAAAAAAAAAAAAAAAGGAAAAGATGTAGAAATTGAGACAGAGAAGAAAGAAGAGACAGAGAAAGAGGGAAGGTAGGAAAGGGGAAGGGAAAGGAGAGGAAGAAGGGAGAGGAGGTCCAAGGAGGGGGGATCAAACCACAGAGGCTTTTCTAATCAAAGCGCTTGTCACTGTCACTCTACCTGTTGAGGTGCCAGTACCGATCTGGGTGTGCTGGCATCCCATCACGTTTGGGGTGAGGGGTGAATAGGGAATAGAAGGTGACTCACACCCACACACATACATATGTGCTTCCACTCCCATACGCCTCCTGTGCCCTCCTTGTCTCCCTCTCAGTCCTTCCCAGGTGGCCAGGAACCTGTCATGTCTCATTTCCTTCTGCCAGAACTAGTGATGGGAGCTGGTGGAGAGGTGAGGGAAGCTGACTCTTTCTCCTTCAATTTCCCTCCCAAGCTCCTCAGCCATCAGCCATGGTGTGCTGACACCCTCATCTTCCATGACCCCCACACAATACACACAAAGCCGTGTCACCCCCATCAGGGGCTGCCCCTGGAAGGAAGGAGGGTGGGGCAGAGCTGGCCTTCTTTCTCATCTACAGTTTTCAATCCCCAAGCCCCCCTAGGTGAGGGCCCTACAGCCCACCCACAGCCTCTTCCCTTGAGCTCCAGCTCTCTGAGGGCCTCTCCGACATTGTCCACATCCCTGGAATACCTTTCTAGCTTGTCCACCTTGTGGAAAGGAAAGTGGAGGAGCACTAACCTTGATGGAGCACTTACTGGGTGCCAGGGACTGTGTAACTTGATGCCCACAAGAATACTTGGAGGTGAGTTTTAACTCAGAATCTTCACTGTACGATGCGGAGAGCTCCAACCATAGACAGAAAGCCTCACAGCTTGAAACTAGGACTTCAGAAAACCATGGCAAGGTCTCTTGACTTCAAGTTCTGCTCCTTCTGCCAGAGCATCAGACTCCTTCCTTCCCATCTCACTTCACCTCGTCCTCTCGGTATGATCACTGAGGGCATACCGTGTGCCAGGCACTGGGTTAAACCAGTAACCACTTTATCTCATTCAACCTCACACTCACCCATGAGGAGGATTCTATTAGTATTACCATTCCACGGGGGAGGGAATTAAGGCTCAGAGAGGTTGTGTGACTTGCCCAAGGTTAAACAGCATGGGAGAAACAGAGGCAGAACTTAAACAGGGTCTCCTGCCTCCTGATTAACGCACTTTGCCCAATATGGTGCTAACACAAATTTTGTCACTAACCCCTGCAACCGGCAGCAGGACACCCAGTCCAGGGCCCTCCACTCCCCAGGGCCAGCAGAGAGATTAAAGAGTTGAGGGTGGGGTGCTCTGGTCTCCACAGACAAAGAGGAAGAAAGTATGGGGGTCAAGCACTGTGCGTCCTCTATCTTCCCAGAAGCCCCGGCCCCATTGTCCCCACAAGTGCCCTCGGATTGTCAGAGCCAGGGCCTCATCTGGCCCTGAGAATATATGGCTGCCACTGAATAATATGCCGTTTGGGGGAGGAGGGGTGGGAGGCTGGGATGGAGGGGCAAATGAAGAAGGCTCCGCACAGCCCCCAGAAGAAAACTTAATAGTCTGGGGGCTCCCTTGGGTCCTTCTCATTAAAAAAAAAAAAAAAATCTCTATTTAAATGCAAATTTGTGCTGAAGCCCGGATGGGTTGGCGGGAGGCAGAGAAGCAACCAGACACTGACACAGACCAGCCATTGGACCCTGCTCCCCAATGTCGTCTTATACCCTGGGGCCCTGTGCCCAGAAAGTAGCTCCATGCTCAAATATCGCCCCCTCCCCTCCTCCCAGCAAAGCCCTTTTCAACTTAGCCCCTCAACACCTCTCTGACTCTCTGTCTCTCTCTCACACACACTCCCCCAGAGCTCTAAATAGAAATGTGTCGTGGGGGTGAGGGTGGCAAGCTGTAAACCTAGATTACAGTTTTCCTCCTAAATCCAGTAAGAGGAGGAGTCTAACCTCGCACCCCCAAACCTTCCTCCAAGGAAAAACCTTCAGTTTGAAGAGGAGCACAACCAGGAAAGCAGGTAGCTAATTTGGACCTGCCATCTATTTCTCCTATCCCTCCCCAAACTACAAAGCCCTTGAATCAATCTCCCTCTCCCCTCCCTCCCTCACTCTCTCTTACACACACACACACACACACACACACACACACACACACATACACACACACACCAGGCTTCAAACTAGACAATAGAAGACAAACCAGGCCCTCAAATCTAATTCCTGTGGGAAAAGCAGACATGGGGTGGGGGTGGGGGGTTGGCACTTACACCTGCCCAGCACCCACATCCTCTCCTCTCATCTACCTTCCACAGAAGGGTAGATCCCTCAGCTTCCCCAGCCTCAACAAACCCCTCACCCTGAGCTCCCTCCCCACCCCCACCTCTCTAAGCCCATTACCTCCAGGGATAATTATGTGGGTGATTCGCTGGCCCTGGAGAGCTCTTCAGTAGCATTAACTCAGGATGAGGGAGGGAGAAGAGGGTTGCCCCTGGTTACCACCCTGCTCTCCCCTGTCCTTTCTCCCCACCACTGAGGGTGTTTAATTTTGGGGAGTACAAAGAAGATGCTGCCTAGGACACCAATACAGATGCCTGTCCCCAAACTTTATTTTATACTTCCATTTCTGGCTTTGTCAGGGGAAACTGAGTCAAGAGCCTCACCCTAAGGGAGGCACAGATGACCTTGGGGCTGAGAATCCCCAACATTCCCCCTCAGTCCCACCTCCTCTACAGCCACACTCCTCCTCCTTCCTGCTTTCTCCTTAGAAGCAGCTCCTCCCACCCTTGCTGATCCCGCACTGTTGTTGCTCCAAGTTGGCTAGTATGAGCCATCTTTGCCAGCACGCTGTATGGAGATCCACAGGGAAAGGAGGTTTAGCACTGGGCTCCTTTTTAGCACTGAGCACCCAGGAGACCCCATAAAGCTTCCCAGGCAAACCCAAGTTTTGGGCGTGTCTGGGCATGGCCTTGGCGCTGTTGAGAAGAGGAAAGAGCCATGGATAGCTGACCCATTGCCTGCTTTCCATGCTTGTGGCCTGCACTGGGCTCTCCTCTGGACACCACGGGGCTCTTGGCATTGGGAGGAAGAGTGGTCAGAGGAAGTGTGGGGACCGTGAGTGCCATGAGACAGAGCTGGGGCTGGAGGTCAGGAAGGGGAGAGACCCCTCGTGCCTCCTTCTGAGAAACCGTAGGTGAGAGAGAAGCAAACCACCAGGAGGATCGAAGGGAGGACTGACTCACAGAGAGTTGGGGCTAGTAAATCTTCTACTGAGAGAGAACTGGGCCCGGAGAGGGAAAGGAGTGGCCTTAGGTCACACAGAGTCAGAGTTGGGAGAAGGCTGGAAGCCACCAGCTGACTTCAATTGGATGGAAAGGGTTTTACATATGTATATAAATTAGCACACCCATGTGTGCAAGCTGTGCCCACCATGGACAAGAGCCTATATGCATTTGTTCACACAGTTGAGTTGATGTCTGAATGTGGAGGTTTGTCTGTCTACGCGTTTGAGGGTATGAGGATGTCTGTGCACGTGGGGGTGGGTCACGAGTATAGGTGCGTGTGTGCAGGAGGGCAGGACACGTGCCACTGCCTGCGGGCTGAGGAGCAGAGGCCTCCCTGGCCCTGCCTGCAGGTGTCCCTGGATCCGGAGCATCTCCTGGGATCCTCCCCAGGAGCCAGCTGAGCCTGCTGGGCTTGGGCAGCCCCCACCCTCCAACATGCCCCACCCCAGCCCGTCAGCAGCTTCCTTCCCGAGGACCCTCCCGGAGGTGGTGCTGCTCTTCCGTGCACCTGAAATGATGGCAGAAACAATTAACTGGAAGAGACAGCTAATCCCCAAAGGAAAACATTCTAGGTATGATATTATAACCTTCCTCCAAAATGGGACTTTGCCATGAGGAAATACAGTTTATTAGAGACACCTTTTCTTTTAATTTAATTATATAATCTTTGGTTTTAAAAGAAAGTGGCATGAGGTGGGGGGAGGGGCTGAGATGTTGAAAGCAACCCTCTGCATTCCTTGTGTGCCCCTGACCACCCCAGCACACGGGTGCAAATCAGAAGGGAACTGTGGACGTCCTGAGAACAGGTCAGGCCCATATCTATCCGCAAGTCCCCACAAAACACTGTCACGGAGGAGGCAGCTTCAGGAACCCACTGGGCAGTCTCCCAGAAGGGGAGGCCACTGGCCAAGCACTGCTACCTTGGGGGACAGCGGGGGCCTGAGCCTACCTCAGTGATCCATCTCACCCACCAAATCAGGCCGTGGCACGCTCCTACTACCCCCGCCTGGCGCACACATACCCATAGTCTCACACCACACACACGCACACTCTACACAGTCACCTCACACACACATCAGTCTCCTTACTCTCACAGCGCATGCACACACACAACAGTCACCTCACACACATACCACACACATTCACACCAGTCACCTCACATTCATACCACATACATTCACACCACACAGTCACCTCACACACAACACATAGTCACCTCACTCAAACACACACAGAAACTTGCACCATGGAGTGGCCAGTCAAGGCCAGACAGTCATCCAGCAGTCAGACCCCAACCTATAAATGGTCCCCAGAGAAGAAGGAAATAAGGCTCTTCCCCTTGATCATCAACAGACTGCTTGTCTTTGGGAAGTTGCTGATCTCCCCAGACCTCAGTTTCCCCATCTCTCAGGGAGGTGCACTCAGTGGCTTCGAACCCTTCCCAGCTTTAAGCCCCTGCCTTAAATCAACAACCCCAGTACTTGTCCCCTCCTCCTGGGCTTTCCCAAGGGATAGGAAGCAGGCCCTGGCATTAGGCAGTCACAAAGCCCAATCCCACCCACTGCTTGTGACCCAGGACAAGTGGCCACATCCCTCCATGCCACTATTTTCCCACCTGTAATTGATATGCCATCAGATGCCAGCCAAATGCTCTGCCCATGGTACATATGGAATTCATGGTTTCCACATACCTGTTAGTCCCCACAGGAGACTGTGAAAGGCCCATGAACCTTCCCCAGAATGAATCCAGCAAATGCCAGGGGAAAGCAGACAAGGGAACAGGGGACATCCCCCCTCTTTGGGGACCCCATACCCTTTTTAACCTACTGCTCAGCTGTGGCCTCATCCATCCTCAACCCATGACCACTGATCTTTACTCCATGGCTGACTCCAACCACTTCCTTCATCGTTCAGGTCTAGAGGGCACAAGGGCAGCCACAGAAACCTAGGTGCCCATGTCTCTAGCCCAAAGTGCCCCACCTGGGCAGCCCCAGACGGTGGGCAGCTATAGCAGCAGCAAATCTCCCCACTTAGGTACTAATGTAGGAAGTCCTATCAAGACACAGTGAAACGCAGTGTAATTTTTGCAGAAAACAATGCAGGTGATGTATGCCTGAGACTGGCACACAATAAAACTGTAGTGGAGTGCAGAAAAATGCACCCAGTCAATACAATAAAATCAGCACAAATACGCCGTGTAAAGCAAATAAATCTCCCAATCCAAATATTTCACACTGCACGCACCACAAGGTGAAAAGTATGTGTGTGTCTGTGTTGGTCAAGTTTTTCCCAGAAAGCTCCAGGGGAAATAAACAAAATGACCAGTGAGCCCCGCCTACCCACCCACCCGCCCCTCAGCCCCGCAAATAAATAAATAAATATGAAGGAATTGGGGGCTGGTTTGCATTTCTGGCCTCAGACATCCTCCACTGGCGAGGCAACCGGAGGCTGGAGGCCCCCAAATTACCATTCATCTGGCCTTGTTGTGGAAATTTTCAAGGGATTTGCAGTAATTATATGACAAAATGCTTGCAAATCTCACTCATTGCTGAACAGAAACAGGCGGGTCAGGGATTGAACACTTTCAGCTGGGTAATTTGTAAATGTCAATCAGGCAACAGGAGAGGGAGGGAGGGAGGGAGAGAGAGAGAGGCCAGGAAAATACAGTAGCAACCTGAGTGTAAGAGGCCTTTTCATCCTTTCAGAGCCCAGAGGCAAGGCAGGAGGGGGCAGAAATGGATGCAGGAGGGGAGGAGAAGAGGAAGGGGAGAAGAAGGAAAGGGACAGAGCCCGGAAACACACAAAAAAGAGGATGGGATGAGAGGGGAGGGGAGTTGTGGATGGAGAATGAAGAGAGTGAATCAGGAAAAACAGTTTAAATAAAACCAGGGGAGATCAAATTAACTGATACATACATTCCAAGAGGTGGGTCGAGGGAGCAGCCATAAATACCAGCTCCCTATCTCCCCTGCTCAAGACAGCAAGGAAAGCAGAATAAAATTAAAAGATATAACAATAAAAATTACAAATGCACCTTCAAGGCCCTGTACCAACGTCTGTAATGGAAGCACTGAGGAGGGTTGGGGCACAGCCCTCACGCAAGCCAGGGGAGTGAGAGGCGGAAGCGAGAGGACCCTTTCCTTTGCTACGGGGCTGGTCACTCTGTGTCTCCTGTTTCATCCAACAGACTTGCCGAGTGCCCGCTGCATGCACGTGGAGATTCCGACGGTGACAGTTACCACCATGACAAATGATTTGGCACTTGTCATTGATAAGGTTTTTCCTGGTCATTACCACTCCTTGAGGGAGCTGGGGTTTATTCCACCCATTTTACGGGCAAGGAAACTGAGCTTGGAGAGGCTGTGATTTGGCTCAAGATGACTTGACAGGTAACAGGTAGAGCAAAGCCCCCTGACTCCACACCCTTTCCACCACTGCCCTCAAGGAGCTGATTCCTGCTAGCTTCACCTGAGAAACTGAGCACATGTATGTCACACCATGGCCATGTCACATGAGTGGTGAACCTGACAGGTCGTGAACAGAACAAGACACTGCACGCACCACAAGGTGAAACCCCCCACGGCTGAGGGGGTTGAAGCGGAGGGGTAAGCGGGTACCTACTCCTGTCAGCATCCCCTGAAACAGGTGTCCAACTCGTCAGATTCTGAAGATCTTTGTTAGCATGCAAAAGTCACTGACACCCACCAACCACACACACTCACGAGCACACAGGTGGGTCTGCTTCTAAACATCTGTAAATTAATAAAGTGCCTAATGACCCAAAGGTATAAGAAATCCAGGCACACTTGGGGTTTTTTTTTTTTCCAATTCTCACCCAAGGATATGTTTTTACTGACCTTAGAAAGAAAAGGAGAGAGAGAGAGAGAGAGAGATAGAGAGAGAGAGAGAGAGAGAGAGATACATCGATGTGAGAAAGACACATCAATCTTTTGCCTCCTATACACTCCCCAACCAGGAATCAAACCTGAAACCTTTTGGTGTAAGTGATGACGCTCCAACCAACTGAGCCACAAGCCAGGGCCAGACACACTTTTAAAGGAATTTTAATTTTACTCATCACCATATTCTTGGGGAGGGGATTAAAACACAGATATAAACAAGACAGAGTCTCTGTTGGTGGCAGTGATAGGCAACGTGTGGATCAGAAGACTCCGGTGCAAGAATTCCAGGGCTCCCTCCCCCACCCACAGTCCAGGAGCCTCTGACTGAGACAGGCCCTTTGAGGTTATGGCTTGGCAAGATCAGCCCAGGAAGACTCCAAGAGGATTGAACAAAGAAGGTGTTTCTCGTACAGCTTCAAACAGGAGTCTCTCCTGGCCCTCACACCGTTCACTCAGCAGAGGAGCTGCAAAGACACTGGGGCACCTAGTGTGTGCCAAGCACTGCCCTCACCCGCCATCATGGAGCTTATTGTATGTTCATAATCTTCTCAGTCTTGAAATGATGTTGTGAGCAGAAAAATTATATACATTGTCTTTCGTGAGTTAAAGTGTTAACTGTGGAATGTAAATCAGATGAGACATTTGTAACCCTATTTGGCATTTCTTCATTTTTATATGTGTTTGAGCCTCAGAAATGGTAGAGACCCACAGGCCCCTAGGACTCCGAGCAGGGCAGGGGGAAAGCATGCGATGAAAGCCATCCATCTCCCAAACAGTAGCGGATGACCTCCTGGATGCCAGAGGTTCTGAGGGTGACACTGCGGAGGGCACTGGCCCCACCATCCGCTCCACCCGCAGCTGACCCACGTCTTCTGCTTTTCCACCTCCTCTCGCAACCACGATCACAGCTGGGGAATGAAGAGCCGCTGCTGAGTGGTTTATCTTCCAGACTATTTGCTCTTCCCAACCACCTACCACCACCACCCCCAGAAAATAAAATTACTGGAGAGAGAAAACATCAGGAAATTTTTGCAAACAATCCACTTAGCTTTGCAGTTACTGCAAAGTACAAAAGTCTTGAGTCTCTCTGTACCTCAGCTCCGCCACTTCCTGTACAACCCTGAGCAAATGGTTTAATCTCATCGTGCATCAGTTGCCACATCTGTAAAATGGAGTTAAACACTAGTAGCTACTCTGGCAGGTCTGTGAAGACGAAAGGACACAAAGCATGTGCCCTGTAAATGTTAACTATCATGATTACACTCTCCCTCTGAGGCTCTTAACAGGACATAAAATTGGGAGGCAGGAGGGAAATTGGGGGCAAAGCTGAAGAATACAAAGCTGTTGCTGGAGTCAGCAGAGAGCAGTAGGAAGAGGCCTGGACTCTGGGGAATAAGAGGACATGGGTCTGCCTGTTCCTACTTCGGTGACGGCCTCTCTGTGAGCCTCAGTTTCTCTATATGTACAATTGAGGAGGTTGGACATCTGGGCTGGATGTGTCACTGGTTCTAGGAATTCGTGTTGGAAAGAATGAGAGAGGGCCCAGGACACGCGCAGGTCAGACGCTGTCCATGACCAAAGGTGGGGTGACTCTGGGGGGGCCTGCTGGGAAGTAGCAGGGGTCTCTCAGGCAGGTTCTCTTCAGAAACCCCAGGCCCCAACTGAGAGAACGAAGCCACGATCACCTCACAGACCCATCTCCACCACCATCATGTCCATAAAGGCCCAGTGCCTGAGAGGGGCGGGGTTGGGGGGTGGGACCCTACCTGCTGGCCTGCCATCTTGGAATCTGGTACCTACTCCTGTTATTAGTTCCACCCTCAGCTGAATTAAATGAATCTGAGAAAAATTATGAAGTCCCATAAAGCCACAAGTATCATAAAAAGTATAATAAAATTGAGAAAAGCTATTAAGTTATAAATACAACCAATGCATGCAACATCACTCAGTCAGGGAGGAAGTCGCTATAAAATAAAGTCATTCCACAAGTGACTAAATCTCTTAATTCACAAGGCACACGCTCCACTTTATGGTGCCCAACCCTGTTGTCCCCGCCAGGAGTTTGAATAACAGGAACTTTCCATGGCAGAGAGCTGTGGGTGGGGAGACAAAAGAGGCCAGACCAAGATGAGAGAAAGAGAGAGGCAGACAGACAGACGCAGCCAGGAAGACCTAGGTGGAGGCCTGGGAAGTAGGAAGCGCTGTGGAGTCTGCACAGTGCCATAGGGCCGCCTCTAGATCCCAAACCACTCACTAGATACTTTGCCAAGCAGTCAAGGTGAAAGCAAAGGAAAGAAAAAGAAAACGGAAAGAAACAGCATAGGAGGGAAATTGGCAGCGGGTGTTCTGATTTGTGGGCTCTGCAGCACTACTGATGCCACTGGCTTGTCCCTCCTGGGAGACCAGCGCCCCCTCTCCCACCCTTCCCCACCCCATTTTCCGTTGGAATTCCAAAGCCCAGAGCCACCCCTGCGCTATGAATATTCATAGCTATGATTAAAGAGCCTATTATGGTTATGGTGCGTCCAATAAAAACAAACACACTAATAAGCTTTAATTTGGAGCAGGGGGCGGCGGGGGGGGGGGTTGGGGACCCCAATATGTGGCCCAAAAAAGGGAGGGGAAAGAGATTGGGGGAGGAATAGGAGGGATCCCCAAGATGAAGGGGGAAGAGGGGAAGAAGAGTGGTGGCAAAGGAGACCAAGGGGCGAGGGGGGAAGCCAAGCCACGGCTGAGGGGGTTGAAGCGGAGGGGTAAGCGGGTACCTAGAGGGCGCCCCAAGGCCTTGGGCAGTGGGCTGGTTCCACACTGGCAGAGAGAATGGGACACACATTTGGGGTGGGAGCCTGGGCTCCTAAAACACCAGTGAGTGGAGGTACCCAGGCCCTGGCCCAGGCTGGGATTCGTTTGGTGGTTGGTGCAGATACACCTAGGACCCTAGGACACAGCTCCTGGTGTTGAAGGCAAGCTCTGGAGGGAGGAGGTGGCACTGCGATCCTGGGAGACAAGGCCCATCAGGTGAAGAGCAAGTGACAAGGCAGGATGTAGAAACAGAAGGGACTTAAGGTCAACTGAGTGACCTACTAGTGCCCAAAACTACTTCAGTGGAAAAGGTAATGGGGTAGAGGGTAAGGAACCAGCAGAGTCAGCCCACCATCCAGTGATGCTCTAGGCACCCCTGAAGGTCAGCGTCACCACCCCACTTCACCAGCAGAGGACGCTAAGGCAGCGGTAAGTTAAGGAGATGTTCACAATCTCGCTCCAGAAAGTGCAAGCAGGCTAGACAGGGTATGTGAGACTCCACAGGCACTGGGCCTGCAGGCCTCCTTGTTTGTCTGGGGAGCTGTGAAAGGGTGGATTCCCCCCAAGTCTGGGAGGCAGAGGGGCTCCTCACTGAGTGACTGTGTGGGGTCTGCGGACCCTATTTAGGAAGAGGGGAAGGAAGGTGGGAAGCGTCTGTACTGACTTCCTGTTAGCCCAGCGTCCACTCTCACCTGAGTCTGGCACACACAGTAAGCACGGCGCTAACGCTTGTTCGAAGGATGAAGGAAGGAAGGAGCGGATGTGGAAAGATGAGAGAGTGAAGGAAAGTTCTAGAAGGGAGATAGGGGAGGAGGCCTTGAGCCGTGGGTTCTCATGTGTTTAGGATGATCAGATTAAAATAGGGATTTCTTAGGTTCATGCAAACAGAATTTTATGTCCATAATTCATAGCATTGTTATGATAGCCCAAAAGTGGAAACCACCCAAATGTCCATCAAGTGGTGACTGGATAAAGGAAAAGTGGCACACGCAGACAGTGGAACAAAAAGGACTGGGCTACTACTGATACATGCTAACATATGGATGCACTGTGAAGGCATTAAGTGAAAGAAGCCAGCCACAAAGGACCACAGATTGTATGACTCCCTTTATATAAAACGTCCAGAATAGGCAAGTCTATTCGAGATAGTCGGTAGCTTAGTGATTGCCTAATCACTAATGGCTGAGACATATGCCCACTTAGGAATCTGAGGGAAAGAATTTGGAGGTGACAGCTAAGGGGTACAGGGTTTATTTTGGGGCAGGGGGGGGATTAAAATCTACTAAAATTAATTGTAGTAATGGTTGTACAATTCTGTAAATATATTAAAAGCCATCAAATTGTATGCTTTAAATGGGTGAATTGTATGGTATGTGAATTATATCTTAATAAAATTGTTAACAAAACATGCTAACAGTTCTTTTAAGCCAGACTTAAAAGATCACCCAGAATAGTCATATCTATAGAGACAGAAAGTAGATTCGTGGTTGCCTAGGGCTAGAGGGGTGGGGGGTGAATTAACTGTAAATACCAGGGGTCCTAGTGGGGTGATAGAAATGTCTATAACTGGGTCGTGGTGATGGCTGCACAACTCGATAAATTTACCCCCCCCCCCCTCCAAAAAAAAAGAATAGTATGCTTAAAACGGGTGAATTTTATGGAATGTGAATTATACCTCAATAAAGTTGTTTGTTTTTTTAAAAGATTGCTGGCTCCTGCCCCAGAGTTTCTGATTTGGTAGGTGTAGGATGGCTGGAGAATCTGAATTTCTATTAAGGACCCAGGTGATGCTGGCCAGGGGACCTCACTGGGAGAACCACTGGTCTAGGGAAGTGGAAGGCTAAGGACAAAAAGGGGTTGGAGCATGTTTTTATAAAAAGAAAGAAAAACTCTGGGCACCAGCTTTCCACACCGCCCACCACTCCTCCAGTGTCACCAGGCGGATAACCAGAGGGGCTGTGCTGGGCGGCAGGGAGCTGGCTGTTCTGAGCCGAGCCCACCTGAGCCGGGCAGACATTCCTCCGCAGCAGTCAACATCAGAGTTAATTTCAAAACAGCCTCTCCACCCTCAACTGAAATTAGCAGGGTAAATAGGGACCGATGTTGATTTGCCACTTACCTCTGTCTTGTTCCGCTTAAATACTGAGGGGAAACCGGAGCCATTAGGGTCAGAAGAAAATTACAAACACGCAGTGTCGCTGTGGGTGGGTGAAAATATTAGAGATGGGGGAGGGGGCGGACAGCAAAAAAATAAATGGAGGGAGAAAGGAGGGAGGGTGAAAAGAGGAGGAAAAGCTGCCTTGCACCATCAGAGCATGAAATAAAATAAAATTAAATAAAGATCTGTTTGGTGGGTGGGGAATCTTTGTCCCAGAAAATCTGGGTGGAGTTTGGGGGAGGGGGATAGTTCTAGAGTTGTTTGCAAAGCCAGACCAGGGAGCCTGTAAATTCTAATCTCTGTCTTCTGGCCTGATTTGCATAGTTTGGACTGATTCTTTTTCTCTGAGTCACCAGGAAACAGGTCTGTGGCCCCCATCTTGGGGTATCTCCCCCACTTTTGTGGTCTTGGAGCTTCCCTCTTCCAAGGGACTTCCCACCCAGAAGCGGGCTCCCCTCTCCCTACCTGCCCCGTCCCCTGGCCGAATTAATTGGAGGCAAAAGGAGTACCACATTTATTACCTCCCCTCCTGCTCCACACTAAATCTTGTGGCAATGCTTCTAAAAGTCAATAAAACGAGAAGGAAGATGCGATAAAATTAAGGTGGAAAGTGCGATGGGGAGAGGAAATGGGAATCTTCTTTTTAATTTAGGTTTAATTTTAATTTTTGTCACCTCTCCAAACAGCCTGCGTGCTGCCACAACATGGGGGCTGGGGGAGGGCTGGCCTGGCTTTTTAAGGACTGGAGGAGCTGCACACTAGGCCAGACCTTGGGGGGCCACGTCTTGGGAGCATCACGGAGGGGGAGCGGGACTCACCCAGGGAAAAAAGCATCCTTTCTTTGTGCTCCCAGAGCACATTGTGTAGCTGACTTTGTACTCCATGAGAGCAGGAACTGTGTCTGCCATATTTTTAAAAATATATATTTTTTTATTGATTTCAGAGGGGAAGGGAGAGGAAAAAGAGATAGAAACATCAATGATGAGCGAGAATCACTGATCAGATGCCTCCTGCATACCTCACACTGGGGATCAAGCCTGCAACCTGGGCGTGGGTCGGGCATGTGCCTGGACCGAGAATCAAACCATGACCTCCTGGTTCATAGGTCGACGCTCAACCACTGAGCAACGCTGGCCTGGCTGTCTCCATCATCTTAGTCATCTCTTTATCCACAATGCCTGACATATAACAGGAGTAATGGCAGTAATGATGATGACAATGATGACAGCTAATAGTTACTGAGCAACGACTATGTTCCAGCACACTTTAAATTTACTATCGCATTGTATTCCTCCCATCAGTACTATGAGATAGGTCATTATAATAACCCCATTTTACAGTTGAGGACATGGAGGACAGAGAAGGGAAGCACCTCACCCAGGATCACAGAGCTTGTAGGTAAGTGGGAATGGTATTCGTGAAACAGATCATGGGTCATTCTCACTTACCTAGTGGATGAATTAATGAGTGAATGAAAATTACATAAGAATACTGGAGCCCTAACTAGTTTGGCTCAGTGGATAGAGCATCAGCCCGCACACTGAAGGGTCCCGGATTCAATTCCGGCCAAGGGCATGTACCTCAGTTGCAGGCTCCATTCGGCCCTGGTCAGGGGTGTGCAGGAGGCAACCAATCGATGTCTCTCTCTCACATGGATGTTTCTCTCTCTCTGACTCTCCCCCTCCCTTCCAACTTCTCTAACACATGGAAAAAAATATCCTTGAGTGAGGATTAACAAAATATATACATATATACGTGTGTGTGTGTGTGTGTGTGTGTGTGTGTATATATATTTTAAAAATAAATAAATAAAAAGAACACTGGCGGTTTGCTCTCTTTCCAATATTCTTCATCTTCCTAAGTGGGCATATGTCTCAGCCCTTGATGATAGCCCTCCAGGAGGCGGGCAAAAGAGAGGGGCTGTTTCCTCTACATATAGATGGGGACACTGAGGCTCAAAAGAGTGCAGACTGTCTCCAGAACCATGCACTAACACTGACATTGGGCTCTAGTTGTGCCCAATGAAGGATCTGGCTTTTGTTTATCCTCAACTGAATATGAAAAAAAAACACAACACTTAGGCATTTTCAGAAAATACTTTCCTCCATGAAGCTCAGGTTCTGAAGCAGCCCCGATCCCTTCTTTGTTACACTTTCTGTTTCACAGGTGCCCACTGAATACCCTGCCCCATCCCAGCATTGCCCTCCCTAGTCCTGAAGGTCCCCGGCCTCTCCAAGGAGGAAGCAGAAAAGGAAGGACTTCTTTTTTTTTTGTGGGCTCCTTCTAACCCAAAATATTGTTCCCCTCATTAAAAATAATATTCTCAAATATTTAATGGCATAGAGAAGTGTACATGAAGCATTTGTAAGTTTTAATAAAAAGTAAGTTACCAAATACCGTGCAGAATATAATCCTAATTATGTTTTTTTAAATATAGTTTATGGCTATATTTATGTATACACAGAAGGCTAGAAGGATATATATCAAAATCTTTATAGTGGTTTTTGTTTCCTTCCTTAATATGTTTTTTTTAATGTTTTTTCCTTCCTTAATAAATTTTTTCCAAATTTTCTGCTGGGAACATGTGTCCTTTAATAATTGTATAAAAGGAAATTATAAGTGAATTTCAAAATTCTGCCTTATTAGGTTCAATCTTTTAAAATACTGATAACCCTCTAGCTTGCTGGCTCTGTAGTCTCATAAGCAGCAGCCAAGAACAGTTCACACGTGAGTGTAAATGTGTGTGTTTTGGGGGGGCCCAACTCCCCCACACTCTCCCAGTGACGGCTGTTCATCATAACCAGGACAATTAACCATCCCCTTATTATTCACACGTCATGATTACTAATCACCCTTATTAATATCCACGCTTTGCAAAACCAGGAGGCAGCTTGGCTCAGATGCTTGGAACGCCACAGGAATACAATCCTGACCCCAGGCATGTCCCTTCCTGCTCTGTGTCTTCACCTCCTCCGGATGGGGAAGTCTGTCCCTCATCCCTCTGGTGACCGATGCCCTCTTCTTCCCTCCTTTGTCAGCTCATAAGACACACACACACACACACACACACACACACACACACACACACACACACACGAGCCATCTAAGTTCCCAACTGCGTTCACCACCTGAACCACCAACCTCCCTTCCTCTGGAACTGAAATAGGGTCTCTTCCTGTCATTGATCCCTTTCCTCAAATTACTTTGTTCATAAAAATGTATGCTTTATCCCAGACACATTATGTATGGCTAAAGACTGAACTTTATGGTTATGCCACTTAACCATGTTCAGTCTTCAAATCTTGTTAGCTGTTTTGGGAAATGTTTTAGTTTCATGTTAAGCCAGCTGTTGATAACATTGGCCATTTGGATGGTTTGGGAAGAGGGACTCCAGCTTTGAAGACCCCCCCCCCTCCCGCCGCCCTGGAGGACTGGAAGCCCACTGAGGACTGACTGGGCTTTGGAAGTATGGAGGAAGACAGAACTGTCCAGCCACTGCCTCTTCCCCAGAGAGGACCAGAGCCACACTCAGTAACTGGCAGGAGAACTCCTAAGCTCAGTCTGAAATGAGAAGGAAAGAAAACCATCCCCACCTGTGCAGGTCACGGGACGCACAGAGGAGCCAGAGGAGTCACCTGGGATTGGAGGAGTCCACCTGGGATTTGACTCATGGAGACAGAGGGGGAGGAGACAAGAAGAGGGGGTGATAGACAAGAGCAGGAAGGGAAAGGGGCCCAAGTTGTCTCCTCTCTGAGCCTCTGTTCTTGCCTCCTGCCTGCTGTCTGTTAGGAAGAGGCCTTGCCAGCCCGCTCAGGAAACAAGAAAATAAAATAAGCAGCTCTGTCATCTGGCTACCTCCTTCTCCTCTCTCTCCCCCTCTCCTCTAGCCCCTCCTCCTCTTCCCTCTCCTTCCATCTCTGCTGGCCAAACACCATCTCCTTCTTTTAGCATCCATCTGAAGAAGGAAGAGGGTTGTGAGCCCAATTTAATGTAAATCATTTGTCATGCATGTTTCTGGCAGAGAACATGTGTGTCTGCCCGGGGACACCTCCAACACAGGCCACCCCTCCTTATTACCTGAGGACAGTAGGGGACCACCTGCTCCCCTCCCCCTAGTCTTCCTCCTGCACCACCTTCTTTCTCTGCGGAGTGGGAATGGGGTTAAGGACACGATGTGAAGCTGAGAGATGAGGATGAAGAAGGGACAGGAACGTTCTTTGGGGCATATTTTCCTTCAGTGTTGTTTTTTAATCCTGTCATTCCGGAGGGGAAGGAAAAAGGAGGTGAGCAGTGTAAATCCAGGGATTTGAAGGAAGATTTTAGGAAGTTGCAAATAATTCCTCTTCTTCCCAGTGCGTACCGCTTTCATTTGACTAATCCAGGAATTTGGGACAACTCCCTTTCAGTTTTTATCTCACTCACCCTTTGCTCTAGGACCGTGGTCGGCAAACTGTGGCTCCCAAGCCACATGCGGCTTGCGAGCTGCAGTTTGCTGCTCTGTTGACTAATGAGTTTGCCGACCACTGCCTTAGGGAAAAACACTTAAAAAACATTTTAATAATGTACTAAAGTCTTTAATCTGAAGTCAAAACTTCTGGGTAAGGGTAATGCCTTAGCAGGGGTCGGCAAACTCATCAGTCAACAGAGCAGCAAACCGTCGGCAAACTCATCAGTCAACAGAGCGGCAAACCGCATGTGGCTTGCGAACCGCATGTGGCTAGCGTGCCGCTGTTTGCCGACCACTGCTCTAGGAAAGCAGCTATCTGCAGTTTTGTGGATGTGTGCCCAGCCTCCCCACCTCCAGGCTAGGCCGAGGCCGTCCCTTCCATCAGCACCCCCTTCCCAGCCCACCTGTCAGCCAGTCAGAGCCATCTGAGAAAACTCGGTTAATAGCACTTCCTCTTTTACGAGGTCTTCTTGGAATCTCCCAGCCAGAAAAGCTCCTTTTTTTTTTTTTTATCTCTGCTATCCTAGAAAGGAAATAGACTCTGGGATTTTCTGCTCAGCTCACCGCCTACCCCCAACTGAATGGCATCTTGCCTTTCCACCTCCTCAATCAATCAATGAGCTAAGAAAAGCAATTGGGGCAGAAGGATAGGAAACCACAAAACTGCCCAAATCCCAGTTAACTGACCCATCCACGAAGCTTGGATTCAGAACCTGAGGCACCTCACACAGGTTATCCCATGAAAGTTCACATCGACCCTACAGAGTAGTTCCTGTTACCATCCGTCTTGCTAGTAGAGAACTGGAACCCAGGCTGGCTGACCCCAACACCCATGCTCTTTCTACCCTACCACACTGCCTCCTACAGCTCTTTTCCTGGGGGAGAGGAAGCTGCCCCCAACTCAAATCCTCCCAGATGGGAGACATCTCTCCCGGTTCCTTGCCTCTTCGGCCCCTGTCCAAACTGAGCCCTGTTCAGCTCCACCACTCAGTCAGCTGCTTGGGCAGGTGGGGGTTGCGGTACCTATGCCCTAGGGCAGTGGTCGGCAAACTCTTTAGTCAACAGAGCGGCAAACCACAGCTAGCGAGCCACCACCACTGCCTTAGGGAGGTGCAGACACAAAAAGTCTCTGGGACAGAGCCCCATTGTATTATTTTTCCCTAGGTTGTTCTGTAGCTAGGAGGCAGGAATTGGGCCTGGAGGGGATGGTTAATGGGGGAGGGGAGGTTCACGGGGGGGGGGGGGGGGGGGGGGAAGAAAGTTCATAGAGGGAAGAGAGGACCCCCTGACCTCAGCAGACAGCCCTGCCCAGTTCCCGGCTAGAGATGGAATGGGAATATTTATTTCTTGTCTTCCCAGGCCTTTGGAGAAATGCCACCCTCAGCTCCACACCTCCATCAGTGCCTAAATTCCAGTCCCAAGGCTCCAGGAATAGACATCCTGACATGAAAGGCCAGGGTACCGCACGTCCATCTGACAGCTTACCTGAGCTCAGGCCACCTTCAGGATAGATGGAGCACAAATCCTGCGGTCTTTCTCTCTCTCTCTCTCTCTCACACACACACACACACACACACTCACGCATGCACACACTCGTACGCAATTTAAATTTACCCTTTCCCATGCAATTTTCTTAATTGGTTTGAACCTCACAACAGGGTCCTATAAGGTGGGCAGCTGATGTTATGGACCCATTTTTTTATATGAGGAACCCAAGGAAGGTGGGCTATTTACTCAGGGTCACACTCTCCAGAACTAGCGGTCACAATAAGACTAACAAAACCCACAGCAGTTCATTCATTCAATGCCAGGCCCAGTGCTAAGCACTTTCCAGGCATCTAACATTCCCATGAGGAGACATTATTATCCCATTTTACAGATGATGAAACAGGGACTTGGAGATGTTGGGCCATTTGAGGAAATCACCTTGAGTCAATCCTTCAGCATTCTGACTCCATGGACCCTCCCTCAGGATGGGGACTTTGTCTGTCTGGGTCCCCTGGATCCCCAGCACCTGTAACAGTGCCTGGCCCCCATCCGGTGCTCACTAAACATTTGCACAATGTTTGTTGACTAAGTCTGCCCTCACTGCCCTTGCCCTTGACTTACCCCTCCCAGACCCTTCTTGCCCTTCTCTCTCCTGTCTCCTTGCATGTCTCCAGCCAACCATTTGACACCTCTCCCCGCCACCAAGTTCAGGTTCCCTAGGTCCCCCGAGGAAGTCATTTGCCACCTTACTCCCTACACCTACTAGCATTCAGGGATTCCTGGTTTCTCTCATTGGTTCCCCTTTGCCTCAGTTTCCCCACCCGAACCAGATATAAGAGAAGTAAGCAAGCAGACTGCTGAGAAAGAAGCCCTGGGCAGGTCTGCCCCTCTACTTCCTTCCACCCCAAATGGATGCTGGGGTGGTTCTTTCTCTCTAGATCTGACAGAGCCCCAGACATACACAGAGGGGCCTGCAGGGGGCATTACACACATCTCCCGTTCCCCAGCCTCTTAACCTGTTCTGAGGTCCAAGGGCAGGTAAGTGGGCAAGCCCCACCTGCAGGTGGACCCCGGTTTAGAACCCTGGGCTTTAATGGTCAACGAAAGGACAACCTTCCCATGTCACCTGGCTCAGTATCAGCCACGCACTGCTGGGCTGCTCTGCCCTCGCCCCTCATCTCCATCCCAACCCAGCACCCCTGGTCTCTCTGTCCCTCCAATGGCTACAGTCTCAGCCCCCACTGCTTGGGGGCCCATGGATGACCAGGAGTCGTGAGTGGGAGGAACAGTGTTCCTGACCCCCAGCCTGACATCTGACATCTCCAGTGCCCCTACACTTAGCCCTAACCACAGGTGTCAGGTCTAGTGAGACTTGCTACCTCTCAGAGTCACTCCCACCCAGCCCTCCTCCACCCCCTGCACATTCTGGTGCTCAGAAGATTGAGCAATATCAGAGCGCCACCTAGCGTGCCCAGTGGGCATGCCAGCCCCTGCCTGGCCCTGCCCCGTCCAGTCATTTTGTCTGGGGCAGGGCCTCTCATGGGGGGGTGGGGGGGACGGGGTTGGAGATGAAGACAAGCTAGGGTCTCTAGCCTGGCCTCATATCTACAAAGGGCCTCTAATCCAGACTGCTGATGTTATGTCTGGATAACACTATTCCTCCAGCTACAGGGAGACCCCAGAATCCAGTGAGGATAGTACCTCACAATTTGAAAGCTTTGCCCTATCACTACCTGCAGATCCCTGACTTATATCATTATTTGGGAGGCTTAAAATTAGCTTTCAAATAGTCTACTCACATTGCATTATTTTGTGTTCATTGGTAAAAAGTAAATTTCCCAAATTAGCCACAATTTGGGGGAACCTTTCTTTGCCAAGCCTTTTTTTTTTTTTTTTTAATGTTTTTATTGATTTCAGAGAGAGGAAAGAAGAGGGAGAGAAAAAGAAACATCAATGAGAGAGAGAAACATCATCAGTTGGTTGCCTTCTGCATGCCTCCTACTGGGTATCAAGCCTGCAAATCAGGCATGTGCCCTAACCGGGAATAGAACCATGACCTCCTAGTTCATAGGTCGACATCAACCACTGAACCACATCGACAAGGCTGGCAAGCCTTTTTTTTTTATCCTCACCCAAGGATATTTTTCCCATTGATTTTTAGAGAGGGTGGAAGAGATGGGGAAAGACCGAGAGAAATATCGATGTGAGAGAAACACATCGATTGGTTGCCTCCTGCATGAGTCCCAACCATGGCCCGGGCCAGGGAGGAGCCTGCAACTGAGGTATGTGCCCTTGACCGGAATCAAACCTGGGACCCTTAGTCCGCAGGCCAATGCTCTATCCACTGAGCCAAACAGGCTAGGACTGGCAAGCCTATTTTTAACAAAAGCCTCAGATAATGAAATGTGGCTAAGGCAGACCTCCAAGAGGCCCACCCTGTGTACAGAGCCTGCATTACTGTTTTGTGGTTTTCTCCCTTCCTTCCTTCCTCTCCGTTCTTCTCTGTCCATGATCTGAAAGGCTGCCTGATAAGTTCAAACAAGCACTGAGTGTGGGCAGGGATGTCTTGACAAATCTGGGTTTGAATCCTTTCTCTGTACCAGCTGTATGACCTTGAAAAATTCACCAAAGCTTTCTGAGCCTCACTTTTCTCAGCTGTAAAATGGGGTTGTAATGAGCATCATGAGCTAACAAGTGAGATACTCAGCAAGATGTCAGCCACCTACCAGGGGCTCTGTAACCATCGGTCTCATCCTCCTTGTCCCCCTCAGAGCTTTATGGTGGGGTCTGCTTCCACAGCACCTCCAGGCAGTCTCCGTCAATTTCTTGGTCACACTGCATCTTGCATGTCTGTTTTCTGTAGCTGTGTCCATCTCCTCCCCCAACCTGGGGCTCTGTTCCTCTCCAGAAGCCCAGCCCAGTCCAGTACCAAGCCAGTGGCCAGTGTGTATTGGCCACACCTGTCAGGAGAGCCCATTCTCCAGACCAGAGGCTGGCCCACCCGGGTCCCTAGTCCTGGCAAAGCATCTTTTCTCAGGGCCTCAGTCTCCTGCTCTGTACAGTGGCATTGAAACTAACTTGCACAGTTGTTACAGGGACTAAAGAGAGGACATTTTCAAAGACACTCGAAAAGTGTGTAACACACGGTGGGGGGGGGGGGGCTCAATAGAGAATTTATTATTATGATAGCTCGGGAGGTCCAATAGGTATCTGAAGCCATGTGGAAGGAAGACAGGAAGAGCAGTACTATCCCAATTATGCAACTTCCACAAAGACATTGGGGCAGGGAGGCAGAAGGCAAGATGGGGAGGGTGGGAGACAGTTAAAATTGGCAAAAATTAAAACCCAGTCAGGGTCTTAGTCAACAACTTATTTAAGAGTAAGGCTTCCCAGAGGCCAGGGTAATGGGACAGGGGAACATCTCTTTCCTCTAGGGCAGGGATGGGGAACAGGCCAAGCGGGTGGGGGATGAAGGGGCAAACAGCCTCTTTATTAACACAATTATTTTATTTGCCAAAAGGTAATCATCCTAAGTGAGGTCAATGCGCTGGCACGAAAGGCCCTGCAAGCGGCCTGCCCAAGTTGCCATGGAGACAGAGCCATCACTTGCAGCAGCAGGAAGGGCTGGAGGCTCCTGAGAAAGGAGACCCCTGATCTCTCTCCTTCCCCCAGAGAAGGGCTGAATGAGACCTGCGGATGTTTGTGCTCCCCCTCCCAGCTCCAAGTGACAAACCAAGAGTCCCTGGGGGATCCCCAGCCCAAGTTCCCAGGGGGTCCATTGTAGGTGAGAAGTGTCTCTGCATCCATCACCTCATTTCATCCCATCATAACCCTGCAAAGAAGGGACTAAGCATCTGCTGACCATTTGATGGGAAGCTGTGGCTCAGAGAGGCTAGTAATCTGTCTACAGACACACAGCACTTGAAGATTTGGGGGCTGCGATCTGAAGCCTGAGGCACCATTTACAGTTACCTCAGAGCCAGGGGTCTTGATTCATCAGAAAAACTGCTGTGGGGGAAAATTGCTAACCTATAAGTCAGAGAGGCTTGAGTTCCAACTTGCCCCCTCCCAGGTCTCGTCACCCTCAGCAAAGTTGCTCCAAACCTCGGTTTATCTGATGCCTCCTGCAACCAGTGTCTTGCCAGTCTCTGCAAGTCTGTGCAGTGGCCAAGACATGTCTCCATCTGTGAAATGTCTCCGTCTGTGAAATGGGCCAACCAGGCCTTGCCTCAGTGTCCAAACATAAGAAGCTAGTTCTGTCATTTTCACCTGAATCTGAAAGGGTGTTAGCTCTGCAAAAAAAGGAACAAAGCACCCCCTGACCCCAAGTCCTCCAGCCTGAAGTCCAGAAGACTGCACAGGAGAGGCAGACCCAAGGAGGGGGGCAGCCAATGTGTGTGTGTGTGGGGGGGGGGTGTCCGTTTTGCTGGTGCCCACAGCATCTATTGCACTCTAGTGGAGGAGTGTGACACACAGCCATAAAGGACAACTGTGCAACAAGAGGGAATTCAGATGGGGTGGGGGTGGGACAACAGATGTGACTGGGAGCATGGGGGGGCTGGAAAGGTGGTGATACTTAAACTGGGTCTCCTGGAAGGTGGATGGACATGGGGATGGGAGCAGAAGAGAAGGCATTGCAGACCATGGAAACTGCCTCAATAAAAGCCTTCAGACTGTCAGGTGCTAAGGGAGTCGGAGGGGCCCAAAAGGAAGTAGGAACCAGACTAGAGCAGATTGTAGACAGCTTTGACCAGGAAGCTAAGAAGTGTGCACTTTATCCTGGAGGCAGTGGGAGCCATTGAAGGTTTCAGAGCAGGGACAGGATATGATTAGATCTGCATTTTAGGCATATTGTTTGTAGAGAGAGTGGAAGCAAGAAGGCTATTGGAGCCACCTCCTCGCACACACTTTTCTTAACAATAGCAATACCTCAAGGCTTGGCTGGAGACCTCATAAGCCGTTTCTTTTCACCACTGCACACCAGGCCTCTAGCTGTGAGCCAAGGCAAGAGATAGCAGGAGAGAGCTCAGGATGGGGTTCATGCCCCACTACCTCAGGCAACCCCAGGTGTGGATCTATCAGCCAGAACTTTCTTTTAATTATATCATCTATTTATTTATTTTTTATTTTAAGTATATTTTTATTGATTTCAGAGAGAAAGGGAGAGGGGGAGAGAGAGAGAAACATCAATGATGAGAAAGAATCATTGATCAGCTGCCTCTTGCACGCCTCCTACTGGGGATCGAGTCCCCACCCCGAAACCCAGTCAGACTGGGAATCAAATCCTGACCTCCTGCTTCATAGGTTGACACTCAACCACTGAGCCACTCAGGCCAGGCTAGCCAGGAGAACTTCTGAGCAAAGGGTGGGGGTGGAGAGGAGAGTTCTTGGAAGGTCACTCCCTCCTCTTGGTTAGTCATACAGAGACCCCTCCCAGGTGGGCTCCTCAAAGATGACAAGGGCAGCAGGTCTGAGGAAGGCTCTCGGGACAGACCCACAGAGGAGGGATGGTTGTGGCTTCACAGCGGGGCCTGGCAAGCAACACCCAGGGTGCTGGCACATTCCAGCCAGGTAATAGTGCCAACTCAGGCCTAAACTTGAATCAATGGAGGTAAGGCCTGGCCACAGTCAGCAGCAAGGAAGATCGTCAGAAGTGGTGGCCGCATTCCCCTTCAGACCAGGCTGTCCAGAGGGATGGACGGACTGGGTCCTATCCCCACCCCAAGTACTCTGGAGGAGGGTGGGAAGGAGGGGACAAATGCTATCAGCTGCCCAGCATAACTTATTAGCATCCAGGCGAGATTAATCAAGCCCAGAAACCTCGAGCAGACCCCTAATTAGTTGCTGCTGATAACTATATTTGTCATGCTCTCCAATTATTCCACTGTAAATTTCAGAGTTTAATTGCACCTTGTTCTTCATTGAAGTGTCACTGTTTGCACACGCTCCCCTAATTCTTTAGCAAATTTGACAAAATTCAGCATTAAATATAGATTATCTTTAGATTTCCATAATTAACACAACCAAACTGTCTAAGGCCTAAATATTTCTCCCAGTGCCATAAATCTGGCCTGTCCCCGGGACCCAGAGAGCTGCTCCCAGCTCCCCAGCAGAGGCTGCGGGGAGAACATGCATGCACACCTGTGAGCCTGTGCAGGGCTGAGGGTGTAGCAGGCGAGGCTTCATTAAGGCCACATGCCCAGAGAGCATCCTACCCTCACATGTGTAGGAGGCCCCATCAAGACTGCTCCCTGGGGCACCTCAGTGTGTCCCAGGGCTTAGAAAGCCAGTCTGGCACCACAGTTGACCCCGTCCCAGAAGGAGGGCTAGAGGCAAGTGACCCCACAAAGGCCGAAGGGCCTGTTTGTGACTTTTCTCCCCATTAAGGCTGATCTTGATGTTTGACATTATGCTAGGAACACGGCCCAGGCAGATAGGAATGTCCTCTGTGCCTCACCCTCACTGCCCAATTTTCTCTCCCAACCCACTCTATCTGACTCACAGGGGAAGGTAAGTCCATTCAACTCTAAATACAGCCACCTGGGGCTCTTAGTTCAGACTGGAGGCAGGGGAGGAGTTCATGCCCCCTCACCCTAAATCAGGTTGCAAATCTTTTCCACCAGCCAAAACTGCAAATCTCACAGCCCAGCAGAATCAGCAAGGTGTCCACTTTCAAGATGACAAAGGACTGGCAAAGCGGATGGGAGAGGGCAGAGAAGCTATGCTCCTCCAGGGCCCTACCTAGCCCTTGACCCTTTGGAACAAAACCGTATCTTGGGTTTATCCCAGATCAAGCCCCTTCCAGAGTTCAACTGCCAGCTAAGGACCACCACCCCTGCACTGTATTCATGCAAACACACACACACACACACACGCAGGGAAAAATAAAGACAGATGCACAGAGACATACCACTGACACCCATGGACTCACAGACACACGCAATCAAGACACTGACATACAAAGACAGGCATACACACACAGAGAAACACATACCCCTCTGCCAAGTCCAGGAGATGGGGCAGCAAGACAGGGAAATGCTCGCTCCCAAGAATCAGTGGCATATCCAGAGCCTGGCCATGCTGACGGGCCAGAGCAGACTGGGGGCCCCAGCAGATGGACCCCCAGTCCTCTCCCCCTCCACACTGACTGCCATCTAGCCCCTGTGTCCCTGGTGAGACGGGGGTGGTGGCTGAGGGGCTGAAGTTGGGAACAGGCAGTAATACTGAGGAGCCTCAAAGTGTCCTCACAGCAAATTTGGAGGAAAACAATGACATTTAATGAGATTTGATTTTTTTCCACGATGGGCAAGGCCGGGCTGGGTGTTATGTAGAGGGTCTTTGGGTACAAAGGGGCAAGGAGATGCTCCAGGCCACAGGTTGCAGGGCTGGGAGGAACTGGGCAACTAGGAGTGAGGAAGCTCTGGGGCCAGCGGGGACAGGCAGAGACGAAGAACTAACAGACAGGATACAGGTTGCCATCCAGCCCCACCTGCCCAGCCCAGAGAGGGCCCCTGGGCCAGCTTGGGTGTCTGCCACAGCCAAGCTGGGTTTTGGATTCAGGAGTCTGGGTTTCCAGCCCCCAGACGGAATAGGGGCTGAGGTCCACACAGGTCGGCGGTGGGAAGTGGTCACTTGAAGGTCAGGGGTGAGCAGCCTACCCAGGGTCACTGGCTTCAGAGAGTGGTGAGATTCAGCTAGTGAGTTAACTCTGAACACTGCAGTTCACTGGACACCTGCCAGGCTCCAGGCACCTGTTACTGTCATTCTGCAGAAAACCCTGCAAGAGAAGAGACAGCCCCTTGCTCAGATGAGGAAAATGAGGAGCAGAAAAGTTAAAGAAATTGCCCAAAGCCAGCCAGCCAGCCGGTGAATACTTGAGACAGCACCTGAACCAAGGTGGGCCAGGCTCTAAGCCTGTGTTTCCTCTGTTCTGCTCGTAAGCAGCACCTCACAGGTGATGGAGCCACACCTTCATCTCTCCCCTGATGCCAGCCCTGCCAGAGCTCCAGAGTCCTTGGGTCAGCTGGGTCAAAGCTTGGGTTCAGGCTCCAGGATGACAGGGAATCTCCTCCATGGCTCAACCCCAAATCACAAGATTTCCCCAAGCACAGAGAAAGCACTTGTCAGCTGCAACCCTACCCACTCCACCCTACTGGCTGAAGCTTTGAGCTCCCTCCTTCCTTACTGAATAATAGAAGAAATCAGAGGCCGTAACCCAACCTTAATATCCACTGCCTGAAGGCTCTATGCAACATCCTATTTGAATTGTCATCTGAGTACTTGCATTCCTCTAGTGACAGGGAGCTTGCTACCCAAAAGATACCCTATTCAACCTCTGGAATCCTGCTAGATGAGCTGCTATCTGCCATCCTAAGTCTCCCACTAGCCCCATTCCTGCCCTCAAGAGGTCACTACTCTGCCCCATGAAAGCCCCTCTGTAATTTGAATACCATGGCCACTGCCCTCATCACCTCTCCCACTACCACCATGTAAGGGGCTTCCCTTCCCCTGGTTAAACACTTCCTGATCCCATCAACTATTGCATACTGTCCTACCCCATACCCTTCCACCCACCCAACGTGTCAGCAGAAGTGACAGCAGAGAGGAATGGTTACTAGTAAAAGAAACCATTTTGAATGGACTTGGCAATTTTCTTGGATATGACAATGAAAGCACAGGTAACAAAGGAAAAAACAGTCAAATAGGACTACATCAAAACTGCAAAACTTCTGGGCATCAGAGGCCATAATCAACAGAGTGAAAGGCAAGCTACAAAATAGGAGACAAATTCTGCAAATCATCATGATACAGGGTTATATCCAGAATATATAAAGAACTCCTACAAGTCAACAACAAACAACAAACAACCCAACTAAAAACTGGGCAAAGGGATTGAATAAACATCTCTCCAAGGATGATATGAACTGGCCCACAAGCACATGAAAAGATGCTCAACATGACTGATCACAAGGGAAATGCATATCAAAACCACAGTGAGATGTCACCTAACACCCAACAGGATAGTTACTATTTAAAAAACAGAAAACCATAAATGTTGGTGAGAATGTGGGACAATTAGAACTCTTTTTTTTTAATTTTAAATAAATCTTTATTGTTCAGATTACAGGTGTTCCTCTCCCCCCCCCCCCCCATAGCTCCCCTCCACCTGATTCCCCACCCAACCCCATGCCCTTACCCCCCGCCACTGTCTTCATCCATAGGTGTAAGATTTTTGTCCAATCTCTTCCCGCACCCCTCACACCCACTTTCCCCTGAGAATTGTCAGTCCATGCCCTTTCTATGTCCCTGATTCTATTATATTCACCAGTCGATTCTGTTCTTCAGATTTTTTATTCTCCTGAGTTTTAGATTCACTTGTTGGTAGGTATGTATTTGATGTCATTTTGTTGTTCATAATTTTTATCTTTACCTTTTTCTTCTTCTTCCTCTTCTTAAAGAATACCCTTCAGCATTTCATGTAATCCTGGTTTGGTGGTGATGAACTCCTTTAGCTTTTTCTTGTCTGTGAAGCTCTTTGTCTGACCTTCAACTCTGAATGATAGCATTGCTGGGTAGAGTAATCTTGGTTTTAGGTTCTTGCTGTTCATCACTTTGAATATTTCTTGCCACTCCCTTCTGGCCTGCATAGTTTCTGTTGAGAAATCAGCTGACAGTCGTATGGGTACTCCCTTGTAGGTAACCAACCGTTTTTCTCTTGCTGCTTTCAAGATTCTCTCTTTGTCTTTTGCCCTTGGCATTTTAATTATGATGTGTCTTGGTGTGGTCCTCTTTGGATTCCTCTTGTATGGGGTTCTGTGCACTTCCTGAACTTGTAAGTCTATTTCTTTCACCAGGTAGGGAAAGTTTTCTGTCATTATTTCTTCTAATAGGTTTTCAATATTTTGCTCTCTCCCTTCTTCTGGCACCCCAAAAATTCGGATGTTGGTTCGCTTAAAGTTGTCCCAGAGGCTCCTTACACTATCTTCATGTTTTTGGATTCTTTTTTCTTTTTGTTTTTTCTGGTTGGGTGTTTTTTGTTTCCTCATATTTCAGATCTTTGGTTTGATTCTTGGGGTACATTGATCTACAGTTGAGTTTCTGTATATTCTTTATTTTAGACAGTGTATGCTTAATTTCTGACTGGTCCTTTTCCATTTTTTTGACATTCTCATTAAAATCCTTAAAGGTCTCACTAAGTTCCTCAGAGGTTTTTAGAAGATTCTTGAGTAACCTTATAAATGTGGTTCTGAACTCTATGTCATCTAGTAGCTTGCTTTCCTCCATTTCTTTCATTCGTGACATGTTTCTTTGTCTCCGCATTTTGGCTGCTTTCCTGTGTTGATGGAGTGGCTTTGTGTGGTAGGTGACCTATAGGGGGCAGTAGCTCAGCCTCCCCAGTCACTTGAGGTGGACGCTCTTGGTACACCCCTTTGTGGGCTGAGTGCAAAGTCTTGGTGTAGTTAAGCCTTGATTGCTGTTGGTACACTGGAGGAATTGACCTCCAGACCAATTGGCTGTGAGGACTCGCTGTGTCTATAATGGAAGAACTGCTGCGCTGGAGACACGCTTATGGGGCAGGACTTGTTTCAGTGGGGCTTCGGTGCTCACTGAGTCTGCCTCTTGAATGTGTCACTTATGGATGTGAGGAGTTGAAATCTGGTGTCTCACACTGACCACTAGGTACACTGGCTTCTGGATCTCCAATGGAGTGCAGGTCAGCTACTGTCTGAGTCCACCCAGCAGGAGCTACAGCGAGAGCTACAGTTTTCTCCTCTTTGCTTGGGGTTTGGAGGTTTTGGAGCTGTCTGACCCGGGCTGCAAGTTTGCTAGGTTAAGCTGCGATAGGGCAGGCCTTTCTTATGCTAAAGCCGCTGCTTGGAGCTTGGATGGGTTTGTAGGTTGTGTGGGGCGGGGTCTCAGGGCATCACTAGGCTAGGGCGTGGCAAACAGCGATGGCTGCCAGTTAGCCGGCTCTGTGTCTCTGACCAGGTCCCATGTCTCCGCGCCCCGCGCCCTAGTGCAGTAAACAATTATTCCTGCGTGCAGCTCTGCAAGCAAGCCCCCCTCACTTTCCGACCCAATGGCAGACAGTCCAGCTTTTCCCCGTATCAGAGTAACTGGGGGCCTGTCTCCTTTTGGGTTGAAAAACGCAACGCCTGCTGCCAGCCGGATTCTGTGCCTCCGTACCTCAGCTTTTCAGCACTTGTGCACGTCTCAGTGCTCTTTTCTCTTTCCTTCTAGTTGTAGAACTTCCACTCAGCCAGCTTTCCTGTGGTTCTGGGTGATAGACTTTTTGTCTTTTAGTTGTAGTTTTGAAATTGTTGTGCGAGGCAGCAGTTTAGGTGTTTACCTATGCCGCCATCTTGGATTCCCCTCCAATTAGAACTCTTGTGCACTGCTGGTGAGATTGTAAAATAGTGCAGCCGCTGTGGCAAACAGTATGGCAGTTCTTCAAAATTTAAAATATGATCCAGCAATCGCACTTCTGGGTATATACTCAGAATAATTGAAAACAGAATCTCAGAGATATTTGTACACTCATCTTCATTGTAGAATTATTCTCAGCAGCCAAGAGATGAAAGCAACCAATAAATGGATAAACAAAATGTTGTATGGACATACAATGGAATATTATTCAGCCTTAAGAAGGAAGGAAATCCTGTCACATGCTACAACATGGATGAACCTGAAGACATGCTAAATGAAATAAGCCAGTCATAAAAAGACAACCACCATATGATCCCACTTATATGAGTATCTAAAGTTGTCAAATGAATAGGAACAGAAAATAGAATGGTGGTTGTCAGGGGCTGGGAGAAAGGAATGGGCAATTGTTGCTTAGTGGGTATAGAGTTTCAGGTTCGTAAGATGAAAAAGATCTTCAGATCTGTTGCACAACAATGGGAATATACTGAGCTACTGAACTGTACTTAAAAATGGTTAAGATAGTGCTAGCTGGTTTGGCTCAGTGGATAGAGCGTTGGCCTGTGGACTGAAGGTCCTGGGTTCAATTCTGGTCAGGGGCACATGCCTGGGTTTCGGGCTCGGTTCCCAGTAGGGGGCATGCAGGAGGCACCTTATCAATGATTCTCTCTCATCATTGATGTTTCTAACACTCTCTTCCACTCCTTCCTCTCTGAAATCAATAAAAACATATTTAATTTCTTCAAAATGGTTAAGACAGCAACCAAAATAAAAAAAAGAAAAAGCATTCATTTTGGAGTCAGACAGAATTGGGTTTGAGTCCCAGCTCTACAGACTTGGGGCACATGCCTCCGAGCCTCAGTCTCCCCAATTCTACAATAGGGTAATGACAGAATCTGACTCACAGGATTGCTGTGGGCATTATCTCATTGATTTTTGTGGACTTGTTCACTGCTGCATCTCACTGCTGCAGACCTGTAGTAGGTGCTCAATAAATGCTTGTTAAATGACAGCATGAGCTAATAATAATAAACCTTGGCCTTTTGTCCTCAAAAGCCCTCTGGCCCACCCCCACTTTCATCCCTAGCAGGGTCCACTCTCAAGCCCTGGCAAGAGAGAGGGGAGCCCAACTTCCCAAGCAGCAGCCCCAGGCTCCCCAACTGCCACTCCATCCAGCCTGGGCAACAATTCTGTCCATCAATATTGGCCTCCAGCAGCCACACGTGAATGCCCACCCCAATCGATAAGCAGCTGCTGTAATCGATCAGCCCCTGGGGTATCAGAAGCTGGGGGAGGGGCAAGGAGAGGGACAGACAGGGTGTGGAGACACAGCCCCAGAGAGGGAGCAGCAACAGGGAGCCCCAGTGACCCAGCCACAGCAGGCAGATAGGACAGAGATCATCAGAAAACAGAGGCAGAATGAAGAGGGAGAGGAGGCACCAGACCCAAGCTAGGAAGGGCAAAGAGGTAGCAGACACAGAGGAGGCCCCTGAGGAAGAGAGAAGGAAGAGGCAGGCACGGCCCTGGGAGAAAAAGGGTTTTGGCACCATTTTATAGGAAAGGAACTAAGCTGAGAGATTAAATAATCTGAGACCTTAGATGTGGGAGCAGAGCCAGAATTTAAACCCAAGTCTGGTGTCTCACAGAGGTGAGGCCTTTTGCTACATCCCACAGGAGCTTTGAGCTATCACTTCTGGCCTCCCCACCTGGGCATACCACCCACAGCTTAGTGGGGAGCTGGTGAGGTGTCCCCCCACCCCCACCACCTGAGATGACCGTCTGAGAACTAGCCAAGATGCTTTAGGAATGGGCGATGGAGATGGGCGTTGGTGCAGAGGTGGCTTGGCCTCTGCAGCAGCGGGCCTCCCAGTCGCTGGACTGGAGGTTCCCTTCCTCCAGCCCCAGCTCTCCACCCTCCACCTCCCTCCCTCCTCAACCCTTCTGATTGCCACAGCATCACCTTGGGCAAGTTACTCAACTCCTCTGAGCCTCTGTTTCCTATCTCTAAACCAATGGTGGTAACAGTGCCTACCCCCCTGAGCATCAGCCTCCAAGCACACAGCTTCCGGATCCCATACCCACCACGGGGCTCTGATTTAAACAAGATCCAGCCCCTTGCAGGGCCTGGCCCGTGGCTAGTACCCCCATCTGTAGGAGGGGCATCTGCACAAGGCCTGGATGCAGATGGGTCTCAGCAGGGTGAGGGCTGAGGGGTTCTACAGAGCAGCCTCTCGGCCCTCCATTAGCTCCTTTGTTTCATAGAATCAAGAGCAGCTGTGGCTGGGGGATCATGTGTGTCCTGCCTCCTCGGAAAACTGAAGGTCAGTGACAGCTGCAAATGTGCTGAGAGGTTCGTCCCTCCAGCCCACCACAATGAAGAGGAAGGGGAGGCAATTAGTCACCAAACCTAGGACCCATTTGCTGAGCTGTTCACTCACCCTTATTAAACCCTCAGGATGTGCCTGGCCTTGTGCTGGGACCTGGGACTATACAATGAGTCAAACTAATTCACATGCTGACTGTCTAAAAGAGGGGGATGGGGCTTAGTGTCTGCAGAAGCCTGTGGGGGCCAAGGGGAAGTTGTAGGGGGCAGGGGGCCAGTGAGGCTACTAGCAAGAAGGGGCCTAGCAAGAAGGGGCCTAGCCCACCTTCTGACCACCTCCCTCACCTGCTGACTTCTGCCTTGGTTTCTTTTTTCTAAAGGAAACTGTTCAGGTTATTTATTTATTTATTTATTTATTTATTGAGTTACAGATAAACCACAGAAGGTGCCACTTTTCATGGAGTCTCCCTCCTGACACCACAAACTTCAGCAAAAAAGCTGGGGAGCCTGAGGAAGAGAGGGGTGCAGAGGTGGAGAGAGAACGCAGATGGCCCCAGTTCAGCCAGGGGCCTGGGCCCAGACCCTCCTCGCTGCCCCAGGGCAGCTGGGGAAAGGGGTCCTCAGATAGAATATTATGGCAGAGAGAAAGGACGATGGGAGGGGGGTGGGGAGAAGACGACAAGGTATGTCCACAGAATCCTTCCTGGAGAGCAGTGGAGGGAAACCTTGTGTAGAAGCAGCCTTCACAGAGCCCACAGTATAAAGCTCCTGGTCCTAATTCAACGACCAGCCCCACTCCTTTTCCCAGACTGGGGAAGAAACTGGGGCAATTCAAGGGCAGAGCTCCTGCCCTTTCCTGCGCTCTGAATGTGCGAATGGACCTGGGGCTCTGGCCCTGCTCCCCACCCACCCCCGCCACCCATTGGTTAAACAAAGTTTTGCGATTTAAAAAGGTAATTCTGAGAGCAGTTATATCTGTAAAATAACAATGGCTGCCTTGACAGAGTTTACGATTTACCAGGCCCTGTGCTATGCTGCTTGGGTATGGTATCCCCGTTCAAAGAAGAGGCAATGCATATCCTAGAGCAGTGGTCGGCAAACTGCGGCTCCCGAGCCACATGCCGCTCTTTGGCCCCTTGAGTGTGGCTCTTCCACAAAATACCACGGCCTGGGCGAGTCTATTTTGAAGAAGTGGTGTTAGAAGAAGTTTAAGTTTAAAATTTTGGCTCTCAAAAGAAATTTCAATTGTTGTACTACTGATACTTGGCTCTGTTGACTAATGAGTTTGCCGACCACTACCTTAGGACATCCCGCTAGGAAGAGGTGGGTCGGGATTAGAACCCAGACCATGCTGTTCATGCCAATTTGAAGGGAAGGAGGCAGTGGCCAGGCTGGGAAGCAGTGGGAATGGGGGGCTAGAACCTCTGGATGAGGTTGAGGGGAGAGGATAAAGCAAGGGGTGGCCCCAGGTGCTATGCCACCTGACCAGACTTCCAGGACTATCCCTGGGGGGAAGGGGCAGTGACATTCTCCTGGCCAGAACGGGCCACTTCTCCCCACATAAAACTCTATGGGCACTCTAAGTGCAAACCTAAGAGGAGCACTGAGCTCGGGGCTGGAAAAGAGGCAGTAAGAACTTTCTGGAGCACCTCCCCCAGCAGGATGAGCCGAAGACCACCAAGGAGGTGTTAATGAAACAGGGAAGCTGCGAACAGACCCAGGGGTGATTCCAATCTGACACCTCTACCCCTCCCCCACCAGTAATGAGCTGGGACCTGCCCTGCTCCCAAGAGAGGAGGTGTAGGGGAGGAGGGGAAATCCTTGGGCATTTTTGTAGTTTCAGATGCCTCTTTTCATTATCATAGCAAACAACTAGCACATTTATTGAGCACCTACCATGTCCCAGGCACTGTGATGTCGTATCTCCATTTTACAGGTGAAGACACTGAGGCTCTCAATCAGGTCAAGTGGCCTGAGGAAGAGCTCACATTTAGACCCAAGACTGTCCTACTCAGAAGTCTGTGTTAATGCTTTTGCTACTGTGCCTCTGACATGGACCCACCCAGGTCCTCAGCAGGAAGGTGGGTGGGGTGGGAATGTTCCCATCTGGAGATGGGTCCAGGAGCCCATCCTGGGGCACTAGGTGTGGGCCCACACCTCTACGAAGGGAGGCCTGTGTGTCACCCGGGTTGCAGCTGACATGGTGAATAAAGGAAGCACACCCAGCCCACCACAAGTCCTGAACATTCAGACCTGGGAAGGAGCAGGATCCTAGCCCTACCAACCCTACCACCCGCTTCCTAGGCTCCCTGGGTGCTCTCTTCATCTCCTTCCCACGTGTGTGCAATGACAGTGGGGCGGGAACTCCCGATCTGCCCACTGCCTGGAAAGGGGATGGAGAGGGATGTTGGCTGGAGAAGACTGAAGTAGTAGCGGGGGACGGGAGGGGAGGGGGGAGGAAGTGTGCTAGGAAAACCCCAGCCTCCTGGCCTGGGAGGGAGGGGCTGAGCAGCTTGGTGAGTGGAGCCCCATGTTTGTAAACATCATTTATCAGGGATTAGCAGATGGGCATGCTAATTGCACCTGTGGAAGACAGAGACCTCAAGGTTGATTACATTTACAAACTGTGAGGCCCACCCTGGCACCTGGCCCTGCAGGAGTGTGGAGGAAGGGGACGGGGTCTAATTTAGGACCCCAGCCTGGGGGTAGAACCTGGCAATTTAGCCTCCTGCCAAAAGAAAAGTCCAGCCCTGGAAGGAAGCTGGGGTGTTGGCCACAATTCAGCTGCTCTGGAAATTCCAAGTCGGCCTCCAACCCTTCGGGGACCCACCCCCTCTTGGCTGTGGAGCCCAGGCAAGGAAGATCTTGCAAATGCCATTTCAGCCCCTCCCCTCTCCAACCCACTCTAGCTCTAGCGGTGAATCACTGCGTGTTGCAGTTGAAAGAGACCCTAGAGAGCCTATGGGGAGATTGAGGCCCAGTTGGTAGAAGAGCCCGGTGCCCTGACCTCTGGGTCCGCCCCTGCCTGCTGTAAGAACAGACACCATCCTCCAGGCACCAGCTGAGGTCTTCACATGCATCAGCTCATTTCATCTCCTCGGAAGTAGACACCATGGTTATCCCCATTTTATTGATGAGGAGAGTAAGACTTGGAAAAGTTAAGGGACATGTTCACATTTACACCATCAGCAGGGCCCAGAGTTGGGACTCAAGCAAACTGCACTGGCCTCTCGTGGCTTCATCCCGACCCTGCCCTCCAGGGGACGGACCCGCATCCAGCACCTTCATTCCCTGTCACAGCCACCGGAGCTCCTGTGTAGGGACCAAACTTGGTGAAGAGTGTCATGTGTCAGGCACCGGAGGCCACTCTAAGGAGAAGCAGACCTCATCCTGGGCCCTAGGACCTCAGGTGCTTTCTCTGCCTTGAGAATGCCTGGTTTGCATGACATAACTACATCCTGGCTGTGTATGGCAGGAAATTAGAGCCTCAATTCCTTCTGGTTCCAGTGAACCTATCTTTCTAGAGGCCAGCCAGCCTGCTGCCCAGGGGACAAAGCAGGGAGGAGCCCCCTGAGCCTGGCTATTAGCCCAGGAGAGTGACCCCTCTACATGGCCCAGACCACAGGGACCCAGAAAGCTGATAAACAGCATGCCCCAAGCAGGTTAGATAGGGTTCCAGATATCAGAGGAGTCCATGGGCAGGACTAGGGGCTCTGGACCCTGAATACCCTGAACCCCAACTTCTAGTTTCCATGCTGGGTTTGGGCCCCTACATGAAAGGAACTCCAGGACACCTGAGTTTATTTTCATCAAGTCTGTTAGTCTGGGTTCTCCAGAGAAACAGAACCAATAAGAGACACACACACACTTACCTATTTATTACTAGAGGCCCGGTGCACGAAATTTGTGCATGGGTAGGGTCCCTAGGCCTGGCAGGCAACCAGGGCCAATCAGGGCCTTCCTTCGTTCTGCGCCACGCCCTGGTGGTCAGCACACATCATAGTGAGCGGTCCAACTCCCGATGGATCAATTTGCATATTAGCCTTTTATTATATAGGAGGATAGAGAATTGGCTCCTGTTATCGTGGGGGCTGGCACCCCAAGTTCTGCAGGGTGAGTCTCATGCTGGAGGCCAAGGATGTCATTCCCATCTGAAGGCCAGCAGGCTCGAGACTCCAGAAGAGCCCGTGTTTTCAGTTCCAAAAAAAACAGGAAGAGTTCTCTACTCATGGGAGGGTCAGGCTTTTTGTCCTATTTAGGCCTTCAACTGATTGGATGAGGAGCACCCACATTAGGAAGAGCAATCTGCTTTACTCAGTCTACCAATTTAAATGTTGGTCTCACCCAAAAGCACTCACGGACACACCCAGAACGTTTGACCCAATGGCCCAGGCAAGTTGACATACAAGGTGAACCATCACAACAGGTTTGTTATTGTGTGCCAGTCCTGGGTGCGTAGTTCTTTTAATTTACAGAACACTTTTGTTGTTGTTGTTAACCCTCACCCTAAGATCTTTTTCCCATTGCTTTTCAGAGAGAGTGGAAGGGAGAGGGGGGAAAGAGAATCATTGGTGTGAGAGAGAGACACTGACTAGTTGCCTCCTGCATGTGCCCTAACCAGGGGTGGGAAGCGAACCCACAACCCAGGTACGTACCCTGAAACCCTTGGGTGAGCAGGCCAACACTCTAATCACTGATCAACACTGGCCAAAAACACGTTTCACTGACATGCTGTCATCTTATTTTACATCTCTGCTGGGCAGGGGGCAGCTGGAGCAGGTGTTGACGGTGCCATTCCCATTTACAGGTGTGGAGACTGAGAAGCCATCTAGGTATGAAGCCATGGAGCCAGGGCTAGAACCAGCATCTTCTAAAGAACTTTAGGGACAGATGCAAGGCTGCCTGGAGTGTGCTTCCAGACATGCACTCGAAAGCATGGTGTGAATGATCTGGTAGAGGTTTCTTGGATATGAGTGGGTGGCTGGAGGAACAGTGATTCTCAAAACGGGCTGCACACTAGCAGGGGAGCTGTAAGAAATGCATGTACCTGGCTTGCTCCCCAGAGATTCTGATTTCATCAGTCTGGTGCCTCTGGGCATCTGGAATATTGAAAGTTATCCCCCTTCCCTGATCCCATGACTCTACAGTGCAGCCAAGGTGCAAAGCCACACTAGGCTCTTGGCCAAAAACACAGCAGGGATGAAGGAAACAGGTAGTATGCCCAAGGCTGACATGTGCCAGCGGAGGTCAGAGCCTGAGTGCCACATGGGGACAGACAGTTCGAGGGAGGAGGGAGAGTGCCAATAAAGTGGTGATCTGTGGAGTTTAGGAAGGGGTTTCTTCCTTTCTTGAGAGGATCAACTTTGACTTTAAAGCAATCTTAGGCCCTTTTTAAACAAATTCAAATGTCTTTCTAAATTGGCATTACCATTAGAATTCCAAGATAAATGCAGTCCACAGAGAAAGGGCAGTACTATTTACTGAGCACCTACTATGTGTGAGGCACTGAGTTCCTAGTGTCCTCTGAATCCTAACAATCCAGAAAGAGGAGGGGACTGAGGCCCAGGCAGGTAAGGAACTTGCCCAAGGTCACGCAGCAATCATGGTTTGAATTTAGGGTTGTTGTCCTCCAGATCCACACTCCAGAGCAGTGGTTCTCAACTAGGGGTGACTCCCCCACCCCACCCTCCAGGGATATATGGCAATGTCTAGAGAGTATTTTGGTTGTCACAACTGGAGGAAGGGGGCTGCTACTGGCATCTGGTAGATAGAGGCCAGTGGTGCTGCTAAACATCCTACAATGCACATGACAGTCCCAACAGAGAATTATCCAGCCCAGAATGTTAACAGCACTGAAATCGCTCCAGGTTTCCAGCCTGGGCTGCACATAACACCTGTGGTGGGGGAAGGGGGAGGCTTTACGAAGCCTGATGCCCAGCTGCACCCTGACCAACTACATCAGACTCTGGGACTCTCCCAGTGTTAGCTGATTCTTAAAGCTTGCCAGGTGGTTCCAATGTGCAGCCCAGACTATTCTAAACTGCTTACACCTGTGGCCTCTGTTCCATCTGTGGGACTCTGAGGGACAAGTATCAAATCGGTCCCAATATAACAACCAGCAACCCTATCCTTGCCACCTCCCAGAATCAAAGGCCAGGCTTCATTGGTTCCTTCCATGTAGGTGGACTAACTGCTGACTCACCAGTCGGGGGACTTGAGGGCCAGTGGGGTGGGAGGTGTTTGCTAACCTTTCCCTTGCCTTTTGGGGGCCATAGCCAGGAATCTCCCAGATAACTGCAAGAGCTTCCCGAAAAGACTGTGGACTAAAGAGCAAGGCTGCCACCTAATGGATGAATCGAACAGAATGGCCCACCAGTTGAGGTTTTATTTGAGCCTCACAACAGCCCCAAGAGGGAGGTGCCAACAAGGGCCCTGAGGCATATAAAGATGAAGTCTGTGCTCAAGGCCCCACAGTGGGGCAGGGTGTGAGCCTGGATTTGCACCTGTCTGGCCCACAAAGAGCCCTTGGCTCCTTCTACCTTCTCACACTGGTTCGAAGGAATAGAATCCCTGGACTGTGCTGCCCAACTCTCTTCTGATGTTTAGACTTCCCCTTGATGTCCAGGCAGGACCTGGGCGGAAACAGACCCTCTCAACTAGCACATCCTAGAAATTAACAGGCTACCATCTCCAATTGCAAGTGCAAACTCAAAACAAGAAACTGAACTTCTTCTGGTCTCCACTGCAAAGCTCCCTGCTTCCCAAAACAGTGATTACTAAACAGAACCTGGTGCACACTCAGGTAACAGATTCCAGCACATTTCACCATGTGGATGTGTGGGCCACCTATCCCCTGCCCTCCAGCACATATACATCTTGAACAGTTCAAGTCAGCCCCCGCCTTGCCTCTCTCTTTCTGATCCTGAGGACAGTCCTGGGTGCTGAGGTAATCTGGGCCCTTCAGCCGTGGCTGAGGGTTCTCAGGGGTCTTGCAGATGTTGCCCTCTCTTCCCCTCTTCAGGAAAACCCTTCCTCTGGCTGCAAATGGAGTGAAGAAGAATTCCTGCAAAGACAGACAGAATGACATGGGGAAGAGAACTGAGAAGAGGAAGGACCATATGCCAGACACTCCCTCATTTTATTCTCAAAAGGATGGATTTTCTGCATTTGGCACAGAAACCAACGGAGATACAGAATGATTGAGAAACTTGTTTAGGCTGAAACAGCTACACATGTGTGATCAGAGGAAGAGAAGTAAGACTCACCTGCAGCCACAGAGACATTCAAGGACTCCAGTCCAGGAGGCAGCTGCCGGCCAGGCAGGATGGTGAGGAGGAGCTGGCAGGAGGCTTGCACCTCTGGGGACAGGCCAGAGCCCTCATTCCCTGCAGCACACGGGAGGGGTGGAAGGGCAGAGGATTAGGGATGCCACAGCTGGACAGGCAGGCACTCAGGAAATAAATGGCTGAGCACAGAAAAGCAGGAACATCTACCTACCCAGCACTAGGAGAGTAGGCTGGTCCCAGAGGAACTCCAAGCAACTGGTGATGGGGATCTCAGAGGATCCAGAAATCTCAGGCCCGGGGTAGCCCACCGTGCCAGCCACGAGCCAGCCCTGCCGGGCTTTGGCCTGCAAGGGGAAAGAAATCATATTCTAGCTCACCAAACCTTCATCAGAGCGCCCTGGCCGAGGAACAGCCCCAACCTTGCCCATACACAGGGTGGGGCAAAAGTAAGTTTACAGTTGCAAGTACTTAAAACAGTTTATTCTTGTATTAATATTAAATTATTTTCCATGCGAACAATTATAAACCTACTTTTGCCCCACCCTGTATGCATTACCTCGCTGAGCCATTCAGTTCAGTCAGTAGTTATTAAGCACCTAGAATGGGCAGACTCTGTTCTAGGCACTGGAGACAGGGCAGTGAACGGCGGCCAAAATCCCAGCTTCATGGATGGAGGGCCTAACTGAAATGATTTTTGAGTGAAGATCTGAAGGAGATGAGGAAGCACGGTGTAGACATCAGGGGGAAGAATATTCTAGGCAGTGATCAGTAAATGCAAAGGCTGAGAGGTGGCTGGTTACCTGGTATGTGTGAGGAACAGCACAATCGCACGGTGGCCAGTGGGAAGGGAGCCATTGAGACAGAAGAGGGAACAAAGGACTACATAAGGTAGAACCTCAAAGGCCACGGGAAGGATTTTGGCTTATGAGAGAAATGCAAAGGATTTGAAAAACTCTGAACAGAAAAGTAGCATGGTCTGACTTAATGCTGCAACAGGATCTCTCTGCTTGTTGGGTTGACAGCCAATAGCAGAAGCAAGACCAGGTAGGAGGTTTCACAGTAATACAGGCAAGAGCCAGGCTGGCGTGGCTCAGTGGTTGAGGGTTGGCTTATGAACCAGGAGGTCAGGGTTCAATCCAGTCAGGGCACATGCCCGGGTTGTAGGCTCGATCCCCTGTGCGGGGCCTACAGGAAGCAGCTGGTCAATGATTCTCTCTCATCATTAATGTTTCTATCTCTTTCTCCCTTTCCCTTCCTCTTTAAAATCAATAATAAAAGTAGATTTTTAAAAATAATAACAATACAGGCAAGAGATGATGATGGCTTGGACCAGAGTGGTAGCAGTGCAGAGAGTAAGAAGTGGTGAGAATATGCAAATAACTTTATGGTAAAACCAAAAGGATGCACTGACAAATAGGAATGGGTGTGAGAGCAGAAGAAAATCAAGCATGGTGCAAACATTTCTATCCTAACCAACGGAAAGGATGGAGCTGCCATCGATTGAGCTGGGTCTGCAGAAGGAACAGGGGCTCGGCTATGGAACTGTTCAGTTTGAAATGCCGAGTAGACAGCAAAAGAAAGTTGTGTTATAACCCCTTTGAGACGCTTTTATTTATTCATATTGGAATTATTCTGGGTTGAGGACATTGAGCAGCTTTCTAAAATCCCATCACCTATTATTTACTTGGCTTTTTTGAAACCAATGTTGCTAGCTGTTTGAAAACAGAGCTGTTGAGTAGGTAACTAGATACGTGAATCTGGGGTTTAGGAGCAAGGTCCAGGTTAGGCTACACATTTGGGGCGCGCATTCAAATATAGATGTTACCTAAAGCTGTGACAGTGGATAAGGCAAAAAAGAATACAGGAGAATGAGATCCAAGAAGTACTGAGACTTGGGAGAGACCTGGAGATGGTCAGGGAAACTGCCAAGTGCAGGGCAATACTACCCCCTTGTGTCCAGCACGAGAAGAACAGCAGAGGGCTTTCTGGACAGGTTTGCTCCCCAAATTTTGGGGGGGTTTTTTTGTGTGTGGCAGTGGGGGTTGTTTTGTGTGTGTGAAAGGGAAGAGGGGAAAGGCATAGACTAGTCCTTACTCGAAAAGCCTTTCAAGCAGGCTGGAAGGAGTCAGTGGGGGGAAAAGAGGGACATCTGTAATACTTTCAACAAGAAAGATTTAATTTCTTTTTTAAGTTCCTATGGAGGAACTCAGGACACATTTACTGAAGACCTATTTAGTAGGTACTGAGGCACTGTGGTAGACCTGCAGCAGGGCAAAAAGGTATGCCTGGAGAAGTGTTCAGTAAAGGGATTGAGGCTAGGACGTCTTCAACTTCAGAATCCATTCTACTCATGGTTTTAGAAACCCTGGGATCCTTCTCTCTTCCCAAAGGGATTTAGAGAAGCATAGGAAGTGATGCCAACATGCTCTCTTCTCCCCCTTCCTCCATCAGTTGCTAGTTAAGTGCCCTGGGAGGCTGAGCTTGGCTCATTTCTGCTCCTTCCCGCCACCCCAGCCCCTCGGCCCTTACCTGTAAAAAACCGTCCAGATCATCGGTGAAGAATATGTCCATCACCTCCACAGCCCCCGCGCTGGCCTTGCTGACTACCGGAGTGAGCGGGCAGCTGCAAAGTTACCCCATGCCCCGTGTAAGGCTGTATAATCTCAAGCCCGGAGCCCTCCCCTCTCCCGGCCCCCAAGGGTGAAAGATGAAAATTCTGGCGATAGGGAGGCCTGACTAGGGGATTACCAAAGGGTCAAGGTGCTGAGGAACCCGGCTGCCCCTTGAAATTGGGACATAGGGGAAATAATGAATGTCCGTGCCTGTTTCTGCGGCTGGTGATGACCTTATCCACTCCGAGGAAGTGAGCGGAGCGCAGCACGGCCCCAAGATTCCGAGGATCCTGGAGCCTCTCGAGGACGAGCCACAGCTGCTGGGGGTCATCTCCTGGCCTCGCCTCCCCAGCCTCAGTCCAGGGCCGGGGCCGCAGCGGGCTCACCTCCATGCAGACGCCCTGGTGGACCTGGTGGCGGCACAGGGCGTCCAGCTTCTGCCGTCGGGGCCGCAGAACCGGAATGTCCCGCGCTTCCGCCGCTCGGAGCAGCTCTGCCCGGTCTCCCTGCACCCCCGACCTGCCGGCCTGGAGCAGGAGCCGGGCCACGCGCCGGCGGGCGGCCCGCAGAGCCAGGAGGCATGGGGACAGGCCAAACAGAAGTTCCAGGCCCCCGGTGGAGCGCGGGTCAGGCGCCAGGTCATCCAGGAGCAAGCGGCTCAGCTCCTCTCCACCAGGCCGCTCCCCGCGCCGCGCCACCGTGTGTGAGGACTGACGCACAAGTTGACCAGGAAAACGCCAGGTCGCGCCCCTGAGGGCTGACAGCAGCGCCATGGTCGATGCCCTTAGCTACGTCCTCAAGAGCTGTCACTCCAGACGGAGCCTGTTGCACCCATCCCCGTCTCCTCAGACAGAGAAACGAACAGTCCAGACTCCCAGCTGGAAGACTACCTAAAAGCAGGTAGCAGGACCGCGACCGCCTCCTTCCCGACCTCGCGCGGGGTGCCCTGCTTCCGAGTTCGCGCGAGCCCGCTTCCTGCCCAGCGACGCATTGCGCATGCTCATCCACTAGGCCGTCCCTACAGCGCCGCCTGCGAGGCTGGCTGAGCAGCGACCTCCACCGCAAGGCAGCCGGCAGCCGGCGGAAGGTAGAGATCAGCGTTGAGCTAACCCTGCTACCGGCTTCATTCTGCGCCCTTTGAGGTCCCAGGAGGCTCGCATTCACCCAGGCACCAGCAAAGAACACTTTACGGAGATGTGTTCTACTAGGTCAGTCGTGGTGCTTCCCTTCCCATTAGATACTGGTGATTTTCCTCAGAAGCTTCTCCTGCATCCAGCCCCTCCCTGCATTTCTACTGCCTTTTCAAATCCTCAGCACCAGTTAGCAGGACTCAGCAGTAACTTCCTACCGTGTGGCAGCTGATTCACCCGCACCTGCTGACAAGCCAACTGATGCCCTTGGCCCACAGGTAATGGCCAGACTCCTTGCTCAGCACTCAGGGATCCAGGCTTTTCAGCCCCATCTCACTCCTGCACTAAGTTCTGTGCTGTTCCCACAGCATTGCATGCTCTTTTGGCCTCTGAGCCTTGCACATCTTGTCTTCTCTTCTGGCTGGCAAATTCTACCAATTTTCAAGACCCAACCCAAACGTGTACCTGCTACCTAAGGTAATCTACACTCCAGAAGTGAGGCTCTAAATTCACCCACTTTCCACTCACCTGGAAGAAATTCTGAGAAACCACCACCCCTAACCACAAAGAAAAGGGAGGAACCAAAAGACACCCACAAAGCCAAGGTCAGTTGTTGAAATTTTTCTTTTTTAATTATCACACTGAAATCCACTTGGGAGGAAGGCCTGGTATTGTGCTGCCAGTCAGAGTAGAGTGATGACTCCCACTGGACTGGAGAACTAGGTGGGGGAGGGGAGAAGAGAGAAGGGATGGTGAGGGCATTGGGGCAGGAAGAGGAGGAAGCTGGAGTCCTCCATAACCACTCAGATAAAAGGTGAGGAGTTTCCCCTGCCACCTTATCCCTGAGCAACAGAGGGTGGAATGTAAGAAGATAGGGGGAAGCCACCCTTCTGGCCAAGGTCCTGCCCCAAGTCAAAGGGAAGAGACCAAGGACAGCAAACAAAGGCCAAGGAGCCCAAGAAGGGGACCAAGAGTGAGTTGACAGGTAAAAGAATTAGGGACACCACCTCCTCTCCCCAGCCCACTTTTCACATTTGTGGTGGAAACAATTTGACTAGATAAAAAAAACCTCAAACATTTTCAAACCCCTGGGAGGGGTAGAGAGAGGAAGTGGAGTCCAGGAGTCCAGAGATTAACACCTACAACCCAAAGGCCAGCACCAAGCCGTGAAGATTCAGAGAGAAGAGGAGCTCCCCACAGGAAACTAGGTCATCTGCTCCGTGGGCCTCATCTGGATGTCTCCGATCTGCAGAAGGCACAAAGGCTTGAGGCAGTCAGGACACTGCCCACCCCCTTTAAGGCCTCTCTGCTCTCCTCCTCTGGGGATGGTTGGGCTTCTCCATGGGGTGGACAGCCAATGCCAGACTTACCTGGACATGTGGGGGGGTGCTGAGAACATAGATGATAGCCTGGGCCACATCTTCAGGTTTCAGACACTGAGCACCAGGGGAAAAGGGGATTAAGATGAGGACAGAATGGATCCAAGTTCCCTCCCACCACTGAGATCCTCTCCAGCATCCACATCCCACCCCAACCCTCTAGGAGGTGTAACAGCCTGGCTAGAAGGACAGGTTCCCTTCCCTCTGCCTTCACTTAGAATGAGTGGCTTTGCCAAGCCCAGAGGGAGGCCCCACCTTTATGTGTTCATAGGTGGCAGCTGCCTTCTCAGGGTCCTTGTCATGAAGTTTGAAGGCGAACTGTGTCTCCACCAATCCTGGAGAGATGCACTGGGCCGACAGAGAGGGCCTGCTCAGGAGCTGAGCTTTGCCCAACCCCAACCCCAATCAGAGGCCAGGCTTTGAGTAGGTTGGAGAGAAAGGACAGACGCCACAGGGATGGCTGTCCCATGTCCAGCAGCTGCCTCCTGGCTCCAAGGCTGCCACTGATGATGATCACAATGATATCTTACCACTTATAGAGTCCTTACTAAAAGCCAGGTAAATGTTTGACAAAATGTTCTCTCTTTAAAAACCTGATAGATTATCATCTCTGTTTTATAAATGCGAAGACTGAGGCTTGGAGAGGTTGAGTAAGTTGCCCAAGGTCATTCAAGGGAAGAGCCAGAGTTCTGGTTTCCTGCCACTGTGCACCTGGTTTCCCACAATCCCTTGCTTTCCCTCAGTCTCACCCCCCCATGTTCCAGTCAGGCCAATCTCCTCCTACCTCAAAGTCAGTGAAACGGGACACTCAAGTATTGAGCAGGGCCATGCAAGTAGCAGCAGAGCCCAGGAGCTCTGTGCCCAATATGCTCGCAGGGGTTCTAAAGCAGCACACCCTGGACATGGGCTCCCTGGGCAGCATGTGTGGGGTGGAGAGGGCCTGTGCCTATCCCATCCCCACCAGGGCCAGGCCACACCCTCACCGTGGCTCGGATGTGGGTCTGGGCCTCCCGAAGCTCTTGCCTCAGTCCCTCTGTCAGTGCAGTGACGGCATACTTGGTAGCACTATAGAAATGGGCCACAGACTGGGGTACCACTCGGTGGCCAGACATGCTGGGTAAAGGGAGGGAAGGGGAAAGAAGACAGTGATGCTCCCAAGAGACCAGCAGTGCCCCCTGCTGTACCAGTCAACCCCACCACCTCGATGCTGCAGGGAAGCCTTCTAAAGGGGACCTCTGGAGGCCATCCTTGCGGCCCACTAACCTAGCTGTTATTCAAGCAGCTCCTGAAAACCCTACTCTTCTAGACGTCTTCCCTATACTGACCACTGAATCCCCTCTCTTGGTCATGCAGGCTGTCAAAAATCTCTTAATTTCATCTGCGCATTCACTGATACGGTTCTATTGGGAGGTCTCTGAGGGCAGAGGCCATGTCTCCCCACTCAGAGTGGGGGCTCCCCAATGATACTGTGTAGTCTTTCTTTGTACCACAAGGTGGGGTTCATTCCAGGGCCTGAAGAATGGAGAACCTCAGTGCCAGGAGAGCCCCTAGGCTTCCACTGCAAAGACAAGGGCTGAGCCACCCATCCCAGCCAACAAGGGGCTGGCACTTAACATACACTATTCTTCCCCTCACCATAATCATGCCACTGGGTGTTAACGGAGTATTAAATCCCTACTTTACCAAAGAAACAGTTCCAAAGAGATCAAATGAGCTGCAGCAGATCACCCAGCTTGGAGGGTGAGTGGTGATCTGCGCTCTAGCCCTCGGCCACCTGTCTCACCTGTTGATGTTAATGATGTGCCCATCATCCACATTCCGCTCCTTCATGGACTGGTAGGCTTCCCGCGTGCAGATGCTGAGGGCCAACACATTCACCTGCAGGCCAGGGAGGGCAATGGGATGTCTCTAGCTTGGGCCCATCTGAGCAGGTGATGGACCCACAGAGAACCCCTGGGAAGCATTCCAAAAGAGTGCGTAGGTCCTACCAGAGACCAACAACAGACCCAGGGCACTGTGCCTTAGAGGTGCCCCCCTCCTAAAGCTGCCAGCCCCAGCTGCCAGCAGAGGCAGCTTCTCTCCCTGAGTGACCCCCAAGTTCCTGCAAACAGGAATAAAAACCCCTCAAACCCCACACACAACCCAGGAACCCTCTGCATCTTGGCTGTCTCCTCTCCAAACAGTAGAATCTCTGCATCAGGGAACCATTTCCTTTTCTTCTCCAAATACCCTTTTCTCTGGGACAGTGCCCCTGATCCTGCTCTCTCCTAAACAGCCTCAAATCCTTCCTAAAATGGCTTTAAAAATCTCTCTCCTCAAACACCCCTTAGCCTCTCCCCACCTTACCCAGCTATTCTCTGTTCCTTTCCTGTCCCCTCCCTTGAGACTACTAGAAAAGGTCTGATCCTCCTTCCTTTAACCTCTGTTCCCTCCATAGAACTAGGCATAGAGACTCTTAAGAGGGTAGGGTAACTTGTCATGGAAGGCAGGGGACCTCCCAAGGGGCTTCCTACCTTCCTTGGCCCCTTTCTGCCCTCTCCTACTCGCTCTGGCAGAGGTGACACCAAATCCCCACCCTTCAAGGAACAGAGGCCTGAAGAAGTGTCTCTGCTCTAAAGCTCCTGCCCAGCCCCACCCCTAGCTTTACCCAGGAGGACAAGCAGAGATAAAGCTTTCAGCAGGTCCTCATGTCTCGCCTCTCCAGGAAGAGACAGGACCAGCCGGGAAATTAGATGTTTGTCCTTATCAGGTGTCAGAGCCAGGCATCAGGACAGAACACCCTGAGCGTCCTGTGTCCTGCCTCAGCATTCACAGCAGGACACAGGAGGCTCTCAGCCCTGTTTCTGGTCCTCTTAGCAGTATGGGTTTGTGAGGCAGAGGACTCAGCTCCTGAGGACAGAAGGAGTAGGAGAAACAGATCTCTGGATGTCAGGGAAGTGCATCTCCCAGGGTCCATGGCTTAGGGATGGGAGTGGGGAAGATGCCTCATGGGATGACCCTAATAGAATTACGTAATATTCAAGCTGGAAGGGGCCTTACAGACTTAACATAAGTCCCTCACTTTATAGAGGGGCAAGTTGAGATCCAAGTTGAGAGACCCACCTGTGCAGGTGAGGGCCACAACTCAGATTTCCCAGAAGGCTCTCTGTGAGGGCAAGGAGAGTGTTTCACTTTCACTGTTCATTGTTTCAATAGTCATTGTTCATTTCCTGGCCCAAACACCTGTTAGGTGCTAAAGCTACTGTGAGCAGATATGAAAAGAATTGTGGGTGTGGCTCAGTGGTTGAACATCGACCCATGAACCAAAAGGTCACAGTTTGAATCATGGTCAAGGCACATGCCCAGGTTGTGGGCTCGATCCCCAGCGGGGAGCATGCAGGAAGCAGCCAGTCAATGATTCTCTCTCATCATTGATGTTTCTATCTCTCTCTCTCCTTCTCCCTTCCTCTCTCTGAAATCAATAAAAAATATTTTTTTAAAAAAGAATTGTGAGAGGAAAGACACATTGCATTTACACACTGCTTTCAACTTCTCAGAATAATTTTATACCCAAAATTGCCCCATAATACAGTCCAGAAGTTGAAAACCCATGGCTGTGTTTGGACCACACTTAGTTTTAAAGCATTTTAAATTCATTTCCAACATGTAGTAGAAGGTTTCATTCATTCAAAAATATATATATATATCTCTATTGATTGTTTCCAGGCTGAGGCTGTAAGAGAATAAAACACACAAAAATCCTTGCCCTCGTGGAAGTGAGGTTTCAGTGAATGGGAGGGACGGAGTGTCACATAAAAACCTAGGCTCCCCTCTCCTCTCAAAGAAATCATAAGATTTGGCCACACTGCCCTACAGCAGTGACACTGGACTTTAGAGTGGTTGCCCCTGTACATGGCCGTGTGCTTTCTCGTTTACTGCACACCCCACCTGACCTGCCTCACTCTCTTGTTACCTACCTGGCCACAGGGGACATTAGAGTTAGTGACCCCAGATATTGATGGTATAAGTGTGTTTATCCCAATTAAATGTGACAAGACTGAAGCTCAGAAAGGGTAATTACCTGCCTGAAGCCACATCGTTGCTGGCAGGGCTGGTTAAGAACATTGTCTCCTGTCTCTTTGCTCCTTTCCTTCCCATAAGACCATGTTCCCAAGCACCCATAGTACTGACATATGGGGACATTCAGTAAACAGCAGCTCTCTCCCCTACCGAGCTTTCTTCCAATAGAAGGAATCAGCCTAGACTTTAAGAACTATGCCCAGGGCCTCAAAGGAAAAGAGGAATGGAAAAGACATGGCCATTCATCCACTCACTATCCCTCTGGTAGGGAAAGAAGAAAGGGGACAGTCAAGGTGCCCCGGGAAGGAACCCAAAGCTCCCCCTTGCTATTGTCCCATCCTGAGCAGGGCTCTGGCTCACCAACTCTGGGCTCCCCACCACCCTCCCAGCCCCCCACTCCAGGTCTGCAGCCCTTACATTGAACATGTCCTTCCAACCGCTGGTGCTGCCCGAGAGCAGGGTATCAGGCCGGGCCAAGCCAGCATTGTTGATGCAGATGTCCACACCGCTGTGCTGAGAGCGGATAGCCGAGAACATAGAGAGGATGTCCTCTTCATTGGACAGGTCACATCTGTAGGGGATCAAAGTCCCGGGGTAGCCTGCACTCTTACATTCAGCAGCCAGCTCCTATGAAACCCAACAGGGGTCTAACTGGGGTGAGCCGCTCATCCCACACCTCCCTGCCAGAGACAGCCTCCCTCTGCTGTCACCACTTATAAAACTCCTCCTTTGGTGGCCACCTTCTGGTCACACTGATAATGGGACTGCCTAAGCCTGTCTTCTTTGGTCAAAGTCCAGGGGATGAGAGTGCTCCCTGAGTGAGAGAGGGGGAAGTTGAGATTACCCATGGAGTAACCTCACGGATAAACTGGAGTCTTCAATTCTAAGAAAGGGACCAGGGACTGGGAATGGAGTGATTTTTCTTTTCTTCCTCTCCCTCAACAGAACACCTTCTCTGCTCCTACATAAAATGAACCTCTCACCCCACTCCATACTTCCACCGGTTCCAGGAGCCACTGAGCTGGTTGTGCCAGGGCTACGCTCTCTTCTCTCCCATCACCTCATCCAGAAGGGCTTATGTTTGAACTATCACCCTCCCTCCACAAACCGCAGCCAGTGGCTCCAAGTTCTCACACGTATTTTTTCGATCGAGCCCATTTGCCAATCTTCCTTCGTCCTACATACAGGAAGGGTCAGGAAGTTAGGACAAATTCTTTCTCTGTCCCACGGTGCATAGTTTTCTCTGGAAACTATGAGGCGAGTCAGGTGACAGGTGACACTGGCACCCCCTGTGTACTGCCAGGGCCCTCAACACTCTGAAGAGCCCTGAGGAAGGGAAAGACCTGAGAAAGCAGAGCCACCGAGATCCCTGTGAGGAAAGCTGACATTCAGAAACAGGGAGAAACAAGCCATGTGGCCTTGGAGGCCAGTGACTGGGCACCCGAGTCTCGGGAAGGTGACTATGCACCAGTATGTGAGGGAGGGAGAAGACTAGGGGGTACGGGTGCCCTAGAGGAAAGGCAGCTTGGCCAACTGCCTTGGCCTGCAGCCTCCCTCCCCCCCAAACCAAGCTGGGGATAAATGGCTGGATCAAGTGACCTAGGAAATTATTTTCTGCTTTTAACTTTCCAAGTTTAAAAGGTATGGTCATCTGGGACTCAGAAGCCCTTCACCCACTTTTACCTACTCACAACCACCTCAGGAAACAGGGTTTCTCTCTGTAGGAGGCCAGAACTCAAGCTCTGTTTTACTACCAACGAAGCCATCAATAAAAGCAGACTGTGGGCAAGATAACCTAGAATTCTCCCCACCTGGCAGGCAACTTTTCCCTTCCTCCTCCAGACCCAAAGCCCTCACAGGAAAGCCAGAATAGAGGGCCTGAGAATATATTTCTCCCTGTCCCTGCCCTCTCATTGCCCCACCAGTCCTCAGGGGGCTAAGTGATCCGCTTGGAGATTCCCTTGGGGTTCAGGGATTCCCGTTCCTGGTTAGTTTGGGGCAGGGCAGTAGGAAGAGAAGGCAAGAGTGGCTTTAGACTTAAGGAATCCACGGGTCTTATCCCTGGCCTAACCCTCTAGGTTCCAAGGCTCCTGAGCTCCAGGAGAAAGGGAGGGGCAGAGTGGGGCAATGTTGTAACCAGGTGACCTTGGGACTATCTAGGAGACTATAAAATATACCTTTGGGCAGCAGCAGGGGAGGGGACAGCCCTCCTTCCTGTAGACCTTCTCGCTCTGCCCCCACCCAAGGCTTCCTTACCCTTTCCCTGCCCAGAGACACTGAGCAATGGTGGAGATAATGCCCTGCAGCTAAGCACTAGCGCGACCCCTGAGAGTGATCTTGCTGGGCAAATCCAGTGAAGATGATGGAAATTTCTCCTCTTCTTCCCCCATGCTCCAACATGGCCAACTTCGTTTCATTTATCTCAGCTCCTGCTGCTCCCAACTCTGCTCCCAACCCCACTTTAAGAGGAAGCCAGAGGTCCATTTCCAGTGCTTTGTCCCCCTCAGGGCTCCCATGTTCAACGCCTATTTCACCTCCTCAGTCCCGCCTAGGACAGTCAAATTGGAGAAGGGTCTATCTATGAATACCCCACTGTCATTCCTTTATGCCCATTGGGTAGGGGGTTAACCCTCAGATTTGGGGTGGGGGGCGGGCTAGCCCGTTTGTTTTTGTTTGTTTGTTTTCAGAAAAACCACTCCCACTTCAACCCCAACCTCAGACCCGGGTTAAAAAAAAAATGATCATCATCATCACCTCTAGCTTCTGCTCATCTGGCTGACCAGCCACTTTCTTTGGCTTTGAGGGCTAAGTCTGGGGACCAGAGAAAGCAATTCAGTAGCCAACGTAGCCACTGAGTCCAGAAAGCTTCCTTCCCTTCTCCCTGGCTGCCTCGCTAAGCCGGGGATCTCTGGTTCCCCTTTCCTCAGCCTACCTGAGCAGGCAGGTAGGAGAGAGGGAGAAAGATGCCAGAGATTTGGTACAATGGGGTAAGGACTGTTCCTTAAAAGGCTCCTTAAAAGAGGGCATTTCAGAGGCCTGCCCTACTAGGCATCAACCTGTTCCTAAACCCGTGGCAAAAGGCCCGGGGGTGGCAGGCAAGTGAGGATAGCGTCACAGCCCGACTCCGGCCACTCCCCCTCCCCCACCAGGACCCGAACCCGGCGAAAACGACGCCTCCCAGGGCACCCCGCTCCCCAGCCACGCCTTACCTCTATGTTGCCCACGGTGCGGGCACAACCCACCACCTTCAGTCCCTGCTGGACTAGGGCCCGGGCCACGGCCGCGCCGATGCCCCCCGAGGCGCCCGTCACGAGTGCGAGCCGGTCGCGCCACCGCTCCATGCTGCCCCGGGCCACCTCACTGCGCGAGCTGGGCACCTGGACGGCGGAACTCTGCCCCAGGTCGCAGGGGCTCGACCGTCCCCCTACCGCCACGGCAGCCACCGCCGCCCGGCCCCCGTCGGGGCCGCGCCTGGAACCGCCTCCAACCTGACCGGCCTGCGGCCGGGACTCCACCCTCCTGTCCTCGGCTGCCGGCCACATCCCGCCAGAGGGCGTAGCAGCCCGGCCGTCCCGCCCCCCCGCGCCGCCGCGCGGACACGGCCCCGCCCCTTCCGGTCCCGCCTGGCCCCCGGCGCTGGGAACTGTCCTTCCTACCGGTGAGGGCCTGCGCCGGAGGGTTTTGGGGTCTTGTGGTGCGGCTTCCCAGGTGAGCTCTTCTTCCCCTTGGGGCAGGGAAACCGATATGTAGCAGGAGTTTGCCCCAGGCCGGAAGATGCACGTACGTACCCTCGCCGCAAGCTCAGTAGCCCTTCCTTTTCCTGACCCAAGGCCAGGTAGAGAAATTAAGGGCACTTAAGGTGACTCCAACGCCCTACTAAACCAGCCGGTGGCTGATGGGAAGAATTCAGCCCAGAGAAGACTGGGTAGTCTCAGTCATCAATACTAGGTGACCTTGGGAGGGACTCTCAATCCTACTAACCAATAAGTGATGGTTAAAAATGGAAACACCTCCAAGTACATATGTATTGGGGGATTCTATCCCAATGGACTGCTTCCAACTGCCCGACCTTCTCACTCTCATTGCAGCAAATATATAAAAGATGAAATCAATAGCTAACATTTATTGGGCATTTACGGTGTGACATGCCTTCTTAAGCATTTTAAATATATTAATACGCAGAAGAGCCCTAAGAGTACTAATACCTTCATTTTTTAGATAACTAAACTTAGTTAAAACAGGGGTTAAAGCATGGTTTGAACCACAGAGGATGTGCTCCTAAAATGCCTTCACTCCATTCTCCATTTTGTCTCTTCCTGGGTTGTTGGCTTTGCTACTTAGGAATATTTCATCAAAGCACTGAAAACTGCCTCACTTCTGCATTCTTTTAAAATATATATATTTTTAATTGATTTCAGAGAGGAAGGGAAACATCAATGCTGAGAACCATTGACTGGCTGCCTCCTTCACCCCCCCCCCACTGGGGATCAAGCCCACAACCCAGGCATGTGCCCTTGATTGGACTCGAACCAGGACCCTTCACACCGCAGGCTGACGCTCTATCCAACTGGGCCACTTCTGCATCCTTAATATAGCCACCCTTCCAAAGAAAAGATATATCCATATAACTACTGGAATCCCTCTAATGCAAGCAATGGAATAAGCAGTGATTGTGGCTAGCTTACTCATTCAACAAGCACTCATGTATTTGGCCAGAAGGGCAAAGATTAACACAAAACCAGCTCTTGCTTTTAGGGATCTCAAGAGGAAACTTGACTGCAACAGGTGGTAAAGGGATTGGGACCAGAGCCAAGGGCTGTGGGAGGCCCTTGGTCAATCTTTATAGATTCCAGGATAAAAGCAACAGGATCAGAGAAGAATCATGACTCATTTTACCTCTGCCCCAATCCCTATACAACACTAAGATATGAAAAGACAGCTCAAGAGGTGGATCAAAGAAATGCCACCAACTACAAAAATTAAATCTCATTAGGCTTCTGATGTTGCCCACTGAAATCTGATTAGAAATCTGACTAAGCAGTAGAAAGCCCATAAAATTCACTCCATCCCCATTGCATGGAAGTATTGACAGTCCCACCACCTGTCTGCTGCCCACCAAGTATTATCAACATGCAGACAACAAAGCTCTAAGCATATGTGTTTATTGAACTATCGGCTCAACTTTTTAAATGGCAGCCAAATGCTACTCCTAGAGGAATCTCTCCTTCAGTATTCAGACAGCTTGTGAAAGCAGTAAAATAAAATGCCATAGTAACTTCCTTGTTGAAAACCATGTAAGAACATGCACTTAAAAAGACCACAATGTGGTTAGCTCTCAGTGCAGCCTTCTGACCCAATTCTATCCACTAAATAATTCCTTAATCAGGCAATCCATGCTTGAAATTCTGCCAAATTGTGTTTTCATTCTTCTAGTTCAATATGAACCTCTGAATTTAAGGTGCTTTGTGTTATATATAAGGGAACTTTCAATAATGGCAATGAAGTCTTATGAGAAAGTTAGATTCTGGCCAATGTTAAAAGGTAAATATATAAAAACTAAAGACTGGAAACTGCTTTTCTTGGCTATCAATTCTAAAGTAAGAATTTTCTCTTCAGCAATCTGTCTCTATCCTCATTTGCTCTTCGTCCTCTCTAACATCAACATTGGCCAAGTCCCAAGTCCCAAAAGTGGCAAATATTAAAATAGTGCCACACATTAAGCAGAAACATGTACACCAAATTTTACTGTGCATATTAATAAATATTCTTTATTTAAATTTTGCACATTGCGCTTTTAACAGTACATCCAAACATTTCGCAAGTGGATGTCTACTTTGTAAAACCATATATTCAGCTCGTTGTCATTTCTGTACAGAAGTATAAGTACAACATTACTTTTTGCCACTAAGTTGCTTTAGTAAGTCTCACAGGAAGAGAAACATTTAATGAAAGAGATGGCTTAAATCATATGGCAGGCCTGTGCAGCCACTAAAGACACAAGCCTAAAGAAAGAACAAACTAATGAGGTTACCTCCACCATCTCCCAAAACAAGAAAGAATCACATTGATTTAAGATAAAATTTTGCTGTAAGTCACTAAATTAAGAGGTTTTTTGAAAGAGAAGGCGCAGTAGTCATCTTGAGTGTTTCATTGAAAGACAGAGCTATTTTATTTATTTAATTTGCTCCAGCGGTTGTCAACCAGCCACTACAAATGGGCCTCTTGTGATCATTTAAGCGGCAGTATTTATTAAATTTCTCCTTCAGATGCTGTCGGTATTGTTCTCTATTGCTGTAGAAAGACTGGTTATTAGCCATAAATGACTGTATTTCATCTTGTGAGATAAAGATTTCCTCATCTGAAGTACATTCAGACTCATCCTGCAAATTAAAGAAATAAATAAGACTATGATTTAAAGAATGCAAAATGTTATGCTGATGGAGGACAACTAAATATTAAAGCAGTCTAGTTTTTAGTTTCCATTTAGTAAAATAAAGCCTTTAATTGGAGTGTTTACAGAATAAGCATAATGTTATTCTGTCTTAGAAAGTACTAAATGAGAACAAAATTCAACTCAATTTGATTTGGTTTGAAACTCTGGATCTATCATTTTTCCTAAAAGCCTATAATGAGCCTAGCTAATACTAACATATCTTCTTTCTGCCTTAAAAAAATGACTAATTAGAGATGGTTACAACTAGTTACCAAATTTTAAATAACCAGACTTATCTCCAGTTGATCCTAAGCTGAAACTTTTATCTGTACAAATTAAGTAAAATATAACCTTTATTAACTTGTAAGTTACACAGCAACACCATCTAACTTTATGACCTTATAAAAAAGAAAGAACTAGTATTCTATAGAGGATTTGGTTCCATTAAGATCCCAATTACTATAGAAAAGACACCACCCTTCTCCTTCCTTCCCCCTCCTCTAAGCCCCACACAAGCTATGCACTAGATCACTTGGAATCAGATATGTATACTTCATCTCAAGTATCAAGAACTAGAATCAATTATAAAAGGTTTTCCATGTTCAGTTATGTTTTTATCATACATGACACCTGAAGGAAGTAACCTAAAAATCTGGGCTGTAGTTCAGATTCTGCTCTGAAGAGTGGCTACTATATAAATTGCCACTCAGAAAGGCGATTTGCTTACATAACCCTCCTCTTGAAGGAGGCAGATTCCTAGACATAATGCTAACTCTACCCTCATCTCCCAACTAGTCTCTTCTACCTTTGAGAGAAAGGAGAACAGGGAAATGTATTTCTGAGTAGCTGCATAAACCACAAATGGAAGAACAGAAATGAAGTTACCAAAAAAATAAATAAGGCTCTTAATTTCCCCCACTTGCAACTTTAAACCCTCAAAAATTCTGTCCACTCCCAGATCTAGCCATGGGCAATCAGTTATCCACAATAAGACATCATGGTTTACTTACAAGGAGTTCAACTAAGCTCTTGGCACCTTTTCCAGAATCAGGACCAAATGACACATCTGTAGGTTCTGCAAACTGTGGTACATTTTTTCTATGCTCAAACCAAGGCAGTGGCTGTCCACCCTTCTCAGAGCTACAACAGCTTTCAGGATGTGCATCTTTGGTCTTGTCACGGTGGAACACTGTGTGCACGGTATTTCCTGAGGTCTCTCGATTTCCTGGATCTGTAATACAGCTTCCAAGCTTTTGGATCTGAAACCATAGCAAAGGATTTCCCAGGTTAGAAGGCAGTGATTAATAGCAATTATTATTTAAAGAAAAAAATAAAAATGCCCCGATAGTGTATTAAATTTTTAAAAATACGGAATAAAAGCAGCAGCTGAAATTTATTAAACACTGCATAACGGGCACTATGCTAACCCATCAATATAATCTCATTTTATCTTCACACTAGAGGCCCGACGCACGAAATTTGTGCAAGGGGCTCGGCCCTCACAGCCCCGGCTTCGTCCAGAAGGTCGTTTGGCTGTCCAGTCTAATTAGCATATTATGATTTTATTATTATATAACTTAATCTGAGACCTTTTTCTCCATTTTACAGATGGGAAAAGTATGATCAAGCAAACTTTTAAAGTAATATGAAAAGAATGAATTGGATTTGTGACTCTCATGGATTGTTGGACCACATCAGATACACACCCAAATCACAAGATAAGCAACCAATGGAAATGCATAAAATACTCATTCTTAAAAAAGCAATAAATCCTAGCAGCTAAGTTGCACACTTGCCACTCCAAGGAAAATAGGTTGTTCTCCCATCAACCGCAAAGGCTTCAGAATTGCAAGTTAAAACACTTACATGTTCATCACACTTCAACATCTTGCTTTTCTTTTTCTTCTTTTTATTTTTTCCTTTGGTGTTGTTCTCTTCGGAATTTGCCCAACATTCAACACAACTATCACCATCATCCTCTTTGTCTTCACAGTGATGAACACAGGAGTCATCACCTGCAGAAATCAATAACTTCTTATTTATGTGCTTAAATCAGCCATGTAGCAGAAATAATTGGGAAGCTTAATCTGAACCTACCGTGTTCGTCATGATTACAAATGCCTTCAGTGCAAGCAACATCTGAACCCTCCCGGGAACCTGTTTCACTCCCTTCCATGCTAGATGAATATCCACAATCACTACCATTACAGTGTGGAGATAAGCCTGAGAATTAATTAGGTGACAGTTACAATTAACATACCAATAAATATGTTAAGACAAAACGTGAACTATCTAAAGACCATAGAAAATTTTCAAAATTAACGGTTTATTAAAAGTAGAAAGTAAATTAAGTAATGAAAACATGAATAGGGATTTACAATTTTTTGTTTTTATCAAATACTAACAAATCAAACACCATAAAGAAAAAAAATAGTAAATGTCTGACCAAAGGATACTCTTGGTAGTATAAAGCAATACTTGAATTCTAGGTTACAGCATTTCTAAAAGCTTACATTTAAAAGGAAAAAATAAACTTAAGAGTTAATTTTAAAAAGAAACTATTTATTTACCTTTCTTTATTTTAGGGGACCCCAAAAGATTGCCACTGCTAGGACAGGTACATGATGTATTTTCGTTGGTAACAATTACTTCTACACAACTATTACCATCTTCAGTGCTGCCACAGGCTTTACAGCTGTTTTCTATGAAGTCTGTTTCCTTTAAGGATCAGCATTAAGAGACAGTTTTAAAAAGCTTTACCTCCATAATGGCTACACTTACATTAACTAATTAGATAATTTATGAGGTTAACAATAAAAAAACCACTCTCACAAAAAAATATTAATTCACTTCAAGACATTGAACCAACTAAAAGCAAGTGGAGTTAATGGTTCCTTAGGTCAAAACTGTTTTCATCATAATACTAAGATGTAATCTGCTCTTTCATTGTATTGACACTTACACTGATGATACAAACGCAACAGTGGGAAAAATTCCCCAGGCTTCAGCAACACAAGGCAGTGGCAACCAAAGTGTACTACTAGTCACTATATTCTTCACTTGTCAAGCACTCTCAGGAGACAGATATTTCACTTCTAAATGTCTTTGAAGCAATAAAAATATTAATTTTATTAAATATAAACCCATCAGTAAATGTCTTTTTAAGAGCCTGTGTGACAAATGGGAAGTACGCTTGAAGCACTTTTGCTGTACACCAAAATACAATCACTATCTCAAGGAAAGTACTTGTGCAACTGTTTCAATTGCAAGCTAAATTAGTTATTTTTCCTGGATCATCAATTTACTTGAAAGAATGAATGAAGACAAACTATGGTTACTCAAACCTTGGATATTAAAAGACATTTTCTCAAAAATGAATGAAGTTAAAAAACAAACAAAAATGAAGTCAGCCCATCACTTCAAGGAAAACAATGAACAGTATTTGTTGTGAATGATAAAATTCACCCAACTTTCAAACTTAACCAGAATTCTGAAACATGCATATGCAAGCACAATGAGCTTGAAGCTTCCCAAAACTTAAAAACCTTCCTGATGAGATTAGTAGTGGTTTTAACGTGATTGATTATCTGGTATTATATAATGAAATGTCAATACCTGGGAAGATAGTGAACCAGTATCTTTCTTTTTTAAAAATATATTTTTTTATTGATTTCAGAGAGATAGAAACATCAATGATGAGATCATTAGTCAGCTGCCTCCTGAATGCTCCCTACTGGGAATGGAGCCCAAAATCCAGGCATATGCAGAGTGGGAATGGAACCATTACCTCCTGATGCGTAAGCTGAAGCTTAACCATTGAGCGACACTGGCTGGGCTGAACCGGTATCTTTCAAATAACCTTGTATTCTGTTGCGAAATCATGTATGAGTAAAAGATCTATTCAAAGTGCAAGACTTTCTTCATATGTTTCAACCAGCAACAGAGAAAAACAGACTGAATGCAGAAGCAGATATGAGAATCCATCGGATTGGTTCCTTTAAGCCAAATATTAAGAGATTTGCAAAAATATAAAATAATGCCACCCTTCTCACTTTTTCTTTTGAAAATAGTTAAATTTCAAAAAATGTTATTCAGCCCTGGCCAAGTGGCTCAGCTGATTGAAGAGTCGACCTATACACCAAAGGGTAACAGGTTCAATTCCCAGTCAGGACACACACCTAAGTTGTGGGTTTGAGCCCAAAGTCAGGGAGCATACGGGAGGCAACCAATAGATGTCTCTCTCCCATCCCTTCCTCTCTTTCTTTTTTTTAAAATATATTTTATTGATTTTTTTACAGAGAGGAAGAGAGAGAGATAGAGAGTTAGAAACATCGATGAGAGAGAAACATCGATCAGCTGCCTCCTGCATGCTCCCCACCGGGGATGTGCCCGCAACCCAGGTACATGCCCTTGACCGGAATCGAACCTGGGACCTTTCAGTCCGCAGGCCGCTGCTCTATCCACTGAGCCAAACCGGTTTCGGCCCTTCCTCTCCTTCTAAAATCAATAAATACATCCTCGGGTGAGGATAAAAGAAAAAATAGATGTTGTTTATGTTAACACATAGTGAAATTATTTTTAAAAGAACCAATAATTTAAAATTTTTCAATTTCTAATACAGGAATATTGACAGATATAATTTACATAAACAAAAGATTATGGGCACCTTAATTTTTAAGAATGCAAACAGGTCCTAAGACCAAAAAGTTGAGAACTGCTCTAGGTCATGTTTGGAGTTAACTTTTTTTTAAATACATTTTTATTGATTTCAGAGAGGAAGAAAGAGAAACATCAATGATGAGAGAGAATCATTGATCAGCTGCCTTCACACACCCCAAAATGGGGATTGAGCCTGCAATCCAGGCATATGCCCTGACTAGGAATCAAACCATGACCTCCTGGAGTTAAACTTTGATCTAACAGTATACCAAGGTCAGGGAAAAGACAGCCAGTTTGACTCAGTTGATAGAGCCTCAGCTTGGGGACAAAGGGTCCCAGGTTCGATTCCAGTCATAGGCATGTACCTCGATTGCAGGCTGCTCCCAACCCAGGTCCTGGTCAGGGCTCATGCAGGAGGAAACCAATTGATGTGTTTATTTCACATCGATATTTCTGTCTTTCCCTCTCTCTAAAAATCAATGGAAAAATATTCTCGGATGAGGATTAAAAAAAAAAAGATAACCATCTTTATAAAATAAACACAGGACTAAAAAATTTGGCTTATACAGATAATAGGAAAAAAGGCAGGAGCTCACATTCTGGAAAAAGGATAGTGAAAATGCCAAAATCTAGCAAAAAGCAATACTATGTATTCATGAGTCACTATTAAGGAATACTACCTTCTCTTGGCTTACTTCCTTTTCCTCTGCTGTTTGGAGGGGAGTAGGAATGTCACATACACATTTATTTTTTCGTCTATTCTTCCGTTTTTGGCGTTTCTTTTCTTGCTTGAGTTCTCTTACTCGTTCCTCCTCTGAAAATTCTTCACAAAGTTGTTCCAATCGGCTAATCCCTTGTACTTTTTCCACAGTCATCTATTACAAAAACAAAAGTTGAAAGTGAATAATTGTGATCAAAACTTCCTTTATTTCCCATGAACATTCTCATTTGTTAACTTTAAATATCACTAACACAGAAACTGATTATTTCATGCTGCAATTCTGTCAGATAATCCCCACAAAGAATTTCAAATATTAATACCTTAAGTGATGACAGTCTTAAAATCTACACAGGAAGTGAATATACAACTAATCCCTATGGGAAAGGCAGACTTATACACACCAGCATATTCCAATTTCTAATTTCAGAATTTTCCCCCCTAATTTCAGAATTTTAACACAGCAAAGCAAGCATTCATTTCATCACATAATGAGAAGACTATTTAACCCCATTAAATGATCTAGTTATTGAAGACACGAACATACAAGGAGAAAAAGGGTAAGACATCTGTTCAGCAAGAACTAGTATAAATCTCCTCAGACTGCATAGAACAGTGCTTAAAGGTCATGCATGATAGGCTTCTGAAAAAAGGGTTTGTAGCTTTCATACCATTTTCAGAAGGGATTGGTGAACCAAATAAAGGATTATAACCATGTCCTACACTATAACAAAATATTCACTGGCCAAAAATGTATGTTCTATAGTGTTTAACTGAAAAAAACACAAGCACTGAACCCAATATCAACATTATAAAGAGCTTCTAGTGTACTTCTAAGTAGTTCTTACATCATGGAATTTTGACAGCATTTACTTCATATTATTGGACATCAGCAAGCATACTGGGACTCATTAAAAGTTTCTAAATTTGTTGCTTATTTTTGAGCTGCTTTTAACTTTTCATTAGTTATGCTTCATGGCAGCATCTTGTTAAATAATAACCAACTTCAATTTTCTACTCTGAGAAAGTCTACAAAGCCAAGGCAGACAAAACAAAGAAAAACCCACAAACTTCTAAATTCCACTTCCCCAGGAAACTTCTTCCCTAACCCCCCAAAAGACGACACTGTATCAATGGACTGCAGCCCTCTGAGGCAAGGTGAGCCTGGTGGCTTACACTAAGAGTCAGTCCAATACTTGATTAAGCAATCTTAGACACTGAAGCAGCCCACTGTTCTTACCTCAAAACTTTTACGTAGAGCATCAACACCAAGATAGAAAAGCATCTGCCACGTCTGCTCTTCTGCTCGTAGTTTTTGCCAGATCCGATGCAGTCTTTCATAAAGATGAATTCCCAAGCAAGTCAGAACTTCTTCTTGAGCTATATCTATTGTCTTAGCATGCCTTTCTCTTCGCCTATAAAGGAGAACAAATTATACATAACTCCTTTAATTGGAACAGTAAAAAGTGAACAACACACCTGCAAGTTCAGATTTTAAACACAATCTTCCTACCTATTAACCTAATAACAAGACAATTATGCATTTAAATTCAATTAATGCATAAACACACAAGCACACATGTATATAAAAAATGAGAAATATACATGCAGGTAAGAGCTCAGTCCTAATATTGATAAAAATAAGGTAATTCAGGAACTGGCCCTAAAGAGATGGTTTTGGGGCAAAGAGAAGTCACATACAAGTGTCCAGCTCATGGTAGGCATGACAGTTCCTCTAACCTTCCAATTACAGCCAATGTCTATTTGGGTTTTGTTTCTTTTTTGAGGGTGAATGGAAAAAGGCAATGCCTAAGTGACTCAATCAGGGGCAAAAGCCCTCTAGGCCAGTCTTCAGAAGTGTTCACAGAACTTCAGTGGTAAAAGAGTATTTGTATTCTAAATGCCTAATAGAACCTAGGCACTCAAATGCAAGTTGCTACACAAAACACAAAGGGAAATGGGTTCCATTTATTCTATAAACAGCTTTTCCTGATATTATTTTCACAACAAAGCCACAGATAAAATTTTAGGTTCCTATGTAACTTAATAGTAATATACACAGTTCATGAATTACATTAATAAAGTACTTCATAACCCCTGCTGCAAAGGCCTGACTTCCTATGCAGAAACCATCATTATAAATAACATTTAAATATGAAAATGCATGGAGGAGGAAAACTATCCCTTCTAATCATTTTCAAATGAAAATGATCATCTATAATAATGAAAGCCAAAAAAAAGTCTGCCTACTTCAAGCAACAAGGAGCAGAGGACTGAACCAAACACCACAGAACATGTTCTCCCTATTTTTACTTAGTCAATTAAGAAATGCATATTTTAAAGAAAGCAAAATTTTACAGGCACACTTTAATTTATACATATTATATGTACTGATGCAAAAGATGATGAAAATAAACTTTCAGTAATAAAATGAAGCAAAGCGCTAGATAGCCCATTCTAGCAAATTACATACTCATACCCTCCTGCGAACTCTGGCTCAGCACGACCCAAAAGATGTGCAATGAAGTCCGTTTCACAGCAAACATGAATGTGTCGTTCATGTGGACAGCACCGCAAACCTTCATAAAGTGCAGCACAGTAGCCCTTCTCTTTGCTGCAATCAAGTTCACCAATAAGGATATTGTATGCTCGGAGGACTTTATTTTTGCAATCAGTGCAAAACCTGTTGAAGAGAAAAAAACCTCAAAATTAAGAAATGGCTGTGTAATTATTTCATGAGGGATATAACAGTGTACTAGATGATGACACAGCCCTAACAGTACTTTTTAAAATATTAATCCTCACCTGAGAATTTTTTCCCCATTGATTTTTAGAGTGGAAGGGAGGGGGAGAGACAAAGAGAGAAACATCGATGTGAAAGATACTTATCAATTGGTTGGCACCTCAACCAGGGCCAGAGATTGAGCCTGCAACCGAGGTACATGCCCTGTGATCCTTCAGTCCTCAGGCTGATGCTCTAATCACTGAGCAAAACAGGCAAGGGCGGCACAGCATTTTTTAAAAAGCCTCCTTACACAATGGACAACACATACATGTAAGGTAAATACAAGTTTAGATATTACATGAGGTATAGCTAGAGTTCCATTTGCCTAAATCAAGTCCATCCTTAAAGAAGCCTTTTGTGCCTAGTCAGAGTGGCTCAGTTGGTTGAGAGTCGTCCCATGCACCAAAAGGTTGCTGGTTTGATTACGGGTCAGGGCATATGCCTAGGTTACAGGCTTGAACCTGGTGGGAGCGTGCAACATTCCGCTAACAATTTTTCTCTCTCGCTCTCCCTTCCTCTTTAAAAATCATCAAATATATGTGTGTGTATGTGTAAAAAGAAGCCTTCTGCAATTCCCATAACTAGAATTCAAACTTCCTCTGTGTTCCTCTGATTTGATTTACACTTCTTACTATAGTATTTACCCTTATGCTGCCATGCATTAGTTTGATACACATATCTTTCTGGCCCAATAGTAAATAACTGTGTTTCCTGACATGAATACAGGTTAAAATAGAAGCTCTAAGCCCACTTGGTAAACAGAGGTAATAATGTTGACAAGTAAAACTAAAAAATTAACTCAAAATGGGTTAAAGACCTAAACATTAAGACCTGAAACTATAAAACTCCTAGAAGAAAACAAAGGAGAGAAAAATATCAGACACTAGAAGAGGTGATAATTTATTAGATACTAGAGGCCCAGTGCATGAATTCTATCATTGGCAGATTGGGGCCGGGCCGTCGTCAGGAGGAGATGGCAGGAGGCTGGTCCGCCACCCCACCCCGATTGGGCCCGATAAGGCCCAGGCTGGCTGGGGGACGGGGCCACAGGCCAAAAGGGGGCTGATCAGGGGTGGGACTGGCTGTGGGGAGGGGCTGTGGGCTGGCAGGCTCCGCCCCTGAATGAAGGGGGCCTATATGGGGCCAGCGGCCTGGGGGAGGGGCCATAGGTGGTTGGCCGGCCGCCTCACCCTAGTGGTGTGTGTGTGTGGGGGGCCGGTCGGGGGAGGAGCTGGCTGGGGGGGAGGGGTTGAGGGCCAGTCAGGATGGTGGGGGCCCATCAGGGGCGGGGCTGGTCAGGTGGGAGATGATCAGGGGCTGCAGAAGGTTGGCCACCGGCCCCACCCCCAGGCTGGTTTGCTGGCCGCAGTGGATATCATAGCGACCAGTCATTACAGCGTTAAGGTCCCTGGCTTTTTATATATATAGATGACATCAACTCCTCACAAGAACGCCATCTCTAAATAGCTCCCTCACCAATTTCCTTTCCTACTGCACTCTCCCCTCCCTACAAATTTCCAGGTGTTAATGACCCTTAAGTAGCATTCTAAAAAATCTGTACTTTTATAGTACATGAAGCATAGAAATTCCAACTCTATTTTTGTTTTGACCAAAAATTTATAGAAGAAATATTACTATATAGAAGAAAATATAGAAAAAGTTAAAAATATTACTAAATGAATGCTGCTAATTTAATTTTAATTTTGAAAATGATATCATGAAATGTTTCTGTCATAAAAAGGAAGAGTAGAGTTTCTAAATTAAGTACACTTTACTCAATTCAATCATTTTGTTTCTTGAAAGGCTGACATGGAACTAAGATAAAAATTACCCCCCAAAAAGGAGATGGTGGCTAAACACGAAAGCTAACACATATTCATACTATAAAGAAACTGTCTACCTTAATGTTAAGCTCTGTCTGGGGCCAGGTATTAATGGAAAGCCTGGAGTACTATTATACGGAGGTCAGTGACAGGTTACTCTGGATGACAGATAGCTAAGGCACCTTCCAACTATATGGTGATGACCTTGACACTTACCTGTGTTTTCGAAGATATGTTTCTAGTGTTTCTAAAAGACAACTAGAATCAATTAAAACTACTTCATCTCTGCATTCTTGGGACATTAGTTCCCATACGTCCATCCAACAACCTCTGCAGACAGAAAAAAAATATTAGTAAGAAGGAGAAATAATATAAGAGTTAAAAAAAAAAGCAGAGTAAAGTATTGCTTGATTTTACCTGGCTGTTCCCTGGAAAGGTCCATAATGCAAAATGATCCTACACTTGCTGTCCTTCCTGTGGTCTTCACTACTTCTCTTATCTGTACTTAACTTCTCTGAACTGACACTGCTACTGCTCCCTTCACTGTAGTACAGTATAGTACAAAGCTTAGTGACACTGAGATTATCTGAAGGAATAATTTCTATAGTCTATATTAAAATCATGAAATTTTTAATACATTAAAATATTAAATGAGTTTGAAAATTTGTATATATAATTGTATATTCCTTTTAACTATATTAAAATGTTATTTAAACATGTGCTTATATCTTTATATAAAAACTCCTGCTCAACTATTAAGTTTACCTGATACAATTTAACATTTATATTTATCAAGGTAGCAACTGGTTAATATACTAAGCATTTTATGAGTAAATGTACTTGGAATGTTTTAAAGTGAAAAAGGCTGAAAAAATTTATAATTTCACCTATAAACATAGTTCAATATTCTACAAATTGAAAATTATAACAAGTTTTGATCTACTCAATGTAATTTTATAGCTAGTCCATGAAACAAAATGTTTATCTACCTTCACATTTAAGCTGGGAAAGTCAGATTAATCTAATTATAGTAAATAAATTCTTGTAGTTACTAAAATAAAAATCACATACTAAGATACTTTACACAGCCTAAATTATTAAGTGCTATACAAATAATTTTTTTAAAACTTAGACTCTCCTCCACGGGTTTCAATGTGGTGCTGTCATGCATTTTGCCTAACTGCACTGTGCATTCCAAAAGAAATGTACATATATATTCAGTCTTCTTCATTTTTCGTAATTCTGAATAACTGGCTCCCTGTTCTTCTGCAGATCTCACTACAAGTCCTTTCTCTGGGTGCTTGAGATGAAAAAAACCTCAGAATCTGTACTTAACCTACTCTACATAGCTAAGTAGGTATTTTTCAACCACCTGCCCGCCATGTAAGGCCATATATATAATTCAGCTCCCTATTCCCTCATAAGGGCTCAGAAGCCAAGGTTCAGTGCTCCTTATTTTTTAAACATAACCTCAACTCCTGCTCTGCCTCCCATATGACATCCTCCTTCTCTCAATTCCCATATTTCCTTTTTCTAATTATGCTTGAGTGATCCATAATCTCCTAAAACTAAGTAACTCTTAAACTCAAGTTCTCATAATTGAGGAAAACATTCATGAAATCAGTGCTGCAGAATGACTATTCTACAGAGATGTAAAAAGCATTATTCTTTAAAAAACTTTTAAAAGGATTCTACAGCTCAAATAAAGATTTTATCCATAATCTCTCTAGACCAAATGTTTTTATATCAATCCTTCCTTGCAAGATGAAACTTTTTGAAAATCTTTCCACTTCCCTGTTCTATTCCCATACTTTCCATTCACAGCTTAATCCATTACAACCTTACAATGCATTCACTTTTCTACACATTCCAAACTGGATTCTGCTTCCCCTCAATCAGAGCTGCTCATCAAGATCTCCAATGTCGTCAGCTTACCTCTCTAGCCATCCTTTCTCAAGTTTCCTTACTGACTTCTTTTCTACTACTATATTGAGTCCTCAGCATTCTTTTCTCTTAGTCTACTTTTCTCTTGGTGATCTTATCTCATTCTCTAAGGCAGTGGTCAGCAAACTGTGGCTCGTGAGCCACATGCGGCTCTTTGGCCCCTTGAGTGTGGCTCTTCCACAAAATACCATGTACGGGCGCACACATACAGTGCGATTGAAACTTCGTGGCCTATGCGCAGAAGTCGGTTTTCAGCTCTCAAAAGAAATTTCAATCATTGTACTGTTGATACTTGGCTCTGTTGACTAATGAGTTTGCTAACCACTGCTCTACAGTAACCTCTGATCATCAGCCATAGGCCTATAACTCTGGCCTAGACCTTTCTTTCAAATCTCAAACTTACTCCCAGCCAAAAAAACTTGGGTTTACTTGCATGGTTATGAGAAAACTCTCAGGAAGACTAAACTGGATTGTTGCAATTGGTCAGGCTGAAACCTAATACAGTGGATTATACTTTCCCTGGATAAAGTCTAAACAGAAAAGGGGGGGCAGTGGAAATATATAAATGGAGAATCATATATATATAAAGCCTTCTATATATATATAAAAGCCTAAATGACAGGAACTGCTGGAATGACCAGTTGCTATGACATGCACTGACCACCAGGGGGCAGACGCTCAACGCAGGAGCTGCCCCCCTGGCGGTCAGTGTGCTCCCACAGCCAACCTCCCCCTGCTGACCAACCTCCCACGGTCCCTTCCTGCAGCCAGCAGGCCCCGATCAGGGGGCCGGCCCCTGGGCTGGGATGGGGAACTGGGGGTGGGTGGTGGGGGGATGCGGTCCCTTTCCCAGGAGTGCCAAGGGCCAGCTACCTCCTTGGGGCTGGCGGCAAATCGCCTGTGCTCTGTCCCTCCCCTCAACCGGCAGGCCCCAATTAGCCTGCCACCCAGCCATGGCAATAAGGGAAGGGGGGAGGGAGAGGAGGCAGGGAATCGCACAGAGACAACAATGGCAGTGTCCGGTGTCAGTTCTTTCCACGCCCACCTGGCAACCGTCACCTCCTCTCCAGCCTGGCCCTGATTGGCCCTGATCGCAGGTCAGGCCTAGGGACCAACCCATGCACAAATTTCGTGCACCGGGCCTCTAGTAGTATACAATGGCAGTAACCATCCAAAGTGGAAGAGAGGGAGTCTTGGCTAAGCAGACTGTACTCCCTGATCTGCTTTCCCTATGTCATGTGGGAATAATTGAAGCTATCTTAGGAGACACAGCTTAAGATCAACTAACTCCATTCATACTATTCCATAACTCAGCAAACACCCTTCTAAAACACTTGGCATTCCATGTGGTGGGGCTGTAGATGAAGGGAGATAGAAACTCTGTGAAAGTTTGTTTTGTCTTAAGCTAAAGGATAGAAAAACAGAGCTGTATGTCAACTGAATAAAAGTAGGTAACTAATAATACAAAGTCATTAAAAACAAGAGAGATGGAATCCAGAGCAAAAGTGGAAGAACTGGTGTTTGAAGGAAGGTGGCAATGAACACAGATGTAAAAGATGTTGGGGTACCTGTTGCTTTTTAGTACATGAATGAATATGCACAACAAAACAGAAGGTGGGCTTTTTATTATATAATTCTATTCTGTAGCTTTAGCCAAAAGGTCAGTAAAGGTTACTGTCTAATGAGAAAATCAGACTGAATTCTGCATTCACAAAGTCAGGAATTCTCTAAGATATTGTTAAATCAGGTATGTGAAATAACAGTTATCCTTAGATAACCACTTTACGTTATTTACTGGATTCACAGTACTCTCACATTTAGACATGTAATGTGTGATTTTTGTTTGGAATCTGATGCTAGCAAATCAAAGTAAAAAGACACTTTTTGAGACAGATGTAAAAAATCTGACTATAAACTGGGTATTGGGTTATTACAGTTCATTTTGTTAGCTGTTATAATGGCACTATCATTATGAAAGAAAATATCCTTATATTTAGAGATACATGTGGAAATGTGCAGGAGTAAAACAACATGATACCTGGCTTGTTTTTAAGTGCTTCAGCAAAGAAAAAGGTAGATAGGAAAAACAAATGTGGCAAATATTGATAACTACTACTGAATCTGGGTAAAGGTATTTGGGGGAAAGGGAATCCCTGTAGTCTATTTTTCTATGTGTTTGACAGTTTTCATAACATTTTTAAAAAGTGTTTGTTTCTGATTACAGAAAAAGTCTTGTTAATAGATTATTAATACCACTTTGTCATCCAAGTCTTTTTATTAAGGGAGGAAAATGTCTATACAACAATGATGTCGATACTACTGAGGAAATATTCAAAGCTAATTTTTTAAATTCAGAAGTATAGTTTTTACATTATCCAATTCTTTCAAAAACTAAAGTTAAATCTTACAAACTCTCTTCAAAATCCATGGCTTCTCCTTACCACCTACAACCCCAAGCAACTCTGTAGGGGACAACTCTGATATTGTGTTAGGAGATGAAGGCAGAAGCAGCCTTGGGCATTATATCACCTAACCAAGAAGAAAACTGCAAATTAGTTACATAAATATTGTTATAACTGATTCAAGCCTTTTCTTTTTAATCCTTATAAATTATTCAGATATGAAAGATAAGAAAAACAATTTATATATTATGAATATTAAATAAATCAAAGAATGATAACACTACTTTGAAAAACTTAATATTGGCTACATAAATTTCCACAAACATCTCCACCTCTTTCCTCTGAAACATTTATATAAGCAAACTTTTTTAAAAAAATCAAATCTATATTGAGAACCTGTATAGTATCAAAAGGACTACATAAATAGGAGACATATTTTGACTTTTGTTATATATAACCAATTAAATAAAACTCAGTGTTTTCTTTTAATTAAACGTAATCAACATTTATAATCTTAACAATGACAAAGTATCTTGATATTCAATTCTACTTACCCCAAAGGTTTTGGTTTGTGCGTATCTAAGGAGTGCAACTGACATCTCTTGTTCTTTTTACTTTTTGGAATAGCATCTATCATGTCATTTAGTTTGGACCTAATTAAAAATAAACCATTAAAGGTTTGATTAATATTTATTTTTCTTGCCCTGGCCGGGTAGCTCAGTTAGAGCTTCGTCCCAATACTCCAAGGTTATGGGTTTAATCCCTAGTCAGGGCACATACAAGAATCAACCAATAAATGCATAAATAAGTGAAACAACAAATCAATGTTCCTCTCTCTCTCCCCCTTCTCTCTTTCTAAAGTAAAATAAAAAATTGTTTAAATATATTTTTCTTTAAAATTTCCAAATATCTATTTACCACCTTTTACTATATTTAAAGTATTATAGACACATCACTTATTTAGAAAATTTCTTATCAAATTCTAATAAAAAAGTCTGTACACTAGCCTTCCCATTCCATTCTAACAAAATGTTAAGAGACCTGGCTCTATTCAACATACTCTTTCTCCCAGATTGCATCTGTCTCATTCATCCCCTGCATCTGCACTTTATCTAGCAGTGTACCTGAAATATTTTATTTGATTGCTACCTCTCAGTCACCTTCTGTTGTCCAAACATTATCTAAATATATACTAACTATCCTTGATGAGAAGCCATCAACAGAAATTTTATGCAAATACAGAATATCTATAGCTAATATCCACACCTTACATCCAACTAATCAAGAAAGCCTGTAAACTCTTAACTTTATATCCAGAATCAAATCACTTCTCATCACCTCCATCACCACCACCATCCTGGCCCAACTTCTCTTCTCTAAGCTTAGACAATGGCAACAGCTGGCCTCCCAAATGGTCTTTTTGCCTTAACATTCCAAGGCTTCACACTTAATAGCTGAAATGATCTTTTCAAAACAACAATCACATTATGTTATTCTCTGTTCAAAAACCATCCAAAGCTTCTTTTCTCAGACAGAATAAAAATCCAAAGTATCTACCACCACCTCTAAATAAGAAAGCCCCAGGGTTTGGTCCTCAGACCTCTTCTCTTTTCCTATTTATATACTCTTTGATAATCAAATCTCATATCATTATCTTAAATTTTATATGTATGTGTCTGTGTCTAATATACATATATTTATATACTATATATTTAAACATTATAGTTATATTTTAAACATATATACACATATATGCGTGTGTGTGTGTGTGTGTGTATATATATATGCTGGTTACACAAATTTACATCTCTCAGTCAGAGCTCTCTGAACTCAACTTGGATGCCAAGTTGGTATCTCAAACTTAACACAGCCAGCCCTGGCCACATAGCTTGATTAGAGCATCGTCCTGATATGCCAACGTTGTGGGTTCAATCCCAGTCAGGGCACATACCAGAATCAACCAATGAATGCATAAATAAGTGGAAAAACAAATCAACGTTTCTTTCCCTCTCTCTCAAATCAATGATTTTTTTTTTTTAATGCTCATGCCTAACTATTTCTTTGGGACCTTATTTCCTTATGAAGGCTCCCTTATCATGTAAAACTTTCTTCAAATTTAACATGTCCAAAAGTGAGCTCTGCAAAATTGCTCCTTCCACTCTTATCCATCTCGGAAAATCAGAAAATGGAAACTATTTGTTCCGAGAATCATCCCTGATACCTTCCTCCACATCCAATCTATCTAAAAGTCATATTGGCTCATTCCTCAAAAATACAACCAGGATTCAACAATTACCTGTTATCTCTCACATGGATTATTAAACAGCCCATTTCTCTGCCTTTTCTCCATCTTTCCATTTATTCTCAACACACAAGTCAAAGTAACGCAAACTTCAAATCGAAACCCTCCCAAATCTTCCCATCTCACTCAGAGTAAAAAAGGCCTCAAGATGGCACTACATAATTGGGCCTTTATTACTCCTCTAACCTTATCTTTTTTCACTATTCCCTTCATTCATCTGGCTCCAGCTGTTCAATGGCCTCCCTGGTGTTCTTCAAACATGTCAGGAAAGCTCCAACTTCTGAACCTTTACACTTGCAGCTCCTTCTCTTCCCCCAGATATCTACATGGCTCACTCACCTCATTCAAGTCTATATTCAATGTTATTTTATAAGAGGCCTTCCCTAACCATCCTCCGTATTAATCCCACCACTCATTCTCTATCTTCCTTACTGATTTTTCTCTGCAATATCATCATACCTGACAAATTATGTATTTGTTTATGGCCTGCCTCTCCCCACATGAAAATAGAAATTTTATTGTCACTGGCACATATAAATTACTCAATAAAATTACTGATTTGGAATCAAGCTTTGTTCCAACCAAATTTAGAATAAAAGCTACCACTGTCACCAAGTTAAAAAATTTAACAAACCCATTTTTTCCTAATTGATTATACTTACCCATGTACATAAAATAATGTATAAAGTTTCTTTGCATCAGTCATACAGCTTCGAGTTACAGATAAGACTCCCTTGGGCCCTATTGTCAGGGGTTCAAGGGCAGGATTTCCAGACTCTACAAGCTGGGAAAAGAGGCGCTCCACACTGCGACGACAACCAACACATGGGACAAGCTGAGAAAGTGCACTCAAGACTTCACGTGATGTCACCACCATGGCAATGCTTAGATCTTGTTGTTTAAGCATACTATGTCGCTGTGAGAAAAATGAAGAATCCTTAAGAAACACACAAAATTACTCTTTCACTACTATTTCTGGTTCCTATCCTTGTGCATTAAGTACAACTTGGGCAAGGCTTGCCATCTCTATCTGCAACTGAGTCAAAAAAAGCAAAGTAGCCTGCCAGTGTGACTCAATGGTTGAGCATCCACCCATGAGTTAGGAGGTCACAGTTTAATTTCGGGTCAGGGCACATGTCTAGGTTTTGGGCTCAATCCCCAATAGAGTACATGCAAGATGAAGCCGATCAATAATTCTCCCTCATCACTGATGCTTTCTGTCCCTCTCTCCTTCTTCCTAAAATCAATAAAAGCATATTTTTTAAAAAAGGCAAGGTGGTCAGCCTTATCCATATGATACTGAGTTTGCTGCATAAACTCCCTTTCTAGAAACTAGGTTATAAAAAGCTCTGCTTAGGATGTGCCCCAGCATAGCAAAAAGCCCTGCATTTGGAAATTTAGTGTTTATTCAAGTATTAAGTTTAGTACTCTTGCTTTAAATTGAAAAAAAGAAAAAAGAAAAAAAAGAAAGACAATGCAGCTTTACAATGTCTTCTCAACTTTTAAAAACACATTATGTTTAGCTATAGGAGTCAAGTTAGGATGGTGATCGTGTAGAACAGCAATTCTTAACCTGGAGGTATGGACAGGTGTGTTATGGATTAGTGGGCGAGAACAATGCCTATCGTACCTATGTAGGAGACTGCAATGAATAACTAATAGGCTAGTGCATATGAATGTTATCTGTCGGCTATGACAAAGTTGAAAAATGACTGAGAACCACAGCTGTAGAGAAACAGGCAAAATTCTAGTAACTACCTGGATGGAGTTATAGTTCCACTATAAGTAATGCTTCCAGCTTTATTAAAACCAGATGAAAAAGTTTATACCTAAAATGAATTTTTCTCACATTTACTATTAACCATTCATTCAAAGTTTACTCCAAAAGTAGAAACAGAATTCTGAAGTAACAATTTATCCTCCATTATCTTAATTATATATAGTGTATTATAAAGTATCATACTGCATAAGAATTAAATAACCATAAAGCTCACAACACAGGATTAACTTTTTTTACTTGAATAAAAATTACTATAAAAGAAAATCAATAAGTTCTCTATGAAAAGTTGTATACCTTGCCCTGACCCGTTTGGCTCAGTGGATAGAGCGTCAGCCTGCGGACTAAAGGGTCCCAGGTTCGATTCCAGTCAAGGGCCTGTACCCTGGTTGCGGGTACATCCCCAGTAGGGGGTGTGCAAGAGGCAGCTGATCGATGTTTCTAACTCTCTATCCCTCTCCCTTCCTCTCTGTAAAAAAATCAATAAAATATATTTTAAGAAAGAAAAGTTGTATACCTTATCTTCAAAAACTAGGAAAAATGACCTGGTGAAATTAAAGCCTTATAAACATGTAAAATGTTAACACACCAAAATCTAATCTCTTTCACATGAAAAGTACATAAATATATTCACAGTAGCAATAATAAAAGAAAGCAAGTTGAATGTAATCTTAAGACCTAGAGAGCCCTAGGTAAAACAAAATTAATACTTACAGCTAAAATTTTCAATGACTCTTTAAAACACACCCACACACACACACACACACACACACACACACACTTTAAAAGATTGGGTTTTAAAACTATTACCTGAATGAACTGCTTTAGTTGTGCACCATTATTTTGATGGCCATCAAGATTTAAAACATTGTCAGGAAATTCCATCACCATCTTAATATGCAAAAGAATAAAAATCAATTATTTTCTCTTCTTTGAACACTTTACAGACTATTTTACAAACTCTTAAGACAGACATAGACACTCCCCCCCCCCGCAACAAGCCAGATTCCCCAACCTTCCATCCTGCCCTCTGCCAAAAAAGGTGTTTTTTGTTTGTTTTTAAAAATCCAAATTATACAAGTTTCTAAAGCCAGAAAGAGTTATAGTCATTAGGCACAAAAACAGTGAAGTCAGGCGGATATGAGTTCAAACCCCAGTTCTGTTGCTTACAATCTGTCATAACTCTGGGCAAGTTACTTAACCTGTTTAATTTTCAGCTTCCTCGTTTGTAAAATGAGATTACATAATAAATTTTAATATCTTTCACATAGTGATTTGTGAGGATTAAATTATATCTTAAAGTATTTGTTGCAGTGGCCTATGATAGCATTTAACCTTATATTTTAGATTAAATACCTTGACATTTTTAGTTATTCCTTTTAATTATGGGATTCAGTAAATCTAATAATGAAATGATCATATATATGGTACATATATCACATATGAATGAAGAGGACTCTGATCAGTACTTGGCACATAGTAAATGTTTGTTCTAATTATAAACAAAAAGGATACACTGAAGTATTTATTCAATTATCAAAATTCATTACCAGAGGAAGAGAAATATAAAAAAGTTTAAGGATATTTTAGGGTATCAGATAATGGGGAATTAGTAATTAACACATTTCAATGATCTGTAATAGCCCTGATATTAAGAAGTACCGTAGTTAGGAGCTGTTATAATTAGGATATCACCAAATGAAAGAAGCAACCCAATTTCAGAGACGTTAAAAATATGGGAAAAAGTTTGCCTTCAAGACAATGAAATAAAGTAACACATTTATATCTTAATTAAAACATTGTAAAAGGTGTTAAACATACTGTGCTAGAACAAACTTCTATTTCCAGATGACAAGGGCACAAACTCCTACACACCAAAGAGTGAAGTCAGGTTTAAAAGACCCATTTGAGGCAAAAACAAAACACTAAAAAACCCCACCCAGTTGAATGCGATCTTAAAAAGATTCCTCCCTTCAACCAGCAACACAAAGACCTGCTTCTTTAATGGAGGTAACCATTCTTTCCCCCCCATATTAGAAATGAGAGCCTTAAAAGATGCTTGTTCTAACAATAAACTAAGAACTGAACAACTAAGAAAAGTGTAAACAGTATGTAAGACCTTTCATTCTTTTTAAATATATTTTTGTTGATCTCAGAGAGGAAGGGATAGGAGAGTGAGTGAAACATCAATGATGAGAATCACTGATCAGCTGCCTCCTGAACACCCCACACTGGGGATCAAGCCCGCAGCCTGGGTATGTGCCCTGACTGGGAATCAAACCATGACCTCCTGGTTCAAAGGTCAATGTGGAACCACTGAACCACACTAGTTGGGCAAAACACAAATAAATTTAACTGTCAAGTCACAAAAGAAGTATAAGATAAACTTTTAAAGCCACTTAACCAAACACTGCCAATCACTCCAAATCTACTATTTAAGCAATTAACACCTTGATTTGCATTTTCTCTTTGCTTGATACAAATGTATACCACTTCACCACATATTGCTACCATACAAAAATATTTTTAAAAAATTATCTACAGCCCTAGCCAGTTTGGTTCAATGGGTAGAGCATCAGCCTGTGGACTGAAGGTCCTGGGTTCAATTCCAGTCAAGGGCATGAACCTGAGTTGCAGGTTCCCCAGCCCTGCTCGGGTTGTGTGCATGAGGCAACCAATCGGTGTGTCTCTCTCATATCTGTGTTTCTCTGCCTCTCCCTCTCCCTTCCACTCTTTCTAAAATTCAATGGAAAAATATCCTAGGGCTATATCCCAAGAAACCAGAAACACCAATCAGAAAGGAAATATGCACCCCTATGTTCATAGTTGTATTAATTTAAACAGCTAAGATTTGGAAACAACCTAAGTGCCCATCAGCAGATGAGTGAATTTAAAAAACTGTGGTACATCTACACAATGGAATACTATCCTATCTAATAAAAGAGTAATATGCAAATTGACCATACCTCTGCCACGCCCACCAGCCAATCAGGAGCAAGTATGCAAATTAACCCAACCAAGATGGCTGCAGCCAGAGAGAGAGCAAGAGGCTTCCGTTTCCCTGGCAATGGAGGAAGCCACGCTTTCCACCTGCCCTGACTGGCCTAGGCCTCCACTCAAGGCTATAAAGTTTCAATTATAGAAGATAAATAAATCCCAGATACCTGGGCCTCCGCTTGGGTCACTGGGGGATGTGGCCAGCCTGCAAACCACCATAGGCACCTCGCCCAGGCCGCCCCACGCCCCAAGGGAACCCCCACCCTGATCCGGGACACCCTTCAGGGCATACCAGCTGGCCCCCACCCGTGCACCAGGCCTCTATCCTAGCTAATAAAAGAGTAATTTGCAAATTGACCATCACTCCAACACACAAGATGGCTGCCATCTTGTGGACACAAGATGGCTGCCACAAGATGGCCAGCAGGGGAGGGCAGTTGGGGGCAATCAAGCCTGCAGGGGAGAGCAGTTAGGGGTGACCAGGCCGGCAGAGGGAAGTTGGGGGCGACCGGGCTTGCAGGGAAGGGCAGTTGGGGGGGACCAGGCCTGCAGGGGAGACCAACTGGGGGAGACCAGGCCTGCAGGGGAGGGCAGTTAGAGGTGACCAGGCCTGCAGGGGAGGGCAGTTAGGAGTGACCAGGCCTGCAGGAGAGGGCAGTTAGGGGCAAACAGGCTGGCAGGGGAGCAGTTAGGCATCAATCAGGTTGGCAGGGGAGTGGTTAGGGGGTGATCAGACTGGCAGGCAGAAGCGGTTAGGAGCAATCAGGAAGGCAGGAAGGCGAGCAGTTGGGAGCCAGCAGTCCTGGATTGTGAGAGGGATGTCCGACTGCCCGTTTAGGCCTGATCCTACCTCGGGCCTAAACGGGCAGTCGGACATCCCTCAAGGAGTCTCAGATTGGAGAGGGTGCAGGCTGGGCTGAGGGACACACACCCCCATGCACGAATTTCATGCACCAAGCCTCTAGTGCCACTATAAAAAAGAAGGAACTTTTACCATTTGCAACAGCATGAATGGAACTGGAGAGAATTATGCTAAGCGAAATAAACCAGTTGGAGAAAGATAAGTATCACATGATCTCACTCATATGTGGGATATAATGATGAAAATAATTTGATGAACAAAAATAGATCCAGAGACAATGACAGGGGAGGTGGGGTGCAGGGTGGGGGGGGGGGTTGTTAGAGAGCAACCAAAGGACTTGTATGCATACATATTAGTATAACCAATGGACATAGACACTGGGGCTATGGGGGCTTGCCCAGGGTGGGAATGGCTGGGGGGTAGGGGGATCAATCGGGGGAAAAGGAGACATACGTAAAACTTTAAACAATAAAAAAATTAAATTAAAATATTTTTAAAAAGAAGAAAAATATCCTCAGGTGAGTATTAACCAAAAAGAGAGAGGGAGGGAGGGAGGTGGAGCGAGGGGAAAGAGGGGAAGGAAGGGAGGGAAGGAGGGAGGAAGAAAGAAAGGAAATTACCTACACTATTTTAAGATCAAAGCTATCAATTTAAGAAATATTCCAAGTGCCCTGACCAGGAATTGAACTGGCAACCTTTCAGTGCACAGAACAATGCTCAACCAACTGAGAAACTCAGGCAGGGCAAATAGACCTGATTACCATGTATTTTCTAGGCTTCATTGGCATGTATATTACTAAATTTTCTCTCGTACTTACTCTGCATTCACAATAAATACCCTGTCCTTGCTTTACAAACATTTAGGACAGTGGTCGACAAACTCATTAGTCAACAGAGCCAAATATCAACAGTACAACGATTGAAATTTCTTTTGAGAGCCGAATTTTTTAAACTTAAACTTCTTCTAACGCCACTTCTTCAAAATAGACTCGCCCAGGCTGTGGTATTTTGTGGAAGAGCCACACTCAAGGGGCCAAAGAGCCGCATGTGGCTCGGGAGCCGCAGTTTGCTGACCCACTGATTTAGGAGAATGGATATTTTACCTTGCAGTTTTCTGGCCAATTGCTATATGCTTAACATTGAGAGATGATAATAAGAAAACGGGGGAAAGGGACACAAAGAGGATAGATGCACTATTTTTCCCCCCATTCTTTAAAACCACTTCAGATTCACTTAATCTTCAGATGCTAGCTTACCTAAAGGAAGACAGTCATGCAAAATATTTTAAGCATGGCTTCAAAGAGGAATCATTAGTGTTTTGCTTCACCATGAGGCTGCCTATCCCTGCCTAGCCAAAAATAGAATGAGTCATGGTCCTGAAATTATTGCTTTATAAAGTTTATTGAATCTATTACGCATTTTCACTCTTAAGTATCTGTTCTGGTTTCCACCTGACTGTAAATCTGGTTTTTAGAGCATTCTCATAAATTCTCATCAACAATATTGTTTGTATTTATTAAAAACTAGAGGCCCAGTGCACACGGGTAGGGTCCCTAGGCCTGGCTGGCGATCCAGGCCTTCCTTCCTTCCCCAGCTGCCAGCTGCCAGCTGGGGCCTTCCTTAGTTCCACACCGCCCCCTAGTGGTCAGCGCACGTCATAGGGAGCTAATGAAGTCAAGGTATCCTGGTCGAACTCCCAAGGGGACATTTTGCATATCAGCCTTTTATACATATAGAAGATCATTGTTGCCCAGCCAGCGTGGCTCAGTTGGTTGAGTGTCATCCCATGCACTGAAAGGTTGTCGGTTTCATGCCTTGCACATATTTGGGTTGTGGGTTTGATCTCCAGATGGGAAACATACAGATGCAACTGATCGATGTTTCTCTCACATTAATGTTTCTCTCTCTCTGTCTCCCCCACCACACCTTCCTCTCTCCAAGCATGTCTTCAGTGAGGTTTAAAAAAATAAATAAATAAAAATCACTGTCACCTCAGTTTTTTTTATTTCATCCTCACAACTATTTGTAACATTACCTTTAGTAATATTTAGTAAAATTACTTAATCAAAAGTTGAAAGAAAACATTAAGGACTAAACTTTTAACAAATGCTAAACACCTAATTTCCAAGTGCCTAACATTTATTATCTTTTTAAAGTCCTATTAAAAACCCTTATCAGAGTTTCTAATCCACTTAGATTGGTTTGAATTAGGAGGGTAAATGCTGTAGCAACATGATAGTATGTATCAATAACTTTATAAAAGGTCCTTATCCTTTGATCCAATAACTGTACTTTTAAAAGCCTGAGAGAACAAATTTAATGCAAAGGTTTATGCATTATTTATATTCTTATAGTATTAGTTACAGCAAAAACTAGAACCACCTTTATGTCCAATAAAGAATGATTAAATTAAGGAATCTCACAACAAAGTATTACATGGCCATTAAAGTTGTTTAAGAATAATAAGAAAATGTTCTCAATATTACATTTAGTGAAAAAAAGCAAAATATAAAATGTTGAGACTACAGCTCAACTCTGTATCTCTATGTGTGTCTATCTGAAAAACAGCAAGATGTGAAATGTTCAGAAAACATCTCATAACTCGGGTGTGTCTATAACTGGAATCAAATGCTGCTATATCCTTAAAAATAATGTTTGTTTTGTGATTATTTTTCAAGATTATCATGTAAAAAGTATATATTTTCACTCCATTCATTTTTAAAAGAACTACTCACTTAAAGTTGTAATTTTTCAAAGATTGCTATAAAATAATATCCATCTGCTATTTTATAATTCTAGTAACACTGAACAGCATTTTGGCCACATAGCATGCATGCCACTTTCCCAAATATTCCAACAGCTTATTTACTTGGGATTTTCCCAAATACACCTACATCAGCACAGTACTCAAGTTTTCAAACCCACAAATCTTTTAATATATGTGTGTGTGTTTTACGGATTTCAGAGAGGAAGGGAGAGGGATAGAAACATGCCTGAAACCCAGGCATGTGCCCTGAACCAGAATCGAACAATGACCTCCTGGTACATGGATCGATGCTCAACCACTAGGCAACACTGGCTGAGCTTACACATGAGTCTCTTACATGTGGATACAACACCTATACTAATAAAAGGGTAATATGCTAATTAGACCTGGAGACCTTCCAAGAGACCTTCTAGACATCCTTCCAGACAAAGCCATGGTGGTGGGGCCGAGGCAGTTAGGGGCAATCAGGCCAGAAGGGAATGGCAGTTGGGGGTGATCAGGCTGGTGATGGGGGGGGGGGGGCAGTTGGGGGGCAATCAGGCCAGCAGGGGAGGTACTTGGGGGCAAGCAAGCCGTTGGGGGGGGGCAGTGGGGGCAATCAGGCCAGCGGGGGATGGGGCAGTGGGGGGCGAGCAGACTGGCGGGGTGGGGGGCAGTTGGGGGGCGATCAGGCCAGCAGGCAGAGTGGTGGTTAGGAGCCAGCGGTCCCGGATTGCAAGAGTGATGTCCAGCTGCCGGTTTAGGCCTGATTCCTGTGGTAGCCGGTCATCCCCTAAGGGGTCCCAGATTGGAGAGGGTGCAGGCCGGGCTGAGGGACACACCCCCGTGCATGAATTTCGTGCACTGGGCCATTAGTCCTATATAATAAAAGTGTAATATGCAAATCGACCGAATAGTCAAACAGTGGAATGACACTATGATACCCACTGGCGCAAGGCCAGCCAAGGTGGGTGCAATGCGATTGGTAGGGGGCCCAGCCATCACCCCATGATCACCCCACAGAGGGAGCCCAGGCCACAGACCTGCGGGCTGCGGCAGGTGAGCGGGCCTCCCTCTGTGAGGGAAGGCCAGGTCCTGGTTGCTGGCAACTGGAGGGTAGGAAGGCAACTCTTGCACAAATTTCGTGGATCGGGACTCTAGTATCACGTAAAAGAGGAGGCTACTTCCTCACATACAAAGCTAGTTTCATTTTACAAATACAATTTAAAATGGCCAGTTTAAGGCTAGAGTTTGCAGCATCTGTTAAAATGATAAACACATTTTAACTGACTGTACCTGGATTTAACATCTAGGAGCTAACAAGATTCTAAAATTACTAGAAATAAAATAACACAATGTTTTCTCCTGCCTTACCTAGAAACAAATACCAAACCAAATGTTAACTTCAGGGATAAACTGCTGTCAAACTGCTATCAATGGACCAGTGTGCAGAGCATCAACCTCTGCTCTACCTTCCCTCTTCCCCAACAGGTGTTTGCTTTAAGTAGTATTGGTAGAATAGTTCTGAAAGAAATGTTTCCCTAAATATAATGCATTGAATTTTCACTAACCAGCATTCAATGTCTGTGCAGAAGTTCAAGACAAAAGCAATCAATAGTCCCACTCATTCCCTAGTGATAAAAACCCTTCCAAAACAAAGAAAAATTGCACCTTTTCCTAAATAAAATGCTATTTTGAGATACTTAAATTTAGTAAAGCTAAGTTGTAGTTGCCTTGGTCAGAAGCTCACAATGCAATAAAAGCAAAATTCAAGTTCAGTCGAATACAACTTCTCTGGAGAAATAAGTACAATAATACATCATAGTGCAAGGTTTTTCTATGGAAATCAGTATCATTGTACAGAGAGTATAAAAACACTCCCAAAGTTGTCTATTTTAATGTGCTATATATCAGATATATCAATGCTGCATTAATGGTGGTTATGTGGTCATAAGGAGAGAAATCAGTCTCTCTCCTTTTTTTGTAAATACTCAAATTTATGTTGATTTCCTCTACACTATGATATTACATACTCAATAATAATCTATGTCCAAACCCAAAGGATATTTTTTAAACTTCAAAGGCATTCTGGGATAAACATAAAAGGTTGATACTAACTTATGTGCTCCAGAAAAGTGTTGGAGGGGAAGTAAAGAAGAAAATTATTGACAAATGAACTCTTAGGTGTTTTCAAATTGAGATATGCACCCTTCAATATAATCAGAGTGCTAATTTTTTAAACTGCTTAAAATAGAAGTCCAATATACTTTTAAAGCAAAAAGTGCAAAAATCATAACCAAGGCATTCAAGTATTTCCTAATGCATCAACACAAATTCTATTTAAATCAAAGCAGGCCAAGTCATTCTACCTTTTCCCAAGAAAACAAAATTTACCTCAGGTAATTATAGATGCTTTCACTTAAAAAAGTTCTAACAACTTGAAACCTATATGATCCTATTAACCAATGTCACCCCAATAAATTTAAATTTTTTTAAAGTTCTAACAAATTAAGTCATTCAATAGCTCTTCTAATCCTTTTTAAAATACTGCAGCTCATTCAAGTCTTAATTGAGACTGGCCAACAGAAAGGCATAGAGTGGCATCTCTACAATGACTTGCACTTTATATAAAATTTGGAAAAAATAGACATTAAAATAAATTCAGGAACAAAACAGATCACCTAACTTTGAAAAACAAAAAAGCCCGAGGAGAAAATGAAGAGAATAGTTACACCTTATAAAAATAGGCAAATAGGCTTCAGCATAATCAAAATAGATTGCAGAAGATATTGTGAATAGATTCATTTCATTTCTTAGGAAATAGTGGCAAGCAACTGCACTCATTTCCTGTTCAGATTCAATTCAAATTTCTGCCATTTCCTTTTAAAGGAAATACTACAGCAACACAGGGCAGAGGGTCTGTAATAGTGTACTACCACCAAATCTAAAAAAGAAAACTACCCAGAACTAGGTTTTGACATTCAAGATGAACAATCAGTTTTTTGTGCTTTTACAACCTTTGATAATTCTGTTTCCTTAAAAAACAACAACACTAAAGATTAATGCCAAAAAGCCCATTTTGAAGAGTCATGACCTAGCAGTAAAATCATTTCTAAGAGTTTTAATGTAGAAGACAATACAATACTATTTACAACGAAATCAGATCACTTAAGTGGAATTTTTACTGTACAAGAGCATGTCACTGTGTCCTCAGTAATTAGACTCATGCAGTGAGAGCTGTAGTATTAAGATAGACAATATGTAGGTACCAGTGTGGCTGTGACATTTCCAGATAATTAAGCCTCCCCGAGGGTAGGTGGTTTCTGTAAGCCATAGGCCCTAAACGCCCAAGATCCTTCAACCCCTCTCCGAGGCGCGTGCTTTGGCAAAAGCAGCGTCTCCGAAAGAGAGAGGGTAGAGGAAAACGGTTCAAAAAGGAAGGAAAGCCTGGGGAAAGGGGTTCAAAGTGGGTACAGAGCGCTAGGGGCCTGCAGAGGTTACCGAGGGACCCACTGCAAAGGCTAGTTGGTGGGGCCTGCCGGAGAAAAGGCCTCGCCTAGGAGTTGCAACACACTCTTTCTCCAGTGCGCAGCGCTCGGCCTGGGGGAGGGGGAGGAGGGAAACAGCTGCCAGGGAGCGGAGAGCCCGACCCGGCCCGCTCACCGTGAGTGTGTCGTCTATGTAGAGGGGAATCTGCCTCCTCTCGAAGGGGAACTCCTCTTCCCCGTCCCTGCACACTGCCACCAGTCGCGCCATCGTCCCTGACGCTGCCGTTGCCACCGTCACCACCTCCTCCCAGCTGCCGCCGAGGCTGCTCTTGCTGCCGCCGCCTCCTCCCAGCTCTTGCCTGCAACAGCCAAATGCCGCGAGCTTCAGCACCCGCCGCCGCGCAGCACATTCGCCACGGGGGGCAGGGAGAAGAGCCGGAGGGGACTGGAGAGTCAAGCTGCGTTTCCCATCACCCGATTCCACACACGCTCATCCAATCAGCGCCGAGCGCGGACGGGACCCGCCCCCTCGAGCCGCGGGCCCTCCCAGCCCCCCCACCGCGGCCAGCCTCCAGTCAGGGTCCAAAGGAGAGGCGGAAGGGACTCTGCGGCCTCGGGGCCTCCCCGGCCCGTCACCGGAACACTGGCCCCAGGACCATCACCCAATGCCCTCCCCCCGCCGCCGGGGAGCCCATAGCTGACCCCGTTCTCCCCGTTTCTTGGCGCGCCCCGCCCAGCCAGTCCCCTGGGCTGCAGTTGCCCAGTGCGACCCCGCCCCTGGGAGGGGTAGACCCCGCCTCGGCTCTGCGGAGTCCGAGGAAGGAGGTTCAGACCCTTTCCTCACCGTTCTCGGAAAAGGCCTCTGGGCTCTGACCTTCACCGTTTTCGTGGTCGCCTCCCTGACCCCCACCTTTGCTCCCCGTTACCAGCTGACGAGGCCCGCGTCAGGACCAGCCTGGGCGGGAGTGCGGCGCCGAATGCCGTTTCCCCTCCGGTATCAGCCGCTCGCGCCACGGGGAGTGGGGGAGGTAGGGCCGGGGACTGGAGGAGGGTGGGGCCAGGAGGGGCGGAGGACGCCGGGCGGGGCTCCTCCTCCTCTCGCGAGACTGGACACCGGCGCTGCCGGCTCTGCAATTTCAAAACCTTAGTGGCGGGGTTGGGGTGCCCCCCAGGCAGTCTGGAGTCGGGTGACCGGTGCCCTCCCCCTAGGCTAGCTACTCAAATAAATCTGAAACAGGACTGCCAGGAATGAGTGAGTGGGCCTCAACCTCTGGCCCCTGCCGCGCGGGCTGGGAGCCGCTCTTCCGAGGACCGAGGGGCGGAGGGAGCCGAGCGGAGCTGACTTAGGGCCCACCCGAGGGTCGGGCCCCGTGAGGACCGGGGTACGCGGGGAGGAGCTGAGGCTTCCGAAACCCGAAAGGCGGGAATAAGGGAAGGAGAGACGAGCGTCTGCGGGCTGAGAGACACACACTCTGGGCTGGGCTTCCAGGTACTTGACGTCGCTTTCCCAGATACCCCGATTAACCAGGAGCCAGCCGCATCGCTGCTTGCCAGGCTGCGCTGAGATCCCGCCAAGCAGGCCGCCAGTTTCTAAGCGCTGAGTTTTTTGTTGTCGTTGTTACACTTAGAGGCAAATAGACGACTATGTGAGAGTAGCTGTGTCCTGGCCAGAGGAACTTCTTGGGTTGGGTTAATATTAACTCAGGGACTCAGGCCGGACACCAGTTCCCTTGGGCAAAGTACTGGTACTGGCAGAAGGCTCCCTTCTCGCCCTCTCCTGAGAAGCGGAGCTGCCGGAAAGACAGTTCATCTACACTCATTGTGCCACCGTGTAGTCACTTCCTACCCTGAAGGCTTTGAAGGCCTGTTACAAAGCCAAAATAATTGCTGGGAAGTATTTTGCCTAGGGAAAGTCTTGCCGATTTTAAGGTTAAATCCATTTGCGCTCTTACAACTAATCCTGATAACATCTGTATTTCCTGGGAGAATAGGCTAGGCTAGAGCTGTGATACTGACCTTTAAAAAATATTTTGGTCATTACATGCCGTCTTAGAGATTCACAACAAAACCCCATAGTGCATCCTTAGCCATGTTGACTTATGACATTGTGTGGTCACTGTTAGTGCAGGTGACATAATAAACCGGAAGAACCATTGTTCAGTCCTCAAAGTGTGCTTTTCCATTAATTATGTCTTTTGGCCATGTCAGGAGAGCAAAACAGTGTGGTTGTTAGCTTAAATCCAGTAGGTAACTAGGATATGCATGCAGCTTCTGATAGGTTAGACCACATAGCCAAAATTAGGGCATTTTTAGAGAAGCTTCTGTTTTATGTAAAAACAATCCTAAGGAAAAAAAGAATACTGGGGCTTTTAAGATCTAAAGGTGCTCCTATAAAGACTATCAATTCATATAAGAACCGTATACCTTTTAAACTTTCTTTGAATTATGGTTAGTAAAGAACATTGAAAACAACAAGCTCAAGGTGCTAATTTTAATAACTTTTGCAACTGAGTACACACTGATAACTAATAAAGAACAGAGAATTTAAATGGGGATTTAAATATAAGAAAAGGATTTAAAATCCAAATATAAAACATAAGGAAACCACAACAATCTCTTTCCATCTGAGATTACCTGGTTTGGATTTGTCTTTGGATTGTCATGTAGGTCTACTAAGCACATGCTTACTACCTTTGGACAATGTTTCACATACTATAGGTACTCAATACTTAGAAGCCTAAAAAGGTGGATAATTTGCTACCTAAGTTGCTTTCTTAAGGGGTAAGGAGATAGCCTGGGTCCTACAAATATCAAAATCATATTATAAAATCATATTGAAGGAAAGTGTTTAGAAAGTTATGTCATTGCAAAACAACTTCTAGACGTTTTAACTATGTTGTCTTCTTAGTTTTAGAGTAGGCAGTCATTTTTATTTTCAGTTCGTCTATCTTCAGCAAATATTTCATGACTAAGTATCTGCCTTTACAGAGCTTATCTCTAATTGGCAAAATAAGTGATTACTCTATTAAAAAAAGCCTATCATTGCCTACTTTGAAATTTCAGTATTGGCATTGTGAAGGGCAAGGTCGAAGGATTTGAAATACCAAGGAGAAAGCAATCAACAATTATTGCTGGTACCTAATAAAGAACACTTAGAATGAAAGAGATGTGATAAATTATCAGCAAAATGCCATTCTTTTTCTTCTTAGGTCCCCAATGTGTGAGAGCCAGCTATAAAAATCAGGCATAAATGAAATACGACTGTTCTCCACGCTACCTGGGTTTAAGACTACAGATTTATTCCTTAGTATTTACCTTCATAAACTAAGGAGCAAAGTATTTTTTTGTATGATGTATACAACATGTACCACATTGATGTTCAATAAAAATAAAACTGGTTGTCATCTCCTAAACACAAAGCTACTGATACATATATGATACCCTCTTTATAATTGTGTAAAATTAAAGTCATGGGAATGACTCACTTTCTGAAATCTTAGCCCAGATTTTATGCTTTTTTTCTTTCCCTCTCCCTTCTCTGGCCTCAAATATTGATAGTTGAAAAGAAAATTGAGTTAATCATAATTGTCACTATATTAACCATGTTTTATGTGGTAAAATCAATAGCAGAATGTTATTATTTAAATTACCATGGTTGCCCAAATCTGTAAATTGCGTTTTCTTTTTAATGAGCTAACAGGGTAAATTCTGTTGCCTATCAAAAGTAAGAGACATACTATTTCCCCCACTTACATTTTTTTAAAGGGAAAATGTCCACAAGTTAAAATGTAAAACCCTTGAAGGCAGGGCCTTTGTCTTATTTCCTGTTCTTTCCTGGCACTTACCTGTACCTGTTACTTTGGAGCTCAATAAATCTTTGTTGAATGGTCTTTTATTCAGTAAAGTCAGAATGGTCATTTTTTACTAGATCTTGTTATGAATGCTATTTCATTAGTTTTTTCTTACATGAATATCATAATTGGAGGTGGAAAACACACACGGTACACTTTGTAGTTTTAAGTTATGATTCAGTATCTGTAATTGTAAGACATAAACTACAAGTTATTTACGACCTAGAAAAGAGTGAAAGGGCAGTTACAAGCAGCAACAGACCAGTTAGACTACATGCTCATTAAGTCATCAAGTAACGTAAATTACTGTGTGTGTGTGTGTGTGTGTGTGTGTGTGTGTGTGTATTTTTAGAGAGAGAAGGGAAAGGAATAGAGAAAAACATCATAGATAGTGTGGGAACCCCTTTCATGTCCCGCGTGGTTCAGGGTTCGGGTTCTGGAGGAGGCCGCACACAAATGAAAGAGACTAGAAAAGTATTAATTTGGGGATATTGGGGGCCCGGCGGGAGGCCACCTCTAGGGGGAGGACTATGCCCCGCTCCGGCCTTGCTACCCCTTTTATTCTCTCTTTTATTTAGGTTTGGGATCCACCCATAGAGGCAGGCAATTCCAGTAATAGCCAATCAGCAAGGATTTACCTAAGATTGAGAGGTGGAAGTTGCTTCAGGTAACACTGTCTCAACTAGATAGTGAGTGGGTGGCTCTGACCTTTCACAGCTTCCAAGGTTAACCAGCCTTAAGGGTTCCTTGTCCACACCTCTCTGCTAGTGGGACAATCATCAGTTTCCGACAGATAGGCTGCCTCCTGCACGCCCCCTACTGAGGATTGAGCCCACCACCTGGGCATATGCCCTACCTGGAAATCGAATCGGCAACCTCTTGGTTCCTGGGTCGACTGACAACCTCTGAGCCACACCAGCCAAGCATTAAATTACCCTTTTTTAAATGAGAGAATTTGGAGGGCCTCTCAGCCCTCTTCTGAAGGCTTTCAACATATAAATTGTGGGGGATTAGTCCTGTGACTGACATAGCAGGAAAACCAATCACCTTCCCCAGTCATGCTTAGTTTATACTATAATACTAAATTTCAAGTCTTCCTTTTTCTTTGAAAATAAAATCTAATTTTTGTTTTTATAGCTATTTAACCAACATACTGATTTGAGGGGGAAAGTCCTTTCTATAATAGATTACCTCCAAATATAATATATTATAGTTAGCAAATGTAAAATGGCACATAAATACTAAATTAGCCATCATCAATGTAACATACTCAAGTAATTAGTATAGTAGTCATAGCTAACAAATCAGGGAATAAAATTAATTTTGAACTAATTTAGAATTGGAAAGTGAATTTTTTTTTTAAATCTTATAGATTTCAAACAGCTTCAAAGGTCTGCTTCGAATTTTTAAGACAAGCTCTCACCCTGGCGGGTGTGGTACAGTGGTTAGAGCATCCTCCCATGCACTGAGGGGTCACAGGTTCAATTCCTGGTCAGGGCACATACCCAGGTTGCTAATTACATCAAACAATTCTGTCTATTCTTAGGAGCATTTAACTGCTTTCTGACTTTATAGTATAATAGAGGCCCGGTACATGGGTAGAGTCCCTAGGCCTGGCCGGTGATCAGAGCCAATCAGGGTCTTCTGGCTGCCAGCCAGGGCCTTCCTTCCCTGGTTGCAGGCTGCTGGCCGGGGCCTTCCGTCGTTCCACACTGCCCTCTGGTGGTCAGCACACATCATAGTGAGTCATCGAACCCCTGGTCAAACTCCTGAGAGAACAATTTGCATGTTACCCTTTTATATATATATAGAGGCCTGATGCACAAAATTCATGCAAGAGTAGGTCTTCCTTCCTCTGGCTGCTGGCACCAGCTTCCCTCTGGCACCCGGGACCCGGGCTTCCTTCACAGCCCCAGCTTTGTCTGGAAGGTTGTCCAGAAGGATGTCCTGTCTAATTAGCATATTACACTTTTATTATTTATAGATTAGTACAGTATTTGATTTTAAACACTTGCTTTCTCATATTTAGGCTTTTATAAAAGACTAGTGTCCCAGTGCACATATTCATGCACACTGAAAGGAAATTAGAAGAAATATTTTAATATCGCTATTCACTTCTTGCTAATGAAAATAGGATTCTACCAAGTCTCCTATTTACCTATTCCAGAACTTCTGTGAGGATCAAATAAGATGAGGCACGGGAAAATGCTTTACAAACATTTGGTTAAACTGTAAAATGTCTGCACCTGGCTATAAAGCAAGTCAGGTTCCTGGGCGGAAGAAACTCCAAGGATGCTAGTCACTAGGGAGAGGAAGCTGGGTGTTGCTACGTGATGTCATTACCCCGCACCCACAGCCACCGTTTCGAGGCTGGGCTGTGGCCCGCATTTTGCGCCATGGGGTCTTGGCAGCGTTGGCTGCAATTGATGGGGTATTGTTTCTGGGGTGGTGGCGGGGCCTGTGTCCCACTTGGGGGAAGCCAAGTGTTGGTTTGTCGGCACCAGGTTCATAGTGCTGTTTGTTTTTCAACTAGAGGCCTGGTGCACAAATTCGTGCACATTGAAAAGAAATTAATTAGAAGAAATATTTTAGAGGCTGGGGAAGGCCCATGGGAGGTTGGCTCCAGGGCGTGTCTGGCCTGTCTTGCCCAGTCCCGATCAGCCAGACCCCAGCAGAAAGCTAACTTACTGGTCAGAGCATCTGCCCCCTGGGAGTCAGTGCACATCATAGCTACCAGTTGAACAGGCAGACACTTAGCCTTTTATATATATAGATTAAAATTGAGTAGTAAAGAAGTGTTGACAATTCCACAGTTCACACTATGTTTTAATGTAAAGATTACAAAATACATGCAATAAAAAATACAGATGATATAAGGCGATACAAGCTAAAGTAAAAACCTTCCTCCCCATCCTCCAATCTTCCAGTGTCACAACTATAAATACAATAGTTTCTTTAAAATACTGAAATTTAATATTCTAACAAGTCATAAGGCTTTGTTTCTTCTCCACTGGTTTGTTTTACATAGTGTAGAAATACATTAAAATATTAAGCCTCACTAATCTTATAGAGGACTGAAACTCTTAATTTTATAATAAAATATAGTTAACACTGGATTGCCAAAAGCTCTTTCTCTTCACATTTACTATTTATTCCTCATTAATTCCTCATCAAACACACGCATCCAACCCCTATTGATCACCAAAATTTTATAGTCTTATCTTGCAAGTGTAGCATATATGTAATTAAACAGTTGGTAAACATATAAAGATTGAGCACAAAGAAGGCCCACAGGGTACTGCTGTGCAATGTATCTACCAAAAGGTTGATTAGGCCAGTTGTTATATTTGACAGCAAGAAAAAAATCAACTGGTTTCTGTTTATAGCTGTGATTAAACAAAGACTGGGTTTCTTTCTTTCAGCTTCAGAGATTAGAGATTCTGAACGATTTTTACTTGTAGCAGGAGACTGGATAAGTTTCCAAGAACATGGTACTAGAGCCCCTTGAATTAGAAATTTTGCAAAACTCAAAATTATATCAGCCAGTAATAAGCTACTGAGGAGGATCAAGCTAGAAGCAACTATCCAAATACAAAAGGCTAAATTGGCCATTCTTCTAGATGCTGCTTCTACATTTACCTGAACTACGTACAGAGATACAAAGAGGCTAACAGCTAACAGTAGAATACAATATGCTACTTTTATCCAGTCTTTGACATGTGACCTTTTTTTTTTAAGCATATATGACCCTGTTTGCACACCAGCCATGTGTATCGCCACATACCCCAAGGTAGACATTATTCCTTCTCGGTTGGCATTTAATAAACCAACCCTTGTGCCACTGCCATCAGTGCCATACAAAATTAACCTTTTCAATGGGGTCAAGTCAAGGGCTAGCTGGTATAACACAGTAATGCCAACGGCCACAATCCAGGATTTATTCGGGGGGAAAAACATCAAAAGCAGTGATGTCATCAATTTCACAACTATTAACGTAAAGAAGAAGTTCCAGTGAACTCCATACTCAGTTACATGTTCCTGATAGCCTATGGATTTTATAATGATTAATCGTCCTACTCCTAGAAAGACTAATGGCCAAACAGAGTACAATGACTTTGTAAAATGATCAAATCTGGACCCTTCCATACATTTTCTCCTAATCTCTGGACAAACCATTGCAGTTCCAAAAACAAAGCCTCCTACTCCAAAATCCATTGCTCCTGTCCCATAGAGCTCAGTTTTGGCAAATCTTCTGGGGAAAAGTGGGAAGTCCACAGCCAAAATGGCAACAGCAGTAAATGTACTGTTAATTACACGGAAACAGGAGATGGCTGGAATGTATTCTGATTCTAGACTAATTTTTAAGAATTTTTCAAGGATTTTCTGGCCGGGCATTTTGGCATAGCAAGTTCTCCGGCAGTATATTTGATAGAATAGCCCTGCCCCAAAGAGAATTACAATGAGGTGCTCCAGGTATATAAAGGAAGACAAAATGGTCAACGTGGTCACCAGGGGAACTATTAGGAACACAAAGTCAATGAAGAATCGAGTTCTCCAGGTATGTGAAGACCACAAGTGCTGTGAGAGAATGATCAGGAGTCCTCTGCACAGGATGCAGAGCACAGGCAAGCACAAGCCCTGGGTAATTTCCAGCACGCTGGTTCCATTGTGGTTACTAACAAAAGCTTCCTTCATCTGCTTTTGAGACATTTTTTCTTCTTCCTGTTTTCACAAAGAGCAAAGGAATGCATTTGTGGGAAGCAGTGTTCTTGTGGAATTGGCATATATATGTACCTGACTTGCTCTTACCTTAAATTTCAGAGTAGAACCTAGGTCTTGTGACCTCCTCTTCCAAGGATAGTGGGAAGAAGCCTAACACTAATACGTTAGGATACGAATGTTACATTAATAGCATGAAATTACTGGTTAAAAAGCTTTAGCTATTTTCAGTATAAGGCAGACTCACAAAAAAAGTACATTTGGGATAAAAAAAGAACTCACAGTCGGATAGAAATTCCTATTACAAAACATGTCATGAAGATTATGTAATGAAAATTGAGTACACATAACTAATGGCTATAAGTTAGATCAGACGGAGTGGAAGGACGGGCAGAGAAGGCATTCAAGCACACTTGGGAGTTGGGGCCTTGGTTTTTGTTCAGAGCCTCTCTGAAAGTATTGCCTCCAGGACACACATCTGAGTCCTCCAGTGGCCTCTTGAGCCCCAGACTGCTCCCTACATTTACAGAGTGCCAAATTTCACGTTAGGTATAGGTTAGGTAGAACGGATGCTAATGGCGAGGGCGGGTGTATAGCACATACTAGGGTTGTTTTATAAAACGCCTCTCGGCCACACACCAATGTTTGAAAAGTGGCACATACGAACACATTTGTTGGTCAAACAAGAACGATGTAGAATAAATGAATTCATGATGGCCTTCGCCGGTAACAAACCGATCGGCTGGCTTAAAAACAGAAGTCCTTTTCCACCACCGCGTCGGGCCCGTATACCTCCCGTGCTCCGTGCTCCGGTTGGTCTCGGCGCTCCCCGGACGGAGGCTGTCTACGTGGGTCAGGCCGCCCGCTTCCTCCGGCCCCGCGGGGCTACGCGGCGGAGTAGGCAGCTTCCGGCTCCCGAGGCGTGCTTCCGGCCGACGGGGGTGGGGGGGTCTGCGCTTCCGGCCCGGCGAATTCCGCGCGCATCAGGCTCTGGGAGGTGCTGGTTTTCTTCCCAGCTGCAGCACTGGGTGCCCGGCCCAGGGGTGCCCAGGTCGTGGCCCTAGCCGGCCCGTCGGAGGAGCCGGAGCAGAAAAGGCGCTCCAGGCGCCGCACCACCGCTCAGACCTCGGCGAGGCCGGTCAGGGTGATGGGTCGGAGGCCCCGGCGAACATTAGGCTATGGCGTCCCCTCCTAGCCCTGCGAGGGCCCCGAGACCAGGACGCCCTGCCTCCCGCGTCGCTCCCGCCAGGACCCGAGCCTCCCTTTCACTCCCGCCTTACCCCAAACTCTCAAAATGCCCTGTCCCAGGTGGAGCCCCCAACTCCGGGTCCCCGCATCGCGAGCAGGCCACGTGCGCCCCGCGCCGCGTGTGCGCGCCCCGCCCCGGGGGAGGAGCCAGCCGACCAGCCGGCCAGCCACTTAGCGGAGCGGCTGCGGCGGGTGCGAGCCCGGTCTCGGCTTTCTCTCCGGTTCGCCCCCGCCCCTCCTCTTCCCTCAGCTCCTCGGGCTCTTCCCGCCGCCCCACCCGGCCCGCCCGCTTTTCCAGCCGGGCCGACGGGGCCGCACGCTCAGGCCTTGGGATCGGTGAGTGCCACCCCAGCTGAAGCCCTTCCGTGACCCCTAAGGGGCGGGGAGGCCGGTTTGCTCCCGGAGCGCTGAGGAAGAAGTGGACATCTCTCCTTTCTCAAGGCGCCTTTTCCCTGCCCTTTCCCTTTTCCTTTGACCCTCTCGTATCCCAAGGGGAGGTAGCCTGGATCCTGGCCCTTACCAGGAACTTTTATGAACCAGGACCTTTCATGGTCACCTTCCACCTTGCCAGGAGCGGGCGACCCTCAATAGGGGGTGGAGGGAGGGCCCGGTTGGCAGGGTGGGTCCCCGCCCCTGCTCCTCTCCAGAGGGACCTGGGAGGGGGCGCTGGCCCCGGGAGGCGTCAGGGCAGCCGCGCCCTTGGCTGGGGTCACGTCCACCTTCCCGGGAAGGACATACTCTCCCCGTGCCAGGTGCTTAAGAAGCGGCATCCCAGCCCTGGGCCCGGCAGGCCCTTTGCCAGGATCGGGAGTCCCGGTTCCCACCGGGAACCTCAGGGCGAGCCTGGCTAGGCTACCAGGAACCTCACCCGGCTTTTCTTTTCTGTCCTCCGAGCCGAGGAGAACCTGAGGCTGGGGAGGAGGAGGAGCTGATGATCAGATTGCTGCTTGGCTTGCCTTGCCTTGACTTGGTGTTTCATCTATTCGTTACGGCTCCCTCCTGCCCACAGTGGTCACACCCTTTCCAGAACTACTTGGCTGGTAACCACGAAGCCGAGTGGGAGCAAGAGCGGGTAGGACTGGAGAAAACCGCTCTAACCTGACTTAACTCTGGCTGAGAGCTGACACTGCACATACTAACCAACATTTGCAAAGAGCTCTCACGGATTCCACTAGCCCATTTGATCCTGAATTCTACACTGTGAGGTCTGGGTATTAGTATTCCTTTTTGCAAACGACAGGGGTTAGGGGTGGGGCTGCAAATCTGGGTCAGTGTGATGTGAAGGGTGAAGACACTCGGGAGACAGACGTCTCCTGCTCTATCCTCTCCACTAGAGAGAAATAACCTATTTTAGCATAGCCAGTAGCTGGTGGGGTGGGAGGCTAAAGTCAACCAGATACTCCAGGAAGAGAAATCAGCTCAGTCATTCACTGGTAAGTCACATCACCTTCCTGGTCCACTTTGATTCCTCTTCTTGCAAATGGAGATAGTAAAATCTACCTCTCAAGGAGTGGTTGTGGAGGAAATAAAGCTTAGAGAGCTCTAGTGATATGCCTCAGGGGCTTTGGATTCTAACCCCACAACCTCTTGTGCTCCACCTCTGGTCCTCTAAGATGAACTTCCAATTGAGGGAGTTTTGTTCTCCTTGAGTTTCTGGAGCCCTCTGCATAGCTGTCCTTCGGATGGGATACAGTCAGTGTCCAAGTGAATGTGGAATGTGTCTAGCAGGCCTGATGCTCTTCTCTGCCTGAACTGTTCATTTTCCAGTTCCCAGGGAAGTTCCTATTCCTGTTCTTTCAAAGGCCAGATGTATTCAGAACCTTAAGAAAGTCTCCACCCAATTAAAAAAACAAGAAAGAAAAAAAAAGTCTCCCCCTCCTGGCCAGCATGGCTCAGTAGTTGAGCATCAACCTATGAACCAAGAGGTCACGGTTCAATTCCTGGTCAGGGCACAGGCCTGGGTTGGGTTGTGGGCTCCTTCCCCATTGTGGCACATGCAGGAGCAGTCAATCAGTGGTTCTCTCATTGATGTTTCTATTGCTCTCTCCCTCTCCCTTCCTCTCTGAAATCAATTTTTAAAAAAAAATTTTTTTTTTTTTCTTAAAAAAAGAAAGCCTCCACCAAGGTTAATCTATTTCAGACACCCCTCATCCACTGCCTCGCTTTGCTGGGCAATGTGTGGCCTGGGAAATTCTGAGTCTGAGGGTCACTTACAGTTTTACAGAAATTGGCCTAAGCCCAATCTCACAACACCCCTCTCTCAGATGGGTTCCCATCCTCTGAAATTCTCATTTTAAAGTTGATACTGGAGTATTGCACCTGATTAGTGCCCCCAAATATTGTTAATTGTACTAACAATATTTCCTCTCAGAGTGCATATTCAGATTTGTGTTTTGTGGGGTGCTTTCAATCCATGACCTCATTGACCTTCACAGCCTGTGAGGTAGATTTTACTATCTCCATTTGCAAGATGAGGAATCAAAGTGGACCAGGAAGGTGATGTGACTTACCAGTGAATGACTGAGCTGATTTCTCTTCTTGGAGTATCTGGTTGACTTTAGCCTCCCACCCCACCAGCTACTGGCTATGCTAAAATAGGATATTTCTGCCTAGTGGAGAGGGTAGAGCAGGAGATGTCTCTGTCTCTGTCTCCGAGTGTCTTCACCCTCCACATTACACTGACCCAGATTTGCAGCCCCACCCCTATCCCTGTAGTAAAACTGGCCCCGGAGGAGCCCAGGGAGCCTCCAGAAGCTCTTGTAAAAGTTTCCCCTGTTCCCTACTTGGCAGGGATAGAAGAGACTTCCTTTCTGCCCAGGCTCACTATGCTTCTTGTTTTGGTTTCTCTGCTCAGTGTGGGGAGCAGGAGTGAGTCACCATAAAGAAGCCTTCACCTGTGTGTGGCCCTTGTCTTCTCTCTCATGCCATAGGCTCTGGAATGACTCATCTCAGATTCTTCCAGAACTGAGCTCTTCACTGGACCCATGCCCGAGCCTGTGTCCTCATGACTAGGTGGACTGCACTCCTTGTGCCTGCAACCCAGAACTCTGGCTGTCCACACTGAAGCAGGATGCTCCAGCAGGTAAAACCTCACCCTCAGATAACCCAGGCCCCAAAGCACCTGAAGCATCTTTGCATCTTTGACTTGTCTGAATGTGGTTTCACTACCCTGTCTGGGAAGGAAGAAAATGACCCCTTAAAGATCTTCTTTTCTCACTTCAGGTAGTTATTCCAGTGCCTTCCACCTGTTGTTAAGTTCTTCCTGATACCTAATTTGAATCTCTCCTGTTGTAGTTGATAGCTCTTTTCCTGGGGTGGTTAAGGGAATCCTGAGGGCACTTTGGTGACCTTCAAGCCTGAACCAGTGAGGATGTCACTGCCAGCCAGAATTGTTGAGCCTGGGGCTTCCAAAAGGAGAAGCTGAGAGATGTCCCTGAAGAAGTCTCCTTGAAGCTGGACCTTAAAGAATAAGTAGGGCCTGGCCAGTGTGGCTCAGTGGTTGAGCATTGACCTATGAACCAGGAGGTCACAGTGCAATTCCTGGTCAGGGCACACGCTCAGGCTGCGGGCTCAATCTCTAGTGTGGGGTGTGCTGGAGGCAGCTGATCAATGATTCTCATGATCATTGATGTTTCTTTCTCTCCCTCTCCCTTCCTCTCTGAAATCAATATATTTTCTTTCTCTCCCTCTCCCTTCCTCTCTGAAATCAATATATTTTCTTTTTTTTTTTAAGAATAAGTAAGAATTAGCCAAGGTGAGAAGGAAAATAAGCAGTCCAGAAAAGAGGTCAGTCTGTGCAAAAGTGTGGGAGAAGATGACCTATAAGAAAATAGAGAAGGATTCTGATGAATGTATCACAGGGTATATGGGGGGGGGGTTGCTATTAGATCTCAACCACTCAGAAAAGACTACTATGGCCCCCAAAGCAGAGGGATTTCCAGGGATCTATCCATGCTCTGATCTCAGCACTTATTCTGTAGGCCAAGACTCTGCTTTGTGCATCATGGTGGGCCCAAGTTCAGAGAAGAGGCAACATCTTTGTCGCCCTAGCAGGTTTGGCTCAGAGAATAGAGCGTCATCCTGTGGACTGAAGGGTCCTGGGTTCGATTCCAGTCAAGGGCACATGCCCGGATTGCAGGCTCCATCCCCAGTGTGGGGCGGGCGTGTAGGAGGCAGCCGATCAATAACCTCTCTCATCACTGATGTTTCTATCCCTCTCCCTTCCTCTCTGAAATCAATAAAAAATATCTTTTAAAAAAAACAAACTTGTCATTGGGCCTCTCAAATGACACCTGCCACCTGGGCTTGAGGGATTTGAACTTGTAGAGTTCACTAGTCTCATGGAAACCCACACAGGTCATATCATAGACCCTTTCCTCCAAAAGCAGTTTCATCCAGGTTACTGCCTTCTCCTCTCCACCCCATCTTCCCTACTACCCCCAGAGAGAAAAGAGGAGAAATGGGGAGAAGAAACGTGGAAAGTGTTGGCGTCATGCATGGGAAAGGGAGCAGGTGAAAGGGCCTGTTCTCTTCTGAGCCTCTTCAGTAGACCTAGGGCAGAGGAAACTAGTTGTGTAATTAACCAGATTAATTAAGCCCCAAGAGGCAGGTGATGAAGGCATGGAGCTACCTCTCAACTGATTTTTCATCTCAAATTGAATGGTTTCTTTAAAAAAAAAAAAAAAGGCCCAAAGCATGGTTCTTTTCCTTTGTGATACTCCTATAGCAGCCCCCCACCATGGCCCCTAACCCTGCCAAGCCCAGTAAGGCTAGTAGCTGGCCAGCCTGGAAGCCGGAGCTCATGGCATAGGAGATGTGATAGCATTTATTGATTTATCCAGTATTCACTATGTGCCAAGGACTAAGTGCTTTTTATATTGCTTCTTGTTTTTCTTCCCAATAGTCCTGTGAACAGGCTTTATTTTCTTTTATTTACAAAAAACTGTGGCTCAGAGAGGTTAAGTCACTTACCCAGGCTCACATGCTTAATAAGGGGCAGAACTGAAATTTGAACCCAACCAGACTATGATACTGGAAGCCAAGTCTCTCTCCACTGCACAGGCCTCCACCCCTACACAGCTGCCAGCTGGTCTGAGTCCCAGCTTTCCTGGCCCTGTTATACCCTCCCAGGTGAATGGCCATAGTTCAGGCCTTGATGCCCATGGTGGGAAAGCCCTCAGAGAAGACCTGCAGGAGTTCCTAGGCCAGGAGGCCCCTCTGCACCTGCTGGATGACCTCACCAAGGTGAATCCTGTGACGCTGGAGACAGGTATGGGCCTTCCTCTCCTCAAGAGTGCCCTCTCCAAGAGGGTAGCACTTTGGTGTAGGTATTTAGCACAGCTTCCCCTGACCAGACCAAGGCAGGCAGGACTCCTGACCTGGAGCCAGATATGCTGCATCAGACCTGCCTGGCAATTGCATCTGGGCTCCCCAACCCTGACTTTGCTCCAGATTTGGCATTCACCTTAATTAGATCTTGTACCTATTCATCAGGGAGCTGCTGGAATCTAATGGCTCTTGGCTGATTGCAGAGGGAGTGCTGTTAGGCAGATGTTTTTGTGTGCTCATGTCTACATTTAAGCCAGAGTTTGCTAAAAAGCACCTTTGCCTCAGTCCTGAGGTGTTTGCAGGCCCGGTACATGGCAGACACATTCTACACCAATGCTGGCTGCACCCTGGTGGCTCTGAACCCCTTCAAGCCTGTCCCTCAGCTCTACTCGCCAGATCTGATGAAAGAGTACCATGCTGCTCCTCAGCCCCAGGTAAGACTCGGCTACTTTCTGGGCCTCAGGACTCCCCTACCTCCCCTTAGGCCTCCTTGCAGCGTCCCTGTCCTTATCCATCTATGCATCGGCCATGCTGGGGCCATAGCCCTGTCCATCAGAAGCTCGAGGAATTTTGGGCACACGACGGTGGTGCAAAGTGAGAGGTAAATATTTGTTTAACTGAGTTTGGATCATAAAATAGGGACATGGGGCAAAGTATTTTTTTCTTATTTATGAGTTTAATTGGAAAGGATTTACAAAGATATGTTTGTGTATTTAACAAACCACTGTTTGGGGAAAAGATAAAATTAATGTGCTAAGGATTACCCTAGAAAACTCAGCACATGTTCTTCTCTAATGAGAGAAATAAATTCTTATGGGGGTGGGGGCATGCAGGCCGGGAATAGACTGGCTGGTGTTAAAGTGCACCATGTGTTCAGGGAAAGGCAAGAGCAGACTTGCTGGCAGGAAGGGGCTCTTGGGCAGAGAGGCAGTAGATGAGTAGGAAGAGAGGCTGAGATAAATAGGAAGGGTCTGAGTCATCACAGCAGGCAGAGTCCACAGCGCTGCTTCCAGGAGTGGAGGTGGAATGAAGGGAGCCCACTGCGGGGAAAATTACCCTGGAAGCTGGGGGAGTTGCATTGAGGAAGGTAAGACAGGAGGCAGGGAGAACAGTTGAAGACTTTGTAATAGTCCAGATGAGAAGTGCTGGGGCAGAAGCTGATGGAGAGAGGGACAGCTCTGATACCATCCAGAACTGTGCCTTCTCCTTCAGGAAGCTGTGGGTAAGCAATCATTGTGGGGTGGAATCATGTGGAGTCCATATCTCACTGCCTCCTCAAGGGCAAAAGCCATGTCATGGTCCCCTCTGCTTTCCCAGTGCCCACCTTGATACCTAGCACATGGAGGACAGTTTCTATTTGGTGATGGAAAGGAGAACAGTGGCCTTGGAATGCAAGTCAGATGGTTTCACCTACTTGCTGAGTGGCCTTGGGAAGGTTATTTAACCCCTCTGAACCTCAGATTTCTCATCTATAAAATGGGATTAGCTATCCATCTAATACAGATGTCTTAGGCAGTAACTTGAAAGAAAATTCTTTGCAAACTGCAAAGTACAATAACAAAATAATACAGAGCAGAATAAGAATAAAATGGGAGGATAAAGTATTCAAGGCTAGCTCTGCTTCCAGACTGAGAGAAGATGAGTGGGCAGAGCCACCAGGGGGGCCCCACAGTTGGGCCTAACACTTACATCCAGGACATTTTTCTAGAGGAAGCCTCCTGGCACTGCTGTTGGCAGGCTCCTCATCTCAGCCATCATTGGATCAGCATTCCTTGAAGACATGCATTCCCTCACATGACCTTTCACCCCTTGATGTTTCAGAAACTGAAGCCCCACATCTTCACTGTGGGTGAACAGACCTACAGGAATGTCGAGAGCCTGATTGAGCCAGTCAACCAGTCCATCGTTGTCAGTGGAGAGAGTGGTGCTGGAAAGGTAGGAGGGCCTCTTTCCCATCCTGTCCACTTCATGATTGGCTGGGTGGGCAGAGAGGGAGGGGGACATTCCTCGTGGAGCCGTTTGCTACCTCATCACTCCCGGACAGGCTGGCTTTAGCAGGGAGTCAATGGGTAGTGGTGGGCAGGAAAGGAAATCAAGAGACAGGATTCTAGTCTAGGCTCTTCCACCAGCTCTGATGTAATTCTAGGTGAGATACTTTCCTCCTAGGCCTTCATTTCCCCATCATAAGTCTCTCCCAGCTCTGACACTGATGGAAACAAAAGATAGCTACTGGGGATTCCAACATAGTGGTTCAGAACATATCAGAAAGATATTTCAATTCTGCCAACCTGTTCTTTCACCTATAAAATAGCAAGGAAAGGAGGACCAACACCTAACTTACGGGACTTCTGTGAGAGTTAAATGAACCAGTGCAGGAGACACTGAAGGTAGCTGGGGTTACTTATGGGAAAGGGATTATTGAAGTAGCCCACTTGCATCCTCTGTGTTGTCCATGATGGCAAGGGCAGTTCCTTAGGCCAGAAGCTCCTGGTGAGTCATGTGGCTCCCTGGGGAGCAGAACCACAATAGGTGAGACCAAATGTTGCACAAGAACGGGTGAGGAGTTGCATAGCTGGTCAGAGGTGGCAGCTGGTCAGAGGTGGCAACTGGTCCAGGCCTCACCCTCCTGGCAAGCCTCATGCAACCACCCCTCCCTTTCCACCAAACTTCCTTCTCAAGGGATTCTTTGGACCATAAACCCCCTCTGTCTACACTCACATAGGAGGGAATTACTGAGTACTAAGTACCTGCCAGATTCTAGGTCCTGGGCTCACCACTGAGGAGTGGCAGGGGGAGGAACAGAGATGCAACTGGCTTTCATGGGGCTCTTAGTCCACTGGGAAAGATAGACAAGGAAAAAAAAAAACAACAACCCTGCCCCGTATTTCTCAACCCCCTGGCTACTTTCACATCTTACAGCAGTGCATTTGGGTGTTTTTATCATGTTTCTAACCAGCAAGATACTGTTAGTAACTGATTTTTTCCATTTTGGACCCAATCTTTTCATTTTCTACTTTGATAAGACGAAATAAGGATTTAGTCTTATTTCCCTGCCCCCAAATATATATGTAATTTTATCATGATTTCTAACTAAGTTATTAGGTAGTATTTATATTATAACCATGTAATCTATGATTATATTTCCTTGTCTAGTTTTTACTTTCCCTCATATAATTACCCCCAGTTTTCTACTTGTTTAGTTTCTACATGCCTATTAAATTATTACCAAACTTATCACCAAAACTTTTCCAGCTTATTCAACTGGCAAGTACATCTGGTTCTTTTTTTTCTTCGAGGTGCCCTTCCCAGAGCTCTCAGATCTGCTCCCATCTGGCCTGGTGGCTGCCTGGGGCTACTGCCATGCAGCTATTACCTGGGAGCTCTCTGCCTCACTCTGGGGTCAGATTGCTGTGTCCGTGATAAACCCCCCTTGCTGGAATCCATGGTTTCCCTTCTTCCCCTACTGCTTTGTATTTATGGAGCACATTCTTCAGTAACTTTCTGGAAAAGGTAGTAAATGAAAGGCAAATTTTTGAGTTGTGCATCAGAAAATGTTTATTCTGCCTTAAATTGGATATGTTGGCTGGGTTTTATAATTTCAGGTTAGAAATAATTTTCTTTCCAAATTTAGAAGTTTTTTCTTTTTAATATATTTTATTGATTTTTTACAGAGAGGAAGGGAGAGGGATAGTGAGTTAGAAACATCGATGAGAGAGAAACATCGATCAGCTGCCTCCTGCACACCTCCCACTGGGGATGTGCCTGCAACCAAGGTACATGGCCTTGACTGGAATTGAACCTGGGACCTTTCAGTCCGCATGCCGACACTCTATCCACTGAGCCAAACCAGTTAGGACTAGAAGTTTTTTCTGATATATTCTTTTGAGTGTTGCTTTTGAAAGTCCTAGTCCGTAAATTGTGATTTTACTTTCCAAAGGCCGTAGGTATTAAAACTCACAGTGGTATATCTTGGCATGGTTTTTTGTGTTTTTTTTTTACTTTCTATGCTGGATATTTTGTGTGGGTCTTTTTAACTTGGAAACTCATGTTTTTCATTTAGGGAAATATTTTTGTGTATATTTAATAATTCACTCCCCTCCATTTTCTCTTTCTGGAGCTCCTATTAGTAAGTTTGATTGTTTAATAGTCTTATTTTTTTTCACCTAGTCTTCCATCTCTTAACATTTTGTTCTGTCTTCTGGAAGAGATTTCCTACTTCATCTTTCCAAAAAAATGTTTTTCCCTTTTTTTAATAACTTTCGATTCTTTTGAATTTTGAATTTTTGTTCAAAATTTTAATTCTAAGAACACTTTCTTGTTCTCTATTATTTCCCCACAGTATCTTGGTCTTATTTCATAAGTTCAATATCTTCTCCTATTGTTGAGACTATTTCATAATTTTACTTGTCTTCTGCTCTTTGCATTGACTCTTTCCTTCTAGTGCCTTTTCCTCCATTTGTTTTTATATTTGTCTTTCATGTAAAGGAAGTTTACCGAGTAGTTATTGATCCTCAAATATCTGTTCATACTTAAGACACAGTAGCCTGCTCAGGTCAGGGTGTGTTGTCCCATCTCTGCCCCAGGCCCCCTGGTTTCTTTTTCTTAAATGCATCCTCTGGAGTTAGAAGCAAGCACTTCCCATTTCACAGAGCGGGGGGGAGTGCTTTGCCCAAGAACACAGTTGAATTCAGCATTCACCCATTTGGTTAGCACCTCGCTTGATAGAGATTGTGCTAGTGGACACTGTTCCCTCAGGCAGGCTCAGAGGTGGGAGGGAGCTTGGGCACGGCTCCCGCAGGGCTGTTTCTGCCACAGACATGGACATCCCGTTGCCTGATGAAGTTCTATGCTGTGGTGGCTGCCTCACCTACATCCTGGGAGAGCCACAAGATTGCAGAGAGGATCGAGCAGCGCATCTTGAACTCCAACCCTGTCATGGAAGCTTTTGGTAAGCTCGGTGTCCTCTGTCCCATGTCCTCTGGGATTTGCCACCTTCCAGAGAGAGGAGAGTGAAACCCTCTCTTTGGGGGTTGGAGGATGAGTGTATCATTCACTGCCTTGGGCTCCTAAGCTCCTCCAGGTACCCTGAGCCTCTTTCCAGTAGAGGTGCTGTCATTTAGCCATCTGCTCCCTCTAGCCTACGCAGATGTAACAGTGGTTGGTGCTGGAGAGGATCTTGTGGCTCCTCTGGTCTAAATCCTGATGGTTCAGAGGAGAGGGGAACTTGTCTAAGGATGTACAACAGTAGTGTCCATGTTGGGCCTCTAGATGTTGTGCCTGCTGTCTAACTCAATAGTGACAGCTTGTTGTTTTTCTTTCCCGTCAAAGAAGACAGTCACTGGCTGCCTAGGCTTGCTCATTTCAGTTCATTGCCAGGAAGTTATTCTAACTCCTGAGTCACACTTGCTGAAGCCCAAGTGTTCTTTCCTTAGTCCTGTCCCCTGTGACATAGAAACCAAAAAGAGGCTTTTAGATGACTTTATAGAGACATAGCCCCAGCAGACCTGCAGCCACATGGCCCATGAGGACTCTGTAAACATAGGGGAGTGGTATAAACAGAGGTGTGATCTGTAGGGAATGCGTGCACGCTGAGGAATAACAACAGCAGTCGCTTTGGGAAGTTCATCCAGCTCCAAATGAACAGGTAATTGCTGCTGCTGCCACTGCCCTGGCTGATGGGAGGACGGGGGCAGGGAGGCTGCAAGTGGCTGGAGTAGTCTCTAACCTGGCCACGCCTGTGGGCAGAACCCTGCTCCTCCTTGCATGCATGTATATGGGATTCATTAGGATCAGTGAACCCTGAGGGTGATCTTTGAATCTAGAGAACTATAGCTGCTCCAGCCTTGGGGAACCTGGGGCAGCATGCTTGTCACAGCCTGTGTGTTCCTCCTGGCTTCTACCCTTGCTTGGGGACTTATAGTTAAACAGCCACTTCTATGGGCCACAACCCAGAGCTTGAACCTGGCAGGGCTTCTGCTCCTGCCTTGGGATGGGGCATAATGACTTACAGAAGCCTTGGCTCTGCCCACCTGAGCTGGTTGCAGGGGAATGTCCCATACCACTCAAGGGCCTGCTGAGTAGTCCCTCGTCCTCATGACCCCATTGGCTAAGTGGAAGAGCCTGGTGGGGATGTGGGGGTTGCAGTCTGGCACACAGTAAATGCCTATGGAATGAATGGGTAACTAATGGGCTCTGGCCTGCTTGTGCCAGGGCCCATCAGATGACTGGAGCTGCAGTCCAGACCTACCTCCTAGAGAAAACTCGTGTGGCCTGCCAGGCCTCCAGTGAGAGGAACTTCCACATCTTCTACCAGGTCTGTGCCAGGTGGGGCCCACAGCTGCCCAGGTGCAGGGTGGAGATAGCTTGTGACTCTTAACCCCTCCTTCTGCCCCATGCCTGCCTCTTTAATTGTCTTCCAGTGGTGCCACTACTTATTCCAGCAAACTTTATGCAACACTGCCTCACACTGGACCTAGGCTTCTGGGATGGTTTGGCATGGGGATGTGTATTACCTCCTCTATCAAACCAGATGGTGCTGAGGACTCTCCTTAGAATGGCAACTGTTTCCTCCAGACAGAACGAGGACTTCCCCAGAGCTATGCCTCTTTCATCAGACGGGTGGTCCCCCAAAGCATGGATAGTGTGTCCGCAGCTCTCAGGTTGAGCCTGGGGCCTCCCCAGAGAGGAGTTGTGCTTTCCTCAGACACAGGCCTCCTCAGATGGTGTTTCGCACCGGGTTGCAGACATGAGGACTGATGGCTGCTGCTTTTGCTCCGTGCCTACCCTGGGTGCTCTACAGTCTTGTGATGTCACTGCCATTTCTCCTTTTATCTCGACCCCAGGCCTATACAAGCCTGGGCTTCCCTCGCACCCCCAGCTCAGCAACCTCTCCCCCTCCCACAGATCTGCAAAGGAGCCAGTGCAGACGAGAGGCTCCGGTGGCACCTCCCCGAGGGAGCTGCCTTCTCCTGGCTGCCCAACCCAGAGAGGGCCTTGGAAGGTAGGGGGAGCCTTACCCAGCATCCACCCCCCTCTGCTCACAGCCTGCCTCCCTCACCCCTCACTGTCCCTGCTGACCTCTGGTCCTGACACAGGGCTGCAACTTGGATTTCTTTTCAGAGGATTGTTTTGAGGTGACCAGAGAGGCCATGCTTCATCTTGGCATCGACACCCCCACCCAGAACAACATCTTTAAGGTAAGAAGGAAAGCCATGGCACTTACATTTGACAGGGGTCTCAGGAAGCCCCTCCTCTGAACCTGAGTCTTCCTGAGAGTCTGAGACTTTGGGCCCCGCCTTGCAGTCTCCAAGAAGTGGGCCGCTCCTCTGTGCCACTGAACCTGGACACGGTGTGAGGGTGCGCGGGGCGTGGAGCACATAGTTCTGTATACAAAACAGCACTGTGCGCGCCAGAGCTCAGAGGGCAAGGAGCCTGGGTCAGCTTTTACTGCAGTAAGAGTGGAGAAATAATGCTGCCGCGTTTGCCCAGGACAGATAATGGGCTCTGGTGCGTAGGAATTGTAAAGTCATGTTTACACCCTTTAGCTCCCTGGGTTTTTAACAGGCCTGTGTGTAGGGAGTTATTCTTACTTTATGCTTGAGAAGACTAGAGAGGTAAAGTGACCTGCCCAAGGTCAGATACCACTGATACAGATAGAGGTGTACCAGGTGGAGTAAGTCCAATTCCCACCTTCTTCCCCCTCCCTTCCGGACATGCTGACCCGGGTGACCTGGGCTCCTCTCATCCCCATTAGTGGCCTCTCCTCCCATCTGTCTTTGCCGACTGACTACCTCCTGCTCCCTCACCTCCTCACCCACCAGAGCAATGGGAGGGAGTAGATAGGATAGGCTGGCAGCAGAGACGGGAGCCACTGCAGGGAGGTGGCAGTGCAGTGGAAAGTGACCTCCATCTCCAGGTGGGGCTCCTCAGGCAGGGAGGGGATCACAGCCAAGTGTGGGCACTGCCAGGCAAGCACTTGGCCAGAGGGACAGCAGGAAAGGACAACAGTAGGGTGTCCAGACAGGAGGTCACAAATCCTCCCCTAGGCTGGGCCATCAGAGCCCAACTGTGCTAAGAAAGAGCAAAGGAAGTCCAAGCCCAGCTCCATAGAAGTAAGCCTGCTCACGAGGAACAGGAGCCATGTCCTACAGTCTGCTCCAGAGGGGAAGGCAGAGAGACAAACCATGGTGACCTGGGGGCCCACTGGCTGCCCTGGGAGGCTTCTGTAGTCAGACTGCCCGGGTTCTCATTTAACCTGTCCCCTTCTCATCTGTGTCATGGACATCGTTGCAGCACTCGCCTCACTGATGTTGAAGAGATTAACCAAGCCCTAGCTGGTTTGGCTCAGTGGATAGAGCATTAGCCTGCAGACCAAAGGGTCTCAGGTTCAAGTCCAGTCAAAGGCACATGCCCAGGGTTGTGGGCTCAATCCCCAGTAGGGGTCATGCAGGAGCTGATCAGTGATTCTCATCATTGATGTTTCTATCTCTCCCTCTTCCTTCCTCTCTGAAATCAATAAAAGTATATTTAAAAAAAAAAGAAAAGATTAACCAAGATGATGCATGTAACGTGCATAGAATCGTGTCTCATAGAGTCCTGCAGCAAATGGGCAGTAGCTGGGAGCTGCTATTATTCTTCTGTTGTGATTACATTTAGCAGAAGAGAAGCCTTCCAGGCTGGACTCCAGCCCTTACAAGGTGCCCACTGTATGTCTCCTTTCTCCTGCCCCTCAGGTCCTGGCTGGACTGCTGCACCTCGGCAACGTCCGGTTTGCTGACTGTGAGGATGAAGCCCAGCCCTGCCAGCTGATGGACGATGCCAGGGGTGAGAGCAAGGGTGGCAGGGGCCTGTGCCTCAGGCTTTGGTCACATACCCAGGGAGCAGGGCTGGTCCTGCCCAGAAAAGAGCCAGCATCGGTGGGATTAGGTAGGAGGCCAGAGGGTGAAATTTGGAATCAATGCCCTTGATTAAACATCGCTGTAGCGTCCTGCCCTGGATAAGTTACTCCTTATCCCATCTCTGAAGCAGGCAGCATTGTCCCCATTTTACAGATGAGCAAACAAGAGTCAGAGGGTTTATAATTTGTCCCACACATGGCGATGTGGACTGGGACACAGAAGTCCTGGGTTCATGTCCTGCCTCTGCCTTCGGCAGTTCTCTTCGCCTACCAGCAAGGTTTCCTCCGTTCATTTGGGTGGGTGATGGTTCCACGACAGTGACTTCACTGCCTTGTGAAGAGGGCTGTTTGGATGGAAGGTTTGTCCCTCCCAGGCTTTGTCAGAACATCGGCCTCACTGCTCTGGCTCCCAGAGGACCCACTGCTGGAGACACTGAGGATCAGGACCATCAGGGCGGGCAGGCAGCAGCAGGTGTTCCGGAAGCCCTGCTCCCTAGCCGAGTGCGACACCCGCAGAGACTGTCTGGCCAAACTGATCTATGCACGGTGAGCCCTCTGGGCCCCTGCTGCCTCCAAGTTCTCCCTTCTTTGGAGGTGAACCAGACACTGCCATGCAATAGGCCCAGGCCCAGGGTGAGGGCTGCCAGACACAGCAGATAGTTTCCTCCCCGCTCCCCAGATCCTTGGGGACAGCAGGGAGTAGCTCCTGGGACTCCCCCAAGCAAGGCCCTTGGCCTCATTCAGGGTACTCTGCATGGGGAAATTGGCACAGCCTGGCCTATATTCAGCTCATGGGTTGACCTTGGTCAGTCGTCGGCAAACCGTGGCTCACGGGCCACATGCGGCTCTTTAGCCCCTTGAGTGTGGCTCTTCCACAAAGTACCACGGCCTGGGCGAGTCTATTTTGAAGAAGTGGCGTTAGAAGAAGTTTAAGTTTAAAAAATTTGGCTCTCAAAAGAAATTTCAATAGTTGTTCTGTTGATATTTGGCTCTGTTGACTAATGAGTTTGCCGACCACTGGCCTTGGTGATTGGTGAGGAAAGCCTGCCTAGCTCTCCGCTGGCAATGCAGGCCGCCACAGTGATCTGGGGTCCTCAGAGTTCCATGTGCAGACCCATGTGTCCTTGTGTTTCAGCTCTTCATAGGCATCTGGGGAATGTGATAGATGGTGGTAGAGCCAGAACCTCAGACCAAAGTGCAGGGCAACCCAGCAAGCAGCAAGTGGGAGCCCAGAACAGGGCAGGGCGGGGTCCTGGCCTTTCCTAGTGGGTTATATGGGCATGTCCACCCTCTGGCCATGTGGTTATGGGCGCTTTCTCACCCTGGGTTCTGAGAACCTTCATGATGCCATGTAAGGGTTTCAAGTGGCACCTTTGAAATTAGGGGACGGAACACGTTTATGTACGTGTGCATGTGCTTATGGGAACTTGGGCCCTCCTGGGTGTGGCACCCTGGCTGGAGGAGCAGCTCTGCCACCCCTCAAACTCAGCTTGACCGTCTCTCACCAGAATCTCCTCTACCCCAACCCCAATAGGCTGTTCGACTGGCTGGTATCGGTGATCAACAGCAGCATCTATGCGGCCCCTGACTCCTGGACCACTTTCATAGGTAGTAGGGGCCCCCCGCCAGGAACACCCCTTCTAAAAAAGACCAGGGAAGCTCTGGGCCCACCGTGCTAACTCTGGCAGCTCCTTTCCCTGCATCCCCCTCTCCACGTCTGTCCACTAGTGTTTGGGCAAGGACATCTCTGTACTCCCGGGTGCTCACATCTGACTAGTCCAAAGCTCACCAGGCAGACTCAGATGGCACTTGTCTGTGAGCGTAGTGGGGATGAGTGAAATATAACCTTGTTGGAACCTGGGTAGAGAATGTCAGGTAGGAGAGGCAGTAAATCTCAGAGGCACCCGTGAGTTTGTTCACAGAATGTGGAATTCTAGACACCAACTGAGCTGGTGAGATCCAGGCCCTCCAAACTGGGCTGGATGCAGAAAATGTTCCCTGGGACCTGGTGCCCTCAAGGAGGGGCCTACCAGGACCTAAGGATTCAGCCTCGGAGAGGACCTGGTGCCCTGGGTTGCCCCTCACACACATTCGGTCTTTCTTCCTGCTGTGAATTCTAACGGGGCATGAGGTAGAGATGGGCACCCTGGGATGTGGGGTATGGTGCTCTGTCCACTGTGGGTGTCATGCTCACTCAGCCTCATCCCCAGGCTGCCAAGGATGAAGCTTCACCCTGGGCCCCTACAGTCCCCTTGCCTCTGCAGTGGCCTGTGGGTTCTGTCCTCACTCGGGTTCTCCTCTCACCCGCACCCTCCCCCAGGCCTGCTGGATGTGTACGGCTTTGAGTCATTTCCTGACAACAGTCTGGAACAGCTGTGCATCAACTATGCCAATGAGAAGCTGCAACAGCACTTTGTGGCTCACTACCTAAGGGCTCAGCAGGTGAGCGTGTGGCAGGGTGGGGCCGTCCTTCTGGATCCTCTATCTTGTCCTGGCCCCCAGAACCTAGCCTTTAGTTCCTTCTTTGATGCCATTCTGGAATAGCTGGTGTTGCTGGGGACAGCCATAGGATGACCTTCTGGGCCTCGGCCCTTAGCTGTCTCCTGCCCCCTCACCTTGCCCTCTAGGAGGAATACGCACTGGAGGGCCTAGAGTGGTCATTTGTCAACTACCAGGACAACCAGACCTGTTTGGACCTCATCGAGGGGAGCCCCATCAGCATCTGCTCCCTCTTAAACGAGGTGGGAGCGTCAGTAGTATGCTGAGCACCAGAGGTGGGCTTTGGGCTTTTCTGGGGCCTTGAAGACTCATCAATGCCTTTCTGTGCCTCTGTCTCCCCATCTGCCCAATGGGTTTCCTAATTCCTTCACTGCACTGCCTATGTGACAACTCTGCTACCATGGGGGCGATGGGATAGAGACTGTGAGGGTGTGGGGAGCCCTCTCACTTTTGTGGCCGACTGCCTATCCCGCCCCACATAGGAATGCCGCCTTAACCGGCCAAGCAGTGCAGCCCAGCTCCAGACACGCATTGAAAGTGCCCTGGCCGGCAGCCCCTGCCTGGGCCATGACAAGCTCAGCCGGGAGCCCAGCTTCATTGTGGTGCATTACGCGGGGCCTGTGCAATACCACACCGCAGGCCTGGTGGAGAAGAACAAGGTGAGGCTGGGCCATGGCCCCTGGGGACCGGGGTAAAATGGTATGCTGAGTCATTGCTGCCCATATTCACAGCTTCCTATGGTGCATCTACCTCCTGAATATCTTCCCAGCACCCAGGGTCACCTCTTGGGCCATCTGCCTGAGGTCTGCTAATCAGGCATGACCTGCTCAGAAATGACCCATGTCACACTGGGTTGCTGGTTCATAGGCGACCAGCTTGTCTTTCAGACTCAGGGCCTGTCCTACCCTGGAACTCCCTCCTCTGGAGCCTGGGTGAGCAGGCTGGCAGGCCTGTGGACAACCCTGAGTAGCACACCACCTGCCCTCACCCACTGCTCTCGTCCTCTCCCTATAGGACCCTGTGCCCCCTGAGCTGACCAGGCTCCTGCAGCAATCCCAGGACCCCTTGCTCAAGGTGTTGTTTCCTACTGACCCAGAAGAGAAGTCCCAGGAGGAGCCTTCTGGCAAGAACAGGACCCCAGTGTTGACCGTGGTGTCCAGGTTCAAGGTGGGTCTGGTAGTGCTGACGTGACATGTTGGGTCACTCCTCAGTCTCAAATGTTTACCAAGCACTTCCCAGGATTGGTGCTGTTTACTGGAGAGCATTGATGAGTCAAGACATGGTCTGGGTTCACACCAAGTTGACAGTCCTGTGTGAAAGACAGAGACAGGAAACAGACACATAGACTTGGCATAACTGCCATGATGGGAAGCCTAGGGGCCTGTGGGTGGCGCAGGGGTCTCTCACCCACTGCTTATGGGGGACTGTGGAAGAGCAGTAGTTACATACACCCGTGACCTGGCCCATTCCCAATTCTCCAGCTTCCTGCTCAGACTTTGTCCTTGGCCAGAGCAGGTTTCTCTCCTCCCATCACCTCCTTGAGAAGGCACCCAGGGGAGCCCAGGTTTGAAGAGCACTTTCCTGTCCAGCCTCAGACACTACTGAGGGTGCCCGTCCAGTGTCTGTGTGGCTCGTTAGACCCGGCTCTGAGACAGCAGTAGACTGCCCCGGTCATAGCCCTTCAGTTTCCTGCACACTTCCTGCACACAGGACAGGCCTTGGTTAATAACAGCTATTTCCTGAATGAATGGCTGGGGGTTCTGAGATTGCTGTCTTCTAGGAAGATTGTGGGTTGTGGTGAACCCTGAGACCAGATGCAGAGACCAATCAGTTGAAGGGTCACAATTCAAGAAAGGTCCCTGGAGGCAGATGTGAGGAGCAGTGGGACGTCAAGGGATGGGTGTGCTTGGACACAGTAAGAGCCTCCAATAGCCATCCCAGGGCACATGAAGATCCTGGTCTTGGGCCTGGAGGTGTTGGATGCAGTCTCTAACCAGGGCCCAGCTGATGCCCCCAGGCAGCTCCAACCTCTGCCTGACCTGCTCTCCCCTCTGCAGGCCTCCCTGGAGCAACTTCTGCAGGTTCTGCACAGCACCACGCCCCACTACATTCGCTGCATCAAGCCCAACAGCAAGGGCCAGGCACAGACCTTCCTCCGGGAGGAGGTAATTCACACTGAACCAAAGCTGCTTCGCAGAGAGCCCTATCTGGCAAAGGCCCTGGAGGGGTGAAGGGCAGGACATCTGCTCCAAGTGCAGTGACCAGAGGGGATCTCTCAGGCGGGGCCTGACATTAGGGGGGGCTTGTCTCCCCATAGCTGGTAGGACAGGCATGTGTGGTTGTATGGTCTGTACTGCAGTGACCTAGCTAAGGAAGGAAGTAGGGCTCTGGCGCCTCTTGCTCTCTTCTCACCAAGCACTGCCCTGAGGAGACTGGAGCCCCAGAAGAATGGCTATCTCTTGCAATTAGCTGAAAGTCTGTCTCACCTTACATTCTAGATTTTTAATTTGCATAAAAAGGGCCAGCAATTGTTCTTTGCTCAGGGTACTGGGCTCCACGGGATGTGGATGAGGTGTGAGTTCTGGGCGATGCTGGAGTATCCCACAGTCAACTGGTAGATGTGACCTTAGGGCTTATAGCCAGGACCACTCTTCTGTGGTCAAGACCATGATTCGGGTCCCAGAAGGCTCTTCACAGTAGAACCAACCTCCCATGCCCCGCAGCTGTGACTCACTTGATTGCTTAGCCAAAAATAAATAAAAACAGAAATGAGGCAGAGAGCATCTGCACTGCGGGGATGGTGAGAGCCGCGCCAGCAGCTGCCTCAGCTGTGTCAGAAGCCATGCACCACATAGGGGACCTAGGGCTGCCGGGAGCCTTCTAGCAGGGATATATTTCTCAATTTCTCACTGCCCCAGCCCCAGAGTGTATAACTCCATCCATGGACCCTCAGGAGACCCTGCAGTCCACGCCACGCTGGCAGGGTCTCTGGCCTGCTGGCCCCATGCTGCAGGTGCCACGCTGTCTCTCCACCCTTGCAGGTCCTGAGCCAGCTGGAGGCCTGTGGCCTCGTGGAGACCATCCACATCAGTGCCGCTGGCTTCCCCATCCGGTGAGTGGGCCCATCACTGCAGGGGCAGGGCCAACATCAGGGTAGAGCTCGGGCCCAACAAGAGCCTGCCCAGCCAAGAGCCAGATATGGAAATGAAGAGAAAGGGCAGGTCTACAGGTGTCAACCTGAACTCAAGGGACTGTGCTTGTCATTTACCCGTTCACTTTCTGTGCACGATTTTGTGCTAGGCACTGTTTCTAGTATTTACCAGTGAATAAGGAAGTTTGAGTCTGCCCTCTTGGGGCATACGTTCCTGTGGAACAAGAACAATAAGTATAAAGTTAATGCTAGGGAAGAAAAAAAATGTTATTAGGTAGACTAATGGGAAAGGATATCTATCCTTGGGCTGGTCTAGGAGGGGTCCTAGGCAGCTTGGGCCATGGGAAGATTTGGGGAGGAGAGCATTCCAGACTAGGGACAGGTTAGGAACTGAGAGGTGCTTAAGTGGCTGGAGCACAGAGAACTGGGAAGAGAGGAGGGAGGATGGGGGCCAGACCTGAAGGACTCACAACCTGTCCTAGGTGCTGTGGAAGCTGCTGGGCATTCTGAGGAGGGAGTGCTGTGCTCACTCATACCCCATGGCTGCCATGTGGAGGTTGGACATAGGGTCAGGAAAGAAAGGAGATGAGTGAGAGGCTGTGCAGGTGGACAGGCGAGATGGTGTCCCCGATGAGGGTGGCAGCAGTGAACACTGGAGAGAAGTGGGTAAAATTGGTGTGGCTTGTGAGAGAAAGAGGACTGGATTGATTGACCGTGGGGTGTTAGGCAGGGAAGTCAACTTCCAGGCTTCCCTTTGAGGCAAATGGATGGATGGGGGATAATTCCTGAGGTGAGATGGTTTGAGGAAGGCACAGGTTGCAGGATGAGAGGGTCAGGTTTGAAATGGCTGTGAGACCGGCCTGGGCTCAGCAGAGCTCTAAGAACTGGAGGGTCTCAACACCACAAACAAGGAGGAAACCCCAGCAGGGATAGAAGGGGTCAGGGTCGTGCCCTGAGGAATGCTCACATTTCAGGAGGGGGGATGACAAGAAACTAGCAACAATAACTTGAGTGGCATGCTGATGGCTGAGACAAGAGCCACATTGGTGTAGTGTTGTGGACAGAAGCCAAACTTAGAGGAGGAAGTGCAGATATTAGATGTCACCAGCTGTTTAGAGAAGTGTTGCCATGAAGGGGAGTAGAGAAATCAGGGTAAGTGGAGGAGGCTGTGGGTCAGGACAGTGGAGACGCAGCCAAGCACGGTGTGAGGTAGGAGGGGTCTAGTTGTCCAAGGGGAGGGGGGCTGCATGCCCCTTGGAAGGAGGCAGGCAGCAAGTCCTCTAGAAAAGGGCCCAGGAAGAGCAGACCCTTAATCTCTCCAGAGCTGCAGCCTCGTCCATGCAGTGCAGCCAGGGTAGCACCACACTGGGTTGTTGAGCAGATTAAGTAAATTACTCCGTGGTACCTGAGCACTGAGTCCACGGATGAAGTCACTTCATTCTCTTCTTCCACCCACTTTGGCTTCCAGGGTCTCTCACCGGAACTTTGTGGAACGGTACGCGTTACTGAGGTGGCTCCGTCCTCACATGGCCCCAGGCCCCCAGAGCTCAACTCTTAATGAAGGGCGCTCAGGTGAGTGGGACCCATTTATTCAACCTGTCTACTGTTAATGGCTTATAGGGGCAGAGAGTGGTGGGAAGTGAGGCTGGGGTGACAGGTGGGTCCCAGTCACAGAAGCTGGACTTTATTTTCTGGGTAGATGGGGGCGCTCCTCATGCTTCCTGGAGACTACTGTGGGGGCCACATGGTAGGGCTGTTAAGTTGGCAGAAGTAGGGAGAGGCTAGAGATGTGGACACAGTCAGGAAATACTGGGAAGAAACTGGTCAGACTGGGCAAGCATTTGATGAGATATAGAGGGAAAGGAAAGGAAGTAATTAGTTAAAATTATTATTAAAATAATGAGCTCTGCCTGGCCAGTGGGGGAAAGTAGCCTGGGGGAGCTATTGAGCCTGCTGGGGCCCTCCCCGCAAACTTTGTTCTCAAGAGAAAGTTCTGGCCTGTGACCTTGATTTGAGGATTGTGGGCTTGTGGCTATCACTGAGGCTGTGACCCCAGCACAGGAGGAGGAAAGAAGGTGCAAGGCTCCGCCCAGTAGGATCCCAGCCCAGCGGTAACGACTCCCCCCACTTATACAGCCTTACCCTGGGGCCAGGAAACCCAGTTGGGACAATTCTGCTTTGTTTTTCTCTGTCTTGGGCACAGTTTGTCACTTTCCTTTCACGTTTCTCCCCACTGCTCTTCCTCCTTTCTCCATGGTCTGCTCTGCTCTGTCTCTTGCCCACATCCCCTGGGCTCTGGTTGATTCTGCTGCTGTTTCTCGTCTGCGGTATCTTCTTTGGCAGCCTCTGTCTCCAGAGAGGCGCTGGGCAGCCAGAGGTGTTCAGAGCCTCAGGTAAACCTCCCTCTACAGGGACCCCAGGGCCTCCACAGGCCCAGAATATGTCCTCTTTTCCCTTCCATGGCAGGAAGTGAGCTGTCAGGGCGGAGGGGGTGGCCCTACTGCCCTGTTTGGCCCTCAGCACATTTGGGGCACCAAGTGCCCTTTGTCACTTGCCCAAAGGAACCCACAGGAGTGGAGGCTGCAGGCCAGTCCAGGGCACAGCCACAGTGGATTCCAAGACTCCTCATAACAGCCAGGGGCCTGAGGGATATGAGAGGGGCTGCCCCTGGTCTCTCCCCCACACAAAAAAAGAGGTAAAAATGGCTAGAGACAAGAACAAAAAGAGGCCTGTAAAATGCTAGGGAGAACAGAACCAGTTTCTTAAGGCCACAGAAGTGTGTAGATGAAGCACTGATGGCACCTCTGTCTCCCACGCTTAGAATGGTCTCCACAGGCTGCGGAGGCCACGCTGCAGCCTCTGCTCCAGGACATTTTCCGCACTCTCCCCGCTCTACCTGGGGCAGCAGCCACATCGGGCAACTCGGTGAAGGCCACGCCAGCCACACTGCACTGTGGCAGGACCAAGGTGTTCATGACGGACTCCACGGTAAGCTGGTTTCAGATGAGCAGAGATCACAGAAATAGCTGTGTGCTCTCAGCAGGACAGGGGCTGGGCTCTCCTCAGAATAGGGGTGAAATGGGCTGAGGACCTTAGTGGATGCCCCTTCTCCCAGCTGGAGCTCCTGGAACGCAGGCGTGCCCAGGTGCTGGAGCAGTGTGCCTGCTGCATCCAGGCTGGCTGGAGGCGACACCGGCATCGCAAGCAGGAGAGGCAGAGGCGGGCTGCTGTGCTCATCCAAGCAGGTAGGACTGGGGCCCTGGGCACGTAGCCTCGTTCCAGGCCCACAGATGGCCTTGAGTGCAGCTGTTGTCGGTGACTGCAGACCCTACGTTCCTTTGAATGCTGTTCCTTGAGTCCCCATACACCAAAGCTAACAGTGTTCCCAGCCTCAAGGCGTTGGTGGCACGTCCTTTGGTGCACTGGGGTTCACGCTCCCGTCCTCACCCAGAGTGTCTTTCCAGTTCAGTGGAAACCAGATCACACCACAAATACGGGTGCTATGTAGGCAGTGGAGGCTAAAAATCTCTCTAATTCCCTTTCCCAGACCTAGAGAGCTGTTTACTCCATCTTTCTTTCCCTTTACGACAACTCTGCTGGTCTCCAGGGCTTTTAATGAGTTTAACAAGGTAAAAACCTGACAAGATTTGATTCATCAAAGGAAGAAATGTATGAACCATGTTAACAGCAGTCTTATTTTTAAAAATAAAAATACTAGAAAACACCCAAACATTTGCCACTGGTGGAATCATGCCTATATTATGGACCATCCTTATGAAGTAGCTAAGAAGTCTTTTTGAAGATTATAAATTTAATGGAAAACCACTTCCAATATGATGTTCTAACCTGGGTGCCAAACTACACATCAGAGGTGATGCCACCTTCGTAAGGTGCATTTCTGTGCATGTTAGCATGAAAACAATGCGTAAGAAAGTACTGTAGAACTATATGGTTTGGTGAGGTAACAGCTGACTTATGTGTCTTTAAACATTTTCATTTTTTAGAATTCCAGAACCCAAATGTATTCATATTTTATGGAATAGTCCTTTTTCTGAATATGATTATACCAAAAAGAAAAAAATGCTGAAATTTCAAGAAGAAAGTATCATGGTCAGTTCACCATTCAGTAGTTATTACCTTTACCAGCATGTGGGTGTCTGGTACTGTCATTCATGGATTCACAAAGCAAGCAAATTTGGAGTTCCAAAAAACAGAACTAATTCTAAAAGATGCAGGCAATTCAGACCCCTCTGATTCCCTGGGCATTATGCCAGACTGAGCCTAGGGTGGGAGTTGACCCTGCTCCTAACTGTCCCTTCAAGGTATAGGCACCTCCGAGTCTGTGGGCGTGTGAGGGCCAATTTTGATTCATGTATTGACTTTAGTGCCTTACCTTAGGGAAGAGTGCAAATAGCCATGGACTGAAAAAATACCTATTTCAAACTTTTAGGGCAGCTCTGGTGTCTGCACAGCCAGGTTACAAGAACTGTAATGAACACTGTACTCTTTCCTGTTTCTGGGCAACCCTCTAGCCATTCGCTCCTGGTTAACTCGGAAGCACGTCCAGAGCCTGCACGCAGCTGCCACAGTCATCAAGCGCGCATGGCAGAAGTGGAGAGTGAGTATTGGACTCAAGAAGTCTGGGTTGCCTGAGGATATTCTGGTACCATATAGACCCGGGTTGGAACGCTGGCCCTGCCACTGCAAAGTAGGTGGTCTCATGTTCTTCATGTACAAAATGGGCATGCCCCACCAGCACTGCAGGGTGGCTGTGACGGTAAAGAGTGGCATAAGCAACTGGGAACATGCTAAACACCATGGAATGATAGACTCTTAAAAGGAGTGGATTTTATATCAATTAGATCTCAACAAGGTACTTTTTAAAGTAGCCTATGTAAGGCCTAGGCCCACCTGCCTTGGGTATAAAGTTCTGCCAGACAGAGCCAGTCTGGTTGAAGGCATCCAGCTGTTCACAGCCAGGTGCCCTTCAGTTCACCTTGTTAAGCTGACTTATTAAAGAGGGTTTTGGTTTCCATTAAGAGCTGATAAATCAAAAGCTATAAAGTGGTGTTCTCTTTTTAAGATCAGAATGGCCTTCCTTGCTTCTAAAGAACTGGATGGTGTAGAAGAAAAACACTTGTTTCAAGCTCCCCATTCCCCAAGCTCCTTCCCGCTGCCCCAGACACAGAGCTGGCTCCCGGGGGCAATAATCCGCCTCTGGCCCCTGGGACTGGTCCTGGCCAACGCAGCCGTGGGTGTGCATGGCTTTCAGAGGAAACTGGTGGTCTGGGCCTGCCTCCAGCTCCCCACCAGCGGCCCCCGTAGCTACACTGTCCAGACAGCACAAGAGCAAGATGGTGTCACATCCATCCGAGCACTGCCTCAGGTAAGCTGTGATGGGATGGGTGGCAGTCTTGCCACAGCAGCTCTGGGTCCCTCACATCTCACTGTAGAAGGCAGAAGGCCAGGCCCAGGAATCCACAGCGGGAGCAGGACTAAGGCTGGGACAAGACCCGTCCAAACCCTACTGGGGAAACCAGAGCCTAAGCTTCCCAACTGCTGCAGTTACAACTTCGACTTTTCCAGAGCCTTTTCATCACCTCTTAAAAGCTGCCTCTAAGTGTTCTGGAGCAGCCGTCACCAACTGGTGGTCCGCAGACTACTGGTGGTCCGTGAGGTCCAAAAGGTTGGTGACCGCTGGTTTAAGGAAACCTTTGGAGCAGCAGTCGCTAACCAGTAGTCTGTGAGGTCTGAAAGGTTGGCGACCACTTTTCTAGAGTTACCTTTTAATTAGTCCCACATTTTGAAAAAACTTGGGTTGTGCTGACAGCTTACTCCCTCCAGTGACAATGGATTTGGCACCAGGTTTTCCCCAAATTATGTTAATTGGTTTTTCTCCTTTTCCAGCTAAGGAAATGACAAGCAGGTGAATCATTGGTCCCAGTGCCATGTGTTTTTATATTATGGGCAGCCAGGGAAAAAGTCAGCCAGCATATAAAACAGGCAAACACTCAAGGATTACACAATATCGACAAGGCAGAAGGAAGGAAATTGTGTTTCTTGCCAGAGGAATTACTGTAGGCCAGAACCTGGGTAAAACCTGCCATGACCACACAGTATAAACTGAAATCTAACTGTTCGGCCTTCTGGCGTTAAGCAGACTTAGGGCTGAGACAGGTGATACTTCTAGGAGGGGAGCGCTCTACTATCCTCATCTGTCTCACACTGCAGGGATGTGAACTTTTATATTCTGATACCGCTCTGGACTTTGCCACATAACCAACTGAAAAACATGTTAGCTCAGTCCTGCTACTGCCATGACTCTCGTGCCAGCACACACTCCCCTACATCCCTAGCATTTGCTCTGTGAGGGACCTTTAGGCCCTGGCTCTCCTGGGAGCTGGGGTTAAGCCACCTCTCTCTTCTCCCTAGGGCTCAATCAAGTTTCACTGCAGAAAGTCTCCGCTGCGCTATGCTGACATCTGCCCTGAACCTTCGTCCGACAGTGTTACTGGCTTTAATCAGATTCTGCTGGAAAGACACAGGCTGGGCCACGTGTGATCTCTTCTCACCTTCTATCCTCACCTGGCCAGGCAACCCATGGTGCCTTTGTTTCTACAACGCCTTTTCCTGCCAGCTGCCTTGCCAAAGACATTTAATCACCACATAGCTGCCAAACTACTCTCAGTGACTCCCAGGCCTGTGAGAGTGATAGTTCCTGCCTGCCTGTGGGCCAGAGCTGTGCGGCCAATCACCAGTGGGGCCTGGGGCTCCAGCCTCCATCTCAAGCACTGACAGGTGTCAGGGTTAGTAGTTCCCAAACCAAGATTAAGAAACAGCAGGGCCACATTTTAACTACATTCGCGGAGCCAACTGCAATCAAACAAGATTGAGAGTTGTCTGTCGCTACAGTGGGATGCCTCCCCCCCTCTGATTCCCCACAAACAGAACAGGAAGCTTGAGATCAGCTCTAAAATTTTGGCTGGGGAATTTCTGCGTTTAGTTCCTTTAAAAGGAACAAAACATTACTATTTAATATGTTGTTGATTTATTTAATTTCAAGCAAATTATGAATCAAGGATGATGAACAATGCAATGTACTACAGAACCACACCTTTTTATTTAGTAACACTGAGCAAGTTTTCACTTAAACGAGTGTGAAACTTGATAAATTATCTCACAAAATCTACAACTGTACCAAAAATAAATAACTTAAAAACAACCATTTGAATGTGTACCACTTGAGTGCCGCCATCTGCCTGACACCTAAGCCCACAGCAATGGAGGTGAAGACTCGCGTGACCTACCCTACATCAGCAGGTCTTCGTCCTGGAAACACTGCCCTGGTCTCCTGGGAGAAGGAGCAAGCAGCACCATAATCCATTTTAAGGATCCTTATTCTGGGATGGTTCCACGATGCTTAAACAGCAGTCAGCAAACTCCACAAACAAGGGCTCCTGCATGCAGGCTCTCATGAGCTTGGCCTTGTCGTCCCCCTGATCGAGGCTGACCATCAGCTGTCTAAGGTGTGGGTTGAGCAGTAAGCTTCTTAATGCTGCAGACTCCCCTTAAAAATTAAGGAAAGAAAGCCAACCTGAGTTGTAGCTGGAACAGGTGGAGATGGCTGCAAACTAAAGGCTTTAAATGTAATAAATATTGTATCCCCTTAAGCTTTAAACCCACAAATTAACACCAGTGCTTTACATAAACAAGGTGAAATCAGCGTATAAAATGATTTCCAAGTTAAATACTTCACAACTACAAATACAGAGAACAGCATTAGCTTATTGGCAAGGACAGTTATACACTGAATCAAGCACGTCAAACTCGCGGCCCTCCAGCTGCGAGTTAGACATGCTTGCACTCAATGATGCTTAAAGTGCTTGATCCAGCCTGAAGCACGGTCGGTAGTGAAATGACTCTAACATCTGTATGGTACTTTACAGATTACAGAACTGTTCACAACTATCCCCAGCTAGCTCCAACCTAATTCTAACCACTGCAAAGCACCACCTGTCAGGCAGATGCTGAAATGGGAATGAAAATAATGCCCTCCTGTAGGAACTACCCTAGCCCATGAATTATATAGGTAACAGAACTAGTATCAGGGACTGAATGAGCAATCCCACAAAATACTGGGTATTATTAACACCCACATCCTCTAAAAACCAAGTCCAAAAAAGGGGACATCTAATACTTTCAATAATAAAGATAGCCTTAGCCGATTTGTCTCAATGGATAGAGGGTCAGCCCGGGGACTGAAGGGTTCAGGTTCTATTCTGTTTAAGGGCACGCACCTTAGTTGCAGGCACGATCCCCAACCCTGATCAGGGCGAGTGCAGGTAGCAACCAATCATGTCTCTCACATTGATGTTTCTCTCTCTGTATCTCGCCCTCTCTTCCACTCTCTCTAAAAATCAATGGAAAAATATCCTCGGGTGAGAACAAAAAAAAACCCATTAAGATAAATTTAAGCCGGAACCGGTTTGGCTCAGTGTATAAAGCGTTGGCCTGTGGACTGAAAGGTCCCAAGTTCAATTCCAGTTAAGGGCATGTACCTTGGTTGCGGGCATATCCCCAGTAGGGGGTGTGCAGGAAGCAGCTGATCGTGATCGATGTTTCTAACTCTCTCTCCCTCTCCCTTCCTCTCTGTAAAAATCAATAAAATATATTAAAAAAAAAAAAAAAAGTCCTGGATTATCCAGTATGTATTAATGGCTAGACTGTAAAGGGAGCACTAGGAACATAGAAATAAATGTAGGTTTCTCCCCTACAGACTGAATGTGAAACAAATTATCATAAAATTTGGTGAGCAGTATATTACAAGGCACATGGGAAGATGAAAAATATCTTCTAATTCTGACAGTCAAAGGTCAAGAACACTTAGGACTCGACACTTGAACAAAGCTTTGAAGGAGGAACAGAATTCTGCTAACTCACAAAGCCACTGTGACCCCAGGCCAAGAAAATGTTCTTACAGACAAGCTGGGAGGTGTGGAAACCCTGTGTTGTTAATAGAACTGTGTGGCTGGATGAAGGGCTCTGCATGCCATGCTAAAGTATTTAATAACCTTAAAAACCACATTCAGGCTCAGAGCTTCGTCCACATACACCAAGGTTGTGGGTACAAGAAGCAACCAATGAATGCATAAATAAGTGGAAAAACAAATTGATGTTTCTTTTTTTCTCTCTCCCTTCCTCTCTTTCTCTAAAATCATAAATAAAACCACATTCTGTACAACAGATTAAATATATCTCAATGGTGGACAAAAAATAAGCACAGTACAGACTTACCTAAATTCTTTAAATTCTGCAAAGAAACTCTGTCCTGTTCCTCGTCACTATTGAGAAAATCAGCTACAGAGTCATCATCATCTAAGGAATATATAACACAATCAACTACTTATGGCTCTAAAGAAAGTCCAGATGCCAGATTTTAACAACTACTCCAATAGATTTTAAAAATGTATATGCACACACATGTGACAGTAATCCATTTGTATAAACAAAACCTCTTCTCTGGAGTTTGTGACTACCAACACTCTTTTAGGAAAGGGAAGGAAAATGAAAGAAACATTGGTGACTTAAAACAAATGCATCCTAGTATCCACACACTTACTCTATGTGTTTCCCTGTGGTCGTTATGCTTGGAGGCCGATTTTCCAATTCTTATCACTCCTCCTCTCCTCACCATGGCTCCAGCTCTAAGATGGACCAACAAAGTAGGTGTGCTCCATAAAAACCTGCTAACGTCAATCTCCTAATGGGCAGAAACTGCCTGAACCCAGTAAGGAAGTTTCTCCAAGGGCAGAAACAGGCCACCTCCTTCTTGCTGTGAATGTTCAATATGCGTTGGTGGCATCAGAGGGGGCTGCTTTCAGAGGCAGGCATGATGCATGACCCCCAGTAACCAGTTGGCTGGCAGGATGGGATGGCAGCTCTCTACCACTGTAACCTGTGAGAAGCCTCCAGCAGCAGCAAGGTGACCACTGTAACCTGTGAGAAGCCTCCAGCAGCAGCAGGTGTTGTGAGGCAAGGGCAGCCTCTCACCTCGGCCCAGCTCAGGTGAACTGACAGGTCCAGCCAGGCCCATGAAGGGAGACTGAAGCCATGACTATAGAAGGCTCCCTCACCCCCAAACCACACCCACGGTCTTTCCCCTCCTGCCTGTTGCCCCTATTATTCTTATCCTGAACAATGCCTTTAGACTGCTCTGTATCACCAGCAAGGACAATGGGCCCACTCCTGATGCTCTGCGCTAAGGAAGCAATTCTCCCTAATGAAGACATGGTCCTTGACTCCCTGCCCCAGCCCATCTCCTCTTTCCTTTCAACTTACTCTATTTGAAACCCCTTTCTAGGTTTGTTTGTTTGAAGCCAACTCACCCACCTTTGTTTTCCTCAGGCGCTTTAGTTTTTGCAGTGAAAACTGGTATTTTTTCCTCAACAAGACGAGTTTCGGTATTGCACTGCTCTGAAAGACACACAAACATTAGGTCCACATCACCTCCATTTTAGTGACAAGGCAATACCTCCCCACCACGCCAGCATCGAGGTGGGAAGCATATGGATAGAGTAAGGGATGTGGGTGGGAGCAGAGATGGATGCAGAGGAAGTGAGAGATCAGATCAAGGGAAAGTATAGCAGAAACAAGCAACTTATGGACCCCTAGGACCTGTCCGGACCCCTCCTCGCCTTGCCTAGTATCACAGGGCTTCCATTATGTTTAAGCGGCACAATGACTTCAATTAGCATCGAACTATTTTCTCAGGAGTTTCAGGTATCAAATTTGCATGTGCTCGTGCCATTGGGCATACACAGAGGGGTTTAGTCTTAGGAATGACAGCTAAAGAGACAGATAAGATGCAAAGGGCCTGAAGATAAGACTAAGAGGAGTCTTGCAGGAGGCGGCATTGCCAGGTCAAAGACCATTTCTGGCAGAAGAAAGATGTGTGGCTAGCCCCAACCCTTAAGATAGGTTCAGGTGCAAAGAGATGGTGATGAGCCAATGCCAGCAGATTGGTGGCTGGAACACAAGTGGAGAAAGCAGGAGCAAAAGTATGCCACATCCGGGCCGGGCCGTTACAGGTGTTTCTCAGCAAGAGTGCTACTGTGTTTAGGGTGGAAAGGTCTTCAATGCTATAAGTCTCACACACCACAAGGTGTTTATCAAAATCAATACCAATTACCAGAAGTACCACCAACTCCTCCTGGGCTACTGTGACAACAAAAACTTCGTGAAGAGGTATCTCCCTAGAGAGAACAACACCCAGGTTCAGAACCACTGACCTGTGCTAGAGAGAATGGCCTTTTTAACAAGGAAGTGAATTGCTCCAATTTACATTTCCGAAAACTCACCCTGGCAGCAGAAGGCCCCACAGGTAAGAGCTCCTGACAGGGTTCTTAGAGGGGCCTCACGGGGATGCAAGGTTAGAGGGAAGTGCTCCCAACCCAGCTCTCCAGCCCTATTTCCAGCAAAACAGTTATCTTCTTCCCTATCTTTAGTTGAAGGTTTATTTTTTTAATATATTTTTATTGACTTCAGAGAGGGAGATAGAAACATCAATGATGAGAGATTATCATTGATCAGCTGCCTCCTGCACGCTCCATATTGGGGACCCAGCAATCTAGGCATCTGCCCTGACCAGGAACTGAACCACGGATTCCGTGACCTCCTGGTTCATAGGTCCACACTTAACCACTGAACCACGCTGGCCAGGCGTAGGTTTCTTTTGAAATACTCCAGAGATCTTAGGAAAAAGGCAGGAGGTGGGGGGCGGGGTTGTAGAGAAAGGCATGAAACATACTGCTGTAAAGCAGAGATTGGAGGGGATGAAAGGAGAGGCAAACAACTCATGAGAAAAGGCGGGGGGGGGGGGCGGCATCTATAATACTGCCAACGATAAAGATAAAATTTTAAAAAAACTAAACGAGGAACTTTACCATGAATCAACCAATCATGAAGTCCTGGGAAAGGGTCCCCAAGGGCTGAGAAGAGGCGCTGGAGAAAGTTAAAATGTACACTTGACAACATTAACAGCCAAGGACATGGCTCCTTATTGTAAAAAGATCTACCTCACTGTTTCTAACAAGACATGATTTAGTGTTACAGAAAACCGAAGAACAAAGCAATACTTTTTATTCCACGCGGGTCCAGAGGAAAATGTCTCTCAAATTCTGGGCCCCAACATGCAGGAACCATCCCTATTTATATGTTTCCACCTTCTTTGTCTCCCAAATATGGGGTGTTTCGTGCCCCTTTTGCAAGTTCTTAAAGAGCCTGTATGTGCTGAGGCCTTGAGACCTCAACCAGAGGCCTGGCCTGGCACCAGCACTGATAACCTTGTCTGGGGAAGGTTTAATGGCCTCTCTGAAGTGGGAGTAGCCTTAGCAAGCAAGAATTTACAGAAGCCAAATAGCAGGGTTAATATTTCAAACAGCAGTATTTATATAAGATGGATGCTTCATTAAAAGAATGTTCTCGTTAACCTTAGCCAGCGCAACTTGGGCCAAATGATGAGGAATACAAAGATGAAATAGCTGGGGTGACTTTTCCGGCGAGAAACGATCAACTCTTTTTAAAGACACACACACAAAAGGATAGCACATAGAAGAAAAGACAGAGCAGAAGGTTTTAAATGTTCAAAATCCAGAGAAGCATTCACAGGCAGAGGTGTCCCCAAGAGATCCGACAGGATCGGGCGCGACAAGGCCCGGCAGGGCGGGCCTGAGGGGTGCACATCCTCGAGACCCGGGCGGGACGTGGGAGCCGCCCCACACGAGGAGGGAAGCCCGGGCTGAGGTGGGGACGCGGGGGCCTTACCTCGGTGCTTCCGGAAGCAGGTCACAGAGCAGCTGTAATAGAACCGAGAGGGCATTTCAGCTCAAGGCCTTGCGCACCCTCCCGCGTCCCTGCCCGGCCCCCCGCCTCACCCCCACCCGGCCCGACACTCGCGTCTCCCTCCCCCACGACGTCCGGCGCTTACTAGGGGACGCGGCAGGCGGGGCAGCGGTATTTGGGCTTCTCCAAGCAGATCACACAGACGACGGTGCCACCACTGAGCGACGCCATGGTCTCCCGGTCCCGCCGCTCGCTGCTCTGGCCGCGGGTGCCACGTGCTCGCTGTTTCTTCCGCCTCCTTAACCAAGACCAATCAGCGCGCAGCATTTACTGCCAGACAAAAGCAATAGATTGATCCTGCTTACTGTTCCAGGCCCAATCAGTAGAAAGTCGATACACTCGATGTGCACCCTGTAACTGCATCAGAGGTTTTCCCTGATCGGGTCACATTGTGGAAAAACTTGTCAGTAGCCCTGTCCGTCCATACGCGCCAGCGTGACTTGAAACAAGTCATCGGCACTCTCCAGTTCTGTCGCCCCACATTTCCTTTTCTGGTGTGGACTTTCTGAATCCTGCACAGGCTTTGGGTTCTCCCCTAACATGTCATTTGCTTACCTCTAGTAAATGAGAAGTCCAGCCATTGGGCAAACCTCTGTCAGATCACGTGACACACACATGCCTTTCCCATCCTAGGCCATTTTTCTCAGAGAAAAGAAAGTTGGAGCTTGGTCACTGACAAACGGTTATTGAATCTAATTGTGAGTCCTGCTATGACCACATGCGGGGCTGGGATACCCAGGGATTATCAAAGGTTGTCTCTGGCCCCTGGGAGTTTAGGGCTTAGAGTGAAGGCAGCAGGGGGAGGTTGGAAGGAAGACTCAGTTTGAGAGTCATGCTGACTCTAGCCTGCACTTGCATGACCCTGAGAGTGAGTGCCTCCTTAAATTTTGCACCCTTGTTTTCTCACTCACCTCACCCTAGTCCCAGCCCAGAGTGGGACAGGTTAATTAGGTAAGAGAAGAGTGACTTCTGGCCCAAAGGTGGGAGTTCCGTCCTACTGAGTTCAGATAGGTGAGCTCTGATGAGCCTTGAATGCCACATCAGGCTTTAGGAATAAACAAATTCACACTTTATTGGGAGCCCCCCCTCCTCCTCAAAGCCCTGAGCATTGCCCCATATGAGTGGTGCCCTCACCCTAAGTGATCCCCCCTTTTGTTGACTCATCAGCCCTTAGGATACCAATACAAGGGTCCCCCATGACTTTTAAAATCTGTGGGAATGCATCTGCTACAACCAAGGCAGCCATTCTAGTCTTAGCTCAAAACCCTCCCTGGCTGTGTGAATTGGAAAGATTATCCTCTCTGAGCTCCCTCATCTATTAGATATCCAGACCTATATTCCCTATCTGTTGTGAGGCAAAGAGGAGACCATGTATTAAAAGGTTTATAATCTAAAGCACTACAAAGAGTTATTTCCACAATATCTAAAACATTTCTGTAACTCTCCTGGAGCTCCAGTCCAGACCCCATGAGCACAGGTCCCAGGCCCCAAGTCCCGGGTTTCTGCTGTCAGCCTCTGAGCTGTGCTGGCCCTGGGCATGAGTGACTCTCCATCCTTCCTTTGACTGTGCCAGACTGTCTGGAGGATGCTGTCCAGTCCTCAGTGCTGAACCGTCAGGTCCCCTCTGGCTGCCTCCCTGTGCTACTGTCCCTACCTCCAGCCTCCAACCAGGTGCCCGGGCAAAATTCAAGATGCATCCACAATGACCCAATAATCTGCAGTGTTCTTTGTATTCCTCAACAATTGTGACTACCGCTGGTTTCAATCAGAAGTATCCCAGAAAGTCTGTGCTTACCTGGGAAGGCCAGAGAGAAGTGACTTGTCAGACCACACTTAAATGCCGTGCCCTGTCTGGCACCGGTAGAAATTTGCCCATTATGGACATCATCACTGCCCTCTCCAGACTTTTCTTGTAAATTGTGTTTGGAGGCTGAGGCCACGAAAAGTTCACACAATTTTCAGGGTTTCAATCCCACCCACATCCAAACCATACTGACTCCCCTAACTTCGGGTCCAGGAATGGTGATTACAGCAAAAACAAAAAATTCCTGGGATTCCTCCCACGCAAATTCTACGCAATAAAAAACAGCCCTCCCTCTACTCTGGGAGACCCCCAGCTTCCATGGACAGCCTCACTCCTCCTGCTCCAATGTCCAGGATAGAAGGTGGCTCAGCTGTGATGGCAATGAAACTGAGGAACATCAAGAAGCCACGGAAGACCTCTGGGCAGTGGCCAGTTCAGAGAAGAATGACAGGTATGACTCCAGGCCCAGCAATGTCCACACTGATGCGGATGCCCATGGTGGCACCCTGGCTCCCCTGGACCTCCACCATGTCCATCCTAGCAACTGTCTTGCGTCTCCTTAGCGTCAGACTGAGCAGTGCCGACATGGAGAGGCGAGGTAACAATCCTGGAGCAATGATTTTCAGAACTACGGGCCCTGGCAGGTGCTGTCCGGAGCATTTCAGGCAAGCCAATCCTGGGGCTAACTCCTAAGACCGAGTCGCGCGGGGATGTCCAGGCCTGACGCCCCTCACCGCCAGAGGGCGCTCCAGGTAGAGATCGGCCCTGGTGCAGCAGCGCTCCCACAAGGCTGTCTCACCGCGCTGGCAGGAGTAAGTCCCGACCTGGGTCCGCCGCACCTCGCACATCTCCAAGGTGGCGAGGAAAGAGCCGGAAGCGCGGCAAGGAAGCAGACGACCTATGGGCAAGAGTGTCTGGACGAAAGCAAGGCCCACGCTAGCTAGGACTCCAAATGCAACTGGCTGTCCAGGGGCAGTCCTCCAGTGACCATCTCCCCACGCTCCCTGTCAGCCCCAGAGGATGGAGGCCACCTACATTAGTCTTACTAAAGTTTAATCTGGAGCTTTTGAGTTACTAACTAGGGCATGAGCCACTGCCCTGCACCTTCCCTTAATGCCATGATGGGGCAGGCGGATCAATCTAATCAGCCCACATGGGCTACTCGTTGCCCTTATCAGAGTCCAGGGGTTAAGGTCAGACTCTTTATGCTGCCCTTGCTAAATCTCAGCTTCTCTCTGCAGTTCTAACACCTCTATTCCTGCCCCCCAGTATGGAGATTTTAGGTGAACTACTGTCATGTTCTCATGACAGTAGTTCCTCTAGTGTTCAGGTGTTCAAGTGAATGAGGTTGCTGGTGGGAGTCAATAAAAGGAGGCCTGCGGTTCTGGTGGAGTGATCCCAATAACTGATTTCCAACTCTCTGCATGTTATTTTATAGTCGTGAAATGGTATTCACTCCCCAACTCTAGACAATGACAGTCTGCCCTATAGTTAGACTTCAAACAGAACTCCCAAACAATAAAAGGGATAGAGAATAACTGCATTATCCACAGTCCCAGAAGAACTGGGAAGGTACAAACAGGTCCCTGTTGTTTCATGCACACACTCACCCTACCTCCCACTCTCTCCCACTTGCAAATCCACATAGATCTCCTTAGGACAGAGATCAAAGGAATCAGGACTTCCCAACCAGGCTCTCCTAGAAGCTTCGAAGGGTCCCATGCAGAGTGGGGCTCAGAATGGGAGTCCCCAAGCTAGGCAGACCCAGCTCAAAAGGTTCTGGGTCCAGCCCGGTGGTGTGTCTCAGTGGTTGAGTGTGGACCTATGATCCAAGAGGTCACAGTTAAATTTCTGGTCAGGGCACAGGACCAGATCCTGGGCTCCATCCCCAGTAGGGGGTGTGCACAAGGCAGCAGATCAAGATTCTTTCTCATCATTAATGTTTCTGTCTCTCCCTTCCCTTCCTCTCTGAAATCAATTATATATATTGATTCAGAGAGAGAGAGAGAGAGAGAGTGTGTGTGTGTGTGTGTGTGTGTGTGTGTGTTGGCCCTAGCTGGTTTGGCACAGTGGCTAGAGTGTCAGCCTGCGGACTGAAGGGTCCCAGGGTTCAATTCTGGTCAAGGGCACATGCCTAGGTTTCAGGCTCCATCTCCAGTAGGGGACATGCAGGAGGCAGCCAATCAATGATTTTCTCTCATCTTTGAGGTTTCCATCTCTCTCTCCCTTTCTCTCTGAAATCAATAAAATATATTTTAAAAAATAAAAATAAACAAGAGGTTTTGGGTCCAGAGGTCTTGGGGCGTGGACTGGTCACAGATAAGTCCCGACAGGCGGGTTGTGACCGGTCTTGAGCGGCCAGAATCAGGAGAGGGAGCGTTACACATAGACGCAGCCCTGCACCTTCTCCCGGCCCCATAAGGATTCCAACCTGTTAAGGATTCTTGCACCACCTGCGCTCGCCCTCTAGGGGCCAAAAAAATCGTCTCCATCTCTAACAGCCTTCCCTTCTTTGTCAGGTCAGACACACACACACCCCTTCCCTCCCCCCCCCCCCCCCCCCCCCCCCCCCCCGCCCACCCCGAGAAGTTCTGGCAGTAGCCTCCCGCCTGCCCTGGAGGCGCTGTCCAGCCCGGGGTGCTGAAGCACCCAGAGCCCTGCCGCCAGAGAACAGACCGCAGTCCTAGCCTGCAGCTGCTATTCCTAACCCGGGCATCGTCCAGACTGGCCTATTAATCTGTATGGATGCCTGTCTGCCTCAGCAGGTTTAAACTGGAATTTCCCCAGAGATCCAAGCTTTCCTGAGGAGGCCCAGGAATGCCAATGTTTGTCCAGGGGCCTGGAGCCTTGAGAAGTGGACAGTACTCAATTCCTGTGCACCATTCTGGAAGCAGTAGGCATTCACGCACTACAGGCATCTCCACTGCCCTCTTCACCCTTGTCGTATGAGTTGTATGGTTCCCCACACAACTGGGGAGGGCCCACTCACTTTCCAGGAACTCAATTCTTCTTCCCACCTGCACCCAAACTAGCAGGCCCAGCCACTGAAAGGGGCGAGGGTGAAACAAGCCCTGGGATTCCTCTCATACACATTCCTTGCAGTAAAGATGCCTCCACTCCACTCTGGATGACCACCAATTTTCATAGATACCCACGACTACTCTCCTCACCCAATGTCCAGGAGGGGTGGGTTGGGGGGGAGAGATCAGGGGTCCCCAGTGAAGGGCTCTGCAACTTGGAGTCTAGAGTCTTGCCCTTGAGGGAGTAAATGACATGGTTGCCCCGTGAATTTATCATAATCGTGATGGCAGTGATGTTGGGCAGCATGAAGGAAACTGGGTATAACTACTAGGGCAGAAACTAGTCCAGAAAAGAGCGGCTGGTAGGATGCCAGAAGGAGCAGACAGGTGGCTGCATAGGTGCCCAGGACCAAGCCCACTCTGGATCTACCATGTCCTGTTGCCCCAGAACCCCATGGGTGACCATTATAGCAGCCCAGGGCCCCGTCATCTCTCCGTAGCATCAGTCAAACCTCGGTTCAGATTGGGAGAGGAATGGGGTACAAGTGGAGGCAAAAGGGTGCATAGTGAATCATGTTGCTTGACTCTTGACGTCTGCTCCCTGTCCTTATCCAGGATGCCTGCTGGTGCAACCTGGATGAATGAAGATAGGCAGCCTGTGTGAAGGAACACACCTGTGTGGGCAGGAGTGGGCGGTCCACCAGCAGTTGAAAAAGTCTAACCCTTGTATACTGAAACCTATATAATTTCATTAACCAATGTCACTCCAATACATTCAATAAAAATATATCTATAAAGAGAAAATAGATTGACCATAACAGCCACTGGAAGAGATATTTTGAGAAAGCTTTCTTGCTGATTCTTCACAAATTCCATATCATCTCAGTTTAACTCTGTGGGCTACAGAACACGCTAAAAACTGAAATGTGTACGTACATAATTACCTCTCAGAAAATAAACGGATCATTGGGCTAAAACAACTTGGCAGAACCATTCCAATTTGACATCATGTGGAGATAGCCTTAGATCTAATCACTTTTTTCTTAGGATCCATAAAGGCTTCATTTTTTAAAGAATAGTTACCATAGCCCTAGCCAGTATGGCTCAGTGGATAGAGTGTCGGGCCTGCGGACTGAAGGGTCCCAGGTTCGATTCCGGTCAAGGGCATGTACCTTGGTTGCAGGCACATCCCCAGTGGGGGGTGTGCAGGAGGCAGCTGATCGATGTTTCTCTCTCATCAATGTTTCTAACTCTCTATCTCTCTTCCTTCCTCTCTGTAAAAAATCAATAAAATATTTTTTTAAAAAAAGAATAGTTACTATAAATTTTTATCTTAAAATTATGTTTTAAGGTTTTGTTGAATTTTTAAAGATAGTACTTCCAAATTAGGCTTAAAAGTTTGTTGAAAATTGATGTGTATTTTATAAAAATTCAAATAGTAAAATATTGTTTAAATAAAAAGAATGTCTTCTTCCCCAAAAGATACTGTTTTTCATTTGAATACTGAATGAATCATAAAATAGTTAATTTTGTTTATGTGTAATAACTATACAATTGTTATTTTTAAGAGTAATTATTTTCTATAGATAAATATTTATGGTCCACAAAAAAATAAAGTCTAACCCCACCCCAACACGTGAGCCCCATACTGTGGCCCCTATGGCAACAGATTAATAACTAGTGTTGCCCTGGGCATCATAGTGACCCCAAAAGACAAGGTGGGTATTAGCAAACCCATTAGGCATACGGGAAGACAGAGGGTCAGAGAAGGCATGGGAAAGTGCTAACACCCAAAGACAAACTTCTGGTGTTCGATTCACTCCAACATCCTCTTCCCTGTTCCTTGTTCTCCACTTCATTCATCAAGGACCTGGTGATAATGGAGGTCCCTTCTATCAGACCCAAACAGCTCTGATGACGACGGTAATTAAAAAACAACCACTCCAGGGTTCTCCACATAATCCTTCTGGGGGGACAGTAGGAGGGCTATTACCTTAGGGCCAACATGCCACCCTTTGGCTGGCCTGACATAAGCACAGGAACAACACCCAGTGAGGAAAGGACTGCCAGTCAGACCCAGGGGACAGGTGGGGGCCTGAGGAAGTGCAGGTGCCTCCTCACCTGCAGCGCCTTCAGGCAATGAGCCAGAATGCTGCTTCAGTTTCTCACCACAGAGGTGAGCCACAGCTGTGCCATGCTGTTGTTGGGGGAAACATGAATCCAAATACTTCCAGCAGGCCTGGCCGAATGAGGGAAACTGAGGGGCACTGCAGGGGCCACCGGAAGAAGGCCAAGGAGGGAGCCCTCTCATCAGATCAGAAGATTGGCAGCCTGAGTGTCCACAAACGAACCAGAAGAAACCCACCACTGGGGCACCTGGGGATGAGGTAGAAGAACATGAGTGTGATCCTAATGTGGTGATGCTGGAAAGCACGAAGAAGCCAGATGCAGCTCCTTGCAGCAGGGCCTAATTCAGAAAGAGGGCATTGAGCAGCCGGAAGGCACACTCGTGTGCTTCCCTGAACCCTGGCAGGGCCTGCTGCTCCTCAGCTCCTGCTCTGCCCCTGAACATTCTTCCAGGGCCTTCTCCTGCCTTCCTATCTTCAGTCTGGGGCACAGTTTGAAGCCCAGAGGGAGGCCAGAGACTAGTTGCCACCCAGTATGTTCCAGGTGAGCTGAGCCTGCACCAAGTGCCCAGTTGCCAGTGTCCAGCACTGCCAGACACGGCTCCCAGCCCAGTCTGACCCATGTGGCAACAGTGCTTGGACTGGACTAGGTGCACAGCTCACAGGGCCTCAGCAGCCCATACACCAAAGAGCTGGCTGTCTGGGGAGGGAGCAATGTGGTGCCCTGGGTTTCTAGCAAGGGAGCATTTCCTCTGAGAAAGCAGAACCTGAGCCAGCCCAGGGCTCCACAAGGGGCTGCTGGGCCAGGGGCTGTTGTCCGGAGCACCACTGCCTGGCTGCTTCTGGGCCAGCCCTGGGAGAGTGGACAGCCAGCCAGAAGACTGCACATCACCCACCTGTTCCCCGTGTTCTCCCTCACCCATATCCGCTACAAAATGAAAATGCTAGGCCCTTTGTTCAAAAATTGTTATGCATTTCAGAATATTAAACCAAGTGCAGCCCCTCTGAAACTTCATGAGTTCCACAGCCATGAAGCCTACCAATCCCATATAGGTCTCATTAAACTTGAACTGCACTTCAGGTTAACTTAGGGGTTACTTATTATGGAAGAGCCACTGTCCCCCACCTCCTGGTTTGCCAGAATAAGGGAGGGGGCAGTTTCATCTCACCCTCCCACAGGACCTACAGAGCTGGGAAGTGAGCTATCTATGCAGCCTTGCTAAATCTCAGCCTCTTTCTGCAGCTCTGACATCCCCACATCCTTCCCCAGGGTATGGGGGGAGCTGGGGTCACACCTGAAAGAAGTAGGTAAGGTGGGGTCGTTAGAGGAGTTTCTGACGCATTCTCAGTGGCTTGTCTCAGTTTCCCCTCTGATACCTAAGAGACAGTAGTAGTTCAGGTCTTAAAAGAGGTTGCATGCGGTAGTAGTATCGGAAAGTCTCCGGGAGCAAGCTAAAGTTCTGAGTATCAGGTACAGGGTGGACCTAAAGAGTTGCTTTCCAGTTCTCTGTTTGCTATTTTATTATCATTAAGTGATGTCCTCCCCACAACTGAAACACTAGGGAAGGATGGACAGCAGGAAGAACTTCCAAACTGTAAATGGCCCGGAACTGTTGGAAAAGCAGGGACAGCAGAGGGCGCCATTGTGCAAATACAATCCTGGGAGGAGGCACCCGCGGGCACTCATTTTTCTCACACCCTCTCTGAGACAGGCTAGTTATCCAGGACAAATGGAAAAGGGAGACTGAGACCGGATGCTGAACGGCTAAGCAGTTTACAGCCATCTAGCATATCACAAAATCTTATCTTCCCTAACCAAGGACACTAAGAGTAAATGGTTTATTTACACTTCTCCCCAACTAGAGGGTAGATAGCATAAATCACCCTACTCAGGGAGATAGATAACAGAAATCAAGTGAGTGCCATTTGTGCCAACCACACCCAAGGACAGATGGAGTCAGGGGAATAAATCTCATTTTGGCACTTCAGCATAAAGCTGATGCAATACTCTATTGAGGGTCTCCCCTAAGGCCTCCCCTAAAATCCCCACCTTTAGAAAACAGGTAAGAACCCTCAAGACAAAGACCCAGCTCGGGCTCTCTCTGGAGCATGCCCATGCCTTTCTTCCCTCTCATTTGTGCATCTTTACTTTTCTTTCCTAAACTCTTAAGGGTCCCCATGAGACTTGCAACTGAGGGAGCTCGTCCTGGGCTTACCCCTGAACTTGTCTCCAGGGCCCCCTTTTCTCTGATTTTTCAGTGAACTAACAGCAGCACCACCATGGCTCACGTCCTTCACTGTGACTGACTTCTCAGCGAGTCCACGCAGCCCGGCATGGCCCACTTCTTTCCTATAACGTTTCTGGAGAGCCAAAGCTGAGTACCGCCCAGGCTCCCTCTTACTGCTTCTTCTATGCTAAGCCATTCCTTATCTCACTGTCCCCAGCTTTGATAAACATACTCTCGAAATCACCTGGACTCATCTTGTGACATCTTTCCTGCATGAACCCACACACTACTGGCGGGCCTGAGGCAGACCCGCTCTAGGCCCAGTCCTCTTTCGGAGACATCTCTACCCTGCAAATGTACACAGAAACATCCGTTACCACACACACACACACACACACACACACACACACACACACACACACTCCCTGTTTTACAGGCACATCAGAAATCAAAGAGTTACAACTCCAGGTTCAGATTCTCCAAACAGCCTCTGAGGATCCCTTAAAGGGTGGTGTCTCCCAAATCTTTTGCCTTAATCCTTATCCCACCTCCAAACTATTTTCATGAGCTGACGCTAGTTCTGCTCAGTGAGGAGCTGGGGAGAGAAACTGAAACCCTGGTTTCCTTTCCCAGCCTGTGGCCCCCCACCACTTGGAAGATGCTCCCTGCATTGTCATTTTCCATGGAAAGTGAGCTGACACAATTTGGTGGAGGGAAGAAAGGGAGGGAGGGAGGGAGGGAGGGAGGGAGGGAGGGAGGGAGGGAGGGAGGGAGGGAGGAACAGGCCAGAGGGAGTCACTTTTGCTAAGCCATATCATTAAACCAAAATTTAATAACTAACCTAATTCAGTTTCAGCCTTTTCCAGGAGTAGAATTTTAAACCAATCAGCCTGGAATTTCCTGATCAGACACTTCTGCATAAGACCTCCTGCCTGAAATAATCCACTCTCTTAATCCCACCTCTTTCTGCTTACAAAAACATTCCACTTTGTACAACTCTTGGGAGTGCCTCTCTACTTTCTAGATGGGATATTGCCTGCTAAAGAGAAAATCACAGACCCAAAATGCCATCCCTCCTGCTAAAAGCCCATTATAACCAAACCTAGATTTAATACCTGATTTAAGTATAGTTTCAACATCTCACAGGAATGTAATCTTAATGCACCAGCCTGGAATTTTCTGGTCAACCACCAGCAAGGCTCTCCCCAACCGAAAAGAAAAAGATGTCCTGGCCTCAAAATAATCCTTTCTTTGCTTTTGTTACTAGCTCCCTTGCCTGATCTTTCTTCCTATAAAAACCTTTCATTTTGTAAAACCCCCCACAGTACCCTTCTAGTTGTTAGATGGGGTGCTACCCAATAGATAAATTGCTGAATAAAGACAATTAAATCTTCAATGTTACTCGTTTAACATGCCTGAGGTAGGCCACAATACTAGCCTCAATAAATTCAGGAAGACTGAAATCATATCAAGCATCCTTTTCATCATAATGGCATGAAAAAATACAAATATGTGGAGACTAAACAACCAGTGAATCAAAGAGGAAATCAAACAAAAAATCAGAAACTATCTTGAATAAATGAAAATAAAAACACAACTTTTCAAAATTTATAGGATGCAGCAAAAGCAGTTCTAAGAGGGAAGTTCAGAGCTATACAGGCCTACCTAAAGAAACAAAGAAAAAATCCCAAATAATCCAACTCTACATCTAAAGGAATTAGAAAAAGAAGAACAAACAAAACCCAAAGTAAACGGAAGGAAATTTTAAGATCAGAATGAAAATAAATGAAATTTAAGAAAAAAGAAAATATCAATAAAACTAAAAGCTGGTTCTTTGAAAAGGTAAATAAATTAGACAGGAAAAGAGAGTGAGAGCCCAAATAAATAAAATCATAAATGAAAAAAAGAGAAGTTACAACTGACACCACAGAGATAAAAAAGTCATTAAAGAATACTACAATTATATCCCCCAATTTGATAATCTAAATAAGTGGAAGTATATAACCTTCCAAGACTGAACCAGAAAGAAATAAAAAATCTAAAAAGACCAATTACTAGCAGTGAAATTGAAGCAGTAATTAAAAAACTCCCAATAAATAAAAGTCGAGGACCAGATAGCTTCACAGATGAATTCTACCAAACACTTAAAGAATAATTAATACCTATATTTATTTTTTAAATATATTTTTATTGATTGGTTTCAGAGAGAAAGGGGGAGAGGGAGAGAGAGAGAGACAGAGAGACAGAGAGAGAGAGAGAGAGAGAGAGAGAGAGAAACATCAATGATGAGAGAGAATCATTGATTGGCGCATAACCTACACTGGGGATGAAGCCCGAAACCTGGGTATGTGCCTTGACCAGGAATAGAACCTGATCTCCTGGTTCATAGGTCAACGCTCAACCACTAAGCCATGCTGGCCAGGCAATACCTATATTTCTTAAAATATTTCAAATATTGAAGAGGAAGGAACACTTCCAAACTCATTTTATGATGCCAGCATTACCCTGATACCAAAACCAGAAAAGACATTACAAAAAAAAAAAAATTCAGGCTAATATCCTTGATGAACATAGATGTAAAAATTATCAACCAAATGTTAGCAAAACAGATTCAAGAATTGATGAAAGGGATTATACACCATGTCCAAGTGGGATTCATCCCAGGCATGCAAGGATGGTTGAACATCCATATAGCAATCATTGTGATATATTACATTAATGAAATAAAGGACAAAAACCATATGATCATTTCAACAGATGCAGAAAAAAGCATATAAAAAATTCAACATCCTTTTATGATAAAAACTCTCAACCATTAGAACTAATAAATGACTTCACTAAAGTTGAAGGATGATACAGAATCAATCCACAGAAATCTATTGCATTTCTATTCACCAATAACCATCAGAAGAAGAAATTAAGAAAACAATCCCATTTACAATCACGTCAAAAAGTATAAAATACCTATGGATAAATTTAGCCAAAAAGGTGTAAACTGCACTCTGAAAACTGTAAGACTTTGAAGAAATGTAAGAAGATATAAACAAATGGAAGGATAAACCTTGCTCATGGATTAGAAGAGTTAATATTGTTAAAACGTCCTTACCACCTAAAGTAATACACAGATTCAATGCAATCCCTATTAAAATAGCAATGGCATTCCTCTCAGACTTAGAACTAATCCTACAATTTGTATGAAACCACAAAAAAACATGGATAGCCAATGAAATCTTGAGAAAGAATAAAGTGAGAGGTATCATGCTCCCTGACTTCAAACTATACTACAAAGCTACAATAATCAAAACGGCATGGTACTGGCATAAAAACAGATACATAGATCAATGGAATAGAGAGCCCAGAAATAAATCCTTGTTTATATGGTCAATTAATCCATGACTAAGGAGGCAAATATATACAGTGGGGTAAAGACAGTCTCTTTAATAAGTGGTGTTGGCAAAACTGTACAGACACATGCAAAAAATGAAATATACAAAAATAAACTCACAATGGATGAAAGACATTAATGTTAGATTTGAAACTATAGAACTATAGAAAAAAACAAAGGCAGGAAACTCTCTGATGGTGCTCTTATTACTATCTTTTTGGATATGTCTCCTTGAGCAAGGGAAACAAAAGAAAAAATAAACAAATGGGACTACACTAATTTAAAAAGTTTTTGCACAGCAAAGGAAACCATTAACAACACTAAAAGAGAGCCTTCTGAAGGGGAGAAGATATTTTCAAACTATACATCTAATAAGAGGTTAATATCCAAATCTAAAAATAACTCAAAATACAATTTTAACACCAAACACTTCTCCCCCAAAACAACGCAATTAAAACATGGACAGAGGATCTGAACAGGCATTTCTCTCAAGAGGACATACAGATGGCCAACAGACAAATGAAAAGATGCTCAACATCACTAATCATCTGGGAAATGAATATTAAAATCACAATGAGATATCACCTCATTGGCTATCATCAATAAATCAACAAGTAGGAAGTGCTTGCAGGTTGTGGAGAAAAAGGAACCCTCCCACGCTGTTGGTGGGATGGTAAATTAGTGCAGCCACTCTGAAAAACAATATGGAGATTCCTCAAAAATTTACAGACAGAACTTCCATATAACCCAGAAATTATTTTTCTGGGTATTTATCCAAAGAAAACAAATACATTAATTTGGAAAGATTTATGTACCACTATGTTTACTGCAGCATTACTAATAACATCCAAGATATAGAAGCAAGGAAGGTGTCCATCAATAGATGAAAGGATAAAGAAGAGGTCGTATTGAAGTATGGTAGTAGAAACTGCTGTTTGGGTTCTGTACTTATTTGTTTGCTAAAACAATAGAAAGTTATTTTGACTTTCTGAACTTATGTATGCTGTCCCAATACTCCATTGATGATGGTTTGAATATCCCATTGATTGTGACCTCACTGGTTACTGAAGCACATTCTTCTGGGAATCAGAAGAGCACGATTATCCTAAATTGTTTCAGTTAAGCTACAGATAACTGAGTTTCGGTTGACTCAGTGGTCCCGGAATCTGGACAGCACAATTATTCTAAATTGTCCAGGTGGTCCCAGATAATGTGTTTCTGTTGAATCAGTGATTCGTAAATACTTTAGATAACTAACTTGCTCAATTTTGCTTCTGTAAAGAATGCTTTTCGCGAAACAGGTTCCTTATTCCAGACCCAAAGATGCAATCGATACTTTTGTGATATTCTGCATATAAGCCAGATGTGGTAAGCTGTTCGGGGCTGCAAGATCTGGAGCGCTTTTGCTCCCTCGTATGCCGCCGGCTTTTAATAAATGACTCCATAATTCGGCTTTTTGAGGTGTCCTTTGTGAGATGGGGGTTACAGTACAACATTATGTATACACAATGGAATATTATTCAGCAATGAAAAAGAATGAAAACTTGCCATTTGTGACCTAGCGGGTATTATGCTAAGTGAAATAAGTCCGACAGAGAAAGACAAACACTGTTCAATCTCACTTATATGTGGAATCTAAAAAGTTAAAAATAATTAAATGAATTTAAAAACCACAACAGAAACAGATCTATAGATATAGAGAACAAGCTGATGGCTGCCAAAGGGGAAGGGTTGGGGGAGGGGAACTTTTTTCTAAGACCCCAGTTCATGAATTGTTTAATAAAGCCCATTAGAGCTTCACATTCCCTCAGTTGAATTTGTGGGGGGTTTTATTTTTGTTTTTTTAACACTGGGTACACTGTGAAGCTGCAAGGTGACATTTGTGGAGGCTGTGAGGTAACACGAACTCATGTTTACAGTAAAATGTGAAGGTTAAAAAGCAGGACGCTAAGTTGTTCACTATGTCAATAGTCTTTTGCATATTGATAAAGACTAAAAGGGAAGACGGGGAAAATGAAACAGATGGATTAAGGTTATTTCCTTAAGGTTTTTTTCCCTTGAAACTATGTCAAATTATAAAATGGTTGCCTTTAGAAGACAAGGTTATTGGTGACTCTTTTCCCTTGCTTCTTCCCAAATATTCTACATTGAGTAGGTATTACCTGGATAATCAGAGGAAAGGAAACCACAACACCGCCCTCTCCCTCCCCCCGCCCCCCCCCCCCCCAATGCACACCCACAAAGAAGTTGTTGCCACGGCATTCTGGAGTAGGGACTGTCCCCTTTCCCCCCAAGGCTGCCTGTGTAGCTCTTCCCTTTTTCTCCTCACCTGGTTGCACCCTCATCACCCTCCTTAGAGGTCCTTCCACTACAAAGCCAGAATGTAAATGAATCCACTTGGAAAATGCAAGGAAGCGCGGTCAGATCTCAGCCTCCTGCTGTTGTCAGCCTGGGCCCCGGCAGCCGAGACTCGGAGAGGGGCGGGGAAAGCCATGGGGGAGTTTTCCGGAGCTCTGCCAGGCAGGAACAGAACATATGTCCTCTCGGGAGCCGGATTATTCCGTGCTTGTGAAGTATGGTAGCAACCATACTTGGGTAAAAATTGCTGTTTAATATTTTAACCTTGCTGTTTTGGGTTCTGTACTCATTTAAAAGTTATTTTGATTTTCTGAACTTATGTATGATTGAATACTCCACTGATGATGGTTTGAATATCCCATTGATTGTGATCTCACTGGTTACTGAAGCACATTCTTCTGGGAATCAGAAGAGCACAAATTATCCTAAATTGCCTCAGTAGCTACAGATAGTGCATTCCTGTTGACTTAGTGGTCCCGGAATCTGGACAGCACAATTATTCTAAATTGTCCAGGTGGTCCCAGATAATGTGTTTCTGTTGAATCAGTGATTCATAAATACTTTAGATAACTAACTTGCTCCATTTTTGCTTCTGTAAAGGATGCTTTTCGCGAAGCAGGTTCCTTATTCCAGACCCAAAGATGCAATCGATACTTTTGTGACATTCTGCATATAAGCCAGAAGTGGCATGCTTTTCGGGACTGTGAGGTCTGGAGCACTTTTGCTCCCTCGTATGCCGCCGGCTTTTAATAAATGACTCCATAATTCAACCTTTTTTTGAGGCGTCCTTTGTAAGATGGGGGTTACAGTACAACACTTGTTCCTACTGTTATCATTTCAAAGCGTTCAGGGGCAGAAGTGCCTGCCAACCCCTCTAATAAGGAAGCCCTTGTCTTTCCCTAGGACGACCCCCAGCACTCCGTCCCCCTCTTTTTGCTCCCGCAGGATTCTCTCCGCAGAGCAGAGAAAGAAGGTAGATTTGAAGGTGGGGGAAGAGGGACTGCAGCCTCCACAGATGCTGACAGGAAAGGAGCTTTCTTATCTCTGCTAGGATAGGGCAGAGATCCAGGTTGGGGAGTGGTGGAGCTGAGGCTCTTGGTTAAACCTTGTACTACATGTGGGTTTAATCTCAAGATCCAGGGATGCAAAAGCTGCAGCCTCTGCAGACCTACTTATTTACTAACAAGAGGAGACTGCAGAAAGCCAGGGAAGCGGGAGGCGGGGGTCCCCATGGGAGGAAGGTGTGTGTGTTGTGGGGAATGAGATGGCATGTAAAGAACATCAGGGTGAGGGAGACCAGGGTTCGAATCCCAGCTTCGCTCTCTCCTTGCTGGGCAACTTGGGCGAGTCACTGCCCTCTCTGAGCCTCAGCTGCCTCTCTGTAACTCAAGGATCCCTGTCCCTTTCTAGGACCGAGTGGCTGAGGCTGTTTCCTGGCCTATAAAATTAGGATCTTGATATCTACCCCTCATCGAAGGAAAGATCAGTCCAACCTTCTAATCCCAACTAACAAATCCTATCCATCTGGTGCCAAATACCTCTCCAGTTGCATCTCAGCACTCTCCCCTCACTTGATGCTCCTACCCACCCAGCCCACATCCATGCCTTTTCTCATTCTGTTTCCTCTGCCTGTATTTCCCTTCCTTTTGGGGATTAACAACTACTTGTCTTCTAACACTCAGCTCACCTCCTCCAGGAAGCTTTCTTAAATTCCCCACCTGCTGGCTGGGTGAGGTGCCACTGCCCGGGCTCCTGTAATATCACCGGCATATGCCACTGTTGCCCTCAGCAGCCAGTGATGGCAGCTGAGGTTTACTGAGCACTTTCTAAGTGCCTGGCCCTCTACCCAGCATCATCTAGTTAAATCCTAACCACATGGGAGGGAGGTGTTGTCTTGGTTCTCGTTTTGCTGATCAGGACACTGACCTGAGGGAGATGAAGGGCAAGTGCCCAGGTTGGGAAGTGAACCAGGGCGGTGTCATGCCAAAGCCCATTGAAGCTTTTGCTGTACACTCTGTCTGCCCACGTCACCCCTTGAATACAGGCAGAGTTTTCTGTTTCGAGCTATGTTCTATCCTTCCTCTGACCTGTGGACACCACGCGTGCAGTGTTGAGATAGGTGCCTCCGCCCCACTCTGCCAATCGGAGTCCCAGGGAGGGCTGAAAGTCTTGGAATCTAGGAAGAACCTTGATGCCAGGGACCCTCCCAGGGCTCAGCCTCCGGTGCCCTGCCACCTGATGCTACATCCACACCTGCCTCAGGTCAGGTTTAATCCAGATAGAGGGACCTCCACTTAGAGGTCATGGTCACGTGTACTAATGTGGCCCACCTGGCTTCAGTTCACTGCATTCTCACAGTAAACTAAGAGGAAGTGAGGGGTATGGTTTTCATTTTACAGATGATGGAAACGGAGGCTCTGCTGACATCACAGAGCAAGTGGAGGGGACCAGAAGTGACCCCAGGGTTGTCTGATGTCCAAGCCCTCTGGCTTGCCCAATGCCTCCCACCTGTTCCTGGAAGGGCCTCGAGGATGAGAACTATGATTCAAATCTGCATCCGTCGTGGGTCAATGTGACACCCAGGCACCAGGACGGTTGTGGGTTGTGAAAGTCTGGGCTGGGCAGGGGCAGGCTCACAGCAAGCCCAATAACTGTTTATTGGCAGAGGTCAGAAGGGCAAAGATTACCATCCCCACCTTAGAGATGAGGAAGTTGCAAAAAGAGAGGAGTAGGGAAGTTGTCCAAGGTTACCCCTGAGTCAGAGGAAGAGCAGGGATTAAATCCACAACCTTTGTGTATCAGGACGATGCTCTGCCAACTTAGCTACCCAGCCAGGGTAGTGATGCCCATCCTTTACCTCCTCCCCTGCCCAAGCTTTTTTTTAAAATCCTCATCCAAGGACATGCTTAGAGAAAGGGGGGAAGGGAGGCAGGGGGAGGGGGAGAGAGAGAGAGAAAAACATCAATCAGCTGCCTTCAGTACATTCCCGCCCCCAACCAGGAATCAAACCTGCAACCTTTTGGTGCACAGGATGACGCTCAACCAACTGAGCCACACCAGCCAGGCTCTCCTTCTCCATCTTGCTGGCCCCAAAACACAATAGGGGATGCACTGACCTGAGAAGAGCATACTTACCTAGGGAGCAGATCCCGCTCCCACACACCTCTCCCCTGGGGGCCCCCAATGCAATGGATTTTGAAGTGAATCCTAGAGTCACTGATCAATAGTCCCTTAATCCCACAAATGTTTCCAAGACTTTCTCCTGCCAGGTGGGGCTGGCCTGGGGTCACCGGGACCCTCTGAAGTAGCCCTCATTCCCAGGAAGTGGCTTCTCCCGCCCCTCCCCTTGCCCTTCCCCAGTCCTGAAAGGTTTATAGCCCTGTGAACAGAAATCCACTTCCCCAGAAAAGGCCCTGGAGAATCCCTCCCGACTGTCATAGGCCCAGGCTGGCGATTCCAGTCTAAAGCAGTGAGGACAATAGGCCCCAAGCCTAATGGGGGCCCTCCTGCCTCTGTAAGATCAAAGCTGCTCCTGGGGCTGAGTGATCCTGGGCCAGGAGGGGGGGGGGGAGCTCTATTCAAGGAGGAAGCCCCTTGACCCAGGTAATTCTTGGGGGAGGCAATCCCTTTCAGAGGTCCCTAGCCTAGGTTCAAAGGCTGGTGGGGGCTGAGCAGTTGGCAACAGAAGGGGAAGGGCCTACATCAGAAAACGGGGGCTTCCTGTTGATGGGGGGGGAGGCGGCCCACTGCCTGGCTCCCCATCCCTCTTCCTCATCCAAGTCTGAGATTCCCAAACCGCCACGGAAGCCCGCACCCCGCGCGCATAGAAGGGGAGAGACAGGAGAGCTGTCAGAGCCACGAAGGAGCCCTGAGGCACCGCCGCAAGGGCCGCACAGCTCAGCACCTCCCGAGACAAGAGGCAGCTTCCCTCTAGGCCCCCACCCGGGCCCATTACCCCAAATGCGGGCCTCCTTCAACGGAACGCTTCTTTCCCCGAACTCGTCGGAAGATCCTGGCACATGAGAGAACTAGGGGTCCCTTCGGACCCCATCTCTTTTCTTTCCATCTCTCCATCCCAGGGGTGGAGGGTGGCCCCACAGGACCCGGCCCTCCCCCCTGACCCCGCAGGTGTCGCTCTCACGGAGCCCCTTTGCAATTCATTTTTTTCAATTCTGCGGTCCCCTCACCCCCCGCATCCTGCTCTGGGCATCACAGGAACACTCACGGTACTTAGGGGCGTCTTCACTCTGTGTTGAAAGAAGGGTCTTTGATCTGCTTGGAAATTAAGTTCTGAGGGAGCAGCCTGGGAGGAAAGAGAAAACGAAATGGGACCGGGAATCAGCGGCCACTGCCTGCGAGAGAGACGCACACCCTCCGGTGGGGCCGCCACACGCCAACGCGCATCCCTCAACTCCGTCGTCCCGCCCAGGCAATCTCCACCGCCCGCCCCCACCCCCAGGCACCCCGAGGCCCCCGAGACCCCCACAGTCCCCGCGGGCTTCTCCAGAGGCGGGAGCTCGGCTCAGGGGCCACGCCAAAATGGTCCAAGTCAGGAATCCGGCACCTTGTGTGGCTCAAGCACCTTGCGATGCTGCTACCCTGTTCCCCAACAGAGACGGTGTGGAAGGGGGGAGGGGAGGGGCTCCTCCGAGAGGAGAGGACGCGGAGTCGGTGGGGGGCCTCTTGCGTAGAGCGGGGGGGGGGGGGGGGTTGGTGGTTTCAGGATAAGGGGAGGGGAGGCCCCGCCAGGGGGAGGAGCCGCTACCAGCGTCCCGTGGATCGGGGCTCCCTCCCGTCGCGGCTCCGCTATAAAACCCCGGCCCTTATGGTCGCAGCACCCACGGCGGCCTCCTCGGCGTGCGACCCCCGGCTCCGCGGCGTCTTTGCTCCCGCGCAGGATGCGGCTGCTGCTGGCGCTCCTGGCCCTCGCCGCCTCCCGGCCCTTGGCCCGCGCAGGTGAACGCCTGGGCTCCGGCCCCTGCCCCTCGGCTGGCCCGCCTGCGCCCCCAGCCCCGCGCCCCGCGCCCCGCGCCCCGGCCCAGGCTGCGCCCGCGGCTACCGGTGCGCGCCGGTTGCGCGTCCGTCCCGAGCGGCGCGTGCGCCGGGAGCTGCGACTGCGGGCGGACCGGGCGTGAGCGAGCTCGTGGGCGCACACGAACGGCCACGTGCTGTGCGGGGGAAGCGTGTGCCCGCGTGTGCGCGGCGGCCCTGGGCGAGAGGAGCGTGCGAGTCCGTGGGAAGGATGCTTCTCCCACCGCCTTGACGCGCGCCTCTGCTTCTCGCTCTTCCTGGCGTCTCATGCGGTTCCTGGTCCCCCAGTTTGTCGCTGTGCGCCCCGCGGGTCTGGGGGCTGGGGGGCTGACCCTTCCTCTCTGCCCGAAGCTACGGCAACACATTGGGTGTGGCGGGTCCTTGGCACCCCCGCTCCCTACCCTGAACCCCTTGTCCCCGGGGGCACCTTCCTGCACCTCCCCAGCGGCCCCAGCGCTGTGTGGGGAGCCTGGCTGGGGAACTCTGGAGACCCGAGGTCCCCGGTTGAGCCGGTCTTTCCGGCCAGCGTGATTTTCGTTTAAAGATTAATGGTGAGGCCAAGCTCTTAGTTATTCTCCTAGGTGGGAGGTGGCAGGAGAAATGTGTTAATATTTGATAAGGAACTGAAGGCGCTTCCAGCGGCTGGGCGCAGGGACCCGGGAAGCACCTTTTCTACGACCTCCCCGGGGCCCACCTCCTTCCCGAAGCCCCCATCTGCCCGTTCCCAGCTCAGCTACCCCTAAACCATGGTCCTTGGCGCCCATCCGACCAAACCTCTTCTCCAAAGACCAAACCTCTTCTCCAAAGCTAGATGCCCCTCCCTTGGAGCATGGTGTTGGGGGTGGGGAGGGGCGGGGGCGAGGGAACCTCTGCAGCAGGGAGAGCGGGCGCGGGCGCGGGCGCGGGCGCGGGCGCAGGACAGACTTGGCCGCCTGGGGAAGGAGGGCCGGGATGAGGGGCATCTTGCAGCAACTCTCAGGAGAGGAGGAAAGAGAAAAAAGGCAGTGAAGGGGTTCAGAACAGGACTCCCCACGATGTGCCCCTTGGGCCTGTGAATTATTTTGAGCTGAAGGCAATCGAAAAACTTTTACCTCTCCCTGAAAGACTTTAAATTGGGGACCTTACCAACCATGAGTTATTACCGGAACTGGCTTTTAACGACTAACCTATAAGGCAGGACAGACTTCTAACTGCTGAACGTCTGCTCTTCTTATTGTTTTGGGTATGAGCTGCCTCCCCTCGGAAGCCCCAAGGCGCCTTACCTCATCCTCAGCCCAGAATGCCATATGGACTTCATTTTCCCTTTCTCAGAACCGCTCATGCATGTGGGGTTCCCACACATACAGATGACATTAAACTTGTTCATGTTCTCTTGTTAATCTGTCTCATGTCTATTTGGTGATCAGACAGCCCAGAGACCCCAGAAGGGCAGAGGACACGTGTTCCTCCCTTTCACAGCAGGATGTAGAGTTGGACCTTTGAAACCTACTTAAGCAGGTGGGCTCAGTAGAAAGAGAAAGGTTTTGCAATTAATTGGGATATTTTGTGGCTGTGTGGCCTTGGGTAAGTCATTCTCCGTTTTCTCATTTACAAAGCAGGATAGTAATTGACTTCCCAGGTGGTTTTAAGGATCCCCCATAAGATAGTGGGTGTAGGTGCTCAGTGTGGGGCCTGATGGCTATGACGGCTCTGTCACTGGCCTGCGCCAGCCAACCAGGGCTGATCTCAGCTGCCTTCTCACACAGCCTGTGCTCCTTTTACCGCCTGGGCCCTGCCTTCCTGCAGCCATTCCATCCCCTAGGGAACTTGAGGCTGGGGAAGGACCCGGCTGCACATTGAAGTCCCCAGAGCACCTGCCGCCAGGAGAGGAGGGGAGAGGATAGGGGGCCCCTTCTGTCTCAGCCTCCGGCCAGGACTCACTGAGACTTTGCCCAGGACATATTTGGGTTTCGCTGAGCTGGTTTTCAGGATCCCTTCCTCCCCACTAGAGTGGGAGGGTGGGGTGACCAAGGTCCATCAGAGGGATATTCTTCAGTCATCTCGAAAGAAGGAGGGTCAGGGGTGGGAAAGTCAAGGGTGGGGAACAGTGGCTGGGGAATTGGCGATGGTGGTTAGGTCTCTCACTCTGTTTCTGGTTAGGGCAGGTAGGCTAGGTGGAACCTGGAACTTGGAGCCAAGATGTAGGTGTGGGTAGCCCCTATCCTTCCCGGGGCCCTCTTGGCGGGGGCCTGAGACAGGGCAGGTAACCCTCGGCAAGGGCAGCCCTCTCGGAACGTGAACGCACACCCATACCGGAACCTGAGCTGGTGTGTGACCTGCCACCTCTTGCCTAAAAGCCAGCTCTCTGCCCTCGGCTCACAGACAGGCCTGACCCCTGGCCTTGGCCCCATCAACATCGTGTTTTCCTGGCTGCTGCCTCCTGAAGAGGGCAGTTACAAGAGCATTCATCCAAGCAGGTCAAAAGTTTCTATGATTAAGACAGTGGATCAGAGGTTACCATTACAAACACAGGGGCTGTAGCTGGCAGGAAAGAGCAAATTCCTAAGGAAAGCTTAGCCTGCACCAAACAGGCCCTGGGGAGGCTGGGAGGGTTCCACCCTTCACAGCTGGCTCCCAGGGCGCTGGTTTAAGTAAGGCTTCCCTTGGAGGGCCTCCAGTCCAACTTGACCTTGGAGGCCGCTTCTGCCTCCAGGACCTCTGAGAGGTGAAGACACGGGAGGATTGTAACAAGGAGCTCTTCACGGGCCCAGGTGACCTCCCACTCATCTCATCGCCTCCCGGGGCAGGCACTCCGGCCTGTGGAAGACCGAGGAAGACCGTGTGGCTCAGAAGTCTGTGAGCTCTTCCGCTGAGAGATTAGGCCAGAGGCAGAGGCAGCCAGGGGACTGCTCGGCCTCAGAGCTCCTGCCACCCGCAGAGGGGCCTGCATGGAGAGTGGCCGCTCTCCCTTGCAGAGTGGACCCATTTGGGGGTTCCAGATGCAGCAACTCCAGGGGCAGCAGAGCCCTGTCCAGGGGAATGGACTGCTGGGGGGAAGACACTCAGGGACTGTCTGTCTCTGAAAGCGGCTGTCCCAGCAGGGCAGGCCAAGCATCTGATCCAGAGCTGGGGGACTTGAACGCCCAAAGTGGTTCTGAGGGTCCCAGAGCAAGAGGGTGTCCACTTTCTGTGAGTGCTCACTCCTGGCCTCAAACTCTTCCTCACACTTCCTAGCGAGACCCTGCCCTCCTCATGGCTCCCTCCCCTCCTCATGGCTCCCTCCCCTCCTCATGGCTCCCTCCCCTCCTCATGACTCCCTCCCCTCCTCATGGCTCCCTCCCCTCCTCATGACTTCCTCCCCTCCTCATGGCTCCCTTCCCTCCTCATGGCTCCCTCCCCTCCTCATGGCTCCCTCCCCTCCTCATGGCTCCCTCCCCTCCTCATGGCTCCTTCCCCACCTCATGGCTCCCACCCCTCCTCATGACTCCCTCCCCTCCTCATGGCTCCCTCCCCTCCTCATGGCTCCTTCCCCACCTCATGGCTCCCTCCCCTCCTCGTGGCTCCCTCCCCTCCTCCTGGCTCCCTCCGCACCCTGTCCCCATTCCAGGGACCCCAGAGAAGGTAGGTTTGGATTGGGGGCAGCCCAGGCAAGAAGTTGGGGGGGGGGAGGGGGTTTGCTCAGAGGACTGAGCTCAGGCTGAGTGGGAAGCTGTGCTTTTCTTAGGAATTTCCTCATCCCTGAATTCTTTCCAATTTGGCTTTTGCCATCTGTGAACGAATAAGAGGCCAGAGGGAGGGAGGCAAGGGAAGGGAAGGGCTCAGCAGGGATGTGACTGAGTTCCAGGCTACCCGCAACACTCCTGCCATCTCATCTAGTCCTCCCCACAGCCCAGTGAGGTGGGCCGTGTTGTTCCGCTTTACAGATGATAAAACTGAGGCTTAGAGAGATTAAGTGACTTGCTTCTAACCCCACAGCTCCTCAGCCAGAATTCCAGCTCAAGCTCAGGATCAAATGCTTTGTCCACCCTGCTGGTCCAGCCTTTAAAATATATATATTGATAGACTTTAATTAGAGCAGGTTTAGGGTTACAGAAAAACTGAGCAGAAAGCAGAGGGCTCCCATGTGCTCCCTCTGCTCCTGCCCAGTCTCCCCTATTGTCATGCATGCGTGTGGCATGTGTGTGGTGCAGCCTTTTTGCAGAGATGCTGGTTCTACCAGCCTGAGGCAGAGCCGGGATGAGTCTGCCTGGTCCCAAAACTCAGGAGTGTGGGGTGGTGGGTCAGGGGCAAAGGCTTGGCTGTCTTCCTTGCTGTGGGGCTGTGAAAGTTTAGCCAAGAATGGGTCTTACTAACAAGAGGGAGGGGCCAGTCTAATCTCCTGGAGGCATCACCCCCGGTCAACTCTGGGAAGGCAGCCAGAACCTGGCTCTGTTGTCCTAATCCCCCTCCTCCCCTCTCGCCTCCCTTCCAGGTTTGGGTTGGAGGAGGGAGGGGGAGGCTGATGAGCAGCAATGGGAGAGTGTGAAGGCCGGAACCTGGGGGCCTCGGAGCCCTGCCTGCCTGAGGGAGGAGAACCCGTGTCTTGGGGAAGGATGACCAGCGGATGAGTCACAATTCTTGTACTGCCTTCTTGCCCCATCCCCACCCACAGTTTCTTCTTAAGTGTCCTCTCCCAGGAACACGCCACCCTGACCCGAGGGGGGCTCTGACTCCAGGGAGGTTTGCAGCCTCTGACCCTCTGTGCATGCGCGCACACACACACACACACACACACACACACACACACACAGACACACACACACACACACACACAGACACACACACACACACACACACGGTGTTGCTTGTGTGCACACAGTTCACGGGCGCCCCTAGGGGCGTATGTGTGCGCAGGTACACAGACACACGCGCACAGGCCTCACCTCCTGCCTCTCTCTGCTCCAGAGTCCCACTGGTGCTACGCGACTCAAGCCAAGGACTCCAAGGACTGCGTGGGTAAGTCCAGCCAGCCTTGGAGACGTCCAGGCTGCAGTGGAGACACAAGGATGGTGGGAAGGACAAAGGATAATGGTGCCCCGGCAGCCACATACCAGCTCTGAACACAGGCACACACACATGCGGGTATACACTCCTGAGCATGGGGCCCTTCCCTGGCACCCGCATCATTGCCATCCAGAGGGGCGTCCTCGGGGATGTCAATGGCAGCAGCAGATGGAGACATTTGACTCTTTCGAGTAACAAAATGGAGACTTGCACTTTCTACTCAAATGCTGGCTGCTTTGGTCCTGCCCCTGCTGTCACCGGCCTGGGGACAGGGCTGCCCAGGGTCACCAGGGTTCGGGAACCAGGCTCCTCCCTGGGTCACACCCTGTCTCCAGCCCTTCCAGGGGGCCCACTCCACACCTGCCCAGAGCCCTCCCCTTCCCCTTTGAACTTTATCACACAGGTTATCGCTGCATTTCTCACCTCACAGCCCAGCAGCCTGGGGCTGTCCCCTCCCCCAGAGCTCACAGCCACCTACTGGCCACTCTGTTCCCACGCTGTCCCACATCACTGCCAGGCCCAAGGCCTTGCCACAAGTGAGCTGGGTGCTTGGGCCTGACCTCCAAGGAGCAGAGGAGGCTGCAGCCTGGCGCCAGGCACCCCGACTCCACCCGCCTTCTCTCCCTGCTCAGGGCCGGACCAGTGGGGTGGACAATGCCAGAAGGACCGCCAGTCCCCCATCAACATCGTCACCACCAAGGCACGGGTGAACGGAAGCCTGGGACCCTTCTCCTTCTCCGGCTATGACAAAAAGGAAAAGTGGACCGTCCAAAACAATGGGCACTCAGGTAGGCCCCGGGTGGGCAGGATGGAGAGCCTGGGCAGGCGTGGGCACCGGTCTAGGGCCCCTGAGTTCCCTGAGGAGGGCACACAGGCCCAGGTCCCGGGATGGGGGAGGGGAGGGGCAGGACAGGCTTTGGAAAGAAGTATTTGCAATACGTCATCAGGTCAGTCTGGGGCTGGGACAGGGGTGGGGGCTGGGGGGGGTGTTCTAGGAACGAAGGAACGACATGTGCAGAGGTATGGATGTGAAACAGCCTGGGAACTGCATGTGGCTCACAGAGTGAGGCTGGGAGGGGCCGGGGCAGGTCACCGAGGGCTGAGGAGGTGGCTATTCCCCTGAGGACGCCAGGGCACCATGGAGGGGGTGTGTTGGAGCAGGGGAGGGACCCACGAAGTTTCCTGTTTGGGGCAGTGGGAGGTGTGCAGAGAGAGGCAGATAGGGGGGCCAGGGAGCCTTCTAGGGCTGAGCCACCCATCCTGTCCCCTCCCTCGGGTCCAGGCCTGAAGCCCACAGAGGGTGGGACGTAGTTGAAGTCTTGCTTGGGTGGAGCTGGGAAGAGTGGTTGGAAGGAGCGGGGAGGTGGGTACAGGACTGCCCCTCCTGTGCCCTTCAGTGATGGTGTCGCTGGGGAACGGGGCCACGATCGCTGGAGGAGGCCTGGCCTCCCAGTACCGGGCCACGCAGCTGCACCTGCACTGGTCCCGGGTGCTGGATGCAGGCTCAGAGCACAGCCTGGACGGGGATCGCTTTGCCATGGAGGTGAGTGGCCCTTCTGGGGGAGAGCCTCGGTTGGGCTCTGAGGTACCTGCCTTAGAGGGGAAGGGGTCCAGCCCCCATCATTTCTCTCTCCTTCTCTCTCACCTCCCACCAGATGCACATAGTACATGAGAAAGAGAACAAGAAAGAGGCCCAGGACCCCAAAGATGAGATTGCAGTGCTGGCCTTCCTGGTGGAGGTGGGGCCCCCGTCCCCCAGGGTCTGAGGGGCTGCTTCTTAGATCCAGAGACGGGGATTTGAGCAAGACAGGAGGGGCCTGGGGAGGCCCCTTGTTTCTCAGTGACTTGTACACCCTCCAGGGGGCGGGGGGGGGGGGCGGGGTGCAGAGCTCAGAGCCTCTCAGAGTCTCAGGTGCAGAAGCTGCCTGCCCTCCCTACTCCAGACCAGGAGAACACATTGGGGTCACCGCCATCTCCCACAAGCCCCTCTCAAGCTCCCTCCCCTCCGGTTCCAGGCTGCATCCAGGAATGAGGGCTTCCAGCCGCTGGTGGAGGCGCTGTCTGCTGTCCCCAGACCCAGTGAGTCAGGAGGTCCAGAGGGGCCTGGGGGTGATGAGAGGGGTGGGGACTTGTTCCTCCAAAGGGGGGCCAGGCTCTCGGAGGGAGGTGTGTGAGGGAGGATCAGCGGCTCGAGAACCCCCTCTTCCCCTCCACTGACAGCGCCCTTTCTCCACCCCCACCAGTGATGAGCACCACAATGAAACAGAGCATCAGCCTGTTTGACCTGCTCCCTGAGGAGGAGAAACTGAGGCACTACTTCCGCTACCTGGGCTCGCTCACCACGCCGGGCTGCGAGGAGAAGGTTGTCTGGACTGTGTTTGCGGAGCCCATTCCACTCCACGTGGACCAGGTACACAGGGCCCGACTGAGGGTGCCACCTTCCACTGCCCAGCTCCCCCAAACCATTTCTCTAGATCTCCCCAGAGGTCCCCTGGGCTGGGGTGGGGCACCCAGGGAGCTGAGGGCCTGCTGGTTGAATCCACAGACACTCCCTGCTGGAGACAGACAAGAAAGGTCCCAGCCGTCCCATCTCTGGGTGAAGGGCTGGAGGGGAGAGGCTGCGGCAGGGGTGTCAGGAAAAGGCTTCTAGGCTGCACTCTGGAAAGGAGGTGGGAGTCGGCCAGCTGAGGGCAGGGGACTTGGGTCTTGGGGAGAGGCGCCTTCGGGGGAGGGCCCCGGGCCGGCCAGGAGCAGCTGAGAGAGGGTTGGCGTGCCTCAGTGGGAAAACAGGTCATTCATTCCACAAATGGTCCTCCAGTCCCTGCAGCACACTAGCCTCTGGGGGTGCAGCCGTGAGTCATTCCCGCCCTCCTGGTATTTTGTTCCCAGACAGTGGTTCTCAAAGAGCAGTCCCTGGACCTGTGGCATCTACATCCTCTGGGAACTTGCTGGACATTCAAATGCTCAGGCCTCACTCCTTACTGAATCAAAGTCTGGGGGGCAGCCTGGCAGCCTGGGGTCCAGCAAGCCCCCAGGTGACACGCATGCAAGTTCCAGGACCATTGTTCTGTGGTAACAGTGACATCAGTAGTTGTAATCATGGGCCCTCAAAGCTGTCCACTTGGCTAAGGGAAGCTAATGGGAACTGAGCGCCACCAGTGCCCAGCACTTTACACCTCATTCTTATCATCCACATGGGAACCTGAGGGGTAGGGCTCAGAGAGGCAAGGTGACTGGCCTGGGGTCACACCGCAGGGAGTCCAGCTCCCCCTGTCCCTGTCCCTTGGCAGATCCTTGCATTCTCTGAGAAGCTGTACTATGACAATGAGCAGAAACAGAAGATGACGGACAACGTCAGGCCCCTGCAACCCCGAAGGCAGCGCCCGGTGTTCAGGTCCCAGGCCCCCGGCCAACTGCTGCCCTTGCCGCTGCCCGCTCTGCTGGCCCCCACACTCACCTGCCTGGTGGCTGGCTTCCTCCGATGATGGCTCACCTCTGGACACTTGACCTCTGACCTCTGCCCTCAGAGGGCTTGGGCCTCCCTTCCTCTGCTTCCCAGGTTGGACTTGGATGATGATTGAAAGAAATACGGATATATTTTTAGAGAAGCCTTTCTCAGGTCTGTTTGGAGTTCCCACAACTACCCCTGCTCGGTTCCCCTCAACCTAGCCCTGTACCTGGGTAGGGACCTTGAGGTCTGGCGATGTCTTCGGAACAGGGACCACGTGGGTGTGAACTCCCTGTCTACACCCCACGTGGAGAGATGCGAGGGCACCTTGGAGCTCCAGCACAGTGAAAGCACAGAGGCCCCGCAGAGCCCACGCAGGCCCCGGCCAGCGCCCTCTCCTCTGTGCTAGGGCCGGAGAGGGCCGCTTGTGTGTGGCTACAGCCTCGGCGAGGTGGGTGACAAGAGTTCATTTATTTTCTGAAATACTTCTTGAGTGTCTATGTTCTGGAATGAGACAGACAAAAATGCCTGCCCTCCTGGAGTTCCCATCAATAAAATAGACATGTTGTACAAGGTCTCAGAGGCAGTGCGTGCTGTGGAGAAAGCCCGGTCAGGAAGGTGGGCAGGGAGGGCCTCATGGGGAGGGACATCCGGAAGACTTGATGGAAGCCAGGGAGGAGGCCATCTGGAGCCAGCCGGAGGAGTAGGAGGAGGAGGAGGAGGAGGAGGATGGAGAAAAGAGCCCGCGGGGGGTGGGGGGGTGCGCAGGGGGGAGAGGCTGTGTGAGGGGAGCCTCGAAGCAGGGGGCCTTTAAGGTAGGATATTTTAGGGATGCTGATTTTGGGCATGAGAGACTGGGAGGGTCTTTGCTTTGTGGAGCTGGGGTTGCTGGGTGAGGCGCACGGGGTGCAGGTGGGGGTGCTGTAGTAGCCCAGGAGCTGGTGGGTCAGAAAAGGACGGGGAGGAAAGGGAGTCACAGGTGAATCCAACGGTCCCTGGCCTTGCACTGGGGAGTTGGCAGTGAAGCCCCCTACCACCACTCTCCCCGCCCCTCCAGTGTGTCTTTGATGACTTTTCCCTCTGGGACCCAAGGAGGTAGTGAGACTAGGAGGGATAGGTGTGTGTGTTGGGGGGGTGGGGGAGGGGAACGCGGGGACTAGAAAGCCAAGGGCAAAGGAAATAAGGGCCCACTGGTGGGTCCCAAGCCAGGCCAGAGGGTTTGAGGGCCCCAGGCTCAGACCTCATCATTCAGGGCAGGGCTGGGTTTGGGAGGAACCTGCACCTTAAGACCCAGGAAAAGGGGACAAGAACAGGTGTGCTGGGTGAAGAGGCACCCCTCAGGGCCAGGGCCAGGGCGCTGTGGAGACCACCTCTCTAACAGACTCTCTGTCTGGAGGTGGTGGGCTCCCCGCAGGGAGGTGCATGAGCTGGGCAGCACACAGGGATCCCATTACCCAGCGTGAGAAGCTGAGAAGCGCTGGCCTGCTGGGTCGCGGGAGGGAGCTGGTTGGAGGAGGTGACCTCCAAGCCCTCTCTGACCCTGATACCCTCAGAGTCCCTGACCACCCCCAGCCAAGCCCGGGAAGAGGGAGAAAGGGCTGCTCCCCCTCCCTTTTCCTCTTCGTGACCAAGAATAAGCACCCACCTCCTTTCACTGGTAACCACACAGCTGTGGGTGGCAGGCGGGGAGGAGATTGGCATTGCATCACCATGGCAACAGCAGGCAGGCTGTGTCAGCGGGGGGTATGTGGACACTGAACCTGTTCTCTTTGGTTCCCACGGCAGCCTGCAGGGGATCTAAGATCTAAGTTGCACCCTCTCCCCCGCCTAGCTCAGGGCTCTTAGAAGTCCGAACCACCCCTTCCCCCCTTCTACACCCCACCTCCCATCCCCGACCCTGCCCTCAAGGCAACATTCAGTGAATAACATGGTAGCAGAACCAGGAAGTCCCAGCTCTGCAAGAGACTGGGGAGCCTTGGCCTCTCCAACCCAGGTAGCAGAACCAGGAAGTCCCAGCTCTTTGCAATAGACTGGGGAGCCTTGGCCTCTCCAACCCTCCCCCATCCCCCTGACCCCACAATAATAAACAATAATAAACCTGGCCAGTGGGGGCCAGAATGGGCACAGCTTGTCCGGGACCCAGCGTTCAGGCCTCCTCCCAGCATTCCACCTGCCCTCCCTGCACCTGTAGGCGGGAGCAGATGGCGTCAGCACACCACTCAAAGCAAGGTCACTCCTGGCCAGTCACCCAGGGGTGGGCAGCCACCCCCTGGAATTGGCTCCCGTGCCCTGGAGGCTGAGACTGATGGGCAGTCCCTCTGGCAGTATGTGATCTTGAGAGCCTCATCTGGGTAAATCACTCCCCCAGTGCTGCCCCCCACCCTTAGCCGACCCCTCTGGCTCCTGACAGTCGCTCAGAGATAATAGGGGGCCACCAGCGGCCCCTTGTTCATAAAGAGAGCCCAGCCCACCCTCAGTCACTTCTCTCCCATGCCAGCTCTCTCCTTTGGCAGTTATCTGAGGGAGATGGGCCTCTGGACCAGGGGCAAGGTGGGGTCTGCAGTGCCGTGTCCCACCCTGCCTCCGCTGGCTGCTCTGTGTCCCCAGCAGGCAGACCTCTGACCCCCTGTTTAGATTTGGCATCCGGGTGGGAGCCAGGGCCTGAAAATACTCCCTGTGTGTTTAGATGATTCTTGGAAAATAAACTTCCCCAATCTTGGCTCTTGGTTTGCACACTTGCTGGCCCTGCTTCCTGTGGCTCAGATCTGACGGTGCAGGGCGGGAGGGAGGAGTGTAGGAAGGGTAAGAGTATAAGGGTGTATAGGGGCTCAGGGTCATGGATGGCGGGGTAGTGCGGGCACATAGACACCCGGACCTGTAAAAGCAGCAGTCACGAAACTCCAGGGAGTGCCTCTCCTGAGACCACAGGTGACTGGCACCCTGTGTGGTGCGCCCCTGAGGCTTTGTGCTTATGCGTGGGCTATGGGTGGGCAGAGGCAGGGAAGCCAGTGGCCTTGTTCATAAAGAGGGCCCAGGGGCAAGGTGGGATCTGCAGTACCGTGTCCCACCCTGAACATGGAGGCATGGCTTCCCTGCAAAATGGGCTAAGCGTGGCCTCTGCATCGCACTGGGCCTAGCTGCTCGTGACCTTGGGAGGAAGGCCAGGCCTATCTCCATGGGTGGGGCACCGCTCCTGCACCTTGCAGGACACACTTCAAGCTGGCTCTGTTTGTTTATCTGAGAAGGGACAAAGGCATTATCTCCTCGAGAGACCAAGGACTTGTCCCGGGGCCCAGGCGCCTGCCTGGGGAGGAGCTTCCTTTGGAGGGGAGCTCCAGGACAGACGGAGTTACAGGCTAGTTCCTTCCTCAGAGGCCTGGCCCCGGCTAAGAGCGGACACGCAGAAGGCTCTCCATATTCCAAGTGTTGGCTTCTGCAAGGCCTGGGCGGACAGGAAGAGGGACGGGGGACAGGGAAGGGATCTGAGTACATTTTGGAACAAGATTTAGTCTTTCAACAAACACTGTTATTTCCTCTGTACCAGGGACTGAGGATTCAGGGGGGAAAATCCCAACCTGGGCCCTTCCTCCAAGATTCCTGTCCAAAGGGCAGGCACGGGGCACGGCGGGTACTAGGTCTTTGAAACGGAGGCTGTGAGAGCGGCACAGACACTCCTGGAACATGGGCCCCTGAGCCACACAGACCTGGGCTTGAGTCCTCGCCCACTGCTGACTAGCTAGGGAGGGGCTTTGGTAATTTAATTCACCCGAGCCTCCGTTTTCTCATCTGTAAAGTGGGGACGATGATGGTGTTGACCTCATAATGTTGCGGTAAAGATGAAACAAGAAGCCTGGCCAAGGGGATGTGTTCAATAATTTATAGTTATCATTATGATTCTTTTTATTAAAGAGAGCTCTGAAGGATAGGTAGAACCTACAAATGGGGGGAGACTGGCCCCTTCCAGGGATGGCCGGGAACTGTGGGTGGAGGTTAGCATTCCCAGGAGTGATACAATGGTCACCTCTGTGGTGAGTAGCAGACACCTGATGGGGTGGCAGTCCTCCTATGCAAACAAGAAACTGCAAGACCCTCGTGGAACCCACCTTTCCTCTCAGGCACTCCCTCCAGCACGCTAGCCCCATACACAGAACGGTCCATTGAGCAGGCCTCCAGCCTGACCTTTGCCAGAGTTGCCTAAGGTCACCCAGACAGCACAGGAGCCAAGGCGACCAGCTGAGGCCAGGCTGCTCTGCGCTCTCACATCCCTAGTCCCTGTCTTGTTGGGTGGGGTCAGGGTTGAGTCAAGCTGAGATAACCAGGCCCTTCTGCATTCCTGCTGCAGGGACTGTTGGGCTGAGACCCGTTCCCCTTTCTCCTTTCCTCCAGCCCTTCCCTGCCCCCTTCCCCAGGTGCTGCAGGATTCCCAGGATTCCCCGTGTGCCCTCTGATGTGTCCCTCTCTCTGTCACTGCTCTGCCCTGGCTGTCTGCCGGTGGGCCTGTGCTGTCTGCCTTTGCGGCAGCCGTCCCCTGCCTAGCACATGGTCTGCACCCACCTAGGGTTACCAGAAAAGCTTCCATTTCAGATAAACAACAATTTCCCCCCAAAATATGTTTTTATTGATTTTAGAGAGAGAGGAAGGGAGAGGGAGAAACAGAGAGAGAAAGAGAGAAGCACTGATGTGAGAAACATCGATTGCTTGCCTCCCGGACCCACCCCGAGCGGGAATCTAACCTTGACCTTTCGTTGCACAGGATGACACTCAACCAACTGACTCACGTAGGCTGGGCTAAACAACACATTTTTTCTTAGTGTAAGTACTATTATATCCCCAAAATTGCATGGCGCATATTTACACAAAACATTACTTGTTTATCTGAAATTGAAATTTCACTGGGTGTCCTGTAATTGTATTTGCTAGGTTTGGTGACCCTACCCCTATCTCACCTGCGGACTAAAGCAGGGCCAGGACTGCACCACTTCCTCCTCTTGACCTGCTCCCTCTCCCTCCAGCTGACCACACCTTCCAGGAACTGATAGCACACTGGGCACTGGGTTTTTCCCTTCTGGAATGGGCGGGGCGGGCGACTCCTGTGGGGCGGGCAGCCGGGCACACCTCAGAGCGGGTATTGGAGCAGGCCCTCTGCTTGTAGATTTCCTACCATTTTCGAACAACTTGGGAGAGGCCATTGCCAAGGAGATCTCTTATTCTTGCTCCCTGGGTCTCTGCCTGCCTCTTTTGTTTTTTGTGGGTTTTTTAAATATTTTTTCTTTATTGATTAAGGTATTACATATGTGTCCTTATCCCCCTTCTGCCCCCTCCCCCCAATCATGCCCTCACCTCCCTGGTTCTGCCTGCCTCCTGCCTCACTGAGCTGGAGGTGCCAGGACCACTGTCCTGCAGCCCAGCCCACCCCCCCCCCCCATCATCCCAGCCCCCTCTTGTGGAAGTGCCCCTCCCCGGTGCCCCTGCTGCTGCCCCTGGTGGAGTGAGGAGGCTCCTCTCGCAGGAGTTTGATTTGCAAGCCCAGGAGAGACTGGCTAGGTGCAGGGCCCCTCAGGGTGGAGTCCTGTCCACGTAACGGCCTGGAGTGCAGGAGGAGCAGGATCCAGACACCACTGGGCAGCTGCATGCTGTCCAAGCCAGATCTGCTCTCCAAGTCCCTTCACCTGGTGTCTTGCTACCTTTGGTGGTCATGATTTGCAGACCAACTCTGTTAGGCCAGGCCTTTCTGTAAGGTACTGTCACCCAGGATCTCATTTAATCTGACAGCAACCTGGAGAGCGTACGCTGCCAGGGAACAGCCTCTTCAGGACAGCAGGGGTTTCATGCGGGGTTTTCCTGGTGGACACTGTAGGGCAGAGCTCAGAGCCCCCTTTAAGAAAGGCTTGTCCTGGCCCAGCCGGCGTGACTCAGTGGTGGAGGGTCGACCCATGAACCAAGAGGTCACTGGTTTGATTCCGGGTCAGGGCATACGCCTGGGTTGCAGGCTCGATCCCCTGTAGGGGGATCACTGTGATCGGTGTTCCTATCTCTCTATCCCTCTCCCTTCTCCTCTAAACATCAGTGAAAATATAGAAAAAGAAAAGAAAGGCTTGTCCTAGCGTCAGAGTGCAGATGGCGGCCTCTCCGGGGAGGGGAAGCTTCTTCACACGAGGTCACACTCCTTCCTGTGGTGGCCCAGCCAATGACTGACCCACGGGGACTCCAAAGGGCCGTTCCAGCCCCAGAGCTCTCTGTAGGGCCAGTGGAGGCAGTTCACCTCTCTCTTCTCAGTCCTCCTTCCCTTTCCCCTGGTGTTGTTCCCAGAAGCATTCCTTAATGAACATCCTGCACCCATCAGCCTCCTGGGGAGGCCAGCCTGCAGGACCCAGGTGCACCAGTGCCCTGGCAGCAGCAAGCACATAGTAGGCCCTCAATCAATACCAGACTGGAAGAACTGGGACAGGCATTGTGGGTCCTGACTCTACACACATCACAGGACATTAAGAGCAGCTGATATTTATTCAGGTGAAACTATTTGACACGCTTCCTCTCTCAATCCTTGGGAGGTGGGCGTCTCTGTTTTCTCCACATTCAATGAGGAAAAGGAATCAGGGGGCCCAAGGCCAGCGGGTAGTAGGATTTGGACCCAGACAGTTTGACACTCAAGCCCACCCTGTGGTCATCAGCATCCTCTGCCATTTTCCGGAAGGAAACGGAGGCTTAGAAAGATAAAGGCATTCTCCTTGCCAGCCAGGGAGTGGCCTGCCAACCCCGCAGTGCAGTCCTCGCTGCTTCTCTTGGTCTGAGTGCTGCTAGGGGGTCCTCACTCACAAGGAGCTCGGCTGCAGGAATCACCGAGCCACCCACAGGCCCTGGGGTCATGTGCTGTTCCCTAGTCCTGTCCTTACCCACCTTGAGGCTCTTCTCACGAGGTCTACACATCAGCCAAACCCAGCTTAAGCTCTAGCCGGTTTGGCTCAGCGGATAGAGCATTGGCCCTCAGACTGAAGGGTCCCGGGCGATTCCACAGGCTCAATCCTGCGGGCTCAATCCCACTGGGAGTCATGCAGGAGGCAACTGATCGATGTGGCTCACATCGACGTCTCTGTCCACTTTCTTAAAAAAAAAAAAAAAAAATCAATGCAAAGCCCAGCTTAAAAGTAACTCCTTCGTGAAGCCTTCCCCAGTCTCTGCTCCCTGCTCCTCCTTCCCCACCAAGGCCCCCCAAGGTTCACATCAGAGTATGGAAGTGCCAGGCCAGGCCTGGCCGCAGGGAGGGGAGGCGGCAGCAAATGTTTGCAGGATGAATGAATAAAAGGAAAAATGATAGCAAAGCACGGAATTAGTGGGCACCATGCCAGGGCTGGAACTAAATATTTACTTTGTTCATTGGGCAATCCTGATGGACAAGCCTGGTTTTCTGCGTTCTATTTACGCCGATTTTCCTTCAGTGACTGACACAATCAACCCGGGTTTGTTACAGTTTGCACAGCTGTTTCCACATGTGGGCCTGGGTGTGCAAGGTGCTTGATCCTTGGCTTCCGCTGTTCCCCAGCATCCTGGGTCCTCCTCAGAGTTGGCCTCCCAATCCTTGGGCCTGGCTGGCGACAACCTCTATGAGGTTATAGGTCAAACTGGGGTCTCACTCTAGTGTAAGCTGTGGGTTCATGTCCAGCCTGGGGTTGAGCCATAGCAGGAGCCCCTGGAGCATGTAGGACAGACTTGCCTGGGTCTCCAACCGAGGAGCCTCCTGGCAGACACAATTCTTCAGGGAAAGGGGTCGGGGTGACATGCTGGGTCCAAGGGAAGCTTCAGAGTCTGAGGGAAGAGGGACTTGGAGTTCAGTGTGGCGTCTATCAGTCAGCCTTGGGGTCCCAATGGGGTCAGAGGGAGAAGGAAGTGGCATATCAAGATGGAGAGAGCAATTCCACCCAAACACTCTTTGGGGACTCTCCACTAGTGGAGTATGAGGGCCAGTGAGCAGTTTCGACCCTGGAGCCAGGCTGCGAGGGGATGCCTGGGGCAGTAGTGATGTTGCATGAGAGGTACCTGGAAAATTGGGTGGTATCACCCAGCAGACACCAGCTGGGAGCAGAAAGGACTTACTTAAAACATATTTGAGGTACTCCCCGGAGGTGCCATCATTGTAGAGGAAGAGGAAGACTTCTCGGGGGTAAGAGTAAGATCCAATGCCCTGGCCAGTGTGGCTCAGTTGTTTGGAGCGATGTCCCGTGCACTGAAGGGTCACGGGTTTGATCCCCAGTCAGCGCACATTTCCAGGTTGCAGGTTTGACCCCCTGGTCAGGGTGCATACAGGAGGCAACCAATCAATGTGTTTTGGGTTTTTTTTTTTCTCTCTCTCTCTCTCTCTAAAATCAATAAAAACATTAAAAAAAAAAAAAAAAAGATCCAATGGAATCTGCATCATCACAATGAGTGACCTTTCACTGAGCCTGTGGCCGGAGCAGCACAGCTGGCAGGAAGCTGGTTTCGTGGGGCTGTGTGGAATTTGGTGACAGTTTAAGTTCAGGGAGTGGGGTGAGGCCGGCCTGTGCACTAAGATGAGGGGAGGGCTTCCTCGACGAACTGTCAATGCAAACAGGATGACAGATGGAGTGTTCCACTCACGTCCTTGCCAGGTGCAGGGGCAGGTTGCCACCCCAGAAGTGTATTACCTGGGCAGCGGAGCAGGCCCTGATTTCAGCACTTCTTTTCAGATCAGTTAGGGAGTTTAGATTTTCCTCCATATTTATACTGGTTATTTCCCCAGAATCCAAATTAGGTGTGCTTTCTCTCTCTCTCTCCCACTCCTCTCCATTTCTCTTCCCCCTCCCTCTCTTTTACATATATCAGTTTTGGATTGAGGCCTGGCATTCCCACTATCATCAAAAAGGAGAGATGAGCACAGCTGGCATGGCTCAGTGGTTGAACATCGACCCAAGAACCAGGAGGTCACAGTTTGATTCCCGGTCAGGGCATATGCCTAGGTTGCATGCAGGAGGCAGCCAATCAGTGATACTCTCTCATCATGGATGTTTCTATCTCTCTCTCTCTCTTCCCCTTCCTCTCTGAAAGCAATATATACAGTACACACACACACACACACACACACACACACACACACACACTAGAGGCCCATTGCACGAAGATTCGTGCAATAGGCCTTCCTTCCCCTGACTGCCAGCACTGGTTTTCCTCCAGCACCCAGGACCCAGGTCTTCACTCTGGCCACCACCTTCCATCTTTGCTTTGGCTGGAGCCTTCAGTAGCTTCAGCGCCGCTCCTGTAGCTCCCTCCATCCCCTGCCCTCCCCCTCAGAGCAGGTTTCCCGCCCTGCCCGGCTGCTCCGTGCCTGCATGCATGCTGCCCAGAGACCTGGAGTGGCTGGGGGCAGGGCCGCTGCCATCTTTGTCAGGTACTCACTCCTGATTGGCTGGTGGCCGTCACAAAGTGACAGTCAATTTGCATATTTCTTTTGTATTAGTGTAGATATATATATATTAAAAAAAGGAGAGATGAGAAAACCAAAGTTGCGTTCATAAAGGCTAGGGGAAGACAAGGGCTGCCCCTTTGGTCTCAGCACAGCCAGGAATGAATGGAAGGCCACTGAAGAGTCTGCCTGCTGCATGAGGGACCTGTTATGATGGCCGGATGGACATGTGGTATTTGATTTAGAGCCCGGGCTTATGGGCGCAAACACCTGGGTATAAACAGTCAGACTCAATTGTTATCCCTCCCTTCCCAGGAAAGGCCAGGAAGGAAAAGGCCTCAGCTTTAGGCATTGTCCTCAGTGGGTTAAACAACGCAGGTAGCCCAGTCTGGCAGGGGGCCAGTGGGGAGTAAGGGAACCTCAGGGCTGCGGTGACTGGTGGCAGCCTTCCCAAGAACAGCTCATTAAATCCTTGTCTTTCCCATCCTGCCTCTGAAACTACCACATCCCTGCTAAACCCCTGATAAGATTACTATTTAAAAAAAAAAAAAAACTGAAAGAGGAAGAAAAGATACTATCAGACACTTCAAAGTCCAGTTTGGAGCTCAAGGCTTTGACTTGACCAAGCCCTCTCCCGCCCTCTCTGGGCCCACCTCCCCTCTTACACTCCTTTCCTACCTCGGTCCAGCTGCTATGGCCTCTGGGCCACCAGAGCCAAGAGAACAAACCTAGGATGTCCGTCTCCTTGGAGTCACTGCTTGTTATTCGTTCCCAAGTTTTTCAGCTTCAGGGAGGGCAAGGAGGCTGCTGTCAGGACACCCACTTCCTCTCCTTAGCAACAATACTTTGCATTTGCATAAGTGTTATCAGTTGTAAAAGGGTTTCAGCATTATCAGTTGTAAAGGGTTTCATGTTCACTTTCTTACTCAGTGCATATACTATAAGGAAGTCAGGGTCATCAGGATTCTCATCAAAAACAGGTCACTGAGACTCACAGTGATAGACCGACTTGACAGGAGTTGCAAAGTTGTGGATTCAGGGGGAAGTGGGGTGGTCTAGAAGTAGCCAGATTAAACCTCTGTTTGAATCCAACATGTATCTGGTGTGATACTTTGGACAAGAGACTTAATATTACTGAATCTGTTTCCTCATCCATAAAAAGAGATGATAATGCACTCTCACAGAGCTGAGGTGAGCAGTACACCATCAATGAAACATGCATAGCACGACCTGGCCAGCGTGGCTCAACGGTTGAGCATCAACCTATGAACCAGGAGGTCATGGTTGGATTTGAGGGCTTGATCCCCAGTGAGGGGTGTGCAGGAGACAGCCAATCAATGATTCTCTCTCATCATTGATGTTTCTCTTTTTCCCTCTCTGAAATTAATAAAAATATATTTTAAAAAATGCTTAACATGGGTTTGGCAAATAGAGGTCCATTCAGTGTCTAAGTGCCCTCTCCAACTTTTCTTTCAATTCCAAGCGCAGGACTAACTTTCATTTCACATAGTAGGTACTGTGGATGAAAAAAGGGTGCTGTAATAAATCTGACTGAAAGTAACCTCACAGGGATATCTATTCATAAATTCCCAACTGGGCTGGTCATGGTGAAGAGTCACACCCCAGGCCTAAAACTTGTTTAGCAAAAGGTTTATCTTTGCCTGAAGCAAGCACTGTACATTGTTTTTTGTGCATCTAGGTAGCACACTTAAAAAATGTTTGTATTGATTTTAGAGAGAAGAGAGAAACATTGATATGAGAAACATTGGTAGGTTGCCTTCCGTACACACACTGACCAGGGGTCAAACCCACAACCTGGGTATGTGCCCTGACTGGGAAATCAAACTGGCAACCCTTCCGTGCATGGGACGATGCTCAACTGAGCCACCTGGCCAGGGGTAGGTAACACACTTTTGAAATAGCTCTTTTTCAGACTTTCGGAAGTGTAACCACACTCAAGAGAGCACATAATCTTAACTATCCTGTAATCCAGTGATCTTTCAACCAGTGTGTTGCAAGAATTTTTAAAACAGGTAATACCTGATGATTTAGTCAGGGGCACTGACCTCATTTCCCTTAGATTATCAAATAAAAACATGACAACAGCCAACTGACAATAGCCGTTCGGTGTGAATGAATAAAAATTACATCTATTTTGCCCTAGCCTGTTTGGCTCAGTGGACAGAGAGCATCAGCCTGCGGACTGAAGGGTCCCAGGTTCAATTCTGGTTAAGGGCAGATGCCCAGGTTGTGGGCTCGATACCCAGTGGGGGGCATGCAGGAGGCAGCTGATCAGTTATTCTCTCTCTTCATTGATGTTTCTATCTCTCTCTCTCCCCCTTCCTCTCTGAAATCAATAAAAAATTATTTTAAAAAATTAAATCAATTTTTTTGTCAGATCAGCAAAATTAAAAAAAAACCAAAAAACAAAACACAGAACCACATGTTTTTTGGTATGCCACAGCATTTTAGTAATTAAGTTTATGTGTGCCATGAGATGAAAAAGGTTGAAAATTGCTGCTGTAATCCAATCCCCACCTTGCTTTCTCCCACTTCCATATAATCTTCCTTACATTCCCTCCTTAATTCCAGATGCATAAATGAAATGGCCATTTGTCATTGCCTGAAGCATTTTTCTGTCTGTTGAGATCTTGCTTCCAGGCATATCCTCTGTTTGGTTCAAATAAACTCATAAAGCTTTTCTACAGGTTTGCACACTTCTTATAGGAACAGTGCTCAACGACTGTTTGATATATGAGTGACAAACTCACCCTTCTCCATTTCCCCCAACTCCCAAAGTCAGAGGATGTTTATTATAGCTCCAAGCCCCAGGGAGCTCCGCAAACAAGGAGTGGCAGCGGTAACTTTCTCAGCTGGCACAATGGAAGGCCAAGGCTCTGGGCTGGCTGGCTCCCTGCAGAGGCCCAGGTATGACTGTGGTCTCTGCGGGGAGGGAGGCTGACTGACCTTCATCATAGTTGGCTGACTTTTCCTCCCCACCTAGGTGCACTGAGAGCAGCACAATGGGTTCAGAAAGGTTCCCTCTGCTGCCACCGTGACTCCCAGCAGACCAAATGGAATCGCTGTTGTTGCTGGAACAACTGTCTGAGAGCTCTTTGGGCGCAGGAGCAGCACTGCATGACCAACTTTCTGAATGCTTAGAGGTCTGAAGGACTGTAGTGGCCATTTGACCCAGAGCCCTCACACGTTGATCAAGCAGCACCCCACCCCCAACTCTTACTTCAACGAGCAACTCCAACCCCGTCTGCTTTAGGAATGGTCCTTCAGATAAAATGTAGATGGAAGAAAGGATCCACTCCCAATGCTGTTTCAAAATAAAAGCTGACCTAATGCAACCCCTTTATTCACAGAGGGACCTCAGGTGCACAGGAGACAACTGACCCGCTCAAGGTCAGACAATTCTGCAAGATGTAGACCCAACAGTACAGACTCTATTTCTAGTCCACTGCTTTCTGTGGTGTCACGACTGCCCTGAAATTGGGGCTATAGCAGCCCCTGGCGACCGTAGGCATCTCCTGATCCTTTCTGGGAGACCCCTGCTCATCCCCAACTTGGAAGTCCCTTTCGTCCCACCGGATCTATAATCCCAGCGAGCAATACTCTTTAGCCATGATCGGCTCTGAACTAAAGAAGCACTCTCCCTCCCCCCACACCTTCCGCGTGGCTCCCAAGCCCACTCTCCTTTCTGGGCCCTCCTCTCCTCTCTTCTCTGGGTCACTTCACCCAGGACAGGGCTCCTCTCTCTGGCATGCATTCTCCCTTTCCAAGGCCCTTCTAGTTTTCCTCCCACCTCAGGCCTGATTCCTTTTTTGTTTTCCCTGCACTTACTTGATCACCTTGGAGCACTTTAAGCCTGGTATCCATCTGTGTTCCTCTGGGGCTTGTGGTAAGGCCCAAAGTTCATGACCAACCAAGAGAAATTTCAGCAAAAGTGGATTGTGTGTATGAAAAAGAGAAAGTTATTACAGCAAACAAAAACTTGTTTATAATAAAATGGTCTTAATTAGGGTGTACTTCAGTAAGCCATATGAAAATGTTTCACAACCACACCAAAACACTTGGCAATGTGCACAGCACTTACAACTGGTCTGACCTTCAAAAGCCTTCACAACCAGGTTTCTGCCTGCTGCTATCTTCCTCTATGCTCCACGTGCAACCTCAACGCAGCTGGAACAGGCCTGCACAGCCTCTGCAAGCTGTGACCTCTGCTCCCTTGTCTAGAGTCCAAGCATGTCAAACTCGCAGCCGGTGGGCCACATACCTCGTTTAAATATGAGTCTAGACTGCTAGACGGTTCTGTTTGCTTCTGACAAAATCCTGACCTCACTGCATGGTGTCCCTCACTTCCCTTCCCGTTTGGTTTTCTCTAAGTATGTTGTCAATAGCCAACTATCTAATGTCCTCAGTCAGCACTTCATCAGAGACAATTATATCTAGGGAGCTTTGGTTAATTACTGTTAACTCTTCCTTACATATATGCATATGGGTATCATCCTTCCCTAATTACACTGGAAGTAATGATTCATTTTCTGGGGCAGTGGTTTCCATAAATGCAAACTGGCTACCAAAGATCTCCCCTGAGGAACTCATTAAAATGCAGATTCTTGGGAAGATGAGTTCATAAATGTGGGTGCAGAGAGGCACAGAACGCAGGTGTAATGTAACGATGGGTGGGACCCGGGAGCCAGCACATTTAACAAGCCGTTTATGATACAGAGGAATTGCCATGTTGGAAACTGCTGCTCCCAGAGAATCTAGCACAAAGCTCTGGACCTATGATGTGCTCACATGGTAGCGGAAGGCTTCTGGGCTGATAATGATTTATTTTAACCATATTGTTTTATTAAACCTGTGTTGTTTCCCTAAGTGAGGTGCCAGCTGTGGCTATTCACATATATTATCTTTTCCTTATAACCTTTAGGAACCAAGTGGTATTCTCATTGGCACGAGAAGTCTGAGTCTAAGGAACTTGTTTTAGGTTACAGCAGAGCTAGAATCTGACTTCTACTTACCAGATGGCATAAACTGGTGGCTTATAATATCTGGTTTGCAGGTAACTTTTATTTGGACAGTACAATGTTTAACCTTTAAAAAAAACCTAATTGCCAACATTTCTAAATTGGATATTTTGTATTAATAGCTGGATTTCTGGCTTCTCTTAAGGGGAGAAAAAAAAAAGGATTGGTTAACACTGGGGTCCACATTCCTCTATGGCAGTGGTCGGCAAACTCATTAGTCAACAGAGCCAAATATCAACAGTACAATGATTGAAATTTCTTTTGAGAGCCAAATTTTTTAAACTTAAACTATATAGGTAGGTACATTGTTATTAACCTAATTAGAGTACTCCTTCTTCAATCGCACTGTATGTGTGTGCCTGCACGTATTTTGTGGAGGAGCCACACTTAAAGAGCTGCATGTGGCTCGTGAGCCCGTTTGCCAACCACTGCTCTATGGCAACAATTAAGTGAAACTTTAGATGGATGTGGGCTAGAACTCACCAGAGTGCCTGCTAGCCGCCATTCTCATCCATGGCTGGGCCTGCTTCTCTTACACTCTGTCCCAGCCTGGTCCCTATAGGCCTCTGAGATTGAGGCCCTTTCACTCTTATTTACTATCCTGCTTCTCATTGTTCAGGAAGTTTGGTAAACCTACAGACAGCCCCTTTTACTTGCTGTCTTGTATGCATCTCTGATCACAGAGGTGTGTGCATTTTTTACTGTAATTTCAATACTAAGGAACCTGCTGGTACATCATTAAGGAAAACTTGGATCTTTGGTCCTTAAACTACACATTCTGGCCCTGGCCCAGTGAAATTCTAAATTTCATCTTTAAAATAGTTGGGGAAAATATGGCAATTAATCTACTTACTCCAATTCAATGGGGTCTGCTATTAAGGAATCCATAGTGAGCAATGGCGCCAAGGGGTAGAGATCCCATGTGGAAGTGCCACCCTCAGCCAGAAAGGCTGGGAGATGGAAGTTCCCTCACATGTTAAAAGACCATTCAGAAACAAGAAATAAATGCTTACCTACCTCTACAAGCTGGTCCTTTTTAAGGCTGCATTTAAAAAGCCAGGGACACAGGATGACACTTAGAAGCTGTGCTTTCTGATGACTTTTTGGATCCCTTTTCTGTTAGTTTGTTTCTTTAAACAAGCTACCATTACTGCTGATTGAACATGTTTCATTCTATAAATTTTTAATGTGTATTCCCATTTTTGGAGAATGTGAGCAGAGTTATGAAATTCTTTTAACATCAGTATAGCAAGCAAGTAAAAAAAAAAATCTCTGCATCTCATGGGGCTAGGACTTCACATTCATTGACAACTACCAAGAAACTGTGCCAGGCATTTATATACTTCATTTACTTAATATAAGCCTGAGAGGTAGGTATTCTAATTTTAAAGGTAAACAAACAGGGGCTGAGGTTGAAGGACCCACAGCTCCAAATCTTCCACCCTTCTCAATGCTGCCAAATGCCTCTTTGGAGACCTTCCAGAGACAACCAGGGACATTGCTGGTCTCTCAGCACTACCTGGAAATCCAGGATCATTTCAAGGCATTATACAAATGAGAGGTCTTACTCTTCTTCACCTTATCTTCCAATCTGCATGAAGCTAGTGTAAGACTTCCTCCATCAATTCTCAGCTCACCACCTGCTGTCCACCATTCTCCCCAACCCCCGTCCATATCTTCAAAATAATTTCCTAACAGGGATGTGAGCCAAATTATATAAATCAGTGTAGATACCTTGCTCTACCTCCAACACAGTTTTCATTCTTTCAGAGATGGAGTATCTACTCTCTAAGTCAGGTTAAGTATTATTCAAGTAGGGAAGTTAAAACAGGGTCAAAGAGAGAAAGGCTGAAGAATTGGACTTTTTTTGGTGTTTACTTGTATAGAGGAAAAATAGCACATAGATGCAGCCACAGTATTTAATTTGTTTGGATAATAGTTACAGATAAACAGATACACTCCATATACAATTACCAAATTACCAATACTTTTTTATACAGTTCATATTTCAGTACATCAACACTATTTTATTTACACTCTATGTACATTAATGTATTTCTAAAGTCAGTGCATTGTCAACAAGTTTTATACAGTAATTTACAAGGTGAATGTAGTTAATAGTTAATTTAATAAAGTTTCCACTAGTCATGAATTAAAAAAATTAATTACAACCAATGTAACAAACATAGATCAAACAACATTAGTAGATTGTGCTACCTGTTTAAATAAAACATCTGTAAGGAAATTATTTAAAATCTTCCATTTTTTTCATGGGACTTGTCCAGGTAGGAATGGACAGATTTTATATACTGAAAATCATGAAACTATAAAGTATGCATTTTGTCTGACTTCATCTCATTATTCCATTTAGGCCACTGCTTCCTACTTGCAATTATAGTCTTCTGAATAGGGTTTCAACTTAGGAAGGCATTTAAGACAACCTTTCCAACTGCTCTGAGAAGAACTGGATAATAACTAGCCTCAGATATCAGAACACAAATGCTGAATTACTTTGGTACCTACTGTCTATGAGGAAGAAAGGGAAATGGAATCTGACAATTAATGAGAACCAATTTCCAGGGTCCAGATGAATACAAAAAGACTGAAAAAAAAAGTGAAATATTTACTTTGAATATTATTTTATAACAACACATGAAAAAAGATGCTGCCTGAAATAAATAACATTTACATTTTTGTTCCAGTCTTGAATTATCAGAGGAAAAAATAAAGTGAGCAAACAAACAAAACTTTTGATGACTACCACTGAGAAATTAAAAAAAAAGACAAACACCCAAAACAAAAACAAAACAAAAAAAACTGGACATGCAAACAAAATAGAAGTTTACTTTTAAAACCACCAATTTCATTAAAAAATACACACTATCAATGTTTGGGATGTATTTTGTTTTTAAACTGAATATGAAGGGGGGAAATACCCCATTCAAGTTAATGTATAGCCCTTATAGCCATCAAATATAAACAAGTCTTGAAAAGTTCATTTGTATATACTCCTTTTTTAAAGTGCAAAACAAAGAAACAAAGAAAAATAATCACTAATTGTGAAATACCATTTAGCTTTGATGTCATTTTCTTCTCAGAAGCTTTTTGTGCAACACGTGCAAGTGAAGATGGTGCAAAAATTGGCAACTGCCCCACCACACGCAGCAGCAGGGGTGGAACACATTTTCGAGGACACGTAAAGTATCCTCCAAAGTAAGATGCTTTTATCTGAGAGGGTCATTTCAGCGGGATTCCCAGGATGCTTTTTTTCCTTCATAGAGTCTTCCAACCAAGGCCCTGGGTAGAAGGCACACAGCCCTTAAGAGATTCTTCGACTGACTGACTACAATATATGGCTCTGCCACCATGACTGGTTGTGTCTCAAACACAAACACAACAAAAATAAAAAGCAAGAAAAGACATAAAAAGACTGGGAAAATGCTTTAAAAAGTAAGTGGAAAAAATCTGTGTCCATGCCCTAAGAATCCTTTGCACACCTTCATGATCTTGCTTTCTCCATCTTGTCAATATAATGGAATAAAACTTCAGGAAAAAGGAGGTAGCATATCATGTCGTCCCGAGACAACACTATAATTTTTTGTTTTACTTTGACTCCAAGGAAATTCTTAGTATTTTGTTTTAATTATTGGTAAACTCTATACTCACTACATGTTTGTTCACATCTGGACAAGCACAATTTAGTTCTTATTTGGTCCCAGGTGGCTGGTGCCAAACCCTTTTGTTTACAGGCTAATGGTGGACTCTGCCTGAAAGTTCTCTACCAGAGAACTTGTGTGAGATACTTCCAAACAAAACTATCACTACTGTTATGCTAACTGCTATTTTAATTAGGATTGCTATTTTGTGCTTCAGGGTCACAGGATAAAAATAACTACCTTTAGTTAGCTTGCCTTTCAGGGACACTTTTGCCAAATGTTAGCTACGGGGAGTCATCTCCCTTACCACCAGACTGTCTAGCAGCCAGAGTGGTAGCTTACTGTAAAACACAGTACTTTTTGTAATCAGACTCAAAGTCTTCGTCCATGCTGCTTGTGTCTGCCATCTTTTTGCCATCAATCTTTGGCAGAAATTGTGCATAGTCTATCCCCTGCTGCTCGTAGAAAAGAATGTAGGCAGAGTCGGTGTCAATTTCATCAGGGTGAAGTTCCTAAAGGGATAAGAAAAGTCTTTAATAATAAAACAGTCACCACGCTGCTGGCTCTTAATCCTTGCCAGGAAAGAGAAGACCAAGCCTCTTCAATTACTAAACATGTTTGCTTCCAATTACCTTAACATTTTGGCTGTCTCATACCTGCCCCCAAAATAAGCCCATTACTTTCAGTGTTTGTTTTAGGGAAAATATTCTGACTACAGACATGTTAAAAAGAATAACCAAAAACCTCCCCATCAAATTATAATAACTCAAAAGACAAGAGCTTTTAATCATTAACTAATACTTTTCCCCCCCGTACTACTCATGTGTTTTTTTTTTAAATGTGTTTTTATTGATCTTTAGAGAGAGAGGAAGGGAGAGGAATAGAGAAATAGAAACATCGATTGGCTGTCTCCTGCACGCCCCCTACTGGGTATTGAGCCCACAACAGGAGCACATGCCCTGACGGAATCAAACCGTGACCTCCTGGTTCATGGGTTGATGCTCAACCACTGGGCCATACGGGCTGGGCAACTATTCATGTTTTCATTCTCTCCTCTACATATCACTTTTGTTCCTTTAATACTAAAGGCATCTAGCCCTGACCTTTGTTTCTCAGTAGTTAGTGTCAGCCTATGCACTGAAGGGTCACAGACCCAGTCAAGGACAGGAACCTGAGTTGCTCCGAACCACGGCCTTGGTTGGGGTATGTGTGGGAGCCAATCAATCCATGTGTCTCTCTCACTTCTCTCTCTTCCCCCCATGCCAAATCTCCCTCCTTCCCTCTACTCTCTCGCTAAAAAAAAAAAAAAAAAAAAAAAAAAAATCAATGGAAAAACATCCTTGGGTAAGGATTAAAAAACAAAAAACAAGCAAACAAAAATTACTAAAGGCATCTATATACTGTTTCTAACAGAAATATCTATTCCATTTAGGAGAAAGTCCATTATTTAAACAAATATCCCTCAGAATTGCTGACATTTTTGTTTTCCTTTATTTAAAGATTAGGAATATCTACCTTACAGCTGCTGTCATTGTAACAGTACCACTTGCAGTTTGGGTTTTTGGCATAAGTGACATAATGGCCCCCGCCCAGAATTCCTGAATGGCACTGTAAGAGAAGAAAGTGGAGGTATGTTAGTAGTTAACAGAACTGGTCAGGGGACACTACTAGGATCCGATCAGGAAAACACTAATCACTTAGGTCAGTGGTCGGCAAACTGCGGCTCTTGAGCCACATGCGGCTTGAGAGCTGCGGTTTGCCGCTCTGTTGACTGTGTTTGCTGACCACTGACTTAGGTGATCAAGATGGAAAGTTTTGGAATCTAACCTTTCTCCAAAAATTCAAAATTCAAAGTCCCAAATCTAAATATTTTGTAGTTGCAATTATTTTTTAGAAAGCAAAAATTCCTTGGGAGCACACAATTGTGAATAACTCAAACCTGTGACTCTAGTTATAATAATTACATGACCATACTCACATTACTCTATGAGCATCTTGGATTTTATCCGGAAGGTCAAGATACCTACTGCTAACTTTGTCTATCACCAAGCTCAATGCTTAGGAAATAAGCAAGCATTGAAAAAAAATGAATGAATGATGAATGAACAAATCACTGAAAAAATGCAGATCATTCTGAAAACCATACAATATACCACTTACCGAAATTGCATATAGATTATAAATAGGATTAACACGAATATCTTCTCTTTGGTCATCGGTGCTGTCTTCTTCACTGTGGTTTTCAAGTTGACCATTGCTGTAGCCATTGCCACAGACATTGCCATATGCCTCATGTTCATAAAGAAATCCATTGGCCAAAGCTACTTCATGGTCCTGAGGGGTAACCAGCTCAGGTTGGCTGCCCCCCAGCATGTGCCCTTGGCTCAAGACATCAGCCAACTCACAAACTTGCACAGTCCCATTCTCTTTGCTGGCATCCAAGTTCTCCTTACTACTTGTCAGTTTATTTTTGCTGCCAATCTGGGGTAGCCTAAGCCTGGCTTTGCTCCTCCCTAAAGTCCGTGGGCTGCTGTTAGGGCTGCTGTTTTTGCTGGAGGGACAGCTGGCTCCACCTTTTCTTGATGAAGAAGGTGAACCTGTCAAAGGGAAGATTCATAAAACTCAAATGCCACAAATTAAGCTAGCCACCAAATGGTAACTTTGAAGCCACCTTCACAAGTGTACACATAAAGGTAAAGACTGGGAGTCCTGACTGGCTACTTTTTAGTTCCTATTATGTAGCCAATAAGGAACTAAAAATGCCAAGCCCTGAAAATGCAGCAATGTCCTGAAATGTAAATTACCATGTAGGAACTTAGAAAATAGTAGAAAGGTGAATTAGGTCAGATTCAGTTTAAAACAATATTATTAGACTAAGGCCCCAAGGAGTTTTACAAATGTATTTTCTTCTCTGTCTTGTATGTACAATTAGATTAAAAATATAATCACTAATTATTAAGCACTTAGTATTGCTAAGCATAGTATTGGAAACTATTATCTTTACCTCTCACAACAAACCTGTAAGGTAGTGGGTCTTAAACGTTTTTGGTCACAGTCCCACTCACTTCCTTATATACCCTTAAAAGTTGTTGATGACCTCTAGAACTTTTGTTTTATGGGTTATATCTATCAATATTTACCATACTAGGAATTAAAATGGAAGAATATAAAAAAAAAAACAATATACAAGCACATATTTCACCAATATTATCACAACATGCTGGCTCTGACTTCACCGTACACTTGTGAGAGAATGACAGTGAAAAAGTATTTTTATGAAAATAGTTCTGATCCTCCAGGCCCTCAGGAACTCTATATGGGTTCCTGGACCACACTTTGAGAATCTCTGCTGTAAGGGAACAAGAATGACAACTACCATTCATGTTTTACTCCTGTCATGAAATCCTCACACTCTGTGAACTTAGTATTATCTCAATTTCCTACATAAAAAATAGATGCAGGGAGGCTGTATCTCTTGCTAAAGGTCACATAGTTCAAATCTAGATAGGTCTGATTCTAGATAAGTTTGTTCCATCTCATTAAGCTGTTGCTCTAGAGTGGAAGGGAGAGGAAAACAGGCCGTCTACAGGGGTCCCAGGAGAGCTCCCCTCAGGGTGATATCTGGGCTTCAGGAGGTCCCTAGGCTTCTTCACCTTTAGGGCTACTGCTGATGTTTGCGCTGAGCGAGGATGGGCTCTTGCTCAGGAGCACATCCTCTTCCCCAGCGGAGTTCTGGGCATCCATTTTCTTCACCTCTCCTGCCGGAACCCTGGTCTCACAGAAGTCATCCCCCTGGGGTGTGAGTGGTTTCCGCTGGCAGAGAGCCGGGTCTCTTGGTACCAAAAAAGCACTAGGGTCAAAACTTTCACGAGGAAATTTAACAATTTTCTGTGACTTTATCCATCGGCCATTTACAAATTGAAATCGTTTAAGATGAATAATCTGGAGAAGAAAAGGTAGAAAACACTAGAGTTAGAGGGTTCCAAAGATACAAAATAGATCTTGAACATATGAATGTTCAAGAATATATAACATAACATTTTTTCAAAAAAACAGATTTTATTATGTAACACAGTTATCAGTAGGGCCACTGCCCTTTAGCTATATGGTTACCACGGTAATCTCCCTAATTTCATATCCTCTGTATATCCGAAACTCTCTTTCCCAATTTCTTCAACATCCTTGGAGCCTATATTTGCATGTATCCCTCTGCTTTCTGGGTTTGCGATCCACATTGAACTCTACCTCTCTCCAATATCATAGAAGAAAAATTGAGTTTTTTAAATAGATGAAATTTACCTTATCTCCGACTGCACATCTCTCCTTTCTTACCATATCCTTTGATGGCTACCAGGAAATCCTGAAGAGCATAAGAATCTCCCTACTTTCTGGCTTTTCTTCTTTTCAAGAGCAATGAATTCCCCCAGATTCATACAGTGTTTAAGTTCTGTAATGCAGGCACAGATCTTTGGTGGCTACCTCTACACCAGATGCTTAACAATTTACTGTTAAAATAAAGATAATCCCTTCCTAATGGGTACTCTGGTGTGTGGATATCATAGAAGCCCACCAAGCTCTCAACAAAACATTTTCTCATCATTGCTTTTTATTTATTTATTTATTTATTTATTTGTAGTCCTCACCTGAGGACATGTTTTTATTGATTTTTAGAGAAAGAGAAAGGGGGAGAGGTGGGGGGGGGAAAGGAAGGAAGAAAGGGGAGAAAGAGAGGGGGGAAGGGAGGGGAAGGGGAAGAGAGAGAGAGAGAGAAAGAAACATCAATGATGAGAATCATCAATCGGCTTCCTCCTGCATGCCCCACATGGGGGATTGAGCCCAATACACGTATACTAGTATGTCCTGACTGGGAATTGAACCATGACCTCCTGGTTCACAGGTTGATGCTCAACCACTGAGCCACGCTGGTTGGGCTCATTATCTTTTAAAGACCTCAAAAACATAGTTTTTATAAATGCCTTTACTCCAGTACATGTCCAAGATATGTTTTATGTGATGATTATATGAAAATATATAACTGTCAAAACTTATCAAACTAGATATTTTAAATCTATGCACTTAATTCTGTGTTAATTATAACTCAATTAAAACAAAACAAAAAAAACACTATCCCCCTTCCTACCTGCCTGTTCCCAAGCCTGCTCTGGCCTTCTTCCCTTCCCTCAGTTCTTATCCTTGTAGCTAGCTAGCCAAAATTATTAATTACTTGTGCATTCTTCCCTAGTTGTTCTACATTAATAAAATAAAAACAACAACCTACACTCACAGTTTTACAGAGTAATAGGAAGAAAACATGAATTAAAAAATGCATATAAGATCTGGTTAAAATACACCACTGCCTTACAGTTACACTTATTATGATATCTCCACTCTTAAGGAAAAGGCTTTCTTAAATGAATAAGAAAAATTGTCACTTCAAACTCACCTGACAAACAACAGGAGAGTTTCCTAATCCATGAAGAGAGAAGGCAGAAGAAAATAAAATTCAAAAGAACACATAATCCCCATTGCACATGTGTGCTGTGGCCATGAGACCCAGCACAATGGACCCTGAGGCTCCAGCTCAGCTGTTCTACAATCTACTAACGATGAGCCTAACACACTCTCTCTCTCCCTAGAGTCAGAAGTGTTTTCACTTTCTTTTGCAGTTCAAATTCACCAGGTTGTACCACTTTTGACCCTTCTTACACACTCTCTCTCTCCCTAGAGTCAGAAGTGTTTTCACTTTCTTTTGCAGTTCAAATTCACCAGGTTGTACCACTTTTGACCATTCTTGTGTGGAATGGCAGTCATGGTTCACATGACTTTTCTTTCCTTTTTAGTGGTCTGCTCTTTAGGAACAAGAACTAGCAAATACCTGTAAACAATTAATTTCTGTTTGCAACACAAAAATCTTGCACAGCAAAAGTGTCTTAGCATTGCTGAGGGGAGGATTTTATTCTCAAAAATAACAAAAACTATTTGTTCATGACTTCTTTCCTTTTTACCAGACTCTTGCTCTCTCCAAGGTAGGACTGTAACATACCAGGACTGGGGGAAGCCTCCAGAGATCCAGCTTCTTGGTTGCTAAGCAGTGGGTCTTACACTTGGAGCAGTAGTACATCTCATTTTCCCCCAGCTCCTCCTCACTGGTGAAAGCACGGAGACAGTTGTCCAGGTTGATGGGCTCAGCTTGTGCTCGCCGACTCTGTTCTACACTCTCATGCTCATCGACAACCTGTAAGTGAAGGAATAGGAAGAATAGGGGGAGAAGGTGAGTGGGGAAGAGAACAAGTTTAAAATGGTCACCTGGCTATGCATAATCCTCTTCAGTGGTTCTCAACCTTTCTAATGCCACGACCCTTTAATACAGTTCCTCATGTTGTGGTGATCCCCAACCATAAAATTATTTTCGTTGCTACTTCATAACTGTAATTTTGCTATTGTTAATGAATCGTAACGTAAATATCTGTGTTTTCCGATGGTCTTAGGCGACCCTGCTAGCAGTTCTCACGACCCACAGGTTGAGAACCGCTGCTGTAGGGCCTAAGACCATCGGAAAACACAGATATTTACATTATGATTCATAACAGTAGCAAAATTACAGTTATGAAGTAGCAATAAAAATAATTTTATGGTTGGGGGTCATCACAACATGAGGAACTGTATTAAAGGGTCGTGGCATTAGAAAGGTTGAGAACCACTGTGCTAGGTGATTGACCCTCATTTTATTCTACATGAAGAAAAAGAAAATACAATCCAAACTAAAAGACTTTGAGCAAATACAGCATCTGTACATTTATTCACAAACATCACATCAATAATATCCTTGACCAAATTTCTATTTATATGACCATAGCTCTTGAATATTTTCTGAATGGTTAGAAATGACAAAAACAAACAAGGAACTGCCTATTTATTTTACAATTTTGAAATCCTAAAAACAGCTTACATGTGAGCTGGCCTTCAAGCCAGGGGTGTTCAGATTAAGTCTTTTAATTTTTTAACTAGAGAGACAGAACATTATTAGTATGTTGCAGGCTTAACAGAGACTAGGAGAAATAATATCACTGAAACACAGATGCCAGATCTGAATTAAATAAGAAAGGTAAGAAAAGCTCACCATGAGAATACAACACATCAGAGTGTTAAACCCCATAGGAAACAACTCAGTTGCATATTGACAACATGTAACACAAAGTTATCAGAATATCATGTGTGTCATTATCTATCTCCTGCCTCACAATGCCTCTTTCTGAGACTGCAATAAAACAGTAGGCTCAAAGAGCTGGGTTTTGTTGAGAAAGCCACTAATACCTTCCAAACCTCCGTGGTCCCATTAACCAACTAGGCTTTGAAGCAAGAAGATGGTAAGTATAAGAAAGAAGAGACAGCTCTAGCTGGTTTGGCTAAGTGGATAGTGTGTCAGCCTGAAGACTGAAGGGTCCCAGGTTTGAGTACGGTTGGGGGCACACGTCTGGGTTGTGGGCTTGATCCCATTGTGAGGGAGTGCAGGAGGCAGCTGATCGATGATTCTCTCTGATCATTGATGTTTCTATCTCTCTCTCCCTCTCCTTTCCTCTCTGAAATCAATAAAAATTTATTTTTAAAAAGAAAAAAAGAAAGAAGAGACAGCAAAGGGGGTAGGTATGTAAGGATGTGTGTTGAAGGTGGTGTGGGATCAGAAGGAGGGAGAGAAGCAGGTGCCTAAAATGCAACAGAAAAGGAATAATTTTTCCTTCTCCAATACTTGGCTGTAACTTAATAAGCAATCAAGAACTATGGTGGTTGAGGCATAGTATGAGGACTATGAGAGCTACCGTGAGTCTTCACACAGGGACCTTTTTATTCCAGGGTGGAGTTTGGAATACAAGTCCAAAACCAAATGCCCCTCTTTCTGGCAAAGGTCACACACATATCCATCACTCCAGTTATTAAACCTCCTTTCCAAAGGTGAATTAGTTCTCTTTGCCTGAGGCAATTTCCTTAGGTTTCTCTTCCTAAACTGACAATGGGAACAGTGGGCTCCCTAAATTACAAGCTAGCACATCTCAACACATGCAGTTTAGAACAGTTTTTCAGGGGTGACTTTTTTCCTACATGAGAGGATGGCTGAATTACAGGCTGCCAAATACTTCTATAAACTATCAAGGTTAAGGTTAACCGTGCAATTAAGGGTTTTAGCATTGTAACACCATCCATTTCAAAAGAATTCATTTAAAAAGGGGAACTTGAGGAAAATCCTTTCTTTCAGAAAGGGAAATATAGCTTGACCTGAGGTCACTGATTTCTTTTCTGATACTAATAACTCTTATCATCTTTAGAGTTGTTCATATCTCAGGGAAAAACTGACATTCTTCTAAAAAACAAACAAACAAACCAAAATCCCCCAACAAACAAACAAAAAATCCCATACTGTACTATGGCTATTGGAATCAGAGTAGGAAAAGAGGTGTATCAAATACAGTAGTGTCTCTTTTCTCATAACAAGTTAAACATTATCTCTATCAAGGATGCTTTATGGCCAACCACAAATTACAGTAAGTTAGTAAGGAATGTTGATTTTTATTGACTGTATTTTCTATTGAACACATAGGTGGTAGAACTAGATGGAGACAGGGAGAAAGAACAATTAAAAAAACACCATATTTATGGACTAACAATAATTTTTATTTATCAACAAAATTTCTCTAAATCACAGAGATTCCCTTCCTTTACTTCTTGAGATCCATTACCAGATTCTCTATTATTCAAATAATCTAAATTACTATTGGCACCCTCTTCCTTTTTTCCTAAGTTGCTTGAAAGCTCATTCTTAACACAAAACAAGGAATAAAGTAACAGTGTTCATACATTATAATACTACTAGAGGCCTGGTAAACACCTAAACTGCTGCCTCGCACAACAATTTCAAAACTACAACTAAAAGACAAAACGTCTATCACCCAGAACCACGGGAAAGCTGGCTGAGTGGAAGTTCTACAACTAGAAGGAAAGAGAAAAGAGCATTGAGATGTGCACAAGCGCTGAAAAGCTGAAGTACGGAGGCATGCAAATTGGGCTGGTGGCGGGAGACTGGGTGCGCTGCTTTTTTCAACCTGAAGGGAGACAAGCTCCCAATTACTCCGAACTCCAGTTTCTGAGGACATGCTGGGGACCCAACTCTTACAGGGAGAAGCTGGACTGTCTGCCATCGGGTCGGAAAGTGAGGGTGACTTTCTTGCAGAGGTGCACCCAGCAATCATTGTGCTGGGACGTGGAGACGCGGAAACCTGGAGACGCAGAAACCTGGAGATGCAGAGAAGGCTGACTGGCAGACATAGCTGTTTGCCACGCCCTAGCCTAATGACTCCCTGAGACCCCGCCCCACACAATCTACAAACCCACCCAAGCTCCACGCAGCGGCTTTTGCATATGAATGGCCTGTCCTGTCGCAGCTTAAACTAACAAACTGCAGCTCTGGTCAGACAGCTCCAAAACCTCCAAACCCCAAGCAAAGAGAAAACTGTAGCTCTCGCTGTAGCTCCTGCTGGGTGGCCTCAGACAGTAGCTGACCTGCACCCTATTAGAGATCCAGAAGCTAGTGTATCTAGTGGTCAGTGTGAGACGACACCAGATTTCAACTACTCACATCCATAAGTGACACATTCAAGAGGCAGACTCAGTGAGCACCAAAGCCCAACTGAAGCAAGTCCTGCCCCATAAGCATGTCTCCAGCGCAGCAGTTCTTCCATTATAGATACAGCGGGCCCTCACAGCCAACTGGCCTGGAGGTCAATTCCTCCCAGTGATACCAACAACAATCAAGACTTAACTACAACAAGGCTGTACACACAGTCCACAAAGGGGTGCACCAAGAGTGTCTACCTCAGGTTAACTGGGAGGCCAACCCACTGGGCCATATAGGACACCTAACACACAAAGCCACCCTACCAACTCAAGGGAGCAGCGAAAATGCGGAGACAAACAGATCACAAATGAAAGAAATGGAGGAAAACAAACGACTGGATATAGAGGTCAAACCCACGGTTATAAGGTTTTTCAAGAATTTCCTAGAAAAGGCTGATAAATTTAATGAGACCCTCGAGGATATGAAAAAGGACCAACTAGAAATTAAACATACACTGACTGAAATAAAAAATATTATACAGAGACCCAACAACAGACTACAGAAATGCAAGAATCAAGTCAAAGATTTGAAATACAAAGAAGCAAAAAACACTCAACCGGAAAAGAAAAAAGAATCCAAAAACTTGAAGATAGTGTAAGGAGCCTCTGGGACAACTTCAAGTGCACCAACATTAGAATTATGGGGGTGCCAGAAGAAGAGAGAGAGCAAGATACTGAAAACCTATTTGAAGAAATAATGACTGAAAACTTCCCCCACCTGGTGAAAGAAATAGACTTACAAGTCCAGGAAGTGCACAAAACCCCAAACAAAAGGAATCCAAAGAGGACCACACCAAGACACATCATAATTAAAATACCAAGGGCAAAAGACAAAGAGAGAATATTAAAAGCAGCAAGAGAAAAACAATTAATTACCTACAAGGGAGCACCCATACGATTGTCAGCTGATTTTTCAACAGAAACTATGCAGGCCAGAAGGGAGTGGCAAGAAATATTTAAAGTGATGAATAGCAAGAACCTACAACCAAGATTACTCTACCCAGCAAAGTTATCATTCAGAATTGAAAGTCAGATAAAGAGCTTCACAGATAAGAAAAAGCTAAAGGAGTTCATCACCACCAAACCAGTATTATATGAAATGCTGAAAGGTATTCTTTAAGAAGAGGAAGAAGAAGAAAAAAGTAAAGATAAAAATTATGAACAACAAATATAAATCTATCAACAAGTGAACCTAAAAATCAAGTGAATTAAAAATCTGAGGAACAGAATAAGATGGTGAATATAACAGAATCAGGGGCATAATAATGGGAGTGGATTGATAATTCTCAGGGGGAAAGGGGTGTGGGGGGTATGGGAAGAGACTGGACAAAAATCGTACACCTATGGATGAGGACCATGGTGGGGAGGTAAGGGCAGAGGGTGGGGTGGGAACTGGGTGGAGGGGAGCTGTGGGGGGAAAAAGGAGAAACAATTGTAATAATCTGAATAATAAAGATTCATTAAATTAAAAAAAAACACAGAAAAAAAAACAAACAAAAACAAATTCATTCACGGCCAGGGTCTGGCAGGCCTGCCCTGATTGGGCCCAATTGGTGGCTGGCCGAGGGGGAGGGGACGCAGACAGTTGTCAGCCCGATTGAAGGGACAATTTGCATATTAGCCTTTTATTACAGAGGAGGATTAGAAAAGAGGGAGTACTAAGAAATTACCTAGTTTAATTTTCTATTAAGAAATGTGAGGTCTAAACGAAGAGAGGAAAAACAAAACAAAACAAAACAATTTCCTCTCTACTTTTATTCTGAAAACATTCACATAGAAATTTTGGAAAGCAGAGAAAAATGTAAAAAGGCAGGGAACCTTTTTATTCTTAATACAAAGGCAATTATGTCAAAATATTGGCAGATTTTCTTTTGTCCTTTTCCTAAATAGTATTTTTCATATTGAAAAGATTTTTCAGTATATGCAACTTTCTACCTTGCTTTTTTATAAAAAACAACATATTTTAAGTATCTTCTCATATATGTCAGCAAAAACTCCTGGTAGACATCATTTTCAATAACTGTATAGTATTTTATCCAATTACTCAACCATGTTTTACTTAATCATTCCTCTAATGCGGGACAAATATAAGTTGTTTCTAATTTTTTACTATACTAAAAAATGCCATGATGAAGATTTATCAGCAAATTACAAAGTCTTTTCCTAGGATAAATTCCTAGAAGGGAAATCACTGGAATAAAAAGTATAAAACATATGAGGCCCTGGCCAGGTATCTCAGTTGGTCATATCATCCCAATACACCAAGGTTGCAGGTTTGATCTCCAGTCAAGGCACCTCAGTATTTCTCTTTCTCTCTGTTTCAAATCAATCAAAAAAAAAAAAAAGGATAAAACATGTGGGCAATAAACTCAATTTGAAACCAAGGTATCTTCCTTTACCTATGTGATTCTCCAAGCACACACAGAAACCACATGTAGGAAGATATATTACGTAGAAAAAAAATGAGTCATGTGGCTCCACTCTCTAGCAAGGTAAAATATCTCAATTGTAACTTGGTTTCCAGGCTGTCCTAAGAGCATCACTGAAAGCAGAAACGGGATGAGATTGAACAGGTCACTTAGGCTTTTCTTCCTATAAGCAGAATGTCCTCCAGAGCTTTTCAAATTGACACTCAGCTTGTTAAAAAATAGAGATTTACAGAGCCAAATCATTTTTCATCTCTGACCGAAGTATCTTGTCACAATAATGTCCTGTCAGATTTTGTGCTGACAGATTCAGGAATCTTCATCAGTTGCTAAAATTTTCCCTCTTCAAAGGAAGCATGGATGAGATTATTGCATTATTTTGCTACAGAGAGCATGATCTACCAGATCAACTTCTCTTCAACTTCCTTTAGCTCAACGATCTTTCATTTGGCAAGTATCCACAAATTACACTCTTCCTTGCCTAGTGAGAGCTGCCAGGAGCCTTAAGGTGTGTGGGGACATATTGAGGGATCCAAATAGGGAACTAGGTCTGGAATTGGTAGTTTCCTCATTCTTCAATAGCACAGAAAGACAGAAACGTCAATTATCATTACTAACATATCTAAAGGGAACACTCTCTCGAACAGTAAAGGAAATTTCCATCAAGAGCTACATAAATGCAAAAGCCACTACAATTCTTCATGTAACTAAGAAACTCCTTTGATTCTATTGCTTTTTTCCCCTCTTCATCAGATTCATCTTATTTCTACCCATAAGCTTCGTACTCAATTGACCCTTCAAATGGCATTTGACAAACATTTTCAGGTATGGAGTTAATATTCTCTTTTTTAAAAAACTAATTTGAGAGAGGAAGGCAGAGGGAGAGAGAGAAATATCAATGATGAGAGAGTCTTTATCAGCTGCCTCCTGCATGCCCCCTCCTGGGGACTGAGCTGCTACCAGGGTATGTGCACTCTTGAACAGAATCGAACCCGGGACACTTTAGTCCACAGGCTGACACTATCCACTGAGCCAAACCGGCTAGGGCAATATTCTTTTTTTTTTTTTAATTCTATTTATTTGTTTATATGTTTTAGTATTCTTTTTTGAAGTAATATTTTCAAAATTTAAAAATTGCTCTAGCCAGAGAGTGGCAGTAGAGGAATCCCAAGGTGAAAAGCCATTGAGATGTAATCTTAGTTGTCCAGCACTGAAACATTCAATACTTTTTCTAATTTTTCTATTCACTACACCCATTAAAAGTAGCAACTACAGCCCTGGAATGCATGTGAGCTAAGTAATTTTGGTTACCAAACGCTGCAGTTTCAATAATCTTACCTAATAAAAGAGTAATATGCAAAATGACCATCACTCCAACACACAAGATAGCTGCCCCCCATGTGGTCAAAGATGGCTGCCCCATGTGGACACAAGATGGCCACCACAAGATGGTCAGCAGGGGAGGGCTGTTGGGAGGGACCAGGCCTGCAAGGGAGGGCAGTTGTGGGCAATCAGGCCAGCAGGGGAGGGCAGTTAGGGGTGACCAGGCCTGCAGGGGAGGGCAGTTAGGGGCAATCAGGTTAGCAGGGGAGTGGTTAGGGGGTGATCAGGCTGGCAGGCAGGCAAGCAGTTGGGAGCCAGCAGTCCTGGATTGGAGAGGGATGCCAGATTGGAGAGGGTGCAGGCTGAGCTGAGGGACACCGCCCCCCCGACCCCGTGCATGAATTTTGTGCACTGGGCCTCTAGTAATAAACAGGCAGTGAGATATTTACTGATTGGTATGTCATGCCCAGAGAATATAACTTCTTAATTACACCTAGAATCTTGTTACAAGATTTACTTATTAGTTGTATTTTTTTAACTTTAAAGGCCCAATATAGTCCTGGCCGGTGTGGCTCAGTTGGTTGGAGCTTCGTTCCATACACCAAAAGGTGGTGGGCTTAATTCCCAGTCAAGGCACATACCCAGTTTGCGGGTTTGATCCCCAGTTGTGGTGCATTCAGGAGGCAATCAATTGATGTTTCTCTCTCTCTCTAGAAGTGGGAAAACGGAAACATCCATGTAATCAAGTCAATATATTAAGTGCCATAGAGAATGCCAATGAATGTTTTTCTGACTGTACTTAAAATTGCGTATAACAGAAATGGCATAATATAGTTAAACCGGGACAAATTTTACATATAAAAACAACCATCTTGCGATGGCACTGGGTACTTACCCTTTCCTGTGATGTTTGATAGCGGAGGTGAAGGGCTGTGGGGTCCCAATCTACAGCAATATAGGCATTTCCAATGAAAGCTTTGTCTTCCCCACAATCTATTTTACAGCCTCGGCAAAATCTAAAGGCAAAAAAATGGTACACTGAGGAAGGAATAATTACGAAGGAATAAATTTTTCTTTATCAGAAATATTCTCTCTTTCTACATTTCTTCTTGGGTTCACAGTTTGTCCTGGGCTTCTTACTTCAGACTAATAAATACATGAATATCCTAGCTAATAAAGAGGGAATATGCTAATTGACCATCACACCCTCAAAGATGGCAGCGCCTATAGCCACAAGATGGCGCCTGCCTCCGGAGTCTCCCAGGGCCAGCCCGAGGCACAGGCAAGCCTCAGATGGTGGCTGCCCAGCTGCCCAGGGCCGCCCAAGGCTCAGGTAACCAGGGCCGGCCAAGGCTTGCACTGCTGGCAGTGGCGGCAACAGAGGTGTGATGGGGGCATCACCTCCCATCCCTGAGGGCTCCCAGACTGTGAGAGGGGGCAGGCCGGGCTGAGGGACCCCCCCTCCAGTGCATGAATTTTCATGCACCAGTCCTCTAGTATGTTAATAATTATTAGTATTTCAGGGAATCATGCTTATTACTTTTTAAGTCTTTGGCTTTTCATATAACTATATGAACTTTGTAGCAAAGAAGTACTATGGGAATTGGATATTTGAGATAATGTTGATCATAAACTATGAATTTGATGAGACTATAGAGTTAAAAAAAACCAGATGTCTCAAGAGTAAAACTTATACAGACTTCACAAGGAAGAGATGATGAACAATTCCCAAGTTTATTTCAATTTCTCAGTCTAAAACTGAGAAATATTATTGAAAAGGTATAATATCTGGAGCTACTAAAATTTTTCTTTTGCAGAAGGTTACTTTACCTATACCACGGGCACCAAGCACAGGAGTTCCCATCTTTCTGCACAACTCGTAGAGTGAATGGATACTGATAGCCCATACTGTCATCACTGAAACAGAACATAAACCAAAGATGTAAGAAACATTTCTGATTTGAGTTCTCAATTCCTTTTCATCTTCCCATGAAATAATCCTCGGAAGGGGCATCTGTTGTAGTAGCATTCTCACATTTACAGCTCCATGCTGCTTATCCTAACCCATTAGCTGAGCTCTGTACCACCCACACACAGGGCTCCCATGCTATATCCCTGCTTACAGAAGTGTAGACATACTAGACTGCCAGAAGTCTATGAGAGAGTCCATGTGGAAGGATAAGCTAATCAAACACCAATTATCCTTCAGCCCTGATCCTATCAGAAGACTTAATTCACATTAGGCTAAAATAATTAGATCTTTCCATGGCAAGAACATTGACACACCACAGAAGACTGAAAGATCAAGTTTTTTGTTTGTTGTTTTTAGAAAAAGTGAAAGGGAGAGTGGAGGGGAGGAGGAGAGAGAGAGAGGCACATTGATTGGTTGCCTCCCACATTTGCCCCGCTCAGAGCCAGGGATCAAACCGCAACCCAAGTAAGTGCCCTTGACCAGAAATCAAACCCTCCACCCTTCAACCAAAGGACCAATGCTCTAACCACTGAGCAAATTGGTCAGGGCTCATAATGGCTTTTAGAGACGCTGACTATATATTTAGAAGCTTTCTTTAATTAGAACCCCTGAGCTGGTACATGCTAGATAACCCTTTTCCTTTGTCTTAACTACTCAAAGCTATAAACTACGTAACATTAATTTTAGAGTAACATCTTTTAACTATAAGATAGCCTTGTGAGTTCCCAACTTAACAACACAAAGAATATATTTTATGGTTCAGTTTGCAACTGGTAGTGGCTGCTGATGGTAATGAAGCCATGATAAGGATTCACTGTTACCTTGTCTTATCTAATCATCAAACGATCCAAAACCATAACAAATAACCTGTTAGTTAATAGAACTTCTTTCCTTTCTTTTCTCAGTTCACAAAGAGGCAGAACTCTCATTTGCACAATTATAGCAAGAAAATGATCTACAATTCAACTGAGATATAAATAAGGGACTACAATTCCAATGATTGTTAGAAGAAATACATTTAGTAATCCAACAGAACAGTGGTAGGAGGAATGGAAAGAAAACAGAAGGTGTTTATTCTTTAATTATTCATATGAAATATAATAATTTATTATGAAATTATTCCATATTTCAATGACATCGTATGGAAACAAGCCAACTGTTACGCCATGAGACTTTTTCAGAATTCACGTATAGATATGCACACTATTGCTTCCATTATGAATTTCAGAGGGTTGAGATGATACAAATTCCCTGGTGAATTCATACTCCATTTTTGCAGTAAAAGTCGTCAAGAATATTACCTGAAGCGTTTAAAGCAGCAGGAGGGATTAGTGAATAAAAGGATTATTAGACACTAGAATGCCTAGGTGAAGAAAGGAATCTGTATAGACTCTTGTACTCACAAGATCAAACCAAATGGATGAATTATATACCCCTGAATGGTTCTTCAAAGAGTGTTTAAACCTACATAAAATGGGTCCTATAAGTCACACAGAATTCATATACATTCTTCTGGCGTTTGGAAACCACAGGTCTAAGCTGATCCCCTGAACTCACCAATCCTGAGCATGGTTACTAGCTTCCTGAGGTGGGAGTGGGCTGGCTAATCGAGATACTTGAATCCAAACTGAATCATATAGGTCTTTCTTCCGGGTATGCACAGTGCATGGAACAATCAGTGGCATTCCAAAGAGGCTGGGGCGATTCTTCTGAGATGACAGGAAATATAGTTCTGTCCTCATCTATAAGCATAAACAAGGGAAGAGAGAACTAAGAAGAGAGACCTCTCATTCCTCCCTTTTGTTCTTCTACAACTACCAATAACATGCATCACTATCAATTTCAAATTAGTCACTACTACTCTTTATTAACAGGAAGATCAACTTACAGTGGAATCACTGGAAGGTTGAGGTACTGCCAATTTCAGTGTGGTTATCTATCAAACTTGCATTTTCAGCATTTAATATTTTCAAACTAGTTTTCTCTAATAAATATTTCATATACACATACTGAATCATATGTAAAAACTAGTAATTGTTTTGTAGCTCAAGGCTTTTAAGCAATTAAAAGCCTTTCTCTAGAAAGTATGGCAATAAACCAATACTACCTCAAAATACAATTTTCAGAAAATAAGCTGCTGACAACTGGAGACCTTTGGAGACTTATGAAACCACTCATTTAATTTTGTAACAATTTATCCACCTTTCTAAAAGCAGCTGAATGGCTATGGTATTTTTTAATTTTTAAAATATGTGACAAATTAAAAGGTAAAATTTAAAAATATTTGCTTTGAGTATGTTAAGTTGAAATTACTTAATAAAGATACTGAACAGAATTAGCTTGGAAATGGTTGCTTAATAAAACAAAAACTTAGTATAATAGATTGTTGGGAGTTCAGGATTATTCAAAAAAGCTGCTAAGCACTTAGACATTTAATTCTTTTGGTTGGTCTTTATGTAGTAGTTAGAGAAGCTCAGTCAATAATCTATAAACTCACTAAGGGTTAGCTAGTTTCCAAGTGAAAAGACTTTTATTTCTGATTCTCAAGCATTTTATTTTGCAATTATTCAATTAAGCTTAGCTAAATACATGATTTTAAGGCCCTATTTCATGTGTTGGTATTATTATTGTTACTAGAGGCCTGGTGCATGAAATTTGTGTATGAGGGGGTCGGGGAGGGATGTCCTTCAGCCCGGCCTGCACCCTCTCCAACCTGAAACCTCTTGGGGTTCAGAGTTCTTAATATATGATCTGATAATACTTGGTTAAAAAAAAAAAAAAAAAAAAAGCCCTAGTCAGTTTGGCTCAGTGGATAGAGCATCAGCCTGTGGACTAAAGGGTTCCAGGTTCGATTCCAGTTAAGGGCACATGCCTGGGTTGAGGGCTAGGTCCCTGGTAGGGAACGTGCAGGAGGAAGCCGATCAATGACTCTCATCATTGATGTTTCTCTCTCTCTCTCTCTCTCTCTCTCTCCCTTCTTCTCTGAAAGCAATAATAAAAAAATATATTAAAAAAGAAAAAGAGGTGGGGAAATGCATGAAATGCCCAATTATTTTAGCTAATGGGACCTGTAGGAACTGTGCTTAAAGACAATTTCAAGTCACAAATGTATCCTGTAATTCTGTAGACTGTCCACTCAAACAAATCCTGTCTAAAACATGGTCCACAGAACATCATCGACATAGTCAGAAACTCACTTTAGTCAAGAATTACTAATTCAAAGAAATAGCAAAAATCAAATAGCTATGTAACCACGAGTCAGGTCAACCAATAGAATATAACCAACACTCCAAAAGCCTCCCTCTTGCTTCCTTTCCATCACGAATTCTTTCTTCCTTCTAAAGGAAGTTGGAAGAGGTAGGAAAGAATTAACCCCTAAAGCCTTTGAAGGGAGCACAGCCCTGTTGAGACCTGCATTATGGACTTCTGGCTTCCAGAACTGTGAAAGAATAAATTTGTTGTTTTAAGCCACCAAGTTTGTGGTAATTTGTCACAGCAGTCCTAGGAAACAACTTATCTTGCCCAAGAACATTTTTGGTGCCCTTCTACCCCCAAGCAAACAAATAAGTATGGATGTCTCCAAAGACATCCATACTTATATGGTAGAGAAAATGTACTTGCCTACATGAACATATAAGAGACACACACTTTTAAAAGAAAATAGTATGTACTACTATTCTGTTGCTGCTTAAAAATGAGTGAGAAATGTCATTTCATACACAGGCTATGATCCCTTACAATAGCATGCATAACACATTGAAAGTGCACAAAATGAAAATGTTGCAAAGATAGAAAATAGCTGTCTCACAAATGACACTGGCAAGACCAGCAGTAACTTGCCTAACATCAAACTAACCATTTTTCGGTGGACTGCAATGATGTAACCTGTAAAGGGATTGTCAGGAAGAGATGGCATATGACCATTCACCATTCCATTTGTTAAGATCTTCTCAGTTCCACATGGCACAACAGTGTTTGGCATTCCATTGGGGATGAATATTGGTCGGGGCAGGTCCCCATTGGTGGTTAAGGTTAACATTCCATTTGTGGATGGGGAAGAGGAGATATCTACAAATTCAAAGATAAATACAGCACCATAAGCTTGTGGTACTTCCATTTTTTTTCTCAAATATTGTGAGGATCTAAACTACTGGTAGTAGTCTCTTTTAACAAAGGACAAGGAGAAATTATAGTTCACATAATAATTCTAGATCGATCAGAATATTTCAATTTTAGATTTTAGTTCTATAACTCACACTTAAGACTAAATGGCAAAGAAAGATTAACTTCTGGAAAGTGTAAGTTGAATTTTTGCAGAAACCGTTACTAGCACCAGGTTGTGGCACCCAAACAGTTCTACCGCTTGTTTTCTTTCTCCTTTCCTCTAAAAATGTTGTCAAGTGTGACAGTCTCTAGCCAGAGACTAGAGATTTTTCCTTTTAATTATTTCATTTTTTAAAATTTATTTTTTAGAGCAATTTTAGATTCATAGCAAAATAAAGAAGGTACAGAAATGTCCCACATATCCCTTGCCCCTACATGTGCATAGCTCCCCCCCCTAACATTTGTGGTACATTTGTTATAAATGATGAAAGATGTTGCTTTTTAAATTAAAATGAAATACATATCCTCAGTCTCATAAGTTACATTTCAATGGCTCAACAGTCCATGTGACTTATGGATACTGCATTGGATTGTCAAGATTACAGAAAATTTCCATCACTGCAGAGAGTTCTATTGGCCAGTGAAGATCTCAACAAAAAAGCATTATTGAATCATCTACCAATCAGTCTTATCTATTTAGTGCCAATCAGAGAAGTACTTTATAATTGCGGAATGGACCTAATTATCAACAGCATAAAAAAGAATAAACAAACCGTATCAATGGCCAAAAGACTCATTAGATGACCATATTAAATCATATGCAAATATTTATAAGCAAATTCCTTTTTAGTCATATTATCATGTTCTCTGATAGTATACTCTTCTCACACCAGCTATTGCCATGTTAGTATTAGATAAAAGAGCAAAAAGAGATCTGAATTCCAGTGGTAAATTAACTCATAACTAATCTACTTAACTTAGTTACTTAGGTTCTCTAAATTTTAGATTCCTCATCTACAAAATGAAGAATTTGAGCCAAATCATCACAAAAGTTTCCTTCAGCCTCCAAAATTCTTTTGCTCTAGTATCCTCAGCCCAAACAAATATAAAAAGGATGATAACTCTTAGCCCAGAATTTAAAGCTGAAATCATGAAAAGAAGCTCTAGTTCTACCATACCTGTCAGTATTGGACTAGAAGCTGAAACTGGAGATCCAGGGATGGGAATTTCAAATGCACACAAAGATCCACTCACTGAGAGTCGTACTTTTTGGTTGTCCTGAGGGAAATTCTATAGAAAAAGAGACAAGGTGAGAGATGTTTCAGATAAGATGGAAAATGAACTCTCTGATATATTTGAAGCGAGTGTCTTTGATGATTTTATCACTAAATAAACAAGATGAATGAATAATATTTCTCAAATCACTAAAAGATGAAAGCTTGATAAGTTAACCTCACTGACAAAACCATTATCTATCCCTTTCCACAGAAAGGAAATGTGTTGTGTATAACTGATTTTTAAGTTTTGTCCTTCAATTCAGGCATCTAAACCCAACACTCTCAGAGGGATCTCACTTTTGCATTACATATGAACAAAATGTCAATAAGGTGGGGGAGTTTGTTCAGAAACCGCAAAGATAAATATAAATAATACCAATGGCATGAGCTCAATTTAGGATTGGCAATATATTTATTAAATTGCTTGTTTCTCCAGCTGGTATTCAGGAGGAAGTGATTTGTGTCAATTTATTTTTACTCTCTAAATTCCTAGTGTGTTAAAGGCCAACTATACATATCCTACATAATAAAAGCTTAATATGCTAAGTGTCCAGTTGGCCATTCAACTAATCAAAGCATAATATGCTAATGATATGCTAAGGATGCTCAATTGCTTGCTATGACATGCATTGACCACCACCAGGGGATAGACACTCTGACTGGTAGGTTAACTTGCTGCTGAGGTCCGGCTGATTGGGACTGAGGGAGATGGATCAGACACACCGTGGAGCCCTCCCACCCTGGAGCCCTCCTGCGGTCCCTCCCCAGCTGGCCAACTTCCTGCATCTCTCCCAGTCTCTCCCTAGTCTGATCATGCACAGGTGGGGTCCTTTGGCCTGGCCTGAGCCCTCTTGCAATCTGTGACCCCTCGGGGGATATCGGAGAGCTGGTTTTGGCCTGATCCTGCAGGCCAGGCTGAGGGACCCCAGTGGTGCATGAGTTTGTGCACTGGGCCTCTAGTTCATAAATAAATACTAAAAACACACATTCATAAATACAAAAAATACTTTAACCTAGAATAATTCTGGTAACAATGGTAATACAGAAGAGCTGCCAAGCACAGCAGCAGCAATCACTGGAGGACATCTACTGTAGTAACACAGCTAGGTCACTCTATATAGGCAGCGTTGGCTTACATAATTCCTTTCTTTTAAAAATACCACCATGGCCCTAACTGGTTTGGCTCAGTGGATAGAGCGTCGGCCTGAGGACTGAAGAGTCCCAGGTTCGATTCCAGTCAAGGGCATGTACCTAGGTTGCGGGCACAGTAGGGAGTGTATAGGAGGCAGCTGAACAATGTTTCTCTCTCATCGATGTTTCTAATTATCCCTCTCCCTTCCTCTCTGTAAAAAATCAATAAAATATATTTTTTTAAAATATCACTATGATTATTACTCCTTTATTCTGGCAGACAAACCTTTTAAATTTCTGGAATGGAAAATTTTTCTTTTTTGGGGGTAGATTTTTATAAGTTTATTTAAGCCAAACTGACAAAATACGCTGGGGAGCAAGATCTCAAATGTTCCAGAGAATGGTATGGAAGACTTGACAAATTTTTTTGTTCAGTTGTTGCATTTTAATATCTTGCTCAGTCACTTAACATCATAATTAATGGAGAAAACTGCTCTTTGAAGGACAGAATCAAGGGTTTCCTACAAAGAATAGTTAATATTACCTTTATGTTGGAACCATGTACTTCTGCAAGAAGGATTTGTTCTGATTTAAGTCCACAGAGATCACTCAGCTGTTTTTTTAAACCTGTGTACTTTTCATCCATATTCAGTCTTAGTCCATAACGTACAGGGGTAGTACCATCCAACTTAATAACTAGTAATGAAAAAAGATCTATTATCAATAAAATGTGTGTGTGTCTATGACTTGGAAATGACAAACATTTCAATCTAGAATTTTTATTTTATATGCAAACACTACAATAGATGATATGTAGGGATTATATTAAAATAGTTTCATTTTTTTGAATGCTCCTCTGATATGGAAGTGTGAGTGGCTCTGCAAGATTTTAAAGAGAATTTCTGGCATATCTAAAACTAACAGAGGAGTCAATAGGCACAAAAATGAACCCATGTTCCAAGTCTTACAAACCTTATATCATGTCTGAAATTAGATTGCTATATTATAACAGGCTATACTTTTCATGAGAATGCATTATAAACAAAGACCATTACTTACAAATTCAGGCTGCTTGAATAAGGTAAAAGACAATGGAGTTAAATATTTTTTCAGAACTTTGTAACCTACCTGTTATTTCTAAGTGCATATAACTGTCCATTGGTAGCGGCAAAGACAAAAAATTGAATGGGTCAAATCGGACACTTATATGACCACATGTCTTGCATTTGACTTGGGACCTTAACTGCCCATGAAACAAATCTACAACAATTGATCTATTCCTTCTCAGATGATTGTCCCAGGCCTATCAAGAAAAAAGATTAGAGAAAAATTTTTTTTTGAAAATTCAAAAGAATAGTATTTCTACACAAATTCAAAGAAACTAGTTAAATGAGATTTAAATGTTAAGAATATAATCCTTCACAATCATTAAAAATACAAAAACTTTCTGCCTACAAACATAATTCAGATATAAAATTAAAAATGTGATTCTCTCTGTTCAACCTATAAAATATTAAATTCAGATAGAAAATCCTATTATTTTCTTTGTTCTTATCATGGTAATGATGATGATTATTAGAGTTCTTTGTCCATTAAAAAGGAAATAAAATGTGCCTATTGGTCACTGTACACATTACTTTAGCAATTATGGAGATTCTTGAAGTTACTGAATAAACATCCTCTCCCAAAAGTGTACAATGTGAAAAGGCAACATTTTTCTATTTTCATTAAGGCTGCTTTATTTTGGCATTACTGCACAAAAACAAAGAAGAGAAATAAAAATTCCTTTACTTTCATAGTAAAATTCTGACCACAGAATTTAAGTTGTGCAACATACATTTGTGGCCAGAACATTTAATCTATTGCTTACATTAGAAAGTCAAAACTGACAAACCTCTGCAGCCACTTCCCAGTCTGGCCGGCCATTGCTGTCCTTCAGTTCTACATATGGTTTCTCATGGACTCGGTTGAGATCTTCATGAAGACCATCCAAGAGAAAAGCCAGAAGTTCTTGGGAGTCTTGTTGCTGGAACCCATTAAACCTGGGAGCATATTTTGCTATGGTCCACTATAAGTAAGAGTTGGAAGTATACCAATTATTTGCTACCCCACAATATTTGGAATGAACATGCCTCATAATTCAACCAGAGGCATTATAAGAAGGTAAATATAGTATGGTATTTAGTCTGTCTCTATTTCAGCAAATATATTTTGGCTAATCATGAAAGCTTTCTAATCTTAATCTCAAATGACCAAAAGGAAAAAATGTATTTTGGCCAATACTATCTCCCAGTTCAGCATCATAAAAGCAAACAGTTCTTCAGATACTCAGATGTTATTTAAAACAGGTAAGGCAGAAATATTAAAATAGCATTCGCTCACATTAAGAGTTCCTATTACAATGTTTTCTTTTACAGATTAACTTTTCTGGTCTTGTTGCATCCTAACTGCTATTATTAAAGGCAGAACAGACTCATGTTTAACTGTGAGGACTTACAAACTAGCTTGCAACATTAGGCAGGATATTTAGCTGCTCTGAGCCTTAGTTTCTCAGCCATAAAATGGGGATAATAATATCGCTTTTGTATTGTAGGGCCATATAGAAAATTAAATGAGTTACTACACATAAAATAATGAGAGCAGTGCCTGGTAAGTGGCAGTCAAATTTTTAGCTATTATAATTATTAATTTTTAACCTAAAAACATTTTGCCTTGTTTTAAAATAGAGATAAAAACAATCCTAGCCCTAGCTGGTTTGGCTCAGTGAAAAGAGCATTGGCCTGTGAACTGAAAGGTCCCAGGTTCGATTCCGGTCAAGGGCACATGCCCAGGGTTGTGGGCTCGATCCCCAGTGGGGGACTTGCAGGAAGCAGCTGATCCATGATTCTCTCTCATCATGTATGTTTCTATCTCTTTCCCCCTCTTCCTTCCTCTCTAAAATAAAAAAATATATATATTTAAAAAAACAAAACAACCCTAACTTTACTAAAAGTTACTACAAGTGACATTAATATAAAATTTTACCCATTAATTATTTCTTTCTGCTACTTTAAAAAATTCTACAGATAGAACTTATTATCACAATAATATTAAAGATGTATTGAGTATCATTAATTAGACTCGGGTCTATCTTGCAGTTAGAATATTTCTAATAGTGATAGATTAACAAAGAAAGGTTTATATAAAAGCAAGATATTTGACGAATTGGCAAAAGAAACAACATATCAAATTTAGGTTGTGCCTTTGATCTTTCCCTACCCACTCACTACATCTATAGTTGTATTTTATTTTTTTCTATAGTTGTATTTTGCATATATTTAAACAAGTAAAAGTATATGACATCCAGTATATGCCATGTTAAGCATCCAAAAACATGAGTTAAACTAAACAAAAAAAGCTAAACATACAAAATATGTAAAGGAAAATAATTATGTAAACAATTATTTAGGAGTTAAAAATATTTATAGTACTTTAACTGCTTACCCGAAGCTTTAATGGGGCGACATTCTTCTGAGTTCCACTCCAAAGTTCCTGTACTAAATCCCCATAGCATTTAGCCATATGCCCCTTCATACCAATGGGATTTGTCCTAGAAGTTTTGAAAGGAAAATTTGTTGCCAAAGATTCTAATCAATAACAATCATGTGGGAATAAAAATGCCTAGTTATCTGTTTTCTCACATCAAAACATCTTTTTAAAATAAGAGACTTATCTCCTGGCCCTTAATTAATACTAAAGAGAAAATAAGGTGAGACTTTTCTTTACCATGGTAAAGAAAGAGGAAATTCAAGTGATACTGAGTTCATATCATAGTTGTAAAAAGTTAAGAGGCCAATAACTCAAGAAAGATTACCTGTTCAGTTCATAAAGATGTCTCCCTGAGATAAAATACTGTGTCAGTGGCTGTGTATTACTAACACACTGGATGCTTGAATTCATGAAGCATGTGTTTCCCAGGTTACTCAGACCTGTGGCTCCCTTTTCTGTGGGAACTGGAACAAACAATATGAGAACTGAAGTCCAACTGTAGTAAAATGTCGTAGACCAAGCAATAACTTATATTCGATACAAATTTTTATAACTTTTTAAATCAACTAAATGCAGCTAATATTTCTCTATTTAGTCTTGCAATGCTGAAATAGAGGAGTGTCACGGGCAATCCTGATAATCCATGCTCATTTGTAATCTAGAAGCAGCAGTGATTCTCTATAATTGCTATAGGTGTTTTTTCTTTTAAATTCAAACAATTCTCTCCTAGTATTCTCTTTTTTTTAATGTTTAATTTATCCTTTCGTTGAAAGTATTATAGGTGTCCTGTCCCCCACTCTTTGGCCTCCTCCACCCCCTAGTATTATATCTTTAAAAATATACACATTAGCCTGGCCCAGTGGTTGAGCATTGACCTATGAACCAGGAGGTCATGGGTTGTGGGCTTGATCCCCTGTGTGGGGCGTGCAAGAGACAGCTGATTAATGATTCTCTCTCACCACTGATGTTTCTATCTCTATGTCTCTCTCCTTCTCTGAAATAAAAAAAAAAATATTTACATACATATATGTAAACATACACACATACACATATATAAATTAGATCTTTCTTAGGCTATCTGTGAGAATGAACTGTGGACCCAAGAGGGCTATATCCTTTGCTTTGCATTTTTTATGGAAGCTTTTTGCTCCCCTAGTTAGGTCATAAAAGGCTTATTGGTTGAGTTGCTACAAATCCTACCATTACTGGCCAAACAGTGCATGTCTTGAATTGAAAAAAATTTTGGAATGGAAAAATACTGGTATTAAAAATACAGGCCCTTAAGACACCCTTAATAAGATGAAAAGGCAGAAGGAAAAGTTAGAGAGTTCCATAAAAGGTGGAAATTTTAAAAAGTTATCTATCTATCTATCTATCTATCTATCTATCTATCTACCTACCTACCTACCTACCTACCTATCTATCTATAAAAGCTTAAGTGACCAAATGACTGAACCACCGGTTGCTATGAGGCCACTGACCACCAGGGGACAGATGCTCAAAGCACAGGATTGGGCTCCCTCCTGTCTGGATTGTGCCTGCAGGCATCGGGCTCCCTACTGTCTGGTTTGGGCCTGTGGGGACTGGGCTGAAATCAGGTATCTGACATCCCCCAAGGAGTCTGGATTGTGAGGATGCAGGCCAGGCCAGGTCTGTGCACCGAGCCTAGTTTAAATATAAGGAAACTTGTTCGTCTTAGAGCAGTTTCAAAAATTATATCTTTGCAAGTGGTAGTAATACATTTACATTTTTCTCCCTGCCTTATCCCTCCAGAATTTGGAAACTCTTAACGACCACTTGCACCATAATTAAGAAGGCCCTCATCTTCTTTACCAGGTTCATCCTGACTGTGACTTTCCCTGCATCATTCCCACACAACATCAATGGCCTAGACATTAATATGGACCAAGAGTCAACCACTGCCCTAGACTCAACCACTGATGTGTATTTGGATAGCTGGATTTTAATTTCCTTACTGATATGAAATTAAATAACAGCTTTTTAAATATATATATTTTTATTTATTTCAGAGAGGAAGGGAGAGGGAGAGAAAGAAGTATCAATGATGAGAGAGAATCATTGGTTGGCTGCCTCCTGCAGCATGTGCCCTTGACCAGAATCGAATCTGGGACCCATCAGTCCTCAGGCTGGTGCTCTATCCATTGAGCCAAACCAGTGATGGCGCAACACCAGCTTTTAAAAGAATCACTGAGGCCTGGCAACTGTCACGGGTGATTATTCAGAAGAGCCCATGACTGGAACACCAGATGAGTTCAGCTCTTCCATGGAAAGCAACGAGTTCATCTCAGTTGCTTGTTTTAAAGGAAACAAATGTTCTTCCAGCAGTGTCCACCACTATGCTACTTACTGCTTTCAAAACTAGTGAAACATAGCATGTATTTCTCAGCCTAAGAGAAACAGCAAGGCATTGATCCTAGGCTGAGTGGAAAAGTTGACAGTTTGGGGGAGGGACATATCTTAACCATTTCTTATTTAGTATGAGCTCAATAAATGTTCATTTATATTGAAAAAATATACAGATATACATTATATAATTGGAAGGTTAGAAAGAAATTTTATATATCAGGAAAAAGAAAAATAAGAACTAGAAAGTCAAAAGTTGTTAACACTTCAATTGTTGAGAGGGGGGAAAATCTATTTGATAAGATACTCTATTTGAAAATAATATACTGGAGACTTACCCTTGTGTCTGTCTATTTTACTACTGTTTGCTATAAAGGACATTTCCTCAGGCCAACTCATATCTTTGTTTCGAACTAGAAAGACAGATAAATGTTATTTTTAAATCAGAAACTATAAAAAAAATCAAGTTATTTTTAGTATTTGATTCTGAAACAATTCTAATTCTTTATATTGGGGACTTCATAGTCAGTTGGTTAGAATTAATTAGTAAGCTATTCCCTCATTACCTACCTGAAGTAAAATTATACTCAAACATCTATAGAAGTAATTAAAGCTCTTAAAGTTAATACATTAGAACCTGTGTTCTTTCTTAAATAGCGACAACTGTGAGAGTAACCTATTCATTTTAATACAAATGATGTGTTAGTTTTCAATGATGTGTATAAATTTATGTGTGAATGTACAAGGAAGCTCTGTTGGTGAGAGACCAGTGTTGATGATTAATGAAAGTCTATGCCACTAACTATGCAAGAAAATTAGTCTCCTTATTTACCCTCAAAGAGGCATGTTGAAAATTTAAGATACTTTGCAAACTTATAACTAAATACCCACCATTTCCACCCTTTGCCAGACAATTAATGTAGGCATATTTCTCTTTTAAAGTAATCTAAATAGTATGTAGGATTATATAAGGGTTGAATGGGTATTCTTTACTATAAAGCAGTGGTCACCAACCTTTCAGACCTCATGGACCATCAGTGGTCTGCAGACCACTGGTTGGCAACCACTGCTATAAAAAATATAATGATCAAAACAGAAAGAATTAAAAAAAAAAGAATATAATGACCAAATAGAAGTTAGAAAAATTATAAAATGGTTTATTAGTGAGTAACTAAATCTTTATATTTTCCCCCTAAAAAATCTAATACAGATGCAATGCTTCCTTCTTGTACCTTCAATTACCAGGTGCTGCTCATCTTGAATTTTCAAATATTCTAATCTATGATCTTCATCATCCAGAAGAGTAAGGTAATTCTGTGTATGGAACAGAAAATGTTTGTTAATTTAAGAAACTTGTAACAAATCCTATATAAAAGGCTAATAAGCAAATCGATCGGCTGCTATGATGCACACTGACCACCAGGGGGCAGATGCTCAACACAGGAGCTGCCCCTGGTGGTCAGTGCGCTCAGCCAGAAGCCGGGCTCACGCTCCCACCTCTGCGGCAGTGGCTAACAAATATCTACATGTATGCATATAGTCAGACATCTTGAGAGGGCGCAGGCTGGGCTGAGGGACCCATTTTTATTATGGAAATAAAAATGAATAACAATTAAAAATGCCCTTGTAGTCACATAACTTACGTGACAGATATTAGGCATATTATAGTTGTTCAGAAATGCTTATAATTTAGCTGGTAAAATGAGGGAAAACCAATATATACTTCATAAAATGTACTTTTTATCTCTAGAACAATATTATATAGAATTTGGGGGGGACCAGAAGACTCATCACAGATCAAACCTAGTGTGAAATTCAGTAAAGGTGCCTGTAATCAAGATGGAAATTGATCACTTACTGGGAACTAAAAATGTGAAACCAAATGTCATATAGTAGGATTATACGTTTTTGTTTATGCTTACCCTGTCTAAAATGCTCACACAATTAATTCATTTAATTCTTACAACTTTCCTAAGGGAGATACTATTATTTCCTCTATTTACTCGTGAGAAAACAGAGATAGAGTTAAGTGGCCTTCCCTTGGTTATATAACTAGCAAGTTATATAACAAGCTTAATCCCTGGCAGTTTGGGTCCAGGAGCCCATACTCTTAAACTATTATACTATACTGCCTCTCAATGGTGACCAAAGGAGGATGTAAAAAAGAAGGAACTAGGGAATAGAGAATTGGTTAAAACTACTAATAATCCAATTTCATATTATAATCTGAAAATACAATGCATATTAAGCAATTAACAGCACCGCCTCTGAGAATGAAAGAGAGGGACCAGAGCATGGTAAAGAAGAATATTAACTATATTATTTTGTATTATTTGCATTTTTTGAAGATGAGCATGTTACTTCAAAACAAATAGAAAACAAACTTATAATTTGAAGAAAATAAACTCTATGTAGTTGAAAAAATATATTTTCTGTTATAACAATAATCCTTATAAGATGGTATTGTCCGTGATGATCAAGTGGTATTATCGATTTCAGGTAACAAATATCTACAAGTATGCATATAGTAATTTAAAAGATAAAGTTTTCCCCCTAGCCAGTGGTCAGCAAACCACGGCTCGCGAGCCGCGGTTTGTCGCTCTGTTGACTAATGAGTTTGCTGACCACTGGCCTAGCCGGTTTGCCTAAGTGAATAGAGCATCAGCCTATGGACTGAAGAGTCCAGGTTTGATTCTGGTCAAGGGCACGAGCCCAGATTACAGGCTCAATCACCAGTAGGGGGCATGCAGGAGGCAGCCGGTCAATGATTCTCATCATTGATATTTCTATCTCTCCCTCTTCCTTCCTCTCTGAAATCAATAAAAATGTATTTAAAAAATAAAAATATAAAATAAAAGATGAAGTTTTCACTGAGATCCTTGGAATGGTTTTCAGCATAATTACTGTAGACAAAATCCTATGCTCATGAAATATGGATCGCTGCATGGAGATGCTTTCATGACTCTGAACACCTCTTACCTCACTGTTGTATAGCCACAAGCGCATATCTTCCTCTTTGATGCGCAGCCTCTGAGATAGATACTCATGAATTTCCTTGATGGTCTGCATTCTACTAAAACAGCCCGTATAGGCTAAGACCCGCTTTAATGGTGCATTTGGAGAAGGTACGTTTCCTATAGTCACAGTAATCACAATAAGGAAAAGATAGATGTTAAGAAGTAAAAAAATAAAAGCACCCCTTTAGCAATGGGGACCACAGTATTTTAGAAAATAATGATGAAAAATGAGAATTAGAGGTTAATAATTTTATAAATTAAGAAGCTTTAAGATGAAGACAGGAGACCCAAGTATCTTAGAGTGAGTCCAAAGCCTTAACTTTGAAAGGAAGCAACAAAAATCACAAAGACCCAAATAATTGGCAGTTCTCAGATCCCAGAAGAGTGGCAAATATAAACAAACAATAGGCCCTCAGCTGGGTCACAATCAACAGCAAAAGAAAAATTCAGCATACAAATGGAAAAGATAAAATGGGACTAGATTTGAATTTCACAGATACATAATTGGCTTCACCTGATGCACTTTCTTCAAATTAACTCTTTGAGTTATTAACTCCATCACTCTCAGTCATTAAGCTCCCCAAATACCTGGCACACTGGTACAATTACATGATTTTACTTAAAATTTTAAGTAGGCATAGATCCTACGTGACCAAACGCAGCTTCAAGAAGCTTCCTAGGACCAAAAAAAATGCCCTATTAAAAGGCCTAAGGGGGTAAAAATCATATGACCTGCCTGCCAAATAAGTTGGCAGTAGACATGACCTTGAATTCCTGAAAGACATGGAAACAAAGAGTGGCGATAAGGGGAAAGAGTGAAGAGTGAAGGAAGAATATGTCAAAGTCTCACCATATATCGCAAAGAAGAAGGGAGATAAAATGATAAATTATTGTTAAACTATTTAGACAAAAACTGAGACAAAACTACCGCTTAAAATGGTCATCTCTTATCTATGGGAGGTTATAGTTTATTGAGAAACCCAAAACTAAAATAAACTTAACATATGGATATAACCCATCTAGGATACAATTATACATTCCAGGTAGTTTTCCATACATTCAACAGTGACTTAGTTTTATTCTTATTAAATGCACTTTGAGTCTTCACCTACTAAGTAAAGCAGAAAAGTGTACAGGCATCATCCGCTTTTTTAGAGCTCCAAAAAGAATCCACTCACCCAAAATAGGCTGAAAAATCATCTAAGAAACAATGACTTCTGTAGCACTGCCTGTCAAAAAGGCTATGTTTAAGTCATTATAACTGTGGCAAGGTTTGTTTACTTGTCACTACAAAAGGAATAAAAGAGCCTAGTAAACAGCTATAATAAATAGAGTAATGAGAAAGCAGAACAAGACCCAGCCATGATCAATTTTAAAACCATAGCAAAGCAAATCTTTTACTATAAGCAAGCAAAGGACAATCACTAAAAGAAAACAAAAGAGCAAATTTCTCTAATTATACATCAGAGGATTAGTTATAAGATTACAGCAAGAAAGCATATTTTCATAAACTTCAAAATGATTACTGATTGATTTCACAACTAATTAGTAAGGAATAAAATTTCAAATTAAGAACAAATTTGGAGCATAATAACTACCTAGTTCTAGGATTCAGAAGCATTTGCAAATGTAGTGTCCAACTCAATTTCTATTGTCCTAAGCAACATAAGAAATTTATTTGAATTCTAGACAGTTTTTATAGCATAGCTCATTAAGTAGGCAGCCACTTACACAAAATGTTGTGCTTTTGAATAGCATCAACAAATCTAGTGGAATTTACAGAGCAGCAAAAATCTAGGATCAGCACAAGAGTTGCGAAGAATACTTACTAAAGCCCAATAACACATTTTGCCTCTCATGTTATCTTTTAAGGAGAACTGAAAAAGGTATGGGCTATGGATGCCATGAAAGCAAGGCAAATACTTTTATTCATGGAAAATTAAATCAAGAAAGTTTCCTAGAGATTTATTTCACTGTTCTTTGATTTTGATGTTTTCCCCAAAGACAAAGTTTGGTTAGGTAGAGGCCACTGCTATGCTATAATTCTTACCAAAAAATATGTGTAAGAATCTCCATATATTATTTAAATATAACCTTTAAGGAAGGCATTAATCCTACTGGGGATGATACGTTAGGGTTGGTTTGAGTTCATAGGTAGTTCTTACATTCTTACATACTAAGTTATGTTAATTTTAATAACATTGTGGAATTGTTAACAAAGTCTAAGACTCTGCGTAAATGGATGAATTCGTTATTTCCGCTGGAGAACAATTTTGAATATTTGCAAAGCAAAAGCATAGAGCAAGTCCTGCCTATTAACAAAACTTAACTTTGCCTGTCCAGTATGGTTTAGTGGTTGAGCATTGACCCATGAACCAGGAGGTCACGGTTTGATTCCAGGTTAGGGCACATGCCTGGGCTGTGGGGTTATTCCCCAGTAGGGGGCATACAGGAGGTAGCTGATCAATGATTTTCTCTCATCATTGATGTTTCTATCCCTCTCTCCCTCTTCTTTCCTTTCTCTGAAATCAATAAATCATATTTTAAAAAAGTAAAAATAAAACAACTTTATAGAGAAATCAAAGGGGAACTATTTATATTTAACACATTAAAATTGGAACTTATTTGTCATTTTGATAGGCTTCATTTGTTTTCAAAAATATATCCTTTGCTATCTGTGTCTCATAAGATACAGGTTCCTAAGACTGAGCATAAAAAATGTATCATGTTTTATATAGTAAAAAAAGAAAACACAAAAACTAACCCAAGATACACACATGATACTGCCAAAGAAATCACTTCTAAAAATTTGAGTGGAGTTGAAAAGAAAAGTCATTGACTGGTTCACTCTAAATTAGGTCAAGCAAATAATTTATAATGGCTTGTTCTCAAAGAAGGTGTGTAAAATATATTTCTATTTGTTATGGTTGTATATTTTACAAACCAGGAGAGGAAACGACCCTTCCCAGTTTGCTGCTGAGATTTTTCCCTCTACCCCATCTAGTCTTGCGCATGACCATAGATCTAAGCCCCACAAAGGATTTACTGGTACAGTGGCACCAGACTTTGAGCAACTTGGTTTTATTTTTTTAAGAAAATGCATGATATTCTTGCTGCATTCTTAAGTTACCTCTTGGTAAATGCTGAGGAAACATTCTCAGGCTCATCATACCCATATTCACCCAGATGTTAGACTGCTGTGTTCGAGTGGCAGGCTGCTGTCTCAGGAATAGAAGATATCGAGGAAATAATTCCAGCTCTGGGATTTCTGTCTTGCTATTCTTGATCACCTGTTGTTTTAAAATATATAAAGTGATTACTGTAAAAGAAGAAACAAAACTTGCAACTTTTTTAACTTCTGGGATTTTGTTTTAAAATCTAAAATGTTCAATAGGTTTGCTATTTATTTTTCAGTTAATTACAGAAATTCATAGAATTAAATTACATGGATTTAAAAACACCCAAGTTTCTGCTCCAAATCTATCTTCTAAGATTAGAACTCCTGGTGGCTATTTCCCCCTTTCGTTTAAAATCAGTAATATCAAAATTAAATGACTTAAATATTGTTTGGCTGGTGTCACTTAGTGGTTGAGCATTGACCTATAAACCAGGAGGTCGAGGTTCGGTAGCAAACTCAATCCTTAGCAGGGGGCATGCAAGAGGCAGCTGATCACTCGTTTTCTTTCATCATTGATGTTTCTATCTCTCCCTCTCCCTTCCTCTCTGAAATCAATAAAAATAGATGTATTTTTAAAAACTTAAATTATTATCTACAATTTACTACCCTCATACCATAACTCTTTCCACTTTTACATATTTTATATATATAAATGATGGTCTTTTAAAGGGAAAATTCTTAGGACTGAAATTAAAGGTAAAAAAGTATGGAAGTATTCACGCATTAATTATATAGGTCATATCGCCACCCAAAGTGTAGTAATTTACAATATTCCAAGAAATGTATGAATGTACTACTCTCATAAAATCTTATTATCGACACCACTTAAAAATATCCTATTGGTTGAATACATATAAAAAGTACTATACATTTACTTAAAATTTTATTTCCTGTATTGGTAGTGAGGATAAAAAAAGTTTATATAAATATTTACTATCTATATTCTACTGTGTAACTGGAAGTGATTAACTTATATCTTATCTATGCAAAACCTTCCTGGTATAAGAATGTAACAAGTCCTGCTGAGGGTAGCGAGTAAAGGTAATGAGTCTTGCTGTTTACTTGTATAAGTACAACAAATGATGCTGCATAGTTAAATCACTAAAATTTGGTATTATATTCTCGAAGTCCTTTAATTACTTCAGAGGATTTTACTTATGTTCTAAATCAGCGGTCGCCAACTGGTGGTCCACGGACCACTGGTGGTTCATGAGGTCTGAAAGGTTGGCAACTACTGCTCTAAATGACTCATCTTAGTAATGGCAGCAATCAGAATTCATTTACTAGCTTTGAATTCCTATTATCCTTCAAAAAGACTAACCACAAAAATACATCAACACACAGAAAATAAACCTGATCCCTCACTGGATGCCTTTGTAGTTAATGGGAAAAACAGTTTCAGAAGTAAATTATGCTCCACTTCCCCTACTAATCTTATTAGCACTGGCTCTCAGACTTCTGCTTCAGTCTATGTCATACATTATCCTAATGTTTGCATTTATGTGGATGACTTATTTAATAGCCTAGCTAATTATGTCCTGACTTTATTTAGTCCAGCCACCCACTCCCATAGGCACATCATTGTATGGTTAATACAGCACTCAATAAATGTATGAAAAAGTGAATGAATGAATGAATGAATGAGAAGAAACCCAAAAGTTGTTCAACTGATTTTAACCAGTATTGAGTACTCTACTACCATAAGTAAGAACTAAATTGTGGATAGTGAGGTTTATAAAAGTAATAGAAGACCCCATCTATGATTGCTCCTTATACAGGCACTATTGGCTATACTTACAGGTCTAGGAAGAGCCAGGTTTGCTCCATACCAATGATAAAGTGCTCTCCATACAGGTTCTGGGACCATTTCATAATCTCTTCCATGGATCAGCTGCGGGGTTCGTTTTAATCGACCACCTTCCAGTGTTAATGATGTAGCCTTAGAAGAATAAAATGTAAATGTTGATTTTTAATATTACACTCTCTTGTGTTTTAACAAAATCTAGACACAGAAGAATTAAACACACATGTCACTACTCAGTTTCATGTACTAAATAAGATTTTTATTTTTAACTTTCAAAACAAACTAAGAAAGGGAACTCAAAAAGCAAATCATTTGAAAAAATCATCAGAGCATTTGGATATAGTAAGACTTGTTTTCACAGATTTCTCTCAGACAATATAAAATATTATTTTTGGGGGGAAAATCCACAGACACATGAAACTACATTTTCATAGTAGCTATTCTAAGTAAGAATGAGAATATTTCCAAGGATCACTACACTGCCTCCGTGCAAGTACTAAATCATAAAACATTCTCATGAAAATATACTATGCAAAAAGATTTCCATCCACAACAGGTTAATTAAATGAACACTAAGGAGGGTTAAGCCCAACTGACCGGCATGGCTCAGTGGTTGAGCATCGATCTATGAAAGAGGAAGTCACAGCTGGATTCCCAGTCAGGGGATATGCCCAGGTTGCAGGCTCAATCCTCTTTGGGGGGAGTGTTTTGTTATGTGCTAAAACCTCTAGAATAAAATTTATTAGCAAGCTGAAAGAGAATGATTTTAAGTAGATGTCAAATTACTTACCTTTACTGGTTCTTGAGTTACTAGTGGCTGGTTATCAATAGCCCCTGGTTTTTGAGGATTGAGATGCAACAAAATATTCCCATTGGCTCCTAGGAAACACTGGTTGTTACTGTCCAAAATGTTATGTTGTCGAGCAAAGCACATATCTGCTCCTGGTGTGGCTGAATACAAAAAGCCTGTAAGGAAATAGAGGATGGAATCTCTGTATTTTTAGTTATTATACATAAATAGGCTTGAAGATATGAATTCAATGTCCATTTTTTAGGTTAATGCTATTATTCTCTTGGCATGTCAGTACAGTCAATTCTGATAAATGTGCAGAAGCTAGGAAATACAGATAAATGTATTTCTTTCTGGACAATACCTAACATAATACTAGGTGAAATAAAAACTTGAAAAATTGTTACCACATGAACATTTGAGCAGCCTCCTAGAATATCTGATAATTTACAAGAATTATATGCCCTCTAATAGGAAAGGAAGAAGTATAGCAAAGTAACTGGGCTCTCCCACAGTCTCCCATAATTCTTCTCTTCTACCTGGAAACACAACCCAAATGTTTTTGGAAAATGATGGTAATAAGTCTAAACCAGGCCTAGTCAGTTTGGCTCAGTAGAGAGAATGTTGGCCTGAGGACTTAAGGGTCATGGGTTTGATTTGGTCAAGGTCACATACCTTGTTGCAGGTTCAATCTCCCAGCCCCCCATCAAAGTATGTGCAGGAAGCAACCAATCAATGTTTCTCTCTTTCTATGTCTCTCCCCCTCCATTCCACTCTCTCTAAAAATCAAAAGAAAAATATCCATGGGTGAGGATTAAAAAATAAAAAAGACGTCTAAACCAAAGAGAAGGAGCTAAAATAACAATTTCAACAGAAGAATGCTGGGGGTAAGAAATTGTCCCCTAATAAATCTATTTGAAAGGAAGGCATTAACATTACAATAGAAACATACACACAAAAAATGATTAATGACAACTTAGAGTTGTGAACTTCAAAGATATTTTAAGAAATTTCAACTCATAACTACATATTAATCTGAGGTAAACATTCTAGCTATTAGTCACTTTAGATCTTCTAAGTGTGGCACCACTCAACTTGAGCATATATCAAAAGGAGAGTTAAACCCGACTGACCAGCGTGACTCAGTGGTTGAGCAATGACCTATGAAACAGGAGGTCACAGTTGAATTCCCAGTCAGGGCACATGCCGGGTTGCAGACGCGATCCCCATTGTGGGGAGTGCAGGAGGCAGCCAATCAATGATTCTCTCTCATCATTGATGTTTCTATCTCTCTTTCCATCTCCCTTCCTCTCTGAAATCAATAAAAAATACATTTTTTTCTTTTTAGTAAGAACATATATACATTTAAAAGGGTTAAGAAATAATTTGGTATGAAAGCCAATCAGAGAGAGCTAGGGCTGCTAAGTGATCTTTGTAATGTCAGATGGGGAAAGAGAAGCAGTAAATTCTAGTTTCCTAGAGAAAATGCTAGCTCTGTCCAATTTGGCTACTCCCTTCATGGAAAAAGAAGAAAAAAATCTCAAAGATGAAATAACAACAGAATAAGACTGAAAATGCTCCTTTTATGTCAGCAGAAAAATAGGGATCAACTCAATTCAGTTGAGCCATAAAAACACCAAGGCATATTCCTCATCATCCCCAACTTAGAGTAGATCCACTGAGTTTTAGGTATCAAGGGCCGAAGGGAATTATGGAAAGCATTATGAATTGTTTCTCAACATTTAAAACAATCCCCCAAATTCTAGCCTAACATGTCTGTAGAATTTGATATGAAAATGTATTTAATCCAGTAAAGGTATGCTTATAGTTACAGAGTCCTAAAGAAAGAAATTTAGATTTTTATTTACCAAATTTAAACTTGACAAAATAATTTAGTAGCAATATGGGGAAATGTGGCTTAATCAGTAAAAATATTTTCAAGAATCTTATAAATAACCATTTCATTCAAAACTTATTTCTGTGAATGGAAGCCTGATGTCCAATATTCTACTAAGCACACTCTGACAAAGCATACTCCTTTAAGAACTGACCCTGACTAAACCCCATGGGAAACAAGTCAGACTTACCACTGCCAGCAGTTTCTGATGCTTCAGATGCAGTAGAAATATTGTCTGAAAATTTCTCTTCTGTGGTATTCATATAACTGAGGCTGCCTCCTCCAATTCTATCTTCACTCTGCTCTATAGAATGTGCTGCTGTTCCAAACGAATATTTTCCTCCATTCAGAACAGATGATGGCTCAATCACAACAGGGCTAGCATCCTAAAAATCATGAAGTCAGACATTAGGAGGTAAAATTTTTTAAAAATATATATTTATCTATTTTAGAGGGAACGAAAGGGAGAAAGAGAAACATCGATGTGAGAGGGAAACATCAATCAGCTGCCTCCTGCATGCCCCTACTGGGTATTAAGTCTGCAACCTGGCCATGTGCCCTGCCCAGGAATCAAACCAACACCTTTGGGTGCATGAGACACACCCAACCAAGTCACACTAGCCAGAGCATACCATATGTTTTTTAACATGGCACAGTGAATGATGCACCCTGTAGACTTGGAGAATAGTGCTTTTCTTCACTTGTTTTCCAATGTACCAAACTACAGTGGTCTGCTTCTCAGTCTCTGGCTTTTTTTTTTTTTTTTTCTTCTATTCTAGGAATCTACTGCTCTCAGTGTCTGGCACTGCCTAAAACTGACACCATTACTCCGGTTATTTTGTACTTTCCCCTTCTCTGCCCTATTATTCTTATCATTGCTTCCATTCTTCTTGGCTTCCAGTGCAAGTATCAACATTTTCATATAACTAATGTTATCATCACTTTCCTTCTATATGTTGAACAAGCCAATAATGGTCATATATTGTAGTCATTGGCTACTTCTTAACTATGTTATTTCCAGTTGCTCTGGAAAGTCCCTCCACGCCCCCAAACATCAAAGGATCTTTTTGTTTTTACTTACTTCTTAGTCTGTAACTATCAGAAATTATCCTAGAAGACTGTGTTTTTAGAAAGATAGGTCTCTAAATAGATAAAATTTCACCCATGTTGAACAATTTCCTCACTTTATGTGAGTCAACTATTCCTAAAAAGCCTATGTGGAACTTTTAATATAATTCTATTTTGAATTTTATGATTTCTTCTAAGTTATATGAATGGTTTATGATAGATCAAACTTCAGGATACACCTTCTTCTCTGTCAGTGTTGATGCTATTTCTTTTTATGCTTTACACATATGTACAGGGTGGGGCAAAGTAGGTCTATAGTGTGAGTACACAAAGCACAGTTTATTATTTATTAATTACTGTATTATTTTCCATATGAACTGTAAACCTACTATTGCCCCACCCTGTATACTACAAGTATGATTTTTTTGTGTGTTTTTTTTTTTAGTTAATCCTCATCCGAGGATACTTTTTTGAGAAAGTGGAGGGAGGGAGAGAGGGAGGGAGGGAGGGAGGGAAGGAGAGAGAGGTAGATATCAAGATCAGTTGCCTTTCACACGTGCCCCAACAGGGATCAAACCTGCAACCTACGTATGTGTCCTGACCAGGAATCAAACCCACAACCCTTTAGTACATGGAACGATGCCCCAACCAACTAAGCCACCTGGCCAGCGCTGTACTTCTGTTTTATAAGAGATGTGCTGCTAAGAGCAAGACCTCTATCATATTCCTACAAGAGCAAAAAGTAATACCTCAAGCATAAAGCTAGGTTCTTCTTTGAGTCTGTAGCCAGTAAGACATTAATAACCATTTATTCTAAGGTCAAAGTAAGAACATAAAGACAAAAATAATTTCAAAATAGACTGGGACATGTTACCCAATATTCTCATTTTTCTATCTACAATCACTATCATTATCTATCTATAAGGTCTTTGAAGTCATATGCCTACTTTCACTCCTTCAGTGACACTTAAAGTCTACCTTTTCCAATTAACAAATTTTATGTGTGAAAACAAACTACTAACCTCTGCAAAAGGAAAAAAGAACCAGGTAGAATAAGGAAAATAATATAAACAATCTACCAGTATTTTCTGATAAACAATGACAGAAAAGAACATCATAGGAAAATATGAATAAAATTATTAGTTTTTTACTTAGTAATCATTTGGCAACTGACAATGAGTCAACAAAGCATATCAAATGACTCTCCAAAATGGAGAATTTGATTACTGGAATTACTGTTTTCAGTTTCCTAATTCTGAAAAAAAAATCCCTTGTATGTTTTAAATAAGAATAGAATATTCACTAATAATTTCTTCTTTAACTCTTTATTTGGAACAATGTCAGGTTATCATTTAGAAACTGGGTTCTAATATTACTTCTGAAATTAAATTTCTTGAATAGAAAATCACCCAAGAATCTTCAACTTTTTGATGAAAATGGTGAAATAGTGAAGTATAATGTGGTTGACATACCCCTGGATTTAAAGTCAGTCCTTATATTTGATTCCAGAACTTCCACTCTGAGCAAGAAATTCAGGTTACCTCTAGTCCCAGCCTCAGGTTTCTCACAGGTAAAACAGATACAATATCACCTTACTCACAGAGATTGTGAGAACTAAATGAGATATGTAAGGTGTATGTACATGCAACTGCATGCCCAATATTACCTTCCTCACAGAGCTGTTGCAGGGAGGAAATCTATAAGCACAGAGCCTGGTACATAGCAAGTATTTTATGGGAAATCATTTATATACCCTTCAAATCTTTAAGTTGGAGCATTTTATTGTTAGCCAGTAGTCACCCAAAGTCTGTAGAACTGAAAATCCTATGAAAAAAGGTAGGTAAACAGAAATCTTACTCACATATTTGACATAGTCCTTCCACTGCTGCCACCACTGCATGGAGATGATATACCAATTGTGTCCTGGTTGCAGACCATACCTGCTCTCCCGTTCTAACCATCCTCTGTACATACAAAAGAAACTTCGTACATCAAATAGTATGTGAAACAGGTGACCACACACCCACAAATTATCATTAGCAATTTTTACAAAGGAAAAACATGAAACAAATAGATATACTTGGGAAATTGCTATAATTTCAAGTAGTGAAATACTGATAAGCCAATTTCAGGGAGTCGCAATACCACTATCAAGCATCACTCATACTGATGATGTTTTTATTTTTTTTATTTTTATTGATTTCAGAAAGGAAGGGAGAGGGAAAGAAAGATAGAAACATCAATGATGAGAGAGGATCATTGATCAGCTGCCTCCTTCATGCCTCCTACTGCAGATCGCGCCTGCAACCCAGGCATGTGCCCACCGAATCGAACCTGGGAACCTTCAATCCGCAAGCCAACACTCTATCCATTGAGCCAAACTGGCTAGGGCCTGATGATATTTTAAAAACAGCTTTATTGAGGAATATTTTACATATCATAAAATTTACCTGAATTAAGTTCACAACTCAATATTTTGATAAATTTGCAGACATGTGCAACCATCACCACAGTCAAATTTTAGAATATTTCAATTACCCCAAAAAGATATCTTGTGCCTATTTTCAGTCAATTTGTATTACCACCTTTAGACCCCGAAAACCACTAGTCTATTTGCTATCTCTTATAAACTTCCCTTGAGTGAACATTTCATATAAATGGAATGATATAACACAAGGTCTTTTACATCTGGCCTCTTTTATTTAGCATAATGTTTTGGAGGTTCATCTGTATTATATCAGGTATCCTTAGTTTGTGCTTTTTTATTACTGAATAGTATTCCAAAAGTACATATACACCACATTTTGTTTCACCATCTAACATCTAATAATTTTGAAGTGTTTTTGCAAAGTACCATCAGACATTCCCATTAGCAATGTATGAGGGTTCTATTTTAGTTTCTCTAGATTCTCACCAACACATCTGCTTTTTCTATCATAAATGTTCTAGTGGGTGTGAAATGGTGTACTAAATGTTACTGAATTGTATGCTTTAAAATGATTCATTTTATGTTATGTCAATTTCTCCAAAACATTTTCATACATCCCAACGAAGCAGTTATACATTAAGGAGTTTTCCCTTATTATTCCCTTCCCCCATCCCTTGACAATCATCCATCTGTTTTCTGTACCTATGCATTTACATATTCTAGATATTTCATACAAATTTAATCATACAGTATGCTGTTATGAGCATCTATGTACATCCTGTTTTCAAATGTTTTAATTATATACTTAAAATTGGAATTGCTGGGTTATGTGGTAGTATCATGTTGAGGAACAACCAACTTGTTTTCCACAACAGCTACACCATTTTACATTTCCACCAGCAATGTATGAGGGTTCCAATTTCTGCACATCCTCATAAACTTTTTTTCCTTTTTAAAAAAATATGTCTTTATTGATTTCAGAGAGAGGAAAGGAGATAGAAACATCAGTGATGAGAACAATCAATTGGCTGCCTCCTGCTCCCCACCCCTCTATTGGGGATGAAGCCCACAACCCAGGCATATGCCCTGACTGGGAATCGAACTGTGATCTCCTGGTCGATGCTTAACCACTGAGCAACACAGGCCAGGTGGCACTGTCTGTTTAAATTTAGACTACGTAATCCTGTTCCCAAGTATTCAAACAACTCTACTTCAGTAAACTCTTTTATCACGTAGTCCAAAGCCAAAAAAAAAACTACTGAAAAATCTGCGTACACACTGCTTTTAAGAAAAAATATGGGTTATAAGCTATATATTGAGTTTATTCAAAGTTTAGTTGAGATCCAGTCCTGTTTCTGAAACTTTCTATACATTATATAATGGTAACCCTAAAGCAGGTGGGGGGAATGTCTGGTCTGGGGCCATTAAAGGCCAGAGAAATCATTTCTTCTGGCCCTGGCAAAGCATCAGGGGTGTGTTAATTAAATGTTTGACCAAATACAGCAGGTTAATATTTAAATGATAATTTTGTATAGCCCAAGAATCCTATATAATAAAAGCCTAATATGCAAAATGACCGAACAGCAGAACTGGTGGAACGACCAGTTGTTATGACATGCACTGACCACCAGGGGGCAGATGCTCAATGCATGAGTTCCGCCAGCCTGCAGGCCCCAGGCCAGCCAAGGCAGGTGCCAGCAGGGGCCCCCTGATCACCCCGCCGGTCACCCCACAGATTGACCCTGATCGCTGGCCAGGCTTAGGAACCCTACCTATACACGAATTTCATGCACCAGGCCTCTAGTGATATTATAAATATCCAAAGGCCCTTGGCAGAAAAAATGTTCCCCACCCCTTCTCTAAAGTAATGAAAAATATTCAAGGTATTAAAAATTGAATTATAAATATAAAAATGTGCAGGCCTACCAATTCAGGTATTTTACCTCAAGTAATTTTGCCTAAGTAAATCCTTAACCAAAGAAGTACATACTTTATTACTAAATATTCCCATATACATACATTAAAAAAATATAAATAAGGGATAAACAGGACCTATTAATCATTTAAATTATAAGAAGCTTTTATTAACATATAAAAGTATAATTTATATGATATGCACTGAAAATGGAAGCAGAAAAAACAATATTTCAGAATATTCTCATTTTTTGTAAAAAAATTTATAAATTCCATCAGAGGCATACACATATGTGGTTATATGGATGTAAAAAGTGTTAACATGCAACCATCAACAAAAAGGAAAGGAAACCTATTGAATGGGAGGAAATATTGCAATAAAGGGCTAATATTCAAAATATACAAGGAACTCATGTAACTCAATAGCAAAACAAACAAAAAAACAACGCAACTTAAAAAAATGAGCAAAGGATATTTTTACAAAAAAGACATACAAATAGTGAACAGGAACATACAAAGGTGCTCAACATCACTAATCATCAGGGAAATACAAATCAAAACCACAGTATCACCTCACATCTGTTAGGCTAACTATTACCAAAAAGACAAGGCATAACAAATTCTGGTTAGGACATGTAGAAAAAGAAACCCTGTACACTGCTGATGGGAATGAAAACTGGGATAACCACTATGAAAAACATTACTGAGGTTTCTCAAGAAATTAAAAATAGAACTACCATATGATCCAGCAGTCCTACTTCTGCATATATAGCCAAATAAAACAAAATCATTATCTTGAAAAGATAGCTGTACTCCCATTTCCACTGCAAAATATTTCTTTAAAATATATTTTTATTGATTTCAGAGAGGAAGGAAGAGGGAGAGAGAGATAGAAACATCCATGATGAGAGAGAATCATGGTGGATCGGCTGCCTCCTGCAAGTCCCCCACTGGGGATCAAGCCCACAACCCCGGGATGTGCCCTTGACCGGAACTGAACCTGGGACCTTTCAGTTTGCAGGCCAACACTCTATCCACTAAGCCAAACTGGCTAGGGCTGCAATTTTATTTACAATAACCAAGGTATGGAAACAACCTAAGTGTCCAACAACAAATTAATGGATAAAGAAAATCAATCTCTCTCTCTTTCTCTCTCTCATAGGAATATTATTCAGCCTTAAACAAGAAGGAAATACAGTCATTTACAAGAACATGGATGAAGCTGGAGGGTGTTAAGTGAAATAAGCCAGACAGAAAAAGATAAATAGTGCACAGTATTATCTTATGTGAGGAATCTTTTTAAGAAAAAATCAAATTAGAAACAGAGTAGAGAAATGGTTGCTGGGGCTGGGGAAATAGAAAGAGGTTTCTAAAAGGGTACAAACTTTCATTATAAGATGAATAAGGTCTGTGGATCAAAAGTATAATATAGTGACTATAGTAGATGACACTTGTATAATTGAAATTTGCTAAGAGAGTATAACTTAAATGCCCCCCCCCCCAAAAAAAAGGTAAAGATGGCACTGGAAGTGTTAATTAACTCAATGGGGAGAATCCTTTTATAAGGCATACATTTATGAAATCATCATATTGTACATTTTGAATATCTTATAATTTTAGTTGTCAATTATTCCTCAATAAATAAAAATGCCAACAGCAATTATCTAAATACAGAGATGATGGGCATTTTTGCTTCTTTTTGCATAGGTCTACTTTGTAATCTTTCTACAATAAATGTGAACTATTTTGTAGTAAGAAAAAATTGCTACTTATTATCTTTATTTTTTTAAAAATATATTTTTAGCCCTAGCCAGTTTGGCTTAGTGGATAGAGCATCAGTCTGAGCACTGAAGGGTCCCAGGTTTGATTCTGGCCAAGGGCACAAGCCTGGGTTGCAGGCTTGATCCCCAGTAGGGGGCATGCAGGAGGCAGCCGATCAATGATTCTCATCATTGATGTTTCTATCTCTCTTTTCCTCTCCTTTTCTCTTTGAAATCAATAATATATATATATATGTGTATATATATATATATATATATATATATATATATATATATTTAAAATACACATTTCTTTATTGAGTTCAGAGAAGAAGGAAGAGGGAGAGAGAGATAAAAACATCAATGATGAGAGAGTATCATTGATTGGCTGCCTCCTGCACACCCTACACTGGGGAACCAGCCTGCAACCTGAACTATGACCTCTTGATTCATAGGTTGATACTCAACTACTGAGCCATGCTGGCCGGGCACTACCTGTTATCTTATAAAATGTCTTATTTCAAAAAATTAAATTTAGTACCAGTGCAATTTTAATGTGAAATAGAATCTGATTTCAAATTAATCCAATACCTTGGTTAGGAAATTACTTAAAAATATCTCGATATTTAATTGTTTTAGAGAAACAGAGTGTTACTATAATGATTACATTAAAGTGGGACATAATATTACTTAGTAATGATATATTTCAGGTGTTAGCAATTTCAACTATATAATGAAAAATACATAGAATGAAACTATAAACTTACCTTATAATTTGTCCTTCCTCTTCTGGAGTAGCTGGTCTTAATCCCAGAACTATGTGACATACCTAAAGAAAAAGAGATAAATTAAACTTCATTAACTGGTGAAGCCAATTTGTAATGACTGGATTGTATTTTTCACAGTCTCTGCAGAGCTTTCAATTAATGAACTATTAATGAGTCACTTGAGCAAACTTGGACTTTAAATATTAGCTATTCTTTTTTTAAAAAACTGATTTTTAGAGAAAAGAAGGGAAAGGGAGTGAAAGAGAGAAACATGAATGTGAGAGTGAAACACTGATTGGCTGCCTCCTACTCGACCCCCTATAGGAGATCAAGCTCACAACCCAAGCATGTGCCCTGACCGGGAATTGAACTGGCAACCTTTCCATGCACGCAATGATGCCCAATCAACTAAGCAACACTGGCCAGGGCACCATAAAGTATTTATATAAATTGGGGCAAGAGAACTACTTTAGGAAAATAGTTAAAATCTAGCAAGTTCTATGACTTTTCACTCCTGGTTGCTTTTCTTCTCTCTTTGTCCCTCAATCTTTCTTGGACCTTATAAAGAATAAAAATATAAATAAATAAAATTAAGAGACACCTTGAAACTAAGATAATCTTCTAACTAAAGAGACTGTATACTTTGAAAAAATTATAGTTGCCTACTAATGACCCATCTCTCTGTTCACACTATCTCACTTGTTAGGAAGGGCCTTTAAAAAAGATTAACAGTAAAGAAAAAGCAAATTATGATGGCTTTTATGGTTCTCTGTAATTCTACATGCTTCTCTATCAGGAGTTATGATAAGATAAATAAAAAATATCACCTATATTCTGCTTTTCTATCTCCCACCGTCATGATTTTGAGAAGGTTCAATAGGCACTCATGTTCTATCTTACCATCTTTCAGGCATGTATAGGATAACGTAGTTCTATTTAACTAGTATCATATGTGGTTTTGGAGTCCAGTTGCATTAACTACTAAATAATGGAAAATATATAGAATTACTGCTACTACTAACCTCTGAACCTGTCATTTACATTAAACGTACCTGGAAAAGGAGATTCAAAAATTCATTGGCAAGTACATTTTTCACACTCCAGATCTGATAGTCTTCTAGAGTAAGATGGCCCATCTGAAAGAGAAACAATATTAAAAAGATCTCATGCTAAGAATGTCATTTTTTATAGAAATTGAATAAAATCTGGTTTATTAAACTTATATTGGTCATTTGTCTGAAAACAAACCAATAATTTAAAGTACATTCTAGCCTGGTCCCTGTGGCTCAGTGGCTGAGCAATGACCCATGAACCAGGAGGTTATGGTTCAATTCCCAGTCAGGGCACATGCCCGGGTTGCAGGCTCAATCCCCCATAGGGGACATGTAGGAGGCTGCTAATCAATGATTCTCTCTCATCATTAATGTTTCTATGACTCTTTCCCTCCTCCTTCCTCCGAGTTAAATAAAAAAAAAATTTTTAAATAAAGTAGATTCTATGTGTTCATATGACAAGTAGTCCAGCTAGCTAGAATAAGTTTAAAAGTAACAAAAATCTGTTGAAGTAGTCAATGGTAATGAGGACAATCTATCATCAACAATTTTGTTTCAACAAGACCTAGAAAATAACAATATCTTCTGTTTCAAAGGTTACCTATGGAAAACTACAAAAAGCTCTGGGTAGGGAAAAATGAGTTTTTTGTTTTTTGTTTTTTTTTAATGCAAAACCTAAGATTCCACTGTAGCACAAAGACCAATATATTAATAGGTCATGAAAAAGTGGTGTGGGATATGCAGGATGTGATGTATAAACGAGAGGATTGGGTAATTTCCTTTATAAAACAACAGTACATTGTGGCCAAGGAACACACTTAAATTAATACTGTGAAACTGAACTGAAATGTGGCACAAAAATAACAACTTCCAGGCATGCCTTCAAGCACCTCCCTTAGGACTTGCAATCTCTAGGCTTCAATGTGGGGAGGATTACAATTCTTGGGAAGAAAAAAAAGTTCACACTTTTGAAATTTCAGAGAAATTTAAGGTCAAAACATAGTGGGTTCATTTCTCTTCACCTTCAAGGAGAAATCTGATGCTTTACTCAAATCTGCATTAAGCTACTAGTTCAAATCCCAACCCAACCTTGTGACCTCCAGCATTGATGTTCTTCATTGACTAAAGCTGACTGGGTCAGTTTAACTCCTGATCGAAGAGTCTGCGTATAAATAACCCAGTCCTTTCATTCTAAAAACATTCTAAGACATTCTTAGAAACATCTAGCAATATTATCAGACTTCTTAAAGATTTAATATGTACTTTACATTTCTCCAAAATGCAGTTTAACATTACATTTTTATAAGTTGGGTAAAGCAACATTTTTGTGTTGCCAAAGAGGACCAAAAATTACATATATCATATAGAAGACGACATATACTTTTTCTTGTCTGGCAAAAATATAACCAAATATTTCATACTTCATGTATTCAACAATTATCTAATAACCCTAGATAAATAATGTTTTTAGCTTTTATTATTTAATGATATTGATATATTCTCTTCTCACTATAAAATAACCTTATATAATAAGGAAAGATCTTAAAGCACTGTAATTACTGACTTTCAGGCTACAATTTCTATTAAGTATGTTAATACCAATCTTAAGGTACAAAATAATGGGTAATATAAGTACAATCTGGTCACAAATGGATATGGTTAATAGCTTTGGTTGAAAGGTCCAAGTTCCATTCTAAAATGCTAACCACCCTGGACAGTGTGGCTCAGTGTCTGAGAATCAACCCAGGAATCAAGAGTTCACTAGTTCGATTCCCTGTCGAGACACATGCCTGGTTTTCAGGGTTGATCCCCGGTAAGGGACGTACAGGAGGCAACCTATCAATGATGTTTCTCTCTCATCAATGCTTCTATCTCTCTATTCTTCTCCTTTACTCTCTTTCTAAATAACCAACAAAAAATATTAAAAAGTAAAAAATCAAATAAAATTCTAACCATTTCATTATCATGGTTACATGGAATTGGAACAGCTAAATTATCTTTTTAATGTTCATAGCATAGCCAGAAGTAGCAACTCCATCTTATATTAAAATAGACAGCAATGAGCACCAGATAATAAGACTGATTATTCCTTCTGGAATTGTGATTGAAGAAAGAAAAAACACTGATGTTACTTTTTTAATCTAACCTTCCATAACCAATCTGCTCCTTGGTATGTCAAGTGTTTGAGTGGAAAGGCTCAAATTAACTCAAATATGCCTTACAATATGTAGCTTATTTTCAATTTCACAGGGACACACACACACACACAAATTACAACAAATCAAACTATAGGAGTAAACCTATTATAATTGTCAAACTAAAAAATTAAAGGATTTATTCTTTATAAAGTACATGCTTATTCTAGCTAGTAGTCAAGAACTTGAGAGGGCCTTACCAGTACTATTTAAAATAAAAACAAAAAAATTCTTTAGAAATACATGGACCACCCAGATTAATATTAAAAAATCATTATTCTAAGGACTGAAACAATGGCAGTGGAATAGACAGACGTGTCCCAAGCCTTGTCACGGAGCAGATAGAACAGCTGAGGGTCGCACAGGGAGTGTTTGTTGGTGACCTGAGGGACAGCTATACTCCAGGAGACAATGGTGGACTGCTGGACCAGGGCTCCCCTGAACGGGCAGCCACTACTGCTGCTGGGTTCCCTCCCAGAGCGACCAGCGCGGATGTGGAGACTGCGCCATCTTGAAGGGGAAAGTGGATGTTATTGGAAGCCTGAAAATCTACAACTACGGCACCCACCGAACAGCTGCGAACCCCAGAACACCGGTAGCCAATTGGTGCAAACACGCGGATTCAGAGGAGCTCTACACTCCACCACAGAAAGGTCAGATTTCGCCTGGGATAAAGTGTGGTCTCTGGTCCCAGCAGGAGAGAGAAACATGTACACTGCGGGAGCTGGAGGACTGGGGGAAGTCTGCACTTAGAAAAATCCGTGGCTGTTGGGACTGGCGTGATCCGTGAATATGGAAGGGGGTCCTCAGAGCTGCTAACAGAAAGGAACTCTAAAAAGCAACCCATTTTGATCTGATGCAAAAGGACAGCCTAAAAATTTTAAAAGTGTGCCGGCTGCTTAGACCCAAGGGGGAAAAAAAGACTACACAAACTTGAGCGCAGCTCCGGAGTTTGCACAATTACGCTGGCTTTTTTTTTTCTTTTTTTCTTTTTCCTCTTTAAATCCTTGCTTCTGATTACTAAGCCCAATACATAGGATCACCCAATTGGGGACACCCTAAGAGACTGCAGGGGGAAGTTATTTTTCTGGAACCTGGGGATCAGAGCGGGAAATAACCATCAGAGAACCAGCTCTGGGGCAACCCACTCCCACAAACCGGTATTGAGTGCCACAGGGAAAGCAGGATCTAAGCACTGGCTAGAGAGGACCTATAGACCTGGAGGTCAATCCAGAAACACTGCCATCCAGGGGTTGAATCACAAATTGACACTTGTGTAAACACAAATAAAGGAATACAAGAAATTAAGACACACTACCTGCTTAAAAATCATGACTGGCTTACAATACTGAGGAGCAGTGGAACGCAGGGAACTGCAATACTGTCCTGACTAGGAAACAGGCATGCCAAACAGAACAGTAGAGGAAGTAAATGACCTTCACTACTGCACATTTTTTTCATCTTTTACTTTAAGAAAATAATTTTTTCTTTTTTCCTCATTTGATTTTACCTTTTTAATTATTACATTTTTATTTTCAATCAGTATTATTACTACTACTATTTTACCTTTTTTTAAAAAAAGTATCATTTTAATTTCTCTTTATTTTACTTTGGGATTAGTGTTCTACATTCTATTTTCATCTTTCCTTTAGCATCATTTTACTCGATCTTAACTTTACCTTTATGCCATTACTCTCTTCCTAACTTTTCCCCTTTTGTTGTCCTGGTTCTCTTACCCTTTTCCTGCTTTAGATTTTCCTTATTCTTTCTTTTTACCCCATTAAAATTTTGTCCTACTTATATATCAAATTTCCAACCCTCTGCTCCAAGTCCATACATACCTCTCTCTTCTGTCTTCACTAGCCAAAAATTGTTTTTCTCTGTCCTTTTGTTGTTGTTTGCTTGATTGTTGATTATATCAATTTTTTATGCTTGTTTGTGAGATTGTTTTGCTTATTCTTTTTTTCTTGGTTTATTTTGTTTTTGTTTGTTTTTTGCTTCTGTTTCCCTCGCCTCACTTGATATTAGTTGTTGTTTGTAGTTTGTATTCATCTCCAGGTACTTGTTGCTGGCATTTGCTGGGATTAGTGTCTGTTCTAATGGAGTTTGCTCCCCATATATATAGTTTGTTCCCCTCTTCTTTCTTATTCTCTTTCTTTTCTCTATTACTTATTTTTCCTTTTCCCAATTTCATTTTTGCACTCCTTTCTTTTTTTTTTTCTCTTCTTCTTTCTCTCCTATCCTCTAATTTGCCTTTCTCTGGTGGTCACTTTTATTTGGGGTTATTAATATCGTGAATACATTTCTGTTCAGTGCCTAGTGCATTGTACCTGGTTGTGTTGTATTTTGTGCCTTTAAATCAACGCAGGAGAGAGAGAACTACATAACCAGACACCTGGAGAAGAGAGACCATGGGGAGACAAAGAAACAACCCCCATATGAAAGAAAAGCAGGCATCACCAGAAAAGGAAGTAAACGAAATGGAGGTAAGCAACCTGTCAGAGAAAGAATTCAGAGAAATAGTCAAAAGGTGGCTGAAAAGAATGGAAGACAAATTCGACAATATGTGTAAGAACCAAGTGGAAATGAAAAATGACATTGCTGCTGTAACGAATTCAATAGAAAGCATCAAAAGTAGACTAGAAGAAGCAGAGGTCCGCATCAGTGAGCTAGAAGACAAGGTAGGAAAAAATACCCAAGTAGAGAAGCTTCTAGAAAAAAAAATTAAAAAGCAGGAGGAGAGCCTAAGGGAACTTTGGGACAACACAAAACAAAACAACAAGAAATAATGACAGAAAACTTCCCTGAGATAGGGTAGAAAAAACCCACACAAATCCAAGAAGCTCACAGAGTCCCAAGCAAAATGAACCCCAAAAGACTGACGCCAAGGCACATTAAATTAGCAAACACCAACGACAAAGTAAGAATCTTAAAAGTGGCCAGAGAGAGACAGAAAGTTACCTACAATGGAACCCCCATCAGACTAGTGACTGATTTCTCAACAGAAACTCATCAGGCCAGAAGGGAATGGAATGAAATATACAAAGTCATGCAAAGGAAGGGTCTGAATCCAAGAATACTGTACCCAGCAAAGCTATCAATCAAAATTGAAGCTGAAATTAGGAGCTTCACAAACAAAAAAGGACTAAGGGAATTTATTACCATCAAACCAGCAATGCAAAAAATGCTAAAGGGTCTGCTGTAAAAAAAAAGAACTAGAAAGCAAAGAAGCAACACAGGGGTAAAGAATAAAAATGGCGACAAATAAACACCTATCAATAATAACTTTAAATGTAAATGGATTAAATGCCCCAATCAAAAGACATAGGGTAACAGATTGGATAAGAAAACACGACCCATATATCTGCTGTCTACAAGAAACCTACCTCAGAAAAAAAGACGCACACAGACTGAGGGTGAAGGGATGGAAAAAGGTTTTTCAGGTGAATGGAAATGAAAAAAAAATGGGATAGCAATACTATATCTGACAAATTAGATCTCAAAGTGAAGGACATAAGAGATAAGGAAAGCCACTTCATAATACTAAAGGGAGCAATCCAACATGAATAAATAACTCTGGTAAACATATACACACTCAATACAGGAGCACCCAAATACATAAAAAACTCCTGGAGGATATCAAGGGAGAGATTGACAGCAAAAACAATCATAGTAGGAGATTTTAATACCCCACTATCACCATTGGACAAATCTGCTAAACAATATCAGCAAAGAAACATCAATCCTAAATGACTCACTAGACCAGATGGAATTAATTGACATCTTCAGAACATTTCACCCCAAAGCCACAGAATATACATTCTTCTCAAGTGCACATGGGTCATTTTCAGCACATGGGTCATTTTCAAAGATAGACCATATGTTGGGTCACAGGCAAAGTCTCTTCAAATTCAAGAAGACAAAAATCATATCAAGCATCTTCTCAGAGCACAATGGCATAAAACTGGAAATCAACTACAATAAAAACAATCCAAAAAAATCAAACACATGGAGACTAAACAGCATGCTATTATGACTGGGTTACCAGAGAGATCAAGGAAGAAATAAAAAACATCATGGCAACAAATGACAATGAAAACACAACAATCCAAAATCTATGGGACACAGCGAAAGCAGTCTTGAGAGGGAAGTTCATAGCTCTACAAGCCTATTGCAAAAAACAAGAAACAATGATAATAAACTACCTAACCCTACAACTCAAAGAGTTAGAAAGAGAGCAACAAGAAAAGACCAGTGTAAGCAGAAGGAAGGAAATAATAAAGATCAGAGCGGAGATAAACAACATTGAGATAAAAAAAAAAAATACAAAAGATCAACAAAACCAAGAGCTGGTTCTTTGAAAGGATAAACAAGATTGATGAATCTCTAGCCAGGCTCACCAAGAAGCAAAGAGAGAGGACCCAAATAAATAAAATCAGAAATGAAAGAGGAGAAATAACAACAGACCCCACAGAAATACAAAGGATTGTTAAAAAATACTATGAACAACTCTATTCCAACAAACTGAACAACCTGGAGGAAATGGACATATTCCTAGACAATCTTCCAAAACTCAATCAGGAAGAATCTAAACATCTCAATAGGCCAATAACTATGGAAGAAATTAAAGCAGTCATCAAAAAGCTTCCAGCAAACAAAAGCCTGGGGCCAGACAGCTTCACAGGAGAGTTATACCAAACATTCAAGGAAGAACTAAAACCTATCCTCCTCAGACTATTCCAAAAAATTCAAGAGGAAGGAAGGAACACTTCCAAGCCCTTTCTATGAAGCCAGCATCACCCTAATACTAAAACCAGATAAAGACAACACAATGAAAGAGAATTACAGGCCAATATCCCTCATGAACATAGATGCTAAAATTCTCAACAAAATTCTAGCAAATCAAATCCAGCAGTATATCAGAAAGATCATACACCACGACCAAGTAGGATTTATCCCAGGAATGCAAGGATGGTACAATATCCGCAAATCAATAAATGTGATACATCACATAAACAAATTGAGAGATAAAAATCACAGTCAGCCCTAGCCGGTTTGGCTCACTGGATAGAGCATTGGCCTGGGGATTGAAGGGTCCCAGGTTCGATTCTGGTCAAGGGCATGTACCTTGGTTGCAGGCACATCCTCCATGGGGGGTGTGCAGGAGGCAGCTGATCGATGCTTCTCTCTCATCGATGTTTCTAACTCTCTATCCCTCTCCCCTTCTCTCTGTAAAAAATCACAGTCATATCAATTGATGCAGAAAAAGCATTTGACAAAATCCAACACCCTTTCTTGATAAAAACTCTCAGCAAGGTGCGAATAGAAGGATCATACCTCAACATCATAAAAGCCATATATGATTAACCTACAGCTAACATCATATTCAATGGGCAAAAACTAAAACCATTTCCCCTAAGAAAAGGAACAAGATAGGAATGCCCACTCTCACCACTCCTGTTCGACATAGTACTGGAAGTATTAGCCATTGCAATTAGACAAGAAGAAGAAATAAAAGGCATCCAAATTGGAAAAGAAGAAGTAAAGCTGTCCTTATTTGCCAATGACATGGTATTGTACATAAAAAACCCAAAAGACTCCATCAAAAAACTAAGACTTAATAAATGAATTCGGCAATGTAGCAGGATACAAAATTAATGCCATGAAATCTATGGCATTTCTATACACCAATAGTGAACTTACAGAAAGAGAGACTAAGAAAACAATCCCATTTATCATCGCTCCAAAGAAATTAAGATACCTAGGAATAAACTAAGAAGGTAAAAGACCTATATGAGGAAAACTACAGGACACTGAAAAAAGAGACAGAGGAAGACATAAACAGATGGAAGAACATACCAGGTTCATGGATTGATAGAATCAACATTAGAATGTCCATACTACCCAAAGCAATCTATGGATGCAATGCACTCCCCATTAAAATACCAATGGCATATTTCACAGACCTAGAAAGAACTCTCCAAAAATTCATCTGGAATAAAGAAAAGACCCCGAATAGCCACAGCAATCCTGAGAAAGAAGAACAAAGTAGGTGGGAATCTCAATACCAGATTTCAAGCTGTATTACAAAGCCACTATTCTCCAAACAACCTGGTACTGGCACAAGAACAGACATATAGACCAATGGAATAGAATAGAGAATCCAGATATCGACCCAAACCACTATGCTCAATTAATATTAGACAAAGGAGGCATGAACATACAGTGGAGTCAAGACAGTCTCTTCAATAAATGGTGTTGGGAAAATTGGCGAGATACGTTCAAAAAAATGAAACTAGGCCACCAACTTACACCATACACAAAAATAAACTCAAAATGGATAAAGGATTTAAACATAAGACAGGAAACCATAAAAATACTAGAGGAATCCACAGGCAGAGAAATCTCAGACATATCCTGAAGCAATTTCTTCACTGATATTGCTCCTAGGGCAATGGAAGCTAAAGAGAAAATAAACAAATGGGACTACATCAAAATAAAAAGCTTTTGCACCGCAAAAGAAATCATCAACAAAACAATAAGAAAGCCCACTGTATGGGAGAACATATTTGCAAATGTTATCACTGATAAAGGTTTAATCTCCAACATCTACAGGGAACTTATACAACTTAATAAAAGGAAGATAAATATTCCAATAAAAAAATGGACAATGGACCTAAATAGAATCTTTTTGTAAGAAGACAGAAGGAAGGCCAAGAGACATATGAAAACATGCTCAAAGTCACTAATTATCAGAGAGATGCAAATCAAAACGACAATGCAGTACCATCTCACACCTGTCAGAATGGCAACCATCAACAAACGACAAGTGCTGGAGAGGATGCGGAGAAAAAGGAACCCTTGTGCACTGCTGGTGGGAATGCGCACTGCCGGTGCAGCCACTGTGAAGAACAGTATAGAGTTTTTTCAAAAAACTAAAAATGGAGCTCCCATTTGACCCAGTATTCCACTTCTAGGAATATATCCCAAGAAACTAGAAACACCAATCAAAAAGGATATATGCATCTCTATGTTCATAGCAGAACAATTCACCATAGCTAAGATTTGGAAACAGCCTAAATGCCCATCAGCAGATGAGTGAATTAGAAAACTATGGTACATCTACACAGTGGAATACTACGCTGCTATAAGAAAGAAGGAATTCTTACCATTTGCAGCAGCATGGATGGACCTGGAGAACATTATGTTAAGAGAAATAAGCCAGGCAATGAAAGAAAAATACCACATGATCTCACTCATTTATGGAAAATAAAGAACATTATAACCTGATGAATAAAAAGATAGATACAGAGGCAGTAAAGCACTGAACAGACTGTCAAATTACAGTGGGAAGGCTGGGGAGTGTTGGGGAGGGAGGGAAATAGATCAACCAAAGGACTTGAATGCATGCATATAAGCATACCAATGGACACAAGACACTAGCGGGGTGGGATGAGGGCATGCGACAGGGGATAGGGGAGGCTCGAGGAAGGTCAATGGGGAAAAAAAATGGAGATATATGTACTAATATATGTAATATTTTAAACAATAAAAAATATTTTTAAAAATTTAAAGAAAAAGAAAACTTAAAAAAAATCATTATTCTAATGCCATCATAATTTGTTAGTTTTGTCCCTGGTTCCTTACTTCATATAAATGGTATCATACAGTATATTCTTTTTGTGGGGCTTCTTTCGCTCAATATAAGGTTAGCCTCACCATCACTTATTAAAATGGAAGAAATAAAAATTATAAACTATTTTGACAAGGGCTGGTCTACTTAATATCCCAATTTTTGGTACATGGTATTTTAGAAAAGGATAAGTTAGTCCTGGCTAAACTCACCTTTGTGGTGTCATGTGCACTCAATATGCCTTCTACAATATCAGATAGATCCATATGTAATTCCTTTAAAAAAAGAAATTCAAAGGAGTAATTAGAAAAGAGTTGATACCATTTTTATTATTCAGTGGCCAAAATATACTATATTTTGACTAAGTATATTTTATTACCACAAATAGAATTTTATATTTGCTTTAAAAAATTAGGATAATTATCCTGTAGTTTCATTCTTACTTTATACAGTTTATTAAACTTTCTAAAACAAATTCTCTACCCAATTTTTCATCTTCAGCAATGAATATTTTGAGTAGCCTAATTCAGCAACCAACAGTAATAATAAATCCTTTTCATTCTCTGACTTTTAAAAAATTCTCCACTCCATTTTCTGGAAGTTACATACAATAAGATGTTTAAAATCAGAACTTACTGGGATATCATCAGTGCGGTTGTCCTTCCAGACCTCTAAAAGTGCAACCACCATGTCTCTCAGTTCAACCCTAGAGAGAACTCCATCGCGGTCAACATCAAACACCTTGAAGCAAACTAAAAAAAAAAAGAAACTCTTATGAAGAGGAATTAGTTTATGTTGACAAGTACAATACATTTCACAAGAAGGTGCCCTAGTAAAATTACTGCGTTTCTCAAGCAAGTATATTCTGGATTAAATTCTCATCTGGAGCAGACATGGAAATATGTCATTGAAGTCCCCTGAACATGTAGGATTAACTGCACAGTTCATTCATCTGTCTCTCTCAAATTTGAAAACAAAAAAGGGGGCCAATAAATATTACCATACCTCACAGGTTTTAAGGAGGTAATTTAAGCCCTTAATTTCTTATATTTAAAACTGATCACTGAAGAGTTGATCTAATGATGAAACTATTCAATCTATATTAAGAATCAATGGCAACAAGCTGGTATTAAGATAGTCTCCTTCCATTTTCCCTCTCCAATAAAACTAATACACACTCAAGGTGTTGCCAAAGAACAATTTCAACTATTTTTTAAAAATATATTTTATTGATTTTTTACAGAGAGGAAGGGAAAGGGATAGAGAGTCAGAAACATCGATGAAAGAGAAACATCGATCAGCTGCCTCCTGCACACCTCCCACTGGGGATGTGCCCACAACCAAGGTACATGCCCTTGACAAGAATTGGACCTGGGACCTTTCAGTCTGCAGGCCGACGCTCTATCCACTGAGCCAAATTGGTTAGGGCCAATTTCAACTCTTCAATGAAGTTTATATACGATACTAGAGGTCCAATGCACGAAAATTCGTGCAAGGGAAGGCCTTCCTAACCCTGGCTGCCGGTACTGGCTTCCCTCCAGCACCTAGGACCCAGGCTTCCCTCCTCCGGCCACCAGCAGGCACCCTGGACCTGGGCTGGCTTCCCTCTGGCTCTGGCTTCATTAGGAAGGACATCCAGAATATGTCCAGTCTAATTAGCATATTACCCTTTTATTATTATAGATGATAAGAATTAGGAATATAAGCACTTTGCTAATTAACTCCAAATGAATCACTAGTTTGTTAACTTTCATTGATCCATCAGCAAAGAATTTAAAAAGGTTTTTTTTTAATATATTTTTATTGATTTCAGAGAGGAAGTGAGAGGGAGAGATAGAAACATCAATGATGAGAGAGAATCATTGATTGGTTGCCTCCTGCATGCCCTTACTGGGGATTGAGCCCGCAACCCAGGCATGTGCCCTGGACCAGAATCAAACTCAGGACCCTTCAGTCCACAGGCCAATACTCTATCCACTGAGCCAAACCAGCTAGGGCTTAAAAAAGTTTTTAAGTCGATAATTAAGATCAAGTGAGAAACAAAAATTTCAGCCTCTCTTTTTAATATTAGCACTTTATTTTTTTGTTAACCTTCACTTGAGGATATTTTCCCCCTGATTTTTAGAAAGAGTGGAGACAGTGAGAGAAAAACATTGATGTGAGAGAGACACATTGATTGATTGCCTCCTGCACGCTCCTCACCAAGGCTGGGGATAGAGCCTGAAACCAAGGTACATGCCCTTGACTGGAATCAAACCCGTGACCCTTCAGTCCACAGGCAGATGCTCTAACCACTGAGCATAACTGACTAAGGCAATATTAGCACTTTAATGGGAACAAATAATTATATATTATAAAGAGCTAATATGCTAATTAGACCAAACAGCCAGACGACCTTCCGGACAAAGCCAGGGCTGTGAGGGGCTGCAAGGGCCAACCGAGGCCACGAGGGCTGGCCGAGGCTGCAAGGGCTGGCCGAGGCAGCCGGGGCTGTGAGGGCCAAGCCCCTTGCACAAATTTCGTGCACGGGGCCTCTAGTCTGTATACTTGCAGGTCAAACTATTGGTATATCATCATAAAAAAAAAGAAGAAGAAATCTAAGTTTTTAAGATTAAGTAATAATCTATTTCATACACCCCCAAAATAATTATGCTGTTTAAGTGCATTATAAATATTACTGAAGGTCAAAATAGTCAAATAGCACACTCAAAACAGACAACATTTATAAGCTGTATTTTAGAAAGACACAGAGATAATAACCTTAGTAAATATATCAGTATTAGATACCAATTAAATGTAAATTGCGGCATTTTATGAAATATTGTTAAGATTTAATGATGTAATATGCTTATAAATTATGCTATAACATTTTAGCTAGATTTAAATGACCAATTTAGTATTTAATAAAACTGTGTTTTAATCATAAATTTCACTTTGCTATTAAAATATTTATACAAGTCATAGAAAATGAGTTGTACTTCCAATTATGCAAGGCAATGAATTCTCTATATAGACTACCAGAAAATATTTTCTAGGGGGGAAAAAAAAGAAAATATTTTTTAAACATTTAACATTTTCAAATATATTACGGCTGAAATAGTTTCTTTATCCTGAACTGTAAATTCATCAGGAAAATCAACCCCATCTATATATATAAAAGGCTTAGTCACCATCCGACCATCCAGCTGGTGCCTATGACATGCACTGACCACCAGGGGGCAGACGCTCAACGCAGGAGCTGCCGAGTTACTGTGACTTGGCAGCAGCGGTTCTCGGGTGATGCACCCCGGAACCAGAGAGGGAGCCCAATTTCTCGTGGGGCCGCATGATTCCATCTTCCGCTGTGGGTTATGTTGTTCCTGGGGCACTGTCGGCCCTGAATCTGGTTTACTGCACACTTGCATTTGCGTTCCACACCTTGTGCAACAGCAACTTTGCAGAGTGCCCTCTCGCACTTTGGGACTCCTCGGGGTATGTCAGAGAGCTGGTTTCAGCCCGATCCCTGAAGGCCAGGCCTAGGGACCCCAAATGCCAGAGGGAGCCCTGCTCACTCCACAGATGCCCATGGCCCAGTCCTGCCCCACCAGTCACCACCTGGGACTGCCTGCATTAGTCCCTGCACTGGAGCCAGTGCTACAAGCCAGAAGATCCCAGCATGCGTTTTCTTCCTTTCCCCCCGTCTTCTCCCTCCCCGCTACTCTGCAGACACCCTTCAAGCCATGGTGCTGCCCCAGGAATTCTAATTAATTTCCTTTCAATGTGCACAAATCCGTGCACCAGGGCCACTAGTCATTAATAACAAAAGATACCAAACTACTCCATAGTGCAAAAGAATAGATGATTGAATCCTTAGAATGACTTAAATAAAATCTCAACATGAGATTGCTATATGCTAATCTGACAAAGTGATGAAAATTCAAGCCTTAATCCACAGATTATTTTACATGGATGAATACTAATTTTTTCACTGTATACTTGCAAATTTTGTGACAATTTTTAACTTACATTTTTGTCTTTCAGCCAGGGGTCCCCTGCAACAGGCTGACAACCCACAGGATATCTCCTTAAAATCTATGTGATTGTCACGATTTTCATCAAAAGCATTAAACAAACCTGTAAAATAGGAAAAGACACCATAAACCACAGTGACACCAAACGTCCTAATGTTATAATAACACTAGAGGCCCGGTATACAAAATTCATGCACGGGGTGGGGGGGGGGTCGTCCCTCAGCCCAGCCTGCACACTCTCCAATCTGGGATCCCTCTCACAATCCAGGACTGCTGGCTCCCAACTGCTCTCCTGCCTGCCTTCCTGATTGCCCCTAACCGCTTCTGCCTGCCAGCCTGACCACCCCTTAACCACTCCCCTGCCAGCCTGTTTGCCCCTAACTGCCCTCCCCTGCAAGCCTGGTCACCCCAACTGCCCTCCCCTGCAGGCGTGGTTCCCCCCCAACTGCCCTTCCCTGAAGGCCTAGTCGCCCCCAACTTCCCTCCTCTGCCGGCCTGGTCACCCTAACTGCCCTCCCCTGCAGGCCTGATCACCCCCAACTGCCCTCCCTTGCAGGCCTGGTCCCTCCCAACTGCCCTCCCCTGCTGGCCATCTTGTGGCGGCCATCTTGTGTCCACATGGGGACAGCTTTCTTTGAACACATGGGGGCAGCCACCTTGTATTTTGGAGTGATGGTCAATTTGCATATTACTCTTTTCTTAGATAGAATAGAAGCCTGGTGCATGGGTGGGGGCCAGCTGGTGTTTGCCCTGAAGGGTGTCCCGTATCAGGGTAGGGGTTCCCATGGGGTGTGGAGCGGCCTGGGTGAGTGGCCTGTGGTGGTTTGCAGGCCGGCCGTGCCCCCATTGACCCAAGCAGAGGCCCTGGTATCTGGGATTTATTTATCTTCTATAATTCAAACTTTGTAGCCTTGAGTGGAGGCCTAGGGCCACCAGGGTGTGTGAAAAGCTTGGCTTCCTCCATTGCTGGTGGCAACCCAAGCCTCCAAGCCTCCTGCTCTCTTCAGCACCATGGCTGCTGCCATTTTTGTTGGGATTTATTTATCTTCTATAATTGAAACTTTGTAGCCTTGAGTGGAGGCCTAAGCCGGCCAGGGTGTGCAGAAAGCTTGGCTTTCTCCATTACCGAGGAAACCCAAGCCTCCTGCTCTCTCCGTGGCCACAGCCATCTTGGTTGGGTTAATTTGCATACTCGCTCCTGATTGGCTGGCGGGCATGGTTTGTGGTTGTAATGGAGGTACGGTCAGTTTGCATATTACTCTTTTATTAGATAGGATATTTATAAAGCAGGCATGACCACATATTTTTTTAAAGAGTTTATCAGTAGTTCAAGGAAGTTGTTTTGTTTTTACTTTGATATAAAAATAACTAAAACTTAAGATCCTAGCAGAAATAGATTACTATCATTTAGTGTTTGGTTAGGTCTGCCTGTCTCTATCTTGTATCAATTTTAACAACTAAAAATGGCTATAGCCAAAACCGGTTTGGCTCAGTGGATACAGCGTCGGCCTGCGGACTGAGGGTCCAGGTTCGATCCGGTCAAGGGCATGTACCTGGGTTGCAGGCACATCCCCAGCAGGGAGCATGCAGGAGGCAGCTGATCGATGTTTCTCTCTCATCGATGTTTCTGACTCTATCTCTCTCTCTCTTCCTCTCTGTAAAAAATCAATAAAATATATATATTTTTTAAAATGGCTATAGTATGCAAAATAAAATTTAATTAAAAATCCATCCCAAATCAGAAATTATTTAGAAAGATTGAGAAGAAAAAGGATGCCCTAGCCCAGTGGTCGGCAAAGTGTGGCTCGTGAGCTGCGGTTTGCTGCTTTGTTGACTAATAAGTTTGCCGACCACTGCCCTAGCCGGTCTGACACATTGGATAGAGTGTCAGACTGCAGACCAAAGGGTCTCAGGTTCGATTCTGGTCAAGGGCATGTACCTCGGTTGCAGGCTCCTCTCCGGCCCAAGCCCTGGTGGGCTTGTGCAGGAGGCAACCAATTGATGTGTTTCTCTCACATCAATATTTCTCTCTGTCATTCCCTCTCTCTTCCAATCTCCCAAAAAAATCAATGAAAAAATATCCTCAGGTGAGGATTAACAAAAAAAAAAAAAAAGGAAAAAAGAAAAGTTTAACCGCACACTCAAAGATATAACAGACTATTCTTTTTATCTTTTTATCTTTATTGTTGAGAGTATTACCGATTTCTCCCTTCTTCCCCTTCATTGCCCACCTCTACCAGTTCACACCCTGCCCCAGGCCTTCACCACCCTATTGTCTATGTCCACAAGTAATGCATATCTATATATATAAACAGGGAATACGCTAATTAGTCGGACGTCATGACCGCTCAGGAGGAGCTACCTGCGCAGATGGGCGGGAGGGGACTGCATGCCGCCCCTAACCCCAGCGACTGAGGGGAGGCTGGGGCTGGGGGCGACAGGCCAGAGTGGAGACACAACACACAGAGAGGCTGGGGCTGAGGACAAGCCGGAGCGGAGACACAACACACAGGAGCGCCTGCCCCTACCCCAGCGGACACAACGCGGCAGAGCACGCCCCCACCCCAGCGGACACAATGCAGTGGCTGGCGCTACACAGGTCAGGAGCAGGTCCCGTGTCCCCCTCCCCCCCACCCCCCGTGGGGTGCCTCCTCGCACGGCGGGAGGCGGGGCCACCTCCTCACGCGGAGACCTCTAGTATGCATATAAATTCTTTGGTTAAACTCTTCCTGCCCTCTGAGATTCTTCAGTTTGTTCCATGTTTCTATGCCTCTGGTTCAATTTTACTCATCAGTTTATCTTGTTAATTTATTTTTATTTTTAACATGCTGTTATTAATAAGCTGCTATAAAGCTCTTCCATGACATGAAGAAAAATAACACATTAAGAGAAAGAAATTCTATACTTCAGTCTTGTTTGTACTACGTAATCTTTTATAAATGAGTACTTAAATTTCAGAAAGAAAGGGGATTTATAATCCAATCCTGTGGTTTTCAAATATGTTATAAAAGGTAGAAATAAATAATTTTGATTTAAAATGAAATGATTTAGCCCTAACCAGTTTGGCTCAGTGGATAGAGAGTTGGCCTACGGACTGAAATGTCCCAGATTCAATTCTGGTCAAGGACATGTACCTTGGTTGTGGGCACATCCCCAGTAGGAGGTATGCAGAAGGCAGCTGATAGATGTTTCTAACTCTCTAACCCTCTCCCTTCCTCTCTGTAAGAAAATCAATAAAAAATATTTTTAAAGAAATGAAATGATTTATCACATTCTCCAATTCAAAAAAGGTAAAAACACAGTTGTACTCTTGAACTGGGTGAAGCCCAGGGCCTTATCAGTTCAGGCTCTCCTAACATGTACTTCTGAAGTACCCTAGAAATCTGAAGAATAGAGATTATATATTCCAAGAATCTAATTCCATACCCTCAGTTTAAAGAGTAGAAAACTAAATAAAACTCAGAAGGAGGTTCCCAAAAGTAAGAAGTTTAAAAAGGTCAGAAGAAGCAGAACCCAAATATTCAGGCTTCCAAATATGATTTTGTGTGATATCACCTACAATTACTCTTTGTATCCCTAATGTTTTAAAAAAGTCATAGCATGCCTGGCTGGTGTGGTTCAGTGGTTGAGTATGGACCCATGCACCAAGAGGTTGCCAGTTTTATTGCTTGTACTCAGATTATAGGTTCAATCCCTGGGACTGGGGGGGGGGGGGGGCGCCCATGCAGGAGGCAGCCAATTGATAGATGTTTCTCTCTCTCCTTCTCCCTTCCAATAAAAACATATATATTTTTAGAAAGTCATAGCAATGGAAAGTTTAGAGCCAACAGGGACCTCAGAGATGGTCCAGTCCAGTAGTTTCTTAATTTCTTTTGGTAGTTGGAGTGGGGGGAGGATATAGCAATGGAAACTTCTTATGTAAAAGGGAAAAAAGTAGAGGCACTCAAATTGAGGAAGAAGTGGGGCTAATAAAAAACGTTGGTCCTGGTTGGTGTGGTCCAGTGGTTACAGCATCAGCCCTGCCCACTGAAGGATCATGGGTTCGATTCAGTCAAGGGCACATAACTAGGTTCTCTCCCAGGACCCAGTTGAAGCATCTGCAGGAGACAACCAGTTGATGTGTCTCTCTTGCATCTATGCTTCTCTCTCTCTACCCACCTTCCCTCCCTCCTTTCCATTCTCTGAAAAGCAATGAAAAAAGTATCTTCATGTGAGGATTAACAAAAAACATACAGACAAAACAAAGCAAAAACCTGGAGCTCTGCCCATTCAGTGGCCATCACCCTAATCCCTGGCACCAGCTACTAAGGTACCTCATTGGAGTACAGCTTCATAGCCACTGACTTGGTCAAACTTATTTATGAAGATATTCAGGTGAAGAAAGCCAAATTAATTTTATGCAAGGTCACATAGGTAGAACAGGATACTCAAAACTACAATCTTAATTCCCATTTTAGTTTTTTCCCACTAAACTCTGCTATTTGCAAGAAACTTGCAAACCTGTAATATTATGGCCTTTTAGAGTTCAGATGCATTGGTTAATAATAAGAGATGGGCTCAAATTGTTTACCAAAAAACGCTTGTAGAAAAGAGAATGATTCCTACCTTCACTTAGAGATGGACGAATAGGTGGTGAAACCAACGGGCCAAATGTCTCTAAATCAAATCGTCCAGTCCGAGATTGAGCCTTCAGCAACCAATAACGTTTCTCCAGATCAATGATGTCTGATTCCTCCACTAAGAGTCATAGCAAACAAGATCATAAAACCTCTCAGCCTTCTCATCTGGGCAGTTTATCTTAATAATATAACTTTCAAGGATATATTTTAATTTCCCAATTTAATTGCAAAAAAAAATCTATCTAAAACAAAATTCTGAAACACAAATACATTATATCTAAAATAGCATGAAAAGTAAATTCAAATTAACATAAAAGAGGTTTTAAAATAAAAAATTACTTTTGTAATTGCCCATTTAGTAGACTGATTAAATCCAATATGTGGAACAACTGAAACATTTCTTTTTGGCTTCCCATATCTTTTTTATCTGTACTTACTTTTTTATCAGTTTCAATCTCTATCTGGGATTTAAAGATTCTACATACATATTCTCTCTACTGTAAACATTCTAAGAGCAGAATCCATGTCTTATTCATCCTGTCAATATGGTTACTATTTACAAATTCAATATTTATTAAGTAAATGAAAAAGAGTACCATAAAAGATATTATAAGTAACAAACTCAATAATGATAGCATTTAGAGGTTACGATGTGACAGGTTATAGGAGCATCATGAAAACATGAACATTTTTCTTTCCTCACTCATCAGAAGTTATGTTTTTTTAAAACCACAGATATGCTAACCATGGTAATAGTTTATATGTGCTTTCCCCCTCTTCAAGGTACTAAAGTATTTCTGATTAATTGATGTTTACATAATACACTAAATTAGAACACAGAAAAACCACACCAATTGTACCCCAAATTTTTTACCTTAATCTCCTTAAAAAACACAATTTCTTTACTGAAATAGAAATGTGGGAAGACAAGTAGAACATATTTAGAGGGGAAAAATTATCAGATTGGTCCCAGTTACCATTAAAAACATGCTTTAGAGCTCCCTTTTAAACTCACGTTAACTATTCATTTTGGGTTACAGACTGCAATTCATTAACTAAATATTTGCCAAAAACAAACTATGATAAATTATATGTACTATATTATTATTGTTACTCAAACACTTTGAATGAATTGACAGCTGAACACTTCTGAGAAGATGGAAAGCAGCTAACTTTATTTTCTCTTAAAGAGGTAATAATTGCAGTAGTTGCTCTATTTGCAATTCATAAAACAACACCTAAAACATCTATACTAATAAAAGTATAGGTGGTCCTCACGCCTTTGCATGTAGACCTCATGCTGCCACAAGATGGCCGGCAGGGGAGAGCAGTTGTGGGTGATCGGGCCGGCAGGGAAGGGCAGCTGGGGGCGATCAGGCTGGCAGGGGAGCAGTTAGAGGCATCAATCATGCCAACAGGGGAGCGGTTAGAGGACGATCAGGCTGGCAGGCAGAAGTGGTTAGGGGCAGTCAGGCAGGTGAGTGGTTAGGAGCCAGCAGTCCCAGATGTGAGAGTGATATCTGACTGCCGGTTTAGGCCCGATCCCTAAACCGGCAGTCGGACATCCCCCAAGGGGTCCTAGATTGGAGAGGGTGCAGGCTGGGCTGAGGGACACCCCCCCCATGCATGAATTTCGTGCACCAGGCCTCTAAGTATATTTTATAAACTATATAGGAATGAATTTATTACCCATCTATAGGTAAAATTTTTTCTGGTTCACAATAGCAGCATACAATATTCCCAACATTCTAAACAGTTCTTGGCCTGCACACTGGGCCATCCTACTCAAGTCCCACCTTGTCAGAGGCTCCAGCTGCAGAAAAAACTCTTTAATGCCAGGATTTTTATTCTATTTTTTAAAAAGCCAGGCAAAATATACAAGTGTTTTCAAACAATCACACAGTTCTTCAACATTTTTGAAGAAACAGCCTTCTCAAAAGCAATGACCTTCTGAGAGGTACTTAAAATGGTTGTAAGCCTTACATAATTTACAACAAGATAAGAGGATAAACAAGGAGGGGGACATGCAGATGTACTAGTGGCTTATGGTCTAAGAATCACTAAAGTACTTCCTTCGTATTCAAAGTTTTTAACACTACAAACTAAAATGTGGCAAGGGAATATAATAATATACATATTTTTAGTTGAGATAATAATGCTAAAATAGAGACAATGTAAATTTGAATTAGATATGAAGATGAAAAATAATCAAAATTAGTTATATGGCCCTAAAATTAGCCCAAAATACTATATTAATTACCTGAGAATCCAGTTTCTGTTACTACAAGGAATCACTGAGGTAGCAGGCTTATTGACTCTTATGATACATTTTAAGAAAACTTCAAAAACTCTTTCTTAGTATATAGCTAAATTCTATGAAAAAATATGATCAACATTAAGGAAAATTAACTCTCAGTTATTAAAACATAGTTCTTAAAAATCATAGCTATTCTATTATTTATTTCACTGTAGGTAAAGGACAACCATTCAATGATCTTGCCTGGATCAAATGAAATTAATTACTGAAGAGAAATAAAAAATAATCATTTGTGAGTATCCTAAGGGAAAAAGAAACTGGAAAAATGAATCTGCAAGATTCTCTGCAGTCTGAAGAAGATGGCTCAACAACCACCACAACTGCCACATAACCAAATCTTTTTATCTGCAATTACAAGCTACTCATAAAAGATTACAGAATAAAAAGATTGTGTCAATCAACTGTCTTTAGGTCCTAAAATGGTAATAAGCACGCACTCTGGGATTCAAACATCCCAACTTTGACACCTATTAGTCATTTGATCTTGAGAAAATTTAACTTCTCATAGTCCTGGTTGCCTCATTTTCAGAATGGAGATGAAATGAAAGATTAAATGAGATAATGTACAGAGTATAGTGCCTCCTCTAGAAAGTACCCAATCTGCATGTGGTAAATTGGAACCTTCCACAGAACAAAGCATTGGGGGGGGGGGGGTTGGTAAGGAGGGAGGAAAAGTACAGGAACTATAATAAAAAATCATTTAATATTCTGCAAATATGTAATAAGTGCATATTAATATTATGTGCCTGATAAAAACTATAGCTATGATTGTGAACAAAACAACTATGTTTAGATTCTAATAAAAGTAAAAATTGGTCATGTTAATCTAATGTGGAAATTACAATGAGGGAATAGACACAGGGTTTTCAAGGAGCATGTGAGCAACTAGGCCCTGGAGGTCTTGCAGAGGCAAAAGAGTATTTACAAAAAGTCTGTAGGCAAGACAGGTAATAAAAAACAGGACAGAAAAACAAACAAATAAAACTGTTGTGTTCTCTTATAATTCAAACACAAGAATAACTTATGCAAGGACCTGTACCATGGACCCAAAATAAAAGACAAAAAACAAAAAAGAACTTTCCTTTTCAGGGAGTGGGGACAAAAAAAAGAATGTTAAAGATGACAGGCATTTCAACCTAGAACTAGAAGGCAGTTAGATAGAATGTAGGCATTTCAAAGGTTAGCATCTAAAGGATGAGCCTTCAAACTCAAGAAGAGAGCTGCCAGATTGTATTTGGCTAGGACTATGCATGTTCAATAATAGGGGATGGAAACACTGATCTAAGTATGTAAAATGAATTACATTTTGAATTTATAGTCTGTGTCTCCAAACTCCAACACTATGTGGAGCTAAATAACTGTGAAAAAACAGATAGGGAAAGGGTATTCCAAGAAAAAGCCAAAAGACTAGGGTTTGGTCTTAGACTATTCTCTCAGATATGAAAAAAAGAGAATGAATTAACACCTGTTCCAATCTATTTCAAACATTTAGTTATATAGAACACATTTACGCTCTATCTATATGTTCTCTGACTCTGAACATCATCATCAAATGTTCAGCATTGCCTGGCAGGTGTGGCTCAATGGTAGAGCATCGACCTATGAAACAGGTCACAGTTTGATTCCTGGTCAGGGCATATGGCAGGGTTGCAAGCTCGATGTCCAGTAATGGGTAGGCAGGAGGCAGCCAATCAATGATTCTCTCTAATCATTGATGTTTCTATCTCTCTCCTTCTACCTTCCGCTCTGAAATCAATAAAAAAATTAAAAAATATATATGTTCAGCACTATTGCAAACATTGTCTATGTCTCTCTCCACTATAAATGGCTTTAAAAATTAACTTGTCATTAAGAACACTGTTTATACTTGACCAAAAAAATTTCTTAGAAAACTAATCTTAGGTATTTAAATAGCAAATTATGATAGACAAATATAACCATCTTGATAAACATTTGGTTAAGATCTATTCAAGCATAAAAACTTGAACTTTGGGCAAAAATTCTAATTCAATTTCTTAAATTTAAATAAAAGGTAAGATTACAATAGTTTGAAATTTGCATTTCTGAAAATGTACTTGCCATGACAAAATCTAAAATCTTGTGTAAGTCAAATCAGTTAATTGTTTTAACTCTATATTGAATACAAATAGCTCCTCAGTTTCATTTGTGATTTACATAAGAGAATAAAATTTGATTAAATATGGCAGGATGTTCAACTTACTGTGACTTCAAATTTCACTTTATAATTGTATGTGAAAAAGTAATTAAAGGCATGTGCATTCTAACATAAATATTACTTACAAGTGAAATATTGTAATCCATTTATGTTTCCTGGATAACTTGGCTCATTACACAAATTTAAATAGTCACTGATGCTGTAAAATAAATATTTTTTGTCTACTTATAAATCAGTTAATAAGTCTATTTTTATCACAGGTTTCCACTTTCCTGACACATTATTTGAAAAGCATAAAGTAGCAAATATGCTTTGAGTCAAAGAGCCTACAAAGATGGCAGTAGTGAACTGCTTAGACAAAAACTGAGAATTTATAAATGATATATCAGTCATCAGAATATAAACTTGCCCATGTCAGAATTTCTATAAGATGTTTAGCAGTAATTCTGATTTTGTAATAATGCTCTCATAGAAAGGCCCACCAAGGAAGTAGCCATTTGCTGAAGCCAGTAGCAAACTGAGTTTCTGCTGAACTAGTTTATTCTGGTTCTTTATTTTTATAAATTATAAAAGAAAACAAACAAGCAAGAAAAACTTTCCACAGATGTAGAGGAGTTCATTTTTGCACTGGTCTATAGCCCTTTGTTAGAAATTGCCTGCTCCCAAAACAATTAGTCTCTGGGAACAGTGGGTGAAACTCACTGACATTCATAAGCCAAGTATGTTTTCAATAATACAAGACAACGCATATTCATTGTAAAGCACTCATTCTATACCAGACACAGAGCTGAGTCCTGTAAAAGCAAAAAGTATTATCTCATGTACTCCTAAAAGGATAGCACAATATGCCACCCCAAATATGGCACTCTGCCATAAGAATTATTTTGAGTTGAGGGCAATTGAGAAGCAATTGCTCCCCTATCTGCCTAATTTGTAAAAGTATCTTCCCTGCCCTCTACCAGGAAGAACAGAAGTTACTCATCAGAGACAACCCTAGATCCTTATCACCAGAGGAAGGAATCTGCATAACAAACTTTATTAACAGTCCTATCTGCCATTAGTTTCTCCATATATTTGCCTTCCCACATTTTGCCAGCCATAGAAGTTCAAAGCCCTTTTCCCTTTTTCTCCTCACTTCTCTACAAAATTATTGTGTGATTTTTTTGTTTGCTAGGATGATATATAAGCTCAAATTCTAACCACTCCTTTGAGTTACTCATCAATGAATGCTCCCATGCAGGATGTTAATAAACTTTCATATCTGTCTTTTTTCAGTCTAATTTAAAAGACCCAGAAAAGAACCCAATATGGATAAGGAAAAATATTTTCCTCATCAACACTCCTTATGACACACCTATGAGGTAAGTTGTATCATTAGCCCTGTTCTTCAGAGAAGGAAAAAAGTTCAGAGAGATTAAATAAATTTCCCACAGTAACATGAATAATAAGTGGCAGAGCCAGAGTGTTCACCCAGAGTCTGAAGACTCAATAGCATATCAGTGAAGCAGGAATTTTGGGGGAACACAGACAGGCTTAGGGATTTTTTAGAATTGGGATCCATGGAAAAAACACAGGGCCACAGACTGGGAGAAGGTATATTTCCATAACACAAGGAAGCCAGGTGCAGTTACATCTCCATAAGACAAGGGAACTGGAAGTAGCCAAGAAAGATCTATATTTACAAAATGAAGAAAAGGAAGCCCTTCATTCAGAAGGAGAAGAAGAGAGCCCAAAGGGAATAGAAAAACAATAAGGAAAGAGGGAGGAGAACGTGTGAGGTTTGACCTTCGAGCCCAGGAGTTACTATAGTAACCAGTCTAAGGGAATAGTGACCAATCAGAGGGGATATCAAGGCAGCAGGATCTGCAGCCTTTATAAGCCTTTGGGAAGAGGAAAGCAGTGGGACTCTTCCCCATCCCTACATGGAAGTTTGTACTTGTTCTTCAATTAATACCCTCTCCTAATTCTAATGCTCAATAAAGGCTGGTAACTATTAATATACCATAGTGGCCTTATAGTTGATTAATTTTTTTAAATTTCTTTTTATTGATTTCAGAGAGTAAGGGAGAGAGAGAGAGATAGAAACATTAATGATGAGAGAGAATCATTGATCAACTGCTTCCTGCACACTCCCTACAGGGGATCAAACCTACAACCTGGGCATGTGCCCTTGACTGGAATCGAACCTGGGACTTCTCAGTCCTCAGGAGAATGCTCTATCCACTAAGCCAAACCAGCTAGGGCATTGATTAATTTTTTTTTTTAACTTTGAGATAGCTCTCTTATAAGAAACAAGAATATGACAAAAATCAACTATGATGCCAGTAATCTGAACTTTAAATTTTTAAATTAAATTTAAAAATAATAGAAAATTAAAAGCATATTATTTCTTCAGGTTTTTACCACACACTATTGGCTTATTTCTATGGACAATATGTGCATTACGGGAGTAGATAAAATAATTAGGTAATTCCCTTATATTTAAAGGAAGCTGACCTTCCATGTGCCTTAATTCAATACTAATCAGTTTTCTGTATCTCACATCATTTATTTAAGCAAAAGTTTTAGAAAGGAAGATCTTAGAACTTTGTGACCTTCAGAAGTTCCTTAAATTTGTAAAATATCATAATTAATTTTCCCCCTATAACAAGATAATTCTTTATATAAGCCCTCACACACTATGAAGTTGTTAAAACTTATTCAAATATGGTAACTTATCTTGGTCCTTCTCTTTGGTATAAGTTTAATCCTACAATCCTAAAATAACATACACCTCCTGCTCACTGCTGAGGAAATCAAATGTTTGAATAGGTATTTAGAAAGTAGACTTTTAATTTTTTAACATAGTTCAAGCCAATAACATGCATCTAGTCCACTGCACTAAGAAAAACTCCAAGATAAACAGACCATGAGTTTTGTACTCAAAGGACTTACAACTTCTAAGGAGAAACAAAGCCATTTCCAAAAGACTCTAAGGTGAGGCAAAATGCATCTTACTTGCTTTAAGTAAACTGTTTGGTGTACAGGAATGCAAATGAAAAATTAATTCGAACTGAAGAAAAATGGAGACCACATGACAAAAGAGGCATCATCTGAGTTCTTAAATTCCCTGGAATTTCTTGGGTAGTATAAGTCTTGTTTTAATGCAAAAGGTGACTCTTGGTGGGCTCCTGGATGGGGGCTGATTATCAGAAAGATCAAGCCATAATTAGAAACTGTAACTTTCAGTCCTACTCCCCAATCTGGAGAGTGAAAAGAGCTGGAAATTGAGTTAAAATTCATTATGCTTACATGATGAAGCCTCCATAAAAATCCCCAAAGTATGGGGTTCAGAGAGTTTCAAGACTGATGAACATAATCACATGCCAGCAGGTCTATTTTATCCCAGCTCCACAGGGACAGAAGCTCTCTTCCAGATATTGCCCTATGTATCTCTTCATCTGGCTGTTCATCTGTATCCTTTAACATATCCTGTATTATATAATAAGTCAGTAATCATAACCATTTCCCTGAATCCTGTGAGCTATTCTAGCAAATTATCAAACCCAAGGAAGGACTCGTAGGAACCTCTAATTTGCAGATGATGGGTCAGAAGCACGGTGACAACCTGGACTTGTGATTGTATCTGAAGTGGGGGGCAGAGTCCTCAACCAAAGGGGCAGCCTTGTGGGACTGAGCCCTAAACCTAGTGGTGTTTATGCTAACCCTAGAAGATAGTGTCAGAAATGAAATGAATTGCAGGACACTCAAATGGTGTTTGTAGAGCACTGGAGAATTGCTTGCTGTGGGGGAAAAACCCACACATTTGGAATATAAAGTAGACAAGAAAGGGTTTTCCTTTTCAGTCAAGCATTTCATTTTATTACACTCTAGAAGAAAAAACTGACAATATGAATTTCTTCTTTATAGGCAATTGCATTAAAAAGTGAACAGAAAACAATAAAATGTCATTACTTACAATGTGTGACTCCAGCCAGAGTTTGGTAGAAAGTGGGAGTATCACTATCATCAGTGAGGGTCACATATACACCTCCAGACAGTAGCCAACGAGAGAAGGTAAAAGCATCTTTGTTTACAAGAAGCCAATTTCTAAACTTTTCATAGTTTACCTTTTCACCCTATGATTAGGAAAGAAAAAACACAGTTTAGTCAAAATTTAAAGTATCTTACTTGGAACATGCACAACTTGAAATCTGCAATTAGTTGACATTAATCTACAAAGGAAGAATTATCTAAATAAATTATCTTGTAATCTTGGAAATCAAGGTGTTTTCAAAAATAATTGTACTTCAGAACTTCCATTTGCTTGAAATCTATATGAAAATTGCAACTTATTTCATGAATTCATTAAAGCAGTGCATTGCTACTAGTAAGTCATATTTTATTTGCTAAAGTATATCCTGAAATCAGTAAACTGCATTTCTTTTAATATTTAATAAACCCAATTTTTACTTAACTTATCCCTCTTCTTTAGTACCTGAATCTAAATTAGCATATTTTTGAGAAATCAGCATATTTTAATTAAACACATATGAAATTTAAGTGCTCTTTTAAGTTTTGTTGGCAAATTAAAAACAGCTTTCCCAGCGTCCTCAACCAGAAGGCATCAATGAAAACATGTATTCACGAGTCAACTAGAATACAAAAAAGAAACAAGTAGATTCCTATGTCTTTGCTTTATTTCCTTGCTAAGACTTCTTTGCCTTGCTAAATCTCTGGGAAAAAATAGTACCCAGGCTGGGAAAGAACATCACATGGCTATGCAAATCAATCTCTATGGAAGACAACAAGACTTAGGTTGAGAGAGGGCCAGATGTTGCTATGAGAAAAAGGGAGACCCAACCCACCCGGGAAATATAATCAGGAATGACACTCAGGAGATATTAAGGGATACAAATAACTTATAACCTAAAAGAGATAATGGTGGAGCCCTAGCCAGTTTGGCTCAGTGGATAGAGCCTTAGCCCGAGGACTGAAGGATCCCGGGTTCAATTCTTGTCAAGGGCATGTACCTCAGTTGCCTGGCCCTAGTTGGGATGCATGCAGGAGACAACCAATAAATGTGTCTCTCTCTCATCGATGTTTTTCTCTCTTTCACTCCCCCTCCCTTCTACTCTCTCAAAAAAAATCAATGGGAAAATATCCTCGAGTTAGGATTAACAAAAAAATTAAATAAGTAAAAACCAAACAAACAAAAATATGAATTTCCACTTTAAAATATATATACAGTAAGAAAAAAACAATACAACTCCTATGTAGACTTCCTTTATAACATTATTTATCAATGCTAATAAAGCCGAGACAGAAAAAGCAGAGACCCATTCCATGATTCTATGTCTCTTAAATCTAGGTGCTAGGTCCATATTTTTTAGCTATAGTGCTTTTTACAGTTTTGGGGTTGTTTTTTTAGGCGTGCAAAAACACACAAAACATTTTGGAAGATTTAAAAAATAAGACTATTCTAAGAAAACTGATACCGAAACATGGTAATTTGAAAAGCTAGGGTCTTGGATACAATCATCAGATAACATTACTCAGAAATTACAGCAGGTAAATACATCAAGTAGCTGAATTAGATAAAATTAGCCCATTTATAATGTTGAGTTTTTATCATCCATAAGTATCTAATGATTTACATAGACTTACAAATGAACGTTGCAATACCTTGACCTCTCATTTCTTTGATCTTCCCTCTTCCAAAGCTCTTGTCCTTCATAAAACACTACCCCAGATATTTCCTACCAAAGTCTTATGATCATTTTCTTAAAATAACCATTGCTCTTCCCAAAAATACAATTTTAAGCCTCTCCCTATCACAATTTCCTCTTATAAGCACATTCCTTCTAGTAACCCAACTCCAGCGATTTTTTTTTATTCCACAGGACCTACAACAATGAGCTACCCTTCAAATCTAATGATCATTTCTCAGTGATCAGATGTCAACTCATTTGACGTTTCAGTTTATTTGACTTAGTTGAACACTCCTTCCTCTTAAAACATTTTTATCACTTGGGCTTCCAGGACAGTATTCACTCTTGGGTCTCCTCACAGGCTTCTGTTTTGAATTCCTCTTCATTTTGCCAATCTCTAAACATTGGAATATAGGATTCAGTCTTCTGATTTGTTTTCTATCTATAAGCCAATAAATCCTTTCCCTTGGACTCCAACTTACTATGTCAAAAAGGATAGCTGACAACTCCACTTGAATGTCTAATATGATTCTCAAATTTAATTATGCCCCAAACCTCCCTCTCTAGTAGTTTTAGCCATTTCAGTTAATGGCAATTCACTTATTAAATTAGGCAACACCTTAGTCATTCTCTTCTCTTTCTGTCACAGCCCATAATCAATACAGGAAAAGATCCTGTCAACTCCACCTTCAAAATAAATATAGAATCTAAATTAAAAACTTATCGCCTCACTGCCACACATGATCTAAATGGCCATTACCTCTTACTTGGGTCATTCAGATACCTCAATTGGACTCTGTCCAGCCTACCCTAAACATAAAAGCTAAAATGATCATATTTAAAAAAACAAAAACACAACTCATGTAGTCGTCTGCTCAAATTCTCTAATGGTTTCCATCTCATTAAGGGTGAAGTCAAAGAACTCACACTGTCCTACAGGGTCATATATAGTACCCCTGACTCCATCTCACCCCTCCCCCAACCTCTGTAACTTCATTTCCTACAATATAGCCTGCTCACCACATTCCAGATAAATTGGCCTCTTTGTTGCTCCTTATTCATGACAAGCACACTCCCACTTCAGGGCCTTAGCTATATTCTCTTAGTGGAAAGTTCCCCACCCCCCCACCTCCCCATATCTGGTTTTATCTCTCACTTCCTTTAAATTTTTTGTTCAAAAGTCACTTTATCTAGCAAGCCTTTCCTAACTATTCTATACAAAATACTGACACTCAGCTACCTCCTCCCTAATTCTTTTTTTTTCCTTATCTGAGAATATTATTATTTTTATTTTTAGAGAGTGGAAGGGAGGAGGAAGAGAGGGGAAAGGAGAGGAAAGAAAGAAGAGAAGGAGAGAAGGAGGGAGGATGGGAAAGGCAAAAAGGAGGGAGGGAGGTAGAGAGAGACAGAGAGAGAAACATCTATGTTGGAGAGACATTGATTGGTTGCCTCCCACATTGATTGGTTAGCAGAGATAGAGCCTGCAACTGAGGTGACCTGCCCTTGACCTGGAATCAAATCCCTTGACTCTTTGGTCTGAGGGCTGATGCTCTAACCACCAAGCCAAACTGGCCAGGACTATTTTATATTTTCCTATAGCACTAATTATCGTCTAATATATATACCTGCTTTTGTGCCTAAATTTGAGAGAACTGGGTGATAACCACATTTAATTCCCATGTATAAAATGGGAATGTCTTTATAAACCTTATTAAAATAAAAAATATACACATTTTCTCCCCAAATGAGCACAGTATTAATACATTTGACATCCCTGAAAAAAAAAAAATCCAATTAATCAAGCCTGAAAAGATTAGATTATAGTTTTTCTGACCAGCAAATGTTTGTTATTAGAAGGGGGCGGGGGCGGGGGGGGGGGGGCGCAGGACACACATAGCTAGCCAGTTTGTCTTGAAATATTAAACGACTATCACAGCAACTTCCAGTCAATATGTCAGAACCAAAAATGCTAGAACCAAAAATGCAAGAGTTTAGCACTAAAATCCTTTGCACCAAATACTATACATAGAAATAGTGAGTAAAATGTTACACCATAACCACTACCAAAAACTGCACAGCCAAGCTCAAAAAGCAAGAAAGGGAAATCTCCAAGTGCTATCAACAAAGAGGAAGCTCAAAGCCAGAGTGGCGAAAAACTTAAGACAGAGAGTCCAAAGAGATATCAGAACCAGGTGTGTGTGTGTGTGTGTGTCACACACACACACATACACACTAATAAAAGAGAAACATGCAAATTACCATCACTCCCACTACGCCCAACAGCCAATCAGAGTGAGTATGCAAATTAAACTGAAAACATGGCGGCAGCCCTGCCCCCTAGCTGTTCTGGGCCTGTGGGAGTCCAAGAAGTCAGGCACCAGCACCTGAGGCTGGCTGCAGCCAGGGAGACCAAGAAGCCGCCTGCCCCATGATTCCAGGCCACAGCCAGCTGGAGAAGCCGCCCACCCCACATCCTGGGGGGGACAAAAAACTGGGTGCTAGTGCCTGAGACTGGCTGCAGCCCAGGAGACGAAGAAGCCGCCTACTCTTCGCCAGCCAGAGAGGTTGCCCCCTACATCCGAGGGAAGATGGAGAAGCCGCCTGCCTGCGGTCCAGGTGCCAGCACCTGAGGCTGGCTGTGGCCTGAGAAATGGAGAAGTCACCCACCCCATGGTCCCGGGCGCCAGCATTTGCAGCTGCAGCCCAGGCAAAGCCACCTGCCCACCATCCCCTGAGGCTGCAGCCAGCCTGGACGTCTATGGCTGACCAGAAGGAGGGAAACCCAGATCCAGGGTGCCTGTGGTCAGCAGGAGGAGGGAATCCTGGGTCCCGGGTGGGGGGCTGAGGCAGAGGTGGTTAGGGGCAATCAAGCCAGCAGGGAAGCAGTTAGAGACGATCAGGCTGGCAGGCAGAAGCAGTTAGGGGCAATCAGGCAGGCAGGCAAGCGGTTAGGAGCCAGCAGTTCTGGACTGTAAGAAGGATGTCCGACTGCCGGTTATCCCACGAGGGGTCCAGATTGGAGAGGGTGTAGGCCAGGCTGAGGGACACCCTCCCTGCCGCCCCCCCGTGCATGAATTTCGTGCACTGGGCCTCTAGTGTGTGTGTATGCCTGCAGTATTGACAATGTCTATATAGTTAGGAAGGTGACTAAACTAAACTGAATAAAAACAAGAGCAATGAAAAAGGACCAACTAGAAATTAAACATATACTGACTGAAATAAAAAATATTATACAGAGACCCAACAACAGACTAGAGGAACGCAAAAATCAAGTCAAAGAATTGAAATACAAAGAAGCAAAAAACGCTCAACCGGAAAAGCAAAAAGAAAAAAAAAATCCAAAAAGTTGGAGATAGTGTAAGAAGCCTCTGGGACAACTTCAAGCATACCAACATCAGAATTATGGGGGTGCCAGAAGAAGAGAGAGAGCAAGATACTGAAAACCTATTTGAAGAAATGATGACAGAAAACTTCCCCACCTGGTGAAAGAAATAGACTTACAAGTCCAGGCAGTGCACAGAACCCCAAACAAAAGGAATCCAAAGAGGACCACACCAAGACACAGCACAATTAAAATGCCAAGGGCAAAAGACAAAGAGAGAATATTAAAAGCAGTAAGAGAAAAGCAGTTAATTACCTACAAGGGAGCACTCATATGACTGTCAGCTGATTTCTCAACAGAAACTATGCAGGCCAGAAGGGAGTGGCAAGAAATATTCAAAGTGATGAATAGCAAGAACCTACAACCAAGATTACTCTACCCAGCAAAGTTATCATTCAGAATTGAAGGGCAGATAAAGAGCTTCACAGATAAGAAAAAGCTAAAGGAGTTCATCAACACTAAACCAGTATTATATGAAATGCTGAAAGGTATTCTTTAAGAAGAGGAAGAAGAAGAAAAAAGTAAAGATAAAAATTATGAACAACAAATACATATCTATCAACAAGTGAACCTAAAAATCAAGTGAATTAAAAACCTGAGGAACAGAATAAACTGGTGAATATAATAGAATCAGGAGCATAGAAAGGGAGTGGACTGATAATTCTCAGTGGGAAAGCGGTATGGGGGGGTGCAGGAAGAGACTGGACAAAAATCATACACCTATGGAGGAGGACAGTGTGGGGGGAGGTAAGGGCAGAGGGTGGGGTGGGAATCGGGTGGAGGGGAGCTATGGGGGGAAAAAGGAGAAACAATTGTAATAATCTGAATAAAGATTTATTAAAAAAAAGGAAAACACAAGAGCAGTGAAGGATTGTCATCTCTGTGAAATGAAAGTAGGTCAAAGAGCCACCCATAAGAAATCATACAGCACTGAGTGCTATAGGAAAGATTCAGAAACTTGTAAAAAGGTTTGTTTTTTTTACTCCACCATCTCTAGGGACTTTTCCCATATTAGCAGACCTCTGAAAAAGGGGAATTTTCTCTGAAAGATACACACTGTGTAATGTTTAACTTTATACAATGAAAATAGAAAAATTATGAAAAGAGAAAAAAATGACAAATTTTGTAAACCCAAATATTTCACAATGCAAATCAACTGAGAAATAAAATAAGTAGTAAAATAGGCCCTGATGGGTCATAGCAATACAAGAATGGATCAAGGCAAATGAGTGATATATCTATATGTCCATGATGAAAAGCAATGGCACTACAATTTGAGCAATGCTCAGGTTCCTGCAGGATCACAGTGCGAGAATATGTGTGTTGGTGAGAGAATATGGGAGTGTATTTCATTATACTGTAAGTATAGACAGCTGCCTTTACAGTAGAACTGGGTTTCAGATTCACATATGTAGCAGAAATAAGTACCATGGATCTTTAAGCACAAAACGTGGTTGAAACATCAACTGTTAAAAGAATGTTAAGAATATGCTGCACTATAAATATTTATTCATCATAGCTAAACTCATTATACAACAAAGAGTTAATACTCATAGTCAGTAGGTAGGGATAAAATGTAAAACTTTAAATATACCTCTGAGAAACATTTCCTAAGTGTATCTGGGACTTTACCATCCACACCATGGAGCATTCTTTCCATTTCTTCCCGTGTAACATAGCTGCCGGATTCACTTGTAAAAAGACTAAAAATGTCTAAGAGAAAGGAAAAATAAATTAATCTTATCACAGATCAAATATACCCTGGTAGAAGTAGGGAGGAAAGAGAAAGGTAACAATTACTCAGTGATTATTAGTGCCAAGCACTTCATGAACACATAAATTTATTTATTCCTCAAAACAGCCCAGCAATGCAAATTAAAACAGAAATGTGAGCCCTAACCAGTTTGGCTCAGTGGATAGAGCATCAGCCACGGTATAAAGAGTCTGGGGTTCAATTCCGGTCAAGGGCAAGTACCTCTATTGCAGGCTGCATCCCCAGCCCTGGTCAGGGAACTTATGGGAGTAAACCAATCGATGTGTCTCTCTTACATCAATGTTTCTCTCTCTCTGTATCTCTCCCCTCCCATTAGCAGTCTCTAAAAATCAATGGAAAAATATCCTTGGGTGAGGTTTAATAAAAAAATAAACAAAATAAACAAAAAAAGCAAAAAAAAACAACCACCCAGCAATGTGATATACTTTCAAACATACCAAATTTGCAAAAATGTTTAGGTGTGACAGTACAAAGAGCAATAATGTGAGAAAAACAGAAGCTCTTATACATTGTTAATGAGAGTATGAATTACTGTAACCACTGCTGCTATGAACATTCATGTACTTTTTTAAAAAATGAATACAGTTGCTCCTTGAACCACACAGTTTTAAACCATAGGGGTCCACTTATACACAGATTTTTTCCCCCCCAATAAATACCTATATTGTTTTTCAATTCACAATTGGGAGTCTACAGATACAGAAGACTGACTGTATGCATTGATCTATGCCATTTTATATAGGCCGCCTTAAGCATCTTCAGATTATGGTATCCCCAGGAGGTCCTGAAACCAATCTCTCCAAGATACCAAGGGACAGCTAAGTTTTGAATGAGTCAAAAATTATATCTGAATTTTCAACTGTACAGGAGTTGGTGCCCTAATTCCTGCATTGTTCCAGGGTCAACTATCCATTTTCAATTTTCTTGGGTATGTAACTAGAAGTGGAATTGCTGCATCATATGATAACTCGATTTTTAAAAAATTGTTTTTATTGATTTTTGAGAGAGAAAGAAAAGAAACATCAATGTGAGAGCAAAACATTGATCAACTGCCTCCTATATGCCCCCTAACAGGAATAAAGCCTGTAACCTGGGCCCATACCCTGACTGGGTATCCAAATGGCGACGGTAGGACAACACCCAACCAACTAAACCACAACAGTCCAGGGCAAAAACTCAATTTTTAACAAAAGTCTAAGGAACTGGCCAAACTGTTTTCTTGAGTGGCTACACTATTTTACATTTCCAACAGTAATGTATAAGAATTGCAATTTTCCCACATCCTCACTAACACTAATTATTATGTTTCTTCGGTTTGTTTCTCTGTTAATCCTCACCAGAGGATATTTTTCCTTTAATTTTTAGAGAGAGTGGAAAGAGAGGAAGGGAGACGGGAGAAACGCTGATGTGAAAGAGACACATTGATTGGTTGCCTCCCAAATGTGCCCCAACTCATGCCAGAGATTGAACCTGCAATCCTTCAATGCTCTGGCCGATGTTCTACCACTGAGAACACTGGCCAGGGCCCTGTTTCTTTTTAATTTTAGCCATTCTAGTGGGTGTGACTTGTATCATTGTAATTTTGATTACATTTCCCTAAATACTAATTACGTTGAGCATTTTTCATTTTTTTAAAATATATTTTTATCCATTTCAGAAAGGGAGAGGGAGAGAGATAGAAACATCAATGATGAGAATCACTGATCAGCTGCCTCTTGCGTGCCCCCCACTGGGGATGGAGCCTACAACAAGGGCATGTGCCATGACCAGAAATGGAACCACGACCTCCTGGTTCATAGGTCGATGCTCAACCACTGAGCCACGCTGGCCAGGCTGCTGAGCATTTTTTTCAAGTGGTTCTTGGACACTTGTTATCTTCTTCAGAGAAATATCAATTTAAATCCTTTGCTTATCATCAGAAATTTGAGGTAAGGCCCTAACTGGCTAGCTCACTTGGTTTCAATGTCATCCTGATATGCCAAGTTTGTGGCTTCGCTCCCCGGTCAGGGCACATACAAGAAACAACCAGTGAATACATAAGTGAAACAACAAAGCAATTTCTCTCTCTCTCAAATCAATTTTTAAAAATTAGGTAAAATAAATCTGTGCCCATCTATGTTATCATTTTGAGATAATAAAAGTACTTACATTTTGCTTTCTCTTCATCTTTGCCTCTTGTAAGAAGAACAAGTCCAACTATTAAATTATTGAAGTGTAGTCCCTTTGATGTTCCACCAAAAGAACAGTAAATCACCTAGGAGAAAATGATAAAGCCAATCTTAGATATCGAGGAATCTGAGGCTGGTAACATCTTAAACAAATCTTGTCTCCATCTCCAAACAAGGCCCTCGTAAACTTTAGTGAAATGATAAGTATCTCCCCCTTCTTCTTCTTTAACACCTTGTTATTGCACTGAGCCAAGAATATACTGCATCTATTCTCAAATACATACACCACTGGCTCACACACTAAGTATTTATTCTATTTCTTTGGAATCCTTAGAAAGGTCCTTTAACAGCCCCAATAATGTGATAAGGATTCTGTGGGATTACAGAACTTCCTTCAACTTCTATAAAATGTATATACATCATTTTGATTTGAAAGACTGACATTCTCTAACTGAATGTGTAAACATGCAGAAACTTCATTTCTTTAATATGACCTTTTCTCCTTTCTTTCCTTTTGATTCAAACTGGCCTCATCCAGCATCCAGACCCACTTGCCTTCTTCATTGCATAGTCACTCCCTTAATCATTAAATCCTTGGGACAATGACATTCTGGTCCGCATCAAATAATCTCAGGAACAAAGCCTCGGGTCTATTGACCACAGAGACAGAGTTTCAGTCAGACTAGAAATAACGTCTAGGCTTTAGTTGTGTTTAGCTCCAGAAAAAAAACACTACTTAGCTCAGTCTCTGCTGTCCTGTACAAACATCCATCTTTCCACCACAAAGTTAAATGTTTTATACAAACAAAGCTGGGTTGGAGAACCACCCAGCTTTAGTTTTTCCAGATATTCAGCATGCAAAGGCTGGCTTATAACTCTGGAGAACCTTGACCGAATCTTCTTTGTTGAATCCGCCTCACTGCCTCCCAATGATAACCTAATCTTCCTAATCCTCAGAATCTTAAGTGTGTATATTCTGTGCTTTCAATCTTGGTTCTGTTAGAAAATGCCCACGAGTCAACCGAACTTTCCCTGATTCCTTCCTCTTCATATACCTCTGAGACTGCCACATCAACTGTCTCTTTCTAGGGTTCCATACCCCCAGCCAGCACAATACTATGGCCAAGTACAGACTGTTACTTACAAATACTAGTAGCACCTCATCCTAAGCATCTTAAATCAATGACTAGGGCTATGATATAGAAGGCACATGTATTAATTTTGTAAATAATAAAGTTGGAAGGGATGGCTAATAAAATAGGTAACAATACAGAATCAAACTCATCTCAGGATGGACACTTGGCTAAAGGTAATAAGAATAAATGTAATGTATTTAGAGTTTCTTAAAAATTTAGTTTATATATAGTAAATATAGAAGAACAGAATTGAGCTTGGAAATTTTAGGCAACAAAGCTAAAATCTTTTTGCATAAGTTAATAGAATTTTATGCTGCATGGTAATGATTCAAGAATAAAGTATTCTCCTACTGTTCACTAATCTAATTCAATCTAAAAAACAGCATGGGATTAACCAGTATGCATATTAACTATGGTTAGGGAGCAGCAGGGGAAAAGAACTTATTTAAATGCCTATAAGGAAAGGTTCCAGTTTCCAATTCAAATAGCTGAATTCCATCTCTGGGAGGTAGCAGATTTCCAATGGGGGCTCTAGCAGAAACAACAAAAATTTGGGATAATGATACTATGCCAAAATCCTCTGTGGCTTCTAGTTCCACCCCCATTTCTAAAGCCAGAAAATGAGGATTAATAAGAATAGCATCTACACCTCACATGGTGTGGTGAGAATTACATGACATAAATTACATAAAATGTTTATCATAGCTCCAGATACCTGGCAAATTAACTCCATAAATGTTAGTTATTATCATCATTAGTCGGAAGCAACATAGAACAATAGCTAATATGGATTTGGATACATGGACTTGCTCATTAGCTTTAATACTTGAGCAAGTAACCTAACTTCCTTAAGCCTCAGTATCTTTTCCTCACTAATAAAATGATAGTAACATCAGTACTTACATAATGACAAATGTCATATAACTTAAGTTGTCAGATAAAAATTTGTGAATTCATTAGGGAAATAAATTTACCTAAGTGTTCAAAGTTAACATCTCAAATTAATAGATAAACCAGCTACATGTGGTTGTTCAAAGTACTAAATGATATATTTGGCAAAACAGCTAATAAAGTAACTAGCACATAGTATTAATAAACAATAATCAAAGTCTATCACAGTGACATAGTATCTCTGAGGGAAAGGTTTGGTTTCAAATAACCAAATTGTACCTCTTGTAACATCAGCAAACTATGTTATTATATACTAGTGGCCTGGTGCACCGATTCGTGCACATTGAAAAGAAATTAATTAGAAGAAATATTTTAATATTGCTATTCACCCTTTCTCTATAATAGAAGTGTCAACCAAATTCACGATCTACAATGACAGATCGAAATACACACGTGCAATTGGCACCAGTGAAAGCTTTTTATGTATCATGCATGCCGCAAGTCAATGTTTATTTTTAAATTGCCAGTGCATGTCATATGTACTGGCTGGCCGGCCAGTTGGATGGTCAGATGGTTGGTCACTTAGCCTTTATACATAGAGATAACTTTGTTATTGCCAGTTTTGGTTTCAGCTGAAATTATTCATAGGAGGATAAAAATAACAACCTTAACCATTATAGCATGATGCTCTCAAATGACCTAATGAGGAACAGAATAATGATAATTAAACAGTTCAGGCAGTATCTCTTTGAAATTCAAGAATAATAAATAAATATTCTATTACCTTTCAAATAAATAGGCTCATGTGGGCTTAATGTGCTTCTTAAAGATTATTAAAAAAAAATAATCCTGCCCTAGCCAGTTTGGTTTGGTTGAAAAGAGTGTCGGCCTGCGGACTGAAGGGTCCCAGGTTCGATTCTGGTCAAGGGCACGTGCCTGGATTGCAAGCTGGATCCCCAGTGGGGGACCGTGCAGGAGGCAGCCAATCAATGATTCTTTCTCATCATTGATTTTTTTTCTCTCTCTCTCTCTCTCCCTCTGCCTTCCTCTCTGAAATCAATAAAAATATATTTTAAAAAATAATCCTGATCTTAATGGGGGAGGAGGAAGAGGCAATGTAAATCAGTAATAGGGACTATATTTCAGTCCAAAAAACTTTTGATACATAGCTTTCAAAATATCAGTTCAATTAAGCTGCTGATCCTTTTTCAGGACTAGTCTGAACGAACAAAAGGATCCTCAAACACACCTGGATGAAGAAATCTAATGCTCAGGAACAAAAGGGTAACATAAGAAGTATCCCAAACCAAACCAAATCAGAACCAGAAATCAAAGATAATGCTAGAAGAACACTGATGAATGAACAGCAGCAAATCATAATGCACATAGGTTCCATACTGTGATTTCTACCAACAGAAGACCTATAACACCAGAAAACTCCAAAAGTTATCCAACTACCAAGCTTGGGCAACTTTACCAACTGTTGGTTTCTTGACTGTGGTGGTGGCTACACAAACCCACACAGTTATAGAATTACACAGAATTTCATACACACACAAATAAAATTAGGTAAAGCAAAATAAGATCAGTGAATAGTATCAGGGTCGATATCCTGGTTTTGGTATTATGCATTTGCAAAATATTAACTTTAGGGGAAATGAGCAAAGTATAAAAAGAATCTCTCTATATTCTTTCTTAATAACTGCATGTGAATCTGGTATCTCTTTTGTTGTTGTTAATCCTCATGAGAAGATATTTTTCTATTGATTTTTTAAAAATATATTGTATTGATTTTTTACAGAGAGAAAGGGAGAGGGATAGAGAGTTAGAAACATCGATGAGAGAGAAACATCGATCTGCTGCCTCCTGCACACCCCCCACTGGGGATGTGCCCGCAACCAAGGTACATGCCCTTGACTGGAACTGAACCTGGGACCTTTCAGTCGGCAGGCCAATGCTCTATCCACTAAGCCAAACCGGTTAGGGCTCTACTGATTTTTTAAAAGATTGGAAGGGAGGGGAAGAGACAGAGAGAGAAACATCAATGTGAGAGAGACACATCAATTGCCTCCCACACGCACTCAAATCAGGGCCAGGGATCACGCCTGCAACCAAGGTACAGACCCTTGACTGTAAGCCAATCAGGGACCCTTCAGTCCTCAGGCTGACTCTCTATCCACTGAGCAAACCAGCTTGGGCTGAATCTGTAGCTTGATAAAAATTTCCATTAAAAATATTTAGAAAGAAAGAATCTTCAGAGTATTGGAGTAAATGTGCCACAGAAAGAATTTTTAAGAATAAAATTTTACATTAAGTGTATTCTAAATAATACTTTCTCCCTACTAATAGCTTTAATAGCTAGTTTTTCTCCTAAGGGCACAATAACCAAGGAAAAAAGTTCCACAAAAATCCACACATTAGAACTTGAACTTATTTGATAACAAGAAATATCACTTTTCCAATTAAAAAAAGAAATAAAGACTATTCATAAAGCCAAATAATAAAAATTATACCTCACATAATAAATATTGTGCATCTATGTGCAAGGAATCAAATGGCGGTAAGGGAAGAAGAGAACTAAACAACTGAATTAGTATTTCTTGGCACCAACATTGTGTAGAACTTTAATCAAAAATAGATGTATACATTTTCCCTTACATGCGTTTAATTACTCTACATCTTCCTCATCTCATTAATAAGCACTTTGGTCTTAAAGACTTATTTTCTTAGGTTTTCAGATGGAGAAAAATTTGATATAGTGGTATATCATTCCTACTTCTTAAATGTAAAAGTTGTAGTAAGCAATTATTTCTGAGAACTTCCATGACAGTCAAAAATTGTCTCACCTAGGCAAGCTACAGTAAAATACCATTATTAGTTTGACCTTATTTTTCAAACTAAGAGCCAAGCATGCTCTGGGCAAGCTCTTCCTAAATTCCTGCCAGTTGGTGCCTTTACCTACAGCCACTGGTAGCTTATATTGACCTAAACACTATACTACTCAACTACTAAGTAAATACTATATAACTCTATAAGAAATGGGAAAATCAAAACCTAACTCAACTATTTGTATCAGTGTGTGACAAACATTGTGTCAACAGCTGAATTTTATTTTATTAAATCACAAGGTCAACTAGAATACTAATCGTAAAACAAAAGAGGTTATAAATATCTTCAATATCATCACTAGAACAATATCATCCACATAGTAAATTTTCAGAGAGTAATCACTGTTGAAAATCTCAAACTAAGATGTAAACAACAAAGATTACAAAATTATATAAACTTATTTCCAGTAGTCAAGAAAGATTTCAGCCCAGGGCAGGTAGCTCAGTTGGTTAGAGCGTCATCCCAATAACGCCAGCATTGCAGGTTTCATCCCCAGTCAGGGCACATACAAGAAGCAACCAATGAATGCATAAATAAATGGAACAACAAATCAGCATTTCTCTCTCTCTTAAATCAATAAATAAAAATAGGTGAATTCATACTGAAACAGAGAACCCAGTAAGTCGTATTAGGAAAAAGCTAACTCTGTCATAAATTTGAAATAATGACAGAACAAGAACTACACAATTTTACACAATACATATAAGAGAATTAATTCAACATATATCCCCACCAAAAAAGATTAAAACACATACACACAAAAATGTAATCTCTGTATCATGTAAACCACAAGATTCAAAAGCACACAAGACAGGTCAGAATAGAAACTGTCACTAATTAGGAATGGTGAATTATGGTTCTATGTAATATACCAAGCTTAAAATCCCTGTTATAATTTTCCCTGTTTTATTAATCTTATTCTCTTTTCACATTTAGAATGACATAATGCATATCTGTGACTATACCTATAAAATAGTAAACTTATTATTTTTAGAAAGGGAGTATTTTTATCAACTTAGCACATTTTATCTCTATCTAAAAACTTTAGTAGAATTTAAATAAGCCTTTACAAGTTCCAATAAGCTAGTGTTTCATTTACAACACTTAATTTTATAGAATTTAATTTTTTATATGAAAAGGTTTTCTTTAACACAAAATTTATAAAACATAATCCCAACATAAAAATATGCCAGAGTGATGAGGTTTACAAGAATAAGAAGCCAGTCATACAAATGGTTTCATGATCATAGTCAGTGGCTAGTGAAGCTCAGAAATACAAAAGCAGCAGAATTTCAGCTCTGCAGTATTTCCATTTAGCCTCTAAGAACAGAGCCATATTGATATCTAAAACTTAACACGCAACAGGAAAAATAAAGGGGGGTTTAAGTTTGTGAAGACCAAGAGGCCCCTCAAAAATTCAGGCTGATGGGTAACTATTTCAAAGGAACACCTAGAACACAGAGATTACCTCAGCAACTTTTGGAGGCACTCCATCCCCAAGCACTTCCTTGATAAAGCAGTGTTGGCCCATGTAACATGAGAGTCCACAGGTCCTCTTGAAGGCATCTTTCAGTCGTTTCAGCTCTACATCTGTAACTGCAATTCAGAAATAGAAGATGGATAAGAAACCAGAAGAGAAAAGAAATCTCTCAAAAATCTTTTTTTTTTTAAATCCAGTTCCTAATAAAATCTGGCAACCTTTATTTCTCTCCCCGGATAAGCAAAACAAATCCAAAGATACTTAGACATAATTCTAGTATTTATAAATCTAATCTAGAAAATAAATATGAAAATTCTTGACCCACTATCTTCAAACAACAGATTATATATACAAATTTCAAGCAGGGGCAAGGAAGGGGCAACAAATATTTCAAATTAGCAGGTAAATTAAATGTCATTAGGTTCTGGCATTAATATGTTTTCAGCAGCAATGTACTCATTCCTTTGAGATAAAAATTATATTGTTTGTAGTCCTTAAGCATGCACCTAAGTGGAGGATAACCCCAAATTTAGATTAAATTTTTGTCATCATTTACAGATAATGTAACCTATTAATAGATGATTCTAACAACCTAAAATTTTTAGATACTATCAAAAAATGATTACTGAGCCATTACTTCCTTTTAGGCATTGAAGACTTTTTTCATTGAATAGAACAATCAATCTCTGTCTACAAAGACCGAAAAATAAACACTCTTTAATGCTATGCAGTCAGTACAATGATCACAAAGGAGACACAGAAATGATATTTTTAGTCCATGCTAGAAGAAAAGAAAGACTGCTAGCCAGAAAAGATGATTACATAAAATTTTAAAGACTAATCCAAGCAAAGGGGACAAGGTCATACCAAACAGAGACAGCAGTTTGTTTTTCTACACATAGAACTTATGGAGACTTGTATAGTACTATAACAAAATAAACAAGGCAGGGAATAGTAAATAATAAGTTTAGAGAGGCATTCATTGACCAAGTGATAGAGAATTCTGTTCTGTCATAATAAGGAAGGGATACAGTCAGATATAATTCAGATGAAACTCCAGGCAAACAGAAAACCAGACATAGAAAAAATTCAGATAGTTCACTCTACCAGTAATGTAGAGAACTGAACAAATGTGGAAGCAAAAAGTAGACTGCTACTTCAAGAAGAAAAGAAGGAGCTAAATCTGAGAAATACCTAGAAAGAAAAGTCAGTGGAACTTGGACCTTGTTTGAAAGTAAAAGCAAGCTATAATAATACTCAGAATTCTATACTGAGAAGTTTGAAAGATAGCATTATTATGTAGAAAGAGAATGTAAGAAAATGAGGATGTGATCAAGAAAAGATGATAGATTCTGGTAAGGACACATCAAATATAGGGAAGCTTGAGGAGATCCATTGGGTTTTTACAATTATGAGTGTAAAGCTTAGGAAATTAGGAAAGGTTTAATAGGAGTCATCAGTATATAGGTGGCAATTAATATCATTACTAAGAAACACAATGAGACAGAGAAGAAACTGGAAGAGATCAATTCTTAAGAGTGCATGGAAAAAAATACTTAGAGAAAGTTGATAGGAATAGTTACAACAGGAAAAACAAGAGTGTGGTCTCCAAACAAGGGGAAGAAGAGACTGGTCTACAGTCTCAAGTAAGGCAGAAAGGAACAGCAAGATAAAAGACTGAAGAGTGCCTGGCACATAGATTATGCATCATTCAATAAGTGTCTGTGGTAGGGAGGGAAAGGTCATGGGTTCAACAACATGTTGAACAATGATAATAAGAGCTAATGCTTGAATAAGTAGCCAAAGTGTGAAATTAGATGCTTAATTCATTAAAAATTGGACTCATAATATTAATATTCCCTATACACTAATATACTTTTTTCCTTGTTAGAACATAAAAATGAAAAACAAAACTCATAAGTTACAGTAATAGAGAAGAAATTACTTAGCTACTGGAATATATCTATTTCTTCAAGATGGCTAATTTTCATTAATGGCTTCATTAACAAATTAGGATACTCACAGTCTAGTGGAGGAGACAAGTAAATCAATCACTAAGGTATAAAATAATAATCACATACACTGTTGGTTACAAATTATTTGAAAACCTGTTTTGTAATGTTTTGTTATTCATTTATAACAAGAAAATGTACAATAAGCTTTTTTGTTTGTTTTTTGTTAATCCTAGCCTGAGGATATTTTTTTCCCATTACTTTTTCAGAGAGAGTGGAAGAGAGAAAGATAGGAGGGAGATGGGGAGAGAGAGAGAGACATGGAGAGAGAAACACCAATGTGAGAGAGACACATGGACTGGTTGCCTGCCACACATCCCCAAACAGGGGTGGGGAGCAAAGTGGTAATTAAGGTATAGAACCTGAGACTCTTCCGTGCACAGGGCGACACTCTAACCCCTGAGCTACACCGACCAGGGCAAAAAATGTACAATAAGCTTTTTAAAGCATTTATAAGAAGGAAACAATGTCCATCAACAGAGGATAAATTGAGTAAGTTATTGTATATGCTCAAAATAGAATATCAGACACTGAAATATTGCCACAATCCATAATTTACTGAAAATAGTCTTTTTTATTTATTCAAAAGAAACAGACTAACATTTGGTGAATATGTAGACAAGGAGAACATGAAAGTGTTCATTGTACAAGTGAAACTTTGAAAACTTTAAAAATAAAAATTTAGGCAAGATGGAAAATAGAATAATAAAAATTAGCTCTGGCCAGGTAGTTCAGTTGGTTAGAGTGTTGTACCTATACACTAAGATTTTGAATTCAATCCCCAGGAAGAGCACATACAAGAATCAACCAATAAATGCATAAATAATTGAAACAACAAATTTCTCTCTCCCTCCCTCTAAAGTCAATAAAAAAACAAAACAGAAAAGCTTAGATTACCATGGAATTGCCATCTAACCTCTGCATATCCTATCTCCAGATTTGTGAGAAACATAAAACCCTGTATATTATTAGTTATTTTCTGTTTAATATACATTGAAACAATCCTAACTGATGGAAGAAGGTACATGTATATGGACGGACACTATACTATTCCTGAGTGTTAAAAAGTTAACAATCAGGTTTATGCTTACATTCATGGTTTTGTGTTGAAAAGACATAGGCAGCAGAAAGACTGGTTGAGCAACTACTGCATTAGATGAAGGCCTAAACTGAAAATGGAGATAAAGCCCTAGCTGAGACAGTGCTTTTTCAGTGTATAGAGACTTCGGACTGAAGGTCCAGGTTCAATTCCAGTCAAGGGCACATACCCAGGTTGCAGCCTCAGTACCCAGTAGGGAGTATATAGGAGGCAGCCAATCAACGATTCTCTCTCATCATTGATGTTTCTCTCCCTCTTTCCCTCTCTCTCTGAAATCAATAAAAATATATTTTTAAAAAAACACAACAGAGGTAAAGTAAGGCAGATCTAAGAGATAGTAAAGTTGACTGAATGGTTCAATAAATAATTAGCTGTGAAAGAACAATAAAGAAAAAAGGATCGATGATGATTTCTAGATGTCTGCTTGGTTCTAAGGTGTAATGTGTGTCACTGATGAAGATAAAGTCTAAAGGAGAATTTGAATATTTTGTGTTTACATGTCTGATATGGACTAAATGTGTCACTCCCAAAATTCATATGCTGAAGCCCTACCTCCCAATGTGGCTGCATCTGGAGTTATGAAAAAATGAGGTTATGCGAGTAGGGCTGATAGTCTTGTGTCCATATAATAAACAACAGAGAACTTTCACTGTCCCCCATCTCTACCTCCCCACATGCACAAAGAAAGGCCATGTAAGAATCCAGAAAAAAAAGCAAACATCTTCAAGCCAAGAAGAGTTCTCACCAGAAACCAAACCCTGAGAGAATCTTGATCTTAGACTTGCTAGCTTCCAGAACTGTGAGGAAATAAATTTTGTAGTTTAAATCGTGGCAGCCCAAGCTAATACCAAGTTTTGTATTGAGAAATGGTTGCTGCTATAACCAATACCTAAAAATGTGGACGTGTTTTGGAACTGTGTAATGGGTATAGATTGGAGGAGTTTTGAGGTGCATGCCAGAAAAGGCCTATATTGCTGTAAAGAGCCCTTTGTAGAAATATGGACATCAAAGGCCATTCTGGGGAGATCTCAGACAGAAATGAGGAATATGTTATTGGAAACTGGAGAAGAGGAGATCCTTGTTAAAAAGTGGCCAAGTGGGCTGAACCTTTGCGTGATGAAATTGAATATTTAACTGAGGATATTTCTAAGCAAAGTGTCAAAGAATTGTTTTCTCCTTACTGAGAGGAAAGAGACACAGAACGTGAAGATTTGGAAAATGCTCAGCCTATTCATACTACAAATAGACAAAGTTTATTCTGAAGAGAACACTAAAGGTGTGGCTGAAAAACTATTTGATAAGAAGATTAGTATGGGAAGGTAGGGGAGGGTGGGGGTAAGGGGGAGAAATCAACCAAAGGACTTGCATGCTTGCATATAAGCCTAACCAGTGGTCACAGACAACATGGGGGTGGGGGCATGCGTGCGGAAGGGTTCAGGAGGGGAATGGGGGGGATGAGCACAAATATGTGATACCTTAATCAATAAAGAAATTTTTAAAAAAAGATTAGTATGGATGTGAGCCATAAATTTAATCAATCACCTCAGCAGAAGCCAGGAATAAAGACTGTATTATACCAGCAGAAACACTTGGCAGCTGGGACTAAAGGAAACAGAAAAAAAGTGGGGGAAGGGATGTCAAGACTTCTGGGATTCTACAGATGGGACCTAGTTACCTAGCACAAACAAGAGATATCCTTCAAGAAAAGGGAAGCTTGACTGCAAAGCTGATTCAGAGATGGCAGGGCTGCCACTCCTACCACTGGCCCAGGAGGCAGGACTGGTTTCAAAAGGTGGAGTCTCCTTGGTTTGAGGATGGAGAACCAGGATGCCACCACCCAGTGCCTCAAGAGCAAGGTGATGATGACCCAGTGCCTGGGGGCATGACTGCCCCACAGAGCCATGGAGGTACACTATCTCCCCAGTGAGCCTGGAGAGCAGTGCACTGAACCAAAGAGGGTTATTCTTGAGATATCTAATGGAATTTGATATGCTAAATTCTGGGTTTGCGTGGGACCTGTCATCTCTTCTTTCAGATTTTTCCCTTTTGATATCAGAATGACTATCCTATTCTGTCTCACCAATATATTTTGGAAGCACATTAACTTGACTAGTTTCACAGGTTCACCGCTAGAGAGGAATTTTGTCTCAGGATGAATTATCTCCTGTCTCACCCATATCTGGATTCAGATGATAGACTATGGAATTTAGGCTTCAGAACTGATGCTGGAATGAATTAAGATTTGGGGGGCTGTTGGGATAGAATGAATGTATTTCTGATGCATTGTGGACATTCATTTTGGAGGGCCAGGGTTAAAATGTTATAGATTGAATGTACACATCTCTCAAAATTTGTATGTTGAAACCCTAACCCCCAGCGAGACTGTATTTAGAGCTGGGAAGTAGTTAAGGTTAAATGAGGTCATAAGGGTGAAGTCATGATTGGGTAAGATTATAAGAAACACCAGAACTTAAAACTTACTCTCTTGCTCTGCCTTTAGGCACACAGGTGCAGACAAAAAGGGGCCACATACTAAACCTGAAAAGCTCAAAGGAGGCCTGTGAGGCAGTCTTACAAACGCAGAATCCTAAAATAACCACAAAGGATGGTCTGAAATAAAAATGTGGGGTTTTTTTGTTGTTTTTTTTAAACTAAAAGCAGTTTATGATGGGTAGTTATGTCCTAGGCCAGTATCTTCCCTGACAAAGGTCAACCTTTATCTTAACTGAGCCTGTTTATTATTGTCTTTTTGTATCTATGACAACATACAATGGAACCTCGGTTCTCCAACTTAATGCATTGGAGAAGGCTGTCGGAGAAGTGATTTGTTCGAAAACTGAATCATCCCCCCCCCTCATTAGAAATCATGTAAATTGAATTAATCTGTTCCAGACCCCCCAAATGATTTCTTATATACATGTTTAATGTACTGTTTAATCTATAAACAAACACTTCTTTTCTTAAATTTATCAAACCACCCCCTACTAACCTTAAGTGATTTTTTCATATTATCACTGTCTCTGAAATGCTATCATGGGCTAACTGCTATCACAGCTGCTTTATGCTTAACCAATCAACAGCAGTTTTTCTACCTATTCAATTGCTGGTGCTGTCTTGTGAGCAACATTAGCACTTGGATGGCCTCTTTGTTTTAAAATTGTGCTAATTGTCGCCAACAAAAACATTCTCTCCTTTGTTGCCTAAGAGGTGCTTTTTGTCAGGTTTTGGTTAACAACGGAAACATTTTCTCTGAGAACAACTTGGTCCAGAACCGAACTGTTCGAGATGGGAGAGTTGGAGGTTGGACTGTCTTGGAACATCAGGGTAACTCCCTTTTTCCCAGACCCCTCAGAGCACAACCAATGCACCAGGGCGGGGGACCATAAATCCTCATTGTTATTGTTACCATGTTAATTGTTGACTGTTAACTATCCTGTACTCAAGAAGTGTCTATCCCTTTACTTTTTATCCAATGCCAGAGGTCCCCCTCTTTACTTTCTCCCACCTCCCTAAGCTATCACCAATGGATTTCATGTTACACACATCTTCTCATTTGATCCTAACGCATAAAACAAGGTGCAAAACTGCCATTCTCTGAGGCATTCTCTCAATCCATTGAGATTCTGCTTCCCGGCATTTGTCAACGTTTGGCACAAATAAACTCACAAAAATTCTTCACAGGTTTGAATTAGTTAACACAGAGGAAAAGGCACTTGCAGGCACAGAGATAAGGTAGCCATCTGCAAGCCAAGAAGAGAACCATCACTAAATCCTGCCAGAACCTTGATGAACTTTGCAGCTCCTAGAACTGTGAAAAAATTAATCTGTTTTTTAAGCCACCAAATTTTTGGTATTTTGTTTAGCAGCCTGAGCAAACTAATACAATTTCCATAGTACAGACAATAAACAGGCCAACTCCTCCTTTCCAATGTAGATAAAGAAGCTTATTTAAATTGCTTTTGCAGGGTCCTATGTAGAGATTATAGCTCACAGTCCTTGAAAGGAAAATAAAAGTACAGTATCTTTGGGAAATACATTCCAAGACCCCCAGTGGATGCCTAAAACCGTGGATAGTACGGAACTCACATATACTTTTTTCCCTTACATACATACTTATGATAAAACTCAAATTATACATTAGGCACAGTGAGTTAACAACAATAATAAAAATAGAACAATTATTAAAATATATTTTAATAAAAGCTATATGAATAGGTCCCCCCAAAAAAATATTTTATTGTGACTGCATATATACAACACAGATAAGCTGGACAAAAGTAAACCTTTCTATAGCCCTGGGACATGACTATCCACCATCATTTGCCCAGCTAAGAATTTATGATCAGATCACCCTGTAAGGTTACTTTCAGTCAGATTGATTGCAGAGCCCCCTTTTCATCCACTCTCTCATAGAGCTATGGCAGTATCATACATTCAGATTTTTGCTAAAAGATAGGAGTTGCTGTTTAAACAGTTTGGTTCCAAAGGCGAAAATTTAACATCTGAATCAGATGAAAACCACTGAGGTAAACACTGGAAAACATGCTTTTCACTGCCAATGTAGAGCAAGAATTTCCAAACACAGAAGAAAAGCACCAAATGTAGCGAAGACATCACAAACGGTATTAATTTATAAATGTGCTTGGTGCAGCTGATCTAAAGTGAATTTACGTACCAAAAGTCTCTGGCAGGCCACCTATAGCAAAAGCTACCTCAAAGCCACTTCAGGTAGATAATAAAGGACATTCTAGATGGGACATCTCAAACAAGAGACAGCCTACAGACACCAAGTTTTTTTGCCACTAGTGACTTGGATGAGAACACTACCCCACCAGTTTCAGAATGTATATATCTAGTGCTAAAGGGTGTCATAAGAGTTTTTTCTCTAAGAAGATGCAAAGGAGAGTGGAAGGGTTAAACTTTCACACATACCTGTAATCTTTCATCAAGTGGCACAAAACTGGAAATTCTGAAACTGGCTTAATATCTGTTCTATAAACTAGAATCTCTTATCTTCCTTTAAAGCATAAATTAAAAAGACAGCCAATTGGAAGATGGAAAAAAGACTTAAATGAAGATTTCATAAGAGAGAAAACATTAGAAAATGTGTTCAATTTCATTAGTAATCAAGGAAATGCAAGTTAAAACCAATATCATAACTATTAAAGTGCCTAAAATTAAAAAGGCTGAGAACACCAAATGTTGACAAGGATATAGAGAAACTGAAACTCTGATTCATTGCAAGAGGGAATGTAAATTGGTAAATCTGCTGTGGAAAAGGTTTAGCAGTTTCTTATTAAGTTAAACAAGTACATATTCTATAACCTAGCAATTTCACTCTTATTTATCTAAGAAAAATAAAAAGATATGATCCCGCCTGGCCAGTGTGGTTTAGTGGTTAATGTCATGGTTCGATTCCTGGTCAGGGCACATGCCAGAGTTGTGGGCTCAATCCCTAGTGTGGGATGTGCAGGAGGCAGCCAATCAATGATTCTCTTTCATCATTGATGCTTCTATCTCCCTTTCCCTTCCTCTCTGAAATCAATAAAAATACATTTAAACATATATATATGATCCCAAAACCAAGACGTTTTCAAAATGTTCACAGTAACCACATATATATATATATATATCTCCCTAATATGCAAATAGACCAAATGGCAGAACCGAACAACCGGTCACTATGACGTGCGCTGACCACCAGGGGGCACGCGCACAGAACATGGTGGGCATCGGCAGCAGGCGGCAGAGTACAGAACATGGTGGGCTTTGGCAGCAGTGGGATGGTGGAGCAGGTGAGCAGGGGCACCAGACCAAGGTGAGGTGCTGGTCGTTGTAATCAGGGGCAAGCCTCTGGTGGTTACTGAAAATTCTTTGCTCCCATGCGCCGTGGTCCCGCCCAGCACTTGCACCTACTGCCAGCACTGAGCCTGCCAGCACTGGCCCTGCCAGAGCCGCCGCTCGCACCCATGGCTGACACTCAGCGCCGACCCCAATTGCTCGGTGCTGTCAGCAGGTGCGAGCAGCAGCTGCCAGCCCTGATCTCCCCTCAGGGCTTCTCCACCTCCCCCTGCACCTGAGGGGCAATAGGGGCAGCAACCACCACTTGCACCCGCTAACGGCGCTGGCCCCAATTGCTCCGCGCCATCAGCAGGCGCGAGCGGGGCCAGAGCCATCAGCACATGGGAGCAGCAGCAGCGGGAGTAGGGCTGCCAGCAGACAGGGACCAGGGGCCATGGTGGGAGGGGCCAGGCAGGGGCATGGCCCACAGTTCCTTTCAAGGTGCATAAATTCGTGCACTGGGCCCCTAGTTGATAATAACCAAAAACTGGAAATGACCCAAATGTCCACGCACAAGTGAATAAAAAGATTAAGATACATTAATATTATGAAAAATTATTGACCAATAAAGAGGAAAAAGGTACTGATACACATAACAACATGAAACTTGAATATTATACTGAGCAAAAAAAGGCTGATTTAAAAGAGTAGATTCTACTACATGAAAACTAATAAATCTATGCCAGATACATAGGAACAGTCCAAGACAGTACAAATATCTGACTTACTGACAACTCAACAGCTCCTTACAAATGGACAAAAAGTCCCTAAAGATACCCTTATCCCTCTAAGTGTGTAATAGTAGTTGATAAACACTCTAAGGCTGCATCTGAAAAGGGTGACTGGCCTAGCAGGGATGGGTGTTCCATATCTATAAACATTAGCATTTACATACATCTTTAAATAACTTTTTCAATTTTATTGTCATCTAGTATTCCCAGTTTTGTTCCTACTACTTTTTTTTTATTGCAAATGTACAATATTTCAGCTAACCAGTTGAATTAAATTTCTGTAAGCCAGTTCCCTATGAATCTAATAATCATTTATAACATTGTTTCTATAGAGAAATAAATCGATAGAGTACTTTAAAACTAGGCTTATTCTTTTTTTTTTTTTGCAGCTTTTTTAAAATTGTTTTAAGTATTACAAATAGTAGTACATATGTCTCCTTTTTTTTCCCCTCATTGACCTCCCCCCGACCTCCCCTACCCCCCAGTACATGCCTTCACCTGCCCGCCCTCCCCCCCGCCCCAGTGTCTTGTATCCTTTGGTTGTGCTTATATGCATGCGTACAAGTCCTTCGGTTGGTCTCTTACAGCCCCCCTCGCCCAACCTCCCCTGTCTTCCCAATGTAGTTTGACAGTCTGTTCACTGCTTCTTTGCCTCTGTATCTTTTTCCCACCATCTTTCCTTTAAAAAGTTTTGCCTTTGCAGACTAGAAATAAACATATAATAACAAAACAAAAAAATGTTTGAGTCCCAATGTCAATGTCCAATAGTTCTGAGTCCCTGTTTCAATGTCTAACAGTTCCTTATGTGTACATGTCAGCAATGATAGGCTTATTCTTAGGATTAAAAAAAATGTGTTCAAATGGCTCAGTTAATCCAATATGTTTCTCTAACCTCATTAAATCACTCAATAACACAAATCTAACCTTTGATAGTGAATAAGTCTACCAAAATGACATTTTCACAAATCCCTTTAAGCATTCATAATATTTTATTCTGGCTCTAAACTAAAATATAGAAATATAGCTTTTGAAGGTAATGTCAAAAATAACCATTCCTCCAAAGTTTCTAAAATATCTATGAGGAAAAAAAAGGGTAAAATGTAAACAGAACATAAAAGTAGAAGTAATACAGAAGAAATATCATGACAGAAACATAGAAAAATCTACAAATATAACACAGATAGGAAAATTGCAAAAAACAGACTAGTGATGATTACATTACAGTTGGCATGAGTAGACTGCAAAGTAAAGTACTAAATACATTAATAGACGAGATCACTCTAGACGAGATCTGGATATCTATAGAGGGTACTATAAAAAAGACAATTTGACTACTTGAAATATATAAAGATGTATAGGCAACAATCAGAAAAAGTTATAGGTCAGAACCTCACAACTTAGAAACAGTACTAGACCTAGTCATCTCTTCTATGTCCATACAAAGTTGTTTTTGGCTTTACCACAACACACATGGTTAGTGCAGGCTGTAGAATAGATTGTGACTCCATATCGTCACTTCACAGACTGCTAGTATCTGTAATCAAAACGAACCTCCCTAACTTTGCAGAGCATCAGGTTGGACCATCTGCCACTACTTCTGTTCCTCAGCATCCCTGAGCTTTGCTGCACTGCATAAAAATTAAAGTAGTCTAAGAGAAAATTCTGCTTCCTTCTTCCCATTAGTTTTTTTATTAACAAGCATAAAAGTGTTAAAATAAAGTAATATGAATGAAATCTGTGTGCTGGACAACAAAGCTACTTTGTTAATGAATAAACCATTAACAAACAACTTATAAACTTAGAATACAAATGAAGAAAAATGCAAGTTGTACAAGTTTTCTTCTACTAAGAATAACAGCTCATTCTGAAACATGTCAACTATAGTTAACAAATTCAAATAATTTCTAGAAAGAATGTGTCCTTGAAAACTGCCCATAAGAAAAGAATATCAATCAAAAAAGAGTCCACTTAGTTTATGGCCATAGGAAATCTGTTGCATACTTAAATACCACAGAAGAGTCTTAAAAATGGAAAGAATACTTTTAAGTATTCATTAGCTTTTTAAAAAATTCTCCATAATATAACAAAATAACTAGTCAACATATATTGACGAGTTTTCTAAGTTCATTCACTTGTTTCCAGCAAACACACAAATTAGTCATTCTCCTGATTCATAAACTTCTGAGCTATCAGCAACATGGCACACATCAGTTCAACTACATTAAATTATATGCTTCCAAGCACTCTCCTAGGGGTGAGGGGGACCAGTCAAAGACATCTAGTAGTCTAAATCCCTTTCCAAATGTAATGACAGGTTATCATCACTGCCTTTAACCGTAAACAAAATAAGATTAAATGTTGTAGCTAACCTAGCATTTTACTTTTTAAAAAGCAATTTCACAGACACTATCTCACAAGATTCTTAAAATAGTCTTAAGAGATAAGAATAACATATATTTCAGTATTGTTTCTTCCCTGTTTGGAAAAGGAAGGAGAGGAAAAGACAGAAAGCAAAGAGGGAAAGGATTGAGGGAGATGGAGAGAGAGGAAGGTTGGGAGGCCGGAGTGGGGAGGCTTGGAGAAAGGCTGCCTCACCCACAAGTACTTTAAGGTTCCCTAACAAAACCCGTGAGGTTCCCTTACCACCATTGCCCAAAACCAGCTAAGCCAATCTCATTTAAAATTCATGAATTTGAAACCATTTATTACCTCCATTCTATTTCACTTTAAGAATAGTCTTTTACAACATAATATGTCCTAAACCTTACCTTTCCAGAAACTTTACTATTCATGAATATGTATGCAAATTTTTTAAAAGTCCAATCCTCCAATGAGATTCATCTTCTATGTAAAAATCAAAGTCTATATTTTAGGCTTCAATTTTAAAGAAAGCCACAAATAACACAGATTTATATCTTCATCAAATGGTTACAAAATTAAGTCAGATCATCTACATTCTACTATGAGTACTACTAGCTAAGCCCATAATTCAGGTTGAAAGTTATTTTCTTGTATTTTAATTAAGAAATCATGAAATGTTTCCTACAGTTTTATGAGAATTCACCTATTCTTATGTGTCACTAAGATCCTTGCTGAACGGCATTACAAAAAAAAAAAATCACCTTAGAAAAAAACAAATTAAATGGAAATTTGGAAACAAAACAAAAAAGCACTAGTCAAAAGAAAACATAGTAATAAAATTTGGAATAGTTCTGCTTTCCATGTAGATGTAATTGAAATAAACATCATTCTTGAAAAACTGGTGAAAAAGAGCACATACAGTGTCTCTATTCTCAATGCTGCTGTCATTATGAAGAAACTAGAGGCCTGGTGCATGAATTTGTGCATGAGTGGGGTCCCAATGGGGGCCGATAGGGGCTGGGTGGTGGGGGAGGGGGATAGGGGAGGGAACACTTGAGGTTTGCCAGCTGGCCCTGCCCCTGATCGGGGTGGGGGGGCTGATTGGGGCCGGGTCGGCCAGGGGAGAGGGGTGGCGGGCAGTTGGGGTGGGGGGCTGAACAGGGCCCCCATTGGGCTGGTTGGCTGCCACAGTGCATGTCATAGTGACCGGTCATTCTGTTTGTTCCACTGTTCCGGTCACTTGGCTTTTATATATATAGATACTTTGAAAATAAACTGATTGGCAACTACTACACCTACCAAGTGACAGGAAAAATGTCATTTTCAGTACTATGAATGGTTACAACATATGACATCTGAAAAACCTTCAGATGTTACTCCTTCTAATACTAAAAGCAATTTTGAAAAATTAGGATAAGAGTCAGTGTGGATAATTCTGAATTATATAAAGAAATTCACATGTGCCCTGCTGGTGTGGCTCAGTGGTTGAGCATTGACCCAGGAACCAGGTGGTCACAGTTCAATTCCCAGTCAGAGCATATGCCTGGGTTGTGGGCTCGATCCCCAGTAGGGGCGTGTAAAAGGCAGCTGATTGATGACTCTCTCTCATTTATTTCTCTCTCTCTTTTCTCTCTCTCTCTCTCTCTCTCTCCCCCCCTTCTCTCTAAAATCCATTTAAAAAGCATATTTATAAAAAAAGATAAATATAGGCATTAACCAACTGAGTTGTTTGTTTTTAATAAAAGTTTGAGCCAAACTGATCACAAATGCTGGGAGCAAGTTCTCAAATGTACCCCAAAATGAGTTACTGCTTTATATTTTCTCAAGAGTGCTTACCAATCTGGTAATGATAAATGTTTTAAACTAAAATTTTTAAATTAAAATTATATTAAGATCTAAGAGCTTACAAATTTTGTAGAAAGGATTCATATACCATAAATACTTAATTTTCATGAGTATTTTAGATATTGTTTCTTACTAGCTCCTGATCTCAAATTTTCTAATACCAATGATATAGTATATTCTTCTCATCCTAAACTCTCGATCACAACTTTCAGACAGGTACCTAACTGTAAAACTACTGGCATAAATGGCAATAGTTTACCCACATGCATAAGGGGGAAAGTCATTACTGTTTTACTAAACATTCAGGTAAACAGACAGCAGCATTACCAGACTATGGCTTGAAAAAAAAAGTTATTTCAACAAGTGAAAGTTAATTTTGTTTAAAATTTTTTTTAAAAGTTCATTGTTTTCCAGTTTACCTTATCAATCAAGCTCTAGTTAATTCAATTAATCTACTTTCTTTATGAATTTGTCTTTTAAAATGACTGCATTTTAAATCTGAATTTAACTTTCAAGACAATTAATCTGTAACTAAAGAATTACTTTCCTGTAATCATTCACTCAATATTTCCCCAAGGAATTCTTGTCCTAGTTATACACAAAAATTTTATTACTTTTTCATTATTCTACACTGACTTCATGGTAATGGTTATAAAGTCATTAGGAAACAAAGTAATTACTAAAAGGACTCATTCAGAGAAGACATTTTTACAAATATAATTTTATATGTAATTTTATTAAAATACCAAAAATAATACCACAGAATAAATATATGAGAAAAACTAGAACAAAACTATCAAGAAGAGTTTGGCCTTGAATCCAAACTTATACAAAGGATAGGCTTCAAAATGACATGAAAAATTAATTCATGTGTTTAATACTAATAGTTCTAGTACTCTTGACATTTAAAACTGAAATGAATATTCCCTCCACAAACACACTCAAGAAACACACTGCTATTATTAAAGTGGATAAAAAAATCTCAAGCCCCCTTTTTGCCCAGCCAGTGTAGCTCAGTGGTTGAGCATTGACTCAGGAACCAGGAGGTCACAGTTTGATTCCCAGTCCATGGCACTCACTTCAGTTGCAGGTTCCATCCCCACCGGGTGGAGGCATAAGTGGGAGACAATCAATCAATGTATCTCTCTCACATCAATGTTCTCCCTCCCAATCTTCCACTGTCTCTAAAAATCAATGGGAAAAATATCCTTGGGTGAGGATTAACAACAACACAAAAAGAACTGTTATAACCACGAATTGAATCTGGCCATGAAAAAAGTAAACATAAAATAAGTCTAAGAGTGCCCTGACTACTTTGGCTCAGTGCTTAGAGTGTCAGCCCTTGGACCCAAGGGTCACGGTTCAGTTCCCGATCAAGGGCACAGTCAAGGGCATGCACCTGAGTTGCAGGTGCAGGAGGCAACTAGTGTCTCTCTCACATCAATGTTTTTTCTCTCTCTCTCTCTTCCCCCTTCTCCCTCCCTTCCACTCTCTCTCTCTCTAAACACCAGTGTAAAAAAAAAAAGAGTTTAAGTTCATTTTCCTTATTGTACATAATAAACACATGATTATTGTCAGCAATTTTTGATAATCATACTTGGTTTTATAAACAACCTCAAGATAGCAACATTCTAAAGTTTTATTACATAAAAGCAAAAGTGTACAAACACTTCCCAACAACCAAAGCAAAACAAAATAACTTAAAATAAGGAAGTCTTGACTTCATATAGTACAAATGCAAGTTTCTCTGAGAAATACACAAGTTTCTTATGTAAGACTACATGGGAGAATAATTAGAAGAGAATATATGAGGCAAAATGCGAGTTATTGCACATATTCAATTGTTTAAAGATTTTTTTTAAATGCGAATATAAATGATTCCCTGGCTATTAGATAGCTGCTTTAAAAGTAAAACACACACATACACAAACGAAAAAACAAACAAAAATCTTACAATTTAGATCATAACTTTACCACATTCCAAAATAAATCTCAGGTGAATAACGAAAAGTTAAATACTAAAAATATGTCATCATAAATTAAAACCGATTTATTTTTAAGATATGTTAAGCCCTAGCTGGTTTGATGCAGTGGATAGAGCATAGGCCTGCGGACTGAAGGGTCCTAGGTTCAATTCCAGTCAAGGGCATATGCCCAGGTTGCAGACTCAACCCCCAGTAGGGGGTGTGCAGGAGGCAGCCATTCAATGATTCTCTCTCATCATTGATGTTTCTATCTCTCTTTCCCTCTCCCTTCCTCTCTGAAATCAATAAAAATATATTTTAAAAAAAAAGAAACAATTTTAAGAACTAATATTTAAGAACAAAACTCCAAAAGACAAATAATGAATAAATACCAAAAAATGGAGGGAAAGATTCTACCTTAAAAACTAATTCAAAAAATACAAACTAAAAGCTACCATTTTAGACTATTTAATTAACAGAGAATTGTTTTGCAAATTTTAATACCAATTTTTAATAAATGTTTAGTAAAATCAACATTCATATATTACTTTCAGAAAGTTATTTGAGTCAAAAGGTTGTCATTTCTACAGCATGGATGGACCTAGAAGGTATTATGATCAGTGAAATAAGTCAAAGAAAAACAAATAACACAATTTCACTTAAAAGCAACCATCACCAACCTTTCAGACCTCACGGACCACCAGTGGTCCACCGACCACCAGTTGGCGAACACTACTTTAAAGAACAAAATAAATGAACAAAATTGAAACAGACACACAGATACAGAGAACAGACTGATGGTTGCCAGAGGGGAGGCAGATTGAAGGACTAGGTGAAAAAGGTGAAAGGATTAAGAAGTACAAATTGGCAGTTACAAAATAGTCATGGGGATGTCAAGTACAGCTCAGGAAATAGTCAGTAATATTGCAATAACTATGCATATACTGAAAATATCAGGGGGACCATTTTGTAAAGTATATCATTGTCTAACCACTATGCTGTACACCTGAAACCAATCCTATATAATAAAAGCCTAATATGCAAATTATCCCCTCAACCGGGAATTCGACCAGGGGGCAGGGCTGGCGGACCTACCACCTGAGGATCCCCTCCCCCCGGGGTGGCCCCACCCTGGCCAGTGGTGATGGCAGGCAGCCAGGGGTGGGGAGGGTGAGGAGAGGAAGGAGGCCCCAGCTGGCAGCTGCCAGGGACCCTACCCATGCATGAATTTTGTGTACTAGGCCTATAATAGAAAATAATACTGAATGTAAACTGTAACTGAAAACTAAAATTAAAAAACAATAAAAGGATTTACTGTAAAAATAGATAAATAATTATATTGAGTATCAAAAAAAAAAAAAAGATTGTCAGTTCTGGAAATCTATTCCAAGGAAAGAATCCTAAAATTAGTGGGAACAAATAAAAAAGTTCACTTAAGCATAATGTAGTGAGTGAAAAGTTGAAAGAAACATGTACCTAGTAATAAGGCAAATTATAAATAAACTAGTGGCCCAGTGCACAAAATTCGTGCACAGAAGGAGCATTTCCCTTAGCCCACCCTCTCCATCCCTTGAGGGATGTCTGACTTCTGGTTTAGTGGGATGGGTCCTAAACTGGCAGTCGGACATCCCTCTCAAAATCTGGGACTGCTGGCTCCTAACTACTCACCTGCCTTCCTGCCTGATTGCCCCTAACTGCCTCTGCATGCCTGCCTGCCTGATCGCCCCCAACTGCCCTCCCCTGCTGGCCTGATTCCCCCAACTGCCCTCCCTTGCCAGCCTGATCCCCCTAACTGCCTTCCCCTGCCAGCCTGATTCCCCCAACTACCCTCCCTTGCCAGCCTGATCCCCCTAACTGCTCCCCCCTGCCTGCCTGATTGACCCTAACTGCCTCTGCCTGCCTGCCTGCCTGATTGCCCCCAAATGCCCTACCCTGCCAGCCTGATCCCCCTAACTGCTCTCCCCTGTGGCATGATTGCTCCTAACCACCTCTGCCTTAGCACCACCACCATGGCTTTGTCTGGAAGGATGTCCGGAAGGTCTCCCGGTCTAATTAGCATATTATGCTTTTATTAGTATAGATTATAAGTAATCCAGGCAATGGAATATCAAAAAAAAACAAGAAAAATTACAATTATGAAAACATAATAATTTGTAAAAAAAAAAAAAAAAAAGATATTATATACTGTGTGACAAAAAAATATACAGAACTCTGGTAAAAGAGCACTGGGTTGAAACATTTAATTTTACTCCCTTCTTAAAGCCCACTAAAACTCAATAAAGGGATTATTTTCTTCTTTCAAGGTTTTATGAACCCAAAGACAAAAGAAATTAAGAGATAAAACTAAGAAAATATTTGAAGCTGGAAAGCAGACACATATTAAAGGAATTAGTAGATGTAAGAAAGTTGAATCCTAAACTGCCAATAGAAAAAGGTGAGTTTTTTATATGGCAGAATCTCACAAAGGCTCAGAATTAGTGGGACCAGGGTGCCACTAGAAGGTGCAGAAGGATGGGAGTAAAGAAAGTAATTATGCTATTGACTCAAAGCTATTTAAAAAGCAATGACATTCCAGAGATCTCCAACCCCATTCCACACAGCCTGCTTACCAAGCCTTCCCAACCATGACAAAGACTAGAAGTTTATTGTCTGGAAGACATGACACGCTTCTCTGAACACCAGAAAATATCCTTAAACACCAGACATAAGTGAGGTTAACTAAGCCATTCTAAAAACAGAGGTAATTAAACACATGCATGGGAATATAAGAGACATCTTACCTCTTTCTCCTCTGAGCTTTCAGAGTCTAGCAGACCTTTACCCTCTAGACAGAAGACCTAAGGAGACTTCTCTGAGTAGATACTGACTTGGGGATGGGTGTGAGGAAGTTTCCACAATGAAAATGCTCAGCAACAAGCCCCACTAACACAGAACTTCTAATCAGCTTTATGAGCAGAGGAACAAGATTATTAAGTACCTGTGAAAAGCCCCTAATATGAAAGAAGCAAAAATCTGTTAGGGATTTTTTTAGCAGTATATTTAGGGAGGAAAAAGACTTTTAGAAATGTATTATAAATGTCCTCAAAGAGGGAAGATATGACAAAGATAAACACACACTCACACTCACACACACACACACACACACACACACAAACAAGATGCCAGTAAGCAAAATTCATAGAAAAAAGGGGCTCTTAAGGGACATACAAATGGCCAACATCCACAAGATATACCAAGATACTACTTCCCACCAATCTTAATGTCTAAAATTTAAAAAACTCAATACCGAGCATTGGTGAGGAGGTAGAGCAACAGAAACTAGTGGAAATGAAAGTTATATAACCTTAACCAACTTTGGAAACCTATTTGGTGGTTTCTAATAAAGTTAAACATATACCTACCCTATGACCAAACCATTGCACTACACTCCTAGGTATATAAGCTATATGAAAGAATATGCCCTGAAAGACTTGTATAAAAATGTCTGTAGCGGTTCTATTCATAACAGCCAAAACCAGGAGATACAAATGTCCAAATGAAGAATAGATAAATAGTTGTGCTATAGTCATATAGAATTCTACTCAGCAACATCATGGATGAATATCACATCATATTGAGCAAAAATAAGCCAGCCACAAAAGGAAACATACTTCATGAATCCATTTATATTAAGTGCAAGAACAAACAAAACAAATAATATTTAATGGTTAACAGAAATCAGGTCAAATGCCTCTGGTGGGTGGGGATGATTATCTGGAAAGAGGAATGAAGGCTCTTTCCAGGGTGATAGAAATATTCTATATCTTGAATTGGGTGATAACATAAGTGTAAAGCATTTGTCAAAATCCACTAAACTAATACTTAAAATCTATAGCTTCATAGGTTATGCACCTTGACACAGGTATATGTATTTTTTATCTCATTGAGGTATACCCTTAAGATTTGTGTATTTTTCCCTAACCGGTTTAGCTCAGTGGATAGAGCGTCCGCCTGCGAACTGAAGGGTCCCAGGTTCGATTCCGGTCAAGGGCACGTACCTTGGTTGCAGGCACATCCCCAGTGGGGGGTGTGCAGGAGGCAGCTGATCGATGTTTCTCTCTCATCGATGTTTCTAACTTTCTATCCCTCTCCCTTCCTCTCTGTAAAAAATCAATAAAATATATTTAAAAAAAGGTTTGTGTATTTTACCATATGTAAAATTTTACATGTAAAGTTATCACATGAAAAAAAATTTAATTTTCAATAAAGAAAAAAATTAAGAGCTCTTAAAATATTTTAAATAAAAGAGGAAAGAGAAATTTAAAGATTGAAAAGGTTAAAAATATCTCCCCAAAAGTAGTACAAAGACTAAGATGGGAAAAGGTAAGAAAATGAAGAGGCTCAGTCCAGGAGGTCCAATATCCAAATAAAAGAGTTTCCAGAAGGAAAAAAAATCTGAAAGGAAATCAACTATGAAATAAAATGTCCTAGAACTGAAGGACATAAGCCTTCAGATAAGAGCCCATTTTTACTAGCAAACAGGTGAAAATAGAGCAGTTTCCAGAAACAAGTATAACAGTCTAAGAATCAGAATGACACTGGATATCTAAACATCTACATAGAAAGCCAGGCTAAAAATGAATCAATAATTTTTTTAAATTCTGAGGAAAAATGATTTCTCACTTAGAATTCTAATTCAAGCAAACTTTCAATCAAGTATGAGAACAGATTTAAGGTATTTTCAGGCTTACAAATCTCAAATAATTTACCTCACATAAACTTTTTCTCAAAAAAATTCTTGGAGGAAATCATCCACCAAAACAAGAGAAAATTCAGAAAGCAGAAGATATGGAATAGAGGATACAAAAGATCTAGTATAGGAGAATGCCCAAAATATGGGTGAAGGGAATTCTCAGGTTCATAATTATGGACCAGGTTCAAAGAGTAAACAATCCAGTTTGAAGCCGGTCCAAAGGCTACATGAAAACATTAGAAGAAACTAACATCTGATCATCTTGAAAGACATGGGCAAGTTATAGCATAACATTGAGTCAGTGCTAAATACTTAAAATACTAAACAAACACAAATAAAACCACAATTATTAGCTCTAAGTTAAAAATTGTGCAGAAAAATAATCATAGCTTACTACATAACTTCAGTTATGAATCATATGTACATGGTGATAAGGTAAACACTGAATGCTTCTCTAAGCATAATTAGCATATAACCACAACTATCGTAGTAAAATGAAGTAATAGGGAAAGAGAAGTGGCTAAAGGGGAAGGATGGGGAAGAAGGCTAAAATCTCATGCTAAGAAGTGAGACGTCAACAGATAGGCCTAAAATTGAAAAAGCTATACCAAGTACCAAAATCAACTAAAAGAATATAAAGTGGTTTCTTTTTGGGAAATAGAAAATGCCAAGGAAGATTAGATAACTGCTTCTGATCTACTTGTAGTGTTTTCACTAGCTTGCATAAGGAAATACATAAACATCTATTATTCCAGGTATAGAATTCAGGATAATAAGATAAACAGCTTAGCTTATCTCTGGCAGAATCCTCAAAATGTCATAAATACATAAGATGAGCAAAAGCCTTCTAAATTCCAGTGCAACCTACAATTGTCTCTCTTCTGATAAATTCTTCTAACATACATAGAACTGCCATGCAGTGTAGTTCTTAGACCTATAATTGTAATCTTGAGTCATATTCCCATAAACTTGCAAATTGGGAGTTGATATGTGAGCTGCATATTATTTAAACATTGAGAAGACATGGAAATTAAAATTAAAAGGAGTATTTTAAAACTAAGATATAACTATTGATTTTTTAAAAGCAACACATCACAATCATAAAAAGACAGTAATGACTACAACCATCTGGTTCTCTTGATCATCAAGCATATGCTGAACACCTATCTATGCTTTAAACAGTACCAACTGGTTTTTAAATAAGCAATTTTTGCCCTTTCATAATCAGCTGCAAAGAAGTATTCTCAAGTTAGCATATCTGACAAAGAATAACTTCTAATCTATAAAACTCCACACATTGAAAAATGTTATTTATGGATGCTTACATAAACTAAATCTCTAAACCAAATTTATTAATGGAACAACTCTTACAAACCCACCACACCTTCCCTCCACACCTGCTAACAGATTCCAAAACCAACTTTAAAGCAGAGCCCATCATAATGACATGTTTAATACAATTAACAATTTTTTTAAAGTAAAAGATGCATTTAAACATAGATACAAAAATATGAGTTTTAAGCCTCAGGGCATGCACACATGAGCACACACACATATCCTAAACCGAGTTTCCTCTAAAAGTTCAATCTAGTTTTTAGAAAAGATTGCTTTGATATGCAATTCACTCATTCAACAAATATATACTGGATAGCTAATATATGGCAGGTACTGTGCTAGGGATATAGCTCATGTCCCTACCCACATGGAGTTTTATAGTTTAGTGGTACAAAATCATGAAAACTGCAATGTCTTCCTCCTACCCCAGTCTCTTAACTGATCACTGCAATGAACCTGCCCTGAGGCTTAAATTAAGACTCACATGACCAGCGATCAAGTACGCAGATTATTAAAAAGTAACTGGTAAAAACAGAGAGCCTCTTGGAAACTAAAGTAGACAGACAAATAGAGATGTAAGAATATTGTTGTTGTTATTGTTATAGCTGCTAATCCTCACCTGAGGATATTTTTTCCATTGATTTTTAGAGAAAGTGAGAGGGGGAAGGAAGGGGGGGAGAGAGAGAAAAAGAGAGAGAGAGGTGAGGTAGACACATTGACTGGTTGCCTCACGCTCCACAACCACGATCAAACCTACAACCCTGGTATTGACCAGGAATCAAACCAGAGACCCTTCAGGGCTTGGGTTAATGCTCTAACCACTGAGATACACTGGCCAGGGCTAAATCCTCAACCTTTTATAGTAAAAAGCCATAAATACTCCATAAATAGGAAGAAAAGTAGTATATTATTTGGCGATAAATGTAAAGATCAAATTAATAAATTTTAAAGTGCTAAAAGTATTGGTCAATTAGTAGAGGAATATTGGTGAAGGAGAGAGGATAACAATAGTACTATTATTTTCATAACAATTCCCATTTAACCATTTGATTATAAATTATATATCACTGTAATAAAGATTACAACTAAAAGACTGAGAAGAGAGGGTAAAGCATTAGCCATGGAGTATAAGAAAAATAGAATCTTTGACAAAAAACAAACAAAAATAAAGATATTTTACAAATTTAGTTTAAAAATCACCTAGGTAATTTAGAACCAATGAAACAGTGCTCTGAATGTGTGAATTTTATTCTTAGCTTCCAAAATAATTCTGCACAACACTTTAAACATACAAGTTTCCAACTCTAACCTCACATATGGCAGTAGGATGAAACTTGTTATCATGGATGAAAAGTACATGAAGATGCTATATAATATTAAATCTATGCACAAGGTTATTAAATATTAAATATTACCAAAAGGCATTCTCAAGTGTTCATAAGCATAATACTTACTGTCATACTAGTCTCTCATGACTACTCAGGAATTTATATTATTGGGTATCAACTTTAAGTTGAACTAAACAGACAAAATTGCATATGTTAGGCTCTTACATTTTTAACTATTATTCAAAAACTTTAAAAGAAATTATGAGATGGATACATTGCTTAGTACACTTAATCCATGTCAGCAGTCCATTTTACCCCCAACCTTACAAACATGAATATTCTCCAAATGTTCTCTACATCATTTATACTTTCACCCAGCCACCCAATATTTACTGAGCACTCTAAATACATCAGGCTCTGCACTTATCCTGGCAATGGGGATTCAGCATCATGCCTGACAACAAACATCTTAATTACATATTATGAGAAAGGCTATAAATAAACTATACAGAATAGTGCAATAGTGACAGAAGACAACGTCATATATGATGATAAAAGAAGCCTCACTGAGGCCATCAGCGCTGGGACTTCAGGTATGAAGAATGGGCCAGACATGTGAATATTTGTACATAGCCCCTCCTTGCTTGGGTGGGAAAAAAGGAGGGGCTAGAAAAAATATGACACGATCTGATTTGGATTTTAAGGTTGCACTGGCTACTGTGTGAAAATAGGAAATCACTGCTTGGTATCTTAGCAAGAGATGATTGATGGCAGCTGTGACTAGAGTAGTGGCAGCGAAGATGAGCAGAAGTTAACAGTTTGAAATGGATACCAAACAGGACTGGGTAACACATTCAAACTGGAGATAAAAGGATAGGTCAGATGATGAAAGAAAAGTGAGGATGTCTCTATATTTTTGGCTTTAGCAATTGAAACAGTGGTGCCATTTACTGTCATGGGACAGAGCAGGGGAGACCTACCTTGATAAAAGGGTCCTTTCAGAATGGAATCTCTCTAGACTCTCACAAATCATTAGGAAAGGGCAAGAAACCATAGCAAACCTTATAAGGGGTAAGTAAGATGCTAGGACACTCTAACTTCTTTATAGAAACGAAAGAGAAGCTGGGAAACTTCCTCCTGTAAAAACCTCACTTTAGTATAGTTATGCTTTTTTTAAAATATATTTTTTTATTGATTTCAGAAAGGAAGAGACAGAAACATCAATGATGACAATCATTAATCAGCTGCCTCCTACATGCCCCCAACTGGGGATTGAGCTCACAACCCAGGCATATTCCCTGACAGGGGGAATTAAATCAGTGACCTCTTGGTTCATACATCAACGCTCAATCACTCAGCCATGCTGGCTGGGCATGCTTTTTTTAAATTGTTATTTCTTGATTTTTTAGAGGAGGAAAAGAGAAACAGCAATTTGTCAGTCCACTTATTTATGCATTCTTTGATTGATTCTTGTGTGTGCCCTGATGGAGGATCGAACCCACAATCTTGGTGTATGGGTACAATGCTCTAACACAGTGGTCGGCAAACTCATTAGTCAACAGAGCCAAATATCAACAGTACAACGATTGAAATTTCTTTTGAGAGCCAAATTTTTTAAACTTAAAATTCTTCTAATGCCACTTCTTCAAAATAGACTTGCCCAGGCCGTGGTATTTTGTGGAAGAGCCACACTCAAGGGGCCAAAGAGCCGCATGTGGCTCACGAGTCGCAGTTTGCCGACCACGGCTCTAACATATACTACCCTGTACCTCTTTGCACACAATATGCCACAATTGCCTAATCCATACAGCTTCCAACTACATGGTAACGTTTAGTCTAGTCCAGTGGTTGGCAAACTCATTAGTCAACAGAGCGGCAAACCGTGGCTCACGAGCCACGGTTTGCCGACCACTGCTCTAACCAACTGAGCTATCCAGCCAGGGTTTCTTTTGCTTTTAATGCAGTCTACTACCAAGGACTCCAAGAACCATATTACAGAAAGGTTTCATAACATCAATTTTTCTGAACCTTGTTCAATAAGATAGTTATAAACTTGGGGAGTTCCCTAAAAGAAGGAGAGCTTTCTGTTAGTTAATAATAAATCCCCAATAAAGAGGGATGTAAAGGGAAGGCCTTCATCTTTTGATAGATCTTCTAATAGATGTCTCTGACTATAACATTAAGTAACAAAAAGCTAGTTTTATCAGGTTTTTATGTCAGTAATTAACTATCCACCTGTAACCTCCAAGAGCACTTTATTATTAGATGAAAGAACTTACTGGCATGCAAAATGAGGCAGACAGTCTCAATTTAAACACAAATACCATGAAGCCCAAAAGGTAAAAGCAAAAACATTAACAAGCCCTGAAGAGAGAAGCCATTCTTCCAGGACACAGTTATGAAAGCACTGTCAGTTCCATCTTAGTCTTCTTAAGTACTACTATCTAACCACCAACTCTTTATCTTCTATACAGTAGGTCCTCGGGTTACGATGGAGATCCATTCCTATAGCGCAAGATAATGTGATTTTCGCCCTAAGTCGGAACCCACCTACATAAACACCTACGTCACTCACATGGAGCACATACACAGCAGTAATGAATTGAAACAGTAAAAAAAACTTTAAAGAAAGATAACAATTTCTGACCTTTACTTGTGGTAAATAAATAAAAAACATAAAGCACATATGTACATGCGTCGAAATAATGGGACTTTTTTTTTTTAATAAATAAAGGGGAGATAGCGACATAACCACGAAAAGACATATGTCGAGTCCAATGTAACCCAAGGACTGCCTGTATATAAAAGCCCAGTGACTGAATGGCAGAACGATCAGTCGCTATGACACACACTGACCACCAGGGGGCAGATGCTCAATGCAGGAGCTGCCCCCTGGTGGTCAGTGCGCTCCCACAGTGGGAACAGCCACTCAGAGGGCAGGTTCACAGGTGCTTGGCTGACTGGGATGAGCGGCACTCCCACAAAGGGCCGATCCCCCCAGGCCATGCCCCCACCAGTGCACAAATCCGTACACCGGGCCTCTAGCTCATAAATAAAAGCCTGCCACCCCTGCAGCTGTTGAACATTAAAGTTTCTTTTTCTTTTTAAAATATATTTTATTGCTTTTTTACAGAGAGGAAGGAAGAGGGATAGAGAGTTAGAAACATCGATGAGAGAGAAACATCGATCAGCTGCCTCCTGCACACCTTGTACTGGGGATGTGCCCACAACACAGGTACATGCCCTTGACTGGAATCGAACCTGGGACCTTTCAGTCCGCAAGCCGACGCTCTATCCACTGAGCCAAACTGGTTAGGGCGAACATTAAAGTTTCTAATCTAAACTCTCAGCATTAATCTCTAGTGCTCCAAAACCAGATTTTCTATAGTCACAGCAAATTACTACCCTAATTTTTCCTGTGACCTATCATATAATCAAGTGCCAAAAAACTTCCCTTTCTCCTGAGAAAACATTTAGCTACTGGTTGGTCACCACATTCCCAACTCTTTCTGTAAGGTAACCCTAAATACTTTCACTGTGAAGTCTTACTAACCAAGCACAAGGACAAACAAGAAACAAGAAAAAAAATAAAAGCTGTCCAATTTAGTAAATGGGGAGGCCATTCATCATCAAAGTGGCATCACCTCATTCTGCTCATCCCTCTAAATTCATGGTTCATTGGTATATTTATCTTCTCTTTATCAGTGACACTCATTATGTAGTGTCAAACTGGAGATTATAAAGAACAGCACCTTTGTAACTATTTAAGTGACTACATAGAAGCAGACTAATTCAAAACTGACTTATTTCTCTCCTTTATATTTAACAACAGCTGGCTAGGTATACTTGCAAAGGCTTAATCAAAACTTAAAATTCCGTAACACATGGACACAAACAATAGTGTGGTGAAGGCCTGGGAGGGGTGGATACAGGGTGGAGAAGTCAATGGAGAAAAGAAAACAAACAATGGGGACATCTGTAATACCTCCAACAATAAAGATAATAAAAAAAAAAAAACACTTACAATTCCATACTAATGCTAGAAAGTTCACTGGTAAACTTAATAAATTCAGATGAAGGCAAATAAGTGCTTAATAAGAGAGAACAGAACACCCCAGAAGGGACCAACTGTGAATTCAACTTTCATTCATACAATGATGTATTACACTAAACCAGCTAACAACACATCATAAATAGTATAATACTAGTGAAATTTTAATATTAATACTATGAAATTTGAGGAATAAAATATTGGTTGGGGAGTCAATGTTTTAGAGTATATTATGGTTGATGGATAAGCAAAATGAAAAGTACCAGAATCTTCAACTATTACATGCTTAATTATTCCACTAGCAAATACAACTTTTAAATCATTAGGAAAGTAAATTATTTAACACAGTTATTGAGCATATACAGTGTTAGGACATTTCCAGGCCACCAAATACACCCACACACACTCTGCATTCCACTAGCATTTTCTTCCACTGTATCATCGCACTTAATATACTAAATGTTAATCATTTATAAATTATATGAATATACATATATTCTATTATTTTTAATATTATGTACATTACCAAACACATACAAAATGGAAATTTAAATAGAAGTTCTAAAACTTTATTTCCACCTCTTCCCATGGAGCCTTGGCATACACTTTAAGGTATATACACTTCAGTGAAAGAGGGTCTTGGTAATCTTTGTTCCTTCAGTGCCTAAGTCACAGGCAGGGCTCAGTAAAAATTTGAAGAATTAATGAGCAAAGGTACACTCAAAAACATGAATCCACAACATAATTTTTTGACATGTTATACAGTTCATTCACCCAGCTACTTAATCCAATCAAAGTGCCAAATTCTACTTAATGAAAGGGATTAGAATACATTTTATCCACTGTATTTTATTTCCACAATTTAAAAACTAAAAATAATTTTAATTCAGCAATTCTTGGGGGAAAATAAACCCTTATAATTGTTTCTAGAATGATGAAAGGAGAGAGGAATGGGAAAAAGAAGAACTGGAGAAGATTTTAAAGTTTCTTGGAGTTCTGAAATGCTCTGAAACTGTAATTCATCTTTCAATTTTTTAAATACTATATTCCAAGCATTTCAAATAATATTTAGGAATACACAAACCACACACTTACATGCAAACTTAAAAATGAAAAAATAAAGAACATAGCTGCTAAAATTCTCAGGACCCACTAACTGCAGTATACTTTACGAAATACATGCAATCTAAAACAAGTCAAGTCTTCAAGGGAAGGCTTGTGAATTCTATCCAAGATATTCAAGAAAAACAGATACAAGTTAAAAAAAGTCAAAAATAAAAGCCACCACTAATACATCTCCCTTTAAAAAAAAAAAATTAAGGTATACTTTCAGGAACTATTACTATTTATATAACTGACATACAGTCTAGCCAAATTAGTAGGCAAAACCAATCTTCCTAAATTCAAGAGCTTCTGAAATGTAAAGAAATAAGAAGTCACTAGACTGCCCTTTCACTCTGGTCCAATAAGTGTTATCTGCTATTAGCATAACACTCCATTTCCAGGGCCCCTTTCTCCAAGATAAACTGCCTGCAAGTCCAGTTTGCATGAGGCAAAATACACTTAACTATTATTTTAATACTACCTAATTATGGTTAGCATTATTTTAGTGCTCAATAATTTTAAGTAAAGCCAAGGAGATAGGTATTTCAGTAATTTATCAAGCTTGCTTTTTACTTATACAATGATTCATATAACACACGTTGTGTTTGTCCAATCCACCTTTCTCATCTCCCTCCAGTCATCTTACACAATATAAATAAGCAAGTGAGATTAATGGATGGAGGTTTTAGTATCAATTTAGATTATTCAAGTACCCCCCAAAAGTTCTCAAACCATTTATAGCTCTATCTAAAGCTTTATAAATTCTTTTTATAACCTTACTAAAAAAAATTCTATATTAAAGTCTGACATTTACTAGAGTAAACAATATCATGTTCAAAAGAATTACCTACTTAAAAAATGGCTCCTGTTTACACTTAGAAATGTTATTTTATCAACTTGCTTCTCTCTTTTGCTTTAAATTTTCCCCTGCAGCAAAACTGATAAAATATAAATCCATTCAAATAGTTAAATAAGATTTGAACAAATATTTTACTACTTCTTCAAATATGTTTTAAAATTCAACAGGTATACACTTCATAACAAATCTAACAAAGACCTTCAGTCAAATCAGTTTAAAATGCACCAACTATTAATGAGAGTAATCAGGCTAGAGATGGATAAAAGTTTAATTTTAGAATTCCTAAATGCCAACTACATCACCTTCCAACTTAAGAAACTAAACACTTCTGAACCCTGATGCTGTAAATCAGTTTGATTGATGTCCTCTTTCACGCCATGTAAGCCATTGCCTAATTGAGGCCAGACCTGTCAGGCTCAACAGCATCCCGAAAATGACTAGCCTACTAGAGCTGGAACCATATCAAGAATTTGGAATATTTCTCATATTGAGGCAAGGAAAAAAGTTCAAGCGAGATTGTCCATACAACAATCATTATACTGTTCCGCAGGAAAAGACATAAAAAGCATAGTTTTGTAATTCTGGTCAGTCCACAATACACTCTGTAATTATTTTCAGGTGGATCCACTGAACTTACACCTTTTCTTCCTACATATTAACAAGAGTTCGCTACTAAATTCTCGTTTTGAATGCCTTTAAATCAAATTGCTCTTAGGTATGAGTCACCTGGAGCAGGGCTGGTTATTTGAGTTGGAAACCAGTTAAAAATAATGTTTAGCATCTAACCTGCTTCATGTTTGTCACCTCTTACCAAGAAAATCCATTAAGTGTCACAAATAAATAGAAGCACACACACTCCAATCCCAGTCACGAAAAGATTGAGTCACCTTCCAGCCATAAGCTGTGCAATAGACACTTCCAGTTAGCGTGCGCTTTCGTGATCACGGACGGACAGCGGTCTCAGAGAAAGTGGTAGGGGGTTGGGGCGGTTAACAACACGCTGTGCCTCAGAGCCAATAAGCAGCAGTCTGGAGCTGGCAGCAAGGCCGGTCTCTACAGGGAGCTACAACACAGTATCAGAATGCTGGGTTTCCGAATGCCATTTTATGGGGAGAGGGGGTGAGCACGGTGGATCAAGTGCAATAAAAGGCTCTGGCCAACATCTGAGGAGATGAAACCTAAGACTAGGTCTTGTGGCTACACCAGCTGTCCAGTCTCATCTCACCTCAAACACAACTTAATTTCAGGTTGTTCTTAGCAAAGTCAGCCGCTCAAAGGGTGTGGATGGTGATAGCCCCCAAGAGACTGGCCAAGGCCCTCGGAAAAGGCAGAGACTCCACAAATGGAAGGGGCTTCTACCGGCAAAGAGGAGAGGGCTGTGCAGCCGCCTCCTCTCTCCCTTCCAGTCAAGGCTGTTAGGTACGAGGTTAGGATGTTGTTGGAAATTTTTATGAAGGAGGGATATGAGAAAATGGCAGTAAGAGACGAGGGGGTTGAACGGGCTGGTGCCACCCAAGAAAGGGGGGAGTGGAGGACTTCCCTGGACCCATCCAGGAGAACAACGACACCAGAGAGCACGGGCACTGCCCTGCAAGCGCCAGACACCTCTCCCTCCGGGAAAGCTTCGCCCCCTTCCATACAGTCCCAATTCCCCAACACTGCTCCCACCCGACCCTCCTCCCCCATAACATTCCCCATCGCGGGCCTCCTTACCCTGGCGCCTCAGGCGACCCGCACCTTCAGCCTCCCCTCCCAGGCCCGGTCACCCACCCTCTGGGCAGCCCGTTGCTGGCCTTCCCGGCAGCTCGTCCAGACCCCTCCCCCCTCACCTCTCCTCAGCGCCTCCTCGTAGCTGAGGAATCCGATCCGTGACTCCTTGGCGCCCATACTCCCTTCATCCCCTCGGCCGGGGGTCGGAGCCTGATCTCGCCCCCACCCCCACTCCCGCCTTCTCCTCGGCGTCCCGGGGTGACGGTGTCGGCGTCCCCCGGACCCCTCCTCCCCTGACACTAACAAGTGCGGCTTCTACCCCGGCAGCTCCTCCCGGCCGCCGCCACCGCCTCCATGCCGAATCACGTGACCCGCTCCCACCCCGCCCCTTCCCCTCCCTCCTACTCCGCCCTTCTCGTCTCTCCTCCCCTCCCTTCCCTTCCCTCCTCACGCCCACTTCCCTCCCCTCCAGCCCCACCAAGGCCGGGGTTAGTTCCGGGTAATGGCCGCCAAGGACCACACACTCCTCCCCGCCCCACGCTAACCGCTCGCAGGAGCGTAGGGGTGGGGCCGGGCCCCGCGCGTAACGCGTCATTCCCACCTTCCAGCCAATCGGAAGTCGGGAGGCGGGGACCTCCGCTGGCCCGGGGGTGGTGACTTCCGGGGCGCTAGCGGCCGTCCCTCCCGCCCACACGGCCCGGCACTGGACAGGCGGGGCCTGGGCGATGGACGGTTGGTCTGGCCTGGTCCCAGACCCATGTTGGAAAAGACGTGGAATCTTAGGAAAACGGAGTCCGCGGGTTCCGATTCCTGAGAGAAAGGAGCGAGCAGGCGAGGAACTCCTCTCGTCCGAACAATTTGTACTGCAAGGGAGTTGTGAAAGCGAGGAGACACATTTCCTGTGGCGAAAGAATCCTTACTCCTCGCGGGGGCAGCCCTGAGGAAAGTGAACCTTGTGACCGAGTTTACAGGACCTTCCTTTTCCGCGTTTCCCCAGCCCCACCTCCGGGCCGGTGCCTGCGCCCCCCGCCCGCCCTGAGCCCGCCTCTAGTTCCAGAGCCCTTGGAAACTGCTCTGCGGAGGGCTCGGCTTCTCTCCCAGAGTTGCTCCCCACCAGACGTGAGGCTTACCACGCGTAACAGAGTTCCTGGTTTAAAATTATTTTTTAATTGTGAAATATAAAGGGTGGGGCAGAGTAGGTTTGCAGTTGTATTTGAAACAGTTTATTCTTGTGTTAGATACTTTCTATACAAGTCATTATAAACCTACTTTTGTCCCACCTGTACCTAACAGTTACTATTTTAACCATTTTTAAGTACCTCATGAGTGGACTCATAGTGTGTGTCTTCTTTTGTGGCTATAGTCTACTACTTTGGTGGCTAGCTTATTTCACTTTAAAATAATGTCCTCAAGGTTCCTCCATGTTTCTACCATATGTCAGAATTTCCCAGATTTGCCATAAGATCCAGAAATTACACTTGATTACATACCCAAAAGAATTGAAAGCGGGGAGACATATTTATACACCCATGTTTGTAGGCCATTATTCACAATAGCCAGAAGGTAGAAGCAACCCAAGTGTCCACAGACAGAGAAATCAAATGTGGCCTGTGCATGCAATGGAATACTGTTCCGTTCCTGGCTTTTGAACTAATTCAGTTTTCTTCCATCTGTCTTCATCCTGAAAGTCACAATATAAAGCTTCTGGATAAGGAAACAACTTTGAAAAATAACTATTTGGATTAGATTAGACTCAAGGTGCCAGATAGGTCATTGGAAGCCAGCAAAAGGTTTTTTTGTTCCTAAAGCCAACGGATTGTACTATGCCCTGCTAGAGAAAGAAGGAAAAACTCTGTTTCTCTACCTTCCTTTCCTGGTAGACCAGATCAGCAGCATGGGGTTAGTCACCGCTGCCCTTTCCAGTTCACTGTGAGGCGGTTCAGTTAATTTCATTAGTAAAAGGCCATGAATAAGGGGGTTGGGAACGCACTTCAAAGCCTTTCATTTCCAGGTCATTGGTTTGGTGTAGACAGAAGTCTCCAGACAAAACAACTCAGTCATCTTCAGCCTGCGGTTAGATTATAGTAATTAATGGGAAGTGGCCCTGGCTGGTTCGGCTCAGTGGATAGGCGTCAGCCTGTAGACGGAAAGGTCCTGGGTTTGCTTCCAGTCAAGGGCACAAGCCTAGGTTGCGGGCTCAATCCCCAATAGGGGCCGTGCAGGAGGCAGCTGATCAATGATTCTCTGTCATCATTGATGTTTGTATCTCTCCCTCTTCCTTCCTCTCTGAAATCAATTAAAAAATATTTTTAAAAATTAATGGGAAGTGGGAGAAAAGACCCTCGAGAGTTCCGGTGCCACATCCCTAGGCAAAATGACTGTCCTACATAATCAGGACCTAAAGGTGGCCTTGCTGTACAAAGGGTAGAGCTAGGGTACAAAGGACTGCTCTTCCCGCTTGATTTACAGAGGAATTGGAAGCAAATTGTTTTATCTCTTTGTAGTTCTTGCCCCACATGAAAGGTGGGACTAGAGTTGAAGTTAATCTATCTCATGAAATAGTAAATGATTACAAAATACTCAGGAGAGAATAGATGAGAAATTTGATAGTGAAAATTCAAAGCAGTAATAACCCACAGAAATGTAAAAATTTTCCTCCTTGGTTTCAGGCTTGGTTTCCCCTAGGACCATAAAATGTTTCACCCCATCAGAGAGTTTACCATGGATTAAACACTTTTCAAAATTGTGGGTTGAAATAGAAAACTAAGAAATACTATTTCTCCTTTGTCTGAGTTAAAGTAAGCCTATTATTGAAGGCAGTGAAGCAGATAGTTATATCTGATGGAAATGTTAAATGGTAAACTGGGATTAAAACCTGTCTTGGTTTATATTACACAGTATCAAGCAAGTCAAATGTTAAACATTCCTCTATAACTTAAAATTGAAACAGTACTTAAATTTGATGATGTAGAAAATCTTTAATTTGTCGTGCTGAAAGGACTTCTAGTAATCCTTTAGTTTGTTTGGTTTTATTATATTTCACTTAACCCACTTAAGAGTTGGCCAGCCACCTGACTTTAAGCATTAGGTTGTACTTAGGGAATCATTGCTTTAACTATAATTACATGCCTGTGACAGAGTTGCCTGTACAAAGATTTAAAGCATGAGAGATTGGTATGTAATTTCTACTTCCAGTTAGGCAATTTGAATGACAGTTCCTCAGTTTGTACTCCCAGAGAAATAGCAAAGGAATAAGACAGAGTTCTTTTACAATTTGTCAAAGAAGCTTAGGCCATAGACAAAGAGGTCAATATAACAAAGAAGGGGGGGAACAGCACCTAATTTATGTATAACTTTTAAAAATATATATTTTTATTGATTTCAGAGAGGAAGGGGGAAGGAGAGACAAAGAAGGGGGGGAACAGCACCTAATTTATGTATAACTTTTAAAAATATTTTTTTTTATTGATTTCAGAGAGGAAGGGGGAAGGAGAGAGAGAACATCAATGATGAGAGAAAATCATTGATCGGATACCTCCTATACAACCCTTACTTGGGATTAAGCCTGCAACCTGCAATGGGGGCATGACTGGGAATCAAACTGGAACCTCCTAGTTCCTGGGTTGATGCTCAATCACTGAGCCACACTGGCCCACTGGCCAGGCTAATTTATGTACAACTTGATTGCCACAAAGTGAGGCCATCGGTGTATGAAGTGTGACTACATGATCAGAGAATTTATTTCCCAGCATTACGAACTTGTTACCTTATAGTGACATAATATGAAAATATGATCACTTATATTTTTATTTACGCTAAAGCAATTTAAGCTATTTTTAATGAAAATAATAGTTATTTAAAAAAATCTCCATCAGTACAAAAAATATATAAAATAAAAGATGATGCTTTCTGCTTTACCTACTCTCATTCCCTTGAGGTATATATCCTTTCAGTTTTCTGTGACTACACCCACCGTATTTTCCATGCATATAAAATGTGCATCTATATTCCCTTTCTTTCTACGCACATTTTTATAGTGTACATACTGATATGCAGTTTCTTTTTCCACTCATTATATCTCAGATTGCATTTCATGTCTGCATATAGATCTACCTTATTTTTTTTAATGGATACATAGTATGCCAATTTTGTGTATTTAATGTATCATTAACCACTTACTGATGAACATTAGATTGTTTCAAGTGTTTTAATGTTATAATGTTGCAATAAACATGCTAATACACATATCCTCCTTTACATATGTTAAGTGTATCTGTAGATGGAGTTTCCAGAAGTAAAATTGCAGAGTATGTATCTTTTGAGTTTTTTATTAGATATTGTCAATTTGCCAGCCTAAAAAGTTGGATCAATTTACATTGTAATAAAAAGCCAGTTTCCCCTCACCCTTGCTAACAATATCAATATAAGCTGATTTTTGTCATTACCCTTTACCTATTACAAATCCTACCAATAAAAAATTGAATCCCTGATTTTCTAGACATAAAATTCATTTTAAACCTGGACAAAATATTTGAAAAAAAATGACTAAAATTATGTCATTCTCTAATCTAAAATTAAAGATGTTTCTCTTGTTTATCACTCTTGAAAATATGCTTAAAATTGGCAAAATTCTGACAGGGCCCATCCCCTAAAAACTTCCAACTTACTAGATACCTAAGTTAAAACTAATGATTGGAAAGAAGTAAAACATTCAGAGTAAGAAGCTGTAACTTACACCTGTCTTAGAAGTTCTCTTTTTCCTCTTTCCACAATCCAAACTTGGCAAACAAAATTTACACTACCCACTGAATCTGTGAGTAAATATTTTCTCTTTATAATATTCCTGTATTGTCCTCTCCCACCCCAAATGCAATGAAGTTGTATTTCTGTCCCTTTCAAATTAATAGTTTACAAAGGTTAGGGAATAGGTTTTACAGGCTGTACCACCAGTGGCTTCTTTTTCTTGTTAGCAACTTCTTTTTAGTCCTCTAATCTCCTTATTCCTTCTAATGTGGCAATTGTATTGTACTCTTAGACCAATCTTTTCTAGAAAAAATGGAAACTACAAGTTTGAGAATAAGTACATTATTGAATTCTAATCTGCAATTAAAATAATATAAAAGCCAGCTCTGAACAGAGAGGCTATAGCTTACTTGTTTTTAGGTTCTAAATAGCTTTATCATCTGAAGTTCACTTATCATTCTAATAGGCTTTCTTCGACAGATGAGAAATGCTAACTTTAGCTGTATACCTTTGACTTTGATTTTTTTCATGTAGTAGATGAGAGATTCAAACTCAATCAGGTTTTTTTCCAGTTCTTAAATTCTAGTATTATCTCTTAAATTGTACATTCTCTTGCCAGCTCAAATCTATTTTTATGTTTAGTTCACTCTGAGTTTTTTCTCACCTGGCTATTAATATAATTTTCCATTCTGTTTCCCACCTTTTACTGAACTACCGGTCTGCTGTTTGAATAATTGTTCTCCCTTTCTTAACTGTGGACTTCCTTTTGATCAATAATTATTACTTTAATGGGAGAGGATATGTATGTGTGGGGACAAGAGTTATACAGGAAATCTCTGTACCTTCTGCTCAATTTTGCTATGAACCTAAAATTTCTCTAAAAAATAAAGTTTGGCCCTGACCAGTTTGGCTCAGTGGATAGAGCATCGACCTGCGGACTGAAGGGTCCCAGGTTCGATTCCAGTCAAGGGCATGTACCTTGGTTGCAGGCACATCCCCAGTAGGGGATGTGCAGGAGGCAGCTGATCAATGTTTCTCTCTCATCGATGTTTCTAACTCTCTATCCCTCTCCCTTCTTCTCTGCAAAAAGTCAATAAAATATATTTTTAAAAAATAAAGTTTGATAATCCAAAAATCCTGATACAGAGATATGCCTGCCTACATATAAGTATTTAATTGTGATATAATTAAAAATGATCAGGATATACAGTGGGAATGAGGATGGGGTAAGGGGGAGAGATCAACCAAAGGACTGGTATGCATGCATATAAGCCTAACCAATGGATACAGACAACAGTGGGGTGAGGGCGTGAGTGGGAGGTGGGAAGGGGGGCAATGGGGCAATAAGGACACATATGTAATACCTTAATCAATAAAGAAAAAACATGATTTAAAAAATCATTAGTCCTAAAAGGAGGTAGGAGGTGAAGCTAGTATGTGATTGTGATTCTAGGTTTAGGTAAAACTTTATGCCTGGGGGTGCTGATCCAACACATCTTTTAAAATCCCAATATTTTCTTTCAAAGAGATTTGAAAGCTATAAAATAGCATTTGATCAAAAGATATTTGGCAGTTATGTCAATTACTGATCCTCTGCGGTTGGGGGTGGGGTGAAAGCAAATCTGGGTTTCTTTGAAAGAGGAAGGAAATTCATAAAAAAAAAAAAGAGGAAGTTGAGAAATCCCTATGACCATTTAAAATCTTCTCACGGCCCCAGCATTTGGTATAAATGCAGCAAATAGTTCATTTTAACATTTGTTAACCATTATCTAGGTGTAAGGGACTGTGCTAGGGAATACAACAATGAAATTTTTTAAAAAGTCTCTGAAAAGTATTATAATCAAGATAAATATAGCATGTCATGGGAACCATGGGTAGCGAGAGATATTAGACCAAACTGAAGGGGTCGCGGGAAAGAAGGGAAGCCTTGGGGGATGGGAACTTTGAAAGATGAGTAAGAAATCAGCCATTCATTCACTCCTTCAACAAATTCAATGTGCCTACTATCCTAGGCACTGAAGATACAGAATTGAACAAAGGAATATTCCTGTTCTTATGAAATTTACATTTTAGTGGGAAAAGAAAGAGTAAACTAAATAAAATAGTGGTAAGTCAGTAACAAGTTCCAATGAGAAGGGAAACAGGAAGTGCTGAGATGAAGGTTGCAATTTGAAACACGATGACCAGCCCAGCTGGTGTTGCTCAGTGGTTGATCATCTAGCTTTGAACCAGGAGATCAAGGTTTGATTCCTGATCAGGGCACATGACCAGGTTCAATTCCGGGTTGTGGGCTCAATCCCCTGTAAGGGGCATACAAGAGGCAGCTGATCAATGATCCTCATCATTGATGTTTCTCTCTCTCCCTCTCCCTTCCCTTCTAAAATCAATAAAAATATGTTTAAAGATGATCAGAAATCAGCAAAAAGGTGATATTTAAGACAAAATCTGAAGATGATAGAGCAAACCTTGTGGCTACCCAAGGGAAACTTACCCTAGGCACTGAAGCAACAAGGTCAAGTCCCTTGTGTACAAGGTCTTTTCAATAAACTCTATCTACTTGATCTTGTACTGAGTTCAGTGCTCATTTCTGTGACATGGAGACTCAAGAACCTGGCAGTCAAGGTGCGGTAACGTGTGACTGCAGCAATGAAGGAAGTGGATAGAGGCAAATGGTATGCTATTAGAGGTGGGTTTTCTGGGGTTTTTTTTAATTCATTGATTTTAGTCATCTGGTATAAATGAATCAAAATTATACCTTTTATTTTTGTCAGATTGGCAAATATATATATATAGACAGAGAGACACGCACACACATACATACTGGTGTGCCACGGAATTTTAATAATCAGTTTACACGATGAGATGAAAAAGGCTGAAAATCACTGTCCTAGAACTTCATCCACTCCCAAGATGACTGGGACTTCCAGAGTTAAAAGTTCAGAGATCGGGAACTATCAAGAAGACTGAGAAGGTAAAACCAGTAAGACAGGAAAGCAAAGAAGGGGAGAGGGAATTCCAAGAAAAAAGGAAAATGAATAAAGGCACAGGGATATAAAGTGGAACTCAAGAGATAAGGAGCTTTGCCTCATCAGAAATGCCTTTTGAACCAACAAAATAAAGCTAGCTACTAAAACAACTGAAGAAAATAAAAATCCAGTAACAAGATAATAGTTCTCATTTTCTCATTTTTAACAGTTGATAAAAATTATAAACATTTGACAAAGGCTTTCAGGTAGATTTTAAGAACTTAGTAGGTTTTACCAGATTTTTATTTTGCTGTCATCTCTCTGAGCTACCAGTGAGCAATACTTGACAGAAGGTTCTGAGGACAGTGTGTACCCTTAAAATTTGATCTAAAGGAATAAATCAGGCCAAAGTAAGACAATTAATGGTTGAAAGTAGATCTCTCCCTATGCATGAAATTTAGCCTGAATGTCACTCAGAAGAGATTTTTAAGACCCATACTTTTGTGTAAATTAGTAAGTAATAATGACATCCAAAGTATTTCATGTAACAATCTAAGGGAGTAGCCAATAGATAGAAAGGTTGTTACCAGAAAATCCGTAAAGAAAGAGTTCAAATTCTCCTGACTCAGACAAATTCTTAATTTGTAGCTTAGACTATGTACTAGACTCATAAGCAACCTTTACCAAAAAAAAAAAAAAAAAAAAAAAAGGGGGGGGTGCTAAATTAACCCAAATCTTTTATCTTCTGTGGCTATGGAACAAAAACAAAGGTGAGCAGAGTTAAATTCTAATTAATAGTTCACTGTGTGCAATTACTAACTGCACCCAAACTTGCATTCCACAAACACTAATATATGGATTTTCTCCATCCTCAACATTCCATCCCTCATTGCTTTGAAACTGTATTCTTCTTCTGAAGGGCTACAACAGGGATTAGAATTACATTCTAGAACGTATATTTTTGTTTACACAAGTCAGTATACCTGTGCTACTATATGTGGTTCTGGTTATTATTATTGCATGAGAAATGACCCCAATAAACTAGTAGCATAAAGCAATTATAACATTTATTTTGCACATGAATCTGCCATTGGGGCAAAGTTCAGTGGGAATAACTAACCTCTATTTCGTTTAGTGTGAGCTGCAACAGCTCAAAAGCTAGGAATCCTCTGCAGGCTTGCTCTCTCAAGTCTGGCAATAGATGCTGGTGGTTCGCTGAGACTTCAGCTGGAACTGTCAGCTGGAACAACTGCACATGTAATGCACTTCCTTTTTCCTCACAAAGTGTGGCCAGGTTTCAAAGATGAGGAGAGAAAGAGCTAGAGCTAGAGCTAGAGAGTTCAGCCAAGATGTATTGCTTTTTATGACCCGCCTTAGATGTAACACAATGTCAGTTCCACTGTGCCCTAGTCATTGAAGCAGTCACAAAGTTCTTCCCAGGTACCAGGAGAGGGGAAATAACCTCTAGAAATATTACCGTGCAGCAGTCTTCCCTCTGAGATATTGCAGGCTCCGTTCCAGATCACCACAGTAAAATGAGGACCACAATAAAGCAAGTTGTAATCTTTTTGCTGGTAGAGGGTTTTGTATTCAATTGTAAAAAATGCAACATCTGTGAAACTCAATAAAACAAAACACAATAAAATGAGGTACGCTTGTACATTCACCCCTTTTTCCAAAATCCCCATTATGACATCAGGTTCAAGCTTGGAATCTAGGATCTCATCATCTAGATCAGATCTAGGTGTGATTGAGGTGTCTTGGATGTGTTTTCTTCAATACAGTCTCTCTTGAGCTCCTGTTCTTAATAAATACATATTGGAGTTACTTAGGAGCAAGTAACCTAGATGTAAAAAACTTACTTTTAAATGGTTCAGGAAAAGCCCTAGCCAGTTTGGCTCAGTGGACAGAGCATTGGCCCACAGACTGAAGGGTCTCGGGTTTGATTCTGGTCAAGGGCATGTACTTCGGTTGTAGGCTCCATCCCTGGCCCAGGAGGCAACCAGTGATGTTTCTCTCTGTGTGTCTCTCCCCTTCCTTTTCACTCTCTCTAAAAATAAATGGAAAAACATCCTTGGATGAGGATTAATAACAAATAAATGGTTCAGAAGAAAACAATGTATTTTTACATATACACACTCTTCTGGAAACTCTTTCCCCCCTTCTTGAGCTTGAGCAGAACTCTGTGATTACTTCAATGAATAGAATGTAGCAGAAATGGCACTGTTATATCTGAGGCTAGGAGAGGGGGAGAGGAAGGGGGGAAAGAATGCAAATAATAAAGCAAATTGAGTAAAACATTAACAATAGGTGAATCTGAGTGAAGGGTATGCAAGTATTCTTTGTACTCTTTTTATTTTTGCGACTTTTTGTAAGCTTGAAATTATTTCCAAATAAAGTTTTTCAAAATGTGATGCATACAGAATAAGTCCTGAGCATCATTAGTATTTTGATATTTTAATTCCAGAGGTAAGTCCTAACTTGACCTTTCTCTTAACTTTTGGTGGTTAATGCAAACCCTTTAGTTCTTCCTTTGCCCGGATGTCTTCAAGAAGACACCATCACTTCCCACACTTCAGCCCACATTTCTTCACATCCCATTTCCCTAAAGAGCAGGTCGGGGAAAGTTCCGTCATCGAGAGGGGAGATTTGGCCGTGCTGAGCCTGTCTTGTGTTACCTACCATACTAAAGGCATCTGTAAGTGTGGCTTGGCTTTTAGAGAAATTGTAGGAAAAGGATGCACACCTGCCTCATTCGAACAAAAGAGACTGCATTAGCTCCCTTGAAGCACCATCATTGTGCTCCCAGAACACAAACTCTAAAAATAGTGGCTGCCAGCAAACAACCTTCTCATGTTTCCAATTTGAAAAGGACACTCAAATAGAAGACAAGTCTTTTTAGCCATAGTGTCACAGTCCCCAAACAAAGAATAATCACTAGCAAAAGTCCCAGTTTAGGAACTGTTAGTACCTCTAAAAGGTACATGCTAGCCATTTAGTAAATTTATTCATGGCCATCATGTAAACAGTTTTACTCATTCAAAGCTGATTATTCTGAAACCCTTGTCACCTAAAAAGTAAGTATTAGCCATACCAAAGATATATAAAGTTCATTTATGAGATAGTTAATCAAGGAAAATCCTCTTCGATAATTTCATAATAATTGTTAGCACTTATTGATCTCTTATTTGTGTCAGACACTGGTTTAAGGCCTTTTACATATATTATTAAATTATTTAATCTTTACAACAGCCCTCTGTTAATAATAGCTCCATTTTACAGAAGAAGAAAATTGAGGTCCAACAAATTTAAGTAACTTGCCCAAAGTCATATAACTAGTTACTAATGGAACCAGGATTTGAACCCAGGCAATCTAGATCCAGAATCATTTCATAACCTATACTTACACTATGGATTAGAAAATAAAGCATGAACTGAAGTGTGTTGCTACTTTGTGAGTTACTTTTCCTTTGTGAGAACATTGATGAGCTTTGCCCACCCACACATATGGCAAACATTCATTTCTTTGATAAATTAGTCTTGTTTCTCAAGATGAGTGTGATTAGACAACTTCTTTGCCATAAGACTCATCGATCAAGGAATTAGTAAATTCTTAGGATAGAACAAATCAGTGTGGCCATTCTTTTGGATCCTAGAAAAACACACACACTTAATTATGTTCACTCAGCAATTCACTTATTCAATAAACATTTGTGAAATAATCATTTTGTATAAGAAATTGGAGTGTGAGATGTCACCTGGATAGGCTTGTTAGCTGCCCACAAAAGCTTCCAAGGTTGACACTAATCTTAACGCAGTCACCTCAGTTGAGGAACTTCAAAGTTTCCAAACTCCATTTGTCAAATCAGATATTTCAAACACTGGCTTATGCTAATCAAATGACCATGAAATGGAAGAACTTTTGTTTCTGACCAGTATGGAGTAAAAGGCACCGGGTTTACCCTCCTGCCATAAACAACTAGGAACCTAGACAACTGTTTTCAGACGCTGGCAATAGGCAGTGCAGCACTGACATCACTGAGAGAAGGAAAACCAAGGAGGTGAGCCCTACGCTTGCCCTGGCTTCCCGCCTAGAGGCCCATTCTGTGTCATAAATTCAGAACACGGGAGAACACGGCAGTCTCACCGACTGGAGATCATGCACTCTGAGGCAGCTGGAAGTTGCTACACAGACTAGCCAAATTAAGTAAAATATGTAAAAAGAGAGCTCCAAAAATCTGCATAGAGTGGTATTTTAATATCTAGCAGTATTTTAATAAAGTATTTTAAAAATTAATTTTAACTTTAATATTTAATAGAGTAGTGTTTTTAAGTGTGGGTACCACAGTTTATTTACCTTCCTATTGATGACAGGATTAGAATTCTGAACACAGTGTTTCAAGGACTATCACGTAGAGATAGAGAGAACTATTACAATAGTCAAAGTAAGGAGACGGAGGAGAGCAACAAAAGAGGGAAAACAAGAGATCTCTACCAGAAGATTCAAGAAAAAAAGGGAAATTCAGACCTAAACTAGGAATGCCGAATGATCAACAATGTAGCACATTATCTGATCAGGAAAAAATAAAGGGAAGGTGGAAACAATACATCAAAAATTTACAGGGAAGAGACAAAAGGATGGCAGATATCTTTGAAGAAGATTCCTCTGAGGAAGGACCCGTAATTCTAGAAAGCTAAATGAAAGCTGCCCTGAAAGTATTGGGAAGAAATACATTACCAGGAGTAGATGGGATAGCAATAGAATTATTTCAAGCCACAGTGATGGAATCTGACAAAATCCTAACAAGAATACATCAACAAATATGGAAAACAAAACAATGGCCTACAGACTAGACATGTTCAATATACATCCCAATCTTCAAGAAAGGAGATGCCAAAGCGTGCAGCAACTACTTGCTCTAATTTCCATGCAAGTACAGCGATGCTCAAGGTGATGGAACAAAGGCGTCTACCTTGCATGGAGCAAGAAATGCCGGAGGTTTGAGTTGGGTTCCGAAAAGAGGCCCTTGAGATCACATTGCAAACATGCTCAGCGCAGTGAGTCTGAGAAGGACAAATATCATATGACTGCACTGATATGCGGAATCCAAAGAACAAAATAAACAAATGAATAGAATTGAAACAAACTCACAGACAGAGCGGACTGGTGCATGCTAGAGGGGCAGGTTGGTGGGACTGGGTGAAAAGGGAGAAGGGATTAAGAAGTACAAGTTGGTAGTTACACAGTAGTTACAGGGATGCAAAGCACACAGCATAGAAAATATAGTCAATAATATTGTAGTAACCATGCATGGCGCCAGGTGGGTACTAGAAATATTGGGGGTATACGATTGTCTAATCACTATGTTGTACACCTGAAACAAATACAAAATAATATGGAAAGTAAACTGTAATTGAAAAATAAAAATAAAAATGTAAAAGATTTGCAAACATTGGTTGAGTACCAGAATGTTCCAGAGAATTTCAGAATAAGTTTAGTCTATGTTTTGTAAACTACAGTAAAGCCTTTGTGTGGATCATGATAAGCTATAGGTTGTTCTGAGAGAAATGGGCGTGCCTCAGCACTGGATTGTCCTGATGTGTAACCTGCACTATGGACAGGAAGCCACTATCAGGACAGAGTATGGAAAGACAGAGTGGTTTCCTATAGAAAAAGGTGTCAGACAGGTGCATTTTATCTCCCTATTTAATCTGTAAAGAATATAAATGAAAAAGGTGTCAGACAGGTGCATTTTATCTCCCTATTTAATCTGTAAAGAATATAAATGAAAAAGGTGTCAGACAGGTGCATTTTATCTCCCTATTTAATCTGTAAAGAATATAAATGAAAAAACTGGGCCAGACTCAAGGAAGGAGTACAAATTGTTGCAAGAAATATCAATGACTTAAGATATGCAAATGACACAATCTGACTGCCAGAAAATAGCCATAATTTGAAATTACTTCTGATGAAAGTGATAGAAGAAAGTGCCAAACCAGGACTGCATTTGAACATCAATAAGATAAAAATCATGACTACAGAAGAAATACACAACTTTAGCAAAGACAAAGAAACATTGGAATTGTTAAAGATTTTGTTTACCTTGGTTCAGTCATTAATTCAAATGGAGACTGCAGCCAAGAAATTGAGAGAAGGCTACGCTTTGGGAGGGTAGCCATGGAAGAATTAGGAAAGATCCCCAAGAGCAAAGATATGTCACTGGAGTCCAAGGTTAAGATCATCCACACACTGTATTCCCAGTTACTATGTATGGATGTGAAAGTTGGGAGTGAAGATAGGAAAGAAAGGATTCATTTGAAATACGGCTCTGGGGGAGAGCTCTACAGATACCATGGACTGCCTGAAAGATGAACAAGTGGATCCTAGAGCAAATTAAGCCTGAAACATGGCTGAAGGCAACAATGACAACCTGAAGCTGTCCTACTTCGGGCACATCATGAGGCGGCAGGGTTCTTTGGAAGAGACAATAAAGCTGGGGAAGTAGAAGGGGGCAGGAAAAGAGGAGGACCAAATATGAGATGGATTGACCCAACAAAGGAGCCATAGGCAAGAACTGAGCAGGGCTTCTGAGGACAGAACACTTGGGACATCACTCTCATTCACAGGGTCGCCAGAAGTCGGACCCTGCACAATGGCATGCAACACACACATTGATGGCGCTTCAGTAGTTTCTAAATTGTCACCATTGTAACAGCTCTCCCACATCTTCTCTCCTTAGGACTCATTTGTGGAAATGGATCAAAGGGAATGCACATTTAACATTTTGCATTGCTACATAAATTGTTTGCCGATTATCACTCCCAATAAAGTGTATAAGGGAGCCCCCTTCCCCTTCCCTTTGTCAATATAATGATCCTTCTTAATAGCTGCAAAATAATTCTGAATTAATGCTCAGAGAACAGACCTTCCAGTTTGGAGGTAAAGCCACATTGTCCTGTATGTCAAGAGCCACAGAGTCCCGCTCATGTGTGGGTACCCGGTCAGATGGAGAAGGGAAGGCTTGGGAGAGCCCTGACTTCTGCTCCACTGGCCGGTGGCGATCCCACTCGGTGCCCACTAAGGAAGGGGAGAAAAGGGACCAAACTGGGTGGGGAGAACGGGACCCTGGACCCATTGGACACGATGGCAGGGGCCAGGAGACGGAGTTGAGCGTTCCAGAGACGAAGATGCGGGTTCAGTAAGAAAACGAAGGCTGCAACGGTCTCAGTAACCCGCCATGTGCCCTGATGAAGGACGCGTGGGGGCGCCGTTGCCACGTCCTCGAGGGAGGCCCCGAGGACCTACGGACCAGGCGGGCCACGGAAACGCTCACCCAGATCCCCGAGGGCGAGGGCGAGGGCGAGGGCGAGGGCGAGGGCGGCGCGGTGGGGAAAACCAGAGCGGCCAGAGTCAGGTTGACGCGCCGCCCCACCTAGTGGCTGCGGACTTAAGGCAAGTTACGTCTGGGCTCCTCTTCTGGAAATGGGGTCACCACTGGTACCTTATCCCAGGGAAGACTGTTGGGAAGCTTAATTGCGATAGTATATGGTGGCTAGCATTTTTGTACACACCCCTAAAACCACCACCACGACCCAACCAACACCCAACGCTTATTAACTTCCCGGAGGCTCCCCCATAGAAGAGAAGCTCTAGCTCAACAGAGAGCTACTGTATTCCATTCTCTCAGGGCACCTTCTAGTCCTTTGTTCCGAATCCGGAAAGGAATGTTACAAACCCTGGTCCTCACTCTCAGGAAGCCCACGGTGTGCCTGAGGGGGAATGAATGGGACACACGCAGGAAAATGACTTCAAAATCAACAGCATCTGACAGTCTCTAGGAATAAGGGGTGCCGGCCCCCCCTGTCCAGCTGCGCACTCATCACACCTGGTCTTCCCAGCACATCGTGCTCACTTCCCTGGTCCAGTTCCCTGTTGAAGGAGAAGGCTGGTGGCCACCCCTAGGAATGAGGGATGGGCGGGGGAGGGGCACCGGACTCTGTGTTGGCAGTTGCCATGGTTTTGCCTGGGGTTCTGGAGCCAGCCCGCCCACTCCCTGAGACACTGAGGTCACAGGAGCAGTAGGTCAGAGCTTGGGGGCACGGGAGGAGTGCCACTCTGGAGCCCACTGGCACACCTGTTGAGATGGAGTCCTCAGATGGGCAAGGGGATGAAGAGGACAAACCGCAAGAGAAGGTGAAGTGGGGCTGGGGATGGGAGGGAGGGAGCAAGGAAAGAAGGGCCCTGTTTTCGGAAAACAGAGACTACAAAATTCAAGTAAGAGGAGAAGAGGGAAAACTGGTGAGGTACATGAGTGAGCAAGAAACCAAAAGAACAAGGGAGGGTTAATTCATTCAAATTGTTTATCAAGGACCTATACTACTGGCAAGATGATGGGAAGATTCCTGGTAAGGTGATTGTCGGTTATGAAGACACAAGGGTGTGTGTGTGTGTGTGTGTGTGTGTGTGTGGTTGTGTGGGGTGTATGTTTATAACATTGATCAGCCAGAGTCCTCTGTCTCTGGGGCCTGGAGGAACCTGGGGCCTGGACCCTCTCCATCTACTAACCTCCCATTGCCTGATCTCTCCCTTCAGAATGGTCTGGGCCTGGATCTTCCTTGTTCCCCCTGAACACAGGCAGGAATTAATACTTTTCTGAGAGGCTTTTATAAGGTCAGGAGCAAATTCCACCATGTCAATCTAATTCTGTGCTCTGCCTTCAAGTCACTTTATCTTCATTAATTAGATTTCTTTTTTGCCCCACTTTTGCTGTCAGAAAATTCCTTCTCACCATTACCCTCACCATCACACCTTTTTTCTGAGTGCCCATGAGCATGGCATGATTCTTAGGGTTAGGGACAGAAAGAGGTGCGCCTGAGACTTAGGTATTCAACCAATGTTCGCCGAAGGAATGAGTAAACGAGTCCCTGCTCATTCCTCCAAGGAGTGACTTAACTCCCCTGGTGCCTTAGTGCTCTTGCCTGTAACCGGGGAGGGATGATGATTTCAAAGCTCACAGAACTTGTGAGTGAATAAGATGAGTTAATGTTCACCTAGAGCTTTGAAAAGTTAGCTACTGTGCTACGCTATAATTATTATTTTTTAAAATGAGTTGGGCATTCTAGGTTTTCTTTTCTTTAAAATTTTATTTTAGGTTAACTCTTATTTTCTTATTCACTTTTATTTATTTATTGTAAAATATCTTTTTATTGATTTCAGAGAGGAAGGGAGAGGGAGAGAGAGATAGAAACATCAACAATGAGAGAGAATCATTGATCAGCTGCTTCTTGCACTCGCCACCCCCTACCGGGGACCAACCCTGCAACCCGGTCATGTGCCCTTGACAGGAATCATACCCGGGACCCTTCAGTCCACAGGCCAACACTCTATCCACTGAGCCAAACCTGCCAGGGCTCTTTTTCTTTTAAATATATTTTTATTTATTTCAGAGAGGAAGAGAAAGAGAGAGAGGAACATCAAAGATGGGAGAGAATCATTGATTGTCTGTCTCCCCCACACCCCACACTGGGGATCAAGCCCACAACCTGAGCATGTGCCCTGACCAGGAATTGAACCATGACCTCCTGGTTCATAGGTCAATGCTCAACCATTGAGCCACACTGGCTGGGCCATTCTAGGTTTTCTAAGCAGGGGTTCTCAGAGATGGGTTTCTTTGCCCAGGACTCACTTGTCTCAGGGCTGAGTCAAGGAAAAGGTCATAGGGAAAATGGAGAAAGGCTTTGGCCAGCATTTGATTCAGTGATTGTCCAGCACTGCTTCTCAGGAGCAAAAGCCCCCCCAGCTGACCACTGCCCCCTGTCTCCCCCCAGGTGATGGATGTACCCTGCTTGGAGAAGAGCTCCAGCACCATCCCCGCTGGAGACTCACTTGTGTGCCATGCCAAGGGCCTGGACCAGTGTACCTTCAGAATTGTGAGTAAGGGGCCGTCCCAGGACCCTCTTCCCTGGTCCCTACACATCAGGAAACCTGGGCCAGAAATTGGCAGGCCTCAGACCCATAGCTCATTGCCTTACTCGTCACACTCTTGGGAAAGAAGTGGGGTAGGACATGGCCTGGAGCCTCCTCACCTCACATGTGGAAAGCCCTCCTGGGTCCTAAGGGCTGCAGCTGGACTAACCTGCTGGTTGCTTGGGGTGGCCCATCTGCCTCTTTTTTCTCATATGGCTGCTCACTTCTCTCGTTGCCTCCTCAGTGTAAAGAATGTTTAAGGCCATTAAAGAAGTGCCTGCGAAAGTTGTACCTGCCCCAGGACCTTCCCCAGAAGAAGAAGCTAAAGTATATGAAGCAGAGCCTTGTGGTCCTGGGCGACCACATCAACACCTTTCTGAAGCACTACTGCCGAGCCTGGGAAATGAAGCACTGGAAGAAGTAGGGCAGCCTCCTGGCCCTTCCCCTACACCCACTCCTGGGTCACCCCCTCTAGATTCCAAGTCACACCTCAGTCAAGATCCCCTAGTCCCTCATCTTGATGTGAAAGAGTCAGGATCCTGGAGTGAGCATGGGGAAGATGGGGTGGAAAGAACAGGGTTCTCTAGTCACTCAGAGCAGCATTGATTCACCACAGCTGTACACACAGAGGACAAAAAACTCTCCTGACCCTGAGGACAGTGGTCTCTGATTGAACAGGTTCTGTGTGGTGTGGGCGCTCATCACCAGCACGGGTATCCAAGGTCTGGAAAATCCCCATATCTCCATTCCCCCAACCAAAAACCAAGGAGACAGCCCGTGGCCCATTTTTCCCTGGGGGAGAGGGGGTGTCCCGGCCACAAGACAAATGCTGGAGGGACAGGGGCTGTGCTCTGCCTCCCTCAGCCTCAGGTTTTTCCCTGTAGGATGCTCTGGAGATTCGTCTCCCTCTTCTCGGAGCTGGAGGCAAAGCAGCTTCTCAGGCTCTACAAGTACACCAAGAACAACCAGAACACCAAGTTCCTGGTGAGAGGCTTGGGGAAGCTCCTCCTGGGCCCCGCTGAGGGCTGGTTGGTGTGCACGTAGGGTTCAAAGAGCAGGTTCAAACAACTGGCACAGAGGGAAGCCCTGCTCTACCAACCATGCCCCGACTCTCCTCCCCCCAAACCCCCCTCTCGCCCTGCCACCGGCACATACTCTCTAACTGTGCAGCTTTAACCCAACCCTCTTCTTCTCTGGGTCAACGGCTGTTCCTCTGAACACCAATGCGTGGATCGGTTCAGTGATTCCTCCTCTGAACACCAGGAGCTGCCATTTTAGCAATTCCTGGGTTTCACCAGCCAGGAAAATTTCAAAAGATATTTTCAGGCTCTCAATTTTAATTTTGCGAAGGACTTTTAAAAAAAATTGCTTCACTGCAAACACATGAAACCCTGTAACTCAAAAAAAGAAATGGAGGACCTACCTCAAAGTAAAGAACCACCCAGGAACAGACCGTCGGCAGCCTGGCCTCCATGTTTCCAGGACCCTTTCTCTGCTGCATCCGTGACTCTCCATCCTTCTGGCTAGGCACAGGTTTGGTGCAGCCAGACCGCAGCAGTTTCCCAACAAGGGCATGGCTGGCACTGTGGAACTCGGGCCCCTCACTTCTCCACACCCTTCTGAATACTATGTCCCCATTGCAGGCAGCGTTCTGCCCTTTGGACGCTCCGGAGAGCTGCTTGCTGGCTGACCAGGAAGACAATCTGCCCAAGCTCTGCAGCGCCTGGGGGCTGCACGGTAACATCAGCGGCATGAAGGAGAGGCTATCCAAGATGCAGGCCCCCAGCGGCGAGGCCTCCCTGCTAGCGGAGCCAAGGTCCAGGGTCCACGTGAGGAGAGGTGATGCCCACTAGACGTGTGGAGAGTGCCTGGAGGAGGGCACTTGCCACTTCCCTCCTTTCCATTGTTTCTCAACCCTGCATTTCTTTTTCTGTCCATTTTCCTTCCCCTTCTCCCCTTTGTTTTCTCTTTTTCCTCCCCCTCCTGGCAGGTATGCTCATTATAGAAAGTAGGAGATGTGCAGATAGGTAGAAATCAGAAGAGGGGAAATCACTATTGTTGTTTTGGTGTTTCCCTCAGTGTTCTGTGTAATTTCCCCCTCTCATGATACATACAGTTTTGAATTCTGCATTTTTCAGTTAACATTTAAGTGAAGGCACTTTCCCATCTGACCAGAAGCAGAGCAGAGATTGTTTCTAGTGGCCATGAGTGGGGACTCCCAGGAAGTGTCCTAGCAGCAGGACACCCACTGTAAGTGTTGGGTGGGGTATGGGCTAAGGGAGAGCACTCATTCCCAGAAGGGCAGAGAATGGCCTTCCCAGCAGCTCTGGCCTCAGCGATGACTGCACTGCCTGACTCTGAACAGAGACTCTTCAATGGGAGGTGCCCCAGCCATGGTTGGAACCTATGAAGACCTCTTCTGTGCAGTGAGGTGCAAAGAAATGTTGGAGCCACCCTCTCCTCACCCTTCTGGAACTGGCTCCTGGGGTCAGTGAGCTGTTCTTATTTAGCTCCTGGGGTAGAAAGTGGAGGCAAATAGGGTTCCCTAGGACCTCAGAGCATGGTCCTAAGTTGGACCCAAGTGTTTTCTCTGAAGGCCGGCCAGCTGGGGCTAATGCAGATCAGCAACCCTCATGGCCTTGTCCCCTAGTCTAGCTGGACCGAGTGGGAGAGCAGGTCAGGTGCAGTGAGCACAGGTTAGGCAGCTACTGAGACCCAGAACCCTGCCTGGGCTCTGTGTGGGTCCCTGGTCCCAGTGCCTACAGTTAAAATTGGGGAAGTGAAACCTATAATGGAATGAAGACCAGTCTGTCATGAAGATGATCTAGGCCAGTGGTCGGCAAACTCATTAGTCAACAGAGCCAAATATCAACAGTACAACGATTGAAATTTATTTTGAGAGCCAAATTTTTTAAACTTAAACTTCTTCTAACGCCACTTCTTCAAAATAGACTCGCCCAGGCCGTGGTATTTTGTGGAAGAGCCACACTCAAGGGCCAAAGAGCTGCATGTGGCTCGCGAGCCACAGTTTGCCAACCACGGATCTAGGCCAAGGAATCCATGAATCAGAGGAAATTATGTATCTCATAATTTCACTTAGGCCTTACAGCATCCCGAGGAGCTCAGTATTATTATCCTCCTCTTACCAAGGACCAATCTGAGGCCTTAGGGCAAAGGTGGGACAGGCTGTCTGGAGGAGGCAAATTTGGGACAGGCTTTAAAGAAAGGGATAAGGAGAGGAAGTGGGGAAGAGAGGAGATGAAGGGGGACAAACGTGTGTGCAGAGATGAGGGGCAATGAGCAGACAGTCCGGGTTTAGAGGTGGATAGCAGAGCAGGATGGAGACGCACAAGATACGGGTAACAGGGAAAACCCTTGTATGGTAGGTTAAGAAGTTTGGATTTCATGCAATTCTTAAAATAATGTTTTATTACTACAAACATAAGCATCATAGAAAGTTAGATAGTACAGATAAGCAAAAATAAGAAAATATAAACAGCACATTGTCATCACCACAGCTAGCACCTACCAAATGTTTTTTATGTATATAAAACATCTATTTTAACCAAAATGAGATCACGATGTATATACTTCTTTTTTTTGGTGGGGGTTTTCTGTTTTCTTGAGAGAGAAACATCAATTTGTTGTTCCATTTATTATGCATTAATTGGTTGACTCTTTTTATTTTTTATTGATCTCAGAGAGGAAGGGAGAGGAAGGGAGAGATAGAAACATCAGTGATGAGAGAGAATCACTGATCGGCTGCCTCCTGCATTCCCCACACTGGGGATCAAGCCTGCAACCCGGGCATGTACCCTGATGGGGAATCGAACCGTGACCTTCTGATTCATAGGTCCACGTTCAGCCACCTAGCCACGCCACCCAGGCCATTGGTTGATTCTTGTATGTGGCCTGACTGGGGCCCAAAACCTTGGGGTGTTGTGACAACACTCCAACCACCTGACTACCTGGCCAAGACCACAATGTATATACTTTGGATTTGAACTTGTGTTCTTCAGTTAACTTATCAACCTTCCATGTCAATATTTTCATTTCATCTATTTGTTGTATTAAATACTCCATTTTAAAGTTTCCCAAAAGTCTTTTGCACTGGCTTCCCAAACTTCACGCATCCCACCTGGCTATGTGTCTTAAGTCTCTTTTACCCTAATAGACATCTTTCTTATTCCCTGACCTGTTGAAGAGCTCAGGCTATTGTTCAGCAGAATGTTCCACTTTTTCTTGTTTCTTTCTTTTGGCATTTTTTAAGCTTGCTCTTCTATCTATAAACAGGACTTTGGATCGAAAGTCTAGATGAATTCATGTTAAAAATAAAATTTGGAGGAGGCTAGGAGACATTAGAGATAAGGTTATGTTCTTCCTGTGTGTGTTACATAAGAAAACACATACTATACTATCTGATGGACCTCCCATGATGAACTGAGTTTTATCCGTGCAATTAAAGGTAACGTGCATGGTGTTTCTTTGGCACCATGTTTATGTCAGTTCTGAAGTAAAACAACGGCAATGGTGTTTGCAAACAGTCCAGCACTAAAGCACTGGGAACTGGAGCATGAAACAGAGAGAGGAGTGGGGAGGAATCAGTCTGTAGCCAGATGTCAAGAAATATGGGTCTTGCCCTGGCCAGTGTGGCTCAGTTGATTAAGCATCGTCCCATGCACCGAGAGGCTGCTGGTTCGATTCCTGGTCAGGGCACATGCCTGGGTTTTGGGCTCGATCCCCAGTGGAGGAGCATGCAGGAGGCAGCTGATTGATGGTTCTCTCTCATGAGGCAATGGGCAGGCCATTTTCTTACTCTGTGGCTCGGGGAGAATCCCGCATCTGTAAACTACCCCACAGATTTCTGTGAGAAAACAGGGATATAGGTTGGAAGTAAGATTTTGTTTTCCTTTCTTTAGATCTCTACCACTGCTCCCCAAATGTTACAGACTGAAGTTCTTAGTATTTGTGATGTCATCAGAGCTGTCTCTGACCTTCCCTTTTTCAGGTTCTTTAAGGAAACTTCATCAAACACCAAAACTCAAGAGAAAGAGGATTAAGGAAGCCCCAGAAACCCCAGAGACCGACCCATAAGAAGACCTGGCTGAGGCAGAGGGACAGCTCGCCCTAGGTCCCAGAGCACATGTTTGTCTTCAGACCTCTGCACCTGGGGAGATGGGGACCCCTACCCCTGAGGGGAAAGAATAAACTTGTCTTTATCAAAAGGATGCTTGGGTCTTAATTGTGCATAAATGGGATGGGAAATAAGCATCCTTAAGACAGGTCTATTTTACTTAGCTAACAAGCACCATTCATTTTTTTTATTTACTTAAAAACATTTACCAGCCACCTTTTGAGTGGCAGGTGCTCCACACATACACAGATAATAAGAAGTGATCACTTGTGTCAAGGACCATCACAGTCTAGTGGGGAGACACGTGTGAATAGACATTACATCAGGGTGAATACAGGGGCCTGGGGAAGACCTCAGGAGTAACAAAGAAGCTGATATGTGCTTGCCAGATGGGAGCATGGGGAGTGGAGTGGGCCTGGGGTCAGAGAGTGAGAAGTCTGGCAGTCTGCCCTAATCGCCTGGATTTAACCTTGTGGGGAAGTTTGGGGGGTCAGGAGGGCCGTGGTAAGGGAGATATCAAGCAGCCAAATTGGGCTGTTGTGACCTGGGGATTAGGTAGATGCTCTGGAGACTGTAAGCAAAATGCATGGAAGTGAGAGAAGGCAGAGGCAGACCAAAGAAGAAACAGTAGTCTTCGCCAGGAGGGTGATTCAAACCAGTGGTCAAAAATCAGCAGCCTGCTGAAACCGGTTTGGCTCAGTGGATAGAGCGTCAGCCTGCGGACTGAAGGGTCCCGGGTTCGATTCCGATCAAGGGCATGTACCTCGGTTGCGGGCACATCCCCAGTAGGGGGTGTGCAGGAGGTAGCTGATCGATGCTTCTCTCTCATCGATGTTTCTAGTCTCTATCCCTCTTCCTTCCTCTCTGTAAAAACAAAACAAAAATCAGCAGCCTGTGTGCTGCATTCAGACCAGTGATGTGCTTACTGTATTTGCCACTTACGGAGTCTACTTGTTTATAAAACATTTTTAAAAGGATTGCTTACCAGTATGAACTCAGTACATTTCCCATGAAAAACAACAGACTTCTGGCTTTTAACAACTGGCCACACTTGAACCTGCCTTGGGTGATCCCTGACACTGAGATAAGGGCAAAGCAGGCTGGAGGTGTGTGTCCTTGATAATTGCGGTCTCTCGTATTTTCTCTACTCCTGAGAGATTTCACTTAGGAAGTCACAGGAAGGCGTCCCCTGTGTGAGGCAGCACTGCCACCTAGAGGAATTATGGGTCTCTACTTACTCTTACAACCAAGGCAGGGTGTGCAGAGAGATGGAGACTAGGAGGAAGTGGGGGAGCTGTCCGCTTTGGGGACAATTAGGAGGCCTGAAGGCAAAATGGGCAACAGGTGAGGCATGGCTTTGGCACCCTTAACTCTTAAATTCAGTGGGATTTCAGCATTCCAAAAGGGCAGATCACTTGACATTGCTCAGCTCAAAATCCTCCAACAGCACAGGATACTAGTAGCACACTTGTATACTAGAATGGTAGATACATGTTACTGTACATTTGTCCAAACACATACAATGTGCAAACAAGAGTGAACCCTAACATAAACTATGAACACTGAGTGATTATGATGTGTCAATGTAGGTTCATCAAGCGTAACAAATGTACCACTCTAGTGGAGAAGGCTATGCATGTGTGGGGATGGCAGTATACAGGAAATTTCTGTACTTTCTGCTCAGTTTTGCTGTGAACCTAAATAAAGTATTGAAAGAAACAAACCCCTCCAACAGCTCTTTACCTCATGCAGATTAAAAGCCAAAGTATGTGCTATAAGGCCATTTATAGTCTATTCCTACTATCCATCCATCGTGTTACTTCTCTGCTCTCATCCTTGCATTCTCACAATTGTCAAGCATGCTCCTGCCTCAGGGCCTTTTCACTGGTTGTTTCCTCTGTCTGGAATGTTCTTTCTCAAGATACCTACTTGCTAACTCCTTAATTGCTCTCAAATCTTTGTTCAGTGCAGCCGACCCTGTCCTCTCTTTTAACACGCCCCCCCATACACACTCTAAATATCCCTGTTTTTGTTTTCCTAAAGCACTTATACCCCTCAAATATTAGATAATTTAGTTTATGATTTTACTTATTTATTTTAATATATTTTATTGATTTCAGAGGGAAGGGAGAGGGTGAGAGATACAGAAACATCAATGACGACAGAGAATCATTGATTGGCTGCCTCCTGCACGCCCCCTACTGGGGATCGAGCCCGCAACTCAGACATGTGCCCTTGACCGGAATTGAACCTGGAACCCTTTAGTCCACAGGCTGATGATGCTCTATCCACTGAGGCAAACCGGCTAGGACTGATCTTATTATTTATTTATTGATGGTCTTCTCCCACTAAAATATAAGTTCCAGAGGGCAGAGCTTTTTGTATGTTTTATTTCATTGCTATATCCCAAGCAATTACGATAGTACCCAGCATGTACTAGGTAGGTACTTAGACATTTGTAGAATGAAAGATTGAATGAAAAAATGAGTGAATGAACAAGCCCAAATAGAACATTTAATCCAACCAACTCCTGATTCAGATGGGGAAAAAGAAGCCCAAGAAAAAAGGTGACTTCTCCAAAGTTGTATAGGATGTCAACACCAGAAGTGGCACTAGAACTCGGACCTGATGACCCTCTCACATCAGCAGACGTCCCACACACTAATGACACAAATATGTGGCCAAAGCATTTTCCACAAAAGATAAGTAACCCACAAAGCTCAATCCATTGCTTCTCCTGGTATCGTTTGTTTTTTTTCTCTTTCTTCCTTTCTTTTTCTTTCTCTTTCTTCTGTCTTCTCTCTCTCTCGTTAATCCTCACTTGAGGATATTATTCTATTGATTTTAGATAGAGTGGAAGGGATGGAAGGGGGGAAAGGGAGAGAAACATGGAGCAGTTGCTTCCAGTATTCCCCACCCCACCCCGACAGGGATTGAACCTGCAACCTAGGTATGTGCCCTGACCAGAAATCAAACCTGCCACCTTTTGGTGTATGGGACCATGCTCCAATCAGCTGAACCACCCAGCAAGGGTAGAAATTTGATTATTCTGACACCAACATAACATGCAGAATATGTGGACAGGCAATGGATCACAGCCAATAACAGGAAGGAAAAATAAACTACAGAGTGGGGCAAAAGTAGGTTTACAATTGTTTATATGGAAAATGACAATAATACAATAAACTCTCATGTACTCACAACTGTAAACCTACTTTTACTCCCCACCCCCAACCCCTGTATTTAAGTAGTACCAAGACCGAAAAACAAACCCTGATTCTGTGCTGAGCCGGAATTTAAATGCAAATCAACTTCTACATGTTACATCAATGTTCTAATCCAGAAATTGCAGTTGAAGTTTATCAAGCACTGTCTGAAAGTGATCAGGTTTTTCCAAATTTTATGTATCATGTCTGATTTAACTGCTTATGCAAGTTAAAAGCCTTTGCCCTGACATTTAAAAAAATGGTGGTAACTCAGCTTTACTACCTTATTTGTAAATGTACAGTTCAGTAGTGTTAGTATATTCACTGTTGTGCAACTGATCTCCAGATCTTTTTCATTTTGCCAAACTGAAGCTCAGTACCCATTAAGCAACCACTCCCCATTTCCCCCTCCTCCTAGCTCTGACAACCACCATTCTACTTCCTGTTTTAGGAGTTTGACTACCTTAGATACCTCACATAAGTGGAATCACACAGTATTTACGCTTCTTCCCCTTCCTTTTGTGACCGGTGTATTTCACATAATGCCATCAAGGTTCATCTGTGTCAGGTTCCCTTTCTTTTTAAGGCTGAATAATGTTTCATTGTATGTAGTATATACCACATTTTAAAAAATCCATTTATCTGTTGATGGACATTTGGGTTGCTTCCATATTTTGGCTATTGTGAATGCTATGAACATGGGTGTATGAGTACCTGTTTGAATCCTGCTTTTTATTCTTTTTTAAAATATATTTTATTGATTTTTATTTTTTACAGAGAGGAAGGGAGATAGTTAGAAACATCGATCAGCTGCCTCCTGCACGCCCCCTACTGGGGATGTGCCCGCAACCCAGGTACATGCCCTTGACCGGAATCGAACCTGGGACCCTTCAGTCCGCAGGCTGACGCTCTATCCACTGAGCCAAACCGGTTTCAGCTGCTTTTTATTCTTTTAGATATATTACCTAGATGAGGGATTGCTGGGTCACATGGTAATTCTATTTTTAGTTTTTTGAGGAACCACCCATTTTCCAAAGCAGATGCATCATTTTATATTTCCACCCTCATGCGCTATAATAGCCATCCTAATGAGTAATATGCCTTGAATTTTTTTCAAATAAATATTTCTTTATTGATTTCAGAGAGGAAGGGAGGATAGAAACATTAATGATGAGAATCATTGATTAGCTGCCTCCTGCACACCCCCTACTGGGGATCGAGCCTGCAACCCAGGCATGTGCCCTTGGCCAGAATCGAACCTGGGACCCTTCAGTCCGCAGGCTGACGCTCTCTCCACTGAGCCAAGCTAGCCAGGTCTGCCTTGAATTTTTAAACTCTAGAAATGTGCATAAAATAAGTGGGTATAATTTGCTAACACTTAGAATAGTATCTGTTACAGAGTAAACTGTTAAATTTGTTAAATAAATGCACAAATTGCCAAAGTTTATAAGCTGGAAACAGTCTTAATTCTGTAAGTTATATGATTATATGGTAATGGCTTTAACAAAGCTTTAAGTAATATATTGCATAAGTATCAAGAGAAACTTAAGTCTTATTGGAAGCCTCTCTTGTCCATTGAGCTACACAGGTAAGACTTTACATAGGAAACGACATTCCATACAAGAAGAGCATGTTAAAAGTCTCAAGTGGGTAAAAGTAAAAATGTACAAATTCAGTACATTTGTACTTAAAGCCAGTGCTGGCTGTTCCAAGGTGAAATTTTGTCTAAATGTTTTATTTTAAAAAATTTGATTTTACTTCTTGTAACTGTTTTACGAGTGCTTAAAGATTCTTATGTGTCATCCTGGTTTTTGTTTTTTCTTGAAAGACTGAATTTGATCCCACCATTCATATGAGGAAATGAAACACAAAGAAGCTTATGACTCTTATCTCCAATTCCCAGTCAGAGGCAGAGCTCAACTGTAACTCAAATCCAGAGTTTTGTGCACTATGAAGGCCTGCAGAATTTCAGCAGGTCTCATCACCCACTTTTTAGCCTTTTAAAGTTAAAAGACTAGGAAAAAGAATGGTATAGCTGCTTTGGTAAAGTCTAAAGTCCCCTGCATTACTGTGCTGTCTTTTCCAAAGTACTTTCATGGGCACCATTTCCAAATACTGTTACCTTGTGCCTCCTCTGCCACACATCTTTCTTTTCTTGAACAAGAGCACTTATGTCCTGGTTCCAACAGCTTCTCTCGCGCTGTTCTCTAATGAAAACAATCTGCAATGCTTAAATCCCAAGTCCTAATCAAAAGTGTCCAGACTAAATTGGAAACACACTATAAATGCAGGAACACTATATTTATTAGGTCAATAATTCATTTTTAGCAATACAAGTACAGAATATATCACAATGCTGGTTACAAACATACTTAGTATGGTTTAATGGTTACAAATAATGGTGGGTACTACAAGTTTGTGATAAGAATGATATGAAAGGTCATTATGACACAATGAAGAATTGTCCAAAAAAAAAAAAAATCTATCAATGACCTTAGATATTTCTATAGAAATTATTGTGGCACTATTAGTGGGGATTCTCGTGTAAAGAATTGTTAGTGATTTGCTTTTAATCATTTCATTAAGAGCTTTTTATTTTTAATCCGTTAAACTAAAATCCCCTGTTGCTTAATAAAGTATAAAAATAGTACTGACCTGGTAATATTTAATAAAATGTAGCATTCATTCACATCATAAAAGTAGAACTAAATTGAAAGTTTTAGTTACCATGGCAACATATCTTCCCATAAAAGGAATATACAGAAATGAGTAATGTTACACATATGGTACCTGCAACAGTTATTTAGTGATCCAACATTTAACTTGTGCACCACAAACCAAGTTTTCTAGATATCTATATATAGCATATAATTTTAATCTTAAATTTTACTTTTGAAAAAATGTACACTTCAACAAACTCACTAAGGCCACTCATGCTATCGATACCTAGGATTGCAATTAAAGAAGGGTATTATTTAATAAATCCTAAAGTACACTCCTTCAGATCACCAACAAGGTACAACCAGTTTTCTGCCTAAAACATTCCTGAGATTTGTGGACAATACAACTATACTAGTGTTCAAGCTGGAGATTAATCCAAATGTCAGATTTTAAAAAAAGAATTTCCTAGCAAGATCTGAGGTTCTCCAAAGCCAAGAGGTGAAATATACATTAATTTTAAAGCAAAATGAAACTCTTAAAAAATTTGCACTAATTATAAATAAGTGTTTTTCCAGTAGTAACTCTGCTATTCAGAAAAAAGAAAAAAACAACAAAACACAACAAGCAGTTTGGAAGCATCAAGGCTACACATTCTGGGGAAAGAATAAATACCAACTGACAGTAATCTATACCTGCTACTTAGGAAACAATTCCTTCAAAAGTATGGCCAAAAGCTTCAATTATGTTTTAGGCATGTTTACTGTTGAGTATTTGCATTAGAAGGAGCAGCCAAGTGGCAACAGTTATTATTTTATAAGGTTGCAGTCTCTGTACTCAATCTTCACCATATTATGAACTCTTCCCCAAACAACCTAGAAGCAAAGGTCTTTGTCAAATTTTTTTATTTTCAAAAATGAAAGCATATTGGGATTACTACGAAGCAACAGTGAGTTCATTCTTAAGCAGAGACAGAGCTTTGATATGGTAATAAGGGTCCTAATACTTTCAGCAAAGTCAGTTTTGGGGACCCATAAGAATAATGGTCTAAAAAACCCATCCGACTCCATTAAACTGGATGCAGAAGTGACTGACCACCTGTGTGGCACATGTGTTACAGAGCTCCCTGATGCACCCAGCTTGAGTAGCACCAAACTTTAGGAAAAAGACTGGATAAGAGAAATGAAAGTCAGAGAGGATGAGACCAAAGGCCCCTTTTTAACATTACTTTGAACTTCCAGAAAAATCTTTTAAGTTGATCTAGGCTTCCTTACACACAATCCTACCACATGAGAAAATTTTGTGAGAGCTATTGGTTATTGTGAGATAAATTTTCTTTTCTTCCTTGATTTTTTTTTAATTCTAGAAATTATGGTGACATTTACCTCTCTAACTTATTCTAAACATTCCACACTATAAATTATTAGGGTGTTATTCTTCATTAGAACCATAAATAGCATATTAAGTTATTAACAGAAGATGACAATCTCTTTTCTCAATCTAGAGTATTTGCATTATATCAAAGTGCTTGGATTGACAGAAAACTACATTAAAGTAGTGATAATAAGGGAAAACTGCCAATAATGATTTTTATTTTTTAGATAAAACTGGCTGCCACTTAACATTATCATGCTGCGATCCTAGGCTCCTAGTATCATGTTGCTTTATCACAGAATATGAGCTAAGTTAAGCTCAAACTGAATGAGGCCTTAAGTCATTTGCTTGATTTTATCCTAGGAAATGTTGTATGTGCACAAAACCCAAAAATATAGGTTAAAAAAAAAAACTTCATATGGAAACATAAGTTTCAAAATATTTATTGAAAAACAATTTATCATGACATTCCTATACCACAAACATACCACAGGACTCTAAATAACCAACAAAAGTATACAAAGCCTATCCTGAAAATATCTTTGGAGGTATTAAATATATAGGCCCATGAGGATAGAGCTGAGTAAACTTAAAAATGTTAGTCCTTGGTCACACAGACTATTTGGTAATTAATAAAGAGGTGCCACTTGGCATTAGATTGCAATTAACTTGGAGGGGGGAGGTGCAGGTGTGCCAATGTACGCTTTTAGAAATTAGAAAACAACTGAATAAACAGGTTTTAAAATCATGTAGATATAATCTTAGGATCTGGGCTTGCGTAATCTCATTAGGTACCTCCCCCAATCAATCCCCTCCCGGGGACTTAAATATACTGGCTCATAACTAACAAGACTGCAAGTAACAGTTTTAAACAAAGTTATATTCGGGAAGTTCAAAAAAGTGTTTAAAATCAAATTTATCTGAAATTTCCAATTAATTTTTCAGCACTGAATGTGACGGACAGTTTAGATATTCCCCACCTCCCACCCCAACATGCATGTTAAAAGAAAACCAAAATTCAACACACATCCACTCACCCATAGACTACCCCAAGCAGTCAGCCAGGGATAAAATCTCTAACAGCCAAGTCATGGACCCCTGAAAATAGGGGGGAAAACCCTGATTCTTAACTATAGAGGCACCAAATAGGCCACTATAATAAGAACTGAGGTAACAGCAAAAGACCATTTTGTTGCTTGGATTGCTACATGTCACACTTCTCAAATCTGAATATTACCTCAACATTAAACAACCTGACTTATAAAAAAAAATCAAAACCCAATAAACAGAAAAAAAAACAAAAACAAGTTAGTGAGATAAACATATTAGGGAATTTTTCCATTTGACTCTTGAATTTCAAATAAAATGACCCAGGTGTACTAATATGACCTAGTTGTACCATCTTTACCATAAAAATGAAAGATTTCTAAGACTTGTTTATTTGGGGCATTCATTTTTCTATTAATCCCTACAAACCGTATAGTAACCTAAAATTCTCATCCGGACAAGAGAAATTTCATGACTCTTAGCCAGTGTACTTGTTAACCGCATTGATTATTAGGGTAACATTTTAAAATGAGGGGGATGGATGCAGCAGGTATTACAGACTTTCTTATGGCATTGCCATCTGTGTACCTTGACTAAAGCTATGCCACTTAAATTGCCAAGTTTGGTGTTCTATCACATGAATATAATTTTTGCATTATCACTTTTCATTATACATTTAAGTGAAATCGTTTTACCGATAAAGGTAAGTGCAGGGGCTAAATAATCTAAAGCCTCTGGTCCAAATAACCCTTTAACCCTTCCTACATTAGGCTGGTCCTTTTTAGCTCTTCCTGGTCCTGTTAGCAAATGTTATAAGAGCATCTTGCATTGTTGTACCAAAAGAAAAGAAAAACCAAGAGTTAAAACTGCTGGCCTATCAGCTTTTCTATTACTTACAGATCAACACTGGTCCAGTACAGATGAATCTGACAGCCCTTCCCTTGTAATAGAGCTCTGGAATGGCTGTATCCACTTCTCTGGGTTAGGTAGCCAAACCCAAGTCAGGATGTCCCTCTTCTACTAGTATTTCTGTTAATTTTCTATACTGCATATAAAGATTTTCCCCATGAAATTTCTTTACAGTACAGTATTGAATACCTCCATAAGGAAGAATTATATGTTAAAAAGTTGTTAATATCATCCTTACATAATAAGAATGCAACTCTTAAACTCTTAAATAGTTTTATTAGGGGTTCTTTTTCCCTTCAGGCTTTCTGCAAAATTACTTAAAAAGAAAAAAAAAATTCCTGTTGTTTGTTCTACTAAGTTGAAAATATGGGCCAGACTACTTATACATGCGGTACATGCGGAATATAACTGAATATATGCTTATACCTACGGACACTCTGTAAGATAGGGATCACCCAAATAGGGTCAATGGACTGGACCAGTGTTTCAATGCAAATTCCAGCCCCAAAAAACAACATGGTTTTGATTTCACAGTATGAATTCCCTGGAATCTGGGAAAAGGTATATTAGTTAACTGAGGTCATGCCTCAGCAGCTCGGTCCCTCAGCATGCTGAGAAATCAGAAAGGACTGCACCACTTCTTCAGTGGACTGGGGGCTGGTATTGACGTCTTCAAGAGCATCGGTCACTGAATACTGTCGATCTCGCAACCGGTTCCAGTTAGACAGAATATTGTGATATTCAAACACTTTCTCGTAATTTCCAATGGAGTTGTAAAGTTTAATGAGACCTCGGTAATCATATTCTAGTCCACTATAGCCTTCACCAAAAAGTTTCTTCCCTGAAAGTGACAAATAAACAAACAATAACACACAGAAAGAAGAGAAAAAGAAAGTTCATATAAGGAAATAACAAACAAGTTTCTATAAGACAACACGAGTTCAATTCTTTAAATAGGGTGGCTTGATTTTTATTCCCTAGAAAGGAATAAATTCATTTCTTGCAGCAGTGCTTACCAACCCAGTCCTATCCAAAAGCTAGCTCTAAGACTTTCAAAATTTTTTCTGCCTAAAGCAAGGTGGTTTCACCAGAATAAAATTTCATAGTTTGAAAGACTGATTTGAAGAGATCTAAAAGTAAAGAATAATAGCAGCACCAATACATATGCACAAGGCTAATCACTATAGCACGCTTTATAATTGCAAAGTACTAGAAACAAATGAGAACAACCATAGTATATCCACTCAATGTTATATTATGTATCTGTACACAAAGGAGGAAGCTCTTAGCTCTCTATGAACTGAAATGGAGCAACTTATAGGGGATATTGTTAAGTTTAAAATGAAAAAGCAAAGTACAAAGGTACTTATAGTATGCTATCTTTGTGTAAGAAAGAGAAAACAAAATATTTATGTATCTGAACATTTGTGCATTAAGATACACAGAAAGGGTAAATGAGAGAATAATGAAATTGGTTACTCATAACAAGTGGGTGAGAAGTGGGTAGAGAAATTTAGGGGGTTATCACACATCTATGAACATATCTTTCTCTATATAGTTCTAACTTTTAGAACATTAATATTTCACATACTCAAAAAAATTTAACCAAGTAAATAAAGATGGGGGAAATGTTATACAAACATAAACAATGAACCTAATTATGTTTAAAATGAATAACTTACTCTGACTAGGTGGGGTGCAGAAGAATAATAACCCAAGTAAATTTTGAAATATTCTGAGCATGCTAAAGAAAAATAAAACTAAAAAACTATTGAATTCTCATTAGTAGGTTTGTTTTTCATAGTACTAAAGGTTAACAATTCTAAAACTACTTTATGTGTATTTTAGGGATGAGCAAGTAAAAATATTATAGATAATGGGGAATCCACACATACAAGAGATACATGGTTTGACAAAGGTAGCACTGCAGAGGAGAGAGGACAATCTTTTGAAAAAAGTGGTCCATTGGAGTGCTGTCCAGTGCACCAAAAAGGTTGTGGGTTTGATACCCCAACCTAGGCTGTGGATTTGATCATGGTCAGGGCGTGTACTGAAGGCGACATTTCTCTCTCACATCAATGTCTGTCTCTCTCTCCCTTCCTCTCTAAAAAAAAAAGTCCTTAGTAGAGGATTAAAAAAAAAAAAGGTTGTGGGGCAACTGTATATACACATTGGTGGGGGCAGGGGGAGGGGGAAGGGTAAGGAAAAATTTGATCCTTACCTTGCACAATGAAAACAAAATCAATTTTAGGGCTATAGATCTAAATGTGAAAGGTAAAATAAAGTTTCCAGAAGATAATCTTCTAAATTAATATCTTCATGACTTTGGGGTAGGAAATATTTCTTAAACAGAATGCAAAAGATGCTAATCATAAAAGAAAAAACCCCAATATATTTGATTACATTAAAATCTAAAACTTCTGTTCTTTGAAAGGCGTCATTAAAAAAATAAGCAGTAGTGATCTGCAACACATATAACCCACAAAGGACTTGTTAAATCCATATTATATAAAAAACTTTTATAAACCAGTAAGAAAATGACAGAGAAGTCAATATAAAAATGGAGAAGTTGCCCTAGCCAGTTTGGCTCAGTGGATAGAGCATCGGCCTGTGGACTGAAGGGTCCTGGGTTCGATTTCAGTCAAGGACATGTGCCAGGGTTGTGGGCTCGATCCCCAGTAGGGGCGTGCAGGAGGCAGCCAATCAATGATTCTCTCTCATCATTAATGTTTCTCTCACTCTCCCTTCCTCTCTGAAATCAATAAAAATATTTTTTAAAATAAATAAAAAATAAAAATGGAGAAGTTCTAATAAGCACATTAAATGATGATCACAGTATCTTATTTTCTGATATATAAGTCCGAACTGGAAACAATCCAAATGTTCTGAAAATCCATTAACAGTAGAATGAATAAACAAATGATATACTTATCTAATAATATATTATTATAGCACTGGAAATTAACAGACAATAGTGATCTGGAACAACACAGATGATTTTCATTATTCATGTTCACCAAAAGAAGGCAGAGATATAAAAATACGTTATATGATCCCATTAATACCAAGTTAAAAAACCAAGTAAACGTGACCTATAATTAAATCCAGAGAATGGAGGGGGTAATAATTACACAAATACTTTAATTTTTAAAATAACTATTTTTGCCTATACTCGATGTTGAGTCATACTTCATTCTGGTTTCAACATCAATAAATCATGTTTAGTAAAACGTTCCGCCAGATGGTTTTTGGGAGGTTTCTAGAAAAACTGGGTAGCTCTAAACTGATAAATCTTGGTAACACTTCCTTAGCCAATATATAAGATATGTTGATCTCTAAATCAATTGACCAAGAAAATTATAAAATAACATACCAATTGCTATAGATCGCAAATAAAGTTTCTCAGCATTTTCATACTGATTCATGTCATAATTATATAAAGAAGCCAGATGTCCCACTGAAAGGGCAACTTCATAATCTTCTTGACCAAGAAGTTGCTCTTTAATCTGAATTGCTTTAATATGCATTTCTTCAGCTTCCTGAAAAAAAATTAAGCCATATAAACCATTAAATTGTGCTTTGCCTTATGTCAACAATTCTTACCCAATAAACAAGATTCTTCTATGCTCAAGAGATTTTATGGATGTCATAAGGTAATCAGATCAGAGAATATACTATGTTATTCCAAAAGTTAACTACGGGAAGCATTAACAATTTGGGGAAGCTATGTACCTAACCTAATGACAGTAATGATAGTAATAACCTAAGTGATATATAAATTCAGTTCTATGCCAAAAAAAAACAGAGAAAACTTGTCCTGGTAATAAAAAGTTGTTAGAAGAAAATATCATTAAAACATTATAAAATGAAAATTATTTCTTTCAGTTAACACACTCTAAAATTTAACTGAACCTTGTGAAGCTTGAAATTCCATACGATAGCATGTTGATTTATACAGAAGTACATTTTATTTTTTGGAGTTATGATAATTTTTATTCTGACAAATTAAACTCAGGTTAACTGAGGAATAAGTAGATTTTCAGGTAAAAAATAAATGTCTTAGGCAGGTGCTCCCATCCTTTCCTCATTGTGACCCTAAAATGGACATTAAGAATTTATAACCCAGCCCTAACTGGTTTGGCTCAGTGGATAGAGCGTCGGCCTGTGGACTGAAGGGTCACAGGTTCTATTCCAGTCAAGGGCATGTACCTTGGTTGCAGGCACATTCCCCAGTAGGGAGTGTGCAGGAGGCAGCTGATCATTATTTCTCTCTCATCGATGTTTCTAACTCTCTATCCCTCTCCCTTCCTCTCTGTAAAAAAAAAAAAAAAAAAAAAAAATCAATAAAATATATAAAAAAATATTATAACCCAAAATTCTAAGAGAAATTCAGTAAATTTTATCACTATGATTAATAATACTTGCAATATCTGACATTTCTTGCATACCTGCTATGTGCTAGGCATTCTGCCACTTGCTGTACTTAACCTACCTAAGAACTATGTTTTAAGTCTAACTATAACATGCATATTAGTCCTTAGGGTTTGATACATTTCTTATTTTTCCAAGATCTGGATTTTTGAAACATTTATGTTTTAACTACGTTGCTTTATACTAGATATTTTTCCAATTTTTTTTCTTTCATTTTTATTGTTGAAAGTATTACATATATCCCCTTCCCCCATATATTTTCCCAATTTTTAATGAAATAAGGTATGGGTAAAATAAATGTGTACTTTATTATTTAAGATTATGCTTTATTACTTTAGATTATTTAGAGAAAGAAAAATATAGTAAAACACATTTCTACCTTAAATTTTCTCATTGACTGATAAAGTCTTCCAAGGTTTCCATAGTGTTTTGCAGTCTGGACATTGAATTCCCCAAAAGCTTTTTTAGCCAGTTGGAGTGAAGATAGGTGCAAATCATGAGCTTCTTGAAGCAGCCTCTGTTCAGTTTCTTTATTGTGACAATCAATTGCAATCTCCTCTAAAATAAGTGCTGAATAAGAAAGAAATTAGTGTACTTTCAAACCATCTACCAGAGCTAATCTGAGCATATAATTTAAAATTTTGGGGGGGGGGGGGTCATTCAATTTTAAGAAAAATAATGGTGTTTCCAATTATTTGCCGAATTAATTATTGTACTAGACTGTTATACACTGCCAGTATGAATTTGTTTTTTAAAGGAAAAGGCAAACATTTTAAAGTTATGAAACTATGTTGAGGAGAACCTAAGCACAGGTGAAAATTTTGAAACTATACTTTTATAAAATATAACCTTTAATCAAACACAACAGAACGGGTTTCCTTCTACTCGACCAACCAAATTAGGTATGAAGATAGTTCACTTTCAAAGTCACAGTCAAGGTTTCAAATTTCACTTAAAGCCTTAAAAAGAGTCTTACCAGGTAATTTTATTTCTAGGAAAACTGGCCATGTACACAAAAGTAAAAGAGATTTCATTCACTATAGCATTTTTAAAGAACAAAGGATTAAAAATAATATAAAGGTCCAAAAACAGAGATGAGGTTAAAATATCAGAAAAAAGGATATATACCTACTTGTACTAACAAGGAAAGATGTTCATAATAAAATTATAAAAAATTATAAAACTAAGAAAAAAAGTGTATTCATTTATTTTATTATTGAGTGCAGAAAAAGTCTAAAATCATTTCACCAAAATGTTGCTTCTGGATTGGTAAAACTTCAGGTGACTTTATTTTTTTCTCTTTTCTATATTTTAGTTTTTGACATTGATCATATATTACTTGTGCAACTTTTAAAATGCAAAGTGGTGCCCAGGCAATATAGTACAGGGGGAGCATCCACCCATGAACCAGGAGGTCACAGTTTGATTCCCAGTCAGGGTACATGCCTGGGTTTCAGGCTTGATCCCTAGTAGGAGGTGTGCAGAAGGCAGCAGATTGATGATTCTCTGTCATCATTGATGTTTCTATCTCTCTCCCCCTCTCCCTTCATCTCTAAAATCAATAAAAACATGTTTAGCCTGGCTGTGGTTGCTCAGTGTCGACCTATGAACCAGGAGGTCATGTTTCAATTCCTGGTCAGGGCACATGTCTGGGTTGTGAACTCGATCCCCAGTGGGGGGCTGTGCAGGAGGCAGCCAATCGATGATTCTTTTTTATCATTGATGGTTCTATCTCTCTTCCCTTCCCCCTTTCTCTCTGAAATCAATAATATATATATGTATATATCTAAATATATATATATTTTTTAAATGTTTAAAAAATAAAATAAATGCAAACTAAGAGGGGGGGAAAACCCCCGTTTCAGAATTAAGGTAAAATTTATCCAACATGCATGGAGTTACCACATGAGTGACCTAATTATGTTGGCAAAATAAATGCCTTAAATGCTTGGTAGTGATTATAGGAAAAGTTAAAATAAAAAAAGAACATGGTATTTGTTAAGAGTCTTGAAACATTAAGGATAATGTGATATGCAGCGGAAGAATCCTACACTATAAAGCTGAAGGCATGTGAAAAACCCATCTTCAGTTTGCTATCCATGTTACTGTGCAATAATCCTTCATGTTATACATGAATGAATGCATGTAAATAAAGGAAGGGATGGGGGCTAGACATTCTCGCTTATTAATGCTATATGAGAGAAGCAAACAACCTTTCATTACGAACCACTGGCAATTATTTATTTATTTGTTGTTTTTAATCCTCACCTGAGGATATTTTTCCATTGATTTTTTTTTTTAAGAGTGGAAGAGAAAGGGAGAGACAGAGAGAAATATCGATGTGAGAGAAACACACGGATTAGTTGCCTCCTGCACCTGCCCCAACCAAGGCCCAGGCATGGGAAGAGCCTGTAACTAAACTGAGGTATGTACCCTTGACTGGAATCGAATCCTGGACCCTTCGGTCCACAGGCCGACTCTCTATTCACTGAGCCAAACCAGACAGGGCTGGGAATTACTTTAAATCAGTGAATCTGCTATCCAAGTATATAGATAAAGTCTAATCCTAAGCACTACCCCTGAAGAAATAAACAAATATCCTTATTTTATACCATATATCATCAATTAAAAAATATCAGAGATTAGACAGCCATTACAATTGATAGCTAAAGAAATCTAATACAGACAGACAGATAGATATTGAAGACTAAATTACGAAGGGTACCTTTCACCCTCTTTGAAGAAGCCAAAAGAAGATGATCTTCAGGTAGGATGTGGGTAATGATACCAATAGCTCTTTCTGCATGAAATCTGCAATACAGATAGATATATTCTGGCATTTCTTCCCACCTCCGCTTCCCTCTCAGGCCTTCTTACCTCCCTCCCTCTCTTCAACACCAAGTCATCAAATTAAACCTTCAGAGCCCGCCATTTTAGATAGAAATAAGCAATACAGATAGATAAGTATATTCTGTATTTCCTTTTAGTTACAAGTGACTTAAGCATTCTTGAAAAACACAATTTATAATACTGAGAATTTCTAACATCTGTAGTATAGAACAATTTTTTTAAAATTTCCATCTGCTTGTGACCTGAACTTTTAAAATCCAATGGATTCCCATCTCCCTCAGAATAAACTATAAAGTTGTTATTACAACCTACAAGGCTCAAAACAATCTTTTACTGGGCTACCTCTCTAACCTTATCTCCCACCATTTTTAAAAACAACACTTCCAGTTACACAGTTTTCTGAATATGCATATCATGTTCTTACGTAGGACTCTGAAATACTCTTCCCTTGAATATACATGGCTCACACCTCATTGAAAAGCCTTTCTAGCCTATACAAAACTCCCTAAATAATCTACAATCACTCTCTAAACTCCTAGTTTACTTTATTCTTCACAACATGCATCCTCACCTGATAGGTTTGGTTATTTGTTTATGGCCTATCTCACCAAGCAGAAGGGTAAGCTATTTGTCTTATCTGCTAGAGTTCCTTAAAAAAACTCTAAGCTTCCTATCTCCATCTTCCAAATAATCATTATTTTATTACATTAAATGTCTTCTAATTCACTATTTAATTGTGTCTAATATGCTAACTTATCTACTGAGTTTTAATGTCAATTAGTACTTTCTAAACCTATGTTTTCTTTTTTTATAACAGCTTATATTAAGACGTAATTCATACCACATAATTCACCTATTTAAAGCGTACAACTCAATAGTTTTTAGTATGTTGACAGAGTTGTGTACCCATTACCACAATCAATTTCAGAATATTTTCATCACCCCAAAAAGAAACTCTGTGCCATTAGCAGTAACCCTACATTTTCCTTCAATCTCAGCCCTACGCAACCACTTTACTGTCTGTCTCTATGGATTTGCCTATTCTGGATATTTCACATTAACATAATCATACAAATGTTCTTTGTGACTGGCTTCACTTAGCACATGCTTTTCAAGGTTCATCCATTCTGTAGCATGTACCAGATGTTTTGTTTTTAAATCTGCCTTTTTTTTCCTTTTTGTTTCCCCTCCAAAATATTACTGATTCCTTTTTTTATATCAGGGTCAGCAATTATTTTCTGTAAAGGGTCAGATAGTAAAGATTTTAGGTTGTGTGGGCCACACATGCTGTCCCAACTACTCAACTCTGCTGTTGTAATGTAAAAGCAGTCAGACGATACATAAGAGAAGGAAAAATGCTATGTTCAAATAAAAGTTTATTATGCCTGCATGCCACCATAGTTTGCCAACCCATTTATATCTTTAATCATTTACAAATACTTACTTTATATAATATCAACCAAAAAGTTCTGTTAAGCGACATTCTTAGGGTCCTAATCCTGTTCATTATGTCTATTGACTCTCATTCGTAAGGAAATGTTGCCCTACTTATTTTTAATTTTTTAGAATGGTGAGTTCATCTTAGGTTGAGCTGAGCCTATGGGAAACCTATATGGTTTGGTTTGAGGGTTATTTCCAAGCATTTTACATTTTCTCTTGAAAAGCATCCCAAGAGAACTAGTCTCAATGCTTTTCAATGTTTTTCTCAATTTGAGGTTCCTGCATGCATGATACCCAAACACAAGAGTGCTACATGTCTGTAGTTATAAATATCCCCATGAGGAATTTATGACAAGTTTCCTTGTCATCTCTCTTGCCAGTGGCCAAAATTTTTTTTCCAGTCTACCCTTCCCTGAGAATAGCCTTGATCCTGGCTTCAAGTGAAGATTTCAGTTCTAACTCACAGCTTAATGTAGGCTAAATGCTTTGTCTCTTAAACCCAGGACTGCTGTTCAACCAAGATTACAGAAACTTGTAAGCTTTCACACTTCTCCAGGGCAATTATACTATAGTTTGGATTTTAGTCGATTATTTAACTCTTTGGATTTTAATGCATTATTGGCCCATGAAAGCTTCCTTCTTCTCTTGCAGGATCAGTTATGCATTTTAAAAAACAAGTCAATGGGGGGGGGGGGGGAGAGACATATGTATTACTATTTGTAATACTTCAAACAATAAAAAAAATTGTTTTATTCAGTATTTCTGTGTGTTCTGGACAAGAAGTTTTTAAGTTAAGTCTGCCATTTAGCTAGAGGCTACTACTACATTACTCACACAAAAAAATTATTGGAGAAAATATTCAAAAGATAAGTTATCCATACTAATGAAAGGGTATTATGCTAATTAGACTGGACATCTTCCAGACGACCATCCAGATGTCCTTCCTGACAAGGCCAGGCCCAGGCAAAGCTACCCGCCCATGGTCCCCTGCAGCTGTGGCCAGCCCGGGCAAAGCTGGCTCGGGTCCAGGGTGCCTGCAGCCGGCCAGAGGGAGGGAAGCCCGGGTCCCAGGTGCCTGCAGCCAGCTGGAGGAGGGAATCGTGGATCCTGGGTGTGGGGCCAAGGCAGAGGTGGCTATAGGCAATCAGGCCAGCAGGGGAGTAGTTAGGGACGATCTGGCCAGCAGGCGAGCAGTTAGGGACAATCAGGCAGGCAGGCAGAGGTGGTTAGGGGCAATCAGGCAGAGAGAGGGGCTAGGGGCAGGCAGGCAGGCAAGCAGTAGGAGCCAGCAGTCCCAGATTGTGAGAGGCATGTCCAGCTGTCAGCTTAGGCCCGAACCCACAGGGATTGAGCCTAAACTGGCAGTCGGACATCCCCCATGGGGTCCTGGATTGGAGAGGGTGCATGCCAGGCTGAGGGACCCCCCGCTCCCCACATGAATTTCATATACCGGGCCTTTAGTATTCTATAAGAAGATATACAAGTCTCTATATTAAACCACATAAACTCTAAATGAATGGCTTATAAATTGGTATGATTTTTAAATGTCAAAGACATTTTAAGCATCATATTAGAGCTCCAGGAAGACAAATTTAATGCATAAAGTACATTAACTACTACTGTACTAGGACAAACAAAGCAAAACAATAGCAAAGGCATATAACCCCTCATGAAAAGGAACATGGAACTTACAGCGCATTGTCAAATTTCCCAGAGCTATATTGGTGAACATAAGAAGAATAAGCCAAGTCTTCATGAGCTGTTGCTACATGGATATTTTTGCCACCAAACACTGACTGCCGAATGTCAAGGGCTGCCTAAAAAGTCATCAAAATAATTGATAATACCGTAAATCCTTAGAAACCACTACTCAGTTAAATTAAGCATCCTAGTAATTTAAATATATATCCTATATACTTATCCCATCAGTTTTTAAGTAAAGTCCTGCTGCATTTAAATCACAATAGAACACAAAAGTTACCTACAAGGCTTGATTTTCTGAAGACTGAGTCTGACTCAAAAGGCAATGGCTTAAATATAAAAACCATTCATATATCTTGAGAATCATATCAGTGTTTTTTTCTGTTTTTTCAGAAGTGAACTATAAAATCAAGGATACCTTGTCCAGAACCATGGCAAAAACATAATTTACCTGAGAAAGATGCAGATAAGGCTTAAAATAGCTTTGTCTCTATTGAAACTCCTTGCTATTACAAAGGCAACTATGACTTGCCTAAATCAACAAGGACAAGCCATCATCTGGGCAAATAAAATGGAAGAGTGCTCTTTAATATGAGCCCACAATCCACAACTCTTTTCCTGGATGATTCTCTTTAATTCTTAAAACATTAACTTGTAAGCTTTCTAGATATTAGTCAACTAATGGTGTGCCATATATGAGGAAGGGCTTAGAAAGTTATTTTTTGAGAGTAGTTTATACACTGAAAACAACTACAGGTCAGCAAATCAATTTAGGTTGAAAGAAAAAAAGTGTAACCATTAACATACCTGATAAATTGCAACAGACTGACAGATATTATCTACATTGAGTAAGTAGAAACCATAATCTAGCAGCGTGTCAGAATATTTTGGGTGCTTGGGTCCAAAATGATCCCTAAAAAAAGATACAAAACTATTAGGGAATCAAGTAGAGACAGATAATTTGAAGTGGTATTTTTAATAACAATCACCTACCGTGCCAAATATACTGCATGTTTAATTAACTGTTCTGCCTTCTTAAATTCACGTTTTACAACACAAGCCTAAAGATAAAGTAAAAAATTATTAAATAACTTTCAGTGTGTTAAAATAAGTACACTTTATATATTCAAACTATAATGGTCAAAAAGAAAAAGCACCTTCAAACATAAGAAGTGTTCTATTTGTAATTCTTTTCCTTCCAACTTGAAAATTATACTGTAAATAGATCTAAATATATCCTAGGAGATTATAAAGATTAAAATTTTGATAGCCATGCCCAATACAAACCTGCTATAACAAAGCTACCTTACAAAGTTGGTATACTCCCATCCTTCCTATTAAAATAAAATGGGAGGGGTAGGGCTCACCATGTTATTTTCTAGGGTACTTATTTCTATTCCAGTTCTAGACTAGCTTTATAACTATCTTATCATTTTCATCTGACAAGTTTTATATGCACAGAATTTTTAGTTTTCCTTTTACTCAAAATATTTTGATTCATGAGGATAGTCAGTAGTTTTAAAACTCTAATTATCATTTGTATACAGAAATAGAAATCTTGAACATATATTTCATTGTCTTTATATTAAATATATGCCCTGGCTGGGTAGTTCAGTTGGTTAGAGCATTGTCCCAAATGCCAAGGTTGAGGGTTTGATCCCCATTGACGGCACATATAACAAACCAATGAATGCAGAGTAACAAACAAATCAAAGTCTTTCTCTAAAAATCAATAAAAATATTACATACATTTCACAGAAATTGTACTCTTCTAAATCTATAATTTTAGAATCTGTCTTCTAATTGACAGTAAAACCAACCAAAATGTAATATTCAAAACTGAAAAACCTATGAGTATAGATAGAGCATATTTAAAATGTACATCAATGCTTTTAAGCCTCAGTGCACCAAAGCAGCAATTTTTGTTGTTAGTTCATATATTTTATTAACTCATACACAAGTACTTGTCTTCTGGTTTGTTGAAGCAATAGATCAAACAACATTGGCCACAACAATGTCTGTCAAAGTGGCTGGCCATAAAAACTTCAGCACCACATTCATGTAAAGGGCACTCCCAAAGAAGGCGACTGATTTTGCCATTCGCAGTACCTTGGTAGTATTCCGGTCAAGGGCATGTACTTTGTAGTATTTCAGGACAGCCAGCTTAATCTTCTTTCTCCTATACTTATTCTTCTTGGAAATGGTGTTAAGATTTCTTCCTTTTCTTAGCACCACAACCAAGTCTCAACACAAGATGAGGAGTGGTCTTTTTTTTGAATGTTGTAATCAGACAAAGTACAACCGTCTTCCAGTTGCTTGCCAGCAAAGATCAGCCTTTGCTGATCAGTAAGAATTCCTTACCCTGGAACTTGGCCTCTACATTTTCTATTATATCCGAAGGTTCAACCTCGAGAGTGATGGGTCTTCCCTGTAAGGGTTTTCATGAAAATCTGCATCTTGGCAGGAATTCCACCACAGATGGTGAATGAGAAAGGAAGAGTGAAGGGCAGGCCACAGGGTTTCCCGGTCCAAAGCAGCAATTTTAGATATTACTAACTGGCCTCAAAGAGTTAATGCATTTATTTACAGAATAAAAAGAAACTAAAGGGAAAAATCATATATGTATTACCCACCAAGTCAATTATAGAAAGCTGACATACTATTAGACTACAGTACTACGACCAAAAGATTTAATACCTTTAGGAGAAAAGTAACCAAAGTCTATACAGCCATGGCATAAGGAGTTCAGGTTGTTGTAAAGTTTAAACACACACACACACACACACACACACACACACACACAACAAATTCAAGCAGAATAGCATCAAAATATTATTTTGACCTGTACTTCAGAGAGCTGATTATAAAAATAAAATTTTCACAAGTTTTCTGTGAAATCAGATTTCTAAAACTGAGAACATAAACTTAGAAAATAGATTTTGTTAGTCCACAGAGCATGCAATACCTAATTTGTTAAATAAACGAGTTAAGACAAATTTAAAGTTTGCTAAATACTATAATTAATTTAACATTATACTCACCTTAGAAGCTTGTCTTAAAACATCCACCACAACTTTGACTGGTAAGCCTGCTGTGATTTCTTTCATTGCCTCAATGCACCATTTGTATGCCTAAAGGGGGGGGAAAAAAAAAAAAAAAATATATATATATATATATATATATATATATATATATAATTCTTTCTGCAAATTTTCAAGAATTTGAAGAACACACAAAATATTTACACTTAAAATTTTTTCTAAGGCTAAGTTCTTTGGATATGTAACACATAGTCAAGAAATCAGAGCCATGTTCTCTTCTCTTTGCACATACTGTTTGTTCCCTCTGCCTTAGAATACATTCCTCCTTCCTCTTAACCCATCTAACTTATCTCTCAAGTTTCAGTCCTAGACTAGGTTTCCTGTACTTTCCTTCTCCTACTGTAATGCTTACTATTTAATATTTTTTTGCATATATTTTATTTTATTTTTTGTTGTATGTATTGGGATAACATTGGTTAATAAAATTATATAGGTTTCAGGTGTACAATTCTGTAATACACCAACTGTATATTGTATTTTGTGTTCACGACCCCAAGTCAAGTCTTCCATCACCATTTATCCCCCTCTATACTCTTCCCTACCTCCTCCCACCCACCTTTTCCTCTGGTACAATCACCATGCTACTGTCTGTGTCTATGAGCTGGTACTATTTTATATCTTACTTGCCTGTTCAGGTGACTGCTTCCTTTATGCCAGCTATTGTTCCAAACACTTTATGTGTATTAACACATTTAACTGACACAATAGCCCTATGAAATATGTAACATTTCTATGGAAAACTGAGGGGCAGAGAAGTTAAGTGTCAGGCAGTGTGCTAGTATCTAGGTATCTAGTGAGGAACAAAACATAAAATGATCCTCCTCTCCTAGTACTTGGTGGGAGAAGGGGGGAAAAAAGGCAAAATAAATTATTTTGGACATTAAAAACAACTTCAAAGAAATAAAAAGAGCCTGACTGGTATGGCTCACTGGTTGAGCATCGACCTATGAACCAGCAGGTCACAGTTTGATTCCTAGTCAGGGAACATGCCCAGTTTTCCACAGAGCATGTTCCCTGGAGGCAGGGATCGATGATTCTTTCTCATCGATCACAGCTAGGAGGCAGCTGATCGATGATTCTTTCTCATCACTAATGTTTCTATCTCTCTCCCTCTCCCTTCCTATTTCAGAAAGCATTAAAAACAGACAGACAAGCACTAACTGGTTTGGCTCAATAGATAGAGCGTCAGCCTGCAGACTGAAAGGTCCCAGGTTCGATTCCGGTCAAGGGCATGTACCTTGGTTGCGGGCACATCCCCAGTAGGAGGTGTGCAGGAGGCAGCTGATCAATGTTTCTCTCTCATTGATGTTTCTAACTCTCTATCCCTCTCTCTTCCTCTCTAAACAAAATCAATAAAATATATTTTAAAAAACAAACAAAAAACAAACAAACAAATACTAGTAAATAAATGAAAAATAAAAAACATTTACTGCCTGTCATATAGTTCCCTTTCACATTAAAGATGAGCACGGTCATGTGATTTCCTTTGGCTAATTAAAATATGAATAAAGTGAAATGTGCCATTTCTGGAAGAAAGTTCTAAGAGTCAGTATTACTTCCTCATTGTGTTTTCTGCCTCTGCTACAAGGCTGGTTCTCAGGAGAACCAGCTCTAATGTTCTAGATAGAAACTGCTTCATCACATGGAATTTTAAGCAAATGCAGACAGTGTTAAGCAGAGCCAAGAGATCCCCAAGACAGGCTGTAGCATGAGCGTAAAATAAACTTGCATTGTTCCAATCTACGGCTATTTTAGGGTTGATATTATCTCGGTGAGCCTAGCTTACTATAACTTATATTAGGCTATGGTGATAATTCATATCTGCTGAATTAGTAACTATATCCTCAAGATTGTGTACTTTTCTATAGTTATCACTGACAAATGTATTTGTATTTAAAAGAATAAACTATCAAAATTATCCAAGAAACATCTATAAACATTCCTTATGAAACTGCTGAGAGCTGCAAACACCATGAACTCCCAATTAAAATACAGAAAAAAAATTTACTGTCAATTAAATGGTAAATGCCTAATAAAATGGAAAATGGTAAATAAAAGGTACTTTGTTCCACTGGCTATATTAAGATGGGCCTGGAGCTGAATATGGGAGTAAAGAATGGCAAGATTTGAATCACTCTATGTAACAGAAAAAACAGAGTGTAGTTCTATAGGGCAGTATGAAAAATAAGGATTAAAAAATGATAAAAGAGGCACCAGATATGACTGAGTTCCTATGTAGAGATATAAAAAATGGTGGGGCACCTGAAGCTTCTAAGTTAGGCACTTCTAATACTCAAACTGTTATTGTTTACCCCTCTCTCATTTCCAATAAATTAGGCTATTCACACAAAGGCCTTCTGTGAATGGTGTAGTTTTAGGTGTATGAAAATCTTGGAAAGGGTCCAAATTCTATAACTGGATCGATAAACTATGGAACAGACACTGCACACAAGGGGCAGCAAAACAATCCATCAACAAAACTAATTCAGCAGACAGAGGAGCTCAGCATCAAAAATAATCAGAAGAGCATACATAAACCACCTGAGAAATTACACTCATGCTGATAAGAATTTTAGATTTTTATAAATGGGTTCAGTGTCTTCTTATATAGATACTAGAGCCTCCTATGTTGAACATCTGCCCCCTGGTAATCAGTGTGCGTCATAGCAACCGGTCGTTCTGCCATTCAGTCATTTTGCATATTAGCATTTTATTATATAGAATTATAAGCAAGAAGAGCATCCGAGTTGCTTAATACCACTTTATAATTATCCTAGAATTTTCTAATTTTACTTCTAATTGTAATTTTCCTTTAAATATGGAATATATATTTATATTAATGGGGCAAAAATCAAGATAGGAATAATTTTAAAATATAAAAGCTAAATGACAGCATGAAATTATTATGATATTCCTCCATAAAGTAACCAAGTTAATAAACAGATCACTTCTCAACTATGTATTCATTACCCCTAAAGCATTAATTTAGTAGTATAAAGCCAGGGGTGAAGCTATCTTTCTCAAAAGGCAGGGGAAGGAGCAAAACAATGCAATAAAGTATAAATAAAATCTAGCTTCCCACTGAAATGAATGCCTTCCAATTATGAGAGTTCACCCAGAGTTATACATTCAATAAAAAGCATTTACTGAAGGTCTATTTAACAGAGCAAATAACTTAGGTGAAATACATTTGATCAAAATAAAAACAAAACAAAACAGACCCTAAATCACACGCTTATACTGAAAACCCATCTCACAGAATTTTTGACTGACTTTAAATATTCCATTACAAATGTGTACTGCTTTAAGTAAACCTAACATGTGAAAATGAGATCTATTAAGACAAAAATACAAGAGTATATAATTTATCCTCTGTTTTAGAAATATTTACCAGTCACAATGAAATATAACTCAAAATACTCACCTCATCATAGTGACTTTTTGCAAACAGAAGTGCACACAGTTCTCCATAGAGTGCAGCTTTGTTTGCTTGCTGGCCATGTTTTGAGAGTTTGTCCATGTATGTCTGAGCTAACTTAAATGTTTCTTCACCCAAATGATATTTACAGTTTCCATTTCGCACATGAAGCAACCTGCAAAGCACAAAAACATGCCTCTATTTTTTATATGCTCTTCTCAGAAAGCTACCCAGGATTAACCTTGTCCAACTTTCTCTGAATATTTTGTATGCTTTGTGCACTCATCATGTACTAAATCTACCTATATCTAACCTTAAACTCTCTGTGTTCCAAATCTAAAAGTAATGCAGTCTCATTATAAAAAATTTGGAATACAACAAAGAAAATAAAAATCATGAAATACTATTACCTATCATTACCTTCCATTCTTTTTTCTAGTATAATTGTGCAACGCTTGGTCAGTTACCACTCATTTTATGTTGCTTTATAAACGTTCATTTTTGCTCATCTTTCCGGTAATACAAGTTCATTAAAAATAGTGGTATTGTCAGATGTTTCCTTTATAACCTTTATCCTCTACAGTGGAAAAGTACAGAGTTCTTTACACAAACTGTAAAACTATGCTGACTATCTAATACTATGCACAAGTAGTGAAATGCTTTAGTGCAGACTGAGCTGTAGAGAGCAATAGCCGACATGCAAAACAGAGTAATAGTGTGAGGACTGGACATATATTTATGTCTCTATTATAATGCTGGCTAGAGCATTATGTCCCTGTATCTATCATACCCATATAATTTCCTGAAAATTGTCAGCCCTGGGAAGAAATAAAGGAATAAAAATCACTGTAAACAAACAAACAAACCCAAGTATAGAGAGGTAAGGAAGCATTCTTCAGGAGTATAAAAATATATATCTACTTAAAATTTATTTTTTCTATCTCCACCAAAAATATTAACAGATCAATGATGAGAAACAGTCTAAAAATCTTCTAATCTGTATTAATCCTTTGTACTGTCAGGAAAAAATGAGTAACTTCTAATGAACCAGAACTATTCAATAAAGTAGCAAATACTACATACTGCCAGTGCATCCTCCTAACACTCACCATACGGTTAATCTACTTTTAGAAAATACTAAAATACTCAAGCAAAATAATATACTGAGACTAATAAAAAATTCTGAAGGAGTATCTTTCACACATAATATCAAATTCCAACTTAAAGCAAAAGTAAATTTAATAATTTAAAGTAAATGTAATAACTTATCAGGCTACTGCTGAATAATGCATTATTGGATTTGTATTTTTTAAGCAGAAGCATAAAAACAAAATATATATGGTTTGGTGTACAGACATTTCACGCAAAAGTAAGTGTACTCATATAGAAAAAGGAGACAATATCACTTTTACTGTCAAATTGCTGATCTAATGACCAGTTTGCAATGAATGACCTGTGTCACAAAGGCAACCATACACAGAAAAATAAAACTGAAATCTAATAAAAGATTACAGTAAAAAAAAACACCCACAAAAACAGTAATTCAAATGATAAAGTTTTGATGGTCTCACAGTCAAGTACTGATTGAGCATCTATTACGTGCCAGTCATTTTTTTCTAGAAGCAAACGATGTAGAGGTAAACGAGAGAAAGAATCCATGATCATAAGAAACTTCATTCTAGTAGGGAGACATGTGTTAGGGCAGACCAACAAACACACCAATAAATAAGACTTTCTTTTAAAGATAAATGCTATGAAAATGATAAAAATAGGATAATATGATTAAGACCTTCAAAAAGGAAGTGCTTGGGGTATACAGGGAAGAATTGTCTTGAGGAGGTTAACATGTAAGTTGACACCTAAATGATAAAGAGACAATCATGTGAAGATCTGGGGGAAAATATATTCCAAACAGAAAAACAAATCCAAAGGCTCCAAGAAAGGGAAAAAAATTCTGGCATAAGACCAGAAAAAAGGCCAACGTGCCTGGAGTTTTATGAATAGGAGATGACGTAGAGAGAGATGAGAAAGTAAATCTAATTGCAATAGTGAGTGAGATTATTTCATTTATGCTCTAGAACAATGCTCTTTAATAAAACTTCCTGAAATGTTCTATACCTGCTCTACTCAATTTGGTAGCCACTAGCCACAGTGGCTTCTGAGTATCTGAAATGTCCCTAGTGTGACTGAGGGGCATTTTTCATTTTAATTAAATTTAAGTAGTCACTATGGTTAATAGCTACCGTATTGGACAGTGCAACTCTGTCCAATATGGTAGCCATTACAAAGATTCAGGAAAAAAAAATTCTTGAAATAAAAAGAACTGCTATTAAAAATACATATTTCACAGTATTCAAATGACTGAATAAGGTTAAACCCAGTCATAGGTTAATTTATAGAATAAAAAGAACAGTGTTACCTCTCATTGCTACAATACCAAGAATTGCATTTTCAACTTTCACAGTAGGCATTTCCCCTAAGAATAAGGTTCTAGAAATTATTTAATAATTGGCACATGATGGGGGTAGAAAACGAAAGATTTCATGCCAGAAAAGCACACCTTGGTAATTTCTCCCGTCCCTGATGGTTGTCTATTGAAACAAAAGGGCAGAAACACTTCAGGATCTGTGTGTCCATCTGGGCTTACATTAAGTAGAATGCAAACGCCCAGGAACTTTTGAACCAACTGAGGATCTAATTTTGCCTCAACACTCAGCCTAATGAAAAGACAAGTTAGGTTCTCAAGGTCCTTCAAATATGGCTCTTACTATGTAAGCACAGTATTTTCTTATTATTTTGTAAAAATTGATTTTACTATTTAGAGCAGTTTTAGGTTCACAGCAAAAACTGAGCAGAAGCTAGAGACATTCAAGTGTCTATAGATATTCAAATTCAATAAAAATAGAAGACTATATATTCAGCAAATTGAGCAGACTTTAGGTAAATTAGGAAGCCAAGTTTTTATGATTTTTTTAAACTTTATTTTTATTTCCCTTTAGTTTTGTTAAAAAATTCTTTTGAAGAAAAGCCAAATTGGGAAACAAAGAGAAAAACCTATATAAAAAGAGCTCAAACTAAAGGTTATATGTGCAGAAAAGATAAGGACAGTAAAAAGCAGAATTACTTCTATATTTGCTTGCTTTTCCTTTAAGTACATCTGTTTAAACAAAACTGTTATGTATAAGTAAAATACTAATTTTGTCATGGACAATTCTAGAAGTGGAAACAGAGCAGGGGTTAAACAAAAATAATAACATCCAAGAAAAAAAGTGTACTTCTTTCCCTAGCATCCAATGCCTAGCATACTTCCTGGTATATACTAGGCACTCAATAAATATTTGTTGAATAAATGACAGATAAGTTCTCTAACAAAGCAAAAATATATACAGTATGGTTCATAATACTCAAATCTAAGCTAAAGTAACTATAGCAAGTTAACTATATTTTGGGGATGAGAGACAGGAGACCAGACCAGTGAAACTCTGACATATAAACACGTCACAGGTTAATTCACATAGTATGTATGCTTAGAATCTGAGTTAAAACCATAAAAGCTACTAAGTACCATTAGAGCAGGTAACTGTAGGATCTATTTCAACTTACCTCACACAACATTCTACTGCACGAAACCAATGAAGCATCTCATCATGTAGAGTACATAACTGAAGGCAGGACAGAAAAACTTTCTCAGCATCACTGTACCAGCCTGCATCAGAAAGAAAGCCACCTGAAGGACAAGAAAAACCATTAACTTTTAGATAATTTAATAAATCACTTGATGCCCTAACTGGTTTGGCTAAGTGGATAGAGCATCAGCCTGAAAACTGAAAGGTCCCGAGTTTAATTCCGGTGAAGGGCATATGTCCACGTTGCAGGCTCGATCCCCAGTAGGAGGTGTGCAGGAGCATGATGATTCTCTCTCATCATTGATGTTTCTCTCTCTCTCTCCCTCTCCCTTCTTCTCTGAAATCAATAAAAATATTTTTGGAAAATAGTGTCAATAGTCTTAACAGTGTCAAAGTGTCTGAGTTAAGAAAATAATATATTTTACTCATATTCATGTTCGATGTTTAATTAGATCTACACGTGATCAAACAAATATTATTTTAATTGTAGAGAAGTATGCTTAAGAACACTTTATGGCCCTCACCAAGTGACTGAATAATATGGTTATTATACATATTCATACTCAGCAGCCTCTACTCACCATCCTCATAGATGTATAGTGTTGGTTATTAGCTATTGTCTCTCAGCTTCAAATAAACCTTTTTAGACTCTGTTTTATGACACTGGGAACTAGAGTAGCCAGCTGAATCTCTGGCAGTCTCTGTCAAAACGAACAACTAGAGTGGTAGAGGACGAACAAGAGACACTCATTCCTGTTTGTTTCCAGTTTCTGTCAGCAAAGCCCCTGCTGGCAGCAAAACCCCTAGGGTAGTGATCTTTACTCTGGCAATTCATTCCAATAAGCCAGTTCCAGCCGCAGTTTTCCAATACTTACAGAATTAGATTCACAGAACTCAGGTCAGAGACACCAGCACCAGCCAGTCAGGTCTGCTCCTAGTGGTCTAAGTTCTAGACCCATAAGCCCCACTTCTCAGTGCTCTGAGGCACCTAGCAGTATCCCAGCTGTTAAGGCACCTCATCAATCTTCTAAATTTTAGTAATTCCAACCCCAGCTCTTGGTTCCCTAAGCCCTAGGTGTGGTAGTTGATTCTACTTTTAAATATATATTTTTACTGATTTCAGAGAGGGAAAGAGAGATAGAAACATCAATGATGAAAGACAATCACTGATTGGCTGCCTTCTGCATACCTGCATGCCCCCTATTGGGGATCGAGCCTGAAACATGGGCATCTGCCCTGACTGGGAATAGAACCAGCAACATCCTCGTGCATAGGTCGATGCTCAACCACTGAGTAACACAGGCTGTGCTCTGCATGAAGTATTTTTCACTGTTTTGGTAGTTTTAACATTAAGACTGATTATATGGCCACACAGGCCAGGCATATATAACTGAATTTGCTAGGACTTGGCTCTTCTCCCAAGATAATTCTTCAACCTGGCTCATTTCAATGGCCATATTGTTAAAAATGTTTGTGGAGATAACAGAGGACCTTAATGAATACTAGCCTGCCTGCTTTTCACATTCCTTGATATAAATTTTTCCCACAGATTACATGACCATCTAAGATTAAAGGAATGTCAACCTTAACATTCATCAAGATCACAAATACTCTATTGTTAGAGACATTCTTTGGTCATAATTCTTTGTTGCAATTTAAATTCCACAGGACTATGGAAGGATAAATGCTGAGGGTTCTTCACAGAAAAGAATGTTCTGAAGTTCCTCCAGTAAACTATCTATGATCACTATACAGAATTATTCTAAGACTGAAGGAAATGGCCAAGAAAACTGCTGGCAAAGAAAGTGTATGTGCACTGTGTGTGTGTGTAGGGGAGGAGGGGGGGAACATGCACATATTAATGTGAGAAGTTAAAAATGAAAGGTAATCTGTGGTAATGGAACAGCTCAGTATACTGGTAGTTATATAAATCTGTACATGAAATCAACTGCACATACACACACACACATAATCATGCATGTAATAGAAAAACTGGTGAAAATTAATTAAGGTCTATAGTTTAGTTAACAGTATTAAATTAGAGTCAACTTTCTGGTTTTGATATTATCTGTAAATCTACAATCATTTCAAAATATAAATTTTTTTTTAAAGAAAGTAAAAAAGGTAGCAACAACTTTAATAATTGCCTGATGGTGAAGGGCTAGGGTGGGGGTGGGGAGTTAATGGGGGGAAATAAGGGGGACATCTGCAATACTTTCAACAATAAATATACATTAAAAATTTATTTTGCCTGAAACACTTATCTAAGTAGACTTGAACACCATGTTATACAAACATTAAACAATATTTTTATATATAAGGTGTCCCTCAAAAAATGTAACAGCTGACAGCTCAATTTTGTAAATGAAATGTATTTTAATAAACATTGCCTTTATAATTATTCTAAGTGTGTGCATACATTATTTGGGACACTCTATATATAGCATACAAAACCTCAAAATCCTGTTTATGTTGTCAGTAGTCTCATAACACTCTCACGAAGGTATTTAGAATTACTCTCATTTTAGAGATGGAAAAACTGAGGCCCCAAAAGAATTCAGTCCCATGACGCTGCATATAGTAAGCTGGTGAAAGAGGCTGGTGGCAGCATGACATGGTAGAAAGATATGTGCCTGGAAATCATTTAGACACAGGATTCTAAACTTAGTACTACCACTAGCTATGTGACTTGAGCAAGTTAGTTTACATTTTTTTAGTCCACTTTGTAAAATGCTATTAATACCAACACTGGAATGTCATGAGGATTTAGAAAGATAGTACTTAAATACCTAGTTTAGTGCTTGGCGCAGTTAATATTCAATAAATCACACATAGTTTTTCTGATGTTTTCCTCACAACCTCCTTATGTAGACTTTGGGACTATGCAGGGAGAATCCTTTATTGTTAGCAGGTTTAATTATGAGTCATGTCACAGAACACTCCTCTATTTTACCATTACTTACCTAAAACAAAGCCCACTTGAATGGCTTTTTCCTTTACTGCAGCATCTGATTCTGCTATATAAGAGCACCTTCTGCTAAATGAGTAGGCTAAGACTGAAGCAACTTTCACACCATGATCCATCAAAGCCTGGAAACAATGATGAAGCAAATGTCTGAAAGAGAAGGAAAAGATTATTTTATAAAGGTAATGTATTTTGTCTTTTCAGAAAGTGCTAGCTTGCTTTGTAAAAATAATAGTACAATTATTTTCCAAGATGAAGTAAGAAAAAAGCTTTTTGCCTTATGAATTATGAAGCCATAATTCACAATTTTGCCTAGTATTTTTACTCAGTGATCCTGTATGGGTAAATTTATGGCAACAAAGAATAAAACTAACTTTTAACATCAGTTTTAAAAACCAAATTGGCTTATAATACAATAATAACCCAATTGACAAAACGAGCAATAAGAAAAAATGAAATACTACCTTCACGTCAACATGGATGATCTTAAGAATATCATACTAAGCAAAATAAGTCAGACAGAAAAAGTCAAGAACCATATGATTTCACTCATATGTGGAATATAAAATTGAATGCAACAAATGAACAAGAAAAACAAAACTCACAGACAACAGTATGGTGGTTACTAGAGGAAAGGGTGATAGAGAATAGCAAAGCATAAAGGAAAGGTCACATATATGGTGATGAAAGATTTGACTCTTGGTGGTGAACATACAATGTAATATACAGATGATGTGTCACAGAATTGTATACTTGAAAACTATATAATTTTATTAATCAATGTCACTCCAATAAACTTAATTTTTTAAAAAAGAGCAATGGATATCAACAGTTCTCCAAAATATACAAATGGCCAATAAACACAAGATGTTCAACATCATTAGTCATTAGGGAAGAGCAAATCAAAATCATAATGCTATACCACCTCATATCTGCTAGAATGGCTATAATAATTTTGTTTAAAAAGTAATGCCAAGCCCTGGCTGGTTTGGCTCAGTGGATAGAGCGTCGGCCTGCAGACTGAAATCATGGGTTCAATTCCAGTTAAGGGCACATGCCCATGTTGTGGGCTCGACCCCCAGGGGACCTACAGAAAGCAGCCGATCAATGATTCTCTCTCATCATTGATGTTTCTTTCTCTCTTTCTATCTCCCTTCCTCTCGGAAATCAGTAAAAATCCTATATAATGAGAGGAAAATGCTAATTATCCATTATGCCGTAACGTCAGGACCAATCTACAAGTGGTGGAGAGCTACAGGAGGGCGAGGCAGCGAGCTATAAAAAAAAGTAATGCCAAGAAAAAAAAAGTAATGACAAGGATATGGAAAAATTAGAACCCTCATACATTTGTGGTAGAAATGAAAAATGGTACAGCTGCTGTGGAAAATAGTTCATAGGTTATTCAAAAAGTTAAACATAGGGCCCTAACTGGTTTGGCTTGGTGGATACAGCGTTGGCCTGTGGACTGAAGGATCCCAGGTTCGATTCTGGTCAAGGGCATGTATCTTGGTTACGGGCACATCCCCAGTAGGAGGTGTGCAGGAGGCAGCTGATCGATGTTTCTGACTCTCTATCCCTCTCCCTTCCTCCCTGTAAAAAATGAATAAAATATATATCTTTAAAAAAAAATGAAAGTTAAACTTAGGGCTGTCATATGTATATAACTAGTTATACACAAGAGAATTAAAAACATACGTCCACACGAAATCTTGTCCAGGAACATTCAATTCATAGTAGCATTATTCATAATTGCCAAAAGGGGAAAACAACTGAAATGTTCTTCAGCAGATGATTAGATAAACAAATCCATAGAATGGAAATTTATTCAACCAAAAAATAGAAAAAAATACCAATGTAAGTAACAACATGAATGAACCTTGAAAACATTACAGGAAGTAAAAAAGCCAGTCACAAAAGACTATATATTGTATGAAATGTGTACAATAGGTAAACCCAGATACAGAAAGTAGATTATAACAATAGGCTCAGCCTGTGCCCTCTTTTTTTTAAAAAATATATTTTATTGATTTTTTACAAAGAGGAAGGGAGAGGGAGAGAGTTAGAAACATCGATGAGAGAGAAACATCGATCAGCTGCCTCCTGCACACCCCCCACTGGGGATGTGCCCGCAATCAAGGTACATGCCCTTGACTGGAATCAAACCTGGGACCCCTCAGTGCGCAGGCCGATGCTCTATCCACTAAGCCAAACCGGTCAGGGCAGCCTGTGCCCTCTTGCAGTCCAGGAGCCCTCCTGCCATTGCCACTGCACTTACCAGCTTCTGGCTGAGCTTCTGACCACCAGGGGGCAGACGCTCAATGCAGGAGCTGCCCCCTGGTGGTCAGTGCACATCAAAGTGACCGGTTGTTCCACCATTTGGTTGATTTGCATATTGGCCTTTTATTATTTAGGATTGTATTATTTTCCATATGAACACCTGTAAACCTACTCTTACTCTACCCTGTATATTAAATACTTAATAAGGGATTTGGACTTGGTGAAAGATAACCTGAGAAATGGAAGAGAAATATTCCACTATATCTTTACAATGGCCATGTTTAAAATTGCCTATCAAAATTGAAATCCCAGAAAGCTAAACTTTAGAGAAGGATTTTTTAAAAATATATTTTTATTGATTTCAGAGAAGTGAGAGGGAGATAGAAACATCAATGATGAGAGAGAATCATTTATCGCTGCCTCCTGCATGCTCCCCACTGGGGATTGAGCCCACAACTGGGGCATGTGCCCTGACTGAGAATCGATCCATGACCTCCTGGTTCATAGGTATCATGATGCTCAACCACTGAACCACACCGGCCCAGCTATGATTACTGAGTAGCTCCATTGGTTAGTGCCATCCTGCTATGTCAAAGCTGCAGGTTCAATCCTCAGCGCACAGACAAGAATCAACCAATAAATGCATAAATAAGTGTAACAACAAACTGATGTTTCTCTCTCTCTCTCAAAATAAATAAGTAAAAATTATTTAAAAGTTTTTCTCTTGCCTTCTTTTACCAAAATGTAGTTCTCACCTATAATTATATTTTAAAATACGTTTTTATTGAGAAAGAGGAAGAGAGAGGGAGGGAGAAACATCAATAGAGAGAAACATCAATCGACTGCCTCCTGCATGCCCCCCTACTGAGGATCGAGCCTGTAACCTGGGCATGTGTCATGACCGGGAATCGAATTGGCAATCTCTTGGTGCATGGTATTATGCTTAACCAACTGAGCCATAACTGCCAGGGTACATGTATTATTTTTTTATAGACTAACTTTAATTAATCAACTAACCAAGAAGTTTATTTACACAGTTAATACACAGGCCATATTTTAAAGTTATCCTTAAAAAGTGAAATCATATGAATTATATACTTAGTCTATCATCCCTCTCTAAAATAAAAAAATCCATGAGTAAGCCCTAGCCGTTGTGGTTCAGTGATACAGCATAGGTCGAGCATTGAAGGGTCTAATGTTCAATTCTTGGTCAATGGCAGATACTTGGGTTGCAGATTCATTCCCCAATGGGGGTGAATTCAGGAAGCAACCAATCAATGTATTTCTCTCACATTGATGTTTCTTTCTCTCTCTTCCCCTCCCTCCTTCCCTTCTACTCTCTCTAAAAATCAATGGGAAAAATATCCTCAGGTGAGGATTAACAAAAACAAAACAAAATAAAACAAACAAAATCCATGAGGAAGAGATGTCACAGATCTTTTTCACTGCTGAAACCCCTGCATCTAGAATAGTACATGACATATGCTGAGCATTAAACAAGAATTTGCTGAACAAATGAAACAACTTCGCAACTTCATATTAGAGATTAGCAGTATTTTATAAAACTATATTCCTATTTTCCTAGACATGTGGGTTAGGGGGGAAAAAAAGAAGGCATTTAAAGAAAATTTAGGGAAGAACACTAAAGAGAACAGTAAGTACAATCAAAAGCAAGCCATGTCACCTACACCTACCTACACGTGGCTTCTACTACACGTGAATAGCCACAATGGGGAAGATGAATTTGGCATCCCTTTCTTGAAAGCAATGGTGGTATTAATGGCTTCATAACAACGTGACTGTACTTAATGCCACTGAATTGCATACTTAAAAATAGTTACTATAGTAAAATTTAGTTTATGTACAGTTTACCACAATATAAAAAAAATAAATTTACCTTTTATCCAGAGCTCTCAATACTTTAGCAAAAACTTCCAATTCACAAAATTCACTGCCCAGTTGACACAAGCGTCCCTGTTGGTAAAGCTGAAACAAAAAAACAAAGAGATAATTAAAATTTTTAAATTTAATTTCTACTTTAAGTATACTTATGAATATAATTCGATGAACTTAATATTTGATGAATTTAATGAATACTACTCAAAGTTGGTATGATTACATAGTAATATTGGGAAAGATGATTGTGCTAAGAGAAATGTAACACTAAATCAACAAATTTATACAATTCATATAAAAGCATTTTAATAGTTGTATCTGAGTTAGAAATTAGTTATATGTATATGATCTATGTAGACTCTAAAGAACAAAATACATAAACAAACAAAACAGAAACAGACACACCGATGCAGAGAACTATTGGTTCCAGAGGGGAAAAAGGTCAAAGAGCTGGGTGAGAAAAATGAAAGGATTAAGAAGTACAAATTGGTAGTTGCAAAATAGTCATCAAGATGTAAAGTACAGCATAGGAAACATAGTCAATAATCTATATATATAAAAGCCTAATATGCTAAGGGTCCGACAGTTTGACTATTCGACCAGTTGCTATGACGTGCACTGACCACCTGGGGGCAGACACTCCAACTGATAGGTTAGCTTGTTGCTGGAGTCTGGCTGATCGGGACTGGGCGAGATGGGCCGGACATGCCCTGAAGCCCTCCTGCGGTCCCTCTGCGAGCTGGTTTTGGCCTGATCCCCACAGGCCAGGCTGAGGGACCCCACCCGTGCACAAATCCAGACCAGGCCTCTAGTATTGTAATAATTATGTATGGTGCCAGGTGGATACATGAATTATTGGGGATCACTTTGTAAAATATATGATTATCTAACCACTACACTGTACACCTAAAACTAATATAATACTGCATGTCAACTGTAGTTGAAAAATAATATAAAAAATTAATATTTGTAAAACAGTATCAGATACATGATTAAATAATACAAAGTGTTATAGTTATGTATTTATTAAATAAACATTAAAACGTCTTATAGAAAACTGAAGGCAATTATTCCAAGGGCAGTGCAGGATAGCCCCAAGCCCAGAGAAATAAAGATGGGGATAAAAACCTTTCCAAACCAATTCAAAATTATCACAGGCAAAAAGTGAACAGCTTAGTCTTAACATCTAAGTAGCATATAAATAATTTAGAATAATTCCTCAAGACAAAAATTTAGAAAACTTTAGAAAAAGATATAAAAGAAAATGAGTCCAGCCCTAGCCAGCTTGGCTCAGTGGATAGAGCGTAGGCCCGGGTTCAATTCCAGTCAAAGGCACATGCCTGGGTTACGGCTCAATCCCCAGTAGGAGGTGTGCAGGTGGCAGCCGATTAATGATTCTTTCTTATCATTGATGTTTCAATCTCTCTCTCTCTTCCTCTCTGAAATCAATAAAAAACATAATTTTTAAAAAAGATTGAGCTATGACTCTCCCATAGGGTCAAGTCCTGGGAAATAAACCAAAGGTTTAAGTGGACATGTTCATTTCATTAAAAAGCACAAGAAACAGAGAGTTAACTTACTACAGTTTAAATATGCTATAAATTTAAATATGTTGTCCACTAGATCCACCATCCATTAAATAAGAGTTTTCCCCCGCCTCCAATTGTAATGTGAATGAATTTATGTCCAATACCCAGATTCTTTAACTCTATTGTTCACTTGATGGGTTAATGGCTTAATTTTCAAGATAACATGATTGTGTTAACTGTGGAAGATGCTACCATGATATAAATGGAAGGTTAAAACAAAAATCTAGTTAGTTGTAAGATCTAACCAATAATGATAACCAGCCATATGCAACTCTTAAGTAATCTGTAAATTTGAATAAATTTCTCAGCTTTTCTTAAAGCTTCACTACCAAAATGTGGTGAAAATCAGAAGTATTTCCATGAGACAATAGAGAGAGGGTAGTATGGTTATAAGAAACACATCCTATACTCTAAATAATCAGCTTTAAAACATTTGTTTCCTCTGATTGAAGAAGAATTACATACATTTTTAGAAAAATTAGAAAATCTAGAAAAAAAAATTTTTTTTTAAAAAAAGTACTCATTTGATTTTATTATGAAGAGAAAAATCACTGTTGCCCTGTCCAGTGTTTCCCAGTGGTTAGAGCTCTGGCCAGCACACCGAAGGGGGGAGTGTGGGAAGCACCCAGTTAATGTGTCTCTCTCATATCAATGTTTCTATCTTTATCTCTCTCCCCGCCTCCTTCCTTCCCTTCCCCTCTCTCTGAAAAGCAACGGGAAAAATATTCTCTGGTGAGGATTAACAAAAAAAGAGAGAAAATCACTATTGCTGTGACCCGGTGGCTTGGTTGGAGCATCATTCCATACACAAAAAGGTTGAGGGTTCAATTCCCAGTCTGGGTGCACACCTAGGTTACAGGTTTGATCCCCGGTCAGGGTACGTACAGGAGGCAACAGATCAATCGATGTTTCTCTCTCCCTTCCTCTTTCTCTAAAATAAAAAATCAATTAAAAAAATGTATCCTCGGGTGAGGATTAAAAAAAGAAAGAGAAAAATCACTGTCAACATAACAGCACATTTCTTTTCAGTCCTCTTTTTCTTAATTGCAGTTTTGAGTATGTTTCATAAACTTTAATCCTTCGTTATGGAAGTTAACAACTTATTTCCCCATTACATATCTTCAAGTTATTAAACTTGGTTCCAAAATATGTTTTTGAAATTCTGATTAAGCCTACATTGAATATATAGTTAGTAGAAAATCCTAAATTTTCCAATCTAGTAACAATATCTCTCTTCAACATTTATTAAAGATTTTTGGGTTTCTGTACATCTCCTTTCTGGACTTACTTTATTCATGTTTTCTGTTGTTATTTTAAGTAACATATTCTTTCCTATACTGCATGTAGAAAAATTTAATTTTAATTACTAATGTGTAATCATCCCCTTCACTGAATATCTCATTGTGATAGTTTTTCAGTTGATTTTGCTGGAGTTTTCTTTAACTGTACTTATTAGCACTTCAAGAATATTGAATATGTAGTTTACAGTTCCAGAACTAAGTCTGAAAGCCTTTACTTAAAAAAATTTAATAATATTGATAATAGAAGTTATCTTATTATAGTCCTGATTTTAATCAGAATGCTTTAAGTATCTACCACTAAGTTTTTTTGTTTAGGTATGTGTATTTAAATTACCTTTTGAGTAGATATATATTTAGAATGTCAATGTGTATTCCTTAAGTTCAATGGAAGAAAACTGTAACGACCGTTTTCCTTTGTCCTATTAATATGGTGAATTACATGAAGAAACTTGCTGATTTGCACTTGTGATTATCTTATCTAGAACTTTTGCCTCACAATTCATGGGAGGTTTTCTAGAGACTCTTTATCTTAGGTCTAGGCATCAGTATTATGTTAACCTCTTTTACTATTTTTTTTTTTAATTGGAAAGAATTAGGTTGGTCTGAAATAAGCTAAATAAATTATCAGCAGCATTAACTGTTCTTTGAATAAACTCAAGTATCTGAAGGTGGTAGGAGTTTTTGTTTGTCCACTGAGGCACTGATCAATTTTCCCTTAGATTGTCAAATATATAAATGACAACAGCTAATACAATAGTCATCTGGTGTGAATAATTCAAAAATTATACCTATTTTTTTGTCAGGTCAGCAAAAATTCTATTTCTTGGTTTGCTACTGAATTTAGTTTATGTGCGCCACGAGATGAAAAAGGTTAAAAATTGCTGGTGTAACGTAAAGTCATTATACCTTTTCCCCTATATGGATACCTAATTGACTAATAACATTTATTTGATTTTTCCTTTCCCCATTGAATGGCCTTTTCATAAATTAGGTGACAGCATATGTGTCAGTCTGGTTCTGGACTGTTTTTGTTTCACTGGTCTATTTGTCTATCCATATGCCAATACCATATTATCTTAATTGTTACACTTTGATATTTGGTAGTTTTAGTCCTCCAGATTTTCTTTCGTCTTCATGACTGCCTTGGCTTGAGACTGTATTTTATTTTTTCTTAATCATTACCTGAGGATATTTTTCCCATTGATTTTTTTTTTTTTAAGAGTAGAAGGAAGGAAGGGAGGGGGGTAGGGAAGAAGACGGGAGGGGGAGAGAAACAACAGTGTGAGAGAGACACATTGATTGTTTGCCTCCTACATGTGCTGATTGGTACTAGGAATCAAATCTGCAAACCAGAAACATGCCTTTGACCAGGAATCAAACTCAAGACCTCTCCATTCTCATTCTAACCATTGAGCCACACCAGCCAGAGCTTAATACTGTGTCTTTAAAAAAATACATGTTTTTATTGACTTTAGAGAGAAAGAGAGTGGAAAAGATGAAAACATCAATCGGCTGCCTCCTACTGGCTCCCTACTGGGGATGGAGCCCACAATTCAGGCATGTACCCTGATCAGGAATTGAACTGGTGACCTCTTGGTGCATGGGACGACACTCAATCCATTGTACTGTATTTTAATTTGTCTTTCAGTTGAGCATCTTTTGATGTTTACTGGCTATTCACATTTTTCTATTCTATGTGCTGACTGTTCAGGACTTCTGGAAATGAGTTGGTTGTCCTTTATGTACTCATTAGTGACAGATCTTTCTGTATTAGGAAATTTGCCAGAATCCAGCATGTCATAATTGCAAGAGTTTCATCAAAAGGTTGATGGAACTTGGGGACTCAACAAGGGCTGAGTCACATATGTTATCACCAGTTGGGAATGGCTGAAGCCATTTCCCCTAAACCTGAATAGGATGATTGTTTGCTGCCAGACAACTCAGGGCATCTTAATCTACATGTTATTGCCTCCTACTGGCCAAACACCTGAACAGCCGTAGACTATTCCCCAATCTGACAATGCTTCTGTACGAAACCCTACCCTTGTTTGAAGTGTATAAATCCACCTTGCCTTAGGACAATTTGTGTTAATAAAAGGCAAGGGGTCCTGAGACAAGGAGAACTTAGCTCCTTTAGCTAGGCTCCTCTGACCCCCAATGCCTTTCAAAATTATCTTTCGACTCTGGACTCTTATTTAATCTACTTACAGACTTCTCCAGATTCCAGAGCCTTTCTACATGCTGGATCAAGACCCACCGGTGTTAAATGTCACCCAACGTCTGGCAGAAATTCACCCCTTATCTGTCATTTGCATAGTTTTTTCTTAAATGTGCTTACAATTTATGTACTCAAAAGTACCAATTTCTTTTTTTCCTCCTAGGTTTTGAATTCATACTTAGAAAAGCCTTCCCCATGACAAGATGGCATTCTAGTGTTGGCAAGACAAGTAACAGAGGACTTCACCTTTTATATAATTCTTTATTTTTTTAATTTAATAAATCTTTATTGTTCAGATTATTACAATTGTTCCTCTTTTTTCTCCCATAGCTCCCCTCCACCCGGTTCCCACCCCACCCTCTGCCCTTACCCCACCCCCGTCCTCATCCATAGGTGTACGATTTTTGTCCAGTCTCTTCCTGCATCCCCCACACCCCTTTCCCCCCAAGAAATGTCAGTCCACTCCCTTTCTATGCCCCTGATTCTATTATATTCACCAGTTTATTCTGTTCATCAGATTTTTTTATTCACTTGATTTTTAGATGCACTTATTGATAGATCTGTATTTGTTATTCATAATTTCTATCTTTAGCTTCTTCTTCTTCTTCCTCTTCTTAAAGAATAACTCTCAGCATTTCATATAATACTCGTTTGGTGGTGATGAACTCCTTTAGTTTTTTCTTATCTGTGAAGCTCTTTATCTGCCCTTCAATTCTGAATGATAGCTTTGCTGGATAGAGTAATCTTGGTTGTAGGTTCTTGCTATTCATCACTTTGAATATTTCTTGCCACTCCCATCTGGCCTGCATAGTTTCTGCTGAGAAATCAGCTGACAGTCATATGGGTGCTCCCTTGTAGGTAACTAACTGCTTTTCTCTTGCTGTATTTAATATTCTTTTTGTCTTTTGCTCTTGGCATTTTAATTATGATGTGTCTTGGTGTGGTCCTTTTTGGATTCCTTTTGTTTGGGGTTCTGTGAGCTTCCTGGATTTGTAAGTCTATTTCTTTCACCAGGTGGGGGAAGTTTTCTGTCATTATATCTTCAAATAGGTTTTCAGTATCTTGCTCTCTCTCTTCTTCTGGCACCCCCATAATTCTGATGTTGGTACACTTGAAGTTGTCCCACAGGCTCCTTACACACTATCTTCATATTTTTGGATTCTTTTGTCTTTTCTGGTTGAGTGTTTTTTGCTTCTTTGTATTTCAAATCTTTGACTTAATTCTTGCGATCCTCTAGTCTGCTGTTAGGTCTCTGTATAATATTTTTTATTTCAGTCAGTATATGCTTAATTTCTAATTGGTCTGTTTTCATATCCTTGAGGGTCTCGCTAAATTTATTGGCCTTTTCTAGAAAATTCTTGAAAAACTTTATAACCGTGGTTTTGAACTCTATATCCAGTCATTTGCATTCCTCCACTTCTTTCATTTGTGATCTGTTTCTTTGTCTCTGCATTTTGGCTGCTTCCCTGAGTCGATAGAGTGGCTTTATGGGCTAGGTGTCCTATAGGGCCCAGTGGCTCAGCCTCCCCAGTTACCTGAGGTGGACACTCTTGGTGCACCCCTTTGTGGGTTGTGTGCAAAGTCTTGTTGTCGTTAAGCCTTGATTGTTGTTGGTATCACTGGGAGTAATAGACCTCCAGGCCAATTGGCTGTGAAGATCAGCTGTGTCTACGCTGGGAGAACTTCTGTGCTGGAGACACCCTTATGAGACAAAACTTGCAAAAGCCTCTGTGCTCAGCTTGGATGGGGTGGAGGCTCAGGGCGGAGCAGACAGCAATGGCTTTCCATCAGCCCTGCCCTAATAGGCCCCTGTGTCTCTGTGTCCCGTGGTAATCGCTGCAAGCACTTCTGAGAGAAGGCCGCCCTCGAGTTCCGCCCACTGCCAGACACGTCCAGTTTCTCCCCGAATGAGTCTGGGTTCCCCAGAGTCTCGCCCAGAACTGGAGTTCAGTGTAGCCGGGAGCTTTTGGGTCCCTCCTGCTTGAGAAAGCCAGCCGCGTACTCAATTGCACGCCCTCTCCGCGCACGCGTGCCTCGGTACCTCTTCCTTCCGCAGTTCCTCTGAGTCTCAGTGTGCTTTTCTCTTTCCTGATAATCCAGTTTCATCCTGTATGAGTCTGGGTCCCCAGAGTCTTGCCTGGAACTGGAGTTCAGAGCCGTCTGGAGCTTTTGTCTCCCTCCTGCTTGAGAAAGCCAGCAGTGCACTCAGTTGCCAGTCCTCCCTGCGCGCGCGTCTCAGTACCTCTGCCTCCTGCAGCTCCTCTGAGTCTCAGTGTGCTTTTCTCTTTCCTTCTAGTTGTAGAATTTGCACTCAGCCAGACTTCCTATGGTTCTGGATGATGTCCATTTTGTCTTTTAGTTGTAGTTTTGAGATTGTTGTGCGAGGCAGCAGTTTAGGTGTTTACTTACGCCGCCATCTTGGTTTCTCCTAACATTATTTATTTTTATGTTTGACATTTTAAAATTTTGTAAATTACCTTAAAAATAATTCCTTTGAAGAAATTTCAATCCTTTCCCACTATGAGATAGTGACTCAATAATTTATTCTGATTCTTTTATGATTTCATTTGCCATATTTAAATCTTTAACCACCGGGAATTCATTTTGGTATACAGTGTGAAGTAGAGGTCTAACTTTCCCCCCAAATACTCAATTGCCCAAGGTATTTTTGTATGTTTCCCCCACTTATTTATAATATAGCACTGTCTCATAACTTGATCACATACTAAATTCTTAAATATGCTTTGGTTTCTATCTTGACTGTCTTACTTTGTTCTTTTTTAAAAAGTAAATATATATTTTTGTTGATTTCAGAGAGAGGAAGGAAGGAAAGAAACACCAATGAGAGATAATCATCAACCGCCCCCCCTCCCCCACCACACATTCCCCCTACCGGGACTGAGCCTGCAACCCAGAAATGTGCTTGAAGGGGAATCAAACCATGACCTCTGGGTTCACAGGTCGATGCCAACCACTGAGCAACACAGGCCAGGCTAAATCTTCCCAGCAAGATCTCTAATGCTCCTGTCTACTATGGTCTATAAATCAATTTTTCTCTGTTTTTGTGACACTGCTACACTGTTTTAAAATATGTAGCTTTCTAATATAATTGACTGTCTTCTAATGCACATCTCTCCTAAGTATTGTGCATCTTCAAAATTTCCTTGACTCATTAATTCTCATGTAATTTCTCCAGATGAATTTTATATTTAATCAGTTTCCTATATCCAATAAAATCCTGAGTCTGATTCAAATTGTGATAAATTCATACCTTAAACTGAGATGAGCTGACATATTATAACCTTTCCATCAAAATATATGGTGTGGCTCAGTAGTTGAGCATCAACCAGTGAACCAGGAGGTCAAAGTTCAATTCCTGGCCAGGGAACATGCCCAGGCTGTGAGTTCTATCCCCAATAGGGGGCATGTAGGAGGCAGTGAACAATGATTCTCTCTCATCATTGATGTTTCTCTCTCTCTCTCTCTCTCTCTCTCTCTCTCTGCCTTCTGCTCTGAAATCAGTAAAAATATATTTCAAAAATTTTTTTTAGCCCTAACTGGTTTGGCTCAGTGGATAGAGCATCAGCCTGCGGACTCAAGGGTCCCAGGATCGATTCCGGTCAAGGGCATATACCTTGGTTGTGGGCACATACCCAGTAGGGAGTGTGCAGGAAGCAGCTGATCGATGTTTCTCTCTCATCAATGTTTCTAACTCTCTATCCCTCTCCCTTCCTCTCTGTAAAAAATCAATTAAATATATTAAAAAAATTTTTTTAATATATATTTTTAAAAAGATACATGATATGGCTGGCTATTTATGTTCTTTTGAGCCCCTCCCTTATAAAGTTTTCATTTTCAATTTATTAATCTTAAAAGCTCTTTATATGAAAAGATTAACTCTTTAGCTTTCAAATATGTTGCAAGAATTTTTTTCAATTTGTTACCAGCCAATTTTAGGATTATCAGAATATTAGTTGAGACTATATAGCTATACAACAGAAATATACCCAGAAAAAGAAAAAATAACTCTAATACTAAATCAGACATGAATTCGTATGGTTTTCAGCATGAGACTTAAAAGTAATTTTAAAAAACCATTAAGTTTAAGACTGAAAAAAATAAAAAGAACAAATTACTAAAACACTTCACCCAAAAACTTAACTAACGCAAATATTGTAATTGAAAAAGGATACAAAATATACCATTCAGCGATTAAAATGAAAAGGAAATATCATACACTTCATTCTTTAAAGAACCCAGCCCTTCATTCTATTTGCTTTTACTTGATAAACAGTTATACAATTCCTTCTATTCACCTCATCCACCTCTATTCCTAAATGGTTTAGCATCCTCCTATCTAATAAAAGAGTAATATGCAAATTAACCATCTGCTACACCCACAAGCCACACCCACTAGCCAATCAGAAGTGACTATGCAAATTAACCCCAACCAAGATGGCTACAGCCAGGGAGAAGCAGGAGGGAAGCTTGGGTTTCCCCGGTGATGGAGAAAGCCAAGCTTTCCACAAACCCTGGCTGGCCCAGGCTTCCGTTTAAGGCTACAAAGTTTCAATGATAGACGATAAATAAATCCCAACAAAAATGACTGCAGCCACAGAGCTGGAGAGAGCAGGAGGCTAGAGTTGCCCTCGGCGATGGAAGAAGCCAAGCTTTCCACACCCCCTGGCCAGCCCAGGCCTCTGCTTAAGGCTACAAAGTTTCAATTATAGAAGATAAATAAATCCCAGATACCAGGGCCTCCACTTGGGTTGCTGGGGAGCATGGCTGGCCTGCAAACCACCACAGGCCCCTCATCCAGGCCGCCCCATGCCCCAAGGGAACCCCCACCCTGATCCAGGACACCCTTCAGGGCAAACCAGCCGGCCCCCACCCGTGCACCAGGTCTCTATCCTATCTAATAAAAGAGTAATATGCAGAGTGACCATCACTCCAACACACAAGATGGTTGCCTCCATGTGGTCAAAGATCCTGCCCCCATGTGGACACAAGATGGCCAGCAGGGGAGGGCAGTTGGGAGGGACCAGGCCTGCAAGGGAGGGCAGCTGGGGGCGATCAAGCCTGCAAGGGAGGGCAGTTGGGGGCAATCAAGCCTGCAGGGGAGGGCAGTTAGGGGTGACCAGGCCAACAGAGGAGGGAAGTTGGGGACAAACAGGCTGGCAGGGGAGCAGTTAGACATCAATCAGGCTGGCAGGGGAGTGGTAAGGGGGTGATCAGGGTGGCAGGCAGAAGCGGTTAGGGGCAATCAGGAAGGCAGGCAGGCGAGCAGTTGGGAGCCAGCAGTCCTGGATTGTGAGAGAGATGTTCGACTGCCCTACTGGGATCGGGCCTAAATGGGCAGTCAGACATCCCTCGAGGGGTCCCAGATTGGAGAGGGTGCAGGCTGGGCTGAGGGACACCCCCCACACACACACCTGTGCACAAATTTCATGCACCAGGCCTCTACTCTTTGAATAGATTCAAATACATTACTTTGTAGGGTATTATTTTTTATTGACCCATCTTTACCACCTGTTAATTTTTTAAAACCTATTTTAGTGACCTTCCCTTCCCATATACTTCATCAGCCATTTCCAACTTCAGTTTAGCTTTCCTACATAAAAAATCAGCACTTACCCTTACTATTAGATGATCATACCTCCTTACTCAGGACAACCATTCTTTACAAATTTACCTATGTTGATACTTTATGTCCTGAACTCTTTCCATCTGATTTTAAAAGAAAAAGTGGTCTTTTCCCAACTCCAATTTATAACTGATATCTTAATTTATGCAACGTGAAGGGGCAAGACTCAGAAATTAATGTTCTTGCTCATGGACTCTGCTCCACAATTTATTTGTCTTACTGATAAATTTATTTAATTTCTTACTCTGTTTTGGTTTCTGCCAGTTAACCAATACAGACATCTAATGTCTTCCATTTAAAAAAAAAAAATCCCTTCACATTTTACTCTTTGTACATATCAACACCTGCCTCCCTTGCCCATTTTAGGAGCAGTCAGCATGCCTTACTTTTCCACCTCCCTTTCATTCCACAATCCCACTTCCTAAAACTTTATGTGAAACTGGACCAAAACCATCAAGGATGGAGGGCCTAGCTAGTTTGGTTCAGTACATAGAGCGTCCAAAGGGTCCCGGGTTCAATTCCAATCAAGGGCATGTACCTTGTTGTAGACCCCTCCCCGGCCCAGGCCCTGTCAGGGTTCATGCAGGAGCCAACCAATCGATGTGTTTCTCTCACATCAGTATTTCTCTGTCTTTCCCTGTCTCTTCCACTCTCTCTCTAAAAATCAATGGAAATATGTCCTCAGGCGAGGGTTAAAAAAGAGGGGGGTAGGGAATGATGGAATTTTTGGTTCCACAAATACTATAATTTTGTCTATGACTACGCCTATTGATGGGGACTACGGGATCTAATGACTTTCTTCTTGGCTCTAAACAGAAGAAAATGCAACTATAAATAGTAAGAACCTTAAATTTGTCACAATTGGGCATGAGATGAGTATCTTATATGTATTAAAATGCGTAGACTCATATTTATGTATTGATAAACTGTTTAAAATAAAAATTCCTTGTTATACTTCCATTACATTAAAGACTGAAGTCCAGGAATTGACTTTCACTCTAGCTATTTTTATAAAAGCTAATAAAAATGAGTTCTATAATGTCTTTCATAAAAACAATCTATCTCAAGATGCAAAATCTTTCCAAGCAAGAAAGCAAGGTCTTGAAGGAAGTAAATACTAGGTATGAGACCTTGACTAAACTACTTAATTTTCTCACCTCACACGGGGTTATACCCTACTTACAGTTTATGAGGATTAAACAAGATAATGTGTAAAAACACAGTTCCAGGTACATGTTAAATACCTTCCTTCACCTTAGCACAGTGCCATACTCCCAAAAGACATACAACTATTCAGGTTAAAAGTGTCCCAGAAAGAAGCACTATTTTTTAAAATATATATTTTTATTGATTTCAGAGAGGAAGAGAGACGGAGAGAGAAATAGAAACATCAAGAATGAGAGAAAATCATTGATCCCCTGCCTCCCGCACACCCCACACTGGGGACTGAGCCTGCAATCTGGGCATATGCCCTTGACTGGAATGGAACCAGGAACCTTTCAGTTTGCAGGCTGATGCTCTATCCAGGGCAAGAAGCACTATTAAAACTTTGTGGACTATGCAAAAACAAAAAATGTGGCAAACGCACCATCTGTTCCTAACTCACTAATAATAATCTTCAAATGAAAAATTTCAATTAGAAGCAAGGTACTAGAAGATATCCAAGTATTTTGAGGGCATTCAATTATTAATGTACTTTGATGAAATTTCCAATGATTTTTCTCTGAAAGTGTAAAATATTGCATATGATTGAATAAAATGGACAGAGTTAGTACACACACAAAGTTGAAGCTTCCCAGGTGAGAAAGACAACTCTTAACTCATCCTTCCCTGGGAGTTATGAATCTTAAATACACACTATTTCCTTAGATATACACAATAGTCAATATATCCAAGGGATTTGGAATAATACTATAGCTGAGCAAAATGAATCTTCTCCAAATATTTAGGGGGAAAAACATTCGAACTTTTAGAATTGGTGTAAAGCAAGTTGGCTTTAGTAGAATGCAGCAAGTTGGCTGCTTTCTGAAAAATTATTTTAGGGTGGAGAAAGCAGGCAAACTTCCCAATAAAACAAATGCCATGAAACACCAAGCATATACAAGAATATACACATCTGTTAAATATCAGTTTACACTGTCCCAGCCAACTTACAAAGCAAGAGGAAATATTTAAGGTCTAAGAAATAAATCATACTCTAGGTCAAATTTTGTATGGGTGTCTACTGGAGAATAGGAGTTTTCCACGCCAATTCAAGGCAAGAACTGAATAATAAATCCACTGTTCACATTCAAATGTGGGGAGGAGAGGAAAAGGGAGACTCCAAGTCCATAAAGTTCTCCTCCCTCTAAAAACACTGCAAAAATTGTCCACGTCTAAAGAATCTTACCCCTTGAAACTCCTTGGAGAGTGACTTGGTAGACTTTTTGTTGAGATTTTTGAGGGGGAGCGATTTAGGAATGCTGCAAGATTGCAACTTGCAAATACATGAACACAACATAAATTCTAAAGCTTTTTGTTTTAGGAAAGATCCCTCCCCCTTTTTCCTTTCAAATAGTTTTATCAACACTCCCAATTAATAAAATTCCCAATTTAACTCCAAGAATAAACGAAAACCAAAGCTTTAAAAAATAGGCGAATAAGGCACACGACTGTTTCCAATGAGAAAAGAGAAACCAAGGAACACGAAGCAAAAACAAAAAAAACTTGGGAAGGACGGAGGAGAGAGGGGTTTGTGGAGAGAGGGGTTTGTGGGGGGAGGGGGAGCACAGCAAAAAGTCCAGCTGATGCTGACAATTAATTGGGAAGAGAGTGCAGAAAATATCCCGAAGACACACGCTAGAAGAGAAGGAGAGGGACGCAACAGAGGAAGTCCAAGCGAAGGCCTACCCAGGGGGCACCGTATAGGAGGGGACACCAAAACGGGGACTCCTTTGGAAGAGATACCAATCAAGGCCCAAAAGCTTGAAGGAGACTTATGGAGACAGGGTGTTTCTATACTGGCAACCCCGAGACCGCACCAGATGTCTCGGGAGGCCATCCTGCTACGAGGGGTGAGGGGTTACCGCGGGGGTTCGCAGACGTGGAAGGGGGTGCGGCCCCACGGGTTGCGGCAGGAGAGCGGAAAGCAGGCCCATGGCCCGTACCTTGTAGTAAACATCGAACTGGATGTTCTCGGGCAAGGAGCGGATGTCCCGGCGGGAGCGGATGTAGTTGTCCACGACGGCGGAGATGGCGGTGTTGTAAAGAGTCTCTGGGATCCACTCTAGCTCCACGGCCGCCATCTTCCTTCCCTCCTCCTCCGCCGCCACCGCCTCCTCCTCCTCCCAAAGGCCCCCGCCTCCCTCCGTAGCGAACTCCTCGGCGGCCCCGGACGATTCCGAGGGGCGGCGGCAGCCACGCGGGCACCCGGCAGAAGGGCACGGCCGCCCTGGCTCCTCTGGGGCGAGCTGGGGGTCAGCGGCGGCAGGCAGAGGGCACGGGGAAGAGAGGGGCAGGGACCTGTGGACGACGGGCCCAGGCCTCACATTCCGGGTTTGAGAGAAACCCGGGTTCCGTCCTAGCGCGGATCCCTGCAGGGGCGGGGCTGCGTGTGCGCCGGCATGACGTCAGCGCGCGCCGACGCGCTAGAGGGAGGGAATGCGGCAGGCGGAAAACTTGGAAAGAGCAGAGCCGGCCTCCTTATCGCGGAGAACGTCCTTTCCAAGGGGCCACGGTCGGGTGGACGCCGTACACTTTTTGCACTGAGATGAGTTATTCCAGCTTTTTTACCCACACGTTCCTAGTCAGTAGGACGCCTCAGTCTCCCTTCAGCAAAACCTGCCTTAGGCTCTGATCCTTCCGTGCCTCAGGTAAAAGTTTGGATCCTTGTTCTCACAAAAATGCCCAATATGAGTTCATTGAAAAGTATGCATTCAGAGAATTCACATGACTCTAGAAACCTTTTCTTAGACTCTGGTCCCTAAGCCAAGGTAAGAACCTTTGGTCCAGGAACTAGGGGTCAGGATGGAAGGGAGATTTGAATTTCATTGTATAACCATTCGCACTGTTTGAAAAATTTCCCCCCATTTTTAAATATATTTTTTATTGTTGATAGTATTACAGATATCTCCCATTTCCTCCCTCTTTGCCCCCCTTCTTTCAACCCCTCCCCATCTCCACCCTCCAGGTCTTCACTACCCTATTGCCCGTGTCCATGGGCTATGCATATAAGTATGAGTTCTTTGGTTTATCCCACCAACCTCACATAGAGGTATGTCAGTCTGTTCCATGCCTTCCTGCTTCGTGACTTTTTAAAAAAACCGTATTTCTTTTTCCAAACAAATTTTAACGACAACAAAAAGAACTTGCTTTAGAAGATTTTGGTAGGAAGGTTAGCCTGATTATGGAATTAAATAATAGTGCCATGGCCAACTAGCTCAGTTTGTTAGAGCGTCCTCCCCATAAGCCAAGGTTGTGGATTCCATCCAGGGTCAGGGCACTTACAAGAATCAACCAATCCACTCATAAATAAATGGAACAATAAATCTATGTCTCTCTCTCTCTCTCTTTCTCTCTCTCTCTCTCTCTCCCTCCCTCCCTCTCTTTCCCTTCTCTCTCTCTCTAAAATCAATCTTAAAAAATACAAATGCCCAGTTATATTTTAATTTCAGATAGAAATGATAGTTTTTTAAATATAGGTATGTTACATGCAGTAGTTTTATCCACCCATTCTGAATCACTATTGGCTTGAACCCTCAAGAACTGGTTGAACAGAGAAACCAGTGGTTGAACAGAAAAGTATGCATTCAGAGAATTCACATGACTCTAGAAACCTTTTCTTAGACTCTGGTCCCTAAGCCAAGGTAAGAACCTTTGGTCCAGGAACTAGGGGTCAGGATGGAAGGGAGATTTGAATTTCATTGTATAACCATTCGCACTGTTTGAAAAATTTCCCCCCCATTTTTAAATATATTTTTTATTGTTGATAGTATTACAGATATCTCCCATTTCCTCCCTCTTTGTCCCCCTTTTTTCAACCCCTCCCCACCTCCACCCCCCAGGTCTTCACTACCCATTTTTATTGTGGACCACCCTCAAATGAGGAAGAAATGTACTTCCTTGTACTCTAGGGAATTAATGAATCCCAGCAGAGCTTGGATATGAACTCAATAATTATGTAAATACTGTCTTTCATATTTTGGATGATAGCATAGCATCTGAGTTTTTAGTGGTCAGAGCCAGATCATAAAGAGGCTTAAATGTAATGCTAATAGCCTTGAACTTTATCTTGGAGATGATAGGAAATCCTTATAGGATTGTAAGAGAAGTAAAAGGATCAGAGTCTATCGGAAGAAAAACAGCAGTTGTCTATTACCTGCAGAGCCTGAAGGAGGTCTAGAATTTTGCATTGCCAGCTGCAGAAGGATATAAGGAAGAGGCCTGCTAAACTGCCATGGCCGCCTATACATTTTGGCAGACAGAGGTCCTTTTTATCACAAAGTTATCCTTATAGTCCACCAGATCCCCTTTAAGCCTTGACTAATGGTAGCCTCAAATTTAGCAGGAGGCCTTGCACCATAAGAGCCATATAAGACATGAACTGGGACCAGAAAGAATTCTGAGAATCCTAACAGGTGATACACATTGTGACCATTTTTAAATTGCATTTTCTCCCATCATCAAGGTGTACCTTCCTCTCAAATCTGGTTGGGTTGTGTCTGCTTCAACAAATAGAGTATAGGAGAAGTGATGCTAGGTCAGAAAAGGACATGTAGAGTCCACCTGTTCTCAGGAATACTCACTCTTGGATTCCTGAGCCACCATGTAAAAATTACCCTGAGACCATCATGCCCTCAGAAAGCCCAAGCCACGCCCTGACCAGTTTGGCTCAGTGGATAGAGCGTCGACCTGCGGACTGAAGAGTCTCAGGTTCGATTCCGGTCAAGGGCACATACCTTGATTGCGGGCACATCCCCAGTGGAGGTTGTGCAGGAGGCGGCTGATCGATGTTTCTCTCTCATTGATGTTTCTAACTCTCTATCCCGCTCCCTTCTTCTCTGTAAAAAAAAATCAATAAAATATATTTAAAAAAAATAGAAAGTCCAAGCCCAAGCCACATGAAGAGACTATATATAAGCACTCTGGTCAACAGTCCCAGCTGTTTCAGTGAAGAGACCTCCAATGACTTCAACTCCAAGATGTTGGCAGATGAGGGCCCTAGTGTATCATGGAGCTGAGACAAGCATCCATGCTCTGCTCTGTCTGAATTCCTGACCCACAGGACCATAATAAAATGGTAGTCCATTTATTAAGGTTGGGGTGGTTTGTTATGCCATAATAGATCACCAGAACACCCCATTCCAATCCCCTAAAGTTTTCAGGAACCCATCATTTTAGAATCCATTTTGAACCTATTTCCTCCTTGGGCTATATAATACTAAGTATATGAATCCGTTCATGAAAATTATACAATTCATAACCTGTAGTGGACAATTTCCTTAACTTTCTGCTACACTATTTATAAGAGTGAACTGCCTAAACATAGAATATCAAAATGGAGACAATGATTTTTGTCCTAAATTTGAAGAGTCTTTTTCAGAGCCCTCCAAGTAAAAATCCACATATTCAACACCCAACCACAGACCAACAATCAATCACATGGTCCTCATATACAGAGTCGTTAAAGCACGCCTATCGCACCACATACCGTAGAGGTAAAATGATTGTTCTGTAACTTTAAGCCACTAAAGAACAGAACAGGGATTTGCCAACAAGTTCTTGTCACTTGGGGAAACAATGCAGATAGAAAATCTGGCCCAATTCTCATCTCTTATACCATTACCCATATTTGCAAAAAGCAGAGTTTCCTGAATATGTTCATAGTTACTGTCCATCTTGTCTTGGCCTCTTTAAATTCACCCTGCTTGCTACATGTGGCATTCTGTCTCCAAATTTAATCCAGACTGCTATCTACCTACTGGTATGCTCCCCCTCTTCTGGATCTCTACTGTTTTCATTAACAGACTTAACACCCCCATGTGGCCCAAAGAAGCAATGGTTAATACACCCTTTCATTTGCCAGTCTTTGTACAAATGCCAACTTAATTTATAGATGTTTCTTCACAAGTTCAAATAGACATGTATAAGCATGTCTATCTTACCACATATGCATCTTGTTTATGTGGTAATATACTAGTTTTAAAATATGAATAGTAACCCTTCCCCCCATTGAGGCAGCAGATAGAATAGTTCTCCATTTGTTTTAAGTTGGAGAACACAGAAGATGGAAACAAGGAGCCTTTTCTTTGCTTTTGCTTTTCAAAAGTCTAGGCCCTGAAGAGAAACAGAAAGAACACTTATGCAAAGACAATACAGTAGATTTGATAAATAGAGCTTCCCCATCCCTTACACCAGCCAATTTCCCTGGAAAGGAGGAAGAAGGGGGGAAGCCCAAAGTAGAAAGTACAGGAATGTGATTATAGAAGAAGTATCTTACACCCTGCTCCTCACTACCACTATCCCTCACCCCCACACCTCTATATGGGTCCTAGAGTAAGAATGAAAAAAAGATTTGGGGGCATCTGGGTGCAGAGGGTTTACTTTCATAAGTAGAGTCCAGAAAGGCAGTAAGAATGAAAAGTGGGAACAGCTGCCTGATAGGCCCAGTTAGATGGGTCTTTGATAACATCACAGGCCCCCCAGCATGATATGGGAATAATAGAGTGACTGTCTTTAATTACCTGGGGGCAATCAGCATCTATGAAGGTCTTTGAGTTGCTCAGAACAACAGAATCATTTCTGTGTGCCTAAGAGCCTTAGTCAACCTCCCAGAGATGGCTACTGACAGCCTGTCACAGGGGCTGACAGTTCCAATGTATCAGAGAGTACCTTTAAGGGTGGAGACAAAAATCTGTCTCTCAAGAACACCTTGAGATTCAAAAGGAGAAAAGCACAGCAATGATGGGCATGAACCAGTTTTGGTCTGTGGACCACATGACTCAAGATGCAAATTCCAGGAATAGAGAGTCTGATTGGTGAGGTTGGACCAGGGAGGATAAGGCAATATAATTGACTATTCATCAAGATTACATGCAATAGGAAAGAGCTTGGTACCTAAGGGGGAAAAAAAATCAAGTGATGCTATCAAAAGATGAGGTCAGGGATGTCTGGCAAGCAAAAACTACAAATGTCTCCCAAAGCTGAAGTCACCAAGTGTATTTACTGGGTCAAAGACACAATACTTTTATTTTTTGAAAATATATTTTTATGGATTTCAGAGAGGAAGAGAGAGAGAAACATCAATGATGAAAGAGAATCATTCATCAGCTGCCTCCTGCACGCCCCCTACTGGGGATGGACCCCACAACCCGGGCATGTGCCCATGACTGGAATCGAACCAAGAACCCTTCAGTCCACAGGCAGACACTCTATCCACTGGGCCAAACCAGCTAGGGCAAGACACAATACTTTTTTTAAAAAGTCAATTTTACTAAGGCATAACTTATACACAATAAAAGTCATACATGTTAAGTATACAGGTTGATAAGTTTTGGCAAATATACACATTTATATAATTTACCATCCCAATCAAGGTGTACATTACCATTTCCCCAGAAGTTTCATGGTGTCCCTTTGTAGTCAGTCTCCACAACTGCCCCATCTTAGGCAACTGATGTAATTTCTAGTATTATTACTATTTTCTGTTTTAGTATTTTATGTTAATGGAATAATCTAATATTTTTAATATTTCATTTTATTTTTTACTAGCTTCTTAGTTATTATTTTTTCAGTGTTTTCTCTAAGGCTAATAATATCTATTCTTAACTTATCAGAGTCTATTTAGAGTCAATACTGTATCTCTTCCCACTTCCCACTTTCTATTTAATTCTTATCCTTGCTTATCTGACACTTCCTGCTTCACAATGAAATAACTTTCTAGCAAATAAAAATTTACAAATAAATTTCAGAGAAGAAGGGAGAGGGAGAGAGTTCAGAACACTGGTTATAAAGATGCTCAAGGAACTTAGTGAGAATTCAATAAAGAGCTAGTAAGCATAAAAAGACATAAAAACCATAAAAAAAGAACCAGTCAGAAATGAAGACTACAATAACTAAAATTAAAAATGCACTAGAGCCCTAGGTGGTTTGGCTCAGTGGATAGAGCTTTGGCCTGAGGACTGAAGGATCCCAAGTTCGATTCTAGTCAAGAGCACATGCCAGGGTTGCGGGTTCGATCCCTAGTAGGGGGCGTGCAGGAAGCAGCTGATCAATGATTCTCTCTCATCAGTGATGCTTCTCTCTCTCTCCCTCTCCGTTGCTCTCAGAAATCAATAAAAATATAATAACTAGAAACAATCAACAGGAGATTAGATGAAACAGGATTAAATCAGTGAGTTGAAAGGCAAGATGGCAGAAAACACCCAAACAACAGAAAAAAAAGAAAGGATTAAAGAAATGAGGATAGTATAAGGGACCTCTGGGACAACATCAAGCATAACAACATTTGCATCATTGGGATAACCAGAAGGAGAAGAGAGGGAGCAAGGGATTGAGAACCTATTTGAAGAAATGATGACTGAAAACATCCCTAACCTGGCAAAGGAAATAGAAACTATTGGAAAAGAGAAGCTCTCTTCCTCTACTGTGACTCACATCTAACAAATAGAATCTGGTGGGAATGATGCTTTGTTACTTCCAAGGACATAGCTTTCATTTAACACTCTCTTTCTTGAATCATTCATTCTGGGGGAAGCCAGCCACCATGCTGTGAGGATACTCAAGCTGCCCTGTAGAAAGGACACTGAAGAGAGGACCTGAGGCATCAGCCATGTACGTGAGCCACCTAAAAGTCCTCCAGTCTCAGTTGAGCTTTCAGAGGACTGCAGCTGCACCGGACATCTTGAATGAATCTTCATGAACGGTCCCACACCAACACTTTTCAGCTAAGTTGCTCCTGACCCACATAAACCTTGAGAGATTATAAATGTTTGTTGTTGTTTTAAGCCATGTAGTTTTAGGGTAATTTGTTATGTGGCAATAGGTAACTAATACAAACAAGATGGGTTTAGGAATCCAGACCTAAGCCAATCAGAACATGGCATTTCTAGGTAGACTTTATTGGTTTAGGATTAGGCATAGGCATGTTCCTAAACTGTCATAATTATATTGAAGGGATAGGCTTCCTTTTTTTTTAAACATTTGGGTGAGCAACTTTCTTCTGCTACCCAAAAACATGAAAACTTATATTCAGATTGTAACTGGCCTGTTATCATAAAGGAAGCCAACTTTAGGATGAATATAATATTGTGGATAGCAAACCAGGTAGACCAAATAAAGCGGGTGCTTGATGAAATTAATACAGCTACAGAAATAAATTACCATAAACCCCATCTTAACTTTAGCCATCTTAGAAGACTCAGTAATATGGGGCACCAAATATCCCTGGAATTGGGGGTAGGGAACAGGAAGAAGGGGCTAAAAACAGTAAGGTTGACTGAAAATTTGATTAGAAAATGTTAAGTTCCAAGCTGCCCACACATGCTAACAAAATTCTTGTTCTTCTGTCCTGGCAGAAAAAATGGAAACTTATTATTTAGAAAGGATAAAACATAGGGTTCTGGTTTGGGGGAAACCAGGTTTAGTTGAAAGTAGGGGTTCCATACTAAAAGCAGGTACTCTAAGTGAAAATTTTTATTATGTTAAGATAGTACCTCTAGACCCTAGCCTTCTTCCTGCCTCAGCTTCCAGAATGCTGTCAGTCTGGTCTGTATTCTCCATGCTGGAGAAGAGGCTTCTCTAGGAAGTCTGTCAGCCCAAAAGAGCTAAACAAAGTGACACCAAAGATTCTTCAATAAAAAAAGCTAAGTCAGATTACAATATAGTAAAGAACACAGTGAACAAGTCACAGCCACATACATTGCCTAGAGGCCACTCAATATTAAATGTGAGCATTCAGCCACACATCACCAGACATTAGATGAAAACATCTATATATATATATATATATATATATATATATATATATATATATATATATATATATAAAAGCCTAAGTGACCATTATGACCGGTCAACCAAACAACCAGTTAACCAAATGACCAGTCGCTATGATGCACACTGACCACCAGGGGGCAAGCGCTCAATGCAGGAACTTCCCCCCCCCCCCCCCCGGTGGTCAGTGCGCTCCCAAAGCCAACCACCCATGGCCAGCCAACCTCCCGCAGTCCCTCCCCCTGGCCAGCTGGCCCCTATCAGGACTGGGCGAGAGGGTCCCAGTCGGCCCCGATTGTCAGCCAGGCTTGAGGGACCCCCGTGCACTGGCCCTCTAGTCTAATATAAAACACAACCAAAACAAATAGAAAAATTAACTTGGAAGAAACCTATATGATTTGGGAGAAGGAAACAACAGAAAACTATTTCTCATATCCTCAGAGTTATTGCATCTATAAAACAAGAATAAGAATCAATTTAAAAGGGTAATTTAAACTTCAAATTTTAGAGAGCAAAAAGAATTCTTGGAAATAAAAAATGTGATCACAGAAATAATAATCTCAATATTAATTTTGGAAGTCAAAGTTGAGCATATGTCCCAGAAAGTTGAAGAAAAACTTAAAACCAGAAAATAGAATAGAAGAGAAAAAGGAGAGGATGAGACTGAGAGGCATGACATTTTCAAATATTAAGAGGAGAGAAGAGAGAGAGAAGGCAGAGAGAGAAAAATAGAGGGGTAGAAAGTAATCCAGACATAATTTAGGAGTATTTTCCCAAACCTGGTCTGATTGAACATTGACCTATGAAGTAGGAGGTCACAGTTTGATTCCTTGTCAGGACATATGCCTGGGTTGTGTTGCTTAATCCCCAGTGTGGGGAGAGTAGGAAACAGCTGATCAATGATCCTCTCTCATCATTGATGTTCCTCTCTCTCTCCCTCTCCCTTCCTTTCTGAAATTAATAAAAAGATATTAAAAATACAAATAAAAATAATCAAAATGACATCAAACTTCTCACTAGCAATGCTATTGTAAAAATATTTATTAGTTTATGATCTTAGGAAATTCCTTCAAGAAAAAAATTATTTCCAACCTAGAATTCCCTACTAAGCCAGATGATCAATTCAGTGTGAAAGTAAAATAACAATATTTTCAGAAATAAAAGATCTCAAAATAATTGCTCTCCATTTATCCTTTCTCAAAACATCTAGGGAGTGGACTGCACCAAAATGAAGGAATGAACCAAAGAGGAAAAAATATGATACAGAATTGAGGGCCCAAACAAAACAAAGCTAAAGTAAAATCCTGGAATGATGGTAAAGGCTGATACCAACAAAGTAGTGGTACATACATACCTAGAGAGGAATCAGGGCTGATTGGAGCCCATCAGAAGGCTCTGGAAGGGATGTCTAAAAGAAGATTAAATTGGTAAAATATCATTGCTAGAATACCTGTGTTTTCTCATATATCAAGAGTAGGTTTATGTAATTAGAGGAGGCAACCAACCAATGTGTCTCATATCGATATTTCTCTCTCTCTCTCTCTCTCTATCTCCCTCCCTCCCTCCTTCCTTCCCTACTTCACACCCTTCCACACCCTCCAAAAAATAAATGGGAAAAATATCCTTGGGTGAGGTTTAGCAACAACAACAAAAAAAATTAGAAAACTGAATAAAGTAAATAAAAATCCAAGATAACCCCACAGAAGACAAAATGTGAAAAAGAGGAAAAAGTAATGATAGTATAATACTAACTTGAATAAGAATAGCATTTACATAGACAAAGTACATGCTGTATGTTGCTCTATCGAAATTATAATGTCCATATATGAGAAGTATAAGGAAATGGGAAGGAAGCATATGATAGGGGATGACAAAAAAATTAAATCCTTATCTTGTATTAAATGAAGACAATAGATAATGTCTGAATTTGAAAAATAGGAAGTTAGTGATGCATGTTATTTTAGAGATGGGAAGTAAATTCCAAAAGAATCACCTGTGACCATGAAAATTAGTTGCCTGGTGGGAAAATATTTCATTAAAAGGGTAAACAATAAAGGCATCAAACTTCTTAATAGGAATGTGGTTGGTGGGAAGCTCTTAATTAGGGTACAGTCTATATCAGTGGTTGGCAAACCGCAGCTCGCGAGCCACATGTGGCTCTTTGGCCCCTTGAATGTGGCTCTTCCACAAAATACCACGGCCTGGGTGAGTCTATTTTGAAGAAGTAGCGTTAGAAGAAATTTAAGTTTAAAAAATTTGGCTCTCAAAAGAAATTTCAATCGTACTGTTGATATTTGGCTCTGTTGACTCATGAGTTTGCCAACCACTGGTCTATGTGAATGAACTTGAGGGGAAAATTATTTCCAATCTAAAACAATGAGGACAAAAAGGGACAGGACTGCTGTTTCACATAATAAACTTATTAAAAATTAATTCATAATGACTGAATTAGTTGGCTAATTATCATTATATATAAATTGAAAACTCATTTTCCTACTTGATAAAGTACCTAATAAGTGATTAAATTAAAATGTTGAGAAAATGTAAACCAGTGATGGAATCAAAGAATTCCTTTGACCTGCTTAAAAGAACATGCCATGCATGAAGTGGTAACTTAAAAGCCTTTAGAACAGCTGTTCTGTAGTTCCACATTAATTTAGCTTTTCTTTCTTTTACATATCTGCACTATGAGAAAAAACTTTCAGGCTTGAGAAAAGGGAACAAATTATTTTGCCTTCAGGCCTTGTACTATCATGTGCGGAAACCATCTTAAGTACTTGGAGTTCTGTGGAAATCAAGAAGGGTTAGAAAGGTCTGCTTAACCAAAGGTATTTTTTCCACCTGGCTGTCAACATATCAGAAAATTCCTCTTATTAGTGACTCTTTTATATGTGGACATTAGGACTCCTATTAAAATGAAAACAGATTAACCCTGGCTGGTGTGCTCAGTGGTTAAAGCATCTGCCCAAGTATGCAAGGGTCTCAGGTTTGATTCCCGGTCAAGAGCTTGTACCTAATTGCAGGTTCCATCCCTTGCCGTGGTTGGGGTGCATTGGGGATTCAATCAATAAATGTGTCTTACATCAAAGTTTCTCCCTCTCTTTCTCTATCTCTCTTGCTTTCCTCCTCCCTTCCACTCTCTCTAAAAATCAATGGGTGAGGATTAACAACAACAAAAAAGATAATAGATTAACTGGGAGTGAATTTACCAAGTCATCATAAAAATGTAGACAATTGCCCAGCTGGTGTGTCTCAGTGGTTGAGAATCAACCTAGGAACCAGGAGGTCACTGTTAATTCCCAGTCAGGACACATGCCTGGGTTGCAGGCGGAGATCCTGCAGGAGGCAGCTGATCAGTTTCTCTCTCATCGATGTTTCTATCTCTCTCTCCCTCTCCCATCCTCTCTCTAAAATCAATAAAAACATTAAAAAAGATATTAAAAAACAGTAATTACTTAAATGTATAAATTATATAGCCCTCCATTCTTCCCTCATCATACTCCACAGAAGTAATTATTGTTAAGCACAGTAAATATACTTCTGTACATTTTATATAAGCAACTGAAACTCTTGTTGCTGGTGGGAATATAAATTGGCATAATCATTTTGGGAAACTGTTTGGCAGCATCTACTAAAACAATATACACATAGAAACACAATAGTGTTACTCCTAGGTATATACCCAACAAAATGTAGACATACGTGAACTAAAAAAAAAAAAAAAAAAAAAGTGAAAGAAACATTCACAGATTGTTATTCATAATAACCCCAAACTAGAGACAACCCAATTGTAGAATGGATAAATTTTGTATATTTAATAAATATGCCAGATAGCAACATAAATTAACAAACTGTAGCAACATTCAATGTGAATATATTTCCCAAAAATCATGACCAAAGAAGCCACACAGGAAAGAAAATATACTGGATGATTAAATTTATTTAAAGTTCAAGACAGGCAACACTAACGTATAGAGATAGAAATCAGGAAGTGCTTACCTCTGGAGAGTACTAGGAGAGTGCATCAGGGGGCTCTGGGCTGTTAATGGGTGTAAGGGCTTTGTGATAATTTATTAAGTTGAACAATAATGCAGTAAAATGATATTGATCTCATTATTTTCCTTTAAAAAATTTTTTTTAATTGATTTCAAAGAGGAGGAGAGAGGGAGAAAGAGATAGAAACATCAGTAATGAGAATCATTGATTGGCTGCCTCTTGCATGCCCACTACTGGGGATCTAGCCCGCAACCTGGGCATGTGCCCTAACCTAGAATTGAACCATGACTGCTTGGTTCATAGGTTGACGCTCAACCACTGAGCCATGCCGGCCAGGCCTCGATCTCATTATTATTTTTTAAATATATTTTACTGATTTCAGAGAGGAAGGGAAAGGGAGAGAAAGATAGAAACATCAATGATGAGAGAGAATCATTGATTGGAGAGAAAGATAGAAACATCAATGATGAGAGAGAATCATTATTATTTTTTAAATATATTTTACTGATTTCAGAGAGGAAGGGAAAGGGAGAGAAAGATAGAAACATCAATGATGAGAGAGAATCATTGACTGCATGCCCCCCACTGGGGTTCAAGCCCATAACCAGACATGTGCCCTTGATCAGAATCGAACCTGGAACCCTTTAGTCCGCAGGCCGACGCTCTATCCACTGAGCCAAACCAGCTAAGACTCAATCCCATTATTTTTAATGGCTCCAGAGTCTTCCATTAGAGAGATGTTTACCATTTTATGTAAACGTTTCCCTTTGGATTGAACTTAGGTATTTATTCCCATTATATTGCTGTAATGAACAATCTTGTACATATATATTTTTCTATTTGTATGAATGCATCTGTAAGGTATGTTTCTAATAGAGGAACTAGATGCTTTAAAAGGAATACACATTGTAAAACCTGCCAAAAAAACCTGTACAATTTGCATTTTCACCAACAAGATGTGATTGCTTAATTTCCATAATGTGGAAATTCATTGGGTGTAATTGATCTTTTACATTGCTACTTCTCTAGTAGGTATAAACTTTTTCTTACTGCTGAATTTATCTGTACTTGTAAATTATTAGTGAAGTTGCCCCGGCTGGTTTGGCTCAGTGGATAAGAGTGTCAGCCTGTGGACTGAGGGGGTCCCAGTTTCGATTCCGGCCTATAGCACATGCCCGGGTTACAGACTTGATCCCCAGTGTGGAGCATACAGGAGGCAGCCAGTCAATGATTCTCTCCCATCATTGATGTTTTTCTCTCTCTCTCTCCCTCTCCCTTCCTCCCTGAAATCAATAAAAATATATTTTAAAAATTATTAGTGAAGTTGAAAAGCTTTTCATGTTATTAGCTATTTATTATGTTTTATGAGCTGCCTATTTACATTTTTATCCTCCTCCCCCCACCCAACCCAGGGAATGACTTCTAATATATATTAAGAATACCAACCCTTTATCAAGTGATGCAAAATATTTTTTCTGATTTGTCATTTGGAATTTGTATTTATGGTGATTTTTAGCCTTATGAGTAAGTAGTTTACATTTTTATGTGTTCGGTTCATGTTTTTAATGTTTTAATTTATCTCATCAGACTTGTAGTCCTGTAGGAAAATTTTTCAGAATTTGTTCTGTGCTGATCATTTTGTATCATTTTTTTCCTGGAACACAGTGTACCCTTTGGATGTTCCAGGGGAGGAGATGAAGGTAATGTCAGACTAGTCTTGCCCACACATCCTGGGCCAGCCTCCCAGACACTGGCCTAAAGCGACTAAGACAAGTAGTCTAGCTCCTCAAGGTCTCTATGAATGCCTCTTTCATACTGGTCTCTAAAGCTTTGAAATGGGTCAAAGCAGAACATTCACATTTTATCCAACAGCAACATTATATACTACATGAGAACTCACACCTTATTTCCTGCTCAATTAAATTTTCAAATCTTGTTTATTGGATGACACCACCCAAATAATACTATGCCAGCTATTTTTTAAAATCATAACATTTAAAATTTAATAGAATAATCCCTTTCCCTTATATTTTGAGAGAAATTGATATTTCCAAAATAGATCTCCCCCTTTGTACCCCGAAGAATTAAAATCCCCAAATTTCCCCTTTCCCAATTCTTACTGAGGGCTCTAGCTGGAGAGGTCTCATTCAGGTGCCAGCTTATTGTCAGGGTTCTTTCTTTGACAATTGCAGCTCTATTCATCTTCCACTAGGCCCATTGTGGACTTTCCAGCTCCTCCCAGAATATTCCAAACCAATTCTGTACTTTTCCTGAATTTTTATTTATATTTTTTTATTCAGTCTCCATAGACTGTCAAAAATTGCCAATGTCAACTATATGTCAAGTTGTCATGATGGTGTATTGGGAAAAGTTTTCAGTTAGCAATAATTGCACATTGAATGAACCTCATTGGCTATGATACTACCACTGTACAAAGTTTTTTTCCTGAGTTTTAGGACACACAAAAATGTTTCACTATAAGTCCCTAGTCCACAAAACTTTATTTCCTAAAAAATGGTGATTTTCAATCATCTAAAGCAATCTAAATCCATAGGTTAGGTACCAACATAGCAGAATGTGAGCATTGTTGGGGCCAGTGAAGAGAGTTCAAGAAAGGGCTTGTTTTAGATTTGCTATAAGTCTTATCAGTCTATTCCATATACTCAGAGCACACCACTTGTGGAGTTAAAACTCATTTGGGAGGCCCTGGCTGGGTAGCTCAGTTGGTTAGAGTGTTATCCCCATATGCCAAGGTTGTGGGTTCAATCCCCAGAGTACATATATTCAAGAATTAACCAATGAATGCATGAATAAGTGGAACAACAAATCAATGTTTCTCTCTCCCAAGTTAATAAGTAAAAATTTTTTAAACCCTCAATTGGTCAAGGCTGGTGTGGCTCCAGTGGTTGAACATTGACCCATGACCTAAAGGGTCACAGTTCGATTCCCTGTGTGGGACGCAGCCAATCAATAATTCTCTCTCATCATTGATATTTTGTCTCTCTCTCCCTCTTCATTCCTCTCTCTGAAATCAATAAAAACATTTTTTTTTAAAAAAAAGCAACTCAATTGGGATAAGGTCCACAATAAAGTTGTGACACTAAGCTTCCCAGGGCCTGAGAGGAAAAATTTACCTTGCATATAAACTTCCACTTTGCAGACAATAGCATCTGAATTACTTTTATCTCTTTGCAAAAAGAAAAAAACAAAATTTGTCATGGTTATTCCAGACAAGTAAGCTCCCCACAACCCCCGTTCATTATCCAACCTCTTTCATGGCGAGCAGTAGCAGCTCACCTCCCACTACAGAAACGAAAGAGGCAAATCTTTCCTTCCTCTTTCCCCTTCTCAGCAGCCAGAACACAAGGCCAAACAAATGCTTCTACTCAGAAATTTCAGTGAGTGATGAAAAGATGAAGTGATGGTCAATTCATTCACAAGAGGTGCTGCAGTGGCATTGTCTTTAATCGAGAGAGAGAGAGAGAGAGAGAGAGAGAGAGAGAGAGAGAGAGAGAGAGAGATTGATTGACTGATTTGTTGTTCCACTTATTTATGCATTCATAAATAAGTTGCTTCTTGTGTGTGCCCTGGCAGGAGATGAACCCACAATCTGGGCATATTGGGACGATGCTCTGACCAACAGAGCAACCCAGCCAAGGCCTTTCACCAAAATTCCTGTACTTTGGCTTTTTCAAGGGAGATCCAGCTACTTCTAAGATTACTACTTGACTTCTCCTTTGTTAAATTTTTTGGGGTCCCCCCGCCATCCTCCTTGAAACAGTAACAATTGGTAGGCCGCCTATCTCCCAGTACTGTTACATATGAGTGAAGTTTTTTCCTATGTCCCTTTCACTTAGAAGAGCACAACCTTTCTTTCTGAAGAGCCCTTCTCCTCCCTCATGTCCTGATAACCCCTAGGCTGCCCTCTGCCAATTCCTCATAAAATCTGCTGAATCGACATTGTGGATCTCTGAAATCCACAAATATAAAGGATTATCTAATGATCACTCAGGATTCCTGTTCTTTAAGGGGAAAGTAGTGATGGTGTATTGAACTAAATTCCTTTGGATTTAACAATAGAAAATGCGATATGATAAGAGACAAAAGAGAAATTAGATGTTGAAGTAGCTTGCAAATCTTGGAAAAAATAGTCATCTTTTTGCCCCCATGGTGACCATTTAACTCAGCGGCACTAATTACAATCACTCAGCGGCACTAATTACGATCACCATGTTGTGCAACCATCACCACTATTTCTTTCCAAAACTTTTCATAATCCCAAACAGAAAATCTACACTCATTAAGCAATAGCTCCCCATTCTCTCACTCTCCCAAACCCTGGTAACCTCTATTCTACTTTCGGTTTCTATAAATGTGACTATTCTAGGTACCTCATATAAGTGGAATCATACACAATCATACAATATTTTCTCCTTTAGTGTCTGACTTATTTCACTTAGCATGTTTTTAAGGTTCATGCATGTTGTAACATGTATCAGAACTTCATTTCTTTTTAAAATATGTTTTAAAAAAATTTTTAAGATGTAAGGGAGACAATGCTGAAGCAATATCCATTCAGGGAGTTCATCGGTTGCATAAAACCACGGGTGATGAGATCGGTCACTCCATTTTGAGTCCTTTTAAATGGAATGCTGTTCTTTACAGATGAAAAGGTAGGTTTGGAAGGGTAGCAAGGCCATGTTGCAAACATTGGGACTATTTTAATTTATGATTGTAACACTACTCTGATTAAACTACTTAACTATAAAAGCAAAAAGAAGGGAGAAAGAGAGAAAAAAACATCGATGCGAGAGAGAAACTTTGATTGGTTGCCTCCCATACACACCTCCACAGCGTACTGAACCCTCAATCTGGGCATGTATCCTAACCAGGAATCAAAGCAGCAACCTTTTTGTGTTTGAGATGATACTCAACCAACTGAGCCACACCTGCCAGGGCAGAACTTAATTCCTTTTTGAACAATATTTTATTGCACACACCTAATGAATAAACAAATCATATATGTAGTATATGTCACGTTTGTTTATTCATTCATCTTTAGATGAACACTTGGGGTGCTTCAAGTTTTAGCTATAATGAATAATGCTGCTGTGCACACATATCTGTCTAAGTCCCTGTTTTCAATTTTTGTGTGTATATACCCAGAAATGGACTTGCTGGATCATATGGTAATTGTATGTTTAATATTTTTGAGGAGCCACCATATTGTTTTCCATAAATTCTTTTTTTTTAATTTTTATTGATTTTTTACAGAATGGAAGAGAGAGGGATAGAGAGCTAGAAACATCAATGAGAGAGAAATACCGATCAGCTGCCTCCTGCACATATCCCACTGGGGATGTGCCTGCAACCAAGGCACATGCCCCTGACCGGAATCAAACCTGTGACCCCTCAGTCCGCAGGCCGACACTCTATCCACTGAGCCAAACCGGTTAGGGCCATAAATTCATTTTTAAGTAACATTTATTTTTCACTGATTCCTTATGTAATCTAAAAAATAGTTTTTAAATGTGATCATATGGGAAAATTTAGAATGGATAAAATAAACTTACCTTTTTTCCATTTTTGCAAAAAGAAAATTGGGATTTTGTTAGGGATCACACTGAATCAGTAGAACACTTTGAGTAGTGCTGACATCTTACATGGAATGACTTTCCATTTATTTAGGTCTCTAATTTCATCCAACTATGTTTTATAGTTTCAATATACAAGTCATGTATCTCCTTGGTTAAATTTATTCCCAAGTAGTTTATTCTTTCTGTTGCTAATTATAAATGAAATTCTTTTCTTTTTTAGCTTGCTTTTAATTAAGAGTGTATATATACAAGCAATTTTTTATTGAGGTATAATCTATATATATAAAAGGTTAATATGTAAAGTGTCCCCTCGGGTGTTCGATTGCTCACTATGATGTGTGCTGACCACTAAGGGGTGGCATGGGATGAAGGAAGGCCCTGGCCAGCAGCCAGGGAAGGGAGGCCCTGGCCAGCAGCTGGAAGACCCCAATCGGCCCTGATCGCCAGCTAGGCCTAGGGACCCTACCTGTGCACAAATGTCATGTACCAGGCCTCTAGTTGATATATAACATATTAGTTTCAGGTATACAGCATAATGATTTCATATTTGTATACATTGATCCCCACAATAAATCCCTATACATAGTTATAATTTTTTTCTTATGATGAGGACTTTTAAGATTTATTATTTTACTTTTAACAATAAAGATAAATTTAAAAAAAGATTTACTCTTGCCCAGCCTAGTGTGGGTCAGTGGTTGAGCATCAACCTATGAACCAGGAGGTCACAGTTCGATTCCCAGACAGGGCACATTCTCCTGCTTGTGGGCTTGATCCCTGGTTGAGGGCGTGCAGGAGGCAGCCAATCAATGATTCTCATCATTGATGTTTCTATATCTCTCTCCCTCTCTGAAATCAATAAAAAATATAGTTTTAAAAATATTTACTCTCTTAGCAACTTTTAAATATGCAACACAGTATTAGTAACTATAATCACATGCTGTATATACATCCCCATTACTTAGTTGGGATTGTTTTTTAAATTTTTCTTTTTATATTGTTCATAGCTAGTGTGTGGAAATACAACTGATTTTTGCATGTTTATTTTGTATCCTGCAATTCTACATATACTAGTAAGATCATCCCATCTGCAAATAGAGTTTTACTTGTTCCTTTCCAATTTCGGTACCTTTTATTTCTTTTTCTGTCTAATTGCTCTCCCTAGATACTAGAACAGCGCAGACACTTCACAGAACTTCTCTTTAGGATGTTTTCATAAGGTATCTTCATTCTAAATTGTTTCTACATGTCTCCATTCAAGGTTGCAATTCTTGGGGAATAGAATCTGTACATGCTCATGACCACTGATGGCCTACTGTCTGTGGGTGAGATGTTAGGATTGGCCTATCATTGTCATATGCCTTTTCTCTGCCTAGAGGATGAGCCTGCTACCTGAAGAAAGTGACGGCACAGATGCCAAGCAGATAAAAGCAATAAGTACTTCAGTACTGGAGGATCCCACAAACAAACCTCCCATCTAGTCTGCATAAGGTTGATTTGTGTGTCCGTTTTCTTGCTGATTTGCTAGAGGTAAGTTGGTACTTTTCTTCCATTCAGGGTAGGTGAGGATTTCTGTAAAGCAATAAGCAAATTCTCTGTTTTGGATCAAGGCATTAGAACTAATGACCAAAGGAGAAGCGGGAGCTCAGGTACTCCTAACCAAACAAAACCTGCCTGCTAGCCTCAGAAAAATCAGGATCAAGTCTATCCTATCCTAAGACCTGGAACCCAGATGACACTAGAGTTTCACTGTGGAGTTTCACAGAAATCTCTCTTACATCCTCACAATATGTAATATCTTTGTTTTCTACTAACAAGTGTCCTCAAAGGGCCTGGTTTCTTCAGAAAGGGAATACCCTCCCTGAAACTGGATGTCAACTTTATAACTTTGCGTCATTCCCTAATTAGGCAAGAGCGAATCTTGCAACATAATTTTCTACGTTCTATTGTGAAATGCCCCCTGGTGGACAGAACTAGTATAGTTTCCATTATAACAACGAGTTATATAAAAAATTCACTGAGGATAATAGAGTGAGCCCAAACCTCCACTTGGTCCCACTCACCACACAAACCAGCTAAAATGGCCATTAGTGACTCCAAAGTAATTTTTTCTCTTTTCTCTTGTCTTTTCTGCTTCCGTCCAAATTTATCACAATACAGTTATTAAGAGGAAAATATTTGTTGTTCCAATTTATGTTATCATGCTGTGCAAGTTATTAGCTATTATGATAGCAAGGTATTTTGGGAAAGTATACGGAGTAAAGGTTCAGGTGCAAGGCAATGATGGGAAGTTAGTAATTACATGTCCACTTGTTGTAATGTAACCCCCATCTTACAAAGGACACCTCAAAAAAAGATCGAATTATGGAGTCATTTATTAAAAGCCGGCAGCATACAAGGGAGCAAAGCACTCCAGACCTCGCGGCCCTGAACAGCTAGCCATTTCTGGCTTATATGCAGAATATCACAAAAGTATTGATTACATCTCTAGGTCTGGAATGAGGAACCTGTTTCGCAAAAAAGCATTTTTACAGAAGCAGAATTTGAGCAACCTAGTTATCTAAAAGTATCTACGAATCACTCAATCAACAGAAACGCATTATCTGGGACCACCTGGACAATTTAGAATAATTGTGCTGTCCAGATTCTGAGATCACTGAGTCAACCGAAACTCAGTTATCTGTAGCTGCTGAGACAATTTAGGATCACTATCTGTCCTGGGTCCCAGAAGAATGTACTTGGATGACCAGTGAGATCACAATCAATGGGATATTCAAACCGCCATCAAGAGTGTATTCAATCATACATAAGTTCAGAAAATCAAAATAACTTTTAAATGAGTACAGAACCCAAAACAGCAAGGTTAAAATATTAAACAGCAATTTTTACCCAAGTATGGTTGCTACCATACTTCACACTCACCAACAGCATAGAATACTCATAGCCAACAGGAAAATCACTAAATTAAAAATGCTACATATCATAGGAGAATTCAGTAGGTGCCTTATTATTCACAAAAAATATAACTTAACTGTTTCTCCACTTCCATAAGAGTAGCAACGAAAATATCTGGAAATCTTTTAAACAAAGGTAAGAAGCATTCCTTGACCTCAAATTTTTTTTAATCTTATATTTTTATTGATTTCAGACAGGAAGGGAGAGGGGGAGAGAGATAGAAACATCAATGATGAGAGAGAATAATTGATTGGCTGCCTCTTGCACATCCCCGACTGGGGCTTGAGCCCACAACCCAGGCATGTGCCATTGACCAGAATCAAACCTGGGACCCTTCAGTCCACAGGCCGACACTCTATCCACTGAGCCAAACCAGCTAGGGCTACCTCAAATCTTTTAAACAAAGGTTAAGACGCATTCCTTGACCTCAGACATAGAACACTTATTGACAAGATCCTTGAAATCTTCTCTTGAGAAATGTCAGAGTAAAACTGAAATCTAATGTCTGGGTTTAAACAGAAAGATTACCTGAAACTTACGCAAGTACTTTAAACTCCATATTATCTCAACTCCACCTTTACTGAGTCACATACCAGCCCTTTATAGCCCTTTTCTCTTCCCTCCTATTGCTCTCTCCTAGATTTAGGGAAATTTCTCCCTCTCTGCCAACCAGGAACTTCACATTTGAATTCAGCTAGAGGAAGCAACACAAATAAACACTCATTACAAGTTATGTTATCAATAATGGATTCTGATGAGAGAGTTTGAAAACTCTGTATTAGGTCTTATGGTAGACCCTCTGGACTCTTGAATTATATCCCCTTGGCCTTTCTCTGCCTTTAGACACAGCTATGGTGGATAGTTCATGTGAACTCTGATGCAACTAGCACTGCTAGTACCCATTACTATATACAGTGCATAATGTATATTCTGCCCCAAGACATTCTTCAATGCCCCAGGAGTCTGCTAGACGCATAGACAAGGCATCTGGGGCAAACTCACCCAAAGGAATGGGAGTGGATGATGATGGATCCTCCCGGACTCCAGTGGACCATTTCAGGAGCCATTCTATAGTTTCTCAGGAGGCCCTGGCTAACTGGGACTTCTGATGCCCATAGCAACAGCCTACATAACGACCCTTATATAATCTTTTTTCACTGTATTTTATGTTCCTTAGTTTATCCTATGATTTTCCAGATAAACTACCTTCACGCAGTTCCTTGTCTCAGGCTTTCAGGTGAACCCAATAGTCATTGATATTTTAGTTGTCTGGAGAGGGACTTTTGGATATCTTGGCACCTGGTCCCTCTTGAGAACTGTCTGGGGACATGTGGGAACAAACTGATGGTTGTGAGTATGGGACAGATAAGAGAGGGGAGAAATGAATCCAGACCTGGATAAGGCTGAAGAGAAAGGGGTTTGGTGGGTTGGGGAGGAGCCTGACTGGGGATCCTGGGCCATCCAAAAGGAGCATCCATTGTCAGGCTAGGGAGGAGACTAATTCATGACTTTGCTGAAGCCACACAGATATATTTGCTCCCTCCTTTAATTTCTTCCTCTGATTCTTATTCTGATAGCTCTCCAATGATTTTGTGAACCTCAGACACATGCAAGAGCATGCAGTAATGGCTATCATCTTCTTCCCAGGGATGATATATAACAAATATAAAAACTCTAAGGAGGGAAGGGGGTACATGATTCAGGTCCTATCCCCAAGGATCCCTAGTTCAATCCTACCCTTTCTTAGCCCACTGTCTCCCTGCTTTACTTGATAACCCTAGCTGGCAGTAAGGCAGACTTTTACGACAGATAGAGGAAAGCAAAGACCACTGAGCTCTTCACTTTCGCCCTGCATATTTTATTCTCAAGTTCAGGAGTTATGGCTCAGCCTCAGTACCAGGGTCACTTTAGTACCCTTACAAGATGACACTTTTATGTCACTTTCCCCGTTTGTCCAGAGGAGTAATTCCCCTCTTCTCACACTTATTGGGAATGGGGTTATCAATCCTGTTATTCATTTAGGAAGAAACATTAAAGTCCACTAAGAACAGAAGGTATCCTTTACGATTGGTGTCTGTATGTCTTCCATCATTTGGGAAGGGAATCTGTGTGGGAAGGCATGCCTTCAAGCTTCAGGCAGTTTACAAGACAACCTTAGCTTTCAACCTCTCTGCTTGCAAAGAACTTTAAAGTTAGACAGAAATTAGTGACTAGGACCTTCTCCATTCCCATGTTTCTCTGGGGTATGTACACAGCCTCCTGCATTCACACAGCCTTTTAGATCCGCTGAAATATGCTGGAGCTGCTGATGGTTACCTAGTTCTCCAAGAACATTCCCAGCTTGTCTTTTACTAATCCCAACTGAAAGCACAGCCTTAGGCAGCTTCAGTGTTGTCAGTAGGTGGTTATTGTTTGAAAATGCACTGGGAATAAGGCTTTTCCCCCTGCTGCTGAGCTGAATTCTGAGTCAAATGAAATAGATAGCCACCACCTCCTAAAAATAGTTTTCCCAGAACTACAGGTTTGGACAAAATGTTGACTGTGCTCTGGGGATGTTGCTTTTAACTGAGCTCCACAAGAGGTCAGTCCTTTCCATTGGCTATGGGACTGCTGGCTTTTTGTGACTACCACGCAACTGAGCTGGGTGGAGTGAGGGGGGGTGGTGGGATGGTGGATGGGAATAGCATCTCATCAACAAGTTAAAATATCCCAGATCCCACTTTCTAACCAAAGTTCAGTGGTTTCTCTTGGATAGATTTTCAATTTGTTCTGTGGCTTTGGTTAATTTCCAAAGGTCTAAAACGGTTGATTTTGGTTGTTTTGCCAGTATTTTCATATTTTTGTCTTCACAGGGAAAGCGAGGTCACTGTGATCCTCACGCTGCCATTCTGGAAGTTGATCTCTAGGCAAGCAAGCTCCTTCAGAAACATGGTTCTTCTTACATATCCTACGTCTCTGCAGCAGAGTATTTAAAGTTTGTCCTGCTTCTGTCAAATTCAGGTCAGACTGTGATTCTTCATCACACTGTGCTTTAAACTTATTTTGATGTGGAATATCCCAGTTATCTTAAGGTGTATAGGTCTCTTAAATGAATGTTCCAGAGGTCACTGGAACATAATTCATCAAGAGCATCCTGTTAGCTTGCTGTGCAACACAAAACTGCTTACTGATAGCAGCACCCTGGACAGAAGGTGATAACTTGAGTACTGTTAAGTTCTCTGTACAAGTGCCCTGGCTGGAACAAATCCTAATAGATTCTTCGCTTTCTGGTTGTTTTTTTTTAATCCATCTTGACATCCATCATTGCTACCTGTGGAAATGGGAAAGCATCATGAGCTATTTGGGATGCGTTGCTAATCCTTCTTACTTAGCTCTGAATCTTTCACCTGGCATCATTCATATCTTTTAAAAAAATATGTTTTTATTGATTTCAGAGAGATGAATAGAAACATCATTGATGAGAGAGAATCATTGATTGACTGCCTCCTACACATCCCCCCACTGGGGTTCAAGCCCTAACTAGGAATCGACCCATGACCTCCTGGTTCATATGTCAATGCTCAACCACTGAGCCATACCAGCTGAGCAGTCATTCATATCTTCACTGCTGTACCTTTTTGGGGTTCCCAGGTGGTAGTCTGACAAAATTTTTTTGTCATTAATGAGGTTTTTAAACAAAAAAACTAGTATTTAATAGATATTGAATAAAATACTGAAGTCCTTTATAAACATGGATTCTTCAGACCTTTATGTAGTTATCAGAATACTTTTTATAGTTACTTCAGTTGATATTTTGAAAAATTGTATATAAAACAATTGCTGAACATTTTAAAAATTTAGTGCCTGGCACCTTACTTTAAACATAAGTTTTTGTAAAGAACTTTACGTTTTCTTTTTCTTTTTGAATATATTTTTACTAGAGGCCCGATGCACAAAATTCATGCAAGAGGGTTGGCCCTCGTAGCCATGGTGGTGGCTTGCCTTGGCCCTCGCAGCCACAGCATCTTGCCTCAATTTCATCCAGAAGGTTGTGCGGAAGGATGTCCAGAAGTTCGTTCAGCTGTCCAGTCTAATTAACATATTACATTTTTATTATTATAGATGGATTTCAGTGAGGAAAAGAGAGGGAGAGAGAGAAATATCAATGATGGCTGCCTTCTGTATGCCCCACACTGGAGATCGAGCCTTAAACCCAGGCATGTGCCCTACTGGATAGGAACCTTGACCTCCTGGTTCATAGGTCAGTGCTCAACCACTGTGCCACACTGGCCAGGCTAAATTTTATTTTATTTTTATTTTTTTTTCTTTTTAATTTTATTTTATTTTTATTGTTTTAAGTATTACAAATAGTAGTACATATGTCTCCTTTTTTTTCCCCCTTTGATCTCCCCCTGACCTCCCCTACCCCCCATAAATTTTATTTTTTAATTACAGTTTACATTCAATATTATTTTGTATTAGTTCAGGTGTACAGCATAGTGGTTAGACAATCATATACTTTACAAAGTGGTCCCCGATATTTCCAGTACCCACCTGGCATCACTTACATAGTTACTGCAATATTATTGACTGCATTCCCTAAACTCGCCTCCCTTTTAATGAGTTGTTGTTATCCTCCAATGATTTAGTGTAGGTGAAAGAAATATACATCTCCTCATTTATCTCCATACAACTGATTTAAATAATCAAAGGAAAATTAACATCAATAATAAAAATATGGAAGGAAGACATAGATACCACAATCATAGAAGAATTTCTGCTAGATAATGAAAGGCTAAAACCCATCCTATATAATAAAGATGTAATATGCAAATGGGAGTTACACCCTGAAACGTAACGACTGACCATGTAACAACCGGATCAGGGATCAGCAGGAGGGTGGGGCAGCGAGCTACAAGTGGGCAGCAGAGAGCTACAGGAAGGGGCAGGCCATCAAGCTATGAGAGGGGGCATGGCGGGGGGTGGAGGGAACTACTGGAGGGCAGTGGCGAGCTACTGAAGAGCTACTGGCGCTCGGATTCATGCGCAGGGCGACTAGTATATGTATAATTTCTAAGAGAATAATGCTGTATCATGAAAACTAAGTAGAGGAAACCCTGGCAGATACCTACTACTACCTACTAATAAGATAAATAAAAACTCCTAGAAAAAGCTGGGGGGTTTTTCTTGAGGGATGGGACCATCACTACTTGGAATCTCTTTGATGCTACAGATCTATAGTACCTGAATGCAGTTGCACAGAGTTTAGGAAAGAAAAGGAGGCCATGAAAACAGAAAAACCCATGGAGGAACCTTTTCCTTACCATATATCTCCTTAGAGCAGGTAACTCATCTCAACACTGGGAGAACTTTTTTTTAGTTTTAGAGGCAACTAACCCCAGGAGGCAGCTATCCTCAAGTCAACTTATAAAAGTGAGGAAGGAAGCCATACACCAAAAGCAGCAGCCAAGCCAAACATAAAATCAGATAGCAAAACTGTTACCTGTGGTGGCAATATGAACAAATATGGTGAAAAGACCCACCAAGACAAACTTCTGGATAAGCTGACCCATGACTCTGACTTCCTCCCAACCCCATGTAGGATGCTAAAATCCTGAACTGATTATTTAAGCCCACATAATGAGGGACTCCAACAGCAGCCCAAGTCAATAGTGAGGGACCCAAGGAAAATAAATGCACAATATTTTCAGTTAGTATTACATCTGTTTAAATAAGGTTTTCCTTAAAGGGCAAGAAGGGAAACATTTTAGGCTTTGTGGGCCAAGAGACACAGTCAAGGCTATTATGCAGGTACTTGTATAACCATCACTTAAAAATGTAAAAAACATTCTTAGCTTGCGGGCTGTAAAAAAACAACAGGTGGCTGGCCAGATATGATCCATGGACTGTAGTTTGCTGATATAGACTCAGCCTTACTCAAATATGAATGAGTCAAAATGTTGAGTGTGTGACTTTTATGAAATGTAGAAGAAAAATGTAAACACAACATACACAAGAGATAGCTATATAAGATACTTTTTGGGAGAAACTAAGATGGCAGCGTAGGTAAACACCTAAACTGCTGATTTGCACAGCAATTTCAAAACTACAACTAAAGGACAAAACGTCCATCACCCAGAACCACGGAAGGCTGGCTGAGTGGAAGTTCTACAACTAGAAGGAAAGAGAAAAGAGCATTGAGACGTGCACAAGCGCTGAAAAGCTGAGGTATGGAGGTGCGTGATCCGGGCTGGCGGCAGGCGCTACTTTTTACAACCCAAAGGGAGACAAGCCCTGGATTACTCTGAAATCCAGTTTCTGGGGATACGCAGGGGACCCACACTCCTACGGGGAGAAGCTGGACTGTCTGACATCGTGTTGGAAAGTGAGGGTGGCTTGCTTGCAGAGCTGCGTGCAGGAATAATTGTTTACTGTGCTGGGGCGTGGGATGCGGGGACTCGGTCGGAGACACAGAGCCGGCTAACTGGCAGCCATCGCTGTTTGCCACGCCCTAGCCTAGTGACGCCCTGAGACCCCACCCCGCACAACCTACAAACCCACCCAAGCTCCAAGCAGCAACTTTAGCATAAGAATGGCCTGCCCTATCGCAGCTTAACCTAGCAAACTTGCAGCCCGGGTCAGACAGCTCCAAAACCTCCAAACCCCAAGCAAAGAGGAGAAAACTGTAGCTCTCGCTGTAGCTCCTGCTGGGTGGCCTCAGACAGTAGCTGACCTGCACCCCATTGGAGATCGAGAAGCCAGTATACCTAGTGGTCAGTGTGAGACACCAGATTTCAACTCCTCACATCCATAAGTGACACATTCAAGAGCAGACTCAGTGAGCACCAAAGCCCCACTGAAATAAGTCCTGCACCATAAGCACAGCAGTTCTTCCATTATAGACACAGTGAGTCCTCACAGCCAATTGGCCTGGAGGTCAATTCCTCCCAGTGTACCAACAGCAATCAAGGCCTAACTACACCAAGACTTTGCACTCAGCCCACAAAGGGGTGTACCAAGAGCGTCCACCTCAGGTGATTGGGGAGGCTGAGCTACTGCCCTCAATAGGTCACCTACCGCACAAAGCCACTCCATCAACACAGGGAAGCAGCCAAAATGCTGAGACAAAAAAACATGTCACGAATTGAATTAAAGAAATGGAGGAAAGCAAACTACTGGACGACATAAAGTTCAGAACCCCATTTATAAGGTTACTGAAGAATCTTCTAAAAACCGCTGAGAAACTTGATGAGACCTTTAAGGATCTTAATGAGAATGCCAAAAAAAATGGAAAAGGACCAGTCAGAAATGAAGCATACACTGTCTAAAATAAAGAATATACAGAAACTCAACTGTAGATCAACATACCCCAAGAATCAAACCAAAGATCTGAAATATGGGGAAACAAAAAACACCCAACCAGAAAAACAAAAAGAATCCAAAAATATGAAGATAGTGTACGGAGTCTCTGGGACAACTTTAAGCGTACCAACATCTGAATTTTTGGGGTGCCAGAAGAAGAGAGAGAGCAAAATATTGAAAACCTATTAGAAGAAATAATGACAGAAAACATTCCCTACCTGGTGAAAGAAATAGACTTACAAGTTCAGGAAGCACACAGAACCCCATACAAGGGGAATCCAATGAGGACCACACCAAGACACATCATAATTAAAATGCCAAGGGCAAAAGACAAAGAATCTTGAAAGCAGCAAGAGAAAAACGGTTAGTTACTACAAGGGAGTATCCATAAAACTGTCAACTGATTTCTCAGCAGAAACTATGCAGGCCAGAAGGGAGTGGCAAGAAATATTCAAAGTGATAAACAGCAAGAAACTACAACCAAGATTACTCTACCCAGTAAAGCTATCATTCAGAGTTGAAGGTCAGATAAAGAGCTTCACAGACAAGAAAAAGCTAAGGGAGTTCATCACCACCAAACCAGGATTACATGAAATGCTGAAGGGTATTCTTTAAGAAGAGGAAGAAGAATAAAAAGGTAAAGATAAAAATTATGAACAACAAAATGACGTCAAATACATACCTACCAACAAGTGAATCTAAAACTCAAGTGAATAAAAAATCTGAAGAACAGAATGGACTGGTGAATATAATAGAATCAAGCAAGGACTGACAATTCTCAGGGGGAAGGGGGTGTGAGGGGTGCGGGAAGAGATTGGACAAAAATCTTACACCTCTGGATGAAGACAGTGGCGGGGGGTAAGGGCATGGGGTGGGGTGGGGAATCAGGTGGAGGGGAGCTATGTGGGGGGGAAAAAAGAGGAACACCTGTAATAATCTGAACAATAAAGATTTATTAAAAAAAAAAAAGATACTGCCCTAACTGGTTTGGCTCAGTGGGTAGAGCGTTGGCCTGTGGGCTGAAAGGTCCCAGGTTCGATTCTGGTCAATGGCATGTACCTTGGTTGCGGGCACATCCCCAGTAGGAGGTGTGCAGGAGGCAGCTGATCGATGTTTCTCTCTCATCGATGTTTCTAACTCTCTATCCTTCTCCCTTCCTCTCTGTGAAAAATAAATAAAATATATTAAAAAATAAAAAATAATTTTTTTAAAAGATACTTTTTGGTGATGACAGAAATCCAATTAAAACTAGCATTAAGTAAAAAGGATTGTTAGCTCAAATAACTGAGAATGGGTGGATGGATCAAAAGGGGGAACTATACGATCTTTTTCTTCTATCCCTTCTCTCAGCCCTTCTCTGTGATTCAGTCACTTTCATTCTGCAGATGTAAATTAAAAGAAATAGGTATTATTTGGAAGGATTAAGTGAAAGATTTGGGAGAAATAAAAATGACCAAAATTGAAAGATGTGTACACATGCATAACATGCAAGTGATTGATAATTAGTCAAGAGTGAGTTGCAGAGTGAGTAGCTCTGGATTTAAGGTGGCTTGAGGTGATTGGGGGAAGCTTGGGGTGGTATTAGAGAATAGAAGAGAAAGGAAATCAGCCAAAGACAAGGAATAAGTTCTTGAGTATTATCTGGCCTACAGATCCAGAAATTTGTAACAGCACTTATCCTCATAGCATTCTCATTTTCCTTGGTATAGGAGCAAAGAAGACAGCACAGGATTTATTCTAGAGATGGTGCTTTAATGTCCAGGTTGACAGAAGGTATGTGAGGGTGGGGAGTGCTCCTGAGAGAGTAGTTGAGGTGATAAACCATAGAGGTCAAACTAGAGTGAAGAGAGTGAGAAAAAAAAAAAGAGTGAGGCAGTGATGGGGCTGAAAGGTAATAACAATCCTATCTAATAAAAGAGTAATAATGCAAATTGACCATCACTCCAATGCACAAGATGTCTGCCCCCAAGTGGACACAAGATGGCCACCACAAGATGGCCAGCAAGGAGGAACCAGGCCTACAATGGAGGGCAGTTAGGGGTGGCCGGGCCAGCAGAGGAGGGCAGTTGCGGGGGGGGACCCAAGCTGGCAGGGGAGGGCAGTTGGGGGGAACCAGGCCTGTAGGGGAGGGGAGTTTGGGGTCTACCAGGCCAGCAGGGGAGGGCAGTTGGGGGCAACCAGGCCTACAGGTGAGGGCAGTTGGGGGGGACCAGGCCGGCAGGGGAGGGCAGTTAGGGGCAACCAGGCTGGAAAGGGAGAGCAGTTGGGGGTGACTGGGCCAGCAGGGGAGACAGTTGGGGGCGACCAGGCCTGCAGGGCAGGATAGTTGGGGGTGACCAGGCCTGCAAGAAAGGACAGTTAGGGGCGACCAGGCAGGCAGGGGAGCAGTTAGGCATTGATCATGCTGGCAGGGGCGTGGTTAGGGGGTGATCAGGATGGCAGGCAGAAGCGGTTAGGGGCAATCAGGTAGGCAGGTGAGCAGTTGGGAGCTAGCAGTCCTGGATTGTGAGAGGGATCCCAGACTGGAAAGGGTGCAGGCTGGGCTGAGGAACATCCCCCACCCCATGCATGAATTTTGTGAACCGGGCCTCTAGTCTCTATTATAAAACCCCCCTAGCCATGATGCCATCACACCGTCACAACCAAACACCAAAAGGTACTTGCTTAATGTCATGATTTCTTCAGGGGAACAAGTAAGTGTTGCATATGATTTCTTCATGGGAACAAGTAAGTGTTGCTCTGTTCAATTCTTATCTTTCAAAGAAGGTCAATTTAAGTGCTCCTGAGAAGGAAAAGTTAGGGCAGGAAACTATTCTTATTTCTGTCCACAACTGTCTTCAAGGTGGGCGGGGCTGTATGTGTGGCAAGGTGCACAAGGTGGGGACTTGACACTGGGTCCTGTGGCACGCTGGGTCTGGGTCTCACACGATTTGCACAGTGGGCCTCTAGTCTATATATATAAAAGCCAAGTGACCTGAACCACGGAACGACTGGTCACTATGACACGCACAGCGGCGGCCAACCGGCCCTATCGGGGCCTGATCTGCCCCCCCACTGCTTATGGCCCATCCCCCCAGCTGGCCCTGCCCCTGATCATCCCCTGCACCCCAATTGGTGGTGGGGCTGGTCAGACCCCACCTGTGCACAAATTCATGCACCAGGTCTCTAATATATATATTACAGTAATAAGAGTATATGTGTATTTTTGCAATTCACATGAATGGTCACCTAGAATTATAAATGAAATGGAGTGGCTTTAGAATCGATTTAATCAATATGTCACAAGTGAAGTACTATGACAGTACTGTGCTAAGTGCTTACTACATTTTCTCATTTAACTCTTCTAACAACTCGGTTGTCTCCATTTTACATTTTGTGTCAGACACAAAAGGTAAGAGAAAATTCACTCAAATTTTCATAGTGGTTTGTGGTGAGGCAAGATTAGAAACCAGAGTCCATCCACTGGAAACCAGAGTCCATCCATTAGAAACTAGAGTCCATCCACTCATAACTTCTATGCCATTCTGCCTTTTAAAACCAATTGAATTCCTAAATTTCTACATCAAAGCACATAGTCAACAAGAGTCAGACTTGGAAATTTCCAAAGCAGGTGTTTCTAGTTAACAACCAAAGGAAAATTTAATTCTTCCACCACACCACATCACTTCCTGGTCAAATGCTCTGGATGAATTAATTGCAAAATGTTCCTTTAATAAGTAACAAAACAAATTTACTTTTTGTATGGTGTTATGAAGGGTAATAAGCCGTCAGTTAATAGTTATAGTTCCTATCCCATCATCCCCTCCTTTCCTCTCAGCTGATGATTTCACTCCTACTTCAGAGAGAAGATAGAGGCCAATGGGCAATAAATTCTTCCTCGTTTACCCAGCCTCAAACCTACAAACTTACCTGCAACGCTGTCAATCTTTTCCTTTTCCTTATTTCCTCAGTGGTAAAGCTACCTTTTTTTGTAAGGTGGTTTTTCTCCATTTAAATCCTAAATCAAAGGCTCTCAGAGTGTGGTAAGTGGACCAGCAGCATCAGCCGCACCTGGGAGCGTGTTAGAAATGCAAATTCTTGTGCTCTATCCCAGAATCAGAAACATTAGGTGTGGGGCCCAGCAACCTCTGTTTGAACAAGCCCACCAGGTGATTCTGATGCACACTTAAATTTGAGGATCTCAGGCCCCACCCCAACTTACTGAATCAGAATATGCATTAAATAGAATACTGCAGGTGATTACAAGATCCCTCAGGTGATTCACAGGCATATTAAAATTTAGAAACACTGCTCTGCAAACATTCTCTTCTCAAGGACTATCTCATTTTTCCCTCTCTCTTTTGGATCTTTCCTATCAGCATTTTAAAATTTGTCCTGTCTCTTCATTATGTAAAAGAGTCCCTTGACTCTTTAGCTTTCTCTCTTCTTCCATTTTCTCGCCTTCCATTCATAGGCAAGTTTCTTGAATGACTTGCCTATACTATAATCAGGGTCTCTTGTGGTCCGTACCACACTACTGGAACTTCTTGGGCACAGGTAACAAGTAATCCTTTTATGGATAAATCTTATGATGACCTCTTTACAGCATTTGACACTACTGACCATGTTTGATTTCTTAAAATTCTCCTCCTCTGGCTTTTGAACAGGACATTTTTTCATCTTCTCCTACCTCCCTGGCCACTCATTATCGTCTTTCTCTGGTATTTACCCCTCCCACACCTGGCTAGAGGGCTTCAGAGGAATGGGACTGTTATTTCTAAAATAGAGTTTCCCAGTCTCTACACTCTTGACATTTTGGGCTGGATAATTATTTGTTGTGGGGGCTGTCTTGTGCATTGTAGGATGTTTCATAGCATTCCTGACCTCTACCCACCAGATGCCAATAGCAACCCCTCCCGAAGTTGTGACAACCAAAGTGTCTCCAGATATTGCCAGTGTCTCCTGGGGGGACGGGGGTGGGGATGGGGATGGGGATGTGGCATTGCCTGTGGTTGAGAACCACTGGTCTGAAAGTAATCTCATGTGACCTAGTTCTGATAAGTACTGAGAGGTTTGCTGAAGGTTTTTAGAAAAGTTCTTCATTTGAGAAAGAGCTATGGAAAGACATTTCTTTTTTTCCCTACCACCTGTGGGAAACATGCAATGTTTGTTGCTACAGGCCGGCATCCTAAAACTATGGATGAAGAAAGACATGGATCTCATGACATCACTGAATTACTGGATCAGCCACTCCTAATGTTTGCCCTTCCTCTGGATTTAATCTTAAATGATATACCTTCCAAACTTGCTTACTCATCTTGTTTCCTCCTGTTTTTCTGGGGCGGTTCTGCAAGACACAGGTGGAACTGTGCCTAGCTCAAGGACTAATCTGGGAAGCCCTGGTTCTGAACAAATGAAGAGATTGATAACCAAACATTTCTAGAATACCAGGGATTTTATCACAGAGATAACCCCTTTTATAGATCTGACTTGGTCCTCCAAGTGGCACATTTTATTTCTTGTCCCAATCCCCACTATACTAATCATATCATTGCCAATCAATTTTCAAAGCTATCTGCATCCATGAATGCCTCATTTTTCCCCTAATCATTGCCTTCAATTTAAATCCCAGATTTAGAAGTCAGAAGAGACAAAACCTTCCTTTATCTGCTGGATTACTAAAGCAATTCCCTCTACTTTTGAGTAGCCAAGCCAAGAGCTGGCTCAGCAGGACTGAGCTGGTTGAGCAGGAAGGGTTACTAACAGATACCAGCACTGGTGTTTGAACTCCTTTAGACAACTGTCCCACAGAATATCCCTCTTGTATTCATGGCCATTCTTCAAACTAGAACAATCTGGTTGATTAATATGGCCATTCCCTCCCATTTTTCTGTGAATACGTAGAGCAGCTTGGAGGCAGGGCTTTCCCTGGAGCACTATTTGTAGAATGTCCAGCTGTGCCTGACCTAAGCCAACCTCTTCAAGGGGTAATGAGAGCTTGGGGGGACTTTCCCCACAATAGGCTTTGTGTTATGTCTACATCCTATGTCTCTAGTGTGTTTTTTACAGAGCCTTAGAGAAGGAAATGATATCTGAGCAGGAGATTGTGTCTAGATTCCCTCTTTTTCTGTGTGTGCACTATCCCCTCAAAGCAGGAAGACCATTATAGTGGATTTATCAAAATTATAGACAATTGGTTGGCCTTCTGTTTTCAGATAGTGATTTGCAAAAGGGTTTTAAATATTTCTTTCCACTTGGGTCAAAAGAAAGACACTTACTGTATTGAAAGAAATGCAAAACTAAGAGCAGAGGATGTTTAGGATGGCTCCTTTCCTTCTCCCCAAGAATCTTCATTGATAAAAATAGAAATCTTCTAGTCCTCATCAATAGGGAACTGGGAATGGCCTGTAACTAGTATGGTTGGTCTTGTTTGTTTGGGCTCTGAACTATGCTGCATTATTCTGTTTCAGTGTTGTTTCCTCCCAGGTGGTCTGTTCTGAAATTTCTACTTATTCCTTTTTAATATGTCCTAGTTTTTGTTTACATAATATTAGGCCTTACCAATATTTTGCAAAAAAATTTCCTGGAGATAATAAAGACATCCAGGTGTTGTGAGTACACAAACTCAGGTCTGCAAGCAATATAAATGTATTTTGTATAATTATGTCTAGTACTCCACCAAGTCAATGAAAATTTCATTTTAATAAATTAAATGTTCTTTCAAATAATTCCAATGGGCTGATCCCATCAGAATCTCCCATATGTACAGCTTTACTCATGAGGAGCAGTGAAAGGGGCAAATTGTCATAAGTGATCACTCGTGTGACCTGGCATGTACTGAGATTGCTTTTTCTGCTGCTCCTCATGACACCTTGGGGTCCTGTAGGGATCATGAGGCTCCTTGGATGCATCTTCCCAAATCTCCACCAATTACAGTTGATATACAATATTATATTAGTTTCAGGTGTACAACATGGTGATTAGACATTTATATAACTTACAAAGTGATCATTCCAGTAAGTCTAGTGCCAACTTGACATCATACATAGTTAATAAAGATTCTTTATGTTGCAAGTGAAGAAAAATCTAAGACAAACTGGTCTCATTAGAAAGGAAAACTGAAAAGTCTGTTGGTAATTCCCAGGGATGGTTATGACTTTATTCAAAGTTCAAATAATGTCACCAGGACCTGTTTCCCAAATATTCTTCCTCTTAGTGTTAACTTCATGTTTAGGCTAGTTCCCTTCCTCCTAGCAGAATGGCTACAGTAGTCCCAACTTCACATTTGTAGGTACTAAGTCCTGAGGTAAGTCTCTTTCAGGAGACCTGTTCTTAGAGAGAAGCTTTATTTCTCCCAGAAGCCCCAGCAAATGTCTCCTCATGTGTCATTGGCTTTTGATCAGACGAGTTCATTAATGAACCCATCACTAAGGCCATAGAGATAGAATATGTTAACTGGCCTATAGAGGCTTAATCACAAGGAACAACAACAGCCTGTAATTATTGGAATCGAGAGGCCCTATCTGGGTCCTCTCTTAGGGCTAGGTTTGGGATTGATGCTACACAATGACATACCTTGAGAGTGAGGGAGAAAGGGAGTGATTAACCAGAAGAAAATCATTGTATCATTTTACCAAAAGAAGGGTGGATGGATACTGGACAGGAAAAAAACCTAAATGTCCACTAGAATATCAAAACATATCTTTTTTCATGTTAGCTTGTTGTATGTAAGTAGGCAGAATTAGCTATATTGTTCTCATCACAAAGATAGTCATTTCCTATAAATTCTTTGACTTCACCTCATTTTTCATTAAAGCACTTCCAAGAACAATTGCACAATAGAAACTCTTTCTACCAGACACCACTTAAATGAATTACCTAATTAATGCTCCGCATCGCCTCTAATGCATGCTGAGCCTTCGGGTCTAGACTTTAATTCTTTGAAACATCCTCACATATTACTGCTCCCACATGTTGAGTCAGTGCTAGTTCACAAACCTGTTTGTTGGAGTTGTTTTTTAATTATATAATTAAACATTGCATTACATCATAAACTGTGAATAAAAGAAATGTCAAAGTTCTCTCTTAATTGAATTAAATTGAATGCTTTAGAAAGGTTTAAAAAAGTCAAAGTGATGAAAATAAAAAGACCTGCTATGAATTGGATATGGGTGAGACTACTGTAAAAAATTGATGATGGGTATGTCTTAAAGTCCAGAAGGATTGTGCATTGAGAGCACTGTGTGTATGATTTTAAATTCTTAACCCACTTTAAAGAAGTCAGAACTGAAAAACATAGTTGATATACTGTTGATGTGGTTTATGGAAAAAGGAGGGATGCTGAACTCCAAACAGTTGACTCATATTCAAAGCAAAGGTCTTGCCCTACATCAAAAGATTGGCAAATGAATACATGTTAATATAAGTTGAAGTGTTTAAGGTACAAATGTATATGTGTGGTGAAAGCTATAAGTTAAGCAGAGAAGTCAATGAGCAAGAGAATTGGAATTAATTTTGGTAATTAGGGGGTAAGAAGTGGATAGTTTAGAAAGCTAAAGAGGATGGAGGCCAGATTATAGGAGAGTAAGGTGAAAAATAAAACTGAGAAAAACCAAGAAACTTAATAGAAATAAGTTATTAATAACAACAATAAGATATAACATCTGAGTGCTTATTATATGTAAACACTATTCTAGATATTCTCCATACACTTTTAAAAATATATTTTTATTTATTTCAGAGAGAAAGAGAGAGAGAAATATCAATGATAAGAGAGAATTATTGATCGGCTGGCTCCTGCATGACCCTTACTGAGGATCAAGCACAGAACCCAGGCATGTGCCTTTCACCGGAATCAAACCTGGGACCCTTCAGTCCACAGGCTGACATTCTATCCACTGAGCCAAACCATGTAGGGCCATACACCGTTTTTTTGTGTGTTTTTTTTTTACAACCTAAGTATTAAGTATTTCGTGCTAAGTTAAACAGCTAGAAAACAAAATAGATGTTGCTGTTAAAGCACATATGAGGGGTGTGTGTGTGCAGACACTCAGGATTTTTCTGGTGAAATTATTCTGTGGGAAAAGAAAATGATAAAGAACAAACTATGTTTTTAAGTATTCTTGTTATTTGGCCAATACTAATTTAAAAATACAAGTTTCCCTCTTCAAATAGGTGATTTAATAAATAGTTCACCTGTAAAAGTCAATTCTGAAGTCCCTTCTAAGTTCACTCAAGTCCCACAGACTGGAAGGAGGAAGAAAATGTGAAAAGAAAAAAAATGTTACGCCTTACAGCTAAGCACAGAGGAGGCAGTAAGTGTTCTAAAATAATATGCTCCACCCTGGCTGCTGTGGCTCAGGTGGTTGGGTATCATCCAGAACCACCAAAAGTTTGCTGGGAACCAGTCAGGGCACATGCCCCGGTTGCAGGCTTGATCCCCATGGGGGGCATGCAGGAGGCAGCCTATTCATTGTCCCATCGGTGTTTCTTTCTATCTCTGTCTCCCTTCCTCTCTCTCTCGAAATAAAAATGAATGAATGAATGAATAAATAAATAAAAACATACCAAAAAATCAATTAAACATTTTAAAATAACATGCTTCTACCCAGGCTGAGAGACCAACATTATCTTGTTGGCACCTAAAAACAAATGCAGTGTTTACATTATACTAGCTTCTTTCTTAAAGGTGGTTTTCTCTGATTTTATCTCTATTTCTGAAGGGCACACTATTTGGGGCTTAACACCTTCTCCAACATAGAAATAGCAAACAGTAGTGCTGAGGAAAACTAAAGTACACACATAATTCAAGGGAAAAAACAACTGCTTTCCCCCAATTAATTAAATAAGTAACTGTTATTTAATTTTTAGAAAATGAGAAAAAATGGAACTTTTCACTAAGGAAAAGCAATAAATTCAATAGTAGGCCAGATATCTTTAGAAAAAAAGGATAAAGTAAGTGTACAAGTATCTGAAGAGAAAAGGTATAGTCTTCCCATATTAATGACTCCAAAACCAGTTATCTGCTGAAAACATAACAGATTGAATTTCCATGGCTAATTACGAACATATATTGCCCTGACCAGTTTGGCTCAGTGGATAGAGCCAGCCTGCAGACTGAAGGGTCCCAGGTTTGATTCTGGTCAAGGGTACATGCCTGGTTTGTGGGCTCCATCCCCAGTAGGGCGCGTGCAGGTGGCAGCCAATCAATGATTCTCTCTCATCATTGATGTTTCTATCTTTCCCTCTCCCTTCATCTCTGAAATCAATAGAAATATATTTTAAAAAAACAACAAACAGGTTTGACACCTTTGGGACTCTGGTACCAGTGATTCTAATTTCGTGTCTCCTACCAATTTACATTTGCACTTTAATTTACATTTGAATGTGACAGAGGTAGCCAGATTAGACTGATTATTTTGTTAAATACTCACTGAGTTGGAAAAACAACAGGGTCAGAGTGAAGACAGGGTTACAGAATTTAACTTCTTGAGACACATTATCTCCGAGTTCTAAATACACTGGGTTGCTCTAGTAGATGAACAATGAACTGCTACTTAGTACATGTTACTGATATTTTCTAGCTATGGGAAGAAACAATAGAAAATTAATTACATTCTTACTTTGCTTCTAAAATTAATTCTTACAGTGTATGTTTGAAGATTTTGAACTTGATAGTTAAAAGCAAGATATGACTCCCAAATCAACAAATCAATGGATAAGAATAGCTAACTCTGAAATAGATCTAAGGGTATATGAAAAGTTATGTAATGGAGTGCTTCTAACTAATAGATTAAAAAATGGACCGTTTCACAAAAGACATAAAAAATACAAATAGCACCCTAGCCAGTTTGGTTCAGTGAATAGAGTGTCGGCCTGCGGACTGAAGGGTTCCAGGCTTGATTCCAGTCAAGGGTACATGCTTGGGTTGCAGGCTCGATCCCCATTTAGGGGGTGTGCAGGAGGCAGCCAATCCAATGATTCTCTCTCATCATTGATGTTTCTATCTCTCTCTCCATATATATCTATATCTATCTATCTATCTATCTATATAGATAGATAGATAGATAGATATATCTATATCTATATATGTAGATATATATATCTATATATGTAGATATATATCTATATATGTAGATATAGATATATCTATCTATCTATCTATCTACCTATCTATATACCTGGTGCACAAAATTCGTGCACTGGACGGGGGGTGTCCCTCAGCCCAGCCTGCACCCTCTCCAGTCTGGGACCTCTTGGGCCTAAACCATCAGTCAGACATCCCTTTCACAATCCAGGACTGCTAGCTCCCAACCACTAGCCTGCCTGCCAGCCTGATCACCCCCTAACCACTCCCCTGCCAGCCTGATTGATGCCTAACTACTCCCCTGCTGGCCTGATTGCCCCCAACTGCTCTCCCCTGCCAGTCATCTTGTGGCAGCCATCTTTGACCACATGGGGGGGCATCTTGTGTGAGGGCATGAGGGTCAATTTGCATATTACCTCTTTATTGTATAGGTTATATACACATAAAGTCAGGCAGGGGAAAAATCAGGGAAAATGAGAAGGGGTGGTCAGTCAATGAAGTAGGAAGAAATCTAGTATAGTGTGGTCTCATAAATAAAGAGAAGTTTCAAGAAAGAAGCACTAAATAGATGTTATATCTTAAGAGTGTGTTCAGTGGTTGAGAAACAATCTATGTATGAATCAGGAGGTCATTGTTCAATTCCCAGGCCGGCAAATGCCCAGGTTGTAGGCTCAATCCCCACCTGGTAGGGGGCGTGTAGGAGGCAGCCAATCAATGACTTTCTCTCATCATTGATGTTTCTCTCTCTCTTCTTCTCCCTCTCTAAAATCAATACAAATATATTTTTAAAAAGAAAAAAAAAAAGAAGCAATGGTTTAAGCAATTAAGTTTCAAGAAGGAAACAATGGTTCCACTTCCTGCTTCAGTTGGGACAGAAGTTAGTAAAAACAGAAAAGTCCTCATTAGATTTGGAAACAGAGAGGTCTGGTTATAGCATAAAAACAGTCTTAGTGGCATGTTGGGGATGGTTTCTTGATTGGATTGGGTTAAGGAGAAGTTATGAGGTAGGAATTGGAAGTAGCTTCTAGATAGAGCCAACTCTTTCAAAAGTTTTTCCTGTTAAGGGGAGCAGAGAAATGGGATAGGATAGGTATTAAGGTACTTTTTGTAGTTGTTGTTAAAATAGAAACTTGAATATGTTGTACACAGACGGAAATGACCCAGTAGAACAGGAGAAATTGATGAAATAGTAGCAAGAAAGGGTAATTGGAGGAGCAAAGCTCACAAGAAGGAGAGAGGATAAAGGGTCCAGAACACAAATGGAGGGATTGTCCTTAATAGTAAGTAGCAAAGCCACTTCACCATAACGAGGTACTAAGAAGCCAGGGTGGGTGTTTGATGGAAAATATGAATAAGTGGCTGAGAAGTGACAAGAATAGTGGAAGAAATTAAGACAGTGAGCCATGAGCAAATGAAGAGGGCATTACCAAGGATCTTATTGTAGTGCCAGTTGGCATTAACTTTAAAAGAGCTTGGATTTTTGAAGGAGAAAGAAAGAAAAATGATTTGGAGGCAACATGAGGAGCAGGTTCTAAGATAAGAATACCTATGATAGGAAAAATGCTCTTTGTACTTGATAAGTTGCTAGGGAGGTAGTTTTGCTAGATAATAGACCAGTTTTCAGTTGGAACAGGAAGTTGATGAGAATATTTAGAGAAGAGGTGAGAATAAAAGGGAAATGACTGACACAAATGTTGAAATCTAAAGTGCAGAATGAAATGCTTAGGATGGTTGGAGTAATGAAAGTAGAGGGTGGCATGGAGATGTAATCAGAGAAATGATAGATGATCTGGAGCTACTGGTTGTGGTTGAGTGAAAAGGATTATAATGATGAAATTATCTTCCTGTAAGCTCTAGAGGGCGAGGGAAGGTGGAAAAATTGGTTAAGAGGAATAATATAGAGCTACACAACACAAACTGTTCTCTCTTGCAAGTCTTGTGGTATGGAGGCTACTGGATAAAATTGCTAATATTTCATTTAGAATTTTTGCACTTGACTAGAGGCCCTCAGCCTGGCCTGCACCCTTTCCAATCTGGGACACCTTGAGGGATGTCCGACTGCCCATTTAGGCCCGATCCCACTAGGCAGTTGGACATCCCTGTCACAATCCAGGACTGCTGGCTCCCAACCGCTTGCATGCCTGCCTCCCAGATTGCCCATTACCGCTTCTGCCTGCCAGCCTGATCACACCCTAACCACTCCCCTGCCAGCCTGATTGCCCCTAACTGCCCTCCCCTGCTGGCCTGATTGCCCCTAACTGTCCTCCCCTGCAGGCCTGGTCCCTCCCAACTGTCCTCCCCTGCAGGCCTGGTGCCCCCCAACTGCCCTCCCCTGCTGGCCCAGTCACCCCTAACTGTCCTCCCCTGCTGGCCCAGTCCCCCACAACTGCCCTCTCCTGCCGGCCCAGTCAGCACTAACTACCCTCCCCTGCAGGTCTGGTCCCCCCCAACTGCCTTCCCCTGCTGGCCCGGTCACCCCTAACTGCCCTCCCCTGCAGGTCTGGTCTCCCCCAACTGCCCTCCCCTGCTGGCCTGGTCCCCCACAACTGTCCTCTCCTGCCAGCCCAGTCACCCCCAACTGCCCTTCCCTGCAGGCCTGGTCCCCCACAACTGCCCTCCTCTGTTGGCCATCTTGTGGCAGCCATCTTGTGTCCACATGGGGGCAGCCAGCTTGTGTGTTGGAGTGACAGTCAATTTGCATATTACTCTTTTATTAGATAGGATGATCTAAAGAGTTCCTTCTAATATTATAATTGTTAGGTTTTGATTCATGATTATGATCATATTTCAAAAATAAGCTGGGATTTTTTTCCAAGTATTTTTACACTCTGGAACTATCTGGTCTAGTTCATTTTGGTGTAGGAGGCATCCTTGAGAATATTTTTATTTTTTAGAAATATATTGTTATTGATTTCAGAGAGGAAGGGAGAGGGAGAGATAGAAACATTTATGGTGAAAGAAAATCATTGATGGGCTGCCTCCTGCATGTGCCCTGACCAGGGCCTGGGTGGAGAGGAGCCTGCAACCGAGGTACATGCCCTTGACCAGAATCAAACCTGGGATTCTCTGGTCAGCAGGCCAACGCTCTATCCACTGAGCTAACCGGCTAAGGTTAAATGTGTTATTGATTTTTTAGGGCGAGAGGAAGGGAGAGGGAACGCTAGAAACCCTATATGATGGTAGAAATATCCCGAGTTTTCTCCAGAACACAAACAGGATTGCCTCCCTCAAATCCCAGTTACATACACACCACCCAAATCAAGTTTAAAAGAAACACTTAAAAAAAAACACACAAAAAACAAAACAGTTGATTTTTAGAGGGGTGGGGGGGGCAAGAGAAATGTAGATATAAAAGCGCAACATCCATGGGCTGCCTCCTGCATGCCCCCACCCGGGCAGCAACCCGGGCATATGCCTTTGACCAGAATGGAACCCGCAACCTACTGGCACCTAGGAAACGCCTAACCTACTGAGTCACACTGGCCAGGGCAAGAATGACACACGTTTTCCAGCCTGTTCGCAAACGATCTAACAAGTGGGATTTCCCGCCATTTCATTTCAAGGACTGGAAGGGCTTTCCCCTAGATTCGTAGGAGGCCCGAGCATACACGGCTTTCCCCGCTAGGCGAGCGGCGGAACGCCAAGGTCAGTAGGCTGCATTACGATCTCGGGGACAGAGCAACAAGGTGACAGGTCAAATTGCCCAAGTGCTCGGCTTTGATAAGTTGGGAGGGCGAAGACACCCACCGCAAGGGGAAAACGAAGCGCCTAGTGGGCAACCCCACGCCCGCGCTGAGAATAGGGAGCGCGGCCGTTGAAGGGCGGAGCAAGGGCTGGGGGTGGAGGCCTGGTTCACTCCATCTCGAGCCTGGATTGGCCGGGCCCCGAGAGCCGAGTGACGACAGCCTGGGAGAACGTCCGATTTGTGTGGTGGGCGCGGGCGGGCGGGGGAGGCGCACTGCGCAGGCGCAGTGGCGGCTCCTCTTGGCCCAGCGCTCGCGGACAAGTCCCGACAGCGCGCGCCCCCGCTCCCGCGCCGGGACCGCCCCCTCCCCCTTTCGGCGGCGTCGAAGGTAAACAATAGTTGGCCGGTGATCGCGGAGTGCTTCTCCCGCCGCCGGATTCACCGGGCTGCGTGGGATCGGCGGGATCCCGGCCGGCCGGCCATGGCGGGGCTGTACTCGCTGGGAGTGAGCGTCTTCTCCGACCAGGGCGGGAGGAAGTACATGGAGGACGTTACTCAAATCGTGGTGGAGCCCGAGCCGACCGCTGAAGAAAAGCGCTCGCCTCGGCGGTCGCTCTCGCAGCCGTCACCGCCGGCTCTTCCTGGCGGCGAGGTCTCGGGGAAAGGCCCGGCGTTGGGAGCCCGAGAGGCTGGCGACCCTGCCCCGGACGCGGGGGCCTCGCCGGCTCCCGGCCGTTGCTGCCGCCGCCGCTCCTCTGTGGCATTTTTTGCCGTGTGCGATGGGCACGGCGGGCAGGAGGCGGCACAGTTTGCCCGGGAGCACTTATGGGGTTTCATCAAGAAGCAGAAGGGATTCACCTCGTCCGAGCCCGCGAAGGTTTGCGCTGCCATCCGCAAGGGCTTCCTCGCCTGTCACCTCGCCATGTGGAAGAAACTGGGTAAGTTCCCTGGTTTGTTTGGGCGCCCACTTTTTTTACAGGCATTTGGGGGCTTTTATGGCACCAGCCCTGCGTGGGCCCCGGGCAAAGTGTACATTGGTGGACATGAAGACTCTTGGTCTGATAGCACTTTCCGGGGTGGAAGTCCGGGCAAACAAAGTGGCCTTGGGAAAGGATTGCTGTCGCCCCGCAACCGCTCCTCGCCCGGTTTCCACCCTCTGCGGATCCTTGGGAAGCCGTCCTCTCCCTCCTCGGTTTCGCGTTTGGTGGCAGCCGGCGAAAACGTGTTTGAAACCTGAGGCCAGAGTTTGGCCAAAAGATCAACTGAAGATAGGTTGCTCTCTGGGCCATGCGATAGAAGCGGGAGATGACAAAAATCAGAGTACTCCTTTAGAATCTGTCATCATTTTGCTCATGAAGGACTTGTCCTGTCAGTTGCCTCCTCTCAGGGTGTCAGTTCTCCAGATTGACCCCAGGTCGCTGGTAGTTGGAGTAAACTGTTGGCTATTTTAGGAACGCGAAAATGTAATCATCCAGTCGCTTGAAAGGAGTTCGGTTTTGCTTTTAGGGTCTTTATGCGTGGACTGCTTATGAAAAACAGAAGCGCGGGATGCCCTGTTACATATTAAACTGTTCCCACGTTAAATTCTGCCAGGGCTTTGAAAAAGTACAGTACAAGTTTTGGGAGGAGTTGGCCTTACCAGTAGTTGTATGCTGTCAGATACTTAGCATTCTCAACAGTTCCGACTTAAAAGTCCTTGTAAGGTGTAATAGCCTGTCAAAGTGGCAAGAGATAAGGGGAATTTACTGTTGTGCTAAAAGGAAATAGAGACCTTAATATCTAAAAATTCGATCTAGTTGTAGTTTTACCTAAGCTTTAAATGTTTTCTAAAGCAACCAGTTTCTGTACCCAACATATTATATCATGCAGAGTTATAGTTGCTTTAACATTGCTGTGAATGAATGGTGTGAATCTTTTTTAGAGACAATACGTCATTTTAAAAATCCTCTTGTTTTTGGTAGCATAATTTATTTTTAGCAGAGGGCAGAGACACAGAGAAGAGTGTAAAGATTGGTCAAATACAGAACATTTTTTAAAAGGTATAGTCATAGAATTGTAGATTAGCTTCTTTCAGTCTGTTTTCTATTTACCTGGCTTTCTGCCAAGAATAATTTGATTGACTCATAGAACAACCAGTCCGCCTGTTGGAGGCGTTTCCCTTACAATCCCAGAGGCCCCTATTATGGATTTGTTTTGTTTTTGTGTAGGCAGAGCTGTGCTAAAAGCACTGCAGTATATTCCAGAAATATGTCATTATGTTGTCTGCAGTGCTACTAGGAGTGGACAGCAAGACAAGATAGCAGAAGATTAAACACAAAGAATTATTTGAGTCCTGTTTATACAGCAGTACAGTTGAAGCAACATGAACTTGCCATATGTTTGAACTGAAAGGATAAAGTATTATCCCAGTTACTTGAACATCTTTTAATAAAGCAGGGACCATGCTGTTGAATGTGAATGTGTATGTTTATTGATGTACATTTACCTTTTGAATCGAGCTTTCAGAGCCTATGTACCAGACAAATGTTTGCTTCATTCCACAGCTAAACCTTGTACTCCCTCCCCAAAACTTGAATAAAAAAAGAATATGCTGAGTATATGGAAGTTTTCACACAGGAAATGCAGGTTAAAAAAAAAAAAGTACTTCAGTCTCAAATTCATGGGTGGGTCCTCATTTTCTATAGAATAAAACACATTTTATAATGTACAGGCCAAGCCCTTTCCAATGCAACTTCAGACTCCCTATTCAGTTTTATCTCTTATATACACATTTTTATACAGTCTACTTCTCTTTTATCACAGGGTACAGTGAAATATTCCGTTTTATTGAATTCCCTCCCTCTTCTCAAAAAAGAAAAAAAAAAAGAAAAATACACTCTTCAGTCTCTAAGTCAGTATGCTTACTTCTGTGAAGAGTTCTGTTTCTTTTTAAATTAAACATCCATCCTTTAGTTCTACTAATATAGTACCCATTGGGCTATACATAGCAATGGTTCTCATATACTTTACAAAGTAGTCTCCCCTTCCAGTCTGGCACTATACCTAGTTATTACAGTACTAGAGGCCCGGTGCATGAAATTTGTGCACAGGTAGGAAAGGCCTGGCTGGTGATCAGGGCCCATTGGGGCCTTCCAGCTGCCTGCCAGGGCCTCCTTTCCTGGCTGTTAGCTGCCAGTTGGGGCCTCCCTTCCCCAGCTGTCGGCTGCCAGCCGGGGCCTTCCTTAGTTTTGCGCCACCCCCAGGTGGTCAGTGCATGTCATAGCAAGTGATAGAATTCCTGGTCTCCCGGTCGAACTCCTGTGGGGACACTTTGCATTATAGCCTTTTATATATATAAAATATATAGATTATTGACTATAAATTCCTATGCTGTACTTTACATTCCCATGACTATTTTGTAATACCAGTTTGTACTTCTAAATCCCTTCACCTTTTTCACCCAGCCTCCCAGTTCCCCTCCCCTCTGGCAACCATCAATCTGTTCTCTGTGTCTGACTCTCAGTTTTGTTTGTTCATTTATTTTGCTATTTGTCTTTCTCTGACTGACTTATTTCACTGAACATAATACCTTCTAGGTTCATCCATGTTGTAGCAAACTTTTGCTCTGAGAACCCTTTGTACTCTCAAGTAATTGAGAACCCCAAAGAGCTTTTATGTGGGCTACATTGATCATATTTACTACAGTATATGAGAAATTTAATTTGAGAAATTAAAAAAATTATTACTTTATTAAACAAATAAACTTAATATTTTTTAAGTGAATCATCACCCTTCCCCCGCAAAAGTAAATATTGAAATAAATATTCTCATATCCGCTTCTGCATTCAATCTGTTGTACTGTCTTATCTAGTTGAAACATATAAAGAAAAGGAAGCCTTCCCTAGCTGGTTTGGCTCATTGGATAGAGCATTGGCCTGCAGACCAAAGGGTCCCAGATTCTATTCCAGTCAAGGGCACATGCCTGGGTTGTGGGCTTGAACCCCAGTAGGAGGTGTGCAGGAGGCAGCCGATCAATAATTCTCTCTCATTATTGATGTTTCTCTTTCCCTCTCCCTTTCTCTCTGAAATAAATATTTTTTTAAAAAAGGAAAAGGAAGCATCATACACATACATATTAGGGAAAGGAGAAATAGTTTATTCATTTTTTTTTAGATAATTGTGGGTATTCTGTACTAGTTTCTTAAGGTTAGTCAAAATGGAATCTGAAACCTTATGAATGAACTTTTTGTCATTTTACATTAAAACCCATTGTTTTCTCTTGCAAGATTTAAAATGAAATTTACCTGTGTGACATGATGTATTAGTTAATTGGAAAATATTGGGTCTCTGAATTATGCAGATCTTCTAAATATTCATGTATTTTATACAATAGCAAAATGTCACATTTGGTAATATTGCTGGCTTCATCAGAAAAGTATTTTTTTCTTTTATTTTTCAGTTACAGTTGATATTCAATATTATTTTGTATTACTTTCAAGTGTACAGCATAGTGGTTAGACAGTCATATGCTTTATAAAGTGGCTCCCTCCTTGCAACCTGGCACCATACCTAGTTATTACAGTATTATTGACTATATTCCCTATGCTGTACTTTACATCCCCGTAACTATTTTACGACTACCAATTTGTACTTCTGAGTCCCTTCACCTTTTTCTTCCAGCATCCCAAACCTGCCTCCCCTTTGGCAACCATCAGTCTGTTCTCTGTGTCTGACTTTGTTTCAATTTTGTTTGTTCATTTATTTTGTTCTTTAGATTTCACAGATCAGTGAAATCATATGGTATTTGTCTTTCTCTGACTGACTTATTTCACTGAGCATAATACCTTCTAGGTTCATCCATGCTGTCACAAACTAAGACTTCATTCTTTGTAGTATTCCATTGTATATTTGTACCTCAACTTTTTTTTTTTTTTTTAACAATTCCAAAGGTTTATTTCCTTAGATTGGTATTACACAATTAAACACAACAGGGGAGGGATCACACAGATCCCCCTGCAGTAGACCGGGCCGAGTATGGTCTCCTGGAGGGTAGGACCGGCTGGCACAGCCCGGGAGGCACTGTACCTCATCTTTTTAATTCATTTGTCCATTGATGGGGAATTGGGTTGCTTCTATATCTTGGCTATTTTAAGTAATGCTGCAGTGAACATGGGGGTGCGTATATTCTTTCAAATTAGCATTTTGTCTTAACCAGATGGTGTTCATTTTATAATTCTTCATTAAAGTGTATGCTTATGTTTTATGGCCTTTTCAATATGTGTGCTATGTTATATTTCACAGTTTTTTTTAAATTAAAAGAAAATAAGCATCAGTTTTGTAGGCACAGATCATAGCAGACAGCTCCCTAGCCCATCCAGTTCTATAGTTTGGTTACAGATGTCATTCTGAGAAGCTCAGCCTAGCTTCAGTTATTTTATGGGTTAAGTTTAGCTTTTGCTAAAACTTTTTTTTTTTTTTTAAAACAAAAGCCAAGTTTATTTGTTCATTTCTTGCATTTGAAGTACTCCTCAATGACATCCTTTGCCTGAGACTCTTTGCCATAGTCCTTAACCACCACGCAACTGCAGCCAACCACTTTTCGGGGTTTTCCCTCTCTGTCGATTTTACAGAGGCCTACCCATTCCCCTAGTTTCTTGTTGTCGTCAACCTTAATTAGGTTGATTTGGTGTTCAGCACAAAGAGCCTCCACCAACTTGACATACATAGGCTCATCACAGTTGGATGCAAGGTCACAAAGGTGGGCTTGGCGCTTGTCTAAGGCTTTGGCAGCTTCGTGAATTCCGTGCGCGAGGCCATCGTGGATGAGGGCGGTCTCCAGCACCTCTTGCAAAGCAATATTAACGTCCATTACACCTCCAGCAGCAATGCCTTCCTCGGCCATGGCGATGGGTTATGGGTAGAGCCGAATCTTGAACGCACCCAAGCCTCTGCCTCCGCGCAACTCTGTGGCGGCAGGGAAAGAGCAAAACTTTTTATTTTTTAAAAAATATATTTTTATTGATTTTAGAGAGAGCGGGGGGGGGGGGGAGGGAAAGGGATAGAGAGAAACATCGATAAGAGAGACACATCAGTCAGTCAGCTGTCTCTTGCACACTCACACCAGGGATCGAACCTGCAACCCAGGCATGTGCCATAACTGGGAATTGAACCAGGAACCACAACCACTGAGCGACACCAGCAGGGCTAAAACATTTCTGTTTAAATAAATAAGCTAGTATAGATTCTTTTTTCTGCAGCTAAGAATTTAAAATACAAAAAATATATCCTATCTAATAAAAGAGAAACATGCAAATTGACTGTACCTCCGCTATGCCCACAAGCCATGCCCACCAGCCAATCAGGAGCGAGTATGCAAATTAACCCAACAAATATGGCAGCGGCCATGGAGCTGGAGCAAACAGGAGGCTTGGGTTGCCCCTAGCAATGGAGGAAGCCAAGCTTCCTGCCTGCCCTGGCCGGTCCTGGACTCTGCTCAAGGCTACAAAGTTTCAATTATAGAAGATAAATAAATCCCAACATAAATGATGGCAACCAGGGAGCTGGAGAGAGCAGGAGGCTTGGGTTGCCCCTGGCGATGGGGGAGGCCAAGCTTCCCACCCACCCTGGCCGGCCCTGGCCTCTGCTCAAGGCTACAAAGTTTCAATTATAGAAGATAAATAAATCCCAGATACCAGGGCCTCGGCTTGGGTAGCCGGGCGGCACGGCCAACCTGCAAACCACCACAGGCTCCTTGCTCAGGCCACCCCACATCCCAAGGGAACCCCCATCCTGATCCGGGACACCCTTCAGGGCAAACCAGCCGGCCCCCACCCGTGCACCAGGCCTCTATCCTATTGAATAAAAGAGTAATATGCAAATTGACCATCACTCCAACACACAAGATGGCTGCCCCATGTGGTCAAAGATGGCTGCCCCCATGTGGACACAAGATGGCCACCACAAGATGGCCAGTAGGGGAGGGAGTTGGGAGGGACCAGGCCTGCAAGTGAGGGCAGTAGGGGGCGATCAAGCCTGCAGGGGAGGGCAGTTAGGGGTGATCAGGCCAGGAGGGGAGGTCAGTTGGGGGTGACCAGGCCTGCAGGGAAGGGCAGTTGGGCAGGGGGGAACCCAGGCCTGCAGGGGAGAGCAGTTGGGGGGGACCAGGCCTGCAGGGGAGGGCAGTTAGGGGTGACCAGGACTGCAGGGGAGGGCAGTTAGGGGTGACCAGACCTTCAGGGGAGGGCAGTTAGGGGTGACCAGGCCTGCAGGGAGGGCAGTTAGGGGCAATCAGGCTGGCAGGGGAGCAGTTAGGCATCAATCAGGCTGGCAGGGGAGTGGTTAGGGGGTGATCAGGCTGGCAGGCAAAAGCAGTTAGGGGCAATCAGGAAGGCAGGCAGGTGAGCAGTTGGGAGCCAGCAGTCCTGGATTGTGAGAGGGATGTCCGACTGCCCGGTAGGATCGGGCCTAAATGGGCAGTCAGACATCCCTCGAGGGGTCCCAGATTGGAGAGAGTGCAGGCTGGGCTGAGGGACACACCCCCTCCCCCGTGCACGAATTTTGTGCATCGGGCCTCTAGTTATCACAATAAAGGTGAGATAATCTCCCGTAAAGGAGGGTTAAGCGCATTTAGAAAACAAATACCTACAGTATGCAAGTGCTTCCGCTGTTTGCAAAAAGTACCAAAAACAAAATGGAAAGGATAAAATAAAAGGAGCTAAAAATAAAAAGTTATTCAAAGACACAATATTATTAACATTATTTAAATCACATTTTGGTCAAAAGTATTAATATATACAAAGAGATATGCTGCAAAGATCTAAAAATACTGAATGTTTTCTCTATTCATTTGAAATGTCACCTTTATCATATGCTACATTTGCCTCAGATCTATTTCTGGATTCATCCTACTCATCTATTTATGGTACTTAAATAGGGATTTTAACTATCCCTCAATTATTCTTTTTCAGTATTCTCTTAAGTATTTTTCCAGATAAACTTTAGAAGCACCTTGCAAAATTAAAAAACAACAACAAAACCCCGTTGAAGTTCTTATGGGAATTGCAGTATATTAGTAATTGACATCTTTAAAATTTGACATCCTTAATTAGTATATATTAAGTAATTGACATCTTTATTTAGTCTTCCTTGTTTCCTACTTTACATTTGAATCTTAAATTATTTAAAAATGATGCCCTAGCCAGTTTGGCTCAGTGGATAGAGTGTTGGCCTCTGGACTGAAGGGTCCCAGGTTTGATTCCGGTCAAGGGCATGTACCTTGGTTGCGGGCACATCCCCAGGGCGAGTGTGCAGGAGGCAGCTGATAGATGTTTCTCATCAATGTTTCTAACTCTCTGTCCCTCTCCCTTCCTCTCTGTAAAAAATCAATAAAAATGACAAAACTAGGAGCATATTAAAAAGATAGTATTAGATAGTCTATGAACTGTAACTTAAGAAAAGTATAGTAAGAAAATAGACGTGTTATTAAAACAAAGACTAATATATTTTATAACATAAAAATACAGCATTTTTGAATGAAGTAAAGGTATTATAAATTATAGAATGTTCTCTGATAAATTTAAAACTTGGGATACTTATGTACTTACCATGTACAAACATACAGTCATTTAATTCTCAGGAAGTAGGTACTATCATTATCTCTATTTTAGAGAGAAGGATATTCTGGCACAAAAAAGTTTTTTTTTAATTTTTTTAAAAATAAATCTTTATTGTTCATATTATTACAGGTGTTCCTCTTTAATTTTTCCCCATTGCTCCCCTCCACCTGATTCCCCACCCCACCCCATGCCCTTACCCCCCGCCACTGTCTTCATCCATAGGAGTAAGATTTTTGTCCAATCTCTTCCCGCACCCCTCACACCTGATTCACCTGAGAATCGTCAGTCCACTCCCTTTCTATGTCCCTGATTCTATTATATTCACCAGTCCATTCTGTTCTTCAGATTTTTTATTCACTTGATTTTTAGATTCACTTGTTGGTAGGTATGTATTTGATGTCATTTTGTTGTTCATAATTTTTATCTTTACCTTTTTCTTCTTAAAGAATACCCTTCAGCATTTCATGTAATCCTGGTTTGGTGGCGATGAACTCCTTTAGCTTTTTCTTGTCTGTGAAGCTCTTTATCTGACCTTCAACTCTGAATGATAGCTTTGCTGGGTAGAGTAATCTTGGTTGTAGGTTCTTGCTGTTCATCACTTTGAATATTTCTTGCCACTCCCTTCTGGCCTGCATAGTTTCTGTTGAGAAATCAGCTGACAGTCGTATGGGTACTCCCTTGTAGGTAATTGACTGTTTTTCTCTTGCTGCTTTTAATATTCTCTCTTTGTCTTTTGCCCTTGGCATTTTAATTATGATGTGTCTTGGTGTGGTCCTCTTTGGATTCCTCTTGTATGGGGTTCTGTGCGCTTCCTGAACTTGTAAGTCTATTTCTTTCACCAGGTAGGGAAAGTTTTCTGTCATTATTTCTTCTAATAGGTTTTCAATATTTTGCTCTCTCCCTTCTTCTGGCACCCCAAAAATTCGGATGTTGGTTCGCTTGAAGTTGTCCCAGAGGCTCCTTACACTATCTTCATATTTTTGGATTCTTTTTTCTTCTTGTTTTTCTGGTTGGATGTTTTTTGTTTCCACATATTTCAGATCTTTGGTTTGATTCTTGGGGTACGTTGATCTACAGTTGAGTTTCTGCATATTCTTTATTTCAGACAGTGTATGCTTCATTTCTGACTGATCCTTTTCCATTTTTTTGGCATTCTCATTAAGCTCCTTGAAGGTCTCATCAAGTTTCTCAGCGGTTTTAAGAAGATTCTTGAGTAACCTTATAAATGTGGTTCTGAACTCTATGACATCCAGTAGTTTGCTTTCCTCCGTTTCTTTCATTCGTGACATGTTTCTTTGTCTCCACATTTTGGCTGCTTCCCTGTGTTGATGGAGTAGCTTTGTGTGGTAGGTGATCTATAGGGGGCAGTAGCTCAGCCTCCTCAATCACATGAGGTGGATGCTCTTGGTACACCCCTTTGTGGGCTGAGTGCAAAGTCTTCGTGTAGTTAAGCCTTAATTGCTGTTGGTACACTGGGAGGAATTGACCTCCAGGCCAATTATCTGTGAGCACTCCCTGTGTCTATAATGGAAGAACTGCGCTGAAGACACGCTTATGGGGCAGGACTTGTTTCAGTGGGGCTTTGGTGCTCACTGAGTCTGCCTCTTGAATGTGTCACTTATGGATGTGAGGAGTTGAAATCTGGTGTCTCACACTGACCACTAGGTACACTGGCTTCTGGATCTCCAATGGGGTGCAGGTCAGCTACTGTCTGAGGCCACTCAGCAGGAGCTACAGTGAGAGCTGCAGTTTTCTCCTCTTTGCTTGGGGTTTGGAGGTTTTGGAGCTGTCTGACCCAGGCTGCAAGTTTGCTAGGTTAAGCTGTGATAGGGCAGGCCTTTCTTATGCTAATTGAGCTGCTTGGAGCTTGGGTGGGTTTGTAGGTTGTGCAGGGCGGGGCCTCAGGGTGTCACTAGGTTAGGGCGTGGCAAACAGCAATGGCTGCTAGTTAGCCGGCTCTGAGTCTCCAAGGGCATCCGCGAGTCCCATGCCCCAGTGCAGTAAACAATTATTCCTGCGCGCAGCTCTGCAAGCAAGCCACCCTCACTGGCAGACAGTCCAGCTTCTCCCCGTAGGAGTTTGGGTCCCCCGCGTCTCCCCAGAGACTGGATTTCAGAGTAATCGGGGGCTTGTCTCCGTTCGGGTGGAAAAAAGCAATGCACCCAGTCGCCCGCAGCCAGCCCAGATCACGTGCCTCCGTACCTCAGCTTTTCAGCGCTCGTGCACGTCTCAATGCTCTTTTCTCTTTCCTTCTAGTTGTAGAACTTCCACTCAGCCAGCTTTCCCGTGGTTCTGGGTGATAGACGTTTTGTCTTTTAGTTGCAGTTTAAATTGTTGTGGGAGGCAGCAGTTTAGGTGTTTACCTACGCCGCCATCTTGGATTCTCTCCCGCAAAAAAGTTTTACCCCAAAATCACACAGGTAATAAGTGGAGATGCTGGGATTCAAACCCAGTCAATATATCGTACTGCTAAGAGTTCTTACAGAATTCTAATGCCAAAGTAAGTATGAAGATATAAAAAGCCTTTGGGAAAGCAATTTGAAAATGTTATTAACAATCATCAAGAGATTATCTTTAGCCCTAATCAGTTTGGCTCAGTGGATAGAGCATCAGCCTGTGGACTGAAGGGTCCTGGGTTTGATTCTGGTCAAGGGCATATACCTTGGTTACGGGCTCGATCCCAGTGGGAGGATGTGCAGGAGGCAGCTGATCAGTGTTTCTCATCAATGTTTCTAACTCTATCTCCCTTCTTCTCTGTAAAAATCAGTAAAATATATATATTTTTAAAATTATCTTTAACTAAGTAATTCAGCTTTTGAGAATTTTTTTCTTAGGAAATAACCCAAATGAATGAAAAGGCTTTGTTGCTTTTATTTTAACTTTTATTCATAACTAGAGGCCCAGTGCACAAAGTCATGCACTGGAAGGGGGGGGTGTTGCCTCAGCCTGGCCTGCGCTCTCTCACAGTCTGAGACCCCTCACTTCTTACCACCCGTCTGCTCCCTGCTCCTTACTGCTCAGCTCGCTGCTCCTTAGTGCTGCTATGGAGGTGGGAAAGGCTACCTCCACTGCCGCTTGCTGCGCTCGCCAGCCATGAGCCCGGCTTCTGGCTGAGTGGCGCACTCCCTGTGGGAGCGCACTGACCACCTGGGAGCAGCTCCTGCGTTGAGCGTCTGCCTCTGGGTGGTCAGTGCGCATCATAGTGACCGGTCATTCTGGTTGTTCCAATGTAACAGTCTCTTAATGCTTTTATTATACAGAGGCTCAGTGCATAGAATTTGTGCCCGGTGGGGAGGTCCCTTAGCCCGGCCTGTGCCCTCTTGCAGTCCGGGACCCCTTGCTCCTTGCCACCCACCTGCTTGCTGCTCCTTACCATTCAGCTCACTGCTCCTTAGTGCTCCTGTGGAGGTGGGAGAGGCTACCTCTACTACCATGTGCTCGCCAGCTGTGAGTCCAGCATCTGGCTGAGTAGCGCTCCCCCTGTGGGAGCTCACTGACCACTAGGGGCAGCTCCTGTGTTGAGTGTCTGCCCCCTGTTGGTCAGAGTGCATCATAGCAACTGGTCGTTCTGGTCATTCCACTGTAATGGTCGCTTAGGCTTTTATTATATAGATATTAGAGTGCACACTTCTCCAGCACCCATTCACCTTCTTTTGGATCTGATTCATCCCAGAGGCTAAAACCTTTCAATGAGTGTCCACCAGTTTCTAGCACTAGAGTCTTAGAGGTATCCTTCTCTCTATTTGACACCCATGAACTACCTAATGTCCTTCCAATAAATTCCCAAGTTCTTTTCCCTACTTAATGTACATTGAGTCAGTTTGTGTTGTTTTTAAAGACTTGTAATACAAAACTAGTTCCAAGGGGTAGGTTGCGGCCAACTGACCCTCAGAAAAATGTAAGTCATGGAATCAATAAGAGGTAGAAGGCATCAGGACTCTCGTTCATATTCCAGATGGTAAGCAAACAGCCTATATATAGAGTGGTGAGATAGGGCTGAATTTATCAATGAAGAAAACAGTAAGCAGATAGTCTGCTGTCAGCATACTAGCTTGAACTGTGGTTAAAACTTTTCTGGTCAACTAATGCAAACACTTAGGCAAACACTGGCCTAAGACCCAATATGACTCTTAGAAACAACAAATAATTTGATATGACTGGTAAGAACTGAGTTGTGGGAGGGGGGAAAAAAAGAACAGAATTGTGTCCCTCCAAAAAAAGTTATGTTTAAATCCTAACACCTAGTACCTCACAATAGGACCTTATTTGGACATAGTCTTTTTTGTTTGTTTTTTTTAATCCTCACTCGAGGATCTTTTCCCATTGATTTTTAGAGAGTAGAAGGAAGGGGGAGAGACAGAAAAATGTGGATGTGAGAAAGACAGTTCGATTGTGTTGCCTCCCACATGTACCCCTACAGGCTACTGGAATCAAACCTGGGACCCTTCAGTTTTTGGGCTGAGGCTCTATCCACTGAGCCAAACCAGCTCACGCAGGAATAGGGTCTATATAGTGGTAATCTATAAAATTAAGATAAAGTCATTAGGGTGGGCCCTAATCAAATATGACTGGTGTTCTTACAAAAAGAGGAACTTTGGCCCTGGCCAGTGTGGCTCATTTGGTTTTAGTATCCTCCAGTACACCAAAAGGTCACGGGTTCGATATACCTAGGTTGCAGGTTTGGTTCCCAGTTGAGGCATATACAAGAGGCAACTGATTGATGTTTCTCTCTCGCATCTATGACTCTCTCTCCCTTCCTCTCTCTAAAAATTAATGAACATGTCCTCCTTGGGTGACGATTTAAAAAAAAAAAAAAAAAGGAATTTGGACCCAGGGACACACAGGGGAAGATAATGTGAAGACACATAGGAAAAAGACAGCCATGTGACTGGAGTGAGAAGTCTACAAGATAGTAAATGCTAGGAATTGCCAGTGAAGGGGAAGAGGCAAGGAATGATTCTCCCTCAGAGCTTTTAGAGTATAGATAATGGACCTGCCACTCACCACCTTGACTTTGGACTTCTAGAACTGTGAGACAATACATTTTTGGTAATTTGTTAAGGCAGGTCTAGAAAACAAGCACAGTAATATAGAGGAAACAATTCAAAGATTTGGGGAGATAGGGTTCTTATATTAAATCTATTATATGCATATAATTCCCACTTATCCAACCCAAGAATGTTTCAGTAGACTCTTCAAAGTTCTTTGTTTAATCTCTTCCCACCCTCCACCCCCCAGAAAATGTTTAATTTGATGGTAGTACAACTTTGCAGTTTTTTTTTTTTACATGGCTAGTCCATTCTTTTGTCTTTAGGAAATCCTCCCCTAACCTAAGATCATGACTGTACCTTCCTATGTATTTTCTAAGTTTTTCTTTTCATGGTAGGCCTTTAATGGACCTGTAATTGATATTTTGTGTTTGGCATCAGGGACCCAAAGTTGTTGTTTTTCTCTCTCTCTTGTCATAATTCCAATTATTGAATGTCTATCCTTTCTCCATTGTTTGTAAGTTTAAAAATATGCACGGGTCTGTTTTTGTGCTCACTATTGTGTTCTGTTAGTCTACTGGTTTATAGCTTTTCCATAAAAGACTTGTTAGGGATATGTTAGCATTGTCCCTGAATATACAGGGGACAGGAGCAAAAGTAGGTTTATAGTTGTATATGAAACAGTTTTTTTTGTGTGTTATTACTTATTATCTTAATACTAGAGGCCCCATGCACGATTTGTGCAAGAATGGGCCTTCCTTCCCCTGGCTGCCGGCACCGCCTTCGCTCTAGCTGTAGCTGCCTTTCTGCTCTAGCTGGAGCCGCCTTTCTGCCTTCCCACGCTGCCCAGAGGCCTGGAGCGACTGGGGTGGTGCGGAATGCCTGCGTCCCACCCTGCCCCCAGCTGCTCAGCACCTGCATATGCAAATTAACCCAACAATCTTTATTGGGTTAATTTGCATGCTCTCTCTTGATTGGCTGGTGGGCGGCATGAAGGTATGGTAAATTAGCATGCTACTCTTTTATTAGGTAGATAACTGTATACCTACTTTTGCCCCATCCTGTAATGATGAAAGGATTAATTCAAATCCTTTAATCGTTTTCAAAATATTAAAAAAAATTTTTTCCCAATATTGCCCTAGCCAGTTTGGCTCAGTAGATAGAATGTCAGCCTGCGGACTGAAGAGTCACAGGTTCGATTCCTGTCAAGGGCACATGCCTGGTTGTGGGCTCGATTCCTCATAGGGGTATGCAGAAGGCAGCCGATCAATGATTCTCTCTCATCATTGATGTTTCTATCTCTCCCTCTCCCTTCCTCTCTGAAATCAATAAAGATATATATTTAAAAAATTTTTTCCCAATGCTAATTAAAATTTTATAATGCTAACTCAGCATATGATACGTAAACTGAATTAGGATAAAGCATAAGTTACCTGTAAAAGTTAAATATTTTATTTCGTATTACAGCAGAATGGCCAAAGACTATGACGGGTCTTCCCAGCACGTCGGGAACAACAGCCAGTGTGGTCATCATACGGGGCATGAAGATGTATGTAGCTCACGTGGGTGACTCAGGCGTGGTTCTTGGAATTCAGGATGACCCAAAGGATGATTTTGTCAGAGCTGTGGAAGTAACACAGGACCATAAGCCAGAACTTCCCAAGGAAAGAGAACGAATTGAAGGACTTGGTGGGAGGTAATCATTATGCTGTTTTGTCTTTCCTCTCTATGTAATCCTTTTCTGCTTTACTAACCAGTTTGCCCCATTTCTCCCTTTCAATAAAGTGATTTTTCTCAGTATTACATGTTTTTAGTTTGCCTGGTAAAGTACCCATGTGCATTCATACTTATCTCATTACTTTGAATTGACTTTTATTTCTGATAATGGCTCCAAAGGGAAATAATATTTTAGTGGAATTCAAGTAACAATATATGCAAGGATTTATTAAAGACCTTTTATATGAATAATGGTCAGCATGACCTTCACAATTTGAACTGAGCAGCCCTTAGAATTCCAGAATAGAACAGTTCATTCTTACTTCACGAATAGAATTTTGTTAAAATTAACCTTCAGTTTTTTTATTTGATTTCTATCATGTGCTGTAAACATTTCTTATTTTCTTTTCTTTATTTTAACTTACTGTTTCAATGTATAATTTATAAACTATGACCTGAAATAGACTTCAACATGATATTTTTATGATACAAACTAAAATGTAAGATTATTCTAAAGTAATGAGGAATAAGTAGCATGAAATAACTAAAAAATTATTCTAATACTTATTTGTAACTCCTGATTGGCTGTGGGCATTGTGAAGGTATGGTCAGTTAGCATGTTTGTTTATTATTAGGTAAAATGGTAATAACAATGAATGTGATATAGCTATTTAATGTTTATAGATAAACTAGAGGCCCAGTGCATGAAATTTATGCACTAGTAGGGTCCCTAGTAGCTGCTGGCTGCTCTACATCCTCCCTTCCCCTGGCCAGCCCTGCCTCTTGGTCGAATTCCCGAACGAACTCTGGGTCGAGGGAACAATTTGCATACTATACTTTTATTATATAGGATTTTAAAAAATCAATTATATTATGAAAAATTTTAAGCATAATTAAAGGTAGAGTATTCTAATGAATTCTCATATATATGAGGTATTTTTAATAATAGAATGCCTATTGGTCATAGAATATGCAGCATACTAGTATAAAATGATATACTAGTCTCAACTATGCTGAGAAATAGGAATAGGATAGAAATATACCAATGTTAAAAATTTTCTGAAAGATGATTTATTTATGTATATATGCACACACATACTTTTTTAGGTATCATAAAATGATATAGAAGATCTCTCAACTACTACTGTCCCATAGGCCACTCAATTCTCTTCCAACTACAAGAAACTAATATTACCGTTTATTGTTCAATAGAGATATATTCATACACAATCAAATATGAAATTGTACCATGTATGGAAGTACTATCATTTATTTAGTCTATTGAAGAATATTTCTAATTTTTTTGTTATTACAAACACTATTGTAAAATGAAAAATCCTGCACATGCATCTTTTTGTACAGTGCAAGTATTATTTGAAGGATCATTTCCTAGAAGTAGTATTGCTGGGCCACAGAGGAGTATGAGGGGCATGCAGGAGGCAGCCGATTGATGTTCTGTTCTCACTTCAGTGTTTCTCTCTCTCCCTCTCCCTTCCTTTCGCTCTACAAATCAATTAAAAAATAAAGCCCGGCCAACGTGGCTCAGTGGTTGAGCATCAACCTATGAACCAGGAGGTCATGGTTTGATTCCCAGTCAGGGCACATGCCCAAGTTGCGGGCTCAATCCCCAGTGTGGGGTGTGCAGGAGGCAGACAATCAGTAATTCTCTCTCATCATTGATGTTTCTATCTCTCCCTCTCCCTTCCTCTCTGAAATCAATAAAATATATTTTAAAATATCCTATATAATAAAAGGCTAATATGCAAATTGACCAAACGGTGGAACGACCAGTCGCTACGACACACACTAACTACCAGGGGGCAGACACTCAATGCAGGAGCTGCCCCCTGGTGGTAAGTGTGCTCCCATAAGGGGAGTGCCACTCAGCCAGAAGCCAGGCTCATGGCTGGCGAGTGCAGCGGTGGTGGCGGGAGCCTCTCTTGCCTCCGCAGCAGGGCTAAGGACCCCTCGGGGGATGTCCAACTGCCAGCTTAGGCCCGCTCCCTGCTTGGCAGACTTCCCCTGAGGGGTCCCTGGACTGTGAGAGGGTGCAGGCTGGGCTGAGGGACCTCCCTCCCCCAGTGCACGAATATCATGCACCGGGCCTCTAGTGTATATATAAAAGATTGATTCCTGACTCATGTGAAATTCAAGAATGAGAGGCTATAGAATGGCTCCTGGATTTCTGTAAGGGTCATTCCTGAAAACAACATGATACCAGCCGCTTGCTCTCATACTGTTTCCTGTTCTGTATCCCACAAAATTAAATGAGCCTGGTTTCATGTTGTAACATATTTGATCCTTTGAGTGTGAAGGTCAGTCTGTATGACAGTTTGTATGATACTGCTGGTAGAGATGCAAAGTGGGCTTTGCAATTATAAATTGAATTCCTGTATGTATTTGGGTTTTTTTCTGGGCTTTATTTTTTTTTTAAATAAACTTATATCTGTAAGAATTTTTTAAATATATATTTTATTAATTTTAGAGAGGAAGGGAGAAGGAGAAAGAGATAGAGATAGAAACATAAATGATGAGAGAGAATCATTGATCTGCTACCTCCTGCACGCCCCCTATTGGGGATCAAGCCTGCAATTGGGCATGTGGCCTTGACTGGAAATGAACCCAGGATCCTTCATTCTGCAGGTTGACGCTCTATCCGCTGAGCCAAACCAGCTATGGCTCTATTTTTTAATACTATATGTTCATGTACTAGTACCATACTTTTTAAAAATATATATATCTTTTTATTGATTCCATAGAGGAAGGGAGAGGGAGAGAGAGGTAGAAACATCAATGATGAGAGAGAGTCATTGATTGGCTACCTCCTGCATGCCCCCCACTGAGAATCGAGCCTGCAACCTGGGCATGTGTCCTGACCGGGAATTAACTGTGACCTCCTGGTTCATAGGTGGACGCACGCTCAACCACTGAGCCTCGCCGGCTGGGCTTACTTTTTAAATTGAGGCTTTATTATAGTTTGTAACATGGGTAGGCCTAATCCTTTTTCATTAATTTTTAAAATATATTTTCTTGACTGTTCTTTATTTTGCTTTATATGAATTTTTAAATTACATTTTCTTTGATTGTCCTAAGTTTTTTTTAGAGTTTATGTTTTTTTGCCTTATCTCTTAAAATACCATCTGGATAGTTGGACAGATGCTCTTTGTTATTTGGGAGCAGGTGTCTTTTTGCATAAATTGAGCTGTTTTATTATAAGTCATTTCCTCCTTTTCCTCTGTCTCACCCTAGGCAACTGGCCAGTGCTCTGTTTTTCCAGCCTTCTGTTGCTGTCAGTCAGCTCTCTGCCTATCAGGCTGTTCTTTTGTGTATGTCTTTGGATGGTACAGGGTAACGGTGAGGAGTGCAATAAAAGCAGCATTTCTTCTGTCATTGCTTTGGTTTTTTTATTCCAAATTTAAAACTTTGTTTTAATCAGTACCATTTTTTTGTCTTTTGTTCCTAAGAAATATAGAGACCATAATATTTTTTAAATATTAAGTATTAAGAGAGCTGCTAGTAGAGTTATATTGGAAGTAATTGGTAGCTAATATAATTACTTAAATATTAAGTCTTATTTTTAGGGAGTAGGTTTAGGAAAGACCAATAAGGCTTAAGGTGTTAGGGAGAAAGAATGTAGGTATCTCTTTTCCTATAACTCTCATGTTTCATAGATTTTTCCAAGTGATAGACTTAGTCTTTATTCTGATTTGCTTTTTAAATTTTTTTTATCTTTTTAAGGTTTTTTTTTTTCTGATTTGCTTTTGAGGATCAGCATTGAAGAAAGCTTAAAATAATAAAATGACTGCCTATGATATTCTTTCTTACTCTTGTTAGGCCCTAGAACAATGTTGCTTTCAGAATTGTGAATTACCCTAAAAAGGGATAGTAAATTACCAAGTCTTTTGAATTTCTCTTCTATATTAACATTAACATTGACATTGTTTTTTTAATCATTCTGTACTTGCTTCATTCCTTCCCTGTGTTGCCTGGTATAGTAGCAACTGGCCACATATGGCTGTTTAAATTCAAGTATAAATTAATTAAAATTAAATAGAATTAGTTCAGTTTCACATTTGCAGTGCTCAATAGGTACACATTGTTTGTGACTACTGTATTTGGGCAGTGCAGGGTAAACATTTCCATAATTGCAGGAAGTTTCATGACACAGCTGCTTAAATCTCCTGGTTTGAGCTTGTTTTCTACTTTAGAAAGAAGATTGAGGTTCTCCTTCTGCATTTCATGGCTGTTTTGTTTGTTTGTTTTTCTTTTTGGTCAGAGGAAGATTGTTCTTTTCTCATTTATAAGGTTTATGCCTTTATTTTACTTCTCTTAGGACTTTTTTTCCATTTATCTCTTTTTTCACTAGTATTTTTATCCCTTTGAAGTTAGAACAGAGATATAATAACCATAGAGGATATAACCAGATGGCTGCTGCTGAGGTGTACAGCAGTATTTCATCGTGACATTCATTTGGAGGTGGTGACCATTATTTGTCCTGTCTTCAGTTTTCCATACCTAAAGCCAGTTTAGTTTCAGTGCTCATCAAGTTTAGGGGAATAAGAGTCATGCTACTCACAGCCAACATAGTAAACTAATAAGAGACTCATATGTCAGAATGTTATAGTTCTTATTAATGAGAAAAATAACTGACTAGAAGTCCACATATTATTGGCTGGCTGTAGATGAAATGAAATTCCAGATTATAATCGAAGGGTTTCTGGGCCCAAGCGTGGAGGCTTGATTAGATTATCTTAATAAGTAATCTGTCTTTGACAGCCTTGGGAATGAACCATTATGATTAGCATGTGTCTGTCAAATGGACCTAATATTGTTTCATGTAAATACTCTTTGCAATTCCACATCCAAACTTTTCTAGCCTTCCAGACGAACATTTGTCTTCTATTTATTTTTTTAAAAATTCAGGTAGATTATGATTAAATTGATTTAAGGGTCAGCTTCCCATTTCAATAATACAGGCACAGGTAGAGAGACCATCTCTATTGGTTTATTTTCCCATCTCTATTGTTGTCAATAACTTTTTTGTTCTAAGACTTGACCATATTTCCATGTTTTAGGCAACCTAGAGTATCCTAACTCCTAGGGTTACTAATTACAGATTCCTGTTGCTCCTATGCAAAATTTCTAGGATGGTTTTTCTTATTCTGTAACTGAAATCTACATTTTTACAGATCTGTTTCCAAAGTCTAATCTTACACTTCTGATTACAGAAATATCTAACTACATAGATATTTCTATTGAGGTATTTACTATTAATTGCTCAAATAAAAAATATTAAAAATTTAATTTCTGAGTTCCCTCAAAAACTATATAACCTTTTCTTGGTAATTTCTTTTATCACTACCTAATTACTCTCATTTATATCCTCTTCTTCCTCCCATCCATTTTTTTTAGTTATGAAGTTATCTGCCCCCCCCCCCTCTTTTTTATGATAGCTACTCATTTTTCTTCCCATTACTACCAGTCCATTCTGTTTAGCCTGCTTTAGTAAACTTCAGATTCTCCTCTTCTTAACCTTCCCTACTTTATTTATTCTCTCTGAACAGGAACCTTGGCTTATGCATCTTTGTATCTGAAATAGACATGTCATTATTTTGTGATAATATAATCTGATTTTATTTGTTATTTAACATACAGAGCCACCTTAGTTGTTATGTTTTAATCATACAGAGTATTTATGTGAACTCTGTTTTTTAGTGTGATGAACAAGTCTGGGGTGAACCGTGTAGTTTGGAAACGACCTCGGCTCACTCATAATGGACCTGTTAGAAGGAGCACAGTTATTGACCAGATTCCTTTTCTGGCAGTAGCAAGAGCACTTGGTAAGTACAGCTTGTATTTGGTGAAATCGTATTGGATTTTCTACAATATATGGTAGCAAAATGAAAAAGATTCTAAATCCTCATTTGGCACACAATGGGGGTAGAAATATGATGATATTATATTAAATGCTTTAACACCTAAGTGAGGGGAAGGTTAATGTATAGATTTCAGTGCCATTTACTCTTTGATCATAAATCATATTCAGTGTTTTGCTAACTCCCTTCTATACTAGGGAAGTACATGTATACCTATGCTTGATGTTACCCTTAAAATTTATTTCTAAATGTCCTTTCCTACTTAAAACCTTTATATTTTTCTTAAGGGTCTTCAAAGATCTTTTTTAGGTAGAAAAGTAAATTGGCCATGACAATAAAAATACTTGCTTTCTGGTCCATCTTGTATTGAAAGGAAAGTTAGAAGATTGTAGCTATAAAAGTCTTACCTTGAATGTGCTACTTAAAATTTTTTTAGTCTTAGAAAACACTCTTTTCCCTCTTCTCTTCCTCTTTTCTCTAACAGACACTTAAATACTGACTTGGTGCCAGGCATTGTGTTAGGTTTTGGTGAGATATTACAGATACACTGTCTGCCCTCATGGAGCAAGACTATGTACTTGGTAGAGAGACAGGCAATAAAGAAGTAACTTGTAAATGAAATAATTACAAATTAGAAAATACAATGAGAGAAAGAAACAGGGTCCTGTGATAAAGAATAACTTAAAAGGGGAAAGCTATTTTAGATGGTGTGATGGAAATGTTCCTTTAGGAAGTGTTACTTTGGCTGAGATATAATGACTGAGAAGGAGCTGGGGGTTTTTTGGTTGTTGTTGTTTTTCTCACCAGATCATGGTTTATTATAAAAGAATATAACAGAGGAACAGCCAAATGAAAGAGATGCATAGGTATGGGGAAAGGGCATGGAGCTTCCATGCCCTCTCCAGGCACCACTCTTACCAAATCTTCATGTGTTCACCAACCAGGAAGCTCCCTGAACCCCATCTTTTTTCGAAAAGAAGCTATTCTTGTGAAGAATATTCAGGCATGGATCCTGAATTAGGAAAGAGCTTAGCATGTTCTAGAAATTATCAAAAGGTTGGAGTTAATAAGGCAGACATGGGCCACATCGTGACAGGTACTAGCATTCTAGTCTAAGTGTACTGGGAAGCATTGAAAAATGTTAAGCTAAGGCCATGGCCAGTGTGGCTCAATCCAGACGAAAGGAAGCCAAAGAAATGTTGCAGGTAAATGCTATTTCTGATTCTAGGCTGGATCCTATAAAGGACACTATTAGGTCATCTGATAGTTTTTGGAATATGGATGGTAGACAGTGGATTAGGCAGGTATTATATTAGTGTAAATTTACGAAGCTGGGAACTCTGCTGAGAGAGCAAGGTAGTAGCTACAGTGTATTTTTATGATCTAGTATCACTAGTGATACATCATCACTTCCTCCTTATTTTATTTGTTAGCACTGTGTCACTAAGTCTAGCCCGCCCTTGAGTGGAGGAGAATTAGGTCTACCTCTTTAAAAAAGAGTATCAAAGAATGTGCACACATTTTAAAACCACACAGTTACCCCTTCATGATTGCTCATTCATTCACTAAATATTTATTAAATGCCTGCTAGCATTCTAGTCTAAGTGTACTGTTCTGGGTTCTGGGGATCCCACAATGAACAAAACAGTAAAACATTTCTGGACCTGTGGAATTTAGAATTTATTCTCTTTCTAGTAGGGGGAAACAGATGATACACTAAAATAAATAAAAAGAATGTATATTGACCCTAGTTGGTTTGGCTCATTGGATAGAGCATCAGCCTGATACTGAAGGGTCGCAGTTTCAATTCTGATCAAGGGCACATACCTGGGTTGCAGGCTCGATCCCTGGCACCTATCAGGGCACAGACCTCTGGGCATGTGCAGGAGGCAACCATTCGCTGTGTCTCTTGACATGGATGTGTTTCTTTCTCTCTGTCTCTCCCACTCCCCTTCCACTCCTGTGAAAAATAAAATGAAATGTTATGGGGGTGGGGGTGCACTTTTAAATGAGATGGTCAGAAGTCTAGAAAGATAACATTTGAGTAAAGAGATGAGGCATGAAGACCTGGGGGTGTCTCGGGCAAGATAATTTAGGCAGAAGGAACAAAAATGAAAATGACCTTATTACTTAGGTCTTTAAAATTTTTATATTGAAATTATTGGAGTGACTTAGGATTTTTTCCCTTTAACTGAGCAGTTTGAAAGGTGGAAGTTGCCATTAACTAATATAGCAAAGACTGGAATATCAGTTGTAAGGGATTCAGTGCTTTAACAGATGTGATGTCCAGTTGGCTTCTGGTTATGGAATTGACTGTAGGTAAGGTTTAGGCTGGAGATATCAATTGGGAGCCAGAGCATAGAGATAATGATGTTCAAAGGCCTGTGATTTAATGAGGTCATCAAGAGATTGAGTGTAGCTAGAAACTACACTGGAAAGAGCCAGTGACTGAACCCTGAGATACTATCACTGTTAAGAGTTGGGGATATGAAAGGAGTAACAAGGCAAAACAAGACTGAGAAAGAGCTGCAAGTAAAATAGAAGGAAATTCAGGAGAGCATGTCCTGAAAGCCAAGTAAGAAAGTGTTTCAAGAAGGAATTTTTTTAAAAATATGTTTTTATTGATTTTAGAGAGGAAGAGAGAGAGAAAGAAAGAAACATTGGTTGGCTGCCTCTTGCACGGCCCCCACCGGGAATCGAGCCTGCAACCCGGGCATATACCCTCACTGGGAATCAAACTGGAGACCGCTTGGTACAAGGTTTGATGTTCAACCACTTAAGCCACACTGGTGAGCTCAAGAAGGTATTTTGTTATATGTGAGTTTTACCTGTTATATGTCAGTATTTCAAATACTGTTGATAGTTCAGGTAAGGGGAGACTAAGAAGTGACCATTGGTTTTAGTAGCAATGTGGAGGTCCTTGGTGATTTTGACAAACTATCTTTTGGTAGGATAGTAAGACTCTAATCATTACTGGAGTTTGTTCAAGAAAGAGCAAGAGGAGGAAAATTTGATATAGCAAATTTAGAAACTCTTCCTAGTTAGAACAGTGAAAACTTCACATAGGAGGTACTAGTAAATGGTAATTGCTATAGTAATGTCCTATAACATCTGTATACTATGTAAAAAGCAAGCAACTGAAACGCCGGAATGATCTGAATGACCAGTCACTATGATGCCCACTGCAGCCAGCAAAATGGCCTGATTTCGGGCTGGGGCCAGCCAGCCAACCTCCCACAGCCCCTCCCCCCAGCTGGCCCTGCCCGACTGCACTCCCCACCCCAATAAGGGTGGGACCGGTCAGCCAACCTCCTGCAGCCCCTACCCCCCAGCCGCCCTGCCCCCCCACCCCAGTCGGCCCACAGCCCCTCCCCCCAGACAGCCTGACCCTGATCACCCCCCCCACCCCAATAGGGGGCAGGGCCAGGTGGGGGGAGGGGCTGTAGGAGGTTGGCCACCAGCCAATCGCCGGCAGCCCCTTCCCCCAGCCAACCCGGCCCTGATTGGGCCCCAATAGGGCCAGCCAACCTTCCGCTATCTCCTCCTCCAGACAGGCCCGGCCCTGATCTACCCCAATTGGGGCCAGGCCAGTGGACCCCACCATGCACGAATCTGTGCACTGGGCCTCTAGTTTCAACATAACTTTGTAAATAAGTTCATGGAAATGAATAAATCTTTATATAAAAAGACTTGTATAGGAGAGATGAAATTGTTTTAGTTTTGAAAAAATGGCTTCTGTTTTTTCTCTTGATTTTACTTTCTGTCACATTTTCTTCTAAAAAATAATAATACCCTTTACATTTGAATACTTAAGCTAAAAATGATTTGTTACATTACTTTTTTAGTCCTTATTCTGGCACTTGGGGAACATTTTTTAAGAAAGAAATTTTAGTTTTCTTTAACTTGTTGCATGATAATAGTTATTGGTTTATGGTAAATTAAATGATAGTATTTAGCACCATTATTATGACTTACGGCTAGTTTCTGTTTTTATTTGTGGAAGAAAACTTTACTTATAAAAATGGGTACCATTTTAGCACTGATGAGGAACATAATTGAATACAAATGAAGCAAAGGTGCCTTCTAGTGGCTGCCTGATGGAATTGCATATGAGTCTCACAAATCATTTATTCTTTTTTTAAAAAATTTATATTGATTTCAGAGAGGAAGGGAGAGAGGGAGAGAGAGAGAGAGAGAAACATCTATGATGAGAAAGAATCATTGATTGGCTGACTCCTGCAGGCTCCCTACTCGGGATCGAGCCCGCAACCTGGGCATTTGTCCTTGACTGGAATCGAACCCAGAACCTTTCATCCCAAACCGATGCTCTATCCACTAAGCCAAGCCAGTGAGGGCCATTTATTTAGTTAGTTCAGTGGTCGGCAAACTCATTAGTCAACAGAACCAAATATCAACAGTATAACGATTTAAATTTCTTTTGAGAACCAAATTTTTTAAACTTAAACTTCTTCTAATGCCACTTCTTCAAAATAGACTCGCCCAGGCCGTGGTATTTTGTGGAAGAGCCACACTCAAGGGAACAAAGAGCTGCATGTGGCTCACGAGCCACAGTTTGCCCACCACGGTGTTAGTTAGTTGTTGACACTATTATAGATTATTAAGGGCAGTATGTACCAAGCACATAGTCTTTGTCCTCATGGAAGCCCACAGTTTAGAGAAGGGTAGAGGCATTCATCAAATGATCACAAAAAGAACTTAAAATTATAACAAGTACTTGTAAAAAAAAAGTGCTTGCATATGTGCTAAAGAAAATTTAAAACAGGGTATTTTACATAACTGGAGATGTCAGAGGAATGATGTTTGAGCTGAGGCCTAAAGAATTACTAGAAATTTAGAGTAGAAGAGCCCTGTTAGTGTTTCTTAGTGGTTGAGTGTCAACCTATGAATATGAACTAGGAGGTCACTGTTCGATTGCAGGTCAGGGTATATGCCCAGGTTGCTGGCTTGATCCCCAGTGGAGGGCTTGCAGTAGGCAGCCGTTCAGTGATTCTCTCTCATTATTGATGTTTCTATCTCTCCTTTCCTCTCTGAAATCAATTAAAAGAAAGTGTGTTCTAGGCATAGGAGCGGAATTTGTGAACAGCTCTGTGATATGGGAATTATGGTGAATATAAAAGGGATGCTAATGAAGGCCAGGTTAGCTGGAACAGATATATGGGAATAAGAGGCATGGATAAAATGAGAAAATAATGCACTTTTATAGTCTGGATATCTTGAGAACAAGAGTAAACTATTGCAGAGTTGGAGTGGGAAATATATAATTAGATTTTTTGTGCTTTTAAAATTATAGCAAAATACATATAACAAAATTTACTGTCTTAACAATTTTGAATGTGCAGTTTAGTGGTATTAAGTACATTTACATTGCTGTGCAGCCATCATCCACCCCATCCATTTTAAATTTGTGTTTTAAAGAGATGGTTTTGTTGAAGTTTTGAGAATGGATTAGGTGAGGCAACTGTTGCTGGAAAGCTCTCCATGGAAAGCTATTCACAGAGCGGGTAGGGTGCTGAAATTCACTAGGGGTACAGACAACTAGGGTGTCCTGCACACTGGCTGGCTGCCGTGTGTCACAGGAGTAAGCAGAGAACATACTGAAATCAGAAGGCCTTTCTCCTCTGGTGTTCCCCCAGTGTCCCTACTGAGGACAAAAGGGAAATGACCATTGCGCAAGCAACCAACAATATCTGCCACAGTGCCCAAGACCCTCCTTTAAGTATGTATGGGAATGACATTCTGATCCTATTTTAGTTCAAGGCTCAATTCTGATCCTTATTCATTTGATCTCACATGGATGTTTCTCTCCCTCTTCCTTCCTCTTTCTAAAAATCAATTTTTAAAAATCTTAAAAATTTTGGGGGGATTCTGGTTTGAATTACATTTACTTTATAAGTTATTTTTGGAAGAATTAACATCTTCATAATATCAAGTCTTCCTGTCTATGAATACAGTTTACTTCCCCATTTCTAAAAGGAATCTAATTGTAGTGTCTTGTCCATAAAAGACTATCACACCTTTTGTTAAATTTATTTCTAACAACTTTACATTTGGTTCACTGTTGTAAATGGAATTGTTTAAAATTTTCTATTTTCTATTTCTTGGCTATTGTGTAGAAATACACAATTGACTTTTTAAAAAATCCTCACCAAAGGATATTTTTTCCATTGATCTTTAGAGAGAGCGTGGAAGGGAGGGGGCAGGAGGGGAGAGACATTGATTGGTTGCCTCCTACACACACCCCGACGGGGCTTGGGATCGAACCTGCAACCGAGGTACATGCCTGGACCAGGAATCGAATCTGTGACCCTTTGGTTCATGGGCCGATGCTCTAACCACTGAGAAAACTTGCCAGGGCTACAGTTGACTTTTATATATAGGGTTTGTATTTAACAACTTTGCTAAATGTATCTATTCTGATAATTTATCTAATTTCTTTTTTGTTTCCCATGTAGAAATAAAATTATCTGTAAATATGATAGTTTTATTTTCTCCTTCCTGATTTATATATCTGATTTATTTTTATCATCTTACTCTGCTGGAAAGGATCTCTGGTGTAATATTGGAATAGAAGTAGTGGTAGAAGGCATATTTTTATCAGGTTAAGAGAGTTACCTTAAATCTCTATTTTGCTAGGAAGCTTTTTTAAAGTATCATGAATGGATTTTGAATGTTATCACTTTTCTGCGCCTATTGAAATGAACATGTACATTTTCTCTTTTAATCTGTTGATGCGATACTATTATTTTGGAAATAATATTTCTTGCTTCTTCTGCTCTCAGGTGATTTGTGGAGCTATGATTTCTTCAGTGGTGAATTTGTAGTGTCACCTGAACCAGACACAAGTGTTCACACCCTTGATCCCCAGAAGCACAAGTATATTATCTTGGGGAGTGATGGACTTTGGAATATGATTCCACCTCAAGATGCCATCTCAATGTGCCAGGACCAAGAGGAGAAAAAATACATGATGGTGAGAAGTGACTCAGGAATTTGATATTATTGTGTATACATTGTTCTGGTGCTTTTTGTTTACCTTAAGTAGATATTTGCATTGGCCTGACTTTAGAAGTAAGCAAAACATAGCTTTTGCAGCTCATTAGTGGGACAAGGCAGGAAATATAAAACCAGGTAACAAAAGACATAACCACTGACTTTATTTATTTATTTATTTTTCTTAATTAAATCTTTATTGTTCAGATTATTACAGGTGTTCCACTTTTTTTTCCCCCATAGCTCCCCTCCACCTGATTCCCCACCCCACCCCATTCCCTTACCCCCCGCCACTGTTTTCATCCATAGGAGTAAGATTTTTGTCCAATCTCTTCCCGCACCCCTCACACTTGCTTCCCCTGAGAATCGTCAGTCCACTCCCTTTCTATGTCCCTGATTCTATTATATTCACCAGTCCATTCTGTTCTTCAGATTTTTTATTCACTTGATTTTTAGATTCACTTGTTGGTAGGTATGTATTTGATGTCATTTTGTTGTTCATAATTTTTATCTTTACCTTTTTCTTCTTAAAGAATATCCTTCAGCATTTCATGTAATCCTGGTTTGGTGGCGATGAACTCCTTTAGCTTTTTCTTGTCTGTGAAGCTCTTTATCTGACCTTCAACTCTGAATGATAGCTTTGCTGGGTAGAGTAATCTTGGTTGTAGGTTCTTGCTGTTCATCACTTTGAATATTTCTTGCCACTCCCTTCTGGCCTGCATAGTTTCTGTTGAGAAATCAGCTGACAGTCGTATGGGTACTCCCTTGTAGGTAATTAACTGTTTTTGTCTTGCTGCTTTTAATATTCTCTCTTTGTCTTTTGCCCTTGGCATTTTAATTATGATGTGTCTTGGTGTGGTCCTCTTTGGGTTCCTCTTGTATGGGGTTCTGTGCACTTCCTGAACTTGTAAGTCTATTTCTTTCACCAGGTAGGGAAAGTTTTCTGTCATTATTTCTTCTAATAGGTTTTCAATATTTTGCTCTCTCCCTTCTTCTGGCACCCCAAAAATTCGGATGTTGGTTCGCTTGAAGTTGTCCCAGAGGCTCCTTACACTATCTTCATATTTTTGGATTCTTTTTTCTTCTTGTTTTTCTGGTTGGATGTTTTTTGTTTCCACATATTTCAGATCTTTGGTTTGATTCTTGGGGTACGTTGATCTACAGTTGAGTTTCTGCATATTCTTTATTTCAGACAGTGTATGCTTCATTTCTGACTGATCCTTTTCCATTTTTTTGGCATTCTCATTAAGCTCCTTGAAGGTCTCATCAAGTTTCTCAGCGGTTTTAAGAAGATTCTTGAGTAACCTTATAAATGTGGTTCTGAACTCTATGACATCCAGTAGTTTGCTTTCCTCCGTTTCTTTCATTCGTGACATGTTTCTTTGTCTCCACATTTTGGCTGCTTCCCTGTGTTGATGGAGTAGCTTTGTGTGGTAGGTGATCTATAGGGGGCAGTAGCTCAGCCTCCTCAATCACATGAGGTGGATGCTCTTGGTACACCCCTTTGTGGGCTGAGTGCAAAGTCTTCGTGTAGTTAAGCCTTAATTGCTGTTGGTACACTGGGAGGAATTGACCTCCAGGCCAATTAGCTGTGAGCACTCCCTGTGTCTATAATGGAAGAACTGCACTGAAGACACGCTTATGGGGCAGGACTTGTTTCAGTGGGGCTTTGGTGCTCACTGAGTCTGCCTCTTGAATGTGTTACTTATGGATGTGAGGAGTTGAAATCTGGTGTCTCACACTGACCACTAGGTACACTGGCTTCTGGATCTCCAATGGGGTGCAGGTCAGCTACTGTCTGAGGCCACTCAGCAGGAGCTACAGTAAGAGCTGCAGTTTTCTCCTCTTTGCTTGGGGTTTGGAGGTTTTGGAGCTGTCTGACCCGGGCTGCAAGTTTGCTAGGTTAAGCTGTCATAGGGCAGGCTTTCTTATGCTAATTGAGCTGCTTGGAGCTTGGGTGGGTTTGTAGGTTGTGTGGGGCGGGGTCTCAGGGTGTCACTAGGTTAGGGCGTGGCAAACAGCAATGGCTGCTAGTAAGCCGGCTCTGTGTTCCCGACCGCGTCTTGGAGTCCTGTGCCCCAGTGCTGTAAACAATTATTCCTGCGCGTAGCTCTGCAAGCAAGCCACTCTCACTGGCAGACAGTCCAGCTTCTCCCCGTAGGAGTTTGGGTCCCCCGCGTCTCCCCAGAAACTGGATTTCAGAGTAATCCGGGGCTTGTCTCCCTTTGGGTTGGAAAAAGCAACGCACCCAGTCGCCCGCAGCCAGCCCGGATCACGCGCCTCCGTACCTCAGCTTTTCAGCGCTCGTGCACGTCTCAATGCTCTTTTCTCTTTCCTTCTAGTTGTAGAACTTCCACTCAGCCAGCTTTCCCGTGGTTCTGGGTGATAGACGTTTTGTCTTTTAGTTGCAGTTTAAATTGTTGTGGGAGGCAGCAGTTTAGGTGTTTACCTATGCCGCCATCTTGGATTCTCTTACCACTGACTTTATTATGAATAGCCCTCGACGTAATGACTTTTGAAACCTCACCAATTCTTTTTTTAATCGAGATATATTTTACACCCTAACATTTATTTACCCTTTTAAAGCGTATAATTGAGTGATTGTTAGTACATTCTCAGTTGTGTAACCATCACCACTATTTAATCCCAGAACATTTTCATCAGTGCTTCCCCCTAACAAACCCTCTCTCCCTCTCCCCTCCTCTCACTTGAAGTCAATTAAAAAATATTTAAAAAATAAAAAAGGACACAATATTAGGGGAGCTCAAATAATCAGCTGAAACAGTGAGCTGAGGGAAAATTTAAGTAAGTAGTAGAATTGGCTTATACAGATTTTGTTTTCATGGAGCTTTGGGAGGGAAATATAGAGGCACACTGAAAAAGTGCAAGGTAAAGGGGTTATCGATGAGCTACTGTTTGGGCAATGATGAAACATGTACTGGGGAATGTGTTAGATTCATGAATGAGAAATTAATGCTGCCTTTCGTCATTTGTGAGGTGCATGTTTTTTCATATGAGAAATTGAGAAACAAAGGCAGTATTTAAAAAATCATTACAAAATGATACTTATTTTGGGGATGCAAGATAATATTTTATTTATTTATCTTTTAAATACATTTTTATTGATTTCAGAGAGAGAGAGATAGACACATAAATGATGAGAGAGAATCATTGATCAGCTGCTTCCTACACGCATCCTCCTGGGGATCGAGCCCGAAACCCGGGTATGTGCCCCAACTGGGAATCTATAACTGTGACCTCCTGGTTCATAGGTTAATATTCAACCACTGAGCAACACTGGCCAGGCTAATTAAGGTTTTAAACAAAGCAGCTGAGAAGAGTTATTTGCAGTTTGCCATCATTAATGTGTCGAAATACTGTAATATGCTTAAGATCAGACAACACCAAGTTAAGACGTTTCCCTATTTTTTTTTTCAACTAAAGGTTAAAAAAACACAACCCAGTTATTTATCCAGTTTGAATATATCCACTTTAGGGATACAGATGACAACCAAATGTCTTATAGTATATTATAGATAATATATATTTTTATATGTAATGTTTAAAGTACTAGATAGTACACCATATAGTATACATTATAGTACAGTATAATATATTAATATGTACTTAGGGTATGTTAATATATTTTATTAGGTTATATAAAATAACATTAAAATATTTTTCCATTTGTAGTTCATGATATATTTCTTTTTCAACCAATTCCACTCATTTTCGTAATTCAGTTATTTCTAGGGGTACTTTGTAAGACATGTAGTCCTATTTTCTGGAGCACATCATTTTCATTTCTGTTCTCTGAAACTTAGCAATGATTGAATCCATGTATGACGCTGTAAGTTTTTTTCCAAACTACATTTATTTGTATAATATGAGGTTAAGTTTTTTTTACTCTTTCTGTTGATTTGTATTTGATCTCTATACCATAGCAACTTACTGTGTTGCTTTTTTTTCTCCTATGAATGACACTGACCATTTAAAAATATATGTTTAAGGGTCGTTTATATTTCCTTGTCTCTGAATTTTGTTCATATCCTTTGACAATTTTTATTTTGGGTCATTCTCTGATTTTCAGAAGCTCTTATTTTAGGAAGAAATTGGCCCTTTGCAATGAGGTTTTTTTGGTTGTTGCCATACTTGATTATAATAATTTGTGAATTGTTTATAATAACTTGATGTTTATTTTGCTTTTTAGATAACTTCTATATAACTTTTTCTTAACTGTATATAACTTTTCTGTAATAACTGTAACTAGTGTTACAGTGAAGATACATTTCTTGCTACCAAAAAGATAAAAATACAGGTGAAATCTAACTACAGAATAAGCTTTATTATTTTTTGAAAATTTAGAATAGTATGATTTTGACATAGTTTTAGGATCTATGGATAATGTTTGAAATTTTGAAAATTTAATTTAGGTCATATTGAACATCAGATTTTTAATTTGATACATGTGTAGTGGTGACTAAATTTGAGTGGTTGACTTCTGTCTCCTTCTTTTAAATATAGGGTGGTGAGCATGGACAATCTTGTGCCAAAATGCTTGTGAATCGAGCATTAGGCCGCTGGAGGCAGCGGATGCTTCGAGCAGATAATACCAGTGCCATAGTAATCTGCATCTCTCCAGGAGTGGGTAGTCAGGGAAATTTCACCAATGATGATGAGCTCTATCTGAACCTAACTGATAGCCCTTCCTATAATAGTCAAGAAACTAGCCTGCGGACTCCTTCCCCAAGCTCCACACCACCAGTCAAGGTATATAGTTCTATAATATTTAAATTGTTTTAATAGGTAGAGTTTCTTTGGTTAGTGTTACTTGAAAACAGTTTTCAGAATTCTTGTATAATAAGACTTTGGGTTGGAACTAGTCTTAAGAACCTGATGAATCTTTGTCATGTAATTTATTGTCAGTGAGCCATCTTGGCACCATCCGCAGGCCGATGCTCGCTCTACTGAGCCAAGGTGGCTAGGGCAAGAATATATTAATAATTTATTTGAGAAGAGATGAAGCGATTGAGGAAAATGTTACATATTTGGGGGGGAGATAGTATTTATGCTTAAATTCTGTTCTTGAGAAACTATAAGACAAACGATTCCATAAATCCTCACCCAAGGATATTTTTCCAGTGACTTTTTAGAGAGAGTGGAAGGGATTGGAGAGACACAGAGAGAGAAACATCGATGTGAGAGAGATACATCGATTGGTTGCCTTATGCATGTGCCCAGACCAGGGCCAGGGATCGAGCTTGCAACTGAGATACATTCCCTTGTCCAGAATCGAACCTGGGACTCTTCAGTCCACAGGCCGACACTCTTATCCACTGATCCAAACAGGCTAGGGCAGTGATCAGCAAACTGCGGCTCGCGAGCCACATGTGGCTCTTTGGCCCCTTGAGTGTGGCTCTTCCACGAAATACCACGGCCTGGGCGAGTCTATTTTGAAGAAGTGGCGTTAGAAGAAGTTTAAGTTTAAAAAATTTGGCTCTCAAAAGAAATTTCAATCATTGTACTGTTGATATTTGGCTCTGTTAACTAATGAGTTTGCTGACCACTGGGTTAGGGCAAGACAATGATTTTATATGTTATTATAGTGGAAGATTGGGTTTGATAGGAAGAATGTTCTTACCTGTCTGAAGATGGGAGGATAGTCTGAGTGTATGTATATCTAGAGCTGTACAGTTAAAGGAGTGGTACATTATCTGAATCACCTGTGAAGCTTCTAAAAATCAATATATGAGAGTTTCTAAATGATCTTCACTTATTTTTTGGAGAGTAGCCCCAGCCATGCTCAGTAGGGTGCAAAGCAACAATGTGAGTTTCCTTATGGCATAGTTGCTTTAATGTTGCACTTTACATTTTCCACTCTACTAAATATTCAGAAATTAGACTATAGAAAGTAGGAAAAAGCCAAATTTGTCATTTATTGTAATGAAATCCTTCATCTTCCCAAGGGTCAGGCTGAGTTCTAGGATAAGTGATTTCTTATTTGGTTTACTTTCTTGTTTTTCAGTCAATGGAGGAGGACCCTTGGTCAAGGCTGAACTCTAAGGACCATATACCTGCCCTTGTTCGTAGTAATGCCTTCTCAGAGAATTACTTAGAAGTCCCAACTGAGGTAGCTCGAGGGAATGTCCAGGCTGCAGTCTTACCCTCAAAAGATACAGAGCCACTTGAAGAAAATTGCACTAAAGCCCTGACATTAAGGATACATGATTCTTTGAATAATAGCCTGTCAGTTGGCCTGGTGCCTACCAATTCAACAAACACCATCATGGACCAAAAAAATTTAAAGATGTCAACTTCAGGTCAAATGAAAGCCCAAGAAGTTGAAAGAACCCCTCCAGCAAACTTTAAAAGGACATTAGAAGAATCCAATTCTGGCCCTCTTATGAAGAAGCATAAACGAAATGGTTTAAGTCGAAGTAGCGCTCAGCCTGCAAGCCTCGCCACAACCTCACAGCGAAAGAACTCTGTTAAACTTACCATGCGACGCAGACTTAGGGGCCAGAAGAAAATTGGAAATCCTTTACTTCACCAGCACCGAAAAACTGTTTGTGTTTGCTGAACTGTATCTGAAAAATGTCTTTTTTCCAAATTTAGGATATAAGGCTTTTGAAGATGGTGCCGAAGTTGAGCTTTTTTTAAAAAGGACAAAATAAAAATGGTATACAGTTTGACTTTTTCAAATTCAACAGTTTAATCCTGGCCTTGTACTTGCTTGTATTATAAATGTGAATTTTATAGATGTTAGGGTATACGTTGCTGTAAAATGTGTGTAAATTTGTATCCTTCACACAAACTCAGTCTCTTACTCTGATACACAGTAAATATAACAACAGGGCTAAAGGTTTTAAACTTTTAAAAATGCTTATTAAGTCGCTTGTGATGAAACTAGACAACTTTTTAAAGTAAATTATTAAGCAAACTGGAAAGTGACGTATTTTCATAGTGATCTGTGTTCCACTTAATGTTTCTTAGAGACAACTATTGTCTTTTAAAAATTATTTTTTATTTCTAATTTCATAATTCAGAACTAAATTTTTCATAGAAGCAGAAGTAGCTGGCTTTTAGTCTTCTTGTCCTAATTAAAATACTATGCACTATCTTTTATTTCAGTAGCGTTTTTCTAAAAAAAATAATCATCAGATATATTCACTAAACCTTTGGAATAGAAGGTTTGTTTCCCTAAAAAAAAATGCCCCTCTCAGTTATCCCAGACATTCAGTGGCATTATTAGGTCTTAAAGTAGTTACTCTCTTCTAGTGTTTGCATAAAATATGTGTGAAGTTTCTCTTGCTATTTCAATAATGGATGGTGCTGCTAATTCCCAACACTTCTTAAATTATTTTATATATCATATAGTTTCATTGATTATATGGAAATATGTTTGTTCAGCTAATAAATCAGTAAATTGTTTGTGATATTGCTGGATTTTTATTGTTGGTTTTAATGATATATATTAACTTTCTGTTGTGCCATATTGTGCTTTTAGAGTAACTTAAAATAAATGCATTGTTCAGCAAAACAGGCTAAATATCTTAACAGTAAGAATATGGTTAAGTCAGTTATGACTTATAACATTTGATGACATTGCAATTAAAAGTGAATAAAACTGTACTTTGGTAATGTAGAAAAAACTAAAAGGAACTAATACTAAAATACTAAGTATGTCATTTTAGTGTGGTGAATTATTCTACAAAGGAATTTTAAAAATTTATTAATTTAGGACAACATCTCTCATTGAAAGATTGAAGAGTTGATTACATATATAAAACCCTAATATGCAAATAGACCGAACAGCGAAACAACTGAAAAACTGATCGCTATGACATGTGCTGACCACCAGGGGGCATATGCAGAACATGGTGGGCATCAGCATCAGGTGGCAGAGCATGAAACATGGTGGGCATCAGCCACGGCGGGATGGTGGAGCAGGTGAGAGGAGCACCAGACCAAGGTGGGGCACCTATCACTGTCATCAGGGCAAGCCTCTGGTGGTTACTGGAAATTCTTTGCTCCCATGCACCGCCGTCCTGCTGGGTGCTTGTACCTGTTGCCAGCGCCAGCCCTGCTCGCGCCTGCTGCCAGCCCCGATTGCCCCTCAGAGCTTCTCCACCTCCCCCCTGCTCTTGAGGGGCAATCAGGGCAGCAGCCGTCACTCGCACCTGCTGACGGTGCTGGCCCCACTCGCACCCACTATTGGCGCTGGTCCCAATCGCTCTGCACTGGCAGCAGGCCTGACGGGGGCGTGGAGGATGGGCCGAGACCTATCCCTGTGCCCACCGCAGCCTTGTGGCCTACAGTTCCTTTCAAGGTGCATGAATTCATGCACTGGGCTCCTAGTATACCTATAATATGCTAGGTACTGCACAATTGGAAGCATACTAGTTTCCAAAAGAAAAATAATTGAGAACCAGTGGTCTGGGTAAAATGTTAATTGTGGCTAGTTTTAAAAAGGTTTTTTGGGCCCTGGCCAGATAGCTTGCTGGTTAGAGCATCATCCCAATATGCCAAGGTTCTGGGTTCAATCCCTCAAAAAAAAAAATAAAAGGATTTTTGGATAATAGTTTGTTTTTCAGGTCTTTCAAGAGAGAGATATAGCAACTTAGAAACATTTTTAAGTCAATTTATTTTGAAGGTTTTTTCCATAAATTAGATCTGTAATGCCACATTAGCTGGTCCATGTAGAAATTCAACAAATCTGAATGTATTGTAAAAGCAAGGAAAATCCGCTTAGCTACTTTTCACCTTTTTTGCCAGTGGTTTTAAAGAGAATAATCCTGTCTATATGAAATTAAAATTTCCATTTGACTAAAGTAATGGATAAAGTAATCTTTAATGCAAAAATGCCACAGCATTAATTCTTTCATAGATCACATTTTTAGTGCAATAGAGTCTAATATACCATACCAGTAGTTATCTAATACTGGAAACATTTTTGGCTTGACACAAATGCAAATGCTAAAATTAGCTCTTTTCTGTATGTGTTCCTTGGGATATGTTCAGACCTATTCTTTAAGGAGTTGAAGATGTTATGTAATCACAAATGTTTTAATGTTTCTATTTTTATTAAAATTTACTTGCCTATGTAACAAATCTGCATGATGGAAAATTCATGATGTATAAAATGGTACATAATGAAAAAACCCCATCTCAGTCTCCAAGGCCACCAGTATTTCCCCCCTTTTTTGTGTATTCTCTCTGATAATCTATGCATAGACTGCACTGTGTTTATCGCTTAATCTTATCTCCTGAAGATTGTGTCCATAGCAGTACATTACAGAGCCTCATGCATAAAATTCATGCTCTATCGCAGTCCAGGAGCCCTTGGGGGATGGGATGTCCAACTGACGGCTTAGGTCCACTCTCTTAAGCCGGCAGTTGGACATCCTTAGCACTGCTGCAGAGGTGGGAGAGGCTCCTGCCACCAACGCTGTGCTTGCCAGCTGTGAACCCTGCTTCTGGCTGAGCAGCCCTCCCCCTGTGGGAGCGCACTGACCACCAGGGGGCAGCTCCTGCATTGAGTGTCTGCCCCCTGATGGTCATTGTGCATCAGCGACCGGTTGTTCTGCCGTTGGGTTGATTTGCATATTAGCCTTTTATTATATAGGATTCTGTCTAGTCTGTGGATATTTTACTTTGCCACCACTTAACTATGTCCACTAAAAGGAAAACACTATTTCTTCCTTTATTCACAGAATACTCTGACACAAGATGTATGGGTTTTCCTACACCAAGCAATTCTCTAATTTCTGCAGCCACCAACTGGATGTCCTACAATTCAATTCAGTTCTGTATCTACCTGGAGTTATCAGAACCCACAAATTAAGAGCTCAGTCTCACAAGACTGCACCCACTTCAGATACCAATTACAAATCACATATATTTTTGATCAAGTGGCTATAAATCAGGGTTTCTACAACCCCATTCACAGGTTTGATAATTTGTTGGTAGGAGGCCTCAATTCCTTACCATATGTGTCCCGTCATAGGGCTTCCCACTATAATGTCCATTAACTTTCTTTTTCAATATTTTGTAGAACAGGTTCTTGACCTATTTATCTCATGCCTTAAAGATTAAAATATGGTAGTTATGAAAAAATGTGTTAGTTCTGTATCACTGCATAAAAATACCTCAAAGTTTAGTAGCTTCAAACAGTAAACAGCCCTTGCCAGTTTAGCTCAGTGGAAAGAGTGTCGACCTGTGGACTGAAGAGTCTCTGGTTCGATTCTAATCGAAGGCACATGCCTGGGTTTCAGGCTTGACTGCCAGTAGGGGGCATGCAGGAGGTAGCCAATAAGTGATTCTCATCACTGATGTTTCTATCTCTCCCTCTACCTTCCTCTCTGAAATGAATTAAAATATGTTCTTAAAAAAGAACAAAGTAGAGCCCTGCTGGTGTGGCTCGGTGGTTAAGAGTTGACCCATGAACCAGGAGGTCACAGTTCAATTCTTGATAAGGGCACATGCCCAGGTTTTGGGCTCAATCCCCAGTAGGGGGCATGCAGGAGGCAACTTATTGATGATTCTCATCATTGATGTTTCTTTCTCTCCCTCTCCCTTCCACTCTCTGCAATCAATAAAAACATTAAAAAAGAAAAAAAGAAAAGAATAAGACAGAAATCACAATGTCTTTTGTAACTTAACCTCAGAAGTACCATGTTAATTCAGCTGCATTTTATTAGTCACACAGATAAATGCAGGAGGCAACTACATGCCATGAATACTAAAAGGTGGGTGTCATTATTGGCCATCTTGGAGGTAGTCCATCACAATCTAGAAAGAATATAGGAGACCTTCAAGATCATCTTCCAACTGACTAATAAACATGAAACAGCCACATTTCGAAACTCTAATTGAGAATATGGTTTTGGAGATTTAAAAGGGTGACAGAGTAAGTGGATGCTGCCTGGACATGTTCCCAGGAACAAAGTGGAATTATAACTAAAATACAGAAAACTGCCTGAATAATCAAAAGAAGACTTGCTGGAGAGAACCCTGACACCTTAGGCCCAAAAGTGGGGACCGCATAGAGACTGATAGGAGGGGAGGATGCAGGAAAGGGCTGGCCAGGTGCCCACCGAAAGCAACTGAAGTTCCAGAGATAGACCTCAGCTGTGGGCGTTGCCACTGAGAACTCTGGGGTCTAATCCCCAAGCTGGGCCCCCAAGAGAGAAGGGTACCCACATAACATCTGGCTGTGAGAAGCAGCGGGGTTGCTGTCTGCCAGGGAGTGATGGCTGGAAATTCAGACACCCTCTTAAAGGGCCCTGTGGAGCCACCTACCTTGTGCTCCGGTAGAGGGAGGGCAGAGTGGACTGGAGCTGTGTGAGCAGAAGCCAGGATTGGGGGATTGGGTTAGAGCTCAGAAGGCAGACACCCCAGTTTCCTGTGCTGAGTCATTCCCTCATGCAGTTGAAATCTTTCTCACACAGATATTTGCTATACAGGTGGCCTTGCCTGGGGGAAAAACAGTTAACCCACCCTATTGGAAAACAACTTGCCTCAAGGTGTGGAGTTCCTGAGGCCACTTAAAAGACTAAAAATAACAATTAGCCTCCAGACAGAAGCAAATGCCCCACCCTATTGAAAAAAAATCTTGCCACAGATCAGAATGATTGCCTGAGGGCAAGCAGGCAGAGGTGGTCTCTGGAAGCTTTGAATCTGCCTGATCTAATCAGTCAGAAACAGTGTTTGACACTGTCTTGCACTAGAGATTGAGAGGCATAGCAGATCTACCTAATACATAGTCACAAACGCAAGCAGACATCCAAAATGAGGAGACAAAGAAACAACCTCCAAATGAAAGCTAAAGAGAGTTCTCCAGAAGAGATATGAAATAGAGGTAAGGAATTTGTCTGAAACACAGTTCAGAGAAATGATGGTAAAGTTGCTCAACAGCACGAGAAAAGATATAGTAATTATGAAAACAGAAATAAAGAATGACATAGCACAAATAAAGAACACACTGGAAGGAATACACAGCAGATTAGGGGAAGCTGAGGATCCAATTAGTGAATTAGAAGACAGGGGTAGAAAGAATATAGGGTTTTTAGTATTGCATTCATAAGCTGTATACTAGGTTTGTTTGGGTAACAGCATTAATAATGTTATTTTCCTTATTTTTGAGATATTTGGATGATTAAATACAGGGGTGGGAAAATAATTATTATTAATAAATAATAATACAAGAATAAGCTCTGTTTTGTGTGCTCACAACTGTAAAGCTAACTCCCCTGTCATCATAAGTTATTTCAGGTTTTAAAGCAGTTTTTATCCAGGGTTAAATGGGGAAGGTAATATATGGGGAAGGTAAAGTATGTTCTGGAGATCATTAAAAGAGTTGATAAAACTAATTTTTGGTCTTTGTCAATAGTTTTATTTTCTGGTATATTTAATTGTAAATACCAGTTCCACATTTCAGGATAAATTGTTGGGTTTTGACACGTAATTTTTCCTGTTAGAGAATAGAGCATTATGGAGAAAAAAAATGAAACAAATAATCCCTTCTGTTAAAGAGCTTACATTTTAGTTACATAGACAATAGAATGATACATTCATCAATAGAGAACAGTTACAAAGTAGTATTGATGTGTGAGAGACAAAGGGCAACTGCACTTCAAAATTTGCCTGGGACAATCCTACTTTAACCTTTACTGTTTTTGTTTTGCTTTGTTTTTTAGGTATGTTTTTATTGCTTTTTTTTTTTTAAAGAGAGAGAGGAAGGGAGAGAGGAACATTGATTGGCTGCCTCCTGCAGGCCCCCTCTAGGCAACTGAACCAGTGACCTCTCAGTGCATAGGATGACACTCAACTAACTAAGCTAGGGCACCCTTTACCTCTTTAAAAGATTTATTTATTTATTATTGTTCACAGTATTACAGATATCTCCCATTTTCTCTCCCTTTAATTCCCTCCACCCAGCCCTTTTCTACCCCCCACAGGTCTTCACCAACCTACTGTCCTTGTCCCTGGGCAATGCATATCCTATATAATAAAAGGCTAATATGCAAATTGTCCCCTTGACCAGGAGTTCAACCAGGGGGGTGGGCCAGCCAGCCAACCTCTGGCATCCCCTCCCCCCAGCCAGCCCAGCCCAATTGGCCAATTGGGACAGGCCAGCTGGGCCAAACCCGTGCACGAATTTGTGCACTGGGTCTCTATTAAGTATATAAAGTCTTTGGTTTCTCTCTCTTTGTCCTCCCACCTCCACATGGAGGTATGTCAGTCTGTCCTTTACCTTTTTTAAAAAATTGGTTGAGTTATTTATTAACAGTAGTGTAACTGGACAATCAATGGGTCTGTGCTGCCTGTCACTACTTGAGCCAATTAAGCAGACAGGGTTGAATTATACATGAGCATTTATTCCGATACTGCCAAATGTATGGGAGAGCAGCAGGTCATCCACAAAAATCTGTTCTGCAGGCCCTCCCTCCCCCAAGCCAGGTGCTTATATAGGGTAGGACAAAGATTACATGGGGAAGTAGGGATTACAGGTATGGGGAATTAAGGATTACAGGAATGGGGAAGTAGGAGGCAGGGTTGGGACTCCATTGTTTGGGCAACATGATTGTTAATCTTTTCATAATAGGCAATTGTTGAGTGAGAATGGACCCCATTCTAAGGTTGACTCCCAGATCCAAGGTTGACTCCCTGGTCCAAGGTTGACTCTCAGGCCCTGGGGCTTACAACTCCCAGCCAGGTCAGAATGTCCTTTTTTTAACCAACACAAGGCAATATGGTTAACAGAGCAAGATTAATATTTACCATAACCATAGTTAGTCCCTAATATTCTATTTTTTTGGCCCTAACAGTGTCTCATTTCAAGGTTTTATTGGTAGAATGATACATTATAGAGCCACCTTTTTTAAAAATCTGTTTTTCCTTGCCCTAGCTGGTTTGGCTCAGTGGATAGAGCGTCAGCCTGTGGACCAAAGGGTCCCAGGTTCGATTCTGGTTAAGGGAACATACCTTGGTTGTAGCCTCCTCCTCGACCCAGGCCCTGGTCAGGGTGCGTGTAGGAGGCAACCAATCAATATGTCTACCTTACATTGATGTTTCGCTCTGTCTTTCCCTCTCTCTGAAAACAACAATGGAAAAATATCCTTGGGTGAGGATTAACCAACCCCCTCAAAAATCTGTTTTCCCTTTATTTTATTTTATTTATTTTTTACAGAGAGGAAGGGAGAGGGATAGAGAGTTAGAAACATCGATGAGAGAGAAACATCCATCAGTTGCCTCCTGCACACACCCTACTGGGGATGTGCCCGAAACCAAGGTACATGCCCTTGACTGGAATCAAACCCAGGACCCTTCAGTCCACAGGCGACACTCTATCCACTGAGCCAAACCAGTCAGGGCTGTTTTTCCTTTTATTTGACTGAAAGTTAACATATTAATGTTCACCATAGTTCTACGTGAAATCATATTATTTCACCACTGCTTAAATCATATGATTATTATCCAAGTGTTTTTGGTGGCCAGAGTGAGGCAATTGTTTGCTTGAGGTTAAAAAAAGGAAGCCCAGCCCTTGGTGGTTTGGCTCAGTGGGTAGAGCATTGGCCTGCAGACCGAAGGGTCCCAGGTTCGATTCTGGTCAAGGGCACATGTCTGGGTTGTGGGCTCAGTCCAAGATGCAGGAGGCAGCCAATCAATGATTCCCTCTCATCATTGATTGTTTCTATCTCTCCCTTCCTCTCTGAAAGCAATAAAAATATATTTTAAAATAAAAGGAATCCCAATCCTATCTAAACAAATACACAATAAAATGTAAAGTGACCTTAACATTTTGTTTGCATATGTGTGGATAGTTCCTTGACAATTCCCTGTGGACTGTAGGAAAGGCAACTTTAGTCATTAGTGATTTATTATAGTGGAGATTGTGGTAAGTAGGATAACACAGAACTCTGACTTGAACTCACTCTTTTATGCTGAAAATGTGTTTGCTAGCTGGGGTTGCTCAGTCAGAAGAACAGATTGTTGAAAACTTTCCCCAGATCCCATAACTTTGAAATGATTCATGAGCTGGCAATATGTACTAAGCACTCATATTCAAAAAATGATTACCATAAATTTTATGTTTTATTTGAAGGCTCATGAGAGAATCACACCATCTGTGCAGAGAAAAAAATGGAGGACTTAGAACTAATTCATTGGTTAATTAGTAATGAGTTAATTTGGAGAAGTTTCTAACTGCTTCTAAGAATTTTAAATTTATTTACTCCTATAAAAATCCTATGAGACACATAATATTCCTTCTACAGTTTACAAAGTATGAATCCAAGTCAAAGAAATTCAAATGCAACTATTTACTGGTTGACAATGGGAAGCAGTAATATTCCTCTGACCAATTTTCTCTTAAAGCCATTTCTATGATGATGATGGACTCTATATTTTCATTTCAGTCACTCCTGATAAACAATAAATTTGAAGAAATACAATATATCTGAGATGTAAAACAAGATGTGGAACTTTACCACTGTTCATCCTATCTGTAAATGTCATCACTGTTGCTGAAGCTCAAAACACAGGCATCTTCTTTGATTCTCTCTTTTCTTTCTATTCCACATCCAATGCATTATCAAGATCTCTCAATTCTCTTTTCCAAAATATTCTGAAATTCACAACTTTTCACCTCTATTGCTTCACTTCTAGACCCCTTCTCCCACCTGGTCTACTGAAATAGCCTCCATACTTGATCCACTGCTTCCCTTGTCCCTTCCCAGACAGAAGTTTATTTTCTGTTTAGTAGGTAAAATGATCTTTTAGAAATGTAAATACGATCATGACACTTCTAGCTGAAAGTCCTCCAATTGATTCTCACTCTAAAATAAAATTGAAATTCCTTATAAATCCTGTACAAAACCATAGTCCGTTTGGCCATTGCTTACCTCTCCTAACTAGTTTTCTATACTAGTTCACTTTGCTTAAACCATAGTATTTTCCTCGTTCTTACTCAAAATTCACTTCCTTCTTAGAGCCTTTGTATTTACTGAGCGTTTGTTCAATAAGTCAATAAATGCTATGATTATTATTCATTATTATATAGAAATGTAACTAAGGAAACAACACCGGCGAGATTTTGATATCTTCCTTACAGGAGGCAGAAGGAAGGAAGGGAGGAGTCAGGTGTGGTCCATAAATCTAGATTAAATTGAGATTACTTGCCGCGTCCCTCTTTCAGATCAACACCTCCTTAGCTCCAGGGCTGCCCACCACCCTCTACCAACCCAGCTTCCCGGAAGGTAAACACATCTACAAGGGCGGGGCAGAAGGCGGGTTCGGAATGGATGAGTGGCCAACCAAAAGTGATTGGCAGCTGCCATGTCCACGTGCTTTGAGCTTCTAACCAGCTGTCGCGAGAATTCTATGTAAACAGACCAGTGTCCCGGTCCTCGGATTCCTAGCCTGAGACGCTCAGGTGAGGTGCACAGGAGTCTGGGGCATGATGCTTTTTGACAAACCCACGAAGGTGCTGTCTGCAATGGAAAATACACATGTCCGTAATTCCTCCGGCTGGCGTTCGCAACCGAACTTGACACCTTGGTTTTACCCGAATTTACATACTGTTTTGTTTTTCCTCGAGCCCCAGCGGATTGGATAGTTTCAGGAGGCGGGTCCGCCTCTTTCCTACTTGCTGGTTGGCGAAGCTGACCTCTAAGGGCGGTGCCCGGCCGTAGACAGTTTGCTTCTGGGATTGGCTAAAGAGGTAGTTCCGCTGAGGCGTGGTAGGAAGTGGTAGCCGTCAATCACAAGGGGACTCCAAACAGTGAGGCTTGAGCTGGAGAACAGCGTTTACCGGCGGGCGGCCGGTGAGAGGGTTGGCGGGGCTGTGTCTTTGGGGAGGCTTGGGGAGGACGAGGGGCAAGCCGTGTGAGTAGAGGGGGCTTGACTGGCAGGAATTCGGCGAGGGGAAGCTGTGGAGATTGGAGGGGGAGGGGAGGAAGGTAGGGCAAGGGGCCAGAGGGCGGCCGGGGGGCAGCTGTGGCACAGCGTTGGAGGTTAAGTGGGTAGCCCTGTACTAGTGTCTTTCAGGAGAGTGGGGCCTGAGGAACTGGCCATGGTCGTCTTTAGGAGACAGGGCCCTCATAGGACAGTTCTTGGGAGGCTGTGTTTGGAAATAAAGGGTGGTGTGGAAATGAGAGGGCTGAGGGGCTGGAGGTGAAGATACCCATTGAGGAAGGGGTACCTGGGCTGGTTGAGGCAAAGGGTGTTTTGGTTGTAGCATATGGGACTCATCAGTTTCAAAGTTGTCAAATAAGGTAGTAGAATGCTCCCTACTTAGAAGTGAGGGTTTTAAGGGCTTTTCAAAATTAGTTCCAGGCTGTGGGCTCTCCTGAGCCCTGTAAGAGATATTTAATATTGCTGTCAGTTCTCTTTTAAACCTTAACCAAATACACTCCATGCTCTTAAAACCTCCCCAATGATTCAGATGCTTATTAGGGATGAGGAATCAGTGATATGAGAGGAAAGGATAAGGGGCTTCTAATGTCCTAAGTTTTTTTTAACTTATTTAGACTGGTGATTAGGTTCCAATAGCAGGGGATTAATACAACTGTTTTTAAAAATCTTGCTAATTATGACCATGCAGTCTTTTAAAAAAATATTTATTTAAAAAAATATGTTTCTATTGATTTCAGAGAGGAAGGGAGGGTGAGAGGGACAGAAACATTAATGATGAAAGAGAACCATCTACCGGTTGCCTCCTGCACGCCCCCTATTGGGGCTGGAGCTGGCAACCTGGACATGTGCCCTGATCGGAAATTGAACTGTGACCTCCTGGTTTGGCGCTCAATCACTGGTCGGGCCATGCAGACTTTTTTAAAAGATATAATTGACATGATATTTGTTATAAGTGTACAGCATAATGATTTGATATTTGTATATATTGAAAACAGTCGCCACAGTAAGTCTAGTTAAGATCCATTACCACAGTTACAATATGCCTTCTTATCGATTACAACAGTCTTAGTTGGATGGTATTTCCCTACTATTCCATTTGGTCTTGAAATATTGTACCATGTGTATTTTAACTATCTCAACATAAAATTGCAGTACATTTTAAAATTTTGGCCTAAATAGGTAGCACATTTGTCTTTATAAAGTGATCCTGCACTAGACTTCCCATCCATGATCTGGTTCTCTTACTTTTCTAGTTTATCTTAACAGTAGATCAAAGGGTCCATCAAGAGTCTTAGCTAGTTTTGTGGTTCTGAGGTTTGGTTCAAATAAAAAAAAAATCTCGGTAATTAACCATAAACCTTTCTCCCTACTCCCAACAATAATGATTTTTTCTATTTTTTGTTCTGGAAACAGGTTTTGTGAATGAAGCTATGGCTACAGATTCCCCGAGAAGACCCAGTCGTTGTACTGGTGGAGTTGTAGTTCGCCCTCAGGCTGCCACGTAAGCAAATTTCAGAATAAGCCTGATAGCTGAAGAAAGATTATTCAGAATAGTGATTTAACACTTAGGTTTCCTTTTTGAACTATGATTACTTTGTAGAATCTATTTAATTTTGGCTTTGTAGGATGCTAAATATCATTGCCAAGGCCAAATAAAAGGAATAATTGGAGGTTCAAGTTGATGTATTCAGCACATTTATTTACACAGTACATGAAAAGCACTATGCTAAATCGTAAAGAGTAATGTTTTTTCATACTCTAGGTTTAACAATTAGTGGGTTATTGAACAATTTATTGGATCAGGACTATTATTCAAAAAAGAAATAGAATTAATAGAAATAGAGTTGAGAGTATTGTTTTATGGCACACACAGAGATATATCTGTTTACTAGATTGTGATGTAAAATGTATTTCTTTACACTAAAATCTCAGTCAGAAAGCTTCAAAGTCAATGTCATAAAGAGTACCTGTCTATATTTTTAAAATTTTTGTTGTTAATCCTCACCCGAGTATATTTTCCCATTGATTTTTAGAGAGTAGAAGGGAGGGGAAGAGACAGAGAAAGAAACATCGATGTGAGAGAGACACATTGATTAGTTTCCTCTCACACATTGCCCCAACCAGGGCCAGGGACCTAGCCTGAAACAGAGGTACATTCCCTTGACTCAAGACCTTTCAGTACGGATTTACTAATCCAAACTAGCTAGGGCTGCATTTCTGTATTTTAAGCCTTCTTTGACAAAGCATATGGATACTTACTTTAAAAAAAAAACTTAGGTTTATCGATTTTTTTTAGAAAGAGGAAAGGAGAGAGGAAGGGAAAGAGAGCTAGAGAGAGAGAGGAAGAGAGCTACAGATAGAGAACCATCGATCAGTTGCCTCCCATATTCGCCCTGACGGGGATTGGAACCCTCAACCTATGTTTGTGCCCTGGCTAGGAGTTGAACCCCAAACCTTTTTTAAAATTTATTTTATTTTTTTATTGTCTAAAGTTTTACATATGTCTCCTTTTGCCCCAATTGAACGCCTCCCACACCCCCCACCCCCAGCCATCCCACCCCGGGCAAGCCCTCACCACCCCAGTGTCTGTGTCCATTGGTTATGCTGATACGCATGCATACAAGTCCTTTGGTTGCTCTCTAAACCCCCCCCTCCTACCATTTGTCTCTGGATCTATTCTTGTTCATTAAAGAACCCCAAACCTTTTTGGTGTACAGTATGATGCTCCAGCCAACTGAGCCACCCAACTAGGGCTATTATGTATACTTTCTAGGAGCATATCATCTAATGTAGTTTTAAGATATGTATGCTTGAGCCGGCTGGTGATCCTGGTTGGATTTCCCAACAGGGGGCATGACGGGGTTGCGGGCTCAGTTCCCAATAGTGGGCATACAAGGAGGCAGCTGATCCATGATTCTCTTTCATCATTGATGTTTCTATCTCTTTCCCTCTCCCTTCCTCTCTCTGAAATAACTAAAAACATATTTAAAAAAGGAAAAGATATGTATGTTTGCAATCACTATAATCAATAAAAAAGATGCTAGCAAAGTAGCATGAGAATTTAGAGTATTTTTGTGTGAATATTTTAGTATTTTAGATTTGAAAAGTTTTTGTTAGGAAGCTAACATTTATAGTGTACTTCAAAGGCCGAATAGTGTTTGGGCAGTTAGAATCAAGGGTACATTTTAGGCAAAGGGAATTGATTGAGAAGATGTGGGTAAGGTAAGGTATTTTCATGAAAGAAGCAGAAAAGTTGACTTATTATATGAAATAGTTTGAGGTGGACAATTAAAGACCTTTCAATACCTGGCTAAGGAGTTGAAACTTTTCTGCTTTTTTAAAAAAAATGCTTTTATTGATTTCAGGAAGGGAGAGGGAGAGAGAGATAGAAACATCAATGATGAGAATCATCAATTGGCTGCCTTCTGCATGCTGCCCCACTGGGGACTGAGCCTGCCACCAGTGCATATGCCCTGACCGGGAATTGAACTGTGACCTCCTACTTTTGCTTTTTAAAATGTTCATAAGGGAATTGTAACATTTTGGATTTCCATTGGGAAGTTGAGCATGTTACATAAAGAGTGCCTTCTCAGAATAACCAAAGTATATGGGTAATAAGATATTTTACCACAAAACTTTTCTTTTTTCTCCTCCTGCATTTCCCAAGGCTCTATGTCTTTGTTAACTATAGACAGTGGCAATAAGCATGTTATTAGCTATAAGTTAGGTACTATTTCACTCTTCATTTTACAGGTGAAGAGACCAGAGCAGAGAGAAATTAAGTAAATTGTTCTTTGGTAACCGCCAAGAAGGGGAACCTGGATCAAATCCAGGCAGTTTGTCTTTGCTGCCTCACCATATTCAACATTTATTGCTTTTTATAATGCAATACATAATTTTTGTGGTTTAAAAAAATGCCTCCATTCAGCATTCTTTTAACAATGCTTGAACATCAACTCCATGCCTAAGTACTGGCTTATGGATGCTGAAGGTATAAGGTAAATATGAGAGATGGAGTCTTTTCTGTAATAGAGTTTACATCCTAATGGGGGAAATAGTGAATAAGTAAAGTCATTACAGGCTCTGATCAATGCAGTGTGCTATGATAGAGAATGACAATGGGGAGTATGACTTAGGTCTATCAGGGAATGCTTCTCTGAGGAGATAACCATCTAGGTGGAGATCTGAAAGGGAAGGCTGAGAGTATGGGAAGGACTTTAGGTAGAAAGCTAGTGTAAAGGTCTTGATTAAAAGAAGAGCTTGGTGTAATCTAGGAATTGAAGTTGCATGTGACTGAAGTAAAGCAAATTAAGGGAGTGGCAGAAAAATGAGTTTGGAGAGATAGGCCTAATCACAATGTTTTGGGGTTTCGGGGCTTAATTAGTCCTGTAGGTATGTAAGGTACATTTTAAAATAGGATTTAGGATCTCATTATTTCCCTAAATGTAATTTTTCACATCTCTCTGGAATGAATTTGATTTGGTATTTTGAAGAATTATTTTCTCTACTTCCTATTTAAAATATTTTAGTGTCCTTGAGCATTTTAATACTTTCCCATGTCTTATATACGGCAAAAGTTACCTGTAGAAAAAATACAGATTCATTTTTCTCTATGCATATAGGGGACTAGGTTCATAACCAATTTAAAGCGAAGGTCACTATATACTGAGTCATCAGCAACAGGTTTTCTTGGTCTACTGGTAATTAGGGCAGTCTTCTCTGACTCAAGAGGAAGGTTCTGCTTTAGCCAAGTCTTCTGTCATCACTCCTTCAAGTATGAGTTAGAAGTTCTCTATATCAAGTTAAGATAGCATGACTTTTCAGAAGAGATGTTTAGAATTGTTAAGATCTCAGTTTGCATTTAATAACATTCAATGAAAGAAAGCTTAGCAGAATTATCAGGTAATGTGAGTTAGGCTTTTAAAAAAAATATTGAGTGACTTCCTAAGGGCTTAGGAAGAACTTTTCCATGTTTGTCTTAAGCTGTCATGATAAATTTTACCTAATTCTCCTCTTTGCAGGGAGCAGTCCTACATGGAAAGTGTTGTGACTTTTCTACAGGATGTTGTGCCACAGGTAAGTGTCTGAGGTCTCCGAAACAGTAGTTTTCACCTTTGTCCAGGGAGCCTCTTAAATGTACTGTTTCCTAAACTTGATAGTAGTATCACCAACTTCAAAAAGCCTTGATGTTTTAGTATCCTGAATATTGGTAGGGAGGAACTGTACTTGTTATTAGATGTACCTGAGTTTTGTGCTGACTGTGGCACCATTATTATTCCTCAGAACTTGCTCTCCTAAGAGGAATCAAGGTGAGATGGTAGTTGAGAGAAGGGACTTGGGACTCTCTAGTTGTGTTCTGTTTCCGTAGTCTTTCCCTTGTCCTGGTTTAATGATGTCTTACTGAAGTGAGACAAGCAATACATGCTTTACATTTCATTAACTAGGTATTATGTGAACTAAATCCTATATACTGAGCACAAATCTATGTCTCTTTCATATTGAGCAGTATTTTTATGCTACACAGAGTATGTCCTGTTACTTTAGCCTGTGAGAAAGTAAGCTCCTTACTGCTCCCTCTATGTCCATGTGCGATGAAGAATGAGAGCTGCCCTCCTGGGATCATCCCTAGGGCACTGATGCCCAGACTTAGCATAAGTATCACTTGGCACGCTTACTGAAAAATAGTAATTTCCAGGCCCTTCTCCCAGAGTGTTTGACTGAGTGGCATTGAGGTGGCATCTGGTAATTTGTGTCTATAGTAAGAATCTCGGGTGATTTGTGTGAAACATTAGCTTTGGGAAGCAGTGTTTAGTGGAACTACTGAAGGGGAAGGTTTCTTCTTTCTCCTTGTGGTGCCAGTATTCCCTGAATGCTGAAGCATCTGTAATCGCACTGTTCAGAAAGGACATTCAGAGATCGGTTATACGAGAGAGTCCTAGAAAACTCTATACTTCAGATTTCAGTTGTATTAGAGTATTCATCAAATATGAGAAAGTGCCAAAGAATGTTGGTATTTATTATGTTTAGTCACCTTTAATGAAAATAGGCCACAATGACAAAGTCTGCAGGTCTGCAAGGAGAAATACATGCCTTTTTTTTTTTTCTTGAAGAACTCGATGAATAAGGGAAGTCAAAGTTTTTGAAACAACTAGAGGTAGTAACAACAAATCAAATAGTGTTACATATGTAGTACAGACTGAATATTTAATTACAAAGGGAGTGCATACATAGCCAAGAAAGAGTGAAAGGCTTAAGTTCCAAAGGTCATTGGGAATAGCATTAATTGAAATGAATGAGAGGTTGGGTATCTGATGCTGAAGGAAACTAGTTAGTTGGGCATGGTAGGCAACAGAGTTCCTGTGGCTGGAGAGCTTCCTGTATTCTGAGAACGCCAGGCTTAGGTCTTCTTTAAACTGCTCCTTTCTTGTAAGCCCTGGGCTCTGGCATGTTCCAAGGAAGGGGCATTTCAAAAATTTCGTAGTTTGCCTGCCCTAGAGTGCCTCTTTATCAGATTTTTCAAAGGCAACTTTTGTGCTAATGGAAACCCTGCATAGCAAGCAGTGTTGGTTGGCTGGAGAAGAAAGGCTGTGGTCAGGGGCTTTGAGGGAGACTTTTCTAGGGAAACAAGAATACTAGAGTGAGTACTAGATTGAAAATAGGCTGCTAAAACTGATAGGGTAAAAATGCTGGAAGATAGATGATTAATTTAGTTTTTATGATCATTATACATTAGAAAAGGGTTAATCTATGCAATTGACTGAAGATTTTGGATCAGAGTAGTAACTGTGGAAGTAAAGTCATAGTCATTGATCTAAGAATTAGAATATTCATTCAAGAAATTTATGTTATGCAAGTCATTCTATTTTGGAAAGCAAAAATTTAGGCAGCAGACTTTTAAAAAATATATATATTTTATTGATTTTTTACAGAGAGGAAAGGAGAGGGATAGAGAGTTAGAAACATCGTTTCAGCTGCCTCCTGCACACTCCCTACTGGGGATGTGCTCACAACCAAGGTACATGCCCTTGACCGGAATCGAACCCGGGACCCTTGAGTCCGCAGGCCAACGCTCTATTCACTGAGCCAAACCGGTTAGGGCAGCGGACATTTTCTTGAGCAACCATTATGGATCCAGCACTGTCAAGTTGAGGAGGTACTTTATGACCATCCTTAAAACTTCATGGTCTAGTGCAGCAGTTGGCGAACTGTTTCTGTAAAGGGCTGGATAAACGTTTGCAAGTCATATAATCTCTGTAGCAACTACTCAGCACTGCTTTAAAAAAAATATTTTTATTGATTTCAGAGAGGAAGGAAGAGGGAAAGAGAGAGAGAAACATCAGTGATGAGAGAATCATTGATTTGTTGCCTCCTGCACACCTCACACTGGGTATCAAGCCCGCAGACCGCCCCCCTCCCCCCCGCCCCTGAATGTGCCCTGACCGGGAATTGAGCTGTGACCTTCTGGTTCATTGTTTGACTCTCAACCACTGAGCCACACTGGCCGGGCATCACTGCTTTTTATGTAAAGCAAAGGGCAGGGCTGTATTAAAATAAAACTTTATGAAACAGGTGGTAGGCTAGATTTGGTGACTCATAATCTCCATATTTTAAGTGTAAATTTTATTTTTCAATTATAATTCATATTCATTATTTTATATGGGTCTCAGGTGTACATCATAGCCTTTATTCCACATTTAATCGAGAAGCCCCCATTGATACTTTGTGGTTAGCCACTTGGAAAATGATATTTTTTGCTGATGATATTATGTTCCAACTTCTGTTCTATTCAGCGAATCATCAAATTCATGGAGCCTGGAAATTATTATTGGGTTCAACCAAGGTACATGCCCTTGACCGGAATCGAACCCAGGATCCTTCAGTCCACAGGCCAACACTCTATCGACTGAGCCAAACTGGTTAGGGCTAAAAATAATTTTAACAAAGAAAAAAAGTTAAAGTTCAAATCTTCTCATTTAAGTCTTTTTGAAAATTTCACATTTTCAGGGTAAAAAATTGTGGTCAGCCCAAGTGATAATAGCAGTCAAGTAAATTATACGAAATTATATATGTTTTTCCTATAGAATAATTTGCTTTTATTAAACATTATACTTTTGACAGCACACAATGGAAGTTATTTTCTCTACAGTGAAAAAAACAACATGTCTACAGTGATCTTAGCTTTGTCTTTTAAAATTCAACAATAACTTTGTGCTTATGAATGTGTAACTATGTTAGAAACCAGATAAGGAATAAAAGGAGAAATAAACAAACCCTGTCAGTTGTGGACTCTAAATTAGAGGTTTAGGGCAGTTGGATTTTGGTTGAAGAAGGAGGGTTAAGCCCTAGCCGGTTTGGCTCAGTGGATAGAGAATTGGCCTGTGGACTGAAGGGTCCTGGGTTTGATTCTGGCCAAGGGCATGCACCTCCATTGCAGGCTCGATCCCAGGCCTGGTTGGGTCATGTGTGGGAGGCAACCAATCGATGTGTCTTTCTCACATTGATGTTTCTGTCTCTCCCCCTCCTTTCCACTTTCTCTAAAAATGGAAAAATATCCTCAGGTGAGGATTAACAACAAAAAAGAAGGGCTAATAGTCTGTTTGGTAGTACGAATAACCACCATTAAGACAGCAAGTGAAAGCTGGATGGGCACTGGGTGCGTCTGTGCATCACTGGGAATGAAATATCTAAACATGGGCAAAGATTATCTTAAGTTGAGAGGCAAAGTGACGTAATGTCATTTACCTTCTTTGTGCAAACCTGCTGGAAGGCACACAAGAAGCAATACTCAGATGCTTCCGTTAGCTTCACAGAATTTTCTCAGGAATGCTTAGTAAAGAATACCATGTCTGGCCCTGACCAGTTTGGCTCTGTGGATAGAGCATCGGCCTGGGGACTGAAGGGTCCCGGGTTCGATTCCGGTCAAGGGCATGTACCTTGGTTGCAGGCATATCCCCAGAAGGGGGTGCACAGGAGGCAGCTGATCGATGTTTCTCTCTCATCGATGTTTCTAACTCTCTATCCCTCTCCCTTCCTCTTTGTAAAAAATAAATAAAATATGTTTAAAAAAAAAAAGAATACCATGTCTGGGAAGGAGAGAGGAAAAACTGAAGACATAACAAAAGTATACAAGTCTTTCTGTGAAAATCTTACTTCTCCCTGTGGAGGAAAACAAAGAAGTTCTGGAATCCCCATATACTGAAAGGCTTCTTTCATCCTTGTTTTGTTCTGCATCTCACCCAGAAGTCAAATGACAACATCTTTAGATGTTGCAAAGGAATTGGGAGGATGTTGAATAATGCTACAGGTGATAAGCAGCTTGATAATAATTCTGCTAAACTGAAGGAAATGTTGATAAAATGTTACTCCTTTACCAGACTGAAGAAGAGCCTGAGATAGGAAAAAAGAAATCCTAACTGTAATGTGTCTTAGGTTGGATCCTGGAGCGGAGAAAGGACATTAGTGGAAAAACTGGTGAAATATCATGAGATCTGAGGCTTAATTAGTAGTAATGCATCAATTAGCTTCAGAGTTTTGACGAATGTACCATGGTAAGGTAAAATTTAGTTAAATTAGGTAGTTCACATTAGAGGAATCTGGCTAAGGTGTATATGAGAACTTTCTGTACTGTTTAGTAATCTAAAATTATTCCAAAATAAAAAAATATTTTTAAAAAATAGTTTTCAAGGATGATAAGGGCAAGACCAAGGAGGAAGAGGAGAAGATAAGGATGAGAAGATAACTTGGTGATAAGGATGAGATGGTTGAAGATAAAGTAGGTTATAGTGTGGGGTTTTCTCTTCTCCAAAGAAAGTAACTGCCCTGTTCACAACTCACTTTTTTTTAAAAAGACAATTGAAATAAAGAATTTTTTTGTGTATAGTAAACTTACAATTAAAGTAACTGTCTTTTAATAGTATTTTTAATGTACTTTACCTTTGTATGGTAAGTACAGGGACTTTAAATTGGTATGGGAATTTAAAGCAGTTCATATATAACACAAATTATGTGGTAGTTTTTGTATGCTTTTGATATACCATATTAAATAATAATTCTCTGAACTGAGAACCACTTTATAATTGAAAATGTTGCCGCTCTTTTGTTGACATTCTAAATATTTGTAAATTCACACAGTAAAAACACTTGCTTTATGGAGAGATGATTCCCTTTGACTACTGATGAGAACCCTTCACACCTTCCCTATGACTTCAGGGCAGTTTATGTTTATCTTTGTGACCCTTGCAGGCTTGTAGAAACTAGCTAATAGGTTAAGTGTAGAGGCCAGATCAGACACTGAAAAAGGAATACTTTTTTTCCACCCCCAACACTGCCCTCCAACTGGAGGCATGAAGAAAGTAATACTCCTCCTTGAGTGTATGACAACAAATGAGTGAACTTATTTTTGTGTTTTTGTGCTGTATTTTTAAGCCTACAAGAGAAAAGCAAATACAGCTTTTAATTGCTTTATGATTTAGGAAAATGAGGTAATATGTATGTACTATCCTATCATTCTATTTATATCAAGGAGTACATTTAAAAAATTATATTTTTCAATTACAGATGATGTTCAATATTATTTTATATTAGTTCCAGGTGTATAGACTAGTAGTTAGACAATTATATAATGTAAGAAGTGATGTCCCTGATAATTCTAGTACGTACATAGTTATTACAATGTTATTGATTATATTTCCTATGCTGTAAGAAAGTAATACGCTTGAAAATTTTGGGTAGAGTGTAAATTGTCTGATCATAAATACATGGGAACTAAATAGATACCTGAGGTAGTTTTATTTTTTTGACTTCTTATTTGTTGGCTAATATAGGAAATGATTTAGTTTTTTGAGTGCCTTTAAATTATAGTAATGCTTTCTAATATACTATGTTTATTATATTTTAGGTTTCTGCAATTCTTTTAAAAAAACTTGTTTAAATCCTCACTTAGGGACATGTTTTTTATTGATTTTTTAGAGAGAGAGGGAGGGGGAGAGAGAGAGAGAGAACAACAATGTGAGAGAGAAACATTGGTTGCCTCCCATACATGTCCTGATTGGGGAATGAACCCACAACCATTTGGTGTAATGGAACAATGCTTCAACCAGCTGAGCCACCTGGTTAGGGCTTCTGCAGTATTTTACTAGCTTAAAAACCCTCTTTTGACCAAGGTTTTCAGACTCCTGGATAACTTTCTTTGGGAGTACAAATATTGCAAAATGTGCTGTTACCAAGATGTAGGATTGGTGAAATTGTAGAGGGATAGTGTTGGCTTTAAGTTACTCTTTGTTTTGAACATCAGTAATGTTAGAGTTGAAAAATATTTTTATTCAAACATTTCTGTTTACTATACAGGCTTACAGTGGAACACCTCTAACAGAAGAAAAGGAGAAAATAGTCTGGGTCAGATTTGAAAATGCAGATTTAAATGGTATGGTTTTAACTTTTTGGGGCTTATACATTCAATGTTTGCTTCAGGTTGACCTGATTCTGGAGTCAGATTACTTTCTCTTTTAGTAACTTTTTAGTTTTTAAAATAAATTTGTGTTTAATTAATTATTTAATTAATTTTTTTGGATAAAAATCTTTTTTTATTGGAAAACAAATATACCACTTGGAATGGATTTGAGGCAAATTGTGCCACAAGCAGATTTTCTTTAAGTGGTTAAACAAAATTTAAAAAGCAAGTAACAATAAAAGAAAATGTTTCTCGTACAGGACCAGCAGTACAAAAAAAATAGTCTATGAGTATCTGGATAATACACCTGTTTTGCAATAGTGCAACTTTTAAGTACATATTGCTGACTGTCCATAGTCCATGCAGAGTTACAACTCCACACTTCAACAACAACATGCTGACAGTTCCTAAAGAAAACTACTTAAAAAAAGGCATAACCAGATGTTCCCTCATTTGACCAACTCCATCTAAGTTTAGATGTGCAGAAGGGCTTAGATATATCCAGAGTAAGCCACATGCAACATGTTACTTGATCAATTTTCTAAAATAAGGTTTCAGGACAATAACATAAGGGAAGAAAACATGGAGATATGAAGTCCTAATTACTATACATGCATATATATTATTTTGGCAGTAGGGGGAACCTTTTACAGATAAGTTACAAAGAAAAGACAAATAAACAATTTTGTACAAGAAATTTAACACATTCTGTACAATATCTTCACTTTGCTGTCATTATTTGTACAAACTCTTCATAGTTTACTTGACCATCACCATCAATATCTGCTTCCCTGATCATTTCATCAACCTCTTCATCTGTTAACTTCTCTCCAAGGTTTGTCATCACGTGGCGAAGCTCTGCTGCATTAATATAGCCATTGCCATCCTTATCAAACACACGGAATGCTTCTCGAATTTCTTCTTCACTGTCTGTGTTTTTCATTTTTCTTGCCATCATTGTCAGAAATTCTGGGAAGTCGATTGTGCTATTATCATCAGCATCCACTTCATTTATCATGTCCTGTAACTCTGCTTCTGTGGGATCCTGCCCAAGAGACCTCATTACAGTTCCCAATTCCTTTGTTGTTATAGTTCCATCACCATCCTTGTCAAATAGTGAAAAAGCTTCTTTGAATTCTGCAATCTGCTCTTGAGTCATTTGGTCAGCCATGCTGCAAGCGCTACCAGTCTCCGAGACACAAGTACACAACCACTCAGCTTGCACGCTCCACTCGGACTCAATTTGTGTTTAATTTAAAATAGCATAACCACATTACAGAAACTTCGTTAGAAATAATGTGGTATTGTACAAGTCTGAAAGCAATGGTACCATAAGGCCTAGCCTTAAAACTTAAGTCCAGATGAGAGGCGGCTGCCCCCGAATGTTTCCCAGGCTACCATGTCTGTTATCTAGCTGAGTTGTGGAGGCACTGGTGAGAAATTGAACGGGAGGATGGGAGAGAGGGAAGAGTATATTCTCTCTCCTTCCTGTCAGTGGCTGCATTTTCTCTGTGGTTTTAGGTTCCCTTGGGCAGTTGTACTTGCAGTCCAGTTTTTACTAGGTGACCTCAGCACTCTGCACTCCTCTGTGTCTTCCTAGGCTAGGGGTAGTAATGACTTCCTGCTGATGCTAATCCAGCAGGCTGCCTAACAGTTCCTTCTCAGCTACCAGTTGTCTGCATTAAATTCCCAGTTACAAATACGCTGAGTTGTTTTAATTTCCTAATTGGACCTTGAATGATACCATACTCTTGAGTCTTTGTCTCCTCTAGACTTTTAAAATGGTAATGTCTTATCCTTTAAAAGCTACTGTCTAGGCCCTGGCCAGTTTGGCTCAGTGGATAGAGTGTTGAACTGTGAACTGAAGGGTCCCGGGTTCAGTTCCGGTCAGGGGCACATGCCCGAGTTGTGGGCTTGATCAGTGGTTCTCTGTCATCAATGATGTTTCTATCTCTCTCTCCCTTTCCCTTCCTTTCTGAAATCAATAAAGAACATGAAATAAAAATAAAAATAAAAAAGCTACTGTTCAGGATGACAGAGGCTAAGTATTGCCTCTGCTAATTGGTTTCTTCTGAGTTTTGGATTCTCTATCAGCTGGTTCATTCAAATAATGACAACCTCTTGGGCCTTCTTTATGGGGAACAAAGCATTCATTTGTAGGGGTGATTATTTATGATTAACTTTTCCTACAGTATCTCTTTTTGAAAGCTTACTGTATTTTACATTTTCTTTTTATGGCTCAAATTTCTTTGTTTATTAGCGTAAGTCCTTTTCCTCTGCGTTACTAATTATAATGCAGTGTTTGAATTGAACTCTGCTTTGGTGATTGCTTTCTGTTTCTTCCAACAGTCCTGGGAGCTCTGCTCTTCTGCTTAAAATTATAAAGTGCTGCCAGGTAGCCCCTTCCCTCCAGGCTGCATCCGGTTGATATGGTTTATCATGGTTGGGGGTTGGGAAACCAGTCCTGCATCCTCCTAGGTATCTCCATTCCTAATCCATGCTCTAATTTGGGCTCTTGTTAGGTAGAGATGACTACTTTTGGAGGTCATTAGAGAGTAGGACAAGGGCCTTTTGTATTGCGATCACTGTTCTGTTTCTCTTTCAGACAGTCTGATTCATGCTTAAGCTTGTTTTCCTTAAGGTACCGTACTGAAAAAGAAGTAGCCAAAACAGTTAGATATCCTGATATTTTTCTTTCTTTCTTTTTTTTAAATAAATATTTATTGTTCAGATTATTACAATTGTTTCTCCTTTTCCCCCCCATAGCTCCCCTCCACCTGGTTCCCACCCCACCCTCTGCCCTTACCTCCCCGCCACCCCACTGTCCTCATCCATAGGTGTACGATTTTTGTCCAGTCTCTTCCTGTACCCCCCATATCCCTTTCCCCCTGAGAATTATCAGTCCACTCTCTTTCTATGCCCCTGATTCTATTATATTCACCAGTTTATTTTGTTCCTCAGATTTTAATTCACTTGATTTTTAGCTTCACTTGTTGATAGATATGTATTTGTTGTTCATAATTTTTATCTTTACCTTTTTCTTCTTCTTCCTCTTCTTAAAGAATACCTTTCAGCATTTCATATAATATTAGTTTAGTGTTGATGAACTCCTTTAGCTTTTTCTTGTCTGTGAAACTCTTTATCTGACCTTCAATTCTGAATGATAACTGCTGGGTAGAGTAATCTTGGTTGTAGGTTCTTGCTATTCATCACTTCAAAAATTTCTTGCCACTCCTGTCTGTTCTGCATAGTTTCTGTTGAGAAATCAGCTGACAGTCATATGGGTGCTCCCTTGTAGGTAATTAACTGTTTTTCTCTTGCTGCTTTTAATATTCTCTCTTTGTCTTTTTTTTTTTAAAATATATTTTATTGAGTTTTTACATAGAGGAAGGTAGAGGGATAGAGAGCTAGAAACATTGATGAGAGAGAAATATCGATCAGTTGCCTCCTGCACACCCCCCACTGGGGATGTGCCTGCAACCATGGTACATGCCTTTGACCGGAATCGAACCTGGGACCCTTCAGTCCGCAGGCCGACGCTCTATCCACTGAGCCAAACCGGTTCGGCCTCTCTTTGTCTTTTGCCCTTGGCATTTTAATTATGATGTGTCTTGGTGTGGTCCTCTTTGGATTCCTTTTGTTTGTTCGCTTCCTGGACTTGTAAGTCTATTTCTTTCACCAGGTGGGGGAAGTTTTCAGTCATTATTTCTTCAAATAAGTTTTCAGTATCTTGTTCTCTCTCTTCTTTTGGCATTCCCATAATTCTGATGTTGGTATGCTTGAAGTTGTCCCAGAGGCTTCTTACACTATCTTCAACTTTTTGGATTTTTTTTTCTTTTTGCTTTTCCGGTTGAGTGTTTTTTGCTTCTTTGTATTTCAAATCTTTGACTTGATTCTTGCGTTCCTCTAGTCTGCTGTTGGGTCTCTGTATAATATTTTTTATTTCAGTCAGTGTATGTTTAATTTCTAGTTGGTCCTTTTTCATATCTTCGAGGGTCTTGCTAAATTTATCGGCCTTTTCTAGGATATTCTTGAAAAACCTTATAACCATGGTTTTGAATTCTATATCCAGTCGTTTGTTTTCCTCCATTTCTTTCGTTTGTGATCTGTTTCTTTGTCTCTGCATTTTCGCTGCTTCCCTGAGTTGGTAGGGTAGCTTTGCGTGCTAGGTTTCCTATGTGGCACTGTGGGTTGGCCTCCCCAGTTAACCTGAGGTGGACACTCTTGGTGCACCCCTTTGTGGACTGTGTGTACAGCCTTGTTGTAGTTAAGTCTTGATTGTTGTTGGTATCACTGGGAGGAATTGACCTCCAGGCCAGTTGGCTGTGAGGATCGTGTCTATGCTAGGAGAAGTTCGGTGCTGGAGACAGCCTTATAGGATCAGACTTGCAAAATTGCAAAAGCCTCTGTGCTCAGCTTGGATGGGGCGGAGCAGACAGTCTTGGCTTCCTGTCAGCCCTGCCTTTGCCCGCGCGCCTCCAGACCTCTGCCTTCCCCGGCTCCCCTGAGTTTCTGCCTGACAGTCCAGATTCCCCCCGTAAGAGCGTGGGTCCCCAGGGGCTCGCCCGGAACTGGGGTTCAGTGCAGTCAGAACTGGGGTTCAGTGCAGTCAGGAGCTTTCCCTTCCTCTAGGGAAAGCCTGCAGCAACCTCTGCATTCAGCCTTCTCTGTGAGCACTCACGCACGCGTGCCTCCAGACCTCTGCCCGCCCCCGAGTCTCCGTGTGCCTTTTTCTCTACCTGACAGTCCAGACTCCCCCTGTATGAGCCTGGGTCCACGGGGTTTTGTCCGGAACTGGGGCTCAGTGCAGTCGGGGGCTTTCTTCCCCCTCCCGCCAGAGAAAGTCAGCCAGGCACTCAGCCGCCCTTCCTCTCTGCGCGTGTCTCTGTACCTCAGGCCTTTGCTGCTCCTCTGATTCTTCGTGAGCTTTTCTCTTTCCTTCAGCCAGCCTTCCTGTGGTTCTGGATGATGTTCGTCTGTCTTTTAGTTGTAGTTTTGAAATTGTTGTGTGAGACAGCAGTTTAGGTGCTTACCTATGCCGCGATCTTGGTTTCTCCCTGATATTTTTCTATCAAATTCCCTGAAGGTGTGCATATGGTTTGAGACCCAAAGCATACTAGGTTATCCAGCTGGTTCGCTACAGTATAACCAGAACTGCCAAGTCTCTAATCTGTGAGGGGGAAGCTCGTTGCACCTCATTGCCTTTCTTGACTTGGCATTCTAATATGAAGTCTAGTACTATACTTAGGTACCAGTTTTTATATTCAACAGCCCCTTCTTCAGTTGCAAGGGATTGATTTAAGGGGAATAAAAAGATTAATTATGGTAGAATGCACATAAAGTGTATTATTTTAACCATTTTTAAGTGTATGGTTTAGTAGTCTTATGTACAGTAAGTCCTCAGTTAACATTGTTGATAGGTTCTTGGAACTATGGTGAAAAGAAGTAAAAGGCTGATTGATATAAACAAGCGTTAATTGCCTACAGTATCTCATCAACATTGTAATGAAATGATATTGAATGAAATTTATTAATGGAGGACCTACTGCACATTCACTTTGTTATGCAACTGATCTCTAGAACTCTTCATCTTGTAAAACTGAAATTTTATACCCATTAAACAACAATTTCACCTTCTCTCCTTCCCACTAGCCTCTGGCAACCACAGTTCTATTTATGACTCTGAATTTGACTATTCAAGTTCCTCATAAGTGGTGTCATATAGTATTTGTCTTTATGTGACTGGCTCATTTCACGTAGTATAATGTCCTCAGATTCATTTATGTTGTAGCATGTGTAGGTTTTTTCTTTCTTTTGAAGGCGGTGTAATATTCCTTTGTGTGTGTGCACCACATTTTGTTCTCATTTGTCCTTTGATGCTCCCTTTGGGTTGTGTCCACCTTTAGGCTTTGTGAATAATGCTGCCAGGAACATGGGTGTGTAGATATTGACAACATGTGATCCAGGTGGTAGCTATAGTAGAAAGATGACTAGATTGCGTATCAAGAGTCCTGAGCCCTAGCTGGTTTGTCTCAGTGGATAGAGCATTGGCCATTGGACTGAAGGGTCCTGGGTTCGATTCCATTCAAGGGCATGCACCTCAGTTGCAGGCTTGATCCCCATCCCTGGTTGGGGTACATTGGGCAGGCAACCAATCTATGTGTCTCTCTCACATTGATGTTTCTCTCTCTTTGTCTTTCCCCCACCCTTCCACTCTAAATATCAATGGAAAAATGTCCTCGGGTGAGGATGAACAGAAAAAAAAAAAAAAGCGTTATTAAAAAAAAAAGAGTCCTGAGATATCCCTTCAGCTTTGAATAAATTATACCTAACTTGTTCTTGTCAATGATAAATTGAAATTGACTCTGGTTCTGCATATAAAACAGGATTATATATGTGTATCAGATTAGATGATGTATCTATACCAAAGCACTGAAAATTAGGAATGACCATTAAGTGTTAGATATAAAGAGAATTAATTATGCCCTAGGAAAATAAGCTTATAAATCTGAATTTTGCTGGAAATAGAATCATGTGCTAGTAACTTTATGTCGATGAATTTCTATTAAAAAAGTCAGCATTAAGCCTGGTTGGTGTTGCTCAGTGGTTGAACCAGGAGGTCACAGTTTGAATCCCGGTCAGGGCATATGCTTAATCTCCCGTGTGGGGAGTGTAGGAGGCACCCTATCAATGGTTCCCTCTCATCATTGATGTTTCTGTCTCTCTCTCCCTTCCTTTTTTTTTTTTTTTTAGAAAACAAAACAAAACAAAACCCCAGCATTAAAACATTATTGACCATAAGCTATGTTTTGATTTTTATATTTGGGCAGCAGGAAGTCCCTAATGTAGAGAATGGAGGTGAGGCGGTATGTCATTATTTGAGTTTTAGAGAGAGCACTGTGACTGTTGGGCAGTGGTGGATATGGGAAGTTAGTTATGCTTTTAGAATAGACGGAGCTAGGACAGGGTTGTGGTGTAAGAAGAGAGCTGTTTAGGAAGACAGGGTTAGGGGGAGGTTTATTGTTAGAAGGAAGGAAGAAGGTGGTTCCTGATGCTGCTTTTTCACTGAAAGAGGGAACCCTGGAAGATCAGATGTGGGGAGAAAAATAATGATTTTTGAGTGGAATTTGCTCTACTATTGAGATACCCAACAACTCATGCTGAAGAGATACTAACTGAAGCAATGGGATCACCTAGGGGAGGGTATACTGTGAGAAGAAAAGGGAAACATTCAAACCTGTAGAGAATTTTTATGAGTTTATTTGAGTCAAACTGAGGACAATTGCTGGGAAGCAGTTTTACACATCAGAATCAAAGTGGAAGCTGAAGGGATTACAAGAAATTCACTGAAATTCATTGGGGAGGTGGTGGGGTTACAAGTGATTCATGAATTGGGTAGTACCCCTTCTGGCAACCAGAAGGATGCTCCAAGGGCTTGAACAAAATGGAAGGTTTCTTTAGGAAGAAGAGGGCAAGGGAGAAAAGAAAAGAAAGGATTATCTTTGGACTGAACATCATTGGGGGAAAGAGATACAGGTGGTTGTTTTTAAAAAAAGTATTTTTATTGTGCTAAGAAGAAGGGGGAGAGAGAGAGAGAGAGAGAGAGAGAGAGAGAGAGAGAGAGAGAGAGAGAGAGAGAGAGAGAGAGAGAGAGAGAGACGGAGAGAGACAGAGATCGGCTGCCTCCTGCACGCTCCACACTGAGTATCGAGCCTGAAACGGCAGGAGCCCTGACCTGGAATTGAACCAGGGACTCTTTGGTGTATGGGCCGATGCTCAACCAATTGAGCCACACTGGTCAGGGCCTGAGTGGTTTTTGTTAATGCTGATTGAGGATGGAGAGGGTCCTCTTAACAGATAACCTTACCGGTACCTGACCATAAAATTCCAGGCTGCTAAGTTTCTGGGAGAGGGTGAAATTGCAGTTAGGGCAGGTATTGAATGTAGGTTTGGTATCAGGGGCTTTCAGAAGGAGGGATGCCATTTGGGCCTGTAGTTTTCTCTTCAACAACAACTTGGAGGTGATTGGAGACTATAGCAAGAGTCACTTCGGAGGAGTGTTAGGGGCAGAAACCATCCTGGAATGCCTTTTGGGTGAATGAGAAATCAGAAATAGAGGACAGTTATAAACCACTCAATCAAGGAATTTAGCTTCTAGAAGGAGAGGAGAGTGATGAAATCAAATACAGGGAGAAGGATATTGTTGCTTTAATTTATGATTTTTATAAACCTTTATATTGTGCAAACATCATGATAAAGAACACAAAACTAAAGTGTAGATCAGTGAAATTTTTGCAAATCCAACACCTCTGTAACCATCATGTAGGGTAACAAAAAGAATATTACTAATTTCCTGGTGATTTTGAATTTCATATAGATAGAATTATTCAATATAAGGTCTTTTATGTCTGGCTGATTTTGCTCATTATGCCCGTGAGGTTCATTCATGTTATGGTGTATGGTAGTAGTTCATTCTTTTTTCTGTGCTCAAAAGTATTCCATTGTATCAATATAACACTGTGTCCATTCTGTTGATGGACCTTTGCATTGATTGTAGCTTTTGGCTCTTTTCAAATAGTCTTGCTATGGATATTCTTATGCATGTCTCTTAGTGTATCTGTGTGTGCTCATGCTTCTAATAAGCCTGTATACCTAGAGTGGAACTGCTGTCAAAGGGCGTGGTATCTTCGACTTGAGTAAGTTGTCAAACTGTTTTCCAAAGTGGTTGTACTAATTAAATTCACCAGCAGTGAATAAGCAATCCATTTGCTCCACATCCTCCCAACACTTGGTTTTGTCATTGTGGTTTTAATTAGCATTTCCTTGATTACAGCAAATGAAGTCCAGCCACTTTTCGTGTTTTATTGATCTTTTGAATATCCTCTTTTTGAAGTGCTATTTCATGTCTCTTGCCTATTTTTCTAATGACTTACTTTCATATTGATTTTTAATTGTTACATGTACTGTATGAATCCTTGTGGGGTTATGCTTGTTGCGAGACTCTTCTCCCATGCTGTGGTTTGCCTTTTCACTCTTGTGGTAAGAGTGGCTCCTGATTAATAGAAGTTCTTCATTTAAATGTAAAAAATAATGCAGTAGAATTTGTCAATCTTTTGTGCTAATGTTACTGGAAAGGGGACCAAGCCCTGAACTGGTCTGCCTAGGGCCAGCTGGTAGTGTGTGGGTTCTTGATTTTGTGCAGGAAAAATTTCACAGCAGGAGTCCAGGTGAATTTTAGAGGACTTTCATTAAAGCTGGAGGCAGGGAAATAAGAACGGGCTGGGGAAATCAGCTTAGGCTGGTCTGCTTTGGCTTACTAAGAAGCCAGAGAAAAGGGGGCCCTTCGGGACAGGGTCAGGGGGGTTGTCTGGGATTAGTGGCTGCTACCCATTTGATGCCCTGGTTGCAAGCCTCATGGAGTCCCTTAGAATTTAGGAGATGCCTGCCTGTGGGGAAAGAAGAGAGGGGAAGGTTCAGGGGTGGAGGTGGAGGGGGCGGGCACAGGCATGCTGCTGGGAGGGAGAGCATGCACTGGACCTTCTGACCTTCCTTTTTTAAAAAAATATATATTTTATCGATTTCAGAGAGGAAGGGAGAGAGAAAGAGAGATAGAAACATCAATGATGAGAAAGAACCATTGATTGGCTGCCTCCTGCATGACCCCTATTGGAGGTCGAGCCCACAATGTGCCCTTGACCTTTCAGTCCACAGGCGGACGCTCTATCCACTGAACCAAACCAGCTAGGGCCTGACCTTGCTTTTGAGGGGTTTTAAAGGCTGGGTGTTTAGGGGAAGTCTTAGGGAGGATGTCAATAGAATATTCACCAACTTTATGCTGATGTACCAAAATGAGATTTATTCTCAGAGAATAGATGAAGACTTAACATCATCTGTCCTTTGGTGTGGTTGGCAAATGGCACTAATTGGATTTCTGCTATCTGTCTCGATGAGTAGGATGACTTAAGCTATTTATCCTCTGGCTGGGGAGGACACTTGCAAATCACTTACTCTTAAGTGTCCCTGGTTTAGGGAAGATAGGATTTACTAGATGGCTACAAACTGCTGTTTAACTATCTAGTTTCTCTATTCCACTTCTCTTGGCTTACTGGCCTGTCTCACTAAGAGTTTTGTGTCCCTTTGTGTGAAGAAATCTTTCCCTATACTGTGATCATGAAAACACTTTTCTGTATTATCTTTCAGAGTTTAATTTTATCTACATTATTTATATCTAAAATCCCCTGGTACAGGTTTATTTGAAAAAATAGGGAATACTTCAGCATGTGTAAATGCTCCTTGAAACTATCCAATAGCATGGAAGGAATCCAAGATACAGAAAAGGAATGATTGGAAAAAGGGCCCCTGAGAAGGTGGTGGAGGATGGGACCCAAAGCACAAGATGGAGGGGTTTGCTTTAGACAGCAGGAAAAAGACAACTGTTTGTAATAGGATGGAAGGTGAAGAGGCTGCCACAGATGCAAATCGGTCTTTGGCAACAGGAAGTTGCTAGTTTCCCTGTGTAGTATGAGACAGATTATTGGAGTGAGGAGTGGGCGGAGTCAGGACTGGGACAAACTTTAAGAAAGTCATTGAAGAAATTAGAAATTATTTCTATAAACAGTACATTTATTGTGCAGTTTTGAGCATCCAATTGAGGCTTGTGGAGGTAATTTAATTTATAGTGTACCAATTCTGTCCCACAGTGATGTTTCTATATCAGTATATGGCTGCCATAGAACATACTAGGATAGTGGGTAGTTGGGTTCACCTAGGAATAGGGTTTTGCTATTTGGATGCTATGCAGAGATCCCACAAAAGAGGATAAGAGAATGTAGATTATTGACAGAAATTACTGAGATGATTGATAAAAAAATAAGATCGGAGGAGTATCTAAGATGTCTAAAGGGAGGAGGCAGGGGTGTCAGTGAACTGAATAGCCCACAACCCAGCCATGTGTCTTGACTGGTAATCAAATGGAAACCTGTTGGTTCTTGGGTCATTGCTCAACTGCTGAGCCACACCGGCCGGGCTGTTCACTTTCTTTAATGAGGTCTTCCAAATACTTTTGCACTTAATTTTTATTGTGAGACAATTGTAGTACTAATGGCATTAAAGAAGTATGTTGCTTTCTTGACTGACATTGTGTCTTTTTAATTCCTGTTATTTAATTCTAATGTAGATACATCAAGAAATCTGGAATTTCATGAAATACACAGTACTGGGAATGAGCCGCCTTTGCTGATTATGATTGGCTACAGTGATGGAATACAGGTCTGGAGCATCCCTGTAAGTATGAAGATGGTTGATTTCCTAAAATACAATACTTTTGCAGAATGCTATCTGATGGGAAATCTGGTGATACTTTCAGAAAGGTCGCATTCATTTATTTCACAGTAGTTGCTTAAGATACAGTTAGGTGTGCAACACTGTACAAGATACAAGGAATAAGAGCCAGAGATGCTGTAAATGATTTTGGAAAGTGGACTAGGAATTGTGGGAATCACTTTATATGTAAGATCTCAATTTTGTCATGGTAACTATTAGGTAGGTATTATTTTTTCCTCCCATGTTATAAATGATTAAACAGACTTACAAAGGACTTGTTTTAAAAATTAGCAATCACTTAAGAAAAATCAGTGTTTTAGAATTAGTTTAAACATTCACTTCTCCCCACTCCCATTCTTAGTTCCCCATTTCCCCTACCTTGAGGCAGCCAGATTTTCTAGTTTCTTATGTATCCTTAAAGCTATATTTTATGCAAAAATATGTAAATATGTTTTTCCCTCTCTACTCTTTCCTAACAGATAGGAGCAGCATATAAGCTACCTGGGTTTCCTTAATTTATGTAAATTGTTCCCTATTACTGGAAAACATAAATGTCCCTTTTTAAAATTAGAAGCCATGATGTAATACATGACCTTGAACAAAGCTTATTTTATATGTGTGTATCTGTGTAGAGTAAATTCCAATTTTGATAAATGTTTTAAATTGCCTAATAGGTCCCAGTTTTCCTTTTAAATCCTACATATTCCACTTCGGAATGACCTAAAAGAGGAAAAGGCTTGGTAGGATCACAGCTCAGTGAAGTATAGTAGGGATTGCATACTGCAGCTTATACTTACTTACATTCTGGTTTATGGCATGACCTAAATACCACATCTCCTCAGTAGATGGGGGCAGACAGGAGACTTCTATTGTGTGTGGTCCTTTTGCAGTTGGTGGCATGGGGCCAATAGAATTTTAATTTGTACCTTTAATAAATATATTCACCAAACTCATTAGAAGCCCCGTGTGTGTGTGTGTGTGTGTGTGTGTGTGTGTGTGTGTGTGTGTCTCAGCTAGAATTCCCCCCTGCCTTTTTTGGTTGTGGATAATATGGTTACTACTTAAAATATTTCTAAACAAACTTATGTTGACGCAAATTTAATAGGAATCAGGATATTCTTGAATGCAGGATTTTGGTGTCAGTAGTGGAAGAATGAAGTAACCAGCATATTGGACTTCATTATTTTTTAACATTTTAAGTAAAATGTATTTGTTCTTTGATAAATCACTTATGATGAACTTTGGTCTTCCATCTCATCATATAATTATGTATCATATTGTTAGGTATTTAGGACTTGGGGTTTTGTGTATTTCTTGTTTTTGAAGCTTCGCTTTATTTTGCAGAGGTAGAGGATTCCTGCTGGTATGGCGTGGACTTAGTGTCCTCTTTCTTTAGCCTTTTGGGATGTGTAGTTGACATTTTTCAAGGTCCTGCAACATGGTCTGTAATTTAAGTGCCATGCCAAAGGTGTGAACGATGCCTTAAAATCTGGCATTGTTTTTTTTTCTTTCTACCCAGGGAACTATTTCTGTGTTGTGATCAAAAGAAAGGATTTTGTAAATACAACTCTTATTAATAGAGACTACCTTTTCATCTATTACATGGTTTGTTGACAGACTTAAAGGCAAAGAGGAAGCTCAAGCTTTAACAAGAAGGTTGAACCTCATGTGGTTAGGAGTGTTGACTGGATTGAGCACATTCCTTTGGCGGTACTCAGGCTACCCACTTGTTTTGTTTATAATTAGAGGTATCACTTTTAATACTCACAAAGGTAACTCGTGTTTAGCTCTGAGTAACTTAAGGTCTCCTGAGTAATTTAAATTACTTCTTTAAAGCAGTTTTTATGCCAAGGTTCAAATTTTTTTTTGAATAGTTTTCCTTTTATTTTTTTTGACTAGTTGTTTACTTTTGCAGTAGTACTAGTATAGCCTGTGAGAACTGTTTCAAAAATTAGGAGGCAGTCTGGGTAATAAGCTCCTTCTGATGCATCCATGGAGCTCTTACTGTGTTCAAAGAGCTTTATATAAACACTATCTCATATACTGTACACTGTGAGGTAGAAGTTACCCTGTTTTACAGGTGGCAAGGTCACATATCTTATAAGAGGCAGAGTTGGAACTCAAACTCAATTCTGTCTGACTTCAAATTCAGAGTCCATGGTCTAAGAGCTATACTTCATTACTTCCAACATGTGATTGCAGAAGATATACTATGCAGGTAGTTTGGCAGTTTTAGTTTTCATTGTAAAAGGTTATGATATAGTTTCAAATATTTATCTTTTATAGACTACTGTGACTGTTATGCATTACTCTAACTAAACCCTTCTGAAACTTGTTTATCACTAGTCAGTTATTCAGTAATTATTTAAGTGTTCCCATATGTTAGCCAGTGGGGAGCTAATGTTGGTCAAGCTAGAAATAATCCTGGCTCTTAGGGATTTTTGCAGACCATAAATTGTATTTGCCTTTTTAACATTTTTATTGAATTTATTGGGGTGACATTGGTTAATAAAATTATATAGGTTTCAGGTGTACAATTCTATAATATATCATCTGTATATTGTATTGTATGTTTACCAGCCCCAGTCAAGTCTTCCATCACCATTTATCCCCCTTTTACCCTCTTCTACGCACCCCACCCCCTTTTCCCTCCGGTAATCACCATGCTGTTGTCTGTGTCTAAGAAGGTTTTTTTTTCTTTCCTTAATCCCTTCACTTTTTTTATCCAGCCCCCCCAATTTTCGCAACAGCATTTATTGAGTAGACTGTTTTTACTGCATTTTATGTTCTTGCCTTCTTCATCAAATATTAATTGACCATAAAGGCAAGGGTTCATTTCATGGCTCTTTATTCTGTTTTGTTGATCTATAAGTCTGATTTCATGCCAGTACCATCCTTTTTGATGACTATAGCCTTGTAATATATTTGATATCAGGTAGCGTGATTCCTCCAGCTTTTGAGTAAGTGTTGGTAAGCAGAATGTCAATCCTGGTCCAAACTAAGCACAGGTTTGCCTCAGTTTTGTGCACAGTTCTCCCTTATGTAAATTTTATATAACTGATCCACCCGTGAGTCTTAGATTAAGAAAATAAACATATTTTGGTTAAACATTTTTTAAAAATTGATTTTAGAGATGAAGGGCGAGGGAGAGAGAGAAACATCAATGAAGAGAGATAGTCATTGATCGCCTCCTGCCTGCCCCACACTGGGAATCAAGCCAATATTATAATAAGGAAGTGGCACAGAAGTTAAAATTTAGCCCAGGGTAAGAGGGAACAGCAAACAGTAAAGTCAGAGGCTCTGAGGTAAAGTGTTCTTTTCTCTATAGTTGGACACTGATTTAGATTTTTAGTTGTTTTCTTCTTTTGTTTTGTTATCAGCACAGAAGTCTTGTTTATTTTCCCCCACTTATCATGCCATGAATTCATAGGGAATGGGTTCCAGCAGCTCAGGCTCCTTCCCAGTGGTTCTCACAAAGTGTGCTTCTCTGGGTGGAATGGGATCACGCTTCAGTTGAACCCAGGTACCCTTCTCTTTGGCTTCTTTTTCTGATCGTTTTCCTTCACACGTTTCAGGAAGCTGTCTTGGCTCTTAGAGGCTTAATACGCTCAATACGTACATTATTTCTCTTGGCAAGAATCTTGCCCTTAGCTTGCTCGTTCACAATAATGCCCACTGCATGCTGGGTGACATTGTAGACTCTTTCAGTTTTGTCATGGTAACATTTGTGGGGCCTTCCTTTTTGAACAGTGCCATTCCATTCCCTTGATGTCCACAATATCACCTTTCGCGTAGATTTGCATGTATGTGGCCAAAGAAACAATGCCATGTTTTCTAAAAGGCTTAGAGAACATATAGTGGGTGCCTCTCCTCTTTCCCTTTGTGTTAATCATTTTGGCGAATTAGTCTGTGGAACCCTGGTCACCTGGAGCCATGCGCAGGGCCTAAATGGAAAATCTTAAAGAATATTGATATAAATATCTTTAATATCAGGTAATTTGGAGAGCTCAATAAAAGTAGAAATATTAATGTTCTTCATAGAATTGTCAAATTGCATTCTTGTAAAGCCATGCCATTCATACTCACCTTGTTCATTTATTCATTCATTCATGTAGCAAAGATTTATTGCCTTTTACATGCCAGAGCCTGATCAAGGTGCTGGGAAAACTGAGTATACAAAATCATCCTTTTTATGGACTTGCTATTCTAGGTAGGTGGGTTGGAGAGTGGTCTAGATGATAAACAAGCATGTACCATGTAGAAGGTGGTAAGTGTTATGGTGGGTGGTTGGTGGTGCGATATTATTCAGGGTGGTCTGGGAAAACCTCTCTTAGGGATCCTTTGAGCACAGGTGTGGAAGAGACATCCTATGGGTATCTGAGAGAGGAACATTCAAAGCCAGTACTCTGTGGTAGTATTATGTTTTCTTTCTCTTTTTTCAAAACTGATTTTTTCTCTCTCGGATTGTGTTTTCTATGTTCACAATATGGGCTAGATAGAGCTCTGTCAACCATTGTAAGGACTTTAAAAATTTTCAATATATGGCAAAGTTGAAACAGTTTTGTAGTGAAAGCATGTATACCCTCTACTAAGATTGTACCATTAAAATTTTACTCTGCTGTATTTTAAGTAGACCTAAAATCTGTCAGTGATTTTGTAAATTTTCTGTTTATCCATCCATTTTATTCGACACATTTCAGAGTAAATTCCAAACATCAGCATACTTCCCCTTAAGTACTTTTGTGTGTATATTATTAACTGGAGTTCAATATTTGCTTAGTTTTTGTTAGATAAAATTTATACACAAATATTCAAATCTCAATATGTAAATATTGACAAGTGCCTACACCTAAATAACCCCAATCTCTTCAAGATACAGGACATGATTACTACTCAAGAAATATCCCTCATGCCAATCCCAATTAGTTTTCTTCCACCCCATCCAGAAGCAATCACTCTTTTCAGTGTTTTCTAGTATACATTAGATTCTCCTGGTTTAGAACTTCCTGTACTAATATACAGTATGTACTCTTGTGTAAGGCTTCTTTCTCTCAGCAAAGTGTTTGAGAGATGCATGCATGTTGCTCGTTTCCTTTGATTGCCGCTGTATTCCAGGATATCCATATGCCATAGTTTACTTCTTCTCTTAATGAAGGGTAGTTGGGCTTTTGATAGCTTTTGCCTATTATGAACAAAGCTGCTGTGAAGATTTTTCTTCCAGTCTTTTTGTAAATCATGGGTGTTCATTTCTCTTAGATAAAGACCTACAGGTGGCACTGCTGCTTCATAGGGTAGCAAAGTGGTTAGTTTTGTAACAAACTTCCAAACCTTTTCCCAAAGCATTTGTAGCATTTTACATTTCCCCCAGCAATGTGTGAGTTGCTCAGTATCCTTGCCAAAGTCAGTTGCTCATCTGTTTAATTTTAGCCATTCTGATGGGTGATACCTTGTAGTTTTAGCTAGTATTTCTCTGATGACTAATAAGGCTGAGCACTTTATCATGTATTTGTTGGCCATTTGAATATCTTTTAGGAATTTTTTGTACAATTTTTTTGACCATTAAAAGATTGCATTGTAGAAACGACTTGGAAGATATTGAACAGGGAGAAACAGCGATGGCTCTTGTGAAAAATAGGGAAGATATGATAAGGAGCAGATTTGGGTGAAAAGATATAATGAGTTTAGCTTTAAATTGGTTAGTGCAATGTCTGTTACTGTATGCAACAAGGTAAGTACAGAATATGAGCATAAGCTTTTGGAAACTTATAGTGATTTGCCAGTTGCACAGCATCCAAACATGTGCTTGTAGTTTACAGAAGTATCTGTTTGTGTCAGAGTGGAAATAAATACAAATATTTGAGCCTTTATAACATGGTTTGACAAGCACTATCAACAGGGGATCCAGTTGTAGGAGGAGTTGTTTATGACAATGAGTATGTTTTAGACATTGTGCAGTCGTGTATTATTTCACTTAATACAAATAACATCTTTGTGATCATCAGCATGCATTTTAGTGGTTGTCCTCTCTCTGTGGACATGAAGGAGTGAGATGTAAAAATTGCAAGGAGGAAATTTGAAGTGCAGGTTGAGGGGTTGGATATTAATCTTTCAGCCAGTATGAGTAACAGAGATACATCCCCAAATCCATATTTAATAAAGATAGATTTTGCAGTGGCAACAGGATGAATAAAGCATAAAGAGAAAGAAAAGATTATAAAGCCACTTAGGAGTCAGTTCCAACATTATCTAAATGTGAGATGTTGAGAGCCTTAACTCAGTTTGTTATTATCGTAACTAATAAAACATTCAGAAGAGAAGAGGCAAAGATGTTTCTAAGTCTTGACCTGGGACTGGTGCTATCTGGTACGTAAGGTGACCATAGTTTTAGAAGAAACAGAATTTGATTACTAGACTTATGTTAAAATTATATAAGGCAGTTGAGTCATTGTATGCTTTAAAACAGTAATTTTATATTCCTTTTTATTTTTGAGTTACTAATCAGTAACTAAAATGAAATTGTATCAAAACAATTCAATAAGGCAAAAATTGCACTGCATCATAAGTAATAAAATATTCTCATTTAAAAATGTTGATGGTCAAGAAACCCAAGATAGTACCTTGTAAAAGTTATGATATTTACATATATATTTTTGCTGTGTTTAAATGGCTACTTAGTTTTCTTATAATCCATGGAAATTATTCATATATTTTAAAAACTTGAAACTGTATTCATTACACCACCTAGAAGGAAACAGTTGCATTGTAGAAACTGTATTACAGATTCAGTAAGTTAACATTTGGAGTGTTTTCTTGGAACTTTGAATTTATATCAAGGATGTAACACTAGGTGTCACTAACACATTGAGCTAAGAGAAGTGAAGCTGTTTCAATCCTTGAAAGGAAATATTTACCCTAAAGCTTTTAATGTAGCTTTTACACTAAAAGCTTTAGAGAAAACATGCAAAGGCATATTTGAGGTAAATACCAATTAGTCTTATTATTTATAAAAGTTGGGTGCCAGTCAACCTTGCCATGTTAAGATTGATAGCCAGGAAACCATTTTTATGAGTTTCTTTTGGGAGCAATCAGTGATTTGGGTAACTGGCAAACTGAAAAAGTTTGAATATGAACCCCAGTGAAAAAATGACCTTTGTTGAGAATAGGGTTTTATTCTATTTGGTCCAGCTTCTTATTACTAAAAATAGACTTAATGGATGGTTCTTTAGCCATCTGCAGTAGCGGAACTTTGGGTGTCATGAAGTGCATAAAAGCAGAAATGAAAAATAATATTGAAATAACTTCTGGAATCCACCCATTTTTGTGGAGGAAAATACTTTTTTCTAGAGTTTGTTTCTTAAGCTGTCACTTTAGAGAAGTCTTGTGTCTGAAGTTTAATCTTACTTTATATTCCCCTAACCTTAAATTATGTTTTAATAGTGGCATTGTATGACTTTTGTTGATTTAGTATAGGCAATCTGCTCTAAATGAGTTTGATATTTATCATTGTAAAGTGGAATCTTTCTTGAATGAATTATTTTTGATGTTTTTCTACTCTAAAACAAATATTCTTTGGACATGAGCTGAGGGAGACAGTTTAATCTGGGGGAGGCAGTTTTTTCTTTTGTTATGAAATATATTGAATATATTGTGTAAGTTCACAGATCTTAAGGATACAGATTGAATTTGTATAACTATGTAACCTTCTATACACCACTCAAATTGAGATACAGAATGTTTCTAGCAACTCAGAAGAGTCCCTCATGCCACTTCCCTGTAGTAGATACTGTCCTCTTGGTGCCTCCGAGTAATGACTGCTCTGACTTCTATCCTCAGAGATTAGTTTTTTCTAGTCTTGAACTTTAAGAAAATACGGTTGTAGATAATACAGCCTGTATTCTTTTGGGTCTGGCTTCTTTCTCTTAGCAGTATGGCTATGACATTCTTTCATATCACTGCATGTAGTAGTAATGTGTTCTTATTTTTGCTGTGTTGTATTTTATCTTGAATACAAGGCATTTTGAAAAATCCATTATACAACTAATAGAAAATATTTATTGTTTCCAGTTTTTGAGTAATCTGAATAAAGCTGCTGTGAACATTCTTGTATGTTTCTTGGTGGACATATATACCCATTTCTCTTGGAGATAGACCAAGGAGTGGATTTGCTGTGTCATATTGTGGTGTATGTTTCATTGTAGTAGGTTATTGCCAAAGAGTTTTCCAAAGTGGTTGCCCAATATGTATGCAAGTTTCATTTTCTCCACGTTCTCACTCTTTTGGAATTGTGTCTTAAATTTGAATCATTCCGGTGGGTATGTGTTTGTATCTCATGGTGGAGTTTTTATTTCACAGTAATTTCAAACCATCTGATAATTTTATTACTAGTATAAGGAACTCCTGTTACCTATTAGCCAGATTTAGAATTATGGAGGTTTTGCTTCATTTGCTATATCATTCTCTCAATTTGTGCAGATTTTTTTCTGAACCACTTACAAGTTGTTGAAATCATGTCTCCCTTTTCCATAAATAATTTAGTATATATTTACTAAACATAAGCACATAACATTATTATCAAAACCAGGACATTTAAATTTGATATAATACTATTATGTAATCCACAGTCCATTTTCTGATTTTATCATTTGTCTTAATAGTCTCCTTTATAGGCATTCTTATATTTCTACCTTCCTAATGACTTTTGCTGAAAGAAATCAGGTTCAGATTTTAAGTGTTTCCCGTAGTGTTACTGCTTTGTGTATTTTTTTGCTCTAAGGACATGACGATATTCTCCTGTGTTTTCTGTTAGAAGGCGTTGTTAATTTTAACTTTATGGTCCGTTTGAAGTAGTTTTTGTATGTGTGGTATGAGATAGCAGTCAAGGCTTTTTAAGTTAAAATATTAATAAAGATGGTCCTTACTAATTCTGCACCATTTCCGGAAAACAACAATAGCGACACCATCACTCCCTGCCCCACCCCGTACGTAACCGCTGTGATGCCATATGTGTGCAGGTAGCTTTTGCTGTGTCTGTTTTTGTTTTTCCTCTGGCTTATTTTTTAATTGACTTAAAATGTTTTTATTTAGAAATAATTATAGACTCATGGGAAGTTACAGAATATTATTTAAACTGTGTGCCCTCCCCACAGGTTCCCCAAAGGTGACATCTTATGTGAACTCTTAGTGCAATATTAAAACCAGGAAACAGTTTATTGTGAGTAATCAGTTGTCTCATTTTCCTGAGAAGAGTGAGATAACAGAAAACATTAGTTTTCTGGAGAATTTTAAAAGAAATTCAACTAGTATTACTGTTTTCTAAATTGTGCTCATATTCATTTTAATGTTTAAACTTTGGACATAGGACCAAGTAAATTAAATGAAAAATTTCTGATTTCCTAATTTTTGATTCACTTTGCCTATGTGTTCCAGTACTTTCTGGGAATCTTGATTTTTATATGAGCAGCTGGGAGAATTCTTTGTAAGTCTCCCTAGAATTGTGATGATGCCCCCCCCCCCCCCTTTTTTTTTGAGAGCATTTATTAAAGCTGGAGATAGTGAAACAAGGGCAGGCCTAGGATAGAAGCAACAGGAGAGTAGGCTGGGCTACTTTGGCTCTCTAGAAACATGGGGAAGAAGTGAACCAAAGCGGAGCTGCTCTCAGCTCACTGGAAAGTCAGAAAAGGGCAACTTGGGGACAGGTTTAGCCTGGATGAGCTGCCACTGCCCTTTGCTTTCCTGGTTGCAAGTATTGTGGGGACCCTTAGAGTTTAGGAGATGCAATCAAGAAGAGAGGGGGACGGGGAAGGGGAAGGTACTGGGTCCTTTGGTTTGAGGGTTTTAAAGGCTTGGCGTTTAGGGGAGATATGTGATCATGTCTTAATGGTCTTTGTATCTCTTGTGCTATAACTACATTGTCTGATGTATCTCTTGTGCCAGATACATTGTATATGCATATGTTAGTTTGTGTATATTACATATGTGTGTATATGTGCTTATAGCTTTAATACATTTGTTTTAGGATTTCAACCTTTTGCTGGATATTTTCATCTAAGTGTGCTAGAGACTCAATTTCAGAAAGATCCATACTAAGCTTTGTAATCTCTTGTTGTTTGCTGTCATTCCATCCCATTTGCAATCTATCCCTTCCTAAAATCTCTGTTTTCAGTAATTAATAGCACCATAATTTTTCCACTCAGCAACACTGAAACTTTAGGTTTTATGCCAAGTGTTAGGAGATACAATTGTAACTTAAGACCTTAAGGAGATTATATCCTGCTTGTGCAAAATGTCACTACATAATTGCAGTCTTGTGTCAGTGCTTCTCAAATGGAAGTGATTTTGCCCCCAGGGACATCTGGCTATGTCTGCAGATATATTTTGTTGTCAACAATTTGGGGTTGCTACTGGCATCTAGTGGGTAAAAGACGGAGATGCTGTTAAGCATCTTACAATGTTACAGGACAACCTCTCTCAAGAAAGAATTGTCCAGCCCAAAAGTCAGTAGTGCTGAGGTTGAGATACCATAGCCTTTGAGATTAATGTTACCAGGGAGGTATGAATAGATTGCCGTAGAGCTTTGAGGAGTGATGGGATGCCTGGGGAAATTTTGACACTTGTGCTGCCTAGTGAAGTTTCATAATAATATAAATAATATCTATAATTTAAATAATCAAAATATACCATACATTATTTTAGGCACATTTTATACCTATTGTTTATTCTGTCATTTTTACTAGTTAATGGTATTCCCATTTTATAGATGGAAAAATTAAAACTTGTATTTAACCAGATCAACTTCTTTGGTAGATACTGTTTAAAAAAATAGAATTTATTTTTTTAGAACAGTTTTAGACTCATAACAAAATTGTATGGGAAGTACAGAGAGTTCCCATGTATATCTCCTGCCTCCACAAGCACAGAGCCTCCCTACTGTCAACATTCCACATCGAAGTGATACATTTGATGTAGTTGATGAACCTACACTGACGCATTATCACTCAAAGTCCAGGTTACTTTAGGGTTCACTTTTGGTGTTGTGCTTTCTATGCATTTTGACAAATGTTTAATGACATGTATCCACCATTATGGTATTGTAAAGAACCTCACTGCCCTAAATATCCTCTGTGTTCTGCTTATTCGCTGCTCTAAAAATTCTTTGTTCTCACTCCCCCCAGTTTCTGGCAGCCACTGATCTTTTTCACTGTCTATACAGTTTTGCCTTTACAACCTGTCATATGTATGGTTGAGATCATACAGATTGACTTTTTTTAAATAGTAATATGCAATTAAGTTTCTCCCATGTCTTTTCATGGCTTGATAGCTCATTTCTTTTTAGTGCTGAATAATATTCCATTGTCTGATTCATCACTGTTTATGAGTTAGCTTTTTAAAAATTGTTATAACATGCCATAAAATATACAAATTTCAAGTCTATAGTTTGATAACTGTGTGCTTGTGTATGTTTACATAAGTATTATGCATAGGTGTACTCGTATATAAATAAATGAAAAATACTCTTACTCAGAAAGTTTCCCAATCAGTATTCCCCCTACTTTTAGGTCAGGTAATCACTATTCTGACGATAGAATTTTGCCTGTATTGTACTTCACGGAAATAGTGGAATACACATTATGTATTCATTGGTGTGTCCTTTTTGCTTATTGTATATTTCACTTTATTTTAAAAAAATATATTTTATTGTTTTCAGAGAGGAAGCGGGAAGGAGAGAGAGATAGAAACATTAATGACGAGAGGGAATCATTGACTAGCTGCCTCCTGCACGCCCAACACTGGAAATGAGCCCGCAACCGGAGCATATGCTCTGACAGAGAATTGAACTGTGACCTCCTGGTTCATAGGTCCACACTCAACCACTGAGCCATGCTGGCAGGGCCTCATTGTAATTTTTACATTTATCTATGTTGTTACATGTTGTGGTAGTTTGTATTTTTATTACTGTGTTTTGTGTTACTGATTGAATATATCACAGTTCGTTTAGCTATTCTTTTCTTTTTTTCAAATCCTCATCTGCGGATATTTTCCCATTGATTTTTATTATTATTACTATTTTTAATAAATCTTTATTGTTCAGATTATTACAATTGTTCCTCTCCCCCCCCCCCATAGCTCCTCTCCAACCAGTTCCCACCCCGCCCTGCCCTTACCCTCCCCCTACTGTCCTCATCCATAGGTGTACGCTTTTTGTCCAGTCTCTTCCTGCACCCCCAACACCCCTTTCCTCCCAAGAATTGTCAGTCCACTCCCTTTCTAGGCCCCTGATTCTATTATATTCACCAGTTTGTTCTGTTTCTCAGGTTTTTAATTCACTTGATTTTTAGATTCACTTGTTGATAGACATGTATTTGTTGTTCATAATTTTTATCTTTACCTTTTTCTTCTTCTTCCTCTTCTTAAAGAATACCTTTCAGCATTTCATAAAATACTGGTTTGGTGGTGATGAACTCCTTTAGCTTTTTCTTATTTGTGAAGCTCTTTATCTGCCCTTCAATTCTGAATGATAACTTTGCTGGGTAGAGCAATCTTGGTTGTAGGTTCTTGCTATTCATCACTTTGAGTATTTCTTGCCACTCCTGTCTTTCCTGCATAGTTTCTGTTGAGAAATCAGCTGACAGTCGTATGGGTGCTCCCTTGTAGGTAACTAACTGTTTTTGTCTTGCTGCTTTTAATATTCTCCCTTTGTCTTTTGCTCTTGGCATTTTAATTATGATGTGTCTTGGTGTGGTCCTCTTTGGATTCCTTTTGTTTGGGGTTCTGTGCGCTTCCTGGACTTGTAAGTCTATTTCTTTCACCAGGTGGGGGAGGTTTTCTGTCATTATTTCTTCAAATAGGTTTTCAGTATCTTGCTGTCTCTCTTCTTCTGGCACCCCCATAATTCAGATGTTGGTACGTTTGAGGTTATCCCAGAGGCTCTTTACACTATCTTCAACTTTTTGGATTCTTTTTTCTTTTTGCTTTTCTGGTTGGGTGTTTTTTGCTTCTTTGTATTTCAAATCTTTGACTTGATTCTTGTGATCCTCTAGTCTGCTGTTGGATCTCTGTATATTATTTTTTATTTCAGTCAGTGTATGCTTAATTTCTAGTTGGTCCTTTTTCATATCCTTGAGGGTCTTGCTAAATTTATCGGCCTTTTCTAGAAAATTCTTGAAAAACCTTATAACCGTGGTTTTGAACTCTGTATCCAGTCATTTGCTTTCCTCCATTTCTTTCGTTTGTGATCTGTTTCTTTGTCTCTGCATTTTGGCTGCTTCTCTGAGTTGATAGAGTGGCTTTGTGTGCAAGGTATCCTGTAGGGCCCAGTGGCTCAGGCTCCCCAGTTACATGAGGTGGACACTCTTGGTGCACCTCTTTGTGTGCTGTGTGCACAGTCTTGTTGTAGTTAAGCCTTGATTGTTGTTAGTATCACTGGGAGGAGTTGACCTCCAGGCCAATTGGCTGTGAGGATCAGCTGTGTCTACGCTGGGAGAACTTCTGTGCTGGAGACACCCTTATGAGACAAGACTTGCAAAAGCCTCTGTGCTCAGCTTGGATGGGGCAGAGTCTCAGGGCGGAGCAGACAGCAATGGCTTCCCGTCAGCCCTGCCCTCAGAGGCCCCTGGGTCTCAGTGTCCCATGGTAATCGCTTTAAGCACCTCTGAGAGAAAGCCACCCTCGAGTTTAGCCTGCTGCCAGACAGTCCAGTTTCTCCCTGAATGAGTCTGGGTCCCCAGAGGCTCCCCCAGAACTGGAGTTCAGAGCTATCAGGAGTTTTTGTCTCCCTCCCGCTTGAGAAAGCCAGCCGCATACTCAGTTGCCAGCCCTCTCCGTACACACGTGCGCCTCGGTACCTCTGCCTTCCGCAGTTCCTCTGAGTCTCAGTGTGCTTTTCTCTTTCCTGACAGTCCAGTTTCTCCCTTAATGAGTCCGGGTCCCCAGAGTCTCGCTTGGAACTGGAGTTCAGAGCCATCTGGAGCTTTTGTCTCCCTCCTGCTTGAGAAAGCCAGCCGCGCACTCAGTTGCCAGTCCTCTTGGCGCATGCGTCTCAGTACCTCTGCCTCCTGCAGCTCCTCTGAGTCTCAGTGTGCTTTTCTCTTTCCTTCTAGTTGTAGAATTTCCATTCATCCAGCCTTCCTGTGGTTCTGGATGATGCCCATTTTGTCTTTTAGTTGTAGTTTTGAAATTGTTGTGCGAGGCAGCAGTTTCGGTGTTTACCTATGCCGCCATCTTGGTTTCTCCTTCCCATTGATTTTTAGACAGAGTGCTAGGGAGGGGGAGAGACACACAGAGAACAATATTGATGTGAGAGAGACACATCAATTGGTTGCCTCCTGCACAAGCCCAGACCAGGGCTGGGTAGAGCCTAAAACCTAGGTATGTGCCCCAGTCTGCGGGTTCTATCTACTACTGAGTCAATTCGATTAGGGCTGTTTAGTTGTTCTTTTAATGGGCATTTGTGTTTCCGGCTCTTGGTTACAGTGAATAAAGCTCCTATGAACATAATATTGGATATATCTACTGTATTTTTGAGTAAGTATTTAGGAGTAGAATTGCTGGGCTGTAGGTTAGGCATATATTTAACTTTATTAGAAATTGTCTAGAGTTTTCCAAAGAGATTGTAGCATTATACCCTTCTATCTGCAATATCAGATAGTTCCACCACCTGCCACAGTGGTTGTTGTCAGTCTTTTTAATTTTTAATTTTTAATCATCTTGTCAATCTTACAAGTTGGTACATCTACTTTGTACCAACAGTCATCAGTTCCTCCTTGGTTAGATATTTATTGTAAAACTATCTTCAATCAATGGATCGTCTCAGGATAGATTTAGAATCCCAATAATATATGATAAACTCAGTCTTCCAAAAGTAGAAGAAGGCTGTAAGCCTGTATTGGCTTATCTGTAGCACTGCTTTTCTCTTTCTCTTTTCAACTGGACACATTCAGCACAAAATAAAATAACAAGTTAAAGGCAATCCAGTTTGTGTCTCAGAGTGATTATGAAGTGTTTATGACAGCTGCTAGGCTGACACTCTCTGTAATGGTGTTACATTGACTTCTGAACACCTTCCAGTCTGCCTCCAGGCGTGTGTGTCTGTGTAGTCTGAGTGGTTTTGCATTAACATCTACCCTGAGGAAGATCTTTTGACTACAGAAGTGTTACTTGCAAATGGAAGATACCATTAGGGCTGCTTCAAAGCTCGGAATGGTATTTGGATTGGTGGTGCTGAAGTAATGGCTGGTGTTTTGAAGTGTAATGTCTAAATCTGTGTTGCATAACTGGAGGACCGTGTGAGTTTAAACTGTTTTTCTTTGATCTTCTTTTAAAAAATCAGGCTGAAGGGGAAAGGTTAAAGTCGACTTAAAATACTCCTCTCTGTGTGCAAAAATTTGGGAGTATGAAACTGCGGTTACAGTTCCATTCATTATTTGTGTTCTGCGCTTTTCATATTGTTCTTGAAACTCACTTCCTTCGTGCCTCAAGTTTTGTATTTTGAACTTAGTTTCAAGACCAAACTGTACACTCAGTTGCCGTCTGCTTTGTGTGGTTAGCAAATATCTGTTGTATAAGTTGTTAGCCCTAACAAGCATGCGTTTTAAGTGGTTTTTGTGGTTTGCCTCCTTTTTTTTCCTTGACAGCATACAGAGCAGGTTATAGAGATACTGACACTCTAACCTGATCATTTGTGGTTAGGTAGGCAAAAATAAAACAAAATCCCTGTCCCCTTGTTTCTCAATAATTTTGGGAGCTTTCAAAATAGTTACTTTTTACTGTTAGCAATACTTTCCTCAAACTGTGCTATCTTAAGTTTTTGAAATTGTTGGAGCAGAACTGTAATATGGAAAATAACCCCCTGGCAGGGAGACTTTCTCTATCGAGAAGAAAAGGCCCAAGTTTAAAAATGGTTTTGAATACAGTGTATAAATAGGAGATTTTGATGCTTCTCTGGCCAATTTTTTGGAATATTTTTCTTTGTTTATCTATGTCTAAACTGAAAATATATCACTGAATTGGCTCACAGGGTGACTTTAGAGAAATACTATCAGCTCTTATTAGAGAGTGCTTTGTAGTTATCATTGCCACTCACGTAGATAGGTGAGGTCTTTTTGTTGCTTAGTAACTTAATACGTAAGTATAAGATGATATCTCCACCCCTTCCCCATCTCTCTTTTTTACTTTTATCTCTTCTCCCTAATTAAGAAAATTATTCTTGTGATTTTTTTAAAGCTAAAACAAAGTAATGAAAAAGACTTTTTAAGGAACTTCATTAGTTCATTTGTGTTGTCTGTATGATTAGTACATGTGAAACAACAGAGTGATGACTATATACTTGAGTATTTAAATACTGGTAGGCTAAGTGAGGTCCTTTTGCTTTAGGAACTGTATTCATTATTATAAGGCCTCATTGTCTATTCATTCCCCCCCTTCCATGTATTTTTTATCCTTTATCCCTATTTTGGGGGGCAGCGGTATCAGGGAATGTTAAAAAATTTTACATATAGCATGGGGCAAAAGTAGATTTATAGTTCATAAGGAAAATAATAAAATAATTAATAAATAATACAAGAATAAACTCTTTTGCATACTCACATCTGTAAACTTACTTTTGCCCCTCCTGGCTTTTGCCCCTCCTGCATATATTATTTTTACATAAAAATTGAGTGGATAGTACAGAGAATTTTCATGTACCCTTCCTTCCCCATTTTTCCCTGTTAACATCTTATACTAGTGAGGTACATTTGTTAAATTGAATCATTATTGATACATTATTAATAACTAAAGTCTGCAGTCGACATTTTCCTCTTTAATGAAAAAATTTTATTTGGTGCTACTTTAAAACTAATAAATGATGATCTTTTTTCTTAAATGTATTGATTTTAGAGAGGGGGAGAGAGAGAAAAAGAAAGAGAGACATCAATGTGAGAGGCACTCTAACCACTGAGAAACTGGCCAGGGCTAAGTGATTATCTTTGTAAGGAAGTTCTTTTCAGTTGTGTTTGTATGATTAGTACATGTGAAACAATTAGAAAAGATTGATAACTCTATATTAGTCTATTTAAGTGGGCTGCTTTTACATCACTGTTGGTAAGAAAACCTGTTGCAGGTTTATATTAACACATGAAGGTTGGAATGAGCGTGGGATATTTGTAAGAGAGGGCCGAGAGACTGCGTTGGTCTCGAGGCTGGAGTGTGAAGGTAAGTGTGATGAAAACTGCTGTCGAGATGAGGTGCTGTTTACTGTCTAGTCGTAGTCCTTTCCTCAAGAGCGGTAAAGCATAGGAAGGAACATATCGGTGGGTTTGAGAATGAGTTGTAACAAAGTGTGTTTTCTGATATGGAATTAACAAATTTCCAGGCATTAAATATTAACAGACTTAGAGAACAAGGGGGCAATGACAAATTATACTAAATACCATTGAGATGGAATGATAAGGGCAATACAGACTCAGTCATTTACTTATCAGTTCATTCATTCAACAAGCATCTTCTTGACTTAACTGTTTTTTTTTTGAGTGCCAACTATGTGTTACGTATTTTAAATACACACTTTAACACAGCTACCTTGTTAGATAGACATGTCATCACCCTTATTTTAAAAGCCAAACTCAAAGTTAGCAACTTTGTATAGTTAATAAACACAAGTCAAATTTATAAACTGTTAGAGTCATTGACGTTGTTGCTGTGTGATATTTGTAACTGATGATCTGGCATGTTATACATATTTGGCATTGTTGCCATATAGGTCATTATTTTTTGGGCAGGGGGAGGGAGGGGAGAATAAAAAACCTCCAGGGGTCCTCCCTGTTGACTGCTTTTACTCCTTTAGACTTCTTAGGTGGAACCAGAACCATTACTTGTCTAGAGAACCCGAGGATATGTTTATTGACTTGAGAGAGAGAGGAAGGGGGAGAGAGAGAGGGAAACATTGATGCGTTCCCTCCCCCACAACCTAGATATGTGCCCTGACAGGGAATTGAACCCACAACCTTTCCGTTCACTGTATGATGCTCAAACCAACTTGGCTACACCGGCCAGAGTGACATGAAAAATATTTTTGACTGAAAGGATGTGCTTAAGATACACATGAGGAATTCTTTTTCTATTGTCTTTCATGTCTGGTGGCTTAGTGTTTTAATTCATATTTCCAGCCTAGAAATGATTTGCTACATCAGATGTAGCCATTTTGAAAAATAGGTAAATTATACTTGCTATAAATTTTTTTCTTTTAAAGAATAAAGCTTGTTAAAGTGTCTGAAGAAAAGGAACTACTAATCATTATGCTTTGTGTTTGAACTGCTTGAGTTATAGGGGAAACATAGTGATATTTGTATGTTTGTTAAGAACTAAACAGTGACTGAATTTTCTTTGAATATTTGTATGAATTTTTACAAATCAATACACTTTTTTACCTCAAGGGATGGCATTTTGGTATATGCCAACCATTTGTTCCTTAGTTGGGTGGAAAGATTTCTCATGACTGGATTTGGAATTAAATAGGAATTCGATTAAGTATGAAAAGCTTTACCTTTTTCTAGAACTGCTGTAATGAGTTCTTGAATCTCATTCATATTCTCTACTCTTTATCATGCAAATCTCTGGAAATCAAGAGTCCGTTAGGACAAATGTCTTATATCACTTGCCCTAATGGAGGGCTACTATAATAAAGACTGTTTCTACATTTAGTTTTAGGCAGCATTGCTTTTCCAGAGACTGATTTATACATTTTTTTTCATCATGCGCAACCATTTAAATCCATAATTTTTTTTAGAATCAGGCAACTGTATTGGGCAAGAGACTTTAATAGTCAGTCATTCCTGAAGTAGTGTAACTAAATTCCAATAAGAATTAAAAGCAATCTTCTTAGTCATGAAGAAACTGCAAATTAAAACCACAGTGTGACTCCTACCCACCAGAATGGTTGACACTACCCGTTGGAGAAGATGTGGAGCAGGCAGAACCCTTATTTAAAAAAAAAATTTTTTTTTTATTGATTTCAGAGAGAAAAGGAGAGAGAGTCAGATTGGCTGCCTCCTGCATGTCCCCCAATGGGGATCAATTCCGCAACCTGGGCATGTGTCCTGACCTGGTTCATAGATCGATGCTCAATCACTGAGCAGCTGCGGCTGGGCTATTGTCCGTTATCTTTTTTTTCTCTGTTTTAACCTGAAATAATTTTGTTGGTATTTGAATTGCTTTCAGTGGGACATTTCCTTGAAACCACAAAATTCTCTGTCTGGATTATCATAGTACAAAAGCCCTTCTCTCCTCCTGTCTCTCCCCTTCCCCCCTCCCCCCCATGTCGTCTGTTATCTTTTAATAAAGTTTGCTAAAAAGAATCAATTGTAGCCCACAATTCCCCATTTGACCAGTGTCTAAAGGGTAGTGGAGAGTGTAAATATGTACTCTTGTCCTAATTCTGTCATTATAAAGCATTGTTGTTATTGTCCTTGATTTTTTATTGAATTTTCTATTTTGTAGTCATATGTGTTTGAAAAGTCATCAGGGTTTCAGAAACAAGTTTGGTTCTGAAGGCTGGATGACCTTCATTTGTTTTTAGAACCCTCTAAAAGCACTTATAAAGCTCTCCCACAACTTTTATAGCCTTTTCTCTGTATGTATTATTGTCTCGGCTGTTATAATTTCCTTTTGCCTTAGATTGAATTGTGAGATTCTAAACTTGTACTTTCCCCCATCTTTTTTGGTTTGGTATGTAATTTGCATATTTTTACCATGTGAAAGCTATTTTCTATGGTTGGAAAAGATTTTTTTCCCCACAGTGTGAACAAATCATTCTTTGTTCTCCTTATTGTGCCTCCAAACTGGTACGTCCGGTTTATGCTCCAAACAACAAAAGTCTGTCATCAGAAATTAAAATGCCAGTAAGAACAAAGGCAGAGACCCATGAGGAGCTATTGGAGAGGTTTCCTCCTTTCCCCATGTAACTGCAGTTGCCAGGAAGGTGGAACATTGCTTGGTACACACTCCTTCCTTGTAGTTCTACCCTTGGATTTATTATTATTGTTGGTTTAAAAGTGAATTTACAGCTCCTGGTAATTCTATTCAGGATCTATAAAATCCTCATCTCAGAGATTCTTTGCCATTTTCAATGAGCTTTGTTTAAGAAACCTAAAAATCACTTTGAAAGCTTTTAATAAATGTAATCAGTTTTGACACTTATTTATTTGAGAGCAAAATTACCAGTGAACATACTGTATAAAACATTAGAGGTAATTGAAGACGGCAGCTAAAACAGTGCCTGTAAGGACATATCCATCCTTCTGTGTCCTTTCTAAAATGTGCCCATCTTATCTGTTTGTTAGCTTTGTTAGCGCTGTCTCTGTTCTGAAATAGTACAATATAGAACTTACGCATACTGAAGAGTTCTCTGGGAAGTTTGACATTTGTGGCTCCCTTAGGACACTTTAGCATTATGCTTGTGACAATCTTGACTTTAACATATTCACAAGTACCTATGAATAGTGACAATGTTTCCTCCCCTCTTCCTAATTTTATCATTAAACAAAGCTTCTGGGAGCTTAACTTAGTGGCAATAAAGGATGGGTAATGAATGTGAGGAAGCATTTTATAATCAGTCCTAATGTGTGTTTTTCTTTACCTGTTTCTATATATTCAAAGAAGGGGTTATTAGAAGCTAGCATTTAGGTTTGTTTTGAAAGCCATTACTCTGAAAAACATTGTGTGTTCAGATTTCAAAATGTTTTTCTATATCAAAGTCAGCTTTGGTGTATTAATCTAGTGATAACAAACGGTTATTATATATTGAGTATGCCAAGACATGTTTGTTTTATTCTTTATTGTTTAGTGTAATTTAGTACAGCAGCTCAGTTAAATATGATTAATTTTTTTAAACTTTAGGGCTTCATTTGATAGAACCCAAGTTAAGTGCTAGACTTGTGGCATATGGAAATAATAGTATAGAGTAGATTTTGTGTTGGAATACAATGATTTGTTATAGGTACAAATCTTATTTATAATAGTGAGAAGTGGTTTTCATTACTCTAACTATAATTTCAAAGCAAGTTTTATTTTTTATTTTCTTGTTAATAGAAACAGTGTATGTATTGAAGAAGAATATTATTCATCCATTGCCCAGCAGACAATTTATTTTCAAAAAGTAAATGACTTGTCATTTGGTGGAAGGAGCCAATAATGCATCTATAACATAATTGGATTACATTAGTGATATACCTTTCAGTCAAAGTGTGCTTAAAATGAAAGAGATTGTGATTTCCAGATTTCGAAGAACGTGTAATTACTGCTTTGGGTGCTGAACAAAATTGACTTTTAAAGGCTTTTTCTAAATTTTAAATTTTATTCCATAATAAAATGTAGACTTAAGAGCTGTAGTATGTACTGGCCATGGTTTTCATTTACAAAATTAGTGTTCACAAAGGAATTTGTAGAGAGGAAAATTCTTATAGTTTGCTATGCTGAGTTTATAGCCTTTGTGTTTAATTGGTGATAGGTGGTGCTATTGTTGCATAGTTGGTCTGAAGAGCCAAGCATTCCTCATATCTCTGCATCCCAGGTGCTATTAGAGGGACTTGTCATTGTGGTCAATAAATAAGTTGTAATAAGTTTTATAAGCAAAATGAATATGATGGCTCTTTAGGCATTACCATAATTTAACATTTATAAGAAAAAAATATTTATAGGTTGCTGCACTTAAATTCTGATAGAAGATGAAGATCTGAAAAAGTAGTTAATCTAAAAGGCAGCTGTACAAATTTATAGTTTAATATTGGAAGAGTTATAAGCCTTTTATTTTATAATATATGCACTGTTGATGTTTTAAACTGCTTGTCTGGCAGGCCTATTTAAAAAAAAAATACCATCAGCATGTTTCCTCTATTGAATGTTTATCATTATTATATCTGTTTAAAGTTCTTGAGTATTTAGAACTAGTTGTATAATGCTTGCCATTTTCCCTATTTGACATTACATATTCCATCAAACACTTGACAATTATGAAAATGTATTGGGGAAGAAAATGAAAATGTATTAGGAACTACATTACCACTTAAAGTAGTCTGGAAAGCCTTTCTTAACCAATTCACATTTAATCTACTCAATATTTCAATTAGCAGCAAACTTTTTTCTTGAGCCACTAATTTTAAAAAACAGTTGTTTTTTCACACTTGACACATGTATTAGCATATCCCTTTTACCTTTGTTTTAATAGATTGCTATACTCTATATCTGAGGAATAAATCTGATATGACTCAAAATAAATGGTCATTCATCTGGTGTTATGTGTATAGCAAAAACAGTAACATTTAATGAAGTTTACATGTTAATTTTTTATTCATAGAATATTGAAATTAGAAGTATCTTTGTCTTTTAGCATCTTTACCTTCTCAGTTTATAAATGTAAAAGAATAGATTTATGGGAGGTGGGGGAAATGAGAAGATGTTAGTCAAAGGATGCAGTGTTGGTAAGTCCAAAGATCTAATGTTCAGTCATGATGACTATAGTTAACAATACTGAACTACATACTGGAAAAATGCTAAGTACTAAATTTCAGGTGCTCTTACCACACAGTAAAGGTAACTCTGAGGAGATGTCTGCAGTAATCATTTTACTGTGTATATGTATATCGAATCATCCTGTTATACTCCTTGAATATATATAGTTTTTGTTAAAAATATGTTCAGGAAAGAAAAAAGGATATAAAAAATGTTTATGGAGGTCAAATGATTTACTCAAGGTGGTTAACAGCTAGTTAGTTGCAGAAACATAACTGGTAACTAGGTCATTGACATTTCACTTCAGGGTTCTTTACAATATATTTTGCTTTTTCTCTTTTACAACATATTTTTGAAATTTACTATAACATTTAAGATCTGCTTTTCAAAAAACCATAGTTGCTTTGGAAAGCAGTCGTGCAGGAACTGAGCTGATTTATAGTAGTTTATTAAAGATTAAAAATTATAGACTTTCCGACAGACCACATATTCTACCATTCATATCAAGTGCATGCACTTACAATTTTCTAGGAATATTAACGATAACTTAAGTTATGGTATATTTAATGTGAATGATTAACCATAAATGTGTATGAGTGTGTATGTGTGTTACATATAGACAATAAGTTATGATAACATTTACAAAATCTCATTTTCATATATTAATGTCCTGACCCGTGTTTTCATTTACTGAAATTTTTTGTCTTCTCATGCAGATCAGTGGGGAAGCACAGGAGCTCTTCTCTGTTCGCAATGGCCCAATTCGGACGGCTAGGATCTTGCCTGCTCCACAGTTTGGTGAGTGTAGCCCTTAAGAAGAAACAAATCATTCAGAACATTTCTCTTTTATTGGTCTTGGACTACAGACAGCAAGAATGATAACTAAAGTCTGTTTTCTCCCAAGTGTCTATACCCCTTCTCCTCTTCCCCCCCAAGATAAACTTTTAGTCCCGTCAGTTGAGATGGAAATAGGTAATCTTAACCAATTCAATATGGCCATTCACTTTCTGCTGTGTTTTTGATTTATCTTCATCCTCTTTGATCTTGATTTAGCCTCTGACTTGGCTGACTCTTTCTTGAAGGCCTCTTCTCTCCTGGTTTTCATGGCATCACTCCTCCCAGGTCCCTTTCTTGCTGACTGTGCCGCTTTTGTTATGTTTCTGGTTTAGCTTTCTTCTCTGGGTATTCCCCAAGTCTCTGTTGTTCTTGTGTCTTAACTCCTTTTCGAAGTTACACTGCCTGCCTTGGAGAGCTTGGTTTTTCATCTTTGTCTTGATTAGAGAGGAGTCTGCTCTCTGCATTTCCAGCTATGTCAGAAGTACAGTTTCTGGCTTTTGACCTTGGATCTCTGTTTTAATAATGAATACTTCTTAATGTTGTATTTAAATATCATGTTTTATTTTTACTTTTTACAGAATCAAGCACATTTTAAAATTAAATCTGCTATTTGGATGCCTATGCAATTCCTGACTCTTTAATGATGTGAGCTTCCTAAGGGTTGTATTTTCTCATTAACTTGTCTCTGTTCACTCAGCATTTTAGCATGTACACTAAAAACAATCCTACTTATATTATATGCATACTATGAAATTTTTTTAAAAAAGGATATTAAGATATTTTAACTTATGTTTTTAAAAATTATCCAGAAGTTGGGAAATCTTCTTCTAATACTTCTTTAAACAGTTAATTCTCTAAATTGGTGAGACTGTTGTTTGTTAAAACTACCATGTGAGTAGTAATGTTAGGGATTAATGTGGTGATTAAATCTCAGTTGAAATGAGAAGGAGAAGGTAGTAAGACAATAGAATCCTGAAGTCATGTGGAGATTTTCCTCCTTCTTTTTGAATTTTATGGCATGTATAGATTTCAGCTCTCTTTTTCTCTGTCTCTCCTTTGCACTTTCACTCTCTTGCTCCTTTTCTGTTGTATTTATGTTTTGGTGAAATCTTTTGACAAAGAACATTATTTTTTGGAATAGTCAGCTTTCTCTTTGGATGGTTAGAATCAAGGAAAACTTTATTACTAAACGACTGTGCTAAGTCTTTGTTTCTTTTGTATGTAATTGACAGAGGCAAATTTTTATTCCTTCATTTCATTTATGAAGCTCTTTTGTCTATGTTAGTTCTTCAACTTTTGCTTTGGGCAGATACTTCATGAGAGAGTATAAAGCTATAAAAGTTAATATTACTAGTAGAATTTGGATATGTTTAATTTACTTTGTCTAATTGAAAAAAGATTCTTCCATCTACTGTAATATGCTCACTTTAAAAAATAACAGATTTAAAATATAATTTCATGTATATAGCTAAATGTTCTGTTATGACTGGCAAAAATAACGTGTCTCATTTATTGTATTTGGTTAATTTTTTTAGATTTGTTTTCATTAAAGTTATAATGCAACTGATCACATAAGATTTATAATGGAAAAATGAGTACCTTTTGTCCATTTTGCTTTATGTCTTCACTTTGATGGAATAGTCCTTAAGAAATTTCCTGGAAGAAAAAAAAAAGGATTTGTTTTAGATCTTTTTAAAATATGTTTTTATTGATTTTTTTTTTTTTAAAGACAGGAATGAAGTGAGAGGGAAGGAGGCGGGAGAGAAAGAGGGAAAGAGAGAGAAAAACATCGATTGGTTGCCTCCTACATGCCTCCTACTGGGAATCTAGTCTGCAAGCAGGGCATGTGCCCTGACCAGGAATTGAACCAGTGACATAGTGGTGCATGGGCCAATGCTCAAGTAACTGAGCCTCATTGGCTGGTGCTGATTTGTGGTAGCTCTTGTTTGTCTGTAGATGTCTTTATTCTTACATATTCTTGGTTGATACTTTGGCTGGGTAACAAATACTTGTTTTTTAATAATGTTACTTCATAATTTTGAAGGCATTGGTCTGGTGTTATGGTTGAAGAATCTGAAGCCATGTTGATACCTTTTTCTTTGTAATTGGCTTTTCCTCTGTGGCATCCAGTATTCTGAAACTTTTCAGTTTTATTTCTTGGTTCATGCATTGTCCTGAGCTCCTTCAGTGTGGACATGTAAGGACTATACATAATTTTGAGAAAATTTCTTAAGTTGCTTTTTTGATAATTTCTTTTCCTCTTTTCTTTTGGTTCTCTCTTTCTGGTACTGAATTATTTGGCTGTTACACCCCCCCATAATGATTAATTAAAAGGTAATTTGTTTCTTATTCTTTTGCGAGATTGTCTCAATGAGGATTACTAACACTTCTATTAAATAATTCTACTCTGCCGTCATGATTTTCTTTTTCCTTGGTAATTCTTTTATCCTCATCTTTTTATACCCATGCATCCCTCTTTCCCTCCATTTCCTTTTCCCTCTCCTTTTTTCCTTGGTATAATTTACATATAATTATTACCAAATAGAATCCAGTGATATATGAAAAGAATTACACATCAGGACCAAATAACAGATATTTCAGGACTATAACATTGGTTAACATTTGAAAATCAATCAGTGTAATTCACCATATCAGCAGAATCAAGAAGAAAACCATAAGATCATCTCAATAGAAGTGGGAAAAAAACCACTGATAAATTTTAATAGACATTTATGATAAACAACAAACACCTTTCAGCTAATTAGGCATAGAAAGAAACATCATCAGTATGATAAAGATTATCTATAAAAAGAAATCTAAAGCCAACATCATACTCAATAGTGATATGTTAAATACTTTCCTGTGAGTTTGGGATGGCTTCCATCACAACTTCTGTTTACCAAAGAATGCAGGCCCTAACTATTATAATAAGGCAAGAAAAATAAATAAAAACAGTAAATATTAGAAAGAAATACGTGAAATCCTTTATTCATATATATATATATATGTGTGTGTGTGTGTGTGTATATATATATATATATATATATATATATATATATATACTTTAAATTTGTTCTATGTTATGGACCTTCCTCTAATATAATGTATTTATTTGGAATCACAGGAGCAGCATATTCTATGCAGTGCCTTGCATGGTATGTGAAATATGAATGATGCCCCCAAAGTTAATTTATTCAGTATTTTACAAAAGAGAAACCAGAACTATATTTTAAATTTAAGTTTTAATTGACTTCAGAGAGGTAGGGAGAAGGAGAGAGGGATAGAGGCATCAGTGATGAGAATCATTGATCGGCTGCCTTCTGCACGCCTCCTACTGGGGATTGAGCCTGCAACCCAAGCATGTACCCTTGACTAGAATCTAACGCCAGACTCTTCAGTCTGCAGGCTGACGCTTTACCCACTGAACCAAACTGGCTAGGGCTAGAACTATACTTTTGCGTAAATAATTTTTAAAAATAATTTGTCAGTGACCACATGGGTAACACTTTTGACTCTAAGCAAGCTTATAACTCTCTTAGGAATTATATTAGGCTTGCGCTCATGCAGAAGGATGATCATTTTGGTCTTGAACCTGAACTAGATTTACGAAAAATGCAGATTCAACCATAGTTGTCATTCTTAAGAGTCCAATGTACTGAGTATCTGAACTTTCTCCATATAAGAACAGTTTAGAATAAATTCTTAGAAGCTAGGGCCTTTATTCTGAGAATAGATGGATTCTCTGGAAACAGTATTCCCATGTATCTATGAGCCAGATTTCTGTACTCATCCAACTTGGCTTATTTTTTCTAGATTATTTCATTGTGACTTACTGCTGAAAAGCTGCTATGATTTTTTATTTTTTTATTTTTTTTGCTATGATTTTTTGTTCTGTTATCTAAGGAATTTGCAATTTCACATCTCAAGAAATATTAAAAGTTTAAGAAAACTTAAAATCCATCCCAATTTTTCCTACTGGAGTATAAATGCCAACTATTTTTTGGAGCTTGTTCATAGTCCAGCCATGCAGTTTAAAATACTAATTGTTCCTGGTTTTTAATGATATGAATGGCTGAAATTATTTTTCTAGAAACAAACATGAGCAGAACAACTTTAGAGTTGTTAAACCTTTTTTCATTTGCTTATTTTTTTTTTGGTCAATTTTCAAATAGGTGTCCAAGTTTTTCTTAAGGTATACCTACCAGTTTCATCCTTTTCACACAACTTAAAATGTGTTTTTTATAGTTTGATTTGAAATCAGAAATTTTGATTAGGTTCTCCAAGAAGGTCTGCGGTAAATTTTTTTTCTAACTTTCCAAAGGTATTGCTTATAGTCATCACCAGTATCTTGCAAAGAGGGAACCGTCTTATTGACATTTTAAATGGCCAAACTGTGAGATTTAGGCTTTCATAATGTTTTTTGCTCTAATTACCTCTCAGTTTGCTTTGTGTGTGTGTGTGTGTGTATGTGTTTTTTTTTTTTTTTTTCTTTTCTTTTTTTTAAATAACACTTAGTCTATATCATTGGGGCCTTTACTACTTGGGATAATTTAGGTTTCTGCAAAATTTGGCCAGGCGTAGTACTTAGATAAATTATGACTGGAGAACATATGTTCTGTTCATCTTGTTTGGTTTGTTTGTCTTTTTTTGTTGTTTCAGTGTCAGATTTTTATTGTCAAGATCATTTTGAAGACACACAGCTTCTTAACTATACAAAGTTGGTACAGTACTTAGCCTTCATCTATTGCATCTTGTATTTTTTCTTTTCTTTCTAATTCCAGGAGTCTGCCTTCTCTGTGAATCCCCCTCTAACAGGATGTCATGGTTTATTTTTTCCCTGTCCTTGGCCATGTGGATGGGCGGAGTTTTAACATTTTACTATCCTCATCCTTTGGGGTGGATTCCTGTTTCTCTGCTATCTTGGGAACTCCTGCTGTTTGACTGTGGTGTTTGCATGTTACTAAACTGTTAACCATGAACTCTTCAAGCAGACCAGCTGTGCTATGAGAGCTGTTTGTTATTCCTCAGCATGGTATTTTTATTCTCACTTGGCAAGACCTGTGCTTGTTGTTTCCAGTCTGATGTGGAACAGTCTCCCCAGAAATTCTGTCTTCATCATGTAACTGGGCAGCCTGCACAGATCTCCAGCTCCTGGTCTGTGTGTAAAGAGAGGGTAGTGGGGCACATGGGGAGAGGCAAGCATCCAGACCTGAGTTCTGCATAGGCCTTTGCCACTTGATAGTTGTATGGCGTGGAGGGGATGGGGGGGGGGTGGGGGGAGAGTCACATCATCTCCCCAGACCCGATGGTGATCCGACTGGGTGTGATCACAGAGCTCCAGCTATTCTAAAGAGATGCCTCAGGGACCCTTTCCAAGGAGGCTGCTGGTGCTAAAAGGGAGACACTGGCTAATGAGGACTGATTTCCACTGGTCATTGACCAGCAAGAAGCACCAGGCCTCTTATGTTAATATAAATAATTTCCAGAGTGATAGAGAATTTTTATGAGTTTGTTGGGGACAAGATATGCCAGGGAGCAAGCTCTCAAATGATCTGTTCATCTTAAATTTCTTTAATCTTTTTTTTTTTTTTTTTTTTGGTCAGAGAAATAGTATTTCTAGGGGAGAATGTTTTAGAAGCGTGGCTTTTTTAGTGTTTTAGTTTTTGCGATGTCATGGTGTTGAATTTGCAAAATTGATCTGAGTAGTCTCAGTTTATACCTATTGGAACCCTGTAATTAGGGACTTTTCCTCTGAGGGCTATGGTGAGAGGGAAGTATACAGAACAGAAAAGAGAGGAAGTAAATTTATAAATCAGGTGAATAATAATGCTTATATTTTCCACACGAATGCTATGTTGATTATATCATTATCACCACATTTCCACCGTTCTGCAAGATGTGCCCATTACCCTAGCCTATTTCACTGGTGAGACTTGGAGCTCAAAGAGGGTAGGTAAAGGGCATATAAAGGCACATCATTGATAAGTGGTGGATCTGGGATTGGAAGTTTAAAGCTTGCCTCTTAATCATTTAGGCCTCACTTGTCTCCCAGTATTTGATTTTTCCAGTATTATAGGGAAACCCTTTTTACCAAATCGAGATGTTTCTAGGCTATGTCTCTGCAGAAATCTAACAGTTGTGTATTAATCGAAATATGTATAAAGTAGCTCTGTTTTTTCCATCTTTTCTTCCATTTTGAAGGTCTATAATATCTTCAGTTGCCCTAGTGTTTTCATTGTACTTGGAGTCATTGGTTGTTTAGTCTAAAGATGAGGAGCACTAAAAATAGCCAATATAGGGAAGTCATTATCCTACATAACTACATTAAAAAATTTTAAGCTGTTAGGATAAGGTATGTCACAAAGACAGCTGTAGTCTATTCAAGTTACGTTCACCCTAAATTAAATCAGCCCTTTAAAAGAAATGTCGCTTCCCTTTTACAGGACTCTCTATAAACTATTAAAAGTACTTCAAAAGGGTTAGTGACAGATATCTTGAATCAGATAAAAACAAAGGTGTAACATGAAGCAACTAAATTACATGTGAGCTTAATGATTGTGACCCAAATAAACAGACTTGTAATGGAGATGCTGATTATTATCAGTACAGTTTAAATGCTTTTTACTGTAGAACTGTAAAAAAGAATGTGGGTGTCTTAGTGAATTGGACAAGTTGTGGTCTTGGAAATCTGTGTTCATTTATCATAACACATTCCTAGGTGTGAAAGGGAAAACTCATTATTTTCTAAGTCATAGTTATTTTAAGGAAGTCTTTTAAAAACATTCAGCTTTACTGAGAAATAATTTTATATACAATGAAAGCCATTACTTTATATAATCTGATGAGTTTTGCCAGATGATTCCAGTTATGTTATTACTGCACAATCAAAATAGAAAGCCTTTCCATCACTGTAAAAAGTCCCCTTGTTCACTTCATATCCACTAAAATGGCTGTGTACAAAAGAGGGATAATAAGTGTTGGGGAGGATGTGGATTAATTGGAACTATCATACATGACTCATGAGAATGTAAGATAGAAGAACCACTGGAAAACAGCCTGGCAATTCCTTAAAATGTTAATTATGAGCAGCTTTAGGTTTACAGCAAAATTGAGCAGAAGATACCGAGATTTCCTTTATACCAATCTATCTGTACACCTGCAAATCCTCCCCCATTATCAGCATCCTCCTACGGAGAGTACATTTAGGGTTTTCAAAAACAAACCTTTTTAATTTTCAGGAGTTTTTACATTAAAATTTTAAAATTCATTTTTAGTTTCCAAGTTGTAGATTTTTTTTCTTTTATAGTTTGTGATTTTTGTTTTTCATTAACTTAGACACAGTTTTTCAGTTACCTTGTGATTTTGTTCATGACTCATGGGTTATTTAAAAGGTATTTGTTTTTTTTTAAATTTTGAATGCCTTTCCTGATATCTTGCCTTCATTAATTTCTAATTTAATCATATTGTCATCAGAAGACATAGTTTATATAGACTCCTGTTCTGTTAAGTGTTTTGTGATTTATTTTCTGGCCCAGAAAATGGTGTATCTTGTTTCATTCTTCTGTATCCATACAGGTTGTCTTTATGCTTAATCTATTAGTTATATATAGTAGGGGCCCAGTGCATTAATTCGTGCACCTTGAAAGGAATTGTGGGCTTGCGAGGCTGTGGTGGGCACAAGGGCGGGTCTCGGCCCATCCTCCGCGCACTCTGCCGGCAGCCCCGCTCCTGCTGCTGCCGCCAGGGCCACTCCTGCTGCGGCCAATGCGGAGCGATTGGGATTGGTGCCAGTAGCTGGTGTGAGTGGCAGCTGCTGGCCTTGATTGCCCCTCAGGAGCAGGGGGAGGTGGAGAAGCCCTGAGGGGCGATGGGGCCAGCAGCCGCCGCTTGTACCCACTGACGGAGCAATCGGGGCCAGTGCCAGGCACTGTCAGTGGGTGCGAGTGGCTGCTCTAGCACCAGCAGTGTGTGTCAGTGGGGCCAGCGCCGGCAGCAGGTGTGAGCGCCGGATGGGACTGTAGTGCACAGGAGCAAAGAATTTTCAGTAACCACCAGAGGCTCACCCGGTCTTGGTCTGGTGCCCCCACTCACCTGTTCCACCATCCCGCCACGGCTGATGCCCACCATATTCCGTGCTCTGCCGCCTGCTGCCGACGCCTGCCATGTTCCGCATGCACCCCCTGGTGGTCAGCACATGTCATAGTGACCGGTTGTTCGGTTGTTCTGCTCTTCGGTCTATTTGCATATTAGGGTTTTATATATATAGAGATAGTTATTCACATATCCCAAAATAATTGTGTATTCTTCTTGTAACTTTTTTTCAGTTTCTGCTTTATATATTTTGCCATTCTGTTGTTGGGAACAAAATCATTTAGGATGATACAGTCTTCTTCATACAAGTGATTCATTTTTTTGTTTTCGGTGTTATAGATTTTAGCCATTCTGCTAGCTCAGTGATTTTTTTAACCAGTGCGCAACAAGAATTTTTAAAACATGCAATACTTGTCTATTTTTCCCCCCTTATGTTATCAAATAAAAAATGAGAATAGCCATCTGAAATTATACATGAAATTATCAAAATCATACCTTAAAAAAATCCTTACCAAGTACATGCTTAGAAAAAGGAAGCGAGAGCCAGAGAGATATTTGTTTCACTTATTTATGCATTCATTGGTTGTTTCTTGTATGTGCCCTGACCAGGAATTAAACCTGCAACCTTGGCATATGGGTTCGACACTCTATCCAACTGAGCTACCTGGCCAGGGCCTCTTTGTATGTCTTAGACTACAGCCTTTTATCATATATATATTTATAGATATAATTTAGAAATAGTTTTTCCCAGCCTTGGCTTGTCTTATTCTCTTGACAGTGTCTTTCTCAGTGTATATTCAAATATCTTTCTCTTCAGTCTTTTACCCCTGTGTTTCCAGTAGTTTCTATTGTTGCCTCTTCATGTTTTCTAGTTTTCTTCTGCAGTATCTAATATATCATTTCCCTATCCCAGTGGTCGGCAAACTCATTAGTCAACAGAGCCAAATATCAACAGTACAACGATTGAGATTTCTTTTGAGAGTCAAATTTTTTAAACTTAAACTTCTACTAACGCCAGTTCTTCAAAATACGCTCACCCAGGCCATGTTTTTTTGTGGAAGAGCCACACTCAAGGGGCCAAAGAATCGCATGTGGCTCGCGAGCCACAGTTTGCCGACCACTGACCTATCCGATGTATTTTTCATTTCAATCACTGTATTTTCCATTTTTAGAAGTTGTGCACATACTCATGTGTATGCATGTATATGGAGAGATCTCCAGTGTCTTGTTTTTTTGTTCTCCCCCCCCCCAATGTCTTAACATGCTTGCACTTTCCTCTACCTTCTTGAATAAATGGAGTATGCTTTTCATAGTAGTGTAAATGCCACTCTGTTCTGTTGATTTATCTCATTAATATGGGTCAAATTGCATTGTGTACTTACATGCCTTGAAATATGTGTTGGGTGTTACACATTGTTAATTTAATGTTGCTGAGGGTTGCTGTTTTGTATTCCTTTAAATATTGTTGGTCTTTGTTCTGGGGTACATTTAAATTACTTGGCTTTTTGTTTGGTATGTCTGAACAGCCTTTTGTCTAAGGCAGGAGTGTGAAAACATACTCTGAAAGGGCCAGGTGGAGATATTTTAGGCTGTGGGCATCTGACACAACTATTCACCTCTGTTATTATAGTACAGAAGCAGCCATTGACAATACTTAAATAAATGAGTAGTACGTTGAGGCATTCATAGGGCTCATATCAATTGTTCCCCTTGTCTCAAGGATCACTGTCCCATACTACCTGTTGTTCTGTGTCTGGAAACTGTCTTTTCATACATTTAATCTGTTTCTTACATTTTCTAGCAGGAGGGTAAATCCAATCCATGTTAATCTATTATGGCTGGATGCAGAAGTTCAACACGGCTTTATTTTTAAGTTTTGGGTAGTTTCATATGAATTTTTGTAAATAAAGAAAACAAATAAATTGGGAATGGAATTTGTAGGGTAGTTTAAAATTTAATGTATCTTCGGAGAAGTTGAATCACGGATCCTTTAAAAGGTGCAAGCATTATAGAAGAATTTCAAGAGTATTATAGCTTTAATTGTGCTGTTTTCTGTCTGGTGCCAGATGTAGTAGCAAAAGGAAATGATAAAAACACCAAGGGATTCCTTTATTTCTTTTGATCTCATGAATAGGTAAAGAAGGCTTAAACTTTCCCTTCCCCTCTGACTATCATCAAGGGACTACTATGATTCTTGCCTTTCAGAGAATGGCATCTTGTTTTCCCCCCCCCATTTGCTTGTGATTCTTTTAGTCTTAAAAGCAAGAAGATTGGGCCTCAGTTGTTATCATTTGAAGTATCTTCTTGGCACCTACTTTTTAACCTAGTTTCACTGGTGGTGGAATATGGAGAGAATTTTATTTGAACCCAAGATAATTTACTAGTATATAGCTTTATATTTAACAAAAACAACCAGATTCATGAACTAATAAAAACTCTTATTTTAAAGTGTATGTGAAAAAATAACAGTACAACTGTGTGTCTGAAAAGGAGTGAGAAGCACAAAATGTAGGGACAGGGTTTATGTTGTATGAATATGTAAGTAAATGAAAAGCGTTGGTCATGTTTTCTCATCTTCGGTGATGGGTCCATAGCTGTTTATTATATGATTAAAATGTAAAGAAGAGATATACACCATTGAAGAGAAATGAAGCAAGGATTATTAATGGTCTAATTCTTTGTGCTCAGTGCCCTATGTGGAGATGAAAAAGATGCAAGCAAGGGAAACATGGAGTTTTTTACTGGGTCAGAAATGGAAACCATAAATGAGAATTTAGATGTTCACACTGAACTTTTACTGCCTCCACTGCCACCATGGCACCTGTGAAAAAGATGTGGCAAAGGGAGGCTGGAAAAAAAGAAAAAAAAGGAAAAAAAAGAAAGCAGATTCTTAAGTTTACCCTTAACCAAACCCATTCTGTAGATGATGGAATTGCCAATTCTGAGCAATTTCTTTAGAAGAGAATAAAAGTTATTGACACAGCTGGTAATCTCAGTAGAGGGGTTGTAACCTTGAAAGAAGCAAGAGCGAGATCACTGTAACTTCACGGTGCCTTTTCCCAAAAGGTATTTTAAATATCTCACCAAGAAATATTTGAAGAAGAAGAATCAACATAATTTGTTGCTTGTAGTTGTTAATAGCCAAGAGAGTTAGGAATTGCTTTACTTCCCAATTAAGCAGAATGAAGAAGGGGAGGAAGATGAGGATTAAAACTCATTTATCTGGCACATTTTGTATGAGTTCTTGAATAAATCTTGGGAACAACAACAAAAAAGTTTATAGTGAAGATATAAATGGGAGGGATGCCTGGCCAGGTAGCTCAGTTGGTTAGAGCTTTATTCCAATTTGCCAAGGTTTCAGGTTGTATCACAGGTGAGGGCACATACAAGAATCCATTTAGTCAATTGAATATGCCCTTCTCCAGTTGGACAACACATTTGTATTTTCTTGTCTTTTTTTAAAAAAATATTTTTATTGATTTCAGAGAGGAAGGAAAAGGGAGAGAGAAATAAACTTCAGTGATGAGAATCATTGATCAGCTGCCTCCTGCATGCCCCCTACTGGGGACTGAGCCCACAACCCGGGCATGTGCCCCTGCTGGGAATGGAACCATGACCTTCTGGTTCATAGGTCAACACACAACCACTCAGCCAACCCGGTGGGGCTGTATTTCTTGTCTTTATGTTTTATTTTTTCCTCTCTTCACCCATATATTCTTATCCTTTAAAACCTTAATTCCAGTTTGGCATTCTTTGTGAAAACTTTCTGATCAACCAAGCAAAGATGATCTCTATGAACTTTTTGGGTGCTTCAAGAGGGAACCTAATGCCTATCGTTTACTTTTCTTCGTATTTCATGTGTACTATTTTTCTGAGTAGTCCAGAAATTCCTGCTGAGTAGGGATGATTTAATTCTATTTTAGTTTATCTGTTGCATCCTTTCAAATAACTTATAGCATTGAGAGAATCTCATAATTGTTACTTCTATGTTTAATTTATCATTAAATATTTGTGTGGATTTCACTAATTTTTTTTACATCAGTTCTCCAGAATGCCTTCATTTTATTTTAGTTTATTGTAATAGCTGCCATTTATTAATCATTTGCTATGTGCAAGTTATGTAGACTCTCCATTTTACAGATGTGGCAATTAAATTTCAGAATTAAGGTTATAAATCATCTACTCCAGTCGCATGTACTGTCTGATATCTTTACTTTAGAGGGAGTAGTTTTCCCTGTTCTTGATGATGTTGTGTGTATCAATGTATCTTTCTTTTTTATTGTGGAGTAGTATTCCATTCTATTAAAATACTGAATTATCCATTTTTCTGTTGGTGGACTTTGGGTTGAGTATAGTTTTGAGGTATTATGAATAAAGCTGTTGTGAACATTCTCACACAAGTCTTTTTGTGTCATGGAGTTTGAGCCATCATTTGAATGCACTGAGACAAATAAATGACGAGAATTGTATAATATGAGATTCTGTTAAGTGCTTTGAAGAAAAATAAATCAGGTAGGTACCTAGAGCATGATGTAGCATGATCTTTCTGATTGGAAAATATTTGAGAATGATATAAAAAGTATACAAATGAACTAGATAGATGACTAGGGCATAACTGGGTATTTATGCCCAGGAGAAAGAAGAGAAAGTTCAGCATTCCTGAGGCAGGTGTGTGCTTGGCATATTTCAGTGTGGGTGAGCAAGGTGTAGAAATACTGGTATCATGGAAGAAAGAGCAAGAAAAGAGTCAAGGGTGTGAACAGTATTTATTTTTTCTTCACCGGAAAAGTAGAAGAATGGATTCACCATATTACAGTTGCCAGCAACAAATTAATTGCATTAAGTTTATTGAGTTCTCACTGTTTCAGCACCTTGCTTATAGTCCATTGCATTTATTATTTTTTTATAATTCTCACAATTCTAGGTGAAGTATTGGTACTTATCCCTACTTCGCAGATGATAGAATTAAAGCATTAAGGAATTAAGTACATTAGCCTTTGTCAATAATTTTTTTTGAAAGGAGTTGATCATGATTTTATATAGCAGTACTTTTTTTTTTTTTAAGTGAGCAGAGGGAAGAATTCTGGGCTGTCTTTCAGGGTCACATGTGGCATTTATTGGGCAAGTTATTTAACTTTTCTTACTATCAGTTTACTACTCTGTCATATGGATGGTTTGTAATCTTGTGTTCCTTAAAGTCTGATGAGTCTCATCTGTGAGAGAGCATAAGCAGCCTGATTATCAAAGTGAAATAATATGGGGCCGTTAAATGTTAAGGGATACTTCACATACGGAACATTTTAACATACAGAGGAAGGTAATAAAGCTAGCAATAATGAAAAAATGTTGTCTTTAATATTTCAAACTATTTGAAGTCACTGTGGAGGCTAAAATGTATATACAGATTTTGGCTATTTTAGGCAAGTGGCAAAGATGTCTTTGTAATCATACTTAGGTAAAACTGTTCAAGGCAGTACGATTTCTGTCCTGTTGCTCTTTCCTGTGGTTGGTTGATGGTACCTGCAACATGTGTATCTATTTTCCTTCCTTACCTCATTTTCCACTTCATATCCTGTCTTTAAAAATTCTTTTGCTTAGGTAAGAGACTTATATGAAGATTACCCAGTTCATAATGGAGATTGCTTTATAGCACACAATGGAAAATTTTGTAAGAAAATGGAAATTTTTAGTGGGAAAAATCTGACTATAAATTGACAACAGAATCATATTTTTTAGCCAAAATTTAGACCTGTAATATAGGACTACAACTTTGAGCTCACATTAAGAGAATCTATGAGGAAAACTGGACGTAGACAAACAGAATTAAATATTTTCTAAAATAATTATTTCAAATAAATAAAAAATGGAATGGAAGACTTGGAAATGGTTTAACTGATAAAATGCATTAAATTGTTCATTACAATCTTTCTGCAAAAGATTTTCACACTTAGAATTTATTACTATTAGCATAGTTTTGTGTAAAATATTTATACTTAAGACATCATCGACAACATCAAAAGAACAGAGTTGGAATATTTCATTATCAGTTGGATTTTTATTTGCATGTGGATTTGCTTTTGGATCCTCACAGAAATGGTTTCTATTTGCTATTTTGAAATCCTTAAGGCTGATTTATGAGCTTAAACTCATTGGTTTAAATGAGTTTACAACGGCATGTATGGTGAGGGGTATTAACATTTTCTGACATGCAAACTGTCTTGAATTTTTTTGAGGGGGAGAGGAGTTGTGACTTGGTGGGCAAGCCCATTTTCATTACTTTAATTGTGCGATTTATTAGGATTTTAAGCTTTTTATAAATGTTTTAGTGTTATAGGACAGAATTAAAAGGATTTAGAATAAAAGGAGTTTAACAAAAGGACTGCAACAGGATTGCAGTAGTTTTTATATTTGATGGATTTGGCTAGCTGGTTTTCATTTCAATCATCATGCTGCATTCTGTTAAATGCTGTAGAACAGGTGTGTGTAACGTCATTCTCTCTATTGTACATGCAAATAAACACAATTTTATATATAAAAAGTTAATCCTCTACAATTTGGAGGATTACAGTATGGGAGAGTGATGACTCCATTAGGCATCATGGAGAGTACATGCTACTATTTATACTGCATGAAAAATCAGGTTAATAGCTACAGTGTTCATGAGATTGTAGACTTTTTATGCTAACACTTTCAAAATTGTATTTATTTAAACTATCCTCAATGAATTGAGGTTTTGCTGTATAGTTTTCCAAGTACTTAAATTTGTACTTTAAGAAATTTTTTTTTGCTCTGATTCCTTCACTAAATACCCATGAAGAGTATGAGTCTTTAGTAAGTATTAGGTGACTGATCTTCTATGAAGTTTGTGGTACTAATTGATAGGTCAGCTCAGATCAGCTAACCCAATGGAGTTCTTGAATTCAGGTTTGAGAAACCCAAAACAATCAAACCATTTTTGCCAGGATTATTCGCATTTTAAAGCCACGATGTTTCATTCATCAGCATGTCAAAGTGGTGTGTTGAATCCAGGTACAACCTGTGAAGACCTTGCCGATACCAGGAAGCAGAAGGAAAATAGCTATTGTTAAAGGTGGAAGTGAAATAGGTAGGAGTGAAGAGCTGGGCTTGAAGAGATGAAGTTCAGTCATAATTAATTTATAACATAAAGATTGTGGGCTTTGGACCAGTTAATTTTTAACTCCTGCTTCGTTCAAAGCACATTGTTAATTGTGAAATCTGATTTATTTGTTTCGAAGGGGTAACAGCATACAATCCATAGTTACTAATGAATTTTAAAGACTTAAACACTGATTGCTGTAGTTCCTAAAAAGTTTAAATAGTTATAAAGAACTTTATTAATAAACATTAATTGTGTTTTAGTTTTGATCTTTATCATATTCTGGTGTTGATAATAGAGTCTGCCAAGGGATGAAACAACTTGCCCTAACTTATTTTGTATAACTACTATATTTAAAATTTAAAAGTATTTATATTATGTCATGTCACAGTTTAAGGTGCCTCCTCAGTATTAAAACCTCATAATCCTTGGAGGGATCCATTGAAATGGAATATTAGTGAAGAGACAGAAAATATTGTTTAAAAAGTGTTAAAGTTCCCTGTCTCTCCCAAATATTTTCATCTTAATTCCCTAAGAAATAGATCCCTATTTTGAAATTGTTGTTTATCTTTATGAGTTTATGCATTCCGTGCTTCATATAACAAAATATGTATGTATGTATGTATCTAACCACACATACAACTTATTTCTACCTTTTTCAAAAATCTATAGTAAAATTGTAAAAATTGCCTAGCACAATTTACCATCTGGACAAATTTTAACTGTACTGTTAGTAGTGCTAATACATTCACAGATCTCCAGAACTTTTTCTGCTTATAAAACTGTAACTTTGTACCCAGTGAACAGCCCTCTCCATTTATTCCTCTGTCACTTTCTGTTTCTATGAGTTTGACTACAAGCTTCAAATAAGTGGAATGATAAAGTATTTGTCTTTTTTTATTACTTATTTCACTTAGCATAATGTTCTCAAGGTTCATCCATGTGTAGACAGGTGACAAGATCTCCTCCTCCTCCTCCTCCTCCTCCTCCTCCTTCCCCTCCTTCCCAGGATTTAGATACATTTGCATTTCATGACTTCATTTTTCTGCTTGTTGCTGCTATTATATTGGTTTCATATCCTATAATATTATTGAGTTCATTGACTATTATTATCCTGTCTGGGACATCTAGAATAGGGTTGAATAAGAGCAGTTACATTGGGCATCCTTGTGTTATTGCTGATTTTAATGGGAATGCTCTGAAGCATTACCAGTGATACTTGTAGTTCTTTTGTAGATAAACATTATTGGGGTAAGAAAATTTTTTGCTGCTTATTTTGTTATTATCATGACTACCTGTGTAATTTAATTGAATGCTTTTTCTGCATCTGCTGAAACAATAGGATGAATATGCTAATTGGTTTTGTAATGTAAAATTATTACTATTACTTGGGTAAATCCAACTTGGTTATAAGATTTTACTTTTTTTATACATTGGTATTTATTTTAATATTTTTAAAGGATATTTGCATTTATGTGTTTTGAGAATGGCCTGTAATTTTATAATTTCCCTTTTCTGACTTACCTTTATTTAGTTTTGATATTAAGATCATACTATTCCTGGGTAATTAGTTGGTAGAGTTGGGGGTGATATTTTGAGCTCCTGGAGAATGTATAAGTTTTAAGTTTATGCCAATTAAAAGAAAATATGTTTTATTCAATTAAAAAATAATTATAGGTTTGTTTATACACTTTCTAGTTTTGCTAAAAACTAGTATAAAAATCTATCAATTTTTAATGAATGTTTTGATATCTCTTTGGCTGTAAATATTCTGAGAGCATGAAAATAATGGGCATTTTGTAAGAATACTTCTTAAAATTTTGTTTTACATTTTATATTCCATATCAGGTACTCAAAAGTGTGACAGCTTTGCAGAGAAAAGGCCCCTTCTTGGTGTTTGTAAGAGCACTGGATCTTCTGGGTAAGGAAATTTAAAAAATTCTTTGAACCATTATTAAAAATTTATATTATGATTTCAGAGGGAAAACTTTGATGACTCATTTCCCCTATGATTTTAAGATCACTACTGTGTTTTCAGTTAGTGCATCTCCTCAACTCAAACTCCTAACTGCAAGGAGAATACTAGTTTTGTTAGTAAGGAAGATGATTAAAATGGGTATTAGCCTTGGCAATCAGGAATCCCTGTCACATGCTTTCAGCTCATAGTGTGCACTTTACATCATGGATGCAGTGGAGAAGGGAAGAATGTGTTAATGGTATAGCGTGATTAGATTTTAGAGTCTTAATTGTGCTTTTTTAGGGAAATGGTTTGACTACATGTGTTATAAGTGTAAATTTGGGGGTTGAACTAGGCACAAATTTACAGTGTACTTAGCACTATGTCAGGTATGGGGTAAAGATACAAAAGTATGAAAACCCAATTCCTTGTCCCAAATCCTTAAGGATATAACTGGAAAAAAATGTATAGGACACAGAAAATAATAATAAAATAACTAGAGGCCTGGTGCACAAAAATTCGTGCACTCTGGTTTGTGGTGGTCCCTTAACCCAGCCTGCGCCCTCTCACAGTCTGGGACTCCTCGGGGGATGTCCACCTGCCAGTTTAGGACTGCTCCCTGGGGGATCAGGCCTAAGCTGGCTGTGAGACATTCCTCTGGCAGCACGGGGAGTGGGCCTAAGCTGCAATTGGACATTCTTAGTGCTGCCGAGGAGGTGGGAGAGGCTCCCGCCACTGCCTCTACGCTGGCCAGTCGTGAGCCAGCTTTTGGCTGAGCAGCACCCCCCCTGTGGAAGCGCAATGACCACCAGGGGGCAGCTCCTGTGTTGAGCAACTGCCCCCTGGCGGTCAGTGCTCATCATAGTGACTGGTTGCTCCCTGTTGTTCCATTAGGGTCAATTTGCATATATTACCCTTTTATTATATAGGATGATGTATAAAAGGAATTCAGCGAAAGTAGAGATCATTGTGTGTGTGGATTAAGGGGTGAAGGCCTCATGAAGAAGGGGCAGCATGTGCTGGATCTAAAAGAATGGGAGGTTTGGCAATACATGTAGAAGAGTAAGGACTAACAGTAGAACAGAAACTGGTATGAATACATTTAAGAATGATGGAAGTTTATGACTTAGGACTATGGTTATCTGCAAAACAGGCAGAAGCAACTGTTTCAGTGCTCCGGAACTCAACCAGTGGTTTACAATAATCTGAAAAGTGTTTATGTTTGCTAAGTATTTAAATTTTAAGTTGTAACAGTGGGAATCTGTAGCATTCATGCCTGGAGCTGCTCCCATCGCACTCCACCCGTTCTCCTAATTTGGTTGATTCTTCAAGAGTAGGGAAGATCATGAGGATGGGCACTTTGCCTGCTGTGGTTGGAAGATGCACATTCAACTTGGAGCGGCAGGTGTTGCCAGCCTGGGAACATTGTCCATGGTAGTTAGGGTCTAGGGGCTAGGGGTATATGAGTTGTGAGGGCAGTGGCTTCATGTATGTGCAGAGGACCCATGAAAGAGTCCAGAGGGAATGAAAATCTCGGGAGACTTGAAAATGTTCTGAATGTTGAATGTGCTTGCTCCCCTGTCCACACATAGATTTTTTGGCAAGGATGACAGCCTATGTTGACTTAGAGTATTCGAGCAAAATCTCAGCTAACCACTAAGCTACATGGATAGATGGGCAACCCCAGGAAACCAGATTTTAAAATAAAAGCAAGACTTAAATAAAAGTAAAACTTCACATAATGTAGGAAGACAGATGCCAGAGATGTTATACCATATTATAGAAAACATTTAATTTTCAACATAAAATTATGACACATGTCAAGAAATAGGAAAATATGATATATTGAAGAAAAAAGGAAATAGAAGCTGATTGTCTCCACTGTTGGAATTCTACAGAGAAGGGTTTTTAAAGCAGTTGTTATAAGTATATTCTAAGAACTGAATGAGCCATGTGTCTAGAATTAAAGGAAAGTATGATAACGATGATTCAACAAATAGGGGGTCTCAATAGGGAGTTAGAAATTATAGAAAAACCAAATGGAAATTCTGGTGTTGAAGAGATACAAAAAATGAAATACTAAACTTTCTGGAGGAACTCAGCACCATATTCAAGTCAGCAGAATAACCAGGGAACTGATGTGTTGATGAGGGAGCTGAAAGAGAATGGGAACCACAGAGGAGGATGCGCTACTATGGTGATGGGAAACTCAATTGATTTCACTTTTCCTGATGTTTATGTAGCCCTCTGTAATTCAGGGCAGGAAGGCCTGTGGAAGCCCCTCAAAAAGATGTTTGTGGAAGACACTCAGCTACCTGCTGAGTTTGGCTTGTAGTTTTTGAAAGATGTTCTGTTTCTCATCAACTCTGCTAGCTGTAAGATTAAGGATATTGTTGTTTATTTTTTATTTCTGTAGGATTCATTTATTGCGATATCACTTTATCAAAAAACTAGAGGCCCGGTGCATGAATACGTGCATGGGTGGGGTCCCCTGACTGGTGATCGGGGCCAGTCGGGGCCGTCTCTCCCAGTTCTGATTGGGGCCGATGGGGTCAACGGGACCGCGGGAGGGCTCCAGGGCGTGTCCGGCCAGTCTCACCCCAGTCCCAATCAGCCTGACCTCAGCAGCATGCTAACCTACCTGTTGGAGCGTCTGCCCCTTGGTGGTCATAGTGACTGGTCAAGCGGTTGACTGAATGACACTTAGCATATTAGGCTTTTATATATATAGACTAGAGGCCTGATGCACAAAAGTTGTGCAAGGGGCTCGGCCCATCGCAGTCCCAGCTGCCTCGTGTCCCTATGGCCCCGCCCACTGGTCAATCCAGAAGGTCATTCTGGAAGGTCGTTCTGCTGGTCTAATGAGCATATTAGCTCTTTATTATATAGGATTATATAGGATAAGCTAATATAGTGAGGGTAAGGTGATGAGATAATTTATTGAATGATGAATTTGTTGGTATGTGGGTTATATAAGGGTTCTCCAGAGAACCAATGGGATGTGAGAGGTAGGGGTGTGTGTGTGTGTGTGTGTGTGTGTGTGTGTGTGTGTGTGTAAGAGATTCTAAGAAATTGGCTCACATAACTGTCAAGGCTGGTAAGCCTAAAATCTGGAGAAGAATAGCAATCTTAATCTGGAGGCAGAATTCCCTGTTCCTCCAAGAAGGTGCTAACAAAAATTATTATTAAAGCCTTCAACTGATTGGATGTGCCCCACATGATAGAGTACAATCTACTTAACTCAAGTTATATTGATTTACATGTTAATCTTATCTAAAAAAGTTTCACAGAAGTATCTAGAATAATATTTGACTAAATCTGGTTATTGTGGCCTATCTAAGTTGACAAATAAAATTAATCTGCACAGGAGCAATGAATCTAGTCCTGATTAAAATAGCATTTACCTACTTGAAAAAATGTATTGTAGATATTCATTTTCTTCCTCCCATTTTAAAAAATATTTTTATTGATTTCAGCGAGGAAGGGAGAGGGAGAGAGAGATAGAAGCATCAATGATGAGAGAGAATCATTGATTGGCTGCCTCCTGCATGCACCCTACTGGGGATTGAGCCTGCAATCCAGGCACATGCCCTTGACTGGAATCAAACCCGGGCCCCTTTAGTCCACAGGCCGATGCTCTATCCACTGAGCCAAGCCAACTAGGGCCCTCCCATTTTTACTCCTTAATTTATGTCATAGAAGGGGAATCATTCTGTCAATAGACTTCTGGATGTCTGTATTACCTAGTGGGCTGTTTTAAATAATGATAATTGATAAATAACATGGCAAAGAAACTTTTGAATTAAGTTCATAAGTCACTTCATACATCCTAAGTTCTAGGCTAAGGTATCTTGTTATTAGTGTATATGTATAAGCTCTCTATATTTTTTCTCTTCTGGTTTATACCTTTCTCTCTAATGCCAAAGGCTGCTGGAAAATACTCGTTTTGTTTTCAGTTATTTATTTGCTGAACTGATTATGTAGCATCTTTGTCAGAATGTTTACAGTCACAGGAAGGACATTTTCATAGAGGCCTGTGTTCTGTTTCTTGTAAGTGTCATATTGCAGTTGTGAATAGAATTTTCTCTCTAATCTGAGCAAGCGATCTGTGAGTATGTATATATTTTAAGTGTTATTCTAAGTGTTAGCATTAGGTTGGCAGATGGTGATGTCAAATACACAAGACACTTTTCAGTAACTTTAAAGTTGACTGTAATAGTAGAGAAATCTCGTTATAGGGGAATTCTTTTAGAATCTGTTTCCCAATTTTTGGGATAAAAAAAAGTTACAACTCAGTCTTTCTTTTATGAGGCATGTACTTGTTGACTATGCTAATATAGCACCAGGGACTGGAAGGCAAATGTTCAATGCCTGCTATGTACTGTCTGTTAAATATTTTCCATTAAGTAACATCATTTAATCCCAAAACAAGCCTGTGAAGGAGATCGTATTATCCTCATTTTATACACCAGGAAACTGATGCTAGGGCCCAATTAGTTGTGGACCTAGGCCTTTGCCTCACTTGCCAGCCTCCAGATTTTGAGAAAAGTTTTAAATCTGAGGACACATATATACTGAACCAGGTTGTTAACATCTTCAAAGCTAGTAAGACCTCATTCCCCCTTTGGAGAGGTACAGGACATGTCATTTGCCATCTGTTTCCCTGGCAAATGCTTAATTGAGTACCTGGTGCTTTAGACATTGTCGTTGCTTATATTTACAATTTATACTGCTTCTTAAATTATTCTTGGGGAAATACAAAATATTTTTTAAATACAATTTTCATTTTTATAAACTTATAGTACCTTTTCAAAGAAGTGGGAGTTGCTATGGAAATAATCCGAGTTCTTCCTCATATTTTATCCTTTAGCTATGAACATATTATGCTTTAGCCCACAATTGAAAATACTGGCTCTAATTGCATTCATTGATAGTGATGTGTTCTTTCTTTTGTGTGTATATGGGTGTTTGTGTCTATCTGTGTATGTGTGTAAGAGGCAATACTATAATCATTCCAGATAAGTTATGTAAGGTCTTGGAGGGAGATAATGTTTATTGTGCTACTGATCCAGGGATTAAGTCAGTGCCTTGTGTAACGATTTGAAGGAGGGAGAGGAAGTGTAGACAGTATACTAGGGATATACACTCTCTTAGGAAACTAAAGCTCTTTGTATATTGTATACTAAACAGTTCCAGTAATGTAGCTGTTTGTGGTTAGGATCTTTTTTTTTTTTTTTTTGAGAAAATTAGGTTTCTTTTCTTTCTTTCTTTTTTTAAAAATAAATCTTTATTCAGATTATTACAATTGTTTCTCCTTTTTCCCCCCATCGCTCCCCTCCAACCGGTTCCCACCCCACCTTCTGCCCTTACCTCCCCTCCACTGTCCTCATCCATAGGTGTACAATTTTTGTCCAGTCTCTTCCTGCACCTCCCCATACCCTTTTCCCCCTGAGAATTATCAGTCCACTCCCTTTCTATGCCCCTGATTCTATTATATTCACCAGTTTGTTCTGTTCCTCACGTTTTAATTCACTTGTTTTTTAGGTTCACTTGTTGATAGATATGTATTTGTTGTTCATAATTTTTATCTTTACTTTTTCCTTCTTCCTCTTCTTAAAGAATACCTTTCAGCATTTCATATAATACTGGTTTGGTGGTGATGAACTCCTTTAGCTTTTTCTTATCTGTGAAGCTCTTTATCTGCCCTTCAATTCTGAATGATAACTTTGCTGGGTAATCTTGGTTGTAGGTTCTTGCTGTTCATCACTTTGAATATTTCTTGCCACTCCCTTCTGGCCTGCATAGTTTCTGTTGAGATATCAGCTGACAGTCGAATGGGTGCTCCCTTGTAGGTAACTAACTGTTTTTGTCTTGCTGCTTTAATATTCTCTCTTTGTCTTTTGCTCTTGGCATTTTAATTATGATGTGTTTTGGTGTGGTCCTCTTTGGATTCCTTTTGTTTGGGGTTCTGTGCGCTTCCTGGACTTGGAAGTCTATTTCTTTCACCAGGTGGGGAAATTTTCTGTCACTATTTCTTCAAATAGGTTTTCAGTATGTTGTTCTCTCTCTTCTTCTGGGACCCCCATAATTCTGATGTTGGTACGCTTGAAGTTGTCCCAGAGGCTTCTTACACTATCTTCAACTTTTTGGATTTTTTTTTTTCTTTTTGCTTTTTCGGTTGAGTGTTTTTTGCTTCTTTATATTTCAATTCTTTAACTTGATTCTTGCATTCCTCTAGTCTGTTGTTGGGTCTCTGTATAATACTTTTTATTTCAGTCAGTGTATGTTTAATTTCTAGTTGGTCCTTTTTCATATCTTCGAGGGTCTCATTATATTTATCGGCCTTTTCTAGGATAGTCTTGAAAAGCCTTATAACCGTGGTTTTGAATTCTATATCCAGTCGTTTGTTTTCCTCCATTTCTTTCATTTGTGATCTGTTTCTTTGTCTCCGCATTTTCGTTGCTTCCCTGAGTTGGTAGGGTAGCTTTTTGTGCTAGGTTTCCTATATGGCCCTGTGCGTCGGCCTCCCCAGTTAACCTGAGGTGGACACTCTTGGTGCACCTCTTTGTGGACTGTGTGTACAGCCTTGTTGTAGTTAAGTCTTGATTGTTGTTGGTATCACTGGGAGGAATTGACCTGCAGGCCAGTTGGCTGTGAGGATCAGCTGTGTCTACGCTGGGAGAAGTTCAGTGCTGGAGACAGCATTATAGGATTAGACTTGCCAAATTGCAAAAGCTTCTGTGCTCAGCTTGGATGGGGTGGAGTCTCAGGGCGGAGCAGACAGTCTTGGCTTCCCATCAGTCTGGCCCTTGCGCGCACGCCTCCAGATCTCTGCCTTCCCTGCTTCCCAAGCCTCCGCCTGAGAGTCCAGATTCTCCCCGCAAGAGCATGGGTCCCCAGGGGCTCGCCTGGAACTAGGGTTCAGTGCAGTCAGAACTGGGGCTCAGCCCAGTCAGGAGTTTCCGACTCCCTTCTGCTAGGGAAAGCCTGTGGCAACCTCAGTAGTCTTTGTGCACACTGGCACACGTGTGTGCCTCTAGACCCCTGCCCACCGGGGCTCTCCCGGCTCTCTGCATCTCCGAGTGCCTTTCTCTCTACCTGACAGTCCAGACTCCCCCTGTATGAGCCTGAGTCCACGGGGTTTCGCCGGGAACTGGGGTTCAGTGCAGTCGGAACTGGGGTTCAGTGCAGTGGGGGGCTTCCTTCCCCCTCCCGCCAGAGAAAGTCAGCCAGGCTCTCAGCCGCCCTTCCTCTCTGCACGCACAAAGACCCTTTGCCGTACCTCAACCCTTTGCCGTTCCTCCGAATCTCCGTGAGCTTTTCTCTTTCCTTCTAGTTGTAGAATTTCCACTCAGCCAGCTTTCCTGTGGTTCTGGATGGTGTCCCTTCTGAATTTTAGTTGTAGTTTTGAAATTATTGTGCAAGGCAGCAGTTTAGGTGTTTACCTATGCTGCCATCTTGGTTTCTTGTGGTTAGGATCTTGTTGGGTATTATGAATAATTGCAAAAGAGTAATATTATTAAACAGTTAACTGCATACCTAGAAGAATGGTTATCCCAACATAAAATATACTATCATCATGTTACACACAATGTGGATTGGAGATGTGATGTTTACATAGATAAACATAGAATATTGGAAGTAGAAAGAACCTTGAAGATCATGTAATTTAACCACAGAAATTTCCATTATGTATCCATTTGGTGGTGGGAAGTTCTTGTAAGAGTGAGAACATTTCTTCATTTCAATTGGTTAGGAATCTCTTACCCTTTAGTTAAATATGCACTCTGCGGCTATATTTCCAAGGTTGGATTTTAATCCAAAAAATTAAATTAGCAGTTTTATTGAGTTATAATTGAAATACAGTAAACTATGTATATTTGAAGTGTAGAATTTTATGTTTGATGTAAGTATAAACCTATAAAAACATCACTACAAGCAAGATAATGAATATATCACCCCCTGGAGATTCTGCATTTCTGTTTATAATTCCCCCCTTCGCACAGCTCTTTTTCCTTAGATAACTACTGATCTACTTTCCATCATTTTATTTATTAAAAAATATTTTATTTTTATTGATTAAAGTATTATATGTGTACATATCTTCCCATTGCCCTCCCCCCACCCCACTCCCATACATGCCCTCACCCCCCTGTGTCTTGCGTCCATTGGTTATGCTTATATGCATGCATACAAGTCCTTCAGTTGATCTCCTATCTCCCGCACCCCACCCCAACCTTCCCGCTGTAATTTGACAGTCTGTTCGATGCTTTACTGCCTCTGTATCTATCTTTTTGTTCATCAGTTTATAAAGTTCTTTATTATCCATAAATGAGTGAGATCATGTGGTATTTTTCTTTCATTGCCTGGCTTATTTCACTTAACATAATGCTCTCCAAGTCCATCCAGGCTGCTGCAAATGGTAAGAATTCCTTCTTTTTTATAGCAGTATAGTATTCCATTGTATAGATGTACCATAGTTTTCTGATCCAGTCATCTGCTGACGGGCATCTAGGCTGTTTCCAAATCTTAGCTATTGTAAATTGTGCTGCTATGAACATAGCGGTGCATATATCCTTTCTGATTGGTGTTTCTGGTTTCTTAGGATATATTCCTAGAAGTGGGATCACTGGTTCAAATGGGAGTTCCATTTTGAGTTTTTTGAGGAAACTCCATACTGTTCTCCACAGTGGCTGCACCAGTCTGCATTCCCACCAGCAGTGCACGGGGGTTACTTTTTCTCCGCATCCTCACCAGCACTTGTCATTTGTTGATTTGTTGATGATTGCCATTCTGACAGGTGTGAAATGGTACCACATTGTCGTTTTGATTTGCATCTCTCGGATAATTCGTGACTTTGAGCACATTTTCATATGTCTCTTGGCCTTCCTTCTGTCTTCTTTCGAAAAGTATCTATTTAGGTCCCTTGCCCATTTTTTTATTGGGTCATTTATCTTCCTTTTATTGAATTGTATGAGTCCCCTGTAAATGTTGGAGGTTAAATCTTTATCAGTGATAACATTTGCAAATATGCTGTCCCATACAGTGGGCTTTCTTGTTGTTTTGTTGATGGTTTCTTCTGCTGTGCAAAAGCTTTTTATTCTGATGTAGTCCCATTTGTTTATTTTTTCTTTAGCTTCCATTGCCCTAGGAGTGATATCAGTGAAGAAGTTCCTTCGGCATATGTCTGAGATTTCTGTGCCTGTGGATTCTTCTAGTATTTTTATGGTTTCCCGTATTATGTTTAAGTCCTTTTTCCATTTTGAGTTTATTTTTGTGTATGGTGTAAGTTGGTGGTCTAGTTTCATTTTTTTTTTTTTTTGTATATCTGTCCAATTTTCCCAGCACCATTTATTGAAGAGACTGTCTTGACTCCATTGTATGTTCATGCCTCCTTTGTCAAATATTAATTGAGCATAGTGGTTTGGGTTGATATTTGGGTTCTCTATATTCTCTTCCATTGGTCTGTATGCCTGTTCTTGTACCAGCACCAGGCTGTTTTGAGAACAGTGGCTTTGTAATACAGCTTGAAATCTGGTATTGAGATCCCTCCTACTTTCTCAGGAATGCTGTGGCTATTCAGGGTCTTTTTTTTTTTTATTCCAGATGAATTTTTGGAGAGTTCTTTCTAGGTCTGTGAAATATGCTGTTGGTATTTTAATGGGGAATGCATTGAATCTATAGATTGCTTTGGGTAGTATGGACATTTTAATGATGTTGATTCTCCCAATCCATGAACACGATATGCTCTTCCATGTATTTATGTCTTCCTCTATCTCTTTTTTCAGTGTTCTGTAGTTTTCTGAGTAGAGGTCTTTTACCTCCTTAGTTAAGTTTATTCCTAGGTATCTTAATTTTTTTGGTGCGATGGTAAATGGGATTGTTTTCTTAGTCTTTCTTTCTGTAAGTTCACTGTTGGTGTATAGAAATGCCATAGATTTCTTGGCGTTAATTTTGTATCCTGCTATATTGCCAAATTCATTTATTAAGTCTAATAATTTTTTTGATGGAATCTTTAGGATTTTCTATGTACAGTATCATGTCATCTGTAAATAAGGACAGTTTTACTTCTTTTCCAATTTGGATGTCTTTTATTTCTTCTTGTCTAATCGCAATGGCTAGGACTTCTAGTACTATGTTGAACAGGAGTGGTGAAAACAGGCATCCCTGTCTTGTTCCTATTTTTAGGGGAAATGGTTTTAGTTTATGCCCATTGAGTATGATGTTGGCTATGGGTTTGTCATATATGGCTTTTATTATGTTGACGTATGATCCTTCTATTCCCACCTTGCTGAGAGTTTTTATCAAAAATGGGTGTTGGATTTTTGTCAAATGCTTTTTCTGCATCAATTGATATGACTATGTGGTTTTTATCTCTCAATTTGTTTATGTGATGTATTGCGTTTATTCATTTGCAGATATTGTACCATCCTTGCATTACTGGGATAAATCCTACTTGGTCATGGTGTATGATCTTTCTGATGTAGTGCTGGATCCGATTTGCTAGAATTTTGTTGAGGATTTTGGCATCTATGTTCATGAGGGATATTGGCCTGTAATTCTCTTTCATTGTGTTGTCTATCTGGTTTTGGTATTAGGGTGATGCTGGCTTCATAGAAGGAGCTTGGAAGTGTTCCTTCCTCTTGAATTTTTTGAAATAGTCTGAGGAGGATAGGTTTTAATTCTTCCTTGAATGTTTGGTATAACTCCCCTGTGAAGCTGTCTGGCCCCAGGCTTTTGTTTGCTGGAAGCTTTTTAATGACTGCTTCAATTTCTTCCATAGTTATTGGCCTATTGAGATTTTTAGACTCTTCCTGATTGAATTTTGGAAGGTTGTATTTTTCTAGAAATATGTCCATTTCCTCCAGGTTGTTCAGTTTGTTGGAATAGAGTTGTACATAGTATTTTTTAACAATCCTTTGTATTTCGGTGGGGTCTGTTGTTATTTCTCCTCTTTCATTTCTGATTTTGTTTATATGGGTCCTCTCTCTTTGCTTCTTGGTGAGTTGATGAGAGGTTCATCAATCTTGCTTGTCCTTTCAAAGAACCAGCTCTTGGCTTTGTTGATCTTTCGTATTGTTTTTTTGGTCCCTATGTCGTTTATCTCCACTCTGATCTTTATTATTTCCTTCCTTCTGCTTACACTGGGCTTTTCTTGTTGCTCTCTTTCTAATTCTTTGAGTTGTAGGGTTAGATAATTTATTACCATTGTTTCTTGTTTTTTTGCAGTAGGCTTGGAGAGCTATGAACTTCCCTCTCAAGATTGCTTTCGCTGTGTCCCATAGATTTTGGATTGTTGTGTTTTCATTGTCATTTGTTGTCATGATGTTTTTTTATTTCTTGATCTCTCTGGTAACCCAGTCATTGTTTAATAGCATGCTATTTAGTTTCCAAGTGTTTTATGCCATTGTTATCTGAGAACATGCTTGATATGATTTCTATCTTCTTGAATTTGAAGAGACTTTGCCTGTAGTTTATCCTTGAAAATGTTCTGTGTGCACTGGAGAAGAATGTATATTCTGTGTCTTTGGGGTGAAATGTTCTAAAGATGTCAATTAAGTCCATCGGATCTAGTGTGTCATTTAGGATTGCTGTTTCTTTGCTGATTTTTTTGTTTAGAGGATTTATCCAGTGGTGTCAGTGGGGTATTAAAGTCCCCTACTATGACTGTATTGCTATCAGTCTCTCCCTTAATATCTTCCAGAAGATATGTATTTGGGTGCTCCTGTATTGGGTGTATATATGTTTACCAGAGTTATATCTTCTTGTTGAATTGCTCCCCTTAGTAATATGTTGTGGCCTTTCTCATCTCTTGTTATGGCCTTTACTTTGAGGTCTATTTTATCAGATATGAGTATCGCAACCCCAGCTTTTTTTTCTCATTTCCATTTGCCTGAAAAATGTTTTTCTATCCCTTCATTCTCAGTCTGTGTGAATCCTTTGTTCTGAGATGGGTCTCTTGCAGACAGCTAATATATGAGTCATGTTTTCTTATCCATTCAGCTACCCTATGTCTTTTGATTTGTGCATGTAATCCATTTACGTTTAATGTTATTATTGACAAGTACATGTTTGTTGTCATATTTTTCCTTAATGTTTGTGTTTTTTCTTGCCTTTCTCTTTCTCCTTTTTGCAGCAGTTCCTTTAGCATTTCTTGCATTGTTGGCTTGGTTGTGATTAACTCTCTTAGCCTTTTTTGGTCTGTGAAGCTCCTGATTCCACCTTCAATTTTGAATGATAGCTTTGCTGGGTAAAGTATTCTTGGGTTCAGTTCCTTGCTTTGCATCACTTGTAAATTTCATTCCATTCCCTCCTGGCCTGGCGTGTTTCTGTTGAGAAATCCATTAATATTCTAATAGGAAAACCCTTGTAGGTAACTGTCTGTCTTTCTCAGGCAGCCTTTAAGATTCTTACTTTGTCGTTGGTGTTTGTCAATTTAATTTTGATGTGTCTTGGTGTTGGTCTTTTAGGGTTCATCTTGTTTGGGACTCTATGTGCTTCTTGGACTTGCATGGTTTTTTTCTTGCCAATATCAGGGAAGTTTTCTGTCATTATTTCTTCAAACAGGTTTTCTATTCCTTGCTTTTCTTCCTCTCCTTCTGGTTCCACTTTTATGTGAATATTGTTTCATTTTGTGTTGTCCTAAAGCTCTCTTAAGCTCTCCTCTTGCTTTTTAAGTCTTCTTTCCAGTTGCTGCTGTGTTTATGTGTTTTTTCCTACCTTGTCTTCTAATTCGCTGATGCGGTCCTCAGCCTCTTCTAATCTACTGTTTAAGCCTTCCATTGTGTTCTTTATTGCAGCTATGTCGTTCTTCATCTCCTCTTGGTTCCTTTTCATGTTGATGACATTCTCATTCAGGTCCTTATAATTCTCATTGAGTTGTGTGTATTTGTCATCCATCCATTTAAATATCCTTATAACCATTACTCTGAATTCTTTTTCTGTTAAGCTGCTAGCCTCAGTTTCATTTAACTCCCTTTCTTGTGATTCCCTCTTTTTCTTTCCTTTGGGGATTGCTTTTTTGTCTTCCCATGTTTTCCTGTAATGTTTTTTTTTTAATTTTATTTTTATTTTTATTTTTTATTTATTTTTTTTTAAATAAATCTTTATTGTTCAGATTATTACAGGTGTTCCTCTATTTTTCCCCCATAGCTCCCCTCCACCATAGCTCCCCTCCACCTGATTCCCCACCCCACCCCATGCCCTTACCCCCGCCATTGTCTTCATCCATAGGAGTAAGATTTTTGTCCAATCTCTTCCCGCACCCCTCACACCTGCTTCCCCTGAGAATCGTCAGTTCACTCCCTTTCTATGTCCCTGATTCTATTATATTCACCAGTCCATTCTGTTCTTCAGATTTTTTATTCACTTGATTTTTAGATTCATTTGTTGGTAGGTATGTATTTGATGTCATTTTGTTGTTCATAATTTTTATCTTTACCTTTTTCTTCTTCTTCCTCTCCTTAAAGAATACCCTTCAGCATTTCATGTAATCCTGGTTTGGTGGCGATGAACTCCTTTAGCTTTTTCTTGTCTGTGAAGCTCTTTATCTGACCTTCAACTCTGAATGATAGCTTTGCTGGGTAGAGTAATCTTGGCTGTAGGTTCTTGCTGTTCATCACTTTGAATATTTCTTGCCACTCCCTTCTGGCCTGCATAGTTTCTGTTGAGAAATCAGCTGACAGTCGTATGGGTACTCCCTTGTAGGTAATTAACTGTTTTTCTCTTGCTGCTTTTAATATTCTCTCTTTGTCTTTTGCCCTTGGCATTTTAATTATGATGTGTCTTGGTGTGGTCCTCTTTGGATTCCTCTTGTATGGGGTTCTGTGTGCTTCCTGGACTTGTACATCTATTTCTTTCACCAGGCAGGGAAAATTTTCTGTCATTATTTCTTCTAATAGGTTTTCAATATTTTGCTCTCTCCCTTCTTCTGGCACCCCAAAAATTCGGATGTTGGTTCGCTTAAAGTTGTCCCAGAGGCTCCTTACACTATCTTCATATTTTTGGATTCTTTTTTCTTTTTGTTTTTCTGGTTGGATGTTTTTTGTTTCCACATATTTCAGATCTTTGGTTTGATTCTTGGGGTATGTTGATCTACAGTTGAGTTTCTGCATATTCTTTATTTCAGACAGTGTATGCTTCATTTCTGACTGATCCTTTTCCATTTTTTTGGCATTCTCATTAAGCTCCTTGAAGGTCTCATCAAGTTTCTCAGCGGTTTTAAGAAGATTCTTGAGTAACCTTATAAATGTGGTTCTGAACTCTATGTCATCCAGTAGTTTGCTTTCCTCCGTTTCTTTCATTCGTGACATGTTTCTTTGTCTCCTCATTTTGGCTGCTTCCCTGTGTTGATGGAGTAGCTTTGTGTGGTAGGTGACCTATAGGGGGCAGTAGCTCAGCCTCCCCAATCACCTGATGTGGACACTCTTGGTACACCCCTTTGTGGGCTGAGTGTAAAGACTTGGTGCAGTTAAAGCCTTAATTGCTGTTGGTATACTGGGAGGAATTGACCTCCAGGCCAATTAGCTGTGAGCACTCACTGTGTCTATAATGGAAGAACTGCTGCACTGAAGACACACTTATGGGGCAGGACTTGTTTCAGTGGGGCTTTGGTGCTCACTGAGTCTGCCTTTGAATGTGTCACTTATGGATGTGAGGAGTTGAAATCTGGTGTCTCACTCTGACCACTAGGTACACTGGCTTCTGGGTCTCCAATGGGGTGCAGGTCAGCTACTGTCTGAGGCCATCCAGCAGGAGCTACAGTGAGAGCTACAGTTTTCTCCTCTTTGCTTGGGGTTTGGAGGTTTTGGAGCTGTCTGACCCAGGCTGCAAGTTTGCTAGGTTAAGCTGCGATAGGGCGGGGCTTTCTTCTGCTAACGCTGCTGCTTGGAGCTTGGGTGGGTTTGTAGGTTGTGCAGGGCGGGGCCTCAGGGCGTCACTAGGCTAGGGCGTGGCAAACAGCAATGGCTGCTAGTTAGCCGGCTCTGTGTCCCCAAGGGCGTCCCGGAGTCCCGTGCCCCAGTGCTGTAAACAATTATTCCTGCGCGCAGCTCTGCAAGTAAGCCCCCCTCACTGGCAGACAGTCCAGCTTCTCCCCGTAGGAGTTTGGGTCCCCCGCGTCTCCCCAGAAACTGGATTTCAGAGTAATTGGGGGCTTGTCTCCCTTTGGGTTGAAAAAAGCAACGCCCGCCGCCAGCCCGGATCACGCGCCTCCGTACCTCAGCTTTTCAGCGCTCGTGCACGTCTCGATGCTCTTTTCCCTTTCCTTCTAGTTGTAGAACTTCCACTCAGCCAGCTTTCCCATGGTTCTGGGTGATAGACGTTTTGTCTTTTAGTTGAATTTTTGAAATTGTTGCGCGAGGCAGCAGTTTAGGTGTTTACCTATGCCGCCATCTTGGATTCTCCGCTTCTCCTGTAATGTTTTAATTGCATATCCAGTTGCTTTGCTACCCAGGTTCTTATGGGGATGGTGCTACTGGTGTAATCTCTCAGTTCTCCTGGGCTTGGTAATCTAGTGTAGCTCTCTACTTGAGCTATTTGGGTTCTCTTGATGTAGGCCTGCGAGCTTGAGAGGTACAACTGTGGTGTCTAGAAGCCAGCCACTGCGGAGGGGAGTGTCCCAATTTTTGCTGTCTTGCACCCTTCATTGAAATCATGCGTGCCCAGCAGGGACTCACAGTGGCACCCAGGAACCATCTGTTGGGGTGATGGGGCTAAGGCGGCCTGAACTTTGGAAGGGCATGACTGCGATGTCCAGAGTTCTGTTGTTGTGTGGTGGGCAGACTCAGCTTTTGCTGCTGCACCTGTGGTGGATAGGTGCTCGCTCCCAGTGGCGGCTCACAGGGGCACCCGCAGTACATTTGCCAGCAAGACACACTGAAGCACTCTGAAGGGCCCTGGCAGTGTAGCTGCGTAATTGAGGTGCCTGTAGGCAGGTATCCAGGATGAGTGAATTCAGAATTTCTACTGCTGGGGGGGAGTGCGCCCCTGTTTGTCCAAGATCACACCCAGGGAGAGCTCACAGTGGCTCCCACGAGTGCTCTGTGGGTAGACGGGCTCTGGGTGCCTGCCTGTTGGAAATTCGCATCTGTGGAGGTGCGTTCGCCAGCACAGAACTCTGACGCGCTCTGAGGGTTCATGGCACTGAGTTTGAGCAGATAGGGTGAATGTGGGCAGTTATTCAGAAAGAGAGAATTCAGAATTTCTACTGTGGGGCAGCGCACCCTTGTCCGTACAAAATCACACCCACGGGGCTCCCAATGGCTCCCAGGCGCTGCCTACGGAGTGGTGGGCCCTGGATGCCTGCGTGCTAGAAATGCGGGAATGTTTTGTCAGGAGTTCTGCCGCTGGGGAGGGGGAGGTTACACTTACTGCTGCTGAGCGGCGCACCTTTGCAGGTGTAAGTCCCAGGGTCAGCGGGTCTGTGGGTGGGGCAGCAGGATTTTGGCTGGAGTGGCTGCTGGGTCCCGGGGCAGTTCCAAGGCCTGTACGGTTGGTGGTGCTGATGAGTTCCTAAAAAAGGCTCTTTTCCCCTTCAAGATGGTGTGGGCTCCGTGCTGAAGTCTCGCAGTCCGGGGAGTGCCCATAGTGGTGGTAGTCTCTCCTTGTCCAAGAGAGCCTGTCTGCTAGTCCCTGCTGCTCCTACGGGGATTTAACTAACTGTCCCTCACTCACACACACACACACCACACACATCCACACCCTCTCCTTTCATACCCTCACTCACTTCCTTTCCTTCACCGTCCTGCCAGCTGCCATCTTCAAGACCTACTTTCCATCATTTTAGATTATTTTGTATTTTCTAGAATTTTATATAAAATGTGATCATGTAATATACACTTTCCCTTGTGTTATGCATTATATTTATTTTGAGGTTCATTCTTGTTGCATTTATCAACAGTTCATTTATTTTTATTGCTGATCAATATGGTATATGGGCATACCACAATTTGATTATTCATTCACTTGGTGGATATGCTTGTTTCTTAAGTTTTGGCTTTTACAAAGAATGCTGCTGTGAACATCATGTTGAAGTCTTTGTAGATACATGCTTTCTTTTCTCTGGGATAAACACCTATGAGTAGAATGGCTGAACCACATGTTGATGTATGTTTTTCATAGTGGTTGTCTCATTTTACATTCCTGCCAGCATTGTATGTATATTTGGAGAGCAAGAGATTCGAGAGTGCCAAAAAGGTTGAAAAATTGGTTAGGAGAAATGGTGCATATATAAGTGAAACAAAGGAAAAACCGTAAATAATGATCTTATAAAGAGGATTGAAAATAAACATAAAATAAAACAAAGTATATTTTCTTTAGTTAGTTTACTCTGTTGAATTTGTTGTATATTCTAGGAAATTGCATCATGTCATGTGAGATAGTCATAATACTTGAGACGAGGAGATACTACTTTTTTCATACAAAGATTCCTCTTTTACGGCTATGTCATGTTGTCTTTTTTTGTCATAGTGTCAAGAAAAATATAATTTTCATCAAACGTGCCTGATTCTGAGGTTGAATGTCTACCTGAAAGTAGATTAACTTTAATAGTGACCTATAATCTATATTTACTTTCAAATTAATGTATATTATATAAACTTTTTAAAAAAATCTTAACAATTAACATTTCTTTCTCTCTGTGAAAATATGGATTGGGATAGAATTCATTGTAGTTTTTGCCATTAAAAGTTAATGGAAATAATTTTCCACGTAATGCCTTTTCATTTAGTGGCAGAGTTTTCAGGAACAAATTAAAGTTACTAAGTGAGGCATGCATGTTTGAGTAATTGTGTTGTACTATTGTGTTAAGTTTTTTATTTTGTGGGTTTGGGGGATATTTTCATTAAGATAAAACTCTAGTTTCCCAGTAGTTTTGTGTGAATGATTTTACTCCTTTTTTGTTCATAATAAGCTCAATATGATTTTTCTGGGCAGCATTAAGAATCAGTTTTATAGAGATTAGGGGCTGTGGTTGGAGAGGTTTGGATGCTTTATCTGGGTTTCTTTAATAAATGATACCTTGGGGCAGTGGCTTCCGTTCTTCCTCAGGTTTTCTGATAAGACCCTTACCTTCAGCTCTTTCTTCTATCTTTTCTTTACCACTAAACTCCTGAGGATACATCCCATGTCTGATGTGATTCCCATGACATACTTCTCTGGTCCTTCACATGCTCCCTCTCATCCCCTGACTTTGGAGTAATTAGTAGCTGACAATTTGATCCAATGTATTTCAGATTTTTAAAAGTATTTCCCTACTCCCTTGCTTCTGAGAGTAAATCCTAGGTGATTTCTCTATGCTCTGCCAGGACTAAGACTGTTGTACTTACTCCCTTATCGTTTTTCAAGTAATCCCTGCTCAGGTCTGGGCCAGCTCAGGAGAAGACTCTGCCAGTTTTGAATATTTAAGCCTCTCTTCCCCAAATAAATAAAGTTGTTGTGTTTTTCTCTCTCTAGTTATGCTGTAGTTTGATTCAGGGGCGATTTCATTTGCTTTCCTTGTTGATATGTATTGTTTTTCAAAGATATTTGGAGATTCAGAGTTAGGTAGCCATGTATAAATATACAAACACATTGGTAAAAGCATTTAGGTCGTATTTTTTTGTTTTGAGAGAGAGAGAGAGAGAGAGAGAGAGAGAGAGAGAGAGAGAGAGAGAGAGAGATTGACATTAAAGTGAGAGAGACATATTGATTGGTTGCCTCCTGTACAAGCCCCTGACTGGGCTGGGGATCTAGCCTACAAACGAGGTACGTGCCCTTGACCAGAATCGAACCCATAATCTTGAGCAATTTGTTAGGAAATTATACAGGTGTTTCTAGAAATTTGAATAAGGAAAACTTGCCAGAGGATAGTAGTCTATTGTGTGTGAACCTTCAACTCAAATCTTGACACTCAGATATTCTGGATCACACTGGGCTTTAAGTGGCAGATTTTATTTTATTGATTTTTTACAGAGAGGAAGGGAGAGGGAGAGAGAGTCAGAAACATCAATGAGAGAGAAACATCAATCAGCTGCCTCCTGCACGCCCCCCATTGGGGCTGTGCCCTCAACCAAGGTACATGCCCTTGACCGGAATCGAACCTGGGACCCTTGAGTCCCCAGGCCACCACTCTATCCACTGAGCCAAGTCACTTAGGACAGTGGCAGCTTTTGTAGTATTTAAATCTAATAGGAGCTAATAGTGATAAATCTAATAGGGATATTTATGGCTAATGGATTTGATTTTCATTTTGGGTTCTACAATTTTCTTCTATATGCATTTAGCCTAATGGTGGTACTCTGTAATATTCACTGATATTCCTGAATCCATGGATAGAATTGTCTAGAATAATGAAAAGAACAAAGATTTTAAAGTTACACAGACCTAGATCTGAATTGTTACATAAATGAAATTATTTACCAGTTCTCAGGTTCAGTTTCCTTATTTGTAAAGTGGTGCTCATAAGTAACTGCTGTGAAATATGGCAGTGCTTTAGAGTATTTAGGAAAGTGTTGGGCCCTTATTAGGCGCACCTCCTATTATTTGGGTCAGAAAGATACGAAGCATAGCCAGGGAGCACTCATTACCAAAGGCTTCTTTTCATATACACGTGAAGAACAAATGTATACCTATGTATATATAAAGCCACCCTGTGTGACTATTGGAGAAATATGGCTGCGCCCAACTTATCCAGTACTTGTGCTAAAGTCTGTCAGCCTTCACATCCTAGTCTAGTAATGGACCTGGTAGCATCTCTGATGAATAGGAGCCCTTTACTTTCATTGGAGAATTATAATTAGTTTATATTCCCCCCCCCCAAAGAACCTCATGTTATATTTATATATTTATATTTTCATTGAGGTGTAATTGAAACATGACAAACTTCACATAAAGTGTACAGTGTGATACATTTTGACATTTGTATATGCCCACGAAACCATCACTCCAATCAGGATAATGAGCATATCCCTCATACACAATGGTTTTTAATGCATCCCTTCTGCCCTTCCTGGCACTCACTAGAAGCAGCACATTTTTGTGTAGTGTCTCTGAGTATCACTGAGGTCTTTATTTTTGGGAGATACTTTGCTGTCATGCTGTTTAAGGTGACTTTAATATACCGTTAAAAACATAAAGGTGGGAGTCTTGAATTCAATGTCGCTTTTTCTTCTGCTCTGCATCTTAAACGAAAGGCCCTTCAAAAGTGAAGTTTTCCATCTCGAACCAGTACATAAAACTACTAACAGGCTTGCAGTTTCTCTGTGTAATCATTTCAAAACAACAGTTTTTTCAGCCACCAAAAGGATGCAGTCTTGACATATAAATAGAAAACAGATTAGGTTTTTGGCTGATATTGCTATACTGGTTTAAATGTTGGTTCAGTCAACTTCAGGCTTAGATTACAAGATTTGCAAATTAAAGAAAAACCAAAAGGGAAAGAACATCTGCATAGATTCCGACTTGGTGGAATTTCGTTCAGGCAGACTTCCTCTATTTCTGATGGGACAGAGCATGTGCACAGTGAAAAAGCCTTGAAAAGAGATCAGTTGTGTTGTGATAATCCTAATAAGCACAAAATTGATGATGAAAATGAAGTAATTCATTATGGAGATCCATGAGAGTTTCCAAATCAACTGTTATTTCACAGTTTTGGGGGGCAATATTTTGTTGATGTAGCTATATGGTATTTAGACAATAAATTCATGCTAAATCTCACTCGTTTTGTGACTTAATGATTTTCTTGAATCAAAGAATTGGGAGTTGAGAAAGGTTATTTGCTTTAACTAATACTTAAATATATTTTAATCACTTGCTATGTCAATATAATTGATTATCTAGGCTGCCATCCCCTAGGAATGCTTAATTTTAATGTTTCTTTTTTCTTTTATTCTAAGAGGGGCTTTACATTCTTTCAAGAAATATTTATGGGCACTGACTATATTTCAGCTAGTTACAGTATCTCTTTCTAGTACTATTCCAATGATTGAACACCTTTAAGTAGCATTTCTTTATGATTGAGAATTGTAAATCCTACTGTAATGGTACATAACGTGATACTGTTACACAAGTCTAGTTGGCAGACTTCCCTGAAAGATGGCAGAAATCCTTGAAGCCATCCAGATCTTGAGGGGGAAAAGGACAAATGGGAAGTCCTGGGTAGTTACTTTGTGGGAAAGGTCATGCTAAGTGAAGTGGTAGAGGAAATTGTTGTTTTTGTTTTTAATGCTAAAAGATTTTGGGTTCTGTATTTGTGCAGGGTGGTACAGAGGGCCACAATTTCCTTGTTTATTTTTATGTGTAAGGCTGTTAGTCATATCTTAGGTTACAGAGGACCAAATCCTTGAGGAGAATTGGAAAAGATAAACTTCTCTTGGGCTTATAGTTTGCTAAAAATCTAAAAAAATTATGAGTGATTTGAATATTACTTTATGTTTATAAACAGATTATTATATTAAAAAAAAGCTTTCTGATTTCAAAAAGGTAGTGTCACAAACATAGTATCCTAGAGGTAAGATTTTATTTTTGTTGTGTTGTTGTTTGTGTTTTGAATGTGTATTTTAGTATTAACTGATTTTATCCTTTGTTAGAAGCACTTGTTAGAATAAGTGGTTTTTCTTAGCATTCAAATAATTTTATTAACATCTTGTTTTTAAGCACAATATCCAGAGAAGATTAAAACAGTTATTGTGAGATAACTGGCATATTAATCAGAGACTCCTGGTGTGGGTGAATGTGCTTGTGGAGAGGAATGAAGATAGGGGCACAAACAAGAGACAGTATTTTGAGTGTACCTTCTGAGATTAAAAAAACAAAAACATATAAGTGCTTAAAATGGTATATTTAGGTTTTATCACTTACTTAAATACTATAACACTTCACAGTTCGCTCTCTGGAAACAATAAAATATAATACATTTGTATGTTGTAAAGCAACATTTTCTATTTTATTTTGTTTTCATAGTAGTCCTTTTCATTTCCTTGAAACATTTCCTAGAACACATTCTGAATGCATTTGTTGGTCAGTTTTGTCCCTGCACCTTTCTCAAACAAGGAAATAAAAGCAGTTTATGATGACCAGAGAGCTTGGTGAAAACAGCTGCAGCATACACTTTGTGTCGCTTCTCAAATGGAGCAGCAACAGAGGGAAAATGATAATGCACGCCTCCACTCCTAACGACCAAACGGCTGAGATTGGGGCCGGTTCAAATTATTAAACACTGTAAATGCCACAACGTTAATTACAAGAGGAACAAACTCCACAAAGATAAATGTGTTTTCAATATGATTCGTAGGGAGGGTACAGTAGAAACCAGTGAAGAGAGAGGAAATTTATTTCTGGCAGGACTCTAGACATGGAACTGTGGCTGAACTTTTTACCCTAATTACCTCCTGCTAATGCCTGCAGCGGTCTGGAATCAAAGTGGTGCTTCGGGCCCTGGAAATTCTCTGATGTGGCAAACGTTTGTTGTGTGAGGAGGGTTTCTTAAGAAAAAGCAGAATATTGTGACAGGATTTTAAAAAAATTTCTCAGTTACCACCCACCTCACTTGTTGCCTACAAAAATAGAGTAATTGTTTGCATCTGTGTGTGCTTTTTTACCCCCCCCCCCCAAAGAAATAACTGTTATAAATCAATGTGACATAGATCCAGTGAACTGAGGGTTGCCTGAAGTAGGCTTTTTTTTTTTTAAAGTTTCTTCTTTATTTTAAAATGTAGGTTCAAAATGTAAAGAAATTATTTTTAAGTCAGGAAAAGCATTCTGTGCATTTTAAAGGAGAATTTGGATCTTAAAGTATGTTTTTAAAATGAAGTTGAAAAACTTCGTAGAGTCACACTGATAACTGTTAAAGTGCTTAATCCTGGAAGTTGAAATGGGAATTTCCAGTTTCCATTTTTAGCTGTCCATTCAACTGGGACTAGAATCTTAGAGGCATTTCTCTGAAACATTACATCATTCCATTTGTCTGTCTTAACATTTCTGGCTTGTACACATTTTTAAAATAGAATAATTTTCGTGATAACCACCTGCTTTTCATCCTTTGCTGTTAGAATCAGTGGTTCTATACTGTATGTAGCATAAACACAGTGACTGCATTTTATGTATTCTAAGACAGCCCAGATTTCAATTAGCCTGCCCTTATTCCCTATGAAGGTCTGTGGTAACTTGTAACTTCAGCTCCAGCCCTTTACTGATCTTCTTAAATCCTTTTAGAGAATTCTTGAAAAATAGTAATCACACTCTTTTGAAATGCAAATAAAATCATGGTTTCACTTGGGCAGAAATTTATTTTGGCAGTCTTTTATTTAGGTATTGTATAGAAATAGCTTTAGTTTGTAAAGGTATTATTATTATTATTTTTTTATTCCTCATAATGAAATCTAAAATTATAAGGTTGTGTCAAAAATTCGCATCTTGCGGTGGTTAGCTGTGGTTACAAACTGCTCTAATATAACCTTAGTATTTTTCATTTTGTGTAATTATATTTTTGCATTGCATCGATGACCATTCATATATTAGTTTTATTTGTGAATTGTGAAGGAGGGTTATTTCTTTAAATCGCCACATTTCAAAATTATGTTTATAAAAACGTTTTGATCAGTGGAAAGCAGTTACACATTTTCACTTCTAGTATATTGTTTCAAAATGGTTTTCCACATTGGATGTAATATATGTATTTCACAACTTTTGCTCCCCCGCCCCGCATTCCATTTATCTTTACAAGAGCAGCCAAATAAGAAAAACATTTTTCTTCTTACTACTGTGTAAAAGGTATTCTTTTATGGTAATAATACTGTTAAAACTAAAAAACTACTTATGTCTGAACCAAATCTATATCTTTAGGCATTTGTTGCTGTTGCAATTTTAACTTATACTTCATTTGAAATCTCATCCGCTTTATTTCTACACCTGATACCACGATTTAGCTAAATTGATGTGTAAATATAAATGGATATTATTTGTACAACAAATATGTGTTTATAAACAGTATATATATTTTATTTTTAGCTCCTTTTTAAATCTCCAAAACCCTCAGGCCTAGAATTGTGTCCTGATGAGAAGGCTAATGTGGCCTTGGATGACAGTTTCTGGGGGGAAAAGGGGGTGAGAAATAACATGACATGGCTTTATCATATATTGTAGAATGTAAAAACATTTAGCCAATGTGAATATAAATATTCCTCCCAACTTACAAACAAACATTCTATGGTGTACAAATAATGATTTTTTGGTACTTTAATAAGTAAAATTACAGGAATTGATTCAAAACCATAAATTTAGGTGTCCTGTGGGAAAAAAGAAAAGCTCAGATTTTCCCTTGTCATTTTAATTATTGAAAAGGGAATTAATAGAAGTTATAGGTTTTTACATATATTCTTTCTAAATTCTCTCTGGGTACATTCTGATATTCCTTGATTTTGAGAGGTAGATTTCATATAAGCTGTTAACTTTAGCATTTCTTCATTTCTCAATGTGTCTCAAGTGCTATAATGCATTGTAGGTTTCTTTGACATGTTTAATAAGTTGGTTTGTATTGATTTCATATGTTTACTTAATCTTTTTGCACATTTATAAAGTTTTAGGGTAGCATTGGAGTAATAAAAACACACAAAATACACATGCTTTTACACAGTATAGTGTATTTGGCCTCTGTGCTTGCTTAACAGAAGTTAGTATAATTACCATCTTTTGGTGAGTTGGGCCGGACTTTAGTGTTCTCATTTAAAGTATCCCATGTTTCTCAGTTAAACTTTGGTTATAAGTATGTGTTGATATGCAAAATGCTTCTGTATATACGTTGTTTATCATAACAAACAAGATTTTGCATTGTCTTGTTGAAGTGCTATTGCTTCTACAGCATAAATTTAAAAAATATATTTGTTTACTATTCATAGTTCCTTTTTAATGTAGTAACTGAAAAGTAACTATTTTTTCTTTTTTGGGGGAACTTCATCATGTATTTCTTAGTCATTAAGCAAAATTTTAACTTTTCTGTTTGCCTCTGTTCTTTGTATCTCTCTGATACATGACTTTAGACTCATTAAATTCATATCTTTCAAAATTACAAAATAGTGAGCAATTTATTAACATTTCTGCTATTATCAATGAAACTTTTTTATACAGGGAATTACAAAGCGATATTTTGGTATTCTGAATAATTAAAAAGGATAGTGTATAATGGTTATAATAATCCTGGCTTATTATAGTATTTGCTATATAAACAAGAGACAGATATATTTGTTTTTGATATTTTGGAAACCTGATGCCATTGAAGGCAAGGTTGCCATTTCAATCTTCGTTATTTTTGTTCTCTTCTGTGTTTAAAAATCATGTTTCTGATCAATTATTGAATGAGTATCAGCAACTTAATATTAAATATTCAATATTTGAAGTTGCTATTGATAGAAGTACTTTTCCAAGATATTTTATTGCTTTCTTTTATAAAATTTTAACTGTCAGAGGATGATTGCTCATGTCATTATTACCTGAAGTCCATAGTTTGCATATGCTGGGTGGTAATATAATAGAATATCTTTTATAACCATAATGCAATTAAATTAGAAATCAATAACAAACAACTCTGGGAAATTAAACTATGGGACAAGCAGAACTCACAAGAAAGTAGGAAGGTTAAAAAATAACAGAAAATTTGGGATGTAACGAAAGTGTTAGAGGGATGGATGTTAAAGCACTAAATGCTCTCATTTGAGAAGAAGAAAGATCTAAAGCTTTTCACCTATGAATCAGAAAAAGATGAGAAAGTTTACCTAAAATAAGTGAGTGGTAGAAAATAATAACTGGGAATCAGTGAAAGAAAACAGAGAAAAATCAGATAAGCCAAAAGTTAGTTCTTTGAAAACACTAATAGAAGTGATAACCCTTCAGTGAGATGGATCAAGAAAAATAGAAGACACAAATTACCAATATCAAGAGTAAATGAAGGGGCATTATTACAGATCTCATGGTCATTAAAAGCAATATTATGAACAACTTTTCTTTGAAAACTTACATGATACGGGCAAATGAAAAACCTAACTCAGCAAGATATTACTGGTAAGTGAAAAACAATCAGTAGAATAGGGTTGCTATTGATCAATTGATAATTGTAAACAAATATTTCAGAACAATTTTATATAATTTATTACCTATGAAGGAAGAGAACAAAAACAAATAGAAGAACTCTGGGAAGAAAGGGTAAATATAATAGGAGAGACAAAACCTATGGGAAGAAAAAAATCCACAAATGCATCATAGCTGATGAAGAAATTGGAAGGCACTGAAGGGAGAATAGGTAGGAAACTGGATAAAATGAGAGCTTGAGAAAATGGGAAGAAAACTAGAACATATATAATGCTTCCAAGTAAGAAAGGCAAAGTAATGCAATGGCGGTAATGTAAAAAATTAGAATAGTTAATCCCATGATGTCTTATTGTAGAGTTCCTAGTTTTTAAGGAACTAGGCTCACCTTGAATTCCTCCACAACAACTGAAGCAAATACTATAAGACCCTGAGAAGGACAGTGTAAAACAGCCCCATTACATTAGGAAAAAACAAAACAAAACAAAAAAACCCTATAGATCACTGAAATTTTGTTTACCATATATGAAATGTTTTAAGCTTAGCTGACCGTATGGTTTCTATGGCAACTATTCAACCCAGCCATAGAAAATAAAGAATAAGCAAGTGTGGCTATGTTCCAGTGATACTGGCAGTGGGATTGGATTTGGGACAAAGTTGGCTGATCTCTGCTATATAATAAAAAATTAAAAAAATGTTCCTATTAAAAATTTAAGTGCTGTACTAAAGCAGCCACCACTATAACAAACTGGAGGCCCAGTGCATGAATTCGTGCACCAGTGGGGTCCCTCGGCCTGGCCTGCGGGTTCAGGCTGAAAACAGCTCTCCAACATCCCCTGAGGGGTCCTGGATTGTGAGAGGGCGCAGGCCAGGCCGAGGGACTCCACCAATGCACAATTGGGGCCGGGGAGGGATGCGGGAGGTTGGCCAGCTGGAGAGGGACTGCAGGAGGGCTCCAGGGATGTCCAGTCCGTCTCTCTCAGTCCTGATCGGCGGGACTCCAGCAGCAATCTAACCTACCAGTCAGAGCGTCTATCCCCTGGTGGTCAGTGCACATCATAGCAAGTGGATGAGCGACCTTAGCATATCATTAGCATATTACACTTTGATTGCTTGAACAGATGACTGGAAGACCGGACACTTAGCATATTAGGTTTTTATTATATAGGATGTTATATATATAATAACATGGTGCATGAAATTTGTGCGCTTGGGGGGGGGGGTGTCCCTCAGCCCGGCCTGCGCCCTCTTGCAGTCCAGGAGCCCTTGGGGGATGTCCAACTGCTGGCTTAGGCCTACTCCCCATAGTCAGACATCCTTAGCGCTGCCATGGAGGTGAGAGAGGCTCCTGCCACTGCCGCTACGCTCGCCAGCTGTGAACTCCCCCTGTGGGAGTGCACTGATCACCAGGCGGCAGCTCCTGCATTGAGCATCTGCCCCCTGATGGTCAATGCGCAACCAGTTGTTCTGCTGTTTGGTCAATTTGCATATTAGCCTTTTATTATATAGGATGGATATATGAAGTCAACTGCAGACTTTTCTTTTCCCCTGTAACCTATTTTTCATAATTAGAATTCTCATTGCCTTTGCTTTTCACTGTGATATAGTAAACATATTTTCATGTATTATAACTTTATATTCTATCCGGTTTAAAAAAAAAACATAATTATTTTAAATTCTTCCTTAAAGGCAGAGTATTTCCAACTCATCTTTGTATTTCATTGCAATTAACAGAAACTTATTTAAAAAAAGAAATTGAATGCAGGATGTCTTTGGTTGCCTGTAACGCAGTATGTGAAGAACATCTAATTTGACCCCCAATTCTAACATTACCCCCTACTTTTATGTGGAGATGTTACTTCTCTCTGTTGGTTACCTCCCAAATAAAGGCTTCACTACTACCACTCTTGCAACTTGGGGTAGTGTTGGCAGGTTTAATTACACAGTGTTTATTCAGAACTTTGCTGAAGAAAAATATTAAGTAGGATAATCACAAACTTAGCTTTTAATATGGTTAAGTTTCCATTTTCTTTTTAATTACTTAATAAAACATGCAACCAAATGGCTTTTGTTCTTTAGGAACTGAATAAGAATACAAATAATGTAATTCTATCAAAAATTTTCCTCTTATATTTAAAGGATTAGATTTAGTAACACATGTTGAAGGTTGTGCAGCTTTTTCCCATTTAAAAATAAGTGTTTCCATGCTTCTTGCAATTTGTGGTAGATTTAAGATGTCTTTGCTATTTTGTGTTTCACTTATACATGCACATTCTTGGAAAATGTCACTTTCTCAGATACTTTGTTCCGCTTTTCCTAATTTTGTTTCAATCTGTTAAATATCATGAGTAAAAATAATAAAAGTGTTTGTAAAGGAAAACGGTATTAATGTTTAGAATTTTCAAATCATAAAAGCCATATTTCACATTGCTTTAAGGTGATGCTCATTGTATTGCATTACAAAAAAATATTATTTTGAAAACATTGTCCAGGATAAGAAATGGCTATGATTCTAATAAAATATATTAATATAAAGCAAAAAGCATTTTATTATTACCCAGCTGATGTGGCTCAATGGATTGAGCATTATCCCATGCACCAAGAGGTCACCAGTTCAGTTCCTGGTCAGGGCACATGCCTAGGTTGAGGGCTATGTCCTCAGTACGGGGTGTGTAGGAGGTGGTTGATTGGTGTTTCTTTCTCTCACTCCCCCTTTCTATCTAAAAATCAATAAAATCATATTTTAAAAAGGTATTAAAAAAGCATATTATTATAAAAATTAAAATTAGACTGAGATTTGAAATTTAAATATTTTAGATATTTATAAATTTGAGTATAGGAGTTCAATATTGTATTCTTTGTAACTCCTTTTCCCCCAAAAAGCATAAAAAATTTAGCTAATGTGCTGTTTTTAGATAGTATTTAAATTTCAGAAATAGAGCATAAGGTCCATCATCATTTCTTTATACATAAAAAAATGCAAAAGTATTCAACATTATACTAACTCTTCACAAAAGGCTCAAGACACCTGGGTCATTTATTATTCTTTAGAAGTTAATAACCTAGTTTTTGACATAGAAAAAGGATTATTAATTCTAACATGAAAAGATGTACTTCAACAGCAATACTTAGCTGTACATACCTAAAAATCTTAATTTCAGTTCCAATTCAGAGTTCTTTAAGTGGTTCATTTGTCTTGACCTCACTGTATTGTTGACTTTTTCTTTAAGTAGTAATTGTTAGATCTGAAACAGACTATCAGAGTATTTTCCCATGTTTACAACATGTATAGTATTATCTGTATATAAAAGAATTCTGAAGTAATGGATTGAGAATTCTGATGATCACTCAACCAAAATGATGTGGTTATGTACATTTGGTCAAACCTTTTAACTGTGTAACCTCAATTCATTAAGAACAAATTACTGATATAACTTATGAAGATTAAAATAACTTTTTTTGATTTCAAATATTTGATGTTCAGTAGTTTTCCAGCTTTATTTTTTTGTAAACTGTCTCCATTGCTTTAAAAAAGTAAGTTAGGATACTAACAATGTTAATGTGTTACAGAAGAACTGAAGAAATAGACATCCACTGAGATTTGTCTCAGAATAGTTTGATAAAATTTTTAAAAATTATGTAAAAGTTTATTAGTTTAATGTAATTGTCCATATACTACTTTATGTAAAGAAATTAAATAGTTAGATTAAAGTATAAACAGCAAATTATAACTTCAGTTACAATGCTGAAATTTAATTTTCAAATATAGTAGGTGAAAAGGCAACCCGATGTTATTTTGAAGTAGTACAATGGCAGAAGGACAAACTGGGTCCTGAGTTTAGGGTCTTACAAGGTTGCTCTCAAGGCTTGACTGGGAGAGAATCCACTTTAAAAAAAATATTTTTATTGATTTCAGAGAGGAAGGGAGAAGGAGAGTGAAATAGAAACATCAATGATGAGAATCATTAGATGTCTGAAGATGGGGATGGAATAAAGGACCATGAGTAAAAAAGTCACTAATGGCCTGGCCAGTGTGGTTCAGCAGTTGAGCACTGACCCACAAACCAGGAGGCTGACGATTGGATTCCCTTTTAGGGCACATGCCTGGGTTGTAGGCTCGGTCCCTGGTGAGGGCATACAGGAGGCAACTGATTGACGATGTTCCTCTCTCATCGATGTTTCTGTCTCTCTGTCCCTTTCTCTTCCTCTCTCTCTAAATATAAAGAGAACCATTTGAAAAAAAAGTCACTAGTGGTATATGAACTAGCATACAAGAAGAAAATGTACACTAAATATTTAAAACAATTTGGTCCATATTACGGGGGCTTTATTTGCTAAGATCAGTGGTCGGCAAACTCATTAGTCAACAGAGCCAAATATCAACAGTACAATGATTGAAATTTCTTTTGAGAGCCAAATTTTTTAAATTTAAACTTCTTCTAACGCCATTTCTTCAAAATAGACTTGCCCAGGCCATGTAGTATTTTGTGGAAGAGCTACACTCAAGGGGCCAAAGAGCCGCATGTGGCTCACGAGCTGTGGTTTGCCGACCACTGGCTTAGATAAAAGGTTGATGTTTATTCTGTGGCAATGGGGTGTCATTTAAAAAATATTTTTATTGATTTAGAGAGGAAGGGAGAGGGAGAGTGAGAGAGAGAAACATCAATGATGAGAGAGAATCAGTGATTAGCTTCCTCCTGCACACCCCTTACTGGGGATCGAGCCCACCACCAGGCATAATGCTCTTGACTGGAATCGAACCTGGGGCCCTTCAGTCCGCAGGCTGACACTTTATCCACTGAGCCAAACCAGCTAGGGTGGGTGTCATTGATAGGTTCTGAAACCAGAATAAATGATCAGAGATATATGGTTTAGGAAGACTTTTAACTAGATAGATAGATTTTTAAAGTGTGATATAATGGAATAGATCACAAGTGTTCATGCTTAAATATAATTGTGGGCACTTCAGAAGAAAGTGTATTCTGCTTTTGTTGGGTGGAGTCTTCTGTAAGTTGATTTAGCTTACTTGATTTACAGTGTTGACCATAAGCTGTTTTAATTTTCTTTCTTTATTTTCATTCTGCTGATTCTAACTTTGTCTTATTTTCTGGGGCACTATTTAGGGTATATGAGAGTACTAAGTAAAAGCTTTGTATGTCATGTCTGCATGCTTTAGTATAACACGTGCCCTTCCTGTTATGGGGCATGCTTACTGCTGATGTTATGGAGAGCTTTCTTGTCAGCCTACCCATGAGGAAAATTAAGGTTGTCTTGAACTGTGTCCCAAGGAAATGGTCAAGTCTTTTGAAAAGAGAGAAAGTAGAGAACAAAAGGATATGCCAAGCGTGTACACAGTTGTGTTATTGTCAGAATGTGTGACTCCTTTATGAATGTGTGACTTTCTGAAAACTCTTACTTTAAAGAGTTATCTTTATTCTATTAGGCATTGAATAAGCATGGTTTTGCACATATCAATAGCATTTTTAGTTCTATCAAGTCTTGTTAAGTCAACTCTAAACAGCCTTCATTGCATTTGTTTTGTCTACCTCTATGGGAGGCTTTCTGCAGGAACAATCTCAGTTGTGACAGTGTATGATGCCAGTGAAATGATCAGAATTCAAGTTTCTATGTACCAGTAGCTGTAATGAGCTTCTAATTGAATGTGACAAGCTGTTTTTTACTTCCCAGCTGGTCTGGCAAAATGTTAAATTTCATTTATTATTAACTCATTGCTTCTCAGCAGAGGATTGGTTTAATTATTGGGAACATTAAGAGAAGAATTTTTGCCTTGTGTTAATTTTAGAGATTGAAGTTGAAGTTTTACTAGATTTCCCCCTCCCCGACCCAGTTTTGCCAATTGTATACAGTTGTGTGGATACCCAATATAATCACGACACAATGATATTTCCGTCACTCCCCCAAAATTTCTCACGCCACTTTATACTATATAGTTTCCCTCCTTCCCTGGTCCCTGGCAACCACTGATATGCTTCCTATTATAGTTTTGCCTTTCTAGTTTTTCACTGGAAGGGACTCACACAGTATGTAAACTTTTATGTCTTGACTTTTTCTTTTTTTTTTTACTTCATAATGGTTTGAGGTTCATCTCTATTGTATGGATAATTTGTTTTTTGAAATTGCTGAGTACTACTCTAGAAACATTCTGTTACATTAATATATCACAATATATCCATTCCTTTATTGATCAACACTTAGCTGTTTTTGTTATTATGAATAACAAATTACAATTTTTTATTGATTGCAGAGAGGAAGGGAGAGGAAGAGAGAGAGAAACATCAATGATGTGAGAGAATCATCGATTGGCTGCCTCCTGCACGCACCCCCCACTGGGGATCGAGCCCACAACCCGATCATGTGCCCTCGACTGGAATTGACTTGGGACCCATCAGTCTGCAGGCTGATGCTATATCCACTGAGCCAAACTGGCTAGGGCGATTACAAATTTTTTGAGGAAGCTTCACACTGTTTTCCATAGTGGCTGCATCAGTTCCCATTCCCACAAACAGTGCAAAAGGGTTTCCTTTTCTCCACATTCTCACTAACATTTTTTTTAATTACATTTTTTTTTCATTTACAGTTTACATTCAATATTATTTTGTATTATTTTCAGGTGTATGGCATAGTGGCTAGACACTCATATACTTTACAAAGTGTTTCCCTGATATTTCTAGTACCCACATGGTCTCATAAATAGACATTACAATATTATTGATTATACTTCCTTTGTTATACTTTACATTCCCATGACTATTTTGTAACTACCAATCTGTATTTCTCAAGCTCATCACCTTTTCACCCAGAAAATATAGCGTTTACTGGCCATCCTACCTTGTGAAAACTAATGGCATTTGTCTTTTTTCTTTCTTTCTTTTTTTTTTTTTTTTTTAGCACTAGCCCACCTTACTGTTGTGTGGATCTGTATTCACTTCGTACTGGGGAAATGGTCAAGTCCATTCAGTTTAAAACTCCTATCTATGATCTTCATTGCAATAAGCGGTAAGCATTTTTTCATGTATTTCTTTTACAAAGTAACATATCTCCTTTGCATGTGGAACCCTGCCAATATAATTGACTACCTTAGATTTTTTTTTTTAAATTGAAAAAACACCTTTTGAATTCTGCTAAATGGAGTAGCTCTAAAGATTTCTTAACAAATGTTTTCAAATTTTTAGTATTGACTCATTAGTGAATTTTGAATTAAATTTAGTGAATTATAACCAGTGTTTTAAAAATGAAATGGAAAAGAATAGAAAGTATCTGAGCAAACATACCAAGGTTATTTGAAATGATTTTATATGTATTACTTAACTTTTTAGTATTTATGATGTATGCACTTTTGTGTTTATTGGTTTATGATATGAAATGTGTTTTCCTTTTAGAACTGTGAACTGCAAATAAGATTATTTTCCTTATTCCTTAAGACTCAATTGAGCTAATGTTTCCCTTCATCAAGATCTGTTTTGTTAAATTCTCCAGGAAAATTTTCAGATCTGGGTTGAACTTTTGCCTGACCTGGTAATAATGAAAACATTGAAGGAGAAGGGGGACCCTAAGAATCTTCTATTACTCAACACTTTACATGTTACATTTGCGCAAACTGAAGTCCTACGATCGTAAATGTCTTGATCAAGGTCATGGGTGCAAAGCACAATTCTTCCATTGCATTAAAAAGCAAACACACAGAACACGGAACATGAAATATTGTGTGCTGTGTCAATATAAAATAAATTTTACAATAAAAGATTCAGGTTAGATTTTAAAGGAATATTTCAGAAAGTGACTCAGAAAGGTTGAACATGGTAGGAAAGGTAGACATAGTGATAAATATAAAGAACACATTGGCTTTGATACTAATGTAAAAACATTTGAATGAAAGAGACAGGAAAAGAAAAACTCAGTGATAGTATACAATTCATATTGAAGGTCTAATTGTTATGCATATTTCGACTTCAGTAATGTCAAACTCAAAATTATAGGAAACTAGAGGCCAGATGCATGGAATTCGTGCAAGAGTAGGCCTTCCTTCCCCCGGCTGCCGGCACCGGCTTCCTCTGGCATCCGGGACCCAGGCTTCCCTCTGGCTGCCTTCAGATACCCGGGATGTGGGCTTCTCTCACCGCCCCGGCTTTGTCTGGAAGATCTTCTGGAAGGATATCCGGTCTAATTAGCACATTATGCTTTTATTATTATAGATAGGAGGAATACATTGTTGTATTCCTATGATATATCAAAATATTCAAACAAGAGTATGTTAAATACTTGCCAATCATTATAATCTTTATTTGATTTTTAAAAACTTTGAAATTTGCCTGTTAATGTCTTTGCAAGGAGCAGCTCTAAAATGTAGTTTGTAATATAACTTTATTTGGGATGTATTTTGGGAATTTCAGTTTAAGAAAATTTATAACTAAATTGTTTTCCTAATTATTTGTAAATCTCTGGGAGAACTTATAGTTCATATGGAGTCTGATTTACTTTTAATATATTGAGTCAATCAGAAATTGAAAAAACCTTGTACTAGGTTTTTTTTTTTGTTTTTTGGTTTTTTTTTTGCTTTTGTATTGAGAAATTCAGCAATAATTTTAAGTGACAAATTAGATAAATCCATATTATGTTCAATTCCATGACTTTGAGCCAGAAGTGGAAAAACACTTTTAGTAAGCAGCCAGCAATTTATTGATCTTATACATTCTTAATGAATATAGATTTATTTGATTTATAGTGAGTGGAGACAAAATTTTGTTCAGAGGAAAAAATTTTTTGAGATGTAGTTGGTTCTCTGTTGCTTTTATTCCTGTAATGTCTATCTTGATTATTAAGGGTTTTATGGTTATATTTTTGCCTTTTATAAGGCATATATTTCTAGCCTAAATTGTATAAGAAATGCTTGATTTTTTAATGTTTTAAAGATAGATACTTGTTTAAATCTACAGGATTTAACTTATTTATAATTCTATAGACTTTCACATTCACATTTTAAAAAAATTGGTTTTCTTTCTAATTTTAGGATCCTCGTCGTAGTCTTGCAGGAGAAAATTGCTGCCTTTGATAGCTGTACTTTCACAAAAAAGTTTTTTGTAACAAGTATGTATCAATTTGATATTTCCTGGCATTCAATTATTAGGATATTCCTATGTTTCTGTTGATGTCTTTTTTAGTACTATAATTTTATGGTATGAATTTTCAACCCACAACACGTTTTCCACATATTACTAAGCAAGCCTTGTACTAGATTGCCTCATGTAGCTATGTTGTACTTTTAAAGCAGTTGTTTAATAAATTATCATAACATACTTGAGGTAACTGTATTATCACACATGAGGAATTTAAATTTTTTTATCTTTATTGTTGAAAATATTGCAGATGTCTCTTTCTCCCCCCATTGACACCCTCTAGCCCACCCTTGGGTGAAAGAGATAGTGTGAGCCTGTCTCTCTCCCTCCTCCTTTTCCTCACATCCTCAGACTTTACTGCCCAGAAGTGCAGAAATAAGCATAGAATCTACACACACAGGTAGAGAGGGAGAGGGATTTTTTAAAAAGGTAATGGACAAAGTCTTAAGATATGTAGGACAGGCCAGAAGGATGAAAATTCCAGCAAGAATTGATTCTGAAGGAAGTCTGGAGTTAGAATGTTTTTTTCTACTGTAATCTAGTAAGACGGTAGTTTTTGTCTGTCTCTGTCTATTTCACTTAGTATAGTATCCATGTTGTCACAGATGGTAAGATTTTATTCTTTTTAATGGCTAAGTAATATTCCTGTGTGTGTGTGTGTGTGTGTGTGTGTGTGTATCACATTTCTTTATCCATTTATCTTTTTTCTTAATTTTTTAATTAGCATGGACACCTAGGTTGTTTCCATGTCTTGGCAATGATAAATAATACTGCAGTGAACATAGGGATGCATATAGCTTTCAAATGTGTTTTCATTTTCTTTGAATAAATGCCCAGAAGTAGAATTGCTGGGTGTTACGTTAGTTCTGACTTTAAAATTTTGATGAATCAGCATACTATTTTTCATGTGGCTATACCAACTTACAATTAATAGTGTATGACAGTTCCCTTTTCTTCACATCTTTGGCAACTTGTGTGTTTTTTTCATAACAGCTATTCTGACAGGTGTGAGGTGATTATCTCACTGTGGTTTTCATTTGCATTTCCCTTATAGCCAGTAAATTTGAGGATGTTTTCATATTTTTATTTTAACTTCCCTGCCTTTGGGGGTCAAATTTATAAAGTCCTCTCTGACACGAAGATCTATAACTTTACTACCTATGTTTTTTTTCTATGTATTTTATTTTTTCATGGGGTCTAATACTTAGGTCTTTGATCCATTTTGAGTTAATTTTTGTGTATGGTGACAGGAGTCCAGTTTCATTCTTTTGCATGTAGCCTTTTAATTTTCCCAGCACCATTTATTTATTTTCTCCATTGTGTGTTTTTGGCTCCTTTGTTGAAAATTGGTTGTCCATACACATGTAGGTTTGTTTCTGGATTCTCAATTCTGTCCCATTGGTCTATGAGGCTATTGTTTTGATCGTGCAAGCATTTAACTTCTAAAATTGAAAAGCTCTTGTGTAATACAATTGTGAGTACCTTAGTTATGTATGAATCGGGACTGTAAAATTAGTAGAGACAGCTGTGTCCATCAGAGAAAGCATCTTGGGAATTTTTGCCAAAGGGGTGAAGGATCAGGTAAAGAGAGCTGATAGAGAACTAGAAAGGGAACGCAGCCAGTATGATGAGAAAGGAGACACCTTTGTCTTTGGCTGTACAGAAAAGGTGGCCCTGAGCAGCTGTCTGATGTGGAAATCTAAAACCCATGTATGATTAAGCAAACAAAAGACAAGGACTGATAGGTGTCATTAGCAGTCATTTCCAGTGTGCTTAAGTTGAAACATAGATAGGAAGTCTCCAGAGAGAGAGCAAAAGATTATCCAGTCAGTAAGTGACTCTTTCCATTGGCCCCCATTTTTACGTGGAGGAGGAACATGTATTCCTTATAGTCCTAATGTTATTTCTTAGTATTAGCGTGTGTTCTTCATATATGTTCATGATGAATAAGAAATGTAAGGAATGAATTTAAAGGATCTTAAAAATGCACAATTATTTTTAATTTTTGAAATAGGAGCTTTTTTTTCTTTAATGTTTCAAAACAAATTTGTAAATTATCTAAGAAAAGTTTGAAATGTTAATGTGAGAACTCAGTCCAACTCAAGGTAAAAGTCAAATCTATCTTTCTTCTTTTGGTTTCTCATTTATATATAGTGGACTAGGCTGCCATGGTGTTTTCACAGCCTGGTGCGTGATACATAGTGGACACTCAGCAAATAATGTTTAATGAAATCACTTAAGACTTTCTTATTCTCTGCACATTATTCCCACCTGTTTAGACTTATAGTGGCAGTACTCTTCAACTCATTAGGTTTCTTTTTTTAAATTAGCATGTACAATTATTTTCATGATACTTTCATGGCAATATGTAAAATGCTTATGAGATTTTGTTAAGAAAGGCCAAACATAAAATTTTACCTATACTTTCAGGAAAAGTCTATGGATCCGTAAGGGCAAAGATATGGAGATAGTTAAAAGATCAGTGGTTGCTGGGGTAATGGGGAGGGCAGAGATGATAAATAGGCACAGAGGATTTGTAGGGCAGTGAAAATACTCTATCATATTACAATGATGGATATATCTCAGTATACATTTACCCAACCCATAAAACATATAATGCCAAAAGTTTTTCTTAGGGTTCACTTTTAGTCTTGACATTGGCAAAAGAATAGACAGATGTATCAGTGGGACAGAATAGAGAGTACAGACATAGATCTTTGACAATAAGGAAAGGTAGTGCAATGGAGCAAAGGTATCTTCAACAAAAGGTGCTGCAACAAGTGGACATTCATGTGCCAAAAACGGAATCTAGATATAGACCTTACATCCTTTGCAAAAATTAACTAAAATTAATTATAAGTGCAATACACAAAGGTATAAATGTACAGACTATAATAGGAGAAAACCTAGATGACTTTTGGGTATGGTGATGGCTTTTTAGATACAACACCAAAGGCACAATTCATGAAATAAGTAATTGATAAGGTGGACTTTATTGCAATTAAAAACTTGTGCTCTGTAAAATACATTGTCAATAGAATGTGATGACCAGCCACAGACTGGGAGAAAATATTTGTAAGAGACACATCTAATAAAGGACTGTTATCCAGACTATACATAGACTGAAAACTCAACAGGAAGAAAACAAACTGATTAAAAAATAGGCCAAAGACCTTAAATAGAAAAAAGAAGATATTCAGATGGCAAATAAGCATATGAAAATATGCTCTCAATGGTAGTTCATCAGTGAAATGTAAATTTATAGAGTCTGGCTGGTTTGGCTTAGTGGTTGTGTGTGAGCCCATGAACCAGGAGGTCAATGGTTGGATTCCTGGTTGGGGCACATGCGTGGATTGCAGGCTCAACCTCCAGTATGGGGGCATGCAGGAGGCAGCCTATCGATGATTCTCTCTTGTGGATCTTTATATCTCACTATCCCTCTCCCTTCATTTCTCTCTTAAAAAAGATCAATAACATCACATTTAAACAACAACAACGAGATGCCACATTATTAGACAAAGCCAAAATGCCGACTACTGACAACACTAAACGCTGGCAAAGATGTAGAGCAATAGGGAATCTCATATCTTGCTCCTGGGAATGCAAAATAGTACAACCAACTCTAACGGACAGTTTGATAGTTTCTCACAAAACTAGACATTTATCTATTAATGGGCATTTACATAAAGGATTTGAAAACTTATGTCCACTTAAAAAAAACATGCCCATGGTATTTATAGCAGCTTTATGCACATTGCCAAAAAGGAGAGGCCACCAAGTTGTTCTTTAGTGGGTGAGTGGACAGATAAACTGGTATATTCAGATGATGGAATGTTATTCCTAATTTCTTTTTATTGCTGAATAATAGTGTGTTTAATAACATATTTTGTCTATTTATCAATTGATGGACCTTTAGTTTCCATTTTCGGGCTATTATGAATAATGCTTTTTTTGAGTAAAAGGTTTTTATGGGGAAATATTTTTTCATTTCTTTTGGATATAAGTATTTGTGTGGACATGCATTTTCATTTCTCTTGGGTATGTACCTAGGAATCAAATTGCTTGGTCATATGGTAATTCTATCCTTCTCTATTTGAAGAACTGCCAGGCAGAGTGATTGCAACATTTTACATCACCACCAGCAGTGTCTGAGGGTCCAATTTCTCCACATTCACACTGACAATCGTTATTGTTCTTTGATTATAGCCATTCTATTAGGGTCTCCTGAAGTGGTATTTGATTCTACTTTTAATTTGCATTTCCCATCTTTTATCTTCTTTGTTAAATTTTATATAGAGTTATATTTTCCGCATTGACATAGTTCTGTTTATATTCTAGATGTAGTCAGTTATCAGGAGCATGTTTTGCAAAACTCCAATTCTGTGAGTTGTCTTTTCTCTTTCTTTGGGTGTCCTTTGAGGCACAAAAGTTTTAGTTTTGATGAAGTCCGATTTATCTATTTTTTTATCGCTTATTTTTGGTGTTATATCTAAGAAAACATTGCCTGACCTGAGGTTGTGAAGATTTACTTCTATATTTTGTTACATGAAGTTAATACTTTTAGCTTTTTCATTTTTTAACTTTATTTTTATTGTTGACACTAATACAGATGTCTCCATCCCCACCCCACCCCTTTTGCTCACCTCCACCCAGCCCACACCTCCCCTCTCCTCTGGCGATCACCACACTGTGGTCTGTGTCTGTGATTTATGCATATATGTTCTTATATGTCTTTGATTCATTTACAGTTAATTTTTGTATGCTGTGTGAGGTCAAGGTTCAGTTTAATTCTTTTGCACATGATATCCAGATGACCCATCATTTGTTGAAAAATTATTCTTTCCTCATTGACTTGCCTTTGTATCCTTGTTGAAAATCAGTTGACCATAAATGCAGACATCAGGTTCTCCACGCCCCCACAAAGGTCTGAACTCTTTTGAGTTATTCTTACCAAGAAAAATAAGGCAGAGTATTGCAGAGAGTGGTTAAATTTTTTGGTTTTCAAAATGAGTTCAGGTGAACTCTCCATTAGGACCAAGCTTCTGGGAGGATACCCTCTAAATTGTTTGTCTTGTGCCTTTTTGATTACTCTAGTAATGGAAGAATCTTCATTTATTGTGCTTTTCTTGAATTTTATCTTTATTTAAATTCAGAAACCCAAGATCTTAAGTATCTAGTTCTTTTTTACTTTGTTCACAAACATTGTAAACTTGTTAGAATTAGTCCTAATATTATAGCCGGTTGGTTTTTACCCCCTTCACTTGTTTTCAAAGTTTAGCTGGAGGCAACAGTTAATCTTTAAAGAAGTCATGCTTATAAAGTTGGGATAGTGCTGAGTGGCTTCTGTTCTGCTGATTCCAGCTGTAAAATGTTTTTGAAGAGCAGAAAAACAATTTGCTTTTATCCCAATACACTGTAACTCTTGAGGTCCACTGAGTTTCTGAAAACATTGACTCTAAAAGTAAGATGAAGAATTGTTAACTGTACTTTTCCATAGTATGCTTTTGTTTTAGAAAGGAGAATATATACTTATTAGGATCTAGTGAGGCAAAAGTGATTATTAGAATTGAGAGTTAGATTATGTTGACTTTAAATTTCAGGAGATTAGCTACCTCTTATGTAATGCCACAATTAAATATTCTTATTTATTTAATGACATTGAAAAGGTGGAAACTTTCTTATGCACCGTACCTATACTCATTTCTCTAGCTCTAAAAATGCCTGTGGAATATATGTATGCACATATATACCATCACATTTTTGTATGAGTAGCATTACTTTACTCAATATGAGTATACAAATGAAATCTTTTAATTAAGTGATACATACTATTTGTTAGAGTGTGTTGTTTTGCAGTATTTTAATGTGCCTTTGTCCGGTGTTTTCCCCCCCATGATATTTAGCCATAATTAAAATTAAGTGGATATAGCAACATAAATTTTTAAATCTTCTTTAATGATGAAATCTCAAGATAGATGGCAGTTGAAGGAGGTGAAACGAAAACTAGTGTATAATGGAAGCAAATCAATGTGGGTTTCTCCAGTGTTTGTGAACACAGCAACACCAACCTTTCAAAATGATGACTATTGCTTCTCACAAGGCTCTCTGAATTCAGGGAACCATGGAATATACATTTAAAAAAGATCTCTATCAAAAATGGCTTTAAAATATCTGGCTCTTAGCTGAACACACTATTTGAATATTTGAAAAAAGTTTCTATATAGATGACTTTTTTGGCCATTACCTAATAAATATGCTTTAACTTATTAATTTTTTTTTATTAAGAAGTATGCTTTTGAATGAAATGTCATGCATTGATTACTCTATGTCTTTTAGGATCAACATAGACTGGGACTTTCTGCTAGGTAGCGTGTATGTGAGCAGTGCAGTTTGAAAATTAGAAAGGCTATTTTCTGATAATACATTTATGTGTTTATGTAATTTGGTTATTTTATTTATTTTTGCCATGGGAAGAAAAGGTTATTGTTATAAAATCTTGTTTGCCTCCTGATTGCAAAAATTTAGAATACAAATTGAGACTAAAGCTATGAAATAGATAACCTTAGCTTGATCTTCTAGTGTACATTTTAGAAGAAAACATTTGTGAAAATATTAACCAGATACTTTTGGAATGATAAACCAGGAGTCCTTTAGGTTAGGCTTTTTGCATTCTTTCATTCTGCAGTCTTTCAACGAGTCCCTTTGAAGCATTTCTGTGAAAAACTGAAACAGACTCAGATACAGAGTACACACTTGATAGTTTCCAGAGGAGAGAGGGGTTGGGAGATTGGGTGAAAAAGGTGAAAGGATTGAGAAGTACAGATTGGTAGTTACAGAATAGTCATGGGGATGTAAAGTACAGTCAGAGGAAATAAAGTCAATAATATTGTGATAACTATCTATGGTGCTGGTTGGGTACTGAAAATATCAGGGGGAACATTTTGTAAAGTATACGATGGTGTAACCCCGTAGTTGGCAAACTGTGGCTCTTGAGCCACATGCGGCTCTTTGGCCCCTTGAGTGTGGCTCTTCCACAAAATACCACGGCCTGGGCGAGTCTATTCTGAAGAAGTGGCATTAGAAGTTTAAGTTTAAAAAATTTGGCTCTCAAAAGAAATTTCAATCGTTGTATTGTTGGTATTTGGCTCTGTTGACTAATGAGTTTGCCGACCACTGGAATATGCTGCACACCTGAAACCAATACAGAATCATATTAAATGCGAACTGTAGTTGAAAAATAAGCAGTTTTGTGAGACAGTGGAATATTATTTTGTGTAGTTGACAGATGAGGGTGATAGTCTCAAGACACTTTATTGGCACAGCCAGGAGGGCAGATGAGAGCCTTGAGGATGACAGACATCACATACTTGACTAAATTTTGTGTGTCTTGGTTAGTAGAGTTCATTGGTATTTCTATGCATAGGTGGTGTCCACCGTCAGGAATAGGTGTTTATTCTTGTTGAAAGGAGAGAACCTCAAAATAATCCTTTCTATCATTTTTTATTGGCTGGATTGGATTATGTAAAAAGTTCCCCAACATCTTTCTAACGAGGCATCCTTTGTGGATTTCTTCTCTTTGGCCTCATACTTAAGGGGTTGTCTCCCTCCACCCCCCAATTGTACATTGTACCTTCTTTTCCTTTTAGGTGTATGTATTCTTTATCTTTTGCCCTTAAATTCCTGAACCAACTGTATCCTTCCTCTGGCCTCTTCAAACATTTGTTGCTTGATTTACGAAGTTGTAGACTTATAAACTTTAAATGCTTTGCCTTAGTTTCTCTCTCTTGTTCTTGGAATATCTGTATAAAATGCTCAATATTTGCAAACAGTGATTACCAGATTTGTTTCTTATTTGAATAAAGTAAAAAATCAAAGGGGAACTGTAGAGGAAAAAATAAAAAACCTCATTTAGCTATTAGAATAATGACTAGTATTATGGTAATTTTATGTGAAACTTGAAAAATAAAAGCATTTGTTTGTTATGTTTTAATGGCATCAAAATATGGTACATCAACAGAAAATTTATTAAGAAATTTCTAAATATCGCCATTTGAAATTTTCCAGGCTGCTATCCTTGTCCAGGGCCTAACATGAATCCTATTGCTCTTGGGAGCCGCTGGCTGGCTTATGCAGAAAACAAGGTAAGGCAGGGCCCTTGGATTATTGGTAATGGATCACTCTTCCCAAATTTTCTGAAGTGATTACCAACCAACGATGACTCTTTAACTTACTAGTTTGTTTTCTTTGATTTGGTTTTGGTTTTAGTTGGACAACTAAACCTTGTCCTATCTCTCTCCCTGCATTCGAAGCAGGAGGCAACAGAGGGATAATTTTCTTAATTCTTTTGAATGTTTGTGAGTGAATGAATGAGTGAGGCAGAGGGTGAAGAGTGAGATTATTTTTTTTTAACTAAAACAACCACATTTGCTGTTGATCACCTGTCATTTGGAAAATTCCTCACCATTGACCTTGAACTTTATCTACTTAAGCAGTCATTCAGTGTGGCAGTGTGATATCTCACAACAGACTTTCAAAGCTATTTCATTATAACATATACTAGTGACTGACCCCATGCACGGATTCGAGGCTGGTGGGGCGGGACTGGGTGAGACAGGTGTGACACATCCTGGAGCCAACCTCCCCGGCCCCTCCCTGGCATCTGTGGAGTGAGCAGGGTACTTCCGGCAGGTGGGGTCCCTCAGCCTGGCCTGCGGAGATTGGGCTGAAACCGGCTCTCCCACATCTTCCGAGGGGTCGCGGAGTGCAAGAGGGCACTCTGCAAAGTTGCTATCGTACAGGGTGTGGAACACAAATGCAAAGTGTGCAGTAAACCAGATTCAGGGCCAACAGTGCCCCAGCAACAACATAACCCATGGCCGAAGGTAGAATTGCGTGGCCCTGCGAGGAATTGGGCTCCCTTCTCTCTGGTTCCGGGGTGTGTCACCGGAGAATCGCTGCTGCCAAGTCACTGCAGCTCGGCAGCTCCTGTGTTGAGTATCTGCCCGCTGGTGGTCAGTGTGCATCATACCTACTGGCCAGCTGCATGGTCACATGGTCGGATGGTCTGACAGTCACTTAGTCTTTTATATATAGAGATATTGTTATTGCTTTGAGGGATTGTTTTTTCATACAATGTCAGTGAAGAAGGAGAATTTGATTTTAGATTAAAAGAATAAAAGGTTTACATATTAATCTTTATCAAATGACCTGGTTTTACATTATATAAAGCATTTTTGTTTTTATGTTTGGAGAGGTAGATTCTTTTTGAATTCTATTGGCTTGTAATAATCGGTATCACAACATGGAGCTGTTCTAACACACTATTATTGTTATTTCATTACAAATGCAAATATAAGAATTTGGCTAATGACAATGTATAAGTATATATGTTCCCCTACCCCCCTACCCCCAAATTTAGGAAATGTAGGAGCAGTGGAGAATTTAATACCAGTTTATTGCTCAGCACGTGAGAGAATCATGTTTGTCAAACTAGTGATTCACTCTGAAAATTGGCACGCTAATGTATCAGACATGAATAAGGGCCTGTCTTTTTCATTCTAATGGTAAAACTAGTAAGCCCTCTGAAGTGGATAGCTACTATATGTGTCATAGTTGATTTATGCATAATTTGTGCGACTTTTACACTGGCACAGTTGAAAATGAAAATATGGCACAATCTTTTGTCTATTTTTTTAGGGTTCCTTTTACAATCTTTATGTAGGAATTAAGAGGACAAAACCTCTAATTTGCTAGCATGTTAAATATTTAATGTTAGGAAGTCATGTCTAAGTCCTTTGATTATGTTTTTAAATTTTATTTGTGGAAAGGCTGCCAGAGCCCAAATTCTACCATTTCAGAGTTTATGAATTCTTAAAGACTATTCATCTTGTAATTAAAAATCGCATTTGAGCATGAAACGGCCTGAATGGCACCAGTAGATTATAAAAAGGGCTAAAAGTGTCTGAGCAGGGTTTTTGGCTGTTTGTATGAAATACACTTGTACAAACATTTCCACCCACCACCATCATTATGCATGGTAAATAAGCTCTGTCTTAATAGCCTGTAGAGTTAAACAGTTTAATAGAAATGACTTTCTGGTTTTGCTCTCTCTCTTTTTCCAGTTGATTCGATGTCATCAGTCCCGTGGTGGAGCCTGTGGGGACAACATTCAGTCTTATACTGCCACGGTCATTAGTGCTGCTAAAGTGAGTATCCAGTAGTCTCTGGGAGTTGTGATTATTTGGAGTAATTATCAAGTTTCTCCACTGAATTTGATTGAGATTATCTCTTCCCTTTTCATCCACAAGTGTAATAACCTTAAGAAGTAAGTCAGACTTATTTCGTGTCTTGTGAGAATTGGTGGCTCAGTGAACTTTAATTTCTTAAAGTTCATAAGTGAAACTTCATTTTCTATTGTGACGATTATAGGGTTTGTAGTTACTAATTTTAAATATTTAAGTCTGTTAGCTAGAGTAAAGTCTGTTATGTAATTAATCCCACTTTTGAAAGAAGCTGTACATGTCCTAAGCAGTGACTTCTGGATTCTTTATGCCTGATTAGCATTATTCTACCTATATTGACATCCCTTTGCATCCTTTAATATTTATGAATCGTTGGTTGGCATAAAAAAGTAGTATTCCTTTAGAAAACCTGAGTAAGATCCCTGGCACATTCTAAGGTTCCTTTAGTCACAGGCTGCCCCTTGCATGTTTGTCACATGACTTCTTTCTGTGTGTGTGCTTGGGTTAATTTTGACGATGGCTCGTAAACTTTATGCTGATTATAAGGTATTTTTATAATCACTGTCCTTTTGAATTCTGAAGTATACAACAAAACAATTCTAATAATAGGGGTGATATAGCGATTCTAAATGACAGCATGTAATAAAAAGCACAACTATTCAGAAGAGAATAACAGTTTAAAGCAAACCACAGGGAGGCAATCAAAGGTCACACTGTTTTTGTGTGAAACATACAAAAATACTTCAAGATTGATCACAAATGCTTACGTGAAGTGTTTTAGCATGTTTTTATGCTTACAGCACTCTATATTTTAGATGTCAGAATCTTTATTAAAAAAATTGCTACTTCTCTCCATTGTCTATGCCAGAATTATGGTGGTTCTTTCAAGGAAGGGAAGTCTCAGACAGAGCAATCACTCAGTTAATTTACAAGAGATCCATTTCTCAAATATTTGATTCTTTTTAGACTGACCTGTCATACACTTGCCTCAGGATAGCTCATTGTATTATCATATAGAATAATTTTCAGTTACATGATGTAGGACAATTTTTCAGCTCCTCTTTGCTGTAATTATGTTTTCGTGTGCCTTCATAAAAGGAAAATGACCTGCTTTATTCAGTAACTGGTAAGCTGTTTAACTGTTAGCTGAAAGTGGACATGCTGGGATGAGACTAGACTAAATATGCTTTGAAAAGAACAAGCTCGAACTTCCTACTTTTTACACTCCAATATTGCAAACTGTGAGAAATATACTCAGGTCTTCCACGTTTAACTGTAAGAAATTACATTGATGATCACACCCTCCAGTCAATTCCCAATAGATCCTTGGTCACCAATGAAAGTATTGTTAATTTACATTCATTGTCAGCTCTGGCAATGTATAGAATTCTTCCAGTAGCACTCGAATAAAGTGGTAATGTTTAATTTTTGTTAATTGCATTTGTCTGTTTTTAATGCTTATTTGTATTCTTGTTTGTAAATTTATGAAATGAAGGAAAAATATAACTGAATATAAGTCACACATTTCCTTTAAAATCTTTTTAATTACATAATTTTTTAAAAATTACAGTTTACATTCCATGTGAATTTGTATTAGCTTTGGGTGCATATTGGTTAGATAATCACATATTTTACAGCGTGATCCCCCTGATATTTCAGTACCCAACCACATCATACACAATTAGTGTAATATTAATATTAGAGGGAAAAAGGGAATGGTTATTTCAATATATGCACAAAAACATATATGCATTGATGAAATATTTTAGTGGATAGTGATAATTTCTGATTCTCTAGAATTCATTTTTTTTTGTAATTACCAAGTTGTTTAAACACCCTTATTTTTAAGTATGTTTCTGATAACTCCAACATTTGGTTTTGTTTTCGGTGAAATTTTGTTTGTTCATTTCAGCTGGCCCTTATTTATAATGTCTTGACTCATGGTTTGCCAGACTTTATTTCAAAAATCTTTAGAAACAATTTTAAATTTAAGATGGTACCAGCGTTCTGTAACACTGTCAGTCTCGGGTCATCTTAATCCAATTTTAGGGATTGAAATTAAATGTTTTAAATAATGTTTATCTGAAATAGCTCTCAGAACCTCATTACTACTGGTTCCCTGTTCTATCTTTTCTGTATCCCTTGGGTTCCCACCCAAAGCATGAAGGTCACCCAATTGACCCTTTGAACATGGCTACATAGTTCCCCAAGTCTACCGAAAACACCACTGAGTCTCTTAGCAACCCTCCCTGGAATCATCAAATGCATCTAGGCCTAAAATATTTCCTTGTTCTCTTGGATTTTGACCTAAGAACTCTTCACATTCTTGTTAAATATTCCATATGTTCAAGCCGAGTTGGAAAAAAAATCCCCCCACTCCAATTTTTCCTACTTGTTTTCTTTGGGGAGGATTAACTTGATTTACCTAGATTATCATTGAAAATAGAAAATAAAATTTCTTATTCCTTACCAGTTTTTTTCATTTCTATGTAATATAATATTTTTTGAGATGTAACATGGAAATAATTTTAAAAGCCATGTAGTACATGCTCTTTAATAAGAGATTTATCTTAAAAATAAATTCACAATTATTTCATTATATCACTTTCTCAGAAAGATTAATATTTCTCTCTCTCTGACAGTTTCTGATTTGGTTTTATAGAGGGTACTTAACCATAGAAGGATTAATTTTTAAAGTTTTACTCTTTTTTTCACTGTACAATGGTAAGTGTAAATATATTAGTTGTATATGTACTTGGATCTCCTATGCAGCAATACTTTCTTTTCTTTCCTTTTTTTTTTTTTTTTTTTTTTTTTACAATTTCTGGGTTTTCAAAATAGCACTTAAAATTAAAGTTTATAGTTTAGATTTTTCCCTTTGAATTTGAAAATAATTTTTGTCTTTCCTTAAGAATATAGTGGTGATGAATTCTCTGTGGTTGAAATAAAGGAAAAACTTAATTTCGAAATTGTTCAAATTGGATTAGTTTGATAAATTTATAAAATCTTGTTCCACATTTTCTAGTTAGGCTGTAATTGTCTTAGTTGAGTTTTCCTTTTAATGTGTTTTAACTCCAGTATGATAAATTGATTTAATAAAAATGCCTCTATTTTCTTGTTATCTGATAACTTCTTAATGACAACTAACAGGTTTTGTGAGAGCAGCACCATTAGCACTAATGGATAGGGAGGACAACTGATATGGCTCAAGAAAGGTTAAAGATGCCTAGTGACCCTTTGGCAAATCTGTCTGCTGCAGAACAGAATAAGTACTATGCTGATTTGAATTTTTGGTCATAGTGGATTATCTCACATTCATTATAAATTTATGTTCAGTTTTTTTTACAGATAGTTCTTTGAGTACTCTTAAAATTATTTGAATATATAATGAACTTTTGAGTTTATATACCCCAGATTGTGAGGACACTCTTAAGTTAACATATCCATTTGGCCTAGTTAGATTTATTTTTTTTAATTCCTAATTTTTTTCTTAGCTTTTGTATGTATTTGAGGAAATTGTTAGGTATGCACATAACCTTTCTACTAAAATCTAGTGAAAAGGCTAATTACACAGTGAGGTGATTTAAGTATCTAAATATGAAATATGAAAATTATTAAATAGCATTATATAGCTTCTGGACACTACTGCTCATCGTGTGACATGGAAACAAATTTCTTGTAGAAGCAAAGGTCTTTACTAATGTAGAAAACGTCTAGCACCCCTCTCTCACCTCCTGCACTAGACCTTATTTGGAAGTTAGTAAGCTATGATAGATAATACTGTCTTGTCATTTACTATACAAAGTGCAGATTTGATGACTTAAATTTTAATAACATGACCCCACTGGTAGTCATTACTTATTTTTTTATGAGAAATATCTATAACTCTTCATGTAATATGAGCCCTTGCCTAAGAAATATACTACCCTGCTCCCCGGTCCCCCCATCCTTGAGTTTTCCCCCCAATTCTGTTATGTGAACTTTCCCGTTGATCTTGTGGTTTGCTTTGGTACATTATTTCCCACTTTCTGTTTGCTCCAGTTGTTTTAGTTTGTTCCTATTCATTGGTATAAGAGCATGAAATAATAGGCTCAAGGGCAAATGGGGAGGATACACAAGCTAAGACTTTAAACCTGAAAGGCATTTCTTTGGTAAAGGGGTAGCTCCGTTTAAGTGGGAGCATCTCCATTAGCATTAATGGAGTCAGTACATCAGCTGAAGCATCTCAGAGGTTAATAAGGCTTCCTGGCTAGCTTCTGACATCAATACACCGTGGCGCCTGATTTTGTTGGTCCTTCAGAGGCTTTCTTAACAACAATCTAACAGACTCTTTGTAAGTCATTTCTTGTGAATTATTGAAACAAATGTTTGGCTGCTAATTGAGGAACGCTACTGTGTTTTATAATCACTGCAGTTTGAGTTTTTAGCACTAAACAAAACAGTTACAATTGATTTGTGGCTTTTTTCTGGTTTCAGTTAGCTGTAAGTTATATCTTTCTGCTTGAATTTAGTAAATGGCTTTGGTGGTCATTTATTTAAGTATTTATTAAAATACCATGTTTTAGTCTTTCTCCCTCACCCCTCCCAGTATATGTGTGTGTTCTGAATTCATGAAGTGTGAGATCACAAGTAGTAACAGGAATAGCTTATAAGGAAATATTGGAGAGTGGTTAAATTCAAGCTTTGGAGATAGATAGCCCTAGTTTTAAATTCTGGCTTATCATTGCTAGGTGTTGTGCTTAATATCTGTAGCCTCAGTTTTCTCTTAAACTGTGGTATTTGAGGAAACCTATAGAGATCACTTATGTTTAGAGTCTTAACCAGTCCCAAGTTCATAGTAAAAGTTCCATAGAACATAGCTATAGTAAAATAATGCATAAATTACTAGTGTTAATCCTGTGGTGTTTTAACGGAAAGTTTCTTTGGAAAATACATTTCCTTTTGAAACTTAATTTAATTGTGGTTTAAATCCACATTTATTTTCCCACAATTATTTTTAAAAGAGTCACCTTAATAGAAATTAATTTGAATTACTTTAATAAAAACTTTTCTCACAATGTGAGAATGGAAAAATATTTCTGGCTGTGTGTTTTGTACGTAATTTTTGATCTATTCCTGTAATCTAGATTGCTTATTTAGTCTCTAATGACTAGGTGTTTTCCAATGTTTATCAAACACATAATATTCTTTATGCTCTAGCTTTCTTCCTTTTAGACAATGCCCCCAAACATTACCTTAACCTTATTGCTTGTTAATGCATCTGAGACTAATTAGATGAGATTCCCATAAAATAAAAAATAATCACACACATTACTTTCTATTTGCTTTGAATAAAGAAGAACTAAAATGTAATTATAAAGCATCTTAAGTTATTTTAATTAAAATTTCATTTTAGAAGCATTATATTGAATTGTTTTCTATTATCGGAGAAAAAAGAATCTTCTTTGCTAATTTTATATGATATTTCATTGACCTAGTAATTAGTATGTTGGATAGAGACTGTTTTTTTCACATGTCAGATCCTGATGTACAATCTTATATAACAGCATATTATAAATTATTTTTGGAAGCATGATCTTTTTTCACAGGGATTCTACCAGATCATCCCAGTCACTTTCGTGCTAAAAAATAGTTTTAAAGTTAAATTTATAATATCTGAAAAAAATAGATTATCATCCTACTTCTTACTATGTCACATGTTTTAAGTTATATACATTAAGAAGAGGGGAACATAATTATTATAAAATATAATTGTATCCTCATGTGAAACAAAGCTTTTTAGTTATTTACTTATGTCTTTATTCTCACCATGATTACTTTGGGGCTGTACTGATACCATTCACTCAAACTGATACTGAATTTACAGTCACATGAAAAGTCAGACTGAATTGTGAAGTTCACTGCTACATATAGGCTCGTAAGAGAAGAAATAATTTAATGGGTAGGAGAACTAACAAATGCATAGTTCTACTTAGAATTCAAATACTGATATGAAGTTATTTATAAGTTTTACCTTTCATTTTATAGACTTTGAAAACTGGCCTGACGATGGTTGGGAAAGTAGTGACTCAGCTGACAGGCACGCTGCCTTCAGGTGTGACAGAAGATGATGTTGCCATACATAGTAATTCGAGGCGGAGTCCTTTGGTCCCAGGCATCATCACTGTAATAGACACGGAAACAGTTGGAGAGGGCCAGGTATGAACTTGCGATGCATGTAATATCCATATTCTGCAGAGGGCTGGCTGACTGAGAATATTCTTTGGGATCAGGATTAGCCAAAATGTACTTGGCCTTGTAGGTTGTTAATCTGGATTTCTAGAAATCAAGGTTATTTTAGGTTAGATTCTTCCCATTCCCCCCACCCCACCAAAATGATGAGTAATATGTTAGAACCTGTTATTTCAAATTTTTAAATCCATCAAACCTGAAGGTAAAATTGAGGTTCCATGAAATTCTCTTGTTATCTCTTCATCAGGACATGTGTTTCACAGGCAGATATTTGCTCATAGATCAACAGGATCTTACGGGGAAGTAAAAAAAGATTGCCTGTGATGGTTACAGGTGAATACTATCAAATTTTATTATAGACTAGAGGCCTGGTGCATGTAATTCATACACGGGGCTGGGGGTGTCCCTCAGCCCAGCCTGCACCCTCTCCAATCTGGGACTGCTGGCTCCCAACTGCTGACCTGCCTACCTTCCTGATTGGCCCTACCAGCTTCTGCCTGCCAGCCTGATCACCCCCTACCCACGCCCCTGCCAGCCTGATTGATGCCTAACTGCTCTATGCCAGCCTGTTACCCCCAACTGCTCTCCCCTGCAGGCCTGGGTGTCTCCCAACTGCCCTCCCCTGCAGGCCTGGTCCCCCCAACTTCCCTTCTCTGCCAGCCTGGTCACCCCTAACTGCCCTCCCCTGCAGGCTTGATCGCCCCTAACTGCCCTCCCTTGCAGACCTGGTCCCTCCCAACTGCCCTCTCCTGCTGGCCTGATCGCCCACAACTGCCCTGCCTTGCAGGCCTGGTTCCTCCCAACTGCCTTCCCCTGCGGCCATCTTGTGTCCACATGGGGGCAGGATCTTTGACCACATGGAGGCAGCCATCTTGTGTGTTGGAGTGATGGTCAATCTGCATATTACTCTTTTATTAGATAGGATAGAGGCCTGGTGCATGGGTGGGGACCAGCTGGTTCACCCTGAAGGGTGTCCTGGATCAGGGTGGGGGTTCCCTTGGGCTGTGGGGTGGCCTGGGCGAGAAGCCTGTGGTGGTTTGGAGGCCAGCCACGCCCCTCTCTCCTTTCCCCCCCCCCCCCCCCCCCAAGCAGAGATCCTGGAATCTGGGATTTATTTATCTTCTACAATTGAAACTTTGTAGCCTGGAGTGGAGCCAAGCCTTCTGCTGGCTCTGTGGCCCCAGCCATTTCTGTTGGGATTTATATATCTTCTATACTTGAAACTTTGTAGCCTTAAGCAGAGGCCAAAGCAGGCCAGGGCTGCAGAAGCTTGGCTTCCTCCATCGCTGCGGGCAACCCTAGCCTCTTGCTCTCTCCAGCTCCGTGGCTGCTGCCAATTCTGTTGGGCTTTATTTATCTTCTATAACTGAAACTTTGTAGCATTGAGTGGAGGCCTGGACCGGCAAGGGCTGGCGAAAGCTTGGCTTCCTCCATTGCCAAGGAAACCCAAGCCTCCCTCCTGCTCTCTGTGGCTGCAGCCGTCTTGGTTGGGTTTATTTGCATATTTGCTCCTGATTGGCTGGCGGACGTGGCTGGTGGGTGTAGCAGAGGCACGGTCAGTTTGCATATTACTCTTTTATTAGATAGGGTATTTCCTTATAAATATGAAAATACATGAAACCCCAAAGTATATGTTAGAATACGTACATGATAATAGCTAATTGTAAAATCCTATATCTCTTCAGTTAAAACAGATTTTTAAGGTCTAATTTCAGAAACAGGAGAAATGATTTAAACATGGAAAAATGCTTAGTTGATAAGAAACCCATTGGGTTTAGTTTTTTTCCTCATGTATTTACAAATATTTCTTCTTTTGTATCATAGTTTTAGATTTTAAATACATTTCTGAAAGGAAGTAATATTAAAATGCAGTTAGTTTGTGATCATTACTATAAAATATAATCTAATACCTATTACTAAAATGAGATAGTAGAGCAACATTTGAAAGTAGAGCAAATGAAAGATTGCATTTGTCAGGTACTCATGTACTAATTTCTATAGTAAGATCAATTGTCATTTCAAAAAAAGTGGAACCTATTACAATTAAAAAAATCTTTTTGAATTTTTTGCTTATTTATCTATTGTATTTTACTTGAAATCAGAATAATAATAATTCTCCACCTTGCCCATCTTAACTTTGTTGTTAACCAACTATGTTATAGACTTATATTCTTTTTAAAAAAATATATTTTATTGATATTTTACAGAGAAGAAGGGAGAGGGATAGAGAGTTAGAAACATCGATGAGAAAGAAACATCGATCAGCTGCCTCCTGTATGCCCCGTACTCGGGATGTGCCTGCAACCAAGGTATATGCCCTTGACTGGGATCGAACCTGGGACCTTTCGTCTGCAGGTTGACATTCTGTCCCCTGAGCCAAAACGGTTAGGGCTAGACTTACATTCTTGTTTAAAACTCTTTTCAATGAAATGTTAGCAAAGTTTTCAGTTGAATGTAATGACATGTTAAAAAAAAGCTGTTTTAGTTAGGTTAGCTCAAGTTGATGGACACATACAGATGTTCTCTTTTTAAACTGGAGTTAAATATATGAATCCTTTAATATTTTATAAGTGTTAAAAGAATAGTTATTTTCTTTTGTCCTCTGATTCTTAATTAAATCACCTCTAAGGCCACCCACATTTACGGAGAGTAGTAACGACCTTTCTCAGCATTGTCTAGTTTGGGGAGTGTAATGTACGTCTGTTAAACACCAGCCTTCCTTGACAGACAGATTTGTGCTCATTTAAAAGTAGGAAATGTTATATCTTATGATCTCTAATGAAACAGAGATCTAACTCATTACTTTATTATATGTAAGTGTAGGAATATGTTAAAAGAAAAATTAAGCTAATTTCATAAAATGCGTAACAATAGGCCATATGTTTTCAAAAGTTTGTCACTGTACCTCCTCTCCCCCATCTCCTCCCATTCTTCAGTAACTTTTTATAATTTTAAAATGTAATTCTCAGGTTTGAAATATGGAAATGAACTATAGATTGTGGAGTTGCAAAAGTTATTTTTTCTGTGATAAATTCATTGTTAACACTTGAAACAACTAAAGCTGTTTATTAGGAAATAAGACTCATAGAAATGTTAGCTTTTAGGTTAGTGTCATTCAACTTGAAATGTTCTATTTTCTATTATTTGTTTGGAGCATAATCTTATTTTCATTCCTACTTATAAAATATTCTAAAATTTTATCTTGACTTAAACATTTTAAGACAGGAAGTAAATTGATGTTCAATAAATGGTAAGTTGCTATGTGTATTTTAAAATAATCATAAATATTTTTAAAGCAACAAGATTTTGTCAGTGTAATACTGTCCTCCTCCCTTCTTTTATTAATGTGAATCTGTTTTTTGTCATGAAGACATTTTTGTCTCTGATAAATAGTTCAGTTGGAGTACAGGGCTGTTTTTAGGTTACTTCAGATTGTATTTAAATAAGAACACTTCAGTGGTTAATGTCATAGATTTATCGCTTTTAGCCCTTTCCCACTGATGTTTGACCTTCCCCTTAATGTTTCTGCTTTTTTATATACATCATAGGAGCTCATGCTGACATTAGGTTCACTTTTGCTGTTTAAATCCATTGAGCCTTTAATAAAGATATTTTCATGTTTACATTGGTGGTGTATAAAATTTTATTCACCATCTTTCTGATACTAAATTGATTAGTTTGATTTTATGATGTTGGAATCATTGTGTAGCAACTGCATTAATGTAGAAAGGATTTAATTGACTTAATGTACATTTTTATCTTTGCTACTTTCATTTTTATTTAAAAGCATTTCTTGCCTAAAATAAGTTAAGCTGTATAATTTGCCTTTATACATTTATATAATTGAGATTAGCAATGTGGCAAAGTCTCTAATAAAAGAAAATACTCCAGAATGATGACATAAACTTGAGCTATCTTGCCTTGAGTACATGTGTTATTCATAATAATTTAATGGTTCCTTAGGTGTTTTGTGAATCTTTTTGTTCATATGATAAAGGCTTATTCACTTTGTATCAGTTAAAATGCTTTGCTTTGTTTTAATATAATCATGTGCTTTACTGCTTATATTTAGGGCTTCAGTCTGTTTAGTTAAGTGGTGAGTAAAAATTAAATGTCTTAGGACAATTATATTAGAATTTCTCTGGTTTTATTGATTTGATAGTCAAGGTGCTAATGCAATGGAGAGAGTCCTTCCTAAAGTACCTGTTTATTAGATTTGTGAAGCTCTTAAAAAGATTCAAAGAATCCTATGTAGTGATATGAGGTTTTGCTGTGTACCAAGATTAATGTGCCTTTTGCTTGATGACTTCTGTATTAGTACCATCAACTAGAGCACGCAATACTAATTGTGTTGGAAGGAAAGGTACAGGGTTATAACATACATAAAAAGAAAGGGAGTCTTGTAAGATTGAGTTAAAATAGGAAAATGTGCAAAAACCAAATATATCACAGAAAAAACCCCACAAATGGTATAAAATCTACGCCCATGGCTTCACTTGTTAATGAGAACGACATGTTGAAACTACAGTGAGATACTATCTATCACCTACTAGAAAGAAAATCAAAAGCTTGCAGCTTGCATTTTAATTTTGAAATAATTGTAAACACATAGTAAGTTGAACATAAATCCCTGTGCTCTCACCCAGGTTCTTCCAGTACAATATCAAAACCAGGACATTGACAATGGCACATTACTGTTACTAAGCTATAGACCTTATTCACCTCTCACCATTAGTTTTACCTGCATTCATTTGTATTTGTATGTGGGTATATATAGCTCTGTGAAACTGTATCCCATGTGCAGAAGAATATAATTAACATAATCCACCACAATTAGAATACTGGACAATTTAACACACACTTTTTTTGTATTCAAGCCCATCCTTCAATCAACCTCTATCCTTTTATCCTGAAAAACAGTAGTCTGTTCTCTACTAGAATGTTATATAAGAAATCATAGTAAAAAAAAAAAAAAGAAATCATAGTATGCAACAGTGTAATATTAACTTACTCTTTTATTAGTCCAATTGAGGTTTTGTCAATTTTGTTGATCTAAAAAAATGAACTATTAGAAATAAACTTAAATGAACGAGGTGAAAGACTTGTATACTGGAAACTGTAAAACATAGTTAAGAGAATTCCAAGATGATACAAGTAAGTGGAAAGACATCTCACACGTGTGGATTTAAAAATTTTAAAATATCTATACCACCCAAAGTGATACACATATTAAATGCAGTTCTATCAAAATCCCACCCTAAAATTCTTACGGGATGTTAAGAAACCCAGAAAAGCAAAAACAATCTTGAAAAAAGAACATGATTGGAGTCCTCACATTTCCTTATTTCAAAACATACTACACAGCAATATGTGGCATAAGGATAGATATGTAGCATAGAATAGGAGAGCACAGAAATACACCAATACATATAAGTGCAAAAGATTTTTAATAAGCGTGCCCAAACTACGCAAAAGGTAAAGAAGAGTCTCTTCAATAAATGAGCCTGGGAAAACTGGAGCGTCTACTGCAAAAGAAAGAAGGCGGGCTCTTATCTTACACCATGTACGAAAATGAACTTAAACCCGTCGTAGACCTAACCATAAGACCTAAAACTATTATTAAACTCCTGAAGAAAATTAAGGGGAATAAATTTGAGATTTAAAACTATCTGTTTTAATATACGTCTGATTTTATGACTTGGTAATGTTTTCAAAGAGGTGATGTATCTATCTAAAAAACTAGGAGTTAAAAGACCAGTACTTTTCTACTTAAAATAAAAATTTTAGGGATAATTCCTCTGACATATAGTTGTGTGTGTTTAACCTATTAAGTTGTTTTTCGTTGTTTTATTCCAATCATGGGCAAGAATTTTTCAGCAGGCCATAACACAATAAGAGCTATATGTTTCTGTCATTGGATAAAGCTCTACAGAGCTGATTCTATTTTATTTGCTGCTGCTGTTGTTTTGTGAACCTACATTTCAATAAATGATTGTCTCTGTCACCTATAGTCAAGTTAACCAACTGTTAAGAGTTTATATGATTGATCTGCTGGGGTCATATTATATTGTTTCCTCATTCCTGAAGTGGTATTTTCACTTTTTAGTGGCAAGAATAATCTTACAATATAATGGAAGCATGTCAATTGGTCAGGGACATTGTGGTGTAACTGTGTATATCTTCAAACTCAGTAATTGGTGATTAAAGGTTAACTTCCATTTGCCTCTTTATTTTTGTAAAGGTGCTTGTGAGCGAGGATTCTGACAGTGATGGTATCGTGGCTCACTTCCCGGCTCATGAAAAACCAGTGTGCTGTATGGCTTTTAACATAAGTGGTATGTTTGTTTTTCCCCATTTTATCATGGGCTTTCCAATTGATTTTTTTGGAAATGGAATATCTGAAACACGAATCTCGTTTTTCTTCTGTGTGCCAGTGTATATAACAAAAGCAAGTAGTTTCAGTAACTGGTTATTGAATGAATGAATTTATAAAATTTAGAAACCCTGTAAACATTAGCTTTACTCACAATTATAACGTGGTGAAAGCAGCAGTCGGTAAGCAGTGTTGTTGAGTTGCATTAATTTCTGAATTACAGTTAAGCCAAGAACTTCAGTATTTCAATCAACATATTAATGTATGTGAATGGAATTTTCTTTGTAACTTCAGGTTTCTTTTTAATGTCACATTTTATAAACTAGTTTACTTGTATTTTTTCCCCTTTTCTTGTGGTGTTTTTGTTTTTCTGGTTCTTCCTAAAGCATGTGGTAAGGAGAGATGTTAAAGCAATGTGGAATTCCCTATTACCTTTTGTTTTCCCCCCAACTTTTTATTATAAAAAGTTTCAAACATAAGAACAGATATAAAGGTTAGTACAATAATGACCCACATATCACCATCTTGATTAAACAGGTGTTCACATTTTATTGTATATTATATATATGTATGTGTAGTTTGCTGAACCATTTGAATGTAAGATTCACATATTATAACATTTCACCCATCACAAATGAACTATGCATTTCCTAAGAATAAAGACCCCTTTCTGTATAACCAAAAATTATATATTAGTTCAGAAAACTAACATACTGTATTATCTAATATCCAAGCCAAATTTAAAATTCCCCTGGCTGGGTAGCTCAGTTACTTGGAGTGTCATCTCATACACCTAAAGGTTGAGGTTCCCCCAGTTGGGGCACATTTGGGAGGCAACCAGTGCATGTTTCTCTCTCACATTGATGTTTCTCTCTCTGTCTCTGTCTCTCTCTGTTTTCCTTTCTCTCTCTCTTCTCCTCTCCCTTTCCCATTCTAAAAACAATAAACATTTCGTTGGGTGAGGATTATAAAACAAACCCCCAATGGTCTCAAAAGTGAATTCTCCAGCTACTTCAAACTAAGTTCTAATTAAAGTTCACTTCTTACATTTTGTCATGTCTCTTTGGGTCCTTTTAATCCAACATATAACTTCCACCTTTTCTTTTTTGCAGTGCCCAGACCAGTTATCTTATGCAAATTCTGTACTTGTCATATTTTTTTCATTATAATAATGTTTTCCTTATTCCCTAAAGAGGCTTTTAAATGACATTCAGGCTAAGGATTTTATTTTTAAACATCTTAAGTATCACTGTCTACATCATTGCATCCCAACAAGAGTCATGTACTAGTAATATCAGGTTGTCTTGCAATTTATGATACTGTGTTTGATCACATGGAGAAGTTAGTGACCCATCAAATGTCTGCATATTGGAGAGAGGTTTCTCTTGTGGAGATTAGCAAGTAATCTGCAGTGTTATTTTGGCCTCATTTCTGAAACAACTTTTTACTTAATAGTTTTGTTACATTGAAGGCTGTATTATAATGGTGGTTTTTCTGATTGTATTGTGTTTTCTGCATTGATTATCTGCTATTCTTCTATCAAAAATTCTTTTATTTCATCAACCAGTAATGAACCACAGTTATCCTGTATGTTAAAGGCAGAGATTAAATGCTTAATTCTTTCTCTTTAATTACCAATTTTCATTGTTAGGAATTGGTTTAATACTTCCAGTGGCGGAATTCTACTCCAGTGGAATTAATTTTAAAATACTTTGTTCATAAATAAAATTGTTCTCTTGCTTTCAGAGATGAAATAGTCTTCATAAGTTTACAGTCCTTTTAGATCTTATTTCTTTGGTTGATGTGTCTGAAGAGCCTGCCATTTTATCTTATTCTGCAGAAATGATCCTATTAGTTAAAGTTGATGTAAAGATCCATCTTTCCCTTCTTCTCAAATAAAGAATGATGGTAAGCAGATAATATAGAGTACTTTGAATAATCTTTCTTCTAATATCTTAATTAGTCATTTTTGATAGAGAGGAAGATTTTTTAGTGATTGTTGATGGGTAGGATTGATTTAATTAATGAAGACAATGATTTATTGAAGTGCTCTGAATGTTGTGGGAATTAAGTTAAATTTGAAGAAAGAGTCTGGAAGTTCTGTTCCTTATAGCACTCCACTTGAAGCAACCAGTATGACTCATTTTGATAGGCCATCTGTTATGTCAGATCTCCTTTGTATTAATGTATATTTCACATTACCCTAGTCAGAATGCTTCAGACACTGGAAGCTGTATTTTTTCCTATCTATAACTTTCTTTTATAATAAGAACATATTATATAACATAAAGAATGTAGTTATCCCTATCATTGTCTAGCTATTAATTCTAGAAAACTATTGTTTCTTTTCTATGGTTTCATAACTTTGATCTACATTTGCCTTTGAATTCTGTTTGAACTCCCCAATTTGTGTTTTTATGATAAGATTTAACATTTTTATATTTACACCTACTTTTTTTTTTGCATTTATGGATCATATAGTAATCATTACTTTAAATATTTGTTTACCTAGTTAGCCTAGTTCCAGTTTACATTTGGATTCTCTCTTGGTTTATATTCTGTGGGTTTTGACAAATATGTAGTGACATGTATTCACCAGTATAATACTATACCGTATAGTTTCACTCCCCTAAAAATCCCCTTTGCTCTGCCTGTTCATTCCTTCCTCCTTTGAACCCCGACAACCACTGATTTTTCCACTGTTTCATACTTTCGGTTTTTGCAGAATGCCATATATTGGAGTCTTACAGTAGGTAGCCATTTCAGATTGGCTTCTTTTACTTACTAATAGGCACTTCCTTCATCTCTTTTTATGCCTCAATTACACATTTCTTTTTATGTTATTCTCTAAATATTTTTTATGGTTTAAAATTATGGTAAAGCCTATATTTTAACATATGAACAAAAATCATATATTTTAAGTATTTTACTTTGTCTTTTAAAAAATATTAGTCTTTGAAAGAGGTTTCTAGGCTTCACCGTGTTGTTAAAAAGTTCATTGCATGAAAAATGTTTGAGTCCATGCATAATTTTCAACTAACACATTAGAAACGAACTCTTTCTTTTAACTGGAGACTCCATTCACATTGCCTGGCTCAGTTACGGTGATTCAGAGAGAGTCACCACTCATGGAGTTTTGCTGGTGTGATATGGACTTAAGGAAGGAGAATCCTTTTTGGAGTTAGGAGAGCCTGCTAGGAGATGAAATGACTTCTAACTTGGTCTTTGACTATTGGGTAACATTCTTCAAGGGGAATTCAGTTCTAAAGTGGAACCTAAAAGATAATTAGGAAATAATGATTCAGTGCCTGGCATATAACGAAATACTAGTTGAGTGAAAGAGGCAAGAAAAGTATTGCACGTTCAACATAGATTGTGAAGCAGAATCTATACCATGGACTGATCAATTTCTTATGTGGTAGAGATATTTCAATGCATCGTCATTTCTGCAACATTTTATAAATGCTTTGTACCTGTTTAAATATTTGAATTCAGTGGAGGGTTCATAACTCAGCAACCACTCACAAAATTGGTCTGCAAAATATAGATGCTGGTAGGCAGAGATTTCATACATTTGCTTACAATTTATCTTGGTTATTTACTGTTCAGCTCTTAGTATTTTTACTACTGAGACTATGACTGATGTTGCTTGGGTATGGCACAAGTGTATATATAAAATATTTAATTCTCAATGATTTGAAAGCCTTGTTTGTTTGTGTTTTGTTTTGTTTTAAAGCTGGTCGGCAGTCTACCAGAGAATGGCTATGGCTGCCAACTATTATCCAGCTCCTAACGTTAGGTGACATTTTATTTGTCAAGTTTTTGTATCATGTTTTTTGTTTTATCCAACCCTCCCAGATTAAGATAGAAATACGTACATATGAATTATTTGAGTTGAGAAGCTGCATTGCCATTTGTAAATGCATAGATACCTTAGTAGATGTTATTTATTCCATTTAACTATTTATGTTACAGTTTAAAAAATATTTTGGAGATCAAATGATGAATTTTCTATCAACCTTTGTATAATTCCTTCTCTGTAAATTTATTTATGTTATAAAATGAGGCAGTTTTCTGTTCTCGGGCTGAATTATTTTTGTTAGCTTCTGAACATTTATTAATTGGTATTTTGTACACATAAGTACTGTATGAAGTGGTCCTTCAGACAGTACTTATGATTTTTTATTTAAATTGGCCTTTTTAAAAATATAACTTGTACATCCTCCAATAACATCCTCCAGTTTTTCTTTACATATATCTATACATATTTTTAATTTTTTTTCATACTTCTAAATTTATACCAATAAGTTTTAACTCTCTTGCCCTTGTAATAATAGTCTATTTGGTTAATTGTTTTTTTCGTAGTGACTGTAGTGTGGGCAATAATAACCACAGTGTTTATAAGTTTAGGGAAGTTCATTAAAACAAAAAACATTGATTTTTTAAAACCTAATCTTTCTCTAATCTTTACCCATATTATACAAGGAATATAAATACAGTTCTTAGTTTCTTTTTTTAGAAAAGCATATTTTTAGATGACAGAACTACTAAAATGTCCTGGACTTCAGAATTCAAGAATAAACCAGACCTGTTGTCCACATTAAAAGCAATGTAATATGTACATGATGGAATAACTCTAAAAGTGAATTAAGGGGAAAAAGTAGGTTGTGTAAGTCAGTGGCATGAGGTTCAGTCTTGTATGGGACTACTCAGAAAAGAAATTAAGGGATGCCATTAAATTGAGCTGTGAAACTTTCAGTTCAGCAGCTGCATTCAGTTTGTTTTTCAATTTCTCCTTCCCATTCTTGTTTATCAGCTGTGACTCTGAGTCCTGAATTAAAACACATATTTTAATGGCATTATGATTTGGTTGGAAGTGCCAGGAAGGACTCCATGTTTAGATCTGGGCAGCTTCAATATGGGTGGTGTAAGTTGCTTTCAGTTATTTAGATAAACAGTGAATACCAATTTCTAGGGAACTTTTAAAATAAAATTAATACACTTTTTTAAAGCAGTTTTAGGTTCCAGCAAACAAGTGGAAAGTTCAGGAAAGTCTCTCTCACACACACATAACCTCCTATACTACCAAACTGCCACACCACAGGGGTAGTTTTGTTATAATCATGAATCTATATTGATACATCATTATCAATCAAAGTCCTTAGTTTACATTAGGGTTCACTGTTGGTGTTTTTACATTCTGTGGGTTTTGACATGTTAATATTGATATGTATCCACCTTTGCAGATTTAGATTTAGAATAGTTTTACTACCCTAAAATTTTTTTTAATTCAAAATTGGGACTTCTTAGTTACTGTTTCTTTTCTTATCTTTTCCCTTTTTTTCAGTCATTATTTTTTTAAATATTCATTCTGCTTCTTGTTTTCCTCTTCTTTCCTTTGGAACTCCATGATTCATAGATTCATCTCCTTGGTGGTATCCCACAGGTGTCAGAGGCTCTGTTAATCTTTCTTCGTTCTTTTCAAAATATTATCCTTCCTTTCTTGAATTCTTTTTGTACTTTTATCAATAAAGTGCACACTTTTTGTGGGTTACTTTTGGTTTCTCTGATGAAGATGACCTCTTTTAGCTACTTTCTATCTGGGAATATCTGTATTTTTGCCCATAGTTTTGATAAGTATTTCAACTACAGATGATACTTTAGTTGGACCCCCCCCCCCCCCATCCCCTCCAGCAACTGTCAGCTGTCTTTCTTTGTTCTCAGCTTTTGGCATTATTAACCTAATCCTCTTGATTGTTTGCATACAGAATTGCATTTTTTTGGGGGGTAGAATTCTAATCTGTGGTGTTAGTTCAAATGGAGCCTTTGGAAGATTTGCTAAAGTTTGGTGCCTTCTCCTTAATCTCACCTATTGTGGATTGCTCTCTTTCTGGCTGTTTTGTCTGAGGTGAGAGCAGCTGCTTCTAATTAGGTGTTTTTATACTGAACTTTCAAATAGACTTTTAAGTGCTTTGATTTTTGTTGTTTATCAGTTTGTTTTTGTCATAGGGCAAGAATAACAGCTTCTTTTGATTTTACAAATTCATTCCAAAAGCCTCGGCGCTGGTCATTCAAGTGTGTAAAATGTTCTCTAAGACACTGGTTCATACCACAACCTTTGTACATGTATTATTAGTCAGCTTGGGCTGCCAGAACAAAACACTGTAGACTTGATGGCTTAAATAACAGAAATTTATTTTTGGACAGTTCAAGATCAAGGTTCCCGATGATTTGGTTTCTAGCAAATGGCCACCACCTGGCTCTGAGCTTGCATAGCCTTTCCTCGGTGCAAGGGAGCAGGGAGAAAGAAAGAGGTGGCTCTCTTCCTGTAAGATGCTAATGCTCTCAGGTCAGAGCCTCTCTCCATTGTGACCTGATATACACACAATTATTTCCTAGGAGCCCTCATCTCCAAGTATTGCCACACTGCGTTTTTAGAGTTTCAATATATGAATTTTGGAGCTACACAAACATTCAATCCATAATAGTACTTTTGAGAATCATTGTTACTCTTAGTTTTTAAAACATCTTATTTGACCACAGCCCAATTCTAGGTTATTCTGTTTAGCTGTGATTGTTGCAGCATACTTAATTTCACTTTAAGGTATTCAGTTATTTTGTAAGATATTAAATGTTAATGATACTTCTATCTTTAAACAACTTCCTTATTGCTCTGAGTGTATTGTCCGAAAGCCTTGTACAAGTGACTGATGGTTTCAACCAGGTCTACATTTTTCCTCCAACATTTATCCATAGTAGATATTTTTCAGCTGCTTAAACATGTTACATCATTTTCTCTCTGCCTATAATCCTTTTTGACCTGGCTAACTCTTATTTACCACTTGAGTCCTATTTTTAAGTGTTACTTTAGGAAGACTTAACCTGACCCTACATAAAATGTCATTCTCCCCCTGTCCTTGCTGTCCCCACCCCATGTTGCCACTTAATTGAGCAAGTTACTTTATCTGCTTGGATCACTCCCAGTACTTTAAATTCCTCATCAGTAAAATGAGGATCAATATACTGAGACCTCAATAAATATTAACTGTTGTTTTCATTATTATGAATTCTCTCATCCCAGTTTTTTATTTATTTACTAGAGGCCCGATGCATGAAAATTCGTGCAAGAGTAGGCCTTCCTTCCCCCAGCTGCCAGCACTGGCTTCCCTGACCTGGGCAGCTTCCCTCCAGCCCTGGCTTCATCCAGAAGGACGTCTGGTCTAATTAGCATATTATTTTTTTATTATTATAGATACCCCTCAAGAGTATCCTTTTGAAATGTTTTCTGCTGGAGATGAGCTTTAATTTGTTCCCGAAGTTTTTTTACCCTAGCAATTTTCACGAGTTGATAGTAAGTATATCCTATCTAATAAAAGAGTAATATGCAAATTGACCATCACTCCAACACACAAGATGGCTGCCCCCCATGTATTCAAAGATGGCTGCCCCCATGTGGACACAAGATGGCCAGCAGGGGAGGGCAGTTGGGAGAAACCAGGCCTGCAAGGGAGGGCAGTTGTGGGTGATCAGGCCAGCAGGGGAGAGCATTTGGGAGGGACCAGGCCTGCAAGGGAGGGCAGTTGGGGGTGATCAGGCCTGCAGGGGAGGGCAGTTAGGGGAGACCAGGCTGGCAGAGGAGGGAAGTTGGGGCGACTGGGCCTGCAGGGAAGGGCAATTGGGGGGTACCCAGGCCTGCAGGGAAAGGCAGTTGGGGGGGACCCAGGCCTGCAGGGGAGGGCAGTTAGGGGTGACCAGGCCTGCAGGGGAGGGCAGTTAGGAGTGACCAGGCCTGCAGGGAGGGCAGTTAGGGGCAAACAGGCTGGCAGGGGAGCAGTTAGGCATCAATCAGGCTGGCAGGGGAATGGTTAGGGAGTGATCAGGCTGGCAGGCAGAAGCGGTTAGGGGCAATCAGGAAGGCAGGCAGGCGAACAGTTGGGAGCCAGCAGTCCTGGATTGTGAGAGGGATCCCAGATTGGAGAGGGTGCAGGCTGGGCTGAGGGACACCCCCCTCCTGTGTATGAATTTCATGCACCAGGCCTCTAGTCTCTCTATATAAAAGCTTAATTTGGTAATTGTCCCTTTGACCATTCGACCATTCTACCAGTCGCTATGAAGTGCACTGACCACCAGGCAGCAGGTGCTCCAGCCGGTAGGTTAGCTTGCTGCTGGGGTCTGGCTGAGACGGGCCAGACATGCCCTGGACACCACCTGTGGTCCTTCCCTGGCCCTGATTGTGCACCTGTGGGGTGCCTTGGCCTGCCTTTGTCCTCCCACAATCTGGGACTCCTCAGGGGATGTTTGAGAGCTGGTTTCGGCCCAATCCCCGCAGGCCAGACCGAGGGACCCCACCAGTGCATGAATTTGTGCACCGGGGTTCTAGTATTGAATAATTACATTAATTAATTGTTTCTTTCCCTATTGTTAAAATCATGGAGATACTATGGCAGGCAGAGATAAGGCATTAATTCAATGTAATTAGTCATTTGTTGAGTAAAACCAATTTATATCTAATTGTGGTTCCAGTAAGAATTGTCTTCCTCCCTAAATTGTGGGAGTGATCTACCTTGTAGAAGCTACATTATATTTAGGTAACTAAATTCAATATATTATTAATTATATTGCCTTTGACATAAAATAAAATAAGTATTTTTTTATTAATTAAATTAGATATTAGAAGCATATGAAAGACATTCTCAACTCTGTAGTAAGCCTGACATTTCTGAAACAGATCTGCTGTCTTTAATTTGGTAAATAATTGATCTGCTGTCCAGTGGCGTTATTTCTGCCTGCTGAGTAGCTGAGAGCTGTGAATTGCAACACATCTACATTTTAAATATGACCCTTTCTTGGCAGGGAAGTTGTTTTTCCATCCATTAATAAGACAAAAATGAATCTTGGGTGTCTAGTAAATTTAGATTAAACATGGAACCCTTTGGGTGCATGACTTTATCTTTAAGAGACATTTCATTTTTCCGGTTATGTAAATGCTGTATATTGAAAGGTGATGGTGGTCCTGGATTAATCAGTTGGAAAGTTTAAGTTGAAGATTTTTTTTAATGCACAGAGTTCTCTCTCCTCCACCCCACCCCATTGATCACAGCCGGTGGTCAGGTGGTCTTGATTTTTGTGAATATCTATAATGCTTCACAGATTAACAGAATTATATGGCTTCAGATTTTCCCTCTAACAGTTCTGGTGTATCACTGCCAGTCACACTATGTCACTCACACTGCAAAGGCAGCTTGAAGAGCTTATTGCTTTTTCTCCCCCCACAGAAGGGGGTGTTTCTTTAGGTTTGTAGTTACTCACTTGTTTTGTCATCTTGTAAACTGATGGTATGACGTGTCTTACTTGTGCAGTGAATTAACCCCTGAGGGATTTCTTCTCTTTGCTCTATGTTCACTGTTGGACTAGACCTGTATGCAAGTCAGAGGGAACCTTGCAGGTTTGACTCATCAAGCCTGGGGCCCATTATACTTTAGGGTTCCCCCAAAATGCTGCATCCCTTTTAAGAGCAAAAAAAGTATATAAACTTTTGGGTTACAGAAATGCTTTAATATACAATTAAAACAAACAACTGTAGTCATAAAATGTAATTTTAAATAATTTTTCTTGGAAGAGGAGTCCTGTGAAGAGAAAAAAATGTCCAGGGCTCATGAAAGTCCTAAGGCAGCCCTGGTCCTGGGTGTCCATCAGTAAGGAAGTGCCCTCCTTCCTCCATCCCTCACTGCCCAGTACTCAAGAGTTAATTTAGCAAAGGTGCTCAATTAAAGCTGAAGGAACTAATGAAAGCTGTGAGTGACTTGCTATATACAAATGTGAAGTAGACATATATACCTATAACACTATAACTGATCAATATCACTCAATCACCAAGAAAATATGGCATATTAAAACTGTGAGAAATAACCAAGTATTCACTGAAATGATTACAATTTAAAAAGACCAACAATACAATATTGATGAGATTATAGAGCTTATGTTGCACGCCGTTTTGGAAAAACATTTTTGCAGTATCTTGTGAAGTAAAACATACATATGATGCAGCAATTCCACTTGTAAATTTTACCTAAAAGAAGAAAAACAAATGTCCACACAGAGGCTTGTACTTAAATCTTCATAGGGGTTTCATTCACAATAGCCCAAAATTGGAAATAATTGCTGAATGGATATATAATTTTTCATGTATCTGTATAATGGAACTGCTCAGTAATATAAATCAATGAATGGACTCCTGCTACCCACAGCAGATAGGGCTAGCAAAATTTTGTGTGATTACATTTACATGGAATTCTAAAGCAGGCAATATTAATTCATAATGATAGAATGCCAGTCAGTGGTTTCCTGGGGCCATGGAATGGGGAGGAGATGTACTGCAAGTGGACACAAGGGTATTATTTTTACATGTTCTCTATCTTGATTATGGTATAGTTTCATAGGTGTACATACTTGTCAGACTCATGAAACTGTTCACTTACCTTGAGTGCATTTATTGTATGTAAATGATGGATTAGTAGAGGTTAATAAAGTTTGAAAATATTCTGGCATTTGACAAATATAATCAACCACTTGGAAAAATAAGATTACATATAGACACATACCACTTTCCTATATGTCTATTGGATGAAAAGACTGTTGAAAATAATAGAACACTTAATATGAAAACCCATTGACTATAGCTAAAGATATCTTCAGAACTTAAAAAAAATTTCTTGATACAAAATGAAAGAATGAAAACACATTAATTATTTAAATAAAGATGTTAGGACATTCAACTTTCTCCTAAAAATGAAGGAGGGTGGACTTAAAAAGTTATAAAACAAGTGAGCTATTTGTTGATTTTAGACTTCTCCACATGGAACAAATGAATAAGTGCCATGTCAGAGGTTTTGTTGTAACTTACCTTGGTTCTTATATGCAACTTTTGGAAGGGATCAAATGAATCATGTCGTTTTTTCCTTTGCTAGTGTTTATTTCAATGCCTTTAATGGCATTATCAAGCACAAATTTTAGAAAGTCTTAATATATTATGGGCCACAAATGTGGAAGAATACAATGTAGATTAGTAGCATCTTTATGCAGCTTAAGAACTGTAGTAATACTAATGCTGCCCATAGGGAGACTTTGAGACCATTGCTTTAAGTATTCCTATTCATCTTAAAGGTTTTATTAATCAGACTTTTAATAGGCTATGATATTGTAGTGGTTTTATGTAATTTGAAGACCTAATAGATTTTGACCAGTACTAGGATTTTGTTTCTTTGATTTTATGTTTACAAATATGACTGTTAGCTTTAAAAATTTAAATAATTTGGAAGTTTCAATCTCCACAGATATTGATAGGAAAGTATTAAATTTATAAGAATTAATACCAAAACAAAATTATTTTATGAGTGATATAATCTGAAATCCTGTAAAGATTTCTATTTGACCAAGATTATCAGTGTTCATGTCTCTTTTTGGAGGAGAGTGTGAATAGCTGGTAATTTGTCTTCCAGTTCATGTGTGTGCATGTGATAAAGAAACGTACAATTAGGTAGGTGTTATAAATAGGATATGGCAAAAAAACATACCTACTCATGTTTCCAAGCTTTTATAGCATATGTCCAGTGGAGGTTTGCTCCTCTTTAATTTTGCCTTTGGGCTAACCAGCTGACGCCCAGTTGAAAAGACTTATGTTCTTATGAGGCCGCAAAAGCCTTAATGTTCAGTCTCCAGCCTCAGATTTTGGAGAACGCCATGTACCATCAGCAGCTTCAGTTTCCACCCTCTAATGCTAACGCTCATCTATCAAACTTGAGGCTGAGAGTGAGGGAGAGGAAGCTTCCAGATAAACACACAACAGCGCCTAAACAGCTAATCACACTAGGCTTCCGCTTCCAGGCCCTATAATTAGAAGTCCTTCTTTTCCTTGTATTCCCAGATGACGCAAATGCATTTTGTGGCTTGGCACCTCATTTGGGGCGTAGGTTTAGTTTATGGCCAGGCTAGTCTGGTTTAGTCTTCTGATGCTGCATAAATAGTTCTCAAGCCACAGTCTACTCTGTACAAGTTTTTCCTTTTATGTATATCTGCTTTGTAACTTGTTTTCTAGAAGGAAAAAAAGGCTTGTCATTTCTCCCAGCAGAATGTGTGCAACAGAGGAAATTATAAATTAAAAGAAAGCAGATGATTGTATAGTGCTACACAAGCTATTTCTTTCCTTCCTCTCTGCTCTTCCAATTTTTCCTCCGAATCATTTAAAATTTTGTCAAAAAAAATTAAGCTAACTTCTGGATTATGGAAGCCACATTTGTGTGGAGAACTGGCAAAAAAAGTTTAAGATAGGATATACAGAAGATAATAAGTATAAATATTCACATGACTATTTCTCTAAAAATTTAAATTTGTTTACATATTAGAAAGTTAGATATTAACATCAGTTTCAAAAACTAGGAGCATATTGAAAGTGTTCATTTGAATGCTTATTTTGAGTAAAATATTGATCTTTAATTCTAAAAGAAATGAAGTTTATCCTCAGTAGGAGAGTGATATATTTTTGTTATAAATGCAGCTTCACTATAGTTCCTGTCAGAATGATGTTTCCATTAAATAGGCTGTCATGTGCATAAAATAGCTTTGTTGTGGGAAAGTAGAGTCAAAACCTAGTAGTGCAATTGTGATAATGGAAACAGTATGACTCAGCAAAAAAAAAAAAAAAAAGGAGTGAAGAAATACTTCCCACAAAAGGACAATAAAACATTCATGCCCAATCTTAGCAATTTATTGTTTGAATAACATCAACAATATGGAAAGAATGTAAAGTATGTCAATGGCATTATGACCATAGCTAGGTGCAGGGTGGGAGGCAATCCTATCTAATAAAGAGGGAATATGCTAACTGACCATCACACCCTCACAAATGGTGGTGCCCACAGGCAATAAAAAGAGGGAATATGCTAATTGACTGCCACACCCTCACAAAAGATGGTGGCACCCACAGCCACAAGATGGCGGTGCCCAGTCCCCTCAGTCCTGCCTCATCCAGCTAGAGTCCCCCAGTCCCCTGAGCCACACAGGGGAAGGCAGTTGGGGGCGATCAGGCTGGCAGGGGAGGGAGGGCTGTTGGGGATGATCATGCCAGCAATGGAGCAGTTAGGTGTCAAATCACGTCAGCAGGGGAGTGGTTAGGGCGCAATCAGGCAGGCAGGTGAGTGGTTGGGAGCCAGCAGTCTTGGGATCAGGCCTAAACTGGCAGTTGGACATTCCCCGAGGGGTCCCAGATTGGAGAGGGTGCAGGCTGGGCTGAGGGACACCTCCCCCCCCCACCCCCCCGTGAACGAATTTCATGCACCAGGCCTCTAGTGTTATATAAACAGTTATAGATTTGAATAGATTTCAATAAATAACACTTTTCATATTTAAAATGTGTTCTCCTAGAAATAACCAGTGCACCAGCATCTAGTATGTTATTTTTAAATCTAATGTAGTGAGTAGACCTATACCATATATTAGCCAAGTAAATAGCAAACTCAAGTATACTTCACCTTTCCATTAGCCTACCATATCTTTCCACAGGTGCTTAATATTCTTTCATATCTTTCCTTTCAACAAGGAAAAGTTACAACAGTAAAGAAATGTAATAACATCTCTGGTAAAGCAGAATAAGCTAATAAACCACTTTTCTCCTAGAAAATATAGACTAGCACAAATTTAGCTATGTGTTTATTATAATCCCTGGAACAATCAAGAAAAAGTTAAAATAAAGAGATATATCCAAACGGTCAATAGATAAATTAAAATTGGATATTATAAATAACAAAATTATCCAAGAAAGGGAAGAAAAAGCAGATAAACAAACATAAAGAGACACTCATAGAAATAGAAAAAAATTATAAAATGGTAGATATAAATTCAACCCTACAAATAAGTTATATGTGTATGAACTTATAAGCACAATTAAAAGTCAGGGATTGAATTAAAACAACAACACACCAAAACTAGACCCCAATTGTTACCTAAAGCAAAGTCATTTTAAATAGTTATATTGATTATAAAAGTAAAAGAATGGGAAAATATTTACCATGCATACACCAATCAAAATAAAGTTGTAGTGCCGATATCAAAATCAGAAAAAGTAGACCTCAGAACAAGGGAAATAACAGGATTAAAATGGGACATTTTCATAAGAGAGGTAATTGAACAAGAAGTTATTGCGACCCTAAATATGTGTGAATCTAAAAATATATGTGTAACTGAGAAGTAATCCCAACATTTCCACAGATACACTTGGAGAACTTAATTTCTACTCAGTAATAGAATAGGAAAGCAGGCAATCAACCAGTAACTATATTGAAAATCCAAACAACATTATCAATTAACTGGAATAAATTGGTATTTATTGAACACTCTAGGTCAAGCATGTCAAACGCAAAGGCTAACACAGGCCAAATAAACAAGGTTTAAGTTTATGTGGGCCACAAAAAAAACCAAAGGCTTAAATTTTCATAGAAACGTAGGTTTATTTTGATAGAGACATGTTGAATACAAAGGCTGAAATAAGTGATTAAATTTTTTGTCACAATGGGATTAAACTAGAGGTTAATATATGAAAATATCTGGAAAATACCCAAATAATTGTTAACTAAACAACATATCCTATATAATAAAAGGCTAATATGCAAATCGACCGAAAGGTGGAGCGAATGGTTGCTAACATGCACACTGACACCAGGGGGCAGACGTTCAATGCAGGAGCTGCCCCCTGGTGGTCACTGAGCTTCCACAGGGGGTGCACTGCTCAGCCAGAAACCGGGCTCATGACTGGCGAGCACAGCTTTGCGGCAGTGCTAAGGATGTCTGACTTTCGGCTTAGGCCTGCTCTTTGCGGGCCTAAGCTGGCAGTCGGACATCCTCTGAGGGCTCCCAGACTGCGAGAGGGTGCAGGCCAGGCTGAGGGACACATGCCCCCGACCAAGTGCATGAATTTTGTGCACTGGGCCTCTAGTCTTTAAATATCCTATGTTTTCTATATCTCTAGAAAATATTTATAACAATGTAAAAGAAAATGCAGCATATACAAATTCATGGACTTCAAAGCAGGCTTACAGGAAAATTTATATCAATGAATGTTTACTCCTGAAACAGTAATCTAAGTTTCCACCTTAAGAAACTTGAGGAAAAAATGAGCAAGTAAACTAAAGCAAGGAAAATGAGGGAAATAGTAGCAGGAGATAGTACTAGCAGAAGGAAGATCGTAGGAGGAATCCTTGAAAACAGTGACAACAAAATATGTTTCCTTGAAAATATCTAACCAGACTGACCAAGAAAGAAAAAACAGAGAAGACACAAGTTGTTAATAATCTGAATGAAAATGTGGCCATTACTAAAGATAGACCCTACAGATATTGACAGCCCTTTCTTTGAGGTACAAAAAATAATTTACCCAAGAAGAAAATGAAAATATATAAAGTATATACAACTTTAATTTAACAAAATTTAAATAAAAATGATTTAAAAGTATTCCAACATTGTAAAAATTCTCAACAAATTATGAGTAGAAAAGAATGTCCCTAAGTTGATAAAGGGCATTAATAAAAATACCTAAGCTAGCATCGTGCTTAAAGATTGAATGCTTTCTCCTAAAACTGGAAACAACACCTGAATATTGCTCCTCACTACACCTGTTTACCCCAGAAAATGTAATTGAGGAGAGAGAAAGAAAAGGCATGGACTTTGGAAAAAATGAAGTCAAATTATGTCCATTCACATGCTGCATGATTGTGTGTAAAGAAAATTCCATGTAACCAACATAAAAACTTCTAGACCTAGCAGAATATACAGTGAATGTAAAAAAGGTATAAACTTAGAAACAGATAAAATAGAATTGTACTTATATGATGATGAGGGGGGAAAGAAACCTGAAAAAAATGCATTTTTGGAGGAAGACAATGTATAATAAAGAATAAAGAATTCAGTAGATAAAGAATAGTCTCTTAAATCTTGCACATCGTTTGCAAAACGATTATACATTGCAAAAAGTTAATTTGCTACCTCAGACTTTGTACAAAAATTAACTCCAAATGGATGAGGGACCTAAATCCTATTTAATAAAAGAGTAATATGCAAGTTGACCATACCTCTGCAACACCCACCAGCCATGCCCATCTGCCAATCAGGAGCGAATATGCAAATAAACCCAACCAAGATGGCTGCAGCCACAGAGAGCAGGAGGGAGGCTTGAGTTTCCTTGACAATGGAGGAAGCCAAGCTTTCCGCCTGCCCTTGCCGGCCCAGGCCTCCACTCAGTGCTACAGAGTTTCAGTTATAGAAGATAAATAAAGCCTAACAGAAATGGCAGCAGCCACGGAGCTGGAGAGAGCAGGAGGTTAGGGTTGCCCGCGGTGATGGAGGAAGCCAAGCTTCTGCAGCCCTGGCCTGCTTTGGCCTCTGCTTAAGGCTACAAAGTTTCAATTATAGAAATATATAAATCCCAACAGAAATGGCTGGGGCCACAGAGCCAGCAGAAGGCTTGGCTCCACTCCAGGCTACTAAGTTTCAATTGTAGAAGATAAATAAATCCCAGATTCCAGGGCCTCTGCTTGGGTCCCAGGGGGGTGCGTGGCTGGCCTGCAAACCACCACAGGCTTCTCGCCCAGGCCACCCCACAGCCCAAGGGAACCCCCACGCTGATCCAGGACACCCTTCAGGGTGAACCAGCTGGCCCCCACCCATGCACCAGACCTCTATCCTATCTAATAAAAGAGTAATATGCAGATTGATCATCACTCCAACACCCAAGATGGCTGCCTCCATGTGATCAAAGATTCTGCCCCCATGTGGACACAAGATGGCCACCACAAGATGGCCAGCAGGGGAGGGCAGTTGGGAGGAACCAGGCCTGCAAGGGATGGCAGTTGTGGGCGATAAAGCCTGCAGGGGAGGGCAGTTAGGGGTGACCCAGCTAGCAGAGGAGGGAAGTTGGAGGTGACTGGGTCTGCAGGGAAGGGCAGTTGGGGGGCACCCAGGTCTGCAGGGGAGAGCAGTTGGGGGGGTACCAGGCCTGCAGGGGAAGGCAGTTAGGGGCAAACAGGCTGGCAGGGGAGCAGTTAGGCATCAATCAGGCTGGCAGGCAGAAGCTGTTAGGGGCAGTCAGGAAGGCAAGCAGGCGAGCAATTGGGAGCCAGCAGTCCTGGATTGTGAGAGGGATGTCCGACTGCCTGGGCCTAAATGGGCAGTCAGACATCCTTCGAGGGATCCCAGATTGGAGAGGATGCCGGCTGTGCTGAGGGACAACCCCCCTCCCCCTCCCCGTGCACGAATTTCATGCACCGGGCCTCTAGTGTAAAATAAAAAACTATGGAATTTTGATGAGTAGACATAAAAAAACTTTTGTGATACTGCAGGCAGTTCAATAAATATTATGCCAGGGTGGAGACAAGTTTTAAACTGGTGAATTAAGTAGGATATTAGTAGTTGTTTTAGTACATAAATTGAAGCTTAAAATTCAGGTTTGAGAAATGGCAAAAGGTGAAAGTAGGGTTCCAGTCATTTTCACATTCAGTTGATTAAATTTCCTATTTTAAAATGCTTGTGAACATTCTAAATTCATACATAGAAAACTTTTCTGCTAGTTGTGTGGTAACATGATAAAACAAGTATTTTCATTATTGTATACTGACATGGCCTTAAGTTTTTTTTAATCATATATCACTGATAATTTTTTTCTTTGATAATATTTTAAAGCATGATGAGTACTTTGTGAAAATATTTCATCCACATGCATAATCATTTTTATTTTTACCCTTTTTTTGGTATGTCCTACAGGAATGCTTCTAGTCACAACAGACACTCTTGGCCATGACTTCCATGTCTTCCAAATTCTGACTCATCCTTGGTCCTCCTCACAAAGTGCTGTCCATCATCTGTACACTCTTCACAGGGGAGAAACTGAAGCCAAAGTAAGTTGTATAATTTTCAGAAGGTTTTTCTTTGTTTAAAATGATGCCTAATCTAGCTGGTTGTTTATATCATATTGGAGCTTAATATTAGTGAGAATATACTTGGTAATAGAATGGTTCAGATAAGAAAAAATATTTATTCTATTTTGATCCAATAAATACATAAGCAGTAGGTGAACAATTCAATGAATGTTCAAACCCTGTAATTCAATTGATACCCATATTTCCAGGCCTTTTTCTAGGAATTTTGATTCTATGTACATGCACATGTATATACATAAACAGACATATACATGTAAGCACATACAAGTCAGAGTAAATCTTTTTTCTTAGGGAGCCAGTTTTTAACACACTCCACTGTGCACACGTGCATGAGGGTACGCAAGCACGCACACACACATGCACACACGTCTGTATACTAGTATATACTTTACTGAGCTTTTGTATTAGGCATTATGCTAAGGCAGTGGTTGGCAAACTGCAGCTCGCGAGCCACATCCGGCTCTTTGGCCCCTTGAGTGTGGCTCTTCCAAAAATACCACGGCCTGGGTGAGTCTATTTTGAAGAAGTGGCATTAGAAGAAGTTCAAGTTTAAAAAATTTGGCTCTCAAAAGAAATTTCAGTCGTTGTACTGTTGATATTTGGCTCTGTTGAATAATGAGTTTGTCGACCACTGTGCTAAGGGAAGGTTTACATTTCTTGTATCAATATCTATAATAATAAAAGGGTAATATGCTAATTAGACCAGTTCCTGACAAAGCCGGGCTGGAAGGAAGCCAGTCTGGGTCCCGGATGCCAGAGGAAAGCCAGTGCTGCAGCCGGGGGAAGGAAGGCCTACTCTTGCACGAATTTTTGTACATCGGGCCTCTAGTAATAAGATAATGAACTATTTGATGAGGGATTTTTTTTCTCTACTGAAGAATTCAGTTTTATAAGGTTAGAATTTAGACTTATTCTGGTGACCATTTGGCAATATACATACATTATATATATGTATATATTTATGTATAATCATTATGTTGTATATTGGAAACTAAAATAATGGTGAATGTCAGTTATACCTCCTTTGGGGAAAAAAGTTAGAATTTTATGACTCACTATGTTGAATGCACCTAGGCAATAATCGTCTGTGGTTTTAGCTGATATCTTAACATTACCAAAGGGGAGCATCCGTTATCATGTGCTTACCCATATGACACAATAGGATGTATAAGGCATCATCTATGAATATATTTCTACCCAGCATGCTGTATGAAGCCTAATTCTAATTCAGCTCCTAGAAATAATTAGCAAAATATAGATATTGAGGAACCAGTTAAACAATATCAGAAGAATCCAATTAGCCAACTCTAAAATGTGGGAAGTACTTTTTAAAAAAATTTTTTTTTTCTTTATTTCAGAGAGGAAGGGAGAGCAAGAGAGAGATAGAAACATCAATCATGAGAGAGAATCATTGATCGGCTGCCTCCTGCTCGCCCCCTATTGGGGATTGAGCCCGCAACCCCTGCGTGTGCCTTTGGCCAGAATCGAACCTTGGACCCTTCAGTCCGCAGGCCGATGCTTTATCCACTGAGCCAAACCAGCTAGGGCAAAAATGTGGGAAGTTCTTGATTACAAGTGTGACCTGCTTTTAAAACAGATAATTGTCATGGTAAAATAAAAGTGGGAGCGCGATGGGGCTTAAAAGTAATTTTAGAGAATATTATCTAAGTACAAAGTGTGAACCTTGTTTGAATCTATTTCATACAAATTAAGTATAAAAACATATATTTCATATGAGTGGTGAGATTTGAACATTTGCCTTAGTAGATATTGTTAATGAATCCAAAGTGCTTATTTCCTTGTGATGCATACAAAAGTATTTGCAGATGTGTAGAATTAGCTTTAAAATAATCTAGTAGTAGGAGGGTGTTAGATAAAAATGAGGAGAAAATTGGCATTGGTTATATTGATTATAAGAGTCTTATGCAATGTATGAACTTAGAGCCTGATTTAAACAAAGTGTAAGGAGATATTTTTCGGACAGTTGAGAAAATAGACCTTGAGCTGAGTATTATTATATGATATTAGTTAATTTTGCTGGGTCTGCAATTGTAGGTTTTTTTTTTTTTAAGTCTTTATCTGTTAGGTATATATCATGAAGTCCTAAAACTTTATGATATCTTTAAATATTCTGGCAAAACAAAACTAAGAGATAGATTAAACTAGATTTGTAAAGCGTTAATTACTGAAGCTGGTCAATATTGGTGGTTCATTATAGCAATCCATACTTTGTGTATGTTTGGAAATTTCTCTGATAGAAAGTAAAACAATATTTTTCAGTGTTCATTTTCAAAAGCTTTCCCAGCTATTCTTGGGCATTTTCTCATTGATGTAGTTAAGAGTAACCCTATTGAGTTATATAAATAATCTTCTGGAGTTTTTTATTTGAATTGCATTGAAATGACGTTTTAATTCAGTTTGAAATCATCTTTATAATATAGAAATTTTACATCTAGGAATTATATTTTAAAATTAATTATTGCTGTGGTATGACAAAGCTATTTATTGTTTTATAGCATATTTTTATCTTTCTCCTTTGCCAGTCTCTGTTATACTAAGGTCAAATAGTTTTCAGTAATTTTTTGAATTTTATAAGTAGAACATAATTTTTTGAATATCATAATAGTTTTTTTTTTGTTCAGGTCTATTTTCCTTATTGCATTGGCTAGGAACTATAAAATAACATGTAACTGTTAAGTGTTAGCTGTAGTTTCTTTTAACAATATATTTTTAAAGTTTTTGTCATTATGCTTTATTTATAGCACTAGAGGCCCGATGCACAAAATTTGTGCAAGAGTAGGCCTTCCTTCCCTCTGCCGCTGGCAGGCACCCAGGACTTAGCTTCCCTCACAGCCCTGGCTTCATCTGGAAGGTCGTCCAGTCTAATTTGCATATTATGCTTTCTTTATTATAGATTATTATAGACTTGTTTTTATGTCAGTACCATGCTGTTTTGATTACTGTAGCTTTATAATATAGTTTGAAATTAGGATGTGTGAAGCTTCCAATTTTGTTCTTTTTTCCTCAAAATTTCTTTGCCTATTCAGCATCTTTTGTAGTTCCATGTGAATTTTATGATTGTTTTATTTCTGAGAAAAATGTTAATAGCATTTTGATAAGGATTACATTGAATCTGTAGATTGCTTTGAGTAATCTTTCCATCTTCTTCAATTCTCTCATCAGTGTCTTAAAATTTTAGTGCACAGATCTTTCACCTTCTTGGTTTAATTTTTCTCAGTATTCTTTTCTATGCAATTGAAAGTGGGATTGATTTTTAAAATTTTTCTTTTAATAGTTCATTATTAGTGTATAGAAACATAACTGATTTTGGTATGTTTGATTTTGTATCCCATAACTTTACTGAATTTATTTGTTCTAAACAGTTTTCTGGTGAATCTTTAGTGTTTTTTATGTATAATAGCATGTCATCTTCAAATAGAGATAGTTTTACTTCCTTTCCAATTTGGATCCTTTTAATTTCTTTGTCTTGCCTGATTGCTCTGGCTAGGACTTCCAGAGCTATGTTTACTGAAAGAGGCAAGAGTGGGAATGCTGTCATGTTCCTGATCTTAGAGGAAAAGCTTTCAGCTTTTCACCATTGAGTGTGATATTAGTTGTGGTCTAGTCATATATGGTCCTTGTTATATTGAAGTACATTTCCACTTTGTTGAGAGTTTTTATTATTATGGATGTTGAATTTTTTCAAATTATTTTTCTGTGTCTATTGAGATGGTTATATGATTTCTGTCCTTTCTTTTTTTCATGTGGTATAGTTCTTATTCAGCACCCAGCTGCATGTTGATTGAAAGCTGGACCCTCAGGCAGCAGCTGTTTGTTGTTTTTTTTTAAAGATTTTTATTGAAAGCCAACAGCTTTTAAAGTCCACATATATGCCTCTTTCATGGGAAGATTGGGCAATGGGCATTATAGTCAGCTGCCTCTGTGCTGTGCCCTGGATGAAGAGTAGGTTAAAAAATAATTTTAAACTATATAAATATTCCTTCCTCATCAAGCTTTGTATATTTTTATTTACATATATCATCTGGTATAATAGCTTCTTCTTTTATCCAATAGGTTAAATAATTATTCATTCAATAATTATTCTAATGCTCAAAATATCCTAGATTTGGCTAGCTGGAGCCAATTAGCTTGGCATCTGTGTCCTGTTGACATGTCTCCATTATTCTTCGACAGTGTCCTTACTTCTGGGCACAAAGAACTTGCTTACTGTCATGTTTAGTTACCATTTGTTTTTGTTCCTTTTGTATGGAAGTTTTCAATTACTCTATAAGCATTTTATATAATGATTTAATATTTCATTATGCTGCTGGGCACATATGTACTCTGAGTTTATTTCTTAACTTTGGTTTTATAATTCTTCACTAGGTACTAGTATGCTGTACCTCAACTGTCACCTCAAAGAATTTGAATATTTTAAGCACTTACACTGTTTTTATTGTTGTTTTGTTTTTTATTTACACCTATTTTTGGTACCTCTTGTGTTAGCATATTTTATCATTTAATTTACCTACACTTCCACTTGGAAATAGAGATCATGCTTCAGCTCCTTTGTATCTCTAACCCTTAGCACACTGCCCTACACATGGACAAAAGTTTATAGGTAAAGATGTTTGATACTTTCAATGCTATTCCTATTTAAGTAGAAAACCAAAAAGAAATTATTAAAATTATTTTGTTCTATGTCACAGCTTGTAATTTAGGAGCTTGGGACTTTCTAAACATCAAGATCTAAGGAAATTCAATTAATGACCATAAAATTAATTTTATAAGCTTCTACTGAAAACCATGTTTTGAAATGATATATACAATTTAACACTGATGATAAAATCTATATGGCATGTGATCTGTCTGTCCATCTTTGAGTACTTCAGAATCATGTCATTCTGGATTCTTCCAAGAACTCTGAGGCTACTTTAATCAGGCCAGGAAAAAAGTCAAAGTATGTGGATCTAATTATGTTGAATTAAGTTGTTTTGTGATCTATGACTTGGGATATCCTCTGCATCTGACAGTAATTTTCCTCATAAGGCACATATGTAGTTAGAAAAGTATTCCTACTTTTCAACAGTAAAGTCATATGTTGTAAAACCTTAAAATATTTTGTTGCTCTACTTCCGTAATGTCTTACTCAAGCAGACACAAGTCATTTTGTACTTAACATGCTAATTTCTGTAAATGGTAAACTTGCTTTTGAAACATCTGCACATCAGATTAGTGTTACTTTTACTTTATCAGAGTGATCCTACAAAATATTACTCATATGTTTCCTTCCCAAGGGGAACAGAATCTAGCTTTTTAGTATTATTAATTGATAGTATTTGATGGTCAGTTCAGATGAAAACAAGCAAATTTGGTATGAGAATGTCTCAAATATTGCCTAATTATGCTTTCACTGAAATGCAAATTTTACTGGACTTTCTATATATTTACTTGCCAAATGTGGCAACCCCCATGATCCTGATTTTTGTTAGTTTCCCCCCAAAACATTACCCTTATTGAGATGTAATCCTCATAATATAAAATTCATCCTAGCACAAATACATCCAAAGACAATACATAAACAAATGGGTATAGTTGGCCCACAGTTATAGTACCCCCCCCAATTAAAGCAGAGGTGGATTTTTGGTTTTCTACTTAAATAGGAATAGCATTGAAAGTATCAAACATCTTTACCTATAAACTTTTGTGCTGATTAGGCCTTACATTTATCCCTCCTTCCCTGCCCGTATTTTTGTTGGGCTTGTATACTGCGCCCCAGCCAATAGTCACCATCCCCTTTCGTCTTACACAAGCCATTAGTGAATTCCTCCTTTAAAGGAAGCTCTGTGAAAAAGGGCCTGTGGAGCCAGTGGCATTGCTTCAGGCAGTGGAGTAGGTGATGTGGTAACTGTAAAAGTGAGATGCTGCTGGGGCCAGGCGGGAACATACTCTGGAACATGCCATTCCCATTTGACTACCAAGCCCTGTTGGGCCCTTCCACTGTGTCCATGACCAAAATTTAAGTTGAGCCCTTCTTGTGTGGGTCTGGGCCAGTGGTTCAGTGGCTGGCCTCTACAAAAGGAAGTGAACTTTAGTTGCTGGATCAGGCAGGTGTTGGTGTTGTACTGGGATAGCACCTCCGAGTACTTCAGCCATTAAGTCTTCACCTAAACTTTTTCCCATTGAGTTTTGTGGTTTTTATTGTATAACATGGGAAGGAACTAGAATTCAGTTGTATGCTTGTCCCACAGCCTACATGGCACAGGATACCCTCTGACACAAGTGTGTAAGTACAATCAGTTAAGCCATTAATACCAGTTATACTTTCACAACATAAGCTACCATAATAGTATACCCACAACATCACTTTAGCTTCTTTTCCCGCTGTGGATTCTGCTTACACCTCATTGGGTGTAAACACATGGACTAATGTGTTTATTGTGCGTGTGCCAATTGTTCCATTGACAGCTGCCTGTGGTCACAGTATCCCCTATGTTGGTGTCAGGGGAGGCTAGCCTGCAGATACTCTGGGGGCAGCCAGGAGGATTGGCCTTTAAAAAACATTTTTTTTTTCACTTGGGCAGCCTCCAGTGAGCATTGTCACGGCAGGCCCCTTCTTTCTGTCCCCATTCCTAACACTTCCCAGTTTAATGCCTAAGTCCTTGACATTTTGGGCCAGCCCTCATGCTCATCTCCACTCAAGTTCAGGCTGTAGCAGGAAGCAGCTACACTAGGATTGCTGGCTCTGTGTTCACTTTTTTGAGTTCAGATTGTTATTGAAATAATTTGTAGATTCATAAGTACTTGTGAGAAATAGTAGTAAGAAGTCCCATGTACACTTTACCCATTTTATCCCAATGGTAACGTTTTGCCAAAGTAGAGTATAATCACAACTGGGATATTGACGGTGCATGTAAACAGTCACCTGCACTGTTTACAGTTTTGGGCTATTGGGAATATGTTATATGAACATAGTTTTCATTTCTCTTGCATAGATTTCCAAGAGGGTAATTGTTGGTTGAGATGATAATTGCCATGCTACTTATTTTAGCTCATTTTTGAATTTCTAGCACCTAGAAGAGTGCAAAACATGTAAAAGGCTTTCCATAAATACGTATTGAATAAATAAATAAATGAATGTGAAGAATTGACAGGTGCAGGGAGTAAGCAGATGGGATAGAGGACATGTAGAGATTATCAGTCTTTACCATATTTCCATTCTAAGTAACTTATTCTGAAACAAACTTTTATTGCTCTTACCCTTGTTGTGATAGAGTTACAGCATTTTCAATGAAAGTGTATTAATCAATTTTGAAGGTAAAATTATTGAAGTGGTGGATTGGGAATGACTCTAGAACTTAATTCTTATGTGCAAATAACTTCTTTTTTTGTATTTTCCTGTAAGTTTTCATTAAACACAACCTGGTCTGGTAGCTTGGATATTGGCTAGTTTAAAAAATTTTTTTAAAATTTCAATTACCATTCACATACAATATTATGTTAGTTTCAGGTGCATGATAGTGATTAGACATTTATATAACTTACAGAGTGATGACCTAATAAGTCTGTTACCCATCTGTCAGTATACAGTTATTATAATATTGTTGATTATTGATTATATTCCCTATGCTGTATTTCATATCCCCATGATTTGTACATCTTAATCCCTTACCCTTTTTCATCCATCTCCCCATCCCCTTTCCCATATGGCAACCATCAATTTGTTTCCTGTATTTATGAGTCTGTTTTGTTTGTTCATTTTATTTTATTTATTTTTTTATAATTCACATACTTGAAATCATATAATATTTCTCTTTCTCTGTCTGACATTTAATGCAGCATAACACCCTCTAGGTTTATTTGTGTTTTCCCAAATGGCAAGATTTCATTCTTTCTTTATGGCCGAGCAATATTCCATTGCATATATGTACCACATCTTCTTTATCTATTTGTCTATTGATGGAGACTTAGGTTGCTTCCATATTTTGGCTATCCTATATAATAAAGAGGTAATATGCAAATTGACCATCACTCCAACACACAAGATGGCCGCCTCCATGTGGTCAAAGATGGCCGCCACAAGATGGCCAGCAGAGGAGGGCAGTTGTGGGGTGATCAGGCCAGCAGGGGAGGGCAGTTAGGGGTGACCAGGCCTGCAAGGGAGGGCAGTTGTGGGGGGATCAGGCCTGCAGGGGGGGGCAGTTAGGGCTGACCAGGCTGGCAGGGGAGGGCAATTAGGTGTCAATCAGGCTGGCAGGGGAGTGGTTAGAGGGTTATCAGGCTGGCAGGCAGAAGCAGTTAGGGGCAATCAGGCAGGCAGGCAGGCAGGCGAGCGGTTGGGAGCCAGCAGTCTTGGATTGTGAGAGGGATGTCCGATTGCCCATTTAGGCCCGATCGGTGGGATTGGGCCTAAACAGGCAGTTGGACATCCCTTGAGGGTTCCCAGATTGGAGAGGGTGCAGGCTGGGCTGAGGGACACTGTCTCCTCCCCCCTAACCCTCACCCCCGTGCATGAATTTCGTGCACTGGGCCTCATGTTGTAAATAAAATTGCTACATAGGACTTACGTTTATGGTTTTGATTGTCATTCTTATAGGCTTCTGAAAGTATAATACTCTGGGATTTGAGAATTTTTTAAGTTCTTTCTGCTTTTGTGTTTTCTTTTGCTTTAAGAGGGTTGGGCCAATTGGTATTTGAGTCATTAGGCATGTCTTTGGCTATAGAAGTAAAATCACATTCAACAATGCTTTTTAAAAAATCCAGGTTTATTTTTCCATTTTATAAGAAGGCTGCTGCTGGTTTTGGTACAATCGCTCAACGATGTTTCTGACATTTTTGCTCTTTCTCTCATGTATTGTCACTGCTCTGGACATTATTTCTCAATTCCAGGCAGTAAGGTGCGGGGAGAAAGGGCAGCATCAGTGATGTTAATTCCTTTTATCAGGAAAGTGGATACTTTCCAGAATCCTGCTTTTGTCTGACTGATTACAATGGTGTCAACACTTACTGTAAGAGAGGCTGGTAAAACATTTTGATGGTGTCAGGTGAGGGAGTGAAGTTTGGAGATGGGTGTTTGATTTGCCATCTACTCAGTACATTTGTATGATCATACCCTCAAGATACTGAACATTTTCACCATCCCAGCAAGTTTCCTCCTGCCCTCTCCAGTCAAATCTTCTGCCCTGCTCATACCCTGGGCAATCATTGCTATTACTTCATGTTTTTATTTTTCAAATTATAGTTTACATTCAATGTTATATTAGTTTCAGGAATTATTTCATTTCTTTTAAAAAAGTAATCTTTTCTATAATCACTTAAGGTTTGATATGGATTTGGGGGAACTTTCATTTCTGGTCACTTTATTATATTTTTTAGCTCCATATTACGGACTTTAGGTCTGTACCACAGTCATTAACCAAGTGTTTTAAGATTGCACATATCTCTGTCACGTCTCTCCCATCCCTCCGTTGCTATTGAGTTATAATATGGATTTCCTTTTAGATTTTAGAATGTCAAAATAACCCTAAATTTTTATCACTGATATCAGGTAATTGAGTTGTATTTACAGACTTGTAAGATGCTGATTTCTGCGTCGTAGATGCGTATATTTAATGATGTTTAATTCTAGTGCTCAAAAGAGAGAACAAAAAACAGAAAAACAAAACAATTATGCATAAAAAATAATTCTACTGCTCAAATATTCTTGTTTCATATGTAATTTGAATTTAACCTGTTTTGTGAGTTATACAATTTATGTATGGACATAATTGTTCCATGTGCATGTATGTCTGCTATATAATGTTGTTCTTTTGGATTAAGTCAATGATATTTTAAAAAATTCAGATAATTCAGATGAGCATTAGAATGTATTTGATTACTAGCTTAGAGTCCCAAATAAGCAAAATATTATCTTCTACAAAAAGGATTCCATGTTTCTTATTAGTAGACCCATAGTACAAAAAGGTATAATATTGCCTGACCTGGTCAATATTATTTGCCATGATATTTAGTAATGCAGAGCTAAATCAGAGATACAACTCTCTTATAGCTCTCCTGTTTTGTGATGAGAAAATCTTAACTAGAAATATTCCCAAATTGAGATCAATAAATAATGCAGAGAATGCCATCTTCTTACTACTGGTTTGCCATTATGTATAATCAATCTATTTATGTATTTATTTCAAATCTTTATTGTTGAAAGTATTACATATGCCTCCCTTTCCCCCGATTGACCACTTCTAGCCCACTCCTGCCCCCCCCCCCCAACCCCCCAGACCTTCACTACTCTATTGTCTGTATCCATGGGTTATATGTTTATGCATACAAGTTCTTTGGTTGATCTCTTCCCACTCACCCACCCATCCACCTACCCACCCACCCCCGCCTTCTCTCTGAGATTTCCTGTTTTTAATGATCTATGAAAACCACACAATTTGTTTGATAATACCAACAGTTATATCATTTTGTATTTTGTGGGTAGGTGACCTGTTAATCTTATGTAATGTTATTCAAAGGATTAAACTTGCTCTAGTCTCCTGACAGTCAATGTCTGTAGCAACCCTCCTCTGCTCATTAATGTCCCCTTATGTGTCTTCAAGGTCATGGAGCAGACTGGGTGCTCTAATAGCAGTTTCCTAAGTAAGCGTTTAGGTGGAATTCTGTCTTCCTGCCTTGATACTGATTGTTAGCACCACCTCATATCAGAAGTATTCTTAAAATGAAAGAGGGAAACTCCTTTTCATTGACAGATCAGGAAGTGGTCTTGATTATAAGTGTTTTGGAAAAAGGTTTTAGATAACTTGCTTTAGTTCCACTGTGATGGGACATAAATTACTCAATAAGCCCTAAAATGTTTTTCTCTCTGTATTTGTTTCTGGCTTGTGTTAAATGCATTTGATATTATGATAGTAAATTTGTTTGTTACTGTGTTTCTTTTCTCTTGCTTTGTTATTTACACTTTTCTTTGTCCTGCTATTTCCTTTTCTCTGGCTTTTCTATAAGTCAGTTTAGGTGAAAGTTTTCAAAGGCAAAGTACAGAGTTAAAACAGTGGAATGACTGTTTATTCGTAATTCTAGAATTCCTGGGAGTTACATTTATCAGCTCTCAAGAGATTCTTTAATTATAATGTTAACATTTTACTTTTTAAAGAAATTGAAATGGACAGGCATGCGGTTGAATTGGGGTTTTTCCTTGTATTTTTGTCTAGCAATAGTCTTGAATGGAGTATCTTGTCTTGATATAGCAGACTAAAATTTCTTTTTGAGGTTCTTTTAGAGACTTGTACTTTGATGAATACAAATAGCATTGGTATGTGGAGTATTTTTGGGATATTAGTCAAGATTCTAATGTGAACTTGGGCTTACTTGAAGATCTAATATGGGAAAGTTGGCTTCATTGATTGCTAGAGGAGTTTTACTTAGCCCATATTGTTGTAATGAAGCTAATATATTCCTATAAAGTATAAATACATGTATATATTTTTCCTGTTAAAATCCCATTCACAGACATTTTATATTCTACCATACTTTTACATTGTCTGGGGTCTTTTTTTCAGCACTGTTTGACAGTTGTTTTGTATGGTAGAAAATTATTATCATCATTATTATTAATTTTTCAATTATTTCTTAATACCTCTACCTCTTTCATCTGTCCCTCTGGATTAAATACAAATAGGTAGTTACAAAATAGTCATGGGGATGTAAATTACATCACAGGGAGTATTATAATAACTGTATGATCCCAGGTAGGTACTGGAAATATTGGGGGGAACACTTTTAAAGTATATGGTTGCCTAACTATTATGCTGTATACCTGAAACTAATACCAAATAATATTGAAAATTCTTACAGTTTATCAGTAAGTCAGTGTAGAAAATCTTAAGTATCTGTGACTTTTCCTTCTTTTAGGGGTATGCTTAAAAATGTTTAAAACAGTATAGAATCTTACTTGGCTTTTTTTAAAGTATGAAAGTATAGAAGTAAATGGAGGCATTTTGTTCAGGTTGCCACCATTAATCTGATATCAAGATAAAACTAGTAAATTCAATTTGCTAATTTAATTATGCAAATTAGTGACTAACTTTTCATAGATGAAGTCTATGGCCAGCCTTGATCTATGGAAAGTTTTTGTAAATAAAGTTGCTTTTGTTTTGTTTTGTTTTTTACTGTAGCTGCATTCATTGATTGACGTTTTCTATGGCTACTTAGACACTAAAAAGGCAGAATTGAGTAGTTACAACAGCTAGTCACTGCAGTTCATTGTTTGTTTTTTCTCATTAGGGTAGTGTGCAGCATGTTACCTTTATTCATCTACTTTTAATAAAACACATGTATTTTCATTGATTTCAGAGAGGAAGTAGAGAGTGAGAGAGAAGAGCGAGAAACATCATTGATGAGAGAGAATCATTGATCGTCTGCCTCCTGCACACCCCCTACTGGGGATGAAGCCTGAAACCGGGGCATGTGCACTGACCTGGAATTGAACCATGACCTCCTGGTTCATAGGTCGATGTTCAACCACTGAGCCACAGTGGCGGGGCAGATTTGTATGTTGTATTATTATGATTGCCATTGTAGCCATATTTATCACATTATATAACTATAGTACACTGTTATTGTCTATAATCATTATACTATGCATTAGACCCCTGGCTTATTTATTACTTGTTACAAGTTTTATGCCCTTAAATACTATCAGTCTTATCTCCTCATCACCCAATCCCCTGGTTACTACCATTTTACCCTCTGTTTTTTACATGCTTGATTATTTTTTTTGCAGGTTTCACATATAAGTGATATAATACAGTACTTTATCTTTCTCTGATTTATTTTATCATTCTCTGCTTAAGGTTCATCCATGTCATAAATGGCAGGATTTCCTCTTTCTCAAGGCTGACTAATACTCCGTGGTGTATATACTGCATCTTTTTATAAATCCATCCACTGATGGGCATTTGGGTTGTCAGAGTGTTTTGAGGCCTTTTCTCCTGAGCACCCCACCTGGATCCCTAGCTATTAAGGGAGCTTCTACCTAGTTTTCCTTCAGCTATCCTTGTCCACACTGCAAACCTGCTTCCTTATATGTGTCTCCCAGAATCATCTTTCCAAAAGTAAAATCTTGACTACATTATTTCTTAAAACCCAGGCACCTCCTGCTCTCTTGCTGACTCTCATGTTGTTTCTGATATACTGAACTAGTTGCCCATCATTTCCGTTTTATGTCTATGCATTTATATCTAAAATGGAATATGTGATATACCTGATATATCTCTACTGGAATATCCTTCTGTCCTTTCTTTGTAAGTATATCCTATTTCAAAGAGCAATTCCATAATCTGTATCTACTTAGATAGTGTTTTTTGTGCCACTTCTAACCATCCACCTTCACCAACTCATTTTCATGTCTCACCAGTAGATTTCATATATTTCCTTTCTTTTTGTTACCACTGTGCCTTATACATAAGATAGTTATTTCACTTTTACATATTATATTTTCACAAGTTTCTTATGTGTCTTTTCCTTTTGTTAGGCTGTGAGCCCAAGAATTATTTATTATTTACCTCTTTGTTCTTAGTAGTTATTAGCATGGTACCCAATGAATTTTTGTTGAGTGAATGATTGGGTTAATTTCCTCATCTACATTATATGATGTGTATTTTTATTTTAACCAGTTTATGTTTTTTAGAAGGCAAATTCATTTAGAGTAATGAACCTGACTGATATATTTTCTCTTTTTTCCATATGTCTTTTCTTATAACTCTGTAGAGTGAAACTAGATATGTCCTGTTTTCTGACTTGCCACTCTATGCAGCAAGAGATAGAATTTCTTATTCTAAATCTTATCAAATCCCTGATAGGGAGTTTTGATCACTCATCTGTAAACGAAAATATTTTATTTATAACTTCATCTTATACTTGGTATATTTGGTAATGAGATACGTATTTCTGTTCATATTTGGTGATGTGTGTGCGATGCTTTTAATGTACGTAGTTTCAATCAGGTCTCTGTTTTCCCATATCTCATTTCTAGGTACAAGATATCTGCTTCAGCCATGACTGTCGTTGGGTTGTGGTCAGTACTCTTCGGGGGACGTCCCATGTTTTTCCAATCAACCCTTATGGTGGCCAGCCTTGTGTTCGAACACATATGTCGCCACGAGTTGTGAATCGTATGAGCCGTTTCCAGAAAAGTGCTGGGCTGGAAGAGATTGAACAAGAGCTGACTTCTAAGCAAGGAGGTCGTTGTAGCCCTGTTCCAGGTCTCTCAAGCAGCCCTTCCGGATCACCTCTGCATGGTAAACCTAATTTTCTCTCTCTTCACTGAACCCTGCAATCCTTCTTCTCTTTATCCTTCATTTTCAAGGTCTGGGACAAAAATAAATCCATTTTTTTCTAATCTGTTCATGCAAAGACAAGGTCTTTTTAAGCTCATGTTGGGACATTATTAATTTATTAAATAATTTAATTAATTGAAGACAATATAATAATGGCAGTCTTTATCACACGACTTTACCTCCCTCAGTTTTTCAGTATGTAAGGACCTCCTTGTGCTATTTTTATGGAATATGAAGTTTGAGACTATATTCATACATTTAGAGATTGAATCTCATGTCTATAGATCTTTTCCAAAGCCAACAACACTATATATAGTTCATTAACTATATTCATATTCATTGTTGGAGAAGAATGGTCATGAGCCATGTGTATTTTAGAGCTTCATTTGTTTTTTATTTTAAAATACATCTCTGTGAGATTTCTACCAATACATTGCAGGAAAGAAAAAAATATTCTGCAGCTTAATAATTTGTCTTAGAGTAGGTAATTGTGTTACTATCATCCCAACCAATAAATGAAACATTACTAGAATTCCCCTTTTGTGCTTCTTTTCCATAAAAGAAAACCATGAATCTGACTTAATGGTAATCATATTCTTACTTTTTAAAAATAGTTCTCTGCTAAGGAAGTATTCTTAGATACTGTTGTTCTCTTTCATATAAGTGGAATTATAGAATAGTGTATTTTGGTATATTCAGCTTCTTTAGCATCATGTTCATGAGATTAATTCATGTTGTTCTTTATAGGTTTACTTGATTTCTTTCTCTTTTTAAAATATCTTTTTATTGATTTGAGAGAGAGAGAGAAAGGGAGAGGGAGTGATAGAAATATCGATCTGTTGCCTCCTGTATGCCTCCTACTGGGGATTAAGCACACAACCCAGACATGTGCACTGACCAGGAATCAAACTACTTACTGTTGATGTATATATGGAGAGTTTCTGGTGTGGAGTTATTACATATAATGATGCAGTGAAAATTTTTGTATTTGGTTCCTGGTACAAAGGTGTACTCATTTTTAAGTGGAAATGCTGGGCCATAATGTATGCAAACCTTGATCTTGGTTGTTAATACCAGAGTGGTTGTACCCTTTCATTCCCACCAGAATGACTGAAAAATATTTGATGACATTAGATGACACTTTTTCTAGAGTATTACAGATTCTCCTTCACACATGACTGATTGAAGTTTTTAAGAGTAGGAAATTTTATATAGAGAGATAATGGTTACTATAGAAAACTATTTACTTGATCTGAAATTCATATAATAATACATAACCATTTAAATGTTAACAATTCAGTTGTGCAAACCACCACTTCTCTTGGTTCCAAAACATTTTCTTTATCCCAGATGAAAATCAAACATTCATTAAACAGTTACTCCCATTCCTCTCTTTCCCAGACGCTAGCCACCACCAATCTGTTTTCTGTCTCTTTGGATTTACCTGTTCTGGATATTGCATGTAATGTCATCATACAATATGTGAACTTTTGTTTCTGGCTCTTTTCCTGTGGTTTAACATTGATACAACCACATTGTAACATGTATCAGTACTTCATTCCTTTTTATGGCTGAATAATACTCCATTTTACATATATATACACCATATATATTTTTTAATATTTTTTATTGTTTAAAATATTACATATATTAGTATATATATCTCCTTTTTCCCCCATTGACCTTCCCCCAGCCTCCCCTACCCCCTGTTGCATGCCCTCATCCCACCCCCTAACCCCAGTGTCTTGTGTCCTTTGGTATGCTTATATGCATGCATACAAGTCCTTTGGTTGATCTATTTCCCTCCCTCCCCGACACTTCCCAGCCTTCCCGCTGTAATTTGACAGTCTGTTCGATGCTTTACTGCCTCTGTATCTGTCTTTTTATTCATCAGGTTATAATGTTCTTTATTTTCCATCAATGAGTGAGATCATGTGGTATTTTTCTTTCATTGCCTGGCTTATTTCACTTAACATAATGCTCTACAGGTCCATCCAGGCTGCTGCAAATGGTAAGAATTCCTTCTTTTTTATAGCAGCGTAGTATTCCATTGTGTAGATGTACCAGTTTTCTAATCCACTCAACTGCTGATGGGCATTTAGGCTGTTTCCATATACCATATTTTTTTATTAATTGATGGAAATTTGGGTTGTTTACATCCTTTACCTATTGTTAATGGTGCTGATACAAACATGTATGTATAAATATTAGAGTACCTCTTTTAAATTCTTTTAGCTATACTCTAACCCTAATTTGTTTTAACTTCTTCTTGAATATATATCCTTTTGTAATCTTAAGCAATCCTAGAAATGCATTTTCTGTAGGAAGTTTTAATAGAGCCTGAAAAACATAGGTAAATGGAACCCTGGGGAGAAATTGGGTTGTAACAAAAAATTTGGGACTTCTGTTTTCTCTTCACATGATGTTTTATGTTTTGGCTGTATTATTTTTATAGTAATAGTTATTCATGTGTAGTTAACTTAATTAGTGACCCAAGGTCAGAAATATTTCAGGATCAGTCCTAGATGAAAACAGCCATTTAAAACAGCATTTCAAAGTTTAAAAGAAGTTGAAAGCTACGCGATATTTGTATTTTTTGCCATTTGCAAGAAATTTTACTTAAATAATTGATTACATTTTATGGCATAAATATTTTGTCATATAATTAGGTGACAGTATCTGTTCTTTGAGGACCTGTCTCTTTGTGTTGAGTATTTTTCTTTAGTTAAATTCTACTAAACACTTTATGGAAAGAGATTCAGTGTACAAGTGGGGTAGCTAGGTTGAGATGTATTGGTAGAAAAATTAAGATTTATATTCCTTACATTTATACATCTCCAGAGAGTATTCTTTTGAGCTTCATTTTCCTTCCTATTCTTCCTTCCTTAGTAAGCATACCTCATACCAGGTTCCATGGTAGGTTTTGGGCATATCGTGCACAAAAAATTGTCATCTCTGTCCTGTGTATCATCTAGCCCAAGGGAAAAGATAGGGATCAAATAACTGTGAACAAATTCCTAAGATTATATTTTTGCTGAAGGTGCAAGGTGCCAATCAATTAAGGATTTGTCATTTGTAAAAGAACATGTAGTTGAAGAGCATACTTGGATTTCTGAGTCAAAATATACTATTTTCTCTCAGCTTTATTTCTCATAGCTGTCTTCATTGTTTGCCTAAAGCTACCAGAAGACATTGCAGAGAGGAGATGATAGACTGTTTGACACATTGCTATACTTAGCATTCTCTTTTGAAAGCAAGGCATTTCAGAAGGCATTTTCCTCCTGATAACACCTATTAAAAATCTTATTGTGTTGGAATTTCACCCCATTACTCTGTGTAGTATTCCTTATTTTCAAAGCACCAATGTTAAGAGTGATGGTCATTTTTCTTCATGTTCTCTTTGTATTTCACATGTCAAAACAAAATGGGCATTGTTGTTGGTTAGTTCTAAAAAGGATGTATTTACAGTTTGTGTGGATAAACAGTTTGATGCTGGTCAAAAAAAATGTAAACTTTGAACAGGGAGGGATTCATCTTGAACATGAATCATGCTTGGTGCTATTACCGTTGTTTGTGCTCTTTTTAGCAAAGTAAAGGAAACTGTTAAATAACAGTTGATATAGGGATATTTCCTTTTTACTCTCTGGAGTCAGTCCAGTGTAGGTTAAGATTATTTTATCTTCTTACCATTATTTTACATAACAGAGGACGTTTATTTATTTGAAATATACTCTCTCTAAATATGTCCTTCATTTTCTTTCTTATTTCCTTGACCTTAGTCTATGTGAGTGTTTCTTAACTTAAGATCCATGGACATGGATATGAAAGAAATGACATCATTATGTTTACTATCCTCTAACCAAAAGTCTTTCCTTTCATTGTGAATATAGACAACACAAGATAGTAATATTAGTGTACTTGCGACATTGTCACCAATAAAAATGCAGATGCTTTATATCACAATATATATGAACTGGATATCTTGAAATGTTTTGAGTTACTGATATTTTGAAATATTGTTTATGCTTATCATAGCTTTGAAATTACTATATATTATGTAATACTATTACAGATTTTAGTATTTATTACATATACTTCTATAGCAAAATTTAATTTTAAAGGTATTGATAACTATACTTTATTATAATTGGTTTACTTTAATTCTATGTATTTTATTTAATACATTTATATGTAAATAATTGATTTTTAGAGAGGAAGGAAGAGGGGGGAGAGATAGAAACATTAATGATGAGAGGGAATCATTGATCTGCTGCCTCCTGCACGCCCCACACTGGGCATTGAGCCTGCAATCCAGGCATGTGCCCTGACTGGGAATCCAACCGTGAACTGGCTCACAGGTCTACACTCAGCCACGGAACCACACTGGCCGGGACCCAATAATTTTTTCTTACCACATTTGTGTCAGTGGCCCCTACCCAGCCACTTTTACTATCATAAGACATTTCCTTTGTTAATCATAAATATTATTCTCCACTTTTCTGCTAAAATCTTTCAGTATCTCAATATCCTTGTAGGAGGTTAGAGAAGCTCCCATCCTATTTCGAGCTGTTGTCCCACCACACCTGGATTACTGTATCCTCCCCTGAATATGCCACATGGATTAATTTTCTTGGCACCTTTCCTATTTGTATACTTATCTCTAACTAGAAATAATTGTTACCCTCTTGAATGCCTATTAAAACCCTACTTCATTGTGTTCTAGCTAAAAATATCTCTTTGTCTCTTAGCCTCTCTTAAACATCTCTGGATGTGTGTCATCTGTAGCAGCCTCCATATTGACACTCTGAGCATATTTTGTTATATCACAACTTGTTGGTTGTTTGGGGACATGCATGTCTGTCTATTAGATTGACTTCCATGAAGACAGGGCCTTATTTGCATTTGTGTCTTTGTATCTTGTGTAGTATTTGGTAAAATGTAGACTCCAAAGCTTCGAGCCAAGTTTCCAAACATCTTTAGAAGTTCTTCTAATAAGACAATTTATTTTTTATATTTTTTATTTTTAAGATTTATTGTTTTCCATCACCATTTATCCCCCCTGTACCCTCTTTCACCTCCACCCAATCCTCTCACCCCCCACAATCACCACACTCTTGTCATTGTCCTTGAGTTCTTTCTCTTTTTTTGCTTAATCCCTCCACATCCCCTGTCCTCCCAATAAAACAATTTAGATTTAAATCATTACTTGTCAGAATGAAGAGATTTTTATTCATGATAATATTGCTGTTCATTTTAACATCTTTAAGATAACATTTATTTATTCAACAGCCTTTAATTAGTGTTTACTATGTCTAGGCACTGTTTCTGAGCTCGAAGAATATAGCAGTGGACAGGAGGAACATGTCTCTTTTCCCATGGAGCTGACTTTCTAGTAGAGTGTTATGAATAAAAAAGAGGATAGAGATAGATAGATAGAAAGAAAGATAGCCATAGCTGGTTTGGCTCAGTGGATAGAGCATCAGCCTGTTGACCAAAGGGTCCTGGTTTCGATTCCGGTCAAGGATACGTACTTTGGTTGCAGGCTTCTCTCCAGCCTGGGCCCCGGTTGGGGCACGTGCAGGAGACAACCAGTTGGTGTGTTTCTCTCACATCAATGCTTCTCTCTGTCTTTCCCTCTTTCTTCTACTCTTCCTAAGAAATCAATGGAAAAATACAAGGATTAACAAAAAAAGAAAGATGATAGATAGTTTTATGGACTAAGGAGAAAAATAAAGAATTGAAGGGGAATAGGGAATGCCTGGGGAGGATTGCAGTTTGAGATTAGAATTCTTCAGCAGACCAGACTGAGTTGCTAACATTTGAACAAAGAGGTGATGGAAATATGGGTGAAAGTCATGCAGATGCCAGGGGACAATGTTCTAGCAGAAGGAACGGCTAGTGTAAAATCCTTGGTTTGGGAATGTGCCTGGAGTGTTCAAGGGTTAGGGTTAGGGTTAGGGGGTCAGTGTGGCTGAAGCATAATAGTAGAAGCACATAGTAGAAGATGAGGTCAGAGCAAATGTGTCTAGATCATGTCAAACTTTGACTTTTACTTAGAATGAGAAATGGAGAAGCTGTGGAGAGTTTTGAGAATAAGAGTGACATGATAAGCTTGTGTTTTGGCAGGATCAGAGGGAGATCTAACAAGGGTAGGAGCCCAGTGAGACCAGTTAGGAGAGTACTGCAAAAATCCAAGTGAGAGAAGACAAGGCCTGGACTGAGTTGTTTATAGTGGAGATTCTGAGTAGTAATTGGATTCTTGCTATATACAGTAGTTCCTCGGGTTACGTCGGAGATCCTTTCCTATGGCGCGACATAACTGATTTTCGCCGTAAGTCCGAACCCACCTACATAAGCACCTACGTCACTCACGTGGAGCACATACACAGCAGTAATGAAGTGACACAGTAAAAAAAAAAATTTAAAAGAAAGATAATAATCCCTGACCTTTACTTGTGGTAAATAAATAATAAAAAAACATAAAGCACATATGTACATATGTCAAAATGACGGAACTTTTCTTTAATAAATAAATAGGAGATGGCGATGTCACAAAATGACGTACGTACGTACCCTGAGGACTGCCTGTGTATGTTTTTATCAAAAAATATTTTTATTGCTTTCAGAGAGGTAGGGAGAGGGCGCGAGAGATAGAAACATCAATGATGAGAGAGAATAATTGATTAGCTACCTCCTGCATGCCCCCAACTGGGGATTGAGCTCGTAACTGGGGCATGTGCCTTTGACTGGAATTGAACCTGGGACCCTTCAGTCCACAGGCCAATGCTCTATCCACTGAGCCAAACTGCCCAGGGCGGATTCTTGCTATATTTTGAGGGTAGGGCCATCAGGATTTCTGGTATACTTTATGTCACATATGAGAGAAGAGAGGAGTCAGAGTGACTAGTACCTATTGTTGTACCTGTGCCTTAACTTTCTCTCTGTAAAATGGGGAAAATGATATTACTTACCTTAGAGAGTTACTGTGAGGATTAAAGCACTTTGAATAGTGTTTTGCACATGTCAAATACTCTGTAAATGGTTACCTGCTATGATTAGTATCATTATCAATATTGTCTTTATTGAGGAGATATATAGGATTGAGTACTTTTTCATATTTTTGCATAGTGCTTCTTATCCAGAAAACCAAATAAATGAATAATTCACTGAATAATGAGTGAATGAAAAATATAATTGTGACCTTGTTGTGTACACATTTTAGCCTTTTAAAATTTTATTTATTTATTATTATTTTAATCCTCACTCCTGGATATGTTTTTTTCTTGATTTGAGAGAAAGACAGAGGGAGAGAGAGAGATAGAAAAGCATCTATTGGTTGCCTCCTATTCGAGCCCCAACTGGGCATTGAACCCAGCAATCTAGGTAATGTCCCCTGACCAGGAATTGAATCTGCAACCTTTTGGAGTATGGGACCACTCTGCAACCATCTGAGCCAGGGCTTTTATTTATTTGTTTAAGCATTTTGGACTCAGTATTGATAAGTTGATTTCCAACATTGTTTCTGAAATGGAGATACCAACACAAAACTGAAAAGTGAAGGTAGTATAATTTTTTTCTTTTTCATGTTTTTGCTCATTTAAAATTCACACATCAGGAAGTGTAATTTTTCCAATTACTCCACCTATTCTTGAGCCTTTGCTTTTGTTTATTTTGCAAATTAGTTTTCCAGTTTAGATTCAAGAATATGTCATGTACTCTGTGATAGGGCTTTTAAGGAACTTGTTTTTTCTTGCTATTTCCATTGACTTAACAGAGGGATTTTGGATTTATTTCTACAGTTCCCCAGAGTTCCTGGAAGCGTCTCCTTTCCCATTAACTTATTGATCCTCAGGGGAGGAGTCATCTTTGAGTCATGACTTCTGGCATTTGAATTCCAGATTCTGCTTCTTCCAAATGGAAGTAGTTGAGACCTTCTTGGACTCAAAGCTCCATGTTTTAGTAAAAGTGCTTTTAAATTGCTGGTAGCATCACTTTTCTTTCTAGCATCTGAGTGCTGCATTTTTTTTTTTTTTTTTTACTACTCAGAAACTCTGTTTATAGTCTTTATTTGATGGTTTATTGTAATTACTTTTGTTGATCAGTAGTTTTCTTGATACAGACCACATCACAATTGTAAATACAAAGCAACCACACATTTCAGCCTTATATAGTTTCACCTACTTAAGACAATCAATAAGAATGTGATGTTCCTTGACTTCTCTTTCCACATCTCTGTTTACTTGTGGATTGAAGTTTCCATTTGTATGTTTCAATTTTTGCCAAGAAAAATCAATCATGTGCACCGTAGCTCTGCTTTAAATTTTATGCCTCATATGGCACAGAGTATATATAGTATATACATGTTAAATGGATAAACCTCTTCCTGTTAGGCTATCTTAATTTAGTACCTAGGTTTTTACTGGTTACATGTACTTGATTGTTTTAGCTCAGATGAAGTTTTGTTTTTAATTGGTTTCAAGCCTAATAAAGTTTTCCTAGTGAATTTATTTTCTTATAAATTCTTTTATCATCCTTTTAAAAATGTTGCTCTGACATTATGCTGTACTATACACAAAATCATACATATTTAAATATTTTTATGTCACTTCCTATTGTTCCTTAGAGCACATGATTTCTTTGGGAAAGTGGATTGAAAAGAGAGATTTGAAATAAGATGTTTTCATTTAAGAAGGACTAATTGAAAAAACCATCTATTAAATAAAAAGTGCTCAATTTTCAATAGACTATTTTATAGAGCAGTTTTAGATTCATAGCAAAATTGAGAGGATAGTGCCGATAGCATAGTTTCTGAGAAAAAATAATATTACCTCTGGAGTATCTTTAAAAATTATTATATTGTCTCTAAATTATAGATTACAATTTGGTGCTATAAAAACTGGTTAAACTCTTATTTGAATTTTTTTTTTGGTCTATTTCATTTAGAAAATGCCTCATTTTTTTTTCTCTCTGAAAGTTTTCTCTTAAAATAGACACCAGATAAGGTAGTTAGCAATTGCAGCTAACCTGGAATTTCTTGTTTTGCCTTTTACTGTTCACGAAATATTTTGTTTGTTTCTCTGTATTTATTTTTTACTTTGGCAAAGCATAGACTCGAGTGATGTGGGTTTTTGATTTTAAATGGTTAATGAGACATGCCTCTAGAGGGCGGTCTTTTCTAAACTTTACTCTGATCTGATCTTGGTAACCCTGGCATGAACCTGGTGTACTATGGATGGTGATGTCTTATAAGATGTCATAGTTGCCCAGTTTCCTTCTTACTATGTTTTCCAAGATGTAGTCCTCAAAATCTTCTTAGAGAATTGGACTTTTGAATATATTACTTTCAGTTAATATCTATTTTTAGTACTCCATCCAGATACCTAGGTCCTATGAATAAATTTAGGTAGTTGAATGTAGGCAATTTTTTTTAGTTAAGTAAGTATGTGGTGTCTGCATGTTCTAAACATTCCTTTCCCTGATTCTCTATGTTGCTATTCGCTATTTTATGGGATCAGAGTGATTACACTCCACTATTGAGGCATTATAAGGGCTTATAGTGAATCTCTGCTTCTCTTTTCTGTTAGCATTTATTAGAATTTTACTGTTTTTGTTTACCTATTTAATATAACTTCATCAAAGTAATGTACACACTTATTATAAAAGATAAATAATTCCACAAATTTATAATGAAAAACAGCCCGTCAGGTGTCATTTCCAGAGGCTCTTAGGTCAGCTCTGCATGGGGTCTTCCTTGCTGGTTTTCTTTTCTTTTCTCCTTTTGGGAAACATGTTAGTTGGAAATGGATCTCCTATATTGAACCCCTAACTTTCTTTTCTATTTTCTATCACTTTGTCTTTTTGTTTCATTTTCTGAGAGTGTCTCCAACTTGATCTTTTAAACTTCTTATTGCATTTTTTTCTTGGCAACATGTTTTTAATATTCTTTACTCTGAATGTTTCTTTAATTATCACATTTTTTTTCTTATTTGACAGACACATTATAGTTTATCTCTTTGAAGCATATTTTGATCCTTGTATTACCTTTATTTCCTCTGACTTCTTTTTCAAATTTTTTGTTGTTAGGAGCATTATCTTCCATATTAGAGCAATGGTTCGCAAATGCATTTATAATTTACCTAGGTAGATTTGAAAAACTACTGATATCCAGGCCCAGTCATAGACTGATTAAACCAAAATGTTGACCTGAATGTTGAGGGATCCTTGGCTGATAACTTTTTAAAAATATCTTATTGATTTGAGAGAGAAACTGAGATTTGTTGTCCCACTTATTCATGCAGTCATTGGTTGCTTCTTGTATTTGCCCTGACCGGGGACCGAACCCACAACCTTGGGGTCCTGGGACAATGCTCTAACCAACTGATCATTCTTATTTTTACTTTATTTTAAAATTTTATTATATGTTCATTTATTTCACGATTTTATTTTTATGCCTCTAATCAAAAAACCTATACTACCCAACTGATGGGAAACTCTTTGAGCATGCACAGGTCAAACCAACTTGTAGGCCCCCTGGTCTATCAGGTGGAACTGGCAATTTTATTAGGGTACCCTAATAGATACAATTTGTATTTAATTTGGCATATCAGTTTCCCCATAAAGGAATCCTCTTTTTGGGATGGTTTTGGGATGGTGTGGTCTTTCTGGTACTAAACTTAGAAGTTAGTGTTGAAGGAGTTATTTTAATTTAGTGATTAGAATAATAAGAGGATTTGGTTTATCTGTTTGCATATTACTATTACCTTACTTTTCCAGGGAGGAAGACAAGTAAGACAGTTCTAATTAGCTTCCATTGAAATATTTTTTCTCCAAAAATTGATTTTAGAAAAATTGGAGAGGAATCAGAGAATTAGGAAACAGGTTTCTTAGGACACATAATGACCAGTGTCTGAATGACCCAAACACACAGATTTAGAAGTGATCACACTTGAGAGTAACAGCCATGCGTAGTTGTGAACTTAAAACGTGAGCAGGAAATAAAAACCTGACTGTTGGCTTATGATTTGTAAGCCACAAAAGGGTAAGGAAAGTGGGGTCTGTGCTGTGCCAGGGTCACACATACTGAGAAATAGAAACTGTTATAGTTCTCACCGTAATAGGCTCTTAGCATACAATGACATTTAGAATTTGGGGGAGGATGAGAAAAGGAAAAGGAAGAGGATTAAGGTTCACTGAAAAAGCTATTAACATTGGGGGATATGTTTTTGCAGGTGAGAATATTGAAGCTAGAATGAGGCACAAGAGTCAAACTGTTTCAGAGTGGACAGAGTGCCATTAATGTGGGCATTGTGGTTGGAAGTTTCAGGAGAGACTGGTCGTTCCATCTGCTGGGTCCAGAACTGTCTCTCGTAGGGCGTGCTGAGGAAAGGTTTGATAATATTTGACTCTTGTTTAATTTTGGAGTGGACTGCAATGTATCCATATTTGATAAAATCATGGGTGTGATAAATATACAGCCACTACACTGATGAATGAATTTGGTTTTCTGGCAAAGGTTAAGAAAAAGTGTTTCTGCCTCAGCAGAAGAATTCTAGGGAAACAGAGTCAACACTTCTCAGGTGCCTACTGATCATGGCATCCCTCCTCTGTGATTCTCACTCGCAAGGATTTCTACCAAAGGAGTTTTTATGTGCACTGGTAAACGCATGGTTTTGCTTTTGGAAAATCAGTTTGGAAAACAAGGACTTACTATTTATTGATATTCATATGATGTACTTGGATTTCTTTCTTCTTTTTTTAGTGAACAATTCCCCTTCACAGATTTTTGATAACTTAGGCAGCTAAATGGGGTATGGCTTTCCTGTTTTCTTCAGGAGCAGAACGTGTAAGCATCTTTTGGTAGAAAGATATTTAAAAGCTGGAAATAAATATATGTGAAGATGAAAGGTTTTATCTCCCCTGCTGTCCAATTTGCTGATGTGGCCCTTTTGCGCTGCACTCCCATCTTTGTACGGTTGTTAAAAATGTGCTGCTCTTTCCCATCTGAAGGAAATGCATCTTTGACACTTCTCATGACCTGAGCCATGATGCTGAACGAGAGCCAGAAAATATCCTTAACAGTCCTGGTAAAAAGAAGGAAGGCTTCCTGGGGAAGGGTGAGGAGGGGAGGGGGGAGGAATATGGGGAGGGAGGTTGTGGGAAGAGCATCTTTAGTGAAGCTGCTTACATTTCACTAAGATAGCTGTGATTCAACAGAAAATACTCTTGACTTTCATCTTTATTTTTCCCCTTTAGTATACAACACTTCATGTATTTGGAAAACACAGGTTCGGCAAATGTTAAATTACATTTGAGTCCTCCAAGTCTAAAAATATTACAGCTTAAATCTTGCGGCTTGTTTAAAAGTGTATCTTATAAAGCGTCCGACTGTTTTCTTCAGGAACAGCTCTCAATTCTCCCACATCTCACATGTTTAGCGGCGTAAGCGATAGTTGTAAGTTGCAGTTGTTGAGTGATGAAGATAAGTTTCTATATATTTTTTCCCCTTGCACTGCTTGCCCTGTTCGCTCTGTTGACATGATACAAAATTCATTGTGAGATAAACATGGGAGATCTGGTGTAGAGCCTTTTCAAACCAGAATTTCAATGAGGATTTATTTATACTTTGGGGAGCTCATTTAATCCCAAATGAGGTCCAAGAGATGCTAGATTTGGGGTTTTTAATTCTGGGGATTTTTCACTAAGGTGAAAATTCTTCTGCGCACTTCGTCCCTAAACTCTGTTTGAGCTCCTTCAGAGAACAGGGAAATTTTGAGGGTATTTAAATATGTTATGTTAGGTTTAGGAGTAAAACTTAGAGTAAAACTCCCAAAATCTTTTGTTCTTCTCATTTATTATGAAGAGTTTGTCCCTTCTGTTGTTAAATGTAGTCTATTTATGGTTTTGTTTGATTTTTAATTGTTGAAAGAGTGACAAACTACAATCCTGATGTTTAAAGTGAACTAAAAACTGCTAAAACTTCTTAAATATTAAGAGCACTAGCTCTTACAAATTTCATTTATCCCACATCTTAGAGTGCTCTAAGAAAATAAACTATGGCAATGAACTTTCCACTTATGGGGAGATTTTGCTCATTTATTTTATAAATTTGAGCTGGCTGAAATCAAGACTACATTGGGCTACATTTGGGCTTGCTGTGATCAAGACTACATTGTGCCCCAAATACAATGGCGAGGAAATGAAGCCAAAAGATTTTCTTGCAGGGTATGTCATTGCTGTTCCCCATACACCTGTATCTCTGAAACTTTTTGGACATTTTTTTATACACCCCTCTCCCCAATTTTATTCTTGGCATTTTATAAACATTGTTTCTAGCTCTTGATCTCATCTCCCTTTTTAGGCTTATTTTTGCATACCAAGGCTCCTAATTCTATTCCTGATTTAGTATCTTTTTGGAGTAGTATAGATAGTCCTGTCTACATATAGTTTAAGAACAGTTATCTCTTTTTTACTTTAAATTTTTTATGAATGAACTTTCTAAATGTATTGAATTTATTTTAATTTAAAGAAGGAAAAAAATCCAAATTTGCCTATCACAGTCATAAGCACATTAACATAATAACTGGTAAAATGTATTAAGGCTAGGGAAGGAAAACCACCTAGAAAATAATTTGTTTAAAATGTATGTATTTATGTAAATATATAAAAATATTTGCATAAACATATATACATATAACTATTATTTAATAATTAATGCCGTGTCAGGTCTCCAAAGCATGACATTTTAATTCTGCTGACATTTAGTAAGCACTAGTGCAAAGTTCCATGCAGGCTAGTCTGTTACGTTGTGTAGTGATGACAGTATAGTATTAACAACCTCAATCCCCATCTTGCAAAAAACAAAAAACAAAACAAAACAAAAACAACAAAGATTCCTTCCTTCTTTTCAGATTGATTCTGTGGGAGATTTATCTTTTTACCTTCCCACCACTCCCCAAAATACCTATAGTAGTGTCTTTAGTGCCATAAACTGTTTACATAAAAAGCAACAAGTGTTTTTGCTTGAAATGCATAATGGTTTGCAGTATTTTTGCTTCACCAGCCATCACTTCCCCCAAAAAGTTACAGGGAGAAACAAGACAATGCCCCGTCAGAATTGTCCTTGAACTCTTTCCATCTTGAACTTTGTCACCTAAACTGTCTGGTTGTTGTGTTAGTAGCCTTTTACAAAAAAATATATTTTATTCATTTTCTTTTAATTGCATGTTCTACTTCCTTGGCTCCTGTGAACAAGCATTGCTTCCGCCCAGTTTGGTATGTGGGTCAGAAGGCACTGTTTCTCACCAGGGCGCTGCTGTTTCCTTTTCCTACTTGAGTAGATTACAGATTATACTGGAATACGCCTGAGAAAAGGTCAAAAAGGAGGGTGAATGTCCTGGAATGGCAGCTGGGAAGTCATTCTCATCCAGAAAAGGGGAGGGGGGAATTAGAAAAAGAGAGAAATAGATACTCCCATCCCAACCCCAAATGTGTCCCACATTGAGGAAATGCCCATTTGCACAGGGTACTTGTTATATTTTCCAAAAGGGTTTTATTTGGTTTTGATTAAATAATTATCAAGTATTTAACTGAGAAAGCTTTAATGTTAAATTAGATGGCAAGCAAGAGCTAAGCCGTGTTTTTAACTTTTCAGAGCCCAGATTTCCACTGAGTGCTTCAAAAGCAGCTACCACTGTCCTCATTTACACAGGGTCAAGAAATCGGGAGTTTTTAATGACTTAGGTAAACTTGTTAGTATATTTTGGGTTTTTATCCCAGTCAGTTCCATAGCAGTATGTTAAAAGCAGACCAAAACTGTGAAAACAAAAAGCACAAGAAAAGCCCCATATGAACTCATTACCCGGGTTTTATGTGGGGAAGATATTTAGGGAAAAGATACCATGTAGAGGGCTTAGCATAGGGGGACTGTTGGAAGGAGGACAATAATGGGATAGCTGGGAGTAGGACTTTTTTTCCTTCAGAAGCGTCTTCTCAGGAGTCCAGGTTGCACATCAACACTGGCTTTCAGTGGGCCTCGTTTGATCCAATTTCAAAATGTAGGAATTCAAAACAATAGCAGCCCGTGGCCACTGACTGGGAGGCTTCATTCCTAGAACAGCAGCAGATCTTGTGGATGAGTGTGTTGGAAAGGTGGTGAGAACAGAATGTGATACAATTGTCGGCGTCTAATATATAACATGGGAAGGTTGCTACTGGAAACCTTCAGAGCACTGGAGTGCCTAAAGTGTCCCTGGTAAGGATAAAAGAAGTGAGAAGATTATGCAGACTCCTAATAACATTGCTCTCCTGTAGGGCACTGTCAACACTGCCTGGAATCCTTTTGCTTTTTTTTTTTTTTAACAGACGAATCTATATTTATTTTTATTCATATCCCTAATGACCCCAAAGGGCTATGCTCCTTTATCCTCCAAACATGTCATTTGTTCCATTTTATTCCTTTATAGTTCTTAGTTTCTTACACCTTGTGTTACTAGAATCTTTCTTTGACCCCCATTAGCAACAATCTGTAGCTTGTGCCTCTAGAAACCTATAACAAAAAGTTTTATCTTTCTCACTGATAGGATACTTTTTAAAGGTACTTTGGGATCTACAGCTCTGAGCCTTTGATTGCTTAATGCTATAGTAACTGCTTTTATTCACTTTGTTTCATAATTTGATAGGATAAGGAGATTATTTTTAAAGGGGAAGAAAGGAGAAGAGGCACATCATTACATTTATGTCTTATCTGTTCCCTTTTCTTGTTTGCATTTAAGAAGAAATGCAAACAGGGACAGAGACACACTGATACTAACTTTCATATTTAGCATAATCTGTAACGGTCAACAGTCTCAGGATCTTGCTGGCTGCAGAGGTTTCTTGTAGCTGGCACGGTGCCACTTGCACGTGTTCTCACGTCTCTGCATTCGGAAGCTCAGAATACCAGCCTGCAGCTTCTGCTGAGAGGGCGAAGCTAAGACGGAGGGGAGGCGAGCTCCGCAGCCACAGTACCTGGGAGTTGTTGCTGATGTCTTTTCCACAAATGTTCAAGTTTGTCAAAGCCCAGTAAATCTTACAAAGTTTATTTTCCTCGTAGCATCTGCGTTTTATAATGGGTCTTTCAGTTTGTTTTTACTTTGTCTGCAGGGATTTCTTTTGTCCGGAGTTTTCAGACTCTGTCTTTTTTTTTCCTGTGGAAGTGAGTCTGTTAATGATGGCTGGTTAGGGAATATGCCTCTCTGACAAGCCATCCCTCTGGTGCAGCAACAAAGCCCATTGTTATTCTCGTTCTTTACTTTTATCCTCAGCCTAACCCATTTCCCTGCGTGTTTTTGCAGTATCGAATGTTTTGGAGTTGGGACAATAGGTAAATGAGAAGATGGCATTTTGGAGTTACTCTACCTTTTAGTAAACAGGCCATACCCTGTTCGACATCACACACAGATGGCGGTACTCTGTATTAATATGCTGGTTGAGAGTTACTTTTCCCCTACTGTATAAGGTGGCTGTAGGCATTCTTCATCTAAAAGGTAGAAGAATCTTTTTGAAAAGTACATGAGGCTGTTTTCATTTTTCAAAAATGCAGTCTTGTTCAAGTAAATACAGAAAGTCAGTGGTTAAACCCCAGTGTGACCTGTTTTGGTTTAGTGCTTTGTTGTAACATTAAAAACAATAATAACGTAAACAAAGAATTAAAACTAAAACAAAGTACCCTAGCTTTAAACATCCAGGGATGCTTTATAAATTCTGACTTTTAACTGATTTCCTATTCCTAAATAGAACTGCTGCTTTAGTGTATTAAGAAGCCATTTGATTGGAACTTGGAATTCTTGTCCCCCAAAGGAACTCAACTCCCTCTATCTTGGGGACTGGTAAACCTCTGAAGGATCAAAGCTCTAGTGGATTTGGGTAAAGACCCAAAAGCCCGACGGCTTAAGGAAGTTTATCTGTAGTGAGCAAGCCCAAGAAGCTGGGATGAGAGTCTTAGAAGAGCTTATTTTCTCATGAGATTTTTGGGACTTCCTCTGGCTGTGCCAGAAATACTGTGAGAATATCCATTCTCATGGCATTTGTCACTCACAGGTCTTGTCCCAGCTGGGATTTGAAAGTATAATGGGGTGTGAAATATCTATTTTAAGGTTTTATGAATCCCTCTACTAAAACTACAATTAACCAACTTCTGCTATTTGCAATGTACTTATACCATGGAAAAAAAAAAGTCTAGTAAAGAATGGTTAGCAAAGGTTACACTTAGAATTTGTGTAGTGACTCTTCACTGATCTCAAAATTTTTTAATTTCTCTGTCACTACTGTATATATATATGCCTGAGAGGTGCAGCAAAGAAATGGTGCTACTCTTGCTCTTTGTCCAAGGGGAAATTGAACAAAGGGAGGGACAAACAGAGGGACAGACTTCATCATATGCAAGACTTGGGATGCTATGGAACCTCCTTATTTTAAGAGCAAAAAGAAAAATTCTGGCTTGGAAATTTAGTTTTGCTATAACCATAGGAAGTGTCTGAAGATCTTTTCTTAAAGTTATCAAAGGCTAGGCTCCCAGCCTAGTCAACATGAGACTAAGCAGAGAAGTGAAGGCCATGGACTCCAGCATCTGGCTAACTTCTAAAGTCCTTTGAGTTCCCTCCAAAATTAATTCTTTTTCTGTAGCTCACAGGGCTAAATTTTCCTGTACTTCCTAGATGTGGGAAAATACACACACACACACACACACACACACACACACACACACACACACACACACACACACATACACACACACACACACATATGCCACATTTTCAAAGAAAGTCTGTGACAGAAAAGATAATGCAAAATAATTTTTAGCCAAAGACTTTGAGTAATAGCAATAAGAAGAAAGGATCGTTATACTAATTTTGTGTATTTGATTTATTGAGTATGAACTTCATTTTTAAATTTGATGTGTTTTATTGTATTTTTTTAACATGAAGATCATTACGCATCAGCTAATGAGATTTCTTATCTAAGCTAGTTTCCTGATTTCCTAATTCCTGATGTAATTGTCCACATATCTCTCATCCCCTAATTTCCTATTAGAAAGGTATAGGGAAGATGATACAAGATTTTTCCTCTAGGCTCAAGATTTCTACACCTTTTTAAGCTGTCCTTTAACACAACAATAATAAAAATATCTCCTTTTTGTTTCTGAGACCTTTTGCAGATATCTTTATTAGCATGTTTTCTTCCATTTAAAATTTTTGGTTTATAAATAATCTTTCTGTCTCATTATGTTAGGAACTCTTTAGGAGTCCCTTGGACTTACTCATTCAGGGCTAGAACAGGGCCTCGTACCAATAGGCTCAAAAGTATGAAGTGAAAGAATAAATGTTGAATGAAACCTTTGCTGGTACAGTATCTTATCGTGTCATTATCTTCTTTTTAGCTGCAAAGTCCTTAACTTTGTGTTCTGCATCCATTACCTGTATCATTTTTTATCAGTGTTCCCTTGACTTATCCCTTTCTATCTGACGTTTTACCTCTTCATGGAAACTACCCGAAGGAAGATTAGTTTTCTCTCTCAGTTTGCTCACCATTTTATTAACACATTTATTCTTCCTTTAAAGGTGCTTTTACTAAGTACTTGCATACCTGTAAAATACAGCAATCCCCCTTCCCTGCAGTTTTGCTTCCCATGACTTCTCTTACCTGCGGTCAACTGCGGTCCCAAAATATTAAGTGGAAAATTCCAGAAAGAATTCATAAGTTTTAAATTATGTGCTATTTTGACCAGTGTGCTGAAATCTCACACTATCGTGCTTAGTCCTGCCTGGGACGTGAATAATCACTTTGGCCAGCATATCTGTGCTGTACATGCATTACAATAAGCTATTTTGGGAGAGAGACCACTGTCACATAACTTATTACAATGTATGGCTATAATTGTTATACTTTATTGTTAATTTATTAACTGTGCTTACTTGGTAAATTAAGCTTTGTCATTGGTATGTATGTATAGGAAAAGATAGAGTGTATGTAGGGTTTGGTACTGTCTGCGGTTTTAAGCATCCACTGGGGGTCTTGGAATGTATACCCCTAGGAGAAAAGGGGCACTGCTGTGGAAAGACACCGCCTCTATTCTTATGAACATAAAATCTCCCCGGCTTACTTGACTCTTTCAGCCAAGTCAGGTGAGGGCTGGATTTCAGAGGCTACATCATAAACACAGATGCTAAGAGTGAAATCCCATAAATACTTGGGTGTTGCTTGACAATACAGTAGCAGGCTGGGAGGGATAAGTCTGAAGTACCTTTGATGCTATTCTGAGGTTGCCCTTTATCCTGGTGAGCCAGTGAGGGATAAGCCATGGCTAACTGATCCACAGATTTGGAGCTTCTTGGTAAATCAGTTCATTTTTCTGGACGACTTAGCCCACCTATAAAGTTCAATGATCTCACCCTGGCTGGTTTGGCTCAGTGGATAGAGCATCAGCCTGCAGACTGAAGGGTCCTGGGTTGGGTTCTGGTCAAGGGCACCTACCTTAGTTGCAGCTCCTCTCTGGCCCAGGCCCTAGTCAGGGTATGTGCAGGAGGCAACCAATCAATGTGTTTCTCTCACATTGATATCTCTCTCTGTCTTTTCCCTCTTTCTTCCACTCTCTCTAAAACTTGTGTATGTGCATTGAATTATAAGAATAGCTAACTACAGTAATCAAGAAAATGAGGTATTGATGGAAGGATAGGCACATGGATCAATAAAACAGAATCCAGAAATAGACCCACATACGTATGGGCAGAGAGGAAGGGAAAGGGAGAGAGAGAGATAGAAACATAGAAACATCAATGATGAGAGAGAATCATTGATTGGCTGTCTCCTGCACACCCTTCAATGGTAATCAAGCCTGCAACCCTGGCATGTGTCCTGACTGGGAACCACTGAGCCACATTGATCAGGCTGGGCAATTGATTGTGTGTGTGTGTGTGTCCTTAATTTATTTCTATTTGAAGATGCTCAAGAGACTTTTAAAAAGGCCAAAAGGCCCCAAGGCATCTAGGTTTAATTTAAGACCATCCTGAGGTGATATCCCTTGGTTTCTCCTTTTGTGAGGCATCAATTTGATCCTTGTTAATGAAACACCTTGATAATTCTAGTTGGATCATGATGATTTCTTGTGACTCCCAGTAGCCTATCTAATAAAAGAGAAACATGCAAATTGACCGTACCTCTGCTACACCCACAAGCCACACCCACCAGCCAATCAGGAGTGAGTATGCAAATTAACCCAACCAAGATGGCTGTTGTGGTGATCATGGAGAGAGCAGCAGACTTAGGTTGCCCCTGGCAATGGAGGAAGCCAAGCTTTCTGCCTGCCCTGGCAGGCCCAGGCCTCCGCTCAAGGCTACAAAGTTTCAATTATAGCAGATAAATAAATCCCAACAAAAATGGTGGCAGCCACAGAGCTGGAGAGAGCAGGAGTCTTGAATTGCCCCTGGCAGTGGAGGAAGCCAAGTTTCCGCAGCCCTAGCCGGCCTTGGCCTCCTCCACTCAAAGCTACAAAGTTTCAATTATAGAAGATAATTAAATCCCAGATTCCAGGGCCTCCGCTTGGATTGTTGGGGGGTGTGGCCGGCCTGCAAAGCACCACAGGCCCCTCACCCAGGCCACCCCACGCCCCAAGGGAACCCCCACCCTAATCCGGCACACCCTTCAGGGCAAACCAGCTGGCAACCGGCCAGCCCCCACCCATGCACCAGGCCTCTATCCTATCTAATAAAAGGATAAAATGCAAATTGACCATCACTCCAGCACATAAGATGGCTGTCCCGATGTGGTCAAAGATGACTGCACCCATGTGGACACAAGATGGCTGCCACAAGATGACCAGCAGGGGAGGGCAGTTGGGAGGAACCAGGCTGGCAGAGGAGGGAAGTTGGGGGTGACCAGGCCTGCAGGGGAGGGCAGTTAGGGGCAAACTGGCTGGCAGGGGAGTGGTTAGGGGGTGATCAGGCTGGCAGGCAGAAGCGGTCAGGGGCAATCAGGAAGGCAGGCAGGCGAGCATTTGGGAGCCAGCAGTCCTGGATTGTGAGAGGGATGTCCGACTGCTCATTTAGGCCGGATCCTACCTGGATCGGGCCTAAACGGGCAGTCGGACATCCCTCAAGGGGTCCCAGATTGGAGAGGGTGCAGGCTGGGCTGAGAGACATCCCCCCTACCACCCATGCACGAATTTCATGCAACGGGCCTCTAGTCTGTCATAAATGGCCATCAGGTTATGAATGATGAGAAACGTAGTATTAGAAATAATCACGAGACATCTGCAGATTCTATTTGAATATCCTTTCTGCATTATTCTTCACAACCAGGCTCAGTGATGATCAGTTTGAGTAGCAGAGATCATGATGAGTGTTTACCTGCAAAGACTGGTATTAAATGCTGCTCTTTCAGAACAGAAACCAGCAAACATCCTTCAAGTTGAAACACCTGGGCAAAAGTTGAAAAGGCAATTCTGTGTCAAGAAAATAATCTTTTTACCAAATGGTGATGAGACAAATGGGCATCCATTATCCAGGCAATGAACACAATGAACCTCAATCCATACCTCCCTTGTACAAAAATGAACTCAAAGTCAATCAGTCTGCTCGACACTTCTGTTCAACATTGTACTGGAAGTTTTAACCACGACTGTGAAGCAGTGAAAGAAGTAGAAGGACTGGAAAGGAGAAGTAAAACTCTTTTTTTCTTTGAGGATGACATAATCATGTATATAGAAATCCAAAGAATCCATAAGAAATCAGTAGAGCTAAGAAACAAGGTTATAGCATACAATATCCAGGTGCAAAAATTAACTATTTCTCTACACTAGCAATGAACAGTCTGAAAAGGCAAATGAAGAAAGTTCTGTTTATAAGTTGCATCACAAAGAATAAAATAGGAATAAATTTAACCAAAGAAGTGTAAAACTTGTAGCCTGAAACCTGCAAAAAATATTCAGAGAAATTAAAAAATTCGTAAATAAATGGAAAGACATCCCATGTTCATGGCTCGAAAGACTAGATATTGTTAAGATGGCAATATTCCCTAAACTGATCTACAGATTCAGTTCAGTCCCTGTCAGAATCATGGCTGATGGTTTTTGCAGATGATGGCAAGGTATAGGTAGAAGCAGCAAGTATTGTTCAGTATCATGGGCCATTGAGGAAAGGCATCAAACCACCAATGATCTTTGGAAAGAAAGGAATTAAATATACTTTTTCTCTCTCTTTTTTTCCCCCCTTCTCTTTAGTTCTTCTGAAAAACCATTATTTATTGTTACAGAGATGCCTTCTTAGAAAAAGGTGACTAAACGGGTTGTAAGAGCTTTGAAATTTAAAGTGTCATCTTATCGAGTTCTGTGCATGCTTGGGCAGGGTTTCATGCAGTGTCTACTTTGGAAGTCATCCGTTGTTTAGGAACCTAATTCCCAACATGATAGCATTTCAAAGCATTATGGAAATTCAGAATAGCAAATGATCTAACTTTTATAATTCTATATGCCGTATCTAAAAGAGGAATTCGATAATGTAAAAATAATTTCTGCCTTTATACTAGTATTGTATGCCCTTGTTTCTATGAGCTTTTGTAACTTACTTGAATTTTGTAGTTGTAGGCTGCAAGAAGGTGATAACAAATAATATAGAAACAATAAATGTCCAAATAGGTAGTTCTTCTCCAGAATATAATATGTTTCCTTCTTATAATCTGATCTCTTTCTTTTCAGTAACTATGTGTGATTTCTGTTTATGATAAGAAAGCAGTAAAATTTGCCATAACACTTCAGCTCAACAAAATTTAGCTCAAAATTTGTCCTTAGGCCAGGATACCAGGTAAATGGAAAAATGAAAGAGATCATGGGTCCTGCCTTGCTTAAGGTTTCATGTTCTATAGTATTGGAATAATAGATACTATAGGTAATATTTTGAGTCCACTGGTTAAAAAAACAAACAGGAAAAAAAAATCCTAAACCCACATTTGTAAGATTGTGGTAAACTTCCTTTAAACTTACCTTGTGATGTTTTTCTTTATTTTTATTTTTTGTAGGGAAACTAAACAGCCAAGACTCCTACAATAATTTTGCGAACAACAACCCCGGCAACCCTCGGCTCTCTCCTCTCCCCAGCTTGATGGTCTTGACGCCTCTTGCACAAATCAAACAGCCAATGACATTGGGGACCATCACCAAACGAACAGGGTAAGGCCTCAGGCTGGACACTTCTTTAATAGCTGTGTTAGAGGATTGAATGCATAAAAGAAAACATACTTTTTGTTTGGGTGGTTTTGATTATGTTTTTCATTTCCAGTCCATATGATACTTAATGGCAGCAGGTTAAGTACAAAGCATAGAACGGGCACAAACATACTTGCACACAACCCTGTGCACACACATTCAGTGAAAAAACAAAGCAGTGACAAGTTATGAAAATGAGTGTTCGCTAATAAAAACCAGATCTAGCTACTTAAGTCTTCTACTTGCTGCCTGTGGCTTTGTCTGAATCTAGTTTCATTTTCTTGCTTTTGTGGACATGATCTGGACTTACAAAGACACACCTACGAAGATGAGAACTTTAGAGGACAACCATGTTTCTGATACTCTAAAAAAATCTATATTGAGGTATAATTTACCTATAATAATTGTCATTAGTGCTAGGACAGTGTGGAGCAAAGGGTAGTTTTCAAAAGCCAGAGTCCTAAGATTTGGGCTTTACTCAAGATTGGTCGTTAACATCCTCAAAGACTCGATGATTCACTTTAATTCATATCTTTGTGCATATTTTAGCTATTTAAAAATTTAAAACAATTCTTAAATGCTAGAAATCATCACTTTTTTTGATTTCTGAAAAATAAAGTGCTGTGTCTAAGATATCATTAGATATTCAATTGTGTAATCACTTTGAAATTCATTTGTACCAGAAAATATGTATGTCTATACGCAAATTACCTATTTTCATCAATAAGCAGTTCTGATCTTTAACCTAATTTTAAATGGAACAACTGCCTAAAAATTATATATTCAGCTAGTCAGGAGAAAACCCTCTCTTGGCTTCAAATATTCTTCAGGGCCTTTCTAACAAAAGGATTAGGTTAATTATTTGGCTGTCTTAATATTGTTTGCTAGGTGGTAAAATGTTTCCAGAGGTCATTTTTGTGAGAAGAATTATTCATTCTCAGGGACCAGGCCTTTGAGCTCCAGATTTTACCATAATACTGAAATTGACCCTCTCCCTAGTAGAGTCGTTTTTGTATATAAAATGATCCTTTTGCTCAGTGCAGGAATAAATTGAGTTTGTTGCATATAAAGGGGGGAAAAATACAGCAAACGTAGGTCCAAAATCAGCATTGTACAAATTCTACTTAGGAGGTTTTGACTGTCTTTCCTGTTCAAAATTATTGTTCTTAAAATTGATTTTAGTTTTTTTTCCTAGTGTTTATATTTATTTTAAACACTTAATAGGCATGCTATTTTATAATGCAAGGAGTTAGTTCTCTTTCAAATAAACTTCTTTCTCTATAGTGACTAAAGTTCTATACATGAAATCATATGATATTAGAATTTAATTCAAAATACTTGTTGGAAGGGTAGAAAATGAGCCTACTTTTGTATGTATTTATAATTTTCCATAAAACAAATAAAATCTCTCTTTTTCACACTCTCTGTCCTTAGACAAAGAGAAACTATGAGTTATCTAGTCTTTTCCTATGCAACCATACTTTATGAACTTAGATTAATTTTGTTTCCTTTTATTTTAAATGTTTTTATCTTATAATTACAGTTGATATTCAGTATTATATTACTTTTAGGTGTACAGCATAGTAGTTAGACGTTTATGTAACTTATCAAATAATCACTCCAATAAGTCTAGTATCATTTTCTTTTTAAAAAGTTGGTTGCATTTTTAGAGTATGTATATTAGACTCTCTTTTATTATAGTTAATCAATTAATTATTTATTAATGAATTAAATATAGATGTATTATTATTATTTACTAGACTTTTTAATCTCAATTATGAAACCTTTTGTTTCTGCCAAGTTTTTGTATTCTTTTTATTTTTATTTATTTATTTATTTTAAATATTTTTATTGATTTCAGAAAGGGAGAGGGAGAGAGAGATAGAAACATCAATGATGAGCGAGAATCATTGATCGGCTGCCTCCTACATGCCCCCTACTGGGGATCGAGCCTACAACCCAGGCACGTGCCCTTGGCCGGAATCAAACCTGGGACCCTTCAGTCTGCAGTACGACACTCTATCCATTGAGCCAAACCAGCCAGGGCTGAATTCTTTTTAGCATGTCCTATATGAAAGCATTTGGAGAGAATAATATTATTTTTACAATGAGTACTTAGTTTAAAATTTTTACTTTTACTGTAATTCACCCAAACATTTGGTCATAGAATTTTCAGAATGTAATTTGAGGTTTTATCACTTGTATTTGCCTTACCAAAAGTTTTATTTGTTTTCAAGAACAAAATATGTTCCTTGAATTTTCATTTTTGACATATGTAGAGATTTGAAACAAATCCCAGACATTTTATAGTATTATATTTCATCTCATTAGATTGGAAGGCTCTATTTTATTTTAGTTTTATTTAAATTTTTTTTACTATGACCAGTTCTCAATACTACACTTCAGCTAATTTGCATTATTTCCAATTCAGTTTTGTTATACTTAGAAATTTGATTGCCACATTAAGGTCAGCAGAGTGATGAGCAAATGGGCTTTTCATTTTCTAGGTCTCTTTTCATTCTGGAAATTCTAATTTACTCTTTTTTTTAAAAAAAATGTTTTTATTGATTTTAGAGGGGCGGGGGGGGGGAGAAAGAGAGAGAGAGAAAAACATCAATGACGAGAGAGAATCACTGATAGGCTTTCTCTTCCACACCCCACACTGGGGATCGAGTCCGCAACCCTGGCATGTGCCCTGAACGGGAATCGAACCATGACCTTCTGGCCAATGGTCAACCACTGCACCAAGCCAACTGGCTAATTCACTCTTTTTTTAAAAAATGTTTTTATTGATTTTTTAGAAAGAGAGGAATTGAGAGGGAGAGAGACGGAAACATCAATTGGCTGCCTCCTGCATGCCCCAAACTGGGGGTTGAGCTGGCAATCTGGGCATGTACTCTACCCAGGAATGGAATGGATGAACCAGCAACCTCTTGGTGCATGGGACGATGCTCAACCAACTGAGCCACACTGGCTGGGTTAATTTCCTCTTAACTTTGCTTCTATGAAATGCCTTTCCTAGCATGTGAAAAATAAAATTAATAAGCAGTATTTGACTTGGATAATGTAGAAAGAGGATGCAGCACTTTTCATATATAGACATGTGAGTTCTATGACTACTTCTAATATACCTGATAGTTTATCTAGTAAAATTATATACTTCCTTAGGTTAGATCAACATTTATTTGTTGCATGTCAATAGAACAAGTTGTTCCATATCATAGACATGGAGCAAATAAAAAGTTATATTTCTAGCACAAGATTTCTACGGATTGCCTAGGATCCTATATTTAAATAACTGAATTGAGATGGCAGTCTCAATTCAAACCTTCAGGGGATCAACCGTGTACTTACCACGTTTCACATCTGCCCTCGTATTTTTGGAAATACATATCCCTGAATGCCTGTGCAGTGTCATGGACCATCTGTCTTTCTCCAAGACATGCATGAGGCCAGTAGAACTAAAATGGCAAAAGACAGATGTACTTACACCTTCATGTTCTGTACCTTGAAGCGGCATTTGGAGGAAATGAGGCCTATTTTGGCAACAGCTGCTGCTTCACCCCACTACAGTGTACACCGATGAAGGCAAAGGAAGTGTTAGAAATCATTTGGTTCAACAATCACTCAAGTCAAACAGAATCCATTTCATCCGTCTCAGATTGAAGGCCTCCGTCACGTTTTTATCACTTGTAAATAGGAATAGTTCTCCACATCTATTAAAAGTGAAACCAGGTGCTAAAGGATTGCTCCTTGTTTGGGAGTATTAAGTTTTTATAGTAGGGATTTACTAAGCAGCGTTTTGTAGATATTTGGTTGAGTTAATGAATCATGTAAGTGGTAAAAAATTTTTAATGCTTCCTATCTATGTAAAAGTTTACTAAATCATTTTCAGTATGCTTAATTTTATGTGCATTAAATCTAAAATTATTAATATATACACATCACTTTATGGGCACAAGCAGAGAAGAGTTAATTTCAAAAAGAGGTCAGAGTAATTTCATGGGAATAAAAAATATAGAAATGAACTTGGAAATGAACTTACTTCCTTGCTCTTAAATAGCTGATCAATTTTAGTGAAGCAAACAGAAGATAATTTGGTTTCCTTTTCCTTAAATGGAGCAGCTCCCTGCTCTTTTCCCCTCCCCTATTCACTTTTTTTGTGAGCAGTTTGAGGTAGATATTAGGAACCTTGGGCCTGACCCTGTAGGCATAGGTAGGGTATAGTTGTGGGAAAAAATGGACTAAGGAGTCTGCAGCCCTAGCTTTTCCTCTTGGTTCTGCCACCTGTTAACTGTGTGTCTTAGGTCAGTTTCTTCATCTGAACAATAAAAATTTATAGGTATAGATGACAATCTTTCAGCCTCTCGGTGTGTGAGTTCCCACCACGCCTTTGATCCCATTACCTGATGTCCAAGCCTCACTCATTGTTGAGCCCTAGGCCAGTGCTGAGCAATTTCCATCTAGGAAATGTAGATGATTGTGCTTATTTAGAAATGGCAGCATTTAATAGCATATATTTGGTTATCTCTAGCTGAAATTTGTAGACCACATCTGCCATCAGAGCTTGCAAAGGTGAATAAATGTCATTGGCATATAGTAAGCTGTGAAGAAGGCCTATTCCTTTTTCTAATTGGGTCTACCTTGTCTAGACAATTTGTCCTGAGCCCCAAATCACACAGGCGAAGTTCTGAGAATAGGAAAGATTTGGTATAGTAACACACAATAATTCTCCACCTCCCAGCCTTGTCTGCTCTAGGTATTAGTTCTTGATAGCTAAGCTATAAATGTTTGGTTCCAGATACAAAATTATGGACAATATATTTTTTTCTCACTAGAATGGATATGGATATATTTACATGTGCAATATACTTATCACAGTTTGAGTTTTCAATTTTTGTGCTAAATCAGTAGAGTACATAAACCACACCATAGTTTGTTCCATTTTACCAAAAATCTATGGATTCTTTTTTTTGGGGGGGAGATAAAGTATATTATATACTGTATTAAAAGTCAGAAATAACTTCCTACAGATATTCAACAGCCTATTTATGCTGTTCTAGTTTCTTTTCTGCCACATCTGCCAGAATTTGAATATTATCTAATGTTTTTCTAATGGAAATCTTGAGATTATAATTTAAATTTGCTCATTGAATATATCTCAAATTGGACAGTTTACCTTCAGTTTGCCCTACAGATCAGTAATTTGAGAGCCAATAGTGCCATAGGCCTCTTTAGTAGGGAGCAGTTAAAATGAAAAAAATCACAAGTAACACTGGAAAATGACCTAAGGACTAATTTATTTGCATGTGAGTCCATTTCAGTTGCTCTTTAGCAGGGGCACACTGGATGTAGCAGGGTCATCAGGGCTCCTGGAAGATACTGTTAGAGAAGATGGCTTTACAATTTTACTCAAGGTGTTGTATAGCTTTTCGTCTGCTTTTTCTCTACTCAGTACGTTGAATATTTATATATGCTCATTCTAAAGTCGGTTAAGTGCTGGTGCCTGAATTCTCATTGGGTGTGATCAGTCATAAAATAGGACTTTCAAAGTGTCTTCCTAGAGAACTTAAACTCCAATGATTTTGTTAACTCGGCAGATGACTGCGCCTAATCATTACTCATATCTTTTTAGCACTAGATTCAGGTTATAGAGGATTTCAGATCAACCTTTTTACTTACATTTAGGAAACCTTCACAAGTTGCCTTGTTTTCTGCTAGCAAGACCAGAGCTTTTGTGGTGCTCTGTGGAATTCAACAAAATGCATGAGTTTAAAGACTTACATAGCATTAATGCACAGTTCCTTCTGGTTTTCTGAGTATCTCCAGAAGAAACCCTTTGAGAACCAATGGCCCAATCAACAAGTCTGTAATAAAGATGTCTTGATATTTAGTCTCTTGATCAGTCCTAGTGTTTGTCAATCAGAATTCAGCTTTAAAAGGACATATTCATGACGAAGAGAACAGGTTTTATATAGCAGGATTGCTAAATCTGCTAAATCTTCCTAGTGTTTGAAAAACACACACATTCTTAATATCTGACTTTGACAAATTGAGTTGCATATATTCATATAGACAATTTTAATTCAACATAGACTCCCACTCTTACCCTCTACTTCCTTCTAATCATCCCCATATAAAATTCCAACTGTGGGATTTGGGATGGGGAGGAGAAAGTCATAGGTGAAGACAGCTGGATCATGGACTTGTCCTTTGTGACTTTATATTTTCATTCTTTGGCTATTGAGGGAAGATGAAGCAGGCACATTTCAAAAGAACAGCTGACACTACCCATACAAATTCAGTAATTACGTCAGTCACTCTAATTCCTTGGGGTTTGGGGCTCTTCTCTTACATGTTCGTGGCACAGGTCCAGTTTGTAGGAGTGGGTAAGAAGTGGTTGAATACAGATTGGGAACATGCCAAGTGCACATTCTAAGGCAGGTTCTCAGCCTATTTCCCCAGCCCTCTGATTTCTCCTTCAGCTGTGTTATCCTTACTTGATTGAAGAAGGATAAAATATGTTCCCTGTTTATATATAAGGGACACCTAAACCTGGCTTTATAGGTTGGGAACATCAGCTGGTCTTTTGAAATGTAGAAACTTTAAGGTTTTGTTTCATTTTTGTTTGGTTGGTTTTGGGGGTCATAGTGAAGCCTTTTAAGTCATAAAGAACTACGATAAAACTACCAAATTCTTTACAGTGAATGAGCTATATAGTCTGGTATTTGGAATGAGATGGGAGAGTACCCGGCATCGATACAATAAACACTAAAGAGCAACTCATGCCTAAATGCTCCAGATCACAGGAGCATTTGAAGTATTTGATTAGTTCAGGTGTTCTGCAGCATGAAGAAAATTAAAGGAAGCCGGGTACTGTGAAACAACAGTAACTTTTTCACTTGGGAGGTATTTGTGGGCATGTGGAAACGTATTGAATCTTGCATTTTCTGATCATTTCTGCATGGCATCTCTATGTTATTGAGAGATTGGAATCTTTATGTGATCTCAGTTATTTAAATTACTGTTTGTCAAGTTGCAGGGCGAGCTGCAAGTAGTATTTTGTTTCTGATGTAATTAGTGGATCATGAAACCAGAAAAGGAAATTTTGATGTTTTTTCATTAATGAAATAGAATACAATAAAATGCAGTTCTGCAAACACACAGCTTTAGCATCATCTAGGAGCTTGTTAGAAAAAGAGTCTCAGGCTCCACCCAGACCTGTCCTGTTAGAATGTTTATTAATGTTCGTTATAACTAAGTCCTAAATAGTATAGTCGATTACAACCAAAACCCATTCATTAAATTGTCTCAATTTGTGTGTTTTTATGTACACACCAGTTTGCACCTGAAACTACATTTTGATGGGTCACAGTAAAAAAAAGTTTGAAATCCACTGTTTTAAATGTGAATGATGGCACTTTATCCCTGGTCATGGTCTTACCATTAACTGTGAGATAAATGTAAGATAAACGAGATAAATGCTCTGCATCATCTGCAAAGTTATTTCTTGTTTTCAGTATCTCATTTCTTTCATCTCAATCCTTCTTCTACTTAGTATCTCTTACTCCTCTGTTGCCTTGTTCCTAGCTTCTGTGCTTCAGTCCTCAGAATGGTAGTTAGTGTTGTGAAACATTATCCTCGAGTTTCAGTTTGGAGCCAAATATACTCAGTGCCCTGGGAGATTAATACTAATTAGCAGGATTTTTGAAATGTCCCTCACACCAAAGTTGACGAAGAAAATAACCAAGTTTTGATAGTGTGCTTTCCTTCTCAATTTGTTATGTCTTCCTTTCAAATGTCAGGTGTCATAGCAACATTTTGTTCCAGGTAGCATTAGATCACTTGGACTTCTTTGTGTGCTAATGTGCATAGCACGTCTTCCTGTGAACAGAGTATTAAGAAGAAATATGTGTAACACCAAAGTCTGACTTTGTATCCCCAGTTGTATCTAAAGCAAGCAATTGTGGCTTTAGTTTCCTGATTCCAGCCTCACCCAATGGCGGTCAGGTAGAAGAAGCTAATCTCTTGTATCTCTATTAAGAGAATGGCCAGTTTCCTGGAATGTGACTCTAAATGAAAAAAAAATCCTACTACTTGTATTTAGTGTTTGTTCCTTTGACCAGCAATATGCAGTCCAACTTGCTATAAATTAGCATCTTGGAAATATGTGCTTCCTTGCTCTGGCTCTGAGACTGCAACCTGTGAACTGCAGACAATGCTTGCAGAATTTTGATTGAGTTATCTTTAGTTTTAAACATCCGGTGTCACACAACCCCACGTCTGTTGCTACTGATCCCACTCTTTTCTCCATCCGATTACTCCACTTAACTTGTACTTTGTTTTAAAGGGCCTCAGAACTGAATTTATTTTATTTTACCTAGGAACCCTCTAGGGTTGCTCCAGAAAAGGGGGAGAAATAGAACATTTTGAAATCTCTAAGCCTATGAAAATGAAGGGACTTGTTATATATAATTTTTAATGGTTCTATCAAGCTCATTAGTATCTACAGCAGAATTACCAATGATTACTATTTTTTCAATGATTTACCATACTCAATAACAGTATGATATACATGTATTTGTTAATGTTAAATGAGTTTTCCTCTAATTTTTTTGTGCATTTTCCCCCCTTTTCCACGAAGGCCTTATCTGTTTGGAGCGGGGTGTTTTTCCATAAAAGCTCCATGGTGAGTCCCAGTTCAGTCCCGCATGCCTAATTCATTTGTTGTACTCTCAGAAAATAACTGTTTTGTACTGTTGTTTTCAGTTGCATGGCCTGAGCACAGATAGACGCACCAAAGTACTGAATAATTTGTAGATCGGACATGAATGTTGATATTTAAGCTTTCAAAGAGCGGTTTTCTTGGGTTTACTTTATTTCTTGAAAAGTCAAATTAAATCACGGTTAAATATTAAAGAAAAAGAAATTAGAAGAGTTCTCTCTTATAATGCTAGTGTGTAGACAAGGCTAACACACCAGTTTAAGGCTTTGAGCATTGTAGTAAGCTTCCTACACATCCTGCTGAACATTTGGAAGATTTGATTTATTTTGAAATATAAATATATTTAAAATTTACTGTAAATACCCTATAAATTTTAACTGCATGTGGTACCAGAGGAACAAGAGTCACTTCTGTTTTGAATAATTTTGGTGTTTAAGGAGGAAATTTGTGTTTCACATTGAAACTCCCAAATAATTTATAATTTTGAGCTCCTAGCACCTACTTATCATAACTTATTTATTTTGGAAAATTCTTACATAACTGCATAAACTACAAGTTTGTCTTGTAGTTAGACACGATGAACATGGAGTACTTTTATATAAAGATGTGAAGTAAAATTATTTAGAACCTGGTATAGTGTGCACATAATGGATAAAAAGTCAGGGCTTCGGAATCAGACTGCCTAGATCTTAAATCTCAGCTCGTATGCTACCTATGTGATCTTGGGTGGTTTTCTAAAACCTTTCTGTTTCTTGTTTCCTTATCTGTTAATGGATTTACCAGTAGCACCTAACTCATAGGTTCATTATGAGGATTACATGAACTGACAATGTAAATTGCTTACAACAAGAAAGTGCTCAATGAATGTGTTGCTACTATTATTTTCTTTCTCATTCAAAGAAGAAATACCATTTTTGAAAAAACTTTAGGTTTTTTTGTTTGTTTGTTTTTGTTTTGCTTTTCAGAGTAAGTGAGGCAAAAGGAAGTTTTGGGCAATGTAAGTTATATCAATATTATAAATTTACTCAGAATACTTAAAAGAATTCTGCATATATAATATGTAGTTCTCATAACTGCTGCTAGGGGTTGTTTGTACTGTCCCATTATACTAGGGAAAGAAACTTCCAATAATTTTTCTCTTGTTGGACAAAAAGAAGCTCAAATACCACCTTAAGGGTACAGTATAATTAGACACAAACTAATTTCACTATTCATATGCCATAGAAACATTTGAAAGTTTTATTATCATATAATAATAGAGTGGCAAACATAAAAATTTCCTTTGTGAAATGTAGTATCAAAATTAGGACACAGGTCATGAAAGGATTCTAAACAAATTTAGGGCCTAAATGAATAAAAATTCCATGAAAGTCCATCTTTATTCTTTTTGTTAACCAGATTTCTTTAAAAAAAAAAAAAAAAACCAAACCAAATAAGATACATGAATCTTACTTAGGAGTTCATAGTGAGCAGTCGATTTTTAAATGCCAGATTCAGCATATGATACAATTTCTTTGCAGGCTAAATTTAGGATTAAATGCACTCTTCAGATACATGTCTCAGAATAAGTACAAAGAAAAGAGTTTTAGCATGATGAAGTTTTAGCATAGAAGTAAAGACGCAGTAACAAATGTTGTATGTTAAATAAGAAAAGTCCATTCCTTCAACAGCTTCTGTGCTCCTCAAATTTAAGCAAAAGCACTTGTCAAACAGAAATGATTTGAGGTTGAAACAAGATTAAAAGAGCCAGATTAAAGAAAGGGACATGTGAAATATAGTAGACTTTTAAATCATTGCCTGTCTTTTAGAAGACTGCCTTGTGGTTTGTTTGATGCCATCGTTAGCTCACAAGAAACTCGTTTTTAGTCACTTATGCTAGCCTGCAAGATCCTCCTTTCAAATGCGTTCCTTTACTAGTAGTGCATGTTTTTCCCATTAAGATCCTAATGAAACCTCAAATTAAGGCAGCAAAATGAATATAAATTTGACAACTTCCATGTTGTTTATAAGAGCTTCTTTGTTTTAACAGTTTTCGCTATTTTTTTCCATGGTATTTAGCATTCAACTTGAGAATGTTTTATTTACTGTTCTGACAAAGAACATTATGCTAAACAATTATGTTTATAATATTTCCACTTGTAGAGTAATATTTGTATTATGGAATAATATGAAATTTTTTACAGTTCCTCTTAAAATGTTACATAAATTTTATACAACATTGTTAGTACTTTCAAGTTGCAACATTTATATTTAAATATGATTTTGCTTTTGATAGGTCACGATTTCTACATATTTTTCATTCTTTGATAAATTTGTTTAAGTGTTTAAATGCATGCAGTTTCAAATGAGTCAGTTTGAAATAGTGTCTTTCCCTTTGATAGTAAAATAAACTTGTTGGAAAGTCAACTGTGTAGGCCATCTTCGACAAATTAGCTATTTATACGTTCCCAGAATTACGTATACTCAAAGATATTTGAGATTGAATGACTGTAAAAAATAAAGTAAAATAATCACACATATGATATGCTTTTTTAATACAGTAATTTTAAGAGAAATACCATTGTGAATTTCTAAAAATAAATTTTGCTTTCAATATTACAAATAAGTAACAAGTATTTATTGAGCTCCTAATGTGCATGTAGTATTGTGTTTAAGCTACTGCTATTTTTTGATTACTAATCAAAAGAAAAAATACATATATAACTGTGGAGAAGAGGTAGTCCATTTGAATATCTCCCTTACGCATAACTTATTTTTGTATTATATAAGGTTAATTTTAAAGAAATTAAATGTTACATAGCAAGTTATATGAAAGTTTTAATCAGCATTGTGTAGGAATATTCATTTGATCTATATATAAATAGTTTGTTTAAACTACCTTGCTCTTTTGAGAGTATTAAAAATATAATTTTATTTTTGGAAGGAAAGATTTATATGAAGAGTATCTGTTATGTGCAAAGTTTAGAGAAATCTGAGATTTTTTTAAAGAACACTTTGTGATAGAATAATTTTAGATATATTATTAATATATTTAAAATAAAATACTTTCAGTTTACCTTTTAGTTCTTATTTTAGAAAAATAAAGTTGAAAGTGAGAGAAAACTTCTAAACTCATTTTCAAAGCTTAATCACACTGAGGCATACAATGAAGATTGCTTCTTTAACACAAAAACATTATACCACTTGTAATTCTTACATCAATGTTGTGTCTAGCATTTAAACTGAAATACTGACTGTACCCTTATGTTTTAGAAAAGGAAAGAAACGGTGCTTCTATCTCCGTCTAGCTCTTTTCATGCCTGTGTCCTTCTAAACAAGGCATGCAACATTGCTGCTTTTCATGCCATCCACAGATACATCACTTATATCCTGTTCTGTAGGACCCAGTAAAATTACCCAGATGGCCATCATTTTACTATAATTTTAAAGCAGATAGCGATAGTCTTGCTGGGTTTTTGTTTCTCTTTTCAGTAATGTTGGAGGAAAAAAAACAGGCAAGAGAAATTCAATATGTTAATCTGACTGGATTACATAATACAGTAAACGCCAATGGGTTTACAATCTCAATAGTCTTTGTAAATAATTTTAAAGATGTCGTAATGTTAACGTCTCCAGAACTCCTGATGGCAGTAAAAATGACTCTCATTCTATGACTAGATGGCTAAGTCTCTCAGAAGGGGTGAACAAGAAGTTAAACTCCTGGGTTTTAATTTAGCACCTTATTTCTTCGCACGTTTATTTTACTTTTGATTTTGTTGTTATCTTGTGCCAAGTTTAGTAAATATGATTCTTATTTTGCCTGATATGATGAGAGTTGAGGTCATCCCATTCTTCTTTTACATTTTGCTCAAATCCTTGTTTTTTTCTTTTGGAACATGGGTTCATTTATGATGGGTTCAGGGGAGTAAAGAGCACGCGTTCTCAATAGGAAGGAGCCCATCTGCACTGTCAGTATGTCTCATTCCCATTTATAACCATAATTAACACAATTGAATTTTGGGACACCTGTATACATGGGAATTTCATTTTTTATATCATATTATTAATTTAATAAAATCATGAATAAAGGAGAGGCCTCCTAGCACCCAGAGGTATTCTTTTTAAACTTGCAAATGTTTTGTGATGGGATTTGAGCACCAAGGGAGATGTTTAGAGGAAAATAGAAATAAAAGGGCTAGCATTGGAATGCTTTTCTAAATGGCTGTGCCACCAATCTGTAGGTGAACACAATTTACAAGCCTACCTCTGTTCACTTTTAATTCTTCCACATATTTATCATTTTTCAGTGTTTTATTATTTTAAATATATTTTTATTGATTTTAGAGAGGAAAGAAGAGGGAGAGATAGAATCATCTATAATGAGAGAGAATTATTTTTTTTCATTTTTAATAAATATTGTTCAGATTATTACAATTGTTCCTCTTTTTTCCCCCCCATAGCTCCCCTCCTCCCCGTTCCCACCCCACCCTCTGCCCTTACACCCCACCTCCACTGTCCTCATCCATAGGTGTATGATTTTTGTCCAGTCTCTTCCCACACCCCCGACACCCCTTTCCCCCCGAGAATTGTCCACTCCCTTTCTATGCCCCTGATTCTATTATATTCACCAGTTTATTCTATTCATCAGATTTTTTTATTCACTTGATTTTTAGATTCACTTGTTGATAGATATGTATTTGTTGTTCATAATTTTTATCTTTACCTTTTTCGTCTTCCTCTTCTTAAAGAATACCTTTCAGCATTTCATATAATACTGGTTTGGCGGTGATGAACTCCTTTACCTTTTTCTTATCTGTGAAGCTCTTTATCTGCCCTTCAATTCTGAATGATAGCTTTGCTGGGTAGAGTAATCTTGGTTGTAGGTTCTTGCTATTCATCTCTTTGAATATTTCTTGCCATTCCCGTCTGGCCTGCATAGTTTCTGTTGAGAAATCAGCTGACAGTCGTATGGGTGCTCCCTTGTAGGTAACTAACCGTTTTTCTCTTGCTGCTTTTAAAATTCTCTCTTTGTCTTTTGCTCTTGGCATTTTAATTATGATGTGCCTTGGTGTGGTCCTCTTTGGATTCCTTTTGTTTGGGGTTCTCTGTGCTTCCTGGACTTGTAAGTCTATTTCTTTCACCAGGTGGGGGAAGTTTTTGGTCATTTTTTCAAATAGGTTTTCAGTATCTTGCTGTCTCTCTTCTTCTGGCACCCCCATAATTCTGATGTTGGTACGCTTGAAGTTGGCCCAGAGGCTCCTTACACTATCTGCATATTTTTGGATTCTTTTTTCTTTTTGCTTTTCTGGTTGGGTGTTTTTTGCTTCTTTATATTTCAAATCTTTGACTTGATTCTTGCAATCCTCTCGTCTGCTGTTGGATCTCTGTATATTATTTTTTATTTCAGTCAGTGTATGCTTAATTTCTACTTGGTCCTTTTTCATATCCTCGAGGGTCTTGCTAAATTTATCGGCCTTTTCTAGAAAATTCTTGAAAAACCTTATAACTGTGGTTTTGAACTCTGTATCCAGTCATTTGCTTTCCTCCATTTCTTTCATTTGTGATCTGTTTCTTTGTCTCTGCATTTTGGCTGCTTGTCTGAGTTGATAGAGTGGCTTTGTGTGCGAGGTGTCCTGTAGGGCCCAGTGGCTCAGCCTCCCCAGTTACCTGAGGTGGACACTCGGTGCACCTCTTTGTGTGCTGTGTGCACAGTCTTGTTGTAGTTAAGCCTTGATTGTTGTTGGTATCACTGGGAGGAATTGACCACCAGGCTAATTGGCTGTGAGGATCAGCTGTGTCTACACTGGGAGAACTTCTGTGCTGGAGACACCCTTATGAGACAAGACTTACTTCAGTGGGGCTTTGGTGCTCACTGAGTCTGCCCCCTGAATGTGTCCCTTATGGATCTGAGGGGTTATAATCTGGATTGTCCTATTCAGACCCCTGGGTACACTGGCTCTTGGATCTCCAAGGAAGTGCTAATTTAGCCTCTGCCTGAGGCCACCCAGCAGGAGCTATGGAGAGATCTGCAGATTCCTCTTCTTTGTTTGGGTTTTGGAGGTGCCCAGATGAGGCCGAGCTGTGAAGCAATGCAAGCTGCTGGGAGGCCTTGGTCCTTCTTTTGGATGTTCTGGGTCTCACTGACTCAGCTGCAGTTTGTTAGGTAAGATTATAATTCAAAGGACCAGGTTATTCATATGCAAAAGCCTCTGTGCTCAGCTTGAATGGGGTGGAGTCTCAGGGTGGAGCAAACAGCTATGGCTTCGAGGGGCAGGATCTCAGGGGGGAGCATACAGCAATGGCTTCCCATCAGCCCTGCCCTAAGAGGCCCCTGGGTCTCAGTGTCCTGCGGTAATCGTAGCATGCATCTCTGAGAGAAAGCCGCCCTCGAGTTCTGCCCGCTGCCAGACAGTCCAGTTTCTTCATGTATGAGACTCCAGAGTCTCGCCCAGAACTGGAGTTCAGAGCAGTCGGGAGCTTTTGTCTCCCTCCCGATTGAGAAAGCCAGGCACATACTCAGTTGCCAGCCCTCTCTGTGCACGCGCCTCCGTACCTCTGCCTTCTGCAGCTCCTGTGAGTCTCAGTGTGCTTTTCTCTTTCCTTCTAGTTGTAGAATTTCCACTCAGCCAGACTTCCTGTGGTTCTGGATGATGTCCGTTTTGTCCTTCAGTTGTAGTTTTGAAATTGTTGTGTGAGGCAGCAGTTTAGGTGTTTACCTATGCCGCCATCTTGGTTTCTCCTTTCGAGAGAGAATTATTGATTGGCTGCCTCCTGCATGCCCCCTACTGGGGATTGAGCCTGCAACCTGGGTGTGTGCCCTTTACCGGAATCTAACCTGGAACCTTTCAGTTTGCAGGCCGACGCTCTATCCACTGAACCAAACTGGCTAAGGCTATTTTTCAGTGTTTTATATCTCTGCTAACAAGGGTAGTTTGCAATAGAAAGATTCTGGATTATTGTGGAAAAGTTCAATTCTGCTTCACCTCACATTCCTGGTATTGGATTTTTTTAAAACTTAGGATGAAGGGCAAATTGAGTCAAATTTAAATTTTCTTCCATTGGTTATAGTAAACAGAAAATACTTTATTAATAATAACCTTTAGATTATTATCCCTTTGTATTTTCCTGGAGGTCTTATATACACATGAACATATCTTTATGTTGTATTTTGCATAGTCCTTCCAAATGTAGGTTGATGTAGAGATAACTTGTTATGATTATGTTTGTAATGTATGGTCCATGCCTAACACACAGCACTATGTCATGTAGGAGGTAGCAAGTTATTTTCAGGGAAGAAAACTCCTTTTATTACTTATTGAACACAAACTTTTTTACTCATGTGATTTATTAAGGGCCCATCTGAGGAAAAAGAAAAGTAGGAATAAAAATGATCACTACAGAACTAGCTGGTTTGGCTTAGTGGATACATCGTTGGCCTGCAGTGTGGAGGAGGCAGCTGATCAATGATTTTCTCTTATCATTGATGTTTCTATCTCTCTCTCCCCCTCCCTTCCTCTCTGAAGTCAATAAAAATATATCGTAAAAAATCACTACATAATGTTATGCATACTTTTATTATAATTGCTTATTCTCTGTAGGAGATAATGAGTTTATATAAAATGATGCTGTATTGGGGCTTTTTAGCTGTATGTTCAGAAGCTGAGTTCTTTGCAGCATTAAAGACATGTAAGGGATTTTACCTCTGATATTGGCTGATTAGACTGTAAACTAATAAACATACAGAATATATTTTTGTATGGCCAAAGAGTAAATCAATGTCCTCTCATATTTCTACTCTTTATTATTATGCTATAAAGGTCGCTCTCTGGCCCAGCAACAACTATTTTAAAGTCTTCTTGGGATGTATACTCTAGATCCACCAGTCTCTCTGAAGAAGTGGCACGTGCACTTGTTTTCTATCTTGTTGCTTACCACATGATTAAAAACAAAACAAATGTAACATTCAGTAATTTGCAAAGAGCTTTGAGTTCCTTGTGAAGCTTATTTATATGTTGTAGTCTTATTGTTTCCTGATGGCAATTCTAGTAAAATCACATAGTCACACAATTAGAAACACCTTTCAAAAAATTCTGCAATGATGTTTTTCTCTTTCCTCCTCCTTTCCAACCTCCCCAAACACTTAAGTGTTAAATGACCAATGGAATGTAAAAGATGCTCCTTACAGGAACTTAACAGCTCAATGATAGTAGTTCAGTGATGGAAATAAAGGCTTTGAGGGAGGGTTTACATTGTAACATAGTGCAACAGAGAGCATCTCCACCAGAAAGAGCAATTCTGGTGCCATTCCCCGGGAAGGTGCACACTTGTTCAGGTGGAGCGGACTCTTTCCTTTCTGTTGGTAGCTTATTGTGGTTGTGCGAAGGTTATCGCACTTATGAAACTGTTTCATTTCCTCACAAACTCTTTAAAAAACTGTATCTTTATTCCCTTCAGTGGAAGTCTGACTGTGACTGGCATTCGTATTTTAGGCATGGATTTGATCTTTGTGGGTAATGACACGAAGCGCTTTAGAAATATTGATGGAAAGCAGAGACCTTTTCATATAGGGAATGTGCATTACGTTGGATTTGATAGCAAGGGAGGGACCAAAATGACCAACCACAATGGCCTCTGATCTAAACTTTGTGCTCTCCGTACCAGGAAGGTGTCAAAACAGAGGGCTCGGGAGGTAAAGCGTGTGAGACTATTTCAGGTGTCATAAGGGTCTGGAAACTGAGATTACATATGCAAACTCTAATTAAAAGAAAAATAGAAGAGAATTAACATCACTGAGTATTATGATAAGGGAAAGTACTGCCCTTAGAGCTTTATGCACTTTACCTGATATGGTGTTATTTATTTATTTATTTATTTATTTATTTATTTATTTATTTTTCTTTATTGATTAAGGTATTACATATGTGTCCTTATCCTCCCATTGCCCCTCCTATCCCTCCACTCATGCCCGCACTCCCCTGTGTCTGTGTCCATTGGTTAGGCTTACATGCATGCATACAAGTCCTTTGGTTGATTTCTCCCAACACAGTGTTTCTTAAATCTGAGTATGCGCCAAATGTCCTGGAGGGCTCTTCAAAATGAAGAAAACCCCCACAAATGGTTAGGCTCAACAGCCAGGATTTCTGATTCAGTAGGTCTGATGAATATTTGCATGTTATGAAGTTCCAAGGTGGCACTACTAGTCGGGGACCACACTTTGAGAACAATTATATTAATCCTTAAGGTAACCCTATGAGCTGGCATTACTTTCATATTTTTTTATTTTTTTACATACTAGTAGTCTGAGCTCTGAGCGGTTAAATAACTTAACCCAAAGTCACAGAGCTAATAAGTGGTAGGTAGCATTGGGATTCAAATTCAGGTTTCTTCTCAACTCCTCAAACCCATCCTTCTACATCCAACCACACTTCATGAAAAGATGAGGAGAGAAAGGACAGTGAGCAAAACAAGGTAGAAATAATGTTACTCAGCAGTGGAGACTGACTAGCAAAGCAGGAACCTCGAGCTCTGTTATTCCTGTGTCCCAACTAGGCTGTAATCATGACCCGTGTGCAGGGAGGCTACTGTCTATGAATTAGAGAAAATAATACTTACCGAAGGTGTTTGGCAAATTGCTAATGAGCTTTGGGAAGCTTTTGACAAATCAAAAGAGAAGGGAAATAATGGATTTGAAAGAACAGAAAAGGTTGGTGTTAGAAGTTGATAGTATGAAAGCTGATTTGGGGAAAACAAATAGGAAAGTATGTGCTTTTTAATGTTAGTTCTGAGCTGTAGCAGCAGTTACTTAATGTGTCCTTAGACATATGAAAAACAGAACAAAAATACATCATTTTCACACATCTGCAAAGAAAAAACAAATTGGAAGATCAGTGAATGTAAATGCATTACATCATTAGATGGACCCACACATTGGCTGAGTCCTTACAGCACTGTGGCTGAGAGCACTTCCAGGGGTTCATTCTGTATCACCTCATTATTGTCACTCATGCTATCTCCATTCAACTGAATTTCACCCCCAAATCTTATCCATCAAAATGAAAAGGTAAACTGCTTTATTATCCTGAGAAGTTTATGGTGGTTCTGTTGCTTCACTTTGAAATCTCCAAGGAATTGTTATCCATCTGAAAAGAAGTGACTTGGGTTTCCACAGCATGTATGTCAAGGAGGAGTTAATTTTTATTGATCTGATAAAGCTCTGGAACTTTGAACTAATTTTACTCTTACTGCAGGACACAGCCTCACACTACCAGTTATTAAGGCAAAATGCATGTCCACATTGAGGGGGCGGTTGAATACTTAGGGGTGGAATTTTAAGGAAAAGATGTCATTATCTCAAGGATGGTGAGTTCTTCATGGTAATTTTTTTTTTTACTATCATTTTATTTTTTTAAGCAAAGTTAAACCACCTCCACAAATTTCACCCAGCAAGTCGATGGGTGGAGAATTCTGTGTGGCTGCAGTGTTTGGGACGTCCAGGTCATGGTTTGCAAATAATGCTGGTCTGAAAAGAGAAAAAGGTGGGTATCTCACTGAGGGTTAAATGGGCCTTTGGTAATGTTTGTTTCTTGAAGAAAATTTATAGCTTTTCTCCTTGTAGTCTTGAACCCAATATTTTGAAGCCAGTTTTTCCATTTAGTAAGCATGTTTCCTCTCAGTTGCTCAAGCCGACTCAAGAAGAAAGGCTGTCCTCTCACTGTAGATGTTAGAGACATAGCCCACTGAGTGTTTTTATTTTGCTTGGTTGGTGGCAATTTACAGGTGTTCTCGATGCTTGTCAACTCCATACCATTATATGTGTGCAGCTTTTACATTTTTGACAAGCTAATTTCACACCTACTCTGAGGTGTGGAGAGGAAAACCTTATCTCTGTTTAAGAGATGAAGGGAACTTGAGATTAGTGAGTTTAAATAGCTAAAAGCACTAGTTAGTAAGTGATGGTATCAGAGTTTGAAATTGGTTTTGTTTTTTTAATGTTAAATCTGAGAGCAAGCAGACAGCTCTAGAGGGGGGCAGGGAGGTTTGTAGGGATGGGGGTGGAGGGATTGAGCAAAAAGAGAATAGTGTGGATTGTGGGGGTTGGGTGGTGGAGAATGGAAGAGGGCATAGAGGCCATAAATGGTGATGGGGAAAAAAGCAACAAGTTTGCCATACTATATAATAAAGAGATAATATGCAAATTGACCATCACTCCAACACAAGATGGCTGCCCCTATGTGGTCAAACATGGCTGCCCCCATGTGGCCACAAGATGGCCAGCAGGGGAGGGCTGTTGGGAGGGATCAGGCCAGCAGGGGAGTGCAGTTGGAAGGGACTAGGCTTGCAAGGGAGGGCAGATGGGGGCAATCAGGCCTGCAGGGGAGGGCAGGTAGGGGTGACTGGGCCAGCAGAGGAGGGCAGTTGGGAGCGACCAGGCCGGCAGAGGAGGTCAGTTAGGGGCGACCAGGCCTGCAGGGGAGGGCAGTTGGAAGGGACCAGGTCCGCAGGGGAGGGCAGTTGGGGGCAACCAGGTCAGCAGGGGAGGGCAGTTGGGGGCAACCAGGTCAGCAGGGGAGGGCAGTTAGGAACAATTGGGCTGGCAGGGGAGTGGTTAGGGGGTGATCAGGCTGGCAGGCAGAAGCAGTTAGGGGCAATCAGGTAGGCAGGCAGGTGAGCGGTTGGGAGTTAGCAGTCCTGGATTGTGAGAGGGATGTCTGACTGCCCATTTAGGCCCGATCCCGGTGGAGGGGTCCCAGATTGGAGAGGGTGAAGGCTGGGCTGTGGGACCCCCCTCCCCCGTGCACGAATTTTGTGCACTGGGCCTTTAGTCTTATAAACTAAAAGTTAAAAAACAGGCTCCCACTTAGAAATAAAGGTCATCTTTTATGGTAACCATTGCTTCTTTGAATTCATATAGTTATTTAAAAATTTTTTTGTTACTGTCAACCCTCACAGAGGATATTTTTTCCCGCTGCTTTTTAGAGAGAGTGGCAGGGGAATGGAAGGCAGGGAGGGAGAGAGAGAAATATATGCAGAGTTAGAGATGTGAGAAGAGACATCAATTGGTTGCCTCCCGCATGTGCCCTGACCGGGTACATGCCCTTCACCCAGGATCGAAGTGGGACGATGCTTCAACCACTGGGATACACTGGCCAGAGCGAATTTGTATAGTTTTTTTTTTTAATCCCTTTTTTTTTTATCATCAGGATCAACACCTAAAATGTTATGTTAATTACCATTTATTGTGTGATGGCTGATTGATTCTGTGTAGGGGAGAATCCCTTCATTTGATGGGCCATGAATTTCATTTTGAATAAGCTTTCCCCCTCATTTGAGTCCTATTGAAGTAGGTCACATTGCTATTATTAGTGAGGCGCTGCTTTGAAGAGTTCCAAGGGCTGTATTGTTCTTGGCTAAACGAAACGGCTCTTCGTTGTGCTTAATGCTGGCAATCAGACGTCAGCCCCTTCCCTGGTTATCGCCTGTCAGTGACCCTCTCCGGGGAAATAGGATCTCCCCCACAGCAGGTTCCTTACCTGAGTGCGAGAGGATACAGTACAGAGCGCAGGCCTTCCATTTCCTTATCCCATCTTTATTTTTTGTTACCTCCTTAGCTTTACTGATGCTATCGAAATGACTTTTTGTTGCTAGTTAAAATCCTCTGTGTAGCTCGATTTCAAATGCTTCTCCCTTCTGTTCTAATTACCCTTTTAACTTGCTACTCCTTTATGTCCCACTGACTGGTCATTAGCCATTTTCTCAAATCAGCTGTAATGAATTCCTCTGGCCTAGAGATAAGGTGACCCACCCAGCATTCAGGAGTGGTTTTCTATGCTCCTAGGTTTACTGTAAAACCCGAGATAGAGGGCTGAACCTGTTCTGGCACTGAGGACATGTGTCCTCCTTCTAAAGTCATTTGATTAGGTCCATATTCAGCACCTGACCTCATTCAAAGTATAACCCCCTCTTCATTTACCATGGGGGCCAGGGATCCAACTGAGAGAAAAGAAGGAAGAGGATTTGGGGCAGGAGGATGTGTGAGTTTTTTGCTTGTTGATCTGTTCGAATCCAGAAATGTTAAAGGGAAAGTGGATGAAAAGTTGGGCTGATGTCAGCGTACAAAGGACTCTCACGCACTTGAGTGGGTACATCCGGTGTCACTATTAAGTCTTCGTCCATGCAGTGTTCCTTTTCAGTCAGTCCGTCCCTGTTCTGCCTGATAGCATTCGTTTTACATAATGTGGGACACATTATATTGCAGACAAATACACAAGACTGAAAAATACTGTTTCACTATATTAGAAATTTGACTATACTTACATCATTCTTTTCTTAAGATTTAAAAAATATTTTGACAGTGTAGACATTTTTAAATTCCTTAGTTTATACTTAGAGACAACTTTTAGGCAAGGAGCAGACACCATACCCATTCATATGAACAAAATTCCTGCCTTCTTATTTCCTCTTAGCAGCCTCAGAAGAGATTAGAAGTTCAAAAACTTGTAAAAACTATGCTGTGGTCCTTTTAGTTCATTATCAAACATCCAGGTTCTATTTTTTTGTTTGTAGATCAGTCTAAACAAGTTGTAGTTGAATCTCTCTACATCATCAGCTGCTACGGGACCTTAGTGGAGCACATGATGGAGCCACGGCCACTCAGCACTGCCCCCAAGATTAGCGATGACACCCCGCTGGAAATGATGACATCACCTCGAGCCAGCTGGACTCTGGTTAGGTAATACCACCTTTCTGTTTTCTTTTTCTTTTTGTTAAAAAATTTTAAAAATTTCTTTATTATTTTTTAGCCTTTATTGTTGAAAGTATTACATATGCCCCCCTTTAAAAAACTGCTTAAATTTCAGTAATAGGCTCTTCGGGACTGGTTTTGGCTGTTGGTTGGGGACTTGGCTCTTGGGGTCCTGGCTCTGCCCTTTGGCAGTGGGGTCAGCTGTTCAGGATGAGTGTCAGCACACAGGGACTAGAAAAAATAAAATAAAAATAAATAAATAAATAAATAAATAACATTAATTCATAGTGCACATATACATTCTGGTCTGGTAATGGGAGCAAGTTTCAAATTGTTTAATATCTGGTTATCTTGTGTCATCATTGCAAAGATAAGCATAAAATCTTCTGGAGGAAGTATCCACAATCTAATTTAAAGACCCCTCATCTCCAGAGGCCCTCATCTGTGGACCACAGTGTGAATGGTCTGACTCCCAAGCACTCCCTTTGTGGGCCGCGAAGTCAAACTTCCATGCAGTTATTATAAAGGATACATCACTCTCTAAATAATACTTTGAATATATTACAAGGAAATTATACTCCACAGCATTAAACACAGTTAAGTTTGGGAAAAAATTATTTTTCAGTAATATACAATTTTCAGTTTTTTCTTAACAGCTTTATTAAGGTATAAAATATTAAATGTGTACAATTTGATAAGGTTTGACATCGGATACAGCTGTGGAAACCACCACCATAATTAACATTATAAATATATTCATCACCTGCAAATGTTGTCTAATACTTCTTTTTAATCTCTCCCTTCTGTCACTCTTTATCCCTACCTCTGCCATGGAGCACCAGGCGACCACTATTTGCTCTCTCTCACTGTAGATTACGTGATGATTCTTAGAAGTTTATATACATGGAATCAGAGTGTGTATTCTTTTTTTGTCTTGCTTCTTTCATCCAGCAAAATTATTTTGATTCCTCCCTGTTGGGGCATGTATTGATGATTTTTTACTTTTTGAAATTGAGACATAATTTACATATAATATAATTCACACATTTAAAGTAAATTTCCACTAGGTTAGGTACCCATCACCACAATCAGTTTTCATCAACCCCAAAGGAAACTTGATACCCATTAGCAGTCACTCGTTTTACTTTTTGTCTCTATAGATTTACCTCCTTAGGACACTTAATATAAATGGAATCAGACAAAATGTAACCTTTTGCATCTGACTGCCTTCACTTAGCATAATGTTTTCAAGGTCCAGCCATGTGGTAGCATGTATCAGAACTTTTTTCCTTTTATGGCCAAATAATATTCCACTGCATGGATATACCACATTTTGTTTACCCATTCATCAGTTGATCCACACTGTGATGTGACTTTTTACCTGCCATTAATTATGCTGCTAAGAACATTTTTGTACAAATTTCTGTGTGGTCATATATTTTCAGTTATCTTTCATTTATGGCTCAGAGAACATGTCCTTTTGAACTCCTTTTTCCTTGTATCTTTGTGTTACCTCTTCTCAGACCTGGGTTTTGTTTTTTTTTCTTTTTAATTTTGCACATGCTTCCTCTTATTTCCAGTCTCATGCTCACTGAAAATAGAGAGTGCACTGAGGCAGCCATTGAAGGGAAAGAAACTAACATAAATAGATTGGAAGGTTTCCTTTACAGTCATTCCCCAATATATAAGGGCTAAGACTGTAGAAGTATTTATTAAGAATCAGAGTCCTGCCTGGCTGGTGTGGCTCAATGGTTAAGTGTTGACCCATGAACCAAGAGGTCGCTCAACTGGTTTGAGTCAGTATCCCCAGTAGGAGGCAGCCAATTGATGTTTCTCTCATGAATGTTTCCATCTCTTTCTCCCTCTCCCTTTCTCTCTAAAATCAATAAAAACATATTTTAAAAAAATGAATCAGAGTCATTCTTAAAAGTACATAATCACTAGAATCTTTATAAGCTAATACAGATAGAGAAGTTAAATCCAGAGTAAAACCTTTTCAGTAGTGTACAATGAATGGTATAGGAGAGACAGAAAAAATTGGTCCTGACATGTATGGAAGGAAACAGACAAAAATGGATATGAAAATGATTCCTTTCCTTTTGACATTTTAAAATACTCTTATATTGATTTTTCAAGGCTCCAGTATTCTTTACTACTACTTTACTGCACTAAATTGATTTGATCAATAGCTTATTTATCAGGTTATTCATGAGCAGGCAGATCTGATTAAAATTACTGCACCATCATTGTTGAAATAAGTGGTTTATTTTGGAACTCAGATGCTAATTCGTTCTGTAATACGTCACCCATGAACATAACTGTGTTTTTTCCCCACCAGTTTTCCCTGCTTTATTCTATTTGAAAATACACACATATTCTGAGAATAGAGAGCTCTAACAATTGTCAGAAATTAGGTAAAATTAGAACTACTGAGTTGTGACATTTGAATTCCACACTTCCTCTCTGTCCAGTATTTTGAATGTCCTGTCTGTCCTTTTGGGGTGGGGGTGGGGGGTGTTCTGCCTTAAACTGATACTGGCACTGTGTGATTAGTATGAATCACTGCCACCTTTTTATTCTTTTCTAAGCAGATGGCCTTGTGTTTCAGGTTTCAGCACTCCAACAAGTTCATTTTAATGATTACAAAGATAGTGTGAGTCTGTATCAACGTCTGCAAGTGGTGACAGTGATGTTGATTTACATACCATCTATTAAACTTAAATATTAATATTCTTCTGCTGTTTCCTTAGAACTCCTCAATGGAATGAATTGCAGCCACCATTTAATGCAAACCACCCTCTGCTCTTGGCTGCAGATGCCGTACAGTATTATCAGTTCCTGCTTGCTGGCCGTAAGTAGTTCCTGTGTTTTTCCTTCAGTACAGTTATTTTGAGATTTCATCTTAAAATGCTGACTTTTAATGCAACCATGCATATTACCACTGGTCCATCATCCATCGGCCATAAACAGTCAGATGGGACAATAAGATATTTACTACAAATATAAACCATAAGACGTAGCACACATTAAGTAAACCTCTGCTGTCCTCGTTCCCTGGCCGTGAGATACATGCTATTACGTAAGCTGAGAGGGAATATCTGGTGGGCTCAAAGGTGTTAGCAACAACAACTAAGGGACAGTGGTATCTGTTTCTGACATGAAAAAATTAAGTACTTTTCACTGTGAAACCGTGTTGGCAGATTTTTCTTTTTGTAGAATTTTACTTGCGATAATGAAGTAATGATTGCAACTCCATTGGTTTTTGTACGTCTACTTTCATATCAGAGCCCTTACATTTATAGAGATTGATCTGGGTTCTTTTGTTACTTGAGAAAATGTACATTGACCTAGAAATAGCCTTGTTTATAGGGGGGGGCATGAAAAGACAATTGAGTATTTATCCAGTTTATGGTCATAGAATTAAAAATTCCTCACAATTATAATTCAATTTTGTAGAAGTGACTGGATCCTTAATTTTACTTCATGGGTCTGAGCAGTGCATGTTTTTAAGAAACTTCCTAAAAATCAACATTGACGTGTTTTTAATAGAGTTTTGTTGTATTGAACTTATTATTTCACTTGCTGTATTTATACAGCATGAAGTAAAATGTTTTCTAAAACTGTTTTATTTTATGTTTATAATGTGTTACATATTAAACTGAAACAGAGAAAATTTATTGACTTTGCTCTAAAGTTATGAGACTATAATTGTAACAAATAGTTGGCGGTCTTGCTCTCTTATATAATTGAACTCACTGATTTTTCCAGTATGCATTTATTGAGTGATTTCTACGTGCCAGGCACTTGTGATTTAAAGTGAATAGTACGTTGCTCTGTCCTCAATGAACTCACTGTCTATCTCGGGAGGTAGGTGTTTAATGAAAAAGTAACATAAAATCAGACGGGCGTATCAGTGAAGCATTTGGTTAACAGTGAACTATGAGAGCAGTGACTTCAGTTGCCAAAGCCTTTACCAGGAGGGGCTTATGTAAGTGGTATTTTGGTTCAAAAACTGAGTACATGATAATGGTTAGGTCCTAGGTTATCTAAGCATATATTTAACTATTGTACGCATTAGAAGAAAACATGACATTTATGTAATATCTAATTAAAGTAAGAGAGCATTTTCCTCTATCCTTTATTATGGGTAAAAAGAATTAATTGTTAAATACAATTGACTCTTTCAGAATTAATATTAGTTTGTTTGTTTTATTATTTTGATAGGCCTGTCCAGTAGACCAAGCAGGTCTCAAATATTGGAGAAAAAGATATGGAGAAAAAATAAAATGCATCTATCCTATCCTTTAATTTTTTTGTTCTAGCAGATTAAGCTGCTTGATATTACTTGATTATAGCAGCTCTAAACACCTTTGTCCAATTCTTGGAACGACAAAAATCCCCACGTGCATGTTAAGAAGCACCACTGTAGGCAATAATAAGCCATCAAATGTTCATCTGGAGTAACACCATCAGAACTGCATTTTAGAAAGATCACTCGGGCAGTCTTGTAATAGGCGGTTCAGAGGAGGGGAGGGAAGTGGGAGCTGAGTGATCCTGGAGCGAGATGAGGGCTTGAATTAAGGCTCTGTTACACAAAAGTTAGGGCAAATCTGTGATCCAGAGCAGAGTTGGGATAGAAAGGAATGAGAGATAATTTGACAGAATGCAGTCACCGATGATTCTGTGATTTCTAATTAAAATATATAATGCATTTCACACGGACCTTTTGAATATCAGGTGGACTAGCAATGGGATAAGAATGAAAAGGCCTGGGTTCCAGCTCCAAACCATTTGTCAATAACTTGATAAATATAAAATATCAATAATAATAATAATAATTACTGTTATAAAGGTGTTGTCATGGTCAATGAGGTGATGTTAAAGTCCTTTTAAAAACTGTAATATTTTAAAAACCCTTATTTTCAAATAATAGATTTCAGGGCCTTAATAATAGCTCTTCTGGCCACCTGATTTTGACCATGTCCGTTCTCCACTTGATGGATCATCATTAATGCACTCTTTCTTATCTTTTGAAGTGCTACTATAGATGTAACCTAATAAGCCAAGAAATACCTAAGCGACAGGTAATTCTGTACTTCTGTACATTGAGAGTGGAGATACAGAATTCGTCTGGATTTTAAAGTCACGTTCTCTTACATAAAGAAAGGATATTTGATTGCGAATATGCCAGTATATGACACGATTGGAGCAATTAAATATGCACAACGTGGACATCTGCGTCAGAGGTACAGCCTGACACACAATTGGCAAAAGCAGTGCAGGAGCCAGTTTACAGAGAATGCCTTTCCCTGCCCATCTCTTGAGCCCTTCGTGCAAGTAGAACCTCATTAAAAAGACTTCCTTATTACCTTCTGCTTTCTCTCCAACGCTCCTCTTGAAACACAGGATACCATAGTTGATGCTGGGAAGTTTTTGCTTTTACTAGCCATGCTGAAAATCACCTCTTATTTCCTGACTTGAAGACCACTGATAAATACACTACTACAAGTATTTTCAAATAGAGCGATTTGGAGTAAAATTCTAGTGCTAACTTCCCAAGTGTTGCAAGTATTTTCTTTGGTTCTGTTTGGATCTGTGGATCAGGTGAAGTAGACTTGTGCAAACTCCGGAAATTATAATAATAGTCATAGACAAAGAATGATGTAAATGGAAATGGGAAAGAGACTTGGTCTCAGGGAGAAGAGAGTAGGAAAGCCGGATGTTTAGCAAGGAATTCCCACTCTCCTTCCAGCCCTGTAACCATAATAGATGCATTGCTGGCTGATAAACAGAGTTCTGCCTGTGTGGCAGGAGGGCGACTGGTGGGGAGGGAAAGGAAAACCTACCTGAAACACTAAATACTAACTTTAAAGGGAAGTAAGTAAAAGGGCCAGACTTTGTATTTGTAACTGTGGTCCCATTTTCTACCTATACTAATTAAATGGAATGCTATAAAATTGAGGATTTGGGATGTATCATTGAATCATACTAGAGCAACAGTTGCCAACCTTTCGGACCTCATGGACCACTAGTGGTCTGTGGATCACTGGTTGGCGACTGCTGTACTGGAGTGCTCCATGCAGAGGTCCGTATAGAGGAAAGGAGAACTCTTTGTTAGTAGGTTGAGCTTTAGGAATTGCTGATTTAAATTTTTTTAAAGTAAAAAATCAGCAAGATGACATGGTTTGAATAGATTGATGAATTTATATGTGCAAAGTGATGTAAGATGGTAATCTAATCTTCATATAACTCAGTAAAAGTAAAAGTTGGGAATTATCACAAAAATGTTTTTCCTTGATCATAAGTAATCTTGGGAATAGTTGATAAAAAGATTATACAGAAATTAGTATTTTTTTTTCTAATGCCTCTTTTAATATAGGCATTTTAACTATGATCCTAAAGTAGATGACCTTTTTTTTTTTTTTTTAAGTCTGCTCCAGAGCTTTCCCAATTGTAAATTAAAAAGGGGGCATCCTGAATTGACTTGGGGAAAGTTATATTCAGGGGGGGAATAAAGTTTCCTCCTTATCTTTCAGGTAATTGGGCAGCAGCAGTATTTTTAAGTTGCTGACATTAGCTAGCTTTGTTGGGGTGGCAGACTTATTTCTAAAATAATCCTTGGGTATATGAGAAGTTCGTTCCTAAGCTTACTGAGCTTTTTTTGTTAAGTAGTAACAGAAGGCCATACAACAGAAATACTGCGTTGATACACAACAGAAAGGTGACTGGGATCTGCAGAACCTTCCTGTGTTTTACTGGGAATGTAATTATCTTCCTCTACCGTCAAAAGCATCATAGGAATGGTGGGGAGAGCCTTTGCCACCAGATGGAAAGGAATGAAGAACACCGGACATGTTTAAAACTGATATCCTTCACACCAGTGTGTTTCTGTTGGATTTGTGTGTGAAAATAATGTGCTTTGATTTCATTGAGTATTTCTCAAGATCCCACTTCAGTAGTAGCTCCCCACAAAGATGGAATAACAAGGGCCGGTTTACCATCCTGCTTGAAACAACAACAAAAACCAGAATATAGTTTAAAGCAACTGTTTTCGAGTCACTGGACATCAGGATTAAAGGATTGTGATCCTTGAGAGATGGGAAACTAATGGGGCGAGCCCTACAATGGCCTCGGTTTATTGCCTTAAAGGATTCTCAGACTGTGCTTCAGTGATGGGGAATCCAAGTGGAATGCAGAGTGGACAGCACTGAGTCCAGCAAGACCAAGGAAGAGTGTGTTTCAGCAAACTACTATGAACTATTATCGTGTAAAAAAGGTTTACTGAAACACAGTGACTTCATGATTACATTTATATATTGTCTGTGGCCACTTTAAAATAATAACCACAGAGCTGAGTAATAGTGCAGAAACCATATGACCCACAAAGCCCTAAATATTTACTACTTGTTAACTCCTGACCTAGAATTAGCTAGACTGGTTATTAGAGAGAATAGATAGATCAGCATAAAATGAGAATTCTGAACATCTGCAGAGGGTCCTCTTCTAAGTGCTCAACATAGGACTGACGGCTGTGGGAAACTACCCAAAGCCAAGGAAACAGCAACCACTGAGAATCTTAGAGGGCAGTGTGCCTGGAGCTCACGCAGGGTCAGGAATGGTGACCCTAGCACAGTTACCATAACTAGATTCCACATGTTTAAAAAGTTAGAGATGTGGAAGATATTGAAAAGACTCAAAGTCCTAGATATGAAAATCTAGATGTGAAAGTTGCATTGGATAAAAGTGAGAATAAATTAGAAATTGCAGAAGAAAATATTAGTGAAATTGAGGATAGACCAAAGGAAATTATCCATAATGAAATACAGAAAGAAAAAGAAATTAAAAACAGTTTTACTGAGCCGTAGGATAACATATACTTGAAATGAGAGTCCGTGAATCAGGATGATGGGGGGACCAAAGAAATAGCCAAAAAATTTTCAGATCTGATATATCCAAGAAAAACAATAAATCCTAAAACAGAAGAAACATGAAGAAAACCATACCAAAGTACACAATTACCAAGCTGCTCAAAGTCATGTAGAAAGAGAAAAATCTTAAAAGCAGCCAGTGGTTAAAAAAAAAAAGAAGAAAGACCTTACACAGTGAGGAACGATGATGAGAATGACAGGTTTCTCAAGTACTGAAAGGAAACAACTGCGGACTTAGAATTCTGCCCTTTCAGAAAGTAGCTTTCAAAATGAGGGCAAAATAAAATACTTTCTTCAGATATACAGAAGATTAAAGAATTTGTCAGCAGCAGACATGCTGTACAAGAAGTCTTAAAGGAAGTCCTTTAAGCAGAAGGAAAATGGCAGCAGATGGAAGAGAATGAAGAACACTGGACATGGTTGGAACATATAATGTGTTTTTTTGGTAGTTATTCAAGTCTTTTTAAAATATAATTTACTGTGAACACAAAAATAGTATCAGCACATTGTGGTTTTAAAAATATATGTATGAGTGTATGTGTGTGTGTATATACACATATTTATATATACAGAAATGTATTACGGACTTTATAACGTGTGTGTATGAATGTGTAATATAAACACACAAACACAATAACAACAGTAGCATAAAGGCCAGTAGTGTGGGAAATGGGACATTTTTATTGTAGGTTTTCATAGTATTGTGAGGGGCATAACATCACGTAAAGGTAAACTGTGATATTAAAGCTATACATAATGCAATCAAAAGTAGTCTACAGCAAGAAAGGGAATAAAATAGAAACAAATAAGCAAGCTGATGTGGCCCTAAGTATATTAATGCTCATTATAAAAACTCAGTTATGAATGATCTAAACAGCTTAATAAAAATTCAGAGATTGTCAAATTGTTTAGAAATATAAGCTCCAACTATATGCTGCTTAAGAGAAACCCTGACTTGCTACATTAATATCAGACTAAGCTGAACACTCCACCCAACAACAGTAGAAAACATTATTTTCAATTGCACAGGGTACACTGACCAACGTAGGTGATCTTCTGGGCCATAAAACAAGTCTCAATAAATTTAAAAGCTTTCAAGTCATACAAAGCATATTCTCTGACCACAAAGGGATTAAGTAAGAAATGGATAACAGATATGGAAATTCCACAAATATTTAGAAAGTAAACAACATACTTCTAAGTCATACATGGTTCACAGAAGAAATCAAAAGGCAAATTAGAAATTATTTTGAACTGAATGAAAATAAAAAACATATCTTAGAATACTCTTCAGAAAAAAAAAAGTTGATTGAAGTGTAAGTGCATGCAACAAGTTGGATGAATTACGGATATTATGCCAAGTGAAAAAGGATAGTCTCAAATCTTGCGTACTAAAAATCTTAAAAGCACCAAAAGAAAAAAAATGTCCATTTATACAGTGTTCTCAAAATGACACAATTACAGAGATTACGTCCATCAGATCTTAGAGCCGGAGTAGTAGGGAGGTTGCTGTGACTATCGAAGGGGAGGTATCTTGATTGTAGTAAGGGACCAGTTCTGTATCTTGATTGTAGTAAGGGTTACACAAATTAACAAGTGAAAAATGGAATAGAACTATGCACAAACAGACACGCATGTCCTTTGTAACACAGAATGTATGCATGGACGGCTGTATTTGTAAAACTGGTGAAATCTGAATACGGTCTATGGTTTTAGAATGGCAGCTTCTGGGGTTGGAAACGAGGTAAAACGGGTTCAAGACACCTCTGTACTATTTGTACAGCTTCTTAAGAATATAATCATTTCAAAATGAAAAGTTGAAAGAAAAGTATAAGATTTCTGAGATGTCCCTAAATCAGTACTCAAGGGGAAATTAATAAATAGGACTAAATGCCTGTTTTATAAAAGAGGAAGTTACAAAATTAATTACCTGTTTCCACATTCAGAAGCTAGAAAAACTCGAGCATATTAAAGTACAAAGGAGGAAATAATAAAGGTCAGAGTGGAAATCAGTGAAATGGAAAATACGAAAACAATAGGAAATATATAAATAATATAGAAAAAAATGAATTAAATCATGATGTACTGTGGTTTTCTTCTGCTTGGGATCTGTGAAATTCCTGAGTCTGTGGATTTATAGTTTTCATCAAATGGGAAAACTTTTATGCAAATATATCTTCAAGTATTTTTTTTGTCAGTCCCTCTCTCCTGTTGAGACACCAGTTATATGTACACTGAGTGGCCAGATTATTATGATCTCTGAACACATATTATCTGGCCACTCAGTGTATATCCTATATAATAAGAGGCTAATATGCAAATTGTCCCCTCAACCAGGAGTTCGACTAGCAGGCAGGCCGGCCAACCACCCATGTCCCCTCCCCCTTGCCAGGCTGGCCAGACCCCACCCATGCATGAATTCATGCACTGGACCTCTAATATATATATATATATATATATATATATATTTTTTTTTTTTTTTTTACACACACACACACTGAGTGGCCAGATTATTATGTGTTCAGAGATCATAAACATCTGGCCACTCAGTGTAGGTTGATCACTTGATATTTTCCAAGCTTGCTGATTCTTTGTTCAGTTTTAAAAATTGTTTTTCCCCTTCTATGTTTATTTTGTATAGTTTGTATTTATACATATTTAAATATATCAATTTTTTCACTTCAAATATATTTGTCATTTCTAGAAGTATCGTTTGGATTTCTTTTTCTATCTTTCCTCATGTCAGTGTTTGAACATATGGGATGTTTTAGATTTTATGATAGATGTTTTAGATTTAATGATAGATGTTTTAGAGTCCCTGTGTGCTAATTCTTCTCACCCTGATATATATATAGATAGATATATATATATATCTATCTATATATATATATATTTTTTTTTTTTTGCTTTTTTCTATTGATTGATTTTTCTCCTTGGTATGGGTTGTGTTTTTCTCTTTCTTTATGTGTCTAGTGATTTTTTTAAAGGATGCTGGGCATTTTCAATATCGTATTATTGAGTGGTGGACTGTTTTATATTCTAGGATGCACTAAAGATTTAATTGGAATATATTTGACTCTTTCTATTTATTAATATTTGACTGAACAAAAATACACATTTTTACTTCTAAGCTGTATGTAGTGACTACTGGATTTTTGGGACCCTGAGATGTCCTAGGCAGTTACACTGAAGATACATAATTGATATCATGATTCCCCACAAGGTTGGTGGGTTAGGCTAAGGGAGGCCTGCTCACTGGGGAAGGACCTTGAAGATGGAAACTTAGGGGAAAAATTATATTAATTTTATTCTCACGAATCTGTATGTTTCTATGCTTTTTTAATTATTGTTATTCAAAGTTCATAACAGCCTTTTGCTTAGGGCTAATGTACTTATTTGAGGAGATAACATAAATCTGTCTTTCTTATGTGGCCACTAGTGGAAGTGTATGATCACAATTATTTTTTAAAATTCAAACGCCTAAATTCTATGTATTATCTTGATCTTATAATAGTTGTGCTGACTTTACTTTTGACTCATTTCCCTAAAATAAATATAAATAAGGAATATATATATATATATATATATATATGAGTTCTATAAAACATTGTGATAATAGCATTAATTAATTGGTATAGAAAAATTTAGTTTGAAGAAGTTATTTATTAGTGCTTCCTACATGCCCCACACTGAGGATCAAGCCCACAACCTGGGCATGTGCCCTGACTGGGAATTGAACAGTGACCTGATTCATGGCTCGACGCTCAACTAAGTCACCCCAGCCGGGCAGATTCTAGAGATCTTGATTCCCAAGTAAATTTTGTGCTGCTGTCCTACCAGCTACAGACATGAGAACAGAAATAGCAAATGTTTTCCCCTATAATATAAACTCAAACTTTTAGGTTTCGAATGGAGTCATTTTAAATATTTTACTATCCTATTGTATTATTGGTTTTATAACACTATGGTGATACATTTTGAACACATTGGTACAAAAAGGAAAAACAAATTTTGTATTTTCTACCATGGTCATTGTCAGTGCCCTGGAAAAGCAATTAAATATGCAGCAGTTTTCTGAGTTGTGCCTTTTGAACGTCATATTTGATTTAACCTAACATCCTGGGTTGTATCGCTGTTGTGTTTTGTACCAAGTGTGATGGAGGTACTCAACAATATTTCCTTGCATTGTCCATAATAAATATTTGCCCAAGAGTGGGCAAGGGTGGAAGGGGAAGAATGAAATGTTTTTCTTTTGCAGAGGAAACTTGTAACGTAGTACTTATTTAAAGAGTATTTATAGTCCATTGTTGGCCATTGGGTGTGTCGTACTGTTCTCTCCAGGTCTAAATATCTGAGGCCGTTCAGAAACCACTTCAGATTGAATTATCTTTCACAGTTTTTCTTATTTATGTTTAATTTTATCCACTGAAACATGTCCTCCCATAGAAAAATGATTTCAGTGAAATGAATGGTATTTTTCTTCAAGAGACTAATAAAAACTTGAGATATATTGACCCTGAATTTAGCCAGGTTGTATAACTTGAGGAACATTTAAATATGTTTTCTTCTTCAATGAAAAGATACCATATATTTAAATGAAAGTACTATCAGCAATCTGCAAGTTTTTTGAAGGATGGATTGAAAAGTTTGGGATTACCCACTTTCCCTTTTTTTCCTTTGTGTTTGTGGGATTCGTGCTTCTTATTGATAATCATATCTTTACATAGATCTTCACACCTGTGGAATAGCTCATTGGTTTTTTGTCATTGCTGGTTTATTGTTGAGATGTTTCAATATCAGAAGTCCTTATTTTTTACAATATAATGACATATACTCGATTCTGAAGTAAATCTTTGCCTTTCTGTCATTTGTTTTAGTACTCTTTAAAGTATTATTTGCTACTAGTATTTTGTTTGGTAAATAAATAACAATTTATAGGCCAAACCACTTTCCTGTTCTAATTGTTCTTAAAATAAAACATAATGGCTTGTTTTATACTTTATTTTTTAACATATACTATATGTTTTTCTTTATTTTACAAAATTCTAGTGATATTAGTAGCTTAATGTTTCTTTAGGTTGTTTTATGACCTGCTTTTGAGTATACATCTTTTTTATTGACCCTAGTATTTCTTGCCATTGGTTTGGTAGATTTGACTGGGATAGGACATTGATTCTGATAGATTAAATAAAATAATCAATTGGTCATAAAGCCTCTGGTCCATGAGTACCTTGGCTTCTGATGTCATTCACTCTATGCCACCTGAGTTTAAGGTTCTTTTTTTTTTTTTATTGTTTAAAGTATTACAAATAGTGGTACATATGTCTCCTTTTTTTCCCCATTGACCTTCCCCTGGCCTTCCCTACCCCCCGGCGCATGCCCTCATCAGTGTCTTGTGTCCATTGGTTATGCTTACATGCATGCATACAAGTCCTTAGGTTGATCTCTTAGCCCTGCCCCCCGCAAACACTCCCCAGCCTTCCCGCTGTAATTTGACAGTCTGTTCGATGCTTCTCTGCCTCTGTATCTTTTTATTCATCAGGTTATAATGTTCTTCATTATCCATAAATGAGTAAGATCATGTGGTATTAAGGTTCTTACATACTAAAAACACTGATACCTGTCAATTGGGTATTGGAGATATGGGATGGAGGGTACAGGGATATCTGTTTGCCCTTTTCTCCAAAAATAAGGAGTTAAAGCAGAATGGCCTGTGTCTGCTCACCTGTAGTACCGTAATGGGCTGATGTTGGCAAGAGCCCGTGGTTGGATGTGCCTCAGTTCTGTCCTTAAGGTTAATTGCTAACAAATGACTAAATGGGAATTGGGGGGGTGGGGGGGCGGGATGCTACAACTGTCTGCTCTGTTAGTGGTAGCAGAAGTTCTGGCGCCATTTCAGGGTCACTGTTTGTATCTGTCTATCGGAGTTTAGAATACAGTTGTTTCTCTGAGTTTCGGCCTTCTCTATAGAATTTCTGTCAATGGTTTGACTCCATTAAGGGTGCTGGGGAAATTAAAGCCTGAATGACCAACCCACCAGGGGCTGTGGATAGACCCTTTCTTTGTCCCTACTCAGAGCATTGCATTAGGTCTCATTATCCATTTATAATAAGTGACCTCTGCCCCCTAGGTCACTGAAAAATATTCAGTGTGCTTTTCTGACACATAGGGCACTTCTCAGCAGACACATGAAACAATGGGACGTCTGGCAGTCTGGAGGACCATGCACATACATTGCAGGTTTTTAAATACATAGCCTTGTGCCAAATCACTCGGGCAGATTTTTATCTTTGCTTTTGCAGGGGTCATAAAGGCACTAAAGGAAGCCTAATGTCTGGGAGATGAATGTAGTGTTCCCTTTTCTCTTCATTTCTTTTTCTTCTAATTAAAAAAACACACTTTTTTTTTTTTTTTTTGCAGTTTTGTTTTCTAAAAAGGATTTGCCTTCATCTCTGCTTTTGCAGTTCCTGGTAGAGAAATATAGAAAGACTTAGATATAGTGATTGAAAGTGGTTACCAAATATACCTGGGTGGCCCTGGAGGCTTCCTTTGACAAGTATTAAAAACCTGTCTTCTAGTCCTCTGCTCCAGCCAAACTGGTGGTGATTCAATCTCCCACTGGGAAGTGTGGGAAAGGATTTGACCCTTCCTTGGTTACTATCACCCAGATTTCTTCATTGATATCAATTCGGACTATCTACCAGAAAGCTCAATACATCTTGTGGTTCTGTCTCTAGCTCCCAATGTGTAGTAGGCTTGGGAAAAGTTGGGGATAGTACAGTGATTAGTGGTTGAAATGTATTTACAAAGTTAAAAAATTGTATGTTTGTGTAAATTGAAGGACAGTGTCTTGACTAGCAGTCGCTAATTGTGTGGCCTTAGCACAGTGCCTGTGGGAAGTACTGATGGGAGCTGTCATTTACCTTAAGTCTATTGGGATAGGGAAAGTACAATCTGAGAGCCACTTCTTTAGCAGTTCATATGAAGAAACTTTGAGAATAGGGAAAATGTTTATAAAAGTATTATTTAATTAGGAAAGCCCTCTTATTAGGAAAGCCCTTGTTTATAAAAGTATTATTTAATTAGGAAAGCCCTCTTTCTCTCTTAAAAGCTTACATATTTTGCATTTAGTGTCACATGCATTGGCTTGTCACTTTGTTAAAAATACTAGAGGCCCGGTGCACAAAATTCATGCACTGGAGCGGGGGAGAGGGGGGTCCATCAGCTCGGCCTCCGCTCTCTTGCAGTCTGGGACCCCTCGCTCCTTCCCGCCCGCCTGCTCGCTGCTCCTTACTGCTTGGCTCACTGCTCCTTAGCACTGCTGCGGAGGTGAGAGAGGCTCCCACCACCGCTGCTGTGCTCACCAGCCGTGAGCCTGGCTTCTGGCTGAGCAGTGCTCCCCTGGTGGCAGCACACCATGTTGTGCGTCTGCCCCCTGGTGGTCAGTGTACATCATAGTGACTGGTCATTCTGGTAGTTCCGCTGTAACAGTCGCTTAGACTTTTATTATATAGAGATGAGACATACATGGGTTCAAAGGAGAGAAGGAGGGAGAGAAACATCAATGTGAGAGGGAAACATTTATTGGTTGCCTCCTGCATGCCCCCTACCGGGGATAAAGCCTTTAACCTAAGCATGTGTCCTGACCAGGAATCGAACCAGCAACCTTTTGGTGCATGGAATGATGCCCAAACAACTGAGCCACATTGGCCAGGGCCCCTGTTTATTATAATGAATTTGCAGTCACGCTGTCCTGTAGAACCCAGGTCTGTTTAATGTAGAAAACTGTTTCTGCTATGTACAATTGCATACTTTAAGCTATTGGTACACAGAGGTGTTATCTTAAAAAAGCAAACACCAATTATAGAAAACCATATAGTTGTCAGAACTCTCTCCATGAGAAGAATTAATATTTTAACTGAATTATAGCACCATTTGACAAATTGCTTACTAAATACATCAAAATTGATTGGATGTTTCGTATTTGAATTGACAAATGGGTGCATTAGAAGAAGGAGGGAAATCCATTAATTATAACTGCTCTCTACCATAGGAAATATAATTATATAAATATGGATTTTGTTAAAAGAAAAATCTCTACTTTATGGTAGTGCTGCTTATATGTGTACCTATACCTCTTTGCCATTAGTAGGAGGGTTGCTCTGAGTCACTGTCCTTTGAATAATAAAAAGCAGTAATTTTTGTCATGTTATATGTGTCAGGCTCTCCTGGATGCATAATAGTATTTAGTTATTATTTAACAAAAGTAGAAAGTACCAGGGAAACTTTGTAGTTCAGCCTTTCTGCTCAATTCTTAATTGCATCTCTATTTGTCTTGCATTCTTAAAATTATTTAAGTCGAAAGCTTTACTTTTGTTTTGATGGTATATAACCTATCATCACTGAAATTCTCTTTTATAAAAATTTTTTTCCTCATAAACTTTTAAAAATTTTTTAATTGATTAAATAGAGGAAGGAAGAAGGGGAGAGAGAGAGAAACATCAATGATAAGAATCATTGATTGGCTGCCTCCTGCACATCCCGCATTGGGGAGCCTTGTCCGGGAATTGAACCGTGACCTCCCGGTTCCTAGGTCAACACTTAACCACTGAGCCACGCTGGCCGGGCTCTCATGATCTTTCTTACTGAAGGCACTCAGCCCAGTGACTGAGGCAGAAGGGAGCTGGGTGAATGCCATAGATTGTCTCCACGGTTCAAATCTGTTCTCCTTATTGTTGTCATATGACAGGAGGCTTTTCACCATGTGATTTTGTGGAACTTGGTCAAGAGACAAGAAACACTGAATTGCCTTCATTGCCTTTGTACCATTAGTTTCTTGCTTTTTCTACTATGCTTTCTTTGTATTTTAAGACCACATGAAGAGCATCGGAGCCACCCTTACATGTCAAATCTGGGTCAGAGCTGAGCCCTATAAGGACTGTTCTGAGGCTAGTGTTTTTGTTTTTTTGTCTTTTCTTGGCACTCTGCTAGTCTTCAAGGGTATCGTTCAAGTGCCAGTGGTTCTTGTATGGTTATGTCAAATACATCTTTAACTAAGAAACCAAACCAGGAGGCCCAAAGTACTTTGGTTCTGAATCTAAACAGAAAGCTTCCTGAAATGCCTGTAACTTCCTGGTGTTATAACTTCCGATCAAATTAATTTTTCTCTATTGTTTGATAGCTCTGTATGGTGTCTTTGATCAGGATACATAGGTATTTAGATGAAAAAATGATTAATATAGGAGACATGGAATACAGAAATCATGGAAACTCTGGATGAGTGATATGATATAGTTGGTATCTGAGATAAACCATCTCTTGAATGTTTCACGTGAAAATTTTAATTTGAAATAATGAACCTAGTAAGTAAAGATATGATGAATTGAGGCAGTTTATTCTTCAGGTTGAGAGTGTGGTCTTTGGCATTTCCAGTTCTGTCTCTCTTTAATGTAAGGCGGATAAAGTGTTATGAGAAAGCCACCCACTGTTATATCTTTCTACTTGAATACTTTAATATACATCTAATGGCAAGGACATAAAAAGAAGTAATTGTCACGCCAGTGGCAATGATTTGTGGAGATAGCTTTCCAGTAGCTTTACATTGTGTATCCATAGAGGTGAGAGCAAGCCTTGGAAAATATTTGGTTCTGGGCTGATATTTTCTCTCTTTCTTTCCCATGTGGTCTTGGTTCTACAAATTTTTTGATTTAGTTAGAGGTAAATTTTGAACATTTAGTTTCTTTATTATATGGTACCTATCATGGATCCGTAATGATTTTTAAGAAAGGTTTTAAATGATGTTCTTAGGGGTAGGTTGAAAATGTTGATGTCCCCCATGTCTAAAAGCTTTTTACTCTCCATGCCAAGAGAACTCTGCCTTATTTGCTTAGGAAGGAGGAAATCTGTCCTTAATTCTCTCTGCTGTATAATGATCTGCACTCTTCTAGGATGTACCTAGCTAATAGATAAGCAGAGACTGGGAGAACTGTTTTTTCCATTTTTCCTCTTGTGAACGATTCCCTCCCCTTCCTGTATTTTTGTTGATAGGCTTTATTCTGAGGCTAAACTGAGTACCTTAGACTCTGCTTTTCAACTGTGTATGTGGGGATTAAGGACAAAAAGTTTGCAATTACTGACTTATTGCCACTTGCACAAAATTCGGTTGATGACCAAATGCAATTCAATGACCCCAAACAGTGATTTCTTACCTTCAAGCCATCAGTTCACAATAGGCTCTGCATATCTTCTACTCATCTTATTCTCTGATAGAGGATGTCCTATTTTGAAATGCCTGAAAAACATGCATCTAAACTACAGGGTGAGATGTGAGAATACAGTTGCCACTGTTGCAGGATTACAGCTCATATTTCTACATAGAATCGGCGCTAGGAGAGTTCACATAGTCATTCCCCTCAATAAGAACACACACTACCATGTGCACTGGAGCTAAAAGCTGGTCCTGTATTTGATTTGTTCATGTGTGTAAATATGGAGACAAGGATAAATGGTTCTATATGGAGTGAGAGTGTGTATAGAAGCACTTCCTCCTCCCCCCCCCACTTTAAATAAAATATCACTAAACCTAAGAAATTAGGGGGACTGTCCCTGACGCATTATGCAGTAAGTGCAACTTTGTTTCTTGCATTGGTTTCCATCATCCTATATAATAAAAGCCTAATATGCAAATTGTCCCCTCGGGAGTTCAACCGCTCGCTATGGCGTGCGCTGACCACCAGGGGGCGGTGCAGAACGAAGGAAGGCCCTGTCCAGCAGCCGGCAGCCAGGGGAAGGAAGGCCCTGGCCAGCCCTTATTGCCAGCCAGGCCTTGTGCACCGGGCCTCTAGTTCATTGATATGCATCTGATTTCTTTGTTTTCCTTTTTTGACTTCTTGGATTGACTACAGTAACCATACAAATTTCAGTGTTCTTTCTCTACAAAATTTTAAAATAAATATTAATTTTTAAACAGGTACATGGCATACACAATTAAAAGGTCCCAAGGAATACTTACTGGAAAATAAGGCATCCTGTCCTCAGCTGCCCTTAGGCCCTTTCAAAAGGCACTGCTGTAACTACAGTTGAGCTTTGATTAGAATGGGTTTGTTCTTATTTAGACTTCTTTGTCTGGGTAGGTTATATAAACTGTGTAGGACAAAGTTGTTATTTATAAACTTACATGGAAGATACTCTACAGTGATAATATGATTCTGTAAAATAGTAAAGTGGCCCAGCTGGCATGGCTCAGTGGTTGAGCATCGACTTATGAATCAGGAGGTCACGGTTTGATTCCCGGTCAGAGCACATGCCCAGATTGTGGGCTCGATCCTCCGAGGAGGCGTGCAAGAGGCAGCCGATCAATGATTATCTCTCTCCCATCATTGATGTTTCTATCTCTCTCTCCCTCTCTCTTCCTCTCTGAAATCAATAAAAATACGTTTAAAATAGCAAGGTGGACTTCTTTCACTTTCCTGCTATTGTTTTAATGCAGTTGTATTATGAATTGAGTTGATATAACAAACATCAAATAGGCATTGTGTACATCTTTTCAGGTAAATAAACTCTACCTGACCTTCACTGAAAACGTTTTCAAGGGATTCTTACACTCTGTTCAGTCCTTAGAAACACATTGGGACAATTTGAATTTTTTCGCGGAGTAGCTGATCTTGCCTATAGCATGAAGCCATTGTGTTTTATCATTTAGAGTTGTGATGAAGAGCCAAACTAAATTGCAGACCTTTCCAGACTTCCTCCAGGTGTAACTTGTTCAGATGCTGAATGTCCAGTGACCATTAAGGCAGTAGGAATAATAACAAGTGAAAGCTCCTTAGTTTATGTCTTCTGTGAGAAACTTACATGGAACTTGGGGGTAGGGAAGAGAAGGCAGAGCAGGGCAAGGAAGAGAGGCACCCAGTGTTTGTTATTCAGTGAAACCTGTTATCTCAGGTTTCATCAACGATATACCATTTTTCTGGTTATATGTTGCCTGTGACTTATTCTGGGATTGTGGAATAAAAGGAAAGTGAAACCAGAATGCACAATGACTGACTGCTAGAAAACTTGGTTAATTAATTAGAGAACATCCATGGTAACGCATGGTCAGGGCGCAAGGAAGGCCGTTGATCGGTTTAATATATAACAGAGGGAAAGCTTTTCCCTTTTATGGAGGGTAACACTTCAGATGTTCTTGCACTGGTACTGGATATGGCTCCTAATAAAGTTCAGTGAGTTCCTTACATTTAAGTTGAAACATTTCTAAATCAGAGAGAAAACTTCTTTCTAGACTTCAGTAAAAGTGAGTCAGGCCCTTAATAAGAATAAGAATGCTACCTATTTCTTAAGGTTGTTAGTGGGTTTTTACCTGAAAGCTTTCTCGTTAAAAAAAAAAAAAAAAAAAAAAGGTTTCCTTCCCCTACAGTGGCCGGCAAACTCATTAGTCAACAGAGCCAAATATCAACAGTACAACAATTGAAATTTTTTTTGAGAGCCACATTTTTTAAACTTAAACTTCTTCTAACGCCACTTCTTCAAAATAAACTCGCCCAGGCCGTGGTATTTTGTGGAAGAGCCACACTCAAGGGGCCAAAGAGCTGCATGTGGCTCAAGAGCCGCAGTTTGCCGACCACGGCCCTAGGATACTATGCAGCAGTAAAAAAGAAGGATCACTTGCCCTTTGAGACAGCATGGAGGGACCTGCAGAGTATTATGCTAAGCAAAATAAGCCAATCAGAGAAAGACAAGTATCATATGATCTCACTCATATGTGGAATCTAATGAACAAAATAAACTCTTGAGCAAAATAAATCCAGAGACATAGAAGCATAGAACAGACTGCACAATCTCAGAGGGAAGGTGAGGGAGGGTGAGTGGTAGGGAAGAGATCAACCAAATAACTTGCATGCATATATGCGTAACCCATGGATGCAGACAGTGGGACGGAGAAGGCCTGGGTGGAGGGGGAGCTGGCTAGAAGAGGTCAATGGGGGAAAAAGGAGGAGTATGTAATACTTTGAACAATAATGATTTAAAAATATATATACTTTTACCATAAAAAAAGATTTTTTTAAAAGGCCGGGGTTTAAATTCTGTTAGTTTGATAGTATGGAAGCACAACTTTGAATGAGTAAATCTCTGATTACTGCTTTTACATATGTCTGTTGGTTGTTGTGTTTCCCCTTCTGTGACTTGCTTGTTTGTTGGCGGTGCTTGAGACCATTTTGCTTTTGGATGGTCTTTTGAGCCTTTCTTTTTAAAGGCAGATTTTAGTTTCTGTACTAAGAAACTACATTCCCAAGCAGAATTTCTTTCTCAGGTCCTGAGTGCTTTCTGATCAGAAACAGAGTTTGGTATAGAGCCCTCTCTTATTGTATGGTTGCTTTATAAATGCTGTTTTTAATAAGTACCGAAACTGTATTGAAGTTTGTCCTTGGATGAGAGCTTATCACTGTTGGCCTTTGGGTGAACTTGGAGCCTGAGCTGTTTCATTCAAGGCAGCATGATGTCATCTAACTCACAAATTTCTGTTGCTAGAAAAAGGCAACATGTTCCCCTAAATAACCTAAAGGGCTGAGTAATGCTGGCACCCCATTATTCACCTCTCAGGTCTCCACTAAAGACTTCAGCATGGTGAGGGTTTTATTGTTTTTGGAGGGTTGGTGAGGAGATGGTAGAGAGCAGGGGACCCAGCCTCACACTCCTGTCTCCAAAACAGATCCATCTTTTTTCTTCATATTAAATACCTGAGTTTCTTTCTGGGCCCAAATATTCAGCATATGAACGTATTTTAGGGTTTTTAGCAGAAGCTAAAGCCAAGAGCTGTATCTCACATAAAACTCTAGATACCGCTTGCTTTTTAAAATAATTCATTATTTTATTATAATTTGTCTACAGTCTTACATTGGTTATATATAAGTAGGTTGCATTTGGATCAGCATTTTCCCCCTTATTTGAGAAGCAGATTTCCCTGATTCTATAGCACTGAGATTCATTTTGGGGAGTAGTACAGCTTTTTAATGTCTCCTAAATTTGGGAGCATGGAATTCACCAGCAACAGAACCTGTAGTTCATTAGCTATGTCCTCCGAAGCTTCCAGAGCTCCGGCTAAGAAAATTTATTACTGGGTGTTCAAGAAATGGATGGGAGAATAGAACAAGAACAGAACAGAACCAAATGGATTTCCCCTTCCTTGTTTTTATAAATAAGCACTACCCTGTGTTCAATATTGTGTTTTGTGTTAGTTTATGTAAAAAGGATGCTTATGACCCATATGTGGTTAGTGTTTTAGCTTTGATATGCATTGTCAAGTCTTTTTTCTTTCATTGCTTTAAAAGCAAATGGTGCTGGGGGCAAATAAATTTTTTTTATTCTTTCATCTTAATGGAACACCTAGACCCTATGTACCTTGTTGTAAACTCCATAGCTAAGAGATTATTTTTCCTGAATACCTAAACCATGTCGAACACACTAAGAAAAGTAATTACCCGCCCTAATATTAGGTATATGCCATATACTGATGATAAAAGCTTATCTCCAGTTTTCAAACCATGGTACTAGATTTGTTGCAAATGAACTTAGGTTCCTGAGAGCCAGCTGTTAAATTTGGGATAATTTATAAGAAATTTGATTCCTTGAAATTGAGGATGTACTGCTATTGTTTTGGAGAAAACACTCTGAAATGTCAGCAGGTTAAGTTTCTCCAGGACTAGGGTTTTCAGCAGACGCTAATGCCAAGAGCTGTAGCGCACATAAAACTCACAGGACTAGTAGTAACTCCTTGTTGGAACCTTGGTTCAAATTACATATCCTAAACCGCAAGTATTAACCTATATCCCTTCCATTAAACCATGTTAAAAAAGGAGACTTCAGACTCACTTTCAGTGTCTGGCAATACAATGTTTATAATGCTTTAATTTAGCAATTATTATTTGAATAACTTAATACATTGTACCTATAGTTTTAACAGCATCTAAGTCAATGCTTTTAACTTCCTCTAAATCATAAATCCTGTATTTTATGTGGATAATTTTAAAAAATTCTATACCAATTGATCCTTACATTATAGTGCAGAAGACACCTAAGAATATAAAACCAGAGAACTCATGGAAACTATTTATAGGGTTGAGAAGTGATATCATGAATTGATGTTTTCCATTTTGGAATATTGAGAATTTTGTTATGTGGAATTCAGACTTAGAAGCATGATCAAAAGACCATTCAAATTTTTTTGTTCATAACTTTACTTAAGTTATGCTTACTTGGAATTCTTTGGGGTTTGGGTTAACAGAACTAATTTGCAAAGGTCGGCACTGAAGCACATTGCTTTTTGTTTGCTTTGCACATAAACATAAAATATATATAGAAACACATGTATACATCCCCTCCCACATATATCACTGTAAGACAGCAAAATACACTTAGTGATTTTTTTTTTTTAGCTTTTATTTACTCACTAGTAGCATGATCTGCTTTCCTGAGGACACGATATAAACAAAGTCTGGCTCACAGTTACCTCATAATGATCTGCCCATCCTGCCCTGGCTTGTTGATCTGTACTCATCAAATGCCTGTGTAGAGGCAGTACTTTTGAAGTTTTATTTTCTAAAATAAATTGACTGGGTATCCTTTTTATTTAGATGGATAGGCTTGTTTTATATTATTTTACTAGTAGGGATAAAGGCAGGCATGGAACATGGCAGATGTTTCAAAATTTCATACTTTTCCTTTCTCAGCTTTATTAATTATTTAAGAACAGTAGGTAAAATATACTAAACCAACCTCCCTTCCCTCCCTCCTTCCCTTCCTTCCTTTTTTCTTTTTTTTTGTGTGTGTGTGAATCCACACCCTGAGGATATTTTCCCATTGAGTTTTTAGTGAGAGTGGGAGGGGGAGAGAGAAACATTTATGTGATGGAGACACATCAATTGGTTGCCTTCCGCACCCACTCCAACCAGAGCTGGGGATTGAGTCTGCAACTGAGGTACGTGCCCTTGACCGGAATTGAACCTGGGACCCTTCAGTTCGAGGGCCAGTGTTCTATCCACTCAGCCAACCTGGCTAGAGCTAAATGTTTTTTGTTAGGTAGAAGGTGTATGTATGTATGTTTGTTCATTAAACTCAGACTTGCAAGATAGATAGTACATTTTTTCTATAAGTAAACTCTTTTAAGTTCATTTTGCACCTTTATTCTAACAACTGTGGAAAAAAATTAATCAATTATCACCCTCTCCAAAATTGTATCTAAATTTGATAGGGGCTTACCTAGTGCAAAGATAATGAGATGGGAGAGTTGGGGACGTTTTACCCTTGTTGTAACCACTGAGACATCCCCCCCCTCTCCTCCGCCCTCCCCTCCCACCCCCCTACCCCCGCCCCATTGAGTAATTGACTGTCTTAGGCATTGTTTCTTCTTTCCCAGTGGTTTAAGGCCGTGGTCGGCAAACTGCGGCTCTTTGGCCCCTTGTGTGTGGGTCTTCCACAAAATACCACGGCCTGGGCGAATCTATTTTGAAGAAGTGGCGTTAGAAGAGTTTAAGTTTAAAAAATGTGGCTCTCAAAAGAAATTTCAATCGTTGTACTGTTGATATTTGCCTCTGTTGACTAATGAGTTTGCTGACCACTGGTTTAAGGTATTCGTATGTGTCCTTTAAAATCTTGCCCTAGATTCTACTCTGTCTACTTCATTTCTGTTTCATTAAGATTTAGTTCTTCAAGATACCTTGTCCTAGCAAAAGTGCAGTGACATTAGCATTCTCAGTCACTGCTAGTGGAAATGTATAGTTCTGGGAATATGCATATAGGAATTTAAATATGATCCTATCCTTTGATTTCATTTTTAGGAATATAACCTAAGGAAGATGCATGTAGAAGTATATTTATATACCTCTGGGTGGTGGAAGTTATGAGATTATTTTCTGTTTCTCATTCTTTTCTATTTCTTCCACGTTTCTGTAATACTCGTCTACCTTTCTTCCTCCTTTCCTCCATCTTTTTCTTTCCTCTATTTTTTTCCACAGTATTCAATTGCTTTATTTTTATTAGTATTAAAATGGTATATGGCAGTAGAGAATGTGTGGGAAATCTCTGTATCTCCTGCTCAATTTTGCTGGGACTATAAAATTGGTCTAAAAATAGTCTACTTTATAATAACATTTAGCAAATAAATGTAATGGGGCTTTAAAAAGAAGAGGCTATGTCTTACTGGGTTAACATGTGGTTCATAGTAGAAACTCAATAAATCATTGTTGAATTATTATTTTTCCTAAGCCAGGTTTACTCTTTGTATGAGGCAGTAGGCTCTTTGTGTTTTAAGCCTATATCCTACTGTCACTGGTAAAGGGGTTCTTGCCCCACCCCCTTCAAGATAGAAATCAAGAGATGAGTCCAAACAAGATTCAAAAGAAGAGGTTAACTGCCCGGCTGGTGTGGGTCAGTAGTTGAACCAGGAACCAATAGGCTGCCCGTTCAATTCCTGGTCCTGGCACATGCCCCGGTTGCAGGCTCACTCCCCAGTGGGGGCTGTGCAGGAGGCAGCCAATCGATGACTTCCTCTCTCATCAGTGTTTCTGTTTCTCTCTCTCTCTCTCTCTCTCTAAAAATCAGTTAAAAAATATTTTTTTAAAGAAGAGGTTTACTGAAAACATGGTGGAGGGACAGGAGAGCTAGAGGGAGCTTGATGCTTCAAGAGGGAGCACATAGTAGAGAAACCCAGTGAACTGCTACTGGGCTCTGGCTTATACAGGGCTGGGTTCTTCACCAGGTGCAGAGTAGATTTATTTGCTTTCCAGGTCTCCCCTATCCTCCTCCTCCCCCCACCCCCCCAAGAGCTGGCATCAACCAGTGTAGGCATAGAGCGGAGCTCTTTGGGGAGCGCCTGAGGAGAAACTTGAAACTTACCTACGAGAGGCTTAAAAACCAGCTGAAGAGCATTCCTATAGTTAGTGGTTTATTTCTTTTTAAGGTGATATGTCATGACTAAATTCCTGCAGATATTTTTTAAAGTCTACTTTAAAAAAGATTATTTATTTATTTTTTAGAGAGAGAGGAAAGGAGAGATAGAAACAGATTTATTGTTCCACGTATTTATGCATACATTGGTTGATTCTTGTATGTGTCTTGACCGGGATGGAACCCACAACCTTGGTATATCCAGACAATGCTCTAATCAGCTGAGTTACCTGGCCAGGGCTAAAGTGTACTCTTAATTGAATATCTTTCTTATTCCAAAGACATTCAGTCTTTTTTGTTCATTAATTATTTGAGTTGTCTTTGTGCATTAAATGTCATATTTTATAAAGTACCACAATATCCAGGATGGTTGTGCCCACATTCATTTTTCCAATGCATGGATTAAAGTGATTTAAATGTTTTCTTTTTACTCTAGTGGTTCCCCCTGGAAGTCCTGGGCCCATTACTCGGCACGGGTCCTATGACAGTTTAGCTTCCGACCACAGTGGACAGGAAGATGAAGAATGGCTTTCTCAGGTAAAACTGAAATGTTTGGCCTATTAGAATGAAAGAAAACAGGAATCTGTTGTCTGTTTCTATTCTTCAATTTTAAAAAGTATTTTCCTTAGAGGAAAATGGACAGAACTGGGACCTTTTATTTAGGATTGCTAATAAGCTAATCAGTTGTCTTTCTATATTAAGAAATTTTCCTAAATACTGTTGCAGAATATATAACACCTATTATTTTATACACACACGTGTGTGTGTGCATTAGCTTTCATGCAAAGGACATAAAGTACACTTACCTTTCAAACATTCCGTTTATATCCCTCAGGACCTTGCGTTTTAGATGGACACTTTGGATTAACATAAGAATTGGCCTTGTTAAAACAGTGAAGTCATTCAGCATTCCCTGGGATTTGTTTTGTGGGGCCAACATTTTCTGAAAATCAGGCCCATACTTTGGTTGGGGAAGCTTAGCATTCTAATCTTCGAGTCCTGGTTTTGCCCGACTGGGTTTCCTCTCCTTGGCTCATGCAGGGCTGCGTCCAGCGGTCTCTACAGCAGCCCTGCAGCAGCTCCCAGAGACCCTTCCTCCCGTGCCAGGTGAAGCTGTCTTCATCTCAGGGCTTTGAAATAAAAGATACTTGGGCAGCCCTCAAAATGATGAGATTACAAATGACTTCATTACAAATCCTGTTATGTCTGCTTCAAAGCTGACATCATTCGATGAAGCGAACGACCTGTCTCCAATTACCAATCCAGCGGCTTTTCATCAGACAGGTGCCTCGGCGGAGGCCGGCTGCCAGTTTACTGCTTTCACAGGGAGGGTTGCCCGAAAAGCTAACCGGAATCTGGATGCCGGAGAAACAAATTGCTTCTGGGTGACACATGTCATCACGCCGAAAATACTCACAGGACGCTCCTTGAAGGAGGGTCACTGTTTCAGTTCCTGGCAGATAGAGGAACATCCTTTTTTTTTTTTTTTTTTTTTTTTTAATATATTTTATTGATTTTTACAGAGAGGAAGGGAGAGGGATAGAGAGTTAGAAACATCAATGAGAGAGAAACATCGATTCAGCTGCCTCCTACACACTCCCCACTGGGGATGTGCCCGCAACCAAGGTACATGCCCTTGACCGGAATCGAACCTGGTACCCCTCAGTCCGCAGGCCGACGCTCTATCCACTGAGCCAAACCGGCTAGGGCAGGAACATCCTTTTTTGAGGATAACACAATAAAGTTAAAAAAAACAACAACAAACAAGATGGCTGTCAGAGAAACCAATGCCCTTCACCTCAACTTTTCAATTAGGAAAAGGGGTAATGTGTGCTGTCAGTGTGAACATCCACACAATATGTTTGTCCCGCACACAACACGGGAGTGAATAGGAACATCTGGCCATCGCCTCCGTGAAATGTCGCGGGCATCTGTTTACCTCTCGGCTCTGCGATACTGACGGTTTTGAGTTCAATACGCGCAGCATGCTTTCTCTGTGGCCTAATTTATGTTGCTGAATACAACTACTCAGCTCAGAAATCACTGTCCTAAATCTGAGTGGTTGTCTCCCCGTGACTAGCGGGAATGTGAATATTGTTCCAAGAGCACGATGCTTTCTTTGCCCTTCAGAACTTCAAGCCCAGAGCTGTACTCTGAACCTTTTCCGTTATGTTTTGGTAAGAATTAATTACTGCAACCAGAGACTTGTGATTGAATATAGAGGCACTCAGGGCAAAAGGGAGGCAAATGGGAAGTCAGTTCCATCAAGCACGGTCACAGGCATGGATGTAGCAATTAGAAGACATTGAGAAATAGTCTTTCACCGAAGGTTTACATGTGTGCATCTTACTCACGTTGCTCATCTGTAAAGTTACATACTACGTTTGTTTTCAAGTCTTATCCAGTATCTTCTTCTCTGCTTTCTCTTTAGTTTCACTTAATATTGGCAGCATTCCCAGCCCCCTCCATAGACTAAGCATGAAATTCATACAGCATTTTGGTTTTACTGTTTTGTGGCCCTTAAAATACCCGTGTCACTGTTCGTGGTAGCTGAGAAAACACTCTCTTAATATAAAAGTAGATTATGGGGTGTTTTGATAGGAGTTAGTAAATATTATAATATTTAAATGGAGTTTTGGGTGGTGAAAATTATTTTATATCTATTCCCTCCCCCTCCCCCTGGATAGTTTAAGAATAACTTCAGGCTTGTCACGAGCTTGGTCCTCAGTGCAGGAATCACTTTTAATCTGTGGATTAATAGGTGCGGTATTCAGTGCATGCCCAGGGTGATAAGTACTGTCTAGAATGAATGAGAAAGGTAGTTCCTAGGGGTTGACCCTAGTCATGTGAGACAGGCGGCTGGTCCTTTTACTCTCATGTGATTTTTGTTTTGTATATGTGTGGGTCTGGTGTATGTGTATGTTTGTGTATGTGTGTGTACACATATATATGCACAAAATGAATTTTTTGTTTATTTTTGTGAAAACCTGTAGGAGGGAGATAGTGAATGTCTGCTTAGGCTGTAATTATCTTTCCCTTTTGATTGTGGGTATCCTGGCCCTCCTTCACTTGGTCAAAATGAACTTCTTGGAGAATATTTGTGTTCAGGGACAGGATGGGGGCAGGTTGTGAAAGGCTCTCAAAGGTCCTACCACATTGAAATCATGAGTCCCATTCCGTTTCAGGTAGAGATTGTGACGCACACTGGACCGCACAGGCGTCTGTGGATGGGCCCACAGTTCCAGTTCAAAACAATCCACCCCTCAGGCCAGACCACAGTCATATCGTCCAGTTCATCAGTGTTGCAGTCTCATGGTCCGAGTGATACTCCACAACCCCTTTTGGATTTTGATACGGATGATCTTGATCTCAACAGTCTCAGGTAAGAAAGAAGTAAGAACTAGCGGAGTCATTTGACTGGGTTACTACTTTCATTTGTAATGAGCATCTTCGGCAACCTTTACATTTCCCCATTTGGGCACAGCGTCCTGTTGCAGAATTCATGCCCTGTATTTTGTGATTCCTTATCATTGGGGATCTCATGTGAGATCTCATTAGATACAGTGTGCTTCAGATTGTATTTCCCAATGCCACTTTCCTGAAACCCTTCAGAATTTTCGTCAGGGACTTTCCTACTTCTTACACTAAAGAGCTCCCACTATTTGTTATCTAGTTGTACACCTGAAACCTATATAATTTTATTAACGAATGTCACCTCCGTAAATTCAATACAAAATAAATAAATGAAAAGACCAAAAAATAAATTTAAAAGCAATAAACAAATCCATAAAATTCACTGTGCAATTCAACATCCCCACTATTTAATGCCGCATTTCCATTACCTCTGTCAGTTTGTTTTTATTTTTCTCTTATTATGAAAAAATTTCAAGCTTATAAACATGTATAAAATTAAAGAGAATAATAGAATAAACCCCAGGTGTTTGCCACCCAGCTTCAACACATCAATTCCTGGCCAGTCTTGTTTCATCCATAGCACCATCCACACCTCACTCACAACTCTGGATTATTTAGAAACTCTACTATAAATTGAATTAATATTGGGAAACTTATTAGGCTACATAAGTTTTTGAGGCCAGGAGGGAGCTTTACTTTGCCTCACCTGACCATAGACTACCTTTTGTTCTCTCAAGAACCAGAAAACATCTTTTGAAGAAATTTCAAATAAACTCTTCCTCTTTTCTCTGCCCCACCATTTTACCTTGGCTCAGGTAAAATAAGCTGGGGTGAATGGACATTGGGCCGTGTACCACGCTGCCCATGATGGCAGTGATCAGTGTTTAATGTCATCATTCCAACTTCTGGTACTCGATCAAATGGATTTGCACTTTACCTCCCTCCCATTTCTTTCGTATAACAAACATACACATTTAAACTGCGCTTTCTATAGCTACGAACTCTTTTTCTGCAGTTCATACTTGGCATTTTAGGCTTGTGTAATCTGTCCCATAGTGATTATCAACCTCTTCTCTTCCATCAGTACCCACTAGAATCTCCATGCTTCAGTCAAGTCATGCTCCTCACCGCACCTGCATTTCTCATGCTCAGTCACAAATCCAAGGGCTTGCTTGTTCTAGTTCTGTGCTTAATGGGCACCTCTTGCTCCTTTGCATATGTACATATCCTGTTACTGTATGCAGGTGCAATTCCTGTTACCCCTTGACAAACTCTTCATCTGCTGTGGACCATTCATTCATTCCTCTACTCAGTTCGGAGCCTTTATTCCCTTCTTCATTTTGACATGTTAGTTATCTTTCCCTCAGTCATAATGTCCATGTGCTATACCATATACCCCCACACAGACCTTGTGTTTCATGTTTTGTTTCTGCTTATTCCAAGAATAATAGCAATACATGATTAATATTCAGCAAATACTTATTGAATAAACAAAGTTCCAAATGCATGCATATATTGTTATAGCAAGTTTTTTTTTTTAATTCTATTAAGTTGCTTAGGAAGCTCGGATTTTTTAGTCATACAGACAATTGTATATTCGTGTTATTAATATAATACAGCTACAAATAGACCCTTGGTATTTATAGATTTACCATTCATAAGCAATTTGAAATTGTATTTAGTAAATAGCAGTTTTTCTGGGATTCTAATTGATTCTTTCATGCTAATTGATAATTTTATGGAGATAACTCAGTTAGATATTAGTGATCCTAGCTAAACCCCTGGTAGTCACCTCCAACACAAGTTTTAAAAAATATGTATCTTTTATTGATATCTTTACAGAGAGGAAGGGAGAGGGATAGAGAGTTAGAAACATTGATGAGAGAGAAACATTGATCATCTGCCTCCTGCACACCCCCCACTGGGGATGTGCCCTCAACCAAGGTACATGCTCTTGACCTGGGACCCTTCAGTCTGCAGGCTGATGCTCTATCCACTGAGCCAAACCGGTTAGGGCACTCCAACACAGTTTTGCTGTCCTATGCTTATTGTCTTATATAAAGTAACTTTCACTGAGAGTTTTAAGGCAATTACCAAAAAATGTGTATCTAGTATTGCTGGCTTTTATAGAAGGCATTGCTAGTTACTGCATTTTTCTTGAATTAGAGGATTCTCAGAACTCTTCATATTTGCCTCTTGCAAAAGCCAAAGGTCTCTGTATGAAGTATTTTGTTTTCTCTCCCAATCTACTTAATATATTTCTTTAGATTAATGTTAAATTTCCAATCCCTTACTTGATAGATATTAAATAATGTACAAAGAGAAGTGGCGGCGGGGGGGCAGGGGGGGCGCGGTCAGGAGTGTAGAAAATTTTTGCTGTTTCTTGTGCAAGAGTCAGGGACCACAGCTCCTCTGTTTGCCCTACTTCAGAATGAATGGGTCTTTAATGGATTGGGCTATGCCAGCATTCCTGATTTAAGGTCTGTTGTAGCAAGTGACAGTTTTGATGCCAGTAACATATATGAATTAAATTAAATTGCATTGCAGGATCCAGCCGGTCCGCTCTGACCCAGTCAGCATGCCAGGGTCATCCCGTCCAGTCTCAGATCGAAGAGGAATTTCCACCGTGATTGATGCTGCCTCAGGTAGAAAACTACCTCCAAAATGGTTGCTGGATAGTTCTGTGCATTTTTAAATTCCCTTTCTTGCACAGTGTGAAGAATGATAATATTTTACCTTTCTGTCTTTGTTTTTAGTTTTGTTTTAGGATGTGTGTGCTTGCCTCTGTGTGTGTGTGTGTGTGTGTGTGTGTGTGTGTGTGTGTTTTACAACAATACTATACCGACATTTGTTGCCGAACAGTGCCATGCATTTAAATATTGTTGAGGTTGGTGAATGATGCGGTGGAGTTGGCACTTGATTAAATGTAATGAACGCAGTATTGAAGGCTACAGGGTTGATGACTGCTTTGCCTTTGATCTTTCAAATGTGGAGAAGCAACCTTGACAGAGAACGTAAATACAATATATGGATTCAATTTACTCAACCTGTTGAGTATCAAAGTGCCTGATCTGTGGAAGGAGAGAGTCCAAATGCTGAGGCTTAAACGGTCCTATTATTGAAAGCATAAAGTTTAGAAATTCATTAACTTAGCTCTAGTCTATCTATCACAGTTATTAACTTCCTATCCTTGGCCCCACGCCAGGAATATGTATCATTAGTACCTGGAAGTTGGTCTCTGCCTCGGTTAGGTGAGAGTTGCCGTATCAGTATTGTAAAGCTGTATTCTGCCAGCTCTGCCAAATATAGAAACTGTTTGTAATAATTTTCTCATCTCCAAATGGAGTGATAAAGAAAATAAGGACAGCCGTGCTTCATATTGTGGAGCAGCTGCCGAGCATCTGAAGATAGCACACAGCAGGGTTTCATCAAAAACATCCCTTACAAGTAGAATTATTAAATACTTGGCATTAGGGAGACAGTTGAGTCTGAGAGGATGTTAATCTACAGCAATTTTAAAATCCCCAGAGACCAATGATTTGATTGAGGCTTAAACTGTGAAAGAAAATGGGGAGGAAAAAACCCAAAACTGATTTGTGAAGGTCACTTTTCAAAGACCATAGCTTCTGTTTCTGACTGTCTCTGGGTGGATTTTGAAGTTTGAAAGCTAATGGCTTTTGTACGTTTTGTTCTCTTTCTGATTTATATTTTTGAGGTCTGTGGATTGCACCTTGTGTCTGATAGAGCTGTCCACATCCGGGGCTCTGCCTTCACATTTAACATAGACTCTTACATTAGAGCAGTGGTTGGCAAACTGTGGCTCACGAGTTGTGGTTTGCCACTCTGTTGACTAATGAGTTTGCCGACCACTGGGATAGGTAGGAACAACAGCAGCCTGTAATTATTGGAACCGAGAGTCTAGGTCAGTGGTCGGCAAACTCATTAGTCAACAGAGCGACAAACCGCGGCTCACGAGCCGCAGTTTGCCGACCACTGCATTAGTGGACCCATTCTTGTTCTCCGATTTAACTTGGCAACCACGGCTATCTCCTGGAAACAAGGACAGAAATGCGTCTGTCTATCATTGCTCCTGTGCATTGAATGAGATGTTGAAATAGGTGACTTAGACAATATATCTTCTTGGCTATGTCCATGGGAAGATGCTAACAGGCCCTGCTTATCTGGGGTTATTCTATCTAATAAAAGAGTAATAATATGCAAATTGACCGTACCTCTGCTACACCCACAAGCCATGCCCACCAGCCAATCAGGAGCAAGTATGCAAATTAACCCAACCAAGATGGCTGGGCCACAGAGAGAGCAGAAGGCTTGGGTAGCCCCCGGAATGGAGGAAGCCAAGCTTTCCGCCTGCCCTGGCAGGCCCAGGCCTCTGCTCAAGGCTACAAAGTTTCAATTATAGAAGATAAATAAACCCCAACAAAAATGGCAGCAGCCATGGAGCTGGAGAGAGCAGGAGGCTTGGGTTTCCCCTGGCAATGGAGGAAGTCAAGCTTTCTGCTTGTCCTGGTGGGCCCAGGCCTCTGCTCAAGGCTACAAACTTTCAATTATAGAAGATAAATAAATTCCAACAAAAATGGCTGGGGCCAGGGAGCGAACAGGAGGCTTGGCTCCACTCAAGGCTACAAAGCTTCAATTATAGAAGATAAATAAATCCCAGATACCAGGGTCTCCGCTTGGGTCGCCGAGGGGTGTGGCCGGCTTGCAAACCACCACAGTCCCCTCGCCCAGGCTGCCCCACACGCCAAGGGAACCCCCACCTGATCCAGGACACCCTTCAGGGCAAACCAGCTGGCCCCCACCTGTGCACCAGGCCTCTAGCCTATCTAATAAAAGGATAATATGCAAATTGACCATCACTCCAACACACAAGATTGCTGCCCCCATGTGGCCAAAGATGACTGCCCCCATGTGGACACAAGATGGCCAGCAGGGGAGGGCAGTTGGGAGAGACCAGGCCTGCAAGGGAAGGCAGTTGTGGGCGATCAGGCCAGCAGGGGAGGGCAGTTAGGGATCATCAGGCTGGCAAAAGAGAGAAGTTGGGGGCGACCGGGCCTGCAGGGAAGGGCAGTTGGGAGGCACCCAGGCCTGCAGGGAAGGGCAGTTGGGAGGCACCCAGGCTTGCTGGGGAGAGCAGTTGGGGGGGACTAGGTCTGCAGGGGAGAGGGCAGTTAGAGGTGACCAGGCCTGCAGGGAAGGGCAGTTGGGGGGGACCCAGGCCTGCAGGGGAGAGCAGTTGGGGGGGACCAGGTCTGCAGGGGAGGGAAGTTAGGGGCAAACAGGCTGGCAGGGGAGTGGTTAGGGGGTGATCAGGCTGGCAGGCAGAAGCGGTTGGGGGCAAGCAGGAAGGCAGGGAGGCGAGCAGTTGGGAGCTAGCAGTCTTGGATTGTGAGAGGGATGTCCGACTGCCCGTTTAGGCCCGATCCGGCCTAAACGGGCAGTTGGACATCCCTCGAGGGGTCCCAGATTGGAGAGGGTACAGGCTGGGCTGAGAGACACACACCCCCGTGCACGAATTTTGTACACCAAGCCTCTAGTCACTTATAATTGTGAATCCTGGAAATGATGTATTAACCTGAAGTCTTTCATTCAAGATTGTTTTAGACTTTGTTGGGGTTTTTAAAATATTCCTAATCTGCTGTATTATCACTTTTTTAGAGTCAAGTGACTAGCAACCAGCCAAGTGAAATACATGTCACTAAAGAAGTTGCCATATATGTTATTAAAAGTTGCCCTATTCAGCTCTGTAGTGTGAGGTAATAAAATGTTTATCATGTAGCACTATCTCCACTTTAGCTCTTCATAAAGTTATCTCATGCCACAGAGAGGGACTTCAGTGAATTGTTACAATCATGGTTTTGCTTAACTCTGTTACAAGAAGAGTTTTAAAATCGATGTTTGAATATGGGAATGATGTCTTTGCCCTTGACTTACATTTCCATCAGAGACACATCGTAGGAGTTTCTGGGGTGTTGTTTGACAGCGCAGAGCTCCTGCCTAAAAGCACCAATCTTGTGAGCAGAGAAAGGATTTCTCAGTGACCAGGCTCTATTGTTACTTTTCTAGGACTATTTTCACTCCAGACAATCATAGCTTATTTTTGGAAGAAGCCAAAGCAATGACATGTGTGTGCTTTCTCTAACTGAGCTAAAGAAACCCCGTAAGTGAGGAATTGGACTTTTATGAATGATTCTCTCTCTCTCCAATTCTCTACTTTTCTACTCCTTTTTTCCACACTTTTTTTTTTTAAATGAGTGAATAATGTTTTGTTGGGGAAACTTTATCTACTTTATCTGATAGGACCATTGACGTAACAGATTTACTTTTCTATTGACATTTAACATGATAGAGGCTAAATAGTTTGGATCTTTTTGGAAACAGTTATGGGAAAATTCTGTTTTTGATTCTTCTATTAAAAAGAGTCTAACTATTTTTGTAATTGCTCCTGAACTAGGAAGTGCTTCCCCAATTATGACCCATGTGTTCAAGTCAGCCGCATGCTGTGAATATGCTTATTTGGAGTTTTGTTTGCCTTTGCTTAGAGATACGAGCAGCGTGGCGGCACCTCTGATGATGCGTCCGGCTTTGTATTACCTTCAAGCAATTTGGACGGTGAAATGTACTATCCTTTTCATTGTTCCTGTGGCACGTTTCTTAGCTCTCCTTCTATGCTAATGACACCTTTTGCTCCTTCTGTCTAAACTGGTGGTGATACAATTATTTTTCATACAGTCACTTTTCAGAGGCTTAGAATTTAAAATTTCATCGTGATGCGATTAAGTCTTTTGTTAATGTAACAATTTTCGAAGTGAAAATATGTTATTTGAACCTTGGCTCTGCGTGTTATATTTTAGATATCTATGTATTATGTATTATGCTCGTCATGTTATTCTGTTGAAACTAAAAGGGATCATCAGAGGTGTGGCACTTTTGCTAAGAAATATTTCCCCCAACAAATTTCTTGATTATGTAGTGTATCTGTGCTTCACTGCTTCCCATGGAACACATTCCTAAAACATATGGTTTTACATTAACTTAGGTGACTGAGGCATAGCGTAAACTCTAGCCTTTAGATACCTCTGAACCAGCTGCTCATTGTCACTATATAAATATGTCTGATTTAGACTCAGCAGATTTATAACTGAGGAGTGTTATTTCATAATGTGCTTCATCTGATCTTGGTGATTCAGAAGACACTGTCTTACCTGAGGTTTTGCACTAGATAAATGTGAGGTGTTCCCTTATTGACTAAGGAGAAGACCATGCTGGAAATGGACTTGATAGGATCTTACCATTACACACTACCCAGAACAAACAGAATTTGAAGGAACTGCTCCATTTTCCAGTGTCCAACTAATTAATATCACTGTCTCTGAGTTGTAGACAGTATTTCTAGACAAAGTACCTTCTGGATTACTTACCATTTTATTTCACTGTACATTCCTATTGATTAGGTACCTGAGAGTTTCTTCCATTATTGGTCCTTTATAACACGTGTCCTACATAGGTGTAGGGCCCCTGACGTGAAAATGGACAGGTAGTTCTGTGTCCTGTGGAAACTTTGTTCCCAAGTCGGTGACGGATGCTCATGTTCTGAGCCTTGTAGGCTGTCCCCGTTGGATAACTTAATAATAACTCTGGTTGCTTTTGAGTCATCCACACAGAGAACCTAGAAAGAACTAGTTTATCTGAAGTCTGCTTGTCCTGATTTGTGGTTTTGCTATGGAAGTTGGTATTTACCAAGAAAGAAATCAAAGCAACTGAGATAAAAAAAACAAAAACAAAAACAAAAAAACAGACTTATTCCTGGCTCATATGAAAAGCAGAGATCTTTGTCAAATTCTACTGAAGTAAGCATTCCATGGAGAAAGGTGTGGTTAGAAGTGGTGGGAGCAGCATTTAAATGTAGTCCTGAGGAAGGTGACAGCAGGAGAAGGAACATTGTGACAGATAAATAAAATTACTTCTTACCCTTTAGTACAGACTCGGTCACATAAGGTGTCTCGTACCACATCCAGCATTTCAATACCTAGGGACAGAGGTGCCGACCTGGTATTGGTTCCTGTTCTTGACTCAAGAGAAATGTTATTTTCATTGTGCAACTGAAGGAATCTAAGGAACTTCTATGAAGTTAATTCAGGAGATAGTTTTCCAGCACACAGTTTTGCCCAGTATCAAAATAATTTATTATTTATTGAAGAAAATGATAGACTTAAAAATCCAAATTGGTTTCATTTGATTGATTTTATGATAGTTCTTTCCCCCTGCTTTATGTTTTTGGCATTCAGTGCCTCAGACCTTGGATAAAACAAATAATACTTATTAGAGAAGTCGATAGGGCAGGCAACAAGGAGGTTATTCAGCACTGAAATCCCTGCCGGAAGGATGTTCTCACAAGAGGTATGCTTCCACCATACAGACTTTACTGATGGACAGGCGCAATATTTCTAACGGGTATATTGCATTGTGTCCACTGTCGCTATTCCAACCTGAGGCAGACTTAGCCACTTTATCTTAGAGCCCTCAGAGATACGAGATGCTGGTGGTAAGAGGCAAAGAGATTTTTAAGAAACACCATTCCTCAAGTCAACCTGGGTGAGGCCACTGAGCTCGGTGACTCTAAAACTGAAGCTGAGTGACAAAAGCCATGACATTATATTCATGGCCTTGAACTGTGGCTGAAACCTTCAACAAGTTATGTTTAAGTACCTAGCCATTCTTCTGTATCTGTAAAAAGAATTTAAGGTTTCCTGTGCAAAAATTTGTTTCACACCCCCCCCTTTTTTTTTTGTGGCAGGGATGTCTTCAAATTATTGCCTAAAATAATTTCCAGATATAAATGACATTAAGTTTTGTAGAAATACTGGAATATTTCTTTGAGTAAATGATTTGGTATTCATTTAATCGAGTTCCAGATAGTCTTTGTGATTATAAGGTGTCGAAAACTGCAAGCATTCTTGGACCTTGTGTATTCAGAGCCGGTGTGGGATCGGTAAGAGGATTATGGATGAGCGTGAAATTAAAAGAAGGCTTAGCCTTCACTTGTGGATAGTCCCTCGTATGGGGGGAAAGGAGGTCAGTAATTTTACCTGGACTCTATCTATGGTTGAAACAGCTAGTAAACAAGCTCACACATAAAGGTTGGCCTTTTTAGTAGAAATGAGGAAGTTTATGCATTGTTTCAGCTCTACTCTAATGAACACCTATGGTCTGTATCAAATAAAAAATAAGTTTTAGAGATTAAAAACATAGAGAAAAGACCTGATGAGCCCACCAGGATAGGGCTGGGCCACATCTCTCTCCTTCTGATTTAAATATTCCTCTATTCTTCTTTCTAATATTTATAGGATGTTAGAAGATGAAATGCGAGTTAACAGTGTGGAAAAATTTAGCTCAGCACAATTAAGAAACAAATGATTGCCCCACTTGAAGATGAAGAAACTAAACAGAAGTAGAAGAAGCTGTTGGGAAAGTTGTGGGGTTTTTTTTGTTTTGTTTTGTTTTTTTGTTTTTTTTGGTTTTTTTGATGACACATTGCTTCTCTGAATAAATCTTTGTGTCCACTAAAACCGCGCCTTTGCTTTCTCTATTGCAAGCACCAAGAGCCTGTCATGACTTTAAGTCTCCCCTAAGCACTTTCCGAGGGAATTGGTGGCATTCTCGCCACTGTTGATACACCATGGCACCACATATTTATATGGGGCTTTTTGGCTAAAAGACCCAACTTTTCTCTTTTTGTACCCTTATTCCTACATCTTTAATACAAGGCTGGACTGTTTATGTAGTCTGTTGCCTGAGACTGTGGTGGCAAAGGGACAATATTAGGGGCAGTATTAGAATTTGTTTAAGTCTGAACCGGGAATTCCATTTGTCTTAGTGACATTAGTGTCAAACTGTTAGTGCCACACTATTTTAAATTGTGTCCAAGAGCCTGAGAGGCTTGGGCTTCTAGGTGTCATCTATAAACTTAGAAACAAACAAAAGAGCCTCCTCCATTGAATATGGAAGCCCCGAGAGCAATTAAAAAGCAGCCTGGGACCTCACCCGGGCAACTCGGCGGAACCAGAGCTCATGGCATTCCCCTGGATATTGTTGAAATCTGTCAGAGAAAAGCTAAAGCAAATAATCAAAGGGAAAATAATTGTTCCTGGGAAAAGTTTTGTTTTGGAAGCTAAGTGTAGTGGAAAGAATTGTTGGTTCTAGTCTCAGCTCTGCCTGTAACTATGTACTTGGCATATTGCTTCAAAACCCAAGGCTTTCTTCCATAAAATGAGGAATCAAAGTAGCTTATTTCCAAATTCCCTTCCAGCTTAAAAAAATTGGTAAGTTTGTACTTTGGCTCACCTTTGAAGAATTTTACTGTATTCTTTTTAATCTTCACCTGAGAATATGTTTCCACTGACTTGGAGAGAGAGAGGAAGGGGTGGGGGAGAGAGAGGGAGGGAGAGAGAAAGAGAGGTTGAGAGAGATTGAGATTGAGATTGGTTGCCTCCCATACGCATCCTGGCCGGGGCGGGGCGGGGTGGGGGGGTGGGAGTGGAACCTGTAACTTTTTGGAGTGCGGGCAACACTCCGACCAACTGAGCCACCCGTCCAGAGCTCACATTGGAAGAATTTTTGAAAATTAGGACGTGTTTACATATAACAAACATGCATGTATCTTAAATCATACAGCTTGCATTTTATACCCATGTAATCACCACTCAGATCAAAATTAGAATATCTTTATTTTCCCAGGAAGTTCCCTTCTGCCTCTTGCAGGCAATACTGCCTTTGATTTAGAGATTACCACTCTGACTTTCATCATCAGATTAGCTTTGTCTGTGTTGAACTTCATGTAAATGAAATCATTCTATAATACTTATTTGTGTCTGGCTTCTTTTACTCAACTTAATGCTTTTGAGACTCATCCAGGTGTTACACGTGTCACTGGCTCATTTTTAAAAATATTGCAGTATAGTATGAATATAACACAAGTTTACGTATCCATTATCCTATTATTTTCCGTTTCAGGCTTATTATGAATAAAGCTGCTTTAAACTTTCCTGTACAGGTCTTTTTTTTTTTTTTTTTTTGGACATATGCAGTCATATCTTTGAGGCATATACCTAGGACTGGACTTGTTGTCTCACAAGGTAGGCTTGTGTTTAGCTTCATTAAGAACTGTCAAGAAAGTATTCCAAATTACGATGCCAGTTTTCACTCTTAACAGCAAGGTGCAAGCTATTCTGGTGAACATAAACTGTGATTTTAATTTGCCTTTCTCTGATGAACACTGGTATTGAGCTCCTTGAATACAGGGTGGGGCAAAAATAGGTTTGCAGTTGTGAGTTTAAAAGCACAGTTTATTTTTTTATTGCTTATTAATTATTGTATTATTTTCCCAACAAACAACTGCACACCTACTTTTACCCTGCCCTGCATACCCACTGGTCATTTGAATGGCTTCTTTTGTAATGACCTTTTGAAGTCTTTCACTAATTTTTATTGGGTCTGTTTATATTGAATTTCAGGTGTTTAAATATTTTGGATGCAGGTCTTCTGTCAGATATTTTGAAAAGATTTCCTTTCATTCTATTGCCTTTTCACTTGTTTTTGACAAGAAGAAGTACAATTTTTCCATTGCTTTTTCCTTTTATGTTTTGCACAGAAAAAAAGTTTCCCTTTCTCCTGGTCTAGAAGTGATGCTTTTCTTTAGTAATTGTACAGTTTTGGCCTTTGTATTTATATCTATGATCCTTTTCAAATTTTCTTTTATTTTGAAATGAGGCCAGGATCAAGGGTTGGTTTCTTCCATACAGATAACCAGTTGCTCCAGCACCGTTTATCAAAAAGCCATGCCTTTTCCTCAATGTGTTTCAGTAATGCCTTAAAAAAAAGTCACGTTTTTTTCTGGATTCTCTATTATGTTTTATTGATTTATGTTCTGTCTTTGCACCATTATCATACCATTTTAACTCCTGTAGCTTTTTAGTAAGTTTTGAAACCTGACAGTTTAATGTCTCCACTTTTGCTTTTCATGTATATCTTGGCTGTTGTAGGTTCTTCACATTCCCACACACATGTATATGTACATAAATACGAGTGGTTCTTGGTGTGCTCCCCAAGACACTTTCAAGCAGTCTGTGCGCAAAAACTAGTTTTATAATAATATGAAGTCATTATTTGCCTTTTTAAAAATACTGTGTTGACATTTAGTACCGATGGTACAGTAGCAACAGTAGGTAAAACTGATGGAATCTCAGTATAGTAAAAGCAGTGTCAGCAAACTATACTGATGCTACCTACTCACACATAAAAGAAAAAAAAAAGCCATCATTACTTAGGAATGCCTTTGACACAATAAAAATTACTACATTTATTATATTAAAAATTTTAAATTTAATAAACATTCTATTAAATTTTGTTGCTTGTGTACTTCTTTTTAATATTCTGTATATCACATTGCAAGATAGATGTCCTGAGGAGATGCAATTGAATGATGGTTGTGGATTGAACCTAGCAACCATCTTACTTCAAAGAACAACTGACAAACCTTATTCAGACATGAGTATTTGGCAGACATTTTCTCAAAAATAAAGTAAGCGAAACACTTCAAAGAAAGGAGCTGGCATGTTTATTAACAGTGATAAAATTGCAGTCTTTAATTGGAAGTCACAAATTTGAAAACCATGTATTCACCTGTGTCCACCACTGTCTACCTTGCAAGTTTCTTATATTTAAAGACATCTCTGATGAGTTAAGTGCTGATGTCAACTACAGTGACATTTTTATATCCTCTGGTAAAATAAATGAGGATTTGGAAGATCTGCAATATTTTCCAAATGACCAATTTTATGATATTACAAAATTATGTATGGGTAATGGTCTCATTCCAAGGTAAGATAGGAAAAGAGATTTTAATATAAGAGAGAACAAAAGTTAATTGATACGGTCTCAGATATCATTGGAACTAACTTGTTAATGTGCCATATTAAAGAAAAATAGCCCCAGAACATGAAAAGATTCAGAATCTGAATTAGCTGCACCCTTTTGCAGTTACATTTTTGAGGGAGGTCAACTTGTCCTCACATACTTCACCAAAACCACGTATCGCAACAGATGGAATGCATAGGCTGATATGAGAATCTGCCTGTTGTCGATTACAGTTTTCTACTCCAAAAGTAAAAATGGCATTTATGCTAGTATCAATGCTGAAAGAGTTTCTTACTGTTTTTCAATGAGTTGAAAATAAACGTTCCCAATGTTGATAGGTAAAATGCACATAAACCAAAGCTCTTTGGAACTTTAAGTTTTTAAGAGTAGAAAGGGATCCTGATTCAAAAACAGGTTTGAAAATCATTGATATATACCCCCTCACACACATACACATATATATGACATATATATTCATCTCTACAGGAATTTAAATATTTGATTATAATTTCATTGAATTTGTAAATGAAATTTGGAAGGATTGACATAATTAAATATGCCATTGCATGAACCTTTTATAGCTATCCATTTATTTATTTATTTTCCTTTAATTTCTCCTAATATTTGTTAAGTTTTGATGTAGAAGTCTGAAACACATTTTGTATAATTTCTTTCAATTATTTGATGTTTTGATTCTAATATAGTGTTTTATTTCATCTTTCTGGTTTTTTATAGTATATAGAATAGAGTATTTTTTGCAGGTTGAACTTGTGTCTAGAAGCCTTTCTAAGTTCATGTATTCTGGTAGATTCCTTTGAATTTTCTACTATGCAATTATGTTATCTGCAAATAAAGATGGTTTTATTTCTTTTCGATCTTTATATCTTTTATTTTTTTACCCCTTATAGTTGCTTAGACTTCTAGTGCGATGTTGACTAGAAATAATGACATCGAACATTCGTATCATCTTAATCTTAGAGAAAAGTGTTTAATATTTCACTATTAAATAGTGTGTTAGGTAGAGTATGTTTGTTATGTATATTGCATGTAATGAAAAACTACGTTTTTATATTGTATCATTCTTATATTAGAACCCCTACATTCTTATGTTGTATCATTTCTTTACTGGAATGAGGGGAAAAATGGAAAAATCGTTAAAAGAACCAAATTGACATTCTACACCAGAAAAAAAAATATCTTAAATAAATCAGTGAATGGGCTTAACAGCTTACTGAATGTAGAGGAGAAAGGATCAGAGACTCAAAAAACAAGTCAAAATTTGTCAAAGCTAAAGCAGAGGCAGAAGAAAATAATGAAATAAAATAGAACTCAGTTTGAGAAGTGTGAGGGTTAGTATTAAACTAACGTGTAATTGTTACACATGGATGACAAGATGGAGAGAAGAGGGCAAAAGAAAAGAAGGACTGAGAATTTCCAACATTAATTAAAAATATCAACTCAAGAGTTTCAACAAAGTCAGTGTACCCCCAATTAGGATAAACACTACGAAAACCTTACCTAGGCACATCAGAGTCAAACTGTTGAAATCCAAAAAGCATGAAGCAATTTTAATAAGACTTTGTTTTCTTTGTTAGGTTCATATTTGGGTGAGGATGTGGAGCTTCGACAAAATTAGCGTGTCGAATAAGTTTCTTTGGCAGTATGAGATCCCTGTATCCCAATGATCTATGAAGAATCTTCAGGGCCTTAGCTGGTCTGGCTCAGTGGATAGAGCGTTGGCCTGTGGACTGAAGGGTCCCGGGTTTAATTCCAGTTAAGGGCGCATGCACAGGTTGCGGTCTCCATCCCCAGGAGTGGGTGTGCAGGAGGCAGCCATATGATTCTCAGAATGGATGTTTCTCTCTCCCTCTCCCTTCCTCTTAGAAACCAATAAAAATAAAAATATCTATCTATATAAAAAAAGAATCTTCAGGATATTTATTTTAAGAAAAAAAAAGTAAAAGATATGGGAAACCAATATTTATTGATAAACATCTAAGTGCCCAACACTGTGCTAGGTGTTTTCACATGCCTCATCTCATTTAATCACATTTAATTTAATCACAGGTCCATTTCAGAAATATGCAAAGAGTGGGACCTAAGACACGTAGCTCCTGATACTTAGAATTACTTACAGTGCATTATGGTGACACCTCAGATAAGTCCAAACCTCTTTTTACCCTGCCTGATCAAATATTCATTTCAAAGCACTGTCTGCTGAAATGAGGTACATGGGAGGTGAAGAGAATCAGCTATTCAAGTGGTGAAAATGTGTGAATGCGGCTGGCAGGTGAAGTTCCAGTATGATGAATTCCCAGCTTGTCCCTGCTGCTTCAGGCAACAGCTGACAGGCCTGACTGGCCACGGGCTTCCCATTTGTGGCATTGATAGGACTGAAAATTCTCGGTGTCACAGATACTTAAAAGCTGCCCCTGTTAGAGTGGATACAAACAGCGCTGGAGGGTCCTTTTTGCATAGAGATGTAATCAATATGGTCTAGAGTGCATGGCCTGAACCTATAATTATCTGGACGTTATAAAGGTGGCTCGTTGTTACAGAAAATGCTTATCTTCAGAACTTTGAGGCTACGTTGTGAATGGACAGAAGAAAAATAGAGGCTTTGTCAAACCTCTTTCTATACTTGGCAGTATTTTGAAGGCTATCATCATAATCACAGAGTAGGCTATTCTTATAGGATTAGAACATTGTATCTTTAAGATTTGGGGTGCTGAAGTCTATATCTCACCTCTGATGCTCTCCTGTGAAAGTTGTGGCTTGAATGTTATCAGCGTCTGATAGGGATTTTTTTAATACCAAAATAGAATTTCTTTTCATTGATCCAAGTACCTGGATTTGAAGTGCAGCTTAAATAATAATACATTTTTTGAGTTTGATCTCTTCCTGCAGCTAGATGTATGCTGAGAAAAGAAACAGGGTAAGCACATACCAATGGCATCCATGTTCCAGGGGCAAGAGTGAGTAGAAGGAGATGACACAGGTAGCAATTCTTAAGTCACTACTTTTACCACTGCATTTATGTATATTTTGACTGACATTAATTTGCCACCTGAAAATAGTAAAACTGCAGGCATAAAGTGATTTGACAGTTGATATGGATCCTGATTGTGCTGTCACTGCTTGGCTTAAGAGACCTCTGGATGGCATTATTATTGGGTTACCCTATAGGCAGGATGCTTTGATAAAGAGGGGGAAAGCAGTGCCTTGTAACAGAGGGCTCTCTGAGAACAAGGCTGTCTTTGTATTCCACATGCCTGGTATTGGTGCCTGCCAGCAGATAATCAATATTTGTTGCGTTGTTGATTTCTCATAAAAATAAGGCTTTATACCAGTGCTTCTCAACCTTTCTCATGCCGCGACCCTTTAATACAGTTCCTCATGTTGTGGTGACCCCCAACCATAAAATTATTTTCGTTGTTACTTCATAACTGTAATTTTGCTACTGTTATGAATCGTAATGTAAATATCTGTGTTTTCCGATGGTCTTAGGCGATGCTGCTAGCAATCCACAGGTTGAGAACCGCTGCTGTAGAGCCCAAGACCTACAGCAGCGGTTCTTAAATGACTTTAAGTTTATACCATAAAGGTGTTACATGCACATCTTTTAGAACATGTGCATGTATTACCTTTACCAAACAGAAGTGAATCTTTCCTTTTAACACTTAAATCACTTTAAGTTTATACCATAAAGTGATTAAAATTGAATAATGTTGCATCTTTCTATCACCATCCCATCACTTATACCTAGAATACATAATCTTGACCTAGAATCTTTTCTTAGGATTGCCCTTATGTTCACGATCATTATTCCTTTATTTGGGCCCTTGGTAAACTGTGTTAGAAGTTGGACTATTTTGCAGAGCATTTCAAATGATCTTTTATGTTAATTTAGAAAAGCATTATTATTTTTAAGTAGTATGTTTTTCATCTTTGATAGCTTTGATATAACCAGATAATAAAAATAAAGGAATTATGACCCTCAACCCAATTGTACTTGGGTCTCATTAGACTAGCGTGGAAATTTGCGTTTTAAGGTTTATCTTTATAAAGCATCAACTGTAGCAACTTCCTGCTTTCTGGCATCTGTGGTCCAGTCTGGCAATCTTCCACTGAAAGGAATGGACTTGCTTTTGTCTGGTCACACTAGGCTAACTTTCAGACGTATCATTGTATGGATCTTTGGGGCTGTCTTTTAACCTCGCCCATCTTAGACCTGGGCCCAGGATTTTGCCATATAGGGATGTGACCTAACTTCCATGAAGCCAGAAAGTTTTATTGAAGACTTGAGTGAGTTGTAATAATGCTCTAGGCCAGTGGTCGCCAACTGGTGGTTCGCGGACCACTGGTGATCCGTGAGGTCCAAAAGGTTGGCAACCGCTGGTTTAAGGAAACCTTTGGAGCAGCGGTCGCCAACTGGTGACCCGTGAGGTCAGAAAGGTTGGCAACCACTGCTCTAGGCAGCCCCAATGGCACATCGTATCTTGAGTCTCAAACCTGTTTTATTTCGGTGTTGGAAAGACCCCAGCTATTCTGTAAATGCAGTGTGTAGATTATAGGAAATACCAAAAGTTGCACTTGAAACTTTAATAACCTCTCGGTTAGTAATTGCTTCTTCAGATGAGTTTATATAGTTTTCAAATAAAAATGTTTGCATGACTGGGAAGAGAAAAGACCCTTTACCTTCTGTTTCTCTCTGAAGAGGGCACTTAAAGCATCCACCGTAATTCCTGGACATTCTCTTATCAAGCTGACTCCTCCAATGCCCGAAAATTTTAACCACGAGTGAACACCTCTAAGCAGTATTTGTATAGCCACGTAGGGTCCAGATTCCTGAATCAGAGAGCCTAAGCCAGAGAGACTGAATGTAGGTATGGTGCCTGAAACTTCTCATTTGCCTGGAAACCTGTTCCTAATTTTACTCTTATTCCTATACACCCTCATTGATTAAATTAATTACTTGCCCCTCTGTTCTTAAACTTTTACTGTTGTGTTTATCACCTCATATTAAAGTTAGTTGGGAACCATTTCCCATTCTAGACTGTGAACTCATCTTTGTACTCCCCACAGCACCCTGAATGGTTCTGACACATAATAGGCACTCAATAAATGTTAATGAATTCAACATTTCAGCACGGAATATTGAAACCAAATTTTTGCATTTGAGTTGCCATAGTGGTCGCCTCCTAAGAGGGGAACTGAGTGGCTAAGGAGCAGAGGTGAGGAGACTCTTTTTCGCTGTCATCGTTTAGAACACGTGCATGTATTACCTTTGCCAAACAGAAGTGAATCTTTCCTTTTAACACCTAACACGATTTTTCAGAATTGGGCAGGCTGCTATTGCAAGTTACTATTGTTTGTTTATACTAATGAAGAAACCGAGGCTAAGGGATGTTAGATAACTAGTCTATTGTCACATGGCTAATAGGTGGTAGAGCAAATAGATGAATCTGTGAAATCTTCACTTTTTCCAGGAAACTGAACAGCCTTTTGGCCATACTAGCCTACCTCGATTTTGTTCTTACTGTCAGCAGGGGGCAGGGTGTGATCTGACGTAGGAACCATCCTTACTTATTCTTTCTATCGTATAATCAATATGTGTGTGCATCATAGAAGTCATGAAAGACAGCACCAGCGCTCTCAAGTGGTTCCTCTATTCTAAGGGGCCGCTGACAAAACCTCTTTGATGGGGTTTTGATGACTGAAGACTGTTGCCTTCATGGCTCACCTAGATAGCTCTGCAGCTCACAGGGAGACTCTTACCCTTTAAGCAATAAACATTTATTTTCAGCAGGAAAGCCACTCTCAACCAGGTAATGTTTTCTCAAGCTGAAAAAAGGCTTTCACTACAGGATGGTAATTGCCCAAGGTCACATTTCTATTCCATCTGCTTGTGAGAAAATGCAAACTGAAGGAATACCAGTGTCTGAAACTCACAATTTAGTCTGTATTTGAGGGCTGGGAGAGGGTGACAGTGATTATATTTCTCTTAAAATATTCATTATTGCTTTTTCAAAATATGGATTAAAGCATAGAAGAAGCCAAAAAAAAGCCCTGGTTCTAAATGGACCTGACACCTTGACCTTCTATCATGGCATAACAGGAGTGGGTATTCCCAGTGGACCTTTGTACACTGCAGTTCTCAGCTGCTTCAAAACTTGGAAGAGCTGTTCGAATCCCATCCCCCAGACTTGGGTTTCACATGTTAAAATTACTGTTGTTTTGTATAATTTACTCAGAAATGCCTCTCCACCTCAAATTCTGAATAAGATTTGGGTTGTCAATAAACCTAAAACGCAGAGTTCAGATATGAAAGTATACCTAAGAGAGAAATGTTCTCGCTTTGCTTTTCTTGTCTATTAATTAATGCCCAGGGCCTATGGGGTCTCTAACTGGATCCCTTATGCCACTGTTGTCTCATCTGCAACATGGCAACTAAATTTTGCCTTTTGTTTGGTTGATATGATAAAAATACTAAAAATTAAAGGCTCTGGGTGATATTTCTATCAGTTCCTGCTGTTGAAGGTGGAATTTTCACTGTAGTTTGCTTTAACATTGTGGTTTCAAGAATGAACACTACAGTTTATTTTGACTTGTTAAACATGGTTTTAGGAATTAAAAAATTACTAAAGAATCTCAATGAATACAGTATCATTAACATTCACAGAAATAGCTATATGCACATTAGACGTTCTTGGCTGACACAGAATTATTTTGAGACAGTGATCATGACATAAATTAATATGATTTTGAATTATGTGCTTCCTTCCTTATGATGGGTACCCAGCTAGACTATGTACTCTAGGGAAGATATAGAATTAAAAGAAAATAAATAGGATATTTAGCATCTTTTCTAAAATCTTGTGCTATATGCAGCCCATACCGTTTCTGTGCTGCATATTAAAATTTACATATAATGAATAAAGTGAGTTTTGGTAACATTTTATTGCTTAATGTATTGTTCTAAGCATTTCACATGCATTATCCTCTCTGGTTTTCACAAAAATCCTACGAGATAAAGGTATTGGTTTAATTTCCTTTTTTTTTAAAATAGAATAAGGACCTGTACATTGTATTACCTTCCACTTTGACAGTGCCATATGAATTCCTTTGTCATGAACATTTTTATATAGATCCTTATTAAAATATATATGTGATGAATGCATTTTTAGAATAGACAGGTGTGTATCAGAAGTGCGTAGACATTGTGGTCAAATGTAGGTTGATTTCCTTTTTTAAAAAATAAAAATATTTTATTGATTTTTACAGAGAGGAAGGGAGAGGGATAGAGAGTTAGAAACAGCTATGAGAGAGAAACATTGATCAGCTGCCTCCTGCATACCCCACACTGGGGATGTGCCTGCAACCAAGGTACATGCCCTTGACTGGAATCGAACCTGGGACCTTTCAGTCCACAGTTTGACACTCTATCCACTGAGCCAAACCAGTTAGGGCTGTAGGTTGATTTCTATTTCTATAGCTGACCAGGTAGATTACCTTGAGTCTCTTTGTCTTTGAGAAGAGTATAAAAGCACCTGTCTCCTATGTTGTGAAAATTAATAAATATTTACATAGCTTCTGACCACAGTTCAGGTACATAAGAACTTATTAAATGTTAGTTCACTTCTTGTTACTTTATTTCACTATAATATATCTCAATTTTTTACTATATCTCAAATTTTTTTGTTTTTTCTCTTTATGTTTATTTCTCATGACCACCCTCCTGGCCATACGATTGTCCTCATTTATAATTGAGGAAATAGAAGAGTGGTTGGTCCCAGCTAGGAGTCCAGGCAATCTAATTCCAGATCTTCTATTCTTCACTAATATGTGATTTTCTTTGAGGATGTTCCTAAAGATTAGGTTCTGATATTTCAGGCAGTGGTCTAAATCCCAGCAATTAGTATCCCACCTCCTCCTCCTCTACCACTCAGTTCTCCCACTGAAGGTTTTGACAGTGTGACAATTCCTGGTCCTCGGGAGATTGCGTAGACCTTGTGGTCAAATGTAGGTTGTTAGAGACAACAGTAAGTTTGTTAGAGAAGATGATTAAAGACCCTGTTGGTTCCCAAATCTGTGATCCAGTGCTGTTTGGGTACATTTATAGTGTGTAAAGGTCACTCTGACCGTCCTTTAAAGGAAAGATAGTCATCACTGTGGCTTAATGAGAAATACATTGACTTCTACACAGAACTGAAATTAACCATTTCATAAGGTTTTTAGTGGGGACTAAAGAATGGGAATTAACTTCTTGAGCCTATCTTAAGGTTCTATTGTAAAAAAGAAGAACCTCAAAACAGTTTGTTTTTCCAGGTACGTACAGTTTTCTCAGACGACAAAAGGTGAAGAAATGTTCTCCAGGGCTGGCTGTTGGCATTGGGTTTTGACTCTGTCTTGCTATGTCCTTGTCTCTCTCCCTCTTTTCCACTCTGTGTCTGTTTCCATGTCTTCTGTTTCTGTTTCACCCCCCTAGCCTCTGGGTTTCTATTTTGATAATTCTCTTTTATATCTGTAAGTGGAAGAGTCTTCCAAGGATGCTGACTCTGCCATTATTTTTGCAACACTCCTTATATGCGCAGGAGGTTTTACTGTGGCTGTAAAACTTGGCCTTGGCATCCATTTGGCAGATAGTTTTTAGCCTGGGTGAGACTTTTTGTTGGGACCATGAAAGTGTTGGGGCGTCCCTGCCCTCCACTCTTCCTTCTTCAAGTCTGACATTAGTGGTTTTAGCTCTGTTGACCCTTCTTTAAACCAGAGCTTTATAGCCTGTTAGAGCATCATGTGGATTTTTTTCTTTTTTTATGATATGGTAGAGGGAAAGAAAAAACTCCTCTAAAGTTACAAATGGTTTCATTTACCAAAATGACTATTTCTCTTGGAAAGTTTTGTCATTTCTTTAAAATTTCCAGGAGTTGGGTGGGCTTGATATTCTCCCTCCCACTCCGCTTTCCCCCTCTGCCCCCCCATCCCCGCACCCTCATGTTGGCAGATATGTTAAGAGCTCTAAGCATAATTCCAGGCTTCTAGGAGACAAATTATTGACCAAGGAGTAACCAAGACACACTTTTCTACTGTTATTTTAAGGAAACTTCTCAGTCAAGATGGAAGTAAGGACAGAATACCACAGGCTATTTTTCGACTGCTTCATTTGTAAAACGTAGGACAAAGGCAAGCAACCTTGGGAGATTGAGATCTATGCTTTTCCAATCTACACTTACTATCATACTTCATCATTTATTGGGTCCAAGAACAGTCTCATTCACTTATATTCTATTGTGGGTGCCAAATCAGGTATTAACCTGACACCGTGTGAGAGATTCTCCGCATTGCCCTACCTAGTCCTCCTTAATTAAAGGACTTGAAGCATTTCTCCCTCAAGGTATCTTAATGCTTTAATGAAATGAAACATATTTGCCCTCTCCATAAAAATAATGCTTCAAACTTTTAGCTTGTGTTTTGCTTATCAAAGTAACTCTGCCCAGCCCTGAAGCAGAGACCTCTTACTCTGAGCTTCTGATGGGTAGACAAGGAACCACTGTAGAAACTGAAGGATTTCCTGGCCTCAGGAGGTTATGTCCTTCAATAGGGTGCCAGCTTATCACAAATCTAGGCAGAGCTGAGAAGAGGGAAAGTTGTGGAATTTTTTATCATCACAAGCTGTGTGATCCATGCTTCAGGTAACCTCCATGCGTTGCCTCTCTGCTGTTGCCTCAGCTGTGGCTTTTAATGGAGCTATATCAGCACCTCCGCTCTTTCATCTCTCCCTTTTTATGAGAATGAAAAGTAAATTGGGTGCTATTTAAATATTTCCTACTTACGTTTATTGAAAACTACTCCGCCGCAGGGCATAGCACTTGGAAAAACTGCCTCAAACCCGCCCGGTGTTCCGCCACGTGGTTTACCCCAGGACCTGGACTTTGTTTTGCTCAGACCTTTAATTTCTTTAACCCAAATGATCACAGGAAAACTTAGGAGGAGCCTAGTTTCATCTGTGAGGTTTTTAATAAAAGTTAAGTGGAGTGTGGCTAGAAAACCAGACCCGTGAAAGCCGGGATGTGCTGACTCCAGAGGAAAACCTAGAGAATTCTTAGATTTCTTGCTCAGTGTTAGGGAGAAAAGACAGGAAAAGAGGAAGGCAGAAGAACTTCAGCACTGAGCCCCTTTGGGAAAGAAAGGGAGTAAGGGAAGTTCGGTTAAATTCACTTGTCACACATCAAATACCTACCTACCAACAAGTGAATCTAAAAATCAAGTAAATAAAAAATCTGAAGAACAGAATGGACTGGTGAATATAATAGAATCAGGGACATAGAAAGGGAGTGGACTGACAATTCTCAGGGGGAAGCAGGTGTGAGTGGCGCGGGAAGAGATTGGACAAAAATCTTACTCTTATGGATGAAGACAGTGGCAGGAGGTAAGGGCATGGGGTAGGGTGGGGTGGGGAATCACGTGGAGGGGAGCTATAGGGGGAAAACAAAAAGAGGAACACCTGTAATCTGAACAATAAAGATTTATTTTTTAAAAAATTCACTTGTCACATATTGGTGTTTTATTTAAAAGTTTGTCCTGCTTACATATATATGATTGTTCTATACATTTTTGAAAATAGAAAAAAATGTATAAATAAAATTTAAAAACCATTTTTGTTCCATACATATTATTCTTTTAACATTTTGATATTTAACACAGATATTTCATTTTATTTTTTTAAAAATATATTTTATTGATTTAGAGAGGAAGGGAGAGGGAGGGAGAGAGAGAGAAACATCAATGATGAGAGAGAATTGGCTGCCTCCTGCATGTCCCCTACTGGGGATCGAGCCCGCAACACAGGCATGTGTCCTTGGCTGGAATCGAACCTGGGACCCTTCAGTCCGCAGGCTGACGCTCTATCCATTGAGCCAAACCAGCTAGGGCAACACAGATATTTTAATGATTATATTTTCTGAATCATTTTATTTGTCTGGTTTTCTATTAAGCTTTTTGGTTTCTATTTTTTTTTTTGCCATGCTAATTAAGAATAAATTTCTATATGTAAATTTTTATTTTATATGTTTCCAAACATAGAGAAGAATTATTACCAGTCCTTCTCAAACTCTAACAAAAAATAGAAAAGGAGGGAACATTTCCAAGTTAAACTTACAAGGCCAAAATCAGACAAGGATACTACAAGAAAAGAAACGTAACAGGTCAATGTCCCTGATGAACATGGATGCAAAAATCCTCAATAAAATATTAGCAAAGCAAATTCAACAGTGCATGAAAGGATCACATACCATGATCAAGTGGGATTTATTCCAGGAATGCTAGGATGGTTCAACATCAGCAAATCAATCAATGTGGTACACCACATTAGCAAAATGAAGAATAAGAATTATATGACCACCTCAGTAGATGCAGAAAAAGCATTTGACAAAATTCAGCATACACTTATGATTTTTAAAACAACTCTCAACCAAGTGGGCATAAAGCAACATAACTCAACATAGTAAAGGCCATATAGGATAAGCTCACAGCTAACATCTGACCCAATGGGATTTTCTTCCAATATCACCAACAAGACAAGGATGCCCACTCTTGCCACTTTAATTCAACATAGTACTGGAAGACCTAGCTGGAGCAGTTAGTCAAGACAAAGAAATAAAAGGCATCCAAACCAGAAAGGACAAAGAAAGAAACCTGTCATTACTTACAGATGACATATTATGTGTAGAAGACCTTAAAAACTCTGCCCAAATGCTGTTAGAACTGGTAAACAAATTCAGTTAGGTTGTAGAATGTAAAGTCAATATACAAAAATCAGTTGTGTTTCTATTCACTAATGAATTATCAGAAGGATAAATTAGTGAAACAATCCCATTTATAGTTACATAAAAAAAGAATGAAATATCTAAGGCATTGATGAAAGAAGTTGAAGAAGACACAAATGGAAAGATATTGTGAGCTCATGTTTTAGAAAATTTAATACTGTTACAATGTTCATAATACCCAAGGCAATGTACTGATTTAATGCAATCCCTATCAAAATTCCAACGGCATTTTTCACAGAAATAGACCACGCCATTCTAAAATTTATCTGGAACCACAAAAGACCCTAAATAGCCAAAGCAATATTGAAGAAGAAAAAAGCTGGAGACACCGTGCTTCCTAATTTCAAATTATATTATAGAGCTACAGTAATAAAAAAATATAGCAGAAAAGTAGGTCGATGGAATAAACCCACACATATGTGGTCAATTAATTTACAACAAGGAAACAAGAATATACAATGGGGAAAGGATAACCTCTCCAATAAAAGGTATTTGGATCATTGGATCTCTATCTTAAATCTACACAAAAATCAATTCAAAATGAATTAAAGTCTTGAAACCATGAAATTCCTAGAAGAAAACATGGCAGAAAGCTCCATGACATTCATCTTGGCTCTGGTATTTTGGATTTGATACCAAAACAACAAAAGCAAAAATAAACAAGTGGGACTACAGCAAACTAAAAAAGTTCTGCACAGCAAAAGAACCATCAAATGGAAAAATAACCTATGGAATGGGAGAAACCATTTGCAAATTAGATATCTGATAAATTGAAGTTTTATTGCTTAGTGATGTAGTACACTGCATAAAATAACCTGTCCCAAAGACCAAAGTATTTTCTTTTTCCAGGTCACTGTATAGGTTCTTTACCATCATTACTCTGAATTCTGTTTCAGATAAATTTCTTATCTCTGCTTCATTTATCTCTTCTTCTGGAGAATTCTCTAGTTCTTTCATTTGGGGGTTGTTTCTTTGTCTCCTCATTTTGGCTGTCTGAGTTTGTGACTATGTCTTAGGTAGATCCTCTACTCCTCTCAATCTCTAGTGCAGGACAGTGTCAACCCCTATTTCTGACTAATTAGATCAGGCAAAGACAAAGCCTCCAGAGACCGCCCCCTCTGCCTACAGAGTGATAGGATTCTGACTTAATTGCCCCAGGCAATTGTCCTCAGGTATGAGGAGTGTTGGTTTCTTTTTCCAACAGGGTGGGGCAATTGCTTATGCCTGGAGACTAATTGTTATTTTTAGTCTCTTAAGTGGCCTCAGGGTAAGGTGTTTTCTAATAGGGTGGGTCAGTGTCTTCCCCTCAGGCAAGGTAAATGTCTATGTGGGAAAGATGTCCTCCACTGCATGAGGGAATGACTCAGTACTGGAATCTAGGAGTCTCTGCCTTCTGAGCTCTAACCCCAATCCTGGCTTCTGCCCTCCTTCTGCAAGGTGTATGGTTCCACAGGGAATTTTCTGTGTTGGATCTTTAAGAAGGTGCTTGAATTTTCAGGGGTCACTCCCTGGCAGACAGAAACCCTGCTGCTTCTCACAGCCAGATGTTATGTGGGTACCCTTCTCAGTTGTGGTGCTCTCTGCTGGGGGGCCCAGCTTGGGTATTAGACCCTAGAGTTCTCAGTGGAAACCCCCCACAGCTGAGATATTCTCCAGAACTTCAGTTGCTGTCTCTGGGAGCCCAGCTGGCCCTTTCGCCCCTCCACACCTCCTGCCAGTTCTATGCGGTCTCCACTTTCAGTCCTAGGGTATCTCTCCAGTGAGTCTTCTGTTGATTATTCAGGAAGTTTTTCTCTATTTTAGTTGGAATTCCAGTTTGTTCTTGGGAGAGTGTTCGTGCAGCATCCACTTTGCCACCATTTTTAATTCCTCACTATATAGATTTTACTGCAAACTCAGAATCTGTTGCAAGCTAGTACTGAACTTAAGGATTTCCATGAACTCTGAAATGGTTAAAAACATTGATCAAAGTATGGACTAACTTCTCAGGATTCTGATCCTACTAATTGAAAAGCATGTTGTTTTTGTTTTTTCCTAACCCGGCTTTCTTATTTCTTATTCCTGTAGACATTCCCCTCTCCCCGGCAAAAAAAAAGCATTATGGTTTTTTTAATTATCTTCCAAAAGATGACAGTTCCTGTGTCTGTTGTTACTTTAATATTCTATATATTTTTTAATGGTTGCTTGGTTAGGTGTCTCTAGACACAACACTTCACACTAAGCAAGGCTGACAGGTAAGTGATGTGGAAGCATTTACCTCACCTCTTGCTTGCAGGCTGTGGCCTCTTGCCTTTTCCTATTTCATAATAAATGGCATTAGCATTCAGGAACTTTTTAACACCTATTGAGGACAGGATTTTTCTAATGCCCTATAAAAGGGGATTTTAAAAATAAATGACCAAACCCGGAGAAACGTAGCATACAAAAAAGAACTATGCGTCAATCTTACGCTTGAATTTAGATTTATAAATCTTAAACAAAATACCAACAATCAAAGTGAACATGACAGTGGGAGAATTTTCCACATGACCAAATATGTTTTATCTTGTATTAATAAACCTATTTTATCTTGGCTCTATATCTATTATATATCTATATAATATATAACATTAATGGGTCCAATAGGAAAACATAACAATCTCTGTCATTGCTGAACGGGCATTTGTTAAAATGCAGCATTTATTTATGAGATTTATTCTGAGGTATAGGAATAGAAAGATACATTCTTTAAATAACAGAGAATAGCTAAGCATCATATCTAAGGTGGAATCCTATTGACATTCCTTCTAAAATCAGGATGAAGGCAGTCATACCATGACCATGATTATGCAATTGCTCTGACAATTCCAGACAATGCAGTAACTAATATATAAAACATAAAGAAGAGTTATAATGACAGAATCATCTTTTGAAGTCAACATTTTTTAATATAGAAAATTCAAAAGCATCAACCTTTAAAGAACTTAACACTGATCAGATATATGGTAAATATGTAAGACACCTATAAATCAGTAAAAACAAACTAGCTGATCTAATTCTGTAAAAATTTTTCACTCATGATAGTACTAGAAAACATAAAATACTTAGGAATGACCCTAAGAAGAAATATGGAAAGCCTACATAGAGAAAACAGTGAAAATATTTAGAGTGATAGAGATTATTTCCATAAATGAACAATGTATCATGTTTCTGGATAAGGAAACAGTCATCACACTGTTGTCCGTGTCCATGAGTTTTTTGTTTTTTTTCCTTTCTTGCTCAATCCCTACACACACACACCCCTAGTCCCCCATCCCTCGCCCCCCGCCCCCCCTACAGCTGTCAGCCTGCCCTCTATGAGTCTTTCTCCATACAAAAGGCAATTGTAAAGAAAAGCATGAAAGGCAGTTTGGTTTCCTTAATGTTTTCAGCATATTTTTTGGCCATAACCTGAATAGTGAACTACGGACAGTATTGAACAAACACCCCACTCCCCCATTTTAATCACAGCTGAAAGGATCCACGTGACTCTTCCAGCGATGTGCTCGAGATGGGAAGGTTTGATTGCTGGAAATTGTTCCATGAGTGAGGAAACACGGCCCCAAGTTTTTGATACAATTTGAGGCCTGGAGTGGAACACGGGAGGCCTCCTGAAATCTGTCTAACCTTCACTCGGGGCTCCTCTTGGCTCGGAGCCAAACAACACACCCGTCCGTTGAATTTTTCTGTCCAGACACCGGCTGAAATGAAGGTAGACTTCACTTGGAAATATCATTCCCGCTTTTGGCGGGAGGAGCAGTAGAGGAACCTCTTCAGATGGGAGGCCACGAGGGAGTTCTCTCGGACGTGCGTTTTCACACATCTGCTAATGCACAGCCCCGGTACCCGTTAGTCCTTAGGAATGGTATGTGAATTTGAGATGAGCTCCCCAGGATTTTTGGCAGGTCAGGACAAACATTATCTTGCTCCCATATGTTTTTGTAGGCTCTTGAAAGGGAAATCATATACATTTCCCTAAACTGACATGCTGAGTTTTCCCACATACACTAAAAAACCCTCTCAGCAAGAATAAATTCTGAAATATGTATATATGACCTTCCTATCGTTAGCATCTGTTGTCAGTACAACAATATAAGCTGATGGCTATTGGGATTTGCATACAGTGTGTATTCATTTTCATTTAGGTTTGAGTGGCAGATTTCAGAAAACCTGGCCCAACAGGTAAAAACTCAAAGATCCCACATTTTGAGTCATTCCTTCTCCTCTGCATTTCCTTAGGTGCCGTGTAGGTGGGGCAGGGCCCCCGTTTTCACTCCTTGCCAGTTGATAGCACTGTGCCCCCAGATGGACAGGTTTCCTGGCAGGGTTTCTTTGTATCTGATATATATCTGACATATTCACCATAAAAGCATGATCTCACTTGTAAGTGGAATCTAATGAATATAATAAACTGACGAACAAAATAGGACCAGAGGCACAGAGGCATGGACATATCTCAGGGGAGAGAGGGGAAGATGGGCAGAGATTAACCAAAGACCTTATATACATACATGCATAACCAATGGACATAGACAGTAGTGTGGTGAAGGCCTGGTGGGGCAGGAGTTGGGAGGAAGGGGTAAAGGAGAAGGAAATTGGGGGACATCTGTAATACTTTCAACAATAAAATAAAATAAAACAACCAGGAGACCTATGAAGCTAAGAATTCACATATAATACTAAAGCTAACACACTGTATACAAAGACTGTATCCTTTTTTTAAATCTCTGAGCAAACCAAGTCCTGTTCCATGTGGGTTTGACAAACTGTAGGCACTTATCCTAAGTCTTTTTATTCTCCAGTCTAGGGATTGATAGTTATTCTGCTTAGTACTTTGACTTCTTTTCTCTGCAAGTATAGTATTAAAAGTTGAATAAAGATAGCACCAGTAGCCCAGCTGGTGTGGCTCAGTGGTTGAGTGTCCATCTATGCACCAAGAGGTCATCACTGGTTTGATTCCCAGTCAGGGCACATGCATGCGTTGTGGGCTCAATCCCCAGTAGGGGGCATGCAGGAGGCAGCTGATAGATGTTTCTCTCATCAATGTTTCTATCTCTCCATTCTCCCTTTTCCCTACTCTCTCTAAAAGTCAATAAAAACATTTATAAAAAAAATATAGTGCCAGTTGCAGCTATGTAATGACACATTCATTGATTCTCACTGGTGCACAAACTGACAGATTGAGTCTCATTTTGATCTAGGCCCTCCTATAAGATTGAACCTAAGTTTGAGAAGGTGATAATCCCTAATCACTTTGCTTTCTTGTTTTGTAAATGAGCTATGTTGCTGCTGTGCCTATGCCTAATCAAATCAGTCCTCCAGTTCTTTCATCTTCTTATACTGCATAGTTTTCAGGCTAACAAATATTATTTAAAACTAGCATTGAGGATATACTAGTATTTCTTTTTTCTTCCACATTTGGAGGGAGGTCATATATCTTTGACCGCATTTCTTTTACTTTTATTTTGTGTTTGTTTATTTGCCACTAATAGTTTCCTGTTGGATTATTTAATTAGAAAAATGATTTTTATAATGAAGTGAGACTGATAATTCTGCTCCTCACAGGAAAATACCAGGAGGCAATGCTGTCAATTTAATGTATCTTATATAATAAAAGCCTAATAAGCAAATTGATGGGACAGCGGAATGACCGGTCGCTATGATGTGCACTGACCACCAGGGGGTAGATGCTCAATGCAGGAGCTGCCCCAGCCCGCAGGCCCTAGACCAGCCAAAGTGGGTGCCAGTGCCCCCCCACCCTCACCCCTCCAGTTGCCCCGCAGAGGGAGGCGACCGGCAGCAGTGGGGGGTCTGGTGAGCGGGCGGCACCAGACAGGCCAAAGTGGATGCCAGTGGGGGCCCTCCCCCCCAGTCACCCTGCCGGTCACCCCACAGATCGGCCCTGATCACCAGCCAGGTGTAGGGACTCTACCCATGCACGATTTCATGCACCGGGCCTCCAGTTAACAAATGATTGGTCATTTTCCCGATGGCTTGATGAACCACCAAGGCTTGTAGCTTTACTTGAACTGAACTTATATCAATATGTAAAGGTAGGGATTCTAACCACATTTCTTTCTTGTTTAGTTTGTTGACTGCATTCTATTGTAGGAGTGTTATATTAAGATCTCGAGATCCATAGAAATATTGTTGTTGTATTAGTTCTTATTTCATTGCATGTTGGTACTTGGGCATTATTTCTTACATCTACTATTGTTATTTTAGGGGGTAAACATGGAAACATTTCTTGTTGGTTTTCCTGGTTTATTTTCCCCCCCACTAATTTTCCTTGTGTGTTATATAATTGATTACGTCAAAATGTTCTGTTCTAAAATATGTGAGGTTTTCAGTCCTTTGAAAAAATGGTAATAGTCCATTTTCCATATATTACTCAACATTAGCGATCTCCTGCCAAATGATCCCAGGTGTGGGGTTGCAGCAGGTAATTTCCTGAGCTGTACGGTACAGATGATTTTCTGTTTTAGAAGATGCTATCAGCTCACCTGGCCTCGTAGTGACAGAGAAATCCTTTGTTTATTCATTTAGTAGGCAGATTAACCCTAATGAATATTGGCTTCCTGGAAATAGATACAGGTGACAATGGCAAAGTGAGGAGTGGGAAGAAGGAAGACAGATTCCCTTTTCTTTCTTCACTTATAAATAAAGGTGGCTTTCATGGGAGAGTGTTTTAAATCGGAAAGGAATGCAAAATATTTCCATTTAAAAGCTAGGTTTAAATAATCAACCTTTAATTTTTAGTTTTCAGTGTCTAATAAGTATATATTTTCAGAATTAAAGGTCTGTTAATTTGGGGAAACAGGTTAAAAGTTTTATGTGTTTCAAAGTAGAGTTTAAATGAAAATATTTAATTAAATGCTTCCTGCTGGTTTGGGCAGAAGCAGTCACTGGAACAGGAAAACACCATCCCAATATGTCCTTGCACTCAGTTAAAACTTTGTGAATTTAAAAATAATATCATTTATCAGCTTCTTCTAGCACATGAAAGAAAATATGCTTTCTGCTGTGTTCATTTCCGTAGTCTTTCATGCTGCTTCAGTGACATATTTATTGTTTTCTCTGGAGCATAGATTAAGGACTAATAGAGCCCTTAAAAAAGTATTCATGGTCTTATACTATAAACTGAAAGAAATTTGTGGACTTAAAGCTACTTTCTGTTCTTTGTTCTAACTTAACAACATTGCTAAGAACCATTTTTCTGAACATGGTTATGAATGTTTGATGTAATTCCCAACAACCTGTGATTGTGCCTCTTTAGGTTTGCTTCCTGAAGGAGGGAGCACTCTACAACATTTTTCTATGAATGGTTTTGGAGATACATTATTCCCAGGACATGAATGCATAGACGCAGATGTAAAAAGCCTCTAACGTTCAACTAAACTATTCCAGAGCTTAGAGCTATAATTTATTCCCCACTCTCCACATTCTGCCCAAATGTCTTCTTTTACATAACTTTATCCATTGGAGGAAAAGTTTAAATTCTTCCCCCCTGTGCACGCTCAATGTTGAAGGTAGGCTTTTCTTGATGTATTTTGGAGTTGACTATAAAAGCCCTAGAATTTCAAGGGAGAAGTGAAAGAACAGAGTTTACCTTTCCATGAAGATTTAAGATTTATGGTTTTTCCTAGCTGGAGAGATTCTGCTTGAATTGTGCTCTGAATAATGTGAGATATATATGAATCGAAGCAGTAATAAATTCTGAATGAATCTTTGGTTTTTACTTAAGATTACTTTATCCTTAACACTAATGTTTCCATAACCTCTGACCAAATACAGAAGATTCAAAGTACTTCCAAGGGTGAGAATTCTTCCTGGCCTCGTGTGAGTAGTTGAATTCATTCCAGTTATGTGGTATGTGCCATGAGTGCATCAGGGGTGTGCTTGCAGGGTCTTCATTTACATATCTCCTTGCCAAAATAGGAGGCAAGCCTTTACTGAATTGTCAGTAATATTTATTTTCAAAGATTAGAAAAAGAGAAAGCCATGTATTTGTATCATATTATCTTCACATGAGTGGCTGCCTATGGTAACTGAATTTTTCTTTCCTTTCAGTGAAAAAACACACACACAAAAGACAACAATCATTATACGATTTTGTATTTTAAGTATTTTCATAATCTAACATAAATTGGCCCACCCAAGGATTATGTCTGTCTTATAAAGACGTGTTTACATAGTCATTGGGTGAAAGATTGCAGAAGTTGAACCGCTAGTTTTGAAAGTTGAGCCAGACCAGGAAAAATCAGGATACAATTTGGCACTTATGGAGACGAAATGATTTCCTTTTTAGCTGCTGATTTCTACTGGGAAATGTATCCTTGGACTGAAAATTGCATCCGGAAAAATGTTTATGTAGTGTTTTTCAAATGACTGATTATTCTTCTAACCTTTAACATGAACTGTGTCTAATTTTGGTCTCCTTTAACTCTTTCACGACTAGGGGATTTTTCTCTCTGTGGGAAAAATATTACTAACAAACATATCTTTACTGCTTTGAACACAGGAATGTCTTCCAATGGCAATGGGAACATAAATTATGTCATGATTTCTTCCTGACTTAGTTTTCTAAGCAGATAGCACAATGCCCTGTGTTTTCCATCCTTGCTCACAGGCACTGAGTACTGAATTAAGGCACCTCTCTAGAACATAGTTCTAGTCTGCTTGAGCAGCTGTAGCCCCCTGTTTTTTTTTATTTAACATATGTTTTTATTGACTTCAGAGAGTGGAGGAGGAGAAAGAGAGAGAGAAACATCAATGATGAGAGAGAGATATTGATTGGCTGCTTCTTGCACACCCCCTACTGGCGACCGAGCCCACAACCCGGGCATGTGCCCTGACCGGGAATCAAACCCTGACCTCATGGTTCATGGGTCGACACTCAACAACTGAGCCACGCTGACCGGTCTGTATCCCCCTCTTATTGCACCAACACCTGCACACATGAATCAAGAGCTTCTTGATATTTTCACAGGTAATATTTGACCCATAAGATCTTCACAAATGATCAGTACTTGCTATATTTTCTTCCTTGTACATTTTATGACTTTTCTGGCTAAATCCTTGTCCCATTGCAGGGACATCTTCTCCATGCTATCTCCACTCAGGGACGTAGGTTCAGTAAGGCTTCCCCATTAAATTATTACAGGTGATCATGACAGGGAAACAGGGACACCGGAGGTCCCACAGGTCACTTCTGCTCACCATTCATGAACAGTGTCTAAGCACTGTGCCATACAATATGACAACCACCTGCCACGCTCAGTTATCTAAATTTAAACTAATGAAAATTCAACAAATCAGCAATTCAGTTTGTCAGTTGCACTAGCCACATTATAAGCCTACCATATTGGACAAAACTAAATATAGAACATTTCCATTGTCACAGACGCTTCTGTTGGACACTACTGGGCTATCCTGTATGCCCAGAGGTGAGGAAGAAGCAAATATTATGAAACTGTATAATGTCTACCATTTGGTAAAACATTCTTGCAGATATTCCTGAGTTGCTCTAAATTTGTTTTGTTATATTTTTGGAGGTGGGGGTTAAAAGTGAGGAAAGTGATATATAGATACACACACACACACACACACACACACACACACACACCACACTGCTGCTATCCTGCAAGCAAAAGAAAACTTAAGAAGCATACACTTGAAACTAACGTTTTGTCCAAGGGGAGGGGGTGGCTTCCGTTACATATCATTTGAAGGAAGAATCTGTACTGTGTTTGTGTAGCTCTGGAGAAGATATCCAGGAAAGAAACACCACAATTCCCATTGAGCTCAGAAAATGTGATTAAGGAATTTGAAGGTAATTACCCAGCGTTTGGCTTTTCTTTTAAAGAACCCATTCATTTCAGAGATTCCTTGATACTGTAAATCTGACAACTACATCTAGTTTTTTTTGGAAGACTTCCACCAGGAACACCGTGAGTCCAGGATGAGTCCATAAAAAAGAAGCCCCTGCAGCAAGCACAGCCTGAGCAATGCTGTGTTTTGACTTCAATCAGATTTTATCTGTGGCTGATATACAGAGGGGGCATTTAGTGGGATGTGTGCGGCTCTGTTGGAGATTCCTATCTTACTGGATTGGTGTACGAGCTTATTTAACGGAATGGCTGGGGCAACAAGAACTGTATGTTCAAGCAAATCTCAGTACTAATAACAGAGTTGGGGGATTTTCTGTGTTTTCAGAGACAGAGCTCTCCTTACCCATAATTGGTGGATTAGAGTTCGACAAGTGAGAGGCAAACCTTCTGTTCCTTTCTCTTCTAAATCGCTCGTGTAAAATCCTCACAAAGCAAGTTACCCAGCAAAAGTTGTGACAGAAACTGTTAACCAGTTTTATTTTTCCTTTCTTTTTTTTTTTGGTGTTTCCGCACTATCTTGTCAAACATCTGGAAATCAGCGTATTTGCAGTCACCTCGCAGCATGATTTCACATTTATATCATTGTGCTAGTTGGTAAAAGTTGTTCTCTCTCTCTCTCTCTCTCTCTCTCTCTCTCTCTCTCTCTCTCTCTTTCTTCTTTAGGAAAAAGAATCAGCAACTTTTGGTCTGTCACAAGGTCAAGTGATGATTAGTGATGCAGTCTCCCCTAAACACATGTTTAGGTCAGAAAAGTTAAATCAGTTTCCAAAAATTTGGTAACCATTAGAGTATTTCCTAAGTCACTTCCGATGTCAGGCCCAAGGTGCAGGGAGTCAGGGCTATCCTGAGTGCTCGGCAGTTCTCTACCAAAGGGCCTTAATTTGGCAGCTGATGCAGCCGAGGAAGCACTCACGCCATCACAGAACCAGACAGGAAACACGATGGAAAGGGCTGTTTTGATAGCGGATCATGAGATCAGGCAGAGAGAGCTGTGAACTTTCTATGTCGCCTAGGCCATGGAGCGGCAGGCCAGGCACCTGGGGGTGGACAATAAGAAAGGAAATTAAAGGAGGGGAACCATGTAACGTAAAAATGATGGGATTCTTTGGCGTAGAGGAGCATGAGTAATGAGTTTAGTTATTGTTTACTTTTATTTTTTTGGTGAAACCTTCCACCATCATGATTCACCTTTACATGCTTAACGTGATGGTTCGCAAAGACTGCAAGAGCGTCCCCATCAGTGCTGCCTCCTTTGTATAGCTCTCCCAAGAGCTGTCTTCCGCAGAAAGCACTGCATGGAGCAAAGGCTGTACTTTGGGGAGATGGACGTTTTATAATGATACGTTTTGACAACTTGCTCTGGTCACCATGTGTCTCCCAGGCCTGCCAGTGGGTGGGTGTTTGTCAGGAGTGGGCGTGTGTCTGAGAGGGGCTGCTTTATGGCAGCCAGACTCGATGCTCAACTTCCAGGGCCACGAGTCTCCTTGGAGCCCATGGGAAGCAGAGCAGAAGAGCCGCGCTGCTCCTGTGTGTGACCCGGAGGAAACAGGCTCGTCCTCAGGGCGGGGCCGAACCTCAGTTTTAGAGCCTGGGAAGGACACCTTTCCATCTCCCATGAACTTCTCCTTGGTCCCCCGTGCCCATATTTAGAAACAATAATGTGATCTATTTCTTTTGTAGGGCCACCCTTCAAGGTCTCTGGAAGCCATTTTTGGGTATAGGGCAGACACGGCAGGTCATTAAATTATAGCTATCCCTGCATTGGACAAACGCTGCCAAGACTTTCCTCTCGATTGAGAGTGCTCCTCGGTTTGTTGTCTGTGAGGGCAGTGCTGTGATCCACGGCACTGTTACCACCTCTCTGCTCTGTGGCTCAGACGGCTGGCAGGTCCCAGGCAGGGCACATGGATGACGCCCTGATAGCATCCGTCCAGTTGTTCTGATCACATATTAGGTGGACAGCTGAAATACCCACACTCAACTTTACTCAGTTTCTATGACTAATTCTAAATTTTACTATAGACACCCTTTTCTCTAGACCCCTTTCAAATGCTTACTAATTCTAAAAGATAATGGTGTATTTTTCTCAATTCTGACTTGCAGAGCTTCTTAAGATCCAGCAATTCAAAAAAAATATCTTCCCAATTAATTATGAGAAACTGATCTGGTACAATTTCCTTTATTGTCATTAATTCTCTTGTATCCAAAAGAATAATCAATAATCAAAGGAACCCCATTTATCAGAATAACCACAAAACTGATTTTGAATGACCTCTGCCCTAGGGCACTGCAGCAGCATCCAGATTGGTCCCACCAGTAGCCATCTCTCTGACCTGTCTCTCCTCCCCACCCCCAGTGTGTCCTGCACGACACCCATAGCGTCTTCTCCCCCAAATAGTACGCTGATCACGTCACTCCTGTTTTCCAGAACCTTTGAGGGTATCCCATGCTGCAACAGAGCGTCGCAGCATTTTGATTGATGAGTTGCAGTTCCAGCCATGTGCCTTATGCAGCCCTTCTAAGAGCCCCTGCCCTCGAGTCAAATGGACCTCCTTAGTTGAGTCGGGCTCCAAGCAGTTCAGGTCCTGGCTCCTCACAACAGCATCCAGCAAGGCTTCTCCTGGGGTCTTAGGAGAGTTTTTCTTCGTGAGGTCAAAGTCAGACAAGGGTTCTGGTAGAAACAGGAAAATTTGGAGGCTGCTGTCTGCTGTTAGATTCCGGAAGCGTTCATCGCCTTGATGGATGCTCATTCTTTAGTTATGCTTTACAGTTTTACTTCAGTAAAACTGGAGTGGAGGAGACGGGTGTTCTTGGGTAGATGTGACTTTGCCTCAGCGGTGGCTCCTCTTTGTGAGGACAAGGTCCCAATCCGTCAGGCCATAGTGAGATGACATTGTCGTGCCATCAGCCTTCACAGACAACAACCAATAAAATGCCAACAAGGTGGAAACCGCAGCAGGTCTTGGCTCCCAGGCAGGAGTGCTGTTTTGACTGCTCTGTAGCATCATGAGTTGGGCTAAGTGTCACCCACGGTTTCTTTCTCGAGTTCATGCCACGCACCCTCTGTCACAGGCAGGTAGATACGAGGTAGGCTTTCAGTCTGTCATTAGGAAAGTTAGCACCAATTTTAATCGCCATCTCTGCTTGTTAATCAGGCTCTGGTCTGATTGTGTTATCTAAAGGGCGATTTCATATCTACATGTGTATCCAAGAATCCTGGAACTTTTTGCCATAATCTAGATCTATCTTCCTATGAAAAGTGATTTTTCTGTTGTTTTACCTGAATCCTGTTAGCTCATTAATGTTCTCAGAAAACTTTTTTATAATAATTTAATGATACTTTGAATGTATGAGGAATTGCATCGACTCTGATAATATAATCAGGAAAGATATAAATCCCATTTTACAGATGAAGAAATTGAGATTCAGAATATTAGGTGATTTAGCCAAGGTAAACCAGTAAGTGGTGTACATTGGACTGGAACCCACGTCTTCTGACTCCTCCCACTCCTCTCTGTTCTCTTTCTGTAAGTGATGCCATTTTAGTATTTACTCTTGTGAGGCATCTCTCGTTGTGTAAGATGTTTGGAATCCTAGATTCTAGAGTAAACTCTGCTACTAACCATCTAAGCTGACTTTTAGCAAGTCCATTAAATCTTTTTCTTAGAGTAATTATAGGGTCATTGCCACTGAAAAAATATGAAGTATTTATAAGTTTATGGCTCTGATTACATTTAAGTGACAGTCATATCACAGATATTCATTCTCACCTGGAATTTTTCGTTTTATTTCTTTTTCTAAAAATGTATTTTTTTTTTTAATTGATATCGCCTAGGAAGAGAGGGAGAGAGAGATAGAAACATCAATGATGAGGGAGAATCATGGATTAGCTGTCTCCCTCATGCCCCACACTGGGGCTCGAGCCCGCAACCCAGGCATATACTCTGACCAGGAATCGAAACACAACCTCCTGTTTCATAGGTTGATGCTCAACCACTGAGCTATGAGGGCTCCATTTATTTCTTAATGACTTCACTGAAACAAGAGGTGAGGAGAGTTTCTGACTTTGATTGTTTCAAAGCTATTGTTATTTTCACTTATCTCCTATGGCTCCTCTTTGGTCTTACTAAGCTTTGAATTAGGTGTCGAAATCCTTAAGCTGGAGGCTACAAATTACTCTTCAGTAAGCAAACTCATAATCTATCTTACATTGTGGAAACGAAATTCTATCCCAGAGTCTTATGGTCACGTGTGAAAAATTGGTGTTTGAGATTTTAAAATAAACCCTAAGCGTTGGAGTTCTATTCCACCTTCACTAACTTATTATTTCGACATAAAGGCCTTTCTTCCTCCAGGCCTGTGCGCCCCAGGCCTTTTCAGCATCGTGGTCTGCACTTCTCTGTTTTTCTTTCCCTGGGAGTGCTGATTAGTGACTTGCGGTGTGGATTCTGATTTATCGCAGACCAGAGCCGCCCCTTAGGGGCTGAGCAGAAACACTCATGAAGGAGCCCTGATTAAAAAGAGTGGTAATGAAGACAAATGTTTCAGAGGGAGTTGAGAGAAAACCAGTGCTTGGCATTCCCCGCAGCTCCTCGGAGCTTTTGAGAAGGAGGTGGTGGTAGCCAAAGGAAATATTTCCCCTCTGTTGTTTATTTCTCATGGCACTGGAAACATTTTTCTTTTCCTCCTGGGTGTTCTAATTCTCACTTGTTAACTGCTTTTCATGCAGGGTTGCGATTAACCCCTGGCAGATTCCTCACCAGGTTCCCCTTATAGCCACTCCATCGCCAAATAAGTTTTTAACGCTTTGACCTATAACCATTTTTAAATTCTTCAGACTTGACACTTTTGCCTAATTTCTCAGATCATTAAATCACACTTTTGGGTCCCGTCCCCCCCCCGTGATTTTTACTAAATTTGATGTTAGGTGCCTATAATTTCCTTCTAGTTTTTACAAGACAGAATGCCAGTAGAAAAAAAACAAATTCCCATTCACTTGATAATTTTAGTCACAACTAGGTCAAAAGTTCCAAACCAAGTGTATATGCCCATAATAACTAAGGACACCATCCCAGCATCACTTGAGTTCAGGTGGGAACTCTGCAAATACCCGCCATTGCTTGGTCTGGGTCTTTGGGCATCTGCCAAAGCAGTAGTCCCATCAGCTATGGCTACAGGAGCTGTAATCCACAGCCCTGCTCAACCCTCACCAAAATCTACCTTCTTTCAGAAGATTCCCTAATATTGGAATTAATGCTAAAGATATAGATGATTTCTGACAGGCTTATGCAATGAGTCTCTGAACAACATTGAAGGGTCAAAATACCACATTCAAAACACTTAGGGATGGAGAAGGATAAAGGATTGTGGAAGCTATGGAGTATTTGGTGAGCAAGAGCAAAGCACTATGCATCTACCTGGTTAGTATGCTCCATAGTGTGTTCAGTGCTGAGGAGGCAAGGTGCACAGAAGGAAAGACTAGAAATAGAAGAGAGAGCCCACCCCCTTGAACTCTGTCAATAAAAGCTCCTTAGCAGGTCTACATTGATTAACAGGAAAATACCAAAGAACCCAAGCAAAGTTCAGGAAATGCCACCACCCCTGATTCATGGGACCAACTAAAGCGGGTAATAGTTTCTGATCCAACCAAGAGATTCATTCTTGTGGAAAAGGTCTCAGTGTACTTAGAGAACCTTATCAAATATCCAAAATCAAAGGGAAATTTTAAATCTCATCTAATCAGATGAACAAAGCTGATACAAAGGTAGAAGTCATTCTATTGGCCTTTCTGGCATTTCTGCTTCTGACTTAAGGCAAAACAAAAACAAATAAATGAGTAACAAAAGCAACAACAACAATAAATTATGAGCTTCAGGCTTCTCAGTATTAGGGAGAATTTGAAGTTATCCCATTCTGAAGAACACATGAGATTAAAGATCAACAACATGGAAGATTAAAGAGCACTCATTGAGAGAAGACTTGGGCGAAACCTTTCACAGTTTCTGAACTCGTCTCCAACTGTAAAGGCAAGGTCAAGGGCTGAGTCTAGGCTAACTGATGTCAAGAGCAAGGGCTGTAGGAAAAGGCCAAAAATTGCTGCAGCTTATCTGGAAACCGATGAAGATTTAGGCTGCTGGACTTAAGTGCCAAGTTTGTAGGATTACTTTAGGATCGTGCTCCAGGGTATTAGAATTCCATGAACATTTGAGCCATTTGACATTACTTCCCTGTGAACTGGGGAAGAAAGACTCTTAGTAATTTCCAAGACTGAACGGAATTCTCCCTCAAGTACTGATGGACTCGTCCTGGTCTTAAATATTGGCATGAGGTTCTTTATTTTTCCTGGCTTCAGACAGGCATATTAAGATTTCATGGATATCTGAATCTTTCCTTGAGTATCTGGGAACACATCAGAGAAACCAGATAGACAAGAAGGAAAAGGAAATAGGCTATTTCCTTAGCCTTTTGAAGCAAATGAATTGGAAGGCTGCTCTCTGTGACGTTCATTGGCCCACAACTGCCTGGAATCTGTAAAAACACCACCTTTTTTTTGTTACTGTGTAATATTTAACAAAGTATTTCATAGATGTAGTTAGCATGATTTTCTCCCAGGATCCATGGAGCAGAGTTGGAGGGACTGAAGCATTGGATGGCTATGAAATAATTTGAGATTGAGGGAGACACTACTGAAGGAATCACAAACAGAAAGTGAGAGGTAGAGTTTGCTTGATTTGGAAAATAAGTATTTAATTTTAAATTAATTAACTTATTTTTTGCAAATAAATATTTTAAATAGTCTGCTTCAGTCCAGTGTGGCTGGCTAATATAATTAGATAGGAGTCAAGTTCAGAACAAACACTGGGGCAATTTACGCATACTTCTCCAAAAGATGAACAAAGGACATAATTTCATAGTAGGAAGATTAAGGTCAATAATAACAGTGAACAAATATTGATTTAAAAATATATGTTGAGGAAATTCACAAATAATCTACAATAACTTGAAATGCATACCCTTTGGAACACTTCCTTTGCTCGTGTATAAATTAAAATGTTTGCTGCCTTTTGCAAAACGTCAGTTCTCCAAAAATGTGTCCGTGCATTTCTGTACCTGCAGTGTAGTAAAGCTTTAGATGAAACCCCATAATTATAGTGGCATACTGTCACTTAGGTTCCAAGCAGCAAAATAAACAGCGTCGCTGAGAAATTATTTTTAAAAACTGTGTTAGGCACTGTGCTCAGTACTTTATGAGTGTTATTTCATTTAATCCCTATTTTATAAATGAGGAAATTGAGGTTTTGGCAGAATTTGACAGGCTGGTTAGCCAGGGCTCAAAATCAGGCATGTCCCACTCCAGAGCCCTCGCTCTCTACACCAAGCTCCACTACCTCTCTGTGTGTCTTCAGTCAGTCAGTCCATTTATATAATGCGAGAGATGCAATTTCTAGGTTCTTTTGGCTCTTAAATTGTAGAAAACTATGTGAGGTTGGGAGGACTTTATTATGGTGAGACATTTAGAGAGAAACTGAAGTCGTGATTGTAATGGCATTTCAAGTTAATGATACCTACCATTGATCAAGCATATACTGTATAGTAGGCACCACGTAACTAAATTATAAACAGGTAAATTAATCCTCAAAACAATCCTTTTGACATATGTTTATTGTCCCAAAGAAATATGGTAGTTATTCATAAAGAGTCGGCCACATCAAGGATGTAAAGGACAGTTGTTTAGATTTCAAAGGGCTTTAGTTATCATAGGACACCACTGTGGCTATTGAAAGTAATAAGAAATTGGAATCATGAAGAAACAAGAAATGTTTCTCCAGATTAGTATCTGTATCTTTCTCTCATGCAATCTTTTGAACAAAACATTTTTTAAAATTAGTAAAAGTGATATTTTTGTTTTTAAAAATTGAATTCATATTCTCAGACTTCTCTCTTAAAAATAGTTTCACATTACAGGTAAGAAGTTTCCAGTAGTTTGGACTATCTGAGATAGTGAGAACAACTAACCAGTGTGTGAAGCACCCTGTTTCATACTTCTCATATTGACACTATGAAGTACTCTGTAGTACCTTCATTGTAACAGATGCTTATAAATATGGAGTTGTTCCTTCATAGCTGGTACTTTTTGTCACTTAGCCCTAAATTTGATTAATTCAGGGACACATACTGGGGAGCTAGTTTAAGGATGACTTTGCTGCAATAATCAGATTATCTTAGTGTCAAGTGTCCACTGATTATGAAGAAATTTATATCTGTATTAGGTAAATGTCATTTCACCATAGTAGCCTGAAATGCGATTTTTAATCCTTTAGTTAGCATACCATTTCATTGGAAGTATTAAAAGCAAGCTATTGACAAAATTTAGGCCCAAGTCCATCTGTTCTTTAGCAGGAATAGCTAGAAGATTCTCAGTACTTCCAGAGATCTCAAGAGAAATGCCCTGTTTTGTATCTGATCAACTACCTTCTCACCTTGAAGTCCCGTGTATTTGCCATAGCAGGGCTTGGCAAACTACTATCACCTCCTGTTTATGGACAGCCCACAGGTTAAGAATGGTTTTCACACCCTGGCCAGTTTGGCTCAGTGAATGTCAAGTTGCCAATTGAAGGGTCGCAGGTTCAATTCCTGTCAAGGGCATGTACCTTGGTTGCTTTCTCTAAAAATCAATGAAAAAATGTCATTGGGTGAGGATTAACAAAAAAACAAAAAGAAAGTAAGTAAGAAAGAAAGAAAGATTGATTTTCACTGGTAGAAAAAAAAAAGGAAGAATATTTTATTAAATCTGAAAATTATTGAAATTCAAGTTTTAGTACTCATAAATAACATTTTAATGCACTACCGCCACATACCTTCATTTATGTATTGTCCATGGCTGCTTTCTCGCTATGATCACAGAGTTGAGTAGTTGTAACAGAGACCATATGGCTTAATGATGCTTCCTATCTGGCTCATTACAGAAAATTTTGTTGACCACTGACGATAAGATCAAGTCCAAACTGTTTCCTAGCATGGCATACAAAACCTTTATGACTGGCTCCTGCTACCTGTCTGCTTCATCGTCTCCACTCCTCTCTGATAAAACAGCCTGAACTTTACCCGTTCTGAACTAACCATCTAGAACTTCTTACACTCTGACGTGCTTTCTACACATCTAAGTATTTTCCCGTGTTATGCCCTTTGCATGAAATCATTCCTTTCCATCCTGAGAATCCCTGCCAAATTCCCATTTGTCTTTCAATATTTTGACTTAAGCATCCCCTCCCTTTTCTGCAGCCCTAACACCCCATGCTCTGCTCCCACCTTCCACTCCTTCACTGGACAGTAAGCGTTTGGAAGGCAGATATTGTCTCTTGTTTGACTTTTTATCCTTCATACAGGGTTTCTCAACCTCAGCACTATCGGCATTTTTGACTGGATAATTCTTCATTGTGGGAGCTGTCTTGTTCATTGTAGGATGTTTAGCAGCATCTCCTACCTGGTCCAGCCAATGAATACTAGGTGATCCCTCTTCCCCAGTCATGCCAATCGAAAAAATCTGCAAACATTGTCAGATGTCCCCTGTGGACAAAATTGTCCTCATTTGATAACCACTGCCCTAGCATCTTGTATAGCCACTAACCTGGAGTAGACACTGAGTAAATGTTGAATTATACATTCGTTTGAATGTATACTTCAAATGGATGATTTACTATTTATATCTCAACAAGGCTGTTTTTAATAAAAAAGACATGGTTTACTAACAGCTATTATTATTGTGGTTTTTTTGGTGTTCCAGAATAATTGCCAGAGCAACTGATTGTGTCATGTACTATACTTGTTGATGCCAAAGACACATTATCTAATTTAATACTGACTTCAGACCTAGGAAGCTGACTTCATCTTTTCCTCTTTCTTTGTTAGTAAATGCAGACGCAAAAAAAGATTCTGTAACTTGCTCAAAAGTCTCTGCTCTTGTCTGGTTTCAAAGCCTGTCTTCGCATCACTTGACCACGTTGCTTCCACAAGCCAGATATTTGCCACAAGGAGCCTACCTTCTAGGTTAAGCGAAAACGCACTTAACTGTCAAAGACAATGTGTTTACATAGCAGATATGAGCAGTTTCTAGATAGCAGGAGCATTGTTTTTGTTCAAAATGCTACACAGTTTCTCATCTGTAGAACTGCCTGCATGCTCTGCGGACCATGGTAGGTTTTTGTTTTGTTGTAGTTGTAGCTGTTTGGGTTGGTTTGTTTTCTTTGAGTCCACCAAGGGGCCACTTTTTATGTTCTTCCAGGTTCTTAGATCCTCAGGTGGTGGGCCATCTATTCTGAAACATTATAAAAATCTAACATTTAGCCTAAAAAATAAAAAGGAAATCGATAGGTGGCATTGCCAGTTCTGTCTTTCACTTTGACTTGGAGCAACAGCAGTAAAGCCAATGTAATTGAAGACTGGCCATCTTCTTCTGACCAGTGCCGGGCAGCAGGACTTTCTACAGGGACGGAAATGTGATAGGTCTGTGCTGTCCGGTATGACAGCCATATGTAGCGATTGAGCACTGGACATGTGACTCATGTAACTGAGAATCTGGATTTTTGATTGGTTTAATTTATTGACATTTAAATAGCACAACTTTAGACATCTTAGCTTTGACGAAATCACAAACCTAAGTTTAACCCCAGGAAATATCTTAGGGGTCAGAGACCCTGGTTTCAGACTGAATAAGTTACCTGTGGTGAATACATATAGAAAGGGAAGGAATATCTACTTTCACAGTACAAGGTAAAAGGTTACTGGTATACCTCAGCTATGTGATTGGAAGAAGGATAAAATTGCTCTATGGGGCTTGGGGGGGGGGGCGTTGTTACACTCACATTGTATTGTTACTTCAACATTTATGAACACCCAGCAAGCCATTTTGAATTTTTCTCTTCACTTGAGTGTTAAGTGATAAAATAAATTATCCATTTAGGGGCACTGTTGAGACATTGATGAATAAAGTGGAAAATGTGATGTATTTTATTGTTTTATGTATTTAAGTATTATCGGTTGAGTAAGAGACTTTTGCTTTGTTGAAATTCTTGAATTTTTTTACTAAAACATTTGTTTTTTTGCTCTTGGTCCAAATGACAACTACATTTAGTAATTTAACAGTAAACTAACAAAATTTTTCTTTTCTTGGTAGATTGCTAAGTATTTTCAGAAGAATCAATGCTTTGGAATATTCTTTTTATATCCATAATATTTTAATTTTGATAAAGAAAAGAAAAATGGCATTAAGTTGATATATTTTCATTTCAAATACCATCCTAAATTAGCTCTAATCTTTGGCAAGTTATAGTTAAACCCATTTTATGCTTTTGCTTGTATGTGTTCATTAAGTTTATAAAGTGAAAAAAAAGCAACTCACTTATAATGGAGACAGACATCAGTTTTATTATTCTTGGATCTTCAAGAATTATCACTGATTTTTTAATTACATTTGCTTTGCCCCAGTACTTACCTTATATTAATTGCTAGTGATTGAAGTTTTAAAATACAGATGCATCCTTCATTTGTCTTGGCCCAAAGGCCAAGAAGTAATAGATACATTCGTACAGATTATACATTATTCTCCTCAGGGTTACATATGACCTAATCTAACAATTTGGATGATTTAAAAAAATAATTTTTAAGATATTTTTTCCCTCCCCCATGTCTTGCCTTGCTCTTTGTAAGAAAGTGTGATGAGGTTACAGATGTTTAGGATCTGGCTGCAAGAGGTTCACAAATACTGTTTCCATACTGTGGTTTTGGTATTTCCCCTTGCACATGTGTCTTCTTCAGTTTTTTACTCTGTCAAGAGAGAGATTTGGCTGCTCTATTTGTATACTGATATCAGGTGGGCTCAGTGGAGGCTTTATCTATGGCAGAAACCATCATGTCCAGGAGTCGGTGAGCTAATGAGGAAATGTCCTTCAAAGGATTTCTGTGTGGAATACTTACCCAGAAAGATGTAATGCTATTATTGACGGTTTCCTCGATCTCAAATATGCAGCATAGTTTAGTGTGACTCACTGTCACCACGCTCCATGTTCTAAGGCAGGGGCGGGGAACCTCTTTTCTGCCAGGGGCCATTTGGATATTTATAATATCATTCGAGGGACGTACAAATTATCAACTTAAAAATTAGCCTTCTATATTTGGTCAAACATTTAATTAACTCACCCCTAATGCCTTGGCAGGGCAGACTAAATGATTTCGCCGGCATGTACAACCACTGGCTGGACAGTCCCCACCCCTGCTTTAAGGGGTATAATTAAGAAAAAGGCATGCCCCCTAATCCCCCAGAACCTTGGGATTCTGGTGATAAAAATAAAACTCTAGTGACCATGGTATAAGGCAGATCAAGTCCCCTTAGAGTATGCTGGAGGGAAAGATTAGTTCCAACTGAGGTGATCAGAAAATGTTGTGTAGAAAAAATGACATTTGAACTAGAATTTGAGGAAGAGGTAGGATTTTGATAGTTACACATTGAGCAAAGGAACTCCTCCTGTTGGCAAGAAATAAAGGTACACATACTGGACTAATTTGGGGACAAATGGGAATCTGCTTTGAATATATAGGAAAGGATATGTGAGGAGAAGTTGTGGACGACCCAACTCTCTAGGGAGGTTAGGACCAGACTGGGAAAGGGAAGTGCAGGTGGAGGGGTTGCGGGGGGGGCGGGGGGAGACGAGACAAGGAGTGAAAAGTGTTTGTGGTGAGTAAGTGATGAGTTTAGGAAGATTATTCTAGCAGCAGATAGAATAAATAGGGGAAGACAAAAGCAAAGTAACCCTGGGCAGTGGTTATCACAATCAGACATTTACCAGGTAATCACACCAACAGAGACTTGATTTGTAAAAGTTGCTATTCTTCCCTCCCTCCCTCCCTCCCTCCCTCCCTCCCTCCCTCCCTCCCTCTCTTTCTCTCTCTCTCTCTCTCTCTCTCTCTCTCTCTCTCTCTCTCTCTCTCTCCTCCTTTTCCTGGAGAAATAGAACTCTGGCATTTGGCCATCTTAGCATAACGTTTATATAAGTTTGGAATGAAAAGAATACTCATTAAAAATCAGTGAAAAGCTTCTAGTTTGTGATTTTTAAATGAATAGGTAGGTATATAGTTCTTGCATAAAACTTTCATATCAGTTCTTTTCCTTATGAATAGCCCTGGGCACATTATAGACTGTAATGTAGTGGTTTGATAGCGCATGATTTAAAGTACATTTTGTCCTAATCCACAACTGTCCTGACAAATGTTAAGCAAAAAGCATGCCTCCCCATGCCCTTTATTCATTTGAGTGATTTTTTTTCCTAAGTATAATTCTGAAATGGTGTAGGCATGAAGCCAAGTGACGGCCCATTGCCGCCACTGCCACTTTTCATTATGGGCACTATTCCTTCCCTCTGCTTTACTCTGTCTGGTTCACTGGGACAAGTAGTGAGCGTTCGTCCCGCTCCACCCCGAGTCCTTACACTGGTATATAAATATGAGACTCCAACCAAGGCCCTTCACATTTGTGTATGAGACATTTGATTTTTTTTTTTTCTTGCATAAAGCTTTATTGTTTCCATTTGGTCCAGTGCATGGGAGAGGGCTTCAGGGCGAAGGTTAAAAGAATGGCTAGTGGTTTCCGGGAGAGGCTCAGGCAAAAGCCAGACACCAGGGGACTAGAGAGGGGCCCTTTAAAGGCCTCGGCTCCAAAGGCTCCTGGTCGTGCTTGAGGGGGAGCCTTTCGAAGGGATACTCGCCCAGCCCAGCCTGGGGGCCGGCAGCCTCGGGAGGTGGGTCAGGTGTTGCCCATCTTCTCGATGAGTTTCACCTGCTCACCCCGGAAGTGGTTCTCCAGGAAGTCACGGAGCTGAGGGTCTTCGTGGTAGAACTCAGGGCAGGCAGCTTCCATGGCGTCCTGAGTTTTGCCCACTCATCTTTGGAGGCTTCAGCACGTCCTGGAAGAAAATGGCCACCACGCTGGGTTTGCAGCTTTAAGAGACACGCGGCCCACGCCCGAGAGCCACATCCTCGGGGTGGCAATAGAAGCCCAGAGAGGTGGGTGCGGGAGGCCCGCCCGTGCAGGCCGGCCAGGCGGTTGACCGCGCCTCCACCTCGGTGGAATAATTCGGACGAATTTGGGAGCTCGTGGTTGTCGGCAATAAGGAGGTAGGGTGGAGAAAAAAAACCAGTGTGTTGGCTGGTCTCAGAGGTGGTTCTGAAGGTGGTGATTGGATAAGTCGCTGGAGAGTGGCCTGAGGCTGGAAGAAGGGGCGTGCCTGGGTCTGTTCTGTCCAAACACTGTTGAAACAAGAGACAGATCCGGGACCGCCAAGGGTACTCTGATTTTTTTTTTTTTAAAGAACTGACAATTATGAACAGGTTGAATCACCTGTGTTGTAGATCATGCGCTTATGGAAGGCTCCTATTAAACAGTAGTACTGAGACACTTAATTTCCTCCAAGAAGTTGGTGGAAGATACAATTTACAAAAATGGAGTATTGTTTTACCCCCATTTCCTCCCTCATGTCATCCTTTTCACTAAATACATACCCCTTCTCATTACTGATATTTATCAATGTAAGACTCTCTTCCTTAATTTAAAAAGTGAGCAATCACTTATTTTAAGGTTCTTGGCTAAGCACTCTCTACATATTATTTCATTTAATCTTCATGGGAGTTCTGTGCGGTAGTTATTATCATTCCAGTTTTAGAGATGAGGGGACAGGCACACAGACATAAAGCAACGCATCCAAGGACACACAGTAATTGGGATAGCCAAATGTAAAGCCAGAAGTGTGTGATTGAAGCTGTTGCTTTAACCACTACCTGCAGGTCCTCGGGTAACATCATTTGGTTCTACATTGTTTGGTTATAATGTTGATGAGAAAAAAAATAACATCTATTCTTCAGCGGGGTCATGTCTGTGTGGAGTTTGCACTTTTCCCCCATGTCTTCGTGGGTAGGAACTTGTTCTTGTTGATATCCGTTAGCCTATGGAAACACTGGTTTGGTTAGGCGTCATTTTGCTTAAAGTCGATTTCCAAGAACCTATTGATGACTTTAAGTGAGGACTTACTGTACTTCCTTAATCAGTGTGCCTTCCTTGATGCTAGATGATGTGATCCCAGTTTGGGTAATGGATGAATACTGGTCCCAAGTGGAAGTATGCAGAGAGGAGTCATAGAATTTTAAGAATGGAAGGGTATATGGAGGTCATCAGCTCTCATGTAAAATCAAGTCCTGTGTATCTGGGAAGGGTCTCTAGTAACTCAGTTCACATAGAGCATTGGATAGTAACCGTGCTAGTAACAGCCTCCAGATAAGGGTCAGGAGCAGGGAGTTAATTATCACAAATATTGATTCTGTGGGTGGAGGTGAAGGCAGAAAGAGACCATCCATTTGGAGTAATATGCTTGGAAGAACTGATTTGCCGATACCTGGGATTTGCTTCAAAATAATGCAGGAGGAGGGAACTGGAGGTGGGAGGGGCAGAATTTGCCATGATTTGATGGTTCTTGGGTTGTGCGATGAATGCTTGGGCTTATTATATTTTTCTTTCTATTTTGGTGAATGCTCAAAATTCTTGATGATGCTTTTACATTTTTATTTGAAGGCACCGTTCTCATGATTTTGCAATGGTTCAATTATGTACATATTTTCTTATGCAAAATTCTCTTGGATGTTTTAGTCAAAAGGATAATTTTTTCCCCCTAGCATTTGTTCTCTCTTAGAATGTCCTTCACTTCCTTTTCTAATTATTTGCTAAAGAAAGAACTCAACTTTTCCAATGCTGAAGGTGACGTTACTTGTCAGCTGCTGATATGGCTGCAGCATTAGTATAATTTATCTCATTTCTCTTATGAGTAACTTCTCTTTGACATTAGTTTTCAACTCAAAGACTTGGCTTGCATTGTTCTTGTTAGTAAAAAAAAAAAAAAAAAAAAAAAATTGCTAGGATGTCCTTAGTAATTGGAGTCAGCTGCACTTAAGACTGTTCAGCCAGACTGTTATTTTAGCCTTCACTAGTAGGGTTTTTAACACCAGTTTGACCTGACTTTGAAACATTCTCAAAATACCATACTTTAATATCGATTTATATACTTTCATATTAAGGTAGGGCAGGGTCCCTGGGGGGAAAATAATGAAACTCTTACTTCCCACAAATACAGGAATAAAGGTTGATTTTCTGTCTTTCTTTTTTAAAGAGAAACAGGGAAAGACTTGGGGTAAAGTTTTCCCGTGGTTAGGGCATAATGCCTGCAAATGCATTCTAAGTATGGAAGTGACAGAAAGCTAGGACACCTACGCATCAGGTGGGCTGACTCCCTGGGCCTGTGTTTCTGCCTGTTGCTTGAGGATTTCGACTGAATCCTCTGTTCATAGCACTGAGCATATGCTCAGTGGATTTGTTTCTCCGTGCTAAATACTGAGTTCACATGACATTAGACCAGTTATATTTTAGGCAAGTGTAAATAAAGCCCAAATTTTATTTAAAATTTTTGAAAATATTCGATGTTTTTGTTTATTCCAGGGGAATACAGTGATTAAAAAAAAAAAAAAAGCTATGGTACATTTACACAATGGAATACTGCACAGTCGTAAAAAAAAAAAAAGGGAAGAAGAAGAAGGAAATCTTATCTTTAGGGACAGCATGGATAGACCTGGGGAGTGTTATGCTACATGAAATAAGCCAGTCAGAGAAAGACAATTACCATATGATTTCACTTACATGTGAAATCGAATGAACACAATAAATTCACAAACAAAATAGAAACAGACTCATAGATGCAGAGAATAGACTGACAGCTGTCAGAGGGGCAGGGGGAGTGGGTGAAAAAGATGACGGGACTAAGCAAAGAAAAAAAAAAACACACACCTCATAGACACAGACTACAGTATGGTGATTCCAGAGGGAGAGGGGGGCGGGGGGGATAAGTGGTGATGGAAGGAGACTTGACTTTGAGTGGTGAACACACAATACAATATACAGATGTATTATAGAATTGTACACCTGAAACCTATATAACTTTATTAACCAGTGTCACCTCAATAAATTCAGTAAAAAAAGTAGATTGAGAGAGGCTTATAGTATTCTCAGGGCCAGCAAATCCGTATTAGGCAATTGGACTCCCTCCCGTCTCTTCTGAGCCTTCCATGTGTGTCTCGGGACCCTAGAGCCAGTGCCTGTGAAGACCTGGAGCACTCCAGACGATAGCTCACGCTCATTTCCTCGTTTCCTCGTGCTATATATAGGAATTGAGCAAGTGCTTTACAATGAACCATCCATCCCTCCAGGCACCTCTCCCTCTTCTGCTGACGCAAAATCCTCAGGCACCCAGTAAGCGGTCCTTTTTGAGTTTAAAGTGCCGGCTACTTTATTTACGTTACCTTTCAGAAATGTTTGGCCTGGTGTTCTTTATAAAATACTAATGTCTGTGAAAGATTAAAATTTGATCATGGTTTATCCTCAATAGCTAACAAGCGAGCTCTTTCGCCACACAGCCCTCCTCGGCATGTGGCATGTTCGTGAGCGTTCCCGTTTGCTTACCTTAACCCTGTATCTTCTCAACTTCTCCAAGTCCGCGAGGGGGGTTGTTTCTGAGTTGCTGAGGAAGCTAAAGGTTCAAGAGAATTTCTTACTAAGTCAATTTACATCCAAGAATAATTTCATATAGATTAACGGAAATAATAATACCGTTAAGATTTCCAGACCCGGGGTCATTACAGCATTCAGAGTAGGCCCTCCATGACAAATTGCTGTAAACCTGTTTGGCTCCCTACCACAAGGTTTAAAACATAAAAATATCAAAGTGCTTAAATTTTTCTCTCTGTTCCCTTATCAGAAATATTCATTTAGACCATAACAACTGTTAGAACAAGATAACAACTCCAGGCCAGCTGTCAAATGTTTACCATTATCAAAACTCTCCCTGGAGGGAGATGCAACTTGGCTCGCCTCACCGGCAGTAATTTAATTTTTCCTTCATTCTGACTCGGAAATGGCAGCATTTTTCAAAGCTTCCTCCCACTGATGGCTGAAATTTTCCCTGTGAAATGATTTCCACCAGTCTTGAATCTCTCTTGTTTCTGCCGTCTTCACCTTTGCTGATGGTTCTGCAACTCATCACCAGCTATGCAAACTGACAGTTCACATCCTGGGGCAGCAGCGGGGTCTGGCCCGCAGAAAGGAGCAGCCTGCCCAAATTTACGCTCCCAAGATCTCTTAATTCACAAAAGCATTTGCTCCAGTTCCTGTTCTCGGCTGCAGGGGCTGCGGAGAGGGAGTGGGGGCTGGGGCAGGACCGTGGGGAGAATGTTCTGAAGAGAAGAGAGGCTCTCTTCACACTCTACTGAGTACACAGACTTGGGAGATGAAAACCAGACGGGGAGAGGCATTTCCAGCCATCTTGCTGATCTGTGCGGGAGTTCATTGAACTGTACAGCATAGCACCAGACCTTTGTGTCAATGAAGGTTACTTTTAAAGTTTGTTCTTAAGTCTTCAGCACAAATATCCCTCCTTTCCTTTTAAACGTATTTTGACAAAGAATATAGAAATTAAAAAGAAGCAAAAAGATCAGTCTTGCCATGAGGATGGCCAGAAATCGCTTTCCTCTCTGCAGAGTTCTGTTTCTTAACAAGAGTGGACAGAGGACGTTTTAGGTTTGATTCGAACTTCATGTACATGACATATTTCATTTTCCCCCCTTTTCCTCCCCAAAAGCAACCCAGGCCACTTGATTGCAGAAGCTGCCAAAGCTTCCCTGGCTGCTTCTAAGATGCTCCTGGAATTTGAGGTCGCCTTTTTATCTTCTCGGGAGAGACAGATTTTTGTCCTTTTCTCTGCAGCCCCTCGACTCCTCTGCAGAGGGCTCATCTCTCTCCGTGCAGGCGACCCAGACAGACAGCTGGCGCGTTGCAGCACAAGGTCACCCATGTACTTGGGGTGCCCCTTCGGGTCAGTCTGAAAATTGCTGTCGAGTACAGATTGGTTAAAATGACCTCTTAGGTGTATTTCTATCCGCTCCCCACTCCCCCAGATGTCTAAAATGACCTAATCAAATTGGTAGGTTGTTTTCATGGCTTTGAACGGGGAACTGTAATTAAAGTTACAGTGACAGAATCCTGAGTGAGAGAGGCAGATCTGGATTCTAGGCTTTCCTCTTCCTCTGACTATGTTTTTCAATTGCTTTCCCTGTAACCCACACCATCACACTAAACGAATGGGGATTATGCGTGATAACACAATCAAGACCTGAATTTGGATCCCACTAACTCAGAATGTCTGATTACCCTGAATTGAAGTGGGTCTTTGAAGTTGGTTATGAAAGTTGGTGTTTTCAATAATATTTCAGAAGATAGCATTCACTTACTAAAGAAAACAAAAGCATTGCAAACACCTTTATGCATACAGTTAATTGTATACAACATTCCTAATTATGGGTGTTTCTTATATCAAAGTAGATAAAACAGATTTCTGCCTCTCAACAAGTATTCTTCTTAAGTATAACTCACCTGTTTCCTTGTTTAAGGCTGGCCAATTCCCTAATTGTCTGAATGGTATTTTTTAAATCATCTTTATCATAAGTAAGTTGTTTATTTTATTGGTGTGACATTGGTTAATAACATTACGTACATCTTATATGTAAGTTCTATCTGTATATCATCTGTATTTGCAGCGTGTGCTCACCACTTCGAGTCTGAGATTTCTGTCACCATATATTTGATCCCCATAACCCCTTTAGGCTCCACTACCCCTCCCCGCAGCCCTTCCCCTCTGGTAACCACATACTGTTGTCTGTGTCTGTAGCTTTATTTGTTTTGTTGGTTTGTTCCTTTCTGTTTTCTATCCCATATATGATTGAAATCATATGGTTCTTGTCAAAGAGGTATTTTTATTCTCAACAGTGTGTTGGGAATGCACACTTGAGCTTACATGTTGGTTGGGGATTCAGATAGCAAGAGGCGATGGTAGGTGCTAAATTCCAGAAGAGGCAGTATGAAAAGTAAGTGTGCTAGGAATTCTAAGGCAGTGGGATATCTGGGAGGTCTTGAAATCACATACCTATATATGTTCTTCTCTGAACCTTCCAAATATGTACACACACACACACACACACACACATTAGGAGAATTTTGTAAAGTTTCCAGAGCTTGATGTAGTCTGTGTTGCATAAAATGTTTAATAGATATATACACGAATCCTCCTTCCACTGAGTTTACTTGGCGGAGTAGTTCTTATAATGCCTACTTTTTCTTAAGTACTAGGTACCACGCCCTTTAGCTGGACAGTGTTCCAAACTCTCTCTTAAATGACGCAGAGAGGACTCAGAAACTCAGATGCACCGATGCCCATGTTGCGTGGGGGCTCTAGCAAATTACCTGCATTTACAAGGTGGCTGCCCCTCCTCCATGCCGTGTTGGCACTGCAGAAACGTGGGCTTGGCAATGGCAAACCTTCCATTTAGTGCAGAGAGACAGGAAATGCACATTTTTTATGGCGATTTTCTGATTTTCAAAGCAGTACAAGCCACATAAAAAAGAGTTGGTGACTTCTACATTATATACTCAACCCCATTTCATCCTCACCGTATCCCTATAGGGGAGGTACAGTTCTTCCTACTTTCCCACTTTCTGTCTAGCTCATAAATAGCAAAAGTGGAATTCTACCCCAGATCGGTCTCACTCCAGAAACTACGGTGTCACTGTGCTGCTGGGCTCTGCCCCAGCCTGGCGGGAGTGGTGCTGGGGGGAGTATTGGCGGAAAAGTGCTGTTCCGTTTCAGCCAGGCCTTTAACGAAATGATCACATCGTGTAGACTGTACTGTAGAGTTCTCATCTTCCAGAGAACAGTTATTTATGGCTTTGGGGGAATTAATTATAGCATGAAGGTATTGGTGGCTGTAAATATCAAACAAAAGCCCTCTTGCCTTTGCTGCAGATTTATGATTTCAACCTCTTGGTACTTCCAGAAAAGCTGCACACGTACTCCGAGTTGGTTGTAGAGTTCTTCAGGTTTCGCTAAGAGTGGCAACGGTATTAGTGGCAATTTTACAAGGCCTGAGCTTGCCAGAGAGAGGAGAAACCAGTAGTTCTCAGGCTCTCCCAAATAGCTAATCACTTTTTGTTAAAATTCTAAATGAACTCTGTGGCCTGAAGAAGTTAACACACCTCCACAGCCCGCCCGCCTTCAGCTGGTGCGAGGGGGCCCGTTGTTGTTACATGCAGCCGTAAAAAACTGGTTACATCGCATAAATTGCATTGGAACACGTAGGCCACAAGATTACTCCAGAAGAATTGTATTGCTTGTTCAGTCATATATTTTGATCTTTATTGCCAGTAGTTTATTCTCATGAGAGTTGGGGATTAGCCTTGCTTTTAATGTAAGAAGTGTATCTACGCGGGCAAAAATATAAAATGGAAATAGATTTTTAATGGCAGCTTTGGTTCTTAGCATTAATTTTACATGCATTTTTCATCCTGAACTTTTAAACAGTTTTGAGAAACTTATGAGAGATTTGTGAACAGGGGCAAGAGAGGGTCAAATGTATCAAATCCTGGGATTCCAGCAAATGTAGGATTTGTGGAAGAGCCGAGGAGCACACATGTGTGGGGAATGTAAATTAAAAGAAAACCTCACTTTGTGGAGGCTTTGAGAAGTGAGCCCACCACGTTAAGGCAAATGTCTGAAGCGTTTGTCTTCTTAATAAATTAACCAGATATTAAAATAAACATTAATTTTATCAGTCTGCCTATTTTTTTCCTCTCTCTCTCTGGATGAAAGTGTTTCAGGAAAAATCATAAAAGAATCTATGGTAGCTTGGAGAGGTTAAACTCAACAGTTGTTTTCTTTGAAGTCCCTGGCCATGAGGTTAATTGCCAAAACTGCTTGTGGAAAAGGTGGTAACAATTTAACAAGACTGTACAACTGCAGAGACTTAGATGAATATCAGGTGTTTGCAGATGTTTTTTTCCTAACAGGAAAGGGGGTGGGGAGGAGAGGAGGAACAGAATGAGAAACAGGGGAAGAGAGGGGCCTGAATAAAGTCCCAACTAAACAGCCAATAATTCTTTGTTTGCTTAGCCAATCATCCTGTAATTGGCCAGGAGGTTAATAGGAGTCTATTGATTGGTCAGGAGGAGTGCTTACTGTGGCTATTTTTACAGTATGCTCCCAGACAGAAGGCTGCAATTACTGGAGCTCTCATTCCCACTCTTTAGGGCCATTGCTGCCCTGATTTATGAAACCTGATCAGCTTGCTGTTGGCAATTTATGTTTTAAGTGTTGCCTTCTGGGTCTTTGCTGCTTATGGGTCGCTGTGCTATTTCTCATCATTTATTGTGGTCATTTGAATAGGTAAGCTTATTTATGACTTATTGAAGTAGGAATACATTAAAAATAATAACCACCACCCACGTGGACTGGAAAGTGGGAGCAATCATACGAGATGCGTGTTAAGAGTCCTACCTGTTCTAGAAACAGAAAGTCTGCTGCCCGCGTAGCATTTCCAATAGATCAAGACATAAAGGACATAATCCTTTATCTGCCTTCAACAGACCTGTTTCTCACCTTTCCTCACTGACTCACATTTATGGATTACCCTTGGGTTTCCTTTGTGTCACTTCCAATAATTAGGCGTGGCCACTGCTATTTCTGAGGTGAGGAAACTGAGGCCTGTTTAGAAAGTCTTGAACCAGCTAGTCTTGCTCGTGACAGGGCTCTTCCGTCTTAACCCATCCCGACCTGGTCCTGACCTTCGCTTTCCTAATAAGGTACTTACCTCACCATTTCATTTCTCACTTGCTAACCTTGGCTGTAAATCCTCCCACGGCTCGCGCTCTTGGTTTCCCACCCCTGCTCAAACCTGCTTTTGTAGTTCAGCGTTCCCTGGGAGCCCTGTGGAAGGAGAGTAAATCTCTGCTGATGATAAGGCCCTTGCGCCACAGCTTTCTGTGTAGCCATGTCGAGCAACTGGATTTCATACACTCCCAACCTGTCCCTTAAGGCGATGTGACCACAGCTACTACCACAACTGCTACTGCTTCTTCCTCTTTCTCCTATTTTTTAAATTTTACTACTACTTAAAAGCAAACAAACATGTGAAGGACATTTGCAAATCCTCTCATTGCATCTAAAGATATCCATCATTCAGCATCCGTATTTTGATTGACTGCTTGATTGACTGATTGATTGCAAGTGCTGTGGATACAGTGGTGAAGTCAGTAGACCACAGCTGTCGCTGCTGATGGTGCCTCTGAAAACATGGTGAACGTTGTTAAGATCTGCTGAACTTTCTGGCAGGAGTGTGGCAAGCACCAGCCCCACAAAGTGACAGTACCAGAGAGAGGGCTAGGGTTCTCTGTATGCCCACAGAAAGCGGTGTTAGGACAAGAAGTGGAGGCACTGTGGTGGGTAGACCAAGTTGACTTTCTTGAGAAAAGCTAAATCTCCAAAGAGGATGGTGCTGAGGTCTGAAAGCATGGAGCCCAGCTGCAGACCTCAGAGAGTGCTGGCTAGGAAGAGATGGTGAGCGTTTTAAGCTGGGAGGAGATAAGAGAAAGGGCCAAGTGATCCCGTTCTAAGCTTCATGTTTCATTTTCTTATGAAAAGTGTAAAGTCTTGCAGTTATATTTTTAAAAAAAACCAAACACAACGATCCCAATTTTTCAGCTGCCTGCTCGTTTTCCTCTAGTTTGGTGAGCACACCCCCCTCTACAAAGAAAGCAGTGAAAGATAAGGTTGCCTCACCTGAGCTGAAAGATCTACAAACAGCCTCCCAGAGATTTATTTTTTCCTGTAAGAGGACTACTTATTATTGAACCATTGTTATTTGTGCTGTCTTTCCTTCTTCCTTCTGTTAAAATTTTTCTTCTATCATACTGTTGTAACTCACAATTTTTCTCATCTTCTTGAAATCACTAAAGCTCAAAAGAACTGTAGTAGTGTTCTCCCCTCTCTGTCAAGAGTACAGGGAACTCTCTTCCTCTTCCTGTTGCTTCTGCAAATAAGAGTGGGTTTTTCCTGCCCTCCCCGCGCATGAGCTCACGTTAGAAGTCTGTTCTGACTGTGAATCCATCTTTAGTGAGAGTGAGACTCTTTTCAGCTCTTCTGCTAACCTGTCGTTACCATCATGTTATCGTGTAGGAGAATATCAATTGGACCTGTCTCTCAGTGTGCTAATTATGGCTCAAGTAAAGCAAAATGTTAGTAGCTAAATCTCCTGTAGGGTAGTCTGCTACCAGTTCCACTAGACTTTGAGAATATCACTCCTGTCTTTCTCCCTGCTTCATATCTAGGCAAGATGACCCTTTTGGTCTTCCTGTTATGTTATTGTTTTTATTATGAATATTGGAGGGAAACAGGTGACTATGTGCTTAAAAGATTTGACTTCACCGCCTGCCCCTCCCCCCCCCCCCCCCGCCCAATATAATGTGATATTTCCTGTTTACTTAATATGAAATTCATAAGAGAAAGTAGTTTGGTACTTTTAGATAGACTGATATGTTCTTCATTCTTTACCTTTATCCTAAGCCAAAAATCTCAGAGCCCCAGAGAAAGGTTCCTGCAATGCATTCTCTCCACCATTGTATGCCCTTAGAACCCTTGTATTGGTTTATTGTTTTCTTGTGTGTTTTTTTCCTAGACGTCACTGTGTACCTCATTATTAACTTTTATATCAGAACTCAACAGCATGTTTAAGACTCTTTAGTAACACAGTGATGTCTGAACTTCTATCTTCCCATTTGTTGGTAGAGCTGCTACTGTTTTCCAAAGGAACTACCACCCACCAACAACAAAATTGAACAATCCATGTTCTAAGACTAGATAGTTTAAAGGTCTCAGAGTTTTAGTGTCCTTTCACTGCTGATAAAGGAATCATGAGAAAGGAGAACAAACAGGCCACAACCCATTGTTTAAGAGAAGAGACGCAAAAGGGCTAAGTAAGCATGGTGTTCATCCCCTAGGACCACTTTGTTCTCTTGAAGTTCCTTTCCTTCAGATAGTTGTCCCACTGTCTTCCTTTTGTTTTATTTTGTTTTGCGCAAGCCATGCCCTTTGCTGCATGACCATTTGGGGAGGGGGAGATGGAAGGAGGGAAGGAAGAAGAAAAGAAGGAAGGAAGAAGGAAGGGAGGGAGGAAGGGAAGGAGGAAAAGGAAAGGGAAGGGAAGGGATAAAGAACACTTGTGTAATAAAAAAGATTGTGAAAAGAGGGTGGGAGCAAATGAATTATTTAGAGATTTAACTACTTATAAAACTTTGGGCACTGACTCAGCCATGACACGTTCACCTTTTTGGGAGAACTCAGAGAGATTTCTTGGCAAAATTCTGTGACTTTGTTTTCATAGTTCTGGAACAAAACTGCTACCACCAATTTTAATATCCTTTTTTATTCTTTAAGGTATTTTTAATTTATTGACTGATTAAGCTAAATGGGTCTTTAAAAATACATTAGGAAAACACATTTATCTTTTTGGAAAACATATACAAGGTAGTATTGATCTTCAAGACCAACAAAATAATGATTCTTTTCTACCATATAGATATATATCTGTATTTTGTTTATAGGAAAGTGTCTATAAACAGAACTTATTCTCAAGTAAATGCTGAACAAAGTTAAAGGAAATAAGTAAGAGAAAGAGTAGTACTATTTATTGAGCAGCACTCAAATTTGTCAGACCACAAAATTATTTGTGGTTAATAAATCTAGGTGCTGGGAATGGTGTTAAATGAAACATGTGGCATTCTTGTCTCAAGGAGCTTTCTTTTAAACTTTTTTATTGAATTTATTGGGGTGACATTGGTTAATAAAATGAAATTATAGAGGTTTCAGGTATAATACCTCATCTATATATCGAATTGTGTGTTTGCCACCCCATAATATTCTTGAGAATCTAAAATGACTTGGATTACTCACTAGAATATTTATTTTTTTATGTTAAAAGGAATGAAATTTTTGTGAATGAAGATACTGGCACCAAATGTAAATTTGAAATATTCTTTTGATTGAATGCAACTATTTTTTTGTTTGGTTTTTGCTTGCAAAAGACAAAATACTCATTTTGGGAATATGTTTCTATCTGCACTTTTCCTTGAAATTATCTTTTGAGTTTGGAAAAGTGACCAGTGAACAGTACAGAGAATTTTTAGCGATGTATCTCAGGCATCATGAAAGGTGTGTGCATGGCTCACTGGTGTAAAATGGCCTCAACACGTTCATTTTACTACGCAATGAGGAAAAAAAAGTGTAAGAAGCTTATGTATAATAAAAAATGATTCTCCATCCTAGAGCATGGATTAGAGAAACTTTCACAGAAGCAAAAATTAATAAGCATACAGTTTGTTATGAATTTTGGTGAAAGTAACCAGAGACTAATAGGAGTGGGTCAACTAAATTGATATATTTATTGAAAAACTTGAATTGGGACAATAAATATGCCTTAGGCTTTGGTGGCACCGTGAAGTATTTGTGCTTCATTCTTTGTGATGTGCTGCTTTATCAACAGAGGTGAGCCTTTGTGTTCAGAAATGGATAATTCACACTTAACTCTTGTGTTCTCTATTTAATCAAGCTTAAATTATAGGTTAAGAGTGGTGTCCCCCCCTTCAAAAAAAAGAAAAATACCTACAAAAAAGTGCAATATTTAGCTTGAATCTTGATTTAAACTTACCACCCAAGGCAGAGTTTTTACATCTGTCTAGGGGCAAACACCTCTGGGATTTGTCAATAAGCAAAAGAAAAATATTGGCTTTCAGATAACAGGCATTTGGAGAGCTGGCGACGGTCATGCAGGCGAGAATGTTCAAGTGACTCCAGCTCTTTCTAGCTTCATTAGGCCAGGCTGGCAGATCCCATATGGCATTATGGAAATCAGCAAATGAAAACCATATTGATCAGCATCGAGAACAAATGTGAAAAAGGTGGTCTCGGAGAGGCGCCGAGGAGAAGAATGCTTTCCCGGTCAACCTGATAGGCCCTAGTTAAGGCCTTTTAATCATTTATTAACGTGACCCTCCTCCTTCCCTTTCCACTCAGATTACCTCAGCCACAGAGCATCCTGCTCCATTTATCTTTTAATGTTTCCTTTATTTAATTTATTTTTTAAGCTCTAAGTTACACTCTTATTTCAGAATTGAGTTTTACTTTTCATGGGATTGTTCTAAGTGACTTAAATGACTTTTCCCAACAAGCTCACCAGGCATTCAAAGGAAGAAAAGCATTTGCTGAGATTCACCTAATTTACTTGGTATGCACCCCAGCCAAAGGGGAGAGACAGCCAGCCAGACACATTAAAAAAAAGAGAGAGAGAGTAAAACCTGACTTGTTTCTAGACCTGAAGCTCTGGTTAAAGTTGGGGTCAGTGTTTCAATTTTAAGGTCCTTTCCCCCCCCCCCCCCCCGGGTTTGGAATTTAGCCTAGTGAAATTACTTCAGGTCTAAAACCAGAATCTCAGTCACCTTTCTTCTTCCTTTTCATTCTGTGTCTTCAGTAGAGAGCTGGCGTTTTATCTTGTGTACTTTGGGAGGAAAAGTAGAGTAATATTCAGTGTGCCCAAATGAGATAGAGAAATCCAAGTCTGTGTTTATGGAGGGTTCTGTTTTCCTGGCGTGTTCTCACCTGGAATTGGAATGCATCTCGGCCTTTGTAGGTTTGCTGCCTCTCCTCAATCACATTCCGACCTAGGTTTGCAGGGTTTTTCTCTCTCCCCACCTCTTCCCTTCCAACTCCTGCCTCCCCTCCAGGTTCATCACTTTGGTAAGAAATTTCGAAGGTGTTTTTTCATTGGGAACTGTGTCCTTAGGAAATGGCAAAATTAAAACAGAAGTAACCTGTGGATATGAGTCTTTGGAATATTAAATAGCAGCTGACAATAATTGTTTCTATGCTGCTTTGGGGCATAACTCCCTCCTAAAAGAGATCCAGATAAAAACAAAAGAAACCTGAAATATAGATATAAGTTAATGCCTTGAAATTGGTGCATACAAACCAACTTGATGGTGGACTGTTTCCTGAGTTATTTACCTAATTGCCTAAACTGAATATTTGCTTTTTCTCCTCCCCTTTCAAACTACCTTTAAACACACACACACACACACACACACAGAGGAAAACCCTCTTCAACGTCGAACAATTGAGGTACCACTTTCCTATCAATTTAACATTGAATTCTGAAATAGATATTTATAAAAAGCAAAAAATTTGTGATTAATCTCTGGGTGCTTGGGTGATCAAATCCTTGAACTTTCTTTTTGCTCTAGACTCCTTGTCTATAGCCTTTGTAACCTGATTATTTGAATTTGTACTTTCCTATGTTTTCGTTGCTTTCCCATGCATGGCGGGGAGTGGGGGGGCCTGTTTCTGATGGATTTGGGTATCAAAAGATGCACAATGTGAGGATCTAATTTATCTAACTAGAATCAAGAATTTTATTTTATTTTGGTTTTCCCTTGGGACTCCGAAGCTACCTTCAATAATGTATTGGGGGGAATCCACGTATAAAATCTCTTTTATCTTTTCCTCTTCTTGCATACTCATTGATTTCTAAGTGCTTTTCCTCATAGACTCTCGTTACTATCCCACTTTGCTTTCTGGGCTCTACATCAAACAGTGTAGGCGTGCTATCTGTGCAAGACTTACTCTCCCTGCTTCTTGCAGAAGAGCAGAACATTAAACAGTGAGTGAACTGTGCAGAAACGCTCTCTCTCCCCAGCTCTTTCTTTTCCTCTCTCTCCCCCCCCCCCCCGCCTCCACTCATCCTTCTCCTTCTCTTCCTCTCTTCCTCTCTCTCTCTCTCTCTCTTCCCCCCATTCCCAATGGGAGTGTTGTTTATAGAGCATTATAATTTATAACTGAAGAGAGTGGATTTAATTTCAGTGGAGAGGCTCGCCAGCAGGGCGCCAGCCTGCAATCATATGAATCAGCAAGCTGCAAACTCTATTGAATGGAAAGTATTATCGCTGGCCACAAACGGACACTGTTTCTCCTAAACAACTCCCTTGGTGCAGGAAGACCTTGTCTTCATTCATCTATTTTACATATCTCCTTCTGTTTTAATTTTGCCATTTCCTAAAAGTGTTTTCTCTTTAGATTGCAACTTTTCTCTAACTACCTTATTTCCTGACCCAACATTGCAAACTGCTATCGTGTATTTCTGGCTGATTTGATATTTCTCCTGTCTCCATCCTTCCCATGTATGACTTGAGTTAGTTTTCTCTTTGCTTCTCCTTTCTGCATAAAAGTCTTTTTTTTTTTAATGGGAGCTGTTAAACATGCAAACAAGACTGTGATGAACCATTAGCATTAATATTGTAAAATGTTAGTCCATTTCAATCACCTAAACTTTTATTTAATCATGGATATTTTGTTTATACTCAGATATTTTTTTCTGCATTCACTGAAAGATTTATTCTCTCCTCCTTCAAACATCTGGGGGATGATTTCTTATTCTTTACATGACCCATCAAATCTCTCGTAGTGTTCATCTACCTGTATCTTTCTGCCAAGTTTCTGGCCCTTTTTTAGAAGGCGTGCCAGAATGCGTGCATGACTTTTTGTGGTTGGTGTTTGTTTTCATCCAACATCGGCTGCGTTCGTGTAGTTAAGCTACATCTCTGAGTCATTTTAAAAATCAAGTGAGACCTGCAAGGCTGCTACCTTTTTAAAATGTATTTTACTGAATTCATGTCGCGACTGTAAGTGTTGGTGATTTGGGTAGTGAAACTGTTACTAAGATTAGAGAGATTGCATTAATATTTCATCAAATATCAAACTATCTTCATCCAGTCTTGAATAAGTTCAGTACTCATGTCTCAACAATGAGATTCAAGTTTTACAAATAGCTAGCTGAGTGAGGCTGGTATTTGCTTCCAGGGAGGAAGGGATAGTGCATGAGGCAGTAAGGAAGCTCCAGTGAAGGAATTCTGTTTAGACATCAGTGAAAAAGCCAACTAGCCCGACTGCATTTGTGTACAGTGAAGGTCTTACATGCTTAAAAAACACTTGCAAAGGTTAACAAATATCAAAATGCTAAAGGCTCAGCAATCTTATATAAAATGTACAGTTTCTTTTCAGAAATGTATTTTCGTGTTGTAGATATATGAGGGAATTATTTACATATCAGCTTGCCTAGTTTCTTGACACAACATCAACCAATCAAAATATATGTAACCATGATTTTCCTCATTTAAAGCACAAACTTATGGATCCATATGATTTCATAAATTTTCTCCTTTGAAGCCTAAGAATAGAGTTATAGTCTTCACTGTCTCAGCTAGGATTTTTTTTTTTTGCCTTTGATTACTCAATAGGAATTACACATAGGAACAGAAAATCAATATGTTTACTTCTGCTTATTTTCCAAATTGAATGTTGCTGTGGTTTAATATCAGAGAAGGCGTACCCACTGTCAGCTTAGAGAGGTTTCGTTTGGGTTAGTTTCAAATTCCCGGTGGTGGTAGTTGTTACCTCCAACAACAAATTATCAACAAAAGTAAAATTTCTTATCACTCTGCTTTTATCCCAAGAAGTAGTATGTAAAATGAGGAAGGAAGCTGGGAGGTGATCGCAGGTGAATGTACGTCGAGGTCCTTTTATTCCTGACTTGAAACAGTTGGTAAGCCGACTCATGATGTGCGGATTTTTTGTTGAATTAAGATTAGAAAAAGTGCAGGCAGCTCTGTGGTGAATACCTTTACACAGAAATCCTGTGCATTTTCAGCACCCTTGAGGGGGAGGGAGAGCTATATTGAAGTGCAAACATTGGAATAAGGTTGGAATGACTCAACAATAGTGAAAAGGGTCTTGGCTTCATTTCTTTCAGAGACAGGCAAAGGAAGGGCCTTTGTCTTTTCACTAGAGCTTTGTTATTGTGCTTTGTTTGTTGTATTTTGACCTAAAAGGTGCCCCCCCCCTTTTTTAAAATCTGTAATGTAAGTATGGTTGAAGACAAACATGGTTTATTTGTGCCTTATTCTGATTAATTCCTTTTTTAAAAATCTACCGTAAGATCTCTCAGAACCCAATCTAGAAACAGATAAATTCTGTTAGCCTGTATATTTAAGCAAAGGATAAGTTTCATTACATTAGTATATATGGTTCAATTAATTCTTTTGAAAATTTCCTGCAACTGAGGTTAGAAGAAAAATTTATTAGATATCTTCAATTCAAATAAAAATACACATTGAAAATAGAATCATCTATAAATATATTTGTCCAAAATTTTTCTGTTCTACTAGATTAAAAAATATAAATGAAGTACAGGGAAGTACAGTTCATTTAAAGCTGCTTTTTATGTCTACAGCAGGGTGTGTGTGTTTTTGTGTGCTTGGTTTTTTGCACAATTTTTGCACGTTAGAGTGGCTGGACTTCTTAACAAGTTATCTGATTCCTTGATCAGAAAAACTTTATGAGAGTGGGTTTTTAAAATGTTACTCGGTGACTTTGCAGAAGGCCCAACCCGCTCATATAGGGAATATGTTGCACTTATGTAATTGCTGTTGGCTTCCTTGACTGTTCATATCCAGAGCTTCCCAGCGTTGTTTTAATCAAACGCGTTCAGGCATCGAGGCCCACAGCTAATGTTCCCCCTCCCTGTAGCTCCGCTGCAGGACCGTGTGCGGCAGGCTTAGCCAAGCTCAGAAGTCAGCTGCGCCTGTGGGAGCCAGCTCCGCTCTGACTGCCGCACTTATACTCCATTTGTTTTCTAAATATCACAAAAGTTTTCCTTTCCGTTTACTGGGGCTTTAAAAAAAATCATTGCTTTGGGCTAAATGCTTACCATTTTATCTAAATTCTGTGCCTCCCAAACGTTTAAAAAAATAAAAAAAGGTCATGGCCTGGTTACTGAGGGTGGTGGATAACACGGTGGTCACTCCAGCTACAATTGTGACCGAGGTGGGGGATGGGAAAGGCCCTACGGTGGCTGCTTTCCTCACTTCGGGGAGCTTTGATGTGTTCCTGCAACAGATACAAACGCACCGGGGTTCAGGGAGGGGCAGCTGGCTGGCAGCGACAGATTAAAATACTTCTGACCCACAAAAGTAACCAAATGCCCATATTTCTTCATTTACCATAATTAATACCTTGTATTTCCACTGACTTTGATAAAGTGACTTCCCTTCTCCCACCCCACCCCCCTCCCCTCTGTCAACTTTGGGAAGACTGCAGAGAAATCTGTAGTTAAAATACTCCACAGATGATGAGGGAGAGCATGTCTTAAAAAAGCTAACATCAAAAGTCTCAATTAGGCTGCTGCCCAGCCGGAAGCTTAGAACCACATTAAAATGGAAACGTTTATTTCATTTTTAGTGTACTGTATTTCAGCAGCAAGGGTCAGCAATCTCAGAGCAAAATGAAACATTTTGGTTTGGCCGTCAAGTGAGTCCACATTTTGTTATAAATGTGTAACTACAGGAAATGGAGGAAAAGAAAAGTGTTAAGCATTTCTTATAGAATATTGTTAAAGAGGAATTCGGTGCACTTGGAATTTAGAAGAAGCCTGGGATGGATTTTGGTCATGTTACAAGGTCTACTTGTTGCATTTAATTTGAAACAGTTGTCCTTATTTCATTATCACGGAGCACAGTGCTTTTCGATGTATTCTTTAAAAGACGGAGAACATGGCATCAAGTGTGCCTATAGGGTTAGGCCATATTTGATGGATCGTGTGATTATGCCCATGTCTTTTTTTTCTTTCTTTCATTTTGCACCTCGTTGTACACATTTCTAAGAGAAAAGACAGACGATGTCTTAATTTGAAACAATCTAAGTAATGGTTGAGCAAGCCATCTGGAAAGGTGATGTCAGCTGAGGGCAAGGGTGGCTGCTGGTGAGGGAAATGGTCTCCTCCTCCCCCCAGCACACACACCAGCCTCCGCAAATCCAGTTTCATGGTGCCGGAGCCACTGTCTGGCTGGCTGAGCTCATGTTCCTCAGCTGATAGTTAACTAGTGGCTTGTTCTGGAAAGGGATCAGTTCTGCCTTCCCTGCCCTTGACAGACCGGAGTGCTGGACAAAGCTGAGCAGCACTGACCTGCTATGATGGACAGAATTCCATTACATTTGTCTCTCGTAGGGGTGAAAGGCACACACGTTTCATGCTGTGACCAAATTGGATTCCTTCTACTAAGACATCCTAAATTTGCGTTTCATAGCCAGATAAATGTAGAGCTGATTTACATGCACAGGCTGATTGTAGAATTTGATGGATAGAATATAAAGTTTGGTCTGTATGTGGATGGTGTTATTACCCCAAATGCTATGTGTATAATCCTGGTCCTGCACCTTTTTTTTTCCTTAAGTCAAAATGGAAGGTCTCTTAGTGGAAAGCATCCTGGGTAAGTAAACACCTGCAATGTGTGTGGAGCCACTGTTCCTGAAAGAGTGTGTGTGTGTATGGGTCCCATAAAAAGGGGAAGCCCCATGAATAGATACTGATTCTCCGTGAGAATGGGTCAGTAGGGAATCATTTCACGGGGGAAGGTTCTCAGTGGAATATCCAGCTGGGTTTCTTTTTTATTCCCTACAAATAGATGGTCCATCTGCCTTTGCCTCCACAGGAAGGGGATTTTATCCTATTATGTGGCCGTAGAGAAAGGACAGATAAACACACACCGTATTTTATTTGGCAGTGTCCTTACAGAATTTCTCACCACCGTTTCCCATGCTACAGTCTGTTGTACAGCAGCAAGACTGTGAGGATCCCAGTAATAAACCTTATTGGTATGGTTCACTGATTTTTTTGGACTCTGCATTTATTTTAGCAGACTTCTCTGATAGCTTTTTGCAGTTTTCAGCTTTTTGTTGTTGAAAACAAAAATAATAAGTAAACCAGTTCAGGGATGTATTTCTCTCTCTGAATCCGATTCCATGTCCTCGTGCCCTCCGTGGGGAGGAGCTGGGGTCTCTAGCCAAGGCTGGAACCTGAGGGGCCACTCCTGACGGAACATGAGAAAGACCCGGGTATTACTTACACTCTGAATGTCCCCGCCTTTTCTTACTGAGACAGTCAAGAGAACCAACCTGTGGCTAGCATTTCTTCTTCTGAAAAATTCCATAAGTACCTACCTAGTTCACGTTTTATCCATAGTTCTGGACATTGAGTCTGACTTTGTGAAAGATCAAGGCAACATCCTGTACATAGTCATTCAACACGTTTTGGTTGAGCACCATCATATTGTTCAATATAATAATATCTACAGTGTATTTACCAGAGTAGATGTTGTTCCCGTTATGTGAGTGAAACGCTGCAGCACACATGATAAACAGTAGTGAATAAGGCATTTCTTCTACATTAAAATCTAGGGGCTGGGTTCTTCCCAACTATCAGGAGGTGGCATAGTTTCTTTTATCCTAACATTTGATCAAGATATCTTAGGTTGAAAGGAATAGATATAACATGTTATTCCAATGGAGAGCTGCCCAGATTCTTTACTTAGTTTAGATTAAAGATTTCATTCCAGATTCCTTTCTGGAATATGGGTTAAGAATATTCCATTGTGATAATATTCCATTGATCTAGGAGTCAAAGAAATAAGCAGATAAAACTAAACTGAAGATTTAATTGATGGAACTATTGTTAGACACTAATATTAATAAGGATGTGGCTTTTTTTTTTTAATCATTGGAGATATCAATATTGGGAGATTTTCAAAACCCTTAACAGGAGGCAATGAAAGTACCATGGCATCAAGTGTATAGTGATTCTGAACCAGTGGCACCATATTGAACTGTCCTCTAAATCATCAATGAAATTTCAAATTATGTTCAGTATAGTCTTTGTGTTAACCATGCTTCGTTATTTTCTAGTTCCTTATTTGTTAGTATCAACCTATGATAGATGTGACACCTCTTCATTAATAAGAATGTTCTGTTAACCCCAACATGTTTCGTCCCAGTAGGACCACTTTCATGGTCTGTTTTGAGACTGCTGACCCACATAAACCTTACCATGGGCATTCAGATTGAAAGGTGATGGTCCCTTGTTGGTTCTCCTTAGAGCCATCTGTCCAAGAATCAGAGTGCTGAGCCTGGGAGAATAAGTGAAGGTTTCCACCCATCAGATTCTTAATCCTTTAGATGCCCTTTCTTCTCCTTACAGTCTCTTTAGTTACCTGTTATGTCCCAAAGGAAGCCCTGTTAGGACCCAGAGTGCTTAAGTTAGAGACTTTTCTCCCAAAGCAAGCCCTGGGGTCCAAAGAAATTAGAACAAACTCATCTAAGAAATCAGATGCTCACCAGAAAAGAATTTACCCTTACTGCCCACCATTATTTAGTTGGCCACACTACTTCTGGGGGCACTTAATGTAATTAAAAAAAAAATTATTCTAATTTTTAGAGAACTCTTCACTTAGATTGCCTCAATCCTTGAAAGAACTCGGCAGTACTTATTTTATACGAGGGTCCCTCGGCCTGGCCTGTGTGATCGGGCTGAAACTGGCTCTCCGACATCCCCCAAGGGGTCCCGGATTGCGAGAGGGCACAGGCCAGGCTGTGGGACCCCACCGGTGCATGATCGGGGCCGGGGAGGGACCGCAGGAGGTGTCCAGGGCATGTCAGGCCCGTCTCTCCCAGTCTCGATCTGCTGGACCCCAGCAGCAAGCTAACCTACTGGCTGGAGTGTCTGCCCCCTGGTGGTCAGTGTGCATCCTAGCAGATGGTCGAACAAATGGTTGGACACTTCGCATATTAGGCCTTAGATATATAGGATTCTATCCATGAGTATACTGGGGCTTAGCAATGTCGGGTGATTTCAGCTTAATGACCACGTGCTGGAGCTGGCAGTTAAACGGAGGTTCTGTAAATCCAAACACTGTCTGTCTACCGAGTGACACCTCCTCGCTCTTTGTGATGGTCATGATCATAGTCAAAGTAGGTAAATGCTACTTCAGCTTCTCAGTGAACAAAGGAAACCAAGTCTCTTGGTAAGTCTCCCTCCCAGTATTGCTCGTTTACCCCCCCACCCCCCCTCAGTTCCTTTTCATCTTCGCAAAACAAAACACCAAAACGCCTTTCCCAGGGCTCCTTGTGGTAGGTTATCAACAAGCTTGGGTTCTTTCATGGCTTTTTTGTTTTTTGGGGGGTTTTTTTGGTCCTATAAAGAAGCTTATTAACTGATAGCCTCATCAGTCTTCCCTCCAACAACTTCTAGCTAAAAGGCAATTTGTGGTAGGGCCTGAGAATGCTAGGCTACAGCCCTCTGAGCATTTTCTTCTTTTGGGAAACAGGTGGAGATTTATGGAATCCTTGCTGCGTGCTTAGCCGTGTGGGAGATGAGAAAACCTTGTTCCTTTCTCATCCAAAAAGTTTTCCTTGGGAAAGATGAGGCATGAATGCCTATGAAATACTTAAAAGATGAAGAAATGCCACAAGGTCTTATATTATCAATTGAACAATTAATGGTATGGATAGAAAAATGCTTTGTGTTCAGGGAAGGGTGAGTCACAGTCTTAGAACAGTAACATTGATAGAATCCTTATCTAGTCCTACCACCTTAAGAGAAGGTAAAATTCGGCAAAGTTAATATACAGACTTAAATTTCTGCAGAAAACTATTGCCATACCTAGACTTCCAATTCACATCTTTTCATTGACAATCTCTTGCCTAAACTAGACGCTCTCCCTGACCTGTGAACACTTAGATTTTTGAGAGAGAAATGAAATCTTGCCATCCATATCTTTAAGCTTTCCTCTGTAATGTCTACACTCTGGAAGATCTTGACATGAATTCCATATCTGCTTCCACCTATCATGTGGAACTGTCTGGTCCTTTGAGCCTTTTCTATTTCTCCTTTCTCCTACGTTTAGTATTTAGCATTTAATCGCCACGCTACAAAAACAGCTTGACATCATTTTGTGTATAAAAAATATAAAAGGCAATCATATCCAACTTAATTTGCTTTGAACAGTGACATTGAATCATTAATGACTGCATGGAGATTCAGTCATAATTTTCTCACCTTATTCAAGTGTTTATCTCTAAGTTTTCTCCTGCCAAAGTCTAGAATTCCAAAGTGTCTTTCCTCGGTAATTTAATTAAGCCACAAGTTTGAGGCTTGATGATAGATCAAAAAATGTATGATATGCTTGAAAGATCAAGAGTGCAAATTTATTGCTGTTGTTGCAAAGGTTGGCAGATGTGGGAGGGAGAGCAGGTACTGCCCTGTGCTACAGGGTCTGAGTCAGTGATCAAGGTCAGCCTCCGTTCATTAACTTCTTCTGAGGGCATATAGCCATTATAAACATAACTTCTCATAACTGATATTCTAAGTACAATATAAATATAGTATGGTTTTGGAACGACTTTTGTTTACTTCAGTTAAGTAATATATGATGTTGAAAGATCTAGAATTGCATAAGCTAATTTCTGGTCATTTTGCCTAGTTTCCTAGTGCCCCGAATGGAAAAATCTCACCCGTCTGGACATGTGTGCATACAGATGTTGTCATCCACAGGCTTATTAAGTAGAGGGTCTGTTCTTAACCTAATCAATTAAACCATCATCTGTTTTAGGGGGCAGTATATGGGGATTCCCATTGTGCTCTCAACTAACACACTGTTAAAAATTGGAACGTATTGCATTTTAATTAAGACCTTACAATCCAGAAACTGGTTTTTGTAACAATTATAATACCCATTTCATTCCCATGTTTAGACAAGTAAATATTGTTTGGCCCATAAATTGCTAATAAGCCTACTTTTAGATGATTTTTAAAATATTTCACTTGAAGCAAAATGGTAAGTCACTTTAAACATAACAATTTTTATGAAATCTAGAGTGAAGATACAATCTTATGTGTCCAGTCCTTTGCAGAGAAGTATAAGCCAGTCAGAGAAAGATAAATATCACATGATCTCACTCATTTATGGAATATAATGAACAACATAAACTGATGAACAAAAACAGATCCAGAGACAGAGAAGCATCAATCAGACCATCAAACCTCAGAGAGAAGGTAGGGGAGGGTGGGGGCAAGGGGGGAGAGGTCAACCAAAGGACTTGTATGCATGCATATAAGCCTAACCAATGGGCACAGACACCAGGGGGGTGAGGGCATGAGTGGGGGGGGGGGGTTGGGGTAATGGGGGGATAAGGACACATTTGTAATGCCCTAATCAATAAAGAAATTAAAAAACAACTGCATGCTAAAAAAAATTTTTTTTAGCATGCAGTTGTTTAATTTCTTTATTGATTAGGGCATTACAACTTGTTGTTTTTTAATTTCTTTAGTGATTAGGGCATTACAACTGCATGCTAAAAAAAAATTAGTTTGGAGTTTGCACATGGATATCTTAACTGTGCTATGAGACCACATTCTTTTATTTAAGTCTTCTCAGAGTATCTCAATATCAACCTTCATAAATAAACACAATCATAAAAATTAATATACTTTTTCACTTATTATACAGATGTTACAGACCATTTGAGAAGCAGACAGTTGTGTTGGTGATAACATGATAAATTAGAGTTTTTAAAAGAATATTTGTGGACATTGAACAATTTTCTATTAATCTCATTTAAAATAGATCTTGTTTCCTTTTGATTTCTACAAGTTGATTTACTAAAGGTGAAGTAATTAACATTCATTTTCTAAGCATTAATTGGGTACTCCATATCCAGTTAATGCTTAGAGTTTTACAGGCAAGGCCTTCAGTGAATGCAGGCACTAGATTGACCCTTCCACCTGAAACAAATACTCGGCAATTATATGATGCAATCGTTTTTAAGTTACTGGGTATAAGGCAGTTAAGGACAGTGATCCCTGAGAGATGGGAAACAAATGAAGTGCGTTCTACAGTTGTCCTGGCTCATGGCCAGTACATATGTCTTAAGCGGGAGCCCAGGTGGAGCACAGCAGTGTTTCTAAGTGGAAGAGATGAAGTTTGGAGTTTGGGGAGGCCCAGGTGTCAGCATTTGCAGGGCAGCATGCCATAGAGGAGAGAGGTGCACAGATAGAGTTCCCTGGAGTTCTACTGAGGATATACTGCAAGCCTTCAGCTGAGTACCAATAAGCACATGAAAAACTACCCAAAATCTGGGAAAGAGTCATCCAAAAATATTAGAGGGAACAATTATTGGAACTCAGTGGAACTCAGGGCTGGGAATAGTTCCTGTTCCCACCAGTCAAAATAGAAAACTCTTATCATTTACAGGCAAATGGAGAGAACACTCAGAAGTGTTTTGTCTCTACGGTGAGGCAAAATTTCCTTTAGACTCTACTGCCTAACAAAGCTTAAAAGCAAGACCCAAAGCACATCATCACATTGCATAAAGCCAGTGATAAAGAGAAAAATGTTTTAAGTTTTTTACATTATATATGAAGTGTTGTAATATTCCCTAAAGGCAGACTTTGATAAGTTACAGATATATGATATTAACCCTAAAGCAACCACTAATATAACAAACTAGAGGCCCGGTGCATGAGTTCATGCACCAGTGGGGTCCCTCGGTCTGGCCTGTGGGATCGGGCCAAAACCGGTTCTCAGATAGCCTCCAAGGAGTCTTGGATTGTGAGAGGGCACAGGCCAGGCCAGGGACCCCACTGGTTCCTGATTGGGGCTGGGGAGGGACATGGGAGATTGGTCAGCTGGGGAGGGACCATGGGAGGGTTCCAGGGCGTGTCTGGCCTGTCTCTCTCAGTCCCGATCAGCCAGACCCCAGCAACAAGCTAACCTACCAGTTAATTGTCTTCCCCCTGGTAGTCAGTGCACATCATATCAAGCGGTTGAGCGACCTTATCATATTATTAGTATATTATGCTTTGATTGGTCGATCTAATGGAATACTAATAATATTTAATCCAAAAGAGTTAGGGGGAAGAAAAAGAAGAAAAGGAACAAAAATCATACAGACAAATAGAAAACATAGCAAGATGGTAGATTGAAACCCAACCATATAAAAATCATATTAAATGTAAAAGGCTTACCCAATTAAAAAACAGAAATTGTCGATTGAATAGAAAAGGAAGAGTCAGTCATATGCTGCCTACAAGAAATCCACTTAAATATAAAGACACAAATAGGATAAAAGTAAAGAGATGGAAATGACAATATTCTATGTTAAGACTAATCAGAAAAAGCGGCAATGGTGACATTAATAGGCAAAGTAGACTTTAAAAGAAAGAATGTTATTACAGAATAAGGGATCATGCATAATGTTAAAGGTGTTAATTCATGAAGAGGACCTATCAAAACTAAATGATTATATGCCTGATTGCAGAGCTTCAAAACATATGAGACAAAAATGAACTGCAAGCAGAATTAGGCAAACACAATATTGTTGAAGACTCAACATCCCTCTCTCAATAAATTCATAGAATATACAAAGAATCATCGAGGATATAGAAGACTTGAATAACACTAATAAGCAACTTACTATAATTGACACATTTATAGTATGTACACAAATATATGTAAACCTCCCATCACCTGCAGAACTATCTTCATTTCAAGTGCACACAAAATATTTACTATGATAATCCGTATTCTGGGTTTTAAATTTTAGAGATTTAAATAATATCAAATGTGTTCTTTGACTACACTGCAATTAAATTTAGAAATCAATAACCAAAAATATTTGGAAAAGTGTCCAAATATGTATTTGGAACCACTTCTAAATAAACCATGGATGTAAGAAGAAATAAAAACTATTTTGAACTAAATGAAAATTAAGACATAACATATCAAAATGTGTGGGATGCAGCTCGTCCCAGGCCAGAAGTCACCAAGGAGAAGGCCATGTTCAGTTCAAGCACCAAGATGGTTGAAGCCCAAAGGTGAGAAGCTGGACAAGTTCGAGTGCATTCTCTCCCATGCTCTGCTGGAGCTTGAGATGAACTCAGACCTCAAGGCCAAGCTACAGGAGTTGAATATTGCAGTGGCCAAGCAAACTGAAGTTGGTGGAAATTGAAGTTAACATTAACATTAATTAATAGTAGGCTTTCTAATATTAAAAATACTGACCATACCAAGTCTTGGTAAGGATATACAGCACCTGAGGACCTCATACACTACTGTGGGAAATATAGAATCATACAAACAATTGGCCAGTTTCTTAAACATTAAACATATACCTACCTCACAACTTAGCCCTTTCACTCCTAAGTATTTAATTAAGAAGAATGAAAGCATGTGTCTGTACAAAAACTTAATACAAATTTATCTGTGGCTATATTTGTAGTGGCTAGGAACAGGAAACAACTCAATGTTCATCGACAAGTAAATGGATAAACAAATTGATGTTCATCCATAAAATGGTATACGACTCAGCAATAAAAAGGAATGAATTTTTGATAAATGCGGTGGCATGGGTGGATCTCAAAATAAGTGAAAGGAACCAGGCCAGACAAATACATATTGTATGGTTTTATTTGTATAAAATTCTAAAAAATACTAAAATCCATGATAATAGGAAGCCAATGAAATGTTTCCTAAATATAGAGGGGGACTGAGGAGAGAAATGGCTTAGAAAGGGGCCTTGAAGATACCGTTGGCAATGATGGATATGTTCCATTATCTTGGTTGTGGTGATGGTTTCACGGGTGGATACATATGTCAAAACATCAAATTTTAACACTTAAAAATATGCACAGTTTATTGTATGCCAGTTAAACTGTTGAATTCTCGAGGATGGCAGTATATGCCCTTAATATATAAATTCTGTTAGCAATGTTATTTTGAGATTTTTAGCTTAGTGTCCCAAGTAATCTAGTAGGTTGTTCACCTGGAAGTTAGACATTATCTAGCCATTGTACCTGCCTTGTTTTCAAACTCATCACTAATGAATGAGAAAACCAAATCCAGGGCATTTTGATTTTGTACCCAACGAATAGAATGGACATATTACATAAGAATATGTGAAATAGCTACTAAGCGGATAACTTCTGTCTTACATTTCTACATCCTACAAGAAACATTAGACAGGTGTGTCTTTGGGTGTTTGGGTTAGTGTTTTGCTTTTGGACTCTCAAATACGGACTCAAATCCTAAACATTTCTTTAACTTACCTCCCAAACTGGTAACAGCTGGCTCTTAAATGTTTGGTGGGCTATACACACTCAGTCTGCCATTTTTTTTTCATGGAAGTCCTGCCTGGACATTATATTTTGAAATCTGTATTACAAAGTCTTTTATCCTTTTATTCGTTTAGTACTTTAAGCCTTAGACATAAGAAAGAAGACTATCAGTGAAAATCAATTGAAATGCAGTTAGGTAAAGATCTGTAGTACGAGGCAGAAAGCTTAGTCGCAGCACAATGTAATCAATTAGGGCCCTCCAGCTGCACACAGGGTTTTACCCAGCCAATCACTTTTCACACGTTTCCTCCATTAGCTTGACTAGAGTTCTTTTTTTTTTCTAATGTGAATTATGATGAATGAGATTGTTGTTGTGAATATAGAGATGGGTCATTACCCTGTAGAAACCAGACTGCGCTGGCGATCAGGGCTTTCTGCTCCAGCTATCAATAAAGTATAAATTTATCTGTCTCAAACCATAATTGGGAAGCTGTAGTCATTGTTATCTAATTCATTTAACAATGTTATAATCGTAAATTGTTTTTGTTCATCTGCGTTATTTACACAACTTTTAGTTGTGAGGGTGAAGGAATAGAATTGATCAAATGGTGGTGGGAAGTTTTTATGGCTTGAAATTAAATATCCCTCAGGGATTAGTACCCCCAAATTTAACAACCTGGGGATAGCCCTTCAAGATGTCAAAAAGTAGAAATAATGAATGAAACTTACGTACCCTATGTGAAGATGCTGGAGGTTTGCAAATCATGAGCATTAGCTCATTGTAGAAGTCCTGTTGCTGTTAAATTCTAAAAATTATGGGGTTGTTTTCTCTGGGCTTGTGTTGGGGAATCCAACCTGGAGAAAGGAGTCATTGGGTTTGGTTTAATGCACTAAGTGACCCAGATGCATTACTGGTAAAATGGGCTAACGAGCCTAACATTAGCATGTTTTTTGTTTTGTTTTGTTTTTGTTTATCCTCACAGAGGATATTTTTTCTGGTGCAGACTGAGTGGAAGGGAGGGAGGGGGAGAGAGAGAGACAAAAAAAAAAAAAAATCAATGTGAGAGACTGGTTGCCTCCCGCATGAACCCCCAACTTAGGTATGTTCCTTTGACCAGCAACCAAACTTAAGACCTTTCAGTGCCCAAGCCTATGCTCTAACCACTAAGCATACTGGCTAGGGCTAACATTAGCATATTTGGGGGGGGGGATCAATCCTTAGAACACCTCCATGGGGCATATTAGTAGAGAAGGTCCTCCTATAAACTATTGAATTACAATCGAATTTTGTCTTTTTGTTATTGTTCTTAAAATAGCTTTGGTTTTGGTTTGGTTTTTGTTGCTACTTAAACTTTATTCTAGCCTCCTATTGTCACAGACAAAGGCTTTTTTTTCTCTCTCTCTTCTACCTATAATATAGCGCCTACACCACGTGGCCCTCGCAGATGTCAGTATGTGGATAGAAAAATTTCAGGGAATAATTTTATCGTTACGTAGAAAAGTGGGAACTTTTGCCTGCTTGGGGTCGAGACGCAAGATCTCTCCAGTGGAGATACTGTTGTTGGGAGTGTCAAGTCAAAGCCGGCCAGCCTTTGAGGTCCCTGGATGAAAAGGCCTTTGCGTTCAGTGCCATGAGGCTGGGGGAGAAGGCCTCAGGACCAGAAGAGTTAACACCAAGAGCTGTGCTCATCATGGAGCTTTAGGGAGCTGTAATCTGTAAGCTTGATTACCACCTAACCCTCTATCTCCTGCCTCCCCCTTCCAGCACGGCGGGGGCTTTAGGGCAGCATTAGTGGCATTTTGCCCAGCATTGGCTTTAGGGAAAAATCATTCTACAAGAAAGAAAAGCAGAAAGACGAGGTCTGTCTACTGTGTGAGATCATTAACACAGGGACATCCTTATGGGCTACGGAGGGCGGGAGGGAACGGCTGTCCCCATGGAAGTTTTCAGCTGAAACACCACTGTCCTTTTTCTTATATCCCAACTTGTTTCAGGCCCAGTGGCACCCGTCACCCAAAAGTCACTTTAGATGCTGTGAGCAGGATGTTCAGTTGCAGATCATCAAGGGCCCTTTGTGTTTGCTGTGAAGTTTATACTTGCACAAAGTTGCTATGAAATGAATTCTCAGTATTGAGCATATTCTAGTGTCTGAGACCGGATTCAATGCTCTCTGCTTTGCCAGACATCACAAGTGCTTCGTGTAGGTGACTTGTGAAGAATCGATTAAAAGCTCCGAGAAGCCCTGGTCCATTTTTATATTAACCCCAAGAGCTTTATAATACTCTCTTTTCTTTTTCTAATTAGTAGCCTGAGAAGATATATTATTATTTTATTTTTTAAAAACCTTGAAAGATAAACCAAGAAAATGGTTATGGCCACAAAGAAGAGATTAAACTATTCATGCAACAAGCAATAATAAATAAATACTGAGCCAATATACTGTTAAATTGGGAGCCATTGGGTAGAATTAATGTGGCTTAAAATTTGACCCTGTGTTGTCAGAGGATGTGAGAGAGACAGTGAAAGCTGTTACTTGTCCTTAGCCTATCCCAGAGTTGATTGTCAGGTCACCTGAAGAACAGGGAGACTCTTACAGCAAGTGATGGGTCTTGATAGCTAGTGCTGGCTGGTCCTTGCTTTGTCTATCAGAGAGCATTTGTTCCATGCTGTGTGTCTGTGCAGTGGGACAAAAAGCATCAGTCTAACCTCACAGGTGGCTTTACCTGCAGTAGGCTTTGTTATTTAGGCACGGAATAAAATGATGGGTAAGTAAGATGACTATTTAGAGCCCAAGGAGAGAATATACGCTCCATGAAGCTGGGCGGTATCTTCTGTCATTGAGTTCCCAGCAGTTGGAACAGTCCCTGGCAAAAAAAAAAAGAGGCAATTTGGTATAAAATTTTAAGTAATTAATTATATGACTTGTGAGGAACAAGAGATGATTAGATCCTGGCCTGAGCCCATGGTGAGGCCTGAAACACTTTAGTAGTCAAATGAGGGGTTCAGAGAAGGTCAGAACAAAAGCATGGAGTTGCGATGAGATAATTCTTTATTTTATTAAATAAATCTTTATTGTTCAGATTATTACAATTGTGCCTCTTTTTTCCCTCATAGCTCCCCTCCACCTGTTTCCACCCCACCCTCTGTCCTTACCCCCCAACCACTGTCCTCATCCATAGGTGTACGATTTTAGTCCAGTGTCTTCCCACATCCCCCCGAGAATTGTCAGTCCACTCCCTTTCTATGCCCCTGATTCTATTATATTCACCAGTTTATTCTGTTCATCAGATTTTTTATTCACTTGAATTTTAGATTCACTTGTTGATAGACATGTATTTGTTGTTCATAATTTTTATCTTTACCTTTTTCTTCTTCTTCCTCTTCTTAAAGAATACCTTTCAGCATTTCATATAATACTGGTTTGGTGGTGATGAACTCCTTTAATTTTTCTTATCTGTGAAGCTCTTTATCTGACCTTCAATTCTGAATGATAGCTTTGCTAGGTAGAGTAATCTTGGTTGTAGGTTCTTGCTATTCATCACTTTGAATATTTCTTGCTACTCCCGTCTGGCCTGCATAGTTTCTGTTGAGAAATCAGCTGACAGTCGTATGGGTACTCCCTTGTAGGTAACTAACTGTTTTTCTCTTGCTGCTTCTAATATTCTCTCGTTGTCTTTTGCTCTTGGCATTTTAATTATGATGTGCCTTGGTGTGGTCCTCTTTGGATTCCTTTTGTTTGGGGTTCTGTGTGCTTCCTGGACTTGTAAGTCTATTTCTTTCACCAGGTGGGGAAGTTTTCAGTCATTATTTCTTCAAATACGTTTTCAGTATGTTGCTCTCTCTCTTCTTCTGGCACCCCCATAATTTGGATGTTGGTATGCTTGAAGTTGTCCCAGAGGCTCCTTACACTATCTTCATATTTTTGGATTCTTTTTTCTTTTTGCTTTTCTGGTTGGGTGTTTACTTCTTTGTATTTCAAATCTTTGACTTGATTCTTGCGATCCTCTAGTCTGCTGTTGGATCTCTGTATAATATTTTTTATTTCATTCAGTGTGTGCTTAATTTCTAATTGGTCCTTTTACATATCCTCGAGGGTCTCGCTAAATTTATCGGCCTTTTCTAGAAAATTCTTGAAAAACCTTAAAACTGTGGTTTTGAACTCTATCCAGTCGTTTGCTTTCCTCCATTTCTTTCTTTGTGATCTGTTTCTTTGTCTTCGCATTTTGGCTGCTTCCCTAAGTTGATAGAGTGGCTTTGTGTGCTAGGTGTCCTATAGGGCCCATTGGCTCAGCCTCCCCAGTTACCTGAGGTGGACACTCTTGGTGCACCCCTTTGTGGGCTGTGTGCACAGTCTTGTTATAGTTAAGCCTTGATTGTTGGTATCACTGGGAGGAATTGACCTCCAGGCCAATTGGCTGTGAGGATCAGCTGTGTCTACACTGGGAGAACTTCTGTGCTGGAGACACCCTTATGAGACAAGGCTTGCAAAAGTCTCTGTGCTCAGCTTGGATGGGGCGGAGGCTCAGGGTGGAGCAGAGGGCATTGGTTTCCCGTGAGCCCTGCCCTAATAAGCCCCTGTGTCTCAGTGTCCCGTGGTAATCACTGCAAGCACTTCTGAGAGAAAGCCGCCCTCGAGTTTTGCCCACTGCCAGACAGTCCAGTTTCTCCCCCAGAGTCTCACCCAGAACTGGAGTTCAGTGCAGTCGGGAGCTTTTGTCTCCCTCCCACTTGAGAAAGCCAGACGCATACTCAGTTGCCCACCCTCTCCGCGTGCACACACCTCGGTACCTCTGCCTCCTGCAGCTCCTTTGAGTCTTAGTGTGCTTTTCTCTTTCCTGACAGTCCAGTTTCACCCTGTCTGAGTCTGGGTCCCCAGAGTCTCGCCCAGAACTGGAGTTCAGTGCAGTCGGGAGCTTTTGTCTCCCTCTCGGTTGAGAAAGCCAGCCGTGCACTCAGTTGCCAATCCTCTCCATGCATGCGTCTCAGTACCTCTGCCTCCTGCAGCTCCTCTGAGTCTCAGTGTGTTTTTCTCTATCCTTCTCGTTGTAGAATTTCCACTCAGCCAGTCTTCCTGTGGTTCTGGATGATGTCTGTTTTGTCCTTTAGTTGTAGTTTTGAAATTTTTGTGCGAGGCAACCGTTTAGGTGTTTACCTATGCCACCATCTTGGTTTCTCTCCTGCTGTGAGATAATTCTGAAAGCAATTCAGAGAACTGAGATGCTACACGTTGCTATAGGTCTGTGGTTGGCAAACTGCGGCTCACGAGCCACATGCGGCTCTTTGGCCCCTTGAGTGTGGCTCTTCCACAAAATACCACGTGCGGGCGTGCACATACAGTGCAACTGAAACTTCATGGCCCATGTGCAGAAGTTGGTTTTGGCTCTCAAATGAAATTTCAGTCATTGTACTGTTGATATTTGGCTCTGTTGACTAATGAGTTTGCCGACTACTGCTATAGGTGATGTTATCTTTTAACCTTTGCTCAACCATTTATTGACCAATACACCCAGAAACAATCTTTTGTGTACTAACACAGCCAAAAGCTTAAATATTTCAATCATTTCCTTATAATGGCCTGGAGTAATTTCTTTTCTCTTTGGAAAAAAAAAAAATCAGCAAATTGGTATTTCTTTCTGAGTTGCCAGATGATGATAAAGCTGAAAGCTACAGTATGAATTTGGTGAGGACAATCTTACTGTTGTGGGTCTGAGATACGAGTTACTTAAGTCATGTTATTTTCTCAGCGAAGGGGGACCCATTGTGGTATAGACTACCCATCCATAGAGTTAAGAAGATGCCTTGAGAGATGAATGAAACATAAACTTTGAGAAAGAGAAGGGAAACAAAAGGATATGAAGAGGGAGGTATGACTTAGAAGATTGTTAAGAGGGAAAGGATTGATGGTCAATTAATTAGCTTCCCATATAACCTTTAAGAATGAAAAACTGTTCCCACCCCCCAACCTAGACAATCATTAACCTGATTTATGTCTCTCTATATTATTTGTCTTTTCTAGAAGTTTTATATAAATGGAGACATAGAATATGTAGTCTTTTGATTCTGGCTTTGTAGCATAATGTTTTTGAGGTTCATTCATGTTGTAGAATGTATCAGTATGTTGTTCCTTTAACTATTTTTTTATTATTATTTAAAGTACTTTATCATTCAAAAATTTTAATTTAGTTTATTGAGGTGATATTGGTTAGTAAAATTATATAAGTTTCAAATGTACAATTTGATGATACATCATCTGTAGATTGCATTGTGTGTTTACCACCCAAAGTCAAATCTCCTTCCATCACCATATATTTGACCTCCTTTACTCTTTGCTATCTTCCCTCCCCGCTTCCCCTCTGGTAACCACCATACTGTTTGTGTCTGAGTTTTTGTGTCTGTGGACCCTTTTCATTTTAGCTGTTTTGGCTTTTATCTTGGCTTGAATGTGTGGGCTCTGTGTGGAACACCAACCTCCACCGTTGCTGTCAGTGTCATTTTAAAGGGGTAGGTTTCTTTGTTTTCGTGTTTGTTTTAATGAACTGGCCTTTCCTGTGTGTTCATACTGGTTGTAACTTGTTGAAGGAAATGTTTCCTTAATAGAAGAACCCTCTTTCAAGGTCCTCCTATTCTTTTTCTCAGTAGTGAATGTAATTTAAAATTTTTTCCTATTACAGTTTTCCATGAAGACAGTCTCTTTCATTTTAAAATGTATGTTTTTTTGCTTTTGGAAAAGAATGTATTCCTTTAAAACTTGCTGTTTCCCATGTCAATTGCCAAGGTGTCCACGATAAGAAAATTCACTGTCAAGAGCTCATCAGCACAAAGTTCTAAACCTGGTCTTAAGTGTGGTTTTTAGACAAATGTGTTTCCAATATGTTGTTACAAATAAGAAGTTTCTCCTTATCTCTGTAGTTCAGAATAGGTATATTTTGACTTAATTATTTTGATAAATAATATATTTTAATTCATATGATGCTTCAAGTTAAATATTATATAGCAAGCCTATAAAAATGCCATAAACATATGTTTGTTATTTCTCCACATGAGGTTTGCTGAGATTAATAATAATTAAAAAGTAATTTACCCCTGGGAAATCACAGGTAAAGTTATACAAAAATTAATTCTAAATGGGATCATAAATCTCAAGAGTGAGCTAAAACTGTAAAGCATTAAAAAGAAAAAAATTGCAGCATATCTCTTTGTTCTTAAATTAAGCACAGATTTTTTTAGGTAGAATTCAAAACCTTGAACCAATAAAAATTATTGATATATTGGACCAAATAAAAAAATTTAAATGTTTGCTCTTGGAAAACCACTATTATGAAAATGAAAAGGCAAGCCTCAGACTGGAGGAAAAATCTTTGCAGAGCATACGCAGTTGATCCTGTTACTCCCATACTCCCTATTTGTGAATGACTGACTCACTAAAATTTATTTGTGACCCCAAATCAATACTTGCTGTGCTTTTGTGTGCAGACATGGACAGAGCTGCAAAAAATTTCAGTTGCCTGACACAGACTCTCCCAACTGCCTTTGAACAAGGCAACGCTCACTCTGTCTTCTTGTTCCAGCTTTCATAAACAAATGTCCTTTTTGTGATCTATTTAGTGTCGTGTTTTTTTGCATCTTTTGCACATTTTTCTTGGCGATTTTGCTGTTTAAAATGGCCCCAAGCATAGTACTGAAGTGCTGTTTAGTGTTCTTGAAGTGCAAGAAGGCTGTGATGTGCCTCATGGAGAAAATGTGTGAGTTCCATAAGCTTCATTCAGGGGTGAGCTAGAATGCTGTTGGTTGTGAGTGTGCAATGTTGACTGATCAACAGTAGGGTGCATACAGAAAAAGGAAGAGGAAATTCGCCCATCAGTACATGAGGCTGCTCTGGAAAATGCTAGAGTATGTGACAAGAGCTAGATGGAAAAGATGGAAAAGTGGCTGAATTTGTGGATTTTAGGAGATGACAAACTGATAAAATTGTAGTATTGTTGTGCGGCTGAAACCAAAGAACTTGACAGACACGTTACCCCCAGTCAGGAAACGTTGTACCCTTCTTGGCTGGCTTGCACAGTTCAAAAGGTAACACAGCATGGAAAATGCTAAATCTGCAATCGAGGTAGGTTCTATAGATTAGGAGGTCATGGAAGAATCTTAAAAATATCTGCTAAGTGTTAGAAAAAGGAGGATGAGCAGGTTTTCAACACTTTCGAGACTAGTTTTCAATGCTGAGATGACATTAGCAAATGAACCACATAATGTAATTGCATTTTATTGGACAAAAATGTTGTGACTAGATGCTTGAAGGAACCTCACTCTGTTTTTCCCCTGGGAAACTTCAGTATTCACAAATTCGGTATCCCCAATGCCTTCATAGAACATAAGTACCTCAAATAACCCGAAATGACTATTTGATAAAGAAGTCATGTGCAAACTATGGAAAGGATTCTTACAACGTAATAATGAGGAAAACAGCTAAATTTAAACATGGGCATTTAAACAGACACTTAACCAAAGAAAATTTAAAAAAATTTGACAAGCCTGTGAAAAGATGCTGTGACGTTCATTGTTAGAGAAATGATACCATAGTCTACAACAATGGCTAAAATGTAAATGTCTAGTAATACCAAATGTTGAGGATGTGGAGAGACTGTGGGGCCCTTACATATTATTGCTGGAAATGCAAAATTCAACAGCCACTTTGTAAAATAGTTTGGTAGTTTCTTATAAAGTTAAACATACATCTTCCATATGATGTCATCATTCCACTCATAGGTATTTACCCAAGAGAAATGAAAACATATGTTCATACAAAGACTTGTACTTGAATGTTCTTTGCAGCTTAATTCATAATAGCCAAAAAACCTTGAAACAAACCAAATGTCCATCAGTTGGTGAAAGGATTTAAAAAAAAATCGTGTCAGGTCCCTACTTAGCAATACAGGGAAAGGGACTGCTGATTGATACACATAGCCACATGGATGAATCACAAAAGCATTAGGCTAAGCGAAAAGAGACATAAAACACTACATAATGCATGACCCATTTATATGAAATTCTAGGAAAGGCAAAACAATGGAGAGAGAAGGGAGATCAGTGATTGCTGGGGGCCAGGAGTTGGAGAAGAGGAATTGACTTCCAGGGCTCCTGAGCAGACTTGTTTGGAGTGATGGAAATGTTCTCGATCTTGTTTGTGGTGAGGGTTCCATACTGTATATATTAACAACAAAAAACTTCATCAGACTCACACTTAAAATAGGTATGTTTAATGGAAGGTAAAGTAATGCCCCTATAAAGCTATTTAAAACAACACCAAAACTCCTTCCCAAAACCAGCATAATAAAACTTGTGCCCATCATTTTAACTTTTAAAACAAGTTTTATTGTATGTGAATCTATAGGCCTTTCATGCAACAAAAGGGGTTATTTCCATTTAAGCCGGTAATAATTAAAATGTTTCTTTGAATGGCTAATGGGCTAATGGCTTAAATACTTATCCATATTCTAACATGTTCTTCTCTTCCATGACCATGCTGTGACCTCTCAAAACAAAAGTTAGAGATCGGAAGTAACTAACTGACAATTACAGTGGTTGATACACTCCGGTTTAAATAGAAGTGTCCTTGGTTAAAATATGGTTCATTCATCGGTCAAACTGTCCTTATTTCCTTTAATTGAATTAAGATAGACAAATGAGAGATGTGTGCAAGACAGAAAAAAAATCCTTTCACATTTCACTGTTATCCTCCCTCTGAGTGTAAAACGAATCAATTAAAAGCATGTCAAAGCATCTTTTACTCTTGACCAACTTTAAAGCAGAAAACATTTTATAAAGATAAAAATTTTGTGTGAGAAATAGAAACTAGTTATTTTTTTTTTTTTAGTTAAACATAATTTTATCTCAGAGAGTTGTGGATTATATATTTTATATGATCTTGTTTGCCTACAAATTATAAGTTTGTGAATAAAAGCCTTCTAATTTTTTCCATTTCATCTTCAAGTTGGAAATGTCTAATCATGAGAAAATAGGAGATACAAGAAAATGTACAATTCACAGTTGTGTAGACACAATTGGGTTTCCTCTGTACATTGACTTGGGGAGTGGTGTGGGAGTAGGATGGAGGATGAAATATAATTTTATTTTTCTACTTAATTGCCAGCTATTTTGAAAAATGTAGTGTCCCTGTTCTATTTCATTAAATTATCATTTATTTCTACTATATCTTATATGTGGATTCATTAACATTCCATGGACTAACCTGTGTATTAAGGTTTATTTTAATAAAATTAGTTATCTGTCCCTATACTTTACCTTTATTTTTGCTAGTGTATACATGCCAATTAACTCAGAGCTCACTTCCTGTTTGTAATTCATACCTTTTTAAAAATATATATATTTTATTGATTTTTTACAGAGAGGAAGGGAGAGGGATAGAGAGTTAGAAACATCGATGAGAGAGAAACATCAGTCAGCTGCCTCCTGCACACCTCCCACTGGGGATGTGCCTGCAACCAAGGCACATGCCCTTGACTGGAATCGAACCTGGGACCCTTCGGTCTGCAGGCCGACGCTCTATCCACTGAGCCAAACCGGTCAGGGCTCAGACCCTTTTCTTCTTAAAGATGTTGTTTCCTACTTTCTGAGTTTGATCATAGATATGCTCTTAATTTATGTTATTTGTTCATTTTAAATTTTTATGTGTATTTTTAACAGGTTCAAAATTCAAAACATACAAAAGGGTACAGAGTGAAAAGTCTTTCTTTTACGTACACTTGCCCCAGCCACCCAGTTCCTCTCTTTGAAGGCCAGCAATATTACCAGTTTCTCTTTCCTTCCAGAAATATTTTATGCAATGTATATTTGGGCGAGAGTAACTGAAGCAAACCTTTTTTATAAATTGGAGATTATACATTTTTTAAAAATACTGGATTGATATCACTTTCTGTGGTTTTTATAGAATAAGTTTGCCAACACCCACCAAATCCAAGACTTTAAGCATGATCAGAGACATCAAGATTGACCCTTCACAAGGAGATTTTAAGAACTTAAAATATATCTGACTATCAGGATTTCAGTGTTTTCTGTCTCTGGACTTCATATCTCTGATGTATTTCACAGAATTCTCATGGCTGTGCAACTCCTCTCTAACCATTTGTCGTTTAGTATAGATCATGTCAGAGAAGGGGAGTGTGGATATGAATTATTGAGTAGCGTTGATCACCAATACATCTACCCATCTGGGTTTCCCTTACTTTAACAAATTTCCTTCTAAAGTGCCCAAGAGCTGAGAATAATAATTTTACTTTCCTTCTTCCATAATAAATAAGTAAATATTTAAAGACACAGGGCAGGAAGCTAAAATATTCGCAAACATGTTTAGGGTTATTTATTGATGGCTTTGCTCATTGGCAGTATAAAGTGTGTGTCACTTGTCATTAGCAGTAACAATTTCAGCACGTTATATTCTCTTTTTATTTACCCTGGTGGCAACATGTTTCTGAACAGGGCCACTGGCTGTGGGTCAAGAGGTCAGTCTTTGAGGTTAAGAGTGGATGGGGTCATTTGCTATTAACCTAAGATTAGCAGCTAAGTTTTGTTTCCTTTTTTTCTTTTTAGCAGATTTCCTCCTATTTGTGTAACACACCAAATTAATCTTGCTCAATTTTCGAAGAATTTCTTCTTTCTGATCTGAATTTTATTTATTTAAAAACTTACAAAGATGTTTTTTTCCCTATCCAGATCTCTTCCTAGCCCCTTTTCTGAGTCCATGAAGCAATGTAAACTATTTTTAAGATTAAAAAATGTCTTATCTTTAACATCCTATTTCCCAATGTACCAATGCTTCTTTCTATACTTTTGAGGTTTTTTTCCTCCACATGTTTACATCTCAAACTAACAAATGCATCGCAGAATTTTAGGATTTCCATGACCCATTCTCCCTTGGTACGATTTTATTGCTATTCTGGATATTAAACTATGTTCAGCCCCTAAACTAACAAGTTTTATTATTATTGTTGTTGTTTAACTTTAGGAATCTATTTATTTGGTGTCCTGATATCTGAGATCTTTTTTTCTATTTCATCTTCAGCAAAAGGAATCACCTGTTATAGTTTCATTAGTCATTGTCTAACAATTGCTCTCCATGGAATTTTCACACAATTCCTAGTTTATATTGTGGTATAAACCACAGCCTGCTTTAGGAGCTAAGTTGATGCTAGGTCTTTTTTTTTTTTTTTTTTTTTTGTATTGATGCTAGGTCTTTTATACCAAAGTTGTTTCTTTTACATATTGGCCCATTTGATTGCTAGAAAGAGATTTTACTTGCCTTTAAAATGTTTTATTGCTATTGGTGATTTGCTTTCTTTCTTTCTACAACCTTAGCAGGTAGGTCTTAACCTGTAAATAAGCATATAATGATTACACAGTGGATGCAAGATACAACAAACAGGGAAAGGTTCCTTAATGCAGGCTTCTCAGAGTGCAGTGTTGACCTTGATGGGTAAAAAGGAGAGGAAAATAAGTATATACAGAAAAATGTCAAATATATTAAACCTATGACAATTGAGAGATTAAAATCAACTGTATTTCTAATATTATACTGTGAAGAATAGCAAACTTCGGAGGGTATGGTCTTTGCTACTAAGTTCCCTTACATGCTTGGACTTGAGGTAGGTGGAGCATATTTAAAGAGAGTGTTGATTTGGTAGCAATCCAGATAGACAATATAGCATAAGTGAAGGTATAGAAGCAAGAAAAGTCATGGTATGCCCTGGTGGTTTGGCTCAGTGGCTAGAACACTGGCCCATGGACTGAAGGGTCCCGGGTTCCATTCAGGTCAAGAGCACATACCTTGGTTGCAGGCTGGACCCCTGTCCCTGGTCAGGGTGCCTGCGGGAGGCAATCAATTGATATGTGTCTCTTATGTGGAGTCTCTCCCCTCCCCTCCCTCCCCTCTCCTCCCTTTCCTTCTCTTTAAAAATATCCTTGGGTGAGGATTAAAAAAGAAAAGAAAAGCCATGGTATAGTCACAGGGAGCTTAAGGAGGTTTGCGTTGCCATAATAGAAATTCCTAGGCAGGGAACTATAAGAGATGAACCCAGACGGTCTCATGCTAGTGAATATTTTCTTTGTTCCTTTGTTTTGTTATTTTACTATTTTTTTTGTTTGTTTGTTTTTGCTTTCATGAGCAATGAATTTCTGGTACATTTTGCTACATTTATGTTATTATTTTCTCAGGATAAGTTTCTAGAGGTAGAGTTCCTGATCTATTAAGTATCTGTTCTTTTATGCCTCTTGGTTTTATTGGACAAAATCACTATCCAAACGGATTGCCAGGTTTGCACTGCCATATAAGTGTGAGAGAATTATTTTTCATTACTCTCTTAACTCTATCTTAATTCTGTTTGCCAACCCAATAGGCAAAAGTGATGTTTTTCTTTTGCTTTAAATTTGCATTTCTTTGATGTTGATTATTTTTATATATGTATTTTTTTACCATTTAAGAGAATATATTTTAATTTGAGTGTTTTTCACTCATTACTTGGATAATTAAGAATATTAGAAATTAATTATAATTATAAATTATAAGAAATCATTTGAGCCCTGGCCGGGTTGCTCAGTTGGTTAGAGAGTCGTCCCATACACCAAAGGCTGTGGGTTCGATTTCTGCTCAGGGCACATACCGAGGTTGTGGGTTCGATCCCTGGTTGGGGGGTATATAAGAGGCAATCTATCTATGTTTCTCTCAGATTGATGTTTCTATCTCCTTTTTCTGTCCCCTCTCCTTCCTCTCTCTCAAAGTCAATAAACATATCATTGGGTGAGGATTTTAAAAAAGGAAGAAAAATCATTTGAGCATAATAATTTTTCAGCATGACTTGCATATATAGGTATCCATGATATAAATAAGACCTTTTTGACTTAGAGGAAAATCAAAAGATGAATGACTTAGAGATCACAAAAATGTTGGTTAGGGGAACTCTGTCAGTAAAGATGATATTGTAAGTCTGTACCTTGATGATAAACCATTGGAAAAACAAAAGGAAAAGGACAGAAAAGAAAATTTAGAAGGTTTGGCAAAGCTCAAAAATAAGACAGACATCTTCATGGGCCAAAATTGGGACAGAAATGCAGGGGCCCAGAGGTGGACATGGTGGTTGTTAGTGTCTGAAAGATGGCTCAGTGGCCAGGAGTTAGGCGTCTGCAGAGTGCTCTATTTGGGGCCAAGGAGTATCTTCAAAAGAACACTAATCAAAGCTGGTGCTCACTTCTACAAAGAGCTAAGGCCTGTGTGAAGCTGCATGCCCAGGGAGTTGGGAAGACAGAGACAGCCTTAGCAATGGAGCTAAGCTACCCAATGACTCATTTTCTGATTTGGATTTCCCCCCATATTACCCAGAATTAGATCCCCTGATTGCGCAATAGAAGACCAGATTCTGGACTGGAGTTTCAGGGATTCTGTGGAGGCAACCATTAAACTGGAAGACAGGGAATGTTGCACTCATAGAGAAAGTACAAAGAATTCACGCTAACTCCCACTTAAGATGTGTCTACAAATAAAATGTCAAACTTCATAAAATAAAGTAATATATTAATACCAAAGAAAACAGACAGTATAGTCAGCAAATAGGAGATGAATTCATGCAGATGAAAGGAAAATAATAGAACAATCTGAAAAACACACACACCTTTATATTTATCCTCAAAAGGATAAAGGTATGGCTCGGCAGCGCAGAGAGATAAAAATGTGAAATAATTAAGAAACAAGTTTAAAAACTTCAATATATATCTAACTAGAGGCCTGGTGCATGGATTCATGCACTGGTGGGATCCCTCAGCCTGGACTATGGGGATCGGGCCGAACTGGCAGTCTGATATCCTGCAAGGGGTCTTGGATTGCAAGAGGGCGCAGGCCAGGCTGAGGGACCCCACCAGTGCACGAATCCATGCACCAGGCCTCTAGTATGCATATACGATCTTTGGTTAATATCTTCCCGCCCTTCCCCTCCTCCACCCTTCCCTCTGAGATTTATCAGTATTTTCTATGTTTCCATACCTGTGGTTTCCACTCCTGTGTTGAGCGTTTGCCCCCTGGTGGTCAGTGAACGTCATAGCTACCAGCCGGTTGGCCGGTTGCTTAGGCTTTTATATATATAGATGAGTTCTAAAATAATTAGAAAGAATGACTAAGAAGTGATATTCACATAAGAGAATTGAAGAGATTTAGTCCTCAAGGTAAATGAGTAACTTGAGTATTGAGCAAAATATACATAAGTTCATATCTACATACTTTATAGCAAAATTGAAGACCATTGATTTTCCCCTTCCCCTCTCTCCCTCCCTCCCTCCTACCCTTCATGAAGACCATTGATTTTTTAAAAGCTAGCAGAAAGAAAAGACATATTACCTACATAGATAGGTAGTAGACTTCTATTAGTTGACATTAATTAATACCAGAAGACAATAGAGGAATACCCCAAAGTACTGAGCAGTAGTAATTCTTAAATTACAATTCTAGTATACCCAGCTAAAATGATCATTTAGTACTTTCACACAATACTAACAGTTTACCACTGCTTTGTTCTTGCTGGGAAAAAAAATCCTTTAAATATGTACTTCACCATGAAAATGCCAATGCAGAGGGAAATAGTGATATGCATGATACAGAATAGTGTTGGTAATTAACTTTGAATGTTATCATAATAATATAGTAGTACCTTTCATGTAATAAATTGTTTATATGGAACTAAAAGCCCAGACAATAATGACAAGGAAGAAGGGATGTTCAGTTGCAATTAAAGCATATTTAGAATAAATATTGTGATATTGAGTAATTTAGGGAAATATTTTGTTACATATAGTATGATAAAAATTAAGACTAAATCATTAATAGAAATGCAATCTATAGATCCCCAACATATAGTTTTAAAAAGTGATTATGGAAAACTATCAGTGTAAGAGAAGGCAGGGAAGAACAGATCATGCGAAATAAGATGGTAGAAATAAACCTCATTATAATCAATAATCAAAGTAAATATAAATGACAAGGGATATAATATTGAATTTTAAAAATCTAATTATATTGTGCTAAAATATATATGTCTAGAGATTGTGCCATTAGCTTGTACCAATGGTATGAAATTTTGCGTCAGGATATGCTATAAGCAACAAATGGCTTCATTTTCTTTTCTTCCTTATTACAAATATATTTGCAAGAGAGAAAGAATATAATGTCACAGATTTTGTCATTAGTTAATCAGAGTTCATAGAAGCTTCATAGATCATATTTCTAATTCCCCCTGCATTTGAAATTTCCATTGTGCTAAAGCTGATTGAAATTCTGAGCTGCCTTTAAAGCAATTCCAGACCTCAAGCTTCTGAGGATTTTAAAAAGATATACTAAGTATGTGACACTTAAATTCATAGGCTAAATTTCCTTCCAGATTGTTTTGCAAAGACTGAAAATGCCTATGTCAGGAAATTTTTCTTTCCATTTTCCAGCTTCTCTATTTCTCAACTATTCTATTCTGACTTCTAAGATGAAGTTCACTTTTTTTTTTGAAGTTCACCTTTTAATTACAGTTATGTATGGCAGACTCCATCTGCCATAGCCAGCCAGCCTGTGGGCTTAAAAGAGAGAAGGAGAGAACCTAATACAGGACCTTTTTTTGGACAAGTTATCTTGCTATTTTTCCTTTACAATTAGATTCTAAGTAATAATCTGTTGGCAATGACCCAATGACCCTGTGGATTATCAAATATTACAAATCTTCAGTTTTGTTAGGTGTATCATTTTAAACATTAATGATTAATTTCTTTTTAATTAAATTTATTCATCCACATTTGTGCTTATGGCAAAGTTGTAAAAATTGCTGTTATTCCCATTTAACTGCATATGTTAGTTGTTCAGGTGAAATTGTCCTTAAGGTATTATTTTTTTTCCCATTTCTTTGGGTCTCCCAACTGTTCTCACCCTAAGAATATTTCTGAATTTTCTAGTTCACTGTGACCAGGGTTATCTACCGATTAAACATAGATTTATTTTGGTGGGTAATGAGCATAATAAATGACCTGATTGGATCTCTAGGGATGATTATTGGTAAGCTGTAGCAATGGTCAAAACTCAAAACTGATTTTTTTTTATCTGCTAAGGTCCAAGGATGAAATTTTGTTTAGTCAGGGACATTTATATCAGAAGCATATGTACAGAGATTGAAAACTAGGAAAGATGGCTTCTTTTTACCTCTCATATGACTATAGGGACAGTTGCCTCCACAGATCTATCTAGAGGACTCTTCAGGTTCCTATCAGTACAAGGGACATCACATCTGTTGCTGCTGATAAATTCTTGATCTAGCCGAATCACTGCATTCTGAGAGAAGCTATTCCATAACACAGTGAATCTCAGAATTTATTTTTTCAACTGATACTTCCAGCTCTGGATTCTGTGACATTCGCCCCAAGGGGAACACCGGTCCCTTGGATTACACTGTGCTTCCATTGTCTGAACTGTCGCAGCAATAGTGCGTAAAGCTGTTTGCATAGCGTGCTAACTCTGTCAGGGTCAGTTCCCGTCTGTGGCCGCTAAAAATGAAAACCATGCCCCAGCCGGGACAAGAGCAGGGTCAACAGCTGGCAAAGGATATGGCAATCATTTATATAAATATGCTTTCTCAAGCCCACAAAAACAAAAAACCCCAACCTAACAGCTGGGAAGGGTTGGAAGTAGCCCCAAGGCTGGTTAGTCCCCTTCCAGATGGGGAGGTTAGACTGGGGCTAGCCAGCCTGCTCCACATAGACTTCCGATTCGCATTAGAAATGAAAAGAGGAGAGGAAAGGGAAGAGGAAGAAAGGCTACAAGCATGACTGCTCTGTTTTTCACCTAACTTAATCAAATCAGAGAAGACTTTCCGAGACGGAAGGCTTCCATTTATTGGTATTCACGCTCCGTTTTTTCTGTTTATCATAGTGTCTGATACACTTCTTAACTGCTTAAACAGAAAGCATATATGCTCTAAACTACAGTTTATATATAATGTCATGGTTATTTGTAGACAGATTGAAGAACCGATCTCAGATTTATGTCCTGTTTACATCTTCCAAACACTTATGTAGAACATTCAATGCTAGAGAAGATAATAATTGTGGTGTTGGCACGCACCCAGAACTTTATCCAAGGGATAGGGTTCATATTTGTAACCTGATTTACTTTATAATACATCGTTATTGCACATCTAATATATCCAGCAGAAGAACGAATACCATTTTCCTGAGTTCATCTTAAGGTTGCATTCCACGAGACAAAGTATTATTTTTATAACCTGTTGATGCAGCAAGAGCCAAAGGTGGAGAGTATCTGACTTTCAAACCCTTCCAGAGTGACAGTGAAATAAAAGACACCACCAAGATGACGAAAAATTGGCTCTCATTATTTAGAAATGTGCAGCCTCTTCCTAATAATGGAAAGTTCTGCCGAAGCCAAAAGGAATGGCAAACAGCACCTTCCTCCTCTCCAGCCTTCTGTTTGCTGAAGGGAATGCTTACATAATGAGTACATTTTTTTAAGGTGTAGGATGAGCTCATGATGTTGGGAATCCATAACGATACCTACATTAGGGTCTTTTGCCAAAATGGAGACATTGCCTTAAAGGATGTGCGGGTCTGACGCAGAAGGTAATGCATTTTTCTTCTGGTAACCACTTGCCTGAAAACGAACATTTTAGCTTTCCTTGTAGGATGTCCTAACCAGGAGGGTCTGTAGTGATCGTCTCTGATACCTCCTCTCATCTTCCGGCTGGAGTAGTGGCGATCACAAAGGTAGACATGCCGCTGGAGGCTCTGTGAGCTCTGTGGGCTCTGTGGGCTCCTACTCGGGTGTGCATTTCCCAGCGGCATACCTGCAGGGGGCGCTGTGCTGAGGAGGAACAGCTCTAGGCCAACCTGGATCGAGACCTGTGCTATCGGCTGTGATGGTCTTTACCTCCCACTTCACTTTGTACTGTGATCCTGTAGTAGCAAAGCAAGTGTGGCTCAAGCATCAACATTTTAGTAGGTATTCTGATGGTTTCTAGATTATGAGTTAGTCGGGTATTTCCATAGATAAGTGATAAGGTAAGTGTGTTAAGACGCTATCCCCTTTAGCTATGTAGTACTAGATTTTAAGCATTTTGAGGGCAAGAAAAAGAGGTCTTATTCACCCTTGTACACACTGAGTCTTGCATAGATGATCTGCATCTATTAGATGTTTGAGGGTGTGAAATGAAAGTGCAGGAAATGCTGATTTTGAGATCATTAACTCATTTAAATGTTTTCTTTTATAATACCTGCAAGCTAGGGGGAGGTACTTTTTCTTTTCTTTTTTTTATTGTTTAAAGTATTACAAATAGTAGTACATATGTCTCCTTTTTCCCCCATTGACCTCCCCCCGGCCTCCCCCACCCCCCAGCACATGCCCTCACGCCCTCTCACCCAGTGTCTGTGTCCAGGTACTTTTTCTTACCTTAATTTACATACTAGATCAATTATGTTTTGTAGGACAGTGCAAGTGTGACAGAGGTGTTTCTGACATGCTGTCACTGCGATTCCTGCTGTCTTCTGTTCTTTTACAGGTCCTTTTCTTGTTTTGGTGCACTTACTTTTGGTTAATCTATTTGATTTGAATACACTGTTCAATTTGTCTCAAAGATTTTCTTAGGATTTATCTTCGAGCATTAAGTATAAAAGCAAGACAGCGGCTTAGAGGTGTGCTCAGAATTGAAGAACTAGTGGTTTAATTTCCTGACTCTGGGATTCTGAATGTTTCCTTAGATTGATGCGGATTCGTTTACCATAATTGGAAGTCTGAAAGGTGCATGTTTCTAGGGCTTTGAAGATAATGATACTTAGGAATCACTGATTCTTCCCTGATGACTAATGTCTTTAACATATGTTTACAAGATCCAAAGACATTTAATATCTTTTACCATTGTCTAATTACTGATAATATGTAACTGAAGCAAACATTTTCTCTATCTTGTAATTCTTCGTAAAAAGAAAAAAAAAACAAAAAACTATTCAGTAGAGGCTGTCCTTCCTGAATTTTGTTAAAGCTCTGTATCTTATTTTTATTTTTGAAAAACTTTCCCAGTCCATAATGCAATATAGTTTGCTTGATATACCAAGAAGATATTTCTTCCTTCCACTTCCTCTCCCTCTTTTAGCCGTTTGTATACCACGTAGAACCATATAATACATATGTTTACATCTACTCTATTTTATAGAATGCATATGACACCAGCCAGCTTGACTCTTTCCTTGCCACACTGCCACAGCTATGCCTACTTCCTTCTCAAAAATCAATAAGACTCCAGGCGGAAACCAGTACATCTTGACACTGTACTGACGTGAAGTTTAATTGCAAGTGGTACCTATCATAACCACAGGTAGGATGTGATTGGCACCACTGTTTAGTTAGGGGTGTGTGTGTGTGTGTGTGTGTGTGTGTGTGTGTGTGTGTTTCATTGTTGGTATCTCATATTTATTTTTCCTTCTGATTTGTGGCCTGACCGCTTTGCTAAAGGTGTAGGACTAGGATAATCACTACAACGAACAAGTCAAAAGGAATACTTTCAGGGTGGACTAATTTGGTTTTAAACAGCAAATGCGAAGAGTAATGAATTACTGATACAATAGCTCCTTTCTCAAACAACAGCGGCAGGTTGATGTCGGTGGGGTCCCTATGATCTTTCTGAGCAAAGCCACCCTAAACGTTGGACCCTGTCTCCACCCCTTCCAAAACCTGCGAAGCTAGTGGCTTAAAAGCACCTGAAACATCTTTCTAGACTTCCGCCTTACTTCAGGGCCCTAAGGTCATGACCTCGCAACCTGATAGGTTACAGGTCTCTCACTTTTTGATCTTTCTCGGTTACTTCGTTTTTGCCTACTTCCTCCATAGCATTCAAGCCTTGTTATGTAAGGAAATTGGAAACACCAATTTTGGACAAGATAAGAGTTACCCTCTCTTCCAGAATCATGCAAAAGGATGATTTTAAATAGAAACATGCTTGGGAAAAAATTTAACAAAACGAACTCCAGCATCCTGTTTAAGGCAGTTTGAAGTAGATCCCCTTCATTTCTTATCCTCTTAAACACACACACACACACACACACACACACACACACAACCTTAGAACTTATTGTTAACTTAGTGATAAAATTTTTATTTAAGTCACAACACAACTTGCTTACAACATCATAATCCAAGTGGTTTGATTGAATGAGAAGTGGACTAATACAGTTAGTTAGTTAGCTTCTTATTCTTGCCCTACTGGTTAGAGTGCTATTTGATAATAGGAACAAGTAACACTCATGTGGCACTTACTGTTAACAAAGCATCGTGTTTATCATTTTATAGCCAGATCAGCTTAATGGGAGAGAGATTGTCTTTATTCCACAGTGGAGGAACCTGAGCTTCAGGAAAGGCCCTCAACTTGCAGAAGCTCAATGGCAGAGCTGGCCGGGGGTGCTCGCCTCCAGGACCCAGATCCCGTGCAGCCAACCATTCCTTTTGGGGAGGCTTTGGAAAGGGAGCATATTTCTTTTGATTCTCGGCTCTGATGGTGGTACGATATTTTCAGTTGTTTGGCTGATTGGCTGGCTCTCTCATTATATTAATCTTTTTCTTATTTTTTTTTCTATTTTCTTCTGTTTCAGCCAGTATTCAGGTTTTATTTCTTTGCCACACCCATAGACTGAACTTATAATTTTTCTAATAAAGGAACTTCCCTGAGCCTAATAATCAGTACTGAAATCCAAGTAGGATGGGAAAGTGCAGTTTTTTCCTAGAATACCTCTCCCAAGCCCTACCTCACTGAAGAAAGAAAGGGAAATAAACACTTCTCACAAGTTAGAAGCTCTGCGTTGTTTTTTGCGGGACAGTATGTCTTCGATTCTTACTCGGGAAGTTCAATTTACCCATCACCAGACAGCAAAGGAGGACAAATGGTAAAAAATAAAAATTTATAGGTCATTATTCACTTCTTCCAGTCTTTTTTCTTTTTTAAATTCTCATCCAAGGATATGTTTTTATTGATTTTTTTAGAGGGAAAGGAAGGGAGAGAGAGAGAAACATCCATGTGAGAGGGAAACCAATTGGTTGCCTCCCATATGTGCCCGGACCAGGGATCGAACCTGCAGCCTTTTGGTATACAGGACGACGCTCCAACCAATTGAGCCACCTGGCCAAGACTTTTAGTCTTATTAAAATTATGAGATCTTGCTTTAAAAAAAACAACAACCAAAAACACAAAACTAAGACAGATTTTAACCCAAATCTAAAAATCAAGCAATGACGTCAGTATTTCTTCTTCAATACAAACTACCTGATATCCTCAAATATCTACTAGTAGCAAAATCAGAGCAAGGAAGCCTTTGATCGATAACCCTGCTTCTACACCATAGTAATCACCTACTTGTCTGACTCACAATAGCACTTAAGTATGTGTATGTATGTGTGTTTGTTCTGAATTTATTTTTATTTTATCTGGCTTGCCAGCTGACTAAGGGGGCAAAGAATGTAATGTGGAAACCTTCCATTTCCACTGGAGAAAGGAGCCAAGAGGAATTCCTCAAGCTGAGAACATGAGCTGTGAGCAACATGTTTAAAGGCCCAAATATCCAAAGTTTGAGTCAAGTCCATTTATTTGGTGAGGGGCGGGGAGGGGGGGCAGTGTACACGCTCTTTTTTGGGGCTTAAAGGAGTCCTTTGACTGAGACTCTAGCATATGTGGTGCTAGAGGAAGTGAGAGGCATGAAGCCCCAGAGAATTTTGCCCAGGTTGTGGTTGATGGTGAGAGAGAATGGTGTGGCTCCCTTCGTGATGTATGTCCCAGGTTCAATCCAAAAAAGCCGTGACTTAAAGAAAGCCTTCACCGAAATGAGGGGAGTGGCAGCTAACATGTGTGTGTGTGTGCTTTTTATGTGTCAGACGCCATTTCAGGTACTTAAAAGAAGTGTCACATTTGGTTCTATCAACACTCCTCGTAGGTAGTGATTTTTATCCCCATTTTGCAGATCAGGAAACTGATGATATCCGAAATGACTTGAGTTCTCTCTAACACCAAGAATAAGGCCAAGGCAGGATCTGATCCCAGATCTGGCTGGGCAGTCCTGTGCTTTTCTCAGTTGCCCTGAAGCATTACTCAAAGCATTAACTGGAGCTCTCAACAAAGAATTGACTTTCCTTCTGATGTTCCTTGTTTTGCTGCTCTAGGCTGTCTGGGCTAATTACTCCATTAGTTAGAATAGTTAGAATAAGAATGCAAAGATCCTGTTTGATCTTTGGATGGACCAAGTTAATTTTTTACAAAGCAAAGCTGAGAATTATATGGCATCACCGTAGGCCTGCCAGTATGACAAAAGTGTGAGCGATGAGCTAAGAGTGTGTCTGACTCGACGCCAACCCAGAAAAACAACTCCAAAGTACATCTCCTGTTGCTCTCACATAGTCTGAGTATTCAAAGGGAATAAAAGTAATGCATCACTCGTAGAAATAAACAGCCTGAATAGCTTAAAACTAAGTCAGTGGCCTTTCAACAGTGAAGCCGAGTCTTCTGTATCTGTCCTGTTTCAATTTAGGCAATCAAGACCCGACATTTTCCCTGAGTAAGTTTATATTTATAGTACCAGCGTTGTGACGAAGGTGGTCTGAGGCCTCTGTTGTGAATCAGGACTCACAGTAAATTACTAGTGTGTGTGATTGCTGGAGAAGTTTGTGAATGCCTGTGCTCTTAAAAAAAAAAACCTTTTTTTTTTTTTAACCTTCTAGGTCTAAAAAGGAGGAGTTTTTCATACAATTTGAAGGATTCTTTTTCCTTTTTTTTTTTTTTTAATGTAAGCACCTTACTATCTTTGATCACTCATTGGTTGTCATCAGTGGGTACATGCTTTTGTCTGTTCCACCTTTTTTTTTCTTTCATTCAATATTTGAAAAATAAATATTTTTATCTCTTACTATATTTCTCACATTAATATAGAACATTTTTAAGCTGTTACTAATTACCCTTCACTCATAGCCTAGTTTAAGTGCATGGTCACATTCTCTGTGTGGGGCAGATTGGGTTTGGTGTAGAGAAAGAATAAGCAGTTGTACAAAATCATTTTTTTTTTGGAGTAAAGGTTGAGGAAGAGAAAGAACTACATGTCAATCCAGTCGGAAGCGCCTTCTGCCCAGAGTGGGTGGGAAGAACCTTCCAGAGTGTGCCTTCCTGCCTCTCCCTTAGCCGTTCTTCATTAGTGCTGCAACTTTATTTTCTTTCTTTGTCTTCCTGACTTTGGGGGGACAGCAGGGCACTAAAGAGAGAGTTTAGGAAGAACTTAACAGTTTCCACATTGTCGTCTGTGTAAAATCACAAAGAGAATAATTAACAGATGTGTCATCGATAGTTAGGGAGATAGTGATCAAAGAGGGCTTGAAAAGATATTTTAAAATTCATGGAAACTTTCAGCCCTAGACTCTGCCTTCTGCTCTTCTCTGTAAACTCTCTTTTTTTCAGGTTGAGTGTGATTCTTTCTTTCCAGCTGGAACTTTCAGCTTTGTCCCTGGGACCAAAGGCTCAGTCAGTATCACTCTGCAGAGAACGTGTTCCGAGTCCCAGCATCCTCACCTTGGCACGGCCAGCCAGGCCCCGTGGCCAAGGAGCTGATTAAACGCCCAGCCATCGGAGCTCTGAAGTGACCCAGGGGAAAGGGCAGAGAGTGGAACTGAGAGATCATTCAAATGGGGTTCAAGCTGTGAACAGCGTCCGGCCCCCTTCTTTCACAGCTGGGGTTTTGGCTGTGTGTCCCTGGGGTTGTTCAGCACGGTGACCTTGGCCGCCTGTGATTTACTAACTGTTTTACAAACATTTCCTCACTCTGGGAGGTTTGATAGACTCTTCATCCTCCTCAGCTCACCAGAGTCACTCAGTGCCTGAGCCAAACCTGCCTTTGTTTACAACTTTTCCGGAAATTTTCACAGAGCGGGGAGAAAGAGCCCCCTCCCTCCTCTTCCAGTGTTTTATTTTTAAGTCAACACTTTCCCCAAGTTTATTTGTGCTCAAGCAAACTCTCCTACAAGGTATTACTCTATATTCAAATGGGAATTGCTGCATTTCTATAAATAGAACGGAGGTCATGTGAACGAGGTCAGAAACATCTAGATATCAGATTTTACTGGACCTTTACATTTAGTTCTCTAGTTTTTGAAAATAATATTCTATGTTTGGATTCGTCTTTTTTTCCCACATTCACATTAGCCTGACCATTATGTGAAATGCTGAATTTGGGAAACACTGAGTGGAATCTTTTAAAACTAAAATACCCATGTTAAAAATAACAAAATTTGTTGTCGCTTCATCATTGTAACTTTCTTAAAAACAGAGTTTATGGCCCTTACATGAAGTAGTTTTAGACTGTCATTACCTTTGAATACACAGTACCAGGGCTTCTTTCTTTCAACCTGATTTCCATTGCACTGTTAGGTGTTTACATTGGCTGAGAATGAAAAAAAAAAAATGCCTTGGAACTTATTAAATATCAAGAACAATTTGAAGAAAAATTAAAGAGTGATAGCATAAAAAAAAAATTAGAAAGTCCAATTACATCTGAATCCAAAGGCTAATTTTTGGTTCACACTAAGAAGAAATTAGTGTGGCCAGTATGGTTAAGCTCATGAACCAGGAGGTCACAGTTCAATTCCCAGTTGGGGCACATGCCTGGTTGTGGGCTCCATCCCTAGTGGGGGGCGTGCAGGAGGCAGCTGATCGATGTTTCTATCTCTCTAGTCCCTCTCTCTTCTTCTGTCTAAAAAAATCAATACAAATATATATTTTTAAAAATAAGAAATTAAGTAGAAAGTTCTGACAAATATGAAGTAGTATAAGACTCTCTTAAGAAAAAGTGTTATTCTTTGGAACTTATCTGTCTGGGAAATACAAGAAGTATTATTTTCTTCATTTCTCCCTGTCAAAAAAAAAAGAGGAAGAACATTGAAACCAAAAGAAAATAAAACAAACAGGTAGTATTGTCTTTTAGAACCAGAACAGACAGTGTTTTCCAAATGGGATATGGCCAGAGACCAGTTTCCTGATAAAATGTGTTTTAGGAAGGAAAAATTGCTTTATTTCAACAAATCCAGCTGGACTTCCTGGTGGGCCTCCCACATTGTCAACAGCAATAGCATTTTTTTGTTGACCACCAGAAGACCACCAGAATGAGGTATTTCCATCTCTGCATGTTTCCAGGTCTGCGGGAAAGATAGCTGTTGAAGAGCTAGTCTGAAGGAAATGGCAAACAAACACCATAGGTGATCCTAGGTGACATTCAGGAACTATTGCAGACTTCCAGTGCTCAGGACCGTCTCCTCAGCCATAATGTCATTGACCTTGACAAGCTCAGAACAAATTGGTCTTTGTGATTGCTACCACATGCTGTATGTGGTGCCTTCCAACCCTGCCATTGGTCTAGCGTGAAGGGGGCAGGGGAAAGGGCTACTCATCAGAGAATATGCTTCCTTTATGTTCTTTAGGCCCTTGTCTAGCATGCTTTTCCCACTCTGGTTAGTCCTTAAATGGCTGAGTTAGAGTTGCCCAAGCTTGGTAGGACCTGTGGAGTGTACCTAGTTTTACCCAAGTACTTAATAGATGCATCATCTTTGTATTCTTAGGGGGAGCATAGTTTAGGCAGACACAGTCAGAAAGAAAGCCTTTATGCTCAGTTAGAGGGAAGGTAATTGTTGCCTCAAAGCTCTTTACACACTCTCTACTCATCAGACAAGTAGAACTGGAGCTTTTAAAGAATTAGCAGTGATATCTCTTTCTGGTTAAAAATGTGTTCAAGACTCAACTGAGATGAGCATATTCTCGAATTGGGGTTTTCTTTTACTTATGTAGGTTTTCCCTTTACCTGGGGAGCATTGGTTTTAGCCAGCAAGAGTTTCTGCAGGCCCCTCGGTTTCTAGCATTCTAGTGACAGGCTCTTAACAAATGGTGAATGAATGAATGAATGAGTGAATCCTGCACAATTCAAGTTGTGTGGGGTAAGTCATAATCTTGGCAAAGCCTTACTTAACACGATCAAATCACTGCTTCTGAAACAGGATTTTCAACTGTACCTTTGACTTTTAGCCTAAAATTGATACACTAACTTCTGTGATACTGTCCACCTCAATAGATAGATACACTGGAGTGTGACTAGCCGGCATGCTTGGGGCCTCCCGGGACATCTTTGGTTCTCTCTGTCCACGGTGTCCCACATACGCTGGATCAGAGCTGCCTAGCAGATTCTTGACTTCTGGGAATAACTTTCTTTTTTTAAAAAAAATATTTTTTATTGCTTTTTCACAGAGAGGAAGGGAGAGGGGTAGAAAGTTGGAAACATCGATGAGAGAGAGACATCCATCAGCTGCCTCCTGCACACCTCCTACTTGGGATGTGCCCGCAGCCCAGGTACATGCCCTTGACCGGAATCGAACCTGGGACCCTTCAGTCCGCGGGCCGACGCTCTATCCACTGAGCCAAACTGGTTAGGGCTTAATGTTGTATAATAAGTGATGTTGTGTTTTATTTTGGTTATATAAAATGCAAGTTCTTTTATGGCACGGTGAATAACCATAATATTAACTAAAACTATACTTTTATATTAGAAAATTGTTGAGAGGTTTTCAGTTATGAATGTACCAGTTTTTCCTTTGATCCTTTCTGCTTCATTGTTGTTCTTTAACTTGGAGAATTCTATATAGATCCACAATAATTTTGTTTTGAAAGAACCGAGGTCCTAGGGGAATGACTGGCAAGTAAGTAGGAAAGGAGTATGTTTTTCGAACATCTCTTCATTTGAAGATTCACTATTATCTGTTCTCAGCACTTCTCCAAGTTTGCTGCACATAAACTCTTACAGTGTGCCAAAGACAGCAGAGATGTTCCTTACACTTTTACCTGCTGCGTGAACAAAAGAGCAGAGATCCAGAGTTCCCTTTCCTGTCCTCACACTACTCCAGTGCTCTCCAGCCCATGCTTTTCTCTCCCCGATCTGTGTTAGAGAAATTGTCTCCCTGTCAGTACTCTTTTTACTGTCTGCATATTAACAATAATGAATAATATTTCTAAAGGCAGGTGTGCATGAACGCATTTACCATAACTTTAGGATGTAGGTATTGATAGAGGAGGGAAGTGAGGCAAAGGATGGTTACAAATGTGTTCAAGGTTACAAAGACAGGAAAAGCCAAGGCTAGATTCAGACCAAGGCGCTCTCTGGCTCCTTAGCCTGTGCTCCTAACCACCGAGCTCTTTCCAATAAGCATTCTGTCGTACGGAGGTATTACCATATATTTCACTGCTCCCCTGTGGAGGTTAAGAGTTTTTGCTTTTATGGACAAAGCTGCAGTGAACATCTTTGTGTGTATTTCCTGCGCCCTGTGTAGCGTCTGAAAACGTGGCTCTGACTGCCTTCTCCATCCTTTCTGTCCCAAGCAGTCCCTGTGTTGCCCAGAACCCCGCAGAGGAGAAAACCCACCCTCTCATAAGGCTCAACAAAATTCAGCTGGCAGATGGTCCATTTTTTCAAAGTTTCCTTGGAGCTGTAAGATTTACACTAAGGCAGAAATAATGTATATACATTTTTGTGTCTTATTTGGTGGGAAGTGGTGGGGAGGGATACTGCGTTCAGTTTTGCTGAGATTTTTATTAGTAACATGGCTGAAAACAGTGGTTTTGTAAAAATTATCTGTAAGATCTTTGTGTTTGAGGAGAATTAGAAAAAGAAATGTATTGTTAGTATTAATCTTACTTTTATATAAGAACCTGGATGGAGAGGGGGAAAAAAAAACTTAGGAGGTAATATTGATCACTTCTTTATTGTTATGTCTGTTATCTTGTAAGTATGCAGTAATAATAACAAGTAGGACTATTTTTAAAGTCCTCTTCACAAAATATATCCAGCCACAGATACAGAAACGTATAAAGCCTGGGACATTTAGGAACTCAAAAACAAGTTTTAGAAAATGCCTCTCTGAATATAGGGTGGAAATAACCTGTTTTCACCTATAGTTAGTTATACCTCTTACCTGTTATATCTTAATAAATGACTCTCATTTAATATTTGAGAAAATCGTCTATAAAAATCCATTGACTTCAGTGTAGGATTTCAACTCTAAGTTTAAGATAGGGAGGTTTTGTGGCCTCTGGCTTCCCAGAGGCTGGTGGCTTCCATCCCACTTGCCTGTGCTTGGTGGTGCCTCCTGAATATAATGGACTTCTCACTGTATTTCATTTTTTCTAAAGCTTGGCTGCTGCTTCTTTCAGGAATAAGAGAATTTTCTTCTTGATGCTTTTCTAACACCTTGCTAAATGCTCTCACTCAGCCTGACTTTAAATCCATGCTTTTGTTTTCTAACATTATTAATGACTAGAGGCCCAGTGCATGAATTCATACATGGGTGGGGTCCCTCAGCCTGGCTGGCAATCGGGGCCAGCTGGCCGGGGTGGGGGGGGGGGGTTGGGGGGGAAGATCGAGGGAGGTTGGCCGGCAGCAGCAGGTTGGCTGTGGGAGCGTTCTGACCACAAGCAGGCAGCTTCTCCATTGAGCGTCTGCCCCCTGGTGGTCAGTGCACATCATAGCAACCAGTTGACTGGTGGTTTGGTTGACCCGGTTGTAACAGTCACTTAGGCTTTTATATATATAGATTAATATTGAAGAACTGGCCAAGAAATGGGGATAGCCTCATGAGAGGGTTGAGATAGCACGTTTCATGAAAAATGCTTTTGTTTAGGACATTTCTTCTCAGCTTGAGTTTGACTTGAATTTCGTCAGCGCAGCTTAACTTGTGGATGTTCTGAAAAGGAAGAGGACCCTGTCCGGGTTGCTGAGTTGGTTAGAGCGTGGTCCTGATATGCCCAGGTTGCGGGTACGATCCCTGGTGAGAGCACATATGAAAAGCAACCAATGAATGCATAATAAGTAGAACAACAAATCAATGTTTCTTTCTAAAGTCAATGTAAGTAAATGGATGGATGGATAGATAGATAGATAGATAGATAGATAGATAGATAGATAAAATGGAAGAGGGAGAGGCAAAGCGCATGGTTATCTTAAAGGCTAACATCAGAGGCTCCCCTTTTATAAACCTGTTAGGTCTGTGCTTCTGTGACGAAAGCAGGTACCCATGTTGTGGATGCTCCCCAGAGAGGGCCTCAGACACATTTTGTTCCCAAACAGAATGAGAAGGGAAAAGTCTGCTTAGCTGTCTTTTCCTGTTTAAAATACAGCTGCTCCTGAAGCAGAGCCGTCATCAGCTCCCCAGCGCTTTCTGCAAACTTGTGATGCGGGTCTGTGATATAAGTAGTGTGGAGTGGTTTTGTTGCTAAGAGAAAAGTGCTAAAAAGGGGAGGTGGGGGTGGAGGCTATCTCTCTTATAGAGCTCAGATCCTTTGGGTATTTAATGTACAGTTTCAACAAAGGACACTCAGAATTATACCTCTGGTTCAAAATTGCTTAAATGTTGAAACATATGGTCTCATGTTCCATTCGTTAGGAAACAGCCAGCTGTTCTCAGCCTGCCAAGTCCAAGTAAACATCCACTGTGTGGAAGAGTGAATCTGAAGTGGTTCAGTAAAAACATAAAAGCTGTTTTTGCTGAAGAAGAAGAAGAAGAAGAAGGGAGGAAAGGCCACCCCGAAACAACAGCGGGTGAAGAAAAAAGAACCCCTGTTCTGATAGCCTATTTTCCCTGGCTTGCTCATGGTGGACCGTGGAGCCGGAATAACTCGGGGGGAGGCATTTTAGTTAAAAAAGATCGCTGGGCATCCTCATCGTCTTCTGTTGGCGAAAATCAAGTCATGGTCTCCGTGATGGTGATTATTTTCATAAAATGCGATTCTCTGAATAATTAATTCATTTGGCTACTTGACTGTGTCCTCCATTCACGGAGGCCAAAATGTCAAAGATGAAGTAGATTGAGAGGAGAGGAAAGTTCTCATTATAAAGGCGAAGGGAGGAGGGAAAGGATGAAATAGTTGGAATTTCAGTGCAGTGGTTTCTATTTATCCGAAATGTCAAGGGCAGTGTAAAATGTATTTTTAAAATGTGTTTCTGTATGGTTTGTGCCCATTCTTGGCGTGGCTGTGGCTCTACAGAGACCATTGTTCTTTGAAGAGTATGAGGGGGTGTCTTTGTCCGAAGTGACAAAAAGAGGACTTGGAAGACTGGGCTCCCTTTGTTCCTGTGTGGCGCTGTAAAATTTGGTTTGAAATTAGGACCTCAGGGAAGGACCTTCAATAGAGCGCTTTCATTTCCTGCCAGCATTTTAATCACCCTGAGGTTGAAAGTGGATGGCCGGCCCGCATAATGGCCCTATGTTTAATAGAACAGCTCGTATCTTGAAGGCCAGTTAAGGGATCTGTCATCTGCCCAATACTCGTCTTCTCTGTTTCCTGTCCATTTACGAAGATCACCCACTCTTTTTAGGTGGCTTCTCTGGACCATTTGGAGGAGAGCTGCTGCCACTGCTTCTTAAAGAGGCTGAGCAGAAACCCACTTGGATATGGTCCAGTCTCCTGCCTATGCAAGAGGGTCTGGAGAATGCTTTAATTAGACATGAACTTCCCCAGGTTTGGGAGGTGATTCCACGCTTGCAGAGAGGAAGTACAGGAAGGTTTCACAAACTGTATAGAATATGAGGGCGGTTACAATTGGTCCCTGTCTTGTAAGGAGTATTAGCACCTACTGACCCAATCCACGATGATGACATCATTGCCATGGAAGCTAATGTCATCCCATCAGGCTGAGGAGGAATTTGCCCCCTGGGAGGCAACATCACCCAATGGATTTGATCTTGTACAAGAAGGAAATTTGTAGTTTTGGTGGCTGAGTGGCTTTTTAACTTCAAAGGCTTTCTTTGGAACCATTTACCTTTCCAGCTTATTAAATGACTAGAGGCCAAATGCACAAAGATTCGTGCAAGAATAGGCCTTCCTTCCCCTGGCTGCAGGCACCCAGGACCTGGGCCTTCGCTCTGGCCGCTGCCTTCTGCCTTCACACGCTACCCAGAGGCCTGGAGCAGCCGGGACAGGGCGGAACGCCTGCATTGTTGCCATGGTGATGACACAAGCATCCCGGCCCGGCCACCGCCATCTTTGTCACATCAATTTGCATATTCCCTCCTTATTGGCTGTGGGCGCCACCATCTTTGTCGTGAAGTGATTGTCAATTTGCATATTCCGTCTTTATTAGATAGGATAGCCCGAACTCCTAAAGGAGTCGAGTCTTGAAAGATAGGGCCAGCATTAAGAAGTAAGGATTCTGAATTTCTTCTCTGGTTCCTACCTAGTGGCCAGGAGTAACATAATATCAGTGAAAGCCTCAGGTTTGCTAAATTCTAATGTAGGACCTAGGACTGAAATTATTCTGTGACTTGGTGCCAAGCATGGAATTCTCCTTGTGTGGCCATCCTAATAGTGGCAGAGGCAATTTCAGGGGTAGCTGTGAAATAGGATGAGAGTGTTTCCCTAACAGCGAATGAGGAATGAAAGAGAAGGGACTTTTTCAGCTACTAACACATTTTCCCATCTTGCACTCAGAAGTGCCACAAAAGAAGCAGGGAATGCACTTTCCATGGGCATTTTTGGTTTTGTCGGTAGGTGTGGGTTATCCTGGGGAAACGAAGGAATGTGTGAGCCTTGTTCAGTGGAACTGAAAGGCTTCTCTCTCCCATCTGTCTCAGGCCAAGCTTGGCCTACACCCACTGAGATGATGAAGTGAGTGAGAGTCCTCGCTACCCACAGCTTTCTCTGAGCCAGAGTCCTGGCCTGGGTAGAGGAAAAGAGAAAAGGCCTTAGGGTGGGGGTGAGAGGAATGACGTATTTTCACTTCTTCCAAAGAAATGGAGTGATGTTAACGTTCTCAAAACAACAACAACAAATTTTGCTGGAACCAGCTCCCCTTCACTTTTCTCCTCTGTAATCAGTAGTCATTGTCTGGTTCGTTCTTACGATAGTCCAAGTGGCTGTCCTCCCTGGGCTGTGCTTCCTTACTGACTGGAAGACTTTTCAAACAAGGATTTAAACGTCCAAGACACTTTTCTGCCCCTTCGAGAGCCACCCTCCCATGGGGTCCCTCTGACCTCTTTCAGCATGTCTCTCGCCACACATTTTTGAGCCCCTTTGAGTTTGCCTCCCTTGGATGAATAGCTGTTTGAAGGCTGATTTGAAGTGAGTGTTGCCCCGTGGAAGAGCTATTGGCTGAAGAGAACACTCTCCAGAGCAGCAGAGGTGGCCGCATCAGGTAGGCAGGCTCTCCCGAGGCTGGCTTTGCAGATGTGCATTGCTCCAGCAGGAATTACGCATCGTTAGATGCAGGATCTTTTCTTTGCATCCAGGTCATTTCTCCATCAAAGACTGCCTCTGACATTTCAGCCAGGGGACCACCATTGTGCTTAACCCAGTCTGTTCCCACACATGAAATGTTCCGACTCAAATTGCCACTCAACAGCTCCTCTGAAGGTCTAGAGTGTGTTTGCTGGGTAAAAAAATTCAGGCATAGATTTGGAGGGAAAGCTGCCCACCAGAGCAGGGCCTTAACATAAAGTTAATATTGTCAAAGATCTAACTATAATCTGTTTCATTCACTGCTGCATTTTGCTGTGTGGGTGTATCCACAATGTGGGAACCACATTTCATTGAAGAATCTGAATATTTTGTAAGGATGTGAAGAGTTGCAAATAATCTTTTCTGTAAGGCTGTGAGGAGGAACAAAGCAGCTAATGTTAGAAAGAACTGGCACGCCATTGTTTTCTGCCATTTATAAAAGTCAATAGGAATACCCTACACTTGACAAATTTATATCCTCAACTTGCTGTTCCTTAAAGATGATGCATATCTGCAGCAAGCTTACCTATGAAAAGATCTGCTCCATTGGAAGGATATCCCTTTTGGAGCAGAAAGAGTTTTAACATAAGACGACATACATAATAAACCCCTGAAGTCTCTGTGTAGCAAAGAGTTTACCTATACCTTCAAAGAACTACCTACAGTCTGCTATATAAGCAACTGAGACAAGGCATAGAATAAAGTTTTTAAATCCATATACATACTTTATATAGTCAGGAAATATGTAAATACTATAGAAAAATGATTATAAATATATAAACACAACATATATGTATATAAAATGCAAGTATGTATATATAATCAAGTCACCGAGGTAAGCCAAGATGCCTTAATTTTTGCCTTTTTTTAGGCAGCAAGATTACACCAGCCTTAACTGTAACCAAGTGCTAGTTTCCAATTTTTATTTCTTAGCCTATTTTTGAGAATGACACTAAAAAGTGATGTGACCTTTGTGCATTTCCCATGGTAGGCAATCGCACTTGGCCAGCCTTGTTTCTATGGGCTCTCGTGGGAGATTTTGCCTATATTAACACTATATCCTTCTTGTCTTTCCTTCCTTTCCTGAGAGTTCACTCCTTATTTAGCTAATACCTATTTTATGAAATTGTGTGGAAAAGCTTTTATGTTTTAGAACTTAATCCCTACCCGTTAGTTGACTTCTTTGAATTAGGACCCGTGTCGCACGGTCCCTGCACCCCTCAGAACCCAACAAGCTGTCCAGTGCCTGAATAGGTGTTAGTTTTCTTTCCTTGTCTTAACTGAGAACCGCACATTTTCCATGTGAGAAAAGGAATGCAGGGAGGGGATTTTGTTCTTTGTTTAGCTGACAGGAAAACTGAAGCAAAAGTAATGCCATAACCACCTTCCCTCCGGTTCCTGGAAGAATTCTCTCCTCTAAGTTGTACAGCTCATCTCTCTTTCTGACCTTTAACTATCTTAGATATACGTCTTTTTTTGTTTTTTGTTTTTTCAATCAAATTGTTTTTGAAAGTCTCATGATTAATGATGAATGGACAGACAGATACACATGTGCCAGAGGCTGGATTAGAATTCACAAGTTTTGAGTTTGCTGGATGTGGTTGAGTACATCATGAGACCAAACCATAGCAGCCCCTAATAAGTGACTCTAAGGGAGACAGGCAGGGGAGAACTGAGGGAGATAACTAAACGCTGCCATCTGCCTTTTTGTAATTGTCCCGGAAAGTTCTGCAGTGATGTAGTACAGAGGGATGGGTGGGGTACTCTGGCAGCCAAATGCTTCCTAACGTGAAAGGCAAGAGAATGATGGCTGGAGTAGGCTAGCGACCCTGTGTAACCTCACAGGATGACTGCTTTCAAAGCTTGCTCGGCAGGAATACATTGTTGGAACTATTCCTTAGAATTAACAGAGGCTTTCCTGGAAATTCTGAAAGCTAGCTATTCAAAAGGACATTCTCTGGCTCTGTGTGTACCATACAGATGTATGTTGCAATAACATTTGTTCTCATAAACCTTATCACTTGCATATATTTAATGCACAGGCTTACCCTCTAAGAGAAAGAAATATAGCCTGCATGTCTCTTATACCCACTGCATAAAGTTTAAAGAATTAATCAGGATCTCCTTGGCTAGCTGGAGCAGATAAGCAGGGAATGTAACTGACCAGGATTCATTTCATGTAGTGTATTATAGTTTTTCTTAATCTACTCCTTGGCTTGATTTTTTTTTTTTTCCTCAGTTCAGAGAGCTAGCTTCTTGAGAGTGGAGGACAAGGATGCATTTCCCCTATGTCTAGTGCTTTAACTGTTTTGAGAGGGAAACAATCCCTTCTGAAACCCATCAGTGAAAATACTGTAGGAGTCATTGGCATCATCCTGCTTTGTTGATTCTCCTTGCTCTGGATGGGAATCTGCAGGTCTGCATTTTTATCTGTCTCTGCTACTGACTAGCTCTCTGTCCTTGGACACTTCATGTCTCTACACTATGATTCCTGATCTCCCCTCCAGTAGAAATTCTATTGGTATATCACTTGAGACATGGAGACAACACTCGCATGCAGTGCTGCCCCCGAATGGAGCGGGAACCAATGTCCATTATGCTGCTGGCTCTCGAATACAGAAGAACATATTTTCCCATTATTTTAAAGCTAACTGAGCTCCCATTAAAATTGTTAGAATTAAAAGACACGTGGAAGATTACCATTAACCGCTCCCCATGTCTGTCTCTTTCACATTCACTTAATTTGCTAACCCCTTGGTTCATGACATCCAGGCTCTATCAGATGTGAACACCAACTCTTGGCGTAACAGTCTCCCTCCACTGTGGTCTCACGTCAGAGTTCCTTGGGGACCTTGGAATCCGTATATCCAGGCTGCACTCGGAACAGGTGAGGTCAGAGTGCAGGCATCAGTATTTTTCAGACTTCCAGATGATTCCAGCGTCCAGCCGAATTCGAAAACCTCTGTCTTAGTTACACCTCTTTGCTTTTCAGGGTCATATGTAAGTCAACTTTTCTACAATATTAAAAAATAATCATATGTTGGTTCCTTCAGGAGTAGATCTCTTATATTCCAGAACAGTTGGCTGAATATTTTTACTGACTATATTTCTTATTTCAGGCTGATCTCTCTGATAGCCATGTCCCTTCCCTTGGAGGCATAGCAGCATTTCATGCGAGGCAGCACAATGCGAATCTTCTATTCCCATTTCCTACGATGAAACTCTAACCTAGAAGGGAGATTCCTTCAGGCACCGTGGGATGCCCAGAAATTGAGCATTGCCTGACACCTGAGTAGATTAGGGTGGTGTGGGTATGTGTTTATTTACCACAGAAGGTGCCGCTATTGGGATTTATGTCACCATTTTATCAGATTTGCCTTAACTCAAGTATGGAAGGGGGACTTTCTTCTTCCAGAATTGGCTTTAACCAAAATGGAAGTTTAAAGTAAAAAAAAAAAAGGTTTAGAAAGGAGGAACCGAACTAAAATGCATTTAGGAGTATAGCATATGTTATTATACATATGAATTAGTCAAGTCAGCAAATATTTGTTGATTTTATATGAGGCAAAATAATTTTCAAAGACACTGTTTCACCAAGATACAGAATGTAAATGTTCGTTTGCTCATGAAGAATCTCAGCACACACTCATGCAGGTTTTACGTTATCTGAATTCCAGATCCTCAGTCCAGGCGGTGTGCCTGCCACGTGTAGCTTAAGTTTAGCACTGGTTTCAAGGTGTCCTCTGCATTCTGCTATCTGCATTCCTGAAAGGAATGGATGCCTTCCCCACCTGAATGATTTCCAGCTCTTACCCTGGGTTGGAAGCATTTGGGAAGCATATTGTGAGCCAGAAATCATTCTTGTGGCTGAGTTTGGCTTGCCCGAGTCATGTAAATTATAGGAAACCTTCTTGGAAAAAAATGCAGAGGAACTAAGAGCAGAAATGGTTTTGTCCCTGTCCTGGTTATTTGGAGCCAGTGAATGGACTTATAAGTGAAGGGCATGTTCCCAATACCTGGGCACTCCAGAAGTCCTTATTTTTATCCCAAGTTGGTTACTGTAGAGCTGCTACTAGCATTGGGCAGAGTCCTTTGACCTGTTGATTTGCTTGAGAAATGTTTTCCTGGATCATGTAGTGTCTCATACTTCCATTAGCCCTTTTCACTCCCTTCCTCAAAATGACTTTTAAAAAAAAATTTTTTAATGCCAGGCACAAAATAAATTACAAAAGGAAAGTGTCAGAAATTCCCCTAAAATAGTTTTGGTTGCTGAGTTTATTGCTCCTCTGAGAGGCCTGTCTGCTTTTGAATGAGCACCCTGTGATTGGCCATCGCTCATTTATGTGCGCTGGTTGCCACCAGAATTCTCGGGGTTGTCTGATCTTCTCCCAGTCGTTCTCCAATTAATATCACTGCGCTTACCATCTAGTTAAGCTGTCACGATCTTGATCCAGCCAGAGCCAGGGGCACTGGGACAGTTAAATGAAGAAATGATAAATGTTGGGTGCAGAGAAATTGAACTGAGCACCTCGGGAGCTGGCCGCCCTGACTTTCTCACCTGAAGTCCCCTCCTTGCTGCCCCTCCTAGGCTGCTCTGAGCTCATTGTCACAGTGAGTAGCAGCCTTCACAGGGGTAAGTAACACGCCTTCCCCTAGCTGAAAGACTAGAGTCTGAATTCTTCTCTTTCAGGGGTCCCCTTAAATTTTTCTCTTCCCTCCTTTCAAAGTGGAAAATGCCCAAACCCCTTTCTGTCTGTCCTCCAGGATCTTAGAGCCAGACAAACAAACCCGAGACCAGCATGCCCTTGGCTTCTGGCACATTCCAGGACCCTGCACCTACAGTTGCAATGAATAGTTGCATCTGCATTGTAGTCACTTTGTTAAGGCTTCCTTCCTAAGGAGTCAGGGCCCGGCCCGCACAGTTGTCTGCGTGATCACTGTGGATCAAGCAGCCCGGTGTTTGCTGTTAGGCAAGCAGGACCTCCAGCTGGTGGGCTGAGCATCTCCTTTCCATCCTGCTGGTAGTTCTGTGAGGAAATAGCCCCTTATTCATTTCCTGTCTCAGCCACGACTCTTCCGGCCTCAGTTTGCTGCGGTGTGCCTGCCGCGTGTAGCTTAAGTTTAGCACTGGTTTCAAGGCGTCCTCTGCATTCTGCTATCTGTATTCCTGAAAGGAATGGATGCCTTCCCCACCTGAATGATTTCCAGCTTTTCTACAATATTAAAAAAATAATCATATGTTGGTTCCTTTAGAAGTAGATCTCTTATATTCTAGAACAGTTTGCTGAATATTTTACTGACTGTATTTTTTATTTCATACTGATCTCTCTGATAGCCATGTCCCTTCCCTTGGAGGCATAGCAGCGTTTCATGTGAGGCAGCACAATGCGACGTAGCAGCCTGACCACAGGGCCCGGTTGCCACGGCCCCCTCTGCACTTGTGCCATTTTCATTTTTAGCCGTGCTCACTCCACCCCCAAATGTGTACCAGTTTGGACGCCATCAACGTATCTCCCTGTGTGAGAGAAGGGGGAGCCAAGAGAAGGAGCTGCCAGGTGGAGTGATAGTAGGACCTGTGCTTCTAAGACATTAGAGTTAGCCTGTATCACCTGCTATTTGCCACTTGAATCCAAAGAGTTGTTAAATGTCTTCTTTACATTTACCAACAGAGAAAGAGTTAAAATTCTGGTCTCTAAGTCACATTTTCAGAGGAAGTTGGAAACAGAGCAGGGAAGTACGTAATCAGGCAGGCTCTGGAGCCTTTTCCATAACATTGGACTCTCCTTCATGGGGGATAAAGGTGGGTAGCTGATGGTGGAGCAAGTTACTCTCTCAACATACAACCTCTGAGAAGGAACCTCAGTCAGAAACCCCATGCCTTAAGTAGTGCTCCGTGGTGCCCTGGCGAGAACCATTCTAGTAATTTCTTTCTAGGCACATTTCCTAGGGCAGTGGTCGGCAAACTGCGGCTCATGAGCCACATGTGGCTCTTTGGCCCCTTGAGTGTGGCTCTTCCACAAAATACCACGTGTGGGCATGCACATACAGTGTGATTGAAATTCCGTGGCCCATGCGCAGAAGTCGGTTTTCGGCTCTCAAAAGAAATTTCAGTCGTTGTACTGTGATATTTGGCTCTGTTGACTAATGAGTTTGCTGACCACTGTCCTAGGGAAAGAGTTGAGCAATGGACAGGGCCAGATCTCCACATAAAGGCCTTCCTCTCCCCAAGGTGGTCCATTGGTTTGGTAGCCGTGTGCCCACGTGACTGGTGCCAGCTCAGGGAGTTTATGAAATTTTGATGTAGAAATTAGGTTGTTGCTTCTCTTATACCTCCTTGTTCATATATTGACAGTGCCCTGGAATTGCTGGAGGCAGATAGCATCTCAGCGATCGCTGTGCTATTTCAGCTCTCTGCTGCTGACAACATCAGAAGTGTTTTAACAGGGTTTTAATGGGCAGCCTCTGTCGCTCCTTGGAGGGTTGCAAATAGCTGCCGTGAGAAAGCCCTGCTTCAGCTGAGGCTGACATGCCCTCTTTTCCCATCCAGCTGCTGCTTGTTTAGAGGGCTCCTTCCTGGTGACAAGCACTTCTTATTTGGGCTGAGCAGTCCTAGGACTTGAATTCCAGAGAGGAGATTGTGTAATATAAAAAAGGAAAGGTCTCCTAAGGACTTTTTCTTCCCATCCTGTTGGGGGCAGGAAACAGGAGTCGCTGGGCGGGGGTGGGAGGGTGAGGGTCTAACCAGGAATAAGCCTGCCATTCCCAGAACCTTTCCGAGAAAATTCCTAGTGTGTCGTTAAAACTGCAGTGTTCTCATTTGGTGGAGTCACAGGAAATCTGTTTGGAGAACGCCATGCCCAGCACCCCTGTTTTCTAGCTTTCCCACATTTTTGGGTTTTATTTAACGGCCGGCAGGCACACAAAAGAGCAAAGTGGCTCTCCACACGTGAGGACTGTGTTTGATGGCTGAGTGATACCCTGGGGTTTTCTCTGCTGTTGTGAAATACATCTCCAGATTGAAAGTACAGTGAGTTAATGCTGAGTCATGTGCTTTGGTTCTAGTACTTGAGTTTCAGATGTAACAAAGTGATTGAATTCCCCGCTAGCAACTTGAAACCTGAAATCTTAGGGTGAAAGGGGTGGATATCTGCTCTTCCTAGAATTCTCTTTACTAAGACAATGAGGTAGCAAATTGAAGTGGGAAAAGAAGAAATTATATTGACCTCTCAGCTGTGGCCCCGTGTCTGTGTCCAAGGTCATCAGGGTACCCAAAGGGAACTGCTGGTAAGAATGGAAGGGGAAATGGTGGCTAACACATTGAAGTTTTTAGTGTGATACAGGGACCCAGTCCAATCAAGAGGGCTCCCCAGAAGAAACTATGTCTGCATTCCATTTAGAAAGTGTAGTTCACCACAACATGGAAACGACCAAAGGGTCATTTGATGGGTGATTGGATAAAGAAGATGTGGTGCATATACACAATGGAGTACTACTCAGCCATAGAAAGGATGAAATCCTGCCATTTGCCACACCTTAGGTAGAACTTGAGAATCTCATGCTAAGTGAAATAAGTTAGACAGAAAAGGACTAAAACCATATGATTGCACTCGTATGTGGGATACAAAGCAGAAAGCAACAAGGGAGTAAGCAAACTCATAGACATAAACAACAGAAGGGTGGTTACCAGAGGGAAGCAGCAGGAGGAAGAGGGTAAAGGGGGTAAATTCATGGTGATAAGAGGGAGACTAGACTTTGGGTGATGAGCACACAATGCAATATACAGGTGATGTATTATAGAATGATACACTTGAAACTTATATAATGTTATTAACCAATATCACCCCAATGAACTTAATAAAAAGAAAAGTGTTGGATCTCAGGGTTTGGAAGTTATCTGTGCAGACATCAGCTGCTATCATTGTTTCTCTCCCTCAATCTCCCTTCTCAGGGACAAAGAAACAGGCTACCTGGCTCTTTTTACAGGAGATCTAACAATACTTCCTTCTGAAGTCTGAGCCTTCACTTCAGGACTATCTACTTGGAACTGGTTTTTATCATTATCACCCTCCACAGGTTCGTGGAGGCGCTTTTTTTCAGGCTGCCTAAGAAAGTCTCCTATCAGACACTTAAGGCCATTTCACAGCCTCCTCTTCCCCACCCAAACTGATAGTGCTCGGTTATCGTCTGTCCTTCAGAGATCGAAGATTCTTAACTTCTTGTCACCAGCAGAGGCACGACTTTAGCTATTAAGAGATAAATCTGATTATCAAGGTTAGAGAAGAAAAAGCGCCAGTACACCTCTGGGACACACTGGGAGATGGATTCCTGGGAAGGTCCCAGCCGCTTTCCCATTGGCTTTCCTACAGCGGGGCCCTACGGCTGTTCTGCCTGCTGCTATGGGGACTGTTACCCCAACTAAGATCACTCTTAAAAAGACTTTATTAGATGTGCTTGTGCTTAGGGTCTTCTGCAAGGCTCTGAATAAAGAAAACGGCAGGAGTTCTACAGATGATAAAGGGGGAAACCACCAGAATATGGCCTAGAGGAGAGGATAATGGTGAAATATGTGAAGCCTGCAGCTAGAAAGCTAACCACATCACTAACTAGCCAGTGGATTTACCTCCCTCTGCCTCAGCGTCCTCGTTGATAAAATGAAAATTGTTATGAGAATTATAACCTACTTATAAGATTATTGAGCATTAAATATGATATTGTATTATAGCACAGTGCCCAGCTCATAGTTACGTGCTTGGTTAAAAGGGGCCAATATTACTATTTCTGTTATGTATACACATGTCTGTTCTCTCCCTCTCTCTCTCTACCACTTTCTCTCCCTCTCTCCCATGTTGCCTATTCCCAAATCCAGTGGTTTAATTCTTCAATTTGAAGAAAACCAGTATGATACCTCCCTTTCCTTAATCATACCTGCAGGTGGTGATTATGGGATGTATATCGTACACACATTAATTTTGCTTTCAGCTTGTGAGTAATTCAGAGCTGTTTTTAAATAAATATTCAAAACAATTAAAAACTCAATAGAGACACCTCTAATCAGGTCCTGGACGGTTCGCAAGCTGCCCGGGTAGCCCTTCTCCTGTCTGCCCTGGCCTGTCTCTCTTCGTGTTCATGCATTTCCTTATTTTAGATACACGTTTGCCTGTGTGACAAGGTGTGACAAGGAAAGAACACTTGAAAAGTAAGCTAGACTAGAGAGTGTGGAGCTCTGAGAACTTTGCAGTGTTTCCTATATTTCTGGAGTCGTTTGGTTAGTTGGGATTTGAATCTTACTTTCACCTACTTCTTACCTCTGTGAACTTCAGCATGTCTGTTCTGATCATCTCTGTTCTTCAGGTTCCTGGCCTATAAAAACTAACAGGTAAAATGACTTTTAATGTTGTGTTTTATTTAACCCAGTGTATCTAAATGCCATTTTAAGTTTTAGCCCATGTAAAATTATTAATTTCATCCTTATATTCTCTTTCCCATGCTAATTCTTCAGGATGTGCTGTATATTGTGTACATCCAGCCTGCCTCAATTCAGACAAGCCATCTTTCGAATGCTCAGCCACATCCTGGCTGCACAGAACCTCCTGCAGAACCCATCCCGCTACTCTTCCACCTGTGGCTTTATGAACCCAAAGAGAGAACCTTAGAATTAAACTCAAAAGCCATTCCATGCTGATATCCATAGCTACCACTTACAGGTGTTTTTGACATGCCAGAAGAAGTTAATCCAAATACATTTTGTGCTCAGTCAGCCACAGGAGATTAGTTAGCGATGATATAGGATGAAAGCCATCACTGGTAGCAAGCCCATCCTGGCACACATGTGAGCTTTACTCTGGCTTTTTTTTTTTTTTTTTTTTTTTTGCCTAAGACTCATCGCCCCTTTTATTATTTCCTGACCAAGACTGCCTTTGTATTCAAGTCTAACAACCTTGGAAGAACGCAGATTCTGTGCTAAATATAATAGTGACCCTTTTCCACTTAATGAGTGGCTGTCTGAATTCTCAGCACTGATCTCATTCCAGTTCCTTCTGAAGTTTACCTTTTACTCTTGTGTTGGTTTTAGCCAGTGGTCACGGTGTCAAAGGTCATGAACTTGTACACTTCCTCCCCAAAAATTCACTGTATCAGTAACGATTTGTGAGGATCCTTCTAGAGTAATTTACTTAATTTTGCCACCATTGGTTCACAAAAGAATAAAGGCCCCCCCTCCCCTTTCAAATGGATGATAAAGGAGAAGGAAAAGATTGAAATGCATCAGCATCTTAATTATCTTAGTTTTAAGTTCATCTATAAATGTGTCTTTATGGGTGTAGTTTTACTAGCTTAAATCATCTAATTGAAGCCAGATCCTTACATCTCTTTGGATCAAGGAAGAATAATAAGCCCAGAACATTTTATCCCTACAATCCAGAAACACTTATGAAGCTTGTACTTGATATATATATGTAATCAGTTTACTCTCCCAGCTTCTTTTGCCACCTAAGACCTTAGCATGATCTAAGATGGTAATGAAGGGAGTATTTATTCCTATTTTAACGGGTGCAACCAACAAAGGAGGGGGGAGCTCAATTATTAGTGATTGTTCAAAGGATCTAGTTTCTTTACATATGGTAAAATGGAGAAGACTCATTATTTTCAGCCCCTTTATATAGGTTATGGTTATGCCATTGTTATGCCAGTGTTATTCTGTTAGACAGGATGGCTAGATTTTGGCTAGACCAGTATTTCATCTCTGGATAGAGGAATTACCTGAATGAGCCCTCACAGACTGTTAAAGGGGTGCATGTTCTAAACCTAAAACTAGAAAGGCTAAGTTAGTGGTTCCTAATATTCTGGGGTCACAGGCTGCTCTGAGAAGCTATTGAAATATTGTATAAGTGCAGAGACTTCTTATACACATACAAAGTTGCATATGCTTTCAGGGGGGCCAGGACCCCTTGGAAATCCACCCCTGGATCCCAGATTAAGAGAATTCATTTGACACCTGTGGGTAGTCGCTAATGCTCCTATAGCCTAAGCATGTCCCTCAGACCAAAAAACTATACTGAGGACTGAGGAAGCCGAGGGACTGGGGGCGTTTTGAGAAAGACAAGGGCTTTAGCCTTGGAAGGAATTTGTGTTTGCCATTGAATAAGGTGAGCAAGCAGGTAGAGAGTGGAGCCCAGTCCTGGAGGCTGGGAGACCTGCCCTGCTCTGAGGTCACATGGCTGAGAGAAGGGCTGGAAGCCAAGAAAGAAATCAGGCGAAGTTCCTGCAGTTACACCAGTGCATCAGGCTGGAGCTCACTGGTCTAAACTCAGGGAAGTGCTTGCTCCTTTGAGGAGAGGTTTTCAGAATCAGAAAACTGTACTTGGGAAACATAACTCTCTCTGCTGTTTACGTTTCCTATAATGATTTTCTTTTGCTCTCCTCATGGTTTTATGTAAGATTTGCCCTAAGATCAAACACAGAAAGGGAGTGTGCAGATACATCCTTGAGTGGGAAGAAGACCGCCTGCAGGGATGCTAACAGCCCTCTCCTCTTCTCTGCCGGGAGCCCCCAGGGAGCTAAGTGCAAAGGCGGAGGTGGGGGGCACTAGACCCCCTCCCACCTGGACACTCCCTTTTTCAGGTTTTCTACCCTGAGGAGTTTTCCCTTTTAAAAGTTTTAGTGCGCTGGCCTCTGTTTTTGCACTCGTTTCTGCATATTTTTGCCCTCCCTTCCCTCCGCCCCCAGTAGGAAGGGCAGTAGGCCCTTCCTTGTGTTGGAAAGTGTGACTCCTATGTGTGGGACTTGGCTCTAGTTGAAGCCTTGAACCGGCTCAGAAATAGGACAACCCCGTCTGGTCTTGCTGTGAGATTCTGTTCAGCCCCAGTGGTGTTGAGAAATTATCGAGGAGACTATAGACACGTTGAAATCTTTAACCAGAGAAGCTGCCTTCACAGGAAAGCATGATTTATAGTATCTGTTCAAAGGATTTGAAAGCACTAAAGTAAAAGGTCCAATAAATACAGTATTTTTCCAGAGTCATTGGATGTTATCCTAAGGAACGAAAGCTGTCACCTTTTAAGTCACAGACCAATTTTCTGTATGGAAATGCAGTAATTTTTTTTGTAGCAGCCCTCGTCTGAGTGGCGAACCACATTCTGGTGCTTCTAAAACTCCTCCTTTTAAGTGGCTTCCACAGCAGAGGAGAGATGCTGATGAGCCCCCTTTGCTCAGCCCCCAGGACTAGAGACACATCTTTCCTGAAGCTGGGATTTTACCATAAAATTCGTGTTGCTGCTCTGTGCTCTTCCACAGGTATATGTTTGCTTGGATATATGTCGTTTGTCTATCAAATTGACTCTTTTCCCTAAAATTTTCAAGCAAAATAGCTTTCTCTGGCCCAACACTACATACCCGCAGAAATAACTGCGCTAGAGTGAACATCGGTAGAGGTCATATTTTTTTAATTGCTTTCTCCTGTTCCCATTTTACAGATAAGAAATGTGTTTTGTCACGTTCAGCACTTGCTCAGGGTCAGAAACTCAGGAAGTAGCAAAGCTGTTCCTACCCATGTCTGTCTTTCTTTTCTTTTTTTAATTTAATCTTTATTGTTCAGATTATTACAATTGTTCCTCTTTTTCCCCCATAGCTCCCCTCCACCTGGTTCCCTCCCCACCCTCTCCCCTTACCTCCCCCCCCACAACTGTCCTCATCCATAGGTGTACGATTTTTGTCCAGTTTCCTCCTGCACCCCCCACACCCCTTTCCCCCCGAGAATTGTCAGTCCACTCCCTTTCTATGCCCCTGATTCTATTATATTCACCTGTTTATTCTGTTCAACATATTTTTAATTCACTTGATTTTTAGGTTCACTTGTTGATAGATATGTATTTGATGTTCATAATTTTTATCTTTACTTTTTTCTCCTTTCTCTTCTTAAAGAATACCTTTCAGCATTTCATATAATACTGGTTTGGCGGTGATGAACTCCTTTACCTTTTTCTTATCTGTGAAGCTCTTTATCTGCCCTTCAATTCTGAATGATAGCTTTGCTGGGTAGAGTAATCTTGGTTGTAGGTTCTTGCTATTCATCACTTTGAATATTTCTTGCCACTCCCGTCTGGCCTGCATAGTTTCTGTTGAGAAATCAGCTGACAATCGTATGGGTGCTCCCTTGTATATAATTAACTGTTTTTGTCTTGCTGCTTTTAATATTCTCCCTTTGTCTTTTGCTCTTGGCATTTTAATTATGATGTGTCTTGATGTGGTCCTCTTTGGATTCCTTTTGTTTGGGGTTCTGTGCGCTTCCTGGACTTGTAAGTCTATTTCTTTCACCAGGTGGGGGAAGTTTTCGGTCATTATTTCTTCAAATACATTTTCAGTATCTTGCTGTCTCTCTTCTTCTGGCACCCCCATAATTCAGATGTTGGTATGCTTGAGGTTGTCCCAGAGGCTCCTGACACTATTTCAACTTTTTGGATTCTTTTTGCTTTTTGCTTTTCCAGTTGAGTGTTTTTTGCTTCTTTCTATTTCAAATCTTTGACTTGATTATTGCAGTCCTCTAGTCTGCTGTTAAATCTCTGTATAATATTTTTTATTTCAGTCAGTGTATGTTTAATTTCTCGTTGGTCCTTTTTCATATTCCCAAGGGTCTCACTAAATTTATCAGCCTTTTCTAGGAAATTCTTGAAAAACCTTATAACTGTGGTTTTGAACTCTATAGCCAGTCGTTTGCTTTCCTCCATTTCTTTCTTTGTGATCTGTTTCTTTGTCTCTGCATTTTCACTGCTTCCCTGAGTTGGTAGAGTAGCTTTGTGTGGTAGGTGTCCTATAGGGCCCAGTGGCTCAGCCTCCCCCAGTTACCTGAGGTGGACACTTTTGGTGCACCCCTTTGGGGACTGTGTGTACAGCCTTGTTGTAGTTAAGTCTTGATTGTTGTTGGTATCACTGGGAGGAATTGACCTCCAGGCCAATTGGCTGTGAGGATCATCTGTGTCTATGCTGGGAGAACTTCTGTGCTGGAGACACCCTTATGAGACAAAACTTGCAAAATTGCAAAAGCCTCTGTGCTCAGCTTGGATGGGGTGGAGTCTCAGTGTGGAGCAGATAGCCTTGGCTTCCCATCAGCCCTGCCCTATGAGGCCCCTGGGTCTCAGTGTCCCTTGGTAATCACTGCAAGCGCCTCAGAGAGAAAGCTGCCCTCGAGTTTTGCCTGCTGCCAGACAGTCCAGTTTCTCCCCAAATGAGTCTAGAACTGGAGTTCAGCGCAGTTGGGAGCTTCTATGTCCCTCCCACTTTAGAAAGCCAGCTGCGCACTCAGCCGCCCGTGCACTCAGCAGTCAGTCCTCTCTGCGTGCGCGCGCCTCCGGACCTCTGCCTTCCACAGCTCCCCTGAGTCTCAGTGTGCTTTCTCTTTTCCTGACAGTTCAGATTTCCCCCAAATGGGTCTGAGTTCCCAGAGTCTCGCCCAGGACTGGAGTTCAGCGCAGTCAGGAGCTTCCATCTCCTTCCTGCTTGGGAAAGCCAGCCACACAGCCCGTGCACTCAGCCGCCCATCCTCTCCGCACACGTCTCTGTACCTCAGCCTTTTGTAGCTCTTCTGAGTCTCAGTGTGCTTTCCTCTTTCCTTCTAGTTGTAGAATTTCCACTCAGCCAGCTTTCCTGTGGTTCTGGATGGTGTCCATTTTGTCTTTTAGTTGTAGTTTTGATATTGTTGTGCGAGGCAGCAGTTTAGGTGTTTACCTATGCCGCCATCTTGGTTTCTCTTCATAAAAGGAATTTCCCATGTCTTTCTTGAGTTACAGATCTATCCCACAAAACCATGTGGGCGTTAATGAGTCCTAGCTTCAAAAGCAGAAAGAAGGTGGTTTTAAAAATAGTCCACAAAGGTAGTGGTTGTGTTATTCATGCACAGCGTGCCTAGTTTCCCAGAGAACTTGGAAACAAATAATTTTGGATTTGCATGCAGGTCTTATTGTCATTGTAGACACTGGGAATAATGTTTTATTACTAGATACGTTCGGGCAAAAAAGAGCAAGTAGGGTCCTGGCCGGGCAGCTCATCCTGATGCACCAGGGCTGGGGGTTTGGACCCCGGCCAGGGCACATGCAGCAGTCAATGAATGAATGAATGCATAAATAAGTGGAACAACAAATCAGTGTTTCTCTCTCCCTTCCTCATTCTCTCTAGCATCAATAAATAAAATAAAAAATTTTTAAAGAGTGAATAGGGGTCTGATTTCCCTCAAAACCATTCTCTGGCAGGGGTGGGGTTTCTTTTATGGACAGAAAAACAGTCTCAGCTAGGAACCTGGGTTGCGTTTACGGCAGCTTGGCAGACCCTTGAATGGAAGTCATTTCCGGGCCCGCGTGCTAGTGCTGCCCTGAGAACCCTCTTGCTTGTGAAGAAAATCTTCAGAAACCCTAAGCCCTGAGTTTCATCCTGAGGCTTGAGGACCCATTTTCTGTTTCTTAAAAGGAAAACAACAACGCAAAAAACCAAACAAGCAAAATGGTGGCAAATTCTTGGCAAGTCCTGCTTTCTTCTCAGTTTTTCTCTCTCTTCTCCATTGCTGCTTTATTTTATAGCATCTTCAGCCCTTGTGTAGTGGGAAAAATTGCTATTACCGTTATTAAAATAATTCTTTCCTTTATTATGATTTTCCAGCCTTACATCTATTTAGCAGGCCTAGCAGCTTGCCTGAGTCTGAGCTGCTATTGTAAGATACCATATTATGTTGCTGGCATCGTTTTGGAATTTCATGGAATTTGCTTCCTCATTGACTATATTTCCAGATGGAACCATGTGCTTAAGTGTTTGTTTTAGTGCGCCCCCTCCCCCCCAAGTCATTCCTTTGCAATGGTCTGTAGCTATACTGCTCTCCCTTGGGCCTAACCTGTGTGATAAACTTCGACACCAGTTAACAAGAGGCTAAAAATACTTCTTTTTCTTTGTTTTCCTCCATATTATCTAGCAATACCCTTTGAGGGAGCAGGAAGAAGAGGTGACAAGGATTAGAGCTCATCGGGAAGGCTCTGAATGCCTGAGTTTCATTTCGGAAGCTTCACACCTTTGGGCCCCAGGGAGAAGTTCTGACCTCGGCTTTTATAGGTTTTGCTGTATAATCTGAGCTCCCCAGAACACTCTGTAGCTAATGGCTTTCGCAGAAGTGATTTTACCACTAAAGACAGCCATCAACCAGGCTTGTCTTAGGTCCATGTCCAGATCTGAAAATGACTGTTAACTTGACTTATTGGTGCTAGGTCAATATTTCTCAGAAGGGTTTCTTTCTAGGTTGCAGACCTGGGATCAAAACACAGTTAAAGGAGGGCTCCCCTCAAAAGTGGAGCAACAGATAGGGTTTGAAGATGATGCCAAGCAGGCTGGAGAGGGATTCTTGTCTTAACCCTGCCCTGCCCTTGCTCTGGGACCTCGGGCGCGTCCCAGCCTCCCTGTCCCAGGCTTTTCAACTTGGAAATGAAAGGATTGGACCCGCTCTTTGGTTTTGAGGGCCTCTCTCTTCAGCCCTCCTCTCCACCAGGACCCCAATATCTAAAACATATAAGTGAAGAGGTTTCATATTATAATGGAGGCTACAGGGAAAACCTTTCTCTGGCCCCACTTCAGGCCCCAGAGGCACTTCTACTTTATTTGATCTTTCTTGGAGAGCTCTTCCAGCTGTGACATTCTGTAATTCTCATGAACTGGATTGAGCTTTAGTAGCATCAGTAGGGTTTTTTGTTTGTTTGTTTTTTGTCATTCAGTACCCACATCAGGGAGGGAAGAAATGGTCTTAAGTTACAGTATGATTTAAGTTATTAGAAGATATAATTCATTGATGTTAAAGACAAGCACAGGTCTAAACATTAGCCTGTTAGAAGTTGTGGAAATTCACAATAGAAACTCTCTTCCTTTGCTCCAGCAAACATGGAGCAAGAACACAGAGGAGCAGATAAACGATGAACCTGCCATCATTAGACCTCACTTCCTAAATATTTCCCACTGAACTTGAATATATAGTTCCCTCTTCTTCCTTCTTCTCCTCTCTCAGATCCTAGATTACTGCAGTTTGGAATTTTGGCCCTAAAAGTGTGTTTCTGGGTTCCCTCCATCCCCCTCTCTAACTCTGGAGCCAGCTCAGAAGTCCTCTCATTCCTACCTGTCATCGCTGCTAATACCGCGCAGATTCAATACCAAACTATTGCATAGGATTAAATTCTGAGCCTTCCAGGAAAAAATTTCAGAAAGTGTTCCTTTGCTGTCGTTAATTGCAAAATAAACAGCTCTGCCTCCCAGCTCTCCTTCTCCTTTGGTGGGCTCCCCTCTAGCCATGCAGGGGCTGCTGGGGACCGATTTACACCTTCAATTCCAGACCAGTTCAGAGCGCCCACTTCAGTTTCTCAGTTTGCATTATTTCACCAACCCGATGACGGACGGCCTTTTCTGAGCCATGCGTGGCCTCTCCTAGCCAGCAGTGTTCCCACTGGTTGTTAGAAGTGTACCTTAAAGTCAGGATTTCTCCCCGCAAAAGAATAATGGAAAATTCTGCTTAGCATTTTCTGTCATCCAGGCACTGCCCTAAACACTTTAAATTTTTTATTTATTGATTGCAGAGAGAGAGGGAGAGAGAGAGAGAGAGAGAGAGAGAGAGAGAGATCAATTTGTAGTTCCACTTATGCATTCATTGATTGATTCTTGTATGGGCCCTGACCGAGGTCAAACCTTGGCTTATCAGAATGATTCTCTAACCAATTGAGCTACCAGGGCCTGTCCTAAACACTAATAGTGTGTTCACTGCTTCAGGTTCTTGAAGAATGGCCAGACAAGGCCCAGGTAACAGGATGGGTACAGAGTTTCCAGAATTCTCCATGACTAGTTGTAGCCAAATGATTTGCAGGCAGTCTGGCGGACAGATCCCAAATGAGTGTCCTTCAATTAAAATGTACAATTTTGAGAATTTGGATTTTTTTTTTTTTTAACCAACAAATGAACCACTTGAGTTGCCTGTGTATGAAATGATTATTTGGCAGGTAGAGTTATTATTATGCTATTATGTTAGAAATGATTAACAAGGGCTTAATTTCATTCCAAACAGACTGTGTCAAGGCGATTGGGCGCTGCAGAAATACAGTGAAATATGAGAATTCCGAGCCTGTAGCAGAGGCTGAGCTGGAGACCCCAGTCAGTCCTACCCCTTTCTAAACAGCCTCAGCCATGAAACTTCCTTGACCTTTTCACCTTTAAACTTTGTTTGAACTTGGAAAGAAGACTTTTGAATTATTTAAAAAAGGAAAAAAGAGAAGGAAAAAAGAAAGACAGGAGTAAGAAGGTTGGGGGAGGCTGTGGAGGAGAGGTGGAGACTGAGGGAAGGGTCTGATTATATGTTAGGGTAACAGTAATACTAGGAAAATAATCCCCCTCTTGTGTAGGAGATTCTGCTACTGGGAGCCACAGGGTAATCAGCTCACATGACATACCCAGAGGCTAATGCTAGCCTGTGCTGTTTTTGAACACATTCAAACAAAGGCTGATTATCCAAACAAGAATTTGGACTGCAGCAGTCGGACCGGTAAACTATAGTTAGTAAAACTTGGCGCCTTGCGAGCCTGGAATGTTACAATTGCAGCTGGGTCTTCGTTTGTCAGGCAGCCTCACTAAGCAGTACAAGCAGAGATTTTTATCTCCCCGGGACTCAGTTTTAACTCCTTGGTTGCAAAGAGGAAAGTGCCCACTGCCGCGTTAGGGAGGCCGTGGCATTTTTCCCGTGTTCTGTGGGAGCGCGAAAGCAAGTTGCTCATTTTCTCAGATCTTACTCTAGAGAGTGAATAATGGTTATTCGTTTATTCCTTTAACCAACCTTTATTAAGTGCTACTGTGGACTTAAGCCCTGTGCTAGGTACCCTATTTCTGTACAAATACAGAAATAATAGATGGCATAAATTCGTTATCAAAAAGTTACTCAGTATTGTCAGTAATTTTGTGAAGGGGGTTGGGGAAGATAAATAAAGGCTTATCGGAGAAGGTGTCATTGAAATAACTTGGAAGGAAGGTAGGCTTGAATCTTCCAAGGTGGTTTTAAAAGTGATTTTATGCAGCGGGAACAGCACAAATAAAGGAACAGAGGCAGGGAAGTTGGATAGTGGATGTGAAGGGAAGTAGTAGAAAAGAAGTCTGCCAGGCTTAAGGGAGTGGCCTTGATTGGTAAGAAACCATTACAAGTTTTCTTTAGCTTTTACATAGCTACCTTTAATTATAGCAAGTTAACATGTGGAAAGTTCATCATCTCTTGGGATGTCGGGTCCTCATGATAATTCTCTGCGAAAACTGAGATTCAGAGAAACGGAATAACTTTCCCAGGATCACACAGCCCATTAAGTGGCAGAGTCAAGATTCAAACCCAATCTGACCCTAGTTCCCCAGCTCTTTCCCACTTTCCTGGTCTACTCTCTGCCTTTTAAATTTGCTGATGATCATAATGCAGAATCAATCAGGCGTATTTTTATATGGCGGCAGGAAACTCGATTCTAATGGAATATCACTGTTCTTGAATTAGATGGTTACAGTGAAGAGACTTACTTTACATGAATGGTCTTTATATTGGAGATCCATATACAGACAGCTACAGCAAACACCACTCCTGAGTTGGTTGAAGCATACGGGTCCTAATAAGTTCATGGGAGCAAGAGTATTTCTTCTTGACCAGTGCCATCATAACGAGACAACCTGCTCTCCGAGTCACTTCCGACCATGATTTTACGGGAGCACAGAGCTGATTCTGGCAGCTCAGGTGTGGTATGCATTTATGACGTTGCCTTTTCTGAGAAACATATTTGATACCATTAGTCTATGCCTCCCCACTTCCCGGTTTCCACAGGGCATCTTCACCGAGTTCTTATCCTCTGCTGACCCCGCCACCCTCTTGTTTTCCTTCCTGTCCTCTTTGATATACTCTGTTATTGTAAGCCAGGCTTGCGGCTTCTGGGAGGGGTGATTGGCAGGGTCACTCAGACATAAGCACTGGAACGTGCGTCCCAGAGGTGGAAGCCAGATTTCCTCTCCAGGCCCTGAGGCCAACTCCTGTGATAGCTCTGTGGCTGGAAATAGCAAAGATCGAAATGGATATTGCAGATAGTCCAGACAAGCAAATAAGAAAGCCAAGTGCTTGGGGACGTCAGGTTTTTAAATTTATTAGTGGATATTTTGAACCATAGAAGCGATATAACAGGTCTGTGTGTCAGTGTTTCGTATGTATGGCGTATAGGTTGGGTTTACAGTTCTTGGGGGGAGAAGTTTAGGTGCTTATTTAGTGAGCTTATTTTTGAAAAGCAAAAGCAAGAGTGAATAAAATAGCAGGCTGCCATCTTACAGATCTTGGGAGTCCATTAGCACTAACATCATCATGTAGCTTGGGTTCAAACAGGTTCTCTGCTAGTGAATTTGGAGAGGAGAAACCAGCTTGAAGGGCATTTCCATCAACGATAGCGCCGTATCCAAGAGGGAAGCCTGGATTTGAAGTGCTGACGTAGCTGTACATGTTTTCAAGGGGGGTTGCTTGTTCGCTTTGTCTTTTAATTCAGTTTGCAAGGCCTTGAGCAGATAGCTCCGAAACCTCGGGGGAAACTGTTGGAAATGCTGGAGATTGGTTTCCATGACTTGCGGTGCTTTCGGAAACGAGGGCGGCCTCGTGATGAGCCCTTTTCCCTTCCTGATGTTAATTATTTGCGTTTTGTCAGCGGCTCTAAAATTAATATAGAAAGGGAATTTCATTTACCTTGGGTGATCATGTTTCACCGTATTAATGTCTCAGGCGTGGCAGAGGGTAACATGGTCCTGTTAAGATCTAGATCATGCTGAAAGCACTCAACGTGGCTTTTGGAGATTAGGTTTCCCTGCTTAAAATTAAGAACTTAAAGATTTTAATCAAGATAATCTTAAAATGTCTTAAGGTGCAACGTATTCTGGAGGTGATGCCCCTTGGAATAGTAAAGACCAAAGGAGAAGTTGTGAGTTAATGTTTACTCTTTTATTACTATTTTAATCAAATGGCTTTACAACTTGACCTTTTAAATGCGAATATGTTTTTTTAAAAGAACACTCAGGTATGTGAAGCATAACTGCCGTGCTGGAAGTTACCAGCCGCCGTCTTCTGCCTGAGCTTTAAATATGTGCACGAGGAAATGTCTTCATTGGTGTTGCCCGTGGGGGGAGTACATGGCCGTGGTGACAGGTGTTTTGGCGTAGGTAAAAAGCATCTTTTGGGCCTGGCCGGCGTGGCTCTGTGGTTGAGTGTCGACCTATGAACCAGGAGGTCACAGTTTGATTTCTGGTCAGGGTACATGCTTAGTTTATGGGTTTGTTCCCCAGTGGGGATGCCTGCAGGAGGCAGCCGATTAACGATTCTCTCTCATCATTAATGTTTCTATCTCTCTCTCCCTCTGCTTTCCTCTCTGAAATCAATAAAAATATATTTTTTAAAAATCTATTTTTTGGTTGTTTGGGGACCATAACCATGTCACCTCAAATAATAATGGTAATGATGTTGATGATAATAGCAGGAGCTACCATGTACTGAATGCCTGCTCTGTGATAGGCACTCCTGTAGGCACTTTCTGTGCATAATCTCTTGTCCCCACAACTAGCCTGTCAGGTAGAACAGTGTCTTGATTTCACAGATAAGAGAATTCAGCCTAAGAGAAGGAGATAAGCTTTGGACCCAGTTTTCTCGGACTCCAAAGTCCACATTCTTTCTGCTACACCACGGTATTAAAAGGAATGAGTTGTAGCTGATGCTCATTTAAAACTTACCCGTTTTACCATGCATGCCCTAAAGACAGTGGACGGCAAACTGCGGCTCGTGAGCCACATGTGGCTCTTTGGCCCCTTGAGTTTCTAGCAAAGGCCAGCTTAGGAGTACCCTAATTAAGTTAATAACAGTGTGCCTACCTATATAGTTTAAGTTTAAAAAATGTGGCTCTCAAAAGAAATTTCAATCGTTGTACTGTTGATATTTGGCTCTGTTGACTAATGAGTTTGCCGACCACTGCCCTAAGAAGTTCACAACAGATCTTATCTAGTAGACCAAATTCTTTTACCTCTGCCATTGAGCTCTATGACTAAAGTGCTCCTTTCTCCTAAATTAACCCCAAGCACACTGAAGTATATCTTAGCTAAAACTTTCCCCCCAAAGAAGCATTCTTAAAAGGCACTGAGGGTTGTTATTCTTAAAATGATTTTGATGAATTTGAGGGCAAAAATAGGTTGGGCTTGTGATTAGATTTCAATATGCCACTCTTCCCTGGGAATTTTCCTTGGTTGGGGCATGAAGGAAATTGGCCATGAGAAACCTTCTGCTCCTTTTGCTCCACTCTCACTTCCCCTGCCCCTCCCCCCCCCCCTCCCCCGCACCCTTCATGAACCCAACCTGAAATTACAATCGGGGACCCTCCGTACAGTCAATACACTGCATTCATAGATTGACATTAGGGGTTTGACAGTGACTCTGAAAGTTAGTGAGGACTTGGCTGTTATGACTGATTAGTATGTTGGTATATAGGAGGCATTGGCAAAGCTGGTGAGTCAACCTGTTTGACCACCCAGCACCTGCATCTGTGTCCTGGGGCTCTACCTATTGTCTCATGGTTTGATTTCACACACACACACACACACACACACACACACACACACACACACACCAAAAAAACCAACAATGTAGCTATCTATGCTAATGACGGAAGAGAAGAGACAGTAAATAAGCCTAATAAAAGAATAGTTCTTAGGGAAAGCCAGTTCAAAAATGGTACTTTCCCTCCCTACTAACAGCATCTAACACCTAGGTGTTGAAAAAAAATGTTTGTTGAATAAATGCTTAAATTTTCTAAGAAACCTAAGCACTCTCATAATAATGGAATAAGATTCAGGAGGTGCGTGTGTTTTAATGAAAGGGAAATGGTTTCCCAGGGATAAGTACACCCAGGACCAGAATGGCTCTTGTTATCCAACAAGAAGAAGCCAAGAACTTGAGGAAGACAGTACAAATATCTGAATTGGACCTAAAAGAGACCCTTAGATATGGCCTGGGTAGCCCTTTCACAAATCACTATAACTTAAAACACAGGAAAATATTGATGGTGGGTTTTTTCAGTAACTTTCATGTCTGTTTTGAATCCAGTCCATATTTGGATGCTGTTGCCAGGCATAGACCTCAGCCCTCCTCTGTTTACATTTGATGCTTTCAACGTGGTAAGAACTTCCTCCCGGACTAGCCTGTGCTGTGTGGATCCTTCCTCCAATTAGAAGGACATCACTGCATGCAAATTATTGCAAAGAGCTGTGGCAGAACTTAGAGTTACAATCTCGTGAGATGCATAGAGCCTGGAATTCTGGAAGCTGAAGGGAGAACTCACATTCATATCCTCTCTTCTGTCAATCAACCTACTTTTTTTTTCAGAGGGATTAATCTCCCAGTATTTTTGTTTTGTTTTGAACCATTGTTGAGCAGAAGAAATAGTGGTGATCACTGCCTTTACGAACTAACCCCAATTTCTTCCAAACTGGTTCTTGAGAACTTCATTTATAATCTCATGTAATGGGTACAAACTATCCCATCATTGGCAATATTAGGATTTACTTTGCCAATTCTTTAGAAGGCGGTGTCTTTTATTTATTTATTATTGTTTTAAGTATTACAAATAGTAGTACATAAGTCTCCTTTTTTTTTCCCCTCCTTGACCTCCCCCTGACCTCCCCTACCCCCCAGTACATGCCTTCACCTGCCCGTCCTCCCTCCCCCCACCCCCCGCCCCAGTGTCTTGTATCCATTGGTTGTGCTTATATGCATGCGTACAAATCCTTCGGTTGGTCTCTTACAGCCCCCCTCGCCCAACCTCCCCTGTCTTCCCAATGTAGTTTGACAATCTGTTCAATGCTTCTTTGCCTCTGTATCTTTTTCCCACCATTTCTTTCAGAAGGCAGTGTCTTTAAAGGACAAAAAAGAGGCTTTCAGTGGATTAAAACAAAAAGAAGAACCTAAGGAAAGTCACTTCAGTCTATGATAGTGACATGAGCAAAGGTATGAGTTTGGAAATGGCAACTAGAAGTTAGCAAAAACATGTCATAAAAACAAAACAAAACAAAACAGTGTGACTCGGTTGGTTGGAGCATCGTCCCTGATACTGAAAGATTTCGGGTTTAATTCCCAGTCACGAGGGCTGTGGAGCCAAGGGCACAGCTCTGTAGGGTCTAGAGACCTAATCTTTGTGGACCAACATCGTGTTAAAGCTGGGAGGCCTCCTCCTTGGCCCTCTTCATTCGAGCAAAAGTGAAGCTCTGAGGGCTCAAGTGATCTGCCCAAGGTCCCACAGTGAGTGAGAGGGCTGACACGTGGAAGACCCTGATTTGGGCCACCTCACATATTGATCAGGGATTCTTTTCTGTGCTGGGACAGCCCTATACCTTTCATGACCCCACACCTGATCTGTTTACGGCAGCATTCTGGACGTGGTTGAATAAGGAGTAGGTTTAAAATACAGGGTGGGGCAAAAGTAGGTTTATAGTTTGTGCGTATGGGAAACACAGAGTTTATTCTTGTGTTATTACTTTCTACACAAACATCTGTCCACCTACTTTTGCCACAACCTGTAGATTGCATTTAGTCCCTGGGTCTCTCCCTCTACTTCCAACATCTTCTAAGGGTATTTTAAGCTTCCTGGTGTTCAGAGGGTGGACTGAATGCATTGGCGTAGCATATCCAATAACGTTTGGGCCATGGCTCTATGTACCTGAATTATAGCTGTTGTTGCAAGCCCTTTCTCGTGGTTGGTAACGAAATTTCCTTTTTCTTTTTTAAAGTGAATGTGGCTAGTTTTGCCTTTGAGTGTGGGTGTGGGTGTGGGTGTGTGTAGAATAACCTAATTGGCAACCAATCATGAAGTCCTCTTTGAGCCTGATGCTGTCCCATCATTTGGAGATCCATTTTGGTTAATTTGTTTTTCCATATAGTTGCTAGTGGGGAAAAATGCATTGCTTTGGTACTGAAATTAACTTGATTGATGTATCTTTGACTTTGTCATTTTCCAGTGGCTCAAAAGGTTATTTCCCAAGTGTTTAATTTTTTTAAGTACAGTGTATATTAATTTAACTGCTACTTTCTGATATTCATCACTCTGTGAAAAATTATTACAACTGCATGCATTGAACAGACTTTTATTTACACTGCAAATTCTATTCAATGTAGTTATTCAACTCAAAGATACCATGCAAATTTGACAAAGATGAGGTTTTTAGAAACTTGAACCATTTATTGATTTGCTAAATATAATTTTCATGTTCTCTTTATAGTATTCTATAATATATCTTTCAGAAGGAAACACTTAAAGACTAATGCAATCTACAGGAACTGTTCAATCAGAAATAATGAGTGAAGAGGTCATTCCTGTCTGAAATACTTACATTAAAGGGTTTCCAGTCTTTGAGGTATAAAGTTCTTCCATGAAAAATATGGATTGTGTTGGGCTTCTGAATTCTGTACAACATATCACAATTTTTGCTCTTGGGCTAAAGATAGAAAGTAAAATAAAATGTTCTTTGTCCATTTAGTTATCCTTGACTCCATGAAATTCTCCAAAGTAATTACTGGTGACCACAATACCACCTACCAGCAAGAGAAGCATTGACCTGGTGCCAGCTGCCTTATTGCTGACCACAGCTGCTCTTGACTAGAGCAGATGTTTCTCCTTTTGCCTTGCCAGTAAAAATTTATTAAGCAGTTTTGCAAATACAGAGCAGTACACTCTACCTGATGAGCAACCAGAGATCTCAGCCACCTTATGCAATAATACTAGATTTCTCCTCTCTCCCGTGAGGCCCCCACTCCTAGGTTCCATGCATGTTACCTCCCAGGCCTCAGAGCTTTTACACTACAGTCTTCTTGGGTTTGCTTCCCTACCCACCCATTTAATTTTCTTCAAGAAAATGATGTTGGAAGAGTAACCACACTTGTGGTTGTAACTTGCTGCTTTAAAAAGCTGTCTCATTGGAACTTTGCTCCTACCCGTTGTGGGTTTGCAAAAAGGAGTGAGGATACTTTGCTAGGATGTTTTGTTAGGATGCCTTTCTGAAATTTTCCACATCTCTTTGGTTTGGATGTTGACTTGGAAATCTCTTTGGAATTAGCTTCCTTTTGGAGAGCTTTCAGCCTTCCTGAGTGCTTCTTGAATCCTTTCCCCGTCAAAGCAGCCAAGGGAACTTCTGATTGCACCGCTGTGTATCTATCATGGACGGTACTGTGTTTGAGTCTGAGAGTTGAAGCACTTTAAAGGCTTGCTTTTGCTTTTGAGTTGGAATGAATGACTTAATACAATTTCTCCCCATGTTCCTTGTGCAAACATAAAGGAATTATTTTCTAGTTATAGCTGATACTACTTTTCAAAGGAAAAAAAAGGGGGCAGGGGGATCTAAAGGACTACTCCCTTCAGTGGTTACAGCCTATTCCCCAGGACCTTTGAAAGAAAACAACTCATGAAGATAATTCATGCCAGCCTGGCGTGAATTCCCACAGAGCCTTGGGCCTAGGGAGGACAGGTAGGCTATAAGATCAGAGGGCAAAGGCCATTTGGTGAGAATTTGCCTGCTTTGCGTTTCCTCAGCAGGGAGGAAGTAGCCGTGACCTGCGTCCCTCAGTGGCTATTCCAGGAGTGTGTCTCTGAGGGAATTTATCTGTTCGGCTTTGTGGCAGATGACCAATTCTGATAGCCTGATGCTGAGGCTCCTGGCTCACATGATACCAGGACTTCATGGAATATTCTATGGAGTCCCTATTAGGATGCAGAGGATAAAGTGAGTGACTACTTTAGATCTGTAGATCAAGCAGTGTGCTCACTTTTAATACTTTAGCCCACTTTGAGTAATTTAAAGTAGGAGTATAAGCTCAAATACTTGTAACTTAAAACTTTAATTTTCTTTGAGTTTAAGAGAAGAACTTGTTCAGATTAATGTATACTTCCCTATTTTCACTACTACTCCTGAAAAAAAAAAAAGATTATTTTTAAAATAAGAACATTAGGGGAAAAAGATTATTTTAAAAATAAGAACGTTGAAAGAATTATCAGCACTACTAGACTGGGTATTTGGCTCAGGACTGGAGCGTGTTTTCCCCCCCTCCAATGTTTCCAGAGCAGAGCACTCCTTAACTAGGATGAGAAAAGTTGATTTTAATCCTCCAAAGGCTTATTTGCTAGCACAAAAGGTCACGAAGCACACCCAAAAGCTCTGTTGCTGAAATCTTAAGGACAGCGATCTCAGCAGCAGAATGGCCCAGGTCTAGTATCCCAACATAGGATTGTGTCTCTGGCTGAAGAAACAATTTGTTTTAGGAGCAATTAATACAAAGCTACTGAATTGAAGAGCCTTCCCTTAATCTGTCTAAGGGAAAACGCTTTGTTCATGCTGTTTCGGGTATCTCAGAAGAGAATTACTGAGAAGTGGTTGTAAAATGGGGGTAGAACTTCTTTCCAAGGTTGGTCCCTGCCCAATCTATAGATATATAAAAGCCTAAGCGACCTGATGACTGGCTGGTAGCTATGACGTGCACTGACCACTAGGGGGCAGACGCTCAACGCAGGAGCTGCCCCCTGGTGGTCAGTGTGCTCCCATAGCGGGAGCGCCACTCAGCTGACAGACGGGTGCCAGACGCTGGGCTCACGGCTGGCAAGCGCACCTATGGCAGCACGAGCCTCTCCGTGGACACTTCCCCTGCGAGCCTGAGTGGCAGGCAGCGTGGTGCCCCGCCCGGGCTCAGGATCCTCCCGGGCCACCTGCCACATCACGCACTACTTTGTGCCGTGCTGTGCTGTGCTGTGCTGTGCGGGATTGATGAGGACAGCATGCTGGAGCCCAATGAGCTGGCGGGTAAGGCTGGGCTGGGGCAGTGCGTAGGTCCACTGATCCCCGCAGGCCAGGCCGAGGGACCCCACTGGTGCATGAATCCGTGCACCAGGCCTCTAGTATTTTTATAATTACCGCCCATTAATCTGGGATCCATCAGAAGGAAGAAAGACTTGCCGCATCAAACTGGAATGTAAAAATGTGATGACCCAATTTTTTCAAGCTTTATTTTGAGCTGATTTTTTAGGGTATTAAAATGTCACCTGCCCCAGGGATTAAGAATCAGACATTGAATGAGGCAGGCTTGAAGAGGATCAAAAAATAAGTTACTAAATCATAGCAGCCATTGGAGAGCTAGGGGAATGGCCTCGCTTTTCTATGGGGAAGATCTTTACTTTGAGTTTGGTCTTTTGCTTCCTCAGCACCTCTATGAATTATAAGGTTCTTAAAGGGAGGGGAGGAGTGGCAACCCAACTTCAAATTTAAGTTTTGATCACTTTAAAGGAGTAGATTTGTGAACAAGTGCTCCTTCAGACAGTGTGAATGCTGATGTACTGTGAAGGTCGGGCCTGCTGAGCCATTGGAAGAATTCTCAATATATTGTGCAAGTTTTTATGGCAAGAAGACTGAGAGCAAGGCTTGTTTTCAGTATAAAAATCGCCTTAGAGATGAAGGTTGTAACTGAGTACTGCTCTGTACTGTATCAAGCCATAATATCCAGTGAGTCAAGAAGGCATTAGGGAAACACTGGAGACATCACAAGAAAACATTTGAGTTAATGTTTGAGATAAGGAAGATGACTATCTCTGAAAAGAACCCGAAATTAAAGGGCTCAGGCTCCCATTTTCGGACAACTAAAGGGAGTTCCTTTTAGGGATGCTTTCTTTCCTTCCCGATGGCAGTGGGGGGTGAAGAGCCAGGGTGGGGAACTAGAAAGCAGCCTGCTAAGCTCACCTAGGCCACGAGACCTTGGGCTGCTGTTGCCCATCTCAGCTCCAGTTTCCTCACCTAAAATTAACTGATGAACCCACACCATCTCTATGGGCCCTTCTGGTCCAAGGAGTCTGTGAACCTGTTTTTTGAACATTATCTTACAATGGATAATCCTGGAACACTTTCATCATTTATGGCTGCTGCTGCTGTGGTGTGTCACTGAGAATACTTAATGCTTGGACCACTCAGAGACCAACACCCAATTCTACTGTTTTCGCCTAGCGAGGCATTCAGAGGGCCAAACACCTCACCCCCGGTCCTGCCCCCAAGAAACCCTTAACTCCGGACATTTCATTTCCTGGGAGGCTATGATTCAGGCATATCTTTCTGGCCATGGAGCTGAGCACTGTTTGGCCAACTGGAAGGTGAGACAGTGGAGGCCTCAGCCCCATGAAGATGCTGTCAAGTGACCTGGCCTTCCAGGGATCTGTCAGCTGGTGACAAGCTGGGACGAGTCCAATCCCTCAGTTCACGTCAGGCCTGATGCTAACGAATGTGGGATTCCTTGCTGAAGAAAAGGCTGGATCCTGGTGTGTCCAAGACTCTGCCCTCGAAACGTCTGGGTTGATGACTGATATGTTAGTCTCTGGGGACAGGGCTGTACAGTTGAGAAAAGTAGCAAGAGCATCAGATCACATTAGGTCATCTGGCCCCCATAAAAAAGCAATAGCAACTGGGGAAAGGCTAGACTGCTAGGTTCCCAGCTCTATTGGATTATTAGACGAAGCTACCCACTCCATCTTTGTTTATAGAACTCGTTTTCAGGGACAAGTGTTTTATAGTGAGGCGGAGGTTGTTAAGGAGCTATTTATAATGAAGATCTCAACTACGTGAGCCCTCTATCAAGCTTGATCTAAAGGAGCTTTGCATGGGTGGCAGTGTAGGAGAAAAAGGGAGAAAAGGATAAGGGGAAAAACTAATAAAAATAGCTGAGATCACTCAACAGTTATCAAGAAACAGATACTACAGTTTTATAACACTAAGTACTAAAAGTATATGCACTCTTAAAAGGCAATTAAAACGTATGCTCTGAAACTATAAAACATTTTCTTTTCATCTGCAACATAGAGGGCAGATTACAACACATTAATAACGTTTTGTTTAGAGTTCAGTTTCTGATGGTTTCCAAATGTAGTCTGTGTAGATTAACCAGAAGGAGTCCAGTTCCCTTTTTTAAGAGCGCTTGTAAAGGAAAGCAATGTGGTAAGATTGTTATGAAAAGAGAGTGTATTTAGGAAATAGCACTTAGCAGGGTCTCTCTGAATGGCTGCCAGGTCAGGAAGCTGAAGTGCAAGGCTTGGCCCTTGTTCAGCCCCCCCAGTTCCAGCTCCTTGACCACACAGTACGTCAGGAACATGTCACAAGCCAGCCAGGAAGGCTCAGCCCCGCCCATGGGCCAGCTTGGCACGGCTGCTTTCACATAACCCAGGGCTCCAAAGGGGCCAGAGGCAGGCATTCCAGGGCCACGGGAACATGCAATTTTTTAAAATAGAAATGAAGAACTAAAAAAAAAAAAAGCCTGGGAATCAAACTGTTGCTGGGTCCTTCTGAAACATGGCCCCTCATGGAGAATGTCAGAGCTGAAAAAGGCCTTAAAGGTTATCTCATCCTCCGCCCTTGGCTTGTAGACCAGGGGACTGACCAGCCTGCAACAGTAGTGGCAGACTCCGCAGTGCAATCCGAAAGTCTCGGCTCTCAGTCGGCTAAGCCGGCTGGCTTCTGTCCCTCGGTGGGCTAAGCCTTCGGTCTTAGGAGCTCTGTCCTGCCCTTAGCGTCCTGCACTGCCTGGGAGCCCCCTTGGATTTTGGCTAGCCAGTGACTTAATGCTATCCTAGTTGCTCCATCTACGTGCCTTCCTGCTCTGTGTCTGAGCCTCAGCTTCCTCATCTGCAAAATGGAGCGAATGTCAGTATCTAGTCCTCATAAGTATTGACCGAATAAATAAATACATGTAACAATTACAGTGCCCGAGCCTTAAGAAGGGCTTAATACTGTTAGCCATTGTTATCATGAAGGATAGCACTTATGTGGCATTATTACTGTCATTTATGTTGTCATTATTATTACTGCTATTATTTCTATTGTTGCTGTATCCCCCGTCTTCCTCAGGCACCTGGGCTTGGGGTGTCCGTTCTATCACTAGTAGATGGTCATGAAGGGCAGATGAAAAGGGATACTGAGTCATAAACACCTCTGGGCCAGTGCTTCATGAAGCCCTCCCATCAGGGTCCCGCCAGGGAGCAGAGGTTTAGAGTGTGCTGGCGCTGTTTTGTGGGGAGGGGTTGCTTTTCTAACTTCATTATGTCATTTTGGTTAAAAAGGATTTAGAGATGATTGAGTAATTATATCTTATGGCTCAGTCTTCTCAGCTCACACTTGGGAAAACTGAGGCTCAGGAAGATAAAGTGATTTGTTTGTCTGTGTCTTGCTTCCCTACATTTCAGAATCGACTGGAGCTCTTGTCTTTATCTCGAGAAGGGAAACTGGAGGAGGAGTCTTAGGATAATACCCACAAGACCTAAATCTTTTATCCTTCCTTCAACATCAGGCCCACTTCGACCCCATCTAAAACCTCAGTTGTGACCTTATTCCTTAGTCAGCATAGAGACAACCCTGAAGAAAAAATGCAAGAGAGCTCGCCCCTTCTTTTGGTATTATTAGAGAACAATCCCCTATAAAAGTTAAGTGGATGTTTGTTTTTCATTTAAAACCTTGAACAGATTTAACCCTGTCAGGCGCTACTGTGCTGCTTCACGCACAGCAGGGTCCTTTGAGGCCTCACATAACACTGCTCAAAAGAAGACTTCCTTTCAGGTTGCTCTAAAAACTGTGACAAGCACGTTTCTCTGCTTCCTATAAGGCTCACTGGTTTAGAAAGTAAAATTACTTTCTTAGTTTGTGCCTCAGTTGTCTTTTCCTTGAGCTCTTTATCTCTCCTTTTCCTTAGTATCACATCAGTTTCCTGGTTTTCAAAAATGTTGATCCAGTCGTTGGTGAGATGAGGGAATTTAGCTTTACTGCTTTAAATAGCAGATAAGTATAGTATTTGGTTGCTGGAAAGGCCTTGTGTGCTTACCAGTAACAAACCTGCATCAAGTCATTATTTACCTAGAAAAACCAACCATACATCCATTCCAACCTTCCAGGGGAAGCTGTTAGCTTTGCCCTTTTAGGATTTTAAGCTCTGGTATTGGCTGGGTACACTGAAACAGCCCTATTGTGCCATCCCACTCTCTCTTTCCTTTTACCTTCCTCTTTGGGACTCCCTTCAGCTTCATTAATCTAAACTTGTTCTGAAGGCATTGAAGTAGATTTTCAAAGAGCTATAATTGTCACAGCAAGAGCACAATGACTTACTGAAGTTTCAGATTTTGCTTGGTTTGGAGCCTACCAGAGATTGGAACAGATGCCCCATCCTCATCTCTACCACAGAGTTGGATGAAAATAAAGTTTCCCCTTCCCTGGTGCTTGTCAAAAATACCCTTTTCAACGAATCACATCCCCAATTTTCCAAAGAGTAAAACCAAAGCTCAAGAGGTAACTACTCATCTCAAGGTCACCCGACAAGGTCAAAAGAGAGCTTTGGTGAATGCGCCCAAGTTTCTTTCCCTTACAGCCTCCAAAACACCTCCAGATTATACTTTCTTTCGTTTCCACCTCCCACTTTCCTGTGTTTCTACTTAGTTTGACAACATTTCCAATGGGCAGAGTCTTTCGGATGTCATCAGTACCCACACGTGCACCCATCCTTCTCTGGAAATGTAATCCTTGCACCGGGTGGTGTTCGTGACAGCTCTGACGTCAGAGTAGACTTGGCTTTGTGCCTCCATCTCAGTAGTTGGCTTCAGTGCAGTGTATGTATTGAAACTTTTCTATTAGAAACTTATTCTTTTTTAGAAACTTTTTTTTTTTTTTTTTTTTTTGCTTGACCATACTGTGTGGAGGGCTTGGGGATTAAAGGTTTCCTGACAGAGCTGCTCATGTGGCGAACCTTACTTAACCACAGCTTTCTGTTCCTTGAGCTATTTGTACAAAGTCCTGGCAATTTGTTCAGATGTTTAGTAACACCTAATAAAATAATAAGCAGATGGGGTTTGACTCTAAGTATGTTTGAGGCCTTGATAGTTTTCTCGCCAAGTTACTGTATGCAACTTTGCTCCTAGACTAGGGATGGGAGATGCCACGTCATCCTTTTTCCCCGAAAAAGTAAGTCTGATCAAGCTGAGAAATTATTTTCTGACACTCCAGGTCACAAGTATGTCATATGTATTTTCTGACTTTGATCTTTACTTTTTACAGGTAGTAAATATTTCCCACCCACAGTCAACCTCTACGGGTAGTCATAGGATGAATGGCTAGTGTCTCGTTACACAATTGAGGCTTCCTTTTTAACATGAAAGTGGTATGTTTCAAAGTGCCTTCACAGTGACTCTGAGCTGGATTAGACTACATGGGGTCATCGAGCCTTCCTCTTAAAGCCAAGAAGTAGTTTCTTTTTGTTGATATTTAGAAAGGTAATGACTTTGTCCGTGGAGTGGTATACATCCAAGGTTGTTGTCCACTTCTTACCTTTAAAATCATTGAGTCTTGGGCCAGACAGGGATGAATAAGATTCACAGGTGAACAAGAGACAAAGCCACATTAAAAAATGACCACTTCAAAAGGGACCTACGGGTTGTAGGGTTGTTTATCTCCCATGGCACAGGAACCCAACGTGATTCCCTCAGCCTCAACTCCAACCAGTGCAGATGGCCTTTGAGCAACTTACAAGGGGTGGACCTTGTTACTACATATAAGTATGTCTCTGGGAAATTCCTACGGGTGAACTCAGGTTCTGTTGGAGGTATTTTCTCTATCAAATCAAGAATTTTGGATTTTTTAAAATTTCACATTATGCTCTATACTTTCGGAGCATTTCTACCCACATCATATACTTTTAAGCCTAAATCTGTGAGGTCAGCATTGTCATCACCTTTCCCCACTAAGGCGTAGAGATAGAATTACAGTGCTAGTAAAGGGCGGAACTCTGTCGTTCACCTGTGTCCTCAGCCATTCCTTTAAGAGCTCTTCTTACCTTCCTTTGAATGGAATACTTCAGTGACCCAGTAGAGTCTTTATCCCCAAATAGCAAATAGTTTGATCACGTCAAGATATTTTTCTCCTCAAAAATGATAATGACGTGTTGCCACCTTCAAATCATAGAAATCTAAATTCATTAATTTCTTGTTTAAGGTAACAGGGTAGTGGGGGAAACCTGGAACTTGGGAACAATCAAATAATTCCAAATATGGCTGTTCTGCAGTCAGTGTGGGGACTTCACCTAGCCTGTTTCTTCTTCTGCAAAAATGATGAGCAGATCACCTCCAAGGAGTCTAATGACTCCAAATGGAGTGACACCGCACAGCGCCTGGCGTGAATAATAATGAAGTCTCCCTTCCCATTTTCACTTTGGTTCAAACCCATCTCTTCTACCTTACCTCCCACCACTTCCTTAGACAAACCCTGTGCTCATGCCAAATTTAATTATTTATCATCTCTTGAGCAAGCTTCTACCTTCCCACCTTCAGATTTGTGTCCCCTTCCTCTGAAGAGCCCTCCTGTCCTCAGTGACCCTTCACACACTCCTCTTCAGTCACCTGTAGAATTTCTCCCCACTTTCAAGGGTTAGACCAAGGCCCAGTCCTCCGCAGAGCCTTTTGTGATCATTCCGGTCAGAAATTGTCTCTCTTGGAGTGTTTATATCTTTAATAATCACTGCCCTCATATGGCACTTGCCATGTTTTGTCTTATGTTGTTTGTATTTATGTATCTTGATTATTGTTTCCTCAGACTTTAAACTCATGGTGAGAAGGGGTTGTAACTTCTTGCCTCTAAATAGACAATGTAATATGTAACATGGTTACTGGGAGGTTGCATGGTATGGTCAACAGAGCACAAATTTGAGAGGTAGGCTTATCTGGGTTTGAATCCTGGGTCTGCCATTTCCTTTCTTGCTCTTGGCCTTAGACAAGTTACTTGACCCTCTGAACCTCTGTAAAATGTAGATCATCAAATCTACTTCATGGTATCATTGTATGGATTAAGTGAAATAACATTTAGAGTGTCTGGTGCTGAGTAGGTACTTAATAAAGGTTAGAGTCTTTCCTTTAATTGTAATAAAAAATAGATGAAGTAAGAGGATACCCCCCCCTTATGCTATGATTTTATAAACGGGATTTATTGATCATCATTTTAGTAGATTCATCTAATGCAATGGGGACCTCTGTAGTTTATTTGGAAAGCCAGGTGTTAGTCTGTGGAAGAAGCACACACACAACACTAGCTAAATATTGACAACTGACTATTCCATCCCATTCCAGCATATGGATTTGTATCTGTAATTCCCCCTAGATAAGATTTCTCTGTCCCTCTTAATTTCATTAATCCATTCTAAACTGACAGATGTTGTGGTGAGCCTTGAGCTCCTGGGGATTCTTATGCCATTCTGATTAAAAGAGAGTTTCCTTCTTAAACCCAAGGGTCTACGTATACATTGCCCTTCTCTCCTAAACAGCTTATTTGAATGTCCAAAGTAAACCCGTTATTCTCTGTTGGATGCTAAACAAGCTTTCTAGTACCTGAGCCCCTTCTAAAACGTTTCCTGCTAGTTGGCAGAAGAGTCATATATGGGGATAGATGAGCAGTAGTGCCTGGTACTTTGTAGTTGCTTAGTAAATAGTAGTCAAACTTCACTTTTATTTCCTTTTTTTTTTTTTTGGAAGGGGATGAAGGTAGTAAGCAGAACTCACAGAACTAATAATCTGTGTTGATCTCTCTTCTTCTCAAGGGCACATAGAATTTGAGAACATTGAACTTCAGCAAGATAACAACTCAGAGTTATGGACAGTGTTCCGTCATGGTGTGTGTTTAGCGTCCAGCTCTGACTTTAATAGTATAGCACTTGTCAGTTTCTAGCCACAGAGGTTGAGAACATCAGATGGTCTGCTTAACACAGGAGAAGGTGAGGTTGCTGAAATCTGGTCCATTCTTTTTTTTTTTTTTTAATGGATTTGTGTGTTTTTTTAAATATATTTTTTTTATTGATTTCAGAGAGGGAGGGAGAGAGATAGAAACATCAATGATGAGATAGAATCATTGATCTGCTACCTCCTGCACACCCCAAACTGGGGATGGAGCCCGCAACCCGGGCATGTGCTCTGACCGGGAATCCAACGGTGACCTCCTGGTTCATAGGTCGACGCTCAACCACTGAGCCACGCTGGCCGGGCTGGTCCATTCTTAGGTTACTGGCTACTGTGTGCACTGCTACGCCAGGAAGCACGTTGGTCAGCAGAAGAATTTTAATGAAGCCGTTAACTTCTCCACTCACGGGAGCTGGTGCTCTTGTTGTTGTTGGGTGTTTTTCCCCTCTCTCAGCAGCCTACCTCCAAGAAGAGGTTTATGTTCTTTCCCAGGCCAGCAGCCTTAGAGTGGGCAGCTGTCCATTGCTGGCCTATGCCAATCATTTTGGAGATCTCCCTGGACACCAGACACTTGCTATCACTTCGGCTCTCCTGCTGGCTGATCCTCCCAGTACTTTTAGGGACACCTGAGGTCATCTTTTTCCTTAAGGAGTGTCACTGTGTGGCGTCTTTACTGCATAGAACTGTGGATTTGCTTTCGATCACGTTGGACTGGCGATACCTACTATTTATTGAACTGCTGCTCTGTGAGTTAAGCATTGTGCAGGTTACTTGATATGGATTGTCGTTAATCCTCCCAACAACCGTTAAGGTAGTACTGTTTTACCTATTTTATGGATAAGTAGTGGAGAAGTTAAGTAACTTGCCCACGTTACTACATGCCAAAGCCAAGACTTAACCTCAAAGCCCTATTTTTCCACTGTTTACCAAAAGCTCCAAGTGGCCCTGCAACTGAAATTACTGTGTGGAATTTCACACGAACGTTACCAGAAATTCCCAGGACACTAATGCATGGACCAGAGTTGAGTGTGTAGACGCATTAGCCAATTTGGAAAACAGTCCATTTCCACCATTTCACAGGAAAACCCGGAGAAGCCCAAGTACATCGGACAAATTGGAATTGAAAAGCTTAAGTGAAAAAATATTTATTTTAAGGTCATCTGTTTATACTGCCACGAGGTCTCTGGAAAAAGAGGGAGCAGGCATCACGTTTCTGAAATATGCACTTTTACAATGGGAACGTGTTATGAAACGCCCTGCCACTGTTGTTTTCCTTGGGATTTAGGGTGAGAGACATGAAGGCTGACAACTCTCTTCCTGTTAGAGGTCAGAGCTTCAAGGAACTCTGTAATCTTCCCACCAGCGTTCTCTCTCCTGGAACTCACGGGTAAAATTAGCTGCTGGCTGGACTTCAGTAGTTGAGTCTGAGAGCTTTCAGGAGCCGAGTCAGACAACGGCAGCGCGTTCTCACAGGACCGCTTTGTCCAGGCGAGCACAGTTCAGTAAACCGAAGAGTGCCCGGCGATTCTGCCCTAACACACTATTAATGACAATGCCCACGGGAGCAGGGGGACATTATCTCTGTGCAGTTCATCTCCTTGGAAACAGGATAAAGTTTATCTTCCTTTGACTAATACGCTGCATGGACCGCCTGACCTGGCTCTACTCCATGCATACTGTTCAAGTTTTGAAAAACACACTTCGGCCCTAGCCAGGTTACGGAGTGGTTAGTGTCGGCCTGTGGACTGAGGGGGTCCCAGATTCGATTCCAGTCCAGGGCAGGCGTGAGCCCGGGCCCTGGTCAGCATGTGTGCGGGAGGCCACCAATTGATGTGGCTCTCTCACATCAATGTTTCTCTCTGTCTCTCCCCCCTCCCCTCCGCTCTGTCTAAAAATCAATGGAAAAAGATCCTCGGGTGAGAATTAACAAAGATTAAAAAAGCAACACTTCTATTTGAGGGTTTAGATGCTCTCCGGTTGCAACTCTATTATACACACTCTGATGGACTCTCCGGGGCAGATACGATGGAAAGGGTGTGGGAAGAAATCATTTAGAGAATGAGAGCTCTCCCGAACCGGCATTGAACACATTCATCTAATTTGACACATTTTGCCTGGAAGTCATAGAAAGAGACGAGGTGCCCCATCAGAACATAAAGAGCCAGAGACTAAAACCAGACTAAAAAGGGCCAACCCATTAGGGAAGTACCACCCCAGGGAGCGGGGGCACGGGGAAGGGAGGTTAGATGGCGGTTATTAAACGCCGAATCAAGAATATGTCCAGAGAGACCTGCCCAGGGAAGCCCCCTCCAGCCTCCGCCGGGCAGGGGACAGTTAAGGAAAAGGAGTTCTGCTTATTCTCCGCTGCAGGATGCCAGCCCCTGACCCTTTATAAGGCAGCCTCGCTTGATTACTCCTTTTAATTCAGGACTCAAAACGGCTTGTAAAGTTCTTTTTATCATTCCTCTCCAGATTGCGTGGGCCACACCGTAGCGCGCGCGTTCCCTTGGTCCACATCTGTTTTCCAACCTCATTACTCTTCTGTTATTACGTTCATTAAAACAGCAACAAAAAGAGCTGTTTATTTCTTTTCAGCATGTTCCCCCCCACCCCCGGTTTCAAAAGCTAAAATGGTAAATCGTGCAATGTCTGACGTGCCCATCTCTACTATGGGAGCGTAAGAAAATGATGGCTGCTTCTACAGGAATTGGTTGGATCTTACTGTTTAAATTAGGTGTCCCCCCGCCCAGGCTCACAGCTCACAGGAAGATGGGTCAGCGTAGGCCATGACGGTCAAGGCTTGTCATTTCTAGGTGAGAAGGTCACATCACACTCTCCAGGGCCCAGGGTAGCACGTGACTTTTTTTTTTTGGCTCATGAGACACCTGAGCACCTTGATTTGAATATTCTTATTTAAAGGTAAATGGAAGCTGAGAGGCATAGCTTTGGGATTTATAGTGGTTTCCCTTTGTGAAGAGAAAGCTAAGAGGAATGAAATAAACTCATCCACACCACTTCTCTTCAACATTGTATGGAAATGCTAGGCAAGGCCATGAAGTAAGAACAAGAGATGAGAGATATATGAACTGGAAGGAAAGAGACCTAGCTGACCTATTTGTAAATGATATGATTTGGTACATAGAAAACCCAGGAGAATCAACAAACTAGTAGAATTAAAAAGAATTCAACTGGGTTGCCGGATACAGAAGTTGATGGCGTTCCTACATGCCAGCAGTAACCAATTAGGGACAAGTTCCTATTTGCAATAACAACCAGAAGCACAAAGAAGCCAGGAATCATTCTTAGAAAAGATAAAATGAAACACTTAGAGAAAAGTCTTAAAAGTACATTGAAGGGATGAAAGAAGACCTAAATAAATAGATGTGACATGTTCATGGATAAGAAGACTCAACCTGTTAAAAGTTGTCAATTGTCCTCAAATTAATTGAGAAATTAAATAAAATTTCAATCAGAATCCTAATCGGTTTTGTATCAGTCTGGCAGAACGTTTTTACTGAAGACGGCTAACGAAGGGCTTCTTTACAAACGTTCGGACAAAGCTTAGGGAAACGAAGAAACCAATAGCAAGAAGCCTGTAGTGTCCCTGGGCCTCGACAGCAGCAGCTGGAACAGCTGTGGGGATCTAGCGAGAGCTGTAGCTGTGGTTTAGGAGAAGCCCTCCTGGCAGACCTTTGGTAGAGGAGCAGCTGGCGAGAAAGCCGAGGGGGGAAATACCTTGACTTGTCTTTCCTCTGCTCTTCATTCCCCTGCCGCTGACTCACTGGCTGGATCCAGGATGAAGGGACCCTCGGTTGGTGCTGTCCATCTGGAGGACAGACCTGTGGGGACAGAGCAATGTGGAGAAGAGTGGAAAGCGGATCTGAAGGAGCAATCAGAGAATATCCAGGACAGGTTTCTTCAATAAAAATGTTCAAAGTGATCTTGAACTTCACATGGAAAGACCAAAGGGTCAAAAACAGCAAAGAACAATTTTGGAGTACAACAGACCTATTATGCTTTTTATTAGAATCTTATTTAATTTCTGTCCTGCCAGTTATTAAAATGCATTATAAATGATAATAAGACAGAATGGTATTGTTACAGAAATAGACAAACAGAGGAACGGAGTCCACATGTGTGTAGAAACTTGAAATATGCTAGAGATAGCATTGCAAATTAGTACTGTAAGATGGACTAGTCGAAAAACTGCTGGGACCCATGGTTATTGACGTAGGAGAAAATGTAGGACTTCATATTAGGATGGCAGAACTTTAAAATGTTGGCCACAGGTGTTGGCAAGGATGTGGAAACTCGCTGATGGTAGATGTTCAGTTGGTGTGAACATTTTGCAAGGTAATATGCAATGTTTAGTCAAGTTGCATAGATTCTAGCACTGAATTCTCATCTGAAAAAAAGAACAGAATCCTCATAAAGTTATTGTGAAAATTAAATGAGTTGATTTGTATAAGCTACTTAGAACACTGTTTGGCACAAAATAAGCACTATTTAAGTGTCAGTTATTGTCATTATTTCTGGGATCCTGCAGGTCCACCCTTAGGTAGGTAATCCTTGGAAAAGTTCTGACTTGTATAAAAGAAGACTCTTACAATAATGTTCATAAGAATTGATTTTTTTAAAAAAAGTCATGGTATCTTCATCATATAGAGTAAAAATGCAAGAACTAAAAAGCTACATGCAGCAGCATAAATAGTAAAGGTATTTTAGGCCCAGCCGGTGTGGCTCAGTGGTTGAGCACCCATGAACCAAGAGGTTGCTGGTTCGATTCCCAGTCAGGGCACATGCCTGGGTTGCAGGCTCGATCCCCAGTGGGGCCGTGCAGGAGGCAGACGGTCAGTGATTCTCTCTCATCATTGATGTTTCCATCTCTCTCTCCCTCTCCCTTCCTCTCTGAAATCAATAAAAAATATATTTTAAAAATATGAAAGATATTAGAAATAGGATAAAAAGAAACTATCTTGTAGAGGAACGGTGTAATCTTTGGAGGCAGGCAGCCCTGGGTTCCATTCTTCCTTTTTTAAACAATTGTGTGTGTAACCTTATCTAAGTTACTTAACATGAGTTAACCTCACTGGGATATTTTGAGGATTAAATGAGATATTTTGAGGATTAAATGTTTATAACATAGCATAGTGCCTAATAAATAATAGATAATTGTTCCATTCTTTCCCTCTTGTATAAGGAAGAAAAAGTCTAATCAACATTTTCCTTGGAAAATATTCTAGACTAAATTTCTGCTTCTGTGGACCGGGTTTCTACAATCTTGTCTTGGCTTCAGTTCATGTTGACTTTAAGCAAGGATTGCCAATTCATGCCTAAACTTAGTGCAACAAGCTTATTTGAAAAGAAATGAACTGCAGGATCTCACTGCACAAAATCACCGCTCTTTTTCCCATCAAGTAGTGTATTTCCCAGTGATTGGATGTGCAGAGCTATCTGGGGCTTTGAGTGAGAAAGAGGAAATGATCACGGTCCCTACCTTTATCCTAAGAAAACGTTTACTATTCTATTTTTGTAATACCCACTTGTGAACTGAAGCCTTCTCTTGCTAACTGAACTTGGGAATAGTTATCCTCCTGCCTTCCCCCCAAAAGACAAATGTCTTTATTTTCTGAAAACCCAGTGTCACCTTTCATGGTTACTAAACTGCTTCCCTTTCTCTTCTCTAATGAGTTGCTGTTTGATTATTGTTTTTATAAAGTTATGAAATCCATATGAAAGCCCTGGAGTCAGGGTCAGTTTCAACATGGGGAAACTTGTCATCACTTTCATTAAAATTATATCTATTTTAGGCAGACAGGCCCCTTTTGATCATTAACAAGCAATTTTATGTTTTGTTTTGTTTTCATATGAACACTTCTGTAACAACCAAAATAGCAAATGAAGGGTTGTAGTTTGGGATTTGACCTCATTTTTACTCTAACATTTAGGAAGTCAGATATGATATTCAGCTCTAAGAAGAGAAGATATGCAATAGGTAAAGACGTAAATAGTTTTACTAGTAAAAATCGTGAGGGGAGAGTGGGAAGGAAGGAGACAGAGAGAGAAACAAAGAGAGATGGAAGAAGAGAGAGAGAAAAAGTGTGTGTGTGAGGGAGAGAGAGGCCCATTAGTAGACAAAGAAAATGACTGGTGTGTGGATTTTTAAGAGATCTTTCTTGCATGCTTCATGCTTGTCACAGGAAACTTGCTGTGAGCAATGCCATTTAAGGAAAGGTCTGGGAAAGGAGAATTAGTTTCCAAAGGAAAGTGTGAGCAGCACCTTGAGCTTGAATGATTTAACACTAAACCCAGACCTGGTATCTGAGAAGCTATATCTGAGGGTGGAGAGGTGAAACAAGAGGCCTAGGAAAATTTCCCTCTCCAGTGTCCCCAGGGTTTACCAAGATGACCTTCCACGTAGATACTGTTTTCAGAAACTGACATATTTAGGAAATCTGTTAAAAGATCTAATTGCTACAATAAGTGTGACTCATCGCCCTTTGCACCTTGTGCTGCTGTGGAGCCCTCCCATCCCGTGCCGTGCCGTGTTAGAAACTTTCTGTAATCTAAGCCTATTTAGTCTATTTTCTCCCACTTTGTAAACACCCTTTTTCCATAGTTGCAAATGTCTCCACCATTATTTGTTTCGATTTGTAAATTGCAGAAAAGCTAGCATAAACAGTGTCCTCACACACGCACATCATCCACTGCCAGAGATTAGCTATCTCCGGCCAGAGATACATCCAAATGGGGCCGCCCCATACTTTCTTCCTAAAGCCAGAATTCCCAAAGCAAGGTTTTCCCCTCTAAAGTTAGTTTTTCAAATTGCCACAGTGGTTGGTAACTTAAAAGATAATAAGTCCTGATATGAAACCTTTTATTTCTTTAGAAAGTTAAACAAGAGATTAATGGATCCCTCCAAAATACTCAGGGTCCTTACTAACAGCTATAATGGTAGGGACCATGACTTACTTATCTTTGAATTCCCAGCATTGAGCCCTGGTTAGTGAGTGAGTGAGTGAGTGAGTGAGTGAGTGAGTGAGTGAGTGAATGAATGAATGAATACATAAATTAATGAATGCCATGTTGCCAAAAAAAAGTGTTATCCTTGGCAAGAAGCATGGGATGCCCACAGGCTTACAGTCTGACCCTGAACTCAAGGAGGCTGGTGGCAAGGAGGTGACACATGGAATTTTCCAGAGCATAGTTCCACTGTAGCTAGGTTGGTTCAGGAAAGGCTGTGTAAGAAAGGACGGTTTGACCTGAAACATGACCATAGAGTGAAAGACTCTGCTCCCTTAGTTTCGTTCCCTCCATGCACCTGTCCTATATAGGCCCGCATATGCTTGGAGCTTGCTGAAAACCCAACACCCCTAGGCCCCCGAAAAACTAGGTCATGTATCTCTTGAATATTTAATATCATGTCCTACATCTTGTGCTGGGAGAGAAACTGTCACTCACTTGTAACGTCACTCGGGCCACAGACCTTCTGTCGTTTGGTGAAGATACAGGATCCCCACTCATATTCGATCTTGGGGACAGTTCGCACCTGTACTGGTTCCGCCCCTGACTGTTCTGCATTCATTCATTCATTCATTCATTCAATACTTTCATTAACAAAATATTCTCTTGACTCTTCAGACATGAAAGTAAGACAGAGAGTCTGTCTTCGAGGCATATCCGTGTTCCAGTTGGGAAGATAAAATTATAGAGTAAATGATAGTGTCGTCTGTCTGGCTATCCCTCTCCTTCCATATCACCACCACCTCCACTGCCACATTTTTTAGTTTTCTTTTGCTTTCCCTTTACCGATTTCAAATTAGTATTTTTTTCCGGTAAAAACAACAACAGCGTATAACATAAAGTTTACCACCTTAACTATTTTTAAGTGCACAGCACGGTATTATTGGCTTCATTCATATGATTGTGCAACAGATCTCTAGATGTGCTTTTCATCTTACAAAACTGAAACTGGGTAGCCATTGACGAACAACTCCCCTTCCTCCCTCGCTCTCCAGCCCCCTGGTAACCACATTCTACTTTCTGTTTCTGAGTTTGACTACTTTAGATACTTCAAATAAGTGGAATCATACAGTATTTATCCTTTTAAAAGTTTGTAATTTTTGTAGACTTAACTTTTTAGAGAAGTTTTAGGTCCACAGAAAAATTGAGAGGGTGCTGCAGAGCGCTCCCACATACCCCTCATCCTGACAAATGTTCAGTCTCCTCCATCGACATCCCGCACCAGCGTGGGGTCGTTTAGAAGAACATAAGAAGCACAGGTGTTGATCCCAGAGGCAGAACCACTGGTTTAGAACGAGCAGTTCATTATCGGGATTGTACCTCTCTGTGACCTTCTATGTGACCTCTCTGTCACCTTCTGTGGTTGGGTAGCTGTTGAAGAAGTCTGCGGCCTTTGACTGTCGAGTTGGGCTGATGCTGAGAAGACAGCTCCCTGTCAGGGGCAGAGGGAAAGGACAAACTGTACCCCATGAGGCAAACTGGAACCCATGTCTGTTTCTCAGTGCCATCAGCCTGGATAGCATGGGGACCTGCAGCAGGAGCTGCCACTCCTCACTGCAGAGCTGCCCGTGCCCTCAGCCCAGGAATCGGAGAATCTGGAGGAGGATGTCTGGGGGCAGCTGGTGGGTACGCAGGCCTGGTAGGAGGAGCAGCAGTGGGCACAAGCTGCCACATTGCCATGGGCCCAACACTTAACCATCAGAGGGTGATTGCTGCTGCATTTCCACCTTCTCACAACATTTTTCTTATAGCCAACCCTAACTCACAATCCTACAGGGAAGGACATGTTGGGAAATGTAGTTCCACTTTAGCTAAGTTGATTCAGTACAAAGCCGCCACAGGACTTAATTTTTTTTTTCTTAATTAAATCTTTATTGTTCAGATTATTACAGGTGTTCCACTTTTTTTTTCCCCCATAGCTCCCCTCCACCTGATTCCCCACTCCACCCCATGCCCTAACCCCCCGCCACTGTCTTCATCCATAGGAGTAAGATTTTTGTCCAATCTCTTCCCGCACCCCTCACACTTGCTTCCCCTGAGAATCGTCAGTCCACTCCCTTTCTATGTCCCTGATTCTATTATATTCACCAGTCCATTCTGTTCTTCAGATTTTTTATTCACTTGATTTTTAGATTCACTTGTTGGTAGGTATGTATTTGATGTCATTTTGTTGTTCGTAATTTTTATCTTTACCTTTTTCTTCTTCTTCCTCTTCTTAAAGAATACCCTTCAGCATTTCATGTAATCCTGGTTTGGTGGCGATGAACTCCTTTAGCTTTTTCTTGTCTGTGAAGCTCTTTATCTGACCTTCAACTCTGAATGATAGCTTTGCTGGGTAGAGTAATCTTGGTTGTAGGTTCTTGCTGTTGATCACATTGAATATTTCTTGCCACTCCCTTCTGGCCTGCATAGTTTCTGCCGAGAAATCAGCTGACAGTCGTATGGGTACTCCCTTGTAGGTAATTAACTGTTTTTCTCTTGCTGCTTTTAATATTCTCTCTTTGTCTTTTGCCCTTGGCATTTTAATTATGATGTGTCTTGGTGTGGTCCTCTTTGGGTTCCTCTTGTATGGGGTTCTGTGCGCTTCCTGAACTTGTAAGTCTATTTCTTTCACCAGGTAGGGAAAGTTTTCTGTCATTATTTCTTCTAATAGGTTTTCAATATTTTGCTCTCTCCCTTCTTCTGGCACCCCAAAAATTCGGATGTTGTTTCGCTTAAAGTTGTCCCAGAGGCTCCTTACATTATCTTCATATTTTTGGATTCTTTTTTCTTTTTGTTTTTCTGGTTGGATGTTTTTTGTTTCCACATATTTCAGATCTTTGGTTTGATTCTTGGGGTATGTTGATCTACAGTTGAGTTTCTGTATATTCTTTATTTCAGACAGTGTATGCTTCATTTCTGACTGATCCTTTTCCATTTTTTTGGCATTCTCATTAAGGTCCTTGAAGGTCTCACTAAGCTCCTCAGAAGTGTCATCAAGTTTCTCGGCGGTTTTTAGAAGATTCTTGAGTAACCTTATAAATGTGATTCTGAACTCTGTGTCATCCAGTAGTTTGCTTTCCTCCGTTTCTTTCATTCGTGACATGTTTCTTTGTTTCTGCATTTTGGCTGCTTCCCTGTGTTGATGGAGTGGCTTTGTGTGGTAGGTGACCTATAGGGGGCAGTAGCTCAGCCTCCCCAATCACCTGATGTGGATGCTCTTGGTACACCCCTTTGTGGGCTGAGTGCAAAGTCTTGGTGTAGTTAAGCCTGAATTGCTGTTGGTGCGCTGGGAGGAATTGACCTCCAGGCCAATTAGCTGTGAGCACTCCCTGTGTCTATAATGGAAGAAGTGCTGCGCTGAAGACACGCTTATGGGGCAGGACTTGTTTCAGTGGGGCTTTGGTGCTCACTGAGTCTGCCTCTTGAATGTGTCACTTATGGATGTGAGGAGTTGAAATCTGGTGTCTCACACTGACCACTAGGTACACTGGCTTCTGGATCTCCAATGGGGTGCAGGTCAGCTACTGTCTGAGGCCACTCAGCAGGAGCTACAGTGAGAGCTGCAGTTTTCTCCTCTTTGCTTGGGGTTTGGAGGTTTTGGAGCTGTCTGACCCAGGCTGCAAGTTTTCTAGGTTAAGCTGCGATAGGGCAGGCTTTCTTATGCTAATTGAGCTGCTTGGAGCTTGGGTGGGTTTGTAGGTTGTGTGGGGCGGGGTCTCAGGGCGTCACTAGGTTAGGGCGTGGCAAACAGCAATGGCTGCTAGTTAGCCGGCTCTGTGTCCCCGACCGTGTCCTGGAGTCCTGTGCCCCAGTGCCGTAAACAATTATTCCTGCGCGCAGCTCTGCAAGCAAGCCACTCTCACTGGCAGACAGTCCAGCTTCTCCCCGTAGGAGTTTGGGTCCCCCGCGTCTCCCCAGAGACTGGATTTCAGAGTAATCGGGGGCTTGTCTCCGTTCAGGTTGAAAAAAGCAACGCACCCAGTCACCCGCAGCCAGCCCGGATCACGTGCCTCCGTACCTCAGCTTTTCAGCGCTCGTGCATGTCTCAATGCTCTTTTCTCTTTCCTTCTAGTTGTAGAACTTCCACTCAGCCAGCTTTCCCGTGGTTCTGGGTGATAGACGTTTTGTCTTTTAGTTGCAGTTTAAATTGTTGTGGGAGGCAGCAGTTTAGGTGTTTACCTACGCCGCCATCTTGGATTCTCCCCAGGACTTAATTTTTTTAAAGAGCCTTAGGAACAATTGTAAAAGGCCACTCATTCACCAAGGATGCAGAATATAAGAACAATATACAAAAATCACTTTTATTTCTATACAGTAGTCATGCGCAAATAAAAAATGGGACTGAGGAAACAGTTCCATTTATTTTATATTAGCATCAAAAAAATAAAAACATTTAGGAATAAATTTAACAAAAGAAGTGCAAATTTCATTCTCTGAAAAATACAAAGTGTTGAGAGGAATTACAGAAGACTGAAATAAATGGAAAGGCATCTTATGTTATGGATTGGAACGCAATATTGTTAAAATGACAGCACTCCCAAATTCATCTACATTACTCAATGAAATCCTTATAAAATCCCAGCCAACTTCTCTGCAGAAATTGAACAGACATTCCTAAAATTCATATCTAGATTCAAAGAATGCAGTTAGCAAAATCAATATTGAAAAAAAGAACAAAGTTATAGGCTTCAATTTTTCCAATTTTAAAATTTGCTAAGTTGCAGTAATCAAGACACTATGCTGGTATAAGGGTAGACATATATAGATAATGGAATAGAATTGAAAGTTCCAGAAATAAACCTTAGCATTTATGGTCAATAGATTTTCAACAAGGATGCCAAGACAATTCTTTGGGGGAAGAGTCTTTTCAACAAATGGTGATGGGACGGTTAGATGTCAACATGAAAAAGAATACCATGTACAAAACTTAACTCAGAATGGGTCAAAGACTTAAATATAAGAACTAAAGCTATATCACTTTCAGAAGAAAACATAGGTATAAATACTTGTGACCTTGGATTCGGCAGTGGTTTCTTAGGTGTGATATTAAAAAACACAAAATGAAAAATAGAGAAGCTGGACATCAAATCTTTTGTGCTTCTAAAGACAATATCGCAAAAGTGAAAAGACAACTGACAGAATGGGAAAACATTTTTGCAAATTATATATCTGACTTGTATCTAGATTATATAAATAACTATTACCACTCAATAATGAAGTGGGAAATTTAACCCAATTTAAAATGGGCAAAGGATCTAAATAGACAATTCTCCAAAGAAGATACACAAATAGCCAATAATCACATGAAAAGGTGCTCAGCGTTATTATCAATCAGGGAAATACAACTCTTCACCCATCAGGATGGCTATATTCAAAAAGATAGATAATAGTAAATATGGAGATGTAGAAAAACTGGAATCCTCATACACTACCTTTGGAAATATAAAATAGTGCAGCTCCTTTGGCAAACTGTCTGGCAGTTCCTCAAATAGTTAAGCACAGAGTTACAGTGTGATCCAGCAATTGTACACCTAGGTATATACCCAAGAGAAATGAAAACACATCCACACAAAAGCTTGTACACAAATGTCATGACAGCATTAATCCCAAATAATAATCAATAGCTATTAATAAGAAGTGGAGACAGCTGTCTATCAATATATACCCAAAAGTAATTGAAAGTAGGGACTCTAACAGATTCACAAAGCCAGTGTTCATTGCAGCAGCATTCACAATAGCTAAAAGATGGAAACAACCAGTAACCATCAACAGATTAATGGAGAAACAAAATGTAGACTGTCCATACAACGGGCTGTTGGCCATAAAAAAGAATGAAGTTCGTATCCATGCTCCAACATAGATGAACCTTGAAAACATTTGTGACTGAAAAAAGCGAGTCACAAAGGACCAGAAATTGTATTATTCCATTCATGTGACATTTTTAGAGTAGGCAAATCTGGAGGGACAGAAAGTCGATCCGTGGTTGCCTAGGGATGGGGATCTGGGAAGTTTGGGAAGTGATGGCTAAGAGGTACAGGGATAATGAAAACGTTCTCATTAGATGGTGCTGATGGCTGTGCACTCTACAAATATACTAAAACCTGTTGAATTGTACCCTTTACACGGGGGAAATATGTGCTAAGTGAAATATATCTTCAAAGAGCTGCTGTTTTTTTTAAAGGGAGGCAAAGTAGGACTGGCACACTTAACAGAATAGAAGCTTTTGCTCATTTCTTCTCTTTTCCTCGGTTAGTGATTCCCTTTGTGGGGAGATCTGTGAACCCATAGGAGTTCCATTCTTTGTCATTTGGGATCTTCTTGAATGGCAGCTTCTGCCTCGCCTATTGTTGCTAAGAGAGTCACTGGCCATTGTTAGTATTTTGCAAACTTCTCCCTGGGGCCTTGCAGAGGATATTTTGAGAAAAAACTGGGGGCTGATGCTGATGTGGCCCGATGTCTGTTCACTTATCCCCATCCCTGCCATTGGGATAAGCATATGTTGCATTCTATCGCAATCCCCGGGAGGGTACAGAGCTGTTCAGTCCATCTTGGTATAGACCACAAACCGTGTTTAAAATAGCGGGCCAATCCATTGGGCCTCCATGGTGAGGTGGCACTGATCCCTCTGCTTGAGTGAAAAAGAAAAAGAAAAAAAGTCAGGCAGGTAACCACAAGCCACGCTGGGCTTGGCTGCTCCATGCTGGCTGGGTGACTGTGACCATGGGCGTTTGCTAGGCCTTCTTTGACTCATCCTTTGTCCCCCTCTCAGTCTCTCTCCACCTTAACTCTGTATGGAGCTTGGCTCCAAGTTATGAATACTTCTTTTTAGTTAAATGTTCATCTCTGGGGTGGTTCTCTCCTCGCTGTCAGCAGAACTCAGGAAATCCTCTATTCCATTGAAGAGTAGAACTATAGAGGATCAAATTCTTATAGTCTACGCTGCTTACTTTACACTTAAGCGTCCTGGATATCCAGGGAAAGGTGGTTAGCATTTGTTAAAGTTCAGGAGGCTCTCAGATGCCACTGAATCCAGGAAGTTATATGGGGAAAATACATACTTTATTACTCTTAATCCACACAGCTTGGGGACAGAGTCGTCACACATTTATCTTTGGAAGGCCATGTGCAGTAGTTGGCATGGTAGAAGGAATATCTAATTTGGAATTTAGGGACCTAGGTTTGAGTCCCAGCTCTGCCAATTAAGGGTGAGTAACTTAAGTTTTCGAAGTACTTTCCTTGGAATCTGTTATGATTTGATGAAATGATTGATAGAAGAACTTCTTATAACTTCAAACGAAGGTGTCGTCACGTGAAAGATTGGTACTTGTGTGCATGCGCATGTGTGTGCGTGTGTGTGTGTACACCCAGGAAGAAGTGGCCCCTGCAAGTATGTTCTCATGCAGATTCGTGTTTACATGGGCAGTGCCAGAGCTGAGGGTTCTGCCAGCTCTCCTCAAACATGCCTGCTCATTTGGGCAGCATAGGTGAAGCCATATGGGTATATCTGAACTTTTAACAGATCAAAGACCTTTTCCCAGCAAGTCTCAACTCATCCGCCTACTTTATTTTTATCCCCAGGGTATTTCAGCTTTTTAAATAGGTGTTGCCATACCATGCAATTAAAACAGAAAATTGGGCACAAAGTGGTATATAGTGAGAAGTCTCCCACCCCACCTTCTAGTCTGCCCCCAAAGGTAATGCCGTTACCAGTTTCCCTTGTGTCATTCTGAGGATATTCTGTGCACATACAAACATCCGTTTTCCTTTACATCAAAAGGACACCCTACTATGCACGTTATTTTGTACTTTAGTTTGATCGTACGTTGATATATCTTGGATATTTTTTCCATTTTTAGTATTTAGGGAATTTTCTTATTATTTTTAGAGACAACATAGTTTTTCATTGTAGGGTCTTACCATAATTGATTTAGAACCCCTATTATTAGACACAGGTGTTTTTCAAACTCTTGTCAGGTGCTTTTTAAACTTCTGTTGTTAGAAACCATGCTGAAGTAAATATCTTCCTGCATCTTTGAGCATTTGTGTAATTGTAGCTGTGCAATTAGTTTCCAGCAGTAACATCCACAAGTTATAGGGCACGTGCCCGTGTCATTTTATTATCTAGAGGCCCGATGCATGAAATTCATGCAAGAGTAGGCCTTCCTTCCTCCAGCTGCTGGCACCGGCTTCCCTCTGGCACCCGGGACCCAGGCTTCCCTCGCAGCCCTGGCTTCATCCAGAAGGTTGTCTGGAAGGACATCCGGTCTAATTAGCATATTATACTTATACTATTATAGATGCCAGATTTTCCATAATAATTGCTACACTAATTTTTATACTCCCACCTACAACATATGAGAGGGCTTATTTCTCAATACCTTTCCAAAACATCACCTTATCAGATTTTTCAGACTTTTGCCTATTAGATAGATTCAATGTGATATTTCATTGTCATCTTAATTTGCATTTCTTAGACTGGCATTGAGCCCCTTTTCTCATATTTAAATTTCACATGTTTAAACTCTCTGTGCATGTTCTTTCCTCATTTTTCTGTCGTTAGTGGGCTAATCAACTACTTCAATTTAGACGGTTTCAAACACTGAATTTTGATTCAGAAGACCTCATTGACTAGCTCCAGCCTAGACATACCTGGTGCTGTGCACCTGCCTCTTAGATTTTTGTGAATATCTAATAATAGCAAATCAGATAATATATGCGAAAGTGCTTTTTAAATTGTAAAAGAATTATTTGGTATGATTTCTTGGTGAACACATCCATATACGCTTTCCTTGGGGTGCACCTCAGGGTTAGAGCATTTGACTATGCGTACATGCTTTTATTATTCTCCCTAATTGGTCCCAGGTTTGAAATAAAATTGGTCTCTAAAAAAAGCTAACCTCATAAAGGTGAAATTTCCCTTTTTGCTTCTTTGGGAATATCTTGCCAATGTGAAGTCTTTACTGAGCCTGCTGGTTGGGAGCTGGAAATGGGACAGGGGAGGAACTGTACCTTCAGTGAGACGTTCTCCCTGAGGGTCCCAGTGAGTAACTTCGGAGAGTTGGATGGTTGGGAAAAGTGGGAGGGCATTCAGTTAATATGCAAGGACAGAGAAGCCAGTTCATTGGGGCTGTGCTGAAAGAGTTCAAAGGCAAATTCCTTTGGAAACTAGAGTTGGTTTACTCTTAGATAGCCGTGACTTCCTGTGTTGGCAAGGGAAAATTCCCTGGCCTGACCTGGGACGGCTCCAAGCAGTGTTAAATGGCCAAGTTATAGAAAGTTATGTTTGGTCCTTGCTAATAAAATAAAGGAGCTGTTTCAAATGAAAAGCGAGGAAGCCTGTCAACACAGACTATTGCTAGCTAAGCCTTTCCAGAAGTTTCTGTACCTCAGTTTGAGAAGAATTGAACACCATTAGTTTTGTTTCCATTATGGGTTTAATGAGTTGGTCAAATGATATCATTTCTTGATCTACCTAAAATGTGAATTTTTAAGCTACTTGTTAAATTGATTTTGTTTAGAAAGTGAGGAATGGGGGGTGAGAGAGACAGAGAGAGAAATATCAATTTGTTGTTCTACTTATTGATGCATTTGTTGGTTGCTTCCTGTATGTGCCCTTACTAGGGATTGAACCCACAACCTTGGCACATCGAGGCAATGCTCTCACCAACTGAGCTACCCAGCCAGGGCCTTAAACCTTTTTTACTGAGGTAAATTTTTCATACGTGAAATGTAGAGATCTTGAGTGTATAATTAAATGTATTTTAACTGTTGGAAATATATATATTTGAATTCCCCCCCCCATTCAAATTCAAAATAAAGCAGCCCATGGCCCCTTATATGTAAATGACGCCGTGATGTTGTAATACTAGAAGCTGTGATGTTAGGTCACTTCGTTTTGCACCTTTATGTGTTGAAAGCAACTGGGCCTTTAGGCTGTTCAATGGTGCTTCCTTGGAGATTTTACCATTTTATTTACTTATTTTTAATACAAATGGGACCACTTGTGCTGTGAGAGTACCAATGAACCTGATTAGTCTTGATTTCCTACTATTGACCCCACAGATATTTGTTAAGCACCCACTTCGTGCCCAGTACTTTATATTGTATTGTTTCATTCTCCCTCTCTGCCCCTACTTTGGGGGAGGTAGCAGTGACAAAGGGATGGCCACGTGGGTTTAGAGGGGATGTATACCAAAATGAAGCTTGAAAAAATCCATTGATTTTCCAGTGATTAGAGCTTGGGAACTATAATTCAAGATAGAGCCTGAAGTCCCTCACCTGGGCAGCTTTCATTCTGCCTTTGCTGTCATGCTGAGCCGTGCTGATCTCCGCTACTTCTGGGCTCCTTGGAATGAGCCTGGCAGTCCACGGCTGCGTTTCTTTGCTCTCCTTTTCTTCCTCTGGCTGAGCATTGGAGGATGTTATTTAAGCTTCATGAGACTGGTCATTTTTTTGGTTCCCATAAGGCCATGCTGATTGTTGTCAACGTGGAGAGGAGGAGCCTTCAGATGAGCCATCCAGGTCTCTGCTGAGAGAGCCCCTACCCTCCTGCTCACCAATAACGTGAGGAGGGGATTTGCCCAGGCCGGCAAGGCGAGGCATAGCACCGTGACCTGGGGCTTCCCCAGCGAGGGCAGCAGCAGCTTTCCTGGCGCCCAGCTTAGTGCCCGCTCCCTAGGCACTGAACGGGTGGGTGAGCAACATTCTCAAGCAGTTGTCACCAAGGCCCCTCCTGGCTCTCTGGTCTGCAGACTCTGGAAGCCTTGTGGCCCTAAATCCCTCTTCTCAGTCCCCTGCCCAGCTCTGACCTGGGGGCCTCTTCTGCTCCCTCCTGACTCAAACCAGCTACCCTGAAACCACCTTCACCCGAGTACACCAGGGACCACGTGAACCAGAGAGATGAAACGTGACAGCTGAGAATTGAATTGGGGTCCTTTGCTTTCCCATCCGGCGAGGCGGGGTTTATCTTGCTAAAATACGGAGGGAAGGGAGAGAAACAAGTATGCTCTTGAGTAGGTGTAAAAGAGGGAACCCAGTGCTGCTTGTCCAGCACCGAGGAGCCCCCAGGTCGGAATGGTGCTTATCTCGGCTTTCTGCTGATTGCCAGCCAGTGTGAGCTACGCTTTCTTGGCCCTCGAACGAGCGAGGAGCTCTGCGTGTTAGGTTCGGTTTACCCATGGGCTCTAGACCCGACTGGAGGATTGACTCAGTAAAAATGTTTACTCCTCTAATTAAGCAGAATTAAGGTCTGGATTCAAACTGTCTGAGGCTGCAGCCCGGCATAATTGAGATGCATGGGCTTTGTGTAAATAATGTACTTCTAATTGGCTTTGATTAAGTGCAAATTAGGATCACACTTCACTCCAGTGTGATTTACATTCCTAAACCCTTTTACTAACTGAAGTAGTGTGGGTGGCCGATAAGGCTTGTTTATCAGGGATGGAGAGAGCTGGGAGCTGGGGATGCGCACTTTCCGAAGGTAAGGAGTGGATTCTGCCCTCTTCCTTCCCATTTCCGGACCCTGCTTTGGGCGACTCGGCTTTAGTCCTCTGAATTCTACCTCTCCAGCGCTTTCTTTCTGATTGCCAAGACTTGGGAAGCTTGTGTTTAAAAAAAAAAAAATCAAGTGAATACTGGAGCGTGCCTTGTGGAACCTGAGACCTAATGCCAGCACCAGGCTCTGGCTGTCAGAACACTGTGGCACCTTGGTTAGTCGTTGACCAGAAATGTTTCATAAAAGGAAACAACTGGTGGGAAGTTTCCTCCCAAGAGTTCCCAGTGTGCGGGGGTGAGTCACCAGACCACTGCGAAGCATACATCTTCCTCTGGGATTGCTTGGCTGTGTTCGGAGGGAAGGTCTGTGCATGGGCCCCCGGTGAGCCTGGATGGGGGATGTGACACGTTTCTTCTGGCTCATAAATCCTCCGGGTCTGCCTTTGAAAGGCATCATGATGAGGGGAAGCAGCAGTGGTTGGGTTTATTGATGGGCGCTGACTCCTAGGCCCGGGAAGTCTGGCCTGTGGAAGGGCCTCTGGTCAGTGTGCGCCTAGTAAATGGGCCACCAGAGGAGGACTGGGACGTGGTGTTTATGACCCTTAGGCCATCGACAACAATGCGGCCTGGAAGGGCCATCCCCAGATTTTGTCACATTGGCGCGCTGCTGCTTGGTGCTGGGACCGAAAACATGTAACCTGACAAAAGAGGGATTTTCACACTAAGCAAGCAAGGCAGCGCCCACCCAGGCCTGCAGGAAGGCTGGTGGGAAGCAGGGCCATGTGTTAAAGCCTCCCTTCACAGCCTGGGGAAAAAGGCCAGAGCATCCCAGAGGGAGTCTCGAGCAAGTCACTTTCAGGGAAGGTGGGACCACAAGTATGTGTGGTATCTAAACTCTGCTGCCCGGGGCCAGCTCAGTGAGAAGGCAGCATCGTTAGACCAGCTACAGGCTAGAGAAGGAAAGGGAGAATGCGTGCTGGGCCCTTTAAACTCCACTCACCCGTTTGTTAATTCAGCAAAGGCTTGTGGGCCACGCATCTCCTGAGCCCCGCTCTGGAACTGGGGAGGTGATGAGGAAGAGGTGGACTCTCCCCCAGAAGAGCTCTGTCTGGTGGCGGCCCAGACCCGCGTCGGCTAAATTACAACCAAATGTGGGAGAAACGAGGAAGCAGATGGTGGCGGCTGCCGTGGGGAGCACTGTCTGCCGCTCCGCACTGGTTCAGAGCAGCTTGGAGTCAGCTTGAGGGCCACGTGCTGTTCCAGAAACGTGTACTTGTTAGCCCTTTCCCTTGAGCGGGACCAGCACGAATTTCTGGAGAAACAGCAATAACAACAACAACAATAATGAAGAACATTTGTTCAGTGCGCACTGCGTGCCAGGTACCGCTCGTTCTAAGGGCTTTTGATCTCTCTCCGTCGACTCTCCACAGCGTTACGTGGGTACAGTTATTATTCCTGTTTTAAGAAGAGTGAACTGAAGCTTGGACTTCAAGTAACTCGCCAAAGACAGGAACCAGGACTCCCGCTCAGGGCTGACGTCTGCACAGCTCCAGCTCAGAACCGCTGGGCCGCTCCGGCAAGGTCCCCCGGTGGCCTGCGCGTCCGAAGCCCTGGGCTCCGGGGCTGCCTGTCTGACCTGCTGCCCGCGAGCTCTGAGCAAGTTGCTTCCTGCCTCTGCCTCAGTTTCTCCCAAGGCCCACCATCCAATCCAGGGAGGCGCTCAGCCTGAGAAACACACGGGCCATGGCTAGGGAGAGAGTAAGGTCTTTTGCCCTTTGCTGTTGCTGCTGTCCGTTGTGAATTTAGTGACCTTGGCTTGCCATCTGCAGCCCCGGCGTGAGTACTGTTGATCGCTGTCAGTCTTCCTGACCTGTGTGCTCATTCCAGAAAGCCTCGTCAGGCAGGGCCCGCGGCTGTGGAGTGCAGTGGCTTTGTCCCAGGGCCCTCTCTGCGACAGACTGCCCTCGCCTGAGACCAGCACGTACATTCCACTGCAGATCCTGTCGGGCCTGGTTGGCAAATGCAGCTCTGACCTTTTAAACAGTGGGTTCAGCCCAAGACCTTGACCCTGAGCTCTCCTTCACCTGGTCGGTGAGGAGGAGTGCTTCCTTGTCTGGCCTACAGAGACGAGGCACCAATTCTGAGGCACCCACAAAATATGGCCTCCCAGAAGGCCAACAAGTTCCCTGAGCCCCAGCTGGTTTGGCTCAGTAGATAGAGCATCGGCCTGCGGGCTGAAGGGCCCCGGGTTCGATTCCGGTCAAGGGCACATGCCCAGGTTGTGGGCTTGATCTCCAGTAGGGGGCGTGCAGGAGGCAGTCAATCACTGATTCTCTCTCATCATGGATGTTTCTATCTCTCACTCTCGCTCTCTGAAATTAATAAAAAATATATTTTTTAAAAAAAAAGTTCCCTGACAGTCTTGAATGCAGACAGGCCGAGAAGGGAGCTGCTGCCCATCTGCCAGGCCTCTTGAGAAGCGGTGTGCCCAGCCTGGGGGAGGCTATACTGAGAACCAAGGCCTGCTCAGGCCCAGTGGTGGCTGGGGTCTTACAGGTACCTGCGTGTTCCAGGGAGCCTTGGACCAGAAGATTTTGGTTTTAGAGGATAGAGGTAGAGGGTGAGGAAATATGCTCCTGGAATTCATCTATCGACCAATAAATGGTTTAAAAGAACCAGTGTCTGCTTCATAGCATCAACCCTTCAGTCCCTCGTGGTCCACAAGGACCCACTGCCTCTTGGGAAGGACCCAGAAAAAGGGCCCCTTCCTTCCCACCCGTTAGTCCACTCGTTGGAAAACTTGTTTCAAAGTCTTAATGTTGTCCGGTCCTTCCAATCATGTTCTGGGACTCTGACTTAACATTTCTGAGCCTTACAAAGGAGAGAATACAGCCACCATGACTCAGCCGGCTCCTTCCACGTGCAAGGTGGAGGTGCTCACCCCCTAAATTCTCCTTCACTCTGGAAAAGGGGTTTCCCTCCTGACCATTTGCAAACATCTTCACATGAGCCCAGTTTGGCTTTTGGCTTCATTTGGCTCTTTGCTTACGATTCCCCCGTATCAGACATGATGTTTACCTCCGCGTGCATTACTGCCATGTGAAACCGCTCTGTCCTCCGAAAGCAAATAAACCGGCTTTCATGGGTGTGCTGGCGGCTGGCAGCCAGAGGGTTAACAGTTTCAGCAGGCAGGCTGGCCAGCAGGAGTTAGTGGTGTGGAGTAAGAGGGACGCCAGGCTGTCTCTAAACTTTTTGGCCCTCCCCAAGTACAGAGATGAAGGAAGAGCCTCTATAAATCACTGGAGATTAGAGACCCTGCTCTTGCCGACTCCGCAGGGTTGCACTGCTTAATGTCAAAGCCTCACGTATTACTTTAACAGCACTCCTTTTCTTTATTAAATCCACTTTGAAATAAAATAAAATAAAATAAAAATGATGATCTTTCCAGTAAGGGGGAGAAGGCTAAAAGGATTTAGAAAGTATCTGCTGTGTTACATTACAGAGACTAATAACTGTTTAGGGAGTAAGTAACATTTTTGCACCATCTTAAGCCATAAAAATGCAAAGATGTATAAAGGTCTGTTCTTTAAGATCAATTTGTTAGAACGTTGGTTTTGTCCCGGTTCCTTTGTCTTCAGGCTTCTTCAAAGAGGGAGCACAGAACCTGGGAACAGGAGGTGTGAGTGCTAATGACCAAAAGGTCTGGGAACACACTCTTCACGGAATTGTGCAGCGATGAGGGTGTTTACTGTGTGTGTGTGTGAAGGGAGCACGGGAGGGACTGGAGTTCCACTTTTATACTTAAAAGAAAAAGTGGGAGCTCGCTGTCCATCGGAGGCCGAGACCGAGCTTGTCTCCTTCATCTGACTTTAATGAAGACGTATTTTCAGCAGCTGCACCCATGGCCAATGTCATATGTGGGCTCAAAACTTCTACCTTCCAAGTGGGAGGTTTCTCAAAACTAAAAAGTTGCTAGTAATGACCAACTAATTGGGGAGCTCTAGGCAAAAGTCCGTTTGTCACAAAACTCAAGTGTAAACCTCATTTATGCAGATGAAATGAAAGTGTCTCGGAATTGATCATCGTTATAGCTGGTGATGGGTAGATGAGGTTCTTTATTTTCTCTGCTCTTTAAATATTTTTCATAATAAAAATAAACACATCCGTTTCAATGAAATGCTTAGCACTCAGTGAAACAACACACACACAAAACAAAGTGAGCTCTGATATTAAGTCGCTGACGATAGCATTTTTATTTATACTTTTTAGAGAGATCTTAAGATAAAGGAAAGCTGCCCAGAGAATTGGGGTGCCTCTGATTTGTTTACTCTCCCTTAAAGCTTGAAGCTTCTTTCTGTGTGTGTGTTTTTATTAGTAGTATTTATTGTCAAATGGCCATGACTTAACTAGAATTATTTTAAGAAGGTAGGATCCACTCATTAAAAGCCCAGCAAGAGCTTTCAAAAATCTTGGGAACACATGTGCTCAAGGGGGCACTCCCCCCCCCCCCCCCCCAGTTTGCCCGTGTTAGCCAACCTCCCCACCCCCCCCCCCCCCCGCAGCCAAGTCCATTTTGTTTTCAGGGTTTCATTTGTTTGTTCAGCAAACATTTCCTGAACGGCTACCACATTCCAGGCGTGTTACTAGCTGCCGGTGACAGAAAGCCGAGTAACCTGGGCTCCCACTCTCGGGACGCTTACGATCTTAAGTGGAAATATAAAAATGCTGGTTAAATGTAACGTAGGCATGAAACCTTAAAAAGCAGCGTCCACGTTTCAGGGCTGCCACACTCGCCGCGGGGAAGGGGACCGCTTTCTCTCTGTGGGTCCCAGACCGTGGCCTGGGGGAGGACGGCCACATGTGAGATGAGCAGGGACCCCTTTGCAGCCGATCCCGTAGGTTGGGGTGGTGGTGTTTCCATCAGCATTCTGGAGTTTGGAAGGAGCTCACACCTTTAAAACACAGTTCAGATTCGCCGGGGGAGGGGAAACCCCACACACAAAACACAAACGGCTAGTTTTGCCGCACGTCCCATCCAAACGCTGACAAGCCACAGCTTTGATTCTGACAACCAGCTTGAAGGTGTCGCCGCGGCAGGCTCCTGACACCCTGAGCTGCGGTTCTTCGTTTATGGCAGCCCGTGCTCCGTGCATGCTTTCATGTGTTCAGGACGCTTGCCCAGATTTAAAGTAGCAGCTCTTAAAATAGCTGGAAATGGACGTGGGGTTCAGGTCTGGTTGAAGTGGGGTTGGTGGTTCGTGTGCGTGTGTGTATGTGTGTGCGTGTGTATGTGTGTGTGTGCACCACAGTCTCCAGCCAGGGTGCCTGCCTGGGCCGCAGTAAGTCACTGTTACTGTAGCAACTTACACAGGGGTCCATTGTGACCAGAAAAGAAAAGGCATGTCGGGTGAGGAGGAAGAGGGAGGGAGGATTGCATCCAGTGATCCGGGAACAGTTGCTGGGACCAGCATTTAGTGTTTTATTAGGAGAGAACAACTCTATAAAAGGAACAAGAGGTTCAATCATTATACAGCGGGGCGACAGGAGGCAGCTGCCAGCATGACTTTGAAAACCCTTTCAGATCCTAAAAGAGTTGCCACATATAACGTGCTGCAGCTGCTGGGATCACTTAGGAGAAATGCAGAACTTGGCACCCACTCACCCCTCAGGGGGCTAGGATTCTAGGATCACCCCCTGTTTTCTTTAGTTGAGTTCCAACCCCACCTACCCCCCACTTTCCCACTTTCCTTATTTGCCACTGAACCTTCTCACAGCAGTTCTTATTTCTTTCTCTCTCTCTCTCTCTCTCTCTCTCTCTCTCTCTCTCTCTCTCTCAGGTAGGTTTGCAGAGAATTAAAGAGAAAAGGACAGCTCCCTAGTTTGATTAAAAGGGAATGGGGGTGACTCCTGCATCCTGGGGAACCGAGTTGGGAGAATACAGAGGGCCCCCTAACTGTGCGCCCAGTGTTTGGGCTTGCTGAGTGAGTTACTATATGCAGACCATCACTTATGTGATGTTGTGTAAGGAACAAAGTATGTGGATTTTATTTTTAAAATTTTGCCTGGAGATGTCTGTTTTTCATCCATCAGTACATATAGAATATTTCCATAGTTGAACCCTCAGTGATTAAAAATCTCTAATTAAATCGTAGAAACTTAAGCAATAACCTGTGATCATCTGTGCCAGAAAAAAAAGTCATTTATGGGGAGTTATTTTTGACAAATGTAGTATTTGATATATGTATACTATTTTTGATAAAGCTTTCTCAAAGTACAAAACGCCAATTACCACTAAGACTTGGCAACCAGGAGAGTTTCTGTGAGCAAGCTCAGAGCCCACCCCTAGGTTAGCAAACAATGTCAGAGATGTCACTTTGAAAGAGGGGCCTCCCAGCCTCCCTGGAGAACAAATAGAGAAAATGAAGGGGTGGGAGATAGGGGAGGTCTCCACGTTTCCTGTGCAGGAGGGATATGGGAACTCCTTTAGGCTGAAAATCGCACTTATAATTTGAGAAAACCCCTTATTCTTCCAATCCAGGAGATTCTGATCACTTCTTTTCTTCCTGACCTTCCCCGCTCCAATGTGAAAAGCATTCCCGCTCTTACTAAGATGCATAGCTTTCATATATGTGATGTGGAGAAAGAAGTTAACCGCCAGTTTCCGCTTCTTGACTAATTTTTAAGATGAGAAAAGTCAGGCCCAGAGACGTCCTATAGAAGAAAACAGAGCAAAGTTGTCTTATTCTGTCACAGCCCAAACCGAGCATTTCTGAGAACGTCCTGGCCGGTGACCAGGGCCCCACCAGTCTGACACACAAAAGAGAAGACCACATTGCCGGTGAGATGAGATGACCTGAGGAACCACAGGTTGTCATCCGTGTCAATGCCATGACGTGCCGCAGGACTCAGGCGATCCACTGGAAGTAGCAAGTCCCTTTGCTGGAAAGTGAGTTTTTGGGGGGTCAGCCTGCATTGGATGCAGATGGGCTTGGGGACACGCTGTCTTCTCCAAACACCATAAGGCAGCGTCTCTGGAGACTTCTGGTTCACTTCCGACTCTGGAGGGCTTTGCCCCTGAGACCATTCTCTCTGCTCCTATGGCCCCTTGCATCTGGCCCGTCAGTTCCGCTTGTAGGCACCTCAGTAATTCAGAAAAGGAGACTGCCTGCACCCACATGACCAAAGCCGCGGATGACATCACTCCTCAAAACTGCGGCTGACAGGAAGGCCTTGGTGTCACCTGGTGGAGGAGACAAGCTGAGAAGCCCGGCTTCTAAGTAGCCCCTGCTGGGTGATGAAGTCTTGATAGGGGAATGCACTCCCCCCTGAGACTTATCTCTAACCCTTTGGAGGGCACGATCCCTAATAAACTGCCTGAGATGGACAGTCGAGACAAGGAACTCCCTTCAAGTGAGTCAAAACATCTGGAATGATGGTGCTGGATTACGAGGCAGCCCAGCTAGAAACCCCTTTCTTCCTTCCTAAAACTGAATTCTCAAGTGAAGTGGTTTATAAGGAGCAGGTGATGGCGGCAAGGAGGTGTTGGTGATGGAGACTCGGCCAGAGAGCTGTCTGGCTCCTGGGGGGAGGAAGGAGTAGAGACCCTCTATCTCTGAAACGAACAATGCCCAGCATTCTCCCCAAGGCACAGCGGAGGCTGATGGCAGCTGCCTCTCTGGCTCCGAGGTCGTGGAGGGCGTGGCTTCTAAGTGAAGGTTCTTCTGTCTGTTTCTGATACCCCGCAGTTCAAGACCAGTCTTGTCGAGATGTCTGTTGCTGTTTGAAATTTCCAAATTTTAAATGTAATGGTCGCTCCAACAGCTCCTGCACCTGCCTAAGAGAGTCATGAAAAGTTTCACTTTCTTCCCTGAAAATGATGTGTGTTCTTTTCCACCACCCTCACCCCTATCCCTAAAACCCAGGGACACCTAATCTAAATGTGTATCGTCACCATATGAGGCAGAATATATCTCCCTTCACTGCTCCCTCATTTGTCCAGTCAAATTAAACAGACTTGACCCGGAGGTCATTTGGGTTCTCCAAGTTCTTTGTGGTTACCTTGAGTTAGACTTCAAGACAATTGGCGAGGCGTTTGCTGGTGGGACCAGTGACGTTAAGCAGCATGATCACTGTGATTTGATGGTTCCCAGTGGTTCCAAGCAGGCAATCATGTTATTGTTCAAGCTTCAGGCCTTCCGTAGAGAGACTTTTCTTTTGGATTCAGTCTCACTTTTGAAAAGGTGATTTTCACAAAGGCACCCGGAACAGGTGCCCAAGCCATGACATTGACATGACCTTCAGCCAAGGTCCTCGTTCCCCAGCCCATGTGCCTTCCTTTCCCCTTGCCCTTGCCGTGCTTCTGTAGGAGAGAGATGTGTTCACTGGAACACGTTTTCAACATTTTGTTTCGTTTATTCATTTATTCAGCAAAGGTCTTTAGGCACCACCCATGTGCCACAGTAGCTTCCCGGAGAAATGATTGCTTGAACGGAGTCTTGAAGGACAAGTGGGAAGCAGCCAGGCAGCAGGGAAGAGGGAACAGCATGGACAAAGTCCATGGACAAGAGAGGTCAGAGCGCAAACAGAGCTTCGCTTCGTTCCGAGAGGCCAGGATGTGGCACATAAATAGGAGCTGAGGTGGGAGAGACAGAAGGCTGACCTTGAGGCGTTGCGTGTCATGGTGGAGAGCTCGGAGGCTTTGGGGTGCTCCTGTGGAGTTTTAAGAAGGCAGTGTGGTCAGATATGTGTTTCAGAAAAACCTCTTCGGTTACCGTGTGGGAAATGGGTTGACATGGGGGCGAGACTGGGTCCAGGAAAACCATCAGGTACTGACTGTATTCATCTTGGTGATGAGTGACGAATGCCTGCGGTAAGGCAGTGGTAGTTAAGAATGAGAGGAGGTGAGAATGGGAAAGCTCGGGGGCTCTGGGAGGGTCAAGGGCATAGTGAGTCCAGAATGTAGTAGAGAGGGTGGCATCTGGGAATACTATTCAAGGTCTGGTTGGGCAACTGAGTAGAAAGTGGTCCCATTCATAGAGAAAGGAGGAGGGGAGCAGGTATGCTTACTTTGTAGCATATCGAGTTTAGGACGCCAAAGAACAACCTAGAGAGGGGCCAGCATCATACCCCTTGACCTTTCTCTTTCTTCGCCTTGGCCTTAGTCATTTATCCGTGTGTGTGCGCGCGCGCGTGCGCGTGAGCGTGCGCATGCACGCAGGAGGGGGAGAGAGGAGGCATGTGGAAACTCTCAGCATCCAAGCGGCATTAGCATAAACCCTTCTGTTGAGATTATTTCCAAAATCTGACCAGATGTTTAAACAAATTAACAAATGATTAAAGTGGCAGTCGGCAAAGACCTAGGCCCCTGTAGGGGTAGGCGAAGGAGCAAGGCCACAGAGGGACCCGAGCCCAGGTGTTCTTGCTAGAAAGGTCCATGTGATGCAGGTCCCCAGTGGCTGATGGGTAGAGATAAAACAGGCCGAGCCGAGCCTGACAGAGAAGATGAAATAGGGAGTCTAGAAAAATCACAGATGTTTGTGTTCCTCCTGAAAGTAACTTCTGCTCAGTGGCTAGGCTTTCAAGAATGTTTTATTCTATCCATTGTTAGTAACATATTCCCACTTTTCTGTATAGTCGAGTGTTTCATCTCTTTAAAAGACTGCTCCTAACTAGTCAGAGAGAATAATATCAGAGAAGGACCGCTGATTAGCATTTTTGCCGTTGTCTGCGTGCAGGTTAACAGTCTGGAGACTGATACGGCTACACCCCCCAGCTTCATCAAGTAGCTCACGGTGGAGCCTCGAGCAAGTCCCTTACCCTCTCTGGATCTTTGCTTTCTCCTGAAAAGTTCAGGGATGTATCCTAACAGGTTTTTAGGGTTCCTGCAAGCACTATATCTGTGTCCATTTCTAATGTGAAAAGGCCACAAGTCTTGCTTAGAATGCCAGATACTTCTCCATCCCCAAAGACACAGGCCTGGACATCAGCAAAATACTTCAGTAAATTGTACTTCCCAGCACAGTTGGTGCCTGGCGTGTGGCAGGGCTGGGAAATTGCCACAGAGACATTCACAGCAGCTCTTAACCCATCAGGGTATATTCAGAATGTCAGGCTTAAACATCAACTATCCACACACACACACCCCCCCCAAAAAAAAAAAAACTACCCAAAATTCAGCTTCCTAGCTAGCCTCATCCGGAGCCTGCATCCCTTATTGATCTGCCAATAAAAATAAAACAAAATGTAAAGGATGTTGACCTCTAGTCTGTGGGAACTCTCCCAAGTGTCCTGCCCATGCTAACACTGGCTCGTTTTAGCATCTTCATCCTCCAGGTGTGTTCAAATTCTCTACCCCGAGAATAATGATGACTGTCCCCCCGTCTTTCCAAGCTACTCCCAAAAGGGAGTCAGGTCCAGGGCCCCCAAAGGAAATGTCCCACAACCTCTGAGGTGGCACTCACACCCCATCAATTTCTGTGTCTCCAGCTGTACTCCCCCTCTCCCATCTCTCCCATCAGCCCTCTCACCCCTTGAATGGAAACATAGTTCAGTGTCCTAAAATGCAGACTACCTTCCAGTTAAAAGTAGTTACGCATCATAATGTCACACTTACCTTACAAAAGAGGAGATTCTGATTCAACCTGGGAGACATATGTGAATAAGTGAATTCATTCATGACAAATTCCTGGCAATTTCATAGCATTCTTCAGAGGGCTTGGGGTTCTCATTAATACTTGTACCGCATATACGGGGCAGTTAACACATATCAAGATATCTATTTTACACACAGATATCCAGAGAGGTTTAGTGACTTGCCTGTGGTCACACAGCAAGTGAGTGATCAGCAAGGATTGGGAACCGTCCAGGTGGTAATGAAACTGAAATGTTTTGGCTCTGACAGAAGAGCTCAGCCTTAAGATGTTGGTCCTGGGGCGGGGAGTGCAGCTTAGCCTTCAAGTCCCATTGCTCTCCCAGGAGAACTGTATTTTCCACTCCTGAATTTTATTATGACAGGTTTTAAAAAATGACTTAAAATTTATGTGTATGTACGTGCATGAAAATATGTAGCTGCTCACAGATACATATATAGAAGATGAAAGAGAAAAATGGACAACTTATAATTACAGATATTTTTGTTCATCTGGTATCCAGATGATCTCCCTTGATTCTGACAGTTTTGACAAATCAGTTTATTAAAATTGTAAATGTAACCCAGAGCTGTTTAGTACGGTACTAAGCAGAGGTGCTTTCTCCTCACATTATATTTTGCTGTCGCATTATTAGAACTAGGTAGGGCTTACCCTTAGCGGACAAAGCAGCCTGTCTTCCACGAGAGAGATGTATCTTCTCTGTTGGTTTCACTGTCCCGAGACCCTAAGGATATTTTTGTCGAGCTTTGACCTTGACCAGGCACAGAGATGCCTGTTCCTCATGTCCCTTCTTCACCTTCAACTCCCTCCCCCGCCTCCCCCAATCCCTTCAGCTTCCGGTTTCTAAAGAGAAATTGCAAAGAGAAAACTTGCTCCCTAACACCCCAGAAGGCATTGTTCAGGGAGCATTTGGGGGAGGAAATCATCAGCAAGGCAAGTTTCAGTTTGGGGCCTATAAACCCATGGTGCTAAGTAACAGACCTTCACTGTAAACACTTTGGGAAAGCGTGCAGTGGCAAAAAGTAATAGCGTGGGGCCCTGGCTAGGTGGCTCAGCTGGATAGAGCATCAACCCGCACACCAAAAGGTTGAGGGTTCGATTCCCCATTGCGGATTCCATCCCTGGTCGGGGCTCCTACCGGAGGCACCTGATGGGTATTTCTCTCTCTCGCTCACTTCCCCTTCCTCTCTCTAAGTAAGTCCACGGGTGAGGGTTACAAAAGTGATATGTGGGAAGGCAAGATGGAAATAGTGAGTGCTGTCATAAGCAGAGAGAAGACATTTACAAAAGTGGACCTCTCTTTACGCAGTCACTATAGTTGGGGAGGGGAGGTGCCTTTTTTTCATCAACTGCCATAGAAAGCCCAGGGAGTTTTTTATTTCGTATCTGAGTGGCTTCAGTCGACAGTATGTTCTACCATTCTGATTTTTGTCTCTCCAGCTTTTTCTTCCCCATCACTCCTAGTCTCTGCCCATAAGTCTTTTGTAAACAAGCACATATATCTGTGACAAGGCATCTTAATCTTCTTGCCGTGAACTACTGGTAACCTGGTCAAGCCTATGGACCCCTTCTCAGAATATTTTTCAATGTATAGAACATAATTATTAAAATATTTTCTATGCCCACAAATATATGATATAATAATGCATACTTACTTTTTTTCACATATTAAGTAACCAGACCTGATCAGTACTATAATTTCTGCCAGAATGTGTGTACACCAGGGGTCAGCAAACTGTAACCCACAGACTGTTTTGTAAATAAAGTTTTATTGGAACATGGCCATACTCACTCTAGGCCATACTGCCTACTTTCATGTTTTTGCAGCAGAGTGAAATAGTTGGACTGAGATTGTGTAGCCCTCAAAGGCCAAAATATTTGCCATCTGGCCCTTTACAGAAAGTTTCCAAATCCCTGGTGTAAATTGCAGTAATGGTAATATGTCATAAAAATGCTGATTTCTATAGGTGACAATCACAGGTCCTGCTGACTTGCCTACATTCATAATTGATGTAAGTGCTCATTTCAGTTGGAGGTTAGTGAAAATATCGGTGGGAGTTTTTTCCATCCAACTCCACGGACGACCTGAGTTCTACCCCTGGGTCACTTGGGGACTTGTGGATCCCTGGTTAGTAACCTCTGAATGGGATTAGAATTAAAAGGACCTTTCACAGAAAGAAATGATTTTTGACCATGTGAAAAATCTACTTCCTCTCCACCCCTCACACATTGGTGTGTTGCAATTTCATATAAGGAATTTTTAAGTGGTCAATGAAAAAGAAGCCAGATCATCCCTAGAATTAGGTGAATCGGAGCCACTTTGGGCTCTTTATTACCATCCTGGCCATGGTAATACCATCCAACCTCTTGCCGGGGAAATGTCATTTCTGTCAGCTGATCCTCAGAAGACTCTGAGGTTCTCTGCACATTCGATCAGCTCCTGCCCCCTGCCCACCCCACTCTTGTCTCACCAGGGGAAAGAGCCAGAACTTCCCCCTGCCCACGCCCAGGCTTCTCCTGTCCTGTCCGCTGGATAACTCGCCGTTTCTCCTCTCGTCTTCTCTTAATGTGACATCAAGACGTACCATGGGATCTGACTTGGCCATTTCTGTGGCTATGATGTCATATTCTCCAGAGACAGCCTCAAGTATTCAGCAATAACTCATGTCCACTTAATGTGAAAATTGGTGCCATTTAATAGCATCTTCAACATGCTAACCACACCATTCCAATAATGAAATGCAAATTTTTCTTCTTTTGCAGTGGGGTCACTGTTAGACTCTTGAGGAATGGAATAGTCTCTTTATTGTGAATTGAAAACTGGAAATAAAGATGCAGAGTTTTCTTAGAGGACTTTTAAACAGTCTCTTTATCTTAGAGTCCTAGGCTATCGTATTTAATCCTCACAGCGGACTCGGGAAGTCCATATCATTGTTATTGCCTTTGTAATGCTAAGGAAACTGAGATGTAGAGACTTTAGGTTACATTGGTAATGGCAGGGTTCCAGAATTCATGGTAGTGTGTTTTTTTCCAGCTTCGGCAGAAAAGATACTTTATAGGACTCCTTATTTATAGGATTAGTTATGGGCTCTGGGTGTATTTTTATCTAAGAGGATCCTGTAGTAGCTCAAACTCTGTATAGGAAGGCAGTGAAATGGAATCGTTCTGACTATACACTCAGGATCTAGATCACTTCCTAAGCTGCTCGTCTATGCATTGCGGGCTTTGTGAGAGCCCAGCCAGCACGGCTCGGTGGTTGAGTGTAGACCTCTGAACCAGGAGGTCACCGGTCAGGACATGCCCAGATTGCAGGCTTCAAGGTTTCTTCGCCTTCAAGAAAGCATCGTGGGCCTGGCCGCGGTGGCTCAGTGGTTGAGCGTCAACCTGTGAGCCGGGAAGACAAGGTTCGAGTCTTGATCAGGGCACATGCCCAGGTTGTGGGCTCGATCCCCAGTGTGGGGTGTGCAGGAGGCAGCCGATCAATGATTCTCTCTCATCACTGATGATTCTCTCCCTCCCTTGCACTCTGAAATCAATACAGATATGTGTGTGTTTTTGAAGGACTTGGGGGAGAGCACTATCTGCAAGACCTCTTCCAGTGCCACGTAACCCTCCGTGGTCCTCGAATATTCAAGGCAAAAGCTGGCTGAGGAAGTCCGATGCGTGTGAGCTCCCCAGCCGGCCTCTCGTGGTGGCCGTTGAAGGCAAGGGCTTGCCCGGCGACGTGACCTCGGAGCTGGACCGGCCAGCACCGCAGCCACCGTCCTATGTGAACAGCTCTGCTGCTGATACAGCAAAGCTGGGGCTAGTATTGATTTTTCAAGTAAAATTTGAATGTCATCTTATTGAGACAAAATGAAGAGGATGTAGATGGAGCCAGAGCTGCTCACTGCTGCAGAGGCCGGGCTGTGGGTATCTTCTGGAACGGCCTAAAAAAATATGGTCCCTCTTCCGTGAGGGGGGGGGGGGGGAGCGGGGTAGAATGTAAGCAAGGGCCTGTATGGGACACAGCAGCAGCCCGGAACCTGGGAGCTGCCAGAGAAGCACCCGGCGGGTGAGGGGGAACACAGGGGCTTCGCCGAGCAATTAGCACTGTAGGTTCAATAGAGTTGGAATGCTGATCTGGATTCAGCCCCATCTCGGCTTGGCTTCCGAGACGGAGATTTGAACTGACAGCCTTACCACCTGTTGTTAATTGGACGTTGGTGCTTTCTCTTCCTGCTGTCATTGCTCATTACTGTCCTTGGCGTCTTTCTAAGGGAGCGAGGACAGTGGGCAGTGACCAGCCCGCAGGAGGGGGGCCCAGGTGCTCCCCTTCTCTTCCAGCACCTGTCTCTGGCTCTGCCTGGATTGGGGCAAAATCGGTGTTTTCATCCTCTTTTATCACACCAGGCTGTGGTTTTCGGCTGACCTTGCTGACTCCCTCCTGAAGGGCAGAGCTGGGAAGTCATCTTGGTGATCTCGGCACCGGGTTCTGTGCCTGGCACTGGATAGGTGCTCAGTAAAACTTGTTGGATGGCTGGGTGGAGAATAGGCGTAATTTTCCCAGCCTGAGCCCTCCTAACCGTGCTCCATTCCCCACAGCACCACCAAGGGCCATTCCAACAAAACTAGAAATACGGAGTCATCCCCACCGCGACCTCCTCCACACAGAGCAACGATTCCTGCTCTTTTTTTTTTTTTTTTTTTATCTTTCCATCTGAAAGTTCTCAAACCTGTCCTTTCTCCTTTTCATTCCTGTTGCCACCACCTAGTTCAGTGCCTTGTTACCTGGGCCTCCTGTCTTCCCTTATCTGCCGCTGGGGCCCTGCCACGCCCCTGTCTGCCGCCTACCAGAGGCTCCCTGTACCCCAGGGCAGAAAGCCCAGGCTCCTGAGCTCGGTCTCATTTCAGTCTCCCTCTGTGTCCACAGTTCTGACCACTTCCTTCCTCGGTTTTCATGCTTCAACATCACCAGGATTCTTACAGTTTCCCATGAGTCATAGTATTCGATGCCTGGAATGGCCCTCTCACTTTTGCCTTCTGTCTTCTTAGTCATACTACAGACTCAGCGTGTATGTTGCTTCCTCTAGAAAGCCTCAGCTGAAACAAGGTCAGGCGAATGGACCGAGGGAGGGAGGGCGGGAGAAGGGGATGGGAGGCGGAAGGGAAGGGGAGAGAAGGAAGTGTGTAGGTAGGTTGGTAGGTAGGTAGGTTGGGCTCTCATAAAATTCTGTGCATTCTCCAGGTACCTTATACAGGTAGACACTTCCATAGGGTATTGAGCTTCCCACATGTCTTTCAGTTGCCTAATATCCTCAAGTTCTCTCCATTTTCTAAGTTTTTATTCCTATGAGGATAAAAGCAACAGGTGAATGTGGCTCTTCTTAAGAGGATTGCCGTTATTACAGGCCCTGTCCCTGTAAAGACTGAATGAACAGAGCTACGCGGCCAGGGCTCAATCATCTCTTGGTGGAACTTGGGCTTTTTCCCCAGGCTTACATACAATGGTTATTTCTAACCATTTCCACCATGAAAGAACCTAGTAATCGGTCATTTCCTGGCATCAACTCTCTCTAGGAGCAGCTCTGGGTCCTTAGGTCAGGGTGGCACTCGAGCCTCCAGGCCAATGGCCCAGCTCCAGCGACTCTCTCAAAGCTGACGGTGTTCATCAGAGGGTCGTTCTGCAGAGTCCTTGTGGGTTTTTTGTTTTGTTTTGTTTTGTTTACTTCTTTCCCCATAAGCCACTGACTCAGAAGAGCCGGACTGGAGCTCAGGCCCTCGCTTGGGTGGGGCTTGGGTTGGCACTTCCTGAATGTTGGTTCCCATCCCACAGTCACGAAGAGTAGACGGCGCTCTACCTCAGCCACCTAATTCCTCTGGGACTGTTCCCAGAAGGAAAATTTGCTTTTTGGGGGAACAAAAATACAACCTGTAATTTTTCCCCACTTTCCCCTCTCTACTTTTGCTGTCATTTATGTGCATTTTACCCGAGTTCTTTGAGAGGCATCTCAGAGAAGACTCACCCATCCTTTCTTTGTCTAATTGCATTTCCCACAGCTGTAAGTATAACAAATGTCGCATTAACTTCCTTTAGCCTCTGGTCTACATGTAAGTGGCCCCTTTTAATTTGTTTCCAGTTCTATTGTGATATAACTGACATATAATACTGTGCAAGCATAAGGCGTACCACATAACAATCTGATATATGCATAGATTGCAAAGTGATTGCCACAACGAGATTAGTTAACAGCCATCGCCTCACCCGGTTACAGTTTTTCCCTTGTATGATCTACTTTTCAGATCTACCCTCTTAGCAACTTTCAAATATACAGTACAGGATTGTTAACTGTAGTCCTCACGTCTACATTCATAAATGGTCCCCTTTACGCGTCATCTTCTGTGTCTGGGATTGACCCGTATGAAATAGCAACAATCCCAAAATCCCGCAATGGGATTTTGTCCAAAAAAAGGAATACGCAGAAACAAAGGGACCACATAGGTCCCAGAAACGACAGAGAGGCCTCTCATCCCATGTCCCTGTGCTCTGTGCTGAGTTACGCTCCCCCCTTTTCAGTGCTCTAGAAAGGCTTCTGTTCCTGGTGAAAGGCTTCATAGCCAACTTGCTGGAAAATAACCAAATTAAAAGTATTCACTTCCAACTCTCACTCATTTCTGGAACACCTTCTTACATGTGACCTACATAAAGGGCGTAGCAATGGATCCACTATGTGGTTACAGATGTAGCACAGTTCTCTGCACCACTCCAAATGACGTACCTTTATGCTGTTGAAACTTAAAGTTTCCAAACATGAATTAACTTGGTCAGATAGAGAACCTAGTTCATCCACCCTGGGAAATGTTGCTCAATGGTTAGAGTGCTGGCCTGCACACCGAAGGGTCACAGGTTCAATTCCTGGTCAAGGACACATAATGTACCTGGATTGCAGGTTCATTCTCCCGCCCAGGTCGGGGCACATGCAAGAGGCAGCCAATCGATGTGTCTCTCACACATCTCTCTCTCTCTCTCTCTCTCTCTCTCTCTCTCTCTCTCTCTCTCTCTCTCTCTTCTCTCTCTCATTCCCTTCCACTCTCTCTAAAAATTAATGGGCAAAATATCCTCGGGTGAGGATTAACAACAACAAAGAACCTAGCTCATCCAATTACCGTCTGCTTTATGTATTTAGCTGTGTGTGGGCCTCCTTAAAAGGGGCCTGGGAACCAGGGTCAGAACTAGACCGGCCAGGGGGTGAAGTTTATGCATCACTGTGCTATAAACAACAGTGCGGGTACCACTGGCCAAGCCCTGAGAGCGTGGCTGCGGATGTGGGGACTCCCGGTGTTGTTGTTTATGCCATTTGGTAAATATTTCCACTCAAGCCCTCCGCTAGCTGATGGCATTTCATTTTACAGCCCATCATGATGATAGGAACCAATCCCAGGGAAACATCAACAAGCCGTTATAAACCATAGTGTTGGTAGATGAATGTGACCCCAGAGACCTCCACTCCATCCGCCACCCCCCATCCCCTCACAGCCCCCCCCTCCACTCCCTTTCGTGTTCAGTGAATTTCTTTAGCCAAAATGGTTGCCATGGCTCTTGGGTCAAAAGGAGGATATTTGGAGGGATTTTTCTAAACACTCACATATAAATGTTGAGAAATAGGACTCTGAGAAGCAGGAGTCATACACAGACCCCAGCCCTGCTCAGTGAGTAAGACAAAAGGCAGCGTGATCTGTAAATACAGTGCCGTGAGTTCAAATGAGTATGGGGGCGGGGAGAGTGGTCTGTGACACGGAGCATGCCTTCTCCTCCCTCTGAACACAGCCTCCTAAGACATTTTCCATTTTTGAACAAGGAAACAACAATTACATTTTAAGTTGCATTGGTTAAGAACAGAAAAATATAACTTGGCCTGAGTCCCCATCCTGGCCTTTGGAACGGGTTGGTCTGTAACACCACACTAAGTCTGTTTTCTATCAGTGATTCCTAGCCAGCTTATTAAACAGATTTATACAATGAAAGAATCTAATAACAGAAACATTCACCTCCTTTATTACTTGGCATTATTTATGGTTGGAGTTTTTTTTTCAGCTACTTTTTTTATGCACCGGAATCTGGCAACATTATTCTTAGAAAGTTTGTGTATCGCAGCCTGAGTGGGTTGGGGGAGTATTGGAGGTGACCCCTCTGTCCCACCGTGTGGGCTCCCCTGCCAGAGACGCCCAGGACCTGCCCGTCCCATCCTCTGACTGTTCTCAGCATGGAATCCTGCTTCCTTGTGGAGTCCCTGATTCTAACCCAAACAAGGATCGATCCCCACCCCCACCTCTAAGAAGTAAAGCTTCTTCCAGCCCCGAGTTTAGTGACAGGAGAAAAAGAGAATCTTAGCCTGTGTGAGAAGGCTTAGAGTGAAATTAGATAATTTGTTACTGATGTGCAACTGTCAATCAAAATGTTCAGGATGGAGCGCTGGCCGCTGTTGCTCCGTGGTTAGAGTGTCAGCCTGCACACCAAAGGGTTTCGGGTTAGATTCCCAATCGAGGGCATGTACCTGGGTTACAGGTTTGATCCTGGGCCCAGTCGGGTGCATGCGGGAGGCGACCAATGCATGTGTCGCTCACACACTGATTTTTTTCTTTCTCTCCCCGCTCCCTTCCAGTCTCTCTAAAAATCAGTGGAACAGGCATCCTGTGGTGAGGATTAACAAACAAAAAAAGTTCTTTTTTTTTTTTTTTTCCAAGATGGAATCTTTTTCAAGAATCTTCTTTTCTCCTCACTCATTCCAGGGTAAGGAGGGAGTGTGGATAGGTAGGGGAAATGTTTTGAGAGAACTGGTGTGGGGAGATGAGCACACAGGAAGACTAAACTCGATAGCATCCCTCCCCCAAATTGCCCCGTTAGGAGAGGCAGCATGGGGCTGCTTGGAGGGCATAACTGGACCTGAAGTGGGTGTCAGATGGGCTATGGCGTGGCCAGTGTGGGCCCTGCCCCCTGACCCCGCCCTGCCTCGCTTGCCCTCTGCTTCCCAGCTTCATCCTGTCATGAGAGAATATTCTGATGTGTTTGTTTTCCCTGAAAAAGAGCAGTTCCCTCTCAGAAAGGCATTGCCCCTCTACCCGAGGGCATCCCTCTCCCAAGGAGAAGACATTCGTAAGGCTCTGGGAAGTGGAGTGGAGCTGATGAGGTGATCCTCCAAGAGGTGGTTTTGGATCGTGAAGCCACCATTGTGGGGAGGTGGTGGCTTGTTTGGGGGATCTGGGTTGAAGAGGAAGGAGATGGCAAGGGGGCAACTGGGAGCGACCCAGGAATCCACACCCCCTTGTAAGAAGCAGTTCATGAAGTCAAATGGGAATTTGGAAAAGGTAGCCGTGAACACCCATGAACGAGAACATCCGTGGTTAGAGCTGAAGGTATAAAATTAAGGGAAAGCTTATGCTTAAAAGCAGCTTTCCTTATAAAAACGACAGCATTTAGGTTACCACCTTAATAAGGAAGCCATATCCCAGCCATGTGGCAGGAACTAGTTCATGTGGTTAATAATCTAGATATGTAAAAGGCTAACATGCAAAGTGTCCCCTCGGGAGTTCGATTGCTCACTAAGATGTGCGCCGACCACCAGGCGGTGCTGCAGAACATGGCGGGTGACCAGCAGCAGCGGTGGGGCACTGAGGGAGCAAGGGAAGGAGGAGGCGGGGAGGTGGGGGAACCTGATCCGCCCTGATCGCTGGCCAGGCCTAGGGACCCTACCCGTGCACCAATTTCATGCACCAGGCCTTTAGTAATAAATATAAGAATTCAGCAGTAATGAACCTAGTTCTGGTTCTCAGTTGTCTGTGGGAATTGCCATGGGTTTGCCGGGTAAGAGGATCAAAGAGATCACATTTCTTCTTCTTTCAGATTCCCAGCCCTTCCTCCCTGCTCTGTCTGAGCTTCCATATCTTTGACCCACTGGTCCCTATTTTGAGGGGTCTTCTGAGTAATCTGGAATGAGAGCATCGTAGAACTCTCAAATCTCTCTCTGGGCTGCATCAGAAACCAGCATTTCCCCTGAGCCCTGGCATTAAGTTAAGCCGTGAACCCAAAATTAGGAGTGTAGGAGACAGGAGGAGGAAGAGGCCTCCAGGTCCTGCCCTCCACGACTAAGTCTCATCCTGTCTAAACAGATTATTCTCTGGCAAATACTGTCAGAGGAAAAAGGGGTCCGGTTCTGTCAGCCTGCGTGGAAGGCAGAACAAAGAAGAGGGAAGGCTTTGTTCCAAATGGCTGCTGAGGATCTTCCAGATCATCAGTGTCAGCTTAGCTCAGCAGATAAGAGCACGGAGTCTAGTGTAATCTATATCACCCTCAATTCCCAGCTCTGCCTCTTCTAGCCGTGTGACCGTGGGCAAGTTGCTTAACCTCTCTGTGCCACAGTTTCTCCATCCACAAAGTAGTTTGCCTACGTCCTAGGGTTGTTGCGAGGATCAGTGAGTTAATGTTTGCAGAACACTTAACATACTGCTTCCCCACCACACAAAAAAATACTGCCTGACCATAAATGCCATGTAAGTATTAGCTATTATTATTGTCACATATTTTGTGTGAATGTATATAAATGTGATGTATGTATGTCTTTCCTTTTTCTTTTTTTCTTATTTGAGCTCAGACTATATGGAGGGCCTAACTTGTTCTATATATCAACACATATTGAAGTTTATTTTACGACATTGATTTAACATCAACTTTCTTTTGAGAAAGTTTTATAACCAACCCCATCAGAGATTGCAGACTCACTGTAGTAGATTGGACCTTAACTGTGGCTGATGGCGTTACATCCTTCAAAGTCCAAATTTGGGATCTCTAGTCAGGCTGTTTGGTTTGGGAAAACTTTAGATATTTGTTTTTTAAATCCATATTAGGACACATTATTCTCTGTTTGGAGAACTTGGAGTGTACTAATTTCTAGGCTGCTTGAGGAACTTGTAGGTAAATTGCTGCTGTTAAATCCCCCTGAAATATAGGGTGGAAGGGAAGTTGGCCTCCTGTGTGTAAAAGACACATGTTCAAAGTGTTGGAGCAAATAGGTCTCTTCACAGCTCAGCCGTGTAAGACCTGCACTTCTCTAGACTCTTGCGGTTTCTGGGAGTTCTGTTAGAATCAAAAGGGGGGAATCTTTTGATCTGTTCCTTAACTGTGGGGCCTGGTTCATCATTAAGAGGTGTTCTCCCTGTATCACCCCTTAGAACAGTGGATCTGGATTCCACATTTTAGAGTTTCTGGATATCTGGGGAGGTATCCATTAGGCAGGCCTGTCAAAGGACATGCTTGGAAGGGAACAAGGAGACAGGGGGTATCAGCCCAGGTGGGCTTCAAGTCTCATGGATGCCCAGTCTCCCACAGGCAGATGCCCTGTGTGATCCACATCTGCTTAAGAGGCTGGCGTGTTGGCACACCCCAAAATGACACTGACCTTGGCCATGCTGTCGGGGTAATTGGACTTTCAAGATGACCTGCCTGAACAATCTCCCCACTGTGGCTGGCACAAACGGGCTTTTCTTTAGCAGCAGACGTCCACGTCTTTTCACTCCAACTTTTTTTCCTTGAACAAACATATGTATTGTGGCCAGTGCAAGGAAAATCCCACTCATCCTTTCGTTCTGGGTTGTTTCTGTCCTGGGACAATAGTCCAGTGTGCCAGGGGCCCTCAAAAATCTGGTTTCCATGCCCGGGTCTAGTTTTGTGAATCTCCTTGGAAGACCCTACAGCCAGGAAGCCATTGGTATTGCCGAAGGACCTCCTACCGCCACCAATGGCATCGCTGGCTTTGTCTCGGATTGGCTTTTGTTTCTATTGCCAGAGAGAGTGCTTCAGCGAGAGCTTGAGTGTCAGTTCTGAATTTATTAGGAAAAGATTCCCAAGTCGAAGAGCTTTCACAGTGCCTGTCTTTTCCCTTCATTACCTCAATGGGCATAACGCGGGATTGGCATCCTCCTTTGAACATCGACATGGCTCAGGTAGAAGAAGTGTGTTTGCAAGCGCTGCTGATGAGTAAGCAAGCACATATATGTGTATGGATTTCAGAGAGGAAGAGAGAGGGAGAGAAAGATAGAAACATCAATGACGATGGAGAATCATTGATTGGCTGCCTCCTGCACATCCCACACTGGGGATCAAGCCTGCAATCTGGGCATGTACCCCGACTGGGAATCAACTGTGACCTCCTGGTTCATAGGTTGACACTCAACCGCTGAGCCAAGCCAGACGGGCTAAGCCAGCACTTCCAAGCGCTATGTGCAAGGCGAGGCACTTCACATCTGGAATCTCGTCAGTCTCCTCAAAATCCTGAGTCTTTTTATCACTGACGCCGCCTGGATTAATCAAGAAACCTACTCTGTGTTAGGCATGGACCACATAATGAGGAGTAAATCAGAAAGACTTGGGTAGTGGAAGTGTTGTTCCCAGTGTAGCACTGTTATGTCCATCAAAGAGGAGACGGAGGGTCAGAGAAGCATGACTTGCTCGAGGCCATGCAGCTTGGAAGTGCAGAGCCACAGTGCAGATGCCTGCCTGACTGCATCAAGGGCCCTTCCACTGTGCCATGCTGCCTTCCTCCCGGAAGCTTCGTCTGTGGTTCCACTTAAAACATGAGGAAACATCTGGAATATTAGTTTTCAACCGCATTTCAGATGCAGAAAGTGGAGCCCAAGGAATAGCCCCGTTGGCTCCTCACTGAGAGCGGGTAAGAGTAGAAAAGAATTGCTGATCGCAAGCATTCTGTTACCAGAATAACCCCACAGGAGAGGCCCGGCTGGACTGGGATTTGTGTGGGCCAGACGGTGGAAGGGATTTATTTCCAACGTTGGAGGACAGAGCTTGGCTCCCGGTCCAGCTCCGCATCCTCCCTGGAGCCCCGCTCGCCCGGAGGTGCAGCATCTGGACCAGGGCCTTCCGTGGGGCCGAGCTGCAGGGCCAAGGCGGTTAACGATTAAACAAGAAGCAGCCTTTGGCTCCAAACTTCATGGTGTGGGTTCCAGGGCACAGGATAAAAATATACAACTGGAAAGACAAGCTCCCAATTAAGTGGACGAGCTCGAGCAAGAGACGCTGCAATACGGTGTCGCCAGTGACCACACGCGGGCCTGCTGTCTCCTCAGACGCCCCGTTCTCCCCGCCCCATACTTAGCGTTGGCTCCGGGACCCTGTGGGGGACGTCCGCTGGCAGCACTGGCTTTTTCTCCTTCCCATTCAAACAAAAACTTGCTTGCCTTCCACTCCGCGATTTATCTTGTGTCGCCTCCGAAGAGCAGCATGTCAGAACTGGAAGGCCCTGGGAGAGCCTTGAGCCTGGTCCAGCTCCCTGGTTTGGTGCTGTGGAAGGTGAGGTCCAGACAGGAGAAGTGACTTGGCCGAAGTCACGTTGTCACCTAGGGGAGTGGCAGGGAGGAGACTGAAGTTCAGGGCGTCTGATGTCCCTATCATCACACCCCCCCACCCTGCCCATGTGCACAAAACCAGCACCATTTGGCCACCTGCCCTGGCACTTTTTCCATTCCCCCCAAACATAAGAAGGCTCAGCCTTCCTCCTCTGTCACAGGAAAGGATCCTAAGGCAGGGGGTGTATGCGGCGCCCACAGAACGGACAAGAACAGATGCCAGAAAGGGAACCACAGAATCCCGGCGAGCAGGCCTGGGCCCTCACCCTCTGACCGCATTCCCTCTCCAAGAACATGTGGTGGGAGGGCCAGCTTCGGCCTCCTCGGAGCTCCCAGCCCGCAGCAGCCCTCATGGCTCTGAGCTCCTGGCTTCCCCTCGCCACTGACTTGCCCTCTCCCCGCTGCCTGGGACAACCCTACCGCTACAGTGACTTTGAGTCCTGCCAAGACGGGCCCAATCGTTACTTTGAGACTCACGTTCTTGCCAAGCCCGAAATAGTAATTGCCTGAAGGATTCCAAAACGCTGGCTTTATCTGCCGTGGAGACTCAGTAAATCAAAACGCAGGTCTTATCTCTCTGTTCTCTCCTCTCTGTTGTGTGGTCTCCTAAATGAAAAATGTGACCGCATTGCCCCACACAGCTGGCCCGATGTTTAATTATTTCAGCTTGCTAACCCGCTATGCCGGGCCAATAAATTGTATGCAGGGAGCGGAAAATGCTCTGGTCCCGGTCTCCTTTGTGAGAAATTGTTGATTTCAGCCACCAGAGGGAATTCCAGATTTGAGTGTGCTTCGCAGCAACTGTATTTTTGTGATGTAGGAACTGCTCTGCACCCATCTGAGGGTCAGTGTGCTTAGAAAACGCCTTTAATCCTCACCAGACATTCCAGTGGTGTGCCCTGTTTTGAGGCTCCGTGTTTTGAGGCCCGGGTGGCCTGCGGACCCGGCTGGCTCCATCTGACCCTCTGGTGCTGTGCTCTCTCCTCAGAGTCGTCTGGTTAACGACAGAGTCAGGGGTACGAGCCAGGGGCCTCAGTGATTCTCCCCAACTCCGAGCACTCTCTAGCCTCACCCCTCAACGCTCCCCCACGTGGGCCTGGATTCTGACCCCTGTCTCAGGCCCTTTGTCTTTGCTCACACCAGTCCCCACCATGTGCCCTCACTCACCCCCTCACCTCACCTTCTCACCGCACCTCCTCTTCCCTTCCATCGCCAGATGCCACCTGCTTCTCCGTCAAGAGGCATTTCAGGGGGCAAATCCTTTGTGCCGCCTTCTCTCCCCGTCAGTCTTCGGGAGGCTCAGAGGTTCCCTGGCCGTCTGCCTTGCTCACCGGTCCGTTTCCCTGTTTCACCGAACTGCAGGGGGAGGACTTCATCTTCGCGTCTGCGAGTGCCTCACACTCAGGTAGTGTCTAGTCCATCGCAGGTGCTGAGCAGATAATGTGCTGAGTGGGAGATGTACTTTCAGGGAAAACCTGAGGTTCTTGGAGCGGCAGAAGATGCAGCCATTGAGCTGTATATACTTCTTGCCCAATAAAAAAAAAAAGGAAAAGAGGGAGGGGGCGCTGGGGGAGGGAGAAAATAAAAAGGTCAGTTCCTCAGCAAAGAAACCCTGAAGGGGGTGGCCCCCTTCTCTTCTCAGTCCGACACCTGCCCCATTCCTCCGGGTAATACACAACAATTCCTGCCATTTAGGTTTATTAAATTAACAGTTTCAACTTAAATTATGTTTAGCCGTTTCCCCCTAAGGAATTCCTCACGTATGCGATCGATGGTGCGGGAACTCCAGCCACTGCCAAGGCCTTCGTGCAGCCGCTACTGGGTGAACCAAGAGTCCTTTTCTGCATCCGCCTCTGTGATACCGTTAGTCTGGGAGGCTCGTGTAAACCCTGCGGTGGGTTTGGCACAAATAAAACCGGTTTTCGCTGCTTTATTCCCCTAAAAAGTTCAGGCTTCCTGAGCATAGTGTCTCCTCTCTCAGGTTACTATCCTGTGTGTTATGCCCTTTGTCTTGTACTTAGTGGTTTTCCCCAGGTGTTTGATTGATTTGTGCACTCGGGTGCCAGGCTTTTAGGAAGCCTTTGCTCCCTGCCTTCCTGCCACCCTCACCAGCTCAGGACGAAGCGGACGGGCCAGTGAGCGTGCCCACCCAGGGGTCCACGTAGAACAGGATGTCATGACGATGTGAAAGCCGCACCGCCCGAGCAGTAGGTTGTGTGCTTTTATTCCTCGCTCGTACATTCGCCTGCTGACCATTTTGCTACCGGCAAAAAGCCCTTCTCAGGCTCCTGTTTATTTGTGGGCCTGCGTGAGGTCAGCCTGGTGAGCTAGACAGTTCCTGGTGCCGGGGCCGTGGTCCAGGGAGGTACCCCTCCTGGTGGAGTGATGAGGACCCTAGGAAACGGCCCTGTGCAGGCAACTGGGCTGGCAGAGCAGTGGCAGTAGGAGGGGCCGCTGGCAGGCACATTGGGGATCCCCCAGACGCTTGGGCACATTGGGGATCCCCCAGATGCCTAGGTGGGGCCAGAGAGCTGGGGCTGTGGGTAAGGCAGGGTCTTGTTCCCCGACGCCCGAAGCTGATCGAGGCAGGAGGCAATGCCCAGCTTGGTGGGCTTGTCCTCAGGGGTAGGACAGAGCCTAGGGGTCAGGCCCTGTGTGGGAGCTGCCGGGTGGTCTGTTGGGGGCAGGGGGCTGGCGCCGACCCTCCTCCCTCCGCTCACCCCAGGGCAGGCTTGGTGAAGAACCTGGGTGAGGTCCGGGGGCGGGAGCAGCCCTGGGGGAGCACGCCAGCTGGCCCTGACTGAGACCAGAATGCCCTGACCAAGCTGGTTCTGTGGACCTGACCCGTCAGACCAAGTGGCAAAGGGATGGCGAAGGTGGCGTGGGCGCTGCGGGCATCCCAGGAAGTGCAGGAAGCAGCCAAGCTCGGTCCTGCCTTCGGCTCCTCTCCTTCCACAATCACACAGGACCAGCCCCTGGCCAGGTGGGTCTAGAGCCCAATAAAGCCCAGGAGGACGTCCTGCTGGTGGAATCTGCCCTTTGTTCAAGAACATGGCTGTGGCCAGAAGTTAGTCAGGCTTCTGCCGCTGACCTCTGCCCCTTTCTGAGGCAGGAGTAGAGCTTCTAGGAGTAACTCTTCTCATTGGAACCTCCCTTCTCGGGCTCCAGGATGTGCCCTCTCTACTCCTTGGTGGCGTCTGAGCGCCCGCATCTCCTCTCTTCCTCTCCTGCTGTTGGAGCAACTGTAGTCTTTCCTGAGACCCCAGGGCAGCACCATCTCCCTCTCCTCTCACCATCGCGGCCACACACCCCTCCCTCCCCTAAGTGCAAACGTGGCCACGTCCGAGTGTCCTGTGGCCTTAGCAAGGGACAGACGGCTTAATAACACGTGGAACCACAAACAGACGAGAGGTTATTTCTCATATTTCTCCCCGCCCTGCGGTGGGGCAGCCGCCGGGTGTGGGGTTTCTGGGGGCCGCTCCTGCTCTCAGGACGTGGGCTCTTTCCAGCCAGCACTGTCCACCTGCAGCTTCTGCGGCGTTAGCAGTTTCGTCTCCCATATTTGAGTCCAGCTGCAGCGCCTTTGATGTTGGTCCTGTCATGTTAAACGTTAACTGTAATTTCTCTGGGCCCTCGCCGGAGAGTGCATTCCTGCTGTTGGTATGATAATAGCCACTGCTCTGTGGGCTGTGCTCTGGCAGCCCACCTCAGCAGATGCTCATGGTGCCAGAGGAAGAGCTTCGTTCCATCTGTTGGGAAACATGGGCTTGGACCTGGCCTGCAGGAAGCCATGTGACCTTAAGCCAGTCCGTTCTCTTCTCCGAGCCTCATGGTCCTGCTCTGTGAAATGATGGGGAGGGGTTAGTAGACCTCTCCAAGCCTTTTCGCCTCTAAGTCTGAGGTTCCAGGATTCGAAGAATGCAGTTATTCTCAGCTCCTCCTGCCTCTGCCTCAGCTGACTTCCCTCCCCGCTGTTCCTTTCCGTGCGCACATCCTCGTCGTCAGCCATGATCCGGGAACACTGCTCTTCTGTGAGAACCCAGGGTCATGCTGGCCATTTGAACCCGAAATCCACAGAGAGCTTTTTATTCTAATAAAAAGGCACCATATTGGCGACGTGACACCCCCTACATCAAACTCTTACCGTATTAAGGACACCTTAGAACTCAGATCTGCAGGCTGGCCTAATCATTTACAATTGTGCTGTGATTACGATAAGGAATAATTAATTATGCCTATTGGTTTATTCCACTGTCAGAATGTTGATGCTAGGTTTTCATATTGTCTCTGTCACTAAAGATGATAATTAAATAACATGTCAAATGTATTGATCATATGCTTATAAATGCGCTTGCTATGCCGTAGAGGCCTCTTATTGTTACAGTATGTCACAAGATTGAATTCCAAAGTTTGCCCGGCCATCTCAGGCTGCTTAAGAGATCTTGTTTTCTTCTTCTCCCTAAACCACAGGTTTCTGATGGCTTGCCATTTTGACATTGACGAAAGTTATTTCCCTTTCCTCTCTAGTTCATGCCGTAGCTCGTTTAGCCCTCAGTCAGAATGGCCAGGAAACGTTTACCTGCTTTAGCGACAGGACCCGGAGGGTGTAATCAGACTTTTTCTAACATTTGCTTTGGATGTTTCAGATGTTTTCTCAATAGGCAACGAGGATTTCTTCAATCTGCCTGAAACATGTGTAATAAGCCCTTCCGTCCTAATAATAATATGTCACCCGTGTACAATGCTTTAGCATCTACAAAGGGCCGTCGCACACGTTGTCTCAGATGGATTTGAAAGCATGCTGTGGTGTAGGCAGGGATTATTACTGTTAGTTCAGTTTACAGATCTTGTCACAAAGAGGCCCAGTGAACTTAAGATTTTTCCGTATTATAAACATTAGTAAGCAGTAGAGCAGAGACTAGAACTCGTGTCTTCTGAATCCTTGACCTAGTGTCTTTTGACCTCCGTTGCTTTTTTCTAATGAGCTTTACCAACATAACTAAAATGTGGTATCTCCCGTGTCCACTTTTTGCTCGTTTGTTTCAAGTAGGCTCTCGGTTTCTGTCTAGCATCCAGTCCTCTGGATCCATGTGGCATGAAACTAAACGGCCACAGGTCCCTAACCCAAGAAAGGACAGAGCAGAAGATCAAGGTGAAAGATGCTGGTTCTCTCTGACTAAGAGATGGACCCACTGCCCTCCTCCCTACCCTCATCCCCTTGTACCCATCCATCCTCTGGATTCTTAAGGAGCTCGGGGCCATTTTCAAAGAGCTCAGTTGTGGTCCTGGGGCCAGGAAGAAATGCATGAGCAAAAGTAGTGTTGGTGCGTGGCCCAGGAAGAGGCCGGTGGGTCTAGGGAGGTAGGAGGTTTGGGCCAGGCAGCCCTTTCCTCCTATAATGAGGCACGCGTGAGGCGCTCACTCCAGGGAAGGTGCTAGTCTCTGGAAGACTGGGTTTTAGAGGCGCTGCTGCATTGAGTCGTTTTTAAGACGGAAAGAATTCTTTTCTCCCATCCCTCTTGGTGAGGACCCAGGCCTGCCTGCTGAGGTCACACCCACCCCTCCAAGCCTTCCGCCACCCTCTTAGGAACGAGGTTGTAACTCAGCCACAGTTCGGCTGGGAACTTTCTTAAGGCTTGAGGCTTGGCCAAGAACATGGCCTCGCTGTGCCTCCCACTCTTCCTCCTCCCCCGCCCTCCGGCCTCCACTTCATTTCAAACAAGTGAGTTGTGTTGGTTCGTTTTTTTTAATGAGGTTTTTCCAGCCTCTTGTTTTTTTGTCCTTGACCATAAAGAACTCCCAGTTACTTGAAGCTGAAAATAAAATTTGGCCAGAAGTGAGCTGAGAATATTGTCTCATTATTGGTGTTGATATTTTTAAGTCTCTCTTTAAAAAAAAAAGAAAGAAAGAAAGAAAAAGGCTCTGGGAGAAAGGGGGGATTTGTCATGAGATGAATATCTGTTTGAGGCCCTAGAGTGAGGACTTCACATCTTCTTCCTGAAAACAAGGCGCCTTCCTTCTTTGCAGGGCGAGTGGTGGCTATTTTGATGCCTTTTGGAAGCACCACAATCAATTTGATTGAGCTGCTATGCCGTTGGTGTGCTTTTTTAATTTTTTCTTTTTAAGGCAAAAGAAAAAGGATAATGGTCACATGGATTTAGCATCACATGGGGAAATGTGCTGTAACCCAACGGTCCTTTGGACAGCTAATGACCACGGGCCAGAGTGTTCATTTCACAAAAGGGAGTCAGTCTTTTAAAGATGAGAAGACTTTTGTCTAGAGCCCAAACTTCCCCAGGGGAAGGACTCATGTATAACCCATCCTGATTATTTTTCTTCTTCAGTCTCACTGGCTGAAGATGCGTGTGTGTGGAGCCCTCGGCTACCACATGGGAAGGAGTGCTGTGAGCAGTCCCGGCTTCCAGTCTCAGCTGGACCCTCCCTGGAAACCCAGCAGTCACAGGCACGGCCCTGACTGCCTGGGGGCTGCTGCTCTATCAAGCGAAGCGGTAAAACGCCTCCTTCCCACCTTGGAGAACTGGTTCGGGAGAGAAAATTAGTTGATCATGTAAAAGTGCTTTAAGAAACACTGAGATGTTCTCAGAATTATCAATGTGAGGGTGTGCAGGGGAGGCGAGTTTGGGGAAAGAACTGGTGACCAGGCTCCCCAGTTCCTTCCTCCATATGGCATCTCAGTCAAAAAGTGGGTCTCTGTTTCCTCCGTAGACCCCACTTCCTTCAGAGCCCATTCATCACTGCGGTGCAGCATCCCCAGGAAGCGGCGGCCCGTCTGCCCGGCTCCGCTGCTCCTAAGCTATCCAGCAGAAGCAGGCGGCCCTCACTCATCCTCGGGCCCCTGGGGCCTGTGCGGGTTAGTTGGCTCCTTGTTTCCCCTCTTTCCCAGGCTGCCTTTTCCCTGGTCATTTGTGCATTCCTCCTGGAGGGAAATGATAACTCATTGTCAAGGCTCGGATAAGAGACAAGGTGGGAGCTGCTGGTGTCTGAGGTGTTTGGGGTCTTTTCGTCAGGTTCACGCTGGCTTCCAGCTGCAGCCCTCGTCCTTGCTCAGCGGGGCCTCCTCCCTGTGTTCCAGGGCCCCCCGGGGAGCCTCTGCCAGAGCACTTAGTCCACGGGCCTTTCTGTGGCTCACCCGCCTCTCAGGCCGGGACTCCCCCCTCCTGTGTCTCTGCACCCCCCATGCCTGACCCATGCTATGTATTCAGGGAGTGTTTCCATGAATGAGCAAATGAATGAATGGATTAGAGACGGAAGGGACCTGGAATACTTACACCCATCCTCCTTCGTTGTACACATTGATGAAAGTGAAGCCCAAAGCTGCTCCGTGAATTGATAACGCAGAGAAAACTAAAATCGAGATTAAATATAATAAATGTATCTATTTATATATGCCTTCCTATACTATATCACACATGATATATACAAATAATCTCAGTTCCAGTATATCCTGACTCTAGCGCATTTATATATATGTGTTCTCCGACTCAGAGTTGTCTGTGTGTTAAAAAGTTACCTGAGCTAAGTCTCTCCTTGTTCAAAAGTCTGCTGTTCTAAGAATGTCATGAGTTTTCAGAAGACATGTTTGAGCTTCTTGAGGAGAATTTTAAAAATAAATAAGCTAGTGAGTTACTGCAAAAGAGTTTTTTGGTTAAAAATTTTTATCTTGAAACCCATCTCCACCAGGGTCCCATAGGAGCACCTTGCCACCTTCCTTTACAGTGTACAGATAAGCCAGTGTCAACACGACCATGTCCCCTAATCTGGTTAGAGAATTCGTGCCTGAGCTTTAGAAGCTCCCCTCCCCTCTGCCCACCACCCACCCAGCTCCTGGTTGGAGGCTTTTAAAGGTGTGACTCTGTCTCGTGGTCACATTTAGGGAGCAGCAGAATCCTGGTTTCTGTGCCAAGCAGAGACCCTGGCCAAGAACTCTCAGCCCTTCGCACGGCGCCTGACCAGTTCAGTCTGTGGGGCTGACACCCGACCTCCCTCCGTCCCAGATGTCCTGGGGCAGCCTCGCCCTGCCCTGCACAGCTTAGGCCTCCCCGAGGTGGGAAGGGTGACCCTGTGCCTCGGGGTGGTGAGCCGGCTCCCAGAAGACCTGCGCTGGCTCTCCCCGAGGCTGTGCTGAGCAGCCGAGTTACACACCAGTTCATTCTTGGTCAGTGGCAGGCACATTTCATACTGAATTCCACCCCGTGGGGCTGTGTCTAATTGGACAAATTTGAACAGCAGGCAGCATGGCCACTGCAGCAAGGAACATTGATATATGGCCCAAGCGAGGGACTAAAATCTTAAAGTGACAGGGGCTCTTTTTCAAAGAATGACTGGCTAGACTCCAGGAGTAACAGGCCCGACTAGCAAGGGAGAGAGATGGGCCAACTCTACAAAGCAGAGCTGCCATGTCTGCTGCTATCTGTGGCGAGATAAACAGGAGGGGGTGGCCCCTGGGGACGGTGCTCTGGGAACCAGTCTTGCCGAATGCCTCTCCCACCAAAAGACTCGCAATATCTGATTAAACCTGGCGAAAATATTCCGCAAGGAACCCTTGACAGGAAAAGAAAAATGAAAATTTGTGTTTTCATACATTACTGAGCACCTACCATGCGTTAAGTCAACATCCATCACATGCCTATTAAACGCTAGTATGGATACTATTAAATGCCCTGTCATTGGACACAATGGAGCTTGTGAAATCTATGGCCTAGGGAGGAAGAAAAACATTAATCAAATAATTTCACAAATAAACCCAATTACAAATTGTGTGAAGTGTTACAAAGGAAATAGTTCATGTGGTCTGAGAGCGTATGAAACGGGTACTTGGGGACCATTTCCCTGAGGAAGTCGCATTTAAGCTAAGCCCTAAGGGGTGAGTTAAGTCAGCAGATGGGGCAGGGACCCGGGAGATGAGGAGGATAATTGAGGTGATAGAGGGCTTGTGTGGCTGGGCTCGGTGCCAGAGGAAAACGGCCTGGGGTGAGGCTGTGGGGTCTTGCTGCTCACGTGATGGATTTTAGTCATATTTGAGTTTTGCAGAGATCACTGTGAAGGACAGACTGTTACAGAAATCCAGTAGGAGACGAGGCACTGGACAAGGCTGGCATCAATAACAAGCTGAGGTGGGCAGATATTTAGGACTTTGTGATGGCATCAGTAGGGGTGAGTGAGTGAGAGAGGAGATGTAAAGGAGGGCTCGCAGTCTTCTGACTTATTTCCTCCATTCCCTGGGAGTTCCCAGTCATGTGAAGAAGGAGGCATGGACATGTTGAGTTTCCATGGAGATGTCAAGATGTTGACTCCACATCTGCTGCCTTTGACATCCTGCAGTCATGGTGAAACAATTCTGCCGTCGCCCTGATGGGGCAGGTGAAGCCAGAGGCCCATCTCTTGATTAGGAGTGTGCGCTGTTGTCCTGTCCGGAGTGCTTATCACAGTGCCAGGCCCCTCGTAGCTGTTCAACACATGCTTGTTGTTGACAACGTACGACAGGTGCTGGATGTAGGAGAAGCACATAGGAGGAGACGAGGGAGAGCTGGAGGACCTTGGGAAGGTTACATAAGGCTAAGACTGTCGTGCCTTCCAGGAGCCCCCAACCTTTTCTGAAAGGCAAGAGAAATGTTGGTGAGACAGTAGCAACTCTGAGAACCCTCAGGACAAAGGGGTGGAGGGATGGAGATGGTGGAGGCTGAGAGTGAGAGGTGGGTTCTTTGGCTGGTCAGTATCCAAAGGTTCTTGCTGATCTTCAGAGAGACCGCCCTTTTATAAGGCATGTGGCACGCCCCACTGGCTTGTTTCACATTCCCCGGCTCAGATTCTGACAGGGTAACCACAATTTCAGAGCTTCTGAAATGTCCTTAGAAGTGTGTGTGTGTGGGGGGGGAGGGGGGGGTTTCCTCTCCATTATTCGAGCAGAGACAAAAGGTCCAAACCCTTCTTACATCCTACTGCTAGGCGCAAGAGAAAGTGAAAGAGGAATTCTTGTTAAGAAAACCATGAACAAAGGACACATTTCGGTGCCACTTCTGTCGGTGCCACCTGGTGTGTGCTCAGCGCACAGCAGGTGCACAGCCTGTGCTGCGGGCCCGAAGCGGGGCTGACAACAGCTTTATCTGCCCGTCATCGAGCCCATGATGGGTTTGGGTGGTGTGCTGTTTTGGTTTAGACCAGACGGGCCTTTTCCATGGATCATCCTGGGCTGGTCTGTCTCTTTTGCATGTTGGGCTAATCTTCTCCATATGTGTGTCTGGTCTGGCCTGTGCATCCCGACCTCCCATGCGGAGGGCGAGGCCGCTTCAGACAAGTGCGGAGAGTCGCCGCCCGGCCTGCCGGGCTCTGGAGTCGGGCCGTTGGCTGGTTCTCTGAAGAAGGCAGCTGTTTGGAGGCCTCCTCTTTCTCTTTCTAGAAAGGCTCTGTGGAAAGACACCCCGATGCGCTTCTCTTTGGGGTTTAGTGGGGCATGAGAAGGTGCTCTTTGAACAGCTACTGCCGGTGACTCACCGGAGCAGAGGCTCACAGTGTGCCAGCTGTCAGCCAGGCAGCGTGCAGCCCTCAAGTAAGGAGTCCTCTAGGCCTTGAATTTCTTGCTCTGACTACCAGCAGCTCCTCTTTCCCTCCCTTACCCCCCCTGCCCCCACCCCTAGAGAGCAGCTTCCCTCCCTCCCCAGCAGGATGGAGCTGTGCTCTCCACGATGCCTAGAGAGGCCAGCAGACTGCTGATGGCTTTATGGCTGCAGCCTGAAAGGAGGGGAACCACCTGACAGCAGAAAGAGAAACCTCATGTGAAGAGTATGTTGCAATTTTACCAATGCTTTCAGATCCATCACTTTATTAATCCCCACAGCCACCTGTGAAGTAGGAGTCCTTCTCCCCGAGGCTCAGGGAAGTCACACTGCAAGGAAGAGGCCGCGAGAGCCCGGCCTTGCTGATTGCAAGGTCAGTGCTCTGCCTGAAACACTGCCCTCCCCGAACGCCCACTGCTGTAGCCTCATGGCCCACGAGCCCTTTCACAGACCCCATCCAGGGGCCTTCAGGGGCTCTATCTCCCCGGCCACCTCGGGTCTGCCTCTGGACCTTGGTTGGCATGTGGGACGCCTGTGAGAGTGTAGACATGAAATCCCTGTGACAGGAACAGGTTCCGTTGCTGCACAGGGAGCAGCTGGCCCCTGAGACTCACAAATGCCATGGCTGTTGCTCTTGGCGTCTGATCCCCCAGAACCTCCAGCAGGCACCAGTTCACATCAGCAATAGTTGTCCATGCCCTCAAGCAGGACCCAGGACAAAGCAGAGGCATTTTGTGAGCCAGGTAGCCTCTGCTTCAGGGTCACCAATAGCATGCCTTCCTCTTAGCCCACACTCCGCTGCCTCCAGTCTTCACCAGTCCTGTGCAGACCACACCATGGATGCCAGCCCTCACTTCCTCCCTGAGCCCAAGAGCCCCCTTGGCCCATTAGACTTTGGCCATCCAGCTTTATCAGGTTTCTGGACCTTTGTGGTCCTGGGATTCCCTGATTGAGAAATGAGGTCAGCATACCGCACTCAGGCATTCATTCATTTAATGTTAATTCAACATATAATTTGACAAGCCCTTGAGATTCAGATGCTAGGGCCTCAAGCCCTAGAGATTCAGAAAGGTAATCAGAGACTGTCTCTGCCCTCCAGATGTTCATAGTCTAGCAAGGAAGACAGATGTGTAAACAGATGACCATGATACAGTAGGAAATCAACAAAATGCTTCCCTGCTCATGTCAAAGCTGTCTCATTGAAGGCCTCTGAGGGAAGGAGAACATGGGGATCATTCCTTAGAAGTCACAGAAAAGCACATAGGAGATAGGGTGACCCTGGATGACCTTGGGAAAGTTATATAACTTCTCTGAGCCTCAATTTCCTTATCATAACATGGGGTGACAATGCCTGTGAGAGTTTTCTGGTGTTTTGTTGTTTTTTTACACAGAGTTTTCTTGTGAGGGTAATGCAGAAAGTATTCAAGCTTTACACAGAACACGGCAAAACAGGGCAAAGGAGCTGCAAAGAATCTTGAGTTGTAATTTTTGGGAAAATAAGTGTCACAGGGACAGGACAGCTCATTAAAACAGGAGCTGGTATTCACTAGTGCCCGGTACATGCCTGCCCTGTTTCTGGGCCGTGGCCCCGTCCCTGAGGCTGAGACCTCAACTGCAGTCTGGCTTCCTGGGTAGAAAGAACCTGACCTGAACCGGCATCCAGCACAGGACCTCCGTCACTCAAGCACAAAGGTCTCATGGCCCCCGCACTGCTGCTACCCAGGGGTCCCTCGGACAGGCCCAGGAGCTCTTCCTCAGGCACATCACCACCTTCCTCGTAGCCTCCCATCATTTCTTTTTCTCATCCTGTCGACATAGGCGCACCTCCCTTAGGAGGCCCCGTTTTAGTCAAGGCTTCTTCCATGAAAATCCTCAGAGCAGCAAATTCCTCCCAGGTGTGGAGAGGGGGGCCGTCCCCTCTGCCCTCGCCTGCTGAGCCCTGCTTTCTAGGGCTGATTTACAACGTGTCCTCAGTCTAAGCACCTGATTTTTCGGGACTACCTCTTCTTCCCCTCTCACCCCAAGCAGATGTTTCTGCCTTGTCTCCTTAACATAGCAAGATATAATGTAAACAGATTAGACTGCTCTTCTTTGCCAGTGATTCAAAAGGTATTTCTTTAGTTCTTTGCTGAACCCCACACTGTGAGAAATGCACAGATGCAAGGTGTAGGGACCATCCAAGCAGCCATATCCCCCCAAACAGAGTTACTACCTATTAATTAATGTTGGCACATTGAAATAAGTTTAATTAAATGAGTACTGGCTTTCTGAGCCTCGGTTTCCTCATCTAGAAAATGGGAGTAGTAATAATACCTCACAAAGCTCTTATTAAGGTTTAATCGATGTGTCTAACAGAGAGTGGGCTGGTGGTTGTCAGAGGGGAGTCAGATTGGAGGGCTGGGGGAAGGAAATAAAGGGATTAAAAAGTAGAAATTGGTAGTTACAAAATAGTCCCGGTGATGTCAAGTACAGCATAGGGAATGTAGTCAGTAAATTGTGATAACTATGCGTGGTGTCAGGGGGGTACTAGCTTCGTCGGGGTGATCACTTAATAAGTTAAATGATGTCCAGTCACGGGGTTGTACACCTGAGACATAATATTGCATGTCAACTGTAACTGAAAAATGAAAAATTATTTAAAGTAATAATGATAATATTGCAGTAACTATGTATGATGCCAGTTGGGTATTGCACATATCTGGGGGGATCTCTCTATAAAGTGATGGTGTAGCCACTATGCTGTCTGTACACCTAAAACCAATTCAAAATATGATTGAAAGCGAAAAACAAGCAAAGCAATGTGTCAGGAGGCACATCCCCGCACACACTAGGTGCTCAGTACATGGCAGTGCTCATTCATTTTCCCTTTCAGCTCCCAAACCCTCCGCGGGGCCTCCTGTGGCAGTGGGCCCTAGGGATGCCATAATGGAGAGACCCAGGCAATCAGGAAGCCATTAGCCCAGTCATGGCGGGGAAACAGACATTAAACAAATAATTGCATAAATAAATATGTAATTACACATCTCCCTGATCTTGCTCTTCGGGGACTAAGGCATCTTGCGTCAAGACGGTTTTGGGTGGAGGAGAGAAATGGCCTATATTTCTGGGCTGGTAAGGCTGGCGTCTACTGGGTCTGACCAAGAGGTCTGGCCCCTTTTCCCATTTGAGAGACTGAGCCAGGGAGGCAGGACGGCCCTTTGCCATGGCTCCTTCAGGGCTGCTCCGGGCTCCGAAGCAGCAGAGAGTAGGGTCCCCGGGAGCCTGCTGTCCTGGAGAGCATCCTGGCCCAGGGTACATCTCCTGGATGCTGAGTTCTGCCTTTCTTGCACTGGGATTTCATGGCCTTTCATAGTGACTAGAAGAGAGGGAGAAAAAGCGACTTTGAACGGGTTTTCTTCTTAGAGATCCATAAACTTCAGTCTGGCCAGAGTCTGGACTGGAGAGCGGGCACCTGAGTGGGCGCCACCTAGCCTCGCAACTGTGGCCACCTACCAAATTGACAACCGCCTTCAGACCTCGCCTTCAGCAATGGCAGAGGGCTCCACAGATCCTGCTCTGCTGGCTTCCTCTGCACTTTCTGCTCCGATGTAGGGCCTGTCGGCTCTCCTGTCACGAGGGAAGCCCCGGAGGCCCTGCCCCACCGGTGCTGCTCGGGATCAAGGCCTTGCTAGACTACCAGCTCCCTGGTTTGCAAAGCAAACTTCAGCCTTGTACTATTTACCTTGGCAAGTCCAGGGCCAGATTGATGATCTGTAAAGTGGATTTGTTATTTGGCTGTTTGCTTTGGCAGCTCTTGAAAGCGCTTTGCTGATTACAGTCCCAGATGTCAAATGCATACATTACCCTGCTCTCTATAACGGGGCTTTGAACACTTTAATTTGAACTACAAATACTATTAAGCTTTTTGCACCTCTTCTGCCATTAGTCCTTGGATATTAAATATCAGAACAGGCAGCCTGCATTCCCTTCGGCGTCTTTCTCATTGTCCTCATCAGCCTCCTCCCCACAGAGGGCTTCCGGCTCATCCTCTGTGGGTCTTTCTAGAAAGCTTACTCACCTATGCCCACCCCCTTGCCAGTTCTTCCCTAACGGGGACCCTGGCTTTCCCGTTCGGAGGGGCGAGGTGTCACTCTGAGCCTGGCTGCCCACACTGCGGCCCGAGTGCTTTGTACGGTGCTCCATTCCGCTCACCCGCAAGGATTTCCCTCTCTCCGTTTGCTGTTTGTTGTAATGCTACTGATGGCGTTCTTTTGGGGCATGAGTGTGTCGTGCCATTTTGCCCAGAGTGGACAAGGAGCTCCCAAAAAGGGTTCAACGTCACCCGAGAAAGGCAGCGGCAGAACCAAAAAATAACGTGACACTTTCCCACCTCAAAGCCTGGAATCGCTGTCCAGGTTCCCCTCTCGTGCTGCGTGTAACACCCCCTCACCCAGCCCGTGTTCTTCCATGGGGGCAGTTGCTGGTTCATATATCTTTGGGGGTTATTGGTGGAGAGAGCTGTGCTGCTGGCTAATGGTGAGGTATACGAGTCCGAGTTCTCCAAGGTAATGACTTCTTCCTGTTGTAAATAAACCATTAGCCAGGTCCTCCCCTCAGGAAGCAATTTAAGGCCCAAGGGAGAGAGCAAAGAAGTCAGCTTGCAGCCTCCTGGAGGGGCTCAGCCCTGCCCAGCGCCTGCCCAGGCCTTCCCCTCAGAGCAAAGTGCTCCGTCACCTTTCCACCCGGCGCCTGGCGGGCCTCCCCGGCCTGCGATCTGCAGGCTCCGGATGGACTGCCTCTGTTTGTGTTCAGCTCCAAAGAAAACGCGTATTTCCCATCTCCTTTTCCTTTTTTGCTCTCCCTCGTTAGAGGTCATTGTTTGGTCCAGTTCCTCCGCTCCGGCCTTGCGCACCCACAGGGTTCATGGCTGAAGCCTCCCAGCATTTCTCGGGGCTGTAGAGACAGAAACGCCTCCCTGGCACCCACAATGGGTGGCGGGCGTGCCGCTGTGTGTTTCTGTTCGTCCTCATACCAACCCTGCCAGGGAGAGCGGTCCGTTTCCTCGGTGAGGAACCTGGGGCTCAGCGGGGGCCTGGCCCAGGGCCACCCGCCACAGCGGGGTCTGTGTCGCCTGCGCGGTGCTCTTCGCTGTGCTGTGTCTCCTCTGCCCGGGGCCCTCCCATCGGAGCTCTGGCCTCTGAGTTACGAGCCCTTCTCTGCTGTGAGCCCCTCAGAGGCAGGTTGGACGTCACACTTCAGTCTGGGTCTTGGTGCCTCGTCCCGGACCTGGCTCACGTTAGGTGCCCGATCGATGTTTGAATTCTACTCGAGTGGTTTTGATTTGAAGTGACTGTGGCTGGTCTCGGGATGGGGTGCCGGGGCGGGGGTGGCGTTCAGCCTTGAAATATTTCAGTTGAAGACGTTAATTCACTTTCTGAGTTTACTTTAGGGATGGAGATTATGGCAGTATTTTTGGCCACCACTCTCAAATTCTTCTGAACCTTTACTGTAATAAGCAAATTGAGCAGATTAAGGACACACTTAGCTGCCAAGTGGTGTTCTGAACTGTGCAAAGTTCTGGGCTGAGTAAGCACAGCATGGCTCTTTTTTTTTTTTTTATGTAAAAGTGTGTGGGTTCTGTGAACTTCTCTGCTTTTTTTTTATGTAAAAGTGTGTGGGTTCTGTGAACTTCTCTGCTCTCTGCTTTGTTTTATGTAAAAGTGTGTGGGTTCTGTAAACTTCTCTGCTTTTTTTATTTTTTATGTAAAAGTGTGTGGGTTCTGTGAACTTCTCTGCTTTTTTTATGTAAAAGATTGTGTGGGTTCTGTGAACTTCTCTGCTTTATTTTTTATGTAAAAATTGTGTGGGTTCTGTGAACTTCTCTGCTTTATTTTTTATGTAAAAGTGTGTGGGTTCTGTGAACTTCTCTGCTTTTTCTTTTTTTTTTTTAGTTCTTCCTGTTTTATTGTGTTTGAAGTATCTTTGTGGTGACCTGTTGGGATAGGATTCTTCCATATGGAAGTGTTTCTTTAACTTTTTAATCATTTCTTTGGGGAAGCGGAGGGTTAGGAGTAGCAGATGTTTTTCTGGCTTTGTTTGCTGAGTGGAGGTAGGGCCTTAGGAGCTGTGTGTCAGGCGCAGCCCCGCCGTCAGGCGAAGGCCCATCTCAGGGGCAGGAGGCGGCTGGTCCCCATGGGGTCTGGGGGATCTGGCCCAGCAGGGCTGTGTGGGAGGAGGTCCTCCTGCCCTCACCCTGAGTAATGCCTTTCCCAGGAAGAGTGCATGTTCCCCTGTGACGCTGAGAAAAGTTTTGGTGGGGTTATTTTTTTCAGTGTCCCAAGGCAAATCCTTATCAATTCTCAAATGGGAAGCCTGTCTAGTGCCCTTACCAAGGGGGCGGGGGGAGGGGTGTGCAGATACCAGAGATAAAATGAACCCTGTTTCTCTCCTTCGTGGCAGTCACGTCCCTCTCTCTGCTCTATTAGTGAGCCAAAGCTTAGCATCTTGATTTTTTTAAAAGTTGGAGAAACCCATCTGATTCCCCCATTTCCTCATGTGCTTTTGGATTCATTACTCAGTCGGCCTACTCCGGAGGCAGTGGGTGACCTGGGAAGGTCGTTCAGTGGAGGTTGTAGAAGCTGATGGTTGGCACTCATGTTGTGCAGCTCTCAGCCTGAATACCGATTCTAACAGTGGCCCCTGGCCCTGGCTCTGTTTTACCACCTGGCCCCCAGTGTCCACCTGTCCTTCTGTCCCCAGGGCCCCCCTAAGAAGACAAGGAAGAAAAGGTTTTGGTCCTGTGAGTGAGGGCCCCCAGGCCCTTGTGCACTTCAGACCAAGGCCATAAGAATGCTGTGGGAAGCCTGACTAATCCCTTCTTGACTAGACCATGGCTTTGCACGTAACCTTGGAGTTCTCAGCACCTAGAGGTTGAGGAGATGCGTAAAAGCGTCAGCAAAAGAAACTGAGAAGTAGCAGCGAGAGAGGTGAGAGGGAAGCCAGGTGAGGGGGGCACCCTGGGAGCCCCAGGAAGAGATGAGCCAGCTATGTCAGATGCACCCTTGACCTGCTGACAGGTCAGGTTGGGTGATAACTGAGAAAAGGCTGTGGGTTCAGTAATGTGAAGGTCACCCACTTTGGAAGAGCAGCTTCAGGGGAAAGGTGGGGGCACCTCCCTGATTGGGTTCAAAGGCAGAAAGGGAGGAAGAGAGGGAGGAAATTCTAGGCAGCCAGTCTAGACATCTCTTCCTAGGAGTTTAAGGGAAGGGGGGACATGCGGTGGGAGCTAGAGGAGGATGTAGGGTCAAGGGCTTCCTCTTTCTTTTAATGGAATGAGTACTCACATAATGATGACGTGCGGGTATGGGGCCTAGTGCATAGGTGGAAGGATTGACCTTGGTGGGGGGAGGGAGAAGGCCTGTACTCAGAATCAGGTGGGAGGGCAGATGCAGTGGTGGGGTTTTAAATTCCCTCCTCATTGCTGCCGTTCACTTGGGGAAGTACTAAGGCCTCGGCTGAACGTGAGAAGGTGGCGACGGTATTGAAAGTCTGAGGCTAGAGGAGCAAGTACGAATTCGTCACCTAGGAGAACGGGAGAGCGAGTGGACTGAGGAAATACGATCAGAGGGCAGCGTTCCAGGCCCACAGGAGGCAGTGGTCCGAAATTGTAAAGCAAGGCTGGTTAGCAGGGCGTGCCTTTTTCATAGCGACAAGTAACTGCATGGGGACGGGGAGTGGGCAGAGAGCTGGACCGAGCGGGGTGTGGTTTCACCAGAAGGATACAGCGGAGGGAAAGGGGGTGCCGATGGTGAGGGTGTGGGTGAGGAACTGGTTCTATCAATTGAATTGCATACGTCCTGATGAGTTTCCCCATTCCCCGTGCTCTCTGGGCCAGTCGTTTGCATGGCCAGGCCTCAAGGTGGTCTCCGTTGTCGGCTCTGCGGGCACGTGTGGGGCACCTGTCACAGCACTGGGCACACGGAGGTGACGCTACACTACAGAAATGAATGCCGCGCGGGGCTAGAGGTTTCCCACCCCGGCACTGCATGACGAGGCTTTCTTTTAAAGGAAAATGAGAATATTCCTTCCCACTCTAGAAGGTACCCTCTCCTTAGCCACCTCATCCCAGTTTCCTAGCAGGCCCGGCACTGGGGTGGCTCGATTCGTGGAGGGTCGGCACCAGTTTAACTGAGCAAACCGGACGGTTTGGGGCCCTCGCTCTGCTCGCCCTGCCCCCGTCAGCTCTGCCAAGGCCCTTAATCCGCACGTCGGCCAAGGCAGGCACACGGCCCTCAGCAGGAGCAGAGGCCTGGTCCTGGTGTGAGGCAGCAGGGAGTGCCTCCGAGGTACCCGGGAGCTTTGTCAAGATGCCGGTGCCCAGGTCCCAGCCTCACGCCGCAGAAACTCAGATTATGATCCGGGACAGGACTTGCCCCTCCATGCATTTGAGAAGCTCCCTTGCTGATTCTGCCAGGTAGCCCCGCTGAGAAGTCCTGGTTGAGGGCATGTGTGCAGAGGTTTGTGCCAAACAGCTGGATGGCACCAGGACCTACGTCCCACTGCCGCTCCTCCCTAGGTCTGAGTGTGACCAGATAGCTCTCCCAGCAGCTCCCTTCTCAATACTATCCTCTAGGAACTTGTCATTATCCTCAGCCTAAGTCAAAAGCGGCTTAATTCCTCGGAGAGCAGCGCCAGTTGGGCATTATGCCTGGAATGAGGAAAGCAGGTCTGTAGCAGAGCTCTCTGCTCAGCTCAGCTCTGCGGCCTCCACAGGGCATCCTCTCCATTTGCCCTGCCTTCCCCCCCCCCCCCCCCCCCGCTTTCTCTTCCAGGGCTTTGGAGCCAGGTTAGTGAAGTCAGCTCATTCCAGAAGGACCGGGGGTCTGGCTAGATGCAGGCTTGGGTTTCGTTAGTCAGATGCAGTCTGCTTGGCAAGGAGGTCCTGGGTGGGCTAAGAGAGGCAGGTGGCCATAATAAGAGCAGAGAGCAGGAGCCTGGAGAGCAGGCTGAGGGTGCAGGACAGACCAGCACCAGCTCCAACCCGCGGGAGTGCTGCAGCTGAGTCTGAGAGTCTCATAGCAGCTGGAACACGTGAACCCTTGCTACACAGAGGAACCCGAGTTTACCTGCCTGCATCACCCTTTGACGTTAAATCCTCTTGGTCCTAAAGGGCCAGCCTCCTTCCAGTTGCTTCCACTGTATCAGAGATATGGGCCTCTTCATCAAGACCCTGTGGTGAGTTGGAGCCATTGCATTGTGAAACCTACAGCATCAACCCTGGGTCTTCCTCTCGAGAGAGTCCCTCTTGGGCCCAGCCTCACCTTCGCCAGGACTTTCTTCCATCTCTGCACCGATAGATATTCATGTTCTGCCCAAATCTAAAACCCCTGATTCTCTCCGGTCATCGCAGAGACATTAGAGAAGGTAGGGATCCCACAGAGAACCAGACAGATGGTCTCCCTGCCCTGGTGGGGCTCATATTCTAGAAGCGGAAGCAGGCAGACCAGCAGTGCCCCGAAGTGTGCTGTGATGAGGTAGGTTCCGGGGGCTCGGAGCACACTGCAGGGCCCCGGACCCACTCTAGGGGGGCAGGGAGGGCTGCCCAGGAGTTCTGCTCATATGTCATCAAGCCTGAGCAAGGCGGAGATGGAGAGGCCCAGAGATGAGAGGGAGCACCGTCCCGGGAGGCACGGAAAGAGGCTTGTTATGCTTCACGAGAGGGACCAGGGCGTGGGGGAAACGAGCCTGGAGACCCACATGGCGCCAGGTCAGCCCGGAACTTGGCACCCGTGGCAGAGAGTTGTGGCGTCGCTGGAGCAGCTTGTTTATCACTTTGGACAGGTGTTTTCTGGCTCCTGGGATGACTGGAATAGACACACACACGCAAGCACACACACATGCAAGCACGCACACACACTTGCATACAGAGCTCACGGGAATGGTTACTGATCTGTCCCTTCTCATCTGGAGGCAGCACAGGGTAATCTGGATTATAACCCATCGCCGGGGGCAGGGGCTCACTCGGCCGTTATAATCATCTTTTCCTTCCACCTTCGGATGCCACTCAGCCTCACCCGGCACCAGCTCTGTGATGGAGAGTGGAAGTGACAAGGGCAAAATTTAAAAAAAAAAAAAACACACACAAAAACACCCCAGAACATGTTCAGTGGGAAACTCCAGGCGGGAAGCACTGTTCCCTGGTTCCGGCCGACACCCCCATCCTGCCTGCTGGTGTCTGAGGAGACTTCCCTCCCGCACTGCCTGACGGCTGGCTGGCGGTTCTGCAGGGGCTGTTCTCTGCTTGTCACTCCTACACTGAGGTCACTTTAAGATGCACGGACTTCTGAATCTTTAACAGAAAGAACTGAAAGGAAATCCCAAAGGCAGTTAGTCGACAGGCATCTGCTGAGAATGAGGGAGAGAGCTGTGACAGGTGCGGGGCGTTTGAGACGAGGGGGAATGCAGGAGGGAACTGACGGGGAACAAATGGGGGAAGAAGGCCGAGGAGCAGGGCGGGCCTGGCTGATACATGTGTCACCAGTGTGTGGTTTTCTCCAGTGTAGCTCAGCAGCCCAGGAGTAGGACGGAGGTTTCAGATGGTCGGATGGCTCATCCTGGATGCGACTGGCAAAGCAGGCGTGGCAGACAGACCCGGAGGAGCAGGGAGCAGGGTGGTGAGGGTGTTATTGGACCTGTGAGCCCTGAACGCTGGGATGGATGGTGAAAAGGTGTCACCAGGAGGACGCCAGTGGGTTGAGGTGATAGGGAGGGCTCCGGGCACTTTCTTGGTAAGAATAAGGAAGTGAGAGAAATCGATACATAGGAAGTTTTATGATCAAAATGTGGGGTTTCTTGCTTAAAATACTGGAAGTGCCAACTGCAAGATCCAGGTGAGTGAGTTGCTGGAATGAAGGTCAAAGTCATTGGGGTGTGGAGGTCAGTGAATTACAAGGCCGAGGGTGTTGGCTCGGTCATGCACCTGAGCACTGCGCCTTCTCCACATTTGACGGCTGTTGAGAAGGTGACCGTGGTGTGTGTGGGGCCACAATCCTCTCTGAGGCCAAGTGACTGACTGAGAAGGTCTATAGAGCCCAGTGACGGGGTGGGGAGCACGGGTTAGACGGACTTTGTGAGCTCTGAGCTTCTCTCCTGATTGATAAGATAATTCCTTGGGAAGAGGTGATGTAATTCACAAAGAACATTTGTATTCCCCCGTGGAAGAAAGTACTTCCTTTTATTGTCAGATCACTTTAGCATGATTGAAAAACCAGGGACAAAACTTGTTTCAAATGCCTGAAAGGAATAAGCTATGAGATGTCTGAAATCCCGGCCCCAGGGTCCTGTGTGGTGGCCTAATGCAAAGTCTCTTTGCACCTCAGCTTCTCTCCGAAACGGGAGAACTTCGCAGGGTCGTTGGGAGGGTCAGTGGAATGGTGGTGCCTTACAGCGTTCACTGTATGCCAGGCACTATGCAGAACACGTGTGCTTCGGCCTGATGTTGTGTGTTATTCCCACTTCATAGATGTATAAACTAGACCAGGAGAGCTAACTGATTTGCTCAACATGATGCAACTATTAAGTGACAGAAAAGGGACCCTAAAGCCCGGGACTTTAACCATCTCCTCCACTGCCTCTCTTAGACTCTGCGAATACAAAAATAAGGCCCAACTCTCAGAGTGCCAACACATCAAAACACACCACAGTGTCACAGTCCCCTCCATAACATGTTAGAGGGTGTGCAGGTGCAGCGAGGGTGCCCCCGAGGGGCCACCCCTGCCCAGGTGACTCCAGGGGCTTCACGGAGGAGTGTGAGCTTGAGTCTGCTGCGGAAGGTAGCTTGTCGGGTCGTTGGCCCATCTTGTCTTGTTGGTCCACAGCATGGCAGCTCCTCTCCCTGTGACCTGGTTTGTCACAAAACAAACAAATAAACAAAAACCACATCTATTTACTTTTCCACAAAATTGCTCTTCAGATGTTTGAATGCTGGACTTGCAGCTGTATCGTTCTTTTCTGCCGGTTAAACCTCATTTTGTTCCCTCTCTTCTCTCTCTCTCTTTTTATTACGACTTTTTAAAATCCTCATCTGAGGATATGTTTTTATTGATGAGAGAGAGAGAGAGAGAGAAGGAGGGAGGGAGAGAGAGAAACATCAGTTGGTTGCCTCCTGTATGTGCCCGGACCTGGGATCAAATCCACAACCTGGGTATGTGCTCTGACCAGGAACCGAACCCACAGCTTTCTGGTGTACGGGACCATGCTCCAACCAACTGAGCCACAGGGCAGGAAGCTGTTAAGGAGCAGAAAGGCCAGTTTAGAGGTTGTCGGAATCATCCCAGTGAGAACTGATGAGGGCCTAAGCGCAGTGCCTATGGAGAGTAGGGACAGAGGTGTAAGAAGTAAAACCCACAGGACTTCCCGGTGAGCTGGGCCTGGGGCTGAGGAGTCTGGCTGGGGCCACTGAGAAGCCAGTGTTGCCATTCACTCAGGTAGGGGATAGGGAAGGATGAGCCAGTTTGGGAGACGTAGGGTAAAGGGTGGGTTCTGGGCATGTTAACTGGGAGGTGCCGAGGAACAGCAAGTGAAGACGTGTGGTCTGACCAAATGGATTTGGATCCAGGAGAGAAGGGAGTTAGAAGTGCAGTTTGGCAGAGTCAGTAGCATGGAGGTGGTAGTTGTGACCTCACCCGGGCAAATGGAACAGAGAAACTAGAGAAGAAAGAGAGTTTAGAGTAGAACCTTAGAAGCACCAAAATTCGAGGAACAGAGGGAGCAAAGCAAGGCCTTGGGAGGGTGGTGAGAGAGGGAGGAGGAAACCCCGAGGAAACGAAAGAAGGATGGGAAGAGTCAGCAATCACGGTTATACAGATCCCACCATGATCATGGGAGGACGGTCACATGCTTTTCCAGACGGGATTCTTATGGCTGGATTGGAGGGCGTGCTGCTCTGGAGCAGGGGTTCCGGGGAAGAATCAGACCCGTTCCCAGAACCAGTGTTCAAGTTCCGCACTGGACTACCTGGGACTGATGCTTCAGGCGCAAGGTGGTTCCATGACAACATGGGGTCTCTTTCTGATGACACAAACCACACCCCCACCCTCCCACCCCACACAGATTTCTACCTAAGGTTCTGGAGCCACTGTCACCGGCGGGGCTCCTCCGATGTGTGGGGTACAAAGGCTGACTCACTGACACTGAGGAGAGCTGCTGAGCAGCTAAGTATTCGGGACCCAGTGGAAAGCGGGCATTTAGACTGATCATTGGTCCAGTGCCCTTCGCTGAGCATTTGCACCCGAGCACCCTCACCGGCCTCTGGTGTAGACAGTCTGGCTGCCCACTCCTTTTTGGGGAATAGTGGACTTGAATGTAATTCAACGTTAAAAAAAATAAAACCCCTATGTTAAAAAGCTGACCATTCCAGTGTAGAAGAGGGACTATGTGTAGACCAAGAAGACATTTTAGTTAATGTCAAGGCAGGACCTGGCTCTGCTTGTTTGTATGTTTAAGACCTAACGCTGCTCCGTGCCTCCAGCAGTGAAGTTCATGCAATATGCCGAAAGCATCTATTCTCAGGAGCAGTTTTGTAACTACCGTTGCGGGGCCTTGAAGGTAGACACCCAGGCAGGGGGTAGAAAGAGGAGGGATGGCTCCCCCGGTGGCAGGGACCACCACTCATTGTGGATCTTGAGAGCAGAAGCGTCCCTTCCTGCATTAGAGGAATATAGTGCTCCTATCCAGGCCTCTTCGTTGTACAGGGAGGCCCAGAGGGGTTAATGACCACAGTCTGAGGGACATGAGAAAGCTATATCTAGTAGCTTCTCAACCCTAAAGGCATTTCTAAAACTCAAATGAAGCACGATGAGAACTTAATTCTTTCATTCAGCTGTTAGCCCTAACTCAAGGTTGGATGACAGGCCTGCGTCTATCTGACACAGTAATAGGAGGTCTCCGGGCCCCTCCTCGAGGCCCCTTGGCGCCTGGGCTCCCCCTGCCCGCCCCCCCATGTGGATGACTCTGATCTTCCTCTAACCCAGTATGTACCCTAGGTCCAAAGATAAAAAGATAGGTTTTTGTGCGCGCGCGCACACACACACACACACACACACGCACACGCGCACACACACACACACGCTTGTTCTGGCCAGCTCTGTAAACTTGCTCCTTGCATGAGTGTAGCCGACATAAAATATATTGCTTCCTCCTCGTAGGAGGGATTGGCATTTCTTGCACAGGGACGGGGCAGAGGAGGCGCTCCTGGCCTTTTTGAACTTGCTTCTTAGCGAGGGAAATGAATAACATCCTGATTGGCCCCAGGAGTACGAGTGGAGGGAGTCCTGGCCCCTGGCTCCAGGCTCGTTCTAGGACTTGCTTTACCCGCAGGCGCCAACCTTGGCGCACGGTGAGACCCCAGAGTGACAGTTATTGGGCATTTTCACACTTACTAGTGAAGTGGCCGCTTGACAAGGCACGCCAGGATTCCCCAGCCAGGGGCACATGCTCTCCTGTGGGAAGCCAGGCCCCGTCCTGCCTGCCCTGCGCAGTTTGCGGATGGGGCCTCGAGGTGCCCTGTGCTCCCAGTTGGCGCCTGGCCTGTTAGCAGGCGGTATGAACTCTTGTTTGCTTAATAGAGTGTTCACCCCAGGCCCTACAACTTGTGTTAACATTCAGCACAAGGCTGGATCCAAGGGGAGAGGCCAGGGGACTGGCGGCTAAGGGCGGCTTGAGGTGGGGGCAGGGGGGAGGAGGGAAGGAGAGGCAGTTGAATGGTCGCTGGATGGAATAGAGCTGACTGGCAAGGCCAAGGGTTCCTCTGCTCCAGCCTCTGTCGCGGCCCACGTCTGTCCCCTCCCCCGCTTCACTTTCCTTGTCTTTAAATGAGTAGCCGGAGCCAGATATACTCGAAGGGACCAACGACTGGAAAATGCGTGGGGACGGGCCGGGGTGGGCAGCGTCAGCGGCGCTGTCCGGGTCTGGTGTGCACACAGATCCCTGGGGATCCGAACCCAGTGCAGCTTGTGATGTGCTCCTCTGGGGCGGGGCCTGAGAGGCTTCTAGGTGCCACTGGCCCGGAGCCTTCGCCTTGGAGCAGAGCGCAGGCCGCCGCGGAGAGCCTCAGATCGGCTTATTTGTGGAGCACTGAAACCTCTTGTGAGACAAGCACAGGGGGGTTGTCCCCTTCTGGCCCCCCAACATCCTCTTACAGCCCAACAGCAAGAACCACTTTAAAATCCTGGCATAGGAAGACTGAGCTGAAGACCCCCTTTCTGGTACTGTAGCCATATTTTCTAAATCAATTCAGCATGGATTTCAATGGGGAGAGCACAGGCTTTGGAGCCAGAGGAACCTAGAATCAGAATCCTGGAGATACCCTTGGTGGCGTCATCTGAACAAAAATGTTACTTCTCTCTGTCTCCGTTTCTTGACCTATAAAATGGGAATATCGGCCTCAGCTTCATAGACTTGGGGGTGATGTCCGTGAGGTAATGCGCACAAAGTGGCTATGCCCGGCACCCGATAGACGCTCCACAAATGTGAGTTCTCTCGCCCTTCCTGGTATCTGATCTGATCAGAGACGTGACTGTTGGGAATTGGACACTGTCCTAGGAAATCCAGTTTGTGTGTGTGCTTGTCTCGAGAGATACTGTTCCATGAAGTGTTTCCATCCGAGGGCACGGCTTGTCTTGCGGTGTATTCTGAGCCTTGTCGTGGACTCCTGTAACCGCGTGCGTGTGCGCCTTCTCTCCACCCTCAGAAGCAGGCCAGAGCATCCTGAGGGTGCGTTTGCATGGTCCGCAGTCTGGCTGCAAAATGACGGTTGCCTTCCCACTTGGACGGGGCGAGATCTTGGATGCTCCAGGCTTACAGCGAGGAGGAAAGGGTCTCAGGATCCCGTCTGGGAAATGCCAGTGTCGGCCTGGCTGGGGAGGCTCTCCTGGTTGAGGCCCCTCCGGGTCAGGTCTGAGGTGGAGCCGGTGGGAATTCTCCTACTGGGACCTGCAATGCCGACCGACCTCTCGGGCTCCCAGGGGGCAGGCAGCAGGCCCCGCTCAATGACCTCCTGGTGTGTGAGGGGCTCAGACCTTCCGTGACAGTCATGAGAGGTGTCCCCTAGGAAACTGTGTCCTGTTTAACCAAAGGACAGTGGAGGTACGGGAGGGGGCAGGGCAGGGCAGGGACAAAGGTGACAGGCAAAGGGACTTGATTTAAAAACCGACTCCTTCCAGAGCTGCTCCCTGGCCCTTTCTGATCTGATGTATGAAATCTGTAGAGAGGTGGGCCTGTTTGTGACATTTTTCACGCAAGTTGGTGCACATTCCTGATGTGATTAAGAGGAAGTAAGTCAGATGTGCACAGGGATGAGTCAACATTGCGTGCAGCCGGCCAGGCCACTGGGGGAAGAGGCACGCTGCAGGCCTGGCTCAGGCGGGCGCAGGGCTTGTGGAGAGGCAGTCAGCGAGGTCGGACCCTCCCCTCAAATGCTTCTCCGGGGCTTCCTGTCCAGGTCCCAGCATGAGGGTGTCTGTCACGGGGCTTTTTCCTCCTTCTCTCAGCTTTTTCCGAATGTCTGTTTATTTTATGCTGATGACAGAAGTTTCAGGAAACACATAGAAAGGAGTAAACAGAAGAGTCCCCTGTAACCCAACTACCCAGAGGCAACTGTAGTTAATAACCTTTTGTCGTGAGTCATTTAAAATGGTTTTTATGTTTCCTTTACATGGTTTGGTGATACTAACTGTACAATTTTGTTTTGCTTTTTTAGTTTCACATTCTCTCTAAAAATTTTCTCTGTTATAAACATCGTTTTGTTTTTTCATGGCTACATAATATTCTACTGCCGGAAAGATAATTTACTTGACAAATACCTTATTGTAAGGCTGTGTTAAAGCGGCATCAAGCGTCTCTGTGGGTGAAGGGTGGCTGGCATCTTAGATTACTTACTTGGGCTAGATTGCTGGAAGTGGCTGGCATTCCTAGGTCAAACGTTCCTAAGGCACATTGCCAAACTGCCCTGAGATAGTTCATCCCAGTAACAGTCCCGTCACCAGCAGCCTGTCTCGTGGCATCCTCACCTGTGTGGAGTATGATTCTGTGTCTTCATTAAAGAATGTAGGGAGCTGAGATGTCATAAGGGACCCAACCTCAGAGCTAAGAGGCCACTCCCCCTGCTCTCCTGTGCCCCCTGCAGGTGTCCTCAGAGAAGTGGGGGGGGGGGCATGCCCGCTCAGATGTGGTGCCTCCCCACAAAGGCCCTTGCTGGGTGATGACACAGAACCACTCAGCTCTGGGGATGGAGTTCCCAGACTAGGAGTTGATTGTCACTCCTCTAGCTGCTTGTCATCTGGCCTAGAGGTGTCCCCAGTCACTTTCTTCACTTTCTAGTCCTTTCCCAGAATCCCACATGCCCTACGAGAAGCGGGCACGGAGCCCAGGGCGTCCTCTGTGTTTGAGTGACCCTGGGCCTTTTCCAGAGCACTCTTTCATGGACGTCTTATCAGGGGCTCACGCAGCCCTAGAAGGCAAATGCTTGTCTCTCTGGTTTACAGGTCAGGCGGCTGCCCGTGGCTGCCATAACAAATCACCACAAACTTGGTGACTCAACACAACAGAAATTTCTTCCCTCGTATTTCTGGAGGCCAGAATTTCGTCAGCAAGGCCACGCTCCCTCCTCAGGCTCTGTGGGAGAATCCTTCGTGCCTCTCCCAGCTTCTGGTGGCTCCTCGTGTTCCACCGCTGGTCACGGCATAAATCCAACCTCTGCCTCCGCCTTCACGGGCCTCCTCCCTCTGTGTCCAGGATCGCCCCCTCCTTTCTCTCGTGAGGATACCAGTCATGGATGTAGAAGTTACCCTAAATCTAGGATGCTCTCATCTTGAGATCCTTAATTCCATCTGCAAAGACCCTGTTCACAAATAAGGTCACATCCTGAGATGGACATGTCTTTTAGGGGGACATCATTTAACCCACTACAGTAGGTCACAAAACCAAGGACCAAAGAGGCTAAATGACTTACCCCAAGTCATCCAATGAGACAGTAGCAGGGGATGGCATTTGAACCCAGGTCCTTTGCTTATCAAGTACCTTTAATTATGTTTTTAAAAATGTTTTAGACTCTTATGGTGTGACTGCTTGACTATGTTATCTGGTTCAAAAGGAAATGCAATTTGGTACATTTTTACCCTAGGATACATTCACCATTACCCTGTTCGTGTATTATTGCAGATTACATTGCAACTATGTAATTGAACTCCTTAAATGAGTCACCCATTTTTCCTCCATGTGGTGAGGGGGGGAAGTTAAGACCCAGGGTAACCAGAAAAGTTAACGGGAGAATCCCAGTTATCACACAGATGTCTGGATTTACAAATCTACATTCTAACCTTTAAAGTCTGAGTTGTGGAAGGTGTCAGAATGACTACTCTGTGTTAAATTGCACGGAAATTCTTGGTGTCTCCATTACTACTGAGCTCCTCTTCCCTGGCTCAGGACCCTTTGATGTGTTGGCCGCACACGGCTGGCTGTTCATGGACCTCTGATGTGCACAACATCACCACATCTGGGACACCAGCATCTCCCGGCCTGCCAACGTTAGCATTTTCTTCCTTGTTGGTACCTTTCCTTTCTCTTCCTTCCGAACTAAAATAGTAAATCCTTTCAAAACGACCTCACCCCGAAATGCAAACCCCAGAGCCGAATGGATGAATAGAGGACAACCATGGTACAACGTCACAGGTCAGGTGAACGTTAGGCAGTCTGGGTCATAAACGGTTGCCAGGGTCTAGGTCCCTTTGCTCTGCCCCATGTCTGTGAACGTGGGGTCATGGGCATCTCGCAAACCACCCTCAAGAACCGAGAAGGGCTTGTGGGGTCCTCATATTTTCCCACCCTTCCTCAGCGAACCACTTCCTGTTAGTCTTGACATAGTGCATGCTGACGTAGTGAAACATGTCTGCAGCCACACCCAGTAACCAGTACACCTCATTCCTCGGCCTGTGCTTTGCTGAACCAACCTGTCATGCAGAGAAAGGAGCCCTCCCCACAGTGCCGGGCTCTGGCTCCGTCTGGTGAGCTGGTTTGGAGAGCAGGCACAGAGGTGCTCCAGCCGTTGCTTTCCTCACGCCTGGGGTCATTTCTTAGTTAGTGTGGGCATTGTTATTTTTAGAAAATATATTTTTACTGATTTCAGAGAGGAAGGGAGAGGGAGAGAGAGATAGAAACATCAATGATGACAGAGAATCATTGATCGGCTGCCCCCAGCACACCCTCCACTGGGGATGGAGCCTGCAACCCGGGCATGTGCCCTGACCGGGAATCAAGCCCTGACCTGCTGGTTCATAGGTCGACATTCAACCACTGAGCAACACTGGCCGGGCAGCGTGGACATCATTATTCTCGTGAGCTCTCACCTAGAAGGGCTTACCTCTTGCATAACCTTGTTTAATTACAAGCATTGCTGTTGCTACTGGCCTCCCCGGTGGCTGGGAATTTGATCAACAGGTTCTTGTCAACTCCAGATCCCTGTGCCGAACCTAATTAATGCAAAACGGAGGCCGGGCCACGGTCCCCTAAATAGCCCGGGTGTGATTAGACACTATCAGCTCAGAGGAACATCCCATCGCCCCCCTGCCACTGCCATCCTCGGAGCTGCCGTGCCCCTCAACAGTGGCATACAAAAGGCAGAGCACGTGCTCCCCTCGCCGCCCGGCAGCTGCCAGCCTGCCAGCTGTCACAGCGTGCCTTCAGTGGGTGTGTGAAACCCAATAACCTGACCCATTTCTCCTCTGGGGAGAGTGCAACCAGGATGGCATGCTGGGAAGCAGGATGCCCGAGGCTTACCTGTGCGAGACTGGCTCTCTGTGCAGACCGTCTGGGTTCTTCCCGTCTCCAGAACCTCGGATCTCAAATAAGTGCACCGAAGGCAGTAGCGTGATGTTGTGACGTTGTTTTCTGCTCGGGTATCATCCCCTTCCTTCCTCCTATTTAATTTTTACTCCTTTCTCTGCCTATCTCCATCTCGTTCCGCCCAGTCCCGGCCCTGAGGTTTTGGCTCTGGGACCACACCCAATGGGTACTGACCCTAACGTACCCGTCAGTATCTCAGAAGGCCACAATCAGTCCATGGACAAACATGGCCTGAGCAAGCACGGTGTACAAAGGGGGGTGCGGTCCGCAAGGAGCTTCTAAGCTAGGCTAGAGAGCAGACCATGAGACTCATAAAGGCAGAAGGGGACTAACGCCAGGGGACTGACCTCGTTAACCTGGGATCCAAGGATAGACTTCAGAGGGATCCGCAAGCACCCCAGAATTGCTTACATACTTTTATGTAACAAACACACATTTTGGGGGTAAGCTCATAGCTTTCATCAGCTTCACCCCAAGAGATAAATTAGAGCCTTTTGTACAACCTGACTTTCTGAAAGAGTGCTCATCATAACTTGGATAGTCACGCAAGGCTTCACAGGGCGGGAGGAAGCCCGTGAGGGCAAGGCTTCCCAGGAGGCCTCGGGGAAAGACTGTTACACTCAGCACCGGAGACCTGGCGCAACCTCACCTCTCTCAGCCTCAGTGACACGTAAACCTGGGAAATGGCAATCACTTCAGCTTCCCAGAGTTCTTAGAGGACCATGGGCTTTATTGTTCTTATTTTTCTGGCTCCCTTTTTATCTCCATACCTCTCGGTACTGTGCTTGACTCATATCACAGTGGACACTAATCAATATTTGATGAGTGTGCGAGTTAACTGAAATAATGAATGTGAGAGGGCTTTGTAAATAGCAGAGCAGGGCCTCAGCAGGACATCTCTGCTTCTCAGTACGTGTATTTTGTGCTTCGCAAACAGCCTGCATTAAGTGTCTTCTCCCCTTGAAACTGACCCTTCCGCCCCCATAATGGGACTCAAAGGGCCAGCCCCTCTGAGGGAGCGTCTCCGGGCCGGCCAGATGGCTGATAGCTGTGCCGACAACACTGGGGAGATATGCAGTTGCCTAAGAGCACGGAGGTGGCCTCACCCTCCAAGGGCTTGGCCTCTTGACCCCAACGCCTGCTGACAGGCACGCACCTGCAGCCCTTCTCTCGCTCCAGGGCTGGCAGACGCCGTGAGCTCCTTTGCTGTCCTCGTTGGCCCTGGCAGGGGTGGGAGACACGTCAAGGAAGGGGCGTTGCAGGCCTCTGGTGGGACTGATAGCACGGAAGCAGGGCCACTGGTTGCATCCCCTTCTGTGGCTTCTCCGGACGGCAGAGATGATCAAGCGCTCCTTTGTGGAACATTGTATCTCCAACCTCCTGCCCACAACTTCCCGCCCACGCCCACGCCCACGCCCACGCCAGGAGAGAACGGGTCTTCTCTCGGCGCTCTTTCTCCCGTGCGTCGTCCGCCAGACAGAAGGACTAATCCACGTTGCCATGATCCTCCAAGGATCGTGGGCCGGTGGAAGTGGGAGGGCTTTTTCACAGGCGTTGGTTGACGGGCCCAGCGTTCCCAGAACCAGTGAGGAGGGACAGGTGCTTCCTCGTCCACCAGTTCTCCCCGCAGGTGCAGCTGAGGGAAGCAGCGGTAGAAGCTCCAGGCGGCGGAGGAGGAGCCTGTGTTCCGGATCTCCCACGTGGGGATGCAGAGCTTGCCAGCCATCACTCGGGGCTTCAGTGGTGCCTGCATGACCTCTCAGGGTCATTGTGATCGTGAAAATGGAGGATGATGCGTCAAGTGGCATAAAGTTGTTCACACCTGTTATGACCCACCCGTACGCGAGCTCACCAGGATGTGCAGAGCCCTCACCATGTGCGGGCACATCCCCTAGCGCAGTCCCCACAGCAGCCCTACAGGGCTGGGTGGTTTTGCTGGTTTTCTGGGTGAGGAATCAGAGGCCCAGAGCCACGCAGCTAATGTGCGTGAGAGCCTGCACTTAAGTCCAGGCCCATTTCCATCTCCGCCAGCTCACAATTCTTCTCTCCTGCATGCCGTTGCGTTGTCTCTCAAAATCCTGCAGACTCCTCTGGCCTTCACCACCCGAACCCACCCTCTCACCTAACCCCCTCGTGGTAGGACTCTTGCTGGAGTTTCTTGTTTGCTTGCGCTTGGGCTTCTGATGTTCTTCTTGGCCCTGCTGTCAGCTTACCTGCCCTGACCTCTAAGATCAGGGAGCACCAACACTGACCGGGCTCTGTGACGTCTCATACGAAAACGATCGCCTCAGGCCTGACTGTCGGGGGGGAGGAGCGCCCACAGGTCATTGTGAATCCCCTCTCTGGAAATCACGAGGCATGATTTCCCAGGCAGACCCTTCAGAGACACAATGATGCTTCAGATCTTCAACTTGTCAACTAGGAGTGGGGCAGCGGCAGAGAGCATAGACTCCTGGCAGGAACCTTGCTTCACCTCTGCCCTCCTTGGAGACAAAGAGTTATTAGCTTCACTTCAGAGATGGGAAAAGGAGATGGAGGGACTTGCCTCACTTTGCTTAGTGAGTGTGTCATGGAAGGGAAAAACCTATGTCATCAGTCCCTGTGTGTCCTTGGACACCGGGCACCTCTGGGTTTTTGCTATGCTGGCTGAGCATTGGCTGTGGGCTGGGCATAGGGCGGGCCCTTGGAGGGCTGCCACTCAGAGCACCCCACCCCCCATCTCCTGGCGCCTCACTCCCAGACCCATGTCCTGACCCTACTTGATGGTCAGAGAAGGTGCTACAGGGCAACTCCTCACTCGGGGGTCCTACCTGAGAAGCTAGTCCCAGGGAACCTGCTCCCCAGGTGGGTCTCTTCTTGGGGAGACGCATTCACAGATGCTCCCAGCTCCCCCAGCACCAGGCATCTCCCCTACAATTAGGCAAGAGATAAATCAAAGCCCAGCGTGGCTGATGACATTCAGGAGCCAGTGGTGACCCCTGCCACACATACAAATCCCAGCGGGCTGGCCGGGGCCTTTGTCTGGGCAGGAGAGCGCTGGACTATCTGGCCCTCTTTGCTGATGTATGGAGTCACTGGCTGTCGGGGTGTTTACGAACGGTTATCACCTCAATGCTGCGGCCATTATCAGAGGCAGGGCCGCCTGCCGGGGCCAGGGCTCGCACCCTCTCTATTACCACCTGTCATTGGCAGGGAGTGTGCGCTGACGCTGCCCAGTCCTGGCTGCCGCAGGGAGATAGTTTCTGACGGCTGATCAAAGAGGAGCAGCAAGGCCTGATAAAGAGTGTGCGTTGCGTGTACTTTTAACTCGGGGAAACATTGGCATTTGCATTTTTCCCCCATCTTCCTGGTGCTGGCAGGAACCGAGCCCAATAAATGCCGTGGATTCAGTTACCTAATCGCTGGGGAAATGGCATGTGCTTAAAGCAACAGAGCAGGACTGTAATCTCTTTCCAAGAGAGAGTGGATGAAATAAGCTTTCACAGAAGACTTGCTGTATAATAAAGCAGAATAATTTAAATGGGGACTTTGAAGTGAGCGTGCGTGTAAAAGCTGACCCTGGCACTCGGCAGAGCACCGTGTACGGTTTGGAATGTGGGAGCAGCTTCAGATTAAGGGGAGATCTTTGCTGAAGGTGCTGTCACCCAACTTTTGCTGGCATCCCCCAAATGGGGCCCCAGGTGTGCTCAGCCTTTGGTGGCTGGGAGGCGATGGCCATGGAGCAGAATGAGTTTTCCGAGCATCAGAGATCTCAGTTCTTTTATTTATATTTCTCAATTACAGTTTACATTCAGTAGTATTTTGTATTAGTGTCAGGTACACAGCATTGTGATTAGACAATCATATGCTTTATTTTTATTTATTTATTTACTAAAGGCCCGGTGCACAAAATTCATGCACGGGTAGGGTCCCTAGGCCTGGCCGGTGATCAGGGCCAATCTGTGGGGCCCCGCTGACACCCACCTTGGCCAGCCTGGCACCGCCTGCTCACTGGCCCTGCTGCCCGCCACTGCAGGTCACCTCCCTCTGCAGGGTGACCGGCAGGGCAATCGGAAGGGCAGGGCCCACTGGCACCTGCCTTGGCTGGCCTGGGGCCTGCAGGCTGGGGGCAGCTCCTACACTGAGCATTTGCCCCCTGGTGGTCAGTGCACATCATAGCGACTGGTCCTTCCACCAGTTGTTCTGCCATTCAGTCAATTTGCATATTAGGCTTTTATTATATAGGATATCTTTATTTTAATTTATCCTTGCTATTGAAAGTATTACAGATGTCTCCTTTGTTTGTCTGTTTTTCCCACTGACCCCCTCCGCCCCGCCCCCGCCTCTCCGGGCTTCATTACTCCACTGTCTGTGTCCATGGGCTGTGCGTGTAAGTTCCCCAGTTAATCACTCCCCACCCCACATCCCACCCTCACCTTCCCTCTGAAATCCGTCCGTCTGCTCCAGGCTTCTATTTCTCTGCTTCTATTTCTCTCATGTGATCAAGACCATCATGTCCTTTACCCAGTGTCCTCCTGATATTTCCAGGACCCACCTGGCACCGTATGTAGTTATTACATGGTAATAACAGAGATCTGAGTTCTTGAACCAGGTCAGCCACAAACGTGCTGTTGGATTTGGGGCCATAACTTCCCTGAAGTTCAAATGTAAAATGAGGAGGTGTGGTATGGGATATAGTGGTTTAGAAAGTTTAAGTTTAAGCTTTATAACCCCTGTCTTAAATGAATCTTAAGGGAAGCTGTATTGTCTCAAACAGAGACAAATAGAGGTGTTTTGGTTGAACCTGGGAAGGAGGTTCGCTGCCCTTGACCTGGTCCCTAGGCCTGGCCAGCGATCAGGGCCGATTTGTGGGGCCCCCTCGTCCCTGAAACCATCCCTGGAGACTTCAGAGGAACCCTGCTCAGAAAACAGTTGAAAAACCACTCACCCAGCGACATCATAGAGTTCATTTCCTGGAGGTCTACCCTTTGACCCAGTGACATAGCTGCTGCTTTCTATCCTACACATTCATGGTGTGTGTGTGTGTGTGTGTGTGTGTGTGTGTGTGTGTGTGTGTGTGTGTTTTAATTAATTTTGAGAGAGAAGCATTGACTCATTGTTCCACTTATTGATGCATTCATTGGTTGATTCCTGTATGTGCCCTGACTGGGGATCGAACCTGTGACCCTGACATATCAGGTCGACGCTCTAACCAACCGAGCTAGCCTTCCAGGGCCCCTGTTCGTGGTTTGTGGTGTTCTCTCCTTCATCTGTCCTGGAGAAGAGCTCGCTGGCCCCTGGACGGGCGGGGCACTGGTGGTGGGTAGACAAAAAGAAGGGGCTCTGACAGCATGGACGCCGTGTGCCCTGTCCCATGTGCTGCAGGTACCTTTGACCGGAGCGTGACCCTGCTGGAGGTGTGTGGGAGCTGGCCCGAGGGCTTCGGGCTGCGGCACATGTCCTCCATGGAGCACACCGAGGAGGGCCTGCGGGAGCGGCTCGCCGACGCCATGGCCGAGTCGCCCAGCCGGGACGTGGTGGGATCCGGAACAGGTAACGTGGCATCACACGCCTCGCTTGACTTGGTCACGACTGGCACCTGCTGGTGTGGAGCTTCTTTGGTGGGAGAGGATGTGTGTTTGTTTTAACTGCTTGTTTCTTTAGTTAGCTCTCTGACTGCCGGCCCCTGGGGAAGCTTCCAGTAATGGGAAATCCTGTGTAAAGGGGAGTTCCCAGTGGAACAGACCCCTCCTCGGTGGAGTAATTCATACAAAAAAGTTGCCATGAGCACAGTATTCTGTAAGTGGCTCCCAGAAGGACCCCTTCTCCAGGGGAAGGGACCACGTTGGCATCTCTAAGGTTTTCAGCAGCCCTTCGGCACTGAGCGCTGAGGCAGCACCCCTGCTTCTGCCATGCTGGAGGCTTCGCAGAGTGGCAGGTACCAGGGGGGCCTGCCAGCTGCTGGGGAGGGGGGGGGGGCGGGCGGGGAGCAAGCATGAAGCAGGCAGGGATGGTTTGAGCCCGCCAGACAGTTTTCCCTTATGCTGCCTTGTGCCCTTGTCTTGCCTCTGAGAGGGCCCAGCAACAGGCCTGGGGTGGCTTCCTGCATCTAGGGAGCAGGCAGAAGGCATCCTTAGGTGATGGGTGAGCGCTGTCCCAGAAAGCAGGTGTACACATGCATGCACACACGTGCAAGTGCACACACACGTGCAAGTGCACACACCGAGAGACCTCCATCTCCACACAGTGACAGTACAGCCTGCTCTCCTTGTCCAAAGCACCTCTTCATGCTGGATATCTGTGCTGTTCGTGGCTGCTGCAGCCCAGGCTTTAAGCCAGAGAAAGACTGCCCCCCAGGCTGCTTCTGGCTTCCTGAGGTCAGCGGGAACTCGTTGCGGGTCGAGCAGATCCCGGTGGCAGCAGGCCCTCCCGCTCCTGCTTTCATGTACTGTGAACTGCCCCATCCCTGCTCCCCACGCTCCCTGGAGAGAGGATCCCAGAGAGGAGGAACTTACAACTCAGGGGCAGGGACCAGGACCAGTGAGGTGTTGAGGGTCCAAGCATTTGGGCAGGGCTTGAAATGCCTGGCCAGCGTTATCCCACAGTCTCACTTCCCCGTGGGTCCCCCGCAGTCTCACGGGTCCTCCAGGGCATTTGGGTACTGGGGGTCAGCAGTTACGCTTTTCCCTCCCTTCTTCCCCCTCCCATTTAGTCCCTGTGTTCCTGCACTAAGAGGAAAGAGACACTACACTCCTCTCTCCCCCCACAGTGCTAGCATCGTCCTGCCCATAGTGCTTGTATACTGATTGGCAAAGGAACAAAATGGATGCAAGAGCGGGAACGAAGCGGCCTAGCTAGAGGCACCAAGTACCTGCTCAGGCCAGGCAGACAGCCAGCGTCTCTGAGGCCCAGCCTCCTTCCACGCCCCTTCGCCCCTGGAAGGAGAGGACGCTGCCACGCCACGCCACGGCCATTCCCTCGGGCAGGTCCAGACACGTGCACACCCTCTCGCTCCCCCCACCAAGAGCTCCCCAGCTGTGGCAGCTGCTCATCATGCCCTCGTTCTCCCACCTGGGCCCACAAGTGAGGGGCAGCTCTGGAAAGCTTCTGAACCCCACTGGGAGCACAGCCTTTCCCCTGAATCTCTGGGCCCCTGGCCGGCCCCCGTTCACATGAACCAGGGCCTGGTGTCCTCCCAGGGGCTGGAGCCGCTGCAGGTCAGCTTCCTCTGAAGCCATTCAGCATCAGCCAGCAAGCGGGTTGGAGGTGCCTTCGCTCGGAGCTGGGGACTTCAGCCCGGCACAGACAGTTAGTAACTGAGCAAAACTGGCAGCGAGCCATCTGCCAGACAGCTGGGGCCCAGGGGAGACTCTGTGGCCTTAAGCAGGTTCATGGAATTAAAAAAAGAAATGAGAGAGGAAATTAAAAACTGAATGACCCAGGGGTCAAAAAAAAAAAAAAAAAGGAGATGCCCTTTTTGGGCAGAGGGACTGCATGTCCCTCCCCAGCTGTCACCGAAGGGATTCTTCGGTTCTTCTTGGACCATGTACAGGTGTGCTTTATTTCCCAAAAACTCAGCCTGGGTGTGCAAGGCCAGCAAGTAAAGCAGAGAGGACGGGAGTCAGCCTGTCTCCCTCTGCCATTGCTGAGAATCACCTGTCACAGTTTAGAACTGCAGATGAAGCATGGCCGGCGGGGCAGCCCAGCCTTGACGGGGCAGCGAGCACTCCCATGCCCGTCAGCCTGCTGCCCAGAGAGAGCCGGGGAAATACAGGGCCATGTGGGGTGGGAATTTCTGGCAAGCCACCCTGGGCCACAGCAGCCTCTCCGTCTCCCTCCCTCCCCCAGCCCTGCTTCTGGGGGTGGCACAGAGGATAGGGTGACAGCCCGTGTTTGCCTGTTAGGGACCAGAGATGACCAGTCCCTGCAGCCTTCTGGGAGGTGCTGGCGGTTTTAGTGCAGCCACCGGGCCTGCTGGCCTCTTACCAAGGTTGCATGGAGCATGCTCTCAGGACCCCTGACCCTGCAGCCCAGTATCCAGCATGCCTTGCTCGTCTGTGGGTTTAGCTAGTGACTCGCTGGTAGATGTTTAACACCCTGCTCTCTGTAGGGCAGCGGGAAAAGCCCTAATTTGTGACATTTGGGGATTGCCGTCGTGTAAAAACTCATTATGGCCAATTTCAAGCTACCAACATGTCAGTCCTCTAGCAGAATTCCTGAGAAGGTGGCATAGCTTATTGGTTTATTAAATACCCCAGCATCCCACCACCAGCAAGCTGTCCCATAGTGTAATGTAGCTCTTCCCCCCCACACCCCCCCCCCCCCCGAACAGCAGAGCCTTTCCAAACCTCACTGCTCAGAGTGGTCCCTGACCCAGCAGCACCATCTGCACCCAGTTGCTGATTAAAAATGCGGAATCCCAGACCCCACATAGCCCCGCTGGATCAGCACCTACATTTACCAAGCCCTTTATGCACGTTCGGCTGCGAGAAAGTCTGTGTTACAACACGGCGAACCTCTGAGGCAGGTGTTGGCTCTGGCCTCCGTGACGGCTGCTGAGCAGTGAGTCTAATCAGGTCACATGTGCGACTTGCCAGTCCAGCTCTACAATAACCGGCTGGACTGCTTTCTTGCTAATATCATTACACTCCAACCCCACACTTCCCTTGTCCCCATTCAGCAGAATTCCAAATTGAGGTCAGTCGCACTCTGCTCTCACTGAGATTGCTGAAGGAAAATCACAAACTGGTCAGATGGGTGCCCCTGCCCGTGGATGGTCTCCCCTCTCCAGTGAGCCTGGCAGTCCTGTATGTCCCTACCACCCCCTTTTCCTCGTCTCAGGTTGCACTCATCTTTTGCAGCAGAAACCAGTGCCTAGAGCAGTGTCTGGCCCTTCGTGGGTCTGCAGTCACTGCTGAAGGAATGAATTCTCCATCCAACCTAGACGTTAAGCCGTCCTATTGCCGCCCCTGCTTGCTGCTGGGGCACCCAGTCTGTTTTCATCCTCTTAGAGATTCCCCAGGTCTCTGGTCCTCGAAGAACTTATGTATTATGTATAACATTTTTTTTCATAGAATTGCTGGTTATTTAGTAGGACTTAACGTGCTGTTTATTTACTGGGGTACACAGCTCAGTCCATCACCTTGAAATCAGTCTCTTTCCTTCTTCATGAATGCTATTTTGAACTTTCCTCTCTCAAATCTCTTCCCCACCATGGTGTCTCTCACTCTCAGAAAATGGCTCAGTGGTGGTCGTCATTGAGGAAACCTCTTGAGTTCCTGCACTCAGACCCTAAATGTTCCTGAAACAACTTTGCTCTCTCCTCCTGTTTCTGGCCCCAGATCACCCAACCGCCGCAGCCACTCACCAATTTACCTCAGCACGGTCAGTCAAGTCGCTGCACCCCAGCATTGGCCCTGTGCACACACACTGTGACCTTGATCTTGCTTTCCCACCCTCTCCTGGCTTGCTTTCTGCCTCGGGCCACTTCTCAATTCCTGCCCTGGGTTTTCCTCATCTGTCGGCCTCAGTGTATTTCTCGGGGCCCTCTCTCGGCCTCTTTCTTTTCCCTCAGTCAGTAAAGGGCATCTCCACTGCTACTGTGGCCGCTAATGCCGTCTATAAACTGATCACTTCCAAGTAAGCTCCCAGTTGGCTATCTCTCCTGGTCTCCAGAACCATCTAGATGGTCACCCACTGACATCTCTGCATCCACAGCTTGAACTGCTCTCCCCCTGCCCTGTCCTTCTCCCGGGCTCGCCCACCTCATGGTGTCCAAAGCCTTCGCGACCAGCCACTGCCCTCTCTCCGGCCAAGCCGAGCTCCCCGAGCGTCTCCGAGCACACGTGCCCTCTCCACCTGCCTGGCCTCTGCACATACCTCTCCCTGGGCCTGGAATGCCGGTTCCCACAGCCCCCTCCTTTCCCGCTCACCCCCCTCAAAATAGCTTGACTAATTCCTGCTTAGCAGACATTCCTTTCAAAATTGCCTTCTGTGGAAAGTAGAACTTTTTAAATAAGCAAAACATTGACTTTTTTCAATTGTTTTGTGCCTAGGTAAAGATATAACCGAATATCCCCAAAAAATGTAATAAACACCTGGGTACATATTAAGTACATTTTCTCTTTAGACGTTAACTCTTTCCATTGCTATTTAGCTACACCTTGCCTTTATCTTCTGCTTTCTCTGACGTCCAACTGCGAAAGCCCCACGCCCCCTTCGCAGGGCCCTGGTCAGCGTTTAAAGTGTTCCTGACGCATCTGTGTTGCAGGCCGCCTCCTTTTGCTGCTGTTGACTTAGGAGCTCACTAAGTCAGTTCTTAAGGTCAAGGGGGACTGTCTCTTCCCTGTGGCTGTGGCTTCCTGCAGTCCCGGGAACTCTGCTCATTCTCCTTCAGGCTTCCTCTTTTCTGTCCTCTTTTCTGTCCGCCGCCTCTTTAACACACTCTCTTCTAACCCAGAGGCGGTTCCTCGTGAGGATCACACTGTGGGCTCAGTCTTTGCCTCCTACCTGCTGTCATAAATACATTTATTTCCTTACCCAGATACAGAACACTTTCACAAGACAATATGATAAGCAATGCATTCTAGGACTTTCTTTTTTCTTTCTTTTTTCTTTTTATTGAAATGTCACAAACAGCTAACTTGATGTCATAATACATTGATGAATCACCATCTGCAGTTGGGAAACCAGTACTCAAGTTCGTTCTACTAAACCCTCTGAGTTTCCTTCCATCCGCATTAATTCCTCAGCAGAAAAGGCTGTGAGGTGCTTTTCAGCTAAAGCTCTTCCAAAGTTTTGTCAGAAACGTCTTTTACTTACGGAGAGGGTGTGAATTTTTTCCTCCTTAACAGTAAAGGCACGTTTTGAACATTATATGCAGTTTGTTAAGTGGTCAAGATTTCAATAAGTTGGTTAACAAATATCTGTTGATTGCCTATGTTCTGCAAAAGATAAGCTAAAAGCACGGGGAGCGGGGTGTGTGTGTGTGTGTGGGTGTGCGTGCGCGCACGTGCACGTGCTAATAACATTTCCAGACTGTAGGAATTAAGCTCTCAACAAATGTTAGCTAGCGTTACGGGGTTGACCAGATGCGCACAGGGTGTGTGGGCCCCTATCCCCCTCTGGACTAGCTCCTGCAATGGGCCCTGGAGCGCCTGCTTTTCCCCCAGCTGAGGGCCAGGACAGTTCCCTGCTGGGGCACCTCCAGTGGGGCTTATAACCACCCCTCCCCTCCCAAGGTGCCACCGGACCAGGCAGCAACAATGGCAGGCATCGGGGCCGTGAATTAATTCTCTTATCTTTTAGACATCCCTACTCTCAGGCAAACTCTGTCATCCAAGCACCTTAGCCAGTCACTTAGGTCCTTGTCTCCGCTTCACCGAAGGGCCCGGGAATTCTCCTGCGGGGCCTTCACAGAGAACTGTCAGTGTCTTCTCTCAGCGAGCTCCTCGTGGGCCCACACATCTGTCTGTGGCTGCCGCAGACAGGCAGGCTATCTGTAGGCACCTCTGACTCCCTCCACACCGGGGTGGACATCTCAGGAAGAAGTAAGACTCGGTTCCCACCCTCAAAGAGATTAAGTGCTGAGCTGTGGGTGGGCTCCTTCTGCTCCTCTCACCGCTGCCCTCGGGGGCCCACCTGGCTGAGCTGTGCCAAGCAGACAGCCATTGGCCCCCTGCCCACAGCCCCTGCTCCTTCCAGGACTTGACAGCAAAAACTCCCCAGTAACAGACGCCACGATGGCTGGGGGTGGAGAGGAGAGCGTAGTAAGCTCCAGAGGAACATGAGCACCCAGACGCAGAGCCCAGTGCCCGCCCCCACCGCCTTGCGGACCACAGCACCCCGCTCGCTCGCTGGGAGCGGAAGGGAGCAGCTGCTCCTGGGGGTGGTGGGTGGCATTGTTGGTGTTGCTATTTGTGTCTCAGTTCAGTGTCCCATTGCCTGTTCCAGCTACTCTCACAGGTAGGAAAGGCCAGATCGGAGAGCCCTCGTGGCTCCCAGCCCCCAGCTTCTGCCACTGAGAAGAAGGTCTTGTTCTGTGTTCTTTCCCCTGAGGTTAGACGTCCACACCAGGAAGGGGGAAGCCTGTGACCTTGGGCAGGCTCCTTTCCCTTCCTCGGTCCACTTTATTCTCCAGCTCCATGGGTCAGGGAAACCCATGTGCATCTGGTAAATGTTTACCGATTGCACCTGCTGTGTCCCGGCCCCTCTACCACTGTGCTAAGCACTTTGTACGTGTCGCCTCCTCTACTCTCAACTGGCAGATAATGGCCACCTCCTTCCACGTGGCTTTGATGCTCTGCTCTACGCTGGCCACATAAACGTCCCCTGATCAGATCATCACCGCTGGGCAGACACTGCTGTCTCCAGTGCACAAAGAGAGATGGTGAAAGACTGGCAGTAAGATCCTCACGACAAGATACAGGATTAAACTGAGAAACCCGGGAAGAGTTTCCAGCTCTTCACATCCCACCAGTCTCACCCGGGCAGAAGGGTATAGTGATCCTGTCCACCCTTTATTCAGAATAGGAGGGGCCCCCAGAAGAGGAAGGGGTGCTCACTCGTAGGGCCCCCTCGGACTGTTGGCCCATTTCCCTGCTCACAGGTGCCCAGGCCCACACATGGCGGCCCAGGCTCCTTTCAAGTCCCTTACAGGCCTTCCTCGCCAACCTGCTCTCCCACTTCCCTGTCCACAAGAACCCTTACTCAGAGTTCCCCACCACCACCTTCACGCAGACATCCCCACCTGTCTCCGTGTCCCATCATCCCCTGCGCCCGCCCTGCTCACCTGCCTCTGCTGAAGTGCCTGCTCCCTCACCCTCTGCGAAGTCACCTGCTTAGACCAAGCTCAAACCTCAGCTCCTTGGTGAAGCTTTCTCTGGCCATGCAGCCAAATGCCCTCTCTGTCTCCGCTGAGCTTCTGCACCACCTCCTGTGGACACTTGGCCCCGGACAAACAGCGAACATTGCCTTTTCCGTTAACTGGCAATGGCTGATTCTCTCCCACGTGCCGCTGGGGGAGGCCCAGCTCTGGTGGTCCCCCGGCCCCTGCCTCAGCCCCACTGCCCATGCAGTGATCTTACCTACACCCCTTCCAGATTCTGGGACCGTCTTTGTTACCTCTAACCACCAGCCTCCTCCCTGCCCAGCGTCCAGCTCTGGGAGGAGAGCCACGCTGAGCCCCAGTTAATGTTTGTTGAATGACTGGACGGGCTTTTGTGGCTCCTGAGAGGTCAGTGAAGCCAGCCAGAGCCCTGGGCAAGATCACTGTGCGTAAAAGACACACTGGCTCCTTTCAGGCAGTTCTCAGATCTGATTCCAGGTCAATAGTCTCTCTCTCTCTCTCTCTCTCTCTCTCTCTCTCCCCCTCTCCCCTCTGCACATCTTGTAGTTGCCCAAAGTCTACTTTGAACTCTTTAACTAAAACATGCTGATTTCTGTCCGCAAGGAGCATGTGCCCCTGTGACTTCATTGGTGAGCCTTCAGAGTCCCCTTTCCAGGGGTTGCCCCAACACAGAAGCAGGGACCTCTGTAGAAAATGTCTAGGCTTGGACACAAGGGTGGGGAGGGGCGATGGGACCCCCTCAGATAAGGGCCGTCCTTCGGAGACATTAAGGCAGGTAAATGGTTAACAAAGGGGAGGGTTTCTCTCTGATCCTCCTCTGCCAGGGGATTCACCTTTAGCCGCTGACCTTTCTGTGAGGGGTGAGATCTGAGCAAAGTTGTGCACAGTCATGGATGGGTAAATGCCCATCGTTCATTTGTGCCCCTGCCCCTGCCCCGTCAGAGACGGTCTGAGGTATGCAGACCACCCCCTGGATTGGGTGGCTGGTAACAGGAAACACACGTATGCTCAGAAAATGAAAGTTGGGCAGGACCTCTGACCCGTTAGGAATCCAGGGCCTCAGCTTTAAAGCAAGGAGAACGCTGCCCAGAGGAGGCCAAGCCGGGCCAGTCCAGTCGGACCGAACAGGAGGCCTTTCTGAGCGTGCACAGCAGATCTTCGGCGATGCCTTCCCGCCCACTCTCTCTCTCCCGGCCCTGCCCCAGCGACCCGCAGCCCCTGCAGGAGACATCTGTGCATTTACTGGCAGCACCCCGCGGCCCCAGGCCTCACCGACCTCCCCTGATCCCCCCACACGTGTCTTATTCTGTGTAGCTCGATAGCTTGCGATTCCAGCCCTCCGAGAGCTTGAGTTTGGGGAGAACCGACATCCAGCTGCTTCATTGGTTTAGGATGACTTTCCATTCTGGGCCCCCTGTGCTCACGAACTGGCACGTCCCAGCCTCTCCAGCCTCCCAGGGCCGGTGTCACATCTCCACGTGGATGGGTGTGACTGGCACAGGCCTTGGGGCCGTGGGGGAAGCTAAGCCTACCTCCATCTTGGCATGGGCTGGCACTTGGAAGGCATGGAGAGTCTTTGGTTTCACACTTTACCCCCTGAGCCACGCCGAGCTGCCTGGGAGCTGAGGTGCCTAGGAGCGTACAGTCCGTGCATTTGAGCACATCTCCGTGAGCCACGTCTCAGCAGCCCAGCCACACGGCCACTCAGCCTGAGCTGCAGGCCTGGCTTCTACGCCCGAGAGGGGGAAGGAAACCTGAGGGGCTGCCCAAGATGCTGGCTCTACCGCCACACCCTCGCCGCTCCCCGCCCTGTGAGGCAGGCGGGACTGTGGGCGCTGGGGCAGCAGGAGTGGGAGGGGCAGGAGAGGGAGGAGACGGAGGGAGGAGGACAGCCGGTGAACCCGGTGAGAATGTGTGGACCCCGCCATGTGCTGTGCCTTGGGACAGACCACAAACACCCCCCTGCCAAGCTCTCAGTGGTCAAACCAGATTCTGATGTTTCCCCCCTTCGATCTCAGCTCTTGCTGCTCTTCTCAAAGGTCCGATATTTAAAGAAATATTTTATTTCCAATACAGACACAGCCCTTGATGTAGGAGTAAAAACCACCACCCCTGAGAGGCACATGGCTGTGAAGTGTGTTGGTATGTAACTTCCTGTCCTTGCCCACGTGCCAGGCTTCGTCCCACTGCTCCTTCTGTCCCGGGAGAGGTGCCTCCCTGTCCCCCGGTGCTCAGGCTTCGGGGGGCATTGGCGTGAGGGCGAGAGGTCAGCTCAGGCAGGAGACCCCTTCCGGCAGTGGGGCTGACGGGTTTGGGATGGGAAGCATCGCTGGGCCTCACCCAACAAGAGTTTCTTTGAGAATCCCACTCCCCGCCCCCCACCTTTGAGATGGAAGTCAAATTTTCGGACTCTGCTGTGCAGAGCAGAGAGGTCACTGGGCTCTAATGCACTTACCATTGACTGCCCCTCTTGTAGTGCGTCTATTAGTGAGTAATTTGATTTGTACCTATTCATTTGCAGTCCCTGCAGGAGCCTGGAGCTGGCCCCTCGTATAATTGGTGCTGTCTCTATTTTTACATCATTAGATTAGCCCCGACTCCTGGCCACTTGTTGTCTGCGCTTGTCTGTCCATTTATACAACCTAATGTAACACAAAATTCATTACTGATCACATTACTTTCAACTCTGAAGCCAGCCTTGTGATAAACATTTGGTTAACCCCTTCCTGCCCGCGGGAGGGCCGCGGAGCAAATGCACTTCCACTCGGCAGGCGAATCAATATCTTAATACACCAAAGTGGAATTGCATTTCTAGATTTGTTATTCCTCCTGGAGGAGCAAATGGAAGGGCGCTCAGAGCGAGTGGAATTGAATAATGAATAGGGCCCGGCACCAGCCGCCGGGCAGCCCAGGAGCACAAAGGCTCCGCCGGCATCCGCCCGCGCTCCTCTGGCAGTTGGCACCGCGGCCATTGAGGCCTGCGCTTCTCTGCCCAACGCGGAGCGTGGGTTCAAGGGCACAGGCTGGGACCCCGATGTGGGCAACAGAGACCTTTCCCCTTCCTACTCATCCCCTCCCCACCGCCTGTCATCCTCTTCACTAGACTTGGCCTAGGATGACTGGGCCAGGAACTGGGTTCGTTTCCTTAAAACCTGCTTGACTTGTATGAAGGTACCACACACGTGGGCCTGGCACTAACCCCACCAAGAAATTAAATCCACTACTAACCTAAAGCCGACCCTTCGGCACCAACTGCACCAGGTGCTTTCTGCTTAGAGCAGGGCCAGCGACGTCAGAGTCGGTTGGTTCACACCTGCCTCTGTGTGTGTGCCTGCGCTCGGTCCTGGTTCTGTGGGAGGGATGCTGTGCGCAGCACGGGGGCTGCACTGGAGCCGGCCTGACTTCTTAAAGGGACCCCCCAGAGCTCTGTTTAAGCTAGACCAGTGGTCGGCAAACTCATTAGTCAACAGAGCCAAATATCAACAGTACAACGATTGAAATTTCTTTTGAGAGCCACATTTTTTAAACTTGAACTTCTTCTAACGCCACTTCTTCAAAATAGACTCGCCCAGGCCGTGGTATTTTGTGGAAGAGCCACACTCAAGGGGCCAAAGAGCTGCATGTGGCTCATGAACCGCAGTTTGCTGACCACGGAGCCAGAGATGCTCCCCTACCCCCACCCTGGCTATCCCTCCCAGCCCCCATTTGTCTCTGGGTAGCATCCACACCCACTCTAAGTCATTAACTCGCAGGACAGTTTGTTTCCAAAGGAAAAATACCCTGACTTATTAAGAAACTCTCATAAAGCCTGTTCTACAGTAATTAGAAAAGTAGGCGTAGAGGAAGTAGAATGGAACCCATTACTATGAAAGTCATAAATCCTGGAGTAAAAAGAAGCCGTAAACAAGATACTCAGCTGGGAGTGGGAGCTGGAAAGAGAGCCCGTCTAGGGGCCGTGCTGGGGGCCGTTCTGTTGAGCAGGGCCCCGGCCGCCTTTTGCCAGGACTGCCCCATGGTCCCTGCTGCCCGGTCCCTGGTCCAGAGCCCAACAGGCCTGAAATGACCAGGGATCCTAGGGACGCCTTGAGAGGGCTCAGATGCTGCTCTTGGCCTTCTCCCCCATTCCTCCGGCATTCGTGGGCGTGGGCCGAGCGGGGTGGTGTGGGGGTGGCTGCAAGGTGAGATGGCAGAGGTTGGGGGCGGTGCTTGCCCTGCCCTGACTGTGGGAAGCTGCCTTCTCACGAGGGGCTGCAGAGACTCCAGAATTAGAACCACGTGCTTCCTATTGTGAGGAAGGACAACGGGGCGTCTTGGCGGGGTGGACTCGGTGCCTCTCTCCAGGCAGTGGGAGGAGGACACTGGAGTGTCACCCAGGGGAGCCCGTGCAGCAGCTGTCTCCGCTGGCGCTCTCCCCGCCCCACCTACCAGTGCACGAACTTGCTCTGTGGGGAGCCTGCAGTGTGGCCTCAGCTGTTGATCCTCTCAGGAGGGTAAGTGGGACAGTGGGACTGCGTGTCCCCACTGAGCCCCGGCCATCAGCTCTAGAAAACAGAGCAGAGTGCGGCTGTGACCTTTGCCGAGGAGGACAGACCGGTGACAGGGAGGCTGGTGGAATGAGAGGCTTTGATTTCTTAACCTTGATGGAAAGTGGGGAAAGCCACATCTTACCAAACTCTTCCGCTGCGTCGCAGAGAATGTAATTACGTTCGGACATTTGAATGAGAACCAGATGTGCTCTGGCCCGTGGGGCGCAGCGTCTCCTGCGGTCTGCAGGCCCCTGTGCCATCTCGCAGCCCCCGAGGCAGCTCGGCAAGACCCACCTGGGAGCTGGGTGGGGTCGTCAGAGCTTCAAGGCTGGACTTAGGAGACGGGAGGGGTAGGGCCAGCTGCCAGACACCTGGTTCCACGGGACAGTTTCCAAGCCCTGTCTCTTCTTAGCCATGCTGAGTGGGCATGTGGGGCTCTCGCTGGCACCCACCCCGCCCACATGCAGACACACGCTAGGAGGTCATGTCGCAGCACCAGGCCGGGCATTTTCTCTCACCAAACACAGAGTGCCAGGCTGCCCAGCCCTGCGTCTGCCTCAGCGGGCATCTGCTGCAGCTGTGCCCCCTCCCCCCTGCGTGGTGCCAAGAACCTGGAGCTGGGAAGGGCATTCAGGCCTCCTGGGTGGGGAGCACTCCCCCAGGGGGCTCAGCTGCCAACACATCAGAGGCGGCAAAGCTCACCTTGTAACCATTTCGCCCCTACCACCAGAGTGGCCTCTACACGTGTGCCCAGTGTGTTCTGCTTCTTAAAGCCCCTTTGCATCCTCTTCTCCCCAGAGCCCCACACACCCCGAGAGGCTGCCAGGCCGGCCCGCCCCTCCCCTCCTGCCTGACCGATGAGGAAGCAGATGAGAAGTGAAGTGACCGGCCCAGGTCATTGGGCACGGCTGTCTGCGCCGCTGCAGGGGGCTCCAGTGAATCCCCTGCCTCCCGCCAGGGCCCTTCCCCTTCTCACCATCCCGGGGAGTTCCGCCCCGGCTGCTCCTGCATCTGGCTGATCTTAAGCATGGCTTCAGCCAGACTTATCAAATGCCTCCAACCCAGGGAAGCGCCAGCCAGGCCTGTGCAGCCTCTGCTCTCCCGCACGTAATGTGCCGCGACAGGACGCGCTCTGTCTCCCACGACAGGACGCACTCTCCTGACAGAGTGACCCCGAGAAGGCCACTGCACAGGGTGCTGGTCCTGGCTGTCCGGGTGGGTGATTCTGTCTCTTCTCCTTTGAAGCCAAGACTGGGGAGGACCTGAGTCCCGTGGGTCCCTGGGAGTGGGTGTGGCAGCATTTCTGGTACGAGTCTGTCGCTGCCTGGGGACGGGGGTCACTTCGTAGCTGTTAAATGGCTTCAGCTCCGAACCAGGCCAGTGTCCCCTCCTGCTGATGCCCTACCTGTGGGCATTGCTCATCAGCGGGTCAAAGGCTATGCAGGAATTGAGCAAGGAGGAAAGAAAGCACATTTGTGGGAGCCCTGGGGGACGAAAGAGGCTCCGGCCGGCCGGTAGGAAGGGCGTGCCGGGGCACTGGGACCAGGCTGCGTGCGGGAGAGCACCAGAAGCAGGTGGCGCCGGCGGCCTGGGCTCTGTGCTCAGACATAGGTGTTAAGCCCAGAGATAACCAGGCCAGAGTGGCCCTGCTTCTCATCCACTCCCAGGTCCCACCAGCCCCACAGGGGATCCCTATTATCTGAATGCAGAGGAGCCTGTTCATCCTCAGCCCCTCAGCTTCGGGAAGCTGCCCTCCTGCGTTCCCCAGTCTTGCCTGGGAAGGGGGCAGGAGCCCCTGCTTAGGGGACAGGAGGTCCTTGGAGGACCAGCCCCCATCCTCCGAGCCCTCCGTGATGGTCTGTGGGCCCCTGTGCTAGCCATGCAGCCAGAGGTGACCCTGCAGGGGGAGCGTGGGGAGGGGTGGGGTGGGTGTCTCTGAGTGAAGAAGAGCAAGGCCTCCCCACAGGCTGTCTCCTGTAACTGCTGCCCTTTTGACCTCCTAAAAAGTGCCCTGGGGCTGAGGTTGGCTCCCACCCAGAGTGTGGTCTCTGACAGGGCTGTTAGGGTTTCTAGAAGCATTCTCAGCCAACGCCATCTGCCCCCTGCACAGAGCTCTGCCTCCCTCAGCCACACTGCAGGAGGGAGTGGCAGTTTCCAGGCAGGACTGGTGTCCAACCCCTAGTTGGCCCCTGGGCCATCTTTCCGGGGTCGGCACCAGGAAGCTGCCTGTTTCGCTGAACCCGGCAAGATGCATTCCAGCCCGGCCACCTCGGCTTCTCTCTGCAAGCCCGTTTGCACAGTGGGTCCCAGGCCCTGTTGGCAGGCCCCTTGTGGGTCCCAGGCCCTGTTGGCAGACCCCATCTGAATCCATTTGCTGACCTTGCAGCAGTCCTGTGGTCCCCTGGCCTCCTCTCCACAGAGCCCATCCAGGGAAGACGCCGAAAATCCCTAACCTCCCCACCCTCACCCCACCCCATTCCCTAGCCCAGAAGCCTCACAGCAGAAGGGGATTGGAACTGTTTGTTTGCAAACCTTCCCTGAGCCAGACACTGGGCAACATGGAGCAGCTTAGCTGGCTGGCTGCTCTGGGCCCCGGGACCACCCGCTCCCTTGGGGTACCACTGAGCCCAGCCCAAGCCAGGGGTTTAACCACAGGCTCTGCCACAGACAGGGGAAGACTGGGAGGTGGGCGCAGGAGGGAAAAATCAATGCACGTCAACAGGGTTGGAAATTTATTTTCCAGCTTGGAACAGGGTATTTACAAAAAGGCGAGGAGGGAAACAGAGAGCTATAAACACATATCTGCCATCTTCCTCCGCGGGCCATTTCTTGATTAAAAAGAATCTTTCCCAAGGTCCAGTGGAGGGCAGGCTGGTGGGGGGCTGGATGGCAGAGACACCTGCTGGGGAGGAAGGGGGAGGGGGACCCTGGGGTCCCATGGATCACCGCAGTCATGGAAACAATTGCAGGAGTCCTAGAACTCACGTTGGCTGGCTGGAAGCTGTGCTCTGGGGTGCAATCGGCATGCGTTATTTCACTTATGTCTCACCCCTGCTTGAGGAAACAGACCTGGGTATCCTCACGGGCGGGAAACTGAGGCACAGAGATGTGGAGGGACCTGCTGCAAGTCTCCCGGGTGCAGGGGCTGAGCTTGTGCTTTTATCCACTTGCTCAACTGCCTCCCTAGCCTGAGCAGCCCCCACCCCTCCCCTCCCCAGGCCTCTGGCGAGGCGGCATTCTCCCTTCGCGATGCCAGAAGTGGGCAGGCTGTGGGTGCAGGGTGAGACTGGCCCTGATGTCTAATCCTACTCCCACCAGGCCACTTGGGTGGTTAGCTGGGGACTGGGGTGTGTGGCTGCCGCCAGGGCCCAATAAAAGTGCTCTGCTAATCCCGTTAATGAGCAACACGGGGAGGCTCTAAGTGCACAGAGCAGGCTGGCTGGGGCCGCTGAGCACACCAGAGGGCTGGCAGTAGGTGGAGAGGGAAGTGCCAGGTGGCCTGGGCTGAGCCGGGGGTCCCAGGGACCCTCTTCCCGAACACACACAGCACTGCCCTCACAGACCCTGCCAAGTCCCAGGAACAGGCCTCCACCCTGCCCCCCACCACCAAAAGCCATAGGGGCTGACCTCAGAGTCTCTGGCCATCTGTCCCCACTGCCATCCGGGCTGGAGGTCAAGCCCAAAGTCAGACTTCACTTCTGAGCCTCCCCTGGGGCCTCCTGCCCACCTGGGCTCACCCAGCTCTCCACAAGGCTCGGTAGGCCCTGTGTCCCTGCGTTTCACCCCCTCCCAGGGAACTGGGGAATTGAGACGTTGGTGCTTATGATGTGACTGACTCATGAAGAGGCCTCCATTCAGGCTGTCCCCAGAAGCCCTGCCTTGCAGGTGGAGGGTGGCCTCGTGGGAGGGCAGGGTCTGTACCCAGGGGAGAGGACAAGCCCAGGGAGAACCTCTGGGAAGCAGACGGGGACCAGCACTGCCCCTCAGCACCCACCCCAGCTCCAGGAGCCGGGTTCTGTTGCTCCTGCCCTTTGCAAAGGGTCTGCCATGCCGCTGGGGGTGCTGGGAGAGGAGTGATGGTGAGGGAACAGCCCAGCCCAGGAGTGGGGTGACCTTGCGCTCCCACATCCTCCGCCAGACTGAGAGCTACTCCTCGCTGGGTCAGCCTGGGGTGTGTGCCCCAGTCACAGGGCTGCTTCTCCCTAACGAGGTCAGCGCCCTCCCTGACACCTTTGAGCTTCGCCAGGCTCCGTGAGTGTGGGCAGCATGAGGAGCGAGCTTTCTCGTTCCTCCACTTATTTCATGAGCCCAAGCTCCTCCTCGACAGGTGCCGCTCGTTCCACTCTCCCTGTCCCTGTGGCTTGCCCATCCTGGCCCGTGGCATAGCAGGCCCATTGCCAATCAGAGCCAGTGGGGAATGGGTGGGCACAGCCAGCGGTGGCATGGGGAGCCTGTCTTAGTGTTGCCGGGGTGGTCGCATCTTCATCCTGGGGTCTGCGGCTCTCTCTCACAAGGTTGCGCACCCAGAGGTGACTTCCTACTCTTGCTTAGAGTTGTGGTCCGCAAGATGGGGAGACAGCACCCGCCTCCCGGGTGCACAGAGCCCCCGGAGGATGTGCGGCCACAGCAAGATGATCTCTGTCGGAGCTCAGCCGCGTACCTCAGAGCTGCTCCTCGTCCCAGACTTGCTTTGAGGCCTGCAGAGCAGCCTCTCTCTGAGCTCACTCTCTCCACCGCCCGAATCAGCATGCTTCCACTCTGCGGGAGGCTCCCTTCGTTCCCCCCAGAGCCCAGCTTGCTCCTGCAGCTGTGGTGGGTTTCTGGCAGGCTTGCCCCACAAGCCCGCTCAGCTGCAGGAGAGCAGCCTGACGGGGGGAGGAGGAAGACGGTCAGGGGGGGGTCTTGGGAGTGAGGGAGGTGGGGGCAGTTGAGGCTGGGCCACTGAGTCAACACGTCGGAAGTCGTCTCTGAAAACCCTGCAGCCTGTCTCTGTCTCCTCTCCCTCTCCCTGCAGCCCACCTGCATGGGGCGCCGGCCAGCCGGGCCGGCACTGCATGGGCCAGGGCCCTTCCCCTCCCCACAGCTGCTCCTCGTGCTCCGTGTGCGGCTCCTCTCCCCCACTCCCACGCTGAAGGGGGTCTTGGCTCTGTCACAACAGTTCCATCCCTGAGACCCCATCTGATTGGTCCCCAGCCCCCTACACATGCATGTCACCATCCTCGGCTGCAGGATTCCGCCACAGCTTACCCTCCTCCTAGCGTGACACCTACACCTCCGTCAGCACCTCCGAACGCCCTCTCACCTGCTTGCAGAGACCCGTGTACTTCTTGATCGTTGTCCATATCTTTTCCAAAAAAAGATTCCTCAATGCTTTTCTTTTCACAAGGGAAAAAAAAAGGAAAAAAAAAACAATGCCAACAGCCCAGCGTCCGTGAGCAACCCAACAGTAACAAAGCATGTGCTCGGGATGGAGGAAGGTAAGGCCACACGTTTCCATTTGCCGCTTGCTGCTAGGGCTGGGCGGCCGGGATGACTCGAGGCGGGTGGGGGCGTGTGTGCACCCCTCCTCCACTCCCACTCACGCTCACTGCTCTGTCTTGGGGGTTAAAGATGGCATGTAGGAAAGAGGCCAGGACCGGCCACACCCAGCCAGACCCTGGTTCTTTCACTAACAATTCACACTGAAAAATCCCTCCCCACCTTACCACATCACTCATTCGTTCCAGAAATGCTCCCTGCACACAGGCTGTTTTCTAGGCCCGGTGGTTGGCACTAGGGGATACGGAGATGAGGCACAGCACAGGCCCCGGGGGCTTGCCACCTGGACGGGACACACCGGAGCAGATGTGCGCAGCGCAGCAGGGCCTGGCCGGCTGTGCCAGGGCAGCAGGACGGGCTCACAGGGCAGGGGACACTGCTCCGCTTTGGAGGCTGAGCGGGTGGCCTGGGGGCTGAGGGAGCCTGGAGAGCTCTAAGAACTTCTCAAGTTCATTCCTTTATTTCCTCAATTTAGTACCACTAGTGAGGTGAGGTCTGGGGCAGGCCCTGAAAGGCCACTGATAGTGCTGCGGAGGTTAGGCCTTATCCTGGCACCGCTAGGAGTCGAAGATTTCTAAGCAGAGGAAGAGCAAGATGAGGTTTGTGCTGTAGACAGACCACTGGCTTTGGTGTGCTGGCGGGTTGGAGAGGGGGTCTAGAGGTCAGGAGGTCAATGGGGAAGGTATCCAGGTGGGAAGTGCAGGCCTCACCAGGCAGTGGCAGTGGGGATGGAGAGGAGGGGAGAGGCTGGACACCTGGGATGTGGGGTGAGGGAGAAGCCTGCCCACTCCCATCGTGCCCAGGCCTAACTGGTGAAGAGACCACCTGAGCCAGGCAGCTCAGGCTACACCTGGGCTCCAGGAGCACACGGCGGGACGAGCTGCATCTGCTGGGACTCGGGGGTTGGGGTCACCGAGGCTGCAGGTGGGGTTGCTGTGGGCCTGTGCCAAGGGCTGTGGGGGTGCCGCGCTTGGGCCCGGGCTCTGGTCTCCTCGGCTTCCTTGGCGGCGCAGAGGTGTCAGCACTTCGCATTGAGAACCTGGGGCCTGTCCCCCAGCTCTGGAAAGGGGCCCACCTTCCCCCACCCTCGTGGCCTTTCCTGCTCCTTCATCTGGGGCTTTCTTCTTTGGGCCTGGTGTCCAGACCCTAAGGAAGCCCCTGCTTTTCTTGCTACTGACTGCCGGTGCTCTCTCCTGCCCTCCTGGCCCTGCTGTCAGCGCCCCCTAGTGCCGGGATGGTTGTGCATGAGGGCAAGGGCCTCTGGAATCAAATGGGGGCCTCAGAGATCTCTCACAAGCTCCTCTGCTTGCTTGTGGGAAAGAAGGGGATGAAGTACGCTTTCTTGGAGTCCAAAGCTTCCCTATAGAAGCCCCAAGGTCTATTCTCTGCTTTCCCGTCCTCGCCCTCTCTTGGCACAATGACCTATACTCCCAAATTAGGGTGAGTCTGAAGAATGGGCCCGGAAGAAGAGAGCCCACACAGGAACCGGGTTTTCCGTCCAGGTCTAGCTAACGCTTCCTCATCCCAGGACTGGGCCCACCAGGGCAGCCAGTGTCTCTTGCAGATCAGGGACCATCATCAGGCCCACTGCCTGTACCCACACGCCCCTCCTCTCACGCCCCTATCTGCCCAGAGGGTCTGGTGCCTGGCCACACCCTTGCAGGTGTGGCTGGTGCAACCTGAAGGCCCCTCAAACCTGGGCCCAGGTGCCTGCTCTGAAGGGGGGCACACAGACTCCCCCACCCCATCCTGTGGCTGCTGCTACTGAGTGGGGATCAGTGGTTAGTTCCTGGATGGCTGGTAATGGCCAGCCCAGGAGTAAAGGCCATGACCCACCCCCTAACCAAAGCCAGCTGTGCTGCGTGTGTGTGGCGGGGGGTTGGGGGGAGGGAGGCTGGGAGCGGGTGCAGGCTGGAGATCAAGGTCTCACCCAGCCAGGACAAGTGGGACAGTTGAACATACCTTGCCGTTTCAAATGACTGCGCTGCAGTCCTGAGCTACCGAGGCTACCTCAGTCCAAGACAGGTGTCCCTTGGAGAAGGAAAGGTCACAGGTCACCACATCGCTCAGAGTCTGCCCAGGGATGTGTGTGAGCACATCTGAGAGCCCACTCTGAGGGACTGAAAGGGGATAGGAACCGGCCACTTTCCAAAAGCCAAGCAGCAACTCCTCTTTCCTTGCATTCAGCACCCAAGGAAGTCTATTCACAACCCACCACCCGGTACCAGTCTTGGGTCAAGAGATGGTTGGGCAGTAAGGTGCCCACTGCTGAATGAGGTGGGATCAGCTGCAAGATGGCAGCATGACTGTGCCAGGCAGGGCCAGGAAGAGGAGGGGCTGGAGCCGCCCTGCCTGCCTCCCAGGTCCACTCTGAGCATGTACATTGGGGGGGCGGGCGGGGAGCCTCAGGAGACCTGGTGGCTAAGAAGAAGAAAGAAATCCTTTCTGCATTGGACTAGGCCCCTCTCAAACCAGGCATTCCCTCCTGCCAAAGACGAACCAGGGCCTGGCCAGCAGGCAGATTGCATGGGTGAGAATGAATGAGCAAGTGAGTGGCTGAGCCAGGGTGGGAGCGCTGGGCAGGGGGGAGAGGTAGGGACAGACCAGGCGGGGAAGCCGCAGCCCTCCTGTCCTGGCTTCTCCCCTCCTGCCTGGCCTGTAGATCCAGGACAGGAGCCAGTCTTCGAGTCAGGGGAGCATGCAGGCTGTGCATGAGTATGTGTGCAGGCGTGGGCGCATGTCCACGGTGTGGTCTAGACAAATCGTCAGGGTGGTCCTACTTCTGCCCTAAAGGGGTCCCACAACAAGGGAACAACTGGAGCCCACCAGCCTAGGGAGTGTCTCCCTCCTCGGCTGAGCCTCCCTGTGACCCGAGCTGCCACCTGTCCATCTGGGGAGCATGCGGGGATCCCCTGCAGAAGGATGGAAATGGACCCAGCTGGGCGCCTCCAGACAAGCAGCCCAGCCCAGAGTGTGCCCGTCCCCATCCCCAGACCGCACTGACCGGGCCTGGCCCTCTGCTTGTCTTGCAGAACTTCAGCGAGAGGGAAGCATCGAGACTCTGAGTAACAGCTCAGGTTCTACCAGCGGCAGCATCCCAAGAAACTTCGATGGCTACCGATCACCGCTGCCCACCAATGAGAGTCAGCCCCTCAGCCTCTTCCCTACCAGCTTCTCCTAGGTACCAGATACCTGCTTCTGACTGGCCGGCCCACTCACCTGCTGGAGGAAGGAGGAGAAGCACCCCCCCCTCCGACTCTCCCCTTCGGTCTCTGCACCTCTTTCACCAACCACCTTCCCCAAGCTTAGTGACAACAGCCACCCCCCTCCCTGGATGGAGAAGAGACCCTTCTCCAAAGCACCTCGGTGCACGCTGACCCCGTCAGCAGGGCTGTGGCCAAAAGAGACTGCAGAAGCGCCGCCCCCTCCTGTTTGCACATGGTGTCCTGCATTGGATCCGCTTTTGTATTTCCTAACCCATGGGGGGCCTGGGTAGGGACAGGATGGACGGCCTGGCCAGGCATTTCGACCCTGATCGCCAGCCCCAGCCCACTCCTGGCTGCGGCTCACACTGCCCAGCTCCCCTTGGTCAACCTCCCTCTGGAACGGGGTGCATTGAGGCCCGAAGTGTTAGGGAAGGAGCAAGGAAGGGGAAGCCCTCCTCCTCTTCCCTTTGGCTCGTGGGAAGGATCTGTCTTTCTTGTCTATAAGCCCGTGTACACTGGTCCTGAACTGTTCGGTGAAGGAAACAGTGGTTCCTGAGGCCCTGTCAAAAGTGCACGTCTTTCCAATAAATCATGCTGCAACTGGTGTCCACCCCTGAGCTGCTGGGGGCAGGGTCCTCGCCAAGCGCCGAGCAGAGTCCTGTGGGCCTGACCCTGTGTCCCTGCTCCCCACACCCCTGGCCTGACGTGTACAACCGAGCGGGGGTCATCGAGGGACTAGGGAGGAGGAGAACGTTTGCCTTGGAATTTGGGTGGGGCCTGATTTAAATCCATTCTCCAACCTTCCTTCCTGTTAGCAGAGCCAGTGAGTTCTGGGGCCACCACAGGCCTGACACTCCCTGTCTGTGGCAGGAGCAGGGAGAGCAAAAAGGGGTGCTGAGCAGAATAATACTAGCCCTAGTCCCCACTTCTCTAGACCCCAGAGAGGCCTGGGAGGATCGAAGGAAACCTAATAAGCCAGTTGTGGTTTGGGGTGGAGTTTAACGTAATAGCCACAATCGGGCCTTCCCATCCAACTGTCCGACAGGAGCTGGGGCAGCTCTTGGGGCCCCCGCCCCCTTCACAGGCACCCTCTCCAACCCTGGCACCTGAGAAGAGATCAGTTGGGCATGTTAGGAGAAGGGGGACCTGAATCACACTAGGCTCTGGAAGCTGAGTACCTGGCCCTACACAGGGTGGCTGAAGCCAGTCCCTTCTGCCTAGGAACCTGCAGGGTGAGAAATCACATGGCAGAGTGAAGCATGCTGGAAGGTCAGGAGGCCTGGGCACAGCCAGCCGGAGCTGCCGGAGGAGCAGCAGCCTTTCCCCATTTCGAGACATTGATATGTCGGGCGCAGCCTCCACCCAGAGCCAGAGCAGTGTTTCAGTTAAAAGGGGGTGGCGGGAGGGCTTCCATGAGGCTCCCTGTGCATTCTATCCCTGGGCTGGCTCCCTGGGGGGTGAGTCCAGAGCTCTAGGAAGGGTGAGCCCCTGAGAACCCACCCTATGGCAACTGGATGGGGCCAAGATGGAGAGCCAGGAGCTCTCTCCAACCCTGCAGGGAACGGCTGGCCTGGCCGCTTGGAGTCAGGAGTCCTCCCTGGCTCAGCCCTTTCCCTCCAGGGGGTGCAAAACAGCTGTGGCCTCCTCCAGTCAGGGAAAGTGGTGGGTGTAGGGCTGGACTTGCCGGCTGAGCTTGCAGGACAATCTGGTTATTCATCTGCTCACAGCCAGGGCAACTCTTTGAGTATGTGGGGGGAGGGGGAGGATAAGAGAGGCCAGATAAGCTGGCCCCATGGCGGCTGCCACTGGAGCTCAGGTTATCAGAGAGGCCTTGGGCCTGGCCCCTGACTAATTGGGGAGGTTATGGACCCTGCCACAGCCTGTAATCAGCTGGAAGTGAGAGCTGGGCTCCAGGGTGGGGGACTTTACTGCCCACTGGCCATGGAACAGCAGCCTCCTAGTCTGGAGAGAGAACACCTAAGGCAATCTCTGCCTCCGCCCCAGTAGACCTCCAGGTGGCATTACCTAGGAGGCAATCAGAATATGCATCTAATTGTGGCCTGACCCTGTGACCTTGAGGAAGCCACGTGACCTCCCTGATTCTCACAGCACTACCTGCTCAAAGGACAAATGACGATGGACGTTCTCTCGGTGTGATGGAGGAAAAAATACCTTCATGGTCTTTGAGGCGGCTGGCGGGAGCTGGGGTGGCAGCTGAAGGAGAGAGGGCACTGTCTGGGATGGACCTGAGAAAGAGCCAGGGGTCCCAAGGCAACGTCAGGTGCACACGCGCGCTGTCCAACACCACTGCCGGCTCCTCGGGAAGCAAGTGGAGGCCGGCAGCTGCCTGCCGTCTGGGACTGGAAATGGCTTCTCGGTGCTGATCTTTCTGATGTTCACAGCTCGGAGACTCTCTTAACTAGAAGGGACCTAAAAGAGCACTATTTGGTCCCCATTTTGCAAAGAAGCCTAAGCCCCAGAGAAGACCAGGGCTTGCCCAAGGTCACAAAGTCACACAGCTAACCTGCTGGTGCCTATCTGCTCCTTGCTGCCTCACGTGAGGGCCCCTTTCTGAGCTGACCTGTGCCCCCACAAGATCCAAGACTCTGAGTCTATTCACCCTTACCCCCTAGCCCCAAGGGCTTCCAGCTCCTCAGCCGAGGCTGTGTTTGATTTTAGAGAGAGGAGAGAAACATCATCAGTCGCCTCCTGTACAAGCCCCCTCCTACGTAAGTGAATCAAACCAACCTTTCATGTACAGGAGGGTGCTCCAACCAACGGAGCCATTGGGCCAGGGCCCTGACTGACGCTGAAGCTGCTCTTTGTCCCTGTGTAACAGGGAAGGTGGCCTCCTTCCTGCAGATTTAGAGCTGGACACTCCAGGGCAGCAAAGGGGAGAGCATTCGTGTATGTCTTGTATTTAAAGCAAGAACCCAGCCTGAGGGTGGCGCCCTGGAGTCTCAGTATTGCCTTCCTGTATGAGCAGGGGTAGCTACCAGGACAGCCATGATATCAGCACCTAGGAAGTGAATTCCAGCCTCGCTTTTTTGTTGTTGTTGTTAATCCTCAACTTGAGGCTATTTCCATTGATTTTTTAGAGCGAGTGGAAGGGAAGGGGGAGACAGAGAAACACATGGATTGGTTGCCTCTCCCAGGGCCCCACCACCACCACCAGGGCCTGGGATTGAGCCTGCAATCTAGGTAGGTGCCCCTGGAGGGAATCAAACACAGGACCCTTCAGTCCGCGGGCTCTGTCCACCAAGCCAAACCAGCTGGGGCCAACCTCACTCTCTTTTAAGCTCCCAGCGTCTCTGCCACTGGGAGCTGTGTGGCCTCAGGTAAATGACTGCTCCGCTGGGCTTCCGGGTTTTCATCTGTGAAGGAGGGGGAAGGGAGCATGCCCTACAGATAGGAGCGACAAGCCAAAGCTAGCAAAGAGGAAATGGTAGGTCAAAAAGGCAAAAAGGTGTTTCGAGGCCCCGGAGGCTGATGGGAGGGACAGGCCAGGTAGCTCTTCAGCAGGAGCGGGAGAGGGAGGGCAGAGGCGGTGCAGTGGGAGCCCACGTTGCGGTGCGCTGCCCAGGGAATCTGGGCCCCCAGCCCCCAGCGAAAGCATTTCCAAAAGCGAATCAAGAGCCCAGCGAGGAGCAAGCAGCACAGAGCAGCCCCGCCCTCTCTCTGGGCAGGTGGGCTGGTCCCAGGGGTCCTTCTCGCGCTGTGTCCCTTTTTCAAGCCACAGAGCAGCATGGCCTGTTCACGCTGCCGCCATCCCGGACGCCATGCCCGTGACCTCGCGCCCGTGCACGTCCACGCACACGTGCACCTCACTGTTGCCGACTCCCGACATCTGGGACCCACGGTCTCAACCTGAGAGCAGCGAATAGTCTGGAGCTCCCAGGGAGAGGGGGTCCCCAAATCTCCGAGGCTTCAGATCCCCAAAGCGCCGCGGGGACATGTCCTCGGTGGCCAGCTCAGGTGCAGAGCGACACCCCTCACAGGCCAGGTCTGTCCTGTCCCGGGCCAGGCTGGGGCCTCGCCTTCACCTCGGCCTGGGAGATGGATACTGGGCCACACAGGCCGTGGCTGCCCACGCACTAGCCCGGCCCTAATCGGAAAAGTGGCCCCGCTGCCCAGCCTGGCTTCAGGCGGGTGCCACAGCGCGCCGCCGGGAAGAGGTCGCGTCTCCCCGCTCTCAAACCCCCCTCCCGCCCGCCCCCATCCCAGCCACTTGGCCCAACCCTGCACGGGGAAATTGGGTCGGGAGGGAGGCGACGGACGGGCGGCGACTCCAGAGAGACTACGCGCCTGTCAGCTGCAATTTGTCTAAGTGGACGGGACAGGCCGGGCTGCTGCGGGCCGGGGTCAAGGAGGCCTCGGCCCCCACCCCAGCCAGACCCGGGACCGCGGGGGAGCCAGGCCGGGCGCTAAACGGGGCTGGCTGGCGCCAAGGCTCAGGCAGGCGCGGGTCCGGCCTCGAAATCGGGATGGGAAGCAACTCTGTGTGCCCGCCCGCACCCATACACACACGACACGCTAAAGACCCAGACAGCACCTCCACTGTGCTGACACGCCGGGGGCCACCCACATCACCCAAGCCTTGCCTGGGCACAATCATATACGACTGCGTCCTCATACCAGCCTCACACCAGCCCCGATGCTGGTCCCCTCTGCCTCCCCACCAGACACCCTCCTCAAGCCCTCCGGGCAGGTCTCGCAGATCCACGCCCAGTCGCACAGATTAAAGACACAGGCGGTGACTGTGTCTTTAGGGAAGGTCCTGGCAGTGGCCCTTGACCTCACAAAAGGTCAAGGGGCCAAGGACTGACGGGAAGCCCTGCCCGCCCAGGCGGTCCTTGCCGGGTTTCCTTATTGCGGAAGCGCAGAACGCACAGAGCGCGTGCAGGGACCCAGGCCGGGAGCCCGCGCCCGCCCGACGCCGCTTGGGAGAGGGAGGGGCTGCTGAGCGCGCGTCCCCCACCCGTCTGCGGGGCCCGACCGATGCGAAGTGACAGGGGCCGGAGCTTTGTTGTGGAGCCTGGGCCGCCTGGCGCCAGCCGCCCCCGCCCGTGCCCTCCCCCTCCAGCCCTGGGCTGCTCGCAAGGCGCGCCCCCCACCCGGGGGCCTCTTAAAGAGACACGCTCTCTCAGCCCTAGGGACCCCCCAGAGGCTCCAGTTCCCTGGGCGGAGAAGAGGGGTAGACCCAGGCGGGGGAGGGGCCGCTGCATAGTGCCGCACGCGCGGGGCGTCTGAGCCTCCCCAGCGCGGGTTTTCGCTGCGCCAAGGACATTCCTCGCTGGAGAGTTTGGAGAGGGGAGGAGGGTAGGGTGCAGCTTCAGAATCTTGAGAGTGGCTGTAGCAAAACCTCGGGTTCACTGCAGGAGGGTGGGACAAGACAGACTGCGGAGCCAGGGCCCAGAAAAAGCCTGTGGCCGCCGGAAGGCTGGCCCACGGTCCAGTTCCTGTGGCCAGGGGGGGTCATGGACCCCAAATGCAGCCGCTGCACTGTCGCCGCCGGGTCTCTTGGGCAAATAATCCAGGCCAAACTCTCTGGGCCTTGAACCCCTGGACCAGCTATGGACCTTCCCCAGGAATATATCCAAATTGCACAGTTAGGTGTACACACATTCTTACAAGTACGAAAGTACACGTACATACACGACTTTGCAAATGCATTCACGGATTTCCAGGCCCGTCCCTGGATTCCCGGCTAAGCTACGCTGCCTTGGCTAGTCTCTGGTCACCTCACGGATGGCGAAAACCTGTCCACACAAATCCCCTCCCGAGGGGCCACATCCCGCCTAAGATGGACCCGGCAGGCGTTTCCCTGTTCAGAGCTGCAACGGACCATGCCCCGGCTGCGTAGACTGCACAGCGCGGAGCCAACGATTCGTTCTGGACAGAAAAGAGGCACCAAGTGAGGAGCGACCCACCGGAGAGCGAGGTCCTGAAGAAAAACCCTGTGGGAGCGGCGCCCCTTTGAATGCTGGGTAGGGGATTTCCCAGAGCACCAGGGCCGGATGGAAACGTTAGAAGGGTCGCGGAGGTCCAACAGCTCTGGCGGTCCTGAACCCAAAATGCTAGGGGTGGGCCGACTTTACATTCCAGATCCAAGGGCGCAGCAACAAGGTGCAATGAGACTGGGTGCGCGCAGCAGATGGGCAAGGTTGCCTGGGCCACTGCTGGGTGTGGGCTGTACGCGCCCGCCATGCGAGCACGGGCCTGTGCCCGCCGAACTCAGCCGCACTTGCACTGGTTGTGCGGGCAGGAGTGGCCCGTTTCGTCCTTACCAGGAATCAGTCTGAGTGTCGAAACCCAAGCGTGATTACAGGCAGGTGTGTGGCCGCTTCACGCTGGCAGCGCGCCTCACGTTGCTGCTCCCGCTGCGCACAGAGGGCACCATCACACAGGGGGTAACACACACGAACACACACACGCACATACACACACACACACATACACGCATCGCGGGCGTGGGAGGCTACTGGGGCTGCCGGGAAAACCGGACTGTTTGTGCGCACCTGTGGTTGAACACGTGCGTTCAGCCACCCGGAGGGGAGTGATCAGGTGCGCACCGACATTCGGACCCCACTGCTCCGCGCTGCTGGACTTGGGAGAAAGTGGCGGAGAGTGGATGGCGGATGCCTGTGTTTAGGATGAGGGAGACTTTTGTCTCCAGTACCGGATTCGGCGAAAATTAGTTGGGTTGCGGGTCAAGAATCGCGGGCCAGGATTGGCCGCCTTGTGCTGGGCGAAAGGTGTGCTCCCTTCCTGGCCCCGAGAATGCCCTCGGAGGGCCCAGGTCTGGGTCGGGGCGCAGACCTGCTAAGTTCAGGGCTTGCCCAGAACTCCAAGTTCCTCCTGAGTCCTCCAGTAACGGGAGGCGCGGGCTCAGGGGTCCCCGCGTTTCCGGAGTGCAAGGCCGCGCGTCCCGCTCCCGCCCACGCCGGCCCCGCCGGGCTCTGCACCGCTCCACTCACCGGCTCCCGCCACTTGGGTTCCACTCCGGGACCTCGGCCGCCCGCGCCTCCCGACTCGCCCGCCCACCGGCCTCTCTTTCCAGCACCCGCAGCCTCCCTCCGGAGTGCCAGGGCCCCGGGCGGCGCCGCGGCCGGGAGCGGGGTCGGAGGCCAAGCTGAGGAGCGGGCCAGAGCGTCCAGGCTGCCGAACGCAGGCGGAGGGCGCCCCCTCTCCTCTCGGGGCCATGTCAATGCTTTGCACTTGGGGCGGGCGAGCGGCTGGGGGTCCTTTCTCAGGGCCCTGAGACCAGGGCGCCCCTCGCCTCAAGCCCATTAGGCGGGTCGGATCGGCCAGCCGCGCTCCCTGTACCGGCGGGCGCGGGCTGCCTCGGGCTCCGGCGCGGGGTGGGGGCCGGGGCAGGGGGAGGGGTCTCAGGGCCCGCTGGCCCGTCATTGGTTAATATTTTATTCTGTTGACATGTTTTCTTACTGCTGAGGCTTCCGACACCTTCTCCCCGGCCCCCCCCTCCCGGCCGGAGCTTGGCCTGAGCTGTCAAAACCCCGCCCCCGGAGACCCACAATTGGTCCAAAAAGCGTAAAATCAGCAATCAAGGGGGGCCTGGCTCGTTAGCGCAGGGGATCCGAGCAGGGCAGGACATGTGAGATAGTCACAGTTTCCCAGAGATCACGACAAGATCTAACCAGTCGCGCGTGGTCACCGGCGCCGGAGCGGGCCAGCCCAGCCCAGCCCAGCCCCGCGCAGAGCCCCCGCCACCCCCGCGCTCAGAGCCCCGCGCCCCTCGCTGAGCGCCGGACGGGGAGCGGGAGGAGCCGCCGCCGCGCTCGCCACCCGGGTCGCCCTTCCAACTCGCGCGCCGCCGCCCGGGCCGGGGGTCCAAGCCCCGCGCCCCCGGCCCCGGCCCCCAGGCGCCTGGGCCGGATGTCCCGATGAGAGAGCCGGCGCTGGCGGCCAGCGCCATGGCTTACCATCCGTTCCACGCGCCACGGCCGGCCGACTTCCCCATGTCCGCCTTCCTGGCGGCAGCGCAGCCCTCCTTCTTCCCCGCGCTCGCACTGCCGCCCGGCGCGCTGGCCAAGCCTCTGCCCGACCCGGGCCTGGCGGGGGCGGCGGCGGCGGCGGCAGCGGCGGCAGCGGCGGCCGAGGCGGGGCTGCACGTCTCGGCACTCGGCCCGCACCCGCCCGCCGCGCATCTACGCTCTCTTAAGAGCCTGGAGCCCGAGGACGAGGTGGAGGACGACCCCAAGGTGACGCTGGAAGCCAAAGAGCTGTGGGACCAGTTCCACAAGCTGGGCACCGAGATGGTCATCACCAAGTCCGGGAGGTAGGGCGGCCCGCTGGCCGGGGGGCGCGCGGGCGGGCGGGCTGGGGGACCCGACAGCACCCGCCTGTGCCGAGCCTGCCGCCCGGCGCTCCCGGCTCGGGCCGGCGCCACGCTCAGCTCCCACAGACAACCAAATGACTTTTCTCATTTGGCACCGAGCGATATTTAAAGAACTGAAACATCAAACTCTCCCGAATGAAGTAAAACGAAAACGTGCTCCTAAAGAATAGTTCCAATCCTTCCGAGGCCCGCCGCGGAGGAGGCCCGCGGCTCGGCCCCGGCGGGTCTCCGAGGTCTCGGCTGCAACTTAGCCTCGCGGCCTTGCTCTCCTGCCTCCCAGTCTGGCTTGGAACTCAGGGAGACCCGGCGTCTCCCGGACTTTCTTCCGACCCTGGAGCCCAGAATGGCACCCGCACCCTGCTAGACCCAGGCTGCCCCGCTGGTTCGTCCCGACCGCTCGGGTCCCGACAGCGACCGCGGAGCCCGCCCAGCCGCAGCCCTGGCCCGGCCCGGAGCCTCCTTGGGGCCTAGGAGCAGGGAGCTCTGGACACACACGGCCCCAGGCCTCAAAGCCAAAGGAAGCTCCAGCCCCCCACCCCTCGACCCCTCCACTCAGCCGCAGTCCAGGCCGCAGGCTGCCCTCTTCCCTGGAACTTGAGGGCCAGGGTCCTTGTTCGGCCCTGTAACCCAGGTCCCCAAACACACACCCTCTGAATGTATCCCCGGGAGCTGCTGTCCCCGTGGGTGTACCCCCTGAGCGAATCTCAGGGAGACCAGGAGAAGCGGCTGTATTTTCACAGGGTCTGGATTTCTTGCCTGGACATTGGCTGTCCTCCCAGATGGGGGTGAAAGGGTTCCTAGACCCGAGCATAGGGTCTAACAAGAAATGGGATTTTCCACGGTAACAACCACAGGTGGGGTCTCCCAGGCAGCAGTAAGGGGGCAGGCAGAACGGCGACCTGAGGGAAACCCAGATGCGGGACCTCCAGGCCGCGGTGTGTCCGGGAGAGAGTCCAGGGACTCAGAGCTGGGCCCCACGGCGTCTCCCCTTTCCCTTCCTCGCAGGCGGATGTTTCCTCCCTTCAAGGTGCGAGTCAGCGGCCTGGACAAGAAGGCCAAGTACATCCTGCTGATGGACATTGTGGCCGCTGACGACTGCCGCTACAAATTCCATAATTCGCGCTGGATGGTGGCCGGTAAGGCCGACCCGGAGATGCCCAAACGCATGTACATCCACCCGGACAGCCCGGCCACAGGAGAGCAGTGGATGGCCAAGCCGGTGGCCTTCCACAAGCTGAAGCTGACTAATAACATCTCCGACAAACACGGTTTCGTGAGTGTGGGGCAGGCTTGGGATGGGAGCCGGAGACCACACGGAGCACTGCAGCCCAGGGGGGCAGGCTTGGGGATGGGAGCCGGAGACGGCACCGAGCACTGCAGCCCAGGGTTCAAGTGAGAGGCAGGCAGACTCCCCAGAGCGGAGCGCTGGCAGAATCCCCGGGTGCCCCGGTCCAGGTCTCTTGCCCTGTGGTTTCTGCCAGCTGGGCCTGGGCCTGGGCCCAGACGCCTCTGCTCTGCAAGCCTGGGGAATGGCAGGTTAGGGGCGGGTGAGCTCCAGGCCGCTCACAGTCTGGGCTTGGACCACTGGAGGCCAGAGGAGGCAGGTGCGGTTGGGACTCCCTCCGCAGCCGCTGGTCTTTGGGTGTTGAGCTTGGAGGACCTGCCCATGACCTCAGCTTGTTTTCACCTTTCCTCGCCCGAAGGAGGAGATTTAAAAGTTACCTCAGCCCCTCCCTGCCCTCTCTGAGACCCTCTTCCCTCTCCCCACAGTCCAGCAGGAGGGAGCTTGGAGGTTCTCTCTGCTTCCGCCTAAGCCGGGCCCCAGCTAACGGGAGGGGGAGTTCATGGGGCAAGGGGACTGCCTATTCGTAGTTAGGGCAGCTGGTGAGTTCCCAATCTTCTCTCCGTGGGTTTTCTAGGGCTTAGCAATGAGCCTAGGAAGAGGGGTTAAGAGTGGGGTTGTGGAGGGTTTTTACGTTGTTTCATTTCTGTTTTCACCTCGGGTAAATATTTTTAAATGGAGAGAGAAACTGTGATAAAGAAAATAGACTGAAAAGAATTATAAATGAGCAAAAAGAGCAGGGGGGAAAACACACCGGAGAAAATAGCAAAGGGTGGGGAGGGGGTGTAGAGAAAGCAGACCGTGTGAGAGACAGGACTTGAAAGAGGTCGGGTCCCCAGAGAGTGGAAATGCTCCCGAAGGCGGGTGCTGCCGGCTGACCGCACCCTCCCCGCAGACCATCCTGAACTCCATGCACAAGTACCAGCCGCGCTTCCACATCGTGAGAGCCAACGACATCCTGAAGCTGCCCTACAGCACCTTCCGCACCTACGTGTTCCCCGAGACCGACTTCATCGCAGTCACTGCCTACCAGAACGACAAGGTGCGGGTGGGCGGCGGGCAGCCCCTGCACTGAAGCCCCCGCACACGTGCAGGCTCCAACACTCCACGTACATCCGCCCGCAGCCCCCCCGCCCCCGCCTCGCTCCCTCACAGCCCACTCCCCCGCACCAAGTCTTTCCTCTGTAAGCCCAGTGCCCACCGAAATCCCCCCCCCCCGCTCCCTCCCGAGTCCACAACACGCACGTACACGCTCCCAGGGGCGCGCAACAGCTGGGCGCGCTCGACGGGGTGGGGATGTTTACTTAGCAATTAGCAGAGACGAGCCCCGCTGACAATTTTACATTTCATTCGTTTATTTCTTGGCTCCGGGATGGGAATTTAAATGAAGAGAGAGCGGTCCTAGGCAATGTGCCCAGGCGCTCTCAATGCTAAGAACCTGGGGCCCAGTTTTCACTTTCCCGGGGTAGCCAGAGATCGGGGCAGGTGACAGCCCCCAAAGCCACCACCTTTGGGCCAGTCCAGGCCCCGGGCTACTTGGGAGGCGCTTAGAGACTTTTCCTTAAAGCCAAACGCCCCCCTCCACCCCCACCCTTGCTTTCTGCCTTTCTACTCCCTCTTTCTAAAGGGGCAAAGCACCACCGCATCGGTCCATTAGGTGTGTATAACTCTCCGGTGAACGAGAGTGTGCGAGTGTCCTGACGGTCGTTCTGTCTGTCTTTGTGAACCGATGTGTACGCTCCAGTATGCGTGCACCATTTGGGGCGTGTGGAAGCATGTTTACTTGTTTGTTCCACGGGCACTTGCTTTGTCGTTGTGCCCCTGCGTGTGCGGGCCGTGAGTGTGACTTGTCTTTTATGTACCTGCGGACTGCGTGCCCGCTGTCTGCTCAGGTGCCGGAGTGCGCGCGCCGGGGCCTGCATGCCTGTAGGCGTGCTGGGACAGATTCCACGCTGTGCGCACAGCTTTGGGCCTGTGTGTGCAAGATGAGCGGTTCTACCTCGAATACTTTGGAGGAGGAGAGACCCTGTCGCTTTCTGAGAGGCCCGCCTGCCAGCCACACCTCGCCTTTGGGCTCAGGGCTGCACATCCCAGGCGGGAGGGTATCAAGTGGACACTCCCGGGCTCTCCTCAGAGCCGCTGCCCCCGGTGCCCCAGGCCAGGCTACATCCTGACCTGGCACCGCCCTCTCGGTCCCCGCAGATCACACAGCTGAAGATCGACAACAACCCGTTTGCCAAGGGCTTCCGGGACACTGGGAACGGCAGGAGGGAGAAAAGGTGAGGGATGCGTGGGACCCATCCGCGGTGGGTGCCTACAGCAGGACGTGGGGGTGGGTGCGCTCCCTTCTGACCCGCTCCCTCTGTGCATTCCCAGGAAGCAGCTGACGCTGCCTTCTTTGCGCTTGTACGAGGAACACTGCAAGCCGGAGCGCGACGGCGCCGAGTCGGACGCCTCGTCATGCGACCCTCCCCCCGCTCGGGAACCGCCGCAGTCCCCGGGGGCAGCCCCTAGTCCCCTCCGCCTGCACCGGACCCGAGGTGAGGGTCGGGCGGTGGAACCGACCGGAGGTGGGGGAAGGGAGACGGGAGTGTTTCCTCAGAGCGCGGGCTGGCTCTTTGCTCCCAGTCCGGGTAGCCTTAAGGCCCTGGGAAGGCCCCAGGAGAACGGTCCCTGTAGCCGGCAGATCCCACTGGACTCCGAGCTAGGGTCCTGGCGCAGCGTGCCGCTGGCAGTAAGGGAACTACACGGCTCCGTTCCTCCCACTGTGCAGAAGGGGTCTTGGATTAGGGGACCTGCCACTGCCCCTTGCCCCTCGAGGATCTAGAAGCCTTCCACTTGCTCTCCCGGACAGCAGGTCCTTCCAAGCCTCTCGGACCCGCCCGAGACAAGGGAGAGCCCTCGACTTTGTTCCTGGCCCCTGTCATCCCGCGTGTCCTCTCTCCCCTGCAGCCGAGGACAAGTCCTTCGCCGCAGACAGCGACCCAGAACCCGAGAGGCTGAGCGAGGAGCGCACGGGACCTGCGCTGGGCCGCAGCCCGGCCCTGGACGGCAGCAGCCCCCCTCGCTTGACCGAACCTGAGCGCAGCCGGGAGCGGCGCAGCCCGGAGAGGGGCAAGGAGCCGGCAGAGAGTGGCGGGGACAGCCCATTTGGTCTGCGGAGCCTAGAGAAGGAGCGGGCGGAAGCCAGGAGGAAGGACGAGGGGCGCAAGGAGGCGGGTGAGGGCAAGGAGCCCAGCCTGGCACCGCTGGTGGTACAGACAGACAGTGCGTCCCCCCTGGGCACCGGCCACCTCCCAGGACTGGCTTTCTCCGGCCATCTGCATGGGCAGCAGTTTTTCGGGCCACTGGGGGCCGGCCAGCCACTCTTTCTGCACCCGGGACAGTTCGCCATGGGCCCTGGAGCCTTCTCTGCCATGGGCATGGGTCACCTGCTGGCCTCTGTGGCCGGCGGTGGCAATGGCGGAGGCGGGCCAGGGGCCACCACCGGGCTGGACGCAAGCGGGCTGGGCCCCACCGTCAGTGCAGCAAGCACCGCCGCGCCCTTCCCGTTCCACCTCTCCCAGCACATGCTGGCATCTCAGGTAAGGCCTGTGATCTGGTGGCATCGCAATGCAGGGAGGAGAAGCAATGTGGGTGGCAGGGGTGGGCACAGGGCTTGAGGTGCTGTAGTGGGCAAGGACTCTGTTCTGGGGAGACCTGATATACACTCTCTAGGACACCTAGTTCAGGGATACCACAACTGTAGGTCCAGGGTCTGGCCAGGGTGCTCTTCTGACTCCTGTGTGACCTTGGGCAAATCCCTGGCCCTCTCTGGGCCCATTTCCTTCCCTATTAATAACAATAAAATGAAGCACCCATTAGATTCATCCTGTTTGACAGACTGGGGCTGCCCCTGGCTTTTGGGAAGTCCACTTTCCTGGCCTCTGGACTTTTTCCTTGGGAACAAAGACCCTTGACTCCCTGTCAGTCCCTGAAAGGCCAAGGTGGCTGGACAAAGAAAGGAGGAAAATATTGTCCAATATTTCCTGGACAATTGACCACCAAAATGACCCATCTCCAGATGTGTTTTCCAGGCCCTCCAGGAAGCCCTCTGACCTCACAAAGGACAGGGCTATTCCTGATCCCACCTTGGGTCTGCAAACTCCCCCAGCCACACCTCTCAGGGAAAAGGAGCTCAGTTCCCCGGGCCCAGGTTGAAATTCTGAGCTCCCAGGGGAGAGTTTATTAAACTGTGGCCAACAGCAAAATAAGGAGATCCGATGAGGTGTGCGGCCTCTTTGGTTGCTTGGGTGGAATATTCCCTGTGGAAAGATTTGGATTCTCTTCATTCATTTTCTCCCCTCTGAGGTTTCTGGCAAATTGAACCCTTGAGATCATATCTAACGGGAAGGAAAATAGGAGTTCGGGTCTGAGAAGGCTCCTGTGGTTCAGAAGCAAATATTTTTAAAGTGGGGGAGGAGATGCTGAAATAGGTTTCCTAGTGGGGCGGGGGAGTGTTTGAGGCACTAACAACACAGACCTAGGGCTCTGAGTTGGCAAGGAAGCATCTGGAAAATAGAGTTCAGGGCCTGGAGGTAGGATCTGAACCCTTGATTCTGCATGTATGTGAATGCATCCTACCCAGACAAATTCTGGTGACAAGCACGGGCATCGTAGAGGTCATGGGGAAGTCACGGCTTCTAGACACAGCCTGGTCAACAGGTGCAAGGCCGGGGTGCGAGTACTCAGCACTCAGGAGGCATCCCTTGGTACAGGGCTAGGAGTTAAGTACCCAAGCGAGGGTAGCCCACCCCTGGCCATCAGGCAGAGCCAAGTGAGGAGAGCTGATGCCAACCTCCCTTCTCCCAACTTGGAATGCCAGGTCCGAGTGCCCAGTAGGGCTTGACCTTCTAGGAAGGATATCTTTTCATTTCTGACTAAGCTACTTCTTTTTTCCTTCCCGCCTGAGCCAGGCCTGTGTCTCCCCAGCAGCCCAGCCCAGTCCGCTCCCTGCCCTCCTCCCTGTACCCACAGACTCTGGGAGAGAGCCATTATTTCAAAGGTCACATAATCCAAAAGTCGGCCTCGTGGACTCAGGTGGTGTTTATCCAAGGTTTCCTGGCTACTGTGCTTTCCACAGGCAAAGACTGCATTCCTTCCTCAGCTGCCACTGAGGTGCCGCCAGGAGTTCTTTACGGAATATTCCGGCCAGTTTATAAACTGATTGGCACCGGTACCCTCTTCCCGGCCCAGGCAGAGACCTCTGAGCAGGTGGGCAGGCAGAGGGAGACTTGACGAAGCTCCTCCCCCCTGCCCGTGCTGCCTCCACCCTTTGGGACACCTGCGGAGAGCAGGGCTGGGCAGGACACTGTTCTAAGTGAGCAGAACTGCCCAAGACGACCACAGCCGCCTGCTTGCCACCTGGACCCACGCCTGCCCTGTTTCCTCCCGCTGGGCCTTTGCCTAGACCAGTCCACGGCCTGTGATGTCCTTCCCTTTCACAGACGGGCCCAGAGCTTTGTGTCAGCTTGAAGTGAGCTCCCCTTCTAACTGGGTTTGGCCATGGGCCTACGGCTCATGCCCAACTGTGCTGCTTGGGGCATAGTTATGTGAGCGCTAGCCTTCCATTCCTAAGACAGTGGGGAAGGCGTCCTAACTGTAGCACCACCCCCAGCACCCAGCTCACCCTCAAACACCTCAGGCGGGATGCCTCACCTCCGTGGTGTTCTTTTTCTTCCAGGGAATCCCAATGCCCACTTTCGGAGGCCTCTTTCCCTACCCCTACACCTACATGGCCGCCGCCGCGGCAGCCGCCTCCGCTCTACCGGCCACCAGTGCTGCCGCTGCCGCCGCTGCCGCCGCTGGTTCCCTCTCCCGGAGCCCCTTTCTGGGCAGTGCCCGGCCCCGTCTGCGCTTCAGCCCCTACCAGATCCCGGTCACCATCCCGCCCAGCACTAGTCTCCTCACCACGGGGCTGGCGGCGGAGGGCTCCAAGGCGACGGGCGGCAGCCGGGAGCCCAGCCCGCTGCCGGAGCTGGCTCTCCGCAAAGTGGGGGCCCAGCCCCGCGGAGCCCTGTCGCCCAGCGGCTCGGCCAAAGAGGCGGCCAGTGAACTGCAGAGCATCCAGAGACTGGTGAGTGGGCTGGAGAGCCAGCGCGCCCTCTCCCCCGGCAGGGAGTCTCCCAAGTGACGGCGCCCAGCTGCTCCGTTGCCACGCTGGCCTCCCGGGCTGCCTGCTCCTGCTGCTTGGGACCTGTACGGCACAGAATGGGTATTTATTTAAATAACGGAGCAAAAGCGGCGGCAGCGGCCAGGACAGAGCCCCGACTAGCCAGCGGGGGCTGGGACACGTCCCTGACCCTCACAAGGAGTCCCGCTCCGGGATCACAGTCGCTTTGGAGCCCCTGGACTCGGTCCAGGTTTGCTCCATGTCAAGGTGGCATCTTGGGGGCATTGTCCGGGTCCTCCTGCGCTGTGGGGAGACCTCACCCCCAGCCCAGCAGTCTCTTCAGGAGCCAGAAGGTGCAGGGGTTAGGGTGGGAGCTCCCGAGGGCGTCCCAGAGGCCCTGGCCTCCTGCCTGGACCGCCTGAGAATCTGGGCTGAGGGATGCTGGGGTCCGTGGAGACTGAAGTCAGTGTAGACTTGAGCAGGGAGGGACCGTTTCTTTTAGTCCTTGCACCCCTTCCCCCAAGAGACAGGAGCCCCTGCCACCCCTGGGTCAGCGGAGGGAGTGGCACTTCTGCCTTGAGTCCCCAGGGAAAAAAAAAAAAGATATTTATGAAATAAATGGTAATTTGTGTAAATATGCTTTAAGATTCCCAGAATATGCAAATTGGTATTAATTTATTCAAAGGTGTACATTGCTGTGTACATAATATTTAGAGATTAACTCATAGCATTTAATTTTTTCATTTTACGTGAGCATCTATATTGTACAGGGCTGGGGGGTCCTTGGCGGCAGAAGGCCCCGCCCCCGGAAGAGCTCCCACCCTCCCAGCCCCTCGGCCCCTCGGCCCGGCTTTGCTCGCCTGGCCTGCGGGCTCCACCTCAGGTTTTCACTTTTCTCTCCGGAGCGGAGCGAGATGAAACAACAACAAAAACAAACAAACAAAAAAAGAGACAAAACAATAAAACGCAAGAAAACAATAAAACGCTACAATGCGAAGTGAACGGCGGCGCTGTGCGCTCTGTGGTGCGCGCGGGGCTGGGGCGCGGCTGGGGAGCTAGGAGGGGCTGGAGGCGGAGACAAAAGGTTGGGCGCCTCCGGCTCGGCGGCAGCTGCACCCCAGGGGCCGCAGCGCGGCTCGGGCGCAGGCGGAGCTGCGAAGCTGCGGCGGCGCCGGCGCGGGCCACGCGCTGGGCCAGGGCTGGGCTGGGCGGCGCCGAGCCGCCTCGAGCCTGGAGCCCCCGAGCTCCCAGCGTACTGCGTCCCAGGCCAGGGGCCGGGCTCCCTCTACTGGCCACTCACCTCTGCCGGCGCCCCACCCACTCCGCGGACTCCCAGCTCCCTTTCTGGGGCGCCCTCGTGGAAACGCAACCCCTTTTAGCGCTTCCGAGTAGGTGGGGCTGGTCAGGTGGATGATCCCCCTCTCCCCTCCGAGGAGAGGTTTGGCCGTGGTCCCCCAAATACCGCAGACCCTAGAACTCTTTTCCAGTCTCTGTATCTCCTGAGCCTCAAGGCTGTTGACTCCAGTGGCAACGAAAGTTCTCCCGTGTAACTTTTCTGACTCCCTGGGAGGTGTGGGGCGTGCGGGTCAATGGGCTATTCCTTTCCTGCCTCGGTTTCCCCTGTATAATAACGGGCCTGGCTGGGACGTTCTCTGGGTGTCCCACTGTGTCAGTCTCCATGAGGCCGATCCTTCCCGCATCCTGGGAGCTGGCCAGGGCGGCACCTTCTCTCCTCTTCGCCCAGCCAACAGGTGTCTGCGGCCCCAATGCCAGCAGTGGGAAGGGGTAGGAGCTGGACCGTCAGTCTCTCCCTCAACACCCCCCCCCCCCGCAATGGTCTCTCCGTCACTGAGGCCCCAGTTCTCTCCTCTTTTTCTTTCTTTTTTTGTGTGACTTTTTTTTTTTTACATTCAATACTATTTTCTATTCGTTTCCGGTGTACAGCATAGTGGTTAGGCAATTATATTTTACAAAGTAGTTTCCCGATATTTCAAGTATCCACCTGGCACCATACATAGTTATCACAACATTACTGACTCTATTCCTTCCCTATGCTGCACTTTGCATCCTACAAATTTGTACTTCTTAATCCCTTCACCATGTTCGTGCAGTCACCCAACCCTCCCCCCTCTGGCAACCATCGGTCAGTTCTCTTATCTAGAGTCCCAGTTCCCTCCTCGTTAAGCCTTAGGGACCTGTGATGCCCTGGCCCAGCAGGCTGTCCACCTTGGGACTTTGGAGGGTGGCAGGCACTGGCCCTCAACCCACCAGGGACACCAGGGACGGTGATACGGAGAAAGGGTGAAGGTGGAGGTGGAACTGACAGTATCTGGGCCTCCAAGCTCCCAAGACATCTTCCTGGGCCAACACAGTTGCCAGGAACAAGAACGATGCGGCCTTTTCCAGGGAGGGAGCTGGCCCCGGACCACGCTGAGTTTGCTAGGGTCTCGGCCAGTGAACGCGTGCAAGGGCACCGGGGTCTCTCCCGGCCCCCAGAAGGGGCTCCGGCGCCCCTGCCTCTGACCTTCCGGCGGGCGGAACAGCGAATGGGGCAGTGCAAGGGCGGGGCTGAGACTCCTTTCTCGGCTCAAATAGAATCCCTCATCGACAGTGTCCTTATTCGACAGGGTTTGGGAAAGAAAAACGAACACAAAAAAACGCTTCCAAGATTCAGAGAGCCGCAGGAGCGCGTTTGCCTCTTGGAGTTTCTCACGGGCTGCACGTCTAGGAGGAGGAGCGGGGACGGCTGCGGGTTTACAGCAGCCTGCGGAGCGTGCTGCGGACACCAGGGGGAAGCACCGACCCGAGCCGCGGGAGGGGCCGCGGGCACAGTGGGGAACCAACCCCGGGAGGGTCGCTGCAAGGGCGGGGCGGGCGGTCTCGTTGCGGGAGAACCCAGATGCCCCCAGCCCCGCGCAGTTTGCAGACTTGTCCCCCGTTCCCCGCCTCCCACCGCGCACGTCCCCTCCTGGAGTCGCTCCCGAAGCGCTCCACTGGGTCACAGCTGCGAGCCTGAGTCCGGCTGCGGGAACCGCGCGGCCGGCGGGGCCTAGCCCCAGACAAAGGCCAGGCGGCTTCCTGGCCCAATTAAGCCACCCCCTTTCAGCCCTCTTTGTTCCCGGGGTTGCCAATTAGCCCAGGCTCCTCGCGTCCCGCCGCTCCAGTGCCCCCAGCCTCCTTAACCCGTCAGGGCCTGGCTCCAGGGGCCCCAGACGGCAGGCTCGCCAGCGCGAGGACGTGTGTGGAGGGCGCGTTTGGGGTGACGGGGTCGCTGAGACTGCTGGTGGTGTGTCACAACGGGGCCCTGTGCTGTGGAGCCGTGCGGCCTGAGAAGGGATTGTGCACAATCTATACTGTGCCTGGAGGCGTGGGTGTAGGGGCTCCGTGGGACCCCAAGCGGCTAGGCAGCAAGGATTTCGAGACCTCGGGGACCTCATTTCGCTTCGGTTAATCCGAGTGTCCCGAGCTTTCAAGCTATTTCTTCCTCCCCCACCCTTCACCCCCAAAACAAATGCTTCGGCGGAGGAATCGAGTAGCTGGCCCTGTCATTCCGAAGGGCGCACAATTGGGGCCACCTCCCCAGCGTAAGGCGAACGCCTACGCAGGACACCCCTTGAGCCAGAGGGCGCATTTAGCTTGGTGACACCGGGACACCCACAGGTGAACACCCAGCTGGAGCCTACCCCACCCCCCAATTTCCCGGGCCTAGGACGGTTCAAGAGGCGCAGTCTGTGAAACCAAGGTTTAAACTCTGAGCCTGCCTTTCTCCCCACCTTTGGCAAGTACCCCCAATCCAATCCCACTCCGTCGCCTCCTTCACGGTCCTGGATCCCAAAGTTTGGAGCAGGCAGGGTCCAGCGAGGACTGGGCAGCAGAGGGGAGACCCGCGGCCCGGGGAAGGGGCAAAGGGAAAGGATCCTGAGCTCTGGGTGCTCTCTGGGCTCTCCCCGGAGAGTGCAGCCGTCACCCCGCACTGAATGCATTGGTTTTCCCTTGGCGCTCCTTTTGGGCTCTCGGCAGGCGCAGATCCATTCGCCCCACCCCTCACCCACTCCTCAGTCACCGGGTTCCCACAGCCGCTGGCCGCCCCTCTTTTCCCCGCCCTCCTCTCGGGACCTTCCCCAGCTCCCGGCCAGGAGCTAACCTGCAGCTGGCCTGGCCGCGGGCCGCGGCAACTCTTCACGTGCCCACGAGATGGCGCTCCAGGCCAGGGGCGGGCGGCGGCCGGACAGCCCGCCCAGGGAGAGCGGGAGGTGGCCAGAAAGACCCAGATGGGCACAGAGACAAACCCACAGACGGACGTAGATCCAAGCCCAGGGACCTCACAGGCAGCCGAGGGACGGAGGCCCTCCGCCGGGCCCGAATGGGGCTCTGGACCGGGCTGCAGATGCGTGGACCGGAGCGCCTGAGGCTCAGGGCGGCGGCTCCTTCCCTTCTCCTTGTGCTCCCCTGCAGTGCCAACGCCCTGAGCTGCGAGGCCCCAGGGGCTCAGGCTGCAAACACGTCAGGCGCGCTTTCTGTGAGCCCTGCTGGGCTTGGGGTCCTCACAATTCCTTTCATGGAGGGGGAGGGCGGGTGCCCAATTCGGCCTTCCTGACTTCTCAAAAGCCGGGCTGTGGGCTTGGAGCAACCCCCCCCACCACTCCATCTTCCCCCTGTGCCCCCCCCCACCCCCGCCAGAGGAACTGCTTTGGCCTGAGGGCCCACTCAGAGGTGCGGGGTGCGGGGATAGGAGGCTGAGGGGGCGGGGGCGGTAGATGGTCCACCCAGGCTCCTTCCCCCACCGGGTCTTCAAGGTCGAGCCCTGGGCGCTGCTCACCTGTGGTCCGTTGGCCAGAGGGTCCAGAAGTCTTGGGGTCTGCGTTGCTCCAGGGGCGGGTGGTGGGGATGGGGAGAGCATGGAAACGTCCCTTGGGTTAAAAGCCACCAAGACCTCTAGGTCAGGTTTGAGTGGGGAGCAGGGGTGTGAGGCCCCGGCCTGCTCGCCAGTTTGATTGGGGGCGTGGTCGGGAAGCCCGATCCCAGCTGACCCTCAGGGTCCCCAGATGAGCGGTGGCCTTTTTGCAGATGATTTCCGTTACTGTGGACGAAAGGTGCACAGCTAGAAAGCAGCCCGGTCCTCCCAGCTTCCGTCACCTCCACTCAGCAGTCCCCAGCTTTGTGTGTGGACCCAGCCAGGTGTCCTCCCCGCACTAGGCTTCAGCTCTTTCCCCTCCAGTGGGTGCGCAGGATAGGCCCACACCTGTGGTGATTTAGTAGTTTCCCCATCCACCGGCTGCTGAAGCCCCGGGGACAGGTACAGGTCAAGCTGTGGCTCTAGCTGTGCAGCCCTGGACATGTGACTGTCTTCTCTGGGCCCCAGAATCCTCCCTTCTCCTTGTGCTGCCCTGCAGTGCCAGCACCCTGAGCTGTGAGGCCCCATGCGGTTTGGACCAAAATAAGATTGGCCTGTGAATGAGCGGCCGGCCTCGGTCCAGTTCCCGGTGATCCACAGCCTCAACTTCTTCAGGCAAGAGGCAGGGATGCTTCTTTCATTTAACATTTGAGGAACCTACGCCTGGAGGCTAGGCAGAGTCACCCACAGACCTAGGCTGTTATCGCAGAGGTTCTGGGGGAAGGGACAGGGCTGGTGGCCAGGATGAATTCACAATTAGAAAATCACATTCCCGGTCCTGAAACCCTTAGGCTGCCTCCACTCCTGGTGGGATGTGTTGGCCACGCCCTACCCCCACCCCCAGCAAACTGCAGGAGAGGCTCAGACTGGGATAGGGTGAGCTTGGCAGCCGGCATCACAGTGTGTTGACAAATGGTGAGACTTCTTCCCAAAGAGAGAAGGAGGTACTGACGGAGGACATTCGGGCACCTTATTTAAGAGTGCCCCCTAGACCTAATTCCTGACCTGTGTGGAAGGCTTTGTGGTGTTGAAAGCACTTTCACATATGAGCTCTCACTGAACCCTCCTGGGCAAGGTGTTGCTTGCCAATCCCCCCTTCACAGGCATGACACTGAAGTTCAAGAAGGGAAGGGAAGTGCCCCAGGCCTTCCAGTAAATAAAGGAAGAGTCTTTCACAATTCCATGGCCGCTCCTGCCAAATGTTAGCTGATGAAGTGATGCTGGGGGAGAGGCAGCCTTGGGGCTGGGAAAGGCCAGGGGACTGGACGGGTGCCCTCCTGGAAGGGCCAGGAGGTGTGTCCGTGGGAGAAGCAGCCTTACCCAGCCCACGTCTGGGAGACCAGGGGAGGGATGGCCTCAAGTCTTATCAGCCCGGCAGGCCCTGCCAGGGGTGTGCAAAGCAATAGCAGGAGTGGTGAAGGGTTACCTGAGATGGCTTATGGCAAGTGCGTAGCTCAGGCACAGATCACGTTTGCTCTCCTTATGAATGATTTCCATCCCAGAGAGAATACGATACCCTGTGGCCCCATGGGCGCCTTCTCCCCAGCCTCACCGGAGGAGCTGTGGGACACCACTCTGTGCTTAACACTGGGCATTTGTTACTGCTTATCAGCACTAGGCAGGGGCCTGATTATCCCCATTTTACAGAGGAGGAAACCAAGGCTCAGACCTGCCCCCGTATACAGTTGCTAAGAAGCAGATGACAGGCACACCAAGGTCTGGCCGGCCCCAACCCTGCGCTCTCCCCTGGACCCCTTAGGGTTCCTGCTGCACAGCCCCGGGCGTCCTAGTCCCACTGGGCATTTGGCCCGGCCCCTGTGGCAGGCTCTTGTGGGACTGGTTTTTGCTTAGCCCTGGCCTGGCTGGCCGGTTCCTTCGTCCTGCCCCGACAGTGGGTCTTACTCCCCTCTCAAAGGGGCGGCCCACCCTGCTAGCTTTGGCCTCCCACACTGTCCCAGTGTGCACAGCAGTTCTGGTTTCAGTATTGGTACCTCCCATTCTGAGAAACCAGTTCGTTCTGAACAGGTCTCCCAGCAGGTCATCCTCCCACTTACACACAGACCTCCACGTACAGATTCACCCATGGACATACATGCATGCACACACATGGAGACTTATACATAGCACATTAACACCCACCCACACAAATATATACACATACAGATCACCCCTTAATCAGACGCACTCACTTAACCACATACAACCCAGAGACGCACATACAAACACACATACATTCATGAGTACAATTCAGAGAAACATCAGACACTCAAATGCACACTCACTGTCCCCGGTTTGCTGGGGCCACGCCCTTTTCCACTCCACTCTTCTGCATTGCCACATGTCCTCTGGGAGGAGATATAGTTGTTAAAGGTGTCTGTCTCCTAGGAGATCATTGGCTCCCTCAAGGTAGGGCTGGTGTCTGTTTTGCTTTTGTTGGGTGTCCAGACCTAAAACTGCTTAACACATGGTACGGTGTGAAAAGCATTTGCTGAATGAGTGAATGAGTGAATGAATGAATGAATGAATGACTCCCTCCAGAAGCAGGGCCCACACCTAGTCCTCCACGATATGTTTGCGCAGGCGCTGGGCCAGAGCTCTTGCTCCAAGTCGACTTGGAACCAGCTGCAGAGAACCCTGAGGGTCAAGGACATAGTCCCAACCAACAGGGCTTCCTCTCTCTCCTGAGGAACTGAGGCCCAGGGAGGGCAGATATCTTGCTTGAGGACTGGCCTCTGCAAGAGAAGCGTCCAGGTTGCTAGGGTCTGAATGTTTGTGCTCCCCTCCCCCCAAAATTCATACTGAAACCTAACCTCCAAGGTGATGTTATTAGGAGGCGGAACCTTTGGGAGGTGCTTAGGTCCTGAGGACAGAGCCCTTCGGCCTGGGACTTAGCTGTTATAAAGAGAACCTTTCCTCTTCGTACCACGTGCGGACATGAGGAGACATCTCTGAGCTGGAAGGAAGAGGGTCCTCACCCTGTTGGCACCCTGAGTTCGGACTTCCAGCCTCCAGAACTGTGAGAAATAAATGTCTCTTGTTCACAAGGTTCCCAGTGTGTGGCATTTTGTTCTGGCAGCCTGAGTGGACTACGGGCCACCCACCACCAGGCGCGTCCACCCCTCAAACCCGGCTCTCCAGGGTGCCAGGCGAGTCTCTGGACTCTGCTGGCCTCTGGCCTTTGCTGCCACTGGCCCTGCCTTGAGCAACAACCTTGCCCCTCCCCCAGCTCCGGGTGGAGCCTCTCCAGCGAGGTCCACGGGAACCTCCCAGCACAGGAGCCTGCTGACCTTTCCTGCTGGCTCAGACCTCCCAGAGAGGCGGACCAGGTTGGCCTGTTGCTGCATTGCTTAAAGCCTCCCAAAGGCTCCCCGCGGCCTGGAAGCCAGGCCCACACTCCCTCACCTGGCTCCATGTGCACCGCTCAGGTGTCTAGGTTAATCTTGCAGACCTGGCCTTGGGGCCTTCTCACACTCGCACTCTTCCCTCAGCCTGGAATCTCTTGCTGCCCCTTCTCCAGAAACCACCCCCCAGTCTTTTCCCTTCTGAGAGACTGCACTGGTCCATATTGTTTTGTAGTCAGTATTCAATGACTGTGTGACTTGGACAAATTACTTCACCCCTCCCCCGCTGCTTCTTCAAAATGGAGATACTTAACAGTAACTAGCTGAGAGGGTTGTTTGAGGATCAGAGGAGAGGCTGTTTATAACAGTTCCTGGCTCAGTAAATGCTGGTTTCCAGCCGCTCCTGAGGTCTTGCGCATTTGGAGGAGCCTAGAGGAGCCCTAGGATGGAGGCATGGGGGCCCTCTGGGACAGGGCAAATTCTCCTCTGCCCTGGGCAGCAGCCTGGGTGAGCCCAGTGGAGCTGGAAGCCAGTGCAGGCCAATGGGACCCTGTCATCTGGGGTGACAGGCTGCCGAGTCCCTGAGCCTGGGGAACCTGGCCTAGACACGGAGGTTTAGGCTCGGGCAGTGGTCAGTAAACTGTGGCTCGAGAGCCACATGCGACTCTTTGGCCCCTTGAGTGTGGCTCTTCCACAAAATACCACTGCCTGGGCAAGTCTATTTTGAAGAAGTGGCGTTAGAAGAAGTTTAACTTTAAAAAATTTGGCTCTCAAAAGAAATTTCAATTGCTGTACTGTTGATATTTGGCTCTGTTGACTAATGAGTTTGCCGACCACTGGGCTAGAGGGTGGCCCAAAGGGCCTGTGTGTTGGGGTGTCTGCAGCTGAGGACAGAAGAGCCTCCACAGACGACTGGGCTGCTGCAGAGATATCCTGAGGGCAACGAACCCCAGTGCACATGCCCACCAGCGGGCCTCCTCTCTTTCCTGAGAACCCGGCCCCAGGGGAGGCATTTCCTGCTGGCTGGGGCTTGCAGGTGACCTGGATGAGTGCTGCCTGTGAGCTGCTGCAGTGACTCCCTCTGACCACTAGGTGGGGATCTGGAGTTGTTCAGCCCTGGAGTCTGGGGCCTGGGCCCCCCACCTGGAGCCCCTGCGCCTCCTGCCTGGGGCCTGTTTCAGGTCAGGGGTTCCCAGCCTGCCTGGCAGCCGCCTCTGGGGATCCAGGCCTGCTCTGTGCCTGCATCCTAATTTATGGCTAGGTCCTGCTACCAGACCAGGATCCGAGGGAAGAGCTCCGACTGCACAGCCGGAGACCTGCGTTCAGATCCCAGCAGCACCTCTAGCTCTGTGGCTTTGACCCTTGAGCCTCATGTCCTTACCTTTCAAATAAACTCGTGTCCCCTTACTCCACAAAGGGCAAGGAGATCCATGGCCGCCCTGGTTACCACACAGAGTAGTGGGGACGGCAGTGTCCAGATCGCTCACACTCAAGTGGGACAGCTGACCTGGGAGGAGGAACTGAACGTGGGACAGACCCCATTCGTCCCATCCTACACTCCCCCAAAGCGCCTTGCACTCAGGGCTCTGTGGGATCCCAAAGAAGCTCCCCGCTCTCAGGCTGCCCACACACAAACGGCGCTTAGAGTGTGGCAGGTCCACATGGAGGCTTTGGGCTGCTCATCCTCTGAGACAGGGAAAGCCCCGTGTTCCTTCTGCCTGGAATGGCCGCTGCCCCTCCTCTCCTGTCTCTCTGAATGCTTCGTTCTTTTCTAAGGCTCAAAGTCAGAGTGCTTCATCGTCAGGCCTTACCTGGCTTCTCCTCCCTCCAGTCCTGGGCTCCCTCCAGTCCTGGGCTCCCTCCAGTCCTGGGCTCCCGCAGTCCCAGTGTGTCCCTCTGCTGGCACCGGCTCATGGACCAGAGACTCTTGCTGAGTTCAGGCTTCTGGCCAGAGGAGGTGCTCCCTGCACAGACGAGAACGTTGCCTGAAGATGAGGAAGACTTCGTGGAGAGGGAACTTGAAAAGATGAGAGGGCATTTCGAAGGCCAAATGAGAGGACATTTCAAAACGTGGGTTGTATGGGGAAGTGGGGCACCATCCCTAGTTCAAGAAAAGTTGTGAGCTGTGCCCAGGGCCAGCAGCTCCGAGGGGAAGGCAGGCCCAGAGGGTGGAGGTGTCTGGGAGACCTGGGGAGGAGAGGAACGGACTCCTTACAGGGCCTCCTTGGCGCTCCAAACCCCAAACCTGCAGCTTGTCAGGCCACATGCTGGAGACAGGGTCCCAGACTAATCCAGCCGCTCTCTGGGGGTCGGGGAACCATCCCCATGCCCTGTCTCCTCAGCTACCGCCTTGGGGAGGCAAACCCTGTGATGGAGCTGGGAGCTCAGGTGGCTTCCTGTGGGCCCTACTGGGCCGGTTTACAATTCTTACCCTGGCTCAGTTTTCCAGGGGGCAGAGCTGAGCTTGGCTTGTGGGGTCTTGTACCTGACTTCTGATTGGCTCTGATGCTGCTCCGCTGGGTCACCTTGGCCAGTGGCTCTCCCTCTCTGGGCAGAGCTGGTTGCCTCCGTCTACCCCAGGTTGTGGTGAGGTTGAAGGAACCAATGTGTTTGACCACAAACAGTTGTGCTTTCTCCTCCCCTGAGGGCCTGGGAGTAGACTATGTTTCCTGCATCTCTGCCCCTGACGGTGCCCCGTGCACAACGCCTCCCACAGGGGTCCCCGGTTCCCTCCCATGGACCCCCACATGCCATCTTCATGAGAGCAGCCGGGCTGCACGCTGGCCGTGGCCTTCCTCACACGGAGGGGGGCCCTGCTCCTGGCTGCGCCTGTGCCTCGGGCTGCTTTGTGGCATCCATGTGCCTCACCCTCAGAACCTGCACGCTGGTCCTGCACACTCACCTGAATGCCCAGGGCTGCCTGGGCACCTGTCTTTCCCGAAGTGCCCCGTTTTCCACGCCTTCCCCACCTCACTGAGGGACACTTGCCTTCACAGTTCCCTCCCTCCGAGCCACGCTGGATGAGGGCCCATTTGACTTACTGCGTCCCCTCCTCTGGGTGCATGCTTGGAGCTTCCATCAGCACGGGGGTGGGGGGGGGGGCAGGTCCCAGGGCCTCATGTCAGGGGCTCAGAATCCCCTCCCCCACACACAAGGCACTGCCTCCTCTGCCTCCCTTAACCCCGGGCCACGGCTGAGGGATAGTTGCCCCTTTCCACCATCCACAGGCAGGAAAACTGAGGTTCTGAGTGCCCAGCACAGGTTCCACAGGCCAGGGATGCAGGGGACAGGGCTTCTAAGGGAGCCCCTTTCTCCCCGAGCTCATCTGTCTTTCTCTAGAAGCAGAGGGATTTGGAGTGAGAATTCTCACCTGAAGAGACATGTGCCCTGACCAGGAATCCAACCGACACCGCTGTGGGAGCGGCTTGACAGGAACGGGTGGGTCTTTCCCACGCCAGGAATGAGGGGCAGGCTGTCCCGGTGGCATCGCAGCCTTGTGGTCTTTCATGGCCTCGCCTCAGCTGGCCTCTGCGCACCTTAGTCAGGAATCTGTCAGTGGCCAGGCACCGAAACCCAGCTGAAACGGAAGAAAAAGAGCAGTTCATTGGATCATGTGGTACATGGCAGTGCAGAGAGCGGGCAGCTGCGGGCCCGGGGCACAAATGCCCGGCTCTCAATCTCTGCCTTCCCTCTCACTCCCGATCTTTGGGTGCTGGGTACTCTGCCACCCGGATGGGCTTCTTCCTGGGGCAGGGAGCTGGGCCGCAGGCAGCTGTGCTCACAGAAACCCAGCTGAAAGGGAACCCCACAACAACGCAGAAACAAGCACTCTGATTGGCCCAGCTGGGACCACGTGCTCCCTTCCCTCCGAACCCACACAACAGTCCATCCCCACTCTCCACTGCTGTCCTTATGGTGACGCCAGCAAACCGGGCTTGCTGTCTCTCACAGCGCGCCTGCTAAGTGCCAGGTACTGTGCAAAAGGATTTCTTTTCACCAACACTGCCCTGCAGAAGGGTAGACTGGAAAGGGCTCTTGTGGTTCCTACTGACAGAGGCCCAACTCAAATGAGCTTAAGCCAGAAAAGGGAATTTATTGCTCACATAATTGATAAAAGCAGGAGTGGACTTCAGGCATGTGTCTCATTAGCGCCAGCCCCCCGCCCCCACCCCGTATTGGCTGCGCTCTCAGGCACATTCTCCCCACACAGCGGGAAGGATGCCCAAGGCCGCCGAGGCCCAGATGGCCTTTCTAGCCCTCAGCCCCAGGAGAAGAGAGATGCCTGCTCTTTGTGTGTAGAGCAAATGCTTGGGGAGACTGACTGGTTCTTATGACAGTCTTCTATCCACACAGTGGGCAGGGCGGAGGGCAGCCATAATTGGCCAGGGCAGGTCACATGCTTGCCCTGCAGCAAGAGGATGGTTGGGACAGAGCTGAGGGAGTTGGTGCTACCAGAACCAGGAAGACGCAGACAGATTGCATATGGTCAGCTGTAGTCAGTATAATTTTCCCATTTTACAAAATAGGAAAGGGAGGTTTGGGGAGATTAGGTGACTCGCCGGGGCTAGAGACACAGATGGGATTCAAACCTGTGTCTGTCAGTTCTACCCAGAACATTACCTGGCCTCCTTTAAGACTGATATTGAGCCCTAGCTGGTTTGGCAGTGGATAGAGCGTTAGACTGAGGACTGGAAGGTCCCGGGTTCGATTCTGGTCAAGGGCACATGCTCGGATTGTGGGCTCGATTCCCAGTAGGGGGCATGCAGGAGACAGCTGATCAATGATTCCCTCTCATCATTGATGTTTGTATCTCTCTCTCCCTCTCCCTTGTTCTCTGAAATCAATAAAAATATATATTTTTTAAAAAGAGTGATATTGAAACATCACATGAAGAAGTAGATTGCTGGTGACAGCCATGTCACTTCCAGCCCCCCGCCTACACACACACACACACACACACACACACACCGTAGCAACTGTAACAGAGAGGATGCCCTGGGAGGAGGGTGTAGCCACACTCCCAGACTCAATCTTTTACAAGCCCTGCTCCATGACTGGAAGCCTCTCAGAGGTCCTTGATTCCGGTTGCTGTACTGGCTCATAATCCATCACCTGGCCTCTGCTTGAACACTGCCCCTGGCGGCGAACTCACCACCTCAAAGGTAGGTAGCTGGTTCCAGATCTGAACTGGTCTAGTGGTTAGGAAACATCACCACTGGTTAGAAACAGGGCAGTTTGACTGGCTCCTGAGCATATTCTGCATTCATCTAAGGAAGAGCTTTTGCTTTGTAAATGGAAAGGAGAAAGGAAGAGGGTGGGCCAACCAAATATTTGAAAGTTATTATGCATCCCCTTCCTCTATCCCTACCCAGTCATCTCCCCAAGTTCCTCAACTGCTCTCCCCTAATGAGGTTTATTCAATACTAGAGGCCCAGTGCACGAAATTCGTGCACGGGTAGGGTCCCTAGCGGTTGCTGGCTGCTAGCCAGGGCCTCCCTTCCCCCCAACTGCCTGCCATTGCCACCGGCCAGAGCCTCCCTTTGCACCTACCTTGGCCTGGCACCGCCTGCTCACCTGCTCCACCATCCCACTGCAGTCCCACTCTCATCGGGACTCCACTGCCACCTGCTGCCAGCGCCCCCTGGTGGTCAGCGCACGTCTAACTCCCAGTCAATCAAAGTCCTGCCCATGGGGACAATTTGCATATTAGCCTTTTATTATATAGGATATATATTATTCTGTCCCTGGAAAGAGCATCAGTGGTCTCAAGGACCCTCTAAAGAAAAACGTGGGCCTCAGTAGGTAGAGCACAGAAGACAGGAGCCTCTCTCCTGCTGAACTGGTTTAAGTAGAGCCCAACTTCACCTGCTTATTGGCAGCCACAGAGCACTGTTGACTCAGGTTGGTTCTATGAGGTCAGTTCTTTAGCCAGAACCTCTCTCCGTGGCAACATGTGACACTGATTTTCTTTTCAAATCAAAAGTGATGGGTCCTTGCCCTGGTCAGGTAGCTCAGTTGTTAGAGCATTGTCTCGATACACCAAGATTGCAGGTTTGATTTCCCCTGTCAGAGTACATACAAGAATCACCCAGTGAATGCATAAGTAAGTGGAACAACAAATCAATCTCTCTCCTTTACCTCCTCTCCTCTCTCTCTCTCAAATCAATCAATAAATAAAAGTGATGGGTCAATGGTGTTGCAAAAATGAAAAAATCCAGCCTAAAATTTATATAGAATTTCAAGAAACCATAAATAGCCAAAAAGAATCTTTAAAAAGAACAAGACTTGCTTTTCTTAATTTCAAAACATACTACAAAATTACAGTAATCAAAACAGTGTGGTGTTGGTATTAGAATAGACCAATGGAATAGGATTCAGGGCCCAGAAATAAATCTTCATATCTGTGGTTAATTGATTTCCCACAAATGTGTGAAGACCATTCAATGGGGGAAAAACAGTCTTTTCAACAAGTGGTGCTGGGAAAACTGGACATCCACATACAAAAAAATTAAAAATGGAGTGAGACTCTTACCTTATATTATATATAAAAATTAACTCAAAATGTATCAAAGATTTAAATGTAAGAGTTAAAACTATAAAACTCTTAGATGAAATCATAGAGGAAAATCTTCATGACCTTAAAGTTGTCATTGGTTTCTTAAACATGACATCAAAAGCACAAGAGACTGGTAAAAAATAAATTAGACTTCAGAAAATTAAATACTTTGTGCATCAAAAGAGACCATTAAGAGAGTGAAAAAGAAAAAAGAAAAATATTTGCAAATTACATATCTGATAAGTTTATGTGTGTGTGTGTGTTTATTGATTTTTAGAGGGATAGAAACATCAATGAGAGACAAACATCATCTCCTGCATGATCCTCACTGGGGACTGAGTCAGTAACCTGGGCATTTGCCCTGACCAAACCAGTGACCTCATGGTTCATAGGTCAATACTCAACCACTGAGCCATGGGCTCTGATAAGGGTTTAATATCCAAAGTATATAAGGCACCCCTACAAAATGGGCATAGAACCTTGAATAGACATTTCTCCAAAGACGATATATCAATAAACAATAAGCACCTGAATATATGCTCAACTTTATTAGTTATTGGGGAAATGCAAATCAAAACCACAACTGGATACCACTTCACACTCAATAGATGGTTAGAATTTTATTAGAAACAAACCAAGTGTTGGCAAGGGTGTGGAATGGGACTGCGTGCGATTTCATCACCCTACTCAGAATGGTGCACAATTTAAAACTTATGAATTGTTCAATTCTTGAATTTTCCACTGAATATTTTCAGGTTATGATTGATGGTGGATAACTGAAACCATGAAAAGCAAAACTGCAGAGATGGAGGGATTACAGTATACCTTTCTTTCTGGTTGTTCATAGGCTCTGCCCAAGCTCACTCTCCCTTGGATGGGTCTGTCCACACTTCTCTCTCCTCCCAGTGGAAAGTCCCGGCTCTCAGGAAAACTTACCTCGGTGTTAAGTGGGGGGAAAATATGATAATTTAGTTCACAAGTGTTTCCCTCTGAGCCCTTAAAAACTTTCCCTCATACACTTCATCCCAAGTGAAGTCTTTGTGGTGGAATGTGGTCTGAAGATGTGTGAGGCCCTTGGCCTTCCTGGCTGGGCTGGCCGCGCTGCACAGGGCACTCCTGCCACGGTGCTGACCACACTGTAAAGGTCGTGAGAGCCCTCTTTGTCTGGCTTTCTTAGCGTGGAGTGCAGGCTTGGCACATCATCGTCCTAATAAAGGGTTGTTGATTTAATAGATGAGGGAGAGATTTTGCTGATGTCCCTACTCCTGGTCATCTCTGTTCCAGTCCGAGACGATTCCCTGAGAAACTAAAACATATGCCCTCACAGTGACTTGTTCACAGATATTTAGAGAGGCTTTATTTTCAATGGCCAAATCTGGAAACCATCTAAATGCCCACCCACAGGTAACGGAACAAACAAACTGTGGTAATCTATATATATAAAACCCTAATATGCAAATAGACCAAATGGCGGAACAACCCAACAACCAGTTGCTATGACGTGTGCTGACCACCAGAGGGCATGCGCAGAACATGGCGGGCATCGGCAGCAGGTGGCAGAGCGTGGAACATGGTGGGCATCTGCCACGGTGGGATGGTGGAGCAGGTGAGCAGGGGCACCAGACCAAGGTGGGGCGCTGGTCACTGTCATTGGGGTGAGCCTCTGGTGGTTACTGTCATTGGGGTGAGCCTCTGGTGGTTACTGAAAATTCTTTGCACCTGCACATGCCATGGTCCTACTGGGCACTTGCACCTGCTGCTGGTGCCTGGCACTGGCCCTGATCGCTTGGTGCCGTCAGCGGGTGCAAGTGGTGGCTGCCAGCCCCAATCACCCTTCAGGGCTTCTCCACCTCTCCCTGCTCCTAAGGGGTGATGAGGGCCAGTAGCCGCCTCTCGCACCCGCTGCCAGTGACAGCCCCGCTTGCACCCGCTGCCAGCATCCCGCGCCGGTCCTGATTGCTTAGCGCTGTCAGCAGGTATGAGCGGGGGGGTGGGCACTGTTAGTGGGTGCGAGTGGTGGCGGGAGCGGGGCTGCTGGCAGACAGGCAACCAGGAGCCGTGGTGGGGGCAGCTGGGCGGGGGTGCAGAGGATGGGCTGAGATCTGCCTCTGTGCCCACCACAGCCTCATGGCCCACAGTTCCTTTCAAGGTGCACAAATTCGTGCACTGGGCCCCTAGTATCCATATAACAGAAATACTACTCAGCAATAAATAGCACTGATCTACCCACCAAAGTGGATGAATTGCAAAATTGCTATGCTGAAAGAAGGCAGACACAACAGAATACATACTGAACAGTTGCATTTACATGTTATCCTAGACCAGTGGTCGGCAAACCGCAGCTCACGAGCCACATGCGGCTCTTTGGCACCTTGAGTGTGGCTCTTCCACAAAATACCACAGCCTGGGCGAGTCTATTTTGAAGAAGTGGCATTAGAAGAAGATTAAGTTTAAAAAATTTGGCTCTCAAAAGAAATTTCAGTCGTTGTACTGTTGATATTTGGCTCTGTTGACTAATGAGTTTGCCGACCACTGTCCTAGACCTAGAGAATGCAAATCAATCTATAGTGACAAGAAGACAAGAAGTTGCCTGTGGCTAGGGTAGAGGGAAGATTCACTGAAAAGGGACAGGAGGGGACTCTTGGGCCGGATGGAAATATTCTGCATCTTGATGGTGGTGGTAGTTACACCACTGCTTACATTTGTTAGAACTCATCCAATTAATACTTTAAATGGGTGCAATTTATTGCACATACATTACATCTCAATAAAATTAATGAAAAAGAAAATTCTATAAAGCTTTGGACCCTAAATACTGCATCCTCTGCTTGAATAAAACCAGGTATGTGTCTTGCATGTGGAGAGGCCTATTTGAGAATTTATTTAGTCCACAAATATGCATTGAAGGCCAACTCCGTGCAGGCATCTGGTTGGCACCGGGAGGTGGATCATGCAGGTTGCGGCCTCAGGAGGCCCAGGACTCTAACAGAGCTTGCCAAGTTCTCAGAGAGAGGAGCCAGGATGGAAAAAAAATATATATGCCCAGAGCAGAGAATATGAATTTGCCTCCTCAGTGTTTCCAAACTTGCCTGAGGGGCTTGTTACAAGTATTAAACATCTGGACTCGTCCCTGACCTACGGAGTCAGAATTACTGAGAGGACCGAGGAATCTTTATTTCTAACAAGTACCCGCAGGTAAATTTTCAGATCAGGTAAGTTTAGAGAAAGTGCTTGACTGGGTTTCCATTTCAGGCATAGGGCTAATCACTGTCCAAAGCTAAGCAGGTGACTTAGAACTAGAAGGGAACTAGACTTAGAACGCACCTGCCTCTAGCCAAGGAGAATCCATCAACTTTCCCCCTCCATTCCCAGAGCCTTCCTGGGCCAGACATTCCCCCCCTCTAATTAACACTCTCTTCCTTCAGAAGCTCCTGGCATTTAGGTTTATCCTGGGGAAAACAAAAAACAGCCCTTCTCCCCCCAATCCCACCACCTCTTAGAAGGGTAAAGGCGTTATTAAACGATTCTGCAACTTGGATCAACATGTAAGTCCTTTGATGAGCTGGTGTTTCTGCTCCTCTGGCTGGAGAACTCCTGCTAACCTGGTAACGCTAACCCTAGGCTGAGAAGGTGGTGTGAGGGCGAGCAGAGGGTGGGGGTGGGTGGGTGGGGGATTCAGTCCTCTGTTGCTCAGGCCCCCGGGGACGCGTCACCATGGCGACGAGCCCTCCCACTCTGCAGGCAGCCATCTTGTTTCCATGGGCAAAGCCCCAGCCTCAAGGAAAGTGTGTGATGGCAGCGGGAACACAACACTCAGGAAAAGGTCTAATTCACGGCGAGAGATCACCGAAGACCTCAGCGTCCGCCTCCAGACGCCTCCCCGCACTGCTGGGCTCCTCCCCAGGCAGGGACGATGGGGAGAGGGCCAGAGCTCAGGCCTTGGCTGCCTTCTGGCCCCCACTGGGAGACCATAACTGCCCTCTCTTGGAGAACATGCCACGGCGACCGTATTTTAAATTCACAAATCAGAACACCAGGCCTGATGGAAAAGGATGTGTAGATTGGTTGATGTGAAAAGTCCTTTAAAGGAAAAGTCACAGCTGGTACATATAGAATATTATGGAACAGAATGCAGTCGAGGCAGACACTGTCCTGAAAATCTAGGCCAGTGTTTCTAAACGGGGGTGACTTTGATACCCAGGGGACATGTGGCAATATTTGGAGACATTTTTGTCTTTACAAGCTGGGGTGGGCCGAGGACAGGGATGCTAAACGTCCTACAAATGCACAGGACAACCCCCTCCCCCCCCCACCCCGCCATCTCCATCCCCCTAGACAAAGCATTATCCAGCCCCAAACGTCAAGGGCGCTGAGTGTAAGGAACCTGGTCTAGGCTCCCTGCGGCAGTACCTGCGGCCCCAGTGTTCAGCCCTCCGATCGGCTTTTCCTCCTACCTCCTTTGGTGTTGGCTTCCACGTGGTTGTCAGGGGGAGAAGCGTGGGACCTCTGCTATTTGCTGCTTCCTGTTTTGTTGGCAGATGCAAGGAGACAACTGCCTTTGACGACAACCGCAAGAGGCAGGCAAGGTCTTGAGTTAGTACCTCCCACCGAAGAGTGTCCAGAGCAGAGACGGCTGCAGCCAGAGGGTGGGGAGGAGCACTGGATGTAGGGGGAGACCCTTGGGTTCTAGCTCTGGCTGCCTCTGCTTCTGACATGGTTACTAACCACTGTGCCTCAGTTTCCTCAGTTCCTCTTCTGAGCCCAGTTGTCTTTCTCACAGGGTTGTTGTGAGGGTCAGGGGAGATGAAGGAGGGGACAGGACTTTGGAAGGCACCAAGGTCAGGCAGCAGCAACCCACAGTGCCAACTGAGTGTGGGGATAGAGGAGTTGCCCAGGTGGCTGAGGGAATGGAGTGTGTAACCCGTGGGTGCAAACAAGCAGGCACGACTGGAGCAGCAAGGAGGAGGGCTGGGGAGCGGCGGGCCATGGTGCGGGCCTGCCTCTGAGGATCCGCTTTCTCCGCTGCTCTCAGAGGGTGCACAGTGCACCAGGCCGCCGGCGGGAGGTGCTGCAGCAGGAGCGCTCCACGCAGCGGTGAAGTGACAAACACGTCCAGCCACAGCTGACGTTTGGGAAGTCTTCCTAGTTTTAGTTCCGTATGAAGTGCTTTTGCACCTGTTAGGTATCTTTAAGCACTTGTGTCCGTCTTTTCAAGGTGTTTTAAAACCTATCTTTACATTTCTAGTTCTTTTGTAGTTAATTATTTCTTCTCTACGTTGTGTATATCAGACGAGATTGGGCACGTTCAGGGTGGTATGGCCACAGACATGAGTATGTATATTAGCAAAAATTTGGAATCACCGAAATGTCTAACAATAAATCTCTTCTTGGAATAAAATTAGATATCTAACAACAAGGATCAGTGGGAACAGGCTAGATGTTCACTCATGCATGAGGAGAAAACCATAGCCAAAAATGATGGATTAAGAAAAATTTTGTAAGTAGAAAAAATTCATCCAAACTCCTAAATTCCTAAAAACATATAAATGTGTATGTATGAGTATGTATACTTTTTTGTGGAGGCAGGGGAGTATAGTGGTGATACTTGCTGCCCAGAAGTTAGAAAGAGCCCCTATTTGCCAACAGAGAGACCCTTGGGCTGTTGCTAATTTCTCTCAACTTCAGTTTTTCCATCCCGTTTGTAAAAGGTGGATAATAACCATCGTATTCCAAAGGGACACAGGAGCCAGCTGAAAGAGCACCCAGTAGCCACAACCGGAACACGTTGAGTGACAACACCGTGTTGGATATTAACCCAAAGTATAAAATAAAAACCCATGACATTGTAATGATATAAATAAATCTTGAGCACATAAGTAAATTGTGGCAAACAGATAAATCTACTGTGAAGAATTCCACAATAGGCACTCCTCCCTCAGAGAGATGAGTATAACTCCCCACTCCTGAAGTGTGGGCTGTGTGCAGTGACTTCCTCCCAACTTCTGCAGCATGGAGGGGTACGGGGAGAGGAGTAGCTTCATAGTAGAAACCTGGCAAACACTACTCAGCCAGCTGGTCAAGGTCAACATCATTAGTGATACAATCTTCTTGATACTATGCACCCTGGATGGGATGTGATGAGAAGGGTGCTTCACCTCTGAGGCCTTCCTTCCCCAAACCCCAATCTTGTCCTGAGAAAAACATCAGATAAACCCCAAATAAAGGACATTCTACAAAATACCTGACTAGTGCTCCTTCAAACTGTCAAGGTCATCAAAAACAAGGAAAGTCGGAGAAACCGTCACAGTCAAAAGGAGCCTAAGGAGACATGATGATTAAATGTGAGGTGTCCACCGGAATGGGATCCTGGGGTAGAAAAAGGACATGAGGTGAAAACTAAGGAAATCAGAATGCAGTATGTATGGACTTTAGTTAATAACACTGTGTCAATATTGATCCATTAGTTTTGACAAATACACCACATTAGTGTAAATGTTAACAGTAGGCGGAATATAGTGAGCTATATGGAAAGTCTATGTACTATCTTTGCAACTTTTCTATAAAGCTATTCTAAATAAAATCATTTATTTAAAGAGTGGATATTGTGTCTATGTTAGTTATGTTGTTGCATTCAGTTAGGGGATTTATATCAAGTGTTTAGCATACTGGCATGTGGTAAATGTTTAAGGTTAGCTATTATATGTCATTATTGTTCCTATTTCTATTTTTCTTATTAAAATAGTGATCAATACATACTCATTAAAGAAAACAATGAAGAATGTCCACAGTTGGATATCTCTCTGAGACACAGTCTTAAGTTTTTTTCTTTAAAATGAGTGAGGTGTGTAGGAGAGGGGATGAGCTCAAATGTTTTATAGACAAGAAAAATAAAAACTGTGCTAGAGTCAACTTATTCATCATCATCTTCTTCATCTTCCTCATTTCCTTCCTTTTCTTGCTTTTTTCAGCCTTGACAACTCCTTTTTTTTTTTTTGCCACATCAGCTTTCCTTTAGCTCAGTATGCACAATATCCTTTTCATATTTCTCCTTCTGTTCGTAAGACAGCTTGTCACCTGCAGCAGGGCGGTTCCACGTCTCTCCCATCTCCTTTGCAACTTCACAAATGCACCGGCCCACGAGTTCTCCTATGATTGCTGGCTGATACGCAGAACAAAACAGTAAGTGCTAAAGAGGTCTCTTGGGTAGAAAGGGATCCTTGAGCTTCCTTTTTGTTTCTTTTTTAGGAGAGAAATAGGTTTTCATGCTCTTTCACAAGGGCCTTTGTCCGCCCTTGCCTTGTCTTCAAATTTTCCTTTCTCTTTAGCAGACAGGGTCTCCCACCCCTCTGAGCACTTCTTGGAAAACTCTGAGAAGTAGACTGAAGCATCCGGGTGCTTCCTCTTGGGCTCTTCCTGGCAAGCTTGCACAAAGAATGTGTACGATAATATCTTGCCTCTGCTTCTTAGGCTCTCCTTTGCCCATATTTAGTTATTTTTTCTCAGCAAGGCTCCGAGTTGCCCAGTGCCGGTCTGGCTCTCACTTGCCCTGGGCTGTCTCTGTGGAGCTCAACGTTCTGCAAGGGCTGTCTCGATCAAGTTGCTAACATGGTTTACAAGGCCCTTCCCAAACTCTACTTTTCCACGAAGCTTCGTTTTCCACCTCTGCAGCCCCACTGCTCCTCAGACGTGCCTTCTGTGCCCTTTCCACAGCCTCGGCCTCAGGATCCCACACATAAATCTTTCAAAGATGGACTCTCATCATCTGTCATCTCCTCAGAGAACCTTCCTCAACAAGGCAGCATGAGCTGCTTATTCCCTCTTCTGTACTCGCATTACATTCAATATGGACTTAGATGATAGCCCAGAGCACGTTTTATTATTGCATTCGTTTATTAGTCTGTCTCCCCCACTGGACTGGGAGCTCCCCCAAAGTAGGGCCTGGGTTTTCCTCAGCTTCACTCCCCTGCTGCTTAGCACTGTGCCCAGCACGTGGTGTTTGTGAACCTTAAATGAACTACACAGATTAAGGAAACTGAAGCCCATGCCTAGGACAAGTAACCAACCTGATGGAGATGGATTGGAGAGAGACGTGTGATAAATCAGATTGTGATTTTAATAGTCTAGGGCCTATTAGACTCTAGGCAGTTGCTAAAGGTTGTTTACACCCTCCCCCCCTTCCCCTACTCCCAAGGCTGATAACCACCTATTTTACGTACTCCCTTTGCTCTTGGGGGGAAATGGGGCTCAAACAACCAGGAGAGATTTAAGTTAAAGGTGAGGAAGGCCTTCTTGCTCCTGGTTCTTGCAGACAGCATGGTAGCTGGCTCAGAATGCGTGGTCTTGGCCTCTGGAGGGTTTTAAGTTGGACTTCATCAGGACCAAGGTAGAAGTCCTGTTACAGGCGGGCCAATGGCTGAGCTCTCGCCTGAACAGGCTGCCTCTCGAGGAGGCCCACGGGGAGCAGAGGGCCAGCCAGGAGACTCCAGCGGCTCCCACCACATTCCCATGGAGCTCAAGGATATTGGGGGAGGGGAGGCGGACGGGCAGCCTCGCTAATGAAGCCCCTACCCACGAGCGCATGTGAGGCTAATAAGGCGGCCCCTTCCAGGGCACCTCCACACCAAGCAGCCGGCCTGCCTGTTTATTGCCGTATGGAGATCATTAATGCCTCCTGACACCGGGGTCGCTCCCAGGGTCAATCCCCGCGCCCGGTCTGCAAAACAAGGGGAAATGAACTTCCCAGCACATGTGGCTCGGGCTTGGTGGGGAGGGGGCCTCCCGTCACCCCACACATCAGCTCTGGGAGAGATCAGCACCCCGGGTCCTCGGACCTCCCAACACAACCCACGCTGCCCACGCTGGGCTGGGGCGGGGGGCGGCAGGGGGGGGTCGTCCTGAGGAAGGTGCCGGGGAGGCCCTCGTCTGGGCCGGGACGACCCCCACTGAGGCTGTCCCAACCGACAGACGGACACTAATCCCCTGGCGACTGGCTGGAGTGGCGTCTGGGAGCTGCAGCTGCAGCTCGACAGGGGCCGCCGGTGCAGGTGGCGGGAAGGCCGGCCACGTGGGCAGGCACTGCGGCCGCGGCCCCACCCTCCTCCACTCCGGGCCAGCGATTGGGCCCCACACTGCCCCGGAATCCAAGATGGCGGAGGGGGCGGGGTTTCAGCCAAATCAAGGTGCGATTGGTGAAGCCCAGGCTCTCTGGATTGAAGGACAGCCGCAGGAGCCACTCCGGAAGCTCCGGGCCGTGGTGGCCGTGGCACTCTGTGGCCTTCCCTCCCATTTAACTAAGAGGCGCTTCCATCCCTCTCTCGCCGCCTGGGAAGGGCCAAGGTGGGAGAAGGAGCCACCCGAGGGTCCTCCAGGCAGGCTCCTCAGCAATGACCAGACTGGGAGTCAGCCCCTACCTGCCCAGGAAGAAGTTGAGAAAACCCCCAGCTAGCCTGGAGGAAATCGGTAGGATTAGGAGGTTAATGCCAGAGCAGGCTGAGTGGCAGTTACCAAATAAATGATCCCAGGAGGACATGGCTGAGGTTAAATGAAGCCCAATAAATAAAGGACCGTATTCAAAGGAGAAACTTCAGAATATGCAGGGACTCCTTCCTGTCCTCCCTTCTGGGGCCCGTTGGATTCTGGAGGAGCCCAGCCCCCGCCTTGCCTTCCAAGACCGCACAGACTGGGGGCTGTGCCCATTTGGTGCCAGTTGGCACAGCTCCTGGGCCCAGGGTTTCTTGGACAGCTCCATCCACCCAGCTTAGGGAGCTGAATGAGGGAATGGAAACTCTTACTGGAGGTCTGACCAGTTAACAGCGCCCCAGCAAGTCTCTCTCTGATTTCTTAGGGACAGAGAAAGGACCCAATGCAGCAAGAGGGGTTGAAACTAGATGTTCGCATGCACTTCCGAAACACTGGATAGACAGAGGGAGCTTATGGACTGTGGAGGTAAGGAACAATAGTGGACTTTATTCCAGAGGAGCGTGCATTTGTCCTTATCCCATTGTGCCTGGGTCAGTGCCATCAGCACCATCCTTGCACATGGGAAGCTTGTGGTAGAGTGTGTGGAATGCTCTCCATCCCACCATCATTGTGTCCTGGTGAGTGAGCAGTGCACTCCCATGGATCCGGCTCACTTTTCCAGTGGCCAGCTTGGTGGAAGTCATTGGGAATCAGAGCATGAAATTCTTGGTACATAAAGGATGTACTATATTGTCCAGCCAGCGTGGCTCAGTGGATGAGCATTGACCTGTGAACCAGGAGGTCAAGGTTTGATTCCCATTCAGGCCACATGTCCGGCTTGCAGCTGGATTCCCAGGTGGGACATGTAAGAAGCAGCCAATCAATGATTCTCTCTCATCATTGATGTTTCTATCTCTATCTCCCTCTCCCTCCCTCTCTAAAATCAATAAAAATATGTTTAGAAAAAAATTTAGAGATGTATTATGTTTCTGTTTTGGGAGTCTAAAGAGAGAGAAGATTAATTTTTTGGACTCCGGGTTAGTATTTTCTTTCTTAGAAAATGAACAATAAGAATAGTTAAGATCTTGGACTATGGAGTCTTATAAGTCCAGTAGGACCTCTTTTCTTCTTCTGAGACCTTGGACAATTCCTATCCTATATAATAAAAGAGTGATATGCAAATTGACCATACCTCCGCTACATCCACAAGCCACACCCACCAGCCAATCAGGAGTGAGTATGCAAATTAACCCAAACAAGATGGCTGCAGCCACAGAGCGAGTAGGAGGCTTGGGTCTCCCTGGCAATGGAGGAAGCCAAGCTTCCCTGCACACTCTGGCGGGTCCTGGACTCCTCTCAAGGCTACAAAGTTTCAACAATAGAAGATAAATAAATCCCAGATACCAGGGCCTCTGCTTGGGTCACCGGGGGGTGTGGCTAGCCTGCAAACCACCACAGGCCCCTTGCCCAGGCTGCCCCATGCCACAAGGGAACCCCCACCCTGATCCAGGACACCCTTCGGGGTAAACCAGCTGGCCCCCACTCGTGCACCAGGCCTCTAGCCTATCTAATAAAAGAGTAATATGCAAATTGACTAACACTCCAACACACAAGATGGCTGCCCCATATGGTCAAAGATGGCTGCCCCTATGTGGACACAAGATGGCTGCCACAAGATGGCCAGCAGGGGAGGGCAGTTGGGGGCGATCAAGCCTGCAGGAGAGGGCAGTTAGGGATCACCAGGCTGGCAGAGGAGGGAAATTGGGGACAACTGGGCCTGCAGGGAAGGGCTGTTAGGGGCAATCAGGCTGGCAGGGGAGCAGTTAGGCATCAATCAGGCTGGCAGAGGAGTGGTTAGGGGGTGATCAGACTGGCAGGCAGAAGCGGTTAGGGGCAATCAGGAAGGCAGGCAGGTGAGCAGTTGGGAGCCAGCAGTCCTGGATTATGAGAGGAGTCCCAGATTGAAGAGGGTGCAGGCTGGGCTGCGGGACAAACCCCCCCCCCCCGCACGAATTTTGTGCACCAGGCCTCTAGTTTACAATAACAATGCTTGTGTTACTGTGTGTTAGGCAGTATTTTACACTCTTAGAACTATCCTGTGGGGGAGGTACTGTTGTCCTTGAACAAATGAAACCATCTTAGGTTAAGTGACTGTAGAGCGGTATATTTTAAAATAGGGGCACTGAAGAGCCAAACTAATTGGGTTCAAATCCAGACTTTGTTTTCTGGTTGGATGACATTGGACAAATTACCGATTTCTTCATTTGTGAAAAGGATATTATGATAGCACCCGTCTGATGGGGTGGTAAGGTTGAAATACAGGAATGTATAACTCTTAGAACCCTGCCAGGCACATTGTAGGTACTAAATATTATTCTGAGCCCCAAAAGCACTTTTATCTATGATATCACTTTATCCTTTTTACTACCCTCATAGGGTCATTATTATTAAATTCATTTTACAGATGAGGAAATAGAGGCTTAAAGCTGATCATGCGTAGGTTCCTCTGTAAACAGCCTGCTGAGGACCTGAATTTGGGTTTGTTTGGATTCAAACTCCAAAGGCTTCCTAATACTCTCTCATTCTTGAATTCTAATTTGTTTTAGTCCCTCATTCAAAAAAATCCATGAGGATCCAAATTAAAAGCCAGTGTTTGATAATCCATGCTAAGGAAGAATGGAAGGAAGAAAGATGAGAAAAGAAAGAAATTTGGGTAATTAAGTAACCTTTTTTTAACCTTACTCGGCTCTCACAGATATACCATCCTCAGTCTCAGAAAAGTTTTACTGGAGGAACATGTCATGTGATGGGGCAGAAAGTCTGATCTTCTGCAGATAATCCACCAGCAGATAAGGATTCTGGAACAGAAGGCTACCCACTCATTGCTAGCCCTGACTATGGAAAACCCAGATCTGATCATTCCTGTGTCTGTAGTGCCTCAAATGGAAGTCATAGCAGGGACCCACCTGTGCGGTTGGTGACTCGCGGCCTCACCTCAGTCCTGAGGGGGCTCAGACCAGCCTACCTCACCCCAGGTCAGGCATCAGGCTAGCCCAGTCCTCAGTTCCTTCTAACTGGAAGTTCCTAATTCTCTCGGTGGGAGAAGGCCTGGGAGGCCAGGGTGAGAGGTCAGGTAAACAGACCTGCATCTGTGTATGAGGGAAGCACCTGCAGCAGCAGCTGCCACTTATTACCCATCCCCCTTGTTCAATCCTCCTGTTCCAGAACAAGCTCGACTCCTGCCTCCACCCCAGTTGTCCTGAGCTTGATAGTTCCAACGGGGCATGGGCTGGGGAATCCCAGAACAAAGATTGGGGGCTACTGGGTAACAATAAAGCCACAGGGGACAGCTAATTCCTGCTGCCTCAACCATCCTTTCCTTTTGGTGGGGCTAGAGGGGGCAGTGGTGGAGGTTTTTAAGAGGATGTCTGGCCTTAGGTCATAGCACACACAGAATAACATGGTTGGAAAGGGAATGTGGAGGGATTTTGCTTCCCATATTTGGGAAGGCATGTACTTGTACAGACACTCAGATAAGTATCTTTCATTGAGGGGTACCTAAGGCCTCTCAACACTAAGCTGGGATCTATGTCTCAGGAGTGTATTTGGCTGTGAGTAACAGAGACCCAGACAGTACAAGAAGCAAGCCAGCACTGGCTTACCTGCTCAGTGATGCCGGTGGGAACACAGGCTCTTTTTGCTCCAATATCCTTAGCATATCGGCCTTCATCCTTCTTGCCTCAAGGTCTCTTGAGGGTGAGAACGCCAAGGATCGCATCTACAGGGGAAAAGAAGAGTGTGTCTTCCCCTTTATCAAGAAAGCAAAAAATGCCCCAACCTTCTTCCATTATAGCCTTCCACTTAGGCCTCATTGCCCAACGTTGGATCGCATGACCGTTCCTAGCTACAAGGGAGGCCAGGGGAGCAGGAAATGGGATTTCCGTGTTTGGCAGTGGTTCCGTGAGAGCAGTGGTTCTCAAACTTGGCCCTGTTCTCAGAGATTCTGACTCAGTTGGGTTGGGGTGTGGCTTGACATTGGAATTTATCACATGTTCCAAAAACCTAGGTTAAAAAACACACACGTTGTAATGGTTTTTCACTACACTATGGGGCCAGCTCAAGTAGTTATCTTCAACCAAACTGCGCACCCGCCCTCCCCGCCCCCAGGCTTTCTGACAGGGATTCTCCAGTTTACCCTGTAGCCCCTGTTCCCTTTGGGATTATTAGCAAGTCTGCAGTTAGTAACTAGTTAGCCAATCAATTGACTAACTAATGGAATGGTTAGTTGGTCTTTCCTCTTATTTATGTATCTGGCACATAGTAAGCACTTGATAAATATTTCTTTGGGTAAATGAATCATGAAATAGAATTAATACTGCACCAATTGAGATAGTAGCTGTGAAACCACTTTGTAAATGGCAATTAACTACAGATTTAAGAATAAAAACTTACATGATCAACTACTTTAAAATTTAGGGCCACGATGAAGTTTGTTCCCCAACCCTTCACCAAAGAAATACCATCTTCATATTTCTGAAATAAAGAACTACCATTTGCCCTGCTGTTGATAAACCAGATATGGCTCTCATCAACTTTGTCAACACTTAATGATAGCATATATTCTTTCTCCTTTTTGCTTGATTCTATTTTGTCTTTCTACTTGTATTTTTATTAGCTTATGTAAAAAATACATATTTTTTATTGATTCCAGAGAGGAAGGGAGAGGGAGAGAGATAGAAACATCAATGATGAGAGAGAATCATTGATTGTCTGCCTCCTGCACACCCCCCCCCCCCCACCTTACTGGGGATAGAGCCCACAACCTGGGCATGTGCCCTGAACAGGAATCAAACCGTGACCTCCTGGTTCATAGGTCAATGATGCTCTACCACTGAGCCACGCTGGCTTGGCTATTAGCTTATTTAGGTTATAAACCATCTAAGCCTTTTTAGCAAAGAGATGTGATAAAATAAATTTTAAAAATACTTGGGAACTACATACCATATGCCAGACATTTGCATGCATTAATTAGCCAAACCTCACTATAAGCTAGTAGGTTGGTGTGATTATCCTTATTTTATAAAAGTGCTAAGGGACTTGCCCAAAGTCACATAGCTGCGAAATGTTGAGCCAGAAGTTAGAGCCAGGTTTCAAAACCAAGGTGAGGCAGACAACCACACCTGAGTGCTTTCCCCTAAGCCAAGCTGGTGTGATAGATGCTTGGTTATGGTCAAGTATTTGCTCACCTAGTTGAGAAGAGTTTTTGTACCTTGAACTCCTCAAATCAATTTTGGGAAATGAGTAATCTTTTTCTTTTCTCCACAGGCCATTTAACAGCAAATACTGTACTTCATCAATTGTCAGCTACTCTATTATTTTTATGTACCACTCAGAAGAAAAAACACTAAGCTATGACACACCATTGATTTTAAGATGTATCCCATTTTCAAAGATGTCAAAATGTGGAAAATGTGTGTCTTTGAATTAACGAAATAAAGCATTCTGTTCTAGTAATGGAGAATGTGTGTGCATGACCTCCCTTTCTCTCTTGCTTGCTTGCTGGCTGGTTTGCGCCTTCCTTTTCATCACCAAAACGTTGCCTGTCCCTTCCATATTCAATCTCTCCATGTCAACATGAACAAGTTCATATTGATTTGGACTGAGTCCAGAGTTCATGACTAGGAGTCCATGGGTCTCCAGAAAGCCTTACACTTATAGAAAAGCTCCACTTTAGTTTCTTTAAAGAGCTGCACTAGATGGTCTCATTATGAACTTCCTCCAATGACTATCAACACATTCTTTCCAGAATCTGGCCCAACTCTAGTCTTCCCACGGTACCTGGAGTTTCCCTACCTTCCCTGTTCACCATTCCAAGACAGTAGTTGGTGGGTTAGTCTGTATACTGTTTATTTACAAGGGATTTCCCTACAGGCTGTTGGAAAGGACATGGGAGGGGGCCTGGGAGCAGAAGCTGAGGCGTGTCATCCACTTCTCTGTAACACAGGAAACATGACTCCGAGGCACCTCCTGAAACACCAGGGCCTTCCCTTTCTCCAGTTCAGGAGGAGGTGGGATGCAGGGAGGATTAAGCTTCTCCATCCCTCTGAGATCTTACTTCTCCTTCCTGGTTTGGGACTCCATGAGACAAGTCATGAAGGGAAGGTGGGGTAGCAGGATCTGGTACTGCAGGGGGAGGGAGGGATTTGTGAGCAGTGGGCCATTGTGGAGCTGGGTGACAGGCCTGACCCAGCAGTTGGCTTTTCTGAGTTGGTGTTTTGCTTCCTCCTTTGAGTACAGGAGGGACGGAGGAGGCATTGTTGCTGGCTTTCTGTTTCCTAGCACTAGAAAAGGGACAGGTCCATCCAGGGAAGGAATGTTCCCCTCCTGTCCCCCTCAATCTGATTTTGAGGTCAGAATATGGAAAGGAACAGAGGCTGATTGGAAAGGTTGGGGACACCAGTAGAGGGAGGGATGCAGCCAATGCTGAGAAGCAAGGGGCTAATGGAATCCCCCTGACAGAGGACTCTGGGGCCTTTGGGAGAGTGGGCAGGCCTACCCTTGACCTAGCATTCTGGGCATGTGTTAGACTGTGAGGCTTGGGCGTGAGCTGAGGTCCACATGGGTCTGTCTGCTGTGGTACACAGTGGGAGGTACAGACAGACAGACAGAGATAAATAGAGGTAAGTGGAGACAGTGGGAGTCAGGCTGCGCAGGGAGGTCTGCCAGTGGAGGGGTCCCCACTTTCTGAGGCCCAGAGGCTGGCTGGCTCCAAGCAGGGCTTCCTAGCCTGGAGCAGGCATTGGGCTTCCTCTTCAGCTCTCTGGGATCTCGGGGAGCTGCTGGCAGAGTCCTGGTCCTCTCCACAACTTCCCCAAGAGGCTCTGCCAAGCCTGGCACCTTGGAGTCCGGGCCTCGGCTCGGATTCAGAGGCTGGCAAAGCACCTCCCGCTGCCTGCACCGCTGCTCCAGGCCTCCTCCCGGTTGGAGAGCAGGCCTGCCCTCACCCGGTGACCTCCACGGCCAACTCCAAGAGCGCCAGGCGGGTTCCAGCGCCCGTTCCCCCGGCAGGGCCCCCCGACGAGCAGGGTCTGGTGAGCAGAGGGGCCGTGCTCAGAAAAGACGGTGCCGGCCGTCGCGACGGTGCCCGGAGCCTGCGAGCAGGAGCGAACGGGCCTGAGCGTAGGTGTGAGAATGTGTGCTGGGCATGGTCGGAGGATGGAGCGCGGGACCGCGGCGCGCGGGCCCTGCGACGGGGAAGCGGGCTGGCGAAGACACGGCGTGCGCGGCGGGGAGCCGGCTCGGACGGGGTGTGTGCGGGCGCGGAGCCCGCGGCGGGCTCGGTGGAGGGCGGCCGTCTGGAAGTGGCCCCAGCCCGGCAGACCCCGCGGCGGAGCGCCCCGGGTGCGGGCCTCGCGGGCGCTGAGGCGTGCCGTCCTGGATGTCAAGCCTCGGTGCCAGCCGCGCGGTGCGGCCGGGCCTCTCGCCCGCTCTCCCGCTCGCTAATCTAAACCATGCGGGCTCCCAGCCCGGCCGGCCGGCGGGCCCTAGGGCCGCAAGGAGGGCACCGGGCCGCGCGGTGGGGGAGCGGGCGGCTCGCTCCGGGCTGGGGGTCCTGGGGCCGCGGAGCCAGGGGACCCTTGAGGCCCCCGCCACCCGGGGCGGCGGGGCGCAGACTGATTGACAGCGGCGACGTCAGAGGGGGGGGCGTCCCCGCAGGGAGGGAAGGAGGAGGAGGGAGCTGAGGCCCCAAAGTGCAGCCTCGGAGATCAAGGGCCCGCTCCAGAGCCGGGATGTGACGGGACCCGAGGGCGCGGCGGGCAGAGGGATCCTGACCCAGCGGCCGGAGCCGGAGCCGCGGCTGTCCAGTGTTCCTCGGACCCGAGCCTGCAGTGGACTCGGGCCGCAGGCGCCTCCGCATGCGGCAGCGCAGTTAGGGTGAGTGTGGGTTCTGGCGGGGATGCGGGTGAGCCAGGAGTGCGGGACGGGGGCCACCCGAGAGCCCAGGGTTAGGCTGCAGGGTCAGGGAGGATCAGCTGGAAAGGGGGCGAGTAACGAGACCGGGTAAGAACCTCGGGGACGATTAAGGTGACGGGAGGGCAGCGAGAAGTGCCTCAGATCTGGCTGCCGCCTCAGCCCGACTCCCAGCGGTTGGGGCGTGAGCCCTCCTCTCCTCCAAGCAACTAGACAAATTGGGTCTAGGGACCCAAGAGCATAGAAAGAGCCAGTGCCAAAGGAACTAGGTTAAACCGGGGTAGCTTTGAAATTGGAGTTTGCAGAATAGGAAAGGCCATGAAAGAAGGCCCAGCTACTGACGGCGAATATCGTCAAAATTACAGTAAGGAGCAATATATGTGAATAATGTTCGATGATCAAGAATGATCAGAATGTGAGCAAGCAATTACCAAAGAAACGGGCTAAGCAGCATAACTGATACTCGGGCTTTAAAACCACAAGACAATACTAGTCACTTTCAGAACCAAGTGAAAATTGTAACCACAAATGTAAAAGGATCATAGACAAAGTAGCTCCAAATACAGGAACAATGTGGTAAGAACCACTGTATTAAAATCAATAGCAATAGTATAAGAAATGGTAATAGTGTAAAAATGATAAAAATGTAGGAAAAATGTGACTAAGAAATACTATTCAGGAAAATGGTAATATTAGTAGAATTGACAGAATGCTACCATATAATTTATTGCTGATACTACAATTAATTATTAAAATAAATATTAACCCAAATCTTAAGAAAGACAGCAAGTAGAATTGCTGGAGTGGTATGACAATTTACAACCAAGGCAGTAATAGTCCCAACAACATTATAAATAATGGTAGAGTAGTAAGAGCTATTGTACCAATGTGATGAAAATAAGCAGAATATTAAGAGCTACAGCAGTATTACAAATTATGACAAAATAGCAACAAGTAATGATGTGATGAAAAATAACTAGCAAATTAAGATCTGCAGCATTGCCAATAATGAGAAGGTAACAGATATTGTAACAATGTGATGAAGACTACCTGGAGTATTAGGAACAATCCAAATAATGGCAAAATAACAGCAAGTGTTAAGTATTAAAAGGATTTGAAGAAAATTAACGTGAATATTGAGAACAATAATAGTCCAAGTATGGTAAATAAGTTTTTGAAACGTGACAAAGCACAGAGACGTGGGAAACATTTTAGGGATACAGGGTAAAAATTAAAACAATACTCAACTGACAAGACCCCTTGGAAAACGAGGCCCCAGAATGAGGGGGCATAAATCAGACCAGTACTTGAACCATATAGTATTAAAGATAAAAAATAACCAATAGTTTATGTGTTAGGATAAATATTCTTAATATTGTTGAACTGAGCAGACTACTGCTCTGATAACAGAGAGCATTAAAACACAACCATTGCCCCCGTGCGAGAACAATACCACCAGTAATCTGGAGCGCAAAGCAAACGCTGTTCTTGGAAAGCGAGGTGGCTGAAAGCGACGGATGCAAAGCCGGCCCGCCGCGCCGCAGAGGGTCCAGGAGAGGGCCGGGCGGGCGCGGACTACAGCTGGATGCAGACCCGGCTGTGCCTAGGGGACCACAGGGCCCCCCGCTCTGGGCCAGCCAGGCAGGAAGAAGGGGAAATTAGAGGGAGCTCCAGTGAGGGCGAGCTGTGGGGTTTGGCTCCCTGACCGAGAGAAAAGGAAGAGGTGAGAACCCTAGGAGAAGGAGAGCGCGGGCGAACCCTGGTCCTGAGTCCAGGCGGCGGCAGATCGGCCTCAGAGGACCTGCTGGGCACAGGCAGCAGAGAGGCCGCTGTGAGCCGCTGCCCAGCTCAGGGTGTGACAAGTGTCCCGCAGAAGACCTAAGGCCCGCCGCATCTTGGACCAGCAGAACGTGGGCACCTATCCCAACTGGCACCGGATATAGTTGAAACCAGCCTCTGGTGCCAGAGTGAGCAACTGCCCCTGCCATGCAGTTTCCCCTTAACCAGGGGCTCCTGGGTTTCTAAGCCGAAGCCTCGGGGGCCCCGCACGTGGCTAAGGCGGGTTCTGGCGCTGACCATGCGGGGTGCTCCTTGCTTCCTGCTGCCCGTGGCCTGAGGACCAGCCGGGCTGTCAGCCTTATCTTTACGGGCTTTTCCCAGCCCCGACTGGCCCTGGCCCTTTTTATCTCCTCGGTTGCACTTGGCTTATTTACTTTGTGAGGTCCTGGAAGCCGCTGTCTAGGCCCTGGGATGGGGAGGCCAGTGGACAGGAGGGGCAAGGGGCCTGGGCCTTGGAATGCCCAGAGAGATCCAGGGGAAAACAGGGAAAGGTAGGAAGAGAAAGGGGGAGCATTCCACCACAGACATACACATAGAAAGGCAGCCTGACATAGAAGGCCCCACCCCATGCCGTCCAACTTGCCCAGGCCCAGAGAAGGGAGAAGAGCAGGGAGGGGAAAGGAGATGCGAAGCTAATGCAGGGTTGCACCCCCGATGGAGACAGGACAGGCAGGTCCTTTCGGGCTGGGCTCTCATCCTGATATCCCAGGACCAGCGGGCACATGGGCAGGCTGGGGAATAGTCCTAGACACTTGGGGAAGGATAGCTGTGCCCTGGGAGGACTAGGCTGTGCCTGTGCAGGGAACCCACCCAAAGGCTGGTCCTTAGCTGGGAGGGAGGGGTCTGGGTCCCTTGTCCCAGAGCAGAGCCCCTTGGAGCTGAAAGTGTGAGCCAGGGAGTGTGAATGTGAGGGCAAGGCTGGGGAGGCTTCTGGCTGAGTTCACTTGGGAGAGTGGCTGCTTGGGTGGCTCGGGGGCTGTGTCTGGGTGTGAGGATGTGTGCTGCGAGTGTGACACACACGGTGACTGGGAGTGGGGATGTGCAAGAGTAAACGCCTTGGGTTCAGGACGGCTCTACCTACTGCTGTCTGAGAGTGGGTACAGGCGGGGGGGGGGGGGGAGCAGGGGCAGGAGAGGCTGCCCAGCCTTTCTGCAGGTGTGGAACCCAGAACCTGGGTCCTGCCCTCCAGGCCCGTTCCCCTTTCCTGTCTACCCTGCCCCAGTATTCCAGTTATTAGGGAACAGCGGAAAAAGACCCCGGCGGCAGGCTCCACTGGAGCCCAGCAGGAGGGAGGGACTGGGGGTACAGCCCGGGCAATGCCGAGAGGGCGGTCCTTCCCCCCAGACCTACTCATCACACAGCCCCACACCCTGGGCAGGCAGACCTTGCACCCGCACGCAGACCCTCCCAGGTCCAGAACCCAAAGGGAGGAGGCGAGGGTCCTGCCCTGGCAAATTCTCCCTCCCCCAGCTCAGGAGGGGGCGGGGTTCACATGCGCCAGGGCGGCCTCCCCACTCTGTCCAAGACCCTCCACCTCCACCCCGCTCAGCTTGAGAGGGCTGCGGGACCTCTGGCCGGTGTGGACCTGGGCATGTGACTGGTGCGCGCTGTGCCCACAGGAGATGCTGCAGGATAAGGGCCTGTCGGAGAGCGAGGAGGCCTTCCGGGCCCCGGGCCCAGCGCTCGGCGAGGCCAACGCTGCCACCGCCCCTGAGCCCGCGCTGGCCGCTTCGGACCTCAGCGGAGCCGCGCTCGGCAGCTCCCCGGGCCCCGGAGCCGACACCGCCGCCGCCGCCGAGCAGGTAGGGACGCGGCGGCCGTCGGGGAGCGGTCGCGCGGCGGCCCGTGTGCAGGGCCTCCAGAGTGTCAGTCCGCCCCACCGCGGGCAGGACTCGCTTCCTGGGCGCCTGGCTGCGTCCTGCGCTGCTGGTGGCGCTCCCCGGCAGGGGCTCTCTGCCTTCCGGCCGGCCCCACTGGGACCCCTCTGGGACAGGGGGCGGGAAGCCCGGCGGCCGCGGAGGGAGCCCAGGCCCAGCGTCCAGTCCGAGGAGCCTGAGGGGCCGGGGGTGAAAGCCTAGGACCCGGCGGGAAGAGCGGCCCCGACGGCCGGGTGTGCGTGGGAGCCGCCGCGGGGACTTCACCGGGAGGTCACGGTGGTAACAGGATGAAGACAATGACTGTGTCTGCGTGCGCACGCCTCCCGCCGGTGCGGGTCTGCGTGCAGCGTCCGAGGGCGCGCGTCTGGCGGAGGAGGCGCCCCTCCTGGGTCTGTGCTCCCCCCAGGCTGCGGCGACGTCTGGGCAGGTGGAGTCATCCACCGCGGCGCGGGCAGTTCACGTGTCCTCTGCCGGCCCATCTACAGGCGCAGCTCCGAAGGAGGGGGTTCAGCCACTGATTACATTTCTTAACAAGTCATCGATGGTACGGACTAATTTCGTGAAACGAAATCTTGAGGCGTGGGGTCCGGACTGGCAGTGTTTCTGCATAGCTCCTTGGGCCTGTGCTCTCCCTTCTGAGGGCTCTGCCGGAGCCCGGGCCAGGCCGACACGAGTCCCCTCCCTCCCATCCCTAGACCATCGAGAACATCAAGGTGGGCCTGCATGAGAAGGAGCTCTGGAAGAAGTTCCACGAGGCGGGCACGGAGATGATCATCACCAAGGCGGGCAGGTCAGCCCTGGGAGATCGACTCTGGGGGAAGGGATGATGGATAGAGCAATGGGCACCCTAGCAGCCTTCGGGGTCTCCAGCAGGGGTGCGGCGGGGGGAGGAAACAACACGAGTTCCCCTCACCACACCGCTCTAGCCTTAGCCCCACGTCCGGAGAGGACTTCTTCCCACAGGGTGGCGGGAACCACAGGGGGCTACCCCGCCAGGGAGCGCGGGAGGAGGGGCAGCACTATGTGAATGACTGTAAGTAAGGGTTGCTGCTCTGGGACTCGAGGGTTCCCCCCCCCCCCCGCAGTTTTGGCCCCCTGGGCAGCTGCTTTGTCCTTTTGGGGGATCTGCAGGGTTTTGCAGGATTGCATTGGTGGGGCCCCCATGGGGGAAGGGGAAGGGACCATGTTTTCCTATTTCCATAACGTGATGGGGCAGTGTGAACCCCAAGTCTCTCATCCCACGGGTGCTGCTTTCCAGTGCCAGCCCACTCCTTGGCCAAGGGGAAGGCACACTGGGCCCTGTGTGTGTGTTGTTTGAGGAGCAGCTCTCAGTGGCTGCCAGAGAGGGATGATTTATAAAGTGGAAACATCTTTAAAATGTGCTGGTGTCTGTGGGAGAGGACCAGGAGGAGAGGGTGAGAGGAGGAAGATGCAGATGGGTTTGACGGAGAGATTGGCTGGGGCAGCGCGTCTGGGTGGGCAGCGGTGGAGAGCAACAGAGTGGTTCTCAGGTGAAGGGAGATGGTCGCAGACAGAGACGCTGGGAAGTTCAGGTTCAGGAACCCCCTTTCTCTCCTCCCCCGCCTTCTCCACATACTCACACTTGATTGTGATCGTTGGGGGACAGGTTAGTTGTGAAGCTGTCCCTTGGCCTGGCTGTGGGCCCATAACTGGGTTTCCTGAAGACTAAGATGGTGAAGCGTCCGCCAGGAACCTGGAGTCAGACATCAGGGGCTTCTCAGCCACTTCCATCTGGGCAGCCCTCAGGCAAGGGCCTCTGCCCCTCAGCCCCAGCTGTAAAATATAGGTGTGTCCTCATACAGTTGTATGTAAAACACTCAGCACACCTCCTGCACATGTAAGCACACAATAAATGCTAGCTGTAACATTAATGCAACAAATGCTAATAATGTGAACCATAGTTAAGAGAAATGTCTGGTATTCACTCAGCATTCCCCCCCCCCCCTACTTTTTAGAGAACTGTTGAACTGCTTAGGCTCTTCAACGGAAACAAAAGGCGGTGGTTTTCCATGTAGGGGTGCTGGCTGGCCTTGTGAGGTTTCCTTTATTTTGTAGGGGTGGGGGTCGTGCCTAAGTCAGGGAGGTGGCCTGGCCACCCAGGGTCTCTATCAGGAGAGGGAGCAGTTAGATGCCTGGATTTGCTGCATTTGGGAGATGGGGAAGGAGGATGCATTAGGGGAGCCTGGCTGAGGGTTCCACATGGAGTGGTCATGAGGTCAGTGGTGGGGGGAGGTGTCACAAGCCCGGCCTTTTCCTAGCTGAGTGCACTTAGGCAAAGCCTGAACTTCCTGTGGCTCAGTGGTGCTAGGCAAAACTGAGGTGGTGACTACAGATCTACCTGCCATCCTATCTTTTTCCAGTAATGTGAGACTCAAACCAGGGATCGTGTGGACGGTGCATGGTCAGTTGTTGATTACAGGTGTGAAGAGGGGGGATTTAGTTCTTGTGACTGCTGTGGTGGACAGAAGGAAAGAAGACAGAGAAAGAGTCAGAACTTCCATTTTTAGGCAGCAGAAATAACCTTGTCTCTAGAAAATAAATGGCCAGCTGGTTCTTTGGGCATGCCTGGCCTCTGCCATTTTAAACAAAAGGCATTAGTGATTTTCCTCAGTAGGGTTTTCTGCATCTGCTTGGGTCCTCCCCCTCCCCCCAACACCCCCCCCCCCCCACACACACACACACTTTCAGAGGTGACTGGCTTCAGGCAAAGTTTTGTGCCTGATTCTAGTGGAGGCTTCGAGATGGGCCACAGGGACTGATGATATAATTTAAAAATGGTTGTGATGATGTTGGCCAATTATGGATTCATCAGAGTCTTTCCTTTCTCTGGCAGAAAGTTAGCCTTGCACCAGGTCTAGTCCTTACGAAAGCCACTGGCCTTCCCCCAGAGTTCTCACAGACGCTTTTCCTCCTACATAGCTGCCCACTGGCTTCAGAGACCACTTTCATTGCTCTGTTCCCTGCCCCCCCCCCCCTACCCGTCCCCCATGCCTCTCTCCCACAGGAGGCAGCTTGCTTTGCTTGGGCTTGTGGCTCTTTAACCTCCTGTCCAGTGCCTCTCCCTCTTCTCTCCTTTGTGTCTCTATCAACACTTCCATTTCTCAGCAGATGACCTGGACCCTTCTCCTAAACCTTGACTCCTAGAGCCCTAGACTGTGAGAGTTGGACATCATCCCGATCCCAGAGAAAGAAAGGCACTAGGCTCTTGTAGGTAGCAGAGTTAGGCAGTTACCAGGTCTCCACAAGCCAAGCACATGGTAGCCCACCCCAACTTTGAGGAACTTCCGTGACTGCTTATTCACAGGGCCAGGTCAATGTTTTGAACGGGGGCTGTTGCTCTGCCCTGGAGAGCCTGGCTGGTTAGGGGCAGGATAACTGCTGTCTGGTTGGTGAAAGGGTGGGTCCTGGAGAAGTGGGAACAGAATGTTCTCAAGTCACTTTGAGTCCTTGAGTCACAAACCTCTTGCCCTTCAGCCTTTGAAGGTCTGAAGCCACAGGAGTGAGTTTGAATTCTCAAACAATTGAATCTGGTGAGTAAGGTGTCAACCACAGCGGGATACATCAATTTCTGATTTCTGAATGCTCCGGCATAAGATGTGGCCAGACCCCTCCCCAGCCAGTCTCTGTTCCTCGCAGGCCCCGCAACCAGAAGGTTCATGCTGTGGTCTGCAGAGAACAGACCCTTTCTCTGCCTCCCTACATCCCTGCCAAGCTTGATACATGTGAGAAACTGCATTTTTCTCCCAAACACAGATAAAAGTGAGCTCCACAAAAATTAAAATATAAACCTCCCCAAAATGAAAATTTCCTAACCGTCTGACGGCTCTGCTCCTAGGTCATGGTTGTGCCACCAGATAAATCTCCACTATCAGCCTTCAGAGCCTGTTGAGTTCAATGTTGCTTGTGTTAGTGACAGTGAATTTGCGTTTGAAAAATGAACTACCGATGAGAACTCCTGTTGAACCTGTATTGTTTGTTATTCTGAGGCAAGGATTTGGCCTGGCTTAATCCGGGGCTTCAAAGCCAATTGCCCTCGCTCTGTATACACAGCGTCAGAGCTCAGTGGCGTGGGTGATAAGAGAAGTAAGGGTTGAAGACACTGGGAAAGTGGATTGGGGAGAGAGTGCTTTGATCTCTTTTTAAAGTATTTTCTGAAAGCAAAAGTCTATCAGAAGGAAATGTCTTTTAAAAAAAGAATCTCAGAGAAGCAACTGACCTTCCCAAACAGCATCCATTCCACACACCCTCACTCCTGCCCCCACCGCAGGGAAAATATTTCTTAAAAATGCTCTGAGTGAATTAGAAAACTGTGTGTGTGTATAAAGTGGAAATAAATTACGTAGCTGTGGTATTGCTCTCAGAAATCGTTTGGCTACAAAAAATTTGGCCCTAAAACAGTCCCCAAACTCAATCTTGGTTGCTGGGACCTGGCCTCTTCCCAACATATCCCGAATTCTTCCTGAAGATCCCCAGAAACTAGGGATAGAAAGACTGATGAGGTCTTCTCTGGACCCCCGACCTTTTTTTCCTTTCAGAATCTGCACTCCAGGCTCTCTCTGTGTGTGCGTGTGTGTATAAATTTTAATGTCAATTTATTGAAGTGGAACATTCCTGCAGAAAAGTGAGCAATTCTTAATTGTGCAGCTCTATAGACTCACAGAGTGAGCACACCTGTGTAACCACCACCCAGATAAAGAAACAGAACACTCCCTCGCGGGCCCTGCAGGCACCACCTCTCCCCGCCCCCTGGGTATCTCTCTCCAGACTTCTCACCCCTCCGATTTGGTTTTGCACCTACATTTAAAGGAAAGCACCTAGAGCTGCTCCTGGGGTCCGGGTTGGACTCCCCCCACCCCAGGAAGTCGGAGCTGCGGTGGGTTGAGGCTTGGGGTCCCGCTGGGTGGGGAGAATTGGTGGGTCCCTTAGGTCGCTATTCCCTGTCCCCCTTGCGGGCTTGGTGGGGCAAGTGGGCCAGTGCTTTGAACTGGGGCCCTCTGAGCCCAGCTGTAACTTGCATGTTCCCGCTCAGCAGTGAGTTTGCATTTAAGGATTTGTTGCCAAAATCAAAATGTCCTCAAACCGTTTCTCCGCGCCCCGTCCAAGGAAGCTTATCTTAGCAGTTCATTCTAAAACCATTTCCGAGTATGAAGTAGATAAAGACTCAGCCCCGCACCCTTTCAGAGCCTGTTTCATGATCAGAGGAGGAGCCCCGGCTTTCATCTCCTCCCCAGGCCGGCGGGGCGGGCGGCTTGTTTATTCCCCGGCGGAGCCGTTTCCGCGCGTGCTGGGGAGCGCTCCTCCTGCGGGGGTCCGGGAGCCCGGCGGGGGCGGCACACTAGGAGGGAGCGGAGAGGGCGCCTGGGCAGAGGGAAGGCTCGCGGGGCCGTGCAGAAGGTGCGGAGGGGCGGGGAGAGGATGGAGGATGGGGAGAAGGCGGGCAGGACTTGGGGAGAGGGCTGAGGGCGAGGAGAGGATGGGGAGATGGCTGGCGCGGCACCGGGAGAGGGCTAGTGGGGCGCGGGGGAAGGATGGAGAGAGGGCTGGCGGAGCTCAGGGCTACGGGGGTGGGCGCAAGGTGTCTCGGACCAGCGAGCCAGGACTTGACATCCAGCGCTGGTGGCGGGCTGCGTGGGATGCAGACTGCTCAGTCATTACCTCCCTTCGTGGCCACTCCGTCCCCTTCCCACTGAGGCGTTCGTTTCTGACATAGGCGTCAGTTTCAGGTACATTTTATGTCCCAGTCACAGAAACAGTATCACTCCATCTGCTCATCGGTTCAGTGGGGAGGACCTCTGCAGTGCAGGGTGAGCCTAGAGGAAAGTCCGGCTCCCAAGCCCGGCCTGGCCTCAGTGATGCCAACCTGCAGATCCTCCCATGCCCAGCCTCTGGGCTCCAACTTCAGCCGCTTCTGGAGCCAGGGCAGGTGCCCTCAGCTTGGGTAGAGCCTATGTGGGGGGTGGGGGGGTACTTTTTCCCCTCACAGGGCAGTCTCCATCCTGCTAGAGCCCCCTAGAGGGGGTGTGGCTGTGCCTGGGGTCCCCACAGTGTGTTCTGTGTGGCCCAGAGCCCTCACCACTGAACCAGACAGAGAGGAGGTATGTTTCCATGAAGGAAGGGAGCCCACGGAGGAGCCTTTTCAACTCCCACTTCAGACCAGATGTCCCATCTCCCTCCCTGCTTCCTAAAAGGGGGGAGATTGGTGGGCAGGGAGGCAGAGGCTGCGAGACACCTTCACTCCGTCCTTGCCCCACCTCCTGCAAAATCTCCTGAGACGCTACCACCATCAGGGGATCTGGTCTGTAGTCAGTTTCTAGCGGAAGGCAAATCATATGATGCAGGCTCCGGCCTTGGAGGGCCCAGCGCAAGCTCTTTGCTGGCTGCCAGAAAAGCACCCCAGCCAGCCTGGCCCCCTGCGCTGCTGAGGTGGATGTAGTGGGGAGCAGGAGAAGGCGGAGGACAGGACCCCAGGCTATGAAGGCTGCAGAAGTGGCAGCCGAGCCCTAGTCTCCCAGCCCCCTTTGGCCTGGGGGAAGCCATGCCGGCCCTCTGCTGTTGCCACTGGGGTGATAACAGGAGAAACAGGCCACATGCAGGGCACTGGTACCCAGCAGCCATGCACAGCCAGGGCTGCCCCATTTTGTGGCTGTTTCCGTGGCAGTTATAAAATGGTGCCTGGAAAGGACAGGGTGTGTGCCCCCCCCCCTGGCCCAGGGAGGGGGAGCTGAGGCAGCTGTGGCCCCCCTCTCAGGTTTAGGCCCACCAGGGGAGAGGCTGGGCCAGGAAAGAGGGTGGTGCAGCTCCAGCTGTGCCCCCAGGCCAGGCAGGGGGGGTTGGTGAGCAGCAGGATTGGGTTCCTGAGCCCTCTCACTTCCCCGTCCTGGAGAGGGGGTGGGGTGGACATTTGAAAATGCTTTCAATTGACATCTGAGACAAATTCTTCCACACGGTTTATAAGTCCCTAGACTTGCAGCTAGAACTTCCCTCCTGCCTCCAGGCACGCACACATGCACGCATGCGCACTCCACGTCGCACGCCACCACATGCGCTGGTGCATCCACACGATCACGCACCTCCCACATCCCGGCCCACTGCCGCCTTCCCCTGCCTCTCCTCTAGCAAGAGGGGGCACAGACCTGGCTGGGCTGGGGAGTGGAGTGGAACCCTGCACCTCAGGGCCTGACCTGGGCTTGCTTAGAGTCTGGCAGCTTATGGAAGCCTTGCCCTGTCCAGGTAAGCAGATACCCCTGTTGACAAATTGGGGGACTCCAATAATCTGAGGGGTCCAGGACAGCTTCTCTTGAGGGCCCCTGGGTTGTCTCTCAGCTTAGTGAGAGGCAGAGGACCACCCAATGGCTTTCCCGGAGTGGGCAGTTCGGGCTCAGGGGACTTGGCCCTTCATGTCTTCATTTAGGTTTGGGGCCTGCCTCTCTCAGGGGACACTTGTGAGAGGCTATCTAGGAGGGATGGGGTGTCTGAGGACAACTGTCTGCCCCTCTGAGAAAGTCCAGTGTCAGGGACCTCGTGACCGGGGACAGAGGTGTGTGCATGCTGTTGTATGTGTCTATGTGCTGAGGGGCCTGGGGAAGCTCTTCTCTAGAATGTTCTCTGAGCCTCAGGGCCCTGGAAGGTTTCAGCATGGGCTGCAGGGACTGGAAAAGTTCTTTTGATGAATCTGTATTCTTAGAGGTAGGTCATCCCACAGGTTTGTGGAGAGAGCAGCACAGTGGGGCCCATGGTAATTGTGGTGCATAGATTCATTTAACCCACACAGCAAACTATGAGATACACAGTAATATCCGCATTTTAGAGATAAAGAAGCCGAGGCACAGAGAGAGCCGAGCGCTCTGTCCAAGGCCTCCACTTGTGGTGGTAGTGGTGGTGGAGGGGGTGGGGGGACAGGCTGTGAATCACGCAGAGTGGCTCTGGAATCTATGCTCTTCTCCCGAGGCCCCTGGGCTGACTTCCCCAGCACCCAGTTTCTATGGGCAGGCCCAGTCCAAACGTTCACCTCTACTAAACACCGAAGGAATCCAAAGACCTAGCAGAACTCTCCTGCAAGTTGGTTTGAGGCCTGAGGGTTTCCACAGAGAAATGAGCAGAGAAGCCATCTCATTGCTTAACGGAGCAGCTGACAGACTCCTAGGTCTGTTGCTCTGGCCCCCTGTAACAGCACCCCAGAATTTTAGCTGTCCACGGACTGGTGAAGGACAGGAGGGAAATTAAGGCAGGCAGCTTGGTGTCAAAATCCTCTCTCAGGATCCTGACCAGGGCCTCTATGCTTTACCTGCTCACAGCCCCTAGGCTGGGGGTGGGGATTCAGTTTGGAAACCATGTAAACCCTCCTTCTAGACACACAGACTGACAGCTGCAGGGGCTCAGAGGGAGTGGCTAGTGCATTCCTCTCCTTGTGTAGGGGGAGGCTGAGGCTAGAGAGGGAAGTGACGTACACAGGATCCCACAGCTCTGACCGATGCCAAGACCTCTTGCTATAGGGGCAGTGCCCCTTAAGGCCTTCTGCCCCCCTTGCTCATTCTGTGCCCTCTCTCCTGGTGCTCTGACCATGCCTCCGCCTCACCCTTTGGCTTCTCCCAGGAGGATGTTCCCCAGCTACAAGGTAAAGGTCACGGGAATGAACCCCAAGACAAAATATATCCTGCTGATTGACATCGTCCCTGCGGATGACCACCGCTACAAGTTCTGTGACAACAAATGGTAAGAACTGGGACCCTCACATCACCTGCCTTCCCTCCACTGCTCTTTCCATTCACCACACCCATCGCCACCTGATGTTTGCTCCAAGGACTCACCAGTTAGTCCGAATGACTGCCCAGATCTGCAGCCTGGGAGCAGGGTCTGCAGAGGCTGCAGGGTCGGCAGATGTCTGCACACCTGCTGCAGGTGGGGCTGGGACTGGGGCTGAACATGAGCTGCAGTGTTTGGTGGATTTCAGGGTCTGTGCTCTCCCCACAGCTGTGGACAAACAGGACTGCTGACTATGCTGTGGGGTGACAGGTGAACACCCACCCGGGTTGATTTAGGCCCTGGCATTGCTGCGTGGGGAGGAGGATGGGAGCTGTTTTCTGGTGGGGTCCAGCTGCCTGCTCTGTGGCATCTCTCTTCTGTTTCTCCACTCACTTCCTCTTTGCCTGGCTGCATTGTGTGTCCCCACCCAGAGTCAGTGGGTCCGGTGGTTGGATGATGAGATCCTTTGGCAAGGGGCTGGATTGAAGGGCAAAACCAGGCTGGGGCTGGGTAAATAAACACTGGGCTCCATTTCCTGAGGCCACCTTCTTAGTGCCCTGTCTGCCCCCAGAGCCCAGGACAGCGCTCAAGGAGAGCGAGGGATCAAATGAATCAGCAACCTGGGATGTGGGCTCCCTCGTGGGTGGTTTTGGGGCCTGCAGAGGCTGGGTGGATTCAGTGGCCAGTCCTGCCCAGGACTATGTTTCTACTTCTCTCTCTGGGCTGTATTAGCACTCAGAGCTGGCTCTGGCTGAGGGGATCAAGACCAATTAATTTCTTTGGGGCAAGCATTGTTTTTGGGGCAAGAAATCTGAAAGTTGTCTGGGTCTTCTGAAAAGCTCCCTCCAAATAATATAACTTATAACATTTTAAAATGGTCTATATAACACAGAGAAGTGCTGCCTAAATCCCCCATAATACATTTATGGTTCGCCCCCTTCCTTCTAGTAAACAATGACATTTCTCTGTAATGTCCCTTTCTCTTTCACGGTTTCTTCTGTGCTTCACTGCTACCTCCAAAGTCCTAAATTGTCAGTGTGATGGGACCAGCATCGATTTTTCCCTTCAGGTCTATGAGGATTTGCTCTCAGAGAGGGGACGGAGACTCTGGGCTTCCCAGACCTCAGAGTAATCCCCTGCTGTGGTCGGTTGCTCTTTTGGCAGGATGGTGGCAGGGAAGGCTGAGCCCGCCATGCCAGGAAGGCTCTATGTCCACCCGGATTCTCCAGCGACTGGGGCCCACTGGATGAGGCAGCTGGTCTCCTTCCAGAAGCTGAAGCTGACAAACAACCACTTGGACCCCTTCGGCCATGTAAGAAGGGACCACCTGGCCCCGAGGGCGAGTCCTGGGCTGGCTGCGGATGGATGGGTGGGTGGGGATCAGGAGAATCCACTCTGTGGATCCAGCTCCAGGCTTTGGCACTTGTCAGGCCAGGCTGTGGCAGGAGCCAACGTCCCATTCCCACAGTTGCACATCCTTCCCATAGTGCTTACTGGCTGTGTGACTTTGGGCAAGTTTCTTAGCCTTTTGGAGCCTTAGTTCCCTTGTCTAGAAAGGGAAGATGACCATGCACAATTTTCATGGGTGTGAGAATTAAACAAGAGAATATGCAGGAAGCACCTTACACCAAGGAGGCTCTAAATAAGACAGCTGTGACGACAATGATGGCGATGATGGGTCTGATCGCCCAGCTTCGGTTTCCCCAGATTTGGCCTTGCTGGAGCATAAAACAGTCCACTTCCTTGAGAAAGAGTCACGATGAGTCCAAGCCTCTCTTTGGCGTGTCTGTCTGCTTGGCCTGGCAGCTGCCTGCCCTCTGGAAGGGAGGCCTTGCTTTGGCTCCTGTCCACTCCTTCCTGGCCTTGCTTGGGACCTGGCTCTCCAAAGAGATTCTGAAGCCCTACGGATGCTGCTGTTGACGCCCCATCCAGGCTGCTAAAGCTTATTCTTTCGCCATCTGGCCCTGGCAGACCCACAAAAAGCTTTTTATGTGGAAATTTTTAGCTCAAGTGCGTGGGGCAAACTAAAGTCTGGAGACCTGGTATTATGTGCCAGGGCACAGGCCCTAACCCTCTAAGCTACCCATGGTTACCGTGGAAGTGCAGGGTGGGTGAGGGTGATGTGGGTGCATGAGAGCCTCTGAGATGCAGTTACCGGACTGCCCACCTAGCGCTCAGGTGTGCAGGGTGGTGGGGGAAGCAGCGGTGGGGTGTGCAGGCAGGTACGTGCTTCTTTCAAGCCTCAGTTCTATTTCTGGAGATTTGCGTGCAAATCAGAATTCTGTGAATCATAGTTCTCCGTGGAAAATGCCAACACCACTGTGTTTCCAATTGACCGGTATGTTACTAGCAAGCAGGTTTTAGCTCTGATTTTCTTAAGAGTCTCTTCCATTTTTTTCTGAGTTGGTGATCCATAAACAGGCAACTATGAGAATGCTTAATTAATGTAATTGACTCCCAACTTACCTGTTTTGCAAGCAGCCCGGGTTTTTCCCATGCAGGGCCAGTAGGTGCTGTTAGGTGTGTGGCAGAGATGTGCAGGCGTGCACAGTGGCATGTGCTCGTGCAGCCCCAACCTATCGTGGGGGCAGAGACAAGCCAGCGATCCAATGGGAAAGGTCAGCCAAGCTTGCGCCTCCCAGGGCACAGGGCCTTGCAACTGAGGGGAGAGGGGCCTTCAAGGTCTTCCTGAGCACCGTCCTGGCCAAGACTTTGTTCTCAGCCAGCTCCTTCCAGCCTCCTCTGCTTGGCCAGGCTGTGGCACCAACCTCGGAAGGTTAGTGAGAACTTCTGCGGTGGGAGGTAGGGAACCTAGCTGACAAGCACGTCTCTGCCCACAACTGCACACACTGCAGACCCCAAGGGACAGACACCTGGGGTGAGCACAGAACTTGGCAGGAGCTGAATCTTTGGGTGAGTGGCCAGGGGACCCAGGGATAAAAGCTCTGGTGAGAATTTTGGATGCATAGCTTGCCATAATGGTTCCCAGCTGTAGGGATGCCTGAGAGGACTCTTCCACCTCCCCGACACCTCTGCAGAAAATGGCAGGGGAGAGAGTCAAGGGGCCGAAAATATGGGCTTTCCAAGAGTGGGAGACAGACCTACCCTTGCAAGCCCAGTAGTAGGTTTTCCCAGCCTGACTTGCCTCTTTGGTGGCTCTACTGAGGCCCTTAGGGGCTTGCACTAACCCTGCATATAGTCTTGTGTCTGGGCCAGTGGGGCTGCTTGAGGGGTTGTGGTGGGGGTGCCCCTGACAACACTTGCCATGCCTGCAGTGCATCTTCCTTCTCCCCCATCCCCTACCCGGCACGTGCAGCTTATTGGTTATGACACCCATGTGGGGTACAGGGCTCAGGAGATGCGGTGATTGTCTCAGGAGCTGGGAGCAGGGCTTGGACCCTGCTTTCTGATTTCAGTTCAGCACCCTTGGCTTCTCCACCTGTCTTTCTGTACCCAAGGTGCAGGCTGTCACATCTTCAGCTGTTTGGAGCACCACTGGGGAGGGAGCAGGCTTTGGCCGCGCAGGCGAGGCGGTGGAGGACGGGTTAACTTCCTAGACATATCAGGGCCTGGACCTGGGCTCTCTGTTCCTTGGCCTGTGTCCATGGTAGTGGTGAACTCTCCAAGTCACCCTTCTTGGCTTCTCAGTGCAGGAACCTGGGAAAGTGCCATCTCATACTGTGAACTTGCCCCAAACAAGTCCTTCCTTCTGCCTAACTCATCTCCAAATGTTCAGTTATTCCCAGGAGCTTCCAAACCTCAAGTACTGTTCTCCAGCCAAATGGACTTTGGACTTATCTCACAGCACTTGAGAGACTTTATCTAACTGCTGCCCCCCAATTGCAGCCTTCCACCAGGAGAAGGATCTGGGGTTCAGGGGAGGGCTGGGGCTGGGCAGCCAGGGCAGCTTGTCCTACATGACAGGCAGAGGCTTCGGGACAAGGACCCCCTTAGACCACATGACCACATGCTCCAAAAAGACAGGACTGGGTTCTGACTTGAAAACTCCTTGTGGGTTTTTGCTGAGTCTGGGGAAGTCCTCTGTTCTCGAGAGGTAGGTTCAGGGTATGACCCCTGGGTTGTGGAATAAAACCCAACGCCACAGGCAAGGCAGGCAGCAGGGGCAGAAAGGATCAGGGGTTGGGGCAGGACTGAGCTGCCTCCATACAGCCCCAGTTTGGCTCCACTTCTGCTGGCTGTGCAGGCTGCTTGCCCATCATGGCTTCCTACTTGCCACCCCACCCTGTGTCCATGGGCCAATGACCGTGGGTGGAAAGAGGTGCTTCGGGAAGTTGAGGGCCTCACTGGGGTAAGGTCTGTTTCCCACGGTGGGGCATGGAGATGGCTGGCACATAGGTCTTACTTTCCTTGTCTCAAATCTCCCAGATTCCTGAGGAGGAAGGTCAGTTTATGATTTCTGACATGAATTTGATTTTTGAATCTGTTCCAGAGGCTGAGTTCATCCAGGGCTGGGGGTGTGGACTGCAGCTCCTTGGCCACAAAGTAACATGGGCACAGTCCCCTCAGTGTGCTACCTCCTCCTCCTCTGGCTGCAAGCCTCTTCACCTAGTTAGTCCCTCTCCAGCTTGGGATCCAAGCTCAAATGCCACTTCTTCAGGGAGACGGTTCAGGGTCCCCCTCATAGGCTTTCAGAACTTTGAGCACCTTTCTACCCTAGTACTTTCCACAGTCACAATTTTATACGCATTTGTCACATTTGTTTTTGAATAGGAAATGCATTCACAGGGTTTAAAAATAAACCAATGAATAAACCAAAATGTCTTCTTTCATCCATCTAGTTTCTTCCAATCCCAGCCACAGGTAACCAATGTTACTAATTCTTTTCAGTGTTTCTTTTTGCATAGACAAGCAGAATGCAGAATCTCAGATCCCTTCTTTTAGACACAAATGGTAGCATACTACAAATCCTTTTCTGCACCTTGCTTTGTCAACCTAGTACAGTGGTCGGCAAACCGCGGCTCGCGAGCCACATGTGGCTCTTTGGCCCCTTGAGTGTGGCTCTTCCACAAAATACCACGGCCTGGGCGAGTCTATTTTGAAGAACTGACGTTAGAAGAAGTTTAAGTTTAAAAAATTTGGCTTTCAAAAGAAATTTCAATCGTTGTACTGTTGATATTTGGCTCTGTTGACTAATGAGTTTGCTGACCACTGATCTAGAGCATCCTCATTCCTTTTTTCACAGCTGCATAGAATTTCACCCTGTGATTGTTCCATAAAGTATTTAGCCAGCCCTTAAAGGACTCAGATGTTTTCCTATGTTTTCTCTTTTGATTAAGCTTGTGCATATGGCATTGTATAACTGTGCCAAGTATATCTGTGCCATAAAGTGCCTGTTCAAAGGGTATTTGGATTTGTCATTTGTAATTCTGCCCGCCATTGAGTTACACTGATGTATATTCCCGTCATCGCTGTAGCCTCACCAACATGGTGGGAAAGAAAAGGTTTGGGTTTTTTCCAGTCTGATGGGTGAAATGTAGATATCAATTTTAGTTTTAATTTGTATTTCCTTTATTATGAGTGAGGTTAAGCATCTTTTTTATATGTAATTCCTCTTCTGTGAACTGCTGTCTTTATTCTTTGCTCATTTTTCTCTTAGATTTTTTTTATTACCAATCCTAGGACTTTTATGAATTAGAAAGGCTTAGCTCCTATCTGTGATATGAGTTGTATATATGTTTCCCAGTTTGTCACTGGTCTTGGGGTTTTGCTATGGTGGTATTCTTGCACAGGAGTTTTTCATTGAATGCATTGGTCTTTTCCTTACACATTCTGCACTGTGAGTCATTGAAAGCCCATATCCACTCCTCACTTACAAGGGAATTTTCTTCTGTTTTCTTTTAGTGTTTTATGGGTTTATTTTTACATTTAAACCATTGATTCTTTTGGACTTTATTCTGGCATTTGATAGGAGGTGTGAATCCAACTTTTTTATTCTTTTCTAGAGAGCTATCCAGTTGTGCCGACACCAGTAACTGACGAGTGCTCTCTCCTCCTGCTTTAGATGCTTATTTCAGGAGTCGAAATCCCCAGTTGAGTCTGTGACTGTTCAGGTGCCAGAGCTTTAACTGCAGAGGCTTCAGAATAGGTTTCAGTGCCTGGCAGGGCTGCTCTCCCCCTCGATCTTCTTTTTCAGTTTCCTGGGCTAGACTCATGTATTTTTTTCACGTGAACTTTAGGATAAGCTTGCAGTGTTAAGAATGAAACTTATTTTTATTTATTGATTGATTGATTTAAATTAGATTATTGGGCTATTGAGGGTCAACAACATCATACAGGTTTCAGGTGTACAGCTTTATAATACCACATCTGTATACTCCATTGTGTGCTCCCCACCCAAAGTCTACTTTCTTTTTGTCACCATATATATTTACCTCCTTTGGCCTCCCCTTTTCCTTATATTTTTATGAGAATCGCTATAAATGATAAATTTACTTAGGGACATTGGTAGGAATGCCTTTCTCTTTGTTGGAGTCTGCTTTTTGTCCTCTGAAAGTGTATTCACGCTTTTTTCCTAAGATCCTAGACCTTTCTCATTCTGTATTTCATCTTGTTACTATTATCAATGTGAACTTTCTTCCATTGTATTTTCTCACCACCAGTTTCTGCTTGATTTTGTCTTCTTTATTTTTAAAATATATTTTATTGATTTTTTTACAGAGAGGGAGAGGAACAGAGAGTCAGAAACACTGATGAGAGAGAAACATCGATCAGTTGCCTCCTGCACACTCCCCACTGGGGATGTGCCCGCAACCAAGGTACATGCCCTTGACCGGAACTGAACCTGGGACCCTTCAGTCCACAGGCCGATGCTCCATCCATTGAGCCAAACCAGTCAGGGCTTCTGCTTGATTTTGGATGACTGTGTGACTGCCCACTAAACAGGAAACCATAAGGTTTTTAATCACCAGGATGTCCTAGTGCCTGGAACTGTTTCTGGCAAAAGGTGGGTGCTGGTCAGCAGTAAGTGAATGAGTGGACCTGCTGAAGGGGATGCTATGTAGACAGAGAAGACACTTCCTCCACCAGGGGCTGGTGTCCCCGCAAAGCTTAGGCTGTTAACTTGCCACTGGGGGCCCAGATCTATTGCTGTCCTTTTCCTCCCCTATTTGCTGAGCCCTGACAATGTGATGAGCCCTTGCCGGGGGCTTTGGCACATATAGAGGGATGCCCCCATACAACTCCAGATCAGGTTTGGCCCTCACCAGCCAGGTACAGGTACAAGTTCAGGCTTGGAAGTTAGCACCAATTCTGTCTCCCATCGGCTGTCTAAGGTTGGGCAAATGCCTTCACCTCCCTGAGCTGAGCCTCTGTTAAAATGGGGCTGATAATAATGCCTACTTTACGGGGATTATAAAGATGAATTATATGATGTGTGTAGAATACTCGGCCCAAGGCCTGGCACACAGGATATGCTCAGTGAACATTGGCTATTTATTGCAGTTTCTGGGCCCATGGTTACTGCCCCGAGAGCAATTCCCATCCTCAGAGTTGACCCTTGAACTATACCGTTTGAACCGCATGAGTCAATTGAAAAAAAAATCCGTGTATAAGTGGATCCACGCAGTTCGTTCTGTGTTGCTCAAGGGTCCACTGCAATGACTGAGCTTGCCGAGAGCAGCGTGTACTCTCTCAGAGGCTATCTGGATTCTTCTCAGGATCCATCGGGTGTCCTTGGGCAAGTCCCACCCCCACGACAGGCCTCCTGGTCCTCATCTGCAAAATGAGGAGGTTGGACTCGAAAGATCCCAGGTCTGCCTCTCCGTACCCTAATGTTGTGTGTTTCTAACATAGACAATTCTGGGCCCCACTGGCGGAGCATGCTATAGTGATCTCTTGAGAAGATGGATGTTTGGCACTATCGCAGTTGTTAAAACAGAACAGGCTTCTGAATCGTAGCCAGGACATAATGAATCCCATTTCCATAAAACAGCGATGATGACGAGACCAGCCGTGTAGTGGGCTTTGTTGACGTGGCTGGCCCATTTGGCCCAATATCCTCGGCAACAAATATAAATGTGAGACTGGCAAAGTAGTTCAATGTGACGCCTGAGGAACTTCCGAGTGAGGCCAGGTGTGTGAGTCACCGCGTTGGTCTCACATTCTCTCCGGCTGATGGGACTGAGGCTCCAATTTATATTTGTGTTGGTTCCGTGAGCGGGACTTCCTTCCAGACACCTGTCCAGGTTCCAGACTGTCAGAGTCAGGAGGGTATTTGGGACCACTTAGTGGAAGGCCTCACTTTATAGATGGGGACCCCAATGACTGGAGGGGAGGAGCTTTGCTCAGGACTTGCAGCTGGTGATCAGGGGTCCATAGAAGCTTCCAGGCCCTTCTTCACTTCTCTGAGGCTGGGATTGTACACCCTACTGGCGCCTACCTGCCCCTGCAGGTCTGGCCATTTCTCTCTTCTTCCCAGATTCCGCTGCCAGCCTGCCTGGTTCCCTTCCCTAGAAGGTGTGTTTGACAATCCAGGACTTTGTCTGATGGGCTACAGAGTTTGGTGTTTATCCCAAGGGGCAAGAAGGAACCATCGAAGGTGACATTATGACTAGAAGCTGACTAAGTGCTGGCAGGAGAGGGGTGGTGGGGACGTTGAGGCAAGCAGAGGAAATACAAAGGGCCCTGCTCTCAAGCAACGGATGGTCTTCTTGGATGAGCCATAAGGTTCTGAGCAGGGGAGTGACCTGACCGGATGTATCCCAGGTGAAATGGAGAGAAGTAGATGGAGACTGCGAGGAGGAGGCCCCTAAATCCTGTGAGAGACAGTGGGGTCTGAACCAGGGCTGTGTAGCGGGAAAGGGGAGGCTTTTGTTTTACAGCCAGAGTCATAGGACTTGGTCATTAGTGACTGGACCTGGAGGAGGGGGACTATGAGGAAAGGGGAGCTGGACATGCCCATGGCTCTGGCTGGCGGTTACAGCCTGTGACTGCTGCCACTGGTCCTGAGGTGTCCCTGGGGGACAGCACAGCCTCACGTGCAGGTGCCTGTGTTCTGCCCGTGAGCCCCTCCCCAGTAGTGCTGAGTGACCAGGGGTGGTCCTGTTGCCGGAGAGCATGTGCGTGCTCTCAGAAAGATTGTCTATGCACACCTTTAATCACCATTTTTGACCTGAAAAATGCCTTAGAGGCTAGCTTGTTTGTAGTGAACAAAGAGAGACAAGAGAGGGGTGGATAGAGAGTTTGTGACCCTGGCCCAGGTCTCCCCATGCCTGTAACCCTGCCTTGCACTTACTAGTTCCTGTTTTGGGGAAAAGTACAAAAGGAATAAAGATACAGCCCCTTTTCTTGAGGAGTTTTTAGTTCAATTGAAGGGACAAGAAATAGGAAGTCAGGAGGAAGCAGCACCACAGCCACAGAGAAAATACATGGGGAGTTTCAGAACTGGGAGTTCAGAGCAGGCCCTAGTAATCTAGGAAGGCTTCCTGGAGGAGTTGTTAGGCCCAGAAGGTGAGAGAGAATGGGAAAGGAAGATAAAAACAGCACAGGGAACTGCATGTGTAAAGATGCAGAGGTAGGAATCTGAGGATTCCTAGGGGCATTTAGACCACCTCCCAGGGATTCAGTAGCCGGGGCTTGTGTGAACTTAGTTTCTTGGTTAGCTCCTACAGCTTGCGGGAATAGTGCAGGTGACAGAGGAACTAACGGGACCGGGAGGTGTTTTCCAAGATCCAGCTCCTCTCCCCAGTGGACCTTTCCCTGGAAAGGGACGTCCATCAAGCCCCACCCCACCACCGCCTGTCATTAGTCTCACTGTGTCTCTTGTCTGGCAGGCCCAGTTGGGAAGTGGGTATCCAGCTGCAGGACCTGGTTTGGGCTTGGGAAGCTCTGTCTCTGCCCCAAGAGGGTCCAGAGGTTTGTCACTGAGGGCTAAGAGGTAGTGGCTGGTGCAGGAGGCAGAAAAGCTAGTTCCTGCTGGAAGGAGCTGCTCGGCCAAAACCAAGGAACCCAGGGAAAGCCAGAGCCCACAGCCCAGCTCCTGGCCAACTACCTCCTCAACTGAACCTGTGCTCTGGGCTGTCCTGTCCCTGGGGTGTGGTCCAAGCAGAGCTTCCCCAGACTAAGGCTGCTGCCCGCTTTCCATGGGAGAGCCTGGCCCTGGCCTTCTCCAGGCTCTGGTCACTCAGAACTGAAACCTTTCACTAAGCTTCAGCACCAGGTGGGGAGAAAGGAGAGAAAGGAAAGGGGACTGGGACCCAGGGCCAGCCTAGCCCAGCCAGACAGGAGCCAAAGGGTTAACGAAAGCAGCAGTGCTGATAAAATGCCCCAAATTCCTGGTCTTGCCTCCAATGGGGAGTGCATCTGGCAAATGTCAACGATAAAAAAATACATTTTAATGGCACATGATGCAGCCGCTACCGTGGGGTGCAGTTGAATGAAGCAGGTTTTGAGCAGCCACTACTGTGTGTTACACCCAGGCACCAGGGCCATGCCTCCTGGCCTCTTTCATAAGCTTTGGCCATGAGGGTGACCCACCGCCCCAGCCCAGGCACCTCGGGGCCTCTGGCCTCCTCTGGTTCATTTTAGGAACTTTGTCTCCTGCCTTGGTACCAAGCCTGGGATGGAGTTTCCCTCTAGGCTGTGAGCAGCCTCAGGCAGGTCTCAGGACAGGATGCAGCTGAGTCTCCCAACTACCCCCAGCAGGCCTCTGTGAAGGCTGAGAATGAATGAACAAAGGAGTTACTAGATGACAAAGGTCAGAGTGCAACATTCTCTTCAGCTCCCTCCCTCCTCCATTCCACAGACTCCTGGGCTGGGAAGTTGCTTTTGTTGCTGACAAATGTGAGGAGGGGGCTGAGCCCTGATTGTGAGCATTTCTGGGGAAGGCTGGTCACACATAAGTAGGAGGGAGGGATGAGATGGCAGGGGGGCGAAGAAGCAGGAGAAAAAGAGGGAGAAGCAAGGGGAAGAGTCAGCCGGTAGGGGAACAGGTAAGTTATGCATTATGATCCCATTTTACAGATATGAAAACTGGGGCTGAAAGACGTCCAGTTACTTGTCTGAGGTCAGACAGTGAGACAGTGGCAATCTGGACTTTCGTCTGTAACTCAGAATTCCACCTACCACACTGCTGAGTTCCCTGGGGACTTTAAACTGCTAAGTTCTCCATTGCCACAGTGAAGCCATCTAACATAGGGAAGTCCTGGGACCAGGTATAGGTGCTGGAGCACAGAGGCCAAGTAGGAGCCCAGGGGCCTGGTTCTTCACGTGGGAGCCTTAGGACCTTTCTGGGCTCAGTCCCTGTAGTCAGGCGCTGGGGCCTGGGCTTTTAGGAGATGAAAGCCAGTCCAGGGTCAGCTGAAAGAGGCCAAGGGCCAGTGGGTGGGGACCTGGAGCTCAGAATGAGACCCTTGTCTTCCAGATCATTCTCAACTCCATGCACAAGTACCAGCCGCGGCTACACATCGTGAAGGCTGATGAGAACAATGCTTTTGGCTCCAAAAACACAGCCTTCTGCACCCACGTGTTTCCAGAGACATCCTTCATCTCTGTGACCTCCTACCAGAATCACAAGGTACAGCTGCAGTTCCCACCACCGACACCGTGCGGCATTTCTGTTGGCCTTCATAGAGAGGCAGGAAGTGCAGCTTTGGAGGCAGTGAGGTGCAGGCAGGCCCAGTGCAGGGAGAGGCATAATGAGCAGGAAGGGAGACCAGACTCCTAAACCTCTGTGCAAAGTAATTATGCTCTCTATTTAGGGATCAAGGTTGGCAACTGTAAAAACTGGAGCGTGGAGCTTGCCCCGTGGCATCAGTGTTAGGACCCTTCATCTATAATCTCTCTCCCTGGTGGGATTCAAAGGTCGAATGCTGGGTCTGCAGAGAGGTTGGAGGGGGGTGCTCACGAGGAGCCCTAGGGCCCTGTCAGCTGCCCTGTCAGTGGTCAGAGGCTGCCTCCCCAGCCCAACCAAACTGCTTCCGACCCCTGCATGAATCACACCCCAGCCCCTCTGCCTTTGCCTGTGCTACCCTCTTCAGCGTGCTTCTCACATCGTGCACATTGGACTGGTGAGGGGTCAAGGGTCACTCAGAGGGACCATGGCTGTGGTGGACTTTAGGCAGAGCGTGATGGAGGCAGATTTGCATCTAGAACAGTCCTTGGAAACTTGATGTGGCAATTGCACAGGACAGGGGTGACAGGGGTGACAGGGACAGGAAGCTGTCACAGGCACCAGGGGAGAATGATGAGGGACTGAGCCAGAAGCACAGTGAGAACAGCAGACAGATGTGGAGGGTCTGTAGCAAGTAGGGTGGATAAGAGCCAGTGACAAGATGTGCAGGGTGAGGCCAAGGAAGACCCAGAGGACTGGGCCCAGGGCTGGGTGGGCAACTTCCCCAGACCCTGCCATGAATTCTGAATGTGCTTGGGGCGGGAGGAGGGCCGAGGCCAGCCAGTCCTCTACCCTAGCACCTCTATTGCATGTCCTCTCCTGACAGATCACACAGCTGAAAATTGAGAACAACCCTTTTGCCAAGGGATTCCGGGGCAGTGACGACAGTGACCTGCGTGTAGCCCGGCTGCAGAGGTGGGGGTTCCCCGGGGGTGGGATGGGCAGCCTGGGTTCAGGTATGTGGACTCGGTAACCCTCAAAAGCACCTTCACTCTTTCCTGTCTCCCTCTGATTGTCCCCCCCACTGCTGCTCCAGCAAAGAATACCCTGTGATCTCCAAAAGCATCATGAGGCAGAGGCTCGTCTCCACCCAGCTGGCGGCCAAGCCCGACGTCAGCCCCCTGCATGGCCCCCACCAGGCGCTGCAGCACTACCAGTACGAGAACGGGGCTCACATGCAGTTTGCTGGAGCAGAGCCACAGGACCTTCCCCTCAACACCTTCCCGGCCCAGCGAGATTCAAGCCTCTTCTATCACTGCCTGAAAAGACGAGGTAGCTCTCTCTGGTGTGAAAGCCCAGAGGGTCAGTGGAGGGGTGAAGCTCACCTGACACACACTCCCCACTACCATGGAAGCATGCATGGATGCACACCTGTGCGCATGTGCACACGCGCACACATGCACACATGGGAGAGCAAGCCTGAAGGGTTAGGAACCATGGCTAGGCTCAGGGCAGGCATGTTGGTTCTTGCTTTTAATGCGGCCTTCAGAATCCTCACGGATAGCTCATGGCCTTGGTGTCCCCGGACACTGGTACCCCTCCCCAACTCCAGGTGTTGTTGCTTTGCAGCCAATGCTTTGAGAGCCTCCACAGGGTGAGCAGAGAGCACGAAACCTGCTGGACTCTGCCTCTGAGCAGGGGCGGAGGCTGAGGGGTCACAGTCCAGGTCTTCTGATTGGGGCTGTCACTCATCAAAGAAACCTCAATCCTAGAACAGGGGCAACCTGGAGCCATGACCGCAGGCTCTCTGCCTCGTCACACCAGGACCTGCAAAGGCTTCTTGACAATGGAGATGAGCTATTGTGGATGTAGACTTGGGCCAGGACCAAAGGCAACAGCGCTGGGTGTGCTGAGCCCTGAGCCAGAACCAGCACATCTGTGCTCTGTCTGGTGCCAGGTCTCATCTATAAATCTATAGATTCCTTCATCTGTAAACTAGGGTGCTATTATACCAGAAAACTTCATGGGGTCCCTGAAATCTCTTGGGAATGAGTTTGGGGACTTTCGCTTGCAATCTAGAATGTTCTCTCAGCCCAGCTCGTACGGACCAGCGGGCAGAGCTCTGGAACCAGTCCCATTAGATCTAAGGACCTAGACCAGGGGTTGGCAAACTGTGGCCCTTGGGCTAAATTTGGCCTGTTGCCTGTTTTTGTTTGTGTCTGTGAGCCATACAAAACATTTTTTACATTTTTTAATAGTTGAAAAAATCAAAAGACTATTTCATGATATGTGAACATCATATGAAACTCAGATGTTAGCACCGTAAATAAAGCTGTATTGGAGCACAGCCACGCACATTTACTTACCCGCTGTCAGTGGCTGCTTTCATGTGACGACAGCAGAGCTGCGAACAGCAAGTCCTGGCTTAACGTCGTCCACAGGCTCTGCGACTTCAAGCAACACTAAGCATGACAAAACCAGTGTTACCACAGGCTGATCTAAACAAGAGCTAAGTTCCTACAGCATAGTTCTGGTCACAAAAACACCATCAAACTTCTAGATAAAGATGCCAAACACTTCAACATTAAATATTGAAATAAATGTGAACTATATGTACATTTAAGAAAGGTTAATTTAAAAAGGTAAAACAATGATTTTGCAACCTTTTGCAATTCAGGGTGGCAGGTGGCTGGAGCCCTGTCCCAGGCACAAGGCAAACCCACCCTCACTCAGACAGGGACAACGTAGACAAGCCAACTCACCGCATGTCCTAATCTTTGGGATGTGAGAGGAAAACGGGAGTAACAGAGGAAACCCACGCAGATGTGGGGAGAACATGCCAACTCCACACAGGGGCCCCGGCCCAGAATTGGTTATTTTTCCTCATCAACATTATAATGAAATGATGTTGAATGAAACAACATTATTCAGAGACCTATTGTAATGGCGACAGATTCCACATGGCCCACAGACCCTGAAATATTTACTATCTGGCCCTTTACAGAACCGTTTGCTCACTCCTGACCTAGAATGATTGGGCCACTTTCCAAGTTCAAGAGCTTAGTGCGCTCGAGAGAAAGGAGGAATCTGGAGAGAAGATGGAGAGGAGGGATGAGTGAGGGGTGAAGGAGAGAGCTGGGTAAGAGAGAGGGGCAAGTGCCTCATCAAGGAAGATGCCTCTACCTGGGGCAGAGGTGGGTGCAGGCCTTCACACGTGGCCCACTCCCCAGGCCACCCTGCCCTGTGCACATACTCCCAGAGTGAACCTCTAGAGCAGTGGTCGGCAAGCTGCGGCTCGCTAGCCACATGCGGCTTGCGAACCCGTGGTTTGCCGCTCTGTTGATTAATGAGTTTGCCGACCACTGCTCTAGAGAAAACAGAAGGAGGTTTATCTTGTCAAGATAAGCCACAGGACAAGCGCTCTCAAGTTTGTCGAGTGGGCTGCTTCCCAAGTCCTGGGGCCTGGGTCATCCCTGGATTCCAGGGGGGACATGCCACCCTAGAGAGTCAAGTCCTCATGGTTGAGAATGGTTTGGAGCAGCTGAGGTTATCTTTTCCCAGAGTATTAGCTTAGGCTCAAAAGTAGAAGCCACCTTTTACTTATTATCAGCTCCATTTCTTAATTTTATAAACAATGTTATCTTGGAATCTGTGTAATGACAATTTGATGGGACTTCTTTGAACACATGTAGGGTTTACTTCCTCTTCTAAAAGCAGCAGGAACATGCCTGCGGGTAGCTTGGGCTTCCTGGGAGCTGAGAATTGAGGCAGAAATGCTGTGGCTTTAATTTCCTGGCTCATTCAGACAGATGTGGCCTCTGGGCCTGGTTTGGTCTGGCAATTGTGTCTACTTTCCTTGGCCAGGGTGGGTCTAGTCTAAGAATGCCAGCACACATTAAGGCCTCTTCCCAGCCCCGAGAGTCAAGGCAAAGGATCAAAGCTGAGGGCCTCCTGGCTAAACACACGACTCAGTGCCCAGTGATGGAGTGTCCCTGTGCCTGTGGGCAAGGTCCATAATCTCACCATTTCTCGGCTGCTGCCACCTTATAAAAGCTGTTGCTGATTAAAGTGGTTTGGGGAGTGCCATGGCAACACAGGGCAAGGGTGGGCCCTGAATGACAAAGGTAAGCTTATCCTAGCCTCCAGCCGGGGTGCTCTGGCCCGTGGGCTGGTGGGGATGGCTCTTCCTGAAGGTTTCTTTGTCTTCCAGCAGACAATGCCCGCCACCTGGACCTACCCTGCAAGCGCTCCTACCTGGATGCCCCCTCTGCGGTGGGGGAGGATCATTACTTTCGTTCTCCCCCTCCCTACGACCAACAGATGTTGAGCCCCTCCTACTGCAGTGAGGTGACCCCAAGAGAAGCCTGTATGTACTCGGGTTCAGGGCCTGAGATTGCCGGGGTGTCTGGGGTGGACGACTTGCCCCCACCCCCCCTGAGCTGTAACATGTGGACGTCAGTCTCTCCGTACACGAGTTACAGCGTTCAGACCATGGAGACTGTGCCTTACCAGTCCTTCCCCACGCACTTCACCACCACCACAATGATGCCTCGGCTGCCCACTATCTCCACTCAGGGCACCCAGCCACCAGGAAACACCCACTTCAGTGTCTACAATCAGCTCTCCCAGTCTCAGGGCCGAGAGCGGGGGCCCACCGCCGCCTTCCCGAGGGAGCGAGGCCTCCCCACAGTGTGTGAGAGGAAGCCACCTTCTCCACATCTGAATGCTGCCAACGAGTTTCTCTACTCTCAGAGTTTCTCCCTATCCCGGGAAGCTTCCTTACAGTACCATCCAGGAATGGGGACTGTGGAGAACTGGACTGACGGATGACTCCCAAGTCCCCTCGACAGCCCCAGGACCATGTTAACTCAGCACTGACCTCTGTGGGTGGCCTGCACTACCAAAGAAACACAGGAAGGTAGTTTAAAGGGTGGGCTGTGTGCATGTGTGAGTGTGCGCATGCATTTGGAGAGCCTTGATCTTCTGCCATACAATTGAGGCCATGACAAGGAACAAACACAACTGTCTAAGATGTGCTTTTGGCTGTAGGACCCAGGTCCATTGTTATCTGGCATCTCTTGAACATGCCCACGCGTGGGCTGGAAGTGGGGAGCTCATGTGAATTATTTAGAAATTTTATAATATAATATTTGACTTTCTCAGGGCCAGGTTATGAGGTCCCTCCTACAGGAAAGGTGGGGGAGAATTCTCTTCACTGGGGTGAGAGGGCTCTGTCCACACCTTAGTGGTCCTGGCCTTCTCTTTGCAAGGAGGGCTGAGAACCTTGTTTGGCCTCTGGCCTACTCGCTTGGCTTCTGAAGGTTCTATGACATGACCCAAGAGGTGGGCTCAGCTAAGCCACAGAGCACACTCTTAGTGGAGCTGGCTGCCCAGTGAGTGGCCTGGAAATTCATCCCTGAGCTCTGAGGGCTGATCTTCAGAGAGGGTCATGTGCTAAGTGCCATCTGATGGGTATGAAAAAAACCTTTCTTTCCTTTAAGAGGAGGGAAAATGCAACCTATGGCATCTCTGTCATCATTCAGGTTTTCTTATAAAGCGCAAAGCCCTTCCCCCTCGGTCCCCAAGGCACAAGCTCTCACTCCCTCTGTTGTGCAAGACTCAGCCTCCCAGGCCCCATCTGCATCCTGTGACTGGCAATTATGAAACACACTTCACCTGGCAGCGTCCCCAGGAGACTGCGCTGGGGCTGCTGCCAGGCACCTACGGAGCCTGTTCTGCTCCTAGAAAATCCGTGCCTCTGGAGCAGGAAAGCCCAACAGAAATAAAAACGAGAATCGAGAAAACATTTACTTCTTCCAGTAAATTCAGCCAGTGTGCTCAGAGAGGCAAGGACCATTCTTCTGCAGCGAGGTGGGTGTGAGTCCTCAGCCCAGCTCTTTTTTAAAAATATATTTTATTGATTTTTTACAGAGAGGAAGGGAGAGAGGGTTAGTTAGAAACATCGATGAGAGAGAAACGTCAATCAGCTGCCTTCTGCACACCCCCTACTGGGGATGTGCCTACAACCAAGGTACATGCCCTTGACCGGAATCGAACCTGGGACCTTTCAGTCCCGCAGGCCGACGCTCTATCCACTGAGCCAAACCGGTTAGGGCATCAGCCCAGCTCTTTAGCATTGAACATCACCAGACCATCCACACGGCTGGTGCAAACTCTGTAATCCAAGTTGGGAAATCTCTAAACTCTTTGCATGCTGAATAGCTATTTATATATTATATAAATAAATAAAGAAATATATATATATATATATATATATCTCACAAATGCAGGCCACATGTCAAATTCAGCTTTGCTCTTTACAAATGGATAAACTTAAAAAAAATGAAACGTTGGAGGGGGTATTTGGAAAGACATCTATTTAAATTTTTATTACACACTTGATGTTAAAAGAACTAAGAATGGTTTAGAAAAACATATAAATAAATGAATAAATAAATAAATAAATATATATAAACACACACCGTACAGATTAAATTTTATTAGCAGACACATTAGCTAACGGGATATGAAACCTCAAATGTTTTTTTATATAGCATGGATGTTTTATTTTGCATATCGGAACATAAAGCCATTTTACAACTGTGAAGTGTGTGGATGCTCTTTACTCCTGACTTGTCATTTCTTGGCTCAGCCATGGTCTCTGCCTCCCCTCTGCTCGCATTTTTTCTCAAGGGCCAGTTGGAGCCCTTGGTGCCGCTGGACATTTGTACCATGGAGCCTCTCAGCGTAGAGAGAAGGACCCATGGAGCCACTGGACCCTGGACTTCATGCTACTCTTCAGATGATGGGTCTGGATCCCAGGGCCCACAGAGGCCCCAGACGGGCAGGGTAGGCAGTGCCCCAGAAGCTGTCCCCTTTTAGTAGCCAACACACAACCTGGTGGTTTGGGGGAGGTGGTCTCCCCCGTAGGGAATTCTTAGTGGGGTTTGTGTAGCTGCTTCAGAAAAGGAGCCGAAGAGCAGCTTCCATTGGAGACGGAGGCTTTCCGAGCTCACCAGCCACCTGCACCCAGAGAGGAGGAGTGGGCCTGACGGAGCCCTCCCTCCACTTGCCCACTCCCCAGCCAGATCCCTGAAGCCTGGCCACAGGTGGAGGGGAAAAGGGAGATGAAATCCAGTGTGGGGCATCCCACTAGGTTAGAAGAAAAGTTGGTGTCGGAAGTGCTGTTGGGTCTCCCTCCTAACCACCCCTTGCCCCACCCGTCATGGCTCCTCCTCCAAAGCCGCTCACTGTCATCCACCATCTCCAATGCAGGCTGGTGCCTTTCCAATCCTGTCCTCATCAGGATTAGGATGAGATTTCCAGCTGGGTACAAAGTCAACCTTGTCTCCTGTTTCCTCAGAGCCCTGCCCTATGGCTCTAGGGTTTCTTCCTAGCTGGACTTCTTCCTGCAGGAGGAGGCCAGGCCCCTTCTTCCCTTGCTGTCGGTTCCCACCTTGGGCTTGCTGATCACAGAGGAAAAGTTAACTTGGTTCAGGGCACAGGGAAGTGGGGCGGGGGGAGGCTCTTCCTAACTCATACCTGCTCTGCTCTTTTCTTTCTGGGTGGAGACTGCATCCTGGGATACTCCGCACCTTCTAGAGACTAGGCAGAGGGCTGGGAGCCAGCTGTGGGTTCCCAGGCTCGCACCAGACACACAGTTGCCTGGGTCCCAGGTAAAGAACGCCGCTTCTACAGGGGTGTTTGCCTTTAGGCAGCTCACAGCTTCCTCCCAGCTTTCTGGGAAGGAGGAGGTCCTTGGTCTTCCCCACCTGGGTACGGCTGGAGCAAAGCCTGCAGTGGGATTTGTGGAACTTTCCGGCCCCTCTGAATCAACAAGTCAATAAAAAGGGGGCACATGGGATACCCAGGAACAAAGGGCACTATTCAGTAGCGCCAACAGGTCATACATCATCGGGCCAGAAACCTGCCACATGAAAAGGGTCTGCTTCTGCTGTGCCCTGCCTGGGAAGGAAAAAAAAAGAACGATGAACATTCATCTGTGAGGCCATCGACAGGCAGCCCCAGGGCTCTGTTCTCCAGCCCAGGGCCAGGCACTGGGAAAGGCTGGGCCAGGCTCAGCCACCCAACTGGTTTCCCACAGCAGAGGAGCCTGGGATCACAAAAGGGAGAATGAAAAGAGAAGCTGGGTCAGGCTGACAAATTGTTAAAAAACCAAACCAACTTCCAGCCTCTGCTAGGCCTCAGGGGGTCAAGAGGCCTCGGCTGGCCCCACTAATGGAGCCTGCTGGAGGAGCAGCAGCCCTGGCCTCGCAGTGTCTTATCTTACAACATAAAATTAAAACCCACTTAAAAGGCCGGAGGGCATGTTAACATTCCCCCTGCTGTCTAATTGAAGTAGTTCCCAGTGCAAAGGATTTCACTTGAAAGATGTCTCCCTCCGAGGCCCAGTCCTCCTGCTTGGAGGGCAGGGGAGGGGGCTGGGAGGGTGGGACTGTCATCTCCAAGACCAGCACCAGCTCAGGCCAGAGAAGCCTGCTTGCTGCCACCACCCAGGTGGCAGGTGGCGACAGTGAAGGTTAGAACAGGCTGTGTTGTTCTGTATTTTTAATAATTTACAAATTCATTAGCAGCTATGTCAGCAGAGGCCAGATCCCTGACAAGAAGCCCTGGTAATGATTCAAATATGGTGAGCTCCGCAGCAAAACCTGGCAGTTCCTGAGGCCAAGAGATTTCTGTTCTGTCCCCCACCAAGGCCCTCCTCCCGCCTATGCAAATCCGGTTCAGGTCTGGGAGGCATACGGAATCAATCAGGGCCATCCTGTAAAGGTGATGAACTTGCACTGGCCATCCCCAGTAATGGGAACCAGTCAGCCCGAAGTCGGCTAGGACTGAAAGCCAAGGTGACAGCTATTAAGCAATTGTGTGCAGAACAAAATGGCAAAGGGGCCAGGTAATCAATTCAATTTCGATGGGCAACCCAAGCAACTGCAGCGTCTGTCGCAGCTGATTAGGAGAGGGCCCAGCTGGAGCTTTCAATGCGAGCCCATCACAGATCAGAAACAGGCCCGGGATGAAAAGGGAAAGAACTGTCTCCTGAGAAGCAGGCGATGAAGGACTCTGTTTTATGTGACCGTGTTCTTCCTTCTCTCCTTGAAGAAAGAGTAGAAAAAAAGCAAGCAGTTGGGAGATTAGATAGTTTTCTTTTCAGCCATTTATCATTATGAAAGAAAGTAGACAGGGCAGGGGCAGAAAACTCTCCAGTGGGATTTCTGCAAAGTCTCACTAAGAAGGCCCAGGTTTACACTCTGCAGCTCCAATGGCCCCCGCTGATTACCACAGCCTGACGGGGCCTGCAGAGCATCCAGAGTCCCTCTTCCCTAACAAGGACAAACAGGCCCAGTGCTCTGAGGATCACAGACATTCTCCTGCAGAAACCCCAAACCACCAAATTGTATCATTTGTGAAAATTAAAGTCTGAGTTGGAATAATGGGGAGAGGAAAAGATGAGACAGAGTTGTGCCAAGTCCCAGTGGGTTAGGCCCCAACTGGGGCTCCCATTTGCCTGGGCCCTGCTGTGTCTGCCCCAGGTCAGCACTGGCCTGTCTGATGGTGGACCTAAGCAGCCAGCTGGTTCTCTGGTGCAGAGGGTGAGGGAGGCAGAGCAAGGGGGCACCCACAGGCACAGAAGAAGAGAGAGACCAGCGATGGGGCTGTGGAGGGGATGGGAGAGGCTTGTGAGCAGATGGCAAAGAGTGCAGAACCAGGAGGGAGAGGGCCACCTTGGAGCCCAGGGTGGGAAATGAACCTCAGGGCAGGAGGCTTGCGGCTGGGGCAGGGCTGGTGGGGAGGGAGGAAAGGGGACTTAGAAGAGAAGAGCAATGGGTGCCATTATCAGGTCATTTTAGAAGAAGAATTACAAATGGTTGATTAACGGGAACAAAATTAACCTCGCTAATAATCTAAATATCACTTTTGTCTAGCAAATTAACAAACATTTAAGAAAAGATATGGGGAGTCTCTCTCAATCATTGCTGAGCTTGCTATAGTCTTTCTGGAAAAAGCAATTTGGTAGCATGGACAAAAGCTCTAAAAGTGTTCATATCCCAAAGAAAATAACCAGCAATGTGAACACGGCTTAATGCTTTATAATCTTCATTGTGGTATTATTTTGAATAGCTCCAAATTGGCAGGAAGTAAATTGTGGTTAAGTAAATGATGATATACTCATATTCTGGAATATGATATAATCACTGAATTTATGTTTACAAAGTGCATTTAATGGCATGGGGAATTGATTTAAAACGAAGTGAAAAAAGAGAATCATAATATAGAGTAAAACTCAACAATATTTGAAAAGGAAAAAAAAATTGGTGTAGCCAAACAATAAATAATTAAATAGCAATCAACAAGAGATTGAAATATGTAAGTACATATATTCATTATATATTATGTAAAAAATTTTCTGAGTAATATATACAGTTTCCCACTTATGTAAAATACAAAGCAAAAACCTCTGTGTGTGTGTGCACATATATTTATTTGTGTGGTGTATATATGTGATGTGTGAGCCTGTAGCATGTATTTGTGTGTGTGACTGTGATTGTGAGTCTGTGTGTGTATGTGTTAGGGGCATAGAGAAGATGTAGGAGGAATTGTTCCTGATAGTTCCCTCATACATCTGTTTTGTTTGACTTATTACAATATGCCTGTTTTACTTCGGTAACTAAAAGATTTAATTAGAGGAAAAAGGAAAAGAAGTTGTGATTATAGAAGTGCCTGAAATAAACAAAGAGTGGAAGAAACAGTGCCCAAGTGCTATGGCAGCAACTCTGGGAAGTGGTGGCTGCTGCCTGTCAAGTGGAGGAAACTAACTTCTGGGCCCCCTTGCCCTCCTCACCCTACTGCCCTACTAGTTTCCTCCTGACACTTAGGTGCTCTCTCTCAAGACGCCTCCACTTCCTCCAGTAATGCTGCTGTGGTTCAAGGTCTGGGGCTTTAGCCTTCCCTTCCCACTAGTTACTCTCCTAGGGTGATGCCGTACCTTCCCTCAGCCCCTCAGTTCCCTCTTGAGACTGTCTCCTGGAGATGTCAGGATCTCCAGCGCACCCTGTTTGAACCTGAACCCATCATCCCCTCCCAACCTCCCCTTGCATTCTGTCTGGCGAATAGCAACACCAACCAATGTCCCATTGCTCAAATCAGACACCTGAGCTTCTGCGCTGACTCCTTCTACTCCCTACCTGCCCACCCCCAAATACGTGCCAAATTCCACAGAATCTACCTCCTAAAGAGCACATATCTGTTCACCTTTCCTCTCTCCCATCAGGCCTGGCAGCGCCGTGGTCCTGGGCTGCCCACTCTCTAGTGTTAGCTGTGTGAGGCTGCAGAGCTTCAGGCTGCTGTGAGCAGCACCCCTGGGCACTTCAGAGTCATTCCTAGGGTTGTGGCTGCTCAGCCATGTGGGGCCAGGGCTGCTGGGGTAAACTGCTGCCTGCACTCATGACTGCTTTCTGCTGGGTGTGGCCTGAGCCCTCCACTGTGGCCGCCACCAGGGGAGTGCTAAGGAAGCAGGGCCCTCTGCTATCCCCCAGAGTGACAAGCGATCTGAGCCCCTCCTGCCGCGTAGGTCTATACCCAGAGCCTGATGCTCATCAGCTCTCTGATGTCTTAGACAGCTGCTTCCTAGGAGCAAATGAGCTGCAGGAATACTAAATCAGAGTCGTTTCCAGCATCTGCTCTCCATGTCCCTACATCTCTTTCTCTTTCAGGGATTCCAAATTGTCCCCTCCCGTAAACCCTTCCATGGAGACAACTTAGCCTAAGACAAGATAGGACTAGCCTCGTCTCTCTCTTAAGAAGAGAAAAGCCAAACCAAAGACAAAAAGTCCCCCAACATGAATCCCTATGTCAAGCACATAGGACAGGTGCATGCTTGGGAAATGATGGTGCACCTTAGTCCTTCATCCTGTCCCAGCTGCACCTCTCTCTCTACCAGGTGCCTGATGAGTCAGCCCACCTGCACAAGAGCTACTGAGCTCCATGCGCTCCTCAGTGTGCTCTACTCCGAGCCTTCTTTAGATTTGGGTCTACAGAGCTGGGGGACTCCTCTAAATGTAAGTTAGTGAGTAATTCATGGCACTTGGAGTTACAATCACCTCCACCAACCACAACTACCCACAACTGGGGCATAAACTTGGGTTATCTACTGCCCTCCCCCTCACAGAGAGGCAGGCTGATCAAAGGAGGGGCTGTCACTGCATTAGGTCTCATCCTCTCTACCAGGCTGGGAGAGTTTGAGCAAAACTAGTCAGCAAGTGGTCCAGGTACCTCTAAAACAGCCGCTTAAAGTGCTTTGGGGACGCCCCCAGCCCCACTTGGCGCGGGCAGCAGAACCTTGCCTCCCCAGTTCCTGGTCACATGTGCTTCCCTGGGAGGACTCTGGCGAGGCTTGTTCTGGAGCCACTTTTCTTTACCACCAAGAATTCCTAGCTGGGGTGCCTGAAGCAAGGGCTGGGTCTGTATAATGACGTGGCTCCATTAGGAATGATGGAAACTATGTGAGCTGCTTTTAATAGGATCAAATATAGCACAGCACAGCCTTCTCCTTAGACCCCACGTGCTAATGGCCTGGTCCACATGCTCTGTGGCCCAGACTGAACGGCCAAGGGCTGTGTCTTCAGGGCAGTTGATGAACCTGAGTTTACTCCAGACACAGCAGTGAAGAAGGCTCAGGTGTTAAGCTCTGGCCTATCACACTGGAGACCCAAATACAATTTTCTAGCCTAAGAAAATGAGCTTTTGGCTTCTTTTGATATCAATATAGAGCAGTGAAAAGTGCTTGGGACTGGATGTGAGGAGATGTGGGTCCTAGTCCCAGTCCCGTCGCATGCTAGTTCTACGACTTTGCCCTGTTTCTGAGCCTCCTTTCCCTTCTTCCTTACAATCCTTATACCCCTGGCAGCATTAAAGGTCTATGATTCCAAGAACAATGTCTGCAATCATGAATTTCTTGGTACTAGGGGGACTCTGTCTGACTCTACAGCAGGACTCTCTCCAAAGTAGGGTAATGAAAGGAAATATTAGAACTTATTTATTTTAATCACATCCTTTTCCAATATCTAAGTCTATACTAGTACACTAGTACATACATATATATATACATATATACTATATATATATAATTTATAAGTAAATTTATAGATAATAAGTAGTATATTGGGAGTATGCACTTTAAAGCTTGCTGCTGAAGGGAGTTGAAATAATAATAATTATTATAATAATAAAAAGGTATGGGGACTACAGGATGACAGAGAAGCCACACTGAGACTCTGGGCTCCCCATGACCTCCTTGTGATGGTTTCCCAGAGCTTTGGATGGAGAAGCACAGTGAGGAAGTGAGAGAGAATGGGCCTGGTGCTCTACCACCCATTAGATGTCTTCCTAATCTCTGGGAGCTTCTGTCTCTCCACATGTTAATTGGGGGTAATAAAATGCTCAACTCAAGTTGCCCCCTCCCCCAAGATGAGATGCCAGTCTGCACAGGTTCCATTTCAGACGCTTAAAAGATGTGAGCCTTCTTTTCCTGGGAAATTCCTTTTATTGCTTTTCAGGACTTTATTGCTTCTCCTGTCTCACAGTTAAGCCTCCTTTAACAGATGCCAAAGCCTAGATCTATGTGCAGTGAGGTGTACAATGCCAAGCAGGGGCAGGAGGGCCATGCTGGGAAGAATCCTGCTTGGTCTCTCCAGCCCCCTGAGCACCTCACATTTCCAGGGGTTTGGGGTTCATCTAGGATTCAGGACACTTAGGAAAGGGTATCCCTCCAACAGAGAAGCCAGTCATCTTCACCAGTGCCTCCAGGAAGGGACTGACTGAGTTTTCCACTCCTTTATCCAAAATCCACTGCCAACTCAGTGATAGTGGGAATTAATCTACTGCTGAAAGTCCCAACTCTGCCACTAGCTCCTCAGAGGTACTGGACAAATCCCTCAGTCTTTCTTGGCTTCAGTTTCCTCATTTATAAAAAGGGATGAGTAATATCTGTGCTGCCAACCTCCAAGGCGTGGTTCTTGGGCCAGATGAGATGCTCTGCATCAAAATACTTAGTAAGAAATGAAAGGAATTGCAATTAAAACCTCTTGTTGGCCCAATGAGCATGACAAGCCCATGCTCATTTTTGCATTTTCATGAAAACAAAACAAAACAAAAAATTCCCACCAAAAATCACTGCTTTTTATAGACTAAAAATGGGGTATGGTTGCCAAGGTATTGAGCAATTCCATCAGCTCTGAGAGGTGGATGATTTAGCATCATCACCTGCCTTATCATTATCCTTGCCCTGCCTGCATCCTCAGCTTTGGAGGAGGTCAATTTCCGGTACACACAGAAAAGCCTGTGGCTGCAGTCGGGAACAATCGGCCACAGTGCTCCTCTCAGGTTGTTGATCCTTTCATTTCCTCCAGCAGACTCCTGCCGTGGACTGAGTTCTATGTTTTACACTACTCTTTTGAACTGATCATTTACAACAGCCTGAAGCACCAGCCTTTCTCTCACTTTTGCTGTCCAGCTACTACTGCTCTGGATGGCAAGATGGCTAATTGGGACACAATCCCAGCCAAATGGCAAGAAAGATTCAAAAAGCGGGTTCACTGGACTTTAAATATCCTGCCCACAACTTTACAGCTCCGGCAGCCATGGAGGAAGCATGAGTCATACCCAAGACACGAGGCGGCTGCTTAGGGAAGGCCTCGGCAATGACATTTTTCACGCTTTTAATAAACCGCTGTATTATTAGAACTCACCAAAGCTGAATTTAATGAAAGCTTTAGGCCCTAAGGCCTGCATTTTTCTTTTGTGTTGCAAAACGAAACCAACTGGCCCAATTCAAATTAACCCCAGAAAATGCATAGATTTTAATTATGTTTCTTTCATTTTTTTTCCTTTCTCCCTTTCTTTTTCTCCCCCTTTCTCCACCCTCTCATTTTCCAATTTTGCTGGTGATTACACTCTAATTGGAAGAAAAGGAAATAAAGTATGGGAGACATATTCAGATAGCCACAGGTTTCTCAACAGACTTCTTTAAGAAAAGTTACTGGCAAGTGATAGAAATTCATATGAAAATTTTCAAAAAGAGAAATAAAAAGGCAAAAGAATACAAGGTCCTCTCAACTTGTACCAGACATAATCTGATTTGAAATTCTGTTAGACCTGCTAAGCATCATTTCATAACAGGCAACTGCACAACACTGGTTACCTCAAACAAACCAGTAATCACTCCAGAAATAATAAGAAGGCAAGTCCTTTATTTTTCAAATTCCTGGGGCTGAGCCCTTGGGGGAGGCGGGTAATGAAATGTGCTGCTGTGCACCTGGCCTTCAACTCTGCAGAAGCCTGGGCGGCCGGAAATAGCTCCACAGCAGCTTCCGTATTTGCAGGAGCTAGTGAAAGACATCTTTTTTCCCCTCACAGCTCCGTTCTTAAACAAATGCTTACTCTCCAACCCTCACCCCAATTTGGAGCATATTTACCCAATAGAGTGGGCTTTCAAACACCTCCTAGTCTTTTATGGAAAAGAAAGGATCAAGCCCCCAGCTCCTAACCTCACAGCCACCGTAGGGAATGCACTCGCAGCCCTTCCCCAAAGCAAGTCAGTAAATCCCCAGGGCATGCACGGGACCCCCCACTTGAGCTGCTGGACTGTAAAGTCACCCAAGAGGATGGTGGGGAGGGAAACGATTTCAAATGCACTGCCTTCCGCATGAAGGGACAGGAGACAGAGGAGGGCTGGGAAAGTCCCGGGTGCAGACCTGTCTTTGTCTCAGTCCATTCCTTCTTTCGGGGATCAGCTCAGCTCTGATTCCTGCAGGGAAGTCCCTGCTTGGCATCAAGGCTGGCCTCAGGCATAAGATCCTAATTATTTGAATGGTATTTGTTTTCATAGCTCTTTTTTTTTTTTTTTAATGTGTCCAGGTCGATGGCATTTTAATGCCTTATTAAATGGGAAGTTTTACAGCAGTCTGTCTGTTCAGTCTCTGGGCCCATGCCTGTACTTTGTGTGCAGGGATTTTATCTTTCCTGCTGGCTGAAAATATTTTCCGAATTCCCTATAAAAGTTTTTGAGATTTCCTAAGACAAATAGAGTCCCACCAGCTCTAAATGACCTCGATGTCGTCGGAATTACATTCAGACACGTGTGCTTTCCCTTGTTTACACAAAGAACAGCATGTCCCTGTACTGGTTAACTCCACAAGTGTGCTGGTGCAGAGACACAGCTCTACCCGGGATGGCCCCCCAGAGCCCCATCTTTTACCGGTTTCTCCCATCCTCGCCAATGGCCGCAGCATCAGTAAAGCCTGTCCTGGATGAGGGCTTGCACAGGAGCGGGCAGCAGTGCACAGCTGAGGGGAGCAGCCAGACCTGCAACAGAAACATGGTCTCATGAAGACCGTAGGGCCACCTGGAAGAAAACCAGCCGAGCCCTTTCGTTCACTTGATAGTCTTCAAAGTTTATGAGAAGATGTTGTTCAGTGGGAAGCTGAAGGTAGTAAGTAGTGAAATAAAGCCTAAGTCAGGCAACTTAGTGTCGTGGAAAGAACCTAGAAGAGACTTAAGTTCACATCTCATTTCCAGCACAATTTATAGCATGTGACCTTGGGCAAATAAAATGGGGACAGTTAACTATATTTAAGGGTATCTCTTGGTTATGGTGAGAGTTGAAATGGAGTAATGTACATAAGACTTCTAGAGCGGTGACTGGCACCGTGACTGTATATAGCTGCCATTACTATTTCATGAGGGTGCTTAGCAATCAGATGGGCAAAAGCACAACTCAGGTGTGTACTCAGGCATTGTTAAGGGTTCTGGAGGTGGGAGGGGATAGACACCTTAGGGCGGGAGGCCCACGCTGGGCCACATACAGCACTAACTGGTGGAACCAGAATTTAAATCCAGATCTGACTCCAGACCTGTGCTGGTTCCACTATTCAACTTGGGGAAATTAAATATGGAGAATTATCTCACCTGCCTGCAACACAACCTAAGCCTAAGGCAGCAAAATGAGGCTTATTTCGCTTAGTTGGCATTAAAACACACACACACAACAGGGCCAACTGCTTAGCCACCAAAAAGTTCCCTCTGAATTTCTGTTTCACTGGGTCATTTTTGAGCCTTACTCTCCTGGTGGCATTTCACTGAAAATGCCACACTTAACATTTAAGAGAGACAAATGTCCTAGAGATGAATTGATAGGAATGCCCAGCTCATTCAGAACATTTCCTGTTTATTCCATGTCTGCTGGCATGAAGCATGTCACAACCAAAGATGGAAGGTTGCTTGATGCCTGTAGTTGGAAAGGATAATAATCAGGGGTCATGTTTATGATTCTAGGGTTAAAACCTTTCATTTATTTATTTATTTATTTCCTCACTTGAAGATATTTTTCCATTGGTTTTTAGAGAGAGTGGAAGGGAGGGACAGAGGAAAAGAGGGAGAGAGAGAGAGATAAACATCATTGTGAGAGAGACACATCACTTGGTTGTCTCCTGCATGTAAGCGCAAGTGAACTGGGGCCTGGGATCAAAGCCTGCAACACAGGTATGTGCCCTTGACTAGAAATTGAACCCACGAGCCTTTGTTCCATGGGTCCACACTCTGACCACTGAGCAAAACTGGCCAGGGTTATTTATTTCATTTCATTTTTTAATATATTTGCATTGATTTCAGAGAGGAAAGAAGAGGGAGAGAGAGATAGAAACATCAATGATGAGAGAGAATCATTGATTGGCTGCCTCAAGTATGTCTCCCAATGGGGACTGAGCCTGCAACCCAGGCATGTGCCCTTGATCTGAATTGAACCTGGGACCCTTCAGTCTGCAGGCCGACGCTCCATCTACTGAGCCAAACCAGGTAGGGCTATTTGTTTTTTTATCTAAGATGCTCCACTTTCACAGAATCAGTAAAAACTCTCAATTTTAACAAATATGTTTCATCCCTTGAAATTCGATTTGATTCCTTTTCAATTCAGTTTAGACTCTTTTTTGAAATGGATGATAATTATGTTATGTAAGGTTCCTGGGGAGTGTCTAATTCCACCATTTACTGATGTTTCAAAACAGGTTTTTCCTTCTACAGCTTATAGTTGTTCTTCCTTTGATTTCTGCATGACTTCTGTTATAGCTTAACTTGGGCCCTTATACATTAATGATTCAGTAATTAAGAGACAAATCACTCCTCTCTTGAGTATCAATATCTGTATTTCTATTGCCTTCTGGGTATTGTTACCTAATGTCCTATGGATACCTCAAGCTTTTCATATTCAAAATTGAACTCTTTTGTTCACCAGAAAAGCTCTTCCTCCTGCAAGTCCTAAGCAGAAGTTGATGATTTACTAATCACCTGGTCACCTAAGCTAGAAACGTTGGGGCCAATGTGTCTCCTTCCTTTTTTCCCCCTTTCCTTTTTGCATATATTGAAACGCAGATGTTTTTGTTACACAAGGCCAAAAGAGTGAATAGCAAAATTAGAAGTCCTCAGGTACAAGGTGCTACGAATGACATGAAATAAGGTATGGTCTTCATGTCTGTAGTGGTAAAAAAAAAATTGCTGTTAAAAACAACAATAGCCTACTACTATAGGAAAGTTGAAAAATTGATTTTCAGGATAGATAGGAAAATACTTTGATGGGACTTCTTGGCTGGGAAAAGTACAGCCTAGATGTGCTAGACAAAGAGAGAACTGAATTTCTCTGGAGAAGAAAGGGAGAAGACTCGGGTTTTCGCAAAGACTCACTGTGAAAAAGATGGGGTGGGGCCACAGGATAGAGATGTCTGGAGATATGAGGAAGGAGCATGGAGAAAAGAGGGCCTAAAAAGATGGCAGTAAGCTAGAACTGAAGAAAAAAAAAGTTTCTTTTTTTTTCTGGGGAAAAATTCTCTGTAATAGGGATGGCCTGAAGACCATAGGACTGTGATGCTCACATTCCAAGTTGTTTGCTGTGCTATGCTGTTAGATGTATTCTGTGACTCCCATAGAAATATACTTTCCATAACAGCCTCGCTTCGATGGTGTTGAAGGAAAGGAAGGGTACGGGCAATGAAAAGAAATGGAACCTTCTCTACAGCCCCTCCTGGAGCCAGTGTGGCTGGTAACTGCAGCGTGGAGGAAGGACAATTCAAGATTGTACCCCTGAAACACAATTCCCTTTCCTCAAGGGTATCAGAAGAAAGTGATCTTTGAAAGGGGGCCGGAAGACACTTAGGTTGCACTAACAGGTTAGAAGAGGAGATAACACAAGTAAAATCATAAGTATGACACAAAGCAACGTAAGACACATGCCATACAGTTGTATATACAAAGAACTATTGGAGTTCTGATAGGAAAATAGAAACATTGAAAATCACTATATCAAGGGAGGGCCTTGATATTAATGAAAGGAGAATGAGGTAGAAGTATCTGAATGAATATATAATAAAAGCAATGTGCATACCAATGAAAAACAGTTAAGTGTGCTATGAGTTACTAAAACTATAACTAATTTCTGCAAGAGTAAATTAAGAGTACATTCTTAAATGTAAAACTTAACACAATGTTTTTTGATCAGATGAATGAATGAAGAATTTGTTGAGTAATTCAGAACGGGAACGTGATAAATGAATGAGTGCAACTGATCAAGCAGGAAAGATTGTAAAATAAAGGAACGAATGGCTGACAAAAATGATCTGAGATCCTAGGTGACCAGGTGGTTGGTATGTTTACTAAATAGTAAATTTGACTAAAGGAAGAATCAGCAGCACAGATGCTAGGGTATCTCATCACTCTACCAAGATCACAAATCCTGTTGCTAGTCAGGGCCAGGGCAATTGATGAAAAGCTGATCAAGTAGAAAGCTTCTTAATTTGTGATAAAGAGCAGAAAAGATGAAATTGGAAACTTTTAACCAAGCTCCTGATTCATTCTGATCATAGGTGGCTATTTTGAGTAGATTACAATAACTAAGAAACACTTGTGCAGGAGGGTGTGTGTGTGTGTGTGTGTGTGTGTGTGTGTGTGTGTGTGTGTGTGTGTGTGTGTGTGTGTGTGTGAGAGAGAGAGAGAGAGAGAGAGAGAGAGAGAGAGAGAGAGAGAGAGAGAGAATATATGAATGAAAGTCTGTGTGGCATTTGTGAGTGAGACTTTGTGATTGACAACATGAAAATCAGAATGCCCAGTTGTCCTTTGTCCTAAGTGATCCTCCCTAAGATTCTGGGCCTGTGAAAATTATATTGACTTTTCATTTGACAGATATATGGAGCATGATGAGTAAGTTGAGTTGGGACGGTTAAGCACATGGTATTAATATTCCTGAGTATTTAAAGAAAAGGAAAAAATCAGAAGCTCTTGCCAACCATTATTTTTCTACCACAGTCTTTGCATAGGCCAAATGTGCAGATGTGAGTCTGGGAGAGTGGCAGAGGAAAAGTTTTTGGCCAAGGGCTGGGGAGGTTGACTGCTGTTAAAGGACTATGCTTCCTCACTTGTCGAGAGCTCTGTATCATCTTATTGATTCTCACAAGGGAGAAAGACAAGTGTCTTCATAAATAGACAAGAAGACTTAGGACCAGAGAGCATACACATTGGATAGAATTAAAACTTGATTCAGGTACCAGGCTTGTTAGCTCCATCTTTCCATACCACATGAACCCTAAGTAAGGGTAAGCATTCCTTTTTACAATTTCTTACTGATTTTCAGAGACAAAAAAAAAAAACAAAACCTTTTAAAGACTCGAATGGCTGTTTGACACTAAGCAGAATTCCCCCGGAACAGGTGAAAGTTATCAACAAAAGCCTGTACTTTTTGAGGGCCTCTAGAGACAGACTCCTGCTTTGGAAAAAGAAAAGTGTAAAATAAACTGAATCAACTCCAGATTCGTCCCAACCAATACTGTCCAAGACGCTCTAGGGGAGCCACTCACTAAATTCAGCTTATTTTTCCTCCTTAGAGAAACAACTATGTAAGAAAAGAACAAAGTCAGCAATAACAAACTATATTAAAACTTAGCATAAATAACAAGAAACAAGTCAGTAATATATTTGCAATGCATCAAGTGATAAAAACATAGCACATATAGTTTCTACAAATGACTAAGAAACAGACAAACAACTTCAAAGATAACTGGGCAAGAAACTTGAACATGTGCCTCACAAAAGAACAGATATGATTGACTGATAAAAACATGAAAGATGCTTAACCTTATTGGAAATCAGAGAAACGAACAATCAGAAAAAGATAACATTTCACATTCACTAATTGCCAAAAGTTAGTGTCCAATAAAACCAAGAATTAGAAAGGATACGGGGCAACTGGAACACACACACACTGTTGGTGGCTGGAAAACAATTTGACATTATTTGGGATATTGAAGATGTGCGAACTCTATGACCCAGCAGAAATAAATCCCCAGAGGTCCAAAGCAGAACTGTGCAATAGCAAAACATTGGGGCCAATGAAAAAATCAGTCAAGAGGACAGTGGTTAAATAAAGTTGAGTGCAGTCAAACAATGAACTATTACATAGCAGTGAAAATGAAGTTAGCCATGCATATCGACATGGGTGAATACTGCAAGTGTATTGAATGAAAAGTTGCAGAATAATACATACAGTATGACACCCTTTTTATAAAGCTCAAATAAAAAACTGAGCAGCATAGCTTAAGGATATGTACTCACATAGGTGAGCCACATGCTAAAGAAAAGTTAAGGAGCAATAAACAGAGCATTCAGGAAAGAGGGAGCAGAATTTGAAATGGGGAAGGAGCATGCAGAGGTCCCTGGCAGTAGGAGAATGTGTTCTTATTCTTAGCCTGTGTTTTGGTACATAAGTGTTTATCTTATTCTTCTGCCTATATACTTTATATGCATTCCTTTGAATGTATAATTTAAAAATTTGAAGAAAGTAATAGTATTAAAGGCTTAGAAATGCATTTGTTTTCATAGGAACCTTACTAACTTCCCCTCCCTAATCAGTTAGTATTCATCAAACACTTTTCCTTTGCCTTAATGACTCCCTTTGGAATGGAATTTACAGTGGATAAAAGGATTAGACAGCAGAGGTAAAATTGTTAACTGTTGGTAGATCTGCAGTTTGCTTTTGACATTTAAAAAGTAAAAGTTAAACTTCAGGTTTGACTGATCCCTAAATGTTCCAGGAACGTTTCAGTAGTGCCTCCATTAATGAAAAATATTTTTCTGAAAATGCCTTTGTTGATAGAAAGAAACCTTGTTTCTAGAGATAGAAATCATGTTGCGGTGTGGGGTTGGGGCTCAGAGCCATGGATTCCTCTCCTTGTTCCCAAACCAGGCGCCACAGCCAGACATGGCCTTTCTCCCCGGAGATAAGCCTTGACTCCCCAAGTCTCCCGGACTGTTTGGGAACCAGGGGCAACCTTCTGCCTGGGGATGGGGAGGTCCTAGGTGGTGGCTGCCCAGCTCCTGCTCTGCCCTTCCTTCAGCTGGGGCATATGCCCAAGTTACTGTCATTGCTCCTTTTCCTCAGCTGTCAATTCTCTGATTTCTCAAATTTGGGATTTATCATGTCACTCTTGAGAGTCTTCTCTTGGGAGGTAATTTTTCAATTTTATATTTTGAATGACTTTTCTAGAGTTAGTGGCCACTGAGAGGTATTATGGGAAGAGTAGAATGAGTGGAGATATTTAAGTGAAGAGGTTAGAAGAAATTTTACTATTAATTACTATAGATACTTTCATGTCTCTGAGTTACCAGTAAGTTGCTACCAATAAAGTCAGTCTATTATATGTCAGGCTGTTTTGACTTATACTATATTTTCTGTTTGTACCAAACCTAAATGGAAAGTAAAACTGAGGTTTAAATACCTATTGGTCAAGGTCACATAACTTGGAAAAATCTGACTTTAACCCTCTACAAAGCTGCCTCCACTTGGAAATCAAGTGTCTTTTAGGGTGAGAACAGCTCCAGTCTCTGGTGGTGAGTGACAGTGATGGTCACTCGACATATTACTCAGAATATGCAGTATCATTGAACTCCACTCACTTCCACTGCCCTAGTTCTGCGTGTAGGAAATCCATATTTCTGGTGGAACAATATTACTTTTTCGAAATACAGTTTCTGCAAATTTACAGAAGCAGGCTTTTGCTGCAATGTACACCAACCACTTTACCACATGAAATTTTTGGGATGTTTATAGAAGTACCCCAAATGTATCAAACTAGAAATGTCTCCACTTTTTGAGCACACAGCTTAAGAACTAAGAGACTGGATGCCAAACTTCAGGCAAGAGTGAATTTTTACAACTTGAGCTGTAAGCCTATGAAATTAGAGGTTTAAAATGGAAATGCTGACACAATCTTTGCACTTCACAGAACACTGAATGCTGGTCGGGGCAGAGCTCTCCTCTTGCTGCTGCCAGCCACTGCTGTGCTAGGAAACTTCCTGTCTAACTTTCTCCACTTTGGGGCCTCTTGTTCCTCTCAGATCTCCCCAGGCCTCCCTCTGGCCCAGCTAGGAAAAGCAGCTCAGATATAGGCCCATCTGGAGATGTTCAGTGTGAGGCCTGGACTGGCTGCGGAGCCCAGCTTGGAAGTCTTACTGGTTTCAAAGCTTTCTAGTGCTGCCCTGGACTGCTATTGAACTATCATCAGTCCAGGGCCAGCCACCACCACCTGTGAATCCTTCCCATGATGCAGAAGCGCACCATTCTGGAGGTATCCCGGGCTCTCCCTTGGATTGACCAATGGCTTCTGGCTAGTGCTGCCTTTGCATCCTCCCAAAAGCAAACCTTTCAGAATCTTTTCCCTTCGTGGCAGCAGGAGTGACAGGTATTGAGGGCTGCCTGAAAGGTACCTCAAATCACCATGGCTTTAAGAATGATGACTTTGTCAGACTGCCTGGATTCTAATCCTCACAGTACTTACCCACAGGTTGTTTTGAAGATTAAGTGAGGTAATATACGCAAAGTGGGTGAGGGTAGTCCTCTTTCCCCCTGGAGCAAGAGGCAGGGTCAGCACTAAGAGGACTGGCTCTGAGAGGATTGCACCAGAGGGAAACCAAGGAAGAGAAGAATGGAAACTGATAACTTCAAAATAAAACGTTATTTGCATGGTGCTTTATAGTTTACTAGAGGCCCAGTGCATGAATTCATGCACTGGTGGGGTCTGGCAGGCCAGGGGAAGGGGACAGTGAGAGGCTGGCTGGCCAGCCCCACCCCTGATTGGGATGGGGGAGGCTGATTGGGGCCGGGGCTGGCCAGGGGTGGACGGAGGGGCCACGGGAGGTTGCCGGCCTGATTGGGATGGAGGAGCTGATCAGGGGTGGGGCCAGCCAGGAGGAGGAGCCATGGGAAGTTGGCTGGCCAGGGGGAGGGGCCGTGGGAAGTTGGCTGGCCTGCTGGGAGGGGGGGAGGCCTCCTCCCCCACCCCCGCAGTGCATGTCATAGCAACTGGTCATTCTTTTTGTTTTGGTTGCTTAGGGTTTTATATATAGATGGTCTCAGAATTTAATCAGATTAATCATATAAGGTAGGTTATCTCCATTTTACAGACTGAGGTTCAGAGAGGTTAAGTGACTTGGCCAACATCATATAGCTAGTAAGTGAAAAGCCAGAGCTTGAACCATGTCCTGATATTAGGTTTGGAGCTTTTTTTCTTTTCTTTTCTTTCCCCCTCCCCACTATTCCATGGCTTGCATGAAACTAGAAGGAATGGCTGGTGGAGCCCCCATCATGTTATGGGTTTTTAATTTAAAAGACGGATTTCATAGCTTTAAAAAGACTCACTTTTTAAAGAATGCTTAACTCATTTATCACTGAGAATCCCAGAAAAGTACCTTGGAATTTGTACAAACCAGGTTCAAATGAACATAGAAGTTTTTAAATGGAATCAAATTGAGTTGTCTCATTTAATTCCTCTTTCTTTTATACCTTCCCCAATTTTTAGCTTTAGTAATTTTCTTTTCCTCAGTGATAGTGTTATAAAACCTTTTGGTCCATCATCTGAATTTCACTAGGAAACAATAGAGTGAAAAACATAAAAACAAAGAAAAAATAGCTAAGAAATTTTTCATAATTCAGTAAAATATGCTTAGATATTTGATGTCCACATAGACATGGGCCTGAAATAATTAAACAACAAAACCCCAGTTTGCTACAGTCAGAAAAAAGGACATGGTGTAACACAGGAACTATTATTACTCCTGCACAGTGGAGAAGACTTCTCAGGCTGTTCTAACCTGGAAACTGTTTTCTTCCTTAAAAAAAGAAACAGAGACAGAGAGATGGAGAGAATATAAACAAGCGAGTGAGAGCAGGAGGCATCAAAGCTGGACAAGACAGAAAGCGCATGGTTGTGGCATGCATTTTGCAGGGTGCACAGTGAGAAAAAAAAAGAACCTTCCTATGTTACACCTTTAAATGGTTTGGTCAGGGGCAGATGGGGAAGAGTTTTGCTAGTGCTATAAAATACAGTTCCAAAGACTGTAATTAAAGACAATTTTAAGCAACTGCAGACGAAGAAGCTGAAAACTCTCTGAGAGCAGTTAAAAGCATTTGAACAAGGTAGAAAGAACAGTGAGGACTATAAGACAGCGTGGGACCCAGAAGATGGGCAGATGGTGCACTACCAGGCAATGAACAGGACCAGGAAAGAGACACTCCACCAGTGCTTAATGTCAGAATTATATTATTTATTACCATGGATGTGTTTACAGATTTATGCTTAAGTTAACTATTTGATTAAAAATAGTTCATTCTAGAATATATATTTAGCACAGCCAGTGTGGCCCAGTGGTTGAGCATTGACCTATGAACCAGGAGGTCACAGTTCAATTCCTGGTCAGGGCACATGCCTGGGGTTGTGGGCTCGATCCCCAGTGTGGGTCGTGGTGGGGGGGGGCAGCTGATCAATGATTCTGATATTTCTATCTTCCTCTCCCTCTCCCTTTCTCTCTAAAATCAATAAAAATATATATTTAGAATATATATTTAGTCACTATCAAAAGATCCTTTTAAAAGTTTTTATGAAGTCCAAACAGACAAAACCCTTAATTCTTGATGATACTTGAAATAACTGGATTCCAGCTTACAAATATATCAGGATTTTATCAACAACTGGCCAATAAGATAAACAGCTCAGGATAGTGGCTGATTAAGGATGAGCACCCTTGCAATTGTGTGTATTATATTACCAATGTTTATATTATTGATTTTTATGCTCTAATGATAATTGCCTTATCATCTTGGCATTTTTCTTCCTTTTTATTTGTACGGGTGGAAAATTATAGTCAGATTTCATCTCTCAGCTTCTCGTGGTCTCAGTCTTCTATGGTATCACCACTACCACTATCTGAACAAATTCCAAAAATGTATACCATGAGAGAGCTTATATCTCACCTAAGATAGTTAGTAACTCAATCATCCAGAAACACAGTAAAAAATCAGGAAGAAAATAAAAATGAAGGGCAAAGTAAAGAAAGAGAATTAAACTTCATGTATCACCTACTATGTGTTTAGGACTCCACTATATAGTTTACATATATTTCTTCATTTAATCATTGTCATTCTATAACACAGATTTTATTTTATCTATTTTAGAGATGAGAAATCTGAGGGTCAGAGAGATCAAGTAACTTGCCCAAGGTCACACAGCTAACAAGTAGGGGAGTTAAGATTCAGACTTATATTTGTCTAACTCCCAAACTCCTGTTCTTTCCACTGTACCACACTATTTTCTGAAAAGGTCTCTGATAACCAACACTTGTGTTTCAAAGTTTGAATCCAAAGTATGGATCATGTATTTTATTCACATACATAGTCTAATGTGGAACTTCTCATGTGGAACTTGGTTGCTCTTACATGTATTTAAGTCATGGTTGCTTGGTTTCTAAATCCAGAGCAGATTAGAAAAGAGAAGCAAATTAAAAGGCGGGAGTAGGGTTTCTGTGAGCAAATACAATGATTTCAGTGAAAAGAGATTAATGACAGCTTGATGGAATACAGAAAACCACATTAAAAATCAGATATAAGAATAAAAGCATAAATAGGAATAAAAGCTTCACCTTAAGTGATGCTAATACTAAACTGCTGTCATTTAAGTAGTACCTACTAAGTGTCAGACTTTGTGCTAGATGCAACGATTTTAAAAACTCAGAGCATTTCCACTTTTATTTGTTCACAATGGGGCTCTGTATAAAATTTAATTTGTAAAAAGAATTTTGGGTGAAAGATTCTTAAAAACCACTGCATTATATCATTTAATCTTCAAATCATAACTGTTACATTTGATTCTACCATCCCCTTTTATAGATGAGAAATTGGAACTCAAAAACTTGCCCAAGGTCACACAGCTATTAAAGGAGCCAGTTTTCCAGCACAGGTCTGCTGCCTTCAGAGCCTGTGTTTTTTCCACTGTCATGCTGCCTCCACATTCATCGGCATGACTCTGAGTCATTAAAGGAAGATTAACTTAAAAAGTTTAAAAAGCCAGGGAAACTGCATTGGTTAAACTAATGGAAAAGTGTGCTTACATGGCAAGCAGCCAGTTACCTGGAAAACTTAGCTCTCTAGAAGGAGCAGATACACAACAACCTAGGGGCTACTTCATAATCAGGACCCTTATTCCTTTCCCAATTTTATCTTTACATTAGTGCAATTTTATAATTTTCATGTTTCTTGCAGATGATCTTAGGTGGTCATTTCAGTGGACATTTTGAAAAGAAGTCCAATTCAGAAAAGATCATGAGAACTGTACACTTTTCAGTTAGGGTGTGTGTTTTCCTGTCTTCTTGGCAATTACTTTGTCAAACTCATTAGTAGTGTTCGTACAAACACATAAATGTAATTTATGAATTATTATTGATAAAAATATATTCTTTGTGAATAATGTGAGCCACATATCTTTCATGCTATCTTTCTAATGATGTTGTTGGAGGGAAAAGGAGTGCTTATAAATCATTCCCCAAATCCCCTAAAGGTTGAAAGGTAAGTAGTAACTAGTCATCTTCAGAACTCATTGGATTTACAAGTTTATCCTTGAAGAGGTTCATGACTGGAAGGAAGCCTCATTAATCTTAATCATATCAATCTGAGTACCCAGTAAAGTCAGGTCTGAAATGGCTGCTATCAGAGACAGTCAGGACAGACTTCAGACAAGAATGCACTCACTTCTTAGACACACATACCCAGGCCAGATAACAGCCGGGGATTTAGGCGAGGCTCACTGGAGACACAAATAGTCTCAATAATGACAATAGCTAGAGATCCCAGAGCCAAACATACAGCTAATAAAACCACTGAGCTGCAGGGTCAGACCAGAGTTAACCGCAGAGTCATCCAGAGCATTACTGGCCCTATTTAAAAAAAAAAGGCTACAGAAGCCTTGTGTACCACCAGTGGCCAATTTGGAGCTCCAATGGTAAACTATGATTGTCCTAGGTCAGGAGATAGGGCTGATATCATTAGGGTCAGGAAGAACTCTACTCTGAGCCTTCCATTTAGATGTGGAGATCAACACGAGATGATGAAGGAAAAAAGGGAGAGAGAAAAGAAGAATCATGTAATAAAACAGTAGTTTGCATTTGTTGGAGGGTCTAAACTCTAAAAGTTTAGATGGACCCGACCAGAGAAGAAAAAAAGAGCCATCTATCACCCAGTGTTGGGAACATAACCAGTCGAGTTAGTATGTTGAAATGTTTTTAACCTTGTGAAATATACAAGTTTGCCAAGAAACTCCAGGATAGATATTCTCTTCTCCCTCTGTCTCTTTAGCCCAAGTAGCTTGGTCATTTACTCTATCAAATTTCTCCTAGATGTAAACTCTTTAGGAACAAGAAAATCATATCTTATTCATCTTTGTGTCCCCTACAAAGTCTAGCACAAAACATACAGCAGGCTCTCAATAGACGTTTGTGGATTTTAACCACCCTCTCCATTTCCCTTCCTCCCACTCATTGTCATCATTGACTAAACTCTTTACCTTTTGGTTATAATTTTTTTTTTAATGTAAAGAAGCACAGGCCTTGAAATTGACAATGGAAGCTCTTGTGATATAGAAGAAGATCCCAACACATGAGATGTTATATGATTTGATTCTAGCCCATCTTGATTCTGCGAGCTTTCAGATTTGTACCTCACTTTATTATTTTTCTTTTTAAAAAATTATTTTTTAATTATAGTTTACATTTAACATTTTAAAATTAATTTCAGGTGTACAGCATAGTGGTTAGAAAATCATATACTTTTCAAAGTGTTCCCCCTGATATTTCCAGTCCCGCCTGGCACTATAATACAGTTATTACAATATTATTGATCATATTCCCTATGCTGTACCTTACATCCCATGACTATTTTGTAACTACCAATTTGTACTTCTTAATCCTTCATCCTTTTCACTCAGTCCTTTACGCTGCCTCCCCTCTGGCAACCATCAGAATGTTCTCTGTATCTGTAGGTCTGTTTCTATTTTGTTGGTTCATTTATATTTAAGCTTCCTCTTTTTTCTTTATCCTTTTTAAACATTTGGAGAATTTTCACTTGATGCTTCTTTGTTTGGCTTTGTAATTACAGGAGTAAGTTCTCTCATGAAAATACTCTCTGCCACTGATACACTTTTTAACAGCTTTGTCGAGATATAATACACAAAGCATATAATTCACTTATTTAAAGAGTGCAACTCAATGATTTTAAGTATATTCACAACTTGTGGAACCATTACCATATTCAATTTCAGAATATTTTCATCGGCTCAAAAATAAACCCTGTATCTTTTGTCTCCAGCCCCTCGTCCCCCACACACTGTAGCCACAGGCCAGCTCTGACTGCTTTCTGTCTCTCTATTTGCCTCTTCTGGACACTTCATATAAACGCAGTCATACACAGTATACTCTTCTGTGAATGGCTTCTTTCCCTCAGCATAATGTTTTCAAGTTTCACCTCTGCTGTAGCATGTATCAGTGCTTCATCCCTTTTATGGCCAAATAATACTCCATTGTATGCATATATTATCTTAATTTAACCATTTATCAGTTAGTAGACATCTGGGTTATTTCCACCTTTTGGCTATTATGAATAACATTATTATAAATATTTGAGTACAAGTTTTTGTGTGGACATATGTTTTCATTTCTCCTGGGTATATACCTAGCAGTAGAATTGCTGGGTGATATAATAACATATGGTTTGAGAAACTTCCAGGTTGCACTATTTACATTTCACCAGCAGTGTACGAGGGCTCTGATTTATCCACATAGCTCACCAATCCAACACTTGTTATATCTGACTTTTTAAATTCTAGCTATCCTAGTTGCGGTGAAGTAGTATCCCACTGAGGTTTTGATTTGCATTTCTCTGATGGCTAATGATGTTGATCATCTTTTCAAGTGTATACTGGCCATTTGTACAGATTCAATTCTGTCTCTACCAGAATAGAATAAATATCCACAATTACTGGCACATGACAGGCCCTCAATATGAGGTGTTTTTTGTTTTGATGATAATAGTTGTTGATTTTTTTTCTATGGTCCAGGTGAAAGGTCTGATAGATTCATCCTGGCAGCAGAGAGGCAAGTTCTCTGAAGCTGGTTTGGAATCCTCGCCTTTCTCAGTGGTTCAGGCCTACCATAACCCAACAGACTGAGTTCATCTTACACACAAACTTCTGTTTGGCTTTTGCTCTCCCAAGCCACTAACTGATGTTAGGATCTCAGGTGCATAATATACTAGAAATGAGATATTTCACGGTAGAATCAATCTGCCATGAGGCTTTTTTACATAGTGATGTTTACTATTTTATACTTGATGCCTATTGTCCTCCTTGGAGATAATGATGTTTCATAATTGTTTTCATTATGCTTACTTAGGCAGAATTTATCTCCTAGAGGGTATGTATGCAATAAATTTTTCTAAGATGGAGAAGCAGCCAAAAAAAACTTGCAACTCAGAGAAATATTGGGAATATGAGATCCTAATCCAGAAAGAGGAAAAAAAGCAACCCTCTCAATTTTATAGTTTGTTGTTTTTTTTTTTTTGTTTTTTTTTTTGAGAGAGAGTAGAAGGGAGGGGGAGAGACAGAGAAACATGGATGTGAGAGAGACACATCGACTGGTTGCCTCCCACACGCACCTGACCAGGGCTGGGGATCGAGCCTGCAACAAAGGTACGTTCCCTTGACTGGAATCGAACCAGGGACCCTCAGAATAGAACCAGAACTCTTCAGTCCGCAGGCCGATGCTCTATCCACTGAGCCAAACCAGCTAGGGGTCATTTTAATAGTTTTAACAGCCAAATTTGTATGACCTCCTTGTCTTTAGTCAATCCAGCTGAGAATAAGGAAAAGAAGGTTGAAACCCAGCAAAAAGAAGGAATTCCTGATCAGAACCCTATACTGTATATAGATGTAACATCTACCATGAAATACCACACATACGTACATAGAAGGAGCTAAACCTGACAATAGAACTGAGCACCAGATCCAGAGATCTCATAAATATGAGAGAGAAAAAGGAAACGTCGTCACCATCTGATGCTTGCAGAGATTATCCAGATGTTGACAAGAGAAAAATCAACTCAAGTTTGAACAGTGATTGCAGTTTATACCTCTTGAGTAAAATATCTGAAAACCCCTAGTGTGGGATACCATGGTAGAGAATGGATAGGGGAGTGGTAGCGATTACTCTACGCATTTAAAATACGTTTTTCTAAAAAACCTGGTTCTCAGATGTGCCACAAAATATGAATTTGCCACAACCCTAATTTGGGTGGTGAAGAGGGAGTAGAAAGAAACTGGAGAACAAGTTATCCTCCAACGTTCTCTTTCCAAATATTAAGTCTGGTGACAATGCCAGCATCTCAAGTATTCCAAGTTTTGCTAATACAGGAACACAATCAATATAATTTATTCTTGGATAAGAATTTGCCAGGAGTCTACCAGGTGCCCATCCCACATCCCAGAGAACAGCAAATTCACTAGATGAACTGGCAGCCCTTCCAAACCTCTCCGCTGGGTCAGGCCTCCAAATGTGTAGCAGCCACAATGCTTTCCTTGGACCAGCCTCTGAATTTTTATTAGCTTTTTGCTGTTTTTCTAGGTTAAACCCATTGGAAATTGGATTCCCTTTAAAAAGAAGTTTATTTTGGTTAAGAATACAGAGTATGTGTAATAATCAAGTCAGGTAATCTCTGGGGATTTGGATTAAGAATTCTCTCTCCATAATGCATTGTATTTAGCTTTTATTTTTAAAAATCCTCACCTGAGGATATGTTTTTATTGAAAGAGAGAGAGAGAGAGAGAGAGAGAGAGAGAGAGAGAGAGAGAGAGAGAGAGAGAAAGAGAGAGAGAGAGAGAGAGAGACATTGATGTGAGAAAAACATGGTCTGGTTGCCTGCTGTACGTGCCCTGACCAGGGATAAAACCCGCTGCACCCTAGGTATATGCCCTGACCTGGAATCAAACCCACAACCTTTTGGTGTATGGAATGACACTCCAACCAATTGAGACACGCAGGGTCAGCTTTTATTTTTGGTGAAAGGCTAGTCTAAGAAATTGTACAGAAAAAGAAGCAATGATAAATTTGGAAAGAATAGAAACGATGTCTGACTTAACGATTCAGTAACTCTAGAGGATTCTGGCTTTGTCCTTTTTGCTTGTTTTAAGTTGACAGGTGTTTCCAGAAAAATGAGTCATTGTTTAAGGCCAGTATTGGAAGCCAATAAAAAAAGGCTGAACTTTTTGGCTCTTAGATTCACTGTGATTTTTTATTTTTCTCTCTACTACATTAAATATGCATTCCTTAAAGAGTACTTAGAGTCCTGGGATGGATGTAAAATGTCAACATTGAACTAAGATCACAAAATTCCTGAAATCATAGCAAACATATTGTTAAGGAGCAAACTGAAGATGCAAATAAGAAATAATAGTTTAAATATACTCTCAGCTTTTCAGGTCATTCTAAAAACTCAACTATTGCTCCCAATAGAGGGTAATGGTCCTTCCCTCCTCTTTTACATACTTCTCTGAAGAGCTCACTTTCCAAGCATGACTTCTTAATTCTTCCAGTAACTAACAGTCAGGAGAGAAGAGCACGAATTATTTTCTCACTATTACATATTGACGAAAATGTGGCTTAGAAAAGAAATTATGTTTGAGTTATATAGGATGTCAGGTAGAAGAGTCTGTGTGCCTCTCATGTCTCCTGACTTGCAAAGGCAAAGTCCTTAGAATGTGAAAGCTGGGAGAAAACTTAGATGCCACCTGGCACAGGGGTTTCCAATGTTTTGGATGCTATCTATATACAAGTAAAATTTCAAAACAATTTTAAGAATTAACTACAAATTTTTCCCCAAAAAAGGGCATTTGAAAAACAAAAGCCGTCATCTCATGAAAAAAGGGGATATTATAACACTGCGACCAAAAAAATTGGTAACACCTGTTGTAGAGGGAAAGCAATTTTAGGCTCTAAGAAAGAAAGTAATTGAATTTGGAATAATAAAATTAGAATAAGAAGTGGAGTTGAAGATGGTAGGTATCTAAGTTATGAATTAGTCAGGTAGAAGAACAACCTCAAAATAAAGGATAGCCTTTCTCAATAAAGGACCTTTTCAACTTTATATCAACACCTGCATGCAAACACACTATATATGCCTAATTTTTATCATCAAAGATCAGCATCAGTACAAGGGAAACTATAGGAATTTAGTCTATATCTTCATTTTACTGATGAGAAAATTAAAACCTGAAAAAGGAAGTAGGGCTGCTAGGTGAAATACAGGACACTCAGTTAAATTTGAATTCCATGCAATATTTAAAATATACTTATATTAATTATTTATTGTTTATCTGAACTACAAATTTAACAGGGTGTCCTGTATTGTTTTTACTTGCTAAATCTGGCAGCCCTAAAAGGAAGTGAGTTCTTGTTACTTGGCTTGAAGTAACTGTTGCTTAATGGTGGAATTAGGAGAAATCAGTTCTGACTCCATTAAGTTTAAAACAAGAAAACACTGTGCTATCTTTACTACATCAGAGTCCTGCTCTTATTCAACACAATCCATCAACCATACTAATTCACAGTATGAACACCTACCTTCTTCAACCCCCACCTTTAATTCTAATTTGATTATTCCGAAGTCTGTTACCTCATTCTTTAAATCCCAAGGTTTCTTCTCCCTCTATACCTGCAGTTCTCAAATTTTTTAGTGTCAAGACTCTTTATTCTTAAAAATAATTGAGGACCCCAAAGAATTATTATGTATTTGAGTTACATCTATCAGTGTTTACTGTACTAGAAACTAGAATTGAGAAAAATTATTTTTATTTTAAAATATAAACTATTACATGTTTATATGAATAATATTTAACTTAAAAACTATTATTTTTTTCTAAACAAAAAAGTAACAGGAAGAGTGGTAATGCTTTATATCTTTGCAAATCTCTTTAATGTCTGGTTTAATAGAAGACAGCAAGGGACTTTGGTATCTGCTTCTGCATATGACTTGTTTTGAAAATATTTAGTTGAAGTTTATGAAGAAAAAGCAGCCTCATACAGACATATAGTGAAAAAAGGGAGAAGTATTTTAAGTAACCTTTGAGATAAGTGTAGCTATTTTTATTTGATGATACATCAAAAATTAACAAGTGGTAGTTTCTTAAATATTAGTTGCAAGGGAGAATCTGAGATCTTATCAATAAACTTCTTTGTTAGTTTAAAACCATTGGTCTTATACACTATGAGTGAATAATTTACCAATGAGTGATTCTTTACCACTATTCATTGGTAATTTGGAAAATATTTATTGATTGAGTTAAGTAGAACTTCCAAATGTTGACACACTTCATTATACAATATTTTAAAAATCACACTTGTTAATATCACTATTGAAATGATTAAAAAAAGTCTTAAAGTTTTCCAAAATTCTATTTTTACTTGGAAACTGGACTTTAATCATTGGCAACAAATACTGTATTAGTTGTTGGCTCTCTTTTTTTCTCATTGAGAAAATGCCTTCCAAATCTGAGTAACCATAACTTATCTGTCAGTAATTTTTTCAAGTAAACATAAAGTTTTGAGAAAAGCAGCATCTAGCTCAACTTGCAACTCAAACAACTGCACAATAATTTTCCCTGAGACAGCCATCGTACTTTGGTACACAGCAAAAGTGCTTTAGCTACTGTTTGTTATACAGACCGTTAAAATGGTCCTGTACTCAACAGTTGAGATTAAATAAAATCAATTATTTTTTTCGGCTTCATCAAGGATATTCTCTAATGAAACTGAATGTTTGTATTTGTTGCCGTTGTGTTTTGTTTTCACTTTGAGTGTGTGCTGGTGAAGAACGCAAAGACTACTATTACAAGTTTGTAACAACAGTTTTATCTACCACTGCTTTTGAATCATCAGTCCAAATGCCAACATAGTGAAAAAGGCAATTAATGGTTTAGTATTGTTTAAAAAATACTTTTGCCTTATGGATCCCTGAAAGAGGTCCCTCCCAGGGCCCCTCTAATTCACTATTCTATACCACCTTTGCTCTAACATACTCACAGACAATTGAAATGTTTAACAAGAAACTTGTTAAGTCCAAACCTCATTAAGAGGGTCAACCCCTTTGTTTTAACTCACCACCAAAGTACATAACCTGCAGAGAAACCTCAGAAGTAATTTTCTTTCTTCATTATCAAAAGATAGCTGTGGTCTACATGGAGGACACTAAACTATAAACTTCTCCCCAACACATGTTGTTCCTTGGGCCTAGAATGTTCCTTGGCCCTTCCCTACCCCTAACTACCACATGTTCAGCTGAGGCATTACCAAATCCTCTAAAATTGTGTTCCCATAGCATTGTGCTTGTCATCAAGGGGAAGGGTTAGGATGGAGGTGGGGAGAGAATAACATTGTTAAGTGCCTACTATATTTCATTCATCTTGCAGGATATGTAACATTTAATGCTTAAAAAACTTTGCAAAATAATTTTACAGATGAGAAAACCAAAGTGTAGAGAGGCTGAATAATGTAGCTGGTAAGAGGAAGAACTATCTGAATCCAAATCTTGATCATGGCTTAAGTTTTTTTTACTGCTTAGAGAAATTCAATTTAGTTAAAAAAAATTTCCCATCTTATCATCTATAAAAAGGTTTAAATCAGTAATCTCATTCTTTTTAGCATTAAAAAATTTAAATTTATGTTTCTTGGCTTCTTATAGAGCAACTGATCATTTATTTGGCAATCCTTATAGAAGTAACCATAATATTTTATATTTTGCTGAAAACCAGAGAGGGCAGAAGAAAGGCTGAAATGAAAATGGGATAGGGGAGGAGCAGAGGCAGGAAAGATATATCTAGCCCATTTGCTGAAATCATCAGATGATAGAAATTGATATTCAAAGTAAAGTCACACTATTAGAAAAGCCAGGAATAACTATGCTTTCAAAACCCAAGGGCATAATTTTAAAAAACAAAGTAGAGAAATCTGCCCTGATAAAATTCAAGATCTATTACAAAGTGATAGTAATTAAGATACAAAGAGTATAAATTACAAAGAAAAGGTTAATAAATTTGACTATTTTAAATATTAAAATTTTGGTTTATCAAATGACACCCCATAGAAAAGGTGAACAGGCTAGATACCAATTAGAAAAAGAGACGTAATACACAGAAGCAACAAAGAATAAGTGTTCAGGATATATAAAGAATTTCTACAAATCTGTATTAAAAAGAAAAATAAATCCCCTGTCTCCTAAAAGAGAAAAGAAGGTGAAACACAAATGGCCAATAAACGTATAGATATTAAACCTCCCTACGAAAATCAGGGAGCCCTAACTGGTTTGGCTCAGTGGATAGAGCATGGGCCTGCGGACTGAAGGGTCCCAGGTTTGATTCCGGTCAAGGGCATGTACCTTGGTTGCGAGCACATCTCCAGTAGGGGGTGTGCAGGCGGTGGCTGATCGATGTTTCTCTCTCATCGATGTTTCTCTCTCATCGATGTTTCTAACTATCCCTCTCCCTTCCTCTGTGTAAAAAATCAATAAAATATATTTTAAAAAAAGAAAATCAGGGAAATGAGCTATTCCATATCTATCATATTAACAAAAATTAAAAAGTGTTATAATATTAAGTGCAGATGCGATAGTGACAGAGAACCTGTTGAGAAAAAGCAAATTTCCTAAGAATACACATAGTATGTTAACATTTATATAGAGTTTTTAAAATGGACATTACTGCTATGTATAGTTTAGGGACACATACATGGGTATTAAAAATATACAGAAATGCCTGGAAATGATAAACACCAGATTCCCTCCTCTAGGGGATTGGAAGGAGAATGCAAGTGGGGAGGGAGGCACACAGGAGGCTTCGATTTTATTGCTAATGTTTCATTTCTTAAGTTAGGCAGTAAGTAGAGGTGTTGGTTGCATAATTGTTTTACATGGCTTTGTATATGACATAATACATTTCTAAAAGCCCAAGGTCAAATGTCTAAAAAGTCATTCTTTAGGTATACCAATGACATAAATATATTCTCTAGGTGGCCAGTAACTTTTTTTCTATATTCAGAATATTGGATTTTAAGAATTGAATTGCATTCAAGAATAGCATTAGGCAAAATAGCACAAAACCTCATTCTCACTAGTTAAGTTTCACATTATGTGCCTTCTGGATTAAAATAATGCAATGTGGAATCCAGCTTACGTCATGTGAGCTCAGGGGAAGAAAAAATAATGATACCTGGAAAATAGCAAGGGGAAACAGACCCTGTTTGCACACTGTTTATTTGTTCAGGCTTGTTGCAAGGAGAAAGGGAAACATGAAAATACCTTGGTTATAAATTGTCATGTAAAAGACAAAGAGAAACTCTGGAATATTATGAAACTATAAATTACTTGTGCTGAAAGAGTAGAATTTGCAGTATCCCCTCAACCGAGGTTTCACCTCCCCACTTTTGACAGAATAACTCCTGTTCTTTGGAGAAAAACACATGAAATAAATGTAAAACCCGAGAGGGAAATCATCTACTATGTACACCACCTGCCTAATAAAATGAGAATAAATTTGGCTTTTGGGCTAAGTAGATTTGCTTATGTTTTAACTTAGATAGAGGCACACGCCATCTAAATTACACATATTTTTTTTTAAGCCAACATGAAGGGACAAAAAATAATTTCAGAATGTCTAAACGGTTTGCTTTCAAGGCACACATCATACAATAGAATTCAAAATTATAAAATAAGCCACAATCAACTATTAGGTTAACATGGAACCATGTCTATTTATTAATAATGCTAATGAGATTCTGAAACATCACAGTTTTCGGACGCTAGCTCAGTTCTGGGATCTCAAACCTGTAAATGCTGAAGTACAGGCCAACCCAGACACATACTTTTACTCCCGAAGGCCAGCAGTTTAGTCACTGAGCTAATGGCTGCAGGTACCAAACAATGACTTCTCAAAAGTAAACATCTCTACTCTTTTAAAACTCTCTTTCTCCCAAATCCTAGAAGGTGACAGGCTTCATGAAGAGCTACCTGCAAAATCCTTCCTTTGAAGAAATACACAAATGAGTCAATCCTGTTAAAGGATTTGCTAAAAACAAAGTTCCAGGAAGCCACATAAAAATGATTTGTGAGGCTGCTTGATGCCTGACATTTTGGAAAAAAACAAAAACAAACAAAAAAAACCACCACCCTTCCTATGCCCCATTTCAAGAAAAATGCATCTGCAGGCAACTTGACTGCTACTTAAGGTTAAACGCTGGTCTCAGATGTATATTTGAGGCATCTATTCAATCTGGAGTTTACTGTAGCCAAGATTTAAACCATAAAAATAGAGTCAAAACGGAGAACTTCAGAGTCAAAGCCAGATCCCTATCCTGACTCTTCCAGCACCTTTCACTTATGAGTAGTCATTGCCAAATGGAGCAGTGGTAGCTGCATGCGTCCCTCTCCACCAGCCAAGGTGACTCACTCCAATGGAAGCCCACAGTACCTCGGAGATGCTGGTTTTTGCAGGTGTGTTTGGTAAGATATGAAGCTAGACTTAAAAAAAACAAACAGGGTATTGCTTTGGCTCAATTCCATTCATTATATTGGATGATAGAAGCAAATTTATATTTTCCAAAATTCTGCATTCTGTACAAGAGCAAGAATGGCCCGAATTTGAGTATCAAACTAGGATCTCTTTTTGGTACCAATTAGTTTTTATTTTTATTATTGGGAAGAAAAATTACAAGAAAATTAATTCAACAAGCATTTGCTATGAAAATTAATTCAACAAGCCATGAGCCCAACCAGCGTGGCTCAGTGGTTGAGCATCAATCTATGAACCAGGTCACAGTTCGATTCCAGGTCAGGGCACATGCCCTGGTTTGGGCCCCAATGTGGGGCGTGCAGAAGGCAGCCAACCAATGATTCTTTCTCATCAGTGATATTTCTCTCTCTCTCTCCCTCTCGCTTCCTCTCTGAAATCAATAAAAATATATTTAAAAATATAATAATAGCTATGATTTTTTGAGGGACAAGTCAGCCACTCTTAGTGCTTTCAGACCCTGAATTTCAAAATCCTCTTAACACATCTAATAATATAACTATTATCTCTGTTTTATAAATGAGAAAACTGAGGCCCCCCGCATTAAGTAATCTGAACCAGGTCACAAATTTACTAGGTAGCAAATTTGGGATTTGAATCTACATCTAGTCAAACATTAAACCCCTTTTCACTACACTATAATGCTTCTTCAGAGTTATTTTGTATGTGAACTACTAAAGATGCTGTGAGATCAAAACACTTGGATACGTTAAAACACACTATGTTTCCTGAGTAAGGTACTCTAGTGGTAGGCACCGAAACCTCCATTCTGTAATGGGAATAAAGTATGAAGCAGTTAGTTATTTCGTTTAGCATTACACTATAAGGAAGAGCTGTGGTCTTGACTTGACCCTTTGACTTTACTGCTCTAAGAAAGTTATAAAATACTTATATGACTCCTCTTATTCTACCGCTGTGTTTGATCTGACAGCCATAGTTTACAAAACCTCCTTTGTTTCCAAACAATGTTAAATAATATATTGAAGGGAGAAAATTAGTCTCCCACCCCAAAGTCATGTACAAATAAGTTGGCTAAAAAAAAAAAAAAAAAAGTATGAGCTTCTTTTGGAATTAATTCATTGAAAGAACCATTACAGTATCTATATCCCTTTCCATCAACCTTGACATCTGGAATTTATTTTTTAGGCACTCATTTCTTCTCACAGGTTCAATGTTACCCATTTCACACCATTTAACTATTGAAAGCACTTGAAATTCCGGACCCTAGAAGCAGAGCCTGTGTCTTGCCCCGTGATGTAGCTAATGTGTCAGACTTGTAAAATAGCTCTTAGTGGCGGGCCTCCATTTAGAGAAAGACGGAAACTAGCTTTAAATACTTAGAGCTTTAATATCTAGTCCATTATACTGAAGCAGGGTCTTGTAAAGAGTCAATTATGGGATACTTCTGATTTGATCCACATGCAAGGGAAATCCGCTTCTTTGCCTTTAAATCCCTGTTATAAGTGTCTTGTTTAAATAATTAGTGACACTTTTTCTTTGATCAAATTGATTCATATTGTTATTCTTCTATGCTAATTTAAAACTTAATCCATGTAAAAGTCTAAGACAGATTTTAATCTCTCATGGAGAAAGCTTTCCCCCAAAATGGAGTTTTCCAGAAAATATTTTAATTTTTAAAACATCATTAATTGAAAATAGTTATTTTTCTATAAGGGATTTGTGAATCAATCACAAGCCAAGATGGTAATGTTATTTTTTGTATGTGATGTATTGCATATACAAACACATATACACAATACATAATACATGCTTAATAGCATTTTTAAGCAACTAATATTACTGAGACCTCTAAAGGCAATCAAATGTAATCTCATTTTATGGCTTGGATCTAAAATGTTTATGTGTATTTGCAACATACTGTCAAAGGGTTAATATCCTTAATATTAATTTATTCACAAATAATTAATAAGTTTACATAAAAACAGAATGCCAGACTTTACTTATCAAATTCACATTTTTTAAAATTACAGTTGGTCAGGGCACTAGGAAACTGGTACTCTCATGTGCTACTGGTAGGTATTAAATAATAGTTTACTGAAAGGCTTTTGGAAATACTTATCAAAGACCTAGAAAATGCACATGATGTTTGATCCAGCAACAACACTTCTAGCAATTTAGGAATCTAGTCTCAGGAAATAATCACAATAAGAATTTTGTTACAGAACACTGAGAAATATTGGGGAAATTAAAAGTACAACAGAAGATTGATTAAATACATTTTACTCACCATTTTTTTATTAAACAAATGAAGGAATATATATCCTTTTAAAAGGAATAGTGCACATAAATATTTTTATGTTAGGGCAGATGATTACAATATAAAATAACATTTTTATTTTTTAAATGCATATATGTGAATAAAAAAATTGGCAGGTATATATAAAAATATTAATAGTGTTTTTTGGGGGGTTACAGGCTAATCTTTATTTTCCTTCTCTGAATTTTTTATAATAAACATAATTGCTTTTATAAGAGTGTCATTGCAAACATTTATGTAAACTTTAAATTATTTATACAAGAACAGTCTTATTAATCTTATAAAAATATGTAGATAACATAAATATTGAATAGTTCTTTCTTCCTTTTACTATCCCCAATTCTACTCATTTTCCAAGATGTAACTACTATTAAGAGTTTGATGTATCCTTCTTATAAATGAGATTGCATTTCACTAATCCACAGAACCAAAGTCTACTTAACTCCATGAATATTTATATTTCTCTCTTGTTTTTTGCTATTATAAACAATGCTTCAATAAACATCTTCATACATATTTCACCAAATACAGGTACAAATAATAATCTAGGATAAAAAGAAACTGGTGATAGGTTGATGAGAATGGTTAATGAGAAGTTAAAATCACCTTCCAAACTCCACCAGTTCTCAGTGACTCATGTGAGTGCCTGCCTATTGTTTACATTCATCAGTGGTGGATAGTACCTCTTTTTTTAATAGTCAATCAGATGAGCAAAAAGATCGTATCTCATTGTTGCTTTTCCTGATTACTCGTGCATTTGAACATCATTTCAAATCTTAATTGGTCATTTTTATTTTTCTGTCAATTGCCCTTTTTATTCTTGGTCTATGATTTCTTTAATTGCTTTGTACTGCTCTTCATATTTTGACTGTTCCCATTATTTATTGCATATGTTGCAAATATTTTCTCCCTGCCCTTTTTCTTTCCTTTTTCATAAAAAATTGAGGTAAAATTTACATATGGTGAGTACACAGTTCAATTTTATAAAAGCTTACTTTTGTGTCATTTTTATTTATTTTTTTCTTTTTTTTAAAAATTTTTTGTTTGAAGTATTACAAATAGTTTTTTTAAAAACGATGTGTTTTCAGTTGTACAGAAATTTTTTATTTACTGTCAATCTATTTCATGGCTTCTCAAATTTTCATCATGCTTAGAAAGGACTTCAACGGACCAAATTTAGAATAATCTTTTATACTTTTTGTGATATTTTATATATTTATTTTTTTAATCTATTTAGAATTTAGTTTTGTATTTTATGTGAGATGGTGATATGCTTTAGTTTTACTTTTCTAAATTGACAGTAATTAACTTAGCAATAGTTTCTCACCCATTTGAAATACCATTTTTATCATAAACTAAGTTTCTTTGGATTCATGCTTCAGTGTCTGAGCTCTGTATTTGTTCCCTTAATCTAATTGTGTATTCTTGCACAACTGTCACAATGTCTTAATTATCATAGGTTTACAGTATATTTTCATATCTGGCGAGGCTATACCCCCCTCACATATCAAATAGTTCCCTTATGGTCTCATTCAGTTTCTCTTCAATAAGTAATTGATAATCAGCTGGTCAGTTTCCATGGAAAATATTTAGTGGGATTTTGACTGGAATTGCATTCAACCTCTGGGCAATTTGAGGGTAACTGACATCTTTAACCATGTTGGGTCTGGCAATCCAAGATTAAACTGAGATATTGTTTCATTGTCTCTTGGCATCTAGCCTTAGTAATGAAACATACAACGCTTACTTGATATCTATTCCTTTGTAGATTATTTGTTTTTCCCTCACCTTATCCTTGGTATTCTGATGTAGGCTCTTTCAACTGAAAGCTTCTATTTTCCTCTCGATCTAGAAAACTTTCTTCTATTATTTCTTGGATTATTTGCTCTTATCCTTTGCATTCTCTTTCAGAGATTCTTCAAAATGTGTAATCTCATTAACCTTTCCTTCTTTTTAATACATATTTTCTCACATTTTATAATTTAAAAAAATGTTTGTTTTTATTGATTTCAGAGAGGAAGGGAAAGGGAGAGAGACAGAAACATCAGAGATGAGAGAGAATCATCAATTGGCTGCCTCCTGCATCCCCCCCCTTCTGGGGATCCAGCCTGCAACCTGAGCATGTGCCCTCATGGGGAATCAAACCGTGACCTCCCGGTGATAGGTTGAAGCTCAACCACTGAACCACACTAGTGGGGCTTATAATTTTTTGGGAAAAGGAAGTAGTGCATAATCAGATCACAATTTTAATCCAATCTCTCTATGCATTATGAAGGGAATTTTAAAATAAATTTCAAATTACAACTTGATTGAATTGAGCTCTGGCTATTTCCTCAACGAATCTTAGAATCTTATAGAATTTTTCATTCACTGAACCAGTATTTATTTTGGGCTTAATTTCCGTCTGGAACTGTTCTACTAGGTGTACCATTAATAATGTGGATTTTTCCAATAGATGGAGTTACACATATGTTGATATATAGGCGATTTGATATGTATGCTATTTTGTTGTATTGCTCCTTCAGATTACCACTTGTTCCAATTGATGGCACACGCACTTTCTGAGTAGCACTTCAAAACATACTAAGAAGTGGAAAATTGGATCTCTGAATGGTCTGTCTCAAAACAAGTTCTATTGGGATGGTATCCACAAATTACCTGAAAGATGGGGGAAATGTGTAGCTAGCGATGGACATTACTTTGAATAAAGCACTTTTGATATTTCTCTTGAAATTATCGTGTTTTCTTTGATTACAAAATCCGAATTTTTAACCCATTAATAGCTAATCCACATTTTTAACCGGTTAATTATTCAAAGTAATGTCCATCGCTAGCTACACATTCCCTCTATCTTTTAGGTAATTTGTGGATACCATCCCAGTAGAACTTCTCTTTATTAATTCTTGTTTGGAATGATCTTGGAGACAATGACTGTTGACAATTATGAGAAGCTAAAGATATCCCTCCAACCTCCTTGGTATTTTGACCAACTTTAAATAGATCTTACCAAGAAAAGGAATCAGTAGCAAATGACAAAGTATCAATAGCAAATTTAAAAATTACTTAAGGTAATAGTTATTCTCCTATGGTTCAGAAATTAAAATAAAATTAAAACTGGAAGATAAGTGACAGCATTGAACTTAAGGGAAAAACTGAGAAATAAGCACTGAATCGATATAGACTTTAAATGTTTTAAAGAAAGGACATAATCTTCTCGTCAAATTTGTACGGGGAGAAATTGACATAGGGAAAGCAATTTAGATTTACTTTGAACATAATTACACTATTCTGCAGTATCATTTTTGCCATCAATTGCTCTTCCGACATCCCCTTTTCTATCACCATCACCAGAGGCAAGCAGAAGCATCTGAAGAGTTTGAAGAGGGGGACTAGCAGTGCTCCTGCACCGTGTGCTCACGTGGAAGCATTTCCCCGCGGCTCTGTGTTTACAGGGTTTTATTTGAGTAGAAGTACTGCAGAAACCTGAGTGATAGTGGCTCAGCTGTGGGCAGAGCCTGAGGTTCTTTTGCTCTTTTTCACTCTGGAAGCTGTGTTCCTTACTTTGTCTCAGAGACGGAGAACAGGCCCAAAACGTGGTTTTGCAAGCTTTGGCAACCTGGAGATTTCTATCCTATAAATGGATTAGGAGGGAATCTTGAGTTTACTTAATATGATTGGTGAAATTTTTCTTCCATTTCCACCCAGCAAAAGCAGCCAATTGCCCAAGTGAGACAAAGGCTGAGTGTCTCAGGCTGTCATTATTGGCATCTAGTAGAGTCCTGGTCTGAAGAGTGATGTCTATGAAGAGCCCAAACCTTTCCCCTGGATCTTGCCCAGGATCATGGTCAGAGTCTTCCTGCTCATGCAGATGACTTCAGAACTCATGGGATCATACAATCCACACACCAGCAGGTCTAGGACAATTTTCTTGTACTTTCTCATCTTGTTGGGTTCTCACAGGCCATGGTTTTCAGGCCTCTCATTGACATGTGACACTTTTTACACTGGATCCTAGGCTCTTTCTGTCAACAGGAAAAACACATTCTTCAGAGGCTCCCCCTTCTAGAACCTCAGTTTCCAAGAGATCCCGGAGAAGAAAGACATCACTGATGTCCTTTTCTTCTTGGGTTGGGAGGTGGAGATGGAAAGGGGCTAGTCCAGGATTCTTCTGTTTGGTCCATGGATTTGAACTCATCTGCTGAGCTCCAGAGCTGGGGCAGCAGCTCAAAAGGCACAGGGACATATGAGGAAGACTGAACTGTCTGGCTTCAGGTTGAGAGCTGGAGGGGCAGCTTTCTCCCAGACAGAAGTGCTGGCAGAAGCCATTGTTCTTTTGCTGAGCCCTTTCCCCACAGAGCCAGCAGGCAGGCACAAAATCTGAGTCTCCATCAGTCTCAACCTTGGTACTATTGACATTTCTGAATGAATAATTCTTTGTTGTGGGAGGCTGCCCTGGCTATTATAGGATGTTTAGCAGCATCTCTGGCTTCTACCCTCTGTGACAATCAAAACATCTCTAAACATTGTCAAATGTCCCCTGATGGGCAAAATTGCCCCTCTCCCCCCAAAGCACTGGTGTAGTAGAAGAAATATCTAATCTATTATTGGAAATATGTTAGTGGAAAAGTATATACAATATAGTATTGACACAAAGAGGGTAATAGCTAACCTTGCCTGGGGTTCAGGAAAGGTTTTAAGAAGCAGAAGACACTAGGTCTGGGTTGTGAAGAAAGAATTAAGTGCTTGACAGGCAAACAAGGGGAGACAAAATAATTAATAGTAATATTAGAAAGAAAAACAACATCTAAAAACAGAAAGGTTGACATAGTTTGGTGTCTATGTAGAATTCTAGTTCAGTGTAGATTGGAACATAGATTTGACGGCTGTGGTGAAGGGAGAAGGAAGCAATAAAGCTGAAGAGGTAGTTAGAGACAAGGTTATAAAAGAACTTGCAGGCTATGTTAAGAAAAGTTGGGCTTTATTGAGTTATGATGGTAAACCACTGAAAGTATTAAGCAGGGAAATGGCATTTTAGAAAGGTACTTTTTTTTTAAATAGGCAGGGAATGGTTTAGAAGGAGATAATATTGGAAATAGATTAGGTAGAAGATAGTTACAATAGTCAAGGGCCTAAACTAGGGTTATGGGGGCTAAAGAGATGGGAAATGGCACAATCAATATACAGGAAGTATAACTTATAAGATTTAGTGATTGCTTAGCTATGGAGAATAAGGAATTGAGAGGAGTTAGGACAATGTCAGATATCCCACTATTGAGTTAACTCATTATTGTGGCATTACACAAGACTGTAAAATTTTAAGCCAAGATTAGATAAGGACTAATTTTTTTTCATTTATTAATGATTTATTAATAGACGATTGTATCCATAAAATGACTAAGTTCTACAAATACAACGAAGGCCAAATAATTCAAGGATGGGATAATTTTTCAACATCTCTGTTGAAGAACTATGGTACTGAGGACCTCTACTGTTGAGAATATGAATAGCTTCAACATTAAGATTAAACATTCAATAAAAACGTTACCTAGGCACCGGCAATCTACAGCTTACCCAGAGTTCAGACATTATTTTCAGAAGCAGCTAGTTATGTCACTGGAGCTTAAACAGAAATGTTAATAGAGTAGAATCTAGGTCTCCTCCCACCTCCTGGAATACTTCTTCACCTCCAGGTGCCCCACATTCTAATACTGTCTTCTGGCCTATGAGTCTGTACTCGGCCTGAATACTGGTGGGGTTTTTGTGTGTGTGTGTGTGTGTGTTTCTTTGAGAAACAATTACACAAATTTAATGTTCATGCAGTTTAAATTCATTGATGCTAAGAGTTGGAATAAGCTATAATCCAAATTCTCCCAGTCTATGCTCAAGTCCTTTTAGAAAGGGAAGAGAGTGTGTGTGTGTGTGTTTTTGTCCAATCCTTGCTTCTAGAAAAAAGAGCTCCATCTGAAATGGAGGGCTTAGAAATGCAAACTGGTCAACAGAAATATTCCCTTTTCCAGATAATTTTTCCTTTACGTAACCTACCCAAATGCTGGTATGTTGACTGAAAGCACCAGATTTTCCTACAACTGACCCCTCCACAAAGTCTGAATCCAAAAGATGTTTGAGTTTGCCAAGCAACTGAGCGTAGGACACACACTTCCCTCAGGTTTCCTTACAGTTATCTCAAAAGATTTTTAAATAGTTCAATTATTTTTAAAGTGTTGTTTGTTTGCTTATTTTTTTGTTTTGTTTTGGTGAGAAGCTTTTCTCAAATGTCACAAGCTATAGGGTTAGGGAAGATTTCTTTTGTGATTATATTTAGCATACACATGGGTATGGCTCTTTAAACTATGAGCTTTCCCTTTAGGGAAGCCTTAGTTCCATTATTCCCACAATATTCATTGATAGCTATTAAACTGACCCAAGGGTTTCCCTAGGTATAGTTTGGCTAATAAATATCAGACATACTAGTGTTTGAATTTGGGCTCTGCCATTTATTAGTTTATTGTTCAAGTTACTTAACCTCTCTGACTCTCAACTTTTTCCTGTTTTAAAATGGGGGTTTGACGAAGTTTGAATAAGTTAGCATTTATGAAAAATATATGACAGAGACCAGCACAAAGTTATTGCTGAATATATCTAAATTTCCCTTCTCTTCCTTTTCCTTCCCTTTATAAAGAGCACAATAAATGATCACTTCAAAGTGAGTTATTTAACTGTCTATAAAACATGCCTAGGTGGAATCCTTCATCAACATCATGTTTTCAAGCCAAATGTGAGTCAAACCAAATTCTTCCCTTTATCGGACTGTGTTTTTAGCACAAGAAAGGCAGTCAAAAGAAACTAGGTGTTAGAGGGTTTGGTTGTACGCACACAGTACCAAAGGCATAATCCATTTTGTATAAGAAATCCAATAGAATTAGAAAAGAGTTTTTAGTCAGCATCTATGGTCACATGTGAACATGTCATTTGGTACAAGAATTGATGAGGGAGAAAAGCCTACTGAAGTTCGAAACAAACAAACAAGAAAACGGCAGCCCCGAAAGCAGAGGAGGCTCACACTATCACTGGCACCAGGTAAGCAAGTTCCCAACAGGCAACGTGCACATTTAGTCACTCTATACAAAGGAAGCTCAATAGCTGTCATGCCTCAGCTTGAGGACTCATAGTTAGGTCATCCCTTCACAATTTTTTGTTTGTTAAAAGGGAATGTGAAACCATATGCAGAGAACCACATGCTAAAATACAAATTGAAGCTAGTGCATAAATGTATTTTCACACAGCCAGAGATTTTGTTGTTTTCAATGTTTAGGGTGAAATGTGAAAGCTAATGGCTCCTATTCATTTTGAAAATGAAGAGGGAGGAGCAGTCAGGTTGAAGGAATAATGGGTTAGCAATCAGGAGATCAAGGGACTAGCCCTTGCTTCTGTCATTGCCTATCAATGGAACCTAGGACAAGTCCCATACATACAGTGCTTTGGTTTCCCCACCAGAATGTTCTAAATAACAATTCTGGCATGCACCTCAAAGGGAAAAGATAATAAGCATAGAATACTTTGCAATCTTCCTTAAGACCGTGTGACATAAATCCCAGTCATTACTACCACTAATACGCTAGGATGATAGTACCTGCAGGGAGGTAATCATCACCCTGTAGAGAGAGTAAGCTATTAATCACCTCCAATCCCTCAAGTTGTGTGTCAAGTCAAGGACAAGTGAGAGATATGCCAACTATAGCACTGGTGTCAGAAGGATTTTCTGTAAGCCTCAAGCCTTCACTGTGAACATTTTGCTTCTCAGAAAAAAGATTCTGCATCCAAAGTAACCTCATTGCTATGAGAAGGTCTGATCTTGACTAGTTTCTCTTGAGGCTTTCCATCTTGGCAGCAGCGCTGTGCTTCTCACCAAAGCTGAAGTACTTGCGCCGGATTGTATTGTCAACATAAGCAGGGGGAAAGATGCTTACGTCAGCTGAGAAACCCATTTCCAATTTAGGGTTAGAAAATGCCTTTCTAAATCCAAATTGTATCTTTTAGCTTAGAATTCCCCTCTAACTAATGCGGTCACGGCAGATCAAATGCTTAGACTGATAAATGTGTAAGGGATTCACTCATTGACAAAGCCCAGAATCCAAAGGTGATTAGTCGGCTAAAGAGGGAAGATGCGCACCAGACGACCTTGTTTGTCACTTGGCCACTTAATCACATTAATCCCTCCACAAGAACTTCATCTGCATGGCAGGAAATTAAACACTGACAAAAATAAAACCAAAGCCCCCAAACCACTCCAGACACCTGTTTCACAAAAGTAAGTGTGATAAGATTGTCCGTGGGTAGCAATTTATTTTTCTGTAAACATTCTTACGATTTTTTTTTGACACAAATAATTTAGGATTCATTTCCATAAAGGTGCTTTTCCTATAATGTAGATAAGTGCTATATTCCAGGTAAAAAGCAGACCAGATTCTAATTGAAAGCCAAGAGTGTCCTCTAAGTGTGGTTACTAAATCAATAGATTTCCTATTTCAAAAGGAAGCCAATTTAGAGATTTCTTCTAACTGTGCCAAAACTACTAAAAGTGACCTTTGTTTCTGCACATACACTTAACCTAGTTGATTCTGATCAATTTTCCCTCATGATCCTTACATTGTTTAAATAAACTCTTTATAAGGCAGACTCTAATCTTTTAAAGTCCTAGTATGGAGAGAATTATTTAAAGGTGTTTTTTTAAAATCCAAATTAAATATATTAATTTAAAGACTTTAAATTTTATCTTAAAAAAAACAATCCACACAGCCATTATTTGATAATTATTTTTCTACTATGTTCCATTTTTAGTTAAAACCACAGACATAAAACCATGCGCAAATCAGTTCAACATTTGAGAAAATATTAGTGAAACAGTAAAGTAGAAAATAATTTCTTCTGAAAAAAATCTACCGTTTACAGGCAGTGCTAATTAAATTTTTAAATTTAAAAGTAATTTAAAATGGAAAATCTTTCATCAGAGTTAACTTTAAGCAGAATTTAGTTTCCCTTTAATAGTGCAAATGTACAGAAAATCCCAGCGATGTTCAAATGCATTAGGCACCTATAGAGCAACAACATCCAAGCGGAAACAACTCGGAAAAGATCCATGAAGGTTTTCGTGACTGCTGGAGAGTCAGCTCAGAGGACCACAACTTTCAAAGCACACCAGTGTAGGGAGTAAAACATTCAAACACAAAATGAGCACTCAGCAAGAGCTGCAAAGGACGCTTTTACCTAATTAAAAGCTTAAAATCACAGAACTTCAGAGCACTGCCGTTTCAGCTTAACTTTGCCAAAATAATCAAGCAGAATGAAGCAAAACAAATAGGGGAACAACAAGCCTACCACTCTGGTTTTGATTTGCTGCCCATTACAGTTGAGCAGCTTGGCCTGCTGGGGCTAGACTGCTTTCAAACGTCTTCCAAATGCCCTATAATGACACCTAATTTTACATTTAACTCTTGGAGGAAAAAGTTGTTTTCCTTGTGATAGTATTTGTCCTATGTGAACATCATCAAACTGTTTGTTCTAATCTGTTGGAAAGAATCATAAAGTTCATCTGAAATGAAGGCTTTCCTAGTTAGGAAGGTGACTGAAAAGATTTAGTTCTTTAGCCTGTCTTTAAATCTTCTAAATGAAAGATGATTTACAATTAAGCTATGAAAATGTGAACACTCTCAAGTCTGGAAAGTTTCAGTCTGAATTGAGGTATCCTAAATCAATGCAAAGACTCTGTCTTATAGAACCAAATCTTACCCAAAACAGCCTCTATGCTCAAATCTTAATAAATTATAAAGGGTTTACACACTATGTCTAATTCAGCTAGTTTCAGCTGCGACACTACCAGTATTTCCCTATAATGTGCCATGAAAAAATAATAGGGCTTATATTTAAAGACAAAATGGCATAAAGTACTAGGAGTTGTCACACAAAGATCATTTTCCTTGAGAAAAATATGATTATACTTTTAATGATTTGAGAAGGTAGATTAGAAAAATAAGGTGTGCTAGGCTCTTCAGAAGACCTCTCTAGATTTAGTTGCAAATTAGGGTGAATTTTTACAAATGGAATCCTTGAATTGTTTAAATTGTTAGCCAGTTTAGGATTATCAAGTTTGGGGACCTGTTTAGCATAAACTCCTTGCGTTCTCTTCTCTGTACTTGCAACATCCTTGCCCTTCTTCAGAGATCTTATTTCTATTCAACAAGCAATATAAGCAGTAGAAAGACCATGGTTAGAATCCTGGATTTCTTTTCACCGGAGCTCATTTTCCTCATCTTTAAAACAATGAATGAGACCAAGTATCTCTAAGAATTCATTCCAGGTAAAAACTGAGTTCTCAGCAAAAGAAGAGTAGCCACATATCACATCACCCAGGCCTCTCAGCAGACCTTTGGGTAAATGCTGTAAAACTCCCCAACTAACTGATTATTGAAACAAGAACTAAAGGCCAAGAAACTAGATTCGGGGCGGGGTGGGGAGGCGGGGAGAGGAGGGGAATTGAGTAGAAAAAGTTGTTGTACACAGGATAGGTATGCATAAATTCCACTTCAGACAGTAGAAGGAGAAAAAGAGCATACAAATACAGAAAGAAGCTATGTAAAGAATGAGATTTACAAAATTGTGTCAGAAATGACACTTCCCAAAAAGAATAGATAGAATTTTTCAATTACATGTATTACAGTGACATTGGTAATACAATTATATAGTTTCAAGTGTATAGTTCTATGATACATCATCTGAATATAGCATTGTGCACCCACCACCCAAAGTCAAATCTTCTTCCATCACTATATAGTTGACTCCCTTTCTCAAAAATGAGGGTACTCACACTTTTTTGTCTTAGACAAAAAAAGACAATGTAGATAGTGGCTAGAACACTGAGCTAGAACTCAGAAGATTCTATGGCAGTTTAGACTCTGCCATTTATTAAGAATATGTGATTGAGAAGTCACTTCACCTGTCCAGACATCATTTTACTTATCTGTAAGAGGAAGAAGTGGGACTAGATCTTGAAGGTCCCTTAGAGATCCTAAATTGTATAAATTGACATGATTAAACAAAAGCATTCTTAATTAAAGTTAGCTGAGAATCTAAGAAAGACCTTAAAAGTTGACATTAGCCCAGCCAGCGTGGTTCAGTGGTTGAGCATCAACCTATGAACCAGGAGGTCACGGTTCAATTCCCGGACAGGGCACATGCCGGGTTGTGGGCTCGATCCCCAGTGTGGGGTGTGCAGGAGGCAGCCAATCGATTCTTTCTCATCATCTCTCTCTCTCTCCCCCTTCCTCTCTGAAATCAATAAAAAAATATTTTTTTAAAAGTTGATATTAATAATAATATCCACTTCATAAATTTTGGAAAATTTAAAGAAACAGTGATTGTGGAAGTGTTTTGTAGGCTGCAAAATGCTATAAAAATGATGGTAGTGAATATTTTTATTTATTAACATTTTAGAAAAATGAGGAGTTAATATTGATAAAATTTTGGCAATGCAAAAGTAGATAGTTGACATACTTTCTGAGCAAATAATGGATTCAAAGTAATATGTCTAATCTCAGTATAACTGATAAATAAGTTTGCAGATATAAAGGGGGGGAAGCTCATATAAATATTGTGGAGAATATGGGCAAATAGGAAGCCTGTAATAAATCGCACCAGAAATTATATAGCTATATACATATATTTTAAGGTTTGGACTCTTAGTCTAACTCAAATCACATTTAAACACTCTTACTTCTATTTTTAAACAGCATGAAGCATACAATGGAGCTAAGTTTCTTCCCTATGGCTCCAGCACATTAACTTACTTATTTCCATTTTCCCCAGTACATTCTTTTAGCTCCCTTCCAGAGAGGTGGCATATATTTCACTCACTTTTCTGCTTCATTTGACTGCTTGCTAATTAGCCAGGTTGAAATATCTTTTCAAACCTATCCTTACCGTGAGTTAATCAACCTAAATAGTCACTTTTGAGTGCTGCAATATAAGGCATACTATCCCTGACACGTTCCTAGATCCTACTGGCGTGGGTCCAGAATTTGGGACTGGAAATCCAATCAGAACCATGCTTTCCTATGAAATTTGACCTTATATTATTTTTAACACATACAGTCCAGCAGAAACAAACAGCTGTGAAAAGGAACTTCATATTAAGCACATAGCGGGCTGTGGGGTAAACATCCCATATTATGCCAAGTGTATAGCTGCTATGGTCTCTCATGTAGCTTTCCTGTTGTTGGAAGGTATAAGCCTATCCATCAGAATACGGCTGAGCTACACTAAAGCAGGTGGTCTGGTCTAGGGATCCTTTGGAGAAGATGGTTCTAGAGAGATGGGGAAAACACTGGGCTCCTTTTTTCCAGTCCTTTTGCATTTCTCATGTTCCACAAAGGTCAAACAAATTTCATAAAAGGAAATTAAAAGGTAAAAACCAGCACTCTATTTTGTCACATAACCCCACCAAAGCCAGGGTGTTTGGAGCTCCCCATTTCAACGAAACAGTGGATTTCATTTTTTAAAAGTCTCTGGCTATTTCATATGCAATAATTCTTCAGAAGAGGACATAATGCTGGTATTTCTTTTTTAGGATGTAATGAATTAGATAATAATAAACTGGACACTGCTTTCTAAATGATTGAATTTTTCATTGATTTCCTTTACTTACAACATGTGTGTAAGCACATGTACTATATGTGTGATTCTATCTTTAAATACATGCCTATTAAGGAAGCAAGCACAATATTTCTAGGTGCCAATTTTGAAAGTCCTCATGTAACACTTCCTTTTGCTGCCAAATGGAATAAACCCATTTTGTTTAAAACATATAGTTTCAGATACCTGCAGTGCAAGTGGGAAGATTTATGTGGCAAAATTCACCTTCAGGTAACACACAGAAACTATATTTATAATAATTAATATTTGAGAGGCAGCATAGCATTGTGGGTAAGCATGCTGGCTATAGATGTAGAATGCTATGCTTGAATTCAGGTGCTACCGCCTACTACTGTACAATCTTTCTTTGCCTTGATTGTCTTATCTTCAGTGGAGATTACAATAGCATCTAGGATTAAGTTAATATGTGTAAATTGCACTATGCACAACACATACTAGTGCTCCAAAATGGTAGTTATTATTACTTGCATAATTCTGTGCTTTAAAAGTGTTCTCACTGCATCTCACTGGGTCCTCCTAATAACCTTGCTCCTGTGAAGCAGCATAGTGTTGTTAAAAGTATGGATTCTGGAATCAGACTACTTAGGCTAGAAGTCTAGCTTCCCCACTTACTAACTATGCAAAGTGGTTAAATTTCTTTTCTAAAGCTTCAATTTTCTTATCTGAAAAATAGGAATGATAATAGTATCCACCTCATGGCATTACGTGTACATATGCAAAGTACCTGTAACTTAGAAGAATACCTGTAACACAGCAGATATTTAATAAATATTAGCAATTATTATCTTCATTTTAAAGATGTAAAAAAATGATTTCAAAGAGGCAACTGATTTGCCTAAGGGCAATTACCCACAAAGTAATAAAGTTATAAATAAGAAAAACCCCACCTACTAAACTCTTATAAACTACTATGTTTACTCCAGAAAATATACAAATGTATGCATTAAGTTTAGTGTTGGGCACTGGTGGCATAAAAAGAAGACAATGCCTCTAAATGTAACAGAAATTATTTCAATATAACATGCTGAATAGAGATTTGCAGAGATCATTATGGGGCCAGGAAAAAAGGGACTTAAAATTTTTTTATTTTTATTGATTTTTGAGAGAGGAGGGAGGGAAAGAAGATGTTTCTAACATCTCGGCTGCCTCCTGCAAGCCCCCTCCTATAACCAGACATACCATACTGGGAATCGAACCAGCAACCTCTTGGTGCATGGGACAAGGTCCAGTCCACTGAGTCATGCCAGCTAGGTGAGAAAGGGACTTTTTAAAATACAACCTAGAACCTCAGGAGATAATGATGCCTCAATTGGAGTCCTAAAAGGTGAATAAGAATTAGCCAACCAAAGATTCACAGGAAGGGCAATCCACGTAGAGGAAACAATGAATAAAAAGGCACCAGAGATATGAAATAGCATATGTGTATATGTTACAATTAAGAAAATCAGTATTAGTAGAGCATAAAATTCTAGATGGAGGGATGTAGAAAATAAGATTGAGCAATGACAGGCCAGAGGTCTTACATGCACATTAAAGAACTCACACTTTATTTGGTTGGCAATGAAGTTTTAAGCAGGAAGTTGTAGGCAGACTGTTCTGGATGCAATATGTATGACGGATTTAGAAGGTAAGATTAGAGAGAGGCAGGAAACCTGGCTAGGAGGCAAGATATGAAGCAGGTCTGACCTAGAGTATGAGAAGCAGAGATGGAGAGGTTTGTCCTTAGGCTATATCTATTGGGTATTGACAAAACTTGGAGAAAAGTGAGACTGGTAAAAACATTTTATAGTAGTGATACTATCAAAGCACGTTAATATAGCACCAATTTTATAGTTTTGGTTTTTAATTACTTTTCTAATTGTTGACAGTTTACCTGGTATCACACATATCTTGAGTCCTACAAATACTATATCAATATACGTTTGTCATTTCCTCAATTAGACTGTAAGTTCCCTGAAGACAGTAACTTTTTCTTATATTTATCTAACAGTATCTAGTTCATTCCTGAATACGTAGTAGACATACTATGAATACTTGATTAGTGAACCTTTCTTATGTTAATATAGTGTGATCTTATAAGGAAAGTACAATTCTTACTATAATAAAGCCTAATATCAGTGAGTGACATGGCTAATAACATAAGTGATTAATTCATCTAAAAATGAGAAATTCTAAAAGTAAAACATAGTCTCAGAATGGCCAATAATTAAATTTTCAAATTACTTTTATGAAAACAAAAACTAATAATAATATCAAGAATTTCCAGAAAAGGAAGCTATACCTTTAAGAAAAGTTGCTGTAACATAACTGGGAAAGAAAACCTTTTCAGAGACATGATCAAAGGATTACCATGTTCAACTTAAAGAGCAACTTACACACCTGCTGAAATATTAGTTTTCTATTAATGTTTACCGGGCACTAGACTCTTTAGTATTTTTCTTACAGCTCTTCTATGGGATGGAAAGTTGACAAAAGGTTATTTCTCTGTACCTTTTGAAAATTCTACTTTTATCTGGGGGCTGAATCTTCTTTTGTCCCTCTCTTTTGTTCTACTGTACACATTGGTGGATTTTAATTGAAGTGACTCATCATTGATGCAACTTGTGAAAAGTTCAACATAACTGGCAATTAAATGAAGGCATTTTGGAAAACATTACAACTTTTGTGTTAATGGGTGTGACCCAAAAGATGGGCCTAGTGAATATTCCCTTTTATGTATTATGACTCCACCACATTAAAACCAGATAATAAATAAACACTAAATACACTTTAAAGTGCAAGGTATTATCAAGCAAAAATCATTGATCTTGTACCTAACATGTTAACAATGACCAAACAATATTACCTATGAGTAAAAGAGTACTGTATGCTATATAAATTGTAAATTGTTTGAGCTCATTCAAAAAATATTTTAAATTTGCCTTGAACTTCTTTTCACTGCAAACAGTTATTACTAGGAACTATTGTCTCTATGAAATCCAACAATGAAAATGAAGCAAAAACAAGCTAAGAATAACTTAACAAACACCTATTTTTCTATAGAGCTGGAAAGTTGAATATTTTAAAGATAAAAGAAGTTTCAAATACCCTAGATTAACATAAACATTGACTTCTTTATCTGGTTTTTAACCATGTTGCTCTCCAAGACAAGAAACTGCATGCTAATTAACACAGGTCTCATTTCAAGTGAAAGTTCAAAGAAGAAGCACACATGGGAAGGTATTACAAAGTTATGGTGACTAATTCTACCAGAGAACAACTAGGTATCTTTGTTTTGAGTGTTTTATGTGCATTTTTGTTACTCAAGGCCAACTTTTTTAGATGGCTTGAGCTCTTGGTGGGAAACATTCCCTGCCTACCTCTATCTATCTCCATTTAAAAAAAAAGTATTTTTTAACTTTCAAACTGAATCAATACTCACTGTGAAAAGAAGCCAGAAAGAAATATTGCAAATGTGCAAGTCATTACCATAAGCACTGAAAATAGAAAGCTTTTACAAGTTCATTTTAACTCATTTATCTCCTCTGTATTTACCTAACCAACCACACCTATGTTGACATAATGATTCACAGAGAAAAATAAGAACCCATATTTAAGCATAAAGATCAACAACAAAAAAATACCACCCAGGAAAATACTGTCATTGAGTCAAATCATGAGTAACTCAGAAAGATGTATAAATGAATTGTCAACCTAATGGCTCAGGTGCCAGAGGATACTAATTGGAGCCAAACCTCTTGTCCACCTTTGAGTTCTTGTAGCTAACAACATGAGCACAAAAGAAGAGGCAGAGTGGGAGAGGAGAGGATCAAGGACTTGCATCAGACTCCAGCCCAGAACAAATGCCTTTCCTGAGTCAAAGGAGAGGTTGCCTCTGTCATGTGCACAAGATATGAAAATCAGCCAGACTGGGGTGGAGTGTAGGGGTACCTGAATGATGTATAAAACCATCAAACAGCGAAGTTCACCCTCTGATAAAATTAGTGTCTCAAAGCAAATATGGTTGAAGGTTAAGTATACAATTGTTGCAAGTTCTCATCTAAAAATGTAAATGTCACCCCAATAAATTTAATAACATTTTTTAAAAAGATATAAACATACAGAGCCATGTATAGATATTAAATATGATTATGATCTAGCCCATACTTTTTAAAAAATTTCTTTATTAAGGTATTATATATGTGTCCTTATTCCTCCACCTCCCATTCATGCCCCCACCCCCCTGTTGTCTTTGTCCATTGATTAGGCTTACATGCATGCATATAAGTCCTTTGGTTGATCTCTCCTCCTTACCCTCACCCTCCCCTACCTTCCCTGAGGTTTGATGTTCTGGTTGATGTTTCTCTGTCTCTGGATCTATTTTTGTTCATCAGTTTATGTTGTTCATTATAGTCCACAAATGAGTGAGATCATGTGATATTTATCTTTCTCTGCCTGGCTTATTTCACTTAGCATAATGCTCTCCATCTCCATCCATGTTGTTGCAAATGGTAAGAACTCCTTTTTTACTGCATCGTAGTATTCCATTGTGTAGATGTACCACAGTTTTTTAATCCATTTATCTGCTGATGGGCACTTAGGCTGTTTCCAAATCTTAGCTATGGTGAATTCTGCTGCTATGAACATAGGGGTGCATATATCCTTTCTGATTCGTGTTTCTAGTTTCTTGGGATATTTTCCTAGAAGTGGAGTCACTGGGTCAAATGGGAGTTTCATTTTTAACTTTCTGAGGAAACTCCATACTGTTCTCCACAGTGGCTGCACCAGTCTGCATTCCCACCAGCAGTGCACGAGTGTTCCTTTTTCTCTGCATCCTCGCCAGTACTTGTCATTTGTTGATTTGTTGATAATAGCCATTCTGACAGGTGTAAGATGGTACCGCATTGCTGTTTTGATTTGCATCTCTCTGATGATTAGTGACTTTGAGCATGCTTTCATATGTCTCTTGGCCTTCCTTCTGTCTTCTTTCGAAAAGTGTCTGTTTAGATCAGTTGCCCATTTTTTGATTGGGTTGTTTATCTTCTTTTTGTTAAGCTGCATGAGTTGCCTGTAAATGTTGGAGATTAAACCCTTATCGTTGATATCATTGTCAAATATGTTCTCCCATGCAGTGGGCTTTCTTGTTGTTTTACTGATGGTCTCCTTTGCTGTGCAAAGCTTTTTATCTTGATGTAGTCCCATTTGTTTATTTTCTCTTTATTTTCCATTGCCCCAGGAGCAGTATCAGTGAAGAAATTGCTTCGGCATATGTCAGAGATTTTGCTGCCTGTGGATTCTTCTAGTATTTTTATGGCTTCTCGTTGTATGTTTAAGTCCTGTATCCATATTGAGTTTATTTTTGTATATGGTATAAGTTGGGGGTCTAGTTTCATTTTTTTGCATGTATCTGTCCAATTTTCCCAACACCATTTATTGAAGAGACTGTCTTGACTCCATTGTAGGTTTATGCCTCCTTTCTCAAATATTAATTGAGCATAGTGATTTGGGTCGATTTCTGGGTTCTCTATTCTATTCCATTGATCTATATGTCTGTTCTTGTGCCAGTACCAGGCTGTTTTGAGAACAGTGGCTTTGTAATATAGCTTGAAATCTGGTATTGAGATCCCACCTACTTTGTTCTTCTTTCTCAGGATTGCTGTGGCTATTCGGGATCTTTTTTATTCCAGATGAATTTTTGGAGAGTTCTTTCTAGGTCTGTGAAATATGCCATTGGTATTTTAACGGGGAGTGCATTGAATCTATAGATTGCTTTGGGTAGTATGGGCATTTTAATGATGTTGATTCTCCCAATCCATGAACATGGTATGTTCTTCCATCTGTTTACGTCTTCCTCTATCTCTTTTTTCAGTGTCCTGTAGTTTTCCCCATATAGGTCTTTTACCTCCTTAGGTAAGTTTATTCCTAGGTATCTTAATTTTTTTGGTGTGATGGTAAATGGGATTGCTTTTTTAGTCTCTCTTTCTGTAAGTTCACTATTGGTGTATAGAAATGCCATAGATTTCTTGGCATTGATTTTGTATCCTGCTACATTGCCAAATTCATTTATTAAGTCTATTAGTTTCCTGATGGAGTCTTTCGGGCTTTTTATGTACAATATCATGTCATCTGCAAATAAGGACTGCTTTACTTTGTCTTTTCCAATTTGGATGCCTTTTATTTCTTCTTCTTGTCTAATTGCAATGGCTAATACTTCCAGTACTATGTTGAACAGAAGTGGTGAGAGTAGGCATCCCTGTCTTGTTTCTGTTCTTAGGGGAAATGGTTTTAGTTTTTGTCCATTAAGTATGATGTTAGCTGTGGGTTTATCATATATAGCTTTTATTATGTTGAGGTATGATCCTTCTATTCCCACCTTGTTGAGAGTTTTTATCATGAAAGGGTGTTGGATTTTGTCAAAGGCTTTTTCCGCATCAATTGATATGACTATGTTATTTTTATCTCTCAATTTGTTTATGTGATGTATCACGTTTATTGATTTGCGGATATTGTACCATCCTTGCATTCCTGGGGTAAATCCTATTTGGTCATGGTGTATGATCTTTCTGATGCAGTGCTGGATCTGATTTGCTAGAATTTTGTTGACGATTTTAGCATCTATGTTCATGAGGGATATTGGCCTGTAGTTCTCTTTCATTGTTGTGTCTTTATCTGGTTTTGGCATTAGGGTGATGCTGGCTTCATAGAAGGGGCTTGGAAGTGTTCCTTCCTCTTGAATTTTTTGGAATAGTCTGAGGAGGATAGGTTTTAGTTCTTCCTTGAATGTTTGGTAAAACTCCCCTGTGAAGCCGTCTGGCCCCAGGCTTTTGTTTGCTGGAAGCTTTTTGATGACTGCTTCAATTTCTTCCATAGTTATTGGCCTTTTGAGATGTTTAGATTCTTCCTGATTGAGTTTTGGAAGGTTATATTTTTCTAGAAATATGTCCATTTCCTCCAGGTTGTCCAGTTTGTTGGAATAGAGTTGTTCATAGTATTTTTTAATAATCCTTTGTATTTCAGTGGGGTTTGTTGTTATTTCACCTCTTTCATTTCTGATTTTGTTTATTTGGGTCCTCTCTCTTTGCTTCTCCATGAGCCTGGCTAGAGGTTCATCAATCTTGTTTATACTTTCAAAGAACCAGCTCTTGGTTTTGTTGATATTTTGTATTGTTTTTTTGGTCTCAATGTCGTTTATCTCCACTCTGATCTTTATTATATCCTACCTTCTGCTTACACTGGGCTTTTCTTGTTGCTGCTCTCTTTCTAACTCTTTGAGTTGAAGGGTTAGGTAATTTATTACCATTGTTTCTTGTTTTTGCAGTATACTTGTAGAGCTATGAACTTCCCTCTCAATACTGCTTTCGCTGTGTCCCATAGATTTTGGATTGTTGTGTTTTCATTGTCGTTTGTTGCCATGATGTTTTTTATTTCTTCCTTGATCTCTCTGGTAACCCAGTCATTGTTTAATAGCATGCTGATTAGTCTCCATGTGTTTGATTTTTTTGGATTGTTTTTATTGTAGTTGATTTCCAGTTTTATGCCACTGTGATCTGAGAAGATGCTTGATATGATTTCTATCTTCTTGAATTTGAAGAGACTTTGCCTATGCCCCCAATATATGGTCTATCTTTGAAAATGACCCATGTGCACTTGAGAAGAAAGTATATTCTGTGGCTTTGGGGTGAAATGTTCTGAAGATGTCAATTAATTCCATCTGGTCTAGTGAGTCATGTAGGATTGATGTTTCTTTGCTGATTTTTTGTTTAGATTATTTGTCTAATGGTGATAGTGGGGTATTAAAGTCTCCTACTATGATTGTATTGCTGTCAATCTCTCCTTTGATATCCCCCAGGAGTTTTTTTATGTATTTCAGTGCTCCTGTATTGGGTGCATATATGTTTACCAGAGTTATTTCTTCTTGTTGGATTGCTCCCTTTAGTATTATGAAGTGGCCTTCCTTATCTCTTGTCATGTCCTTCACTTTGAGATCTAATTTGTCAGATATAGTATTGCTACCCCACCTTTTTTTTCATTTCCATTTGCCTGAGAAACTTTTTTCCATCCCTTCACCTTCAGTCGATGTGCGTCTTTTTTTCTGAGGTGGGTTTCTTGTAGACAGCAGATATATGGGTCGTGTTTTCTTATCCAATCTGTTACCCTAGGTCTTTTGATTGGGGCATTTAATCCATTTACACTTAAAGTTAATATTGATAGGTACTTATTTGTCGCCATTTTTATTCTTTACCCTTGTTCCTTCTTCACTTCCTATTTCTTTTTTTTTTTTACTACAGACTCTTGAGCATTTCTTGCATTGCTGGTTTGGTGGTAATAAACTCCCTTAGTCCTTTTTTGTCTGTGAAGCTCCTGATTTCACCTTCAATTTTGATTGATAGCCTTGCTGGGTACAGTATTCTTGAATTCAGACCCTTCCTTTGCATGACTTTGTATATTTCATTCCATTCCCTTCTGGCCTGATGAGTTTCTGTTGAGAAATCAGTCGCTAGTCTGATGGGGGTTCCTTTGTAGGTAACTTTCTGACTCTCTCTAGCTGCATTTAAGATTCTTACTTTGTCGTTGGTGTTTGCCTATTTTATTATAATGTGCCTTGGCGTCGGTCTTTTGGGGTTCATTTTGCTTGGGACTCTGTGAGCTTCTTGGATTTGTGTGGGTTTTTTCTTCCCTATATCAGGGAAGTTTTCTGTCATTATTTCTTCAAACAGGTTTTCTATTCCTTGCTCAGTTTCCTCTCCTTCTGGAACCCCTATTATATGGATGTTGTTTTGTTTTGTGTTGTCCCAAAGTTCCTTAGGCTCTCCTCCTGCTTTTTAATTTTTTTTCCTAGAAGCTGCTCTACTTGGATATTTTTTTCCTACCTTGTCTTCTAGCTCACTGATGCGGTCCTCTGCTTCTTCTAGTCTACTCTTGATGCTTTCTATTGAGTTCTTTACAGCAGCGATGTCATTTTTCATTTCTTCTTGGTTCTTCTTCATTTCCTCTTGGTTCTTACACATATTGTCGAATTTGTCTTCCATTCTTTTTAGCCACTTTATGACCATTTCTCTGAATTATTTCCCTGACAGGTTGCTTGCCTCCATTTCGTTTACTTCCTTTTCTGGTGATGCCTGCTTTTCTTTCATATGCGGGCTGTTTCTTTGTCTCCCCATGGTCTCTCTTCTCTGGGTGTCTGGTTATGTAGTTCTCTCTCTCCTTATCCCAGGAAAAATCTGACCTTTCTGTGGTGGAGTGTAGAGCTCCTCCGAATCCACGTGTTTGTGCCAATTGGGGACTCGTGCTCTGGGGTTCGCAGCTGTTCTGTGGGTGCCACAGTTGTAGATTTTCAGGCTTCCGATAACATCCACTTTCCCCTTCAAGATGGCGCGGTCTCCGAGTCCGAATCAGTGGCTCCAGGAGGGATCCCAGCAGCAGTGAGGGCTGCCCGGTCAGGGGAGCCCCGTCCAGCAATCCCCCACCTTCTCCTGGAGTATAGCTGTCCCTTAACTCTCCAACAGACACTCCCCGTGCAACCCTTAGCTGTTCTTTCTATCTGCTCCAGGACAAGGCTCAGGACACGTCTGTCTATTCCTCTGCCATTTTGTTTCTCTTCTAGCCCATACTTTTGACTTTTATATGGTTATCTACATAGTTTTATTCTTAAATTATCTGAATATTTTGAATCTACTTGCATTTCTCAATAGTGTTAATTTTTAAAAATATATATTTTATTGATTTTTTTTTATAGAGAGGAAGGGAGAGGGATAGAGAGTTAGAAACATTGATGAGAGAGAAACATTGATCAGCTGCCTCCTACACACCCCCTACCGGGGATGTGCCCACAACCAAGGTACATGCCCTTGACCAGAATCAAACCTGGGACCCTTCAGTCCGCAGGCCAACGCTCTATCACTGAGCCAAACAGGTTAGGGCAATAGTGTTAATTTTTATAAAATGCTTGTATTATGTATATGGCTAATGTTCCCTAGAAATTGAAATGTAATTAAAGAAAATTTGGGTACTGTACTTTTTTTTTTTTAATCTCACCTGAGGATATTTTTCCATTAATTTTTAGAGAGAGGGAAAGACAGAAAGAAATATCGATGTGAGAGAAACACATCGATTAGTTGCCTACTGCATGTGCCCAGACCAGGACCCGAGCCAGGGAGGGGCCCGGGCCCCTCGGGAGGGGCCTGCAACTGAGGTACATGCCCTTGACCGAAATCAAACCACAGGCCGACGCTCTATCCACTGAGCCAAACCAGCTAGGGCATTACTGTACCTTTCAAATATTATTTTCTTTGAATGCTTTATGTCTTATAGCTTAAATTCTGTATTATCATTTGTAACAGAAAAATATATAGAGTACATATATAAGAGTACATGTTTTGTAAGAATACATGTTTTCAATTCTTGAGTGTATAGGTGGGAGTGGAATTGTTGGGTCATATGGTAATTCTATAACTTTTTGAAGAACCACTAAACTGCTTATCACATCAACTATACCATTTTATATTAACATTAGCTATGCACAAGGGTTCCAATTTTTCTATATCCTTACCAATATTTGTCATTTTCCTTTTTAAAAAATTATTATAGCCCTGGTGGTTTGGCTCAGTGGATAGAGTGTCAGCCCTGGGACTGAAGGGTCCTGGGTTTAATTCTGGTCAAGGGCATGTACGTGCAGGCTCCCCTGCCCCAGTTGGGGCACCTAAGATAGGCAACAATTGATTTATCTCTCTCTTATCTATGTTTCTTTCTTTCTCTTTGTCTCTCCCCTTCCTTTCCATTCTCTCTCTTAACAATAAAAAATTTCAATGAAAAAAAATATCCTTAGGTAAGGATTAACAACAAAATTTATAGCCACCCTCGTGGATGTGAAGTGATATTTCATTGTGGTTTTTGTTTTGTTTTGCATTTCCCTAATAATAAACGATGTTGAACACCTTTTCATGTGCTTATTGGCCATTGCCTATTCAAGTTCTTTGCCCATTTTTAAATTGGATTGTCTGTATTTTTGTTGTTGAGTTGTAACAATTCTTTACATAGTCTGGATACTAGACCTTTATCAGATATATGATTTGCAAATATTATCTCCCATTCTTTAGATTGTCTTTTCATTATCTATTTTTAAAATATATTTTATTGACTTTTACAGAGAGCAAGGGAGAGGAATAGAGAGTCAGAAACATCGATGAGAGAGAAACATCCATCAGCTGCCTCCTGCACACCCCTCTGGGGACGCACCCGCAACCAAGATACATGCCCTTGACCGGAACCGAACCTGGGACCCTTCAGTCTGCAGGCCAATGCTCTATCCACTGAGCCAAATTGGTTAGGGTCTTTTCATTATCTTGATAGTATCCTTTCATGTACAAATTTTTAAGCTCAGTGAAATCCAATTGATCTATTCTTTCTTTTGTTGCCTGGGCTTTTGGTGTCATATCTAAGAATCCATAGCCAAATCCAAGATCATAAAGATTGACACCTAAGTTTTCTTCTAAGAGTTTTATAGTTTGCATTTAGGTCTATGATCCATTTTCAGTTAATTTCTATATATGGTTTGCGGTAGAAGCCCAACATCATTCTTTTGCATGTGGCTATCCAGTTGTCCCACTACCATTTGTTGAAGAGATTATATTTTCCTAGTCTTGGCATTATCAAAATTCAGTTGACCATGGACATATGGATTTATTTTTGGACACTCAATTCTTTTCCATTGATCTATATATCTATTCTTATGCCCCCATGCTTTCTTTCTTTTTTAAAAAAATAAATTTTTGTTGATTTCAGAGGAAAGGAGAAGAAGAGAGAGAGAGAAGCATCAATGATAAGAAAGTATCATTGATGGGCTGCCCCCTCATGTCCACACTGGGGATCAAGCCCAAAACCTGGGCTTGTGTCCTGATAGGAAATCGAACCGTAACCTCCTGGTTCATAGATTGACGCTGAACCACTGAGCCATACCACCCAGGTCACCATGCTTTCTTAATGATACAGGCTCATTACTTTCAGTATGAATTTGCCTTCAGAGTACACTGAAATAAATTCAATTTTTAACAATATTTTTATTAATGAGAGAGAGAAGTGAACTTTATTATGAAGGCAATTGGAAGGCAGTAAAGGTTTTTGTTTGAATAAGTGATGTGATTAGTCCTTTTTAGGAGAATAACATAAGTGCTTTGCATTGTAGTGCTGGTGGTAAGGCTGAGGCAGAGTTAGGAAGTTAGTTTTTAATCTATATATGAGATGATGAGGAGCAGGCAAGTAAGTCATAAGGAAGTTATAGTGTATAGTCTTTGTGATGCTTAACTTTTGACTACTATGAAGGAAGAAAGTGACAGGGTTTTCAGATCACACTAACTCAAAATATGGCCCATTGGCATACTGAATATTTTAAGTTGAAGGAATTCGAGAAACAGTATGTACAGGAAGAACTTTCTGACCTTACCTGGAAGCAGGTCTTAAGACCTTCACATGAGCAGTGCCCTCTGCATACTTGGAAGAAAGGAGCATCCTTATCTCTGAAGACAGAGGGACATAGAGAGGAATCTGAATAAACAGGCCTTACTAAGCTTCCCAGTTTACTCCACCCAGCATGTATTAATTTTGTCCTATCACACTTTCCACTCTTCATCACATCTAGCATAAAATCACTCGAATTTCATCGCTTCTTTGGGTCTTCATTTCCTTAGGAAGGCTCCCATGTCACATAAAATTTATATAAAATAGATTTGTATGATTTTCTCGTTAATCTGCCTTGTTACAGGAGCCCCAGCTGAGAACTTGGAATGGTAGGGAAAAGATATCTTTTCCTCTCCTACAAAGGCATAAAGACAGCACAGGTTTTATTGTCACTAGAGCCCCAACTGTGGCTCTACCATTTTCCAGCTTGCTACGGGCAAGTTCCTTAATGTTTTTAGGTGCTATCCTCACACACATCTGTTTCTATTAATATCACAGAGTTATGGGAAGTACTGAGATAACATGAATGCTATTCAATAAAGGTCAGTTTTCTTATTTTCCTTCCCCTCCCACGTTCTTCACTATAATTTTGATGATTGAGTTTGTCATATAATTAAATGTCCTTGAGATTTAGCATTATTAAACTAATCTTTTTAGGTTGTAGTTAATGGTTGATGAGAAAATAGTGACCCTGTCTCTTCACTTTGAGCTCAACACAATAATTTTATAAAATTTTCGCTTTAGTATTACAGCTAAATGGCACTATTTAATGTAAATTCCACTTTGGTTCATACTGCCCCTCTGTTTGGAATACTCTTCTTCTGTGCCTTCCAATTGGCTGGTGTAGCCTATTAAGACACAACTGAAATGTCAGTTTCTTCAAGAAGGGTATTCCCCTCTACACCAAGTGAGTTTTGCCTTCTCTTTGTGTTCCTGTATTACCATATTATACAATGTAGTAAATGCAATGATAAAGCACACTGTGTTATAATTATCTGTTTGTTTGTTGGCTTCCCCCTAAACACTACAAAAGGGCAAGAACTGTGCATTATACTAGTAGATTATGTCAGTGTTTCCTCACTCCTCATCCTGGGTCTAGTACATAACAAACATGTAATAAATATTTATTGAATAAAGAAAACAAAATTTAAAAACCATCCACCACCCATTCCAAGTGCTTGCAAATTATACCCATTTTTCTGTCTTAAATCTATCATGTCCTACCTACCAATCTGTCTTTCTCTTCAGAGAAGCAGCTGTAATGGCTCTGAAGAAACTGATCCTATATAATAAAAGCCTAACATGCAAATTGTCCCCTCACCCGGGAGTTGGACCAGGAGGTGGGGCCAGCCAGAACTGCCGAGGCCCCTCCCCCTGGCCGGCCCCACCCTGGCCGGAACAGGCAGCTGGGGGAAGGGAGGCCCCAGCCAGCGGCTGGCAGCTGCTAGGACCCTACACATGCACAAATTTCGAGCACTGGGCCTCTAGTCTTAGAATAAAAAACCTGCATTGTAGCTTGCCCCCACCACTGTTAGCTGTGAAAAGTTGGGCAAGTCAGTGAATCTTGTGGCCCTTGTTTCTTCATGTGCAAGATCAAAATAACTGGCTTTGTAACATGGCTTAAATGACATGAAATATAAAAGGACCTTACATAGTATCTGTCACATAGTGAGTTTCCCTCACTTATTATCGTTTTTTTCTTTTGTTAAAAATTTAAGTTAGACTATAGCTGGATGTGAAAAAGGATGTTCCATGAAAAACTGGGGTCTTTCATGCAATTAACTAGATTATTGCAAACATCCAGAGAACTCTGTAAAACTGGTTTTATTTTAGGTTCTAATTGTTATCTCTAGCACCAGAATGAACCTGTTAACAAAAATAAAACAAAGCAAAACACCCAACCTCAAAGTCATTGCCAGTCATAAATAACTTGAAAGTTATTTAAATGAAGATATATTGCCTCTATAATGGGGTGCTGTCTATAAATCAGGAATGAAAACAAACAAATAAAAGAGCCATTAATGTGAAATGCTGACAAATCTGTGTTTTCAAAGGTCCTGTGAAGCTCTAATAAAGTACACATTCATGGTGTCTCCCCAGTGCCACAGCGAAAGGAACATGCTTAAAGCTGCCTGAATGTAGTGAATTTAGAGGTGGATGCTTGCAGAGTGAAGAAAATTTTTCACCCTCAACAAAGAAAAACCATGGCTGGCATTTTAGTGAATGAACTGTAGTCCTCCAGGAACCAGAGCTCCTAACATCTTTCTCACAAACTCACCGCGGGAGGCTTTAGAAAGAACACATTAGTGTGATGCTGCCACCTACAGCCAGAATTTTTCATCTGCTTCACTAAAACAATGAAAAAGAACAATTCTAGGCCACAGCATACATTTTAGTAATCTTTTAGGTGGCTTAATTGAATAAGAAGGTCCTCTTTAGCTCCAAAAGAATTTTTGCCTGAGGTTTCTTCTGGTTAACAAGAAACCTATTTTAGTTTCACTTCAAGAGAAATCTTATACAGAAGATACTTCCACCTCATACAAATTTTCCTGAATTTTTACAGCACACATTTCTTTCAGATGGTATTACTACTAGAAATATTTTTTAAAACTATGTTTGTATATGCTAATGATTATGTAAACTCACTTTAGAGTGAAGTTATAAACAGGCAGAAATAGGCAGACCCTTGGGGTTGCTGATTCTAGACCTTCCCAGCTCTGCTCCCTGACCACCTTTCATGGCTTTTGCCTTTTCCCTCCTGTTTTGACAGCAAGCAGAAGGAAATAAGATGGCAGCAGAGGGCATCCGTCTTTTTCCTAGAGAACAATGCTGCCTTATAGTAGCATCCCACTAATATGTAAATCACATTTATAAAACACAGAACAGTCCCAATTTTATAAAGATGAATATCATGCTATTTGTAGTCTCTACCTTGTTAACAAGTTTGGTTGTTTTCAGCTAAAGTAATTCAATTCAGCTAATTGTACCACATATTTTTATGAATTTTTCTTACGTCTCATTATGAGCCATCTTATTATCCTCCAACTAAGTTCACTTCTCACATATCTCAGTGCTCACTTAAAAACAAAATAAAAATCAGTGTTCATGATCTCTCTCAAATATCCTAATATGAGTTAGCTTATTTAGACTCTTACCATGTTTCAGTGTATTTTAGATTAAGAGTTCAACGAGTTTCCCAAATGTGGATCAAGGTATCATAAAAAAATGTATAAGTCATATAAAAATATTAATTTGTTGGTATCTTTCCAAGGGAAAGATTACATACAATTACTTGATGTTATACAACTACTTTTGGTCATCAGAAGCATGCTAGACCATCCTTTATTCTCATTTGGCAGATGAGAAAAATGAGACATGAAAAGGTTAGATGACTTAGTTAGGTCATCTCAAGTAATAAAGACTTAGAAGAGAAGGTCTTATCATTAAGGTCTGTACTGAGGTCCTAGCAAGAATGTTAGGCCTCTGCTTTTTTACTTCAAATTTCCCATCTGTAAAATAGGTATCAATTTCTCAAACTGAACAGTAAGAGAAGAATTTATGACAACTCATACAATTCCTAAGAGATAGACGGGGGAAGAAAAATGAGATGCTGCCCAGCCAGTGTGGCTCAGCAATTGAGCATCAACGCAGGAACCAAGAAGTCACCAGTTCGATTCCCGGTCAGGGCAAATGTCCAGGTTGCAGGCTCATGCAGGAGGCAGCTGATGATCGATGATGTTTCTCTCTCTCTCAGACTTAAAAAAAAAATCAATAAAATCATATACTTATTATTTAAAAAGATGAGATGCTATCTTGGAAAGTTTAAAAGAAAAGGTTTTTATCTAAATTTACAATGATAATGTTTTGTTTTTATATCTTCAGTAGTAAAAGTTACTAAACAGTCACTCAGTGCAGGAGTAAGTTATTCAGCTTGTTTATAAAATAGTTAAGAAAAGATTACTAGCAAGCTTATTGTAAAGGCTTAAATAGAAAAATCTAATTAACTCTTCCACAATCCATCTTATGAATAGTTGGGATAAAACATATATGTCTCAGTTATAATTATTTATCACTTGAATTATACCTATGCTTTCTCAAAATACCAGCTTTTTTTTTTTTCATAGCTTGAAGAGAAAAGATAATTATTATCCTTCTATCGCCTTCAGATATTTTTGGTCTGGGCATGATATATAATCATCCGTTTGAATTGTAAGGCAACAGAGGGAGGAAATATTTTAAATGACAAATATTTCAAATAAATTCAGAAACATATGAATTCCTCAACCTCTTATTCAGCTTTCATTGTATTGCAAAACCATCAAAGATACACACTTTTAATTTTTCTATTTTTGTAAACCAAAGATTTGGTAGATGGATATTTTTAAATGTTTTTATTGATTTCAGAGAGGGAGACAGAGATAGAAACATCAATGATGAGAGAGAATCATTGATTGGCTACCTCCTGCACACCCCCCACTGGGGATCAAGCTGGAAACCTGGACATTTGTCCTGACTGGGAATCAAACTGGTGACCTCTTGGTTCATGGGTCAATGGTCAACCACTAAGCTACACCAGTTGGGCTAGATTTCTAATTAAACCGAAAATGTGCCCATAATACAGCCAATTATTTTATTAACTCTGAACAATTAAACATTTTATAACAGAACAAGGTCTTGAATGAAAAAAGAATCTATACATAATACCAAATCTACTAAATAGGAGCAAGCAACTGGTATATTGTCTAGACCCTTTCATTTGTTTTTCAAATACAATCTATGGTGATGGTTGTACAACTCTGTGCATACTAAAAACCACTAAATTATACTTTAAGGGGGTTAATTTTATGATATGTGAATTATACCTCAATAAAACTTATTTTTTAAAAATATAACCCAAAGTTCTGTAAAAAAAAAAAATCCTCCTAGGAAATAATATATGTGTTTTTTCCATGTTAGCATCATATTTAAGCATATATACAAAAATGAAATAAGCAAAAAAGTGTTCACAGCAGCTCAGATAAGGCGATGTTATCATTTAGAAGATATGATCTGTGCTATAGTTATGAACCCCAAATTCTTATCTCAAAGATTTGTGTGAAATTCCCACTGAAACCAATGACCATTACACTACAAAGCTTAGGGCATAATTTGGCACATTCTGCCATATACTTATATTTTTAAAGGATTCTTTGTTATAACTTTCATCTGTTTTTGTTTAACTGACAAAAGGATCAAGCAAAAGTTATGCTCTTGTCGTGATATTTCTTTAAAGTAAATCTGGATAGAAACATGAAAGTTAACCCAATTTAGCCATATAGATTTAAATTCACTGAAAGCTTCTGGAAATAAATGTAACAGGCACTTTCCATTTGGATTCTGAAAGAAGGAGTTAGAAGGGTCATTCTTTTCTAGAAAAAAATAGTTTTGATAGCATCAAAGAATATTAGAATCAGAAGGACTTTAGAGATAATCTGTTTAAATCCACTGCCCTCATTGATGAAGAAATAGAGGCACAAAGAGGTTAAGTAATTTGTGCAAGGTCACATAGTGTGTGAGTTAAGGAGTAAAGTAAAGAATGGGCCTCAATTCCCTAACCAAGGCTTTTCCTCCTCTCCTTCATTAGACTACTGTCAACTGGGGAAAATAAAAACTGTTAGGTGTTCCCAGTTAAAAAAATTATATGTAGATGAGATTTTGTAATTCATCTTACAATACAGAAAATTGTATATGGAGAGTTTGGGGGTGGGGTGAAGGAAAGGGTCAAACAGCAATCACATCGCTTTCCAAATGCCACTGTGCCTTATAAAATCCCAAGAGAGTTTTAAAAATCAGCCACCTGCATGAGCCATGAAATGAATACTGTCACACTCTGCTAGAGAGAATGTAAACTGATACAACCATTCTGGAAAACAATTTCACAACTTCTACCTAAAGCCTTTAAAAAGTTTTTAGTCTAACCTAACAACCATACCTGGGAACCAATGACCCTAATATGCTAAGTGTCCAGTCGTCTGGTCGTCCATTCAACCAATCAAAGTGTAATATGCTAAGGCCACTCAACTGCTAGCTATGACATGCACCAACCACCAGGGGCAGATAGTCTGCTGGTTGACCGTCACTATGATGTGCACTGACCACCAGGGGGCAGATGCTCCAACCAGTAGGTTAGGTTGCTGCTGGGGTCCGGCCGATCAGAACTGAGTGAGATGGGCCGGACACGCCCTGGAGTCCTCCTGTGGTCCCTCCCTGGCTGGCCAACCTCTCGCTTCCCACTCTGTCCCCAATCGTGCACTGGTGGGGTCCGTCAGCCTGTCCTGCACCCTCTCACAATCCGGGCTGAGGGACTCCCCTCCAGTGCACAAATTTTGTGCACGAGGCCTCTAGTATAAATATAAACCAAAAATCTTTAGTAGATGTTATTAAATATAAAATGAGCCAACCAGTCAAAAACAAATTCAGAAAATATAATTAGAATCTACCATTGGAATGAAGTATTTATAGGCTTTGGGTTTAGATGCCTTTTCACTACATCACATTACCCAACACCATCATTTCTCATGTTGTTGCCAACTGCTTTTCTCTCCAGAATCACGTACGATTAACATCTAACATAATATATAGTTTGTTGAGATTCTAAAGAGTACCTTTCACTCCAGAGCTTATAAATACTTCATTCCTTTGATTTGCTTGATCAGACTGCACCAATTAGAACCAAACGGCACATGTCTCCCAAACTTAGTTCAGGTGCAGAGAGGCTCCTCTAGCTGCTTCCTGAGAGGCTTCTTAATTCAAGTCAGTCCCTCTTTTACTGCACATGGTCAAGTCCTGTTTTCTCTTTGTACTAGGACCACATCCAAACTCACACAAAAGCATGAGGGGCCATAATTCCTCATTTCACAAAATCCCAAGTTAACCAAGTTCTCACATTGATCTGGAAAGATACCAAACACTTAATAGCAACAGTCCTTTTAAGAAGAATAGAACATTGTTTCCATCAAGAAAAAGAGCTTCTAATGAACTATTCTGTGAAAATGTTCTTCATTTAAGGAAGATAATTTATTCAAGGGAATTTCAAAATTCCTGATATCACCTTTAAAAAAACATTCTCCTTGTTCTTACACTTTGGGATAATAAGGCCAGATAGAAGAACCTTTTATTTCTGGCAGCATGACTCACGTCCCAGCAATTGAAATGAAGAGGATCCTTTCCTGCCTAGATCTCAATAAGACAACCATGAAGGCAAACTGACAACCTGGGTTTCTGCTGTCAGAGATTTGCGCATCAATCAACGAGACTCTGTATGGCATCTGTTTTCAGTGATCATGTCATTTACCATCAACATCACATCAAACCCATGCTGTAAAAATGGGTTCTTTTCCCCATATTCACAAGCAGATGATCTCTGGCTTCATCCTTAGGCCTCTCGGGGTGGGAAGAAAAGAGTGCAACAGCGCTTCCTGCTGCCTCTGAGCATGGCGGCCCATGTGCATGGGAGGGACTCTTGCTAATGAAAGAGTATGAAGACTTAATCCTTGGCAGTACTTGACTTCATTCCAGTGTGTACTTTCTCTACATTCAATTAAACTGTGTTTTGAATTTTGTGTTGCTCATTTCAGAGTTAAGAATACCATGATCTCTGGTATCAGAACTCTTCTATTACTAAGCAATTATTCACATTTATTTAATTTTGTATATGTTCACTTCCACACTTGCCTAATCAGCACTCCTACTCTCAAGTCGCAAAAGCAATACAAAATAGCTAAATTTGGAGAACAGTTATATCAACAGAAGGATCCTAATTTTAGATTCCCAAGAGAAAATTACTGGTGTCAGGATATATCCTGATAGTTTCACAGGTTTGGCATAACATTCAGTGGGAAATCACTCTGGATGAGTGCCACAAAAACCCACACTAATACAAGTTGGCTTTTTAGTATTCTTTTAGATCCTTGATGGAGGAAAAAATGCATGTCTGGGAGCAATCAGACTCAAGCATATATCTTCTTCTGATGCAATTTTGTGAATCCGAAGTGATAAAAAGAAGTTGTGACTTCTGACATTACTAAATAAATTCTGAGGTACTGTTTGAATCAATCAGGTTATTTCTTCCCCTAAAATAAGTCCAGTATGTTTACACTCCTTACCATATGTTAGAAGAATGCATTTAGAAATCTCATGATGAGTTAATTTATCTTTTACAAAGGCGGTGGCAAGGGGGAGAACTCATGTAGAAAACTGCAGTGTTGCTCCAACTCTTTTTTCCTTCCGTTATTTCCAGGCACTTTTCTAATTTTGAAGATCTGCTCCTGGGGAATGGCTAGTTTTTTATTACTTCTGCTTTGGGAAAATTTGACAAGCAGGGCTGCACCCATCTTACATGCTAAGGTAACTGCCTTTGACTGTAAGGGTAGTATGTTCCATGTGTTCAGAGTTAGCTGAGGAAGGGCAACTACCTTCCCTGGTCTCAAAGTAACTACTGAAGAGGTTAGGGTGTAAGACAGAATCATGGTGTTTTAATGCCTGCCGTTCCTAAGGAGCAAAATAGCCCTTTGCTCTAAGACCAACTATAGGTCTAGTTTTCTATCTCTCTACTCTGATCTAGAACAGTTATTGTCTATTTTGGCACATAACCATGTCCAACATGTTTTCCTTCTAAAACAGGACTTATTTAAGGGTATGATGAACATGCTGTGGTTCCTCTAGCCCTAAGCACATTTATTGAAATGATCTCTTCTTTCTTTGCCTTAGAAATCTCAGGGACAATGCTAGCAGACTTTAAGAAGTGTTATGGAAGCAATTCGTTAATATTTGTGCAGCACTTCAGGAATAAAGTACTAAATATTGTAGCGGGTAACAACTTAATAAGATAATTAACCAACCATTTCTAACTTGAAACTGTATAAGTATGGGCATGTTTTACTTCTGAATATTCTTTCTTCCTTTTATTGGCTTAAGCATAATTCTGAACAGTCTGATGACTTAATTTGAGTGACAAAAAGAAAAGAGAAACATTTTTAGTTTGAATAAGAATTACCTTACTATTTAGCAGCAGCATTTCCTCTCAGTATACAGAATGTTTTTTTTATTTTAACATGCCATTTTTTGTGCCCTGAGTAAAAAGACCATTAAAGGTAAACACCTGAGCTAATCTCTAGTTAGAAAAGCATATGATCATTGGCTTTGCTTTACATTTGAACAAGGACACTCTTTAAGAAGACAACCAGCGCCTCCCACGGTAGAAAGTGACTACTCATTTCTGTTGTATATATAGTTAAACCTTCTATTATGGTCCTATTAATAATCATATGTTTTTGCAGTGTGTACTATCTCCTGATCTATGAGCTCATACCAACTATAATCCTCTCTAAACAAGTAACATTCAAGTTCCAACCTACTGGCAGAGACCATTTCCCTCCATCTTTTTCTAGCACTCCAGGACCCAAGCATACAATGAGAATCTAAAACTATTTTAAAGGAAAAATTAGAGTAAAATGACAATTAGGAGCTACTAGAAACTCATAAAATATTTAAATGCATTTACCGATATATATATTTTTTTCTGGCAAGATGTGATGTTTAAACCATAAGATACTCTTAGCTTAAAGTATATTGAAGACAGGTAAACTAAAGATAATTTGAAACAATAATTTCAAATCAATAATAGAAAAAATATAGAAAATCATTAGAAATAAATATTTTTAAAATAAAAATTACAGTCTCACTTATCTTATTGAATATTAGGTTTAAGGCTATCATTAGTATATTATTACTCTTAAAAGGTGGTTCATCCCATTTTGTATCCTCAATGCTTAGCACAATATGCCAGGAACAATAATGAAGGCACTTAATAAATATTTGACAAGTGAGTGAGAAAATGAATAAATGGACAATGTACTCTAAATATACACTGCAGTTTATATATAACCTTGGTACCTTACTGATGTTCTTACAGACGTTTCTGAAACAAAGATATAGCAAGCAAACATAAAGAATCAAGAATCAATAACCTTTAACTTGAAATCTCAAGACTCATTTGAGAGTATGTGATGGGGGCATTGAAGAAGTCATTTTAGAAAAAAGGAAAAGGCATAATCTGAGGTAGTTGGAAGGCTTAAGATAGATTGTTAGGTTAAAATTGAACTTTATTGCCAACAATTTTCAACTTTTGCTTTAGATAACTTCTAATATTATTTCTCAACTTAATTCAATCCTATATTATATGTAAATAATTTTATATGTAAAGGGACATATTATTTCTGTGAAGGATATTTAATTTTTAAAGTTATAACCACAGGCGGAAAGTATAGGGAAGCTGATCTTCTTGCTGAGAGGGAACACATTTGGAGTTCTCATTGAGATCAGGGTTAAGAATACCCCCAGAAGTGTGTTTATTGAGGGCAATACAGAAAATCTTGGCATGTGTTATCAATTTGGGAACAAGTACATGTATCTACTTTGGCATCAGGCAATTTGTTAGACCCAGAGGCAGGATTCTAAGTGATGTACTAACAAGGCAAAAATAAAAAAAATTTTTTTAAAAAGCACATAATTAAATTCAGAATAAAAACACTACCCCAAATAGTTTATACATAAAACATACCACCTTGTGGAATAAAAGATAAATGCTTTACTATGTTTTGCCACTTGTGAATGATGTCATCACTCTGATTATATGAAGAAGAAACTTCTTAGCTACAGATGCTTAGCTACAGATGGTCACCATTCTCTCTCTCTGGTAGCCCTAGTGTTCATAAGTTAGTGTAATTTTTGTTCAATTCAATTGCATAAAAACCCCACTGCAAAAACACACGTTGCCTTTCCCACTGCTACCGGTGGATGAGCATATTGTTTTATCGTATTACTCTCTTCAGTCTTTGCTAATGTGTTTTTCTATATGATTTATTCTGTTAGGATAGTGATCACAAGCTTTGCCTAGATAACCAGAACAGACTTCTTAAAACCTCTTTTCTCTTATTTTCAAAGTGGATCAGAAGTTTTTAAAAAAGTTTTATTCAAGCCCTAGCCGGTTTGGCTCAGTGGATAGAGCTTTGTCCTGCAGATTCAATTCCGGTCAAGGGCACATGCCAGAGTTACAGGCTCGATCCCCACTAGGGGGCATGCAGGAGGCAGTCACTCAATGAAGTAAAACAGTATCTTTGCTTGAATGCAAGAGAGTTTAATAAACCTTTTTTTTTTTCTTACTAATACAGTATTTATTTGTCTTCCTTTTGTCAAACCTGAGCCAACCACTTTCCCCAGGCTGCCTAGGGAGGTATAGGAAAAGGAACATACAGGGCAGACAAGACACGGGAAAAAGAACTATGGGAGGTGGAGATAGCTCCTTCACATGGCAAAAGAGGATGAGAAAGGTGACCATCAGGCAAAAGAGTCCCATGGCCTCTGAGAGGGCAAAGCCCAGATGACGTAGGAGAAGAGCTGTTGCTTCAGAGAAGGGTTCCTGGCATAACCAATGATGAGGCTCCCTAACACTGTACCAATTCTAGCCTCAGAGCCTGCCACCCCTACTGTGGCAGCCCCAGCCCCAGTGAACTTGGCTGCTGTGTCGATGTCCCTTGAAATGGCACTGGTTTGGAAGCTGCGGCTAGAAATAAGCAAGGTAAGGGAACGTGGGCCTGCCAAGCTGCTGAGGCTCTCATCTGTCAGTGTCTCTGGTCGTTTCAGCACCACTGCAGACATTGACCAGCTCAGCTGAGAGGCACTCCTGACCAAGGAGGGGGTGGAGACAAACTTGGTGCAGGCATACATTTTCAGAGGATGAGGGGAGCTGCTCCCAGTGCAGAGAAGACAGAGAGGGGATAAACCTTTTTTAAAATATATTTTTATTGATTTCAGAGAGGAAGGAAGAGGGAGAGAGAGACAAAAGCATCAATGATGAAAGAGAATCATCGATTGGCTGGCTTATGCATAGAGCCAACAACCCAGGCATAAGCCCTGATCGGGAATCAAACTGCGACCTCCTAGTCCAAAGGTCGACACTCAACCACTGAGCCATGCCAGCCAGGCTAGAGTGAACTTTAAGTGGGCTTTCCAGACAGCAAAATTCATTCTGTTTAGCAACTATATACAACTTACTCAAAACCTATCAATCTCTTACTCAAAACCTATCAATCTCTGTAATTTTTATATTTCATGTCTTAAATATAATGCTAAAGTTTCACTGTGATGAAAGTAAAGCTATTTTTTGTATTTCCTAATAGCAATTAAAAAAAACACACACACATGCATTTTGAGATTTGTTTTATTGTATGTGCATTTTAAAAACCAGGAAAATGGAAACAGTTCTGATTTTTCCATCAGCTATGAAAGCAATATATTTGCTTCAAGACAAGAATTCATTATAGGTATTTACTCTATGGCACATATTAATTCTGCCATATTACAGAAGTTTGATGACAGCTATCTTGCAGTTTCTAATTGAAGGAACATTAAGCAACTGTGCTAAAACCATGTTCAATGTCTGTAGCAATGAAGGAGCCCAGATATTGGAGAGGAATCTTTCATTGGAGTTATTAGAATCCAAATTCCAGTTTGTAAAGCTGCCAGCTGCAACCCACTTGTGATATACCATATGAAGAGGAACAGATGAACTTGATAAAAATGATTTATTTGTAAAAGCAGAAATCTGCTATTTAAAATTCACACTAGTTGATTAAAAAATACATGTTTGATTTTGGACTATTACTTTGAATTAAGAACAAGCAACCTAAGTAAAAACTCTACGGCATCCTAAAAATACACAACGTCAGGCACCTATAGCTTCCTTCCTCTGAAAAGTTTTTTTTCTAAATATGGAATTAGAATACCATTTGTATCATTTCCTTTGTCTTAAAGAATAAATATATAAAAGATGCTTCTTGGATTTATATTTGGTAAACAAATTTTCTACATTTCCAGTTGAGTCTTATAAAAAAAATATGAATTCCAGTACAGTAGGTTTCTTTGGAAGAAAATGTATATATTTGCCAGTGAGGGAAAAAGGGAATCATCCGATGTAATAAAAAACTAATATGCAAATCGACCGAACAGCAAACAACCAGGTGCTATGACGTGCACTGACCACCAGAGGGCAGATGCTCAACGCAGGAGCCGCCCCCTGGTAGTCAGTGCGATCCCACAGGGGGAGCACCGCTCAGCCAGAAGCCAGGGTCACGACTGGAGAGCACAGCGGCGGTGGCAGGAGCCTCTCCCGCCTCCATGGCACTGCTAAGGATGTCCGACTGATGGCTTAGGCCCACTTAAGCCTTTGGTTGGACATCCCCCAAGGGCTCCCAGACTGAGAGAGGGCACAGGCTGGGCTGAGGGACCCCTACACCAGTGCATGAATTTTATGCACCGGGCCTCTAGTCTATATATAAAAGCCTAAGTGACCGTTCAACCATTAGCTATGATGTGCATTGACCACCAGGGGGCAGACACTCCGACCGGTAGGTTAGCCTGCTGTTGGGTCCAGCATATCGGGACTGGGTGAGATGGGCTAGACATGCCCTGGCGCCCTCCTGTGGTCCCTCCCTGGCCCCAATTGTGCACCAGTGGGGTCCCTCGACCTGGCCTATGCCCTCTTGCAATCTAGGACCCTTCAGGGGATGTCAGAGAGCCACAGGTCAAACCAAGGGATCCCACTAGTGCATGAATCCATGCACCAGGCCTCTAGCGTTAAATAATATCACTTACTAAACTTGATTCGGACAAGCCTATGGCATCATTTCCTTCTCCTCTTCTTCCTTTTTCACCTTGTTCTTATTCTGATAGCTGTTGATGCCTGGCTGCAGTGCACTCAGTGATTGAGCACCAACCTAGGGACCAGGAGGTCATGGCTCAATTCCCAGTCAAGGCATATGCCCAGGTTGTAGGCTAGATTCCCAATTGGGCAGAAGGCATCTGATCAATGATTCTCTCTCATCACTGATGTTTCTATCTCTCTCTCCCTCTCCCTTCCTCTCTGAAATCAATAAAGATATATATATATATATATATATATATATATACACACACATATATATACACATACACACACACATATATATATTTTAAATTAAAAACAAATAATTTTCTATTTCTTGACTTCTAAGAGCTGAGAAATAATTGGCATCATCATCTTTTGAGAAATTAAATTTTAGTCATGGAATTTCTATTTGAACCAAAATTACATGACTCATAAATATATTTCATTTACACCTAACGACAGCAAATTGGTTCATACTGGCAATAGAGTAACTCTGAAGAGACATAAATTTCATGTTTCAAAATGGAACGAAGTTTTCTAATTGTAATGAAGAAGAGAATCCAATTAGTCCCAATTGCCAAATGAGACACAGTGCCAGAAATTTCAAGAACAGAAAAAGAGATTGTATTCAACATGAATGCCAGGGTAAGAATGCTTCCTGGAGGCTCTAAGACTCCCCATGGGAAATAAGTCCCTTTAGCTCCTTAAATTTCCATATCTATACTTTTCATCAACACCAAGAATTTCCTCAATTTTCAAATTTCTGGTTTGGTATTTTAGTTTCCTTTATTAAAATCCTTGTCATTGCTCTGAAATTTCCTCCTCAGTTTAGAAAGCCTGAATTTATGGAGGTCTTATGATGTTGTTTTCTAATAGTATCAAGTTTTTCCCTTTAATGTAACCAATGAAGAAGAATATAAACAAGGAATGGACAGGGGCCACTGGCACCCAAAGATATTTCACCCTTTTTTAAAATGTCTTGCTTATTGTCTCCTGGATCTCTAAGAAAATGTCCATGTTTATATCCTGGTAACTTGCTGGGTCTGTGAAATGACTGCTTCCCCCTATCCTGAGAATGATTCCACTGAAATCCAGAATCTAACCACGAGATGAGGTTTCTCAGTTCATCACACTTCCAAGAACATCATGAATGCATTACTTTCCAGAGAAAGCAACAGCAAAGCAATGTGGGAAATGACACATCAGGTTTCTGTCTCTTTCAATTTATATTACTGAATTTCTGAATTGGCTTTTTAGCTATTGTACGTAGGCAATAATATTGTCTCTGCCAAATTGCTTAAGTATAAAGATTTTTAAAACAGCCTGACTGGTGTGGCTCAGTGGTTGATCATCGATCTATGAACCAGGATGTCACAGTTCGATTCCCGGTCAGGGTATCTGCCCAGATTGCAGACTCGATCCCTAATGTAGGGCATACAGGAGGCAGCCCATCAATGATTCTCTCTCATCATTGAGGTTTTTATCTCTCTCTCCCTCCCCTTTCCTCTCTGAAATCAATAAAAATATATTTTAAAAAATCTTTAAAACAAAAATGAAGAATAAATGTTCATTCTCCAAGGAGAATACATGTATAGTCTTCTCCAAAGCCATCAAAGATAAAGACATTTTCTTCTCTTTCCCTCAGAAACTGGGGTTAGGAGTCAAAACATCATGTGATTTTAGCATCTTATTAAAATTGGTGTTTTTACCTACAAAAGCTTTCTCTCTTTCATTATTCTCACTTGGTTTGAAAGATGATGCTTTATAACCAACCAAAAATATGAAAGATTCAAGTACTAAGCATTTACATATTCAGTATATTGTAGTATGTGGTGGTGGCTTCAGCAACCTATTGGCTCCTATCCACCAGAACTCAAAATGGAAAATGTACCTAATGAAGGCTTATACATAACTTCTGGGAAACCTCTCTAGATTTAATTTTTTAAAATTTAACCCTATTATTCATTTCATATAAGTGGTCCCAAAAAGATCTCTGTTAAGTGGCCAGCTTTAATTCATATACCTCAGGGATTCACGGCATTATAAATGGAAGGGCTGCCCCTGGTATTAAAATAACAGCCTGCTTGATTACAGGCAGGCATGATACAGTAGTTTGAAATTAACCAAAATTAACAGAGCTATATATTCTACCTCCTGCTTATTTAGCTACCCGAAAGTCATTCTAGCTGTATCTGGTCAAATATATCAGCTAAATTATATTTAATCCATTGTTCAATACCAATTCCTTTAGTATATTAGACAAATTGTCTACACATCTTATTTTCTCTAAATGTATAAATGGAGATTATGCTCTTGCATTCTGTGATGAAGTATTAAACTCCTGCTTTTGTTGCCACTACCCAAGGACTTAAGGTTTCTTCCTATGTTCATGGCTTGGGAAGGTAGCCCTTTCTTTCTCTGGTACTACTCCTCATTTTAAATTGTCCATTGCATCACACCCTCAAAATACTTACCTTCTTTGAATTGAAAAAAGTCCTTTACTATTCATTGGAATTATTAAAAGAAAAGTAAGACTAGCTTAAGATTACAGTAGGTAAAGTACCTCCATAATCTAGCTTTTTGTAGCACAGGGAATTCACCTAGTAAAAGAGCTTGTTTCTGTGTATCTTTATGCAGCCACATGGCCTACTTCTTCACTCAAGCTAATATAGATCCTTTCCTGGTCAATGAAAATGAGATAATATTAGTCCAACCATTCTTTTTGCTACAAAAAAAGAAAGAACTTATGAATTAGGCTTTTATGCTTTGATTTATGATCTTCCCTCTACAGTTACATATTAAAAACCTACTTATATCTGAGAAACCAAGATGACGGCACAGGTAAACACCTAAACTGCTGCCTCGCACAATAATTTCAAAACTACAAATAAAAGACAAAACAGACATCATCCAGAACCACAGGAAGGCTGGCTGAGTGGAAATTCTACAACTAGAAGGAAAGAGAAAAGCACACTGAGGCTCAGAGGAGCTGCAGGAGGCAGAGGTACTGAGACGTGCACGCAGAGAGGACTGGCAACTGAGTACGTGGCTGGCTTTCTCAAGTGGGAGGGAGACAAAAGCTCCCGACAGCACTGAACTCCAGTTCTGGGCAAGACTCTGGGGACCCAGATTCATTCGGGGTGAAACTGTACTGTCAGGAAAGAGAAAAGCACACTGAGACTCAGAGGAACTGTGGAAGGCAGAGGTACCGAGGCGCGCACATGGAGAGGGTGGGCAACTGAGTACCTGACTGGCTTTCTCAAATGGGAGGGAGACAAAAGCTCCTGACTGCACTGAACTCCAGTTCCGGGCGAGTTTCTGGGAACCCAGACTCATTTGGGGAGAAACTGGACTGCCTGGCAGCGGGCAGAACTCAAGGGCGGCTTTCTCTCAGAGGTGCTTGCAGCGATTACCACGGGACACTGAGACACAGGCCTATTAGGGCAGGGCTGACGGGAAGCCAATGCCGTCTGCTCTGTCCTGAGACTCCATCCCATCCAAGCTGAGCACAGAGGCTTTTGCAAGTCTTGTCTCATAAGGGTGTCTCCAGCATAGAAGTTCTCCCAGTGTAGACACAGCTGATCCTCAGAGCCAATTGGCCTGGAGGTCAATTCCTCCCAGTGATACCAACAACAATCAAGGCTTAACTACAACAATACTGTGCACACAGCCCACAAAGGGATGCACCGAGAGTGTCCACCTCGGGTAACTGGGGAGACTGAACCACTGGGCCCTATAGGACACCTGGCACACAAAACCACTCTATCAACTCAGGGAAGCAGCCAAAATGCGGAGACAAAGAAACAGATCACAAATGAAAGAAATGGAGGAAAGCAAACGACTGGATATAGAGTTCAAAACCACGGTTATAAGGTTTTTCAAGAATTTTCTAGAAAAGGCCGATAAATTTAGCGAGACCCTTTTGGATATGAAAAAGGACCAACTAGAAATTCAACATACACTGACTGAAATAAAAAATAATATACAGAGATCTAACAGCAGACTAGAAGACTGCAAGAATCAAGTCAAAGATTTGAAATACAAAGAGGCAAAAAACACTCAACCGGAAAAGCACAAAGAAAAAAGAATCCAAAATATGAAGATAGTGTAAGGAGCCTATGGGACAATTTCAAGAGTACCAACATCAGAATTATGGGGGAGCCAGAAGAAGAGAGAGAGCAAGATACTGAAAACCTATTTGAAGAAATAATGACAGAAAACTTCCCCCACCTGCTTAAAGAAATAGACTTACAAGTCCAGGAAGCACACAGAACCCCAAACAAAAGGAATCCAAAGAGGACCACACCAAGACACATCATAATTAAAATGCCAAGAGCAAAAGACAAAGAGAGAATATTAAAAGCAGCAAGAGAAAAACAGTTAGTTACCTACAAGGGAGCACCCATATGACTGTCAGCTGATTTCTCAACAGAAACTATGCAGGCCAGATGGGAGTGGCAAGAAATATTCAAAGTGATGAATAGCAAGAACCTACAACCAAGATTACTCTACCCAGCAAAGCTATCATTCAGAATTGAAGGGCAGATAAAGAGCTTCACAGATAAGAAAAAGCTAAAGGAGTTCATCACCACCAAACCAGTATTATATGAAATGCTGAAAGGCATTCGTTAAGAAGAGGAAAAAGAAGAAAAAGGTAAAGATAAAAATTATGAACTACAAATACATATCTATCAACAAGTGAATTTAAAAATCAAGTGAATAAAAAATCTGATGAACAGAATAAACTGGTGAATATAATAGAACAAGGGGCATAGAAAGGGAGTGGACTAACAATTCTCAGGAGGAAAGGGGTGTGGGGGGTGCGGGAAGAGCCTGGGCAAAAATCGTACACCTATGGATAAGGACAGTGGGGGACAGTGAGGACAGTAAGGGCAGAGGGTGGGGTGGGAACCAGGTGGAGGGGAGCTATGGGGGGAAAAAAGAGGAACAATTGTAATAATCTGAACAATAAAGATTTATTAAATTAAAAAAAATAAAAACCTACTTATATTTTTAAAAACTAGTCAATAAAAACATTTAGAACAGTACCTAGTACATAATTCTATATTAACATATATTCTTATTAATATATTTTTATTCTAACTCTTTTGTTAGTCTTCCCTATTCTCACCTGGCCTATTCTCCCTGTATAATCGTATATTTTGGGGGGACTTATTTTCCTATTCAAACTTATATTAAACTTAACTGTTTATATTTTCCTCTCCTTCAGTAAACAGTAAACTACATGAGAGCAAGAACCATGGATTTTCTTTGTATTGGTCTTCTCTCCAGTGCCTAACATTTTGCTTTTCAGACATTACATCTTTTTTAAAGATGTTATTTTATTTAATTATAATGTCTTTCAAAACCAGTGGGAAGTTATCAACCAATGTAGGCTTTTTCTTCTTAGATCTGCCTACAAATACAGATAGATACCAAATTAGTTCTTTATGCAGACAAGTTGAAATTGCAATAAGATTAAGCAAGTGGCATGGTCAAATGGTAGGGACCAGAAAAAGGTCATTGCAAAACAACAAAATGTTGCGATTAACAATGGAATTAATTTAGACTGAAACCTAGTAAAGCAACAGATTGATACAAGATTAGGGACAAGGTGCCCTAACCAGTTTAGCTCAGTGGATAAAGCATCGGCCCTCGGACTGAAGAGTCCCAGGTTCGATTCTGATCAAGGGCATATACCTTGGTTGTGGGCTCGATACTCAGTAGGGGGCATGTAGGAGGCATCTAATCAATATTTCTCTGTAAAAATCAATAAAATATATATTTTTAAAAGATTAGGGACAAGGATAGAAATATTTTTATTGATTTCAGAGAGGAAGGGAGAAAAAGAGAGAGAGAGAGAGAGAAACATTAATGATGAGAGAGAATCACTGATCGGCTGCCTCCTGCATGCCCCACACTGGGGATCGAGTCTGAAACCCGGAATCGAACTGTGACCTCCTGGTTCATAGGTCGACGCTCAACCACTGAGCCATGCTGGCTGGGTAGGACAATAGATTTAGGTAAGTGAATAGGGCATTTATAGGTGGGAAAGGGAAACTGCAATCCAAAGAAAGCATCTGAAAGGACTTCCAAGTGTTGCATTAATAGGCGATTATAGGATAGGAGATAAAGAAAAAAACTACAGTGTCTTAACTACAAAGGATATCGTTCTATAATATTAGTTCTGCCCACAAGATATTTGTTAAAGGATCTCAGCATGGTTAATTAGAGTGGTCCCCTTTTACCCAGATTCATCTTCATAACTGTATATTCCACAACTATGTCCAGACAGTAATGCTATTTCTTCAAAGAGGGTCAAAGATAAAATTACTTAAAGACCAATTCCAATTTTCTAAAGACCCCAGGAATTTCTATATGGAAGTTGTTCTCTGGAAGTCATACTGGCTGGGCTTCTGACTAGAGGATCAATGCTGTTCCCACTCATGCTCACTAAGTAGAATATCAGATGCATAAATTTCTGGCTGTTATTTGGTTGCAGATAGCAGGTCCAGTCTAAAAGCTATTCCTTTCTATTGAGTATGCCTAAGAAATACTACATGGTTCAAACCTCAAATTGCACAGCATTGCTTACTTGAATCAGTGAAGGATGGAAAAGAAGGGAGGGAGGACATGGTGTAGGAAGGAAAAAGGTTTAATATTGAGTTTGGTGAAGCAGAGAAGAAAAAGGCAAAACACTGTCTAAACTTAAAGGTCATTGGGAAGCTGAAGCTAATCATTATCATGATAGGAGAACAAAAGAAAATACTTTTTGGTCTTTAAGAGGATTAAAGGGGGCTGTAAGTATAGATAGTTAAAAGTAGTTGGTCTCCAACCCATTAATATGTGGACTGCAGTTTATCTATTCGCTCATTTTTTTTTCCATTTGTAGAAGGATGTCCCCTGACAATTTAAATTCTTTTTTAAGTCAAGAGAGTCTGTAAGAGCTCAGGACCTTGGGTGAAGAGGCCTTTTATGTTTCTATAATTTAGACCCTCTTAACCCTTGAAGAAGGTTAACCAGACATTTGTGTTTTTAAGGTCTTTGGGCTCTATCTTCTTGACATCTCCCTCACATCTGATGTTTTTTTGGCTATCCCAAATTCAATCTCCTTCCCTAACATCTCTTTAATTTTGGGGAGGGGGGTGGTGGATATTTCCTTCACTAAGTTTTGTGCAGTCTTGAGGAGTATAAAGCACTGAGCAAAAGAGGAAAAAATAAAAAAAAAACACTCATGAACATGGACAATAGTGTGGTGACTATGTGGTGAGAGGGGTGGAGGTGGGAGAATATACGAGGGATGAATGGTGATGGAAAAATAATAATAAATAAAATAAAATAAAGGGAAAAATATCAATACCAAAAAATATTTTATAAATAAAAAACCTAGAAGAATATATAGCAAAGTATTAACAATGGTTTTGTCTGAGAGGGAGACAGAAATTCAATAGGTAGAATTTCCAGTTTTGAGATTTTTATATTGATTTTTACAACAAATGTATATTTTAAGTACTGAAAATCAGTAAAAACTTTCCATTTTGAAAAAAAAATCTGTTCTAATGTTATTCAATAAAAATTTTATGAAATTATTAGTAAAATCCATCCCAACCTACGTTTTAAAATATTCTGATTCACTGAAAGCTTTTAGAAAGTGTTTTTTCTATTGAAAGATCATAAACAATTTTCTTAAATTGTTATTTTTAAACATTTACAAGCAATGGTTCTTAACCAAACAGTTTTGAGCATGAAAAGTACAAGATGTTGGACTTGTATAACCAGCTCTGAGTAAAATACATCTATCATCACTTTGTAAGATGACTTCCCACTAAACAAACACCTGGGCTAAGAAAATTAATGGATAAACCAATATTGCAAGCCTGGGCTACATTCATATATATTGGATTAGTTTTCATTCACATCATTACTTCTTGTTGAAAAGTATTCCATTTAAAATAGTTTAAGAATTCTCTTTTCCCAATATATTGTCACATTTAAATATACATTAAAATACTCTGGATAATGTTACACAAAAGCTACAAACCCTGTAATTATTTTTGAAAAGATATTGTATAATAATCACCTGTGCTGTATATATGCACATGAAAACAAAGCACTATCAGGAACACCAGTTATTAGAATAATGTGTCTCAAAATGAATCATCTTTAAATTTTAAAAAATTCACAACAGGGAAAGTTGGCAAGATCAAGGCATGATTAAAGATAATAAGTTACACATCAAATATGAATTGCATCACTTCTCTGCACCAAATTTTATCACTGCTGCCTATGACAACTTAAACAAAAAACCCAAACACATTATAAATCATGCACCCTCACACACACTCTCTTAAGCAAAAACACCTACCAAGTATACAGTCAAATTAAAACTGTAGGAGAGATTTATTAGCTTGTAGATGTTCCTAATTATTTGAAAAATGTGTCATAAGTTCAATAGCAACATCTTTCAAGAGCACATTTCAATCTTAGGAAAGGGGATCAAATCACCATAAAAGTGATCATAGAGAGTGTTTATTAGATCAACATTTCAGGGCAATGCAAACTTTTGGCAGGTATTGTGGGTTATTTTCTATAATGCACACAATAGTGCTCAGCCTTTGTCTCTATCTAGAAAGCTTGCTATGTATAGGAGATACAATAATGTAGAAAGTATACTGGGGCAGGAGTAACATAGAGGGAAAGGAGGTAAGATTTATTGCCTTCAATTATTTTTGTTAAAAATGTTCCTCAGGGCACAGGCACATAATATATTGTACTTTCCATTACTTAGTGCAAATGTAAAACATATCTAAAAAACACATTTCATCTTTATAACATATTAAAATAACAAGTAGGATGTCATGACGTTAATTTGACAGATGGACTGTCATTTAGCAATGTTGTACGACATTAGTTAACAGCAAATTAATATCATCATACCCAATTTTTCTTAACATCTAGAAGCTATCAGATAGAAAAAAATTTCCTAGTAAGGTATCTTTGAATTACTTACTAATCGAATGAGGCAAAATAGTTAACTAAAAATATGCAAATGTAGTCCACATATAATTTAAAAATAGCTACTTTCAAATGAATTAAAAATAAATGGTAAAATAATCTAAAAACTCTGATCTTAGCCACTATCCCCCAATTTTATCCTTCACTAAGGCAGTGATTTTTTTTTGACAAGTTCACATGTACATTATTAATTGACTCATAAAAATTTTCAACATATTGTACTAGGTTTATTATAACTGCCTTTACTATATATTAAAACCAGTATCTTTTCATCAACACCAGCTGTTAAGCAAACTCAAGTGACATAGTAGATTAATGATTAGTCAATAGAAAGGAAAGCAAAAATAGAGTGGCATAAATTTAATTTCATTACACTTTGGCATCTGAAGCCACAATTTATGCCCCACTGACCAGAAATGACTTCTCTATTGTGAAACAGTCTTGATGTATACAATTTTAGTAGCAATGATATTCACCAAATGAATGTTTATTTTAAAGTCTTCATATTAAATATTAATGTTTTCTGAAATAATTTAATAGTATGGAAATAACATGAGAAAATTATTTCTTGCAAATTTATCCCCATTGGTAACATGTTTCTGTAGGTACTTTCTGTTAATATTTTTTCATTATCTAATGTACAAAGGGGAGGAGCAAAAGAGGAAGGAGAACTTCTAGCCTAATATAAGGGCTGGAGTCAAAACATCAGCTTAACTTTAGCTGGCTCTTGGAGCAGAAACAGGAAAGGTTGCAAAAACATGGTTTTAAACCTTTAGCAGCTACATTCTAGAAAAACATAAAAGAATGATGTTATAGCATTAAAATAGACCTGCTTCTCAATAAAAGGAATTGTGATCATCATAATTTATTTATCAAAGAAGTTATAATTCCCTAATGGAAAAAAAGAAAACCTGATTTCAGGAATGATTGTATCAAAGTTAAAGAAGGAATTTGCATACTCTTTATTTAAAACTTGAAAATTTTACCTCCTTTGAGAAACTAAATCATTCCACACCAGTATGTATGTTAATTCAGCCACTCCCATTGGATTTTACATTCTTTGAAAGTAGAGACCATATCTTAAATTTCCCCTTCTTTCCCTTTGTCACATAGTGTTAAGCACAGAATATGTACTCAATAAATACTTGATTGTGAAAGTTTAGCCATGTTTATCTGTTAAAAAACTAGATGTACTTTTTACCCTAACTCCCATTTTATTAGATAAGTATGCCTTCCTTTTCTGCTTATGACTTATTCTGAGTCTCACTTTTCCTTCATTTCATCTATTTATTACTCCCGATCTTTCCTTTTTCTTTTTCCTCCCCCTCCCAGGATATATATGTATTTGGAAGTACATACACATATACACAGACACAATACTAAATATACAACATTATTATAAAATTATATATAAAAGATGTTATCTTATGTAATTGATTAATCATGAGTATACTTTGTTCCTATCATATTGCTTTAAAAGAAATCTAGAAAACTAAATAAAGTTTTAAGTTATCTTAAGTTGATTTTTCCCACCAAAATCACTGATCCTCTCTTCTAATGGTTGGTTTTCATTATCTCAGAACATAGCAATGATTTCACTCAAATGTAACATTCCCTACTTAAAATATTTAATTTTATTACTTTCTTGGTAAATGTGTTTTGCTGCATTTACTGATTCCCTTGGAAGAAAGTGATGGTTGTTACAGATAAAAGAGGATTTTAAAAAATAATTATTGATTTCTCATGGTGGTGTTAGTAGTTTTATCTTAGATTTAATAATGCTCAGTCATTTCTAGATTATAAATCCTCATATCTTTTGTGATTTATGATTATTTTAAGATAAAGAAGGTAAATTATTATGGTAATTGATATACAGACCTGGAACTTAGTAAGAAACCTAAATTCAATTCCCACCCTTCTAAAAATAAAAGCAGTATAGTTATTCAGTTTCCATGTCTATTAGATTTGAATACTGTTGTTCATTATTCATATGGAAATCTATTGTGTCGATTGGAAGTGATATCAACAAAAGGGCAAATAAGAACTAGTAATGCAATCATTATTATATTAAGCTATCATTTGAACATCAAAATATTTCACAGAAAATTATATTTAGTAATTTGAATCACACTACTGATAAACACGTTGAGGCATATAGAAAGCTAGTATTCAGATTTGAGTTTCTGGCACTAACAATGTGTGGCTGTAGTTGATCTTTAGCAAATTGCAATGACATGGATATCATAAATACAAGTTGACTTATGATAAATAATAACCATTTTCAGTGGGTAGAAACTGCATATTTCATGTATCCTAAATGGTGTTTGGCATTTACTTTGTGAAGTTTAAGGTTTCTTAATATAAAACTGGACTCAGAATGTTATTTTCATGATCCTTTAAATATCCATAATAACTGGTTATTTATTTGACATAGAATCACCTACTTCAAATGTAAATGTAAAATTTAAAACATTGCAACTCCCACTCTGCATGTGAAATTCCATCAGAATTATCTTTTGAAATACCTACTTGGTTTTTCTTTTTATCTCAATGATAGGTATTTGTAATTATAACCATTATAATAGGCAACTGTTGTATAATTAAAAACTATATCTACCTTTGTTCCTGGTCCATGGCACAAAGCTTCAAAATCCTTGTAATTTCCTGCGTTATAGGAGTGTCATTTTTATGCCAACGAGGTGACTCTAAACTGGGCCCTAGATAGCTTCAGGATGAGGGCTATTCACCAGAAAGATCAATCACATCATTAAAGGGTTCGAACTTTGGGCCAGCCCAGCCTTCAGGGAAAGGAAGAAGGCTGGAGAGCTCAATCACAGGGTCCTATGGTTTAATCAATCATGCCTGTGTAACAAAACTGTCTGAACACCCAGGCCCAGGGGCACTTCCTGATTGGTGAACATTTCAACATATCGGTGGCACACCCTGACTCCACAGGGACATATGTTCTTGCACTCAGGACCCTTCCAAACCTTGCTCTATGTATCTCTTCATCTGACTGTTCATTTGAATCCATACTAAACAATAAAAGCCTATTATACAAATTGTCCCCTTGGGCAGTCGTTCCACTGCTTGCTATGACGTGCGCTGACCACCAAGGAGCGGCACAGAACATGGTGGGTGTCAGCAACGTGGCACTGGCAACAGGTGGCAGTGGAGGTGCTGTGGGCCCCAATAGGCCACGATGAGAGCAGGACCGCGGCAGGATGGTGGAGCAGGTGAGTGGGCGGCGCTAGGCCAAGGCAGGTACAAGTGGGGGCCTGATCGCCCCGCAGATGGTGACCAGTGGCGGCAGTAGGGGGTGGAGCCGCCACCCAGATCCCAGGCACTGAGGGAGCTGGGTGGGGCCCCAGCCCCAATCGATCACCCCACAGGCAGGATGGTGGAGCAGGTGAGGGGGCAGTGCCAAGTCAAGGTGGGGTGCCAGGCGGAGCTGCGGGGCTGCGAGGCTGGGGGTGTGAGCTGGGGCTTAATCTCTGCAGGCCACCCCAAGGGACCCCACCAGTGCACAAATTCATGCACCAGGCCTCTAGTTATAATATAACTAGTGGCCCAGTGCACGAAATTCGTGCATGGGGGTGTGTCCCTCAGCCCGCCTGCACCCTTTCCAATCTGGGATCCCTCTCGCAATCTGGGACTGCTAGCTCCTAACTGCTCACCTACCTGCCTGCTTGATCGCCCCTAACCACTCTGCCTGACGGCCTGCTCACCCCCAACTGCCCCCCTTGCCGGCCTGATCGCCCCCAACTGCCCTCGCCTCCTGGCCTGATCACCCATAACTGCCTCTGCCTCAGCCCCACCACCATGGCTTTGTCCGGATGGCCGTTATAGCTATAGCACTTTCCTGAGTTCTGTGAGTTACTCTAGTTAATTATTGAATCTGAGAAGATTGTGGGAAATCCTGCCTGAATTTGTAGTAGCCAGACGTTAGTGTGGGTGTTTTAGTGACACCCAAAACTTGTGACTGGCATCTGAAGTGGGGGCACTCTTGTGAAAGACTCTGTCCTAAACCTGAACTGAACTGAATTGTAGGACACCCAAGTGATGTCAGAGAATTGGTGTGACCATAGCAACAAACACTTTTATCTTAGAAATTGTAAACTTTTGGATTTATTTCTCCTTTGCCCCCTGCAATATATAACCAAAAAATTTAAATAGCCTTTAAAGAAAATGTCAGTGATGTCATAGCCATTACTTGACTTGCTTTTTCTAAATATCTGCATCTTAAATAACAAAAAAAAAATCAATTAAAAAAACCCCAACCTACTAACACATATGCAGAACGCACAGAGGATGAGAATAAAATCGATAGAATATATATGTGTGTGTATATATATGTGTGTGTGTGTATATATATATGTATGTGTGTGTGTGTGTATATATTTTTTTCCCAATGGTCTTTATTTCAAATATTTTTATAGAGGTCAAAACTAAAAGCCCAATAGACTTCGATTTAGTGAAAAAGAGCTAAAATGCCAAAACCCCCAAACACTAGCAATTTAAAAATACAAAATATGTTGCAGTTGGAACTGTTTCATGAATGTCTTTGCAAAAGTGTTTTGTGAACTATACAATACGATGTAATTTTTAAAAATTTATATAAAACCCTAGGTAAAAAGTATTCTAATTTTTATTTTGCAATAAAAGATGCACTGACATGAAAAATACTGAATTACAAATTAAGAGAGTCCTTATATACAAGACTATACTGAATTAAAATAATCTTTGTAAACATTGGTGAATGCCACGAGTTTTAAAGAATTATCAATTTTAAAGACTGATGAGAAACAGATGATGTACACAGTAAAGTTGCCGCCAGGGCTAAGTAAAAGTCCTGGCCACTATTTTTACCAACATTTAATAGTCAATAACTCTAAAAACATCTGCTAAATTTACTTACTAGAAACTGAGGCATGTGGAGTTATTTATAAAGAAGAAGTGCTAAAGATTAAGGGGGTAAGTGTCCATTTCTTTATGATAAAATGCATTTTACAATTTAAATAATTCATCTGGTGATAAAATCTGAAAAATACATTTTCCAGCACACCTTATTCACTTATCTAGTATAGGAAAATACATAGATTTCAATTTGGTGATTTAACCTATAGCTTTAAATCTTTAATAAACAAACTTGAAATTCCAAACTTTAATGAAAAGGCCATCACTGAAATGATGTCAACCCTGGATATGAATCTCTTACCAACACGATGAAAGCCCTGCTAGTAGAGCTGCACTTCTGGTCAGCAGCTGCATTCTTGTTTTAATAAAAGGAGAAAGGGTGCCAGAACACCAATGCAATCCAAGACATGGTTGCTACATAAGCAGGAGGATTAATTGCTTTTCCAGAAAGCTGGAGTAAGCTCTCCTTCCACTGTCTCATCAGGATCAGCTTCCATAAAATGAGTGTAATAAGATAATGTATTACATACGCCAGTAACTCCTACCACCAGTATTCAGCTGAACAAAGCCATCCATATTTATATCAGTCAATAAAAACTTCATTGCTACACATATTTCAGACATCACATTTTAGCTATATCTTTTAGATGGAGATAAGGTAGGCTGTAAAGAAGCAAAAGTGTTACTCCCTGAAGGATCTGCCCACCTTACCTCCAATATCTTCCATGGCTGCTAATGAGATGAGAAAAAAGCACCATGTATTAGGGATTTTGAAAAAATAGCTCTCATGTATTAGGGATTTTGAAAAAATAGCTCTCATGTATTGGGGATTTTGAAAAAATAGTTCTACCAACATAAGGATCTTATTCACAAAAAGAAGAACTATAGATGCTTTAATTAGTACCAAAATGGTCATACTAATCATAATTGGTATGATTTCATGACTGATGAGATTTGGAGTGATCATTTGATTTTACTACATGTAGCCATGAGAAGGTTCCTTTAGGTTGTGATGTATCTTGATGACTTCATAGGCTCACATTATCCTTTGGAGGTAAACATAAAGGAAAAAAATTATTTCTAATTTTAAGAATAGCACAGAAGGAAGCAAGACAAAGGTCACACTCCAACTAGAAAAATAACTCTTTTCTCTGGTTCCACAGTTTGGAGCTTATCCACTAAATCATTTGGATTTCCAGACCACAATCTAAATATACCTTCTTACGGCTATGTAGAGGCCCGATGCACGAAATTCGGGCAAGGGGCTTGGCCCTTGCAGCCCCTCACAGCCTTAGCCAGCCCGAGCAGCCCCGGCTTCGTCCAGAAGGTCGTTCTGCTGTTCAGTCTAATTAGCATATTAGCTCTTTATTATATAGGATACAGGATACTCAAAGATTTCTCCAAAATCCATCAATGGTTTATTTTATAAACCATTGGAGAGCCTAAAAACCATAGTTTATGTTTACTTCATAGATACAGAAGTTCTGAGACTATTTTTGAAATTCTGGCCCATTTATGAAAATGACACAGTGTACTATATTATCAACTGAAGTCTTCCTATGATAGCTTCAGGTACAATAATATGTAGAATAATATTATTTTCAAAGTAAGCTATCAGCTGCTTAAAATGTTTTAATAACATCAGCCAAGCATTTTCTAAATTCTTAATACAATTATTTTTTGTTGTAGCCCTTACCTACTCTGAGGAAACACATACAATACTATCATCCTCTATTATGATGTCCCTGATGATTTCCAAATGTTTCTTTGCTATGCAGCAGAAGTATATGATTTCTGACCCAGATGCTTTAAAAAGCAATTCTAACAAAGAAACTTAATCTGAGCTGAACTTGGCACAGATTCTGCAAACCTATAGGATGATGTTTTGGAAGCTGCTCAAACAAAAGCTGAAACAAAAATATGCATCCACAATCATATATCCCTGGCTGGTAGTAATAAATGAAGGATGCAGATTTTTTCCATAAGTATGGGTGAATAGAAGTTAATACTTATAAAATACAGTATAAGTACCAAAACAGTGTTTGAGATTGATGCTTCTATTTTTTTTAAAACCAAGACATCCATTTACTTCACAAGGTATAAATCAAAGAAAGAAAGATTATACTTATTCTTTTTAAAGCTATTCAGAAATTTTGTTGGTCTTCTTAAGTAAAAAATTATTTTAATTATAATATTCAACAAAATTATAGTATAATATTCCAAAAACTGTTAACATCGATGAGGGCACTTTGAGCCAATTTATTCCAGTGAACATGTAATATGTTGGGTACAAAAGTTCTGAAACTCTTTTTGAAGTCCCAGAAGAAGAGGAGAGGGAGAGTAAGAGAAAAATATTTGAAGAGATAATGCCTAAGAATTTTCCCAAACGCACACATTCAAGGTGTGCAAATACTGCCACAAACAATAAATGCAAAGAAAAATATACTAGGAACATCATAGTAAAAGAGCTGAAAACCAAAGACAAAGAGAAAATCTTGGAAGTAGCCAGATGAAAGAAAGTACATATGACATTTCAATGAAAACAACTGAAGTAAGAAGACAAAAGATTGTTATTTTCAAAGTGGTAATAGAAAATAACTCCAAGATAGAATTCTATACTCAATGAAAATCATTCAAAAATGATTGTAAAAGAAGTTTTCAGACAACTAAATATAAAAAGAATTAATCACAGACAAAAACTAAAAAAAAAAACTTCTATATAAAATATAATTTAAATTAAAAAACAATAAATTAAATTTTTGATCTTGTAAGACCTTGTTAAACATACTGATTAGTTCTAATAATTTTTTGTAGATTCTTTATGATTTCCTACATAGGTGATCATATTGTCTGTGAATAAAAGGTTTTACTTATTCCTTTACAGTCTATATATGCTTCATCTCTCTCCCCGCCCTCCCACCCCCCACCTTCATTGCATTAGCTAGGGCATCCAGTACAGGGCAGAATAGAAGTGTTTAGAGCATATATTCTTATTTTGTTCCTATTCTTACATAAAAAGTATTTGATCTTTTACTGTAATTAAGTATTTTGCTGGCTGTAATAATAATTATTAAATATCTTTTTCAAGTTTTAGATTCACAGAAAAATTGAGAGGAAAATAGAGATTTCCCATATACTCCCTGCTCCCACACATGCATAGCCTCCCCCATTATCATCATTCGCCAGAAAGGCACTTTTGTTACCACTGATGAACCTACAACAACACACCGTAATTACTCAAAATCCACAGTTTACCTTAAATAGTTCATTCCTGGTGCTGCATTTTTTAGTTTGGACAATTACATAATGATATGTATCTTTCATTATAATACCAACAGAGTATTTTTCACTGTCCTAAAAATCCTGTGCTCTGCCTATTCATCCTCCATTCTAATCCTGGCAATCACTGATCTTTTTACTGTTGCCACAGTTTTGTTCTTTCCAGAATGTCATATAGTTGGACTCACACAATATGTATACAGCCTTTTCAGATTGGCTTCTTTTACTTAGTAATGTGCATATAAGGTTCCTCCACATCTTTGCATGGCTTAATACCTTATTTCTTTTTAGTGCTGAATAATATTCCATTATAGTATTTCATTGAGTAGATGAACTAGTTTATTTATCCATTTGCTTACTGAAGGACATAAGGTTTCCTTCAGTATCTTTCTTCGTTATCTCTTGGTTGATTATTAGTTTTGACAATTATGAATAAAGCTGCTATAAACATCCATGTGTAGAATATGTTTAGTTTTCTAAGAAACTGCCAAACTGTTGATCCACATCCCTGCCAGCATTTGACACTGTCAGTGTTCCTGATTTTGGTACCCTAACAGGTGAGTGGTGGTATCTCAGTTTAATACACAGTTCCTTGATGACACAGAATGATAAGCATCTTTCCAGATGTCATTTGAAACTTGTGTATCTTCTTTGGTGCAGTACCTGTTCATACCTTTGGCCCACTGTTTTAATTGTGTTGTTAGTGTTTTTGTTGAGTTTTAAGAGTTCTTTGTATATCTTTGATAACAGTTCTTTGTCAGATGTGTCTTTTGCAAATATTTTCTCCCATGTTATGACTTGTCTTCTCATTCACTTGACATTGTCTTTCACAGAGCAGAAGTTTTACATTTCAATGAAATCTAGCTTATTATTTCTTTCATGGTGTTGTATCTAAAAAGTCACTGCCATATCCAAGGTCTTCTAGGTTTTTCTCCTATGCTATTCCAGGAATTTTATACTTCTGGGCTCATTTAGGTCTGCAGTCCACTTCGAATTAATTTTTGTGAAGGGTGTAAAGTCTGTGTCTAGATTTATTTGTTTTTGCATGTGGATGTACAGTTGTTCAGCACCATTTGTTAAAGAATCTATCCTTGTTCCATGATGCTGCTTTTGCTCATTCATCAAAGATCAGTTGACTACATTTATTGGGGGTTGGGGTTGGGGAGAGAGGAATCTGTTTCTGGAAATTGAACCCACAACCTTTTGGTATATGGATCAACACTCCAATCAACTGAGCTAAGAGCCAGGTCCAGGAGGATTTTTTTTTTTTTTGGTTGTTTTTTGGAATTTCTGTAAACAAAGACAGTTTTATTTATTCCTTCTTAATCTGCCTGCCTTTTATTTCCTTTTCTTGTTTTGTTGTATTAGCCAGAACATGCAGTACAATGTTGAAAAGGCATGGTGAGAAGGGACATCCTTGCTTTTGTGCATGATTTTAGTGGGAAAGCTTTGAGTTTAACAAATATTCTTAATCAAGTTGAGGAAGTGCCACTCTCTTTCTAGTCTACTCAAAGTTTTTATCATAAATGGGTTTTGTCAAATGTTTTTCTGCATCTATTGATGTTATCAAGTGATTTTTTAGCTTTTTGATATGATAAATTACATTGTTTTTCAAATGTTGGAACATCCTTGCATAGCATGGAAAAATCCCACTTAGACATGTTGTATGATTATGTAACATTGAATTTAATATAATATTTTGTTGAGGATTTTTCATTAGTGTTCATAAGAGATATTAGCCTGTATTTTCTTTTTCTGATAATGTTATTTTTAAATAAATCTTTATTGTTCAGATTATAATTGTTCCCCTTTTTTCCCCACATAGCTCCCCTCCACCTGGTTCCCACCCCCCCCCCCTCTGCCCTTACCCTCCCCTCACTGTCCTCATCCCTAGGTGTATGATTTTTGTCCAGTCTCTTCCCGCACCCCCTACACCCCCTTCCCCCTGAGAACTGTCAGTCCACTCCCTTTCTATGCCCCTTGTTCTATTATATTCACCAGTTTATTCTGTTCATCAGATTTTTTATTCAATTGATTTTTAGATTCACTTGTTGATAGATATGTATTTGTTGTTCATAATTTTTATCTTTACCTTTTTCTTCTTCTTCCTCTTAAAGAATACCTTTCAGCATTTCATATAATACTGGTTTGGCAGTGATGAACTCCTTTAGCTTTTTCTTATCTGTGAAGCGCTTTATCTGCCCTTCAATTCTGAATGATAGCTTTGCTGGGTAGAGTAATCTTGGTTGTAGGTTCTTGCTATTCATCACTTTGAATATTTCTTGCCACTCCCATCTGGCCTGCATAGTTTCTGTTGAGAAATCAGCTGACAGTCATATGGGTGCTCCCTTGTAGGTAACTAACTGTTTTTCTCTTGCTGCTTTTAATATTCTCTCTTTGTCTTTTGCTCTTGGCATTTTAATTATGATGTGTCTTGGTGTGGTCCTCTTTGGATTCCTTTTGTTTGGGGTTCTGTGTGCTTCCTGGACTTGTAAGTCTATTTCTTTCACCAGGTGGGGGAAGTTTTCAGTCATTATTTCTTCAAATAGGTTTTCAGTATCTTGCTCTCTCTCTTCTTCTGGCTCCCCCATAATTCTGATGTTGGTACGCTTGAAATTGTCCCAGAGGCTCCTTACACTATCTTCATATTTTGGATTCTTTTTTCTTTTTGCTTTTCCGGTTGAGTGTTTTTTGCCTCTTTGTATTTCAAATCGTTGACTTGATTCTTACAGTCCTCTAGTCTGCGGTTAGATCTCTGTATATTAGTTTTTATTTCAGTCAGTGTATGTTGAATTTCTAGTTGGTCCTTTTTCATATCCAAAAGGGTCTCACTAAATTTATCAGCCTTTTCTAGAAAATTCTTGAAAAACCTTATAACTGTGGTTTTGAACTCTATATCCAGTCATTTGCTTTCCTCCATTTCTTTCATTTGTGATCTGTTTCTTTGTCTCCGCATTTTGGCTGCTTCCCTGAGTTGGTAGAGTGGTTGTGTGTGCTAGGTGTCCTATAGGACCCAGTGGCTCAGCCTCCCCAGTTACCTGAGGTAGACACTCTTGGTGCACCCCTTTGTGGGCTGTGTGCACTTTGCTGTAGTTAAGCTTTGATTGTTGTTGGTATCACTGGGAGGAATTGACCTCCAGGCCAATTGGCTGTGAGGATCAGCTGTGTCTACGCTGGGAGAACTTCTGTGCTGAAGACACCCTTATGAGACAAGACTTGCTTCAGTGGGGCTTTGGTACTCACTGAGTCTGACCCCTGAGTGTGTCCCTTATGGATCTGAGGAGTTGTAATCTGGATGGTTCCACTCTGACCCCTGGGTAACAATGGCTCTTGGATCTCTAAGGATGTGTTAATTTAGCCTCTGCCTGAGGCCACCCAGCAAGAGCTACAGAGAGATCTGCAGATTCCTCTTCTTTTTTTGGGTTTTGGAGGTGCCCAGATGAGGCCCAGCTGTGAAGCAACGCAAGCTGCTATGGGGCCTTGGGCCTTCTTTTGGATGTTCTGGGTCTCTCTGACTCAGCTGCAGTTTGTTAGGCAAGTTTAGAATTCAAAGGACCAGGCCATTCATATGCAAAAGCCTCTGTGCTCAGCCTGGATGGGGCGAAGTCTCGGGGCAGAGCAAGCAGCAATGGCTTCCCATCCGCCCTGCCCGAAGAGGCCCGTGGGTCTCAGTGTCCCTCAGTGGTAATGGCTGCAAGCACCTCTGAGAGAAAGCTGCCCTCGAGTTCCGCCCACTGCCAGATAGTCCAGTTTCTCGCCGTATGAGTCTGGGTCCCCAGAGTCTCGCCCAGAACTGGAATTCAGAGCAGTCCGGAGCTTTTTTCTCCCTTCCGAATGAGTAAGCCAGCCGCGTACTCACTTATCAGCCCTCTCCGTACTTGCCTCTGTACCTCTGCCTTCCGCAGCTTCTGTGAGCCTCAGTGTGCTTTTCTCTTTCCTTCTAGTTGTAGAATTTCCACTCAGCCAGCCTTCCTGTGGTTCTGGATGATGTCCGTTTTGTCTTTTAGTTGTAGTTTTGAAATTGTTGTGCGAGGCAGCAGTTCAGGTGTTTACCTATGCCGCCATCTTGGTTTTCTTCCGGTAATGTTTTTATCTGGTTTTAATATTAGAGTAATACTGGCCTTACAGAATGAGTTAGGCAATATTCCCTCTGCTTCTATCCTCTGAGATTGTAGAGGATAATATCTACATAATATCTGGCATAATATCTTCTTTAGGTGTTTGGTAGAATTCACCGGTGAACCCATTGTGGAATAAAGTATGGCAGTTCCTAAAAAATTTAAAAATAGATTCCTAGGTAGCCCTGGCCAGTGTGGCTCAGTTGGTTGAATACCCTCCCATGCACCAAGAGGTCACTGATTCAATTCCTGGTCAGGGCACCTGCCCAGGTTGTGGGTTTGATCCCCAGTAGGGGATATGCAGGAGGTAGCCAATTAATGTTTCTCTCTCATCGATATATAATGGAGTATTATTTAGCCTTAAAAATAAAGAAATCCTGTTATTTGCAACAACATGGATAAACCCAAGGGAGGACACTGAGCTAAGTGAAATACGCCAGCCACAAAAAACAAATACTGCATGATCTCATTTATATTGTGGAATCTAAAAGTCTAACTCATTGAACCAGAGAATAGAATAGTGGTTACCAGGAAAGTGTTGGTGAAAGGATATAAACTTTCAGTCATGAGATAAATAAGTTCCAGAGATCTAATGTACAATATAGAGACTATAGTTAATAATAATTTATTACATACTTGAAATTTGTGAGAGTAGATCTTAACTGTGTCACCACACATGAAACAAGGTTACTATATGAGGGGACTGACACATTAATTAGATTGACTGTGGTAATCATTTCACAATATATCAAATATCAAAACATCATGTTGTTTTGATATGTCTTTTACTTGTCAATTATACCTCACAAAGCTGGGAAAATCCCAGATGCATTGTAAATCTAAATGAGAATAAAAAATAAAGGTACTAGAGAATTATTTTTTTTCTGTTTCTAATAAATCTTTATTGTTCAGATTATTACAATTGTTCTTCTTTTTTCCCTCCATAGCTCCCCTCCACCCAGTTCCCACCCCACCCTCTGTACTTACCCTCCCCCCACTGTCCTCATCCATAGGTGTATGAAGAATTATTTTTTAAGTGAATATTTTCACTCTTAAATAGAAATCATTATTACAGCCTATAATTATTACTTTATAAAATGCTTGACATTAACTCATTCTTAATATTATTTGCAATATAAGAACTAGAGAAATTCAGTTTCTTAATAAAATATAAAATAATAAATACCTTTCCTCTAAAACTTACTCATCAGAAAACAAGGACAACCATCTAATTCCATCTACTCAAAACTTTCAAACCAGATTAAAATGCTAAATCCACCTTAACCCTTAACTGATGAGGATTTTATTTCTAAGGCTGCAATAATTCCATTTGTGGCCAACTCTCAGTTCCAGGAGCAGACAGATTATCAAAAAGATTCTGAGACCAGTATGAAGCACATTCTGCTTAAATCAATTATGATGAAATTGTTAGATTACACATGACAGCCAATACCATGCATCTCATAGCCATTAAACTTATTTAATCACAATAATAATAGAAATTGAACAAGAAAGATGTCACACCTATAAACCTTTTGGAAGATAAAAATCTTAGATGAATATTTTACAAATAAAATTCTGTGGGTCAGCAAATATGATTCTAAGAAAATATGTTGTAGGGAAAATGTGAATGTATAAACATGGTTTAAAATTATACTTTTATGATTATTTTCTGCTTATTTCTATCTAGGGAAAGCTAACATGTAAGTTTAATTAATAATGTAATATTTTCGTCTCTGTATCATTTCATCAATAAAAGTGGATGATAAAATATATCAAGGTAGAAGAGCAATGCTTACAAAACTCTCACTTCCATAAACTTTTAACGCATAGATTCTCAATAGTGCTCTATAACATACACAAGAAGAAACTGTTTAATAAATATAAATAGCAATTATTACACGCATTTTTCAATATAAAAACCTATTTTGAACTAAGAAGAATTCATATGAGCTTCTCCTAAGATTGTACTTCATAGTGTGCTTGCATAATAACAAGATCAAATCTGTTAGAAAACAAGTACAGGACAAATTAATAAGGTCATAATTTGGTCTAATGATGCTTAATACAGTTTTAGCAATCTGCTCAAGACAAAGGTGACCACTCAGACATAGCCAATTATGCATTTGTGTGGCAGATGAAATCTTTAGTGATGAATCTGATTAACATTCAATAATAAACATACAGGCTGAGAAAATGACCAAGCACCTCCTGCAAACATCAACTAAGGCTTTGTTAAGATTGAGGTCAGCCTGGTATAGCAGAAAGGCGCATTAAGATAAAAAGTTTATCAAATGTGTTAACATGGATCCCTCTTAAAAAACACAAAAACCCTGTTACACAAAGAACATCTTTTAACAGCTGACTTGTCTGATCAGTTAGGAAAATAATAGGCGAACCTTCTTTATGAGTCATATGTATTTAATTTTTAGAGAAGTTTTAAATCAATTTGGTTTCATCTACAAACACTGAAAACATGGTAAAATCATGCCACAGGACATTTAGCAGTTCCACTACTTAAGTTTTTCTACCCATGACCCTTTCTGAGTAACTTGAAGTGATTCTGTTTTACTCATACTTACATTCCTAAAATGCCTTAAATCCAATTAGGCTTGATCATTGTTTCTTATCTAAGTAAGCATGAATTAATAAAGTATGAAAGAGGTTAGATGAGGATATAACAAACTATATTTTAAAAATATTTTAGGTAAGAATAGCACACATATAGAAAAGTACACAAATAATAAGAGCTCACTAAATTTCACAACGAACACATGCCATTAACCAATAACTGGATTTTTAAAACTAAATATCAAGAAACAGCATCCTGGAAGCCCCTTCAGTCACCAGATCCCTCCAGATACAGTCCAATAACCTGATTTTATTTTTATATTGATTTCCAAAAGGAAGGGAAATGGAGAGATAGAAACATCAATGATGAGAATCATTGATCGGCTGCCTCCTGCAGGCTCCCCACTGGGGGCGGGGGGGTGGGGGGAAGGAGGGCAGAGAATCAAGCCCGCAAGTGCTTTGACCAGGAATTGAACGGTGACACTCCTGGTTCATAGTTCAACACCCAACCACTGAGCCACACAGGTTGGGCTAACCTGACTTTAAACAATATAAATTAGTTTGGCCTATGAATTTGCTCTTTGATTTCATTAACCCATTGGTTATTTAGTAAGGAGCATGTTTAGCCTGTACATGTTTGTTTTTTTTCTAGTTTTCTTCTTGTAATTGATTTCTAGTTTCCTATCATTGTGATCAGGAGTATTGCTTGACAGGATGTCTTTTTAAATTAATAAAATTGTTTTAACATGTGATCTATCCTGGAGAACGTTCCATGTGCACTTGAAAAGTATGTGTATTTCATTTTTGGATAGTGTTCTGTGAACATCTATTAGGTCCATGTGGTATGATCTGTTAAGGCCAATGTTCCCTTGTCGATTTTCTGTCTGGATGGTCTCTCATTGTTGTATGTGAGGTGTTAAATTCCCTTACTATCATTGTAATACTGTCGATCTCTCCCTTTATGTCTATTAATATTTGCTTTATGTATTTAGGTGCTATGTTGGATGCATAGATATTTATAAGTGTAATGTTCCTCTTCTTTGATCCCTTTTCCATTATATAATGCCATTCTTTTTCCCTTTTATATTCTATACCAAAAACATAAATTTGAAAATATAAGTGCAGTTAACCTTTGAACAATGTGGGGGTTAGAGATGCAGACTCCCCATAGTTGAAAGTCCACATATAACTTTTGACTACCCAAAAAGTTAAGTTGTCCCTCAGTATTCACAAGAGATTGGTTCTAGGGCTTCCTGTGGATACCAAAATACGAGGATGCTCATACTCTTCCCTCCACCTGAAAATCTTAATATATTTCAGAAAAGTCTTATAATTTTCTTCACATAGGTTCTAAACATTTTCTAAATTTCAATGGACTTTTCCATCTTGTATGAGAAATTCATATTCCTGGTATAATAGCCTGACACATTCTTAAATACATAAAGTAAAAGTGAAAATATCTTAAATATTAATTATTTCAGTTCTTTCCTTCTTGGATAGAAGTTATCTTAATTATGGCTTTTGTCACAAGTATATATTGTTTTACAAAAAATCAGGAGTTGCCATCTTAAAAATAGTTATATACTCATTAAGAAAAATTTGAAGTTATTATTTTGAAATTATGATGTCAGTGTTAGGGTTTTAAGATTAAAATAGAAATGTACTAAGAGATTTACATAATAACAAACATGTAGAAAATTGACTCACTGGAAAAAAAACACACAAAGAAAACTGACTCACGAGAAAATAGCCAATACATTTGAATTGGGCAATTATTTAAAATAATTACTGGGGCTTCATTCCAGCTGAGGAGGAAGAGCTGCAGGCAGCCGCGAATCTCACAGCCTCTTGGGGTTTTATAGAACTTCAACTATAAAAATGGGCAGAATTTTCCTTGATCACATTGGTGGTACCCGTCTGTTTTCTTGTGCAAACTGTGATATGATTCTGACCAACCACTCAGAACTCATCTCCACTAGATTCACAGGTGCCACTGGCAGAGCATTTTTTTTTAACAAGGTAGTTAACCTGCAGTACAGTGAAGTTCAAGACCGGGTCGTGCTTACTGGCTGCCACATGGTTTGAGATGTGAGCTGTAAAAACTGCAATAGCAAATTGGGATGGATCTATGAGTTTGCCACTGAAGACAGCCAGCATTATAAGGAAGGCCGTGTGACCCTGGAACGTGCTCTAGTTCAAGAGAGTGAGGGTTTTGAGGAGCATGTACCATCTGATAACTCTTGAAGAAAAAGAGATACCTTCATCTTTTCCCAGGTCTCCTTCACTGAAAACAAAAATCTACTTACATACACTGTCACCTTAGCACAGAGTCGGATTCATGAACTGCGGAACAAGAGGTTATGAGAATCTAAGATGGAACCTTTCTTTTTTTAATTTTCTATTTTACATCCAACAACTGTATGTAGAGAAAATATTATGCAGATGCTGTTAAATTTTTTCCCTACTTTTACATCTTGAGGCAGAATAATCTATCTGCAGCTACGTGGTGGGCTATGTGCGAAAAGAAAGCTGGGCTATTAGAGTGGGAAAATGTGTTTTATGTAAATTTTGAAAGGAAAATGTGTCAAGAGCATGGTTTTTAAACTTATTTGGGCTTTATTTTAAAACTTTCTTTATTTCACCTGATTTGCTAGCTTCAGAGAAGAGATCCGAATTTGTGACCAGAGCTAAAGGTTCAGTGTTAGTAGGGCTTGTGCTGGCCATTGTGCCATAATCTTGTTGGAGATAACTGTAGCACCAGAGCCCATTCTTCCTGGTCAATCTTGACCCAAAGATGCCACCATTCCTAGTTACTTGTCACCACGTAATTGGTGTTGACTGGAAACTTTTCCGAACTGCTTGGATGTCCTTTCATGTAACTTAAGCACAGTAATATAAATAAAGTAATAGTTGAAAAAAAATTACTGAAAATTTTAGATGATCAATTTATAATAAAATATAATTGCTTAATCCTTTCACTAAAAATCAGTAAACCTGTGTGAATGGCTTCTCAACACTATCAAGATATCTTCTAAAGAATCTAGAAGTTTAAAAAGATAAATTCTAAGCATAACAACAAACAAAATTTCTGAAGCTTTAATGAAATGAGTGAAGAATGAATTATTAAAAAGAGCATTTTTGTCCGGCTGGTGTGGCTCGGTGGTTGAGTGTTGACCTAGGAACCAGGAGGTCAGAGTTCAATTCCTGCTCAGGGCACATGCCTGGGTTGTGGCTCAGTGTGGGGCATGCAGGGAGGCAGCCAATCAATGACTCTCATCATTGATGTTTCTCTCTCTCTCCCCCTTCTCCCAAATCAATAAAAGTGTATATTTTTTTAAAAGAGCATTTTAGCCTCACCCAAGGATATGTTTTTATTATTACTAGAGGCCCAGTGCATGGGATTCGTGCACTGGTAGGAAGTGTGGCCTGTGGGGATTGGCCCGCTGTGGGAGTGCCACTCATCCCAGTCAGCCAAGTGGCTGTGGACCCGCCCTCTGAGCGGCTGCTCCCTGATCTCTCATCTTCCATGGAGCCGGAGCAGTTGCCTCTCCAGGGGACCTGGTTGGGGCCGGGCCTGGGGACAATAGCACTGAGAGGCACCAGAGTAGGCCTCAGTACCGCAGCGGCCATGAACCTGCCTCCCAGCCTCCAGGGTCAGCTCTGTGAGCCTGGCAGCAGCACTGCATGGCCTGCAGGCATCCAGAGGAAGCAGCAGGGAGCGAGAAGAGCGAGCCTGGGGCAAGGAGGCGATGATCACAGCCCAGGTTCCTGCTGATCGGCCCAGGGTTCGCAGTGGGAGCAGCTGCTCATCCTGGTCAGCTGAGTGGTGTTCCCACTGTGGTAGCGCACTGACCACCAGGGGGCAGCTCCTGCACTGAGCGTCTGTCCCCTGATGGTCAGTGCACGTCATAGCAACTGGTCAACCGGTTGTTCTGGTCATTCCACCATTCAGTCGCTGGGATTTTATTATATAGGATTATTATTATTATTGATTTTAGAGAGAGAGGAAGAAACATAGATCAGTTGCCTCCCACACATGCCCTGCCCAGGGATTGAACCCACAACCTAGGTAGGTATGTGTCCTGACTGGGAATAGAACCTGAAACTTTTTGGTGTAGGGGATAATGCTAGCACCAACTGAGCCACCTGGCCAAGCTAAAAAGAGCATTTTAAAACATGAGAGATGTGAAAGAAAGCAAGTTTTTACCATTTCTCTACTGAATCATTACTCTTGTCAACCTTAGGATGCAATCTGAGATTTTTTAGTTCATCCTTCATGCTTTATAGATGTATTAGTGACCCAGTGCACATACTCGTGCACATTGAAAGGAAATTAATTAGAAGGTGGCCAGTGGGGCAGGACTGGGTGAGATGGGCTGGGCCAGACATGCCCTGGAGCCAACCTCCCATGGTCCCTCCCCAGCCGGCCGTACCTGGGGCAGCGCCGCAGCTCAAAGGGTGTCTGGAGTGAGCCCAGTCCCTCTGACAGATGGGGTCCTTTGGCCTGGCCTGTAGGGACTGGGCCAAAACCAGCTCTCCAACATCCCCCGAGGGGCCCCAGAGTGCAGAATGCAAATGCAAGTGTGCAGTAAACCAGATTCGGGGCCAACAGTGCCCCAGCAACAACATAACCCACAAAGGTGGAATTGTGCAGCCCTGCGAGGAATCGGGCTCCCTCCTCTCTGGTTCCGGAGTGTGTCACCCAAGAACTGCTGCTGCCAAGTCACGGCAGCTCGGCAGCTCCTGCGTTGAGCATCTGCCCCCTGGTGGTCAGTGTGCATCATACCTACCGGCCAGTCAGATGGTCTTAGCCTTTTATATATATAATTATGGAAGTGACATAATGATCCCAGGTTATGTTTAGTTCTTAGGCAGAAGTGCTGTCTTAACTGAGGAAGATTTGTTTTGGATCAACACAATGTTCTCTTTTAATAGTTGCCAAATAGGATGCAAGTGTTTTACATATTTTGGGTTTCCACAACAGACAAAATATTTTTAGGGAGTAATGTAATTAATGTAAGTTGTATTGATGCAGTCATTCAGGGAACACTAATAAGCAAACCCTAATTTGGTATAAATAGTAAGTAGCAAAAACAGGGAGAAGGGTTATAAAAGGCATAAAGGAGAGAAATCAGACAAGAAAAATAAATTTATAGAAAATAAAATAAACTAATATTTAATAGGTGTACTTAAAGATACTATAAAAGGAAAAGGGGATATGGTAAGAATTATAAATCAGAGAAAATGTAGTTTGTTCACTCTATGTGGTTATAAAATATGAAACAATGTACCTTCCACAAGCTATTAAGTTACATATGATGTATCTGGCTTGAAAATATTAACATCTTATTAATATTCATCAATAAGATTGCTAACAACAGCTATAAAACCACCTTCATAAAGCCAGAAACAGCAGAACTAATCCTTCATTTCCTTTTTTTAAAAAATATATATATTTCTTTATTGATTTCAGAAAGGAAGGGAGAGTGGGGGAGAGAGAGAGAGAAACATCAATGATGAGGGAGGATCACTGATCGGCTGTCTCCTGCATGCCCCCACACTGGGGATCGAGCCCACAACCCAGGCATGTGCCCTGACCTGGAATCAAACCGCGACCTACTGGTTCCTAGGTCGGCGCTCAACCACTGAGCCATGCCAGCCAGGCTAATCCTTCATTTTCAAAGTAAATTTGCATGTACAGTCAGATCAGATTTTAGATTCCCAAATAAATTCACTATTTCAAAAAGATCATTATATTAAACAAGTAAAAAGTAATATCTGAATTTTGGTGTGCTACTGTTAGGTACGATTGAAAAAAAGAGAAGAAAAAGTAAGTTATCTCTCAGTAACTTAGGTGATGCTTATGTTCAGCTAACAATTTCATAACAAATGTAAGAGTGTGTGATATGGATGGATAGGACGTGGGCATAACTATAGAGGAGAAAGTTATATTTGAAAGCTAATTCCCAGCTGTCCCAGCCAAAATAAGGTTATTCTTATCCTCCTGTCTAAATTTCTTATCAGGCAAGACAATGGAACAAAACCTTGTTACAAAATTTTTATTACATTTCCAATTGGGAAGAGTAAATTTTAAAAAATAAAATATATAACCCTGCCAGAGCTTTTCAATGTTCCCATACTACCAATTTTACCTTTCTTGGAAGAAAGACAAGCTCTATTTTTTCCCCACAGAGAAGTATTCATTGTAAGGCATAATTCGCCAGCTCACAAAGAAACAGTACTCTTCCTGTGAGCCTTCAATTAACTGTATGCTTATAAATGGCATTTCCTCTGAATGTGTATTGAAACTCACCTTATAAAATCCCCAACGGTAGAGCAGTTCTTGTTGCTAAGGGACTATGATACTATTTCATGATGCTAAAACAGGATTATAGTTTAAATTGTTCATGCGCCTGGCCATCATCAGACAATTTAAATACTAAAAAGAGATAAATGTTCTAACCTCTATTTACGTTATTTAATGTTGAGATAATGAATAATCCTGTACTTTTTAAAAACTAAAGACTTTTAAGTAGTATCAATAATAATAATAAAGCATTATTATCAATATGATTGTTGCATGAGCTCTAGCATCATGCCAGGCACTATTTTATGTAGTTTATAGGAATTAACTCACTTAATCCTTATAACAACCCTACTGGTTAGGTATTATTACTTCCCCAGTTTAGCACAAAAGGAAACTAAAGCACAGAAAAGTAACTTGCTCTACGTTATGGAGCTAATAAAGTGGCAGAAGTAGAATTTGATATCCAACTGGTCTCACTGTAGAGTTTACATTCTTACCTGCCACACTATATTACACTAAGAAAACATTTTAAAAAATCTTACTACATACATTTATTTACCTGGGATTTGATTTTTTTTAAAGTAAAGTAACTCATAGTTCTTTAAGAACATACCTAGTCTTATTTAGAACATATTTGCTGAAATTTCATACTCTGGTGAAATTATATTTATAACCTAATTGTTTACATCAACTTTGAATTTACTAGGTTTAGAGATGTGCACTAGCAGTTTACATTGAGTGGAAATCCGATCCTTATTTTACAAGGCTAATCTTTGGGTCATGTCTCCAATGTATATTTAATCCTGATTAGGCTTAAATGACCAGATTAAAAAACACACAAAGAGGTAAAACAAAATAACAGTGCAAGTTTTTAAAGTGTAATTTCACTGCAATGTGGAAACAATGTATCTAATTTTGCTATGCAGCCACACCAAGTGGTTTTTTACTTTGGCTTTAATGCCCAATTTACTAAAGCACTATATCTTGGAATAGTTCATCTTTAATAGTATATCAGACTTTATATTTTTTATTAAAAGAGAGAATGGGCTTATTAATATATTTATGTACAGCATAGCAATACTTCATATATCTTCATCATAACAAGTATAGTTATGCATAAGCAAGCTTCACATTAAGTTTCAAAAACAAACATACATAAACTTACCCTTGATTCAGCAATATTTCTAGGGTCACTTATTTCAGCACCAATTAAAGGACATGGGAGTAGAGACTGGTTGATACAATTTCTACACTGTAAGTAGCTGGTTAAAGAACATTCTTTCGTATTCCAGATGGCATTTAAAGATAAACCTGTCTCCGTGCCTACAAAAAATTAAAAAAGGCCTTTCATAAACCCTGAACTACCAGATTCAACATCTCAATTTCACTTATAAAGGTCTAACAGAAAGTGGAGTGAATGTTAAGATTGGGTAATATTTTTGAAAATCATTACTTTAACATATTTAACTTTTACAATCTTTAGTCTAACATAGAAGAGTACAGAAAATAAGTTTAAAAAAGAGTAATAGCTTACATTTGTTAATGCCTATTATATAAATTCATTATTTTATTTTCACAGCAATGCTATGAGGTCATTATTATTGTCCTCATTTTATGGGTGAGAAAACAGTTTCAGGGAGTATAAATTAAAGTCAGAAAGCAGTAGGCTGGGATTTAAAATGTCCAAATCCAAAACTCATGCTTCAATCCCTTTGGCTTGGTGCCTTCCTCAGAATCAAAATTGTTTTCAAGAGAAAAATGTAATCCTTTGTTTTTTTAAAAAAACTATATATAATTGAGAACCCTATAAATCTCCATATTCTACAATCAGAAAATTGTTCTACATTAATTGTGAAATGGGACTTTTCATAAATTTAACACCAGTGAGTTTAAAACAGAAATTTGTTTATCATACTAGTCTATGAGAATATAATTTCCCTCAATTAAAATAGCAAGTAATTTTGCTCAAGCTTTCACATGGTAATACATCTGCAGGAGTAGCATTCCTTTTACAGTACATTCATAACAATAATAGATATCACTAATATATGGTTTCTCCATATTCTTTAGTTGAACAATCCAACGAACAAATCTCAAATATGCAAGGATAATCTTCTGTGTTGGCCTGCCTTTGGTATAAAGTGAGTAAAATTCCAAGTTTTCATGGAGGAAATGAGAGTTCCAGGTGTTGAATGAGCACTTGCTACCTTCTGTAGGAATTAATGGTACTACTAAACAAAGGTGTACAGTTATGGCAGAGAAGAGACAAGAGACCAAGAGAGAACCTCTCTTAGACACTGCACTCCCCAACCTCTCTTGTGATTGAATTTTATTTGTGCCTGGAAGTCACTAAAAAAAAGGATTGGAAACTCAGAATGAGATGTTGGATGATGCAGCACAGAAAAAAAATTAACAACATAGCTTTTCACTTCCAGCTTAAGTGTATGCAGTTGAAATGGGAAGAATTTGTGTAAAAGATGACTATGAATCTATGCAAAGTTGTAATTCTCAAAACTATCTTACAATTTCCCACACTGCACTAAGCCAAGAAATTTTAACAACCACATATTCATTTTTTGATAAATGAGTACATTCCCACAAGAAAGAATTTCCAATTCCAGAGAAAATATTGAAATTGGTCAAAGCTGCAAAGTACTGACGCGAACATTATTAGAAACATATGATCTGACCATATGTTTCTGCAGACATTTGTAACCAAAGTAAACATTCAGACTTGTCCTGAATGGTCCACCTTTGAGGGGGTAGCAACAAAAAGAAATCCCAAGTTTTATTTTTAAGGTTCTCTTATACTTAGTATTGAATGAATGTATATTATCATAGAGCTGTTGCCCTCAGATTTTAAATGGGAAGAAAAGGGTTTGAATCCACTGATGAGGAAAATGGTAAATAATAGGTGTCTAGGTTATCTGAAGCCAGCATTTTGGAACAGAAGTAATATGCTTCGCCTTGTCCCTACTGCTTATAGGAAGAGTAGACGAACTTATTTCTAGGTGAGTGTAGGGCTGGGATAAAGAACAGTAGTGTTTGGCCTAGTCCTTTCTACCCAACATTAGAAACAGGTATTGGCAGAATAAAAATGAACATGATGAGCAGACTTGAAAGTAGCTGGGAAATTGTACAAGGGCAGTAGGCAGCCTGAGACATATTTATGCAAAGGTAAAAACACTTGTGTTTATGGGTTGTCTCTAAGCATCTATCCCATTGTTTTTTAGGAATAGCTGGTGGAGCCCAGTTGCTTCTACCCTGTAGGTTGCTCCCATGAGTTACTGCCCATCCTTTACCCAGGTCAAGCCTGCCAAAGCATGCATTGGACCTGGATTTGTGTGCCTTGTAAAGTGGTTTTTCTTTTTTTCTTTTTTGGAGTCAATATCAGACACAGATAGATCAATGCCTCACCTATACTGATGTGACTTTTCTTATTTACACATTTCTTTGTTTTGAACAAAATTTGAGATTCTGTTTTATTTTTCTTCCTTTGCAATTCTTAAGTCAGTGGAACATATTTTAAAGAGCAATTTTTAAAATTGCTTTTCATTTGAGAATTCACATGAAAATAAAAAGGTCCCTTATTTACATTTAAGGGGTTTAGAAAGTGACAAGAAAGCAATATAGCTATTAAATAAATTTACCTTCATTCTTTACTGAAGTCTGAAAAACCACTAATGTGGTTTTTAAATAGTTAAGGGCAGCACTGTCCCCGGTTACATAAAATGAATTTTCTTCTTTTGAACTGTACTTGGACTCAGTTAAGCAATGGCAAAGGGATTCTGTGCAACTTAATTTAACATTTAGGAAGATTCTTTGGATTTTTATCAGCACAGCATTCTTGGAAAAAACTTTTTTTAAAACTCCTATAAGAAATAAGGTGAAAGAGATTTAAGGAAAGTATATCACACTATCAATTATATTAATTTTCTAGAAATATACTGCTGGTTGCTGTAATTTATTAAAATTAATTTGTGTATGTATCTTCATCAATCAGAAGACAACTCAATGGAGAATTATTACACAAAGTGGAAACAATAAAACAAGTAAATATAATGTCATTAAAACCTATTATCACCAACAGATACCACTTCTCGTAATAAACTCTATAGTTGGATGCAGTTACAGTCCAAAGAATATAATTGAGTTGGCTTTTTAATTAGTACCTTAATGTGTTAATTTCTTGGTTATCTAAAATTGTACTTTTCCCTAAGAATGCCTTAAGAAATCAATTTAATATGAACTAAACTACATTAAAAACAAAGTGTGGTGTGTTGCCATCAATGACCTTGATCTGAGTACTAAAACTCTCCGGAAATCAGTTACCTCCTGTTTAATATGAGGGGTAGATGATTTCTAAAATTCTGGCCTATTCTAAAATACTTCCCATAAAAAAATATTTACTAATACCCTAACTAACCGATTTGGCTCAGTGAATAGGGTGTCAGTCTGTAGACTGAAGAGTCTCAGGTTCGATTCTGGTCAAGGGCATGTGCCTTGGTTGTCCCCAGTAGGGGGTGTGCAGAGGCAACTGATCGAAGTTTCCCTCTCATTGATGTTTCAATATTTTTTAAAAATTTACTAAGCACCTACTATGTGTGAAGCATTATACTATGCTCTAGGACTGTTTGAGTTTATATTCCTCAATAAATGTTAATATATTTTTGTTTAATATAAAAACTAAAGGCCTGGTGCATGAATTAGTGCACGTGGGTGCGGGGTGGAGGGGGTGGCCTGCGCCCTCTTGAAATCTGGGTGCACCAAGCGGCAGGTGGCCAGGGAGGAACCCAAGCCACCGCCATGCCACTTGCACTTATTCTGGCCCACTGCGCCTGCTGCCATTGCTCAGTAGCACTGCCACCGAGTCCGGAGAGGCTCACGCCACCGCTGCTGCACTCACCAGCAGTGAGCCCAGCTTCTGGCTGAGCGGCGCTCCCCCTGTGAGAGCGGACTGACCACCAGGGGGAAGCTCCTGCACTGAGCGGCTGCTCCCCTGGTGGTCAGTGCACGTCATAGCGACTGGTCGACAGGTCGTTCTGGTCATTCAGTCGTAATGGTCGCTTAGGCTTTTATATATATCTAGATACTATGATTCTGGAAAGTACGCCTTTGGGGAAAAAAATAAGATAATAAGGCTTGCTTTCAGAATTCTGAGACTATGCCTTTCATAAAGAGATTCTAGCAAACAAAGGTAAACTAAAATGAATATAAAAGTACAAAAATACATCAAAATGGTGGAAAGAGTTCCATGACCTTGATTGAGCTCTCATTATAATGTTCCCTTTCCCTCATTTATAAAATAAGAATACCACCTGTATTGGTTTTTTTCTTTTTTTTCCTTGTTTTTTTTATTTTATTTTATTGATTAAGGTATTATATGTGTATGGTGGTTCAGTGGTAGAATTCTCGCCTGCCACCTGTATTGTTGACTTTGAAAGCTCTATAATACACTACATGGCACACTCTAAAGCACCATAGATGTATCTGCTATGTTCTCGCTTTGCTTTGCTTCCTTTGTAAGTAAAGAATCCAGAGTAGAAAGGCTAAGAGATCAGAAGATGGGAACACCAGGAAAAAACAGCATATCCTGAATTTCCTCAAGAATATATTTTAAAATTCTAAGTATTTCTTTTTCCGTAAAAGCGTAAAGGAAATTGCCCTGGCCGTGTGGCTCAGTTGGTTGGCAAATCAACCCAAATACCAAAAGGTTGCGGGTTCCATCCCCAGTCAAGGCACATACAGGAAGAAACATCTCACTTCTATGTTTCTCTTTCTGTGTCTCCTTTCCTTTTGGAAAAAGAAAGGTCACTAGAGACTAGAAATTGGTCAAATGAAAAAGGTATTTATAAGAGCCAAGTATCATATGACAAAGTCATGACAAAGTAAATACATTTATAGAATGCTCTATTCAATGTATTTAGTCATAGTCAGTTAATATAGTGTTGGGAGTATAAGAGTAAACAACAAAGACAACCCCCCCCTAAAAAAAACCCCTGATCTGCCCTACGGATTTTACATAAAATGTCTCAATGAACTTCAGTGTTCCTTTGGTAACTTTTTGTGGTGGTCCCCCCACCCCCCCCATGTATATATATTTTAAGATACAAAAATGAAATGTAAAAAAACAAACAAACAGAAAATAAGTCTTCACAATACTTAAGTCTTGCTAGTAAAAGAATAACTACATAGAACTTTTTTCCCAAAGAAGCTCTAAGTGTTTTTCAGCCAAATTTGAAGGTGCAATGCTGAGATAACATACTATAGATTATTGTTTTAGTTCCCTAACAATTAACATTTGGATAGTGCTTCAGAATTTATAGAGCACTTTCACATATTGTATATCATCTCACTTAATCCTCACAATAATTTTCTTAGGTAGATAGTGCTCACCTTTTCCCCACTAGAAACTAAAGCTAAAGCTCAATAAGGTAAAATACTATGACCAAGGCCACTCTGTAAATAGTAGGGCCAAAGCTCACACTCATTCCTTTGACCCCCAATTCTGTTATCTTTATCTTTGCCTGATGTTTAAAAAAGCTTTAAGGTACTCTACTGCATTGGTATTCATGAAGTTTAATTTATTTCTTATGAAATTATTTATCTCCATTTTAAAATGAGAAAACAGAAATTCCAAAAAGTTAAGTAACTTGCCCAAAGTAAGTCAGCAGGTGGACTTGGAACGTTTCCAAGTCTAATGGTAAAAAAGTCCATGTATATTAACAATCAACTTTAAAGACTAAAATATGAAAATATTAATACACCAATCTACTTTATTGCAATTTAGGTGAACCTATACTAAGGATGACACAAACTCACTTTTTATATTTCCTACCTCCTTCTGCTGTAGGTAATAGTTCAGTTCCACAAATAATACAATAAACTCCTGACTGGCAAGGCAGGTTACTTGGGTCCTTTTACAACACATAAAAGAGATCAATGTTTGAAAGAATGGTTAATATTAAAGTATGAATACCACAAGGCAGTTTGAAAATAAAAGAGAAAATATACCTAGGTAATACTTGATACAAATAATAACTATCAGTATTTAATATCCTTAAATCTTTTCAACTACTATGAATCATATATAAATGATGGCATCTAACTTAGTTTGCATAAATGATACTCCAATTACATAATCTCATACTTTATATTAGCAAGAAGCCAAATGAAACATTTTAATATTAAGCTTTGTAAATACATTGATGTAAAATAATTTAATGTAAAATGATGAAATTTTGGGGAAAAGCATGAGCATCAAAATCATAGAAACTGCTTAGAAAAGACCAAGATTTAAAAAATACAAATCTATTATGAAGAATGGTAAGATATCTACATGACTATGCCTTGTTAATAAATATTCCTTTTAATCAGTATTTATCCTTAGATTTTCAAAGGTTAATTTCTGGGAATAGTAAGTTTCAAACAGCTTTTGTTTTTCTTCTAATACATTGAAGCTAGTTCATTATAGAGTGGAATTTGGTATAAGATGGGCTGTTTTGGACCTAGTCCAAGAGTTTAGTTACTGAAAGCACTTCATTCTTAGGAGGTTTCACCAATAAGGTGATCCATGGGCTCAGATCCCTTGGATATTATTATAACAAGGCTCCATTGTAGAGTACAGGAAGCCAGGCAGCTAATGGTTCGTTCTATCAAGTGAAAGCTTAAACAAAATTCTTTTTTCTTTTTTTTTTGGTAGGCATGAAAATCGTTTAAGTCTAGAGAATTAATAAACTTAGGTCATCTGTCTAAATTTCCATTCCCTGAAGTGATGTTCTCTATTGTATGTTAACAGCTGCACAGATGCTTCATGTTATGGTTTTAGCTTCCTTAGACATTTGTTGTCTGATACAGTCTTAAGTTTACTTTTTGTTATTAAAATTTTCAGTATTAATAGTAACTTTCTATTTACAAAAGATTGACTGCATTTTTCTATAAACATAGACAAAAAACTACCAAGAATTCATAAAGGTTAAAGTAGAATCTTGTTTAGCTCATTAATAAATATTATAAAAGAGCACAAGCAAAAGTAACTGTTAGGTAATCGTATACCCCAAAAAATGACATCACTGATATTAAATCACTACAATAACCAGTCTTTCAAGTAATTTTACATCAGGCACTTTGATTTTGTGAAATTTTATAAGCAATGCTAAAGAATAAAATATTTTGAATGTGTTATACCATAGGAAAATAACATGACATAGTCGTATTGCAGAAAAATAATATGGGAAAGCCTTTAAAAAATTAATGTCTTAAAGATCATAAGGAAGACTAAAAACAAAGCCTTGTGTGAAGTTTGAAACAGTGCTAAATTAAAAACCATGTAATAATTAAATGCATAGTAGCAGCAGAGTAAGAGTTGTCATTAATTTCCAACATAGCTGTAACAAGTTTTAAATGATTTATCTAAATTTCAATAGTCAAGACAGGAAACATCTACTCTTTACATTGTACCTTTCTTCCATGAATAAAGCCCTTTCTCCAACTGGTAGTTTTCCTGGTTCGTGGCCTGTATGTTCTATAAACTTTCAGCCCTTGAATAAATTCAGTATTAGATAATTACTTCATATGCATCAAATGGGTAAGGCAAATTACCTGATAAGCAATTTCTATCTTAAATATCTCAAAAGTCCTAAAGAATAAACCAAATAATTTTCCTTCTAACCATATAACAATTCTTTATTATTATTTTTTATTTTTTAACTTTATTTTTATTATTGACAGTATTACAGATATCTCCATTCCCCCACCCCCTTTGCCCACCTCCACCAGCTCCTGTCCCCTCGTCCCTCTGGCCATCACATATAACGATTCTTTATTTTTGGTCCATTGTGTGTCTGTCTGTCTATCTATCTATCTATCTATCTATCTATCATTTTCATCATCATTAGGAATGTTTCATATAAAGTAAGGATGCACTCCAGATATATGAACTAACTAATAACTGATAGTTTGTCATGTGCCAGGTACTCTTTTAAATGCTTTTATATATTTTAATGTATTCAACTCTCTAAAACATCTCTTTAAAAAGTAGGTAATCACTAATGAAAATGTGCTATAACCTATTGTATTATAAAGGCTAGTACTTTTGCAATATCCACTTAGTCAAAATTATACTCTAAGGAGACTATATATACACCTGATTCAAAATTGACATTATACAAAATTTTTGAAACACCTCTTAGAATTACTAAAAGCTGTGGCACATCTCTACATACATTCCAAATAAAGAATTTTTAGCTTTAGACAGTTTGGAAGGAATAAATATTAGGGAAAGGGGATGGTATTTGAGATCAACTTGGATAATAACACTAAGATACAACTAAAATATAATGTGCTTAGTTTTTCTCATGTAGTTTACCAATTTTTCTAAAGGCAATGTTTTAAGCACAACATTATTAAAATATCTTGCTTCTCAAGTTATTATGTACATATTCATAAAATTATTCCCTTAAAGGTAGATGAGTGTCATTTCACCTACTCTATAAAATGGTTTGCTTAACTTCACTCATTTTAGAACAAAAACAATTGAAAAGTAATTCAGAGTAAAATAACATATATTCCTTTAAATTATAGATTTTTAAAGCTAAGATTTACATGATTTTATAGTACTAAATCCTGCATTTCACAGTTAAAACATTCCCTAAAAGGCATAGTAATTGGCAACATGACTAGGCTAATTAGTGGGAGAGCCAGGAATAGAGCCCAAATCTCTTTTCTTCCTCCACCTGGTATTCTTTCTACTACTCCACTACCCTTACCTGCAAATTTAAAAATATACCAGAGAGGAGAAATGGTTATACCCTTTTAAAACAATTTAGAAATCACCTTCTAATCTAATGCTTTGTAACTTATTACTCATTGATCAACTAAAAAAACATGTAATACTAGGTGGGATATAATACATCCCAATCTCTAGATGAATGCTTTAACTGGTAAATTATCAATTTGAACTACACTTAAGAGTTATGGCATCCAATGCTATAAAACAGTTAAGCTGTATTCAATCTAAATAACATCAAAATAAAAGTAAGCACATGCATATGTAATAATTTATCATCCAAATAAGTGTAAAATAAACTTGATTGCTGGGAATTCTGACTTGAAAATAATAAACCATTTCCACAACTTCAATAGTTCGTAAAATTTCAATTCAAATCACTCACAAGAAGCCTAAATGTCCATAAAATAATAGATATTTCTTAGAAGAAGATCAGTGAATGTAATTTTTGGAATGATGTCAGAGAAGAGCATCTTTTATAACCATTTATGATAAGAAGTATAGCTCCATTCACAAAAACCTAAAGTCAAAACTTGCAGAAAGTAGTCAAAGACTTACTGAGCTGTAAGGGACATTTTTAAGCTACAGTTACATGTTTACATTTACTTATCAAATTTACATATGAAGTTTTTTATCTTAATAGTTGCAAAATTAAAGCCTTTATGCTAAAACATGTCCTTTTCCTCCCAATGATAATGAAGCTAGATAATCAGAACTAAAAACTCGGAGTCCTTCATTTGGCATTTTATAACTTTACATAAGTTTGCTTAAAATGCTTTTAGTTTATCAAACAAACAAATGTAAGACAACATCAATTTAATACAGGAATAAATTTTTTAAGAAAACTTTGATTTCTAAAAGAAATGTCAGACCAATTTGAGGTAAAATCTATAATAAAACATTACTGGTTTACACTGTTGTTAATTTTTATGTATCAGATGAAAACAAATGAATGAAGAAAAGTACAATATACAAATATTTATGTAAAAGTTAAAATGCCCTAGACAACTATATATCTTTTAGATTGATTGATTTTGAATTGCACTTAGCTAAGGAAGACTGCTGAAAGAAAATATTTTGAATGAATCACTTTATCAAAACTCAACAATAATAAAACTTGTATTTCAGAACTTAATATACTTTTAAAACTCTTATGGCAATTAAAGTAAGAAACATATCTCAAATTTTAAAAAATTATACTTAGCTAATATATGTTATCATTTATAATGAAGTTTAATATAAGTACAACATATTTTTATAGCTTGACAGTTAAGTATTAACTAACACCAGGGAACACACCTTTATTTTTGGGAGGAGACTGTTTAAAGTCCTTCATATCCATTTCATGAGTTTTCTCCAGTTCTAATTCATTTATATGAGTTTTTATATTATTACCAATATCATCAACTTTACTTTCTTCAATATGCATAAATCTATTTAACTTTCTGTCTGGGCAATCCTCAACTTTCATTTTCCTGACTGAATCTACTTCTTTTGTAGTCCTAGTTTCAAAAAGATCTTCAGCTAAAATACAATTTGAATTATTGGCTAATCTATTGTCTCTATTAGTTTCAACTACTTCATTTTTTTCTTTATTTGTATCTACAGGATCATAAAGTTCAGGGGTAAAATAGATAGATTCATCTTCTGCTTCTATTTCAAAAGCTCTATTAGAAGTAGAAAGTTTATCTTCTTCACTCACTAGAGATAATTCAATGTCTGGATCCAGGGCTTCTTTACAGCAGAGTAGCTGTTCGGAATGATCTTTTTTAAGAAGAGCAGCCTCAATCTTTATTGATGGAATAATAGTTTCTGACTGAGGGCATGGTTCAAATGATGTGTTTATTCTTAGAGATGAAGACTCAAATTTATCAGTGAGTGGCAAAACAGTTTCACAATCCTTTTCTGTTTTGAAAGTGGAAGAACTAGAGGCGCAGTCCTCTGATGACCTAAACTTAGGTGTTGAAGTCAGAATTTTACCAGAAAAACACTGCCCCAAAGAATTAGAACTAGACCAGCTAACTCTATTTGTTTGTTTGTTGAAGGTTGGGCTTGTGGATCTGGAAATCCCAATGTTTTCCGCTTCCAATGCCTGGCCAGACTCTTCCAATAATTCTGGATCATCTATGAGTACAAAAATGTAAAAATGTTAACTTTCTGTTCCTAGCATAATAATTGTTTTATCAAAATGATTTTTGTTAGAAATACTACAATAACCGTAAAGGAGACAAAATCCTGAGCCCACAACCAGTAGCAGGACTTCCATCTTAGAATGTAAAGCACAAAATATTAACTCTGAAAAGAACTTTATGTCTCCAGTGAGTCCTAACCCAAGTTATAATGCCGTATGGTAAATTTTCAAATCCCACACCAGGAACCTCAGGAGTGAATGAGAAAAAGGGTAAAAAGAGGAAGAGGGCTGAATAAAGGAGGGAACAGGCTATAATAATTCACTTTTTAAAGCCACTAACTAGTTACTGACCTAGACTAATTCCCTTAAGGAAATTGACACTACACAGACTAAGATATAAAACTGGTTAGTACTCAGAGGGAGAAACCAAGATGGTGGCATAAGTAAACACCTAAACTGCTGCCTCACAAAACAATTTCAAAACTACAACTAAAAGACAGAATGGATACCATCCAGAACCACAGGAAAGCTGGCTGAGTGGAAATTCTACAACTAGAAGGAAAGAGAAAAGCTCACGGAGAATTGGAGGAATGGCAAAGGGTCTTTGTGCACGCAGAGAGGAGGGCGGCTGAGAGCCTGGCTGACTTTCTCTGATGGGAGGGGGAAGGAGGCCTCTGACTGCACTGAACCCCAGTTCCGGGCGGACCCAGGCTCATACAGGGGAAGTCTGGACTGTCAGGTAGAGAGAAAGGCACTCGGAGACTCGGAGAACCGGGGGAGAGCCGGGGGAGCCCCTGCGGGCAGGGGTTTGGAAGCGCGTGTGCACAAAGACTGCAGAGGTTGTCACAGGCTTTCCCTAGCAGAGGGGACTTGGAGGCTCCTCACTGCACTGGGCCCCAGTTCTGACTGCACTGAACCCCAGTTCCAGGCGAGCCCCTGGGGACCCACGCTCTTGCGGGGGGAATCTGGACTCTCGGGCAGAGGCTCGGGAGCCTGGAAGGCTGCGCGCGCACAAGGGCAGGGCTGACGGGAAGCCAAGGCTGTCTGCTCCACCCTGAGACTCCACCCCATCCAAGCTGAACACAGAGGCTTTTGCAATCTGGCAAGTCTAATCCTATAAGGCTGTCTCCAGCACCAAACTTCTCCCAGCGTAGACATAGCTGATCCTCACAGCCAACTGGCCTGGAGGTCAATTCCTCCCAGTGATACCAACAACAATCAAGACTTAACTACAACAAGGCTGTGCACACAGTCCACAAAGGGGTGCACCAAGAGTGTCCACTTCAGGTAACTGGGAGACCGACCCACTGGGCCATATAGGAAACCTAACACACAAAGCTACCCTACCAACTCAGGGAAGCAGTGAAAATGTGGCGACAAAGAAACAGATCACAAATGAAAGAAATGGAGGAAAACAAACGACTGGATATAGAATTCAAAACCACGGTTATAAGGCTTTTCAAGAATATCCTAGAAAAGGCCGATAAATATAATGAGACCCTCAAAGATATGAAAAAGGACCAACTAGAAATTAAATATACACTGACTGAAATAAAAAATATTATACAGAGACCCAACAACAGACTAGAGAAACGCAAGAATCAAGTCAAAGAATTGAAATACAAAGAAGCAAAAAACACTCAACCGAAAAAGCAAAAAGGAAAAAAAATCCAAAAAGTTGAAGATAGTGTAAGAAGCCTCTGGGACAACTTCAAGCATACCAACATCAGAATTATGGGGGTGCCTGAAGAAGAGAGAGAGCAAGATACTGAAAACCTACTTGAAGAAATAATGACTGAAAACTTCCCCCAACTGGTGAAAGAAATAGACTTACAAGTCCAGGAAGCGCACAGAACCCCAAACAAAAGGAATCCAAAGAGGACCACACCAAGACACATCACAATTAAAATGCCAAGAGCAAAAGACAAAGAGAGAATATTAAAAGCAGCGAGAGAAAAACAGTTCGTTACCTAATATGGAGCACCCATACGACTGTCAGCTGATTTCTCAACAGAAACGATGCAGGCCAGACGGGAGTGGCAAGAAATATTCAAAGTGATGAATAGCAAGAACCTACAACCAAGATTACTCTACCCAGCAAAGCTATTATTCAGAGTTGAAGGGCAGATAAAGAGCTTCACAGGTAAGAAAAAGCTAAAGGAGTTCATCACCGCCAAACCAGTATTATATGAAATGCTGAAAGGTATTCTTTAAGAAGAGGAAGAAGAAGAAAAAGGTAAAGATAATAATTATGAACAACAAATACATATCAACAAGTGAACCTAAAAATCAAGTGAATTAGAAACCTGAGAAACAATAAACTGGTGAATATAATAGAATCAGGGGCATAGAAAGGGAGTGGACTGATAATTCTCAGGGGAAAGGGATATGGGGGGTTGCAGGAAGAGACTGGACAAAAATCGTACACCTATGGATGAGGACAGTTGGGGGGGGGAGGTAAGGGCAGAAGGGGTGGGAACCAGGTGGAAGGGAGCAATGGGGGGAAAAAGGAGAAACAATTGTAATAATCTGAATAAAGATTTATTAAAAAAACAAACAAACAAAACACACAAAAAAACTGGTTAGTACTCAGACCTGAACTAGAACTTAGGTTTCCTGATTACCAATATAATGACTTTGAATTCACTATGGCATTTATTGTATACTAGATGTCCAGTGCATGAATTTGTGCACGGGTGGGGTCCCTTGGCCTGAATGGCAATTGGGGCAGGTTGGCCGGGGGTAGGGACTGTAGAAGGTTGGCTGGCCACGGGAAGTTGGCTGTGGGAGCACACTGACCACCAGGGGGCAGCTCCTGCATTGAGCGTCTGCCCCTTGGTGATCAGTGCGCATCATAGCTATCAGCCGGTTGTAATGGTTGCTTAGGCTTTTATGTATATAGATAGAAGCATATACTATAAAATAAATATTTAAAAATTGATATATTAAACTATCATATATTCATTAAAACAACTGAAATAATACCAATTACATATCCAGTTTGGCAAACTTTTTCTATCACAGGCTGAACAGTAAATATTTTTGGTTTTGCGGGTCTTATTGTATTTGTCACAACTACTCAATTGTGCTGTTCTAGTGTATTAAGTACAATTACTCAACTCCACTTTTGTATATAATATGTAAATGAATGGATGTGACAGTGTTCCATTAAACTATATTTAAAAAAACAGATAGCAGGCCAAATTTGGTCCAGAGGCTATAGTTTGCCAATCCCTGATATTGACCATTATATTCTAATATATTTTTAAATATTTTTTTTATCATTTAGAATACATGACTTTATTTCCCTAAACTAAGAAATTCATGTAAGAAAAAGACCTGTAAGTGAGACCAATTTTCAATATAAACTTTAAAAAAACATCTAGCGTTTGCATAGTACTTTACAATGCTGTAATATTTATCATGTTATTAAATCTTTACAACACAACTTTGAGGGATAGGTATGCAGATAATCCTTTTTCTATTAAGACTCAAAAAAGTTAAGTGACTTGCTTGTCACAAAGCTAGTTAGTAGCAAAGTTGTTGTTTGTTTTGTTTTTTTAATATATTTTTATTATTGATTTCAGAGAGGAAGGGAAAGGGAGAGAGACAGATAGAAACATCAATGAGAGAGAATCATTGATTGGCTGCCTCCTGCAGGCCCCACACTGAGGAATTGAACCATGACCTCCTGGTTCATAAGTCAACACTCAACCACTGAGTCATGCCAGCTGGGAGTAGTAGCAAAGTTTGTTAATGGAAAATCAGAAGATGTGCTCAGCTCTACTGACCAAAGTTTGTTCCCATTCCAATATACTATACTACTTCACTAATTTACAACAATACTTTACATTACAAACCAAGGTATTTAAGGACATTAATCTATAACACAAAAATATCACTTCACTAAATATAATGGAAGACTTTTCTATCAAATGAAAATGGACAAAGCTTTTCATACATTTGTCCTTCCTGGAGGTGATGTCACTTGGGAGAGATGAACTTTCAGTTATTCATTTTACAACATTTTAATTCTTAGACACACATTTTTGCTTTACCTTCCCTAGGATTTTCTGGTAATAGATGATTTGCTGCTTCTAAAAAGTAAGGTGAGGTATTGTCCTTCAAACAAGCCACTTCAAGTGTAGACTGACTGTCCTGTAGAGACTTTCTGTCCTCTTTGGATACATCAATGAACTTTTGGTGCTTTTTGGAAAATTCAGCCAAAGATTCCAGGGCACTTTCAAAGGTTGAATGGTGCTGAATCTGCTGCCGTACCCATTTAGAAAGTCCTAAGGAAAAAGTAAACCCAGGGAAGAAACTTTGGTTATTTTATATTATTTATGATATTTGGTTATGATGACATTATGTATTAAGAAAAACTTGGATAATTTTTCTAATAAAGTAATCTAGAATTTAGAGTATATAGAATGGTTCTCAATACTCTTCCTGCCTTTTTACATTTATATGTACAATATTCTCATATATCAGTAACATTTCTCTTTATATGCAACGATTGTCAACTGGAGAGAGAAAAGAGGCAATGTGAGTAAAGTCAGGGCGGGGGGGGAGTGCGTGGAATTTTTGTCAGTTTAGAACAGGGGTTGGCAAACTGCGGCTTGCCAGCCGCGGTTTGCCGCTCTATTGACTAATGAGTTTGCTGACCACTGGTTTAGAATAACTCACGAATAAAGCAAATTTAATTTCACAATTCCCCACAAAAATTGGCTGCCTTTTCATTATAGGGAAACTATAAGTTATAAACAACACAATTTTGCATTCCTACTTTCTAAATTTCACTCCTTTTGCAAAAATAAATTCAAGATTTCAGTCTCATAGGTTTTTGTTCCTTTTCCCCCCTAATTCCAAATATACCTTAAACTACTCTGGGGGCCAAAAGGAAAAACACTGTTTTATCGGTAAATCATGTCCTATCTAAATATTACATTATTTTTAAAATATACAAATAATCGAGTTGTAAGGGACAAAATTTGATCTAGGACATATGAAAACTGCATAAAAATGAACCATAATTTTTAATCTAAGGCCATGGTCAGCAAACTGCGGCTTGCGAACCACATGCGGCTCTTTGGTCTCTTGAGTGTGGCTCTTCCACAAAATACCACAGCCTGGGCGAGTCCATTTTGAAGAAGTGGCGTTAGAAGAAGTTTAAAAAATTTGGCTCTCAAAAGAAATTTCAATCGTTGTACTGTTGATATTTGACTCTGTTGACTAATGAGTTTGCCGACCACTGATCTAAGGGACTTTATAGTAAGACTCACTTCAAAATAAAATTCAAAATCAGATATTCAAACTTTAAAAAAATAAACGTTCTCTACTAATATTACTAAAATTATCATCACCTTTTGAAGTAATTTAAGAAGTCACTGTGGCCATGGCTTGTGTGTCTCAGTTGGTTGGGTACTGTCCTGGGCACCCAAAGGTTGCCAGTTCAATTCCTATTCAGGGCACATGCCCAGGTTGCAGGCTTGATTCCTCTCTCTCTCCCTCTTCCTTCCCCTCTCTCTAAAAATCAATAAAAAATATTTTAAAAATAAAAAATACAAAAAATAAAAAGTCACTATGGTGACTACTATCTTTGATTTTAAATACATTCCTTTATTTGTTTTTTAATGGAGTTTTTATATCAGTCTTACGTATAAAAATTGAATTTAAACGGTTATCAGTCATCAAAAGAAATTTGTATTTTGTGCTATTATTGCCCAGATAAGAAAAAATTTCACACTGAGTCTCAAAAAACATTAATTAATTAAAGCCATACAGAAATAAGTAAAATATACTTAATTAAAAAAATCTCTCAACAAATCTAAACTATAAGGAAAAAGTTTAAGTTCTAGGTTTTAAATTAAAAAATTAAGCATTTCCTTTAAAGTTCTTTTTTTGGTTGCTAGGAGAAAATATTTACACCACCTAATAATATGAAATTTTCCAAAATTGAGAAATTTTAGTACTATAGTTACCTCTTCCATTTTGATCATTTTGTAATCAAAGTAAGCCTTTGCAGTGTAAAATGTCAGTTTACTTTTGAAACTTGAAAGAATCTGAGCTCCACCTGCTGACTAAACATAAGCACTTAACATTTTGCTTTTAGTTATGTCTTGACCTAAGCACAATGGTTTGCTTTACATTCAAAAGCAAGACTAATAAAGCAACATTTGCTGTTTTAATCCATCCAAGGTGGATATGTTTTGATATCAAACCAAATATAGTAATTAGGCTCTGAAATGGAAAAAGTATAGTCCATACTCATAGAAAGCTAATCTGATTTTTAAATTTAGCAACTTTTCATTATAATATATATGAACTTTCTAGCATTAAAGATAATAATAAAGATGCAAATATTTCCAACAGTTCTTCAATAACTGATGGGTTCCTGGTATTGCCTCTAAAGGGATTGTGTTACTGCAAAATAAAGACTACAGATGTTCATCAACTCATGATGGGGTTACAGCTTAATAAATCCACTGTAAGTTGAAAATATTGTATGTCAAAAGTACAATTAAAATACCTAACCTACCAAAAGTCATAGTTTAACTTAGTTTACCTTAAATGTGCTCAGAACTCTTTCATTAGCCTACAGTTGCTCAAAATTATCTAATTTGAAACCTATTTTATAATGCCCACCATCACCAGAGAGTATCCTACCACACATCATTATCCCAGGAAAAGTTCAAAATTCAAAATTCAAAGCATGGTTTCTATTCAAAGTGTGTAACTTTTGTACAATTGTAAAGTAGAAAAATCCTAAGTCACACCAATGAAAGTCAGGGACCACCTGAATAGAGACATAATACTAGTATTTGTTCGTTTGAATTGGGGGGGAAATGACTATGTAATTTTATGGCATGCAATAGTGTTTTTCCTTTTAGAAAATATGAGCTCTGACTAACGTAAACTCTATAATAACTGAAGTATTTCTGAACAAGCAAACCAACAAACACAACAACAAACCTCAACATAACCCAGAATGAAAGAATAAAGAATCCTAAGTAGCAAAAGGAGATGTGCTTAAATGTAAACATTTAATATTTCTTAGAAAAGTCATTTCTGTAGAACAGCATTCCCCCTAACAATACTAAATAAATTATTAGTGTTACTGAGTCAAATCCCATATTCTAAGAAATTGAAGGATTCTAATTGATTAATACTTTGTTGATAACTAACCAGATTCTCCTCTATAAAGATTGTTTTTTGTTTTGTTTTGTTTTTGCAAACAACATAAGCACTAAAAGACTACAATTCCTTTCAATATTGATTTTCCATGTTTGATCTAAATATTCAAATTCTCACAATGCAATATACAGATGATGTATCATAGAATTGTACACCTAAAACCTATATAAATTTTATTAACCAATGTCACCCCAATAAATTTAACTTAAAAATTCTCTAATTCATTGTCTTTAAAAATAGAAGTCATTAAAGATTGTTATTAATTCATTATTCTACACCAAGTTGAGAATCTTACCAGATATATATCGACTTGGGTTACTCCTGAAGCGGTCATCCACTAAAATAAGAGCTCCCCAATCATTTTTGTGTCGAATACATCTATAAAATATAGGAAGAAAATAAAACAGATATAACTTTGAAAATAAAAGCTAAATTTCTAATGGGAAAGATAGAAGACTGAAAAAATCAATTATGTGTCATTGGTTTATATTCCTTTAATCAAACTAATTATTATGATCAAGGTTATACTCAATACATTGTACCAAAGTAGTTCTATAACCAAATCCCATACTTCTGCTGACTACTGATAATTCAACATCCCAAAATGTTACATGCACCTATTTTGAAAGGCAAAAAAATGTATTTTCCAAAACTTTTCTTGGCCACACAGACTATTTTTTATGTCATGTATTATATTGTTAGTTTTATGTAGATGACCTTTATTCTTGTTTAATGAGCTTTTATCATAAGTAAATGTTTAATTTTATAAAAATCTTTTATATGCACCAATTTATATGCTCATGTAGTTTTTCTTCTTTAGACTGTTAATGTGGTAGATTATATCGGCAAAATTTTGAATATTGAGCCTGCTTTACATTCTTGGGATAATCTCATATGGTCATGATGCATTACTCTTTCTATAGATTGCTGGATTTGATTTGCTAAAAATATTAAAATTAAACATACAATTCAGTGGTTTTTAGTACATTTACAAGGTTGTGCAACCCACACCACTATTACACAACATTCTTATTTCACACAAAAAATCCCAGTGCCCATTATTCGTCACTCCTAGTTATCCCAATGATTCTCCCTAACCCCTGGCAACCTCTAATCTACTTTCTGTCTTTACAGAGTTGCCTATTTTGGGCATTTCCTATAACTGGAGTCATACAACATTCAGCATTTTGTGTCTGGCTTCTTTCACTTAGCATGATGTTTTCAAGGTTACTTGTATTACATATCAGTACTTCGATCCCTTTTATGGCTGAGTAACATTCCACTGTATGGATATACCACATTTTGTTCATGAGCATTTAGGTTGTTTCCATCTTCAGACGATTATAAACAATAGTGCTATAACATTTGTGTACAAGTTTTGGTATGAATACAAAATTTTTATTATCTTGGGTATAAAACTAGGAGTGGAGTTGTGCACTTTTAAAGAAAGAACCCATGGGAAATTTTGGAGTTGAAAAGTATAACTGATTATTTTAAGAAATAATCAGTTTAATTAAAGATAAGTTAATTGAGCCCTTTCAATCAGAAAATTATGCCCTCTAATTCTGAGCATTTTTCTGAAAACTATTTCTTTGCTATGTTTCTTTCCCGTTTTCTCTATCCTCTTAATGTGGATCATAAGTTGGTTCTTACATACTGATCTTTTTTTTAAAAAAAATTCTTTCTTATTTTCCCTTTGTCTTTTTGATCTGGAAAATTCTATTTTATCTTCTAAGCCCAATTCTTCATTTAAAATTTGTTGCTATCATGTTAATGTCTTTTTTTAATTTTCTGTTCTTCCTTTTTGAAGGCACTTAGCTTACCTCTCTATAAATATTACTGATACTTATTTTTTTAAAAGCTTTCTTTTATCCAGAGTTTAGCAAACTATGAACCACAGGGAAAATCTGGCCCATATCTTGTTTTTGTGCAGTCTGCAAGGTAGAAGTGGTTTTTACATTTAAAGGGTTAAAGAAAAAACAAGAATTTGGATGCAAAACATCTATGGCATGAAAAGCCTAAAATGTATACTATCTGTCCCTTTACGTAAAAAGTGTGCTAACCCCTGTTCTATTGCACTGTTTCTGTTTTCTATGAGTTCTTCCACCCTGTTTTGTTATTTTGCTATTGTTTTGGTTTCTATATCTCATGATACAGATATTCTTTGAATATCTAAAGACTCTTGGGACTTATTAAGGGTAAGGCACTAATTCTTGGCAGCTCTGTAATCATGGGTGGGGCGTATAGGCCAAGAGGCTTCACAGTAAGGTAATCTGGTAGGAGCAGGGCCACTTTGTCACTATCTGGAGACCCTTACTCATGGAGTGTTCAGTTTCCTGGAAGAGAAATACTGTACTTTCCTGAGCTGTAGATATGATTGTCAGCTTACTCAGAACTTACAAGAAAAAGGAGATGGAGTGCTGACATTCAGTAGGTAGACTTTTCTTAATCCCCATCATTAATATATCCTTAGCTGTACCAGGAGTTGAAGAATATATAGACTCTAGTATAATTACTCTAGAGAGTAAACATGAATGGGGGAGGGAGCTATCAAACTTTTGTATACTAACTTACAACCAATCCTCCTGTGTTTAACCTTACTTTAACTGAAACTTTAGAGTGCCCCCAAGTCCTAAGCTTTTCCATGACTGAATCTGGAGGATCTTCTTAGCTTTCATAACTCTGGATTTAAATTTCAGTTTTCTCTTGCCTGTTAAGTTATTCAATCATTCATCTGTTTTCCAGTGTTCAGAATTTTCTGACATCTCGTCTGTCATTGCCCCTCTGCCGCTCCTTTTTAATTTTGTAGGTTTGGCATTTTTATTCCTTTACTATCATGGGATTTTGAGAAAGGGTGAAGATTAATATAAATGTTTGATTTTTCCACAGAGACTTAAAAAAAAAAATCTAATCTTATATGACATCCTTTTTTTATCAAAAGTTTTGTTATCCATGTGTTCCGAGGTATCAGACCATAACATTGGGCAGAATGGGAAGATGGATATTGCCAATACTATAGGACAGTATAGAAAATCAATAGAAAGTCAGGCTGGCACTCTGTTTTGGTTCCACTACAGTTTATATTTAAAGTGCCCTATGAAAGAAAGGCATTTAATTTAACAAAACAGTACAGAAAAACAGGTTTCACCTTTTCATTTTCCCATTGTTTTCATACTGCCTTGCTCAAATGAATTACGCCCACTTGAGACAAAGCTACTTTTAGTAAAGCAGACCTGTTAGGAAACTCATAGTGCAGTTATAACCTGGTCACAAAACCATATGGTACATTCCTGAAAGCTGTTAATTACATTTCAAGGACTTATATTACTTCAAATACTCATGTGGCCTAAAAAAAAGATAACACTTTTTAACACATTTGTTTCTGTTTACTTTAGACCCTCTAGACATATCCCTTGTAAGGACAGTGCCTAAGTATAAGCACCTTTTATGTCATTCAATACACATTATGAGTATTATCAAATTATGTAAAATATTTACTTGGTTTTTAAATGGACATGTTTCTATTAGTTACTTGTTGATACTGTTGCACTTAAAAAATCAATGACAGTTGTGTTACCCATTTTTTAATTAATAAAATACTGTAACTACAGTATTATATATAAATACTAGAGGCCCAGTGCACAGATTCGTGTACCAGTGGGGTCCCTCGGCCTGGCCTGCACCCTCTCACAATCCGGGAACCCTTGGGAGATGTCGGAGAGCTGGTTTCAGCCTGATTCCCACAGGCCAGGCCAAGGGACCCCACCAGTGCACGAATCCGTGCACCAGGCCGGTTTTGGCCAATCCCCGCAGGCCAGGCCAAGGAATCCCACTGGTGCACAAATCCATGCACTGGGCCTCTAGTATGCATATAAGATCTTTGGTTAATCTCTTCCCGCCCTCCCTTCCCTCTGAGATTCATCAGTCTGTTCCATGTTTCCATGCCTGTGGTTTCCACTCCTGTGTTGAGCATCTGCCCCCTGGTGGTCAGTGCGCATCACAGTTACCAGCCAGTTGGCCGGCTGGCCAGTTGGCTGATTGGCCAGTCACTTAGGCAGGCAGGCAGGCAGGTAGATAGATAGATAGATAGATTACAAATACATCCTTTTTATTAAATTCTAGAAAAGTAGGTTTTGAGGCTCTTGAAGCTCCCTGACCAATATGGTATAATGAAAAAAAGCACTGAACCTGGCATTTTCCACTTATTCAATGAATGTTAATTAACCATCTATGCCCCAAGCTGAGATATGGTTGCTGAAAATACAAAAATGTATAATACATGCTTAGGGAAGGAAACAGCTAATATAATGCAATGAGATATATGCTACAACTGAAATAATGTATAAAATACTAAGGTTTCTTATAGAATAAATAATTTCAGTTGGAGAAGTAAAAAGTGTATTAATTAAATGTTAGTGCCTTACAATATGAAATTACAATATAAAATGGTGATTTAAAAACTAATTCCACAAAGTACAAATCTTAATGAACCAGAATCCTTAGAAAAAGGAGTATTATAATTAAATTTTATTGTCAGTTTGTGTTAATTCTTTGGTATCACAAGCATGGTTTGGTTTAACCTTTCTTAAATGGTTTGCTTTTTACGCATAAAATCATCATCTGAGCGTGGCCAGTGTGGCTTACTGGCTGAGCATCAACCTATGAACTAGGAGGTCACAGTTTGATTCCTACCCAGGGCACATGCCTGGGTTGTGGACTTGATCCCCACTGTGGGGCATGCAGGAAGCAGCCGGTAAATAATTCTCTCTCATCATTGATGCTTCTGTCTCTCTCTCTCCTCTCCCTTCCTCTCTGAAATCAATAAAAAAATGTTTTTTTAAAAAAATCACCATCTGAGTCTGATGGTCATTAAGACAAAAATTTTATTGTTTGGTAGTAAGCTTCTACAAAGTTGTGTCACTCATTGTTTGAACAACCAAAAATCTTCTTTAAATTTTAGCAAAGTGAGTTTTGAGTTTCATTTATTCCACTGATTCTTTGCAACTTTCACTTGTGACATCTATCACTGAAAATGTACAAGTAACTAGGGTTCTAGTGAAATAAAATTGTACCAAATTTCTTATACGGAGTAAAGTAGTAAGACTAACTCTACATAGAGCCCTGCTCACAGATAATGTTACAGTAACATTATATTAAATTTCACTCCACTTACCTACCTAGGGCCTGATTTAAGGCCCTGTATGCTTGAATTTCATACCATTGACGACCAGGTAAAAGACCTCTCAATTTTGAATGCTGGTCATTATATTGGCGCTTTAGTTCAACCTAATAATTTAAAAATATGTTAAAATGTAGTAGGTAATTAAAGCTCATTTTAAAAAATCATATTGACTTCTAACATTTCAAACATCATTTTAATAGGGTAGAGAGATTTTGTTTTTCAATGCTAAATTTGTTTCAGTTTATTTAAAACATTTAAAAAATTTTTTTACTTTTTAGATTGAATTTATTGGGGTGACATTGGTTAATAAAATTTATATAGGTTTCAGGTGTACAATTCTATAATCCATCATCTGTTTATTATATTGTGTGTTCATCACCCAAGTCATCTATTCATCCTTACATTCCCCAAGTTCCTACACGTACATAATAAATCCCATGTGATAGCAATTGCATTGAGAAATAATGCACATACAATAAAATTCACAAACTTCCAATGTACATGGAGATAAGTTTTGATAAATGTATAGTCATATAATCACAATCAAAATGTAAAATATTTTCAGCACCCCAAAATTTCCCTCCTATCCCTTTTTCAGTTAATCTCCTTAACTACTGACCCTATTAACCAAAGATCTGCTGTTATGTCTTTTCTAGAATTCCATGTGAATTACATAGAGTATGTAATTGTGCCTGTCTTTTTTCATTTAGCATAATGATTTTGGAATTCATTCATCAGTAGTTCATTCTTTTATGTTTACCTAGTCTGATAATCTCTGCTTTTTAATTGGGATGTTTAGACCACTCACATTTAAAGGGTTATTGTTACAATTTGGCTTAAATCTACAGCAGCAGAATACACATTCTTCTCAAGTGTACATGGAACATTTTCCAGGACAGATTATATGTTGGGTCAAAAACTTAGTCTTAAGATCTTTAAGAAGACTGAAATCATATCAAGCATCCTTTTCAACCACAAGAGCATGAAATTAGAAATCAATAACACAATGAAAATTGGAATATTCACAAACATGTGGAAATTAACACACCTGAATAACCAATGCATCAAAGAAGAAATCAAAAGAAAATCAGTATCTTGGTAAAAATGAAAATGGAAACCAAAACAATGGAATACAGCCAAAGTAGTTCTAACGAGAAGTTTAAAGCAATAAACACCTACATTAAACACACACACACACACCCCTAACTTTAGACCTTAAGAAACTGATGAAAGACAAACTAATCTCAAAGTTAGCAACCGGAGACGATTAAGATGAGAGCAGAAATGAAATATAGAATAGAAAACACAATTTTAAAAATCAATGAAATTAAAAATTGATAGTATCTTCAGGAAATGGTGATTGAAAATGGATATGCACATGCAAAAGATTAAAACTGAATCCTTATCTTACACTATACATAAAAATCAACTCAAAATGAATTAAAGACTTAAATGTATGACCAGAGATCACACATTTTCCAATGAGCTGGAAGAAAATGGGAAGAGTTCCTTGACTTTGGTCTTGACAATGGTTTTTTTGGATATGACATCCAAAAGCACAGGCAACAAAAGCAAAAGCAAACAAGTAGAACTACATCAACCTAAAACACTTCTGCACAATAAAACAAACAATCTATATGTATAAAAGGCTAAGTGTCCATCTGTCCGACAGGTAGCTATGATGCTCAATGACCACCAGGGGGCAGGCGCTCAACGCAGGAGCTGCCATGATGCGCACTGGCCATTTAAAAATAAACAGCACCATGGACCTGGCACTGACAAACCAACACTTGGCTTCCCCAAGTGGGACACAGGCCCCACCACCACCCCGGAGCGATACCACACCAAATTGCAGCCAATGGTGCCAAGACCCCATGGTGCAAAATGCAGCCCACAGCCCAGCCCAGCCTGGAAACGGTGGCTGTGGGCACCAGGTAATGATGTCACATAGCAACGCCCAGCTTCCTCTCCCTAGTGACTAGCATCCTTGGAGTTTCTTCAGCCCAGGAACCCGATTTGCTTTATAGCTAGGTGCAAACATTTTACAGTTCAACCAAATGTTTGTGAAGTGTTTTCCCATGCCTCATCTCATTTGATCCTCACAGAAGTCCTGGAGTAGGTAGATAGGAGACTCGGTAGAATCCTATTTTCTTTTCATTAGCAAGACACAAATAGTGATATTAAAATATTTCTTCTAATTAATTTCCTTTCAATGTGCATGAATCCATGCACCAGGACACTAGTCAACAATATGAAGACACACCCTAGGGAACATGAGAAAATATTTACAAACCATATGTCTGATAAGAGGTTTATATCCAAAATTCGAAAACATACAAATGGCCAACAGGTATATGAAAAGCTGGACCTCTCACCTCCTGATTAAAAATCTTTCAGCCCGGGATTAGGAATCCAAGATGGTGGCGTAGGTAAACACCTAAACTGCTGCCTCGCACAACAATTTAAACTGCAACTAAAAGACAAAACATCTATCACCCAGAACCACGGGAAAGCTGGCTGAGTGGAAGTTCTACAACTAGAAGGAAAGAGAAAAGAGCACTGAGATGTGAACAAGCGCTGAAAAGCTGAGATACGGAGGCGCGGGATCTGGGCTGGCGGCAGGTGTTGCTTTTTTCAACCCAAAGGGGAGACAAGCCCCCGATTACTCTGAAATACAGTTTCTGGGGAGACGCGGGGGACCCAAACTCCTACGGGAAGAAGCTGGATTGACTGCTACCGGGTCGGAAAGTGAGGGGGGCCTGCTTGCAGAGCTGTGCACAGGAATAATTGTTTATCTGCGCTGGGGCACGAGACGGGACGCAGTAGGAGACACAGAGCAGCCACTGCTGTTTGCCACGCCCTAGCCTAGTGAAGCCCTGAGACCCCGCCCCACACAACCTACAAACCCACCCAAGCTCCAAGCAGCGGCTTTTGCATATGAATGGACTGCCCTGTCTATCGCAGCTTAACCTAACAAACTTGCAGCCCGGATCACAGCTCCAAAACCTCCAAACCTCAAGCAAAGAGGAGAAAACTGTAGCTCTCGCTGTAGCTCCTGCTGGGTGGACTCAGACAATAGCTGACCAGCACCCCATTGGAGATCCAGAAGCCAGTATACCTAGTGGTCAGTGTGAGAAACCAGATTTCAACTCCTCACATCCATAAGTGACACATTAGAGAGGCAGACTCAGCGAGCACCAAAGCCCCATTGAAACAAGTCCTGCCCCATAAGCGTGTCTCCAGCACAGCAGTTCTTATAGACACAGCGAGTCCTCACAGCCGATTGGCCTGGATGTCAATTTCTCCCAGTGTACCAACAGCAATTAAGGCTTAACTACACCAAGACTTTGCACTCAGCCCACAAAGGGGTGTAGCAAGAGCGTCCACATCAGGTGATTGGGGAGGCTGAGCTACTGTCCCCTATAGGTCACCTACCACACAAAGCCACTCCATCAACACAGGGAAGCAGCCAAAATGCGGAAACAAAGAAACATGTCCCGAATGAAAGAAACGGAGGAAAGCAAACTACTGGACGACATAGAGTTCGGAACCACATTTATAAGGTTACTCAAGAATCTTCTAAAAACTGCCGAGAAACTTGATGACACTTCTGAGGAGCTTAGTGAGACCTTCAAGGACCTTAATGAGAATGCCAAAAAAATGGAAAAGGACCAGTCAGAAATGAAGCATACACTGTCTAAAATAACGAATATACAGAAACTCAACTGTAGATCAACATACCCCAAGAATCAAACCAAAGATCTGAAATATGAGGAAACAGAAAACACCCACCCAGAAAAACAAAAAGAAAAAAGAATCCAAAAATATGACGATAGTGTAAGGAGCCTCTGGGACAACTTTAAGCGTACCAACATCCGAATTTTTGGGGTGCCAGAAGAAGAGAGAGAGCAAAATACTGAAAACCTATTAGAAGAAATAATGACAGAAAATTTTCCCTACCTGGTGAAAGAAATAGACTTACAAGTCCAGGAAGCGCACAGAACCCCAAACAAAAGGAATCCAAAGAGGACCACACCAAGACACATCATAATTAAAATGCCAAGGGCAAAAGACAAAGAGAGAATTTTGAAAGCAGCAAGAGAAAAACGGTTAGTTACCTACAAGGGAGTACCCATATGACTGTCAGCTGATTTCTCGGCAGAAACTATGCAGGCCAGAAGGGAGTAGCAAGAAATATTCAAAGTGATGAACAGCAAGAACCTACAACCAAGATTACTCTACCCAGCAAAGCTATCATTCAGAGTTGAAGGTCAGATAAAGAGCTTCACAGACAAGAAAAAGCTAAAGGAGTTCATCACCACCAAACCAGGATTACATGAAATGCTGAAGGATATTCTTTAAGAAGAGGAAGAAGAAGAAAAAGGTAAAGATAAAAATTATGAACAACAAAATGACATCAAATACATACCTACCAACAAGTGAATCTAAAAATCAAGTGAATAAAAATCTGAAGAACAGAATGGACTGGTGAATATAATAGAATCAGGGACATAGAAAGGGAGTGGACTGACAATTCTCAGGGGGAAGCGGGTGTGAGGGTTGCGGGAAGAGATTGGACAAAAATCTTACTCCTATGGATGAAGACAGTGGCGGGGGGTAAGGGCATGGGGTGGGGTGGGGAATCAGGTAGAGGGGAGCTATGGGGAAAAAAAAAAAGAGGAACACCTGTAATAATCTGAACAATAAAGATTTATTAAAAAAAAAATCTTTCAGCCCAAGCCAGTTTGGCTCAGTGGATAGAGCTGAGGGGTCCCAGGTTCAATCCCAATCAAGGGCACATGCCAGGTTGCAGGCATGATCCCCAGTAGGGGTGTGCAGGAGGCAGCCAATCAGTGATTCTGTGCCATCATTGAAGTTTCCCTCTCCCTTCCTCTCTGAAATCAATAAAAATATATTTTAAAAAAATCTTTCATGGTCCCAAACCACCACAAGTAACACTGAAAGGCAAATTAAAAACTGGAGAAAGGTTTTGTCATCAAATATACAAGGAGCTCATACACATGACTAATAATCAAATCTGAGCTACCTACCAAAGAGAAAAGTGAGTAATGTCTGTGAGAAAGCAAGTCATCAAAAATGAATGATAAAATGGCTGGTAACCCACATGAAAATATGCTTAACTTTACTAGTAAGCAAAGAAATGTAAATTTAACAATTCCATTGTTTTTATTCGTACAATACTGACAAATATTTACCAAATGTGCTTATATTTTCCCACAAGAAAAGACAGATAATACGTACAAGGATATTCATTGCATCTTTGTTTGAACTAAAGAAAAATAGAAAACAACATAAATGTCCACCAAATGGATCGATTTAACATATTACATTTACTCTGAGATAAATATTTGATTATTAAAAACAGATGTATATGTTTTGACATGAAAAGTTTGCATATATATTTATTAATTTTTAAAAAGAACATACACACACACAGACATATACACATGGCCATGTATTATGTTAGGAATACAGACCATAATTTAGAGCAATGTCAATTATAAACCAGCCTGCCAAAAGACTTAAACTAAACCCTGACAAGAACCACAGGGAGACAACAGTTTAAGGATTGTGTACTTTGAGGTTTTCCCATATCTCCCCTAACAAATTGTTAAACCATGCCCATATAAGTTTAGGATGCCTGACTACTAACTGACCTCCCCACAAAAACAAAACAACAACAACAAAACCCACAAAAATCAAAATTCTTCAGAGAATAATAGAATCCATAATTACTATAATGTACCAATTATAATGTCCAACATAAAATAAAAATTATTAGAAAAATGTGGCCCATAATCAGGGGGGAAAAAGGTAGTCGATAGAAACAAATCTAAAAAGGGCCCAGCTGTTAAATATAACTTACAGCTGTTATATTTAAATAATTTTAAAACATGTGACTATATTAATGAACTTGGGGATCTCAAGAGAGAAGTGGAAATTATAAAAAAGAACCAAATGAAAATTCTACACCTTAAAAATAATAAATAAAAATTCATTGGATGGGCTTAATAACAGATTGGAAAAGGCAGAATTAGCTAGTAAATCTTAGGACAGATCAATAAAAGCAATGAAACATCAATAAGAGCAAAATAACATCAAACAACAAAGACACTGATGTAAAAGAATCAAAGCATATGAAAGCAGTCAGCAGTGATCTAATCAAATTTAAAATTGAGAGTTGAAATAATACTAATGCATTTGATACATTATTTATTGCCTCCATGGCTCCACTTATTAAAGGATATCAACAATCTCTCACTTTTCCAAATGACTGAATTTACATTCATTTTCTATCTTGGGAGTAACACACAGAGACTGTGTTAAACTAAACTACTTCTTTGCTGGAAAAGAAATCATAATAAATTCTGCTATCTAGTCACTGAATTTGATATTATAATCAAATTCATATCCCTTTTCAAAGAGACTCAGAATTAATTACAGGGCATAAAAATACATTCCTAGTAAAAGCAATGTCATATCAAAGGGTACTAAAACCCAGCTTTCATCTGGTCTTCAGAAAAATCTTTAAAATTACATAGTCCCTAGAGTAAACTACTTTTCTACAAGGTCAGAAGGTATGGTATACGTAATTCAGACTGACCTATTCAAACATATAAGTTAATAAGCTTTTTCCTGTATAAAGTTCACCTGTAAAAAGTAAAATGCAAGTTCTGAGTGAAAGGAAATTATGTATTATGATTTCAATTTTTTATACACTAACTGAATGAAAAAAAGGACATATTTTAAGCAGCTCTCGAGAATGCCAGCCACAGAGTTAACTATCAATAAAGCTTAACAAAGGAAGCTAAATAAAAAAAGAATGTTGTAAAATATTAAAAATATAACATTTAAAGTAGAAAAATTTGTATAATATGAGGAAGAAATTTTTGGTAGCTTAAAGAAGTACTCAGTTCCATATTTACACTTTTGATTGCATGCAAGATCTGTGAAAGGAAATAGAAATACAAAGATGAGTTAAAAATATTTTCTGCCTCCTAATAAGAGCTTACAAAGATCAGGAAAAAATATGAGTGCAAATGGCCATCAAGTAAATATAATTGCTAAAATATGAACTTTGATTACAGTATATAGAAGAGGAGTTGAGGAATGAAAACACACTATGAGTTTGGTGCAAGAGTGATGAGGGCCTTACCTGGAAAGGCAAAAGGAATGGCAAAGAGGCCCAGTTTGTAACACATTGTGGACCTAGAGAACTTAAGTGACAAAGTAGATGTGGAGCATATTAAAGAGCGAAAAGTCTAAATGACTCCAACGTTTCCAGCCACTAAGAGAAGCAATCCAGTGATCCATCCAGAGAAGACAAGAAGTTTATGGAAAAAGATACTTTGGGTTAATCCATTTTAAAGGAATAACTTTTTTTTAATTTAATAAATATTTATTGTTCAGATTATTACAATTGTTCCTCTTTTTTCCCCCATAGCTCCCCTCCACCCGGTTCCCACCCCACCCTCTGCCCTTATCTCCCCACTACTGTTCTCATCCATAGGTGTACAATTTTTGTACTCTCTTCCCGCACCCCCCACAGCCCTTTCCCCCTGAGAATTGTCAGTCCACTCCCTTTCTATGCCCCTTGTTCTATTATATTCACCAGTTTATTCTGTTCATCAGATTTTTTATTCACTTGATTTTTAAATTCACTTGTTGATAGATATGTATTTGTAGTTCATAATTTTTATCTTTACCTTTTTCTTCTTTTTCCTCTTCTTAAAGAATACCTTTCAGCATTTCATATAATACCGGTTTTGGTGGTGATGAACTCCTTTAGCTTTTTCTTATCTGTGAAGCTCTTTATCTGCCCTTCAATTCTGAATGATAGCTTTGCTGGGTAGAGTAATCTTGTTGTAGGTTCTTGCTATTCATCACTTTGAATATTTCTTGCCACTCACATCTGGCCTGCATAGTTTCTGTTGAGAAATCAGCTGACAATTGTATGGGTGCTCCCTTGTAGGTAACTAACTGTTTTTCTCTTGCTGCTTTTAATATTCTTTGTCTTTTGCTCTTGGCATTTTAATTATGATGTGTCTTGGTGTGGTCCTCTTTGGATTCCTTTTGTTTGGGGTTCTGTGCGCTTCCTGGACTTGTAAGTCTATTTCTTTCACCGGGTAGGGAAGTTTTGTCATTATTTCTTCAAATAGGTTTTCAGTATTTGCTCTCTCTCTTCTTCTGGCACCCCCATCATTCTGATGTTGGTATGCTTGAAGTTGTCCCAGAGGCTCCTTACACTATCTTCAACGTTTTGGATTTTTTTTTTGCTTTTTGCTTTTTCGGTTGAGTGTTTTTTGCTTCTTTGTATTTTAAATCTTTGACTTGATTCTTGCAGTCCTCTAGTGTGCTGTTAGGTCTGTGTATAATATTTTTTATTTCAGTCAGTGTATGTTTAATTTCTAGTTGGTCCTTTTTCTAGACCCTCAAGGGTCTCACTAAATTTATCAGCCTTTTCTAGAAAATTCTTGAAAAAACTTATAACCGTGGTTTTGAACTCTATATCCAGTCGTTTGTTTTCCTCCATTTCTTTCATTTGTGATAGTTTCTTTGTCTCTGCATTTTGGCTGCTTCCCTGAGTTGGTAGAGTAGCTTTGTGTGCTAGGTGTCCTATAGGGCCCAGTGGCTCAGCCTCCCCAGTTACCTGAGGTGGACACTCTTGGTGCACCCCTTTGTGGACTGTGTGTACAGCCTTGTTGTAGTTAAGTCTTGATTGTTGTTGGTATCACTGGGAGGAATTGACCTCCAGGCCAATTGGCTGTGAGGATCAGCTGTGTCTATGCTGGGAGAACTTCTATGCTGGAGACACCCTTATGAGACAAGATTTGAAAAATTGCAAAAGCCTCTGTGTTCAACTTGGATGGGCGGAGTCTCAGGACTGAGCACACAGCCTTGGCTTCCCGTCAGCCCTGCCCCGAGGCCCCTGGGTCTCAGTGTCCCTTGGTAATTGCTGCAAGCACCTTTGAGAGAAAGCCGCCCTTGAGTTTCGCCTGCTGCCAGACAGTCCAGTTTCTCCCCCAATGAGTCTGGATTCCCAGATTCTCACCCAGAACTGGAGTTCAGCACAGTTGGGAGCTTCCGTCTCTCTCCTCCCCCCCCCCCCTAGAGAAAGCCAGCGGCACACTCAGCAGTCAGTCCTCTCTGCGCGCACTCATGCACATGCCTCCAGACCTCTGCCTTTCGCAGCTCCCCTGAGTTTCCATGCGCTCCTCTCTTTTCCCAACAGTCCAGACTCCCCCTGTATGAGTCTGGGTCCCCAGGGCTTTGCCCGAAATTGGGGTTCAGTGCAGTTGGAACTGGGGTTCAGTGCAGTCGGGAGCTTCCGTCTCTCTCCCGCTAGAGAAAGCTAGCCAGGCACTCAGCCGCCCGTCCTCTCTGTGCGTATGTCTCCATATCTCAGCCTTTTGAAGCTCCTCTGAGTCTCTGTGTGCCCCTCTCTTTCCTTCTAGTTGTAGAATTTCCACTCAGCCAGCTTTCCTGTGGTTCTGGATGATGTCCGTTCTGTCTTTTAGCTATAGTTTTGAAATTGTTGTGTGAGGCAGCAGTTTAGGTGTTCACCTATGCCACCATCTTGGTTTCTCCAAAGGAATAACTTATAAACCAAAAACAAAAATTGACTATGAGTTAACTAAATAGAAAGTAAAAACTCGGAAAGTGGGGAACCAAAGGTCTTATCTATATACTAGAGGCCCAATGCATGAAATTCGTGCATGGAAGAGGGGGCCCTCAGCCCAGCCTGCACCCTCTCTAATCCGGGACCCTTGGAGGATGTCCAACTGCCAATTTAGGCCCAATCCCAGGGACCGGGCCTAAACTGGCAGATGGATATCCCTCTAACAATCCTGGACCACTGGCTCCTAATCGCTCACCTGCCTGCCTGCCTGGTCACCCCTAACTGCCCCCCGCTGGCCTGATCAACCCTCACTGCCTCTGCATGCTGGCCTGATTGCCCCTAACTGCCCCCTTGCTGGTCTGATTGTCCCCCAACTGCCCCCTCCCTGCCAGCCTGATCACCCCTAATTGCCCCCCACTGCCGGCCAGGTCGCCCCCAACTACCCCCTCCCTGCCAGCCTAGTCACTCCTAACTGCACCCCCCCCAAGCCTGGTCACCCCTTAATGCCCCCCCCCACCAGCCTGGTCACCCTGAACTGCACCCCCTCCATCAGCCTTGTTGCCCCACACAGCCTACTCTTCAGTCATTTGGTCGTCCCTCACTAACCCCCAACCAGTCTGGTCATAGGCAGCCATCTCATGAGGGCATGAGTGTCAATTTGCATATTAGGTCTTTATTATATAGGCTATAAAAGCCTAAGCAACCATTATGACCGAACGACTGGTCAACCAGTTGCTATGACATACACTGACCACCAGGGGGCAGACGCTCAACGTAGGAGCTGCCCCCTGCTGGTCAGTGCGCTCCCACAGCAGGAGTGCTGCTCAGCTGACTGACCAATCCTGGCCCACCAGCCCGACAGCAGCCCTTCACTCCCTCAGTAGTCCAGCAGGTATAATCTCCGGAGAACGGGCCAGGTACCAATGGACCAGTGCCACTGGCACGATCCTGACAGTGCCGCAGGCCTCCTGGAAGTCAGCCTTGGGCACCTCGGCCGCTTCCCCTCCCTAGACGCTCTGCAAGGAAGAAAGGATATAAAAGCGGCCACCAGGTGGCTTCCAACCTGTGCGAAAGTCAGCGGGACAGATCCAGATCCCAGGCTGGCAAGGGTGTCCCACCGCCCACCTGGAGGGCCAATCATCCATGCATGATTTCATGCACCGGGCCTCTAGTTAATAATAAATGAGCCTGGCTGATGTGGCTCAGTGGTTGATCATCAACCCATGCACCAGGAGGTTGCCAGTTCGATTCCCGGTCAGGGCATATGCCCAGGTTATGGGTTTGGTTCCCAGTAGGGGCATACTGGAGACAGTCAACCAATGTTGATGTTTCTCTCTCATCAATGTTTCTATCTCTCTCTCCCTCTCCTGCCTCTCTCTCTAATATCAATAAAAACATATATTTAAATAATAATGATAAATGACAGCAACATTTTGAGCTCCTATAATGTTCCTTCCATGAACAGTGCAGTGCTTACTACATGTTATTTCATTAAATCCTCACAACAATCTGAAGTGGTATATGTTATTATCCCATTTTACAGATTAGAAAAATAAGGTTTAAAACATTAGATGGCATGTAGAATGTCATCCAGCCTATAAGGTGTAGAGCTGGGATTTATCCCTTATCAAATATAACATCCTAAAGATTTTCAAAATTTCCTACACCATGTTCAGACAAATACTTTATATTGATCACTTTGCCTATGACAACCATTGCTCTAGGAAGTATTAGTTATAAATGAAATATAGATAATGTAACAACTATTAAATTAAATAAACAAAATTATATTATCTTTCCTTAGTTTTTTATTTTTCATTAAAATGAATTAACTTATGTATGAATACATCATTTCAATTTCTTGCAAATCTTCAAACACTCTTTACAATCCAAATGGCTTTTAAAAGACTGCCAATATTTTACCTAAAAAGATTAATTTAGGTGAGAAGAAAAAAACTTTTGAAAGTAAAAATATATAAAGGTTAACTTTGAAATATTTTTATTATTTAAGAAACAGGTTTTTTAAATTAATAAAATGATTACTGTTGGAGGAATAATTACTGTTTAATCAGGGAAAGCAAAACTAAGGGTTTGAAAAAGTAGGAAGCCAGTACACCTCTTTTTAATGACACCAGAATCTATTTCATTGTACACTTAGGAAGCACAAATCAATGCCCAATTTAAAAATGACAGAAAGCATATGTGAAAAAGTCAGTTTCTCCTGCCAGCAAATAGCCTAAATGTTAAGTAAACCAAAAACTGGAAGGGATTAGTTGAAATGTCAAAAGACAACCTTTTACCTGCTCATCCTTATAAACTCATTCTCATCCCTCAGGCATGCTTTCTAAATAAATAGTTTCAATGTGCAGCAGCAAAAAGCCTATGGCAAGCTCTGCCATCTTGTAACTGTCAAAGAGATTAGTCTTTGATCTATTTGGGAGGTCATGTCCACATTCACATTAGCTATACAGTCTAACAATATTATACCTGTTGAGCAATGATTCTTTAATGCCTAATGAGACAGACATTTTAAATTATGGACGTTAACTGTGAATTTTTTTTCTAAGTCTTGACAGAAAGTAAACACCAGAAATTGAACTCAAGTGTGGTTTGGAAAAATGATCTTTTAGACCAGTTAATATTACTTTTCAAATACATTTTACAAGCCTTTCCCAAAATAGAAAGTTATATTTAATTGTACTCTCTGAAAGGAGTTTAAACCAGTTGGTGCCCACCCATCCCCAATAAATTAGTGTATGTGTAATTTTGGAGGAGTGTGTGAACAGCAGAGACACAGCAAACTCTTTCACCAGAGACTGCAAACGGAAAGCCCGAAGTTTGTTTTGTATGGCCCTTATTGTAGCTTAAAAAATGTGAACTATTAGCCAACCCTCAACTAGCTCACTCATTTAAATAATCTGTTTAACTTCTGTAATGGCTTGAGTTTTCAACCTATTGGTTCAGATGTTGCATTAATTCATAAAACATTTTTTTTTCATAACTGGAATTCAAAGTTCACACAAAATGAAAAACACCCTTAATTTGATAGATTCTAGCCAACTGAAAATATTTCTGCATCCAAAGCTAACCTGATAGCCCTAGCTGGTTTGGCTCAGTGGATAGAGTGTCTGCCTGCTGACGGAAGGCTCCTGGGTTTGATTCTGGTCAAGGGTACATGCCCGGGTTGTGGGCTCGATCCCCAGTAAGGGGCATGCAGGAGGCATCCAATCAATGATTCTCTCTCATCGTTGATGTTTCTCTCTTTTCCTCTCCTTCCCTCTCTGAAATCAATAAAAATAAGAAAGAAAAGCTAACTTGATATAAGAGATGAGATCCTGAGTAGCAAAGATAAATAATCAAGAGTGAAGAGGTACTTAGAGAACTATGTAAAAATACACTTAGAGCATCCAGACAGAAGTTATATGGTTTTGAATTCTGATTTTACCATTATATTATAATACACTTGAGATCAAACAGAATGCTCCTGAAGTCCTCCAATGACTCAGTTTTATTGCAGACAGTATAAGTAGTATACTACTGATAGTAGTAGATATAAAATAACCAAAAAGATTATCCTGTATATGTCAACAAGAAATTAAAGTCACAATTTTGAACATAAGATTATTTTTTCAACTTAGTCAAACCCAACCATGTTGGTCTTAAATAACTCTGTTCAAGAGCAGCCCTTTATAAATTTTATAAGTAGCTTCTGACAAAATAAATGGTTTAATACACATGAGCTGGAACTATAAATGCATCTCTTTACTTCACTACTGTCTTATATCCCAATTCATATAAATAAGCATTATTATTTCAGTAATAAGTGCCTCCCTAAAAGCAATCAATATAGGCAGAATACATATTTTTTGTAAGTTTTATCACAAAAGTTCAAGCCTCAAAACAAGACTAAGAACAAATAATCAGCTAAACTTAGTAATTAAAAATATTAAGAAAACTTTGCCTCAGAAAAATAAACACATTTGTCTAGCAAACACTCAAGAAGAACAGTTTTATCTTTAGCCAAGATACAGGACCTAAAATATAAACATTTATAGCAAACCACCAAATCTGGAAGACGGAGACTGTGCATTAGAGGCATTTACTGCTCCATATCCTCTCAGTGTAAACACTTTTATCAGGGTATCACAATATAAATTCCAATGGTTAGAATTCTAAACTCAGCATAAGATCTTGTATGTGAAATAATTTAGCTAGATAAAAGGAATATAGCTGGTTTTATTTCATCTGGCACATTTTCAAGATTTCTGAAACACCACGTTAACCAAATATAGTATATATATATATATATTTTTTTTTCTTTTTTAAATGGGGAAAAATGGATTTCTGCCAAGAGTTAAGAAGCCAGACTCCCTTTTAGATTAAAAAAAAAAAAAAAAAAAAAAAAGCGCGCACGCGCGCGCACACACACATTAAAAATGGTTTTCAATTGTTATGTATTTTTCTTGTTATGTGAGGAATTGACCACAATAATCTACCAAGAAATAAGAATCAAGACATTGTAACAGACATAGTAATGTAACTTATGTCACATATGCTTTAAGGCTGCTTTGTATAAGATACTTTTTGCAGAGAAATCTGCATTAAACTTTGTGTCATAAATTGTCAGTGTTGAAAAAATAGCCTAAATTTTTCAAATATAAGAAAAAGAACAAAGTATATTGCCCTTCAATAGGGATATTGTTCTCAACATAAAGGAAGGGGCAAAAGTAGATTTACAGTTGGGAGTACGATAAACATGGAGTTAATACAGCTATTATAATAATGATAATCTGCATGTCTTTTTCCATATGAACAACTATAAACCTACTTTTGCCAATGTAGGCCATCTAGCCAATGGTGGCCACCTACTTTAGGCTGCCCACCTCAAATTAGGGTTTTAACACTTGGATCAACTCTCTCGGAAGGTGTTTAACCTACACTATTCAATAGATAGATACATTATTTTAAGTGACTTATAAAACAATTTCTTCGGCTTATGGAGTCGAAGAGAGACTAAGGGACTGCCTGGCTACTTTTACATCAAATATCAATGAAAATATGTACACTGGCAGGACATACAGAGAACAATGTTCAGTTCTGAAACATACCTTTTACTAAATGACTTCCACAACTGATCTTAATTTGTCTGAGAAATTATAACATTAGCACTCTTAATATGCTTTACAATATTTTTGATCACTTTGTGACCCTATGAGCTGTATTAGAAGCAGAACTATAAAAAAATATGTTAGTGGTGTAATCTACAGAATGAGTGCATAATTAATCCTCTATAGTCTAAATATTATTTCATTCCCATATCTTATGAGGTAGAGCTTCCTCTGTTAAAGTTATGAGACTTTAACATATGAGAGTCAAATAAAAATGAATAAACAACAACCAACATAATGAAATATCTGACATAACAAAGCAAGGTGCAACTGTAAATGGAAAACGAGGCTCTTAGAAGAATGAATCAATATTAAGAGGCTTTGTTAAGAGGAATGAGTAGTGCTGCACTCAGCAAGTGACGGAGACCTGTACTACTCCCATATACAACCCTTGAGTATGGCAAGATTTCTCATGGAGGAAGCTTATGGATGCTAAAAGAAGCAATACTAAGTACTGAAGGGGTTGCATAAAAGTTTGGAGGCAATGGAAAGTAGAAGATAATCCCAGCAAGAGGAAGCTCAGACTCAGATTTACATGATTAAATACTGTGACATTTAAAAACAAACATGAGCAAGAGAAAGTGTACAAGTAAAAAAATATACATTGAAAATATACTTAAAACTTTAATGATGGGGCTGACCAGCAGCCCCTGAGCGATGGAGGAGTGGATTACTCCAACACAACATTTGCTGTGAAAGAGAGGCTAAGGGACTGCCTGGCTATAGTAACCAGACAGCCTTGATTGACTGCCTCGTTAGCCTTTTATTGTAGCAGCAGTTTGAAATAAAGTTTATCTTTTAGATGCAATCAGCAGGGTAAGTAATACTGGGAGGACACATGTGTTTATAATGTCCTTTAAGCAAGGGCACCCAAAGATTAGACATAAGGATTCCAATAAACACCTGAGGGTCTGCATGTGCACAGACTTGTTTGGAAAGGTCAAGGAATAATTAGAGGCACTGCCTCTGACACTCCCCTAAGTCTCCCCTAAGTCAGAATTCCGATAAACCGCAGGTGGCCTTCCACACACTTCCCTTTTCTCAGAATATCCTCCTAATAAACTTTCCAACCAAGTCTCCTGTGCTCCCCAACACTTTAAAACTGTTTATTACCTCCAAAGCCTAGCAGATGTATTATTTTTTTAATCCTTTTTAAAATATCTTATTTTCTATTTTGCCCATCAGATGAATTATAATACTTCACCATCTAAATTTTTATTAATACATTCAAACTTATCTTTCAAAGATAAATATGTTTAATTTTTTTTTTAATTATTATTTTCTGATAGTGCCTTCGGCAGTACCAGATCTGTCTCTTGCTTCAACAGTGTTTGGACGGAACAGACCCAGGGACACCCCTTCTTCCAGCCTCCGACCACTTTCCAGCATCTTATCCAGTCACCACCTGCAGAACCACCTCTGAGACCAGCCAACACCGTTTTGTTTTGCTTTTCTACCTTAACTCCTTATTGCCAAACAACCATGAGTTCCCAAATTCAACAGAATTATTCCACTAAGGTGGGGGCTGCGGTCAACCGCCTGGCCAACCTGCATCTGTGGGCCTCCCACACCTACCTCTCTCTGGGCTTCTATTTCCACCGTGATGATGCGTGAGCCACTTCTTACTTGAGTTGGCGCAGAAGAAGCATGAGGGCACTGAGTGTCTCTTAAAGTTGCAAAACCAGCACGGTGGCCACATTCTCTTCCAGGACATGCGGAAGCCTTCCCAAGATGAGTGGGCAAAACTCAGGATGCCAGGAAACCACCATGGCCTTGGAGAGGAACCTGAACCAGCTCTTTTGGAGCTGCCTGCTCTGGGTTCTACCGAGAAGACCCTCAGCTCTGTAACTTCCTGAACAACCACTTCCTGGGTGAGGAGTTAAAATTCATCAAGAAGATGGGTGACACCTGACTCACCTCTGCAGGCTGGCCGGCCCCCTGGTGAGAGTATCTCTTCAAAAGGCTCACCCTCAAGCCCTTTGAGGGGCCCCGCTGCATTCCCCTGGTGTCTGGCTTTTGCCTGAGCCTCTCCACAAAACTACTAGCCATTCTTTTAACCACTCTGAAGCCCTTTCCCATGCACTGGGCCAAATGGAAACAATGAAGCTTTTTGCAGCAAAATAAAATAAAATAAGTATTACTTTCTAATTTAACAATATTATTGGTACACATGTTTGATTCAATTTCTCAAATGGGAATAAAGGAATATTGGATCATAACATTTTAAAATACTTTATCTTAGTAAGTATTTAAGAATTCTGGTTTCAGGAAGGAAAAAAAAAGGCATTTCTTTTTTCCTTGCCTCTTAAAACCCCCAAATTAAAAGACAAATGAGAAAGTGAAGTAGATTCCATCTTCAATTAAATTAAGAGACATCTAACCTCAAACTCCAGTATTTGAACATAAAAAGCTGATGGACAAGCAGAGATGAAAGTTCAAACTGAAGCGCCCATAGAGTTATTGATGGGAAATAAGCCTGTTAGGCCAGCAGGGGTCCAGAAAGATTCAGGAAATAGGTGCACAGGCAAACAGTTGGAGGATGTGTACTACAAAGATGAAACAGTAAACAAGAAACAGAAGAACTGAGACCCAAGAAAGTTGGATCCAACGCAGAAGATAAGCAAATCAACTCCTAGGATGACAGCAAAGGGAAATCTCAGATGTTGGCAGTTAAGTGAGCCTAACAGCAACTGATTGAAGCAATTGATTACTTAGTCCTGATAGAAATAGATCAGGAGGCTGCAGAAGGGATGTCTTCAGGAGGAAAAAAAAAAAAAAAAAGAACTGACATTATCTAAGAGGTCTGATAGAAAAATTATATTGAGGCATTGCCCAGATTTATTAAAGGGTGATAGATGATTTAGTTAAAGATCTTTCAAAAAGAAAAAAAGGGGGGGGGGAGGAGGGTATTATTACTGGCAAGAAAAATTTTAAAGTTCAAGAAAGGAAGGAAATCATTTGACTACAATGAACAATATTTTCACAGTCATGATAATGTATATTGGTTATGAATTTTAAAACATTTGATATAATTATATGGGAGGATAAAGAAAGAGAAAGGTAAAGTAAGCTAAATTCTTATCTCATAGAGGAAATAACTAATTAATACCTAAAACTGATTAAAGATAAAATGTAGAGGTAAAAATACCAGCTATAACAGCTAAAAGAAGCAGGGGCTGGGAGTAGGGTAGAAGCCAAGGACTGTTACTCTAAGACTGTTACTGTATTTAGTTATAAATTAGGCACTCAGTAAAAGCTTTATTGGACTTTTTTCAACTTGATAAAAATAATTTATAAATAACAGTAGATTGTTGATTTTGATTCATGACATACACAATGGCATTCAAACAGAAGATACTGGCATGCAACGTCTAGAGACATTTTCGTTGTCACAACTGGTGGGAGAAGAAGGGTTTGCTATTGGCATTGAAACAGCCTACAATACACAGGACATCACTCACAGCAAACAATTATCCTGCCCCAAATGTCATTAGTGCCAATCTTGAAAACCCCTGCTATAAAGTAATTTTAAGTAACACATCTGGAAATTTTGATGCTATAGGAAAATAAGTTGGGTAGCTTATTATATTCCCTGGCACACTGGGGCTATTTGGCCCAGAGTTAGAAAGCATAAACTGAACTCATTCCCAAGGTATCAAACCTTTAATCTTGATGCAAAACAAGCAAGACATGTTATAAACACCAAACAGTGCTCTGGGCCAGCGGAAGTAAAGTGTCAATCAATCTTACAATCCAGGTGTGATAATTTCACTTTTAAAGCCTTCCACCTATTATGAGAGCAAAAGTCAAATACAAGTAAGGCCAACAAAGTTTTTGTTCTTTCCAAAATAATAAGATGAACACAAGAAAATAACTGCAGAATTTTTCAAAAACCAAAGTTTTTGTTGGCTTTATTAGTTATCCACAGGTTTAACTTGTAGCTATCTATATTCAGACAGGGCTTTTTCCCTAAGCAAATACAATGACATGAGTGTTGAGAGAAATTACAGTTTACAGTCAATACTATTTTGTATTAGTTTCAGGTGTATAGCATAGTGGTTAGGCAATCACATCCTTTACAAAGCGATCCCCCAATATCTCAAGCACCCCCCTGGCACATAGGTATGACAATATTGACTACATTCCCTATGCTGTACTTTACATTTCTATGACTTTGGTAAATACCCATTTGTACTTCTTAATCCCTTTACCGTTTTCACCCAGTCCCCCAAACTCCTTCCCTTCTGATAACCATCACTCTGTTCTCTCTGTATCTATGAGTCTGTTTTCTGTTTTGTTTGTTCATGTATTTTGTTCTTTATATTTTACACATAAGGTAAATCATATGTTATGAGTCTCAAGTTTTGTGACTTTAAATGTTTCCTCCCCTGAACCTAAAGCATTTCTTTAAGATATGTGGAAAAATATGTTTAATTTAAAAACACCTCAGCAATTCATTAATTTTGTGTTTGTTTTTCAAGAGGGATGGAAACAACGGATTTGGCTATTCTCATTCTTTGATGTTCAAGGAAAATTACAAATTATCTACTTAAATGGCATACTTAGATTGAAATTAGATTTTAATTTTGGAATTTCAAAATGTATTTAACCCTGCTTTAATAATACTATTGGCTACACTATCTTAAAAAAATAAAGCTGGGAAAAGAAAGTTTTCTGAGAGGGAAAAAAAGGTTTTCATAATTGAAGATAAACTCATTCTGAATCTTCAGAGGTGACAGGTTTTTCTTCCATATCTGTGATTTGGCTTAAGTGTTTTCAACCATTTCAACAGCATGTTGCTGGACTCCTAAATGTTTACAGCCCTTTAAGTTTATCCCATTGAACCTGTTACAGGTTCCAGTTCTTTACTGAATTATAGACATCACCAGTACAGAGACAGCATCTTCTTCATTTTTGCACTTACTATTACAAATTAGGTGCTTAGTACAAGTTTGTTAAATGAATAAATAAATGAATGCTAAAACACTCAAGATTAACACAATTATGAAAGTGGTTCAAAAGAAATATACAAATTTACTATTTCCCCTGGGTAACCACATATTATTTAGGCTAGGTCCAAGTGGGTTTCTGTATCAGATGCTACACTATAACAAGAACGCCACTACACGCTGACCTCAGGCTCTATTCCTGGATAGTTTCCCATAACTTATGATAAAGTCTCAAATCCCTAAAATGGTGTACAGGGCCCCAAATGATCTGACTCCTTAATAGCTCTCTGAGCCTCTACTCACATGCCATTCTCCCCAAACTCACTTTCTACCTCAGCTTCTTTTGTTTTTCTTTTTCTTTTTTTATTTTATTAACCCTCACCCAAGGATATATTTTGTTGTTGTTGTTAATCCTCAACTGAGGATATTTTCCATTGATTTTTAGAAAGAGAAGAGAGAGGGAAAGACAGAAAGAAAGATCGATGTGAGAGAAACACATCAATTGGTTGCCTCCTGCATGAGCCCTGACCAGGGTCCGGGCCGAGGAAGAGCCTACACAACCAAGGTATGTGCTCTTGACTAGAATCGAACCCAGGACCCTTTGATCCGCAGGCCGAGGCTCTCTCTCTCTCCCTCCCTCTCTCTCTAAAATAAATAAATAAACAAACAAACAAATAAATAAGTACCAGTTGTTTCATTATTCTGAAAAGTCTTAATAAAGTCTTAATAATCTGAATAGTTTTGTAATCTGGCCTTTGATTCCACTTTATCAAATGTTAGCATGTTTGAATCTCAATGTAGACAAGATTTAAAATTCATATCTCATCTCTCTGGCTCCTCCATCTATTTTAGGCAAATCAGTCAAAGTAAATGGATATTTGGATGGAAAGTGAAAGGTGTTATTGCTCAACCTCTCTATAAGCAACCAAACACCCATATCTTATCCCATCAAAACATCCTGTTACACATTCGAGTCCTTTTCTAAATTATAGATATCACTAGTACAGAGATAGCATCTTGTTCATTTTGCACCTACTATGTTAAGTACAAATTAGGTGCTTAGTACAAGTTTGTTAAATAAATAAATGGTTATTATTTGTAATGGTTATTATATGTCAAAACTAAGATAATTTACCAGTCACTATCTAAACTCTAGTTTCTAAGTGAAATTATTTTGGTAACTCAACGTACTACATATATTACTAAAGAAAAATAATACACAAATATAGAATTTATTTATCTTTATTTTTTTAAAGAATTTTTTTTAATATATCTATTGATTTCAGACAGGAAGGGAGAGGGAGAGATAGAAACATCAATGATGAGAGAGAATCATTGATTGGCTGCCTCCTGCACATCCCCCTCTGGGGATAAAGCCTGAAACCCAGGCATGTACCCTTGGCTGGAATCGAACCTGGGAACCTTTAGTCTGCAGGCTGACACTCTATCCACTGAGCCAAACCAGCTAGGGCTATTTATCTTTATTTTAATAATTGTAAGTTCTGATACTGACATCAAATTTTATTAAACTAATTATAAATATCTAACACTAGAAGCACAATGCACGAAGATTCATGCCAGAATGGACCTTCCTTTCCCTGGCTGCTGGCACTGCCTTCGCTCTGGCCGGAGCCACCTTTCCACCTTCCCACGCTGCCCAGAGGCCTGGAGCAGCTGGGGTGGTGCGGAATGCCTGCATCGTTGCCATGGCGACGACACAAGCATCCCGCCCTGCCCCCAGCCACTCAGTGCCTGCACATGCAAATTAACCCGACATCTTTGTTGGGTTAATTTGCATACTCACTCCTGATTGGCTAGTGGGCATCACAAAGGTACAGTCAATTAGCATGTTACTCTTTTATTAGGTAGATACCACTAGAACATCTTTTTTTAATATATATATTTGTATATTTAAGGAATACAACATGATGGTTTAATATATATATATGCATTGTGAAATTATGATCACAATCAAGTTAATTAACACATCCATCATCACCTCACATAATTACATTTTTTGGTGTGTGCTTGAGAACACTTAAGATTTACTCTCTTAGCAATTTTTTAGTATACAATACAGTATTAACTATAGTCACCATGCTGTACATCAGAACCCCAGAATTTATTAATCTTATAACTGAAACTTCATACTTTTTGACTAACATCTCCCCATTTCCTCCACTCTCCCCTCTCCCCCAGCTCCTAGAACTACTGTTGTACCTTCTGGTTCTATGAGCTCATAGACTCAACATATAAGTGAGATCTTACTGTATTTGTCTTTCTATGTTTGGTTTATTTCACTTAACATAATGTCCTCTGGGTTCATCCATGTTGTTTCAAATGGCAAGATAGCTTTCTATTTAAGGTTGAATAATATTCCCTTATAGATAATGTGTGTGTGTGTATATATATGTATAAATTTTCTGTATCTATTCATCTGTCTAAAACTTAGGTTGTTTCCATATCTTGGCTATTGTAAATAATGCTGCAATAAATATGGGATACTTCAATATCTTTGAGATATTGGTTGTATTTCCTTTCGATACATAACCAGGAGTGGGATTGCTGGATTATCTGGATGATAAAGTATAAAAATTTTTAGCCTCATGCCATGGTTTTATAAATTTTTTCTCAGAAGAGTAAAGGCCACACTACCCATGAAGGGAGAATATTTCTATGTACTCTTAAACTAAACTGTGCTAAGGAATACAAATAAAATGCAATTTTAAAAACCTAAGTAGAGCCTGGCTGGTGATGCTCAGTGATTGAGCATCAACCCATGAACCAGGAGGTCAGTTTGATTCCCGGTCAGGGCATAATGCCTGGGTTGTGGGCTCCATTCCTAGTAAGCAGTGTGCAGGAGGCAGCAGACCAATGATTCTCTCTCATCACTGATGTTTCTATTTCTCTCTCTCTCTTTCCCTTCATCTCTGAAAGCAATAAAAACATATTTTTTTAAAAAGAATATTGACTTGTTTTTAAAAAATCTAAGTATTGTATGCCTCAGAAATTAGACCATGCCATCAATTTGAGATGTGGATGCCTGCATTATAAAGTTGAAGGCTTTTGCAGTTTTTAGATCATACTACTTGGCCAAAGGATTTGCTTTAGATATCTATTATACTGTGACTTAACTGCGTTAAAAGAAAACAACTTTTCTTTTAGTTATACATTTCCACCAACATCTGATCATGCAAAAGCTTTGGTTCACTTTTCTGCTCCTCAAATACTTTGGTTTAGTGCACAGAAAGTTTTCTTCTTAGCTACTACACAGTTAAGTATGTCCTTATAGAATGATCACAAGCATCTGGAAAAGGTGGAAGTGAAAAAATCCTCACTGGGAAAGTTAGCTTACTGCTTGCCCTTCAGAGTGGCCCATTATCAACATTTCATAGTGGGTTTCTTTATTTTCAGGTCCCTGAGGTATATGCAATAAATTATGACAAACTAAACAAGTCACACTTGGCTCCGAAATGAAATTTTCCTACCACTACTTTCTAGTCCCCAAGGTGGGAAAAGGAAATCCTGGTCACAGCCAAAGAAGTCATATTTTTGGCTCTAACATACATTTTCCTGCTTCTCTAAAAGCCAAACTCTGCAACTGAGACTACAAAAGTCTTAAGTTAGTATTTTAAACTGCATTTTAATTTTTACTTCCATAATCTGTGCCTCAATTTAAGGAAAAAATTTAGTATCATAAAATTAAGGTCACTGCCTTCTTTTCCCCCCACTCAAATGACTTTTCTAACTCAGACATTGATCCTAGCTTTTTAAAATAACAATTTAGCGCTCGCTTCAGCAGCACATCCACTAAAATTGGAACAATACAGAGAAGATTAGTATGGCTCCTATGCAAGCATGACATGTAAAATAAGAATTTAAATCAAACAATATAGAAAATAATGCAAAAATAGATTGTTTAGTTTCCATACAATAGAATATTTAAGGATTGCATTTATAAATAACTTCTACTTATTCTTGTATGATAGCCTGAGTATTAATGTAAAAGAAAACAATAAAGTCCTAATTTGTGGTCCAGTAATTTGAAGCACGGTGTTAGTTTTGGAAAAGCCATTTCAGGAAATCATTTGCCCTGGCCAGTTTGGCTCATTTGGTTGGGCACTGTACCATGTACTAAAAGGTTGCCAGTTCAATTCCTGGTTAAGGCACATGCCCAGGTTGTGGGCTCGACACCCGGTAGGGTGGTACTAGGCATGCAGGAGACAGCTGATCAATGTTTCTCTCTCTCTCTCTCTCCCTCCTCCTTCCTCTTTCTCTAAAAATCAATAAAACCTTTAGGAATAAATAAATAAATTTAAGAGCTAAGCCTATATGAAACTCTTTGAAGAAAACATTAGGGGCATGACCTTGTATTTGGCAATCGTTTTCTAAGTATGTCACCAAAAGCACAAACAACAACAAAAATAGATAAAGTGAACTCATTAAAACTGCCATGATATTTTGAATTTGATTAAAAAAAGGTCCACTGCTTGCATCTATAGACGCTTATGGCAGTTAACTGGTTAAAATTTCAGAATGTCTTTTATATCCATAGCAGTACGAAGAAATATTTTTAACAACTTCTTTGGTCATTTATAAATTTTAAGAAACCATTTATAATGATGCTCTGATTCATTTCAGATATTCAGATATTTCAGGTATTGACTGCTATATTCTGGTCATTTCCAAATGACAATAGACCTTCTTAATTAGAAAAATCATATACCTACACTGTTAAAGTTTATAAACATCAGTCTTTTGATTGGATGCCTTACAAATATCCTTTAGTTGTGAAAAAAATGCCAGGATTCCTTTTTGAAGTCTTAATTCTAAATCTTTTACCCCCCATGCTCCTGACTTTGGGCTTGGGCAAATGACATGCTATGGGCAAAAGGTTAGAAAATATGGAATTGCTTGTACAGTCAAGCCTGCCCTCTTGTACCCCTGCCATTGCCATGATAGCATGTTTTGGCTAGTCTGTTGGTCCATGAAAAAATGAGATACATATGTAAAACAGTCCTGACTCAGTCGAGCCCAACCTAAAATGGTCAAACCACAGCAGGGTGACTGAGCCCAGGTGAAACTGCCCAACATGCCCAGCCTAGATCATCTACTGCCCAGCCACCATACCATACCTGTGTGTATCATAATAAATGACTGTTTTAAGTGAGAGTTTTAGAATTGTTTGTTACACAAGAACTGATCCAGACATATGGCAAAAAGAAATACACTTCCCTTATATCTAATATTGCCAATAAAGAATTTCCCTCTTGGCCTAACATGTTTGGCTCAGTGAACAGAGTGTAGGCCTGCGGACTGAAGGGTCCCAGGTTCGATTCTGATCAAGGGCATGTACCTTGGTTGTGGGCACATCCCCAGTAGGGGGTGTGCAGGAGGCAGCTAATCGATGTTTCTCTCATTGATGTTTCTAACTCTGTCTCTCTCCCTTCCTCTCTGTAAAGAAAAAAAATCAATAAAATATAGGAAAGAAAAATAATAATTATTTCCCTCTTTATCTGTCCCTTATCCCTACAACTCGGATTATTCTTAGGTCTACCATTTGGCCCTTTTAGGAACCAATAGGGATACTAGGCAAACTAGGTCAACTTCTTTAGAACAAACTTCCTCCTCCCTACCCGACCTCATTGTCTTCTGTTATTCTATTTTGTACAACTAGAGCTACTGGGATTCAGTTAAGTAGAACTATAACAAGGAGGATCATTACTGAGGAATGTCAGAACAGACTATAGGGTGTCTGTATGACAGACTGAGATGCTGCCTGGGAAGAACTTATTGTGAGAAAATAAAGCATTAAAAACCCAAATTGGCATAAAACAATGCCCAGAATCATAGTTATTGGAAGTGATGGTAGAGATTATAGAAATTAATATAATTTTTTTCTTCACAAGTAACATTTTATTTAATTTTAAGAATTTTGAAAGAATAACATATAAACACCTGTATTCTCACTATATTTTCTTGAAGCTTGCTTTTTACTAAAACAAACAAGTATTATAGAAAATGCTGAAGTCCTTTTGATCACTACCCTCTATACCATTTATTTCTCTTCTCAGTCATACTCACATTATGAGTTTGATGTGAATCCTTTTGTATCTGTTACTTTGTATCTAGTACAAACTATTATTAGCCATAAAGGTTTTTTTCCCAGCTCTGAAAAACTCATATATAGGTCCAAAAAAGAGAAAAGATTCAAGCAACAATTTAAAAAGCTAGTTTTTGGGGGTAGGGGACTTATTTAAGACATTGGAAGAATGTGTGGTTCAGAAAGAAGGGAAAACCAGTCTTTCCACTTTAACAAAGAAGTATTCGTGCAATAATATAGGGCCAAGGTAAAATGATAAGACATAGAAGAGAGACAATATCACTGCCAACAGCAGTGCCATCAGCAGCACTCAGCTTCAGCACTAACGCTGTTGATGGTGAACACAGCAATTTTCCCGAGTGGATGGCAAGTGTTTCATCAGTAGCAATAGCCAGAGGCATCATTGGCCATTTTAGAACAGCAACCCTGGGCATGGTCATCAGCATTCTCAACGGTAGCACTGGTAGCTGGAGAAAGGTACTGTAGGCGGAAAGGATCAGATATCCCTTATGGACTTTCAGAAATTTTGAGGAGCTCCAGAGGTTAGGGAAGAGTAGAAACTAACCAGAGAAGTAGCGTTTATTACTGTTAATATTATATAATTCACAGTGTCTAGTAAAACATTAATAGTAAAGAAGATAACTGCCTGCAGAAAGAATTCCTACTTTGGTATGAAACCCTAACCGGTTGTGCTCTGGGAGGAGGGATATGAATTATACTCAATGCAGTTTTCAGCTCAGTGGTCAGAAAACCCCAATTTTTGGTCTCAGATAGCTAGCATCTTCAAATGCCTATAGAAAATAAATAAAAATCCTCCTCGATCAAAGATAACATCATCTTTGGCTTCAAATTATTGCTACAAGTAATTTTTCAAATATAATGTTTAGCAAACAATCAGTGATAATGAAGCAAAACTCCTATTTTTGGCCAAGACCAGAATAACTGGTTTGGGAATATCCCTTCCACTGTAAGTGACTGTAAAACTGGACACAACAGATAAAGCAACTGCTTTCAAGGAGTAGACACCAGGCAACATATGACTAATCTCAGAGATAAGGGAAATCCATTAGGTGAGCTTCATGATTCTCAGCTCTCTTCCTGAGTAAAACTTCCTGACAGCAGCACAGAGCACTGAACAGGCAGAATACAGGGTCCTGCTGAGCTGAGGTGGAAGAGAGAATTTGGAGCAGCTAAAATCACTGCAATCTGCAGAGCAGGGCATGGCATTAGAAAGAAAGGCGCCAGATAGAAAAAGGGCCCCACAACTACAGGGGACCCCTGTTAGTCTGTGGTTAACAGCTTCACAAAATGCAAACTGCTGGGCTCTACCTCCATAGGTCTGGAGAGAGTCTGAGAATATGTATTTCTATCAAGTTCCTAGGTGATACTGCTGTTCCTGACCTGGAACCACACTTGGAAAATCACTCTGTTAAACAATTAATAGTATAAGTTAAAAACATAATAGGCGCACTCTTCCTTCCCAGAACAAGCCCATGCCTTTCCATTCCCCTTCTTCTTACCCCCCTGACCAGTTACTTCTCTCTCCTAAGCTCCAAGGGCCCTTCTTTTGCTTCTGTAACTTGGTTCCTGACCCTACGCAGCCCAGCTGGCTCATTTCTACCATCTCTCTAACTTCCTAAATAAATTTTCCCTTATAATTTGAAAAGACAAATAAAATAAACCAGTATCTACTAAACCTTTCTCACTCATTGAGTCACTATAAAATTAAAATATCTGAAGATACAAGAAAAATGTATAGTTAACATAAAATCAATAACTTCTATGATAAAATTTCTTAAGACTTTGAAGGCCTACCTGAAGATCTTTCACATTTGGAAAAGGAATTCCTATTGTTATGACAGCACGGGCATTGTCATCTGAGAAATCCAGACCCTCACTCACTTTACCACGACAAACTGCTACCAGGAGGGCTCCATCTTAAGCAACAGAAAATCAACATTTTTAAAAGCACACTCAACATTCCCAGAAATTGCCTTTTCTTGTCATTTTGAAAAGCTCCGATTAAGTAATCATAGTAGCAAACTTAAAAAAATCAAAGTTAAAAACTCTTATGAAATAAAGTTTTTAAAGTTCAATGTCTTTAAATAAACGAGGAAAACAAAATTACATTTAGGTACAATGTGGTAGCAAACCAATTTACAAACTATGTGTCTCAGAGAAACACACAGTAAAACCACATCAGAGTAGTAATTTGCACATGAACTGAGCAATTGTGAACCAATAGTTTTATCTTTAGAAATTGAAATGGCAACCCTTACCATTACCACAAGCATATAAAGTTCTCAGAACTATTTAAATAATTCTCAATTGGTATATCATATTGAATAAATGTAATATTGAAAAGTATGTACAACACACACAGAATACTCATCATACAAGGATAATGACAAGTATGTTTAAGTATCTTTATGATCTTGCATTGTTCATAAATTGACATTCTCTAACTTTCATATTCAGTCTTCACTTATGTTTTGAAAACTCAAGTTTACCTTATGTACTAGAACAGTGGTCAGCAAACTCATTAGTCAACAGAGCGGCAAACCGCGGCTCGTGAGCCGCGGTTTGCCAACCACTGTACTAGAATATAAACACACGAGCCGCGGTTTGCCAACCACTGTACTAGAATATAAACACACGAGCCGCGGTTTGCCAACCACTGTACTAGAATATAAACACAAAGTATATTATTTGCATCAAAATGTAGGGCTCATTTGGCTAGTAAGGAAGATCTTTAGGCCTGCTCTACCTGCCTTTTTTCACAACACATTGTGGGTAGTGTAGGGATGACTATGGAATAATAACTGAATGTTTCCCCAATTGAAAATATTCACAGAATAACTCCAAATAAAAAATTTCTTTCACTTATTTTCTTTTTACTCAGGAGTATAACATATAATTCTTCCTTTAAATGCATTTAAAAAGATAACACAAATAATGTTCTAACAGCACCAACTTCTTACTTTACAGTAAAAAATCTTTTTTCATTGGTCATCCAATTATTGCCAATTACCTTTCTCTCCTTTGCACTTGATCGCATCATAGTACACCTGTAGTAATTCATCAAAATCAGTTTTTTCTCCTCCCTGTGGTTCTACAATGACGGTCTTCACCAACTCCAGATTATTCCATAAACCAGTAGAGAGCCAACGTTCTTTTAACTTTTCTAATAACTAAAAAGGAGGGGGAAAGTGAATTTTGTGTGTCAAACTTACCTTGATTTGTTTAAAGCCAATGTGGCTACAACATGACTATGGCAAGCATACATTAAAGTTTTTGTGTATTACATTTTTCATCTATAAAATGAGGAAAACAATAATATGTCATAGAGTTGTGGTTGGATTAAATTCATTAACCAATTTAGATAGCTTTGAATGATGACTGGCACTAGTAAGAGCACCATTAATGTTAACTGCTGCTATTACCATTACTATTACTACTAACACTACTGCTGGTGCTGCTACCACTACTTCTATTATGGTTCTCTTGGGAATTTCAAAAGCAGGAAAAAAAAATGGAGGTATATGAATTATCTGACAAAGAATTCCAAATAACCATCAAAAAGATGCTCAACAAGCTCAGAAAAATGATACATGAACAAAATAAGAATTTCAAAAAAGAGATATAAAATATAAAAAGAACCAAACAGACATTTGGAGCTGAAAGAAAACAATCATTGAACTAAAAAATTCAATAGAGGGGTTCATTAACAGACTTGATTAATCAAATTTTTAAAAATCAGTCAACTCCTCCTGGCCAGGTGGCTCAGTTGATTGGAGGTCATCCCATACACCAGAAGGTTACAGGTTCAATTCCCAGTCAGGCGACACATCCCGGTTTCAGGTTGGGGTGTGTATGGAGGCAACCGATCAATGTTTCTCATGTCGATGTCTCTGTCTCTCTTCATCTCTCTCAAAACATATCCTTAGGTGAGGATTAAAAAAATAAAAATTAGTAACACATGTGCCAACAAGAATGAACATAAATCTATATGTATTGAGTTAAAAAAGTAAATTACAGATAGATAACATATAAATGATTTTATTCTTTTTATTTTTTATTTACCTTTACCAGTATTGTTGAAAGTATTACAGATGTCCCTTCTTCCCCCCCCCCCCCGCCATTGACCCCCTCCACCCTGCTCCTGCCCTACTCCAGGCCTTCACCGCACTATTGTCTGTGTCCATGAGTTATACATATATGCATGTAAGTTCTTAAGTTCAAAAGCAATATATTATCTTAGCATATATACATATATATAAACTTTTTAAAAAATAAGCAACATTAATGTCTCTAAAGATGAGAGGATATGATTATGCAGGGGTACATGGAGAACATTACTCCTACATTTTTGTTGAATGGTTGATACTGAGAAGTCCATTCTATTATAGAAATGTGCATATTAAGTTTATATATTACATATATTATATTTCACAATTAAAAAACATAAAGACTAAAAATAATACTACTCTGATATTAATATGGATGAGTTAGGGAGGTTAGAATGGGTACATTTAAATTACTAATACAGTAATCCAGAGACGGATGTAGCTTGGATTAGAAAGTATCAAAAAAAATTTACGGAAATGTGAGAGGAAGGGAAAGAAGTATAGCACAACCTTTCAATTTCATATGGAGGCAAAAGTCCATCCAAAGATTATACAAGGAAATAGACTTTATTGAACTGTTTACTGTTAAGATATAGACTTAGTGAAATTATTTGAACTTACATATTTTTATCCAATGGAAATGCAAATTATTTCTGTCCAGGAGAAAAGATAACCCCAAAGGTTACAGATTATTAGCCTGCAGTACATTAACCAGTTTTGTATTTAGGTCGGCAATCTTATATTGTATTCCTTTATAAGTACATAGCTCCTGTAAATGCTGTCTGAATCAGCCTTAACATCATATTCATTCTCTTATTAGTCAATTAGTTGAATAAACTCTGACAGGTGTTCACTTTATATTGACATGTGAGTCATGATTTTATCTTTTTGAAAATTATATTGTAGAGAAGGTGAGATTATAAAATATTTAAAATTAAAAGGATCATATCCCCAGGTTATCTGATTAGTCCAAATATAGATTGTGGTACCATTCACTCATAAAAGCAACACTGGAAAACAACCAAGATTGGGAGGAAAGTTTACAAATTTTTTGCCTTTGAAATACTCAGATTGATATATTAATCTGGCATTGAGTAAGGTGAGTATGATGTTGTGATTAATAATAAGAAATATATATTTGGTCTTTATCCTGCTCCAGCAACAGAGCTCCTAAAACCCTTGGAATTTCCTGAGCAATAAGAGCTATAGGGACATCTTTTGTTCCAGTTCCTCAAATAGCTCCATGGCCATAAAGTGAAATAATCTATAATAATAAAAGGGTAATATGCTAATTAGACCAAATGGCCTTCCAGAAAAAGCAGGAGCTGAAGTCCAGGTCACAGGTGCCTACTGGCAGCTGGAGGGAAGCCCGGGTCCCCGGTGCCTGCCAGCGGCCTCAGGGAAGCCCAGATTCCGGGTGCTTGCTGGTGGCTGGAGGGAAGCCCTGGTCCCAGGTGCCAGAAGGAAGCCGGTGCAGGCAGCCGGGGAAAGGAAGGCCGACTCTTGCATGAATTTCGTGCATCGGGCCTCTAGTTTGTTTATAACAAGCCCCTTTGAACCACACATGAGTGTATGTTAATTAGACTTTGGACAGTCCCTAAGTAACCTAAAGATGATGGATGGTTGCCAAGGGAATCAACCATATTATTAGAGGGTTGGGCCACCTCCAACCTCCAGGGAGGGAAGAAGGGCTAGAGATTAAATCAATGGCCAATAGCCAATGATTTAATCAATTGAGCCTATGTAAGGAAACCGCCATTAAAATCCAACAAGTATGGAGTTCAGAGAACTTCCTCCTTATGCAGGAGGGAGTAAGCTCCAGTAATTGAGATCCTCCTAGATCTCATCCCATATACTTCTTCGTCTGGCTGTTCATCTGTATCCTTTATAATATCTTTTATAATAAACTGGTGGAGGAGAGTCAATGTTTCTCTGAGTTTTGTGAACTACTCTAGCAAATTAACTGAACCTGGGAATCTTTAGACAGTCTTGTGGGATGGAGCTCTTAACCTCTGGGATCTGATACTATTTCTAGGTGGATAGTGCCCGAAATGAGTTAAATTGTAGCTGGAGTTGCAGAATTGGTAGATGTGTAAAAACTGTAAAACCCACACATCTGGAGTCAGGCATGAAGCTGTGTTGTAATAAATTACTGAGAATAGAGGAATCACACAGCAGTGAGTTTTTTCTTTAGACTGTGTTACTGAGTGAAGAAATCAGAATCCTATCTAATAAAGAGGGAATATGTTAATTGACCCTCATGCTGTCGCAAAGATGGCGGCACCCACAGCCAAGAAGGAGGGGATATGCTAATTGCTGCCCCACCCTCAAAGGTGGCAGTGCCAATAGCCAAGAAGGAGGGGATATGCTAATTGAGTGTCACATCCTCCAAGATGGCGGCACCCACAGCCAATAAGGAGGGAATATGCTAATTGACTGTCATGCCCTCAAAGATGGCAGCGCCCAGTCCCCTCAGCCCCGCCGGGGCGGCAGGCGCATGGCAAGGCCGGGCCCACCCCAAGGCAGGCCCGGCCTTGCTGCATGCATGCCTCCCGAGTCCCCCAGTCCCCCAGTCCCCTCAGCCCCCCAGCCGTCCAGGGCCGGCCCAAGGCACAGGCAAGCCTCGGATGGCGGCTGCCCAGCTGCCCAGGACTGCCCAAGGCTCAGGTAACCAGGGCCGGCTGAGGCTTGCGCTGCCGGCAGTGGCAGCAGCAGAGGTGTGATGGGGGCACTGCCTTCTCCTGATCACCAGGTGGCCTCCTGCCCCTGAGAGGGGGCAGGCCGGGCTGAGGGACGCCCCCTCCAGTGCATGAATTTTCATACACTGGGCCTCTAGTTGGATTATAAACTGGGAAACCAAGACAATAGATGTTCCTGAAAGAATGAGACTGACTTACAGTAGAGAAAAAGAAAAATGTCCACTAAGAAAACCTTACTCCCTCTTTCTATCATGATGCACATCTAATCTATCAGCAAATCCTGCCAGTGCTACTTTCAAATTTTATCTAGACTCCAAAAATACTGCTACCATAGTGGTCCAAGGCACTGCATCTCTCCTATTAGTTATTACAGTAGACTCCTATATAGTCATCTTACTCTCTACAGTCCATTTTCCATACAGTAGCTAGTATGATCCCATTAAAATTAAGTCTAAAGCCTCAAATGGATTCCTACTGCATTTAGAAAATATAGCAAAAAAAATACCAATTATTTTTATGAAAATGGTCCATTGCAAAATTTCAGTTTTAGATAAAATATTTAGGTCTACAGCTTTTCCATTATCACTCAAACTGCACATTTATATAGCTTAATTACTTCCCCCTTACTAGAGAAATAAATAACTAAACACATACATAATTCAGTTTATTTTTAAATTCTCTTAAGTATCGCAACTAGGTATCTAAAAGTCAAATAACTTAGAGGAAAGTACACTGACACAAAGCAATCTATCAGGTTTTAAGACTTATATATATGAAAAATGTGAGGCATCTCTGTTATAAAATAGTTTACTTAGCTCATAAAGAGCAAATACTATTCACACAAAGAGACTAACCCACATATAGTGACATAGGTGATTTAATCTACTAATTGGTGTTCATATCAGTTGGATTTGGTAAACTCAGATACTTTTTTTTTTGTCAGATCTCACAAATTAAAAGACACTTTGGAATGTTTGTACCTTATCTGGTTATTGTCATTTTACCTTTTCAAACTTCTTAAAACCGGTATCTCACTGGGGAGGCCGTAAGTTAGAATGCAACCTAGTGGGGAAATCCTGCATTTGCTCAATGTCTATAGCTTTTACACAGTTCCAGATGTTCAGTACATTAATAATGCACTAACTCAAAGCCTCTTTTTGAAACTTTAGAAAGTGCAAATTGCATTAAAACCTCTTTGCCCTCATTAATGGTATTGTTACAATCCTAGTCCTCTGGAAAATGTTTTTTGGCATGTGTTTAACTTTATAATATTGCCATTTACTCACTTTAATAGCCAGTACTCAAGTCTTAATGCTTTTTAATAGGCCTGCCTAAATAGACTACCATCTTTTGTAATCTTTTTCACATAATTTACTTATATGTAAAACTTGTCATATTTTTCCATATGAAAGTGATTCTTCACTATTCATTTAAATATTTAAGAAATTTTTACTAGATTTTATTCAGTTATAATGTACCTATAGATGGCACATGTTAGGAATAAAATATAGTTCCTTATAAATACTAATAAAAATTAAAAATAAACTAGTAGTGTTTTTCATAACTTTTTGAATGATAGTAAAAATGAATATATGCTTAATTCTTGCTGTATTCAAACATCTGTATTCAAACATAAAATATGAAAAATATGAATTTCTATTGAAACAACTTCCTATATTCTAGCTTTATCATGATTATCTGATTCAGCCATCTTCACCTCAAGAGGCTCAGTTATATTTCAAGATCAAGTTTTCAACAAATTTGAATGCAGTCATTAAGGCACTAGGAATAATAATATGAAGAAATATCATCCTGAAGTGTAAGATCCATTTTAGTTCTTGGCTAAATAAAAATGAAAGGTCCTACACTCCTCTCTCATAAGGAAAATTCCCTCACATAATTTTGTTAAAAGAATGAGGACTCTGAAAATGTTAGAACTACACTACTGTTACTGATGTTTATTTACAGTCATTTATTAATACATTATGATAAAAATATACAATGATATATACAATGTAAAAAATTTCAAATAAAGTAGAATTTCAGAAATAACTCATACAGTTCCTCATGATAATCTACTTTGTTGAAATCTCTTGGATAGAAAACAATAAGAACTGAACAGCTATCTATGTATGGAAAAAATTCTTGACTCTTTTAAAACATAAATTCCGAATTTCTTTTTATTGATCATGAATGACTGAACAAAATATTTTATTAAAATGCATATAATTAACCAGTTTTGTTACTTTAGAGTTAAGTATTGACTTACTAACTGTTGGCTGAAATCTGAACAAATAATTCACACAAATTCATTTTTATGTTTCATTCCTTAACAGAGTAGATTAATTGTAGGGGGGTGGGGGGGAAGGAACTCATTTTCTATCCCTCTATTAAAAGGCTAAAAATTAAGGTCAACTATAATGAGGTCACTGTACCTGCACTATTATAAGCAGAATCTGGGCTGAGAAGAAAATAAATAAGATGTGTAACTACTACAGTGTTTCCTAAAACATACTACTACTTTCAGGTGCTGCCAACCTGAATCTGCTATAAACCTGTTGCTATAAAACTTGAGGGTAAAATACTTTGGAAAAAACACCACTTCAACAATATAGTGGAGAAGATCCACTAGAGAAAAAGAAGAAATTTACAACGCCAAAATAATAATAATTATCGCTTTTAAACTGTGGTAAAATATACAAAGCATAAAATTTACCATCTTAACCATTTTTAAGTGTATAGGTCAGTTAGGTTAAGTATACTCACATTATTGTACAACCATCTCCAAAATTCTATTTATCTTGCAAAATTAAAGCCATTACACAACTCATTCCCCTCTTCCTCCAGCCCTGGCAACTACCCTTCTAACTTTTTGTTGTTATAATTTGACTACTCTAGCTACCTTATATAAATGGAGTCACACAGTATTTGTCTCTTTGTGATTGGCTACTTTCACTTAACATAATGTCCTCCAGGTCCATCCATGTTGTAGCATAAAAACAACCTATTTATTAAAACAACCTATCTATAATAATAAAAGCGTAATATGCTAATTAGACCGGACGTCCTTCCAGATGACTTTCCGGATGAAGCCAGGGCTAGGAGGGAAACGCGGGTCCCGAGTGCCTGAGGGAAGCCGGTGCTGGCAGCTGGGGGAAGGCAGGCCTATACTTGCACAAATTTCATGCATCGGGCCTCTCGTTTATTATATCTCTGCAGGTCACAAGTCCAAGCACAGTGCAAATGGATTCTCTGTTCAGGGTTTCAAAATTAATGTGTCTTCTGGGGCTGCAGTTCTCCTCTGGGACTTGGGGTTCTCTTCCAAGGTCTGGCTGTTGAAAGAATTCATTTCCTACTAGCAATTGGCCAGAACTGCTCTCGGCTCCTACAGGCCACTTGCAATTCCTTGTCACATTCCCTAACCTCTCCCATCGTCAGTTTACAAGACAGACATCTGCTTTCTTCCAAGTAAGCTAGATCATGTCTCTCTGACCTCCTGTTCTGCAACCAACTGTAGAAAACTCTCTGCTTTTAAAGGGCTCGTGGGATTAGATCGGGACCAAGTAGATAATCTCTCCCTATCTTAAGGGATTTCTTATGCAAAATCCCTTCGCAGCAGTACCTATATTACTGTTTGAATGAATAAATGGGGGAAAGAATGTACACACAAGAGGCCAGGAATATTGGGGGGGTCATCTTACAATTCTGTCTACCACACATAGGTAGGTATGAAAATGCATGGCAGTTCTAAGCACTCATAATGCAATGTGCCTAAAATAAAGGTATATACAGGATGGGGGCATGCTAGGAATAAGGCTGAAAAATAACAAACGCTATGGGTAGTGCAAAATATTTTAGGCTCAGTCTTTCAGAAAATAAGGACTTATTATAAGTTTTTAAACCTTGGTATACTATTAGGGTCTGATGGACCTATTTCTTACTTTTGAACATGTCTATTTGTAAAGATTGCTATTTCATCACTTTTTTCTTTGAGAACTTAAAACACACACACAGAAAAGGCTTGGTGCCTGGTGTCTTTATCAAAGACAAAGTACCCTATGAACAGAAAAGTATTAATGCCTATAAATTTTAGTTGATTCATTTAGCTATAATATATTTTAAACTACTGAAACTGGCTAATGAAAATTATATCATTGAAAACACTGGAACCAGAAGGTATGATTTATTGCTCAGGCTGTTTTCCACTGTAACTTTTTCACTGACAATTATATTACTGTCCATTTAAATAACTTTACATTAGATTTGGTTCTCCTTCATATATACAGAGAAAAAAACATACAAAGGTGGTTCCTAGCATATAAAGAAGCATTCTTACCACATCTTTGAAGTTTAGCAAAAAATGAAATTGTTCATTTATTCAACTGGGCATTTCCTGGCTCACTTTTTACAACTGTGATTGGAAAACATAAAAAGGTTTTATTAATGTGTTAAGATACTGCTTTACTTTAATTCCAGGCTTAATTATTTGGTTATCCTTAATATAACTATTTAGTGTAGATGTTCTGGAATAAATATTTATACTCTGGAATAAATATTGCTTTATATTAAATATTTTAAAGATGTTTATGTCCATTTTATTTTTAGAAATTCTTATTAAAAAAACAATCTGATTAAATTTCTTGTGGAAACAATTCCTTCAGTTTATCTATAGGAGGACTAATTTACTGCATCTCTAGCTAACAAAGTATTGTCTCTTAGTCCCATTGGGCTGCTATAACAAAATACTCTTGACTGGTTGGTTAGCTTATAAACAAGAGAAATTCGTTAACAGTTCTGGAGGCTGAAAAGTCTAAGATCAAAGCACTAATGTGGCCACATTTGGTGAGGGCTCTCTTCCTGGTTCATAGCTGGCACCTTCTTGCTGTCCTCACATGGTGAAAGGGACAAGGGATCTCTCTGGAGCCTCTTTGATAAGACACTAATCTTATTCATGAGGATTCTAGTCTCATGACTTAAGCACCTCCCACCGCTTAATGTCACCATCTTTGGGGGTTAAGATTTCAAAATATAAAATTTGGGGGACATATTTAGACCACAGCAGTATGTATGTAGATGAAAAGACAGTAGAAAAGCCAAAAGTATCAATATTGCCATTCATATATATTATTTCTATGACTGTCCTTACATATATAGCTTCATATGAAAAAAAAAGGAAATGCCAGTTCTCTACATTGAAATTTAGCTTTGATTTTGATAAATATATTACTCTCAGAAATTATATGTGGTTTTAATTCTTTAGCTATTAAGACTAAGATATTATAACTCAATTTAACTCAAGAAAATATTGAAAATCAGAGTGAGTCTAAAAACAAGGAAAAAAGTCATTTACATGAAGTAAAAATATAGGCAACCAAGAAAGTTGACTTTAGATTCAAATTACTGAAACTTTCAAAAGTGTAATTTATGGAAGTGGAAAAGAATGCTCCTTTTCCCTTCAACTATGAAAATATCAAGCTACCTCTAAGAATAAAAATCCCATACACATAAATATATAACAAGCACTGCTTGAAAATGTTTTTAATCTTTAAACTGTCAAGTAAAACAGTAATAGAACAATTAGGCAGTGCCTTAATCAATAAATAACTAAAACAATACATGATGTTTAGAAAACTATAATTCCCCTGTTGCTTCTAGCCTTAGGAAATTTATCATGGTAATCCCACATGATTTTCTAAAGGCAAAAGAAACAATAAGTATTCCCCTACCTTGTAAGATGGCAAGAAACACAAAATTCCTTGGCCAACAATCTGGCATACAGATAACAAAAGTGCTCCCACTTCATCCTGGAACTCAAATGTTTCTGTGTGCTGGAAGGTAGCACAGAGATTCCGACCCTTGGGTCCTGACCCAATGGTGCCAACCCAAACCTAGAATATAGATATATTAGTATTAGAGTTATGCCTAAACTAGGCAGGCAACTTAGCATTTAGTTGGGAGCCTTAATTACACATATATCAAAAGAAGCTCAAGAACAAGTTTAGAGGAAATTTATTTTTAAATTCCCTTTATATAATTATATATAGATTTAATTTATAAAGGTTTTATTTTTAGGCAGATCATTGAATTCTCCTAGGATAAAAACAAAAAAGGTTTCACTTATCTATTCCCTAAATAGTTTTGCACAATTAAGCATGTAACAAAATTACGTTGGATGATGTGAACAAATGAAATGGATAAATCAGAAATAGTCCAAAGTATTAGAGGTAAGGCTGGTATGATCTGCTATAGGCAAGTTTCTAAGATTCAACTTTGACAGGAACTACTCTTTCACTGCTGTCCAAAGATCTACAGTCATAAAAAAATCAAACCCACAAAATTTTACAGCTCTATGCAATTCCTCTAACTCAGTGGTCGGCAGACTCATTAGTCAACAGAGCGGTAAACCACGGCTCTAACTCATACAGATCTAGCCTTAGTGTAGTTAATTTGATTAAGAGAAAGAACAGACTTCATTAGTAATCCACAGAAAATATAAACACTTCAGATTGTTGAAAAATGTAATAATATTATATTTTGAAATAATGTGTGAGATTGAAGTACGTTTTACAAGATAACATCTGATGGACACCATATTAAGCAATTATTACTTAAGTGATCAACTAGTAACATAAAAAAACTGACATTATGTTTCCTGATACAAAGCAATGAAAAGTAACAATACTACCTGTATATTATTCTTATCAAACTGCTTAACCTGAATCTTATGATAAAGAAACAATCAGCTAAATCCATATTATAAGCCACTCCTTAAGGAAACAGGTGAATTGAATTCTTCATAAAACGTCAGATAGACAGAAAGGAAAAAAAGGCAAGAAAACTGTTTTAAAGACCAGAGAGACATGAAAACCAAAAGCAATATATAATTCTTGTATGGATCCTGGATTAAGAATATTTTACATTTTCTTTTTTAATTTATTTTTTATTGTTTTAAGTATTACAAATAGTAGTACATATGTCTCCTTTTTTTTTCCCCATTGATCTCCCCCCGACCTCCCCTACCCCCCAGGACATGCCTTCACCTGCCCACCCTCCCCCCCACCCCAGTGTCTTATATCCATTGGTTGCACCAAAAAAATTAAGATACTTAGGAATAAACTTAACTAAAGAGGTAAAAGACCTATACGTAGAAAACTACACGACAATGAAAAAAGAGATAGAGGAAGACATAAACAGATGGAAGAATATTTAAAAAAATAGGTTAAAAGGCATTTTGAGAGTAACTACAGAAATATAAATATTGACTCTATTATGCCAATATTAAATATTTCTCTCTGTCTTTCCTTCTCTCTTTCATTCTCTCTAAAAATCAATGGAAAAATATCCTCAGGTGAGGATTGAAAAAAGAAAGAAACAGAGGACAGATAAATAAATGACAATAAAAACATTTTAAGGAAAATTAAAGTAACATCTATATGATATTATTATAAAAAATTAAAATCTTAAGTCACAGGACTCATAAGAGTACTTCTAATCATTTCAGATACTCAAATATGTGCCCAACACTTGCTGACTAATGCCAGATAGATATTACTCTAGGTACAGAAGAATGTATACATAAAAAGAACAAAGATACACCAGAGTCTAATGGAAAAGAGAAACACATAAACAAATAATTAAATAGACTCTATGGTAAAGAAGTTGAATTTTCACTTTTTAAAAAAAACACTAAAACTTATTTAAATGAGGAAATTGCAATACAGTCTTTGCATACAAAGTATATATTTTTATTCAGGGGGTTGAAGGAATGCATTTATTAGTATTTCTTTCTTGTTGACACTACCAAGTAACTGACAGATTTTCCTTTATTCTAAAACTGAAATGTTGATTTTCTTATCAGGATCTATTTGCTAGTACTTCCAATTTGTTTATGTGCAATTATATTGAGGTAAAAAGACTGAAGGCCTTCAAAAAAAATCCTAACCTGTGAGTTATTAATGACATGATTAGCTTCCAGTTGGATAGTAAATGTAACACCCAGTTCTGATGAAAAGGATTTCATTGGTGATAACGTCCCAGATGTCAAAACAATCGTCCACACTTTGCCATTAATATCTGAAAAGGCCTAGAAGGAAACAACATTAGATATATATAAAATCATCTTTAAAAGAGTCAGGCACATTTATTTGTTTGTATTGAGTTAGAAGACAGAATTTTCATATATAACAATCAGCTTACCACAGCTGGATTTAAGCACCAAAAGTTTAGCACATGAACTGCAGTTTTCTGTCGTGAACGTTTCTTATTTTTTGGTGGAACAAAGAACCCATTTTTATCAGAAATATCAGTCTGATTTATCCAAGAATAAGTCTGTTGAATAGCAACTTTATAATCATCTGCAAACCTAAATGAAAGTAAGTGTTAATTAAATGGCAAAGCTTTATAAAACCTATAATGTCCCAGCTACATACAAGAAAAAAATTGATTATATTAAAACTGAGAGTCCTATATCTTCCCAAAGATTATATTTTGCCTATGAAACACCTACCACTAATTAAATTCAGTAATTCTGATAGAAAATAAGCCATTAAGTCTTAGAAGCAACCCCCTCTTATAGAGATTAGATATCAACTAACCATCCACCCTTTATCATTCCCCTCCCTATGATCAAACACTACATAAATCATGGCAGAGCCAGAATTAAAATCCAAGCCTCCTAACTCCTAGTTCAGAGCTCTTTGTACTCTACATTACATCATTAGTTATAAAATAGATAACTAGCATTATTGTTAGAAAAAAACTAAAAAGTCATTTACACTTTTTTATTACATGAGAAAGTAGAAAAGCATTCATTTTTATTGAAAGTTTAAAAAGTTCAGGAGACTATAAAAATGTTAAATTCCTTTAATATTTGGGTCTCAGTCTTCATCTATTTTTAACAAAGGTATTGAACCAGATGTCCTCTGTAATCCCATCATTTTGTAATTACTTTCAATGAGAGGCTATAAACACATAGGCTTAAAGAGAATAAAATGTGGTATTCTCTACCAGTCCTAAATTTTGCTCTTAGAGAAATAAGGTCTTGATATTCAAGGCAGGAACCCTAAATCCATGGAGAGAATTTTATAAAAACTAGTGGCCCGGTGCACGAAATTCGTGCACATTAAAAGGGGATTAATTAGAGGAAATAATTTAATATTGCTATTTGCCTTTCTCTATAATAGAAGTGTCAGAGATGAAAGAAAATTAGTAAAATGTTTATGAAAACCTTCCTTCTATCAGAGTTTGGGCCACACCACGGGACCCAGAGTCAAGTCCCCACCCACCCATGCGCCTCAAAATCGCATGAGACCCACACCCGGCTGCCCACCCCACCATTGGGCTAGATCCAGATCCAGCCAGTCCCACCCTTGTCAAGCTCCGCCAGGCAGGGGACTGTAGCCTCAGGTCCCCTGGCCCGGCACTAGGACAGGGGGCAGGGCCTGTGGTCCCCCAGCCCAGACCAGGGCGTGGGGGTGTGCCTTGAGGTCCCCCGTCAAGCCCCACCAGGTGTGGGACACGGACTGAGATCCCCTGTCAAGCCCCACCAGGCGGGGGCGGGGGGGGGGGGACCACGCAGCCTCAGGTCCCCTGGCCCGGCACCAGGAGGGGGGCACAGCCTCAGATCCCCTGTCAAACCCCACCAGCAGGGGGGTGCAGCCTCAGGTCCCCCGTCAAGCCCCACTGGGTGGGGGGTGCGGCCTGAGTTCCCCCGAACCAGCACTGGGGGTGCACCTTGAGGTCCCCCGTCAAGCCCCTCTGGGTGGGGAGCAAGGCCTGAGGTCCCCTGTCAAGCCCCACCAGGAGGGCGCAGTCTCAGGTCCCCTGGCCTGGTGCTGGAGCGGGGGTGCAGCCTGAGGTCCCCTGTCAAGCCCCACCTGATGGGGAGAGCAGCCTGAGGTCCCCCAGCCTGGCGCTGGGGTGGGGAGAGCAGCCTGAGGTCCCCTAGCCCAGCACCAGGATGGGAAGCACACCTTGAGGTCCCCCATCAAGCCCCACCAGGCAGGGGTCATGGCCTGAGGTCCCCCAGCCTGGCGCCTAGGCAGGAGGCGCGGCCTGAGGTCCCCTGTCAAGCCCTGCTGGGCGGGGGGTGCGGTCTGAGGTCCCCGGCCTGGTGCTGGGGCGGGGAGAGCAGCCTGAGACCCCCGTCAAGTCCCACCTGGTGGGGGGGGGCGTGGCCTGAGGTCCCCCAGCCTGGTGCCAAGGCGGGAGGCATGGCCTGAGGTCCCCTGTCAAGCTCTGCCAGGCGGGGGTGTGGTCTGAGGTCCCCCGGCCTGGTTCCAGGACGGGAAGCGCACCTTGAGGTCCCCTGTCAAGCCCCCACCTGGTCAGGGGCGTGGCCTGAGGTCCCCCAGGCTGGCACTGGGGCGGGGGGAGCAGTCTGAGGTCCCCTAGCCCAGCACCAGGATGGGAAGTGCACCTTGAGGTCCCCTGTCAAGCCCTGCCGGATGTGGGGCGCAGCCTGAGATCCCCTGTCAAGCCCCATGGGGGTGGGGGAGGGCATAGCCTCAGGTCCCTGCTGATTGCTAGTTAAGGCTCCTTATGGGAACTTGGCTTCAGCTGTGGGTGCATCCATCTTTGTGATGGAGTGATGGTTAATTACCATAGTCCCTCTTTATTAGATAGGATATTGAGAGCTAAAAACTATAAAACCCTTAGAAGAAACATAGGGGAAAATCTTCATGACATCAGATTTATCCATGGTTCTGGGATATACCAAAACCACAACTAAGTAAATTGACTTTAAAGAAAGAAAGTGGACTTCAAATTTTTAAAACTTTTATATACAAAGGATACTATTGAGAGAGTGAGAAGACACCCATAGAATGGAATAAAATATGTGTAAAGCATATATCTGATACAGGATTAACATGCATAATCTATATATATAAAAGCCTAAGTGACCAATCAATTGGTCGACCGGTTGCTATGACACACAATGACCACCAGAGGGCAGACGCTCAACGTAGGAGCTGCTCCCTGGTGGTCAGTGTGCTCCCATAGTGGGAGCACCACTCAGCTGACTGACGGGCGCCAGACCCTGAGCTCACCGCTGGCAAGCACAGCTGCGGTGGCACAAGTCTTTCCCACCTCCGTGGCAGTGTTACTGAGCTGCAGCAGTGGCAGGCGCAGCGGGGTGAGGATGAGCGGGAATGGCGCGGTGCCCGTCCCAGGCTCAGGCTCCTCCCCAGCTGCCTGTGCTTCGTGAATCTACTTAAGGCTACTGAAATATACACTACTATATCCCTCCGGGTATGTCGGACTGCCGGTTTCCGCCCAATCCCCACAGGGGATCCGGCAGTCCAACATCCCCTGAGAGGTCCTGGATTGCGAGAGGGTGCAGGCCAGGTTGAGGGACCCCACTGGTGCATGTCAACGGGCCTCTAGTATATAAATAACTCCTACAGCCCTGGCCAGGTAGCTCAATTGGTTGGAACATTGTTCCACACAACAAAAGGCTGTGGGTTTGATTCCTAGTCAGGGTACATACCTAGGTTGCAGGTTCAATCACCTATCAGGGCATATACGGATGGCAACTGATAGATGTTTCTCTTTCACATTGGTGTCTCTCTGTCTCTCTTTTCCTCTCTTTTTCCTTTCTCTCTTTCACATTGGTGTCTGTCTCTCTCTCTGTCTCTCTCTCTCTCTGTCTCTCTCTCTCTCTTTCTCTGTCTCTCTCTCTCTCTCTCCCCCAAAATGAATGGGAACATGTCCTTAGTGAGAATTATAAATAAATAACACCTACAAATCAACAACAAAAAACCCAATTCAAAATGGATTTGAATAGATATTTCCACAATAATGATATACAAATGGAAAATAAGCACATGATAAGATGCTTGACATCTCTAGCCATTAGGAAAATATAAGTCAAAACAACAGGAGATACCACAATGCCCATTAGAATGGCTACTATTAAAAACAAAAACAGAAAGAACAAGTGTTGGCAAGATTGTGGAGAAATTGGAACTCTTGTGTGTAACTATGAGAATCTAAAATGTGCAGCTGCTGTGAAAAACAGTATGTTGGTTCCTCAAAAACTTAAATACAGAATTACCATATGATCCTGCAATTCCACTGCTAGGTACATACTCAGAAGTCAGAAAAAGGACTCAATATAATACTTGTACATAAATGTTCACTGCAGCATTATTCACAATTGGCAAAAGGTGCAAACAATCCAAATGTATACCAATATGGATAAACAACATGTGATATATATATATATATATATATATATATATATATATATATATATTATTAATCAGCCATTAAAAAGAATGCTATTCTGATATATATTACAGCATAGATGAACCCTGAAAAGTAAAATAACGGGGGAAGGTCAATGGGGGGGAAAAGAGAGACATATGTACTACTATTTGTAATACTTTAAACAAAATTTTTTTAAAAAGTGAAATAAGCAAGACACAAAAGAACAAATATATATGGTTCCACTTATATGAGATACCAAGAAAGGGCAAATCCATAAAGATGCAAGTAGAATAGAGGCTGTGAAGAGAGGAAAATGGTAGATATTTGGGAGATATTGTTTCATGGGTAGAGAGTTCCTATTTGGGATGATGAAAAAGTTCTAGAAATGGTTAGTGGTGGTGGTTGCACAACAATGTGAATCTATTTAATGCTACTGAAATATACACTTAAAAATGTTTAAGACGATAAATTTTATGTTATGTACATATTACCACAATTTAAAAAACAACACACTAGAACCAGGGAGTACCATAACTGCTTTACATTTTGCACAATTCACTAAATAGAGGCTTTATGCAATAAGAAACTTTCTAATAATGGAAGAAACATATGTAAACTACTAGGGGGCTGGTGCACAAAATTCGTGCACAGGGCGGGGGGGGTTGTCCCTCAGCCCAGCCTGCACCCTCTCCAATCTGGAACCCCTTGAGGGATGTCCGACTGCCCGTTTAGGCCCAAACCCACAGGGATTGGGCCTAAACAGGCAGTCGGACATCCCTCTGACAATCCAGGACTGTTGGCTCCCAACCACTTAACTGCCTGCTGGCCCGATTGCCCCTAACTGCCTTCCCCAGCCAGCCTGGTTGCCCCCAACTGCCCTCCTCTGCCAGCCTGGTCCCCCCCAACTGCCCTCCCCTGCAGGCCTGGGTCACCCCCAACTGTCCTCCCCTGCAGGACTGGTCCCCCCCAACTACTCTCCTCTGCCAGCCCGGTCACCCCTAACTGCCTTCCTCTGCTGGCCCCTCACCCCTAACTGCCCTCCACTGCTGGCCTCATCACCCACAACTGCCCTCTCCTACAGGCCTGGTCACCCCCAATTGACCTCCCCTGTAGGCCTGGTCACCCCCAACTGCCCTCCCTTGCAGACCTGTTATCCCTAACTGCCCTCCTCTGCTGACCTTGTCGCCCCTAACTGCCCTCCCCTGCAGGCCTGGTCACCCCTAACTGCCCCCCCATGCTGGCCTGATTGCCCACAACTGCCCTTCCCTGCAGGCCATCTTGTGTCCATATGGGGGCAGCCATCTTTGACCACATGGGGGCAGCCATCTTGTGTGTTGAAGTGATGGTCAATTTGCATATTACTCTTTTATTAGATTACTAGAGGCCCGATGCACGAAGATTCATGCAAGAATGGGGCTTCCTTCCCCTCCAGACCAGAGCTGCCTTTCTGCCTTTGCTCTGTCCCAGAGCTGCCTTTTTCTGCCTTCCCATGCTACCCAGAGGCCCAGAGTGGCTGGGGGCAATGTGGAACACCTGCGTCGTCGCCATGGCATCCCACCCTGCCCCCGGCCACTTAGTGCCTACATATGCAAATTAATCCATCATCTTTGTTGGGTTAATTTGCATACCCACTCCTGATTGGCTGTTGGGCATCACAAAGGTACAGTCAATTTGCATCTTTCTCTTTTATTAGTGTACATTAGATAGGATACTTAAAAGACAACTGCTTAGGACTAAATTTAATGCTGAATTAGTGTATCTATTGATTTCTATACTTATTTCCATTAATAAAGACTAATTTCAATTAATCTGAATCTGTGCCAAGGATAGCAATATTTCTACCAATTGTTTATTACTATCCTATGTACTCATACAAAATAAGAACGTATTAAACACATGTTAACATCCAATAAGGCTAATATTTTTAAGAGAAAAAATACAAATCAGATATCTTCATTTACCTGCTATTTTGCCTAAAAAGATAGTCAAGCACCATAAAAAGTCCTTTGAGCATTATTTGAGTTGAAGCACTAATAACAGGTACTTCTCTTGTCTCCTCTTTACCATGAACCAATAAAACTTTTTCTTCTTTTTGAAGGATAGCAGAAAAATGTCCCTATAAGAAATTACAATATTAAGTATACAGTGGGGGAGGGTTAAGGAGTAAAACAAACTTTTCTTTTTTTTTTTTTTTTAATATATTTTATTGATTTTTTTACAGAGAGGAAGGAAGAGGGATAGAGAGTTAGAAACATCGATGAGAGAGAAACATCGATCAGCTGCCTCCTGCACACCCCCTTCTGGGGATGTGCCCGCAACCCAGGTACATGCCCTTGACCGGAATCGAACCCAGGACCCTTCAGTCCGCAGGCCGACGCTCTATCCACTGAGCCAAACCGGTTTCGGCTAAAACAAACTTTCAAAGCTATAATGAAACCCAAATGAAATATACATTGAAATTTTAGGCAAACTTTACTAATAAACAAGTGCTAACAATATGCTTTAGATTCCCACATTATCTTCTAAGACCTTTAATAAAATTATATATTTAGGAGGTTCATTACATCTTCAGGTAATCAGGGTATTATTTAGTACCCTTCAAAAGTAATGAACTACATAAAAATGTACTTACCAAATGGTTTCTCATTGGAGCTTAAAAGAGTTGATATGTCACCTAAATGCCTGAATTATTTCCAGTGTATTCTAATGCTCAGAATAATATGACTATATTACGGGAAAAATTAAACGAATGAACCAAAGCTAATTCTAAAATTCAAATGGCAGAGTAAGGCCAAGAATAGCCAACATCATTCCAAAGGAAAAGAACAAAGTGAGGAGATATGCTTTACCAGATATGCCTTACATGTGTACATCCAATAAGTGCTTAAATGCCAATATGTATATCTAACAGTAATACACATATGATAATTTAGATAAACAGAATCATAGAGTTCAAAATTAAATTCACACATGGATGAAAAATTAGATATGTTACAGAAATGACATTACAAATAGAGGTAAAAGGTGGACTATTTAGTAAATGATAATGAGAAAATTCACTATCCATATGAAATCAAAATGGATTCCCTACTTCATGGGATACACAAAAACAAGTCACATACTCATAAAATTTTGCATACGACTTCATAATGTTCACAGTATCCCATAGCCCACTCATGATCTCCATCCACCTAGGTTTATAAACCACTATTCTGAGAACAAAATATGAACTTCTTACCTATATATTTTCCAAATTTTTAACTTTTACAATTAACAAAATAAATTTACAACCTAAAAATATTGACTTATTTTATCTTCGAATAAGCAATTCATTCCTTTAAGCCTCATTTCCTTCTAACTAAATAATACTACTTTTTCATCCATAATTTATGCCTCATACATAATACTTTCAAACTTACATAATAAAATTTTAAAACAAATTGCTGGATAAAATTTATTCACTATTAATCATTTCTAATTCACCAAATGAATTTCCACAGGTGAAAAGAAACCTTACCTGCAAAATGGGAAAAGTAGCAGTGGTGATACCCATTTTGTGTAAATTTAAGAGCATTTCACTTCCACTCCATATTTTACAGGATGATTCATAATCCCGTTCCACAAGATGTTCAGAGTTTGCTTCTAACCAACTGGAATAAAATAAAATAGTCCCCATCAACCAGTATCATCCTATGGGTACCATTTTCACAGAACAGAGAATTGAGATATGTTCATCTGGATTCCTTGAAGCTCTTAGGACACAAATATGAATTAAGACAATTTGTGTCCTAAAAGCATATCTCATATTACAAAATAAACATTCACATAGCTAAAGAGCAAGCTTTCAATCAGTAAAAAACAAACAAACAGGCTTTTATTCAGAAAAGAAAAACAGGCAGCACTTTGTGGATTCAACTGTTTTACTTGACTCTCTCCAAATGAGAACCATGTCTTGGAAGCTCACCCCAAATGCACATTAAAGGAAATACTAAACTATCTAATAAAAAAATTTAAGTTACATATTAACACACAAAAAAAGAGAATTACTAGAGCCCTGCCTGGTTTGGCTCAGTGGATAGAGCATCAGCCTGCGGACTGAAAGGTCCCTGGTTCAATTCCCGGTCAAGGGCACATGCCTGGGTTGTGGGCTGGATCCCCAGTAGGGGGCGTGCAGGAGGCAGCCAATCAATGATTCTCTCTCATCACTGATGTTTCTTTCTCTCCCTTTATCTTCCTCTCTGTAATCAATAAAAATATATTTTTAAAAAAGTGAATTACTAGAAAATATATAAATATATTCATTAACTTATATACACATGTGTACATCTAATAAGTGCTTAAATGCCAATTATTATGCCAGACAACTATACTAGGTAGTAGAAATACAGCAGTACATACTAGTAAAATAGGGAAGGCCCTTATTCTCATGGAAATTACATTCTACTAAAGGAAGAAAGAAATTTAGAAACAAATACATGAAGAAGAAAATATCAGGTAGCAATAAGAAGTATAATGAAGCTAAATTAGATTAATGTAATCTAACTGCTACTTTTAATTTGAGTATCAAGAAGGCTCTCCCTGAGGTAACATTTATTCTAACAATTGAAGGCAAATGTACTTAGTCATGGCAACATTGAAAGCAAAATGTACCCAGTCCTGGGAGAATCAGAAGAAATCATGCAAAGATCCTGAGGTGGTTCACAAATTATCCTCTTTTAAGGACCTGAGAGAAAGCCAATGTATTTGCAACACAATGGGCAAAAAGGAATAATGGTATGAATAATGTTAGAGTGATAAGCAAGAATCAGATCATGGATAAGAAATTTGAATTCTATTCAAAATGCAATGGGAAGAAGGTTTTAAATAGAGGATTTTAAGTAAGAGAGAGAGAGAGAGAGAGAGGGAGAGAGAGAGAATCTATTTTAAGTGTTTAAAAGATGATTCCAGCTTCAAAGTCAGAATGTATTATAGGAGAAAGGCAAGAGTGAAAGCGGAGACCGGTTAGGAGGCCATTACAGTATTCTAGTTGAATGGTAGACATGAGACTGAGGAATTTGGGATATATTGTGCAGATGGCATTTACAAGACTTACTGATAAATTGAATGAGGTGGGGCAATAATTGAGAATTATACTTAGATTTTCTATTTGAGAAACTGAATAATACTGTTTGCTTAGATAAGAAAAACAGGGAGTTAGGAAGGGGAAGGGAATAATTTTTGTTTTGGAAAGCTCAAATTTTATATACAAAGATATAAAGTATAGTTGGATTTATGAAAATAGCACTCCTGGGAGAGGTTGGGGCTAGACACAGGTTCAGGCCTCAGCAGTACTGCTATGGGACTGGGTTATATAATTTAGGAGAAGTGCAGAGCTAGAAATGAAATGAGGTCCTAGGACCAAGTCCTGAGGCACTTCAACATTTAGAAATCAAACAAAACAAGAACGATAAAAAAAATTGAGAAGAATAGACTCATTATGCATAAACATGCACTGAATGATAAATCTGTATAGGAGGACAAGAACTAAGCATATGGGGGTGGGGTGAGAAGGAGGTTTTTACAATAGAAATTTGTGTATACCTTTTCTGTTCAAACATGTGACTATAACTTTCAAATTTTTAAAAAGTATACTGTTAAGGGAACAGAAAAAATGCTGAGATAAATAAAATAGGATCTAGAGTCAGAGAAGGTTTTTTCTAAGATCCTATATAATAAAAGCTTAATATGCTGTGTCTAGTCGTCCATTCAACCAATCAAAGCATAATATGCTAATGATATGCTAAGGCTGCTCAACCACTCGCTATGACATGCACTAACCACCAAGGGGCAGACAGTCGACCGGTCGACCAGTCGCTATGATGTGCACTGACCACCAGGGGGCAGATGTTCCAACTGGTAGGTTAGCTTGTTGCTAGGGTCCAGCTAATCAGGACTGAGTGAGACAGGCTGGACATGGACATGCCCTGGAGCCTTCCCGCAGTCCCTCTCCAGCTAGCCAACCTCCCATGTCCCTCCCTGGCCCCAATCGTGCACAGGTGGGGTCCCTTGGCCTGGCCTGTGCCCTCTCACAAACCAGGCTGAGGACCCCCCGCAAGTGCACAAATTTCATGCACCAGGCCTCTAATAAAGAGATTAAAAAAACCTAATGGCTAATGAAAGAGAAATTATGTAATATAAATCTTAATAAAATTAATACCAAATATATTATTTTACAGTATTGAGATATTGGTTAACTGAAATTCATTAAACCAGAATTCTACTCAAATTGGAGGATAAAACAATGAATTAAAGCCATACCCAGAATTTTAAAATGTTAATTAAAACCATTAATTTATGTTCAGCCCAATGTCCTATACACAGCATATGGAGCTGTTAAATTAAGAATTAAGATTCACAATTATCAATATTAAAAAAATCTATTCTGTCCATTATATTCTTTTGACTAAGATAAAACTTTGGACTAGGCCTATTTTTAAAAGTTTAACTGATAAGGAACAATCCATTTCCAAAGTAGCCTGGTCTAAGTTTGCTAACTATAAAATACTCTGCAAAATAAAACATGTTTTTAATACAAAGGCAGCACAAATGACAGATAGACAAATGTTCTTACTTAATGAGGCTGCAGCACACAGCTTGTAGGGGTTCATGGTCTTTCTTCCTTATGTTATTGTTGACCATGCTATCTAGTTCATCTCGAGCAAACCGAAGCTGAACTTCCGTTATACTATAACTTGCTGATTCCCGAGCACAGTCCTCAATGTTATGAGCTTCATCTAAAATGACAACCTGTTCTTTCAGATTGATATCCATCTATAAGACAAAAAAAAAAATCCCCGTAAAACTTTCAGCAAAATGCATTTAACAGCAGTAGGTAGATGTTTCATTTAAAAATTCACAATATAAGCCAATATTGCAAGTGCAACTGATTCTAGGCCTTAAAACTTCTAAAGCCCTAAAGCCAACCAAATATCAGCTCAACATTACAAAGTTTGCCATTTTTCACTCTCAAAATACTTTGCAAACCTATCACAACCAAAATAATGTGTTAAGTGAGCCTGGATTAAAGTACAGCTGGCTACACAAAGGAGCATAAAAATTCCTCTATGAAGGGATCTCCAACATAATTTAAAAAGCAGAGCAAAAAAAAAAAAAAACCCTTTAAAACTAAAATAACAATAAAAGATTCAAAGACTCTCAAAACATTGATGTATATTTTGTTTTAGTCTGTCCTGCAACACTTCATTGTAAGAACCACTCTTCCCCAACTCCTATGTGATGTTGGTAGGACTGTTAATCTGTTAAACAAGGGACATCACCACTCTTACAATATGGGTAGACTCAGAGACCAGGCTTGTCAATTAAATAAAGTATTACATCCCTACATGGTCACAGTGACTGGTTCAAGAATGAATATGAGATCCAAACTAGGCCAATCAGAGTATTTGAGATGACTAATATAAGATCATGTTCTTTTTTCCAGGTTGGCTAGCTACCTATGGTTATCTTTGTTCCCATTGGAAAGAACTTGCCTGAACATAAAGCCATCAAAATGAAGAGTTAGTCAAGTGGTTTTTCTTAAGCTCTACTGAAGCTGAGTTTGTGTCACTTGCCATTGAAAAAGTCCTGACTAACACAAAGAAATGTCACAAAGCAACTGTTAATGAGTTATTCTAAAGAAATAATAATATACAGAGGGTTGAAGATGACTGAGAAAGAACTATGGAAGAGTAGGAAATACACGGGGTTTAAGGAGGAATAGAACTTGGATTTGGATAGGTAAGAGAGAGTAGGGCATTTCAACACAGGTGTCATCAAAAGCAGAAATACAGGCCTGGCCGAATGGTTCAGTGGTTAAAAATAAAAAAGCAGGCATACAGGAAAGAACAAGGAATCCTCAGGGGACTATAAGGTAATTTTTATTGCTTGATTGATTTTAGAGGGAGAAACATCGATGTGTTGTTTCACTTATTTATGCATTCCTTGGTTGATTCTTGTATGTGCCCTGGTTGGGGATCGGGATCAAACCCACAACCCTGGTAATATCGAGATGACACTCTAAACCCACTTAGCTACCCAGCCAGGTAATTACCACTATGAGGTAATTTTTGAGGGGTTCCAGTTGGGGAGTTTGCAGCAGAGAAGGCTGAAAGAGCAGATTCAGGTCAGACTATTGAGCAACTTGAAAGTAAGCTTAAGAAATATGGACTTTACCCCATGAGCAAAGAGCACTAAGAGATTTTTAAGCAGAGGAAAGATTAATAAAAGTAATATTAGAAGACTGATCTGCAGAGTCACTCAAAATAAAGAGACTTAGCCAAGAGATAGGATAAGAGGTAGGATAGTAGGGGTAGTAAAAATAATTCTATTCATTTCAAACTTAAGGAGACAGAAAGCTAGAGTTTTGCAGTCAGATCTAAAGAGAGAAATAACAATTGACTATACCAAGTTATTCATATTTTTTGTCTTATACTGAAACAATTTGATGTCCCTAAGAAAAACCAGGGAAATAAACACAAATGATGTATACGAAGTTCACATCTCAAAAGCTCACAAAGCATAATTTGCATAGTATGAATATCTTCCAACATAAATTCTTCAAAACAGATTCTTTAGATAAATGTTTTAAAATAATTCTTTCTGACTATTCATAAATGGAGAGAGTGGCAGCTATAAGTGGATCTTAACTGGGGGCAATTTTGCCCCCCAGGGTATATTTGGCAAAGTCTGGAGATATTTTTTATTACCATGTGAGGGTGCTACTGGCATCTAGTGGATAAAAACAGAGAAGCTGTTAAACATCCTATAATGCACAAGATGGCCCAACACAACAAGGAATTATCCAGTCCAAAATGTCATCACTAACAAGGTGATGAAAACTCTGCTATAATCCTGCTTCCGTATTAGGTCCTTAAAAGTACTTATTACTTTGGAAATTAAAGTGACGAGATCTAAAATTCAATTTTTACTACACCTTACAATATGTTTTCAGTACTCTAATCTGTTTATACACTTACATACATTAACTATAAAACAAAAAATGAAAGACATTAAAACATCTAAAAGCTTTCACATTCACCACTTATATCCCAATAAGTAAGGAAAAAGCTCTAATTTTTACGTATCTACTCACACTTTCCCTTATTTGTGCATCTAGAAGATAGTTGTAGGGACAAAATATTATGTCAGCGTCTTCTATTAGTTCTCGTGCTGTGTAATATGGACATGCCTTTAATTTCTTCCCCAAGCTGACAAGTTCTTCTATGTCCCAGGCCTTGCACATCCCTTGGAGAGTCTGGAATGTGTGTTGGCCACTAATTTTATGAACACCATGATAAAAATAGCAGGACTTGCCCTAAAAGCAAATATACATAATTGAAATATGAACCAATATTGGCACAGAGAAATAAAACAAGTTTATCTCAGAATTTTAATAACATCATTAAAGCCACAAAGCAAAGATGAGACAAATTATACCATATCTACCATCCCAACTATTCAGAAAACTTGTATTTGTACAAAATGATCACTAAGGTAGATGCCTTCAGAGTCTATGATTAAAAACTATTAGATCTCATCCTAACAAAAACAGATATTCTTCCATAACTAAAATATTCTTTTTAAATTATTTCTGGGGCTAGTTAAGGTAATTTTTTCTTAACTGAAACAAAATTAACTTTTAGCAGATAAATGCACTGCATTCCCAGTATAAGAGCACGTTCATAAAAGAAAAAGTGAACAAAAACACATGGCCTTTGGATCAAGCCAAAAAATCAGAAAGTTTACACTTTAAGGGCACTTAGAATGACACTCCTGTACAGGCTGATAGCAAAACCAGAAAAGCTCATCCATTTTAGCAGTGTAACACAACCCTGAGGGCAGTCTGTCAATTAAAGCGTTATCACACTTTACACTCTTTTTCACTCAAACTGTCAGTTATCTATTTATCATTTCTCTTTGGTAATTCAGCCACAGTAAACATAGACACCTATGGTGACTTTGTAATTGGCCCTCATTACAATACCAAATTACCCTAAGGGCTTGGGAACAAGAAAAAGAATGTTCATGTATGCCTATGAGCTAAGCATTCTGAGGCAGAATTAGGTCAAGACAAACAACTATAAGCAGGTATATTCAATTACGTACATCGCTAATTTTTAAAGACTTGTTTACTTTAAAACAGAAACTAAATGCTAATGAAAAATTCTAAACATTCAAGTCTACTGGATTACTTTTTATTTTTACACTATTCAAACTTAAGACAGTTATGATCAAAAAACATAACCAGCACTATAGTGTTCTAGAGGATTATAAAATAAGACTATCTGCTTTCAATGCACAATCTTAAACTTTATAATTGCTTTTAATAATGAGGTAACAAATAAATGAGTATGTTAAAATTTTCCCAATAACAAGTAAAAAGAAAAAAAAAAACGGCAATGCCAAGTCTTCTTGCCTAAACTATATAGACAAAAGAGAAATTTCAAGAATTTGAGGAATCCAGTAGATTAATTAGCCACTTATGGAAAGAAGTCTACTTAAAAGTGCACAAAATTTATGGGGTTTTATCATGAAGAGCCTTTTCTCTATTTTATTATTTTTTTAGTATTTGACTTTTTACTATTTTCATCTCTCCTTGAAGAGAACTTTTTAAATATTGTGAAGATTTCACAGTTCCTCAATTAAGAAGAACTTATTGGAAATAAATATAAATAGTATTTCAACAATGTTTTTGATTCAATAATCTGTATTTTCTTCCTGGCTCTGAACAAGTAAAATTCCTTAGTACTTATATTTCATATTCACATGTCTGAATGCCTATTGAAGCGTCTTTTTAATATCCCAAACAAAGCTTGAATAAATTTCCATCTAATAAAAGAAAGCACTGAGAAAGAAAAGCATAATATAAAATAATTTATTTACATTATATAGTAGAAGGTGATATATCAATTAAATGAAACTCTAGAGGCTATAGCCCATCTCCTTTTGTACAAAAACAACTCTGACAAAATACTAGTGAAAACTCGAACAACTTACAAAATATATTAAAATATCATTGGTCATTTCATATACTATCAATTTATGGTTCACCAATAATTTCTGGGTGTAATTACAGACTCGTAACTTCCATTTTAGAGTAAGCTAGTTATCAAACAGGTACAAAAACTACCAAATGAATACTGTGCCAAAAAATTATTTAAAAATTAATTTGATTTAGTAAGAAAGACTTCTCTAGTTCCACCAAATTTCTAGTCCAAATTCATGTCAATCTAGATTTTCCTGGAAAACTTCAAAACCACAATGACATATCTTTAAAGTTAGTAATTTAATATAATTTTTGGAAACAGAAGTTTGTGTTAATCAGAATGAGACAAGGTAATCATTATATTTCTCATTCAATTAAAAAAACATTTTAAAATTTGCTCAAAGAAAACCTAAATAAACTATCTTCCTTTGAAGTTTTAAATATGTATGACATTAATTAAACCTGGCCCATTTAAATACTTTATCTCTTCTTATGACATCATCCATGTTTGACTATTTCTGGTAGAAAGACTTAGAAGAAAGTAAGAAGACATCTGACTTAAGTAAAAATTAATTTCAAGGAATTAAATATCCCCAAACTTTAGGACAAAAACCATAAATTTAAACTTGAATAAAGATTTTTCTTGTGGTAAAATTAGTTTTCAAAAAATATTAATACTAGTAATTAATTTGATTTCCTAAGTTATTTGATTATAACTGGAAATGTACATATAAAAAATAAACAAAAAATGAGTTAATGTAATCCTTTTAACCTTATTTTTTTCTCGAAAACAAAGTAACTTTACTCACATTTTTTCCATCCAGCAATTCCATGCACTTTTCATTTCTGTTGAAGTTACCTACTACTTCAGGATGGACACAAGTATGATCTCTGCTGGCAAGAATAGTCATCGGGACCCCTGAGTACGCTGTTCTCCGGAGCTCTCTAGTAATTTGAGCAATCTGCTTGTGTGTACGTGTCCCAAAATATATTTTTGGTATCTTGGCTTTCCCCCCATGATCCTTCTTAGTGGCATTTGAAGAATCTTGACTGTTTCCTTGTTTAGTAGAACAACAGCACCTAGAACAGTGACCAGCGGGCTGTACAAGAAAAGAAAAAGATAACTAATGTCTGAACTACCATAAAAAATGTCATCAAACCTCTCATAGAATCAGAACCCATAGTAATGAATCATAACTTTCAAATAATATCAAGATACCATCCAATATTTGCCATTAAAGAAAAACTACAAATTCCATTTCAAATTGATTCTCTTTCACTCTGAAAACTTATAAATGATATTTTCATATTTGCACTGGTTTCTAATATACCACTTCAACTCTCAAGTTACAAATGCTTTAAATACATTTTAACTTTCCTCTTTCATAAATTATAAAAATAACAAGATAATTTTAATTTTTGCTTAGGCTTCAAGTGAACAAGTGAGCTTAGAAATGATAGTACTGTTTTTGTTTACAGCACAGTCCACTTAAATATCCTATAATATACCTATATTTTTAAAGTATTTAAAATATAGCTTACAAAAGAATAGAAATATCAAGTTGAATCTAAGTATCATTGAACAACAGAAGCGAGAACTATTCTCTAGCAAAGGTATGAAAATGAATGCATATTATTAATATTTAATAATAAAGGCAAGTTGCTTGTGTGGAACAAGTATATCTGAAATTCAATTACCTGTCATAGAATGCAAATCCATCAGTAAAATTATCATTCAGGATACCTTTTCCTGGACAATTTTACTCATAATTTAGTTTCATAATTGAAATAGTTATATAAATGTCTCCTTAAATACACCATATATGGAACTTCAGGAATATAGTCTAATGTTTACCTGATTTTTTTCTCTCCTGTTTCTAAACTCTCAAAAATAAAAAGCAGTATAATGTTATATATTAGAACTCATGGATTCTTACTTACTACTACCTAACTTTAACCTTAATTACTATACATATGAGACAGAGTGCAGTCTTACTAAGAGAAATTCCATGAAATGGTTAGTTTATAGACGTGATCACTAATGGGGGGAAAAGCTCAGTAGCACAGTAGCGTAAGAGAATTTGTACTGTAGAGTTATAGTTTAGTAGAACAAATATACCATTTAACTGAAGTTTTTTGAAAAAAATATAATCAGTAAGATTAGCCTTCATCAACAAATGCTAAGTCATAGCATGTTACACCACAATACTGGGGCTCAAGCTGTCTTTTAGCTCAACTCAGTGGAAAAGCAAGTTCAAATTACTGCCAGTCTCACTCAACCTTGTCCGCCATTAAATATTACAATACATGATAGAATGGATGTAAATGTGACCCTTCTGGAACTGTCACTCACTGGGATAAAAGGTTCACTGATGTGCCAAATAAACAGTCAAAGCAGATAAAGTTACAGCTATGCTGGAATTGTTACATTCCCCTCTCAGGTTGCCAGTAACAGCAGATTTCATTACAGAGTGCTGCCACATTAAATAGCCAGTTCCAAATATCCTGCCTTCTATATTGAATAATTACTTATTCACTGAAAGGATAAAAAGAAGAGTTATGAATGGGGCTCTTGTCAACAAGTAAGGCAGGAAACAGCTGACATGTGGTTTATATTACATATATTGCAATATCTGACAATTTATGATCACACACAAAAATGGGATGCAAATTATGATATTTCTGACTGAATTATTTTTTGGCCTTTGTAATGATCACGTTAATTAATTAACATAGTAAAAGAATTAGGGTAACTCTAGGTAGCAGAGTTAGTTTACTTTTTTATACCTTCAATCTTTTCACTCAATTATACTACTTCTCTTCCCTATGATACAGTTAAATTTATCCTGAGTATTAGAAAGCTGGGGTCTCATGCATTGCTATACACTGTGTGGATCTATTCTATCCAAACATAAAAGTAATCCAGTAAAGTGGTTTTTTCTGAAGGCTTGGAGATCATCTGTATTTTGATGGAAGGAACACTTTTCAACACCAATTCCAGTTAAAAGTTTATCACCTACACATTTTAATTCCACTTTTTTCCTGACCAAAAAAATTCAAACAACACAGAAATATACAAAATAAATCAGCTCCCCATCCCAAATAATTCATTAACTTGTAGACCTTCATATATGTATAAATAAATTTTTCATATAACTTTCTCAAACAAAAGAAGAAGCTATTATACAGCTTTATAAGTTGCTGCTTTGGATTCAAACTTTTTAATTTTTAAAAGGTGTGAATTAGGTACTAATAACTTAAATAATGAGTTTATTTTTAAATGTTATGCTTATAGTTGTACTAACAAAAACTAAGGTCAAGCACTAGTTTCAGAAAATGTTTCCACTAGAACAGCTTTATTAAGGTAACTTAAATTTGTTTTTCATTTCATAGTTTAAAAAATTATAAATGATGGCAAATTTTATATTAACATGTTTTTCTTTGTTTTTTAAGATTTAAAGTGCTCTGAAATCATCACACCATCTATCAACTTAAAGTGAGTCCTCAAGAAGATAGTTTTTCCGTGGGTGGATGGGCAAGTAGAGTAGAAGAAAGAATTTAAGAAAGAAAGTTGATTCTTTTGCTTTTGCTATTTTAAAAAGAAATTATTTCTTCAGGAGTGATCTTCTATTAAAGGATTTGGTACAATCATATTTGAGGATGGAAAAAAATAAATGTGGCAATAGAAGAGTGGCTTTAAAAAGACATTTAATAACAAAAAAGAATTATTTGTACCCAAGTCAGCCACATTCAATGCTGTAAAAAAACTAGAGAAATAATCTTGAAAACAGAAATGGCAGGAGGTCACAGTATCCTTCAATTCAATGAAAGGCTAACACTTTAAAAGATAGATAAGACACTTCAAGGATAGAGGTGGGCAAAGGGGAATGAAGGCATCTGTAATAGTGGCGACAATAAAAAAAAAAAAAAGACACTTTAAGAAAGATAAAACACATGGGCTCCCCAAAACCTGTAATCGCTAAGACCTGTAAAGCAGCTACACTGAGTGCCAGAACCAAACTAAGAGATGGCTTCTTCTCCCATAGCTAGAAACTGTCTATAGTCCTTTTACTTTCACAAAAGGCAAGAAAACCCAACCCAAATAATAGCATAAACCTATTATTATGCAGGATTCAATTGTTCAAAAATACATTTCAAATCTACAGTAGCTGAAACCATCCTTAGGATGTCAGCACCCAGGAATTTTTGGAAAATGTTCCTCTAAAAACTTCTATCTAGTCCCTCACTTCTCCTGGTATATAGAGACATATATCTAAATTCCTTGAAAAGATGAAGAAAGATTTTAAGATTTGATCTGGAAAAAAAGGCCAAAACTGCTGAGTCCTTGCCAGTATTTCTTTCACAAAGCCATAATTAGAAGTTCAAGTAGATTAAGATATTAGTGTCAATCTCTAAAATTTCAAAACTTTCTCCAACCTCTGCTTACAACAACAAAAACAATTACTATACCTGAATACTTGAAAAATAAAAATAAGCATGGTGATTAAATATGCTTAGAAATAGAAAATGACAAAGGCATATTTTAAATTAGGGTCGATGAACTATTACAGAGGGTTAGAGATGACCCATAAACTATAGACACAAGTTTTTGTGCATTTCTAGAAAGTGATTCCATAATATCCATCAGACGCGCTCAAAGACTGATTTTATTTGGGTGAGGGCTTAACCCCAAAACTTATGTCTGATTTTATATGGAAATCAAATGGAAACAGCATTTTCTTTATAACCAACTTGGCCAGACACAATTATACTGCAGAGAAATAAACAAACTGAGCCCTGGCCAGCGTGGCTCAGTTGGTTGGGCATCGTCTCATACACCGAAAGGTTACATTACATTCCTGGTCAGGGCACAATATCTAGTAGGGGGGCATGCAGGAGGCAGCTCTCACACTGATGTCTCTCTCTCTCTCTCTCTCTCTCTCTCTCTCTCTCTCTCTCTCTCACTGTCTCTCTCCCTCTCCTTTCCCTCTCTCTAAAAATCAATAAAAATATTTTTAAAGAAATAAACCAAATTATAATTCACAGATATCTCTCTCTCTCTCTCTCTCTCTCTCTCTCTCTATACACACACACACACACACACACACATATAATAAAAGACTAATATGCAAATAGATCAAACAGCGGAACAACCAAACAACCGAACAACCCAGTCAACTATGATGTGCACTGATCACCAGGGGACGCACACAGAACATGGCAGGCGTCGGCAGCAGGCAGCAGAGCACGGAACATGGTGGGTGTCACCTGTGGCGGGATGGTGGAGCAGGTGAGCAGAAGCGCCAGACCAAGATGGGGCGCCAGTCGCTGTCATCAGGGTGAGCCTCTGATAGTTACTGAAAATTATTTGCTCCTGCAAGCCACGGTCTCGCCCGGCACTCGCACCTGCTGCCAGCACTGGCCCCGCTTGCACCTGCAGCAGGCACCAGAGTGGCCGCTCGCACCCGCTGCCAACACCCGGCGCCAGTCCACATTGCTTGGCACCGCCAGTGGGTGCAAGCAGCGGCTTCCAGCCCCAATTGCCCCTCAGGGCTTCTCCACCTCCCCCTGCTCCTGAGGGCGATTGGAGCAGCAGCCATTGCTTGCACCAGCTGATGGCACCAGCCCTGCTCGCACCTGCTGCTGGCACTAGCCCCAATCGCTCCACACCATCAGGGGTACAAGCAGGGCCTGCACCATCAGCGCATGGGAACAGCAGTGGCGGGAGCAGGGCTGCCAGCAGACAGGGGACTGGGTGCCGCAGCAGGAGGGGCCAGGCAGGGGCGCGGAGGATGGGCCGAGACCCGCCCCTGTGCCCACCACAGCCTCGCGGCCCATAGTTCCTTTCAAGGTGCACAAATTCATGCAATGGGCTCCTAGTATATATATAAAAGCTTAAGCGACCGACCAGGCGACTAACTGACCAGCCGGTAGCTATGACGTGCACTGACCACCAGGGGGCAGATGCTCAACACAGGAGTGGAAACCACAGGCATAGAAACATGGGACGGACTGATGAATCTCAGAGGGAAGGGGGTGGGGGGAGGGTAGGAAGAGATTAACCAAAGATCTTATATGCATACTAGAGGCCCAGTGCATGGATTCATGCACTGTTGGGGTTCCTCAGCCTGGCCTGCACCCTCTCGCAATCCAGGACAACCTCGGAGGATGTTGGAGAGCTGGTTTCAGCCCAATCCCCACAGGCCAGGCCAAGGGACCCCACCAGTGCACAAATCCATGCACTGGGCCTCTAGTAATTTTATAAAGGTTCCTCCACTGCTTGCAAATTCATTTCTTTTTTATATTTTTTAATTACTTAATATTAACATAATTCTAAAACAGTTCAGTAATATTAATTTTTAATTCCATTTTACAGATGAAAAAAGTAAAACAAAAAGTTCGTCAAATTACTACAAAACACAATAAATTTGTGAAGTTAGAATTCATAACTTCAAATCTTAAAGCTTTTAAGATTTATTATCATCTAGCATTTAACTTCGCAAAAAAGCAAAATACTGTCCTTTTTATTTCAAAAAGTCATGCACATATAGAGCTAGTGGTAAAAAGCCAATGAGTACAGAATTATATTACAATCTTTGAGGCATAAAAACAGGGTTTATTGTTCATCTTTATCAACCACTTGCTGTTGTCCAAATCATCTAAACAGGTACAGAATGCCTGTTGTGCAAAATCTCACATAAGCACACACTCTAGCAAGATAGCAAAAGTGACATAACTATACCATTTCAACTATTCTTTTTAAAAAATTCAAACAGTAGTAGTACTCTACTGCCACAGTTTCATGATTAAACTGCACAAAGCAGCTGTTTATCCACTCACAGCCACCATCAGGTGAACCTGATTCAATATTTATCACAGGCTTTCACAGATCACTGCTAACCAAGCAAACGTTTTAATTAAGCTGGAACTTGCTTCAAAGAGCTCATTCAAGATGTCAATCAGCAGGTAAGGGATCAGATACAGTGTCAGGTGAGAGTGTGTAATACAAATCCACAACTTTCTTCATCCCATCGCTGTAAATTAGCCTGCTCTAAAGTTCAGACTCTGATTGTAACAGACTGCCAGTCTCCTGGAATGTGTAACTGTAGTCACTCAAATTCTATTGTGAAGGTTGTAAGCAATATGTTAAACTGCAATGGGCTAGCACATTAAGACAGATCCTTTTCACGGTTGTTTTTTGATACCATAAGTGTTTGTTACCCTACTCTCCACTTACTGTTTACTTTCTTGCCTAGTGTAAATGGGAATTCCTTAACACAGTTGCCCCAGTTTCTGAAAAGTTTGTTTCAGTAGAATTAATCAAGAAAGACCCAAAGTGGTATAATTTTAATCTAAGTTAATACTTAAACAATCTTATTTTATAAGAATAAGAATTCTCAGTTTAAGTCGAACATATAAAAATGTCCAACCTGCTATAAAGTAAAATTCTCTTGGATTAACATCACTTTAAACAGATGTGACTATACATAGCAATGCGTCCCAAAGTATAGTGATGAGTCACACTGACCAACTTCGTAAAAAATACCTGGGGTGCTTATATGAAAAAAGAAAAAGGAGAAATAAAGAATCAAAGAAGAGAAAGAGGGGCAGGGAGGGGAACTGAATTTTAATTTTGGAGAAAAATGCCAGCTAAAAATTGTTGAATAGAATGATAAATGATAGAATTTTTAATACACCATTTTGCAATCCCCTTGTAATAACTGATTACTGCAAGACACCTAAATGGATGCTAAAATCATTCGGCGAAAAGTTGTTGGGGGAAAAAGATATTCACATAGTCTTTAAGTATCACCCCAGATTACTTATTAATTACAAAAGGAAAATATGCCTTTATAATGGAGAGACCTGGCAGTCACCACTTCAACAAAGTGATCAAACCTGCCATCATCAGTGAGACAAACTAGCATCATGTGCCTCTTGATGTAATATAAGAAATATACTTATGTGTTCTTCTTGAACAAAACTATGATTATAAAATCCAAACAAGCAAGACATGAATAAAAAATATCCCAGGAACAGAGAAACTGCAGTCAAAAGACATATTATTTAGCTGGTGAAAATTAATCCAACTGCACACTATGTCCACTTACCTATTACTAGTATACTTCAAAAAAGCTATTTAAAAATCCTACCCCTTGGGGTCGCAGGAGATTTTTATTTTCTCCTTTATGGTATTTTGGTAATTTTCAAACTTTCTTCCATCAACCTTTTAAAATGAGAAAACAAAGCTATCTTGACATCATCTTCCACATATTGACAAAAATAGTATACAACAGTGGTCGGCAAACCACGGCTCGCTGCTCTGTTGACTAAATGAGCTTGCTGACCACTGACCTAGACTCTTGATTCCAATAATTACAGGCTGTTGTTCCTTGTGATTAAGCCCCTAAAAGAACCCTATACAAAATATTTTTGCTTCTTTCATGGGCATTAAAAATTGGATAAATTATCTACTTGGCCAGTGTTGCTCAGTGGTTGAGCATCAACCTATAAACCAGGAGGTCACAGATCGATTACCAGTCAGGACACATGCCTGGGTTGTGGGCTTGATCCCCAGTGGGGAGTGTGCAGGAGACAGCTGATAGATGATTCTCTCCCATCATTAATGTTTCTCTCTCTCTCCCTTCCTCTATGAAATAAATGAAAATATATTTTTTTAAAAATTAGACAAGTTATCAATAGAAAAGCCTCTAAAGAAGCACTACCCAATAAAGCTTTCTGCAATTATGGTATGTTCTATATCTGCACTATTCAATACACTTGCCACTACCCATATGCAGCTATTGAGCACTTGAAATGTGATTAGTACAACAAAAGAACTGAATTTTAGTTTTAATTAATTAAAATAAAGTCACATGTGGCTAGTGACAAGTGTAGATTTAAAGTATAACTATAGGTTCTACATTTAATCTGGAAAATAAGCTACTAGTGAGAATAACCAAAATATTTTTTAATAGGAAAGAATGGTATATATTCCTTTTTATATATATTTATTTATTAAATTAATTAGGGTGAAATTGGTCAACATGAACATATGTAAGATTTTTGTATATATTAGTAAAGACACACTGTACTAGGCACCTCTTTAGACATGTGTCCCACCCTCTATTCTGAAAACAGTTCATCATCTATAGCCCCTGCTGAAAAGGTTCACTTAATACTTACATTAATAACATAGGCCAAATGCAATCCCAGGCATAACAAGATGAATTAGATTCACTTTCCTAGGAATTGGTACTTGGGACATGTAAACTAATTAACTATAAGGAACAGACCAGACCATCCTGTAGTCTTAAAGGCTTCCGTTTTTTGATGTCATGGTAAGGTCATATAAAAGAGGATAAGTATCCAGAAAACCAATCTACAAAAAAAAAAAGAAGAAGAAGAAGAGAGGCAGAGAAGCCACAGTTGAGGCCCCAAAGAGAAGAGAAAAGCTAACTAAAAACTTCTGAGTTTCAGTAAGGGCAGTTTTATTTCCTGCTTGATCTTCCTTTGAGTAGGCTTCTATTTCTTCAAAAGCAAACCACTCTGATTAAGTCAGGTGGCATTTCAAATCAGTGGGAAATTATTCAATTAATATTTAGACAAATGACTATTTGGAGAAAAATTAGTTACATCCTGCCTCTCATCTACATCAAAATAAACAAACAAAACAGAAACAGAGATTGGGGGGGGCGGGGGTGTGAAAAAGTGAAAGGGATTAAGAAATACAAATTGCCAGTTATAAAAATAGTCCTGGGGATGTAAAGTATAGCATAAGCAATATAGTCAACAATACTGTAATAACTATTTATGGTGTCAGATGGGTACTAGACTTACCCGGCAAGTTGGATTCCATGCTCAATGGAATCCTACTTAGTCAGCAGGATCAACAGAGGAAGAGGATGATAAATAAAGCTAAAATCAGGGGGATAATCAGATTTGAAAAACAGAACAATTAACCTAATCAGCATCCCAATCTATCTCATACAGAAAGCAGGCAGTTAGCAGACACCAGATGCCTCTTCTCTAAAAAATTGAGTTAAATATTAGGAAAGCTAAAGCTTCTAGGGTATACTCAAGCTTAAATATTGGCTTCCCTGAATAAAGTTCTCCTCCTTGAGACTTTTAAAGAGCCCACAGTCTCATACCCAGCTCTCTGCCCACCTAAAAACAGGGACTTTGCCCTCACCATGCCCCAATAGATAGATACAAAACATTCAGTTTATATAAAAGCTGAAAGAACCTATACCAGCCACCCAATCCTTTTGACTTAAATATGAACAGACAATCAAAGATAACCAGCATATAAGAAAACCAATGGTGTAAAAGAGAATGAGCAAAATAAAAGATATGAAAACTCACTCTGAAGGAAACTCACATAATTTAGGGATCATTTAAAAAAAAAAAACACATGTAAACTCTCATTACACTATTCAAGAAAATAGTACATCCTTTGACAAAGGAATAATACTATTAAGAAAGAGCCCAGTGAGGCTAAAATCTGCTGAAAATTGTCAAAGAAATCACAAAAGAAAATTTCCCTAAATTGAAGTCTGTGAGTCTTCAAAATAATAAAAACTCTAAGTAATTAGCATAGAGAATGAAGAAGAATCTCACCTAAACAATCAGCCATAAAATATAAACATAATTTATGGAACAGCTAGTAAATTTTAAATGCAGTCATTTAAAATGTTGTAGAAAAAATATTAAATGACATGAAAACATAATCCGGATCTATAGTTATAAAGAGAGATAATTGGACAGTATTTCCCTCCTGAGTAATGCAACACTAAGCATATAGCACTTCGTATTATTCCTGAAAAAATAAAAAACAAGGACAAAATCAAACCTGAATCTAATTCAACCTCTAAATCTAACTACTATTACTAGAAATATGGGAATAGACCTCTATCTTAAATGAAATCATAAGGATAAAATTAAAAACATCCTAAATATGAGAAATCCTATAGGACAAATAAAGCAGTTTTATTCAACAAATAAATGGCTTCTCTTTTAAAAGAAATGTCATGCAATTACCTTTGGATTCTGATTTTTAAAAAGCCTCTCTAAAATGACATTTTTTAAACAAACTGTAAACAGATTGGGTATTAGACAAAGAACTACTGTTAATTTTTTTTAGTTATAATATCTTTAAATAGTCATTTCTATATTTCTTTTGTTTTTAAAAAATCTTCATTGTTGAAAGTATTACATATGTCCCCGTTTTTCCCCCACTGACTTCTTCTGACCTGCCCCTACCCAGTTATTGCTATATTTTTTTAAAGCCCTTATCTGTTAGAAATATATATTAAATTATTTATGGGTAAATAGGTATGATGTCTTCTAGTTACTTTAAAATATTCCAGTCCCACACTTTCTTCCACCAATCCCCCCAAAAAAAGGAAAGAAGAAAATGACATGGGATAAATAAAACAGAGAGGTAAAATGGCAAAATATTGAAAACTGTTAAAGCTATGTGATGGGCACAAGAAGCTTCACTATCCTCTTTTTGCTTTGTGTATAAAATTTCCTTAATAGAAGATTTTAAATATAAGGAGGAGTTTACAAATTCTTTTTTACAAAACAAGTACAACAGCCCTAACCAGTTTGGCTCAGTGGATAGAGTGTCGTCCTGTGGACTCAAGGGTCCCAGGTTTGATTTCGGTCAAGGGCATGTACCTTGGTTGCGGGCATATCCCCAGTAGGGGATGTGCAGGAAGCAGCTGATTGATGTTTCCCTCTCATGGATGTTTCTAACTTTCTCACTCTCCCTTCCTCTTTGCAAAAAATCAATAAAATATACTTTTTAAAAAGACACAAGTATGACAATGATCTTAAAACAAATCTAGATAAGCTTTCTCTCACCAAATACATCAAGAGTAATATCACTAATGAATATTGAAACAATGAATCCTAATAATAGCAAACAGGAATCTTGTATACACACACACACACACACACATATTCGAAAAAAACAAAAAGCCAAGAACAAAAGAACAATATATCCGTTTCAGGATTAGGACATCTATTAATATAGTTTAACATATCAAAAAATAAAATATGAAAAATCATATTCATCTCTATAGTTTAATATTCATTCTTGATTAAAATGCTGATTAATATACAAATGATTCTTCTCTATTATGACAAAAAATTATATCTTACTCTATATATATTTCCCCCCACCAAAAGCCAGTATCCTTAATGGGGATAAACTAGAAGCATTCCCATTAAGATTTCAAACAAGACAAAGATAACCAAACTTTCCAGTTTACACCTGTTGTTTCAGATTAATTAATAATGCTCCCTACCATCTTCATTATCAAAAGTGTCCTGGTTTGGACAATAAATTAAATGATCATTCTATCTGTTACTATAATTACACTTATACTTTTCTCCTGGATATATAAAATTACAAAAGACGTAAATGATCACTACTTATAAAAGATATTATTGTATACTTGGAAAACATAAGAAAACTTCAAAACTATTACAAACAATAAAAGAATTCATTAATGAGGCTTGGTACAAAAAAATAGTAAATGTGGTTTGGTAAAAAAAAAAAAAAAAAAAAATTAAGTAGTCATATATAAAACCAAAACGAATTAGAAACAGTAACAAAAGATAAAATCCCAATTATATAGAAATAAAAAATAAATTACCTAAAAATCAATTTCCAAATACATTTAAGAAGTTATTGACAGGATGTGTTAATTAACTAGATGGGGGGGGGGGGGGATTCTTTTATAATCTATATATACATATCAAATTATCATGATGCAGCTAGGGTGGCTGCGGGACCTCCTTGCTTCCTAGACTCTGCACCCAAGAGCCTCCCAGGCCCTTACCCATGCCCCAGCCACATCGGCAGTATGGGTCCCTGAATGAGGGCTGGATGGCCTGGTGCTCAGGGGCTATTGCTTTTATAGGCTGACACGGGGCCAGAGGGAAGAAAGTCATGTGCCGTGGGTTGCCTCCTCCCAGTTTGCAGAAGACGTAACCAATGGTTCATATGATGTTGTCCCAAATGCTGAACAACTTCAGAACTCCTTTATCTACTTGAGTCAACTGAGGCTTCTGTAATTATTTAAAGAGATTTGGTCACTTTGGGTAACAATACAGCCTTTTCAGCTAACCAGGTCAATATTTGTGAATTGGTTGGTATTACAATTGTTGGTAGCAAAATCAACGATCAATAAATCAGTATTAAAGAGAAGGCTTTCAATACACTGAGTAACCTGAGTGTGAATGTTGAAAATCAATTCAAGATAAAGGTTTATGAAGGACCGAAAAAATGGCGGTGGAATAGACAGATGTATCCCGAGCCTTGTCGCAGAGCGGATAGAAAGAACAGCTGAGGGTCATATGGGGAGTGTTTGTTGGCGAGAAAGAACTACATAACCAGACACCCGGAGAAGAGAGACCACCAGGAGACAAAGAAACAGCCTGCATATGAAAGAAAAGCAGACATCACCAGAAAAGAAAGTAAATGAAATGGAGGCAAGCAACCTGTCAGAGAAAGAATTCAGAGAAACGGTCATAAGGTGGCTGAAAACAATGGAAGACAAATTTGACAATATGTGTAAGAACCAAGAAGAAATGAAAAAATGACATTGCTGCTGTAAAGAACTCAATAGAAAGCATCAAGTGTAGACTACAAGAAGCAGAGGACCGCATCAGTGACCTAGAAGACAAGATAGGAAGAGACGCAAATAGAGCAGCTTCTAGAAAAAAAAAATTAAAAAGTAGGAGGAGATCCTAAGGGAACTTTGGGACAACACGAAACAAAACAACATCCACATAATAGGAGTTCCAGAAGGAGAGGAAACTGAGCAAGGAATAGAAAACCTGTTTAAAGAAATAATGACAGAAAACTTCCTGATATAGGGAAGAAAAACCCATCCAAATCCAAGAAGTTCACAGAGTCCCAAGCAAAATGAACCCCAAAAGACCGACGCCAAGGCACATGATAATAAAATTGGCAAACACCAACGACAAAGTAAGAATCTTAAATGGAGCCAGAGACTCAGAAAGTTACCTACAAAGGAACCCCCATCAGAGTAGCGACTGATTTCTCAACAAAAACTCATCAAGCCAGAAGGGAATGGAATGAAATATACAAAGTCATGCAAAGGAAGGGTCTGAATCCAAGAATACTGTACCCAGCAAGGCTATCAATCAAAATTGAAGGTGAAATCAGGAGCTTCACAAACAAAAAAGGACTAAGGAATTTATTACCACCAAACCAGCAATGCAAGAAATGCTAAAAAGTCTGCTGTAAAAAAAAAAAAAAGAAATAGGAAGTGAAGAAGGAATACAGGGGTAAAGAATAAAAATGGTGACAAATTAAGTACCTATCAATAATAACTTTAAATGTAAATGGATTAAATGCCCCAATCAAAAAATATTTGGTAATGGATTAGATAAGAAAACACGACCCATATATCTGCTGTCTACAAGTAACACACCTCAGAAAAAAAGACACACAGACTGAGGATGAAGAGATGGAAAAAGGTTTTTCAGGCGAATGGAAATGAAAAAAAAGCTGGGGTAGCAATACTTATATCTGATAAATTAGATCTCAAAGTGAAGGCTATAACAAGAGACAAGGAAGGCCACCTCATAATACTAAAGGGAGCAATCCAACAAGAAGAAATAACTCTGGTAAACATATACACACCCAATACAAGAGCACCCAAATACATAAAAAAAAACTCATGGAGGACATCAAGGGAGAGATTGACAGCAATACAATCATAGTAGAGGACTTTAATACACCACTATCACCATTGGACAAATCCTCTAAACAAAAAATCAGCAAAGAAACATCAATCCTAAATGACTCACTAGACCAGATGGAATTAATTGACATCTTCAGAACATTTCACCCCAAAGCCACAGAATATACATTCTTCTCAAGTGCACATGGGTCATTTTCAAAATAGACAATATACTGGGGCATAGGCAAAGTCTCTTCAAATTCAAGAAGATAGAAATCATATCAAGCATCTTCTCAGATCACAGTGGCATAAAACTGGAAATCAACTACAATAAAAACAATCCAAAAATATCAAACACATGCAGACTAAACAGCATGCTATTAAACAATGACTGGGTTACCAGAGAGATCAAGGAAGAAATAAAAAACATCATGGCAACAAACGACAATGAAAACACAACAATCCAAAAACTATGGGACACAGCGAAAGCAATCTTGAGAGGGAAGTTCATAGCTCTACAAGCCTACTGCAAAAAACAAGAAAGAAGAAACAATGGTAATAAATTACCTAACTCTACAACTCAAAGAGTTAGAAAGAGAGCAACAAGAAAAGCCCAGTGTAAGCGGAAAGAAGAAAATAATAAAGATCAGAGCGGAGATAAACAACATTGAGACCAAAAAAAAAAAAAAAAAAACCAATACAAAAGATCAACAAAACCAAGAGCTGGTTCTTTGAAAGGATAAACAAGATTGGTGAACCTCTAGCCAGGCTCACCAAGAAGCAAAGAGAGAGGACCCAAATAAACAAAATCAGAAATGAAAGAGGTGAAATATAAACAGACCCTACCAAAATACAAAGGATTGTTAAAAAAAATACTATGAACAACTCTATTCCAACAAACTGGACAACCTGGAGGAAATGGACATATTCCTAGAAAAATATAACCTTCCAAAACTCAATCAGGAAGAATCTAAACAGCTCAATAGGCCAATAACTATGGAAGAAATTGAAGCAGTCATCAAAAAGCTTCCAACAAACAAAAGCCCAGGGCCATATGGCTTCACAGGGGAGTTTTACCAAACATTCAAGGAAGAACTGAATCCAATCCTCCTCAGACTATTCCAAACAATTCAAGAGGAAGGAACACTTCCAAGCTCCTTCTATTAAGCCAGCATCACCCGAATACCAAAACCAGATAAAGATAACACAATGAAAGAGAATTACAGGCCAATATCCTTCATGAACATAGATGCCAAAATCCTCAACAAAATTTTGGTAAATCGGATCCAGCACTACATCAGAAAGATCATACACCATGACCAAGTAGGATTTATCCCAGGAATGCAAGGATGGTACAATATCCACAAATCAGTAAACGTGATACATCAAAAAATCAAATTGAGAGATAAAAATAACAGCCATATCAATTGATGCAGAAAAAGCCTTTGACAAAATCCAACATCCTTTCTTGATAAAAACTCTCAACAAGATGAGAATAGAAGGATCATACCTCAACATAATAAAAGCCATATATGATAAACCCACAGCTAACCTCACAATCAATGGGCAAAAACTAAAACCATTTCACCTAAGAACAAGAACAAAACAGGGATGTCCACTCTCACCACTCCTGTTCAACATAGTACTGGGTGTATGAGCCATTGCAATTAGACAAGAAGAAAGAAAAGGCATCCAACTTGGAAAAGAAGAAGTAAAGCTGTCCTTATTTGCAGATGACATGATATTGTACATAAAAAACCCAGACTCCATCAAAAAACTAACAGACTGAATAAATGAATTCGGCAACATAGCAGGATACAAAATTAACGCCAAGAAGTCTATGGCATTTCTATACACCAATAGTGAACTTACAGAAAGAGAGATTAAAAAAGCAATCCCATTTACCATCGCACCAAAAGAATTAAGATACCTAAAAATAAACTTAACCAAGGAGGTAAAAGACCTATACGCGGAAAACTACAGGACACTGAAAAAAGAGATAGCGGAAGATGTAAACAGATGGAGGAACATACCATGTTCATGGATTGGGAGAATCAACATCATTAAAATGTCCATACTACCCAAAGCAATCTATAGATTCAATGCACTCCCCATTAAAACACCAATGGCATATTTCACATACCTAGAAAGAACTCTCCAATAATTCATCTGGAATAAAATAAGACCCCGAATAGCAGGAGGGATCTCAATACCAGATTTCAAGCTGTATTACAAGACCATTGTTCTCAAAACAGCCTGGTACTGGCACAAGAACAGACATACAGATCAATGGAATAGAATAGAGAATCCAGATATCGACCCAAACCACTATGCCCAATTAATATTTGGCAAAGGAGGCATGAACATACAATGGAGTCAAGACAGTTTCTTCAATAAATGGTGTTGGGGAAATTGGACAGATACATACAAAAAAATTAAACTAGAACACCAACTTACACTATGCACAAAAATAAACTCAAAATTGATATAGGACTTAAACGTAAGATGGGAAACCCTAAAATTACTAGAGGAATCCACAGGCAGAGAAATCTCAGACATATGCCAAAACTACTTCTTCACTGATACTACTCCTAGGGCAATGGAAGCTAAAGAGAAAATAAACAAATGGAACTACATCAAAATCAAAAGCTTTTTCACAGCAAAAGAAACCATCAACAAAACAACAAAAAAAACCCACTGCATGGGAGAACATATTTGCAAATGTTATCACTGATAAAGGCTTAATCTCCAACATCTACAGAGAACTTATACAACCTAATTAAAGGAAGATAAATGATCCAATAAAAAAAATGGGCAATGAATCTGTTTGAAAGTTAAATGATCCAATAAAAAAATGGGCAAACAGAATCTTCTTGAAAGAAGACAGAAGGCCAAGAGACATATGAAAACATGCTCAAAGTCACTAATTATCCAAGAGGTGCAAATCAAAACGTCAATGCAGTACTATCTCACACCTGTCAGAATGGCAACCAACAACAAATCCACAAACAACAAGTGCTGGCGAGGGTGCGGAGAAAAAGGAACTCTCGTGCACTGCTGGTGAGAATGCAGATTGGTGCAGCCATTGTGAAGAATAGTATGGAGTTTCCTCAAAGAAACTAAAAATGGAACTCCCATTTGATCCAGTAATCCCACTTCTAGGAATATATCTAAAGAAACTAGAAACACCAATCAGAAAGGATATATGCACCACTATGTTCATAGCAGCACAATTCACCATAGCTAAGATTTGGAAACAGCCCAAATGCTCATCAGCAGATAAGTGGATTAGAAAACTATGGTACATCTACACAATGGAATACTACGCTGCTATAAAAAAGAAGGAATTCTTACCATTTGCAGCAGCATGGATGGACCCGGAGAGCATTATGTTAAGTGAAATAAGCCAGGCAATGAAAGAAAAATACCACATGATCTCACTCATGTATGGAAAATAAAGAACATTATAACCTGATGAATAAGAAGATAGATACAGAGGCAGTAAATTACCAAACAGATTGTGAAATTACAGTGGGAAGGCTGGGCAGTGTTGGGGAGGGAGGGAAATAGATCAACCAAAGGACTTGTATGCATGCATATAAACACACCTCTGGATATAAGACACTAGGGGGGTGGGATGAGGACATGCGACAGGGAGTAGGGGAAGCTGGGGGAAGGTCAATGGGGGGAAAAAAGGAAATATATGTACTAATATATGTAATACTTTAAATAATACAAAAATATTTAAAAAGAAAGATAAAAGTATATGTCTATCAAGTCTGTGAGGATGTCTTCTCTGATCCCCTGAACTCCCCTGTGCAGCTGTGGGACTGAGATGGTTAACAAACATGACAGTTACCAAAGACCACCATCACATACCTAACAGTTACATTACAAACCTGTTCCAAGCGCTGCTTTCAGGAAATAGAAGCACCAAGGTTCAAGTTTTGAAACTGCTATTGAATTTGTCTGAAAATCCAGCCATGACAGAAGGACTACTTGGTGCCCAAGTGGATGCAGCATTCCTTTCCCTTTATGATGGTCATGTGGCAAAGGAGATTCTTCTTCAAGGTCTTAGTAGAGATACACTCTTTCAGAATATAAATAACTGCCTCAAAAAGTAAGGTCATTTAGCTATTCATCCTATTTTCACTAAAGGTTCACTGTTTTCCCTATTATAGGGAGAAGAATGCGCCAGGAAATATGAGCATTCATCACCATGATGTAGACATGAAGGAAAAGGTAACAATAATATCCAAATCCTAACTGGTAGGTCATATTTTTCTTCATTTCCATCTTTACAAAGGGATTCTTTCAGCTGCTGAATTTAAACAGTAAATATCAGATTTCATCATTTACACAGCTATAACTTGTCATGGTCTTCTGGTTTATTTTGGACCATTTTATTGATACCAAATGAATGTAACAGCTTGTTCTAAAACATTTCTTTCTTTCTATTTTACTATTTGCTGAGCTACTTCAAGTATTTCCTCAACATGAAATGACAGTGACCTTTTTATGTGTCAGCTACTCTCCTACTGTTTACTTTGATTTGTAGTTATTCATCTGAGAGAGCATTAGTATGTGTTTCAGAACTGCCTTAGAAATGACCTTGTTCTTTTAGTAACAATGAGATCCTAAGCTCTTAAGTCCACCTGCCAGCCTAGCCGTACTGCTTTTGGAAGTCTATCCCAATCATTAGAATCTATTCTAACCAATGAAAATTGTAAACTTTAGAAAAATATGCTTCCTCTATCAGAAATCGATAGACCAGCCCTGACTGGTTTGGCTCAGTGGATAGAGCGGTGGCCTGCAGACGCAAGGATCCCGGGTTCGATTCCGGTCAAGGGCATGTGCCTTGGTTGCAGGCACATCCCCAGTAGGGGGTGTGCAGGAGGCAGCTGATCGATGTTTCTCTCTCATTGATGTTTCTAACTCTCTATCCCTCTTCCTTTCTCTCTGTAAAAAATCAATAAAATATATTTTAAATAAATAAATAAAATATATTTTTAAAAAATCGATAGACCTAGCAAGCAGAAATTTTGTAAGGACATAGTCTAACTCAACAACACCATCTATCAACAGGATATAACTGACATCTATAGACTACTTAATCCAACAACAATAGAATACACATTCATCTCAAGCTCAGATGGAACCTGAAATTCTGGGCCATAAAACACACTTTAATAAATCTTAAAAAATAGAAACCATACAATGTCTGTTCTCAGACCACAACTGCGCAAGGCTCATTCAACGGTCTAAAAGAGAAAATGCATACAATCATATCAATAGAAGAAGCATTTAACAAAATCCAACACCCATTCATAATAAAAACTCAGTAAACTAGGAGTACTGAGGAACTTCTTCAATTTGTTAAAAAAAAAAAAAATCAACAACAAAAAACAACACATTGTAACCAGCATACCTAACTGTGAGAAAGTTAAAGCTTTCCCACTAACATCAGGTACAAGTCAAGGATGTCCTCTCCCACCACTCCTATTCAACATCATACTGAAAGTTCTAGCTAATGCCATAAGACAAGAAAAAAATATATAAGGTATACAACTTGGGAAGAAAGATATAAAACAGTCTTTATTGTGGAATGATCGCCTATATAGAAAATTAGAAATAATCAACAACAAAAAACTCCTGGAACTAATATGTGATTATAGCAAGGTTGCAGTATATAAAAGTTAAATGTAAAGTGTCAATTACTTTCCTATATACCAGCAATGAACAAGTGGAGTGTGAAATTAAAAACATAATACCACTTATATTAGTACCCCCAAAATAATTAGGTATAAATAAATCTAACAAAATATAAACAAGAACTATATAAGGAAAACTACAAAACTCTGATGAATAAAATCAAAGAACTAAATAAATGAAGAAACATCCCATGTTCATGGATAGAAAAACTCAATCTTGTTAAGATGTCAGTTCTTACCAACTTGACCTACAGATTTAATGTAATCCCAGTGAAAATCCCAGCAAGTAATTTTGTGGATATTGACAAACAAACTCTAAAGTTTATATGGAGAGATGAAAGACCCAAATTAGCTAAAGAATATTGAAGGAGAACAAAATTGGAGGACTATGCTGTCCAACTTTAAGACTTACAAAGTATAGTAATGAAGACTGTGGTATGACCCCCTGGTAGTCAGTGCGCTCCCACAACCAACCTCCCACAGGGCCAGCCAGCCCCAATCGGGACTGGGCAAGACAGCGCCATTTGCTGGCCAGGCCGAGGGACCCCCACTTATGCACGAATTCGTGCACCGGGCCTTTAGTTTGTAAAATAATTGACAAATAGCCGAAACCGGTTTGGCTCAGTGGATAGAGCATCGGCCTGCAGACTGAAGGGTCCCGGGTTCGATTCCGGTCAAGGGCATGTACCTTGGTTGCGGGCACATCCCCAGTGGGGGGTGTGCAGAAGGCAGCTAATCAATGTCTCTCTCTCTCATCAATGTTTCTAGCTCTCTATCCCTCTTCCTTCCTCTCTGTAAAATATCAATAATATATATTTTAAAAATAATAATAATAATTCACAAATACACTAGTGCAGTGGTCAGCAAACTGTGGCTTGCGAGCCGTGGTTTGCCGCTCTGTTGACTAATGAGTTTGCCGACCACTGTACTAGTGGAACAGAAGAGAAAGCCCAGAAATAGACCCACATAAATATAGTCAACTGATCTTTAATAAAGGAGCAAAGGCAATAAAATGGAGCAAAATTCATCTCTTCAACAAATGGTGCTGGAAGAACTGGACATCTACATGCAAAGAAATGAATCTAGACACAGTCCTTACACCCTTCACAAAAATTTAAGTCAAAATGAATCACATACCTAAATGTAAAATACAAAAGTATGGAACTCTGAGAAAATAGCATAAGGAAACTTAGATAATCTTGGGTGTGGCTTTAGACACAAACCAAAGGTCTGATCTATAAAAGATATAACTGATAAGCTGGACTTCATTATAATTAATACTTTCTGCTTTACAAAAGACAATGTTAAGAGAATAAAAAGATGCCCTAGCCGATCTGGCTCAGTGGATAGAGTGTGGGTCCAGGTTCAATTCCAGTCAAGGGCACATGCCCAGTTGCAGGCTTGATCCCCAGTTGGGGGTGTGCAGGAGGCACCCAATCAATGATTCTCTCTCATCATTGATGTTTCTCTCTCTCTCACTCTCTTCATTCCTCTCTGAAATAAATAAAAACGTATTTTTTAAAAAAGAGATAAGAAGAAGACAAGCGACATTCTCTTGGGGGAAAATATTTACAAAAATACATCTAATAAGTGACTGTTATCCAAAATATACAAAGAACACGTAAAACTCAACAAGAAGAAAACAAACCAATTTTAAAAAATGACTTTTTAAATTCTTTTAGAACTAATCAGACACCTCACTTTTTCACTCTATTTAAAAACCCCACTAAACAAAATACACAGTTGGCAAATAAGCAAATGAAAAGATGCTCAACATAACATGTCTGAATGTCATCAGAGAAATGAAAATCAAAAGAACAAGGAGACTACACACCTATTAGAATGGCCAAAATCCAGAAAGCTGATATCACTAAATACTGGCAAGAATGTGGAGCAACAGGAGCTCCCACTCATTGCTGGTAGAATATGAAATGGTACAGCCACTATGGAAGACAACTGGCTATTTCTTATAAAACTGAACATGCTCTTACCATATGAAAGGAGACTTGACTTGGGGTGGTGAACACACAATATAACATACAGATGATGTATTATAGAACTGTACACTTGAAATCTATATAATTTTATTAATCAATGTCACCCCCAATAAATTCTATAAAAAAAAATCAATGGTTGACAGGGGTTCAGGGAGACAAGGACAGGATGAATAGCCAGCACACAGAGGATTTTTTAGGGCAGTAAAAATACTCTGAATGATACCACAATGCTGGATACATGTTATTATGCATTTGTCCACACCCATTATATGTACAACACCAGGAATGAACCATAATGTAAACTATCGACTATGAGTGATTGTGATGTGTCAATACAGATTCATCACCTACACTAAAATACACCATTCTGGTGGGGGATGTTGATGGAGGTAACTATGCATGTGGAGGCAGGGCATATATGGGAAATTTATGTATTTTTCCTTCAATTTTGCTGTGATCCTTTAACTGCTCTATAAAAATCGTCTCAATAAAATATTAAAAATTAAAGAAAATAACATAATTTAAAGCAAAAATAATAACAAAATACTGTGTGGTTCATAATATATAGAGAGGTAAAATATATAACAAAATTGCACAAAAGATGAGAGTAGAAATGAAAACATGGTGGTAGAAGGTTCTTACACATTATATGTGAAGTAAAATATTTGAAAATACAGTGATAAATTTAAGATGCAAATTATAAACCCTAGAGCAACCCCAAAACAAACATGCCTTTGCAAGGACACTTTGTAACTCTTTTTTCCTTCTTTTTTTAAAATATATTTTTATTGATTTCAGAGAGGAAGGGAGAGGCATATAGAGATAGAAACATCAATGATGAAAATCATTGATCAGCTGCCTCCTGCATGCCCTCTACTGGGATCCAGCCCACAATCCAGGCATGCGCCCTTGGCCGGAATCAAATCTGGGACCCTTCAGGCCAAAGCTCTATCCACTGAACCAAAACGGCCAGGACACTTCGTAACTTTTCCACCTCTTGAATCTGAGTTTGGCCATGTGACTTGCTTTGGTGACTGAGACATTAACAAACATGACACAATGAGGAGCTCTAAAGATATTTGTACATTGGGGTTTGTTCTTACACTGCTCCTGGAACCCTGGGGATATTATATACATAAACCAGGATTAACCTGCTGGATGATGAGATACCCACCCCATGTCCCAGTGGACTGCCAACCAACCCCCTGTAGCAGAGCTGCCTTGCTGACTTGCAGCTGACCATAGACGCATGAGTGGCCCAGCTGAGACCAGCAGAAGAAATGCCCAGCTGAGCCCAGACTAAATTGCTGACCCCCAAAATAGAAAGCTAAATAAATGGTTGGTTTGTTACACAGCAATAGATAACTCATTTTGTGTGTGTGTGTGTAAAAATAGATAAGTAAAATATCATGGTTTGACAGAGAGAATAGTTGAATTCAGAATTAATGTTAATAACTTAATTATATACATTGATGGTTTCCAAATTTTCTCTAAAAAGCAGATAATCTTTCATATACAAAATATCAGTCATTAAAAAATACATAATTCAACATAAAAAGATTATTTTCATTATTTCCACTAAATACCAAGAGTCTAAAAAAGGACATTCTTGACCTGATGCATTTGAATGAACTGACAGATTTTAAGTTCTATCAGAGTTTGGGTATAAACAGTTACAAGTATATAGAAAATTAAGTATATTACAAGACAAGACAAAGATTAGCACTGGAAACAAAATAAAACCTGTTTTATGGAAAAAAAATTGTAACAGTATAACATTTAGTTCAGTTTTTATGATATTGACAAAATTACAATAAGGTAAACACCAAATATGTGAAGGGTTAAGGGGGAGAAGTAATGAAAAATTTTTAAAAAATAGTAAGAAAGCAATAGAAGGCATCTAAAACCAAAAATTCGAAAGAAAAGCAGTTAAGCATGTTATTTTTAAACAAATAAATAAATATCAGAGTAAACAGGTAAAATGATTTCAAATCATTGACTTCAGATAGTGGAAATTGGTAGAAAACAGAACTAATGCAGGGTCTACTACTTATTGTTTGAAATGATGTAGAAATTTTTGATTCTGATAAAACACATATATACTTTGAAAAAATAAAAATTTAAAGAGAAACAAAAAAAGGTCCAGGAATCAATTCAAGTATATATTTGGTATATGATAATAGCAAAACTTCATATCAGGAAAAATTACTTTAGTTGACTCTACTACAATTGATCATCTATTTGTTTTGTTTTGTTTTCCTTTGATCGTCTATTTGGAAAAGCATACAGTTAGAGCCTGGCCTCATACACATCCTATCTAATAAAGAGGGAATATGCTAATTGACCCTCACGCTGTTGCAAAGATGGGCGCCCACAGCCAATAAGGAGGGGATATGCTAATTGACTGCCACGCCCTCAAAGATGGCAGCACCCACAGCCACAAGATGGCAGCGCCCAGTCCCCTCAGCCCCACTGGGACAGCAGGCACACTTGCCTCCAGAGTCCCCCAGTCCCCTCAGCCCCCCAGCCGCCCAGGGCTGCCCAAGGCTCAGGTAACCAGGGCTGGCCAAGGCTTGCGCTGCCAGCAGTGGCAGCAGCAGAGGTGTGATGGGGGTGTCGCCTTCCCCTGATTGCCAGGTTGCCTCCTGCCCAAGGGCTCCCAGACTATGAGAGGCGGCAGGCCAGGCTAAGGGACTCCCCCTCTAGTGCATGAATTTTCATGCACCAGGCCTCTAGTATTAAAATAAGTCCTTATAAATAAGAGAGTTAAATGTTTTTAAAAAAATGTAAACTATAACAGACCCATGAAAAATAATCTGTTGTAAATTTAACAAAAACATTCAGAAAGATTTTCATAAAAGTGTTTATGCTGTTTACTTCTGGGAAGCAGAAAGAGGTGTGGGAGGAATATTTTAAGAGAGAATATTTTAATTTTCACTCTGTACTGGTTTATATTGTTAAAGGTTTTTCAAACAATTTTTTATTTGAATTTTAAATTTCCTTTGATTCTTTAGTAGATAAAATACAAAAATGTTTAAGATCGTTTAATATATTCCCAAGTGTAGGTTGACTATTTAAAGGGAGAAATTTTGATGCCAGGCACATTGAATAATAAAACCTATTTTCTTTTGCACAGTAACTTAAGTTTTTTCCTCACCAGACAACAAAAACATTTTTTTTCTTAGCCATTCTTTTTCTCTCCTTTCCCCCCATTTATAATCACGAATCCACATTCACTCAATTTTAGAAGTAGGCTCAAATTATGGTTCCACTATTTACATGCAGTATGACCATAGTCAAATAATCTAATATTTTCAAGCTTCAATTTTCTTATGTGCAAAATGGGACTAATATCTGCTCAATTTTCCTCACAGTGCTGATATAAAAAATCAGTGAGAAAACATAAATTAACTGGTACAAGTATATATTCCAAAAAGCTATCATTATATCATTATTAACTGGTTATCATTATTAACTAGTGGCCCAGTGCAGATTTGTGCACATTGAAAGGAATTAATTAGAAAAAATGTTTTAATAGCACTATTCACTTTCCTCTATAATAGAAGTGTCAGAGATTAAAGAAAATTAGTAAAATGTATATGAAAATAATACATAAATTGATTAATAACATGATATAACAAAGACGATATAAAAAAATAAAAACATTATATAAAAACAAAAATATGATATAAAAACAAAAAATGATATAAAAACATTGAGAAAAACAATGACTGATAAATTGATTAAACTTATTATAATAGCTCCCTGTATACAACATTAAGAGTAAAATTACTTTCAGAGCGCTTGACTAATTTCCCTTGTGATGAAGTATTTACAACTATAACTTTAACGTCACACGCTTTTCAAACTCAAGAGAAAGCAACATAAACTGACCCTGCCTGAAAATGGGTTCAGGTAGGAAAATTCCTACTCTGTCTAGAGTTTGTCCTTGTGATTTATTAATAGTTATAGCAAATGTTGGCATCACGGGAAACTGTCTTCGAATTAATTTAAATGGGAGGCCAGTGTCAGATGGGGACAAGTCAATTATTGGAATCTAAACAACCTCCCTTCCGCAGATCCTGTTAATACTTTAGCTTCCATTATGTTAGGTTGCAATCTTTTGATAATGAATCTAGTACCATTACAAAAACCCCATTTACAATAAAGATTTTCAGTAACATGATAATTGCACCTACTTTCAATTTTAACTTATGACACGGCATTCCCAATGAAGTAATACTACTAAGAAATTCGATGGGAAATTTTTCCTTTTCATCAGTTGAATCAATGGGATCATCATTCAATTAGGTGTGAAAATCTCCATTGAGTATATCCAAAATTTCTTCATTTAATTTATGAACATGCTCATTTTTAAGACAAAGAATCGCACATTTAGATATATTTTTAATATTACCGATAAATAGCCCTAACCAGTTTGGCTCAGTGGATAGAGCATCGGCCTGTGGACTCAAGGGTGCCAGGTTCGATTCTGGTCAAGGGCATGTACCTTGATTGCGGGCACATACCCAGTAGGGGGTGTGCAGGAAGCAGCTGATCGATGTTTCTCTCTCATCAATGTTTCTAACTCTCTATCCCTCTCCCTTACTCTCTGTAAAAAAAAAATCAATAAAATATATTTTTTAAAAATATATTACCGATAAATATACTATTTCCAAAGGTAGCTTCAATAATAGATCCATTACAAATCGTTTCACAGGGGATTTCAATAATATCCATTCCTAAATGAAAACTGCTATCAAGTTTGCCATCTCCAAGTTTTACTAACCATTCACTATAAGCAGAATCCTCTGATCTCATATTTGTTTTAAGAGACAATTGTCTGAAACATCCCCAAACACTACAGTGCTTTAAATTCGTTTGTACTATGGCCGATTGCATAGCATGCAGCACAACACTGAGACATTGTAAAAATCTCCTCTGAGAAGGAGAACTTTCCCACCAAATGCAACAAATTCATAATTTCTCTTAGTAATCTATCTATGGCGTTCCAAATTCACGATAGACGACAGATCGAAACACACGCGTGCAATTGGTGCCAGCGAGAGCTTTATATGTATCACACATTGTGCAAGTCAACATTTATTTTTAAATTGCCAGTGCACGTCATATATACCAGCCGGTCGGTCAGACAGTCAGACAGACACACAGATGGTCGGTCACTTAGCCTTTTATATATAAAGATAACTTTATGAAATACAGGTTACTGGTGTTTTTTTAACTTTATTTTTATTGTTGACACTAATACAGATATCCTCATTTTCTCCCCCTTTTCCCACCTCCACCCAGCCCCCCTTCTCTCTGGCCATCACCACACTGTTGTCTGTGTCTATGGGTTATGCATATATGTTCCTGGGCTAATCCCTTCACCTTCTTTCATTCAGTCCTCCTGTACCTGCTGACAGCTGTCAGTCTGTTCCATGTATCTACTTAAGTGTCTGGCATATCATAGGTTCAAAAATTTGTCTGCCTTGAATATATTATACTTCAACTAGTTGGTAATATTATTTAACAACCTGTTCTGAGAGTAGCTACAGAAATTTAAAGTTATTTCTAATCTTTTGTTTATATTAAGCACCAATTTGCCTGTTGGTCCCTGAAATCATTGTTTGATCTTTTATTTTTGTATGCTATAACCAAAATGAACCATAGAAGAAAAAGAAAACATTTTAAAACCTGCTTTAAGTTGCCTCTATTTAATAGCATGGTCACCCCTCCTTAAGTATATGGATCTGAGTAAAAGCTGTAAGCCACAATAATAGTAAGTTGTACACATCTTTAACTTTGGCCTTTCATTTTCATTCATTTATTCAACAAACATGTAAGTCTACTAGATACAGATCCTGTGCAAGATGCTGGTTATAAAATGTGAACAAGAAAGACATCCTATTTGTCCTTATGGAGATGCTGGCAAGGAGGCAAACTAAACAATTAAACCTACAAATAAATATATAAACTTTGTTAAACATGGTAAAGAAAAGAGCAGGATGTTGAGAGAGAGACTGAAAAGAGGACCTAAGTTAAATGAATTGTCTATATGGTATTCCATATAATATGACCTGTAACTGTACAAAAATGAACTACCTTTTCCCCAAAAGTCACCTAAAAGAGTTTATTCAGAGGCAGAATAGCGAGGTTGTTGAGAGGATCAATTCTAGAGCTGATGGCCTGGGTTTTATTTTAAACCAGCCTCTACTCATCAGTTTTGTGACATAAACAAACTATTTAAATATTCTGTGCCTTAATTTCTTCATCAGCCATTGGGGAATACATTAAGACATTTTTCATTGAGTTATTATAAAAATTGAGTTAAACTCTTTTGTCTTATTTTGAAAACGATAAAATTCACAGAAAATTTAAAAGACCTTATACTAACTTTTAACTCACATGAACCTGTAATTTATCAGGTAAACTAATATTTCTACAGTGCTTAGAAGAGTTTCTGGCACATAGTAAACATCATATCACTACATAAAGTTATATTAAATAAAAGTAAATTTAAATTATGAGAAGATTATTTGTAAAATACTTTTCAGAGAAAATTGGTCATTTTCTCCTGAGATCCTAAAGAACATGCCAAATATTGAAGAGAGGGAAGGAAGGAAAGAGAAGGAGAAAATGTAGAAGAGAAAGACAGGCAGAGACAGAGACAGAGTCAAAGACAGAGACAGAAAAAAAGAAAAGGGAAGAATTAAAATGAAAAAGGAGAAATAAAAGTCCAAGGTTTTACCCAATAATACTTTATCTGAAGGTCAACAGCGCTCTCTGCTGGACCTATGTCTTTTCTACACACAAGGCGAAAGTAATAAATTAAAATAATACATGCTACCACTCCACAAAATAAAAAAGTATCACTTTTGTAAAGGTATATAGACAATGTTAGCATTTATTTAATAAACAAATAAAAAGTAAATATAAGCATAATAATGTATCTGTAAAAATACCTCCCCTGCCCTAACCAGTTTGGCTCAGTGGATAGAGCGTCAGCCTGCAGACTCAAGGGTCAAAGGTTTGATTCCGATCAAGGGCATGTACCTTGGTTGCGGGAGGCAGCTGATCGATGTTTCTCTCTCATCGATGTTTCTAACTCTCTATCCCTCTCCCTTTCTCTCTGTAAAAAAATCAATAAAATATATTTTTTTTAAAAAATACCTCCCCCATTGTGAGGATTTGCTAAAGGAATAGAAACAATACAAATAAATACTAGAGAAAATGATTATAAATAGTGGAACAAAGTAATATCAGAATGGTAATGTTCTACTTTAATGCTCTAAGGACACTGAAAGAACTTTAAGGAAGTAGAGTTCACAAACATAAGAATATTGAAGACGCAAAAACTTTCAGATCTCTTTCTAGTCCCATTCTTTCATTTTACAAATGATGAAAAGGGAGCACAAAGAGGATAGGGTTTACCACCTCATACATTAGTAGCAGAGATGTGATAGCACTTAGACTTCTGAGTGGTTTTCTACTGTTCTTTACATTATACTATTCTTCCTCTTTTTTCAAACATGGCTTTAGCAAATTCCACATTATCCTTCTTTAAACTAAAAAATGGCATAAATACATACATTTTGTGGAGAAAAGGAGTTTATCTTCCTTAATGGAGAGTTGAGTTTTGTAGTCTTTCCTGAAGTAACTTTTGTATCAGAATGGTGTACTTCCTTTTCAAAACAATGCCGTTTTCTAATCTGTAAACACAAAACCAAAATAAGGTTTAAAATAAAGTAAAAGTTTGAGCAGGCTGGAAGGATGGGGGGATAAAAGGTGATGGAAGAAGAGTTGCCTTGAGATGGTGAACAAACATACAGTGTACAGGTGATGTATTGCGGAACTGTACACCTGAAACCTGTATAATTTGGTTAACCAGAGTCACCCCAATAAATTCAATAAGAAGGAAGAAAATAAAAGTTTGAGGTTAGTTGTTCAAATAGCTGTTTGTTTTCAGCATTTAAAAAATGACTATTTCTAACTAACAATAATCAAATAATTTTTAAAAACACAAACAGGCACCTTTAACAAGACTTAAGTAAAATAAAATATAGTGGTATCTCCTTAATCCTAACAAAAATAGCTTTAATTAGTGACATGTCAAAACTATAGTACAGTAGGTCCTCGGGTTACGTGGGAGATCCATTTCTATGGCACGAAGTAACGTGATTTTCTCCGTAAGTCGGAACCCACCTATATAAGCACCTACGTCACTCATGTGGAGCACATACACAGCAGTAATGAAGTGAAATAGTAAAAAAAATTTTAAATATAACGATTCCTGACCTTTACTTGTGGTAAATAATAAAAAACATAAAGCACATATGTACATATGTCGAAATGACGGAACTTTTTTTTTTTAATAAATAAATGGGAGATGGCAACGTAACCACAAAACGACGTACACTGAGTCTGCCATAACCCGAGGACTGTCTGTACAAAAAAATGATCTTCCCATAAAATAGTTCCGCCATATGGACACCAGGTATAGTATTATAGCAAAGTCCAAATCACGTATCTAATTGAAAAGTAAAAAAGCAAATAAAATGGAAACCTCATTGTAAATTAACACTCAGAAAAAAATTTAAATGTAGATATTCATCATTTCCTACATGACAAAATTGCTTGGTTACTATTACTTTCACTAGCTAGTTGATAATCCAAGTTGTATTTGACTAACTTTATTTCATAAATATCACTAAGTTTGCTTTCCAAACTATCTATGCTTTTTTTCTACTTGCCAAAACACTATTTACTTAAATTAAATTATAAAAGGGAGAGGGATGAGGTTTCAAAAATGGCGGTGGAATAGACAGACGTGTTCCAAGCCTTGTACCGGAGCAGAAAGAAAGAACACCTGAGGGTCGCACAAGGAGTGTTTGTTGGCAAGTTAAGGAACAGCTAAACTCCAGGAGAAGGTGGGGGACTGCTAGATGGGGTTCCCCTGACCGGGCAGGCCCCACTGCGGCCGGGTCCCCTCCCGGGGCCACAGGCTTAGACGTGGAGACCGCGCCCATCTTGATAGGGAAAGTGGAGCTTATCGGAAGCCTGAAAATCCACAACTGCAGCAACCAACGAACAGCTGCAAGCCCCAGAACACCAGTCCCCAATTGGCGAAAACACGCAGATTCAAAGGAGCTCTTCATTCCACCACAGAAACATCAGATTTCGCCTGGGATAAGGTGAGGTCTCTGGTCCCGGCAGTAGAGAGAAACACGTGTTTTGCGGGAGCTGGAGGACCAGGGAAGACTTTGCCTAGAAAAATCCGTGGCTGTTGGGGCTGGCATGATCCATGAATGTGGAAGGAGGTCCTCAGAGCTGCTAACAGAAGGGATCTCTAAAAGGCAACCCAGGTACCGGAGCTGCAGCCGCCAAGTCCGGATCTTACATTGTGTGCCACCGACGCCCGCCCCCTGTGCACTCCCTTTTGGTTCTAAGTCCAAAATGGCAACACTCAAGGATCAGCTGATTGTGAATCTTCTTAAGGAAGAGCAGAGCCCCCAGAATAAGATTACAGTCGTTGGGGTTGGTGCTGTTGGCATGGCTTGTGCCATCAGTATCTTAATGAAGGACTTGGCAGATGAACTTGCTCTTGTTGATGTCATGGAAGACAAATTAAAGGGAGAAATGATGGATCTCCAACATGGCAGCCTTTTCCTTAGAACACCAAAAATTGTCTCTGGCAAAGACTATAGTGTGACTGCAAACTCCAAGCTGGTTATTATCACAGCTGGGGCTCGCCAACAAGAGGGAGAAAGCCGCCTTAATTTGGTCCAGCGCAACGTGAACATCTTTAAATTCATCATTCCTAATGTTGTAAAATACAGTCCCAACTGCAAATTGCTTGTTGTTTCCAATCCAGTGGATATCTTGACCTATGTGGCTTGGAAGTTAAGCGGCTTTCCCAAAAACCGTGTTATTGGAAGTGGTTGCAATCGGGATTCAGCCAGGTTCCGATACCTGATGGGGGAGAGGCTGGGAGTTCACCCATTAAGTTGTCATGGGTGGGTCCTTGGGGAGCATGGAGACTCTAGTGTGCCTGTATGGAGCGGAGTGAATGTGGCTGGTGTCTCCCTAAAGAACCTGCACCCTGATTTAGGCACTGATGCAGATAAGGAACAGTGGAAACAAGTTCACAAGCAGGTGGTCGACAGTGCTTATGAGGTAATCAAACTGAAAGGCTATAATCCTGGGCCATTGGCCTCTCTGTGGCAGATTTAGCAGAAAGTATGATGAAGAATCTTAGGCGGGTGCATCCAATTTCCACCATGATTAAGGGTCTCTATGGAATAAAAGATGACGTCTTCCTTAGTGTTCCTTGCATCTTGGGACAGAATGGAATCTCAGATGTTGTGAAGGTGACTCTGACATCTGAGGAAGAGGCCCGTTTGAAGAAGAGTGCAGATACACTGTGGGGGATCCAGAAAGAGCTGCAGTTTTAAAGTCTTCTAATGTCATACCACCTCACTGTCTAGGCTACAGCAGGATTTTAGTTGGAGATTGCGTATTGTCCTTTTTATCTGATCTGTGACTAAGAACATCAGTTTCCTAAAGATCGAGATAGTAATGGTTCATAAAACCCAGCATCTGCATCCTCCTGGTGCTGGATGGTCCTTATCTTGTGTAGTCCCTAAACTGGGCACCACTGCCAATGTTACTCACACTACAGTTGCCCTTCAGACTAGCTGTGTGTTCACTGTGTGTTACATAACTTGTGGTTCCTTTTTCTCCAACCAATCACATCCTGGGATCCAATGTAAATCCAATATTGCATGTTTTGTGCATAACTGTTCTAAAGGATCTTATTCTGTGTACTGTATGTATCAGATTAGTGTACATTGCCATATAATGTAAAAAGAAAAGTCTACATATAAATAATACAGCCAACTATCCAAGTGTCATACCAACTAAAAATGCCAAATAAACCTTGAACAGTGAAAAAAAATAAAAAATAAAATAAAAAAATAAATAAATAAAAGGCAACCCATTTTGATCTGATGTGCAGGGACAGCCTAAGAATTTCAAAGGTGTTAGACTTGCGTGCAGACCCATTGTCCGCACACTTGGGCTTTTTCCTCTTCAAATCCTTGCTTCTGATTACTAAGCCCAATACATAGGATCACCCAGTTGGGGACACCCTGGGAGACTTCAGAGGAAAGTTGTTTTTCTGGAACCTGGGGATTGGAGTGGGGAGTGACCATCGGAGAGCCAGCTTTGAGGCAGCCCTCTTCCACAAACCGGTATTGAGTGCCACAGAGAAAGAAGGATCTAAATACAGCTAGAAAGGCCAAACAGACCCAGAAGTCAATCCAGAAACACTGCCACCCAGGGGCTGAATCACAAATTGACTCTTGTGTAATCAAAAATAAAGGATTACAAGAAATTAAGATACCGCCTGCTTAAAAATCAGGACTGGCTTACAACACTGAGGAACAGTGGAACGCAGGAAACTGCAATACAGTCCGGACTGAGAAACAGGCGTACCAAACAGAACAATAGAGGAAGTGAATGACCTTTACTACTGCACATTATATATTTTTATTTTATTTATATTTTTATTTTCATTTTTTGCATCTTTTACTTAAGAAAATAATTTTTTCTTTTTTCCTCACTTGATTTTACCTTTTTAATTATTACATTTTTATTTTCAATCAGTATTATTACTACTACTATTTTACCCTTTTTTTTTTTTAAGTGTCATTTTACTTTCTCTTTATTTTACTTTGGGATTAGTGTACTACATTCTATTTCCATCTTTCCTTTAGCATCGTTTTACTCTATCTCAACTCTACCTTTATGCCATAATTCTCTTCCGAACCTTTCCCCTTTTGGTGTCCTGTTTCTCTTACCCCTTCCTGCTTTAGATTTTCCCTATGCTTTCTGTTTCCCCCCTTAAAATTTCACCCTACTTATAAATCTAATTTCCAATCCCCTGCTCCAAGTCCATACACACCTCTCTCTTCGCTGTCTTAACTATCCAAAAAATTGGTTTTTCCTCTGTCCTTTTGTTGTTGTTTGCTTGAATGTTGATTATATCGAGTTTTTATGCTTTTTTGTAAGATTGTTTTGCTTATGATTTTTTTGTTATTGTTTTTGTTTGCTTTGTTTTTGTTTTTTGCTTCTGTTTTCCCATGCCTCACTTGATATTAGTTGGTGTTGTAGTCTGTATTTATCCCCAGGTACTTGTTGCTGGCATTTGCTGGGATTAGTGGTTGTTCTATTGGAGTTTTCTCCCCATATATATATAGTTTGTTGCCCTTTTTTCTCTTAGTCTCTTTCTTGTCTCTCTTTTTTTTTTCTTTTCCCAAGTTCATTTTGACACTCCTTTTTTCTTTCTTTCTTTCTTTTTCCTCTTCTTCTTTCTCTCCTATCCCCTAATTTGCCTTTCTCTGGTGGACACCTTTATTGGAGGTTATTAACATCGTGAATACATTTCTGTTCAGTCCCTTGTGTGTTGTACCTGGTTGTGTTGTATTTTGTGCCTTTAAGACAACGCAGGAGAGAGAGAACTACATAACCAGACATCCGGAGAAGAGAGAACATGGGGAGACAAAGAAACAGCCCGCATATAAAAGAAAAGCAGGCATCACCAGAAAAGGAAGTAAACGAAATAGAGGGAAGCAACCTGCCAGAGAAAGAATTCAGAAAAATGGTCATAAGGTGGCTGAAAAGAATGGAAGACAAATTCAACAATATGAGTAAGAACCAAGAGGAAAAGAAGAAGAACCAAGAAGAAATGAAAAATGACATCACTGCTGTAAAGAACTCAATAGAAAGCATCAAAAGTAGACTAGAAGAAGCAAAGGACTGCATCAGTGAGCTAGAAGACAAGATGGGAAAAAAGACACAAGTAGAGCAGCTTCTAGAAAAATATATTAAAAAGCAGGAGGAGAGCCTAAGGGAACTTTGAGACAACACAAAACGAAACAACATCCGCATAATAGGAGTTCCAGAAGGAGAAGAAACTGAGCAAGGAATAGAAACCCTGTTTGAAGAAATAATGACAGAAAACTTCCCTGATATAGGGAAGAAAAAACCCACACAAATCCAAGAAGCTCACAGAGTCCCAAGCAAAATGAACCCCAAAAGACCAATGCCAAGGCACATTATAATTAAATTGGCAAACACCAATGACAAAGTAAGAATCTTAAAAACGGCCAGAGAGATTTCTCAACAGAAACTCATCAGGCCAGAAGGGAATGGAATGAAATATAAAAAGCCATGCAAAGGAAGGGTCTGAATCCAAGAATACTGTACCCAGCAAGGCTATCAATCAAAATTGAAGGTGAAATCAGGAGCTTCACAGACAAAAAAGGACTAAGGGAGTTTATTACCACCAAACCAGCAATGCAAGAAATGCTAAAGGGTCTGCTGTAAAAAAAAAGAAATAGGAAGCGAGGAAGAAACACAGGTGTAAAGAATAAAAATGGTGACAAATAAGTACCTATCAATAACTTTAAATGTAAATGGATTAAATGCCCCAATCAAAAGACATAGGGTAACGGATTGGATAAGAAAAAACGACCCAATGACATCAAATACATACCTACCAACAAGTGAATCTAAAAATCAAGTGAATAAAAAATCTGAAGAACAGAATGGACTGGTGAATATAATAGAATCAGGGACATAGAAAGGGAGTGAACTGACGATTCTCAGGGGAAGCAGGTGTGAGGGGTGCAGGAAGAGATTGGACAAAAATCTTACTCCTATGGATGAAGACAGTGGCGGGGGTAAGGGCATGGGGTGGGGTGGGGAATCAGGTGGAGGGGAGCTATGGGGGAAAAAATAGAGGAACACCTGTAATAATCTGAACAATAAAGATTTATTAAAAAAAAAAAACGACCCATATATCTGCTGTCTACAAGAAACCCAACTCAGAAAAAGGCGCACACAGAGTGAGGGTGAAGAGATGGAAAAAGGTTTGCCAGGCGAATGGAAATGAAAAAAAAGCTGGGGTAGCAATCCTTATATCAGACAAATTAGATCTCAAAGTGAAGGACATAACAAGAGATAAGGAAGGCCACTTCATAATACTAAATGGAGCAATCCAACAAGAAGAAATAACTCTGATAAACATATATGCAGCCAATACAGGTGCACCCAAATACATAAAAAAACTCCTGGAGGATATCAAGGGAGAAATTAACAACAATACAATCATAGTAGAAGACTTTAATACCCCACTATCACCATTGGACAAATCCCCTAAACAAAAAATCAGCAAAGAAACATCATTCCTAAATGACTCACTAGACCAGATGGAATTAATTGACATCTTCAGAACATTTCACCCCAGCCAGAGAATATACATTCTTCTCAAGTGCACAAGGGTCATTTTTTAAAAATATATTTTTATTGATTTTTTACAGAGAGGAAGGGAGAGAGATAGAGAGTTAGAAACATCGATCAGATGTCTCCCGCACACCCACCCCTGGGGATGTGCCCACAACCCAGGTACATGCCCTCGACCGGAATCGAACCCAGGACCTTTCAGTCCACAGGCTGATGCTCTATCCACTGAGCCAAACCGGTTTCGGCGCACATGGGTCATTTTCAAAGATAGACAATATGTTGGGACATAGGCAAAGTCTCATAAAATTCAAGAAGATAGAAATCATATCAAGCATCTTCTCAGATCACAGTGGCATAAAACTGGAAATCAACTACAATAAAAACAATCCAAAAATATCAAACACATGCAGACTAAACAGCATGCTATTAAACAATGACTGGGTTACCAGAGAGATCAAGGAAGAAATAAAAAACATCATGGCAACAAATGACAATGAAAACACAATAATCCAAATCTATGGGACACAGCAAAAGCAGTCTTGAGAGGGAAATTCATAGCTCTACAAGCATACTGCAAAAAACAAGAAACAATGTAATAAATTACCTAACTCTACAACTCAAAAGTTAGAAAGAGAGCAACAAGAAAAGCCCAGTGTCAGCAGAAGGAAGAAAATAATAAAGATCAGAGCAGAGAAAAACGACATTGAGACCAAAGACACAATACAAAAGATCAACAAAACCAAGAGCTGGTTCTTTGAAAGGATAAACAAGATTGGTGAACCTCTAGCCAGGCTCACCAAGAAGCAAAGAGAGAGGACCCAAATAAACAAAATCAGAAATGAAAGAGGAGAAATAACAACAGACCCCACCAAAATACAAAGGATTGTTAAAATATACTACGAACAACTCTATTCCAACAAACTGGACAACCTGGAGGAAATGGTCATATTCCTAGAAAAATATAACCTTCCAAAACTAAATCAGGAAGAATCTAAACAGCTCAATATGCCAGAAATTGAAGCAGTCATCAAAAAGCTTCCAGCAAACAAAAGCCCGAGGCCAGACGGCTTCACAGGAGAGTTTTACCAAACATTCAAGGAAGAACTAAAACCTATCCTCCTCAGACTATTCCAAGCAATTCAAGAGGAAGGAACACTTCCAAGCTCCTTCTATGAAGCCAGCATCACCCGAATACCAAAATCAGATAAAGACAACACAATGAAAGAGAATTACAGGCCAATATCCCTCATAAACTCAGATACCAAAATCCTCAACAAAATTTTGGCAAATCGGATCCAGCAGTACATGAGAAAGATTATACACCATGACCAAGTAGGATTTATCCCAGAAATGCAAGGATGGTACAATATCCACAAATCAATAAATGTGATACATCAAAAAATCAAATTGAGAGATAAAAATAACAGCCATATAAATTGATGCAGAAAAAGCCTTTGACAAAATCCAACACCTTTTCTTGATAAAAACTCTGAACAAGGTGGGAATAGCAGGATCATACCTCAACATAATAAAAGCCATATATAATAAACCCACAGTTAACATCATAATCAATGGACAAAAACTAAAACCATTTCCCCTAAGAACAGGAACAAGACAGGGATGCCCACTCTCACCACTCCTGTTCAACATAGTACTAGAAGTATTAGCCATTGCAATTAGACAAGAAGAAGAAAGAAAAGGCATCCAACTTGGAAAAGAAGAAGTAAAGCTGTCCTTATTTGCAGATGACATGATATTGTACATAAAAAACCCAGAAGACTCCATCAAAAAACTAACACACTTAATAAATGAACTTGGCAAGGTAGCAGGATACAAAATTAACGCCAAGAAGTCTATGGCATTTCTATACACCAATAGTGAACTTACAGAAAGAGAGACTAAAAAAGCAATCCCATTTACCATCGCACCAAAAGAATTAAGATACCTAAAAATAAACTTAACCAAGGAGGTAAAAGACCTATACAGGGAAAACTACAGGACACTGAAAAAAGAGATAGAGAAAGACATAAACAGATGGAGGAACATACCATGTTCATGGATTGGGAGAACCAACATCATTAAAATGTCCATACTACCCAAAGCAATCTATAGATTCAATGCACTCCCCATTAAAATACCAACGGCATATTTCACAGACCTAGAAAGAACTACAAAAATTCATCTGGAATAAAAAAAGACCCCGAATAGCCACAGCAATCCTGAGAAAGAAGAATAAAGTGGGAGGGATCTCAATACCAGATTTCAAGTTGTATTACAAGCCACTGTTCTCAAAACAGCCTGGTACTGGCACAAGAACAGACATACAGATCAATGGAATAGAATAGAGAACCCAGATATCAACCCAAACCACTATGCCATATTAATATTTGACAAAGGAGGCATGAACATACAATGGAGTAATTTATTGAAGACAGTCTCTTCAATAAATGGTGTTGGGGAAATTGGACAGATACATGCAAAAAAATTAAACTAGATCACCAACTTACACCATACACAAAAATAAACTCAAAATGGATACAGGACTTAAACGTAAGACGGGAAACCCTAAAAATACTAGAGAAATCCACAGGCAGAGAAATCTCAGACATATGCCGAAAGTACTTCTTCGCTGATACTACTCCTAGGGCAATGGAAGCTAAAGAGAAAATAAACAAATGGGACTACATCAAAATAAAAAGCTTTTTCACAGCAAAAGAAACCATCAACAAAACAACAAAAAAAGCCCACTGCATGGGAGAACATATTTGCAAATGTTATCACTGATAAAGGTCTTATCTCCAACATCTATAGGCAGCTTATACAACTTAATAAAAGGAAGATAAATGATCCAATAAAAAAATGGGCAACGGACATAAATAGAAACTTCTCGAAGAAGACAGAAGGAAGGCCAGAAGACATATGAAAACATGCTCAAAGTCACTAATTATCCGAGAGATGCAAATCTAAACGACAATGCAGTACCATCTCACACCTGTCAGAATGGCTATCATCAACAAATCAACAAACGACAAGTGCTGTTGAGGATGTGGAGAAAAAGGAACCCTCGTGCATTGCTGGTGGGAATGCAGACTGGTGCAGTCACTGTGGAGAGCAGTATGGAGTTTCCTTAAAAAACTGAAAATGGAAATCCCATTTGACCCAGTAATCCCATTTCTAGGAATATATCCTAAGAAACTAGAAACACCAATCAGAAAGGATATATGCACCCCTATGTTCAAAACAGCACAATTTACAATAGCTAAGATTTGGAAACAGCCTAGGTGCCCGTCAGCAGATGGCTGGATCAGAAAACTATGGTACATCTACACAATGGAATACTATGCTGCCATAAAAAGGAAGGAATTCTTACCATTTGTAGCAACCTGGATGGAATTGGAGAACATTATGCTAAGTGAAATAAGCCAGTCAATGAAAGAAAAATACCACATGATCTCACTCATTTGTGGATAATAAAAAACACATTATAAACTGATGAACAAAAAGATAGATACAGAGGCAGTAAAGCACCAAACAGACTGTCAAATTACAGGGGGAAGTTTAGAGAGAGGGGGGGAAATAAGAGATCAATCGAAGGACTTATATGCATGCATATAATAATAACCAATGGATGCAAAACATTAGTGGGTGAGGGCATGTATGGGAGTGGTGTGTGTGGGGTGGGAGGCAATGGTAAGATATGTACACATATAATACCTTAAAATATGTACTGGCACAAGACATATTAAAAAAATGAGGAAAAAAAAAAAAGGAGAGGGACATTTCTATTCATGATCCCATTCCTACCAAAAAAGAAATGAGATCCAAAGAAGTCAAGGATAAGTGTTATATGTTGAGTCCTACCTCACAACTTCCAACTCCGTGTACACAGTTTTGGGGGGAGGGGAAATTTTCTAAAGATTCATGCTTCATTTGTAATTGGTGCTTTTCCAAAATTAAACTAGTTCATTCTATTTCTAAAAATGGTTTAATTATGAAAGTTATAAAGATTATAAGTAAAATAAACTACATAAGAATGCAAAAAACTTTTTTAATATATTCAATTAAAAATATTCAATTACGTGCAAATGACATGCTGATTAAATAATACCCTTTTTATTTGTAACTAAGGCTATTAAAAGTCCCAGACTCCCCATCTCACTGCCATAAACTCTAAGAGAAAACATGGTATTCATCTATGAAAAGTACTGTCATTTAAAATATCTAGTAATTTAGGCCTCTCAATAATTTGTAGAAATAAATATTTTATCCTGTATCGATATTAAAAACTCAATAAATAAGAGTAAATCTTGTAAATATATTAAAACTACCAATACCAAAATATCCATGACATAAATATTCATATGAAAGGAATTTTGGCAAAAAAATATGTCATTATTAAATAAAAACAACAGAGGAGTTAAAATAAACAAAGTAGCTCTATTATTAATATACTCAAGGCCCGGTGCACAAAATTCGTGCATGGGGGTGGCGGGGAATGTCCCTCAGCCCAGCCTGCACCCTCTGGGACCCCTCAATCAGAATCGGGCCTAAACAGGCAGTCAGATATCCCTCTCACAATCCAGGACTGCTGGCTCCCAACTGGTCCCTCCCAACTGCCTGCCTTCCTGATTGCCCCTAACTGCTTCTGCCTGCCAGCCTGATCACCCCCTAACCACTCCCCTGCCAGACTGATTGATGCCTAACAGCTTCCCTTCCAGTCTGTTTGCCCCTAATTGCCATCCCCTGCAGGCCTGGTCACCTCTAATTGCCCTCCCCTGCAGGCCTGGGTCCCCCCCAACTGCCCTTCCCTGCAGGCCTGGTCACCCCCAACTTCCCTCCTCTGCTGGCCTGGTCACCCCTAACTGCCCTCCCCAGCAGGCCTGATCGCCCCCAACTGTCCTCCCTTGCAGGCCTGGTCCCTCCCAACTGCCCTCCCCTGCTGCCTGATCGCCCACAACTGCCCTCCCTTGCAGGTCTGGTCCCTCCCAACTGCCTTCCGCTATTGGCCATCTTGTGGTGGCCGTCTTGTATCCACGTGGGAGCAGCCATCTTGTGTGTTGGAGTGACGGTCAGTTTGCATATTATTCTTTTTTTAGATAGAATAGAGGCCTGGTGCATGGGTGGAGGCCAGGTGGTTTGCTCTGAAGGGTGTCCCGGATCAGGGTGGGGGTTCCCTTGGGGTGTGGGGTGGCCTGGGCGAGGGGTCTGTGGTGGTTTGCAGGCCAGCCACACTCCCCGGTAACCCAAGCAGAGGCCCTGGTATCTGGGATTTATTTATCTTCTACAAGTGAAACTTTATAGCCTGGAGCGGAGCCAAGCCTTCTGCTCGCTCCGTGGCAGCAGCCATTTCTGTTGGGATTTATATATCTTCTATAATTGAAACTTTGCAGCCTTAAGCAGAGGCCAAGCAGGCCAGGGCTGCAGAAGCTTGGCATCCTCCATTGCTGGGGGCAACCCTAGCCTCCTGCTCTCTCCAGCTCTGTGGCTGCCGCCATTTTTGTTGGGATTTATTTATCTTCTATCATTGAAACTTTGTAGCATTGAGTGGAGGCCTGGGCCGGAAAGGCCAGGCGGAAAGCTTGGCTTCCTCCATTGCCGGGGAAACCCAAGCCTCCTTCCTGCTCTCTCTGTTCCGCAGCCACCTTCGTTGGGTTTATTTGCATATTCGCTCCTGATTGGTTTTGTGGGTGTGGCTTGTGGCATGGCTTGTGGGTGTAGCAGAGGTACGATCAATTCGCATATTACTCTTTTGTTAGATAGGATGCCCTAAATAAATATTTTACTATTAAATTCCTCATATATAAGTAAGCATCATGCGGTTTCACTTTAATGACATTGACTGTAAATAATCCTATCTACACTAATAAAAGAGTAACATGCAAATTGACCAGATCTCCCCTACACCCACCAGCCATGCCCACCAGCCAATCAAGAGCGAGTATGCAAATTAACCCAACCAAGATGGCTGCGGCCAGAGAGAGAGCAGGAGGGCTTGGGTTGTCCCCGGCAATGGAGAAAGCCAAGCTTCCCATTCTGCCCTGGCCATCCCTGGCCTCCACTCAAGGCTACAAAGTTTCAATTGTAGAAGATAAATAAATCCCAGATACCAGGGCCTCTGCTTGGGTCACTGGCGGGGGGGGGGGTGTGTGGCCAGACTACAAACCACCACAGGCCCCTCACCCAGGCCACCCCACACCCCAAGGGAACTCCCACCCTTATCTGGGACACCCTTCAGGGCAAACCAGCCGGCCCCCACCTGTGCACCAGGCCTCTATCCTAAGTAATAAAAGAGTAATATGCAAATTGACCATCACTCCAACACACAAGATGGCTGCCCCCACGTGGACACAAGATGGCCGTCACAAGATGGCCAGCAGGGGAAGGCAGTTGGGAGGGACCAGGCCTGCAAGGGAGGGCAGTTGGGGGCGATCAAGCCTGCAGGGGAGGGCAGTTAGGGGTGACCAGGCCAGCAGAGGAGGGAAGTTGGGGGTGACCGGGCCTGCAGGGGAGGGCAGTTAGGGGCAATCAGGCTGGCAGGGGAGCAGTTAGGCATCAATCAGGCTGGCAGGGGAGTGGTTAGGGGGTGATCAGGCTGGCAGGCAGAAGCAGTTAGGGGCAATCAGGAAGGCAAGCAGGTGAGCAGTTGGGAGCCAGCAGTCCTGGATTGTGAGAGGGCAGTCGGACATCCCTCAAGGGGTCCCAGATTGGAGAGGGTGCAGGCTGGACTGAGGGACACACACCCCCGTGCAAGAATTTCATGCACTGGGCTTCTAGTCATATAATAAAAGCCTAATATGCTAAATGTCCAGTTGTCCATTCAACCAATCAAAGCATAATATGCTAATAATATGCTAAGGCCGCTCAACCACTCGCTATGATGTGCACTGACCACCAGGGAGCAGACAGTCAACCAGTCAATCAGTTGCAATAATGTGCATTGACCACCAGGGGGCAGATAGTAGACCAGTCGACCACTCGCTATGATGTGCACTGACCATCAAGGAGCAGACGTTCCTCCAACCAGTAAATTAGCTTGCTGCTGGGGTCCAGCCAATTGGGACTGAGCGAGACCAGCCAGACACACCCTGGAGCCCTCCCCCAGTCCATCCCTGGCCCCGATGGTGCACTGGTGCAGTCCTTCAGCCGGGCCTGCGCCTGCGCAATCCAGGACCTCTTGGGGGATGGGAGAGCCGGTTTCAGCCTGATCCTGCAGGCCAGGCCAAGGGACCCCACTGGTGTACGAATTGTGCACCGGGCTTCTAATCTTTTATAATAAACTCCTTTGTAATGAGTAACTGCCTAAAATTCAATTACAACAATTTATCATTTATTTTACATCTGTGACCCCACTAATCTTCACAAGTCACACTGAAAAGTAGATTGATATCTGACAGCCTTCTTCAGCTATAACTAATGGGATTATTTCACTGCCAATAAAACTCTGTTTACCTGCTGTGTAGTTTCTAAGGATCGAATTCTTTTCTTCTCTACTTGAAAATCATCATTTTCATCTCTGTATATGAATGCCTGTTTCTTGGCAGATAATTTTGCAGCCAGCGTAGTTTTTTCAGGAGAATCTTATAAAAGAAGTTAAAAAAATCAGCATAAATAACTTACACTTAGGCAATTTTCCAAGAAAAAACTGGAATCAAGATGTAGACTTATTCTAGAAATTAATATATTTTTTAAAATCGCTAAACATGTTTAAAAGCACTTCACCAGATTACTTTAACAAAATATAGCAAACATTTTGAAAAATATATTTTCAATAGGCAAGTCCAATTTTGATTTAACAGGTTTATACTGTTGTAGGCCACTCCCAATAATGTGATTTTTAAAAATATAACTGTAAGACTCTCTCAAGAAAAGTGTATTTCATTTCTATAAAAATATTTCTTTACAGGGTCTCAATGTCACTTTCTTACTAAGCTTCTGTTTGTAGGATTAAAAATATAGTAAAATTAAGCTCTTGTAATCTACCTTTTAATCCCAGAACCCTGAAAACCCATTCTCAAAGTCATCAACCTTATAATTCACCAAATAACATTATCCCATTTTATAAATATGAACACTAGGTTTTTAAGAAGTCAAGGAACATGCCAGTATCATACAGCTAGTAAAAGGCAGAGCCTGGATGTGACTAACTCCTGCTGTCTGACTCCAAAATCCATAAGCATAATCTTTAGGCATAAAGCCAAACATAATACTCTGTCTTCAGGAAGATAACAAAGACATTTCCTTTTTCCTTAATGTATGTAAAACTGTTCTTAACTATTCCTATACATTAGTTTCTCCGTGTCCCTAAATGAGTGTTCTTAAACGCACCTTCCTTCCTCTTTGCTCTTCTCTAAGAGTTCCCTTGAATTCATTAAACAAGCATTTATTTTATCAAGCCCAAACAATTCCAGACACCATGAAAAACAACGAAAAGGAAACAGTCTCCAGCCTTAAAGAGTTTACAGACTATTAGGGCAGAAATATCTGTAGGCAGGTATAGTACTGTTTTCAAAATAATAAGTTTATCTGAATAAACACAAAAGTGAATCTATACCACACACAGCATTGGTTTTCAAGCTTTTTCTGAGAACAATATTTTTTAAAGAAAAATTGCTTATAATTTCCAAAACATAATGAAAGACTTAGACCTTCTTTGGTCCACCACTTACTTTCCCCGCTACGAGCCATACTTTTTCCTAAGACTAAAAGGAACATCATTTGAAACTTCTAAAACCATAGTTCTGCCTTTCAGACCTAGATCTTTAATCTACCCGGAATGGATTTTTCTACATGGAGTAAAATAGGGCTACAATTTCAATTTTTTTCTATAGGAATATCTGAGAGTCCCAGTACCACTTATAGAAAAGTCCCTCCTTTGCCCTCTGCTCTGTAGGAGCACTTCTGTTAAAAAAAAAACACAACTTTCTGGCTATATATGGAACTGAATGGGGGTTTGCTATTGTTTTCCACTGGTCTACACTGCGCCAATACCAAACTGTTCTAAATATTATAGCTTTATATATAAGAAGTCAGGCTATCTCATAGATTAAGTCCTCACACCTTGACCAGATTCTCAAAAGTGAATTTGGCTATTATTTTTAGCCCTTTGCATTTCCAAATATATTTTATAAAGACATGTAATTTTGAGCTCCGCAATTTCCTGGCAAATTGTAAAATACCCACAAAACAAACTAGCATAGTGGTTCTCAACTGGGACAATTTTAACACCCCTCCCCCCGACACCAGGAACGTTGAGCAATCTCTGGAGACATTTTTTATTGTCACCAAAGGCAGGGGACAGCGGGAATACTACTGACATCTAGTGGGTTGAGGCCTGGGAGATGCTGCTAAACATCCCACAATGCACAGCACAGTCCCACAAAAAAGAATGATCCAATTCAAAATGTTAATAGTGCCCTGTTGGGAAACCCTGCCCCAAATAAACCAAGGGGCAAATTTGTATGGGCCCATTAAAGGGTAGGTAATGTCTACTATAAACAATAATTTAGTTTTAGAAAAATTGAACTGCCATCTGCCAAAAAAGATTAACACCCAATTCGTTAAAATAAAAATCATATTATCTACATATACAAAAAGGTTTATCTTCATGTTCTTTATAGCAGAGAAGTTTGCAGGAAACTTATTGAAAAGGTTAAGTTTTTAAAATACAAAGTTATAAAGAAATTAGATATATTCTGAATATTTTTTTAAAAATCCTAGAAATCAGTAAGAAACCACCCAATACAAAAATGGGCAAAACCCCTGAATATGCAGTTCACTAAAAGGAATATTTAAATGACCAATAAACATACTAAAAGATGCTCAACCTCATTAATCAACAGAGAAATACCAATTAATACTCATGAGAACACAACACATGCACCAAAATGGGTAAAATTTTTAATGACTGGAAATACCAAGTGCTAATGGTTCGACCACTTTGGAAAATATTGGCAGTAACTACTGTAACTAAATATATGTATACACAATGACCAGCAATTCCGTTACTAAGTATATATCTGGTAGAAAATACCCATTTGCACCAGAATGAATAAGAATGTTCAAATCTCACCCATCTGGCGTGACTCAGAGATTGAGTGTCGACCTATGAACCAAGAGGTCAGGGTTCCATTCCCAGTCAGAGCACATGCCCGGGTTGCAGGCTCAGATCCCAGTAGGGGACATGCAGGAGGCAGCCAATCAATGATTGTCTCTCATCATTAATATTTCTCTCTCTCCCTCTCCTTTCCTCTCTGAAATCAATAAAAAAATACATCTAAAAATATATGTATGTCCATATATGTTTACAAAAAGAATGTTTAAAATAGCATTAGTAACTAAAAGCAGAAACCACCCAAGTGTCTAACAGCTATAAGATAAATTAATAAATTGCAGTATATTCACAGAAGAAAATAATATATAGCAATAAGTATTACTATATGCAACACACAAATAAATCTCATAAGTACAACATTAAGCAAAAGTAGATGGATATAATTTCATTTCTATAAAAAGGCAAAGCTCCCTAATGGTGACAAAGGGAAGATAGCAATTACCTGTGGAAAGGTGACTAACAAAGAGGATGAGAAGTGTTGGTCATATCCTATTTTTTAATTAGTTGGGAGTACATTAGTATGTTTACTTTGTGAAAATTCTTCAAACTACTAGTATACACTTAGAATTTGTGCACTTTTCTGTATTTAGGTTACATCTTATTAAAGAATTTACTTGAAAATATGAAGAGAGTATCAGAATGCAACCATGATTTTATGCCATCTGATTCTTTAAGAGACAATTCTACATACTCTACACCACAATAATGTTAAAATGAAAGTTGTAATTGACAACTGATTTTTTACAAAGGCAATGCAGTGGACAAAGGATAGCCTTTTCAATAAATGATGCTAAATAATTAGATATCCATATGCAAAATAAATGAACTTGAATCCATACCTTGCACCATATTAAAAAATTAACTCAAAATGCATCTTAGACCTACAGTAAACCTACAACTATATATATTTTTAAACTTGTACTCAAAATATATAAAGAAACTCTCAAAACTTAACAGTATTTCACCAAAGAGATGGAAGAAAGAATTAGTGATACTGAAGACAGAAATGTAGAATGATTCAAGTGGAAGAAGAGAATCATGAGTTAAAAAAAAACTATTCAAGAAGTATCTGACTCATTAGAAAAAGCAATCTCGCCCTAACTGGTTTGGCTTGGTGGATAGAGCGTTGGCCTGTGGACCGAAGGGTCCCAGGTTCGATTCCAGTCAAGGGCATGAACCTTGGTTGTGGACACATCCCCAGTAGGGGGTGTGCAGGAGGCAGCTGATCCATGTTTCTCTCTCATCGATGTTTCTAACTCTCTATCCCTCTCCTTTCCTCTCTGTAAAAAAAAATCAATAAAATATATTTATAAAAAAAAGAGCAATCTATAATAATAAAAGCATAATATGCTAATTAGACCAGGCGTCCTTCCAGACGAAGCCAGGGCTGCGAGGGAAGCCAGTGCTGGCAGCTGGGGGAAGGAAGGCCTACTCTTGCATGAATTTTGTGCATTGGGCCTCTAGTATAAGAATAATGGGACCCTAGCCGGTTTGGCTCAGTGGAAATGTCGGCCTGCAAACTGAAGGGTCCTGGGTTCGATTCTGGTCAAGGGCACGTACCTCGGTTGCAGGCTTAATCCTGGCCCTGGTCAGGGTGCATTCGGGAGGCAATCAATCGATGTGTCTCTCTCACATCAATGTTTCTCTCTATCTCTCCGCCCCCTTCCCACTCTTTCTAAAAATCAATGGGAAAAATATCCTTGGGTGAGGATTAACAACAACAACAACAAAGAATAATGGGTATACCAGAAGAAAAGAAGAAGGAAATGAAGAGCCTATTCAAACAAATAATTGATGAGAACTTCCCAAACTTATAGAAAGAACTGAGTCCTCAAATCCAAGAAGCTAACAGAACACCTGATTATCTCATTCCAAAAAGGCTTTCTCCAAGGTACATTATATTAAAACTGTCAAAAACTAACAACAAAGAGAGAATCTCAAGGCAGACAGGGAAAAGAAGATGGTAACCTATAAAGAAAATCCCATTAAAGTACTATTGTGTTTTTTTAGTAGAATACTAACCTCAGAAGATCAGGCAAATTTATTAAGAATGAATGAGGCTGATTAGAGTGTCTTACAATACAAATTAATGTTTTATAAAATTCTACCATATAATTAACAATACTGCCTACAAATAACATCAGTCTCTGAACATCATTTATTCTGCCTTGCCTTCAAAAAATAATTTAAGCTAGCAAAATGTCTGAATAAATGAAAAGTCAAGCCAAGAATAAAATAATCCAAGGATTTCTGACCACTCTATGACTTATCTAAAAATAATTCCAGAGAATATATGTAGAACTACATAATCAATTATGCTAACCAAATTTATCTAAATAAGGTCTCATAACAGCAATAAATAAGGCTTCTGTTATAGATACTAATAGACCCCAGCAAAATATGGACTACCTTGACAAGTTGATGAAGTGCCATTTCTTTCAGAAGGTGGTGTACTTGGACTATTGAAATGATGTGAAGTTCCTTGGTTCATGGCATCGTTTGTAAAATTCTTTGAATGGCATGTACAACAACATGACAATAATACTTCAGCTTTTTTAATTAAGCTTTCATCCACTGGCTTTCCTACAAAATAAAAGAACTTCTATTTATAACATTTCTAATTTTTTTTTAACTCAATCTTTCTATGCATCTGGGGTGAGCAAACACTCCAATTTGCCCAGGATTGGAGATATCCCAGGATGCAACACTTAGTGTGCTAAAACTGAAAAAGTACCTGGCAAATTTGGACATCAAATTTGGGACAGCAGAGAAACACTTATGCCAGAAACATGTAGAGAAGTTATCATGTTATTTACATAATTTATCAAAATCTAATTATAAAAAAACAAATAATGTAATAAAGGCACAACAACACAAGGATTAATTTATATTGAGATTTATTAAAATATCAAAATGGAATAAAGACCTAAAATATCTTCTTAATTACTGCTATTTCCCTTTCAAGAATTTGAAAGTTCAATATGTTAAATAATAATGTAAACACATAAGAGTTAAATCATTCCCACATTATACTTCTATTTCAAACAGAAACATGTTTCCTGATGTAGCGATTATGATACATGTATCAAAATACACTTTAAAGTCAATATTCAAATTAAATAAAACACGTAATTTTTAATACTTTAATATAATACAAAATTGCGATATCTACATTATGTGCCTGTGTGTTTCAATATACAATTCATAGATACAAAAAAAGCTGAGTAATTTATTTTCTCTAAAAGAGCACTGACATTATTTTCCTCTCTATACTACAGAAATACTACTAATTCTATTTTCCAGAATCTAATTAAAATTTTAAGTTATTAAGATAATCTCATTTTCCCCCAAAGATTAATTTAACATCAGTAAGAATCAAAACGGACAACCAAAAGCTTATAAAATATTTACTTTTTATTTTTAATATTTAATAGTCTTATCAGTAACACAAACATTTCCTTTTAAAAACATTATATATTAATACACACACACACACACACACAAACACATATACACATATACATACTTACATATACACACCCATGCTTACTTTTAAATTCTGCTAACACTTTAGGTCAAAGCAATCTAATTATGTAACTAAAATGTACATAATATTGTACTTCAGATTCATTATGTGTATTAGAAAGTCTTTCATAAAAATAAATATTACTAGGCATCTTTTTGCAAGTAAAGTAAATGTAATGAAACATAATATGGATTCATACAAACAATTTTACAACAAATGCTTATCTGGTACCCAAACCAGTAGGAAGATCAACTAGAATGTTTTTATATATTCCATGTTTTAATGTTATGAGAAAGGTACAGATAAGCAAATATACCACAGAATTTACTCAAAAAAACAAAAACAAAACACACATAATTATTCCTATTATGGCATCATGACAGACCCATCTCTTGCATCTTTTACATAAAAATTATAATTATCTATAATAATAAAAAGCAATAATATGCTTATGAGACTGGACAGCCGGAAGACCTTCCTGACGAAGTCAGGGCAGCTGAGAGGGCTGAGCCCCTTGCACGAATTTTGTGTATCGGGCCTCTAGTTTTGATAATAATAAGCATGCCAAGATTCTTATATATACTCTGAATCATCAAATAAAAAACATTATGTCCAAATTTGTTTGGGGATTAATTGAACATGTTTTGCCATATTGAAACTCTTTTGGAAGACATAATAACATCATAAAGAAAGATCTTAAAAGAGAATACTAAGTTAGCTAGAATACAGATGAATCATTCTGAAAAGTACTTCATTATATTTTTTCAGGTCCCAAAAAGCAACCTGAAGATAGCAATCAGCTACTCACCACTAAGAGATTGTTGCCATGCTAAAGCAGAACAAAGTAAGGCTAAGCTTTTCCCACTTCCTGTAGGGCTTTCCAACAAACAATGTTGCTTACTGTTTAATCCTCTGACAATCTATGGACACAAAAACAATAAAAAAAATCAATAAATAATTTATTTCATTAGGGTCTCTCTCCTATGGACACAAAAACAATAAAAAAAAATCAATAAACAATTTATTTCATTAGGGTCTCTCTCCATCAGAAGAAAACATGCATAAGAAAGTTCATAGCAACACTGTTTATAATTGCAAAAGAATGTAAACAATCCAAATGTCTATCAGAAGGATAATGTACCCAAAAAATCCTGGTATTCATATAATGGAATCCAATAAAGCAATTAAAATGAATTAACAATCAACAGGGTGACATCTTTTTGTGTGTGTATATTTTTATTAATTTCAGAGAGGAAGGGAGAGGGAGAGAGATAGAAACATCAATGATGAGAGAGAATCATTGATCGGCTGGCTCCTGCATGCCCCACACTGGGGACTGGGAATCAAACCGTGACCTTCGGGTTCATAAGTCGACCACTGAGCCATGCCAGCCAGGCCAGGGCTACAGCTTAAAAATAATGTGAAGCAGCCCTGGCCAGTGTGGCAAAGTTGGTTGGAACATCATCCGGTACACCAAGAATTGGCAGGTTCAATTCCTAGTCAGAGCACATACAAAGGTTGCAGGTTCGGCAACTGACAGATGTTTCTCCCCCCTTACCTTTCCTCTCTCTAAAATCTATTAAAATAATAATAATAATGTTAAGCAAAAAAAAAAAAAAAAATCAAGTTCTACAGAAAGAAAGGTATAGCATCATATCATTGTGCAAAGTTCAAAATATGTAAATTAACTGGATACATACATAATAAATGTATTAAAGCAATACTAGGAAAGAAAAAGAAAAAATTCAGGATACTAATAATCCTGTTATTTATAAACAAGGTATAAAGCAAATATGGCAAAATATTAAATTATAAAAAAGCTGGAAAGTTGGTTTACTCAAGTTTGTATACTAACTTTCTAAATGACTGAAATATCTTCAAAAAAATTACGGTAGGAACTAGAGTATTCCATGTGGAAGACAATAAATACTTTATAGAAAGCAGTAATTCTGTAAAAGTAAAAGTTCCAAATGAGCTGAGAACTTTGTTCAGAATGTTCTCTTTTGCCTCGTAACTAACCATGGACACATACAGTTTAGCAGGGATCAGTAATATTTTCCAAAGGTTAGATGTTCTTTAATGAACCCAGCAAATGTTTTCAATCCATTTACTATCTAAGAAAATAAATGTAGTCACAGACTCAGTGTATATTATGAATTACAAGCATATGTATCTTAATAAGACTTGAAATAACTGCTGAAAAATACTTACAGAATTCATCATAGCAAGCTGGGATGGATAAGCTTTATAAGGAAAGTTAATCTTCACCCCACCAATGGTATATTCAGACCACGCTGAAGACATCATACTTTCCTGTTTACTTCAGATTCCTAACTGCAACACATGTGAAAATCAATATTTAAAAAATGCCATTCAAAGAAAACCAGATACCCAACACTAGGACAGAAATCTGGAAATAAAAATTGGAATAAATATATAAACAGAACAAATGGAAGTGAAATAATTTAAAATCACCGCACTTGCGAGCAGTCTTGGAATCTAACACAACTGGTTGTGTATCCCTACTTTGCCAAAGCTGTGGACCAAGAGTTAGGAAATAAAGGTTCTAGATCAGATTGTGACAACTCCCTCATGTACCTTGATCATGTCTCTTCATTTCTCTAGACTAAGATCCTTACCTGTAACAATGCTTCATTTCAAAATGATTGTAAGGAGAAAAACTCCTTGGCATATAGCAGGTGTGCAATAATTCTTACTTCAAGGACAGTGTGATATAATGGAAAGAAGTGGGCTTTGGAGTCAGGCAAGCCTAAGTTTGAATTTCACTGTGTGAATCGCTTAAGGTCTCAGAGCCTGTGAAATGGAGATATTATCTATCTGATAGGATTTTATGCAAATTAACCAAGCACTGAATGAATCTAAACTCCAGTATCCAACACAGAGGAAGTGACCGACTTTAATCTCTGCCTCTTCTAAACCACCCCTTTTTAACCTAGGATCCACAGGTGTCATTCGGACACCATGACCTCCTGATAGTGCATGCGAAGGTTTCCGTGCATAGCTGCATTTTTCTCAAGAGGAAGTCCATAGGTTTCTCATTCCCAGAAACATATCTTAAGGAAATAACTGAAAATCCAGGGGGAAATGACATACACTGTTATCAAGTGATAAATTATTTGCAAGGGGGGAGGGGATAAATTCAATCTAGGGATGGTTAAAACAGCAATTCCATATATTGAAGCCAATAATAACCTTAACCACTGCTAATGTGTTCCCAGAGAATTTTAGGATATATATATATATATATATATATATATATATATATATATATATATATTTAATCCTCATTCAAGGATTTTTTCCCCCATTGATTTTTAGAGAGAGTGGAAGGGAGAGGGAGAAACAGAGAGGAAACACTGATGTGAGAAAGACACATCGATTGGCTGCCTCCCGCATTGCCCCCCCACCAGGGCGGGGAGCCTGCAACCGCAGTACATGCCCTGGACCGGAACCGAACCCCGGACCCTTCAGTGCGCAGGCCCACGCTCTATCCACTGAGCCAAAATGGCTAGGGCAACAACCACTATTCTAACCTAATAGTTTGTGACTCTATCTCTGACGCTCTGAGAATTAAATCTGGTGGAATCTAACCCCTTGTTTTGAAACCAACCACTCAACGCTGACCTAGTTACTCAGCTATTACCCAGAAATCAACCCATCCCCCCGCCCCGATTGTGACAAAAAGCTTCTCAAAACAGGGTAGCTTCCCCTTCAGAAGGGGGGAAGAGGGGTCTGCCAGCCGTTGTCGCCCCCTGCTGCCAAGTTACCGCGGGGCCCCGGGCCAATAACAGGCCTTTGCTCTAAAAAGGTGAGGACAGGCTCCCTCCTCCCAGGTTTGCTTCCGCCCACTGCCCTTCTCCCTGAGCTAGTTAAGACCCCGGAGGCGCAGGTGATCCCGCCAACACCGCAGAGCCCGCCGGGCGGCTGGGCGGCAGCAGAAGGCGCCCCTCCGTCAGGTGAAAGCACTCTCCCCACGGGTGACAGACTTGCCTGGTCTGAGGAAAACCGAAGCAACGCTGCCTGGGCTCCGACTCACAGGAGAACCAAGGACACGATGTCGGCGAGCAAACAAAGCGGAGCCCTGGCGCCGAGGAAAGGTCACAGCCTCTCTCTCCCTCGCTAGGCTGCTGCTCCTCGGGCCTGGTCGCGGGCCCGCGCCGCCTTATTTTTCCTCTCCTCCAGTTCTCATCAGTCCCCTGCACAGCTCTCCCCGACGAATTCCCGCCTCCCACCCCCTCGACTCCCGGCACCCAATCACCTGGACGAGCTCAGACAAACCAATCACACGCCAAGACTAGAAATCAAGCAACCAATCCAGGCGCGAGGTTAGAGCACGGGAATTCTGCGCCCAATGGAAGCCTCGCAATATCAATCGACCCGCGATAATTGGCGGCACCGGAAGACGAACTGGGGAAAAGCGAATGACTCCAAGCAAATACCAGGGATTTAGAGAGGCAGATCTGTTAGGCTTTTTGCAACCGGTGGTTTAACCCGTGTGTCAGTTCCTTGGGAAACCAGAAATGTTATTCTTAAGGTCTGTAGATACACGGAGAGGATACACCTTTGAGCCTTGCCGACCTCTCCTCTACGCGTTCTTCAATGCCGCTGGATTCAAAATTCCGAACTTTAATATAATAGAGTACCCAGGGTGTGGAAAAGAATGAGGCTGGAATGGCTGTCTACTGAACCGAACGAGGTGAAGGGTTCGTGACTACGGGCTACAATATCTCAATAATCAAGGATTCCCAGATACCAAATTCAACCAGAGAAGCGCTCTCGAGGTCTCTCCAGCACCAGATCACTTATGTCTACCTCCGTTAAGACTTATCCCTCCTAAAAAATCAATTTATTCTTCTTTGCCAAGAGTACACTTCAGTTTTCTCAAAGGTATACGGTTAATCATCGTCTCGCCAAAAGTATTTTTTTCATTCTGTAAAGCCTAAACTTGGCTCAAATAGTGTGCCAAAAAAGGAAAACCAGCTAGTTTCTCAAATCCGGGAAACTTCTTTGGGGGGAGAGAGGTGTGCTGCAGGAGGAGAGCCTCACATCTTCCCCCAAACGACAAAACTTAAGTCATAAAAATAAATTTTACTCTTTAATTTAGTAATTTCAGGTTGAGAAATTTATCCTAAAGAAGTAATCTTCAAGAAAAATTAACAATACCTTAATTGATCAGTGTCTATTATAATACTGGGGGGTAGGGGGGGACGACTATAAACTTCCCAGCCTAGTAATAGGGAGATGGTTATATCAATTCAATCAGTATGAAGCCAATAAAATAATTATAAAAACTAAGGAGCCTGCAAATAAATTCCATCTAAAGTTAAATTTAAAAAGACTCCACACTGGGTATTAAGAATTATATGAAAATATAAGCAAAGATGAAGGGAAGGTACAAAACTGTAATTTACTGTTAAGACAGTGGAATAAATGATAATTTATAAAAATCCCTTAGTATACCTTCAAATTATTATTCCGCTTTTATAATTTTTTAAATAACATTTTTACTTATTTCAGAGAAGAGCGAGAGAGATAAAAACATCATGATGAGAGAGAATCATTGATCGGTTGCCTCCTGCTCGCCCCACACTGGGAATCAAACCGTGACCTGGTTCATAGGTTCATGCTCAACCACTGAGCCAAGATAGCCAGGCTACAAGTTTTTTAAATATCTTTTAAGTAACTGCTCCAGGATAACTACTCTGACTCTTCTTGCCTAAATTTCTAAATTGCTCAATAGACTCTAACCTTGTGTTGCCATTTGATGTATGTGGCACAAAAGAAATAGAATCACCTATGCTCTGAAGCCACACAGTCCTAGATTCCAATTCCTTGAACTGTTCCTTTCAGATTAACAGTAGTGAAATGAAACAAAAAATACAACTTCATTTGATAAAGATGAATGTTTATAAACCAATATTCAAAATAGTTGCACACATCTGTTTTCACTTGAATAAAAAGTCACATTTTGACAAATTTTATAACCTTAACTTAAAATACTGAATATTAGCATTTACTAACATATTTACACATTTTATTTACATCATCAACAAATCTGATGAAAAACAGCATGTTATTATTTTAACACAGCAGGTTTTGACCAGTCTTTGAAAAATTATCCAAGAATGTGCACTGCATTCAGTTAGAAAACATATTTCAACCTTTTCTGAATTCCTAGAGGTTGGTTACCTACTCACAAAATATTCCAAAGCCTCAGGAGCAGGAGTATTTAATTTTAATAAAAGACTACAAAACGGCCTTGTTTAAAAATATGAAAATTCTAATGGTATTTTTTAAATGCTTTTATTTTTCACAAAAATTACTTAATTGAACATTAAGCAGCTACCATCTATAATACTGTACACTTCATGATTTGAAACAGCTACAAATTAGTTCTCATATAATACCCTTATGAGGTAGGACCAGTAGTAATCCCATTTTAAAAGGAGGAAAATGAGATGTGACTAATTGCTAGTAAAAAAGCTGAAGTTTAATTTCTTAAAAACCACGCTTTCTTATTAGCCTGCCTAATTTCTTTTATAAGTGAAGGGGTCTGTTTCAAGTGGGGCAATAGAAGGGATTATCTGTCATTCAGTTATATCTCAGAAAGCAAAGAGAAGTACCTTCTACATTGAATACTTAAGAAAATAAAATGAGGATTATGGATTACCTGAATGCAACTACCTAATAATCAATGGAAGTTACTAACAGAGGACTGCAAAATCCTTCAGCAACATGGTATTTTCCGTTTGTTTGTTTGTTTGTTTTTCTTATTTTTCCTGAGGTCCAAACATTGTATACATTTTCTTAGTCAAAGGTCTTCTAAGATTATGATGTGAATTATAATCCTAATGACAAACCAAGAGCTCTTTAATGTAATGGGTTGTATTACTCTAAAACTTAAATAGGTACCAATGTATTTCTGACCATTAGATAAGTTAGTAAAGCATTATAAAAATAAATTTTAAAAAAACTAAATGAGACCCTCCTTTCAGGTTCTTCTCTGCACAAAGATATTTCTGTATACACTTTTAAACCAGTATCTTAAAATCCCAAATTATTCAAGTATCTCTTTAAACATATGGCTTTACATAGTAGTAAAAAAGCAAACATGTAAAAATCTTAAAATTCTCACCTGTAATTCCATGAAAATCATTTACAAAAAGCTATTTGCCTTTTTTTAAAGCCTTCTCAATACCATTCCTTGAGAACTGGAATTTGATCTTGCATTACTATTACCTGCAATGCAAGTTTTAGAGATTTCTATTTGGGTATTTAAATTCCTAATTTTTCCTGAATTCTCCTTTTTCTCCCTCTCATCATTGCATAATTGTCACACTTTGTTACTAGCTCACAGCTAAAATAAACACTAGGACTACCCACAAACTCATTTTTATAAGAAATTAAAGGCATGGCAGTATTTCTTCACTTCAAAAGATAAATACAAAGACAAATTCACTTTCCAGTAATAAGTTGTTTAAATGTGCTCCCAATGTTGGGGGTGGTGGAGGGGAGGGGAGGCTACTACTATATAAACATACCAGCAAAGTAGATCCAAAGAACTGCCAATCAAATACAAGCAAGCATAATTCTCAAGAGAGTTATAAATTGTATTCATGTTGAATTGAACCATTTTACTGATTCCAAGGCGGTACTGTTCCCATTCAGTTTAGAGTTGTTATAAGATACAGATTCATATTGTGTATATGCAGCAACCATCTTAATTTTTTTAAGTTTTTTTTTAAATTCCACTAACACTCATGTTTATTATTTCAATTATTGTGCTTTCAATACAATGACAGAGCTGTACATCAGGATCCATGCTTCCAGTGTCCCTGGATCCATTTTTGTAAGATGAATCTTTACAGATTCCAGACCATCCACTTGGTTTCTCCTTTATTTGTTGAAGACCTAAAAACATATGGAAAAAATTTTAATTAAGGCAAGAAATCTAAAAAGGATTTTGTCTGTTCGAGATATTAAAACAAGTCTGAAAATAAGTTACTACTTACGTGTAATAATTGGATCAATGTCTCTTGTCTGAGTCGCAACATCAGAGGCACAGACTTGCCCTATTTGGATCAGCAAAGACATAATATCCTCATACAGTGGAGGAAATGCTCGACAAAAAGAGACTAAACTTGGCAGAGTTGGCATGAAAAAAGCATATCGCTTAGCCTGTGTTAAAACTGGAAAGAAGGAAACAATTTTTATCTTTACGGATATAAATTCAACATATATGGCCTATTCAATATACGAGTACCACGTTTGTGCTGAGGATACTGTTTTCTAAGACAGGGCCAGCCCCTGCCTTAGGGAGCTCACAATCCAGTAGTCAGCCATCATCCAACATTGAAATTCTTATGCCCACGCACTGTGATAAGTGTATCACATGCATTATTTCATGTAATTCTCAGAATCTTATGAAGGAGGAAAGTACTATACTGATACCTATTTTTATATGAGAAAACTCATAAATAAAACATAGTTTATCCCTGGCTGGTAGCACAATTGGTTGGAACACCATCCTGATACATCAAGGTTGAGGGTTCAATCCCTGGTCAGGGCACATACAATAATCAATCAATGCATATATAAGTGGGACAAAAAACTGATGTTCTTTTCTCTTTCTCTCGCTCCCTAAAATCAATTAAAACACACACACACACACACACACACACACACACACACAAAATATATATATAGTTTAATACATTTATTCAAGGCCATATAACCAGTTAGTGGTAGAGTTGGGATTCAACTCGGGCTTTAAGCTCTTAACCACTACAAATAATTATAATATGAGGTGAATACAATGGAAAGAAAAATGAGCAGGGTATTATGGGAGCACTGACAAAGAATATAAAATTAAGCCATTATTTTACAAAATTAAATTATAGTTCATATCTTTTAAAGTAGTTTATTTTCATACTATTTTACTCTAGGAACCAGAAGGTGGTTAAAATGTTAGGGCATGTTTTAAAACTTAAGAAAACAACTAATTTATGTGTCTTATTTACACATAGGACTATGTTTTTCTGGAACTCTAAGCATTTGTAATAATTGTAATTTGTTTTCTATTGATATAACTATTCAGAAAGTACATTTGATTTCCATTTATAACGTGTGGGAAGCTTATTATTTATTATAAACCTATACATAGTCATTCACAAAATGAACGATACAGTTTGCCTACCTATTCATCTCTACACTATAAATCACATTTATAATAGAAAAATTTTCAGAAGATGGCATAAATTAAACCTATTAGTGACACAGAAAACAGTGTCACTAAATTCAGAAAAACTATGTACTCTCTATGTTAGAAGTTTTCTCACTGATGTTGGTTGGCTACACACCTGTCAGCAAAGTTCCCATGACATTGACAGCTAAGCGAGCCACACTGAGTGACTTTGGTAATGCATACTGGATACACAAATGAGAAAGCAACTGGATAGCAAATATCTGCAATACAAAAATCCAAATATTACATGTTTCTGAAGAATGTCTTTTAGTGTTAAATTATTAAATGTTTTACATAACTAGCAAGACTAGAGAGAGATCAAAACTTATCTAAAGCTCTAAATGCTCATTACCTGTTTTTCAAGTTCTGGCTGTGCAATAAGCTCAGGTATGAAATCCAGACAGATGTGCATAGATGGAATGCCTGCGACCGTCAGAGGCAAAAGTTCACATGGATAGCCCTATCCCAACAAAAAAGGAGGGAAAAGATATAAAGAAAGTAAGTGTAGGTCCAATACAGATAAAAATATAAAGGAAGGTTTCACTTCCTTTATGTAAAAGCTGCTATATCTATCCTGGCATTTCACCTTTCTGATGCACTAGAATAAATTATCTAAACACTTTAACAGGCTGAAATAAAATTTTAAAAATCTGATTTTTCTCCATATTGCAGAGGAACATGATTATTTGTGTTATCTCCTGTTTCTAAATGATTCCTACTAATTTAGTATTCAAATCCTCCACCCCCACAAAAAAAAGTTCAACCATAAAGCAACATTCTTTGAAAACAGACCTGAAAGTGAACAAGCTTAGCAATGTTGGGATCTGCAATGTACATTTGGTGCAAAAGACAACAGATAAGGCACTGAACTTCTCGAAGGTTACAAAGCAAATTGTCTTCTCCTTCCTCCATTCCCTTATTTGGAGTGCTGGTAGTAATAACACTTTGAACATTCCTTAGCAAGCTGTCTGGATTGACACCCTTTGCTTTCTCCTCTTCAGTAGGTAAGCAAATCTCCAAGAGAATCTGGACAGCTGCACTATCCTACGAGCAAATAAAACAGTGAATTTAGGAAGTTTCTGATAAGTTTATTTGAAACAAATCTGATTTTGTTTTCACATGAACAAAAGTTAAAATTATAACAAAGTTACTTCTAGGGGGAAAGTGAGCAATCTATAGGCAGTGGGTCTCAACTTTTTTAGGGTTATAAACCCTTTTAAGAATCTGAAGAAAACTATACATCCTCTCCCTATAAAAATTAACATATAGAAACAAACATACTGCATCAATTCAGACTGGTCACATATCCCATAGACTCCAGTTTAAGAATATCTACTAGAAGAGTTTTCTGATTCAGTGACATCCAAAACAGGCCATAGGCAAAAAAATGACTTCCACCAAAATGTCCTTTCTGACCAGCCAGCATGGTTCAGTGGTTGAGCGCCGACCCATGAACTAGGAGGTCACGATTCGATTCCCGGTCAGAGCACATGCCCAGGTTGTAGGCTCAATCCTCAGTAGAGAGCTCGCAGGAGGCAGCTGATCAACGATTCTCTCTCATCATTGATGTTTCTGTCTCTCCTTCTCCTTCCTCTCTCTGAAATCAATAAAAATATATATTTTTTAAAATGTCCTTTCCTTCCTCATAAATTCCTACTTCTCCCAGTATCACCCTATCCTGTATTATCCTTTTTTTCTCACTTGGCTACCAGCTAATTAATTCCTCTAAAGATGGTGGTTAATATTTAATGCCTAAAAGTCACTTCCCAAAGCTTTTTTCCCTTTTAATTTGAAGATGGGCTTTTTAAGGCCCTGGTTTTGCAAGGAAAAAGTCTACCTTACCATCCATTCCACCTGTGAAACTCAATGTTGCTCAGTCTACAAGCTGGAGTGTCATTTCATAGAATAGTAGTTCCTTAAGGGGTGCTTTTCTTAACACCCCTACATATAAAGGAAAGCTATAATCACTCTCATCTCACAGGAAGGCGTAAAAAAAATTAATGTATGACATGCATCTCTAAAAGACAGACATTGTCTGAATAAAACAATTCCTTCATCTCATTAAAAACTTGATTATAAAGTAAGGTTAGGCTTACGTTAGAATCACTTATGGAGTAAGGTTAGCTTTGCTTTATAATCATAATTCTTGGGTTGTGGGGTTCTTGGCTTAGGGTTATTATGTTTTGTTTTGTTTATATTTGTTCTTTGGAGCCAGACTGCCCAGGCTTGGATCCTAGCTCTGCCACTTACTAGATGTGTAACTTTGAGCAAGTCACTTAACCTCTCTGGGTCTCATTCTCCTTTAAAAATGGAAATAATAATACTCCATACCTTATAAGTTGGTTGTAAAGATTAAATAAGTTAATATACATAAAGAACTTAGAATAATACCCAGTATATAGTAAGCATTATATAAATGGTAGCTATTAAGATTCTCAATGCCTTATTGGAAACTGAGGGCCAGATTTATTTTCAAACTCAGAATTATTTTTACTGAAATATTATATAATGCCACCAGCAGAGACTAGGGTAGTACGCTATAATCAAACATATTTATACTTCTGCAGCAAACATACCAATATTCACCTTAAGTAGAATAACGGTCATAAATAGTTTCACATCAATTCAAGTTTGTCAAAAATGAGGTCATGTTTTTCTGCCAACTGAATTACCACAAAAGAGCCTCAGTTTCCATAGCCTTTGGGATATCTGTATTACAGATAAGGGATTGTGGAACTATATTATTCTCTTGTTTTTCCTATTACCAATGAAAAGATTTCAGAAAATATATTTTAAACTAAGAAAATATTTCTGCTTTGCAGACCTCATATTTCTTTACATTTAATCATCTCACATCTCCTTTACTATTCAAAATGACTACTTAAGGCTTCAGTAAAATTCTACACTTACAAAATTTTTCTAAATATAAAATTGAACTGCTTCTGTTATCATAGTACTTAACATTGCTTGACATTTTATGATATGCGAGATGGGCAAAAGTAGGTTTACAGTTGTTCATATGGAAAATAATATAATCCTATATAATAAAAGGCTAATATGCAAATTGTCCCCTCGACCGGGTGTTCAACTGGGAGTTCAACAGGGAGTTCGACCAGGGAGCAGGGCCAGCTGGCCAACCACCTGCAGCCCCTGCCCCTGGCTGGCCCCCTCACCCTGATCGGCTCTCCCATCCCGATCAGGGGTGGGGCCGTCCAGCCAACTGCTCACAGCCCCTACCCGTGGCCAGCACAGCCCAATCGGCCCTAATTGGGGCGGGCCAGCTGGACCCCACCCATGCACAAATTCATGCACTGGGCCTCTAGTTAATCCTATATTATAAAAGCCTAATATGCAAATTGTCCCCTCAACTGGGAGCTCGACCACTCGCTTATGACATGCGCTGACCACCAGGGGGTGGCATGGAACATGGTGTGTGTCAGTGACAAGGCACTGCCAGCCCCTATGGTCCCCGACAAGAGTGGGACCTCGGCGGGATGGTGAAGCATATGAGCAGGTGGTGCCAGGCCAAGGCAGGTGTGAGTGGGGGCCAGACTGCCCCACCAATTGCTCTGCAGACAGCAGTGGCGGCAGCAGAGGGGAGCAGGGCCGCAGCCCCCAGGAACTGAGGGAGCCAGGTGGGGGGCCGGCCCTGATTGACTGCCCCACAGGCGGGATGGTGGAACAGGTGAGGGGACGGCACCAGGCCAAGGCGGGGTGCCAGGCGGGGGCTGCAGGGCTGCGGGGCTGCAAAGCTGGAGGAGTGAGCTGGGGCCTGATCCCCACAGGCCACTCCGAGGGACCCACCAGTGCATGAATTCATGCACCGAGCCTCTAGTAAATAATAACACAAGAATAAACTGTTTCACATACACCTATAAACCTACTTTTGCCCTACTCTGTATATATACTATCTATTTCTTGTTCTGTTTGTCTCCACCATTTAATTTTTTTCCATTTGATTTTTTAAAAATATGTTTTTATTGATTTCAGTGAGGGAGAGGGAGAGAGATAGAAACATCAATGATGAAAGAGAATCATCAATCAGTTGCCTCCTGTACGCCCCCTCCTGGGGATCAAGCCTGCAACCCAGGCACGTGCCCTTGACCAGAATCGAACTTGGGACCCTTCCGTCTGCAGGCCAACATTCTATACATTGAGCCAAATCGGCTAGGGCCACCATTTGATTTTAAGAAGCAGGGTTTTATGTTTTGTTAAAATGTAAATCTGATTTAAATGTCTATTATATTAGTATCATGAAGCTCTGGCTGAGTGTCTTAATTGGGTGGAGCATCGTCCTATACACCAAAAAGGTTGTGGGTTCAATTTCCAGTCAGGGGACATACCTAGATTGCAGGTTCGATCCCCAGTCAGGGCGAGAGAACAGGAGGCAACCAATCAATATTTCTCACATCGATGTTTCTCTCTCTCCTCTCTCTGTCTCTCTCTCCCTTCCTCCCAAATCTTTGGGTGAGGATAAAAAAAATTAATATCATATTATTTCTGATTTAAGTAATACAGTCCATCTGATATTTAGAAGCAAGGGTAACACCACTATATTATATTCCGTAAAAAAAAGGAATGCACAATATGTCACCTTTGTACAGAGAGAGCACATGCCTTCTACTTAATTGATTATATTAATAGTGAAGCACTTGCCCCTTTTTACTAAATTTTACTTTATTACCTGAGCAGCCAGTAATGCATTTTTCAATTCTTCTCTAGTAACTTCTGGGCCATCAGTTTGTCCAACTAAACCTAATGTATTATTCTGGGAAGACCTATCCTGCTCTGCTGTTTCCTTCAGATGAGCACTAAGGTAAGCTTTGGATGCAAGAAGATATCCATTCAACATGTGTAGAGTAATATCCATCAATGGGGGGCATCTATATAAAGAAAGAAGAAAAATACATGAGAAAGAATATAAATGTATAAATTAGCCAGAACATGACCAATTAGTTTGACTTGAATAGTACCTGAAAAGAGTGGAAAAGTAACACTTTTCCCACTGAAATATTCATTCTCAAAATAAAAGTTTAATATGTCTTATTTCTCTATATTTCAAGATTATATAAGAGTATTTACTTCCTCTTACCAGCTATAATGTATACTGTATGCCCTAGAGAAACGACATTCTAATTTGCAGAAAATGGCACTACCAGTAAATCTTTTAGATCTGATCATGCAAAGCAGCTGTCTTCAAAGAAAAATATTCTATTATTGATAAGATGACGGAGACTGCAGCAGAATATTTACTCTTTCTACTCCTAACTCTTGCTTGTTTGGAGCAAGACAACTCTGTATTCCAAGAGTGCTTTATCCACTTGACCTGGAAAAAATATTTACCGAGCCTCAGTTTCCTCGTCTATAAAATAAGTACAGTTATTCATTCCTCGAATAACTGAATTAAATGTAAAAAAGGAAACAAAAAAGATAAATTGGTAATGACTAAAATTTTTAAACCGAGCCCTTAGAAAACCCTAAAATGCCATTTCTCAGTCTATCACAGAGAGAACTAGCATGTGTGCATAAATGGCATTATAGCTTTGTTTACAAATGTAACACAATGTGAAAGCTTAAATGTCCATAAATATCAGTATGTCAATGGTTTTTGTGAAATGTCTACATTTCTTATAATAACTATGCATGTGTTTACGGTGGAAAAAATATGTCAATGGTTAAATAAACTATAGCAATGTTTCCCAAAATTAAAGATTAAGAATCACCTAGAGTATGCATTTAAAAAATAAAATTCCAAACTCTCCTCCAGACATTCTGTATGTTTCTGGAGGACAGGCCTGGTAATCTATATATGGAATACTACGTAACAGTTAAAACAAATGAGGTAGAACTATGCATACTAATATGGGAAACATTGAACACAGTAAGTTTTTTTAAAAGAACAAAATAATTCCCAAAATATACTACTACTACTATTTTTTAAAACTACGCAAAACAAAAAGTAAATACTTCTATTTATAAATTAGTAAATACATAGAAAGTAAAGCTACATACACACCATTTTGACATCAAAGTTTCCTCTAGAGATGGAACTGGGATTGATCAAAAAGGACCAAGGAATTTTGATTTAGCAATGACAGTATGGTAGAGATAACAGAGAACAAGACTTTTCACCTGAAGAACTTTTTTCTTGTGAAACTTCTTATTTATTCACTTATTAATGTGTATTATGAAAACTTCCATATATACATAAAAGAGGAAATATTATAATGAACCTCCAAGAACTCACTAGCTTCAACAGTTATCTACACAAGGCTAGTCTGATTTCATCTAGACCTCCATCCACTTTCCCATCACCAATACTGAGTTAGTGCAAAGCAAATCCTAAACATCATGAATTTTTTTTTTAAATATATTTCTTTATTGATTTCAGAGAGGAAGGGAGAGGGATAGAGAGAAACATCAATGATGAGAGAGAATCATTGATCGGCTGCCTCCTGCATGCCCCCTATTGGGGATCGAACCCACAACCTGGGCATGTGCCCTTGGCCGGAATCGAACCTGGAACCCTTCATTCCGCAGGCTGATGCTCTATCCACCGGCTAGGGGTACATCACGAATTTTTATATGTGTATATCTTTTCATATTGTTTGACTTGTTAAAATACGTGTGAATGACCACTTGTTAAAAAATAAATTTTTAGCCCTGACCGGTTTGGCTCAGTTGATAAGAGCGCCAGCCTGCGGACTGAAGGGTCCCGGGTTCGATTCCGGTAAGGGCATGTACCTTGGTTGTGGGCACATCCCCAGTGCGGGGTGTGCAGGAGGCAGTTGATCGGTGTTTCTCTCTCATCGATGTTTCTAGCTCTCTGTCCCTCTCCCTTTCTCTCTGTAAAAAAAAAAAAATCAATAAAATATAAAATAAAATAAAAAATAAATTTTTTAAAATGAACAAAATCAAAAGACAAAATAAGAGAATAAAGGGAAAAACAGCAATCCTATCTAATAAAAGAGTAATATGCAAATTGACCATCACTCCAACACACAAGATGACTGCCCCCATGTGGACACAAGATGGCCAGCAGGGAAGGGCAGTTGGGAGGGACCAGGCCTGCAAGGGAGGGCAGTTGGGGGCGATTAAGCCTGCAGGAGAGGAAGTTAGGTGTGACCAGGCCAGCAAAGGAGGGAAGTTGGGGGCGACCAGGCCTGCAGGGAAGGGTAGTTGGGGGGGCACCCAGGCCTGTAGGAGAGAGCAGTTGGGGGGGACCAGGCCTGCAGGGGAGGGCAGTTAGGGGTCACCAGGCCTACAGGGGAGGGCAGTTAGGGGTGACCAGGCCTGCAGGGGAAGGCAGTTAGGGGCAATCAGGCTGGCAGGGGAGCAGTTAGGCATCAATCAGGCTGGCAGGGGAGTGTTTAGGGGGTGATCAGGCTGGCAGGCAGAAGTGGTTAGGGGCAATCAGGAAGGCAGGCAGGCGAGCAGTTGGGAGCCAGCTGTCTTGGATCGGGCCTAAACGGGCAGCCGGACATCCCTCAAGGGGTCCCTGATTGGAAAGGGTGCAGGCTGGGCTGAGGGACACACACACCCCCGTGCACAAATTTCGTGCACCAGGCCTCTAGTATATATACAAAGAGCTAATATCCTTTATAAAGAGCTCTTTAAAATAAAAAAATAAATAAAAAGATAAGCAATCCAATATAAAGGTAGGCTAAAATATAAAGAAGAAATATCAATAGCCAATAAGTACATTAAAATATTCAATCTAAAATATAAATTGAAATGGGTATCCATTTTTCACCTATGAAATCGGGAAATATATAAAACAGTGTAGGGAAGTGTGCAATATCAAACAGTTATGGGAATGTAAACTGGTTCAGCATTTCTGGATGACAATTAAAATTGGAATCAGCCCTAGCTGGTTTGGCTCAGTGGATGGAGCATTGGCCTGCAAACTGAAGGGTTCCAGGTTCGATTCCGGTCAAGGGCACATGCCTGGGTTGTGGGCTCGATCCCCAGTGGGGGACTTGCAGGAGGCAGCCGATCCATGATCCTCTCTCATCATGGATGTTTCTATCTCTCTCTCCCTCTTCCTTCCTCTCTGAAATAAAAAAATATATATATTTTTTAAAAATTGGAATCAAAAGTCCTGAAAATGAGTGTTACTTTTGCCCCAATAATCCCATTTTTAAGAATCTATTCTGTCCTGTCCAGTGTTGCTAAGTGGTTAGAGTGTTGTCCCCCTTTCCATGCCCCCCCCCACCCCCAGCTAAGTGTAGTGGGTTCAATTCCTGGTCAAGGGCATGTACCTGGGTTGCCGGTTTGCTCCCCGCCCCCCATCAGGGTGTGTAGGAGAAGCAACCAGTCAATGTTTTTTTCTCTCACGACAATGTTTCTTTCTCTTTCTCTCTTTCTCCCTCTCCCTCCCTCCCTTCAACTCTCTCTGAAAAGCCATGGGAAAAACATCTTCAGGTGAGGATTAACAACAACAAAAAAATTTATTTTAAAGAATATATTCTGAGGAAGTACTCAGTATATAGAACAGTCACTACAGCACTACTGATAACAATATAAAAATAAATAAAATATCCAATAAGAGACTGAGCTAAGCATATCTATGGGGATATCATGTGGCCAATTAATATAAGAATATCTATTAAAATGAGGAAAGGTTCAGAAGTGAAGTAAAAAAATCCAGGCTACAGAAACATTACATACATATGATGGCATAATTTAACAACTTCCTGAACAACTGGAGCACTTCAGGTGAAAAGTTACCTACTTAGGTAGATTTTTAACAAACTGATAAATTGTTTTAGAAGTGGCTCTTTTCTAGAAGTGTTATTTTATTACTAGAGGCCTGGTGCATGAAATTCATGCACGGGTAGGGTCCCTAGGCCTGGCCGGCGATCAGGGCCAATCAGGGCCTTCTGGCTGCCGGCCGGGGCCTTCCTTCATTCCGTGCCACCCCCTGGTGGTCAGCACACCTCATAGCAAGTGAGCAAACTCCTGGTCTTCTGGTCAAACTCCCGAGGGAACACTTTGCATATTAGCCTTTTATATATATATATATATGTTGTTTTCCTTTTATTAGATATTTAATGTCACTTACACTACCAGTATTTATTCTGATTCCTAGTTCCTATGATACCCTGAGCTCGCCAAATCATATTTGGCTGATTTTGCACGTTTTGTCACTTCAAGAATATCATCCTCAGGTTTGAGGGCAGATGAGTCTATAGAGTATATTCTAGTTAGTCTTTACTCATTTCTTTAAACCACCTAGCGCAAAGCTTCCCTTCTTAAATTATCACCTAAATGACCTCATGAGCCTATTAATCAAGGCTTCCCCATAATATCACCCTAATCTAATATTCCAATTCTAAAATTGTTCCTTTTTTTTTTTTGCTTTATTTGCCTTTATTGGCTCTCAAGCTTCGTCCTGGCTGAAGCAACACATAATGGGAAAGGGATGCCACCTGAAAATGACAGGTGCCAGCGCTGGGTCTCCACACCTGTAGCCCCACTGCTTTCAGCTTTCCCCCAGCAGCTGCCTCCTGCGTGGTCCCCATCCACCACTCCAAACCAGAAGAAACCACCACCATCCACCAGACCACATATACCACGGTGTGTCAGTCTTTTCTCCCAACACTCGAAGAAACCACAATCCCTCGGTCCGATTTGGGTTTGGAGAACAGGGACAGAGAAAGACACAGGTGCAGGGTCTGGCGCCACTCTGTTTGGTGCAGTCTCAGAAAAGTCACGGAGGTCTCAGGGAGCTGATTCAGGAGTAACACAGACATTTTGATTCACCAAAATGGTGCCCACTGCCTTACACCCTTTAGACAAACTGCCGGTTCTAGCATTTCAGACAGGAGTGCCTTTGGCCCTTTTCTTTGCCTCTTGTTTCTCAGGGTAGTCCCAGGGTTCAATGGAGACTCTCTCCAGATTCAGCATGGGCTCCTTGGTACTGGTGTCCCCATTTTTCTGTCGCTCTGCCAGAATCATGGCCCGAAGCAGCAGCGAGTAGGGCATGGAGCGCAGTGTCCTCTGGCATCGGCGTGAAAGCGGTGAAGGCCGCCTCCTTGTGCTTGGGCACCAGCCACCAGTCGTGGTACATGGTGTGTTCAATCTCCTGGGCCTCACTCGCCGTCTTTCCTTTGAAGGTCAGGATGCCCCAGGCCTTACCATAGTCCAAGTTCTGCACCGTGTAGTCTGGCCGGACACGCGTGAGGCGCTGGTAGCACGGTTCGTCGTGCTGCCACAGCCAGGACTTGCGCGTGACTAGGCGGCCCAGGCCGAAGAACGGGAGGCAGCCGAGCAACTGCAGGAGGCGGCTTTCGCGACACACGTCCCCCTGGGCCCGCATGGGCAGCTGGCAGCCCGGGTAAGGCCGAGTCAGCGTCTTGTGGTCCAGGGCATAGAGCTTGAGTTGCGTGGCCGCTCCCATCGCTCGCGTAGCACCCACACACAGCGGGCCAGCTCGGCGATCAGCCACGGCCGCACCTTCTTGCGCGCCATGGCCTGCCCGGCCTACCAGCTTTGGTTATAAGCAGCAGCCCGGCTATTATATTTGGTTATTAGCACTTCGCTAAGCCCCTAAAATTGTTCTTCTTAAAAACTTACCCTTCCACGCTAGTCCTTTTTATTTTTGCTTTTACACTTTTCTTTATACTATTCTTTTGCCCACAATATCTTCCCTGATCCCCTAACCACCACCATTATAGTCTGTTCATCTAAATCCTATTTTTATCCTTTAAAATACTACTCAGGTCTGACTTCCTCCTCATCTTTCCTGAACTTTTTAACAGCATTCACTTACTATACCATTCATCTACCTGTGACCATATTATTTAACTTTCCATTTATTTGTCTTATGCAGGTGACAATCACTTTGAAGGCAGGTCCCTCAACTTATATATCTTTGATATTATTTAAAACTAGAAATTCAAACATTAATGATGTGAATTAATTAATTATGCCCCTTGAAGTGAAGCCACTTCAAAGCAATTAGGTTTGGCAATTGGCAAGGAAATCTAGACAAATATGGACTCAGTGAAGCTAACATCGCAAGTGAGAATGCCAAAAAGATCACAGTTGCAATGCATGTAATGGTTCACAATAAATCAATTTCTTTAAAAGCCTTTTCAACAATGTTAGGAGAAATGGTATTATTCTTTACTAGTCTTGCTCTGCGAGAAAAAACAGCCATTATTAAGGGTTGCCAACACAAGAATGATATTTCTTTTTTTTTTTAAGAATGATATTTCTTTAAGGCTAGGTTTATTAATCACATATTAAATATTAAACTGAATATATAGTTCATGAACATAGACAACTTAAAAAAAAAACCCACCTCACAGATCATACTACAAGAACCAGTTACTACAAGAATCTTAGACATAAGTTTAAACTGAATTTCTTTGACTCTCCAATGTGAAACCCTATAATAAAAATGAAATTCACATGACACATACCTGTGTACCCTCTGATCACATCTTAGAACAATGAGAGGATCTATCATCAGGTCATTCTGAGTATACTTTTGTTGTCGAACAAACTTTATTGAAGGTTGAAGTGCATTGACTGTCATTACCCACAGCCTGATGAGAAAATAATCACATGTTCAAAAACAATTATATTATGAGTGAAACATGTAGCCATCTAGTCCTTTCTATCTTAAAAAGATATATTCAGGGGAGAAAGAGAAAACTGGTGTGAATGAACTTCGAAAATTAAAAATTATAGAAATCTAACCTATTGTTATGTCTCTAAAACAAATGAAGTTAAAACATTAAACAAAAAGTAGTTTCAAAAATCTTCACCACTGTAATAGACTAATCATGGCATTTAAAATAAAAATCTGAATTAAGCCCTCAGTAATACCATACTTGCTATGACTATGTAAGTAATTGAGCCTGTCTGAACTGTTTCCTCATCTATAAAACAGTAATATAATACCTGTAAATGAAATAACTTACCAAAGTTTGCACTTTCAAACTGTATTTGGCCCCACAAATTAAGTCACTGTTCTATATGTATCATCATAAAATTTTAATGTGAGGTGCCACTTTGAAGTGAGACATCAACAGACTATAAACATAGTTATTAAACTTACTGTACATCAGAATTATTGAATGACATACCAATGTGGAGGGTACCTGATCTCCTACAGTTAAGCCCAGGAGTCCACTAGTCCCACCTCACACACACAGGTTGTCCACTCTTAAATATGAATGGACAGCCAAGAATCATCAGATATTTAAAGAACGCTTCTATTTTGAAAGATTTAAATATACAAATGAAGGAATGGGACTCCAAGAAACAGAATGTTTGGATGAGAAGGAAAATAAATTTTTTAAACCTATAATTAATATCCTTAAAGGACAGAATATTTCATATATGAAAACAAGAACAGGAGGCATTATAAAATATTCAGATCAGAGCTCTTAGAAATTAAGAATATAACAGAATTTTTTTAATTCAAAGGAAAGATCAGATGATAACACTGAAGAAGTATTAAAAAAAAGTATATTCAAAAGACAAATTTTTAAAATAGAGGAAAGTCCAACCAACGTGGCTCAATGGTTGAGCATCGATAGGCCTATGAACCAGGAGGTCACAGTTCAATTCCCAGTCAGGGCACATGTCTGGGTTGCAGGCTCAATCCCCAGTGTGGGGCATGCAGGAGGCAGCTGATCAATGATACTCTCTCATCAGTGATGTTTCTATCTCTATATCCCTCTCTCCCTCTCTGAAATCAATAAAATATTTTTTTCAAAAGGATTTGGAATTGGTATAACATCATTATTCAACACCAATAAGGGAAGCCCCGATTCAGTCAATAGAATGAAGCCTTCAAATTTCTAAAAAGAAAAATGAGCTAGAATTCTACATTGAGGCTAAATATCAATCACATGTGAGGGGAAAAATAAAAATCTTCTCAGACAGACAAGTCTCAAAAAAAAAAAAAAATGTTTCCCAAACACCTTTTTCTCAGGAAGCAACTTGAGTGTGAGTTCCACTCATAGAAATGAGGAACTAAACTGAGTAAGAGAAAAACATGGAATCCAACAAAGAAGAGAGACAAAGCAATTCCAGATGGCAACTGTGCATATCCCAGATTCAAGCATGAGAAAAAGCTGTGAGAGGAATGTTTCCAAGAAAAAAAAAAATGTTGTTGATGTGTTATAACTAACTGTAAAGTAAATTTCCCCTCAATAATGAAGTTTAGGGATGAATAAGTTACCTATGCAAAATCTGAGTGAATGGATAGAGGCAAGTAGGGTTTGTGTGTGGGGTAGGGAGGAAGCAGTTGTATAAGTAGGAAATTGTAATCAAAGGATATTCCACAGATCAAGTATAAATAACACTTATGTAGTCATAATAATATGCACACTGAATATTGCTTTAACCAAAAGTTTTTTGAGATAACTATGTTAAGAGAAAACGAGAAAAGGAAAGTATGTATTGGTGGCCGAGGGACTCACAAGGGAGAAAGCAGGTACTAAATCTTCATCTTGTATAGTAGTAAGTCAAAATATCTAAATTGGAAAGTCAGGGAATCATAGTAATTATAAGCATAATTATTGTGACATATGGAGAAACATTAATGCCAGAATAAAAAGATAAAAGCTGAAAACAGTGGTCTTTAGGGAATAATATTCTAAAACAGGAAGGTATAGGCAGACCTTATATACTATTTATGTCCATTTATTAATTTTCTAGAGACCTGGTGCATAGGATTTGTGCACTGGTGAGGGGCATGGCCTGTGAGATTGGCCTGCTGTGGGAGCTCCACTCATGCCAGTTAGCCGAGCAGTGTTTCCACTGTAGAGCGCACTGACCACCAGGGGGCAGCTCCTGTCTTGAGCAACTGCCCCCTAGTGGTCAGTGCACATCATAGTGAGTGGTCGACCAGTCATTCTTGTTGTTACGCCATTTGGTCACTAGGCTTTTATTATATAGGATATGTCAGTTTACTTATAATTAATTTCTTTATAATTAATATGAAATTTAATTTACTTATAATCTAAAATTATTTTTTAATTTAAAAAGTATAAATATTTCCAGACCTCCTGAATCAAAATCTCAGGTTAAGTCAGCCCAGTATTGTCTTTTAGAGCTGACCAGGTGTCTTTGATACAATCTATGTATGAGTAGAGACCCATTGACTAAAGACTAAATAATTAATGCAATGTTCTTCAAACTTACTGCACACTGAAATCACCTAGAGAATCGTTTAAAAGAATACCAATGCTTGACTCCACCCATAGACATTCTTCACATATTCAACAATTTTTTTAACATTTAAGTTTAGGTTATTGTATATAATCACTGCTATACATTTATCTATTACATGTAATAATACACTAAAATTACCTTCTAGGCATCACAGTATTAAGAACCATCCAGAGTTTATTGACTGTTTGAAGAATTCGCCGCGGAACCCCGGCATTCAATAGCTGGTTCATATTGGATGTTAATACTTCTGCATATGGTATGAGTTCACTGGCAGAGAGTAGAGTCAAGTGTTCTAGAATCTGCATCACTTGTGTGTGACTTACTGGGACAGCTGAAAATGCTAAAAAGAAAACTTAGCAGTCATAATCTAAATTCTATACAGCTTACCAAAGATGAAGTAATATTGCTCTATCACAGCGATTTTCAACCCTTTTCATCTCATGGCACACATAAACTGATTACTAAAATTCTGTGGCACACCAAAACATATATTTTTTGACAATATGACAAAAAAAATAGGTATAATTTTGATTCCTTCACACCTGATGGTTATTGTTGTGTTGGCTATTGTCATTTTTTATTTGATAATCTAAGGGAAAAGAGGTCTTCCATGTTTTAAATATGCTTGCATCACACTGGCTGAATGTTGCACTGTCAGACTATAGATCAAGCAAATCAAGAAAACAATGTTGCTTTAAAAAAAGTAAAACTTTCAATCCTACCCATAGTTTTGGCTATATTTAGAGTAAAGACCTTAAGAAAAATTCATGTTAACTGTAATTATTTCATAGAGAACAAAAAATATCTTGTTTTTAAATTCACAGTAGAGACGTAAGACGAATGTCATTTCCTTGATGATTCAGACTAATTTTACAAACTGACTGAAATAGAGAGAAAAAGGAAGATGGTTGCCTATGGGAAGGCAGACTGCAAAATAGTGTGTCAGTGAGAAAACAAAGGGAGAGTGTGTGGTTGCACGGGGAGTGTTTGTTGGTGAGTTGAGGGACAGCTATACTCCAGAAGACTGTGGCGAACTGCTGGACGGGGCTCCCCTGACTGGGCAGCCCCTACTGCTGCTGGGTTCCCTCACGGAGCAACCAGCTCGGACACAGAGACCACGCCATCTTGAAAGGGAAAGTGGATTTTGTCGAGAATGTGAAAAGCCCGGGGAATCCATAACTATGGCACCCACCGAACAGCTGTGAACCCAAGAACACCGGTCCCCAATTGGCGCAAACACACGGATTCAGAGGAGCTCTACACTCCACCACGGAAAGGAGAGAGAGAACTATATAACCAGACACCCAGAGAAGAGAGACCATGGGGAGACAAAGAAACAGCCTGCATATGAAAGAAAAGCAGGCATCACCAGAAAAGGAAGTAAACGAAATAGAGGCAAGCAACCTGTCAGAGAAAGAATTCAGAGAAATGGTCATAAGGTGGCTGAAAAGAATGGAAGACAAATTCGACAATATGTGTAAGAACCAAGAGGAAATGAAGAAGAACCAAGAAGAAATGAAAAATGACATTGCTGCTGTAAAGAACTCAAGAGTAGACTACAAGAAGCAGAGGACCGCATCAGTGAGCTAGAAGACAAGGTAGGAAAAAGGACCAAGTAGAGCAGCTTCTAGAAAAAAAAAAATTAAAAAGCAGGAGGAGAGCCTAAGGGAACTTTGGGACAACACGAAACAAAACAACATCCATATAATAGGGGTTCCAGAAGGAGAGGAAACTGAGCAAGGAATAGAAACCCTGTTTGAAGAAATAATGACAGAAAACTTCCCTAATATAGGGAAGAAAAAACCCACACAAATCCAAGAAGCTCACAGAGTCCCAAGCAAAATGAACCCTAAAAGACCGACACCAAGGCACATGATAATAAAACTGGCAAACACCAACGACAAAGAATCTTAATAGCGGCCAGAGAGAGACAGAAAGTTACCTACAAAGGAACCCCCATTAGACTAGCAACTGATTTCTCAACAGAAACTCATCAGGCCAGAAGGGAATGGAATGAAATATACAAAGTCATGCAAAGGAAGGCTCTGAATCCAAGAACACTGTACCCAGCAAGGCTATCAATCAAAATTGAAGGTGAAATCAGGAGCTTCATAGATAAAAAAGGACTAAGGGAGTTTATTACCACCAACCAGCAATGCAAGAAATGCTAAAGGGTCTGCTGTACAAAAAAGAAATAGGAAGCGAGGAAGAAAGAGAGGGGTAAAGAATAAAAATGGCGACAAATAAGTACCTATCAATAACTTTAAATGTAAATGGATTAAATGTCCCAATCAAAAGATATTGGGTAATGGATTAGATAATAAAACATGACCCATATATCTGCTGTCTACAAGAAACCCACTTCAGAAAAAAAGACGCACACAGACGGATGGTGAAGGGATGGAAAAAGGTTTTTCAGGCGAATGGAAATGAAAAAAAAGCTGGGGTAGCAATACTTATATCTGACAAATTAGATCTCAAAGTGAAGGACATAACAAGAGATAAGGAAGGCCACTTCATAATACTAAAGGGAGCAATCCAACAAGAAGAAATAACTCTGGTAAACATATATGCGCACAATATAGGAGCACCTAAATACATAAAAAAAACTCCTGGAGGATATTAAGGGAGAGATTGACAGCAATACAATCATAGTAGAGGACTTTAATACACCACTATCACCATTGGACAAATCCTCTAAACAAAAAATCAGCAAAGAAACATCAATTCTAAATGACTCACTAGACCAGATGGAATTAATTGACATCTTCAGAACATTTCACCCCAAAACCACAGAACATACATTCTTCTCAAGTACACATGGGTCATTTTCAAAGATAGATAATATATTGGGGCATAGGCAAAGTCTCTTCAAATTCAAGAAGATAGAAACCATATCAAGCATCTTCTCAGATCACAGTGGCATAAAACTGGAAATCAACTACAATAAAAACAATCCAAAAAAATCAAACACATGGAGACTAAACAGCATGCTATTAAACAATGACTGGGTTACTAGAGAGATCAAAGAAGAAATAAAAAACATCATGGCAACAAATGACAATGAAAACACAACAATCCAAAATCTATGGGACACAGCGAAAGTAGTCTTGAGAGGGAAGTTCATAGCTCTACAAGCATACTGCAAAAAAACAAGAAACAATGGTAATAAATTACCTAACCCTACAACTCAAAGAGTTAGAAAGAGAGCAACAAGAAAAGCCCAGTGTCAGCAGAAGGAAGGAAATAATAAAGATCAGAGCAGAGATAAACGACATAGAGACAAAAAAACAATACAAAAGATCAACAAAACCAAGAGCTGGTTCTTTGAAAGGATAGACAACAATGATGAACCTCTAGCCAGGTTGACCAAGAAGCAAAGAGAGAGGACCCAAATAAACAAAATCAGAAATGAAAGAGGAGAAATAACAACAGACCCCACCAAAATATAAAGGATTGTTAAAAAATACTATGAACAACTCTATTCCAACAAACTGGACAACCTGGAGGAAATGGACATATTCCTAGAAAAATACAACCTTCCAAAACTCAATCAGGAAGAATCTAAACATCTCAATAGGCCAATAACTATGGAAGAAATTGAAGCAGTCATCAAAAAGCTTCCAGCAAACAAAAGCCCAGGGCCAGACGGCTTCAGAGGGGAGTTTCACCAAACAAGAAGAACTAAAACCTGTCCTCCTCAGACTATTCCAAACAATTCAAGAGGAAGGAACACTTCCAAGCTCCTTCTATGAAGCCAGCATCACCCTAATACCAAAACCAGATAAAGACAACACAATGAAAGAGAATTACAGGGCAATATCCTTCATGAACATAGATGCTAAAATCCTCAACAAAATTCTAGCAAATCAGATCCAGCAGTACATCAGAAAGATCATACACCATGACCAAGCAGGATTCATTCCAGGGATGCAAGGATGGTACAACATCCACAAATCAATAAACGTGATACATCACATAATCAAATTGAAAGATAAAAATCACACAGTCATATCAATGGATGCAGAAAAAGCATTTGACAAAATCCAACACCCTTTCTTGATAAAAACTCTCAGCCAGGTGGGAATAGAAGGATCTTACCTCAACATAATAAAAACCATATATGATAAACCCACAGCTAACCTCACAATCAATGGGCAAAAACTAAAACCATTTCCTCTAAGAACAGGAACAAGACAGGGATGCCCACTCTCACCACTCCTGTTCAACATAGTACTGGAAGTATTAGCCATTGCAATTAGACAGGAAGAAGAAATAAAAGGCATCCAAATTGGAAAAGAAGAAGTAAAGCTGTCCTTGTTTGCAGATGACATGATATTGTACATAAAAAACCAGAAAGACTCCATCAAAAAACTAACAGACTTAATAAATGAATTCAGCAATGTAGCAGAATACAAAATTAACGCCAAGAAATCTATGGCATTTCTATACACCAATATTGAACTTACAGAAAGAAAGACTAAAAAAGCAATCCCATTTACCATCACACCAAAAAAATTAAGATACCTAGAAATAAACTTAATTAAGGAGATAAAAGACCTATACACAGAAAACTACAGGACACTGAAAAAAAGAGATAGAGAAAGACATAAACAGATGTAGGAACATACCATGTTCATGGATTGGGAGAATCAACATCATTAAAATGTCCATACTACCCAAAGCAATCTATAGATTCAATGCAATCCCCTTTAAAATACCAACGGCATATTTCACAGACCTAGAAAAAACTCTCCAAAAATCCATCTAGAATAAAAAAAGACCCGGTAGCCACAGCCATCCTCAGAAAGAAGAACAAAGTAGGTAGGATCTCAATACCAGATTTTAAGCTGTATTACAAGGCCACTGTTCTCAAAACAGCCTGGTACTGGCACAAGAACAGACATACAGACCAATGGAATAGAATAGAGAATCCAGATATCGACCCAAACCACTATGCTCAATTAATATTTGACAAAGGAGGCATGAACATACAATGGAGTCAAGACAGTCTCTTCAATAAATGGTGTTGGGAAAATTGGACAGATACATGCAAAAAAATGAAACTAGACCACCAACTTACACCATACACAAAAATAAACTCAAAATGGATACAGGACTTAAACATAAGATGGGAAACTATAAAAATACTAGAGGAATCCACAGGCAGCAAAATCTCAGACACATGCCAAAGGAACTTCTTCACTGATTCTGCCCCTAGGGCAATGGAAAATAAAGAGAAAATAAACAAATGGGACTACATCAAAATAAAAAGCTTTTGTACAGCAAAAGAAACCATCAACAAAACAAGAAAACCCACTGTATGGGAGAATATATTTGCAAATGTTATCACTGATAAAGGCTTAATCCCCAACATCTACAGGGAACTTAAACAACTTAATAAAAGGAAGATAAATGATCCAATAAAGAAATGGGCAACGGACATATGAAAACATGCTCAAAGTCCCTAATTATCTGAGAAGTGCAAATCAAAACGACAATGCAGTACCATTTCACACCTGTCAGAATGGCTATCATTAACAAATCCACAAACGACAAGTGCTGGAGAGGATGCGGAGAAAAAGGAACCCTCGTGCACTCCTGGTGCGAATGCAGACTGGTGCAGCCACTGTGAAGAACAGTATGGAGTTTCCTCAAAAAAACTAAAAATGGAACTCCCATTTGACCCAGTAATCCCACTTCTAGGAATATATCCCAAGAAACTAGAAACACCGATCAGAAAGGATATATGCACCCCTACGTTCATAGCAGCACAATTCACCATAGCTAAGATTTGGAAACAGTCCAAATGCCCATCAGCAGATGAGTGGATTAGAAAACTGTGGTAGAGCTACACAATGGAATACCACGCTGCTATAAAAAAGAAGGAATCCTTACCATTTGCAGCAGCATGGATGGACCTGGAGAGCATTATGTTAAGTGAAATAAGCCAGGCAATGAAAGAAAAATACCACATAATCTCACTCATTTATGGAAAATAAAGAATATTATAACCTGATAAACAAAAAGACAGATACAGAGGCAGTAAAGCACCAAACAGACTGTCAAATTACAGTGGGAAAGCAGGGAAGTATTGGGGAGGGGAGGAAAGAGATCAACCAAAGAACTTGTATGCATGCATATAAACACAACGAATGGACACAAGACACTGGGAGGGTGAGATGAGGGCATGCGACAGGGTAGGGGAGCCGGGGGAAGGTCAAGGGGGGGAAAAAGGAGATATTTATACTACTACATGTAATACTTTAAACAATAAAAAAAATATTTTTAAAAAATTGACTGAAATATGAAAATATTCCCTAGTATTGCTTTTGGCAATAGTATTCATTGGAAGGACACAAACTTCTTGATACCTTCTTCTGGGTGGCCCCTTCTATAAGTTGTAAGCACCTAGCAGATTACTGTTAATAAAAAATTCCTAGAACTGTGCTCTTCAGTAGAATAATCACTAACCACATCTGGCTATTGAGCACTTGAAATGTAGTTGCTCCAAAATATGATGTGCTCTAAGTATAAAATACACACCAGATTGCAAAGACTTGGTATGGAAAAACAGTAAAATATCTCATTAATAGTTTTTTATATTGATTACATGATGAAATGATAATATATTCGATATATTCCACTAAATAAAATAATTACTAAAATTAATTTTGCCAGTTTTTAACTTTTTAAATATAGCTATAGAAAAGTTAAAATTGTAAGTGTGGCTCACTCACTTCATATTTCTAGTTGATTCAAGTGCTGAGCTAGAACACCAACCCCATTCAAAGCCCGTTCATTGTTCTGACCAGGTTAGGACCTTCCTAAAACCACATGACCTATTAGTGACATAACTTCGTACCTACAAGGAAACAGAAGTATGTCAGAAAAAAATAGTTAAAATTCAAACTTGCCCTGGCCGGATAACTCAGTTGTTGGTTAAGGCGTAGTCCCAATACACCAAGGTTGCAGGGGTTCAATCCCCAGTTAAGGCAGAAACAAGAATCAACCAATGAATGCATAAATAAGTAGAACAACTAATTGATGTTTCTCTTTCTCTTTCTCTCTCTCTTTCCCTTCCTCTCACTAAAATCTATATATAAAAAAAAATTTTTTTAAGCCCTCACACTCAAAGAGAATTACTTAAAATATATTCACGAAAGCACTGTTATATCCCCAGGAAAATTCTGCATGATTTTAAGACTTTAATGATACTACTAAAGGGATAAAAGGACTATCAATTTACTGTACCTTCTTGGAGTTGTTCAGGAGAGTGATTTTTGGCATTGTTAGTCAGGAGCATTCGCCTTAGCAGGGCACCGGTCCCTGTGATTTCTTCTTCACAGATCCAATCGTCCACAATGCATAAATGTGGATAGTTAGTTGCAAGGAGACGTAGTAAAGCAGAATGCAACCCTTGAAATATATAAAAAGTCAATTGGATTCTTCATTCTTAAACACCAAAATCATCTCTCCTCTCTCTCTTCTCCCTTTCATTTTCAGCCAGCCAAAAGAATTTGCACTTCTTGTGCATGCATACTAACTTTGAGAACCTCTATACAGCAGTTTAGCTTGGGAATTTGCTTAAATAAAGAAAACCAAGTGATCTGATACACAGAACATTGGAAACTACTTTTTTCATCAAAAGTTCTCAAGCTTTCTTCAACACTATCCCAAATAAAAGTCTCCAGCCAGGAAATGTTGTTTGACATAGCAGTAGTTCAAGAGTTGAGGGGAGGAAAGAAAAGGGGAGAAAAAAATATCCACTTGGCAGAAATCACATCGGGTTTGAAAAAGGCCTCACTCCGGAATTTTGATAGGCTTCTCTCGGAGAACATGTCTTCTACCCAGTTTACAATCATGGCTATAGATGGGTAAGATTTAAGTTGCCCACTTTTAGATACCTAAAAGGCCTCAGGCACTTTATGTACATTTTCTCATTTCACCCTAACATTTTCACAAGGTAAGCAATATTGTCTCCATTCTACTGTAAGGAAACAGGTTGAAGATATTTATTAAGATTGTCAAAGTCACACAGCTAAGTATGTCGGCCAACTGAAGCAGTATTGATGATATCCACAGAGGGTGCATTTGTCTTCCTCCAAGAAGGGTTAAGGACAGTTTCCAGAGGGGAAGCAAATGGAAGACTAGGTGGAAAAGAGGAAAAGGATTAAGAAGTACAAATTTCCAGTTATAAAATAATTCAGAAGGATATAATGTACAGCACAGGAAATAGTCAATATTATCCTATCTAATAAAAGAGTAATATGCAAATTGACCATCACTCCAACACACAAGATGTCTGCCCCCCTGTGGTCAAAGATGGCTGCCCCCATGTGGACACAAGATGGCCACCACAAGATGGCCAGCAGGGGAGGGCATTTGGGAGGGACCAGGCCTGCAAGGGAGGGCAGTTGGGGGCAATCAAGCCTGCAGGGGAGGACAGTTAGGGGTGACCAGGTCAGCAGAGGAGGTAAGTTGGGGCGACTGGGCCTGCAGGGAAGGGTAGTTGGGGGGGACCCAGGCCTGCAGGGGAGAGCAGTTGGGGGGGACCAGGCCTGCAGGGGAGGGTAGTTGGGGGTGACCAGTCCTGCAGGGGAGGGCAGTTAGGGGCAATCAGGCTGGCAGGGGAGCAGTTAGGCATCAATCAGGCTGGCAGGGGAGTGGTTAGGGGGTGATCACGCTGGCAGGCAGAAGCGGTTAGGGGCAATCAGGAAGGCAGGCAGGCGAGCAGTTGGGAGCCAGCAGTCCTGGATTGTGAGAGGGATGTCCAACTGCCCTCAAGGGGTCCCAGATTGGAGAGGGTGCAGGCTGGGCTGAGGGACACACACCCCCATGCACAAATTTCGTGCTCCAGGCCTCTAGTAATTATATAATAACCATGTACAGTGATAGATGGTAACTAATCTTATTGTGACTACTTTGTAAGGTAGATAAATATTGAATTTCTATGTTGTACACATGAAACTAATAATTAAAGTTAAAATTTTTAAAAAGAAAAAAATGAAATAAAGTCTACTTTTTTAAAAAAGGGGTTAAAAAAGGTCAAATGGAATGGGAAATCTTCCTTTTATTAAATCGAAATCTTGTTTCCAACCTTTTGCTTATAACATAGTTTGCCTATTCATGACTATCTATAATAATCTATAGTAATAAAAGCATAATATGCTAATTAGACCAGATATCCAGGAAGCCAGGACTGTGAGGGAAACCCGGGTTCCGGGTGCCTGCCAGCACCTGGAGGGAAGCCTGGGTCCTGGGTGGCAGAGGGAAGCTGGTGCTGGCAGCTGGGGGAAGGAAGGCCTACTTTTGTACAAATTTCATGCTTTGGGCTTCTAGTTATTAGATAATCCTATATAATAAAAGGGTAATATGCAAATTGACCCTAACGGTGGAATGACTGGGAACAACCAATCGTTATGATGCGCACGGACCACCATGGGGCAGACGCTCAACACAGGAGCTGCTCCCTGGTGGTTAGTGCGCTCCCACAGGGGGAACTCTGCACAGCCAGAAGCTGGCTGACAGTTGCAAGTGCAGCAGTGGTGGTGGGAGCCTCTCCTGTCTCTGTGGCAGCGCTAAGGATGTCCAACTGCCAGTTTAGGCCTGAATCCCCAGGGAGCGGGCCTAAGCTGGTAGGTGGACATCCCCAGAGGGGTCCTGGACTGCGAGAGGGCACAGGATGGGCTGAGGGACACCCCTGAGTGCACGAATTTTTGTGCACTGGGCCTCTAGTATCAATAATAACAAAATAGGCAGCTATTTGAGCCACCCACTCAAAATTTCTCCTTGAGTGTACTTTCTCTTTGCTTGCTCAAATAAATTTTCTCTAGTGAGTTTGGCTCTTGGGTCTGAATTCTTTTCTTAGCCAGAAGTCACATACCCAAGTTGCTAAACCCTGGTTTGGTCTGACCATACTTGTCAGACACCTGGTGCCGTTCCTGTTGCCTACAACAAAGAGTGGACTTTTCCTTCCATAGCACATAGCTGGGCATGAGGTTTGGACCCTCTGACCTTTCCTCCCTAGAGATAACATCTAGGCCTCAGTTGTATTTCATCTCTAGGTCCAAATAAGCAACAAAACGAGCCATGGATCACTGCTGACTTCAGGACCAGCTACATGGAATAATGACCTCCTGCCCTGGTGTTGGCCAATCAATCAGTGGAGACCACGACCCTGAATGGACACACCTGGAAAGCTACTGAATATTCTATTAAGATCTTCCCTGGGATCTCCCCTAAAATCTCCAACCATAAAACCCTTAAGATCGAGGACCCAGCGCACTCTCCTTCCAGAAGCATGCCAGTGCCTTTCCCTTTCTGCCTCCCCTTCCCAGCCCCAAGCACATTACCATTAGCTTCCTCGCTCCCAAGCTCCAAGGGCCCTTCCTTTACCTCTACAACTTGTTTCCTAAGCCCATTCCTTCTACCTATGTAATTTACCCACTGTTCTCCCCAAAAATTTTTTAATAAACAATGACAAAATAAATTATGATACTGCAAAAATTTATAGAGAAAGTACCACTATGCCAAGTGTTGGAACATACATAAATAACCTAATAAATATTATTGTTACTATACTATTATCATCATCATCAGATTTGTAAGAGTAGTAATAATAGTATTAGTAGTAATAAAAGTACTTTAGATCCAATCACCCCCTTATTCTGCAACTTAAATCAACTAATACCACTGCTTAGTCCCAGAAGGGACAGCATCTGCTTCCTTTCTTAAAGAAACTGCTTAAGCCCTGGGTGGTTTGGCTCATTGGATAGAGCATTGGCCTCTGGACTGAAGGGTCCCGGGTTTGATTCTGGTCAAGGGCACATGCCCAGGTTACTAGCTAAATCCCTGGTGGGGGCCATTCAGGAAGCAGCTGATTGGTGACTCTCTCTCATCATTGGTGTTTCCATCTCTCTCTCCCTCTCCCTTCCTCTCTGAAATCAATAAAAATATTTTTATTTAAAAAAAAAAAAAAAGAAAAGAAACTGCTTAAAATTAATGTTTCTCGCCTGGCTGGCATGGTTCAGTAGTTGAGTGTCAACCTATGAATCAGGAGATGACGGTTCAATTCTGGACAGGACACATGCCTGGGTTGTGAGCTTAATCCCCGGTGGGGGGCATGTAGGAGGCAGCCAATGAATGATTCTCTCTCATCATTGATGTTTCTCTCTATCCCTCTTCCTCCCTGAAATCAATAAAAATATATTTTAAGATAAATAAATAACTAATGTTTCTGTTCGAAAGAACACTATGACAATCAAAAGTGGTATTATTTTAAAACTTAAGTATCTAAATGCACAAATATATGTAAAATTAAGACTATCCCAAAAGAGTCACAAAAATGACTGCTTACAATAGTGCAAATTAATTCACATTCCATAATATCTTTAATAAAACATGTGTTGCCAAATGCTACCAGATATAACATCATTTCTTTGAAAATAAATTAAGCAAAGATACAATAAATACAGACATCTACCTAAAAATGACCAAAGAAGGTTCATGTTCCTCCTTGAAACCAATAATAAAGAAAAAAAATAAAGAAAATTTGAGCTTCAAAGAAACAAACAAAATCCAAATTCAAACATGATAAACAGAAATAAGACAAAAAAATGAATTTCAAAAAATATTACCATATTTTTGACAGTTTTACAATAAAAATATTACAGTAATTTCATGCTATGGAGTACTATGAAGCCGTTAAAAACAATAATGTACATGTACTGACATGAAAAGATTTCCAAGACTCCCAGAGAAAAAGCAAATCTCAGAAGAGACAGATATAATAACATTTATAATTTTTTTAAATTTTACTCATGTATGTATCTATTCTCTTCAACCATATGAAATTAAATTTTTGAATAGTTGAATACGTGCAATTTCACATAGATCAACTTGTATAAAAAAAGGTCTGGCTGGCCCTTGCCGGTTTGGCTCAATGGATATAGCATTGGCCTGTGGACTGATGCATTCAGGTTCCATTCCAGTCAAGGACATACCCCCAGCTGCAGGCTCCTCCCCAGCCTGAGGCAACCAATTGATGTGTTTCTCTCTGTTCCACTCTCTCTAAAAATCATTGGAAAAATATCCTCAGGTGAGGATTTAAAATAAAGGTCTGAAATTACACACCAAAATAAAAACAGCTTGGATTTGGGCGGGGGATGAGGGGGGTTCAAGAAGTAAGATTAGAAAGGGAGGTAAACAGGAATTTCACTCTGGAATATTCTGAATTTTTAATATTGAGCATCTATTAAATTTATAACATAAACAGAAGAAAATGTTTAACAGTGAATGTTAGCAGTAAAAAGCAAGTAAAACAAATACCTCCCAACTCCTGCTGCAGCCCTTGAGCCTGTCGAATAAGGAATTTGATAGGAATCTGATCCATTAAAGAGGCTGAATATGATTTTGGCTTTCTTTGCATGGCAGCTGTCAGTCAAAGATAAAAAGCATAAGAAAAATAAAGTGTCAGAAACAACAGAAATCTTAACCTTCAACCCAAATGGGAACACAATGTTAAATTACTTTTAATTCACTTAATCTAAGAATACAACTCATAAAAAGATGAAGGACTGCTACCAAAATAGTAAATACACAGGAAGAGAAAGAACATACCAAGGGCAAGATCTGGAAAATGTCCCAAAACTGAAACTAGTGGGAGGAAAATCATGAGTGAGAGAAGCCATATGCAGAAATGTCTTACACTAAAAAAAAAGTGGTAAGTCTAGACTCCCAAATCTAATTAGGAGGACCAAATACAGTCATGACCACATGGCTTAAAGCCTCATGATTCCAGTAGTCTTAATCTAATCATGTATTACTGTGGTGACTGATGCTTTTTAAAGGAAGTTGGGCACTTCCTTCTCTCACAACTCCCTCTTTCTCTCTCCTTCCTTTTGCTCTAAAAATCAAGAAAAATATGTCCTCAGGTGAGGATTAAAAACAAAAAAGAATGAGATTGCATTTAGGATTCCACTGAATGCTTTATAAATAGTTCCTCATATGTTCAATATTAATTACTATTGTCTTTAAATTCAAAAGTATCTAAAAACGAACTGTATTACCTAGTAATAAAGCCTTTAGATGTAATAAATAGGAAACGTTTTTTAAGTATAAAAACTGGCCGGTGTGGGTCAGTTGTTTGAGCATCATTCCATGCACCAGAAGGTCACCGGTTCAATTTTAGTCGGGGCACATGCCCAGGTTGCTGGCTCAATGCCCAGAAGGAGACATATAGGAAGCAGCTGGTCGATATTTTTTTTTCTCTCTCTTTCTCTCCCTCTCCTTTCCTCTCTCTCTCAAATCAATAAAAACATATTTAAACCCCCCAAAAACTGAAAATATAATGGTAATGCTCATATATTAACTGCGTATTAGTACACAGAGATTTATTATATTACTCTTTATTTCTTACACATATTCTTTTGGATTAATACAATATTTATCTAAAACTACATACATGTATTATATATTTTTAAAACCAAAAATATATGTGTATGTGAAAAAATATATACATATACACACATACACACTTTTTTTCAAAAGAATGATATCCTAACATTTCATTCAATCTCAAATTTCAAGAATTCCATATTTGAGCTTTCTATAGGACCTGGTGGCCGTTAATGTTTATTATTAGGGCCAAAACAGAACAGTTAACAAGGTACTGAAACTACAATACAACTTCATAGACAGGAATAAATTTGAGGCAGATAATTATCTTTTTGGCTATTTAAGAGCAAAATTTTCCCATGCTGTGACATATTCTGCAGTTATGTATTCCCCTTGGAGATAAGGAACTAGACTAGAAAAAAAAAAAATCCTCCTACACCAAGGGAAAAAATTCTCCAAGGAAAGACCAACCTGTCCGTGTGTCTTCTATATCCCATCTCCGTCACCTCTCAAGGAATCACTCCAGAGATTCTCTCTATATTTACATTTAGTTAATAAGGTCATTAAAATTATTAAAATACAGGCAATTCCATTATCTATTAAATTAGGTTAAGGACTGAGCCTGAAGGGGTAGTTATGTGCCACACACACATGTATTTATGCATCAGAGTATATACAATGCTTACACTGCAAAGACTACAGAATGATGCTGAAGCTTGTCAGAACAGTTGACCTGGCTTTCTCATACAACAGCTTGAGAAATAACAAAATAATAAGCAAATAAAATGAGCTATCACTAGAAACACTCCCCCATGCACAACGTACCTAAAGTCTTTGTGTTTGCTAGGAGAGCTTCCTCATAAGACAGTATGTAGTAAAGCACCAAAAGCTGTGCTGTGATACTGAAACGCTGATTAAGGCGGGTGTTGTCACTCTGGAGGTAACAGAAATGCTTTAAAATAATGTTAAATTTCATGAATGCTGTTTCGATAGCAAAAGTACTCAAAATAGACTATTCAGTGTTGCTGCTCCCAAAACGGGAGAAACATTGCTGTGTTTGCTTTACTCAGAGAGACAACTTGAAGTTTAAATGAAATTTGAGATGGCATGGGAGATGAAGGGCAACAGCTGTTACGCAACAGAAATCCCATCAGGCTGTGTCTGAAAAAGGTTTACAGGAGCCTAAAGGCTTATCTGAAATTACCATAAAGAAAATAACTCCTAAAAAAGGTATTACACATTAAAATATATTTGTTAAAACATGTGACTATTTTTCCTTCTAAAAAAATAGAGAAAAATATTTTCTCCAAATTCACAACAAATGAATCTAGGTATATCTAAAATCACAGGAAGCTAAATAAACCTGTATTGAATGTTACATAGTCCTTTGATCAACACACAATCTCCAGGCATTCCTGACTTTAAAGTGAAGCTTTTAAAAGAATTCCTCAAAAAATGCCTCGTCGCCTGGCTGTTGTGGCCCAGTGGTTGAGCATTGACCTATGAACCAGGATCCTGGTCACGGTTCAATTCCTGGTCAAGGTACATGCCCGGGTTGCGGGCTCATCCCCAGTGGGGGGCATGAAGGAGGCAGTCGATCAATGATTCTCTCTCATCACTGATGTTTCTTCTCTCTCTCTCTCCCTCTCCCTTCCTCTCTGAAATCAATAAAAATTACTTTAAAAAACGCCTCTTCAACAAAATACTTGGAATATCATTCTTTAAATTTTTATAAGTAATCTAAAGAAATTTAATCCCATTTTAAATTCAGAATCACCTAGAAGTCCTCTAATAATCAGTAAAAGAAAAATGAAGTAAGTTAAAGAATAAACTAAAGGAACAATAAGGTTATTAATGTAAAAGAAAAAAAATCACTATTTTACCCCAGTGACTCCTTGGAAAATGTCAAGTATCTCCTGTTCTGTGACTGGCTGATTTGTGGCTTCTGGATTAGATTTAGATGCAGGAGTAAGTACAGAATTTATGTACACATCAATCAGAGGAAGTAATTGAGGATGGAGTGGAGTGGAGGTTTCACATAGCTGTCTATAAATCCAGTCCTAAAAAAAAAGGTGATAGGCACTAAATCAATTATGGCAATAAGAAAAAGCAAGTGAAATTTTAATAGCACATACAATTTTACACGATTTAGGAATCAGTGCAACTCACTATTAACTTTTAGCAGTTAAAAATATATTCTTCAATTTCACACTGTCTTTGATTTAAAAATATGAACTACTTTTATATCTAATTGAAATATTGTCCAGTGGAAGATAAATCTAAAATGATTAGTTTGAATTTTCAGTTTTTAATTTATTTGTTTTTAAGTAGTGGCAAGAAAACTAAGTCCCCTCTAAATCTGTATGTAGAGCACCATATCTGTCATTGTAGAAGACCTCACAGCAAAGAGAAATTTAGGAAGCAGAATAGTTCTTCACTGAGCAAACCCCCAGATGAATCGAGAAAGTGTCTTTGAGAACCACTTATGAGAGACCATCACTTAACTCTCTGCACAGATTGAGGACACGTAGAAATGCCGGGTGTGCATTTGGATTCTTAATTCATATCTATTTCACTTGCTAAAAATATAAAGTAGAAGACACCAACTAGCTAGAAAATACTAGTAACTTCACTAAATCATAAAAACAAGGATAATTAAAAGTGATATCAATGCACATATTGCTCATTTAGATGGCGGCGTAGGTAAACACCTAAACTGCTGCCTCCCACAACAATTTAAACTGCAACTAAAAGATAAAACGTCTATCACCCAGAACCACGGGAAAGCTGGCTGAGTGGAAGTTCTACAACTAGAAGGAAAGAGAAAAGAGCATTGAGACGTGCACGAGCGCTGAAAAGCTGAGGTACGGAGGCGCGTGATCCGGGCTGGCGGCGGCGACTGGGTGCGTTGCTTTTTTCAACCTGAACGGAGACAAGCCCCCGATTACTCTGAAATCCAGTCTCTGGGGAGACACGGGGGACCCAAACTCCTACGGGGAGAAGCTGGACTGTCTGCCAGTGAGAGTGGCTTGCTTGCAGAGCTGCGCGCAGGAATAATTGTTTACGGCACTGGGGCACAGGACTCCAGGATGCAGTCTGGGACACAGAGCCGGCTTACTAGCAGCCATTGCTGTTTGCCACGCCCTAACCTAGTGACACCCTGAGGCCCCGCCCCACACAACCTACAAACCCACCCAAGCTCCAAGCACCTCAATTAGCATAAGAAAGCCTGCCCTATAGCAGCTTAACCTAGAAAACTTGCAGCCTGGGTCAGACAGCTCCAAAACCTCCAAACCCCAAGCAAAGAGGAGAAAACTGCAGCTCTCACTGTAGTTCCTGCTGAGTGGCCTCAGATAGTAGCTGACCTGCAACCCATTGGAGATCCAGAAGCCAGTGTACCTAGTGGTCAGTGTGAGACACCAGATTTCAACTCCTCACATCCATAAGTGACACATTCAAGAGGCAGACTCAGTGAGCACCAAAGCCCCACTGAAACAAGTCCTGCACCATAAGCGTGTCTTCAGCGCAGCAGTTCTTCCATTATAGACACAGGGAGTGCTCACAGCTAATTGGCCTGGAGGTCAATTCCCCCCAGCGTACCAACAGCAATCAAGGCTTAACTACACCAAGACTTTGCACTCAGCCCACAAAGGGGTGTACCAAGAGCATCCACATCAGGTGATTGGGGAGGCTGAGCTACTGCCCCCTATAGGTCACCTACCACACAAAGCCACTCCATCAACACAGGGAAGAAGCCAAAATGCAGAAACAAAGAAACATGTCACGATTGAAAGAAACGGAGGAAAGCAAACTACTGGATGACATAGAGTTCAGAATCACATTTATAAGGTTACTCAAGAATCTTCTAAAAACCGCCGAGAAACTTAATGACACTTCTGAGGAGCTTAGTGAGACCTTCAAGGACCTTAATGAGAATGCCAAAAAAATGGAAAAGGATCAGTCAGAAATGAAGCATACACTGTCTGAAATAAAGAATATACAGAAACTCAACTGTAGATCAACATACCCCAAGAATCAAACCAAAGATCTGAAATATGTGGAAACAAAAAACATCCAACCAGAAAAACAAAAAGAAAAAAGAATCCAAAAATATGAAGATAATGTAAGGAGCCTCTGGGACAACTTTAAGCGAAACAACATCCGAATTTTTGGGGTGCCAGAAGAAGGGAGAGAGCAAAATATTGAAAACCTATTAGAAGAAATAATGACAGAAAACTTTCCCTACCTGGTGAAAGAAATAGACTTACAAGTTCAGGAAGCGCACAGAACCCCATACAAGAGGAACCCAAAGAGGACCACACCAAGACACATCATAATTAAAATGCCAAGGGCAAAAGACAAAGAGAGAATATTAAAAGCAGCAAGAGAAAAACAGTTAATTACCTACAAGGGAGTACCCATACGACTGTCAGCTGATTTCTCAACAGAAACTATGCAGGCCAGAAGGGAGTGGCAAGAAATATTCAAAGTGATGAACAGCAAGAACCTACAACCAAGATTACTCTACCCAGCAAATCTATCATTCAGAATTGAAGGTCAGATAAAGAGCTTCACAGACAAGAAAAAGCTAAAGGAGTTCATCGCCACCAAACCAGGATTACATGAAATGCTGAAGGGTATTCTTTAAGAAGAAGAAGAAGAAGAAAAAGGTAAAGATAAAAATTATGAACAACAAAATGACATCAAATACATACCTACCAACAAGTGAATCTAAAAATCAAGTGAATAAAAAATCTGAAGAACAGAATGGACTGGTGAATATAATAGAATCAGGGACATAGAAAGGGAGTGGACTGACGATTCTCAGGGGAAGCAGGTGTGAGGGGTGCAGGAAGAGATTGGACAAAAATCTTACTCCTATGGATGAAGACAGTGGCGGGGGGTAAGGGCATGGGGTGGGGTGGGGAATCAGGTGGAGGGGAGCTATGGGGGGGAAAAAAAGTGGAACACCTGTAATAATCTGAACAATAAAGATTTAATTAAGAAAAAAAAATGAAAAAAATGCACATATTCTTCATTGTTTTTTTTATAAATCAAGGAGCCTCTAGAAAAGGTTCAAACAGATTTCTATACCTCCTGGGATTCAGCCTTTTCTTAGAGGACCTTTTAACTGTTTGATAAAACCAACTATAACATATTGAAAACTTATCAAAATATGCACAAGCTGGCTATGAATGACTAGCAACTTTCTCAGTTTGGTGAATAAAACCAAAATAGAGAAAATGGCAATCTCTTACTAAGGCTTAATGAAATAGTCATGTGCTATTAATGAGAATATAAATGAATTATTAACACTGTACATTTTGTAAATAACTAAATTTTTTATTTCTTAAAAAACCTAAAATTAAGCTCCTAATTACTATAACTATGTGAATGACTTGTAAGTAGACACATTTCATACACAAAACCCACAGTAAAGGCCTAAAACATGAACTAGGACTGGGGAAAAACATTAACTGAGGTTGTAGCTTAAAATATAAATGTAAGACCATACTTTTATTGACACTTTGTGCTTGGTAAAGGAACGACTCCTGAGAAGCTGGTAAATACAATGAATAGGCAAAAAGCCAGTAATGTTGGCACTCAGGTTGCTGGTGACAGGGACTCGAACTGCATGAGCTGTGACAACCTACAAGGGAAACCCAGTATTAATACATATGATAGAACTAAATACAAAATTATTCTGAAAGAGGGAGGATTGAAAGGTAGAATGTCCATACGTAATACAAGTATAGGCCTTAGAAATAAATAAGAAACAATTGTTACATGATTTAATTATTTTTAATGATAAGGTAGCATACAATTAGGAATTTGTGATGTATTCTAATTTTTTAACTTGTTTTTAAACATATATATGTTGATGATAGCACAGTAAGTTAAAAAATATAAAATTTGGGCCCTGGCCAGTGTGCTCAATGGTTAGAGTGTCAGCCTGCACACAGGAGGGTCTCAGGTTAAATTCCTGGGTTGCAGGTTCAATTGCTAGCCCCTGTGAGGACCCATGCAGGAGGCAACAAATTGATGTGTCTCTCTCACATCCATGTTTTTCTTTCTCTCTCCCTCCCTACCCGCTGCTTCCACTCTCTCTAAAAATCAATGGAAAAATATCCTCGAGTGAAGATTAATATATATATATATATTTGGAATCCATATCATCTGTGCTCAATGACTCTGGCTAAGTCATTTTACCTTCTGAGTCTAGTTTCATATCTACAAAATGGGACAATACTGACTTACTTGCCTCCAAATGTTTTAGTGAGGTGGAAAAAATTTTATGAAAATCATGTGAATTATAAAGTATCAAATAAATATAAACCGGAATATTTACTGTTATCCTCATTGTCATGCACAGATCTCTATTGTCTTCTAATTAGTTCAAAATGTGTAACTGTTATGTGGGAGTGTATGTGCATTGAGGGGAGAAGGAAGACTGATACAGAGATGAGAAATTACCCTAAAAAAAGCAACAATTAGCCCAGCCGGTATTGCTCAGTGGTTGAGCCGTTGACCTATGAACCAGGAGGCAGCTGATCAGTGATTCTCTCTCATCATTGATCTCTCTTTCCCTGTCCCTTCCTCTCTGAAATCAATAAAAATATTTTTTAAAAGCAACAATTATGGATCCGTGAGTATATGCAAATATTTCAGTTGTTAAGACATATATTTTTGTATTCTGCGATTTAACATGACAAGTGAACCTGAGAATTAATGTTAAATTTTAGAATAGTCTCCTTCACTGAAAAAATAAAATAACCTTGGGAATAACCATGGAAACAAAGTGCTGAGGCCAAATAAGAACATGTAAATACAAGAATAAGGAATTTAGACGGTAGCTTATAATCTAGGTAGAAATGAACCTCACAACCCAAAGGTTTAAATAGGTCTCTATTTTATTTTTCTTCTGACAAATCCAAATGATTACCCCATGTGAGACCCCTACCACTAATATCTAAGACTGTACTCTAAGTATCTACTCAAAATCTCCAAAATATATAAATTTCAAACATGCTTTTATATGAGATTATTTTTACCAATGTTTCAAAGATTAAATCATCACTGGAAACTAAAAAGAACAGAAAGTACCTTATTATTCTCTTAAACTGAGATATACAAGTTTTCCCCAAAGAATGTTATTAAAGAAGGTTAAAGAAGTACCTGTTCAGTAAAAATTTCCTGTGTGAAGATATTCTTCATCCTGCTCAAGGAGCTGGGCTTAATTACAATCTAAAACAACCAAAAAAATTCCCATAGGATATAAAGATATATTAAGCACAATTTTCTCTGGTAAATTTATTATCTAAAATGACTGTGATATTAATGTTCAAATACTTTATTTCAGAAGTGGCTTCTCGGATCGAATATTAAAGTATGTTTTTCCTCAGAAAATGAACCAACATATGAAAGTACTTAGTAAATAATATTATTGACACTTCAAGTCAGTGGAAAGAAGTGGATTCTTCAATAAAGAGAGATGGGCAGCTACCTTTCTGGGAATATTTATAATAAGTCCTCACTTAACATTGTTGTTAGGTTCTGCAACTTTGAGAGAAATAACAAACAGGGGCAGGCAAAAGTCGGTTTACAAAGAAGTAAAAAAATACAATAATAAATAAATAATAAAAGAATAAACTCTGTATTTCATTTACTTACAACTATAAAACTACTTTTGCTCACCCCTGTATATTGAAACCAATTTTACCGTAGACTAATTGATAGTAACAAGAGTTAGGTTCCCACAGCGTCTCATCAATGGTATAACAAAGTGACAATGAACAATACAATGTTATGGGACCTGATGTATATTTGCACACATGACTCCATATCCAAAATAAACTCCAAATGCATTAATAATTTAAATGTAAAACATGAAGCCACAAAAACACTAGAAGAAAATATAGGTGACCATTTCTATAAAACTAAGGAAAGAAAAATATTTCTAAGCATAACAGCAAAGTAAGAACCACAAGAGAAATAATATGCACTATACACACACACACAAAAAAAATAATTTCCATGTGGCAAAAACAACTGGGAAAAATTAATTACAACATAATGTACTTCTCCACATTAAGGATTATAAAATACATCACTGATTTAATTAGTTGCGTTTCAAGAAAAAGAGGGGTGAAATACTGGCACATTAACATTACACTTCATTTCAATTCAACATTGGGTAAAATATGTCTTTAAATTGATGAAATATGATTTATATAGCATAATGGCATATCATTTATATATAAAGAGCCCTTTAAATAAGTAAAATAAAAAATAAATCATAAAAATCCCTAGATTCACAAAACAAATAAACCAGCCAAAACACATAAATTTTTTAAATTACCAAAAAAAACACACACCACTGTAGCCCTGGCTGGTTTGGGTTGGTGGATAGAACATTGGCCTGCAGACTGAAGGGTCCCAGGTTTGATTCCAGTCAAGGGCACAAGCCTGGGTTGTGGGCTCGAGCCCCAGTAAGGGGTGTGCAGCAGGCAGCCAATCAATGATTCTCTCTTATCATTGATGTTTCTCTCTCTCTGAAGTCAATAAAAATACATTTAAAAAAAAATAATTCTTGAAAGCAAAGAGAAAAATCATTAAAAAAAACACAACACTGTGAGCTATAAATATAATGACAATCATATTTACCATAGTTTTCACTAGTAATCAAAGACAAAATCAAATTTCAGTAATGCCAGTGATAGTGAGAGTAAAGAAAAATAGGCACTCTCACTCACTAATGAAAACAGTTTGATTGCTATAATCTTTCTAGAAGATAACCTGGCAATACTCATTAAACACCTTAGCATCATCATACTCTTTTAGTTAGTAACTGCCTCAAAGAACTTTATCCTAAGGAAATAATCCAAACAGCATTTGATGATAAACATGTGTGAGTATCTGTATATATATTTACATAAATAAGGTTTTTAATCTAAGTATTTTCCCAAAATTGGAAAATTTGCCTAGCAAATAAAAAAGGGTCCATTAGGAAAGTCATGACTGTTCCACATGATGGACTACAATAGAGTCACTGAATATTATACAGTATTAGAATATTTGATATGAAGAAATGCTCATCATATATTGCTAAATTCTTTAAAATTACAAAATATGCATGTCAATTTAAAGAAAGGACACCAGAATGTTAACAATAATATATTTGATATCTCTGAACAATGAAGTTATATTTTCCCCTTCTTGTCTATGTTTACCAAGCTTTCTACACTGAACATCTATTATTCTGGTAAATAAATGTTTTCATAATGTAATTTTTTCTAAGACCTCCTGATAAAATTTCAAACTACTGAATTAAAATTACTTCTACATGAAAATCTATTTACTTTACACTACAAGAAAACGTCCAGCTTAGAAACACCTTCTTTACAAAGAAGACAAAAGAAAATTACCTTCATCCCCAAAGTGGAACAGACCAAGTCAATGATAGCACTAAGTTGGTTGCTATGAAAGTACATAGCGACCAATAATAACATCTCCCCAAAAGAAGCAGAAACGCCTGAAGTACTGTTGAAACAGAAAATAAAATATGAATTTCCAAACAGAGATTAAGAAAAACTTACTCAGCTAACTGAAGCAAATAAAGTCCTCTTACCTCTCAAAATAAGCTTCTTCTTTTATCATCCAACTTAGCCACACTACCATTAGCTGCTCCTGTTCAGGTGTACTATATAAAAAAATATCAGAATGTTACTGGTTTAACTCAGCTATAACAGCATAAGAGTAAGGAAGCATTCTGAAATTATTTTTAGTATAAATTATTTTTTCCTTCCCTATTTTGAAATATCAATTCAAATTAATAGTGTGTTGAATTGACCATTGTCACTGAGATATGAAGTAGTTCTAGATATGAAGTAGTGTAGAGATGAAGAATGAGGGCCTATGCTTTTCTTTAAGGTTGTAAGTAGTCAAAATCTCTCAAAAGTCTTAATTATTTCATTTGCAAGTCTTAATTATTTCATTTCCATCTTTTATCTGGAAAGGGAAATTCAACTTACAGAAACATTTTGAGAACTCAAAATCGTAGAAAAATAAGTGATCACTATTCAAAAAGAGAAAAATGATATAGAGAAAAAGAGACAGCCACAGTTTATCAGATATGAAAAATGGTTATAAATGTATAGCAACAATGACTTTTAAAGGAAATTCCTAGATTTAGATTGAAAAGTACAAGTTAACTTTGACTTGTAAAAATAATTTTCATTGATCTCCTACTTCATTTTGGTATAAATGGATAAAATAAAAAGCAACTGAAAAGCCTGCTACCCCAAGCTAAGAAAACTAAAAAGGTCATTATTAGCCACACCTAAATCATTTTACTAATAAGATAGTGTTATATAGTTGAAAGATTACACACTTTAAAGCCTATCCAGACAAACCTGAGTGGTAATCCCATCTCTGCTAGTTACTGGTAGTGTGACCCTGAACAAGAAATTTTAATAAATATAACAATCACCCTAGAAAACCACCTGAAAACTAGATGAACAGAACTATAATTATAAAAATTAAAAGGCGCCCTAGTCGGTTTGGCTCAGGGGATAGAGCGTCGGCCTGCAGACTGAAGGGTCCCAGGTTCGATTCCGGTCAAGGGCATGTACCTTGGTTGCGGGCACATCCCCAGTAGGGGGCGTGTAGGAGGCAGCTGATCAATGTTTCTAACTCTCTATCCCTCTCTGTAAAAAAATCAATAAAATATTTTTTTAAAAAAATTAAAAGGCAAAAGGTAGTCCTGGCCGGGTAGGTCAGTTGGTTAGAGCATTGTTCCAATATGCCAAGGTTATGGGTTAGGTCACCGGTCAGGGTACATACAAGAATCAACCAATGAAACATAAATAGTTGTAACAACAAATCAATGTTTCTCTTTCTCTCTCTCTCTCTCTCTCTCTCTCTCTCTCTCTCTCTCCTCCCCCCACTCATCCTCTCTCTCTGTAAAATCAATCAATAAATATTTTTAAATATGAAAGTAGGATGATGATGTGTAATTACATCAATAAATTTAAGGGACATATACAAGCACACAGACAAAAGAAGTAAAAAATAATGACAAAACATAAACATGGATGGGGGAGTAAAAATGGTAGTGATTATAAAATGAATTTAAATGATCATCAACTTACAATAGATTGATATAAGCATAGTTTGGTATATTATATATGAAGCACATGGTAACCACAAACCAAAACTATGGGAGAGATATACAAGAAATAAAGAGAAAGGAATGCAAACACAATACTACAGAAAACCATCAATATACAAGAGAGCAAGAGAATAAGAAAGGAATAGAGAACTACATAAACAATCAGAAAACAATTAATAAAATGGCAATAACTACATACCTATCAATTATTACTTTAAATGTAAATGTATTAAATGCTCCAATTAAAAGACAAATGGAACAATAGGGAAGTGAAGACCTGAGGCAGGGGACGGGGGCAGGCTAGAAGGGGTCAATGGGCTAAAAAAAAAAGGGGGGACATATGTAATACTTTCAACAATAAAGATTTAATTTTTTTTAAAAAAAGACAAATGAATAAAAACGTGGTACATATATACAATTACTCGGCCGTAAAAAAGAATGAAGTCTTACCATTTGTGACAACATGGATGAACCTAGAGGGTATTGTGCTAAGTGAAATAGGTTAGACAGAGAAAGACAAATACCATAAGATTTCATTTATATGGGGAATCTAATAAACAAAATAAATGAACAAGCAAGAAGAAGCAAACTCATAGACGCAAGAGAACAAATTGATGGTTGCCAGATGGGAGACAGGTTGGGGGATTGGGTAAAAAAGGTAAAGGGATTAATAAACTCAAATTGGCAGTTACAAAATAGTTACAAGGATGTAAAGTACAGCTTAGGAAACATAGTCAATAATATTATAATAACTATACATGGTGTCAGGTGGGTGCAAGACTTACTGGGCGGATCACTTTGTAAGTTATAAAAATGTCTAATCACTATGCTGTACACCAGAAATTAATACAATATTGAATGTCAACTGTAATTGCAATTTAAAAAAATTAAAAAATAAAAAAACTAACAAAAGCAGACCTTGAAAAAATAGAGCAATTTAAGGTACCTGACAAGTGTAGAAAAGGCCAGCAGCATACAAAAGGAAAGTGAAACAAAGCGAACCCCAGCAGGTGTAGCAGGAGGACGGCTTGTCATCAATTGTAGCAATTGTTCAGCTTCTTCCTCAGTTGGTCTAAAAAAGAAATACATTATTACGCTTTACTTTCTTTAGCTGGAGAAGGGAAAAAGAGAAAAGGACTTCCAACAGTTTCACCATTCCGATACAAACTTAAAACTTTGTAATAATACGTCACTATTTATAAAATCTTTAACATCTTGAATTGTGAAAAGCAACACTGTTGAGTTTACAACCAGTGTTCTTCCTTGGGCACAAATACAGGCACTGCTCACTGTGCACAATAGTATGGAAGCATAAAAAGAACCATGTAAGCTGATGCCTTGGCTAGTGTGGCTCAGTTAGTTGTCATCCCATGCACCAAAAGGTTGCTGGTTCAATTCCTGGTTAGGGCACATGCCCAGGTTGTGAGCTGAATCCCTGGTAGGGAGCATGCAGGAGGCAGTTGATTGATGTTTCACTCTTACATGGGTGTTTCTCTCTCTCCCTCTCCCTTACACTCTCACTAAAAATCAACTTTTTAAAAAAACATGCAAGCTGAAATTAGGCATAGTGATCTTAACAATGCATAGAGAATATTTCAACTGTTCTGTGACCTTTAAATTTGTTTTAGTTAAAACATTAAAAATTCTGTCAATTATAATGCATAAGGAAATAAAAAATAGTAAAACTAATATTTATACAGAACTCTATAATTTAAAATATTAGACACACTGGGAATTAAAGTGTTTTCTTCGTAAAAAAATAAAACTATCAATAGTAGTCTGAACAGCCTTTGTCTTCTTCTCATTGTATAACTTACAACACAGAGTGTATGTTTTTTCTAAGCCTTGATGAACTGTCATACCCTCTTTTAAGTTTGGTTCAGCTTCCAATGTTATCCCCTGTACTTTCAGTCATGAAATATCTGAGACTTCCTTTCATGTGAAGATTTTTGCCTGCATCACTTCCTCTGAAACTTCTTCATCCTTTTTGTCACAGTGACTTTCCTCATTTATGTTGACAAGTGTATCTGGCTGCATATCTAGGGTCTCTCAAATGGAAGCTGTGTCAACACTCTTACACATCAGCTATTTCTTCTACTTACATTTGGTTAAAATGCCACTTCCAACATTACCATTTTTTTGTTTCTTTGCTTCACTTTCATCGTTATTGGCTAATCCCCTCCTTCAGTTATCTATTTTTATAAAATGTCACATGGGTTTATCACTGAGAGACAAGGAAACAATACAAGCACCCACTTTGCTGTCTATTTATAAACTGAGTAATCAATGTGTGGTGACCAATTGCTGACAGATTTTAAAAGAAATGATGTAATTGGCCACTGATCATGATGTGCATGTTATTTATACAGTAATCTATGGCTTAAAGAGCTCTCAACAAAGCTGGTATTTTACACAATTATGTGGTTAATGTATCATGGTAACTGATACATTAGATGTTGAGGGAGCATAATATTTAATTAAATAGTGGTAACTGAAATTCATATATATCAAAGCCATGCAAAGTGAGGAGTGTGTAAAACAGTTGAGGACATTATTCAAAAGGATATAGTGCACTCACTAAATGATAAACCTTATGCTTAATAATCATATCATATCAATTTATGACCTCAGCTATAGTAGGAAACATAGGAGAGCTTTACTTCAACTAGCTGCATAGACTAGGCAAACAATCACTCATTATACTCATGTCAAGCTGTGGTGAAGTTACAGGTTTCTTAAACTGCTTTGGCTTGTCCCATATTTACATAATTATATTTACATCAGACCAAAAAAGATAGATATATCCCTGCTAAGGAAGTTTTGCCTTAGGACTTCATTCTTTATATAGGCCAGCCCACTAACTAAGCCCAACAGAAAACCCAAATCCTCAGAATAAAAGGCCTTTGACTCACTTTCTTGGAATTAGAAACAAGAAAGTAAAACAACAAAAAGGTAAAATATTAAATTATGGAATACTTGAGTCCAGCGATCCCCATCAAAGCACAGTACAGACGTAAGAGTGCACTGGCTTTCACAACATGCTCTTCTTTCAGCCCTGAGTACACAGACACATGGGGCTCAGTCTCTGCGTCAACCTCGTCCGCGATGTGGGTGCTTCTCACTGTGGGAAGGATGCCTGTCAGCTCCAGAAGCAGCTGCCGTCGCATCTGCCAAAGGACAGAACTGCTGGTCTCTCTTTTTCTCTGTAAGAAATATGAGCCACAAGAAGAAGAAAGCATGGAACACTCAGTAAGTCAAAAGGAAGTTCAAACAGAGCTCCCCAGGTAAACACTTGAAATTGACCCCTTTAAGGAGGCTATCATAACTACAGAATCTCATTTTAAACAATCGAGCACACTCAAAATTCACTGGTTCATTTCAAGAATACTCTACTCATCCTATTTGGGTTGGTTGTACAGAATATACTAAAATAATTACAATTTGAGTTGTAAAACATCATTTAAAATGGTACTTTCAAATACATAATGACTAATGGAGTCACATGTGCTATAGAAGTGCTCATATTTTGGAGACACAAGACCTTGGATTTAAACAACAGCTCTGCTATTAGTTAAGTGTGTTTAGGACTCTGCAGATTCTCAAATGCTTTCAGGGAAATGAGGTCAAAATGTATCCTTAACCATTTGTACGCCATAAGCATCTATAGACGCAAGTGGCAGACCTTTTTTAATTAAATTCAAAACATCGTGGCAGTTAACTGGTTAATAATACTAAGACATTATTGGCCTTTTTTACTATTATTTTTACAATTATTATTTACTATTATAGTGCAGTTCTTCAACAGTTTCTATGAAGCCAGACATTAAAGAGAGTTGCAAAAATGTAAAACACCACCACGCTCATTACTTTTTTTTATTTTAGAAAATATGGCTATTTTTCATTAAAAAAATGTTATGTTCACACTGAAGAGATTATTATTTTTAAATAAATATTTCAAATATTTGTTTTCATTTCTAATCTGATAAATAGCAATAGATAAAAGCACATAAACAAAAGCTCTTTGGTATTCTCAATGATTTTTTTTTTTAATGTTAGGAGGGTCCTGAGGCTAAGAAATTGGAGAACCACTGGTCTGATGACATCATTCTCAAAGTGTTTCTTCCTCTTTTACTAACTGCCAAAATATCCTGATCCTTAACCTATACAGATATTTATCCCTCACCTGTTGTCCATTTCGGATAAAAGTTCCAAACCAAGTCCGGACTTTCGCATTTGTTCCAAGAAGCAAACCACTAACAAAACAAACCAAGTCAGTCACGCCATCTTCACTAACTTCATTTTTAGTATGATCCAATGTCAAAGCTACTCCAAGGCCTGGCAAGTGACATTCTTCCACCTAACACAGCAAAGAAAACAAACTGAACTCAGTATCATGAGGAAAAGAGCCAGGATGCTTCAGAATCTAAAGCCTCTAAAGTTTAGAGGAAGAAGTATCACAAAACATAAAAACCCAGAGAGGAAGGTAATATCCAGTATATAATTATAATTTTCTATGAGATTCCAAAACCATCTTGAGAAAAGTTCCTGGTCCTAATATAAAGTCTTTTGTCTCATAAAAATAAGACCTCTTACCACCATGCCTCGGACCTTGAGGGCCTGAGAAGGGTTCATTTTACATAAGAAGCATAAGGCATCTGTCCTGCGCCTTCCTCCAAGACTTTCTTCATCCTGTCGTTCTCCATTTTTGATCAGGCCCCTACAAACTGAACATTGAATAGCCTCTATTACTTTAAGCTTTGTAAGTAAAAAGTTAGAAAAAAATTTTTCAGCCTTAAGAAGCAACCATTTATGCAGATGAGACACTACAGAAGAAAAGAGTTAGAAAACTTGAAAGCATAGTAAAAGAAACTGGTAAAAATAAAGCAAAGAATAAAAAAGAGACTTAAAATATGCACAGTGACTGTGGGACAATATCAAGGAGTCCAAAAGAGAAAGGGAATAGAAGGCAAAAATATATTTGCCCAAATTTGATGAAAATTAAAAACCCAGAGAAACTCAATAAACTCCAAGCAGGATATACACATAGAAATCATATCCAGACACATCATAATCAAATTTCTGAAAACCAGTGATACAAAGAAAGTAGCCAGAATAAATAAATAAATAAATAAAATAGCCAGAGGCAAAAAGAAACATTATATACAGAACAGAAATAAAAATTACCACAGAGAACAGAATGACATCTTGAAAGAGCTAAAAGAAAGTGTCAACCTAAAATTTTATACCCAATGAAAATATCTTTCAAAAATGAAGGCAAGCCCAGCCCGGGTAGCTCAGTGGTTGACCATCAACCTATGAACCAGAAGGTCACAATTCAATTCCCAGTCAGGGCACATGCCCAAGTTGCTGGCTCAACAAACTGAAAGGAAATCCACAATTATGTCTGGAGACATCAACACCCTTCCCTCAGTAACTACTAGAACAAGTAGACAGAAAATTAGCAAGGACACTGCTTCCAAAGGGCTTTTACATATCATGTGATAATCTGTTAGAAATGTAAGAGAAATATTATCAGTATCTCCATTTTACAGATGTGAAGTATCTTGATGGCAATCACATAAAGAATAATTAACAAAGCCAGAAATTATGACCCCCAGATCCAGTGTTTTTTTCCTCCTTGGCTTCCAATTCCCAAATTACCTTACTCAATAATGTTTTTATTTTTATATCACTCAGACCCAAACAATAATGTTCAATCACTAGTAGTTTGAAATAGACATGAAAAATTTCAATTGATTTTTCTTCATTTCTACCCTACACTTTTCTGCAAACTGATAGCAATAAGGCTGAAAAACAACAGCCTAATTGCTGGTATTTCTGATTACAGATACCATGCATTGACTGCTCCCTGGCTATTTCACACATATATGTCTCCTCTCCTCTTTGCCTCCCTGAGCATCAGGATTATATCTCCTAGTCCTTTGGTATTTTTTATTGTCATATTATAGCACCAGTGACTAATAGCAAAAAAAGTTTTTGCTACATACTCACTGTACTTAAAATGATAATCTCAAAGGAATTTTGAAACCTCTACACTCAATATTTCTAAAATTAGTGCACACTAATAAACTTTCAAAAGACAAAAAATCTCAAATAAAACCTCATAAATGTTTCTTCTTAGCTCTAACAGAGGTCCTTACATGCCCAAGTAAATCTCTTCAATATCCCATTTCAAAATTATATTTACCTTCATTGAAACTATCAGGAACATTGGCCACCAACAGACACAAGAACCAGGCACCATTTCTAACATGTAGCAAGGCTTCGGCTACATCAACTATAGGAAGTAGGGAAGGGAGCTCTATGAGAAAACAAAGGCAATGTTACTACTAAAGAGTGACATTTCATTGTATTCACATTAAACATCTTTTGACATTTCACTGATGTCATTTAAAAGCAATTAAATTAAAGCAATTTTTTTTCATAGTCTAGAGTTGAAGTGTCCAGTAGGACAGCCACTAACCACATGTGGTTATTTAAATCTAAATTAAATAGAATTAAAAACAGCTCAGTTCCACCGACCAGTGTTGCTCAATGGTTGGGCATTGACCTATGGACCAGGAGATCACAATTCAATTCCCCATCAGGGTACATGCTTGGGTTTGTGGGCTTGGTCCCCAGTGTGGGGCAGGTAGAAGCAGGGAGAGGGAGGAGCGGGAGGGAAAGAGAGAGAGAGAGAGAGAGAGAAACATTGATGTAAGCAATACACATCAATTGGTTGCCTCCCTCATGCACCCTGGCCTGGGCCAAGGATTGAACCTAAAACCCAGGAACGTGTCCTTGACCAGGAATTGAACCCGAAACCATTAGTGTGCAGGCTGACGCTCTAACCACTGAGCACACCGGCCAGGACTTTTTTGTTTTTTTAGTTTTCACCCAAGGATGTGTTTTACTGACTTTAGAGAGGGAGAGGAAGGGGGAGGGGAAAGGGAGGAGGGAGGAGAAAGGGAGAGGGAGATGGAGAGGGAGAGGGAGAGGGAGAGGGAGAAGGAGAGGGAGAAGGAAAGGGAGAGCGAGAGTGAGAGCGAGAGCGAGAAGGAGAAAAAAATAATTGGTTTTGAATCTGTGACCTTTTGGTGTGAGCTCCAATCAACTGAGCCACACCAGCCAGGGCATACTATTAGTCATATTTTACTTAATTTTTTAGGGTACTTTCCAGGTTAAGAAGTGATACAGTATCATTTAACAAAAAACTATATCTGAACTGTATCTTAGCATTCATTACAGTACCTGCTTGTAAAATACAAAGTACATCTGCAGCTTCCTCCAAATAGACTGGACTCTCAAATAGCTCAGATGACTTGATAAAAAATTCACCACTGGAATCAGATACCTAAATTAAATATATATATACACTCTATTAATTTTAGGTAATTAATTAAATTCCTTACTAATTTTGTAATTATTTTTTCAGCTTGCACACCATGTCTCTTAATTAATGTCATTAATACACAGCATCAGAATATGCAGTATTCCATAAATTTGAACCAATGTAACCAATTAACAGTCGCCTTAATTATTATTCAGACATGGCAGTATAGGTTTCTATAATTTATGTCTATATAAATATTTGGAGACATCTGGAATTAAAGATAAGACAATCCAAAGAAATGAACTAGAAATGCTACCTACATAAGTTGTAACTGAAAAAAGTAAAAAAGAAGTGCAAACTTAAAGTAGCATAACAAATATAAATTCATGTTCAATTCTGAATGAAGTGTGAGAAGAACAAAGAATAAAAATTTAAGTTCAACAAAAGTACCTACTTTTTAAAAAAATTTTTACTGTAGTTTTATCACCACATTTCCGATATGCCAGAAACCTTCCATAACAGAAAGGTCACTTATTTTATTAGAGACATCAAGTGTGGTTATTGAGAAAAATATGGAGGAGAAATATTGGTTGAAATTAAAGACTTTTTGTATAATAGAAAAGAGTAGAATAAAATAATTGTAATAGAAAGAAATTTTTAAAAGATTTATAACATATCTTAAAAACTATCTAAAATTGATAAGCCCCTCTCCACTTACCAAGTATTTTATTTAGAACAGAATTTCAGGGTTTTTTTTTTCTCCACAATTTGTAAAAGTTTATTTATTATAAATTAACTGACCTTGAAATCTAACAGTAAATAACTTTTCCCCTAAAACTCTGGGACTAATCTCATTTAAGCCATCTTACTAAAAAGATCTAATTTAGTTCTTTGTATGATAGACCCCTGAACATTCACAAATTTAAAACTTAGAGTTTCAATTAACCATAATTACCCAAAGGTCCATAACCTAAAATAATCTACCATTTTGCTGACATGAGAAATTGAATAGCCTTTACTGTACAGAAGCAATTCAGTCATCTAGTGAGTAAAGCTAGCCAATAACCCTACATCCAATTCAGCTTTGATAGTCCCTACTCACTGTTATATAGAGGTAATTAATACTCATTCAGTGGCTGAAGGAACTGTGTACATTTTTCAGTTACACATCACAACATTTTATGGGGTAAATTGTATCCTATAATGGTATAATCAAATTTGGTAATCTTAGCTAACTGTCAAGAAGCCATCGTATAAACTCCATATAAATTCCTATGCTGGAGAACACAGAATAGTCATACATGAGAGAAAACAGTAATAAGAGAAAGAAAGGCTTTAAGGCAGGTATTTAATAGCATTTCAAACCTTTGAAAGGAACACACTTATATAACCAATAGAAATATGTGTAGAAGAGGATGCATCCTACCTGCCTTCTTGTCTCTGCTTCATGCATATTTTGAGCTGTAATTCAAATAAATGTACCTTATTCATAATTGCCAATAGCTCACTAAGCACAAGACGCAATCGACGAGGTGAATCACTGTGTTCAAACTCTAATGTTAGTCCATGCTGAAGCTGTGATACCAGGATGCTCTCTCCAGCGCCTCCTCCAAGTTTATGCCTAATAAAGTACAAACGTGTAAATCAACAATTATGAGAACAGTGGCATAGAAATAACAGCAGAAAGGTTATCTTTTATTTAAATGATCTACAAAAGAATGTATGAACTTGGGGAGAAACCAAGATGGTGGCATAGGTAAACACCTAAACTGCTGCCTCGCACAACAGTATCAAAACTACAACTAAAAGACAAAATGGACACCATCCAGAACTACAGGATAGCTGTCTGAGTGGAAATTCTACAACTAGAAGGAAAGAGGAAAGCACATTGAGAGTCAGAGGAGCTGCAAAAGGTTGGGGTACAGAGACACGCGAGTGAATGGAGAGGACGGGCGGCTGAGTGCGTGGGCAGCTGAGTGCACAGCTGGCTTTCTAAAGCGGGAGGGAGATGGAAGCTCCCGACGGCACTGAACTCCAGTTCCGGGTGAGTTTCTGGGAACCCAGATTCATTTGGGGAGAAACTGGACTGTTAGGAAAAGAGAAAGCACACTGAGACTCAGGGGAGCTGTGGAGGCTGAGGTCCGGAGGCACGCGCGCACAGAGAGGACAGGCTGAGTGCACAGGCAGCTAGCTGAGTGTGCGGCTGGCTTTCCAAAGCAGGAAGGAGACAGAAGCTCCCGACTGTGCTGAACTCCAGTTCCAGGCGACTTTCTGGGAACCCAGACTCATTTGGGGAGAAACTGGACTGGCTGGCAGCAGGCGAAACTCAAGGGCTGCTTTCTCTCAGAGGTGCTTGCAGCAATTACCAAGGGACACTGAGACCCAGGGGCCTCGGGGCAGGGCTGACGGGAAGCCAAGGCTGTGTGCTCAGTCCTGAGACTCCGCCCATCCAAGTTGAACACAGAGGCTTTTGCAATTTTTCAAATCTTGTCTCATAAGGGTGTCTCCAGCACAGAAGTTCTCCCAGCATAGACACAGCTGATCCTCACAGCCACTTGGTTTGGAGGTCAATTCCTCCCAGTGATACCAACAACAATTAGGACTTAACTACAACAAGGCTATACACACAGTCCACAAAGGGGTGAACCAAGAGTGTCCACCTCAGGTAACTGGGGAGGCTGAGCCACTGGGCCCTATAGGACACCTAGCACACAAAGTCACTCTATCAACGCAGGGAAGCAGCCAAAATGCGGAGACAAAGAAACAGATCACAAACAAAAGAAATGGAGGAAAGCAAATGACTGAATATAGAGTTCAAAACCACGGTTATAAGGTTTTTCAAGAATTTCCTAGAAAAAGCCGATAAATTTAGTGAGACCCTCGAGGATATGAAAAAGGACCAACTAGAAATTAAACATACACTGACTGAAATAAAAAATATTATACACAGACCTAACAGCAGACTAGAGGAATACAAGAATCAAGTCAAAGATTTGAAATACAAAGAAGCAAAAAACACTCAACTGGAAAAGCAAAAAGAAAAAAGAATCCAAAAATTTGAAGATAGTGTAAGGAGCCTCTGGGACAACTTCAAGTGTACCAACATCAGAATTATGGGGTTGCCAGAAGGAGAGAGAGAGCAAGATACTGAAAACCTACTCGAAGAAATAATGACTGAAAACTTCCCCCACCTGGTGAAAGAAATAGACTTACAAGTCCAGGAAGCACACAGAACCCCAAACAAAAGGAATCCAAAGAGGACCACACCAAGACACATCACAATTAAAATGCCAAGAGCAAAAGACAGAGAGAGAATATTAAAAGCAGCAAGAGAAAAACAGTTAGTTTCCTACAAGGGAACACCCATAGGACTGTCAGCTGATGTCTCAACAGAAATTATGCAGGCCAGATGGGAGTGGCAAGAAATATTCAAAGTGATGAACAGCAAGAACCTACAACCAAGATTACTCTACCCAGCAAAGCTATCATTCAGAATGGAAGGTCAGATAAAGAGCTTCACAGATAAGAAAAAGCTAAAGGAGTTCATCAGCACCAAACCAGGATTACATGAAATGCTGAAAGGTATTCTTTAAGAGGAAGAAGAAGAAAAAGATAAAGATAAAAATTATGAACAACAAATACATATCTATCATCAAGTGAATCTAAAAATCAAGTGAATAAAAAATGTGATGAACAGAATAAACTGGTGAATATAATAGAATCAGGGGCATAGAAAGGGAGTAGACTGACAATTCTCGGGGGGGAAAGGAGTGTGGGGGGGTGCAGTAAGAGACTGGACAAAAATCGTACACCTATGGATGAGGACAGTGGGGGAGAGGTAAGGGCAGAGGGTGGGGTGGGGTTCGGGTGGAGGGGAGCTATTGGGGGGGAGAGGGAGGAAGGAACAATTGTAATAATCTGAACTATAAAGGTTTATTAAATTTAAAAAAAAGAATGTATGAACTCTATTCGTACATTTCATGAATGTATGAAATTACTTCTGAATTACTACTTAGTTTGCCTATCTATTTTAGGAATTGAAATAGGCAACCAATGTAAAGATTTGTTTACAACCAATGTAAAGATTCCATCACAAATGATAGTTAACACCCACTTCCATTAACAACAGTGGCGCATTGTTGGATTCACAATGGGCAGGGACGAACAAAACCTGCGCCCAGAATTTTAGAGACTCAATGTAAACTTAAAAAACCTCTCAGATGATTCCAATAAATCCTTCTACTCTAGGGGAACTTACTCTACCCAGTTCCCACCGAGAGTAACTGGCCTAATCAGTGTAGACTGAATACAATAGTGCTTATATCGAAACTTCTCTAACAACATTTTATAATATGGAAATTCAAAAGCATTTTAACTATAAGTAGAAAAAAAAACTAAGTAAAATACTTCCAAAGTTTAGACTCAATCTTCTCTTTTTGGCATGCATCCAATAAAAAGCCCAAAAAGCTCCAAAAGATATTTGATGCCTTCTTCTTTGGCAAGCCCTAGTAAATCCCAATCTACATATTGTGTAACATAACATTACCTAAGCTGCTGTTCTTTGCTGGCATCCTGTTCCAAGGCATGAAAGTCCACAGACAACAACGCAACTATGGAGTTGACAGCTTCCACTCCAGAGAGAAGGCGAAGAATGAGTTTTTTATCCTGGGCCCAGCTTTGGCTCTGGTCAGCAGGAGCACAAAGTGCCATCCGCACCAAGCAGGGCAGGAGAAGTCTTAATTCTGGATCACTTAAAGCTGCCAAACGAACAACATCCACCTTCTGCATTGCCTCAAAAGCAAATGGGCTGACGAACTGAAGGCTTGTACACTCCGTCATTATCACTGTTGGTCCTAATGATTAAAAAAACAAAAGTAGGGATGTAACTCCCACATGTATGAATACCCTCTTTTTAAGTACCCAGAGAAATGTGGTTTATCTTTAATAGGCCCCTATGTTGACAATGGGTTCCTGGCACAATTAAAGGCTCCCTACGTTTCTACTGCCATCTGGAAAATGAGAAAGAAAATAGTATATTAACGTCTCTTCTAGCCTTGGGAATATGAAGTAGACAGATTAAGTAACAAGCCCATAGTATTATTACTAGTTAGTGGCAAAAGCCACGGCTGAATCCTCATCTACTATATCTCAGCCCAAAGCTTTCTCCATTACACCAGTCATATGAGTGCCACACGTAAAATAAAAATAAACCAATGGCATAGTGAAGAATGCTCCTCTTCTGTACCTCTTTTGTTTCACATGCCTAGCCAACAGGTTAAAGAATGTTAGGCTTCTCTTTCCACACTCCAGGAGTCGGCATTGGTAAATCGCCCCAGTAGCCAAAAGCAATGTCAGGTTCAAAACTCTGGAGGCCTTAACACTATCCCACGTACCCTGGGTAAAAACCAGCTGTGGAGGTGGGAGGTGCAATTAGCTATGGGAGACAGATGAGGCCCACTTGGGCACTTCTCTGTCCTCAGGAGTAATCAGAGGCATTAAAAAAAAAAAAGACAGGGACCAGTAAGCCAATGCCATCATGGGTAACAGTCGTGGGCAGAAACGCTGCTTTGCTTTTAAGCGAGAGGAGTTGGCCTTCTCACAGAGGGGCGGGCTGAGGGAGCAGAGAGGAGCCCTGTGTGCTCATAGGTCTCGCCCCTGGTGTAACGAGAACCAACCAGTCCCTCAGGCTGAGAAAAGCGGGCGGGCTGCCGACCAGGACCAGGGAACGCGCTGAGGTCCGAGAAGCGGAAGCTTCAGACCTTCAGATATACCCTCCAACCTCCCGGGATCCCACCCGCACCCACGTCCTAGAAGCGGGACGCGGTAGAAATCGAGAGCGCGGTCCGAAATCGGGCCTAGGCGAGCATCTGGACTCCCCGACCCTAGCTGTGCCCTGAGTCGACCCGGGCACCCAGAAGTCTGCCGCCGGGGCCAATCGGGTCAGCGGTGCGAAGGGGGCTGGATGGAGCCTCCGCGCAAAGCTAGAACCCTGACTGAAGGGAGCAGAAAGCGGAGGAGACTGTTTCAACCTGCACCCAGCACCTTCATTCATCCCCAGCGTCTGACTCCCGTCGGCCACCGTACTGGACTGAAAGGAAGAGTGCCTGAGAGAGGAAACCCAGAGACGGCGGCGCGGACACGGGGGTGCGCGTGCGCGGCCCCGCCCCTTCCTCCCCCGCTGCTTGCTCCGCCCAGTTTCCCCTCCCGGAGTGTTCAACTCACTATTGGTATATTTTCCTGATTCTACCCGCTGTATCATTAAGTTCTTTCGAGCTGCAGTTTCGGCTTCACATGGCTTAACGTAGGTAACAGAAGTGTTAAAATTGTCCCCACTATTCTTTGACCGGAATAGACTGTACTCTTCTCCCATCTCTGCCTATGCCCTCCCTGCACCAAAGTTCTAGAATCCTAGGATTTGTAGGAGAATTTAAAAAGTAATCTAATCCCGAGCCTTCCTTCGCTCTCGACCTCACACACAGTCAGAAGTTAAAACTCTCATTTCAGGGTTCCTAAGTTAGGGTCTATGGATCCTTAGAGCGCGATGGAGATTCAGGAATTCTCTGGAATCTGCAAAAATTGCGAGTTGCTTGGCATGTCTTCTGGAAAGAGGGTCCAAAACTTTTCAACACTTTTCAAAGAACACTGGTCACCCAGAAAAGATTAAGAACCACTACTCTGTATTTTTCATACTATCTCTAGTGCCTGGTTCAATCGTACTGTATTTAGCACCTTCTATTTACAAAACATTGTGCTAGGAATTGTAAACAAAAATATTTGACAGACAGTACTTTATAGTTACCAAGGCTTTGACGGAGAGATGATCTCTTTAAAAATAAGGTCTGTGCTCTGGCCGGGTTGCTCGATGGTTAGAGCGCCCACACACCAGAGGTCGCAGGTTGGATTCAGTTCCAGGACACATACCTGGGTTGGGGCTTCCACCCCCAGGGCGAGTATGGGCGGCAACCAGTCAATGAGTCTCTCTCACATGGATGTTTCTCTCCCTCCCTCCCTTCCACTCTCTTTGAAAATCAATGGGGGGAAAATATCCTCGGGTATTAACAACAACACTAATAATAAATAATAATAGTAATCTGCTTTCAACATGAAAAAAATTAGCAAAGGAAGAAAAGAACTAATGTGTTTCAGTGTTTCTCAGACTTTTTTCCACCTGTCCTACAGTAATACATTTCACATCGTGCCTCAAAACACACATATGCATATGTACCCACATTTAAATGGAAACAGGTATCTTATGAAATAATAGGTACTACATGTAATGTATTCCATTCTACTTTAAATTGCTGGTCACTACATACAAATTGATTTCACAACTGTACAATATTGTTATTTTTAAGCTGATATTTATTAAGGAGTTATTTATTGAACACTTGGTAGGCACTAGTGCTTTATCTCTATTATCAGATTTAATTCTCTGAGGTAGATAATATTCTCCATTTTAAAATTGTGGAAATTGAGAGAGTTTAAGCAATTTAATCTCCCTGGACAGTTATTTCACAGGAAGAGTAATTCAAACACTGATGTTGAGGAACAATAGAAGAGCAGGTGGATGGAAACTGATTTTTAAGATCTCTTTAAATCTAATTGTTTATGATCTTATTATCATTAACGGAGAAACAACATGCAGATCCATCTTGATCAACAGAGAATAGCAAATCATGTCTAGCCTGAACAAGATAGCTAGAGTGTGATGGTGACAAGTGCTGACACTTAAGTTCCTTTTTTTCTTCTCTTCCAATTCTAATCTCAGTATCACCACCACCCAGAATTGCTCAAACCAGAAACCTGTAAGTCATCCTAGACTCCAGCCTCTCCCCCAAATATCCACTTAGTCAGCAAGTCTTCCAAATCTACATTGTATTGTTTGCCAATGAAATCATTTTGACAATCACACAGAAACACAGACACCCTAGTGAAAGACTTACTCCTGAATTTCGAGTTTAAGAGCTGCTTTCTCTGAGGTCGATTACCTAACTATACTACAATCAGTTTATAAAGGTGTTGCAGCCCACATGTTCAATTAGGCAGATTCAGAAACTTCTAGTATGGCAAATAATGCTACAAATTAGCCCTAACATTCAGTTGCCTATAAAACACAAAACCTTAGATTATCAGTGGAGATTTTTTTATATTTGCTTCACCCTTTTGTGATTATAATTATAATCCCCTTTTAAGACCAATGTAGCACTGAGGTTCATTACCATTTCTGTTCACACAAAAATGTATTTCATCAATTCTGTGATTACTTTTTTCACATTTTAATCTCTCTGAAATTGGGATGCCTTAAAGTCAAGTGTTAAATTGTACCTAGCAGCATTTTTAGTGACACATAAGATAATCCTGTCTTACAATTGCTGGTGTCTTAGGTTTGATTAAACATGCACAGTGTGGTTCCTATACTTTTAAGTTGAAAGAGAAGACTCCTTCCTGGATGAAAGAAACCTCTGACTGGCTTGCTTTGACTTACTGTTTTCTACTTGAACTATTTTTTGATCAGACTGGGGGGGGGGGGAAGAAAAGAAGAAACAAAAAGACCTTACCTACTCTGTTTCAGGAATACTGGGTGCTTTTATGTAGATTATTGCCGAGTAATTGAACTTCAAGAAATTAGAAGACAAAGGTATTTAAAGGAGGACCAATGTTCTTTGGAAATAGAATCACAGAATTTCAAAAGTAAAAGGATCTCAGGAGACATCTAGCTCATTTCCTCAACAAGCCTCTTTTATCTTGCAAGATTTCTTCCATTGTTTCAACCTGTCGAGATGTTTTGATCTCCTTCTACACTGGCTATTTGCTTTGGCAAACAGTTGATATCTTCATCAATTTTATGGATAGATGTTGAAGAGAATAGGGTCCAGCCAAGTTTCTATAGTATAGCGTTAGAGACCTTCAGGTTGATGTAGCCTCCATCAATCAAGCCTCTTTGGTTATGATTTTCAACTACTAAGAAATCACCCAACTACTTTATTAACCAATGTCACCCCAATAAATTCAATAAAAAGTAAAATAAAGAAATCACCTCAACTACTAAAACACTTCCCTTCTTGGGGATAGTGTTGATTTTTTAAGGTGGCATTAAAAAGACAGTTTTTTTGTTTTGTTTTTTAATATATTTTATTGATTTTTTTACAGAGAGGAAGGGAGAGGGATAGAGAGTCAGAAACATCGATGAGAGAGAAACACCAATCAGCTGCCTCCTGCACACTCCCCATTGGGTATTGTGCCTGCAACCAAGGTACATGCCCTTGACCGGAATCGAACCTGGTACCCTTGAGTCCGCAGGCCGATGCTCTATCCACTGAGCCAAACGACAAGAGTTTTTAATCGTCTGACTTCTCTCTGGCCTGGACTATGGCCATATCCCACCATGGTGCCTACATTTTAGTTATTTTCAGCTGCTTGTTTCCCAAATCCTTCATATTATTCACCGTTCCTTCTGTCTGGAATGCCTTTTATTCTCTTTATGTAGTAACTCCTATGCATTTGTTCTTTTTTGAAAATATATATATTTATTGATTTCAGAGAGGTCGGGAGAGGGAGAGATAGAAACATCAATGATGAGAGAGAATCATTGATTGGCTGCCTCCTGCACGCCCCTTACTGGTGATCAAGCCTGCAACCTGGGTATGTGCCCTTGACCAGAATCAACCCCAGGATCCTTCAGTCCACAGACTGATGCTCTCTAGCTACTGAGCCAAAAACAGCCGTGGCTCCTATGTATCTTTTAAGTTGAAGTGTTCCCTTGCTCAGAAATCTTTCCATGGCAAACTACCTGTCTCTTCATTAGATTCGAGTATCCTCCTTCAATGCTCCCAAGCCACCCTTTACTTTGCTTCCATCATAGTACTTCACATATCACACCGTAATTGTTAGAACATACATGCCTGTCTCTCCAACCAGAAAGCAGGTACTTTTGAGGGCAAGAGCTATATTTTATTTCTTTGCCCTTAGCATAGTTGGTTCGTTGAATTAATGATTTAAGCATAATATCAAATAACTCAGGGATGTGGGGAACTGACTTATCTGATCCAGTTGTTAATAGAGCAATATACCCTTTATACCTTGTTAATAAGCAAAGCCTGGACATTTTAACATGCTTAAGAGATAATGCTTCCTACTAAATGTCAATGTTTCTCTAGAAACTGTAATGTTTCGAAGGTTATTTATCCTAAATGGTTTGAGTATAGTTCAAATTGCACTTCTAAAGTCGATGTTCTGCTTGAATATTCTTAAAAAACTACAATATACTCCAAATATTTTTAACAATTCTGATTGTAACAATTCTGTCTCATGCATATTTTGATAAAACCATTAAACAGAAAAAAATGGTCAGAACATATTGTAAATTTGATTCTAGAAGTGTGGTAAATGTATGCATACCTTGAGTAATAAGCTGATACTATTTCAAGTCACTTCAACAAATTAACAAATACATACATCTATGTACATAATATGCTACTGGTATCAAGAGATCAAGAAAATTTCCAATATACTAATTCCTTCAACATTTAAAAATGTTCGCCATATCTCACTTTTACCGCTCACTCTGTAGTTCTTAAATCACATGGAGAAATCTGACAGGAAATTTGGTAAGAAAAGACTACAGGAGCCCGGCCAGCGTGGTTCAGTGGTTGAGCATCGACCCATGAACCAGGAGGTTATGGTTCGATTCCCAGTCAGGGCACATGCCTGGGTTGTGGGCTCGATCCCCAGTGTGGGGAGTACAGGAGGCAGACAATCAATGATTCTCTTTCATCATTGATGTTTCTATCTCTATCCCTCTCCCTTCCTCTCTGAAATCAATAAATATGTTTAAAAAAAAAAGATTACAGGGAAAGGGATTAACTAGCATTTTGAGCTTTAAGTCTTGGGTTTTGCCAAGATGTAGCAGAATGGGTCATAATGTATTTGTGCCTAGCCAGTATGGCTTGGTGGTTGAGCATCGGCCCATGAAGCAAGAGGTCAGTATTCCATTCCGTCAGTGTACATGCCTGGGTCGCAGGCTCGATCTCCATGTGGGGTGTGCAGGAGGCAGCCGTTTAATATTTCTCTCCATTCTGCTCTCTGAAATCAATAAAAATATATTTTAAAAAAACGTTATTTGCTTAATGTAGGAAACATGTCTATCTCTAAGGTTGAATTCTTAACAAGTATCGATATCTTAGCATAGTACAAATAAGCATTTGGTTTTGCTTTTGAAGGAAAAAAATGCATTTCCTTCTTTTATTAAGCTACTCAAGATTTTTCAGAGCTTGGTATTCAATACTGAAAACTACAAACAGTACAGAAAGATTGCACCTAGTTGTACAAGTGAATACCACCCCCCCCCAAAAAAAGCTTGATCTGCATAGTTATTTTTAGCAATACACTAAACTATAGTAAAAAAAAAAAAAAAGAGGTAATAGAAACTGTGAGACAGAAAATAAAAGTTGTGACAACATAATATACACATCCTTTTAAAGAATTATTCTTAAAATTCTGCTGGCAGAAACTACTTTAAAATGACAATTTTGTAATTTGTCCTTAGCTTAAGTTTGACAAAAAAATATTTAAAACTAGAGGCCTGGTGCACAAAACTCGTACATGGGTAGGGTCCCTCGGCCTGGCCGGCAATCAGGGCCAATCTGTGGGGCGATCAGGGAGCCCCCACTGGCACCCACCTTGGGCGGCCTGGCACCACCCAATCACTGGCCCCACTCACCCCTCCCCCCACCGCCCGTCTCCTCCCTCTGCAGGGTGACTCGCAGGGTGATCGGAGGGCCCCTGCTGGCACCCGTCTTGGAGATGACCAGCAGGACAGTCGGGGGACAGCACCGCAAGCTCGCCAGCCAGCCCACCCCATGATCACCCCGCTGCCACCACAGTTCATCTCCTTCTGCAGGGCAACTGGGGGCCCCGCTGGACCCACCATGGCTGGCCTGGGGCCTGCAGGCAGCTCCTGCATTGAGCATCTGCCCCCTGGTGGTCAGTGCTCCTGCATTGAGCATCTACCCCCTGGTGGTTGTTCCACTGGTTGTTCAGTCCATTTGCATACTAGGCTTTAATTATATATGGCTAGAGGCCTGGTGCACGAATTTGTGCACTAGTGGGGTCCAGTCAGCCTGGCCCTGATGGTGACCCGGCCAAGGTGGGTGACCATCGCGGGCAGGCTGGCTGGGGCAAGGGGCTGCGCGTGTTCTGGTTGTTCCACTGTTCGGCCAATTTGCATATTACCCTTTTATTATACAGGATAGCTGCTTAGACAAAATGGACGGAGAACAACAAAAAAGGACGGAGGTATTTTTAATGGATTGTTCGTATATGAACAACAATCTTGTTTCTAAAACATTTGTGATTTTTAAAAAAATAGGACAGAGCTATGCTTTAAATATCTGAAGGTAACTTCTTTCAACTAGAAAACTGATTATTAAACTAATCAGTCTAAAAGGAATTAGTATGCACACGTGTGTATATATATATAATTTCCCTATATATTTAACATTGACATATGATTAAAATATTTTCTAAAAATAAAATACTTCAGCCCTGGCCAGTGTGATCCGGTGGTTAGAAGGTTGGTCCTCACACCAAAGGAGGGCAGGTTCAATTCCCCATCAAGGGGCACACACCTGGGTTTCGGGTTCCCTCCCAGACGCATACAGGAGGCCACCAATCAATGTTTCTCTCTCTCCCCCCCCATTCCTCCTTCCCTTCCACTCTCTCTAAAAAACAATGGAAAAAGATATCCTTGGGTGAGGATTAACAAAACAATAAAATACTTAGGATGGAGAAGTTAAAAGTCCATTAATCAGTTTTCAGGTTGCTCCTTTCCATTTATAAATGACCAAAAAAGTAATACTATTCCTGATTTTCACACAAACCTTGGAGATATTGTCAACAGAATGAGACACCACAATGAAGGCTTCATGAATAATTTATTCCATTTGAAGTTTTGTTTTTTTGTGTGTGTTTTTTTAAAGTATAAACCTTTTCATTTCCTCAATCACAATTTATACAACTCAGTGTTATGGCATTTGGCAGCAATAGTGTTTGTTCCTTATTCTTTTTTGTCACTTTTTTTTTTAAAAAGCAATTGGACCATATTGTCACTGCTAAACAACTTTAAAACGCCCCTTCATAAAGTGACCAAGCTATTTTGAGTTGGTGCTGACACATGTCCAGTAATGATGTTACAATTTGTAGTTTAAATTCAGTAACTGTAAGGTCCACAAATCCAGTTTGCTTTGAAAACTAAAGCCATTTTAAAACTTTATGAACACATCAACCTGAGGAGTATTTTAGGTCCCAAATCCAGTTTTTCAATTCATACTCCACAAAAAAGAAAACATATATATATATAAATTTAAACCACAGTTCTGGGCCCATTAAAACACCAAGAAAACCCCAAAAGGTTAAGATTTCCAGCTGATTTGGGGGATGGGGCAAAAAATATATGTCAAAAACATTTTTCTTTAATTTAGACAAACTAAAATCTTAAGAGGAAATCCAGACTAAAACATCACTCATGCACATTAAATGTATTAACAGACTGATATGCAATGCCATAGTGGATGAGAGGCAAATTATATGATGCAACAGCATTTAAAAACTTCCTTTTAATGTATTCAATTTGAACATTTTAAATAATGCAACATAGTATTTTGATATTACAGTATTAACATAGTGCTTGATTAAAGATCTGCAAATCTTTGTAGTAACACATTAAGTTAAAAAAGTTACCTCAGAAGGTAAATATGAAGACAAAAGGAGAATATTTTAATACAGTAATCTGTGCCATACTGACAATTGAGTAGGAATACAGCTGAGGATAGTTGACTAAGTAGTAAGAGCTTAATTTTAGTGGTTTAAGAAAAGTTTAGAAAGATTAAAAATTACAACTACTTTAAAATTTAAGGATTATATATAAGTACACTTGGTGGCCTTCTGGCCAAACAATAAGGTGTACAGAAATTTATTCATACAGTGTTAATTCACAGTCCTGATAACTGAATGGCTTGCATAAGAAAGGTATGGCTAGATGTTTCTCACTGGCTGGAAGCAGACATTATGTAAGTAATCTTTTTAAATGCCAAAATACTGAAATTCCACCCTGCTTTATAATGGATAACAGCACAAAAAAACAGATAGTAGCACTGTAACAAGGAAGTCAAGGTGTTGCTGATCAACTGGTATGAAGCATATTATTTTGCTTACCTATTTAAACAAAATAAAACAGCCTACACTTGTCTGTGGCAGTACATTAGTAAGTCAGATCCATCATCCTGCATAAAAGGCTTTTTTTTTTTTTTTCCCGAAATAAGTCTCCTGACCTTTTCTAATGGCTATTTAATAATTTTCTATTTGAGTGTGAACTTATATATGAAAGGAAGAAAAACACATCTTATCAGTAAATCCTGTATATTTAGGAACTACTCCCTGATTCCCAAATAAAAAGGAATTGCATACTGGGTTCATTCCTTATGGCTCCATATAAAAGAAACTGTCAGGGAATAATTTTTTAAAATCTATTTCCAAACTGAGATGTGGTTACTAAAGGCTAGTAATTTTAAACAACTGAGAATATAGCTTCTATTTTTAAAAGTTACTATTGTGCTAAGTATATAAAAAAGGATACTCTTTTTATAGAAATTCCAAATAAGCATCTTTTCCTTCAAATCTCAGACAAGTTTTTTTAAAGTATAGAATAAACATGCAACATAATCCTTAGTGTGTTAGCATAATTTAAAAATGAATGCAGAGATGTGATCTTTAAATTTTAATTTCAAAATATGCTGACCATTGGGATTGCATAATTTTAAAAAAATGATAAATCTTTGTCACTAATTGTGTGTTTTTTATAGAAAAAAGACTTAATGTTTTAATATATACAATTTGAAGAAGTTATATTGTTCATAAGAAAGTGATATTTAAGCTAAGCATATAGAATTTACAAAACATGTTTCAGTAAAAAATAAAATAAAACAAAACATACCGAATTACTGCTTTGTAAATACAATTGATTTTGTCCTTGTAGAGAATTAGTGAACTTACAAATCCGGAATTTTGCTTGACTGTTTCCAAGAAAGAAAGGTAGACTTGGCGACTGTGAATTCAAGTCAGCAGCACAGGTAGGAGGCTAACTTGGACTCTCTTGTGAGCAGCACTGTAGAAAGGATTTTTCAAAGGGGTAAAGCCTGCATAGAAGCAATTATCTTGGCATGTGCAAACAAGAAGGGGGAAAGCTGTATCGAAGGAAGGGGTGAATTAAAGTCCCTAAAATTCAAGTCCCTTCTTTAGGGAGGTGAGAACCTCCTTGACATATGTCCTGCCTTAATCTGAACTGTGTTATAGAAAAGTACAGACTCTGGTGTTTGGGACTGTCATCTCCAAACCAAGAAGATTAAATAAATAAAAGGCAAGGGGAAACAAACAGGTTAAGTTTAGAAAATGGTTTTTAACTAGTGAAATAGAGTCTGAATACCAGAATTCACTGAGAATCTATTTACACCACAGTTTGATTGCACACACACACACCCATACATATGCATACTCTCACACACATTCCCAATCTTTAATTTAAAAAAAAAAAAAAAGTCAAACAATCAATAGTGACTGCTCTTAAAGTAATTTGTAAAATGCCTAGAGCTGGGCTAAATTTCAACCTTATAGCAGATCCTGAAGATAATTTTCATAATTAATAATATTCCCATGCCTAGATGTGCCACTGTTAAAACTGAAAAAAATTTAAGCATGTAACATGAAACACCAAAATTAGTTTAAGCATTCAGTAGCAAATGTTTTTCTTGTAAAACTAAGTTTTTTTCCCACTGGAAATGGCCTGAAATATTAGTCATAGCCCTAAACCATAGTACAAAATATAACTGAAGATTTCTCATTTTATTCTAAGTTAAACCACTTAACAATATCACTTGTATATTGCCATCATGTTATTCTGTAAAGGTGTGATATATAAAATGCTGTAAGACCTGGTACCTTTTCAATTTATAAACACAGTGAACTTCATTACTGTACATGTACTCTGCAACTACAGCTTAGCTGTAAATCCTCCACACACAATGGTATGGACATTATTCCCCCTCTATTCCCATTAAACTGTACATCAAGACAATACAAATTTACTGTCCCACCCACCCCTTACAAAAAAATAATACTCTAAAAGCAACCCTACTGCAACTTTTTAATTAAGACGATTACATATATTTTAGACCAATTGCTTTAAAGCAAGAAGGCAGTATAAACCTTCTAGGAAAATTTTTATAAAAGAGGTTAAGAAATATAAGACAATTTATACATTTAAAAACTTACAATAAATAAGAGATGCAGGCATTTTGAATACTAGATACTATACTCCAATACAAGAACATCTTGATGTTCTGAAACCATATGTTGAAATTCATTGTTCCTTGTTTCCTCTCCATGCTTTTATTATTCATTTAACATGACTGGGTACTATGGCTCATTACTTTTCACAAATACTGTGACTGGAAAAAAAAAGTTAATTTTGCTACGAAAATGTTATAATACGTTTTGTATGATCAGTCATCACCCTAAAGAGTTCAATATAGTCAATGAAAAATAGCAGGGTTATAGCCCCTCCCCCCAAGTCAAAACAATATTTGTTGAAGTAATAAGAATTAGACCCTATCACAAATGACTTTCAGTGAGAAGATAACTGTAACTTAATCTTGCAGCAAATGTCTTTTTTCCTTGTTATTTTCTCGCACAGTTCCATCAAATGAAGATCACAGCATATTCATGATAAAGTTATATAACTGATTCAGCACCACAAAATGAATTGGGAGACATGAGCGTCTGTCCTGGATCGCAGGGTCACAGGTTAGCCAGGAGAGTGCATTGTACTGTTCCAAAACAAACCTGAAAAGCAAATAAACTATTTAAGTCATGTATTTATTTATACTGTAGATTTTTGGGAGCAGTTTCCAATTATGGCATCTACTAGTAAGATTCAAAGTAACTTAAAAAAAAAAAAAAAAGGAAGGGCCCAGCCAGTGTGGCTTGGTGGTTGAGTGTTGATCTATGAACCAGGAAGTCATGGTTCGATTCCTGGTCATGGCATATGCCCAGGTTTTGGGCTTGATCCCCAGTGGGGGTCGTGAAGGAGGCAGCCAATGAATGACTATCTTTCATCATTAATCTTTCTACCCCTCTCTCCCTCTTTTTTCCTCTCTCTGAAATCAATAAAAGCATTAAAAAAAAAAAAAGTGCAAGTGATAGAATAGTGAGTCCTTGGGGAGATTAGAGTAATTCATAAAAATTACTCTCAAAAGTAGAGCACATGTGTTAACAAGAAAAAGCACTCATTCTGAATGGTATCATTTATCTTGAGACCCAAGAAAAATATATAAGGATCAATACTGGAGAAAACACCTAATGGTAAAAAGAGCTGTACCTGAGGACATCTGAAGTCTGATTTGAGTCAAGTGGGTGGGAGTCTTTACTGTGAAGCAGCTCGTCAGATTGCACTGAAGGCACATGGAGGTGCAAAGAGGCCTAAAAATAACAAGTAAAGTAACAGGATATCAGCCAAAGGAAAAAAACAAGGTGTCAGCCTTGATGAGATACATTTTAGACCTACGTAAGGAATATAAGAATGCTTATTTTTGTTTAATTCATTACAGTAGCAATTTATATCAAACCTTCCTTTTCTTCAGCTTTGTTTTTAGACACAATCTTTAAAAAAAAAAAAAAAGGATTTCCAATTATTTTCTAAGTGTAACCTGCCTAGATGTGTAAAGTAAATGTTTAAGGAAACACTAAACGGATAAACCTCAGTACAGTCTGTATCTAGGTTACATAGAACTTACGCCTATACAGATATACCTAGATGTAGCACTGAAAGAAGTTAACAGGAGTAATCATATGGAAATACTTTACTTATAAAGTTATAAATCTATTTTTTGCTTAGTTAAAATAACTTCTTTATTTTGAAACTATAGGAAGACAGATTTGGAATAGTCAAGACAAGAACAAGGAGATATATGAAAAATCCAATGGATTTATTTCATCTTGAAAACCAAATTCTGGTAATATAAGTTTTCTCCCCAGCTCTAAACTTCAGATATGCTGGTAAAAATATGAGTTCAACAATAAAGAATTATTTAAGAATAATTATAATAATAATACGAGCAAGGGTCCCAGAAGTTTAAGATTAAAAGTTCAAACTTAATATGAATTTAAAATTAGAGTTATTTCATAATGAGATAACTCTCTTGGTGATCTTGTGTAAAGTCAAATGTGGCAATGCATTTAAGACCTTAGACAAAAGCTACAAGGTTTCAAAAAGCCACTTTTGTATTTCTTAGAATGTAAACCAACAGTTAGCATTATTTGGGAACTAGCATAGAAATGGCAATACCTTAAGAAAAAGGGGACACTGATATTGTGCTTGAGGACATGCTGACCAGAACCAGTCAGGTAAGGGACCCGCTTTGGCAGTTGATACAAAGTAACCAAGGGCCAATGGTTGCTGAAGAATATTAGTTACTTCATCATGAGACTCTGTTGAAAGTAGCCGATCAGTACCCTGACCCTTAAAAAGACAAAATTAAAAGTGTGTTAGTTCATTTGATATATCTAGGCAATAGATATAAATACAGAATGGCTTATGGAAATCAATCACTTCAAATTTTAAATGTTGGAGGATATTTTTAAAAATTTCTAGTACTTATTAGTAAGAGTATCATAATTAGTAATGCCATTAAAAGAATGAGTTTTAACAGTTGCATAAGGAAATATGTTCAGACTTTGTGTGTGTATAAATCTTTGTAACTGACTGAAAAATACAAAAATGACCAATGAAATTTCTGCATTATTTCCTACAACTCCCTCAACTAATTCCTGACCACCAAACCCCCATCCAAAAGGTGGATTAAAATTTTGTTCATCTAGCACAGTGGTTCTCAACCTTCCTAATGCCGCGACCCTTTAATACAGTTCCTCATGTTGTGGTGACCCCCAACCATAAAATTATTTTCGTTGTTACTTCATAACTGTAATTTTGCTACTGTTAATGAATCGTAATGTAAATATCTGTGTTTTCCGATGGTCTTATAGGTGACCCTACTAGTGGTTCTCAACTTCGGGGTTGAGAACCGCTGCTGTAGAGCCTAAGACCATCGGAAAACACAGATATTTACATTACGATGGTCTTATAGGTGACCCTACTAGTGGTTCTCAACTTCGGGGTTGAGAACCGCTGCTGTAGAGCCTAAGACCATCGGAAAACACAGATATTTACATTACGATTCATTAACAATAGCAAAATTACAGTTATGAAGTAACAACGAAAATAATTTTATGGTTGGGGGTCACCACAACATGAGGAACTGTATTAAAGGGTCGCGGCCTTAGGAAGGTTGAGAACCACTGATCTAGCACTACCTATAAAATACAATTAATAATGTTTTGAAAAGCATTATGACAACATGAAGAGACAGCTACTAAGTGATGCTCATAGCCTTTGGATTAGTCAATGTATTTCTTGGTATTCATTTTAAGGCAATAGATAAAAAGAAAAATTATATGCATAAAGATGTTCATTGCAACATTGCCTATAACAGAAAAAAATAACTTCAATGTCCAACATTTTAGGAATGATATAACAAATTATGTTAAAACAACAATACAATGTTAAAAAGCTGATATACTTCTTGAAAGCTACACTATAAATACATGTGGAAGCTAATCTGCTAAAAGTAAAAATGGTCTTATTAAAGTGGTGAGATTATTGGTGCTTTTCCTCATACATATTTTTTAATAGCCTCATTTCTTTTCAGTTAAAGAAAGCAGGAACGTATTCAAAGTAAGAAGACTGGACAAAGATCTTTATTTTTAAGAGGCAGGTTCTAAACATATACATACTAAAATAGTCAAACTGCCACTAAATATAATTTCACTTAAAGATGTAATTCAAATGAGGCCCAATTAGTTTTCAGGTCAAACAGAAAGAGAAAATAGTCTGCTAAAAATAAACAGAGTTTGGGAGGCAAGGTAGTCAGTGTTTATTCTGTTCTTATGAGAAAATTAGTATTTCTATTACGTTGCTTGTCACAGCCCTGATATGAAGAGCAGCTCTTAGAACAATACACTGATTCTCAGATAATCCAGTCCTAGACCTGAGTAGAAGCTATGGTGAACTGGCAGGAAAAATACAGAAGAAGGATTAATGCATAGTCGTCTAGAAAATATGAAGTCAGGAAAAGCAGAGCCACAGAGACCCCTCCCCCCTTAATAATATATAATTCAAAGAGCAGAAATGCATGAATGTACTGTTAATTTCACTATTTGCTAATTTAAACAAGGAAAAAACAGGCTCAATTTCATGAATCAATTCATTACTAAGTTAATGAATGACATTGAGATAAACTGACTTTTATAATAGGGTTACCTTGCCAGCATCACCTCCATGGGGGTAATGAGATCCTGGAGAATGTACAGGAGACCCCGTTGGAGAGGCAGGAAGAATATTAATGATATCAGGGTCAAGATCGTCTGCTGTGTCTAACAAATCAAAGAGACCCATTCCATCTGCTATAAGAGAAAGAAAAAATATTAAATACTAGATTTTTCATCTCAAGTTTATTTATAGGAGAGTTAAATTTAATTTAACCAACATCTACTGAGAGCCTACCATGTGTCAATTATTGTGCTGAAAGCCATATAAATAATTATACATAAAAAATAATTATGCAGCCCCACTGGTGGGGCTCAGTGGTTGAGCTTCAACCCATGAATCAGGAGGTCATGGCTCGATTCCCGGTCAGGATATATGCCCAGATTTCAGGCTCGATCCCCAGTAGGAGGTATGCAGGAGGCAGCTGATCAATGATTTTTTCTCATCACTGATGTTTCCATCTCTTTCTCCCTCTCTCTGAAACCGATAACAATATATTTTTTTAAACATATCACAGATACGATCAAGCTAAGGATCTTGAAAGGGGGAGATAAATCTTGTGTATTTAGGTGGTCCTTGTAATCACAGGGGCCCTAATAACAGGGAGGCACTAGGTTTAGTCAATGAAGGAGATGTGCTGATATTATACTGCTTCTGTTGAAGATGGAAATAAGGGCCATGAGCAAGAAATGCAAGTGGTCTCTAAAGCTGGCAAAGGCAAGGAAACAGACTGTCTCTCAGAGACTCCAGAAAGAACCAACCCTGCAGACTTCTTTGACATGAGTCCAGTAGGACTTCTGACTTCCAAAACTGTAAGGTAAGTGTGTGTCATTTTAAGCCACTAAGCATGTGGTAATTTGTTACAGCAGCAATAGGAAACTTACAGAGTAAACACAGTATGCTGAAAATTAAAATGTGTTTAAAATGACACTATTCATGATTGATACATTTATTCTTTACTATTAAGTAAAACATTCAAATTATTGTATAACACTCACACAAAAAATAGAATAATTAATACCTATACTGTGACTTTAAAAATATGCCATTTTCTAGGGTAACTCAGAGGGACAATGGAGTATCATTTATTTTTTTCTTCTACTCAAATGCAATCTATAAATTCATTGAGAAAAGTTACATCCCTACACTTGCAGTTTATATAAATCACTATATTATTTTGGCAAATCAAGATAGAAAAGAATATAATATGAGCTGCAAAGTGTATATATATATATATATATATAACTCAACAGCACAGGCAAAGAACTACAAACATTTTATGACCAATGTTGTCTTTTAAAATAAGTAAATATATATATAAGATAATTCATAGCACCAGTTCTGAAAGGTAGAAGAATGATTATATTAGTTTTCTGTTGCTGCTTTTACAAATTATTACAAACTTGTTAACTTAAAATATCACACATTTATTTTCTAACAGTTTGGGGTCCAGAAGTTCAAATTCAGCTTTTTTGGGCTGAAATCAAAGTGGTGGTCATTAGGCCAAAATCAAGGAAGCAGCAGGCCTCTGCTGCTTCTAGAGGATCCAGAGGGTGATTCATTTGTGTTTTCCAGCACCTAGAACTGTATTCGTTGGCTCATGGCTCCGTCCTCCTTAAAGTCAGCAGTGTAGCATTGTTTTCCTGTGACTTTGCTTCCCTCTCTTTCCATCACTTGGCCTTCCCCTCTTTTGTGGATAGTCAAACTTCCATTTTCATAAGGATACATGTGATTGCATTTAGGACCGACCCACATAACACAGGATCTCTACATCTCAAGACCCTTAATTTAATCACGTTTGCAGCCTTTTTGTTGTTGTTGCTATTGTTTTGCCATATAAGGACACATTTACAGGTTTCAGGGACATTCGTAAGATATAGATATGTGTTGGGAACATTAATCAGCCTATAATCAGCAACAATCATCAAGACTTTTTATATTTGCAAAACCTTTAAAGATAATTCTCCTACCATTGTTAGGATTGAAAGCTAAGTCCAAATTTTCAGTGGTATAAGTAGCTGAAGCTACTTGCACAGAAGCAGAAGTAGGGAATACAAGTATATGAGTACATGATGTATCCTGTGGGGTATTTAGCTGAGACGTCTGCATATTTAGAGTGGTGCTTCTTCCAAATACAGAACCAGTTGACACAGAATCTGGAAAGAAAATGAAAGGTATTTTTTCATTTAATAAATGAAGAATCAATTTTACATAATGTTTAAAAACTTAAGTGCATAAAGAATTAATTCTGATATAAACTAAAGTTGCTAACCTGGCATAATAACAAAAGAGCCTTGGGGTTCCATTGCTACCAAGCAAGCACTGAGAATGCTGGGAGAGTCTGCAGCAGATATACAACACATTCTACACATGTCTTTGAGTCTTTTACTCAGAGATTGCAAATTTCGACGACTCAGCAAACAGCTCCAATCTGTGGGTATCAACAATAAAAATAATAATCTAAAGTGACACCATTATTAACACCCTACAGAACCAAAGTTAAAACATAATGGCTTTATTTTTTTTTAATATATATTTTTTAATTGATTTCAGAGAGAAAGGGAGAGGGAGAGATAGAAACATCAAGGATGAGAGAGAATCATCGATCAGCTTGCATCTTGCTCGTCCCTTACTGGGGATAGAGCCCACAATCTGGGCATATGCCCTTGGCAGGAATCGAACCCGGGATCCTTCAGTCTGCAGGCCAACACTCTATCCACTGAGCCCTACTGGCTAGGACAAACATAATGGTTTTAAAATTAGTGTCATTATCAAGCCAAAACTGTCTTATTGGTGATATTACTCAACACTCTTTTTTTTTTTTAATATGTTTTATTGATTTTTTTACAGAGAGGAAGGAACAGGGAGAGAGCGCTAGAAACATCGATGAGAGAGAAACATTGATCAGCTGCCTCCTGCACACCCCCCACGGGGGACGTGCCCACAACCAAGGTACATGCCCTTGACCGGAATCGAACCTGGGATCCTTCAGTCCGCAGGCCGACGCTCTATCCACTGAGCCAAACCGGTTTCGGCTTACTCAACACTCTTTATCACCTTAGCTTTAATGTACATCAATATCAATTAGTATCTGCTGAACAGAAGGTAAGTTGAATAATAAAACAAAAGGAAAAATAAGAATAGTAGTAATGACACTGATATTAAAGTTGTAATATTGTAAAATATACTTTTATATCTGGAATTAAGCCATTTGTGACTTAGACATCTGTGGTTCCTCTTTAAAAACAAAAATCAGTAACAAAAAGCGTTTTTATAAGCTATGCATTTTATCAAGTACATAGTATACCTATATGTGGTCTGAACAGTGTATGAATTAACATAAAACAGAAATCTAAATACTAAAAAATAAAAGCACAATTTTACCTTTTAATTCTCCATGACCAATCCTTCCTAGACGGCCAATTACAACTCTCCATGGTAATGAACTCATTTGTACAAGTCCTAAGCACCATTCCCAAAGTTTCTGTAGACCAAATCTTCTAGCAGATCCTTTTTTCCTACGAGCCCTATTGTGTAAAATAAAGACAGAGTCATAAATGTGCCTAAAACTCATACGACATCTCAAAAGAGCTCAAATTTGTGAAAAACTGGTTCCTTAATGCTTTGAGACTTTTATACAAGTCCTAAGCAAGAACATATGTGAAATCATAGGGGTGGCATGCTCGTTTGTGTTTTTTAACCATACATTAAAGTATATACAATTCTGAAAAGTTATGCATAAGAATCAAAATTCACCAGAAACACTGCTCTACACCAGTGATTGGCAAAACTTTTCTTTAAAGAGCCAGTATTTTAAGTTTTGTAGGCCATCAAGATTGTGTTATAACAATTCAACTCTGCTGCTGCAGCATGAAAGCAGCCACAGATAACACTTAAATAACCATGGCCTGATTTGGCCCACAGGTTAAACAGTTTGTCAATCTTTGCTCTATACTTTAAGTTGAAGGATATAAAAAATCACTACACCTCTCAAACCAAACAATGTTACTGAGTTTCTGCATGCATGTCCTTTATTAGGCAAGCAGATAACATGAGCAACAGTAGTTACCATTTATTGAGTACTTACTATGTACCAAGAATTACACCCACTTTACATGGAATACCTCATTTTCATCCTAACAACCATATAACACATAAACTTATCCTCCCAGAGAAATAAGCTGTAGCTCTGCTGGCTCCAGATCACAAAATCGGTAAGAGGCACAGTTGGGATTTGAACCCAGGTGTCTATGACTCTAGAGTTGCACCTCTTTCTTAACCTTTCTCTAACTTCTACTTTCAGTTAAATGGCAACACTATCATTGTATTGGAAAGGTGATATTATTTTTCCTCTATTCTATGCTTATCCTTCACAGATTCAAGAATACTCATTCCAAAGCTCATTTAATTAGTATTAACTATCCCATTTTAAAAAATCAAAATTGTGTCAAGGAAATGTATAAAGTACTGCATTATGGTTTATAAAATAATCAATAAATCTTTGTAACCAATAATACAAAATTTGACTTTTTCAGCACTCCTATAAACTAAGAATCATTAAATATTTCTGTACATAACCAATTTCTGAACTTAAAGGAACAGAATCTTTATATAACAGAGAAAATAAAGGATAGAACCAAATCTTAAAAATAAAAATTATTGCAAGGATTTGCTTTTCAAGAACTCCCAGGCAGTGTTCACTAGCTTTGAAACATGTTACTAGAAATATCTATTAAGTAACAACTCAACATGAGGCTCACCTATTGTGTGACCTATTAGTTACAGGCTTCATAAATAAATGGCCATGATATCTAATTACTACCAAGAAAAATTCTAAAAAGAAAGCCTCCATTTTCAGAAGACACTCTAACATTTAAGTGGTAAAAATTTCAGTCCACAATTTTAGTAAAGAAAGTTAAAAGTTAACTCAATTAATGTAGGGATTATATCTTAGTATCTTAAATGGTACATGAAAAAAATAAATTTCCAGGATGCTTCACTAGTTTTTTTGTTTGTTTGTTTGTTTTTTAAATTGTGGAGGGCTTTCTAGTTCCATGCCTCAAATTTTTTTCAGGTTAAAATCATTACTTCAAGCTTTATTATAAAGAATTTAGGAAGCTTGCCCTAGCCAGTTTGGCTCAGTGGATAGAGCACTGGCCTGGGGACTGAAGGGTCCCAGGTTCGATTCTGGTCAAGGGCACATGTGTGGGTTGTGGGCTCAATCCCCAGTGGGAGGCGTGCAGGAGGCAGCCGATTGATGGTTCTCTCTCATCATGGATATTTCTGTCTTTTCCTTTCTCTCTGAAATCAATAAAAAATATATTAAAAAAAAAAAGAAACTAGGAAGATTAATCTCTTTTGTCTATGTAACAGATTAATCAAATTTATTTTTAATTCTCCTAATTATACAATGTAAATATACACTACATAAGGGTAAGAACCCACAATCCCAAGACGTAATATTTTATTATTTCATTTTTATTTATTTATTTTTTCGAGAGAAACATCAAGTTGTTGTTCCACTTGAATCTTGTATGTGCCCTGACTGGGGATCAAATCAGAACCTTGGCATATTGGGATGATGCTCTAACCAACTGATCTACCCAGCCAGGCCAAGACATAATTTGCATGTACCTTGGTTGGGGGCACATCCCCAGTAGGAGGTATGCAGGAGGAAGCTGATGATGTTTCTCTCTCATTGATGTTTATAACTCTCTATCCCTCTCCCTTCCTCTCAATAAAATATATATTTTTTTAAATAAAATATTTTTTATTCATTTTCAGAGAGAGAGAAGAGGGGAGAGAGAGAGAGAGATCAATGAGAGAGAAACATCAATTGGCTGCCTCCTGCAAGCCTCCTACTGGGGATCAAGCCTGCAACCAGGGCATGTGTCCTGACTGGGAATCTAACTGGCTACCTCGTGGTGCATGGGATGACACTCAACCAACTGAGCCCCTGCAGGGCAAGAGTTAATATTTTAATGTACATGACCTGCAAAACAGTTTTCTATTCATTAAGTATAAGATGTAAATGTGTGTGTATGAATTTTTAAAAATGGGATGATATAATGATATATTTAAAGAAACTTAAGTACCTATTTGGAACATCGATGTTAATGATACATGTTTCTAAAAGTTCTCCATATAGATCTGTGCAAGAAGCAAGAATCCATCTTTGATCATGTGATAAACAGTACCCCACGAAAAGAACATTGTATTTCTGTCCAGCTTCTCCAAATGTTTCTCCTAGCTCTGTCTGTTTATCCTTCACTGGAGCCAGAATAAAAGGAGGTGTATAAAGTCGAATACACTCTGGTCTCTGTAAAACAAAAAATTAAGGTACTATGGTACTATACAATCACAGAAAAATCTTTTATTAAAAAGATTTTTATTGAAAAGTTATATTATCTTTTCCCAATTATAATTGGAAAAAGAGGTCTAAACAGAACTGCACTTGGTTTTGCATAAAATGCATAGTTTTTAATAACTCTGGTCATAGAAAGCATACTTACATCAGGACTTTTAAGAGCAGTTTCCATGGCTAAACCTGGTCCAAACCCAGTCAATGTTTTCACATTAGTTGATGTAGGAAGGGGTCTCCGGCATTGGGTAAAGGCCGAAAAAGCCAGGGATTTTAAATGCTGGGTATAGATTTGTCTATCTTCATGCTTCACAGGTTGCAACAGGTACTGACAAGGAACAATCTAGAAATTATAGGCAAATATTATGAATGTTAAATTTTGAACAAGTCACAAGAGAAAAAAAAGGACTGTAAGTTAGAAATCCTAAAATTTTTACTAGAAAATTTAAACAAAGCAAATTAAAATGATAAAGTAAATAATTTTATAGGATTTTAATAGTCAACTTTACCAATGGGCTATGTAAAAATCTTTAAAAATTTCTACATATCGGTTTTGATATTGCCATTGACTGGTCCTGTTGTAGTCTATAAATAATTCAAATTTCTGTAAATAACTTAATATGGTTAAATTCTTTCTACTTTTACTTGCAACCTGCTTTATTTAGAACTCTAGCATATATAGATCCATACTCTAATTTTTGTACTTAAGTTTATGAACTTAAAAACTGGTTCATAAAAGTAACACAAGAGAAATATTCAATGTACTTCGTGCAATCTTTATTTTCTGTTATTACTGTGGTTCCTGTTATTTTCCATTATTATTATGACACAATTGCAAAGTCTGTCTTTTATAAACTCTCTAAGATTTCTAGAATAATATCACTTAAAATAAAATCTACATAATAGAACCTGGCTTTTACAAAATCAATTTAGACACAGACTAGTATCTTTGAAACGTCTATCAACATCCAATGGTTTTATATAAATTTTATCTGCAACATTTATCTTTCTTACCTGTACAGAAACAGTACTCTTAATATGAGGAGGAAGAGTCTGGACCATTTCCAGAAAGCATCGAAGTAGCCCCAAAGTCCATACATTAGAAGAATTAGTGCTCTCATCTTTATTTTCATATGTAAAAGGATCAATTATATAAACAACAATTGCAGGTGGATAAGTGATTGCATGTGAGTCACCATCTGTGGGGATACCCACTTTATCCCGATCCATCGTGCTAAAATTCAAGGTAGAAATGACAGTTAGGAAACAAGTTGTACTATTCCTTTCTTGAGGAAGCATTAAAAGCAGTTTTTAATACCTCATCCCCTTTTCAGAGAACCTCTCTAAAACTGAAGGCTATCTCTTTCTCTTCAAAGAGAACTATAAACACCTTATATACAATTTCATGGTATACAAAGATCCTTGTGTTGAGATCTTGTATTAGAAAAGAATTCTTTAAATCTATAGAGCAGGGGTGGGGAATGGCCAGCCTGCAGGGCATAAAAGTCCTGAGAAATCATTTGGTCTGGTTCATAGGTCAACACTCAACCACTGAATCACACGGGCCGGATTAGCAGGCTAATTTTTAAGTTGATAATTTTGTATGGTTCGCAAATGATGTGTAAATATCCAAATGCCCCTTGGCAGAAAAAAGGTTCACCACCCATGCCAGAGTATCAGAAATACTAGAGAGCTTACTGCTTAGGTGATAAAACTGAGACACAGATAAGCTAAATGAGAGGCCCAAGATCCCAAAGCTGGCTAGAAACAGAGCTAAACTAGAAAGAAATCAGGTTTCCAAACTTAGTCAATGTTCTACTACATTTTTAGCTATAGACAGTCCTTTCTTACTTCATAACTTCAAAAGTGAGTAAGGTTCATTTTTTGATGGTGATTATTGTTTTTAAACTCCAAATATATGGAGATGTTCAAGATAAATGAGTCAATCTGGATAATTAATAGTTTGTTTTTCCTCACATAAATGAGTATAGCTTTGGGCAAAACTGCACCTGGGTAGCTGAAAGATATAATTAAGCTCAGGCTAATCTAACCGATAAATCAGAAGGGAAGCTCACTCAATACCTTCTTCAGAAAAGGAATGAAGAGAGCTGTTATTATCGTTGTTGTCAAAAACAACTCAAGCATTTGGAAGCATTGTGTAAAGCATGTACTGTGCATTATATCCTCTAGTGGCCCAGTGCACAAATTTGTGCACATTGAAAGGAAATTAATTAGAAGAAATATTTCAATATAGCTATTCGCACTTTCTCTATAAGTGTTAACCAAATTCATGATTGACAATTACCGATCAAAACACACACGTGTGATTAGTGCCAGCAAGAGCTTTATATGTGTCATGCATGCAGGAGTCAACTTAGCCTTTTATAGATATAGAATAAACTTGCTTAATTAGACCTGCTTTCTGATTTAGCTGAACTTTTTCCCAGCCCAATGAAGCACCCCAACTTCTCTTTCAGGTAATTGTCAGCAACACAGTGAAGCAGATTATTATTGTAGGTCATGCAGGGAGAACAAAGGGTAAAATATTTATTTTTTAAAATATATTTTATTGAGAGGGATAGAGAGTTAGAAACATCGATGAGAGAGAGACATCGATCAGCTGCCTCCTGCACACCCGCTACTGGGGATGTGCCCACAACCCAGGTACGTGCCCTTGATTGGAATCGAACCTGGGACCCCTCAGTCCACAGGCCGACGCTCTATCCACTGAGCCAAACTGGTCAGGGCAAGGGTAAAATATTTAACTGCAGCAGTGTTTGACTATATTGTGTGCAGTGAGGAAACCTGAAGCCATTTTCAAGGTCCACCATTTCTTACTTCTGTTCAGTTGGGTCAAGTTTCTAAGCTTTCTAAATCTCTGTTTTCCAGCTAATGAAAAGAAAATAGGATTCCACTGAGTCTCTTATCTACCTACTCCAGGACTTCTGTGAGGATCAAATGAGATGAGGCACGGGAAATGCTTCACAGACATCTGGTTACAGTGTGAAATGTTTCCACCTGGCTATTAAGCAAGTTGTGTTCCTGGGCTAAAGAAACTGCAAGGAGGCTAGTCACTAGAGAGAGGAAGCTGGGCATTGCTACGTAACATCATTACCTGATGCCCACGGCCTCTGTTTTGGGGCTGGCTGGGCTGTGGGCTGCATTTTGCGCCATGGGATCTCGGCAGCATTGGCTGCAATTTGGTGGGGTGTAGCTCCAGGGTGGTGGCAGGGCCTGTGTCCCACTTGGGAAAAGCTGAGTGTTGCTTTGTGGGCACCAGGTCCGCACTGCCATTTCTCTGTAAATGGCCAGTGCATGTCATGGCAGCTCCTGCATTGAGCATCTGTCCCCTAGTGGTCTGGGCGCTTCATAGCGACCAGTCGGGCGGACACTTAGCATATTAGCCTCTTATATATATATATAGACTGCTCCCATTTTACAGATAAGCAAACAGGCTCAGAAAGGTTAGATAACTTTCCCAAAGTCACATAGCCAGTAAATGGCAGAGCTGAGATTTAAATCTTGGTATGCCTCTTATGCCTCTGAACAGGCTAGTTCAATAGTGACTTTCTAAATCACTGGAGTGACTTGAATAGGTAAATCTACTTGACAGTTATGTCACAGAAAAGATTTTTAAAAATATATATTTTACTGATTTTTTTACAGAGAGGAAGGGAGAGGGATAGAGAGTCAGAAACATTGATGAGAGAGAAACAGCGATCAGCTGCCTCCTGCACACCCCCTACTGGGGATCTGCCTGCAACCAAGGTACATGCCCTTGACTGGAATCGAATCTGGGACCCTTCAGTCCGTAGGCTGACGCTCTATCCATTGAGCCAAACTTGTTAGGGCTCACAGAACAGATTTAAACATCATAAGATAGTTGGACTAAATGGCTTTCAAGGTCTTTTTTTTTTTTTTTTAATATATTTTATTGATTTTTTTTTTTTACAGAGAGGAAGGGAGAGGGATAGAGAGCTAGAAACATCGATGAGAGAGAAACATCGATCAGTTGCCTCCTGCACAACCCCTACTGGGGATGTGCCCGCAACCAAGGTACATGCCCTTGACCGGAATCGAACCCGGGACCCTTCAGTCCGCAGGCCGATGCTCTATACACTGAGCCAAACCGGTTTCGGCAGCTTTCAAGGTCTTAGTTCCCAGCCTGAGAGTCTAGAAGTCTGTGATAAAGACTTTATGATGATACCTGGCTCAGTGATTGAGTGTTGACTTATAAACAAAGAGGTCACTCGTTTGATTCCCCGTCAGGACACATGCCTGGGTTGTGTGCTCCATCCCCAATAGGGGGTGTACAGGAAGCAGCTGATCAATGTTTGTATTAAAATCAATTTTCTATCTCTCCCTTCTCCCTCTCCCTTCCTCTCTCTCTAAAAATCAATAAAAACATACATAAAAGTCTAAGCGACCATGACGACTGGTCGCTATGATGGGCACTGACCACCAGGGGGCAGAAGCTCACTGCAGGAGCTGCCCCCTGGTAGTCAGTACGCTCCCACAACGGGAGCGCCACTCAGCCAGAAGCCGGGCTCACAGCTGTCAATTGGAGCTGCAGCGGCAGGAGTCTCTTCAGCCTCCGCAGCAATGCTACGGGGCAGCGGTGGTGGCAGGTGGAGCGGGGCCAGGGTAAGTGGCAGCTGAGCTGCGCCCAGTCCCAACTAGGGCTCCTCCCCGACCGCCTGCTGCTTCAATACTGCTACATCTCTTGGGGAGATGTCGAAGTGCCGGGTTTCAGCCCCCAAGGGGTCCCAGATTGCGAGAGGGCACAGGCCAGGCTGAGAAACCCCACCCATGCATGAATTTGTGCACCAGGCCTCTAGTAAAAACATACTATTTTTAAGAAGACTTTAGCCTGGCCGGTGTGGCTCAGTGGTTGAGTGTTGACCCATGAACCAGGAGGTCACAGTTAGATTTCTGGTCAGGGCACACGCCCAAGTTGCAAGCTCAATCCCTACAAGGGGGCATGCAGGAGGCAACTGATTAATGATTCTCTCTCATCATTGATGTTTCCATCTCTCCCCCCCTCTCCCTTCCTCTCTGAAATCAATAAAAATATATATTTTTAAAAAGATGTTATGAAGAGTCTTCATTATAATGTTGTAAGTAAAATACTACTGAACATTATAAAAACTGCAATTTCACTAAGACCAAAAAACTCTTTATGTTCATTCATAATTACTATGTTATTCAGACAGAAAGAAGCATCATATACTTATATTTCTGCAAAATTAGTATATTTAAAAGTACCTTTCAGATACATCAGGATGTGGCTGAGTGGGAAGAGAAGATGATTCTCCAGAAATCCCAGCAGTTTGTAGAGCTGATGACTGTTGCCCTCCTAGCTGGCCATTCTGAACTGTACTCGCTTGCGTAGACATGGATCCTGTAGCACTACTGTTCAAACTGCCAAAGGGTGGAAACGAAGGTAGTTTATTTGATACTCCACTATTCAAGCTGGAGGATGATGAAGATGAAGTTGAAGTTGTGGTCAAAGTTGAATTAGCTGTGGCAACTGAAGAAGACATGGTAACACCTGAAGTCACTGTCATAGTGCTGCTCGCTGCAGATGCTAGGGTGGCAGATGGAGTATTAGCATTTCCAGTATTTGTCATCTGAGGTGGAGTAATCAAAGATTGACTTGTAGGGGCAACTAAATTTGGCTGGGAAAGTAGAGAGCTGTCCAATGGCTGGGAAGCAAGATAAGGACCTAAAGATAATAAAAACAGGTAGGGTATTTAATTCTTTATTTCACTGATTGGTTCTTTATTTATTCAACTATGTGAATAATAATACCTAATTGATGCTTTTTTGGTAATTATCCTCCCTAAGTTGCTTGCTAAGAATGTAGCATATAAACTTTCTATTTTCCTACAAACTGAAGAAATAAATTTTAAATGGAATTGAAAAGGATAAACCAGCATTTTCATACAAAATAAAGAAATGAATTCCATGAAAGTATAATAAAATTCTATTTCCTAGGCATAATTAATTAAATATAAATAACAGTATCTAGCAAATTTTTATTAAGCCATTCAAAGGGTTCCTAAATCACAAGTTAAATAAATATTGACTACACTAGGAGCTAATTAGATATAAAAAGGAGAAATGTTATCATGAGGTTCAAATTATAGGAATGTCTAATGAGATTCAATATTTTGGTTAAATCTATTTAATCTTTGGATTAAGTCTAAAGTAAGTCCGTTGATATTTAATTCAAGAGTGTTAAAATAAGCAAGTCTTAAATATTTAATTCAGGAGTGTTAAAATAAGCGTCTTAAACAGCTGTCATTTTCTTAGTTCCAACAAAGAACTGGTTTTTTTGTGTGTTGTAGAGGAAATTACAAGTTATTTGCTCTCAAAACCATTAACAAATCAAGAATCTTAATGTCAAAAATAGTCTTATGTTAATAAACTTAAGTAAAAACAAATTCATCAGATCCTACAGAAGCAACAAAAAATTGCTTATAACCCACAATTTCCTTCTACCCGATGAGATCCCTAGTACAGGGATCATTAAACTTTTTCTATAAAGGGTCAGGTGGTAATTATTTTAGGCTTTACGGGTCACAGTCTCTGTCAAAACTACTCAGGTCTGATCTTGTAGCACAAAAGCAGGCATAGGCAGTATGTAAATAAATGAGCATGGTTGTGTTTCAATAAAATTTTATTTACAAAAACAGCTGGAGGACTGGGCCATACATTCTAACACTGGCCTTATATAATAAATTCAAATTCAATACCTAGGTCATATCTGCAGACTTGTGCATAAAGCTTGAGTTTAGAAAATGCTTCATTGTTACCATCAGCTGTCTGAGAAAACCATTCTGCTACCAACTTTTCTGACAGTTTCTTTGATGCAGTAGATCCAACTCTCATGATCCCATCTGTCAACAGTCGAGAAATAGGTCTATGTTGACCTAATCGACAGGACTACAAATATACATACACAGAAAGCAGAATTAGTGAAATTATCATAGTATTTAAGTACATATTGTAAAATAAAGCATTTCAGATATTTAAAATAAACTATCACTTATACTTAACATTTAGGACAAGAATATCAAGGGTAAAATGGTGCCAATAGATTTTTTTCTTTTGTACAGTAGAAATCCATTAAACTACTTTTAAAATGAAAACATCTCCAATGACATAAAACAACTAGATAATAATAATGGCACTATAACTTTATGACTTGAATAATGAAAACTTGAGGAATACAGAAATAAGTGAGCATAAAAATGTAGTCATTTTAAGCTGTGAATCTATCCCAATTCATCTATATAAATTCATATATCCTTAAGCAAAAGCAAAATAAAAATTAGTATACAACTACACTATGAATTTGTCAGCTCTCCCTCCAATTCTGTGGGCTACTGATGTCTGTTGTAAGAAGCCTACTATCAAATAAGTTTGCCATACTTGATTAAGAAAATTTAGCCCTAGCTGGTTTGGCTCAGTGGATAGAGCATCGGCCTGCAGACTGAAGGGTTCTGGGTTCGATACTGGTCAAGAGCACATGCCCGAGTTGTGGGCTTGATCCTCAGAAGGGGGCGTGCAGGAAGCAGCCGATCAATGATTCTCTCATTGATGTTTCTATTTCTCTTTCCCTCTCCCTTCCTCTCTGAAATCAATAAAAATATATATTTTTTTAAAAATGAAAATCTAGATAGGATTTCTTTACTATAAGACTTTCAACGGCTCAAAAAATCTAATATGAATAGTGAGTCTTTATAAGGTAATATAATACACAATGTCTCCTCAAACCTATATAACTATGGAACTTTCCTCTGGGAAGATTTTGCAGGACTAGTGTTCTATACAACACTCTTTGGGAAATACTTATTTCTACAAAACACACTATATACCTTGTAATTAAGTGGAACATTTATATGGAGTTAAGCCAGCACAAACTAAAAATTGTAAAAGCAATTTTAAAAACTGGATTTCCAAGCATTTATGGGAAAAGGAAGGTGTAATGAATTTAAGACTTTATATTCCACAGCTTTTAAATTTGCAGTCATTGCATTCAGTGAAGGACATAATATGAGAATTATAACTTAAAAAATTAGTCAAGAATTTCAGAAATGAAACAGATCTTACAAAGATCTAGCATACCTTTATTTTATGTATGAGGAAAGTGAGGCCTAGTGTTAGTACCTAAGATCCTAGAGAATTAGGACTAGAATTTTTGTAAGTGTAATTTTCCTTGGCTATTTAACCATGCTGCCCTTTGCTTTAGAAAAATATTCTCTCTCTCTTTTTCTGTTGATTTTTAGAGAGTAGAAGGGAAGGGGAGAGACACAGAGAGAGAACCATCAATGTGAGAGAGAGGGACACATCGACTGGTTCCCTCCTGCACATGCCCCGACCAGGGCTAGGGATAAAGCCTGCAACTGAGGTACATGCCCTTGACCAGAACCGAAACCAGGACCCTTTAGTCCTTGGGCTGACGCTCTATCCACTGAACTGGCTAGGGCAAAAAATATTCTCTTAAATGAGACCATATCCAGGGGTCCTCAAACTTTTTAAACAGGGGGCCAGTTCACTGTCCCTCAGACTGCTGGAGGGCCGGACTATAGTTTTTAAAAAAAACTACGAACAAGTTCCTATGCGCACTGCGGGCCCGGGACGAGTCGGCTGCTAAGCACGACAGGCAGCGGCACCCGGCGGGCCGGATAAATGTCCTCGGCAGGCCGCATGTGGCCCGCGGGCAGTAGTTTGAGGACCCCTGATACTCTCAATTTTTCCCCCAATAAGGCAATTTCCACCATGACCCATGGCACACACATCTAATTAAGGGTGTAGGTCAAATCCTGTAAGAATGTAACTGGCTAGTATGAGAAGTAAACGACATCAAACAACTTGACATCATTACTATTCTGTCCCAATCAACTGAACTGCCCAGTATAACTTACGTTTAAACATACAAATAATAAGGCAGTTTTAAAATGCCATATTTTTTAAAACACCTACCTCATATATTGCAGTAAGATCCCTAAAAAAACTTTTGGCTCCATTTAACAAAGCTTCATTTTCTGGACATAGTACAACATAGGCTATATCTCTTTGAGATCCATAGGGTTCCAGCATAAGTCTCTCCCAGTAAGGGAGAGCAAATGGAGAAAGCACCAGAAAATCATAATCATAACTCAACAAAAACGTGGGGATTGGCAGTGGTTCTGGAGATTCATCAGTTCCTAAATAAGGAAAATATATTTGAAGAAAACATTTAAAAGCAGTATGTCTTTTATTGAAATGTCGAAAGTACTAAGTCATTATTAGTAGTAAAAATATTTTATTAAAGACAAAAATACTTAAAGCCAGTGATTGAGGCTTTTCCACAGTTAAGAATTTGCTAAAATGGTCTTTAAAAAGAACATATGAAAAAAAACATATTATTTATACCTTCATTTAAATTAAAAAAATTAATCTGAATAAAAAACTTAGAAGTATAAAAGAAAACATGGGAAGAGAGTTTTATTTTTAAATCAGGACTGGGAAAGCCTTTCTAAGCATAACATAAAACCTATCCATTTAAAAACCGATTAATCTGACTATATTAAATGTTAAATTTTGGTATTAAAAAAAACAATAAAGCCAAATGATTAGCAGCAAGTTGGAAGAATGATTTGCAATGTATATGGAAAATAGTTACTATCCTTACCATATAAAAGGAAACTATATAAATCCATAAGAAAAATGACCAAAAACCTCATAGAAAAGTGGGTATAGTATATGAACAAAGTTCACAGCAATAGAAATACCTCTTGCACATAAAAAGATGCTCATTCTCATGACAAAGAAATTAAAATAATTAATAGCAAACAATTATAACACTATGTGTTTGGTACTGCTCAAAGATCTTTCTTTTTATGAACTCATTTAACCCTCACAAAAACTATACAAGGCTGATACTAATATTAATCTCATTTTAGAGATGAAAAAGCAGGAATAGAAAAGTTAAGCAACTTTCTCTAATCAAAACCTAACATACAAAGAGTAGCATAAGTGGGATTAGAAACCAGGAAATCTTTCCTCACAGTCTATACTATTCTACCTCTCAACTATAATGAAACAACCATTTTCACCCATCTACTTAGCACCCTACTGGTAAAGATTTGGGGAACAGACAATTTACTGGTAGAAGTTTAAACTGGTATTATAAAGAGTAATTTGGCAATATTTTAAAAGCCAGACATGTTTGAATTCTAGAAAAATAGTTGTAATAATAATGATGGAAACTGCCAAGCCAGTGTGGCTCAGTGGTTGAATGTCAACCTAGGAAGCAGGAGGTCGTGGTTTGATTCCCAGAAAGGGCACATGCCCAAGTTACAGGCTGGATCCCCAGTGTGGGGCATGCAGGAAGCAGCCGATCAATGATTCTGTCTCATCATTGATGTTTCTAACTCTTTCTCTCTCCCCTTTCTTCTCTGAATTCAATTAAAAAAATATATTTTTAAAAAATAATGATGGGAACCATCTATCCATCTTTAATAATAAAAATGTAATATGCTAATTAAGGCGGGATGCCCTTCCAGATGACCTTCTGGACAAATTCGTGGGGGCGGGGGCCCAGGCAGCCGTGGTGGCAGCAGGGGCTGAGCCCCTTGCACATGAAAATGCACCAGGCCTCTAGTCTATATATATAAAAAGCTAATATGCAAAGTATCCCCTCGGGAGTTTGACCAGGAATTCAATCACTTGCTATGATGAGTGCTGACCATTAGGGGGTGGTGTGGAATGAAGGAAGGCCCCAGCCAGTCCTAGCCGATAGGCCCTGATTGCCAGCCAGTCCTACCCATGCATGAATTTTGTGCACCAGGCCTCTAGTGTGTCCATAAACAGTAGACTGGTAAGATAATATCATGTGGAAAGAACAAGAGAATACATGCAGCCATTAAAAAAAGAAAATCCTCTGTATGTACTGACCAGTAAAAACTCAGGGTATTGTGTTATGTGTGTGTCTACTATTTTGGTGGTGTTTTTAAAAATATATTTCTATTGAGTTCACAGAGGAAGAGAGAGACAGAAACATCAATGAATAGAGAGATCACTGATTGGCTGCCTCCTGCACACCTCACACGCGGGATTGAGCCCACAACCCGGGCATGTGCCCTGACTGGGAACTGAACCATGACTGCCTATTTCATAGGCTGAAGCTCAACCACTGAGCCACACCAGCTGGGCTCATTAGTGATGTTTTTCTCTCTCGCTCTCTATCCCTTCCTCTCTGAAATCAATAAAAATACATAAAGCGGGGGGCGGGGGGGAGAGAAGAATGTAAAAAGATATAATTAATCTGTACTTTTCAGTGAATGTAAAGTTATGTATGGGATTGAAATTATTTAGCCATTAACAAAAAGAAGGAAATATGAGAAAATCTACTACTTCTGCATATACTTAATGCATTCTAAAACCATGCACAAAAGTCAGAGATTTCAATGTTAAGAACTATTATTCCAGACATATTTTAAAAGCTCCAATTATATCCTACCATTCAGAGCCAACCTTCAACCAATACTTCAAACAAGTTTTTTTAAAATATATTTTTATTGATTTCAGAGACGAAAGGAGAGGGAGATAGATAGAACATCAATGATGAGAGAGAAATTGGATCAGCTGCATCCTGCATGCCCGCTACTAGGGATCGAGCCTGCAACCAGATCATGTGCCCTTGACTGGAATCGAACCCCAGACCCTTCAGTCTGCAGGCCGATGGTCTATCCACTGAGCCAAACCAGCTAGGGCAATTCAAACAATTTTTAATGTTCTTTTTTATTACAGTTAACCAGAAATCTACAGTGCACGTACCATATTGGGAGTATTCATTTGCTATTCTTATCACAACTAGGAAATTTGTCTTTTTTTAAAAATGAGATCTTAAGAACCTTTATCACTAGTATTACTTGCTCCTTTATACCCATTTTTAAATTCAATTTTGTAAAATAATGATTTACAACAAAAGTGATGCTCAGTCTTTTTAAAATGTTTGGCAGTATGATTCTTTCTACACATAAAATTGTACTGGTCTCAAGTAAAAACAGATCTAAGTGAAACTGTTATTTCTGATGTACCAGTATACTGAATGCTGTAAATGTTCAAAGTAAGAAAGGCTAAGATTGACCCACACTGCCTTAAGTCAAGCATATGCCACAAAAATATTTAAGAAAAACAACTGTGCATATTCAAATTGGGCATAGAAATGGAGGACTAAAATAAAAGTAGTCAATATACATACTATAAATTACTTACCATAAGAGCCTCGGCCAGCCATTTTATGAAATTGTTGCCAAGTGAGAGGACCTTGAACCCCCCAAGGCCTTACTGTTCTTTTTTTCTGAATAGCATCCTGAAGAACAGGCTGAAGAGATAGGAGCATTCGAAGTATATCCTGTGAGCACTGCATACTCACATCTATAACCATTAAAAAAAGTAAGTAAGAATTCTGCTTGACATAATTTTATATAAAGAAAATGCTAAAGACTCCACCAAAAAAAAAACATTAGAAATAAGTAAAAGTGCAAGGTACAAAATCAATATACAAAAAAACTTGCATTTCTATACTCTAACAACTCTCTTCTTCACCATCCACAACACAACAGCAAACAGAAAAAGGATCATGTTACTTCTCTACTCAAAATTGTCCTATAACTTCCCATCATGAGTTTTAAAAAAAATGTTTTTATTCATTTCAGAGAAAGCGAGGTAGAGGAAGAGATAAAATCATCAATGATGAGAGAAAATCATCAATCGGCTGCCTCCTGCATGCCCCCTACTGGGGGTCAAGCCCACAACCCTTGGGTGCATAGGCTGATGCTCTAAGCCAGCAGTCACCAACCTTTCAGACCTCATGGACCACCAGTGGTCAGTGAACCACTGGTTGGCGACCGCTGCTCTAAGCACTGAAAAACACCAGCTAGGGTACTGGCCAACTCTTAAACTTCATCTCCTACCAATCTCCTCATCACCCAATTCATCCCAGCAACACTGATTCCTTATTGTTCCTCAAACACACTAAGCATACTACTCACTCAGGGTTTTTTTTTACTGCCTGAAACACACTCCCCTTGGTTAGCCACGTATTTAACCCCTACCACTTTATGTAAGTCTTTGTTCAAATGTTGTCCCTCACTAATATCTTCTCTTATCCAAACATCTAAAATGTCACACTCTCTCCCTGCCCGGGTGGGAGTGTTGTCCTGTACACCAAAAGGTGTGGGTTTGATTTCCCGTCAGGGTACATACCTAGATTGTGGGTTCCATCCCCAGTTGGGGTGTGTATAGGAGGCAACGGGTTGATGTTTCTCTCTCACTTCATTGTTTCTCTCTCTCTCTCTCTCCTTTCCTCTCTCAAATAAAAAATCATATCCTCCGCTGAGGATAAAAAAATAATAAATGTCACATTCTTGTCTTTTTCCACTCCTCTACCTGCTTTTTCTTCAAAGTACTTGTCACTATGATATAATTACTTATTTTTCTATTTTTGTATTCTGCACTAAATTATAGGCTCAAAAAGGTTAGAAAATGTTTGTTCAACACTACGTTATAAAACAACAGGCTGAGCACATACTAGATACTTAGTAAGTAATGAGTAATGTTAAATAATGCAGACATCTAGCAACTTTCTGCTAACCAACATGCGCAAAGTACCTTTTATACATCTACATAAGTACATAATTACAGATTTACAATAACGCTACTTTTATTTTGAAATTAAACTAAACTGCTAGGAGATTCTCCCTTTGAAAATGTCATTCATAAAGGAGTTTTAAGTCCAAATTTAACTGTCTCTGTTGGCTACCTAGAAAATGCCTTTAATACTTTCTCTTAAGAAAGAAAAACCAGGTCATACATCTAAAGGGAAACAAACAAAAATTACTCCATTAGCATACTTACCATTTCTTTTGGACCAGGGGTGTAAGCATGAACTTTTCACAAGCACTTCATCAACTTTTCCTCCTGACATGTTATCCATGAACTGACGCCCATGTTCTAATGCAAGGTAGCAATCATTGCAATAGTCCCGCTCTTCAACACGTACCCAATTGCTAACTACACCAATTTTAGGAAAAGGATCTTTGTCTGCTGCTCCAAAGGGTGAAAATAAATTAGTGCACTGATCTTGTAACAGTAATATCAACTCATCAGGCAATTTTTCAGATTCCTTTAGTCCTCCATTAACATGTTCAGTAGTCCTGAGAGCTTCAAAACGTTTTTCTGCTTCTTTGCCACATTCTGTGTTGCGTCCTATGATATCTAGTTCATCTTCAAGAAATAATCCTGAATTGTTTCCAAATTTTCTGTTCATAACAGCACTGAAGCCACAGGTACACCTATACTGTGCTTCCTGCGTTGGATCTGGAATGTAAACTCCAACATCGGCACCCTTGATATTCATGTTGCAGACACAGATACAGCAACTATCAAAGTTACAGTCTTTAAACAAATTCATAACTGATTCTGAGAGAATGAGGTTTACATAAAGACTGTGTGCCTCTGGGATGGAAGGAACAGTTGCAGGTTCAACAGAATTAAGGGGTCTGCATGTGGATGGGGTGGAAGCTGGTGAATACAAGTCTGAATTTTCATATTTGACTGAACCTTGGGCACTAGCAGGTCCACCAGCTCCACGAGGAGTCCTTGGAGTCCTGGGAGTCCTTGGAGTTGGAAACCTAGGGGTAGATGGAGAAGGAAGAATTCCTGCTCCACTGTTGCTAGGAGGTGCGCTGCTAGGAGGCATCCCAAAAGGAGTATGAGTTTGAGGTGTATAAGCAGGGCCATATTCTTGATCCATTGTACTTCCGTCACTAGCATCACCAGGGTAAATTAAAATCAAATATATACATAAAGGAACATATTAGTAATGTGAAAAGTAACTAAAACTATCCCAAATGTTTTTCAGTAACAGTGAAAATTATGAAAGCACAATTAATGCTAAAATTTCAAGCACAATTAAAATGCATTTCTGGTTAACATATTCACTCTAGGAGATTATTGTGGGCTGAGGACCAACGAACTAATTCCAAAATTATAAATAAAATCTGTATGCACTTATTGACACCTATATATTTCTTATACTACAAATCCATATTTCATGAATTCTAAGATGCCACTGATTGTAAAAACATAAAATAAAATCCTAATTTTAGAGATGTCTGTGGAAAGGGGCTATAGTAATTTTAAGATGATACCAATTATAAGATAACTCAATTTCACAGACTTTAAATTAGAAAACTGTGTGAAATATGACAAATGTACACATGGGAGTCATTTACAATTTTAGACCAAAATAGAAAAAAAAAAGCTTTGAAGACAAAGAAACAAAGCACAACAGTTTTAAGTTTTCTAATAGTTTATCTATGTCCAGCTAATCCTTCCTATATAATAAAAGCCTAACATGCTAAGTGTCCCGTTGTCTGTTCAACCAATCAAAGCGTAATATGCTAATGATATGCTAAGGCCGTTCAACTGCTTGCTATGATGTGCACTGACCACCAGGGACAGACATTCCAACCAGTAGGTTAGCTTGCTGCTGGGGTCCGACTGATTGGAACTGAGCAAGATGAGCCAGACATACCCTGGAGCCCTCCTGTGGTCCCTTCCCAGCTTGCCAACCTCCCGCGTCTGTCCCCAGCCCTGATCGTGCACTGGTGGGTCCCTCGGCCTGGCCTGCGCCCTCTCACAATCTGGGACTTCTCAGGGGATGTCGGAGAGCCAGTTTTGGCCCTATCCCAAAGGCCAGGCTGAGGGACCCCACTGGTGCACGAATTCATGCACCAGGCCTCTAGTACCATTATAATCTATTAATCAGAAAATAACTTTTAGAATTTTCAAAAACCAGTATATTTATTCCAGGAACCAGCATAATGAAAAAACATTAAAGCTAAATAAGTATTCATATACTGTACCAATAACATAAATCTAAACCATACCTGTCTTTGATGAATGGCATTGCAGGCCCTGAAGGAAGCAATTCCAGTTTTCCAACAGTCCAACTCTGACGGTAAATACACTCTTCTGGCAATTTGATAGGAGGCAGGCATTGGCTTGGTAGAGTTTTTAGAGGTGCAAACATGGAACATCCCACTAGAACTTGACAATTTTCAGGCTTGTAGACATAAGAAAAATCCTAAAGTATAAAGACGGTGACATTCAGAACTTTATCCTCCATGGGGGGAAAAGCCAACTGATTCTAGCCATTTTTTTCATTTCTTGAAACAAAATAATAAAATGAAACTATAATTCTTTTTTTTTTTAAGAGAGAGAGAAAGGGAAGGGGAGAAGGGAGGGAAGGTGATTTGTTGTTCCATGCATTTATGCATTCAATGGTTCATCTTGTATGTGCCCTGACTGGGAATTGAACCCACAACATTGGCATATTAAAACAACACTCTAATCAACTGAACTACCCAAACCAGGGCAATTCTATTCTTTTCTTAAATACATTCTTTTCTTTTTTTTAAATATATTTTTATTTATTTCAGAGAGGAAGGCAGAGGGAGAGATGGAAACATCAATGATGAAAGAGAATCATTGATCAGTGCCTCCTGCACACCCCCCACTGGGAAATCACGCTCGCACCTGACCATGTGCCCTGACTGGGAATTAACCAAGACCTCTTGGTTCATAGGTTGACACTCAACCACTGAGTCATGCCCATGAGGGTGGGGCATCTTAAATGCATTCTTTTTTTAAAATTTAAATTCTTTATTGTTTAAAGTATTACATGAGTCTCCTTTTTCCCCCATTGACCTCTCCCCAGCTGCTCACACCCCCCTCCCCAGCACATGCCCTCACCCCTCTAACTGTTTTTGTGCATTGGTTATGCTCATATGCATGCATACAAATCCTCTGGTTGTTCTCTTATCCACCCCCCGCCCCCTCCCCGCCTTCTTAAATACATTTTTAATAGTGTCACAATTCAGTCTTCAAATTTGTTAACTACAAAACTGAATCAAATTTGTTACATTAAGTTTAGTGAATATTGGTTAATAACATTAGATACATTTCACATGTACAACATTGCAATTCAGTATCTGTATAGTCCACTGTGTGTTCACCGCCCAAAATCTAGTTTCCTTCATCATATATTTGACCTCTTTACCCAATTCGCCCTCCCCGCCCAGCACCCCTTCTGCTCTGGTAACCACCTATCTGTTGTATCTATGAATTTATTTTGTTAGTTCCTTTACCTTTTGTTTTATATTCCACATGAGTGGGAAGTACATATTTGTCCTTTTCCATCTGAATTATTTTGCTTAGCATAATACCCTCAAGACCAATTCATGTTGTTGCAAATGGCAGTATGAAATGAATTTTGAATATAGCTATAAACTAATTCTATACAAAAATATGGAAGTAAATTATTTTCCTAGAGAAATAAAATACTTACTTTAATTTCAGAAGGTTTGGGGCTACAGAATCCTTCGTCAACCTCAATTTTGAACTGTGTTCCTATACTACAACTATTTCCTTCTAAAACAGTTCCTCCAGGTGTTGTATCCATATTACCATATTCTTTATTATTCATATTCATTGGGGAAAATCCCATTATGTGTTGTTCCAATGACGGTGGTGTAGGATACATTTTATGAAGATCTGCAGTGCCTATATTTAATAAAACACACATTTTAACATAACACTCTAAAGAGGTTAATCTGTTTAAAACAAAGGTGTGGAGAATTTTGTTGACATTCAAAGTTTGCAGATTTATCTGGAGCACAGAATGGGGAAGCTTACTTATGCAAGATAACGGGTCCAGATTTCCTGTCTTTGATTCCTTGCAGTTGGATTTATCATCTGATCCATTTGCCAATTTTTTAGATCCAGGCTATTAAAAACAAAAACAAAACACCTACATATTTATATTTACTTCAAGTTTTATATCCAATGTGATCTCAAGATAGTAATTATTCAGATGTGACTTGAAAGAAGAGTCCATTCATGAAAAGTAGTATTTTGAAGTTGTGCTAGCGCCAAATACATACTAGCTATGATTTCAAGACATAAAACACATTTTAGGCAATCAATGAACTCAGATTAGTTTCTCTATTTATTTCATAAACTTCCAAATTAACAGAGGAAAAAGTTCCTTCAAAGAAAATAACCATACTTTCAAAACACTTAGAAGCAAGAATAACTTTCACTTAAAATCTATTAAAATTAAAATAAAACCTGCAATAAGAAGGGTTGTAATTAACATCAGATTTGCTTCTTAGTAAAAGATACTCAGAAAGCATCTGTACCCTTAAAGACATTAATTTACTACATAATCAATATTCCGATTTCTTGTTTACACTTTTACCTTGTTTAATAATCTCCTTACCCCTGTACCAGTAAAAATGCTACAACAGGTAAACTAAGCACAAATTTCAGAAAGATCTCATATGACAAAGCAAAAGGATCCGTAACTAAAAATAAATTTTAATACATTGAACAAACCAAGTTTCAGTATCTCCAATCTGTCAATTTTTTTAGAGCTGATAACTTGGTTCCTGTTAGCCACTTTGTCAAAAACACAAACTAATCTCTGATTACAACCTTTTTACCTCAAAAGAGCCACAGCTGATATATGAATGGTAGCAGAGAGAAAGTATAAAAGTACCAAAAGTTTAGGGATATATTTACCCAGTAAATGGTATCCTAAAATTTACTATATTATGGGATATAAAATAAAAGTTTATATATAGCTATATCTGGCTTATGTCACTTAATTGAATACACCAAATGTGCATATATGTATGTGTGTCTGTATATGATGAGAGAGGATTAAAAGTATATATTATATAGGACAAGAAAGACCAAATGTACTATAGAAGTTTCCAAGCTACCTTTATGCAGATGAAAAAGGAATTCCCTTTTATGATAATGCAGCACCCAATTCATTAATTTGCCAGAGACTTGACATTCTAGGGAATCTCATTTTAAGCTTTAATTCCTTTTATCTTCACCTTTCTCTGCAAATGGGTGTTAAAGATTAAATGTTACTTTTTCTTCCTCTTTATTATAGTATTTAGCTGTCTTATAATAATGACTATTATGTCAAACAAATTCTAAAGAAGTAGTATTCCTTAATAAATTGACAAGGCATGTAATTTTAATGTTAATCACTTATTCTCTAAACAAGTCGATTCTGGGGTCATTTCTCAACTAGAGGATCAAAGATAAGGAAAATCATACTATTTCCTAAGAACTGCGGGAAAAGAACATATGGCAGAGCTCAAATAAAGTTTAATCACACAAGTCCTTCAAACATACAAAACAAAGAAACAAAGTGTGTATGTGACAGACACTATGTCAACACTGCACAAACATGAGGCTAAAAAAATATAACCAATTAATTAAATTTTATTATAAAGTATTTCCTATTGTTCAGGGCTAAAACAGTATTCAAGTCACATATAAATTCTGAAAAAAAATTATATAAAATCAAGGGGAAAACTTATAAACCTTAATCATTAACAAGATACTCACTGTTAGTTCATCTTCATCAGAATTGAAGAGATTATCGAGGTCAGTATATGAGACAGCCAGGTCTGAGTCATAAATTAAACTGGTTGAAGGAGGACGAGCATGACTAGTAGGACGTAAAGCATCTACATTTGTCAATCAAGAAAATAAATAAATTATACTACTGACCAAATAAGTATTATTCTACTTATTTAAGCTAGATATATTACTTTACATTTATAAAGGTATAATACAATAAGTTGTGATTTGTTTAAAATCTATAAATTTTTTTCACATAAAAATGTAAAAATTCTTTAGAATAGAATTAAACACACACGCAATTTTATTTTTCTATCTTCCTCAATGTAAAGGAGGCAGAGTACAAAGATTAAGTGCTCCACCTCGAGTCAGACAGACTGTTACTCAGAATTCCAACTCCAACAATAAGACTATGACCCTGGGCAACTGACTTAACCTCTATGTGCCTCAGCAACTGCAAAAATTAAATGTGAAAGATTGTAGGTAAAGCACTTTGCCGAGTGCCAGGCACTTAAATACTAAATAAATATTACCTCTTTGGTAAGCTTTATTTCAGTTCTAGAATTTTATTCCCCCCCTTTTTTTCCAGTTTTAGGGGGGGAAATATATTACTTTAAAAGAACTGCAAATACAAATAGAAGTTAAACTCCTCTTATATTCCCACACAAGAAAAAAACACCACAATTTGCAGTTTGGTGTATAACCTTCCAAAACATCCTTAGGATGTCAAGTGACTTGAAAAGCCCTCATTTTCAGAAAGATTGAAGTCATTTTCCATGTGTCTCTCCATGTCAATTATAAAGACTCACTAGAGCAATAGTTCTAAAATTTTAGAGTATGTAAAAATTATCTAGGTTTTTAAAAACCAAGATTTCCAATCTTCATCTCAAAAGATGCTCAAAATGTGGTAGGTGGTCCACATTTTGAGAAAGCCACACCACAGGCACAAAAAGGAAATAACATATTCTTTATATCTCAGAGTAGCTAAACAGGCCAAAGAACCCAAATTTCATTCAGCTATCTACCATCAACCACTAAATTTTTTTTTTTTTTTTCCTGAAAGACCCTCTCCTTCCTTATTCCGGTAGAGGTTTTTCTTATTTCTGTTTTTGGTCACACAAAACCTGACTTACCGAGCTTTTAGATCTAAGCGGGACCTTAGGCAATGATCTCATCCAATCTTATTTTACAGATAAGAACTATTTTTATTTGTAAAAAAGAAATTCTAACAATTCAAAACACAATTTCTATCATCTGAACTTGCTTCTTCCTGTGCAATATAAATAATGATCCATCATTTTAAGGTATCCCATATCATAGAAATCCATCTCTTTCTATGAAACCTAAGAATTTTGCAAAAAAGAATAGAAGTCCAACAATTTCAGATTAGAGTTGACTCTTGAACAACACGGGTCTGAACTGAGCCAGTCCACTTAAAAGCAGATTTTTTTCAGTAAATATGTCGATTATACTAGGCTTACCATAAAGCAATGATACTGCTGCTTTTTTATTATCAATGAATAAATCATTATACCTATAAATATCAATTTTTTTCACATTATCTTTTCATTTTTGATGTCTAGTGCTAGTAATATGTACACTTATTGTTTCATATCGTGTTAGACAGTATCAATGCTGGTACTGACAGACCATATAGATAAATACAGTACAATACTGTAAATGAGTTTTCTCTTATGATTTTCTTAATTACGTTTTCTTCTCTTTTGCTTACTATATTGTAAGAATCTACACTAATAAGAGAGAAACATGCAAATTGACTGTACTTCTGCTATGCCCACAAGCCACGCCCAACAGCCAATCAGGAGAGAGTATATAAATTAACCCAACCAAGATAGCTGCGGCCACAGAGTGAGCAGGAGGCTTGGGTTTCCCTGGTAATGGAGGAAGCCAAACTTCTCGCCTGCTCTGGCCTCCGCTCAAGGCTACAAAGTTTCAATTTAATCTACACTAATAAAAGAGAAAGATGCAAACTGACCGTACCTCCGCAATGCCCACCAGCCAACCAGGAGTGAGTAAGCAAATTAACCTGACAAAGATGGGAGGTTAATTTGCATATGCAGGAGCCCAGCAGCCTGTAGGCCTGCACATAGGCCCTGAGCAGCTGGGGTTCCAGAATGCCCCTGGCCACTCCTGGCCTACAGGCCTTCGCACCATGTGACTGGGGGCAGGATGGCAGAGGCTTGAGCAGGGCCAAAGTGGAGCCAGGGGGGCCCTGCCCAAGCCATGGCACAGGCTTGATCGGAGCCGGGGGGCCCTGCCCAAGTCACATCAGAAGCTTGAGCAGAGCGGGGGCCCTGCCCAAGCTGTGGCAGAAGCTTGAGCAGGCCTGGAGACAGGGGGTGTGCCAGCCTCAGCTTGCCAGCAGTCCTGCCTCTGCGCGTAAGCTGCAGAGAAAACACCTTTACTGACCACTCATTGGCTAAGCTCCCTGTATGCCACTGGTAATGTTCTTGATAACTTGGGTAATAAGAATCAAAAAAGGTGATCTAAGGTTTTTCCACCACACTCTTGGAAGAAAAAACGAAGGTCCGCTATTGGAGGGTTAAGAAATGTCATATCCTGCCCTAGCTGGTTTGGCTCAGTGGATAATGCCTTGGCCTGCTGACCGCAGGGTCCGGGTTCGATCCTGATCAAGGACATGTACCTAGGTTGCAGGCTCCTCCCAGGCCGGGGCCCAGGTCAGGGCTCATGCAGGAGGCAACCAATCAAAGTGTCCCTCTCACATTGATGTTTCTCTCTCTGTCTTTCCCTCTCTCTTCCACACTCTCTAAAAATCAATGGAAACATATCCTCAGGTGAGGATAAAAAAGAAAAAGAAAGAAAGAAATGTCATATCCTATGAAAGACACATCTTGAAAATGCCTAAAGAAAGTTGTCATTTTTTCATGGTGAAGGGACTGGAGTCCGTGTTGATGAAAACACCTTGGTGGCTGCAGTGGCTGGCAGTGGCTGCAGCAGCAGGGTGATGGGGCTGGCATCTTCCACTGATCAGCCTGGTCGCCTCCGGCAGAGGGAGATCAGACTGCAGCCGTCAGTAGGACATCCCCTAAGGGCTCCCAGTATGTGAGAGGGGGCAGGCTGGGCTGAGGGAGCCCCACCCCCCCGCCCCATGCACGAATTTCGTGCACTGGGCCCCTAGTAGAAGAAAAATAAGTCCCAACAAAAATGGCTGTGGCCACAGAGCGAGCAGGAGACTTGGGTTCCCCCAGCAGAGGAAGCCAAGCTTCCTGGCATGCCCTGGTCTCCACTCAAGGCTACAAAGTCTCAATTATAGAAGATAAATAAATCCCAGATACCAGAACCTCTGCTTGGGTCGCCGGGGGGCGTGGCCAGTCTGCAAACCATCACAGGCCCCTCACCCAGGCCACCCCACATCCCAAGGGAACCCCCAACCTGATCTGGGACACCCTTCAGGCAAACCAACCGGCCCCCACCTGTGCACCAGGCCTCTATTCTATCTAATAAAAGAGTAATATGCAAATTGACTATCACTCCAACACACAAGATGGCTGCCCCATGTGGTCAAAGATGACACAAGATGACCGCCACAAGATGGCCAGCAGGGGAGGGCAGTTGGGAGGGACCAGGCCTGCAAGGGAGGGCAGTTGGGGGCAATCAAGCCTGCAGGGGAGGGCAGTTAGGGGTGACCAGGCCTGCAGGGGCGGGCAGTTAGGGGCAATCAGGCTGGCAGGGGAGTGGTTAGGGGGTGATCAGGCTGGCAGGCAGAAGCTGTTAGAGGCAATCAGGAAGACAGGCAGGCGAGCAGTTGGGAGCCAGCAGTCCTGGATTGTGAGAGAGATGTTCGACTGCCCTACCGGGATCGGGCCTAAATGGGCAGTCGGACATCCCTCGAGGGGTCCCAGATTGGAGGGGGTGCAGGCTGGGCTGAGGGACACACACCCCCGTGCACAAATTTCATTCACTGGGCCTCTAGTCTATATATATAAAAGCCTAAGTTCCCACAGCCAACCTCCCGCAGTCCCTCCGCCTGGGCAGCCAGCTCGATCAGCCCTGATCAGGACTAGGTGAGATGGGCCTCGATTGGCCCCGATCACCAACCAGGCTGAGGGACCCCACACCTGTGCACGAATTCATGCACCGGGCCTCTAGTATAGTATAAAATACGTATTACAAAATATATGTTAACAGACTGTGTATGCAATCAATAAGGGTTCCAGTCAATAGTTGGCTATTACTAAATTTTTGAGGAGTCAAGTTATATGAGGATTTTTGACTGTGTTGGAATCAGAGTATCAGCACCCCAATCCCCACACTCTTCAAGGGTCAACTGTAGTTTGTAGAAACAATCCTGGAATGCAATATTTTGATTCTGAAACAGAAGTTTTACCTTGCTTGATAGAGGGACTAAATAATGACATAGCATCTTCTTCATGTGATAACACTGTTACACTAGATGACCCATCTTCTACCTGCAAACAATATTACATATTAGGCTGAAATATTTCATTTACCAATAACAAAATCCAGAAAACAGTTTCAAGCATTCTGCTAGGCATTCTGCACACATTATTACTAATTCTCACAACTAACCTATATAATAAGTAAGTAGTATGCCCATCTTACAAACAAAAAAAACAGTTCTAAAGATAGCCCAGGTAAATATGGCTGATAAGTTGTGGGAACTGTCAAACCCCAAAGCCCATGTTCTGGTTTGAAAGGAAACTTAACCTGGAGTGGAGTGAACACACAATAAAATAAACATATGATGTATTATAGAACGGTACCCCTAAAACCTATATTAGTATCTAATGTCACCCTAATAAATTCAATAAAAAGAAATAAAGTAATAAAGTCCATATTCTTTGTACAGTATCTACAGCCTTCCCAGCCACTACTGTTTTCATATTTACAAAAAGACAAAATTTCAAGTACTAGCACATAACAAACATATTATTGTATTAATCATATAACTGAATTCTTTTCATAATTTTACACTTTTCAATTTTCGTATTTTGTATTTAAGGCAAAAGACATAATAGCAGGGTTAGCTTGTGCTTAAGAGATCCTCAAATACTTGATATTTAACCTTTTAATCAAATAAATATTTCTATGTCCTATACTTTATTAATATAACATTTTACTTTTAGGGACACTATAAGTTCTTGGCTTACATATTTAAAAATATGTATTTTGTAAATTAAGTGATATGTATTCTATTGTATTTTTGAAAACTGATTAATTTACTGATGGCATATTTTAACTCGGTATTAAAATAGTTCATCTACCTAAATGTCCTGATTTCAGTAAGTTAATATTCTCTTTCTCCAATCCAAAAACTTTTATAGCAAACAAAAAAGATCTTTTCATGACAGAGGCAGCTATAATTTCAAATAGGTGCCTGATTTACCAAAATGTTTTTCTAAGTTAAAATGATGAACCTATTCTATGTTAAAAGAAAAACATGAGAGGTATGGTACTATATGCAGTGCTACAAGTCGTCAGAGACCCTTTGGTACATACTTTGATTTCTCTTACCTTTTGTTTTTTACCAGCTTCTCTCTCATTATTTTGTCTATCTTTTTTATCAGGAAAAAGAAATTCCTCATCTCCTTCAACAAATGCATATGGATCAATTTTAGGTTCTTTTTCTGCATCAGATACTATTGCTGAAAGATACTGATTTTTAATTTGATATCGCTGTACTAATTCATCAGAAACTTTTAAAGGTTTCTTACATTGCACCATTAACCTGCATTAAAAAAAATTAGAAAATTAATTATATTTATTCTCCATAAAAGCACAAAAACTTCCAAAACAACTTCACTATTATAAAGTTTTTACAGTTATTTAGAGGTGATCTAACTAACCTGCAAGCCTTCCTTTTACAAATGAAGAAACTGAGGCATAGAAAAGTTATGTGATCTACTGACGTTTCATATTTAGCAATAAAGAAATGGAGCTAAAATTCAAGTCTCCTATCCTTAAGTTGTTTTCACCAAAATATGTTTTTTGGCAATCCACTCAGTTCCCAAGTTCTCAAGCACATTAACCTGACCAAATCCATTTACTTAAAGGAACTTTTAAATCTAACATATTCCAGGACCGGCACTCTCAAATTACAGGGTATATAATGAGATAAGACTTCACTTACACAATTTATACATTTATACAATGAAGAAGTGATTATCCGTTTCCTATTGCCATAGTAGATATATTTTAAGTTAAAAAATTGTAAAGGCCTGATTTGTGTTTCATGAAAATAACGTTATTAGATTGTTAATTCTGGCAAAATGTTTAAAATAGCAGGTGAAGAAGTTTCAGAGCAAGTACTTCAGAGGTGTTTTTCTAATCACATTGGAAAAATCAGTTTTCATAGTCTGTCTTCTGGTTCCACATGGAGACGGATAAGCATACTTCCCTGTACTCTCCTAAAATAACCAATAAAATGACGAAGGATGATAGAACAGTGAAGCTGGAAAGATGAGAACTAGTGGAAAATAACAGAATTGAGAAAACTAAACTCTAAGGCTGAGAGAGGGAAGGTACAACAAGCTGACCTGCACCACAGAACCCTGACGGCATCAGGAGTTTTAGATCTCTGAATACCAGGGTGCTTGGTGAGTGTGAATACAGAATGATTCACTTTTGGTTTGTTAAGACCCTTTTAGACTCCCAAATTCATGTTCTCTATGGCTTGCAAAGCTGAGATTCCCATGCTGCCAGAACAGCGGCAGCCAGGCTTCTCAGTCAAATTATGCTCAAAATCCTGCAATGACTATTTTCCTCTGGGTAAAAACCAAAATCCTTATAAAATCCTACATGATCTTTGTCCTCTTTTTTCTAACTTCATCTTCTATTCTACTCCCTCTCTCATTCATTCTGCTTCCATTGGCTTCCTTGATGTTCCTTAAACAGGCCAGACACACTCCTAGCTATTCTCTTTGTTTGGAACATTCTTCCTCCAAATATCCACCTGGCCAACTACACCTTCCTTCAAGCCTTTGTTGAAATGTCACTTTTTCTAGGAGTTAAACCTGAAATATGCCCAACTGCCTCAACACTCATCCCCCTTAGCCTGCTCCTTTTTCCCTCCATGGCACTTACTTTTAACATACTATAATTTACTTATGTTTATAGTTGACTGTCACTCCCACTAGAATGTAAGCCCCTAAATCCCGGGGAGCTTTGTCTGCTTAATTATCCCAAATGCCTGGCATGTAATAGGTGCTCAATAAATATTTGCTTAATAAATACATGAATTCTAGAAGCCACAGCAGCTGTGTTTGCATTAATAATTCTAAATTTTGAAGTAAAACATCTTTATTTGTTAGAAAGTGATATCGCTGCCACTGCTTATCTGTCCCGAGTATTAAGATAAAAAATTGTTGAGAGGTAAGATTTGGGAGCCATGAAGGTATTTTCTAGCTTACAAATTCTATGACATGAGTTACCATATTTTACTAACTTATTTACCAATGTCCAGCACTATAAACACTCTATATACTATAAACTAAGGTTAAAATAGAGCCATCAATAGAATAACTGATATATTTGATAGTTCATTTAGGAAATGTCATTGTTATTTCCAATATGCCCCTGACTTCTCCCCACAAATTCCAAGTCTATAAAAACTTTCTTCCATGGCAACGTAGTACTAGCACAACTGTCATGGCAGATATGCTTTACAATTAATCATTAGAATAGTTCTGTTCTATAAATAAATATTTATTTAAGAGTCACTTTGTACTTCACTGTATTAGATCCTAAAAAGTTGTTTGCTGAATTATCTATCCGATACTAACATAATTTTTTTCAAGACAGTGTTTCTATCTAATTGACATGTATTTTCTTATTTAATACTTAAAAGACCTCATATGATAAGAAATACAGGATATGCTCTCTGACTTTGATGTAGAAATTATGGAAATGGTTTGCTAAAAAAAAAAAAGACTGGAAAGATTTTAAGTATGCATAGTCAAATAACTATTCATAGGGAAAAAGTATAAAAACACCCCTCCACAACCACCACCACCACCACCACCCTGAAAGACACTACTATTCTGCCTAGAGGTAAAGGAGTTTTTCATAATAAGTGCCCTCTGGCAGAAGCATTAAAAACTGCCACACTGTTTACATAGGGAGTTGCTAAACTAGTGTGCAGCGATATTAAAAGGACCAATCCTACTGCACAGGGCTCTACTAAATATAAAAATGAGTAAACCAAATGCAATACCTAAAGACAACTTTTTCTTATTTTATTGAATTGGTTCTCACAGACAGTGGGATATGCGAAGAATTTAAATGTAATCAGTAATATCAAGAGTATCAAATCACAATAGATTTAAAATATAAATTATTTACATTACATATCCTTCTATATTTAATAATAGATATAAAAACTGTGACTTTTAAGAGATGCCCGATTAAAAAATCAAGTTATCATTTAGTCACTATCCAATTATATAGTATACAAATACTTCTGTGAACAAGAACACCTCTCCTTTTCCAAAAGAAATTTCACATATAGCCAAATATAAAACTACAGATATAACTTCAATCAGATATATAGCTAAATACAGCCAAACTGAAAAAGGATTAAGTACAGCCATGAACAGGAAGCTTTGCAAAGTCCAAAGTAAACTGCAATTACTTTTATATTGTTCATTAATTTTATCTCCTTCCTTTTACTAAGACAACAGTAACAGGGTATCCTGAAATGTAGAGAATTTAGCATGCCTTATAGCAGCACATGTTTTTATGTCTTATTCAATAAAAATTCTTCTGGACAAGGTATGACAATATTTTAGGATTAACAATTATAGAAGGAAATAAGCCACAGAAGGAAATGTTTAGGCATAAATTAATTTATAATAAATCTCAAGTCTTTTTTTTTTTTTTTTTTAGTGGTACCTTTTCCAGTACCATCTCCAATATTCAGAATCAATTCTTTATCTGAGTCAAGCTACCTGTCAAAAATATAGCTTTAATGCATTAAGATATCAAATTAGGAAGACTTAATTAAAAGAAAAGATTTAGACTACAGTAAATCAAAACAAGTTTATTTCATCATTGACTTCTATGAAACAAATTAGAAACTATCTTTTAGAATAAAATAATGCATTCTATAATTATACACATATAATATAAATCTAGTGTATCACTAATACAACATAGGAGCTAGTTCTGATGAACATTATGGTTAAGATATCCTGATGCAGCCTTACTACCAAACAAGAGATGATAAGAATTATGCCTAAGTACAGTTCCTTCTTTGTTCAGGGTTTAGAAAGGTTTTCCTCTGAATTAGATTAGTACTTTAAGTCTGCACAAATTCTACTAAAACTAGTACTAAACCCTTGAATAAAGATACTAAAAAACAACTGTAATTGGTTTTTTTTGGCAGAAATTATGTTACCTTTAAAACTTATAAGGTCTTAAGCCACTATTCTGGAATAGATGCTATCATTAACTAATAGAGAAATTCCAAGTCTCATTTTTCATGACACACCAAACTACTAAGCAGCACCCTATAGGCTATCCATACCAAACTGCATAATACTTCTGAATCTCCATAAATGGAATTAAATTATTCCCACTCTGGCTCTGTATTGCTACTGTATTTTATATATACCTCTATCAAATAACTTAATGCTACTGTCCATTATACTACAATTTCATTTACAGCCAGAACTAAATTTATTTTATATCCCAACTGTGCTTTATAGCATCTTGCAATTAGAGAAACTTCAGTTTTTCAAAACTGATAAAGTGTATCTTTGAGGAATATAAATTTAAAAGGGAAGATAATCTTCCTAAAAAGCAAGAGTGTAAGAGTTGCAACAACCCTCTAACTTCATTAAAATTAACTGCTATATATTTAAATACACTTTCCCAAAACTCAAAATATAGAAAGATAATAGAAATTTATAATAGATAATATGAATATTCAAAGTTTATTTATATAAAATAAACTGGACTTCTGAATAGGTAACTCTATGACTAGAAAAGTGATATTACATTAATGGAATGCTTCTATAAAGAATTTAAGGTTATTTAAATGCCATCAAGAAAGCATAATCATAATTCATAGATTTTTAATGACAAACATCCAATTTTATCAAGTGGCTTTGCATATCTATAAGGAGATGCTGATTGTCATAAAATCCTATCTCAAGTAATATATTAGCAGGCACCTGAAATAGTTATTCCAACATGACACTTTTACATTTATTTATTTTTAAATATATTTTTATTGATTTTAGAGATAGAGGAAGGGAGAGCGAAACATCGATTGGCTGCCTGCTGCACACCCCCTACTGGGGATCGAGCCCACAACCTGGCATGTGTCCTGACCAGGAATCGAACTGGGCAACCTTCTGGTGCATGGGACAATGGTCAACCAACTGAACCACACCAGCCAGGGCCCAAAAAGATATTTTTAACTATGGGGAAAAAACTTTTGTTTTAACATAATACAAGCACTGAAGACCATATTGGTATTTTACTGTGGTTTGTGGGAAGGGGAAGACAGACCAAAATAGTATGGGGAATCTCTGTAGTGAAACTAATCAATAAACATTTTTGGCCTACCTAATTTAATAACTTATTCTAGAGTTCAAAGTTCTCTAATAACTTATTCATGACAATGAAGCACCTCAATACTATTAACATTTAGGATAGATAATTCTTTGTTGTGGGGGACTCTCCTATACACTGTAGAATACTTAGCAACAGCATTGGCCCTACTACCAGATGCCAGTAATACACCCCCAGTGTGACAACCAAAAATGTTCCCGGACATGGCCAAATGTCACCTGGGGGTATGAGTGGGTGGGGATAAGAAATTGTCCCAACTGAGAACTACTTCCATGGAATAACTTAGGAAAATGGCAGATTCATTCAGATAATTAAAACATAAAATAGAAAACTTCTGCCCTGGCCGAGTAGCTCAGTTGGTTAGAGCTGCACACGCCGATACGCCTAGGTTGCGGGTTCAATCCCTGGTCAGGGCACATACATGAGTCAACCAATGAATGCGTAAATAAGTGGAATAACAATTCGATGTTTCTCTCTCCCTCTCCCGTCCCCTCTCTTTCTAAAAATCAGTAAGTAAAAAGTGTTTTAAAAAAAAAAATCAAAAAACTTCTAACCCACCAAGTATAGAATATTATATTCCATAAATGTTTCTAAGTTCATATAGCAGCTAAGCTTCTGATGGTTGATTTCTTGTGATATTTACCATATTCTGATCTGCTACAACAATACAAAAACAAGGATTCTATCTAAAAGTGAATTGTGACATAAAACATATTTTAGTAGTATAACCAAAACAATACTCACATGAGACATAGAATTTAAAAAAACCTTTTATTCGATCTTTTCTTTCTTTTTATGAGGCAGAAAAAACGGTGACTAGGAACAAGTAGAAGCATGTTTTTCCCTTAATTTATACCATTCTATTCTGCGAGCTACTGTTCTACATTATGCTTCTCATTCTTATTCAGTGAGAAAAAATGCAAAGGAATTTCAAAACAGATTCTAAGGTTAAGCGGTATTAACTTCTCAGAGACCTTCATTTCACTTATAGATGCCCATGCACACAAGCAGCCAATACACTTATTTTGGCTAGTACAGTATGGATAGAATTCTTGGAATTTATAAATATAATGTGCCCTTACTCTTTAAAGTTTTTAAAGCTGAAAATATTCATGCCACTACATTTGAACATATACTAAATAATATACCCTAGAAGAAAAAGAAATTTTAAAATCTTAAAAGTAATCGATGGCCATACTGTCATTTCACTCATCCAAACTTTTGTTGATTGTCTACCAGGTACCTAAGATTGCTCTAGAGTGTGTGTATTTATTTAGGCTGGAGAAACACACACTAAACCAGACACAATCCTTGCCCTCATAGAGCTTACATTCTAATAGGGAAAAGACCATTAGAAAATGCATAATATAATTTCAGATAATGCTACATATAGGGAGAAAATGAAAACAGTGTACAGGATAGGCAGTGATCTGGGGAGTAAGCAGAGGTCATAATTTAGATAGAATGTTAGGGAAATACCTCCTGAAAAGGTAACTTTTGAGCAGGACTTAATAAGAAAGCTGTTCACCCTCCTTCCCCTCCCAGTCTATAAATGCAATTCTGAAGGCCATAAGAAATAAGCTTGGCTTTTGAAAGGCATGGCAAGAAAGCTGGTGTGGCTAAGTCGGAAAGCAAATAGGAGAGTAGTAAATAAAAATGAAGAATTAGCCAGGCAGGACACTGTGTAGAATCTTACAAATAAGGAAAAAGAGTTTGGATTTTATTCCACATATAAAGGGAAACTACTGAAAGGTTTTAAGCAAATGAGTAGTACAATGATCACTCTGCTGTGTACAAAATAAATGTAGAGAAGTACAGAAATAAGAAGACCAAGAGTAGTTTCAGACAAGAGTTGAAGCTAGCTTAGACTTTTATATTCATCCAGCAAAGATAATTTAAGAACTTTTCAGGCTTGTTTCCAAGCCATCATTTGCTTTCATGAGACCTGTTGACTAACTACTAAAATTAAATAAGCTAGTTGTCTTCCATGATCATAAGGGTATCCTGAAGTCCCTCAATTTCAAATACAGATTAATTTTAACTCTTAAAAAATTATACTAGAAAACTTTTAAGATTCAAAGTGCTAGATGAAAAACACAAACAAAAATAACAAAAAAGAAAAAAACTACGAAGTGACAAAGCACACAGGTTTGTCTACTGAAATAATAATCAAAGTATTTTTTCTAGCAGTAGGGATAAATGAGAAAGACTATAAGTAGACCAGACATTTTACTTAGTTTCAGTGAAGCTCAAAAATTAATATAACACAGCAGAGAAAGTTCATGCCCTAGAATGTATAAGAGGCTATCGGCAAACTATATAAACGGGAGAGCCAAACTGCTCAGACAACCAGAGAAAATCTAGATTTATATCTCTAGACAGAAATGAAAACTAAGAGCTGAAAATGGAAGAATAAGAAAGGTTCATGTTATGAGAAAAATGAGCCCAGCAGGCATGGCTCAGTGGCTGAGCATAGATCTATGAACCATGAGCTTGCAGTTCAATTCCCCATCAGGCACATGCCCAGGTTGGGTTGTAGGCTCAATCCCCAGTATGAGGCATGCAGGAGGCAGTTGATCAATGATTCTCAGTCATCATTGATGTTTCCATCTCCCTCTCCCTTCCTCTCTGAAATTTCTAATAAAAATATATTTAAAAAGGAGAAGAAAACCGAATAAACTACATGGTGAAGATCTTAGATCTGGCATCCTCTTCATTCTGGTATTTTAGGTACAAGGCCTCCCTTCCAAAACATCCCTTACTCCATTATCATAAAGCAAAGTGTCTGGAACTGATACATAATATACACTAAAATATTTATTGATGAATAAGCAAGGCCTGCCAATTAACAAGGCTCTGCATATATACACAAAATTTCCAATCAGCATCTCTATGCACTCATTCTAAAATGTGAAGAAACAATAAACATAAGAAATATGGCAGCAATAATAAAGAAGAAGACCAAAATAAGGCAGGTAATTCTAACGGGGAAAAAATTACAGGGCATTAAACAAAAAGAGGATGCTATTAACAAAAAAGCTTACGGGAGTGGAGTGGGGAGGGGAGAACACATGAAAAATAAATACTATAACTTCAAGAAAGGGCTAGAAGAAATCTGAGAAATCCCCTCAAAATATAGAGGGGGAAAAAGCTAGAAAATGAGAGAAAATATAGAAATTATTCAATATCTGAATTATAAAGGTTCCACAGAAAGTGGGGAGGGGAGGGGAACTGAGGGAATATCCAAGAAAAAGAGACCTTTCCAGTGGCAAGACTAAAAAAAGAAGAAGAAGAAAGACTTCAAATTGAACCAACCTTCCTCAAATGCCCAGTGTAAGAACTAAACAAAAGATCACTATACCTACACATATTTTTGAGCAATTTCAAAAAATCTACAGATAAAGATCCAAAAGAATTATGGGACAGACAAGTGTAATTGGAACAACTACAAAAATAAGGGGAGACCTGAAAAAAAAGTCTACTTCTGCCCAAGATATGTCAGATACAAAGTGGACAAAGAAGGCTAACCATAGAATGGAGGAAGACAGCTGTAGCACATCTAATTAATATAAGATTAGTAGCCAGAATATTCGAAGAATACATTAGTGGAATGGACTAAGAAATATGAGGTACAGGTAATTCACAGAGGAGGAAACCTAAATATCCAATAAACATTTTAAATAATGCTTAACTTCACTAGAAATCTGGAAAACACATATTAAAACAATAAGATGTCATTCTGAATACAGATTAGCCAAATTTTAAGTTTCATAATACCAAATACTGAGGGAAATGTAAAAAATAGCCATTCTCATATTCTGTGGATTGATGAGAGTGTAAACTGGTATAATTTGAAAAAGCAATCTGGCAACAATTCTTAAATATGGAAATATCCCAAGGCCCAGCAATTTCACTTTAAAATGTATTCCTAGAGAAATTTTTATACAAGTGTACAAGGAAATGTATACATAAAGTTCACTGCTACATCCTTTGTAATTCTGAAAATAACCAACATATCCATCTTGAAGAGAGTAGATGGCAAATTCAAAACAAAGAAATACTATAGAGCAATTAAAATGAATTAAATAGAGCTACATGTATAAAAACACATATAGAAATAATAACTACCAAATTCAGGAAATGGAAGGAAGAATGGAGGAAGAAAGACAGTACATAAGAGTTCTAATTATATGAAAAATCCTTAAGCTGGTTGATCTAACAACTTAAATCTTTAAGTTGGTTGATGGATAAATGTTAATATTTTCTCCACTTTTTTGTGATTAAAGGATTTTATAATAAAGAAGTTCCCTTTGGACAGAACATAGTAAAAATAATACTCAAAGGATTTATTGAAAATCCTACCCTGAAACCAATTCTGGAGTCCTAATATTAAGAACTTACATCATTTTTCCACCCTTAGATTATAATAGTGACTATTAAAAAAAATACATACTCTGTAACTGATGTTACACTTTCCTGTCCAAAAGGTCCAACTGGATCATCCTTGAATTTATCACTTGGAAGTTGAGGTGGTAAAAACTCTACATCTTTTTTCTTTGGGACCTTGTAATACTTCCAGACTATATTAGCTTCATCTTCTTCCAAATTTACTGCTGCACCAACATATATTGTAGGTTCTACAGCTTCCTGGAATTGAGCTGGGAAAGCCTGGGATAAACTGTCTATCCTATCTTCCATTAGTTTAGAAGGAACCAAGGGATCCGGTGTTGGCATTTGATAAAAATGTTGACTTTGAGGAGTTGAAGGTGTTTTAGTCACTCCTTCATCAGCCACATCACATGGGTGGGGACTAAGTGGGGGTGGTTGAGGTGAATTTGCCATTTCAGTGCCATGCATCTGAGAAGTCTTTGCTACATCGTTAGTTCGGATGTTTGAAAATCTCACTTGACTGTCTGGAGCAGATATCACAAGTCTTTGGCTGGCTGAATCTGTGTCCATGACAACATCATCACTAATAGATACACGATGGTGAAAAGGAGTCAGGGGGCGTTTCTGTGGTTTTTCACTCTTTTCTTGCTTTTCATTGGTCTTGTGCTTGGCAAGTACTTGTTGTTGTTGACTTAAAGATAATGCCTGTCCTTGTTGTCCAGAATTTCTTGGTTTAAGATTTTTGTGCCTGAAAAGAAAGGTTTAATATTTATAGTATCACATTATATCAAATATACAAGTTAACACTAAACACTTCAGATATGTGTTTTTCACATACAGTCCTAAAGGAAAATTATATGAAATTTACATGGGAAAAATACTTTGTCCAGTGACCTAAAACAAAGAGCATGCAGAGTCATAAAAGTCAATTCTCTTGTGCTCATTTAATAGCTATGGGACCAGATAGTCAAAGATGGTTTGCCTCATATAATCTAAATATCTTAGTATCTGAATAAACAAAGATTCTACTTATTTTAAGATATAAAAATAAAACAGGTCCTGAAATTTATTCATTTATGAATGTACCTGATATTTCACAGTTAGTACTTATAAATTAATGGCTTAGCTGAGCTCAGTCATTCTCTACAATTCTATAGCAACTGGCTAGAAAATATATTCTACTGAATTGAAGTTAGAACAGTCTGGATAGTGCTAAAATTGACTGATTAATGGGCCCCACATTATAACAACTTTCCTTCTCCCAAAGCTTACCACTACAGAAAGAATCAGCTGACTGGAAAAATAAAAGAAAAAATTCCTAAAAGAAATTTTTCTTCATACTATGAAACATTTCTAAACTGAAGGACTTAAAACTATATATCTAAAAATCTACTAATTTTGTGCACAGTTTAATATTTCTTTCAAGTGTAGTAAAAATACTGTGCACTTTGAGATTTCAAGGTCAACTGATATTGATATATCTTACCTAATAAAAGAGAAACATGCAAATTAACATCACTCTGCTATGCCCACAGCCAATCAGAGTATGCAAATTAACCCAACAAAGATGGAGGTTAATTTGCATACACAGGAATGGAGCAGAGTGAAGCCTGCTATGAGGGGAAGGAGGGCGGCGGAGAGAGCTACTGTAGTGGTGCTTCAGACAGAAGCGAGGACTTGCCAGCTCCCGGGTGGCCAGGGAGTGGGGACTTGCTGGCTGCCAGGAGAGCCAGGAACAGGGACTTGCTGGCTGCCGGGAGAGCCGGGAACGGGGACTTGCCGGCTCCTGAGCGGCTGGGAGTGAGGCCAGGGGAAGGAAGGCCTATTCTTGCAAGAATATTGTGCAACGGGCCTCTAGTATAAAAATATTTTTTAGCCCTGGCCTGTTTGGCTGTGATTAGAGCATGGACCTAAGGGTCTCGGGTTCGATTCGAATCAAGGGCATGTACCAGGTTTGAGTCCCGGCTCAAGCCAGGGTGCATGTGAGAAGCAACCAATCTACGTGGCTCTCTCACATTGATGCCTGTCTGTTTGTCTGCCTGCCTGTCTATCTCTCTCCCCTGCACCTTCCTCCCTTCTACTCTTTCTAAAAGAAAACGAATAAATAAAATATCCTAGAGGGTTAACAAAAAAAATATTTTTTAAATAAGAAAACTAGGAAAATGTGAAGGAATATAGATTTTAAAACATTCAGTATTCATTAGGTCATTTTAGTTTGCTTTTAAAATTTATTATATTAATCATTTTGTTATATCAGAGATAACCAGAAAGTTATTAAAAAGCAGTGACAGGCACTTTTTTTTCTTTTTAAGAACCCTCTCTATTAAGGGAATGTGCTGAGACAACCTTTTGTATAAAGCCCTCCCATGCACCTTTTTGTGAATGAGAGGAGGGAAAAGCCTAAAAAGTTACCAAGGAAAAGTATAGTTATGTCAAAAGATCACAGGAGAAATATACCACTACCCTCATACCAAAATCAAAGACATTATAAAAGTAAGAAATCACAAAACAGTATCTCTCAAGAACACAGATATGAATCATTAACAAAATATTGGCAATCATCCTATATAATAAAAGCCTAATATGCTAAGTGTCCGGTCGTCTAGTTGTCCATTCGACCAATCAAAACGTAATATGCTAATGATATGATAAGGCCATTCAACTACTCGCTATGATGCACACTGACCACCAGGGGCAGACAGTCGACTGGTCAACCAGTCACTATGACGTGCACTGAGCACCAGGGGGCAGTCGACCAGCTGACCAGTTGCTATGATGTGTACTGACCACCAGGGGGCAAATGCTCTGACCAGTAGGTTAGCTTGCTGCTGGAATCCGACCAATCGGAACTGAGTGAGATGGGCCAGACACACCCTGGAGCCCTCCCACGATCCCTCCCCAGCTGGCCAACCTCCCATTCCCTCCCTGGCCCTGATCATGCACTGGAGGGGTCCTTCAGCCTGGCCTGCACCCTCTTGCAATCTGGGACCCCTCAGGGGATGTCAGAACCAGTTTCAGCCTGATCCTACAGGCCAGGCCGAGGGACTCCACTGGTGCACAAATTCGGGCACCGGGCCAGTAGTTAATATAGAAAAGGATAACATATCATGACCAAATGGATCTGTCCTATAATCCTATCTACCTAATAAAAGAGTAACATGCTAATTGACTGTACCTTTGCGACACCCACGAGCCAATTAGGAGTATGCAAATTAACCCAACAAAGATGGTGGGTTGATTTGCATACGTGGGCCCCCAGCCACTCTGGGCCTCTGAGCAGCATAGAAAGGCGGAAAGGCGGCTCTGGCCAGAGTGAAGGCAGTGCCAGCAGCCAGGGAAAGGAAGGCCCATTCTGGCACAAATCTTCATGCATCGGGCTTCTAGTTCCTAAGTAATAAAACACTAATATACAAATAGAACAAATGGTGGAACAACCGGTTGCTATGACGTGCTGACCACCAGAGGCCATGTGCGGAACATGGTGGGCATTGGCTGCGGCCGGTGAGCAGGTGAGCAGGGGCGCCAGACCAAAACATGGGGGCACTAGTCGCTGTCATCAGGGCAAGCCTCTGGTGGTTACTGAAAATTCTTTGCTCCTGTGCGCCGTGGTCCCACCTGGCGCTCCCACCTGCTGCCAGCACCAGAGCCACTGTTCGCACCCACTGCCCGCACCGGCCCTGCTTGCACCCGCAGCCGGTGCTGGAGCTGCCGTTCGCACCCACTACCTGTGCCTGGAGCCAGTCTCGATCACTTGGCGCCATCAGCGGGTGCAAGTGGTGGCTGCCAGTCCTGATCACTCTTGCAGGCTTTTCCACCTCCCCCAGCTCCTGAGGGGCGATCGGGGCTGCAGCCACCACTCCCACCCGCTGCTGGCGCTAGCCCCACTCGCATCGCTGCTGGTGCCGCTCTGCGCCGTCTGCGGATGTGAGAGGGCCAGTACTGTCAGCGCATGGAGGCAGTGGTGGCGGCAGCTGGGCTGCTAGCAAACAGGAGATCGGGGGCCCTGGTGAGAGGGGCCGGGTGGGGGCATGGAGAATGGGCCGAGACCCACTCCTCAGCCTCACGGTCCACGGTTCCTTTCAAGGTGCACTAATTCGTGCACTGGGCCCCAAGTGTAAGGTATAACATTCAAAAGATGAAAGTCGCTGAAACCGGTTTGGCTCAGTGGATAGAGCGTCAGCCTGCAGACTGAAAGGTCCTAGGTTCGATTCCGATCAAGGGCAGGTACCTGGGTTGCAGGCACATCCCCAGTAGGGGGCGTGCAGGAGGCAGCTGATCGATGTTTCTCTCTCATCGATGTTTCTAACTCTCTATCTCTCTCCCTTCCTCTCTGTAAAAAAAAAAAAAAAATCAATAAAATATATTTTAAAAAAAGATAAAAGTCAATATTATCACATTAGCAGAATAAAAGAGAAAACAATATAATTATTTCAATATATATAGGAAAACAGGACAAAATTCAACACATATTCATTTAAAAAAAAAGACTGAGCAAGCAAGGAATAGAACTTAATCTAATCAAGGACATCTATGAAAAGCTACATCTAACAATCATTCTTTTATTTCTCCCTAAGACTAGGAACAAAACAAGAATATTAACTTTTTTTTTAATCCTCACCCATCATATGTTTATTGATTTGAGACAAAGAGGAAGGAGGGGGAGAAAGAAAGCAACAGAGAGAAACATCAATCAGTTGCCTCCCATACTTGCCCTGACTGGGGTTCGAACCTGCAACCTAGGTATGTGCCCTGACCTGTAATTGAACCCCCAACCTTTGGTGTACGAGAAAAAACGCTCCAACTAATTGAGCCAGGACAAAAATATTAACTCTTAACATTTCTATTCAACAATTTTATTGAAAGTTTAGCAATACAATAAATCAAGAAAAAGATTAGAGATTTTGGAAAACTACACGACACTGAAAAAAGAGATAGGGGAAAACATAAACAGATGGAAGAACATACCATGTTCATGGATTGGGAGAATCAACATCATCAAAATGTCCATACTACCCAAAGCAATCTACAGATTCAATGCACTTCCCATTTAAATACCAACGGCATATTTCACAGACCTAGAACGAACCTTCAAAAAATTCATCTGGAATAAAAAGAGACCCCGAATAGCTGCAGCAATCCTGAGAAAGAAGAACAAAGTAGGTGGGATCTCAATACCAGATATCAAGCTGTATTACAAAGCCACTGTTCTCAAAACATCGTGGTACTGGCATAAGAACAGACATATAGATCAATGGAATAGAATAGAGAACCCAGAAATCGACCCAAACCACTATGCTCAATTAATATTTGACAAAGGAGGCATGAACATACAATGGAGTCAAGACAGTCTATTCAACAAATGGTGCTGGGAAAATTGGATACATGCAAAAAAATGAAACTAGATCACCAACTTACACCATACACAAAAATAAACTCAAAATGGATAAAGGACTTAAACATACAACGGGAAACCATAAAAATACTAGAGGAATCCACAGGCAGAAAAATCTCAGACATATGCCGAAGCAATTTCTTCACTGATACTGCTCCTAGGGCAATGGAAACTAAAGAGAAAATAAACAAATGGGACTACATCAAAATTAAAAAGCTTTTGCACAGCAAAGGAAACCATCAATAAAACAACAAGAAAGCCCACTGTGTGGGAGAACGTATTTGCCAATGATATCAACGATAAGGGTTTAATCTCCAACATTTACAGGGAACTCATACAACTTAACAAAAGGAAGATAAACAACCCAATCAAAAAATGGGCAACTGACCTAAATACACTTTTCGAAGAAGACAGAAGGAAGGCCAAGAGACATATGAAAACCTGCTCAAAGTCACTAATCATCAGAAAGATGTAAATCAAAACAACAATGCGGTACCATCTCACACCTGTCAGAATGGCTATCATCAACAAATCAACAAACAACAAGTGTTGGAGAGGATGCGGAGAAAAAGGAACTCTTTTGCACTGCTGGTGGGAATGCAGACTGGTGCAGCCACTGTGGAGAACAGTATGGAGTTTCCTCAAAAAACTAAAAATGGAACTCCCATTTGACCCAGTGATCCCACTTCTAGGAATGTATCCCAAGAAACTAGAAACACGAATCAGAAAGGATATATGCACCCCTATGTTCATAGCAGCACAATTCACCATAGCTAAGATTTGGAAACAGCCTAAATGCCCATCAGCAGATGAGTGGATTAGAAAACTATGGTACATCTACACAATGGAATACTACGCTGCGGTAAAAATGAAGTTCTTACCATTTTCAACAACATGGATGGAGATGGAGAGCATTATGCTAAGTGAAGTAAGCCAGTCAGAGAAAGATAAATATCACATGATCTCACTCATTTGTGGAATATAATGAACGGCATAGACTGATGAACAAGAACAGAACCAGAGACTGAGAAATGTCGATCAGAACCTCAAACCTCAGGGAAGGAGGGAGTCGGTGGGAGTAAGGGGGAAGAGATCAACCAAGGGACTGTGTGCATGCATATGAGCCTAATCAATGGACACAGACAATAGGTGGGTGCGGCATGAGTGGGGGACGGGGGGTAATGGGGGAATAAGGACACATATGTATAAAAATAATAAAATAAAAAAATAGAAAAGAAATTGTGAGGTAACCAGAACCACCACCACCCCAAAATAAAAAGAAGATTAGAGATTTCAAAGGAAGAAAAACTGTCTTTATTCATAGTAAACATGATTAGAAACTTTACAATGAAGGGTCAGGCTGATCACCACCTCCTCAGGGAGAGAGAGAAAAAGAGAAACATCTATGTATCTCTCTCACATAGACCAACTGCCTCCGGCAAGCACCCCAACCAGGGCTGGGATCTAACCCAAAATCCAAGTATGTGCCCTTGACCAGGAATCAAACCCATGACCCTTTGGCGTGTGGACTGAGGCTCTAACCTCTGAGCCACACCAGCCAGGACCACCTTCTCAATCTTAAAATTAAAAGTGGGACAACCAGACATGTGTCTCTTCTGATGTGACACAATACAAAACAACACAGCACTATCTATTAAATATTCTCGCCAAAAATAACAAACCTAAATCTCTAATCAAGCCTCTAGATCAAGCATGGTCCAACAGAACTTTCTGTGATGATGGAAATGCTTTGTATGTGGCTATTGAGAACTTGAAATGTGGCTAGTGCAATTGAGGGACTGAATTTTTAATTTTTAAATCTAATTATTTTAAATTTAAATAGCCACAAGTGGTTACTAATATAGCTACTAGCACTGAACAGCACAGCTCTATAGCTATCTTCCATTTACAGAAATACAAGGGATAAATAAAGTTAAATGACAATAAAAGAACAAGTTAAAACACCTGGCAAGTTGAGAAATTCAGAATGTGGGACAGACTACATATAGGACAACTGACGTAGTTATTCCAACCAAGTCAATCTCATAAAAAGGAGGTAGGAAATGACAAGAGAGACCTACAAGATGTATACAATCAAATACATACTCCTCATTTGGATCCTAGTCAAATAAACCAATAAGACATTTCTGAGACAAATTTGGAGAGAGTAGCAGATCATGCCAAGAGAATAAGAGTTCCTCCTTTTATTAGGTGTGATAATGGAACTATAGTTATATGAGAAAATGTTAACATTTTCAGAGTTGCATACTGAAGTAGGAATGAAATGACGACATTTAAGATTTGCTTTAAATCCCAGCTGGTGTGGCTCAGTGGTTGAGTGTCAACCTATGAACCAGGACATCAGGGTTCAATTCCCGGCCAGGTTGCAGGCTCGATCCCCAGTGTGGGGCATGCAGGAGGTAGCCAATCAATTATTCTCTCTCATCATTGATGTTTCTATCTTTCTTTCCCTCTCCCTTCCTCTCTGAAATCAATAAAAATACATATTAAAAAAAAAAAGCAGTCAGTCATTTACTTGCCCTTCTATAAGGGTAAGAAACTATTAATTCAGATTATATACTAATCACTTTATATTCTTTTTTCCTGTTGATTAAGTCCTTGTATTTTATTTACTGTTAACACTTGAAATTTATTGTCTTGCTTTCTATTAATATAGCCTTCTAAGTGCTAATTTTCTTATGAACATTCCACTGGACTAAAGCCTAATATCAATAAATGTGCAATACTAAATCCCACTAATAACTGAAAAATACCAATTAAAACAATTTTATGCTTTCCACTTACTGCAGTAGCAAAAAAATAAATTTAAGGACAGCTCCCAGAACAGTGAAAGCATAAGAAAAAACAGCACTCTTATATGCAATAAAATTGGTAAAATTTTGGAAGTCACAAGGAGTGTTTAAATAACACCCTCGCCCACAACTATCACATCACCCATCTAGTTTTATTTCCTTCCTAGCACTCATCATTCTTAAAATTTTAAAGGATTAAGAATTCTTTTAAAACAAATTATCTGCCCCATTCCCATTACGGTGTAGGCTTCATAATAGTGAAAGCCTTGTTTACTAGTATATCCTAAGCCTTGGACATCTCCTATCACAGAATAAGTGTTCAAAGAAAGTCTAATAAATAACTGATGGTCACCAAAGTATATATATATTTAAAGTAAACACAAACAAAAGCCTTTGGAAAAAACCTATGTATCCATCAAACCCAAATGATTAAATATACTATGGTACTTCGATTTAGTAGAATACCAAAAAGTTTTTTAAATTAATAAGGCAGATCTACAAGTAACTAGAATTGAAAGAGCTAAGACACCTTAAGTGAAAAAAAAAAAAAAAAAAAAGATGCCAATACATCAGTATTATATTTGTGTTGGGTGAAAAAAACACATATACACAATTATAGAAAAATATGGAAGAATAATGCCTAATTGGCAAATAGTCACTTCTAGAAAAAGGCAGTAAAATTTGGAAAGAGAGTGTGGAATCAGGGGAACTTCAGCTTTATTTGTATAATTTAAATTCCTTAAAATTACAAATGCTTATGCAAGTTGCTATGTAACTATGCAATTTTTTCAAATAGATTTCTAAGAGAAGCCAACATATTAGTCAGGGTCCAGTCCTATCTTTCATACAGAGGAAATTTACTATAGAGAATTAGTTACAAAAAAAGAGAGAGAAAAGTGAGGCAACCTATAGACTAATAACAACCAGAAGCTTCTGTGACTTCTAGGACTGAAGATAAAGTAGCCTTATTATATCACAGTTTAATATGGTACTAGAACCACAGCAGGACCTGTTCAGTGTTAACTGGGACCTTGGAAGAAGGGACTGTTGTTAGAGGGACACAAAGCTGCTAATGGAGTTGGCTCAAAACAGGCTGGGGAAATACCTTAGTTTTCCCCCTTTGATCAGCCAGTCTTCTGTTAGTGCCTCCCATTAGCCAAATTCAGAAAGCAAATGACCCTAATCAAATCTTCATGTTGTATACCTTAAATGTATACAATGTTATCAATTATATCTCAATAAAGCTGGAAAAAATACATGTAAAAGCAAGGGAGCTAGGAGATGTAATTATCTTCAATATAGCTAGAAGAGACTTAGGAAAGATTTGAAAGCCAAAGGTTTGACTAGCATAGTCAGTTATCAATGTGTGCCCTACTTCCTATATTCCATGGCAGGAGAGGATACACACATAGGGTGACTCAAGTCTTTTTAAGTCTTATTTAAGAAATAAATAAGAAAACCATACTTGAAGGGAGAAAAGGGGAAATCTATAGTACAAAATGCAATAGCGAAAAAGGTAAATGATCAAAACACTGTATTTACTAGAGGGATAAATTTACCAAAGCAAGTCACCTATAAAGTAATACAAATTTAATTATATCCAATTTCTAGATGTCTTGGAAAAACTTCTGAAAATATGAGAGATAGCAAGTTTTTAAATACAAAAGGTTCAGCTTAGAGACCAAGAATTTAAACTTAAACTTATGTTTACAAACATGCATTTTGAATGTCTTCCTCCAAGACCATTTTAGACAAATATACTTAAAACCCACATCTTTAAAAAAGCACAGTCTAGGTGAGAAACTAAAAAAGAGCTGCTTACTAAAAATGCCAATAAATACAAGAAAAGAAAAGCCTAATTTCATTTAAGCATTATATTAGTCTTAGACCAGGAGTTGGCAAACTTATTCTATAAAGGACCAGATGGTAAATATTTTGGGCTCGGAGGGGCCATACAGTCTGTGTTGCAATTACTCAACTCTGTGAAAGCAGTCAGTTAATATGTAAATGAACGGATGTGGCTCTGTTCCAATAAATCCTTATTTATGAACACTAAAATTTAAATTTTGCGTAATTTTCACGTTACAAAATATTCTCCTTTAAATTTTATTCAACTATTTAAAAATGTAAAAGTAATTTTCAGCTCACAGGCCATACCAGAACAGGCAGTCAGCCAAATTTAGCTAATCGATGATTGTTTGCTGACTCCTGATCTCAGACAAATAATGTCATGGAACCTTGCATTTCAAGACTAGGTTTGTGTTCCCTTAGATGGGTGTGGTTTTTAACTCTCTTAAACTGTTAAACAGGAGCTAATGTATTCATATTTTTATTCCAATCTATCAACAACAGAGGCAAGTTTTCAAAAAAGTTGCCAGACTTTAAAAAATTATACAGTTTCTAATCCCAAGAATCTATGTAAGAATATTTAATCTGTGGAAAAACATACCAGAATACTTGTCTGTTCACTGTATTCAATCAAACAGAACTAATGTAAGAAAAATCTTGGCCCTAACCTGCAGGCAAGGCACTCCAATTCCTTTGGCTCATATCCATGACAAAAAGGGAGGCCAACTATTTGCTCACAAGTCCTGATTAGGGGTGTTAATGCCATTATCTGTTTACTTGCTTACAAAAGCATATGATCTACCTTTAATTGTAGAATAAAATAAACTTCAGGCAAAATAATCTTTTTCTAAAAATAGATTTGAGAGAGAGAGGAAAGGCGAGGGAGAAGGAAATTATCGATCGGTTGCCTTCTGTAGGCACCCCAACCAGGGATCGAACCTGCAACCTGGTTATGTGCCCTGACCAGAAATCGAACCAGTGAGCTGTCGGTGCATGAGGCAACACTCAACCAACTGAGCCACACTGGCCAGGGCTAGGTAATATAATGTTAATGCCTCTAATAACCTAATTTCATCAAAGGTCCCCATATGTAAAATAAATACAACTACCTAAAGAATTTCAAGTTCATACATTCTTCTACCAATCTTCCAACCAATACAATCTATTACTAAGTTTGTATTTTTACAGTAGTTTTGGTCCCATGCTAAAACATACTTTGTGAATCTTATTTCAGCATTTCACCTACAGCTTGCCCAAAGGGATGTTATAAGAAAATGCATAAACCCTATACTGTATTTACTATAAAACAGGGTGTGGAAATTTGTACCTAGTATGTATCATCATTTTTAAGAGAACCCTTGGGAGATATTTCTCAGGCACAATGCCACCTATGAACACTTCTCAAGAGATTTGTATGCCTTTTACCTTATAGATGTTATATATACTATAATAAAGTATAAAATTCTCCTTTATTGTCTATGAAACCAAGCTTTCACAGCCCAGCCCAGGTAACTGTGTTAAGAACTTAAGGCATACATTTATATATACTTCCATAACCGGCTCCAAAATACTGAACATTTCCCCCCAAATGTTTTCTTTTGAAAAATATCCTAACACACTGTGTTTATATAAGCTTCCTCAAACAAAGTGGCACATACATATTCAAAAGCATACAAAACTACCACACACACACACACACACACACACACACACACACGTATGTATAGATATCAATCGACTAAAACAAAAAAATTTACCTCGAACAGCAGCAATTTGTTCTTTGTGTGGCTTCAACAAAATCCCAGGATGTTACTTTATCAGCTGTCTCTTCTTCACACAGACCAGCTGATGAAGCTGAATACTTCCTCCTAAGATTTGAAATTATAGAACTGTTTAGAATTCATGAATTTTTCTGTAACTCTGAATTAAGCATTAAAATTGAAATCCTTTTAAAATCAATTTTTTTGCCCAGCCAGTGTGGCTCAGCGGTTGAGTGACAACCCACAAGCCAAAGGTCACCAGTTCAATTCCCAGTCAGGGCACATGCCCGGGTTTCAGCCTGGATCCCTAGGTGTGGGGCACGCAGGAGGCAGCTGGTCAATGATTCTTTCTCATCATTGATGTTTGTATTTCTCTCTCCCTCTCACTTCCTCTCTGAAAGTAATAAAAAAATATATTTTTTTAAATATCAATTTTTTAAATTAAGGAACAGTCACACAAATGACTGTTTATACTATCTACAAGTAACTACCAATGTAATTTTTAAACTTGAAAATGAAAATACATACTTGTTCTGAGCTCTGTTCATATTGCATTCTTGCCAAACTCTATCCACCACATGATTGGCTAATTTTCTGGGTATTTTCCCACCATGATGGCTAGTACTATCCGAGTTGAAGCCATCAGATACTGAAGAAAATTTGACCCACTTCTGGGCAGACTGAGGATCAACTGAAAACAAACAAAAAAAGAGTAAGATGTAGGAGAATAAAGGTAGGTTTACAGTAATACTATTTGGGTTTTTAAAAATTAATTAGTGTTAATAAATTGTTCCAGTCTACTTGACTAGCTTACTTACATTTTGAGGCAAAAAAGTGTGTCGCTTCACTTAACATACAAAAAGCAAAAAATCTGGACAGGGCATGTGAATTGGATGGTAGTGCTATATAATGATTTCCTGACTTGCAGGATTAAATTGTAGATATATAGAAAGGTGCTTTAATTTTGGAAAATATACTGAGTACATAAGGGGAGATGGAGCATCATGCCTGCAGTTTGCTCTCAAATAGTTCAGAAGACCAATGATAATGAATGTATACAAACAGAGAAGTGCTGAAGCAAATGTTAACAGTTTGGAAATTTGGATGCAAACTCTTCAATAAGTCTTAAATTATCATATACATACATACATATATATATATATATATATATATATGTATGTATTTATATATATAATATGCAAATTGTCCCCTCAGGAGTTCAACCGGGAGTTCGATTGCTCACTATGACGTGCGCTGACCACCAGGGAGCAGCATGGAATGACGGAAGGCCCCGGCCAGCAGCCGGAAGACCCTGATCAGCCCTGATCACTGGCCAGGCCTAGAGACCCTACCTGTGCACAAATTTCATGCAGCGGGCCTCTAGTATTAAAATAATCATTTAAATGTTTACTGTCTTCAAAATAAGAAAATAGACTAGAGTTAACAAAACAAATTAGGACAATACCTGTCTGGACTTCCTCAGGAGATGTAGGTGGTGTAAGAGTAACCGAAGACATTGCAGGATCTCTTGTGGAAGCAGGCACTTGGTGGACACCCAAGCAAGAAGTTGAACAGTGAGAGGATCCCACAGAGCTTGGAGCAGGAATGTCTGACTGAGGAACTAGAACAAAGCATGCTGGGTAGATCATTCGGACACCCGCTGAAAGGAAAAAAAGACAGGAAAATCAATTACTATTGTGATTGTAATGAAATTAGTTTCACTCAAAAACACTGTAATGGAACAGGTATAACATAATCATATTTAAGTAAAATATATTTAACATATTTTTATAAATATATGCTTTTTGGCATAAGGTTTTTCTGGAAGAAACCACAAGAAACTATTAGTAGTGGTTATCTTCAAAGACAGAGAAGAAAGCAGCTTTCTCTTTTCATTTTTATTTTGTTGTTGTTGTTAATCCTCACCTGAGGATATTTTTCCATTGCTTTTCAAGGTCAAAGAGAGGGAGGGAGGGGAAGACGGAAGGGAGAGAGAGAGAAATATCAATGTTAGAGCGACTGCCTCCAGCACACACCCTGACAGGGCCCAGGAGCAAACCCGAAACCCAGATACATGCCCTTGACCAGGAATTGAACCCACGGCCCTTTAGTACACAGGCTAGTGCTTTAGTACAGCAACCAGGGCTTTCTTTTCATTTTTGAATTTCCTAACCATGAATGTGGTTAGGAAATTCAAAAATTCTTTTTTTTTCCATTTACATATAGCATTTTTATTGACTTTCTTGGGGATGACACTGGTTAACAAAATAATTCAGGTTTCAGGTATACAATTCTATAATACATCATCTGTATATTACATTGGTGTATTACTTTCTTACTTTAAATCCTTATTTTCAAATATGACCAACTATAGGGTGGATTAAATTTTACTTTAAAAGTTTAAACAAAGGTACCTTGGTTGCAGGCTCCTCCCTGGCCCAGGCCCTGGTGGGGGCTTGTGCAGGAGGCAACCAATAAACGTGTTTCCTCTCACATCGATGTTTCTGTCTTTCCCTCCCTCTTCCACTCTCCATAAAAATCAATGGGAAAATATCCTCGGGTAAGGATTAACAACAACAAAAATAATAATAATGAGTTTAACAAAGGTAATCTGGGCACTAGAATTATGAAACATTTTTGGTTTTCTTGTTTTTATGTCTCTATTTAAAAAGCCTAATATATGTTTGTGTTTTGCTTCTGTTTTGGGCACAACTACTCTGATAGCAATGTATTTATTGAAGTTGGATGTTGATAGTTTTTTTATTTAAAAAAGAAAACAACAAAAAAACCAATGCCCTGGCCAGGTAGCTCAGTTGGTTAGAGCATCATCTTCATATGCCAAGGTTGTGGGGGTTCTATTCCTGGTCAGGACACATACAAGAAGCAACCAATGAATGCATAAAGTAGAACAGCAAATCGATCTCTCTCTAATAGATAAATTTTAAAAATAAGGCAATTTTTATATATATATAACATTACCATATGATTCCATTACACACTGTACTGCAGATTCTAATCCCAATTACCTGCTCAATTATACATTCCCCATGTCTAAGGTACAGCATACATCTATGTCTAAGGTGGAGCATACATCTTCATCTCATTGTTAGGCTTGGTTTTGTAATTTGCTCTGGAATGTAAATGCAAGTGATATATGTCACATCCCAACAGGTGCTTTAATTTAAATGTGTTTGTAGGATCAGTGCAGCCTCTCTTACTTCTATCCTCTACCTTGAGATTAACTTTTCCAAAATACAGTTTACCTTGTTAACATAGGTCCTTGATGAGAGGACATATAGAATACAGCCAATCAGAATAGAGATGACCTGGCTAGAACAGATGAAAGATCCAAGTTCTATAGGTACATATTATATTCTGCCTTTTAAATGATCAGAGGTGACAGTTTTACCAAATTTTAAAATATTGAGTAACACAGGTTGGTTGTCAACTTTTCAGCCTCCAAATATTATTCATTCACAATTATTTTCTTTCCACCTTTAGCATGCTGTCCTTTAGGTGGAATGTATTTCCCTGACCCAATGACTGGCTTGGCCAAATGACTAATTTTGTCTACTGGAATGTGAGCAGATGTATCCTAATAGAAGCTTTAAATACACTTACTAGTACATAGCTAGACTCGGTCCTTATCATTCTTTTGTTCTTGTAAGAACAGCATGTCCTAAATACCGGGTACTCCTTGAACCTAGATTGTAGAATAAGATACAAGGAGCCAAACCATGACAAAGCTGGAGCCTTTACATAACATCAGCAGGAGTAAGAAAAAAATAAAATGTTTGGTGTTGAAAGCCACTAAGGTATTGCAGTTGTTTAACTAACACAACAGTCACATATTTTCCCCTTAGGATTAATGCTCAGGATCCGTACCAACAAGAACTTCTACTGCAGCTAAAGAATCATCTTCCCAATCCATATCTTCCTGTTTATCTTCAGACATCTCCTTCAAGCAAGATGAGATAGGATAGAATTGTTTCCATTCACCAATTAACTTTTTTGTAGCTGAATCAGACATCTTGAATGCCTGTCCTGTGAGAGTGCCATTTAGTCCAAATGGGCTTAAGATAACTAGAAATCCAAAATAGAATACAGTAAGTAACTAAAAACTATTACACCAAATATGATCACACTAAACAATATTGTTAGTAATTATGCAATTCTTAAAGTTAGAGAAAAGCCATAATGTTATTCCTGAGAAAAATCAATGTATTGTACTTCATTATTGTGAAGAGAAGTGCAACACAGAGCTTATTATAAAAACTTAAACTTTTGTCTACCCAAAAATTTCAGATGTACAATTTTTCACAACGAACTGGGAATATCTGAATTCAATTTATCCTGATTTCTACTAAGGAAAAGTAATTCGAGGAAAAATAGTGTGTATATATAAATCTAAGTACTTATTATCTAATGCCATGTACACTTTTAAAAAGCAAATGCTAGGCTTAGAATTAAAAGAAGAACACACTGCCAGTCCTTAAAAACAATTCAGCAATCTTATAAAGTAATCTTCTAAATAAATTATACCAAAATCCATGTTAAATGTCTAAAATGACTTAGATGAACTGACATGCAAGATGGTCAAGAAAACATAAACCCATACATCTGCTTTCTATTAAAAAAAAAAACTTTAAAATATGCTGCCAATCAAATATAAGAATTTTAAAAATATATTGATATTAAAAAAATTATTTCATTGGCTTAATACTCAAATAGATAAAGAAAAAAGTAAACTACATCAGAATCATCATTAGGCCAAATCTCATTAATCCCAAAATGTCAAATTACCAACTTCAGTAAGAATTTTCTTGAAACAACAACAAAAAAATCAAATACGTAAGCCATCAAATCAAAATAATCTACCTTGAAATGGGCTATTAGACTGCTGAGCAAGGGTGATATGCTCTTCACTAAGAAGATACACAGGCTGATGTTGGTTAATTTCCACACTGGTACAAACATTACTATCTCCATGCAAGAAAAAGGTGAAAGAGCAGGACAAGTGTTCACTAATAAAGAAGAAAAAGTTGTATTTTAGTGATAACATGCCAAAAAAAATAACTTGCTTTTCTTTATTATGAAGTTATACCACAACAATACATATTATCTTTATCCCAGAAATTCTACTGCATCATCTGAAGGGGGGAAAAATAACAAATCTGAACAAAGATTTAGCCAGAAGAAATGTTCTTCACTGTTTATAGTAAAAAACCTGCAAATAGAGGAATCAATTAAGTAAGTTAGGTGTATACACACACACACACAATTGCAATAGCCACAAAAGTAAGTAAAGGTGGGGACTAGGTTTAATGGAAAGGGTAAGCTGCCAAAACAGTATAGTCTCAATTTTTTAAAAAGGGAAAAAGAGCCTGGCCAGCATGGCTCAAGGGTTGAGTGTTGACCTATGAAACCAGGAAGTCGCCGGTTCGATTCCCTGTCAGGGCACATGCCTGGGGTGTGGGCTTGATCCCCAGTAGGGGGTTAAGCAGGAGGCAGCCAATCCATGATTCTCTCTCATCATTGGTGTTTCTCTCTCTCTCCCTTCCTCTCTGAAATCAATAAAAACATATTTATAAACAAAAAAAAAGTAACTTTAGTGAAAAAAAGTCTAGGTGTGCAACAGAATTAAGGGTGACCTAATTTTTATTTTTGTTCATTTCCCCTCTATATAAAAAATAGATATATTTCTTCATTTTATTATTTCTGAAATTGTGCTGCATGTGAACAATCAAGCATTAAATGTACCGTCCTTTCCCCAGCCCCAATGAAATTATTTTAAAGCAATGATGGGTCTTACAATTGAAGGCATCCTAGAATCAAAGCTACATGCAAAACAGAGCACCTTATGAAATTTAGATATGGCCTGGTATACAGGTCAGGAAAAAAATAAAAGAAAGCAGATGTGTCATTAAGATAAAAATTAGAAAGGTTAAGTGGCCCAGAGAGAATATTGTACAATAAGAAGAATCTACTTTTCTTATTTCTTCTCTACACATTTATCTTAATACGACTTAATCAGTTCTTTAAAATATAACCATAAGCTCATAATTTGTTGTATGTATCTATAAGTCCTCTTAATTTATTTCTGGGCAAGGCAAGGGCACAATAAATTAAAATTAAGTTATAGTAAAAGTAATACTATAGCTAACAGAAGTGGGAAAACAGAAGGTAGGAAAGAGGTGAAGAGTAATGGAGAGCTGAGAATATCATTAACAAATATATTCGGGGTGGGGCAAAAGTAGGTTTACAGTTGTTCATATGGAAAATAGAACTAATAAATAATAATAGAAAAATAATCTCCATTGCATATTAACTGTAAACCTACTTTTGCCCCATCCTAAATTAGGGAGCGAACAGGTAATGTCTAAAGTTGATAGAACAAGAAACTGAAATTTAAGCTTATCATTCAAGGTCAAAAGAAAAACTGAAAATAATATAGCTGAAAACAATGTAACTAAAAAAACCTTATCTTTCATGGCAAAGAATCAGTAGAGTTGTCTAAAGTTGATTAATTAAGGCCTATAGGTAAAGCGTTTCTGAAATTATGGCAGTAACCACCAAAATAAACAAACAAAAAGATTTTAAAAACAAAAATAAAAATAAAAAACAAGACCTGGTTACTTTCAGGAAATGGGACTAGAGCAATTAAACAGCAATCTCAATTTTTTCTAAATTTATAACATTCATTTTGTGTTGCTTGCATCGACCTAACTTGAAATTTTAAAAAAATCAATGAATTCGTCCTGGCCAGTGTGGCTCAGTTGGTTGAAGTGTCATCCTGTACTCCAAAAGGTAGTGGGTTTGATTCCTAGTCAAGGCACATACCCAAGGTTGTGAGTTCAATCTCTCACATTCATGTTTTTCTCTCTCTCCCTTCCTCTCTCTAAAATCAATTTTTAAAATTTTTATTAATTCTATACATTAATCCCTTTCCCCATTGAAGGGTCCTCGCACCCTTGTTGAAGATCATTTGAACACATATCTGAAGTGTTTACTTCTGGACTTGATTCTTTTTCACTGGTTTACATATCTGTCTTCATGCCAATACCATACTTTTTTTTTATTACTTAGCTTTGTATTATGTTTTGTTCACCCTTCGCTTTATCCAGGCTCTTTGGTTTGATTTTGTAGTTCCTCCCATTAGAGGTGAAATATACTTCCCCAACCCTTGACTTAGGCTTGCTTTGTGACTTGCAGTGGCCAAGCAGAAGCTTGAAATGTGCTTATGCCATCTGACTTGCACTCCAGTGCCTCTTTCATCACCGTAAGAACATGTCCTGGCTGACCTGCTGTTCTAAGATGGAAACAACTCTACCCAGCCTATAGTTTACTGTGTAGACTAGACTGGCTAATCTCCATTTGGCCTGCAGATACATTAATAATAATACATAACTGATGTTTTTTTGTTTTGTTCTTATCCCCACCGGAGAATATTTTTTCCATTGATTTTTTTAGAGAGGGGAGGAGGGAAAGAAAGAGGAAAGGTAGGGAGTGTTTTTGCACTCATCCCTACCAGAGCCAGGGATCGAGCCCGCAACAGAGGAACGGGGGCGCTTGACCAGGAATCAAACCCACCACCCTTTGGTCTATGGGCTGACGCTCTAACCACTGAGCAAAGTTGGCCAGGGCATAACTGATCTTTTAAGCCCTTATGTTTTGGCAGTGGTTTGTTACGCAGCAATAGCTGGTACACAAATTGGCACCAAAGGTGAGATGCTACCATGACAAAAACCTAAATACATGTGGCATTGGCTTCAGGACCAGATGATTGGTAACAAGAAATATAAGACACTGAAAAATGGTGAGAAAATTATTATGTAGGGGGTTGGGGAAATGGTGGACACATTTTATACAATCAAAAAATACTTTATAGCACTGTTGCTTAAAATAATCTGGACAGCAAAAGATTTGCCTAATGAACTTACAGCGCTGGGGGAACAGATAAAGTAAAAATGTAATTTGGTTGTCAGCAGCTATCTAGCTATACAGTAGGTCCCACGTTACGTCGGAGATCCATTCCTATGGCATGAAGTAAAGCAAATTTTGCCATAAGTTGGAACCCACCTACCTAAGCACCTACGTCACTCACATGGAGCACATACACAGCAGTAATGAAGTGAAATAGTAAAAAAAATTTAAAAGAAAGGTAACAATTCCTGACCTTTACTTGTGGTAAGTAAATAATAAAAAACATAAAGCACATATGTATATACGTCAAAATAACAGAACTTTTTTTTTAAAATAAATAAATGGGAGATAGCGATGTAACCATGAAACGATGTATGTCGAGTCAAGTCTGATGTAACCCAAGGAATGTCTTCTGTATATATAAAAGCCTAAGCAACCATTGTGACTGAATGACCGGTCACTATGATGCACACTGACCACTAAGGGGCAGATGCCCAACATAGGAGCTGCCCCCTGGTGGTCAGTGTGCTCCCAGCGCAGCACCCACCCCTGGCTTGGGCTCCTCCCTGGCCGCCTGCTGCTTTGTGCACTGCTACATCCCTCGAGGGGTCCCAGATTTTGAGAGGGCACAGGCCAGGCTGAGGGGCCTCTAGTACTTGATAAAGTACTAAAAGAAAAGAGATGAACTCAGAAGAGAACTTGGTTTGCAAACATAATTTAGAAAGAATAGAGACAGCCCAGAAACTATAGGGCTAGAAAATAAACTGTTTCTGAACAAAGTAACGGTGTGCGCCCTATATTATAACACAGCCTCGAGGAAAAGACCAAATCAAGAATGTGTTAATAATAAACATGAGCCCAGCTGGCATGGCTCAGTGGTTGCGCACTGACCTATGAACCAGATCATGATTCGATTCCTGGTTGTGGCACATGCCCAGGTTGTGGGCTCAATCCACAGTGTGGGAGCATGCAGGAGGCAACCAATCAATGATTCTCTCTTATCACTGATGTTTCTATTTCTCTCTCTCTTCCTCTTGGAAATCAATAAAAATAAAAATAAAAATATATTTTAAATTTAAAAAAAGAATACAGAATACACATGAGTCTTGATACCAATTGAAACATCAGGATTTCCTTTTCATTATCCCCAAGTCTCCATACATTTATTTTTCTCAAAAAAATGCATCTAATGTAAACATAGATACAACTAGTTTTGTTTCTATATGTTGTAATGCAAATGTAGCCTTATTTGTGGTTTTGAGTGTCCTCTCTTCTGACACAATTTTTCTATAATTAGGCTGAGTTATAGAGCATATAAATATACAATATAATTTCTAAGTAGCATTATCATCTTAGTAAACCATTAATGTTTCATTTCTGAGAGTGATATGTCTATTATATGTAATGACACAAAAGAGGTACAAATCAATTTCAAGGCATTTTTCTCTCTAAACAATAAAAAAGGACATGAGAATTTAAAAGCAAGACAAAGATGCTTTTAAAAATACGAAAAGTTCATATTCCACTGGTTAGAATGACTACAATACATTTTTTAAGATTTTTTCCGGAAACCTTACAAGGAAAACATTTCTTAGTAGAGGAAGTAAAATTTTAAGTGTTCAAACAGGGAATTGCTAACTGAAACTACTATGTCAAGAAAAACATTTATTAAGTAAGTGACTCAAGCAAGAATAATATAGTAGGTAGAGAAATTATAATTTGATTAGTTTTAGGACTCAAGTAGGTATGCTATACAAATGATTATGAATGCTGTGTGCTTTCTCAGTAACTGAGTAGCAGATTTTAAAATCTGAATTACAAATACTTCCAACAACATTTGCAAGTATAAGCAACAACCTAAAGCAGTATGATATTCTTTATCTTTAAAAGACAAAGAGGATAGGAGACCTGAATTTTATATCTTCATATTTACTGTTCTGTTAATTAGTGAAGTATAGTTCTTAAAAATATAGCTTTCAACTACGTTTCATTTCATACATAAAGTATTAAATGAGAATAAAAATGGATATTCAAAATGGATTTTCGCCATGACATAAAAAACAAAAATTTTCCTAAACAGATTACTATAATCTAGTAAATGTTAAAAAGAAGTGCATTACTTAAGTTCTAATAAATAGTACTTATGAAATTAAATGTAATCTGATATATACAAAAATCATGGCCCATAAAAATGAAGGCCAAATATAGCCTTTCCATATGTCCAATGAGCATATGACAATCTTAACAACTTTCAAATCAGAAAAGAAAATTTGGCTCTCTTGATGTAAAGTGATCCATTTGTCTTCAAGGGCTCTTGGTAAAAACCTAATATTCCAATATGCAAAACATATGATCAATTTCTCAGCTCTATTTATCTGCGCTGCCCTATATTCCCCAGCAGTTCTCAATTGTTGTCTATGATTAAGTAGAAAATCCCCTCCTATATAGTGCTAGCATGTTCTCAAAACGTAGGTTTACAGTTGTAAGTACAAGAAACAGTTTATTCTTATATTACATACTAATTACTGTATTGTTTTCCATACCAACAACTGTAAAGCCATTTTTGCCCACCCCTGTATAGTCTTATCTAATTATAAAATGGTTTAAAATAAATCAAGTTTGTGCATGACCTAGGAGAAAAAACTACATTCTAAATATGAAATAAAATTTCTAGAATTCTTATATTAAAGGCAATATTCTAGTCAGAAAATATAGGGCCAAAAAAAAATGGTAATACTGCCATACTAAATCCAGAATAGTTCTTCTTTCAAGGAGAGGTATCATTGATAATATTTTTGGTCTTAGCACTTAAAAAAAGTGAAGTTAATCCCAGCCAGTGTGGCTCAGTGCTGAACCAGGAGGTCACAGTTTAATTCCTGGTCAGGGCACATGCCCAGGTTGCTGGCTCGATCCTCAGTTGGGGCGTGCAAGAGACAGTCAATCAATGATTGTCTCTCATCATTGATTTTTCTATCTACCTCTCCCTCTCTGAGATCAATAAAAATATATTTAAAAAGAAAAAAAAGTATTGCAGAGGATGCCACTGCTCGCCAGGGGCTTACACTATAATAACCATAACCAAAAGGTTTGAGTGAGGCAAAATTTACAGGTGAAATTTAACAGTCATCTGTTGTAGAAAAATGTTCCTCGTTTAAGTACTAAAATTAAAAGATTCTTTATTCCTAAGACAGAAAATAAAAATATGCTTCTAGATTAAAGCTAGCTGTTCTATAACAGTTTAATGTGTGTACTGCTTCAGGAGGCTCCAATCCAATCTATTTTTAGCATTTCTATTGGTTAGGTACAGACAAATGATCTTATTTTGCTGGTAGGGAAGTCAAGGCATAAAGAAATTAGATGGCCTACGATCATAAGACTAGTTAAAGGGTTCGCCCTGGCTGGTTTGGCTCAGCGGATAGAGCGTCAGCCTGTGTACTGAAGGGTCCCGGGTTTGATTCCGGTCAGGCTGGGTTGTGGGCTCAATCCTCAGTGGGGGCTGGGGGGGGGCAAGTGGGAGGTAGCCAATCAATGACCCTCTCTCATCATTGATGCTTCTCTCTCTCTTCCTCTCCCTTCCTCTCTGAAATAAAAAATATATATATATTTTAAAAAGGGAATGATAGTTTAAAGCCCTAGTCATCCTAACAACCAATTCAAAATGGGCAAAGGACTTGACGACATACATTTATCCAAATAAGTTACACTAATGGCCACCAACACACAGAAAGATGCTCAACATCTTTCATTTGGTTTACATTTCAAAGGAAATGTAAACCAAAACTACAATAAGATACCACTTCATACACATAAAGAGTTTAAAAAAAAAAAAAGGGGGGGGAGAGGGGAGGGGGGGGAGAGAAAAAAGAAGATGTGGAGAAATTGGAACCCTTTTGCACTGCTGATGGAAATGTAAAATGGTGATATTTATGAAGATGGCGGCATAGGTAAACACCTGAACTGCTGCCTCCGACAACAATTTAAACTGCAACTAAAAGATAAAACGTCTATCACCCAGAACCACGGGAAAGCTGGCTGAGTGGAAGTTCTACAACTAGAAGGAAAGAGAAAAGAGCATTGAGACGTGCACGAGCGCTGAAAAGCTGAGGTACGGAGGCGCGGGATCCGGGCTGGCGGCGGGCGACTGGGTGCGTTGCTTTTTTCAACCCGAACGGAGACAAGCCCCCGACTACTCTGAAATCCAGTCTCTGGGGAGACGCGGGGGACCCAAACTCCTACGGGGAGAAGCTGGACTGTCTGCCAGTGAGAGTGGCTTGCTAGCAGAGCTGCGCGCAGGAATAATTGTCTACGGCACTGGGGCACAGGATTCCAGGACACGGTCGGGACACAGAGCGGGCTTACTAGCAGCCATTGCTGTTTGCCACGCCCTAACCTAGTGACGCCCTGAGACCCCGCCCCACACAACCTACAAACCCACCCAAGCTCCAAGCAGCTCAATTAGCATAAGAAAGCCTGCCCTATTGCAGCTTAACCTAGAAAACTTGCAGCCCGGGTCAGATAGCTCCAAAACCTCCAAACCCCAAGCAAAGAGGAGAAAACTGCAGCTCTCACTGTAGCTCCTGCTGAGTGGCCTCAGACAGTAGCTGACCTGCACCCCATTGGAGATCCAGAAGCCAGTGTACCTAGTGGTCAGTGTGAGACACCAGATTTCAACTCCTCACATCCATAAGTGACACATTCAAGAGGCAGACTCAGTGAGCACCAAAGCCCCACTGAAACAAGTCCTGCCCCATAAGCGCAGCACTTCTTCCATTATAGACACAGGGAGTGCTCACAGCTAACTGGCCTGGAGGTCAATTCCTCCCAGCGTACCAACAGCAATTCAGGCTTAACTACACCAAGTCTTTGCACTCAGCCCACAAAGGGGTGTACCAAGAGCATCCACATCAGGTGATTGGGGAGGCTGAGCTACTGCCCCCTATAGGTCACCTACCACACAAAGCCACTCCATCAACACAGGGAAGAAGCCAAAATGCAGAAACAAAGAAACATGTCACGAATGAAAGAAACGGAGGAAAGCAAACTACTGGATGACATAGAGTTCAGAATCACATTTATAAGGTTACTCAAGAATCTTCTAAAAACTGCCGAGAAACTTGATGACACTTCTGAGGAGCTTAGTGAGACCTTCAAGGACCTTAATGAGAATGCCAAAAAAATGGAAAAGGACCAGTCAGAAATGAAGCATACACTGTCTGAAATAAAGAATATACAGAAACTCAACTGTAGATCAACATACCCCAAGAATCAAACCAAAGATCTGAAATATGTGGAAACAAAAAACATCCAACCAGAAAAACAAAAAGAAAAAAGAATCCAAAAATATGAAGATAATGTAAGGAGCCTCTGGGACAACTTTAAGCGAAACAACATCCGAATTTTTGGGGTGCCAGAAGAAGGGAGAGAGCAAAATATTGAAAACCTATTAGAAGAAATAATGACAGAAAACTTTCCCTACCTGGTGAAAGAAATAGACTTACAAGTTCAGGAAGCGCACAGAAGCCCATACAAGAGGAACCCAAAGAGGACCACACCAAGACACATCATAATTAAAATGCCAAGGGCAAAAGACAAAGAGAGAATATTAAAAGCAGCAAGAGAAAAACAGTTAATTACCTACAAGGGAGTACCCATACGACTGTCAGCTGATTTCTCAGCAGAAACTATGCAGGCCAGAAGGGAGTGGCAAGAAATATTCAAAGTGATGAACAGCAAGAACCTACAACCAAGATTACTCTACCCAGCAAAGCTATCATTCAGAGTTGAAGGTCAGATAAAGAGCTTCACAGACAAGAAAAAGCTAAAGGAGTTCATCGCCACCAAACCAGGATTACATGAAATGCTGAAGGGTATTCTTTAAGAAGAAGAAGAAGAAGAAAAAGGTAAAGATAAAAATTATGAACAACAAAATGACATCAAATACATACCTACCAACAAGTGAATCTAAAAATCAAGTGAATAAAAAATCTGAAGAACAGAATGGACTGGTGAATATAATAGAATCAGGGACATAGAAAGGGAGTGGACTGACGATTCTCAGGGGAAGCAAGTGTGAGGGTTGCGGGAAGAGATTGGACAAAAATCTTACTCCTATGGATGAAGACAGTGGCGGGGGGTAAGGGCATGGGGTGGGGTGGGGAATCAGGTGGAGGGGAGCTATGGGGGGAAAAAAAGTGGAACACCTGTAATAATCTGAACAATAAAGATTTAATTAAGAAAAAAAAAAAAAAAAAGAAATGTAAAATGGTGAAACCACTATGAAAGGAGAGTATGGTGGTTCCTTAAAAAGAAAAAAACTAACATAGAATTACTATATAATCCAACAATTCCACTTTTGGATGTATTCTCAAAAGAACTGAAAGCAAGGACTGAATAGATATTTGTATACCAATATTTATAGCAGCATTATTTAGTATAGACAGAAAGCGGAAATAACCCAAATGTCCATGGACAGATGAATCAATAAACAAAATGTGGTATAAAAATACAACAGAACATTATTCTGCCTTAAAAAAGGAATGAAATTGTGATGCATGTTACAACATGGATGCAAACCTTGAGAATATTATGCTAAGTGAAATGAGTCAGCCAAAAATACTGTATGATTCTACTTATATAAGGTACCTAGAATAGTCAAATTCATTAGAGACAGAAAGTAGAATGGTGGTTACCAGGAACTAGGAGTAGAGGAAAATAAGGAGTTACTATTTAATGGGCGATTGTCAGCTTTGGATGATGAAAAAGTTCTGCAGTGGTGATGGTTGCACAACGTGAATATACTTAATGCCACTGAGCTATAAAATGAAAAATGGTTAAAATGGTAAATTTAGTTGTGTATTATTTTACCACCACTCAAAAACAAACAAACAAACAAACAAACAAAAAACACCACCCTAATCATTCTAATTCCTAGATTATTCTATTAATTCAATTGCTTCCAAACCTGTCTTTCACCCGGAGACTTTTAAAAATTCTAAAGTCCAGGCTCTTGTTAATCTCTCAAGGTGATTCTACATCCAGACAATTTTAGGAACTAATGCATGACTCTGTATTTCTGTAGTCCTAATAGTAATTTTTTAAATTTCTTAAATTTACCGGTATAATTTCAATGTCTGGTATCCCCTTGAAAAAAAGATCTATATTAAAATTCAGAAGATAAACATCTTATCAGTGAATTTTGTATATACTTCTACTCACTTAGTGAACACATTACTGACCTTTTACAGTAAAGAATTCTTAGAAAGCAACAACATATTATTCTGGTTTACTAATTCAAGTGCTCTGTAAGTACTTTTGTTTTTTTCTTTTTTAAATATATTTTTATTGATTTCAGAGAGAAAGGGAAAGGAGGAGAAAGAGAGAGCTAGAGCCATCAATAATGAGAGAGACTCATTGATCTGTTGCCTCCTGCATGCCCCACTGTGGACCGAGTGCACAACCTGGGCACGTGCCCCAACTGGGAATCGAACCATGAACCTCCTGGTTCACAGGTCCATGCTCAACCACTGAGCCATGCCAGCTGGACTTTTTTTTTCTTTTTAATCCTAACCCAAAGATATGTTGTACTGATTTTAGAGAGAGGGGAAGGGAAGGAGGGTGGGAGGGAGGGAATCAATGTTTGAGAGAAACATTGATCAGTTGCCTCTCATAATTTTCATGACCTATAATCCAGCTCCAACGCTTACAAGCTTTATGACCTTGCACAAGTTACTTAATCTCTTTGTGCTTCAGGTTTTACAACTGGAGTAAAATGGGGATTTTAACAACTGGAGTAAAATGAGAATTGAGCTAATACATATTAAGCCCTAATTTCAAACACTGTGTAGGCAATTCTGCTTAGGCAAAAACTGCTCAATCCCTTCTCCCCTTCAGAAAAAAATTCTCTATTTTCATTCATATCTAAAACCAATAGTTTAAAAAGATAGACCTTTAAGAATCATAGTAAGGCCCAGCCAGGTGTGGCTCAGCAGTTGAATGTCAACCAAGGAATCAAGAGGTCACCAGTTTGATTCCCGGTCAGAACATATGCCTGGGTTGCGGGCTCGATCCCCAGTGTGGGGCGTGCAGGAGGCAGCCGATCTATGATTCTCTCTCACCATTGATGTTTCTATCTATCTCTCCATCTCCCTTCCTCTCTGAAATCAATAAAAATATATTTTAAAAAAATAAAGTGAGAATCGTAATAAGAAATGATAATAAAAAAAGCTTACTATAGACAGGCTCTTTACATTATTCCAGGTCAAAGGAAAACTTAGAGGCGCTCACTCTCTGAAATGGATGAAACAAGTGGACTCAAGCACCCAGAGATACTAGATATAGCTGAGGTGATGTATTTAAAAGAGGAATTAAGTGAAAGTCTCAATACTATACAAGTAATCCCCAATGTAAGTATACAAGTATAGTACCCTTTCCTAATAGGCTCTCTACACATTGACAACGAAGTTTATACTCTAGTAAGGATACTGAAGAACTGCTCTGGGAAAACTAACTTAAATGGGTGGGAATGAAAGGACACACACAGACTATTGAGCAACAGGCACCCAATAAAAATGGCCAGGTCTCTAACAAATCACCCTATTAAAGCCTGCAACTTCATGCTACTCAATACATAGACTTTCCAGTCAACATTTTAATACCCCAAAGTCTTAAGAGTAGGAAAGGAGGTAAGTCAGACATTGGCATCCAAACATATTACTTCTCACATACTACCTTCTCAGAAAACTACTGGTGGATGGCCACTACCAAAACAGTTAAGAAAGAAAAAAAGGAAATGTAAGATCTAGGAAATAAGGGATCCAACACAGACAGGCAAAGGGAATTCCCAAGATGACTGCTGTGAAACAGGCCTATAGAATAACAACCAGTTGGAACTGAAGAATGAACGGCTCCAAAAGGGATGTTAACAGGAGAGGGAGAGAGGAAAAAAATAAAATAGATTACACAAACTCCTTAAAGGTTAGGAGGGAGATTTACATTTTGGTAGATGGTCTAGGGGTATATTATCAAGTAGTACATATATCAGGGATCAGCAAACTTTATCTGTAAAGAGCCAGAGAATAAATATTGTAGGTTTTGTGGGTCATCACTATACAATTGTGCTTCAGTGTGAAAGCAGGCATAAAATAAACCATTAATGAGTTAGCATGGCTGTGCTACATTACAATTTTATTTACAAAACCGGTGGCAGGCTACGTTTGCTCTGTGGAGTGGTAGTTTACCAACCCCTAACATAGAAAATTAAATGAAAAAAGAAATAATCATTAACACTAGGGAAAACAAAAAGATGTGAAAGAAATGGAATATAATCCTAATACACTATATGGCTCAGCTATAAATTTATATAACCATAGTAATATAAACAACAGGTATTGTTTTTACCAAATCTTATAATAACTATACTGGCAAGACAAGGAAAGAGATTAACCAAAGAACATATACTTATATATTGATAGCCCATGGACACAGACAATTGTGTGGTGAAGGCCTGGGATGGGGCTGGGGCTGGGTGAAGGGGGGGGCAAAGATGGGGAAAATAGGCGACATCTATAATATTGACAATAAACAAAATAAGAAATAAAAAGATAAGGAAAGAGAGAAGGGAGAAGAGTGTATACAAGTATGCTAATATCCAAGTGTTGGGCATTGGGGGATATCAGGAATAAAATACCTAAACCATCAACAGAAAATCAACAGATTAAGCCTGAATAACTGAAATAACTGAAAACTCAAGAATAAGTATTCTATTTGCTTCTAAAACTTTACACAGGTAAATTAATCTGCCTGACTTTTTAAAACTAAAGAGTGAGCTCTGCTAATTGCCTACCTGATAATCTACTTCCCCATTCTAATTGCCTACTTAATACCTAATCTCCCTTTTTCCTTACTAACCAAAAGCCTTATTTTGTTCAGAGGAGTAATGTTCCCATACAAAGAAATGTATGTTTCTCTCAGAATAGACAGTATGTCAGCTAAAGTCAATACCCCTTTATTGCTTCTTCCCTTCCTTCCTCTTCCTGCCTAGAATCCACTGTGATTGAAGTCTGGAGATACAACACCTACAGGGACCATCAGAATGTAAGTCAAAGGCTCAAGATGACTGAGTAGAAAACTCCAGGGAATCCGAGTCCTTGATGACATTATTGAACAGATAAACCAGTACTGAACTATCTACCTCCAGACTCCTTGCCAGATAGTTAGGTTTGCAATCACTTGCCACTGAATGCATTCCTAACTTGTAAAGTTATTTTGTTCACAATAAAGGTTTATTTTAATTTTCAAAGAAGGAAGAAATGAAAGAACCTTGATTTGTCCAGGCTTATCTGCTCATCCATTTTACTAAAACTAAAAAAGGAAGTATGGCCCTAGTCGGTTTGGCTCAGTGGATAGAGCGTCAGCCTGCGGACTGAAGCGTCCCGGGTTTGATTCCAGTCATGGGCAAATGCCCAGGTTGCAGGCACAGTCCCCAGCAGGGGGTGTACAGGAAGCAGCCAATCAATGATACTCTCTCATCATTGATGTTTCTATCTCTCCCTCTCCCTTCCTCTCTGAAATCAATAAAAAAAATATATATTTTTAAAAATGAAGTATGAAAAAACTTCACAAGCACAAGAAAAAGATGTGCACATATGACATAAAAGATGGCATCTCAATAATGATTACAGAAACAACCAAATGTTTATTTCATATCTGCATAACTTTTAGGGAAAGCTAATACATGTCCTTCATTTTATCTTCTTCCACATCCCATCTTACTCACTACTACTTCACCCCTCTCTCTCTATTTTTTGTTTGTTTGTTTTGTTAATCCTCACCAGGAGGATATTTTTTGCATTGATTTTTAGAGAAAGTGGAAGGGAGAGATAGAGACAGAGAAATATCGATGAGAGAGAGACACATCAATTGGTTGCCTGCTGACTGGGGCTGGGGATTGAGCCTGCAACCAAGGTAAGTGCCCTTGACTGGAACTGCACCCACCACCCTTCATGCTCTAACTGGCTGGGACTATTTCATCTCTCTTGAAGCTTCACTAATTCAACAACTACTTGGCACTGAATCTTCTAAGACATTGTGCTTTATAGTATTTGAATTACGGAGAATTACAGTAGCCTAAAGCTATTAACCGCCTCTATCTAAAACTACTCTGCAAGTTGTCATAAATTTTCTTAATTCAAAGTTCAAAAAAATTATAAACACTCCAAGAGTAAACATGTCTTGGAAAGGAAAACACAAACTTATATTACTTTAAAGCAAAATGAGAGGTCTGGAAATGTAAAAGGTTAACTTAACCCAAAACAAAACTATAAGTCACTATCTTTAACAAGTATTAAATTAATGTTTTAATATAGTTTTTTTAGTGATTTTTTACAGAGAGGAAGGGAGAGGGATAGAGAGTTAGAAACATCGATGAGAGAGAGAAACATCGATCAGCTGCCTCCTGCACACCCCTACTGGGGTCGTGACTGCAATCAAGATACATGCCCTTGACCGAATCAAACCCGGGACCCTTCAGTCCACAGGGCAACACTATCCGCTGAGCCAAAGTGGTCAGGGCAAATTACTTAATTTTTAATAGAGCACTGAGAATAAACATTTCCACTAGCACTGAAAAAGTAACTTCAATGCATGAACTGCTTTCATCACACATTTTTTTCTACCATCCCAAAATAAAACTTAGGCCACTATATTGACACACAACGTATTCCCACGGCAAGAAAATTCTTACAATGTGTAAATGAAAGGGTTAAGTAGACAAAGAAAATGGAATACTTATAGTACTTTGCCAAAGTTAGCTCCCTAAAATATGTCTGTAATACATTAGCTTATTTTAGTCCACATTTTCTGTAAAGCCATAAATACTGACAAATAAAAAAATATCAAGTACAGAGTTTAAATACAATAGCTTACCTTTTATTTATAGGCTTTTCATCTTTTTCATAAGGCTTTACAAACCACTTGCCAATACGTACAAAGTTCCGGTTCATTAAACACCGTTCCAAAAGATTGTGAACTGCTTTGAAAAGCAGAGTACGGCATTCATAAGAAAGGCCATTCTCCCAAACTCCATCTTCCTCTTCTACAAGAGAAAAATGAAAGAAACAAAAAGTAAAGTAGTGGCACCATATCTACTCCGAGCCAAGTAAAAAGTGTTACAGTTTAAACTAAATACATAAGCCCTACTTCACCTCGGTATATTGAGCTACAATCACTTCCATATATCTCTAGACATTAAAATATCAGGTTTCAAAATTACTCCATAAGGAATAAAAGGCCCAAGTGCCATGTATGCTATTAAATTACCTGAAAATTATTTTCTCACCATATAAAAATGTACACCATATTGCAAATATAATGATTTGGTCTCTATCAATGTAAAGGACATTTGTGTAACCAGGGAAACATTGAACACACTCTATACCTAAGATGCTAATTTCTAAGCTAGTTCACTTATTACTTTGTCCTAATTCTTCCATTCAGCCTACCAAAAAAACTAACCAGTTAATAATTAAAATCAAAACAGTTTATGTCCATCAGCATTCTAATCCATGACTCAACTATAAAATAACTATGAATAAAAAAGAAGCTTTTGGCTCAAAGCCTAACAAGCAGTGCATTATCAGCCACCTTAGGTCTCATTTCAACCAAATGATTCCCATGACTCAGTATAGAATCCTCTACTTGAGGGAGAAATTTAAAGACTTAAAATTTAAATGGTACTTCTGATATAAAGTTATAGCTATCTTTACTAACTATACAGCCTCAATTTTGCCAGCAAATCTATTAACCATTCCAATTAACTTACAGATACTACTTCAGCATTTTAACTTTTATTATGTTTTAAACTGTTATTTCAAATACAATTTAATATCCTTCTATAGCCTACATATCTTTATAAACATTTCACAAATGTTGGTCATCACCTTTCAATTTAATGAATAACAAAACCTTTCTTAATAAAAATGTATACACTACACCAAGCATGTCAAACTCGCAGCACTCAACGAATATTTTAGCGGCCCAGCCACTATGACGATGTGTAAAAAATGTTTTAATAAAAATTTTGTAACTTAATTTTTACTATATCCTGTTATACATAATTATTAATAATGAACTACAACGATCGCTAATGACTGATTACTATAATCACGTTGCATTCATTTTTCTTACGTGCAGGCGCACCATTTCTCTCCACTAATACTAGCAGTGAATATATTAGTAGCCAATTGCCACGTCATTAATCTTGGACTGACTGACTTGGTGTGCACAACAGGAAATATTTCGCTTTTGGAGAACAAGAAAATAGATTTGCGTTACCCTTATTACTTTGTGCAGTATCTGGTAAGTTAATGTTCAAGAAAAAATATTAATTTTTATTAAAATGTTCTATTATTTTATGTTAACAATTACTCATTTATTTCAGCCCTTTGTATTTGGCATGTCTCTATCGAAATAAACCTACGTTTCTATGAAAATTGAAGCTTTGTTTTTTTTGTGGCCCACATAAACTTAAATCTTGTTTATTTGGCCTGTGTTAGCCTTTTAGTTTGACATGCTTGCACTACACCCATAGAAAAATGATAAACTATGATGCTTTTGAATAAAAGCACAGACATTAAGAGTGACACATGGGCCCAATCAGCATGGTTCAGTGATTGAGCCAGAGGGGTCACAGTTCGATCCCCAGTCAGGGCATATGCCTGAGTTGAGGGCTCAATCCACAGTCTGGGGCAATGCAGGAGGCAACTGATCAATGATTCTCTCTCTCCCCCTCTCTCCCTTCCTCTTTGAAATCAATAAAAAATATATATATTTTTTTTAAATGACACATGGTTTATATTCATAACTTGCATGACAAATTGGTAGAATAAACATTAACTAAAAAGCATAATGACTGAACTTTAAACTTTAAGGTTGAATTTGTTGTTCTTTATAGAGTCTCCTAAGTTACAGTCATCTTTCAAATTAACTGTTTCCTCTTAAAAGGTAAGCTTTAAGAAAAGACAAGTTTTTGAAAATGACAACTTGAGACTTACAATAATTTTTAAAGCATTTATTAAATTTAAAAAGTTCTGGCACTAATATTAAATTTAAAAAGTTCTTCATATTTTATTAAGTTATAGACATTCTTACCTACTTCTATTTAAAGCCTTAGCTTTACAAGTTTCACCTGATTGAACAGTAGGCTAGGAGAAAAGGGAAGTGGCACGTAGTGACATTGCTTTATTTTTTAAAGGTCTGGATCACAAGCATATTTGTGACTTGCTAAGAGAAAAGAAATCTTTCTCAATCAATCTACTTTCAGCTTAATCAGTTTCTATCACTTCAAAATTAAATAACTATATTAAGAGTTTTGCCTCAAATTATGTAACATGATTATTAAAAATACACGTCCTTAATTCTAAGAGAATTACGCTGAAAATACCTCCCAATCTTTCCTTCTTTATAATCTATTTAGAATACTTTATTTTTGTTGCCTTTTACCTCAAAAATCCTTACCTTCTAAGAAGCACAATGGTTATAACATTTGTCCTACACAAGTAGCCTTTACCAAAATCATTTTTCTACTTCTAAGTTTTAAAGCATCAAAAATCCAAGACACAGTTACCATTACACATCAAAGTTGTAGTCACTATAAACTTCAAGTATCAGAAAATTATGCATTTAAAACTTGAGACTGAATTTGCCTTTTCCCCCAAAAGAGTAAATTAAAAAAATCATTGGCATAGTAGAGGCTAAAATACAATAATTTACATATTTACATATAAAACTCTGAAATTTTTGGTTTTGTTCATTAAAAAAATTGATTTCAGTTAACCTGTAGTTAAATGATTTTAAGAATACTAAATATAGTTTAGAAAATTAATCAGTATTTATTTCCAAGCATTTCTCCCTCATTGCTCTAAATTTTATCTAGAGAAACTCAGGTGAACTCAATTCTCATTTTACATCATATCCTCAAATGCCCATAATTCTCATTAACATTAAATGAGGATAATGCATAAAACAAAGAAAAACAGACCACCTCTTAGGGTTTTCTAAAGCGAACAAATCTCTGAAGTACATCTTCACCTGTGACAAATTATATTACACTAATATAATTTTATGTTTCATTGCTGAGGAAATAATGAGAATTAAGTTCTAATAACACTCAACAAAAAGCCTGAAAGGAAGGGGGCGTCATTTAGAAACAAGAAGCTTACTAAGCCAAGCTTCTAATACCCTAATGTTATAATAATACTAATAAATGCACTTCTCTACATGTTGTATTCAAAGATATGAAAAGTGAAATGGTACAACTATGACATAGTGATATGCACCTCTTACACTAATTAAAACAACTCCTCAAATCTCAATGACAGCATTATATTAGGAAAGGGAAGGAAAGAGGAACACATGGCAAATCTTTACCTACCTTTTTTCAACTTAATCAACCATAGCCTAATGGAAAAGGTCTGCTTCATGCATTTAAATAAATGTCTTCTTCCTCTAGTATCTGTATCCTTAGAGAAAAGTTTCAGTTCTGGGCTTTCAGTATTTTCCCATTACTATTAGCATTAAAACTTTTAATCATTGCTACTATTTTACAAAGTATTTATTTGAACAATGCAAAAATTGAAATGCTAAATGTGATTACTGTATTTTTTTCTGAGGACACAGATTAAAGTGATACCAAAGTATGTGGTAGGTCATCAAAATAATGCTCTGTGAGTGGGGCAAAAACCCAAAAACCAAAAAAGCTAACACTTAGTACTCATACGCAACATTTTTCTCAAAACTGACATCTTTAAATATCTCCAAGTGATAAACTGGGAGAGAAGGAATCTTTTCCTAAATAATTCTGACAAGCTATTAGAATGAAACATACACTAATGATTAATAAATGGGTCAAAATTATCATGGTAGAAAATATCATGTATTTCCTGAAAGAATAAAGAAAAATTAAGTATCTAGTCCAGTGTTTATCTTGAACAATAATTGCCTACTCATAATTCATTCATTCAACAATATTACTGAGAGCCTTAAATTGGCAGCATTGTTGATAGATGGCAAAACCAAATTTGATTTTAAAAGTCTAATATATTATTTTTTAAGACTTAAAGAAACACTTTCTTGTTCAAAATGGACAGTACACAGAAGAAATATGGCAAATAAAGTTGTTCCTAGAAGATTAGCCAATTTAAAAAGTTGGGTCACAAGTATCGTGGTACAGAAGATAGAAATAAATTAGCTCTCTTCAGGCTACCTGGGGCACAAAACAATTTTTTAGTTTGTAGGTCCCTATACTTGGCAGTTGTTTGTCGATACTGTGAAAGCTGCCACTTAAGGTTAAATTCCACTATAATTAATACCCTTCAATAAAAAAGCATTCAAAATTAAATTCTAAGACTAACCAACAGCCCATTTAGTTCCATAGTACTATGATGAAATTCCAGCATAATTAAAGTATTTGAACATGTTGCTAAAATCCCATTTATAGACCACAGGGTTCAGGAAAAATAATTATTTTTGGCTCTGAGCCTGTTTTTTAGTTTTCAAGGTATCAGTTTTTTCAGTCTCATCACATTCTATCTAGCTTACTATGATTTTTTTTTTAAAGATGCAAAGGTTGGGAGAGGGAGTAGTTTTTGTTTTTATTTTGTTTTAAAGTAAAGACTAAAAGCCAATGGTGACAGCAATAAAATACCAAAAAGGTTAAGACGCAGACTAAAAAATCCAGAAAACTTTTCTCCTTTAAGGGCACACTAATGATAGTGAAACAATCTTGCTTTGAAGCAAATTAACAGTACATGTAAAATAACCAATCAGTTCTATCCACTATAGATTTTTTAAAAATATATTTTTATTGATTTCAAAGAGGAAGGGAGAGAGAAAAAGAAACAAAAACAATGATGAGAGAACCATTGATCAGCTGCCTCCTGCACACCTCCTGCTGGGACTGAGCCTGGGCATGTGCCCTTGCCGGGGACCCTTCAGTCCACAGGCGGATGCTCTATCCACTGAACCAAACCAGCTAGGGCCACTATAGAGATTTTTGACCAGAGAGTTTAAGCTAAAATTTTCCCACCATCAACTTTACACTTCTATCAGATAAGCACTAAACAAGGTCTGCTACAAAGTTTAAATTTAAAAAAATAAATAAAATTTAAAAGGCTGCAATCAGAGAGTTTTGTTGCCTAATCTTTTTTTTTTTGTCAAAACATTGTTATTGATTCAACTATCCATTCTCTTAGAGGGAGCAGATCAAAAAATTTTGTTTTTCTTTTTTAAAGTGTTTGGCTTTGCCCAGCTGGCGTGGCTTAGTGGTTGAGCATTGACCCGTGAACCAGGAGGTCACGGTTCAATTCCCAGTCAGGGCACATGCCCGAGTCATGGGCTTGATCCCCAGTGTGGGGCCTGCAGGAGGCAGCAGATCAATGATTCTCTCTAATCATTGATGCTTCTGTCTCACTCTCCCTCTCTCAAATCAATATATATACACATACATGTATGTATATATATGTATGTATGTAAATACACATACATATATAATAAAGTGTTTGGCTTTCCAATTCAAGGGGTATTTTGAACAAATGCTAACTACTATTGCAAAATACTAAAACAGGTATTACTAAAAAGTATTGACCTCTGCTACAAAATAAGTGACTGAGAATTTAAAGTATTTATCAGATCAGATTTGGTTTGCTGCAACAGATTTTTAACAATTAGCAATAAAACAAGTTTATGTTCTATTTCTATACATTAGCTAAACTTGAAAGGAAGGTGACCCAAACATGTGCTACATATTAATATCAGACAGGCAGAAATTTAAAATGCACGATGGAATGTGACCAGACTATTCAGAACTATCAAGATCATAAGAAACAAGGGAAGCCTGAGAAAATGTCTGTCTAGAATAGCCTAAAGAGATATGACAAATGGAATGTGGTATACCCTGGATGAGATCATAGGATATTAGGTAAAGATAAAGAAATTTCAAATAAAGTATAGACTTAGACTTAGTTTTTATTAATGTACCAATATTGACTTATTAGTTGGAAGATGTACCATTTAATATAAAATGTTAATAAGAGAAACTGGGTGAGGGATATACAGGAACTCTCTATACTATTTTTGCAACTTTTATATAAGTCTAAAACTGTTTTAAAATAAAAACTTTAAAAAAACATACACTATGGCCCTGGCCAGGTGGCTCAGCTGCTTGGAGTACACCAAAAAGTTGCAGATTAGATTCCCAGTCAGGGCACATTCCCAGTAGGGGCAGGTATGGGAGGCAACCAATGGATGCTTCTCTCTCAAATCAATGTCTGTCTCTCTCCCCTCTTCCTTGCTCTCTAACATCAATAAACATATCCTCAGATAAGGATAAAAAAATACACTATGGATGACACAAAGGTGGTAAGGGGGTTAAGCAAAGGCAATTCTGTACTTTTATTACTGAACACTTTAGTTAACAAGAAAAACTGAGACTTCTAATCTTTGCAGAAAGAAATGCCTTTCCTCCTTCCCCAACAAGAAGGGCATTATTATCACCATAATTACAAACATTTAAGTAATAAGATGTGGTAGGTGCTAAACCAAACAGAAGGACCCTGCCTTGAAAAGCAGCCTCAAACTAAATTAACCAGCTTTTTAGTTACCACCTGGGTCCTTCCGGTTCCCCTTTCCTCAACTACACCTCCACTTGGAACTCAGGATTGCCTCCTGCAGCTGATGCCATCCCTACTGTCCAGATGCTCTCTTCTCAGGGGAGCTTAAGAGGAGGAAATAGAGTGCCACAGATGGAAAGAAATGAAAATGGGTTAGCTAGAGAGACAGAGGCGAAGACTAATTACCCCAAAAGGGAGGCAGACGGTGTGTCCCTGGGGCAAAGAAAAGAGCGAGACAAATAAACTCCATCTGAAAAAAACCTTACTATTCTTTAAGATATGTCTGATTTAAGTGACAGCATTCTAAAGTATATGACAGGTTAAAAAAAGTTAGAACATTATATAAACAATACTGACTATACAACTGTTTAAAACAGTATAGGATAGTCTTTGGAACAGCACATATGATTATATACTACTAATATATTTTGGTTTACTATTTCAATTGCTTTCACTCATAAAATTTTAAAAGTTATTTACCATTGAAGGGCATTCAGTTAAATTTGACAACAATTAAAACCTAATCTTTCAAAATTACTTTTATTCACATTCAAGATCAATATCTTAAAGTACAGGTATTACCATTTTTTAAAATTATGCTAAAAAATTAAACTAGAGAAGAAATGTTTTAAACTGAAATGCAGTTTCAGAAGAAAACATTTAACTCATAACATGAAACTTAGAAAATATCAACATAGTTTTTTAATATGCAGCAAAACAGCTTACATTTAACTTTAATAGGCTTTTAACTTTCAAAACATTAGTCCCACTATGGTAAAATGAAATATTATGTATCTGTTAAAATTATCTTTGATTCCACAAAATGTATTTCATGGTATCTGGGAGAAAAATGGTCTGTTCAGATGCTCTGCCAACTTTACTAAGACTGAAACCTCCAAGAAGTCACTGTAGTTTATCAACAATTATAGTTTGTCTATAATTTATAGTTTATCAACATTAAAACAGTCTTCGAACATTTTAGTAATGTGGTTTTTATACCACCTAAAATAAAGAAAATAGCCGAAGTATACCCAAATTAATGAAAGAAAAAGGAAGTGGGCAGGATTGGCTTGCTTTTGGCAATTAAAAAGCATCATCATGCTGATGCCATAAAGGAATTTTATGTCATGAGATATATGCATATATATGTGTGTGTGTGTGTGTGTGTGTGTATATATATATACAAACACATCATTTTACATAATTAGGAAATATTACACACTTAGAACTAAGGGCTAAACTCTCCAGCAGAGATGTTATTAGGAAAGCTGGAAAGCTAGAAAGCATTTATCATAAAAGAATAGCAACCACTCTCAAAAATAAGGATTAACATGAAGGGTCTGTTCATTAGAAGATGAAAAGCCACCATCAAAACAAATGTAACACTTACATTCCTGCACAAAAGTTGGTCTTACTAGGTGCTTATTTGAGATAGACATCTGGATTACATTAGATAAAAAATATTATAGGTCCTATAGGTTATAGACAATAGAAACTTCAGAGTACTCAATTTCAAATAACAATGCTTTTTTTAAGTAATCTAAAAATCCTAAATTTACCTGTCAATAATCATTATTAAACATTTTGCTGAGTCTCTGGTACCTTGCAGCAAACAACTAATCATTTACATTCCTATTATCAGAAAGTCAGCTTACATTGACTCTTACAATATAAAGTACACAACCTTCAGTATCTTTTTAAAGTAACATCTGGTCCTAAATAAAAAAATAAGATGAAAGATTTCTTAATTTGCTCACAATAAATTTACTTCTATGTAACTTTTTAGATTATGTACCAACATCCTAATAAAAGCTAAATAAGTTGGCACTCATCTCATGTTAATGATAAACTTTGGTGCAACAGTATCTAAAATAAAATAATCACTTTCCAAGAATAACCAAATTAACATAAGGCTTCATATGTTAATAAAAAAACAAATTAACTGTATGCCTTGAAAAAATATGAGAAAGTTACAACATTTCTAGATACTCTTACAATTGTCTGCATATTCATATAGAGGAGAGCAGTGGCAGAATTGATTGAAAGTTAAATTACACTTAGCTTCAAAAGTATTATATGACTTTGTTAGGAACTTTATGCTCTCTGATTTCATTTTTCTTAGGTTAATGTAACATTCCTTTCTTAAGCTCTATCTGAGAAATTCACGAAGAAGCTGGGTGGTGGGAGAATAAAGTTATTTCAAGTTTTAAAAGCCTGCCATAATATGGATAATTTAAGCAAAATAAAATAACTACAGTGAAATAAACATAAAGCTGAATGTTTATTGGCTTCATACCTGATATTGTTCTATCAAAAAACTCTTAATACAAAAGATTTTGGGGGGAAATATACAACACTGCTATATCATTAGCTAGAAATAAGTTGCTTTCACCTGATAAGTCATGGTGAATAAGGTCAGCAAAATTAGGGTCTTCACCCCACCAAAATATCCACAATTCTCTTCTTCCAGGTCTTTGATCTCGACGCCAAACACCAAGTACATCTGCCTTAAGGCAGCGACTAAAGCTGCTCAAAATGGGGTCTTCCTCTGTCACCGGAAACAGAATAGGGGCAGAAGTTGGGCCTTGCCATACATATCTTTTCCATTTAATTCCTGTCAAGTCAGCCTGAAGAAAAGAAAGCGAGATTTTTTTTTATTACTGCACATTCCAAATCAAAAACATTCACTATTGAAGTCCCTTATTTCATCAGTACATTACAATTTTTTAGTATATGCTTAAGATCTTGAAAGCAGATTGACAAAAAGATGCTTAATTATGAAAATTCAACAATCAAAATTTTAAGAACAAAAAAAGTTTAACAATTAACATTGGAATGTCACTGAATAGCAAGTCAATAAATGTGCATCCCAAAGAGAAATAGTGATTAAATATAAATATGCATTTAATACTGCACACTAACATTTCCTCCCTAAACTGTTCTATTCTAACTGGTCACATTTGTTCCTTGGTGTCAAACTTGTAACAGAAAATTAATTTTTAAAGACTCATGTTTATGGGTGTTTGAACTATAACAAAAAATTCTTGGTACGCTTCACATATCCCTTTCAGGAAGTCAAATAGCTGCTCACACAGAACTGTCAGATTTGTGCTAGTCTATCTGCAAAGAACCTGATCCTAAAAGTACCAAAAAGAGACTGAGTCAGAGAAGATAGAAATGTAAAACCTTCGTTTGTCTTGTTACATCTGAAGAGATACTGATTAATGGACATTGTACCAAAAAAATTTCATAGGGGGAAGGGCATTAAAGTTCTTAATTTAGCATCTTGAATGAAATTCAACAGAAGGAATTCAGTAATTCTTTAACTTAAAGGTGCAAGGTATAGGTGCCAAAATGAAACGGCTGATACATGACTGGCAGTTTACACTTGCCAACCAGTCGTGCTCCGCCCACTCAACTCACTTACCTATCACATACTCTCTCAATATTTTTCAAAGCACAGTGAAAATGAAAAAAGAAAAGCCACCGAAACTTTAAAGCATTGAAGCTAAAAGTATTGTCCAATCGAGGACTAAGTATCTGCAACAGTTGGTACTTTTTAAAGTCTTAAACGGTGGGATGTTCCCAGACCTGGGCCAACCTACACAATTGTCATCCCTCCATCCAGCTTCCCCAGACTTTTCAATAAAATGTGGAGCAGGCTGCTCAAAATTCTAAACACGCAAGCAAAACAAATACACAAATATTTAGTGCAAAAAACCACAGCACCTCCCCCCTTAGTCTGTTCCACTCACACAGACATAATGTTCTAATAAAAGCAAGATGGCCAGAAATTGTCAAAACGGCAAACTGTTTTCAAAGTTTAAAGAGAAACATATGAAATGGCTTCTACTGTTCATTACAGAGGTCTGAAATCACCTTAGGAAGACACTAACCTTCTGTTAGTTTGACTCGTGTAAAAAATTGCAAAACGAAGAGAGATTTTTTTTTGGTAAGTTCCGGGGTCCCGTTCATTGCGGGAAACAAATGACCGGAGTTGAGGCATAAAGACAAGTGGGAGAATGGGCAACAGTGGGAAGTGGGAAGCAGGGATACATGGTCAGTAAGGAGAAAAGCAACAGTGAAGCGAGAAACTCGGAGGAAATGTTAATGTCCTGCCAGATAAGGAGCCCAAGTTGAAGACAAGACTGGGGGGGGGGGGGAGGGAAGAGTCGGAAACAAGACAAGAGAAAACCCAACTCTCCTAAAACAGAGCCCAGGGCGGTGCGGGAGCGACCCGTCTCCAGCGGTGCGGGGCCGGCCGCGGCGGGGCCTAGCCGGGACCCGGTCGGACGGACCGGACCCCCTCCCCCACGGCCCAAGGGCGCACCTCGCCCCCTCTCCCCCCGCCCGCGCCCGGCACTCACCAGGCAGAAGAGGTTACAGTGACAATCTTCCAGGCTGGCCCCGTTCGGCACGAAAGAGGAACTCATCGTCCCTCACAGCAGCCGCCGCCGGCGCCACGACCCACCATCCGCCATTACCTCCGCCTCCGACCGGAGAGAGAAACGCAGACACCGGGGAGGGCGGGGGGGTGCTGGCTGGGGGGACAGTGGAAGAGGAGGCCGCCGGGCCGCCCGCCCTCCCCACCCACCCCCCCCGCCGCCGCGAGCAGCCCCCGCCGCCCGCCCGCCGGCACCCAGCCGCCCGGGGCCCGCGCCGGAGGCGGGAGGGCCGTGCCGCGCTCGCCCCGCTGGCCGGACTGTGGCCGCCGCGGAGCCCGCGGACGCTCGTCCCTCTTTGGGGGACAGAGAGGATGTGTGCCCCTTCCACAAGAAAAATAATAAATTATACAATAAATAATTAAAATCGAGTCCGAGAGGGGATGGGCCCGAACGTCGGAGGCTTCCCCGGGCGGGAGGCGCCCGCAGAGGGGCGGGAAGGGCGAGCCCAGAGAGGAGCCCAGGCCGCCGGCCCGGCAGCGGCGATGTCCTTAGCCCGGTCTCCTCGGTGGCGGCGGCGCTGGCGGCGTCTGCGGCTCACACCATCCTCTGGCCGTGTCTTCCTGTGGTCCCTGGGCCAAGCCGGCCTCGCGCCTGCACTCCTGCGGCCTCACCGCCCGGACGCCGTAGTCTCCCCCATTTTGTGGGCCCAGCGGGCGGTGTTTTTCCCCCTTTAATCCGAATTCACGGGTTTTCCCTTCGCTTTAATGGCGGCCACAGGGACCAGCTCGCCCTCTCTGCTCGCCCATTGGCCGGCCTGGGGTCACGTGGGCCCGGGCTCCGTGGGGAGGGGGGAGAGAAGGGAGTGAGGCAGGACCGGGAAGCTGGCGGCGGAGGCGGAGAGCCGGGGAGATCGGGCAGCCGTCCACTGGCCACCGAGAGAGCGCCACCTGCTGGGTGCCCCGGCCAGTGTACGATGACCCGAGCCCTAGTCCTATCTTTCTCCTTCCTTGCTGGGGAGTTGACAGTACAAGAGGGAGGCGTTCGCATCGCAAATCTGAGAATTACGTGGAAAGCAGTTTGGATTCTTTGGAAGAGAAAGTGCAGCAAAAATTACAAGGCATTCTCATTCATTTCAGGAGGCCGCTGGGGTGCAGCGCAAAGCCTTGGGCTTGGGAGTCAGACGTTCTGAGATAGGACTCAGCCACTTAAAAGTTGTCATACTGAGAAAGAAACATATAAGAAACAATATAGCCTCGTGGTTGAGAACCTGGGAGTTAGAGCCACATTGCCTGTGTTTGAACTTTGACCGAGTCACTTCACCTCTTTCTGTCTCAATCTCATCTGTAAAATGGGGAAAACATACGCCCTACTTCACAGAGTTTTATTGTGATAACTGAGTTAATACAAATAAAGCATGATAGCCCAGTGCCTGGCATAATCCATTATTATTGTCATCATTACCTCATGTGGTTATTAAAGTGCCCACTAGAGTGTAATCTCCGTGAGAACTGGGACTTTGTTTTGTTTACCACTCTATCTCTAGTGCCAACAAAAGGTTCCTAGCACACAGTAGGTGCCCCGATATTTGTAAATTTGCAAATGAATGGCAAGAAACAGGAACCTAATAAAATGTTGGTTTCCTTCCCCAGGAAACATTCAGTTATTGCCTGGGTTACATTTCAATATAGGAGTTCCAAGATTTTTCCTGAAAGTGTTAGAGAGGAAAGAGAAAAAAAAAAAAGCGGGGGGGGGGGGGCGGGGAGGGAGGAGGAAGAAAGGTGATTCAAAAAGTTAGAAACATCAGTGAGGTAGGATCTACCATAACTTTAAATTATAACTGCCTCTGTAAAATAAATGTCACTTCTTCAGCCACAGAATGAAAAGCATTTCTCATCCATCCATTCATTCATCTATGGTGGTTAACAGCCCAGATCTTGAAGGCAAAAGCCTGTAGAAAAAGTTCTTCTATTTACTAGTTGTTCTTGGATCAAATTTGACTTTAGATCAAATTTTTTCCTCAAATTTCTCTTACTCTCAATTTTCTCATTGTAAAATGGGGATAATAAAAGTACTTTTCTCCTAAAGTGTCCATTGTCTGAAACAGTGTAAGTATAGGGCTTGCCACAGTGCTTAATAAATGTTAGCTATTAATATACTTTTAAAATCATTATTCAGCACTATGCACTCAACCGACTGTGTTGCTGGTCTGTGCTAGGCCTAAGATGCAAATATGAATAAGATACTTGCCTGTCCCTCAAGATTCCTAAAGAGAGGCAATAAAGGAACCATTTCCCACAGCGTGAGATGAAATACAATAGAAATGATTGCCTGAATAAGGTTGTATCAACTATGGCACAATAAGAGTGCTGGAGGAGGAGCATCAAAGTCAGAGAAGCCGTCTCAAAATAGGTAGTATTTGAAATCAGATTTAAAGGCTAAAATGAATTCTTATAAAGCCCTTTGAAGCAGTTAAATCTTATTAAACCCAATTCAGATCTAAAGGCCACATATCAAAGTCAATTATACAACCAGGACTAATTCAATCCAGGAGCTCAAATCAACTAAGGTCCGCATCCTTCTAAGTGAGTGCCAGCACCCGGAGACAGCAATCCCCAAACCCAACAAAAGTAAGAGCCTCTGCTCACCTTCCCCCCCCACCCCCCCCCCCCCCCGCACACCTTTGTTCTCACTGCTTTTGTCACTCTGACATGTCCTCTTCCACCTCTTATTTTGTCCAAAACGTAGCATCCTCTTTAGAAGTCTGCTCCCCATTGCCCACTCCCCCAACTTGAGCACTTTTGCAGGACTCTGGAGGCAGGTAGAATCTGCCTAAAAACTGCCAGGTGCAAAGTAGCATTTGATTGACCTTTCGTGTGAATGTCAATCTTCTCAAAAAGAAGAGGGAGGAATATCCAGAGGAAAAATATGAGAGGGTCACAGAAAGGAACAGGTCAGAGAGAGGCAGAGGGAAAAGAGAGAGAAAGGTGGAAAAGCAGGAGAGACTGAGCCAGAGAATGGAGAAGCCAAGTGGAGGAGAGGGACACCAACTGTGAGGGGAGTGGAACATGCTGGGGAGGGAGGGAGGTGGGGAGCAGAGGAGAGAGCAAGGCAGCACAGAGAATGTGTCAGCAGTCAGTAACCACCTACATTCTCTTTCAATGACATTTTGAATGACTAAAAAGTAATGGAAATAAATCAAAACAGTATATGCACACTGTCAAAAGTTTGGAAGATACAAAAACTATAAAGTTTTTTTAAATGTACATCACAAAGAAACACACCCATAAACATCACCACTTTTTAACATTTTGATATATTTTTTTCCAGACTTTTCCGTATATATCCCTACATGGTTGAAGCTGTACTATATATACGTTACTGCACATATTTACTGGCTGTCTAATATGTGTCAGGTCATGTAGGGATGAGGCATAGGATACACAGGAAGCTCATAATCTTGCTAGAGATACCATTGGATGGTTGGACCAACTGGGGTCAAAACACCACACCACGCCTGCCAGCTCCCTGACTTCCATTTATGCATTTGTCCACTGTGTATGTAATAATAGCACCTAAATGTTAGAGTTGTCGTAACAGTTAAAAGAGATAATCCAAGTAACATAGAACAGCCACATTAAGATGAATCTTAGATCTTGCCTTGGGTCGATAATCACCTATTATCCTCAACTCTTTGAAATATGGATTTGCTCAGTGATCTCAAACTGTTCCTTAACTCCTTCAGCCTCTTTAGGACTCCATTCTGAATGGGCTAGGGGGGCACCTGCCTTCCAAGAAGGGTGACACAGCTACATCACCTGAGACAGAGAACGTCCAGAAAAGGGTAACGTTTGACCTTAAGCCTAACGCTCCCCACCTGGTTCCGAAAAGTTCCGGGGTCTACAGCAGCACTGTCCAGTAGAAATATAACGAGAGCTAAAGAAATAATTTAAAGGCTTTTGGTAGCCACATTAAAAATATTTTAAAAGTAGACTAAATTAATTTTAAATTATATTTATTCCAATATAACAGAAACATCATTTCACATGAGGACAATATAAAACATTATTTAGTTCACTTTTTTTTTTTTTTACTAAACCTTTAAAATCTGTATTTTCACTTATAGAACATTTCCAATTTGGGTCAATCGTATTTCAAGTACCCAATAGCCACATGTGGCTAGTGGCAACTGTGTTAGATAATACAAGTCTAGAGTCAAAAGCTGAAGGCTAAGGACCAATTAAGCTGTGGAGTGAGTGGTCGTGAGCCTGGGGACGATATTGATTTTCTTTAAGGTCACCTTAATGGTTTGATGCTGTACTTAATTCAATCGAGAAAAAAGGCTGAGGAGTTGCAAGCCATTTTGTTTAGTGAATGTGCAGACACTACTTTGTTGAATATAGAAATAAACGAAGTAAATTAGCAAGTTGGGACAAATAAGAAAACATTTCAGCTCTAAGCATCAAATATCCTGAACTGACTTGAAAGTTGCCCTGACTTGCATTTTTCTTAGTCGTGTAGCATCTACTCTCAACATCAAGTTTATTTCTTGAGAAATATTTTATTTAAAAATTAAATTTGAAGTCAATTTCCCCTAACTTCTTCACTTTGAAATTTGGTTTGTAAACCTTAAGCAAATCAGATGTCCCCCTCCCCATAATTGTATTCTACTTGAGCTGGTCATTTGACCACTCTGGATCAAACATATAATGAAGATACTGGGTTAACCGGTACGATTTAATACCTAATATGTAACATTTAATATATGTCAGGCACTTTGCATCAATTACCATTGTTGCCATAAGCTTCAGAGGTAAATACTATATTATCCCAATTTCCCAGATTGGGATGCTGAGGTTTAGAGAGCACCTTGCTCAAGGCCAAAGAGGTCTGTAAAGCATGCTGAGGGAGGCGAACCTATGGCGAGGTGTTCCAGAGGAACTTCCTGGAGAGAGAGAGTTGAAACTCAATCTTGAAGAATGAATTGGGTTGACTTGGACGATTCCGTTGAGAGGGGAGGGAGAGGGCCAGAAGGAAGGGTAGAACTGAAAAGCTTGGTGTCAGTAAGAAAAGATTTGGCTGAAAAAGTAACCTTGAGGCCAAATCATGAAGATAGGGATTTCATCCAGAAGAGAGTGAGCAACCACTGAGAAAAACTTTAACCATGAGAGTGCCCAGGTAAGATTTGTTTTTAGAAACAAGATGCCAAGAGACTTGTTGGGGGCCCTGTGGTAATCCCGGCAGGAAGTGAAGAGGCCTGAACGAATTAAGAGGAGCTGATCTAAAAAACTCCTGTTTTGAATTTATTCCCTCTATCAAGGCGTTAGCAAGGAAGATAGGGAAGTAGAGGAAATCACTTTTGCAAAACGCTGAGCATTCCTTTCTTATTGAGCAGACCATTTTTTTCAGAGTAGCCAAAGTTGACAGAGGAGACCAGTGCAGCTCTCTGAACATGTTCCTCCTGCTAAAAAGTTCCCAGAGGACTTTGGTCTCACAGGACAATTATCCCTGCACACAAACCAGCTTGCAATTTTATTGTTCTCTTCCCCCAAGAAAAGGTTCAAAGGAGTTCAAAACATGTGACCAGCCAAGAAAATAGGAAGATTACTCTAGAATCTCTTGGTTCTACCATCAGTATAGAAAGGAGTCAATCGTAATACAGAGGAAGGTAACTGAGTTTTATACCATTTGTACCACTGGCTTTGACATCTATTCACTCACTTCATGCCTACTGGTGTTTAATATGAATGAGATTCTGTGCTAGGTGCTATGATGTGAGGCAATACACAACAGTGATTCAGAAACAGATCTGACCCTCAAAGAAGCTATTCGTTCTCAGATGATAAGACATGCACTAGATTACGATGTTATGTTGAAAATGCCTAAAATGGATATAAGTCAAATGTTGTGAACTGAAGACGATGGTGCGATCCAGGTAACAAAGAACAAAAAGTTAGTGGAGAAAAACTTTTGCATTGAAAGTGTATAATAATAGATGTATAAGATTTGGACTTGCAGAGATTTGGAGAAGAGCAGTTTTAGGCCACTGTCCCCTGAAGTGGAGTTTGAGGATAGGTTCTGAAGAATGTTACTGGAGTTCCACATGTAAAAAGGTTCTTGGTTGTACTGGTAACTTGCCTATTGGTTCTTAGATAAATTCCCTTCTCCCTCTCTGCCCTGTTCTGTACTGCAAGAGGTTGCTCCTTGCAAATGACATTTCTCAGGCTCTCCTACGGTTTGGTTTGGCCCATGGAGGCAAGGGAAGCAAACTAGGGGCCATGGAGGACTTTCCTTCTTCCTTGCTTCAGGCTGTATCTCCAGTAATGGCTGCATCTTCTTTGTGGCTCCAGCTGCAAGCCAGACAAACCCCTCTCTGCTGGGCAAGCCTAGCTCTTGGGCTGGTGTCTTTGTTATCTATTGCCGCATAATAAATTACCTTGAAACTTCACAGCTTAAAACAACAAAATTTTATTATCTCACAGTTCCTGAGGTTTAGTAATCTGAGAGTGGCTTAGCCAGGTGGTTCTGGCTCAGGGCCTCTCATGAGGTTGCAGTCAAGATACTGGCTGGAGCTGCAGTCATCTCAAGGCCAGAGTAGAGCTGAAGAATTCACTTGCACGTTCACTCACATGGTTGCTGGCAGAACACCAGTTCCCAGCTGGCCTGAGATGTAAGTATTCTGCCAGGTGGTCTTCTCCTTAGAGGTGCATTCAACATAGCAGCTTGCTTCTTCAACAAGGGGTTATTCAAGAGATAGAGATAGGGATGGAAACAGAGATAGAGAAGAAGAGATAGAGATACCAGAATGGAAGCTGCAGCCTTTTTAATACCTAATCTTCACAAATAACATACTGTCACTTCTGCCACATGCTGTTGGTCATTCAGACCAACTGTGCTACATGTGGGAGGAGCCTACACAAGGGTGTGAACTCCAAGAGGCAAGGATAACTGAGGGCTCTCTTGGAGGTTGGCTACCACAGTCCTTCTTCTGATCCCCAGTGATTCATGTCTCTCCCATAAGCAAAATACACTCACTTCCTCCCAAAGTCACCAGAAGTCTCATCTCATTACAGTATCTGCATGAAGTCCAGAATCTCATCATTGAAATCAGGTGCAGGTGCAATTGACTTCCTTAAGTATAGCTCTTTGAGTACAGTTTCTCTCCCCCTGTGAAAAAAAAAACTATTTGTGCCTCCATGTACCCAACATACAATGGTGAGATAGTAACAGGGTAACTGCTATAGACATTTCCATTCAAAAAGAGGGGAAATAGCAGGCACAAAGGAGTCACTGGCCCATTTATTTCTTATTTATTTATTTATTTTTAATTTCTTTATTGATTAAGGTATTACATATGTGTCCTTATTGCCCCATTGCCTCCCCCAAATCCCCACTCATGCCCTTACCCCCCTGTTGTCTGTGTCCATTGGTTAGGCTTATATGCATGCATACAAGTCCTTTGGTTGATCTCTCCCCCTTACCCCCACCCACCCCTACCTTCCCTCTGAGGTTTGATGGTCTGATCAACGCATCTTTGTCTCTGGATCTGTTTTTGTTCATCAGTTTATGTTGTTCATTATATCCCATAAATGAGTGAGATCATGTGATATTTATCTTTCTCTGACTGGCTTATTTCACTTAGCATAATGCTCTCCAGTTCCATCCATGCTGTTGCTAATGGTAAGAACTCCTTCTTTTTTTACCACAGCGTAGTATTCCATTGTGTAGATGTACCACAGTTTTTTAATCCACTCATCTGCTGATGGGCATTTGGGCTGTTTCCAAATCTTAGCTATGGTGAATTGTACCACTATGAACCTAGGGGTGTATATATCCTTTCTGATTGGTGTTTTTAGTTTCTTGGGATATATTACTAGAAGTAGGATCACTGGGTCAAATGGGAGTTCCATTTTTAGTTTTTTGAGGAAACTCCATACTGTTCTCCACAGTGGCTGCATTCCCACCAGCAGTGCACTAGGGTACCTTTTTCTCTGCATCCTCACCAGCACTTGTCGTTTGTTGATTTGTTAATGATAGCCATTCTGACAGGTGTGAGATGGTATTGCATTGTCGTTTTGATTTGCATCTCTCTGATAATTAGTGATTTTGAGCATGTTTTCATATGGCTCTTGGCCTTCCTTCTGTCTTCTTTCGAAAAGTATCTATTTAGGTCCGTTGCCATTTTTTGATTGGGTTGTTTATCTTCCTTTTGTTAAGTTGTATGAGTTCCCTGTAAATGTTGGAGATTAAACCCTTATTGGTGATAACATTGGCAAATATGTTCTCCCATGCAGTGGGCTTTCTTCTTGTTTTGTTGGTTTCTTTTGCTGTGCAAAAGCTTTTTATTTTGATGTAGTCCCATTTGTTTATTTTCTCTTTAGTTTCCATTACCCTAGGAGTGGTATTGGTGAAGAAACTGCTTTGGCATATGTCTAAGATTTTGCTGCCTGTGGATTCCTCTAGTATTTTTATGGTTTCCTGTCTTATGTTCAAGTCATTTATCCATTTTGAGTTTATTTTTGTATATAGTGTAAGTTGGTGGTCTAGTTTCATTTTTTTTGCATGTATCTGTCCAATTTTCCCAACACCATTTATTGAAGAGACTGTCTTGCCTCCATTGTATATTCATGCCTCCTTTGGCAAATATTAGTTGAGCACAGTGGTTTGGGTCAATTTCTGGGTTCTCTATTCTATTCCATTGGTCTATATGTCTGCTCTTGTGCCAGTACCAGGCTGTTTTGAGAATAGTGGCTTTGTAGTACAGGTTGAAATCTGGTATTGAGATCCCACCTACTTTGTTCTTCTTTCTCAGAATTGCTGCAGCTATTCGGGTCTTTTTTATTCCAGATGAACTTTTGGAAAGTTAGTTCTATGTCTGTGAAATATGCCATTGGTATTTTAATGAGGAGTGCATTGAATCTATAGATTGCTTTGGGTAGTATGGACATTTTAATGATGTTGATTCTACCAATCCATGAACACGGTATGTTCTTCCATCTGTTTACGTCTTCCTCTATCTCTTTTTTTCAGTGTCCTACAGTTTTCCGCATATAGGTCTTTTACCTCCTTAGTTAAGTTTATTCCCAGGTATCTTAATTTTTTTGGTGTGATGGTAAATGGGATTGCTTTTTTAGCCTCTCTTTCTGTAAGTTCACTATTGGTGTATAGAAATGCCATAGATTTCTTGGCGTTAATTTTGTATCCTGCTACATTGCCGAATTCATTTATTGTCTAATAATTTTTTGATGGAGCCTTTAGGGTTTCTATGTGCAGTATCATGGCATATGCAAATAAGGGCAGTTTTACTTCTTATTTTCCAAGTTGGATGCCTTTTCTTTCTTCTTCTTGTCTAATCGCAATGGCTAGTACTTCCAGTACTATGTCAAACAGAAGTGGTGAGAGTGGGCATCCCTGTCTTATTCCTGTTCTTAGGGGAAATGGTTTTAGTTGTTGCCCATTGAGTATGATGTTGGCTGTGGGTTTGTTATATATGGCTTTTATTATGTTGAGGTATGATCCTTCTATTCCCACCTTGCTAAGAGTTTTTATCAAGAAAGGGTGTTGGATTTTGTCAAATGCTTTTTCTGCATCAACTGATATGACTATGTGATTTTAATCTCTCAATTTGTTCATGTGATGTATCACGTTTATGGATTTGCAGATATTGTACCATCCTTGCATCCCTAGGATAAATCCTACTTGGTCATGGTGTATGATCTTTCTGATATACTGCTGGATCTGATTTGCTAGGATTTTGTTGAGGATTTTGGCATCTATGTTCATGAGGTATATTGGCCTGTAATTCTCTTTCATTGTGTTGTCTTTATCTGGTTTTGGTATTAAGGTGATGCTGGCTTCATAGAATGAGCTTGAAAGTGTTCCTTCCTCTTGAATTTTTTGGAATAGTTTGAGGAGGATAGATTTTAGTTCTTCCTTGAATGATTGGTAAAACTCCCCTGTGAAGCCATCTGGCCCTGGGCTTTTGTTTGCTGGAAGCTTTTTGATGACTGCTTCAATTTCTTCCATAATTACTGGCCTATTGAGATTTTTAGATTCTTCCTGATTGAGTTTTGGAAGGTTGTATATTTCTAGGAATATGTCCATTTCCTCCATGTTGTCTAGTTTGTTGGAATACAGTTGTTCATAGTATTTTTTAACAATCCTTTGTATTTCTGTGGGGTCTGTTATTTCGCCTCTTTCATTTCAGATTTTGTTTATTTGGGTCCTCTTTCTTTGCTTCTTGGTGAGCCTGGCTAGAGGTTCATCAATCTTGTTTATCCTTTCAAAGAACCAGCTCTTGGTTTCATTGATCTTTTGTGGGTTTTTTGTTTTTTGTTGGTTTTTTTTTTTTTTTTTTTTTGGTCTCTATGTCATTTATTTCTGCTCTGATCTTTATTAATCTCCTTCCTTCTGCTCACTCAGGGCTTTTCTTGTTGCTCTCTTTCTAATTCTTTAAGTTGTAGAGTTAGATGATTTACTACCATTTTTTCTTGTTTTTTGAGGTATGGCCCATTTATTTCTGAAATCCAACTGAGCAAACATTGAAAAGTTTCTTGATTAAGTTGCAAGGCCTGAGAATAATATCCCTGGTTCTCAGACCCATGTTTTAGGCAACCTGGGCATGTGCCCTTAACTGGAATCAAACCAGGCACCCTTCAGTCTATAGGCTGATGTTCTATCCACTGAGCAAACCAGCTAGGGCTGGACATTTTTTTAAAAATTGATTTCAGAGAGGAAGGGAGAGGAAGAGAGAGACAGAAACATCAAGGATGAGAGAGAACCATTGATCAGCTGCCTCCTGCATGCCCCCAACTGGGAATCAAGCCCAAAACCTGGGCATGTGCACTGACCTGGAATCAAACCATGACCTCTGTTCATAGGTGGACACTCAACCACTGCGCCATGCTGGCCGGGCAGGCTAGACAATGGTTTATTGTCAGTGCCCTGGATTTGATCTTTGCTCAGAATCTATATCTTAATTTTAGCATTGTTTGCCATTTGGAGAGGCTGAGAATTTTCAAACTGAGAAAATTATAACTCTGTTTTGTTTTACAGTTCTCCCTTTAGTTTACTTCTCTCCTCCCACGTTTTACTATAAGTAATAAGAAGAAACCTTTGCTTGAAAATCTCCATAGCTTGATCACCCAGTTCATTAGATACATTTTCTACCTTTCAATTACTGCAGGCAACAGTATTGCTAAACTTTCTGCTACTGTATAATAAGGATCCCCTTTCCTCCAGTTTCCAACAACATTACCTCATTTTCTTGCAAACCTTCACTTGCAGCCATATTAAAGGTCAAGATACTTCTATTAACAGTTTATTCAGAGTATTTTAGACTTTCACTAATACTCTCCCCAAAGCCCACTTCCCATTTTAGGATTTTTGTTACAACAGAATCCCACTTCCAGGTACCAACACCTATATTAGTTATCTATTGCTGTGGGTCACATTATTCTGAAACTTACCAGTTTACAACAACAAATATTTATTATTTCACACAGTTTCTGAGGATCAGGAATCTAAGACCTGGCTTAGCAAGGGGACTCTGGTACAAGATTTCTCATAAGGTTGTAGTCAAGATGTCAGCCAGGGCTGGAGTAATCTCAAGGCTTAACAGTAGCTGGAGAACCTACTGTCAAAAATATGTTACCACATCTAGGCAACACTGCCTCCTCTAGTCCTAGAGCCCTAGGGTAGCATCTCCTTCATATTTCTCACTTCTGGGTTGTCCCACCATCCTAGCTTTTGAATTCCTCCAAAAAAATTAAAACTAGTTTCTCATATTAGATTCTCTGACATAGGTGCTATTTTCTGTTCTGGATCCTGACTCATGTAAGTCTTGTGTGGAAAAAGATTTTGTCTGTAAAAAAAAAAAAAAATTCTTTACTGTAGGACTTCTCAGAGCTTTTAGTATACTAATATGCTCTGTAAATCTCTTTGAGGAATCTACAGTATGCAGCATCTCCAAAACCTTTTTGACCTGTTTTTGGGTTTGTTTTTACATGCACCTAATAGCTAGGATGCATAAGCCATGCATTAGAAATTATGAGTATGTGAAGGAGAGCAGTAGAAAATCTGGTATATAAGAGGGTAGAGGATGAATCATATAGGGCAAGGTATTTGAACTTGATCCTGTAGGCATTAGGGAGTCATTGAAGGTTGTCTTCTGCTGGGTGAAAAGTTAGAATTGTTGAGCTAAACTGTTTAATCATTGTAATACACATTTCAGTTACTTCAAGGACTTATATTCTTTTCACAAGGACAATCTCAACCTTTATATCGCTCTCCTCTATAAGACTATTCCAAAGGGAAAGTACTGCCCTTTCCCTCAGTGAGTTGCCAAACAGAGGCAGTGTGGTGCATAAACGTTGGCATTAAAGATTTGTATCCTGAATTTGCTAGCTGTATGACCTAACTGTTCTAAGCCTCTGTCCACAAGAGTAATGTAAGCAGAAAAGAAGAGACACAAAGTAGCATATATACTCCGATTAAACTATGTAAAAATGTACGTATGTATATAACGTAGTGCAGTGGAAGGAACAGTGGAAATCAGAAGAGCTGAGTTCTAGTTATGACAGAGGCTTCACTTGGCTAGGTATCAGTACCTGAGCAATTTACCTGCTTGCTCTCAGATTTCTCGTTTGTGAAATGAAGGAGTTAGTTGAGAACGATTCCCAGGGCATTCTCAGTGCTCAAGTTTACTGATTCCATAGTTCAAAGGTTTTGAGTGACATAAATGCAGTTTACTGTTGATTACCTTCTTTCCCGTAAAGTTGTTATGATCATAAAGATGTTAAAAGGACATACTGCATGTCTTCAGTAAGACACATGGGAGAAATTATATTAGTCAATAAGATTTGGTGACGGATAAGCCTACTATTTTCCTTAAGCCTTACTTAAAAAAGAAAAAGGCAATCGGAAGTCACTGAAGGTTTTGGAGTAGAAAAGTGACACGATAAAAGCACCATTTTTAAACCTGAGAACAAGAGAGAATGAACTCAGAATGACCCATTAGAAGGTGACTGACAATAAACTAGGCATGTGGAAGTGAAGGCTTGAACTTGGGAGGGGGCAGTCATTTCTTCATTTATTTATTTGTTATTTATGGCCCCTCACTGAGCTAAGTGCAGGGGCAGGAGAGATACTCTGAATACACAACCATTCTCCATCTCATTCCCCAACTTAATTTTCTTCATAGAATTTACAATTCCCTGAAATTTATTTATATTTTGTTTTATTATTTTATTGTCGGTCTCACCTTCCACAATCCATTTTATGAGGGCAGACAATACCATGTACACAACAACTCAATCAATACTTGCTGAATGAAAGAATAAATGAAAATTATATTGAACCTTATAGAGAGAATCAAACATCTTTTCTGATACATTTTTATGGCTTTGTACCTTCAGGCTATTTTAACACCAAAAGCCTTTACAGCTCCTCCTGCTGTGTTCATGATAAAATTAACTTAAGAAATTATTCCTATGACTGCCGTCCCTCTTTTCAGCCTACTACCAAAGTATTTCCCCATAAATTGTACTCCCCTTCTGTTCAGAAATCCTTCTGTCTCTGATACAGATGAAGCTAGAAGATGATTATCCTTTCTGAATTATCTGTACCTAGATATTTGTTCATTAATTTAATACAATGGTTAAACACTCATTCCTTACAGCTTCAGTTCACAAACTTGGTTTAAAGGTTGGGGGATGGGACAGAGGTGAGGGTCAGAGCCATGGGTGAGAGTTCACAAGGACAACAATTAGCTTTAAAACTGCTCAACTCGGCCATGGGCTCCAACACCCCTCTCTCTGGGCGATGCCTGAATCTGCTTTCCTTAAAAACAATAGCATTTCACTTGTTTTCTTTAGCACCTTTATCAGCATTTTACATTTGTTGAGCACTTAAAAGTTTACAAAATGCTTTTGACCCCCATGATCTTCCTTACATTTTACTTAATCTCTTTATTCTCAAACAGATTATTGCTCCCCTCTCCACCCCCTCCAGGAGAACTAAGGGGAAAACTAGAGTAACAGATGTGGGAAAAGAAGGTTTGTGAACAGTGAATTATAAACTGACTAAATGCTAACACCATAATCATGATGAGACCAAAGCTGTTTGAGTGGCTTGGTTTCTTCACTCTGGATAGAGGTGATTTATTACCTCCCAAGAGCTGTCTTTGTCCTTTGTCCTCTGCTGTCTGGATCATCTATAATTAGTTGTGCTGCAAGGTTCATTCTACTCCAAAGCGAATGCAGGTCCCACTTGTCTCTCAGTCAGTTGGTACCTGACTCTCTTCCTTGCAAGCTGGACACTGGCAGCTCTTCATCACCTAACCCGCCCCGCTCCCTCCGCCCCCCTTAATCTTGCGGTTAGCTTGGCTGCCTTATCGCCTGTGAGAGGCCTTTTGCTAAGAAATAAATTATTTTTCCTTTTGTTCTAGCATTATTCTTCCAAATTCCTTTCCCTATTTACCTGACCTCAGATTATTTCTACTTTTTCTTCTTGTTATTGTTGTTTTTCTGATACTTCCTGCAATTGCACTTGTTGATTCTCTTTTTATCTTGTGTGTGGGCGGCTGATAATCTGTTCTGTCCCCATTATCTCAGGTTAACAATTCCAACCACTTTCCTGGATATTAATCACTCGGGTGCCCTGGGGAACTGTGACTTCCCAAAGTCATCTCATTACATTTTTTTACCAAGGCCAGCTCAATACCTTAGAGACCCTGGTAATAATAAAATAATAACAATTGCTATTATTGAGCATTTACTAACATGTAGTGCCAGGCAATTTACAGAAGTTATTTTATTGAATCCCCCACACAACCCAGTGAGGTCAAATTGGAGGAGGTGGATCAATAGAGGCTTTATTTGCATGACTGGAAGTAAAGATAGTTACCAGATATGGTGAGGTATATTACTAGCCCTATACACTAAGAGACCCAAGCTCTCAGAGAAGACTTTATAGAGATTATACCATATGTAGAAAAAACTAACTCCGAGTGGGGAGAGAGGTGAGTCCTGGCATACATTTACTAAATCTAGAGATCAAAAATAAAACTCATAGCATTTCTTATGAAGACTGATTATATTGGTGGCCTCCAATTAACCATCCTCCCAGCATTTATACCCATATGCAGTCCCTCCCATTGAACCATGGCTAGGCCTGTGATTTAAAAAAAACACACAAAAAAAACTTTTATTGATTTCAAGAGGAAGGGAGAGGGAGAGAGAATATCAATGATGAGAGAAAAGCATTGATTGGCTGCCTCCTACACACCCCACAATGGGGATTGAGTCCACAACCCAGGCTTGTGCCCTGACCAGGAATCAAACCGTGACTTCCTGGTTCACAGGTCGACGCTCCACCACTGAGCTACTCTGACCGGGCTGTGACTTGTTTTAAGGAAGAGAATATGGCAGAAGCAACACTGTGCCTGTTCTAGACCTAAGCCTTAAGAATGCTTGGCAGCTATGCTTTCAGGAAGCCTCGCCCACCATTTGATAACTCCTCACAGAGGAGGAAAGCCCTGGGGCGGCACAGTGAGAAAGAGGGAGCTTGCCTTGTCAGTATCCCAGCTGAGGCCAGCCTTCCACACATCCCTGGCACAGTATCAGACACATGAGGGAAGCCATCCTGGAGATTCCAGCTGCAGCTGCCAACTGGCTGCAGCCACGTGAAAAACCCAAATGAGTCCAGCAAAACTGACCAGCCAAGCACCAACCTGTCAACCCACACAATCATGAGAAAGAAAGAAAAAAGAAGATCGTTTTAAAAGCCACTCAATTTTGGAGTGGTTTATTAAGCAGTAATAGATACCAAAACACGACTAATATTAATAATGCTAAAGGGCCCTAACCGGTTTGGCTCAGTGGATAGAGTGTAGGCCTGCGGACTCAAGGGTCCCAGGTTCGATTCCGGTCAAGGGCATGTACCTTGGTTGTGGGCACATCCCCAGTAGGGGGTGTGCAGGAGGCACTGATTGATGTTTCTCTCAACGATGTTTCCAACTCTCTCTCCCTCTCCCTTCCTCTCTGTAAAAAAATCAATAAAATATATTTAAAAAAACTAATGCTAAAGGTTATGGTTGGTTTGGAGTCCATTAGGTAATCAAGAGGCTTAAGAATACCAGAATCCAACCTTAAACCACCTATAACCCCCGCTTCAAGGTCTAGAGGGAGAAATATACACAGGAGACAGTGGCAAGGAAAACAAATAACACTTGAACTTTGGCTAGGCTTGCACTCTCTGATAAGGTGGTCTGAGGTCACATGTCTAGAGCTGGAGGCTTACAGGGCCTTTTCCAGGGGTAAAATTAAAAATATTTAACCACCACGACAGCCAAGACTCCGCCCAATCAAAATACATACTGACTGAGCCAGGTTGTCCCTTCACAGCGTAACTAAACCTGGCTGTTCCCTCTCTCTGAGCCTGAGAGCCCGCCCAAGTGGGAGTGTCACTCAGTCCCACGGGGACAAAGAGTGAAGAACCCGGAAGGATCCATCCCCACGTGCATGATCCAAGCACAGCGTGCGTGATCCTGACTGCTAGGGAAAATGGCCTGGTCAATGTCTTTGAATATAACCAACCAGATTAGCTATTCCTCTCCTGCGTGGGAGGGAAAACACGGAGGGTGATAGGAAGAAACTGTGGAAGTGTCCCCTTCCCTAGACCCTTTCCCTATCATCTCATTTAATCCTCACAGAATCTCTGAAAGGTATTCTCCTTCCAATATTACCCATAAGGAAATTAAATATGAGAGAGGTTGAGTAACTTGTTTGCAGGCACGCAGTATTAGGAACTACAGATGGGGGTGGGGGAGGTCAATAAGGAGAGCTGGTTTTTGAGGGTAGCAAAGTGGGAAGCCACTCACATCGTCATGTCAGTTGTTTTTGTTCAGGTGGAAAACAAAGTCAAATGAAAGTGTTGTACCGTTAGGGGCCCCCAAAGACATGGGGCCCAGTGTCAGTCTTTTTTGTGGCTTGATTATGGAACAGGTGGGAGGAAGCCATCTCTCTCGCTTCAGCAGCGAAGAGGCTGCACGCCAGCTGTGGTTGGTGAAATGAGTCAGTGAATAGCCATGCAGAAATGCATGTGAGACCCCCCCTCCCCTCCAATACATCCTTCAGAGATAGAGAACGGACCAGAGGTTCCAATGATCTCCTGGTGGAGGCTGCTGCTCTCCACACCTATACTCTCACAGGAGAGCAGCCTGGAGAAATGGGTGTTACACAAACATGGCATCTCTGACAGAAAGCTCTATTTGTTCCAACCCCCACATTCTCCATTCAAGTTCCCAGAAGTTTGCAATTCTCCAAGAAAGACCTTTCCAGGCAAGGCTTACTCAACTGGTTTTTAGTAGGATGAGATTAATTTTGTTTTTTTATTTCTTTTTAAAATATATATATTTTTATGATTGATTTCAGAGAGGAAGGGAGAGGGGGAAATAGAAACATCAATGAGGAGAGAGAATCATTGATCGGCTACCTCCTGCATGCCCCACACTGGGGATCAAGCCCACAACCCAGGCATGTGCCCTAATTAAGAATGAAACCGTGATCTCCTGCTGCATAGGTTGACGCTCAACCACTGAGCCATGCCAGCCAGTCTGTTTTCCATTTCTTTAAACTTGGATGACAATTTTCATCCCCCCCACGCTGGTGTATAAAGGCCAGTCATAAACCACCCACCTGTTTCCACACTCACTTCACCTGCTGCTTCTTTCTCTCCTCAGCCTGGATTCTCAGCCTTCTATGCTAATTTGGTATCTGCAACCCCTTCTTTGTGTCAGCCCCATTCTCCACAGCCTCCACTTTCTCCTTCGGGTTGCTTGGACTTGGACCCCTCGCCCAGTTTTCAGCTGTACTAGCTCCTTTGGTTTGGTATCTTGTATACATTTTTTTTTAATCCTCACTCAAGGATATGTTTTTATTGATTTTAGAGAGGGAGGAAGGGAAGGAGAGAGAGAGAGAAGAATATCAATGTGCAAGAGAACATTGATTAGTTGCGTACCGCATGCTCCCCTACGGTGATCAAACCTGCAACTTCTTGGTGTTCAGGACGATGCTTCAACCAACTGAGCTATCCAGCCAGATCTTGATGTCTTTTACTGACTTAGCCAAGAATCTTCATACTAAGCTCCAGTTTTGCAGAATTCTACCAGCCAACTGCACCTGGGTGGCATGTATTGACCATCTTGGTGCCTTGAGAAAGAAAAATACCTGACAAAAACAATGGCACAGGAGAGGGAAGAGTTGCTTTTAACCTACATTTAACTTGCTGGCACTGCCAGCCAAATTTCTACCTGCCTGCCTCTGCACCCCCTTCCTTCTGGCTCTAAGAGATTTAGGAAAGATAAAAAATCCTTGGTTACAACAACTTCAGGAAACTGTTTGGCAGTATCTACTAATACTGAACATGTGCATATACTTTTACTGAACAATTCAACTCCTAGATACATACCCACCAGAAATGTACACATATGTTCACCAAAAGACATGTACAAGAATATTCATGGCAGGACTATTCATAATCACTAGAAACTTGAAGTAATCCAAATGTCCAACAGCAGTAGAACAAATAAAAATTAATATATTCATATGATACACTATATAACAATGAAAAGCAGACTACTGCTATGCACAACAACGTGGATAAATCCTAAAAATACAATGTTGACCAGAAAAAAAAGCCATCCACAAAAGAATACATAATATATATTCCATTTATATGAAATTCTAAAACAGGCAAAACTAATCAACATTGTTAAAAGTCAGAATAGTGGTTACCATATAGGGAGTGGTGACCAGGTGGGGACATGAGAGGATTGGACACTGATAATGTTTTGTTTCTTAATATGGATACTGATTAAACTAGTGTGTTCACTTTGCAAAAATGCATCCAGCTGTACACTTGTGATTCATATATTTTCCTATATATGGTACATGTGAATGAAGTGAATGACAGAAAGAAAAATTTCCTTGCTGACTCCTGAAAATGTCGTTATGAAGGACACTCATGGTCAGGGCTGGGTAAATAGGTTTTCTTGTGTTTCTCCTTGTCATTTTGGAAAATCTAGCAATTCCTATGAAACTATAAAACCTAGAGCTTCCTCTGCTATTATAGAGATATTTTCCTACTCCCCACATCCATCATGGTACTTGGCAGGACATGATCAGTGTTACAGTACACAGTCAACACAAAATATAGGTCTCCATGTCTTGGTTTCCAGGTGGAATAGAAGGCACATCGCTGTGGGCCTAGCTCTGAGAAGGATTCAGGGAGTGTTCTGGTACAAGTTAATCAGATTGGCTGGATGAGATGGCTTGCAGGCTACAGAGCATGGGGCCACAGCTAACCTGGACACTGTCAAGGGTTACAGCTGGAATAGGGGATCAAGGAGATATCTCAGTGAATTGCCTAGCCAAAAATACTAGGCAGAGCAGCAGAGGCTAGGTAGAGGACCATGGGATGTACACAGAGGCCATCAGAACAAAACAAGTAGTTTTGGTAGAAAATGGAACATGGAAATGAGCAGCCACAGGCTTTCTATAGGATCTTTACAGCTCAATGGGTTGGGAAAGAACTACGGAAGGGCTGAGCTATTTAAGAAAAAAAATTCCATACTCTTTCCACTACTCTACCCAGCCTCCCTCTCTGGGATCTTTGTTTTGGAGACATCCCCCACTCCAGATTCTTCTTCTAAATGCTAGGATTTCAGGGGTTTTTTTGTTGTTTGTTTGTTAAATATATTTTTGTTAAATATATTTTATTGATTTTTTACAGAGAGGAAGGGAGAGAGATAGTTAGAAACATCGATGGGAGAGAAACATCGATCAGCTGCTCCTGCACACTCCCTACTGGGTATGTGCCCACAACCAAGGTACATGCCCTTGACTGGAATCGAACCTGGGACCCTTGAGTCCGCAAGCCGACGCTCTATCCACTGAGCCAAACCGGTTAGAGCTCTATGATTTCAGTTTTGATGATTTGGGTATCTCCCATTTTCTTGTGTGAGAAATTCCACACTTCAGCCAACAACCTCCTGCCTCCAACATCTGACTCTCTCACCCCACATAGGTCATCCACACCCCACTCTTTCAGTTACCATCACCTACTAGGGTGGAGATCCCACATAGAAAGGACAAGAGCAACTGGAACCAAATAAGACTATCACCTTAGAACTCAAGACCATTCCTTTGCTGCTAGAGCCACTACACCTTCTCTGATACTCTCTCCCTGCTCCAGTCTGTTTCTCAGACTGTGTTATTGTTCTGAGAAAATAAGTATCACATGATCTCATCCATATGTGAATCTAATGAAAAAATAAACAGATGAAGAAAATATATCCAGAGACATAGAACCATGAACAGACTGATTAATTTCAGAGGAAAGGTGGGGATAGGGGTGTGTGGGGGAAAGATTAACTGGGGAACTTTTATGCAGACTAGAGATCCGATGCATGAAATTTGTGCAAGAGTAGGCCTTCCTCCCCCTGGCTGCCGGCACCAGCTTCCCTCTGGCACCTGATATCAGGGCTTCCCTCGCAGCCCCGGCTTCGTCTGGAAGGTCATCCGGAAGGACGTATGGAAGGACTTCTGGTCTAATTAGCATATTATGCTTTTTTAAATAATTTTTTAAATTTTAATAAACCTTTATTGTTCAGATTATTACAACTGTTCCTTTTTCCCCCCATAGCTCTCCTCTACCCAGTTCCCACCCCACCCTCTGCCCTTACCCACCCCCATTGTCCTCATCTATAGGTGTACGATTTTTGTCCAGTCTCTTCCCGCACCCCCAAACCTCTTCCCTCCCAACCCCGAGAATTGTCAGTCCACTCCCTTTCTATGCTCCTGATTCTATTATATTCACCAGTTTATTCTGTTCATCACATTTTTTTATTCACTTGATTTTCAGTTTCACTTGTTGATAGATATGTATTTGTTGTTCATAATTTTTATCTTTACCTTTTTCTTCTTCTTCCTCTTCTTAAAGAATACCTTTCAGCATTTCATATAATACTGGTTTGATGGTGATGAACTCCTTTAGCTTTTTCTTATCTGTGAAGCTCTTTATCTGCCCTTCAAATCTGAATGATAGCTTTGCTGGGTAGAGTAATCTTGGTTGTAGGTTCTTGCTATTCATCACTCTCAATATTTCTTGCCACTCCCGTCTGGCCTGCATAGTTTCTGTTGAGAAATCTGCTGACAGTCATATGGGTGCTCCCTTGTAGGTAATTAACTGTTTTTCTCTTGCTGCTTTTAATATTCTCTCTTTGTCTTTTGCTCTTGGCATTTTAATTATGATGTGTCTTGGTGTGGTCCTCTTTGGATTCCTTTTGTTTGGGGTTCTCTGCACTTTCTGGACTTGTAAGTCTATTTCTTTCACCAGGTGGGGGAAGTTTTCAGTCATTATTTCTTCGAGTAGGTTTTCAGTATCTTGCTCTCTCTCTCCTTCTGGCACCCCCATAATTCTGATGTTGGTACACCTGAAGTTGCCACAGAGGCTCCTTACACTATCTTCAAGTTTTTGGATCCTTTTTTCTTTTCCAGTTGAGTGTTTTTTGGTTCTTTGTATTTCAAAGTTTTGACTTGATTCGTGTGATCCTCTAGTCTGCTGTTAGATCTCTGTATAATATTTTTTATTTCAGTCAGTGTATGCTTAATTTCTAGTTGGTCTTTTTTCATAACCTCGAGGGTCTTGCTAAATTTATCAGCCTTTTCTAGAAAATTCTTTTTTTTAAAATATATTTTATTGATTTTTTACAGAGAGGAAGGGAGACGGATAGAGAGTTAGAAACATCAATGAGAGAGAAACATTGATCAGCTGCCTCCTGCACACTCCCTACTGGGGATGTGCCCGCAACCAAGGTACATGCCCTTGACCGGAACCAAACCTGGTATCTCTCAGTCCACAGGCCGATGCTCTATCCACTGAGCCAAACTGGTTAGGGCTAGAAAATACTTGAAAAACCTTATAACCGTGGTTTTGAACTCTATATCCAGTTGTTTGCTTTCCTCCATTTCTTTCATTTGTGATCTGTTTCTTTGTCTCTGCATTTTGGCTGCTTCCCTGCATTAATAGAGTGGCTTTGTGTGCTAGGTGTCCTATAGGGACCAGTGGCTCAGCCTCCCCAGTTACCTGAGGTGGACACTCTTGGTGCACCCCTTTGTGGGCTGTGTGCAGTCTTGTTGTAGTTAAGCCTTGATTGTTGTTGGTATCACTGGGAGGAATTGACCTCCAGGCCAGTTGGCTGTGAGGATCAGCTGTGTCTACGCTGGGAGAACTTCTGTGCTGGAGACACCCTTATGAGACAAGACTTGCAAAAGCCTCTGCGCTCAGCTTGAATGGGGCAGAATCTCAGGGCAGAGTGGACAGCATTGGTTTCCCATCAGCCCTGCCCTAATAGGTCCCTGTGTCTCAGTGTCCCGTGGTAATTGCTGCAAGCACCTCTGAAAGAAAGCCGCCCTCGAGTTTCTCCCACCGCCAAACAGTCCAGTTTCTCTCCGAATGAGTCTGGGTCTCTAGGGTCTCGCCCGGAACTGGAGTTCAGTGCAGTCGGGAGCTTTTGTCTCCCTCCCGCTTGAGAAAGCCAGCCTTGCACTCAGCTGCCCGCCCTCTCCGCACGTGTGCCTCGGTACCTCTGCTTCCTGCAGCTCCTCTGAGTCTCAGTGTGCTTTTCTCTTTCCTGACAGTCCAGTTTCACCCCATATGAGTCTGGGTCCCCAGAGTCTCGCCTGGAACTGGAGTTCAGCGCAGTCGGGAGCTTTTGTCTCCCTCCCGCTTGAGAAAGCCAGCCGTGCACTCAGTTGCCAGTCCTCTTTGCACACGCATCTCAGTACCTCTGCCTCCTGCAGCTCCTCTGAGTCTCAGTGTGCTTTTCTCTTTCCTTCTAGTTGTAGAATTTCCACTCAGCCAGCCTTCCTATGGTTCTGGATGATGTCCGTTTTGTCTTTTAGTTGTAGTTTTGAAATTGTTGTGCAAGGCCGCAGTTTAGGTGTTTACCTATGCTGTCATCTTGGTTTCTCTGCACATTATGCTTTTATTATTATAGATATGCATAGCCCAATGGACACAGAGAATAGTGTGGCAAAGGCTTGGGAGGGGTAAATATGAGGAGGAGCGGGGGTCAATGTGGGAAAAACAACAACAAAAAAAACCCCACAAAATGGATACCTGTAACACTTTCAACAATAAAGACAAATTTAAAAAAACACACAAAAAAACCAGGCAAGTTGGCATGGGGATGTTATAATGAGGTCCACTAGTTATAAGATTATAGTCTGTCTTCCACATTGGGAATTCCACCAGGCTGTATGTCTTTATGTTCCCTTGCTTCTGCTTATTCATTGGCTCCCTTGTTTTCCCACCCACACTGGCACCACTCTAGGACAGTGAGGGTAATAGGTACTCTATCCTGGTCCCTCTAGGATGCTACTCAACTTGGCCACCTTTGTCCTATTTTATCCTATCAAGAGAAAGTAATAAAAACTCCCTTTGTCCTAAAGTGTTTCTTGCTGTTTATTTAGCTATGATATTCTCTTTCCTAAAATGCTGCAAACTAAGATCTGAGCCAACAGCAGTAATAAATGATAGTGGAAGTCTACATTTTGGAAACTGATAAAATGGGGTCGAATTCCTGGATCTTTCTATCACCTACTAGGCTAGGAACCTTTGGACAAGTTACTTGACTTTTCTAAACCTCAGTTACATCATCTGTAAAATAGTAATCTGGGAAAATTCTTGGAAAGATAAATTATATTATGTGAGGATAACAACTGGCTTATATGAGCTACTTAATAGATGTTGGTTACTATTGTGAGAAGATCTGTTATTAAAAAAACAAAAGTCATTATCCAGGTTCCTAGTTACTGAATAATGTTAAGGAGTCCAGCTGATTTCTGAGAAGCACACACACAAATCCCTCTCAATGAATCTCCACCAAAAGAAGCATAAACAACAAGCTGCCCAGCTGGTGGGGCTCAGTGGTTGAGCATCGACCTAAGAACCAGGGGGTCACAGTTGGATTCCCAGTCAGGGCACATGCCTGGGTTGTGGCTTTATCCCCGGTGTGGGGCCTACAGAAGGCAGCCGATAGATGATTCTCTCTCATCATTGATGTTTCTCTTTCTCTCTCCCTCATTCTTCCTCTCTGAAATCAATAAAAATATTAAAAGCAAACAAACACAAACAACAAGCTCTACAAAGCAGCACATTCGGAGGTGCAGAAGAATACAACTTAAGAATATGAATTGGCCCTGGCCAGTGTAGATCAACTGATTGTCACCTTGTGTACCAAACGGTCTCTGGTTCAATTCCCAGTCAGGGCACTGGTTCAATTCCCATGCCCGGGTTATGGCTTCAATCCCCAGTTGGGGTGCTGGAGGCAACCAATTGATGTTTCTCTTTCACATCAATGTTTCTTTCCCTCTCCCTTTCTCTCTCTCAAAATCAATAAAACATATTTTTTAAAAAGAATACAATTTAAGTACCAAAATTACATTATGCATAAAAACACACAAATATGGAAAGTCACAGTCCTAAGATGTTGCTGATCTCAATAAATGGCTGTTGACAGTGGAAGGACCTAAGGGAAGCTGGCTCCGAAGTAGCAAGTGTTCGGTGTACCCATACAGAATTCTAGGAAGTAATTCTTCATGTCGAGTGCGGCAGCAGGCTGAGGGTATGAGAGAATAAGGCCACAATGAAAATTGCAAGGATCTGGGCAGCAATAAGACAAAGGCCAATTAATCAACAGAAATCAAGGGTGAGTAAATAAATATCAGAGGGCAGAACAAGATAGGATGACCAAAGTACAGGCAAACAGTCTGCTGGGAGGGGAGCCGTTGATCGAACAGCTGGCCTCAGAGTATCACAGAAAATGTGGGAGAGGCAGAGTTGCAGGGAGAACTCACAGTATCCAGACCCAATATCGAAGGACTCTCCATACCAAAGGAACAGGCTCTCCTGGCCTCAGTAGCCATTATAGTTCTCTCACCCTGGTGAGGATGCATCTTTAGTGAGCCTGGTGTGCAATCTTGCCGGTTAACTGAATGGTTAGGAGTAAGGGGTGAAGCTTAACAAGGTTCTCTGGACAAGTATTTCAGGGCTGTCCTTGCTGGCTTCTTGGATGCAGGTTTATTCGAGTGTCATTGATGGAAAGAGAGGTCTTGATTGGAGCATGAATCTGACCAGTAAATCCCATGGGCAGTCCTCAGGTCCATAGCATTCCCAGTTAATAAAATGGCAGGATTATCCATGGTCTCTTTATGAGAAAGATATTTAGTGTGTCTAGCAGTCTTCCTGGTTATACACTGTGGTGGGGAAATACAGAAAGCATTCTATCCTTGGAATATGGTTTCCTTTTACATGTGTAATGCCAAGTACGTCTTTAAAGGGCTCAAGAAAGTACATCTTAAAGCCTCTGAAGGAATATATGTGTGGTGGTGTATCAATTTTTATATAGATTAACTAAGTTCCACAGAAAATTTGGAAGGCCATAGGACATAGTGGGAAATGCATGGGGTTAGTGCCTGACTAATTTAGTCTGAATCCCAGCTTTATCACTTACCAGCTATGTGACCTTACACAAATTATTTAACCACTGTGAGTCTGTTTCTCTACCTATAAAATGGAGACGATATCTATTGGAAAGAATTGTAAAACAGAAACAAACTCATAGATACAGACAACAAACTCAAGGTTGCCAGGTGGGAGAGGAGCTGGGAGACGGGGTGAAAAAAGTAAAAGGATTAAGAAATACAGACTAACCCTAGCCGGTTCGGGTCAGTGGATAGAGCATTGGCCTGTGGACTGAAGGGTCCTGGGCTCGATTCTGGTCAGTGGCACGTACCTCGGTTGTAGGCTCAATCCCAGGCCCTGTCGGGGCCTACGCAGGAAGCAATCGATGTGTCTCTCTCACATGGCTATTTCTCTCTTTGTATCTCTCCCCCTCCCTTCCACTCTCTCTAAAAAAGAAATTCAATGGAAAAACTATCTTTGGGTGAGGATTAACAGATTGGTAGTTACAAAATAGTCACAGGGATGTAAAGTACAGCATAGGAAATACCTGGGAAGCCCTTGTAGAACTTCTAACCTACAGTGCTTTAAGATAGTAAACTTGTGTCATTTAAACCACTAAAGATGTGGTGATTGGTTATAGTAGCAATAGAAAACCAATATATACAGGCATCAATTAACCAATTGATAATTCATAATAATCAAACAGTAATTACTGATGCTATGATAAAATTGATCTTCATATTATTCATAAATATTAGAAAATAATACTGATTTTTTCTTTCTTTTTTATTTTTAATTGATTTCAGAGAGGAAGGGAGAAGAAGAGAGAGAGAAACATCAATGATGAGAGAGAATCATTGGTTGGCTGCCTCCTGAAGGCACCCTACTGGGGATTGAGCCTACAACCTGGGCATGTGCCCTGAATGGAACTGTGACCTCCTGGTTCATAGGTCGATGCTCAACCACTGAGCCATGGCAGCTGGGCTTATTTTTTCTTTCAAATCTTCAAATTTAATATGCAGCTGTAGCCAAGCAAATTTGGTTGCCCTTGCTCAAGAGTGCTAAGAAAAATGTCTTAAAAAGAGGGTGGGGGAGAGATATGTATGTCAGTTCTAGATTGGACCCTAGCTGTGTCTCCGATCGCTCTGAATTCAAGCATGTGGGGACATCTCCATATGATCTGGCCACCACTCTATTCACAGAAAGGAACAATGTGCTTCTTGGGAAGAGTAATAACTGAGTCCCTTGGAGCTCATGTGCTGTCCTCAGGCTCCCTAAAGCTGAGACTCCCATGAAGTGGTAATTCACTCAAGTTAGTAAGAAATGGTTTATTGTAAAGATAGTTATTCATGGAAACGCAGACAAGGATGAGCAATCAGGGTCAGGAAAAACAGGAATAGGAGGGTAGCTATGGATTCAAGGCAGCTGAGACGTCAGCCACAGATTCTATGAATCTTTACTGGTGACTCAGCTCCTCCCTGTGTGTCTGCTATGCTCTCCACGCACTACTGCCTGGCTTGCTTACTGTCTTACTCACTGAGTCTTTTCTGCACCACAGGTTCTGCTTACTCATAACTTGGCTTACACCTAACGTGACTTAGTCAAATCTCTGACTCACTCAAGTCCTCTCCTGACTTCCCCAATTTTATTCATGCATTTAATTATCAATTTTTTAAAAATACCTATTGAGCACCTACTATGTATCTCCATGCAGTTTACTGTCTAGTCAGAGAGAAACATTTATCAGATAACCATCAAAGTGCTTCTGGTGCATTCTGATTGCCTCAGCTTATTTGTTCAAATCAGGCCTTGATCCAATTCTGGACACTCCACGAACTGGCTGCCTTCAGAAGCAGCAGCAATAGGCTGTCCTTTTTATTACTAAATTACCCTCCCTCTTCCCCAATGTCCAGACACAGCTGATTGGACTAATGGTTGGCATTTGACCAAGGACAATTAATACACTGGCTGGCCAGCAACCTGCAGTTTAACTCAAATCAATATGCTTCCCTTAGAAGGAAGACATTATAGCATAGCAGACATTATATAGAATTGACGTTTACCATAAGGGGATAAACCTGACACTCCAGAGCAGTAATCTAAATGTGGAAGGGAGGGTTAGGGGTCGGCGAAAGTGGGGCACAGGTTCAACTGTATGGTGATGGACAGTAACTAAACTTTTGGGAGCACTTTGTAGTGTATACAGATTTCAAATTATGTTGTACACCTGAAACTTGCATAATAACAAAAATAATAAATGTGAAAGGACTTCATTCATAGGGAACTTTCTCATTCATGAGATGGAAAGTTAGAGGGCACTTGTCTGATTCAAGGACTCTGAATAGGGAGCAGGACCTAGAGCAGGGGTGGCGTGAACATAGCATAGGACCATATTCATCACGCAGATGATGGCCAGAGTGAGGCTTAGTGAAATGCTGCCAAGTTCCTTACAGGGAGAGGTTACAGCCTTAGATAGGGGTAAATCAGTTAGAGTTTCCACAAGGTTTGCTTCCGAGGGCTGGCTGGGAGAAAGAGGCAGGAGCTAGAGAATTCCCTGGTACAGTCCTTGGTCTGGGTTCAAGTGCCATAGGCTTCAACATATGCCAGGCTCAGGGTCATTGTGTTTACCTTAGGAAATTTTCAATGAAGCATTTTAGACAAACCATGGTAAACAAAGGGGTCGTGGTACAACTATAGCACATGACCTTGATTTTTCCTGCTGCAACCCACAGATAGGAGTTTATGTGGAGAGACAGTCCCCTATGATGTTGATTCTGGGTTGGGAATGAAGCTGGCATGGCTCACCTGGCTACAGGTGTTGTGTTGTGTTCCTGGTGTGGCTGGAAAGGAGGTAAGGCCTCAGGGATGTTGAATAGTAATAGCATTCTTTACGAGGCACATTGATTAAAGGGCTGGTAGTTCCTGGAAGTTTGTGTATTTTGGTTTTTGGCACAGGATGTTGGCACATTTGTTCTGTTTTTCTGATGGCAGGCTTTATTTTGAAATGAAAACACACAGAGAACTAAGTTTCCTCTGGGGCCATCTGGTAGTGTGTCCGAAAACTGATTTGGAGAGAAGTATCTAGTGTTGGTCCAGAGTTACTTGGGGTTATGCTGATTCGTGCAGGCCCTAGCCACGGCCCTGAAACACAGGAGCAGGAATCCCAAACTGTAGCTCTGCCCGGAGCAGGAGAGCACTGACCAACAAATCGGATGTGTTAACATTTACTGTGAAAGCCCAAGGATGGGGGAGGGGCAGGTGTGAAAGTGCTTCAGTATCTGGAAGACTCCCCACTACCCTTTGTACTATCCTTTAGAAGCCACCTGGTTCAGCTTGCTCATGTTACTGGTGCAAGTAACCCTGTCTACTGCAATTAGTGGTTGGAGCAAGAACAGGACCCATGGGATGACCTTCCTTTCAAGCAAGGTCTGGCAGGGAATGATCATGGTGAGCACCAGAAAGCCAGTAATAAAATGTCTCTTGTGTAAGCATGATATTTACATGTATGCTGAGAATACATATGTCCAATGGTGTCTTAGCATGTAGTGATGGTATTGATAAAATTGTCCTAGGTTCTCTGCACCGACTGTTGAGTGACATCATTGAATCATCAAGTAGGGCATGCCAAAAACCTCACTGGCCCTTGATTCCCAAACCCACATCTAGTCCACCACCAAGTCTTGTCAATACCACCTTCGATCCACTTCTTTTTCTCCATAACCATGCTGGTATGAGCTACCATCTTCTCTTGCCTGGACTTCTGAGACAACTCTCTTTAATGGTTTACCCATAATTCCTCTGCCTCCAATCTATTTTGCTCACAGCAGCTAGTGGTCTTACCCCTCCCCCCTTTTTTATTAATCAGTAGACTTTTAAAAACATATTTTTATTGTTATTTTAGAGAGGAAGGGAGAGGGAGAGAGAGATAGAAACATCAATGATGAGAGAGAATCATTGGTGGGCTGCCTCCTGTATACCCCCTACTGGGGATCAAGCACACAACCTAGGCATATGACCTTGATCAGAATCGAACCTGGGACCCTTCAGCCCGCAGGCCAATGCTCTATCCACTGAGCCAAACCAGCTAGGTTGGTAGACTATTTTTTAGAGCAGTTTTAAGTTTACAAAAAGTTGAACACACAGTACAGAGTTCCCTTATGCCCCCTCTCTATTTCACTCCCAATTTGCCCTGTTATTAATATCATGCATGAGTGTGGTGCATTTGTTACAACTGTTGAACCAATTTTACTACATTATTATTAACTAAGGCACATAGTTGATATTGGGGTTCACTCTTGTAGTTGTTATAAAGTTCTATGGGTTTTAACAAATGCACATTGTCATGTATCCACCATTACAGTGTCAAGCAGAACGGTTTTCTGCCCTGAAAAAGCCCTGAGCTCCACCTGTTCAGCCCTTGCCTGAAGTCTTTTCCCAACGCGGATCTTACCCAGCCTCACTTTGCTCCACTTTCTCACTCAGCCTCACCTTGCTCCACTCTCTTTCTAATTTTCCGTCTTCACCCATATAGATCTTTTTGTTTCATTTCCTCAAACCACACTTCATTCTGTCTCAGTGTTTTGCTCATACTATTACTTCTCCTGAAATGTCCCTTTCTACCTCCTGGCTCCACCCCCAGACCTTATCATGGTTTGTAATTGTGTTTATGTGTGTGATTACTGAATTGACCTCCTTCTTGACTGTGAGCTCCTCACTAGCAAAGCTGTGCCACTGTATCCACAGTACCTGGCACATAGTAGGTTCGTGATAAGTATTTGTTGATTAATAATAATGAATCACTTAATAACTGAATAGAGAGTTTCACCTGATTGTGTGGAGCTTGGGAAGAGTAGAGAAGGTTTGCAATGACTTTAGAGGATGCAAGGGAAAGCTGACAGGAAACAAGTAAAAGATTTACCCAAAGGGCTGAGAATACCACTAAAGAGCTGTAGAGGCCTCAGACCATCAGATTGTGTCAATGGAGAGACCTGGATGGGTAGATATAGTGATTGAGAATTTATATTTTCTAGGGTGGAATTGTTCTGGTGATGACAAAGTATAGGGTATAGCCATAGGAGGACACTGAAGTGGGCTGGAATGGATGGTCCACAGAGCCAGCAAAATTCCTCCAGGATGAAGAAATGAGACAGGCATTTAGTAAATGTGAGGATATAACTAGGTTGGTAGATGACAGGACAAAAGGTGACTAGTTAATGGCGTGGACCTCAATGGGGCAGAGGTATTTCATACTAGAATAAAGGAGAGATTGCTTAGAAGGGAGCTACAGAATGTTGTTAGTGCCTCTCTGTATGTGGGGCATGGAGGAATAAATAGCTTGTACTTGAAAGGACTGCAGGGGAAGTGGTAACCTCAGGGGAAAGCCAGGTTTCAGTTCAGTGCAAGGTGGTGGGAGATTAGCTAGATCTCTGGTTGCATGTAACAGAAATCAACTCTAGCTATCTGTGGTCAGTAGGGAATGGAGTATTGGAGGAAGTATCCAAGGTTTAATCTCAGACACATTAAACAAGATAGTAGTGTCTAGGTGGTGTGGCTCAGTGGTTGAGCATTGACCCATGAACCAAGGAGGTCACTGGTTCAATTCCTGCTCAGGGAACATCTCCAGCCAATCAATGATTCTTTCTCATCGTTGATGTTTCTATCTCTCCTCCTCTCCCTTCCTCTCTCTTTTATTTTTATTTTTAAAAAATAAAAACATATTTTAAAAAAATAAACAAGATAGTAGCCATAAGCCCACCATTATGAGTGAGGAGAGGTGCTATGAAGGTCTTGGTGAGCTGGGAAGACACTCTAAAAGGTGTCTACTATAGTACTTCTATAAAGAAGTTGAGGAAGTAGGGGAATTTGTTCACCAACAGATAGGGTCCTAGGACACAAAGATAAATGTCTGGTGGGATAAAGAGAAGTACAAAGAAGTACGGAGATTAGATTGGCTTGTGGGTTCTAAATGGTGGTGTCAGGAAAGTGGTATCTAGAATGGTATTAATAGGAGACCTAAAAGCACATAGTGACAGCTGCCCCATCCATCCAATGTCTGAACTCCTGGTCCATTCCAGATATGTGTGCTCCCAGACTCATCTTCATCCACTGAATTGAATTTCTGACCTCCTCTACCGCATTCCCTTCCTTTGCCCCAGAACATCTCAGATCCTCACTGTGTCAACAAACCCTCTGCTACATCCCTTAGAAGCTGCATCCTCCATTGTTTTTTATTATTATTATTGATTTCAGAGAGGAAGGAAGAGGGAAAGAGAAATAGAAACATCAATGATGAGAGAGAGAATCATTGATCGCTGCCTCCTGCACACCCCCTATTGGGGATCGATCTCGGAACCCAGGCATGTGCTTTGACTGGAATCGAACCCTTTTCTATGATTATCAATTTCCTGGCCTTTATTCCACGCTTGTCAGACATAGACCATCTGCTAAGCTAGACAAGTCCAGCTCCCGAAACACCCTGTCCTGATTTTTCCTGGTCTGCCTTCCTCACATCCTTCTAGAATACGGGCCTGACACATACTGAGTGTTTTCTCCATTTCCTGAAATGACATTTCTTCTACACGAGTTGAGTCCCTGTCCCCAACACTTGGTTTAGGGTCAGGATCACCTGGTTCATATTCCCCAGACGGATTCTTTTCCTAACCTCTACATCACTAATATTCTAGCAGAGGGGACGCTCAGGGTAAGTGTAGAGAACGGCAGAGCATTTACATGGCCATGATATCACTGAATTCAGGGAAGTGATTATTTCTGGGATAGGAGGGAGATGGGAGGAGACCAGGAAAGGCTATGGGTGCTTCAATGTTTGGGCAATATTTTATTTCTGAAGATGAGTACACAAGCATTTATTATTCTTTATACCTTTTTTGGGATTCTGAAATGTTTCTATTTAAAATTTTAGAATTAGGGTCCTCAGCTTTTACCTTAGTGGAATGCCTGCAGGTGGATCTGGGGCTAGAGACAGCACTGATGGACTCTGGAGGCTAGGGGGAATTCAATCAAAATGTTCAGCACAAGAAGACCGAAGGGCAGAGGAGGGAGGAGGGTTTCTGGGCTCAGCGCCAAGATCTTAGACCACAAGGCTCTAGGTTCATTTGACCAACTGTGAAAGCCTATGAATCTATTGTGTTTACTGGTGAAAAGCCTCAAAATAGGCGATTCCCAGCTTATAAATTTATTTGCTGGCCTGCTGTCTGGAACTGGGAACAAGTTTTCCTATAGAAACAATATTATAAATGGTGGCTCTGCCCAAAGGCCAGCCTACAAAAGCTTATAGAACCCTAATGTATCTAAAATATTGTGCTAATACTACTAAAGACCCTGACCACTATTTATAACAGTATTTGTGTGAGAAAGTGCATTTAGAGTTTTAATGCCAGTAATACATATTCTTCATCCCTGTGAATCCTCTGGACTCCTGACCTTATTTCCACAGCGGCTGATTCTTATCATAATGGCTCCATATGTGGGGGAGGGCAGGGTAGTTGCTTTCTGTTGCTACAGGATTCAAGCTGGAGTTCCAAGCACTTCATCTCCACTGAGATGATCCCAACCCCACCTGTATGCTGGCCTGTGATCTAAGTGTAGCCTCCCAAGCACAATATGGAGTTTCTTATTTGTATGTGTTTTGCATGCCTATCACAAGCCAACACTTAAACTCTCATATTAGGGACCTCATTTGCATGTTTCTGGGACATCACAGGAGACCTCATTTCATAAGAGAAATGGTGTGGGAGACTTTGGGACTAATACAATCCCTGAAACACTGGGAAGGGAGATAAGCCCAGGACAGTCTTTGACTAGGAGATAGCATGGTTAAGAAGAGGAGTGAGGCCCTAGCTGGTTTGGCTCAGAGGACAGAGTGTCGGCCTGCAGACTGAAGGGTCCTGGCTTTGATTCCAGTCAACAGCACATGCCTGGGTTGCAGGCTCAATCCTTAGTAGGGAGCTCGCAGGAGGCAACTGATCAATGATTCTCTCTCATCATTGATGTTTCTATCTCTCCCTTTCCCTTCCTCTCTGAAATCAATAAAAACATATTTTTTAAAAGGAAGAGAATTCACCCTGATTTTGGTAAGAATATGATGGAAACTGTGCCTCAGGTTAGGACACTGGTGGCCTTAGCAAGGAGAAGTATTCCTGAGTGTTATACAGAGGACTGCACTCAAGCACTCTCACTTGCTTGCAGAGCTCACTTATAGAACTGAAAACTGGAAGATCCACGTGGCATTTTGGGACCTGAAAGCAAAACTATCATTTACAAAATGTCTTGCTCTTTGTAAAATAAACGTTGTAATTGTAGGAAACCTCATTACATCCAGAGTCCCTGCCACAGTGGTGGGGGAACAATGACATGTGGTGGGCCTAATGATATGGAGAAGTGGTGAGGAATAGCTTCTAAGGAAATAGTGAACACAGTTTTATACACAAAAGATATTTACCATAGTATAATTTATAACTGAAAACAAACTGAATATTCAGTAATAGTAAAAGTGCTGAAGTAATTTATGGTACATCCACATGAAATTCATGGCTCCCATATGCAATCATTTAAAATAATTTTGTGGCCCAGCTGGCATGGCTCAGTGGTTGAGCATCAACTTATGAACCAGGAAGTCAAGGTTTGATTCCTGGTTGAGTCCTATGCCTGGGTTGCGGGCTCATTTTTTCCCTACAACTTTACGCCATAATGAATTTTCTGGTGGTGTACAAAGAATTGCAGTTCAGATAATAACTGTCAAAATAATTTTACATATTAGATAATCACATATTAAATAACTTTTGAGCTTTACTATTTATTATCTTGGAGCATGATTGAATTAAGCAGTAGATTGTACTTTAAGACCAAAATAATCATTTGACAGTTTACCTGAACTCTGATACTTTCAGCAGCCTAGATGCTCTGTCAAAGGCTCTTGCCCTCTGCTAACTTTGCCTTGGGTCATATCTCCAGACTTCATCTTTATCTTGCTCCCTTGGCCTTGCTGGAATTCTATATAGGTTCTTCAACTCAAGTCTGACTCTTAATCTCTCCTAATCCTCTTGTCTTGATGTTTTAACAGTTCCCTGCTTCTCTAGCCAGATCTCTTTGAGACATAATTGAGACTTCAGACCAAGTACAAAGAGATTTCCTGAGGATCTTTGGACTTTCTTGCTCTGGGTTTCCAGGGTCCCCACCTGGCATGGCACCGCCAATCAGGCAGTAAAGCACACATTACTTTACTGGCCTTCTTTCCTTTCCCTCTCTCAGTTAGTTCTTCATGATGAACAGTTTTCTCAGCCAGTTAAGTTGCATGGACCAAATCTCCGTCCTGACCATCTAGCACCCTCCAGTGGCCATAAATGGGTGTGCCTTGGCTAGCAATGAGTTTCAGAGCTACACCCTACTGAGCATCCCAGGCCTGTTAGCGCCCTCCAGTGATAGTTAATAGGGGTTGCTATCAGAATCTACTATCAGATTTTGGCAAGCATTACTTCAGCCTGGCTCCTTCAACTTGCTGATGGAGAAATTCAACAAAGGCCCTGTCTCCCTTTTTATTTGGTGAATGTATTTGTATCAATACATGCTAAGATCTACATTCTGAAAGGAAAACCCTTTTCTGGTTTTGCATTTGGCAAGCAAGTAATAATAAGTACTGACTTAATTGAGTGCCAGATGCTGAGCTAAATACTTTACATACATTATCACATATAATCCTCACAACACTGGGAGGTAGGCACCTATTTCAAATCTTCATTTTACAGAGAAGGAAACAGACTTAAACTCAAGGTTATGCTTAAAGGTCAAGATCTCCCTGCTAGTTGATGGCTAACTTAAGCTTCAAAACCAGCCCACCTGCCTTGGGGCCCATGCTTCCTAATCACTAAGCCATACAGTCTCTGCAGAAAACTGGGATACCCAGAAGCCATGCTTTCTACCGTGTGTAAGTTAGTCTTTAGCAAGAAGAAAGAGTAAAAATATACAGAGAGAAGCAGCAACAAGATATAGAACTAGAGTTCTAACAAGGCTTCAGTCCTTGGTTCTAGTTGTTCCTGAGGCCCAGGAGCATCCTTGTCCTATTCCAGACTTGGCTGTTTCATCAGATACTTAAGTCCTCCTAATAACCACCCCTTTCAGTCTGTTTGATGTGGCTTCCTGACACTTGCAACGCAGGAGTCCTGCTAAAACAGAACACAAGTGGGGCACTTTTGAAGACAGTCTAAGAATTAACACCCAGAGCAGCATTAGACAGAATAGTCATGAATTGTGGGAACCATACTGGGTTATTTCAGTTTAAAAAAAGAAGAGACTGAGTCAAGTTACTAGAGACAAGTCACTCATTACTCAGAGACAAGTCAAAAGGAGGGTTTCTAAAAATATATATATGTGCACTAAACTCTGAGTACACTGAGCCACGGGCCTCAGGAAGAGCTAGAGGTGCAGCAGTAGCATCTCCCCCAGAGCCTTTTGACCTCTCAATGAATCAGCACCTCTCTCTTTGGGCCAGCCTTCTCAGCTTACTCATCTTACACCTGGCTGCAGAAGTGGTCACTCTAGCCCCTGTACCTCAATGGCCTTCCAGTTCCAGCACATCCCGAAATTGTGGTTTCCCTTTGTGTTCCTCATTGCAGGTTCCCAAGAGAGAAGACTTGACTTCTGCTTTTGCTTTTCTTTTTAAACCAAAACACACAAGACATAGGTCACTGGGTATAATTTATGGCCACTTCCTTGGACCAGGTGTCCAATTAGTTATGGTCATGGTCATATGGCCTACTGACAAGTCAGTAAGGTCAGTGGATAGAGATGTGAGCGGGCCAGTAATAATTGGTATCTCTAATCAAGCCCATTTAAATGTAATTTGAACTCTTGCCAATAACAAAAATTAAACACATTGTAGACATAGACAACCCATTCCCCAAACACCCTCTCTAATTATATCTCAAGTTGGCAAGAGAGTTCACCTTCTGGTGCTTGTAGGGTTGCATGCTACCTCTACCTCAAAGTGCACCTTCTTCAAGCTTCCAGTCCTGCCTGCACCTGCCCTAAACACTGCAGTGAGCCAGACCACTCCACTCACTTGGGAGTCTATTAATTTTTTCTCTCCTTAACCACACTAAAGACTTTGCTTAGTAAAGCATTTTGAAGATTTAGAAAGTGACTGCTCAGTCTGCTTAGGATTTATATCCCAAGCAGATGTGCCAAGAAGTCATAGGAATCAAACTGCTGTTCTGTGAGCAGAATAATATATGAACATGCCTTTTAGTAGTTTCGATTATACAGCTGTACAAATTGCAACGGAGTCTTCACAGCTAAAATTGCTTTTATCAAAAGCACATCACTTCCTCAGGGCAGATAGAGGTTTAAACATAGCAGGCATCATGAGGGGCATTAATCCTTGTACAATATTTCTCATTACTTGAAAAAAAATATTCCAGGAAATTAAGATATTGTAGTACTTAACTTACCTTGAGGAAACCTCTGCCCTTTATCATAATAACTGAACTAAGTAATATGATGAATAGAAGGAGCTCTAAATAATGACAACATCATCTTAAACTTTTAGTCTCTGTGAGCCTCGGTTTCTTCAACTGTTAAACTGAATATTAGTATCCATCTTACAGTGTTGTAAGGAGCCAATGAGAGCTTTATGAAGAGCTTATCAAAATGCTAATCATAGTAAGTGTTCAATAAATGTTAGTTGCTATAATTTCATTACATTTTGTTTGTCACTTTACTATTTGTCAAGGTGTGTTTCAGCACAGTTTCTCATTTTATCCTTCCAACCTATAGGCAGATATGATGATAAATAGATCCTGATTTTATAGTACAACAAACAGAAACAGAGAGGTTAAATAAACTATCTGGGGTAAGTGACTTTTCCAAGATAACACAGACAATAATTCACATCTCTGACTTCCACTGAGTGTTCTTTCTGCACAGAACTCTTAAGTCCTGTGACTGGGATTTTAATGAAAGGAGAAACTTAGTATTATACTAAAAAAAAAAATCCTCCACAACTTCCATCCAAGAATTGTTACTCAGCTAGAGACGCTGTGTGGATATCCATTTTTTGGCAGCATGGAAAGCTAGATAACCTGTAGGGCCTATTAGCTTTGAGATAATTAAATCCTGATGAAAACTAACATGCATTGTTGCAGTTTCATGAAAGGAATCAAAAAGAAAAAAAAAAGTGAGCTCAAATAAGAGCAGGGAGCAAATACAAAAGCCAGAGCTGGCATGGGCATATGCCAGCACCAATCCCGGACAATCCTGGAGGCACATTACAAGGTGTGGGAATTACACCTGAGATTTCTGCTTTGAGCACAGCTCAAAAAAAAAAGCTTCAGAGACCCCTGATGAGTTAGTTGCAACTCAGAGCTCCTCTCAGAATCAAATGCAAATACTCCCTGGAGGAAAGCAACTCCTAGTTTGCATCCTTGGGATTTCCATAAATTAAGTTCAACAAAATATCAGCTAACAATTTTTAAAAAGTCACCAACACATAGGCCACCATTAGGTCCAACATAAACAGCAAATAATATATTTATAAGGACTAAATAACTGGAATTGGATTATTAAATAACCTATTATGAACCCTATAAAGAAATACAATATGGAAAAAATAAATTTAAAAAATATGAGACTAGCCCTAGCCGGTTTGGCTCAGTGGATAGAGTGTTGGCCTGCAGACTGAAGGGTCCCAGATTCGATTCCGGTCAAGGGCATGTACCTTGGTTGTAGGCACATCCCCAGTAGGGGGTGTGCAGGAGGCAACTAATCGATGTTTCTCTCTCATTGGTGTTTCTAACTCTCTATCCCTCTCCCTTCCTCTATGTAAAAAATCAATAAAATATATTAAAAAAAAAACGAAACATGAGACTATTAAAATAACCAAAAATATTAGTAAATGAAGCAAAGAAAACTTTTTGGACCAATAGGTATTCTAGATTTTGAAATTAACAACTCAATGAATGTGTTAAAAACAAAATAAACACAGCCTAAGACAGGACTAGTGTCCTGGAAGTAATATCTGAAGAAACTACCCAGAATGCATGCAGTACAGTGTGCAGGAGGTGGAAATATGAAAGGGGTAAAAAGACACACAGGGTAGAACAAGGATTAACATATGCCTAATCAGAATAAGAGAAAAGGAGAAGGCAATATTGAAAAAGATAATGACCAAGAATTTTCTTGAACTGATTAAAGATAAGTCCACCAGTAGGGAAAGCATAGCATATGTCAACCATGATAAACAGAGAAATCCACACCTGGACATATTGTGATGAAACAGCATAACACTAAAAGTGAAGGCCTTAAAAATCTCCGAGGGGGGGTTGTGGGGGGGCAGGAAGAGCACCTAAAAGAACAAATAATAAGCTACTAGAGAGTTTTTTTAAAGGAAGTATAACAATAATTTATTAATGCTCCCAACAACCCAATGTAGTAGTTACTGTTATTATTTCTGTTTTAAGGTAAGAAAACTTTGGCTGAGAGGGAAAGCCCAAGGTCCTACAGATATACAGCAATAAGGATATAGCACAAAAACACAAGAATGAGAGGGGAAAGTAGGTCATAAAATTCTGCTTCAGCCATATGCAAAACAACATATGAATCTTAGAACATAACCTTAGAATAAAGCTTAGAAACATAACACAGTAAAAAAAAAAAAGAAAAGTGCCCTAGGTGGTTTGGCTCAGTGGATAGAGAGTCAGCCTATGGACTAACAGGTCCCAGGTTCAATTCCAGTCAAGGGCACATGCCCAGGTTGTGGGCTCAATCCCCAGTAGTGGCAGTGCAGGAGGCAGCCGGTCAATGATTCTCTCTCATCATTGATGTTTCTATCTCTTTTTCCCTCTCCATTCCTCTCTGAAATCAATAAAAATATATTTTAAAAATAAAATCAATTGCCAAATGGGCTCATCTTTAACTGGATTTTTACAATCTATATATATAAAACCCTAATATGCAAATAGACTGAACGGCGGAACAACCGAACAACCGGTTGCTATGATATGCGCTGACCATCAGGGAGCGTGCATGGAGCATGCTGGACATTGGCCGTGGCAGGATGGTGGAGCAGGTGAGCGGGGGTGCCTGACCAAGGCAGGGTGCCTGACCAAGGCAGGGTGCCAGTCGCTGTCATTGGAGTGAGCCTCTGGTGGTTACTGAAAATTCTTTGCTCCTGTGTGCCATGGTCCCGCCGGGTGCTCACCCCTGCTGCCATCAGCAGGTACAAGAGGTAGCTACTGGCCCTGATTGCTCCTCAGGGCTTCTCCACCTCCCCCTGCTCCTGAGGGGTGATGGGAGCAGCAGCTGCCACTCACACCAGCTGATGGCACTGGCTCTGCTTGCACCCACTGCTGGCACTGGCCCCAATGGCTCCACACTGTCAGCGGGTGTGTGTCAGCGGGTGTGAGCAGGGCTGGTGCCATCAGCATGTGGGAACAGCGGTGGTGGGAGCGGGACTGCCGGCAGACAGGGGACCGGGAGTCACAGTAGGAGGGGCCGGGTTGGGGCATGGATGATGGGCCGAGACCCACCCCTGTGCCCAACACAGTCTCATGCCCATAGTTCCTTTCAAGGTGCATGAATTCGTGCACTGGGCCCCAAATATATATTTAAAAACCACTGGTTAATCCGTCTGACTGATGGGTGAGCGAGATAATCAGCCTCTAGAGTTTAACTGCCAATTTTTTGTAGTGAATCTCAAAAAGGCTTCCTACATAATTAGTGAAAGATAATGATGGAAGTCATTCGTGTCTTGGGATTTTAAATTCCTGGTCCTGTATGTTCTTCCAAATGAAACAGTCTAATAATACAGCTCTAATAAGAGGTGTGCTGGAGGGGAATCCAAGATGGCAGCGTAGGTAAACACCTAAACTGCTGCCTCGCACAACAATTTCAAAACTACAACTAAAAGACAAAACGTCTATCACCCAGAACCACAGGAAAGCTGGCTGAATGGAAGTTCTACAACTAGAAGGAAAGAGAAAAGAGCATTGAGACGTGCACAAGCGCTGGAAAGCTGAGGTACGGAGACACAGAATTTGGCTGGCAGCAGGCATTGCATTTTTCAACCCAAAGGGAGACAGGCCCCCAAAAACTCTGATACGGGGAAAAGCTGGACTGTCTGCCATTGGGTCAGAAAGTGAGGGGGGCTTGCTTGCAGAGCTGCACGCAGGAATAATTGTTTACTGCACTAGGGCGCGGGGCGCGGGGACACGGGACCGGGTCGGAGACACAGAGCCGGCTAACTGGCAGGCATCGCTGTTTGCCACGCCCTAGCCTAATGACGCCCTGAGACCCCGCCCCACACAACCTACAAACCCATCCAAGCTCCAAGCAGCGGCTTTAGCATAAGAAAGGCCTGCCCTATCACAGCTTAACCTAGCAAACTTGCAGCCCGGGTCAGACAGCTCCAAAACCTCCAAACCCCAAGCAAAGAGGAGAAAACTGTAGCTCTCACTGTAGCTCCTGCTGGGTGGACTCAGACAGTAGCTGACCTGCACTCCATTGGAGATCCAGAAGCCAGTGTACCTAGTGGTCAGTGTGAGACACCAGATTTCAACTCCTCACATCCATAAGTGACACATTCAAGAGGCAGACTCAGTGAGCACCAAAGCCCCACTGAAACAAGTCCTGCACCATAAGCGTGTCTCCAGCACAGCAGTTCTTCCATTATAGACACAGCGAGTCCTCACAGCCAATTGGTCTGGAGGTCAATTCCTCCCAGTGTACCAACAGCAATCAAGGCTTAACTACACCAAGACTTGCACTCAGCCCACAAAGGGGTGTACCAAGAGCGTCCACCTCAAGTGACTGGGGAGGCTGAGCTACTGCCCCCTAAAGGTCACCTACCACACAAAGCCACTCCATCAACACAGGGAAGCAGCCAAAATGCGGAGACAAAGAAACATGTCACGAATGAAAGAAATGGAGGAAAGCAAGCTACTAGATGACATAGAGTTCAGAACCACATTTATAAGGTTAGTCAAGAATCTTCTAAAAACCTCTGAGGAACTTAGTGAGACCTTTAAGGATCTTAATGAGAATGTCAAAAAAAATGGAAAAGGACCAGTCAGAAATGAAGCATACACTGTCTAAAATAAAGAATATACAGAAACTCAACTGTAGATCAATGTACCCCAAGAATCAAACCAAAGATCTGAAATATGAGGAAACAAAAAACACCCAACCAGAAAAACAAAAAGAAAAAAGAATCCAAAAACATGAAGATAGTGTAAGGAGCCTCTGGGACAACTTTAAGCGAACCAATATCCGAATTTTTGGGGTGCCAGAAGGGAGAGAGCAAAATATTGAAAACCTATTAGAAGAAATAATGACAGAAAACTTGCCCTACCTGGTGAAAGAAATAGACTTACAAGTCCAGGAAGCGCACAGAACCCCAAACAAAAGGAATCCAAAGAGGACCACACCAAGACACATCATAATTAAAATGCCAAGGGCAAAAGACAAAGAGAGAATCTTGAAAGCAGCAAGAGAAAAACGGTTAGTTACCTACAAGGGAGTACCCATACGACTGTCAGCTGATTTCTCAGCAGAAACTATGCAGGCCAGAAGGGAGTGGCAAGAAATATTCAAAGTGATGAACAGCAAGAACCTACAACCAAGATTACTCTACCCAGCAAAGCTATCATTCAGAGTTGAAGGTCAGATAAAGAGCTTCACAGACAAGAAAAAGCTAAAGGAGTTCATCGCCACCAAACCAGGATTACATGAAATGCTGAAGGGTATTCTTTAAGAAGAGGAAGAAGAAGAAAAAGATAAAGATAAAAATTATGAACAACAAAATGACATCAAATACATACCTACCAACAAGTGAATCTAAAAATCAAGTGAATGAAAAATCTGAAGAACAGAATGGATTGGTGAATATAATAGAATCAGGGACATAGAAAGGGAGTGGACTGACGACTCTCAGGGGAAGCAGGTGTGAGGGGTGTGGGAAGAGATTGGACAAAAATCTTACTCCTATGGATAAAGACAGTTGCGGGGGGTAAGGGCATGGGGTGGGGTGGGGAATCAGGTGGAGGGGAGCTATGGGGAAAAAAAAAAAAGAGGAACAATTGTAATAATCTGAACAATAAAGATTTATTTTAAAAAAATAAATAAACTATAGATATATTTGTACCGCACTAAATTTACATATTAGTCAAGTTCTAATTCTTTTTTATAGTAAATTTTATGTAAATATATTTAGTTGTATTTAAATATTTTTCAAAATATTTGGAAAGTGCCCAATCCAAATCACTAACGATTAGGGAAAAAAATAAAATAAACAAAAAATCACTAACAATTAGAAAGCAAAATTAATATTGTTTGATATTTTCATGCTATAGCTTAAGAGCCAGAACACTTTGAAAAGATATTGTCTTATTTTTCAATCCTTATAATAAATTCAAAATCACTAGACCAATTTAAAATGATTTCTCCTGTTCTCTGTATTTCTTGCATACCTTAATAGCTTGTAATTATCATTAAAACATCTTTGAATTGGATGTTTTGAGTTTTACCATGTTTTGTGTGGTGGTGTGTATTTAATGTGATAATATACTATCTTCCACTAATCAAAGTCCATAAACTTGATCTTCCCTCAAGAATTTCACCCAAAAAAAAATCTCAACATTGCATGCTCTTTTAGTATGGTAGAGTGTTTACTAGACATAATGCATGCAATTTTCCCTTCATGAAAAATAATGATTAATTTGTTTTCATAGGGGTAAGCCAGCTTAGTGATTTATTAGGTTTGATGCATTATGAATTGGAAGATATGATTTAAAAGATTTCTGTATAATTTTTCATTCTTTTGATTAGTTATATAATCTGAAATTAATACTATAATTTCCTGGAAAAGAAAAAAGGATTTTCTCATAGGTAATTAAGATAGGCTCTCAAAAATGCATCCTTACTGAGTCTGTATTTACTAATATGCCAGGTCTCATATTCTCCTACAGTTTTTTAAAAAATATATTTTTATTGATTTTAAAGAGGAAGGGAGAGGGAGAGAGAGATAGAAACATCAATGATGAGAAAGAATAATTGATCGGCTGCCCCCTGCACATCCCACACTGGGGATCGAGCCCACAACCCGGATATATGCTCTGACTGGGAATCGAACCGTGACTTCCTAGTTCATAGGTTGACATTCAACCACTGAGCCACTCTGACCAGGCAGTTTTTTTAGTTTTTAAAAGTTATATTCATGAGAGAATCCAAGATGGCGGCGTAGGTAAACACCTAAACTGCTGCCTCGCGCAACAATTTCAAAAATTCAACCAAAAGACAAAACGTCTATCACCCAGAACCACGGGAAAGCTGGCTGAGTGGAAGTTCTACAACTAGAAGGAAAGAGAAAAGAGCATCGAGACGTGCACGAGCGCTGAAAAGCTGAGGTACGGAGGCGCGTGATCCGGGCTGGCGGCGGGTGTTGCTTTTTTCAACCCAAAGGGAGACAAGCCCCCGATTACTCTGAAATCCAGTTTCTGGGGAGACGGGGGGGACCCAAACTCCTACGGGGAGAAGCTGGACTGTCTGCCAGTGAGGGTGGCTTATTTGCAGAGCTGCGCACAGGAATAATTGTTTACTGCACTGGGGCACGGGACTCCGTGACGCCCTTGGGGACACAGAGCCTGCTAACTAGCAGCCATTGCTGTTTGCCACGCCCTAACCTAGTGACGCCCTGAGGCCCCGCCCTGCACAACCTACAAACCCACCCAAGCTCCAAGCAGCAGCGTTAGGAGAAGAAAGCCCCGCCCTATCGCAGCTTAACCTAGCAAACTTGCAGCCTGGGTCAGACAGCTCCAAAACCTCTAAACCCCAAGCAAAGAGGAGAAAACTGTAGCTCTCACTGTAGCTCCTGCTGGATGGCCTCAGACAGTAGCTGACCTGCACCCCATTGGAGATCCAGAAGCCAGTGTACCTAGTGGTCAGAGTGAGACACCAGATTTCAACTCCTCACATCCATAAGTGACACATTCAAAGGCAGACTCAGTGAACACCAAAGCCCCACTGAAACAAGTCCAGCCCCATAAGTGTGTCTTCAGCGCAGCAGTTCTTCCATTATAGACACAGTGAGTGCTCACAGCTAATTGGCCTGGAGGTCAATTCCTCCCAGTGTACCAACAGCAATTAAGGCTTTAACTGCATCAAGTCTTTGCACTCAGCCCACAAAGGGGTGTACCAAGAGTGTCCACATCAGGTGATTGGGGAGGCTGAGCTACTGCCCCCTATAGGTCATCTACCACACAAAGCTACTCCATCAACACAGGGAAGCAGCCAAAATGAGAAGACAAAGAAACATGTCACGAATGAAAGAAACGGAGGAAAGCAAACTACTGGATGACATAGAGTTCAGAACCACATTTATAAGGTTACTCAAGAATCTTCTTAAAACAGCTGAGAAACTTGATGAGACCTTCAAGGAGCTTAATGAGAATGCCAAAAAAATGGAAAAGGATCAGTCAGAAATGAAGCATACACTGTCTGAAATAAAGAATATACAGAAACTCAACTGTAGATCAACGTACCCCAAGAATCAAACCAAAGATCTGAAATATGTGGAAACAAAAAACATCCAACCAGAAAAACAAAAAGAAAAAAGAATCCAAAAATATGAAGATAGTGTAAGGAGCCTCTGGGACAACTTCAAGCGAACCAACATCCGAATTTTTGGGGTGCCAGAAGAAGGGAGAGACCAAAATATTGAAAACCTATTAGAAGAAATAATGACAGAAAACTTTCCCTGCCTGGTGAAAGAAATAGATGTACAAGTCCAGGAAGCGCACAGAACCCCATACAAGAGGAATCCAAAGAGGACCACACCAAGACACATCATAATTAAAATGCCAAGGGCAAAAGACAAAGAGAGAATATTAAAAGCAGCAAGAGAAAAACAGTTAATTACCTACAAGGGAGTACCCATACGACTGTCAGCTGATTTCTCAACAGAAACTATGCAGGCCAGAAGGGAGTGGCAAGAAATATTCAAAGTGATGAGCAGCAAGAACCTACAGCCAAGATTACTCTACCCAGCAAAGCTATCATTCAGAGTTGAAGGTCAGATAAAGAGCTTCACAGACAAGAAAAAGCTAAAGGAGTTCATCACCACCAAACCAGGATTACATGAAATGCTGAAGGGTATTCTTTAAGGAGAGGAAGAAGAAGAAAAAGGTAAAGATAAAAATTATGAACAACAAAATGACATCAAATACCTACCAACAAGTGAATCTAAAAATCAAGTGAATAAAAAATCTGAAGAACAGAATGGACTGGTGAATATAATAGAATCAGGGATATAGAAAGGGAGTGAACTGACGATTCTCAGGGGAAGCAGGTGTGAGGGGTGCGGGAAGAGATTGGACAAAAATCTTACTCCTATGGATGAAGACAGTGGCGGGGTTAAGGGCATGGGGTGGGGTGGGGAATCAGGTGGAGGGGAGCTATGGGGGGAAAAAATAGAGGAACACCTGTAATAATCTGAACAATAAAGATTTATTAAAAATTAAAAAAAAAAAAAAAAAAAAGTTATATTCATTAGTTTAAATGTTTGTGAAAGTAGAGTAGACTTTGGCATTTGTCCAGAAGCCTTTGTGATTCCCCTAATTTAAAACAAACAAAACAACAATAACAACAAAAATAAAACTTTAGAGCATAAAACTTGGTCTATAGAGAGAAAAATCAAGTTGCAAAGAGAGAAGCAGAATTCAAGAGAACCAGATCATGACAATTCCCCTGTACTCGATGCTATTTTCTTCCTGAAACTCGGCTGCCTCCCAGAGATAACCCTTTACCTATACAGTAAATTCCCTCTCTAGCTTCAAGCTACTTCAAGTTGGTTTCTTTTACCTTCATCAGGAGTCCTAATAAATATATTTATGCTGAACTATCTGGTAGTATATATATATAATTCATTCCATTGCATGGACCCATTGACTTTCAGTTAATCTTTTTGATATCTTACTGATGTCATAGAGTTAAGAATCCTTTTGCTAAAGAAAGGAACCTGAACCAGATGGGTTCAATCTGACTTGCAAAAAAGATTTCAGGGCTCAACGAGCATACCAAATAGAAGCATCCTTTACAGAAGGCTGCCCATTCTTATTTGGGTGATCCACAGATTACAATGTACAACTAGATTTAAGTGATAAATGAAAAGAGTAAAGGGATTTCAATATCCCAGTTCTCTGCAATATAGGTAGTATCTCTTTCTTTGAAGACTAATACTAAAACCAGATGCTTAGCTTTATGATTTCCTTCTCTCAAATAAGATAAGAAAAAAAAACATACATAAGTCAGTTAGCATTATAAGGATTATTAGCTTTGCTGAAAACATAATGTCTTTGGGGCTTTGAATGAAAGTCCTAATTTAAACCATTCCTAGAATGAATAAATATTCAAAAAGAGTACTACACAAACTTTGCCTGCCTCAGGCTAACAAGTATTTATGACCCTATCATATGCATTCTTTTTTGGAATTTTTCTTTCATCTGAGAAGTGATTCTTTCACCTGGATATCTTTTAGAAATCAAATTTAGGTACAAAGCAGTGACAGCTTAGATCTTGCCCTATATATAATAAATCAATTCATACAACTTTTTTCCATTAAGAACAGCTCACTAATAGCCAAGTGGGCATGCTTTAAATTAACCTGATATACAAGAATCAAGTCAGGTTGTAAATCTTTGTATTATAGTCTCACCATCTAATTATATGTTTTGTAAGAGTCCCTTAAAGGGTGTACACTTTGTAATTAACATTTTAGCAACATCAGGATTGAAATTACATATAGTGTCTCAAAATACTCTGTAAGCCCTAGGTGGTTTGGTTCAGTGGATGGAGCGGCGGACTGCGGACTGAAGGGTCCCGGGTTCAATTCCCAGTCAGGGCACATGCCTGGGTTGTAGGCTCAGCCCCTGGTGTGGGGCATGCAGGAGGAAGCTGATCAGTGATTCTCTCTCATCACTGATATTGCTATTTAACTCTCCCTCTCTGAATCAATAAAAATATTTTTAAAAAATACTCTGTAAACTCCTAGGAGTTGTTTAGTAGAATGTGGAATTGGATTAATAACAGCAATGGGAGAGTTGGGCCAGAAGAGAAGAAATGAAACAATATGGAAACATTGTGGCACCAGACTTGGCAATGGGCAAAGGCCAAGGGTAAGGAACAACACGGAAAGGACATGAGAGCAAGTATGAACCAAAATTTTGCTCATTCTGAAATACAGTTATACCTAGGATATGGAAACTGGCAAATTGCCTGAGCCCCACTGTGTTGGGGTTTATGTGGACTTCAGGATTAAATTAGATCAACTCCATGAATCAGAATGACAGTGAGGGGAGACAGAGGAGGAGGCATTGCTATTAATTAAACAGCAATGATTCAAAACATTGTGGCAAAGTGAGTACGTATGCATCTCAACCAAATTCACGTGTGCAGGGGATGAATATAAGTTTATTTTCCTATAATACTTAGTTTCTGTTATAAGCTTCCATTCCATTGGGTGGATAAATCAGGATGGAGTAAGAAAACAGAAACCATACAGGTGTTTCAGACAGGAGGGGATTTAATATGGGGAATTATTTGCTTATATCACTGTTGGAAAAGGTTTAGGGAAGCAAAGGCCAGGGAAAACCACCAATAATCTGAGGAAATAAGAAGTTGCACCCTGGAGGCTAAATAGCATGATATTAAACAATGATTGGGTTACCAAAGAGATCAAAGAAGAAATAAAAAGCATCATAGCAACAAATGACAATGAAAACACAACAATCTAAAAATCAATGGGACACAGCAAAAGCAGTCTTGAGAGGGAAGTTCATAGCTCTACAGGCCTATCTCAAAAAATAAGAAACAATGGTAATAAATTATCTAACCCTACAACTCAAAGAGTTAGAAAGACAGCAACAATAAAAGCCCAGCATAAGCAGAAGGAAGGAAATAATAAAGATCAGAATGGAGATAAATGACATAGAGACCAAAAAAACAACAACAACAAAAACCAATACAAAAGATCAACAAAACCAAGAGCTGGTTCTTTGAAAGGATAAACAAGATTGATGAACCTCTAGCCAGGCTCACCAAGAAGCAAAGAGAGAGGACCCAAATAAATAAAATCAGAAATGAAAGAGGTAAAGTAACAACCGATCCCATAGAAATACAAACGAATATGAAAAAATACTATGAACAACTCTATTCCAATAAAATGGACAACCTAGATGAAATGGACATATTCTTAGAAAAATACAAACTCCCAAAACTCAATCAAGAAGGAAAAAAAACTGCTTAAGCTGTTAACTACCGAAGAAATTGAAGCAGCCATCAAAAATCTTCCAGCAAAAAAAAGTCCTAGTACTGGCGGCTTTACAGGGGAGTTCTACCAAGCATTCAAAGAAGAACTAAAACCTATCCTTCTTAGACTATTCCAAAAAATTCAAAAGAAAGGCACACTTCCAAGCTCTTTCTATGAAGCCAGCATTACGCTAATCCCAAAACCAGATAAAGACACCACAAAAAAGAGAGAACTACAGGCCAATATCCTTGCTGAACATAGATGCTAAAATCCTCAACAAAATTCTAGCAAATCGGATTCAGCATTACATTTAAAGATCATACACCATGACCAAGTGGTATTTATTCCGGGGTTGCAAGGATGGTACAATATCCATAAATCAATAAATGTGATACATCACTTAAACAAACTGAGAGACAAAAATCACATAATCATATCAATTGAAGCAGAAAAAAGCATTTAACAAAACCCAACACCTTTTCTTGATAAAAACTCTCAGCAAAGTGGGAATAGAGGGATCATACCTCAACAAAATTAAACCCTTATATGACAAACCTAAAGCCAACATCATACTCAATGGGCAAAAACTAAACTCATTTTCCCTAAGAACAGGAACAAGACAGGGATGCCCACTTTCACTACTCCTGTTTGATATAGTACTGGAAGTGCTAGCCATAGCGATCAGACAAGATGAAGAAATAAAAGACATCCAAATTGGAAAAGAAGAAGTAAAACTGTCCTTATTCATAGATGACATGATACTATACATATAAAACCCCAAAGACTCCATCAAAAAACTACTAGACCTAATAAATGAATTTGGCAATGTAGCAGGATACAAAATTAACACCCAGAAATCTATGGCCTTTTTATACACCAATAATGAACTCACAGAAAGAGAAGTGAGAAAAAAAATCCCATTTACCACTGCACCAAAAAAAAATTAAGATACCTAGGAATAAACTTAACTAAGGACATAAAAGACCTATACTCGGAAAACTACAGGACATTGAAAAAAGAGACAGAGGAAGACATAAACAAATAGAAGAACATACCATGTTCATGGATTGGTAGAATCAACATCATTAAAATGTCCATACTACCCAAAGCAAACTACAGATTCAATGCAATTCCCATTAAAATACCAACGGCATATTTCAAAAATCTAGAACAAACTCTCCAAAAATTCATCTAGAATAAAACAAGATCCCGAATAGCTGCAGCAATCCTGAGAAAGAAGAACAAAGTTGGGAATCACAATACCAGATATCAAGCTATATTACCAAGCCATGGTTCTCAAAACTGCCTGGTACTGGCATAAGAACAGACATATAGACCAATGGAACAGAACAGAGAAGCCAGAAATCCACCCAAGCCATTATGCTCAATTAATATTTGACAAAGGAGGCAAGAGCATACAATGGAGTCAAGACAGTCTCTTCAATAAATGGTGCTGGGAAATTTGGTCAGATACATGCAAAAAAAATGAAACTAGACCACCAACTTACACCATACACAAAAACAAACTCAAAATGGCTAAAGGACTTAAATGTAAGACAGGAAACCATAAAAATCCTACAAGACTCCATAGGCAGCAAAACAGCAGACTTATGTCGTAGCAATATCTTTACAAACACAGCTCCTAGAGCACTGGAGACTAAGGAGAAAATAAACAAATGGGACTACATCAAAATAAAAAGCTTCTGCACAGCAAAAGAAGCCATTAACAAAATAACAAGAAAGCCCACTGCATGGGAGAACATATTTGCCAATGATATTTCCGATAAGGGTTTAATCTCCAACATTTACAGAGAACTCATAAAACTTAACAAAACGAAGATAAACGATCCAATCAAAAAATGGGCAAAGGATCTAAATAGACACTTTCTGAAAGAGGACATACAGAAGGCCCAGAGCCATATGAAAACATGCTCAAAGTCACTAATCGTCCGAGAGATGCAAATCAAAACAACGAGATACCATCTCACACCTGTCAGAATGGCTATCATCAACAAAACAACAAACGACAAGTGCTGGTGAGGATGTGGAGAAAAAGGAACCCTCGTGCACTGCTGTTGGGAATGCAGACTGGTGCAGCCACTGTGGAAAACAGTATGGAGTTTCCTCAAAAAGTTAAAAATGAAACTCCCACTTGACTCAGTAATCCCACTTCTAGGACTATATCCAAAGAAACCAGAAACACCAATCAGAAAGGATATATGCACCCCTATGTTCATAGCAGCACAATTTACAATAGCTAAGATTTGGAAACAGCCTAAATGCCCATCAGCAGATGAGTGGATTAAAAAACTGTGGTACATCTACACAATGGAATACTATGCCACTATAAAAAAGAAGGAATTCTTACCATTTGCAACAGCATGGATGGAACTGGAGAGCATTATGCTAAGCAACATAATCCAGTCGGAGAAAGATAAATATCACACGATCTCACTCATACAGTATGTGCGATATAATGATCAACATAATTTGATGAACAAGAACAGATCCAGAGACAAATGGTAGGGGAGGGAGCGGGTTAGAGAGCAACCAAAGGACTTGTACGCATACATATTAGCATAACCAATGGACACAGACCCAATGGCCCCAATGGGGCGGTGGGGCTTGCCTGGGATGGGAATGGCTGGGGGTGGGAAGTGGGGGTCAATTGAGGAAAAAGAAGACATATGTAAAACTTTAGACAATAAAAAAAAAAAGAAATTGCAGAAAATTTAAAAGCTATCTCAGCTGCCTGCATGGCCAAGGCAGAGGGAATTCAAGGGGACACCCAGAAACCACTTCAATACTTCATCTTGCTGCCTGTTGAGTCCCATGTTCTCTCGATGTTGGAGAAACAATAACGGCTTCTGCTTCTCTTCTATCTTCCAAATCTCACTTGAATGCCTCTCACTGACTGAATCTAACTAAGACTAGTAACAGGGGAGTTTGCCAAGAGTAGTTGCTAGGCTTCCTGCTCCTGCAATATCGGGAAGAGCTTACAAGAATAGGGAAGGTTTTGAATACCAACAGACAATATCTGGCACATGGTGGAAATTTAAACTCAGCTAACTCAAAGGTCCCCTACTCTTTCTCCAGGATTTGGGGTAGTGGGTACAAGCAGCTTTTATGAGCCCTAAAGTTTATACAATTGGGAGGGAAAGTTCATTACAAAAAGAATACAAAATAAATTAGGTGCAACCTTGAATTTTTATTTACAATGGGACATCACAACTAATTATTCATCTTAATAAGTTTACAAGTACACAAATATAACAAATTCCAGAAAAATCACTTGGTATCTTTATTAATTAACTATCCAAGGTGTTGTTACAGCTTCAATACTGGTAATGTCATGTAAATCTTTAGAATTGTCAAATCCAAAAAAACTTCTATCAAGTTTCTTTCATACAATAACTATTTTGGTTTTCAAGTTCAGAATTTGATGTTTACATTGTTAGCTCTACTGATATAGACTGCCCTGGATGCTCACTCTAACCAGATTTCCACCTGTTCAAAAATGACAGGCAAGAAGGTCTTAAAGAACAACTTGCTCCCAGTTTCACCAGCCTTAGGGAGGGTTCTTCTTGGAACTGAGCCCAACATTAATAACATAGTGAAAAGGGGAGACAACCGTAGCATCTGCTTTATAATCATGGTGCACTAGCCTTTTTATTAAGTAGTTTTTCTTGTGGGAAGCAAGAGCTAACCTGTTCTAGATATAAATCTATATAATAAGCCAGGTTCTAGTATAACATTTATCCATTTGCTGATTTCAAAATACTAACCTTGAAAGAAGAAAACATGCCTATGAGGACTTACTACCAGTCTGAATTTTCTTAGCCAATTCCTCACACACACACAGCTTTTTTTTTTTTCAGAGAGGGAAGGAGAGGGATAGAAACATCAATGATGAAAGAGAATCATTGATCAGCTGCCTGCACGCCGCCTACTGAGGATGGAGCCCACCATCTGGGCATGTGCTCTGACCAGGAATTGAACCATGATCTCCTGTTTGACAGGTCAACGCCCAACCACTGAGCCACTCCGACTGGGCAACACACAACTTTTTAGAGAAATTTTCCAGCATGATTTGCTGCAATTAGAGGGGAAGTGCAGCTGCTACAATCTAGCAGTGAGATTCCTGGGCTTAAGAGAGGTTTGCTGATTGGTTCCTTGGCCTGCAGCAAGAAATTGAATCGGGCTAGATCAGTTTGGATAGTGAATGAACTTTTCTTGAACTCTCATCTTTCACTTTCTTATACACGACACCTTTCTTTGAACTCTCATCTCTCAGTTTCTTATACATGACAGCTAAATTTCCATTTTCCTCTCTTCCCAGGATGAAAATTTTCATTAGACAATGTGATATACAGTAAGCAATTATAATGAAAATCAACCTAACTATAGCAGACACTACTAGTTCCTTACCCTAAATATGTTCTCTCCTTCTTCCTTAGTAATAGAACTCCTATATTATTGGGAGCATTATTATATTGAGCTAAAAGATCAACTTTTCTTTAAAACCATATGGCCTCATGACTAAATTCTGGACAAATAGATTAATGCAGAAATGTCATGAGGAACTTGGAGACAGACTCCTTAGAAGTGAACTTAATCAGCCTGCAGGTCTTAAAAGTCCTTTTGCCTTTCCTTCTTTTTCCTGTCTGGAATGTGCAGGTGATGGATATTTCCAATAGCCATCTAGGACCATTACTAGCTATGCCCTAGAATGGTTGACCTATAATGTAGAAGGAAACTGGATATATGATAACTATGGAGCTGCCAAATCAGCCCTAAGTATCTCTTTCTAAACTTCTTTCATGTCAAAGAGAAATAAAATGCCTTACTTAAGCTGTTATTTTGAATTTTCATTTATGTGCAGCTGGATCTAATCATAACTGATAAAATAAACAAGCCTGGTAACACATTTTATTGTACCCTAAATGGACAACTTAGGAGTTAAATATCTTTCTTCTTCTCTAATACATTATTAAATGACTGCTAGCCAACTTATTTTAATTTATATGTAATATCCTTTACCTTGAGGGTGTAGTGACAGTGAAAAGCATGAGGAAAGCTCTGGGATGCTGGTAAAGTTTGTTTCTTGATCAGGTGTGTTGCTTGAGTTGGACTTGATGTATGCATACATCTCTGTATAAATTTTATACATCAATACAAAGTTTTAAAATACATCCACTGTAAATTTGTCTTAAAATACATCCCCTGTAAATTTGTCTTTCTTTGTGGAATTATTAACCAGCTTAGTTAGGATTTGATATTTTAAATGGTTAAGTCCTCAGAGAAGTGTGAAGATGAAATGAAATAATAAATGTAAATTATTCACTTTTAACCTACTGAGTCATGCATCCTATGAAAAATTTTGGAGAACCTACTATGTACACAGCAGAATCAGCTATCACTATTAGCCCTAGTGTAATTGTTTGCCTAGTTGTGTTCCTCCCATAGACAGGGACTAAATCTGTTTTGTTCATGTTGTAAACACAGTTGTTTAACATGGTGCCAGTCAAATAGTGGCTCTTAATGGAATACTGAGTGAATATATTATAGGTTAAATTACCTCTTGTGGATCACTAGGCGAATGCATTTCAGTTTCAAACAACTGACTTACAAGTGATCTTTTGGAATTCATTTGTAAATTAAGGGCAATTGAAGGCTCTTCACCATCAATATTAAATCAATAATCACAAGTAAAATTTCAGGCACTTCTAATGCCCCAGAAGTTATGTAGTCCAAAACATAAAAGGGTGAAAATCATAATGCAATTATTATAAGAATCCATCAAAAGCCTTTAACTATACTAGTTAAAACGAGTGGAACAGATTGACTTCTTGATATCATAATGAAAATGCAAACAACTATGACTAACCACATACCATATCAAAATAGAACATTTCATTGCATGGCAAGAAAGGAAAGATGTCTGTGTTTTAAGCAATCAAAGAACAAATTGAAAATGCAAGCAACTGGAAAATGGCAGTCCATAGAAAGTCCCTGTTAAAATACAGAAAATTTTCTATGTAATTTAGAATATACATGGTGGCTTTAAAAAATTGTCTAGATTTCAAAAAGAGAGAAACATCAGTTTGACATCTGGAGGAGACTTATTTTGGGGGTGCGTACCCACTCCACAATCTTTTCTGTGAAAGCTGCCTCCTTGACAAAAGAGCAAGCCCACGCAACCATTTTTGTCAAGTAACCCTCCAGCCACAGCTTATTGGATAACTGGAGAACCCTTGACCTAAGATGAACTAGTCAGGATCTTTCTCCTGAAAACCTGAGTTAGTAGGCACTGAGTCTGTAGGTAGTGATGAGCTCCAGAACTAGAAGGTGAAGTAGAGTCAGCACCAAGGCTATCTAAAGTTTCACAAAAGCCAAAATTATGAGAAGCAGACGCTGTAAGCAAAGAAGACTGGGGGGAAAAAAGATGGAATGTTTATGCAAAAAAGTGCAGAAGCAAGATAGCATGGATAGAATGCAGAAAAGGAGAATGAGCTCTGTTCCTGGATTTTCAGTTCCCATGAAATCCGACTATTTCTTGCTTTCCGCCTCCCCCCCCCTTTCTCATTGATCTCTGACTTTTTTTTTATTGATTTCAGAGAGGAAGGGAGGGGGAAAGAGAGAGATAGAAGCATCAATGATGAGAAAGAATCATTGATTGGCTGCCTCCTGAATGTCCCCACTGAGGATCAAGCCTACAACCCAAGCATGTGCCCTTAACCAGAATCGAACCCGGGGGCCCTTTGGTCCCCAGGTCAATGCTCTATCCACTGAGCCAAACCAGCCAGGGTGATCTCTGAATTTTTTATTGGCCTCTGCCCCTGGTTTTGCTGCCTTAACATCTCAGAACTTTGATGACATTGACTTCAGACACCACTTTGCTGTCCACAATCCTCCAAGTGGCAGTATTTTGGATGAATTGCATGGAGTCGCTGTTGTCCAGGGTGTAACCAAAATCAAAGTCCTCCCCTTCTTCCAGGAGGGCCTCATACTATTGTTGGGTACTGCCCCTCTGCCCGGGTCTGGGCCAGCTCTGACTCTAGATGCTGCAGGATCCCATGGAGCTGTTCCATCTTCATGGCACAGCACATCTTCACCTCGCACAGGCTGCTCGCCAAACTGGCCTTTAGATTTCTCATCAAGTCAAGGTCAATCCCTTAGGATTGAACCCTACGTCTCAGTTCTGAGTGTCATCGCAGCAGCTCCTATCCCAGTGGTCTGTGAGGTGACCACTGTGGTGCTCTCTTCAGTTTGCTGGGACCAGTACTTACCCAGCTCCTTTCAGTTCTTCTGAACCAGCTCATCATACGAGCCTGGATACCCTGAGGTGCTGAGATTTGGGGCATCCCACTCTGTGGTCAACCCAGAATTAGCAATCTGGCTTTGTAGACCATTTACTTCCTTCTCCTGATCCTTCTTCATGAAGAGCAGCTGCTCCTTGAGAGCCTTGATCTCTGTATCCAGCTGCAGTTTAGTGGTATTGGTGTCATCAACAACTTTTCAGAGCCTATTGTCACTCTCCATAAACTGGCTCATGGCCAGCTCCCTCTCATACTTTCCTCTGAAGTCATCAGCAGCAAGACAGGCATTGTCAATCTGCAGAATGATATGGGCATTGTCCATGAAACTGCCAAGGACCTTAAGTCCTCAGGTTCTCTGTGATGCTGAAGTAATGCCCCTAATCTCTGAACTAGGGTCCCTTCTTCTCCAGGTATTCCCAGATATTGCTCTCCAATGTCCAATTGTCAGCCTCCAGGCTCCTCACCCTCGCCAGGCAGGAGGCTAGGCAGTCACTCAGGCATTGCATAGTTTCCTTCTTTCTCTGGATGCCTGTTATGCCCACCAGACCCCAGTCCATTCCTGTGGCCAGGTCCCCAAACTCCCACTCGCTCTGCACGCTGGTGGAGTGGGACATGGAGATCAGGGAGCCCAAACCCCCAACACTTGTATTTGTTGGTGGCTGCTCCGCTGGCAGGCCAGCCCGGTTGCTGCAAGACTGCAGGAGCCCAGGGTCTGGTAGTTGATGAAAAAGCTGGTGTGGGTGCCGAAGCTCATATTGTTCTGGGAGGAAGGCGAGAGGCCAAGAGTCAGGTTTCAGCTGCCCTTGTTTTTTGTTTGGTTGTTTGTTTTTTAATAATTAAAGTAATCTACTAACACCCCTGTCCCTGTCCAGTGTCCCCAATCCTACTTTTTACTTGAACAAATATTTCTTCAGCACCTATCATTTGTCAGACACTTTTCTTTGCACCAAGAATATAGTAGTAAATAAAAGAAAACAAAATCATGAAGTTATTGGTGTTAACTGATGTAATTATAATGAACATATGAACAAATCATTATAACACGGGGTGGTAAATGACTTAGGGTGAACATCACCCAACATTTTATTTGAAATAGTTTGAGTACAGTTTTGTATCTTGCAACCAAAAGAACCCCTGCTTGAACATCTTATTTAAATATAATTATACTAGAGGCCGGTGCATGAAAATTCATGCACTGGTGGGGGGGTCCCTCAGCCCAGCCTGCCCCCTCTCACAGTCTGGGAGCCCTCAGGGGCGGGAGGTGACCTGGTGATCAGGGAAAGGTGACGCCCCATCACACCTTTGCTGCTGCCACTACTGGCAGTGCAAGCCTCGGCTGGCCCTGGTTACCTGAGTCTCAGGTGGCCCTGGGCGGCTCAGCAGCTGCCTTCTGAGGCTTGCCTGCACCTGGGCCAGCCCTGGGTGGCTGGGGGGCTGAGGGGACTGGGGGACTCCAGAAGCGGGCGCACAGAGTGGCTGGACCCGCCTGGGGGTGGGCCCGGCTGTGCCATGTGCAGGCCGCCCTGGTGGGGCTGAGGGGACTAGGCACCACCATCTTGTGGCTGTGGGTACCGCCATCTTTGAGGGTGTCACAGTAAATTAGCATGTTCCCTCCTTATTGGCTGTGGGTGCCACCATCTTTGAGGGCAGGGCAGTCAATTAGCATATTACCTCCTTATTGGCTGTGGGTGCCACCTCTTTGTGACAGTGAGGGTCAATTAGCATATTCCCTCTTTATTAGATAGGAGGATTGTTTCCCCTTGTCTCCCACCCTCCAGGAGTGGTTAAGAATGCTAACACCCGCCCTGCCTCGTTTGTCTCAGTGGATAGAGCGTTGGCCTGCAGACTCAAGGGTCCCCAGTTCAATTCTGGTCAAGGGCATGTACCTTGGTTGCGGGCACATCCCCAGTAGGGGGTGTGCAGGAGGCAGCTGATCGATGTTTCTCTCTATTCCTCTCCCTTCCTCTCTGTAAAAAATCAATAAAATATGTTAAAAAAAAAAAAAAAGAATGCTAACACCCTACCAAGGTTAGAATGTAGATTCCACCACTCATTGGCATATAGCCTAGCACATATTATAGAACCTCTATGTGCATCAGCCTTTTCTTTTACCTCATGGGGCTGCTGTGAAGACTCAATGGGTAATTCATATGAAAAGCTTTAGAAGTATGCCTGATATTTGATACGTGCTCAACAATTGTTAGTTGCCATTATTGTTGTTGCTGTGGTTGTTACGTTAATCTTGTATTTGTTGTAATCGAAGAAGTGTCAGCTGGGAAAGACTGGGTGGCAGTACTTGTTTGTATATGATTGACGGTTAAGGTTTGATACTCAGCTTTGCTAAACTAAAATGTGTTAGTACACACAGAGATTAGCTCATACAGTCAGGAAGTTCTGGTGAAGGTACTGGCTCTACTGACTCAACTCTACTATCAGAGAACCAAGCTAACCACTCTCTTCCATGAACAAATGCTCTTTAGAAACAGAGTAAAAGACTTTTTCCTTAGTAATTACCTCAAGTATGCCTGCTCCCTGAGTGTACGCACAGGCCACCTTGATTAGGTTTGGGGTGTGCCCAAATCTTCTTCAGTCTTACTTGAACAGCACATGTCTTAGATCTGTCTTTGCTGCTGATGGATGATCTCATTAATCAAAAGAACTTTTGAGACTTTTCTAATTTTATTTCTTTATTAACTTTAGCTTAATGGGTGTGTTGCAGTCATCCCCAATATGAAAGTTCATGTCAACCACTTAAGCATAACTTTGTCCTATTCAAAATTACCAGGTGCTATTGGTCACAATAAAATGAACTAATATTCCTCAAGATGAGTTGATTCTAAAATTGTCTTCCTCCTATCTTCTTGGAATCCTTGCTATTTAGATATCTCCAGAGAGGCAACTGCTTAAAGATTTGACTTGTCTACTAGTATATGAGAGAGACCGTGGCACTTAAGTATGCTTTAATAGCTATAACTCTAAGAACAGATGTTTGTGTGTTTCGTGGGCATCATAAATATTAAGAACGATGTTATATGGGTCGGAAAGCACTTCCCATTAATTGTTAATGCTCACTATGTGGATAAGAGAGGGAAATTCCTTGGGGAGAAATCAAGATACATTTTTATATTACTGTATTTCAATTTCAGGGCTGAGGCTGGGGAGCATTGGTTTCTGATTCCTTGAATATCAGATGAAAATTCAAATTAATATAATGCTTGAGTATCCCTTGATCCTTATAGCTCCATAGTGAGATATATAATGCATAACTATAACAGGAGATATGGTTGAAGAAATCAGCAGAGGTGAATTCAAAGGTCAGTTCCACCTCTTCCTGGCTCAGTGATCATGGACTTACTTAGCCTTTATGAATTTAGTTATCTAACCTATAAAATAGAGGCTAATAATACCTACCAGATAGGGCTGTTATTCAATAAGAAATATGTGTAAAGATTCTGAGTCGGTATTTGGATTACAGTTATTTCTGCTTTGCATCAAATTAGAGATGGTGAGTGCTTGATGTGGACTATGCACAAAAAGCAGCCAATGTGTGACAAAATTCTTTGAATTTTTGGCAACTTAAGATTGTTCAGGGGTTCTAACCTTCAAATAGAACGCTTTTCCCAGTGAGATTTCATATTCTTCATTAATATCCCACATACCAGCCTAGTGCTGGTTGATCTTTTCTAGCTGCCCACAACATTTATTCATTCATTTATTTTTTTATGAGGAAGGGAGGAGAGAAAGATAGAAACATCAATGATGAGAGAGAATCTCTAATTGGCTGCCTCTTGCACATCCCCTACTGGGGACTGAACCCACAAGGGCATTTGCCCTTGACTGGAATCGAACCCGGAACTCTTCAGTCCACAGGCCAATGCTCTATCCACTGAGCCAAACCGGCTAGGGCTCATTCGTCTTTTGGGTTTTTCTTGTTGTTGTTTTAGCATTTTTACTGTTTTTGGAGAGACAGACAGAAACATCCATGTAAGAGGGTAATATCAACCAGCTGCCTCCAGCTGCCTCCTATATGTCCTCTACCAGAGACTGAGCCCGCAAGCCGGCATGTGCCCTGACTGAGAATGGAACCAACAACCTTTTAGTACAGGGGACGATGCCCAACAAACTGAACCATACTGGTCAGGGCTATTCATTCCTTTTTCAAGGGCCCACTAGGGATCATGAAGACAATATGGTCTCTTACCTACTACCAACCACATAGTTTAGTAGAGGACACACATGCAGAAACAATTACAATATTTTCTCTAATAGAGAGCTATGGAAGGCCAGCAAGAGCACAGTGCTGTTTATCTGAGGGACACAGCTGTATTAAGGAATGAGAAATCCAGGTACCTGTCCCAGACACCAATACATATGGAATTCTGCCAAAACCAGAAATGTGCTAGTTAACTAAGATTTCTGTACAAAACTTAAAAAAAAGAACAGTGGCTCTCTTTTTTTCACTTGATTTCAGAGAGTAAGGGAGAGGAAGAGAGAGATAGAAACATTAATAATGAAAGAGAATCATTGACCAGCTGCCTCCTGAATGCCACCTACTGGGAATGGAGCCCTCAATCCTGGCATGTGCCCTTGACTGGAATTGAACTCGGGACCCTTCAGTCCGCAGGCAAACGCTCTATCCACTGAACCAAACCAGCTAGGGCTGTACAAAACTTCTTACCTTCCTAGTGAATATAATTTGTTTTTGCTTCTACCAAAGAAGACAATGCTTCCCCATGGAAGTTTTAAAAAACAAAAGAACAAAAACTTCCTCTCAAGAGTTGACCTATGTCAGTTGATTAGTTTTGCCATGAGCAGCTGCAGATGAAGTCAACTAAAATTCTGAAATCAAATCATGCATAAAACTAAGCTGTTTTTTCTGGAATGAATTTCAAACTGTTGAACAAAGCCTAAATCTTAAACTCTTTGGTATGTCTCCCAAGTAGTCTGGTAGAGTAAATTGCAAAAGAAAATAGAAATGAGAACAAGAATTACCAAAAAAATGAGATTTCTTCTTTCCAGAACCTTGACTCTACTTCAGCCAGTGGGAGTGGTTTGAACCCTCTTTTTAATATAATAATAAAAATATTGGTTTCTCCCTAACCCCACTTAAAATGTTGAATACTTTAAGTGTACTGTTTTGAGGAAGCATCAAATTATTAGTCTGTCTGAGATACTTTCATGTCTCAATCATTCCCTGGAAGCAGAACGGGATGGGAAAGGCACCAGAGAGGAGGAGACATGTAGCTACCTCCAGGGATGAAGTTTGTCTGGGAGGAGAAAAAGGAGAAAAAGAAATGCCTCCTCTTCCCCAGATTCATCATACCAAGGTCTATGATTTTACCATTATAAAAAATTGGGAAAAATAGTAGAAATCAATGTTTCCTGTTCATGACATGTTATGAACACAAATAATATCCAGGTGATCTAAAATTGCACTGTTACTTTGAATTTATGTAATCGATGAGGATCAGTATCTTGTGCATCAGGGTACTCAATATTTGTTAATGAATGTTTAACTTTTCATGGTGTTATTCTCCAGGAATGAAGAGCAGAAAGATGTCATGATAATCTGCATGTCACATTTCTTGAATCAAGCAAAGGTATTTGGGAAAATATAAAATATCTACATGGATTTTTGAAGATAATATGTGCATTGTACCTTTTCTCAATTTAACATTTACTTTCCTTTTTAAAAATACTTTTTATTGATTTTTAGAAAGGGAGAGAGAGAAACATCCATGTGAGAGCAAAACATTGATTGGCTGCCTCCTCACTCCCTACCCCCTAGCAAGACTCCAGCCCCCATCCTGGGCGTGTGTGCCCTGATTGGGAATCGAACGAGCAATCTTTCAGTGCACAGACAACGCCCAAATGAGCCACACGAGCCAGGGCTTACTTTCCTTTTTTGAGCATTTTGGATTATAACTACATGATAAAAATGTGAAATTTGAAATACTGGTTTTCATGTTTTATATAGTCATTTTCTACTTTTCTTAAAATGAAGGTACACCTGTCCTTTGAAATAAATTATCCACAGCAGGTAATATACAATTTACTGTCCAGTTGGTCTTTGTATTAGATAGATCAATGTAATAAACACCAGGATTTTTTAAAAATTAGCTTATATAACTTCTTTTTCATATATGCTGTATAGATTCTTTAATGAAGTTTTCTTTATTTTTTTTGTTTTGTTTAAGACTCTGCTTTTAAAAACACACACACATATATGGATTAAAAGACAAATTTGTAATTTATTCTTGCCATAAGCACCTTGCCATAAACAATACTAATAGAGAAATATTTTTAAATATATTTTACTGATATTTTACAGAGAGGAAGGGAGAGGGAGAGAGAGTTAGAAACATCGATGAGAGAGAAACATCAATCAGCTACCTCCTGCATACCCGCTACTGGGGATGTGCCTGCAACCAAGGTACATGCCCTTGACCAGAATCGAACCTGGGACCCTTGAGTCCGCAGGCCAACACTCTATCCACTGAGCCAAACCGGTTAGGGCTAATAGAGAAATTTTGATAGTTTCTTCTTAAAGCATTTGAAAGTTCATACAAATTTATGAATGGAAAACATATGAAAGGGCACCTATCAATATACCAGCAGTAATTTTCTCTGGGTGATAGTGAAATTATAGACAATTTTTTACCTTCTTTTTCCCTGCTCATACTTTCTGATTTTTCTCAAGTAAACATATTAAAATGTAAAAATATCTCTGGGGAAAAAGAAAGCTACTAGATGAGAAATGATCTTTGGGATATTAAACTTGACATTTGGAAGTCTGCATTTTCACTTAGCACATTTTATCACCACTAATGGATTGGAACTGCAGCTCACCTTGCCATCTGTTAAATGGGAATGAAGGAAGGAAATACCTTCTTCACACAATTATTGTCAAGAGCAGTAAAGAGCATGTTTAAAGCACCTCACATAGTGCCTGGCACACTGTATGTGCTTAATAAACTAGAGCTGTTGTTATTATCAGTATATGCTAAGATTGCAGAAATAAACTCCCTAGGCACCCTTTAAGCCTTATTTAACAATGTTCTCAGATCAACAGGAGATAAACACTTGGATCCTTTAGAAAAGCAATCAGAGAATTAAGCTGCTTATTTCTTCTTTGCTTTCAAATTTTCAATTAATGAAATATTTCAAACATACAGGAAATAAGAGAAACCCACCCTCTCTCTCACTCTTTTTTAAAGTGAAATATTAGAGATACAACTAAAGCCCAAACCTCTCAATTCTCCTTTTTTTCCTCTCCCCAAAGACTATCATTATCCTGAAGCTGATTTAGGCACACTTTTGTACTTTTCTACTTATATCCATACTCACATCTACACTTTATATTCATAAATAATATATACAAGTGTTTATGTGTAGGGAAACATGAAGCCAAACCAGAAATTCCTTCTTGGGAAGCTTTTATTCTCCATTTCTCCATCTTAAACAGTAATTCTACATATGTTTTTAATAAAACTTTGCTTTATCAATATGAAATTACTCCAATTAGAAGCCTTTCATTCCATATTAATGCATGTTTAGCTTTAAACCAAATAAAATTACAGAAATATAAGCCAAACCTCCCTAAAGGCTCCATGTAGAATAGTTTGTAATCCTTAGTTTAATTATGACTTTTAAAACACAGAACTTAGAAAAGTAATTATGTCTTAATAAGTTTGTTCATTTATTAAATTGTGTTTACTCTAAAATATTTATGTTCTTATGTAAATGGAACAGACCTAATTAAGCAAGTCAACAGGAAAAGCAGTTACACACAGAAATAAAATCTTTTTCTTTATTCAAACTTAAAAGAGCTAATCATTATTGGAAAAGAATTACCAATTTTCCAAATTGTTAATGCCAACCCTATCCCCTCAAATATTATGTTCAACCTGAATATGTAACTTATGGAGAGCTGGTACTGCAAGCTACTAAATGTTATTAGCACATTTAATGGACTCACCCCTAATGCTTGGCCAGACCAAATGATTTCGTGGGCCTTATACGACCTATGGGCAGGATGTTCCCCATCCCTGACTCTACTTGAAAGTACTCATTCGTGAATCTTTCTACCTTGGCAACATCTATAGGATTCATGATTTCACACCTGACGTTTTTCTTTGGCACTCCAATATGGAGGTAAACCAGACAAATGCATACCTGTTTTTCTAAAGACTTTTGAACACACTTTTGTACAAATCAATGCCAATGGCTGCATCAAATGTAGATGAAAAAGCGTTCTTTTGGATGAGTTTGGCGCCTATAAAATACTCAGCTAACTTGTGACGAGTACTTTCAGTCAAACAGATAGTCAAAGACATCTTTTCTCCTTTTGGTCCCGGTTGTTCAGATTCCATTGCCTCCTCATCAGCACAATTCGCTGAGTCTGTAGATAAAATCTGCAGAAACTCAGCAATCAACAGGCAAGTCCACAGCCTTTTAACTATATTGTTTTACCTTATTTTAGAACCTCATATTTCCCTACCACTTTACACCCCAATATCCCTACACTGAAATCATTGCGTATGCTAAATGTGGTGAAGGAAAGCAGTTGTCAAATGGAGCAAGATCTGAGCATTTACACACCTGAACTCTCCAGTGGACAGTTCCAAGGCAAAACAATCTAGTCACAAAGGGAGGAGAGATAAACTGAAATTATGACTATCCAGTGTCTTGATTATTTTGAAGGCCAAAGTGTGCTCATCTGTGTTCTGATACCTGCTTCCTGGTAACACTGAATAGAGCTCGTCTCAGCATTTAATTTTTGCTCATACTACTTTCCCAAACAATCATGAGGAGCATAAAGAAAGGAAATATTCTACTTATAACACACAATGACAGTGTGGGAAATAAATGCTTACTTTAAAAAACAGCTTTTAATTCATTTGGTCAATATAAAATAAATATATCCTCATTATAGAAGATTTTGAAAATGTCAAAAACAAGAAAGAAATTAAAAAATCATGTTTGTAGCCTCAATCCAAAAGATAACCGTTAATAATACATCAGTGGCTTTCCTTTGGGGTTTTTAGTCATGCACAGTTTAAAAAAAAACACATTGCTGTGATCATCCTATATATAGAAAATATATATACTTTTGTGTCCTATTTTCACTTCCAGTTATAACACAAGCAAAAATGCACACTTTGAAAGCTGATGTGAGTACAGGGTTTGGTAAAAATATGTGTTTCATTTGAACTGGAAGTCGAAATTATACTACTTTGAAATCATAAAACACATTTCTTCATCATTTTATCACTCCCTCTTGCATTATTTAAGCTGAATATTATATTTTTTCTAGACTTTGGAGTTTTTTTTTTTTTAGACAGTAAATATGATTGCTAGCAGTTATTATATTTCATGACAAATTAAAAATGTTGTTTTAGCCCAACTGGCTTGGCTCAGTGGTTGAGTATCGACCTAAACCAGGTCACGGTTCAATTCCCGATCAGGGCATATGCCTGGGTTGCGGGCTTGATCCCCAGTATGGGGCAGCTGATCAACGATTCTCTCTCATCATTGATGTCTCTTTCTCCCTTCCTCCCTCCCCACCTCCCTCTCTCAATAAAAAGCCATTTAAAATCAATAAAAATACATTTTTTAAATGTTGTTTTAAAGCTGTAAGTTTGCAGTAGGTCTGACATTTATATCCTATATAATAAAACCCTAATATACAAATTGACGGAATGGCAGAATGACCAGTTGCTACGATGTGCACTGACCACCAAGGGGAAGATGCTCAACGCAGGAGCTGCCCCTTGGTGGTCACTGTGCCGCTCAGCCAGAAGCTAGGCTCACTGCTGGCAAGCACAGTGGTGGGAGTCTCTCCCGCCTCTGCGGCAGCACTAAGGAGCAGTGAGCTGAGCGGTAAGGAGCAGCGAGCAGGCGGGCAGTAAGGAGCGATGGGTCCTGGACTGCGAGAGGGCACAGGCTGGGCTGAGGGACACCCCCCCACACACACAGTGCACGAGTTTCATGCACTGGGCCTCTAGTCATGGAATATTTTACTCAATTCATTAACGTATTATCAAAGACTTAGCATTACCTTTGAAATAAATAACTCTACTTCTTATAATAGTCTTCTGTGAATCAATGACTTAAAAAACCCAAATTACAAATATTTATTAAACTCTTCAATGTTACATCAGTTTTCCTCCCATTCACCCATACTGCAGTCGTGATATAAGACACCATAAGGAGTTGTAATCAAGAATTAACTTTTTCTTTTTAAAAACTGTCAAAAGCTTACTACACCAGCATCCAGCGACAGGAGGAGAAATGTCTCCAGTCTACTACACTTCCCTCCAAGCCAAGTTTTAATTTGTTGAGAATGGGGGGTGGGGATCCTATAAAAATCTTGGCAAAATACAGAGCTGCTAATTTAATCAATTTTAGTAGTTAAGGCAGTGATTTCAAGTGCTAACGCAATCTGTTGAAAGAACTAATTTCCAAGGTAGAGGAGATTCATTTATTTCTACTTTTCCTTCCCAGTTTTCCAATCTAAGGGAATGTGGGTAGCCATCATAAAACCACTGAGAGATTCTCTCCCTCCTCCCTCCGCCCCACACACACATACACACATCAAGATTTAGGAGGCTTAGGCTTTAACTCAAAACCTAAAGTAGCAGAGAAATCTATTCTCCTTTTCCCTGGAGTCTTCCAGACTCAAATGAAGCAGATCTTAACAGATGTAGAAATACACACCTGTCTGAGAGTGCAGTAAGAACTAAAATTGGCCGTTGTAAGTGCCAGGAAAGTGACTTAAAGCACTTAGGAGTTTAGGGCAGGAAGAGCGCGTTCCTTCTATGGTGCTCAGTAAAGGATTCCTGGAAGAGGAACCTTGGACATTCGAATTAAAAGGTAGGATTTGAGGAGGTAGAAATGGTAGGGAAATTTAGGTAAAGTAAGGGTCATGAAAAAGACATTGCAAGAAAACACAGGGCTGGTTTGGGGTATGTTTCCATTTGGTGGATTCCAGGGTTCATACAGGAATTATAGATAATATAGTTGGGTTCAACTCTGTCTAAACAGAGTTCGAGTCAGGAGTCTATTGCGGGGGGACCTGCCAGTTATCTGTTTATATGAGACTAAACAGCCTCCCAGGAAAAAATTACAGACTCTGCCTAATAACCACAGTATGGAGAATTAAGAGAGGGGGGATTTGACATTTTTATTTGCTTATTTTTAACTAGATTTTGTCAACTGATAAAGGGAGGTATTCAATAAAAAATGCTTCTCCCGCCCAGCCGGTGTGGCTCAGTGGTTGGGCATCCACCTATGAACCAGGAGGTCGATGTTCAATTCCTGGTCCGGGCATATGCCCAGGTTGTGGGCTTGATCCCCAGTGTGGGGCGTGCAGGAGGCAGCCAGTCAATGATTCTCTCATCATTGATGTTTCTATCTCTTTCTCCCTTCCTCTCTGAAATCAATAAAAAATATGTAAATATTTTTTAAATGCTTCTTCCTCCCATCCCAGTCCCCTAGAGGGGAAGGGATGGATTTTGAGTTCATCCCAGTGGCCACTGTTCACATTAGATCTTCCAGCCCAGCCTATGAACCCACACTTAGTTGTCATGTAGAAAGAAGGGGTTCAAAGTTAAAAATAGATTTATGTTCACTGAAATCTCTAAAAGAATATGAGGAGACAAAATGGTCACAGGAACAGTTCGGGTACCTTGGCATCAGAGTATAGCTCAAAAGGGCGAGAATAAATCCTGCCTACCTGTGTAGGGACCCCACAGGGCTATGACAATAGAAGGGCTCCAGAGACAGAGTGAAGCGTTGACACATCAAATCTTTCAGCTCACCAGTGACTTGAATGGTGCAGGTCTAGGCCCAAGACTCTGGTGACAACGGCACCACTGACTTCTAAGCAGGGAGAGAAGCACTATAATGTAGAAACACAGAAGGCAGCTCAAGGGCACAGAGTCTGTGGAATTCCTCATCCTCAATGATGCAAGGTGACATCAGAGGTGTCCTTGTAGTGTGGTTGGTGGATGGGAGTTAGACTTTTGGAGTTGGCCTTCCGGAGCTTCATCCTGGCATTGCCACTTACTAGTTCCTGCTGGTACCTTCTGCACAGGGGATTGTAAGGATTTGCTCAGGTAACATACGTGAACAGTGTGACCCAGTGTCCAGTTCACAGTAATCTTTAATGTTACTTTTTCTTTTTAAAAAAACTTGAGGTATAATTCACACATAATATTAGTTTCAAGTGTAGAACATAATGATTTGATATTTGTATACATTGAGAAATGATCACTCTTTCATGTTATTATTCTTATCAAGGTGCTCATCAGGATGTGGATATCTCAGCAGACAACCCAGAGGGGAAACAAAAGAGCCAAAGAAAAGGGGAAGGAGCCTTGGAAATAACAGGGGTCTTTGCAGCAGGGGGGAGGGGCTGAGCTAGGAGAATGCCGTTTATTTTTATAAAGGTGAGTCTGTTGTTTTTATTCCCACACCTCTGAATCCTCAGGAGACATAAGTTATTCAGGCCAGACAGGGAGTGAGGCTGGAATTCACAGTGGATTTTGAATGTTTAGCTGAGAAGCTTGATTTCATTTAAGACAGTGGTCGGCAAACTGTGGCTCGCGAGCCACTCACGAGCCGCGGTTTGCCGCTCTGTTGATTAATGAGTTTACCTACCACTGATTTAAGAGGTTATTAAGAACAATTGAAAGCACTATATTAAGATTAATCCAGAGATCTATACAAAGAAGTCAGAAAAGGGGAAGCTCCAAGAAAGAGAGACTAATTATATATGATTATTACCATAGACTGTGGGAGAAGACATAAGGAGCTGAAATAAGTTGGTAGCATTGAGAATGGAAATGAAGAGACAGATGTGAGAGAAACGCTTGGCGACAGAACTATCCCGGGATATATAAAGCATCTGCCTGACCCAAGTTTTCAATGTGTTCCAGTCCAAATCCTATAGTTTTAGAAACTATGCAAACCAGCATCTTGCCATATACAATCCAACAATGTATTGGATTTTTCCCACTGTTTGCATATATTGTTTTAAATAATGAAATGTTTTTTTGCAGACCAAATTTCTAATTAATTTATTGACCACCACCTTAAATGATGACTCTCTAGCACAGATATCTTAAATGATTTTCTTTTCCTAGTTCAAATTTGTAAATTTTAAACTATTTTACCATCTGCTGACCCATTATAAATTATTAATGAAGTTTATAGTAAGTGGCAAATATATAACCAGATCACCAGGATTTAAGAAAATATATTGACATGAATGACTTTGTTTATTGTCATTACTTTCCATTATCTTCCTGATAGTGTAATATTGATATTAAATTCGGAACTAAGAGTTAGAAACACTTAAAAATGATAGTAAATCATAGATATAGAAAACAGATTTATGGTTGCTAGAGGGGAGGAGGGTTGGGGGGCTGGGTGAAAAAGGTGAAGGGATTGAGAACTACAGATTGGTAGTTACAAAATAATCACAGGACACAAAATACAGCACAGGAAATATAGTCAATAATCTATAAACATAAAAGCCAAGCAACCAAATGGTGGAACTACCAGAATGACTGAGCAGTGGCTATGACGTGCACTGTGGCAGCCAACCAGCCTGATTGGGGGCGGGGCCAGCCAGCCAACCACCTGTGGCCCCTCCCCCATGCCAGCCGCGCCCTCGATTAGTGTGTGTCTCCCCTCCCCGCCCTCCAATCACTGAAGTGTGACCTTCATTGATTCTAAGTAAATGGTAAATGCTCTCCAGCCTTCACAGACCAGGAACCTGAATGATGAGTGATCAGGAGGAAAACTGCTCACGGTCTGGACCATCACTCAGGTGTCCAGGAGAGGTGCCCAGCACAACCACCATCTTTCTGTGTTCTCTCTCCACTGTTTAGTACCCAAGAGGGCAGCCACATCACACCACAACCTTTCTTTAGCAGTGGTTCTCATCGTTTCTAATGCCGCGACCCTTTAATACAGTCCCTCATGTTGTGGTGACCCCCAACCATAAAATTATGTTCGTTGCTACTTCGTAACTGTAATTTTGCTACTGTTATGAATCGTAATGTAAATATCTGTGTTTTCCGATGGTCTTAGGCTCTACAGCAGCGGTTCTCAACCTGTGGGTCACGACCCACAGGTTGAGAACTGCTAGCAGGGTCGCCTAAGACCATCGGAAAACACAGATATTTACATTACGATTCATAACAGTAGCAAAATTACAGTTACGAAGTAGCAACGAACATAATTTTATGGTTGGGGGTCACCACAACATGAGGGACTGTATTAAAGGGTCGCGGCATTAGAAACGATGAGAACCACTGCTTTAGGGGGTTTGTCAGCAAGGAACTAAATGGCATTACCAGTGTAGGACAAGGCTTAGAAATGGAAGCTATAAGTGTCCCTGACACTAAAGCACCTTTGAAGCTTCAACTCATCCGAAAGCCAACAGCAAACGTATATACACCCTGCAAAGATCTTTGACACTAATAACCCCTGATCAGGGGCGGGTGGCCGGACCCCATCCATGCATGAATTCGTGCACTGGGCCTCAAGTATTTTAAAAATTATGTATGGTGCCAGGTAGATACTAGAAATATCAGGGGGCACACTTTGTAAAGTATGTGATTGTCTAACTACTACGTTGTATACCTGAAACTAATACAAAATAATACTGAATGTAAACTGTAATTGAAAAAAATTATCAAAAAATGATAGTAAAGTGCTTGCTTCGGCAGCACATACACTAAAATTGAACCGATACAGAGAAGATTATCATGGCCCCTGCTCAAGGATGACACACAAATTAGTGAAGCATTCCATATTTTTAAAAAAGTGACAGTAAAAATGTGCAAACCTAAGCCTATAATTTGTCCAGTTATCCAGGAATGAGACTTCATACTACTCCTAGAGGCTCGATGCATGGAATTCGTGCAAGAGTAGGCCTTTGCAGCCCCAGCTGCCCCAGCCTTCACAGCCCCGGCTTCGTCCGGAAGGTCATCTGGATGGTCATTCCACTGTTCGGCCATTCGTTCAACTTGCATATTATGCTTTTATTATTACAGATTGTATGATATGTGATTTATAATAAAAAATATATATTTTTGTCTTTATTCCTGTTCCTGGCACAGGGCTTCTAAAACCCTTGGAATTTCCTGATAGGAATAATAAAGGTGTTTTTTAACCCTCACCCAAGGATATGTTTTTATTGATTTTAGAGGAAGGGAGAGAGAGAGAGAGAGAGACACATTGATTGGTTGCCTCCTGGGGATCAAACCCGCAACACAAGTATGTGCCCTGACAGGGAATCAAACCCACGATATTTCTGGTGTACAGAAGACACTCCAACCAACTGAGTCACCTGGCAAGGGCCAAAATATATGTTCTTAAATAAATATCACACTGAACATTTTCTTCTCTTGTGTTTATTTTCATATAATTTCAGACTTACAGGAAGGTTGCAAAAATAGTACCAAGAACTCCCTTTTAGCCTTTGCCCAGATTCCCTAAACAATGACATTTGACTACGCTTGTTTTATCCTTCCCTTTTCTTTTCTCTCTGTGAAACTTTTGAAAGTATCTTATGAAGCCCCTTTACTCATCAATAGTTCACTGTGTATTTCCTAAAAACAAGGAATTCTTTTGCAATAGCCACAGTACAATGACCAAATCAGGAAATTAATATTGATACAATACTATAGCTAATCTTGTTCATGTTTTTCCAATTTTCCCAACAATGTCCTTTATAACAAAAGAAAATTCTGGGGCAGGCTTTGCTTTTGGTTATGTCTTTTTAATTTTCATGCTTAGCATTTCATGACGTTGACATTTTTTTTATAATAAAGACCAGTTATTTTGTAGAATGTCCATTAACTTACAGTTGCCTGATGTTTTCTCACGATTAGATTCAAGTTATGCTTTCTTGGCAAAAACACCATAGAAATGATATTATGTTCTTAGTATATCCTGCTAGAAGGCACATAATGTCAATTTGTCTGATTATTGATATTGACCATGAACAGTTCTACATCCTATGTTTTCATTCACAATACAAAATTTCTCATGTCTTTTAATATTCATGGAACATCATTTCAGTGTCTATACAGTATTTCATTTATGTACATGTCATAATTTGTTAATTGATATTTGTTTCATGTGTCACTACATTGGTAAGAGCTAGAGTTATATAACAACGAAGTTATACATGTCTCATTTTAATAGAAACATTTTGTGTTTTGTCATTAAATATTTTATTGGCTGTTAATTTGAAATGTTTCTCAAATTGTTAGAGAAATACTTTTCATAGGAGTGATTAAAATTTAACCACAAGAAATATCTGCTTTTTCATTACTCATTCATTCATGACCATATTCCTGTAATTGCCTGCCCTCTACCATGATACATACATAGCACAATATGTGTCCAAACTATATATTTTTTAATAAAATTTTTTAATTGATTTCAGAGAGGAAGGGAGAGAGAAAGATAGAAACATCCATGATGAGACAATCATTGATCAGCTGCCTCCTGCACACCCTCTATTGGGTGTGCCCTGTAACTCAGGTATGTGCCCTTACCAGGAATCTCCATAGGTTGATGCTCAAACACTGAGCCACGTCAGCTGGGCTCTCTTTTTTTTAAATCCTTACCCGACGACATTCTTCCATTAATTTTCAGATAAAGTGGAGAGGAGAGGGAGAAACAGAGAAAGAGAAACGTCAATGTGAGAGAGACATATTGATTGGTTGCCTTGGCAACAGAAGTATGTGGTCTTTTAACTGGAATCGAACCCAGGACCCTTCAGTCCTCAGGGTGATGCTCTATCCACTGAGCCAAATCGGCTAGGGCCACGCTATATTTCTTTATGATGCTATGTTCTCTTGCCCTCTGGAAATTGTCTCTTATTTGTTTGGAACTTGCCATTTGAAAACTGCCCCTTCAGCTCCTTCTCAGAACAACTATATTTTATCAGCAATTTCAAGTTCCACCCTCTCCACTCTGGGATCTGTCTAGCTGCTGACCTTGGCAGAGGGGTGAGAGAAGAGGACTTGGTAGCTGTGGTAAGCAACAATGGTGAGAAGCTGATAGGATGAATTTGCTACCTGAGGTTAAAAGTTCAGCAGTTTCAAGCAAGTGCAGGGCAAAAGGAAGAAGTTCTTTTATTAAGGACAAAGCTCTTTTATCTTCTTTTGGATAACTCTAAGAGTTTTGGTCCTATAAGAGAGTTTTTGATACCTTAGACTTACATAAGTTGGTGTTCCACTGGAGTGTCTTTGAGAGCAGGGTTCACTAGAAGATATCAAGCTGTTGTTGCATTCTAGTAATTGTTACTAATCACAAACTATGGAAGTACATGAAAGACTTATTTATACATGCTTAACCAGTTTACTGAAGAGTTTCAAGTCAGGGGGTATAAATGTGAAACTTTTTTCTCTCATGGGCCCAACTGCACTATGTTTAATCCCTTCTGTCCCTTTAACATCTTGGGCAAATTCTGTAACTTGCTGATCCCTTTTGAATGCTAAAAGTCAAGCCCTTAAAAAATTACTATTATACCCTTCAAACTTAAGTGGTGCACTTAAAACATGCAATATTACAGATATACTTATACTAAAAAATTATTCATTGTTTATCTGAAATTCAAACTTAATTGGGTGTTCTGTATTTTTATTTGCTAAATCTGGCAACCCTAAATTTTACTTCATTTCTTCCTCACCTACTTCACTTTCCAGAGCAGGCGTGCCCCAAAGATGGAAGGATGTGGAGTGGAGAGGAGGCATGGTCTACATTGATATTCCTCCCTCCTCACCTTTCTCCTCTTGCTCCTCTGATGTTGGTGGTGGCCAGGAAGGGTGGAAAAGGAAAACATCTCTGACTCCACCCTCATGACCTAATCACCTCTCAAAGTTTCCACCTCCAAATACCATCACTTTGGATGTTGGGATTTAACATATGAATTTTGAGGGGACACAAACATTCAGTATTTATCAGTTTTCTTCAGTGAATTTTATCGTTTTAACTCTTACATTTAAGTCCATTTTGAGTTAATTTTACACACAGGTATTTTAATAAATATTGTTGGTACATGGGAAATATACATGTTTCATATATAGATGCTAAGTGGTCTAGATTTGCTTTATGAAGATGGGCTTCCTGAAATATAATGAACAACATAAACTGATGAACAAAAACAGATCCAGAGGCAGAGAAACAATCAGAACCTCAAACCTCAGGTAAGGTAGGGGAGGGTGGGGATAAGGGAGAGAGATCAACCAAAGGACTTATATGCACGCATATAAACCTAATCAATGGACACAGACAACAGGGGGGTAAGGCCATGAGTGGGGGGGGGGTCCATGGGGGAATAAGGACACATATGTAATACCACAATCAATAAAGAAATTAAAAAAAAAAAAGATGGGCTTCCTGAAACACCACCATCTTAGATAATTCAGTATTCAGTACAGCAGCAAAAACTTAGCACTTTAAATCTGGCTGGATTGCAGATAGAGACTGACATGTTAGATTTAGTACAACTGTAGAACTGATACTCAAATCTCCCATGCTGCACAGTTTTCCCATATGCTGCATAAAAATGCTATATAGTTTCTCACTCATAAGCTGCTATGTTAGGGTGTTAGCTGGTTTTATGCCCTCAACTTGCTTAATGTTTTCATTTATATACAATAGAGTTTTATACCACATAGGCCAAACCATCTATTGCAAAATAATTTACAGTAAAATCAAAATAAACTTATACAAAGTATTGATTTAACATTAATTTTCAAACTGTGAAAATCAATGAGCCATAAATCCATAAATAAATAGGTGAAACAAAAGACATGAATGACAAGAAAAATTAGTCACTCTGTTGTGTAGGTGCTTTTTAGACAGCTAAATATATGGGAGGAGGAAAATATATATGGGAGGAGGCTTCATAAAATGTAAAATTAGCCCTAACCGGTTTGGCTCAGTGGATAGAGCGTCGGCCTGCAGACTGAAGGGTCCCAGGTTCGATTCTGGTCAAGGGCATGTACCTTGGTTGCGGGCACATCCCCAGTAGAGGGTGTGCAGGAGGCAGCTGATTGATGTTTCTCTCTCATCGATGTTTCTAACTTTCTATCCCTCTCCCTTCCTCTCTTTAAAAAAATCAATAAAATATATATTTTTTAAAAAGTAGAATGAGCAACATATAAAAATAACAATGCACAAAGAAGTAGGCTCTCGCAACAAAATTGTGAAGAATACCACCCAAGAATCTGGTTCATAATCTTGACATACTGGCATCCCAATCTTAACATACTGGCATCCCAATTACTTTGAATGATACCCTGCAAAGTAAAGCATCTTCACATTCTTGTGCTTCCAAAAAATTTTGGAGCAGATCGGTAGCACAATCTATTTAATTTTTAGAATATCATGTTTCTGTTCGTGTGCATATGTTTGAGTATCTTTACTATTGAAAAGACCCACACTGAAGACATCACCTTGGCCACATAACAATCTACATTCCCAGTGGGTATTTGGTCCCCTCTGCTTACTTCATAAGCAATCGCTGAGCCTGGGTTTGATAACCTGCAGTAATGGGAACTTAGGACTTCTGATACATTATGGTCTCTTCAGTTTTGACTGGTTACTTAGAGATTGTGGCAATGCCAGTTTAGTCTTCATTTTGGTCAGAGAAAACCTTTTTTCTAAGACCATATTTACCCTCTGCAACCCAATCTCAGTGGTGTCAACTGGGCACAAGAGAGACCAAACAAGGAAGTCACTATGTTAATGAAGATACCATTATCATTGCTTGAGAAAAAGCGTAAGTCCTTCCTTTGGGCATATTTAATTGATATCTGCTGTCTTTATATTGCCATATACATACTAATTTTGGGGGAATAGCTACATTCTATATTCTCATCATAGCATCTATCTAATAAAATCTTTGTGGATGTTTATAGACCTTCTCCCTGGAAAATCTGCAGGCAGTCTGGTAACTCTGTATTTCTATAAAAAGCCAAAGAACTAGGAATAGATCAGAGATCTGGGAGAGAATAAGGATCATATCCAAATAAATCAGTTGAGAATCAGCTTTAAGTATAAATAAATCACAATTAACATTTTGTGGAGCAAAAGTTCATAAAAATAAATATACTAATTGTTTCTTCCTACATATTATAAATAAATTATATCATGCCATGGGTAAAGATCTTAAATAAACAATTGCCAAATGAGAGTCAAAATTCTCCAACATATATTCACTGACAAGGGACTGCTATACAATCTTTTAAAAAATCTTAATATCCAATTCATTTACTCTAAAGAATAGGGCATATAGAGTCAAAATCACTTTAGGCCTTATTTTTTCCATCTGTAAATGTATAGTACTAGTGTTGACTTCTTAAAAGTCTAATTCCCAGCAACAAATACTATATATACACACTTGCAATTTCTGACTGATTAGAGCGCCCTCATGTGTGTCTTTGTTGTAATATTTTAGACATCTAAAAAAGTATTAATCTCAGCAGCACTACAATTATGTCTTTATTTTCCCATATATAATAGTTTCAAGTATCACTCAGTAAATTCTAAAGAGTGTGATAATCCTAGTACATCTCACTAACTTTTCATATCCCAAATTTTATTCTACAGTAATGAAGTTATTATTGTTGTGGTTTAAATTTTAATGAATTAAAGGGGTTTTCCTTTAAAGCTCCTAAGATAAGTTTTTCATTATAATTTTATTTTATTATCATTCCTGAAAGAAAATATGTAGCCAATTAAGTTGTTAATTGTATGTGATAACTTGTCAGTACCTTTTAAGGGGTGGATAACAGATCAAAGGGCCAATTGTATCTAAATTTTTTCAAATAAAAATCTGTCTAAATCATTGCAAAAAGATTTCTTCCTATTTAACAATACAATATTGGAAGGATCCAAGAGAAAACCTCATTTTTTTGAAAACTACATAAAATTTAAAAATCTCAAATCCAATCATATTTTAAATTGCATTTATCCAACCAATATTTTCAGAGGGCCCACACCATGTGCCAGAAATGAGATGTCAAACTGAAGGAAACCAAAGTCACTAAAGTAAAGCAAAAAAGCACTGGAGTTTTTTTCCTTCTATAAAATGACTTAGTAATAACTGTCTCATTCAAGAGAGTTGCTACAAACATCTAATAATATGACATATGTAATCACATTTTCTAAAGAGAGAAGTGTTATTGAAATGTGTGCCAGAGAAACCTTGGTGATTCCAAGGACATAGTTTATGGGTTGCTTTGTATGTGGAAAATACTTGAATGTGAGAGTCTAATCTTTTTTAATAAAAATTTTCTTCAAATTTTCATGACAGAAGAGAAAGTGAGAAGAAAGAATTATGTCTCCTAAGAAGTCTGAACTGTTGTTTTCTTCACTGCCTCTTGATGAATCTTACAGAAATTGCTTGTGAAAAGGGGACACCTACATAGTCAGCCCACACAGGCACAAGTACAGCCTTAGAAATTACCTTAGTAAAAACCTCAGTCACCATTTCATTACCCTAGAACAGAGTAGATACTTTTTAACTGCATGGTGGCATTCTTTGCTGTCCTCTTGTCACCTCTTATTAGGTCCTCCACAACTCTCTCCCCCACCCCCACCCCCGCCCCGCTTATCTAGCATATTTTTACTTTCCTACACAAATGCTTGCTGGAATATAATTTTCAAAAGTTGAAAACATGACTCTTCTTCAAATATACAAATAAAATATTTCAAAATGTTTTACTTAACTCATTAAATAATAGAAGAGCAAATATAAATATTAAGACTGGTTCATCCAGAAAAAAAATCAAAGAACAGAAAATTTATATAGTCAAAGGAATGCTGGAACAAATTTGTGAGTGCAAATTCCTGCAAGGGAAGAGATATAATATTTGGGGTTGTTTTTTGTGGGTTTTTTTGTTTTGTTTTCTTTGTGGTATTTTTTTAAACATCGATCAGCTGCCTCCTGCACACCTCCTACTGGGGATGTGCCGGCAACCAAGGTACATGCCCTTGACTGGAATCAAACCAGGGACCCTTCAGTCCACAGGCCAACGCTCTATCCACTGAGCCAAACCGGTTAGGGCTTGGGGTTGTTTTTATTTTGTTTTTTATCAGATGCAAATTAAATCTCTGCCACAAGATTTGTATTTGTATTGCTAAGGACAGGAATCATTTTCATTGCTCTATGACAAAAAGAACAATTGCTTTATCAATTGTCTATAGGTTAACCACTACCTCTATAAAGTTGTAAAGTAGTCTAGTCATGAGAAAGTCAAATGAAGATGCTCACCCCTACATAATCAGATAATTCCCAGAGGGTCTGCTAAGTTACATCCTGCATTCTATTGAAAGGACGCCAGCAATCACTTTTGCTTATTTTCAATTTTTGGATATTTTTTTCATAAAACTCTTTACCCTAGACTAGAAAACTTTACTTTCTGTTTTTCTTTGTATCAGTCCTCCTTTCTTCATAGAATGCTTTTTCCTCTGTTCGTGACCAGTTATATCTCGTTCTTTCTTTAAATCTGGGCCCTAGCTTGTTTACTTTGAACACATTTTTGAGTTTTCCTTCTTTCACTCTTATGTGATGTGGCTGATCCTCAGTTCATTCACTAAACATTTGAAGAGTAACGTGAGGTGTTAATTTTTTATTTAGGGGGATAGTGCGATGGTATTATTTTTGTTAAATGATCTTTATTGGTTTGGCATATGTATATTCTAAGTTTTGCTTTAAACTCTGAGTATAAACTAGCACAAGTGCTATGTATTTACAGTCCCTGACTTTCTGTCTACTTGTTTTATTGATTACTAAAAGAGTGGTATTAAAATCTCTGATTATAATTGTGGATTTGTCTATTTTGGGGGGTTCTATTAATATTTACATCATCTATTTCTAAGCTTTCTTACATATCTATACTAATAAAAGAAAAATATGTGAATTGACCATCACTTCACAACACCCAAAACCAATCAGGAGTATGCAAATTAACCCGACAAAGATGGCAGCAGCCCCACCCCCTGGCTGCTCCAGGCCTCTGGGCAGCGCACCTCAGGGCCTCCCTGACGCACTCTATACCTGTCAACCATCCTTGCAGCCTCCCTGTGGCCCAGCCCCCGGCCTCAGAGGCAACCCTCTGGTGCCTGAGGTCGTAGCTCCCAGTGTCTGGCGTCTCCCTCTACTCCACCCCTGCCCTGCTGCTCTGGTAAACAAAACCCTAGTGTTGGAGCAGCCCCACGGGTGCGGACCTGCGCATGAGATCGCTCAGTGCACAGTTAGCGCGCCCCAGGAGCCCTGGGCCAGCCAAGGGGCGATGGTGGCAGCCATGGCGGCAGCGGCAGGCGACTCAGCTTTGTTTTGAATAGATGAATGAGGCAACCTACACAGTAACCCAAATTATCAGATCTCCCTCCTCCCTATCCCCCAAATCAAGAGGGGAAGGGGCAATGGGCATGGAGGGAGGGAGGGCGGGCGGGCAGGAGGTGGAGGGTGGAGGAGAAAGGGGATGAGGAAGGGGGCCAGGTGCATCCCACTTTCACAATGGGAAAGTGAAACATACCAGTGCACCCAACCTCTCCAGTCCTCCCAGCCTGCCTCACTCCCCCCACCTCTTCCCCTCCGCGCATCCCCGGAAGTGCCAGAGCTGCACAGAGGAACTCTCTGGAGAAGGAGGGCAGCAGGAAGTGGCGCCGGAGCACACAGGGCTTACCATGGCCCCCGCTGCTGCACAGGCTGCCCGAGCAAGCCCGCCACGTGCCGGCAGCCAGAGGAAGGCCTATTCTTGCGTGCATCTTGGTGCATCGGGCTTTTAGTGTGTGTGTGTGTGTGTGTGTGTGTGTGTGTGTGTGTGTGTATATGCTAATATGCAAAGTATTTCCTGGGAGTTCGACTGGGAGACCAGGAGTTCAATTGCTCACTATGATGTGCACTGATCACCAAGGGGTGGTATGGAATGAAGGAAGGCCCCGGCCAACAGCTGGCAGTTGGGGAAGGAAGGCCCCAGCTGGCAGCCGGAAGGCCCCGATATGCCCTGATCACTGGCCAGGCCTAGGGACCCTACCTGTGTACGAATTTTGCGCACCAGGCCTCTAGTTAAGTGCATAAATGTTTAGGATTGCAATTTCCTTTTGACAATGACCCCTTTATCATGAAATAAGCCTCTTACACTTGGTAAAAAAAAAAAAAAAAAAAAAAAAAAGCTGTATGGATAGGTACATAAGGGATTCATTATTCACTTTTATCTGCTTTTGATATGTTAAATAATTTGCATAATATGTTTAAAAATAGGAGGGGGGACGTCATCAAACTTTAAAAGGTTGGAAACAATTGAACAATAGGCTATATGGAAACATGGAAATTTAAATTGGGGCAAGAAGACAGAACTATAGGGTATGCAGCAGGGGATTCTGGAGTCTAGAAGATAGCAGGAAGGGAGGCTCTTGATGTGTGAGAGAAAAGAAAGGGAAACTGGAAATAGGAAAAGGCTCCTAACCTTTGGTGGGAGGACACCGAAACCATATATTCACTTTTCCACAGGACCTAGAATTGTGTTTGATTTCAGGGATTTTTGGGAAGTGAAAACTCTGGCTTCGGCCAGGGTAGCATCATTGCTCCATTCTGGTTAGTCTAGTATAGCCAATCTGACCTCTTGACGTAACTGGTGTCATTACCAACCAATCAATGCCCAGCACACAGAGTGCCTATGGCCTCAGGGGTTGGACCAAAAGAACCTGGCCATTTGGTAAATCTTTACCATGATTAATTTACCTAACCATCATTCATAGGCAATTCAGGGTAGGGTTTCTCATCATAATCTATGCTTTTGGCTTCTTAAATTCCCCCAAACTGGGGTACATGAAGCAGATCTGTTTAGGGCCTTTTAACATTGGGGGACTATCAGGGAGTCCCTTTGTTCCAACCAACTTTGATTGCACTGTATCAACACCTTTGTTTCAACAACATCAATATCTGCCACATTCATCCCATTTCTCCATAACCATCTGAAGACTTCAACTCTGCTGAGATAAGTTCCTTCCTTTACTCTTTGCTCTGTCTCCCTTCAATTTCCTTATCAATTATTTTAGTGATCATGGTTTAAATAAGATCCATACTGGGAAGCTGAGACAGCAAACAACTTCTCAGTCTTTTGTTTGATTTTGCAGCAGTAGGGTTACATTTCCTTAATAAGCTAGTACCTCAGGAGTCTGATCTACTACTATTTCTAAATTCCATTCTAACTTTTACCGTTAGTAACTGAATGCAGTGCAGCTGCAGTTCCATACCATGGGTGACTAGATACTGCTTGTGTCCTGGCAAATTTCAACTTAATTCTTCAAGACTCTTTCTAAATGCCACAAATTTAATGAAGCATTTCTTGCCTGACAAAGTTATATGCTCCCACTGCTTGTTTCTCTTGCATCTCACACAACCTTCAATTATAGTGTTTATTTGATACACTATAACTAGAGGCCCAGTGCATGAAATGCGTGCACAGGTAGGGTCCCTAGGCCTGGCTGGCAAGCAGGGCCGATCAGGTTTCCTGCCTCCCTGCCTCCCTGCCTCCCCGCCTCCTCCTTCCCTTGCCACCCACGTGATGCCACCATGTGGTTCCCCCACCTCCCCACCTCCTACTTCCCTTGCTCCCTCAGCACCCCACTGCCACCACTAGTTGCACACCATGTTCTGCACCGCCCCCTGGTGGTCAGCGCATGTCATAGCAAGCAATCAAACTCCTGGTCTCCCAGTGGAACTCCAGAGGGGACACTTTGCATATTAGCCTTTTATATATATATAACTTTTTGGAGACCTGTTTAACCACTATTTCACTGTGGGATGGGGATTATGTCTTTTTAAATGTGTATCTCTCTAACATCTAGTACAATCTTTGACATTTATTAAGTACTCAGTAAATGCTTTCTTAATTTAATCAATTAAAATATCCATTTCAAACATTTTAGATGCCAGTAGGAAGAAAATTTAACAGATAAGTCTGTCACTGTCAAATCTTGTCATCGTCTTTTTTACTTCTTCAAATGTTACTTTGTCAAGTTATCTGAATGGAATGCAGTTCCAAGCATACTAATGAACTTTCAATATGCACTAATACTAGTATACCTTCAATGTGTTATGAATATGTTCAAATGAGAATTTAAACATTACATTAAGGTGTATAAATGTACTAAATTTACAAATATAAAAAAATACACTAAAATCATCAATGTACTAAAACATACTGATGCCTTGTTGTGACTGTAGCTGGATTATGTGAGATTGAGTCTCTTTTTTCTATTCCCTAAATTCTCACACATTTTAAAGTTTAAAATAAAAATATCCTTGTAGTAGTTAACATGGTAGAGTATATACAAATAAGTCTCCTTGAAAATTCACTACAGTCCAGAGCTTGGCCCTCAGCCTTTGCTATAGACCAAATGTTTATATACCTCCACACAATCAATATGTTGAAATCATAACCCACAATGTGATGGTATTAGGAGGTAGGGATAGGTGATTAGGTCATGAGGGCAGAGCCTCCATGAGTGAGATTTTATAAAAATAGTGTCTTTATAAAAATATTACAAAGAGTTCTCACTATCCATCCAGCATGTGTGAAGACAGAGCTAGAAGACCATGCATGTCTGTGAACCAGGAAGCAGGTACTCACCAGACACCTAATCTGCTGGCACCTTGATCTTGGACTTCCCAGGGTCCCGAACTGTCAGAAATAAATTTGTTCTTTATGAGCCATCAAGTCTATAATATTGAAGCCCAAAAGGACTAAGGCTGCCTTACTGACCCAAAACCAAATTTGTTGGGAAGACAAACATTAGTCAAGGCTTACATTCTTGGAGATTTAGGAATACCGTCGCCCCCCCCCCCCAAAAAAAAAAAAGCCAATATCTTAATCCATAGGGAGAAGCAGATCTGATACTGGTTGAGGGGGGAAATGTGCCTTTCTAACCAAGGGAAATGGTTTGGTAACAGAACTAACCTGATTTAAGTACAGTCTCAAAGTGAATAACTGAGGTTAAACAATGGATTCAGTTTTACTCTGACTGACACAGGAGAAAATAAGGTGCAAACAAGCTCATGGTTCAGGAGCCTCAAAAATCACACACCAGCAAACTAACTTGGGCAAAACTGTTGTAAATGGTTTTACATCGGGCAGTGACCAATAAAAAGACCAAGTAGCACTAGTTCCACTCGATACTCAATTCATAGTGTACAGGAATGTAAATGTATCCTTTCCAGTGAGGAAAGACTAAACCCCTTGCCGAAGTTAACTTAGTCCACATGGCATAGAATATTTAATTTCAAGAACTGTGGGAAGACTTTCAAGAGTTATTTACTTGACGTGAATACCTATAAATTAAAGGTATAAAAAGTTTGGGGTTCAGAATGGAAAGGCTATTGGTGGTTGTGGAAGGTGGGGGAAATGCATGGCATATAATTATTATCTTTTAAAACATATTCTGGCCGGGGAACAAGAGGCAGGGTTTCTTGTTTCTTTTGCTTACGTTTTTTTCTGAATAACCTTTTTGTTTTAGAACAGATTTACGTTAACAGAGTTCCCTATACCCCGTACAAAGTTTCAAAAATCTCTCTTTTATTTCCACCCCCACCTACACTCTCCCCCACTTCTCTTTGCTTCTGCCCCCCTCGGGGTTTGGCAGGACCGAGTTCCCACAGTGCAACTTCGGGATTGTAACAAAAACGCAGCTCGGTGAAAATTACACCGCCGCCCAGCCACAACTAGGTCAGGAGTTAAGCGACCGAAACCCCCGACCGCGCTCGCTCCGCCCCGAGAAGCGCAGATTCCTCGCCAACGTGGCTCCTCCAGCTCCCGGAGCGCGCGCGAGGCGGGATCCGGGGGAGGGCAGCCTTCGGAGGGGAGGTGCCTGGGGGGACGAGCCGGGCGAGGGACTGGGACAGTCCCCGACTTCAGGCCCCTCCTCCGAGGGCAAGTTCTCGAAGCCAAAACATTTTGAGTCTTAAAACATCCAGATCTCAGAGGCGCGTGGCGGGTTACACACACATATATAATATATGCACATACGTGTCGCCGGTTGTGTCTAACGCACATGCCTGGACGTCTTCTCAGGCGCAGCCCCCTCCTCTCCACAGCCAGCACCCCAGCGGCCCCACGCCCCCCGGGCACGCTGGTCCCAGCCCTTCCCCCGGCGCGGCGCGCAGCGGCGGGCGCGTGCGCGTGAGGACGTCCGGGGACGCGCGCGCCGCCGCCGCCGCCGCTGCCGCAGAGCTGGGCCGGAGTCGTGGGTAGTGGGGCTTGAAGGTGATGGCTCTGACCGAGGGCCGTGAGGCCACGGCTCTCGCTCTTTCTACCGTCGCCGCCGACGCCTCTGTCTGCTCATCGTCATGAGGTCAGGCCTCGGGGAAGCGGGCGGCGGCGGCGGCTGGGCTCTGGGGAGAGTAACTGAGACACTCGAAGCTCGAACGTGGGTGGAAGATTCTGTCCTGGGGATTCCGGAAGAGTTGTTTGCGCTGACTTTTCCTCCTTTTCCCCCCTTCCCTTTCTTGCTCTTGCATCGAGGAAAGTGGGAGGGTTCTATGTTTTTCTTTATAGAAAAGGCACTAAAACAGTCGCGTCCAGTGTTGGTCTTAAGAGGTTTGAGGAAACAAATAGCACGCGTGGCGTCGGAGCATCGGTGAAAGCTTTTAGTGAAAGGAACTAAAAAGCCCAACCTCCGAACAGTAACTGAAAAATATATATATTCAAACCTACTAATGAAATAGAATGACCTGCCATACCCTAGCTGCTTTCGACAGAAAAGGCAGGCTGGGATTCCCACGCTGCCGTCCTCGACCGCTGCCCACTCTGGTCACTTAGGGACCTTTTCCTGACAGTGTCCTTTTGCGTGAACCGCCCCCCCACCCCGATGGTGGCATTTTTAATGGGCAGACTGTGTAACCTTATTCAGACTAGAGTTATCTAGTAATTACATGGCGACTCCCCAAGTCTTCCTATTTTAAAGGTATTTGGGTAATATTTGGGTATTGGAAGCTTTTTTATTAGCTTTGGCAAAGCTGTTTCAACATAAGACAAATTTATAGGTCACCTGAGTGAAATGTTTATTAGTTCTCCAAGGTGTTTAATAAGGCATTAAGATTTATTTTTTTTCTTCCTAGCCTTCCCAAGCATTCGCAAACATTATTCTTATATGAAATGTAGTGTCTGCATTGGAGATGAAACTGCTCCAGGTGGGCAGAATGAATACTAGTGTTCACATTAGTCACATCTACTGGGCACCCATACTTTATTTTGCTGATTCTTTCTTATTAGAGAACTGGAGGCATCCGAAGCTCAACTTCTTTGGTAGCAGATGTTCCCTAAAAGGTATTTTGTGTAGAGCAGCAGAGCCTTGTAATTAACAGAGGAGTCTAGTAACAAGTAATAACCCAACCGGTGTGGCTCAGTCCTTGAGCGTCAACCTATGAACTAGGAGGTCAAGGTTGGGTCCCAGGTCAGGGCACATGCCTGTTTTGTAGGCTGGATCCCCAGCTGGGGTGTGCAGGAGACAGCCAGTCAATGATTCTTTCTCATCATTGTTGTTTCTCCCTCTCCCTTCCTCTCTGAAATAAAAATAAATAAATAAATAAATAAATTTAAAAACAAGTAATAGGTAACCTGAGAATAATTCATCTACTGTGATTATCAGCCTCTCTGTTCACTTAGAATATTTTCTGCTTTTTGATTTTTAGAAGATGGAGACCTGAAGCAAAGAAAAAAGTATTCAAGGGTCATGCAAGCCAACAGTAGCCAATTGCAAAGAGCTGCAGGCAGTGAGGCTGCCTCAGCCCCCCAAAGTGTCCACACAAGATTGACAGAAGGTTCTGGTCTTCATTCTGGAGATGTGCATATCCAGATTAACTCCGTACCTAAAGAATGTGCTGAAAATCTAAGCTCCAGAAATATAAGGTCAGGTGTCCATAGCTGTACCCATGGATGTGTACAGAGTCACTTACGGAATCAGTCCCGTAACCAAGCAAGGCAGCCTGGTGATACTTCCATGGAGTCTGGAGATCATGGTAGTAGCTCCTACTCCGAATTCCGGTATCTCTTCAAGTGGCTGCAAAGGAGTCTTCCATATATTTTGATTCTGGGTGTCAAACTTGTTGTGCAGCATATAACAGGTAGGGTGTAATAAAATATTGAATTGTTTCATTGCTAAATTCAGTAAATTATTTCTTTATTGGTAATCTACTTTAACATGTATTTTTGTTACTGATTTTCTGCTAGCTTTTAAAATTGTAAATGTTTCTTTTAAATTCATATCATTGTGTTAGCTCTTTGATTTTTTTTCTTGCAATTAACTGGAACTTATTATCTAACAGGAATTTCTCTTGGAATTGGACTGCTTACAACTTTTATGTATGCAGACAAAAGCATTATAAATCAGGTTTTTCTAAGAGTAAGTATAATAAACTAAAAAAAATTACTAAATGTTTCTCTCTGTAGATCATATACTCATTTTTGAGAGAAATAGGAATTAAGATAGTTTTTTTGACAAATTTAGATACATACATTATAACATCTATAATATATTAAGTTTTATTATCTAAACTAGAGGCCTGGTGCATGAATTCATGTACAGGTGGGCTCCCTTGGCCTTCCCGGCAATCAGTCCGATCAGGAGCCATCTCGCCCAGTCCAGGGGGAGGGGCCACAGGAGGTTGGCTGTGGGAGTGCACTGATCACCAGGGGGCAGCGTCTGCCCCCTGGTGGTCAGTATGCATCATAGTTACCGGTCAACGGTTGCTTAGCTTTTATATACATAGATGATCTGGCATAAATGATCTGTCCTACAACTGAATTGTTTCACCTTATTTTCTTTGTAAATTGGGTTCCTGATAGAGAAAGAAAAACTGGATAGAAGGATTAAAAAGTTTAGAATGCACTATTTGATCTGATTTGTCAAGTGCCTTCATGTTTTATGAGTTAGTTTAACCACAATACATAATATAATCATCATTAGAAACATCGCACTATCAGATTTAAAGTAAAGAAAATGTACATTGAATAAATGGGAATTGAACTATTTAGGTCTCTCTTACTTAAAGAAAATTAAACCCAAGTAGTTTTTCCATAACATCCTATATAATAAAAGCCTCTTAACATGCTAGGTGTCCCACCGTTCATTGGACTGTTCAACCAGTCGCTATGATGCGCACTGACCACCAGGGGGCAGACACTGTGACCAGTAGTGTCTTGCTGCTGGGGTCCAGCTGATCGGGACTGGGCAAGAGGGGCTGGACACACTCTAGAGCCCTCCCGTGGTCCCTTCCCAGCCCTGATTGTGCACCGGTGGGGTCCCAGATTACGAGACAGCGCAGGCCAGGCTGAGGGACCCCACCAGTGCACATATCTGTACACTGTGTCGGTTTTGGCCCCATTCCCATAGGCCAGGCCAAGGGACCCCACTGGTGCATGAATCTGTGCACTGGGCCTCTAGTAAATTATAAAAGAGTTCTATTCATATAAACTATTGGGAAAACTAGGACCAATTTATAAAATCTCACCTTTAAGCAATTTTAAAGGGCAATATCTTTGCAAGGATCATGCATTCTGACCTGGAAATTTGTAGTTAGGACCTATCAAAACATGAAAATTTAATTCAGGATTTAAAATTAGTAAAACTTTTAATTAAATTATAATAGAAACTTAATTTTTAAAAATAAATGATCTTATTCTTATTGAATGTCTGAGAATTTAAAAATTATATTTATAAGCCCTGGTTACTTAAATACACTTGTTAACATTTTGTTTTATCTGGGAGGCAAAAGTAGGGAGCTGCAGAGGTAAATTTTATGTTTACCTCTGGGTCCTTTATGTTGCTTGTAGATTTGGCTTCTTTCAAACAAAGGTCATGTTTTTATACAGTGAAGAAACTTGTTATTTTAAAAAGGTATTTAAATGAGTTCTATTATGTTCACTAAAGATATATGGTGCGATGATGTACAGTTTAACAAATATTCTATTATTTTAATAAGTTTAATCTGTTAAAACATTCTAATTTAATAATCTAGTCATTAAAATAAAATAGTTTAGTGATATTTAAATCTTTGGCATAATCCAAAATAATAAATTCTAAAATTGTTTATTTTTCAGGAAAGGTGCTCAAAGATTCAGTGTGCTTGGTTACTGGTATTCTTAGCAGGATCTTCTGTTCTTTTATATTACACCTTTCATTCTCAGTCACTTTATCTCAGGTAATTAGAGATTCAAGTATGCAATCATATTTTTATGTAACATATTCCTTAGCACTCTGCATATATTTTACTTGCATATACTTACTGTTACAGTTCAATTTTTACCCTTCTCCTTCCAAGATTGAAAGCTTCAAGTGACTTTTTCAGATTTGTGTACCCAGTGTCTTGATTCCTAGCAGGCGCTTGAGAACTATTTAATTTTTGATACTTAAATTTTTACTTATATCATCAATAGTTATTAGTACCATTTAATCAATATTGGTGGTGGTCTATTTTTGTTTCTTTATATGTTTCTTACAAATAAAAACGTATACATTTAAATTGTACATTGATGTTTTATGTGTACATTGTGTAATAAGAACATGATCTTTGTTGTTAACTTTCCATGTTAGATGGAAGTGTTCTGAAGTTTTGGCTCTAATCAGATAATTAGAAGTCCTGGTTTCAGTCGAGGTGGAGAGGTGTGGACAATTTCAGATATAGTTTGTCAGTGGACCCAATATCACTGATTGGATTGGGTGGGTGGGTAGAGGGGGGAAATCAAGGATGACACCTAGGATTTTCATCGAAGCAACTGGCTGGATGATAGTACCATTTACTGGGCTTGGAAAGACTGGGAAAGTAACTAGTTTTGAGGGGAAAATCAATCATTTGTTTTGAACATATTGAGAGGTCACATAGAACTATTAAGTGATTTCAAATATATATGTCAGGAGCTCAGAGTAAAGGTTAGGGCTGTATATTTTGGTGTTACTAGCATATGATTGATATATATTTTTAAATATATTTTATTGATTTTTTTACATAGATGAATGGAGAGGGATAGAGAGTTAGTAACACCAATGAGAGAGAAACATTGATTCAGCTGCCTACACACTCCCTACTGGGGATGTGCCCGCGACCAAGGTACATGCCCTTGACCAGAATCGAACCTGGGACCCTTCAGTCCGCAGGCCGATGCTCTATCCACTGAGCCAAACCAGTTAGGGCCATATGATTGATATTTAAAAACCAAAACTAACCAGGGAAAGTATAGTCAGAGAAGAGGGCTCAGGACTGGACATGCCCACAATTAGAGGAGGAGCAGCAAAGGAAACCAGGAAGAAACCAACCATCAGTCACAAATGAGAACTAGGGAGTGTAGTGTTAGAAGTCTAGGAAGAAAATAATTCAGGGAGGTAAATGGAAAAAGGGACATGACCTTTGAATTTGGCAAGGTGGAGGTAGTTGGTGATCTGTACAAAAGCAATTAAGTGGAAAGGAGGGAATGGAATCCAGATTAGAGTTGGTTGAGTAAATGGCCGATATTTAATATTAGTGAATTTTTTTTTTAGATTACAGGCTAGAAAGGTATCAACCATGACAAGTTAGGATGACTGTTCTTTTATACCATAGAGGAAAGATGCAAAATTAATACATTTTAAAAGTCTCTAAAATAAGCAAAATGTTACTCTGTTTATGTGAACTCTAACACTTGCCAATTTTATATTTTTTACACATCAAAATAAATAATTCAGTAGCAAATTAAAAACCCCCATGAATACTTTACCTTTGTATGTTGCTCTGGTAAGTTTTGATGTTTTTCTCTTGGTAGCTTAATTTTTTTAAATCCTACTTTGGACTATTCGAGCTTCTGGGAAGTACTTTGGGTTGTTGGAATTACAGACTTCATCCTGAAATTCCTCTGCATGAGCTTAAAATGCCTTATTTTATTGGTGCCTTCTTTCATCATACCTTTTAAATCCAAGGTAAGAAACTAACATGTTTTGTTGATACAATGGTAACAAACCACTCTAATGCTATTTAGTCTCAACCTAATTTTAAATTCTATTATCTCGGACTGGCCATCATTTGCTCAAAGACTTAAACCAAAATACTGATCTAGGAAAAAATATCAGAATTATATTTGCCTCAGCATCATCTAAAAATTACTTCCCATACCATATATGGAAAAATATTATTTAGATTTGTACTTTCATTCTCCAGGGCATTATCAATTGATAATTAACTGTATGCTGTTACTCAGTTTTTCCCATATTCAATAAAAAGTTTAATAAAGTATTTGTGCAATGTATATAAGGAGCAAAGGTAACTATTTGTTCTCCTTCCTTTTTAGGGTTACTGGTACATGCTTTTAGAAGAATTATGTCAGTATTACCGAACATTTGTTCCCGTACCAGTTTGGTTTCGTTACCTTATAAGCTATGGGGAGTTTGGTAATATAAGTAGGAGTCTTGGAATATTGCTGGCTTTACTCTACCTCATACTAAAAGTAGGTAACATTCTTAATCTTGTCATATGATTCATATGATTACAGATTTACTTACCATTGTTTTTCTCATGAACTATTTTACAGTTTATTTTATCCTTATTTTAGTTTGACATAATAGATTCTGTATCTAGTTAGAAATGGAGTAATGGAAATACAGTCTTTATCTTAATCCAGTGGTTCAGATTTTATTGGGGGAGTAGACTTCCACATAGCATGGATTATAGACATGGGAAAGGAGAGTAAGTAGAATAGAACATACCCATCTCCAACAGCAGCATCTATCCTACACATAATTCTGAAACTAGAGAATCTAGTACATTTTAATTGTTTAATTACCCTGTTTCTTTTATGTCTGTTCCCCTCAGCTTAAATCCCTTTATGAAACTTTAAAATCTAAATATGTTAAAAACATGTGAACCAGGTAAAATTGCCTTGTCTTTGACATAGTTAACTTTATCTATATAAATGCCTAAGCGACCTTTATGACCGGAACGACTGGTCGACCAGTCACTATGACACACACTGACCACCCAAGGGCAGATGCTCAACGCAGGAGCTGCCCACCCCCCACCCTCCACCCCCTGTGGTCAGTGTGCTCCCACAGTGGGAATGCCGCTTAGCTAGAAGCCGGGCTCATGGAGCCTCTCCCACCTCCACAGCAGTGCTACTAAGTGGCTGCGGTGGCAGCATCAGGCACAGTGGAGCTGGGGTGAGGGGGAGCTGTGTGGCATCCGACCGGGCTCAGGCTCCTTCCCAGCCGCCTGCTGCTTAGTGCACTGCTACATCCCTGGTACACCGTAAGCCTGCAGTTACAGTCTCTGGAGAAAGGTTGAAGTGCAGACACTCAGAGTAACGAGGATGAGCCTGATATCGCCACTGGGCTTCTGGAACTCTGCCTCGGGCGTTGAGATCAAATCTCATTCCTTACCAATTGCCCTGGAGCTACAGAGAAAGGCAGCAATATAACAGTAGCCACAAGTGGCAACTGACAATTGGGGTAAAAGTCAAAGAGAGATGGCTCTGAAGGGTAGGGGCGTGGGCAACTTATCAGGCTCCGAGCAGTGGAAAGCCTCCAGTACGGCCCAAGGCATCCACCGGGGACCTCCAGGCCAGCAAGGCGCCACCCTGGCCCCAGAAGGGACACTTGCAAATATTTTTTAAGGAAGCTGCGGGGAGGAGAGCAGACTCCCCACATGACTTCCCAGTGGCTCAAGGAGACGTGGGAATTCCCTAGGCCAGGTGTCCTCAAACTACGCCCCGCGGGCCACTTGCGGCCCGCCGAGGACATTTATCCAGCCCGCCGGGTGCTGAACATAGGAATTTGTTCATTAGTTTTTTTTTAAAACTATAGTTTGGCCCTCCAACTGTCTGAGGGACAGTGAACTGGCCCCCTGTTTAAAAAGTTTGAGGACCCCTGCTAGGCACTTGGGCATGGGCTCCAGATTTCCTTTCAATGTGCAAGAATCCATGCATTGGGCCACTAGTATATATATATATTTTTAAATATATTTTTATTGATTTTAGAGAAGGAGAGAGAGGTAGAAACATCAATGATGAGAATCATTGATTGCCTCCTGCAAGCCCCCAACTGGGGATTGAGCCCACAACCCGGGCATGTGCCCTTGACTGGAATCGAACCTGGGACTCTTCAGTCCTCAGGCCAACAATCTATCCACTGAGCAAAACCAGCCAGGGCTAACTTTATATTTGTCTTGACCAAATTGTACCTCTAGGTATTCAGGTTTCCTTTTTTTTTTTTTTTTTTTTGGTTAAGAGTTAGTTGAGGTCTATAAATTGAGTAAAATATTTTATAATTGGACTTTAAATATATTTAGATTGAAATGATTACTTGTGATATGCAACGAACATGCTATTATCAGTATTTGATATTGTGGCACTTTAGCTTTGATCTCTGGGTTTAGCAGATAGGGCTCTTGGAATTAATAATCTCTTATTTCCTTTTTCAGCTTTTGGACTTTTTTGAACATCTAAGAAATTTCAGACAGGTTTTGAGAAAATTTTTTACACGACCAGTAAGTAAATTTTAATTGTTCAAGAAAAAACACTTTTAAACTTTTTTCATTACAAAAAAAAAGTTAATTCAGCTATTTTACAAATATGGATTTCATTACGGTTTTAAAAACTTTAGTACTTTGGCACTTAGGGTTATGAGAATGACTTAGGAGTTTTATCTATGATCAGTTTCTTGACTTGCATATTAATGTTACCAAGTGCTTACATATTTGAATGTGCTTGCCCTTTCTAATCATTTGACATTCTTAAGGGTTTATAAACATTCCTTTAAAAATCTTGTCACAAACTTTTGTTCCTTTTCCTTTTTTAAATCTACAAGTGATGGCTTTGTGTATTTCCATTAACTCCTTATTCAATTTCTTTGAAAGCACTGTAATTATTGTGTATATGAAAAAAGCTCATTACCAAAAATCAGGTCCCTTGAAATTTTCTTACTGGAAAAATTTCCCCATCAATACTCAACTCTATATGCACAAACTAGAGACCCGGTGCACATTTGTGCACTGGGGAATAGGGGGAGGTCCCTCAGCCTGGCCTGCACCCCACCCAGTCCACATTCCTCTCATAGTCCAGGATCCCTCGCTCCTTACCACCCGCCTGCTCGCTGCTCCTTAGCACTGCTGCGGAGGCAGGAGAGGCTCCCGCCACCACCACTGTGCTGCCAGCCATGAGCCCAGCTTCTGGCCAAGTAGTGCTCCCCCTGTGGGAGCATATTGACCACCAGGGGGCAGCTCCTCCGTTGAGCATCTGCCCCCTGATGGTCAGCGCACACCATAGCAACTGTCATCCCACTGTTTGGTCAATTTGCATATTAAGCTTTTATTATATAGGGTAAGTTCAAGGCATGGAATTTAACAATAAGTTGACACTCCAGCCTGACCAGTGTGGCTCAATGGTTGAGCGACATATGAACCAGGGGGTCACAGTTCCATTCTCAGCAGTGTACATAACTGGGTTACAGAGGTGTGCGGGAGGCAGTCAGTCAATGAAGAATCATTGATGCTTCTTTCTCCCTCCCTCTCCCCCCCCCCTTCCTCTCTGAAATCAATAAAAAAAAATTTAAAAACAAATTGACACTCCACTGTCAATTATAAACTTGATTATGTGATTCTACTGATGTTAAAGATTTTAGACAAAGGTTGTCATAGGTTCATTTGCTACTTAGTAGCCTTTGTGGTCAACAGGTTTCAGAGTTTGATCTCAGTTTTGCAGTGCATTAAGTACTTACTTTGTCAGGACTCGGGGGACCTTACTAAAAGAATGCCAATGTAATGATGAATGCTGAAAAACAAGAAAGAGGACTGTATCTCCAAAGTGGACCATACTAACTGGTCCACTAAGATACATTCTTTCTCTAAGATATAGTAATATAGTAATAAGTTTGGCTGCATACTATTTAAACTTCATTCTTTAGACAAGATACAATATATTGGAGAGTTCGTTCAACTTTGGTCATATTTATTCAATTCATTTTTGTGAGTTATCAGCTTTTACTCTAGTAAGGCTTGTACTGAAATAGTTTGATATTCTCTGTTAAGCAGAGAGAATATCACAGTCATCAACATTCTTTGATTTATTCTTGAGACTCTTAGGGGTTCCTTAACCTTGCCATCACCATCAAGATAAACCTTCGCTTAAAAGGAGTCTGCAATATGCCAGACAAAAATGCTAATTTAAAAGCTTGTCAGCCTGTTATCTGTAATGTACTCTGCTAAATGACACTGAAGGGAACTTGGCACCAAGGTCATCTATCATAACCTGAAAAATCTTAAATTTTTAAAAAAATATATTTTACTGATTTTTTACAGAGAAGAAGGGAGAGGGATAGAGAGTTAGAAACATCAATGAGAGAGAAACATCCATCAGCTGCCTCCTGCACACTACCCACTGGGTATGTGCCCGCAACCAAGGTACATGCCCTTGACTGGAATAGAACCTGGGACCCCTCGAGTCCACAGGCTGACGATCTATCCACTGAGCCAAACCGGCTAGGGCAAAAAAATTTTAATTTTTAATATTTTTTGTCTTAATTTGATTTTGTTAACCCTCGATGTTCAGTACAAGTTTAGATCATAACTTCAGACCATGCTTTGCTCTCATTATCGTGATTGGCTAAACTTGGGTGTTCTTACTTCCATTTAGCCACCTTTTCCCCATCATTTCTACAGAAAGCTGATCTTATTTTGTAACATTTTGTCACATCTAGTTAATAACTAAATTCTCCTGAATTTGTTGAGGAATTAAGAACTTAGATCAAAAAGTTTTTTAGTTCATTAGAAGAAAAGGAAATACAAAGAATTGCATTTTTATTCAGGCAGTTAATTTTGAACATTTAACTCTATCCAAGTGATATTTTGTAATTATAGTTCTTTTATAAAGTTATTTTTTCCTAGTACTAAATGCTCTGACTTATGTGATAATTAAGGATAATAATTAAAATTATTTTTAGATTTAGTGGCAAGACACTGTTCAGTCATCCCCAAACCTTCTTCACATTGAACTCACCTGGAGAGCTTATAAAAATCTGAGTCACATCCCAGTATGTCTGGACCTACTGAGACAATCTCCAGTATGGAGCATAGAAATCTGTTTTTTAAAGCAGTCTTTCCACATGAGTTGCATTCAGTCAGCCAAGCTCTGGATGGACTTTTTAGAACCACTGCCATTTATAATAAATGGGCCCAATTTGGCAATATGAGGTCACCTAATACATTAACATATAGGTTTTATAATAGCTCTATTTCAGATTGCTTAGTTTCTTACGCCATTTGAATTGTGTTGAATTTGAAGCCTATAATTAGGAATCCAGTGATTCTAAAAATTTTTCAAGATCCTATTATGTATTTAATGAGTTCACCCTGATGCAGTCCATCAAGATGTGGTTCTGCATATGTAGTTCAGCTTTGAAACGTTTGTATCCTTTGGGAGAATTTTCAAGTGCCTAGTTCCAGGGATATTTGAGAAATATAGCACCACCTGTATATTGGAAGTACAGGAAAGAAACTGGTAAATGAAAAGAACTTCTTATCTCTATAGAGTTATGGAGTGGCTGCCAGCAAGAGACAGTGTTCAGATGTGGATGATATTTGTTCAATATGTCAAGCTGAATTTCAAAAGCCAATTCTTCTCATCTGTCAGGTAATTATATTTTTAAGCAACCTAAATACAACACTTCACTTTGACTTGCAAGGCACATTTATATTAGTTATAAGGAGAAGAAAACTACAACGTTTAGCAGAAAGTAACATTCAGGGCACATATTGGTCTTATTTGTGATTACAGATTTGGTAGGTTAGCTAAATCTTGTCTCTTATGTTGTAATGATTTTTATGCAGAGGAGTGTATGAAGGGGAAAAATAATTCAAATGGCAAATTGTCTACCAATGTGATAAAAAAAAAAAAACAGGCTGTTTGTAATAATGGATATTAGTCTTTTAGAATACCACCAGCATTTGTTATTGGATTGTGGAAGGCCCTTTCCTATACTTTATAGCAATTACTCTCAAAGACTTATTAAGCCATTAAGTCATTATACTTGATCTTAAAGTGATCACCTAGAGATAGCTTGTATTTGATTAAAAGTGATTAAAGGATAGTATAGTCAAAAGAAAAGAACACTAGTGGCTCTTACCAGTAACACCATTCTTTTATTCTGGAATGTCATACTTTGTTTTCTCATTTGTAAAATGAAGGGATTAGTGCTCTCCAAAATCCCTTACAGCTCTAAAGAGTATGATTGTCTATAATGAGATGAATTTAAAATAAAAATGTTATCAAGTTTAAAATATAGTTCTTAATTTCCTTACAGCATATATTTTGTGAAGAGTGCATTACCTTATGGTTTAACAGAGAGAAAACATGTCCGCTGTGCAGAACTGTGATTTTAGACCATATAAACAAATGGAAAGATGGAGCCACTTCATCAGACTTCCAAATATATTAAGTTGTATAAACTGTTAAAGCCACAAAACACTTAATTGTTGTAGTCCAGTTTATCAAAAGATTGTTCAACCTAATGCATATGCGACATTTATTCTATCCTAATCATTTGACAGATGATTGCAGTGTTAAATTATGTTTTCTTGTTAATGTTACCAAAAAAGCAATTGGATAACTAGAACTAGTTCTTAGAGAAACTCAGGTATTCTTTCCTGACATTGTTTTCAGAATAAATAATATTTTTAATATTTTAAGATACACTTTATCTGAAAGTAGAATTTTCTTTTGCATTGACTTTTATATTTCCAATTCTAAAAATTCTTAAAATTTTCATAAAAGTTGTATTTTTAAATGAACATTCTAAATGCTATATTTTACCTGTAACAGATTTTGTAAGGGAAGATTTACTGAGGATGATATATTTTAATATTGTGGTATTCTCTATAGTATGATAAGCAATCAATGAGAATACATGATTTAAATGTATTGTTTGTTGACCTCATACATACAATCCTGCCATCGGTTTTAATGTTTGTGATCTTGCTTTTTGTATAGTGCCATGGACTATCTTGAAGTACCTATTAAAATAATTCATATGGAGTACAAATAGCTGGCTTCACTGATGATTTGAATAGTGTAACAGACAAGACCAACTCAAATCTTAGAAAACAATTCCCCTTATAACTAGTTTTCTCCAGAAGTGTTTTGGAATCTAATGCTTGAATCACCACTATTTAGGAGATTAAAGCCTGCACTCAGAGGCAACCAGTGCTTTGGATTGTGTGGTTGGTTTGCCTCTTAAGTGTTTGTGTAGTATGGTGGAAAAAGGAATGGGGCACTATCTCCCTTAAAACCTCTAAGGGGGAACCAAGACCTAATATCAGAAGTCTGAAATGGTAGTTATATCTAAATTTAAGAGTACAAGGCCTCTGCCCATTTTCTCTATTACCATCTATCAGTTTGAACACAAGGAAGAGCTAGAAGAAATTAGGAGGTAGAGGTAGAAAACAAATTTGCAATGTTAAGACAAAGGCTGAACCAACATAGAGATTAACAAGAATAGTGACCAGCCAGGTACAGGTTAAGTCACTTTTATGCCTGTATGGCTACCCTAATTTGCAAAAGAACTTCAGAAAGCCTGTAACTTTTTTCCTCAGGTAAATATTGCCATGTTATAAGTACACCTATTTCTATTCATTCAGTGATTATGTATTTATTATCTCCTTTGAGAACATTGCAAATATTGAAACAAGCTTACTGACTTTGTGGTGAAGCTAATATTTAGGTATACAGCAAGGGATGTGTGAGAAAGGCAATTTGGAATTAGAATTTGAGTGTGAAGAGAGAAAAGCTGACTTCTTGTTAAAAACACAAGAATAGTATATCTTACTACATGGGTTACTTCAACCCTATTATGTTACCTGTTTACCCTATGGCTATAACTTTGCTTTTTAATATGATTTAATAACAAAGGAAGTCAGTGGACAGTGGGGCTTTTGTTTGTAACAAACAAGAAAGCACTTCACATCTGAATTTAAAAGGGGGGAAATGTCACAGGAGACCTATGACATCCACTAACAATACTGATGAACTGGAAACATTCCTCTACTTCAGTTACTTCACCTCAAAAACAGGGGAATAGAGATTCAAAAACCCACGCCTTTTGTGAATTCAGATCACCCCTTCTGAAAAATTGTTTCATTAGCATTAAGAGTCACTACAGCGCAGCTGGTATGGCTTAGTGGTTGTCAACCTGTAAACCAGGCGGTCACTGTTTGATTCCCAGTCAGGTTTCGGCCTCAATCCCCAGTAGGGGATATGAAGGAGGCAGCCAATCAGTAATTCTCTCCCATTGATGTTTCTCTCTCTCTCTCTCTCTCTTCCTATGAAATCAATGAAAACATTTTAAAAAAGAGTCACTATGTTTTATTAAAAAGTCATGTCAGTTTGAGAACTATAGAGAAATCATCTTGGCAAGTGTGATAGAATTGCCTCATAAATAAAAAGTGATTTAGCTCTAGCTGGTTTGCTCAGTGGATGGTGTGTCAGCTTGCGGACTAAAAGGTCCTGGGTTCAATTCCAGTCAAGGGCACATGCCTGGGTTGGGGCTCAATCCCCAGTGTATAAAGTGCAGGAGGCAGCCGATCAATAATTCTCTCTCATTATTAATGTTTTTCTCTCTTTCTTCCTCTCCCTTCCTCTCTGAAATAAAAAATTGTATTTAAAAAAAAGTGGCATATAAAACTATCCATATATACTAGATATATTATGGCAGTTAAAAACAGATTTGTGCACATTATTTTGTGTAGATGCATCAAATAATCAAATGTAGCTGACAAGTGTAGCTGAACAAACTGTTGACTGTTAGCATAAAGTCTTCCTAGTGTTTTTATGTAAAAATAGCTTTTACATACCTTCACATGAACTTTTTCAAAAATAAGCAACCAATTCAACTTGGAAAATCACAGATATGTAACTAATATATAACACTAGTGCTAAAATTTGTTATATATTTAAGTAGCTTCAACTTCTCAGCAGAAACACTTTTATAACTGTCATTCCTCACATATATAGTAGAGTTAATCCTTGAACAATGTGAGGTTTGGGGACACCAAGAGTCCTTCCAGTCAAAATCCACATGCAACTTTTGACTCTACAGCTGGCCCTTCACATCATGGATACAGAGGGCCAAATGTATTTATTGAAAAAAATTCTGCATGTAAGTAAGTGGACACGTGCAGTTCAAACCCATGTTGTTCAAGGGTCAACTGTAATTTATTAAATATGATAACCTGAACATACCTGGCATGTTAATGAAAAAAATTATTGAAACCAATTATGCACCTGATAGTTATTTCTTCCTATCTTAGGATAATAAAAAAAATCACTTCTTTATTCTGTTCATTCAAATTTGCATTTAATTTCTATTTACATTCATTCATTCTGAAATCAAATACTTAATACAGTAAACTAAATACAAGATGAAAAGCAGAAAGGTGTTACCCTCATAGCACTCCTAATAAGGCAGCTGAAGAATTTATTTACTGATAGATGCAAAGCCAACTTGGGATAGGAAAAAAAATAATAGTTTAAAGAGCAAACACATATGAACCCATCCTTCAGGTATTACTTCAGATAATCCACTGAGATAATACTTGTGCTGTAGTGGTAAATTAAGAATCACACAATAAAAGTTTTATATTAACCAGCAACAGACTACAGGACACGGTGTGACAAATACTTTTATGATTGGTTTGTCCAGCTTGCCTAGTGTCTACACTTATGAAAAAAGGTAAATGTTTGGACACTGATGTTACTTATTTGAGAAATTAACCATTTTCAAAGCCTCAAAATCCATTTTTCATAAATTCAACATTTCTCATGGGAATAATCTTAGATCTAGCCCTTGTAAGCTAGGAACCATATGACTAAATTACCAAAATAGTTAGGTCCTATATTAAATAATAAAAATCCAAGGCTCAGTATATTAACACTATTGAAGATGCATCTTCTTTAATCATTTATTACTTAAAGAATGTTGAATTTATGGGGCATCATACATGCATTCTTCCCCTACCCTACCCTCATTATCTTCTATCGCAAAAAATAACAATAGCATGGAAAAATCCTTCTTGAAGGATTCAAAGTAGTTAAAACCATAAAGGGGAAAAGAATGTAATTTTCTAAAAAATCTGGTTCAAGTTCAATTAATACTTTACATTGTTAATCACAGCTGGTTTATAAATCCCAGTTTATTCTGTAATGCTACAAACCTTATAAAATCAGAATTAGTAAACTTCAGTTCTCAGTGACTATATTTTAATTAAAAAACAGCATGTATATAAAATTAAAAAATATCCTGTAATAGCTGACTTTAAAGAAAATACTCAGGTGATGAAACCAAAAAAGCACTTAATCTCTCTTATACACTTACCTGGAAGAATCATAAAGAACCCTCTTAGAAATTCAAGACTAGTAATATTGACATCATATATTTTAAACTATGCTTGGATTTTTACAAATAAATATAGGGTAAGTCATATTGCATAGGTGTGTGCTTTCTGTCTGTGACACTAATGTGGCACTTGACATGTTTTCACAGTCTTAGCAGGGATGTCCTTTTAATGAAACAATTTCTCAAACCTGCCACAGCATAGGAAATTAATTTCCCTTAATGTTAACTTGAAAAATTGTATTTGTATAGATGGTAGATGTGCAATTAATGCTTTTTATGCAGAAAAGTTGCAGGTTGCCACTATTGCTGGCAGTACTAATTATGAAAATGGTTTAACTATGGGGTGTTTATAGCCAGCCTATCACAGTGCATGTGTTATTAGCAAGTAGGACTGAGGAGGAATATTTTGGTGTAAAAATTTTGCTGGAATTTGGTCAGGCAATCAACACTACAGTTAGTAAATATATTTGAAAACAAATATCAAAGTATTACATGCCATATACTGTCTGAAATAGAGTCTCTACATATCACCACAGCTTTTTGGAGTCTGTTTTTCCAGATATCATCAACTGTCAGAGAACAAATATCTGTACTTTAAATAGATTTCTGCCTTATCATTATTTGTATCTTCTAATTTATTAGCTAGTTACAAAGTACTCAGTAGGCTACTGCAATAATGGGAAAGGAGGGATTAGAGGGGTGATTTAAAAACAAACAGCTTTCTGTTCAAAGATGAACTATATCAATTCTTTCATTTATTGCCACAATTGAAAAGGTATATTTCCAATCATTTTTCATGGATCTGTTTTTGCTTAATGCCATTAAGCAAAATCATCTCATCTCACTTGAATTGTCATTTAAATAAGCAAAGCTTTGCTCTTTTCTAACTGAATTCAACATGCATAAAGAATTTTATGGCTTGGATCCTATGGCTCAAAAAGGTTTGGAGAACATAGCAAGCAGCATCTATTTAAAAAAGAATCATAGGGTTGCAAAAAATTACAAATTGACTTTGCATACTCAGACTAAGACATTATAAAAGACAAAAAAAGGGTGGTAAGACTCAACTGCAACTGCATGATCATCTATAATACCAGTATGCACTGAAATATATTTTTATAAAGCTCTGCAGATATTAAACCCTTTCACCAGCTAAAGTCATGGAAATGCTCTCTTTAAGGCAGGAGTATTTAAGAAAGGTAAAGTTACCTTTATTTTTATTCTTTGTACCAGTAAATCACTTATGTAGATTTTGTTACAATTTCAAAAACATAGTGTCTTGTTAGCATATTTCCTAAATTAAGCCACTAAGTTTTCTTATTCACCGTGGAAGACATTCATCAAAAGGCCATCAAATATTTTTACAATAAAAAAATGTAGCCCCAGTATAGGAGAAAATAACCTTTTTCCTTTGAAAACTGTTGAGGGGGAAAAAATGTAAGGAAGGTAGACAGCAAAAACAGTAAAAAGTAAAACTTAAAACCTTACCAATTTGCTGTGCGAAGAGATTAGACATATGGCAACACCCTCTTCCCTGAATCTCCCCATTTCCCTCACTTTGCCGCCCTCAATGTGCATTTTATCCTGACTCTCTTCTGACCTCCTTCAGCCACAGGCTGAAAACATTTGGTGTCTTGAACCAAATACTGGTATAAGAACAGGTGGCGATATGTTTCCAAGTGCAACGCAGGCCCAGGACAAGGATGAAATGTAGGACATACAACGTATGCCCGTTCCAAGGTTTCCAGTTAAGCTTAGCACGTAACAGTACTGCCAATAGAAATGATTAAATATATATTTTTTCTAGTATTACAGATAGGTGTTGCAGCTGGGTTACTGAAAATAAACCTCAGGTCCACCCCAATCCCTCAAACGAGCCACAGCTGTGGTTAACAATGATTCATTTGCATTTTTATTATTTCACCAAGAGAAGAAACAGAACTTGTCTAGCTTTCTTCACACCAACCAAAAATTTCGATTTGAAGTTTGGGATGTTTTCCATGATGAGCTGAATCAAAAGTCTATTTGAAAAATATATATTTATATAAAAAAAAGATTCGGGTTGTTTGCACGTAAAACATCAATTGATAAGCTTGTCTTTGATTCCATGTTGCTGGAAAGTTTGACCAAGCTTGCATGCTAATTTGTCCTTGGTTGCAAGTATGACAGGCAATTTCATACTTTGCCTAGTGAAAGGATAACCCTTCCTTGACACAAATCAGAACTCAACAGTGATTCAAAAGCAACATCCTATCCTTAATACTGTCAGTTTTGAGCCATCAACATGAAAATCCTTGATGCTGAGAAGATGTTGCTAGGAATCAATTAATTGATGTTCCTTGGAGTTCTGCAATACTATTTTGCTTAAGTTTTTTTTTTTTGCACCATTGATTGATTTTTAAAAATCCAGGTTTATTTTTCCTCTGTCCAAAGTGTTCTATGTAATGACATTGACTCTTTGAGACTGTCATTTTCAGTCTTCTTGTTTCACCCTGAAGGATAATCATAAATCCTCTCCCCACCATTTTTTGCCTTAAATTCATTACAAGCATTGCTCTGTCATAGATTCATGCGCAGGTGCTCTGGTCGTTTGGAGATCATGGGAAAAGCTTGTTTTTTGTACGGCCCGGAGTTCGGCTGTCGTATTGGAAGTGGGGCTGAAGCTTCCCCACTCATCGTCACATCCATCTGCTCTATTCCACTTGTTTCCATGGGGTATTCCACCGGCGTCTGAGGGTTTGCTGTGCTGGCTGAAGCACCTCTTCCCCAGAAATCCCCAGAAGAAAATTTGACTGGGCTTTAAGACAAGGAAGAGCTATCATTCATTTGTCTTACGGATTATCCCAACAACAAAAAATTTTCTTTGCATTTAAAGGGAGTGGGGTAATAAGACATTTATTTTCATTTAATTTTATTTTTGTGTGGATAAGCACAAAGGCAAAAGTTGAATTATCTTCCCCAGACTAACGGCCAGTTTCCCAATTAGTCTCTTCATCTTTATAATTGTCCCAGTAAAACACTCAATGATACTTTTTGTTTTTCCAAAACAACACATTTTACTTCCCCACTTAAAACAGCTTCCCATTTAAAATAAAATACTTCTCTAAAACTTTGCCATTTCTATTCCTCACTCACCACACTTCAGGAACACTTACCTCCCTTTCATTTCTGAAAAAAGGCCATGTTTTTTCCTCCTTTAAGGCTTTTGCACAGGCTGTTCTTCTAACTGTTACACCTTGTACTTTTAATTTTTGTATGGCTGGCACTTTCTCTTCATTCTTAGACTTACTTCACCAGGGAGGCCTTTCTCTCACCACCATGAATACGTGCCCCCTTGTTATTCTTCGCTCTCTACCAACACATTCTTCCCCCCCATCCCCATATGGCACTTGGTACTACTCACAATTACATATTTCCTGTATTTCCTTCTTTGCTTACTGTGACTCCCTCTCACTAAATTATAAACTTCATCAAGGACAATTCCTGTGTTAATCATGTGCCCCAGCATGCAGCAGAGCTCCTGGCACACAAGAGATGTTGAAAGAATGGGTAAAGAGGACAGCTGCTTACTTTTAGGAAGGAAGGTATATAGCTTATCATCAGAGATTAGTACAGACTAGTCACTTACAATATAAGAAGGTACAGATAGATGCTGTGCATATGTCAATCAAAGAGAATATGAGGCCAGGTCTTTCATTAATGTAACTTGGCATAAATTTCGTAAGCAATGCTCTTCTAGGTTTAAAAAAAAAAAAAGGTGAAAGTAACAAAGTCTGAATACCTGACAGGTGTTCGTGGGCTGCCAATAAATCTTCGCGGTGATCGGATTTTTGGTTCAAAGGAAAATTTTTCTTTCACACTTTCAAGTACAGATGGAGCCACATACGTAAAACCCTGAAAGACAGTAATAGTGGACTACAGAAGGTCATTTGTCATACACATCAAGAAAATGTGAGCCCTCGCTGGTTTGGCTCAGTGGATGGAGCATTGGCCTGTGGACTGAGGGGTCCCGGGTTCGGTTCCGGTCAAGGGCAAATGCCCAGGTTGCAGGCTCGATCCCCAGTAGGGGGCGTGCAGGAGGCATCCAATCAATGATTCTCTCTCATCACTGATGTTTCTCTCTCTCTCTACCTCTCCCTTTCTCTCTGAGATCAATAAAAATATATTAAAAACAAAGAAAATGTGATTGTTCAGTCTCTAACACACCAACACAACAATTATGCATCCCTAAAATCATTAATCTATATACTCTCCAATCGCCTCAATCTTATTTCACACCTGTTAACTTCTTTCCAGCCATTTCTTGAGGCACAGACTTCAAGAAAGAATTCTATTGAGCCCCATATGCCAGCAAACAAATTCCACTCTATTGAAAGGAATAGAACAAAACAGGTAAATGTAAGCTCCATATTAAGATGTAAATACCAAGAAAAATGCAAAGAAAATTCTAGTGTTTCTAGCCACATGCATATAAGCACCTAAGATTATAATCCCCAAAAACAGTTTCTAATTATTAGGCCAAAATAAAAATAGGATTCTTTAACTTAGCACATGTGATTTTTCTGCTTTTACCCCAGGGTCAGATAGATTTGGTAGTTTCTTGATGAATAAGTGTCAGCATTGTGAAAACTTTCAATTGTAATTGGCAATATGCAATTTTATTAGCTTTCGTTCTTTCTTGGATCTTCCTATTAGGCTATCAACTGTCACTTCTCTTGCTGTCAGTGTTCATCTCTTTAACAACCAGTCCTCTTCTATTTATTATTCCAGCATCTATGAATCAGCATTATGAGTTACAAATAAAAATTTTTTTAATTTATTTTTTTAATTGTTTAAAGTATGACATATAGTAGTACATATATCTCATTTTTTTTCCCCCATTGACTTTCCCCCAGCCTCCCCTACCCCCTGTTGCATGCCCTCATCCCACCCCCCAAGTGTCTTGTGTCCATTGATTACAAATAAAAAATTTTAATAAAGTCTGGGTGAGATCCTAAAGTGTGAGGAGCAATTCTGTAGAGCATATACTTTGTGATAGCCACGTATGGACTTCAGAGGACATTTCCTGACATGTTCTAGGGGGCTAAAGCTGTAACTAACAAGAGGTCTAGGCTGTGCCTTGATCATCTTTGAATTTCCTTTAATTCTGTGATAGGAACTTAAATACTTATTGAACTGAAGTTGCTACAATTCCAATCCCCAGGTAAGTGAATGTAACTATTTCTTATTAATTTTTTAAGGAGAGCTACTTTAGCCTGGCCAGTGTACCACAGTGGTTGAGCATAGACCTAGGAACCAGAGGTCATGGTTCAATTCCCTGTCAGGGCAAATACCCAGGGGGTATGCAGGAGGCAGTTGATCGATGATGTTTCTCTCTCATCTGTTTCTATCTCTCAGTCTCTCACCCTCTGTCCCTTCCACTTTCTATAAAAATAAATAAATGATCAATGGAAAAAATATTCTCTGGTGAAGATTAACAACAACAAAAAAAAAAAGAGTAATTTTGAACATACACAATTTTTGTACACCATGCTACTTTTAGAACTTAACCTCCACCCCAAAATGTACATTACTTTGTGTTAATACTGTGAGCATGAGCAGTACAAAAAAAAGTTAGATAACTGAGTGACGAATTCAGTGAAGTTGGAAACAAACAGGGAAAAAACCAACTTCCAAATGATTGCTTTTCCCATATTCCACTCCCTCTAACAATGGTCCAAAATCAAATGACAAAGGATAATGAAAAAGGAAAGAGGTAGATGTTCATGTTACACTTTAGTAATAAAATAAACATAAGCATGTATGATAGTTAGGCAAAATAATATACAATGATGGGTATCAGATATAAATTATCATTTTTTAAAATATATTTTATTGATTTTTTTACAGAGAGGAAGGGAGAGGGATAGAGAGCTAGAAACATCTATCAGCTGCCGCCTGCACACTCCCTACTGGGTATGGGCCTACAACCAAGGTACATGCCCTTGACCGGAATCGAACCTGGGACCCTTGAGTCCGCAGGCCGACACTCTATCCACTGAGCCAAATCGGTTAGGGCTAAATTATCATTTTTATTTATCAAAAATCTAAAAGCTTTGCTTTTCTATCTGAGACAAGGTATAAATCAATACAGATACTTAATCAATAAAGATTAATCTATTAACTATCATATATGAATCTATATATTTTGATGTCAAATAGTCAAATTAAGAGGTTAAAAATCCCCTTTAGACTTATGTGAAGAGTACCAAAAGTCTGTTTCAGAAATAAAATAGTTACAATGAGCTCTTTTCCTACTTCTACGGCTGTGTCGCTTTCATTTGATCTGCTGAGCCAAATATCATCTTAAGTCAGTGGCCTATGCAAAAAAGGAATCAGACACTCTGAAAACTGATCATATGCTCCTACTGTAATTGCTAAAATAGAATGTTGGATTATGAGAATCAATTTTCTAACATCAGTAAGTTATTAAATTAAGGGGATAGCCGAAACCTGTCTGGCTCAGTGGATAGAGCATCAGCCTGAGGACTGAAAGGTCCCAGGTTCGATTCCGGACAAGGGCATGTACCTGGATTGCGGGCACATCCCCAGTAGGGGGCGTGCAGGAGGCAGCTGATCGATGTTTCTCTCTCATCGATGTTTCTAACTCTCTCTCTCTCCCTTCCTCTCTGTAAAAAATCAATAAAATATGTCAAAAAAAGTGAAATAATTTCTGAAGTTAAAAAAAATTAATTAAGGGAATAACTTTAAAAAATAGCACCTCAGGTTATCTACATGAAACTGCAAAGCAAGCAAATTGAATTTTCTTGAGAAAAACCAAGATGGCAGCATAAGGTATACACCTGTATGTGCTGCCTCTCACAACCACACCAAAACGACAACTAAAAGACAAAACGACTATCACCCAGAACCACGAGAAAGCTGGCTGAGTAGAGGTTCTACAACTAGAAGGAAAGAAAAAAGCTCATTGAGACCGTGTAGGAGGTGCAGAGCTGTGGAAAAGCAGAGGTACAGAAACGCAGGAAATCGGGCTGGCGACTGGGTGTGCTGTTTTTTTCAATCGGGAAGGGAGATACAAGCTCCCAACTGCTCTGAACTCCAGTTTCCGGTGAGACTCTGGGGACCCAGACTCCTATGGGGAGAAACTGGACTGTCTGGCATCAGGTCAGAAAGTGAGGGTGGCTTTCTCACAGAGGTGCACGCAGGAGTCATTGTTTACTGCGCTGGGGCGCGGGACACGGGGATCCAGAAACGTGGAGACACAGAGAGGGTTGACTGGCAGCCATTGCTGGTTGCCACACCCTAGGGATTCCCTGAGACCCCACCCCACCCAATTTACAAACCCACCCGAGCTGTGCGCAGCGGCTTTTGCATGTGAATGGCCTGCCCTTTCTCAGCTTAACCTAACAAACTGCAGCTGGGTCAGACATCCCCAAAACTTCCAAACCCCAAACAAAGAGTAGAAATCTGCAGATCTCGGTGAGTTCCTGCGGGGTGGCCTCAGACAGTAGCTGACTTGCACCTCCTTGAAGATCCAGGAGCCAGTGTACCTAGTGGTCAGTGTGAGACAACACCAGATTTAAACTCTTCACATCCATAAGGGACACACTCAAGGGGCAAACTCAGTGAGCACTAAAGCCCCACTGAAGCAAGTCCTGCCCCATAAGGGTGTCTCCAGCACAGCAGTACTTCCATTATAGACACAGCTGGTCCTCACAGCCAATTGGCCTGGAGGTCAATTTCTCCCAGTGATACCAACAGCAATCAAGGCTTAACTACAACAAGACTGTGTACATAGCACACAAAGGGGTGCACCAAGAGTGTCCACCTCAGGTGATTGGGGAGGCTGAGCCACTGGGCGCTATACGTCACCTACCACACAAAGCCACTCCATCAACACAGGGAAGCACCCAAAATGCGGAGACAAACATGTCACGAATGAAAGAAATGGAGGAAAGCAAACTACTGGATATAGAGTTCAAAGCCACAGTTATAAGGTTACTCAAGAATCTTCTAGAAACCACCAAGAAACTTAGTGAGACCTCCAAGGAGCTTAGTGAGACCTTCAAGGATCTTAATGAGAATGCCAAAAAAATGGAAAAGGGCCAGTCAGAAATTAAGCATACATTGTCTGAAATAAAGAATAATATACAGAAATCCAACAGTAGACTAGAAGACCCCAAGAATCAAAATAAAGATTTGAAATATGAGGAAGCAAAAAACACCTAACCAGAAAAACAAAAAGAAAAAAGAATAAAAAAATATGAAGATAGTGTAAGGAGCCTTCTGGGACAACTTCAAGCGTACCAACATCAGAATTATGGGGGTGCCAGAAGAAGAGAGAGAGCAAGATACTGAAAACCTATCTGAAGAAATAATGACAGAAAACTTCCCCCACCTGGTGAAAGAAATAGACTTACAAGTACAGGAAGCGCACAGAACCCCAAACAAAAGGAATCCAAAGAGGACCACACCAAGACACATCATAATAAAAATGCCAAGTGCAAAAGACAAAGAGAGAATCTTGAAAACAGCAAGAGAAAAACACTTAGTTACCTACAAAGGAGTACCTATATGACTGTCAGCTGATTTCTCAACAGAAACTATGCAGGCCAGATGGGAGTGGCAAGAAATATTCAAAGTGATGAATAGCAAGAACCTACAACCAAGATTACTCTACCCAGCAAAGCTATCATTTAGAATTGAAGGTCAGATAAAGAGCTTCACAGACAAGAAAGAGCTAAAGGAGTTCATCACCACCAAACCAGTATTATATGAAATGCTGAAGGGTATTCTTTAAGAAGAGGAAGAAGGAAAAGGTAAAGATAAAAATTATGAACAAAGTGACAACAAATACATATCTATCAACAAGTGAATCTAAAAATCAAGTCAATAAAAAATCTAATGAAGAGAATAAACTGGTGAATATAATAGAATCAGGGGCATAGAAGGGGAGTGGACTGACAATTCTCGGGGTGAAGGGAGCGTGAGGGGTGCGGGAAGAGATTGGACAAAAATCTTACACCTATGGATGAGGACAGTGGCAGAGCTCAAAGGCATGGGGTTGGAGGGGGGCGGGGAAATCAGGTGGAGGGGAGCTATGGGGGGAAAAAGGAACATCTGTAATAATCTGAATAAAGATTTATTTTTTAAAAATATGTAAAAATAAAATGAGAACTGACATCTAAAAAAATTTTGAATTTTCTTTTGAAAAGGGCCCACCCTCATACTTAAATTTCCTATGTCCACATGGAAATTCTGTCACTTACCAGAAAGACCTGGTTGGCACTTTCACTGAGAGTCGAGTCATCTGGGCTGTCAACAGGTGTCTGACGTGTAAACTTTGAATCAAACTGACTCACATCCTCTTCAGATTGCTTTATAAAAAAATGATTAGAAAATGGTAAGTAGTCTATATTATACATATCAAATGCATTACAGCCTTCTTTCTGATACACCAGAATATGTGGTTGTGTCTTTTATAAAAGCAAAAAATCTTAAATAATTCTCAAAAGCTGAACACCAATTTCAAAAAACTGAAATGGATTGAAACACAAATGTGTGTGTTTTTTTAAATTACATTTTTATTGATTTCAGAGAAGAAGGAAGAGGGAGAGAAAGATAGAAACATCAATGATGAGAGAGAATCATTGATTGGCTGCCTCCTGTAAACCCCACACTGGAGATTGAGCCCACAACCCAGGCATGTGCCCTTCCAGGAATTGAACCATGACCTCTTGGTTCACAGGTCAACACTCAACCACTGAGCCGCACAGGCCGGGTGAAACACAAATATGTTCAAAGACATGAGTTGATTATTGCACTACATTTAAAAATCACATAATTCACTGGTTAATTTGGAAGATGTTAGGAAACTAATTCATTATTTTGAAAAAGGCCACATATCCAGCTTTTCCTGTATTAACTGTACCTCAGGTAATCAAGCAACTGATGTAAAGAGTTTCTTCTTATGGAAGAATTCCAGTAAAGAATGAATAACAATATTATAATAAAACAATTTTACAAACCCCTAATGAAATCCTGGAACTAAGCAGGAGTTTCCCAACCTCAGAGCTATTGACACTTTGGGCCTGAATTCTTATAGAGGGCTGTCCTGGGCATTATAGAATATTTGGGAGGAACAACCAAGTTGGCAGCATAGGTAAACAGCTGTACTTGCTGCCTCTCACAACCACATCAAAACTCCAACTAAAAGACAAAACAAGTATCATTCAGAACCAAGGGAAACCTGGTTGAGTGGAAGTTCTACAACTAGAAGGAAAGAAAAAAGTGCATTGAGACTGGCAGGGGGTGCAGAGGTGCGGAAGTGCAGCAGCACAGAGGCAGGCTGGCAACTGGATGCGTGGTGGTTTTTTTTTTCAATCAGGAGGGAGATACAAGCTCCCGATTGCTCTTAACTCCAGTTCTGGGTGAGACTCTGGGGACCCAGACTCATACGGAGAGAAACTGGACTGTCTGGCACCTGGCAGGAACGCGAGGGCGGCTTTCTCTCAGAGGTGCTCGCAGTGGTCATTGTTCCTGCACAGGGGCCGCAGGACACAGAGACCTGGGGACCTCTCCAGGGCAGGGTGGACTGGCAGCAATTACTGTTTACTCCATCCTGGTGACTCCCTGATTCCCAGCCCCACCCAATTTATAACCCCACCCAAGCTGTGCATAGTGGCTTTTGCATATGAATGGCCTGTCCCTCTTGCAAACTAAAACCTCACAAACTGCAGCTGGGTCAGAGAGCTCCAAAGTGTCCAAAAGAAGGCCTAAGGCCCTGCAGCGGCAGCCTGCATTGCTTCACAGCTGGGCCTCATCTCACTTCCAAAACCCAAACAAAGAAGAGGAATCTGCAGATCTTTCTGTAGCTCCTGCTGGGTGGCCTCAGGCAGTGGCTGACTTTGTACCTCCTTGGAGGTCCAAGAGCCAGTGTACCAAGTGGTCAGTGTGAGATCATACCAGATTACAACTCTTCATATCCATAAGCGACACACTCAAGGGGCAGACTCGGTGAGCACCAAAGCCCCACTGAAACTAGTCCTGCCCCATAAGAGTGTCTCCAGCACAGCAGTTCTCCCACTGCAGACACAGCTGATCCTCACAGCCAACTGGCCTGGAGGTCAATTCCTCCTAGTGATACCAACAGTAATCAAGGCTTAACTATAACAAGACTATGCACACAGCCCACAAAGGGGTGCACCAAGAGTGTCCACCTCAGGTGATTGGGGAGGCTGAGCCACTGGGCCCTATGGGACAGCTAGCCCACAAAGCCACTCTATCAACACAGGGAAGCAGCGAAAATGCAGAGACAAAGAAACATGTCACGAATAAAAGAAATGGAGGAAAGCAAACTACTGGGTATAGAGTTCAAAACCATGGTTGTAAGGTTACTCAAGAATCTTTTAGAAACCTGAGAAATTTAATGAGACCCTCAAAGACATGAAAAAGGACCAATCAGAAATTAAGCATACAATGACTGAAATAAAGAATAATATACAGAGATCCAACAGCAGACTAGAGGATCACAAGAATCAAGTCAAGGATTTGAAATACAAAGCAGCAAAAACACCCAACCGGAAAAACAAAAAGAAAAAAGAATCCAAAAATATGAAGATAGTGTAAGGAGCCTCTAGGACAACCTCAAGCGTACCAACATCAGAATTATGGGGGTGCCAGAAGAAGAGAGAGAAAGCAAGATACCTATTTGAAGAAATAATGACAGAAAACTTCCCCTACCTGGTGAATGAAATAGACTTAATAGTCCAGGAAGCGCAGAGAACCCCAACCAAGAGGAATCCCAAGAGGACCACACCAAGACACATCATAATAAAAATGCCAAGTGCAAAAGACAAAGAGGGAGTTTTAAAAGCAGGAGGAGAAAAACAGTTAGTTACCTACAAGGGAGTACCCATATGACTGTCAGTTGATTTCTCAACAGAAACTATGCAGGCCAGATGGGAGTGGCAAGAAATATTCAAAGTGATGAATAGCAAGAACCTACAACCAAGATTACTCTACCCAGCAAAGCTATCATTTAGAACTGAAGGTCAGATAAAGAGCTTCACAGACAAGAAAGAGCTAAAGGAGTTCATCACCACCAAACCAGTATTATATGAAATGCTGAAGGGTATTCTTTAAGAAGAGGAAAAAGAAAAAGGTAAAGATAAAAATTATGAACAACAAATAACAACAAATACATATCTATCAACAAGTGAATCTAAAAATCAATTGAATAAAAAATCTAACGAAGAGAATAAACTGGTGAATATAACAGAATCAGGGGCATAAAAAGGGAGTGGACTGACAATTCTTGGCAGGAAGGGGGCATGGGGGATGCGGAAAGAGACTGAATAAAAATCTTACACCTATGGACAAGAACCGTGAGGGGAGGGGTAAGGGCATGAGGTGGGTTAGAAACTGGGTGGAGGGGAGCCATGGGGGGAAAAAAGAGGAACAACTGTAATAAACTGAACAATAAAGATTAAATTTAAAAAAAAATAATATTTGGAGCATCTCTGGCTTCTATTCCTAGGTACTAGTAGCACCCCCTTCCCAAGTTGTGACAACCTGTTCCAGATATTGCCATACTGACCCTGGCTGAGAACCAGTGATGTAGACAATGACAAATGACCACTAACATCACAAAAGAAATACAAATATACATATGTCTCCTGATCAAGATATACAACCTCAAAAGTTTAATCTGATCTGCATCTAAATCTAACCACCAGTTTTCAGAAATACTGGGAACAGATGAACAAGGTCAATGACATTGAGTTAAAATTCAAAATTCATGTGAGGGACCCTACAGGACAAATGGTCCAGTGTTGTTTTTTTTCCCAGTAAGTCCTCAAGAGAGGAATTACGAGGGGGGAATCTATAGATGGAAAGAAACCTAAGAGCCACAATAACAAAACTATACAGGCCTTGACTGAATCCTTATTGAACCAAACCAACAGGAAAAATAAAATTAAATGGGCAAAAAAAAGGAAATTATCAGCTTTTTAATGGTGATGACAGCATGTTTATGTTTAAACAAGATGACCTGACAACTTTTGAAATTGAGCAGTTGGTACATGAGGGCTAATTACAATTATATATATTGAAATTTTAAAGCAAGTCACCTTGTGCTCCAAGGACCAAATAATTATCATCATTATCCTCCTCTACCTTCATCCCAAGAATAGAAAAAGAAACCATTTTCTTTCATTCTGATGTAGTAGAAAAACAGGAACTAACACACTAACTCATTTACTCATAAACATATTATTATGGTTTGAATTGACACCCCCCCAACCCCCGGCCCCAACAGTCATATGTTGACGCTCTAACTCTCAGTAACTCAGAATATGACCTTATTAGGAATGCAAACCATTGCAGATGTAATTAGTTATGAAGAAGTCATACTGGAGCAGGGAGTATCCTACTTCAATATGACTGGTGTCCTTATAAAAAGAGAAAATTTGGTACAGACCTGCATATTCTCCCAAGGAGAATCCCATGTGAACATGAAGACAGAGATTGAGGTGATGTGTCTACAAGCCAAGGAAGCCAAAGACAGCCAGCAGACCACCAGAAGTTAGGAGAAAGGCATGGAATAGAGCCTCTCTCAGAGCCTTCAGAAGGAACCAACTCTGCCAATACCTCCATCTCAGATCCCTAGCCTCCAGAACCATAACACAAAAAATTTCTATGGTTTAAGCCACCAAGTCTGTGGTAGTTGGTTGCTGCAATCCTAGAAAACATATTTTACATTCTGAAGAAAAAAATTCCCAGAAAATCAAATTTAAAATAGGGCTGAATTAAGCAAAATAAAACAAAACAAAAAAATGAGCCCTAGCCAGTTTAACCGAGTGGATAAAGCACTGGCTGATAGACTGAAGGGTCTGGAGTTCGATTGAGCCAGTTGCAGGCTCAATCCCCAGTCCTGGCACGGGTTGGGGTGCATGGGGAGGCAACCAACTGATGTGCTCTCTCACATCGATGTTTCTCTCTCTCTGTCTCTCTCTCTCTAAAAAATCAATGGAAAAATATCCTCGAGTGAGGATTAACAATAACAACAAAAAAATTGTTTCTGACTGCTCTGAGATTTTATTTTAAAAATGTGCCAGGTCCCTCAAATCATATGATTTCATGTATACATACCAACAGAGGTTTAAAGGGGGGCTCCACCTTCCGAGCCAGCAATTCTTCCCAATTAATATGTCTGAAGAATGGATGAGCCTAGAAGAGCAGAAAGAACAGTCAAGGGAAACAGACTTCACTGGATTGACACTGCCTGCTTGAACATGCTGATCACAAAATAAGCAATACTTGTAAGCAACTACATACAACCTACATACATAACATTAGCATTATCTTCCCCTCCAACCCCAAGCATGCCAATCCCTACTTGAACTTCTCCAGCATCCCCAGGACCAGCTCCCAGACGAGAAGCAGCATTTCTTTTCAGCAGCTTTAGAGAGAAGGAAAAAACACTGATGAACTTACTTAGTCAAACTGATTATTTTTTCTTTATACAATTTGCTTATCTATTTTGCCTTGGGAAAATCAATATTGTTTGGGGTAAAATAAAACCTTAAACAAATTTATACATTCCCTACAAAATCTATAGACTTTTTTATTCGATATCTGTGCATGATTCTTACTCAAAATGTATATTTAATTCTATTTAAATCCTAGTAGTTAAGGCTTATGATTTCAGTGCCTTTTTAAGAACCCTACCTTTTTAAGCAGATCTCTGGCTTCTTGTGTGAGGTAGGGAGGCAAATTGAGTTTACATTTGAGGATTTTGTCAATTGTTTTCTTTCTATTCTCCCCAGTGAATGGTGGCTAAGAGTGGAAGAGAGTGAGAAAAATTAGCATATAAAAATAAAAATTTAAATAACAGAATTATCCATTTCCTGAATTACTCGGTTATTCATAGAGGTCAGTAATGTATGAGGACTGCTAAAGACTGTAGTTTTTAAACACCAGGACAGAAGAAATAGTAATGTCCTGAAAGGAACTGAGATTCCACCATTAACTGTGCGATAATGTAGTTATCTATGTAATTTTATGCTTCACTTTCTCCATTTATAAAATAAGGGCCGTATCTATTTTACATCTATTTCAGAGGACTGCCATGACATAGATCATTTCAATGAAAATGATTTAAAAGTACAGGAGCCCATGTTACTTACTGCTAATAAAGCATTTTTTGTGCTAAATTTTAAAAAATAACTCCATTGGTAATATTTTCAAGGAATACAGAAAAGGTCTCTTGCTATAGTGATTTAATAATTGCTCAGCACAGACAATACATAACACATGCAGCTTTTAACTGTGCACCTACTGCTCCAGTCAGCATGTCATACATTAATGCTCCCAGACTCCACCAATCCACAGCACGATTGTGGCCACTTCTCATCAAGATTTCAGGGGCCCTAAAACAAGAAAAACAATATACCCCCAAAATTCATCCATTTGCATATCATCTGTATAAGAGTTTCTGAAACAAAATATGAAGCCAAATTATACTACAGAAAATTTAGCACACTATTACTTAAACCAGGTAAAAGATAGCTATTACCCCCAAACCAGTTATATTTCTTTCAACATGCAGCTCACATGTATTCTATTGTTCCACAAAATGTGTGTGTGACTGTTCCATCATGAATAGATTCTTTGCATAGTCCAAAGTCTGTTAGTTTCACATGACCTGCAAATGAAAGGTTATAGCATGGTTATTCTGAGAAATCTAAGGTTTAGATGGTGTTTAAACATTATACAAGATAATAATCTATCCTTCCATGTAACTTTTTCTGCTTTAATTTTTTGAAGTTATCAAGAACTACTGAGGTGCCATCCATAAAATAGGATATTAACTCTAAGGTTAGGGCAGATTCATCTTTTGCCAATAATAGTATCTATCTAGAAAGGGGGGTGAGGAATAAAAGAGTGAAACGGCTTGTCTAAGGTACTAGCTTCACCTATATCTAGAATCCTCTACCATCCTGAGAAAATAATTTCTGGGAAAACTTGGTGAAGTCTGGTTTAAACACACCAACTTAATAAAGACATTCTGCACCTTTTAAACAAAGGTATGACACCATCCTTCAAATATATTTAGCTTTTATTACTGTGACTTGAAAACTTTTAAAATGGTCTCAGAAAGTCACTATAACAAATTAAATCATTCTGCCAATATGCTACCAGTTCAGAAAAAGAAATGAATTTGCTACATGACATGGGACCATCATCTCAGATTCAGGCAAGTGATAAACTCACCACCTTACAAAGAATATTTCAGTTCAAGTTCAGCTTTACTGGACTGTCACTAGATATCCAGTGGTTCAACAACCCCAGGGACCCTACTATTCCAGGTTTACTTCAGAAAAAATAAAAGGCAATGGCCTGTTGATTCAAATGTAAATGTGTATTTTACTCGGATACAGAAGAAGTATGACCTTTCTTTTCACAGAACCACATGACACACTCAAGCTTATGAATCAAATAAGTTAACTAGTCACTTCCCTATTCTATCCTTTGCTTTATAATTCAGAATCAATATCCATGTGTGCAGAACTGGGAGGGAGGGAAATACATATATATTCCCAAGTTGTACTTGGTTAAATATAGTATATCTCCATTAAAAAAACATAATGAAGAAAAAAGAAAAAAGGAAAGGTACCGGTGTGGCTCAGTTGGTTGGAGCATCATCTCATAACCAAAAGGTCATGGGTTCAATTCCAGTCAGGGCACATGCCCAGGTTTCAGGTCTAATCCCCAGTTAGGGTGTGTATGGGAGGCAACTGGCCGGTATTTCTCTTTCTATCTCTTCTCTCTCTGAAAATTGGGGGACGAAGGAGAAAGGTAGGGGGAAAGCACAATTTGAAACATTTATACAGGCATCAGTTGTCCATACACCATTTTCTGCCTAAGGATTTAAAACTGTTAACTACCTTGTGCATCACTTTGTAGACATCTAAGGATCAGCAGCCCCCCAGATATCCTGGTTAGCTGGTTGCTCCTTTGGAGTGTGAGTGAACTGAACTGCCAAGTCTACCCAGCCCAGATTACTCTCACATAAACTATACTGTCTGCAGCAGCATGTGTTTGTAATCAAGGCCCCATAGCTGTACAGAATATTAATATCTGACTTTTATGTTTGTTGTTACAACTGAACAGCAAGAATAACCTGATGCCTACTAAGTATTTTATTTCCAAAGCTACATCAATTATTTTGGTTCAATTCTAAGCCTGTCCTTTTTTATAGCATTAATAAAAATTATCATATAAAAGTACTGCTTCTAATAATTATGTATTTTCATCATTAAAGAAAACCCAATATGTAAATTTGGGTTTTCAGTTTAAGGAATAAACTAAAATTTGTGGTTGGACCGGCTTTGGCGCACCACATTTTACGTAAGGATTTCTAAAAAATGATAAGCTATAGAGTAAGAATTTTAAAAATGTAGTATAGTGACCAGTTATCCTCAACTCCCTTTAATCTCATCAACCATAAATACCTAAATATTTAAACCTCAGCAAGTATCATGATGTCATTTAAGTTCTGAGGGAAGAATATATAATAGACATGTGAATATGGGGCTTTGAAAATGACCATGACCTGTGTGGGAGGATTTTAGGATGGTTATTTACTATAGAATTGTTTACAGTATATCTCCACCTTGGTGATTAAGCATGATATTCTCCGGCTTCAGGTCTCTGTAGATGATCCCCTTTTGATGTAAATGCCCCAAAGCCATGGAAATTTCTGCCAAGTAAAAGCTGGAAACAAAAGTGATTTAATAAAAATTAAAAAGAGTAATCTACTCAAAGCAATTTTATGTATGGAGCAAAATACCTTGGAAGAAACAGACATACACCAAAGACCAAATTAGTGGCAGGAGGAATATTAGGGAAAGAGATGGCATTAAGATGCTGCCAAAAGGCATGAAGACATGTTTCACTTTTTTGTGAAACTATAAAGTATTTTATTTCATCATTAGAACATATTGCTAAAATTGCAAAGAAATCCAGAATATGCCAAACTGTCATGTTTTGATCTGTCTGTGTAGGAACCAGGCCAATAGTCATTCGGATCAAAGGAAATTTCTCCCACCCACCCCCAATTTTAAAATCCCATAGGAAATAAGAATTTTGTTATTCTCAAAGAGCAAATCTTAGTTTGAGAAGATACTGTATATGTAACCTGATCCTTAGAAGCCCACTCATCCCTTACTTAATAAAGCTGCATATTTATACACAGTATATGCCCACAGTATCTGCCCTCCCTCTTGCCAGACAGCCCACAACTATAAACTGTGTGACACTCAAATTTATCTACCTCAAAAGAATAAAGGGCTGAGTCAACCCTGTCTGGATTCGAAAAGCACAAGGCACTGCAATACTGGCTGCGTAACAATGTTGCAATCCTGCAGATTACTCCAGGATGGAGAGGGTGTGTCCTAGAGGACTGAGGCAGTTTCACAGCCAGCACGACCCCAAACAGCCTCCAACATGGCTCAGAGAGCCTCCTCCAAAAAAGGGCACTTCATCCCTAAGGCTCTTAAATGCAGCTTCTGTGTTAGAAAAGGCCTGAAATTAAACAATGGAATGCAGTTTGGTAATTAAGGTAGAAAAAACATTTAAGTGTTTTCTATTCAATTATTGTGTAGGATCAACTGATTTATTGTTACCCAGTACTATCATTTCACAAAAGAATGTGTACAGAAGAAATAGGAAGGTAGATCCCATCCTGGCCATAGAATCAATCCACAGATGATATGTGCAGGCTTAACACCTGCCTAAAACTGCCCCTTGGGAACTGGAAAGTCTAAAAAAAGTTGGTGATTGCTGATACTTTCCATTCTTCCACACATAAAATTTCACTGGAAAATCAAACTCACCCACAACCAAGGCAGACAGCTTACCAATTCAAGGAAAGAAAGCCCCAGTGAGAATGGTTCTGTTAGGAACTGGTGTGAAGAGCGTTGCACCCAAGGCCTGGAGGCAAAGGAATGATGTGACCTCCAAAAGCTGCCCAGTCCCAAAGCTGCTTCTCCCCCTTTAAGTCCTGAGTGACTGAATGGCTCCCAAACAATTTATTGAGTCATTTGGCTGCCCACAGTGGGAATAAGGCTTTGCTTTAACATTACCTGAATCCATGCAACCATACAAATTTCACTTACCAGGCTGTGTCTTCCATAAATATTCCCTCTCTTTCTAACTGCATAAATAATTCTCCTCCTGTAAAGAAACAAAAAAGACATTATAAATAAAACAATCTTTATTTCCAACCCACTTCTAATGAGAGGGTCTGTGCTTTCCTTTTAACCATAATTAAAAGACATCAGCGCCTTAAAAATAAAAAAAAAGATTCTGAAAATTATAGTTTTAAAACTAAGACCTCAGGATCCTATTTTTAACAGTGTTTCCACTCTTATGTGAAATATGTAAGTTTTGGAATTCTATGTTTTATATCTATGAACTTAAAATTTTTTACAGATTCCAGACCTGAGTTAAAAAAAGAAATCTTGATTAAAGCTTCTCTAACATTTTACCTGTAAGTGGATAAATGTTAGTATATAATTAAAACCATCTTTGCAAGTTAGCGAAGGCCCATAGCCTCATAACTCTTAAACTAGAAGAACCTGTCAGCAACCTTCTTAAAAGTATGGCACAATTTAAGTATCAAAATAAGTGATAATAAAGGGTTATATCCCACTGAATAATCTTAGAATCCATGAGTCCACAGTGATATATATCAGCAAACAGATAAATAAGTCTTAAATTAATTTTTCCAATGGAGGGAGGGGAAAGCTCTTCATTACAGCTGAATGTCAAATAACAAATGAAGTAGACATGATGGAATAAGAAAAGTCACTTGACAACCATCAGAGTTAATTGTTTTAGGCAAGAATCAATGGATGCTAAAACCATATGTGAAAAGTTTGATGAGAGACGAGATATTTAAGTAACCTCAAAATATCTTCTCATGATACTTAATTAAATACAAAGGGAAAACCTCAACAGAATAAAAACTGGCAGACACCACCTTATACATGTGATCAAAGTTAACATCAACAGTAATGGGACAAAGATATATATATATATATCATGTACCTCCTGATCTGATACATGAAGAAGAAAAAAATGTCACTTGGATGGTCCTCCCAAAAATGCATAACCTAAAACTAATCCTGAGGAAACATCAGATAAGCACAAATTGATGGAGTCTGTAAAATAACTGGCCTATACTTGTCAAAAATGTCAAGGTCATGAGAGACAAAGAAAGACTGAGGAACTGTTCCAGATTAAAGAAAACTGAGATATTACTGTATCAATGTTAATCTCCTATTTTTAATAATTTTAGTATAGTTATGTAAGATACTATCATTGATTTTAGAAAATATACACTAAAGTATTTAGGGGCAAAGGGAAATCATGTCTACAACACTCTCTTAAATAGTTCAGAAAAGAACTATGTATATATGTATTCATGTGTGTATATATACATATATACACACACATATATACATATACATAGAGAGGAAGAGAAAGACACAGATGAAACAAAACATTGTGGTAAAATGATAACACTTGGGGAATCTAGGTGAAGGGTATATGGGAATTGTACTATTCTTGCAAATTTTTGTGTAAATTTGAAATTATGTCAAAATTAAGTTACAGGAGAAAACTGGCAAAAGTTACTAAATTCTGCAGCTTTCAGGTTCCATGTTACATGCTATTGGGAAATCTCTATTTTTTAGAAAACTCAAGTGTGTTTGTTTGCTGTTAGCTAGAAATGATATGTGGAGCAAGTAGTTTCTCGGAGGTGGTATACCCTGAAAAATGGAGATAATTTCTAATCTACATGCATAATTTATCAATAAGGCTACATTAACCCAAATACTTCTGTTTTAGGATGAATTGCCAAAAATACTCAATATCTTAATCAATACTGTCAGTGAGTTTTCCACTTCAGTTTAGAAAGAAATACTTTAATGATTTATTTGAGTTATAGTATCTTATCCAATTATAGTCTCTTACCCAGTCAATTTGATGGGCACTATCAATTAGGTATTTGTTATTTTGTTAAGTAACTGGTTACAAAGGAATTAAGATAAAATTTTACAGATGGGAGGAAAAAAACTTATTCTTTAAAGTTTCCTTCATATTTGTCTGCAAAAAGAAACATGTGGTCACATCTGAATTCTTTATGTCAATGTATTCATCAATTTTAAGAGCTATTTTATCACATGGGGAAAAAGCATTTTTTTCCATTGAAAAATTATGTTTTGACCCAGTTTCTGGAGCAAATGCAATTAATTACACCAAACTGTGTGTACTGACCGCTGAGATACTCAAGGATGAGGTAGAGTTTTCCACCGGTCTGAAAGGCATAAATTAAATCCACAATGAAGGGATGCTTTACTTCCTCCAGAATATTCCGTTCTGCTTTTGTATGAGCTGTATCTTTAGCATTTCTTACTATCATTGCCTAAAGGAAAAGAGATGATCTATAAGAACAAAACAGTAGACACTTGATTCTATAGTAACTGGAAAATCTAATTTTTGCTTTTCTTGCCAATATTAAACTATTAATTGTAGTTACCACTAGAAATTGTGATAGGTGTAAATGAAGACATGTACTTCATATATATATATATATATATATATATATATATATATATATGCGCACTGTTTGGATTTTTTGAAGTGAACATGTAAATGCAAACCTAAAGATACTTTTTTAAAAAATGTAAAAAGATTAAGTTTATTCATATATTCATTAACTGTTGAATGTCTACTATGCTCCAGGCTCTGTAACAAGAAAGCAGAACTAACAGAAGGAGTCTCTAGCTCATAGGAGCCCAAAGTCTCAGGGAAGAGAGATAAGTCAATGGAGGTAAGCATAAGGTGCTATGGGTCAACAGGGAAACTGCACCTGACCTGGCAAGAAGTCTTCCTTGAGGTGGGGTACCTAAGCTGTATCATGAAAAGTTACTAAGACAAAATGTGGAGGACATAAAAAAGCATTCCCAGTGCAAAAGAGACCTGACAAGACAAGATATGTCTAGCAACTCTGTAAGTAGTTCAGTATGGTTAGAAGTGGTTAGAGATTAGGTGGAAGATGTAGGTGGAGGCCAGGAAATGGAAGGCCTGGGCATCTAAGCAAAGACGCTTGAATCTATCTTAGAGGCAGAGGAGAAATGTTGAGGTAAGGGAAATGAAAAGCACTTGCCTTTCACAAAGATAGTTCTAGTAACAATGTTGAGTTCTACAGGAGAAATGAAATGAGAGCTGTTAGGAGGCCAGTACAGTAAACTAAGCAAGAACTCAGATCTGTAACTAAGAAAACGAAAGTTAAAAATAAAAAAAAAGAAAGGGTAAAGATAATATAATTAGCATTTGCTGACTATCTAGCTGTGAGAAGAAATCATGATATTGTGGTTTCTATTTAAGTAATAGGATAGATAATGGTATCATTTAGTAATGGGTAATGGAAGGGAAGAGAAAAGTTTTGGAGAAAAATAATGCATTGTTTTGGATATGTTAAGTCTAAGTTCTAGGACTAAGTTCTGGTGCACCTCCAGCAACATGAAAAAGCATGTACAGAAGGTTATTAGTTGCAATATTATTTGTAAAAGTGAAACATTAGAAACAAACTAAAAGCCCATGCATAAAATATTGGCTGAAAACCTATGGACTAGTTTCACATTGAGTAAAAAAGCTATACAAAGAATGGAAACATCTCTATGAAAGCAATGTGTAAAAGAGCCTATATGGCATGACAGTTCACATTGTATGCTACCATTCTGTGTAAGAAAGGGGAAATAAGAAATATATATATGTATCTGCTTATACTTGCAATTATAAAACACAACTAAGATAAACCAAAGCTAATGACAGTAGAAAGGTAGGAAAAGAAATGAGATATGCTTTCTGAGTAATGCCTTAATGGTTTTCTCATTCATTTTTTTTCTGGCCTAAATCAAATATTACTATGATTATAAAATGGAGATTATGAATTCTGAACTATGTTAATGTTTTATATATTCCAAAAATAAAATTAAGTCAACAAGGATCGGGGAGGAAAATAAAAGTGAATACAACAGAAATACATATACTTAATTAAATATTACATTAAAAAGCTTATCACATCCTCTCTCTCCCATTTTTTTAGGGAAGCAACCTAATTTTTGGTGGCCTTGTTTTGACAAGGAAAAAGAAAAAAGCTTACCACAGTAGATAAAAAGATATATCTACTTTTTATACATATATGTGTGTGTGTGTATATATATATATATATCTCGTAACAAAAACTGCAAAGAAATCTTTTTTTCCTTTTTCAATTACAGTTTACATTCAATATTATTTTGTATTAGTTTCAGGTGTATAGCATGGTGGTTAGACAATCATATACTTTACGAAGTGTTCCTCGTGATATTTCCAGTACCCACCTAGCATCATACATAAGTTATTACAGTTGGTCCAAAGGTTGTGGGTTATGTTAAGCTGATTAACACAGTTATTACAATATTATTTATTATATAGTTCCTATGCTGTACTTAAGAAATCTTAAACCACATTTAGTGGGTTTGTGTTTGTTAGTAGTATTGGCATTCTCAAACTATTATGCATATATTGTGCAACTGAGCAAATGAGTAAATTTACTGATACCATTAGGCATCTCACCATGGAAAAACAGAAATGTAAATATGGAATTAGGGCAGAAAAACCCAATGAAATTGGACTGGAATTAGGGATATCATTATGAAGCCATGATTTAAAACAATTAACCAATGTCATCCCAATAAATTCAATATCCTCGGGTAAGGATTAATATAAACAAACAAACAAAAATCAGAAGGAAGAAACTCAAAGTGAGCATATATAGTCATCTTACCTAGGGATTTAGGAATTAAAACCCTGGGCTTAACCCTAGCAACCTCTTCTCTTACATTGTTTTTCCTGTGAGCTTTCATGCACACCAAGATAAGATTTTGACAGTATTTGGTTCTCTAGCTAGGGTCAGGGAAAGGAAAACCCTGAAAGTGGGAAGGAATGGTAGTTAAATGAAAGGAGAGGCGAGCAAGTTAGGTTTTAGATGCCTGGGCCCAAAAAGGAAGCCTGACATTTAGCAGTAATTAAGTCTATGGATTTCCCAATACACCACACCCACCCACCAACAGTGGGAGAAAAAACAACCTCTTCTTTTCATTACAGATACCAGTGCCAGAAACATACCTCACTCAAGATATAATTATGACTAATTATGGTCAGCCCTGATTACTAGGCATGAATAAGCAACATGTCAAAAGGAATAAATTACTCTAAGAATTCTGACCAGGATTTCTTTTAGCATTCCTAGAACAAGTATTATTATACTGTCTTCAATTCTACACCTAATATGGTTTACAGATTTTTAAAAAATCATTAATCTCAAATTATTTCAATGGGAAAGCCAGACAGCAGATTAATCCTGACTTGCTAATGTAGAAACTGATGTTTAGTATACCTAAATTGCTTCTTTAAAAAAAATCACCAACAATCACCAATACTATGTGGCCATTGTATGTTCCTCAGTTTTTAATATAAGAAGTTATTTATATCTTAAGTGAAAATCAAGAAGGTAAAAACCAAAGCATTAAAAACTATAATTGCCTTGGCCAGTTTGGCTCAGTAAATAGAGCACTGGCCTGCAGACTGAAAGGTCCCGGGTTCGATTCCAGTCAAGGGCACGTATCTTGGTTGCAGGCTTGATCCCCAGCCCTTGCAGGAGACAACCAATTGATGTGTATCTCTTATCATTGATGTTTCTATCTCTCTCTCTCTCTCCCTCTCCCTTCTTCTCTGAAATCAATTAAAAAACAACAAAAAATATACTTTTTTCAAAAAATAATTTTAATTATCTTTTAATAGTTTTCTACTAACCCTTGTTTTAAGACAATGTGATCTTTTCAGAAATTAATCCCAAACAAAAAGAACAAGAAACCAAACACACATAACCCATCTTCAATAAAACTAGGAAACGTAAGTAACTCTACACCTCAAAAAAAGGTGGAAAGGGGATAACGCAATAGTACATGATTTAGTAGAGTATGATCAAACCTAAATGCCTGCCCAAGAGGAATAACTCAAAATAAGTTCATCCCATCGACAGAAACCTAGCAGGGTTCAAAAATTAGAAGCCAAAATAAAAAGAAAGTGGGAAAAAATCAGTCATCAGGGACTGCAGCAGGCAGAAGGTAGAGGACTAAAAACAGGGAGATTATCTGAAAGTCTGTATAAGGAACAGATACACCAACAAGGTTCCCATCCCCACACTAACCAGCCAGGGAACTACTCACTCAGAGGTGTACTTTCCAGAAAAAATAGAGTGAAGGATCAGTAAGACTGAGTACTAAATTAAAAATTACTTCAGTGAAAGTCTTAGTGTGGAAAAGTGAGATCTCCATCTCCTCCCTTCTCATGTAGCTTCAGAATGCTTTTTGTAGGCAAAAGAATAGAGGATTTTTCTCAGCACCAACTGATCCATACCAATGGATCTACAGACACTGATACTGGAAGATATAGGATTCAGGAAACAAAGAATCCAACACCAAAGCCGTCAAGAGAATTCCAAGAATTATGGTAAAGGGGAAGTCCAATAATGACAATTATGCCTAGAACTGATAGATTATCTAATAAGCGTGACCACCGAATATTGGCCTCAAAGATGTTTTACAGAGTTGTAGGAAGGTATGGGAAAACAATAGTAGATTCAATGAAAGTGAAGCAAAATGAGAGGGCAGGGTAAAGGGAGGATGGGGTTAAAAAAAAAAAAAAGTAAAATAGGAAGTCTGTACATAATTCTAAAATGGATGCATTAAGTGATAGCAGGATATGCTAAATTACTTAGAAATACAGAGACCAGAACAAAGAGATAAAAGAGTTACCTCAGAGGAGAATTGAAAGAGTTCTCCTTTCTACCCTCATCAAATAGAAAGAAAATAGTTATATAATAATAATCAAACATATCTCACATTCTAAGAGGACTTACAATTGTGTAAGAAATATTTATTAACTGAGAATTTTAGACCAAAATGTGGATTTTACAGTAATTGAGAATATAGTTTGGGGGAAAGAGGAGGGAAGGTATCACCTTTTTAAGCACCTTCATCGCAAATATTTTTCCAGTATTTGCTCCTGTTACTTTCCGTACTTGAAAAACCTGTATAAAAAAATGAAAGTGTCTGGGTGTTATTAAAGGCTAAACTATGCTAAGCCACATTCCCTTAATTCCCATTTATAAAAAAAAAATGATACAGTAGTTTATATCCTTATAAAAACTAGTACCAAGAAGGCCTGTGCTTAGTGAAATCTGTTCCACAAAATGGGACCTTCCTATTTGGTCTGCTGACATCTGGTGGCAAAGTTGGGCAATGATCATCTAATGATGAGCCCTCCATGTTTATACATAAAATAAAAGTTTGCTTAAAAAGCTATAATCAGGGTTCTCAGAAGCATAATACCAAACTTAAAAAATTATAAAATATTTCATAAAGTTCTTCCAAGAATGCCACTGCTCTTGCTTCACATAAAACTACTTAATAATAGTTGACAGGAATTACTGTTTACCTATCCCTTAAAATAGCTAGCTGTAAAACATTTTCATGCAACAGCTAAAATATGTGAGATTCAAAGTGCATGCGTTACATATTCAAGATGGTTAGAACATATTAGGATGTATCCTTAAGCCTAAAACTATAATACAAGTCATGCTTTATAAAAATTAACTCTACACAATAGCATAATCAGTTCTCAAGCTTTGATAGAGAATGGCTAGGTATAAACTGCCTTGGACAGAACACACAAAAATGAGGTCTTAAATTAGAAAGCCTTGAACAAAACCTAAGAAGTTCTGTTCATTTTTCTTCTCCTTTCCTATACACTTCCACTTCTCTAACTCTTGCTCCAGATCAGGGGTGGAGAACATCCAGCCCGCAGACCATATATGATCTGGCCCTGCCAAGGCATTAGGGATGAGTTAATTAAATGTTTGACCAAATATAGCAGGATAATTTTAAGTTGATAATTTTGTATGGCCCACTAATGATGTTATAAATATCCACATGGCCCTTGGCAGATACTACAAGTCAAAGAAAACCAATTCAGATTAAGAGGCAACAGTAACAGATATTGTACCAAGGCCTCTTGAAAGTAAGGAGTGATTTGTTTATTTTTTAAGAGAATACCTACAGAGAGTACCATTTAAAACCAAAGGAAGAAATGAATCGTTTAATAGATTTTGCCTGGCATAGTTGTCTATTTAAATTATGTGCCATGCTTTTACATGTGTGTTGGTAGGAAAACTACTGTACATCCCTCAAATAATACAGGGTTAAGTGATTATATCCTTTGCTGACAGCTAGCAAACGAAGATTGAAGAGGACTGCTGAAAGAAAGATCGAAGAGGACTGCTGAAAAGAGGGTATAAAAAAATTAACCCAAGACAGACAACACCTCTCACTTCAAAAACACTTCCTACCTTTCCATAGCCCCCTTTACCAAGTACCCGAAGTAGCTCAAAACATTCTGGTCTGATTTTTTCTGGCCCTCTGTTCACACTAGTTTCTGAGATTTCAAATTTCTCACAATGCTCCATGCCACTGGGGAGAAAAGCAAAACCAAAAGTAAATTTGCAAAAAGTTAAATTACTTTCAGCATATTGTTAGAAAGAGGAGAAAGAGAACTGTAATCCAACTTAGTAAAAGGGAAAAATACATGATAGTAAATTTAGTATCTGTGTTCTAAATAAACATGATTGATTCAAAGACATGGAAGGTCAAGATTAGGGTGGCTTGATAAATTGCTTACTTATCTGCTAGTTTACAAAATGTGCTGGCGAGTATTTTCATAAGCATCAAGCACCCCCAAACTAAGATAAATTAGAACAAGCTTATCAAGCTGACAAAAGAAAAAAGTCTTCCAGTTATTCAAACTTAGTTCATTCAAAATGTCTATTAAGGTCAGGCATTATCCAACTTCATTTGGCAGCTTCAGCAGAAAACCTGGGAACTTTCTAAAAATACCAATTAGTTCAAGTCTTTATGCTACATAAATTCTTGCTAATGCACTATAGCTACACATCTTTCCATATCTGCTAGGAACGTGATTTAAAGACTCCTCAGTTTCCCCTCAAGCCAAGGGTTAGGGCAGTGGTCTGCAAACTCATTAGTCAACAGAGCCAAATATCAACAGTACAACGATTGAAATTTCTTTTGAGAGCCAAATTTTTTAAACTTAAACTTCTAACGCCACTTCTTCAAAATAGACTCGCCCAGGCCATGGTATTTTGTGGAAGAGCCACACTCAAGGGGCCAAAGAGCCGCATGTGACTCATGAGCCGTGGTTTGCCGACCACTGGGTTAGGGTATAGAGCAGATTAATCACCATGCCACCCCCCTAATGGAGCATGCCTAAAATGACTTTAGATTGCACAAATCTAGTTTGAATGGTGTATTACAAGCAAAACAAGGACACATTTGACTTTTGGTGACATTTCTCATAATTTTATTTTTCCGTAAGAAAAGGTGTTTCTCTATATTAAACTCAGACTCATATTCAATATACGCTGAATCTGAATGATTATCTTTTTCTCAAAATCCATATAATCTCAAAATCCTGGATATGTTACAATACTAATGCCAAACTCAATAACTAAGTCTATGTATATGACTAGCTATTTAAGAACAGTTCGCTGGAATCACATGATGGCTATGAACTAGAGCTGATAAACCTACTTGTAAGAAAGACAGAATAATGAAATATTTTGATATAAACTTACAGTTCATATGGTCCAACTCCCCCATGATCCATGCTTTCATTTAACTGACCCTGAAAAATATGTTAAAGTTTTAAAGATAATTCATCTCATACACATAAAATAAAAATATTTAATGCTTCACCCCCTTACTGAAGGAGAATAAATGAAATAAACCTGACTAAAAATATATCAAGCCACCCCTACTCCACATTTGATTTTAATGGCAAATGTGGAGTAGGGGTGGCTTGATAAATTGCTTACTTATCTACTTATTTACATTAAATTCTCTAAACTTTAATGGCAAATGATAGACAAAATAAAGTACACAAAAAATACTTGTAATTTAAATGACAACTAAGATACAGATGCTACTCATCAATGATCTACAAATAAAATCAGGTGACTTTTCCTTCAAAAATTACATATATTTTGTGGAGCCCTAGCTGGTTTGGCTCAGTGGATTGAGTGCAGGGCTAGGGACTGAAAGGTCCCGGGTTTGATTGCAGTCAAGGGCACATGCCAGGGTTGCAGGCTCGATCCCCCATGGGGGGCATTCAAGAGGCAGCTAGCTGATCAATGATTCTCTCCCATGATTGATGTTTCCATCTCTCTCTCCCTCTTCCTTCCTCTCTGAAATCAATAAAATATATATATTTTTTTAAATTACATATATTTTGTGTATAATGAAATTGAAGGTACTACATTCTAAGTCTGTGTTACTAAATCCAATGTTTTATACAAAGTGCGATTCTGATGCTCAAGACTAAGATAATTCTATGAGACAACACCTCTGTAATTACAACCTAACTAAGCCTAAGGTAGCACAGCCAGTTGAAGATAATGCAGTGTACAATGTGGCTGATAAAATCAAAATAATTAAACAACATTCTCAAATTGTTAGGAGTCATGCTGGCCAAACATTTAATTCTGATCATGGTATAAATAAATGCAAAATTTAATTAACCTTCTATACACTAGCAATGAATGATTCAAAAATAAAATTAAGGTACCCCCATTCACAATAGCATCAAAAGAATAAAATATTTAAAATTTAACAAAATAAGTATAAGACTTGTACACTGGATAACTATAAAATATTACTGAAAGAAATTTTAAAAAGACTTAAAAGACATTCCATGTTTATGGATCAGATGGCTTAATATCATTAAGACGGCAATAATACCCAAATTGGCCTACAGATTCAACTCAATCTTATCCAAGTCCTAGGTTCCTTTCTTGCAGATGTTGACAAGCTGATCCTAAAATGCACACAAAAAGCAAGGTAACCAAAACAGGCAAAACAATTTTGAAAAAGGAGAACAAAAGTTGGAGGACTGACACTTCCTGATTTCAAAATGTACTACAAAGCAGCAGCAATCAAGAGAGTATGGTACTGGCATATCACAGACATACAGGTCAATTAAATAGAACTGAGAGCCCAGAAATAAATCCTGACACTTATGGTCAACTGATGTTTTACAGAGATACCAAGAAAATTCAATGGGGGAAAAAGAAGTCTTTCAATAAATGATGCTGGGACAATTGAATAACCACAAGCAAAAATTACTTTTGACCCCTACTCCACACGATACAAAAAAACTAACTCAAAATAGATCACAGACCTAAATGTAAGAGCTAAAACTATAAAATTCTTAGAAGAAACCTAGGAGGAAGTAAATTTTCATGATCTTTGGGTAGCTAATGATTTCTTAAAGACACATCTCCAAAAGGATGAATAATTAAAGAAAAAATAAAATACCCAAAATTTAAAACTCTTCAAAAAGACACTATCAAGAAAGTGAAGCCCTGGATGGTGTGGCTCAGTTGGCGGAGCATCATCCTGTTCAGGAGTCACCAGATTCAGGTCAGGGAACAGGCTCAGGCTGCAGTCCTAATCTTCAGTAAGGGGCGTACAGGAGGCAACCGATGGGTGTTTTTCACATCCATGTTTCTCTCTCTCTCTCTCAAATCAATAAAAACACATTTTAAGAGGGGGGAAAAAAAAGAGTGGGGGAAAAAAAAAACCACTGAATAAGAATATACAAAGACCTTCCACAACTCAATACTGAAAAACCAAATAACCCAATTTTTTAAATTGAGTTAGGATCTGAATAGGTATTTCTCCAAAGATACAAAAATGGCCAGTAAGCACATAAAAAGATGTTCAACATCATTAGCCATTACAAAAATGCCAACCAAAACCACATTGAGGTACTAATTCACATCCACTAATTAAAAAGACAGAAAAATATTATGCTAAGCAAAATAAGCCAGTCAGAGAAAGACAAGTATCACATGATCTCACTCATATGTGGAATCTAATGAACAAAATAAACTGATGAACAAAATAGATACAGAGACATGGAAGCCTGGAATAGACTGACAAATCTGAGAGGGAAGGGTGGAGAGGGAGGATAAGAAGAGATTAACCAAAGAACTTCTATGCATATATGTACAATCCATGGACATAGACAATATGCCGTAGGCCTCAGGAGGGTGGAGGAGGTCAACGGGGGGAAAGAGGAGGAAATATGTAATACTCTGAAATATAAATTTTTTAAAAATAACAAGTATGGCAAAAATGTAGACAAATTGGAACCCTCATACACTGCTGGCAAGTATGTAAAATCATACAACCACTTTGGAAAACAGTTAAGCAGTTTCTTCAAAAATTAAACATAGAGCTACCATATGATCCAGCAAAACTACCCCAATTATCTACTCAAGAGAAATGAAAATATATATTCCACAAAGACTTGGGCACAAATGTTCATAGGAACATTATTCACAATAGCCAAAAATTGCAAACAACTCAAATGAACATCTATTGGTAAACTTAAAAATAAAATGTGGTTGACCCATATAACAGAATACTATTTAGCCTAAAAGAAGTACTGATACATGCTACCTCATAGATGATCTTCAAAACATGTTAAATGAAAAAAAAAAAGCCAGACACAAAAGGCCAATAATGCATGATTCCATTTATGTGGAATATATAGAAAAGGCAAATTTGTAGACATGGGAAGTAGACTAGTGGTTGCCTAACACTAAGTGACTGTAAGTACGCCCAAAGTTTCTGTTTAGGGTGACAGAAATGTTCTAAAACTAAATTGTGGTGATGGTTGTACAACTCTATAAATACACTAAAAGTGACTGAATTGTAAGAATAAAAATTGGCAGCAGAAATTCAGTTACATTAATGTCAAAAATATAGCTTTAAAATGAGTATTCTTGAATATAGTCTGATTATCAATTCTTTCAATTTACACTCAACTTTAGTTACTAAAGGATATTGTTTAATTAAAAATAGGCTCTATAAAATTAGAAGTTTTTAGCCCAGCCTGTGTTACTCAGTGGTTAGGCATTGCCCCATGAACCAGGAGGTCACAGTTCAATTCCCAGTCAGGGCACATGCCTGGGTTGCTGGCTTGATCTCCAGTAGAGGGCGTTCTGGAGGCAGCCAATCAATGATTCTCTCTCATTGATGTTTCTGTCTCCCTTCTTCTCCCTTCCTCTCTCTGAAAATCATTTTTTAAAATATTCTAAAATAATTAGAAGTTTTAATTGAAAATTTTAGGATAATTCAAAAATTATTTAAGTGAACACATAAGGTACCCGTACACCAAGCATGTTAAACTCATGGCCCACAATGAATATTATTGCGGCCCAGCCAATATAACGGTATGTAAGAAACGTTTTAATAAAAATTTTATAACTTTATTTTTCAATATCCTGTTATACATAATTATTAATAACGAACTACAACATTCGCTAATGACTGATTACTATAATCGTGTTGCATTCATTTCCCTTATGCACCTTATGCGCAGATGCACCATTTCTCTCCACTAATACTAGCAGCGAATATTTGCAGCCGATGCCACATCATTAGTCTTGGACTGACTTGTTTGGTGAATGCAACAGGAAATACTTTGCTTTCAGAGAACAAGAAAAATAGGTTTATTTGCATTACGTTTATTAATTTGTACAGTTATTCAGTGTCTGGTAAGTTAATGTTCAAGAAAAAATATTAATTTTTACTAAAATGTTCTATTATTTTGTTAACGATAATTCATTTCAGCTCTTTGTATTCAGTTATGTCTTTATCAAAATAAATACGTTTCTATGAAAATTGAAACTTTTGTTTTTTTGCTGCCCACATAAACTTAAACCTTATTTGGCCCATGTTAGCCTTTGAGTTTGATATGCTTGCCATACACAGTCAATATATACAAAGAAAACTGATAGTATTCTTACACAGTGAATGCTGAAATGCCGAAAACAACACAAGTTTTTAGTCATAATTCGCTCATGGTGTGAACAAGTCAAGATGACACCTAACACCTAAGATGTATGTTTCATGATTAAACTGAAGCATATGGATGGGGCAGTACCAAGAAAAAAAATATTCTTGCAGTTTCAACTTAATACAGTTTTGGGGGAGGGGCGGCGCTGGCTATGGCTGAAAGTTTTTTTTTGTTTTTGGTATTTCATATAATCACCTATAATGGCATCACTTTAAAGACAAAAGACTAATTTCTCTCAGCTACAGTAAAACTGATTATATAATGTTTCCTTAAATGTTAGTTTTACTTAATTCTAAATTAAAGACCACAAAGTAGTTAACACTGAACCATGACTTAGAAATATATGCCCCGTGGCTGTTTCATTTCCAGAGCTGGCCAGACCTGTATTACCACTTGCATCTGTGCTTATAACTTCCTACCGTTACCTTCTGGAACAGAAGCATCAAACTAACATTATATAACACATACTGACAACTCTCTTTCACAAGAATCTCTTTATTCTAATATTTTTTTCTATTGCCTTAAGCTTTCTGATTCAATCAATGCTTTTTGTGTGTGCCACTATGACTGACAAAATAGAATCATGAGCATCTAAGGTACTGTACAAGATACACTATTTCAAACTAGCCCACCAAAATGACTAAAACTTTGTAGTTTTAAATTAAATTTGCATATTAATTCAATATGCCTCAAGTCCCAACGAAAAAGAGCACAGTTTACAAAAATTTAAGTAAATTGTTATAAAATCAGTAAAATATTCTTAATCCAAATATTCATTCAATCATTTAGCCACTTGCTTGGTTGTTCACAGACATTTCCTTACAAAATAAGATTCAGTAATTCAGATGAATTAGGAAAAAGGGGTAAACTTTACCCAGAATCTTGGGTTATTTAAAAATGGGTCCTGGCCAGGTAGCTCAATTGGTTAGAGCGTCATCCCAGGATGCCAAAGTTGCAGGTTCAATCTCCCGTCAGGGCACATGTAAGAGTCAACCAATGGATACATAAATAAGTGAAACAACTAATGTCTCTCTCTCTCTCTCTCTTCAATCAATAAGTAAATTTTAAAATGCTTTTGAGCAAATCCTAGAAGAAAACATAGGCAGTAAAATCTTGGGCATTTCTTGTAATATGTCATTTTCTGATTTTTCCCCTCAGGCAAAGGAAACAAAAGAAATGGGACTACATCAAACTAAAAAGCTTTTGCTCAGCCAAGGAAACCATCAACAAATGAAAAGACAACCCACTGAATGGAAGAACATAGTCACCAATGATACATCTGGTTAGGGGTTAATTTTCAAATTTTATAAAGAACTTACAAAATTCAACACCAAGAAAACAAACAATTCAATTAAAAAATGGGCAAAGGACCTAAATAGATACTTCTCCAAAAAGGACATACAGATGGTCAATAGACATATAAAACGATGCCCAATGTCTCTAATCATCAGAGAAATGCAAATTAAAACCACAGCTCAAATCTGTCAGAATGGGTTTATCAATAAATCAACAAACAAGTGTTGGTGAGGAGGTGGAGAAAAGGGACCCTTGTGCATGGCTGGTGGGTATGCAGATCAATGCAACCATTATGGAAAGCAGTATGGAGTTTCCTCAAAAAATTAAAAATGACCCCGTGATTCCACTTCTGGGAATATATCAAAACACCAATTTAAAAATATATATATGCATCCCTATGTTCACTGCAGCGTTATTTACAACAGCCAAGATTTGGAAGCAGCCCAAGTGTCTATCAGTAGATAAGTAGATAAAGAAAAAGCTGTGGTACATATATACAATGGAATACTACTGAGCTATAAAAAGGAAAATCTTATTTTTTGTGACAGCATGGATGGACCTGGGGAGTATTATGCTAAGTGAAATAAGCCAGAGAAAGACAAATACTATATGATTTCACTTATATGTGGAATCTAATGAACAAAATAAACTAACAAACAAAATAGAAACAGACTCAGATACAGAGAACAGACTGACAGCTGTCAGTGGGGAAAGTGGTTGGGGAGCTGAGTGAAAAGGTTAGGGATTAAGCAAAACAACAATAAAAACAACAAAAAAACAACAGACAGGATAACAGTATGGTGACTGCCAGAGGGAAAGGCGGGTGGGGGAAGGTGGAAGAGGGCAAAGGGGTGATAAATAGTAGGGGAAAGAGATTTGACTGGGGGTGATGAGTGCATGCTGCAGTATGCAGATGATATGTTATAAGGTTGTACACTTGAAACCTGTATGGCTTTATTGACCAATGTCACCCCAATAAATTGATTTAAAAACATATATATATATAAATACTTTATGGTAAATATCTACTATAATGCAAGAATAAACATTGATAATGAGCTGTTTTTCTATAATTTTTCATAATCATGAATATTTGAATGCATACTATCTATTTAGCACTTTTGTTTTAAAAAAACAAAACAATTTTAGTCATTTTGGTGGGCTAGTTTGTTTAGTTTAGCACTAAAAAATTTTAAACTTTTTGCTCAATAAAAATCTGATATCTCAATCTGAAACTCATGTAGTAAGCTCTGTGACTAATTCAAATTTTGAATTAGAGTAAAAATTGCAGGCTTTAAATATTGCATTATAATTTTCTATTACTATTTCAACTTTGTGTCTCCACAGAAAGCAAAGATTTCCAACATTTTCATAATCTAATGAACATCTCTAGAGGAGGAGGGAAAAATATCTCTAGAGGAAAACTTTCCCTTAGTTCCAACTCACTGTTCCCAAATTATACTATTATCAGCCAAAAAAAACCCAAAAAAAAACAAAAACAAAATACCGCCCCTCCCCCAAAAAACAACTTTTATCCATTGGTTTTATAATAGTCCTCTGAGGTAATCAATCAGGGTCTATTTTTAGTTAGGTAACAGACATTCAACTTTATCTATAAATGTATTAAATGACTCTATTCACCTTTTAGTTACTGAAGAATATATATATTTACTAATACAGATTCATTCAGTGTAATATATCTAATTTAGAAAAAGATATTACAGCCCCCAAAATGCAGCCTCTTGTACTAGTATATCTGCATTTATTATTACGTCTCTAGGCACAGATGAGAGTAAACTTGAATGATTGGGTTCCTTGGCAATGGGTAAGACTGACAAGCTACTATATTTCCATGAACTAGCTAATTGCTTAATATGCCAGTATGTTGTAAGAGTACTTTAAAGACTTTATCTCACACAATCCTCATTTACAGTGAAAAAAAGTACCACAGACCTTAAACAATTTATTGTAGGTCACATAGTCAGTGAGCATGACTGGAAGGATTTGAATTCGCTTTTGACACACCACGAAGAGGTACTTTATGAACAAGACTAGTAAATGCAATGAAGAATCGGTTTAGTGAAGCATGCTGAATTGAGTAAAAAAAACACTACCACTAGTTATCTACATGGTCTTGGCCAATCATCTCTTTGGCCTATGCCTCAGTTTCCTTACTGAGGCTACTCTGATATGCACCAATGTTTAAAAAGTTTGTGTACTAAACTGAAGGTTATAAACTGACAAATAGCCAGAATATTAACTAATATAATAAAGATGTAATATGCAAATTGACCATCACACCCTTACAAGATGGCTGCCTACAACCAGGCCAGCAGGGGGGTTAGTGAGGGATGATTAAACAACTGAACAAGCAGGCTGCATGGGGCGACCAGGCCAGCAGGAGGGTTAGTGAGGGACAACCAAACGACTGAACAGCAGGCTGCATTGGGCAACAAGGCTGGCAGAGGAGGGCGTGAGGGGCAACCAGGCCAGCGGGGGGCAGGGAGGGTGGCATTTGGGGGCGACCAGGCCGGCGGGGGGGCAGGGTGCAGTTGGGGGTGACCAGGACAGCAGGGGGATGCAGTTGGGGTCAACCAGGCCAGCAGAGGGCAGTAAGGGGTGACCAAGCCAGTGGGGCGGGGTGGGGGACACACATTAGGAGCGACCAAGGTGGCAGGGAGAGGGCAGTTGGGGGCGACCTGGCCTGCAGCAGGGGACAGTTAGGGGCGACCAGGCCGGCAGGGCCAGGGGGAGCAGTTAGGGGCAATCAGGCCAGCATGCAGAGGCAGTGAGGGGCGATCAGGCTGGCAGGGGGGGGGCAGTTAGGGGCAACCAGGCAGGTAGGCAGGTGAGCAATTAGGAGCCAGCAGTCCAGGATTGTGAGAGAGATGTCTGACTGCCAGTTTAGGCCCGATCCCCAGGATATCCCCCAAGGGGTCCCGGATTGGAGAGGGAGGGTACAGGCTGGGCTGAGGGGACCCCCCCCCCCCATACACGAATTTCATGCACTGGGCCTCTAGTATTATTATAAACTCACAATAGCTTGATTTTCTAAAAAATTTAAACTTCTCTCATTTTTCAGAGCATTTAAATTTTATTTTGGAAGAACCTGGATATCACTGAATCTCCTTGAGTGGCTAAACCAATCCCACTGCAACTGTTTTTGGTTTTCCACCTTGAGGCACCTCTTAAAACAATACACTCAACCCCTAGCCAGTTTGCCTCAATGGATAGAGCATAGGCCTGTGGACTGAAAGGTCCTGGGTTCAATTCCAGTCAAGGGCACATGCCCGGGTTGTGGGCTTGATCCCCAGTAGAGGGCGTGCAGGAGGCAGCCTAGCAATGATTCTCTCTTATCATTGATGTTTCTATTTCTCTCTCCCTCTCCATTCCTCTCTGAAATAAATAAAAATATATTTTATAAAAACAATATACTCAAAAGAAAAATTTTCAATTCCAAAAGCATTGCTAAGTATGATATACTATTTTGCTGAAAGCTCTTCCTTAAAATCCTCTCTAATTACCTTTGTTTTTTCCCCCAAAGTTCACCCCAGGGCAGTGGCCACATTTCTTTCTTTCCTATTTCTACCAATTTCTCCGGCCTCCCCTTCCACACACTCTCAAAATCCTATTTGCCTGTATTCAAGAGAACAAATGTCCAGGAGTAGGCCAAAACCAAATGAGGTTTCAGGTCATAATAGGTATCTTAATACAGTATTTTACTGCTACCTCCTTTAACTTCTGGGATAAACCAATGGTCTAGAAATTCTGTCAGATTTTATAAAGCATCCTTCCTATCAAGTTTTCACCCCTACCCCAAAGCCACTGTCAATATGTGACAAGAGTGTACTACATGTAATGAAAGTAATCCCATTTTGTTTTCAAGTTGTATTAGTGTATCTAATGTTCCATTAAAAGGCTAACTGGAATTACATATGCAAACATATTTAAAAAGTACACATCTCAATATCCACCTTCCAAACTAATTTTGATTTAGACTCATTTGATTATGAAAAAAAAAACAGTATTTATTTTAGTTTCTTAAAGTTTTCAAATTTCTTTCTATATATAAGCATCTCAATCTTTTGTCAATAAGCAGGGCACAACTTGCCAGAAGGAAAAAATTGGATGAAGGAAAGAAAGGGAAACCCCCTTATGTAGTTAGAGCAAACTTCTGACATGTACTCATCTAAACAATGGAATTTAGAATCTCAATTACCATAAGGATTTGCCCAGAATCAGTGATTTACAACACCATTTTTTAACTTAAGGTGTAACTTGTGATTTTTCAATAAATTTACCTTGGAAAAAGAATGATATTCCAGAAACAATAACGAACTATTAAGACAGCATAGGTAAAACCAAGCTATGCACAGGAAAGACAATTCTACATTTAACACCCTAGATTACAGCAAGGAAAGCCCTCACACCACCATTCACAAGTCTCAGTTCAAGCAATTTATTTCTGGCAAGCCAAATCACAGCTGTCAACGCTGGGTTTTTTTCCACCCCAAACTTACATAAAGTATTTTGAAAAAATATAGACATCTTCAACTGGGGGGAAAGTAAGTTATAAATGCCGTGTGTTGTTATAAATGTGTTTTTTTTAAAGTCACACGGAAGGAGTTTTGTTTTGTTTTTTTAAAAAAAGAGCAAACAAACAAACCCTGGAAGATGCAGCAGAGCCCCCTTGCTCCCGAAATAAAACTCCTGGTGGCTGTAACAGCAGCGGCAGCGCTACTTCCGACAGAAGTTTTCAGCTGTCACTTCTAACAGCTGAGCGCTTCCTAGGAGAGAAGCGACAGGCCGAGAAGAGAGGTGGTTGTGGGAGGTCTGAAGATTTAATACTTGAAATCTTACACTCGAAGGGAAACCCTTCCGCACTTCACCTGCACTTAGGGGACACCCAGCAAGCGCAGGCCCCCTCCCCCCAACACGCGCTACACCACTCGCGCCCCGCCACACTCAAGTCAGCTGGAGGAATCCACCACGCGCCCGTTCTCGGTCCCTGCATTGACTGCTCCTGGCTGCGCTGCTCTGGGGCAAGGGACGCGATCTGCACCTGCGAGCCCCGCAGCGGCCTCTCACCTCGGGCCAGGTCCGCCCCGCCCGCTCCCCTGTCTCGGGCCGCGCGGCGCTTCAGCTTGTCCGGGAGACTACGCACCCCCTGGGTCTCCGCGCTCTCGGACGCGCCAGCCTTCCCGGGCCCGCCCCGCTGCCCGGCCCTGTCACCGCCGGCCCCCCGGGACCACGGGCCTCACCCCCTCCTCCAGCTCATCCTCAGAGCCCGCGTCCTCTGGCTGGTCCAGGTCTATGTCAAACACTCCTGCCATGTCCTCAGCTTCCCTGTCTCGGAAGTCCGGCGCTGGGTAGAAGCCGTCCCGCCTCCGTCGTCGCCTCATGGGCCCGGACTCACCGCAGACACCACCGCCGCTGCCGCCATCACTGGCTGCTTGAGCTCAGTGCGTCTGCGCTTAGGCCTTAGACTGGCTCCTCAAGTTCAGCGCGAGAGCATGCGTACAAGGTTCTGTGAAGCCGACTGTGGGCAATGCACATGCGTACAACTATCGCCAGGAGTGAGGTACTGGCAGACACATGCGCAGAAGCCCGGCCGAAGCCGCTTGTGGAAGCTAGATCATGCGCATTGTCAGCTCAAGCTTTTGATCAAAAGGGAGCATGCGTACCGTGTCTGAAGTTGATAAATTGAAATTGAACATGCGTAATTAACCTTTCTGAATAGGAAAAGAAAAAAAAACAACAAAACTCTCCGTTTGTGGAACATGCGCATTCGTTCTCCTTAGTTTTTTTGGGTGTTGAAAGTGAGCATGCGCATAATGGCCCTCCGAAGTTTGAACGGGACGGAAACGGCTGGTCCTGGGGCTGTCAGTGAGTGGGGTTAATAGGGGAACTTCTAGGATTAGTGGGGCAAGGGAGAGTCTTGGCTCTGCTATTTATTACTTAAGTGGGCTTGGGAAAGTTACATAACCTTTCAGAGCCTCAGTTTCCTTATCTATAAAATGAGAGTGATGATACCTAGTTTGCAAGGTAGTTTGAAAATTATGAGTACAGACCTAGCTGGTTTGGCTCAGTGGATAGAGCCTCCGCCTGCCGACTGAAGGGTCCCAGGTTGGATTCCAGTCAGGGGCACATGCCCGGGTTGCGGGCTTGATCGCCAGTAGGGGACGTGCAGGAGGCAGCTGATAAGTGATTCTCATCATTGATGTTTCTATCCCTCCCTCTCTAAAACCAATAAAAATATATTTAAAAAAGGAAAAAAATTATGAGTACAGAGTATGGTTCACAAGTCACTGCTCTTTCCAGTGCTGCATAGACCTGGTGTGAGATATTTACAAAAAATAAAAAATAAAAATTGTCTGTTTGTTAAAAAATAGTGAAGACTTGATGTGATATTTCATCTGGTCCAATTTTTCCAAGCTTGGTCTTCCTTGCTGTCCTACCTGAGCTAAACGCAGTTTTTCTTATAAGTGTTACTGTAGTTACCAGGCCAGAAAGGTGATTGGTGGAGAGAGAGAAAGTCATTATTTAGAAGAGAGAAAATTAATGTTAATTAATAAATGTACAATTGTTGAGTTAACTTCTGCGTTCTATGTGTCCCTTTGGTGGGAAGTGTATAGTATTAATTCCTTCAACCAGCATGCATTTTGTTTTGTTTTTTTTTGTTTTAAATACATACATGGGAAAATAGCGAATACAAATCAAATTTTGGAAACTGTTGAGCTGTGTATGAATAGATTTGGGTACAATAAATTCCAAATCCCAAAACCATGTAGAGAAAAAGAACAACTTCCTTAAATGATTGGTTCCTTAGACGACATAGCTATTTCATCTATAACACCATATATGCATATGGCATTTTTAAATTATGTATTTTATTGATGTATATTAACACACATGGCATTTTATTTGTTCTTTATTTATTGATAATGTAGTGGTTCTCAAAACCTATATTTTTCTATTTCAGGTTGCTCACTTTTTTGAGGAAATAGGCCTAGTTTGAGTCTCAGCATGTCAATAGTAACGGTGCAACTTGGTCAGTGTGGCAATCAGATTGGTTTTGAAGTATTTGATGCACTGTTTAGTGATTCACACTGTCCCCAGGGACTCTGCTCTAAAAGAGAGGATGAGGCATATCAAGCATCTTGCAAAGAAAGATTCTTCAGTGAGGAGGAAAATGGAGGTATGTGTGCTTCACAGTCCTCTCCTTTACTCTGACATAACCAACCACTTCAAGGCCAGGCCATCCACATCGTGTCTGAATTTGATCCCTTCCCATCTTTTTAGGGAATGACTTTGCACTTGATCCTTTGTTTCTGTGTTAACAACCTTTGCCATTATGGTAGCATCTTCCCCTCGGCACAAGAGTGTGCTCAGATCTTGCCAATTTAAAAACAACAAACAAAACTTATCTCTTGACTATAACTTTTGTCTTCTTTATTACCTCTTTACTTTCTCAGCTAAGAGTCTCAAAGGATTACCCCCTTTAACCAGCTATAATCTGGCTTCTGCCCTACACCACTGACACTGCTCTAAGAAGAGTTCCTAGTGTTAGCCTAATTACCCAATCCAGTGACTGTTTTATTTTCTTAATTTACTTAATTCTCTACTGGATTTGATAACTAACTCTAAAACTCCCTCCTTAAAACTCCTTCTTAGAATCTGAACCTTTCTTCTTCAATGGTTGTATCTCAGGTGTTCCTCTGTCCTCATGTGTATAGTTCTCTCTGGGCAATTTCAGTTTCTCTTGTAATTTGTGACATCTTTTACACGAATGACTCTCAAATCTCTAGCTTAGCCTCACTTTCAGGCAACAATTAGTGGACGTCCCCACCAGCATCTCCCACGTGTACTTCAAAGTCAGCATCTCCATATCCAGCATCATTCATTATCTTTCCTTTAAAACTTGGGCTCTTGCCCTAACCGGTTTGGCTCAGTGGATAGAATGTCAGCCTATGGACTGAAGGGTCCCAGGTTTGATTCCGGTCAAGGGCATGTACGTTGGTTGTGGGCACATCCCCAGTATGTGCAGGAGGCAGCTGATCGATGTTTCTCTCTCATCAATATTTCTAACTCTCTATCCCTCTCCCTTCCTCTCTGTAAAAAAAATCAATAAAATATATTTTTAAAAAATAAATAAATAAAACTTGGGCTCTTACTGCCCACATACCATCAGACATCAGGATCTGCTTAATTTAGCCCAGCCAGTGTGGCTCAGTGGTTGAGAGTTGAAGTCACGGTTCAATTCCGGGTCAGGGCGCATGCTTGGGTTTTGGGCTCGATCCCCAGGAGGGGCTGGGGAGTGCAGGAAGCAGCTGATAGATGTTTCTTTTTCATCAATGTTTCTATCTCTCCCTCTCTCTGAAATAAATCAAAACATATTCAAAAAAGATCTGCTTGATTTACCTCCTACATATCTCTTGAAACTCTTCTGCCTTTTCCATGTTCACTGTCATTGCCTTAGTTTTGACTCTTGTCCTCTCTCACATGGACTGTTTCAAGACACTCTGAGTTTCCCTGCCTAAACTTCTGTGTCTATCACATCTGTCCTCCACACTGCTGTATTAAAAAGACATCTGGCCCTAGCTGGTTTGGCTCAGTGGATAGAGCGGGCCCGCGGACTGAAGGGTCCCAGGTTCAATTCCAGTCAAGGGCACATGCCTGGGTTGTGGGCTCGATCCCCATTAGGGGGCATGCAGGAGGCAGCCAGTCAATGATTCTCTATCATCATTGATGTTTCTCTCTCCCTTCCTCTCTGAAATTAATAAAAATATCTTTTAAAAAAAGACATCTGATTATTCCTCTCCTGCTTGAACATTTTCAGTGGTTCATTTCAAGCTCTTAACATTGTACACAAGGACTTCCAAGATCTGAGCCCTGTCTGCTTCCCATCTCCATCCATCACTTCTTCTACTCCCTCCCCTATCATCTGCTTCAGCAATCCTAAACTGCTTGTTGTGTTCATGATATTTTGTACCTCCAAATATACTGCTCAGTGTGGATTTGTCATGGGTCATCACATGATATAGTGATTCAGTGTTTCATCTCTCCAACTAGCCCTTCTAGGGCTGGATTGGTGTAGTCTTCATCTCTGTGTTCCCAGTACATGGCACATTGTAAGCACTCAGCAAATGTTTGTAGGCCTGACCCAGTGATCATTGTAACTCACACTGATTCATCCTGCTTAGCAGAGTGCTAGACATTATGAACCATCTGCATATACCTGCTGTTGCCCACCTTGATTTCTGAAATAAACCATACATTTGAATTATGAGGATAGAAAGATGACCAATCTTTCTATCCTCATACTTCAGATTTTGTGTGTGTGGCGGGGGGGGGGGGGGGGGGAGGGGGAGGACGGGACTTAGAAGTTTATACTCTGTGTTAGCCTAAATATGACACATGAAATATTGTTCTTTTATTCCACCCCACCCCTCATCTCTAGTTCCAATTGCCCGGGCTGTACTTGTTGACATGGAACCTAAAGTTACCAATCAAACACTATCAAAGGCTGCCCAGTCTGGCCGATGGAAATATGGCCAGCGTTCATGCTTCTGTCAAAAACAAGGTTCTGGAAACAACTGGGCATATGGGTAAGAATAATTCATCATGATTTTTCAGTTTAGATACAGCTACACAGTCAATTAGTAGACAGTGTAGTTATAACTATACAGTTGATATACTGTGCACATAATCTTAAAATTACTATTTTAAAATGTAGGGTGTGACTTCACCCAGAAGAAACTGTCATTCTATCTCATGTATGTCTGTGCTTCAAGTCCAGGTAATGATGAAACCGTGGACCTCTTGCAGCAGGGTTTTCCACTTCTTCACTGTCATTCTGCCAACAAAACTTATTATCAATATAATCTTTATCATGCAGGTATTCTAGCTCATAGGGAATACAATGAGGCAGTAGTATTTCCTGGGGTTCTTTGGGAAATTCCAGTACCTAGGTTCAATTCAAAAATTCTGATTTAATTCGTATGGGAAGAAGCCTGGATATTGGGATTTTTCAAAGCTTCCCTGGGTGATTGTAATGTGCAAAAAAGTTTGAGAACCACTGCTTTCGGAGTATTGTTATGAGTATTGAATATTATGTTGTACATAACCTTACAGAACTACCTGGTAATTGGAGTCTCCAGCTAAAGGAACGGCCTGTAACAGGATTTTCTGTACCTAGTCAATTCACTGTCCTAGCATTCCTACTCTCCTGTTAAGTATGTTTTAACTTGTGTATTTTAAATTTTGTGCCTTTCATGAGAGTTAGTTCACTTTCATGGGTTTAAAAAGCCTTCTCTGTCCTATATCTTTCTCTCTGCATTGCATATCTCTGGTTAAACTATAAGGTGTTTGCATTTGTTCCTTTTGCATTGCATAGTTACTCTGTTCATGGACCCAGACATGCAGAATCTATAATGAACCTAATCCAGAAGGAAGTAGAGAAATGTGACTCCTTGAGTGGTTTTTTCATCATAATGAGTATGGCTGGAGGCACAGGATCTGGGCTAGGAGCCTTCATTACACAGAATTTACAAGATCAGTATTCCAACTCTTTGAAAATGAATCACATTATATGGCCTTATGGAACCGGTGAGGTAATAACACATTCATTGAAATTTTTATATTTTTATATTTCAGTCCTGCTGCAGTTGCAATACATGTAGGCAAAAGATTGATCTGACCCTTTCTTTGGAAATGTTAAGTTACTGCTTCAGGAGTGACTGTACAATATGGTACTTGCGTGAACAATTCATTTAGCTTTGCTCAAACTTTTGCAAACAGATGAGGTGTCCTGGTCTCTAAAAATTCCAAAGAAGACAACTGTGCATTTTCTCTCAGGGACACATTCCTGAGTTAGTCCCACTATCTACAGTATAAGAAGCAGAGACCCTGAGAAATCATAACATGGAGGTGAGATAAGTCACTATAGGAAATGATGTAGGAAGAAAGTGTGACGGTAACGCTGGCCATCCATCGAATCTTTACTGTATACAGGGCGCTGGCCTAGTGATTTACATGCATTCTGTCATCAACCTTTAAAACTCTAGGAGGCTGGTATAATTATTACTCCCATTTTATAGAGAGGAAACTGAGGCACAAAGAGATTAAATAACTTGTACAAGGTCCTCTAGCCAGAAAGTGATAGAGCCAGGACTTGATCCCAGGCAGGATGCCCTGAGAATCCACCCTCTTAACCACTGTTCTCTCCTGCCTTTCTTATTTCTGACCTTCTCCTCTCCAGGTTATTGTTCAGAATTACAACTCCATTTTGACTCTTTCTCACTTGTACCGATCTTCAGACGCCCTCCTTGTTCACGAGAATGATGCTCTTCATAAGATCTGTGCAAAACTGATGAATATCAAGCAGATCTCCTTCAGAGATATAAACCAAGTCCTCGCCCATCAGCTAGGAAGTGTGTTCCAGCCTACTTACTCTGAGGAAGGCTCATCTCACTACAGAAGAAATCCACTAGGTATTTGTCCTCCTGTATGTTATTGACAGGAAGGTCTTATGTTCTGAAAGCCTCAAACTTATTCTTTCTTGGCTCCTCTCCTCTGCCTGAAGATACACTCGGTCTCCCTCATCTCAAAAGCCTTCCTAAGGAGCTGCTTAGCTCTCTGAACTGTCTTACTGAAATGTTTTGGGAAGTTACTAAATCCTCTAAAGAGCGGTGGATGCCCATAGACTATTCTTCAGTATTCTCTCCCTCTCTCTTTCTCAGAAAAACTTTTGAGATATAATTCATATAACATACAATACACCCATTTCAAGTGTACAAGTCAGTGTTTTTTAGCATATCCACAAAGTTGTACAACCATCATTTTTATCACTCCATAAAGACCCATCACCCGGCCAGAGTGGCCCAGTGGTTGAGTATTGACATATAAACCAGAAGATCACGGTTCCATTCCCGGTCAGGGCACATGCCTGGGTTGCGAGCTTAATCCTCAGTGTGGGGCGTGTAGGAGACAGCCAATCAATGATTCTCTCTCATCATTAATGTTTCTGTCTCTTCCTCTCTGAAATCAATAAAAAATAAAAATAAACCCACCATTCTTTTTTCAGCTTATTTGGCAAATAGTGCCTTATCAATTCAAATCATCTAGATGCAAATGACTCTAAAATCTATATCCCCCTCCCTAGCCCCGCCCTAATCTCTTTCCCAAATAGTTTTCTCTTTCCCTATCCCAGTTTTCTTAGTTACCTTTTGCTTCTTCAAATTGAGCATGTTCCGAATGGATTTATCATTTTCCCCTGTCTTCCTCTCCTGCCACCTCTTCCTCAGTTCATATCACTGATTTCTCCCACTGTCCTCATATCTCATCAGTGTGCTCAGACCTGTAGGTGCCATCTCGGTCATCTGTCTGCATTCTTCCTCTTTGCCTTTTGTGACAGCCCCTCTACTGATTTTTTTCCCTATCTCCATGACTTCTCCTTTTATTCCCTTTTTTTCCTCTGTTTTTCAGGCTCTAAATGCTAGTCTTGGATCCTCTCCGCAGTTCCACAGCTTTAAATACCACTTGTCTTCTCCAACCTGCCAGTTTATCTCCAACTCTGACCAATTCTCTAAGCTCCAGATTTCTATATTGAGCAGCCTTCCTGACATCTCTATGTACACGTTTCATGGACATTCCAAACACACTGCGTCTAAAACAGGTCCCTTAGCTTTCCTCCAATTTTGTTTCTTCCTCAATTGCTCAATTTTTAAAACGTAAGTCCACTAAAGACCTCAGATACCCACATAGTTCTGCTCAAGTGTTTGAAGAGACATCACCTTCTCAACAAAGCAATTGGGGATTGTGAATTCCAAGGGGGTCCCCGTCTGCCATCTGGGATGACTTTCTATTGCTATACTCTGACAGACACAGAGAAAGAGAAGCATGGGGCTGATCCAAGATTGGATTTTTTCACCAGAAATATTTGATGAGACAGAAGGGCAAGGAGCTGCATAAGGAGGGAGGTGAAGGAAAGGGAAGACTGCCCTAATTGGTTTGGCTCAGTGGATAGAGCCTCGGCCCTCGGACTGAAGGGTCCCGGGTTAGATTCTGGTCAAAGGCATGTATCTCAGTTGCAGGTTCAATCCCTTGCCTGGTCGGGGTATGTGCGAAGGCAACCAATTGATATGTCTCTCTCACATCATTTTTTCTCTCTCTCTCTGTCTCTCCCTCTCCCTTCCACTCTCTCTAAAAATCAATGGAAAAATATCATCAGGTGAATCAGGTGAGGATTTTTTTTAACAGAACAAAAAAAGAAAGAGAAAAAGAAGGGGGAAGACTGATGGATTGAGAAGGCAGGACGTCCATAGATTAGTCTGTCTTAGTCCACTCAGGCTGCTATAACTCATAGGCTGGGTGGCATGTAAACAACATAAATTTGTTTCTCACAGTTCCGATTATCATTTAACTAGATAAAATAAATTAGAGAACTAGGAAAATTTCTAAAGGAATATTTAGTGAATACAGAAAGACAAAGCATATTAACTCTTATGCTTACTCTGTTAGCTAAATATTTCATATAAACAGTTACTTGGCTTCTAAACTCTTTGTTTCTTTTTTGGCAAAGTGTTATTTCTCACTCATGCTAAAATTGGTGGCAAAATGAAGCAAATACATAGTCTTTAATAGACTGTCTCTGAAATTTTATTTACATTTTAAAATTTAAGCAATTCTGGCTTGGAGGAGAAAATACTCAAAGACCATCAAATTGTGGTTGTGTATAGACCAACAGGAACAATGCGGGATTAAAATTTTAGTTAAGATTTTTTTTTCCTTACAGGAGACTTAATGGAGAATTTAGTTCCCCATCCTGAATTCAAGATGCTGGGTGTTCGTAACATTCCCCAAATGTCTGAGCACTCCCTGGCATACAGCACGTTTACTTGGGCTGGCCTCCTCAAGCATTTGAGACAGATGCTCATTTCTAATGCAAAAATGGAAGAAGGTAAAGGGTATTTTAAAAATATGTCGCTCAAAAGCTGGGAAGAATGCCTGGGGTTCTCAATATAAACTGGCTTGGGCCAGTTAAAAAATAACGGCCCCTTCTTCTGGCCAGGGAGGAGCCTGACTCACCTGGACATCCCGGGAGGGCTTCCTAATCACCTCCCAGTGTCATTTCCCAAAATAATTTCAGATAAGTGTGACATTTATTTTTATTTACATTTTATTTTTATCAAAGTAATATATGAACAGAGTTTTCAAAAACAAGTAATTAAGCCCTAGACAGTTTGACTCAGTGGATAGAGCATCAGCGTGTGGACTGAAGGGTCAGTTCAATTCTGGTCAAGGGCACGTGCCCGGGTTGCGGGCTCATTACCCAGTGGGGGCGTGCAGGAGGCAGCCAATCAATGATTCTCTCTCATCATTGATGTTTCTCTCTCTCTCCCTCTCCCTTCCTCTCTGAAATCAACAAAAAAATATATTAACAAAATTTTAAAAAAGCAAGTAGTTAAAACTCACTTAAGTGTATACTTTTTTTTAAATATATTTTTTATTGATTTTTTACAGAGAGGAAGGGAGATAGAGAGTTAGAAACATCCATGAGAGAGAAACATTGATTCAGCTGCCTCCTGCACACCCCGTACTGGGGATGTGCCCGCAACCCAGGTACATGCCCTTAACGGGAATCGAACCTGGGACCCTTCAGTCCGCAGGCCGACAATCTATCCACTGAGCCAAACTGGTTTCGGCTTAAGTGTATACTTAAATCCATTTTAATACTTACAGATTTGTATTATAAAAATAAAATATTTACGGATTTCGTTTACATACATTGCAGTGTATGTATATTATATCTCAATCTTTTTTAAAAAGCCAAGTAATTGTCCTGCATGAATTTATAATGAGGAAAAGAGCAGTGCCCTGTCCTACACGTCCCCCACTGCCCAGCTGATGCCTTACTTTTCATGTTTTTAGCTGCTGCTTCTGGAATTTGCCTCCATATTTCTAAATATCTTGCTTATACTATTACTTATGTTATTTTCCACGTTTAGGTATTATCAATTGCCTCCCTAATGTAAAAATGGAGGATAGAACCTTCTTACACGCCTCTACACACACACACACTTTTTGACTAGATAAGTTTTCAATGTTTGAATTACTTTTGCTACGTAAATACTCAAGTTGAGCCATGTAATATCCTTATTCTGCCCTTTCAGGACATTGATAGTTTTGTCAAGTATAGGATTCATGGTTGGGAATCATTTTTATTCAGTATTTTGAATGCACTGCTCTATCATCTTCCAGCTTCCAGTGCTACTGTTGAGAAGTGGATCTGATTCCTAATCCTGTTTTGTTCTCTCTTGAATCTTTTAGGATTTTCTCTGTCTTCAGCGCTTTGAAATTCCTTAATGTGGACCTTTTGGTTTATCTTAGTAGAACGTAAAGGTTTTTTTAAAAATCTATTTTGTTCTCTGCTATATCTTCAGAGCCTGAAACAGTGGCCCAACAATAGTGTCCCTCAGGCCAGGCCCTCGGTGGCTTTAGCCCTTCCGAGGAGGCATGTACTCCCCCTGCTGCAGGGAGTGGGAAGGGTCTGGGCTCTCATTCTCAGCCAGGTTTTTAACGAATCCTCCTGTTTCTTCCTCTTTTAGAAGTGCCTGGCATGCCTCCAGGACCTCCACTGGGCGCAGGAGTTTCAGCTTTCCCTGGTTGCTAAATAGTAACCACTCCTTCATTTGCTTTCCAGCCTCCAACATTTTGCTGCCATTATCTCCTCTGCCTTTTTTCTTGCTTATGCCTTAAAAAAAAAAATCCTTGTATTGTCTTGTTAGTGAGATTTGGGGAGAGTGGCAGTAAACTTGTTTATTCAATCTGTCATGTTTAACTGGAAATCACTACTAAGTATTATCTTCGTAGTGTATATTTTACCACAAATCACAATAATTTAGGTTTCAATACTATGAAAGTGGATTTCTTCTACATTTAATTGTAATTCCTTAGGGATCTTATAGTGCCTGAGGTTTGGAGATAAGTGGATAGTTCACATCTTACAATAATGCTTCCCGAATTTTTTGGGCCACAGTATATACCTGTTTTTCTAGCAAAACCTGTTAACATCTCAAGGAACACTGTGTTCCTAAGGGTAGTGTAAGATGTGCTGTGCTGAGCTTAGGTCAATAAACTACAATTTGCTTAGTCATTTTCCTATGAGGGACTTTAGGGTGTTAACATTTTTTTTCAGTTATAGATAGAGCTTTTTAAAAAATTGAATTTATTGGGGTGACATTGGTTAATTAAATTATCTAAGTTTCAGGTGTACAATTCTATAATAGAGCTTTGAACATATAAATATTCATGTATATAATATATGGATAAATATGTGGGAACCCCTTTCACGTCCCGCGTGGTTCAGGGTTCCAGTTCAGGGTTCAGGTTCTGGAGAAGGCCGCACACAAATGAAAAGAGACTAGAAAAGTATTAATTTGGGAATATTGGGGGCCAGGCGGGAGCCCACCTCTAGCGGGAGGACTACCACCCGCTCTGGCTTTGCTATCCCTTTTATTCAGGTTTGGGATACACTCATTGCCCTTAGGCAGGTAATTCCAATAACAGGCAGATTATCTTATCAGTAAGGATTTACATGATTATTTGGTGGGGAAGTTGCTTCAGCTACCATTGTCTCAATTAGATAGGGAGTGGTTGGCTCTGACCTTTCAGAGCTTCAAGGTTGACCAGCCTTCCGGGTTCCTTGTCTACACCTTTCTAATTAGTGAGACAATGATCGGTTTCCGGCATAAATATATATACATCACTAACAAGGTTGAAGAAAACAGTTTTAAAACTCTTCATTTGTTATCAGACTGCTCTATGGAAAGACTGACCCCGCTAATATTGCCATCAGCAGTAGATCTGTTACCACATGTCCTAGCAACAGGGGGAATGAGTGATCCAAGATGGAGCCAGGCGGAAGTTACAGTGTCTTTATGACCTGGCTTTGGGAGTCACGCACCACCATTTCTGCACCACCCTTTTGGTGACTAAGGTCAGCCCTGTCCCATGTGGGAAGGGACCACACAAGGACCTGAATTCCAGGAGGCAAGAGTCATTGGGGCTTATCTTGGAGGCTGGCTACCACCCTCTCTTAGCAGCAAAATACTTTTAGTTATCAAATAAAGATTTATGTAAAATACATAAATTCTGTAATACATTTTTCTCTTCCTGTTCAAAGCCATTCACAAAATCTCTTGCTTTTGTTTTTTTCTTTTGGTAGGTATTGATTGGCAGGTACGGCCTCCTTCATCAGGAGCTCCTACTCTTGGTAAAATGTCTGTCAACAAGAACCTTCCCTTTAACACGTCCCTTGCTAACTTGGTCATCCTTCGTGGAAAAGAGGTACACAGTGCGGATCTGGGTAAGCAGGGGTTAAGGTGAAAATCAAGATGTGCTTTTTGCACATGCATATGTGCACATGGTTTAAAAATAAAGACCCTGAATTTATTCTTAGAGGAAAATGATAATTATGTGTTTTTATAGCAAAATGAAATCATTTTATCAGTTAGTATGTGACTGAACACCACAATAGGGGGGTTTAAACAAGATACACATTTAGTTCTTTCTTCCTGAATCTGGTTGTTCTATTGTCTTTACCTTATGGCTTCTTCCTTCTAAGACATCTGTTAGAGTTCAGCCACCAACTCACATAGAAAGGAGCAAAGAAGGGCACACCTCCTCCTCCTAGAGTTACACACCACACTTGTGTTTATAGCCATTTGACTGGGACTGAATCACATGCCACACTTAGCTGCAAGGTCACCATGAGCACAGTTAAAATGTGGGGGTTTTGTTACTGAAGAGAGAAAACAGGTCTTGTGGGACAGCCAGTGGTCTCTGTGCCAAGCATTTTGTTACAAAAATTTCAAGAAATTGAAAGAGCAGTTCTCTTGTTAGTTTTGTGTTTCTATGGCATGTCTCTAGATTTGTGTTATCCTTATTTGATGGTTTCAGCAGTGTCCAATTGGCTGCTTCTAGCTGTGATATAAAGAACACTAAACAATCTAGTTCTTGTAATACCCCTTAGATAAATAGTAACAATTAAAAAGATAACATTTCACCTCACTCAGTGGATAGAGCGTTGGCCAGTGGACTGAAGGATCCTGGGTTCAATTCCAGTCAAGGGCATGTACCTCGGTTGCAGGCTTGGTCCCCAGCCCTGGTTGGGGCATGTGCGGGAGGCAACTGATCAATGTCTCTCTCTCACATTGGTATTTCTCTCTTTCTCTGTTATGATGAGTATAAATCATTTATCAAAAGCAATGTAAAGCTAGTTTTTAATTTTTAAAAATTTGCTTTTTAAATGTAAGGCTAGTTTTAAAAGGCAAAACAAAAGGTATTTGGTGAAGCAGATAAGAAAATATTCCTTTATTACTTGTTTTCAAAATTAATGATTTACAATGTGAACAATGGCTTATGTTGTTTTACTCTAGGGGGATTTAAAGATCCAGCCCTCTATACTTCCTGGTTAGAACCTGATAATGCTTTCAATATGTGGAAAACCCAGAGAGCCTTTCACAAATATGAGAAGTCTGCAGCATTGGTCAGCAACAGCCAGTTCTTAGTAAAACCACTTGATATGATTGTGGGCAAAGCATGGAATATGTTTGCTTCAAAGTAAGTAAAAGATAAATCTACAAACCTTCCTAAACTTAGGCAGATAATATAATGTTAAAACTCAAGGCAGGATCTATAACATCTTAGCCTGTTTGGGCTGCTTTGACAAAAATAGCATGGGATGGGTAGCCTGTAAAGAATCAGTATTTGTTTCTCACAGTTCTGGAGGCTGTGAAGTCCAGGTTTAAGGTGATGGCAGATTGGATGTCTGGTGGAAATGCACTTTCTGGTTCACAGGTGGTATCTTTTCTCAGTGTCAGGACTTTCATGGGCCTCTTTTGTGAGGGCACTAATCCTATTCTTGAGGGCTCCACCCTCATGACCTAATCACCTCCCAAAGGCCTCACTTCCTAATACCATCACCTTGGGGCATACAAACGTTCAATCCACAACGTCGAGTAAGCATGGCTACTACTTAGTAGGTATGAAACTTGAGGCATGTTACTCTAGGCTTCATTTCCTTATCTGTATAATGGGTCCAAACTGAGAAGACCTGTGGTGAGAATTAAGTGAGATAATCATGTAAAAACATCTAGTGCAGTGCCTGACTAGTAAATGCTCAGTCACTGTTTATTATTATTATTGCTGTTAACTAAATTAGTTTCTACCTGAAATGAAATTAAAGCAGAAATGTCATTATTAAGACAGGGACAATAAGATAGTTTTCTAAAATAAGATCCTTGAGCCCTAGCCAGTTTGGCTCAGTGAATAGAGCATGGGCCTGCAGACTGAAGGGTCCTGGGTTCGATTCCTATCAAGGGCACATGCCTGGGTTTCGGGCTCAATCCCCAGTAGGGGGCATGCTGGAGGCAGCCGATCAGTAATTCTTTTTCATCATTGATGTTTCTCTCTCCCTCTCCCTTCCTCTCTAAAATCAATAAAAATACATTTAAAAATAAATAAATAAAATAAGACCCTTGAAGTAATAGAAGAGATCCGTATCTTGCTCAGATATATTGCAAGTGCAACTCCACTTGATACTAAGGAATGTCTACTTCATATTAAGAAATGTGTTATCAGGTTTCCTGACCTCTGCCACAGTGACCAGCTGTCAAAGAAAAATTCCTCAAATGATTGGACAAGGCCTTCCCTTTGATTAACTAGGATTCTCAAGTTTATTGTCACTCTCTTAGACACTGAAAAGGCAGGAAGCCTGCATAAACTTTGAAAGTTTGCTAAACTTTGGAGCCAACATTGAAGCAAAAGGAAGACTTTTAAGATAGTCTACCATCTTTAAATGTTCATGAGCTGGGAAAGGTCTATTTATTGCTTGATTTTAAGAGTTATTTGTCTGGTATTTTTCATTTTACATTTTCTGTTTCTTTTGCCAGAGCCTACATTCATCAGTACACAAAGTTTGGAATTGAAGAAGAGGACTTTTTGGACAGTTTCACATTGTTAGAACAGGTTGTTGCCAGTTACCGCAATCTCCGATCCTGAACAAAGGGTTCAAGGGGAAAAATGCCTTACGTCATTTTCGGACTAAAATATTTTCAATACTATTTTCACTGTATGTTTTCAAATTCTGATCTTTTAAAGCCAGCCAAGTCAAATGCTTATTTCTTCTGCATACTGTGCCCACAGAATAGGAGAAGAACCTTATAAATAGAGAATATCATCTTTTCAATGAAAACATCTACTTGGGCCCTAACCGGTTTGGCTCAGTGGATAGAGTCACGGCCTGCGGCCTGAAAGGTCCCAGGTTCGATTCCGATCAAGGGCATGTACCTTGGTTGCGGGCACATCCCCAGTAGGAGGTGTGCAAGAGGCAGCTGATGGATGTTTCTCTGTCATCGATGTTTCTAGCTCTCTATCCCTCTCCCTTCCTCTCTGTAAAAAAATCAATAAATATATTAAAAAATAATAAAATAAAACTCTGTACTACCTAATTAAAAAAAACAAAAACAAAAAAAAATCTACTTGGTATTTTCATTTGTAGGACACAAAAAAATTGCTGCAAGAATTTTGGAAACACTTTCCTGAGATGTTGGAACTCTGGAACTATCCAAAAAGGGGAATATTCTGTTTTGTCTCTATATGCCTAACTCTTCCCTCTTCATTTCAAAAAGGATTCATTAAATATGTGCTAAACATTCGCAGCACAATTTTAAGTTAAATTGCAATTCTGTATTTAAATGTATTTATCTTTGAAATGAATGTTCTGAACCACAAGAGGGAGCTGTTGTTAAATATTACAGGGTGAACATCTTGTATATTTTATTCTAGAACAGGTAAGATTTTCTACCTTAAGCAGCTATTTAAAATAAAGCCAGGATCTTGTTAATAAATATACATCATGCTTAACTACGAAGGTAAATAAGTAAATAGTTATTTTGTTTTCTTAACCTTTTTGGTTATCAGAAAATTGGGTTGGTTTTTCTTTTAGATTTTGGAATGCCAGGGCAGAAACTGATTTTATTCCAACTAGTGCTTTTAAATTATTATAGGTATTTAGAAGATGGTTATAGGCTTTTCAGTAAAAGGGGTAAGAACTTTCACCAAAATTTCACTAAGGTGAGAAAATTATCACCAAGGAAATACTGTGCTTGATGAAATTGGCACATCCAGAGGTGTTGGTTTCACTCAGGACAAAACACAACTGAAAGTTGGCAACTGAGTTTGCGGGGAGTGGTGTACTTCAATCAAACACATCACGTGTGATGTGTTAACAAATGTAAAATGGGAAATAGGAACATTTGCCCTTTCTGCCAAATCTATCAGTGGTGATTTATTTGTATTTGGAAAAATGACAGTTCACAGCTTCACTGGCTCTTCCTTTTCTTTCCATATGGAAATGATTACCTTTTTGCTGTTTTTCTTATCAACTGTTGCTATGATTTAAAATACTGAATCATATCTTATTTCTAAGGAATGTATAAAGTGGTCTATCTGTTCAGCTGCTAAAGGGCACGCCCCACCGCTGCATTTTGTTAACCCAAGTATACTTGAAAAATAATCACATCATAATTTTCATAAAACAACATTAAAAGTAATGGTTTGGACTGAAGAGATCCTAGGACTAAATTTTCCAAACTAAACCAGCATTAGTAAATATCTGTAACTGAATGATCTCACCAGGGGTAAGCTGATTCTGAAGAAACTTGCTTAAAGTTTAGCTTAAAGAAAGTCTTAAGTTGAAATCACTTTATATTTAAGAAAGGTACCATAGGGACAAGGATATTACTAATTCGGCAACTCATGGAATCAATGGCAGGTGAATACTAAAAGTAAACCCTGCCTGGCCAGATGGCTCAGTTAGTTGTGGCTTAGTAAGTTGGGCATCTTGCCATGCACCAAGAGCTCACCGGTTTGATTCCCGGTCAGGGCACATGCCCAGGTTGCTGGCTCAATCCCCAGTGTGGGGTGTGCAAGAGGCAGCCAATGGATGTTTCTGTCTCTCCCTCTCCCTTCCTCTCTAATATCCATTAAAAAAAAACATTTTTTAAAAAAGTAAACCCCAATTAGACAGACCTCTGAGTCCACTCACTTATGTGGACCTAAATATTTGCAAACTTGTTTTAAATATTTACACAGAAATTTTTTTTTGTCTATTTACTATTAGGGTTAGGATTTTGACTCAAAAATTAACACAAAGAAGCTGATCCCAAACTTCAAGATAAGGGGTGGCATTGCAAACATACTTTGTGTGCACAAAACGGCCAATCAGCTAGGGCCATAGACTAGTAACGTACTGGGCATACAGATACAGCAGCTTCGGACACGCAGTTTCTTTGGTGGGCCCCTGGAGCACTGTTTTCACTCAGACACCATCCCGCAGGGCCAGGATGCACCCCTACAGGCGGTGAGCACAGTGTATTTCCAACTGCTCTTTGTTTTCAGCCCTTTTCACTCCCCCAAGTATGCTTTTCTCCAAGAGCTCTTCAGATTGTAAAACCTGTTTCTTCCCATTCATTTCCTCTTGCTTCTGGGGATCTTTGGGTGCTCCCCACCCAATACTATCCAGTCAATCTGCAACATCTTTCTCCTTCATTTAAACCATCACATAGCTCTGGCTGGTTTGGCTCAGTGGGTAGAGCGTTGGCTTGTGGACTAAAGGGTCCTGGGTTCGATTCCAGTCAAGGGCACATGCCTGGGTTGCAGGCTCGATCTCCAGCAGCCAAACAATGAATCTCTCTCATCATTGATGTTTCTCTCTCTCCCTCCCTTCCACTCTGAAATCAATAAAAATATTTAAAAACAAAACACAAAACCATCTCTTAGAACTCAGTATGTGTGCCCACCATTCACTGTTCTGTCCGCCATTCAACCAGTTCAGTGTCAGGCATTGAACAAGATGTTAAACAGAGACCAATGCCACATAGGCCAAATGAAGATGCTTACAATGTAGTTACTTTCCTTTGGATGCCTGATGCTACAATTCTTGCTTCCTTATTATTGCTTTGTGTCTTGCCCATGCCCACGTCAACTTTTTTACAGGAAAGATGTGGTACATGGGCAAGGACAATGAAGCGGGAGCTCGAGTCTAGGCTTTCAGTTTGTCTGAAATGCCTCCTCCTCGCTGGCTCTGCAGAATCTCCCCCCCAGTGTACATACCAGTGATTCTTCTGCTGACCACCATGTTTATCACACTTGAAATTCTGTCCAAAAAATTCAAAAACATGTTCCATATGTTCCTATCCCACTATTCTCTCTCCATGAGCCCAAGGTTCAGCAGTCAAACCCTTCTTGTTCTCCTACCTACCCATTACGGCTTTACCCACTACCTGGTCATTTTTGGCAACTAACCAGTTATTTAAGCCATATTTGCTTATCTGTTCAATCACATTGTTTCCTATGAGTTTTAGGAATGTGAACTAAAACATCTGGCTTTACATCTTTAACTAAATGATTTCCTACTCCTGTACTCAGAAGTGTCTCAGACGATGCACTGTCAGCCTTATGAATAAATAGAATTCCATTTCCACTAGCAGGAATGCTTCCACATGAAGTTAAGATAAACAATGTAAATAGTTCAGTTTTGGGGGAACCCAGTGTGGGAGAAGATAGGCTATTCAAGGAGAGGGGGGGAAAGATAGACAATCATTTAGATGCTGGGGAGCCAGTGTAGCAGGAAGATGAAAAGGAGGGTCGGAGAGCTGATAATGAATGCCCCCCAATAACTCATAATAGCTTGGAAGCATTTCCAAAAATAAAATAAAATAAAATAAAAGACTTGACGGTTTTTGAATTATGGACTTCACCTAATGATGAAAAATCTAATAACTCATAACAGTTTAAAAGAAACAGTAAGCCCTGGCCAGTTTCGCTCAGTGGATAGAACATCAGCCTGCATGCAGACTGAAGGTTCCTGGTTCAATTCCAGTTAAGAGCACATACCTCAGTGGGAGTGTGCAGGAGGCATCTGATCAATGATTCTCTCTCATTGATGTGTATATCTCGCCCTCTCCCTTCCTCTCTGAAATTAATATATACTAAAAAAATAACATATAGCCCTAAACAGTTTGGCTCAGTGGATAGAGCGTCAGCCTGTGGACCGAAGGGTCCCAGGTTCGACTCCGGTCAAGGGCATATACCTTGGTTGTGGGCACATCCCCAGTAGGAGGTGTGCAGGAGGCAGCTGATTAATGTTTCTCTCTCTTCAATGTTTCTAACTCTCTATCCTTCTCCCTTCCTCTCTGTAAAAAAATCAATAAAATATATATATTTAAAAATATATAAATAAAAAGAAACAGCTAAATTATGTGTTCCTTAGCAAGTAATTCTCTTATCTAAATTTATCTCCTTTGCCAATGATGCAGCCAATAAGGTGGCTCTCTTGTACTATTTGAATTTAATTATTTACATGGTGAGTACACAAAAACTCAGATTCTATACCCATGCTGTCCAATAAGGTAGCCACTAGCCACGTGTGGCTAGTGCTGTTTAAATACACATGGGTTTTGAAGATAATACAAATTTTAAAATGTAAAATAACAATATTTTAAATTAATTGTTGAAATGCTGTTGTTGAAATAATTCATTTAACCTAATGACAAATTAGGTTAAATAAATTATACAAATTGGTATACCTGTTACTTTTTAGATTTTAAAATGTAGCTACTAAAAATTTTAAAATGAGATATATGGCTTGCATTGTATTTCTATTGTATTTCCATCCAACATTTCAGGAGCAAAGTCCTGGGAATTACAGAAACGACTTGAACAAAGCTTGTCCTTACTAGATGACAGAGGTTCATAGACACTTGACAGTAAGAATCATGACACAACGCAAAAGATGGGTGTTTCCTTTTTGAAAAAAAGAGGCTTTTGCTTAAGCTGGGCTCACATGAACAGTATGAGTCAGGATGTGAGCTTAATTCAACAAACGTCCATTGAACACCTACAAGGAAAACCACATAGGCAGATTTTACAAATGAGTTAGACCTGGCCCCCACCCATGAGTTCACCATTTCATATATTCTTCGCTGCAAAGCAAGTATCTGGCTCTTGGCAGAGACTCCACCCGTGTTCCCTGTCTAAGAAACAGTGGAGGAGATGGAAAGCTACAAAACCGAAGGCACACAGGGAAGCCCATGAAGGCGCCCATAGTAACAACAGATCTCACAACTATTAGATGACCTGAAACTAAGGACCTGGAAGTAGAAATATAATTAAAAATAATTTGTCTCTGAAGCCCTATTATACAATTAAAAGCTAAGACAACATAAATCCAAACACTATATTAAGAGAAAGAAGAGCCCTAGCCGGTTTGGCCCAGTGGATAGAGTTTTGGCCTGCAGACTGAAGGCTCCCAGGTTCTACTCCAGTCAAGGGCACATGCCCTGGTTGCAGGCTCAGCGTGCAGGGGGCAGCTGACCAACAATTCTCTCTCATCATTGATGTTTCTATCTCTCTCTCCTTCTCCTTTACTCTCTGAAACCAATAAAAATATATTTTAAAAGAGAGAGGAGAGAGAAAGAAGTGCCTTTGTTTTGAAATCCCTACCTAAAATCTAAATTCCTTGTTCTGGAATTCCAAGCCTTCTAAAGTTTGGCCACTCCCTGTCTCCACTGTTCCTGTTACATGTACTATAGTAGCTGAGGCAGACAGAAATGGCCATTAACTGTTGTTATGAAAAAACACATGGATTTGTCTATATGATAATGTTTAATGTTGTTCAGTAAGGACAGGGATGGGCCATCTATCACTAACCTGAAGATATAGATGGGAGACAAGCCTCAGTGGTCCTGTCTGTCCCTGGGTGCCCCCTCCCACCCCAATCCCCCACTGCCAGGCCCCTAAGACCAAGAAGAGGAGGCTCTGGGCATTTTTGAGCAGGGCTGACAGGGTACATACCAGATTTCACAGTCTTTTCTTTGGGGAGAGTCTTTCTCAGGGGATTTACTTCTTTTTTGTATTATGCATTTCTTTTGCTTGCAGTTAAAAAAAAACACCACCACAAAACATTAAAAACAATATAGAGATAGAATAACTGATTTTTAAAGGAACATTAACACCGGGAGGCAGACTGAGGCAGGGAGGAAGAATTCAAATGCATCAAAAGGCAGGAACAAGGGTTGGAGTAGTAAAGAGCACCACTGTTCTATAAACTGTCACATAAGAAGGTTGTAGGAACTACAGGATGCTCCAGGTTCATTTGGGGGCAAAGGAGGGAGACGTTGAAGAATAACCCTGTGGTCCCTATTATCTCAACATGTTCTTCTAATGAGGAACATTGCCCACTGCAGAAAAGACTAGTAAATATCACACACACGAGTCTGGGAGCAGCCTGAAGAGAAGTGTATGAAGTAGGAAAGCTTCTGTGTATCAAAGAACTTTGTACTTCCTCCTTGCAGAGGCCAGGGATGTGTTTTATGCTCAGCTTCTTTATGTTTGAAGAAAATGCTGAAATTCTGGAAATTTCTTTGAAATCTGTATTTTCCTAAAAGCACTATTTTTCAGCCTCATTTTATTCCCCTAACTTGTGCAAAGCACTCCCCTACGCATGCTTTTATCAGACAGGCATGATTCTATCAGAAAACCAGGAATAGTGACACCCCAGGCTTCGAAAACTGCACCTACCTGAGAGTGGAATACTTGAGTTTTGTACCTCCCTTCCACCAAAGGATTATTGCACAAGTAAATCTCTTTTTTCCTGACCTCTGGTGCTCCTGGTGAGTGGTATAATTCTGGTCATCTGTCATTTATTCTGAACTCCCATCCAGCCAACTTCAATAAGGATAACTCAGTTACTGAAACATGTAAACAACCCCGGCACAAAAGCAGCCAGCTGGAAAGCCGCCTGGACCACATGCTCTAGGAGGTGCAATAAAACTGCAATTTTGCCTTTTGGCTTGGCAGAGGCGGTTGGGAGCAGGCCCACGTATGTACTTGGGAATACCTATGACATCTGGGTTCTAGGTGACAGCCCCTACTGTCTAGGCTGGCACTCCCGGAATCTTGGACTCGAGCAGAAATATACAGGAAGTCACTCTGACAAACTTTTCTCCTTATAAAGACAGACAATCTGTCCAGTTGAGCAAGCAGGATACAGCGGAGGAGAGGAAATTCAGAGCAGTTTCCTCCCGCCCAAGGTCCATCCCTTCATGAACAGTGGGGCATAAGAACCAGTTAAGGCTTAGATGATCACTTATGAACCTTTTTTCTGTCAAGGCCATTTGGATACTTATAACATCATTCGTGGGCCATACACAATTATCAACTTAAAAATTAGCCTGCTCGCCCTGACCGGTTTGGCTCAGTGGATAGAGCGTCGGCCTGCGGACTGAAGGGTCCCAGGTTCGATTCTGGTCAAGGGTATGTACCTGGGTTGCAGGCACATCCCCAGTAAGGAGTGTGCAAGAGGCAGCTGATCAATGTCTCTCTCTCATCGATGTTTCTAACTCTCTCTCCCTCTCCCTTCCTCTCTGTAAAAAATCAGTAAAATATATTTTAAAAAATTTAGCCTGCTCTGTGTGCGCAAACATTTCATTAACTTAATCTAATGCCTTGGCAAGGCAGCCCAAATGATTTTGTGGGCCTCATAAGGCCCATGAGCTGCATGTGCCCCACCCCTAACGCTGAGAAAGTACAGAGGACCTATTACTCTAGAGCCGTGGTCGGCAAATGGCAGCTCGCGAGCCACATGCGGCTCTTTGGCCCCTTGAGTGTGGCTCTTCCACAAATACCACGGCCTGGGCGAGTCTATTTTGAAGAAGTGGCGTTAGAAGTTTAAAAAACTTGGCTCTCAAAAGAAATTTCAATCATTGCACTGTTGATATTTGGCTCTGTTGACTAATGAGTTTGCCGACCACTGGTCTAGTGGATAGCACATTCACTAGGAGTTTAGAAATTAGGAAACCCGGGACACAGACCCATAGGAAGCCCCCCCTTCTCCCTGATTGTTCTGTTGCTCAGTATCTCCCCTCAGAATGTTCAAAACAGTCTCTCTCCCTCAAACTTGCTCCTCCTCCTATGTTCCTGGCTCAGTGTGATCCACCAGCGTTTTCAGGGCTCTCTGGTTCCTCCTTTTTTGAATCCTCACCCACAGATGTGTTTTCATTCATTTTTAGAGAGAGAGCAAGGGAGAAACATCAATTGGTTGCCTCCTGGACCAACCTCAACTGGGGATTGGACCTGCAACCTAGGTATGTGCTCTGACCTGACGGGGAATGAAACCTGCAACCTTGTTGGTGTACGGGAGGATGCTCCAACCACTGGGCCAGCAGCCAGGGCTCTGGCTCCTCCTTCACCCATACTCCACCTCTTTTACTCTATCTTTGCCGACTACCCTGGATCCTACTCGGGTAGCACCTCCTGCCTGCCTTTGAACCTCCACGGTTGCTCCATCTGAACTATTGCAACATTCATTAGGCAAAAACTCGCTGGGAGCATCCCGAGTGCCAGGCCCTGCGCTTGGGTCTGGGCAAAGGACAACACAATAGTGTCCGCCTTTATGGGGCTTTTATGTTCTAGTGGAGGAAACAGAGCAAACACCAGAAAATAGACAACAGTTATGAGTTATGCAGTTACTTTAAAGGAAACAAAACGGGGCTAAGGCCAAGAATAACAGGAGGTAGATGACTCACTGGTCTTCTCTCTTCTATTCTACCTACCCCCCTCCCTCACATGGCCCCCACCTGCTCCTTCCCAGTGCCTCTCACAGGGCTTTCTCTAATTAGAATACCTTCCCTCTCTCCACTCCTACCTAGCAACTCAAATGCCACATCCTCATGAAACCTGTTGGGATGGATCCTTTCTACTCAGTATTCTTTTCTTCTGGCACTGATCTCGCTCGACACAGTTATCTGCATGTATGCCTAATATCCCCAAGAAGACTGGAAGCTCGTGGAGGAATATCATTTTTTAACACCTCTGTCTCTTCCCCACAGTGCCTTAACAAAGGAGAGATTTAAAAAGTGAATTAACCTCCCCTCCCCGAGTGGGGCTAGTGCCACTGCTGGCCCTAACCATTTCATAGGGTTATTATGAAGATCAAATAACACTGAAGATGTGAAAGTGCTTTGAAAAAAAGGAAAAAAGGTCTATACAAATAGAAATGGCTTTGTAACCATAATTACAGCGAGGACCACACTGGGAACCTGCCCACACAGGAGCTGGCATTGCCAACCCTTGGCCCAGGGAGGGACAAAGGCCGCTCATCATTTAAACAGCAACTTTGTAGGCTGTGGCCCTGACTTTGTGTTGTCTCCCTTTCTACGTTGCCTATTGGTGATCACAAGATAAACAAGTGACACAGAAGCCAGGACTTTTCTGGAACTGAGTGGCCAGGAGCCAGAACACCTCGGTGTGAGTTCTAACTCTGCTACTTCCTTGCTTCCTCCAGCAAATTACTGAATCTCTCTGTTTTAATTTCCTCATGGGGTTGTTTATAAGGATTTAGTGATTAAACACAATACACCTAAGACAGCACTGAAACAATGCCCGGTACAACGTAAGCAAACAATCATCAAGTTAGAGTGTCCACTCCACTTCCTGGTACAGGGCGTCGAAGGAGGTTCCTGGGAGCTAAGCTTTTTTCTTTGTTGATTTGAGAGAGAGAGAGAGAGAGAGAGAGAGAGAGAGAGAGAGATCGCTCTGTTGTCCCACTTATTTATGCATTCATTGGTTGCTCCTTATATGTGCCCCGAGGATTGACGCCTAAACCTTAGTGTATCAGGACAATGCCCTAGCCAACTGAGCTACCCAGCCAGGGTCTGGGGAGCTAATCTTGATTGCTGGTGTTGTGTGGTTGTGCACCAAGAAAATACCATACAGGGGACATGGAAATGGGTAGGGGCTGGTGAAATGCGCAGGAGGAGGCAGAGGTGTCTGAAGAGCCTGAGTATGGCCGAACAATGTGAGGTTAGGTAGAGAGAGGTTGGCTGTTTTAAGAGGCTTACTTAGGACCTCATTCAAGCGAGAGTGACTAGGAGCTGCACTAAAAAATGAAACAGAGAAAGGCCTCCTCTCATTCTTTTGGGCTTTCATCTTTGTAACTCATGAAAACAGGTTGAGTGCATGTTCTCGGTGACTCGAGGAGTGAACCCAAGGTACTCCGTTTCCACCACAACCTGGTGAGAAGTCAGGCGAGACAAGTGACTGGACCAGTCATTCCCCACCTCCAGGGAAAGACAGCCATCCCTTCTCCGAACCGCCTCCCTCCACAAAGGCATTTTCCCCACAGGAAACCACCTGGGACACAATTAAGCAATACAGTGCGCTGGGTCAGTCGAAAGTGGCCTGAAGGTAAACGCTGCTCATGCTGTTGCCCAGGGGGGACAGATGGCAACACAGGGAAATGCTGTATTTGGCATTAGTTGGGTGAGGGAAAAACGGCCTACGGAGGCCTCTCTGAAGGAACAAGGCTTTTCCTCCAAGAGCTTTGGGTGGGAGGCCATCAAAGCAAGCTGTAGATGCTCCTCCCGGGAAACCCTCCCAAGAAGGCTGCGACTGTCGGCTTAGGGAGGTGGCGGAGGGGTCCCTCTTAGATGCCCAGAGTAGACTAGAGCCTTGCCTTGGAGATGTCAGGAATGCAGTCTCCAATGCAAATAAAGACTGCATTGTAGAAGTAGTGCTGGCGTGCGTCCAAACCCTCCCTTGTGTCCTTTGAGTCATTTGGAAATGGTTAACAAACGGGTTGAGCACCTGGGCTGATTACCCCCGAAGGGGATTTCCACACTGTATTGTAAAACCATCCCTTCCCTTTCCGAGGCAGTACAGTCCCGCCCTCTGAAGCGTGCCCTAAAGATTCCACGTTTTCTAGCTTCGGTCCCAGGCTTTCCAAGTGAGCGCGGCAACTGCTGCGGACACAAAGAAACAAGGAGCCAAGCAACCTTGTGCTTTTTCAAGTTTGTTTTGAATGAAGAGGAGCAGATGTCCAATGTTTCAAAAAGCCACACATTTGTGGATTTGGCTGACAAACCCTCTACCCTGCATTCGTTTCTGTTCCCACATAGTCAGCCAGCCACTCACAACTGACTCACTCTCTCTGGGCCACAGTTTGGGCCGGTCTCCCAACTACAGAATTGGAATCTCAGATCGCAAATGAGTCCAGGGTGTTTGGGTGGGGAGCGGGGGCCATCTAAAACAATTTTGTGTGTGTGTTTAATTTAGTAGTACCAACACCCACACAGCAAACTGCAAGGCCAGTCGGTCAAAGAGAATGAGCAAACAGTTGGCACCTGCCTATCCCAGCACCAAGCAATTCTAAAGGCCATGAGTAAGCATCTGCCCAGAACGGGTTTTTGTTACAATCCCTCTCCTGAGCACAGGGCAAATATGCAAATACATGTAGCTTATTTGCTGCAATCCAAGGCCTCACCCCCAAGGCAAACGCGTTACCTCAGGTGAACTCTTGGCCTTGTTGGGAAGGGAGGGACAGGAACCCCAGCCCCTGACGACCAGACACTAAATGACTCAGCTGCTTCTAGAATTTTAAAGTACATTATGTGCTTTCTTGTTGCCTTCGACAATAGAGGAACAAAACACTTCGGACGCCAGTTTGGTGCAGCATTTCATTTACCGTGTTTTGTGAAAGGCGGAAAAGCTCTGATCAACGCGAGTTAGAGATGGAAAGTTACTTGGCTTTAAAAAATGGCTAATCAACTCCTGATTAACATGCTCCTTTTGTGAGCACATTAATAACTAATTATTAATGAATAAAATAAATTTTTGTGTTTTTCTAGCAGAAATGAGACTTCGAGGCCTATCGAGGAAGATCTAGCCTACCAGAGCCAAATTTAAAAAAACACCTATTTATACCCATCAAATCTCGTTAATTTAGGTAGTTTCTTACAGGAAACTAAAAGCTGGTAATCCTCGCCGCCCCCCCTCCCCCGCCGCGCTAACTTCCAGATTTATTAGGATTAACTATCTTTATAATAAAAATAAATAAGCTGTCAACATTTACTTTTAAGGCGGGAAGGTTAGGAAAGTCAGGAAAGTTATTTTCAATGATTTCACAGTATATTTGTGTATTGGTGCTTTGTACCTTATCTAGGCTAGCTGGGGGCCTATTTTCAGATTTTAAAAAGTTTTTGTCTTCTTAATCAAGTCATTAGTTCACTAATTTGTGTTTTTCTCTTTAATCTGTACCTTGGATTTAACTTCGTTAGACGGGGCATATCTACTCCAAAACAAGGGTGCATATACTGAAAACATTTAAAAAACTTTTTGGAGTAAATGGAATGTTGTAAAATTCTTGCATGTGTATCAAATACTATCTTTGATAAATTAAAAATTGGGGACATACATTTATGGCAGTATTTTACATTTTATCCAATGTAATCCTTCAGACAACCTGACTACCTATATATTTTTTAATAGATGAAATCTAGGCTGAGTTAAAAACTTCCTTAAAGTAGACGAGCCTCACGCTGTCCCACAGAAGCTACAGGGACAGCACACGGGCTGAGCTTAATTGTACAGGAGCACTTGCTGCTACAGACACTGAATTAACCAGTGCATTCTAGAAACTTCCCCCCAGCACCGTCTTTTCCTGGATTTCTAGAGAATGGGACGAGTGGCCATTATACAAACGAAAGTAAAACTCTCCCCTGCCTTCAAGCCCCACACACCAGAGCATGTTCTCACAGAGAACACAGAACACACCGCGTGAGGTGTGGAGGGAGGTGCTCCTCAGTGTGAACTGCTGATGCATGGCATTGGGTTGTATTGTACTCCTTGACAGTCACTGAGTTGAGAAGTGATTTAACATTGTAGATATTTAAGGTATAAAATGAGGCTTAAACAAAATAGAGATGGAATCAGAATTCCCAGGCCCTTTTTCTTTATTTGCAGTAATATCAAACATCCATTTACAACGTTTCTGGTCTCTCACCAGCCGGAATTAACTAGGTATGTCTCTGGGATCACGTAGTTGTTTGCATCCACTTTTGATCTAAGAAAGGAACAAACACACAGGGAACAACACAAGGCCAGCAGGACCCTTGGGGCACCACACCTGAGCACACAGTGAGGAAAGGAGGGTTGCTCTTCATTCGAGAGAGTGAACAAACTGTCACCCTTAAGCCAGACCTTCAGCCTAAGACACCACATTTTTCTAATACCCTACACCCTGAAATAAATCGACCAATAAAGCCCAAAGATTTAGTACAAGTGGCACCATTCATATTTGCTTTCCTCTTTTCTCTCTTTAGACAAACACCAAGTAAAATACAGGTGAAACAGATGAAACACAACCAGAAGCTGACTTAGAAACTTACACTAACCCTAAAGAATCTAAAAATTATGATTTTAATGTGAATCGGTTTAAAATAAAGCCGGGCACTGTTCTTTAAGCAAGGTAACAGTCACACTGCTAGGAAGTCCCTGGATGGAAAAAATGATTAAAATAACCTTTTCAAAACCCACAAGGCAGGTTGCTTATGCTTTACTTACTTAGCTGTGGTCACTATCCCAATTTTCCCACAAAATCCTTCTCACTATGCAGTATCATGGCATAAAGACTCAAAGTGCCACTAAACATAAGGACAGAGGTTTTTGTTTTTTATCATTAACCATGATTTTGGGTAATGTTTGAATGGGAACATTTGATATGGATGGTCAGATGAAAGATACCAAAATGTCAGACAGCCCATCGACTGCTGTTGCCATGAGATTCAACAGTCAACATCAGTCTGATAAGCTACCCGACAAGGTGGTACGGCCATGGAGATGTCACGACGGGAGGCAAAACAAGCAGACATTCAGGCAGGATTTGATCAAACAAATCAGGCATTTCTGGCCTGTTGAGATTTAAACTCATTCTATTCTCAACATAATGTCAGTACCCATTTTCCTAAAGGAAGAAAGTGAAATTGTTTATTTCCCTCTCAAGCAAAACAAAATGATCAAGTTCAACTTGAAACATCCCAAAGGAAAAGCACGTAAGAACAAAACTGAAAAGGACAATAAAATAAAGTTACATATGAAAGAAAATTCCTGTTAAAACAGAGTACATGCTGAGCTAAGATTAACACACGAGTAAAGTGTAGTGTTTCTTTAATGAGTTATTTCTCTCTCCCATGTTCTTTGATGTGCACGCTACCATCTCTACTGCTTTCACAACCAAGACATCCCCTCATGACACCGGTCCTCACGGCACCATCTCACCGGGGCACAGCTAGCTGTCCAATTCCAGCAGCAAAAATTGGTGCTGTCTTTTTTCATGCAAATAAACAAAGGCTTAAGAAATTACGGTTGTAGGTGGATTTGGCAAGGCTGCCATTCAGTTGGTAGAAGCTACTAGGAAGTAAAAAATCAAAACGCTCAAGAAAACAAACACAATTTTGGAATGATCAAAGAGGTCTTTATAAAGATTTTTCATGACTTCATTCTAAATATACAGAATAAAAAATGGTGTCAGCTCATTCATGAGACACCAACTAGATTTTCCTTATACTGTCTCAAAATGTTAAAGATCAATTTCCCAACAGGGTGTGCAACGCATCATAAAATGGCCTTTTTTTTGGTAGGTGGGAGAGGAAGGGCTGGGCGGGATGGCATATTAAATTTTACCATGATAGACATGCAAGACTGTTATCCCATCTAATATTTATATACATTTTGATGATTTAGAAAAACAAAGCAGTCATTTGTGACAAGCTTAAAAAGCTTGGCATACTTAACATACTTAGGAACGTTTCTCGTGGTGTCTGGGATTCTTTAACTGTACTATGTAGGCCTCCTGAAAGTAACAATAGAAGGCCAGTTTCTGCTAAGTTTGCTGCTGAACATCCCACTCCACCCTCATAAAACACAACTGGAATTGAATTGAGGGTGGACACCTTACCTTAACACACAAAGGAAAAGTATGTCAGTGCAAAATATGGACTAGACTGTTCGCAGGGGGAAAAAGTTAAATCGAAACAGGATGGAAAAGGGAAGTTTTTTTTCCTGGTTTGGAGTCCTCCCAATTAAGGCAGAACCCACCCATTCTAGTTCCTGCTGTTAAAAACTTTTCCTGCTTATTTAGTTTTCTCCTCTGATTTTATCCGCTGCTGGATTCTTTTGGCATAACTTTGTGCCATGGAGTTAATGATGGACAGGATGAAGTAACACACCATTGCAATCACCAACTTCTCGAACATCCAGGACAACCAGTTTTCTCCCTGCAGGATGAAATGCAGAATAAGCCACATGAAACACTTCATCATTTCAGTAGTAAAACAGGGGTCATCTACAATGTTTTAGGAAAAATAATGAGACCGTGGGAGCCCATAACCTAGAAATGCTAAACAATTAAAGATGAAAAGTCTCATGTCTCTAGCTACCCTGAAATAGACATTTGGGCCCTTTTACACCCAGTTATTAAGATTTCACTCTGTTGGCTATAAAGTCCATATTGATGCATATGGTTCAGAATGGGGCGGCTGTGAGCCCATCCCTTATCTCTTACTACAGAAGGATAAAGTCTGCAGACACGGGTACAGGGCAGTGTCAAAAGAGTTATATATGCTGTTCCAGGACTGGGAGCAGCTTTTAAAACATAAATGTTATCTATTTCTGAAATCATGTTTGGCCAACTGAGGGCAGCACAGGGTCGCACAAAAAGTGTAAGGCCATCCAAAACCAACCAACCAAACAACCAAAACAACCCAGCTATGCTTCCTGCAAGTTTCCCATCGCAGGCTGCTGCTTACTCATCTTCTAGTCGTTTCCCTTTGTCACAGAACTACTCACAGAAAAGGCTTAGTTTAAAGTTTTTATGTTCAACTATAGTTAAGAGCCTTGGTTTATTAAAAAATGATTATTTTCCCACCTCTGAAAAGAAAAATAGTGCAAAAATGAAGGGAGATGTTCCAGTGACCTCAGTTTTGTTAAGCTATAAATGTCAGCTTTTAAATCCATTCAGAAAATATACTTGCTAATAAATAATTTGAGATCAAGGCAATAACTCATTCTACATAACAGATCTATTATTTTCCACTAGCCCTACCCTTGGCTTTGGGAGATGTACAAAACAGAAGTTACATGTTCTGATTTAGACAAATTTTCCAGTAGAGTCCATGGAGCCTCAACATCTGTGAGGGGAGACTTGCAAACGAACCTCACTCTATTTGTGCCTATGCAGTGAGCCCCGTGAGTGGGATTCCAGCCTGACACGGTGGGGAAGAGAGGTGGGGAGGAGAGGGGAGTCTCACCTGTGGTGTGCCCATTTCACTTCTGTGGTGAAGCTTCTGCCGCTGGGCCTCCAGGTATTCCTGGAATGGCTTCTGCAGAGATGGACCTATGCCGGGGACAGCACTGGAGGCACGGACAATACCCCAAGGAAAAAGGTACATTTGGGAAGAAAAGAAGGAAAAAATGTTAAGGAAAAATCCACTTACCGCCTGGATTCAAAAAGCAGAGATTGGTAGAAAGAAAAAAAAAAAGTAAAACTATCAGCAGAGCTGGTGAAGTCTTGAGAACTCTTTAACAACCCCATAAAGGAGAAAAATCTCTCCCACCAACATGTCTGGGAGAGAGTAGGAGCTCAGCTCCTTGCTTCTAGCAGAAGAGTTCATCCTCAGAGTGAGGCCAGCTCAGCTGAGGCTGCTCACTGGTGTGGCACAAAGAGTAAAATGAATGACTTCTGAGAAGTCCCACATTTATCACCACCAGTTCCTGTAAGAACTGGTTTGAACCGATTAATAAGGAAATGACTTATACTTGTGTCATCCCTAGTTGAAAAAGAAACTGCCCGCCCTCTCTCTGACTTGTCCCATCTTCTCAGAGGGGGCGGTACTTTCTCAATCTAAGTCCTTATTAGGACAATCTGTGCGTCATCCCTTCCCAAAAAGAATGCATTAGCAAATTTGGGAGGCACCTCCCACTAGTCAGAAGTCAGTGATTAACAAAGGAACAAAGAAGGAACTATGAACCCTGAATCACTTCATGGTTTATGGGAGATGGTTTGCACAGAAACTGCGGCACATTGCTAAACAACTTGTTCTCAGATGATTGGGATAATGATCTCTGATAAGTTTATGTACTCGGAGCTCCCTCTCACCCAGAATAAGGGGAGGCAGTGTAGTTAAACCGGTTTGGTGACTGTAACTACCGGACTCCCGTTTTAGAAATGCTTGCAGGCGGGTTTTAAAATGGTAACTTGGGGCAACTTAGAAAACCAAACATCTCTGTTTTCTGTCCCCTTTATTTTCCCATCAGTCTAATAGGCTAAAAGGTAAACGCACCCGATCTCTTTCCCAGGCCAGCAAAAGGTATTTCAACATGTGCCTAATGCTCTCCCCTTTCAGCAACTACTAGATTAACTTCACCTAATTTCTAGAACAATTCAGTTGCTGCTTTCTATAATAAAAAGCAGAGGAATATTTTGCTATTATATTTACCGGAAGCTAACAAATATATAACTCCTGGCTGACACTTTTCTTTAATCCTTTTAATTATAAACCACCAAACACTTAATGAAGTCCTTATTTGTATCCTACACTGTAATTGGTGCTATGGGGTGGGGGGAGAAGTAGTCCATGCCCACAAGAGACTTAAAATCATTATGGGGATTCAACACACACACACACACACACACACACACACACACACACACACACACACACACACCGATTTGGATACAAAAGAATTTACAAATCAATACTTATTTTTTTTTGGTACAGAGGCATATTCCAAAGGAACTGGAAAGAGAGTGATTGGTGTGGGGGTGAAGCTGTCCTTTGTGAATACTGAAGGATGGGCAAATAAACCCCAAAGGACACATGCAGTAGAGGCTCCGGCTGCACTGATTAGACCAGGAGACCTACACTGAGATGGAGAAGGGCGAAGTCTCCCAACCTACAGTCCCAGTCTCTCTCTCACTGACTTTTTAAAGGCTGAATTTATTGGGGTGACCCTGGTTATTAAAATTACATAGGTTTCAGGGATATGATTCTATACTACAGCGTCTGTGTATTGTATCATGTGTCCACTCTCACTGACTTTCAAGTGGCCTTGCACTAGTGGGATAAGCCAGAGGAGCTGAGTCTGAGCTATGTTCCTGTTTATTACTGCTGATTCTGACTAGAACGGGGCAACAGTACTACAAACCTTCTCTATAAAAGAGAGATTTTCCTCGGGTAATTCTTTATATCATGCACGAGGGAATGCAAATATCTCACTATTTACACTTGAAACAAACCACATGAATATAAAAGAGAACAATTCTAGTGAAATACACAAAGACTGGCTTTGAGGACTGCAGATTTACAAGACATTTCCTTCAGAAATCGAATCATTCACACCTAATACCTATGTCATTATTTTAAATTCCAAAGGATAGCATAGTCAAGCCATTAATTTTTTAAAATGTGAAAAAAACTCTTTCATTTAGAAAGGCTGAAATGATTGTACGCTAATTTATTAAACAGCTAGGGTGTATAAGAAATGGCTTGAAAATTCCCTTTATGTCCTCCAGGTGCTGGATTCCATTACATGTGTCTTTTTTACAAAATTATTTTTAGTATACCCTTATTGATCGTAGAGAGAGAGGGGAGAGGGACAGAGATAGAAACATCAGTTGCCTTCCATACCTCCCCACCCCCTCACTGGGCATGTGCCCTGACCAGGAATCGAACCTATGACCTCTTGGTTCACGGGTCGACACTCAACCACTGAGCCACACTGGCTGGGCCATTACATGTGCCTTGGTATTTTTTCAGACCTCTACCTTCAGAATGGAAGTGAGCACAAATATGGTTTACAATTTGCCTCAAATCATACTTGGGCTCCAGGGTCAAGTAATTATTTACAGAGAAAATTAAGAACCAAGACCCAAATGCTATTTGTTTTTGTTGCTGAGGAAAATGAGGGAGGGCCTGCCAATCATTCTAGACCCCCTTCAAAAGAATGTGAAAAGATAAATGATTTGCCATTGGAAATCCACTTTAGCTAATAGAGAATATATGTCTTTATATATTTACATGATAGGCAACTTTCAAAGAATTATGTTGGGGGGAAAAAAGAATTATCTTGGGCTGATGCTGCAATTAATTTTTCAAGTTGCTATGGTATTACAAATGCTTTGGAGAGCTTTTGGTGGTGTGGTGGGAGCTGCAGTTTCTCATAAGAGACTAGGAAAACAGTTGAAAATAGAGAAATTGAAAGTTTTCATTGCAACATATTAATCAACATTATCATGAACAGATACCACATGATCTGAATAAACCTAAAAAAAGTTAACATATTTTGGTTTTAAGCATTATATAAACAATTATCAGATTCCTCTTAATTCATTTTATATATTAATCAAAATTTTAGTTTTATTTTCATTTCTCTATCTCTACAAACTACGGCGTAGAGCAGATTGCCTCAGCTTATACCAAGCACTCTTATACTAGACTCTTCTTAACACTACAACTATTTTAGTAATGGACTAGATAAAAATTGAAACCACAGCTGTCACTATTAACATGCATTTAAGGCAAACATTAATGCCAGCCTACAGCTTCATCTTTCCAGTTATAGTCAAGCAGCAGCCAAAAGTGAGAGTACATTCTGACATTTAAGGTTAAAGGTTGATTTAAGGCATATATGGGAGTGGGGCGGCAGCTGAGGAGTAACTTGCACCACAGTTGGGTGGTTTTTTGTAGTTGGCTTAGGAAATAGCTTAGATGCCACTCTGAAAGCCGTTAAACTCAGAGACCCTGTGCACCTGGCTGGGAACTCTCACCTCCGCCCACAATGAGTGGGGAAGTCCTTTGTGTGTTGAGTAAATTCGAAGTTCTACAGTTTTGTGATTCAGAAGAATATATAACAGAAGGAGAACCAACACACAGACCTATTTTATAGTTAACTGTTGGACTAAAATATGCTTCACTTAGCCTTGTAAATAACCAATTTCTCTCTGTGAGGAAGCTGTAAATAAAGTAAAAAGAAAAGAAACACAGAAATTGATCTCATCTGCTTATTCTTGCTGTAGACCTTCAACATGGTGGGTAGAAAAGCTTTGTGATAGTAATATCTTGGAAATTTATATTCATGGCACACACATTTTTCAGATAATGTAACTCATTAAAAACCAAATTTCCAACAAAGTAATCTGATGGCAGTTTTTGAACTTTTGAAATGGATTTTAATAAAGGAAAAGTAAAAAAAAAAACCCAAAAAACAAAAAAACGAGTAAAATGCAAACAAAAGCCCAGGAAAAAAGTAAAGGAAAAAAACCACATAAGTCCAAACCCACCCAGAGCTCAGAAGTGGCTTCATGGGAACAGTATTTTGCTGTGCTTTACATACCTAAGGATGTGTTAAAACAGAAATAAGACAAACTTCTTCACAAAATTCTGTCAAGGGCCCTAACTGAATATGCAAACAAAAGCTATTATTCTTGCAGTTTTTAATACATATGTGACTCTGCTTCTGGAAATCACTTATCCGATAAGAAATCTGTATTTTTTTAAATATATATTTTTATTGATTTCAGAAAGGAAGGGAGAGGGAGAGAGATAGAAACATCAATGATGAGAGAGAATCATTGATTAACTGCCTCCTGTACACCCCACACTGGGGATCAAGCCCAAAATCTAGCACGTGCCCTGACTGGGAACTGAACCATGACCTCCTAGTTATAGGTTGATGCTCAACCACTGAGCCACACCAGCTGGGCAGAAATCTGTATTTTTAATTCTCCCTATATTGGTCCATTAGGAAGGTCTGCATTATTCTCTGTACCCACAAAACTTAGAAAAACTTCCAGAGGAAGATCACAATCAGCAGAGGCTGCATAGAGAGTGGGTGGTGTGATTACTCTAGTTTTTCCACAAAGCTTAAATTTTCATTTGTTGGTTAGTCCTAAGCACACACTCATTCCAAAAATTCATTATTCCTCCTGTTTTCAAGAGACTCCTTTCAAATTGTGTCACTCTCAAACTGGCTCACCAGATATACTAGTAAGCAACACACCATGTGATTTACTTTGAATCTCTTTTTCATCGTAGAGATAGCCATCAAATTGGAACTTGCTATTGGAAGACCTGAAATTTTCCTGTTCCTGATTCTGATTCTGTTTGGATTTTTCCAGCCAGGTGTGTATTTTGTTATTATGTGTCATCATAAAACTGGGATAGTGCTTAAAACACTGAAATAACATGATCTTAAAAAAATTGATTCGTCTTACGGTTTAGCTCTATTTACACAGGGCCCATATAAAAGTTAAGCAGCTGAAATGCCTTAGAGAGCTCCTGAGATAGCTGGTGAATTGTAAAAGTGCTCAGGAGCTGAAGTGCTGCTGAAAAATCAACGGAAAAAAAATATCCTTGAGAAAACAATATCCTGAAGTGAGGATGAACAAAACAAACAAAAAACCGCCTCAATGAGATATCACTTTATACCCATTAGGATAGCTACAATAAAAGACAGATAACAGGTATTGACAAGGATGTTAAGAAATTGAAATTCTCGAAACCAAGAAGGCAGCACAGGTAAGCACCTAAACTGCTGCCTCGCACAACAAAACTGCAACTAAAAGACAAAATGGACATCATCCAGAACCACAGGAAGACTGGCTGAGTGAAAATTCTACAACTAGAAGGAAAGAGAAAAGCTCATGGAGAATCAGAGGAGCGGCAAAGGGCTGAGTATGGAGACACGCGCCAGAGAGGAAGGGCAGCTGAGTGGCTGGCTGACTTTCACTGGGGGGAGGGGGAAGGAAGCCCCCGACTGCACTGAACCCCAGATTCGGGAGAAACCCCGTGGACCCAGGCTCATACAGGGGGAGTCTAGACTGTCAGGTAGAGAGAAAGGCACATGGAGACTCGGGGGAGCCGTGGCGGGCAGGGGTCTAGAGGCGCACGCGCATGTGAGTGCTCGTAGAGAAGACTGCGGAGGTTGCTGCAGGCTTTCCCTAGCGGAAGGGAGTTGGAAGCTCCTGGCTGCATTGAACCCCAGTTCCGGGTGAGCCCCTGGGGACCCATGCTCTTACAGGGGGAATCTGGACTGGCAGGCGGAAACTCAGGGGAGCTGCGGAAGGCAGAGGTCTGGAGGCGTGTGCGCAAGGGGAGGGCTGACGGGAAGCCAAGACTGTCTGCTCCGCCCTGAGACTCCGTCCCATTGAAGCTGAGCACAAAGGCTTTTGCAATTTTGCAAGTCTGATCCTGTAAGGCTGTCTCCAGCACCGAACTTCTCCCAGCGTAGACACAGCTGATCCTCATAGCCAACTGGCCTGGAGGTCAATTCCTCCCAGTGATACCAACAACAATCAAGACTTAACTACAACCAGGCTGTACACACAGTCTACAAAGGGGTGCACCAAGAGTGTCCACCTCAGGTAACTGGGGAGGCTGACCCACTGGGCCATATAGGACACCTAGCACACAAAGCTGCCCTACCAACTCAGGGAAGCAGTGAAAATGCGGCAACAAAGAGACAGATCACAAACGAAAGAAATGGAGGAAAACAAACGACTGGATATAGAATTCAAAAACCACAGTTATAAGGCTTTTCATGAATATCCTAGAAAAGGCTGATAAATTTAGTGAGACCCTCGAGGATATGAAAAAGAACCAACTAGAAATTAAACATACACTGACTGAAATAAAAAATATTATACAGAGACTGAACAGCAGACTAGAGGAACTCAAGAATCAAGTCAAAGATCTGAAATACAGAGAAGCAAAAAACACTCAACAGGGAAAGCAAAAAGAAAAAAGAATCCCAAAAGTTGAAGATAGTGTAAGAAGCCTCTGGGACAACTTCAAGTGTACCAACATCAGAATTATAGGGGTGCCAAAAGAAGAGAGAGAGCAAGATACTGAAAACCTATTTGAAGAAATAATGACTTAAAACTTCCCCCACCTGGTGAAAGAAATAGACTTACAAGTCCAGGAAGCGCACAGAACCCCAAACAAAAGGAATCCAAAAAGGACCACACCAAATACATCATAATTAAAATGCCAAGAGCAAAAGACAAAGAGAGAATATTAAAAGCAGCAAGAGAAAAACAGTTAATTACCTACAACGGAGCACCCATACGATTGTCAGCTGATTTCTCAACAGAAATTATGCAGGCCAGATGGGAGTGGCAAAAAATATTCAAAGTGATGAATAGCAAGAACCTACAACCAAGATTACTCTACCCAGAAAAGCTATCATTCAGAATGGAAGGGCAGATAGAGTTTCACAGATAAGAAAAAGCTGAAGGAGTTCATCACCACCAAACCAGTATTATATGAAATGCTGAAAGGTATTCTTTAAGAAGAGGAAGAAGAAAAAAGTAAAGATAAAAATTATGAACAACAAATACATATCTATCAACAAGTGAACCTAAAAATCAAATGAATTAAAAATCTGAGGAACAGAATAAACTGGTGAATATAACAGAATCAGCGGCATAGAAAGGGAGTGGACTGATAATTCTCAGGGGGAAAAGGGTATGGGGGTGCAGGAAGAGACTGGACAAAAATCGTACACCTATGGATGAGGACAGTGGGGGAAGGTAAGGGCAGAGGGTGGGGTGGGAACCAGGTGGAGGGGAGCTATGGGGGGGAAAAGGAGAAACAATTGTAATAATCTGAACAATAAAGATTTATTAAATTAAAAATAAAGAAATGCCTAAGAGAATGAAATGGGAATTAATAAAGTAAATTTTTATTTAATACAGGCTTTGTTCCTTTCTTAACCACTTTTTTGAATATTTTAGCATTAATGTGATCATGTACGTTTCACTGGCTTTCCAGAAAACATACTGTCTGACATGGGTTCCTAGTAAGGTTGTAGGGTAATGAGCCTTTATCTTTCTTAGAAGAAAGTATGAGCACAATGGTTTTTTACCTTTGGGTCACTGTGAAGTACTTTGAGGCTAATTTATGTAACATACCTCTGATGATGAATCATACTGTCTAGGCTAGGGCAGCGATTTTCAACCAGTGTGCTGCAAGAATTTTTAAAACATGCAATATATGACTAGTCAGTCATGGGCAGTGACCTCTTTTAAACCCTTAGATTGTCAAACAAAAAAATGACAACAACCAACACAACAATAGCTGTCCAGTGTGAAGAAGTCAAAATTATATCTATTTTTTGGTTGTCATTAATCCTCACTGGAGGACATTTTCCCATTGACAGATGAGAGGGAAGGGAGGGAGGAAGGGGGTGGGGGAAAGAGAGAGAGAGAGAGAGAGAGAGAGAGAGAGAGAGAGAAGAGGAGAGGAGAGGAGGGGGGTAGAGAGAGAAAGAGAGAGAGAGAGAGAAACATTGATGTGAGAGAGGCACACGGATTGGTTGCCTCCCACCCGTGCCCCGACCGACCGGGTTGGGGATTGAGCCTGCAACTGAAGTATGTGCCCTTGACGGGAACTGAACCTGGGACCCTTCAGTCCAACGGTCAACGCTCCAACCACTGGAAAAAAATTTTTTTTTGGTGTGCTGCAGAATTTTAGTAATTAGTTTATGTGTGCCATTAGATGAAAAAAGGCTGAAAATCGCTGGTCTCAGGTGTGATTAAACCTTTCAAAACTTAAATATATGAGAAAATGCTTTTAAAATAAGATTCAAGGCAGGAATAGTATAAAAAGAAAGGAAGGAGAGGATTTAATCAATTCTCCTGCTGCTATAATTCAGAAAGCATAACAGCGATCTTTTGAAGTAGACTACCTATGATGATTGGTACTTTTTGATAGTGGCTTTAAATGGCAAAGGAGACTAGATCAATGGTCTAAAAACGTTTTTGATGTAGGTATATAATACTTATGTAAACAGTAAAGTGCAAAAAAACAAATTTAAAATATACAATAAAGTTGAAAAAATTTTAAATTATTACTTAATTAAAAAAAATTTATTGAATTTATTGGGTGACATTGGTTAATAAAATTATATAGGTTTCAGATGTACAATTCTATAATGCATCATCTATATATATTTTTTGTTTTGTTTTTAAAAATGTATTTTTTTTATTGATTTCAGAGAGGAAGGGAGAGATAGAAACATCAATGATGAGAATCATTGATCAGGTACCTCTTGCACGCCCTCTACTGGGGAATGAGCCCTCAACCTGGACATATGCCTTAACTGGGAATAGAACTGTGACCTCTTGGTTCATAGATTGATGTTCAACCATTGAACCATACCGGCCGGGCTATATGTTGCTTTGTGTTCACCATCCCCAGTCAAATCACCTTCCATCACCATTTTCTTCCCTTCTACCCTCTTCTATAAATTATTACTTTATTATTTTTAAGTAATAAAGGAAGGGAGAAGGAGAGAGAGAGAAACATGAATGTGAAAGAGAAACATTGGTTGTACTTGCCCTGACTGGGGATCGAATCCACAACCTAAGTACGTGCCCTGACGGAGAATCGAACCGGGGATCTTTTGGTACATTTGGAAGATGCTCCAACTAACTGAGCCACACCAGCCAGGGCTAAACATTACTTTAAATATATTGCTAATTATGATGGCTTTCATGCTATCATTAGTGACTATTCAAGGCATATTATACACTTGTCCTTTATTAAGATTGTTTTGGCTGATTTCTATAGACCTATACTATGAGTAGGTGAAATATCAATGCTGCAACTTTTTTGCTGTTTCTTGTGAGTTCATTATTAGTATTATCTTCCTTCTACTGTTTATTTATAGGAAACTCTTTAATCCATTGCCTATTTGTGAGGGTTACTTAAGACTAGGAATTACAAGCTATAAATTTGATTAATGGAGATAGAAAAAACATAATAAATTGCAACATGCTTATTGTAAGCCCCCTTTGTATTATGGACTTCCTACTCTTCCATATATATATATATATATATATATATATATATATATATATATATAAATTTTATATATATGTGTTACCATAACAATGTTATATATGTTACAAAAATACACACAAAGAAAATAACAAAGATAAAAATAAATATAAATAGAAGTACTATAATTACCATGAAGCTAAACTGTAATGGGTACAGATATTACACTTTGCTCCCAAAAGGTAAAAAATATTTTAAGGCTTAATTAGAAGACCAACTCACTGCAGGATTGTTAGGTAACATATCAGAGGAAATGAAGGATATATTTCTACAAAGATGTGAACTGTCTCTTTTTCACTCATTCTTCTAATAGGCTACTATGAAGAGGGCCTTTAAGAATCTGGAAAGTACCCTAACTGGTTTGGTGGGTGGAGCGTCAGCCTTCGGACTGAAGGGTCCCGGGTTCGATTCTGTTCAAGGGCATCTGGCTGGATTGCAGGCTCACTCCCCAGTCAAAGATTCTCTCTCATCACTGATGTTTCTATCTCTCTCCCTCTCTGGGAAAAAGAAAAAAGAATCTGGAAAGCCAAACCTCAAGGGACTGTGCCCATAGTTAAAACCTATTTTTAAAAGGACTATCAGGATCTTTAGAATTTTTTTGATTGATTGAGGATTACTATAGTCTATCAAAACATTAAATTTACCCTCTGACTCCAGAGATATCTTCTATCAATTGAGATTTGGCTCAGGAGCACAGAAGGAGAACTCTAAATAGAAAAGCCAACAGATGACTCTTCTCCTAAAGAGACGAAATTGTACAATTATGGTGCCTCTAGGATATACTTCCAGGGATGAAATAAAAAGCCCCTTCTCTTCCCACCCCCACTACATCTTTTGTATAAAAGAGGCAATGACAGTTTGGCAGAACTTCAGCAACATGATGGACTAGAAATTTTCTTTGTTGATAACAGTCTTACAAATAATTCTCTGTTTTCAGAAATGTACACATTTTAGTCAAACACTACAGAGTTAAATTTTTCTCCCTACCCCCTTAGGCAGTGATCTAAACAGGCTTAACCGTTATTATTTTAATGAGTTGTCATTTCCTGTCAGATAAAGATTCTCAGAGTATTTAACCACCAGTTTCCCTGGGGCCCAACCAATACTAGAGTTCTATTCATGGTGACTCAGAATGGATCTCAGACTCATGGCCTGGTTCAGCAATGATAGATTGCTCTGAAATGAAGCTTTCCTCCTAAGGTAGAATGCTCTGGAGAGAGGGGAGGGGGAATTTATGATGCAATCTGAAGAAGCCAAAGGCCATCAGGCTGATTTCCATGAATGATTATAGCCTTTTAGTCCTCAGAGGTTAGAGAAAGAAAACAGGAAAAAAAGAGAAACAAACTGATATCTAATAAACCCAGGATTATGACAAGTAAATGAACTGGTACTACCTGAAAATCAACTTGTATTTAACCTAGTAAAAATGGGATCCAATACACTCCTTTGTGACTTGAATGAAAAGTTATTAATTTTCGCATTTAACTGAATGGGGAATTTAAATTTTTGAGGCTGATAACAAAAATTGGTAACTGGTGTATTCTACTTGCATTTGGATCTGAAATGTAGTAGCCGGCCCAAACCAAGTTCCTTTAATCTCAGGCTCTTGCCCCAATAAAATAAATTCAGAATAAAACCTATGCAATAAATAAACAACCTACGGCTTTCTCATCTATATAAGTTTGGGTTGATGGCCTCTAGCACTATTTAAAATACGTTGTGATTCAACTTCAGGATTTGGAATTAAAATGTCTTGAATTTCATTCACATCTGTGCCCCTTTCAAATGATTAAACCTCTTTTGTACTCAAGTTAGTCCATTGTGTGCTAAAATAGTATTATAAACACATGAAACCTTCCCTTTCTTAGTGCCTGTGCAGAAGGAAGACCACTGTTTTACACAGAAACATCAGGTGTATTGTTGCTACTGCCTTACAACATATTCATATTACAGGCATCTTTTAAAAAAAGGATTTGTAATTGTCCTTGCTTTTGAACATTTGGAATTGTTTTCTGTAAGAGTCAGAATGAAGGGAAGACCTCCTTATAATTAGCAGCTACTCTGTGAAATATGCTATCATTAAAGGGAAGCTTTTGGAAACAAAACCTAATTTCAGAATTTAGACTTGAGCAGTAGACAAGCAGGCATTTATGTTAATGAATGAGGCCAGAGCTAAAGAAGTGGTCGGTCTAGAAGAATCAAGTAAAAGTGATTGGCTGTCAAACAAAATGTGTTAAAATATCAGACAAAATAAACATTAAAACAAAGGCTATAACAAGAGACAAAGAAAGATCCAGCAATTCTACTTCTGGGCACTTTTCTGAAGAAAACGAAACACGAATTAAAAAAGATATATGCACCTCTATGTTCACTGAAGTATTATTTACAATAGCCAAGATATGGAAGCAACTTAGGTGTTATTCAATAGGTGAATGGATAAAGGAGAAGTGAATACACACACACACACACACACACACACACACACACACACACACACACAGGAATATTACTCAGTCATGAACAAGAATGAAGTCTTATTATTTGTGACAACATGGATAGACCTAGAGGGTATTATGCTAAGTGAAATAGAGAGACAAATACTTCTATCATTTCATTTATGTGTGGAATCTAAAAAACTAAACAAATGAACAAATAAAACAGACTCATACACAGAAAAATAAATAAGAGGATTGGGTGGTGGACTTGTGTGCAAAAAGGTGAAGAGGATTAAGAGGTACAAACTTATAACATAACTAAGTCCCTAAAGTACAACATAGGGAATACAGTCAATAATATTACAATAACTTTGTACGGTGACAGATGGATAGTGGATTTTCTGTGGTGATCACTTTGTAAGGTATATAAATGTGAAATCTCACTGTGTTAAAGACCTGAAATGAATAATACTGTATGTCAACTATACTTTAATAAAAAGAGCTTTATATTCCAGAAAAAACACAACTGATTCTAGTTATAGAAAATGACAGGTTAGAGGAAGCTTTATATGGTGACAAATCACTCTGTGGTTGGCTTGAAGACCCACTGAATTTTAAGAATAAAATCAGCACTAGAGACCGCTAAAGGTCAAGAATAGTTTGCAGAATTTTAAAAATTTAAGGTGATATGTCTTTTAGAGCATTCAAAGCGGTGTGATGATGAGTGGACAAAAAAGTGATAGTACTGATTGGAACTCAATGTCATTTAAGAACAATCCAATTATTTCAATTATTATTACTTAGCCTAAGAAAAAAAAGTAACGAGTTCTGCCCTCAAAGAACTTAATCTAGTAGGATGATGAGAGAAAAAGAAATATTTATACCCACAATACAAAACCAGTAGGTTTCTCACTGAAAGTAACATGAGTAGTAACCAGTTTCAGTTGTGTCAGGAACATACACAAATGAATGAGAGGGGCATGGACAGAAAGAATTCATGCTGACTCCCTATGAAATTCACAAAGCAGCCATTTGAAACTGACACTAGTGTCTAAATTTTCAACTTCAAGCAGATTACCTCTTTCTCTACCTCTGGAACAGTGGGTGCTCACTAAATGCAAATTTCCTACCCACACCCTCCCTTTTAAAAAAATGTTTTATTTTATTGTTTTAAAAAATGTTTTTATTGATTTCAGAGAGAGGAAGGGAGAAGGGAGAGATAGAAACATCAATGATAAGAGAGAAACATCAATCAGCTGACTCCTGCATGCCCTCTAGGGTGATCGAGTCCGTAACCTGGGCATGTGGAATCGAACCACAATCTCCTGGTTCATGGGTCGATGCTCTACCATTGAGCAACACTGGTCAGGGCAACCCTTCCTTTTTTTCATTTGTATTTTCCATCTCTAGCTTTTCACTAGTCTTTCCCTCAGCCTATAACACAAAGAGGTCTCTCCTAATAATGAAAGAATGAATTAATGAAGCCAACAAATATTTACAGAACACTTAACTGAGTTTGAGTTTTCAACATTCTACAGAAATACTCTAATTATGGTTAATAGTAACCTCCTAATACAATGCCAATTTCTCATCTAAACAGTTTAACTCCAGAATTCCTCTTTAACCTTTAACTATGCTGCCTCCAAATATCAGCAACACAAATATAGAAGAGTTAGACTCAAAAGAGACGATAAACTATATGAAGAGGACATGAAAAATTTTCTACTGTTATGAAACAAAATTCAATTGAGTAAATTTTAAAGATCTTACTGGCTTTATTCTACAAGGCATGGGTCAGACAGCATCCCATTAGCAGATAGAATGGAGCTCTGAAGAGCTGTATAAAATGAAAGAAGTCTCTTATAGGCAGAAGGAGGAGAGGACAAGGAAGCTATCAGCAAAGAGTGTAAGGTCACCTTCCTTTGGGGGTCAGCAGGGGTCCATCAGGCTGACCAGGTAATTACAGATCTGGTTTAAGATTCCACTCCTGGGAGAGGTTGAAACTGTAATTAAGTTAGGTATTAAGTCTCAGTTTGTATCGTGGAATTGACACAAGCGACTCCATTTTAGGCCTGTTGTCTGTTTTTTTGAACACAACCTAAATCACAGAAGATTATCATGAATCAGTGTGTATAACAATCTCAGCAGCTGCGTCTTAAATGGGGTCCATGTATCCTTTTTCAGTTAATACAAATATTTGTGTTCCACACTCCCATAACTTTTCCTGATTATTCTACAATGATCAAAGTAAAAGAGAATCAAGTACACGAACCATTTTATATTTTAAAATGAAAGGACAGATTTTCTTTCTGTAGAGGAAAATGACCAGGCCAACATAGGTCATTCTGACCAGTTGTTATAGAGTGAGGAGCAAGAAACAGCATTAAGATTCAAACATTAATTACTCCCCGGTTAAGATGATCTCTTGCCACAGGCAAGTCCGACTCCGAGGTCAAACATTAAGTTAACTCAGAAATGGGAGACAGCAAAGAAGAACATGGAACATTTTGTATCTGGTAAAAAGTCCCTGCTTCAGCCATCCCACCCCGCCCCGCTGCAAGTTCAATGATTGAGTTATGGAAACTTTCTTGTGTGGTAAAACTGGGGACTTTGTCTTCTAATAAGACACTGGCAACCTGACAATGAGCCAATGTTCTGCATATGGTTTGTTACGGGTCATACGCTTAATGTTATTTTCTGGAAATTCTCATCTCTCTTTAGTGAGAATACCGGACATGTCATCTTAATCATGATTTTAAAGTTACACTTGGTTCTCTTTAAGACACATGTCTAGGTCTTTCTCAGAAGAGAAAGTCTAAATAAAAATCAGTTTAATTCTTAATGAAAAAAAGAAGACAGCAATAAATATAATGCCTTTGAAGCTCTAAAGTTCCCTGGTTCTTGGTTCTGTCCCTTGACTTATTTCAACCCAATATACCAAAGAGTGAAAAACACCACTACATGCCTCATCTTTTTTTCGGAGCCTTCTTTCTGTCCTCCTGCCAAACATACCATAAACCAAAAAGCTTTTTCTCAAGGCCGTTATTTGTATTCTAGCCTCTCTCAGAATATCTAACTGATTCGTTACATCTGTTCAGATTCCCATACAAAACTAGACAAACCCTCTGATTTAGGAATGGATAATACAGTACCTTTCCCTAAACCTAATGACACTGGCAATTATTTTCCAGAACTGTCCAAGAAATAAATCGACTAATTATTATTTCTGAGGAGGATAATTTACATTTAAAATTACAGTAATGTTTGGACCTTCAAATGCATAAAAGAAGCTGCAAAACTGTTATTCTCCAGAGCATTTGAGATCTTGTCCCTAGGCATATGTCATCAGTATGGCTTAAATACACTCTTATAAAAATTAAAATGAAATAAAGTTACAGTAAATTTTGATAGTAGGGCTTACATTCTCTCTGGGACCTTAGGACTACTGCACAAAGACACACTGTACTAAAAATACCAGAAGCCAAAAGCATACTTAGGGCAACATATTCAGCTGGCCACGCCATAGTTACAGTGAGACCAGGAGCCCTTTGGGGAAGGAATATTTCTTTTAATCATCAGTGTAGCATTCAAACCTGTATAAAATTAATACTAAACCTCATTGCTACAGATGTAATTGGTCAACACTAACACTTTCCCTACCACCCAGGGGGAGGTGAGTAGCCTTGGCCTGGCAGGCCACAGGCTCACCAGTAGTGAGATTTTGCCCAAATTTGGTCCTAGACAAAACTAAGTTATTTTAACTTATCGAAACTAAGGGTTACCTTGCTTTTATGTCCAGTCTCTCTTTGACTTACCTTATCCTTCTGTGTTTTCATCAGACCCTTAGACTCCTTACTATGTGCTTACCTATCCTATGCTAAGAAGTGCTCATATTTGTTCAAAACAGAAAAAAACATGAAAACATTTGAAGTATCTATCAAGAGAGAGTGGATGAATAATTACCCAATGGAAAATATAACAGTCAAAATAAATAATTTTCAGCAACACACAATGATATTAGCAATATAATAAGTGAAAAGTTCCAAAAGATTACATATGGTATGAACCTCTTTTTATGAATTAAAAAAACACTAAAATAAACAGTTATATAAGTGAATTATTTTTAACCACTCACAGCTCATTAGCTTAATAAAAGGGAGATAAATATGCATCATACATGGCTGCAATTAGAAGTAAATAATAATAATAATTGTATGTAGAATGCTCAGAGTATGTTAAAAAATAGTACCTTCAAGAATTATTTATGTAATCTTTGATAAAAACTTTGTCCTGGTTAAAGGCATTTTATGAATCAGAGAAGAAAGAAAAGAAATGGGTACTTTATTTAAGGAGAAGTAGGCCTTCCCTCAATCTTTCCTCAGAATACACAAAATAGTTACTTAGTAGTCTACCTTTCCATCCAGTCAGTAGAAATTTTTGAAAATGAGTCATTGAGAATACAGGTAACATAAAACTTAAGAGGAAAGGCCTTGTTATTTTAATTTTTATTATATATTTTTTTATTGATTTCAGAGAGGAAGGGAGAGGGAGAGATAGAAACATCAATGATGAGAGAGAATCATTGATTGGCTGCCTCCTGAACACCCCACACTGGGGATTGAACCTGCAACCCAAGCATGTGCCCTTGGCCGGAATCGAACCCAGGACCCTTCATTCGCAGGCCGATGCTCTATCCACTGAGCCAAACTGGCTAGGGCAAGAGGAAAGGCATTTTAAAAATCCATGTGTCCCAACATTTACAGGAAACTCTTACAACTTAACTTAACAAAAGGAAGATAAACAACCCAATCAAAAAATGGGCAATGGACCTAAATAGATACTTTTCGAAAGAAGACAGAAGGAAGGCCAAGAGACATATGAAAACATGCTCAAAGTCACTAATCATTTGAGAGATGCAAATCAAAACGACAATGCGGTACCATCTCACACCTGTCAGAATGGCAATCATCAACAAATCAACAAAAGACAAGTGCTGGTGAGGATGCAGAAAAAGAGGAACCCTCGTGCACTGCTGGTGGGAATGCAGACTGGTGCAGCCACTGTGGAGAACAGTATGGAGTTTCCTCAAAAAACTAAAAATGGAACTTTCATTTGACCCAGTGATCCCACTTCTAGGACTATATCCCAAGAAACTAGAAATACCAATCAAAAAGGATATATGCACCTCTATGTTTATAGTGGCACAATTCACCATAGCTAAGATTTGGAAATAGCCTAAGTGCCCATCAGCAGATGAGTGGATTAAAAAACTGTGGTACATCTACACAATGGAATATTACGCTGCGGTAAAAAAGAAGGAATTCTTATCATTTGCAACAGCATGGATGGAACTGGAAAGCATTATGCTAAGTGAAAAAAGCCTGTCAGAGAAAGATAAATATGACATGATCTCACTCATTTATGGAATATAATGAACAAAATAAACTGATGAACAAAAACAGATCCAGAGACAGAGAAGCGTCCATCAGACCATCAAACCTCCGAGGGAAGGTAGGGGAGGGTGGGGGTAAGGGTAAGAGATCAACCAAAGGACTTGTATGCATGCATATAAGCCTAACCAATGGGCACAGACACCAGGGGGGTGAGGGCATGAGTGGGAGGGTGGAGGGAGCAATGGGGTGATAAGGACACATATATAATACCTTAATCAATAAAGAAAAAAAATCCACATGCCCAACCAAAGAACTTACATGTATAACCCATGCACACAGACAATAGTGTGGTGAAGGCCTGGGGAGGAGGCATGTACAGGGTGGAGGGGGTCAATGGAGAAAAAAAGGGGGGCATCTGTAATACTTTCAACAATAAAGATAAATTAAAAAATTAAAAAACATGCCTTGAAATGTCAATTCACTGACATGAGTTTGTTTCAACTAAACTATATAATGTTTTGATACAGGACATTTCACATTTTGACTGGAAGTTGGAAAGGGTATCAGTAGCCTCCTTAACTGGAAAAAGAAATTCTACTCAAAAAAATGCTACTCAACTCATGTTGCTTGAAAGAACAGTGGACACGGGATTAAATAACTGTGGCAGAGTTCACATTCAAATCTGGATTTGTTTTGTCCAAAGCCCGTGTGTTCTTTTCATCTTCCACTCCATAGCTGTCCTTACTCTTGAGATTCATTTTTCATTTTTCCTTGCTTGGTATCTCATAATTTTATTGTATATTTGAACTGTTACTGACTTTTTGTCTTTTGATTTTTTTCTCTACCATGGCAATTCATCACTTTCTTAATTATGGGTACACAGTTTTAAAACAGCCTTAAAAAGGCTGTATTCCAAACTTTCCTAGTTTAGTTTGATGATTTGTTATACCATTTAGTTTTTAACAGTGTGAACACAGATAACTAATAATCAAAGGAGAATGGTTCTACAGCAAGCTAAAGGCAGTATTTTGAGTTCAACTCAACAATGGGTCTATGGAATCACTTTGACCGTCTTCCTTCCCTTTTCTGAAATATACAACTAAGCTACTTATTATTTTTTTAAACTGACCCAAGGATATGTCTATTCATTGATTTTTACTTTTATTTTTTTGTTAATCCTCTCTGAAGGATACTTTTCCACTGGGGACTGAGCCCACAACCCAGGCATGTGCCCTGATCGGGAATTGAACCGTGGACCTCCTGGTTCATAGGTTGATGCTCAACCACTGAGTCACAAATGGCCGGGCAAGATTTTTTTAAAAGTTACTAACTGCAGTATGATGATCAGATTAGAAGGGAATGAAACTGGATGTGGGTAGATGAGACAGGGAGCTAACTAATCTAATTCTTTAGAAACTCCAAAGGCTGGGGAAACGAAATGTGGTAGTGGTGAGGATGTAACAGTAGCCAAGAAACTTCCTTCTATACATGTTCAGTATGGGAAGAAGAAAGGAAGAATGGAGGGTGCTGTGAGCACAGTCACTCCTACAATGTGGGTTTATGTAGTTAAGTACTACATAAACCCACAGTATTTTCGCAAGGTGGAACACTACTCTCTATGAACAGAGGAAATGCCTTCATAGTATTTAAAACTAAGAAACAAGGGTATCCTTCTTTCTTTCTGAATGCGACAAATGGTTACTTTTAAACCACTTTATTTTTAAGGATTCAAGCAACAAAAAAACTGGAGTAATTAAATTTTAATGTACAAGGTACAATCCACATTTATAATCAGAACCAATGACTGGCTCCACTGAGTATGTTCTAAAGAATATGTTTTTACTCAATTTTATATTAAAAACTAAATAGGAAATACTAAAAACTATTTTGATAAAACATACCATATACAGAAAAGAGAAAATATAATATACCATGTATGGTTTAAATAGTAATAAAACTAACACTCATGAATTCACCTCAAATTGGCCATTTTTTTTAAATAGCAGAAATTTTCCTAAATGTTTTGTTTCATAAATGGCTTTTAAGATAAAACTTTATTCTAAAACTACATAAGGTACACCTCAAGGTAACCCTTTCCCACCATGGGTCAGTAATGCTATTAAATGAAAGAAAACCTCTCTCCCGTAAACACTGAATAAAAATTCACATATTTAAAAAGTTTCATTTAATATCTGATGGTACTCACATTCCATCTGACAGCTAATTTGATTAGCCAAACAAAATGAGTTTTTCTTTACTGTTTTATCAACGTGAACTACCCAAGTTTGTAACATTACCATTAAAAGCATATGTTAAAACTAGTCTTACTTCTGTACACATGAAAGTAAAAGCTTTGGATAGAAGCCTTTAAAAATGGCCCAATTTTTCTCTAGTGAAGCAATAGGTTCATAACTGACATATTTTGGTAACATTTGCCATCTTATCATGTCTTACACTACGAAATATTGTTATTTTATATAAGGTTTGTATTTAAATTAAATGCACCTGTGTATCTGGCTAAAAGGCATGGCATTGTATTAAAGCATTATTAAACTGTAACGAAACACATGTCTTTATGTAAAGAGAATTTCTTATTTCTTTAGAGAGGCTACAGTGTCAATCTCCAAAACTTCTTTTAAATCAAGAAGTGCATGACTTACTACATGTTTGGTTTAATCTGAGCCTCATTCTTCCCTGCTGCAGTTCAAGAAAGTCTTCTTCAATTTAACTAATAATAGGGCAAAAGATATTTCCTCAAAAAGTGAAGAACTATGACAACAATTCTATCCCAATAAAATCTTTTATACATTTCCTCTAATTCCAACAGTGATACTAATATTAGTCCTTAAAGAATTACTCACCCAATGAAAGCCACCATCTGTTCCACAATGTGTTTGCTGAACGTTATTATAACAAAGATTTTCTGTAGAGAAAACACCAATTTTAACATTAAAATATTTACTTAGTATTAATAAAATATTAAATATTTCATAAAAAACACCAATATAAATTCACAATTCTGATTAACAGTCTAAAAAAGGAGAGGTGCTGCCCCTAAATGCAATTTTTAAAATTCTTTATAAAAAATACCATTTGCTACCTACTTTGTATTTTAAAGATGCTTTTTCCTAAACACAGTTCTAGTCTTATTAGGATACGTGACCATGTCTGAGGGAAAAAGATGAGTCATGAAACCGAAGGCTGGGTAGACATTCCACATGTTTTATGTATCTTAGAATGGTGTATACAACTGAAGTCATGGGTTCCCACATGGCCCCCACCACTGAAATGAAAGCTGACCAGCCTGATGATAGGGTTGTAGGCTAATTCTAATCCACATCTTCTTGAAAAGACTGCCCATCCTTCATGGAAAGTTTTTATCATGCAAGTTCCATTCTCAGATCCTGAAGGAGCTTGGCTGTTCAGGATTAGGGGACAAACAAAGGCATCAACAGATGAGTAAGGATCTGTACCAGACCTGGGTCATTTTCAATTTGGTGTTATTGAGGTGGTCTCCATTAATTAAAAATGTTGATACCTTACTTCACAAGTAAAGATGCATTTAGGCCTAATGTGTAATAAATATTTTCAATTCAATAAATGTTACAAAATGTACTTACTATGGATAATATAAGGCATTATTAAGAGATTTTAGGGAACAGAAAGATAAGAATACTTCAAGCCCTAAAGATACTTACAAATTTTTCTATACACGGTAGAAAGATGGTAAGTCCTATGTATAGGTATATGTATATCTAAAGATGAAACTATAAATGCCATTGGTGCCAAAGGGTCCCGGGTTCAATTCTGGTAAAGGGCATGTACCTTGGTTGCAGACTCCTCTCTGTCCTGGGCCCTGGTGGTATGTGTGCAGGAGGCAACCAATTAATGTGTTTCTCTCACATCGATATTTCTCTCTCTTTCCCTCTCTCTTCTACTTTCTAAAAATTAATGGAAAAATATCCCCGGGTGAGGATTAAAAAAAAAAAAAATTCAGAGAAAGGAAAGGTCACATAAGTACAGTTAATTAATTTCAAGAAGGTGATATTAAAGTTTAGCTTTAATGGAGTGATAACTGATTAAATGTGAGTAATTCTAGATTCTCTCTCCAAATTCTTGATTTAAAAAAACCCTTTAGTCCTTTGTTGTTTTTTGTTAAATAATATAGCTTATGTAACCAAAAGGGAGAGAAGGCAAATAAAAACAATCATTAAAAAAATCTAGCCCAGCCAGCGTGGGTCAGAGGTTGAGCATCAACCTGTGAACCAGGAGGTCACAGTTCGATTCCTGCTCAGGGCACATGCCCGGGTTGCAGGCTGGATCCCCAGTGTGGGGTGTGCAGGAGGCAGCTGATCAGTGATTCTCTCTCATCATTGATGTTTCTCTCTCTCTCTCCTCTCTCTCTCTCCCTCCCTTCCTCTCTGAAATAAATAAAAATGTATTTAAAAAAATCTATTCATTATAAATCTCAGGAAAGTGCCTACTTTAGATGAAAGCTTATCATTTTAGACAATAAAGCAATGATATGTCCTAGTATTGGCAGCTGCACAGTATAAGGATATGTGTAAGGAAATGAGAATAAAAAAAAGTTCGTAGTCCTTTTTAGTGTTTGTTTATGCATCTGTTAAATGGAAAAAGATACCTATCTTATGGAAAAAGCAAGCACACAGAGAGGTCAATCAGATACAAGATGGATGATGACTTTATAAACAATGTTATACAAATGGCATATGAAGATTATGAAACCAATAAGACTATGATAGATCATTTAAGAGAAAAGCCTTAATATATGGGGGTCCTCCTAGTATCCATACTAAAAGCCAGTTAATTGGAACTATAAATCTTTTATTAAGAAACAGAGCTAATGGTCTTCTCTCTCAGTGATCTCACCAACATAATAAGTTTTCCCTACTATCATTTCCTAACATTCAAAATAAGCCAATGCCCAGATAATTGCACAATTTAATTGCTTAAGAACAAATCATAACTTTAAAAAAAATATGTAACAGCTTGAAAATTCACTGTTCTGGGCAAGAGAAAAATGTGTCTGAGTGGGGGATTCTACCAAGTAAACAAAAGGCACACATCACTAACCAATCCTCTCGACCATGTGCAAAGAAAAATAAGGGGAAGGGGAGATTACGAAGAAAAAAAGATATGGGTATAGGAACTACTGGTGTCAGAATGTACAAAAAAGAACCTATCTGTAAAAGAAGGGTCCTTCAATGGTAAGAAGAACTGTAGATAGATTCATTTATTAAATATTTATTAAGTACCTACTACATGCCAGATGCTATTTAGGCAAATACCTCAGTGAGCCAAGAGACAAAAACCTCTGCCTTCGTGGAGCCCATATTCCAGCATAAGCGTGTGTGTGGTGGGTGGGAAGGTAGAGAGGGAATAAACACTACACGTGCTAAGTAAATAGTATGGCACATGAAGTATTATATGCGAGCATGCTGACTTCTCAACTTCTTCATTATTTGTTTCTAGGGATCATTCTACAGCCAGAGGACTTCAACTTGTGTAGTGGAAGGGGAAATCTGATTTAACACTATTAGGTGGGCTGATTTGAAATTTTTAGGGGAGGTTTGAACAGATGACAAAATATCAATAAAAATAACAATATTTATCAAGGAAAGTTGTCTAGTTTAAGTTGAGAAAAAGAAGAGAATCAGAAGAGGAGATAGGTTTATTATTAGATTACAGAAAAATCTGTGTTTCAGAAATAGTTACAATGTTTATATTACTTGTTAGTATTCTTACCCCAAAAATGAGAAATGTCTGTTGCCCTGAGCTATATTTGGATGTACATTAAGTGACATGCCTTTAGAAAGCACATCTCTTTGATACAATGGAACACAGCAAACATACCCCATATTCTCAGTTTAGTGAAGGAACTCAGATTCTTTCCTTTCAGAAACATGAAAGGATTTAGCTTTCTTTTTTTCCTTCCACTCAGAAACAGTGAATGAGCTTTAACTTTATAGAATTTGGTTTGAATTCCTGGGCCTTAGGCAAGTATTTTATCTTCTCTAAAACCCAGTTCCGCCATCAATGAAATATGGATAATAACTACCTCACAGGATTGTTCTGAGATAATCAATGCTAACTGCCTGGAATAGGTCCTAATAAATCCCAGGAATCAAACAATTCAGTTTCCTTAATCACATAAGTAATTTATAGTTAAGAAGACAATGCAAAAGACTGGGGAAAAACACTGAACTTGAAGCCAAAAGACTAGGAGTGCAAATTCCAGCTGTTACTCTCTTACGTACCTATTACTTATTAACCTCTGTAAGTTTGATCATTATAAAACGGGGGTAATAATTTCTTCCTCCCAGGATTAGAATAATTAAATCAGATGACATATACTAAGTGCTTTTAAGTGTGAAACACTACATAAAAAATAAGCATTATCATAACTTAAAAAAAAAGAAAATGTTCTAAAAATAAACTATTTTGGACTATTCTGTAATGACAGCTCTGAATAGCTGCATATCCTACCACTATAGGGTACTGTCAGCATAATACATTTTACTATAATTTTTAGATTATTACATGAAGTAGGATGTGTAAGTTTATAAATCCCTAGAGAAACCGCTGTTATAAAGGGAATTAAATCTGTTGTTACTTTCTAAGGACTCCCTACAGCTAAATGGTAGCTTCTTTCTTTTCCCAGAAAGAACTGAAAAGATTACAAAAAAACATTATCTTCACGTACACTGCAAAATCATTTGTTATTCACCACAATATTTTATTACTTGAAAAATCCTGTTATGATATTTTAAATCTTTACTAAAGAAACTAGCAATCCAATATTATAGAACCCATACTCATTAAACAATGTACTTAATATAAGTGAGGGGAAATATTCCTTGAAGGAGGAAAAACATATCCTTGAAATTCTGAGCAATTATCATGGCAGGACAAGTTCAATAACTCATCTCCAATGCCAAAATCTAATATCAGAGACTGGGCAGTAGAAGCAGCTGAAATTTTTCTGTTTCATTCTAAGAACTAGAGGTGGAGAGGTATTAAGAAGAAGCATGGGGGATGGACGTGTTTTTAATTATTAAGGAATCATGCCAGGGCACAGACATTACTCACTGTTCTTGCCTTTCCTTTGGTGAATGCTTCTTTGTTGCAAACCTCATTGATTAAGGAATTCTTTCCAGGTTAATTTTAGTTTATTCTGGTGAGATTTGCCCTTAGAAGGAAACAAGTTCATATCACAGTCCTAGAAGCACATATCCATGTCCTCTCATTTAAGTTTTTTTAGTCTCTTTTCTCTCCTTTATTTATATAGTATACACTAAACGTTTTGTTAAAAGTGTCTTTGAAGGCTTGCTGATTTTCACTTCTCTAATCACAACCCACATCTTTCTGCCTCTTCGGAGACATCTTTCTTCCCCATTCTCCCCAACACTAACATGTACCTGTTTTTCTGTAAAGAACACTGGTATCTTGAGAGGAAGTGTTACATACAGTGTGTGAAAGAAAAGTAGAATTAGTGAAAGGCAGTATTATCTCAGCTCATGGTCAGTAAAGAAACATTTTTTGGACCATGTATGTGAAAATGATATGCATTTTCCTACATGGGAACAGTGTTTTTGTTTGGTAAGTCTTGCATAAATAGTTTCACAAGGCAAAAAGTAAAATAAACAAAGAGAAGGAGAAAGAAAGGTAGAAGGAAAGAAGGCAAAGAAACAAGGAGAAAGATAATAAAGGGACACAACGTTCCTACAAGGACAAGGAAAACCTGCACGAAATTCACTAACCTCTAAATGACATGGCTGAACACGGAAACAAGCTATCAACCAAAAGAAACAACCAAAATCTTAACAATTCACCTTGGAATGAGCAAGAGAAATATGCCTTTTAATGGTCTCATCATTATTAGGTAGGGAATAAGAAGATACAATTACCTGAATATGCATCTTAATTATTGCTTTTCCAATCAAGGTTGCACCAAAGAAAGTCCAAAAAGGTACAAGAAAGTGTCCACATGTTATTCCAGCCAGATCAAATAGAGGATTTGGAATCTGTAAATAAATAAATAAATAAGTAAGTAAAAAGGAACTTCCAACATATAATCCAAAGAACAGTTTCATTTTACCACCTGTAAGTAAATCCTTACTCACACTGCAAAGAGAGGTATGTCCCTTGATCAGCACTAGACTGTTCAGGTGAGGCAAGTATTCTAATGTGTCCATAAACCGGGACTCACATTCATCTCAGGCTGTTGTTCAATCTGTTCAAAGCAAATCAACTATTCTTTTGCTTGTATTACTTATGGCTAATGTCTCATAAATATACTTTTTTCTATCACATTAGAATTAGATAAATTCCCCAGGAATTTAACACCATTCAGTAGATTGGTTGGCTATTTGGTAGCTGTTTTCTACGGTGAGATATAAATGAGAAAAAGCCTTAGATTATTTTAGTAGTTGCTAGGTTTGAAAATCTTTAGCCTGAAATAAGAATATTATCTAGAAAGTGCTCACATCTATATATACCAAACACTGCTGTAAATTCACAAATATATTTTTAGGTGGATGTGCTCTTATTTCTCAAAATAAAACATTCATTATTTATATTTTATTTTACGAGAGCCCAAGGCCATGGATTGTGCGATCTATTTTAGAAAGAAAGTCAAGTGGAAATACAAGAGCACTGATTCAGATATTTTGAATATTCAGTCCCAGACAAAGAAGTAATTCACAGCAAATACCTTTTCTAAACATTCCCACATTTCAATAATGCTAAAAGACAATTTCATATAAAAATGCAAAGAGACCACAAGTTATTTTGAGTACTTCATCCATTTTCTCCCATAGAAGTACTCTGTCCTTGTGGCTGTTGGTCAAACCATTTACAAATCAATTAATTTATATCATTTCATTTTTGAACTTTCAAAGAAAAGTCGTTATATTTGTCACATATGTCCTCTTAAAAACAGTGCCATGACTAAATTAGAATTCAAATATTCTTTTGTTAGCAACACTTGAATTCAATGACTCAGTTTTGTTTTTAAATTCAAAGCCTTTATGCAATTTCATATGACTTACAACCATGTAATAACAGTATCATTTCACAGTCTCACATCTGTCATTTCTTAAAATTTCTCATGTGACCCTTACAACTCTGTGAATTACACTTTTAATAGTTTTCCTTTTTTATCAGGCTCCACCTCACACATGAGCCTGAGGATCCACATATATAATCTTAAATCCTCACATGAGCCTTTGCAATGAATGTCGTATTGCCCCATTTTGAAAATTAAAACCTAGGGTTCAAAGAGAGTAACTTGATTGAGGCTACATAGCTAGTAAAAGCCAAAACTGGTTTAGGAACCTAAGTAAGTCCGACTCTAAAGCCAATTCTTTCCACAGTATCACACTACAAAATACCTATAAACTGCTCAAATAGTTAAGGTCAATATTGTGATAAATATTGAAAATCTTTAGCCTGAAATAAGAATTTATTTTCTTCTACATTAAAAAGAAAAAAGTTCCATTATGAAAATTTCTAGTATTGCCAAGTTCAAAAGACAGCAATTCAGGCACAGATATGCTTTAGAATAGCCCTAGAATGTTGATAACAGATTAGAAATTTTGGCACCAAATGATCCCCTTTTTGTCCATTTGCTTTGCTAAGGCTGGAAAGGGGGTTCTCAAAGATGTATTATTGTTCTTATACATAATGGATAAAATAGCTGGTGTCAACAGAAAATAATTTTGTGAATTTTACTTTTAATGGCAGCTTTTATCATTATCAACCAGGTGCACCTCGTTATTCTGGTCAAATTCACCACTGAACTACCAATTGTGTACAGGTGACCAAAGAAAACTTGGATCAAAATGCTCCATTTCAAATGTAGTTATTTCTATTATACAGAAAAGGACCAGGATAAAACACCCATCAAAGAACATCAGTTTCACAAATCTGTAATTTGAGACATTAAGTAAAACAAAATTTTTTAAATTTACAGTTTACAATCAATATTATTTTGTATTAATCAGGTACAACATAGTGGAGACATTAAATGTTTGACATAAAGAGCGTCTTAGTTCACTGTAGCCCTTAACTTTGCCAGAGACATTCCAATTACCTAACTAGGTGTTAGCGTCACCTAAGGGAGGCTTTATGCACATTTTCTTTATAGTTAATGCTTGAAACTTTGGCAAAAGATGACTTATCTATAACTCTGGAAAGAATGAAGTCATTGTTATTTGGTTAAATGCACTTCATTATAAATTTTCCATGGGAAGGATGGATTTTCTCTCTTTTGTTCTTACTGAATCAAGCCATTTAGATCTGAAGTCATCATGGCATGATGAAATGCTTAAAAGTCAATAAACAAAATATGAACATATTCAACAGAAAACAGCTCATTTGATGAGTAAGATGAATGATTAATAAAATTACATACCCGTTAAGAGTGATAGCATTATTGTTCACTCAGGCATGTATCTTTTAAAAACAAACTGGATCAAAATATAAATCTAGCATTTATTGGAATTTCTCACTTTTAATACAATTTACTTACTGAAGCACAGGCCAAAATTCCAAAAAATCCAACCTTCTGTACTAGGTTTTGTACTGCCAGCTTAGCCCGGGAGGCAAAGTCCTATATGAAAGAAGGATATCAAAACATTAATGAAAAGTACAAGGAATAAGGAAAAATGACTGTTTATAGAGTTTATAATATTAAATGCCTCATGATCTGAAAGCATTGATTCATTTAATAAGATGAATTATTTTAAAAATTACAGGTTGCACAGGAAAACATGCAAATAGAATCTTTTTAAAAAATACATATTTTATTGATTTTTTTACAGAGAGGAAGGGAGAGGGATAGAGAGCTAGAAACACCGATGAGAGAGAAACATCGATCAATTGCCTCCTGCACACCCCCTACTGGGAATGTGCCGGCAGCCAAAGCACAAGCCCCTGACCGGAATTGAACCCAAGACCCCTCAGTCCTTAGGCCCATGCTCCATCCACTGAACCAAACTGGTTAGGGTGCAAATAGAATCTTGATAGAACATTGATTACATCCTTAATGATAAACTTGTACCAGATTTCAAGACTAAGCTAAAACATTGTGACTTCAGTTGTTGGATCCCCTCTGGATTATCTAGGGGTGAACAAAATGCTATAAACTAACCGTGAACCAACTCATTTTTTTTTTTAAATACTGGCCTACCACATCTGTCTATTTCTCTTTCCATCTGTAACTCACCAGACTTACTCCCAGATTAATACCAAGGTAAGAAATCATAGGATTTTTCAAGATAGCCAGTATGAAGACACTGGGGCTGATCACTAGCCAGAAGATGGAAAAACAGTTATGTGGCAATAACTAAGCATTCATTACACCCAAAAGCAAACATTCTACATTTGCACAGCCTGTGCTAGTTTTTATAAAATGTTTTCGCAAACATTTTACTTGAGCCTTTCAATAATCCCAGGATATAAATAGGGCAGATTCTTCAGACTCTAAAATCAGTGGGGTTTTTTTCCCCCTCTATTGCCATTTGTGATGCTGAAACATACATTTGGCTGGCTAATTTATTTTCACAATTTTCTTCTTCCAACATATTGATGCTACAATTATATACATGTACTAGAGGCCCAGTGCATGCACTGGTAGGGTCCCTGGCGGCTGCTGGCAGGGACCTCCCTCCCTTCCCCCAGCTGGCCCCATCCCCTGGTCAAACTCCCGAACAACTCCCAGTCGAGGGGACAATTTGCATACTATGCTTTTATTATATAGGATATGTTATTCTTAAAAATGCCATTCTGACATTAGACTATAATTCTTTTCTGATTTTGAAATGGCATATACTCCAATCAAAATTTCAATGGAAAATAAATGATGATAAAAATATTAGTGTGTAAATGTCTTTTTAAAAAAATACATATTTTTATTGATTTCAGAGAGGAAGGAAGAGGGAGAGAGAGATGCAAACATCCATGATGAGAGAGAATCATGGATCGGCTGCCTCCTGCACGCTCCCCACTGGGGATCGAGCCCACAACCCGGGCATGTGCCCTTGACCAGAATCGAACCTGGGACCCCCCAGTTCGCAGGCCGACGCTCTATCCACTGAGCCAAACCAGTTAAGGCTGTAAATGTCTTTTTAAACAGTGTTCACATCATAGAATATCTTCCTCTCTCTTTGGTTCAATGCTCTAATACGCAACAATCTTATAGAAAGGTCAGAATATAAAAAATAGAAGGTTCCTTCATAGAATAGAAACGGGATTTAAAGCACTTCTCTAATTCACAACTTATGTTGTGTATTTCTACTTAAAAACATACACACACACACACACACACACACACACACACACACAACAAAAAGTCTTTAACAAATATGTAGAATAACCCTAGCAAATTACAACATTAAATATTAAAAATTTAAAAATAATAATACCTTCATCCTACTTACTTATTGAGGATGGTGAGAAAGTCAAAGGAATTAAATCAATAATGGATATGTATTTTAAAAGATATTAATATAACCACTTTCAAGTATATTGACTCTCAAAGTTAATCATTAACTAAATTCTACAATGCAACTTTTATAATTTTACAATTTATTTCCAAAGAGAGAATTTTTCTTTTGGAAATTAGCCTTATTTTTTCAGTAAGTCATTTTATCAGATTTAATATTTTTAAACAACTGAATGACTGCAGTAAAGGGCACTTTCCATTTTCATTCAGATTTATTTTTCCCCCTTAAATAAACAACTATTGCATTATGAATGAAATATTAATTTAAAAACTGTTAAAAATATAATAAAATCAGCTTTCCAAAATAACATTTTAAAACAAATTATACTTTTTCTTTCAAATAATTTGTACAATCCAAATTACTAAATTTGTCATTTATAAGAAGTACTAAACAAAAACTAGTAAGGCATAATAAAAAGAAATGTTTTGAGTTTTTAAAATATCAAACAATCCTATTAGATTACAAATGAGTTATAAAACTGTCATTAATATAGCCTACGAGTTAAAATATAAATTCAGGAAAATGCCTTCTTTTATAGCCCTTAATATCTTCACAACAAATCCACTCGAAAAAAAAAGAAGGGGAGGTCAGTGGGGAAAAAAAAAAAAAAAAAAAAAAAAAAAAATATATATATATATATATATACACACAAATTTTATTTTAAAGACAACATATTTATAAATATATTTTCCAAGTCAGACATATGTGGGAACATTTTTCTATCAAAGAATTTATATACTCTTCAATATGTAAAATTATGGAAAATTAGATTTTTGCATAAAATGGTATAAACAAGGTCAACAGTATTTAGCAGGTTTGGTGTCCTGTTTTCTTTAAAAAAGTTTTTTTTCCCCGATTACAGTTGACATACAATATTATAGGTGTCTCTTTTCTTTTTATCTTAATTTCAAGGCTTTAGAATCTTATTATTATTTATTTAAACCAGGTGACTGTTAAACTGATGGTGTTTTTCTACTAGAGAAAACACACATATACATTTAAATATAAAAATAGTATAATTATACCAATTGGTTTATATAAAAATGATTAAACATTATACAGATCACTTAATATACAAAATAATAAAAATATTTAAGCCTACAGAAGTTCAAGGAAGCATGTTTTTAAAAACATCCTGAAAGGAGACATTTTATCCCTTTGAGGCAGAATCTCTGTACTCAACAGAAATCAGACAAGAACAAAGGAAAATAAGACTCCTTGTTCTTTCAGATGCCTGGGTGCCCATCATCAATTATTCTTAACAGTGTTTCAAGAATTTTTGTTTGAGGGAAGACTTACGCTATTCAAATAAATGAAGTAGAAACCTCCCTTAACCATTTTCTTTTTTAAAATTAATTTTTAGCTGGCACATCTTACAAGGAAAACAAATTAAGTGCCTTTTTAATGGGGAGTTTTTACTTTTTAAAAAGTCTGAAAGTCATGTACTGAAAATGGATTTCATAAATCTCATTATGTGCTTAACACACACACACAGTGACCATGCTACTTTCAGTTCCTATAATTTACTTTCCAGGTCTTTCACAATATTCTCAGAATTAAAATTATACTTATACTTTCAACCACCCATACTTATTTATTTAAATTAATGTTTTTCCTTGCCTGTGTAATTTAAGTAAACTCAGGGGATCACTGTATTAGATAATACAACAAATCTAAAATATTTTACAATAGTAAAAGAACTCATGTTTAGATTTCATAGACACAGCATATTTTGTTTTTATTTTAAACTTATTTCACTTTAAAGGCATATATTCAAAAGTTACTGATATGGGTCTAGAGGTTTATTAATACATTTTTATGGAAAATATCATTCTTTTACTGTCGAAAAAATCATTCTTTTACTGTCTAAAATATTCTACATGTAGTTGTACTTTCCTGTTTGTTGCACTGTAGTTTAAAATTTCTTTATTTTAAAAAATAACTTGGTACTTTTTCATTATCTGCATAATTTGACAGCTCTTTCTTGACATGTTGATTTTAAAGTAATATTATATAGGCATTAAAATATTTATACTTCCCCCTGCTTTAAAATAGAAAGAACTGTGCTGTGGGTATATGATTTGACAATAAACCCAAATACTAGTAAACACACAAACATCACAAACCATCAAAAAATTCCTCTTTTACTAAAGTTTAAAAGAACCATTTCAAAACAAATTTGCTATTTTTTAGATCATCAAGTAAGATATATAAGGCAAGGAAAAGTATGTACCAATAATAAACAATAATATCTTAAATAAAAAGTTTAACAAATTAGTATGTTAGGTATTCAATATTCAAATAAAATGTAAAAGAAAATTAGTATTTCATTTTAATGGTTTCAGAGTATTTATGGGAACAATGTAGTAAGTTTTATTTGATTACTTCCTCAATTGTTATTCTTCATTTTTTAAAAATCTGTACAACTAAAACCAAATTCCTTTAAATAGTTTCATTTCTCTGGATTCACATTTCACAATATTTACCTATTTCACAATTTAAGTGCCTGAGAGGCAAGTTTCATTCTCTCGCTCTACCTAAATAAATAGCATGCATTTACAATTATCACTTTCCATTTTTAAAAAAAACATCACTCTCCATTTTTAAAAAAATAAACAAAATACAAATAAATAAAATGATCTTCCCTACTCCCACTGATATTTATGCTTCTGAAAGGAAGAATGAGAGACACTAGAAATATTTCCCATTGACTACAAGAAGACAGATGAAGAAAAGTTAAATCCTTATCACTGAGATTTAATGGATTAATAATATTAATAATAAACCACACAAAGCCTTCAAATATAAATATTCTGCATTATTGTTGCTTCACATTTTTTCCCCCCTAAGAAATACATTTATGATTAAGGGAGAAGAGAAACTGTATTGCTAAGCATAATTAGCTTATAAAATATTAGTCTTTGAATCTAAAGATGTCAGATTAGGGCTAAATACTTCAAATGGCAACAGTTATCTATTTCATTTTCATAAGTGGTCACATGAAATTTCAAGATCTCTTTAAAAAGTGACAGTAAATTCCTATACATGTTAAATGACTGCAATATTATCATAGATAAATATGATTTGGTTAATAGTTGATGTTAGAGTTGACCTGTCACCATTAATGTAATGGTAAATTTTATGAATTATCTTTCCTCTTAATCCATGATTTTAAAAAAATATATATTTTATTGATTTTTTATAGAGAGGAAGGGAGAAGAATAGAGAGTTAGAAACATGAGAGAGAAACATCGATCAGCTGCCTCCTGCACACCCCCTACTGGGGATGTGCCCACAACAAGGTATATGCCCTTAACCAGAATCGAACCTGGGACCCTTCAGTCTGCAGGCTGACGCTCTATCCACTGAGCCAAACTGGTTAGGGCTTAACCCATGATTTTTAAAACTGCTGAAAATGCTCTTCTCGGGTTTGGTATTAAAAGTGGTTCCACAGCCAATATTAAAAACCACAGAGTAAATGTTGCAATAATAATTCCTTGTGTAAAAGGGAAATTTATATTAGAATATATTGTATTTGTGAAGTTCTTTTGCCATCTAAAACATGTTAATATGTCCTAGTCAATTGTGTTGTGGCAAGCAAGTTAAACTCTATTAACCAGAAATGGGGCTACATAGTAATAATGACAATGTTGTAAGCTGTTTCAGCATCTTTGACACTCTTTCTGAAATATTAATTTGTTATTAATATCCCAATAACCATGTAATTATTTTCTACAATGTTATCATATTCCACATAGTAAATAACAAATGAAAGGGTACAATAATTCTCATCTACATGGAAAGTACAATGAATCATAATTCATAATCTTTAAATCTTTCTCCTCTTAAAAACAGACTAAAAGGTGTCTTAACTGCAACTTTCTCCCATTATTGGAGCTCTTTATGAGTGATTTTCATATAAAAATGTACAGCATTAATTCACTCAGTTCAACTGTTCACTCAATTCAGTGAAAAAAATACTTTTGAAGTATATTTTGAAAAGAGTTACACACCATCTATTCTGTTCTTTGAATTATAATGGACTCAAACACACTCATGAAGGAAATAAACTCTAAGATAACAAGAAAAAATGGGATATTAACTTGATAAGATAAATTATTATGACAGTAGGAAGTAGTTAATAAATTTAAGATGCTGGATTACAAAATGCACACACATTTACCAGAAAATAGTAATCAGGACAGTGTTGTGTAACTTTTTCTGAAAATGAAATGTTTTGAAGTCCAATTTATGGCATTTACATTATTAAATCAGAGATGATGACTGGAATTTAAATAAAGTAAAAATTAGGGCACAATTCTAAAATAGTATAAATAGAATACAGCACATAAACACATTTCCATAAAGAAAAGCAAAATTTTATTCTGAAACTAAGTTAGAGATTTAGAAATTTTAAGAAGAGATTCTAGAGTTCTGAATCAAGATGGTGACATAGAAGAATTATGAACTCACTTCCTCCCACAAACAAACTGAATATACAGCTGCAACCTCTGAAAGAAATCCAGAAACTAGCTGAGTGATTTCTAGTCTGATTCCCTGGATTTTTGTGGCTGCCCCTGAGGACATATCCCTGATAGCCTGACTCTGGTAGCCAGTGGGGCTTGTGTTCATAGGTTCAAGGGATGGTAGCAAACACAGAAACAGTTCTTAGCTAGCTATTCCTACAGGGTTCAGTGCAGAGCGAGGAAACAAAAATGTCCATATTCCAATCTTCCCCTCACAGGAGTATATTTGCATACTTTAAAATTTGCTGCCTGAAGACTGTATCTAGATGCTGAGTAATCTACTCCCCTTTGGGACAGTGAACGGTCTCAGCACACCCTCAACAACTGGGAGACACTAAAAACAAAAACAATAGACAAAAGGCAATGGCAAAGGACTGAGAGACAACCAAAGAGCTAGGGCAGAGTTGAAGGATAAGGCTCATCTCCTACAGGAGGTCACTCCTTAGGAGTGGGAGAGGTGGCTGTTTCATCTAATACATAGAAACCAACACAGAGAGTGAGTCATGAAAAATGAAGAAACAAAGGAATAAGTTCCAAAGGAAAAACAAGATCAAAAACCTTAATGAAATGAAGATAAGTGATTTATCTTATAGAGTTCAAAATAATGGTCACAAACATGCTCACTGAGGTCAGGAGAACAAGGCGTAAAGAGTGAGAATTTCAACAAAGATCTAACTAATAAAAGAGTAACATGCTATTTGACTGTACCTTTGTGACACCCACCAGCCAATCAGGAGTGAGTATGCAAATTAACCCAACAAAGACAACGGGTTAATTTGCATATGCGGGTGTGAGCCTCTGAGCAGTGTAGGAAGGCGAAAAGGCGGCAGTGGCCAGAGCGAAGGCAGCGCCGGGAGCCAGGGAAAGGAAGGTCCATTCTGGCACGAATCTTCGTGCATCGGGCTTCTAGTGGAAAATATAATAAAGTCCCATATAGAAGTCACTGAGGTGAAGACTACAATAACTGAACTAGAAAACTCAAAAGAGGAGTTCAACAATAGACTACCTAAAGCAGAAGAAAGAATCAGCAAACATGAAGACAGGGCAGTATAAATCCCCCCCATCAGAGGAGCAAAAACAAGAAAGAATGAAAATGAGTGAAGATAGCTTAAGAGACTTATGAGACATCAAAGGAATATATATTTATTTACATTATAGGAATCCCAGGAAAAAAGAGAGAGTATAGGGAATAAAAGTTATTTGAAGAAATAATGGCTAAAAACTCCCATATCCTGATGAAGAAAATAGACATCCAGATTTGGGAAGCTTGAAATTCCAAAAAAGTTGAATCTAAAGAGACCCACAGCAAGACACATTATTAATTAAATTGCAAAAGTTAAAGACAAAGAGAGAATCTAAAAGGCAGCAAGAAAAACAGCATGTTACGATGCTACATATAAGGGAACCCCATAAGACGATAAGCACATTTTTCAACAGAAATTTTGAGAGCCAGGAGGGAGTGGCACAAATATATTCGAAGTACTGACAGAAAATAACTTCCAACCAAAAATACTTTATCCAGCAAAGTTGTCTTTCAGAATCAAAAGGAGAAATAGTTTTCCAGATAAGCAAAATCTGAAGGAGTTTAGTACCACTAGACCAGCCTTACAAGAAATGTTAAAGCTGAAACAAAAGGACACTAATTAGTAATATGAAAACATATTAAAGGAGAAACCAAGATGGTGGTATAGGTAAACACCTTAACTGCTACCTCGCACAATTTCAAAACTACAACTAAAAGACAAAACGGACATCATCCAGAACCACAGGAAGGCTGGCTGAGTGGAAATTCTACAACTAGAAGGAAAGAGAAAAGCACACTGAGACTCACAGGAGCTGCGGAAGACAGGAGTATGGAGGCACGAATGCGAAGAGGGCTGGCAACTGAGTACGTGGCTGGCTTTCTCAATTGGGAAGGAGATAAAAGCTCCCGACTGCTCTTAACTCCAGTTCCGAGTGAGACTCTGGGGACCCAGACTCATACGAGGAGAAACTGGACTGCCTGGCAATGGGCGAAACGCAAGGGCGGCTTTCTCTCAGAGGTGCTTGCAGCGATTACCGCGTGACACTGAGACCCAGGGGCCTCTTAGGGCAGAGCCCATGGGAAGCCATTGCTGCTTGCTCCGCCCTGAGATCCCACCCCACGAAGCCATTGCTGTTTGCTCCGCCCTCTCCACGCTGAGCACAGAGGCTTTTGCGTAGGAATGGCCTGGTTCTTTGAATTCTAAACTTACCTAAAAAACTGCAGCTGAGTAAGAGAGACCCAGAACATTCAAAAGAAGGCCCAAGGCCCCACAGCAGCTTGCACTGCTTCACAGCTGGGCCTCATCTGGGCACCTCCAAAACCCAAACAAAGAAGAGGAATCTGTAGATCTCTCCATAGCTCCTGCTGGGTGGCCTCAGGCCGAGGCTAAATTAGCACCTACTTGGAGATCCAAAAGCCAGTGTACCCAGGTGTCAGAGTGGGACCATCCAGATTACAACTCCTCAGATCCATAAGGGACACACTCAGGGGGCAGACTCAGTGAGTACCAAAGCCCCACTGAAGCAAGTCTAGTCTCATAAGAATGTCTCCAGCACAGAAGTTCTCCCAGCGTAGACACAGCTGATCCTCACAGCCAACTGGCCTGGAGGTCAATTCCTCCCAGTGATACCAACAACAATTAAGACTTAACTACAACCAGGCTGTACACACAGTCCACAGAGGGGTGCACCAAGAGTGTCCACCTCAGGTTAACTGGGGAAGCCGACCCACTAGGCCCTATAAGACACCTAGCACACAAAGCCACTCTATTAACTCAGGGAAGCAGCCAAAATGCAGAGACAAAGAAACAGATCACAAACGAAAGAAATGGAGGAAAACAAAGGACTGGATATAAAATTCAAAACCACGGTTATAAGGCTTTTCAAGAATATCCTAGAAAAGGCCGATAAATTTAGCAAGACCCTCGAAGATATGAAAAAGGACCAACTAGAAATTAAACATACACTGACTGAAATAAAATATATCATACAGAGACCCAACAGCAGACTAGAGGATCCCAAGAATCAAGTCAAAGATTTGAAATACAAAGAAGCAAAAACACTCAACCGGAAAAGCAACAAGAAAAAAGAATCCTAAAAGTTGAAGATAGTGTAAGAAGCCTCTGGGACAACTTCAAGCATACCAACATCAGAATTATGGGGGTGCCAGAAGAAGAGATAGAGCAAGATACTGAAAACCTATTTGAAGAAAAAATGACTGAAAACTTCCCCCACCTGGTGAAAGAAATAGACTTACAAGTCCAGGAAGCGCACAGAACCCCAAACAAAAGGAATCCAAAGAGGACCACACCAAACACATCATAATTAAAATGCTAAGAGCAAAAGACAAAGAGAGAATATTAAAAGCAGCAAGAGAAAAACAGTTAGTTACCTACAAGGAAGCACCCACACGATTGTCAGCTGATTTCTCAACAGAAACTATGCAGGCCAGATGAGAGTGGCAAGAAATATTCAAAATGATGAATAGCATGAACATACAACCAAGATTACTCTACCCAGCAAAGCTATCATTCATATTTGAAGGGCAGATAAAGAGCTTCACAGATAAGAAAAAGCTAAAGGAGTTCATCACCACCAAACCAGTATTATATGAAATGCTGAAAGGTATTTATTCTTTAAGAAGAGGAAGAAGAAAAAAGTAAAGATAAAAATTATGAACAACAAATACCTATCTATCAACAAGTGAACCTACAAATCAAGTGAATTAAAAATGTGATGAACAGAATAAACTGGTGAATATAATAGCATCAGGGGCATAGAAAGGGAGTGGACTGATAATTCTCAGGGGGAAAGGGGTAGGGGGGTATAGGAAGAATCTGGACAAAAATCGTACACCTATGGATGAGGACAGAGGGTGGGGTGGGAACCGGGTGGAGGGGAGCTATAGGGGGGGAAAGGAGAAACAATTGTAATAATCTGAACAATAAAGATTTATTAAATTAAAAAATAAATAAAAGCAGCAAGAGCCCTGGCGGTTTTGGCTCAGTGGATGGAGCGTTGAACTGCAGACTCAAGGGTCCCATGTTTGATACTGGTCAAGGGCATGTGCCTTGGTTGCAGGCACATACCCAGTGGGGAGTGTGCAGGGGGCAGTTGGTCGATGTTTCTCTCTCATCGATGTTTCTGACTCTCTATCCCTCTCCCTTCCTCTCTGTAAAAGAATCAATAAAAATATATTAAAATATATATATAAATAAATAAAAGCAGCAAGAGAAAAACAGTTAGTTACCTACAAGGGAGCACCCATACGATTGTCAGCTGATTTCCCAACAGAAACTATGCAGGCCAGACGGGAGTGACAAGAAATATTCAAAGAGATGAATAGCAAGAACCTACAACTAATATTACTCTCATTCAGAACTGAAGGTCAGATAAAGAGCTTCACAGATAAGAAAAAGCTAAAGGTGTTCATCACCACCAAACCAGTATTATATAAAATGCTGAAAGGTATTCTTTAAGAAGAGGAAGAAGAAAAAGGTAAAGATAAAAATTATGATATTACATAATTTTATCTATCAACAAGTGAATGTAAAAATCAAGTGAATAAAAAAATCTGAGGAACAGAATAAACTTGTGAATATAACAGAATCAGGGGCATAGAAAGGGGGTGGACTGACAATTCTCAGGGGGAAAGGGGTGTGGGGGTGCAGGAAGAGACTGGACAAAGATCGTACACCTATGGATGAGGACGGGGGGGGGGGTGGTTTAAGGGCAGAGGGTGGGGTGGGAACCGGGTGGAGGGGAGCTACGGGGGTGGGGGGGGGAAAGAGTAACAATTGTAATAATCTGAACAATAACGATTTATTTAAGAAAAAAAAGAAAACATATTAAAGTATAAACCTCACTGGTAAAGGTAAATATATAGTTAAATTCAGGACAATTTAATGTGAAGATGGTGAGTTAATCACTTATAAAGCAAGTATGAAGTGTAAAAGACAAAAGAAGTAAAAATAATTTTTACTACAATAATTTGTTAATGAGTACACAAGATAAAAAGATGTAAATTATGACCCAAAACATAAAAATGTAGAGATTTATTCTTGTCCAGTATGGCTCAGTGGTTGAGAGTTGACCTATGAACCAGGAGGTCACAGTTCAATTCCCAGTCAGGGCAGATACCCAGATTACAGGCTTGATCCCCAGGATCCCCAGTGTAGTGCATGCAGGAGCAGCCGATCAATGATTCTCTCATCATTGATTAATTTCTCTCTCTCTCTCCCTAACCCTTCCTCTCTAATATCAATAAAAAATATATATATTTTAAATGTAGAGATTTATAATGCATTTGGCCTTGGATGGTTGGCTCAGTTGGTTAGAGCGTCATCCCCTTATGTCAAGGTTTTATTCCTGGTCAGGGCACATACAAGACTTTGGGTTGTGGGCACACAGTGCAATATATGGGTGCTGTAACATAGAAATCTGTACCTGAATCCTATCTGACCCTATTAACCAATGTCACCCCAGTAAATATAATTTTTAAAAAATGGGCAGAGGATCTGAGTAGGTGTGGAAACCCCTTTCACGTCCCACGTGGTTCAGGGTCCCAGTTCAGGGTTCGGGTTCTGGAGAAGGCCGCACACAAATGAAAAGAGACTAGAAAAGTATTAATTTGGGAATATTGGGGGCCAGGTGGGAGCCCACCTCTAGTGGGAAGACTACCCCCTGCTCTGGCCTTGCTATCCCTTTTATTAAGACTTTGGGATACACCCACAACCTTTAGGCAGGAAATTCCAATAACAGAAATTTACATGAGACAAACAGAGGTGGAGGCTGCTTCCACTAACAATGTTTCAACTAAACAGTAAGTGATTAGCTTGGACCTTTCAGAGTAATTAAGGTTGACCGCCTTTTGGATTTCCTTTCCACATCTCTCTATTAGCGGGACAAAGATTGGTTTCCAGCAAGTAGGTATTTTTGCAAAAAAGAGACATACATGTGGCCAACAGGTACACAGAAAGTGCTCACCATCAGTAATGAACAGGTAAAATACAATGAGATATCACCTCACAATTGTTAGAACAGCTATCATTAAAAAGACAAGAGATATGTGTTGGTGAGTATGTGAAGAAAGGAGAACCTCTGTGCACTGTTGGCAAAAATATAAAATACTACCACCAAATGATCCAGCCATTCCATTTCTGGTTATTGATCCAAAGGAAACAAAACAATCTAAAAAAAAAAAAAAATTACACACGTCCCAAGTTTACTGCAGCATTATTTACAATAGCCAAGACATAGAAACAACCTAAGTGTCCTCAATGGAGAAATGGATAAAGAAAATGTGGAATACAGTGATATAACACACACACAGAGTAAGTAATATTATTCAGATATAAAAAAAGAGAATCCTGACATTTGCAATAACATAGATGAACCTTGAGGGTATTATGATAAGTGAAATAAGCCAGAAAGAGCAAGACAAATACATAATCTCACTTAAACTAGTATATGGAATCTTAAAAAAATCCAAACCCAAAGTAATAGACACAGAGAACAGATTGTAGGTTGCCAGTGGCAGGGGGTGGAGGATGGGCAAAACAGGCAAAGTTGGTAAAAACATACACACTTCCAGTTATAAGACAAATAAGTTTTGGGGATGTAATGTATATAATATGTTGACTACAGTTAACAATACTATATTGTATATTTGCAAGTTGCTAAGAGAGTAGATCTTAAAAGTTCTCATCATAAGAAAAATTATAACTGTGTGGTTATGGACGTTAACAAAACTTATGGTAATTATTTTGCAATACGTATGTATGTCAAATCATTATGTTGCACATCTAAAACTGATACACTGTTCTATGTTAGTTATATCTAAATTTTTAAAATTTAGCAGTTAAAAAAACACAAGAAACCAGTCTCTTACAACTGGTTCACAGATGTGGCAAAAATCAAATATGAGAAATCTGTATACTCCAATGTGTAATAAGCAAAAGTTGATCTGTCTTTTCAGACCCCAGCCAGTACACTAACTTTTTAGAGTTCAAGATAATGATTGGAGGCCCTGACTGTACAGTTCAGTTAGTTAGAGTCTCATCTTGATACACCTTGGTTGTGGGTTTGATCCCCAGTCAGGGCACATACAAGAAACAACCAATGAATGCATAAATAAGTGGAACAACAAACTGATGTTTCTCTCTCTCTAAAATAAAATAAAAAAATGATTGCAAAAGAGTATGGATTCTCTAGGTAGAATGATCTATTGCCTGCTTTTGTCGCTGTCTAAAAATAGGACTATGATTTTCTTTTCTGTGAGGTACAGAAAAAATAAAGGCCTCAAAGTTATTAACCTAAAGGCGATTGTGCCTGTAGTAGGTTCTATGGCACTTCCTCCACATTAACCCTTTCAAAAATCATGTAATAATGATCAGTAAGATTTTTCACATAAAACTATACATAAGGAATATATAATCTGGGAACAACACACATTTCAGAGAGATGTGTTCAAAATATGAGGCTATCAGCTATATCTGGGTCAAAATCAGGATTAAATGGATGTCTGCATGTACTGATGTACTAGTTATCAAATTTACTCTGGAGGGATGAGGCAGTAAAAGTATTCTTTTAACTGAGGCATGACGGATATACAGTAAGGTACACATATCTAAAATATACATCTTGATGAAACTCAATGAACACACCCATGTAACTACCACCAAGATCCAGATATAGAACATTACCAGAACTCCAGAAACCCCACTGGTGGCACTCCTAGTAATTACTCCTTACCCCAAAATAAACACTATCATTGACTTGTATTACACAGATGTAGCTTGCCTATTTTTGAACTCTACATAAATGGAATTAAACAGTAGGTCTTCTTTTATGTCTGGCTTCTGTAGCTCTACATTATGTCCATGTGATTACATGTAGCAATTATGAATTTCTTGCTGTTGCTGTATAGTATTCCATTGTATGAATATACCACACTTTATTTACTGTTGGTGAACATTAGGACTGTTTCGACTTTGGGGCTATTATGAATAAGGCTGCTATGAAATTCTTGTACAAGTCTTTTGGCACATCTTCCTGTTGCACATAAATTTTCAAATGGAATTGCTGTATCATAGGGTATGTGTATGTTTAACTTTGGTAGATAGTTCCAAACATTTATCAAAAGTGGTTGTAACACAGATTACTCTTAATAGTGCTTCCATGTTGACAATTAATAATCTCAATTGAAAGAAAAATCTAAAGGATTTTCCTCTGCTACAGATGGTTCTAATGATTGTGTTTGTGGTCAACAGCAGTTCTGATAATTCAAATGAAGATTAAATAAATCCAAACATATAAACAGAGGAAAAGCAAAGCTTTAAGTATTTTAAATGCTGAGCTATGACAAAACTATATATATATTTTTCGTTCACAGAATCATAGAAGACAAAATTAGAATATTTTCCCCAAACCAGAATTCTTATTTAAAAGCTATTAAATTCAACCAAATAAAGCTGTTAAACCACTATATGCAAGGTAATAAAAATACAGAGATAAGGACACAGTGGTCCAATCATTCATTCAACAAATGTTTATCAGGAGTTTATACATGCCAAACACTACCATAGGAGCAGGTACATACAACACTGAGTCAAACTGATAACAACCTGGACCCTCACACAGCTCACGTTTTAGTGGGAGGAGAGAAAAATCTATAGAATGGAGGGGCAGAGATGGTGTGATTTTAAATAAGATGGTCATAGAAGGCCTGACAGAAAAGGTGACATTTGATCAAAATCCTAAACGAGGTGAGGGACTAAGCCAGGCTACGAACTTAGTGAAAGCGAGTTCCAGCAAGTTCATTCCACTGAGAGAGAAATAGATAACCCAGGGTGTGTATACGGGTGGTGGGTTGCAACTGTTAAAGCGAAGGGGAAAGAGATGATGAACAATTCATGAAATCTACAATGCAAGGGAGAAAATGGAAAACAAAAACGATGAAACGTTCTTACAGATACAATACGAACACCAATCTACAGAGTTCTTGGGTATCAAAATGATAAGAGTACCGATTGCACTGTCTTCAAACCTCTCGGAGCCAGTTTCTTATCTTTTCTATAAGATGGTGATGATAACACCCATCACCATGACCAGTAAGAGACAAAACTGATTATGGGACAAGTTGGTTTAGAGTGAAGTTATATTACTAACTGTCAAAGATGAAAAAGCCTGAGAGTCAATGGAATAAAGTATCTTGTCAGAATTCCTGATCAGACATGATGAGCTCAGTTTTAATGCAATCTCACAACTCGGGGGATGACAGGTTTTTGTTTGTTTTTAATATAAAAATAGCAACATTTTAATATCGAGAAGGAAGCAGGAAGGAAGGAAATGCATTAAGAATGAAAAATTTATCAAATCTGCCTTGTAGTACCACCAACTGGTTTATTAAACCCTCCATCACAAGAAGGTAGAGAGAAATAGCTGAGATTACTACACTTGAATGCTAGTTCTTTCCTTTCTAATTTTATATTTCAATCACAGTTTACATTCAATACTATTTTGTATTAGATTCAGGTATACAGCATCATGGTCAGATAATCATACTTTACAAAGTGTTCCCGAATTCTAGTTCTTAACATATTCTTGTCTCCAGAAAGAGAAAATTTTTTAGTTATTTAGACCTGTAATGGTTATCTCACTACTAATCTTAAAACTCACGAATAACCTATTAAACATAAAATATCTCTTGGGTAGTCTAGAAAGAAAGAAAATATGGAAGAAGTAAGGTTTTCAGAGGCCTCTTCGGGGCTGACCATCAGTATTTAACATTTTCAGATTAAAAAAAAAAAAAAAAAAAAAAGAGAAGTATTTTTGGAAGTTCAGATAAGCATACAGTACTTTCTTCCTCCTTTTCATAGTCCAGCCAAATTAAAATTAAAGGTCAAGTAACCAGCATTAAAATTGGCCAGTATCTGCTGCTTCCTTTTCCTCTGTCCATCTCTCTCCCCATTGGAAAGAAACCTAATAGTAATTCTCAGGCAGGCAGGCATCTATTCCTATCAGTTCCTGCTTAGCCACTACTTGAAAATGAGATGACTCTGTAGCCCAAGAACAACAGTGCTCTAGACACTCAGGGAAAATGTCTGAGTATGCAAGATTTATTAGAAATGACACATACAGGTAATAAATTTTTCTTTTCTTCTCGTTTTCCTGTCTGAAGTCAGTTATCTCCTCATGTCTCACCAGAAAGGGCTTTTACCAAAATCTCAGTTGATGCTGGGGGTGGAGAGAGGAGGGGGAATCAACTCCAATTTTTAGCACTTTATAACAAATTGTATTTTGGTTACAAGTAAGTAATAAATAACATTTCCAGATTCAGACTGGAATCTGAAAAACAAAAAGCATATGATAAGCTGCTGTGTATGTAACACAACAAAAATAGTCCAAAGCTTTGCAAACTAAGTCAGTATGGAATTTATAAAAGTGTCAGGGACAGGAAACTTAAGAGACTGAAAACAAAGGCTAAAGATAAATGGGATCTTCTCCATTATGAGAAATGTGAGTAGTGGACTTCTTTCCCAGGACAGAACCAGTTCTACTTAATAGATTTATAAATAGCCCTGGAAAAAGGAGCAGGAAGTTTAAGTTCCAAATCTATAGTTGAAATGAGAAGTGCCAAATTTATGACAATAAATTGGCAGGTAAATTTCAATGTGGACAAGAGTAAGATAACACATTTAGGGAAAATGTATTTAAATGTAAAATAATGAGTTATAAAAGTTTTGAGATATGAACAAAGAAACGGGAAATGGAAGCAGTCTCCCAAGTAAACAGCTTATTGAAGTAAACAACGTATTAAAAACATTAGCAAATCAGAACTGTAGTTGTAGAAATCTGAAAAACATGAGTATAGTAGTTGCCCTGGAAAATGATGTGCAGTTTTGATAACTTCATGGTAGGAAGGATATAGAAGAATTAGATAAACATTTCTGAAAAAAAAAAATTAAAGTACTCTAAGTGTTTGAGGGCTTTTAGATATAAAAAGTAAATGGTCACATTCTCTAGACTGGGTAAAGGCAATTAACTGAAATCTGAAGAATTATAAAAAGAGGAAAGGAGAACTGTTAAAAAAATCTTACAAGAATGAGAGACAAATTTAAGCAAATGGAAGCACTGCTTTAAATAATAGGCTATGAATTTTATGAAGTTGGTATCTCAAGAAGTAGTAAAAATACAAATGTTTACAAGTTTAGATAAATTGATGCAGATTTATATCGGGGGAAAGGGACAAGGAATCTAGAATATATGTCTACTTTTGAGGGGAGCACTAGATTAATTATCATGCCCACTTCCTGATCCACTACATAGTGCTTTAGTCTAAAAGCATGACAGCTCGCCCTGGCATAATTCAGTGGTTAGAGCATGGGCCAGAGCAGTGAAGGATCTCAAGTTTGATTCCTAATCAAGGACAGGTACCTGGGTTGCAGGTTTGATCCCTGCCCTGGTGGGAGGCAACTAATCAATGTGTCTCCTTCAAATTGCTGTTTCTTTCTCTCTCCAACCCCCTACCACAAATCAATGGGAAAAATATCCTCCAGTAAAGATAAACAACAACAAAAACACAACAAAAGAAAACAAACAAAAACATGACAGGTTATGTTTTTACCTTGTAAGGACCAAGACAAAAAAATGGGAAGAACACTCTACCAAGAGAAATTTCCTTAAATATTCAGCAAGAGAACTACAGATCTATTATTGCAAACCACACACTAATTTCTATCTAATTAGAAACAAAAACTTCTGTAATATGAAATGAGCATAATGGTAATCCTGACATCATGTCTTATAAGAAACTCTGGTCTTGGGGCCAGGACCCTGGGAGCACTCAGCAGTCATAAGAGAATGTGGGCGTATATTTAGTATGTTCACTGATTTGCAAACTCATGAGCAAAATCACAGCATACATGTCTGTTGGTCCAAGTTTCAATGAAAGAGCCCTTTCTAAAGGCATTTTACAAAAGGTGTTTGAAACATAAACCTGAAAAAAAAATCTTTAAGTTAGTTTAACAAAGGTAACCTAATCCTTACCCCCTGCTTATTTTTTCCCCCTATCTGTAAGCAGGTGTGCAAATGAAAAGAAAAAAGCAGACATAAACGAAAACTGTATTCTACCCAATGTCAAAGCAAACTAATAAGAAAAACAAACATTTATTATTTACTGAGCTTTGTTAAAGGCCAAGCTATATTAACCTCTTTTTTTCCCTTCATCTTAAAATCATCTAATTTCAATTAGAATAACTTCATCGAAATAATTTTTTCTATTTTAATTTGATCATTGAGAGTTAGTGAGCATTGCTAGAATATAAACAACTTTAAACTTCCATTACTTTGTATTCTTTCCTGTGAGGAATAACTAAATCAAATATTTCCCCATGTTCTTTCATCTAAATTTATTTTGTTACAAAAAAATTAGGCAAATAAAAATTATTTTTAGAAAAAAATTATTTTTAGGAGGCTGGATTTAAAAGTATTCATTAAATTTATTTATTTAAAAAAATATTTTTGTTGACTTCAGAAAGGAAGGGAGAGGGAGAGAGAGCTAGAAACATCAATGATGAGAATCACTGATCAGCTGCCTCCTACACGCCCCCTACTGAGGATTGAGCCTGCAACCCAGGCATATGCCCTGACCAGGAATCAAACAGTGACCTCCTGGTTCATAGGTCAATGCTCAACCACTGAGCCAGGCCAGCCGGGCCATTAAATTAATTATTTAAGTAAAAGTCTGCCGAGATGAATACAGAAATGCACAACTAAAAACAAATGGATTCAGAAAAGTACAGAGAATAGATAATTTCCTAGAGACCATTCAATAGCTTGCATCAAATTATAGCTCTCTGTCCTGTTCCGTTAGTTACTATTATAAGAATGGGTTCAAGAAATAGAGAAGAGCCAGAAAATGAAGAAAGATAAAAAGTCTGGGAGAGGGGTGGCGAAGAGTTTATTTTATTTTTTTTAAATTATTGATTGACTAGAGAGAGAGAGAGAGAGAGAAAGAGGAAAGCAGAACAAGTGGGAAAAGGAGAGGGAGAAAGAGAGAGAGAAATTTGTTGTTCCACTTATTTATGTTTGTTGTTCCACTTATTTATGCATTCATTGGTTGATTCTTGTATGTGCCCAGACTGGAGATTGAATCCACAACCTTGGTATATGGGAATGATGCTCTAACCAGTTGAGCCACCCGGCCAGGGAAAAGAGTTTAAATAAAGTAAAAGTTTCCTGAGAAAGCAAATAAAATGAGGCATTAAGAATTCCATCATAAATCATGCTAAGTGTGTTTAGAGATTACAAATGTGTGTTATGTGTGACAGAGAGCACTCTGACTCCTGGAGACCCTATGAATGAGTGACATCCACAATGTTCTGTCCTTAGCAGACAGCCCTGTTCAGCTCCTGCAGACGCATGCCTATGGCTTCTTTTATGGACTACAACTACAGAATTATTTTAAATGCTACCTTTTCTTGTGGAACCAAATGCAAGCAAGTGACTTTTATGTACCAAAGCAACTCCGCTAGTCAGTCGCAATATCCTGCAACAGAATCCTTCAAGAGAGACCACTGAAAATTGCTTAATCTTGATAGTACTTTGTGGTAAAATCATGAGCCAGCTCAAAAGAAGAAAAGGCCTGCCTTTTCAAAAACTAAACGTTGTTTGGGTGTGGTTGGATGATTCTGAAAAGAGAAACTACAATAAGCCTTGGCCTTTAAATGATAAATAAAAAAAAAATTGTTTAAGGTGTCTCTGATGCTCCTTAAGACAACGTTTATCAGTTAACCCTTTGCAAACAAGCAAGAGATCATGAGAGCAGGAAGCTTTTCTGTGGAACTCCTGACACAACACAAACCATAGCAAAGCTTAATGCAAACCCTCTAGAGTCCACGTTGACAAATTCTTTAACAAGCCCTGTGGTTGCAGGGAAGCTGGTTTCACTCTGACTCACTCCTACTCAAATAGTTTACTGGAAATGAAGGGGAGGGGGAATTTTCAGAGAAGTCATGTGATGGCCAGACAAACCACAGCCAGCAAAGGTTCAACAGAGTCAAAAACAGGTCCCAGCAACAACTGGCACCCAGAGTGTTCAAATGGCCCTAAATTATATGAGAATGAGTCCTGGTGGGTTTCAGATCATCCACACCAGGGACTCTTTCATAAATCTCTGTATGTAAAGGAACAGAAACTTCACAAGGGGAAAAACCAGCAGGCACTGACATGGTGTGGGCAGCTACAAACACTTCATAGGAAAATGTGCTTAACAGAGAATAGCATCAAAGGAACGTTAAAGCACTTAAGTGAGTGTATAAATAATCATTATTAAATGCTTTCCCATAGTCTCTAAACTCAAATGATCAAACAGATATTCTATCATCAAAAGAACGTCAAAAGAACCTTTAATTATCCCCATATATGAGGGGGATATTCACTGGGTAACGCATAAAAAGAAAATGCACTGGCCATAAGAATGAGAACTACCATTGCAATGAACAAACTTTATTTTGGTGTTATGTGTTTTCATTAATAAAAGAACGTAAATAACTTGAAATTTCTAAACAGGATAAAAATTCTATCAAGCTAATAAAAGTTTTGTGACCTTAAATATATTTATCACAAATTAGTAAGCGAAAAGTTAGTAGTATTTAAACTTAATTGGGATTTAGCTTCAATAAATCAGACAAGTGGCAAGTTTTAATTATTACTTTTTAACCCTCACCTGAGGTTGTGTTTTTTTAAAAATATATTTTATTGATTTTTTACAGAGAGGAAGGGAGAGAGATAAGAGTTAGAAACATCGATGAGAGAGAAACATCAATCAGCTGCCTCCTGCACGCCCCCTACTGGGGATGTGCCCGCAACCCAGGTACATGCCCTTGACCGGAATCGAACCTGGGACCTTTCAGTCCTTAGGCTGACGCTCTATCCACTGAGCCAAACCAGTTTCGGCTGAGGTTGTTTTTTGTTTTTTTTTAAAATATATTTTTATTGATTTCAGAGAGAAAGGGAGAGGGAGAGAGACAGAAACATCAATGATGAGAGAGGATCATTGATCAGATGCCTCCTGCACGCCCCTACTGAGGTTCGAGCCCACAACCCAGGCATTTGCCCCTCACCAGAATCGAACAGGGTAGGTACCCTTCAGTCTGCAGGCCAACACTCTACCCAATGAGCCAAACTGGCTAGGGCTGAGGGTATGTTTTTATTAATGTTTAGAGAGAGAGAGAAATGTCAATGTGAGAAACATACATTGGTTACATCCTGTACGTGCCCCCACTGGGAATAAAACCTGTAACCTCGGTATGTGCCCTGATGGGAAATCGAACCTGCAACCTTTTGTGTATGGAACGACGCTCCAATCAAGTGCAGGGAACAAGTTTTAATTAGTTTAAATACCGCAGCCCTAAACAAAAGCTAAAAAATGTTCCCTTAAAATAAGATTAAATTCAGATAAAATAGCCTTTGAGGAAATACTTAACAGACTCATGAATTATATATACTCAAGAGAAAGACTAACAAGTCAATATAAATGTGAAGGGGAAAAAATGCATTCTTTTAAAAAATAAAGTTTTAAGAAATTTTAATTTCTGACTTAATTCTCAATTTTCTATATTGATAGGAATAATATTAATCAAAATGGCATTGGCCTTGGACAGTGTGGCTCAGTTGGTTGAGCATCCTCCCATGCACAAAAGGTCAAGGGTTTGATTCCCATTTAGATTTGATTCACATGCCCAGGTTGCCTGGTTCTATCCTGGTAGAGGGGGTGCAGGAGGCAGCCAATTATTTCTGTCTTCTCCCTTCTTCTCTTTCTAAAAATAATTTTTAAAAATATTAAAAACGGCATGGTACTGTCATCAGAAAGGGGATCTGGCTCTTAGCGGGTCTGCCTAGGGCCAGCTGATAGTGTGTGGGTTCTTGAGTTCATGCAACAAAAACTTCACATCACGAGTCCAGATGAATTTTAGAGGATGCCTATTAAAGCTGGGGACAGTGGAACAAGAAAGGGCTGGTGAAATCAGCCTAGGCTGGTCTGCTTTGGCTCACCAAGAAGTCAGAGAAAAGGAAGTGTTGGGGACAGGATCAGGGGTTTTTGCCCAGGACAACCTGACACTGCCCATTGCTGCCCTGGTTGTAAGCCTTGTAGGGCCCCTTAGAGTTTAGGAGATATATGCCTGTGGGGGAAGAAGAGGGAAAGAGGAAGGAGAAAAGGGCAGGCGTGCTCTCGGGAGAACATATTCACCAATGATACATATGATAAGGGGTTAATATCCAAATTTTACTAGTATAAGGAACTTATAAAACTCAAGACTGAAACAAGCAATCCAATTTAAAAAATGGGCAAGGACCTAAATAGAGACTTCTCCAAAGAGGACATACAGATGGCCAAGAGACATATGAAAAAAAAAAAAAAAGCTCAACGTCTCTAATCATCAGAGAGATGCAAATTAAAACCACAATGAGATCACCTCACACTCCTCAGAATGGCCATCATCAATAAATCAACAAACAAGTGCTGGCAAGGATGTGGAGAAAAGGGGACCCTCCTGCACTGTTGGTGGTAATGCAGAGAGGTGGAGCCAATGAGGAAAGCAGTAAGGAGTTACCTCAAAAAGTTAAAATGGAACTGCCTTGGGCCCAGTGATTCCACTTCTGGGAATATCCAGAGAAACCCAGAAACACTAATTTGAAAGAATACATGCATGCCTATGATAACTGCAGCATTATTTACAATAGCCAAAATTTGGAAGCAGCCCAAGTGCCCATCAGTAGATGAGTGGATAAAAAAGCTGTGGTACATTTATACAATGGTATACTACCTGGCTGTAAAAAAGAAGGAAGTCTTACTTTTTATGACAGCATGGATGACCTGGAGAGTATTATGCTATGTGAAATAAGTCAGTCAGAGAAATACAAATACCACATGACTTCACTTACTGGTATATATGGAATCTAATGAATAAAACAAACAAAACAGAAAAAGACTGAGAGCTGTCAGAGGGCAGGAGGGTTGGGGGGGCTGGCTGAAAAAGGCACAGAAAACAATATGGTGATTCCTAGAGGGAAAGATAAGTGGAGGAGTTAGAAGAGGGTAAAGGGGAATAAATGATGACGGAGGAGATCTGACTTCGGGTGGTGAACACACAATACAATATACAGATGATATACCATAGAATTATACACCTGAAACCTATATAATTTTATTAACCAATGTCAACTCAATAAATTCAATAAAAAAATCCAGAAACTATAAAATAGCCTTTGAGGAAATACTTAACAGCCTCATGAATTATACTCAAAAGAAAGACAAATTAGTCAATACAAATACGGAGGAACAACTTGCATTTTCAAAACTTTTCAAAAAAATTTTTTTATCCTCACCTGAGACATCTGTCAGTTGACTCCCATATGCGACCCCAACAGGGAATCAAACCGAAACCTAGGTATGTGCCCTGACTAGAATGGAACCCAAAACCTGTGTACCAAGTTGGAGGTACAGGACGACACTCCAACCAAGTGAGCCATCTGGCCAGGGCTCAATTTCTTATTTGACTTAATTCTTAATTTCCTATATTGATAAAAATAGTAAGAAACAGTTTCACACAGTCAGCAACCTACCATTTTGTAAAAAAGAATCCAAGTAGCGAGGTTACTTGGACAGAGAGCATTTAGGAAAGCACACTTATTCAAACCATATTCTTCCAAGTAAATATGTATGACATTCTTACCCTATTGTGTAAGCTTTAAACACAATAGAGTAAGTCACCCCCACGATCCCATTCCCCATTACTTCGATACTGGCTGCCCTAATCTTTTAGGATACATCAAGCAAATGAATTACTTTATTTTTCAAACTCTTTTGTTCCTAATGCCTTTAATTTTTCCTTTCCTTTGGTTATGCAGCTTAAAGAATAAATAAGTTATCACAGGAACCTTCATTTGTTTCTAAAGTATAGAATGTTATCAATGTTGTTTTACTGGATGTGAATTAAAAATTATGTCATTTGTGTATAATGTCTTCTAATTTATCTTTAATGCTTGCTCTAAGATGACTATTAAACTAAAAGATGCAAACTGCTCAATCTTTCTTCTTTTTAAAAAAATTTATTTTATTGATTTTAGAAAGGAAGGGAGAGGGAAAGAGAAACATCAATGATGAGAGAGAATCATTGATTGGCTGCCTCCTGCATGCCCCCTACTGGAGATCAAGCCCACAACCCAGGCATGTGACCTTGACTGGAATCAAACCCAGGACACTTCAGTCCTCTATCCACTGACCCAAACCAGCCAGGGCTCCTTGGTTTTTAAATTTATCTTTATTGTTGAAAGTCTTAGAGATGTCCCCTTTGTTTTTTTCCCCCCACTGACCCCTTCCACCCAATCTTTCTTCTTAATGATTTGAAATCTCAAGAATTTCTATTTTCACTACACTTTTACATTTTATTTTGCAGTAGAGTAATATGAAGTGAGGATATTTCATGTAATGCTACATTTTCTCTCTTACTTGATATTTCTTAGTTTATTCCAAGTATCTACCTCATGGGTAGTGTGTGCAAGAACAGGCAGGCATTTTGAAAATGCACACATTTTTTCAGCCTCCCCTTAAAGAGCTTACAGACTCCTGGGAGAGATAAGAAAAGTTCATAGTTTTAAAATAAGGTAGCAAGTGATAAGTACACAAGAAAGATAAAGCAAGAGACAATTTCCAGGAGTTGGGAAGACTTTTGAGCAGCCAAGTTCTATGACCAGAGGTAGTTTTCAGAAAAAGAAAGAAAGAAAGAAAAAAGAAAAAGACTAGTTAAGAGGAGACTTATTAGGAAGTTGCTGGAAATGTTCAGGGACCTAGTAATTAAGGTCTGAACCAGGAGTGGGGAGAGAAAGGAAAAGACATTTCACATCCATGTTTCTCTTTCTCTCTCTCTCTCTCCCCCTTCCTCTTTCTAAAATCAATAAAAACATATCCTTGGATGAGGATTAAAAAATAAAAAGAATGACTAGATAAGGGAGGTAAGGAGGGAGTCAGATGACCTAACTTTTACAAATGATGCTAGAATTGCTGAAGGTCATAGGAAACTACATTCATTCATGTCTACCTCCCACAGATATCTAGTGAAAACATGACAGAAAGCCAAGAGCAAAAGCACGTCAGCTTGGTGGAAAAATAGTGCCTAATTTCAATACTGAACTCATGAAAATAAATTAGGTAGCAAAAGGAATCAGAATTCAAATAAATGTATTAATCCCCCTCCCCTCAAAATATCTATAGTACAAAATCCAACTATCAGTCAACACTGGAATTTAAGCAAATACTTAGCTTTAAAATTGTTACCTAGTAACAACTTCCTAGTAAAAGCATACACCCTTTATCCTATTTGAAGAGCACATGGTAAAGCAATGAGAGCCAAGTATTTTTTTTCACTCTTCCTGTTGATAAACTTATTCTACCAAAGGAATAAAAAACACATTTTCTACCTAAGTCACAGGGGATCTTAAAATTCAAATACCTATTCATAATTAATCATTTTACTTACTTTGCTGTTTTAGTTACTGCTACCTTCTCTATATTTTATTGCTCCCATCAAATTGGGGGTTTACAGAATACATGTATCTATGAGGAAATTCCAACACCAAAGTTAAGATTAACTTTTGGGTCTTTGTGAAAACTGATTACTGTTAAGAACTTTCAAATCACAATCAATAATATATAACTAAAAAGATGTCAGTAAACCTGGCCAGCATGGCTCAGTGGTTGAGCACCAATCTATAAGCCAGGAGGTCACAGTTCAATTCCCGGGGTCAGGGCACATGCCGGGTTGTGGGCTAGATCCCCAGTGTGGGGTGTGCAGGAGGCAGCCAATCAGTGATTCTCTCTCCTCGTTGATGTTTCTATCTCTCTCTCCCTCTCCCTTCTTCTCTGAAATGAGTAAAAATATATTTTTTAAAAAGATGTCAGTAAAATTATAGCTCACAAATAAATAAAAACCTAACAGCTTTAAAAATACTATCAATATTTATAAAGGTATAACATGCAATTTATAACAATAAGTCAAAACTAAATTAAATCACTGGGAAAACAATGATGGAATATACAAATAGCTAATTAATTGAAAAAGATAAAGTTAGGTCCCTACATTATATGGTAGGTAAAATATTGTAATAGATTAAGGATTTAACAATCTATATATATAAAAGCCAAGAAATCGGAATGATGGAACGACCGGTCGTTATGATGTGTGGCAGTGAACCACCCCCGAATGGTCCTCCCACCACGATAGGGAGTGGAGCTGGCCGGCCAACCTCACGCAACCCCTCCCCCCTGCCAGCCCGGCTCTGATCGGGGCCAGCTGGACCCCACCCATGCACAAATTCATGCACCAGGCCTCTAGTAAGATAACTGTCATAAAAATACTAAAAGAAAATAGAGCTAAATATTTACTACATAATTGTAAGAGTTCAGGAAGATAATTTTAGGGATTATTCTAAAAGAAAAAGTCTAAGATATTGATATTAAAAAATGTAAATTTCTCTATTCTAAAAATAAAACAAAGCACAATAAACAACATGAGGAAAATGTTGACAGCATATGACAAAAGAGATCTCCTTAAAAATGTCAATTAATAAGAAAATGAAAAGTATACTAAATATAAAAAATTGATAAATGAACCAGTTAAAGCTTTTTCTTTTTTTGTTTATCTGTATTTTCAACATTTTATACAAGAAACATACTTTGTAATAAAAAGCAAAGATGTAGAAAATATTTGATGGCACTGAAAAATGTTCACAGTATGACTTTATATTTAAAACAAATCACAGAATAATAAATAGAATATGACTCACTGTTATAAATATTTATAGAGAAAAAGACTGAAGAACGGAGGGATTAATTTTAAGTAGATATATTTACAATTGTCTACAATGAACTGTGTCACTTCATAATAAGAGCACAATCTTAAAAATCAGTATCAAATGTCTATTATACGTGGGGGGCAAATTTGAGCCTAATGTGTATGGTATGATCCTAGTTTTTATTTTAAAAAGTTATAAATGCAAAGAAAACAGCTTAGCATTAGAGGATCATTATCCTACTTTGGGGATTAGATGTGTGGGATTTCACTTTTAACTTTTAATACTTCTAGAATGCTTCAATCTTATTATTACAAACACTTAAGTAATTTAAAAGATGAAAATCTAGAAAATATAACAGAAGCAAAGAGCCTAAGATTAAAATTTATTTTAATGATACCTGATTTAAAAAGAAAATTACAAAAAATTCTCTTAAACTGTTATACATTTACCAGAGGCCTGGTGCACAACATTCATGCATGGGTAGAGTCCCTAGACCTGGCCAGCGATAAGAGCCGACTGGGGCCTTCCTTCATTCCATGCCACCCGCTGGTGGTCAGCATATGTCATAGCGAGCAATAGAACTCCTGTCTCCTGGTCAAACTCCTGCAGGGACACTTTGCATATTAGCCTTATATACATATAGATTTGCACTGTAAAAACCTTAAAAACAAAACAAAAAAATTTATCACAGCAGTGTATCAAAACAGCTGAAGTATAATAGATCTTGTTTGGATATAGTAATAGTCCACAATGTTAGCAAGAGCAAATAAAACCAAAAAGCTTATTTTGTCAAGCCATAGCAAGGAACTCTACTTTGTATAAAAAATTAAAACAATAGTATTCTCTGAGATCATTTTTAATATGGAAAACTGGCAACAGTCCCCTCCTCTACTATTTTTCCTTGAAATATAGAAAATAGAAACATGAACTGTCTCTTTGATGAAACTAGCATTAATTATACATGAGAACCTGCAGTGGAAGATATGGAAGAGAAGCTAAGTAATTTGTACTACTGAACTCCAAAATGATCAGCAGAAATGCAGAAGAGACTGGGATAAGGCTGAAAACAAGGAGACTGTATAAAAACCAGACTCCTAGGTTCCACTCCTACTTAGCACAGCCAACTTCCTTCCCTAGCCCCATGGAAGACATCAAGTAATATCTAGAGATAAGGTATACCAAAGGTTCTGGGCTCAGGACATGAGTGTGCAGGCATCCACAGAATGATCACAAAACAGGGGAAGTGAAAACTGACATAGTCCCGTAAATGGAGAACTCTAACTCCCATTCCACAGCCTCACTTCAGAATGTCAGCTGCAAGAATACCCAAAGGAAAGATCTATAGGAACTAATACATGAAGCCTGACCCTCCTACTCCTTGCCTCCACACAGCTTCCATTCAGCTTTTATGTGTCTTATCCTTACATATAAACCAAAGAACAAGAATCACCAGGCTTTGAGGAAAGCTTCTGAGTCTTGGTTCTAACTCTACTTCTAAGCACGTAAAAATAGGGAGGTAATATCTTCCATATTTGCAGTTTTCTATAAAATTAAAAGGGTACATTTTCCATAATACTTCAGAGTAAACACAGGGTCAAATCTAGAATTCAAAAAGCATTAAAAATACTTAAAAGTTGTCTGGATTAGAAATAATTTTTAGCCTTAATAGAAGCATCATGATGTGAGAGAAGCAGAGTACGTTTTGACAGATAAGGTAAAGGAGATAGATACCAGGACACTTTACCACACAGAGCAGATGTTCATAGCTCTGATTAATTTGCTTTATATTTAGATACCAGAGGCCCAGTGCACGGATTCGTGCACCGGTGGGGTCTCTTGGCGTGGCTTGTGGGGACTGGGCTGAAACTGGCAGTCCAACGCCACCTGCTGCACCTGCCTGCCGCTCCCACTCATCCCGGCCCTGCTGCATCTGCCCCAGGCTCGCGCCCAGTCAGTCCTGATCAGGAGAGGCTTGTGTCACTGTGGTGCACACCAGCTGTGAGCCCTGTGTCTGGCACTCCTGCGTTGAGCGTCTGCCCCCTGGTGGTCAGTGCGCATCATAGCAACCGGTTAACCAGTCACTTAGGCTTTTATATATATAGATTCTATAGTCATATTTGAAAATTTGTTTTCACTTAAAAACTATAACTCTTCTTGGTTGATTTTCCACTTAAAACTTTTTTTAAAAAGTCCACCTGTCATTAAAATAGGTTTCCACCCCCATGGCAATGGTTTTTTGGATCTCAGATTTCACTGAGAAGAAAATATGAACTCATTCCTCCTCAAAAAACTGTGTGTGCACTTATGTGGACATACATACTTAAAAACACATGACAACAAAACAATTTTTCAAACAACTTCAGAGATTTATGAACAAATCTGGGGAGAGTGATGTATTTTATATACAGTCTTTCAAATATCTTTCTTTTATGTCCTTTTATTTACGTCTATTTTGATTTTTGTTGTCATCCCTAAGATGGAGACTCAGTTAATAATATTTTTAGGAATTTTCCTGAAAAGACTAAAATGCCTGTTTTGTAACATTAAAATACAGGCTGATATATGCTTTACACTTAAATGTAAAAAGCCTTTTCCTTGCTCACTGATAAAGGATAACTTTCTCTGAATTGTTCTTTCTTATTGGGAAATTCCAAATAATTTCATCTAAACATGGTAAATTATGTTGATCTTACTTTTAAAATATTAATTTAGAAGTTTTACTATTTTGGACTCAGCCTCTTTATCCCCCTTATTTATTCAATGGTCTGCTTAGTGAAACAGCAGGTCCTTGAATAATATCGTTTCCCTCAAAATTGTTTATTTGTTGTTTTGTTAAAGTTGCAGGCCTAATGACTACGTTAAATGAGAACTTTACTATACTTACAAACACATAACAGACAAAGAAATGTTTCAGCTTCTTAACCTCACTGACAACATGAAATTACCCTGATTTTTTTGGCAAGGTGTTTTAGCTGAGTCTGAGTTGTCTTATTGACTCTATATTTCCCTATTCTAAAATCAAGATGATAATCACTTGTATATTTCATCTTTTCTGAATGTTCTATCCCAAACCATGTATAATTTTGTTTTCACACTGGCAGTCTTCTTCAAAGAAACTATTAACAATTTCATCTTAATCATAAACTCTTTAGGGATAATTAAAGAATTCTATTTATTCCCCCTCACCCACCCGCTCACTGTTCTTACTTGCGCAGCCTCTGCATGCTCCAGCATCTCTTCGAATTCCTGATACTCTTCATCATCTGGTTCAGCACCTGAGAGTCGAGCTGCTCTGGCCATGAAATATGGAGGCAACTCTCCAATTGCTGTACCGACACCCTATGTCAAAATCCAAAACAATCACATAAGATTCTGTTCTCAACACAGTGACACTAAACACATCAAATCTATATTTTTTGATATCACCAAAAGCATATTAAGATGTAGGCATAAGTGAGAAAAACATATACTAGTACATAACTAGGCGGAATCCTGGCCCCCATACTGACCAAAGCAATGCCAGGCAAGATGCTATACATAAAACTGTCAGACAATCCTGGTATATTACAGATACCAAATTAATGTTAGTTCTCTTGCATATGTACTTATATTCTATTTTTTTAAAAATCCTCACACAAGAATATGTTTTTTAATTGGTTTTTAGACAGAGAGAAAGTGGGGGGGGGGGGAGAGAGAGAGAGAGAAAAACATCATCAGTATCATCAGTTGCCTCCTATTAAGTTCCTCGAATGGGGATGACATCCGTAACAACTTTTTGGTGTATGGGATGAGGCTCCAACCAACTGAGCCACCCAGCCTGAGCTCTACTTATACTCTATTATTTTTGTCATTTCTCCCCCTTTTAAAATATTCAAATGATTTGGTAATGAGCATTCACTGATATAGCTATTAGACAAAAATTTTCTAGGAAATCTGATATTTAGAATGTTGCTTTAATCCCAACAGAACTTTTTAGTGCAGAGTTAAAATTTTTAACAAACTGTGGTCAGAAAGCCCCTTGAAAACAACATTAGGATGGATAAATTTAAACCACAGGAAAAATGTTTATATTTCCTTTAGGACATTGAGTGACTCATGTTTTAGTCTCTTTGTAGATTCTTGTTTTTAAAGATAATTTTTTCCCCCAACCAACTCAACATATAAGGATAAAAACAAATGTAAAAGAATCAGGAACTTGGTTTGAACTTACATGGCTTAAATACAGCATAGGTAATACTGCAATTGCAAGAGGCATATAGCCTCCAGGAAAATTCTCAACTTTAAGCCATCCTTCTCTGTGCTGAGTCAGAGTGAATGAAAAATGCATGTGCTAGTTCTAAGAAGCAACTTTAGGCCTTTCTGTTTGCTCTGTCCTATGGCTCTGCCTACAAATGCCTTGAACAGAATCTCCAAGGTACATAATCAAATTCAAAGATTTTGTGTTCACAGTGCTACATTTCAATGTGTAGAATCAATGATCCAAGTGAAACTGCATTACCCACGTGTGAATCAAGAGTTCTGAAGCAAGAATAAGGCTATAGTTAGTTAAAAAACAGAGAAGGGAGAAGAGACATATAGAGAAGGATAAAGGAACAAAACAAACCATACTTTACTAAACAGGAAAAGTTAAAGTTAGTCAACTTTGGAGTGTGTTAGTAGACCAACTTACTATTTTAAAAACTGGTAACAAAGAGAAAGATCAATTATTTATCCTGTCTTACCTATATGAAAGACAGGGAAATTAAATTGCTGATAAGAAGTTTCTCTTTATAAAGTATTTCAGTCAATAACTAAAGAAAAAATGATATAATTGGGGTACCCCTATTTTATAACCCCTAATAAAATAATGAACATATAGTAATAGTGCTAATATCACACATAAAAAAGACAACCAGACACTATTGAACCTGGTGACAGAAATACACAAGGCTCTGAAGTATATTCTTGCCAGAAAGAAAATTTTTTCAAGCCTCTCAATATAACTACCAACTCATAGGAAATATAGGAAACATAGAAACATACTTAAATTATACCAACTGGAATACAATCAGTAAAATCAGGGCTGTGGGAAACTACACTTGACAAACAATCCAGTTTCAATAACAAATAAATTTGAAAATAAAATACAAGAAATAAACACAACCAAAAAAAATTTGAATACTAATTGTTCAACTAATTTGAAGAGACTATTCCTAATTTCTCTTAGGTGATTTTTTAAAGTTCTATAGTTGATATATTTACAGATGAAATGTGATATGTTATCTAGGATATGCTTCGAGATAACTGAGAACAGAATGAGGGGTATATATAAAACAGTATTAGCCAGGAGTTAATATTAGCTGAAATTGGGGAACAATATGTTTATTTAATAATGTAATTCTAATGTAATTCTATGCACTTAAATTTTTCCCCATAACGAAATGTAGAAAGAAAAGTTAACTGTCATATTTTATTTAAAACATGAACTCCTAAAATGTAAGTCAAATGTTAAATTGATCTGAAAGCAATCATATGACTCAAACTCATGACAAATTTCCTTAAAGTAAAATAGTAATAATCAATTGAAATGAAATAAAGAGCTACATGTCTTATATTTAATTGGCCACACATTACACACACACACACACATATATTTTAAAAAATGTGTTTTTATTGATTTCGGAGAGGGGAAGTGAGAGGGAGAGAGAGATAGAAACATCAATGATGAGAGAGAATCATTGATCTGCAGCCTCCTGCACGCCCCCTCCTGGGGATTGAGCCTGTAACCTGGACATGTGCCCAGAATGGGAATCAACTGGTGACATCTTGGTTCATTGGTCAACACTCAACCACTAAGCCACCTCAGCTGGACTGACTCTCTTGATAGTGACCTTGATGCACAAGGTTTAAATGTTAGTAAAGTTCAATTAATCAATTTTCCTGTTGTTACCTAACCTTTTGGTGTTACATTTATGAAATGATTGCCATCCTGGCCGGCATGTCTCAGTGATTGAGTGTCAACCTAGGAACCCAGAGGTTACGGTTGTAAGCTTGATCCCCAGTGTGAGGGGTGCAGGAGGCAGCCAATCAGTGATTCTCTTTCATCATTGATTGATGTTTCTATCTCTCTCTCCTTCTCCCTTCCTCTCTGAAATCAATAAAAAATATATTTTAAAAAAGAAATGATGGCCAAATTCAAAACCATGCAGATTTTTCTCTATATTTTCTTCGAAGAGTTTTATAATTTTAGCTCTTAAGTTTATGTATATGATGCATTTTGAGTTAATTTTTGTATATAGTGTAAAGTAACAGTCCAACTTCATTCTTTTGCATGTGGATATTCAATTTACCCAGCACCCTTTGTTGAAAGGACTGTCCTTATAAATGTTGAGAACAAAAGGAACAAATTTAGACAACTTGATATGTGCTACATTTTTCACATGACCCAAGACAGTTGTCAAAAAAGGAAACATGAAAAGCAAACAAACATTCAGCCAATTAGTCAGTATTTATTTATTATTTTTAAAAATACTTGTTTCATTAATTTTTAGACAGAGAGGAAGGGAAAGGGAGAGAGAGAAACATTGATGTGAGTGGAACATCGATCAGCTGCCTCTTGGACACCCCACACTAGGAAATGAGACCTCAACCAGGGCATGTGTCCTGACCAGGAATTGAACCAGCAACCTTTTGGTGCACAGGATGACACCCAGTAACTTAGCCACACTGGCCAGGACAGTTAGTATTTATTCACATTCTTTTTTTTGAGGGCATTTTTTTTTATTGTTTGAAGTATTACATGTAGTAATGCATATATCTCCTTTTTTTCCCCCTTTGACCTGCCCCCAGCCTCCTCTACCTGTTGTCGCATGCCCTCATCCCACCCTCCCAGTGTCTTGTATCCATTTGTTGTGCTTATATGCATGCATACAAGTCCTTGGGATGATCTATTTCTCCCCCTCCCCAACACTCCCCTGCTTTCCCGCTGTAAATTGATAGTCTGTTCGGTGCTTTACTGCCTCTGAATCTATCTTTTTGTTCATCAGGTTATAATGTTCTTTATTTTCCATACATGAGTGAGATCATGTGGTATTTTTCTTTCATTGCCTGGCTTATTTCACTTAACATAATGCTCTCCAGGTCCATCCATGCTGCTGCAAATGGTAAGAATTCCTTCTTTTTTACCGCAGCGTAGCATTCCATTGTATAGATGTACCATAGTTTTCTAATCCACTCATCTGCTGATGGGCATTTGGACTGTTTCCAAATCTTAGTTATGGTGAATTGTGCTGCTATGAACATAGGGGTGCATATATCCTTTCTGATTAGCGTTTCTAGTTTCTTGGGATATATTCCTAGAAGTGGGACTACTGGGTCAAATGGGAGTTCCATTTTTAGTTTTTTGAGGAAACTCCACAGTGGCTGCACCAATCTGCATTCTCACCAGCAGTGCACAAGGGTTCCTTTTTCTCTGCATCCTCGCCAGCACTTGTCGTTTGTGGATTTGTTGATGGTTGCCATTCTGACAGGTGTGACATGGTACCGCATTGTTGTTTTGATTTGCATCTCTCGGATAATTAGTGACTTTGAGCATGTTCTCATGTGTCTCTTGGCCTTCCTTCTATCTTCTTTCGAAAAGATTCTATTTAGGTCCATTGCCATTTTTTAATTGGATCATTTATCTTCCTTTTATTAAGTTGTTTAAGTTCCCTGTAGATGGTGGAGATTAAAACTTTATCAGTGATAACATTTGCAAATATGTTCTCCCATACAGTGGGCTTTCTTGTTGTTTTGTTGATGATTTCTTTTGCTGTGCAAAAGCTTTTTATTTTGATGTAGTTCCATTTGTTTATTTTCTCTTTAGCTCCCATTGCCCTAGGAGTGGTAGCGATGAAGAAATTGCTTCAACATATGTCTGAGATTTCCCTGCCTGTGGATTCCTCTAGTACTTTTATGGTTTCCTGTCTTATGTTTAAGTCCTGTATCCATTTTGAGTTTATTTTTGTGTATAGTGTAAGTTGGTGGTCTAGTTTCATTTTTTGCATGTATGTGTCCAATTTTCCCAACACCATTTATTGAAGAGACTGTCTTGACTCCATTGTATGTTCATGCCTCCTTTGTCAAATATTAATTGAGCATAGTGGTTTGGCTTGATATCTGGATTCTATTCCATTGGTCTATGTCTGTTCTTGTGCCAGTACCAGGCAGTTTTGAGAACAGTGGCTTTGTAGTACAGCTTGAAATCTGGTATTGAGATCCCACCTACTTTGTTCTTCTTTCTCAGGATTGCTGTGGCTATTCAGGGTCTTTTTTTATTCCAGATGAATTTTTGGAGAGTTCTTTCTAGGTCTGTGAAATATGCTGTTGGTATTTTAATGGGGAGTGCATTGAATCTATAGATTGCTTTGGGTAGTATGGACATTTTAATGATGTTGATTCTACCAATCCATGAACATGGTATGTTCTTCCATCTGTTTACGTCTTCCTCTGTCTCTTTTTTCAATGTCCTGTAGTTTTCCATGTATAGGTCTTTTACCTCCTTAGTTAAGTTTATTCCTAGGTATCTTTAATTTTTTTGGTGTGATGGTAAATGGGATTGCTTTTTTAGTCTCTCTTTCTGTAAGTTCACTATTGGTGTATAGAAATGCCATAGACTTCTTGGCATTAATTTTGTATCCTGCCACATTGCCAAATTCATTTATTAAGTCTATTAGCTTTTTGATGGAGCCTTTTGGGTTTTTTTATGTACAATATCAAGTCATCTGCAAATAAGGACAGATTTACTTCTTCTTTTCCAATTTGAATGCCTTTTATTTCTTCTTCTTGTCTAATCACAATGGCTAATACTTCCAGTACTACGTCGAACAGGAGTGGTGAGAGTGGGCATCCCTGCCTTGTTCTTGTTCTTAGGGGAAATGGTTTTAGTTTTTGCCCATTGAGTATGATGTTATCAGTGGGTTTATAATATATGGCTTTTATTATGTTGAGGTATGATCCTTGTTTTCCCACCTTGTTTTTATCAAGACAGTGTGTTGGATTTTGTCAAATGCTTTTTCTGCATGAATTGATACGACTATGTGATTTTTATCTCTCAATTTGTTTATGTGATGTTATCACGTTTATTGATTTGCGGATATTGTACCATTCTTGCATTCCTAAGATAAATCCTACTTGGTCATGGTGTATGATCTTTCTGATATACTGCTGGATCCGATTTGCTAGAATTTTGTTGAGGATTTTGGCATTTTTGTTCATCAGGGATATTGGCCTGTAATTCTCTTTTATTGTGTTGTCTTTAACTGGTTTTGGTATTAGGGTGATACTGGCTTCATAGAATGAACTTGGAAGTGTTCCTTACTCTTGAATTTTTTGGAATAGTCTGAGGAGGACAGGTTTTAGTTCTTCCTTGAATGTTTGGTAAAACTCCCCTGTGAATCTGTCTGGCCCCGAGCTTTTGTTTGCTGGAAGCTTTTTGACGACTGCTTCAATTTCTTCCATAGTTATTGGCCTATTGAGATGTTTAGATTCCTCCTGATTGAGTTTTGGAAGGTTATATTTTTCTAGGAATATGTCCATTTCCTCCAGCTTGTCCAGTTTGTTGGAATAGAGTTGTTCGTAGTATTTTTTAACAATCCTTTGTATTTCGGTGGGGTCTGTTGTTATTTCTCCTCTTTCAGTTCTGATTTTGTTTATTTGGGTCCTCTCTCTTTGCTTCTTGGTGAGCCTGGCTAGAAGTTCAGCTCTTGGTTTTGTTGATCATTTGTATTGTTTATTTGGTCTCTATGTCTTTTATCTCCGCTCTGAAATTAATTATTTCCTTCCTTCTGCTTACACTGCGCTTTTCTTGTTGCTCTATTTCTAACTCTTTGAGTTGTAGGGTTAGATAATTTATTATCATTGTTTCTTGTTTTTTTTGCAGTAGGCTTGTAGAGCTATGAACTTCCCTCTCAAGACTGCTTTCGCTGTGTCCCATAGATTTTGGATTGTTGTGTTTTTATTGTCCTTTGTTGCCATGATATTTTTTATTTCTTCTTTGATCTCTCTTGTAACCCAGTCATTGTTTAATAGGATGCTGTTTAGTCTCCATGTGTTTGATTTTTTTGGATTGTTTTTATTGTAGTTGATTTCCAGTTTTATGCCACTGTGATCTAAGAAGATGCTTGATATGATTTCTATCTTCTTGAATTTGAAGAGACTTTGCCTATGCCCCAACATATCTTTGAAAATGACCCATGTGCACTTGAGAAGAATGTATATTCTGTGGCTTCAGGGTGAAATGTTCTGAAGATGTCAATTAATTCCATCTGGTCTAGTGAGTCATTTAGGATTGATGTTTCTTTGCTGATTTTTTGTTTAGAGGATTTGTCCAATGGTGATAGTGGGGTATTAAAGTCTCCTACTAGTATTGTATTGCTGTCAATCTCTCCCTTGATATCCTCCAGGAGTTTTTTTTATGTATTTGGGTGCTCCTGTATTGTGTGCATATATGTTTACCAGAGTTATTTCTTCTTGTTGGATTGCTCCCTTTAGTATTATGAAGGGGCCTTCCTTATCTCTTGTTATGTCCTTCACTTTGAGATCTAATTTGTCAGATATAAGTATTGCTACCCCAGCTGTTTTTTCATTTCCATTTGCCTGAAAAATCTTTTTCCATCCCTTCACCATCCATCTGTGTGCGTATTTTTTTCTGAGGTGGGTTTCTTATAGACAGCAGATATATGGGTTGTGTTTTCTGTTACCGTATGTCTTTTGATTGGGGCATTTAATCCATTTACATTTAAAGTTATTGATAGGTGCTTATTTGTTGCCATTTTTATTCTTTACTCCTATGTTCCTTGTTCTCTTCTTAGTTCTTTTTTTTACAGCAGACCCTTTCGCATTTCTTGCATTGCTGGTTTGGTGGTAATAAATTCCCTTAGTCCTTTTTTGTCTGTGAAGCTCCTGATTTCATCTTTAATTTTGATTGATAGCCTTGCTGGGTACAGTATTCTTGGATTCAGACCCTTCCTTTGCATGACTTTGTATATTTCATGCCATTCCCTTCTGGCCTGATGAGTTTCTTCTGAGAAATCAGTCGCTAGTCTGATGGGGGTTCCTTTGTAGGTAACTTTCTGTCTCTCTCTGGCCCCTTTTGAGATTCTTACTTTGTTGTTGGTGTTTGCCAATTTAATTATAATGTGCCTTGGTGTCAGTCTTTTGGGGTTCATTTTGCTTGGGATTCTGTGAGCTTCTTGGATTTGTGTGGGTTTTTTCGTCCCTATATCAGGGAAGTTTTCTGTCATGATTTCTTCAAACAGGTTTTCTATTCCTTGCTTAGTTTCCTCTCCTTCTGGAACCCCTATTATGCGGATGTCCCAAAGTTCCCTTAGGCTCTCCTCCTGCTTTTTAATTTTTTTTTTCTAGAAGCTGCTCTACTTGGGTCTTTTTTCTTACCTTGTCTTCTAGCTCACTGATGCGGTCCTCTGCTTCTTCTAGTCTACTTTGATGCTTTCTATTGAGTTCTTTACAGTAGCGATGTCATTTTTCTTTACTTTTTAAAAAAAATATATTTTATTGATTTTTTAGAGAGAGTAAGGGAGAGAGAGAGTTAGAAACATCGATCAGCTGACTCCTGCACGCCCCCTACTGGGGATGTGCCCGCAATCCAGGTACATGCCCTTGACCGGAATTGAACCTGGGACCTTTCAGTCTGCAGGCTGACGCTCTATCCACTGAGCCAAACCGGTTTCGGCATGATGTCATTTTTCATTTCTTCATGGTTCTTCTTCATTTCCTCTTTGTTCTTACACATATTGTTGAATTTGTCTTCCATTCTTTTCAGCCACCTTATGACTATTTCTCTGAATTCTTTCTCTGGCAGGTTGCTTGCCTCCATTTTGTTTACTTCCTTTTCGGTGATGCCTGCTTTTCTTTCATATGTGGGCTGTTTCTTTGTCTCATCATGGTCTCTTCTCTGGGTGTCTGGTTATGCAGTTCTCTCTCTCCTTATCCCAGGCAAAATCTGACCTTTCCGTGGTGGAGTCTAGAGCTCCTCTGAATCCGCGTGCTTGCGCCAATTGGGGACTGGTGTTCTCAGATTCGCAGCTGTTCAGTGGGTGACATATTTGTAGATTCCCCGGGCTTCTCAGGCGTCCGATAACATCCACTTTCCCCTTCAAGATGGCACGGTCTCCGTGTCCGAGCCGGTTGCTCTGAGAGGAAATCCAGCAGCAGTGGGGGCTGCCTGGTCAGGGGAGCCCCATCCAGCAGTCCCCCACAGTCTCCTGGAGTATAGCTGTCCCTCAACTCACCAACAAACACTCCCTGTGCGACCACACACTGTCCCTTTGTTTTCTTACTCACACACTATCTTGTAGTCTACCTTCCCGTCGGCAGCCATCTTTTCCATCTCTATTCACATTCTTGTATATGTGCAAAGTCTAATGCTGAGTGCTGTAGGGGCAATAAATTTAATGCACAGTCTGTATTTTTTAGGAGCTTAAAATTTATTTGGGGAAGTAAGCCACTGTATGAACCAAGTTGACTATTTTAAGGCATGAATGAAAAGCCAGGCCAAATGAGCACTTCAGACAATGTGCACTGTGGGAGTTTATAGGAGACAGTTACCACTGCCAGTTGGGATGAAAGCTTTTCTTTATTGGCATTGGTGTTAATCCAGCTACATAAATCATTTTTGAAAGAGACAAAAGAAAAATAGAAAACTAAAGTCTATATACATAGCCTCTTTCTAGCATGTTCCAAGTATCTCCTGTTATTTTAATATAAATGTTTCATCAAAAGACTACTGTGGTCAAATTTAAAAAACACAGGCAACTAGTACAATGAATCTGTTTCCAGTGTTTATGAAAGAGTAACAGGAAACATGACAATTTTTCCTGTCTTTCATATTCAGCAAGTTCAATGTATGGCATTTCCCTTATAATTCTTTTAAAATACAACATAATTGCTACCACATAAATGTCTTTGAAAACTCTGCCTCTTCTGTGGGCACAGTATTCATATTCCTCCTTAGTTAAGATTTTTAAGTGATCTGTTCTACAATTTTTATTTGATAAGAAACTATTAGTGAAAAAGTTATAGGTAATATATACCTTAATAAATGCAAATGATGAATTAAAAATAATTGAAATAGTAACAGGAAGTTTTTTGTTTTTAAATATTCTTTATTGACTTTTTACGGAGAGGGAGGGAGAGGGAGAGAGAGAGGGAGAGAGAGTTAGAATAATCGATGAGAGAGAAACATCTATCAGCTGCCTCCTGCACACCCCCTACTGGGAATGTGCCTGCAACCAGGGTATATGCCCTTGACCAGAATCGAACCTGGGACCCCTCAGTCCACAGGCTGACACTCTATCCACTGAGCCAAACCGGTTTGGGCAGTAATAGGAAGTTTTGAGCAAATGAAGTATTCCTCAATGACAGACACTTGAATAAATTTAAGCACATAAAAAGAGTGTTTTGTATGGGTTAAAATATATTTTGCCACTGAACATATAGTCCAAAAACTTCCCAAAATATACTGAAGCAAATAATAAAAAGAAAACATCAGTACAGCTGAAAGTAAGATAATAATATACAACCACAGAGTCTGATGCCTCCACTATAGTAACACTTGGTTTACGAAGAAATGTTTCACCCTACTTCAGTATTATAACAATTCAGAGAATAAAATGAGTCCTCTAAGAATAAACACCAAGTATTTAAATTTAGGAGACAGACATAACATTTACCAATCTGAGACTAATATATAAGCACCTGATGTGTGTTTATCAAATATATAAACATTGGTGAAATTTTACAAAGTAGTATAGTTGCATCATCCATACTCCTTGACCCTGCTATTGTCTACTTGGCATCAATTGCTTCATAGTACCTACGGCTTCATGCCTTCTTTCTGAGTGTCATTAATGAATAGAAAAGGCTCTAAAGGATTTGTTTTACTTGGAAGTAGGCAGCTGATGACTTCATGAATTAGTTAACTACTGACTTGGTATATGTTTGGATTTAATTTCAAAGAGGTACAACAAACTATACAGGCAGATTAACTTTAGACAAATATAAGAACAGGTATCTTACCCACATGCAGGCCTCAATCCTAACTTTTGAGATGATGCTCCACAAAGAAACGGATCCTTCAATGCCCTCTTCATCTGGACAAATAATCTGATCAGGATAGGGTGGTTCAGGGAAATTAACTGAATTGCATTCATAAGCAGCTAATGTAACTGAAGCTATATGTGGACCCTGTAAAACAAATACGAGAAAACTAGTTAGAAATATTAATGAAAAGGGAATCATCAATATACATGCTCTTTTAATAGTACTTTAATTGCTATATATTAATAGAAAAACCTTAGCTTTAAAAGAACAAGAATCTATTTAACTAAATATTTAATGATACAGATGGTAATTTTCAAAACTCCTTCCCAAAAGTTCCTCCTGGCTTGCTTAAAAAAAAAAAAAAAAGATTTATTGATAATGTACATATTGTAAGTCACTTTTCTGGGTCTATATTACATGAGTTTTGACATATATATTCAGCTGTACAATAACGAATCAAGATATAAAACATTTCCATCATTGCAAAAAGTTCCTTTGTGCCCTTTTGTAGTCAATCTCCCTCCCCCAACACTAGCCACTGGAAACCGTATCATTCCTGGCTTGGTTCTGATTTTGTTTATCCATATTTTCATTTGTAGGTTACATTCCCTTTGATAAAAAACTTCCATAATTTGAGAATATCACTTTATGTCCTTATAAATAGTTGGTGAAGTAACTACTTCACTTATATTTTAATCATATAGATTAAAATGGGTTAATAATATAATAAAGCCTTAAACAAGGGTTCCCAAATACACATGTATGCCGAGGTGAGGTTTCTGTATAAGAATCAAGTAGGGAGTTTGTTAAAAATATAACTTCCTGTTTGGCTGGCATAACTCAGTGGTTGAATGTCAACCTATGAACCAGGAGGTCATGACTCGATTCCTGGTCAGGGCATGCTAGTATGCTTGTGTTGGGTGCTTGATCCCCAGCAGAGGATGTGCAGGAGGCAACCAATCAATGATTCTCTCTCATCATTGATGTTTCTATTTCTCTTTCCCTCTCCCTTCTCTAAAATCATTTAAAAAAAAAAATCCAAACAAAAATGAAACAATAGGTAGGAGTGGGAACCTGTATGCTAATAATGAAGTTCCTTTAGAGTTTTAAACAGGTTATGTTCTAATAGGCTAGGTTTAGGAATCATTGGGAAAATAGTAAATTAAGGCCTAGAAAATAAGCAACGTCAGACTAGTCACTTAACTTTCCTAGGCTTCAGTTTACTCTTCTGCAAGGCAAGAGAATTAGACTCATTTTATGGTTTTATCCAGCTCCAAAAACTTCAAATATAATCAAATATGTCAATAAAATCCAATGCTAATTTCCAAAGTTCTCATGAAGTATAAGACCTAATAGTTGCACATTCTTAACATGTTGCTCTAACACCCCTGGTATAAGTATTCACTTTAAAGCATAAGAATAACTTTAGAGCCAGATGTTCTGGTTTAGGCTCTGGCCTCTGCCACTTACCTTCTGAGTCTTGCTTTCCTCATCTATAAAATGGGAATAATAAAATACCTCAGGATCTACATTCTAGGGATGTAGGATTTAAATTAGTCAATTCATATAAAGTGTTCATCCTAGAACAGGGAAGGGCATATAGTAAACCCTCAAAAAGTACCAGCCATTAGGTGTTATAAAGAAAAATACTATATTTGTAGAATTATATATACATATACACATGTATGTATATATAAGTATACATACAATAAGGGGTCTCTGTATATAAGTGTCTTTTAAAATCACTTAGCTGAAAGAATTTGTGGTTCCAAGACTGCGTAAGATCCAGTGAAAAAAGTAAGACACTAAATAACTCCTACTGCTATCAAGATAAAAGGTTATATAAAACAAAAATTTATTGTTGCATGTTAATGTGAAAAAAGATATTCATAAATATAAGCTACATTTCTCCCTAAACGAAATGGGTATTTTTGTTCAAATAAAATCTAAGAAATGAAGTTCTACTCTTAGCATTGAATCAATTAGTTATTAGGTTTTTCTGAACCTATGTGAAGAATTCTTTATTGGTTCCTCTTTTTCTTGAGTTTTAATTCCTAGAAATCCATAAATAGTAATATTTAAGTTTTAAAAGTAATTATAGTATGTTTTTTAAAAGAATGCTTTTGAGTATTCAGGTCTTAACAAATGTTATTAGCCATGAAATCTACAACTGCTCCTTTGAATACTATGTGCATAAGAGATTTCACAAATGGGGAAGAAAAAGACTATTTTATAAGCCTAAAAAAATAACATACCAAGTTTAAAGTTTGGGGAATTCAGAATCATTGAATAATCAGTAAAAAAATTCTCACTGTACACTTATAAGCATTAGATATAATTTAAGAAAAAATTGTAACTTTCATCTTTATTGTTTGAAAACATAAAAGAGAAATGTTATACAAGTAAAACAGAAAAAATTCAAGTTTGTCAATGATATCTCTATACAACTATCCCCTGTAGATTGCAGGAACAGCCTACCTCTGAGTTCTAGAAATGAACAAAAATTAACCTTTTCTAGGAGATAAAATAATGAGATTTCTGCATCTAAAAAGGGAAATTTTCAGCAATCTGATGAGAATTTTTTTCCCTAAAGAAAGGACAGTTCATTCACACAACTAAACTGATATATACTTTCCATAACCACACTAGTAAGTCATGATTACTCAGCCTTAGAGGCAGATGTGGTGGTTCCCAGACAAAATGAATACAAATAAATTAGCTTCTTGCCTTTTGTTCATTCTCAAGAGTCCGTTTAGCCTATACCTGACATTTTAGTTCCTAAATATAACTGACTTGACTGAAATATTAGTTACATGAAAAAAACAAAAACTAAAAAAGAAAAAATCTTTTTTATTAGAAGCATTTAAAAAGTAATACATATTCACACTACCTTTTAAGTGTATTTTCTAAAACCTACAAGTCCTATTACTATGTATCATATCAATATGAAAGAATCACATTTTAACCATACTAAATGGAGAAACATGGGAACAAACAAACAGCTATAGTGTAAGAAGAAAAGACTATCTAGACAGAACCATCATAAAAATAACACAGTGGTACAGTTTTTATGGGAGCATGCAGGTATTCGAATGTATTGGCTACAGATCCTGGGCTGTGGCTGAGGGTTTTCCTCCTCAGATCATGAAGTAACTGGTACAGACTTTCATTCCCACAGCAAACAACTAGAATACTGGACAAAAATATATGGAACACTTCTTTTTAGACACTGCACCACAGGACTTCTGACCGCTGAGAGAAGGGATACAAATGAGGATAACCTATGATGACTCTGGCTCTTGATTTGTAGACACACCTTGACAGTAAAATCTACAGTCCAAAGAGGAGGAGCCCATGCACAGCATGGTGGTCTTGCTAAGATGAGGAAAGAAACGGAATCCTATATAATAAAGAGGTAATGTACTAATTAGACCGAACAGCAGAATGCCTGTCAGATGACCTTCCAGATGAAGCAGGGGCTGCGAGGGCGGAGGCAGCTGGGGCTGTGAGGGCCCCCGGCTGTGAGTGCTGAGCCCCTTGCATGAATTTTGTGCATTGGGCTTCTAGTATATAAAAAAGAACAAAATGGAACTTCTAGAGCTAAAAGTATAATATCCGAATAGAAAATTTCATTAGATAGAGCATCCACTGCAGAAGAAAATATAAAGAACTTGAAGACAGGGAAATAGAAAGTATTCAAACAGAGAATGAAGGCTATGAAAGAAATTAACCCCATTACCTATTAAATAACACCAAACAGTCTAACATACATGTGACTGAAATCCTAGAGAGGAAAAGGTGTGTGTTTGTCTGGGAGAGTTATATGCAAAAAAAATACTTGAAGAAATAGTCAACTGTTTTCAAGATTTGATGAAAAACTTCAATTCATCAGCTCATTGATCTAAAATAACTCAACCAATTAGTCAGGATCAAGAGGAAAAAAAAATAAAACATATCAAATTGCTGAAAATCATGATCGTATCATATTAAATTGCTGGAACTCAGTAATAACAAGAAAATCTTAAAGCAATCAGAGGGGACAAAAATAACACACTATAGGAAAATATAGATAAGATTTATCAGACATAATTCAAACCCAAATACAATGGGAAAATTTCTCTAAAATATTTAAAGGAAAAAAACACTTGTCAATTTAGAATCCATGGAAAATATATTTAAAAAACAAAGATGAAATAAAAACATTTTCAGACAAAAAAAGCAAAAGAATTTGTTCCAGTAGATCTGTAGTATAATATATGTTAAAAGAAATTCTCAGAAGAAAAGTGATACCAGATGAAAACTAATGTACACAAAGGAGTGAAGAGCACTGAAAATATAGAAGACCCTTCCTCATTTTAAAATCTCTTTAAAAAATAACTATTGTTTAGAGCAAAAAAAGATGACATATGTAAAAGTAAAATTTATGACAAGAGCATAAAGTATGGGACAGATAAAAGGAGTATACTATTGTAAGATGGTTACATTATATATACTTTAAAAATGCTCAATCCAAAGAAGGTAAGAAAAGAAGAATAAAAAATAGGTGGGAGAAACATTCTTAGGGTAGACTTAAATCCATCCATACTGATAACTACATTAACTATAAATGTACCAAACGCACAAATAAAAAGCAGAGAGTGTTAAGACTGGATTAAAAATCAAGACCCCAGTACATGCTGTATATAAGTAATGTTAAACACCTAGACTCAAAAGTACACTAAATAAATGAAAAAGGTAAACTACTTTAAAATAATCACAAAAATGACAGAATGACTACATTAATATCAGATAAAGTAGACTTCAGGGTAAGGAATTACTAGAGATGAATAAAGACATTTCATAATGATAAAGGGCTAATTCTCAGGAAAACAAAACAATTCCAAATGTGGAGGTACCCTTTAACAGACTATCAAAATATATTAAGCAAAAACTGACAAAACTAAAAGGAGAAATAAACAATCCTACAATTATAGTTGGGAATTTCAACGTCCTTCTCTTTTTAGTTGATAGAACAAGTAAACTGACAACCAGTATGAATATGAAAGACTTGAACAATATAAAACACTCCACTCAGCAATAGCCAAATACATATTCTTTTCAGCAAGAATAGACCATATGCTGGGGTGTAAAATGAGTCTCAGCTCATTTAAAAGAATGTGTCATGTGGCAAAGTAAACATCAATACAAGGAGTACTTAAGGAAAAATGGCAAATAGAGGTCCTCAAAGATTAATTTTTCCATTTAAGGACTATGTCCTTTCATCTTTGTGGTGGTAATAAAAGGAAGTCCAACAGCTATATACAGCCCAGACTGTTATTCCCCAGCACAGGAAGCTCTATAAACTCCCTAGCTAGCAACAAGGTCACAAGTAACATTCATTGTTTGCACAGAGCTCCTGAGAGTTCCTAATTACTGTCAGTGGAGGTTTCCTTTACTAGTAGTGATAAGGAGGTTGAACTTTATGATTGTGATGAGATATTATACTCTCATCAGAGTGACAGGTTTTAGGACCCATTATTGGAAGTGGGGAGTAATTCAGTATAGTCATTCTAAGTGAAGTCAACTCAACAAGATTGTTTCAGTTATTTGTGACATATCAAACATCTGGTTTTGCTTCAGTTCAAAGCCTTATGTATCCAGTCTCATGAGCTGTATTACATTATATTTTCCAAAGTTTTCATAATGGAATAATTCTGCCTGTCCAGGATAAAAGATGTAGTGCTTGGCCAGGCAAGACTATGTCTGGGTGAGAGCAAACCCATAGTTAGACCAGGGATAAGATTCCTAATAAGAACAGATATAGGTATTGGTGAAAAAAAGCATTTTAACTTGAAAAAAATTCTATTTAGTAAAATGACAAATTGGTATGTGCATTGCTGCTTCACAAAAAAAATAAGTGTTTTCTGTCCTTTGAACTTTACTGTAGGGCCCTTTCTTCCAGAGACATTTCTTAACATGTAAAAACTTAAAATGGTCATATCAGTTCATTATGAGCCTAATTTATCCAAGCCTCATTATCAATCAAGATGAAGAATATGATATCACATTAAGAGTATGGTATGTGTATGTGTGAGTTTTTGTAAGGAAGATGAGCAGGTAGGCAGACAGACAGACAGACATTCTTCTACCCTAGTCAGCTCTCAGAACTGATAAAACATTCCTAAAAACTGGAGTTGTTTGCATAACATCTGTAATGTCAATTCATAACCTAATCCATCATCCATACAGAGAAGTCAAGTGAGATCCCAAAGGCAAAATTTCCAATTAGTTTTGTCTGGAAAGTTTAGGGCAAAGGTAATAGCATCAAGAATCCTGTGCTGATTCACTGGGAAAACATTTGTTTGCCACACTCCTTCACTGAAGGAACAAAAGGAGTCAGTGGTTAGTCTGGAATGTGATTCATTAGGAATATCTTGGTGATAAATGAAAGATGACAAATGGTTATGTGCATGACTTGCAAAACCTTTGTTTTCTTTAAGTCCTACTTTAGAAATGCTTTTACAAACAGGAATTCTGCTCGAATTCTCTTAATTTTTGCTTTTCTCATTATAGTCAGAAAACTTAACTAAAGTTATGATGTACAGCAAATTCTAGAAGGCTAGAGAATAAACTATTGGCTCCAAATGGGCTCTGAGAAGTTCAACTAGTGTTTATATTCTTTTTGTGAAAAAAAGTTTCAAATTTACAAATTAAGCCTGTAGTCCCTCTCTATAAAATGCAGTACAGTATGTCAAAGCAGTAATCTGGGCATTAGCTAATGTGGGTTTTCGTTTTCTGAAGCTGTTAGTAACTTACTATATGTAATCTGACTTCTTATCACATTCCTCATTTGATCTGAAGTCTAACAATAATAATTGTGATTATAATGCCTGCACAACCCAGATAACAGGGCAAGAATCCATGATATTACATAGTAAAAGTATTATGATAAATATCAAATTGTAATAAAAATAAAAATCATTCATGCTCCAAGTTATAAGGACCTGTCTTTGAAGTCATTTTATTATATGAATCAATCCATAAATAAAGACGTTTCACTTTTCTTTTCTAAACCTAAGCAATTTTTTTGGAGGGGGGTGCAATTCAGAGAGGAAGGAAGAGGGAGAGATAGAAATCAATGATAAGAGAGAATCACTGATCGGCTGCCTCCTGCACACCCCCTACTGGGGATCAAGCCTGCAACCCAGGAATGTGCCCTTGACAGGAATCAAACCTCGTACCATTCAGTCCACAGACTGACGCTCTATCTACTGAGCCAAACCAGCCAGGGCAACCTAAGCAACTTTTGATCATAAGGTTGATTTAAGTGTTCAGGAGAAATGGACTACATATTTACATCAGAGTTTTTAAAAAGGCTATATATTGTTTAAAATATATACCCAACAGAACAGATTTTAGCTAAACCGTATCTTCTTAGCTTTGATTTAAGCGCACATTAATAAATAGTGTCTTAAGGGCAGGAAGTTATCCAGTCTGTGCATACCCCCTTTGTTTGGTGAAAACCCAGCCCCACGTCCTGGAGACCTTGGTTTCTTCTTTGATGTGGTGATGCTCATAAGAGTTAATACATGAGTCATTCCTTGGGGAAAGACAGGGTGAAGAGCAGATCATGCACTCATCAAAAAAGGGCAAACAAACCTTTTCTAAGAAGGGCCTGTTGGCCTTCCAGGAAGAGCCCTGAGTCACTGCCTGCTTACAGACAGAGTCATTATACCTCTACAGAGCAGTATCAAGTCACACTAGAACCTTACTTTTGGCAATCTCTTCCCTTTTGTGTCTTACAGAGGCACAGACAGTTGAACAATGAAGCAACAATCAGAAGTCAAGCAGAAAAAGAGGTAAAGAGGTTGGCTAACAATTAAAAAAAAAAGTTTATACCACCTAGTGGCATTAAACAACTACAATATTTCTCTTACTTAAACTACCACACTTTCATTTCAATTCATAGATATGCATTTTCCAAATAACAATTACTTTAGGCAGTCAATAGCCATGAGTCGAAAAGTATAGTAAACGTCTATACATAAGAAAAAAAACAGCTTTATAATCCTATACTAGAGGCCTGGTGCACCAGTGGGGTCCCTCGGCCTGGCCTGCGGGGATCAGCCGAAACTGGCTCTCCTACATCCCCTCAGGGGTCCTGGATTGCAAGAGGGTGCAGGCCAGGCAGAGGGACCCCACCAGTGCACGAATTGAGGACCCCTCCCCAATCGAGGTCGAGGAGGAACCGAGGGAGGGCCCCAGGGTGTGTCCGGCCCATCTCGCCCAGTCCTGATCGGCTGCACCATAGCAGCAAGCTAACCTATCGGTCGGAGCGTCTGCCCCCTGTGGTCAGTGCGAATCATAGTGACTGGTTGAATGGTTGAACAAATGGTCAGACACTTAGCATATTAGCCTTTTATTATAGAGGATAATAAAAGGCTAATATGCAAATTGACCAAACAGCGAAATGACTGGTTCTCATGATGTGCACTGACCACCATGGGGCAGATGCTTAACACAGGAGCTGCCCCCTAGTGGTCAGTGCGCTCCCATAGGGAAGGCACCGCTCAGCCAGAAGCCGGGCTCATGGCTGGCAAGTGCAGTGGTGGTGGCAGGAGCCTCTCCCGCCTCCACAGCAGCACAAAGGATGTCCGACTGATGGATCCCAGACTGTGAGAGGGTGCAGGCTGGGCTGAGAGACCCCCCCCCACCCCTGCAAGTGCATGAATTTCATGCACCAGGCCTCTAGTAGTCTATAAAGTATTATATCCACACTATACAGTAAAGAAACAGGGTGCTCTATAAATATTTGATAGCAATCAAGATGTCAGATTTTTAAATGTACAATTTTTACCACATAGTTTAGTAATGAAATAATCCTAAACTTTAAAGCAGAAACTGCCTCTGAATCTTACACAAGGGAAAATATCTCACAACTTTCTTTGTATTGATTTTATAACAAAGAGCCAAAAATGTTTTCTATTAAAAGGGTCATATTGAACAAATGACCTCTATCATTCAGATAATAATGCCTTCATGTTACAGCTGCTAAAAAAAAAAATGGATCTATTCTACAATGTAATTAAATAGTCCTAATACTTTGCTACACCCCAAATGCATGTAGATAGGACAACTCTATACTTTGAAATATTTCCCCTTTGATTCCCAAATGGTTCAAGTAGAAGTCAAAGACAAAAGTTATCTGTAAAATATATTCAACCTTCTATCTATAACTTAATATTTGGGTGCCTTTTAAAATTATAAAATGATTGTTGTCAGTTTTTGTTCTTAAGAGTTCTTTGTCTGGGAGCTGGCCTTATTTGAAAGAAATATAGGCTTTGTTAAGCCTTTCTTCAGGAAACTGCTCCACCTGGTGTCAAAAACTGTTCATACATCACATTATTTGGGACTTGTCAATGCTTGCAGAATTCATTCTCTTTGTTACTATTAAACTAGTGGCCCAGTGCACGAAATTCATGCACATTAAAAGGGGATTAATTAGAGGAAATAATTTAATATTGCTATTTGCCCTTTTTCTATAATAGAAGTGTCAGAAATGAAAGAAAATTAGTAAAATGTATATGAAAACCTTCCCCCTGTCAGAGTCTGGGGTGCACCACGGGAACCAGAGTCAAGTTCCCGCACATCCACATGCGCCTCAAAATCATGTGAGACCCAGACTCGGCCAGCCCCCGCCATTGGGCTAGATCCAGATCTGGCCAGTCCCACCCTTGTCAAGCCCCGCTGGGCAGGGGATGTAGCCTCAGGTCCCCTGGCCCAGCGCCAGGATGGGGGGCATGGCCTGAGGTCCCCCAGCCCAGACCAAGGTGGGGGGGCATGCCTTGAGGTCCCCCATCAAGCCCCGCCAGGCGGGGAACATGGCCGGAGATCCCCTGTCAAGCCCTGCTGGGTGGGGGGCATGGCCTGAAGTCCCCCGTCAAGCCCCACCAGGCAGGGGGATGCAGGCTCAGGTCCCCCGGCCCAGCACTGGGAGGGGGGCACAGCCTCAGGTCCCCTGACAAGTCCCACGGGCAGAGGGGTGCAGCCTCAGGTCCCCCGTCAAGCCCTGCTGGGCGGGGGTGCGGCCTGAGTTCCCCTGACCCAGCACTGGGGGTGCACCTTGAGGTTCCCCCGTTAAGCCCTGCTGGGTGGGGAGCACGGCCTGAAGTCCCCTGTCAAGCCCCATCAGGCAGGGGGCGCAGCCTCAGGTCCCCTGGCCCAGTGCTTGGGCGGGGGGTGCAGCCTGAGGTCCCCTGGGCTGGTTCCAGGGTGGGGGGAGCAGCCTGAGGTCCCCTAGCCCAGCACCAGGATGGGAAGCGCATCTTGAGGTCCCCCATCAAGCCCCACTGGGTGGAGGGCATGGCCTGAGGTCCCCCGGCCTGGTGCCAAAGTGGGAGGCGTGGCCTGAGGTCCCCTGTCAAGCCCTGCCATGTGGGGGGTGCAGTCTGAGGTCCCCTGTCAAGTCCAGCCAGGCAGGGGGGTGCAGCCTCAGATCCCCTGGCCCGGTGCTGGGGCGGGGGGCACTGCCTGAGGTTCCCCGTCAAGCCCCGCTGGGCGGGGGATGCGGTATGAGGTTCCTGGGCCTGGTGCTGGGGTGGAGGGCTCAGCCTGAGTTCCCCCGACACATCACTGGGGGTACACCTTGAGGTCCTCTGCCAAGCCCCACTGGGTGGGGGTCACGGCCTGAGGTACGCTGTCAAGCCCAGCCAGGCAGGGGGGTGCAGCCTCAGGTCCCCTGGCCCGATGCTGGGTGGGGGGCGCAGCCTGAGGTCCCCCGTCAAGACCCACTGAGCAAGGAGTGCAGTCTGAGGTGCCCCGGCCTAGTGCCGGGGTGGGGGGGCGTGGCCTGAAGTCCCCTGTCAAGCCCCACCTGGTGGGGGGCACGGCCTGAGGTCCCCCAGCCTGGCACTGGGGTGGGGGGAGCAGCCTGAGGTCCCCTAGCCCACACCAGGACAGGAAGTGCACCTTGAGGTCCACTGTCAAGCCCCGCCAGGCAGGGGGCATGGCCCGAGGTCCCCTGGCCTGGCGCTGGGGTGGGGGCGTGGCCTGAGGTCCCCCAGCCTGACACCAGGGTGGGGTGTGAGTCCTGAGGTCCCCTGTCAAGCCCTGCCAGGTGGGGGATGTGGTCTGAGGTTCCCTGTCAAGCCCTACGGGGGCAGGGAAGGGGGTAGCCTCAGGTCCCTGCTGATTGCTCGTTAAGGCTCCTTATGGGAACTTGGCTTTAGCTGTGGGTGCAGCCATCCTTGTGATGGAGTGATGGTCAATTAGCATATCCCCTCTTTATTAGATAGGATGGAACAAACTTTATAAATCATCAATCGCACATAGAGCTTACAAATGGCTCTTTAATTGTCTGCTTGTCTTGTAATTTGATGAATAATATACATGCCTATAGGGAGAATGTCTGAGATACATTTCCCATTATCAAGTACCAAAGTTCCTGTTTTGTTTTGTTAACCTGGTTGTTTACAGAATTATGAGTCATGTTTTTCTAGTACTAAAAATAATTCTTAGGTGGATGCTGAAATAATCCCATTACTTCTCCCAACTATTTATAGCAATCTAAACTTAATTCATAAATTATTTCTCAAAAGGATTGCAATGTCATAAAAACCAGTATGTAATAAATGCACATATCAATGGTTAAAACATGTATCTGGGGGGGGTCTGAGTAGAGATGGGCAAAATGGGGACATCTGTAAGCTCAACATGCTTCTTCTGGTGTACTACTATGGTCCCACAAAGGAAAAAGGATTAGCAAACTACAGCTTGCAGATCAAGCCCAGTCTGCCTCCATTTTTGTGACTATAGGTTGACCTGAAAATGGTCACATTCCATTACACACTGTTTTTGGATGCTTTCTCATTACATTGACAGATCTGAGGAGTTGTGAGAGAGACTGCATGGCCTGCAAAGCCTAAGATATTTATTATCTGGTCCTTAACAGAAAACGTGCTGCCCCTGGGCTTTCTAGCTCTGGGTCAGACCATTATTAAGGTGGAAATACGGACTCATTCAAACAGAGATATGCACTGAGGAAAACAGTAGCCATTTTCCCTTCACTAACTTATTGTTTTTACTCTGAGCATAAGTTCCTCTAGTAAATAAGCATTCCTAGATCACTTGTGTTTTTAATCTTCTGAGAGAAAACCTACTACCATAGTTGCTAAGACTAAAATAAAATTCTTAATAGATTGCTAGAAATTATATCCAAGAAGAGTGCTTAGAAGGTACAATCTTAAAAAATCTGTCAACCACAGAAGCCTTCTTTTGCATCTGATCAACTTATAAGACACATAAGTAAATGAATGAAATCAGTAACTTGGTCTACCTGCTAGATAAGATTTGCTCATGAAATAGACATCAAAGAAACAAAAAGATGACTGCATAAAAAATAAAATCAAAAGATGAAAAGCAGTTTACAAATGCTACTTCATTTCTAATTTGTTATTTAATTTTACATTCCCCCCCCCGACCACCCCCACCGCAGCAGCAAACCGAGTCCCGAAGGATGGAGTCTAGCCCCCGAAGAACCAATCCCAGTCTGAACAGAACCCAGCCCCAAAGGGAGAAGCCTAGCGCAAAGAGCCCAGCCCGAACTGAACAGCTAACCCAGTCCTGAAGCTGGGAGCTTGGCCCAGGAAAGCCTAGCCCAGACCCCAACAGCCACAGCCAGTCCTGAAGGGCGGAGCCAAGCCCAGAACCAAACATCCAAAAGCAGTCCGGAAGGGCAGGGCCTAGCCCCTAAGAGCAGAGCAGAGTCCCGAACAGAGCAGAGAACCTCCCTCCTAGACTGCCCCCCCCTCCTCCGTCCAGCCTAGCTTGTAAGAGCCAAGCCTAGCTCCTAAGCAATACCTGTTCTTCCAGCAGGCCCAAGGAAGCCAGCCTCAGTGTGTCACAGTGATTTGCACAGGCACCTCTCCCTTGAGAGTCAGCTGCCCTTTCAACCTGTCTCCTCTGTCAAGTATTCTAATTTGTTATTTAATAAAGAGTCTTTCCTTATATCAAAATATAACCCACTTTACAGATACACTGGAAATCATACGCATGTTGCTATACATAAAATAAAAAATACAAATCACATTTTAAATCATTCCTTGTACTTGTTTATCCAAATTAATGTAAATTGAAAGCAAAGAGCATATTAAAATACTGTTTATAACACCAGGAGTAGATATAGTTTTATTTGCTGGGAAAATTCAAAAGAGGATATTGGCCCTCCTGGCTGGCGATGGTTGAGCACCAACCTATGAACCAGGAAGTCAGGGTTCAACTGCTGGTCAGGACACATGTCTAGGTTGTGGGCTCGATCCCCAGTGAGGGGCATGCAGGAGGCAGTTGATCAATGATTCTCTCTCATCATAGATGTTTCTATGTCTCTCTCTCTTCCTTTCTCTCTGAAATCAATAAAAAAAAATTTTTTAAAAGAGGATACTCTATACAATATACAGGGTGGGACAAAGGTAGGAAGTTTTTATTTTCCTCCAGATTTAGGACTTAAGCCCCAGCTACCGTCCTCATAGGACTGATTTATGTACAGTTCACCCTTATTTAATGTGTGGTGCCTTAGGGTTCTCATCCAAAGCCTGCAGGTTTACCAGGATATGTCCTTGGCCAGTGTCACTGTTCTGGGTTTTCTCTTTAACAAGATATTAACCTTGTCATTATTTGCTCTTCTCTCATCTCTATGATGTCTTTAAACAGATGTTTTTAAATTTTATCAACCTTTTTACGATACTTTCACCAGAGTTGATTCAAATTGCCTAGTCTATCATCACTGGAAATGAAAATGATCAGTGATTTTCAACTATGCTATGACATACTGCTACATTAAAATCAACTGTGGGAAATGTTGCTTATAATTTCTTTATTTTTAAAATGTTTTTATTGATTTTTTTTAGAGAGGGAGCAAGGAGAGAATGAAAAATCAATGAGAAAGAGAGAAAAATTGAGAGGTTGCCTCCTGCAGGACCCATACTGGGGACTGAGCCAAAAACCTAGGCATTTGCCTTGATGGGGAATCGCACCAGCGAACTCTTTGTGCACAGGATGATACTCAACCAGCTGAGCCACACTGGTTAGGGCACTTATAATTTCTTAAGAATAACAGCTAAAGCATGTAAATTAAAAATGGTTGCTTTTCAAAAACAAAATCAGAGTGAAAATAATGATAATAGAATAATAGCAGCTACAATTTATTGAGTATCTTACACTAGCCACTGAGCTGAAAATTGCATATATCTGTTATTTCATTTAATCCTCAAAACACCTTATAATAGGTATTATTATTTTTTTATATTTTATTGATTTTTTTACAGAGAGGAAGGGAGAGAGATAGTTAGAAACATCCATCAGCTGCCTCCTGCACGCCCCCTACTGGGGATGTGCCTGCAACCCAGGTACATGCCCTTGACCGGAATCGAACCTGGGACCTTTCAGTCCGCAGGCTGACGCTCTATCCACTGAGTCAAACCGGTTTCGGCTATAATAGATATTATTATTCCATTTAAAGTTGAATAAAATGAGGTTTAAAAATTAATAAACTCACCAAATATCACCATCTATATATATAAAAGTCTATGCAACTGTTAGGACTAAATGACTGGAATGACCAGTAGACCAGTCGCTATGACGCACACTGACCACCAGAGGGCAAACACTCAATGCAGGAGCTGCCCCTGGTGGTCAGTGCGCTCCCACAGCCAATCTCCCATGGCCCCTCCCCGCTGGCCAGCTGGCCCCCATCAGCCCTTGCTTCTGGGTTGGGGTTTTGTACATAGCAGAGCAGCTCCCTTGCTGCAATCTATTTAAAGTCAGCCCTCAACACAAGGGTTTGTCTTGTTCCCATTCTCTCCTTTCCCTGGGGGCCACCCGCCTGCTGCGGTGGCGGCAAGGGAAGGGGGGAGCGGAGGCAGGGAACTACACAGTGGTGGGCCCAGGCTGGGACGGGGAACCGGGGGTGAGTGGTGGCGGATGTGGCCCCTTTCCCAGGGGAGCCGAGGGCCAGAGCCCTCCTTGGGGCCAGCGGCCAACCTCCCACAGTCCTTCCCTGGCTGGCCAACTTCCCGTGGTCACCCCCCACCCCGTGCACGAATTTGTGCACTGGGCCTCTAATTAGAAATAATTTGGCTAGGCATTCAAACCCAGTTGTTTAACTCTGAATATACCCTATTTACCTCCCATGACAGGAATGAAAGATTTTAGTCCCATAACAAGATCACCTTCAATATCCTGCACATTCTTAAATATTAAAGAAAAAGATGGAATTATGCCATTATATTTGAAACTGGGCTTGCCTTGAGAGTATGTCCTACATGTAAACATGTCAAAATGAAAAGAAAGGCTGACTGCTGTTAAAAGTAATTAATGCATATGGAAAACTATTAAGAAAATTACTTTTACTCACATGCATTAACTGGTATTACATAGGCATAAATAGAAATAAATAGAATACCCCTCTGAGTTTTTGAAGGGTTTCATCTTCATCCAGAATAGAACCTGCAAATATAGTAGTGTATTGGTTGTATGAGCAATGCCACCTAGTGGCAGCCAAATAGACAACTTAGAAAAAATGTTCTAAAAGAGTGGCTGATTCTTAACCTGTTATGGGTTAGAGAGACTATATGTTCTTTTTGCCAGAAAGATGCATGTTTGCAAAGACACATAGCAGTATTTACAGTATTTTAGGGAATTAAAAGACCTCCTGAAGTCCATTTGTTGACCATTAAAACTAATTTGAAAGTATATATGCACCCCCATGTTCATTGCATTTTATTTCCAACTAGTAGCCCTGCGCATGAATCCGTGCACCAGTAGCTCTCTGCAGGGCCTGGCTGCTCTGTGCCTGCTGCTCAGAGGCTCTCCACAGCCCAGAGGCCCACCCATGGCCAGGTGCGGAACGCTTGCCTTGTTGCCGGGGTGACAATGCAAGTGTTCCCCCTACCCCAGCTGCTCCATGCCCACTGCCCAGAGGCCCTCCGCAGCCAGGATGGAACACTTGCCTCGTTGCCGTGGCAATGAAGCAAGCATTCTGCTAGGCCGCTCAAGCTGCCCACTCTTAGTAGCTTCCCCACCCCACCCTCCAGGACTGGGGGACTCCAGTGGGGCTGAGAGGACTGGGCGCCACCATCTTTGTGATGGAGTGATGGTTAATTTGCATATTAACATTTTATTAGATAGGACAGCCAAAATATGGAAGCAATCCAAGTATCCATTGGCAAATAAAGGGGGGAAAAAAGTTGTGGTATATAGTATATGGCCATAAAAAATAATGAAATCTTACCTTTTGTAACAGCATAAATGGACCTAGAGGGTATTATGCTAAGTGAAGTTAAATCGGACAGAGAAAGACAAATACTATATGATTTCACTTGTATGTGGAATCTAAAGAACAAAATAAAATAGACTCATAGATAACAGAGAACAGACTGATGATTGCCAGAGGAAAGAGTTTGGAGGTCTGGATGAAAAAGGTGAAGGGATAAAGAAGTACAAATTGTAGTTACAGAATAGTCAGAGGGATATAAATTACAGCATAGGGAATACAGTCAATATTATCATAACTATGTATGGGGACAGGTGGGTACTTGAAATACTGGGGGTACCACTTTGTAAAGTATATGACTGTCTAACCACTATACTGCACACCTGAAACTAATACCGAATAAATAAAATTGTTCATTGATAAACTTAAAAGTCAAGACAAACTTCCCATGTGAAAGGCAGTTATATAGGTATCTAACGTTTTAGGAAATAAAGTAACACTTTCAGATCAGCATTTAGTTTATTCTCCTAACATGGTCACTTGTTTTTTTGACGGGAACTTAAACTCAAAAATGTAACATGAGAATGTTAACATCACATCTCCCTAAGTGAGGATTATGTAATGCCTCATAAATGAAAGAAGGTACACAGTAGGTCCTCAGGTTACACTGGAGATCCATTCCTATGGCGCGTGACGTAATGCGATTTTCGCCGTAAGTCGAAACCCACCTACATAAGCACCTACGTCACTCACATGGAGTACATTCACAGCAATAATGAAGCGAAACAGTAAAAAAATTTAAAAGATAACAATTACTGACCTTTACTTGTGATAAATAAATAATAAAAAGCATAAAGCACATATGTACATACGTTGAAATGACGGAACTTTTTCTTTTATAAATAAATGGGAGATGGCGACGCAACCATGAAACGACCTACATCGAGTCCGACGTAACCCGAGGGCTGTCTGTAATTAGAACTTTCCAAACACAATCACATTTCACAAATATAAAACAAAAGGAGTTGTTGCCCAGCTGGTGTGGCTCAGTGGTTGAGTGTTGACCTATGAACCTGGAGGTCACAGTTCGATTCCCGGTCAGGGCATAGGCCTGGGTTGCGGGCTCAGATCCCAGTGGGGGATGTGCAGGAGGCAGCTGATCAATGATTCTCTCTCATTATTGATGTTTCTCTCTCCCCCTTCCTCTCTGAAATCAATAAATATACACTGAGTGGCCAGATTATTATGACCACCTGATGTTTGTAGGCAAATTAGCCGTATACTGCATCATATGGGATAAGGAAGCCGAAGGCCTATTCGAACACCTTTGCTATCTGCAGTTACCAAGATAAAATGTCTCCAATTCACATAGGAACACAAGATTGGACAGTCGAGCATTAGAAAAAGTCATGTGGTCCGATGAATCACGTTTCCAGTTGCATCATGCAGATGGCAGAGTGAGAATTTCACGGAAACAGCATGAAAGCATGCACCCGACATGCATAAGTATAACCCTTCAAGCTGGTGGGGGCAGTGTTATGGTTTGGGGCATGTTTTCCTGGCATGATTTGGGCCCTTCAATTCGTGTGGAAAATGTCTGAATAGCACAGCATACGTAAGAATCATTGCTGATCAAGTTCATCCTATTTTGTTGATGGTGTATCCCAGTGGTCAACAAACGGTGGCTCGCGAGCCACGGTTTGCCGCTCTGTTGACTAATGAGTTTGCTGACCACTGGTGTATCCCAATGGAGATGGCTTCTTCCAACAAGACAATGCACCATGCCACAGTGCTCGTAATGTACAGGAGTGGTTTCGAGAACATGAGGGAGACTTTACCTTGCTTAGGTGGCCCCCACAATCACCAGATCTCAATCCAATTGAGCATTTGTGGGATGAAGCTAAAAGAGACATCAGGCAACTGGTTCCACAACCATCAAATCTCACAGAACTGGATAGTGCATGGTGTCATCAGGCATGGTGTCAAGATTCCTCGCATCACCTTTAAACATCTCGTTGAGTCAATGCCAAGAAAAATTGCCGCAGTACTGAAGGCAAAAGGTGGCCCAACAAAGTACTGATGGGGCAGTCATAATAATCTGGCCACTCAGTGTATATTTGACAAAATGTTGACCTTCTATCGCCAAGAAAGTGTTTTTACAATCTAAACAGAGATTATTTGGAATGACTTCTTAAATAATAACACAAATCAAGTTTTTAAACCTTTATTTGATTCTCCTTTGCCTCTGGTTTCCTGGCTATTTTTCTCTATTCTATAACTGCCAAAGTTCACAAATGGATAGTCTATACTAGTACTTACTGATAACATTTTTTATTACACATTTGCTATTAACTACCTTGGCTCTTGGGAGAGCTACATAAAGTATTTCATGTAAAGTACAGAGAGCACAGCAAATTCAATAAAAGTTAACTAGTCTATCGGTAAGGACAGGCTATAACAACAAACAACCCCCAAATCTCAGTAGCTTACTCTACATATTCACCACAGGTTAGCAAAGGGAATCTGCTCATCACAGTCAGAGACTCAGGCTCCATCTTGACACAATATACAGGTGAAAAAGAATATGACAAACCTTGAAGCTTTATCAATTTTATAAAGAACATCCGTAAAAAACCTATAGCTAACATAATATTTGATGGTGAGAAATTACAGGCTTTTCCACTAAGACTGGGAAAAAGGCAGGCTGGCTCCTCATGACTCCTATTCAACATCATACTGGAAGATCTAGCTAATGCAGTAAGATAAGAAAAGGAAATGAAAGAGTATACAGAGTGAGAAAGAAGAAGTAAAGCTATCTTTATTTGCATATGAGATGATTTATCTGTGTAAAATATTCTGAAGAATTGATTTTAAAAAAAGTCCTGAAACTATTAAGTGATTATAGCAAGGTTGCAGGATACAAGGATAATACACAAAAGTCAACTGCTTTCCTATAAATACTAGCAATTAATATACACAGTCCACAAATCATGTCCCTAAGTATTTACCCAAAAAAGTAGAAAACTTATATACACAGAAAAACTTGTGCCAGAATCCAATCATTGTCTCACTAATTAGAAAGGTGTAGACAAGGAACCCGGAAGGCTGGTCAACCTTGAAGCTCTGAAAGGTCAGAGCCAACCACTCCCTATCTAACTGAGACAATGGTAGCTGAAGCAACTTCCCCACCAAATAATCATGTAAATCCTTACTGATAAGATAATCTGCCTGTTACTGGAATTACCTGCCTAAGAGCAATGAGTGTATCCCAAACCTGAATAAAAGGGATAGCAAAGCCAGAGCGGGTGGTAGTCCTCCCACTAGAGGTGGGCTCCCGCCTGGCCCCCAATATTCCCAAATTAATACTTTTCTAGTCTCTTTTCATTTGTGTGCGGCCTTCTCCAGAACCCGAACCCTGAACCATGCGGGACGTGAAAGGGGTTCCCACAAACTTGCACACTAATGTTTATATCAGCTTTATTAATAATTACCATAACCTGGAAACTACTATGATCTCCTTCAATAAGGGGATGGATAAATAAACGGTGGTGGCAAACCCAGAAAATGGAATATTATTCAGCGATTAAAAAATAAATCAGGGCCTGGCCAGCGTGACTCAGTGGCTGGGCATCGACCTATGAACCAGGAGGTCACAGTTCAATTCTTGGTCAGGGCACATGCTTGGGTTGTAGGCTCGATCCCCAGTGGGGGGCATGCAGAAGGCAGCCAATCAATGATTCTCTCTCATCAGTGATGTTTCTATCTCTCTCTCCCTCTTCCTTCTCTGAAATCAATAAAAACATTTAAAAAAGGTCAGGTATCAAGCCATGAAAAGAAATAGTGGAGCTTTAAATGTAAATTGTTAAGTGAGAGAAATCAGGCAGAAAAAGATACATACTGAATAATTCCAACTATGACATTCTGGAAAAGCCAAAATTTACCAGTAAAAGGAAGAATAGTTGCTAAGGGTTCATGGGTGAGGGGGCAGGAATAGAGTAGGAATAAATATGTGGAGCACAGGGTATTTTTAGGGCAGTGAAACTATTCTGTATGGTACTGAAATGGCTGTTATACGTATAACATTATGCATCTGTCAAAACCCATAGAACTTTAAAATACACAGTGAATGCTAATGTAAACAATGAGCTTTAGTTAATAATGTGTCAATATTCATTAATATTCATTCCTCAATTGTAATAAAGGTATCACACTAAAGCAAGAAGTGAATAGGGGAAACTACCATTAGGTTGTACACCTGAAACTAATGTTATGTCAATTGTACTGCAATTTTTAAAAAAGAAATTTGAGCCAGTCTGGTGTGGCTCAGTGACTGAGCCTCGGCCTATGAATCAGGAGGTCATGGTTCAATTCCTGGTCAGGGCACATGCCCAGGTTGTGGGCTTGATCCCCAGTGGGGGCCATGCAGGAGGCAACCAATCAGGGACTTACTCTCATCATTAATGTTTCTATTTCTCACTCCTCCCTTCCTCTCTGAAATCTATTAAAATATTTTTAAAAAATAGAAACTTGAAAAATAGGGAAAACTGTGTGTGTGTGTGTGTACAAGTATATGGGAACTCTGTCCTTTCTGCTCAATTTTTCTCTAAACCTAAAACTGCTCTAAAAGAATAAAGCCTATTCATTTAAAAAAAAAAAAAAAGTGTTCTTAGTCCTTTACAAACTTTCCTTTTTTGCTCTATCCAACCACTGGCATCAGCAACCCACCTGGATCAGGTGAAGATTTAATTTACCTCGCAATATAATTGCAATATCCCTTTAAATTTCACTTTTCAGATACTTGTAATAGGCATTTAATAAACAACTGAACACATAACTCTTTCTACTCTATTAATAATATCTACTTACTTAGGTAAAAAAAAAAACCCCAACTTATCTTTGACTCCTTCTTCCCCCATACTAAAGCATGACATCTCTGTACCAATAAAATTTCTCTAAGATTTGACCTATTTCATTACAATGCCACTGTCATTCCAACTACTCTTAAAACATTAAAAGTTTTATGCCCTCTTTTATTTTCATTCAGTTTGAGTTCTCTCTGAAAATTCTTTTTTTGGAAATACCCCTTCCTCGCCATACTTTTTGCCACATCCATGGAAGCCTGTGTCTCTCAGAAGGATTACTGTAACTATTCATATTCTTTCCTACCAATATAAAGCCAGAATTATATATTCATAAAATGCTGGTCTGGTTATTTTACTTGTATTTAGTTTTAGGATGTTTAAAATAATTCTAAATAATTTTATTTACTCAAAACAAAAATCAAATTTACCTAATGTGAAAAAAGTGGACTGATCGACTTTGGACCCCAGTTCATCATCAGCAGTGATAATCTACAAAGCTTTTATATAGATTTATTAGAATACAACACAGTTTCAGGTGTTCCTTGACTGTATCTTCATACTTACTGAACAAGAATAATATGTTATTTTATAAAGGTTTTGTTTCTCATGAATATTTATTTGAACTTATTGTACACTTTATAAGCTTCATTAAAATCCTTTTAAGGTATAGCAGAATCTGCTATCTGGGTTACTTTTTAGATACTTTCAAATTAACCAAATGCTACAAATGCGTTCCTTAATCTGGGTTACCCCAGGAAACTCAGAGGGCAGGTCTAGAAAAGAATAGAAAGGTAACTTGTATCCTGTAATTCCTTCCTTTTTCCCTCTGTCTTGACCTCTAGAGTAGCATTATACTTATAAAAATGTAGTATTAATGAAACACTCATATGGGTTACTTCCCTAGGATTTATATCTCTATTTGGAATAAAATCAGCAAGCAATCATGAACAGAATTCTAAAATTCCAGGTTTTAAACTCCCATAACTTGAAGAAGTTATGAATTACAGATTAATTCTCAAATAATTCTTCAGACCATTAACTCAGCAGCCTTCAGAACAATAATCCCATAATACTTTTTATGCCTGCTTCAGAAATGAATCCATGAAGCAGAGACTGGAAGCGTTTGAGCATTTAACACTTTTCAGCAATCAGTACCGCTGTGACAACTTTCCACCTGTTTCCCCCAATCAAGATCAAGCTGTTTTCAAATGTGGAATTGCTGTGAATGTATCCAAGGACAAGAATAGAATGAAACAAGAGAGGCATCCAGGGCACAAAATTTAAGGAGGCACTCACTCATCAACCCACACTTAGACATGCCCTGTAAGTGCCTATTAAATTCTGTGCCCTAGATGTCTTGCTCGTCACCCTCTGGTCCTAGCTGCTATTATTCCAATTTATTTGTCAATGTTCAAAGAAAAACCCATTTTTTATCTCTCTAATTTCAACTAAGTAAAAAAAAAAATATTTTTTTTAGGAGGGGCTCATTTTATACTCAGGTCTAAAGGATTTAAGAAAGCATTTAGTAATACATATGTAATGCTTCATCAACTACATTCAATAAGAATGTCAAAACATCGATTCAGGTGTGTACATAGTGTTTGAGGGTGAGAGAGAAGACACTTTCTCACTGGCTGATTGACAGAGAGAGTAAACTGTGCAAATTAATCCTAAACCTTACATGGAATTTTGTGCATTTAAATAACTTCAATTCTTAAAACAATAATTGCATAACTAAAAGAACCATTATTCCAAAATCTGGAGAGCAAAAAACATTTCTTGGCTAAATTAATTTAAGGAAACAGTAGCATTTGCATAAGGACACCAAGGAGAGGTTTCCCCCCTTCTCTTTTTTTTATTCCCCCTTCTATTTTTAAACCCTCAACCCAAAAGGAAAAACAAAACAGAATTCTAAGTAAAACTCAAAGCACTGATTTGAGGATTAGAATGTTTATAAGACACAAAGACAATTAAGTTGAAATCTTGGAATTTTAATGTCTGAAGTAAAAATACCAATAAAAATATAATCTCTTCTAATCTTGCTTATTAAAAGTTATTCTTACCAGATAAAGCAGAAAGGTGTGCAGTCCTGTTCCAAGCCCAACAGAAGACAAAATTCCTAAGCCTATCCAGTAGGCAAACAAAAGAAACTGCTTCTCTATCCGCTGCACATACTGGAAAACAAAAGGGTCAAGGTGAAAAACCAAAACCAGAATTTGTAAACAGAAATGTGGTATTTATTAACGACAATCAAAATAAGATGAACCAACTGAATCGGTTTCCAACTGAAAGAAACTATTAATATTAAAAACCCTTTGAAGGGAATCAATTCCTTTAATATATGATAGCAGAGATGACCAAAAAAAAATCCATCTTATTGGAATAAAACTCGTTTCTAGACCCTTCAAATTTTACTATTGCAGTAATATTTAAAGGAAAAATGCTAGTTACGAATAAGATAACTATAAGGATAAAAATTTTCAAGATATTTAGAAGTTATAAAAACTTTAAGAAAGCATGATAATATACAGTGGTAAGAGAGGGGCAGTTATTTACATAATATTCATGAATAGAATGCTATATTCTTATTTACCCAAGTAAAAAAATGAGAATAAAATATATTTTGTATATTTAAGATCAAGATGCTTTTCAAACAGGAGCAAAATAAAGTCCCCTGGGATATGGATGGATTTGTTGGAAGAATGCCAAAATATAGTCTAGATTCTCACACTGGCAAATAAATTCATCAAGCTAGTTCCCTGCAAATTCTAATAGCACACAGATTTCTGTAAAATATTTTTTAATGTATTTAAAATTATAAAAACTTTTCTGAGATTAGAGGTAAACTGCTTTAAAATAGGAAATATCATTTTAGAACCATATCCTATTCCAATACATTAATGTTTTGCTTTTTAACAAACGTTATTAACAAAATGTCCTACTTTCCCTTCAGTCATATTGTACTTTACTACAGGCAAATGAACTTCCATATATATATATATATATATATATATATATATATATATATATATCCTAAACTTCAACCAGGATGAATAGATATGTTTGGGTGGATCACAGGAATGTGTTAAAGAAAATATAAGACTTTTATAGTGAGTAAAGGATTCATGCTGCTTTGAATAAATACCGTCAGGAAAGTTACATTTAAAACCTTGAAGCTAAAAAGAGATGATATATACCAAATGAGCAGCCCTGAACTGCCACAAGAGTATTTTAAATACGTGGTCTTAAAAGTACATTAAAAAACCAATTATGAGATAAAAACAAACAAATAAACCTAATGTTAAGGGTAGAAATTCTATGAAATCCACAACAATCCCACTTTGAAACTGTTGGGATTAGCAAAGGTTTAAGAAGAGAAGCAGAGTTGCTGAACCTCTTACCTGTTGATGTGCTCCTTCCACACAATATGTAGCTATAAGCACAGCAAGCAGCAGTAAACAAGACACCACAATGTTTTGACGATGCCATAATCTTAAAAACATATTTAAAAAAATAAAATATCTCAGTTTCATTTTCAAGTTTCAGCATTCTCAAGATAATTTCTTGTTGAAGCACTTAGGTTATTTAGCTCACCTACAGAATCAATTCTTTCTGTGATAAGCTCTATTTTCCTTAAACACTATGGTCTCTTGGGGTACAGAAGGAGGTCAAGGGAAGATTCATGGATACAGAACTCAATTTCTTTCCTTTATCCAAATACTGATCTTGTTTACACCAGCCTTCTAATTGGGAGAAGCATCCTATATAATAAAAGGCTAACATGCAAATAGACTGAAAGGTAGAACAACCAAACAACTGGTCGCTATGACATGCGCTGACCACCAGGGGGCGTGTGTGGAACATGGTGGGCATTGGCAGTAGTCGGCAGAGCACGGAACATGGCAGCGTCGGCCACAGCAGGATGGTGGAGCAGGTAAGTGAGGGCGCCAGACCAAGGCAGGGTGCTGGTCGCTGTCATCGGGGCAAGCCTCTGGTGGTTATTGAAAATTCTTTGCTCCCATGTGCCATGGTCCTGCCCAGCGCTTGCACCCGCTGCCAGCACTAGAGCCACCACTTGAACCCACTGCTGGTGCCCAGCGCCGGCCCCAATCACTCGGCAACATCAGTGGGTGTGAGTTGCGGCTGCCAGCCCCGATCGCCCCTCAGGGCTTCTCCACCTCCCTTGCTCCTGAAGAGCTATTGGGGCAGCAGCCACCGCTCACACCTGCTTACAACATGGAGCGATTGGGGCCAGTGCCAGCAGCAGGTGCGAGCAGGGCCGGTGTTGTCAGCATTTGGGATTGGTGGTGTTGGGAGCGGGTCTGCCGGCAGACAGGGGACTGGGGTCCTTGGCAGGAGGGGCCAGGCGGGGGTGTGGAGGATGGGCCGAGACCTGCCCCTGTGTCCACCACAACCTTACAGCCCACAGTTCCTTTCAAGGTGCACAAATTCGTGCACTGGGCCCCTAGTTATAATATAATGGAAAGGGTATTGGCCTTCAAGTCAGAAGACTTGGATCAGAGTCTCAAGTCCCTAAAATATTGCACTTTGAGTAAGACATTTAACCAATCTAATTCTGTTTCTCATTTTTAAAATAATAATAATCATATACTTGTTTTACCTTCTTTATGGAGTTGCTTTAAGGTTCAAATGAACTAAAAAATGTTATAAAATGTTTTATAAACTGTAAGTACAATAAAAATGTAGGATAATATTACAGATAATAACTTGAAAAGGCAAGCCAAAAAATGATAAGGCATGTAAAAGTTCAACTTGCTCTTTATGATATCTGAAATAGGGTTTAAATGCACTAAATTTATAGATAGAATACATTTCCTTTCTCATTGGCTCAAACTATCAGTAACAGTGCCACGTATCCTGAACCTTGTCCTACTACAGAGTAAGTGTATCCAATGTACATAGGCCTTTCTTCTGAAGGCAAAGCCAGAAGAAGAAGAAAATCTCTTTTTCAGGATTCCGCTTTGCATAAAAGATTCAACATGAGACTGTGGTTAACTGTAAATAATTCAGTGAGCAAATAGCAGTATGATCTCTTAACCTATTTTTCTTCAAACTATAGAAAGGAAAATAAACACATTCCCATAACATCCTAAATTTAATTAATTCCCTTGTTACAGCAGGTGGCAAGGAGTAGGAGATTACTGAAGATTTCTAAAATTACTAAGTAAGGTTTATTTAAAAGGTAATGGAAGACTCTTTACTTTGAGGTCCAGTCCTTCAAGATTACTAGGATTTCCAGAGAAAAATACTGCAAGGTAATGAGTGGCTGTCTCCACAGGACAATATTCTGCCTTTCTTCCCGCTCCCTCTTCTTCTTTTCATTCACTGAGGAGGGGTCTGAAAAACATGAGTGCAGAAATTAAACAAAATGCTCGCTTTTTCCAATCACTTTTAAAATTCATCCCACATTTGAAGGACTGCATATAAACCTAAAAAAACAATGTGGTTCACACTGTGACAATGGGCTGGGTGTTTCTGCACTATACAATTATTGTCAGGATACAAGTTTCTCTTTTGTACTGGAATACAAAATTATCCCACTTCTATGAAGGGCAATTTAGCATCACTTTATAGGCCTTGACCCATAATTACTATGAAGAGTAAAAAACATATAATTAATCTTATATAAGATATATAAGAACCTTGATTATAATATAGATAAAATATCTATATTATAGAATATCATTTTATTAACAAGGTAGTAGATTTATTTCTATTTTATTCTAATGAAAAGAATATTACTTAAACCTGTAGATCTTCTCCCTCCAAACCACCATACTTTACCTGTGAAGTTTCCATTATATTGTTCCTTGTTCATTGCTACACGTCTCTGGTCACAATTTTTTCCATTCTCTGCCATTTCATAGATCAATAACTCTTGAGGAGCTAATAAAGCAAAATAAAATCCAGTGATACATGACATAATTCTGCTTTGCTCCTATGACTAAATAAAACTGAATACAGAAACATGGGAGTAACACCACACATGCTATCTGAACAACGTGCTTACTGTTTTTGTACTTGGGGTAGAGTTAAATGAGATCATACCGGTGGGGCCCTAATCCAATAGTACTGGTTAATTTATAAGAGCATCATCCTGATATACCAAGGTTGTGGGTTCTATCCCCAGTCAGAGCACATACAAGAATCGATCATTGAATGCATAAATAAGTAGAACACAGATCGATATTTCTCTCTCTCTCAAAAAAAAAATCAATTAAAAAAATATAAAGAGGTGAAAAGGCACCAGATACCTCTCTCTCTGCATGCACACAGAGGAAAGGCCATATGAGTACACAGAAAACGGCTGTCTACAAGCCAGAAACGGAGGCCTCATCAGAAACCAACCCTGTCAGTACCTCAATTTTGGACCTCCAGACTCCAAAACTCTGGGAAAATAAATTTCTGTTGTTTAATTCAACTAGTCGATGGTATTCTCTAATGATAGCCCTAGCAGACTAATACAATGCTGATTGGTACAAATAAGGGGAAGCAGATCACAGGAGAGTAATATTTTTCTTGGTAATATTAATAAATATTCTGGTTTGTGATTTTGGTTAGAATAATTCCATCCTCTGGAATCCATTGAGATATATGCTTATTGCTTCATATATATAAGCTAAAAAGCTGAGAATCAGACACTGAAATGTTGGATCTATACCTAGATCTGCTGGACTACACTTAACTGTGTAAGCCAGACTATCTTTTATCCAGGAAACACCCTAAGTACTTTACTACATCTGTCTTCAAATGGCAGCAGTGACTACAGGTTACGTTCATCTTACCCATTATCATTTTCATCATCATAAAAGGACCAATTTTATAGGGCAGTGGTTAGCAAACCACAGCTTGCGAGCCACATGTGGCTCTTTGGTTCCTTGAGTGTGGCTCTTCCACAAAATATCATGGCCTGGGCGAGTCTATTTTGAAGAAATGGCGTTAGAAGAAGTTTAAAAAATTTGGCTCTCGAAAGAAATTTCAATCGTTGTACTGTTGATATTTGGCTCTGTTGACTAATGAGTTTGCCGACCACTGTTATAGGGAAACAGGAAAACTTGGTTCCACAAAGCTGCCAGTATGTCTTGGTTGATTTGAGGCCATAGCAGCACAAGCAATCTTTGGACTAGGTACTTCATCTGTATTCCACATACTAGGACTGAATGCATTCTACCCTATCCTAATTCCGGTCCCTTCTCAACTGAAAGGAGTTTTATTTCTTGGAACTAAAAAGACTCCTATCACCATCATGTACATACTAGCTGCATGACTTGGGGAAGTAGTTTAAGCCTTTGCATTTGACTTCATTTGTAAAATGTTCATGTCATTCTTAAATGGGGGTGTGTGTGTGTGTGTGTGTGTGTGTGTGTGTGTGTGTGTGTGTGTGTGTGTTTTGATTTGGGGGACTCTCAGTAATTTAGTTATCTACTTCTAGAGAAATTATATATAATTGTCCTGCACAGTGAATGGCACATACCAGGCACTTAATGTGAGTTTATCCACGTTCTTTTAATGAATGTCACAATTTTCCATATTTCCACACCGTACATGAACCACATAACTGGTTTCCACAGAATCAGAAAAATCTTAGTTTGTTATGTTGGATAACAATAATGAATTATTTAACATCAATCCAAACATTTGAAAAGTACTAAAAGGACAATTTGTTAAAAAATTATTATGGAGTATAAGGGCTCTAGCCTATCTATGTAGCTAGGGTAAAATGGAGCATCATTTTCAAGGAGAGCCACTTTTCCCAGCTGAATGCAGTAGCATTCATTTTGGAAATCTGAAAAAAACAATTATCAGTCAGACTCCTGTATGTGGGAATAAATCCAAAGTATTCCTAGCCTGTTTAAAGGATTGAAATATCCCCAGGAATGTAGCATATCTTCCTGATATCAGTGGAGTTTACTTTGCACCGACAGTGTTATAATATTAATTTTAATGGCATGTACTGAAATTAAGTTGTTGAAATAAACGTCTGTGGATCGGATGAGAAGACAGAAATAGGAAAGAAGCATAACTCCAACATTAAATATCATTTTCATTGTGAAAATATATTTAGATAAAAGAAATGCTTTAAAAGGCTGTAACTTGCATATTTTAAACACAGCTGAAGCACTCAAAAGAAAAGGTTGATATTAAAACATGCATGGGGGGTTGTTTGTTTCTGGAAGAAATCCTTAGAAAATAGTGCTAAAATCAGCTAACAAAGGTTCTTTGTAGGCTGTATGTCCAGTGCTAAGACTATAATACTCCATTCATTTTAAACATTAGCTACATTTGTAATGCAAAAACAATGTGAAACTAAATTACTGAGTTCCTCAAAGCAACACAAAAACCATTTAAAAGTAAAACAAAAACAGCAACTCCCCCAGTAATCTAAGAATTACTGGAGAATTTAACAAGACGAAAAGGAAAAGCAATTAAGATGAGTGAAACTCCAGATTCTAATTTTCTTGGCCAGTGTTCTAAAATAAAATGAACATAATTCCTCTTAAGAAAATAATCTATCCAAATGACTGTTTTCTCACAAGCAAATTAAGGTAGCTTTCTCAATAAAAAAACACTGTTTTTCATAAAAGGTAGCCAACTTGAATATTATACCTCTCTTGCTTTCGGAAGTGTGTATCCTTAACTGGCTTATTTAGTATATTCAGTCACAGACTACTCCAAAATAAGCTGTAGATTTCCTAAAATTATTAAGATTAAGAAATTTCAATTTATTCTTGGAAACTTTACAAATAATCTAGGTGGAGAGTAATATATCTTGACTAGTGAGGCTTTGATAGAGCATGGCACCTGTGCAGAGATATAAAGCCAAAGATAATTCAATCACCCTGAACAACATCAGAGTGATTATGACTCTGAGAGCCAGGTCATATCTAGCACATGGTTGTTACAGTTTAAGAATGTGTTCTTGAGAAAATTCATTATTTGAAGGAGAATATATGAAAAAATTCTTTGAATTTTTTTGAACTTTCAAAGTCTTGGGGAATTAGACAAATTAAAACTCCAAATTAGGATATAATTTAAAAGCATCCGAAGTCTAAATAAATCTCCTAATAATGGCTTAGCAGCTTATAATGGTATACATTTCTGGCCTAGACTGTTCCTCAACTTAATTGTGAAGTGAAGTGTAAAATACATTAAACTCATCACAGTCTTCTACTTGTTGAAAATGGCCACTGCTCCAGATCTAATTTTTAACTAGATAACATTTTAAGTAAACACCCAAATTTTTTAAAGATACAACCTGGAAGACATTTTAGAGACTCCATTTTTGAGATTCTGATAGATTTAGGGGAAGGTTTCTTCATCTCTCACCTTCAATATGTAAAATACCTTTTTGTGTTCCTTTGTGTAAAAGCATATTTTATTTTCATGGGGGAAAAGAGTAACTTGTAAAAGTACCGCTTGAAAAATTCCATTTCTCATTTTCTCTCAGTATACTTCTAAATGTTCATTCAGTTACTCATAACCAATGCAAGCTAAGCAAAAACACGGTCACTAAAGAAATGGGGGAGTAAGAGTAAGGTCAAGAATTAGAATTTGAGATAAAATAGCCAATTTACCAGGTGTACCGGTTAATAATGAGGATTTTTTCAATAGATGGAGTTTACACATATGTTGATATATATGCGATTTGACATGTATGGTATTTTGTTGTATTGACAGCAAGCTTCAAAACTTCCTATGTCAAATTTTCTGAAGGTGTTAACATCACAGATATTTTTATGCTTAAAAATGTCGAATTTCATGCCAAAAAAAGAGCATTTGCGGGAAGTTTTAATTCATTACGTTATTTTGAAGAAAAGTGCTGCTGAAAGTTATCGTGTACTTTATGAAGCTTATAGTGAACATGCTCTATCTCAAGATACTTGTGAATGCTGGTTTAAATGCTTTAAAAGTGATGATTTCGATGTGAAAGACAAAGAACGTCTAGGTCAACCGAAAAAGTTTGAAGAACAACAATTACAAGCATTATTGGATGAAGATGCATGTCAAACTCAAAAACAACATGCAGGAAGATTAAACGTTGCTCAGCAAACAATTTCCAATCGTTTACAAGCAATGGGAAAGATTTTAAAGGAAGAAAATGGGTGCCACACCAACTGAACAAAAGACAAATGGAAAACCGAAAAGTCATCAGTAAAATGTTGCTTCAACGGCATGAAAGAAAGTCTTTTTTGCATTGAATTGTGACTGGCAATGAAAAGTGGATTTTGAGAATCTCAAACACACAAAATCATGGGTTGATCCAGGTCAAATTGCTTCGGAAAGAAGACAATGCTCTGCGTTTGGTGAGATCAGGAAGGTATGGTGTATTATGAGATTCTAAAACCAGGTGAGCCTGGATGGCATGGCTCAGTAGTTGGTCATCTTGACCTATGGGCCAAGAGGTCATGGTTTGGTTCCCAGTCAGGGCACATGGCTGGGTTGCAGGCTCTATTCCCAGCGGGGGGCATGCAGGAGACAGCTAATCGGTGATTCTCTCTCATCATTGATGTTTCTATCTCTCTCTCCCTCTTCCTTCCTCTCTGAAATCAATACATATATTTAAAAATAAATAAATAAATAAATAAATAAATAAATAAAACCAGGTGAAACCGTTAATACTGATCACTACTGACAACAAATAATCAATTTGAAACATGCTTTGATCGTAAAACAACCAGAATGTGCCAGAAGACACAGCAAAGTAATTTTGCTTCATGATAATGCACCATCACACACTTCAAAACCCGTTAAAGGCGCGTTACAAGATCTTGCCTGGGAAGTATTAAGCCACCCGCTGTATTCACCAGACCTTCCTCCTTCAGATTAGTACTTGTTGCGACCAGTGGCACACATACTTTCTGAGCAGCACTTCAAAAACTAAGAAGTGGAAAATTGGGTCTCTGAATGGTTTGCCTCAAAACAAGAAAAGTTCTATTGGGACGGTATCCACAAATTACCTGAAAGATGGGGGAAATGTGTAGCTAGTGATGGACATTACTTTGAATAAAGCACTTTTGATGTTTCTCTTGAAATTATCGTGTTTTCTTTGATTACAAAATCCGCATTATTAACCAGTATACCTAGTAGAATTAATAGTAAGCAATAAATGAGTTTACTACCAAATCTAAATGCTAGAAAAAAAAATTCTAAAGAGTATTCTTTAAGAAGAAAGCAATGATCCCCTCAAATTGGCTGAGATAAAAAAAAAATGTAAAAAAATAAAATGGTAAATATAAAGGAAAATAAAAACAAATAATGTATAAAATAAGAAGAGTATCTAATTTGTGACAATATTTTTTTAAAAAGTGAAATTTGGACAATAATATACAAATCAGGAAGAGAAAGATGAAAGTTTTCTAAAGTTGGGGAGCATCAAAAGAATACATGACAAAAACAAGTCCAAATAGACTCATATATGCCAATAATCAAAACAAACATAAACAGATTAAATTTGTCACTTTAAAAATATCCCAGCCCGGCCAGTGTTGCTCAAAGGTTGAGTGTCTACCTATGAAGCAGGAAGTCACGGTTCAATTCCTGGTCAGGGCACATGCCTGGGTTGTGGGCGCTATCCCCACAACACAGGTGATGTGCAGGAGGCAGCTGATCAATGATGCTCTCTCATCATTGATATTTCTATCTCTCTCTCCCTCTCCCACCCCCTCTGAAATAAATAAAAACATATTTAAAAATAAAGAAATAAAAATTGCAAGTTGCATTTTTTAATCCTCACCAGATGATATGTTTTTACTGATTTTTATTTATCTATTTAAAAATAAATAAATAAATAAAAAGATGGCAAGTTATATTTTTTAATCCTCACCTGAGGATATACGTATGTATTTATGTATGTATGTATTTATTTTATCCATTATATTTTGCTCCAAAGTTTTGTGGTTTAAAAGAATCATGTAATATATTTCTCATGATTCTGTGAATTAGGATGAGCAGTTTGGTCTGGGCTAGCTTGGCTTTGCAGCTAGACAGGTTTCAGCTGGGCTGCCTTGTCTTTGCTCCACATGGTCCCCTCTGCTTCATTAGATTAACCTGGGCTTTTTTCACAAGGGCTGAAAGTTCCAAAGAGCAGTAAGAGAAGACAGGTCCCAACGTGCAAGTGTTTTTCAAGTCTGTGCTATATAGCTGACTTTAACTGAAGCTAATCTGCCATCTACACAAGAACTCTGGGCTATGTCTCTGGAACCAGAAGCCCTTGGTTATCGGTCTCTTAACCAACTCTGGCCCCAGCGCCTCTTGGCACCTGGTAGTTCCCCTTCCTTTAGCTTAAACACATTCCTTTTCCTGCAGCTAGACTCACTACTTTTAGCTAGAAAACACAAGAGTCTGGGAGGTGGAAGGCACGGAGGATATCCATGTCATCTTGCTGCCACCCAACGCCATGTAAGTTCTCTTAATAAATTCTTAATGTAATGAGGGAGTTATCAGCCTCTTTCTCTGGTCTATCTGGCGGAGAAATTTTATGTAGCAAAGCCTGTTTGTGCCACACTTGCTAATATCCCCTTGGCCAAAGCAAGCCTCATAGCCAAATTCAGAGTCGAGGGGTTGAATAACAGACTAGAAGTAAAATCATCTTGCAAAGGGGTAAGCATACAGTGAGAAGAATTTGTGATGATTTTGTAATCTAACACTCGATTTTACAATCCACCATTGTATTCTTTACATGCATTCCTTGGCAAAAGTTAGGAAGAGTAACAATAGCAACGTGTGAAAATCAACTTGTAGAGTTGAATATTGGCATACTCTTGCTAGCAATTTTATACCGAGGTATATAGCCAATAGAACCTCTTGCACATGTGAAATATCACATGTACAATATTTTTAGCAACACTGTCTTAAGAGCAAAAGTTATAAATAATTCAAATGTCCATTGCAAGGAAAACAGATAAATTGGGCTAGTGTTACATAATGAAATAGTATACAGCAGTGAAAATAAATTTTTCACTTACTCATTTATCAAATATATACTGTGTACCAGGCATACTTTAAGATACCAGAAACAGCAGTGAACAGAAAAAAGTCAAACATATCAGATAGCAATAAGTGCTATAGTGAAAAATAAAAAAGTTTGATATGTGTACAAATGTACGTGTGTGTGTGTACAATTTTTAACAAGGTGGAAAAAAAGCTTTCTCTGAGAATTTAACATTAGAGAAGAGCCATAAAAATATATGGGCATGACACACACGGGCCATTTAAAAATAAACGGCACCATGGACCTGGCACTGACCAATACTCAGCTTCCCCCAAGTGGGACACAGGCCCTGCCACCACCATGGAGCAACACCCCACCAAATTGCAGCCAATGCTGCCAAGACCCCATGGTGCAAATGCACCCCACAGCCCAGCCCAGCCTGGAAATGGTCACTGTGGGCACCGGGTAATGTCGTCATGTAGCAATGCCCGGCTTCCTCTCTCTAGTGACTAGCCTCCTTGGAGTTTCGTCAGCCCAGGAACCCGACCTGCTTTATAGCCAGGTGCAAACGTTTTACAATTTAACCAAATGTTTTGTGAAGCCTTTGCACCTGCCTCATTTCATTTGATCCTCACAGAAGTCCTGGAATAGGTAAATAGGAGACTTGGTAGAATCCTATTTTCTTTTCATCAGCCAGAAAATGGAGATTTAGAAAGCTTAGAAACTTGACCCAACTGAAAAGAAGTAAGAGATGGTGGAACTTGGAAAATGACTTCAGAGGAGATTAAAAACGGCAGCAGAGTAGGAGGATGATGCACGGACATGCTCCCAGGAACAAGCTGGAATTACAACTGAAATACGGAAAGGCTTCCTGAATAATCAGCGGAAAACTCATGGGAGAGAACCCTGATATCTAAGGACTGAAGGTGGAGACCACATAGAGAGTGGTAGGAGGGGCAGAAGCACAAAAGGGCTGGCCAGGCACCCACAGATGGTAACTGAAGTCCCAGAGAGATATCTCAGCTGTGTGTGTGTGGGGGGGGGGGGGGGAGGGAGACTACTGTGAACTCTGGGATCTAATCCTGAAGCTGGGTTTTCCAGCAGAGAGCACCAAACTGAGGAGGGTACCCACATAACATCTAGCTGTGAAAAACAGTGGAGTGCTGCCTGCCAGGGAGTGGCAGTTGAAAGTTTGAGCACCCTCTTGAAGGGCCAACACACAAAAATTCCCTGTGGAGCCCTATACACCTTGTGCACTGGCAGAGGGAGGGTGAAGTGCACTAGAGCCGTGAGAGCAGAACCCAGGACTGGGGACTCAGGGGATAGATCTCAGAAGGCAGACACCCTAAGTTTCCTGGGCTGAGTCATTCCCTCACACAGCTGAGGACATCTTTCCCACATAGACATCTGCCTTGCCTGGGGGGAAGACAGTCAACAAACCCTATTGAAAAACACCTTGCCCTGAGTCCACTTAAGAGATTAAAAGTAACAATTAGTCTCCAGGCAGAAGCAACTGCTCCACCCCATTGAAAAAAAACTCTCACCATTCCTGAGGATGATTGCCTGGGGGCAATTCACATCGAAATCCTATTAGTCTGTAGACAGAGGTAGTCTCTGGATCCAATTAGTCAGAAACAACCTTTAACACTGTCCTGCACTAAAGTTCTGAGAGGTGTAGAGGATCTACCTAATACATAGTCACAAACCCAAACAGACAATCAAAATGAGGAGACAAAGGAACAACCCCCACATGAAAGAACTAGAGAATTCCCCAGAAGAGCTAAATGAAGCAGAGATAAGAAATTTACCTGAAACAGAGTTCAGGGTAATGCTGTTAAAAATGCTCAACAGTATGAAAAAAACATAGTAAATATGAAAAAAGAACAGTGTGAGATAAAGAATGACATAGCACAAATAAAGAACACATTGGAAGGAATACACAGCAGATTAGGGGAAGCTGAGGATCCAATCAGTGAATTAGAAGACAGAGTTGAAAATATCACTCAGCGAACCAAAAAGAAAAAACAATTAAAAAACAGGAGGACAGCTTAAGGCAGCTGTGGGACAAGGTGAAACGTAACATTATTAGAATAGTAGGTGTGCCAAAAGAGGGAGAAAGGAATAGGGAAGGTGTTTGAAGAAATAATGGTAGAAAACTTCCCTAACCTGGTAAAGGAAAAAGTCACACAAGTTCAGAAGGCACAGAGAACTCCAAACAAGAAGAAACCAAACAGACCCATACCCAGACACATCATAATTAAAATGCTAAAAATTAAAGACAAAGAGAATCTTATAGGCAGCAAGAGAAAACTGTTACCTACAAAGGAGTTCCCCTAGGCTGACACCTGATTTCTCATCAGAAACTCTATAGGCCAGAAGGGAATGGCATGAAGTCTCAAGGAAATGGCAAGCAAGGATCTGAGACCAAGATTACTATATCCAGCAAGGCTATCATTCAAAATAGACAATCAAATAAAGAGCTTCCCAGCCAAAAAAAAAAAAAAAGGCTAAAGAAGTTCATCACCACCAAGCCAGCGTTACAAGAAATGCTAAAGGGATTGCTGTAAAGGATTGCTAAGAAGAAACAGAAAGAGAAACATAGCCATACAGAATTAAAATAGTTCAATAATGACCCTAAATGTAAATGGATTAAATGTTCTAATCAAAAGGTGTAGGGTAGTTGAATGGATACAAAAACATGACCCAACTATATGCTGTCTACAAGAGACCCACCTCAAAACAAAAGACACACACAGAATGAAAGTGAAGGAATGGAAAAAAATTTTCCATGCAAATGGGGAAAAAAAGCTGGAGTAGCAATACTCATGTCCAACAAAATAGACTTTAAAAGAAAGCATCATGCTAAGCGAAATAACCCAGTCGGAGAAAGATAAATATCATATTATCTCACTCATTTGTGTTATATAATGAACAACATAAACTGACGAACAAAAATAGAGCCAGAGGGGAAAAAATATATACTAGAATATAATAGAAGTAATCCTGTTATTTATATATTTTTAATATTTCCTACAACTTTTGTGATAGCCTACTATGTTAGTATGGTTTTGGTAATATTATTATACTTAAAATCCTTTTATTCTTATAATATTAATATTTATTGCATGTAATATTATTATATGTAAGATCATTTTTCTTGAATAATTGGTGTTTATTGCAACATTATCTTATTTAAAATAATTTTTCTTGAGATATTAATGTTTATTGTATGTAACATTATTATATTTAAAATTTTTTTCTTAAAATAAAAAAAAGACACTGAAAAAAAGAAAGAAAATGACTTCAGGTTTTCTCACTGTGCAGAATATAGTCAAACACTGCTACAGTTAAATATTTTACCCTTTGTTCTCCCTGTGTGATCTATAATAATAATCTGCTTTGTGTTGATATTTACTGCTGTGTTGCTGACAATTACCTGAAAGAGAAGTTGAGGTGCTTCACTGGGCTGGAAAATCAGAAAACAGGTCTAATTAAGCAAGTTTATCTACATGTATAAAAGGCTAAATTGACTCTCACATGAGCAATACATACAAAGCTCTCGCTGGCGCCAATCTCACGCATATGTTTCCATTTGTCATTGTCAATCGTGAATGTGGTTGACACTTCTATTATAGAGAAAGGGCGAATAATTAAAATACTTCGTCTAATTATTTTCCTTTCAATGTGCACGAATCCATGCACCAAGACACTAGTTTAGTATAAATTAAATAATATTCCTCTGCACACAGAAGCAGTGCTAAAATCTCCTACTCAGTAGATCTCCAAAACTTAAAAGGGGCAGGAGAACCTTGTATACTCTCTTGATTACATGGCTTTTGCAATGTGGAGACTTGAAAGTTTCTGGAAGAAAACAGACTCAACAATAAGTGAAGAAGTGGCTAGTCAGATCAACCAATTCAACTTTATTTGTCTTTATTCTGTCTTCTTCTAGACCACAGAGCAAGCAGCATTTGACAGAGCTGAACATTTCTTAAAAGAATTCTGAATAGCCCTGGCCGGGTGGACTCAGTTGGTTGGAGGGTTGTCCTACCAAAAGGTTGCAGGTCCCATCCCCAGTCAGGGCAAATACAGAAATCAGCCAATGAGTGCATGAATGGTAGAACAACAAGTCAATGTTTCTCTCTCTCTAAAATAAAATTTTAAAATGTTTTATTACACTGTGTTTATTCTTTCACTTCTGTAATTATGTTTTTCTCTATCAGGCACCCGAATAAAGTATCTGTTTGTCTTTTTTCCCACTGTTTTCCCCAGAACCTGGGACACAAAGTATTTCGTTCACAGACTGGATGAAAGAACAGATATGGCAACAGATGTCACTGTAACATGATCTTTCCATGCAAAGAAAGTAAGTGCTGGAAGACATTCTTTTTTTTCTTTTTTAAAAATATATTTTATTGATTTTTTTACAGAGAGGAAGGGAGAGGCATAGAAAGTTAGAAACATCGATGAGAGAGAAACATCGATCAGCTGCCTCCTGCACACTCCCTACTGGGTATGTGCCTGCAACCAAGGCACATGGCCTTCACTTGAATCAAACCTGGGACCCTTCAGTCCGCAGGCTGACTCTATCCACTGAGCCAAACCAGTTAGTGCCTGGAAGACATTCTTAAACATCAAATCCCCAAATTTCAATTCTCAAATTCCATGTTATGACTTACACAGATAATGTGGCGAAAGGGAAAAATTCTCCCTTCCGTTCTCTGGTTCTTTTTGGCTGACTGAATAATCAAATTAACACTAGACAGACTTACAAGAGAAAAATCAAATTTAATTTCAAGGGCACAGAAAGCCCATATACATCAGAGAGTCAGAGTCCCCACATACCTAACAGGTTCAGGGACAGAAAGGGAAAATGAGGTATATGTGAAATTCTGAGCTTAAGATGAGGTAAGTAAGGCATCCTGGGGCTTGAGTGTCACCTGCAAGAAGGTTACAGCAGATATTCAGTAATTGGTAGTTTGCCCTGCCATATACATAGGTCAAAAGAGGTTATTTCTAATAATCTCCTAGTATGGGCAAGGCCTCTAATTAAAATTCTTCTAGGGAGTTAAGTGAGACAAGGTGGCAGAAGTTTCTCGATCCTGCAGGATCTCAGTTACCTTTAGCTGAAAATAATCTGCATACCACAAAGGCACACCTTGTGGTGACTCATTCTGAATCCCTACAATGTAAACTGTTAAGAATAATACAAAAAGGTTCAGAAAATGACCTACAAGAATGCCTCATTTTGTTAAGAATCCCACATGTTGTAAAACATTCACAAAATGAAATTGCGTATATAAATACATTTATTTACTGACACTTCATTAATAATAAGCAAACAATAATCAAGTAAGCAGCAACATAAGGACCTGCTTTCAGAAGAGGGTTGAGAAAGGGTTCTTAGCAACTGCTCAATAGACTACATGGTTGGGAAAGAGTTCTTAGCAACTGCCCAGTAGGCTACATGATGATGACGCTGATGATAATAATCATGGGTAACTAAATGCCAGGCACTATTCTAAATGCTTTACTTAAATCTATTTATTTAACCCTAACAAGAAAGGTACTGACTACACTGTCAAGGAGGAAATTGAGATTGCAAGAGGCTAAGTAACTAGCTCAAGGGTTGCACAGTAGTAGAGCTGGAATTTGAACCAAGGCAATTAAGCTTCATAGCCTTGACTCTTATCACTATCCACCTGGTCTTTTTAGAAAAATTTGTAAAGACCAAGGTTGTTATTATTAATGAACCTGAAGAACAAGAGAAAATACCACAAAGATATGTATTTCTGGAAGACTACTGACAAACTCCATAGCAATTATAGTTACACAAGCTGATACAGGATTACTCAACAGGTTGCTCTTGCTTAACTTAAAAATACCTTAAGCTTTAAGCATCATCTTTTATCTAACACAGAAAAGTATCACCTATTCAAAGTTCCAAAACCTTCAAGAAGCATATTTTTAAATGAGTTTAAATAAGGGTTTACATAACACATAATATCAATTCAGCACACTCTACAAAAAGTTGCTTTCCTGGACAAAATAAGGAGTTTCTTCAAGCAATAAACTCCTTAAAAGTTTTCTTCCAAAATATTTGCAATTCTCTGTGGAAACAGATTTTTAACTAACACAACAAACAAGTTATCAATTCAATTCATTCAGTTTGTTTGCGTCTCTAATCTGGAGTTTAAGCGAGACCAACAAAGAGCATGTGGGCAAAAACCACAATGATAATAAGTTCCTGGCCCTACAATCTCCAAGAAAGGGGAGAGACTAAACAGGTTTTGTGCAATCAATGGAAGCAAAAAGAGTTTCCAACAAGACAAAAGAATTAACTCTTCAAGTGGCTATTTATCCAGAATAAAGTAATTACAGAAATGACTCCACAGATTAAGAAATAATCTATACTAATAAAAGAATAATATGCTAATTAGATCAGGAGACCTTCTGGACATCCTTCCAGACCAAGTCATGGGGCTGAGGCAGAGGCGGTTAGGGACAATCAGGCCGGTGGGGGGGCGGGAGGGGGGGAAAGCAGTTGGGGGCAAGCAGGCCAGTGGGGGGGGGGCAGTTGGGGATGAGCAGGCCGGCGAGGGGGGGGGCATTGAGGAGGAGCAGGCCGGTGGGGGAGGGCAGTTGGGGGCAATCAGTCCAGCAGGGGCAGGCAGTTAGGGGTGATCAGGCCAGAAGAGGGGGGCAGGCCGGGCTGAGGGACACCCCTCTCCCCCGTGCACAAATTTTGTGCACCAGGCCACTAGTCTATATATATAAAAGGCTAATATGCAAAGTGTCCCCTTGGGAGTCTGACCAGGAGACCTGGAGTTTGATCCTTTGCTATGACGTGCTCTGACCACCAGTGGGCGGCGTGGAATGAAGGAAGGCCCCAGCCGGCAGCCAGGGAAGGGAGGCCCTGGCCAGCAGCTGGCAGCCAGGGAAGGGAGGCTCCAGCTGGCTCCTGGCAGCCTGTGAAGGAAGGCCCCAATTGGCTCTGGCCAGGTCTAGGGACCCTACCCGTGCACAGGTTTCATGCACCAGGCCTCCAGTATAACAGAATGATGAAATTACAAACAGCTTACAGAAATTTTTTTAGCAGGAGCAAAGTAATTAATATAGCTTCTAATACGTATTAGCAACATTCAGTGAGTGAGACATGTGTTACAAAGATCCTCTGTCTTTCCCACTTGCCAGAAAGAAGACACCTTGATACCTGATACTAACAAAGCAGGAACTCAGAATAACTGTTCTGAAGAATAGAACTAATTTTCTTATAACATTCCACTGCAAATCTTGCCAACCACAGTGTTGTTTCCATGGAATTTACAAGATTAAAGGGCGAAGGAGGGATGTATACACACATATATATCTCTTTACTACATTAATCCTTTTCATGCAAACCAGGAAATACTACCAAACCATATAAAGATGTCTAGAGACAACCTGAGCAGAACAGAAAGAACACTTGAGATCTCATTTCCAGTTCAGGTTCTGGCACTACCTAAGCCATAGGACCTCAGGCGAGCCAATACTGACTGTTTCTGGGCCTCAATTTTCTCCTATTAAATGAGAAAAATCTAACTATATGTTCACAGAGATTGCTTCTCCTTCTAAATACTGCATTCAATAGGTATTTAATTATACATAAGCACCCAAAACCTCAGCTTCCTCTGCACTTGTAAATTCTTAAGTAATAATACATGATGACCAAAAAAGATCAGACTTAGACTCTCAAATACAAAGCTATACTCTTTTTCCGGTCACCTACTTATTAATTAAGGTGACTAACTCAATGGATTACAGTATCTAATTATTCCTGGCTAGCTTTTATTGTGTTCAAAAGTAGGGCAAAGATCATCTCAGAGAAATGTATAATAGTTTCTGATAAATACTACACAACGTAATACACCAAATTTTGAAAAGATGCAAAGGAACAGTATTCTGCACTAGACATGTCCAGATTTCACTTACATAGTGATTTCACATTTACTATCTCAATCATTGTGACATTCCTATGAAATAAAATGAGCAGCACTTTTACCAACCAGCTCAGAAAGTTAGGTAATCTGTCAACTTTCACTCAATAAATGTTGGAGCCCAGACTTCAATCCAGGTCTTTGACTTAAAGTTTGATGATATTTTACAATTCTTAAAAGTGGTTATTCAAGCCAAAGGCAGGAAGAAGATGGAAAGAGAGAGAATTTGGATAATCAGTTCCTCGATAACTGAACTGAACAAAAAGAATATGAGACCAGCCCTGGCCGGTTGGTTGGAGCATCCTCCTGAACACCCAATACACAGGCTTTGAGCTCCATGTCCCGTGGGGGTATGTATGGGAGGCAACTGAAGTTTCTCTATCACATCCGATGTTTCTTCCTCTCTCTCTCATTTTCTCTCTCTAAAATCAATTTTAAAAAAGAAGAAAAATATAAGATCAGTGTTTGGTAGTTATAAAGTCAATACGCAAATTTACTAGCTATTAAAACGAATGATAACCTCTAATTTACATAATTCCACACCTCAACAACCTTGTCACCTCGTTTCAGACAAGTGTGAAAATTTTTTTCTAAATAAAAAATAAGAACAAGATATACATTGAACAACACGTCTGATTTTTGTTTAAAAGCGTATGCTTCTAAACAGCTTGGTCACCAACAGGGAAGACCTCCATTTACTCTAAAATCCTAGAAACCGGGGAAGGAAGAAGAGATGGGTACTCTATGGAAGCTTAGAACGGCTTGCAAATCAGTGGCGCTCAAGGCAAATGGTCGGGAGTCCAGTGTGTGGATTCAGTGTACCGGTGGCCAACCATGGAGAGGTGTCCCAGATAACCTGGCTACCGCCAGACAGACATCCAGAGTCAGGAGCACCCGAACACACTGCTTGAAGTCGAAATCACGGTGCCCCAGGTCTGCACGGTGTAAGTGGGAGAGCTCCGGAAGAAGCTGAGCTCTGAGGAAAGTCTCGGGCTTCCGTCCCCAATTCCCCGAACTCGTTTACCTACCCGCTCTGACCCCGGCTTCTCCGGATCTCCGGATCCTAAAAGCGGCACCTGACCGACTCTCACACCCGCCGCTGGGCTCCAGCAAAACCGGAACTCGGTTACGTCACATCCGGTCCGTGTTCCCCCGGGAGACCGTCTCCCGAAGAGAAACGTTCCCATCTCATTTCGGCAAACTGGGCTGACGGTCGCAGGATTTCTGTTCGGGACCTATGGGCGGAGCGAGGAAGAATGACTGTTCTCTTCGCAGCTCTTGATCCGGAACTTGTTGTCAAGGAACCGCGGAAGAGGTACCTCGTGCGATCGAAGCGTGCTCGCTCCTCAAAAGTGAAGAGCCTAAAGACGCGAGCGAGGCGAGGAGAAGCGCATAGGTAGGTCAGCCCCTAACTCGGTGAAGGAGAGGATGTCGTTCTCCATCCTCTCTCCAGTTGGGATGTTTCTTCCCATCTCTTTCCGTAACCCGCACCCCTACCCTTTCATCTTCGTAAATTGCCTTCCGCCCAATAGCTGCTGGAGCCACTACAGCTCCTGTTCTGCTAGCCATCCTTTGAAAGAAGGGACCAAGACGCTAGGGAGGGGAAAGGCCCAGAATTTTCACTTCCCAGACAAAGCCTCCATTCAGGCAGCTTCGATGTGCTCGCTCCGAATGTGAGAAAATACCGAGCAGGTCACGCACTCTGCTGAGTTTTTATTGAATACCCCCGTCGTATCGAGTTGTTGAGCCCTACGAAGGGGTAAAAAAAAAGTTTCTAAGAATATGATCGAAAATTTGGCTCCTAGACATAATGGCTAGAGAAATATTTCTTTAACTAAATATTAAAGTAGACGCCAGAGACTATGACCCACAGGCGGAGTTATGTATAAGTGCTACAGCAGCTGGGAAGAATAAATAGTTAAGACTGGGGTTGATAAATATTTTAGAGACAGGCGTTTGAACTGCGCCTTAAGGAGTAAAAAGATGTTTTTGTTTGTGTGTTTATTAAGTGAAGAAAAATAATTGCAGGGAAAGATTGCTGCTTGAAGGGACCTAGTAATTTAGTGTGGCTGGATAGTACAGTAAGTAGCAGGATCGTAGGTTAGAAAGATAAGGTAGGTTGTAACCAAATTGGGTAGCGCTGTAAATTCGTGCAAATGGATTTATGTTTTATTCTTTAGGCGTTTATCCAATGATTTTTGAGCAGGGAAGTTAGACTCAGGTTTGTGTTTTAGGAGCATAATTATACTGGCAGATAGACTAGGATGAACTAGGGCACGAGTGAAGCAAATGTGGAAAGATTAGAGGTAGTGAAGTTAATTTTAGAGGCTTTTGGCCAAGAGATAATTGGGGCACTACTTAGATAAGGAGATGGTTTAAGACAGATCAATTCAACAAGTTTTGGTGACTGGTTGGTAGGACAGAAAAGTCCAGAGTTACTTAGAAATGAAGAATACAGAAAAAGGAAGTTTGAGAGGGAAGGGAAGATACTGAGTTCAGTTTAGAGTATTTCATAGACATCTAAGTGGTGAAATCTAGCAGAGGCTGGAAATTCAAGTTTAGAGCTCAAGAAAGACTTTAGGGGTCTTCAGCATAGGATGATTTGGGAATAAAGCTTTGAAGATGAGCTTTGTATCATGACCTTGATATTGAGTACATTTTAATACTGCTCTTATTAGTTATGTTACTGTGGCTAAGCAGCTTCTCTGATTCTTATCTTTAAAATGAGGCTAATATTTTCCTAGCAACAGTAATGGAAGTAAAAGGTTTAGCATGTTATTTAACATATAATAGGTCTTTTTTTCTGTACAGGGTGGGACAAAAGTAGGTTTACAGTTGGTCATATGGAAAATAATACAAGAATTAATAAATAATACAAGAATAAACTATTTTGTGTATTCACAACTGTAAACCTACTTTCTCTGGCTAGTACCTGATTTTGATAGATATTTGGTTACTTTGCAACCTATAAATTAGAGCAGAGAATCTAATTGTTCAGTTTAGAGTCTGGTCGTTAGATTATCAGAGAGAAGTCCCAATGTGGGTTCTAATAATTTATTTTTCTGGCTGCAAAGACATCTAGAGTCATACAGTCCTATGTCTGCCCAGTCCTGTTACCTCATTAGGCACACCAGTTAAAGAGGACTGAAACCATGTGTGATCCTTTGACCTCTAGCCATTCCATCACTAACTTTCTTTTGAACCCTAAATGTTTGTTTCCTCAGGATTTTGTTTTAGCCCTTTCTTCATTCTGCTTTTCCCAGTGGCCTCATCCACTTTCATCACTTTGATTACCTCAGTTGTATGTTCTCTTAAATCTGTATTTTTAGCCTGGGCTTATCTTCTGACCACTAAAATGTACATACACGCTATCTGAAAGGAGAGAACTCCTGTGAAATCTTTTGTAAGTAGAAATGGATGGTATAAAGTGAAGAAGCAATTCCTGTTAATTTATATGGAAAAATTTGAGTGTTCCCAAGCCCCAGAAAATAACCTACCAAATCATACCAAATAATACAAGAAACCTAAAATAATACTTGCATAGTAAAAGCAGTGCCACTCTTACTACTCTGGGTGCATGCTGCCTCTATATTGAATAATCGCTGAAAAACAGTGAACACTTTTTGCTTTCTGCCTTCTTTTTTTGGCAAACTGGAAAATCACCTTCGGATTTCTTTTTGTTATTGAAAACAGGTACTAATGTAGGTTTTTCACAAAAGCGAGTGATGTAACATGGATTTTCAAAATGTGGGAGATACCTCTATCTTTTTTATTTGCTAGACATCTCTGACCTGGATGTCTTTTGGTCAAACGAAATGTAATATACAATTTAAAACTGATTGCAGTATCTTTTACTTTCAAACGTGAATTGTACGTGTTAAAAGTTAATTTTGTAATATATGAATTATATCTCATAAGGTTTAACATCCCCTTCCCCTGCACTATCCTTATATTAAAATATTTGATAAAACTGTATATAATTTACCATATAAATTTTTGAAGCATCAATGTCCAAATTTTAACATGAGAATAAAAAGAAAATGTATGATAAAATATGTATTTCCAGGATTTGTGCCACAGAATCATATGAATCCAGTAACCTCAAATGTAGACTGGTATGTTTTATTGGTGACTCAAATACCATGAACAGCTTTGCTAGGTAACAAGAATTTTTAAGATAAAAAAGGATAAAGGATAATCTCCCTTTGTTTTTATATAATGCACTCTGGTAAATTCACTGTATATTAAAAGCAAAAAATATTTTGTTTCTATGTAAAATGAAATTGGGTTCATCTTGTGTATTCAGTTTTGCACTTATAATAACGTCCAACGGGACAAATCTTCACTTGTAAGACTTACAGCATTCTATGCTCAGATCTGGTGTCAGCAAGGCACCTCACTCCAGACCCATTACATAGACAACCAGGAACTTGTCTGAGGGGCTGGTACTATCCCACATTGCATTATGAAGACATTATTTAATAAGCACTATATTCCAGAAAAGGGGGTGGGGGAGTTATTCTTGGTTTCTTTAGACCCTTTGGGCATCTTGGTAAACAGACTGAGGAACAGAGCTTTGTTGTAGCCAAGAACGAGATACTTCTTACTTGGAGATTCAAAATGACTTAAATTGCTTCATCTGTATTGTTGAAAGTTTTTCTAGTACAGAGGAGAAAAAGTGGTACACACACAAGATCCAAAATATATTGTGCCTTTTTTCTGGGTGACCTCATAGTTTTAAAAATATTGTTGCTTATATACTATCAAGATATTTGATAAGCCTGTAACTTTTCACTACTGTGTAGTGATAACCTTTTTCCTTTCCTTTAAGATGCTCTCCAAATCCTTGGTAATGGAATATTTGGCTCATCCTGGTGCACTCAGTGTGGCTGCTGGAGTAGCTTGTGGCATGTGCCTGGGCTGGGGCCTCCGTGTACGCTTTGGGATGATCCCCAAAAGCTCAGTGAATGAGACAAACACAGAAACCAGAACTGAAGCAAGCATCTTAGGAGAGAGTGGGGAGTACAAAATGATTCTTGTGGTTCGAAATGACTTAAAGATGGGAAAAGGGAAAGTGGCTGCCCAGTGTTCTCATGCTGCTGTTTCTGCCTACAAGCAAATTCAAAGGAAAAACCCTGAATTGCTCAAACAATGGGAATACTGTGGCCAGCCCAAAGTGGTGGTCAAAGCCCCTGATGAAGAAACTCTGATTGCATTACTGACCCACGCGAAGATGCTGGGATTGACTGTAAGTTTAATCCAAGATGCTGGACGTACTCAGATTGCACCAGGTTCTCAAACTGTCCTGGGGATTGGGCCAGGACCAGCAGACCTAATTGACAAAGTCACTGGTCACCTAAAACTTTACTAGATAGAATTTTGTATCATGATTGTCTCACCACAAGTGTTTGAAACTGTCAAATTCTAACAATAAAAGCTGAGTTTCTTCCCCCAATTTAAGTGTTCTTGAGGTGAAAATCTGTTCCCATGTTCTTCTGTCATGTACTTGGCTCAGTTACACAGTTATCTTGGGCTAAAAAGAAAAAAAAAGTTGGTTAAATTGTCCTAGTGGTTTAAGTCCTGAAACAAAAAATATTTAAGAGAAACAGGTCACAACAAAATTGGATCACAAGTGGGGAAACAGCATTTCTTATGCATGGTTAGGTCCCTCTGCATGTTAATAGCTCTTCCCCAAGACTGTTGCTGTCACCATTAGAGAGGATCAGGGGTTCAAGGGTAGTCCCATTGGATGCAAGTTCTTTCCTACCATAACTTTCTGGATGACTGAGCACCTACTTTATTAATAGATGTATAGCCACCCACAAAAAGCTTTAGACTGTAACCTGCTGGATTTTTAAAATTTATGTCTCAAAGTTGAGGTTTAATAGCATTGATATAACCCACCTGTGCAGTGTTTCATGATCATTTCTCAGACCCCCTGTGGCCAAAGGTTCTCAGCAGTGGCTCTACATCATAGCCTATAAAAACTGCTTTATTTCCACCCTTTCCTAACAGTGAAGGTATTGAAACTTGTGATTTGTATGGACCTTAAAGGTGGTAATGGGCACATGTAGGAATTTATGGTCACTGTGAAGTGAAAGTAGTGCATCATCACAACATCTCATTGTTCCCCTAGAAGTTAAGGAATTAGATAACTGAATTATGGGCATCTTTATTTCCCTTTTGATCTTTATACAATTAACATAATTCCAATATCACTATACCAGCTTCTCAGCTCCCAAAGCTATATAGCTTCTACCCTTTTTGCAATGTATTCTTGCAAAAAGCCCTTTTTATGAGAGCCTTTTAGGAGGATCCTGGAAGTATTTCTAAATTTAGTATATCCCTAAGAATTACGATGCCAGGGAGAATTTTGACAACAGGCGCATGTTAAGTGGCTCCAATCTCCATGTTAACTTGAAAAATTAGTATTAGCAGTTAACTTCATAAGCAGCATGATAGCACAACTAAGGTATAAGTTCAAAGGAGTTTGCAGGCAGCCTTAAAAGTTACAATATTTGGTCAGTTTCATACCATTTACACTGGCATATTACAGCACAGGAGAAATTGCAACTGTGAATGATGCCACAGTAGCAACTGTTTCTAAAGAGAATGTTTATACTACTAGATTCAAAAGTGATGCAACAAAGTGTAACTGATTTGAAGAGAACTCAATCCTAAATGCATGGTTCTGGCTCAGGTAATTTCTGAGGCTTGCCTCAGACTGTTGGTTCCACGTTCAAAGAACTGTATTCCCCACAGAATGCCTGCTGTGGCTGATTCAAGTAATTTTAATAAGTCATGGCATATCTACTAGGATGAATTGTTTGCAAATTCTGGTGATACATTTTGTTCTCTAGTTCAGCTGTACTCAGTATTTATTTAATAGGATTCATATCTTACAGGTCTTAAAAGTATGGGCAGAGCCCATGGGTTCTCTAACACACTTTCAGAGGGTTAAAACTATTTTTATAATATTAGCACATTATTTTTCTTTTACACCGTGGGTGAAACTGCTGGCACCTTTCACAAACTAAGGCAGTGGCACCTACCTGTACAAGTAGTTTTCACTGCCCTCCCCACAAAAAAAAAAAAAAAAAAAAGTTTCACTTAATGCCCTGGATGAAGCACTAACAATATTAAATTTGACCCTTAACTATTTGTCTTAATATTCTGTGTAGCATTAAACACTTCTGGTGCACATTGAAATATGACAAAAATACTTGTGAGGCTGAGTGGTGAGCTGAACTAGCTGCTTTTATCATGGAAATTTTTTACTGGCCAGAATCACCGACAAACTGGTTATCCAGATCTGAATGTTTAGTAGGAATCTTCTCATAAATAACAATTGACAGGATGTAGGAAAACTTGTATCTGCCTCTCATCCAAGCTTCCCCAAACTTAAGACTTTTCTGGTAAGATCAGTGTTTCTCACAAATATCTTACAATGTATAATGTGTCAACATTTAGTAGAACTATATAACGTAGTAAATCTGTCTTCCACATAACCAATGCATGAGGGTACAAATCATGCATGGGTAAAAGATCCATTCAAAGTAAAGATAGACCAATGGATTTTAATATAACAGTATAAAAAGTTCACTTTTATAATTTTAGATTCCACATTTCAACTAACCCCAAGTATCTTAAAAAGGCTATTAAAATACTTTCCCAGTTACAAATCTGTGAGACCAGACTTTCTTCATGTACTTCAACAAAAACAACATATAACAGATTGAATATAGAAGCAGATGAGAATCCAGCAGTCTTCTGTTAAGACAAACTCTGAAGAAAGTTATAAAAAATAGTACAATGCCAGCCACTCTGACCTTTGTTTTGGGAAATACAGTTAATTTATAATTCTTTATGTTAACATGGAATGAGTTTATTACTATTACATTTAAATGGATTAATAATTTTTAAAATTTGTTTTAACTACTAATACAGGAAATATCAATAAATGCAACCCCATATAAACTTTGGGACCTTCAATGATTTAAGAGTATAAAAGGATCCTAAAGAAAAAGTTTGAGAACCACTGGAGTGAGAATGTCTGCATGACTAAATCAATTTACAGCAAAGTTAAGCGGCCCTACTCAGAGATTACCAGTTCGTCTCCTGCTATTATACTGCCTATGTTGAAATACCTGTCAACAAATATCACAGGTTTTGTACAAAGGCTGTATTTGGATATTAGGGAAGATCACTGAAAGCATGCTTACCTTCTGAAAAGTTTCCCAGTAATGTCTCCCCTTCCTCTATCCTGTTTCAATTACATCGAAAGTGCTAAGGACTCTTAATACCCGTGGTTAATTGTTTTTAATCCCTTTTCCAAGACCATCATTCAGAGTCATGTTAGGAAATCCCTTAAAATACAGTTCATTACCAATTCATCTACTACTTATTGTACAACACTTACTATTGCCTAGTCTTGAGCTAGGCATTTTGTGATTTAAACACAGTCCTGCAAAGAATTCTGAAAATTACTCAAGGAACAAGCTCAGAAGTTCCTCTTGTTCAGGATTTAAACCCAAGTCAAAGCAGTTTCTCTTTCTACTATAACCCATTATAGATGGCTTAAGTGGCAACTCAGTATTATAGCACAAGACTTTTTGTTGTTCTTTAAAAAAAGTTTAAAGTATGCTATAAGGAAACCTTTAACTGAAGTATTTTGTTTCTATTAGAGAAGGGAAGGAAAAGAGAGAATAGAGGTCTAGAACACATGTTGAATCTGAAAAGAATAGGCTCACTAGGACCATGACTATTCTCCCTCTTAATTTTCATAATGATGAAAAAAGGGAGCAGAGATCCAGCAGAAACAAAAGTTCAGCCAGATCCTGAACAGCAAGATGTCTTCACTAGGACAAACAAAAAAAGGGTGATTTTTCCAGCTAATACTGTAATTTCCTATAGGAAAATAAGGTGGGAAAATAAAGATAGGGAACGAAAAGAGGTTCTAAGTTTTTTTTTGTGTGTGTGTGTTTTTTTAAAGGCCCTTCTGTGGCAATACAAGGCTAGGCAGAGGTCTCTCTAACTCTACTGATGATTAATAGTGAAATGAACTTAAAGTAACTTTCTTAGCCATCAGCCAAGAGTTGGATTCAAACACTGGTTTAAAAAAAAATCACCTTAAACTACCCATAATTTGGGGACCCTTACAATTTCATGATGAAGAACAGCATGAACTACATGTTTCTATATATTTATATCAAGTTAATATAATTTCACATCCATGACCTTGTTCATTGAAGTAAAATGCTTAAATAAAACTTAAAAGTGCCACTGGGTTAATATGATGGAGATAGTTGAAATGTAGCCCACTATAGTGTGCCTTATGTTATAATGTGATATGTGTTTTCACATGTCCCGATCCTCATTCCATTTCTGCTCTCATACCTCCCTACCCTTGGAATCCAATATAGAACTACCAAAACCATGGTTCCTTTGGTTTAAGTTTGAGAGGTATTTAATTAAAACTGCCATTCTACATGTTATTTCCACAGTCCAGTAATTTATTTTAAATTTGAGTATTTTCAAATTCCACAAACAAAACTGAAGAACAGCAATATTTTGTTTGAATTCTCTCTTCTGTACACTCAGTGATCTAAAACACCACAATATCCAACATACACAAACCTCAGGGAAGGGTTAGTAAATACACACAGATTGGAATCATGGTGCTCTTTGTTCTTGAATGGAATGGTCCCACAGAAAAAGCACAGGATACAGCACAACATAAGGGCACCTGTTACATATGGAGTGAGCAAAAACACACTAGCATTTTCTATATGCGTACTCAGGAAACCTGCATAGGTTAGAGGGCCTCTTATGCTCATTGAAAAGTCAGGCAAGTTGTCTGTAATGCATTTTCCCAATACTTTGGAGAGCACTGTAGTCCAGTGTAGGATGTGCTGATTATGATTAGTGTTGTCTTTGTTGCATTGACAGTCTTGCATGGTCACATACCAATATTTTTGCTTTAGCTTTTCTTTGAATAAAAGAGATTTAAATGCATTTAGACAATACATATTGTAAGCTGTTTACATACACTAAATTTAAGAGCTTCAATATTAGAGTTTTTCTTTAAACACTACAGAGTGCAAATCAGGTTCTTCACAACAGATTGAATATTAGGCAGTTCTTCAAAGAACAAAAGGGAAGAAAAAAAGCCCAGATGAATAAAACATTGAAACTATTCCCCTTTGAAAATAAATTCTAAAATGATGCGGAATGTGAAATAAGCTTTTAACATAGGTGATCCAAGTTTATAGTTAGAAATAAAATGCAGTCCTTCATGAAATAAAGGTTACAAGAACATGTGCCTGTTTTCCTCTGTTATAAACTGAGAAGTGGGTAGAGACGATGTTTCAGTACGAAAATAGGCGACTACAGGATCAGCTTTCCGTTTCACATGCTGTACCCAAAGCCAGGCTGTGGCTGCCCATAGGGTGGTGCAGTATAACCATAGCCAAAAGGTGCCTGGGGAGGGACTGCAACACTGGGTCCTGCTGTCAGCATCAACTGGGGCTGACCTAAAGATGGAAAACAAAAAGGAGCAGGGGCGGGGCAAGGAGGCAGTAAAAATTGTTAGCATTGTAGGACTATCACACTCCAATCTCCCCTCCTCTAGTAGCATAATCACAACTTTGAGTTTTGGGGAGCACTTCTGACTGCCACAATTTTGGCATTGACAGTCACCCTAAGAAGGGTCCTGCCTATAAAGCCAACAAACAGTGCAGAGCTAAGGGTCAGAACTGTGACAGTAATTATGTTACTTCATATCACCTAAAGCAATATGCACATGCATGCTTGACATCAGGCAAGACATCTACTTAATAAGCCTTTTTACAACATGGTGTTTGCACATTATATTTGATGACAATATAATTAGCACAGGAAAACAATTGTTTAACAGACACGGTTTTAACATAACTGAAATTTTAAAGTTATATTGAAATTTCTGACTTAAGCACATCTACATGATAATGAAACCTAATGCATTTTGAGCAAAGAATCTAGTACTAATTTAGAGAAAGCAATTAAAAATAGCAAGGCATATTCAAATATATATTAGGTATGAAATACATTAGTGCATACAACCTCTTTTATATATTCTGTTGCCCCTTTTAGGAAGTTTAAATAGTAGTTGACCACATACAGAAAACGATCCAGAGAAGCTGGCTTATTTAGAGGGAAAAGACATGTAACCTTTTCCCAACTGCCACAAAAGGACTCAATATCCCACTAGAATGAAATCCTAGAGCAAGACTTCTCCCAGCACAAGTGACCTTGTGTCTCCCCTTTTTGTGAATAACCAACAAAATTGCCTTTAGTGAGCAAATTCTTTTTGGAAACTAGCAGTTTCTAAAAATCACTTCTAACCTTGATATTGACATTTGTCTTGAAATTTCAACCCCACTGTCAACTGCCTATAAGGCTTATCCATTTAAATACCCTAAAGGCAAACCAAATTGAGTAGGTACCCCCAAATTATTACACTCATTCTGTTTTGGTTCCTACTGTGTTTCCTATCTCAAATATGTGAAACATCTTGCTCTCATCTCTAATAATCTATTTAAAATTTATCTTTTCCAACTTTGTCAAAGTTACCCTGATCCTCTAAATCCCCAAAGTCCTTTTTATTTATAATATAAAGGAGGTAATGTCATAATAGATTTGAATATTATCATTTCCTTTAGCAGAATGAGATACAATGGTTATAATTTTTTGTCTAAAGGACACTGTAACCTATACTCTTCAAATTCATTGTTCAAATCAATCTGTTCACCAAGAGTGAAATGGAAAACTTAGTTCAGACGTAAACGTGTAAGAAGAAACTAAATTGTCTTAAATATTAACTGAGAGTTTGAAGATCCTATCGCTCTAGAAAGTTCTCAAATGGAAACTCTATTCAGTTTCTCTGCCCCAGTTAGAATTTAAATAGAGGATGTATTCTTTATGTAAAGAAGGGGTAGGGAATGTCCGGCTCCCGGGCCATATAGGCCCTTGAAATAATTTAGTCTGTCCCTACCAAGGCAATTACAGGCACGACTAGAAATTCAATAGATCTAGCTTTTTCCATAGCAACATAAATTTATATTAAGTGAATTATATTAAACAAATGATGTTATAAATACCCAAATGGCCCCGGCAGAAAAATGGTTCCTCATCCCTGATTCTAAAGCATTCTAAAGATAGCCTTGGCACTTCTGAAAATTGAATTCACCAATAATATTTCTTCAGTAATTTATGAATAAGCAATCAACCAGTGACCAGGCAATAGAAAAACTGAGGTTATGATCTTAAGATTTTTGAGATTGTCTTTGCATTTAAGATTACCTGAGGGGATAAAATTAATGCCTGCTTTGAGACTGTTTGGGGGGTGGGGTGGAATAACAGTAGAGAGAATGATTTCTTTACTCAGTGAGCCTTTTGCATTTTAGAAGCTTATTATATTTCTATTTTGAGGTAGAATCCCTACAGAATGAAACATTTATAGCTACTAGTATTTCTGTAAAGTTAAAAAGGGATAGAGATTACCATAAACAATAGGTTGCGTCTCTGTAGCTTGTTCTTCTTCTTTTCTCAGTGATTCTGAAGCATCTAATTTATCCACCTGGAGAAAAACAGGTAATGTTAATTAGCACCTCAAAAGTATTATAAACCTAGGTTTATGGCAGAAAGTGGAAAAGCCTTAGTTTATTAAATTTTGTCAAAATAAAAAGACTAGAAAGAACATTCTCAGGCCCCCTCAAATTCAATGGCAATGTTCATACTTCAGTCAAGGTGATTTTCAGCACTGTCATTATAAACCCTCCAGAAGGAGGGATTTATAAATGCCATTAAAGCGCACGCCAGGCTAAAACTGGGCATGCTAGGTTGCAGCCAGCCTGAGGGAGGGAGAAAATGAGAAGGAACCACTTTTACAAATGAAGATTAAAGCCTACCAAAGATAACAATGAACTCATGACTTGGCACAACTTCTTCCCCAAAGGAAATGGTACTCAAAAAAAGTAAAACGAGTCTAATGACTGGACAAATACTTATGCAGAGTAAGCTACCTTTTGCCCAGTGTGCACAGTTTCTGCTGATACTGGTTATAGGTACAAACTGAAGTTGAAGACTCAAGTGGCTCCATATTTGATTATTTTAATATAAAGACAGGCTGCATGTTTTTATGCTCTATTTTCTGAGAAGTAGCCCTTTAAGAGTCTTTTTCCTTTTAATTAAGCCACAGTAAATGGCTATTATATGCTAGCTACTCTAAATAAATGTAGATACTATCTGACAGAAAAAAGACTGTAGAGGAGTCCATATGTATTAATGAAAGGAGGTAGAATACATAGGTCCTTCCACTAACTAGTTGTGTGACCTTGGCAAACCACTGCACTGACCCTCAAAAAATGTCCTTGTCTATATGAGACAGTTGAACGAGATAATCTGTAAAGTGCCTTCTAGGACTAACATGATTTGATTCTGTAATTCTGTGAAGAATTAGGAAGAAGTCATCAGGACACTAGGATTAGGGAATCTCCACTACACAACTTTCACTTGCCTTTTGAACTATATACTATATTTGTCTTTTAAACTATATTTAAAAGTCAGTATCTCAACCAAAGCATAACTACATTATACTTAAAGTAAAACTACACTTCAGATCTCAAAGTTATTGCTACTAGTAGTTTTCAAAGTCATAAATGTGCAGTGAGATGGGGGCAGAGTTCAGGAAGAAACTTTTTATTAAATGTTCCTCAAAAAGGCAAATAGTGAAAAAAAATCACTCACAAAAAAAGACATGCAAACATCAGTGAAAAAGCTATAAAGACTGCTAAAAAGGTTAGAGCAGCCCTGATTTCTTTTTGAAATTATTTAAAATGGTGTCTTGGAGTCTTCAGATAGGCCACTAAGATTAGGATAGTACTTCATATGTGTATTTATTTTTTAATATTAAATATCATAAATGTGGGTCTAATCCATCCTACTATGTCAAGGAACAAAATATGAGAAAAGTAAGCTGAGGCAGACTCTAGACACCTTTAGATGAAATGTGGTTTCCCCACCCTAGGAAGTTGGGTTAATTCGCTTTTGCATACATTTTCCTATTTTATACCCTAAGTGTTCATCTGTTATAAATCACCCAATGTCAAATTAAAGACCACTATCGAGTATAAGTACCATGAAAAATACCCACAGTTTGGTATTCAAACTTACAACAAAAAATATTACAGCTGTATACTTTCAAGTATGGTATGTGCCACCAAGGGTCAGATGGGGTTCTGCTAACCTAAACAGTATCCAAGCTAAAGAGGTTGTACAAAAAAATACATGGATGAGTGTACATTAACAACTTCTAAAAAGAAGAAAAATTAAACAACAAAAAACCCACCACTGAATATTACATTTCCAGACTTTCAAGGAAAAGAATCTAAAGTGAACACATGTTTAAAAGTTTATGTCTGAGTCAGATGTTGGAAACAGAAACCTATTATAGAAGTACATGTAAGACCTAGAAGAACTAGCAATATCACAATGCCCAGGCACAGACATAGGCAGGCTGGGCATAGGGGGTAAAAACACAAAAAAATAAGAACTCTGAAGGAATAGCACCAAGCTAAGCAAAAAAATTTTGATTTTTCTATATAATAGGACAGCCTCTGGCACAGCAACATCCAATTTTTTATTCCATAGACCCAATTTAGATTGCTCAAAAAAAGAAAAAGCAGAGAAGGCTGTTACGAACACAAGCTTTTGTTAAGAGCTGTAACAAAAGTTTCTGATCCTTGGATTTAAAAAGAAAAATTTCAGGTAAGCATGTCACTGAGTTCCACCTGTACTATTGAAAATTCACTGTAATGTAAAAGGCTTTTCCACAGAGACTGCAATATGCTGCAGAGAAAAGTTAACATGCAGTCAGTTATTTTGGTGTATGTGTGCATGAAAAAAAGGCAAAAGTACTGAAGCAAGAAGTGAGATCTGAAGATGACTGTTGCTCTACAGGCTCTCAAGAAACACACACAGCCCACAGCAATGCTTTAAGAGTTTCAAAAGTAGTATGATGTAATTGCAATGACTGTTGTACATGCTTGATTTAAAACAATGCATAACACTGCAGTTCAATTACCTGTTTTTCACACACACGCTTTCTAACTGCCTTGCTTACTAGCTGCTGAAGGGCCTCACACAATGCATTTTACTCAGGTTTGCCCTAAGTTCCAATGGTGACTCCAGTTTGGTTCAACATAATTCCAAGGCATTGTCCCCCACCCAAATTCGTTCAAATTTGTTTCAACTCTCTTTTATCTTCCCACCCTTTTCTTACCACAATTTGATATGAGACATAAGTTTGTAAATTGGTTTCATTTATACTGGGATGGTGACAAGCCAATTAATGAAGCAGCAACCAAAAGGTGCCTAAATTTACCATGGATAAGCCAACAGATGAATAAGAGAGCAAACTTGAGGTGGCTTTAGAGGTGTGCCTTATTACAAAACGTAGAAGTTAATATTGCTTTGTTATATATAGAAATAATCCATGTTGCTTAGCAGCGATTAGAGCAAGCTACTCTCATAATTAAAAAAGTTTTGAGTCTTCTTGAAAATGGACTAGCACCATAAGAACTGGACACCTGGAGAAACATGAGGAAAGTCTCTTCGGAAGCAGCTAGTATCTCTTGTATCTACTTTCAGCAAAAAATTAGTAAGAATCAAGAGATCAGAAACTGGATCACAGTCCTTCAATACCAAAAAAAAATCCCAAAAAGCCTTTTAGGGCATGTATATACAGATATAAATTCAGCGACTGTCAGGCAAGCTCACAAAATAAAACCAGAGGCTGTTTAAATTTATTTAGAGTATTAAGAAAATCCTATTATGGTCCAGATACCCTGACAGGGAAGAGAAATTTCCTGAAACTTTGAAATTAATATGGAAACTCACCATGCTCAGTTTTTAATAATATATTTAAGAGAGACTGTGAACCAACTACTGATTAGCCTCCTGCCCTTCCTAAAGCCTATTAGCTGATTAGTACCAAACATCTACTAACGTCCTACAACTCTATTATAGTTATGTTTCAAGGGACTTGCAGAGGCTTTAGTGAAAATTTATTGGGGGGAAAAAGCAGCAGCAGCAGTGTAGAAAAGGAAGGAAAAAATCATGCAAATTCCTTAGACTTAGTCCTCCAGACTTAAAGATGGAAAAGAATCAACTTTCACCTTTTCCTTTATTGCATCAACCTGCAAAGGAATTCAGAAGGTGCAGCTTAGAAAAAAATCAAATTCCATATTGAGCATAAAAAGGTAGAATCAGCAACAAAGGTTTAGGGGAGAAACATCTAACCACTAAAAAAGGTATGAGAAAAGTGAAAATAAAGGGCATACTGTAAGCAAAATTTAGAATTTATATATATTTTTAACTTCAGAGCTTACTGCAGAAGAATTTATGCTAGAGTAAGTGTGAAAGAAAGCAGCTTAATCGCTAGTAAAACTTATAGCACTTCGGTTAACAGCAGCTTAGAGCCAGGTCTCACAAGTTGGCATTATGCATAAGAAAAGAATTCTCATCTATGGCTAAGGTACCCTGGACTTAAACACAGAAAGTGTTAATTCTTAAAATATTATTACTAAACACAATAATATCTCCTTAGATGGTAGCCTAAGACAATACTCAGAATACTAGGGGCTGTTAGTAGTACTATTTTTCCCCCTTTAAAAAGGCATGCTGAAGAGATCAGATGTGAAATGGATTTTAATAAGCATGTTTTCTCTAATGAAATGGATCCTTTAGGATCATTTTTAAATGTTCGACAGCAAAAAAGCTAGTAACTGTTGAAGATAGGGTGAATAAAAATATCTAACATCAAAACGGGACACTAAGACGAATAAGTGACTTTTATAAGATTATATCCCCAGCTTGTTAATGCACTTTTAGGAAACGTATCATTACTTGTTAACCTCCTATGATATTTTAAAATTAGGGGTTAAACTATCAAAATATTGAGAAGATTAACAGGATGTTAAGAATAGAGGTGTAGCTTCCCCAGGGGAAACAGGTATACATATTAAAGTTAAGAACCAACCAAATAAAGGGAATCTATATTACTATTTCTAGATGTCTGAATTGTAAGAACTGATCTAAGGAAGATAGTTTGAAAAAAATTTTTTTAATCAAATGTTTAAAAAAAATTAACATAACAATATAGAAGTAATACTATTCATCCTCAGAAATACATTGAGGATAAACATTCTGGCAAGTTATGATTTGAGTTTCCTTTTCCATGCAATGTCATTTGTCAAAAATTAAAAATTTATGGAGAACAGGAATATTTTTGAATCAACTACATAATTTACTTTTACTAGAGAAAAAACATTGGAAAAAAATAAGTCTGCACATGGAGTTTTATATATTCAAGATAATTAGTTCTGAATATACCCAGAGGTGCCATTACCTTTGTCAAATATTCCTTCATGACCTGGATGAAATAGGGCATGGCAAAATCCATGATATTGTGCCTCCAGGCAGTTTCCAGGACAACATCTGGCCTTAAAAGATCATAACAGGTAAAGAGACAAGCTCCAAAGCACTCTCTTTTTTCTTCCTGCAAAAACCACTGTAGGAGTTCTTCAGCCAACTCAGTATCTTTAGATTCAGAGGCATACTGCATTGCATCCTATTCAAACGGATGAAAGTCAAACATTAAATTCAAATATACTGAAACTGGTAAATCAAGCAATACAATGGGAGGGGGGTATGGGGGAGAATACCAGTTATATAATTTAAAGATTTGTTGAAAGAAAAGGAATAGACAGATAAAGCATTCTTGTTGTTTTGTTTTTTTTAGAGCTTTGAAATAAAAATAAGAATAGTCCCAGAATAAAGAAATTCACTTAACTATGATATCCTCAAATGGGGGCTTAAAGGTAATTTTCATATTCATAAGCTAATACTTTTAAAGACCATAATCACTTGTAGTATACCACGTTAGGGTTAACACAGATCATCCAGTAGTTGGTTTAATGGCCCAGTCCCCACCAACTTCATCCACCTTGTACAGGCTATCTTTCTTGCACAGCTCTACACTCTGTTTCCAGCGATTGTTGCCTTTGAAGAGATAAGCAGCAATTCTTCTGAACTCAATGAGTTCATGTTTTTCCAAACGTTGAGCAAGTGAGATATTGTCAAAGTTGTCATAAGCGTCTATTGATGTTCGCAGAGCCTTAAAAAAAGAAAAGCCACCCAAATTCCAAATCAATGTTCCATACTAGTTTTAAGTTTATGTTCCATCATTCTTCATCAATGAGCCATTATGTACATGTATGTATGATGATGACCAGTGAATCATTATTAAAATATGACAGCCTAGACTCAAGCATCAAACCACAAAGTTGTAAACTAATAAACAAGTATCAAGGTTTTTCAATATAATTATGTATTTGTTACCTCGAAGATACTGTAAAATTTCTAAAAGTGCAATTTTATCCAAGGTTTTTTATATCAAGGACTAACATAAATGGTTATGAAATTTGGAAAATTTATAATTTGAAGGGTAAGATTTCATGCTCTGAGGAAACTCCTGATAAAACTCAACATGATAGTCAGTCATATAGAGGAGCATGGGATCTGAGCCTAAAAGGAAAAAGAGCCCAGTGAATCTTAACTCTTAATTAATTTTGTTCTTGTGAAGCCCTTCACAAGGGAAAGTTTATTAAACAAATTCTAATATAATATTGGGCAAGAAAAGCAGTGAATAAATATAGTTAATACCAAGTAAGTTTTAAGGATTAGTTAAGAGATGAAAGACTTTTCAACCCTATCTATAATCTAGATGTTTAGGGATAAAGTAACCATAATTTTTTCTAAAAAGAGATAAGATGTAAGCAAAATTCTGCAAACTTGGCACTTCATTATGAGGAAGTCAAATTTATCAATCCTGAACACCTCATTAAATTTAAATCGTAGGCATACAAATACCTACTGTTTAAAATTCTAACGATAATGGCCTCTTTTTGTTTTTTAACTGCAAAACATACCAATTTTACAACCTAATTATAACCCAAGTTTTGAGAATATATGTAAGAATCAAAAGGTTTTACCTGATAATCTTCTTCTGTAATAAAGAGGTTGTTCAGTGATTCATTCACAGATTTATTGTTGTGGTTCTGAACTGAACGCAAGTATGGTTTCACCAGTGGTAGCTGTTTAACCTTTAAAATAAAGTTTGTTACAAATGTAGCACATGGTTAAAGTTCCATGGACAAAAGTTATTCAAGTGTGTCTTAGATCCTTGTTATAATATTTTGAAGTTTTAAAAATAATTACCTTGCTGAAATAATTGACTGCACGAGTATGATCCAACCGTGGAGACAGCACCATCAGCAAATCATTTAACAACAAAGGCTTGAATTCTAAGTAGAACTGTATTGCTCTGTAGTATAATTCCACATTGGCAACCTAAAATGGGAAAAATCCATACATCAGAGTTACTTCCTAATGAGCTTACTCATTCTGAAACCTTTGTTTTGTCTTCTGAAGAAAGTACATACCTTGGTAATGATATCTTTGAACTGCCCTTCTTTCCATGCATCAGTGGGATGATTCATCATGGTAATTATGGCATTATCATATTCTTCATACTTGTCATACAAAAACACCAATTCTGCCCAAAGATGAGCTTGTTCTGCAGCTCTTAGCACCTATGTAAGAAAGATTTAATTGCTTTAGATATGAGTCTTTAATTCTACCTAGTACTCCAAAAAGGGATATTTTAAAATATTAGTTTTAGCGATAGAGTTGCCTCCCAATGTTAAAGGCTGGTTACCTTAGGTATATTCACTCTGGACCAGAACAGCTCCAAGTGTTCCCTCATTTTCTGTGGCTTAAATTTAGAATATAGAATGGCTAATTCGGTGAACATCCCCATATGAGCTCGCTCAAGTCCCAGAGCTGCTTCCAACATCGTTATCAGTTCTTCAAAATATCCACGATCCTGAATAAGGAAGATAGTATATTAAAGATAGGACTATTTGTGGCATAAGATCTCAATTAATATGAAAGACTCCTGCTCATTACCTGATAGTAGTTAATAAGTTCCTCTAATTCATCTGCATGTACTACAATATGGAGCCCACACATCTGAGCAAGACGGAATTCTTTCCCATCTACACAGGCAAAGCAGACCTACAATAAAAATTTCAAATATGTGAACTCAAATGTAAACATGGCTGGTTAATTCAATTCACAGTTTAAAGAGCATTTCTAAATAGCATGTTAATTCTTAAGGTGTTGAGATTACCTCTTTCCATGTTCGGGTACTGTTTGCTTTCCTAGCTCCATCAACAGCTGCCTGATATTCACCCAGGTGAACCAGGGTAGATGCCAAGCGTCCAAAATTGGAAACATTATTGTACAACAACTTAGCAGCATCATACATTTTTTCATCATAACAACGGTCACCAACCTGAAAAAAAAGGACAATACATTTTCAGTGAGCCTAAACTCAATCCTTTCAACAAAGTTGCAACTCAATGGAATAGTGAAAAATAGTATTTTTCCTGTAAGGTATTTTTTCCTTGGAAATCTTCAGCTGTGATGTGTTGATCTTACTAAGCTAATGACGTTGCTCAACTACTTATTTTAACATTCTTAAAAAAAAAATATCAATAAGAAACCTACTTGTTGGATATGAGCATTATTTGGCCCATTGATGAACTCTTCTAACTCTGCAAGGCGGTTAGTTTTAGCCAGTGCGAATATCAATTCTGTCTCCACATAGGACTCACGAGCCTTCTTACGGGCCATCTGCAAGTACTTTACCAGTTCTTCCCAGTTTCCTAGGTATAGGAAAAGAAAAAAGTAATACAAGCACTGACATCTTTTACTATCTATTAAATCTTTCTTACATAGGTGCTAAGAGCTGCAGAACAAGCTCATCTTTGGGCAGAATTGGTGTTTTTGTATGACAAGTAATACAAGCTCTGTTTATCTTTTCACCCAAGTAAATGAGAACTACTATTAATTTCCCTTTAAGGAAAACATTATACACAATAACAAATATAAACAGTGAAATACATCTACAATAGCCAATTATTCCAATATGTTCAATTAAAACCTAAGCAACCTGTCAGTTACAGTAAAATTTCTGAATTAGTGTTACAGTAAAATGAATCTTATCACACAGCAATTACACTGAAATGGCTAGGATTTTAATAAAACTTCTATTATACTTCTGTATTATCACTAATGAAATGAATAGTGGACATCCCCTTTCCCTTAGAGCTGTAAGGTTACAGCTCAATCAGAATTTTATGAAAATTCAAAACAGAAAATTAATCTTTCCCATGAACCTTGCAAGTTCACAAAATGCAGCTTTTCTTTATCTGGACTAAAATGGAGGGCTACATGTTTTCAAAAGTAAACCTGAAGTATCTAATTCCTACTTAATTCAGAGTACAGAATTTATCTTAATGCTTAGCTTAATCAGAGCTTAGATACATTTTCTGAGGTCACAAATACAGAATAGTTAAGAAGTCACACCACTAGTATTGGCAGCCTGAACAACTTCCATGTAGGATGAAGGATCATCTGCTTTGATGTAAGAGTCAATGGCTTCTTTCACCATTCCTTTCTGCAACTGGGCTTTTGCAAGCTGACTCCAGACCGCAGGTTCATTGCAGCGTTCAGCAAATTCATATGCCCGATCCAAATTTCCAATGTGTTCAATTAAAACCTAAGCAACCAATTTTTGAATTAGTGTTACAGTAAAATGAATCTTACCACACAGCAATTACACATAAATGGCTAGGATTTTATTGCTCTCCTATGCCATAGCAATTGGTTATGCTCATCCTCAAAGGATAATACATATATTGAATCATGAGAAATCATTACATTTAGTATATAAACTTAGGTAACCTGAAAGTTTATTTACCTGCACTGCTGAAGTATTGACATCAAATTTCCGGAAAATGGCAAATGCTTCTTCAAAGAGCTCATTGCTGATGGCAATATTGGCAATATCTGGAGCATCATAATTATCCAGGCGGTTAATATACTCCATAACACGGGTACGATCAGCCTTGATTGCAGTGAGGATTAGGAGGTTTTGCAGATTCCTTTAAGATAAAGAAAGATTTAAACACAATATTTTAATAGCTCATTAGTTCTAAAGAATAAGCACTGTGGCTATACTAGTAGAGTCTTTTGTCTCAGGAGGTAGGGTGAGAAGAGGAGGGTATAAAGAGTGAGAATTTAGACAATATACTTAAATCTCTGTCTCTCTGTTCCTTCCCAAAACTGACAGGCCATAATGAAAGACTGAATTTAAATAGCCAATGGAACCCTCACAGAGCATACCTGTGTTCACTGAATACGGAGTTATCAAGAACAATTTTCTCCAGCAGTTCAATAAGTTCATTAGGAAGGTCTGCAGTCATAAAAGCCTTGACAGTTACTGACACTTCTTCAGGGTCCTGAGTCTCAGACAAGGCTGTCTGCACAACCTTCAGAGGATATACAGATAATAAGTTCTGAGAATCAAAGTGATTTTTGAAGATATGATCTAATAAAACTAAGTTGGCTTTTCAGTAGAAAACTTGAAATAGTCAGAAAAAAAAATGGAGGAAAAATACCTTTAACTTTACACCCAAAAGTCTTCATACACAAATTCATGTATAACTATATCATATGTACTTCCATTCCCCTAAAAAATTACCCTAATTGTATAATTTCAATCTTTTCCCTCACTAAAAACATTACTCATAATAACCACTCCCCATTATCACTTTAATGGCTACATATAATTCAACTACATAGATATAGCATTATACACTCAACAATTACTCTGTTTTTGGCTATTTGCACGGTTCCCAGATGCTGCAGTATTTTTTTTCTGGGAAGATTTGTATCCACTTTAAAATTTTCCTTAGAAATGCTTCCTAAAAGAGGAATGAAAAAAATAATAGCTTGCATTCTCTTCCATATTTATACTTCCACAAGGAGAATTTAAGAACCATTATAACAATCTTTAATTTTTAGGGTTTTAAAATTTTTTCAATATTATATGGTTATAACACCACATTTCTCTTGGAGTTTTATGCTTACTAGGTAGAGATTTAACATTTACCCCACTTGGTCTTTTGTATTTTCCCTACTATCAATTCTCATTCTTACATTGTCTTAAATCAACTTAGTCACTGCTCAGTTATTAATAACAGCAATTCTTATTTTGTTAAATGTTTAATTTGCTGTTTTCCTTTTAACTATGATGAATTGAGAGTTTTATATAATTAAATAATCACTTTTAGGATGTATTCTCTTTTTGTTAACATTTATGATATATATATATATATATATATATATATATATATATATATAATTAAATGTTCAAAATGTTTCTTTTTACTGCCTTCTCTCATAGTTAAATATGGTCCATGTGTATGATGTGGGAAAAGAAAAGGTTTTACTTATAGTTAAAAGATGAGCCTTAATCCCATTTGTCAACTTTACCTGGTCAATTAGAGGTCTCCTATAAGGATTGCTTTCCAGCAGCACACTGCCCCACAATTCTGGATCCTTCCGGCGTACCAGATAGCGGGAAAGACTTTTGAAGAGGGAATTCTCATTGCAAACCTAAATAAGATATTAAAGATTAAAGATTAATTTCAAGGTAAGAAGTAAAGACTTTTTACAACTGACTTTACTTTTAAAAGTTATTTCCTATCATTTATATACTGATTATTGTTTTCTAGGATAAAAAAATCCACTATTTTTACATATAATATTGAAGAGGTTACAAGCAAGTATTCTACTCTACTGGTCTATTTATGCACCAGTACTGCATGTTTTAATTATAGAGGCTTTGTAATGTGCTTTAGTATCTGGTAGGCCTAGTTCACCTTTATAGCTTTCTTTTCAGTGTTTTACTAGCTATTCTTGTGTTTATTTTTCCATGTGTACATGCATACATATATGTTCATGTGTATATGAATGGATGTACATACATAGATGCATATATTTCCTAGCTCTGATCACTGAAAGATCATAGAAGCAAATACAAATACACCTAACAGCCCAGATCTGAGTTTTTTAATCCTCACCCAAGGACATACTTAGAGAGAGGGAGAGGAGAGAGACTGGGGGGGCAGAGTGGGGGAGGGTTGAAAGAGGGAGAAAAAAACATAAATTGGTTGCCTTTTGTATGTGCCCCGATCAGGGATCAACCACAACCCAGGTATGTGCCCTGACCAGGAATCCAAGCGGCAACCTTTTGGTGCAAAGGACAACACTCAAACAACTGAGCCACACCAGCCAAGGCCAGATCTCAGTTCTGAATAGCATTCCCCACTAAAAAGGATGTGCGTTCCCTGGGAAAATGGCAGATTCCAGGGCTGGCAGATTCCAAAAGGAGTGTGATGTAACTTGTTGTGCTAAAAAAAAAAAAAAAAGGACATGCTCAAAGAATGATGAGACCATAAGACAAAGCCCTAGGAGGCAGGCTGCAGAGGTTTTTATCAGCCAAACTGGGACATCAAAACAACAGTGGTGGATTATAATCTATTGAATCAAACAGGGATTCATGAGTACATGAAAATATGAGTGCTAATAAATGTGGAGAATGTGCTAGACTTGGAAAATTGTCCTTTTGCAACCAACAAATTAAGAATGGTTTAAGAAGAATCAATAGATTCTAAATTGGCATAGAAGAGGGGCACACAACATTTGCATGGTTTTAAGTGTTTCCTTGCTGACTTAAGATCTGGAAGAGGAAATATAATAATTATACAGTAAAAAAACTGACAACAATAAAAAGTGCCTCCATCAATGAAGGACAACAGAATGCCAAGTGCTTCTGCATATAATAGCATGAGAAAGACAAAACATCACTTAAGCAATATTCTGGATGGAAAATATACAATCTAAAGCTAATTATGAGGAGCCATCAGAGAAACTCAAAATGAATAAGATTCTCTTACACTGGTATATACAATTTGCCACTGAATTTTTCACTTTCAAATGATTAACATTATGTAAATTTCACTGCAGTAAAACATTACAAGTAGAAAAAAGACTACGTTTATAATGATGTATTAAAAAAAGACAAAGAAAGGCTGAAGAATTATCTCATATTGAAAGAGACTAAAGATATATGACAACTATATGCTCTATGTAATCCTAGACTGGAAGGAAAAACTGTTGTAAGAAACATTATTTGGTCAATTGACAAAACTGGCATAAATTTTAAGAAATATTCTGTCAATCAAATTGACTGAAGTTGGTTTCTATAATGTGTTTATGAAAGAGAACAACCTTATTCTTAGGAAATACACTCTGCAGAGGTACAAGGCCACGATGCATACAACTTTATCATTTGTTTAAAAGATGTATGCATATGCATAAACCATGGACACAAACAATGGTGCGGTGAATGCCTGGAGTGGTATGGAAACCAGATGGAGAGGGAGTAATGGGGGGAAAATGGGGGACATCTGTAACACTCTCAATAACAAAGATAAATTTAAAAAATTTTTACCAAGGGGCAGGGGGGCAATGTATGCATTCTGTGTATGTGTATGAGAATATATAAGAACACAAGTGATAAAACTAGTGCAGTTAACATGTTAATAAGTGAAAACAGATTTGATCTACCATTTTGGCCACTTTAAATTCACAATTATTGGCAAACAAAAATCTTTAAAGTCACGTCTTCCAAAAATGCTCTGTCTTAACTACTTAAAACTACTCTGAAACTCTCAAAATTCACTAACCTAACATTATATAACACACTAGAGGCCTGGTGCACAACATTCATGCACTGAGGGGACAGGGGTATCCCTCAGCCTGGCCTGCACCTTCTTGCAGTCTGGGACCCCTCAGGGGATGTCCACTAGCCAGCACTCAAGACATCCCTCTCCCAGTCCGGGACCCCTCACTCCTACCACCTGCTTCCAGGCGGGAGAGGCTCCAGCCACTCGCCAGCCATGAGCCCGGCTTCTGGCTGAGCAGCACCCCCCCTGTGGGAGTGCACTGACCACCAGGGGGAAGCTCCTGTGTTGAGCATCTGCCCCCTGATGGTCAGTGCGTGCCACAGCAACCAGCCATTCAGTCAATTTGCATGTTAGGGTTTTATTATATAGGATTTTTTAATGCAGCCTTCTTAATAAAACCTACCTTGTTAAATAAATAAAAATAAATAAATAAAATGCAGCCTTCCTTCTACATGTTCAGCTAGTAGTACTCACATTAATAAGTTCCAGGTCACACTGGCCACGCTCATAAGCAACACAGGCCAGATGTGGATCTCTCTTCTCACAATATTTTCCAACAACACGACTGTCATAATAAGGATTTTCACGAAGAAATCTCTCTGGGTTGTTATTACTGTCTATGTAGATTTTGGCTAACGCATTGTGAGTAGCAGGCTCCTCACAGCCCTCATGAATCCTGGCCTCTAGCCAAGGCAGAAGCAGTTTCAACCTAATAAAAACAAACAAACCAAAAAATAACACATGCACACATATTGTATTATAAATAACAAACTCTTGACATGCTAACTATTTAAATAATGTGCTTTCTCATATATTATTTTGTATTCTCAACAACCCTATTATAAATTGGGAAATAAGACTCAGAGGTGGTTAAATGATTTGCCCAAGATTACACAGAAGGTATATAAGACTATCTTTATACTCTCCCAAACTTACCTGTTATATATCTAGATAGGATATAGAAAGATTATAGATTCGTAAACTGTTGTTTTTTAAATATATTTTTATTGATTTCAGAGAGGAAGGAAGAGGGAGAGATAGAAACATCAATGATGAGAGAGAATCATTGATTGGCTGCCTCCTGCATGCCCCCCACTGGGGATGGGGCCTGCAACCCAGGCATGTGCCCTTGACTGGAATCGAACCTGGGACCCTTTAGTCCACAGGCTGATGTTCTATCAACCGAGCCAAACCGGCTAGGGCTAAACTGTTCTTTTTTATACTGGACAAAATATCTAGACTTTGGATAAATTTTGTTTAGGAATGGGCTGGGACGTGGTATGAGAAAACAGGCCAGATTATCTGAGGTTTCTTTCAATTTTAACACAATTAACATCCATTACCTTCAGCCAGAGGAGGCAGCATCCTAAATACACACCAGGAACAAAACGTAGTATCTTTAGAAGCTCTGGGCTTAATAATTCTAGCAGTTGTATGATCACTCCACCAGAGGTCATGGTTTCACTAAGCTATAGTTTATGTTTCAATGGATTAAATATCAAAAGCACCCAGAGAAAGAGCAGTAGGCCATTATTTTGGCTATCAAATTCATGTAAACACTTACATTATCATGTCCTCCTCATAATTAAGACTCAAATAAAAAAACAAACAATTTAATCCAGAGTTAATACGGAACTCTTTTCTCATTATTCTTGAGAATAATTTAAGAACCAGTTAGCAAATACAGAGTGTCACACCTAACTAAAAAGAGGCTTTTCACATAGTTTACATTAAAAGCATATACAAAAAGTCAACCCATGTAGCTCTAATTATAAATATGCAAAACAAGTGATTAGCCAGGTTAAAAGATTTTTTTGTATGATAGCTGCAATGTTTCAGAAAACAGTTTTTCTTTAAATCTACGCTACAGTTAGCCTATCACTTCTAAATTGGTTGTTTCCATGGAATTATGGTCCATTTATTTCTAAGTAGCTTTTCAACAACTGACAGGTTATATATTTATCCATTACCAGGCTGAGAGAGACTTATTTATCCCAGTTATGAAGGTTAAATGGTACTACACCTGTTTCTTTTTTCAACCTCAGCAACAAGCTCATCAGTAGAAAATTGACCTCTTACAACAAGAATCAAGTTTTTAATGACATCTTCAGAGCAATCAACATCAAGTAATCCTCCAATAACCACAGGAAGTCGACTTGGATTCACCTAAGGGTTAAAAAAATTTGAAGAATGTCTATTAATATGATAAACAAAAATGAGCTTTAAAAAATAAAACATTTCCCCTTCTTTTAAGCTCAGTTTTAAAATTCAATAATAAACAGTCTAACTTTGCACCTAGACCGAGGAATTCAGCAGGAAGTCTGGCTTGATTAATTAATTATCTCAGCATTACTCCAAAGAATAAATAAGTCCAAAAATGCTAAAAGTCACAGAATTTTTCACACACTAAGACCACTATAGCAAAACTGTCTTTCTGTTTTTAGTTAGAAGGTACAGTTTTTTTATCTATATTTAAGATGCTTTTAAAACTGTGCTTTGGAGTCTATGGCCTCTACACAGATACTTCAGTTGCTACCAAGTAAGTTGGGCATTGGCCATCCAGCTTTTTCAAACTACAGCAGTTCTGATCTGTTTTATATACTTGGCATGCAAGTAAAATTTTAATCAAAGAAGGATTTGGGCAGGAAAACATTCTGAGAGCCACTGTAGCAGACCAGTTTCAAAAGCGTGAAGATTTCCAGAGGGAAATATAAAATCTACAATAAGATTTAATTTTTAAGTAATCTAAGTATTACTTACCTTTTGTACATATATCTCTATATACTTTTGAAGATTATTTCTATATAAGTACAGCACCAAATCATGGACAAAGTCAAATCGATCACACACAATGATGAGTGGTAATTGATCTGTTAGCTTTGCTTCCTGGGGGGAAAAAAAGAATGAAAAGAAACCTTAATTTTCTTCTTCTGTGAGATATCAAATCTATGTAAAATATGAGAATCTCTGTTTTATACTGGTGGGAGAGGATCATATAAACTTGGCTGTTCTCCTAAAGAAATTCCCAATTGCTGGAGAGAGCATACCATTTTCAATAATTTTTTATTAATCAATACTTAGATTCATAGCAAAATACCAGGTCCTTCCCCCACACACCCTTGACCAAAAACAGTAACAAATTAAGATTAGTGAGCATTCGGGATATAAAATCATCACAGCAGGACTTTCATTAATGATTAATAAAAAAGAATTGAGTTATTTAAGACCAATAGTCACATTGTCAAAATGATGACATAAATGGTTTGTACTTGTTTCAAGCTAATGACTTTTTCCACCCCTCCCTAATCCATTCTAAATGGCCAGCCTCTAACATTCTGTTACAATAAAGCCTACAAGGAGCAGCATGATGGTGACAGCCATGAATTAAACACACCATATGTTGCTATAAGAAAAAAGTTAAGAAAAAGAAAGCATGTAAAGAAAGCCATCTTTAAAATGCCTACTGTTTTTACCATTACAAATACCAAGCTATAATCCTACTTTATAGATTGACATAGATGTTACAGACAGGAGGTAAGACCTGTATTGGGCATTTACCTGAAACATGTCCTGTTACATTCCACAGACATAAGGTAAAGCACAAAAAACAACAGTTTCCATCAGGAATTCATTTACACACAGTGAAACATTGCTCAATATATGATCTATGAAAATCTGCTAAGGAAGTAGAACTAAGTAGGATAGGACTTTCCCCAATGACAGCCACTAAGAACATTATTTGCAAGGTTAGAACAAAATAGTACCTAAGTCTAGAACATATCAGTCACCCAATCCTATATAATGAGAGGAACATGCTAATTATTCCGCCAGTGTAAGGACCAGATCACGGATCTGCAGGAGTGTGGGGCAGTGAACTACAAGCAGGCTGCAGAGAGCTACAGGAAGGGGCAGAGCAGCAAGCAAGCGGGAGGCGAAGACCTACAGGAGGGGGCAGGGCAGCAAGCTATGGGGGGCGGGGGGAGCTACAGGAGGGCAGCAGCGAACTACTGGCGCACGGATTTGTGCGCAGGGCTATTAGTTATAAATAATTTGAAGATTAGTCTATGAAGTGTTCAAAGAACAAAAACCTAAATCTGGGAGTCATGAGAAATCCTGAATAAAAGATCAAAAAGGCATGCATGGGTTTGGATTTATGATAGGCCTGTACCCCTGGGTCTTTCATAGTGCCCCATGCCAGAGCAAACTGTGGCCTTGAATCATTGCCTGGCCTCTGCCCATAGGCTGCAGGCACTGAAGCAGGTTACACAGTGGAGGGCAGGAGAAGGGTGGGGAGAGGAAAGGCTGTAAATCTGAAGTGGAGGTCAGCTGCAGATTTTTCACACATTAAGGAAAGTCTAAAGCAGGGGTGGGGAACATCTGGCTCTTGGGCCATATAAGGCCTGAGAAATCATTTGGTCTGGCCCTGCCAAGGCAATAGGGGTGAGTTAATTAAATGTTCGGCCAAATACAGTATAGCAGGCTAATTTTAAGTTGGTAATTTTGTATGGGCCTTGAATGATGTTATAAATATCCAAATGGCCCTTGGCAGAAAAAAGGGTCCTCACCCCTGGTCTAAAGCAAGTATTCAGCAGCATGGAAACTGTACTAAACAGCTGCTATAATCATCTCTAGAAAGTGTGATTGATCTACTTATGTAAAGATTTCAAATAAGCCAAGTTTTTCCTATTAAATAAACATCAAAAAGTTAGTGGGTCATACTAATCTTCTTTATCCTGTTTAATATAAATATAAAATATTATGTACTTTTATTTTATCATTTAGGGAGAAAACATACTTGCAAGTAATCTAAGATTACTTAGGTATTCTATTCTTATGCGTGTTTAAATTTTCTGCTGGCCAAGACAAACATACTTTATCTATGACCTCCCCCCCCCCAAAAAAAAAATTAAGATTGAAAAAATAGGCAAAAATCTAGAATGGATACTTTAATTGCCTAAATTTGCACATGATTTTATACATGTAAGTAATGCTATTAATATTTTAAATTATTTAAAAGTTTACCCTCTAGCTATTATGGTCAAAGATTTTAAGATAAAAATTAAAATTATATAAACATTCAGAGGTTGTCATAAACATGAAGTTAATTCATTTAACTAATATTTACTGAGTACCCAGGTACCAGACACTGTACTTATGCACTGGAGATATAGCAGAGAACAAAGTAAGCATTCCCTCAAAGGACTTGTAATGGAAAGAGAGAATACTGTTAAGTGTTATTTTAAAAAAAGCAGAATATGGGGGAGGTAAGGATAGGCTAGGGCAGCGGTTGGCAAACTCATTAGTCAACAGAGCCAAATATCAACAGTACAACGATTGAAATTTCTTTTGAGAGCCAAATTTTTTAAACTTAAACTTCTTCTAACACCACTTCTTCAAAATAGATTCGCCCAGGCCATGGTATTTTGTGGAAAAGCCACACTCAAGGGGCCAAAGAGTCGCATGTGGCTCGCCAGCCGCAGTTTGCCGACCACGGGGCTAGGGTCATCTGAGACATCCTTTCTCATGACATCTGATGAGAAATCTTAAAGAACGTTAGGACTTAGGTCATGAAGGTCAGAGAAAAGTGGAAAGGGGTATAAGCAAAGACCCTGGGGCAGGAGAGGGCTTAGGGAGTTCCAGAAATAGCAAGCAGGTCAGTGTAGGTCAAGCAAAACCAGGAAAGGAAAATTGATAGAAAATTAAAGGTAGCAAGAAGCAGATCATGGATCTGGAGAACAGTTCCATGCTTTTTATGGAGATGTATAATTCCACAAAAACTTAGGGCATGAGCCAAATGATGCTAGTATCATCATTTCTTCCTGCTAACAGGTTACTGCACACGGGAAGCCATATTCTATCAATCTTTGTATTTCTGGTGGCTAGCATATAATTGGCATTGGAATGTTCAAGTCAGATTCAGGAAGTATTTTTCTTATTACCACAGAGTTTACATACAACACCAGTCAATTATCATATAGCTAGTACCTCCAAAGCTTAATAACAATGATGGTGAGATGTAGCATTGCAGCTACCATACTACTGGTAAATAAGGAAAGGGAGTAAAATGCTTTAGTATGTTCATTCTCCCTACTGGAATGAAAGGCTGGATACAAAAGTAGCATCTTAGTATTCAGTTCCTATCTCAGATTATTTAAAGATAAGACACCAGGTTTACCTCTAACTCAGACTGGAATTAAAATTCCTTCAGGGAGTCAGGAATAACTCAAAACCAAAAAGAAACAAAATTTGAATTATTGTATTTCACATGGAGGCTGACACTACCTTATTTCCAAGGCCCACCAACACAGCTTATTTACAACTATTATAACCTGAACACTTATGGCCTACAAAGGTAGTTGAGAAAAACAACTTGTGGTTGAAGAAACCAAGGCTGAGTTAATTTGCTTGAGGTAACAGGTCGACATATAGTGAATGAACAAATAATATAGTTAATAACAGAAAGAAATGGAATTTGAACCAGATTTGACTGCTTCAAAAGCCTGTAATATCCATATCCATGCCCCTACTCTATCAGGCTTGCACCCAATTTACAAATATGGAATGGGAATCCTCGTCTAATTAGATCTCATGGGCTAAGCAACTTAAGGCTGCACAATCCTAGTATCCAGATAAGTTTTTTGAAGTTTAAGAACAAAATAATTTAGTCCTGCTTTACAAATATATATATATTTCATAAGTCAAATATTAATACCCAATGCTAAAGAAATTACGACTAAAACATAAAAGCTGTGAGCTTAATAAAAACAAAGAGAAATCAGTTTAAGAACCTTGTAGTAGTATTTTTAAAAAAGGAAACAGTACCGACAATCAAATGAGGAACTGGACCAGTGTTAGGGGTACACTAGCCAAGCATAAAGCATCAATCTTTCTTATTTGGAGTTTTTTTGACACCAGAAAGTCGAGTTCAAACACATCATACTAGCCAGGCCACTCAGACTATTTATAATGGTCAAGATATTAAATTATAAAGCTATTTATTTTTGGGAAAGTTTATTTTTTAATCTATAACATAGGGTTACTTCAGCACTTCGACTATCTCAGTACACTGAAACCCCTAAGGTTTGGGGGTATTTAATCTAGAGCCCAATCAGCTAATACAGCTGTAGATTTAAAATGATGACTGTAGCCAAAACCGGTTTGGCTCAGTGGATAGAGCATCAGCCTGCGGACTGAAGGGTCCCAGGTTCGATTCCGGTCAAGGGCATGTACCTGGGTTGCGGGCACATCCCCAGTGGGGGGTGTGCAGGAGGCAGCTGATCGATGTTTCTGACTCTCTTATCTCTCTCTCTCTTCCTCTCTGTAAAAAATCAATAAAATATATTTTAAAAAATAATAAAATAAAATAAAATAAAATGATGACAGTATAGGCGTAGGAAAAGCCTATTTTTTCTACTGAATTATACATTAAACATTTTGGTTTTAGTTTCAATCTAAAATTCTTCCGAAAGACAAAAAATATGTTTAAGAACTTTATATTCAGTTCTGGAGTCACTTTCGTATATATAAATAACTGTTTAGGGGGATAAATTGAATGTTCTATAGTTTTCCTGAATTTTAGAGGCAACTAACAATTTCAAAGTTTTATTTTCCTGTAAAAGTAATTAGTAGGAATGAGAATAAAGGTAGTTAAGTTAAACTTTAAACAAAATTAACTGCCCTTAGGTGTATTTTAAAGAACTAACAATCTTTAAACCATTACTCTTCACTTCAACATAGGCAGTTCTTACTTCTCTAGAACTAAATTCCTGTGTCACAAATCTGAGGTTTTTTTGTTTACTCTTACTCTCAATTTATGAATTACACATGATTAATATTTAGTTTCCAGAGTCAGGCTAATTTGATGACAGAAATAAACCTGTTATGCATGCAGTAGAGACTCCTTAAAATTACACTGAAGGCAAAATGACTTTAATATTCAAAAGAAGACTAAATGATATTCTAAAATGACACCAAATGTCTAAAACCATTTTCAAAGGGAAAGAAAGGACATTTCTTTAAGATAGTGCAATTTTTTTTCTGCTTTTAAATAGATGGGGTCATTCTTAAGTATTACTTACCAATTTCCTTCCCTATTTCAAAGGAAACCACAAAGTATTAAATTTGGAAGAAGTAATTCAGCACACAATTTCATAATGTTAAGAATTTTACATTTAGGGGAACTTTTTTTTTTTTAACTAACCAAACCCTTGCAGAACTGCTGATCTTCAACCCAACCAGAAACTGCATTACTCAAAATCACTTACCTTGAGAAAATTCTTGACTCGTTCAGGATCATAGCAGTTGCTTTCTCGGCAGATTCTTTCTACTTCTTTGATCTGCCCAGTCTTGCAAGCTGCCTGAATATATTTAAAGTGCACATCTGGGTCCTGACTAAAGTTAACAATGGATCCCAGAAAATAAAAGAGACCTTAAAAAACAGACAATTGAAATTAAGTACAGGTGCACTTTTGAGAATAACAGAACTGTATAATATTTAAGCAATTGAAAAACAAGTTATTTCAATTATACCTCAATTTTACAAAAAATAAAAAAAAATACTCAATACTCCCAAATAAAAACTGGTTGTTCAAAAAACTCCATAAGAATACGAATTAATCTAGTAATTAGTTCAATAAAGGGATTTGCACCTTAATCTTGAAAAAACAAACAAAAAAAAAACACAGAAAATTCAGCTTGGCCAGCGTGGCTCAGTGGTTTAGCATCCACCTATGAATCAGGAGGTAGTGGTTTGATTTCTGGTTAGGGCACATGCCCAGGCTATGGACTTGATCTCTCTCATCACTGATGTTTTTCTCTCTCCCTTTCCTTTCCGAAATCAATAAAAATATACTTAAATGAAAAAATCCACAGAAAATTCAACCCAATGTTTTCTAATAATAGAGAAATAGGAGGCAGCTACTTAATACCAAACTAATTATCACATCATATTCCATATGCCAAGTTTTAAATTAAGACCCTTATAGCAGGTGTTTTTCCATATGCAGTTAATAGGAAACATATAAAAGTAGTTTGAAGAGAATTTAATGCAGTGCTATCAATACAGTAGCCACTAACCACACACGGCTATCAAGCACTTGAAATGTGGCTAGTGTGACTGAAGAACTAAATTTTTAATTATATTCAGTTTTAATTACTTCAAATTTAAATAGCTGTATGTGGCTAGTGGTTACTATCCTGAATGAAATAGTATAAATTTAGTGCATAGCTAACACACAGAAACAGAAAACTAGTAGAAACCTTATTCCTTCTGTCTAGAGCAATACTACAAAAAGAGGAAGAAAAGGTAACTGGGACCAGAAGTTTAGCTAATGAACCCAAAAGCCACCCAACAGTGATTACATTAGTACTCAGTACAGCAGTGGTTTTCAACTGGGGGTGATTTTCTTCCCAGGAGACATTTGGCAATGTCTGGAGACATTTTTGTGTCACAACTGGTGGCGCTGAACCACACTGGCACCTAGTGAGTAGAAGCCAGAGATGTTGCTAAGAATCCTGCATACACCCCGCCCACCAACAAGTTATCCAGCCCAAAAAGTCTGAGGTGCTGAAGTTAGGCAAACCAGCTGTATATAATGACAAGTCACAAAATATCCTTGGTTAGAAACATTTGCCATTATAAGAGTCAGACAACATAGCATGAAAATTAATTTACCTGATCACTAGTCACTAATATTTTCGTCTTACACAATTATTACAAAGCCACTGTATATATATATATTTGTATCTTAAAATTCTGCTTTTATTTCACCTATAAAATATCCAAGCAATCTTGTTCACTGCATATCCCTAGAATCTAACATAAAAGATGCTCGACAACATTTATTGCATGATAAAACTTAAAATTGTCCCCTAAAATTAAGCTTGTGGAGACAGAATTTCTAATAGCCTATGAACATAATAATACCCCTCTTGGTTATCTTAATTAAAAAACAACTCAGAAATTCCTAATTACCTTCAAAACTTTTGAAAGATTCAAACAGTTCAATCAGAGACTGAGTTGACAGTTGTTCATGATACTTAGAAGCCACTTGAACACAGATCTGCAGATTTTGGCGAATATTGGCAGACAGCATGGCCCTGAGGCATTCTAGGGAGTCTTCTACTGATAAGGATCCAAAGTAATTCACTAACCACTAGAGGACAAAATAAATAAATAAGCAAGTACATAAATGAAATAAAACTGAACCTAATGGTGATATGAAATTATCATCATTCAGTACCACAAACACATTTTCAGTACACCATTTAATCATATCTAAGACCACCTGTTAGGTAAGAAAATGAAATACCTCAGGGTTAAGAAGATGGGTGTGAACAACTGCACGCTTAATATCATATAAATCAGTGAAGTGTTCTAACGCACGTTGCAGTAGGCCAGCCTTTTCACACAGCTGAGCAATATGAGCCCGGTCATAATGCGTGAACATCTGATTCCCTAGAATAGCATCTGCAACCTATAAAACCACAAACAGGTAAGTTTATTTTACCAGCCCATTTATATCAGTAATTCTATATCCAGATTACATATAAAGATCCAATATCTAATTGATAAAGAGGAGAAAATACAAAGGAATGTTAACTAAATTTTCTTAAAGAATAGTCATCTCAGTTGCTTCAAACAACAATCTAAGAAGCTCTGAGTAACTACTAAAACAGTGTTGAAAACACCTTAAAAGTATGAACGCATATACCTGAGGTGCGTGCATAAGGTTCATCTCAAGCAACCTAGTCTGTAAAGGACCTTCAGATGGGCGATTATTCTTCAGGGCATCAAGCAAGAATGCAGTACACTGCTGAATTAGATTGTATTCCATAAAGACATCCACAATCTGCAAAAAGATTTAAAGAATATTGTTTGAGAAGTTTAAAAATGGCTTTATGATACTGTTGATAATATGTAAATGAAAGGAAACTAAACATTATCTCATTTGTTTTACATATAAAAAATTGCCAGACCAAACCAACCCCAGACTTAAAAATGTTACTTGGATGGCATAACTTCATAATTTAAAAACAAATTTCTGGGCCCTAGCCAGTTTGGCTCAGTGGATAGAACATCAGCCTGCAGACTGAAAGGTCCCTGGTTCAATTCTGGTCAGGGGCACATGCCTGGGTTGTGGGCTCCATCCCCAGTGGGGGGTGTGCAGGAAGTGGCCAATCAATGATTCTCATCATTGATGTTTCTTTCTCTTTCTCTTTCTCTCTCTCTCTCTCTTCCCCCCCACTCCTCCTTTTAAAAAATAAATTTTTGGCCCTGGCCAGGTAGCTCATTTGGTTAGAGCATCATCCTTATACGCCAAGGTTGTGGGTTTGATCCCTGGTCAGGGCAAATATATGAATCAGCCAATGAATGCATAGTAAGTCGAACAAATCGATGTCTCTCTGTTTCTGTCTCTCTCTCTCAAATCAATTTTTTAAAAAAGAAAGCTCTGGCCTGAGTGTTCAGTGGTTAGAATGTCGGTCACAGGTTTGATTCCCACCCTGTCGGGGCAAGTGTGGGAGGCAATCAGTATATGTGTCTCTGTGACATCAATGTTTCTCTCCTCCCTCCCCACCCCCTGCTTTCCATTTTCTCTGAAAAGCAATGGAAAAAATATCCTCGGGTGAGAGTTAAAAAAGATAAGAACTAGTTTTGTCTTGTGGAGTTACTTTTAGTTCTAGTAAAAACAACTATTATTCCCATACATTTTTCATATATTTACATATACATCTCTAAACAAGAAGTCCATTTTGTTTGTTTTTAAACTGTACATATAGCCCTGGCCAGGTGGCTCAGTTGGTTGGAACATCATCCCAAGCACCAAAAGGGTTACAGGTTTGATTCCCAGTCAGGGAACATGCCTGGGTTGTGGGTTCGATCCCCAGTCAGGGTGCATATGGGAGGCAACCAATCAGGTGTTTCTCACATTGATGTTTCTCTCTCTCTCTCTCAAATCAATGAAAGCATATCCTCTGGTAAGGATTAAAAAAAACAAACTGTTTATAGATGGTACCATACTGTCCATTCTTCTGCAACTTGCTTTGTCTATGTAGATAAGACAAAGCTCTAATTTCTAGAAATTAAAGGGTTAACCCATTCTTCTCCAAACTGTTTAAACTCAAATCCCCCCATTCTCTATTTAAATTAACTTCTACTAATACGTTTTCATTTCTTTACCTGTGTGATATCAGCAAGAGGTTCTTCATCCTGAACTAACATTTGAGCAAACTGCTGTCCCTGATCTGGACTGATACGCATGACATTTCTCAGCAGAAAGATCCAATCTGGAGTGTATCCAACCTACAAATAGATAAAAATTTAAACCCCACCACAAAGTTTCCTTTTTATATAATTTAAGATTTTTTTTCTGCAACAGAATCTTACTAATATAGAACTACTGATGAAAGTACAAATTCAGTTTTAATTTAAGATGTTCAGTTTGACCTTGGTTTATATTAGGCAAATAGATGCCTTAGTGATAACATCTGATTAAATAGCTGTAAATTTTCATAATTGGCTTCTTCATTTTTGATGAATGACTATTTCAAAAAGTTTGTTCTAACAGATTAAGCATGCCCCTGACATTTTAAATTCTAGTAAGCTGTATAAGAGTAACTCTCCATTTTTTAATAAGTGTAATTCTATAGGTGGGACTAAAATAGGGCTTTTATACTTTTCCCAGTAACTAAAAATTTAAGAAAATTCACTATTAAAGTCACTTAGAGTTTCTACAGGCTAATTTCTCTTTAATGTTTTAATGAATTTTTTGTTGAGAATTTGTTTCATTGAACTCACTTTTTTAGCATACAAAACAATCTTCTGAACTTGACCAGTTTCTGCAAAGCACTGAATGACTTTATTTGGGACATTAGCCCTTAGGTACACACTAAGTGCCAATGTAGGGTCCACAGATTTCACAAGGTCACCCAGTTCTTCAGAACATTCCAGCTGTCCAAAGGAAAAAGAGATTGGTTAGTAATCCATAAGTTGTTTTATAAATGAGCAGTTGACACTATTTCCACTATAAATAATATGATAACACTTAGTTACTCAATTGTCCCAGAATATATTGCAAGTATTCAGGGGTTGTGGTTAGTAAAGACTCTTGATTATGTATTCACAGCAATGTCTCAGTAGAATTTTCACACATCCTACTTAAAGAAAAAAAGCCCAATAAGATTTTATACATATAGATATTACCAAATGCCTTGTTAGAAATGTAAATACTTAAAAAGCAGAATCTTGTACTATTAAGAATATTCAGATATCTGACCCACATGGCCCAATTTTTTCAAAATAATGTAACTTTAAATGTAATGTTATCAAATGAAAAGTTGATACTAAGTTACCAGTTGAGGCTTACCATAAGGACAATTATTAAAGTTAGGTTATAATTTGTATGTCTGAAGAACCTAAGCTCCATTATCTTCTTGACTTTTGGATTTAAAGTTATAAAGCAGGACACTAATTTCACAAGGTCAAACAGATAAAAAACTGAATTTTTAGGTGGTAGACAAGTAGATTCCCTTCTCTATACATTCAACCTGCCTTAGTCAGCAGCCCAGTCTGGAAAGCAGTTTCCCTAAAAGAGTTTTGCTTTACATATTAGAGTGGATTTTCTACTTTTAATGGCTATGTGGCTATGTCAGAGAACAGCCTTTATCATTGATATTCAGTATGGAGAAGTTGTATTGAAGTATATCTCTTAACTAAACATGCTAATTAATGAAGAGTTGACCAGTATCCCTTTCACTACAAATAGATCCCATATGACCATTCACAAAAAAAGGTAATAATATCCAGAAAGCTTTCACACTGTTATATAGGTCAACTCAGTTACCTTGGCTATCACCATCCTATGGACCTCAAATACTCGCTATTGTGGCTATTAACTATTCTTCAGCAGAGGCTCCTAGCCAAGCATTCCAACTCTGAAGTACTATTCTCCAGTATCCTATAACACTGCCAGATGCTGGGTTAAGAAACAAGGACTTAGCCAAAACCGGTTTGGCTCAGTGGATAGAGCGTCAGCCTGCGGACTGAAAGGGCCCAGGTTGGATTCCGGTCAAGGGCATGTACTTGGGTTGTGGGCACATCCCCAGTAGGGGGCGTGCAGGAGGCAGCTGATCGATGTTCCTCTCTCATTGATATTTCTAACTTTCTATCTCTCTCCCTTCTTCTCTGTAAAAAATCAATAAAATATATTAATTAAAAAAAAACAAGGACTTAGAATTAGTCATGTAAAAATACTACCAACATACACTAACACTGAAAGGTATAACAACATTAAGTTATTAACTACTCAGAGTGCTTTAAATAGTACCACCTCATTCTTGACAATAGCATAAGAAATGGGAATTCAATATTGCCACTTTATCGAGAAAGGCTTTTTTATGTTGGTATGAAAGGAATAAAAACACTGATGGATTGTTCAAACTTGTTAATTGCCTTGCAAATAAGCAACATTTTCCATAATGTGCTCTAGAAAACAAAATGCTATTAGATACTCTATGTGAAAAGAAATCAGTTAAGTATGAATGAATATAAAAAGCACAGAGAAATCCTACAGTAAAGAAAGCTGGTTAACATTTTTTAAAGGTTCATATTTAAATAAATTTCAAGAAACTGAGTTAAATATTTTCCCATGTAATGCTAATTTACATATTGTGAAATCTCTCTGGGAATTTTTATCACTGCTAATTAGCCCTTGCTGTCTTATTAACATATCTATGGTCCAACATTTTATATACCATGTTTCCTTCTCACACCCAAACATAGTTACTAGTAGCAAATACCACCATTTGATGATACAAAGAAAAGATATATTTTTGTATGATTGAAACTACTCTGCAGATTAAATGTGGGATGTGAGAGATAGGAATATATTCTATATCCAAATGAATGTTACATATGTTGACAAATATGAACACATACTGAAGTGTCTCACACTAAGCTTTTCCTGAAGCAAAAGGATAGCAATTTGCTTCCAGGTTAGTGGTTCTAACCACCCAGCACAAATTCTGGATTCCATTTAAAATACTAAACAAAGATGTCCTACCTCCACATGTTATAAAAGTTTATGCATCTCATACAATGTCTGCTCTTATTCTATTCCTATAAGCATTAACAATAGATACAGATATTTTGGGGCAGCCTAGATTTTATAACTTGCTAACGTGGTATTTAAGACAATCAAAGCAGCCCTGGCCAGTTTGGCTCAATGGATAGAGCGTCGGCCTGCGGACTGAGAGGTCCCAGGTTTGATTCCGGCCAAGGGCACATGCCCAGGTTGTGAGCTCAATCCCCAGTAGGGGACGTGCAGGAGGCAGCCGATCAATGATTCTCTCTCATCATTGATGTTTCTATCTCTCTATTCCTCTCCCTTCCTCTCTGAAATCAATAAAGAAATATTTAAGACAATCAAAGCAAAAGTATGTTAACTGAAGTTAATATACCTTATCTTCTTTTAACCATTTCTCCAAAAGCTGTTTCCGTCCTTGTTGAAGTACAGGCCTACACAGTTCTAAGGATTCATATTTGTTTAGCTGGCCTTGGTCCAAAAGTATGCCAAAATATTGAAGTAGAGGAGAAGTTTGACCCGGCTGGGCTGGGACACTCTGGAATCGACGGATAGTGTCTGGGGTACGGAGGATTCCCTTTAAGAAACAGAAATAGTAGACTCCATTTAAAGGAGATCCAACATCACACTAATAACTCCATGGGTCTCTTAAGTCAACCATAAAAGCATAATTCCACCTGCTAAGACCAAATTTCAAATATTCAATATGTTGAGTAATGATTCAGTCAACATCTGTTCACACCCCTGGCCAGGTGTGTAAGGTTATTCAGAATCAGAAACATACCAACCTAGTTACAATGCCAATGTGTAACAGAGTAAGTATAAAGTAGTTACAGCTAGCTACTATTCCAGGTTCATGTTAAGTGCAAATTTCATAATAGTGATCAGGATATAAGGTATTAATTCATGCAACATAATACAAAGGTGATGAGAAGAAACTCGGCTCAATTTCAGACAACTCTTTTTACCATAAATGTAATAGGATCTGTTCAATCCTTCAACTTCGGGCAATAAAATCAGTACCACCAGACAGTGTACCCTGTGGGACCATCTCTTGTTTCAACAATGTTTGAACAGAACAGACCATGGACACCCCTTCTTCCAGCCCCAACCACGCTCTAACCTCTTTTCCAGCTGCAACCTTTGGAACCATCTTCTCAGCCATCCTCTGCCTCCAGGACCAGCCAACACCTTTTTTTGAGCTTAGCTCCTTATTGTTGATAAACCATGAGCTCCAAGATTTGTCAAAATTGTTCCACAGAGATGGAAGCCACTGTCAATCGCCTGGTTAACCTTCATCTGCGAGCCTCCCACACCTACCTCTCTTCTGGGCTTCTATTTCAAATGTGAAGATGTGGCTCTCGAAGGCATGGGCCACTTTTTCCATGAGTTGGCTGAGAAGTGGAGGGCACCAAGCGTCTCTTGAAGATGCAAAGCCAGCACAGTGCCCATGCCTTCTTCCAGGACACGTAAGAGATGTCACAGGATGAGTGTGGTAAAACCATGGTCCTGGAGAAGAACCTGAACCAGGCCCTATTGGATCTGCATGCCCTGGATTCGGCCCACACAGACACCCATATCTTGGTGACTTCTTATAGAGCCACTTCCTAGATGAGGAGGTGAAATTCATCAAGATGGATGACCACCTAACTAACCTCTGAAAGCTGGCTGGCCCCTAAACTGAGCTAAGTTCACCTTCTAGCATGACTAGGAGCCTCTGCAGCCCAGTGGCCTCTGAGGGACCCCCTGGTATCCCCGTGGTATCAGGGCTTCTGCCTGAGCCTCTCCCGGAAGCTCGAGGCAGCTTTTTAACCACCCTGAAAGCCCTCTCCCAAGCTGTGGACCAAATGGAAACAAAGCTTTACACAGGGGGAAAAAATTGGTAACTATCACTGACAAGGTCAAACAGTATTACAACTAAGTAACTAAACAGCATTACATCTACATAAACCATAGCTTGCTAGATCTACTTATCTAACATTTTTAGTTTTAAAAAGCTAACCAAAACTAGAGGACAGAAGAATAATTAACCAAATCTAAAGGCACCAACAAGGAACTCAATCTACCACAGAAAGAATGCAACCTAAAGAAGACTAGTTTCTCCATGGAGAGCTGGCTCCATTTCTAACATTAGAAATAAAGCATATGTACATTAATCCAATCATGGCAACTTCATTTTCATGGCTATTTACCTTGGGTGCATTAGCAGCCACCTTTGCTGCCTCTGAGTAATTTCCCTGGGCAAAAAGAGCATTAAATTTCCGGGCAAAGAGTTCTTCAGCACCAGCTAAGTTGTTACGTACAGCCATTCTCAGAGCCAAATCAGGATTTTGTAGGACATTGGTGATATAAGGAATTATGTTTTCTTCTTCCACACATACTGATAGAACCTGCAATTTAAAGATTAATGAATAGTTGAAATATGTTCATTTGGATATCAATGATACTAAATCTGCTTAGAGTTGATTACTACTGAGTCACAAAGGTATTAAAATTGTGACAGCTGCTTTTTTTTTTTGTTATAAAAAATTAAAAAGAAAAAAAAGAGGCCATAAATGAGAAAACTGAGGGTGCTAATCCCCATTTGGAGTGCCTAAAATATGGCCATTCTGTAATATAAATAGCTCCCTATTTCATACTGTCCAAACTCTAATTGCTTTGCTACCATCCATTTAAATGAGCTCTGTAAGACAATTCACTATGATTCATAGATTCTTGAGGAAAGCAATCTTGAAAACCTACAGAACATGACTGAAGAAGCTACAAAATCTAAGGCTTACCTGGAAGAAGTTTAAGGTTTATTCCTTTTAACGCTAGGATTTTTAAAATAAGGATTTTTCAGTAATTTTCTTTTATTACATTTACATCCCCACAGGCCAGATTATATATTCAGTGAGGGGAAAGAATCCCTGAATCCTACTGTATAATGCAAGGTATACAACAGGTGCTTAATAAAGGTAATAATGTCATCTTGATGGCTTTTGATTTTCAACCAATAGAAATCACACACTCATTCCTTTAGGGCAGTGATTTTCAACTAGTGTGCCCCAAGAATTTTTTAAACATGCAATGCCTGACTAACCTTTTTCCCTTAGATTGTCAAATAAAAAAAAAGACAACAGCCAACACAACACTAGCCATCTGGTGTGGATGAATCAAAATTATACTTTTTTGTTGTTTTTGTTGTTAGATTGGCACAGAAAATTGTAGGGGAAGGGGAGGAAAACAATTAAGTTCCTTGAATCAAAGTTATAAATATCAAATATATTAGTAAAATTATTCAAGATACTTTAGTTTAAGCATTATCTTAAAAACATCAGCACAGCAGTGGAAAGAAAAAGATCTCTGACTTATCAACTTCATGATTATTAAATTGTCATTAACCTAGTTCACCAAAAGGCAATTCATTCTTGATATTTTCCAGGAGAGACACATGCAACTGAATAAATGAAAGCTACTGAATTTTTAAAGACACCTTTGTGCCAGACAAAGACTGGTGTAGAAATACGATTAAACAAAGAATAGCCCCTTTCCCAAAGAAGAACAGTGACTAAAGCAGTTAAGCAAGCCATTGTAATTAATTGTGGTAAGTGCTATGAAGAGGGCTACGTAAGTTGTAGGGACATAAAGCAGTTGTAGAGTCTCAACTCTAGGGACAGAGTATTTGCCTCTTCATATACACCCATTTCTTGGAAATTAACAGAACAAAGGAGAAAAAAACCTACTAATTAACTTCCTCTGCTTACTACTTGGGAAAAATACTAATTTGGAGGAAAACTAAGTCAAAACCAGTAATAGTATTGTTTTCGAAATTCTAATAATTTTTTAGAAAATAAGATACTCCTGGGGTAGAATATTTTAATTACATAAAATACTAAAAAAATACAGAAAAGGGATCACTTGTTAACAGTATGAAAAGGTTTGCCAATCATGACAGACTCAGATCAGCTAATATTTTCCCCATCTAACTGGATAGCTTGCCAGGTACCCCACAATAGCTACTGTAACATATCACCTTCCCACATTAAATATTTAGTAACAGTTAGGAATAGTGATGTAGGAAAAATTCTTTTCCTTGTAGTTAATGATTTATCTTAGAAGTCATAGAAAGAAAACTCCTATGAAAAGTATATAGTCTGTCAAATGTGGCCCTAATAGTTTCTTTGAAAAAGAGTCACTTCTTTGACAATAAAGACACAATCCTAGGTGGCTATATGCCAGTTTCTCTCTTTGAGACAGGATTAAAGAGAAAGACTTTGTATCCTATGCTTTGTATTTTTAGGTATATATTATTTTCAGACATCTAAAGTTACCATTTACTTTAAAAAAATGTTAATGGCAATAAGTATTATTTTGTAGCTTAATTTAAGTCTCAAGGTTTCCTTACTTGTCCCTTTCTGTTTACTCCAATTATTCCAGCTGTGGCTTCATGAGGTGCAGTAACAAAGATTGTTTCTCCACTGATTCTATTCATGTAGATGCAGGTACCAGTCTCAAGGTCATACAGGTGGATATAACCATACTTAGTAATCAAGAATACTACATCATGCTTTTCACTGATCTGTATAAAGAAAATCAACAGTTAAGTAATATAATGAATCCACAAACAGAAAATTTAGACCAATTCCATTTTAGAGATTGTGAAATTCTAGAACTTTGACAAGAGATTTACATTACAAATTAAAAGCTAATGTTAATGGTTTCCTCATTCTTACAGAACATTTAAATATGGCACAAATAAGGGTCTTACATAAAACATAAGACTATGAATAAAATGTATAAGATAAAAAAAGAAAACAATTTTGAATGATTTAGGATAACCCAGTTTACATATTAGAGTATTACTTTATCAAGTTTCTCTAATAAACTTTATTTTAAAATAACAGTTATTCTTTTAAGCTCCACTTAAATCATACTGACTGAATAATAGTTTTTGAATTAATTTTGTTAAGAGGAGAGATTTCAAAAGTCCCTTTGCTTTGTTTAAAATACCTGCATTGCAACAGGAAAGTCATTTTGTGCTTCTGGAGGAAAGAAAACATCCACAGCCTTCTTTGGAAAGGGCTGGTTCCCTGTAGGTGGGGTGCCAACTTCAATGATATGCAACTGTTCAAAAGAAAATAAAATTTATAGAAACTTAGATCTTTTAGTAGTTATCATAGTAGCTTTATTTGTTGCCCCAAACTGGAAACAATCAAAATGTCCCAATAGGTTTAATATTCACCATTAATATTTCCATGGTAGGTTAATAGTAATAAAAAAAAAACCTCTTAGACATTATGCTGCATGGGGTGGAAAGCCAATCTCAAAAGGTCACATACTATATGGTTCTATTTATACAGCATCTTGAGTGACAAAATTATAGAAATGGAAAGTAATTTAGTGGCTGTCAAGGGTTAGAGATGGTAAGGGAGTGGGAGTACCTATAAAGAAGTAGCATGAGGGAAATCCTTGCGGTAACAGAATAGTATGTATCTTGTGACACAGAATTATACAATTATAATAATGTTAATTTATTGCTTCCTTATATACCATAAGACATATAGCATGTAAGACATAACCGTTGAGGGAAACTAGGTAAAGAACACTTGTCCTTACAGTTTCCTATGAATGTGTATTATTTCAAGATAAAAACTTTAAAGTCAGTTGAATAGCTCAAACAATCACACCACAATCTAGCTTGAATTAATGGCATAAAATGGTAATATATAACCCACAAAAGGTGCTTTCTCATGGTTTTCTATTATAACTTAGCATTTGGGTTCCCAAATAGAGAACTAATTGTTAAATTCTTTTCAGCCTGTACATCTACTCTAACACAGAAGGAAAGTATGCACATAAGCTGAGTGAGCGGTCACTCTAATCACATAGACCTCATAAACTGGATGAAAACATTTTGGTTTAAGATGTCTGATTATCATAATTTAAGCAATCACTATCTTAATGTTTTTAAGTAGTTACCATGGAAAAATATGAAGACTGTAGGAGTCTAGTCTGGCAGTGAGGGGTGCAGTGCTGTGTCATCCAACACTGCAGTTAGAGTAGCAGCCAAGTTCTCAGGGTTCTGTGGCAGGGCTTTCAGCTGAGGTTCTGGCAACTGCTCATTTTCCCTGATTCCTCATCTTCCAAGCTTGGTCCTAAACATTCCAAGCTATTGTAAACTATCCACTATCCTTTCAGTAAATTTTCTATGCTCGAATCAACCAGATCTGTTTCTATTGTCTGCAACTAAGAGTCATAACATACAAAGTACTTCAATTTGTCCAGGCGATTCCAATGTAGAGCTGAGGTTAACAAGGTCTGACTTAGGGCAATGTTACTCAAATGGGCCACATTCTATCTAGTCACATAGAGTATTTAAAATGCAGAGTTTGAGCTCCCTCTACTCAATCAGACTCCCTAGATGTAAGTTACTCAAATGTATACGTTAGCAACCCTAATGAATCTTATGCACAGTAGGCCGAAAACATAGAATTAAGGCCTTATAAAGGCAATCAAAATAAAGTCTTATAGCTGATACAAAAAAGCTGTTAAAGAACATTATTTATTTAAGACAAGTATCACTAGAAGCAGAATTTAAAGTCATCACAAATCTGAATGTTAGAAGCAAATTAATAAGGAAGAAGACTATTTTGAAATTAGGTGACTAATTAGCATAAAGACAAAGAAATTCTAAAATAATTTCCAAAGCCAAAACTTACCTTCCCTCCAGCTTGACCCCGTACTGCAAAACAAAATAACGTTGATTCTTCTGCATTTCCTTCCATCTTAAATTGTGCGAAGCTAGCTGCATGTCCTTCAATGGGCTGAGATACTTTCCTATCTACAGAATACAACTGCATAGCTCCCACCACACGATTTTGCTACAACAGATCAAAGAGAATAAAGTTTGGGGACCCAATGAACCAATAACCCAGAATCATCAACTAGTGAAAATAATTAGAATTGCTTTATCATCTTTAAAAAGACTTACAATTCTGTTTTAGTCTCTCAATATAGATTTGATAACTTTTCACTTATGATTTAGCTCCAAAGATTATCTTATTAAAGCTTAACATGAATGTTTAAAATGTGGCCCATATACAACCATCTATTTATGCTATTTCAAAAAAATATATGTGTAGGAGTACACATTCTGCAGTAAATGTCCATAATAAATTCCAAATGATTCATACAGAAACTCAATATATCCACTTAACCTGCAAGTAAGACCTGAAAACATTTGAGAGGGGCACACTCTATAACTATGTCAGTATAAAGGCATTAAGCCAGCTCTCTTCATTTCTTAAAAAAGAAAAAAGGTCTTCCAAATAAGTCAGATATTACATAACTAAGCATAGAAGACCTAATTTCAAAATAAACTGCATTCTGGGCATATTAGTTCTCTAGACCTTTCTTTATTAAACACTAGGAAAAAAATGTTACCTGTGCAGATATGCCAGTCAGAAGTAACCACTTTTGCTTTGCATCTGTACGATAATTGATAATCTGGCAACCTGCAAGGCTAGAATGGCGATCAAACATTTTTACTGGCTGAGACTCTCCTTCCATACTCCAATGGTAAACTGCATTATCCGTAACAAGAGCAACCGTATTCAAAGAGATCCATTTCCAGAAAGTGACATCATCAGTCATGGTATGGGCCTTCATTTTACTTTTCATTTCAATGTTAAATATCTGAAGAGTTTTCCCAGCTGAAACAAAAATTAAGAATTATGAATCACTAAAGAAAGCCATGCTCAGGATAAATATCTAGCTAGACTAGCTCTGTAACAAGATCTATAACTTCCAAACAAATGGTTCTATCGGGAGACTACTCAGTAATCAACTACAGAAGTCAAGTTGATAGAGCAGCAAGCATTGAAAAGATAGCTGAGACTGGGCAAACAATCTATATCTACATCTGAAGCAAAAACTATATTACCTCTATTAAAGACATTTTAAACAGATAGCATAAAATTCTATAGAATTCTAAACTCCAACTAAAAATGAGTCTAAAGAACAGCTTGCTTAACAATGGTGGAAAAAAAGGTTGAAATCTTATTATTTATAATTAAGAATGTTTACACATTAAGTTAGTTGTAGGTACACAGAACAAAGCAAATCTGATACAAACACATGGGAAAAAAATGACTGCTTTTTAAAAGGCAGTCATCCCCCATTCAACTAAATCTTGTGGAAACTGCTTTTTGAAAGAGGACCTACTTCAACTCTACCTTTACCATGAGAACGTAAGAGAAGTGCATGCTACATTTAATTGGTTTAAGATACAAAGGAAAAGGTAGTAGAGGTGCTAGAGGAAAGGAGAGGGAGACAAAGGAGGACAGTATCAAATGCTGTTAATATACTACAGATAGGAACAAAGTTCAAGCTCCATCCAATGAAGAGAGCAAACATTTAGTAAAAGAAGAATGAAATTTGAGTGTTAAGAGTTCACTGAATCAAATGCAAAGACTGGTATTTATAATTTGAATTCCATCACAGTCCAAAAAGTGATTTGTTTAAATTAATAGAGGTCAAAGCCCACAGATATCACTAGGCTATCTAATCCAGATTAGTCCTTAGAGACTAAGGAAAACTCCATTCCTGAGCCACAGAGAATGTGGATCCTAAAGAACAAAAATTATGAGCGTAAGGGGTTGGGGGGAGAGGAGATGGGACAGGACACAAAACATACGACTTTGTACCATGACCCTTCTTACCACATGTGTAAGAACTTCTTCCATAAAACACAATATATAAAACACAACCAGACTTGAACAATTGTGAAAGTTATAGTCCTGTTTATAAAAAGAAACCAAGGTTTAAAACTGCCTTCAAAAGGAAGTAAGTACAGTAAAGCCGGTGACTTTAAGGAAAATGGCAAAGAGGAAACCAATTTTACCACAGGGTAACTGATTTAAGTTAAATTCCTATGGCATCTCATCAACCTTACAACCAAATGACGTTATTCGAGGACCTGCTGTATTTGGAAATTACTTTCCTTTGCTGCCTTCCCCAACCCCTAGTTAGACTTTTATTCTTTTTTTACATAGAAGCAGTTGGAGTATATGTTATGTAAGAGATTTGGGGGAAAGGGCAAGGGATGACTAGTTTAACTCTATAGTGTACACATATGGGCACAAATCTATAATGCTATTTATTGTACAATGCTCTGGAAATCTTTTCAATTTATTCTTTTTATAAAACAGGACAATAACTAATACAATCTAATTTAAGATAACTCACCATCTGCACACATAAGAAAGCATTAAGAAATGTGATAAGATAACAACAACATTAAAAATAGAAAAGAATTTTGAGAAAATTTAAATGATGGCCTTTTAATAAAAGTGTGAGAGCTATTAAGCAGTTGAATTTAAATTCTTTAAAGAAGCTGAAGGGAAATTAATATACTAAAGTATAATATGTATTGTTTAATAGAAGCAAAAAGCTCACTACCGAAAAACATGTGGGCCTAGGTGAAAGCTGGATGGGTAATCTTTCCTTGGGGTGAGATCAACTCTAATCTTAGACATGGAATGGTGACATCTGTTTGAATATGCTCGGCCCTCTCCCTGCCCTCATTTAATCTCCAACAAGTATTACTACTAAAAACGAAGTTTAAATCATGTAAAAAGAAGTCCTTTTCAAAACTTCAGCACTTTTAACTCATCCAGAAATTATTAGGATTGTGAGCTAAAAAGAACTGGAAAACTACCCAACCTAATCCTCTCACTTTACAAATGAATAAAAAGTAGACTTCCCGCATATTTCTATGGCTTATCTAAAGTCAGCCTGCTGGAGATGGGGTTAGAAGCAGTGCTTATACACAACTTAGGTAATACTCTATTTAGCACTGAATGGCTCTATCTATAGACTTAGGTCCCCAATCATTAGCTATGTGATTTTTAAATTGTTTAATTAAATTTATTGGGGTGACAGCTTTGTGACTTTAAGCAAGGTCTGTTTCCTTATATAAAGATAATTGTATTTATGCCATAAGATTAAAGTAATCTTCATAAAAGTTACATATATGCTCCAAAGACTTAAAATATCTGGTATAATATTACTAGAAACTGGAACTCTTTCTACTACACACACATACACACAAAAAAAAAAAACAAGCAAAGAATAGGCAGTTAAATGCCTTTTTCAGTCATCCAGTTTGTCACCAAGCCCTCTCAGAAACTTCTGTTTTAAGTCATTACATTCTCACTCTATAGCTCAAAGGAAAAAAATATAGGCTCCCAGCCCGTATGAGGTTCTTTGAACTCTGTTTAAACTAATAGATTGTACAGTTCCCTGTGATGACAACTAAAAAGTTAGTATGAATAAACTCTAACACCGTGATTTTAAAGCTTTAATATCCATCTATATATAGACACACTTGTAAATTCAAGCCATTTTTAAAACTCGATAACTTAAGTACAAGACAAGTATAAAAAGGGCACAGCACGAACAGCAAATTTATAATCGTAATAAAGTTCTGTAATGTTTAAGTGCTAATATTAGCAAAATATGTGGTGTTATTCTTTTCAAAGCAGTCTTATCACACTGTAGGCATAAATTATAAATTCATTTACTTTTTTCCAAGATCTATGCTGAACAGAAAGTAAAACATTTTATAGAAACATGCCAAGTAAAAGCCATGAAAATAGTTAAAATCAAATTCAGTAATAGCTTTAACTTTGTAGCTTTATTTAACCAAATCAAAATACTAAAAGAGCTCCTAATTATTGTATTTGAGTAAATTATACATAGAAAGAGTTTTAAGAAACAGAAACCAACAATCTTTTATACCTTTCAATGCAATTACTTTGCTAGCTGGATTCATGATGGCGCTGTCTGCTGAAATTGGTCTTCGAATTGGATTACTTGGGTCATTCATATCAATGATTACCACTTGAGCTTGCTCTCCTACTTTCTCTCTAATGCAAATGAATTTGTCTGACTCCATAGTCAGGGTACTAAAGCCAATGTTTGCTGGGTTTATACCCAGGTTCTGGAGCTAGAGGAGAAAAAAACAAACATTAATAAACCATGATACAAAGTGAATTAGACAGACTTGATATTCATGTATTATCGTCACTACAAATCCTCATTTAACCAGTAATGCTTTAAGGTCAACAGTGAAAATCCATTACATTGATTTAAGTGAGGCAATTGATAGCCAAATAATGGACCATCTGTTCTTCCAACAAATGTGGTATTCGATTATTTTGCTATAACCTTTTAGTTATAACTAGAGATGTATAACCTTGTGTTTAAAACTAAGAGGCAGAATAAACAGTAAAGGAAAGAATTATATCTAGCTAGCCTCTATGGCTTAAGAGATTTGCGGTCATTAATGTTTCTTAGTTTAAGATCTTTGAACTGTCCTCTCTTTCTCCCTTTAACATTTAGTAATTACTGGTTCACTTACATTAAACTTCAAAATCATTAAGTCACAGAATAAAAAGAAAGAAATTTAAAATTTTACAGTTTTCGATCGAAGGGAACTTAGATTAGCAAAAGCACACAGAGAAGTAAACAAAGTTACAATATTTTTACAAAGTGCCAAAACAAGTGTAAGAGGGACCTTGTCAAAGACCCACAGCTAAGGGATGTGTTCAAGGGAGACTAGAGAATGCTGGACAGAAGAACAAATGCTAAAACCCAGCGATGTGAAAGTACGGTCTGCTAAGGGTACTACAAAGTACTTTTGTAACACTGGGAGTATAGACTATGAACGTGGTAATAAGTGAAGGCTATAAAGATAAGCAAGGGCCAGATTGATAAACTAACTGTACCCCACAAAGATCCTGAATTTATTTCTTAGGGAAAGGAAGCTACTTAAGGCTTTTAACAAGGAAATAATGGAATCAGATCTGCTATGTGTACTCAGAAGATATTCAAGTATTTGTAAACAAATATAGAGGATCTAAGAATGGTAGGTCTTTAAAACCCAATTACGGGTATAAAAACAAAGGGCACCTGTTAGCAGGAGAGCTCTACCAGAGTAGGTCATTAACACTCTGGGTGTCTAAATGTAGTATAACAGATTAAGTCCCACTAAAAGGCTGCCTTAGCCAGACTAGTCTCTACCCCGACGCCTGCCCAATAAATTCACATGGAACAAAATACAAACAAAACAAAACAAAAAAATCACGGGGGGGGGGGGGGGGGGGAAATCAAGTCTTTCTTCTCCCATTGCCCCCCAGATAACAATCTCCCTCCCCCGAAACCACCGCTGTCCTACTCTCTTTGGATTGGCTAAGACAAGTTAACTGTATTCCATCTAAATTCTTTTGTCAAATTCTTCTGCTATAATGCTTAATTATAACCAGACTGGGATCTGAATAAGATACAACCTAAGATTAAGAGACTGCATTTTACTTTCACTCCCTTCCTATACCTCAGTGACTGAAAGCACAACCAATCATAAAGCATAATTACAGTAACTCAGTTACTGAACACCAGGGCAAGTAGTCAAGCATTTGTCTATTAATACAAGCATGGTAACAAAGTAGAAGATTAACTAGCTTTACAAGCTCAAGTATATGCTGCCATGCATGACAAGTATACAAGCTGTGAGATATATAACTTAAAATGAATTTGGTTACAATAAAACTTTGAGTTATTAATTTTCATTTTTTTCTTGAGTCTTTAGTGACCTTTAATTTAAAAAACTAATGGAGGAAGATAAACCATAAGTGATATCCCGATACATATAATGGGACTGTGTGGGTGTCTGTCTCGTTTTAGGAGAGGTGTATATATGTAATTTTCTAAATAGAGCGTCCTCAAATTTTTCCAAATTTGATCGATAGTTTCCTTCCCAATAACTGGAGAAAACATTCCAGTAGTTCATAAACCTCCTATAAATACATATATCAAAGCAACATGTTATATTCTAAACTACTCTGTAAAATAAGAATTCTGTGTTTCTGTCACTACCTAAGGCAATTTTGAGCGTCAAGTGTCACAGCTGAAGTCCTAGTGTTTGAGAACAAGTAATAGTTCCCTGAATTACAGACTCTGGGTCAAACCACAAATAAATTCAGAGGACATATAAGAGTTTCTGAACCTGCAGCTATTTTCAGAGAATACAATAACAACATCCAAACATGGCCACATTTTATCCTCTCAAGTGGCAAAATGTTGCTCTTACTGATCCTGGAGGTACTCTATTTTGAGATGTGCTTGGAAGTTTCTATGATAAAGTTGTTTTTAACTTCAAAGCACTTTTATTTTGCTGGTATGAAATAAGTAGAATATGGAGTCAATAAATTTAGGTTAAAAAAAGTGATTACTGCCCTAACCAGTTTGGATCAGTGGATAGAGTTGGCCTGCAGACTGAGGGTCCCGGGTTCAATTCCGGTCAAGGGGCATGTACCACCTTGGTTGCCAGCACATCCCCGGTGGGGGGTGTGCAGGAGGCAGCTGATTGATGTTTCTCTCATCCGATGTTTCTAACTCTATCCCTCTCCCTTCCTCTCTGTAAAAGATCAATAAAATATATATTTTTTAAAGTGATTACTTATTTTTTATAGTTTTTACATGGATACAGCAAATTATTCAAACTGTTCAAAAGGGCATACTGGTATACTATGAAAAGTCATCCATTCCATGTTTCTAGTTGTACCTCCCCCTCCCAGCAATTAGATACTTTTCCATCTAAGAGATAACCTATGCATATTTCCATCCTCCCTTAAAAACAAACGAAAAAACCACTAAAGGCACATGCACAAAAGTATACAAATTATCAGTTCCTCCTTTGTTAAAGAAAACCACCCAACATTGTAACTCATTTGCTTTCCAGACTAGATTTTGACACTGGCCTATAAGTGGCACAACTTTAGGACTGAACACTTACGCCGAGTTTAGGTTCCAAAAAGCAAGTACAGATTTATTGTTAATCAGTCAACCCAAAACTCTAAAGTGCCTTAAGAGTTACAGGTTATAAATGATATAAAAGTATTTCCTTTTCCCTCTTCCCCTCCCCCCAATTTAGATTAACATGCCTGGGGATAAAAGTAAGACACTAACTGCAGTCTTAGTTTTTAGTGAGAAATACCATTTCTGATTCCCCGTAATCTAAACAAAGAAGGTTCTTCATTCAGGAAAACAATTACTGTTTAAATGTGTAACTTTGATTATAAAATACAAGCGCCATACAGAATTAACTGGTTCTGTGGGTTGCATCAGAGCTAAAATATCTAGGTTAGGTCCCAGTTTTGCCACTTAATAGGGCACAGGCAAATCAGTTATCTCTGTATATATTTCCTCATCTGAAACATCTGAAGTGATAGCAGCTATCCCAGAGCTGTGAGGATTTAATATGAAGTACTTAGAACAATGCCTGACACACAGTAAAGGCTCAATAGATACCATTAGTACAAGCAACACATCTCAAGGTTAGATTTTATTTTTGTATTTTCATGTTATTATCTGCTTAATTCAGCTGTCCTAAACGTTGGCTGAAACTCTGGGTGTGAATTTCTTTTTACTACTGATAATAGATAAGTGGTCTCTGAGTGCTTGACTTACTCTGATATTGAAATGCCCTTCCCCCCCCCCCCTTTTTTGACAAAAGGAATTACACTTAAAAACTTCCAATTCTGCTCTTTAATTTGCCTAACTAAAGTAGGTAGAGACCAGAATCTTCAATACCATGTAACATGTGATCCTAAGTAACCCTAATTTTCATTCCTATTTTTAGGGGCATTATGGACACAACAATATTGCTAAAGCTTTCTAACAAACCTGACAAACATGTTAACAGTTCACTGAGTGAGCAAGCTGGGACAGCTAAGACAAAGAGATGTTATATGGTCAGTATCATCAAGAATTCTCTTTACCCAAAAGAGAAACAGAAGGTACAATAGAAAGTAGGCACACATTTCTCTCCTCAATGTGCAGAAGAGTTGAAACCACCTGATTCAAAGACACAGTCTCTCCCTTTATCTCCCTCTCTCTCCCTCTCTCTCTCATTCCTATACCATACCTTTCCAAAACCAAACTTTCCCAGTATTTCCTAATCTGCCCATGGACCAAAATTCCAGGTCAATTTATACAACTAAACTTTAAGCTCAAGTAAAAGAACTTGCCTAAAGAATGAAAACCACCCCAGCTGGTCTGGCTCAGTGGATAGAGCGTTGGCCTGTGGACTGAAGGGTCCCAGGTTCGATTCCAGTCAAGCGCATATGCTTGAACCCGTGGGGGCGTGCAGAAGGCAGCTGATCAATGATTCTCATCATTGATGTTTCATCTCTCTATTCTTCTTCCTCCCTCTCTGAAATCAATAAAAATATATTTTTAAAAAATGTAACCATCAAAAGCATGAAAACTGCTTCCATCTATGCTATTTAATATGCCTAACTAAGGTTATTGAGATCAGAATCTTCTTACACACAAGAACATTTCCAGCCCTGGGCAGATAGCTCAGATACACCAAAGTTGGGGGCTGGATCCCCAGTCAGGGCTCATAGAAGAATCAACTAATGAATGCATAAATAAGTGGAAAACAAATCAATGTTTTTGTTTCTCTCATAAAAAATAAAGAGAGAGAATATTATCAGAACAAATGATGAAATCTGAATTAAGTCTGAGATTAGATAACAGTATTCTGTCAAAGTCAATTGCCTCTATTTGATCATTTTAGTGTCTCCAAAGACCATTTTGTTATTCTTACTAAATATACAATAGAGTATGTAATGGTAAAGAGGTATCACATCTACAAAGTACTTTCAAGCAATTTAGTTCAATAGTTTTTATGTATAGAGACAAAAGAGGATAAATCACATGTAGTAAAAAAATGTTAAAAATTAAAGAATCTGGGTAAAGGATGTATATGGGAATTCTTTATACCATTCTAACTTTTCTGTAAACCTGAAACTCTGTAAAAAATGCTTTTTAAAAGAATCTTAAGAGACATAACTGAAAGCAACATGAAGATCTTGCTTGTATCCTGATTTAGACATAGCAGTTAACATTTGAAGACAATCAGACAAATCTGAATTTGGACTGATTTTTAGATATTGAGGGATTATTATATAAGGAGGCTTTAATGATACCATGATTATGAGAAAAAATTTCCTTATTTTCTAATGATGCATGGTGGGGTATTTAGAGGTGAAATGTCACCATGGCCTGAATTTCTTTAAAAGTCTAGGTAATTTGGTATATGATACATGACTCTCCTCAGTTTTATGAAAGCTTGCAAACTTATATTTAAAAAATTTTTTTAAAAGAGTAATCTTTACTCTTCTATAGGTGCAGAATTTGAGATTAAATTGTAAGAATGACTTTTATTAGGCAATTTACACCTGTAGGGCAGGAAGGAAGACTACAACTTCAAAAGGTAAACATGAAAATTAGTCAAAGCATGAAATAACTCAAGCTCTGTAAGGGAACTGTACACTGGGAGGTTTGCTACTCTGTCCAATATAGGAACCAGTGGTTACATGCAGGTATTTAATTTTGTTAATAAAATTTAAATTTAGTCCCTCAGTCACACTGGTCACATTTCAAGTACTCAACAGCCACATGAGACTACCATACTGGAGGGCTCAGAATACAGAACATTTCCATCATTGTACAGTTCTATTAGAGAGCACTGTTTTCAGAAGTTTTTCTTGGGAGTCCAACAAGAAGAAAAGAAAAACTTTAACATTAAACTCTGGTAAAATATGAAGAACAATTGGTATAGAGACACACTCATGTTATACACGATTTCAGACAAGACAGGAAGAAACAAAAAAATATTGAACTTTCAGGTTTCAGAGTCTAGTTATTTGCAGAAGACTGCAGGGTGGAGGGAGGGCGTAAATCTGCAAAGTTCAATGCTAGCAAAAGTGCCCAAGGAAAAACTCAGTATGAGTGTCTCTTTCCACTCAAGAAATCACTAAATATTCAAATATCAGAGGTCCAGGGACTGAGCCAGACTGAGAATGTGCAGATATATTAAAATGCAATTTCTTCAAAGAACATGAGAAAAAGAGAGGCTTGACTGTGCTTGGTGGACTACAACTGCCTCAATTTCTTCTAAGATGTTCATCAATATCATAAAGTTTTGGGGAAAAGAGTACACAACTGTAAGATGAATCCCCTATTTCAAAAAATGGTGAGTATGAAAGAGACTGTATTAAGATCAAAGAAATATGGTAAAAATTGTTACCTTAAGCAATATTAGATTCAGAAATATACGTTAAACACTCATCAGTTTTTAATGGTTTAAGCTTTGTCTCTCCTGTCTTGGTTTTGAAATTATACTTGATTTGATTGTCAAAATGGCAAACACAAAAGAGAAAGCATCCATCCATGTTTGAGGAGGAGCAAGGAACGCCTAGGTGCTGCATGAAAGTGATTCAACACACAGCAAGCACTTAGACAGTGTGGGTTACATAAGTACTCTGTATTTTAGGGACTTCTGTTCTTTTATAGTTATCTAGCTCTGAGACTATGGTATTTTGACATATCATTTTCTAAAACAGGCTAGAGGCCCGGTGCATGACATTTGTGCACTGAGTGGTGGGGGAGGTCCCGGCCTGTGCCCTCTCGCAGTCTGGGACCCCTCGGGGGATGACAAACTGCTGGCTTAGGTATTTCAGATGAAACTGTTCTGTAAGTGCTCTACATATAGTCCTATTTCAGTTACTTATGTAAATGAATCTTGTATCTTGGCAGAGACTTGATAGGTGCTATCACTACAAAGTTAAGAAGTCAGACATTCCCTGAGGGGTCCTTAGCGCTGCTGCTGCTGAGCCTGGCTTCTGGCTGAGCAGAGCTGCCCCTGTGGGAGCGCACTGACCTCCAGGACAGCTCCTGCGTTGAGCGTCTGCCCCCTGGTGGTCAGTGCGCGCCATAGCGACCGGTTATTCCAATGTTTGGTTGATTTGCATATTAGCCTTTTATTATATAGGATATATGTATTTTTAAAATATAACTTTTTACATTTTTTATTTATTTCAGAGAGGAAAGGAGAGGGAGAGAGAGAAACATCAATGATGAGCAAGAATCAGTGATCAGCTACCTCCTGCACACCCCATAATGGGGAATGAGCCCGCAACCTGGGCAATATGCCCTGACCAGAAATTGAACTGTGACCACCTGGTTCATAAGTTCATGCTCAACCACTGAGTCACACTGGCCAGGCTGAACTATTAGAATATATTTAACTCAAATAATAATATATTTTGACTAAAGATTCTCCGTTAACACAGTCTCTATCTCAACAACCAATGACAATTGTGTTTATGCCTACAAACATCACATAATTAAAGGAGTAATAGGTTTGCTTTGAGCCTACTAATTTCATCCAGCAGTTCTTACATTTGATCAGATAGGAATACTCATTGGAAACAGGCTTTTTTATAAGCATATCTGAGCAGTTTGCCTTCTAATGAATGACTAGTAAATGCAGCACAGAACTCATTTACCAGCTGTATCAGCTGAAAATCAAAATACATTAAAACTTGTGTTTATGCCAGCATTACTAAGAACTTATGTTTCACAATTAGTGCTTGGCTTTACACTTTACAGATCCTTCCTCCTTATTTCATCTGAATAGTTAGGATGAAAAGGAAGTATGTATGAGCTACTGTATTTCAGATGAAACTATTCTGTAAGTGCTCTACATATAGGCCTATTTCAGTTACTTATGTAAATGAATTTTGTATCTTGATAAAGATTTGATAGGTGTTATCACTAGAGTTGAAAAGTCAACAATTTTAGAGAACTGCTGAGACCTGCATGTTACTCAATACAGGTATTTTTAAGTTAAGCGCTTAAAGATTTGGTTAACTTCCTATTCCAAGTATTTCACTCAGCATAATTTCAATTAAAAGTTCCAAACACCCTCTACCTTCACTAGTATCCACCACAGTGAAAAATATGCTGACAGAAGCTATTTCAGTAAGCCCTTCCAGGAAGCTAGCAGAATGTCACATAAAAATTGCAGTTGCTGTCTTCTACAGGAAATAAAGAAAAATGCTGAAAATGCAGCATTCCTTTAGTTCTTCTATCAACAGGATACCAGCCATTGTTTTTTGTGTGCTCCACATTTTAAGCAACAAATAAAAATGCCTTTAATTCTATAGATTTGTTTATACTCCGTTAACCTCTGAGACAATTACTGTCTCTCAGGAGAAATCTTAACGTTAGTCACTCACTCCAAATTGTTTTATTCTTTTTATTATTACTATTATTATTACTGATTTGAGAGAGGGAAGACAGAAGAAAAAGAGAGGGAGAAAGAAACACTGATTATTGTTCCACTTATTTATGCATTCATTGGTTAATTCTTGTATGTGTCCTGACCGGGGATTGAACCTGCAATCTTGGTATATGGGGCGGCCCTCTAACCAGCTAAGCTACCTGGCCAGGGCCAAATTGTCAGTTGGAGTCAGGAACTGAAGACTATTAGCTTTGGTAAACTATTGAGAATCACCAAGAATTTTTCCTACTTGTAGCCAACTACTTACTAGAAAATTTAAAAACTTTAAGACTGGCTCTGGCTAGGTAGCTCAGTTGTTTAGAGCATTGGCCTGATATACCAACTTGCAGGATTGATTCACCATCAGGGCACATACAAGAATCAACCAATGAATGCATAAATAAGTGGGACAACAAATCAATGCCTGTCTGTCTCTCCCTTCCTCTCTCTCTCTAAAATCCATAAATAAATAAAAGTTTTTAAAGAAAACTAAGACTGGTGTGATTTTTTTTATCAGGAAAAGGGTGTGCCCTGGATGCTTGCAGATTGCCCCCCCCCCCTTTTTATTTCAGAGGAAGAGAAAGACAGAAACATCAGCCCCAGCTCGTTCGGCTCAGCAGGTAGAGCGTTGGCCTGTGGACTGAGCGATCCTGATTGGATTCTGGTCAAGGGTGCCTGGGTTGTGGGCTCAAACCCAGTACAGAACATACAGGAGGCCGTTGATCCATGATTCTCTCATCATCGATGTTTCTCTCTCTCTCTCCCCCCCTCTCCTTCACTCTCTGAAATCAATAAAAGTATTTTTAAAAAATTATAAAATAATTAACTTGGAAATAGTTTTCTACTCTTCACATTTCAGAAACCGTTTTATTTAAACTCTTCATAGACATTTTTTACATCGGTGTCTTCATTAGCGCTGGAAAGTCATCTCCATTCCATCAAAGCTTTTTTTTGAAACCTATTATGGTGCAATCACTGAATTTTATAACATGCCTTGAATTTCTATTTGCATATTATGAGAGTCATTTTCACTTGCTTGGATTATGAGCTCCAGGAATATACCCCTAAGGGAATGCTTTTTGAAGAATATTCAAAGTCAGCTTTTTGCCAAGATGAGCGTATATGAACAGTCTCTGGTTTTACTCTGCCCACTTTGGTGGTTGTTTTTTTTAACTGATTTTGAGGAGAGAGAGAGAGAGAGAAATGGGGAGAGAGAGAAACACTGATTTGCTGTTCCAGTCACTTATACATTCACTGGTTGATTCTCTTTTCTTTTTGATTAAAATTTTTTATTGATTTTAGAGAGAGAGGAAGGGGGAGAGAAACACTGATTTCTTGCTCCGCTTCTTTATGCATCCATTGGTTGATTCTTGTATGTGTCCTGACCAGGGATCAAACTCTCACCCTTGGCATATAGGAATAAGGCTCTAACCAACTGAGCTCCCGGGCCAGGGCCCCTCTGGTGGTTTTAAAGCCCTCTTTCTTAGATGAGCAGCTGGTCAGAAATAGATGAAAGCAAGTCCCATTTTTCATCTACTAAGATTCCCACAGATTCAATTGATGGGGGTCATCAAAAACTGCAATGCCCAGGACCCCCAGTGTGCATCACTATGAGTTCCCCCTACCCTACTCCAGAAACGGACTAAATACAGAAAATAATAAGCAGGAAAAGAGTGGTATATAACTTTAAGATCTTGACTTCTGTAACCAGGTAGATGGTGGTTTCTTCCTTTAGCATGGCACATATGTTCACCTCAACTGGATAAAGGGAGACTCCCCTTCAGCACAGAAAGTATTGTTTTAATTTAATAAATGAAGTAGTTAAGAAAAGCTAAAAAGACAAAGCTTGAGTTAAATATCTTGAGATATTTCCACAATTGGACACTACAGAATTTTAATTGTTTAATGTGATGAAATAGTTTTAATGGACTCATTTTTTAATCATTCAAAATAAGCTTTAAAATCTGCTTTACTTAAAGAAATGTCTTTATTTACCCAATCATTCAGAACAGGAAGTACTAATATTACTTGGAAGTTCTGCTTTCCAAGCACAATCCTACCAGTTTGTAATCACTTTCCCCTCTATGGTTATACTAGTTAAACTGAGCAAGCATGTTCTACTCCTACTTTGCTCTTCCCCAAGCACAATCATCTTCCTACAGTTCTATTCAATTTTTACACTAGTCTAAGCACAAAAGAATGCATAATATAGTAAGACAGAAAGTAGAAGCTTCCTGCTTTCACTAGTGGCTTCAGACTGGGACACACTCATCCTCTTGTCATCAAGGAAATGTCTCTAGAAAAGTTTAAGACATTCAGGCTTATGAGAGGGCTTTGATAATCATGGTTAGAAGTCAATCTGATACCCAATCATTCTGCACAATTTTCTAGTGGAAACTTGGATAAAGCCCTTTAAAAACATCTGTTTAAGGCATAAAAAAAAAAAATCAAATGTTGGTTCACTGGCCTCTACTTTCAAATATAAAACCAGTAGGATGTGTAAGTACATTGAAGAACACCACAGTATACATACAAACTGGTATTTTTTGCAGTTTAAATTGTACAGATGAGGCAATGTATCACACTAAAAGAAGAGCAAGTATTGGTCTGACCACCCATCATTAGCTGTGTGACTAAGTTAAAAGCTATAATTTTGTTTCTCCATCTACAAAATAAGTCTAACCCTATCTGAAGGGACTGTCTTGCTAATAAAATGAGATCATGAACATAAACTATTTAATAGAGTTCTTAGCACACAGTAGGTACTCAAATATCTATTTATTTTGATCATGTAGATTTCAGAGCAATTAAGATTTGATGGATAGTTATGTCCTCTAAACTAGGACAAAACATCTTAAATTATGTCTTTCATAATACAAAAGAGACACAAAATCCAAGTCTGACAGATGGGTTTTGCATAATACATCCAGATCCAAACCTCCTGCCATCCCATTGAGTTAAGAGCATTAGCCACAGGCACTTGGCCAAAGGGAGGGGGGCGGGGCGGGCGATACATAGAACTGTAAACTTTGTTATGATTTACAAATTAGTATTATGAAGTAGCTATAGTGTGTTGTGTATGTAAATCAATTAGAGAAATAGTCTCATTCTAATAACATAGGACTAAAATATCTATCAGCAATGAACTCACTTCCCATCTAAATGAGAACATTTACTTCAATTCTTCCATCTTACAGGACATATAAAACAACATATTCAACGTGGATATTTTCAGACATGATTTAGGTCTTTCAAATATTTCTGACCAAGGAACAGTAATTAAAAGTGTACCAATGGTACACAATGAGTGCTCATGGTGTATTCATAAAATATTTTAAAATTCCTTCTTTTGGGCACAGTTTTAGAGCAGTATTAGTGATCAATTTTGTATAATTAATGTATGTATTAAATTCTGCACAATATCAAACATTAGATAACATCCATGGTTGCAATTATGTGTGGACCATCTTTGTAAACTAATCAATGAAAGCATGAATTCAAGCTGCAGTGAGTCTTGTTCACCATTTTGTCCTTAGGCTAACATAGTTGCTGATATGTGATAAGTGCTCAAATCTTAGGTGGATATCAAATATTTACTAACCATAAAAATCTAGGTATGCAAATTAAACGTTCAAAGATACCTGAAAAAAGGGTACTGGACACAAATTATATATCTACCAATTAATGCTCTGAAAGTGCTACACCAAGTACTTTTCACACCATGATCTCAGACCTTCACAGTAACTTTGCAAGGCAGTTATGCCTGTTTTACAAAGATGAAGCAAGAGGTTAGTATTAACCTGTGTTCTCCAATACTGTAACCACATTTCACAAGCCATAAGTGGTACTGATCACTTGAAATGTCATTATTGTGACTGAATTTATTTTAAAAATTAAATAGTTACTAATGTTAGATTATTTATGGAAACTTAAGTATGCTTGTAATAATCTAGGTATGCAAATCTGCTTTTCCAATTGCAAATTTTATGAAAGCTAAATAAGATCAAACATTTCCAATGAAAATAGGGTATGACTGAGATATGCTCTAAGTGTAAAATACACATCAGATTTTGAAAATTCAGTACCCCCATAAAAAGGAATGTAAAATATCTCATTTGAAAATTTTATACTGATTACAGGTTGAAATTGTAACATTTGGGATATACTGAGTTACATAAACATACTAAAATTAATTTCACCTGTGTTTTTTTTAAATATAATCACAGGAAAATGTAAAATTACATATATTGCTCTTACTATTTTTCTATTGGATAGCAGTGGTCTTGACAACACCCAAACCCCTAATCTGTCTACTATACCACATCATTAAATACATTTTAAACCAGTAGAGAAATCATTTTTGGGGCAAAGTCCAACAACAACAAAAAGCATACCAGGATACTGCATAATTTCTCTTTAAAAACAAACAAAAAACTGATTTTTAGAGACAGGAAGGGAAAGATTAATTTGTTGTTCCACTTATGCATTCATTGGTTGATTCTTTTTTAAAAATATATTTTTATTGATTTCAGAGAGGAAGGGAGAGGGAGATAGAAACGTCAATAATAGAATCATCCATTGACTGCCCTCTGCATGCCCCCCCCACTGGGGATCAAGCTGCAATCCGGCATGTGCCCTTGACTGGAACTGAACCCGGGACCCTTCAGTCCACAGGCCGATGCTCCATCCACAGAGACAAACCAGCCAGGGCCATTGGTTGATTCTTGTATGTGCCTTGACCGAAAATCATACCCAAAACCTTGGCATATCGGAACAACAGTCTAATCACCTCTAATTACGGCCAGGGCTGTATAACTTCTCTTAAGGCCAACCATCCTACTTCTTTGGAATAGTTTGTGAGAAGACCTAGGTTGACATTGTGTTTGAATCTCACTTTCTTCAACTGTTTAAGAAAGATGTGGGAGATTAAGTGAAGACCTGAAAGGACCCAGCCACATTCATAGGATACAAGAGGCTCTCACAAGTCTGCTTCTCCCTCCATTCATTAGTCATTGTTCATCACCACCACTTACCCAAGAGACGTATTCAACTAACACTTTCAAATAATGTTTCAATTTTAGTTAACAAAATGTTCTACAAATAAATATGGGTGGTCAGATAAATCTTCACTCTCACAAAGCACATCAGTATGGCCTATAATTGTGCATCCAATGTCATAGTCAATAGCCTCTTGTGGCTATTTACATTTAATTAAAGAAATAAAAGTAAAACTTAACTCAAGTGCTCAATATCCCTATGTAGACAGTACAAATGTTTCATCATGGAAGAAAGTAACTCTCAAAAAGCAAAAATTGTATCAGTAACAGTGACAGGAAAAAAAAAATCTTGTGAAATGTAATTCAGGTAATATAGGTTGAGGTTTCTGAAATCATGTATTTTACTGCACACTAAAATGAAAATGATTGAGGTTACACACAGTTCCATGTCTTAAATTATTTCCTAGCGAGTGAAAGCACAGTTACTAGAATTAGCCACCACCCCCCCCCCCCCCTCTTTAAGCTGAGTAAATTGACCATTAGGAAAATTCTGAAAAACATGATACATCTTAAACCTGGAAGCTATTCCCAGGGTGGACTGCAGCATAATTCCAGGCAGTTGCCTCTTTCAGGGAGTACAGTAAAGCTTATAGCACATCCCAGCAATACTTAGCTTTGTTTTTTCTTAGCAAACCAAAATAACCACAACAAGAACTTCTACCATTCAACGCACACCACCTTCCAGTTCTGTATGTATGGATTAAAGGGAAAAGTACAGGGTTGGGAGATTTTTTAATTGCAGACTCAAGGAACCTGGGACACAGTGGGATGTGTCAGTTGGAATAAACATAGTTAATGTGCCAAGAATTGAGAACTGCAAGCACCATTTTATATGTATAACCTAGGTTTTTTTCCCCCAGAATCTGCAACTCTAACAATGTCTTGCTCAATTGGGCATTCATCTATTGACTGCTATCAGCCTAAATATCCTAAAAAAGAAAAAAAAAAACACTTCATAACTTACAATATTAACATTTATTTGCTGTATAGCTCCAAGTTCTAATAACAGATCCTTCAGTTGGCCAAAGTATTTACATGTTACAAAAATAAATTCATTTACAGTTCACATTTTAAAGTTTTCACAAGCTAATTCTACATTCAAGTTCCTCAATTCTTGTTCCTAATTTTTATCCTAAGTATTTCAGAGTGTTTTCTGCTACTTGGCAAACTGGCAGGAACTCAGATGTCAGACCTAAAATGCCAATTAAAATAATCTTCATTAATTTTTTAAAAGAGAAGAGATAAAAATGAGAAGTCAGGAGATATATATCCTGGAAGAGGTTGCTAGTGACTGGGGGGACGGGGGGAGGGGGGGCTCTGTGCAATTAATCATTATCAGCTGAAGAATACAGTCACAATAGCAAGCTTAAGTTTAGACATGGCATATTACTCCAAAAAAAAATGAATGAGTGAAATCTTCAAGTGTAACTGAAAAGCTGCTTTACATTCAAAACTTCAAATTATTTGAAAAGGAAATGGCTTCACTGAAGTATTTGCATAAATTCTGATTCCCTTAGAAATCAGGCCCATATTAAATCTGTTTTCAATTAGTGACAAGGTTAGATTCCAGTCTTTGGGTTTATTTAACCATTTTTATTTCCTCATTAATAGAAATGAAAAACTATTGCCCAAACCACCACTAGTCAAGAAATGAGATTTGTTTTGGCTCAGTTGGTTGGGCATAGTCCTGCATAAAGAAGGGTTGCTGGTTCAATTTCTGGTTGGGGAGTATGCTTGATCCCTGGGGAGGGGGGGCGGGCCGTGCTGGGGGGACCAATCGATGTTGCATTCTCATATCGATGTTTCTCTCCCGTCCTCTATAAATCAATAAAACTTTATTTTTAAGAAATGAGATTTAATAGTGGGCTATACCCTCTGCCTTATAAACAGCAATTGTACATGCTTCTCCGAGTATGATTTTACAAACATTTGTCTGCAAAATGAGTATGTATGCATCAGATGTACTATAGTGTAAGGAGCCTGTGTTTTCCTCCACACCCAAGAACATTGTTTTCCTAATCCTTCACATTCACTTACACTTCACTGTAACAGAAATAAACACGGTAATTAAAACTTACATTGAGCTTAACTTCTTTGTGTCTATTCTGTCACTTAACATTTTAACCTATTGTAAAATAATGTTCCATTACTTCAAATGAGTGATCTGAAAACCACAGATGACCGAAGAAAGTGCTTTACTTAACTCATTTTTTTGAGTAAAGATTATTGCCCTGGCTGCTCAGTTGGTTAGCGCAGTATCCCCGATACACCAAGGTTGCAGGTTCGATCCCCAGTCAGGGTACACACAAAAAACCAACCAATGAATGAATAAACAAGTGAAACAATCGATGTTTCTCTCTCTCAAGTCAATTAATAAAAATTTTTTTAAAAAGATTATTAATTACATTTGAAGACTTAAAGGAAAATAATTTATTGCTGGTGTAAGCAAAGGTGATAATACCTGTAAAGAAGTATAAAATTATGTTACTGATAGCCTGGATATTAAACCTTTTTATTAACGATAATCCTTTATGTACATAACAATGGGAGAAAGTAAATAAAATTAGCCTTCATTGGTAAAAGTGTCCAAAAGGTCACTAATATTAGTGTTATATCAAACCATGGCATCATTCATTATGAAATTAGCTCTTCAGAAGGCTGAGCTGAGGCAGGCCTCTTTAAGGGATATTTGGGAAGAAAGTTAGTAAGAATGTATTATTTCAGCCAAAGTGAAACCAGGATTGGTGAACCAGGAAGCAGCTCAGAAAAGGCTTAATTCAGTCAAGCCCTCCAATGATCACCTGCCTGGGCCCTCCATGGGCATGCTGCCAGATAAGACTGTATGTTGCCTACAGGATAATGCACCATGGGTAAGAATTCTAGAACCTACTAAAAGGAAACCAGTTACAGACCAAATAACTTTGCATATCTCAAGAGTAGGTGAGTTCTATCCCCCAGGGCTGTGTTCAATTCCACGCAATCCTGAGGGAGGGAGGTACTCACGCCCACAAGCACCTGCTAAACTCCAGCAGAACTCCAAGATAACCTCTGAATAACTTCTCCCTACCCTCTAGAACCAAAGGGGACCAGAGCCACACCATCCCAGAGAAATGAAGAAAAGGGGGAAAAATGCGAGTTCCCCTAGGGACCTTGACCCCACGCACGCTGAGATTGACACCGCCCTAAGTAAGAACCACGTTCCCCCATTCAATCCTCCTTCAGTTCCTTCAGAGTGACCTTCTGTTCCTCCTGCCTCGGGGAAAGCAAGAGGCCAGCCACCGCCATTCCTCCCCACCCCCACCCCACCTCCCCGGAGAAGGTGTCTTTCTCAGTTGAGAGCCGCAAAGGGAGGAAGAAAAAAGGCTGCTCCTCCCCAACCCACCCGCCCCACAACTCCTGGGTGCAGACACGACGGGGGAAAGGGAAGAGAAAAGCAATGGGAGGTGACAGCCCTACACTGGCCTAGGCGATGAGATCTTAGCTCCGGAAGAAACGCGGGAGAATTCTTCCACCTCCACCCTACCCAAATGAATGAACTAAACAAAACTGGGAAGGGGGTGCAGTTAGTATGCGCAGTTCTTGCCACCCAGGAAGAGAAAATAGAAAGGCCCTCGAACCCAGGACTGGCTTCGCTGCCCTTCGCACCCCGACTCTCACCATTCCCATCGAAACCTCTCACCATTTAACCCTTTCTTCCCAAGATAGCGCCCCCCATCCTCCATCTACCTCAGACACCAATAACCCCCCCCCCCCCAACACACACACACACCACCACCACACCTCCGATAGTGCTTTCTGCTTGGGCCCAGAATCCAGCTTTTTCCTTCTGACCACCCTCTCCACAGCCCTCACCAGCCCCGGCCGAGCCGCACCTGGAGATGCTCCTGAAAACGAATTGGCAGAATCTGGGCCATGGCGCTGTCGGGGGTATGGTCTCCTCCTGTCACTGGGACTGCGGGGCAGTGGCTGCCCGGACTCTCCAAGGGAGAGGAGGAGAAAGGGGAGGGGGTAGGCTGGGCTCAGCAAGATACTCTCCGGGGACGCAGGAAACTGGCAGACAGACGAGAGCTCGGGTCGGGGGCGGAGGCTCCAGGGTCCGGGAGAGCCGCAATGGCGGAACCGGGCGCAGCGCAGACTCCGGAAACGGCTGAGCCCTGCGGATGGATCCCGGCGACAGAACTCCGCCCAAGTCACCTCACCCCCTCCGTCTTATGTACCCCTCCACGGAGCGCCGCGGTGCAACGGGCGCAGGAATTCGGGACGCAGTGCGTTCCAGGCCTCGCTTATCGCTGCGACAGGAGAGTAACTAGGGAAGCGAGGGACTACTTTTTTGGACTCATCACTTTCCCCAGTCTCCTGCTGCTTTTCCCTCCCTCCTCCTCCCCCCCACCATTTTTTTTTTTTGCATTTTGCCACATCATGCGACTAGGGGCGGACGACGTCACTTCCGTTGGCACTGTAGGTCCCACCCACGTACTTCCGGGTGCACGTGATGCTGGTCGGGAAGGTCGGCTGATTGCTCTCAGAATACCGGACGGGTTCTAAGGGAATGTGGGGTCTCCTGGGAGTACGGTGTCTGTTGGGCCGCCTGGAGGATTGGGGGTACCGCTCCCTTCCCCTGTGGGCCCTGCTTATTTAAACCGACTCCCTCAGGAAGAGGACGTAGCGTGGACGGGTGGGCCCAGCCTCCCGCCCTCTCGGTGACTCAGGGAAACGGCCTCCATGCAGCGCGCTGCCCTGGCAGCTGCGGCAGTCCTCCCCCGCCTAGTTTCATATAGTGGGTGTTTTCTTACATCCCAGGGAGGGGGGAACGAATGGGCTTTAAAATCCTCCCTGCCCTTAGGAGCGCCCTTCTGACGGTCGGAAAGCTGACGCTTGGATTCTGACTAGAACCCGCAGTCTCTCCGGGGGTTACTTAAATAATTGGCTCGCCGGACAGCGAAGGCCATTTCTGAGGTATCTCAAGCTGGCCTTGAGGTAGCTTTCCTAAACGTTTCTGCAGACATTTTGGCGGACATGTATGTCGGTCTAGCTTAGTAATAAACGTGTCTGATGATAAAGGATTTGAATACCATAAGTACGCGAAAGAATTGGACCAAAATTGCAGCTGGAAGAATTTTTTTTTTTTTTTTGGCCACAGCAAGTCATTAATGAGTCAGATTGAGATAATTAGGTTAAGAGTGGTTTGTAAAATCTTAAGGTTCTGGGTGTGACTAATGTACACTCTTGGAGAAAGGGATTAACTACTGGTGGGACCACCTCCACTTTGCTTGTCAATTAGCAATGTTTGGGAACCTAAGCGTTTAAAAGCTGGAGTGTCCGTCGTGCCTTTTAACAGCATTAATGTATCTCAGGTATTCATGATCGGTTAATAACCTCCCCGGTACTTTCTTGCTAAAATGTGAGCTGTAATATGTCATAATAGCACAAATACAATAGAAGACAAAAGATTTTAGTTCTGTGCTTTTCACCTTTATAAGAGGTGATTATTCCCCCCCCCCCAAAAAAAAAGGTCTTGAAGAAAAACTCAACTATACAGTGATTATTTTTAGTGCCCTTTCCAGTTAAACATAAACCCCTATTGGGTATACAGTAATTTTGTTTGTTAAGCAGTTTTGCCTGGAAAGTTTGCTTAATCATTGAATTGCTTTTAACGTTTTTTCCAAAATATATATTACACACTAAGGATGAGAGAAGACTCTTTGGCAGGTAAGAAAGAATGTTCTGCAAAGAAAAGACTTGCCACCATGTCATAAAAGTGAATATGTTTGGCAAAATCTCGTTTTGTTAAACCAAATATTTGAAGATGTTCTGTGTTCTGCAACATTTGAAATGACCTTTCTAATACCATGTTTAACAGTAGCTGCTTTCCTTTCTGGAAGTAGACAAAAGGTAAATTTAAAATCAAAAGGAATGTTTTATTACAGTAAAAGCACTAGCTTAATTAAATATCACTTTCCAATCTCAGAATCTGGGATACAAGAGTTCTATCATGAACAAGCCACAGAAATTTTCTTTATTAATAACTGTCTTGCATTTTCATACAGACCTATAATTTTAAGTACATTCAGAATCCCTAAAGCAGTTTATTTTGGCTTGGATATTTGGTGTGGAATATCTAGAAGTGTGCTGAGGTTCTGTTAAAAGGGACTTGCTGTGTCATCGTACTCAGAAACCTAATGAATACATTTTTCTCAGAAATCATTTGGAGAGAAGAAAAATAGATTACAATATACCAGCTCATTTTGAACAGTATATCCTTCAAATCAATAAATTCAAAAGTTTTTAACCATTTATTTGTACGCCATAAGCGTCTATAGACACAAACGGCGGACTTTTTTAACTTAAATTCAAAATACCGTGGCAGATAAATTTGGTCCAGGCCGGCTGGTGTTGCTCAGTGGTTGAGCATCAACTCATGTGCCAGTAGGTCGCCGGTTCGATTCCGGATCAAGGCACATGCCCAAGTGGCACGTCAATCCCCAGTAGGGATCGTGCAGGAGGCAGCCAATCAATGTTTCTCTCATTGATGTTACTCTCTAAAAACCAATAAAAAACATTTTTGAAAATTGGTCCAAATGATAAAAATGAAACCAAACCTCTGGCTTTTGAAGATCAGTAATTTTGGCTGAGATGATGAGAGCTTTTTATGGCAGTATGCTTTTGCCAAGGGCGAAGCAGCAGGGGGGAGGGGGCGGAGACTGTCAATCCTTGGTTTAGAAGCCCCCTAAGGCTGCGTCACTGTTAACAGTTACCTGAGCAGTAACTGAATTACTGTTTTAAGGCACTACCTTAAGTTAGAGAAGATAACCTAATAAATCGAGAAACAAATGCTGGGTTTTTTCACTCTGATAAAATCTTAATAAGACTAGTGCTATAAATGTATATCATCCTGGCTTTTGGTTTCAGAAAATATTTTAGTAAAGTAGCTCTGTTTATAAAATAAGTGGTCAAGTTCTTTCCATTTGAAGCTATTTTTTAGCAGAATGTTCAATAGTAGGGTGACGGCAAGTACCGTTAGCAAAAACTGCGTTGGTCATATGCTATTTTGAGGAGTGCTAGTTTCTCAACACCTATACAAGAAACCTTTACTGTGCCCCTGTTATATATTTTATGCCAGTAACTATGATATATACATGAATATCTCCATCAAGAATGACACCTCAGCCCTAGACGGTTTGGCTCAGTGGATAGAGCTTCAGCCTACAGACTGAAGAGTCCCAGGTTCGATTCTGGTGGAGGGCACATGCCAGAATTGCAGGCTTGATCCAAAGTAAGGGTTCGTGCAGGATGCAGTTGATCAATGATTCTCATCATTAATGTTTCTCTCTCTCTCTTCTCCCTTCCTCTCTGAAATCAATAAAAATATATTTAAAAAGAAAAGGAATGACACCTCAGAAAAACTTATTATAGAAAATTCCTCTGTAGTTGTCCATTTTCAAGCAGCCCCAGAATTCACTTGACCTTTTAAAAATGGTGTGATCAAGTTGCATCACAAAAGCCAGCCACAAAGGCAGTTCTCAAACATTGAGATTAATTTTAAAGCTGACTTGAAACCTAACCCACTGTACCTAACAAATATTTAAAATTCAGATTTTAATGAAACCAAACAGGATATACTTTAGCTTTACCCAAGTAAGATAACTGGTTTTGACCTTTAAACAGCAGCTTTGAAACATCTCGACCCCCCGAGGGCTGCTGCTCAGAATCCCAGCAGGATTAAATAAAGAGCAGCACACATCAAATGCCCAGTAAGTGGCTCAGGTATTACTCAACAGACAGTGCCCATTTTATTTTGGGCCTGTACAAAGCACTGACTATAGGCAAAACTCACCCAAAAAGAAACAAGGCAAGAAAAATTTTTTTCAGTGTTTTTTAGATGAAATGGATCTGAAATTTTACTTAATAATCATTCACTCAGGCTTGTCCTAAACCGAATTTATACAAATTTTATAATGTATCATGGATGGCAATAAGATCCAGTGAATCTTTATTCTGTCAGGATTGAGCATGTTCCAAGTGAACAGCCCTGTGGGAATATCTGGATTCCAGTCATATTATATATTCCCCTTCCGTGTTTTCTGAAGGTTAAATCAGATCCCCGCAAAGGAATCAAGTGGCTCAAAACAGTACCTTAAAGTCATCTCAGGAAAGTTGGTTCAAATATAGTGATACACAGGGCATTCAGAAAAATTCCTGTTATAACCCTGCTGAACAATAAATAGATGCCACATCACAACATCCTTTTCATATCCAAAAAAAGTTGAAAGCAGCTTGAAACTGAAGGGGCAATGAGAGGGTCAAAGGTGTGAGAATGATTGCTATGGGCTAATTTTTCTCGTTTCTAAATATGTAGAACTGTCTCTTGTCACTTCCTAGAGTTTTTACTGTCTCCAATTCAAAGCAAGGCATGACCCATAAACATGTTCTCTCAGCAATCTTAGAATACAGGGATAGTTCTACCCAGTAGCAATGTACATACAGACTTGTTACCATAGTAAACTCTTCCTCAGAACAGAATGGTTAAGGACTGATTTGGTAAACAAAATTTTGGTTAATTCAATAATAACAGCGTTTCAGGCACCTATGGGAGGCAACCAATCATTGTTTTACTCATATTCATGTTTCTCAAATCAATGAAAACATAACTTTGGGTAAGCATTTATAAAAGGGGGTGGGGGGCTCAGGTTCATCACTGTAGTTTTTCTATAGTTTTGCAAATGTAGCCTGATATGAATATGTACCAAATTTAGGACACACTAGAAATTGTTTTTGAAAAAATGCCATACCTCAACATGTCATGTGATAAAAGTGAATTATGTAAAATGAACCAAAACCTGGTTATTTCTTTTTCCTGGCTGCTCTTATTCCACATTAATTGTGACTTTAATGTTGTACAATATACAACCGTATAGCTACTATTCCGCACGTAACACTACAGTAATGAAAAATATATAGCATTCATGAGCCTACCTCATATTTATTGATTTAAATTTTATTTTTCTTTCCTGAGCCAATATTGTTAGCACCTAATCTCTTCAAGTTAGATATGCCAGCCACTCAAAGCTTTCATAGGGTGACAATAAAAACCTGATAAAGGCAGCCCTTAACCATCTCTATATTTTCAGACTATCCTATGTAATAAAGAGTTAATATGCAAATGGTCATCATGCCTTAAAGCAGGGGTCCTCAAACTTTTTAAACGGGGCCAGACTATAGTTTAAAAAAAAAACTCAGACCGTTGGAGGGCCAGACTATAGTTTAAAAAAAAAACACTATGAACAAATTCCTATGTGCACTGCGGGCCCTGGACCAGTCGGCTGCTAAGCAGGACAGGCAGCGGCACACAGCAGGCCGGATAAATGTCCTCCGCGGGCCGTAGTTTGAGGACCCCTGCCTTAAAGGCTCACTCAACACTGGGGAGAGAGGAATGGGGACCAGCCAGGCACAAATGAGCTCAGGAGAGAGGAATGGGGACCAGCCAGGCTGCAGCCTGGAAGAGGGACAAGCCACCCGCCCAGCGGTCCTGGGCGCCAATGGCTGCACCTGCGGCCCGGGAGAGAGACAAGTGCCCCCCCCCCATGGTCCCACACACCTGCGGCTGCGGCCAGGGCAAAGCCGGCCTGGGTCCTGGGTGCCTGCGGCCAGCCAGAGGGAGGGAAGCCTGGGTCCCAGGTGCCTGTGACCGCCCGGAGGAGGGACTCCTGGGTCTCAGGTGCAGGGCAAGGCAGAGGTGGTTAGGGGCGATCAGGCCAGCAGGGGAGCAGTTAGGGGAGATCAGGCAGAGGTGGTTAGGGGTGATAAGGCAGGCAGGCGAGCAGTTAGGAGCCAGCGGTCCTGGATTCGAGAGGCAGTTGGACATACCCTGAGGGATCCTGGATTGGAGAGAGTGCAGGCCAGGCTGAGGGACCCCCACTGGGCCTATAGTCTAGTTAATGTATAGGTGAGGTTACACTCCTCATTGAGGGCTTAAAAACTCCATTTCTTGAGGAACAGAGGGACTAAATAGAATAGCAGATGGGCACACAATGGCAGATTCTAAGTGCTGCACACTATAAAAGGATAATCCCAGTCCAAGCTGACTTTCATATTTTTCTATCTGCAAGAATGAGTGGCACTCAAATTATTCTTCATTTGACCTAGTTAGTGTTATCCCAGGTTACTGACTAGAAACTGCAAAATCTTTCAAAAAAAAAAAAAGCCCTTCTCCAGGTGACAATATTTCCACGTTTGATTTCTTTTCCCAGCCACAAAAATTGTCTCCTTTTTGTTGTAGTCCAAGTCCTACTTTTCCTTAAAAACTCAGTTTAAAATCTATTTACCCTACTTCTTAAGCTAGTAATATTTAATGACTGTACCACCCATTTATTTTGAAGCCTAGACTAACTTATGTTGTTAACAATCACACCTGGAATGAGCACAACAATCATTTATAAATACCAGTATATACAAAAAGCACCAAACTGGGTGCCAGGTTATACTTTGGGTTAACCCAGTGGTCAGCAAACTCATTAGTCAACAGAGCTAAATATCAACAGTACAACGATTGAAATTTCTTTTGAGAGCCAATTTTTTAAACTTAAACTTCTTCTAACACCACTTCTTCAAAACAGACTCGCCCAGGCCGTGGTATTTTATGGAAGAGATACACTCAAGGGGCCAAAGAGCCGCATGTGGCTCGTGAGCCACAGTTTGCCGACCACGGGGTTAACCCATCACATTTCCTACATTTTAGCTGAGGACCATGTAAAATCAGGTTAAGAAACACACGAAGATTTTATCTGAACAAGTAATATGATTTTCTTTGAAAATTTTTCAAAAGCTTCACGAGATTTTTGTGTTATTCATATTTTAAGGTTAAAAAAACAAGTAATACAGATTATTTTGAAAATCTTTGGTAGAATACATTTTAACCTACGGATTTACATTATGCTCAATCCCATCAGCTCTGCTTTGAAGAAAAAGTAAAAACCAGAAGCATCTCAGATATTTCACAAAATTAAGATCTTTTCTTGTAAATTGTAATTGAAATATTTTCTTTCAAGTGAAATCATTTTAATTAGAATAGGTATGTGAAAAGTTGCTCCCCTGGGTTAGAGTGCAAGTGGTTAAAAAATAAAAAGACTATTTCCTGACGTGAAAATTATATGAAATTAAAATTTCATTGTCCATAAATAAAGTTTTATTAGAACACAACAGACATATCCATTTGTTTATGTATTATCCATGACTTCTTTTATACTACAACAACAGAGTAGTTGCAACAAAGACTATGGCCTGAAAGCTTAAAATATTTACTATCTGGCCTTATCAAATTCAAATGAGTCTATTTTATTTCCTGTACATAATTTGAATATAAGACTTAGAATATTTAAATATGTAAGATAACATAATAATGAGGCACCAGTTTTGGTCTATCAATAAAAGAATATTAGGAACTACAAGGCTACAATAAGACAGGCACTTTATTACATTGCTGTTAGGAATGTAAACTGGTTATTCTATTCTGCAAAGCAGTTTAGGAGCAGGCATCAGGAGTCTCAAAGATCACTTTCATGCACGCTGTAAAGAATTCAACCATAAGAACATAATTCAACCATTTTCCTATTTATAGCTATATGCACTGTTCAATATTTTATTATTAGGAACAATGGTATACATAACATTTTTATAAATCATCAACTGATGTTAAATCTATGGGAGTCACATTTTATAAGGAACAGAGTATTTTATATAATCTCTGAGTTCTTGGGATATAAATCTAAAGGTGGGTTCGCTGGGTCACAGGTTAACACATTAAGCACCCAGCCTGTTTTGTCTTCCGGACGGAAAGTATAGTGTCAGTCACCGGTGACTGACTGGGCACTTAACGTGTTAAGCACATGTTCAACTTTACTATGTATTACCGAAATTGTTCTCTTAAAAAAATAACAGTTTATTCTATGTCAACGCTTTTCAGGCATATTGTTGTTGCCAATCTGATGGAAAAGAATGGCATCTGTTATTTTCAACTGTATTTCCCTAATTACTAGGAAGATTCAGGATCTTATTTATTGACCATGTTTCTTCTTTTATGAAATGACAGGCCAGATCCTTTGCCCAATTTTCTATAATAACATTTGTCTTCATTTGTTTCTTTTTGTTTTGTTTCATTTAGTAATTTAAAGGTGAATCCTCTATATTCTTTTAAAAACAAACTTCTTCATAACCACTACGTTTCCTCCAAGGCTCCTTCCACCTTCTCAACTAGATCCAGTTTTATTCCTCTCAAAGAAATACTGTAAATTTCTCTTATGGACACCACTGCCACAAATACACCTTAAAGTTGTAATGATGTCACTCCCCTCCAATAAATTCATATATAGCACAAAAATGTCTAAATTCCTTAGTGTGGCTTTCAAAGCCTTCCATAATCTGTTCTCGACCAACATTTTCAGCCTATATCTCCTATATATACCCTGTGCACCAAACAAACTGGACTATTTGCCAGCTCTCTCAAATATCCCCTTAGCTTTCTAATTCTCTGTCCTGAGCTATGCTCTCTAGCACCCATCTGTTTATCAGACATTCTTCTTCAAGGAAAGCATTTTCTTACAATATAACAAATAAATATAGCAAAGAATTAGGGGGGAATCACCATTTTGTAACCACAGAAATAATAAAACAGATTCAGGCAAGAATCATCAGTTTATGATAAATCCAAAGGGTGATAATTTATGAGGAATAGGCTATTTCAAAGTATCCCTCCTCCAAATTACTTGAAGAAATAAAAACCCTAACCAACTAATCAAAATTAATATCAGTAAGGGGCAAATATGTGCCTCCAAATTTGATGCCTTCAGAGAAATGCAAATTGAGAACATTCTATAAAATAACTAGTCTATTATTTTAAAATATCAAAATGTTATTTGAAAATGTTCAATGCAACAAAAGAAAAAAGAATTGATTAAAAGATAAAGACTAAGGACCTTTTTCAGATTAAAAGAGATTAAATATAATACCTGATTCTTGACTAAATCCTGAATTGGGAAAACATAACGGACATTATTAGGAGAACTAATGAAATTTGAGAATAGACTATAGATTTAGAACGTGTGCTTAATGTGTGCTTAATTTACAGAAATAAAAGAGCTTTTATTCTAAGAATCCACATACACCCCTACCACATCAAAGGAATGCACCAATACATATACCTGACAAGGGGAACTGATAGGACTAACATGCCGAAACACTAGAGAGCACTTAAGATGAAAATAAATTAATAATGCAGGGAATGTTCATAGAAACTGTCACCACTCACCTTACTTCAAGAACAAACACATGGATTTGGGTCCTCATGTAATTTTTCAATAAAGATTTCCAAGTCTCTAATATTGACAGAAAACTATTTAACTGCAGAAGTGTTAGTTACCAATAAACAATTTAGATTCTTAGTTTTTACCAAAAATCCTAAAAACACACATTATACTGCCTTTTGGATTTTAAATACACTAACAGCTTTATTTAACGAACACTGAGCAACTACTATGTGCAATGCACTGTGCTAGGTGCCATGAAAGACACAAAGATGAAAAAGACATAGTTGCTGCCCACAAAGAGCATATAATCTAGTGGGAGAAAGACAAATACGCAAACAACTAGAATACAAGACAGTAAACAATAGAGTGGGCAAGTGTTGAATATGGCCTGCGTGTGATATTAGCCTCAAGGTTCCAATTTGAAACACTGGTGATGTATTGTTGGCTGCTTTGAAAATCCCATTTCAAGACAGCATAATAGATGTTTAAATGGTCCTACCCAAGCAGCTGGAGGCAAGAGAGTAGGCCAGGTAGAAGAGCTGTTTGAAAACAGTCACAACTACATACATGATGCTGATACAAGTATGTAGAGACAGCTACAAAAAGAACACACACACACATATCCAGATATATATGTATATCATCTGTCCTTTGGTTAATGGCTATAGCTACTGTTTTAAACAATATACTTTTATATAAAAAGGAAGTTATATAATCCCAGAAAAATCAATTTAAGGATTAATATTAATTCAACAAAGAATATTGCCATAGGCAATTTTCTTATTTACTAGTTAAGTCTTTTCTCTAAATATCTACAAAGGTCTTTAGCAATTAAACAGACATCTAAATATTGCTGAATAAAAACCTCTAATGTTCAGCCTTCTGAAGGAAATGGTCACATACCTGATAGCCTGATATAATACTATTCTAATAGCAAAAGAAGGCCTTAAAGATATTTAAGGAAAATAATTTTTAATGCTTCAATGCAAATGGAATACACACTGATTACATAAAATTCAATGTTCTTTGAAAATATCTCAGCAACAGCATTTGATACCAGTTAAGGCCAGCAAAATTGAAGTGAGAAAAATATCACATGTATTGTCTTTCATTAGTTTCATATATCATTGCTGTGACTATGGCAACCCAATCTTCTCTGAAAACTCCATCCATTGGTATTAAAGAGTTTGATTTGCTTTTAGCCCACATGCTAAAAACAACTGCTGACCACTTCCTCTTGGTAGTGCTGTCTTACATAAATGGTAAAGTAGAAGCACATTTCATGGCTGCTTTTCCTAGTTCCTGAATTGGAGGGTTCGCTGATTAGGCTGTTCCCTTCAGTGTGTCACTGTGATCCTGGGACCTCTGCTGCTTTCTCTCAAGGAAACGAGCACGGGCATCTGATATGGATTTATCGTCATTTCTCCTTTGCAATTTCTTTAGGACTTCTTTTGATATTCCATCTGAAAATGTTACAAATTAATCCAGTAAAACTTAAATTTTGAAATGCAGTGCTAGAAAGGTTAAGAGAAAGAGATGTCCTGATTTTTCAATGATTAGGTAAAATTAAATTAAATTCTGACCTTTCAAAAAAAAATGATATAGTCTATGGCTAAAAAACAAGAGCATGGAGGCCGAAGCAGTCAGTAAAACTGACGCTATTCAAGCATTTATACACTTACTGTTATACACTGCAACAAAATGTCTAGTGTCTAATGTTACTAAAAAGACTATTCTATCATCTTGGGCAAATTCCTCACCATTTCATTTCTCAGTCATGTTAAATAAGGATAATATAACTTGTTCCATCAATCAGCCTCAGAAAGCTTTACTGAAATGAAAAGCTTTTTGTATGTGTGAATTAAGAATTAAGCTTTCTGTCCTAGTTCAGTACCACACTGTTTATGCCTCCCAATTAGGAACCTAACATTTCACAGAAAAATAAAAAAGAGATGTTCTGAGGAAATAACTCACAAAATTTTATAAACCAAATAAAAATAGTAAAGTACTACTAGGAAGCAGTATGACATAAATAGCTAAGAGTAAGGACCATAGAATCAGGTTACTTAATTCAGAATCCAGATTCACCAATTATGAGCTATGGGATTTTTAGCGAAGTATTGTACTGCTAAGTACTTCTTCATATATAAAGTGGGAATATGTACTTACCTTATAGTTTATTATGAAAATTCCCCAGTGGGGTAATGCAAGCTTTCAGTATATGATAAAAACTCAATATATAGTCTTATTAACAATGCTATTGGACAGAGAGGTTAAAAAAAACAAGATTAACTGTAAGGAAAGAAGGAAGTCAAAATAACGAAGTCTGAGACTCATGATAATTCTTTGCTTTCTGAGTAGACAGAGCCAGAATCTAAGTCCTGTAACAATATTTCTGTAATTACATAAGAATTTGGACATTTATATTTCCTGGACTATATAACCAAAAGAAGTAATATACTCACCCTTTAGATGTTTTACATTTTCCTTATTTGTCCATCTCCTTCTTGCATCTTCTCTTGCTTCACATCGGGCCACACTGCTCAAGTCATGTGCATTAAATTCATGCAACTTGGGTAACAAGTCTCTCACCCATTCATAGCGAATTGGACACACAATTCTTGCGTAGACTTTGGTGGTAACTAATACCTCATGAAAAATAATCCATTCAAGTTTGGTTTCCTGTTCGTGAAGCTGTACAAAAGAACTCACTTAGGGATGATAACTCAATAAACTGCCTTATTCCATGTTAGACCAACCAAATACTATTAGCCCAAACTCTTCTGAATTAATCCCTATATGCTTCAATCAGGATACAGAGACCAACTCAATACCTTTACAGCTTTATGTAATACTAGAGGCCCAGTGCACAAAATTTGTGCACGGGGGATGGGGGTCCCCTCGGCACAGCCTGGACCCTCTCTGATCCCAAAGATCGGGCCAAAACCGGCATTCAGACATCCCTCTCCCAATCCAGGACCACTGGCTCCTAACTGCTCACCTGCATGCCAGCCTGATCACCCCTAACTGGCCCCCCTGCCAGCCTGATCACCCCTAACCTCCTCTGCCTGCCAGCCTGATCACCCCTAACTGCCCGCCCCCCCTCCCCCCCGCCGGCCTGGTCTCCCCCAACTGCCCACCCCCCCCGCCGGCCTGGTCTCCCCCAACTGCCCCCCCTGCCAGCCTAGTTGCCCCTAACTGCCCCCCATGCCAGACTGGTCCCCTAACTGCCCCCACCTGCCAGCCTGGTTGCCCCAAACTGGCCCCCCACCAGCCCGGTTGCCCCCAACTGCCCCCTCCCCCCTGCCAGCCTGGTCACTCCCAACTGCCCCCCCTCCTCCCGCTGGACTTGTTGCCTATCACTGCCCCTCCCCTACTGGCCTGGTCGCCCCACACAGACTGCTATTCAGTGGTTTGGTCATTCCTCACTAACACCCCTGCCGGCCTGGTCACCCCACGCAGCCTGCTGTTCAGTGGTTTGGTCATCCCTCACTAACCACTCTGCCAGCCTTGGCACCCCACGCAGCCTACTGTTCAGCTGTCTGTTATGTTGTTTCAGTCATGATAGCCCCTGGCTTTTTATATATTAGGATAGTTATAAACTTAACCTCAGCCCTATCCGGTTTGGCTCAGTGGATAGAGCATTGGCCTGCAGACTGAAAGGTCCCAGGTTTGATTCCGGTCAAGGGCACACACCTTGGTTGTGGGCACATCCCCAATAGGGGCTGTGCAGGAAGCAGCTGACCGATGTTTCTCTCTCATTGATGTTTCTAACTCTATCCCTCTCCCTTCCTCTCTGTAAAAAATCAATAAAAATATATTTAAAAAAAAAAAACTTAACCTCAAAGCAAAAAATTGAAGACATCTATATATCACTTAATCCTACACCTTTACAAATTTCTTCTCTTTATTAAAAACTAGAGGCCCAGTGCACGAAATTCGTGCACTCAAGGGAGGGGGGTCCCTCAGCCTGGCCTTCACAGTCGGACATCCTTAGCACTGCTGCGGAAGTGGGAATGGCTCCTGCCACCACCACTGTGCTTGTCAGCTGTGAGCCTGGCTTCTAGCTGAGCAGCGCTCCCCCTGTGGGAGTGCACTGACCACCAGGGGGCAGCTCCTGCGTTGAGTGTCTGCCCCTTGGTGGTCAGTGTGCATCATAGCAACCAGTCATTCCACCATTCAGTCGATTTGCATATTAGCTTTTTATTATATAGGATAAGGAACTTACTGCTGAGGAAGGATGAATGTGAACTGGGCTTCCACGCCCATCCATTGTGCAAAATGTTCTCCCAACAGATCTAAAAACAAAAAGAAAGGATAAAGACACTGATAGTACAACAAAGACATCAGTAGAGCACTAAATGAATAGTTATATGTTCTGCTACAAAGAGAACCATAAACAGAGGTTTAAGTTTATTCAATTGTCACTATTAGTTCTCTACCAATTCATCTTAAACTATGAATGATATAACTGAGTCACTTAAGTATAAACACTTTTGGTTAACAAGTAGTAATATTAACAATATTTTACTTGTGTATTTTTTAAATACATTTTTTATTTATTTCAGAGAGGATGGGAGAGGGAGAGAGAGACAGAGACATGAGTGATGAGAATCTTTGATTGGCTGCCTCCTCCACGCCCCCCACTGGGGATCTAGCCTGAAACACAGGCATGTGACAACAGGGCATCAAACTGGGACCCTCTGGTTCATAGCTTGATGCTCAATCACTGATCCAAACAGGCCAGGCAATAATATTGTATTTGTGCTTTAGATTTTCCAAAATACTTTCAGAATAAAGGCTCAAAACAACCTGAGTTTTGAGAGCCAATCACTTTAAGGTCAAAAGTGAGATTTCAAAAAAAGTTAGCTAGCCTTCTGAAGGTCACAGAACTGATGTATGGTAAAAGCAAGTCCCAATCATAGGTCTTCTGACTTAAACACAGTGTTATTTATATCTCTTTTTAAAGATATAAATTATTTTCAGTATTCTAAAATCTGATAATTAGAACATCTCATGAATTTTTCTAATTCATGTTCTTAATTTCAAATTCTTATCCTCTTCTACACTTTCTTACATAAATGTTATTCCAAAAACTTTTCAATATAACAGCCCTAGGTCAATGGTCATTACAATTGATTTCCTATACTACATTATATGTATTCCTATTATAACCCAGATCAGACAGCATTATAATTGTTTATATATCTGTATAATACAGTGCATATTTATATAGTACAAAAATATTTTTTTACTTGAACCATTTTGAGAATTAGTTGCCAACTTTATGCCCCATAATTCCCAAATATCTGAGTTTACATTCCCTATAACCAAGGACATTCTTTTACATAATCATAATACATCCAACAAAATCGGGGAATTAACACTAATATATTCCTAACATTTAATCCTCAGCTCCCATTGAAGTTTTATCAAATGTCCTAATAATATCATTTATAGCAAAAGGATCTAGTTCAGAAATCATGTATTGCTTTTACTTTTAATGTCCCCTTAGTCTCCTTCATTCTGGAATACTTCCCCAGTCTTTCTCTGACCTTCATAATCCTGACATCTTTAAAGATTATAGGCTAGTTATAATCAATGTGAGTTTGTCTGTTTCAGGGTGATTAGATTCAGGTTATGCATCTTTGGCAGGAATATCACAAAAGTGACGCTATGTTTTCATTATATTCTATCAGGAAAAACATGATTTTGATTTGTTTCATAAATAATAATGTTCACTTTGATTGTTTGACTTAGGTAGTATCTGCCAGGCCTTTCCAGTGAAAAGTTACTTTTTCCTTTGTAATTAATAAGAATTTTATAGAGAGATGCTGCAAATAATTCATTAAACTTTTAATTTATTAATTTACTAATTTAAATGACTATAGACCCATGACTTCACATTTTACTCAGTGGGTTATATCACCCATTACTTTCATTTATTTTGATGCTCAAAATGTCCCATATGTGACCAGTTGGAGCCTATTCAAGCTGGCTCCTGTGTACTTCTGACATGGCCTCAGCCTTCGCTCATCACTTCTTTGCTCACTGGCAAAATAAGATGTTTTAGGCTCATCTTGTACTTTCCTAGCCCTATTTCTCCATAGAGGTGTGATTTCTTCATGTAGCAGATGATTTTTCCAAGTCAAGATCTGGGCATTATGGTGTCATTGCTCCCAGTCCATCTCAGAGATAGGGCACATATGTATATAAATATTTACACACATACAAATACATGTTTTATATATATTTACAGTAACATCCATTTTTATTTCCCTATCTATCCTTCCAACTATTTTAAAAAACGTAAGTTCACATGATACCCTGAAGTTCCAACCCAACACCACAGAGCTCATTCTCCTTTTCTCCCTTTCAGTACTTCCAACTCCTTTTACCATTATTAATATATTTATGTGCTCAATTTCTCTGTATAAAATGAATCTCCCATCACCAACACTGTTATCCCTTTCCTTACAAAAATGCCCTCCTCACTCTAATACTCAATACTGAAAAATTCCCATGTGAGTGCTTTCTCCATCCTGCTCAAGCCCTGGCACTCCACACCAAACCATTCCTTTAGGGATGTCATCCTCAAACTTTTGGCTTTCACACTGCACCCAGAGCAACCCCTCTGTAAAAAAAAGCCTTGTCACTCTGCTAAGGCGATAGCCATGCTGGACAGCGGTCCTTCAGACTCCCCTACTGCCCCACTTGAGTTCCAATATCCCACTCTGAGCCACTGCAGCTTTCCCTGCACAAGTCATAATTATGAAAAGGGTCACTGCAATAGCTGATCATAATCACAGAGCTTAAATCAAATCATCAATCTTTAATATTAAATAGTTCAATATTGTAGTAAAATATACTAGTACTTTTTCACCCATCTCCCAAGCTCATATTGCTTACCTTCGAGCTACATTTTTGAAATAGCCTGCACAAAGACATCTTCGTAGTACTTCATGTTTAGGGCCTTCAAAGGTCTCTCTTGGAAAATCACTTTGCTATAGAAAGAATATAGAATATATATATATATACACACACACACACACACACACACTACATATACATACATATATTATATACATATATACACACACAAAAAAATGGTAAATCTCACAGAATAATTTAAAATATTCTTTTATTTTGAAAAATCCACATTTCTAAAAATTCTGTTTTTGGCCAATATAGAATAAGAGGGACCAGATTTACCCTTCTGCTTGAAACAACCTAAATGTGGACTTTCAAAATACTGTACATATACCAAGTGATAAGGAATAATGGTCTCCAAGAAATAAAGGAAGAGTCCCAAAAAAGATGAACCCAAATAGGCCCACACCAAGACACATCATAATTAAAATGGCAAAGGTTAAAGACAAAGAGAGAATCTTAAAAGCAGCAAGAGCAAGTCAGTTAACCTACAAGGGAGCTCCCATAAGACTGTCAGTTAATTTCTCAACAGAAACATTTCAGGCCAGAAGGGACTGGCATGAAATATTCAAAGTGATGAAAAGCAAGGGCCTACAACTAAGACTATTTTTCCCAACAAGGCTATCACTTAAAATTGAAGGATAAAGAGCTTCCCAGCCCTCGCCAGTTTGGCTCAGTGAATAGAGCCTTGGTCTGCAGACTGGGGGGTCCCAGGTTCGATTCCAATCAGGGGCACATGCCCAGGTTGTGGGCTCAGTCCCCAGTAGGGGGTGTGAAGGAGGCAGCCGATCAATGATTCTCTTCCATCATTGATGTTTCTATCTCTCTCCCTCTCCCTTCCTCTCTGAAATCAATAAAAATATATTAAAAAAAAAAAAGCTTCCCAGACCGAAAAACAAACAAACAAACCAAAGCTAAAAGAATTCGTTACCACCAAACCAGTATTAGAAGAAATGTTAAAAGGCTCTGGCTGGGTGGCTCGGTTGGTTGCAGCATTGTCCCATACGCCACAAGGTTGCAAATTGATTCCCAGTCAGGGCACATACTTAGGTTTTGAGTTTGATCCCAGGTTGGAGTATATACAGGAGGCAACTGATTGATATTTCTCTCTCACATTAAGGTTTCTCTCTCTCTAAAATTAAAACACACACACACACACACACACACACACACACACACACACACATCCTTGGGTGAAGATTTTTAAAAAAATGTTAAAGAATAAAATGGCAATAAATACATACCTACCAATAATCACTTTAATTAAATGTAAATGGCTTAAATGCTCCAATCAAAGGACATAGGGTAGCTGAATGTATAAGAAAACAAGACCTATATATGCTGTCTACAAGAGACCCACCTCAGAACAAAATATACACAGAGTAAAAGTAAAAGGATGATAAAAGATATTCCTTGCAAATGCAAATGAAAAAAAAAACACAAAAACTGGGTAGCAATACTTAATATGTGACAAAATAGACTTTAAAACGAAGGCTATAATAAGAGACAAAGAAGGATAGTTCATGATGATAAAGGGAGCAATACGACAAGATATAATTTTACTAACCAATGTCACCCCAATAAATCATTAAAAATAAAATAAAGGGAAATAAATGAAGTAAACCCAACAACCACCCCAGCATAGTCCACCTTGAAAGAGATTCTGGATCAAGGTGCAGAGAAGGAAAAACCCAAGTGGAATCCTGAAAACCCCCTTAGTTAAAGAGACAGAGCTGAGAATATAGGAAGACCAAAATGACTGGAGTTCGCAGGCAGAGTTCAGGAGAGAAGAGACCTTTATAGAGAACTCCAGAGATCTGTGTTCAGCTGAGTACTGATTAGCACATGAATGTAAGGAAACTGACCAAGGCCAGGAAAGGACCTCCTAGAAGGAGAAGAGGTTACAATGTTTGGTGCTCACACAGGGTTAGGAATGGTGGGTTATTACAAGCCAGACTAGAACATCTCATAATTTATATGGTTTTGGTAACTCCGAGGGTCTTGTCCAAATGCTACTCAGGACAAAAGCAATCACCTGTTTAAGCTTCCTGATTAGGTCTCGAAGTTGAGCTTCAACACGAAATGCAGAAAATAAGCACCTCCAATGAATCCAATGTTTTTGGCACCAGGAAGCTGGAGCTCCACTGAAAAACAAAAATAACAGTATCTTGAAAATATCTTCTATAAGTGAAAGATAGTCTAACATCCTCATTTGTATTACAAAACTAGAAACTCAAAAGCAACTGTCAGCTCTTTTATGAGATCTATCCAATTACTGAAAAAGCACTTTAGCCCTAGCCAGTTTGGCTCAGTGGATAGAGCATCAGCCTGTGGACTGAAGGGTCCTGGGTTCAATTCTGGTCAAGGGCATGTACCTTGGTTGTAGGCTCAATCCCCAGTGTGGGCTGTGTAGGAGGCAGCCAATCGATGATGTTCCTCTCTCATCGATGTTTCTATCTCTCTCCCCCTTTCTCCCTCCCTCTTTTTCTAAAAACTAAAAGGAAACAAAAAGCATTTTAAGGAATTTGAAAAAACAATTAAATGTGCATACCTCTGAGTGAATTAAAAATTATTTGTAAATGGATATTTTATACACATATGCTTTAACAACCAACCAATCATTTTCTCATCTAAGGTATTTATGTAGAACCAAAATCCTATAAGGTCATTTTCAGGAAAGGTTCAGGGAGAGAAAGAAAAACACTAATATCCTATATAATAAAAGGGTAATATGCAAATTGACCCTAACGGCAGAACGACCTGGAACCACCGGTTGCTATGATGCACACTGACTACCAGGGGGAAGACACTCAACGCAGGAGCTGCCTCCTGGTGGTCAGTGCGCTTCCACAGGGGGAGCGCCGCTTAGCCAGAAGCTGGCTCATGGCTGGCCAGTGCAGTGGCGGTGGTGGAGCCTCTCCTGCCTCTGCAACAGCGCTAAGGATGTCCGACCTAACAGCTGAGGCCCACTCCCCTGAGAGCTCCCGGGCTGCCAGAAGGATGTCTGACTGCCAGCTTAGGCCCGATCCCCCAGGGAGCAGGCCTAAGCCGGCAGGTGGACATCCCCTGAGGAGTCCCAGACAACAAGAGGGTGTAGGCCGGGCTGAGGGATCCCCCCGAGTGCACTGGGCCTCTAGTTATATAATAAATGCTTACTAAGTAGCAGTCACCTGACATAGAAGAATCTCACTAATGTTCACAAAAATACCTGAAGGTCAATATCATCCTGACCAAACCTTAACTGTCTAAAGTCACATAGTAATACATATTGGAGCTATATTTCAAACTGACAATTTCCAATACAGACAACTCACATACCTTGATTTGCATTGCTCAAAAATGACAGCTAAAGTTGCAAAGTCATTAAATCCTCCAGCTTTAGCTGCCAATTCTCGATGTCTCTGTTCTGCTTCCTTCTGGTACTCTGGATCAACTAAAAGACAGTTGCAGAGGCAATTTAGTTCTACTTTATATCAAGTGTCCACATTCACTTTGTTTGTTCAAGCTCATTAAAATCTGTCTCACCCTCTGGGGTTGAGTAAGGTAAACCATATTACCTTTTCAAGTGGGCTCTAATTACCCCCACAACTCTTTTTTCTCTTTTAACCACACTTGGGAGATGTTATCAGATATAGCAACATTACTTCTCCCAATCCATTTGCCTTTAAAATAGTATTTAATACACATATTTATTTTTTAATTAACTTTTATCATGAGTAACCCATGCTCACAGTAAAAAAAATTACATAAAAGTTCAATGTTCTCCATTTTGTCACATTACCCACAAATCAATCCTCAAGGCTAACCACTGTTATTTAATGTGTGTCCCTCAAGGTATTTTCTATGCATATACAAGGATATGCACTTAGTGATTTATTTTAACATAAATAGGATATATGTTCGGAAACTTCCTTTATTTATTTAATAACGGCTTCATGTCAGTACAGATGGAATTATTCATTCTCAAAAATAGCCACCTTGTATTCCCCAGGAATATAAGAAACATAACAAAATTTAACCAGTCCTTATTTATTCAATTCACAATTATGGACAATTAGACAGAAAGGCCAAATATGCAGAACTAAACTACTACAAACTTTTTACTTTTCTTTTTTAACTTCATATTGAGGTATGACATGCATTCAGAAAACTACATAGGTCATAAGTGTACAGCTCAATGAATGTTCACAAACATACCATATTTATGTACTCAATACCTCGATCAACACAGAGTCACCAACACCCCATAAGCCCTCTTTTTGCCCTTTTTCTAATAACAACCTGTACCCCTCCACAAAGGTCCTGACTTCTAACCCCAAACAAGGGTTTGGCCTGTTTTTAAACTTTGTATAAATATACTTTATGTGTCTTGTTTCTTTTGCTCAACATTTCGTTTTTGAGACTTATCTGTTATTGACGGACTGGATCACACTTGGGACTGATGTGCTCTCTCACTGCCCAATTTCCCCACATAACACTTCACCCAGGCTAATTTCCCTTCAGGGTTCAAATTTTCAAATTTCCCAAGGATTCTTCCTTCATTGTACCGCATCATACCACAATTCCTATTCCTTCAGTACACCCATCACAACTGCATTTACCAGAGGCACCATGCTGCCTGGTTCTAGGAAGCAGCACTTGTATAGACTACACTATGAATCTCCATAGCAGTTCCTGGCATTAGGAGAAAAGCAATCTGACTAAAGAAAATGCTCAGGAAGATACTGCCCTGGCCAGTGTTCTCAGTGGTTAGCGCACTGGCCTACATACCAAAGGGTCTCAAGTTGGATCACCAGTCAGGGCACATGCAGGAGGCAGCCAATTGATGTGTCTCTCTCACATAGATGTTTTCTCTCTCTCTCTCTCCCCCTCTCTCTCCCTATCTCTATCTCCCACATCCCTCCTCCCTTCCACTCTCTAAAAATCAATGGAAAAATATCCTCAGGTGAGGATTAACAACAACAACAAAATATACATATATATGTAAATAAAGTCTTCCATCCCAGGCTTTGTGTAGCTTCCACCTGTTACCTAGGTAGCAACTGAAGAAAGCAGCTAGAGACAACGGGAGAGAAGATATAGTCAAGTTATAGTCCATATCACACACAGTTTGTACAGTCTCAGTAAGTTTATCCTCCTACTACACAAAAGTTTGACTATCCATCTTTAATTAACCAGTAGACTTGTCATTTTCTTTATTTTCTTTCCCCAGATAGAATTCTATGATCAGTTTTATCTCGTGCAAATAGGTAGATGCTATTGAGGCAAAAATTATAAATAAAAAGCTAAAGCAGCAAAATAAGGCTGTATCAGCAAAACTCCCTTTGGGAAGATAATGCAATATTTTTCTATATAGCTATAAATCAGAAAACAAAACTATTACACAGAAAGGGTTTCAACAACATTCCTCAGAGATGAAGTGGGGAAATAAGGCTATAAGTATCACATACAAATAAAGAACCGTTTATTTCTAAAAATATCACAATTAAATTTAAAACTTTAAAACCAACCCAATGTTATTTTAAATTTGTTCTATTTTAAGGCTAAGTTGTTTACCAGCTAGAAGCTATTCACCACCTAAAAGCCCCTCTCTCCATTGTCTGATTTCTAAAGCAATATATGTAACAGCAGACACTGTAATACAGTTTACTACAGCAAAAAGAAAGGTTAATAAAAATGTTGACAGTATCATCATTTTGATATTTAAAATCTTTATTCAATATTAGATCTAAGAATACTTTACCAATACTTTACCAGCTTTACCAATAGGTATGTAATAAATTAAATTAGGTAATCTATGATGACTAAGAACTAAGCCAGAAATGGTTGCTTAACCTTTAAAGACTATAAATGCTCTTAGAAGCAGCTGGAAAGGCAATACACACTTCGGGTATAACAAGAGTCAGCCAGTCACCTACTCAAAAACTGAAGATGCTTTCTGCAGCAGCTGAAGATCTTGAAGTTTCAGGTTTAAAAATTAAGTCTCGGTCATATATGTGTACATTTCTATAAGTTTGAATAAGAAACTGGTAGTAGTCGTTGCCTCTAAGAATCAGACCTGGGGACATGTTTAGGAGGGGAAGACTTACTTTTCATTTAATTTCTTTTGTAGTGTTTGAACTTTTAACTATACAGTATATTGGAAATGGTGGTGTGAAGAGTTAGGCAGAGCCTCCCTCCCAGAGAAACATCAATTAAACTAGTCAAATTATCCAGGTCTCTGGAAACTGGCTGAATCTGTGGAATTCAGCAAGAACAGTAGGAAGTATCGAATTCAAATACCTAATATAGTCAAGCCCCTCACAACTTTGTGTGAAGAACTAATTCTGAGGGCTTGGCAGCCTTAAAGTGGTACCATTTCTCTCACCCCCGTTTCTCCTCCATACAGAGGATCAGGCTGAACAGCTAATGAACAGGGTAACAGCTAAAGCCAGTGCAGTCCCCCCTCCCCCCATTTCCTTACAGCTCTGTAGTGCAGAAGATCTGTCCCAGTGAGTTCAGTGGCTGAGTGGTAGCTATTTCCTAAACTCCCAGTTTCCTAAAGCTGTTCAGGTATTTTAGAATTAAAAAATAATTTTTTTGGCAACCGATCCCATCTTGCTAGCCTTTGTACTGAGTGGTAACAGAATTTCCCACCACCTCCCACCCTAAACTTCTGCTCTGTGAGGAGGATCCAGCCAGGGCAGATGGTGAAGAGCAGGTTCCCCTCACCCCCCAAAAACCTGTAAGTAAATACTAAACTCTAGTTATATAGGGTGGCCTTTCACAATGGTATAGCTTAGTTCTGAAACTACTTTTGTATATTCTAAGGACAATGGACAATTTAAATATGGATTCTGGACTAGATAATAGCACTGCGTCGATGTTAAATTTCCTAATTTTGATAATTTGACTTTGGTTAAATAAGATATTACCCTTGTTCTTAGTAAATATACAAGTAAATATTTTGTGGTAAGAGCACAATCTTTCCAATTTACTTTCAAATGATTCAGAATAAGAAAATGTGTATTTATAAATATATATGTATATATGCATATACATAGAATAATTAGCAAGTGCAGCAAAGTATTAAAAACTGCTGAAATTAGATAAAAGGTATAAAGGAGTTTATTTCATATTCTTTTTTTTAAATTGATTTTTTTAGAGAAAGAGAAAGAGTGAGAGAGAGATACATCAATTTGTTGTTCCACTTATTTATGCATTCATTGATTGATTCTTGTATGTGCCCTGACCACAGATCAAACCCACAACCTTGGTGTATCAGGCTAATGTTCTAACCAACTGAGTTACCAGGCCAAGGCCTGTCATATTCCTTCAACAGTTCTGTAAGTTCAAAATTATATTACAAAATGTTACCCCCAAAAAAGAAGGCTAACCAGACTGGTTTCATCTATTTAAACTTGAGGCCCGGTGCACAAAATTCATGCACGGGTGTGGTCCCTAGGCCTGGCCAGTGATCAAAGTGCAAGCGTCTGGTGTGGAAGGGCAGGTCCCAGCTGACCTCTGGGTCCTGGGCAGCACCTGGGTCCCTGGGCCCCCACGCGCCCCCCTCCACCTGAGTCACAGCACCAGAGTCGCCACGTGGAGATGTGGTGAGCGTGGCCAGACACCGCAGGCCAGGGCGCAGTGTGGGCCTCTGGGCCGCCCAGCGGCACCGCACAAAGCCAGGCGGGCAGCACTCTCTCTCCAAGCCAGCCTCGCAGATCAGCTACTGTGCGAACCCACAGGAAGCCCAACCTGCCCCTGTGGTCCCAGCAGCTGTGGCCTGGCTTACCCAGAAGATGCCGCACTGCATGGGTGCAGGGCAGGCTCCTCACAGGCGCCCAGCATCTGAGCGTGGGGCTTACCCAGTGTGCGAGCCCTGTTATCCTGGGGGAGGTTAGCAGGGGGGTGAGAGTGAGCTCGGTGGACACACTGCATTCTCACCGCACCTCTGTCCCTGTCACCCCCGCCTCCAGGAAGCGGGCAAGAGGTTGCAGCGTGTCGCTGACATCCGCCATGTTCCTCGCTGCCCCCTGGTGGTCAGCGCACATCATAGCGAGCAGTCAAACTCCCGGTGGAGGGGACAAATTGCATATTAGGCTTTTATTATACAGGATATTCCAACAAGGAAAAACATTTCCTTTTTCTGGCCTTACAAGACTATTAGAATTGGATCACCTTAATCCAGCCCCTGGTTTTACAAATGAAATACTGTGACCCCACTGGAAGAAAGCAAAGCTGACGTGACATACTAAGCTGTATCCCATGATGACACACCAAGAAAAGAAACAAGCAGACGTTTAAAGACATGAAAACCTCAAAACAATCCTCTGAGGGTACAAGGGCTAAACTACCTTTTCTTTTGATGCTTGGGAAAAAAAGGTTAATATATTACTAATGTACTATACAACAGGGCAAAGGTTCACCATACTATCTTCCCTTACCAGTGAAAGAAATTAACTCTCCCCACCAGGAACATCACATACTCCCTATTTTAAACAACTAAGTTAAAGGATAACAAAATGAAAAAACCGTTTGTCCTCAGTTTCACGTCCGACAGGGCTAGGTATATGGCAATCAAAAAATGGTCAGTGAGCCCAGCCAATGTGGCTCAGTGGTTGAGCGTCAACTCATGCACCAAGAAGTCTTTGGTTCGATTCTGGTCAGAGCTCGTGCCTGGGTTGCAGACACGATCCCCAGTAGGGGGAGTACAGGAGGTAGCCAAACAATGTTTCTCTGTCATTAATGTTTCTATCTCTCTCTCCCTCTCCCTTCCTCTCTCTCTAAAATCAATAAAAGCATTTTTTCAGTGACAGTAAACACACAACACAATAAAGAGATGATGTATTATAGAACTGTATACTTGAAACTCATATAATTTTATTAACCAGTCACCCCTATAAATGCAATATAAATTTTTAAATAATAATAAAAATAAATAAATAAATGCTCTGAAATACTGGAGATCTAAATAAATGGAGAAATATTCCATGTACACGAATAGGGAGACAATAGTGTCAAGATGTCAGTTTTTTCCAACTTGATCTATAGATTCAATACATTCCAATTAAAGTCCTAGCAAGTTATTTTGTGAATATCAACAACCTGATTTTAAAATTTATATACAAAGGGAAAAGACTCAGAATAGCCAAAACAGGTAAATAGTAAAGTCAGAAACTGACCCACACAAATACAATCAAATGATCTTTAACAAAGGAGCAGAAGCATTTCAAGGAAAAAAAGACAGTCTTTTGAACAAATGGAGCTGGAACAAATGGATATCCAACTCCCTGAAGATAACATAGGAGAAAATCTAGATGACCTTAGGTATGGTGATGATTTTAGATAAAACACCAAAGGCATGACCCATGCAAGAAATAATTGGTCAGCTGAATATCATTAATATTAAAAAACTCTGTTCTGCAAAAGATAATGTCAAGAAAACATGATGACAAGCCACAGACTGGGAGAAATATTTGCAAAAATCATATCTGATAAAGTACGGTTCTCCAAAATATACAAATATTTTGGAAACTCAACAATAATAGGCACCCTAGCCAGGTAGCTCAGTTGGTTAGAGCATCAGCCTGATACACCAAGGTTGTGGGTTTGATCCCTGGTCAAGGCACATACATGAATCAACCAATGAATACACAAATAAGTGGAACAACAAATCAATGTTTTCTTTCTCTCCCTCTTCTTTCTCTCTCTAAAAATCAATAAATAAACATTTTTTAAAGCCTCAACAATAAGAGAACAAACAACCCAATTTAAAAAGACCAGAACAGACACCAAAGAAGACTATACCTGGAAAATCCTATATAATAATCCTATATAATAAAAAGGTAATATACAAATAGACCGAACGGCAGAACGGTCTATTATAATATGCTAATGATATGCTAAGACTGCTCAACTGCTCGCTATGATGTGCACTGACCACCAGGGGGCAGATGCTCTGACCGGTAAGTTAGCTTGCTGCTGGGGTCCGGCCGATTGGGACTGAGCAAGATGGGCTGGACACATCCTGGAGCCCTCCCACAGTCCCTCCCTGGCCCAATAGTACACCGGTGGGGTCCCTCAGCCTGGCCTGCTCCCTCTCTCAATCTGGGACCCCTTGGGGGATGTTGGAGAGCTGGTTTCAGCCCTATCCCACAGGCCACTCCCCTTGGGAGAGCACCAGATGCAGGGCTCATGGCTGGTGAGTGCTGTTGTGGCAGCGCAAGCCTCTCCTGATCAGGACTGACTGGGCACGAGCTCACGGCGGGAGCGGCAAGCAGGAGCTGCAGGCCACACTGGACTACGGGTTTTGGCCCAGTCCCTGCAGGCCATTCAGAGGGACTCCACCCATGCACGAATTTGTGCACCGGGCCTCTAGTAAGCATATAAAAAGATGGTTAACATCATTTCACCAGGGGGCAACAAATTAAAACAACAGTGAGATACCACTACACATCTATTAAGATCATTAAGATGATCAAAATCCAAAACACCGGTAACATCAAATACTGGTGAAGTTGTGGAGCAACAGGAATTCTCAGACTCATTGCTGGTAGGAATGCAAAATAGTGCAGACCTTTAGAAGATTTGGAAAACAGTTTGGCAGTTTCTTACAAGTCTAAACATATTCTTATACTATTCAGCAATGAATTGAAAACCTATGTCTACACAAAAATCTGCACATAGATGTTTATAGCAGTTTTACTCATAATTGAAAGCAACCAAGATGCTCTGCAATAGGTCAATGGATAAACAAATTCCATACAATGGAATATTATTCAACAATAAAAAGAAATGAGTTCTCATGCCACAAAAAGACATGGAGAAACCTTAAATGTACATTGCTAAGTTAAAGAAGCCAAGTTAAAGAGACAGTAAAAACATTCATGGTTGTAAGGGGTTTGAGGAAGGGATATAGGGATAAATAGCTGGAGCACAGGAAATGTCTAGGGCAATGAAACTATTCTGTATAATACTGTAATGGTGGGTAGGTGTCATTACACATTTGTCAAAACACACAGACCATACAGCACAGTGATCCCTTTAATTAATAATAATGTATCAATATTGGCTCATCAATTGTAACAAATGCACCAGAATAATGAAAGATGATAATAATAGGAGAAACTGTGTGTGTATCTGTACTTTCCTTCAATTTTCCTATAAACCTAAAACTATTCTAAAAAATAAAGTCTATTAATTTTTCTTTTCTTTTTAGAGAGAAGAAGGGAAGGAAGGAGAGGAAGGGAGGGAAGGGGAAGAAGGGAGGGAGAGAGAGAGGGAGAGAGGGAGAGGGAGGGAGGGAGAGAGAGGCACAGATTTGTTGTTTCACTTATTTATGCATTAATTGGTCAATTCTTATATGTACCTTGACTGGGGATCAAACCTTGGGACAACACTCTAACCAACTGAGCTACTCGGCCAGGGTTAAAGTCTATTAATTAAAAGTAAACCTCTTCAATAAACTTCTTACCAGGTCTAATGAAGACATTTTCCACAGACAACATTGCTGCTATTGGAAGTAGTAGATCTTCACAGTCCAGAGAAGCAGCCTTTATTACTGCACATGTCAGATGTGGAGGGAGAGGAAATTCTACCATAGACAAACCCAATCTGGTCACATGGCCATTCCTTAATAGAAAAAAAAAGTTCTTATGTCTTTCTACCTTGGGAGAGTACAAATGCTCATCATTCAGAATAAATCAGATATAATTTAGATTACTTTCAATCACCCCCATAAATTCAATTCAATTTAAGAAACATGATACACTGTAGGCATAGGTAAGAAAAACATCAAGATAATAAATTCCTTGTTGTCAAGGGCCAGTACATTCAAAATCCTAAACAATGATGCAGAATAAAGTAGTGTAATAAAAGACACAAAATGCCGTGGAAACACAGAGGATGTCCTTGAAGTAATGAAAGAGTGATAATTACAAAATCTTTCCCCACCACACAATCATGAGAACAATGACTCTGGTTTTCTTATCATTTTGATATACCCAGCATAATGCCTGGCACTGAAATAGCATTCAGAAATTACTTGTTAAATAGTACCAATGTTGAACAAAATTCATTTTACGGTATAATTTGTAACGTCAGAATTGTGGTGAAATTTCTAATTTCAGGTAAAACAATCCACTCAATTCAAACAAATTATTTTATACCTATAAGGAAAGTATTAAGAACCCTATTTTAAAAAGAAATTAACATCTGTTGTGGTCGGGTTTTGGGGGAGGGGTTTTGTTTGGTTGTCTTTTTACCTGTCAATAGCATCACACTGATAAAGTTGTTTAAGGGCTTCCAAAATAAGTCTCTCATTAGGTGGATCCAAATAAGGAAACCTGTGTGATTACATGAGATATAAAATGAGATCCCATTTCTTGAACACAGTAAGATTTTATACAGACTTGAAACTTCCTTTAAAAGGTCTTAGCGCTCCTATTTTTCAAATACTCTCTTCTTTTTTAAGGCATTCTATGATCATGATTCAGCAAAAGAGGAAATAAGTTTTTCTGAATCATAGTCTTTTATTAATTCAGTAAGCACCTCTTTTTGATCTCCATTAGCTGGAACACTCTTGCCATTCCTCTTTACTTATCTGAATCCTGCCCCATTCTTCACAGCCCAATGTCAACTCTATTCTGTTCTGTAGTCCATAATTTTATTACAAGCTTATAAAACAATGGAGAAAAATTCATTGAAAGTAGCCAAAAATTACAAAATGTTTAATAGTACTTCAAAATGGCTTTTGATAAAAAGGCAAGTATATTCAATTAATTTTACCATATTTGCTTTATGTATCTGTATGTACCAATTACTTAATTTCTCCTGAACTCTTAAGGCAAGTTGCAAATACAATGCTTATTCATCCCCAAAATACTCAGCATGCACCCCCTGAAAATAAGGACATTCTCTTACATAACCACAATACCATTAATAAACATAGGAGAATTAATAATATTTACAAAGGATAACAGTGGCATATAATCAAGCATGAATATATATCTATATATGTGTGTGTACATACTTTTAAACAGGAGCAATAGTTACTTGATTATACCAATCTTGTTTCTCCAAAGTAACTTAAGCTTAGTGAAAGCAAAAAGCTACTCGAGTATTACCATTTCTCACAATGCATAGTACACAAAGCTGGCTCTACCAAAGATGCTACAAAAAACCCCACCATTTTATCTGGGATTATGATCATTATATACCTTTCTTAACAGATAAACAGTGGTCACTAAATGACCCAAATAATATCAGCATGAGACACACCAATAAACCAAGGTTAAAATATGAGCAAGGACCTGCCTGGCATGGCTCAGTGGTTGAATGTTGAGCTATAAACAAGGAGGTCATGGTTTGATTCCAGTTAGAGCACATGCCTGGGTTGCATGTTTGATCCCCAGTAGGTGGTATGCAGAAGGCAGCCGATCAATAATTCTCTCTCATCATTGATGTTTCTATCTCTCGCTCCCTCTCCCGTCCTGTCTGAAATCAATTAAAACATATTTTTAAACAAATATGAGCCAGGGGTCAAATTCTAGTAAAGCATCATAAAGAAGCCTTTTGTATGGGTTTACTTGAACCTTGAGATATATAGGGATATCTGAGCCAAATACTTCAAAAGAATTTGAGAAATAACCAAGCTCCACTCCAACACATTTTCCTTTTTTAAAAAGCTGTCTACATACCTTATAACATCATGTATGGCAAGGCACTTTAAGGTCAGAACTACAGATGTCAAACTAGTTCTCTTAATCTCAGGGATCACATGGTCGGGCATACACTGGTTCCAAAAATCTTTACTATAGATCCGAAAGCATTTTCCTGAGGAAGTCCTACCAGCTCGACCACTTCGCTGTAATGCCTCACTCCTTTAGAAGAAAGAAAAACAAAAGTTCCCAAAATGTTCAGCATGGAGGAACCTGGAGAGTATTATGCTAAGCAAAATAAGCCAGTCAGAGAAAGACAACTATCACATGATCTTACTCATGTGGAATCTAATGAACAAAATAAACGGATGAACAAAATAGATCCAGAGATATGGAAGTATGGAACAGACTGTCAAATCTCAGAGGGAAGGCGGAGGTAGGTGGGTGGGAAAGATCAACCAAAGAACCTGTATGCATACGGACACAGACAATAGGGTAGTGAAGGCTAGGTGTGAGGGATAGGGGCAGGCTAGAAGGAGACAATGGGGAAAGATGGGGGACACATAATATTTTCAACAATAAAGATTAAAAAAAAATGTTCTGTGTTTCCTAAGCAATTCACCTCCCACCCTGAACCAACTAGAAATGATCTAATGCACTGTTCTTTGAACAAAAAGGCGTGACATAGCGACTTACTTTGAAATTGGAACCACCTCCAGGATGTCCAACCCTAATCTGGGATTGTGATTTAACTGCTTCACAAAGCCACCATCTACCACATATCTAAGAAAAATGAAAACAAGTTAAGTTTCTAGAAAATAAGGAAAGAGTTGTTAATTTTCAACCACTATGGATTCTCCTTTTCCACCAAACTAACAACTACATGATTACTTTAATGTTTACTGTAAAACTTAGAAGTCAAGAAACTGGAGCTTCATACATTCCTGCTGGAAATGTAAAATGGTTCAGCCAATGTAATGTGGAAAAAGGTTTGACGGTTCCTCAAAATGTTAAACACAGAATTACCATATGACCCAGAAATCCATTCCTAAGTAAGCACCCCAAAGAACTGAAAACAGGACTCAAAACATACTTATAGACGTATGTTCACAGCAGCACTATTTGTAAGAACCAAAAGGTAGAAACAACCTAACTGTCCATGGCCCAGTAAGAGATGAATAGATGCCTAAATTATGATATCTATATATATATATAAAAGCCTGAGCGACCATTCGACTGGTAGTTATGATGTGTACTTACCACCAGGGGGCAGACGCTCAACGCACAGGAATGGAAACATGGAACAGACTGATGAATCTCAGAGGGAAGGGGGGAGGGCGGGAAGAAATTAACCAAAGATCTTATATGCATACTAGAGGCCTGGTGCACGGATCCGTGCACTGCTGGGTTCCCTCAGCCAGGCCTGCAGGGACTGGGCCAAAACCGGCAGTCCAACATCTCCCAAGGGGTCCCGGATTGCGAGAGGGCAGAGGCCAGGCTGAGGGACCCCACCAGTGCATGAATCCGTGCACTGGGCCTCTAGTATACACATAATGGCATATATACCATATTCTGAGTTACTGCTTAAAGGGTACAGGGTTTTTTGGGGGGTGATAAAAATGTTTTAAAACTAGACAGAGTTGCCCTAGCTGGTTTGCCTGAGTGGATAGAGCGTCGGCCTACAGACTGAAGGGTCCTGGGTTCGATTCCAGTCAAGGGCACATGCCCAGGTTTGGGCTCGATCCTAGTGGGGGGCATTCAGGAGGCAGCCAATCAATGATTCTCCCTCATCATTGATCAGCTGATCAATGATTTTCTCTTGTCATTGATGTCTCTATCTCTCCCTCTCCCTTCCTCTCTGAAATCAATAATATAATAATTTTCAAAAATATATTTAAAAAAAAACTATATAGTTGGTGGTTGCACAATCTTGTAAATGTATTAAACACTACTTAACTGTTCAGTGTTAAATGTTAATTTTATGTTATACAAATTTGAGCCCAGCTGCTGTGGTTTAGTGGTTAGCATCGACCCATGAACCAGGAGGTCATGGTTCGATTCCCAGTTGGGGCACCAGTGGGCTCAATCCCTAGAAAGGGATGTGCATGAGGCAGCCGATCAATGATTTTCTCTCATCATTGATGCTTCTATTTCTCTCTCCCTCTCCCTTCCTCTCTGAAATCAATAAAAAATATACTTAAAAGAAAAAAAGAGTGAACAGAAATATTATATGCACTTCCTCCTCCATTTCCCTATTTATTGCAATCAGTAATTACAAAAATGATAGGTGACTACAAGTTAAGCAGGTGAGAAGGGAATTAGTGAAGGCATGGAGAAGCAAACTCAATGTTTTATGATTAGCTAAGTGGCTTTCTTGGCTTCAAAAGGATTTTTTAAAGTTGTACCTGATTCCATCTATTGTCAAAGATGTTGCAGAAATATTAGTGGATATGACACATTTTCTAATTCCAGGTGGAGGTGGCAAAAATATTCTCCTCTGTTGATCTAAAACATATGTAAAAGGAAAATACTAATTTATAACATGCATTTGTCAAACTCGAGTTTTGAAGAAGTAACTTCTTTGCATTAAAAGTTATATTCTCTTCACCAGTAATCACCTCTTTAATTATCTTGAATTCAAAATATGACAGCAAAACTATTTTTTCTCACCTTTCACTGTTAAGGTTTCTAGATCCATGAACTCACAGTTTATTATTGCTAAAATAAACCCTACAGCAGACATCTTTAGGTAGGTCATAGCTCCCTTTGAGAATATTTTAAAACAGTGTACCTCTTCTCCATTAAAAGACACGTATGTACACACACAAAAAAAAATTCAAACAATTCCCATCCAAGGGCTACAGATTAAGGACCTCTCTCTGCCTTAAAGACTGATTAGCTAAGTAGTTTTTACTTTTTCAGTGTCTACCCAACTCATGACTACCTCTCTAAACAAGTAACACCACACTCATTTCCACTACCCACACATTCTGAAGGGTGGGCCCAGCAGCAATGCTTGTAGAATGGTACTTGCTCTGATTTATGGCACCAAGGATAAACATCTCCCCCAAGTTGGGCCAATCTGATTCTCCTATGAATTTGGAAGAAGGTCCAAGAGACGCTCAATTTGATTAGGCTAGTCTCTTGCAAAGAGGAAAAATAAAATTGCCATAGAAAAATCACTAATGAAAGTGAAGGAGAGAAATCTAGTCTAAAGAGAGAGAAAAATGAATCAGACTTGAGAGTTGACAAGAGAGTATTTCTGAGTTTCTGGCACTTCCCAGGCCTTAAGAGGCCTGGGTGTAAATTAAATAGAAAGATGGATTTGGCCTTTAAGGATAAAAATTAAAATTTTCAGGCAATCAGACAGAAAAAGCAAATCACTTACAAGGAAGGGGGGAAAAATCAGGCTGGCATCAGACGCCTCCACAGAAACATTCAATGCCAGTAGACAACTGGACAACGTATACCCATTTCTAAGGAAAAGAAAGTGTGATCCAAGAACATAAAACCCAGCCAAGATGTATTTCAAGTATAAAGGCAAAAGCTGGGCATTCTCAAACATAAAAGAGCAACAAAAAATAGTGCTCAAGCCCAGCTGGCATGGCTCAGTGGTTCAGCACTGACCTATGAACCAGGAAGTCACAGTTCAATTTCCAGCCAGAGCACATGCCCAGGTTGTGGGCTCGATCCCCAGTGTGGGGTGTGCAGGAGGCAGCCGATCAATGATTCTCTCTCATCACTGATGTTTCTATACCTCTCCTCCCTCTCCCTGAAATAAAAATAATTATTTAAAAAAACATTAATACTCAAGAGCCCTTCTATTTTAAAAAAATTAACAAAAGTAAGCTAATCGAGGAAAATCCAAGATGGTGGCGTAGGTAAACACCTAAACTGCTGCCTCCCACAACAATTTCAAAACCACAACTAAAAGACAAAACGTCTATCACCCAGAACCACGGGAAAGCTGGCTGAGTGGAAGTTCTACAACTAGAAGGAAAGAGAAAAGAGCATTGAGACGTGCACGAGCGAGGAAAAGCTGAGGTACGGAGGCACGTGATCCGGGCTGACGGCAGGCATTGCTTTTTTCAACCCAAAAGGAGGCAAGCCCCGGATTACTCTGAAATCCAGTCTCTGGGGAGACACGGGGGACCCAAACTCCTACGGGGAGAAGCTGGACTGTCTGCTAGTGAGGGTGGCTTGCTTGCAGAGCTGCGCGCAGGAATAATTGTTTACTGCACTGGGGCACGGGACTCGCAGATGCCGAGGGGGACGCAGAGCCGGCTAACTAACAGCCATTGCTGTTTGCCACGCCCTAGCCTAGTGACACCCTGAGACCCTGCCCTGCACAACCTACAAACCCACCCAAGCTCCAAGCAGTGGCGTTAGCATAAGAAAGGCCTGCCCTATCACAGCTTAACCTAGCAAACTTGCAGCCTGGGTCAGACAGCTCCAAAACCTCCAAACCCCAAGCAAAGAGGAGAAAACTGCAGCTCTCACTGTAGCTCCTGCTGAGTGGCCTCAGACAGTAGCTGACCTGTACCCCATTGGAGATCCAGAAGCCAGTGTACCTAGTCGTCAGTGTGAGACACCAGATTTCAACTCCTCACATCCATAAGTGACACATTCAAGAGGCAGACTCAGTGAGCACCAAAGCCCCACTGAAACAAGTCCTGCCCCATAAGCGTGTCTTCAGCGCAGCAGTTCTTCCATTATAGACACAGGGAGTGCTCACAGCTAATTGGCCTGGAGGTCAATTCCTTCCAGTGTACCAACAGCAATTAAGGCTTAACTACACCAAGACTTTGCACTCAGCCCACAAAGGGGTGTACCAAGAGCATCCACCTCCTGTGATTGAGGAGGCTGAGCTACTGCCCCCTATAGATCACCTACCACACAAAGCTACTCCATCAACACAGGGAAGCAGCCAAAATGTGGAGACAAAGAAACATATCACCAATGAAAGAAATGGAGGAAAGCAAACTACTGGATGACATAGAGTTCAGAACCACATTTATAAGGTTACTCAAGAATCTTCTTAAAACCACTGAGAAACTTGATGAGACCTTTAAGGACCTTAATGAGAATGCCAAAAAAATGGAAAAGGATCAGTCAGAAATGAAGCATACACTGTCTGAAATAAAGAATATACAGAAACTCAACTGTAGATCAACGTACCCCAAGAATCAAACCAAAGATCTGAAATATGTGGAAACAAAAAAATCCAACCAGAAAAACAAAAAGAAAAAAGAATCCAAAAATATGAAGATAGTGTAAGAAGCCTCTGGGACAACTTTAAGCGAACCAACATCCAAATTTTTGGGGTGCCAGAAGAAGGGAGAGAGCAAAATATTGAAAACCTATTAGAAGAAATGACAGAAAACTTTCCCTACCTGGTGAAAGAAATAGACTTACAAGTTCAGGAAGCGCACAGAACCCCATACAAGAGGAATCCAAAGAGGACCACACCAAGACACATCATAATTAAAATGCCAAGGGCAAAAGACAAAGAGAGCATATTAAAAGCAGCAAGACAAAAACAGTTAATTACCTACAAGGGAGTACCCATACGACTGTCAGCTGATTTCTCAACAGAAACTATGCAGGCCAGAAGGGAGTGGCAAGAAATATTCAAAGTGATGAACAGCAAGAACCTACAACCAAGATTACTCTACCCAGCAAAGCTATCATTCAGAGTTGAAGGTCAGATAGAGAGCTTCACAGACAAGAAAAAGCTAAAGGAGTTCATCACCACCAAACCAGGATTACATGAAATGCTGAAGGGTATTCTTTAAGAAGAGGAAGAAGAAAAAGGTAAAGATAAAAATTATGAACAACAAAATGACATCAAATACATACCTACCAACAAGTGAATCTAAAAATCAAGTGAATAAAAAATCTGAAGAACAGAAAAAAAAAAAAAAAAGTAAGCTAATCTAAAGTTAACCAAAAGTAACGTAGGAATGAAAAAAAAAACAGTTTAAAAAGATTGATGGTAAACACTACATACATCTGAATAATATAATAATAACAAAAATTAGAAGAGGATATAGAAGAGTAAAAGTATTTAAGTCCTCGGCAGATAAGTAAACAGATAAGATCTCCAATCAAATATGTTCTGAAAGATATTAACTTCAGCTTAGTATTTTTCATCTTGCTAAAATTTAAAGCAAACTTTTATAAAATATTATCTCATGTGGTAAAGACTAACTTGAAGTTTAATAATTTCTTCAAGTAAATTCAAGTAAAATTAAATACATTTTTAAAAAATAGTGCCCTGGCAGAGTAGTTTAGTTGGTAAGAACATCCTCCCAATATGCCACAGCTACAGGTTTGATCCCTGGTCAGGGCACATACAAGAATCAACCAAGGAATGCATAAATAAGTGGAACAACAAATCGATGCTTTTCTCTCTCTCTCTCCCTTCCTCTCTCTATAAAAAAAATCAATAAATAGCCCTAGCTGGTTTGGCTCAGTGGGGAGAGCGTCAGTCTGCGGACTGAAGGGTCCTGGGTTCGATTCCAGTCAAAAGCACATTCCTGGGTTTTGGGCTCCATCCCCAGTAGGGGGGCCATGCAGGAGGCAGCTGATCAATGATTCTCATCATTGATGTTTCTATCTTCTCTCCCTCTCCATTCCTCTATGAAATCAATAAAAATATATATTTTTTAAATCAATAAAAAATTAAAAATAGTACAATCTCACTTTTAAAAACCATTTCCATTAACCTACCTATTTAGTTATCCTTCTATATGTGTACACAACATACATATACACACATACACACACACCTGAAAAACGGTTTTCCTAACATTAAAGATAATTATTTCTGGATGAAGATATTTGAAGCTATTTCTTTACCTTTACCTTTGTAATTCTGTACACTGCTTAAATTCATTATAATGAAACTGTATAATTTTTCCTCAATTGAGTCATTTTTCTTTAAAGAAAATTGATGCAAATATGCTAAGACACTAACAATGTACTAATTCTAGATAAGGGGAAATGAAATTTTTTTGTACTTTTCTATAGTTTTAAAATTTCTACAAAGGACAAAAAAGAAAAACATAAAAGAGCACATGTAACATAATCCCATTTTTTGTTTAAAAAAAACAATAAAAATAGCCCTAGCCGGTTTGGCTCACTGGATAGAGCATCAGCCTGCAGACCAAAGGGTCCCGGGTTCGATCCCGGTCAAGGGCACGTACCTTGGTTGCAGGTTCCTTGGGCCCTAGCCCTGATTGGAGGCAACCAATCAATGTGTTTCTCTCACATCAATGTTTCTCTCATCTTTCCCTCTCTCTTCCACTTTCCCTAAAAATCAATGGAAAAATATCCTTGGGTGAGGATAAATAAATAAAAATAAAAAACAACAAAAATATATTTAAATGTATAAAGAAAAAGTCCAGAACAATATTTCTCAAAATTTTAATAGTGATTAGTACTTAACCATGTTGGTGGGATCTAAGTTTAAGTAATTTTCTTACTTTGCTGATTTTTTTTAAAGTATGTATTTATAAGCCGAAGAAATATTTTTTCATTTGGGGAAGTTCCACACAGAATAGAAGTTTTTATGTGATGCTCACTAATCTTATTCCCCCATACCTTTAATCTTAACATTTAAAGAAACTATTATAAACAAAGCAAATTCTAGTTACCTACCATATTGAGGTAATGTCTTTGTTTTGCAAGAAGAAAACTATTTGGGGATTTATGTAATAATTTAAGCAAGCAGTTTTCCTCTTTTAAAATGTTGTACATTAATTCAAGGTAAAACTCCTTTCCTTTTCTTCATGTATTCTGGAAACATATACTGTTTTATTGCCCACTACTGAATAAATAACCAGTAATCAAATACAGATGTACCATGTGACGTCAGGGACATTATTTAGCCTCTACTGTAAAATAAAGAAGTCTGATTATGCAAGACCACATATATGTCTGTGAGAGTGAGTGTGTGTGTGTGTGTGTATGCATTTTTCTAGAGAAACAAGCCATGACTTTTATTACCTTTTTAAAAGAATCAGAGACCCTACCCTCTAAATGAGACTAAGCACTGAATTCGATCATTACTTTTAGTGCTAAAACTGTCTAATTCCATGCAAATATGTGTCACTTAGGTAGAAACAGGTATATTTCAGTTTATACCTTCTTGTAGGGTTCAGCTTTCCCTAGATGCATGGCAAACCTGAGAAACTGAAATACCTTGAACCAAAGAAGGAAGTCAGAAGAGCAAAGAGGTTTGAGAGAAATAAGAAAACGATTCTAGTCATAGCATTTGTTGAAAGTCCCACAGAAAGTAAAAAATCTGGAACTCAGTCTAACAAGTATTTAATCAGGACTTTTTCAAAATATTGTGCTTGCCTTCAAGAGGTTCACAACCTCTTCGAGAGGATAAGACAACCACAACACGAGGTAGAATGTGTTAAGTGCCACAAGAGGTACAGCAAAGCATGAGGTTCAAAATGAAGAAGAGATCACAGCCAGTTGTGAGGAGGGAAATTGGGAAAAATTTTTATGGAGTTGGTGAAACAAAATAGCAGGATTTCAGCCAGTTAGAGGAGAGAATAAGAGAGAAAGGAGACGTTCAAGTTAAGGGAACAGCCAACAGTCACCAAAAAAGATGTGGGAGGAAAAGGATTCAAAAGTACTACCAGCACTTCCAGCTTGAGAGAATGTCACAAAGGGTGGGGTTGGGGAGTTCAGCCCAGGGAGCAGGATCGTGTAAACTCGGCAGTAGAAAGGACACCACAGCACTTCTTCATACTTGACAGATGAGAATTTTTTATGCCAGTTAACAACATACTTTGTCTCTAAACACTCAGCCACCCTCATGACTAGCCCAGAAATAAGCAAGTATAAAATATCCACATTATAATTTTTACTGATTCACTAAACTTAGATATGGGCCATTTTTGAACCACCTTCCTACAGGCTACAAGCAGGAAACCCTTCTTCCCTCTCCTTAGTCCCAAGTTCAAGTTTTCTGTTCCTGAAATAAAGGAAATAACATGCTAACAGTGTCTTTCCCCACCACCCGAAATAGCAATAATAAAGAAAAAAAAGTGCTGTATTGTATTAAGCAAGTTTAAAGAGAAAGCTGAAGGTCCCAGGAACCTGACACTCTCACTACCTTGTCTAACTCCACCTCACCCATTACTTAGTGCCTCATCAGCTCCAACGAATGCTACTTTGCACTGTTACTAACTGCTGTAATTAAAACTATTATGTTCGCCCTACCTGGTTTGGTTCAGTGGATAGAGCATTGGCCTGCGGACTCAAGGGTCCTAGGTTCAATTCCAGTCAAGGGCACATGCCTGGGTGTGGCTCAATCCCCAGTGAGGGGCGTGCAGGAGGCAATCAATGGTTCATCATTGATGTTTCTCTCTCCCCCTCTCCCTTCTTCTCTGAAATCAATAAAAATATATATTTTTAAAAAAACCTATCATATAAGCACAACCAATGGATATAAGACACTGGGGTGGGGGGGGAGGGTGGGCAGGTGAAGGCATGTCCTGGGGGGTAGGGGAGGTCAGGGGGAGATCAAAGGGGGGAAAAAAAGGAGACATATGTACTACTATTTGTAATACTTAAAACAATAAAAATAAAATAAAATTAAAAAAAAAAAAAAACTATTATGCTCATAATGGATCACCAAATAGCTTGCCCTTGGAACAGAAAGGAAACTAAAATAAATACAATCCTTCAGTAAAGGCTCTACTCACACCCAGCCCCACATGTGCACATGCACTGGGAATTAAGGCTGAAAGCAGATTGCAGTCATGCTGGAAGGTTACTGAATGGCAAGTTAATAAGTTGGCACTTTAATTCAGTCGGGAATAATACCTGAATGTACTCAACAGGAGACTGACACAATCAGAGCTGTGCTGTTGGGAGATCAGCACTACACGTAGGATGGCCAATAAAATCAGGGAAAACCGGTTAGCAGGCTACAGTAACAACTCAGAAAGACAAACTAAGGATCCCAATTCTAACAATGATAATGAAAAAGAATGAAAGATCTGGATAAGACAAGGGTAAAGAAAACGTGCAGGAGTTGCCACCTGTTTGGACTGAATGATCTAGATAATAACGATGCACAAGACCAGAAAGCCAAGTAAAGAAACCCAGGAGGTCTAGGTCGCAGGAGTGGATCTGAACTAGAGAGAGCTTTCAGGAATCGTCCACAGAGAAGTGACAGGTGAATCCCAGGATCCAATTTCATCAAAACACATTTTTTTTTAAAAAAGCAAGCTAAGAATGAAACTAGAAAGTAGTCACATTTAGAAGGGAACAAAGGCTGGAGAAAGTGGGAAGGCAGAAACCTTAGAGAAAGACTGGTCAGGAGGACTAGATAATTAAATAGTATCCCAAAAGATAGCATTTCAAAGACCTATTATTGTCCTCACAAAGTCAAAATACATCATGGCCATGAGATTTGAGAAATAAGTAACTGGCAACCTTTAACAGTATAAAAACTGGATTTCAGGATGCTAAACAAGAAGCAAGAGCAGATATAGAACGTTATTTTCAATGTGGTAATAAGAAGGAAAGAATAGCCTTAGCTGTTTTGGCTCAGTGGATAGAGTATTGGCCTGTGGACTGAAGGGTCCCAGGTTCGATTCCAGTCAAGGGCACATGCCCAGGTTGGTGGCTTGATCCCCAGAAGGGGGTGTGCAGCAAGCAGCCAGTCAATGATTCTCTTTCATCATTGATGTTTTGATCTCTCTCCCTCCCCCTTACTCTCCCTGAAATCAATAAAAATATATATTTTTAAAAGAATATATTTACTTTATATGAAAAAATAGTTAATGGTTAATAAGAAAGCAACCATAATTGTTTTTAATTACCTTATCAGTTTCAAAGCAAATTTTAAGAGTCATTAGATCAAATCCCCAGAACACAATAAGAACCTTAAATATGTAATAATGACCTTAAGAATTCCCTTTTAAGATGTAAAAATCTAAACGTAGATTTCAATATCGAGAGCAAGGGCCGAATATCATCACAAAAGAAATTTCCATAATAGCATGTGGTCTATGGTTATTTACCAACACATATATTCCTGAACTTTTTTTATTAATATGAGAAAAATCACCTACTCAATAAAAACAAAAATACACATAAAAAAATAAATGTTTTTTACATACGTTACTAGTAAATACTAATCCCAAACAAACTCTAGGCAGCTACTGTTAATTTCCCTTTAGTTTTACAAATCAAATCTCTATTAAAATAGTTTTATACAAAAACTCTAAACCTCATTTAACAACATTTATCATGAACAAGTATCAGAATAAGAGTTTGCATATGCTCTTTGAATTAATATCATTTTTGAAAAGTAGGTTAATATGTGAATACTTAAAAAATCCAGTGTTGCCCTGGCCAGGTGGCTCAGTTAGAGCATCATCACCAAGGTTGCTGGTTCAATCCCTGGTCATGGCACATACAAGTATCAACCAATGAAGGAATGAATAAATGGAACAACAAATCAATGTTTCTCTCTCTCTAAAAAAAGTAAAAATTAAAAATAAAAACCCCCACTGTGTTTAGGCTCAGATATATCTGGATACCTAAGATTTGTAGAAGCTCTGTGGCCGTGGCAAATAAGGCTTGACTTAGGGTGCTACTATCAAGAAATTATAATCCTTATTTCGAAAAATTACCAACAATATTTTTGTTCCAGTGGGAGAAGACGTAGGTCACTCTTAATAATGCTAAGGGGCATGTGTAAGACCCTTGGAAAAGACTTCAAGAAAAAAATCACTTCTCTCAAGGGATGCTGGCTCTCTTAATGTTCTGTTTCATGTTCTGGGTGTTAGTTACAAAGGTGAGTGCAGTTTGTGAAATTCATTGACCTAAAAATAAACACTTAGGACTGTGTGTGCACTTTTCTGCACATATGTGATTTTTCAATAAAATGTTTTTTAAAAATCAGTCAAATGTTCTATGCTAATGAGGAATTACCTGTTGTCATAGATCCATAACATGGCAATATTAATAAGCCATCTAGAGTGGTATCTTGGACATCATAGTCATAATCAACAGACTCTGCCATCTGAAAAAGTAATTCACAACTTTTTTCTATTTCAAATTGACCTGAAATGAGGGGAGAAAACACCATCAGCAACTGAATAGCAAAATTAATTTAAGAGTGAAAAAAAGGCCTTCTAAATTAAAATCAGTTTTGCATAATAGTTATTTTAAATTTCTCATTTGATCTAAAGAAGATGAACACATAAGTTGTACCAAATCTCAACAGTAAAATAAAAAATAGAAGAAACACGTTTCCAAGGAATTTAACTCTCTAAAGAAATAAAAATGTTTATAATGTTCTAGCCTTTCATGTTATTTAACATGGTTTTTGAGGAATATTCACTAAGGCTAATCATTAACATAAGGGATTCTAGTCCAGGAGATACTGCATTTAGGTGTGTTTCAAAATACTTAAGTAATCTTAAAATGGCAAAGTGATTGTTGCAATGTCTCACTTCTGACATCAGTACAAGGCAATGTAGGAGGTGAGTGATGAAATGACTCATTTCCGTTAATAGGATGCTATTACTTGAAGAATCACGTTAATCTGGGATTTTTGTCCTACAAAAAAGGCTCATCTATGAGACATGGATTCCACACCTTATATACTGCTATCATATAGTATCACCCAGCCACTCAAAGGAGAAAGGAGCTGGTAGGATATCTTTTGAAATAATGAAATTAATCATTCAGATTCAGGACTGTTTAGTGTGGTAATACTTCTATATGAGATAGACTAATAAAAATATTAATACTTTACCATTTAATATCTTTCTACTAAAAGGTCAGTGTGTTTTACATGTTCACTAGTGAGACTGGCATTTTTAATGGCAGTGCAGAATTATCTTACATAAGATATAAAACCTATAACTATTTAATTGTCATAAAAAGCTGCAGCAACATGAGCAGCACCCAGGTTTCCCAGCAAAGATAGCACTTTATCATGGTGCCATGTGCTCTCTCATAAACAGTAATCTGAAACCTGATAATGAATGCTCACCAGTCAGAAAAACCAAGATGTCGCCAGCCATTTCATTCAAATGGATATCCATGGTCACTTTCACAATCTAAAGCAAGAAACACAAGCATAACATACTAGTGGAAATACAGCCCTCTATCCCCACCTCCCTTGTTCCACAGAAAAATTAAATTTGGTTCTCAAATTCTTAGGAGAGGCCATTAGAATAGGGAACTGCCTGGCCAGGCGGCTCGGTTGGTTGGAGCCTTGTCCCACACACCAAAAGACTGGGGGTCCAATTCCCAGTCAGGAGGCAGGTGTTTCTCTCTCACATCCATGTTGCTCTCTCTCTTGATTTCCCTCTCTCTAAAAATCAATAAAAAATAATAATGGCCCGGCCAGCATGGCTCAGTGGTTGAGCACTGACCTATGAACCAGGAAATCACGGTTCCATTCCTGGTCAGGGCACACGCGCAGGTTGCAGGCTCAATCCCCAGTGTGGGGTGTGCAGAAGGCAGCTGATTAATGATTCTCTCATCAATGACGTTTCTATCTCTCTCCCTTCCTCTCTGAAGTCAATAAAAAAATACATTATTTTGAAAATGGTAATAATGGGGAACAAATAAATTATCAAACTATACAATCAACTAGAATCACAGATATAAAAAAGATGCAAAGTAATACCGCTTGAATATATGCAGTATTTTCTCTGTCTCGTGGGCCGATCAAATTGCAGAATTTTTCTCTGACTGGATAAAGCCTTCCAGGTATATCAAATATTGGACAATTTCCAAAGAATGCAGAGAGCTTGGCTAATTCCATAGTTGCTGACATCACCACGACCTTTAAATGCTCCTTCCTGCTAGGAGATTTCTCCTGAAATAGCTTCTTCAATAAACCAAACAAGATGTCCTGAAAGAAAAGTAAATTTCTAATAAGTCACAAGTATACATAACAACCTCTTTTTAAATATTTTGTTTTCCTAACCAAAGAATCCCTATTTCAATCAATTAAAATATAAGAGGAGGTAATCCTCTATACAGTAAAAAGCTACCCCAAAGTAAACTAACAGATAACCAATATATTAAAATACTCACTGTAGTTAGAGTTCTCTCATGGGCTTCATCCAAAATAATGACACTGAATTTGGTAAGATTTGGATCTCCCAGAATATGTTTCAATAAACATCCATCAGTCATATATTTGATTGCTGTTTCCTAATGTTTAAAACACAAAGTTTTAAACATGGCTAGGAATTAACAGTAGTGATATACATAAAACAATGGAAGGGAAAAGAAAGACAGTAGCAATGGCTACTAGGCAGGCAAAGACAGTATTTTAGAGAGTCACTCTGTGCCATAATTGATGACCATTCCTATTGGGAACCATATGTAAATCAGGGATTATTTTGTATCTGGTATAAACTTAAGAAATCCCAAGAGAATGTAAATTGTAACTATTAACTATTAAAAAGAAAACAATTTTAAACTTGTTAGTGCCATGAATATAGAAGATGCTCAGTACAAAATATTTTCTGACTTTGTAAATTTAGTTGTCAGTTTTTCATTGACTTCAAGAATACAAGCATACAACATGGATGAACCTTAAAAACATTAGGCCAAATAAAATAAGCCAAACACAAAGGACAAAATATTGTATGATTCCATTTATGAGATAAGCAAATCCATAGAAACAGAAAGTAAAATAGTAGTTATCAGGGGCTGGGGAGAAGAGGGGATGGGGGGTACTATTTAACAGATACAGAATTTCTACTGGGATGATGGCAAAGTTTTGAAGAATGGTGATGGTGACACATTATGACAGTACTTAATGCTGGTGAATGGCACACCTAAAAATGTTTAAAATGGTAAATTTTTATGTTATGTATATTTTACAATAAAACATTTTTAAAGAATACAAATTTAAGTTACATGTAGGATCCTTGCAGCTAAAAAATAAAATAAAATAAAATAAGAGAATTATAAGAAAAAGAAACATGCCCTAGCAGATTTGGCTCAGTGGATAGAGGGTCAGCCTGTGGACTGAAGGCTCCCAGGTTCGATTCTGGTCAAGGGCACATGACGGTTTTGTGGGTTCGATCCCCAATAGGGGACATGCAGGAGGCAGCCAATCAATGATTCTCTCTCATCACTGATGTTTCTATCTCTCTCCCTCTCCCTTTCTCTCTGAAATCAATAAAAATATATTTAGAAAAAAAGAAACATAACTGTCACTTAGAAACCAATTGAGAACGGAGAAAATGGATTAAACAGACATTCCAAAGCATTAACAATGGGCAACAAAAATTAATTCTAATCTGAGATTTTGTTTCATTAAAAATATAAATAGAATTTCAAAGTTAAAATTTTTCATAATTTTCTTCACTCTTTCTATAAGTTTACAGTACTTAAACCAATACCAACAAAACTTTTGTACCTTAGAGCTGCAATCATCAAAACGAACTTGGTATCCTACTTTGGATCCCAAAGTGCATTTCATTTCTTCAGCAACCCTCTGAGCAACTGATATGGCAGCTACTTTTCGTGGTTGAGTCACACCGATCATACCATGTTGTGAAAATCCTATCAAAACCAGAGTAAAAAACACAATAATGTCAACAGTTGCTTCTTATTAAAGCTAAATTGTTTCTGGTCAATTAATACAAACTATTCAAGTATTTCCAAAACTCTGAAAATTAATAACATACTATAGTATTACATTTGCATCATGAAAATTCATTAAAAATAATACATATTAATAATCATTCAAAATGTACATATATTAATTAGGCCTGATTTTTAAAAATCCAATATAAAGCCCTAGCTAGTTTGGCTCAGTGGATAGAGCACCGGCCTGCAGACTGAAGTGTCCCAGGTTTGATTTTGGTCAAGGGCACATGCCTAGGTTGCAAGCTCAATCCCCAGTAGGGGGAGGCAGGAGGCAGCCAATCAATGATTTCCACTCATTATTGATGTTTCTATCTCCCCCTTCCTCACTGAAATCAATTTTTTTAAAAAATCCAATATAAAGATTTACTCTAAAGAGTAAGCCAAGTCCAGTGTGTGGCTCAGTGGTTGAGCATTGACCTATGAACCAGGAGGTCACGGTTCAATTCCCAGTCAGGGCACTGCAGGCTCGATCCCAGTGAAGGATGTGCAGGAGGCAGCTGATCTCTCTCTCCCTCTCCCTTCCACTCTGAAATCAATAAGAACATCTTTTAAAAAATAAGCCAAACATTTTTAATCTCTAGGAATCCATAAAATTCCACACACTTCCTAAAGTAGATTTATCTTTGTCACAAAAGTTTAAATATATCACTTTAACAGACAACAAGGGGGCGGGGCATTAAGAGAAATTGTTCCATATGACAAGAATTTTTAAATGAAACTCTCTGTAGACTGAAAATTATTTTGGAAGGAAACAAAGAGAAGTTTCCTTCAAAAGTCATAAGGATTGTAATTGAAAGTCAATATATTTGGCTGCTTGAACTAAAGTAAGTAATTTGTGTTTTTGCCTCCCTGACAAAGTTTATATAAAGCTACAAAAAGAAATTGACAGCCAGTTTGAAATGGAATTGCCAGGGCCTAGGGCAAAGAATATCCTTACATGATATTATTCTATAATCTCATTATAATCTTAGATATTTTACAACAGCATACTTTACAATTATCCCAAACAAACTTACAAACTAATTCTTTGAATGGTGGGCAGCAATTTAAAAAAAGGGACATGAAAGGATTTAATCCCTTGCAGAAGGAATTAAGGCACTGGGAAGGCACTTGAGCATCCTATATTGGCCCCTCTTGCCCTTTGTGCCAAGAGGGACCCTCTTCTCACAATCCAATTGCCCTCAGCTGTTACCTGAGCTTTCTGTTCATGCTGAGCTTGAAGCCTCGTGGGGGCTGGTACCAGGGATCTGTCTCACATCCAATTGTGTGAGCTGGGTCCTCACTGGAGAAGAAACCCGAGTTCCCCGAGATATGTGATCAGCACCGGGACCCTGCCAGCAGGCCAGGGGTTCCCAAGGCAGGTGCTGGGTGTGGAGGCCATGGGGTCATAGGCTACCAAGGAGACAGAACTGAACCTCACAGCACCCTGCTTGGCCCCGGAGGATGGCTGGTTAGCCAGAGACGGGTAAGATTCCTCAAGGAAGGAACAACCTAAGACAGGCACAGTCGCAGAGGGGCCATCAGGAGAGAACTTGGGGGGGCAACAGAAGTGGGGCACAGACCCTCACCCCCCCAACATTACAGGGGCTTGAACCCTCACCCCCTTCTAAAGGAGGTCTCCTACCCCCATGGCTGCTTCGCGCTTCCCACACCCAGCTCAGATCGGGACCCAGGCAACAGAAAGAGACCCGGCCCAGCTCACATCGAGATACAGGTGACAGACAGAGACTTGGCCCAGCTCAGATCGGGACCCAGTAACAGACAAGAGACTTGGCCGACAGCAGTTGCCCTATATCTAAATTCAGCTGAGCATTTGGAATGCTCAGGGCCCACTCAAAAATGCAAATAATCCTTCCCACTAATATTTACAGGGTAAACTAAGATTGTTGGTAGAGTATTAAATTTGACAGTAAAATAGTAATCGAGTTTTCAGATTAATTTAAATAGGCTCATTGAAACAAGTGAATATTCAAGTACTGGACAAAAAGCTATTCTTAAAGTAATAACTAAAATTTTTATTGGTAGTTCATCTCATGGTAAAATTCCTGAATATGCAATGAACCTAAAGCAGTCATATGTGTGGGGGGAAAAAAAATTTTTTTTTAATTTAAAGTTATCAAGACTGCATTATAAAATTTACAAAAACCTCCATTAAAAAAAAAGGGGGGGGGGATGGTAGGGCAATATCATGTAAGGAAAAATATCCTATAAGTAAATTACATCTAGAAAATTTTTACTTTACCAAATTAAGGTTCATTTGCAATGCTAACAGCAAGACAGCCATTAAAAACACACATGGTGTCTAAATAAGACAAAGGAAAATCGTTTGAACAAAAATAAAAAGGATCCCAAATCAATTATATAGAAAAGATTCCTTTATTAACTTGTGGTCGAGAATATATTTGTATATTTTCAGAAAACAACCCCAAGACCAGATGGATTCCTGCAACAGAGAGGAATTGACAGGAGTGCTCCAACCACGAAGACAAGAGGAAAAAACAGTCCAGAGATGGAAGACGCTGACAACGCCTTGCCATGGGAGCAGTCAGCAGCTGTGCACCGCTGCAGGTTACCTAGGACCAAACCAGAGAGGGTCGGACGGGCATTGCCACCATGTGCCCACCATCCAGATATCACTGCTGACATGTACACATAAGGAACTGTTGGACATTGAAATTGGGACTCAAACATTTTTTTGTTTTGTCTTGTTTTGTTATTATATGTTTATTTCCAGTCTGCAAAGGCAAAACTTTTTAAAGGAAAGAAATGGTGGGAAAAAGATACAGAGGCAAAGAAGCATTGAACAGACTGTCAAACTACATTGGGAAGACAGGGGTGGTTGGGCGAGGAGGGCTGTAAGAGACCAACCGAAGGACTTGTACGCATGCATATAAGCACAACCAATGGATATAAGACACTGGGGTGGGGGGGGAGGGTGGGCAGGTGAAGGCATGTCCTGGGGGGTAGGGGAGGTCGGGGGGAGATCAAAGGGGGAAAAAAAAAGGAGACATATGTACTACTATTTGTAATACTTAAAACAATAAAAATAAAATAAAATTAAAAAAATATATATCACTTTATATAGATTCTATAGGCACTTTTTCTTACCATTTAAAATACCTTTGAAAATGCATCTGATAATTGGTCAGTCTTCCTTCATTAATAGTTAATAGTAAAAAATAGTGGTATGTCTTAATCAAAAGCATCTTAGGTTTGATGCATAAGAGTAAGTTAATATATAAGCTAAGAAGTTTTTATTTGTTTATATGAATAATATCCAATATAATTTTATTCTATATTAACCTTATGCTAGGGAATTTTAGCATAATAAAGTGAAAGACACTTTAAGGGTAATCTGTTAGCTGGTGTTAGCACAGTCAGGAAATAAATACCTGATAATGCTCTGGAGAAAGAATCAAGAAATACTAATGTCAGCGACAGATATTAACATATCCCTCTCCCTGAAAATGATTTCAATACCCAATGGTTAATAGTCTACTGCAAGACAACCTTATTCTATAGCAGAGAATCAGTATATACCTATAATTTTACTTAGGATTATTATGGTAATTAAAAATGGAAAAGTTGCCATCTCAACTAATATCTGAATCTGAAATAAAACTACAGAGAAGCATGGAAGATGTAGGGACAGACCAAGAGAAGAATTGGGTCTGCAAAACCAATAGTGGGCATTTGTGGTATAGAGGATTTTTTAAAATATACTTTTATTGATTTCAGAGAAGAAGGGAGAGGGAGAGAAGATAGAAGCATCAATGATGAGAGAGAATCACTGATCGGCTGCTTCCTGCATGCCCCCCACTGGGGATCGAGCCCACAACCTGGGCATATGGCCTTGACCGAAATCAAACCCGGGACCCTTCAGTCTGCAAGCCGATGCTCTATCCACCGAGCCAAATCGGCTAGGGCAGGAGGGTATTTTTTTAAAACCTCCCATAATTATCCCAGAATATCATTACCTGCTTCATATAGATATTTTGGAAGTTGAGTTGTTTTACCACTTCCTGTATTTCCAGTAACAATAAGGAACGAATTGTCCCTCACAGCTTGAATAAGCTTTTTCCTTTGTTTTTGAATAGGAAAAGTTGGAGTAGTTCCTCCCTCCTGTGATGTGCATCCTTTGTCTTCTGTAATGAGAGAAAACCTGTGCAATTAAAAGGTCTGTAAAGATATCTTTGACTCAGTTTTCCAGAACTGAAAAGAAAAAAACAATAAAATTTGTGGGTTGGAAAACATTAACCAATGACTCATCAATTAAATCACCTAAGTGTAATTTGTAAGAGGTTTATAAGCCCAGAACAACTTTTTAGCGAAATCTAACAAGTTGACCATTTTAATGCATGCCTTAAAGTTAGCCTAGTACAAGGCAACGCATATGCAAGCATACCTATACAAAAACCAATTTTATTAAACAATAGAACAAAAACTGGAACCCAGTAGAAAACTGTCAGCTGAATTAAGAGCCACCTGTGTCTGCTTCTGATTCATGGTTCAAGTTAGGACCATGTTCAGAGTGACATATCCCAGAAGGCCAAGTGGTGGGTAACCATGGAAACTGGCTCCTAGAAACTGGCTCCCTCTCTATACAGTACCCAAAGGCAGGCTGGCGACCCGACGAAGGCAGAGGAGGGGGGTAGATGGGTAGAGAACAAAGGCTTTATGCGCCTGGTTAACAAGAGAGCGCGTCTGGGCTTCGGGGTTCACTTTTTTGGCTCCCAGAGGGTTTTCACTCAACTTGGGTCTGGGACCGCCCCCCTCTAGACCAAAGTGCTCCCATTGGACGCAAAGTTCGCTTCTGGCTTGGAGGGCGAGCAGCAGTCTGCGGCCTCCCGCCCACTCTTCTCTACCTGCCCCAGGCAGACTTTTATGCCCCCCTAAACCCTCAGCCGTAACTCTCGCTGGCCAGGGCAGCGTCCCGAGAATCGCACCTCTATCCGCGATGGAAACAGCCGAAGGCCGCTCTTCCTGAGGATCTCTGGACCGCTCTCCCTCCTCTTGCCGCCTTGGCGCCCTGCCCGCGACGGTGGGAAACCGGGACATAGACCTGGCCCCGAGCGGAGCTGAGCACGTCCACCGAAGCGGGGAGACTGGAGGGGAAGGCTTAGGCGCACCCTGATGACGTAGCGGTGTTTACTTCCGCGCGTGCGACTGGGAGCACCGGCAGGGGAGCTGCTTGATGACGTGTCTCGGGAGGCGGGAAAGCTCCTCCCCCCGGCGGCCGCGTGGTCCCTGCTGCCTGCCGATGTGCGCTGCTCCTTGGGTGCGAAGCCATCCATCCCCAAGGTCTGCAAGGCCTCCTCCTGTCCTCTTGTGCGCAGAGGAGCCAGGCGACACCCTTTTCCCAGGCACGGCGGTCACTACGTGCCCTCTGCCTTCACGCACCTGACGCTGCGATGTGACCCTTTGCCGCGAGCTGGGACCTTCCTAGAGTGCGGCGCTCCGCGGTCCATTCGCGCCTAGCTCGTCCCGAAATAAGCTGTTCAAGGCGCAGAGTTGCAGAGCTTCTAGTTTTATTGTGTCCAAAACTTAGGTCCCCTGCGCTGCTCATTTCCTTCATAAAATGCATTTGAAAGTATTTACACGTTTATTTTCTTCCCTTTCCTCCAAGTACACACCAGGAACTTTAGATAACCATAATACACGCAGAGCCCAGCACAGCCATTCAAAGTGGGTCGTCCATATTTGTTGGATATGCTGGATGGGTGAATGAATGATTGGTTTTCAGAGAAATTAAGCTCACTTTCAATTCGGTGTGGATTCCTTGGGAACCACAAGATCTGAAAAGTTAGAGATAGGACTACTTTGCAGAAAAGGTACTTGGGGGAGATCTTTTCTGTTATAGAACTTTACAATTTTGTAAATAGTGTCAATGTCACAAAACCAACACAAGAAGATTGTTTCTTGGACTTGTCGACTGTTTCTGCTGTTAGAATTAACCAACACAGACCAGCTGGGTGGCTCAAAGATTGAGCATCCACCTATGAACCGGGAGGTCATGGTTCCCATAACCGGTCAGGAAATATGCCCCGGTTGTGGGCTGAATCCAGTTCGGGGCATGCAGGAGGCAGCCAATCAAGGATTCCCTCTCATCATTGATGTTTATATCTCTCCCTATCTCCCTTCCTCTCTAATATATATATATATATATATATATATATATATATATATATATATATATATATATATATATTTTTTTTTTTTTTTTTAACCGACACAACTCAAAAGTTGTCACTTCATTAACTATAGGCTACTATTCTCCTCTCTGACCAGGTTTCAAAAGCTGTCCTAGGAACCCTGGGTGGTGTTTTTCAGTGGTTAGTGCTTAGGTGCGCCTTGGTAGGAAGAAGAAGAAGACAGGAAAGGCATGGACATACGCCCAAAAGGGAAAATGCACCCAAAACAATATACTATTGAATGTCAATCGTAATTGAAAAATTTTTAATAAAAAAGCCTCTGGGTAGAGGGGGGGCATCTAGGGGTTGAACAAAAATGACAAAAAGAAAGCAAGAACTCATGGACATGGACAACAGCGTGAGGATTGCGGGGGTGGGGGTGGGGGTAGGAGTGGGGGAGTGGAGGTGTAAGAGGGCATAGAGGGTATAAATGGTGATGGAGAAGATAAAATAATGTTAAAGGCTTTGCAAAAACAGTACATAAATGAATGATGTATGTTTCAATAAACCATATTTACAGAGGTTTTAAAAAGGGCCTAATTGCCCCCGCTGGGTGACTCGGTTGGAGCATTGTCCCCTGCATCAGAAGTTTGTGGGTTTGATTCCCAGTCAGGCACAAACCTAGGTGTGGGTTCCATCCCCCCTCAGGGCATATGGGGGGCAACTGATGAATGTTTCTTACATCAATGTTTCTCTCTCTCAAATCAATAAAACATATCGTCAGGTGAGCATTTTTTAAAGGGACTAATTAACATCTAAAATGCAAGTTCAACAAATTTTGAATGATACCAAATGAAGTACAGCTTTCTCACAACTATATATATTCAAAACTTATGTGCTACAGGAATGAATTTGGTAATAAGAGAACACTCCAGATTTCTCTCATCCATTAAGGGAATCTCCCAACCTTCTGGAGCATGTTAGAAATTCAAAATATTACAATTCAGAAAAAAAAGCAAAAATACATTTGTAGTACAAGCAAGGTATTGGTGAGTACAGGGCAAAGTATTTCAGTACAGGGCAGCTATATCAGTGACATAGTAAAGTTACTTTTTAAGCAAATGAGCAGAATTATATCAGACCAATGATAGTTACCATTTATTGAGCACTTAGTAGTCAAACATTGAATGTACATTTTTCATTTATTCCTTACAAAGAACCAGAAAGGTAGGTTGTTGTTATTCCTAATTTTCACATGTGAAAATCAAGGCTCACATACATGTCCAAGACAACAAAACAAAGAGGTAACAGGACCAGGATTCAAACCACACTAATAACCACTTTAATGTAATGGGATTATCTAAAGCTTGATGCCTAATGTAGTATTTTACTCCAATGTTTGTTAATAAACTATTATAGAATAACTATTCTTGTTTGAGAACCGCCTAATAAGAGTATCCAGAATAAAACCTGCAAGCCAAGAAGGAAGAAACGTAAACATTAAAACCGTAAACGTTATTTAACATTGTTGATTTTAAAAGCAAGGGCATTTAAGACATGCTACCATTAATAACCATGTGCTCCAGGCTATTTCAAACTGAAAGATCAACAATTATTTCCTGCGCAGCGAGCTTACAAATTACAAAGGCAAACAAGAAACAAATATAGAGTGAAAATAGAAAATATATGGGGGTTTAAGAGGAGAAGAAAGGTCAGTGTTCCCAACAACCAACATTGAATCTATTTCCTGTTTTCTCTGGGTAATAACAAAAACCTGGAAGAAATTATATTTAAAGAAGTGTGAGAAATAGGAATCCCACCCTGCTGCTACTGCTTCATAATCAGTCTTCCAAAATGATCTTGAGGAGGGAATCCAAGATGGCGGCATAGGTAAACACCTAAACTGCTGCCTCTGACAACAATTTAAACTGCAACTAAAAGATAAAACGTCTATCACCCAGAACCACGGGAAAGCTGGCTGAGTGGAAGTTCTACAACTAGAAGGAAAGAGAAAAGAGCATTGAGACGTGCACGAGCGAGGAAAAGCTGAGGTACGGAGGCGCGTGATCCGGGCTGGCTGCGGGCGACTGGGTGCGTTGCTTTTTTCAACCCAAACGGAGACAAGCCCCCGATTACTCTGAAATCCAGTCTCTGGGGAGACGCGGGGGACCCAAACTCCTACGGGGAGAAGCTGGACTGTCTGCCAGTGAGAGTGGCTTGCTAGCAGAGCTGCGCGCAGGAATAATTGTTTACTGAACTGGGGCACAGGATTCCAGGACACAGTCGGGACACAGAGCGGGCTTACTAGCAGCCATTGCTGTTTGCCACGCCCTAACCTAGTGACGCCCTGAGACCCCGCCCCACACAACCTACAAACCCACCCAAGCTCCAAGCAGCTCAATTAGCATAAGAAAGCCTGCCCTATTGAAGCTTAACCTAGAAAACTTGCAGCCCGGGTCAGACAGCTCCAAAACCTCCAAACCCCAAGCAAAGAGGAGAAAACTGCAGCTCTCACTGTAGCTCCTGCTGAGTGGCCTCAGACAGTAGCTGACCTGCACCCCATTGGAAATCCAGAAGCCAGTGTACCTAGTGGTCAGTGTGAGACAACAGATTTCAACTCCTCACATCCATAAGTGACACATTCAAGAGGCAGACTCAGTGAGCACCAAAGCCCCACTGAAACAAGTCCTGCCCCATAAGCGCAGCACTTCTTCCATTATAGACACAGGGAGTGCTCACAGCTAATTGGCCTGGAGGTCAATTCCTCCCAGCGTACCAACAGCAATTCAGGCTTAACTACACCAAGACTTTGCACTCAGCCCACAAAGGGGTGTACCAAGAGCATCCACATCAGGTGATTGGGGAGGCTGAGCTACTGCCCCCTATAGGTCACCTACCACACAAAGCCACTCCATCAACACAGGGAAGAAGCCAAAATGCAGAAACAAAGAAACATGTCACGAATGAAAGAAACGGAGGAAAGCAAACTACTGGATGACATAGAGTTCAGAATCACATTTATAAGGTTACTCAAGAATCTTCTAAAAACTGCCGAGAAACTTGATGACACTTCTGAGGAGCTTAGTGAGACCTTCAAGGACCTTAATGAGAATGCCAAAAAAATGGAAAAGGATCAGTCAGAAATGAAGCATACACTGTCTGAAATAAAGAATATACAGAAACTCAACTGTAGATCAACATACCCCAAGAATCAAACCAAAGATCTGAAATATGTGGAAACAAAAGACATCCAACCAGAAAAACAAAAAGAAAAAAGAATCCAAAAATATGAAGATAATGTAAGGAGCCTCTGGGACAACTTTAAGCGAAACAACATCCGAATTTTTGGGGTGCCAGAAGAAGGGAGAGAGCAAAATATTGAAAACCTATTAGAAGAAATAATGACAGAAAACTTTCCCTACCTGGTGAAAGAAATAGACTTACAAGTTCAGGAAGCGCACAGAACCCCATACAAGAGGAACCCAAAGAGGACCACACCAAGACACATCATAATTAAAATGCCAAGGGCAAAAGACAAAGAGAGAATATTAAAAGCAGCAAGAGAAAAACAGTTAATTACCTACAAGGGAGTACCCATACGACTGTCAGCTGATTTCTCGGCAGAAACTATGCAGGCCAGAAGGGAGTGGCAAGAAATATTCAAAGTGATGAACAGCAAGAACCTACAACCAAGATTACTCTACCCAGCAAAGCTATCATTCAGAGTTGAAGGTCAGATAAAGAGCTTCACAGACAAGAAAAAGCTAAAGGAGTTCATCACCACCAAACCAGGATTACATGAAATGCTGAAGGGTATTCTTTAAGAAAAAGAAGAAGAAGAAAAAGGTAAAGATAAAAATTATGAACAACAAAATGACATCAAATACATACCTACCAACAAGTGAATCTAAAAATCAAGTGAATAAAAAATCTGAAGAACAGAATGGACTGGTGAATATAATAGAATCAGGGACATAGAAAGGGAGTGGACTGACGATTCTCAGGGGAAGCAAGTGTGAGGGTTGCGGGAAGAGATTGGACAAAAATCTTACTCCTATGGATGAAGACAGTGGTGGGGGGTAAGGGCATGGGGTGGGGTGGGGAATCAGGTGGAGGGGAGCTATGGGGGGAAAAAAAGTGGAACACCTGTAATAATCTGAACAATAAAGATTTAATTAAGAAAAAAAAATGATCTTGAGTCGAAGTAATCTGCTTCTGAGCACCTAAAAGACAGCAAGGAGCCTCAATATTAAAGATTTACAAAAATGGAAACATTTTTAAATCATCTTCAGGAAAGAAAGGAGAGTATAGAGCCACTGTTAAAATTTAAGAAAAATCACTGGCGTGAAAGGAAAATTATCAAAGATTTTTATTACAATAAAATCCAGAAAGTTAAAAATGGTGATATTTAGAAAGTTAATTACAACAGGAAGTTACAGAAGGAGAGTAACTAATGGTATCGAAGTACACAGATTTTTTTTTTAATTAATGAATTTGACCAAAATTATAGTTGTTTTGTAAAGAGAAGCTGATTGTATATGGATGAGAAGAAAATCACAAAGCAAACAGAAAATGTATCTAATGCATTTGGAGATGCCTGGTTAGAACCAGGTAAATGAAAAGGAGAGAAAAGAGTAGCCAGAAAAAAATACCACTGTTACAGTATATGTATGATGATTTAAAAAGACTTGGTCAATGAGGTTATTAGGGTACAGTTAGAAGGTGTGTTTAGGAGAGTAGAAACACAGAGGTACTGATGAGAGGGAAAAGCAAGTTTTCATTTTCAGAAAGGATGCAGGACTAGAGGAGAGAAAACACTTTTAGTCCCTGTAGGTATTTTAAGTACACATTTGTGGCAGATTTGTGTTTCAAAATAGGAATCTGAATGTTTTTTTATATTTCCCTCCCCTATTTTTATCTTACTAGTAAACCAAGGGCCTCTCTCCCACTCCAGCCCTCACCAGAACAGATACCAAGATCCAGGGACAATGCTGACCTATGGGCTAAGTCCAGATCCTCCTGTGTGTGCTTGAAGAACTGGCTATTCACTAAGGTGGATAAGAGTGTGCCTAGAGAGAGATCAGAGAAAAGGGTAATATGCAAATAGACCAAACAGCGGAACAACCCGTCGCTATGATATGCAGTGACCACCAGGGGGCAGACTCTCAACGCAGGAGCTGCCCCTGGTGGTCAGTGCACTCCCACAGGGGGAGTGCTGCTCAGCCAGAAGCTGAGCTCGCAGCTGGTGAGCACAGTGACAGTGGCGGGAGCCTCTCCCACCTCTGCAGCAGCGCTAAGGATGTCTAACTGTGGGGAGCGGGCCTAAGCCATCAGCTGGACATCCCCTGAGAGCTCCCGGACTGCAAAAGGGTGCAGGCCTGGCTGAGGGACCTTTCCCTCCCCCACCCCCCTGCTCAGTTCACAAATGTCGTGCACCAGGCCTCTAATATAGTGATAAAGGAAGAACTGATAGAAGGAACAAAGAGCCCTCAATGTGGCCAGGAGAAAGAGAATTTTTCATTAGAAAGTTCTTGGAAAAATTTCAAGAAGATGAGCCAACCTCAAGTGTGGATCACTCACCCTTTAAAAAAAATTTAAAAACAAAAAAACCTATGACCCATTTGTCATTTAACACTCCTGGATACATGTAGGCCTGGAAAGAAAGGAAGGGGAGCTTAAACATTCTGGAGGGAACAGGAGCATGCTGAAGAACCTCACTACCTAACCAGGTAGAACTAGACAAAAACAACTGGGAATTTTTCCTGAATGAAGTGGTAGAGGACCACGTGCCACTGTTATATATTCTGTTAACATGCCTATGGGATGTTAGCAATTTGGAAATCTGGAGGAAAATGAATAGATGGTCACATAGCAGAACTTAGAGAAGTATCCTCCTTTCAATCCAAAAGCAAGACATCATCGTCTCCATACTTTCTCTCTTTTTAAAAAAAAAAAAAAATATATATATATATATATATATATATATTTTTATTGATTTCCAAGAGGAATGGAAAGGGAGAGAGAGATAGAAACATCAATGATGAGAGAGAATCATTGATTGGCTGCCTCTTGCAGGATCCACACTGGGGATCTAACCTGCAACTTGGGCATGTGCCCTGACTGGGAATGGAACTGTGACCTCCTGGTTCATAGGTTGATGTTCAACCACTGACCTACGCTGACCAGGCTCTTTTCCTTCTTTTTAATATTATATTTCAGGGGTCCAGATATTAAGATTTGAGTTAGTATCACAAGACCAGTCAGTCACCAACCAATCATTTCATTCATCAATGACATAATTTGAGAGTTTAGTAAAGATTGAGACAATTCTAGCCATTGTTAATGAAAATTCATGCTTTACAGATATGCATATGATCTTGAATAAATGTGTGGGATTCCCATCATTCTATTATTAAAATAAGGCCTCTTTCAAATGAAGGTTCAACAATTACTCTAACTTCCTATTCATTCATTCATTCATTTAATGATTCATTTCTTCATCCGTGTATTCTTTCAGTATTAGAATACACAATTCTTATATGTACCCTTTTTAATAGCCATACAGAGGCATAAAAATATGAGTAAGAAATGATCACTACCTTCCATGGCATTACATATAGGAGATAAAATATTTAGAGGAGGAAAAACTAGAGTGATCAGGGAAATCTTCTTGGAGTTAGTGGCATTTGAACTGAGCTTTGAAAGTTGGGAAAATTCCAAAAAATGTCAGGAAAACATTCTGGACCAAGGAAATCTCACAAAAGCATGTGATGAAAATACTGTTAAGTATGGATTATGGAGAAATGTGCAAAGTTAATGTTCTATCTCTGGTAATGGTCTCTGTAAATCTCTCAGTTACCTGAAGGTGGCAAGCTGGGTTTATTTGAGAAACTCCAGGACCAACATTATCTGAAAGAAAAATGAAAGTACTGCTTCTCTGGAAAAAACACACATACACACAAACTTTCATTGACATTTATCTCATAAAATCAAAAAGTGGAAAAGATTAAAAATTATTATCACAATCATTTAAATAATGTGCATATTTAGTACTACTTATTTTAAGGCACGTAGATTTTATATTAAAATATTTTTCATTTTAATAGTTATTTTATTGTCCTTATTGATTTCTCAGTCATGATACAATGTTTTCTTTAGAGAAAAATGAGCTTATACTTTTAAGTTATTATTAAAGTCTGTGCTAAGCATTGTTTATAAGTCTATTGAGGGGTGTTTAGGTTTACTGAGGAGTAACTTCCAAATAGTAATTTTAGTAGATCGTTGTGAGTTTTATGAATTTTGACAAGTATATATGCTTTATAATCACCACTATTATAAAGATATGAAACAGTTTTATCACTCTAACAAATTCCTTTATGCTGCCTTGTGGGCAAGCCCTTCCTTCACTTCTAGACCCTGACAACCACTGAGCTGTTTTCTGTCTGTATAGTTTGACCTCTTCCAAAATGTCATATGAGTGGAATCATATAATATGTACTCTTTTTTGGTCTGGTTTCCTTCATTTAGCATAGTTTCTTTGAGATTCATCTATATTTGAATGTAGTTGTAGTATCAATTATTTAACCCTTTTTATTACTGAACAATATTCCATTATATGAATGTACCACAATTTATCAATTCCTTAGCTGAAGGACATTTACATTGTTTTGAGTTTTTGGTGATTATGCATAAAGTCACTATAAATATTCACACACAGGTGAATCATACATTTTAGGTGATCATACATTTTCATTTCTCTAGAAGTAGAATTGGTGGTTTGAGTGATAAATGTATATTTATAATAAACTGCCAAACCGGTTTTCCAAAGAGATTGGACTTCTCTTTGCACTTCTACCAACCATGTATGAGAATTCCAGTGGCTCCACATCCTTGCTAACTTGGTGTTGTCAGTTTGTTTGTTTGTCTAACCCTTTTTATTAGGTAGTAGTGGCATGTCATTACGATTTTAATTTGCATATACCTGGGACACTGACGTTAAACATCTTTTTAGGTATTTATTTGCCGTCCATATATCTTTGGTGAAGTATCCTTTCAAATCTTTTGACAACTTGTGCGTGGGAGAAAAGGTTTGTTTATTTTCTTACTAGTATTATTGAGTTTTGAGAGTTCCTTATACATTCTGGATTAAAGTCCTTTATCAGATATATGCTTTGTTAATATTTTTGGCCTAGTCCATAGCTTGTCTTTTAATTTTCTTAATGTGTCTTTCAAAGAGAAGTAATCCTTAATTTTGATGAAGTCCAAATTATCAGTGTTTTTCCTTTGATTGTGCTTTTGCCTAATCCAAGGTCACAAAGATGTTTCCTTTTAGAGTTTTCAGTGTTAGGTTTTACATTTAGATTTTAATCCGTTTTGAACTGACTTTTTTTTTTTGGTATGGGTTAAAGTTATATATATGCAATTATTCAAGCAGCATTTCTTCATAGGGGAAAAATTTAGCAAAGGAAGTGACTTACACTTAAATTATACAGTTAAAATCTGTGATACATCTTTTGAGAGTTTGAGAGTTTTTTCAACTTTTTAGAGTTTTTAAAAAATCCAAATATTTATTTTTCAAATATTACACCCAAGTATTTAAAAAAGCAATTTGTATCTCGGTTCTTCTATCTCTCATTTTATTTCACTCAACAGTGTCGGGATTTCGAGGCATTTTTTAATGGCACTCTCTCTGCACTACTGTAACTAGAATGATGGAATGTTAAACTGTAGAGCATGCCAGTCTCATTTGAGAGATGAGGAGATTGAGACTTCAAGATCTTCAGTGACTTGCCCAGGCCATGCAGCCAGACAAAGGCAGAGAAAAGGTACAGCTTTCCAAATCTCCAGGCCACTGCTCTTTCCACTCGCGGTTTGTGGCCTCCTTATTGAATGTGTCACCAACTTTATTTCTGTTTTAAATATAGATATTTGTTGCATCAGTAGGCTTTTATCTAAAATTTCATTTTCAGTGCTTTTCCATCTAGTACATGAAATTTGACTGAGCAATTTTTACAAAATACCTCTAAGCTTTACCTAATGCCACTGGGTTCACAATTCTCATCACAAAGTAAGTACACACAGAGAAAGGAAATATGATGTAGACAGAGAAAACAATTCTAGGGGTTATTGGTCTCAGTAATCTAGTGATTACTAAAATACTGAGATTGTAGTTGATAATTCTAAGACTTTGCATATGTGCAATCATTTTTACTTTAAATGAGCTACATCTCTTTTCATTTAATTGTAAATTAGGCAAAAAAATTGTTCTTTCTACCTCATGGAACTTTTAGCAACCTGATGGAATTAAATCTAGTTTTGCCTTACACACACAAAAAAATATATGAAGTGGAAATATCTAGATGCCAGAAACAAATAGGCAATGCAAATCTACAGGAAAATAAAGAACTGTTCTGTGGGGGCAGACTCCTGGGAGGACATTGTCAGGGTGCAAGAAAGCTATATATATAAAACCCTAATATGCAAATAGACCAAACAGCAGAACGACCAATCAGGGGACACATACGGAACCATCAGAGGGCACATGTGGAACATGGTGGGTGTCGGGAGCAGGGGGCAGAGTGCAGAACATGGTGGGCATCGGCAGCAGGCAACAGAGCACAGAACATGGTGGGCATTGACTGTGCTGGGATGGTGGAGCAGGTGAGTGGGCCCGCCAGACCAAGGCAGGGCACCAGTCGCTGTCATCAGGGTGAGCCTCTGGTAGTTAATGAAAATTCTTTGCTCCCATGCACCCTGATCCCACCCAGTGCTCACTCCTGCTGCCGGTGCTGGAGCTGCTGCTCACATCTGCTGCTGGCGCCCAGCGCTGGCCCTGATTGCTGGGCTCCATCAGCAGGTGCAAGTGGCAGCTGCTGGCCCCAATTGTCCCTGAGGGCTTCTCCACCTCCCCTGCTCCACAGGGGCGATCAGGGCAGCAGCCGCCTCTTGCACCTGCTGTTAGCACAGGCCCCAATCGTTCCATGCCATCAGCGGGTGCAAGTGGGGCCGGCACTACCAGCACATGGGAGCAGAGGTGGTGGGAGCGGGGCTGCCGGCAGACAGGGGACCAGGGGCTGTGGTGGGAGGGGCCGGGCAGGGGTGCGGAGGATGGGCCGACACCTGCCCTGTGCCCACCATAGTTTTTTTCAAGGTGCATGAATTTGTGCACTGGGCCCCTAGTTTCCATAGAACAGACATCCCCTACTGAAGATGAGCTCACAACAACAAAATAATTACATATTCCATGAGGAAATAAGCCATCATGAGAAAGATCAGGAACCCCAACAAACAGGAAAACTGGACGCCAAGAACTAGAAATATCAGGGAAATCTAAAAGGGGCTATCAGCCTGTTTTAAATTAAAAAGATAATAGAAACCACAAGAAAACATTATGAAAGCAGATTTTCTTAAATAATGAAATTAAACATTTAAAAATAAAAACATATATCCACTGAAATTAAAAACCTTGAACAGTTTAAACAAATCAAGAGAAAATCATTCCAATATTTTCTTTGTATATTAGAACTATATAGTGTGGTACATTTTTGACCCCACTTTACAAATTTTTATAGGATTATTATTTTCAGGTTGCTTTTTCTGCTGGTGTTAATACCTTTCTAAAGTCCTATGTTTTACCCCTTTTGAAATTAACTGTAGTCCCCATTGTATTGACCAGGGAGGCTCCAAATGCAAATACCACTTTTGTTTATTCCGGAATTGGCAGGTGTAAAACACGAAGCATGGGCCAGTCAGTTCTTTGTAGTCACAAGAAAATGCACCCCAGCCGTTCTGCCTTGCTTTTTAATTTGTTCCTTTTCTCTGGTCTAAAGAATTAGGACCACAGGTAGCCCCGTGCACCCCGACCACCATTCCTCACCTCGTGACCATTCCCCTGGGTAACACAAAACATTTCATAGGCCAGTCCCAGTACCTAGTAACAAAAGAAAGACACATGGCAGATCATGATAATGATTTTGTCTTTCTGTAATGATGGTGGAGGGGAAGGAGGGGGAACCACCAAAATCTGATGCTGTATAATAATCACTTTGTTATTCACATTTCCTCATGAATTTTAATGTCCCATCCATTTTCTCACAACTTATCCCCACAATTCTGTGTGAGCCTTTACAGAATATTATTCTCTTATCTCTTTCTTTCTTTCAAGGGTGTAATTATTCAATCTAAACCAAAAGGCTTTAGGATGTTGCCTTTTTTTTTTTTTTTTACTGTATTGGTCAAAAGAGCTGGTCTAGGTCCACATTAAATAACGTAGAAAGATCAAGCTGGGCACTTATGATTTCTGCACTGTTTCCTACAGGTATGTTACTTAATGTTAACCTTTACTTTGTAATAATTACCTGGAACTTCAAGCAATCATAAATTGTGCCTTTTAAAAGAAATCATAATTAGTTGCACTCATGAAGGTACATGATTTTGTTCTGTGTTCTAAAAGTTAGGGAAGTGGATGCTGCGGGAATCCAAGATGGCGGCGTAGGTAAACACCTAAACTGCTGCCTCCCACAACAATTTAAACTGCAACTAAAAGACAAAACATCTATCACCCAGAACCACGGGAAAGCTGGCTGAGTGGAAGTTCTACAACTAGAAGGAAAGAGAAAAGAGCTTTGAGACGTGCACGAGCGCTGAAAAGCTGAGGTACGGAGGCGCGTGATCCGGGCTGGCTGCGGGCGACTGGGTGCGTTGCTTTTTTCAACCCAAACGGAGACAAGCCCCCGATTACTCTGAAATCCAGTCTCTGGGGAGACGCGGGGGACCCAAACTCCTACGGGGAGAAGCTGGACTGTCTGCCAGCGAGGGTGGCTTGCTTGCAGAGCTGCGCGCAGGAATAATTGTTTACTGAACTGGGGCACGGGACTCGCGGATGCCTTTGGGGACACAGAGCCAGCTAACTAGCAGCCATTGCTATTTGCCACGCCCTAACCTAGTGGCACCCTGAGGCCCCGCCCTGCACAACCTACAAACCCACCCAAGCTCCAAGCAACCGAGTTAGCATAAGAAAAGCCTGCCCTATCGCAGCTTAACCTAGCAAACTTGCAGCCCGGGTCAGACAGTTCCAAAACCTCCAAACCCCAAGCAAAGAGAAAACTGCAGCTCTCACTGTAGCTCCTGCTGAGTGGCCTCAGACAGTAGCTGACCTGTACCCCATTGGAGATCCAGAAGCCAGTGTACCTAGTCGTCAGTGTGAGACACCAGATTTCAACTCCTCACATCCATAAGTGACACATTCAAGAGGCAAACTCAGTGAGCACCCAAGCCCCACTGAAACAAGTCCTGCGTGTCTCCAGCACAGCAGTTCTTCCATTATAGACACAGGGAGTGCTCACAGCTAATTGGCCTGGAGGTCAATTCCTCCCAGCGTACCAACAGCAATTCAGGCTTAACTACACCAAGACTTTGCACTCAGCCCACAAAGGGGTATACCAAGAGCATCCACATCAGGTGATTGGGGAGGCTGAGCTACTGCCCCCTATAGGTCACCTACCACACAAAGCCACTCCATCAACACAGGGAAGCAGCCAAAATGCAGAAACAAAGAAACATGTCATGAATGAAAGAAACGGAGGAAAGCAAACTACTGGATGACATAGAGTTCAGAACCACATGTATAAGGTTACTCAAGAATCTTCTAAAAACCGCTGAGATACTTGATGACACTTCTGAGGAGCTTAGTAAGACCTTCAAGGACCTTAATGAGAATGCCAAAAAAATGGAAAAGGATCAGTCAGAAATGAAGCATACACTGTCTGAAATAAAAAATATACAGAAACTCAACTGTAGATCAACGTACCCCAAGAATCAAACCAAAGATCTGAAATATGTGGAAACAAAAAACATCCAACCAGAAAAACAAAAAGAAAAAAGAATCCAAAAATATGAAGATAGTGTAAGGAGCCTCTGAGACAACTTCAAGCGAACCAACATCCGAATTTTTGGGGTGCCAGAAGAAGGGAGAGAGCAAAATATTGAAAACCTATTAGAAGAAATAATGACAGAAAACTTTCCCTACCTGGTGAAAGAAATAGACTTACAAGTTCAGGAAGCACACAGAACCCCATACAAGAGGAACCCAAAGAGGACCACACCAAGACACATCATAATTAAAATGCCAAGGGCAAAAGACAAAGAGAGAATATTAAAAGCAGCAAGAGAAAAACAGTTAATTACCTACAAGGGAGTACCCATACGACTGTCAGCTGATTTCTCGGCAGAAACTATGCAGGCCAGAAGGGAGTGGCAAGAAATATTCAAAGTGATGAACAGCAAGAACCTACAACCAAGATTACTCTACCCAGCAAAGCTATCATTCAGAGTCGAAGGTCAGATAAAGAGCTTGACAGACAAGAAAAAGCTAAAGGAGTTCATCACCACCAAACCAGGATTACATGAAATGCTGAAGGGTATTCTTTAAGAAGAGGAAGAAGAAGAAAAAAGTAAAGATAAAAATTATGAACAACAAAATGACATCAAATACATACCTACCAACAAGTGAATCTAAAAATCAAGTGAATAAAAAATCTGAAGAACAGAATGGACTGGTGAATATAATAGAATCAGGGACATAGAAAGGGAGTGGACTGACGATTCTCAGGGGAAGCAAGTGTGAGGGGTGCGGGAAGAGATTGGACAAAAATCTTACTCCTATGGATGAAGACAGTGGTGGGGGGTAAGGGCATGGGGTGGGGTGGGGAATCAGGTGGAGGGGAGCTATGGGGGGGGAAAAAAGTGGAATACCTGTAATAATCTGAACAATAAAGATTTATAAGAAAAATAAAATAAATAAAATAAAAGTTAGGGAAGCATTTGCAATATATCTTCTTCCTATTCCTCTTTGGAAGGCATAATCGTATTGAAATTCAGTCCCATATTATTACATAAAATTAGGCTAGATTTTAGGTATTTAGGGACACAAGCTGCCTTACTTATCTTTGTATTCTATGAAGTATCTAGTTCAAGGACTTCCAAATAGAAGACCCTCACAAATATTTGCTTAATAAATAAAAAGTATCTTTTGAAGAAGACAAATTGGTAATTGCTAGGTCTGGGGGTGGAAGGATGGAATTGCCTGCAGAAGGGGTGTCAGAGAACTTGTTACAGTGCTGCTAATATACAGTTTGTGGTGGTGATTATGACACAGCTGTATGTATTTATCACTGAAAATTGATCCACTTTATTATATGTAGACTAGAGGCCCAGGCCCAGTGTACGAAATCGTGCAGGTAGGGCCCCTAGGCCTAGCCTGCGATCAGGGCCATCTTCTGCCTGTTCGCCAGCCCCAGGCCGAACGCTGCTTCCACTGCCGGGGCAGGTAGGTCTCGGGCACGCCCTGCAACTTCTGTCAGTGCTGCAAGCCCCAGTAGCAGCAGCAGCGGTGGCGGCAGCGCCCGTGTGAGTTGCCCCGAGTGGGCAGCGCGTTCCATCAGCAGCCAGCCCAACTCACATGCATGGAGGTCAAATCACCAGCACCCGCTTTCCTGCCGGCCTGAGCGCCCGAGCAGTTGGGGATGAGCTGGTGATCCCAACGGCCTGACAGCCAACCCCGTCCTCCCATCACCCACCCCGGTTCCCCCATTCACCATCGCTGATCCATAAGCCTGTGGGCCAGGGGGAGGGACCAAGAGGTCAGCCAGTCCACCTGCTCACTGGTCCCCAGTCCCGCCCTGCCGCCACCCACCTGCTTCCCTATGGTTCCCCATTCACCTGGGGATAGCGGGGTGGGGGAGGGGAGGGACCGAGAGGTGGTCAATGCACCTCATGGTGACTGGTCGAGCAGTCGTTCCCGGTCGTTACCCTTATGGTTCCTGGCCTTTTATTATATAGGATTACCTCAAGAAAGCTGATTAAAGAAAGGATCTTATAATATTATGGTTTCCTTACAGGAAATAACTAATAACAAATGCTGTTAACAAATAACTAGCACATTTTTTTTTTTTACTTAATCAAATAACATGGTTTTCAATTAACCTTGAAAATTCCTAATTTCTTGATGGATGACCATCAATTTATTAAATACTACCATATGTCTGGTCCTATACTAGTTGATGTATGTTCTTTTTAAAATTCCTGCACCATTAAGTACTGTCAAATAAGAATTTTGATTCCTACATGCTATACACCGAGGCTCAGAAAGATTAGGCAAACTTGTCCAAAACCAGATTACTTAAAAAAAAATACCAGTGCATGCACGAATATAGTTTCAGGGGAACTTCAGGGGTCAGATAAGTTGGTCCAAAAAGTGCCTATGGCAATACAAAATAAAACATTTAGTTCAGCAAGTAATTACATGTGCTTGCTCAGCGACAGGCACTGTGCTATATATTTTGGGGAATGTAATGCTGAACTATATAGACTTTGCTGTCAAAGTCTATACCATATCGCATGGGATGCATAAATAAATAGCAATGATACAAAGCAAAGTGTGGGGCTGGAACACGATTAGAGACAATCTTGCATCGAAGGAAGAGGAAGTAGCTTCAACTTGCACCGAGCTGATTAATTTAAAAGATACAATCAGCCACCAAGAGGAGTTTGGAGAGGGTCAAGCTGGATGATTTTGAGATCACTAAAGAAAAACACTTTTCTCCTCCCCTCACTCTACTTATTTATTCTGAGTTCAAAGCTAATCTCACAACCTACGAGTGTGCCTGGGGTTGAGGGTTTGATTCCCAGTCAAGGGCACATCCCCAGCCCTGGTTGGGGCACATGCCGAAGGGAACCAATTGATGTTTCTCTCTCTCCCCCTCCCCACCTCCCTCTCTCCCTTCCCCTCTCTCTAAAAAAAAAAAAAAAAAAAAAAAAATCAACGGAAAAAATATCCTCAGGTGAGGACTACCACATACACACACACAAATCATGTCGAGAAGTTTGCATTCTAGGGCAATCCCAAGTGAAATGAGAAGGAGTAATGAGAAGGAAAAAAATAAGTAAATAACTACAATGAGCAACAGTGCTATGGCCTCTGCTCCAGCCGGGCTGGGGTGCAGAGAGCCCAGACTGCTTCCAGGGGAGCGCTCCTGATTGTGACATCACATGCATCCCCTTGGCGATGGAGCTCAAGGCTGCGAAGGAAGACTTCAGATGGAGACTAGGCAACAAGATCGGTCCCTGGACGCGTCTCCTGAGTGGCACTGAGTGGAGGCATCAGGGGGCTGGAGCCTTGTGAACAGGGAATCTGCCCCCCAACACTTGGAAGGGCCTGCGTGTCAGTGATGAGACATGGGGTACGATGTAACCCGCTTCCGGGGGGATGTTGACGAAGATCTGATCTGTCCGATTTGCAGCGGAGTCTTGGAGGAACCAGTGCAGGCCCCTCACTGTGAGCATGCCTTCTGCAATGCCTGCATCACCCAGTGGTTCTCTCAGCAGCAGACGTGCCCGGTGGACCGCAGCGCAGTGACGGTTGCCCAGCTGAGCCCAGTCCCTCGGATCGTGCAGAACATGCTGTCCAAGCTGCAGATCACCTGCGACAACGCTGCCTTTGGCTGCAGTGCTGTTGTCCGGCTTGACAACCTCATGTCTCACCTCAGCGACTGTGAGCACAACCCAAGGCGGCCCGTGGCCTGCGAGCAGGGCGACGGCCTGGAGATGCCCAAAGAGGAGCTGCCAAGCCAGCACTGCATCCCGCACCTGCGCGCAGTGGTACGGCAGCAGCAGAGGCGCCTCGCAGAGCTGGAGAAGACCTCGGCCGACCACGCACAGCAGCTGGCGGAGCAGAAACGAGCCATCCAGGAGCTGAAGGCACACCTGGCTGCAGCGCACGGTGCCAACCCCGACCCGCGACGCCTGGAGGAGCCCCGTGAGGACAATGAGGTCCTACAGTGGGTGAACTCCCTGCAGCCAGCGAGAGTGACCCGCTGGGGAGGGATGATCTCCACCCCGGATGCTGGCCTCCAGGCGGTCATCGAGCGCTCCCTGCTGGACAGTGGCTGCCCTGCCTCTGTTGTCAGCGAGCTGATCGAAAACGCCCACGAGCGGAGCTGGCCCCAGGGTCTGGCCACGCTGGAGACGAGACAGATGAACCGGCGGTGCTATAAGCACTACGTGGCCAAGCGCGTCCCTGGCAAGCAGGCTGTGGTCGTGATGGCCTGTGAGAACCAGCACATGGGCGAGGACATGGTGCAGGAGCCCGGCCTTGTCATGATATTTTCGCATGGCGTGGAAGAGATGTAGGTCTCGGCGGGAGCCTGTCAGGTGGGAAAGCCAGAGTCCCTTCTTTTGCCTAATTTCTCCCCCTACGGTGTCTGTTGGGAAAGTCCCCATCTCGAGATCTATGTTCCTGCTCAGGGTCTCCGGTTCCAGACCTGTTCAGAAAGCACACACATACGCACCGTCTCCTCAGGATCAGAATGGAGGGAGGACTCTTTCACCGTTCCCCTCCGCCAAAACCAGGGACCCTGCGCAGGCGCAGGCCTGTTGACTCTACACCTGGAGAGGGCAGCTTTGGGGAGGTGACATCCTAAAGGAATAGTAAGGGTGGAACCACAACCCTAGACACAGCGAGCCGATAGCTGGCCACCATCGAGGTCCTTGGGGAAGACTGGACCTCCGGGCCAGCAGCACCTTGCTTAGCCCCTGGGCCTGCAGGTGTGCAGGTTGGGGTGCTGGAAATGTCCAGAGGAGCTCTTCTTTCCTATACTTCCTCTTCATTAGGGAGAGGCAGGAGTGGGGGCGGGGGCACGTCTGTTGGGGGGACTATGCTCAGCAAGCAGGCCGTAGTGCTTCCCCTTCTCTGGCGCTGTGCTAGCTCTGACATTTCACACCCTCCCACTTTTTTATATTTTTTGAATGGCCTGGTCACGGCTACCCCACTTTTCCAGCCCAGCCACATTGTTGGCAATTTAATTTACTTTTTTTTTTTTTTTTAAGAAAGGAAAAAGAAAAATTAACGAAGCTTAAAACTTTTCTTTAGCTGTTCCTGTGACCGGGGTTCTGGACAGGGTGGGACAGGGCTGGGGTGTGCTTGATAACGTTTCCTTCCCAGCACAGCCTTTGGCTTCAACTGAGGAAGGGCCAAGGGGGTCCTGGGCTGGACTTCGGTCTGCCCCACCCTCCATAACCCCATCTGAGGCGAGGAGCTCCCTCTCGTCCCCCGATGGATGTGATAGTCCTGCACTGATGCCTGTGCGCCGGAGAACTGCGCTCCCGGCCCCTCTGGAATAGAGTAGTAATTTTGAAGGAACCCCCCCCACCACCACCACCCACACACACACACCATTTCCTTGGAGATTACAGCCAGGCTCTAAGCTTCACCAGGCAAGGTGGGATACACTTTCTGTCTTTGTCTCTGAGTGAGGGCTGTACCCTCTCTCACCCATGCCCCTGCAGGACCTCAGCTCCATTTCAGGCTTCCCTTGACCCCTGGGTGACGGGCAGAGTAAGACAAGGGGAGGGATAGAGGGTGTGATTATTTTCATATGCAGGTGGGAGTGGGGTTAAAGAGAGTTGGCCGTATAACAGCTGTTTCTCTTTATGGAGTTTTATTCTAGGCCAGCATGCAGTAGGTCTGGGTAGTTGGGTCAAGACTCCACTGGGCCTGGCTGGCCTGATTCAGTGGTTGAGCCTTGACCTATGAACCACGAGGCCATAGGTAGATTCCCAATCAGGGCACATGCCTGGGTTGGGGGCTAGATCCCCAGTAGAGGGCGTGCTGGAGGCAGCCGATCCATCACTGATTCTCTCCCATCATTGATGTATTGATGTTTCCATCTCTCTCTCCCTCTCCCTTCCTCTCTGAAATCAATAAAAACCCAGGCATATGCCTTTACCGGGAATTGAACCGTGATCTCCTGGTTCATAGGCTGATGCTCAACCACTGAGCCATGCCGGCTGGGCAATAAAAATATATATTAAAAAAAATAAAAGCCCTAACCGGTTTGGCTCAGTGGATAGGGCGTCGGCCTACAGACTGAAAGGTCCCAGGTTCAATTCCGGTCAAGGGCATGTACCTTGGTTGCAGGCACATCCCCAGTGGGAGGTGTGCAGGAGGCAGCTGATCGATGTTTCTAACTCTCTATCCCTCTCCCTTCCTCTCTGTAAAAAATCAATAAAATATATTTAAAAAAAATAAGTAGATAAATAAAGACTCCACTAGGAGTGGAGTGGAGGGATACAGCTTGAAGGGTGTAGGGAGCAGTTGTATGTTCCAGCTTCAGGACACTGAGCTCAGGAATTTAAAAACGCTGCTATACTTGGTCTGGTTACTACATCTCTTCCACTCCCCACGGCCCCGCCTGCCTCATCAAGGCCCATCCCCGCCTGTCCGCATCCTCAGATGAGCCAGGAAGCTCAGCTGAGGCTTCCCCCTTCCCACTAGCGGCTCTGCAGGTTGTAGGTTGTGTTACAGGTGCTGCTCCACGGTGCTGACTGCACTAATAATACACCTTCCCCTCAACTCTCTAAATCCTTAATTCAGCATCACTCCCCTTCTGGTGAAGGTTTCTCCTCTGCTCTGACCTTTTTCTCCTCTTAACTCCCCCTCCTCCTTCCCCACTTTGTCACCTACCCTTGTCTTAAGAGCAAGCCCTTGTTTTAGGAGGCAGTCTGCCTGGGGTTAGTGGGCACCTCACACCTTCTTTGCCCTCTGTGCCCTCCTACACCCTTCCCTCCTGCCTCCTGCTCTACAGCAGCCAACACCCGCTCTCCGTGATCTGAGTTCTGTGCGTTTTTTCAGGTCTGCCTCTGCCTCAAATCCCACACCTTGTGCTCCTGTGGCCTGACAACGTTCCGCAGAAGATAGGCATGTACCTCTCTCCCGCGTTTCATCTTTGCTTTGGAGTCTGGGATTCCATCGTAGGCAGGGAAGCCCCCACCCCACCCCCATGCCTTCTAACCAAGGAAGCAAATGTCTGGACCCACCGACTACCTGCTGTGCTTGTCAAACCTCGATACACTCTTTTGTAGGCATGTGCTGCCACCTCTTCCCTGTCATGAGAAAAAGAAAATATTCTTTTTCCTGAATAATAAATATATATTTTAAAACTTCTGCCCTGCAGGTGTGGCTCAATGGTTGAGAGTATGAAGAGGAAGATTTTACCCTCTGTTGATAATAGCAATCCTTCTGCAAAGCTATTTGGCAATTTAAATTCAACTGTCCAAAAAAGTTTATGTCCCTTTATTCCTTCAGTTTTACTTCTGGGCTGTTATTTTCTGGAAATGATTAGACATAGATTTTTTAAAGTAATGCAAAAAGATGTTTCTCATCATTTAGAACAATAAATAAATTTAAATAATCTAGGTTGCAAAAGTAGGAACATAATTAAATAACTGATTATGTTTCCATATGATGAAATGCTATATAGTACTAAAAATAACTTTACAAAGACATTTAGGATTTTAATGACACAGGTTATAAATATTACGGTTGTATAGAATACATGTTTATGTATGTAACCGATGTATATGCATATATAATCAGTATGTGTGTATATGAACATCTACTGACAGAACCAGCTACATAATTTGTAGGGCCCAGTGCAAAATGAAAATGCAGTACCTCTTGTTCAAGAATTATCAGTAATGCAAGACAGCAATAGTAGAGCCTCATACCAAGTGTAGGGCCCTCCTGAACGTGAGGCCTGTGTGACTGCACACGTCCCATGCCCCTGAAATTGTCTCTGACTATGGAAAAAAGACTGAAGGAATATATCCCAAAATGTCAACAGCCATTAATTTTGGGCTTAGGTTTTAATGATGATTTTTATGTCATGCATTTTATCCATTTTCACAATAGGCATAAATTTTATAATCAGTGAAAAAATAGTATGTCTTTAAAAAAAACACAAATAATACTGAAAGCAGCACTACAGTGAATTGCACTATATTTTGGTTTTAAAGCCTTTAAAATATGCATCTTGGGCCACTGGGCATAACAGATCATCTTTTTAAAAGAGTGTATGTTATGTTTTTAAGTCACTGTAAAGACTATTGCAAAATATAAAAATGAAATCAGTTCTTGGCTAAGTGAAGGAAGCAAGCCAAGCTGAACCACAAATACCATATTTCCATCTATTTTTGTCCCGTGTAGAATTAGCTTCGGTTGGGCCCTGAACATTTGCTTGAATGGCGCAATGCTAAAAATTTCTCCTCCGGTCTCACTTACATTCATACACAGACGGCCGCACAAGCACAGGGCAGGAAGACCTGCAGGAGGCCGATTGCATCCTGAGCACTTACTTCAGGAAGGATTCAGCAATACTCTTCTCCCCTCTAAATGGAAGAAAGGTTGCACCTGGAAGACAATAAAAGACACCTTAAATGCGAGAGCACTGAGTCAAAAAATTACAGAGGGTATTTGCAATGCATTCTCTTAGAAGTCACGCAGAGAAGCCTCAGGTTGAGCTGCTAATGACTTATAACGTGTCATTTTGGCACTAATGGGGTACAAGAGCCAAGGCAAATCACTCGATCCTTTTAGTGCCCCCGCAGACAATCTGTCTACAAAGGATTGCCCCCGCAGACCCTTTGGGTGCAGGCTTCATATTTTGGTGTATTCTCTGCTGCACTGACACTCAATTACCCCCTCCCCCTCCCCGCACACAGCAAAGAGGAGATTCATGCTAATTTTGTGTCTAGTCTGTAAATGTGCACACATTTAAATTTTACTCGTTCAGTGATTACTTGTTAATTTAACAAATATCATGGCAGCATCTACTATTTGCCAGGGACTGTGCTAGCTGTTCCTGGGGATAAGCACCCAGCAATGTAAACCTGGTCCCTGTCCTATTGGGGCTCATAGTTTAATAGCTTGCAGTTTACTTTTAAGGAAAAGACCCAAAACAAATTATGAACAAATAATAGCAAATAAAGGTACTATAAGATATTTTTTGTTGTTGTTAAAACAAAAGCAAAGGAAAATTTTTAGACAATTTAGTTATAAGCACACTGTAGTTTTATTACAATTTGACCACAAGGGAAAGGCTTCTGGCAGACCAAAGATTCCTTCTTGGTAGAAAGATTTTATGGGAAAATTTAAAAGGTAATCTTTTTTTGATTGCATAGAAAAGAATGTTTGTTTAAGGTCACTCGAGTCAGTTACATGGATAGGTGATTCATTGTCCCAAAATAAACCAGTTAAAATTCAGAAAACGCCTTATGCATTTCATTAGGAATGCTCATTTCTTCCCAGTCCAGGTTTGGGACAATTTTTCTCTTACATTTTTATTTTTTTAAATATGTTTTTATTGATTTCAGAGAGGGAGAGGGAGAGAGAGATCATTGATTGGCTGCTCCCTGCACATCCCCTACTGGAGACAGAACCCGCAACCTGGGCATGCGCCCTTGACTAGAATCAAACCCTGGACCCTTCATTCCACATGCTGATGCTCTATCACTGAGCCAAACCAGCTAGGGCCCGGGCATTCTTACAGTATATTTTTGAAAGACATTTCCATGTACTTCCTCATTTCAGTTTTTAGCTGTAAACACATTCTGTCATCTAGTATCAGTCCACATTTAAAACACAGTGGTCGTTCCTATTTGTTGTGAAATCAGTGGCGGAGGTGGAGGTCATGGTGGGAGTCTTAATTTCATAGAACTGGCAGGAACAATGTTGCTGGAGCTAATATTTAAGTTGAGGAAGTCATATTTGAGGTCCAAAGGAAGACAAAAAGCTGGTCAAGTGAGATGACAGGGAAAAGCTGTCAAGTGAGATTTCATTGGGGGGAACAGCTTGGCTCTGAGAAAGGAGAGTAACTCAATGATGGCATTACCTGAGGAAGAGGACAGAGAAGATTTGAATCCAGTTCAGAAAGTTGAGAGATGGACACTGATTGCTCCATTCGGAGCCATATGCCAATCCCTTGGGTAAGGCACTATAAATAATGTGGGAGGAACTAGGGTGAGATGCTAAGACCAGAGGAAGGGAGATAAGAACCCAAGAAAGGAAGGGGCGGGTGACTTTTTCACATTCCCATAGAAGAAAGACCTTTGTAAAAACGGATTCCCTGAGGTCACTGTCCTTTTCTGCACATCAGGAAGAGTGACTTCTGTGATAGTGACATCAGGACCAGCCATGGGAAGCAGGAGCACTGCACTGGCAAAGGGAGGCCTGGGCTTATACCACCAACGCTAGGTGATATGCTCTGTTCTGCTGGTGACAGATCCTGACCCTACTTACCACTGGCTTCTGACAGACCCAACTCTCTAAAGATGGTTGGAAGAAGTAGATAAGAGAGGAATTAGGGCCCAGCCAGTGTGGCCCAGTGGTTGAGCATCAACCTATGAACCAGGAGGTCACGGTGCGATTCCCGGTCAGGGCACAAGCCCGAGTTGCAGGCTCACTTCCCAGTAGGGGTGTGTGCAGCACCCAGCCGAACAATGATTCTCTCTCATCACTGATGTTTCTCTCTCCCTCTCCCTCTCTCTCTGAATTCAATGAAAAAATTATATATAGTTCAATAAAATATACTGTATATTAGCCATAATTTAGCATCAAGCTAAAACCACATTACTCAAAACACAGTTTATAAGGAAACCCTCCCTAGACCTTTCCAAATGGCTTAGAATTTGAAGGAGGAGATAGAAGAGATTAGCCCCAGACCTCCAGCAGATGGATTTAGGTTAAATATGAGAACATCTTGAAATAGTGTTCTATTAGTCAGGACTTTTTATTATAAAGACAAAAATTCAACTCAAACTATCTTAAGCCACAGACTAACGTGGCTGGCATGGCTCAGTTGGTTTGACGTCATCCTCAGAACCTAAAGGTTGCTGGTTTGATTCCCAGTCAGGACACATATAAGAATCTTCTATATATACAAAAGGCTAAGTGACCAACCTGTACATATGACGTGCACTGGCAACTTAAAAATAAACGTTCACTCGCGCATGCGTGATACATATTAAGCTCTCACTGGCACCAATTGCACGCGTGTGTTACTATATCTGTCATTGTTGATTGTGAATTTGGTTGCTTTTGTTGACATTCTGAAGTTTAAAGAAAGCGGCAGCATCAACAGAATATGTCTGAAGACCATTAATAAATCACAAGGACAAACTCTAGACAGAGTAGTAATATTCCTACCTGAACCCATTTTCAGGCATGGTCAGTATATATGTTGCTTTCTCTCAAGTTCAAAGAGCGTATGATGCTAAAGTTAAAAGTTGTAAATACTTCATCACAGGGCAAATTAGTCAAGCACTCTGAAAGTGTTTTTACTCTTAATATGGTATACAGGGAGATATTAGAATAAGTTTAATCAATTTATCAGTCATTGTTTTTATCAATGTTGTTTTATATCATATTTTTGTTGTTTTTATGTCTGTTATTGTTATGTCATGTTGTTATTTGTTAATCAATTTATACATTATTTTCATATGCATTTTACTAATTTTCTTTTATCTCTGACACTTATATTATAAAGAGTGAATAACAATATTAAAATATTTCTTCTAATGAATTTCCTTTCAATGCACACGAATCTGTGCACCAGGCCACTAGTCAACCAATAAATGCATGAACAAGTAGCACAACAAATCAATGTTTCTCTCTCTCAATTCAAAAAAATAAATTTAAAAAAATAAAAGAGGAAGAGTCCACATCTGATCTGAAGCAGCCACAGCTGTGAGAATATGACTACTACATATTAGGTACGATGTTGGGCACATTTGGATAAGAATAATTTGAGATTTGTATTCATCTCCAAGATGTACCTCTCTGTATGAAGTTATATGGACAAAGATGTAGCTTCAGTTTCAAACTAGAAACCTGGCACCATCTCCTTGCAAATTAAAAATACCAGTGAATCATTTACATATCTCCTGGAAACCAAGAATAGTATACCTCCAGCAATTTGGATAATGCCGTGAATTGAAGTGTGTGTGTTTTTCTCTTTTTTAAAAATTCTAATTAAGCCATCCATCACTTCAAGGTGACAATTTTTTCAAGTATGCTCCTTAAAACCATTGAATTTTACTTGGTCTCCTATGGCAGGAAAAATTTTGACTGATAGGGGGAAATCTCATGTAAGTGGCCACCTGTTACTCTGCGGGGGGGCGGGGGGAGAAGGGGGAGAGTAGAGGAGTTTTCTCCTGTCCCTTCCATTGGAAAGCTCTCTCTCTCCTGCTCCACAGGATTCTGGCTGGCACACTCCATGGCGGTGGTTCCCAACCTTTTGTTGGCCAGGCCCCACCTAAGCATCTCTAAAATCTTGATGCCCCCCTGTGACATGTAATTCTTATTATTCAAAAAGTGAACTGCTAGTCATGTGGAGGAAGCCTAAAAAGCCATTAACTTGGTCTAAGCAAGCTTCCAAAGAACATGGCATCCACGAAAGGAAAAAAAAGAACGAAAGGACAATGGAAGTACTGAGGAAGAAATCACTAAGAAATTGTTAAAAAAATAATATAAAGTTTCAAAACATATAATAGAGAATTGAAATGCATAAATATGTCACAATATATGTATATTTATAGACTGTATATGAGGCCCCTAGAACCATAAAAATGTAAAAAAAATCACTATTAATAACTCATTCTCGAATTGCCCCCCTTAAAAATCAAATTGCCCCCCTGTGGGGCATGTGCCCCACGTTGGGAACCACAGCTCTATGGCCTTTTTTTTTTTCCACTTCCTCCATCAGTTATTAATCTTGGATTCAGACTTGTGCTGCAGTTTCCATATGGGACCGTACAAAAGCCAGGGGACAAAGTGCGGGCAAGAGTTTGGAAGGGGGGTAGCTTCATTTCTGTATAGTTGCCAGGCAGCACTTTTGATAGTTTGCTCCTTCAGAAATGCTCTTGGCCACATGGCAGCATCCTCTCCAGGGCTGAGGTCAGGGGTGAAAGAGAGATGCTGCCCTCCAGTGGTTTTCCCTGGTAACTACAACAGTGACTGTACCCCAGCTCATGCAGAGACTTCCTTGAAGACTTTCAGGAACCAACATCAGAGGCAGGGTAGGAGGGAGACAGATTTGCCTGGGAACAAGAGACAACAAAAGGCAGTAAAATGTCATATATTCTGTTAATGTGACTGCATCAGTACTCAAGTTGGTAAGAACTGGAGAACTATGGATTACATATATTATAAGTTTTCAATGAGAACATACTGCTTTTATAATCAGAGAACGTATATGCTTAAGATAGAAGAAGAGCTTAAACATTTATGTCGAACTGAGAAAGGTCCATGCAGCCTAGAAATGCAGAGTAATTAAAGATGAGGGGTTAGAAAAAAATTTAAGATCGAGGGTTATATAAATAAAGGTTAAAAGTTTACTTAAGTTGGGGAGTATATATGTTGAAAAACTGGGACCCTTGTGCATTGCTAATGGGAATGTAAAATGGTGCAGCTGCTGTGGAAAACTGTATGTCAGTTCCTCAGAAAATGTAACATAGAATTACCATATAACCCAGTAATTTCACATCGAGGCGCCAAAGAGTCAAACGCAGGGACTGGAACATACATATTTACACCCACATTCATAGCAGCATTATTCACAATAGCCAAAAAAATAGAAACAATCCAAATGTCCATCAGCAAATAAATGAATAAACAGAATGTCACATATGCATACAAAAGAATATTATTCAGTCTTAAAAAGGAAGGATATACTGACACATGCTACAACGTGAGTGAATCTTGAGAACATTATGCTAAGTGAAATAAGCCAGAAACAAAGGATATATACTGTGTGATTCTATTCCTAGGAGGTACCCAAAATAGGCCAATTCATAAGACAGAAATTATTAGAGGTTACCAGGGACTGGGGGGGATGGGGAAAGGGAAGTTATTCGTTTAATGGGTATAGAATTTCTGTCTGGAATGATGAGAAAGTTCTGAAAGTAGATAATGGTGATGGTTACACAACATTGTGAATGTACTTCATACCATTGAATTGCACATTTAAAAATGGTTAGAATGGTACATTTGCCCAACCATGGTGGCTCAGTGGTTGAACATCAACCTATGAACCAGGAGGTCACAGTTCCATTTCTGGTCAGAGTACAGGCCTGGGTTGGGGGCTCGAGCCCCAGTGGGGGGCATACAGGAGGCAGCCAATCAATGATTCTCTCTCATCACTGATGTTTCTATCTCTTTCACCTTCTCCCTTCCTCTCTGAAATAAAATATAGTTTACAAAATAAATAAAATGGTACATTTTATGCCATGTATGTTTTGCCACAATAAATACATGTAATAAAACATTTTACCAAAAAAATCCAGTAAAATGGATTCATTGTTTTATCTTTAAAGAAATAGAAAACGTTTCTTTTTTTCTTTTTAAAAATATATTTTGACTTTACTGGCTGGTTTTTATTACATAATGAATACATTTAAGGGCGTTGCTATTATATACTTTAAAATAAGGTTATAATTTCATGGTCTCAGGCATAATTTTTTGTTTGTATTTGTCTCTAGAGCTGAGCCTAACCCAGAAGAGTTGAAGATAGCCCCAAAGGCCGAGCCTAGCCCCCAAGGGCCGAGACTAGCCTTAAGAGCTGAAGCTAGTCCCGAAGGGATAACCGTATTTCCTGTGAGCCGAGTAGCCCCCAAGGGCCTGGCCTACTCCCCAAGGACAGAGCCAAGTCCCAAAGGGGGAAGCCTAGTTCAGAACAGAACAACTCATCCCAGCCCAGCCCAGCCAGTAGGAGCCTAGCCCCTAAGAAACCTTAATCCCATCAGCTGATCTAATCAGCTTGATCTAATCAGCTTGGTCCAATCAGCTGGTTTAATCAATCTTCATTCTCTCAATTCTCTCTCTCTCTCTCTCTCTCTCTCTCTCTCTCTCTCTCTCTCTCTCATTAATCCATGCCAGAGGATATTTTCCCATTGATGTTTAGGGAGAGGGGAAGATCCTCTTTGAGTTTGAACAGAGAAGTTTTCAAGGAGGAGATGGCTGCTCCAGTCTTCGCTGCCTCTCCACCTAGATCTTCTCAATTTTATTCCTTCACTAGCATGACCACACCTGCTCCCAGCAGCCTGGCCAACACCCTTTGCGGAGGAACACACAAATTAGTCTCTTGTTCCTCTGTTATATACCACCTAAGTCATTCTAAAATTTGTTTTAAATGCTTAATTGCAATAAATAGAAACGGTATAAATATAATAATATGTCATAGTATAATACTATATAAATAATATTTAATACAAATATATACATACTAGAGGCCTGGTGCACGAAATTTGTGCATGGGGGGGTGGGGGGTGTGTGTCCCTCAGCCCAGCCTGAACCCTCTCCAATCTGGGATCCCTCAAGGGCAGTTGGACATCCCTCTCACAATCTAGGACTGTTGGCTCCCAACTGCTTGCCTGCCTGCCTGCCTGATTGCCCCTAACCGCTTCTGACTGCCAGCCTGGTCACCCCCTAACCACTCCCCTGCCAGCCTGATGCCTAACTGCTCCCCTGCCGGCCTGATTGCACCTAACTGCCCTCCCCTGACAGCCTGGTCGCCCCCACAACTGCCCTCCCCTGCTGGCCTGATTGCCCACAATTGCCCTCCCCTGCCGGCCATCTTGTGGTGGCCATCTTTTGTCCACATGGGGACAGCCATCTTTGACCAAATGGGGGTGGCCATCTTGTGTGTTGGAGTGATGGTCAATTTGCATATTACTCTTTTATTAGATAGGATATAAATCCATGCAGTTATTATATTAATAATATATAAATAAACATAATACAAATATACAAAAACATAAATCATATAGAGGCCTAGGCAGTCTAAAAAGCGTCTCCCACAATCTAAATTTCTTCTTTAATTGAAATTAAATATACACAAGAGTTGAAATTAAATATACAAGGCATTCAAGGATCTCCATAATCTGGCCCCCAACTCTCTCTCCAATCCTATTTTTTTCTATTTCCCTTTGTATCTTTTGCGCTCCAGCAGCGTCTACTTGCTCTCAGCATCCTAAATAATCCAGTGCTTGCCCATACTTCCACACCTTGGAACACGAGAGTCGTCTTTCTGGGGAATGGAACACCTCCTGCCCCCGTACCTCCTCTCCAGCTGTCACCACCTCTGTGAAGCCAACATTAACTGCCCGGGCCGTGTAGACACCCCGCTTTGATCTCTCAAGCCCTTTGGGCACACCCCCAAACTTTCCTGTATGTAAGGCTCAATCAGCTATGTTGTTTGTTAACAAGCATATTCCAAGATCTTAGAATTTCCATGGGAGAAGCTTGGTGATCTGTATATTTAACCAGTCACCCAGAAGATTCCGGTTTTCAGAGAAGTTTAGGAAACATTGCTCTGTATTATAGAACTGCTCATATTACCAGTATTTGAATTATCTGTCTTCCAACAGCCTGCACGTTGTGTGTGCTCATCATTGCATTCCTTGTCCAATATAGTGCCCAATTCATGGAAGGAAGTGAAATATGAATGAATATAAAATCTGATGTGTATGTTTCTTATCATAAGAGCTCTGGAGTCCTAGCCGGTTTGGCTCAGTGGATAGAGCATCAGCCTGGGGACCAAAGGGTCCCAGGTTCGATTCCAGTCAAGGGCACATACCTCAGTTGCAGGCACCTCCCCAGCCCAGGTCCTGTTCAGGGCTCGTGCAGGAGGCAACCAATCGATGTGTTTCTCTCACATCAATGTTTCTCTTTGTCTTTCCCTACCTCTCCCAGCCTCCCTAAAAATCAACGGAAAAAATGTCCTCGAGTGAGGATAAACCAAATAAATAAATAAATAAATAATAAATAAATAAATAAATAAATAAATAAATCACTAACCAATTAAAAAAAAAAAAAAAGAGCCCTGGAAATATTGGGAAGCACTTTTTGGAGTTCTTCATTCTCTTATTCCATGATAGCTATATGTTAGGGTTTGCAGTTTGCTCTTAACTGTGTTTCTTCTTCCTTCTTAGTGCCTCAGGTAGTCACTTATTTCCCACTGTCCAGGTGCTCCACATCACCAAGGTCTTACTGATGCTAGAATTAAGCCTCAGTGTTCTCTGTATGAAATGAGAATGTGAACAGTGCCTACCTCATAGGTTTTGTGTGAGAAGTAAATGGAATAATATATGCAAAACATTTAGCACCATTGTCTAATATTAGAAAGTGCTAATAAATGAGGTAATAATAATGATGAGGACCAGTCAGACTTAGTAATTTGGGAGATGATATTGCCCTTGTGAGCCCAAGTATATAAAAAAGGAATTCACAATGTGACACTTTGAGTCATTTCCTTGAAGGGTATACTTTAAGACTTAAAAACACTTTCTCCTGTTCCCACATTTCAATATCCTTTCCGAGTCAGGCTTTCTTCTCACATTTCATGGCAAAGTTGATTGAACATTGTCCCCAACTTTGCCATGGAAATGGAAGGCAGACATCTCAAAAACCCATGGGTACCAGAAGGTCGCTGGTTTGATTCCCGTCGGGGCACATGCCTGAGTTGCAGGCTCAATCCCCAGTAGGGAATGTGATAGATATTTCTCACATTGATGCTTTTCTCTCTCTCCCTCTCCCTTCCTCTCTCTCTAAAATCAATTTAAGAAAATATTAAAAAACAAAAGCAAAGAAAGAGGAATACCATTAGGAACTTTATCCAAAAGGTTAGAAGAGTCTAAGTCAGCAAACAAACAAATAAATAAAAATGAGCAGTCCAGTCGCTATGGACTGTCAATGACTAGGGTTATGCTGAAGTCACACCTGAACTCAATTTATGGTACACGGCATTTATTAAAGTACCTAGTCCTTTCTCTGGTGAGTCCTTCGGCTAGAGGAATTTGAAAAGACATGTAACCTGAAAAAAAAAAAAAAAAGACATGTAACCTGGAGGATTTACTTAATTATATTCTGCATTTGATTTTAATAAACCATGAGACTGAAAGAGCCATCCTTTAGGAGAGAAGCTGACACCCTTTTGTGTTTAACTTGGTAATTTTCTGGCAGCCGTGCCATTTTCTGCACCTGTTGCTTTTTAAATTATTTTTTTAAGACATATCCTTCCTGTAAGTGGACAGCGTGAAGATGAAAACATCCTCACCCATGAAAACATGCGGAGTACTGTCACCTTTCCACCGAGAACTCACCCCCAAGTCAGATGAATGAATTCACTAATTTGAATGCACATGCTCTTTTGCGGGGAGGGGCAATTAACATACACACACACACACACACACACACACACACACACACACACACACACACCTCTGCTGGTCTGTCAATTAGAACAAAACTGATTCCCTTTTCTGCTTCTTAGAATATCATCCTCAACTTATGTTTCAACCACTGTCTGAACAATCTCCTTGATGATTAGTTGAATATAAAATCATAAGACACACAGGGTCCAAAATAATAACTAAACACATTGCCTCCACCCTGCTCCTTTAAAAAGACATTGAACTTAACGTGATGTGGTCTACATGTTCCGTGCCTAGTCATCAGTTGCCGTTTCACTGAAGTAAAGCCGCTGGCATGCCATGTAATGTTTCTTCCCATTCCACTGCTCCTCCCTGCAGCCGTTTAGAAGCTCTTCCTCTCCCTTTATTTGCTTCCAACATTGCGCACATTTTCTTCTCATGCTTAAAAGTAAATGTCAAGTCCCTGGTCCTTTGTTAAAGACACATTGCCAAAGATGGTTTCACAGCACGAATCTTCCTAGGGAGAGCATTGGCTCACATTCCTGTGAAGCACGTAACCTGGGAACGATGGAAAAAGAATTATAATCAGTGTCAGAGAGCATATGGGTTTCTGAGATGCCTGCCAACTAAGGACCCGCACTAATCCTTTCCATCCACTGTCAGTCAGTTGACTCCAGCAGACAAATTCCTCGTATTTCTCCACACATATTTCTCCCACATATGAATGGTTTCTGAGAAACCAGTAAATGCCTTGCATTTCATAATCTTGGTTCCCATAAAAAGGGAACCAAGTGATTGTATTTTTGTGTCTCTAAACATGGAACGGACTTATTTCTACTTCATCCTTTACCCTCGGTGACCCATTAAAGTCGGTCCACAGATAGTGAACGAAATGAGGCCATGTTGATATACACACTGAAGCCCTGGCTGGTATGGCTCACTGGGGTGGAGTGGTGGCCTCAACCCGAAGGGTCGAAGGTGTGACTCCCAGTCAAGGGCACACACCTGGGTTGCAGGTTCACTCCCCATCCCCACTGGGGTCCACTTGGGAGGCAATCAGTGGGTCTCTCTCACATTAATGCTTCGCTCTCTCTTTCTTCCCCCTCCCTCCCCGCTTTCCACTGGTAAGAATTATCCTCTGGTAAGAATTAACCAAAAAATAAATAGTGTTGAAAAAAAAAGCCCCATATTTAAAAAGCATTGCACTTTATGTCAATGTGTGTTTCAGCTGGATACACCCCAACAGCGTGTGTCATTGCTAAAAAGGGAATAATGCTGAGCTGATTAAATAAAAGCAGAAACACCTGGTGCAGATCATAATGAAGCAGGGTCCCGGGTGATTCAATGAAGATCTTTGTGGTTACAAAGGGGTTTTCCAAGTATTTTTCCACTGAGCTTACATTTTCCTTCACCATCCACCTGCTTTGCTTCTCTTGGAATATGTGCCAGGTGGTATATAGTTCTTATAGGAATCTCAGAACACAGGGAAATCAGAAGCAGGTTATAATTTTCCTTACAAGTCTCTGTGTTTCAAACATTTGAGGCCTTCGAGCAATTTGCCTCTTTTTTTGCACAGTGAGTGGAAGGATATAATTTCAGCTTCTCTTGCCCAGCTGATATGGCTTAGTGGTTGAGCATTGATCTATGAACCAGGAGGTCTCGGTTCAATGCCCAATCAGGGCACATGCATGCCCGGGTTGCAGGCTCGGTCCCAGTAGGGGGCGTGCAGGAGGCAGCCGATCTCATCATTGATGTTTCTCTCTCTCTCCCTCTCCCTTCCTCTCTGAAATCAATAAAAGTATCTTAAAAAAATAAAAATCCAGCTTCTCTTTTAAATGAGCATTCTATTACTTTCTTTTTTAGAAAAATTACTTATTTTGGAGAGAAGAGAGAAACATCAGTTTGTTGTTCCACTTATTTGTGCAGTCATTCGTTGATTCATTTGTTGCATGTGCCCTGACCAGGCGTCAAACCTGCAATCCTGGCATATTGGGATGACACTCTAAGCAACTGAGCTCCCCAGCCAGCGCTTCTTATCATTTTCTAAGTATCAATCAATCAATAGACACAATAAATATATTGTATGCTTTCTTATTACACAGTTCAGAAAGGTAGACAAGGGGGGACATTCTAATGAAATATTGGTAGTTCTTGTTTCCAATATTTGGGATATTTTAAGCAAAGAGGTAAATGAATTGGAAATGAGGTTGCTGTTTGCTACCCTGGAGCACCATTCCCAGGCCGAGCACTTCATTAACAAAGGTACAATGCATGGGGCAGCTGCCTCTCTGTCCTGAGGCCCCGCTCTGCTCCTGTGGAGATACTCAATAGAGCTATCCCAGCATTCCAGTCATATTCCACAAGGAAGACTTTGGAAGACGAGTTGGACATGGATATTGTGATTTCCCTGGCAACCCTGCCCCGCATCCTACTGCTACAGTTACAAAAACAAAATGACTTTTTTCTTCTCCAAGCTTCGTCCTCAGTTTTTAGGAAAACTTGTGTCTCACTTCTTTTTCCCTCAGCATATGTCTCTTAAAACCTTACAAAACTCCAAGATGACCAATATCCCTGAAATCTGCTAGGAGCAATTCTGTATTTGTAGAGTTAAAATGAGTCATAAATGGACATTTTCACATAGCAGCTGTTCAGAGTAGTTTGAAAACTGGCACTCAAAGACTTGAAAGAAAAAAATAAAATTCTAGCTCTATTTTCTCTGTAACTGGTCAGACCCAAACTAGAAATCTAATTTGCCAAATACTGGTCTCATGTATTTTGTGAGGATACTATGTATTTCATTCAAATGCTCCATAATTCAATTTATGAGGTGGCTTATAAGATTATGGGAGTTTTCCTTTTCTTGAGGAGGCCGTGCTGTGCTTCTTAATAACAAGAACACCTCACCCACTGGTTCACGCCAACGCCCTAGTGAATTGTGTTCCCAAGCTTATTAGTAAGCTGGTTGCTTAGAAATCCAAATGGTTTTCCTTTAGGCATAAGGGTATAAATGGTACTTACTATTCCAAGCATAAACTCTAAATGGGATTGACCTCTTCTAAGAAACTGGAGCAAGTTCCATAGGAGCCTGAGCTCCAGCTGTTAAGGAGTCAACATCTGTGCTGATTGTTCTCCACTTATCACCGCTGTGTGGGCTGGAGGGCCGGCCTCTTACAAGCAGATTCATCCCCTTGGGTTCCATTGCTGCCTGGCCTTCTGTTGGCTTCGGCCAAGGAGGGGCATTGCTCAGAGATGGGGCAGGAAGAGGAGAGAGAGGCTGGGGTCTTTTTTGACCTGGCAGTGGCTGTATGCTTCCATGGCTACATCCGTAGCTAGGCAGTCCTCTCTCTCACATTCGCTCCTCTTGGGCCTCAGTCTTGGGGGTACAGCTGCTCACTGCTCTTGCTGGTCTTTATTACCTCAACATCCTGGGTTGGTTCTTTTAACCTCACCCACACCTCAGTTAACAATTCCTTCGTTAAAATGTGTACTATCTGAGTGGAATTCCACCCGGCAAGACCCTGACTGAGAGAGGGAGGAAGAAGAGGAAAAGAGACTCGTATTCCTTTGCAGCATGGCAGGATTTCAGAGCGGCTCATCCAGGTACCTAACAGCGATGAATTATGACCCTCTGATGTACCAGTCATTGTGAACAAAACAGATCTGGTCCCTATCTTCCAGAAATTTACTTTCCTCCTTGGGAAGACAAACTTGAGTGAAAACACAAGTGAATAAACAAAGCAGTTCTATGTCCTGGGAAATAGTCTACAGGAACCAACCAGGGTGTGCTGATGGGGAGTGATTGGTGGGGAGGGCAGTTTTAGGCCGAGTGGTCAGTGAAGACCTCGTGGAGAAGGCAACCTTTAAATGGGACCTCCAGGTTGAGAAAGAAACAGCCACAGTGTGAAGGGCTGGCAAAGGTCAGGGGGAATGTGTTCCAGGCCCAAGAGCTGAAAGTGAAAAAGGCTTAGGGGTGGGAAAAGAGTTAAGGCAGCTGTTTGACTTCGGAGGAAATTGAAGGTAGATATTTGCAAGCTGCACAGGGAGCTGGAGGAAGAAAAGTGTGCCTAGAGTAGGGGCCAGGTGGAGGGGGTCATGATGAGGCTGGCTTGGGTGTTCAGAGGACTCTAGGCAGGGCTGTGTAGGCCATGGTGAAGAGTGTGGATTTCATTCCAAGTGATAGGTCCTCCCTTCCCCCAACTAACTGGTGGGCAGAGTATGACTTTACCTCCGTCTGCAGCCAGGACATTCCCGAGACACTGAACCACCCAATCAGCGTGTGCTGAGTGCCCTGGGCCCCACCCCTTCCCGTTCCTCCCCTCAAAAGGCATGTTCACCTCTGCACGTGTTGCTGTCCTCCCCTTTCGAGACAGCCCGGCTGGGTCCTCCTCCTCCTCTAATCCTGGTTTTCCTACCCTCTTTCCTAATGAATCTCGCTCCTTAGTGCAGAATAAACTTCCTCTTTTAACTTGTCTGGGTCCCCGACTCCATTGCCTGCGCCTTGGACCTTACACCAAGCGTAATGGAAAGCCATGAAGAGTTTTAAAGAGCAAAGTGAGAAGTGTTGACCTTTCTTTTCCAAAGATCACTCCAGCTGCTCTATGGAAGAGGGCCTCCGGGAAAAACGAGTGGAATCAGGGAGAAGAGTCAGAATGCTGTTAAAATAATCCAGGCAGAAAAGGATGAGGCTTTGGGAGTGGAGATGAGTGGACGCAGACCTCCTCAAGTTTTCTGTTGGAGGGAGAGCTCACAGGACTCAATGAGGATTAGGTGTGGGGCAGGTGTTAAGGGAAAGGGACGAATCAAGAATGACTCCCCTGGTGTCTGGCCTGGGCCACTGGCTAGAGGGTGAAGCTGTTTATGGGAGAGGAGGAAGGCTACGGGAAGAATAGGGATGGAAAGTTTAATAAGATGAAGGTGTCGAGTCATCCAAGAGAAAATGTCAGGCAGGCAGATGGCTATCAGAGCACGGCAGGGGGCAGGTTTGAGCTGAGGGGGTGGGGGTGGGGGTCGTCTTTCTTCCAGTCTCTTGGTGGTCAAGCAGGTTCTTAGGCCAACCTGGCTTAGGCTGAAAGGGATCCCCCCTCCGGGCCTGCATGTACTCACTGGAACTCTACCTGACGTTTAGATGTGAAGCCCTTGTTAGTGAAAAGCTTTCATATACCTTTGTCATTAGTTCCCCCCCCCCTTTTTTTTTTAAAGGAAGAGATGAATTGGAGAATTCCTAGGTCCCTGGCTAAATGCCATCATAATCTCACCTCTAAGTTTCCACATGACTTAATGGTATATTTAAAGAACAGCTCCCGGCGTCCGGTTTGGCTGGTGTACAATAATGTCCTTATGGGGAGACATGTACCCATAGTAAGAGATAAGGTTCCAAAGCTTTTCATCCCAGTTGTCATGGCAACAGCAGCAAGAGCTCTGGAGGTAGGAAGAAGAGGGAGGCGAGGAGAAACCAGAGCTGTGGTAGCTGTTAGTCTTTGGAAGATAATTAAAGACAGATATTTGCAAGCTGCATAGAGAGCACACCCTGTAACCCAGGGCAACTTTAAGTGTACGGTTTGTAAGTGGGTAATTTGTTGATTTGAAGACAAGAGACAAACATGACAGTTTTATCAGACGTGGGGACTAGGAGCACATCATGGATCTGTTTCATTCACTGTGCCCATTGCACTGCCTGGGGCTCCATGTAGGCAAATAAATGAGCAAATGAGGTCCCCAAAGAAGAATCACTACTCTACTTATATAGGTTCTAAAGCTGCTAAGCAAACAGATCCTTTGGGTAAGGATTCTATTTTACATCAAAATCATATTAATCTTGTGGGCAGTGATTATGGGGTGACAAGCCTGAAAGGAAGATTCACCTCAAACCAAAGGACCAAAGTCAGGAAGTCTTACTCTTTGGAAGTGATCCTGATGATTATTCATGAACCATGGAGGAACTATTATATAATTATACACGTCCCATATAATAATTCATTGTAATACGAGGCTTTGGATTAGGTTCTTTTAAAAAATATATTTTAATTGATTTCAGAGAGGAAGGGAAAGGGATAGAGAGATAGAAAAATCGATTGACTGCCTCCTGCACGCCCCCTACTGGGGATCGAGCCCAAAACCCAGGCATGTGCCCTGACCTGGAATCGAACCAGTGACCTCTTGGTTCATGGGTCAATGTCCAATCACTGAGCCACACCTGCCAGGCTAGGGTGAGTCCTTATACCCTCCGTCCTCTGTCGTCCCCATCAGCACCCCCCAAGTAACCTCCCAAAAGATTCCAGGCAATTCCCCAACCAAGAGCTCTGAGCTCTTCCTGCCTAGAAATGCCGGCACCATCTCTGTACATGGAAGTCAGACAGAAACAGCCAAAAACAAAACAGGCAGAAACAAAATTCCAAAAGGAGACCTGAAAACAGACTCAATGAAAGTAAGGGTGCGTCAAGGAGGCAGCAGCAAGGACCAACGTTCAGCAAGGAGTGACTGGAAAGAACTGGTTAATGTCTTACACGTTGCCAAGCCGAATAACATGAGACAGAACTTGTGATTTAGCTCGACTATATATAGTTTGCATCCTGGAATTCGCTCATACTATATATAGTAGCGTCTTATTCGTGCACTCAAACTGATTATGCGTGCTGGACTGGAGTGGTCCAGTGTGCCAGAAGTGAAGAGGAAACCAAGTCTTCCATGGACCTATGGGCATGCCCTGTGCGCCCATGCCCATTTTCACTAATCCGTGGTGGCGGCGGCAGAAAGCTAATTGAGACCAGCCACAGAATCACAGAGCAGAGCCTCCCCTGGAAAGAATGCCTCCTTTCAGTCCTTTCCTTGTGGAGTATTTATTTAAAACCTGGCTATGGTCATGGTTCAGAAATAATACACACTAAAAGAGGGTTTAAAGGCCCAAATAATTACCCGGCCTTTATAACAAAAGAAAAACATGAAAAATAGTTTAGTGTCTAACTCAAAGTTCTATTCAACTACTCATCCACTGTTTCATAAATTTCAGCTTTGGGGCTATAAGCCACTTTTATTTAACTTCCGCTCCTTTTTTCTTTCAAATAACCATGTTTCTGACTTGCTTTAAAAAGTAAAATGTTCTCTAAACAGCCTATTTCAGGCTGCAAAACTCATTTTAATTAAGGAGTCTCAAATCTCTCTTAAAACTTGGGAGTGAACAGGAGTCTTTCTGAGGGGCTTGTGTGGTAAATGGTTGGTGTTTTTATTGCCCGGCATTGAATATTGCTTCCTGACAATGGGGGATTCTTCCTTCCTTCTACCTATGCACTTCAGATGAAGCTTACTTCATTCCTGCTCGCCCCCCCCCCCCCAGCAGAGCAAGTGACCTAGACTCAACCAATGATTGATGCTATCTCTTTGGTGACAGTGATTGGCTTAGAGACGGGCACATGATTCAAAATAGGCCAATCAAAACCCATAAGATTTAATTCTGGGACTTTTACTGAACCTATTAGAGGAAAAGTGGGTCTTCCTTCTATAATTGGTTGTTGTGATGTTGACAACTATAGCTGCCACTGGCAACTGGCAACTACAGAACAGGTGAGAGGATCTACTTGGAAAGACCTAACAATAACTTTATAGAACTTGATCTACTGATTGGGAATCCTGATCTTCCAAGTAAACTTTAATTTAATTTAATTTTGTATTTCATGATCCAAAGTCAAAACTAAATAAAAAGGTACACACAAATATATTCTGCTAGAGGCCTGATGCACAAAATTTGTGCAAGAGTAGGCCTTCCTTCCCACAGCTGCCGGCACCAACTTCCCTCTGGCACCAGGGACCAGGGCTTCCCTCGCAGCCCTGGCTTCGTCCAGAAGGTCATCTGGCAGGATATTTGGTCTAATTAGCATATGATGCTTTTATTATTATAGATTCATCTCCTTGCCCCCTCTAGCTCTTTAACTTCATGGGTAATAATTTTTGTTGTTGTTGTTGTTTTGTGTACTCTTTCAGTGTTTCTTCATGCAAATATAATCAAATGTGAATGTATTTTTATTTTCCCCTTTTTGTTAGACAAAAGATAGTATGCTTGGCTCTGTTCTACATGCATTTAACTTCTTCAATATATGTTCATTCAAAAAGTACCCTTCTTTGGAATTCTATAGTGCCTTTGATTATTCCTGATTGCTTTCCATATAATATTAGAAATGGTTCAGAGCCTTTTTAAGTATGTCCTATCACTTCTCTGGTCTATTACTCTGGAGACATCTTGATTTAATACTGGAGAACTCTATTTCACCAGAACCAGAGAATTCAAATCGAGATGCTAAAATGAGGGTCTGACACTAAGCTAAAAAAAGAAACACATCTAGAAAGTCTAATCTGAATACCAACACACAGAGACTATTTTGGGGGGAGGGGGTAGAAGGAAAATTAGCTATGCAAATAAAAATGCCAAGAAGTCGGCCCTGGCTGGTAGCTCAGTTGGTTAGTGTGTTGTCTTCATGCACCAAGGTTGCGGGTTTGATCCCTGATCAGGGCACATACAAGAAGCAACCAATGAATGCAAAAATCAGTGAAAAAACAAATCAATGTTTCTCTCTCTTCCTCTCTCTAAAATCAATTAATTAAAAAGTCAAAAGAATATGTCTTTAGAAAAAAATGCCTAGAAGTCTAAATTTTTAGACCAAAAAGAGAGATTAGCAATGACAGGTACTATAGGCAAATATCTCAGAAAAAAAAAAAAGTATATTGTCACCAAATGACCCATGGTTTTGAATAGATGTCCAATTCGGTCTTCTTGGTTGGCAAAAATCTGTGATCAAAATAGGACACTGGCCCACCTGCTCTTTATCTCTCAGCGATATCTTACTGACCCTTTCTGCAGACAGCCGCTTAAACAGGGCTTGGACAGAGGCCTGACAGCTTCAGAGCTGACACCGTGGGATGGTTCCCTTGGGGCAACGTGAAAGAGGAACATTTTCAAACTGAGTCTACACCGTGGAAGAGCTAAAACTAACCTTTTTTTTTTTTTACAAATCATCTTTAGCCCTCAGTATGAGAAAAATGTCTAAAGGAATATGGATTTCAATGAGGCAATGGACTGAAAATGAAAGGCAATCTACAGATACACTTATAATTTCACTGCAAAAAGACTTGATAATTCACCCTATTTTACTAGACATTTGGCACTTGGATAAGATGGAGCACAGTGCTTGGCAGGCATTGGCTGCTGAATAGCCACCTCTTTGTGGGTGAATGAACAAATGTGTTTATCATTGTTTTGTCCTCATACCTAGAGGCAAACCACGCTCTACAGATGCTAACGTAGTTCACTTGAGTTCTTATGCTAAGGTTTCTTAGCTATATTTGGTAGGGGAAAACAATTTTGTAAAAAGGAAATTACCATTGGATGCTATTTTTTGGTCACTTTTCTTTTTTCTTCTATTACAAAACTGTCTATTGACACACCCATAGAGAGCTGATGTTTTCTCTGGATTGGTTAGATTTTAAAGGGGTTACATAAACACATTTTCATTTTTATGGTTTTATGCAGGACTAAATTAGAAGTAAATGAGCCAGGCATTGTTATTTTAGTCTTTAAATAATTTGCATTTATTGCTTACTTTCCTTTTGATCTTCTAAAATTCCAATTGGTGAATTAGAAGAGCCATGAGAAAAAAATGTTTTCTAAATATCTAGACAAATTCATATTAGACATTCACAAAGAAAATAAGCCTTCTAACAATATACCATAGTTTCTGTAAAACAGCCTTTATAAAGGGTTAGAGCTTCATCTTTTGGTCCTAAAAATGAAATATTTGTTTGCTGGTCAGGTGATATGAATGTATTTCCAGATGCCGGGATCTTAGAAAGCAATTATTGAACATACCTTATTCCAAAATATGTGCTATTATTAATTAAGGAAAATGTTTTGTGCTATTGCCAAATTTCAATAATTTTGTCTTGGTTGCAATAAAGCAACCAAGGAAATTATATAGTGGGGCCAATGCTATTATTCTAAGAAAGGACATTTCATAAGAGCTAATTCAGCATTCAACTTATTCCAGTTATAAATCCTTAGACTCAAAAAGTAATTTAGCTCATAGATTTACACCTGTAAAGTAAGCAAGGTTTCAATTAAAAGTCAATAGGTTATGCCTAAACATCAATTAATTTTTGCCCCAGAGCACCTTCTTGTTTCTATATTAAGTAGCCTAATAGAAAACACTTTACCTTCAAGATTTTATTTCTTCACTAACACACCATGTGTGAAAAAGACATTCTTGGCACAATATATTATACGATGAAGTTTGATGACTTACATATGTTTCCGATGTTTACAAAACCTGCATTGTCCTCAGAAGGTAATACAGACAACATGAGGCTATGACATACTGCAAACAACAGAAACACAATTGGCTCATCGTTGGAATAGATGGGATGTGTAACCAAGGAACAGTGGGGACACTCCTTGTCTGTGGTTTTTCTAGAATGTAGTAAACAACTGTCTTTTAAGGACCATTGCCCAACTGAAAACCGAGACAAAACAAAATCTCAAGGAAGCAGAAGAGAATGTAGTAACATTAGATGAGTAATCCAGAGAGAGAAATATAAAGGAGACAATGAAATCCCCCAGAAGATTTGGATGAAGAAATCTGAATTTATACACATTTAGGTAATACTAAGGGCCTTGATTCTGTTATGATGCAGATGTTCAGGTCAGTGGAATTAGAAACAGTAAGAGCTACAAGGATGACACCCTTCCTGCTGTTTTTCTTTCTCCCAACAGCTAACTACCCTATTACAGAGGCCCCACTTTGTTTTGATTTACTTTTGCTCTTTACAAATTTAATTGACAGTGATGCTGCTGCAAATATCAAATTACTCTTCATGAAATTATCTGCTTTATAATGACTACGTTCCACCATTAAATTCGAAATCCAATTCCCTTGTAAAAAATGCCTTTGTGGAATGAGTCATTTCTTTTTTCTTCTCCAGGGCTTCTCAGAGCTGAAAACATCTCATCAGCCATAACTTTTAAAAATAGTAGCAGGGCACAGATCCTGTAGGTCTCAAATGATTTTATCAGGCATTTAAGTCTAATACATTTGTGCCCTGTTACATTTGTGTCAGGGCTGTGGTTCGCACTGGACCTGAGTTTTTACAAAGTAGTTTCTGAGGGATTAAATTTAATTTACGTCAGGCTTTTAGCCACTGGTTATCAGAATGATACATTTCCTACTATGTGCACATTTCGATATATCGCCAGAACATCATGGTGTTGCTATTTATTTTGTAGAATTTGCAACTTCTTCAATGATCTCAGAGAGGTTTTTGTACTCCTTACAAAAGATTAAATTGCTTACATTTAAAAAACATAATACATATATTTAAAAAATATATACATTATGCCACCTTTAGAGAAAGAAGGAATAATTCCAAACTAAACTCAAGCAGATGTGGAAATTCCTTTGCCCTAGATTCATTTATTTACAACAGGGAACTCGTTGTCCAGTTCTGCTGGCAAAAGAGAAGTTCTGATGATCAATATTTCACAGGAGTCCATCCAACAAGCCTGAACTAAGTTGCTTTTTTTTCTTAATGTTATTTGCATAGTTTAGGTTAAAAAAAGAAAATGTCTAGAAAGATGGGATGGGGACGGAAATAAGTTCCTGTGATGTGAAGTTTGTGTATGTGCACTCTAATGATTTAAACATTACTCAATGCACGTGCTAGTCAGCTCAAGTTGCTAACTAAATATAGGTCCCAGGAGATCAATAACTGTACCTATCACCTTTGGAGAACTCTAGTTACAGGTCAGCCATTTCCTCTTCCTGTCCCTGCCTCTCAATAGGCGACTTCTGTTTTGCATTATCCAGAGTGGCCAAGTCCAACATAAGTAAAACATCGTGGTTTTTAATGAGAAGGTTTCAAATGCATCTTGCCTTTATAGCTAGTGTACAGCCAGGGCTAAAGCGCTGCTATTAAAAGAACTGCATTTTCTTTATGGCCAGTTCTTGCCTGGAGACTACAGCATGTTTGGTTAAGGATACTAAATGGAGACAGGCTCCTTCATAAAAAGAAAATAAAACAAAAAAAGATTAAGAGCCAGTTCTGCAATGTTTTTATAAGAATCCAAACTGAAGGCAAATGAATGTTCCACTTTTAAGGCACACAAAAAAGGAATGAGTATATATTTCATTCTATTTATTTCCCAAGTTATTGCCAAGGAAAGACAGTTCTTTACACAAGCCTCCTGGGATCGGGTCTTACAAGTACAAAGAGGGATTAAGTATTTGTCTTAGGAAGGGTGATGCTACAGACCCAAGAGGAGATAACTGAGAGGGCCTGACAGCTGTTCACTGCTCAGACTTGGAGGGACTGTCCCTGATTTGAGATACTGTAGGAGATGTGGTTTTAAAAAAAACATAGCTGTTCTGGTGGTGTTTACCTTTTAAACTTTTCTTTGAAACCTTCCACAACCAAATTAAACTATTTTTATTCTCGCTGTTGAATAGATATTAGTGTCTCCTCCCACCCCTGCCTTCCCTCCATTTCCCCTAATGTGCTTCCTTTGTCGCCTCATTTTACCCTTTTCCTTTCACCTGCTCATCACCGTAGCCCGTGCACTTACCGCTCAGTCCTATTAGTCCTGACTCTCTCTTGTCCTATCCATCCCTTCTCAAAAGAACTCTAATGCTGAGGACATATCCAACCAGAATGAATATGGAAACCAGCCAAAGAAAATGTCTCCACTTCCCTTTCTCAGGTTTATGAGGAAATATATGATGTGGGTCCACATCTGTGCTATCTCACTTTGTTTATACAGTGCCTGAGAGACAGAGATTTGACTCCCGGCTCTGCCACTTACAGTGTGGGTGATCTTGGACAAGGTACTTAACCAGAGCCTGAAATCCTTCCTGGAATAAGGCAATGGTATAAATAAGTACATGATCTTGCTCAGACTTAACTTCTTAATTAGAGAGGAAAGACAGCTTAGAGGTTAAAAGCACAGACAGGCTTTGGACTTGGGTGGGGGTCTGGGACTTCCCACTGACTTGATAATAAGGCCTTAGTTGCCTCATTTGTGAAATAGGGCCATTTATAATATTAACCTCATAAGGTGGTGAGCAATGAATGAGATAATGCACAGAAAGCTTTTAACACAGTGCCTGGCACTCCATAAATATTAACTATTATTATCACTTGAGGCCGTTTTTAAAAAAATACATTTTATTGATTTTTTACAGAGAGGAAGGGAGAGGGCTAGAGAGTTAGAAACATCGATGAGAGAGAAACATTGATCAGCTGCCTCCTGCACACCCCCCACTGGGGATGTGCCCGAAACCAAGGTACATGCCCTTGACTGGAATCGAACCTGGGACCCCTTCCGTCCGCAGGCTGACGCTCTATCCACTGAGCCAAACTGGTCAGGGAGAGGCCGTTTTTTAAAAATATATATTTTTATTAATTTCAGAGAGGAAGGGAGAGAAAGACAGAAATATCAATGATGAAAGAATCATTGATCAGCTGCCTCCTACCCATGTCACACTGGGGATTGAGCCACAACCCGGGCATGTGCCCTAACCAGAATCAAACCGGGACCTCCTGGTTCATAGGTCGATGCTCAACCATTGAGCCACACTGGCCAGGCGATAGCTGACTTTTTATTATTATTAAAATCTTGCAGGCTGAAGTTAAAAGTAAGATACCGAAAACTCCTAGCAGAAAACATAGGCGATAAGCTCCTTGACATAGGTCTTGGTGATGATTTCTGGAGTCTGACACCAAAAGCAGAAGCAACAAAAGCAAAATTAAACAAGTGGAACTACATCAGACTAAGAGCTTCTGCACAGCCAAGGAAGCCATTAAAAAAAAAAAAAGGTGAAAAGGTCATTTATGGAAGGGAGAAAATATTTGCAAATCACATATCTGATAAGGGATAATATCCAAAATATTCAAAAAACTCATACAATAGCAAAAAAAACAACAACACACAAACAAACAAAAACAAACCCAAACAGTCTGATTTAAAAATGGGCATAACTCATACAATTCAATAGCAAAAAAACCAAAACAGAACCCAAACAGTCTGATTTAAAAATGGGCATAGGACCTGAATAGATTTTCTTTTCTAAAGAATACAGATGGCTAACAGGTACATAAAAAGATGCTCAACATCATTAATTATCAGGGAAATGCAATTAAACCCACAATGAGATATCACCTCACACCTGTTAGTGGCTATTATCAGTTGCTGGTGAGGATGTGAAGAAAAGGGAACCCTTGGGTGCTCTTGGTGAGAAAGTAAATTGGTACAAACTCTATGGGGGAAAAATATGGCTGTTCTCAAAAAATTCAATATAGATAGTGCCCTCGGCGGTCCCGGATCTGTTCTGTTTGGACAGAACAGACCTAGGGACACCCCTTCTCCAGCCTCCAGCCACTCTCCAGCATCTTACCCAGTCACCACCTCCAGAACCACCTCCGAGACCAGCCAACTCAACTGCTTTTTCTCCACCCTAACTCCTTATTGCCGAACAACCACGAGCTCCCAAATTCGTCATTATTAGTCCACGGAGGTGGAGGCTGCGGTCAACCGCCTGGCCAGCCTGCACCGGGGGGCCTCCTGCACCCACCTCTCTGGACTTCTATTGCCGCCGCGAGGGCTCTAAGCATCTCTTAAAGTTGCAAAACCCAGCGCGGTGGTCGCATTCTCTTCCAGGACGTGCTGAAGCCTCCCAAGGTGAGTGAGCAAAACTCAGGGCGCCATGGAAGCCTCCCTGGACTAGGAGAGGAGCCTGACCCAGGCCCTTCTGGAGCTGCAGACCCGGTGCCGGACCCTCAGCTCCGTGACTTCCTGCAGAACCACTTCCGGGGTGAGGAGGTGGAGCGCATCAAGAAGATGGGTGACACCTGACTCACCTTGCAGGCTGCAGGCCCCCAGGCTGGGCTGGGCAGGTATCTCTTTGAAAGGGTCACCCTCAAGCACCACTAGAAGCCTTAGGAGCCAAGGCCTTTGAGGGGCCCCTCTGGGTCCCCCTGGTGTCTGGCTTTTGCCTGAGCCTCTCCCGGAAACCATTAGCCATTCTTTGAACCTCTGCCCTGAAGCCCTCTCCCATGCACTGGACCAAAAGGAAACATTAAAACTTTTTGCAGAAAAAAAAATTGAATAGAACTACCATATGATTCAGCAATTCTGCTTCTGAAGAGAACAAAAACACTCATTTGAAAATATGCACCCCATGTTTATTACAGCATCATTTACAATAGTCAAGATATGGAACCAATCTAAGTGTCCATAGGTGGATGAATAGGTAATGAAATTATATATATTACTAGAGGCCCGATGCACAAAAATTCATGCAAGAGTAGGCTTTCCTTCCCTCGGCTGCTGGCTCGGGCTTCCCTCCGGCACCCGGGACCTGGGCTGCTTCCCTTCGGCCCTGGCTTCATCAGGAAGCACATCCAGAAGACATCCGGTCTAATTAGCATATTACCCTTTTATTATTATAGGTTCAGCCATAAAAAATACTGAAATCTTGCCATTTGTAAGAGCCTGAGTGGATGGACCTTGAGAGCATTATGTGAAGTGAAATGTCAGAGAAAAACAAATACTTTATGACCTTGCTTATATTGTGGAATCAAACAAAACAAAGCAACAAAAAACAACCTCAAAGACTTAGAGAATAGATTGGTGGTTGCAAGAGTTGGAGTTGGAGAATGGTAGATATGGATGAACTTTTTTTTGTTGTTAAAACAAATTGAATTTTTTTAAAAAAAATTAAGTGAGATACAATCTTATAGAAATAATAAGCTACATAATAAAAGCTTATTATTTAATTTCTACTGGAAGTTCCTGGCACAAAGCTTCCAAAACCCTTGTCTTTGATGTTTCTTTTCTTTTTTATTTCAGGGAGGAAGGGAGAGGGAGAGAGAGAGAAACATCAATGATGAGAGAGAATCATTGGTCTGCTGCCTCCTGCACACCCAACACTGGAGACTAAGCTTACAACACAGGCACATGCCCTGACTGGGAATTGAGCTATGACCTCCTGGTACATAGGTTGATGCTCAACCACTGAGCCATGCCAGAACGGCTCATCATTGATGTTTCTATCCATCTCTCCCTTCCTCTTTCCGAAATCAATAAAAACATTAAAACAAAAAAACAAAACACAATCATTTACTTTTGCTTGTGGTTTTCTGAGTTGGGAAATTAAGGAGCTCTGGTGAGCCTTGGGATCTCTCATGAGGCTGCATGTAGATGCTGGCTGAGACTGCAGTCATCTGAAGGCATGATTGGGCCAGACGTCCAAGTTGGCTCATCCACGTGGCTGGCAGTTGATGCCGGGCAGCTGGCTGGGAGCTCAGCTTGGGCTGCCTCCTGAATTGATTCACGTGGTCTCTCCAGCAGGTGGTTTCAGCGTTGTCAGACTTCTGACGTGGTGATGGACTTCCCACAGAGCCAGCTCCCAGGAGAACCAGGAGAGAGCTCAGCATCTTTTATGACCCAGGCTCAGAAGTCATATCTATCGCTTCTTCTGAACTCTATGGGACAGAGAAATGACAAGTTCACTCAGATTCAAAAGGCAGAGACGGAGTCCCCTGCTGTTGGTTCTCAATGGTTAGAGCTTTGGCCTGTGCACTGAAGGGTTGCAGATTCCTGATCAAGGCCACGTACCTGGGTTGCAGGTTTGAGCCCCGAGCCCCAATACTCCAGTATGGGAGGCAACAAATTGATGTGTCTCTCTCATATCATTGTTTCTCTTCTTTCTCTCCTCTCTCTCTCTCTCCCCTTCTCTCCCCCTCTGTCTAAAAATCAATGGGAAAACAAGTTTACAGTGAACTAAACTAATTGCATTGGCTAAACATTGGGGAGTTGGCAGGACAGGAAAGACCATGGGAGACCTGAAAGTCCTTACAGGTGAGTAACAGACCCTGCTTCATTCTCTGGGTTGTGCCGTGACCCTCACCCAACACCTGTAATCACTGGGGACCTACATCAGATTTAGCACCTCTTTCCTGCAGCCCCAGGTCTCAGAGACCAATCCTGACCTCAGATTGCAGGGGTTAAAGAGGACGGGCCCATCACACTGGTGGGGAAGGAGAGGATTCTGTAGAGGAGCCATTCCGTGGCACAGCCAGCCAAAAGCAGCCTCTATTTTCTTCCCCCGTATCTGCCGGGCTCTCCAGTAACACACCGTGGAGCTGGGCACAAGGGAGGCTGTTGGTTGCAGCCCGCAGGTCAGCCTCTGGGGTGGAGAAAAGCAGATCTGAAGGAAGAGATGGGAGATAATGAGCACCTGGGTTCAAATCCTTGCTCTTTCTGTACCTAGCAGCTGTGTGATCTTTAACATGTCACACAGGCTCAGTTCCTTCTCTGAGAAGACAGAAAACAAAGACCAAAGGAGGTAACGCACATGGCACGCTTGGTGTGTCTCCTAGTTCGGAGGAAGGGCTCGGTATCCGGCAGACAGTCGCGCTGCTCTGCCTCTGCCTTTAAACCCAGCTCTGTAACTGGGCTCCTGGCTTGCTTTTGAGGCCCAGTTGCCCTCAGCACTCCATCCTGGTCATTGGATCCAGGTTATTCTCATTGTGCCAAGGCCCTGTCTTGTTACTGGTTTTATCCTGAGGCCTCCTAGGAATGACACCTTGCTGCATGTTTGTAGGTAACCATGGAAACCTAGTCATCAGGTGACTAAAGACAAGTTTCTAACAGCCTGATGATGAGAGAGAGAGAGAGAAAGAGAGAGAGAGAGGCTGAGAACAAAGACTTTTAGGAGCCAGGTGAAGCAAAATCTATGCTCCAGACTTGGAGTTTGAATATTTTGATCCTTCAAAAGAGTCAGCACTTGGCTCTACAGTGGGGACCCCCCCCCTTCCTTAAGGCACAGTACACACAGGACAGGTATCCCCACAGTGCAAGGCAGGGGGAGGAGGTCCCCAAGCCACTGTCCCTAATGACCTCCAATGAGCTCTGCATACCTGGCAAGCTCTGCAGGAGCCATTTTGATTGACAAGGTCACCACAACCCGGCCCACCTTCTCTGAGACCTCAGTTCAGGAAACCAGGACTGGATTTGCCAGAAGCAGAATGGAACGGCTTTGCAATTCTAGAGAAAGGGAGTGTGTTAGTTTTCAAGAGCTACTAGTACAGTAACGAAGTACCACAAACTGGGTGGCTTCAACAACAGACGTCTCCTGTCTCACAGGTCTGGAGGCTGGAAGTCCGTGACCCAGGTGTGGGCAGCATTCATTCTTTCTGACAGCGGTGAGGACGATTCAGCTCTATGCCGCCCCCCTAGTTTCTGGGGGTTTCCTGGCAATTTCTTTGATGTTCTTTGGCATGTAGCAGAGTCACCTGGTCTCTGCCTTTACATTCACATGGCATTCCCCTGTATGTGTCCTGTGTCAATTATCTTTTTTTATAAGGACACCAGTCATACTGGATTAGGGCCCACCCTTATGACCTCATCTTAATTAATGACATCCGCAAGGACCCTATCCTATATAATAAAACCCTAATATGCAAATCGACTGAATGGCAGAACCACTCATGGAATGACTGCTTATTATGAGGCGCACTGACCACCAGGGGGCACATGTTCAACACAGGAGCTGCCCCCTGATGGTCAGTGTGCTCCCACAGGGGGAGCGCTGCTCAGCCAGAAGCCGGGCTCACAGCTGGCGAGCGCAGTGATGGTGGTGGGAGCCTCTCCTGCCTCCATGGCAGCACTAAGGACCAGTGAGCTGAGCAATAAGGAACAGGGAGCAGGCGGGCGGTAAGGAGTAAGGGATCCCAGACTGCAAGAGGGATGTCCAACTGCTGGCTTAGGCAGACATCCCCCAAGGGGTCCCCGACTGGGAGAGGGCGCAGGCCTAGCTAAGGAACCACCCCACCCCCAGCGCACAAACTTCGTGCACCGGGCCTCTAGTTTGCAAATAAGATCATATTCTGAGGTAAAGGGGCTTAGGATTCAAACATAGGAATTTTGGGGAGACACCATTCAACCTTTAACAGGGACTATCGTTGTGGAAAGATCACCCCTCTACCCAAATATTTTTAAGTAGCTTTCCTGGCATGAGTAGGTAAGGGGTAATAGGTACTTTTTCTTCCTCTCCAGGGAGAGGAGGGATGCCTCAGGAGGCTAGAACTAGGTCGTCCGAGTGCTAACAATGATCCTACACACTCCTTAACTTATCCCCTAAATACCCACCTGCTTTCAGACAGGGTCGGGAGCACGCGGTCATTCTGAAAAGATAAGTTCCTCCGATGAGAAGTGAAGCACATAAGCAGTCATTATGTGCCTCCCCTCCGGCCCTTCCTCAGAAGCCGAAGCGTCATTGAATGTATTTTAGGAAGTGAAGTTCAAAATGTGAATTTCCTGCGTGGAAAAAAATAATCGGTCAGAAAGCACTTTGGAAAAGGCACAGGAGGCAGATTGAATATGCTCAAAGAGCTGTCCTTGGCCCGCTTATCTGATTCTCCTGACAATGTCATTCAAAGTCCAGCCTGTGATGGAGGTCACTCCCGCCCGCGCCTGTGGCTGCAGCCTGGCAGTCGCTGGAGTGGCAGGGGTTCCGGAGCCAGGTGCCCCCTGGAAAATCCACCTACAGCAGCATCGTGAAAGCGATAGAGTGCGGAGGCAAGTGACCGTTCTCCTCTCCTCCGGCCAACCCCCCTCCTGGGACCCCTTTTCTTTCGAATGCTGCTACCATGCTGCTGGCCATCTAGGCTGCAAACTGCTGAGACGGTGATCCTTAGCCGTGTCTGAAGTCTCAGGCACCTTTGAGTTGGGATGAAAGTTACGGACTCTCTCCCCAGAAAAAGAAACCCGTGGCTATTCACACAAATATTTACTCAGAATTTCAGGGGTCTTCAGGCCCTCCTGTCTAAGTAATCTTGATTCTTCTATTTCCTAATATCTGCTCCGAAACCTTTAGCGGCCCCCACTGTCAGTAACATATGTCCGTATCTCTTAGCCTGGCACCTGGAGCACACCATGACCTGACTACAGCCCATCTTTCTGAAACACGAGTTAATGCTGGACGCAGACAACAGTGCAGTGATTGCGGGGCGGGGAGGGGGGGGAGGGCATAAGGGGGTAAATGGGGATGGACAAGGATTTGACTTAGGGTAGGGAACACCCAATACAGTGTACAGATGATGTGTTGCAGAATTTTGCACCTGAAACCTGTATAATTTCGTTAACCAGTGTCACCCCAATAGATTCAATAAAAAGCAAAAAAAATAAAAAATAAAAACTAAGCAAAACATCAATATGCCGGAAAATGGACTATTAGTGAGGATTGTTAGAGCAGTTGAAGAGTGAGGACCCAGCATTTCTTTTCCTGTGCTCAGACAGGGAAATGCAGTATCAACAGTAATAATGAGGAGGAGAAGGAAAAGAAGAAAAAGAAATATTAGTTAGCAATGTGTACGTGCTGGGGACATCGCCTCAATCCAGTGAGGTTGGTAATATTATCTTCATCACGCGGGTCACCGAGTCAAGGTCACGCATTATAAGTCATGGAGCTGGAACTCCAATCCAGTCCTGTCTCTTTCCAGAGCCCAAGCTTTTTGGTTTTGACTATAAGCATCATATTTCTTCGACAATGAAGATTTTAAAAGGCAAGCAGAATCTTATAAATGGTGGATATTTTATGATCAAGGCATTCCTTGTACTTTTTGTGGATCTGCTGAGAAATTTTTTGGCTGGGATCGACCCTAAGTGTGGTTAAATGCACATAAAACCATAATCGGCGCCGCTTTCAACGCATTTGCCCCCATAATCCACTATGAAGTTTGGCAGGTGGCATACCCTCTCCTCCCGCAGCCCGTCCCTCTTCCAGCACTGCTAGGAATGGCTGAAACTTAGGACAGCAATTCCTACCATTTAGTCCTCGTCATTGATTCTGTGCTGAGCTGCCTACCCAGAGTCCCCCCTTTAGGACTGAGGCACCCATTCCCCCACCTGCTGGGAGAGTTGGTTGACAGCTCTCAGATGAGTGTCTCTTGGGGAACTGCCTTCCCTCCACTGAAGAGAGCCCTCTTGCTCAAGGTCTTGCTGTTCTCCCTGGGAGCAGCCACTTCCCATGACTGTCCAGTGATGGGGGCTGGGGCCGGGGGAGAGCCCAACTTAGGTGCTCAATGGGCAGGCTGTGCTAGGGAGGAGTGGCTCTGAGGCCCAAAGAAGCAAAAAAGTGCCAGGATAAGTCAAACCCTCTTCTCCCAGCATCCCCATCCCAGCTCCTTCGCTCAGCCTTCCCCGCACAACACTGTGTGCTGGGGTATGGGAGCAGGTGTGGGCTTCACTACCGAGACGGGGAGGGAGAAAGAGGAGCTCACTGACGTCACGTGACGTCACGTCACGTCACAGCGTCGGGTGATGTTGGCTGGCGTTGTGTACCTTCACCTTGAGCTAGAGACATAGACATCGCAGGCAGAGGTATTTTATAACATGTGGCTATGGGCCAGGAATAGAACTATTTAGCCATTTGGGGGCAAAACAGCACAGTTTTATAGGATGCTTCAGGTTTTGTTTTTTTGTGTGTGACTTTCTTACTAAGTGCTAGACACCGTGCCACTCTTGCGCATGCTTTGTCTCATTTAATCTTTACAACAGCCCTGTGACACCAGGGTTGTACTAACTGATTAGAAAACTGAAGTCCACAGAGATTAAGGAATTGCCCCTGGGACCCGCCCCTAGGAAAGCACATCGATCAAGTGGAAGCCAGGTCTATCAGGAATTTCGATGACTACTGCTCTCTGCTGACTCCCCAGGAGGTTGTAGCCCACTGTAATCTTTATCCAAAGAGCTCGTGCGACACGCTTACAAAGATCCAGCTACTGTCTTCCTATCAGCAGTGCCTAGCATAGTGTTTTGTCCTTAGGAACTGCGTTGAATTAAGAGGTGCTGACAGCCTGACTGGCATAGCTTGGTGGTTGAGCATTGATCTATGAACCAGGAGGTCAGAGTTCGATTCCTGGTCAGGGCACATGCCCGGGTTTCGGGCTCCATCCCCAGCTTTGGGCATGCAGGAGGCAGCCGACCAGGGATTCTCTCTCATCGTTGATGTTTCTGTCTCTCTCCCTCTTCCTTTCTCTCTGAAATCAATAAAAATATATTTTTTAAAAGGAGGTGCTGACAGCTCTCTTTAATAATAGATGTCACTGTGATAGACCACAGCATACTGAGAAAGGCAGAGTCGACTTTTTCTTTCCCACTGTAGGAAAGAACTGCAGTCTCACCCGCACTCCTTAGGGCCTTCTACTTCCTGTTACACAGCAGAACTCACAAAGTCAGAGGCCCAAGGTGATGCATTTGTCTCTAAGTACAAATGAGTCCCACGCGGTGGTGGCTGTGGAGGTTAGTGGGGAGGGGCCCTGTGCGCTGCCAGCACAGCCTCCTTCTCCGCAGCTCCCCTGCTGGGAAGGGGAAGAGCCCTCAGCTGTGGCTTTGGCGCCTCACTGTGTCCCCAGCTGCTGACACATTTCCTGGCACCCAGGCGGCCCTGGGTGGATCTGTGTTGAAGGTCGAGGCACTGTTCCGGGGGAAGTCTCAGGACTGGGACTGGGAAAGAGAAGGAACCTTTATTGGACACCCACTGAGCATCAGTACTGCGCTGAGCTGTGCGGGGCCCAAAGGTGGATCCAGGACCGCTACAAAATGTGCAGGGTTCAGTGCGAGACCAAAATGAGGGCACCTGCACCTTGTTCAAAAATGGAGAATTTCAAGATGGTGACAGCAGAGTACTAAAGCAAACGTGGGACCCTTCTGAGGAGGGAGTCTTGTGTGGCTGCGCAGGTCACATGCCCAGGAAGCCGGCCCTGGGTGGATTAGAAAGTTTCTGTTAACAGCCCCACTGGCATGGCTCAGCGGTTGAGCATCGACCTATGAACCAGGGGGTCATGGTTTGATTCCCAGTCAGGGCACATGCCCGGCTTGTGGGCTGGATCCCCAGTAAGGGGTGTGCAGGAGGCAGCCGATCAATTATTCTCTCTTATTGATGTTTCTATCTCTCTCTCCCTCTCCCTTCCCTTCTGAAATAAATAAAAATACATTTTAAAAAAGTTTCCGTTATCAGAGGGCTCTCAGCTCAGGGGGCAAGACAAAAGCATTCACAGTGATGATTTGGTGTGATAAATAATAGTATGCGTTGGGGCGGGGGTGGCATGAAGTGTTATGTGAACAAAGAGACAAAAATGAGGTCTTTTAGACCTCATACTGGGATTATCATCTCCTTTTTTATTTTTAACCTAAAATATTTTACCTGTTTAACAGCTTTTAGATATATTCACACACCATACTATTTGATTCACCCATTGAAAGCGTACCATTTCAAAGTTTTAGTATATTGATAAAGATTCCCAACCATCACCACAATCAATTTTAGACCATTTCCATCACTCCAAAGAGAAATCTCATTCCTATTAGCAGTCACTCCCCATTGTCCCCCGCCCCTCCCAGTCTAGTCAACTACTAATCTTCTTTTTGTCTCTTTCCCACTTGCCTATTCTAGGAGTGGAATTGCTAGGTTCTATGGTAATTGCATGTTACTGCATTTTTTAAACAGCATTATTGAGATACAATTCCTATACCATAAAATTTACCCTCTTAACATGTACAATTCAGTGGTTTTTGTATATTTACGGACTTGTGTGACCACTATTACCTAAATTCTGGAACACTTTCATCACCCCCAAAAGAAATCTCACAGTGCTTAGAAGTCCTTCCCTGTGACATCTCACTCCTATGGATTTGCCTTTTCAATCGGATATTTCATATAAATGGAATCATACACTACATGGCTTCTGTTCCTGGCTTCTCTCACTTAGCACAATGTTTTCAAGGCCCATCCACATTGTGGCATACAGGTAATCTTCTGTTTGTAGGTGAGGAAACCAAGACTCTGGGAAGCTAAATGATTTGCAACGAGTTACACACTATGCCATCTTTTATCACTGGTGATAACAAGTTTGATTTCTTGGTTTGAAGACCGTGTCTAACAGATCTCTCAGTGGTAAAAATGCATTTCCCTTCGGGATTATTCACTGATCTGTGGGCTACTCTGAAACCCTATGATTATCTTCTTCCCCAACATCCCTTCCCTCAATGACTTTAGCGCCCATTAATGATGCTACCCTGAGTCAATCATTGTATTGGCAGTTGCAAAGTCTGATTCTGTCATTTGCCTACATTTACTAGCTGGCATACTTGTGAATCACTGTGAACTTATAAATATTTTTACATTTTACTTAATGTGCTATCATCCATTACCATCGCTAACTTTTTGATGCCCAAATTGTTCAAAAGCTGGCAACTGGGATTCTTAAAATAATTTGAAAGGTCTTTATAATAATCTATATATGCCACAAAATACAATAGGTTGGAGGCCTATGAAACTAAAATGTAGACTATATTCAAATACTTTTTGGACAATTTGTTGGCATAAAATGTTTGCTACCTGAAACAAGTTCAGAATCTGTTGACAACACTTCTGATTTCCTTAGAAGTTATATGGTAGAACATTTTCTTTGAACTTGATGTTGATGTATTGTAATAGGACTTCTTCCAAAGAAAACCAGTGAATTTTCATCTTTAGCTATTATTTGAGTCTGAAACAAGATTTTAAGTGTCTTTAACCCACCTTTTTAAAGTGGCACAATCTGAAGAGTTGGAGAATTAATACAACTGCATTGGATTCCAGAAATTTCATTTCCTGTGCAATGCTGAAGACTGTGAGAATAAAAGGAAATTCAAAATAGCCCCAAAAGATAGGATTGGGTTGGGCTGCAAGTAATCGAAAACCAGATAGTAATGGCTTGACTCCACAGGGACTAAATTTTTTCTCTTGCAATAAGAAACCTAAGGTGGTCAGTTTAGGACTAGTGTGGCTGTTCGGTGAGCTCACCAGGCCTTCCTCTCTCTTTGCACACCACCATCCTCAGTCTGTCTCCTTTGTCCTCAAGATTACACAATGCTACTGAACCTCTGAGGCATTGCGCCTGTGTTCTAGGTCAGGCAGAAGAGAGGAGGAATAGAGATCAAACTGAATCAGTCCCTATTAGGAAAAGTTCTAACAAGCCCCAAGACATAAACAAGGGTTTGTATCTCGTTGGCCAGAATTGGAACGCGTGGACCTCTCACCTGCAAGGGAGTCTATATTAGCAGAAAGCAAAGGAGAAGGGGGCTACCGATCGCTTTTGGCACCCAATCAACCATATCCACAGCCATGTACATAGCTAGGCATCTTTAGTTGATATTTCATAAAAGTTACATCTGAAGGAGTGAACATGGTTATCATCTGTCCGCCTTCCACTCATAAAGCAAAAATATTTTTTAGTATCTTCATCTTCTATGTACTATTACTTCAATGAGAATATAAAAGATGGAAGTGATATGCTGCTTTGTTTGTTCTCTTTAGGACATATTTTTGAAAGTTCCAAGGAGTAAGCTTTAGGACTCAGGAAACAAACAGTTGTCTTCAATTTTACGTTGCCTCTTCACAACAGTTCAAATCCAATCAAAACAGGAACTGAATCACCCCACTGAGTTAACTAGCTCAGTCAAATACTCAACGTTCTCCTGTGCAATGGTTTCCTTTGTGAAAAATTACCATAAATGAAATTCATATTCAGACAGCCCTGCCAAACTCACTTCAGTAGCTAGGTAGCACGGGCATCATTTCCAATGTTTGTAGTAACTTGTTTATGTTTACAGGATGTATTACACTAAATAATTAGGAGAGCTACTTTGGATAGCCTACTGACAAATATAACTTTAAAATTATAGCGATAGCACCTAATTCTTTGTGTTTATAAGCAAAGCATAAACATGTAGGTTTCCTTAAAGAAAACTGTTGCATTAGGCTGCAAACTCTCTTACATCTTCTAGATCAGGAATTGGCAAACTGTGGCCCACGGACTGCTGCCCACTATAAATAAATTTTTTATTGGAACACAGCCATACTCGTTTATGCAGAATCTAACGCTGTTTTGAAACTACAATTTGCAGAACAGAGTAGTTGTGATGGAGACTGTACAGCTTTCAATGTCTGTATTTACTATCTGGCCCTTTACAGGAAAAATTTTAAATTTATCATTACTTAGTACATACTAGGTATCCAATAAATGCTTCTTGATTTATTCAATGAATACATTCAAGGCTTTCCAGTTAGATAAGAACAATGAACAAATTAACAAACCTAAACACAACACATTTTACTTCCACAGTTTCTCTGGTATTTGCTTGTCTGATTGTAGTTTGCTATTGTCCACACAAGCCTGGCAAAGATCATTTTAGAACTTTGAGATTCTGCAATTCAGCACATCCACTCTAATAGCAAACCACAGGCAAGTCCAGAGAACAAAGGAGAAAGTTCTTTTATAGAGGAAAGGGGGCTTCAGAGGGGCTGTTGTAAACAGAGTCCATTGGAGGAAACTAGGAATTCAAAATGTAATGGCCTTTCATTGGCTGCGTTGTAAGTCTTTCATTAGCTGAGTGGTTGCTGCTTGAGGAGAAGATCCTCCCTCTTCCTGTTGGAGTCGTGGAGTAGAAAAACATCTTTCTGTTAGAGGAAGAGAAAATACTTCTCTTCCTGTTTGGGGTAATGGATGATGAGTGTTGGGGCGGGACAGGACCTCCCAACTCCAAAGCATATGAGGATTCTGTTTATTCATCTTCACACGTGTTTTATTTGACTCACACAATGCTGCTGTTGTTTATTTTTAAAGCAGCATTAGCTGCCAACAGATAAAAGTAAGGAGACGACTTGGAACCGCCGCCACCGAAAGCCGCCGGCAACCTCTGCCTCGTTGTCCCCGCCCAGCCTCCTGTGCCCTGGCCTCAGAGAAGACCTCATTCACACAGCGCTGCACCTTGGAACAAAAAGTAGACGATGCCCAACTCATCTGAGAGCAGCATCCGACCCAAATCCTGGTGGTAATACAGTCATACAAGGGCGAGAAGCAGCTTCCTGTCCTGGACAAAACCAAGTTCCTTGTACCTGGTCATGTCAACATGAGTGAAGTCATCGAGATAATGACGAGGTGCTTGCAGCTCAACGTTAACGAGGCGCTGTTAGTGAATGGGCACTGCATGGCGAGCGTGTGCACACTGATTTCAGAAGTGCATGAAAGTGAGAAGGATGAAGATGGGTTCCTGTATGTGGTATATGTCTCTCGGGGGACATTTGGAATGAAATTGTCAGTATAAGACAAGAAAAATGCATCTGCTCTAGAATTTTTTAAACTTTTACTAAAGGGAGAAAAAGGGACATTACCAACTGAGATTGGTCAGTTCATCTCATCACACATCATGGAAATAGTAGTGTTCCTGCCTAGGAGTTTTAGAAAGTTGTTTCGTACTTCAAGCACAAAAACTGAGCACCAATGAGCACACTCAGCTTTGGAAAACTATATTATTTATTTAACCTAGGCTGTTTTGTTTTCAAATTTAGAAGTTTAAAATACTTTGCATTCTAAAAATAAAAATAAGGAGACTTCACATAATAAAATAAATTTCCAGCTTCTCTTGAAAATTTGAAAGATCAGGCAACGTGAGTACACAACTTGGTTAGGGCCATAGCCACCTGGGGCTGAGTAGCTGTTGTCTCCTTAGGAGGGGCAAGCTCTCCAGTTTACCACAGTCCCCACCACTCCCTACAGTCTTACCCCTTGCCGCCCCCTCCAGGTACCTTATCTGCCTGGCCCTTCTGTAGACCTTTTTGTATTTAAGATCCTTACTCTAGAGAGTATCATTTGCTACACAGTAGTTTGATAGCTATACATTTACTTTATTTTCCTGGCTTGAAAACAGACTGGTACAATTGAAGACAAAACAGGAAAGAATGACAATGCTATTCCGACTGCTACCTTCACTTCAACTAGAATGCAGCCTCGTTCTCCCACCCCCTCTTTCCTTTTTCAAACAAGCCCCAAGACAGCCTGCTTTCCTTGCCCCTATTCCTGGCCCCCTCCACCCACTCCATCTCCTGGAGTTGTTTACCTCAAACTGCCTCCCAGTTCCCTGTTTCCTTGCTGCCCTGGAAAACAAACACCTTGGCCCTTTTTGTTTTTGGAGTCTTACTGCTAATCACTACAGGGAACCAGGCAGGAAATAACAAAAAGGAGGAAATTACAAAGTTTACAAAAACCTTATAGCTCTTACCGTCATGGTCCCTGATTCCCCTAATGCGGTGGCACCTGGAAGCCTCCTGTTTGTCCTCTCCTGTTAGATCCTCATCGCTGGCAGGTTCCCTATAAAGGGCCTAGAGATTCTACACTAAACAAAGAAGAACCGCCCTGATAGAACAGGAACATTAGGTGGCAGCACAGGGCATCTCTTTTCAAGTCTTGCTACAATAGGCTGGCGGATGTGAGGCCCCAAGCTGTCTAGAAGGGCGAACTTGGTACCATTAATAGGGCCAGCATTGGGGCTGAGACCAGCGGGAGGATGCGAGTCAACCCAGGCACACTGTGTTGTCACGGAGCCAGGGGTGGCATCGTCTCCAGTGCCTTTCCCTGATATGTGGATTAGAATCGCACACGCTTAGGGCTGATACGAAGCTTCCCATCGAACACCTTGATTTCACAGGCAGGGACACCAAGGTCCTAAGAAACTGGACTGGCCCTGTTGCCCCCATGCCATGGGTCCAGTCGGATGCCTTTGCAATTTCACTAGTGCCCGCTTATCCTTTTGGTCTGCCCTCCTGATTAAAAAGCATTTATTGAGCCCGGCCAGTGTGGCTCGGTGGTTAAGCATTGACTCATGAACAAGGAGGTCACAGGTCGATTCCCAGCCTCAGGGGATTTGCCTGGATTTTGAGCTTGATCCCTAGTAGGGGGCGTGCAGATGGCAGTCGATTGCTCAATGACTCTCTCTCATCCTTGATGTTTCTATCTCTCCCTCCCTCTCCAAAATCAATAAAAACATATTTTTTAAAAATGTACTGAAGCCTGCTTATTATAAAGACTGACTTTCCTATGTTCGAAGGTGAAGCTAACAGAGCAGGACCTCACTCAGGAAACGGAGACGTACTGGCCAGAGGCAAACAAAAGTTTCTGGCTCCACTTACTGAATCCACCTGGAGAAAAGCGAGGGCCCTGGTCCGGAAGGCGGGTATGGCTCTCGGCTCCCATGAATGGGAGCAGCTAGTACCATTGTGGCTCTTATCAAGCCAGACTGACCTAGCATGACAGGCAGGCCATGCACGCCCAAGTAACTCGAAATCCTCCCAAATTACATTAGCAGAACCACTCACAACCCCAGAATTTAAACCCTGATTCAAACAACTGCATTTTAACAAAATTGTGTCCTCGAGCTCCAATTCGTTGAGAGGACGGTCTAAGTGACCAAAAGGGAAAGGCTTTCTGGTTAGGTAGCATTTGCTTCAAGGGGCCAGGCCTCAGAAGAGAAACTTTCCTGGGAACTACTGTCAGGATCAAGTTTTAGTTGTTTATGTTAAAGCACCATGCTGGGCGTTAGAGGCCTTGCCGCTCAAATTGGGCTCTTCCAAGCAGCAGCTGGTTAAAAATGCAAAATCTGCCCTAGCTGGTTTGGCTCAGTGGATAGAGTGTTGGCCTGCGGACTGAAGGGTCCCAGGTTTGATTCCAGTCAAGAGCACATGACTGAGTTGCAGGCTTGATCCCTAGAAGGAGGCATGCAGGAGGCAACCGATCAATGATTCTCTCTCATCAATGATGTTTCTGTCTCTCTCTCCCTCTCCCTTCCTCTCTGAAATCAATAAAAGTATATTTTAAAAAAATAATAAATATGCAAAATCTCGCTCTTCTTATTCTGCAATGATCCTTTGAAGTCCCAAGGCACCTCACTGCATCCCTAGCTCAGCATGTCCTGTATCCCCATGTTCCCTTTCTGCCTCTGAGCCTCTCATGCATACGGGATCTCTGACTCTCAGGTATGCAGGGTTCCCATACATGTGTGTGTATTACATTTGGTTATTTTATCTTGCTAAAAAGAAAAGAAAAGCAGACTCTAGGCCCAACCTATTCCTCCTGAATCAACATCTTCATTTTAGCAAGGTCCCCTGTTGATCCCTACGCACCTTACAGTTTGAGAAGCACTGCTTTAGGACGCTCTACAGAAAAGGCCCGAACCCACAAAAGACAAACAACACCCCCCCAAACAGCCCCTACCTCAAGGAGTTTTTAGACTGGCTTAGGAGGCTCCAGAAGAGAAACTGTGAAAAATGTCATTAAAATGGGCACAAAGAACTGTATCATTAGTGCCACATAGGCTGCCCCAGAACAAACAGAACACTTATTTTGAGAGGGTGCAAAAGAATGATTACAGACAAGAGGGGTCAGTCTGGGCAGGTTCCCACAGGTGGGGAGGTTCTGATAAGCATGGATATAAATGGGGAGGAAAAGGACAGGGAAGGGCATTTCGAGTGGACAGATCAGGCAAATCAGACATTCTAGGCGGTGGCCTACAGGTATTTCATCTCTTATGCATGACCCCAGATTTTCGTTGGATCTTTCCAGCACGTCACATGTTGTTGTGGCTTTACATTTATATGACCTCATTGCATTTTCTGTACCTTGGTTTAATCAGTGGTTCTCGGGCATTCCTCAAATGGGTTCACTTAACATGCAAACTTTCTTCTTTGGATTGAAACAGGCAGGTCACCCTGCCCTTTCTTGTGCCATTGGCTGTGATGTCTAGCTGTTCTTTTATAATCAGGTGAAAGGAAATGCCTTACCTGTGGACTCTCCTAAGTGGCTAGCGCCTTTCCAGTGCAGGGCAGATCTTCTCTGGAAAGCTCTTAATCAGCTCTCAGAAATGACCAGCCCAAATGCATTTTCAGTTTCTAGATACAGTTAATCACCCTTGAGGGCCAGGAATCAAGCTGAAAATGGGGAACTTGCTGGTTCCCCTCTGGGAATGTCTAGATTTAGTTTACAAAACAAAAGCGACTCCACAGAAGATGAAACCCAAGGCTTCAGTGTTGATTTCCCCTATGAGCTGGCGTGGCTGTAACCCTCTCCTCTTCATACGCAGAGCTCATCCCGAGAAGGGTGGTCTAGGAATGAAATAGTGGGTGCCACGTGGAGAGTGTGAGAGCGCCTCCGCTGGACGCCGGCGGGAACGCGCATAAGAAGGGCCGGCCCCCACAACTTTCCCAAGCAGTACCCTGCGCACACTGGAGGCTTCAGAAGAGAAACTGGATCATTTTTGAGGAGATAGCATACATGATTCTTCAGAATAATTCCATCATGCGCTCAGGGACTCTTCCCCTTCTCTGAACCCCGTGGCGGGTCGCTGAAATCAGAATGGAGCCCTGCCTCTGTCTCCATGGGTATCTGCCCTTGGCATCTGAGCGGCACATTGCTTTGCCCAGCAACACTGGTGGGAGGGCCTCCATTGCCCAGAGATGAGATTACGGCTCCTGTCAGAGCCGATCAGCAAACAGCTAGTCACCCCCTGCCCAGTGCCCCGGGAGAGATGGATTCTGTATTCACAGAGGTAATTTGGGTTGATAGGAATAGCGTGGGGGGGAGGGGGAGGGGGGAAGGCAATGGCGGCACCAAATCAATACTTGAGCTGCACAAATTAGCGTCTTGGCTCTGGCTCTGGATTTATGTTCGGGAGGCCGCGGCTCCCGGACAGAGACACTAAATGGAACAGACATTTCACTCCCAACAACAACACATTCCCTTTTCTTAATGAGGAGTCAACTAGAGACTTGGTACATTAAAGAAAATGCATCGGGAACATCGATGAACTGGGAATGGAACCGTGTTTATTGTGGCACGCCCCTAGGAAAGAATGTGGAGAAGCGGGGAGCAGGGCGCTGCATGCCTGGCCTGAGTGCTGATTCTAAGAACAAATCTTTCTACACCCATGTCCGTAGCAGCATTACTCACAGTCGCTAAAGCACAGAAGCAACCCAAGGGTCCACTGACAAATGAATGGCAGACACAGTGTGATATCTACAATGGAATGTTACTCAGCCTTAAAAAGGAAGGCAATTCTGACACGTGCTACAACATGGATGAAACTTGAAGACATCATGCTAAGTGAAACAAGCCAGTCACAAAAGGAAAGGTACTGCATGTTCCCACTTATCTGAAGTCCCTCAAGTACTTAAGTCCATAGAGACAGAAGGGAGAATGGTGGTTATCAGGGCTGTGGGGAGGGGGCAATGGGAGTTATTGTCTAGTGGGCACAGAGTTTCCGCTTGAGAAGGGCTGTGGGGATGGGTGGTGGTGATGGTTGCACAACTATGTGAACGTACCTATTGCTACTGAACTGCACTTAAAAAATGGTTAAATGATAAGTTTATGTTATGTATATTTTGCTACCACAGGGGTAAAAAAGGAATTGTTCATCCATCAGCCAGAGATCAAGCCCTTCATTCAAAGAGATCTTAACATCATTGGTTCCAAGGAGACTCCTGGAAATGTTCAGTAGGGTACAAAAGGTTTAACCCCCGAGTTTACTTTGGGACATAAATTTGTAATCGTAGAGGTTGACACACTGATTACATATCAGCTATGATTGCAACATGGTGACACAAGGTTTGCCAGCTAAGCAGTTTCCTATCTTGTGGATCAGGGCCTTTCAAACCTAAATGTGCCTGGGAATCACCCAGGCATCTGGTTAGAGCACAGGCTGTGGTTCAGTAGGTTTTGGGTGGGGCTTGAGATTCTGCTTCGCTAAGCAGCTCCCAGGTATTGCTGATTCTTCAGGTCCAGGGACCTCATTTTAAGTACCAAGAGTGTAGGCCTCTCCCGTTAGGATTCCTGTCCACGTCTTGTAAATAATGGCGCCCTCATTAACACTGAACACAGGCATGTCCAGGTTTCAGTGGAGGGACAGTCTCTGGGTGATATGAGTTATTTTGGAATCCTCTCACTTTGATGCTTACTGCCATCAAAAGTCAGGTCTCATGGGATCTACAACTCCTTTTTTTCTCCAGCCCAAGCATGGACAAACCATAAATAAATCCCTTGCCCATTAGGTGTAGGCCAGATAAGATACATATTTTCCAAAATCATGCTTACAAGAAGGAAGAAAGGAGGGAAGGAGGTGGGTGGAAGACAAACGAGAGAGAGAGAGAGAGAGAGAGAGAGAGAGAGAGAGAGAGAGAGAGAGAGAGAGAGAGAGAGAGAGAGAGAGAGAGAGAGAGAGAGAGAGAAAGAGAAAGAGAGAGAAGCAAAAGGCTTCCTTTGAAGTCTTCTATAAGAATCCTGTGTGGCCCTCCATTGCTTTCGGGCCAAAAGTTCAGACTCCATAGAAAGGCTTATAGGATGAGGCCCCTGCCCACCTCGTGCCATTCCCCTCCATGTTCAGCCGTAACGAATTCTGTTCTTCCTTGCCTTTAAAGTTGCTCTCTCCTGGGACCTCGTCCCCTCCTGGTATCACTGTCTCAGGCATTGTCTCTTCTGGAAAGACTTTAACCATGTTGCCGCCCTCCTTTTCTCTCTCTGTGGGTTGTCTTTCTCTGCCTCCAGTTGCACACAGTGCTTACCTCAAACATAGCACTCACAGCTACATTTTAACTGTATTCCCTTGTCTATGTTCCCTGCTGGACTGTGAGCTCTTTGAGGCATAGGACAATGTCTTTTGTCGCCACAATGGCCAGAACATACGAAGTGCTCCAACAATGTTTGTTGAAACAACGAGCAAAGGCAAACTGTAAGTGTTTGACATTTGAAGGAGATATTGCTTAGTTCCTGAAACACCATGAAGTTGCCCTCAGAATGACTCTTCTAAAGGTCAAACGTGTTGACACCAATTTCTGAGTCCCAGCAACTGGGACTGAACTCCCCCCCTAATTCTGATAAACTGTATCTCCTCAGCTTCCTCATTTTATAGCATCTTCTCCGGAAAACCAAATGCAAGAAAATACACAAGGTAATAAGAGTACGTTTTAAATAAAATTTAGCAGGAGGCTAGCATCTCTTTGAATATTAGGATGCTAACTGTACTCTTCTTATTGGACAATTTGACCCCAAATAAGTCTTTTAAATTGCAATGGTTCCACATTTGAGGTCTTGGGACATCTAGATGTTACTAACAACCTACAAATTGGTATATCTATATGTGTATCTGTAAATTCTATCATAGATACTGTCTGCTTTATGCAAAGTTCTGTTCCAGGGCCTATGGGTTACCAAACTCCCACTGTCAAAAGCTTTGCCCTTTAGTTGTCTGGTCTGTGCATCCAATTCCATGGCTTCAGCACTTAACCTAATTCCCTGTCAGTCTCTAGCTTCCATCTGTCTCATCAACTCGAGACACATATTTCTAACACCCAGTGGGGCTTGCTCACCTGAATGTCATGTGGGCATCTTAAACCCAGCACATCATCCTTCCTCCCAAACCTGTGCTTCTGTGGTTAATGGAACCCTCATTTCCTCAGCTTGTGCAGGCCAATGATTTCTAAGTCATTCTTAGCTTCTTCCTTTCTCCCGTCATCTCCCATCAATCAATGGTCAAGTCTTGTTGACCCAGTCTCTCAATTCTTCCTTCAACTCATTCTGCTCTCCCTTTTCTTTTTTTAAAATAAACCCCAAAATATTTATTCCAAAACAAATTCCATGTGGCTTCAAAATTTACATTTTTTAAATGAAAGTCTAGAAATCAAAGAAGAAAACATGGATATTTGTATAACCTTGGGATGGGAGAGGTTTCTAAATATCAGAAGAAAAAGGCAGAAATCATGAGTGAAATGACAGCTCTAGTTGACCAGGTATCACTTGAGAGCCTTGTGGCTTCAGGACTAAGAGTGACAGTTTATCAATCTCATCACTTTTCAGATGAAACAAAAGCTGTCACCTGGCAATTTCCAAAAGGACCCTTGATTTGAAAACAAGATTATCTGAAGGTGTCCTGGAATAATTGGGTCTCAGCTCAACTCTTTAAACTCTAACCATTCTCTCATGCACTCCAGCTAACCCAGGATAAAGCTATTCTCGGGTGTTGCCCATACTCACTTCCCTTCAGTTGACTTACTTCTATTATTTAAACCTGCACTGTTTGTTGCAGCTGCTTTGGAAAACAGTCTGGCAGTTTCTCAAAAGGTTAATTACAGAGTTATCAAAAGGGCCCAGCAATTCCACTCCTAGGTATATATCTTGTTCTCTTCATTAGAGATTTCCTTTGCAGACCTATCAGAATCTTTGTTCTCCATAATAGGAAATTGCTGGTTATTGGTTTGTTTGCTCTTTCTTTGTTGAGTTAATCCATCACTGTCATCAGTAGCAGCAGCATTAACTGTTTTCTGTTACTTCTGTTTCACTAGATCCATGCTTTCTTTTTTTCTTCTTCAACCTTCAGTCATCTCCACCAGGCTCAGAACAGTGGTTCTCACCCAGCACCACGTCCTGCTCCTGGCCGCCCACTTGCGGAAGCTCCCATGCCCAGGGTGTGGGGTGGGGCGCTGTTCCCCTTTTCAGCTATCAAGACCTTACCACTTCTCTCCTAGATTACTGAAATGACCTTCCTGTGATTTCTTTGCCTCCAATCCCTCCTCAGGATAACTCTTTCCTCAGACTGCTGCCAGAATGTCTTTCTAAAGCCAAAACCTAATATTGTTCCTCCTTTACTTAAAGCCCTTCAACAAATCTCTTCTATCTATAAAATACAGTCCAAAGACCATAGCAAGATCTACAAGGCTCGGGGTGACTTACCTTTTACCTCCCTTATCTTTTTAACCTCCTCTCTGACATTCTCCCTACAGACCTTAACTCTACCATTCCCTCAGCGCACCATGCTGGCTCTTTCGTCAGGGACCTTCCAGATGCTGGAAATTTCAGCCTAGAAAAGTCCTGTTTGTCCCCAAGCTGCACTGAAATGCCACCTCCTTTGTGAAGATGTTACCTCTGGGCACTCCATACATACTTCTACTATAGCACCTCTCATACGATACTTTTTTTTTTAATATATTTTTTATTGATTTCAGAGAGGGAAGGAGAGGGAGAGATAGAAACATTAATGATGAGAGAGAATCATTGATTGGCTGCCTCCTGCACACCCCACACTGGGGATTGAGCCCGAAACCCGGCCATGTGTCCTGACCAGGAATCTAACTGTGACCTTCTGGTTCATAGATCAACGCTCAAACACTGAGGCATACCAGCTAGGCTATACTTATTTTTCATATGCCTCCTTCCCTCCTGGATTGAGCTCCTAGAATGTAGGGACCACGTCTCTGTTTTGTATCTTGGATTTTGACCCAGTACTGTGTGCATCTCCAGCTTGCCATACGTGTTCAATGAGTGACTGAGCAAATAATTGAATGAATAAATAATTGCGTGATATGAGTCAGAATAAGAGCAGTAAGAAAGGTGCAACTGAACTACTGCTGTAGGCTGTTCAGACCTGAGTCATATTTACTGGGGAGACCAAAAAAGACTGTGCAGAGGAGAGGGGGTTGAGGACTGGGTGAAAAAGCAAAGGGACTAAGAAGTACAAACTGTATTTACAGAATAGTTACAAGGATGTAAAGTACAGCACAAGGAATATAGTCAATAATATCATAATAACTATGCATGAGGCCAGGCAGGTACTTGAAACATTGGGGGACCCCTCTGTAAGGTGGTCTAACCATGACTGTCTAGCCACTCAGCTGTACATCTGAAATGGATAGAGAATAACACTGAATATAAATTGGGGGGAAAAAGAAATGCATGACAAAAGAAGACTGCATAATTGATTGCAATCTTTCAACTGAATCTTATATATTTGTTTGTGCCTTAATGCAAGATTCCCTGAGATCCAGGCATGGCCCACTCCTTTTCCAATTTCTACCTCAAAATGAAATTAGTTTTACCTTCCATCTCTGGTATCACGTAGATCTTTAATTCGTTTTAGCTTTGCCTATAGTCATTTAGTTTCTTATAATAATTTATCTACTTGTAAAAGATCCCTTATTTTTTTAAAAAAGGGCTAAGTGGCAGCCTCTGAACTGATCATGTGTTCCTACTCTTGCTTCTTGAATAGAAGGACCCAATACATGTTTGTCGGGTGAAGTCCAGGCTTGCTCAGGCCCCAGTGGGACTTTGAGTTGCTTGACGAGCACTCATCTCCCTTGAAGACTCCTAGGTACTCAGCCAAAGCGTTCTCCCTACCCTGTGTGTCTGACTGCATTTCTTCCTTTCTTTTTTAAAATATATTTTTATTGATTTCAGAGAGGAAAGGAGAAGAGTGAGATTGAAATATCAATGATGAGAGAGAATCATTGATCGGCTGCCTCCTGCACGTCCCCTACTGGGGATCAAACCTGCAACCTGGGCATGTGCCCTTGACTGGAATCGAACTCAGGACCCTCCAGTCCACAGGCCGATGCTCTATCCACTGAGCCACACCGGGTAGGGTTTGCATTTCTTTCCATTTTCAATTCATTGAGGTTGTACCTTGTTGCACACGGATCTTTTGAACGTATAACACCGAAGGCCTGTGTTATCTTCACAGCTCAGCACCCGTGGTGCTGATATGCCCCAATGTGGTTAATGCTTACTGTCTCAACCACTGGCTGAACTGTCTTTTAGTCTGAACAAATAACCAAGCACACATCAACAGAAGGCTTGGGTCTCTTTAGTGACAGGTGCTCTGTCTGAAACAGAATGACTGGCATCCCTCTCAGGCACATGTTATCCTCCTTCCCAAAAAGAGAAGAGGGGTCCCAGCACAGAAAAATCCAGCACAAAGGCAGTTCCCGAGGGGCCCAATCAAAGAGCAAAGTCCACCCCCTCCGGAACTTTCCTGAGAGCCTGTCGTATCCAGGACCCTGCATGGAACGTGGAACCCAATCTCTGGATTCCCAGGTCTGGGCTTGACTTACCAGGCAATAATGGGATTCTGTGTTTTCTGCAGGGTAAAGGGTTGCCTCCTCGCAGAATTATCCTTTTATCTATTGTCTTCCCTCCCTCCATCATAGACAGCTATGCTTGCTGCCCCTTCTCTCTTCCTAATAGGTCCCCACACTTCCGAGCCATGTGCAAAGGGCCGGACTTTCTCCATCCAGGCATGGACCTCTGGGTTTAAACCCGTTGGTGTGTCCTATCCTACTGAGACCAGTGACTGCTATAGGGACGGCCCACGGCCTAAAACTGTCCAGGGGTCCTCAAACTTTTAAAACAGGGGGCCAGTTCACTGTCCCTCAGACCGTTGGAGGGCCGGACTATAGTTTAAAAAAAAAACTACGAACAAATTCCTGTGCGCACTGCGGGCCCGGGACGAGTCAGCTGCTAAGCAGGACAGGCAGCGGCACCCGGCGGGCCGGATAAATGTCCTCGGCGGGCCGCATGTGGCCCGCGGGCTGTGGTTTGAGGACCCCTGGCTCAGGAGTCTGCAGGGCATGTAGGGACTCGGACTCTTCTCAGCCTGGCCAGGGGCGCATCTTAGTTCTGCTGCCGCCATAGTGGGAAGCTGGAAGCTGCCAGGAGCGAGAAGGGGTTGCATCACGTGGCGACAAAAGAATGAATCCACCAAGGAAGCAGAGCCGAGACCTGGAAACCTGTAGTTTGAGTCCTGGATCACATTGTGCCTGATCCCTCATGAGCCAACACGTTCTCTTTATTGCTTAAGCCAGTTGGCGGTTGTTTTATTTCATTGGGAGCATTCAACTTCCTAGTTGGTACACCTTAGATTATAAACTATGTGGCAGAAGAGATTGTGTCTCTCTGGATCACCACAGTACCCACCCCCTGGCACATTAGGAGGCAGGCAATAAATGAGTGCTGACTGAATACCCATCAGCCGGAAGGCACATGTTCTATAAATCCACACCAACGTGACTGCAGGGAACCTGGTGTCCTACAGGAAAGTGATGTGGCTCTAGAGACCAGGATCTCACCCCAACTCAAGGCTTTTGCTAACCACCAGGAAGTCTCCCTGGAAATTGGTCACGTCTCTGAGAAGGCCCCCAAGGAGCAGTCCCCCCACCCCCCACTTTCCTGTGAATCTTGAACTGAATTCAAAGTAAGATAGCAGTAAGCTAGATGAGGACCAAAAAGACCTTTTATTACTAATACAACTTTTATTACTAATAAAAATAACCTTTATGACTAATAAAGCTGAGATGAGAGGACGTGGCTTATAGTATTAGGCTAATGAGCGTCTCAGTACCCAACCTCAGAATTAGACGGACTTGGCCAGAATGGGCCTCCCTTTCCCACCCTGAGGTAGCAGTGTTGCTTGCCAAGAAGAAAGAAAGAGAAGATGGTGCGAGGCACAGTTTCTCCTTCCAAACTTATCAGTCACATGAAACCACTTCCTCCTGGAGAAGAACGAGGGGGCGGAGAGAAGGCAGGCGTGGTATGCTAATTGGGCTCTTTCACAAGGAAGGAAGCAGCCAGGGTGGGAAGACAGGTCTCCCAAACACACAGCAAGTGTGATTGGGTCAGGTCAATTGATTCTGCTTTGTTTTCCATCTTAATAGCTTATTTTTCAAAGGGTGGAATCTGTTTGCTGTCTAAAGTATTCTCCCTGGAATCACTGACACACCACAGTAATACCCAGCTCCCAAAGGAGTTAGAAACCCTCTAAAACCATGCAAAATTCAAAGGGAGAAACAAGAAGGACTCACGATACACTTACACAACCGGGGCACCGGGTGGCAATAATCCTGGTGCTGGCTCATCACTCACCGTGCCCATCAAAGGCATTTCGAGAGCATGGAAGTCTCATGCCTGTCCATTTCTTTCGGGATGATCTCAGAGCCACACTGCACCCACTTAGTCACCAGGAGAGCACAGCCAGTTTAACCCCTTGGTGGCACAGGGAAATGGACTGCTCAGTGAATTCCAGGAAACCGAGGGCCACACTAGACAGGAAGTGTGTGACCATGTTCCCAACTTCCCCAACGTCAAGGCTGGGGGCCGAGAGCATTTTTCAAAACACATCGTCAGTGGAGCAATGTGACTGTCAGCCACATGCTTTTGGTTTTACTTACCTGGAACCTTTTTCCTGCTTCAGGTTTTTGAGTGTGTTTGTTTTCAAGGTAAACATTGACCATCCAGGCTTTAAGAGGCTTTCCCAAAAAAACCATTGTTTTGTAAATGTGACGTTTGGCGCACAAATGAATGACCAGATCAACTGGGCAATAATACCCCCATGCCCCCAAAATTAGCCAACAGCACATTTAAAATTCAGTGGGTTTTACTGGAAACTGTGGTGTTGGCTATTTTTGTTTTGTTTTTTAAATACATTTTTATTGATTTCAGAGAGAAAGGGTGAAGGAGAGAGCAATAGAAACATCAATGATGAGAGAGAATCATGGATTGGCTGCCTCCTGCACGCCCCACACTGGGGGTCACGCCCGCAACTTGGGCATATGTGCTGACCGGGAATCGAACCGTAACCTCCTGGTTCATAGGTCGACGCTCAACCACGGAGCTACGGTAGCTGGGCTGTTGGCTGTTTAATGTGACTCTAAACACAGTGTGAACCAGAATGCCTCGAACCCAGGATGGATCTCCTCTGGTCTGGCTGCTAAGACAGAGCCTTGAGCTTTGCTCTCACCCTGAGCAGCTCTCTGGTGGACTTTTTGCCGGAAGCCACTAAGCAGAGTTGGCTGGCCAGTGCTGGGAAAGATCCCAAGCTGACAATGGAAACCCACAACACAGCAGATGGAGACAATGTGTTCCCATCCCGCTCTCCTCAAATGCAAAGCTATTTTCTCATCTATTACCTGCCCCTATTTTTACCATCAGGAGCTCTCCAAGCCACTTGGGCTGTCAATAATTGGCAGTGAGTTTGGCAATGAACAACTGCTCAGAATCAATCCCGTGGAACTGCACAGGAACCACGTCCAAACACAGCAGGTCTGGGGATTGCTCAGCTGCTCACCTGTCCTCCAGTCCGTTTCTTGCCCTACACGTCAGCGGCTGGAAGAATCTGAAACTTGAGCCATGTCCTCAAATGCCAGTTCTGAGCACGTGGTAGATATTTGCGAAATTCTCTGATTGATTGATGATTGACTGATGTGCACCTAGAGGGAGGGAATGAGCAGTCCATGAGGAGTTGCTGTGTAATTCACAAGGAAGAGCGGGTTTTCCTGCTGACTCATAACTCCCCTTTCTAATTTCAGAACAAAGACCCCAGGGAGAGGTTTGGGTAAGAAACTTGGCCTCGGGGAAAGGCCTCTGAAGTATGTTCTTCTCTAAGACAAGCAAATGGGGAACTGGCTACTAGGAGGGCACGTCTCAGTCTTTGCTGGTTGACCCTCATCCACAGCACCAACCAGGGGCCCTCTGTGAAGCTGAACTTCCTCCCTCCTCCAGGCTGATGGGAGACATAACCCAAGGCTTCTGCTCACATGCAGCCTGGAAGGAGCCAGTAGATCCTCTCTCCACGACCTCTCAATGACGCTCTCCAATACTGAAGACTGGGGGCCTCCAATCACTTGAGCACCAGGAGGTATACACTTAGAGACATCCTGTCACTGGGCAGCCTCAAGTGAATGCTTTCTTTTCCGTCTTTCCTCAGTATCCTGATGGGCTGGGTTTGGGGCAAGAAACCCTCCCAGGGCAGCAACCTAGGAGGAGGTGCTTGTTCATGCAAGAGAGAGGGCGAGGGGGCAGCCGGCTGCAGCCTAGAGCTGCTCAAGCTCCTGGGAGCCCCAGCCTACTCAGGCAGAGATTCACGGGCCTGCCTTTGCCTCAGGATTCCACATGGTGCTTCTTTACACCAGCCTCAGCCGAGCCACTATCATGGGGCCTAGTGTTTGCAGCAGAGACCGAGATCACAGAACCAGGACGATGCCACCCCTGCTTGTATACTGACCTGATGGCCAAATACTCATCCCCTGGGCCGGAGGGCAACTTTGGTTCCGTTTCCTCTGTGCAAAACGCCAGGAGGCCTCTGCCTGGAAGAGGTAGACCTGTTTGTCAGCTGTGGGAAAAACAGCCAGAGCTGCTATTTGCACCCTGAAGTGCAAGCTGGGTAAAAATAGTGCTGGCAGCTTGGTCCAGCTTCAAACCCCACTGCAGAAAGAGATTATTTTTGGAAGAGAAGATTTTCCTCCCCACCCACAGATCTGAAAATGGTCACCTCCCCGGAGGAGAAGGGGGGAGACACTCCCACACAAAGGCCAAATCTATCCCCCTCTCCACACCCCTGCCCAGACTGGAAAGGCCTGCCCCTGACAGCCAGGCCAGGCCCCAGCACAGACCTGCAGGTGGCCCCGTTCAAGGTACAGTGGGAATGGATGAACTTTGACCGCAGCGAGAGGAGGCAGATGTCTGAGCCTGGATGCGGCCACCATCCTGTTTATTATTACTGTTAAGCTATTTGTTTGCCTTCCAAAACAGGAAGGAAAAAAATTGCCAAGGGAGTACATGAGACCCCACAACAACAGCTTAGATGATCTACTGCTTGAGAGCCTGGAAGTCAGTTTGGCTATAAATTAATATGGCTATAAAGTGATGAACAAAATTCCCATAAGCCTGATCCAGTTCCAGATCTGTATTTGGGGCCTCCTGACAGCTGGGGCCTGAAACTCTTACCTCATGCACTTGGTGTCGGGGTCCCGGGATCTCTTTCAGGTTCAGGAGGTGACCCAGGCAACAACCGGCTGCAGGACAGCCCCTTCTTCCTTTACAGTGAAAAGGCGTTTTTAGATCCGTGTAAGTATGTAGATTATAATGCTTGTGCAACTCTAGAGAGACACAGGCATGTAGACAGTTGCTGGGATATGTGAAAACCAGTGGAGAAAACACACAGCGGATTAACAGTGTTATTAAATGGCTCTATAGTCTGCAAGTGCCCAGGCACCCAAAGCCAAGCCCAATATTTTCAGAAAGGAAGGGGGAAATATCCCAAATCCTACCTCCACCTGAACCTCCTTCTTCAAAGATCCAGGAACCAAAACGGATCTTCTCCTTTGAGGAAACATACCGAGGCATACCTAACCAACTAACAAACAAGGGAGATGATGACAACATATCACTCCTCTCAGCACCTCCTAGCAACACGCGCAGAGACCTTCATCACCGCCCCCCCCCCCCCTTTGTGGCTGTGAGCACAGGAGTAGCGACAAGACGGAGGGGCCGCCGGGTGTAGGTGGAAGAAACAGGAAAGACGAAAGATGGGAGGGACCTTGGGCCTGCAGGCAGCTTACTGCAGCCTGGCTTTTCCTCTGGCCTCTCAGGCCTAGGTTTTTGTTTTATCTTTGCAACCTCCTAGTTGTGTGACTAAGTCACATTACCTTTTAAAATCTCACTTTAACCTCGGAGAAGAGAGGTGATAATACCCGGCTGGGGGTGGTGAGGACCAGGTGTAGCAGCAAATACCGAGCATGTGTTCAGTGCCTGGTACAGAGGAAGGGATGCTGTGAGCCCAGCGTGCAGGAGCAGTGCTATTTTTCCTCCGGTACGTCATGGACCACGGGCCAGACTCTGTAATCTATCCTGCTTCTATCTGCCAGATGACGGCAAGTCGACCAAATGACTCAAGTCTTAGCTCCGTGAGAAATGCATTGCATTCACAGGAAGTACTGAAAACTTCCTCCCACGTTATGAGGCCTTACTGCATGCACCATGCCCTTCACCCGCTGCGGACCTTCACCTCTCTGCTTCCACCCACTTCCCCCAGCCTTATCAAGAAGCCAGAAATAGACTCTCCCTACTCAGAGGTCTCTGCCAACGGGGAGCTCTGGCCAGCAGTGGGTTGGGTCAGCACTGCTTCTCAGTGGAGGGAGGCCACAGAGATGCGGCCCCCGAGCCCCTTTCCAAGTCTCATCAACCGATGACATTGTGGGGGAGGAGCTGCTGCTTTGCTGGGTCAGAGCTCTTTAAGCTATTTGTTCTCAGGCTTTGAGACTCCCCGGGGACCTGGGAAAGACGGCTGTAGATCCCCTTGATTGGTCCTCTCCAGGTTTCTATTTCCCAAGTTGAGAAATCCAGATAGTGCTGACTCCAGCCCAGGAACGAAATGAGCTCAGGTCTGTCGCTCGCTGACCTCACTCGGAGGATTGTAGGCCAAGGTGGCCACAGGCTTGCTCTCCCCTCCAGCCTAAGTCAGCTTGCTCCTGAGTCAGCTCTCTTCACCTTCCTATTAATAGCCACTGCTTTGGCTGGCTCCACTCACAGTATGATCACACTTTAATAATACATCTCAAATAAGGAAGCAGCAAACTTCCTGGAGCTAGGTTACCGAGGGCCTCAGAGCGCACGCTCGGTCCAGAAGGCAGAGGCCGGGGCTGATTTTCTGCAGCAGCTGTAGCGGGGGGAGGTTAGGGTGACTAAGTTGATGGCCTTTGAGACAAGTCACTGCTTTGGGGTTTCTGTCCTGCTGAGCTCTCGCTGGTTTAGGGCAGGAGACAAGCATGCAGGTTCACTTTATTTTATTGTGATTACCACAGAGAATCTGGGCAAGGCTGAAAAAGTGTGGTTCTTATGCAAGAATGCAGATCCCTCAGCTCCCCTGGTTGGAAGCTGTGGGCCAAGCTGGAGTGAGTCCCTACCAAGGTCAACTTTTCTCTGATACTACAGTAACAAGGTGGCCTACTTAGAGAGGCTTGGGTTTCTGGATGGATCAGGCTGCCAAGAGCTAACTGTCCCATCCAGAAAAGTTGAAGCCACCTCTGTCTCCCCAGTAGAAGCAGACACACGAAACAATCCTGAGTGTTAGATGTATGCTGATAAGCAATGTCGTTGGGTCACCCTGTAGTAGTTTCAACATTCCTGTTCTTTGTGGGCCTGGATGGGAAAAACCGCTCACGTTCAGGAGCCAGAAACCCGGGTTCAAATTCTGACTCAGTCTCTTAGCTGAGAGGGTTAGCACATTTCCTACCTTTCTGGAACCTGGAGCCTCCATCTTCTCCTGAATATAAAAGACGCAATAATCTCTCCTGAAATGGTGTTAATATAAATTAAACGAGACCAGCTTTGGAAAATATGCCTAGTGTAGTGCCTGGAATATAGTACATGCTCAATAAATGGTCCAGAAACTAAAAGGGAGGGAAACGTGAGTGCAAACCAAGGCCATCCAGGCCACACTGGTTTAAAAAAAAAATAAAAGATCACATCTCCAAGTGTGCAGAGCTACGATATCAGCGTCTCTGACATAAAGGCTGGTGGGAACACAGAGAACTTTGCTTCCCTTCTCTAGATTCATTCCATTGAGAAGTCACAATGAGAGGCCAATCTGGACTGTAATGTGCCTTGCTAAGGCCACAGTGAGGAGTCTCCTAGGTCCGTTTATCAGAAGTCTCACAGTTCATAAACCAGTATTGGCATTAAGAAGAATAGGTAGGCCCAGCCAGTGTGGCTCAGTGGTTGAGCGTCAACTCCATCTCCAGGAGGTCGCCAGTTCAATTCCAGCTCAGGGCATATGCCTGGGTTGTGGGCTCGTTTCCCAGTAGGGGGCATGCAGGAGGCAGCCAATTGATGTTTCTCTCTGATCAATGTTTCTATCTCTTCCTTTCCCTTCCTCTCTCTCTAAAATTAATAAAAACATATATATTTTTAAAATAGGCAGTGGAGTGGAGGGATTGAGCGAAAAACAAACTCATGGACGTGGACAACAGTGTGGTAATTGTGGGGGTGGGGAGGATGAGTGGAGGTGGAAGAGGAAGAGAGGGGATAAATGGTGATGGAAAAAATTAAATTTAATTTAAAAAATAAATAAAAGATCATGATTGCTGGAAGGGGTAAAAAAAGAGGAAGAACGGGTAGGCGAAGGTTAGGGAAGGGTATCCGTCTGTTCCACTACTGTGTGCTTATCTACATTTCAAGGTCCCCCGTAAAAGGAGCAGGTCAGCCTGACCTTAGGGTGAACCCTGCTATCAGCAAGGCCAAAGGAGAAACCAAATATCACACATGCCCTGTATTCCAACCTGCTGAGAAGTAATGTGCTCCCCAAACACCTGCTTATTCGATGGCAAAAAGTTGGGTCTCTTTAACCCAGCTGACTGCTTCAGGTCTGGATGGGGTGTGGGGGAGGGTGTGGTGCCAAACGTCGTTCTTGCTGCAGCTTGCTTCCTCCCTGGTTACCAACAGCAGGTACATATCTCTGATGGGAGCCAGCCAGCGCTCCTGGCAGCACCAAGTGGGGCAAGTCCCAGCATGACCTGCCCCCAACTGGGCACTGACTGGGGCTGGTGCAGGGGAGGAGAGAGCTGGGGCTGAACTGACTTAGGCTCATATTCATGAAAGTAGCCTCAAATTCCCCTCACCTCAGTAGGCAAAGGGAGCAGGACGTCCCAGGACACCTCTTTGGGAATGGTCCTTATTTCCCCTGGGACCTACCCTTGTTATTAATACTCCACATGATTTTATCTATAGTGTATGCCAGTGGTCGGCAAACCATGGCTCGTGAGCCACATGTGGCTCTTTGGCCCCTTGAGTGTGGCTCTTCCACAAAATACCACGGCCTGGGCGAGTCTATTATGAAGAAGTGGCATTAGAAGAAGTTTAAGTTTAAAAAATTTGGCTCTCAAAAGAAATTTCAATCGTTGTACTGTTGATATTTGGCTCTGTTGACTAATGAGTTTGCCATCCGCTGGTGTATGCGAATGTTGAGAGGGGTGAGCACATTGTGATTCACTTACATGCAACAGAGACCACCCAACTTAAGCATCAGTCACCTGACACTACTCACTCCTTCAGTCACTGAACAAATACTTTTTGAACACTTATTCACACCAATATGGTTCTGGGTTCTGAGTAAAACAAAGATGGTGCCTGCCCTAGGAGGAGAGCCAGTCAATGAATATGACAATTAATATGTAATAGCATATCATGATAAATGCAACTGGGAGATGTACTCAGCTATGGTAGTAGAGAATGTGGTGGTGGGGAAGGTATCTGATTTAGATGAGTGTCAGGGGGGTGACATTTAAGGACTTGTTGGCGGGGCGGGGGGTAGGGGGTGCTTTGGTGGCAGTTGCCTGTGAAGGTCTCCCCTCACTGCTCTGCGAAGTTCCCTTCTCTCCTAATCTCTCCTAATGCAAGGCTCTGTGAACCTGGAGAAGAAATATATCTTCCAAAAAGAACTTCTTGTGGTTAACTGGACCCAAACTCATAACCAGAGTCTAGTAGCCATTGTGTGCGTCAGAAGCTGCTCATGCACACACTCTTCATTTCAGGGAAAAGCCACAGATTGAGCTTTCAGCCTCCTGCTGTCTGAGTTAACTATCATGAGGGAATTCCTGGTTTTTGTCTTTCAACCAATGAACTGAGACTTGCCCTGTCCAATCAGAACTGTATAATTATATCCTCATTTGCATCTAAACTGACCAATCAGAACTGTATTGGTTTGAAGCTTCATTTGCATAAAACTGGACCAATCAGGAATGGGCGGCAACTTTATAAAAGGCTGCTTCCCCTGTGTTTCAGGAGTGTACTCTTGGTATTCCACCAGCTGCATTTCCCCATCTGCAAACTGTTCACCTGAATGTAATATTCCCTTTTCCACACCTTAAATTGGGAATGTTTGTTAACAGCCCTGAGAAGAAGGAAAGGGTACCTCAGCCAGGGATGCAGTGAAGAAGATTCTGGGAGAAGAAAGGGGGATACAAAATCTTTCCTCCAAGTCTTCTTCTGTGGATATATTTACTTTTCATTCTCCCCAACTCCCCACTCTCCCACTCTCGGACACCCATCTGGACTCTGTCTAGGGCCTGTCTGGCACACTTGTTTCTCTGTAAGCTCTTCCTTGTTCCTGTTCCCCAGCATGTTCTCATCACTGTGCGGACATTGCCCTACCTGGCACAGCCCAGAGAAGCCCTTCATGGGCTCATTGTCTTTGAAAACAGTTTTCTCCCAGGCCCCCACAATCCTGCCCTTGAATCTCCAGAAGCCAATAGCTTTGACCTGCAGTAGGTAAAACTCACCATTCCTGCTGGGCCAGCAGGCTAATTATAGTGTCTTCTTTCTAGAACTCTTTATCGCAAGGTTGTTTTCCTAAATTAGCATTAGTGAGGTTGATATCGATGCCATCTACCCCCTGCTTTAAGGAGCTGGCCCTCTAGACGGCTTGGAACCAGCCCAGGCATTGGAGACAGACAGACCTGGAATCACAGCTCTCACTTTTCCCAACTTTGTGACCTTGGGCAAGTCAAGAGTCTCTTCTGGGCCTCAGGTTCCTTATATGCAAGATGAGGAGGAGGATAATACCGAGTCTGCAGAGTTTGTGTAAGAATTAGCCAAGAGGTAGGCGAAACGATGGAATGTAATAGATACCCTGTAAATGAGAGTCTTTGTTATTATATCAGATATAAATAACCTGACGAATTTTGCCAGTGCCTTTTAGGAAGGTGAATGATTGTTCTGTTAAGAATGGTGACCAAGCCCGGGCGGTGTGGCTCACTGGTTGAATGTCGACCCATGAACCAAGAGGTCACTAGTTTGATTCCTGGTCCGGACACATGTCCAGGTTGTGGGTCTGATCCCCAGTAGGGAGCATGCAGGAGGCAGCTGATCAATAGTTCTCTCTCATTGATGTTTCGATCTCTCATCTCTCTCCCTTCCTCTCTAAAAACCAATAAAAACATATTGAAAACAAACAAACAAAAAGAATGGCGGCCAGGGCTACATTTCACTATCTATTTGTAGCTCTTTAATTTGTGTATTGCTAAGAACCAGGTGAAAGGAGGACACTTCAGGACATGGTAAAGGGCATGGATCCCAGAATCTCTGATTGGAAAGAATTCTGAGAAAACTCTAGTCCAAATTTTTGCTATGGACATGACTGAATCTGAAGCTCAGACAGATGGAAATCTCCAATACAGAGCTGAGCAACCGTCACCAACACTGCCCCAGCAGTACTGCTCCAGGGATCTCACACAGTTCATCGTATTTATGTCACTCATTCAACCATTAATCCAGTAAATGTTTATGGAGCACCTACTATGTGCTGAGTACCATTCAAGGCATATAGGAGAGAGAGAGGGAGGGCAGGAAGAGAGAGTAGAGAGAGGAAGGAAGAGAAAAGAAAAGAAAAGAAAAAAGGAAGAAAGAAGCAATAAAAAGAAACTAAAACAAGCCCTAGCCAATCTGGCTCCATGGATAGAGCATCGGCCTGCAGACATGCAGGAGGCAGCCAATCAATGATTCTCTCATTGATGATTCTCTTTCTCCCTCTCCCTTCCTCTCTGAAATCAATAATATATATATATATTATCTGTGTGTGTGTGTGTTTAAAAGAAACTAAAACAAGGTGCCAGTATAGTAAGTAATGGTGGAGGGGTAATGAGGTAGGGTGGCCAGAGAAGTCCTCTCTGAAGAGATGACATCCGAGTTGAGACCTGATGGATGAGAAGGAGCCAGACACAGGAGGATGGGAGACAGCATCCTAAGCAGCAGAGACATCAGGGCAAAGTCTCCAAGCAGAAACAAGCTTGGAGTGTTCAAGGCTCAGAAATAATTTCCAGGTGGTTGTGGGTGGGGAAACTGCAGGTGGCAGAGCATGAAGTCGCGAAGGTTAAATTTTATTGTAATTGCAGCGTTTTGAGCTGAGGCCCAGCAAGGTCTGCTTTATGCTTTGAAAAGATCGTTGCAGCTCTTCTTGGGAACGTGCTGTAAGCGGCCTGAGTGAAAGTAGAGAGACCAGTTACAGAGGTTGCTGTCCGAGTCCAGGCAAGGGCAGACGGTGGCTTGAACCAGGTGGCAGCACTGGAGAAGGTGGAGACTGGTCAGGTGGAAAATATATTTTGGGGACAGAGTCAACAAGAATTGCCGGTGGGTTAGATATGGGGAGAGGGAGGAGTGATAGAAAAAGAGGAATCCAAGATGACTTCTAGATTTTTGAACCTACTAAACTGGGAGGACAGTAGTGCTGTTTAATAGATGGGATTGTGTGGGAGACTATTCCACGTCTTTATCCTTCTCTAGACTGTAAATTCCCTGGGAGCTGGGCCCCTAACTCTCTTTTCACTGTTGTATGCTCAATGTATAGCTTGCAGAACAATAAAAGCAACTACCAATAATTGATGGTTTAATACATAGCCAGCACTGTGCTCCGTACTTTATATTCTTTCTCATTTAATCTTCACAAGAGAACTGTGAGGAGATACTTGCTTGAATCCTCCTTTTACAAACAGGGAGTTGGGTTTGGAGAGGATATAGGACAGCCTCACAGTCTCACAGCTATTAAGTGGTAAAGCTGGCTCCAACTCCTATGCTCCCAACCACTACACAACAGTCACACAGTCAGGATGGTAGATGGGTGGGTGGGAGGGTAGGTGGGTGGTTGGGTGGATAGATGGATCAAAGGATACATGAATGGAGTAATTGGCAGGAGGAAGCATCACATAATGAAAATCATTTGTATCAAAGTGTCTCTCTGAAAGTGGCACATTTTCAAAATGGAAAGATCTATGCCTGAAAGGGGAAAAATAGAAGAGCCAAGCATAAATTCCCACTAGGGTTGCTTGCAGGAATTCAGAGGAGCTAGAATTCGCTTGGGGCGGGGGTGGGGGGGGGGCATAGAAAGTTCCAGAAAGCTTTGTTAAATTAAAAAAACAGCTTAGAAATTTGAAAAAATTATCTTTCCGGGGAGCATTTCCTAGTATCTTCCCTACCTCCTCCCCTCCCCCTGCCTCCTGCCCCAAGTGATCTGGTATTACTTTAAGAGCCTTAGGATCACATGAAATATTGAAAAAAATTTTTTTTTATTGATTTCAGATAGGAAGGAGAGGGAGAGAGAGAGAGAAACATCAATGATGAGAGAGAATCATTGATCGGCTGCCTCCTGTGCGTCCCCTACGGGGGATCAAGACTGCAACCAGGCATGTGCCCTTGACTGGAATCGAACCTGGGACCCTTCAGTCCACAGGCCTGCGCTCTATCCACTGAGCCAAACTGGCTAGGGCCACACGAAATATTTTTGATGTTTGAAAACTATCTTTTGAGAACTTTAATCAAAACCAAGGAAGAAAATACTGCTGTGAGTCAGACAGCCCAGAACCTGGAGCTACTCAGGAGTGTGGCTTACCACTTCCGCAGCTTACCTTAGGATCAGTGTGGCAAGGTCTTCAGTGGGTGCTCTATCAGACCGCAGCCTGCTCATGCAGAGGACCGTGCACCTAGTTCATGGCGCCATGGTGACTCAGGTAAGGACCCGGGACCCAGCTGAGATCAATCCCCTCCTCACTAAAATGACACAAATCGAAAATGTGTTGAGCATTTACTGTGTCAGACACTGTTTTAGGCACAGGGATCTCATTTGATCTTTACCAAATGACATAAGGACTCTTATTATCTTCATTTCATATATGGAAACTGAGGCCAATGGATTCAAGTAGCTTGGCCAAGTCACACTGCTAGTTAGAGTCTGGAACCACAGCCTGTGTGGTTAACCACTATGCCACCTCATGGTGGGACAGTCTTCAAATCCCAGGGATTCTGTCTTCCTAATCATACTCTCATCCAACTCTTCCCCTCTATCTCCGTGGACTCAGCCCCTTAGTTAGGCATCTATAATATTGCAACATCCTCCACAATCACCTCCCTGCCCTCACCTAGCCCCTCTGCCTCTCTCTAATCTTTCCTTCCATAACTGGCCACATTGAAATGTGATGTCCATCTGACCAGGCCCTGCTTCTGCTCAAAATCCTTTAATGGCTTCTTGTTGCTTGGGAGCTAAAGCCCAAACTCCCTACAAGGCCCTTTAAGACACGACTTCCCTGTGCAGCCTCACCCTCCTCTCCTGCTGTTTCCCTTGAGTGCTGTGTTCCAGGCTTTACCAGACGTGCTGTTTGAATACTGGGGCTGGGCTGCTGCTGAGCCCAGAACGCTTCTTCCTGTTCTCCTCTGTGCAACACCCGCTCCCCCATACACATGAGCACATGTGCACGGGCACACACAAACATGCAAGGGTGTGCATATACCTCATCCATTCAGTGATTACTCCTTATTCTTTGCGATCCACCCCTAAGATGCCTCCTCTGTGAAGTCTTCTCACTCTCACAATCAGACTTAGGCATCTCTTCCTCCTTGGTATTTCCCCTTCATACTTCTGAGGAAACACATCATTTTTTCAAGGGTAACATTCTCTTTACCAACTTTAAGATTGTAAGGTCCAAGAGGGCAGGAACCATAGTTATCTTGTTACGGTTGCATCCCCAGCATCTGTGCACGTTCCTAAATCTCTGTGACAGTGACCTGTTGAATTTGTGGGTTTTTTTGTTTTTGGGGGGGGGTAGATTTTGAAACCTGGGAGACATTTTTGTCCTCACATTTTCCCACTGTCAGGCTTATCTACCTGGAGATTTTGTTGCAATGGGGTTCCAGTTGTAGGCAGAACATAGAGCAGTTCAGAAGGAAGACTTCAGAGACACATTACCTGGGTTTAAAACTTGGCTCCACCATCCAGCCAGCTGTGGGCCCTTAGGAAGTCACCCTCTCACTAATCTTTACTGTAAAGCCAGGTTGATAACAGGACCTACTTTACAGGACTAGTGTGAAGGTGACTGGCACAGAGCTTGCACTCAATACATGTGAGCTATTATTAATAGCTATCTTCCTGACAGCTTCACTTGACCCCATTGTGTCACCACCACTTTTTGAACCAAACGTCTAGAGTCCGCTTCTCAAGCCTGGATGCTCACTTTCAGCAGGCTCTGCATTTGCCATAGTATTGGGTCGCCCTGGATACCGGGCCTTGGGGAATATGGATAAGGATAATGGCTGAAACCAGGAATAGCCTTTTGCTTGGGAGTCATGATTTATTGCCTAGAAACCAAAAGGAAGCATTGCCAACCCGTCAGCAGATTACCTGAATTCTTCAGTTTTCCCCCCTCTGCACTTGGTAAAACAGAGGTGATTGGTGTAGGCAGTTTTGGATACAAGCAGCAATTTCTCCTTGGAGGAAAGGAAGGGGGATGTGCAGACTCTCAGGGTAGGCTGTGGGCTGTTTGGCTCCTTCTGTTGGTTGCACAGAGGGTCTGAGAAGCAACCCTGGGGAAACAGAGCCCCAGTGTGCCCAGCTGAAAGAAATGCCTTCCTTTCTAATCTCATGCCCAAGAAGGGGGCTGTAGTCTCTATTTCAGACCTGATTTTTCTAGATCTTGGTTCACGCAGTCACATTTAGAGGTCATAATTGTCTCAAGAGAGTCTTGAACCACATGGCTAAGATTATAAATTGCAAGATTATCCTGCAAATGTGTGTGCCAAAGAAGTGAATGAGGAGTGACAAGGAAAAGAACAAGATGATTCCTCAGAGGAATTCAAAGACTTTTCATGTCAAATTACTTACTAAAGAACTAAGGAATAACATAATTCTGGGTCAAGGGTGAGGTTTTCCCTTGAATGTGCAATTTTTTAATAATCATTTTACATGTGGCTATTTTAGCAATGTTATCATCCCAGGCATCTTCCCGCAAGAACCGGCATTTCTGGTTTATGGGAGACTAGGTTGGAAAATAGGAGTTAACAAAAAGAGGTCAGTTTCGTAATCTGTGCCAAGAGCAAAGTGTATTTTTTCAAATGAATTAATCAGAATATGTGGCCAAAGGGTATGCTTCCCACCTAGATGGCTGACAAAAAGGAATCACATTGGAAAGATTAGGAGATCCCATACCTGGGTCCCTCTTCCCAACACCCATCTGCTCTCATTTATTTTTCATTCTTGTCTTTATGTTTTCACATGAAGCAAAGGATATTTTTGCTTATTATGTGAAGTCACTTTTAAATCTCCTCTTGACTCTTTACCTTGTTTGGTCAGGTAGGACTTCCTATACATTTATCCCAAGGGAGAAATGTGGCAATAGAAATCAAAGAAAAAGTGAGGCCTGACCAGTGTGGCTCAGTGATTGGGCATCAACCTATCAACCAAGCGGTTGCTGGTTCCATCCCCAGTAGGGGGCATGCAGGAGGCCATGATTGATGTTCCTCTGTCCACATTTCTATCTCTCTGTCCCTTTCCCTTGCTCTCTCTAAGATCAATAAAAACATATTTGGGGAAAAAATTATTAAAAAAGAAAGAAAAAATGAGTATACACATATATCAGAATAAATAAACTGACAAACAGATAGACCATTCCAGGTGCTGACAAGGGTGTGGAGCAACTGGAATTCTCAGGCACTGCTGGTAGGGATGCAAAATACTTTGGCCATATGACCCAGCAATCTCACTTCTAGTAATTTACTCAAGAGAAGTGAAAACACACACACACAAATCTGCCCACAAATGTTTGTACCAGCTTTTTCATAATAGCCAGAAACTGGGAACAACACAAATGTCCATCAATTGATGAACATACTTCAGTATATCCATACAACAGAATACTTTTCAAAGATAAAAAGGAATGACCTACTGATTCATGCCACAACATGGATGAGTCTCTAAAGCAAGCATGTCAAACTCACGGCCCGCATGCGACCCACAATGAATATTTTTGCGGCCCAGCCAATATAATGGGTTTTAATAAAAATTTTATAACTTAATTTTTACAATACCCTATTTTTCATAATTATTAATAATGAACTACAATGTTCACAAATGACTGATGACTATGATTGTGTTGCATTCATTTCCCTTATGTGCCTATGTTTAGGTGCACCTTTTCTCTCCACTAATACTAGCAGCGAATATTTTAGCAGCTGATTGCCACGTCATTAGTCTTGTACTGACTTGTTTGGTGTGTGCAACAGGAAATAATAAGAGTTAACTATTTGCTTTCAGAGAACAAGAAAAATAGGTTTATTTGCGTTACGCTTATTAATTTGTGCAGTTATTCAGTGTCTGGTAAGTTAATGTTCAAGAAAAAATGTTAATTATTTATTAAAATATTCTATTATTTTATGTTAACAATTACTCATTTATTTCAGCCCTTTGTATTCAGCATGTCTCTATCGAAATAAACCTACGTTTCTATGAAAATTGAAGCTTTTGTATTTTTTGCGGCCCACATAAACTTAAACCTTGTTTATTTGGCTCATGTTAGCCTTTGAGTTTGACATGCTTGCTCTAAATCATTATGTTAAAACATGCTGAAGAAGCCAGACTCAAAGGCTTCATAACATATTGCATCCTGAAAAAGGCAAAACTATAGGAACAGAAATAGATCAGTGGTTGTTGGGGGTAAGGGAGGGGTTCATTATAAAAAGGACATGAAAGAAATTTTTGGAAAAGGTGATGGCAATATTCTGTATCTTGAATAGTTACATGACTCTATACTGTTGAGTTTTGTCAAACCTCACAGAACTGCACAACTGTGAATCTTGCCATCTATAAATTATGCTAAGTGAAATAAGCCAGTCAGAGAATCTCTAGTTCTAGATGGTCAGGCTTCATCTAGGCACTTCTACACACATTGTCTTACTCAGTCCTTACAAGCCTCTTTCACAGGTAAGTCAACTGAGCCTTGGAAGATAAGTGACCTCTTCAAGGTCACACAGTAACTAGAGCTGGTCGTCTCCTGCCCACAGGCAGGAAGGATTTTAGACATTCTCATGGGCAGTCTGCCTGCCTTATGGTATTGCTTTCTCAGGAGAGTCTCCCTCAGATGAAACCTAGGTCTACCCGAGGCAAGATGAAATCTCTGATGCACTGGACACAACAGGTCCAAACCAGTCTTCTCTGTGGAAATTCCAACCTTTTCTTTGCAAGATGACTACCCACACCCTCTCTTAAACAGAAACTCCCAGAGTCCCTCCTATAACTAAGGCCCCAGATCAGGGGCACTCCCTTTCTGCAATCCTCTAGCCTCAGATGGTACCATTTCTTTATAATATCACGTAGGTATAAAATGAAATGAAATGTGAACCTTGGGCATGTCCCGTCACCATAGAAACAACTTCAAGCCCGAGTGCCTCCAGGACTCATGGGTGCTGTTTCCCAAAGACTGGAAATAAGGGACTGGGAAAGCTAAAACAAACTCCCATTGGATTTGTGGCAGTTTGGTAATAAACGCGGCAAGTTCAACATAGGATTATGTTCATATAATGATCAGCAGCACCATCAACCTCTTTTCTCTACGTTCTACACTGTGCGGGTCTGTTATAGAACCATGTCAGCCAAACAAAGGATCACTCAAGTGATCCTATTTTTGCCAAGGGACAGTTTCAACTTGATTAAGGTGGCTCAGAGAATGTGGTGGTAGGAAAAAAACATAAACAGTAATAAATTTCAAGAACATTCTGCAGATGCATTTTTGCTTCTGGGAATGGGAAACCAAAAATTTCCCAAGAGACTCCATTATTAAAGCCATAAATAAACATCCCTGGATGCGCCTGCTGGGTTGCTGTGCTTGCATGGCCTTGCCCTGGAGAAGTGGCTTGGAATCAGAGGCGGGTGTTCCAGGGGAGGCCAGGGATACGAGCGAGTCGAGGAGCATTCGGCTTCCTCTGCCCTCTGTTGCGTGCACATCAGACCAAGATGCCAGGATAATGAGCAAATCTTGCTTTACTGAAGACCGCCAATGATGGTTACTACAAACATTTCAAGCAAGGTCCTAAAATTCAAGGATGTTTTTCTAGCTGATGCTTTTCTTCTTCTTCCCAAAACTATACACATTCTCCCCTAGAAGTAGAAGCAAGTCATGTGGTGCAGGAACCCCTTACCTGACCGGCGAGGTGCACTGGGTTTCAGGTCCAGTTCTGGTACTTACCTGGTCCATGACCGAGTGTTGGTTTCCTAGTCTCCTTCGTAGAGGTTGGTTAGATGGTGAATGTTAGATCCTAAAATCCTATGCACCAGCAGTGCCCATCACAGTGAGTTCCTGTCACTCAACAACAACAAAAGACAATGACACATGCTAAAGCCTATTTGATCGGGCAATGTGCTGGGTGCTGGGCAGTTCTGGGATCCTCACAATAACTTACATTTTTACAAATGATGGGAACTGGTCCTGAGAATTGCTGTGACCTCCTCAAAGTGATGGATGGAGAAGCATGCAATCAGGCTTAAAACCCCCATCTGTCCAATGGCAGATCCAACCTTCGTTGCACTTGACCCTGCTCAAGTCTCAGCTTGGGATAAGGCATTAACATGATTTTAATTTAAAATGAAATAGAACTGTTCTGTGAGAATTTTCAAATAATTTGCTAATGCCTTCAGAAATTCAGCATCTCTGGCTATTCTCTCATTAAGATGATCCCATGTCACTTGGGAATTAGAAGTATCTTCATGTGACATGAACTTTTAATCCTTGGCTTGTTCCAAGCTGGTCTGGAGAGCTGGTCCCGAATGGCCCCATAAAGATGTTGTCATATGTTAGGATACTTGAGTCACTTCTCCATGGGCAAGTTTTTGGATTTTTATTATTTAAAGCAGCCAGCAACTGAAAGCAACACTTTTTTCCCCTCCTAAGAAGTATAAAATCAACAGGCACTGCAATCAACAGGCCTGAAACCCTGTAAAACAAGGTATAATACAACTCAACCCTAGTCTCCATTCTAAGCTCTTGGTTTCCACTGGAAAAGCCAGAATTTCCATTTCATAAAAAAAAAAGGAAGAAAACATTAACAAAAACAAAATACCCATGAAATTTTGGGTGTGTACCTACATCTGCCAGAAAGTTTCCTATTTGGTAGTTACTCCCTTTCCTGAGAGGCAAGCTGGGGCCACAGAGAGGGTGTAGGCTTAGAATCAGAACAAGGGTTAAGAAGTCCCAGCTCTTCCACAAGCTTGTTATCTACACTCTGTGAGCCTTCGTTTCTCTTCTGTAAAACGGGGAAATTTGCTTCATAGGATTGTTGCAAAATTAAACATATAATGTACATTAAGAACAAATACAATAGCCTTCTTTATCCCACCTCCAATTCAAAATGGACTTGAACAAGCTGTTATAACAATTACTTTATGATTGACTCCTCACTACATCCCAGGCACTGGGCTGAACCTTGTCCATCTATTTCCTTTTTACCAAGGGAAGCAGGTGTTTGAGGCTAGCCCCGTGCTCTAACTCCAAGAGCTTGCCCTGTGCCCTGTGCCGCTCCAGGACATTTATTGGGTCCAGATAAAAGGATTTATGAGCAACTGCTTCTGCAGGAAACAGCTGCCTGTGAGGGTCATGGCTGGCTATTTGGCCAACAGTAGGGAGGGCCATGCATCATAGCCCTTTGTTTCCCACTCTGCACAATCAGTGCCTCTGATTTTCTGCTCCCTGGGGTGAAGTTTCCTGACTAGACCGGGCACCTGTTATGTCAAAAAATGCCTGGTGAATAAATACATGCAAATAATAATTTGATCGCTCATGGTGTAACCATGAGCTCACATAGAAAACATTTCTCCTCTTAGGGATTCTAACACATTGAACAGATTTTGTTTAAAGCTGTTAATTCTCCCCCGGCCACATTAATCCAATGTTCACCAAACCATATTAAGTACCGACTATTAATCGAGGGGCCAAGGATTACATATGTCATCCATTACAGAGTATTCATAAACAACAAAGCCCCACTGACGTTCAGCTACAGAACATACATTCTTATTCAGGTAGCACTGACTTTGGTGACTTTGTTACTTTAATGTTCTAACTTTCATTCCCTGAACCCTTACCTATGAGACAGTCATGTGGGAAGACTGGGAAGGCGTCCTGTGAGCCTCACCAGAATTAAGGTTGGAGGATGAAACTGGGAACGCAGCGTAGGGAAAGAACACAGAATGAAACTGGGAACGCAGCGTAGGGAAAGACCCTGTGGCTAGCAAGGAAACCTTGCAAAACTTCGATTTCATCATCTATAGAACAGGAAGAGTCAATATTTAATTTCAAATCAGCTTTCCCGCAGGATGGTGAGGATTCCTGGGATGATGAGAGGAAGTGGCTCATCGCAAGGATCCTCAGTGAGATCCTATAGACAAAGCACTCAGTGGACCCTGGTGCTCTCTGTACTTCCTCCCGGTATCATCTGGAACAGGGTAACTGCTGGGGGGAGAAGAGCTGGGAAGGGGGAGGACCCAAAGATCGCTGGTGTGAGACTGGTTGACTCTTGCACATGTTATCTCCTCTCCTCCCTGTCTGCCAAAGGCAAACAAGAATGAAATGATAACAGGCACATCCACTGAGGCAAATCAGGTCACAGGAAAAGAGCACACCCAAGGACAACTAAGAGTCAACAGCGGCTGGGCCCAGAGGGGTAGGTGAAAATTCAAGGGAAGTAGAGAAGGGATTTCCTATTTGATGGGGAATAGGCTCTTAAAATACTACCACCAATGTGAAAACACACAAACATATCCACACACTTGTGTGGCTTTCCTATTTTCCCTCCTTGTGATTTAGGGAGGCAAGCTGTGGGAAAAGTGCTTAGAATATAACATAAATGGATGATGTCCAAGCAAAAATGTTTGCACTGCAACATGAAGGTACCAGAATACAAAACGGTACTTACAGCTGGCTCTGGGAGACTGTGTGCCTGTGGGTGAGGATGCAGGTAAGGCACTTGGGAAACAAAACCAGCTGATTTGTACGACATTAACTTGCCTCACCTCGTGCCTAGAATCTAATAGAAGGTGTTTAATAAATGTGTTCAATGAGTGAGAAGACTTGATTAGTCAATTAAGAGATCCTGCTGCCTCTTTCTGACATAATTTTGTTCTTTTGTCTGTCCCTCCCTCCCCCCCTTTACCTAATGCATTCCTATTTCCAAGGAAACTGGTGTAAACAGAAAAGCTAAGAATATGGACAGAGTAGATAGAAATGATAACGGTCACTCATGCACTTCTGATATACATACGAAGCCAGGAGGAACATTTGCAGATAAGGAGGAGACCTGATTTTTATTCATGAATGGGCCAACTGTCCTTGGAGAAAATAACGCCTCAGTTGACAGATCTGTGAGTGGGGTGACCTCCTGCAGGCCTTATGGTTACTTTAAATATTAAATGTCAAGATCAAACTGGCTGGGTCAATTAAGACACATGAGCTCTCCAGAGAATTAATATTTGAAAACTTTATTTTCTCAAATGAGCACCAACACAGATTGGAAATATGACAGAAACAATGCACTTTTCTTTAATACTGAACCACTATGTACAAATACAGGAAAAGGCGAAGACCAATTATTTGAAAATAATCATCTTTGTTATTAAAGCAAAGTGACCTGAAAAATGCCAACAACAACAACAAAACAAAAAAAGATAAACAAAAGAAAGTAACAAAACCCAAACCCAACAAATAGTTTGTAAACACAAGCATAAATAGATTCTGTATTCAAAGATCATCTCTGCAGGTTGGAGAAGGGAACTCTCACTGTCACTGAAATTTTATACAAAACGTATGGGCAGATAGAATTTGGTAAAATTAGAATAGCTTGATTCTTCTTGCTTTGCCTTTTATTACTGGCAGATTTCATGTCTTTAATTTTTAAAATTAAACATCTCTTTCCTCTACCTACACCATTATTAGCACATTAACTCATTCGAGGCAGACTTTTAAAAAACATGTAAGTTGACTGTGTTCAAGATTTGATGTCTCAGCCTCTTCCTGGGGGCAATCTGACCTTTAAAAAAAGAAAAAGCTGCTTGCCAACAAGGTATGTGCATTATTCCCTTGCTGTTCTTTCAGCCCAAACCAGTCGATGTTTTACCATGATGTGGCTTCTACAAAGGAGCCCTGGGATGTGTGATGCAGACGCTCACATCTCAGAGAAACAGATCTGACCCTGCCTGATCTTCACACGCAGAGTTCCGAGTCTGGAGAAGCTGAGCACACAAGGAAAGAAAAGGGAATAAACCAGCAGCAGTGCCATGCTCAGGGACACAAGACCCGAGGTTTGTGCTGTTGGTCCGCCGAGAACAGAACCATCACCAGAGAAAGAGAAGGAAAACGCTTATGTGCCCATGGTGTAAACTATGGGTCTCGCGCCCCCAGTTAAAAAAAAAACGGAGGCACAATCCAAAACACTTTACGTGCGCACACACCATTCCAACTTTCCAATTTGTTCCACTCTGTTACTAAATTTATTTGATTATATTTATTTCTTTTCTAGCCAATACTGGTGCAAGAAAATTCTTCGATTCTCAACCTGCTCATGTACTGTAGAGTCCATTCCAATGGGGAAAATACAGCAAGGCATTACTTTATTGCCTCCAGACTAATGTGATAGAGATCTTTCTTTGGAAAAAAGAATACATTGGTGATCACTGTTTCCCTTAAAATATACTTCAAGAAATGCAGAGAAAACCATAAAATTTAAAAATGAAAAATAAAAAGTGCTCTCAGGGGATCTGAGAAAACAGCACCAAATATATTATTTAAAAAATTAAATATTATTTACAAAAGTATATATTCACAAGCAACTGTTTCTTTTATATATATATCCACTTGAAAATCTCTGTATAAAGGGGATGCCTCTGTTTCACACACTGACCCGCCAGGAAAGATGTCCTCCATCCTATGGCCCTGATCTTACTACTGTCCACGGCGTCGGGGCATCACTCAATCTGGCCCAGACGATCTGTGACCTTCAACCTCGGCTGCATTTGACTCATGCCAAATCAGCCCATCATCAGCCTGAGATGAACAGCAAGGATGGGATGGGGCTGGGGTGGGTGTAATCCAGGGCCACCAAGGCCATATGACCCGGGATGGAACTGGATCGTCAGCTGACAGTGAAGGCAGCTGCTGGAGGCACAGAACTCTGGGCCGATTCATTTCTCACTCCTCCCTCTCCCCTTCCTTACTCCCTCAACCCCACCTAAGTTTTGCATCGAACTCCAATTCCCTGAACCTACCAGGGGTGAGTGGACAAGGTCTTTGGTTATGCTCCGAGTCAATGATTTGGTGAGGAAAATTAAAGAATGAAGTGACTGAGGCCATGCGTTGATGCATCTCCACTGCTCAGCTGAGGGCTCTCCGGTGCCACCAGACGTTAGGCAGACAAGCCATGAATGGAGCTGAAGTTTTAAGAAGCACTTTTGGTTTTATTGACACGAAGGGAAAGCCCAATGAGTTGGGTTTCTGTTTTTCTATATTTATGGAAAAACCAACATTTTTCTCAGATCTTTTGCACCAAGTATGGTGCCCTCCACCCCTGGATGCTCAATGGATAATATTAAAAATCAAAAACAACACCACCAAAACCAGGGTCTTACTGGAGCCTGGGCTGATCCATGCAGGCCCCATCCCCAAGGAAGAAGAGGGACACATCGGTCTCCTTCTGCGGAAAAGTCTAGGGCACCTCATGTCTGGTTTCTCTGTTGTCACACTCCATTCTTACTTTTAAAGACAAAACACTTACTCATGTTTAGCCCCGTTTTCTTATTATGGGGAGGAGTATCAATAGCCAGGACATTCCCTGAGCCAGGGGGCTAATCAAAATCCATAACTGAAGGCCACTACCTTCAGGGGGCTGGAAGGGAATCTATGACTTCTGGGCTGGCAAGCCCATTGAGGAATGTGAAAGTTGTAAAAAAAAATTATTTTTTGAGATCTTGGGCCTGGGAGTGCCTGGGAACCAGAGGAACTATTTCTCTGGGAGCAGTACTTTTTTTTTTGAACTTCAGTCTGCTTTTCAGTAACGTGGGGAGAACAAAATCTCCCAGGGCTACTAAAGCACCGAAGATGTGGGCGAGAAGCCTTTGGGAACAAAGTTCCATTTCTAAAACTCGAAGTCTTACAGCGGCAGTCTACTGTGAACCTGGAGCTCCCCCGCCTTCTGTCCCGCTGCCCACCTCGGCCGGCAGGACCACGCCTTCTCAGGGCCCCCATCCCGTGGTCGGCACACAGAGACACAAAAAGGCATTTCCATCGCCGACCCATTCCCTAGGGAAATTTGGTTCAATTCTGAAAAATCCTGGTTGGCTGCTTAAATCTTGGTCAATCGATTTTATAGACTGTCTCCATGAACACACTCATTTGTGATTTCTAAGGGTGAATATTCCTATAGGATCAGCCTACCTGGAGAATGAGATACCGAGGATTACCTGACATAACTTGCATATATCTGAGCAATAATATTTTCAGTCCAAGCAATGAAATGAACTCAGCTCAAGGAGTTTCCATCATGCGCTGTGTACTGGCTAAGCGGCTGTGGAACAGATTTCACAGTGCTGGTTAGATGTAACCAACTCCTCCCCCTCTCAGGAGCCTACAGGGATTTGCTCTCCACTTCACCTAATGTAATGAACTTTGGATAGGGAGGAGAGGAGCGGGGGTGTTGGGTAATATTAAAATGTGGCATTTGACATCAAGTCTGATCCCTCCCCCTACTGGACCATTCGGACAGTTTTCTCTCTCACATTCAAGCGATCACGAAGCTCAAACCCTTGAGACTTTGTTTTCCACAATCTATTATGATAGAACCGGAGAAAACCACCCCAAACTCTATGTACGGAGAACTGCTGACCTCCCGAAGCTACTGCACACCACAGGTGAAAGGAAGAGGCACCGGACCTGCAATGGTGCAAAGCTAAGCTACTCCCAGCTGCGCCCCTCCACACCCTGTTCCTTGCCACGGTGCTCTCCTCTCACTGAGGGGCAGGGACAAGGTCAGGTGCGCAGAAATGCTAATTGGTTTTACATGGGTTTTTTTTCCCTGAGCCCGATATCTGAGCCATGTTTGCAGGAGCTCCCGAACTGCAGCTTCTTGTTCCCTGTTCTCCTCAATTACTGATTTTTCCCTGGTTCCTGGTCACAGCCTTTGCGATGTTTGGATTTTTGCACCCATTGCCAATGGCAGTCCCCCTCCTGTCACCTCTGGTGGCTGAAGAGGAAACGAAGATTACCCAGAGGAGCAGTGGGGGCTCCAGAGTTGTCCAAACCCAGCTGGGCTTCCCCCCAATCACTCACAGCCACCAAGACACCCTGACCGGCCCAGGAGAAGCAGGCCGCTGCCCTGCCGGCTAGGATTAGGGCCACTCTGGTGCCCACCTGCTCACCTGGCACCTGTGGTGTCAGGAGCAGAAGCTTCTGATCAGAGAGAGCTTGGTCATGAGGTATTTTTTTCTCTTTGTCCTTTTAGACAACTTGGTTACTTCAAGCCTAAGTTACCAGGTCTCCAGGAGTAGCACAGTGTTGTCCCTACCGCTCCCCTCCCGTCCCCTGGCCCACCCTGGAGCCCTCCAAGTTCCCTCTTGCTCACACCCCGCTGTGCACTGCTCCCCCGACCAGAGGTCAGGCAGCTCTCACGTGGGCCCCAGGCCCTGATCGAGGTGGGCTGCCGCCACGCGGTCAGGCGTCTGTTCCTTTTGCTGTTTTGTTTTCAGCCAACACGAGAACAGAGAGAGAAGCCAGGATCAACTCACAAACAGATACAAAGCAAAGAGACAGAGAGACAGCGATTTAGAGGCCGGTCACCAGAAAGACAGCGTCGGGGTGGGCCGATGCCCCAGGGGGCAAGGCCCCTACGTGGATGGAACCAAGTGTCCAGTCACTCTCTCACGCTTGGGTAGAATGTTCAGTTGGGTGGTGTTCACGCGGACACGGGCTGGCGGCGGCCCCCGGCTCAGTCCCAGCCATTGTCCTTGATCATGTGTGCCAGCTCAATGATGTATTTCCCTTCTTTATATTTCTGGCTGCTTTCAAAGGCATGTTCCTAGGAAACACAAGGAAGGGAAAAGATGCTCAGTGATGAAAGACAAGCAGGTGACGTTGGTGGCACAGGAGCAAAGGCGGGGCCCGTGGCAGGCACGGAAGCCTTTGCCCCGCTTTACCCACACTCACGGAGAACTTCCCGCCACGTGAGCACACTGTGTCCCTTTCAATGAACTAGGGCACTGGGGCGACACCAGGGCTTCCTCCACGTTTACAACAGAATTGCTTTAGGACCTCTGCTCATTCAGGTCTTTGCCCGAACGTCACCATCTCAGTAGGCTCTTGCCAAATACTCAGTGACTGAAGACCAGAGCTTCCACCACCATCCCTCCCCGCAGTGCATGTCACTGTCAAACGTGCACTGCAACCTGCGCATCTATTCTATTTTGTGCGTTGTCTGTCTCCCACTCCCACGATATCAGCTTCCTGGGGTGCAGGCGTTTCCTTTGTTCTGTTCATGGCCCCATCCCTCGAGGCACATCACAGGCCTTCAGTAAGTAACTGCTGAATGAACGAGTGCATTTCATACAACTGTGCATGCCTTTTTGGGGACACCCTATATTTTGCCTTGGGGAACTTGGTTTTTGACGCTAACCGGAAATCTGCCCTATGGATGTGTTCAAACAGTGTCTGGGTTATAATTTAAAACTAGACTTTGTTGGGCTTATAGAAAAGACAGGGAGAGAAACCAAGTATGGTGAGGCCAACCAGTTCTTTTCATTTCTTATCTTGCTGTTTCTATGTCAGATGTGTTACGTCTGGTTTTCCTTCTCTGCCTTCCTCCAGAGACATGGGCGCTGTACGAATCCCCCCAGCTGCCAGACCTCCGGAGGGCTCCCTACAAGGTACCTGGCAGCCCCCCACCCTAACCTTGCAGCACAGCGGGCTTTCCAGCCTGTAATAAGCCCCACACAGAGAGAAGTCCTGCACAGGACTGAGGTCAGAGGGCCATTCATTTGCAGGCATAGATACCTGAAACATCCTGGTGGATGAGCAGCCATTAGACGCCTAAGTCAGTGCAGAGAAGCAGTGGAATCAGCTTGTCTTCCCGAGTCCCCATATTAGTAACTAAACCCTAGTGACGAGAGGTCCTTCTGGTCTAGAGCTCAGGGCTTTGGGCTTCAGGAGGAGCGTTCAGACTCCAGCCTTTGGGTGAGAGGACTCATTCCACAGAGTAGCTAGGGAGGGGCACCAACAGAAAATGCACTAACACCACACACAAAAGAGCTGTGGGCTGAGCAGTGATATCCTTGACACTTCATTATTCCCCGTGTGTGTGTGAGAGAGAGGGGGCGGGGGGGGGGGGTGGGCGGTGTATACAGCAGAGAATGTGGTTCAGGAATAAGACCTATTGTCCCATAGCAGTGTGTTCAGGGTGGGGAGAGGAAAAAAACAAAACTAGGAAAGTGGGAGTGTATCCTTATTTAAAGCACACACACACACACACACACACACACTCACACACCAACACTCCCCAAGCCACAGGGCATTTGCAAAAATGTCACCACTGTGGGCTCCAGTGGACGGAGCTCCACATCTGGAGCCTGAACTCCACCCCAGAGTGAGCGCTCCACTCTGCTTCCCAGTGTCAGAAGCACCACTTAACCGTTTACAATGTACAAAATGATAAACTCTCCATTTACAGAACTGGGACAATGACAACATTTCACAGGATTATTGTGCGGGTCAGAAGAAATCACGGGATGAAGGCTGGAGCACTGGCCCGGCTCACGGAGGTGACCAACAGCCGTTTGGGGAGAGACACACACGTTCTGCCAGTCCCGCTGTCTCCTGTTTACCTGTGGCTTTGCTCCCCATCGCTTCTCTTTTGTATCCAACACAAAGGCTCTCAATAAAGCTCTGTCAAGCAGTGAAGCATTTGCCCTGAAGTAATTTAGGAGCAAAACCAACCAACTCAGACTTATCTTCCTTCTGTCTGTAACCCAGCACAGCCTGAAAGGAATGAGACAGCCAAGAGAAGGGGGATAATCAACGCAGAACCATGGCCCCCAGATCACCCAGCAGGGCCAGGGGCCACATGGGGTGGCGGGGGTGGGGGAAGGGGGTGTGTTGCCGAATGGTCAAGGCCAGTTTTCCCCCGGAAGGAACCACCAAGGCAACCATAGGGAGGTCGGGCTAAGCCACCTTGGCATCAGGAAACAGAGCATCTAGGCTTTTTCCTTTCTAATCCAAAAGTTTCAAGGGCGATGTCAATGCTGCTCCATCACAGACTCCACCTGCAGCCGGTTTCAAGATTTGCATTTTTTTAAACTTTATTTAAATGCAAGCATACTTTTATGCCCGGCTTCCATTGTTCAACATCCTTTTAAAATAGAAGTCCTATTTTCAGAATAGTTTTAGACTCACAGCAAAAAAGGAGCAGAAGGCACAGAGATTTCCCCTCTACTCCTGCTCCCACAGACACACAGCCTCCCCACCAGCAGACCCTGGAGAGTGGTACATGTGTTACAACAACAAACCCACATCCGCAGTCATTATCCTTCTGCCAGCAGTTTGGACTCCTGCAGGCTCCTCCTACCTGGCGTAGGTGACATGACCCTAGGTAACGAACAGGACGGAATGTAAGGGATCGCTTATGGGATAAACTGCCCTCCCAGAGACAGGAAGACTCGTTGTTCAATTCCGCCACAGCGGCAGGAAGGGCAGAGGAAAGCTCTGTGAAAGATCACCCAGTAAAAACAACAACAACAATACAAGTATTTTCATAGAGCACACATACGTCTCCCACCCTGGCCAAGGACTGCTGACTTTCCTAGGTACCAAGAAGAGGTGGGAAATACTTGCTGAGTTAAGCAACGAAGGGATGAATGTCCGGTTGGCAAAGTCCAGCCCTGACTATGGCTGAGAGCGGGCATGCACTACCAATGCCTGATGACGCCGAGCACAGGGCCCAGGACTAGAGATGCTCCGGGGGTATTTACTGGGGCATGAAGGAGCATGGGCTCTGCGCTCAGACCACGACCTGGACCCCTATCCCTTCTAGCCATGGAATGGCTAGATAACATTGAACGTACTACTAACCTCCCTACGCCTCAGTGTCCTCATCCTTAATAGGGGTTAAGCTGGCTGGTGTAGCTCAGAGTTTGAGCATCGACCTGTGAATCAGGAGGTCAAAGTCCAACTCCAGGTCAGGGCACATGAAGGGGTGTGGGCTTCATCTCCAGTGGGGGGGTAGGGGGGGGTCGTACAAGAGGCAGCCGATCAATGATTCTCTCATCGATGATGTTTCTCTCTCTCTCTTCCTTCCTCTCGGAAATCAATAAAAACATATTTTTTTAAAAAATAGGGGTTAAAATATGACCTACCCTCTAGGGATACGGTGAAGAGTAAATAAAATAATGTATGCCTGAAACATAGTAAGCTGTCAGGAAATGCTCTGTGCCAGTGTTATTACTTATTTAAAGGCAAAGGGGTGTGTGTATGTGTCTGTCTGTCTCAGAGGTGGTGTGAGGGAATGAGGAGTGAAAAGGGAAGAATGCATGTGGCAAATGGGAGTGTGCCATGAGCTGCTCTCTGGGGTCAGGTTCCAGTCCTGGTCAAAGACAGTCCCCCAGGACATAGAAAGGTTGCTTCTAGAGCGAGGCTCTCGGCTTCCCCTGCGTGTCCCTCTCTCCACCAGACTTCTCAATACTTACATATTTCCAGCCCAGAGTGGTTTTGCAGTTTTCACAGTAAATGTCTGCGACTGCGTGCAGTCCTGTTAGCAACACTCGCTCCTCCGCAGGCCCGCAGCCCACATTAACTCTATGCCAAGGGACAGAAAGAGAGAACGGGTAGTCAGTCACCTGTTCAGCATCAGCTGCTCAAGCTGAGCTCCCAGCAAAAAATTAACTGAGCACAGCTGCCTCGGGGGAAGCCCACACCGAGGAGGGTGCCCTCCGTAACTGAAATCAATAACAACCCCCAAAGGGCAGCCACGTGGAAAATCTCCAATGAAGTGAATTTTAGGTCTGCAAGTTCTGATTCAACGAGTCGACTAAAAATAGTCTTGATGGTTGAGATTTCTGCTTGGAATGTTCCTAAGAGGTGCTTTCCATCTTGTGATATAAAGGGGCAAACTGACGGCCACACTGTGAAGTCCACAGCCACGGGCACAGGGTCCCGGAGCTTCCCGGGGGCTGGCTGCAGTTGGAAATGTGAAACATGACAGCCCAGTCTTGCCCTGAGCACAAGGGTGAGCGGGCCCTGGGTATCAAACACTCTGCTCCTCCACAGAGCACGCACCATCTCAACTGCACACGCAGGCTTTCCACCGTCACAGCTCCTCAGCGTGTGTGCGCTTCACCTTGCTTTCCCGGGAAGAGGCCGTAAATGACGTGCCCGGTTAATGACTGAGGGCTGGGGCAGACTGTGCATCTGCTGGAAGAATGGAGGACCTTCCCTAACTGGGCCTTCCCTCCAGCCTTAGGTCCTCCAGCAGATGCTGGTGTCTTCTGTGCAATCTCTTCCTTTTCCCTATATGCCTCAGACCTGGTTATAAGCCCTCACGTGGAGGCTTTCTAAGAAGCACTTCAGCTTCTTCCATACGAGACCACAGCTCTCTGATGTGCCTCCTGGGGCGAGTGAATATATTGTTTGTAGCCAAAGATGCTGCCAAAAAATCCCCCAAAGGTAACTGGCGACCACTTGTGGAACGCAACATGCCACGGGTTTGTTGATTGTGGCACAGAGGGCAGGGCCCATTGTTCAATGATCATTAAGTGTTGTTGTGTCTTCCCCCAACCCTCAAATTGGCACCAAACAATGGATGTACTGTTGAGAGACACTCACACTGAGTTAAAGAGGTATGCGCGTCCTTGACTTCCTTGGAACGACTGAAATGCAAGAACACAAATGGATAGTTAGACATCTCTTTCTCCCACCCACTCAGGAAAACCAGCCCAAATCACAGTGATCATGACCTTCCAGGACTGACAAAAAAGGGAGCAGTGAGCCAGTTAGCAGCCCAGGAGAAGGCAGAACAGACAGAGCTAAGGAGCCTGGCCAGCCCACACCAGGACTGTCTTATTTTCAGTAGCCCAGGGGAGAAGGTATGAAAAACACAAACTCCCAATTCCCTCCTGACATCCTCTGATACAAGGATCCACCTGAGATCACTGATCCACACTGGCCTTTCCTAGAGCCACTTGATTTCAGCCCTGTGTGCTGGCCACGGCTTTCCTCGAGTAGGCTAGAGCAGTGGTCGGCAAACTGCGGCTTGCGAGCTGCCGCGGTTTGCCACTCTGTTGACTAATGAGTTTGCCGACCACTGGGATAGGGGCTTAATCACAAGGAACAGCAACAGCCTGTAATTATTGGAATCGAGAGTCTAGGTCAGTGGTCGGCAAACTCATTAGTCAACAGAGCTGCAGTTTGCCGACCACTGGGCTAGAGGGCATGGAAACCAGCCCATGGAAACCGGCACCTTTGCTCACTTCTTGGTCCAACTCTACAGAGACAGTGAAGAACCCCTGAGGCAAGAATAAACCATCAAGCCCACCTTCTTCTCACGTGTCGTGCCTTCTTATAGAGTCTAACCTCCATGACAGTTACAACCCTCCTAAATGGGACGTCTCTTTTTGAGGTGTGAGCAACGTGATCCCTAGGTCACAGGAGTGCTCACTAAGCAGCAATCCCATTTAAACGTCTAGCCTAAATATGAGCTTTCCTCTCTTCCGGCTGGAGGGTGGCAGGGAACAGGAGAAATGGGAGCCAGGGCCTGCCACGCCATTTGGCGTCTACTCCCACTAACACTGGCCCTACCCATGTTTGCCTCCTCCAGTTACCCTGAAATGTCTGGCTGACATGAGCCAGCCGTGTTTTGCATTGCTGCCTGCATTTTTAATGGTCTGATGGTTGTACCCGGAATTAAATGTCGTAGTCTGCTCTGAAAGCCACTCTGAAAACAAACGCATAAGGGGCTCTCCCACGACCTCTGTTACTCAGTGGCTGGAGAAACTGGGGTGATTGGTTAACCAGACTGGATGCAGATCGGTGCCCACGAGACAGTCGCTGTCAGAAGCACAGGACTTTAGGGATCAGTGCTGCCAGCCAGAGAGAAAGGCAGAATGCTTGACTTGTGGGAAAGCTGCCTCCAGGGCAGCTGAACTATTGGTTGCCTCCAACAGACAAACACACCAGAAGTCTTTTGCTCCCAGGTATAGCTCCGGATGTTCCCCAGCAGCTGCTCAAACCTAAACCAACTCTCCTGGGTCTTGAGACATCCCTGAGGAACACAGGCGCTCTCAGACTAGAATTGTGCATGAACATGAGTGTCGCAGCCTTGAAGCCTGGAAGTGTTTGGATGAGATAATGCCCAGGGACACGGAGCACGGATTTGGCCGACCTGTCGGCTCAGCCTTAGAGCACGAAGACACCTGAGACCAGCCTGGATAGCCAGGGCCTCAGGATCTGGCCCCCCCACCTCTGCAGCCTCTTCTCTTGCTCCTTTCCCATGGCAGCCTTTGCTCTAGCCGGGCCCAACCCCAAGAAGTTCCTGAAACTTGCACTTCACTAACTTTGCCCACAATGTTGCCCCCGGCGGGGGGGAGGGAGGCTCTTCACCCACCAATGCTAAGTCTCTGCTCGGCTTCCTCTGACCTCCCCAGGAAGAGCTGCCCCACTGGCACCTGTGTTCTGGATGCCTCCTGTTCCCTGTCTGTTCATTTTTTACTTGATTTTAAGGAGGAATTTGGACTAGCTGACATCCAAGTCCCCTGCCAGCTCCAAAGTTATATTCACTTACAGTTCAATGGCAATATATTATGAGTAATCTGGAGTGTCATCCTCTAAAAAACATTTGTCAAGTCCTAGCTGGTTTGGCTCAGTGGATAGAGCGTTGGCCTGCAGACTGAAGGGTCCTAGGTTCCAGTCAAGGCACATGCCTGGGTTGCAGGCTCAATCCCCAGTAGGGGGCGTGCAGGAGGCAGCCGATCAATAATTCTCAATGATGTTTCTATCTCTCCCTCTGCCTTCCTCTCTGAAATCAATAAAAATATGTTTAAAAAAATAATAATACAAATAAAGTAAAAAACATTTGTCAAGACTTTTAAGTTCAGAGCTTAGAAGAAGGTGGTGATGGGAAAATAAATTCTAGAAGAAAGCAGGCAGGAAAATGGCACCATAGCTTTACCATTTATGACAGGAAAAGTCATCTGTTTCTCACACTCACAGGTCACCTGCTATCTGTTTGGCACAGGTAGAAAGCAGGAAGCGACACAGCTTTCTAAGACTTTTCAGGGCAGCGGTATCCCCAGAAGATACACAAGACAACCCCCAGAGTAGGAAAAGAATACTAGAAGTTTTATTTATTTTCTTTCATCTTTAAAAGTTTCGCTAAACAGTCATAAGGCATGGATTGCCTCTGGGCTCTTCCCTGGGCTAGTATGTGTCATGTGTACAGGTATCTAACAGGAAGTGTGGGGCTCTCGCTGTGTGTGTGGTTCTTCTTGGGGGGGATACTCTTCTGCCTTTGCTTTCAGCACATCGTGAATACCACTATTTCTGTGCTCTAGGATGTCAATAAGGAGACTGAGCTCATAAAAGCAGATCTTTAAACAGTAGGATCCTTGTAATTTTTTGTAATGAGATAAAGGACCACAAAGAGGTTCATTTACATTAAAAAAATCTTAAAAATGTAAATATAAGTTATACATTTTTCTTTTGCAAAAAGATGAGCACGCCAAGCTAGCTGCCTTTTGTGGTAAAAAGAAGGCTATTTTGCCAGATTTTCCAAAAACATAAACACACTAAATCTGTCTCTTCAAAGTAAAGGTGACATTTTAACAGGGAATGGAAATATAACTCCTTTTCAAAAGACACTTTTGCTATGGAGAGAACTGGCATTTGTCAGTATTTTCATTTTATGTGATCTCTGTAGTCTACAATGGAAATGCCTATGCAAAAATTAATTCAAAACGGATAACAGTTAGAAGAAAATGCAGGAGGAAAATCTTTGTTACTTAATGTTAGAAAAGATTTCTTAAGATACTTCAACAGGAACATAATTAATTTTTAAAACCTGCCAAACTGAACTTCATAAAAAATTTTAACTTTTGCTCTAAAAAAGACACTAGTAAGAGGATAAAAAAATAAGATAGACTGGGAGGAAGTATCTGAAAATCACATATCTGACTACGGATACACATAGCAACGTCGATGAATCTGAAATGCACTGGACTGAGGTGACCAGCGGTTGCCAAAGGCGATGGAACAGGGAGAATTTGACTACAAAGGGCTGATAGGGGGTGGTGGGACTGTTCTGACGTGTGAGAGTAGTTACAAGAGTATGTATTTGTCAACACTCACAGGACTACACACCAAAGAGTGAATTTTACTGTGTATAGAATTAAAAATAATTTTCAAAAATCCAATAAAATAAATAAAAACTAAAAATCCAGTAAAATTTTAAAGAATAAGCCATCTCTAAAATTTCCTGTGCCTCTGCACTGTACTCCTATAGTTGTATAATTAGGAATTGTAACGAATTTCCTTATCTATTTAAAAGAATTCCAAACAAAGAGCTTCGGAGGCCTGGCAGCCTTGCTAAAAACCGCAAGAGGAACTGCAAAGTTCAGCAAAACCCTTTGTGCAGCTGGTGGGTGGGCTGGAAAATGGGGGTCAGGATTTTGTAAGTACAACGATGCTACCCATGTTCCACGGAATCGCCCTTTCTTTGAAAGTCAGTTTCCAGCGAGGGAAACGTAAAATGAGGTACCGAAATGCACTCTGCTTGGGGCATACCGTGGAACCACCGAATCAGAAAGTGAGGAACAAGATTTTAGGTTTTTTCAAGAGTCTATTCAATGACATATACCTACAATAAAATCAGATTAAAAGCAAATTTATAACTGTTTCCTTTTTCTTCCAGCCTTTAAAATTACATAAATTATGAAGATTTCCTTTGCCTATATGTTTCTAATGTACACATTACATAGCAGTACATACATACCATTTATAAGTATGCAAATTAGGAGTATGTGCACAAACATTTTACTGCCAGGGGTGTGTGATTTTAAAAGACTGGAGGCCACTGCTCTGGGGCTCTGGGGTAGGGCCCAAGAGGAATGTTCTCTGGCCTGACACAGATTAGAATTCCTCGAAAGTGGGGCGAGGGGAGGACACACACAGAAAAGAAAGGCCAGCCAGCCCGCCCCAGCAGCACCTCGCAGGGCCACTACGGTTCTCGCAGGCTTGTTCCACGACAGCATGCTGGCAGGCGCCCGCACGCTGCAGAAGGGTGCCGGACCCAAGCAGGGCTGTCGTCCGGCAGCATCCACTCAGGTGGCCCCCGAGCCACCGTCTGAGAACCTGCTTCCTCAGCCTGGCACTTGGGAGCAGCCGCACTTCCTGGGGCAGAGATCTCCCACCAGGCCTTTCACAGGGGCCCTGCCAAGTCCTCAGTTATGATGGGAAAAACAGTGACTGAGAACAACAGGCATCTCGCAAATAGACACAGACAAGAATAGCCCCGGCTGGGTTGCTGTATCCTGTGGGGCCCGGCCCAGCCTGGCGCAAGCAGGCACAGCCTGGCACTCCCCCGCGAGTGAGGGTGGTACCAAAGGTGCGGAGACTGAGAAGAGGTTCAGGAAGCAATCAGAATGAAGCAAACAGAATCTCGGGCTAGGAGATCCCAAAGAGACTGTCAGACATGTTAGCTGGATGTCAGCACTGCCAGGCACCAAGGCAGCTCTTTGCCATGTTGTGTGTCAGCCACGGCTGGTATTTAGGGCTCTGGGAAAGTTTTTTTTTTAAGTTACACAAAACTTTTCTTCTGTCCTTTATAGGAAAGTAATCATTTCAGGCCCAGCCCTTCCAGCTAGCTCAAAGGAACGGAAAGGGCTTTGAGTTTCCTGTTTAGTAGCCAAAACCACTGATTTCTGGCTCCTTTCAAAGTCTGGAAGACAGAAATGCCTTTGAAAAGGAGGAGGACCGTTGAAAAAAGGGGGGAGGTGGCAATAGAGCAAACATGTGGTACCCTCCCCGTGGTGACAGGCCCAGGTCCTGGCCCTCGCCCTGGAGTCCTGCATACTTGGACAGACTCAGTCGTGAAGTCCTCCTGGCAGCAAGCAGAGCCTCTCACACTAGGTCCCCTCCTCTCTTGGGAAGGCCAACCCTTTTCCACTGAGCACGTGCCTCAGGGGATGGGCAGAGAGATGGGGAAGCAGATGTCCACTGGGAGATGGATGCATATCTGCATATGATGAGAGGACTGAGTCTTGGCACCAGAAATCCGGATCAAATTCTGGTTTTGCGCCCTAGCCGGTTTGGGTCAGTGGATAGAGCGTTGGCCTTTGGACCAAAGGGCTCGTGCAGGAGGCAACCAATGGATGTTTCTCTCTGTTGTTCCCTCTCTCTTTCACTCTCCCTAAAAAAAAAAAAAAAAAATCAATGGACAAATATCCTCAGGTGAGGATTAACAAACGTAAAACAGACAAACAAAAACACAAATTCTGGTTTTGCAACTTCAGCTTACAACCTACTTGACCTTTGTAGAATCATTTAGCCTTTTCTCAGCTGCTACATCTTTCACATCTGTAGATGAAACCATGTCTGTATTTCTTAAGGCTGTTGAGAATGATAAGTAAGACAGGGTAACTGAAGTGCAGAATAAAAAGGTCCGTTCCCTGTCTCTCCTCCTTGGCCTTTTCAGGAGCCTGGAGAGGCGCAATGAAGAGGCTGCTTCTCATCTACTTGGTTCTTCGACAGCCTTTTCTTTGGTGACTTTGGTCTCCTCCTTTCTCTACTATTATGACAAAAGATAAATCTTTCACTCTTTGCAACTCAATGTCTCCATAAAAATGGAGGCGGTAGACTGAAGCTCCCCATGGTTCTTTTCACTCATGATACTCTGTGAATCTGTTAGGGGCAAAAATAGAATATTGGGGACTAGCTATGGTTACAGGAAATATGAATCCTGCTCTGTTAAGCAAGATTGCCTTGTGTTGGTTAAAGAAAGGCAATTCTGACCTGGCTGGGAGTTGTGTACCCCTGGGCCCAGGGAGTCAATCTTGGATCTGGGAGTCCATCTTTGAATGCAGCCCATTCTCATTCAAGAACTCTCTCTTATCATGGACAGATTATGGAGTCCCACCCAAGGCTACATAGCTTGCTTCCCCATACCTGTAATCCCTACTTCCCCGTGTAATCTTTGTCTTATCCTATATAAGCAGCTGGCTTATGGCGGGGGGGGGGGGGGGGGGGGGGGTGTGGGGGGGGGTGCAGTGTGCAGAGCAGATTTTTGTGGATGCCCTGCTGCTCTCCCATACTGCTGGCAGTATCGGAATAAACGTTCATATACAATTCAACCCTGTCTGTTTAATTGGCTCAAGTAGTGACAGGCAGCACAGACCCATTGATTGTCCGGTTACAAATCCTTCAAAGCAGCGGTCGCCAACCTTTCGGACCTCACAGACCACCGGTTGGAACCGCTGCTTTAAAGCGCTTGGTATTTGTTTCTCCAATTGGCCATCCACAGGCACAGTTTTAAACACATGGGCTTCAAAGAGGCAGACTGACAGAGTTTGAGCCCTGGCAAGCCAATTCACTTCCCCAACACTCAATTTCCTAATCTAGAAAATGGGTACAACAAAACAGTATTCACCTTCACATCAATTTTGTATAAAAAATAAATAAGATAATGTGTATAAAATAAAGAGCTTCCTAAACTTCAAGGAATTGTATACATGTTGTTGTTAGAATGTCTTACTATATAATTATAAAAGAACTCACTGGCGCCAACATAAAGCTGTTTTGTTTAGTTGAATGGTAATCCCCATTACCATAAAGGTCACCCCTTTAAAGTATGCAATTCAGTGGCGCTTAGTACAGGTGCAACCATCACCATCTAATTTGCACCCCCTAAAAGAAATCTCACGTCATTACTAGTCACCTTCCAATTCCCTTGCCCCTAACCCCAGCCTACCACACATCTATTTTCTATGGGTTTGCTCAAGGAACTATATACTACACTACATACCATCACCTCCGTGGAAAGGTGGCCCAAGTGTTAGGTAGAGATACGAACGAGAGTTAGTAAAACCTTCCCTCTCGGGATCAGCTAAACATCCCCACTTCAACGGAACTGGCTTTCGGCTGGGAGGACCAGGACAGTTTTTTTCCTTTCTTGTTCTTTTCTCCATCCATAGTTAGGACCTGGTGGAGTTTCCTATTTAGGGTCAATGTAAGCCACAGGCCCCATTCCAAAAACCTGAAACCCAAGCAAAAAGTACCGGATCCTGTTTGGATTTTGCCCCGAGGAAGCATATGGAGAAAGTGGAAAGGATGATAATAAAGAACAATGAAAATTATGAAATTTTCCAGAATTAGAACGCAAATGCAACTTATAAAAAGAAACTGGGAACTTTTAGCCCAGAGGGAAAAGATTAAAGGGGATTTTCTTCCATCTTCTCTGCAATAAGGAGAGGAAATGGACTTAAATGGAAATATGAGACCTGGGTTAATTATAAGGGAGAATTTCCCGACTCGATGACTTCCACAACTAGGACACAGGTCACCAGGAAAGACTAGGAAAGGACAAAGCCATTTGTACGTGTTTATGGTCTACAAAAGGCATTCACATATCTGTCTAGAAACGTGGAATGGGGGAAAAGGCCATGTGTGCTGCCTAGGGGTAGAAGTATGGTCTCCTACAGCCCTCCTTCTTGGCTTTGAGCTTTGGTAGGTCTCAAGGCAACCTCACATTCCCAAGACAGATGGAGGGAGGGGCAGGGAAGGGACTGGCTGGAAAGGAGGAAATATCTGCAGTGCGGAGTCATAAAATTCCAAGGGCATGGGAGCATACCAGTTACAAGAAACAGCACCAAAAGCCAAAAAACAAAAGGTGGTGAGGTGTCACATTTTACTGGTGAAAGGGGGAGATTCTGGGATCTGCCCTCACTTAATGATCAGACCTTTCAAATCCACCTTCCTGTTGACCCAGGTGAAATGAGTTGCTTGCTTTCAGGGAAGGACCTAGAATAAAGCCATGGACCAGAGAAGACCCTGCAAGCTCCACTCCCTCATGTGTCACGCCTGCCTCAAGTGCAGTGGGAAAGAGGCAGGCTTTGGAGCTGGGGAGGCCTTGGATCCAGCCCTGCCTAGTTGTGTAACCCTTCGGCAAGACACTTCCACTCTGAGCCTCAAGGTCCCATCTACAAAAGGGAGAAGAGAATGCCAATTCCAAAGGGATATTGTGAGTGTAAAATGAATGCACAGTACCTGGCCCATGAAAAATATTTATAAATTTCATTTCCTTCACACCACTACAGGCTTTTGGGATTTAAAATGGGAGCTGTAGGACTCCGCTGGAAGGACTGGGCGGTCTTCCCAGAGCTGCTCCAGCTGCTCTCCGAAACCCTTCTCCAGCCACAGACCTCCACAGCTCCTCTCCCACACCTCCCCGGCTGTCCTAAGGGCCTCAGATGTGGCTTGGGGCCCGGTGGTTGTTCTCTGAAGAACCAAAGCTCTCTAGTCTGTGGCAAACGGTTAGGCCAGTAGATGCCAATGTCAACATTCAGCCAGTGGGAAAACAGATGCTACCAGCTCTCAGTATCCTGCATTCCCTCCTTGCTTTCTACAGAGAAGGTATGGAAAGCACGCTTTCTCCAGAAGGATCAAGAGCAGGGGAGTCCCTTAGTCGTGTAAGCACTGGCCTCTACAGAAAGCCTGACCCGTCACCCTCACTTGGTCAGTCCTGGGAGACTGATTTCTGAGTTACAGTAGAGATGGTGGAATTAGGATGTAATGGCAACAAGGCATTAATCACCGGGCCCTTTGCAGTTCAACTCAAACACAAAGCTACTAGGAAAGCTGAAACAGTGGCGCTCAAATTTCTCTCAGAACCACGAGGCCTTTGAAAACAATTCACTGTTCATTTGTATACCTAGGAAGGACAAACACCAATTTCTTAGATTTATGTTTCAATCTACGCTTCTGTTTCCAAAGCCAACCGGACACTGGGGAATGAAAGTTTCTTTACACCACAAAGGCCGTCTGTGAAGTCAGTTGGCAAAACCGACAGACTCTCTAGGTAAGTCTTGCTCTGTAACCAATCCAGGCAAAAAGGCCAGAAAAGCCTAATCTCCAAGACTGAAGCTGCGGAGGAAACTGCTTCTTCATTATTTTCTAACAAGCACATCCTGTAGTGATATTGGAGAGAATGTACAGACAAAACTGAGGTGGCTCATTGAGAAATAACAAGAATGGCTCACATTTACATAGTGTTTATCATATGCCAGGCAGGATTCAAAGAGCTTTACATAAGCGAAGTCATTTAATCCTCTCAACAATCTAATGAGGTAGGTACAACCATCGTCCCCATTTTACAGATGAGAAAAGTAAGGCAGAAAGAGGAGTTAAGACATGTACCCAGGGTCGAACAACCAATACATAATAGAGACTTAGGTGGTCTGGCTCCAAAGTCCAGGGGAGAGTGAAGTTGGGATAATAAGGGTGTTGTTGTCCAAGTGACTTCCTCAAAGAGGGGAGCCTAACAGAGTTAGACTAATACTGACACATATGTAAGACGCCAGAACATGCAGAGCACTTTCACATACATGAACGAAATCAACCTCCAAAACAACAGGGGGACACTGAAGCCCAGGGCGGCTCAAGCGATTTACTCAGCTTTACAAAGCTTGGAAGTCAAGGTCAGAACTTAAATTATGGCTTCTGACTCCAAGCCTCAAGTTTTTTCAAGAATGTCCACTTGGAAAAGCCATCTCTTTGAAGAAGAAGGATGGATTAAGCTGTCAAAACTGATTAAAACCTCTTAGGCTATTCAGTTTCCTCCGCTCTGCTCTGATGCCATATTTACTTAGCAGCTAAATCGAATCCTCTTGCTCAAGTGGGTCTACCTTCCAGGAAGATAGCACACAGTTCAAGCTTTCAGGATTATCTGTTCTACTGTAAATTAATAAGTTAGAATTCACTCCACCAGAGCTTGGTCACCTTGAATGAATGGATACAATTAAATTTGTACACCTTCCATGCGTAAGACTCTGCATCCCAGCCTGAAAACAGCCTTCCCAGCTTATTACTGAATGATTCCTATTTTACAATACATGGGGGGGGGGGGGGAATAATTGAACGCCAAGCAGCCCCTTAAAATCCCTGAACTTCATGGCCAAGACTGAGCAGAGAACTCAGAAGAATACTTGGAGAGATGGTAAAAAAGAAATTCTTAACTAATTGCAGTCTGTAGGAATCCCATGCATTGGAGGGTCTCAAAACCAAACCAAATATGCATATGACTTGATCTAGTTTTAATTTCATAGTCTATTGATATGTGAAGAAGCTCCAAAGGGCAACCACCCACCTGATGCACCTTGTCCACATTTCTACCAAACCTCTGGTTAAATACTTCCAGAAACAGGAAGCCCACTACCAGTCACTCTGACAGTACCAAAATTACTTCTATGAGCTGAATGAACTCTGTCTCCTGAGAGCTTCCCCAATCCTCCATCTTTATATCCTTTGGTATCAAACAGCACTTTAAGTTACAGCTTTAATGCTCTTCTCTTGCCCACATCAAGGTTTCCTTCTATGGGCTCAACTTGTCCCAGTTTAGTGCCTTGGTATAATGAAAGAATTAAGCAGTTGGATGAACTAGATTAAATTCCTAGTTCTGGCACTCTCTGTAGGGTATATTATTGGATATGGTCACCTCTCTGGTCACAAATTCCTCATCTGCCAAATGGGATAACAATGCCCACCTCACAGAAAGTAAAATGCCTGGCATCTAACAGGCCCTCAATAAATGGTAGTGCCCTTCCTCTACAAGTTCCTTCAAAGTTCCCACATATGCCAGGCTTTGCCCTCACCAAGTTTACCACTTTCTTCGAACCTGATGTTTCATTTCATACTAGGTGTTCTCTAAATGCTTTCAACACTTCCCTCTCCTGGAAATGCTAACCAAAGCACAAGGCCTTATTTAATGAAACCACTGGACTTGAAGCTGCATACACAGTGAAGTAGGTTTATCAATGTGTGTTTGCACTGTAGCAGTGGTCCAGCAGTAGGTTTCCTCCAGTGAGCCATATTAGCAAAGACCTACATTTAACCTCTGTACTCATATACCCCAAGAGACTGAGTTTAGGAGTAGAGTTATAAAGGAAGAACCAATGTTATTTAAAAGGGTCACAGCCAAAGAGCTCTTAAGAAAGAAACAGGAACATATAAATATTAGAAATATTTTTGCCAAAGTGCAAAAGCTGGGCACGGGTGATTACTGGTATTCCCTCTAGAAGCATAAAAATGACTGGGTAGGAATAGCCAGCCACGCACTCCCAGCCCTGCCAGGCATGGCTGGGTCATCTGCCTTCAACTAGCATGATGTCCTTGGACAGATCCCTGTTCCTCTGAGCTGGGAGTTGTGTCATCTGTGAAATGAGGGGGTTGAGTAAGGTCTCTTAGAAGGGGGTTAAGTAAGGTCTCTTAGAAGGGTGAACGTTTTGTGAGTCCATATTCTCTAGAGAAAATGCCTCACACATTAAATAAACATTTCTGACTCAGAGTTAGACCTCTTCCCTGGTGTTTTTAAACTTCCTGTTTATCTGCATAAAACACCAGCTGATCTATTTTATCTGATCATTTCACCCTGCGACTCTCATCCTCCAAGACATGCACTAAAATCCCCTTCACATCTTCTGGCGCTCAACCTTCTCCCTGGCCAACATGCAAGTCTCAGGTCCATTGTAAAATATCAGGCCCTGGAAAACTCTCTCCCAGGCCAAAAAGTTTTATGTCACATTAAAATAGTCAGTTGGGGAGGGGGGAACCTGATTTCCAGTGATAAGGGTATGGCTCAGAATCTTGTGATGCAGTCGTCTGAAGGAATATGGTATCTCTATAATTATATGTCAGCAAATATTTAATGAGCAGCTGTGTCAGATGTTGCTGGGCACCATGAGAATACAGCCGGTCAGCTCTGCCCCGAAGGTGCTTACAATCTAACCAATGGGACTACAATCTATAAAATATGTACAAAACCACCTATAGGTCCCTGTAATACATTATGGATGTTAAAAGGATTCTGAGAACACGGATGGGACCCGAGAGGATGAGTGCACTCTAGGTGCACAAGGACTGTCCCTGGAAAGGAAGTAGGTCGAAGAGACCCTGGAGGACTCAGGGCAGCCTGTGTATATCCTCATCTCTTTCCTTGGGGAGGAGAATAACTCAACGAAAAGCCAGCAATGGTCCTAGATGTCTGCTACATATAATAATAAAAACAACAGATGCCTTGTATCTTCCATAGTTTGATACTGTGCTTTGTAAGTGAGGATGAAGCCACCCCTAGAAGCCGAACCTCCAGAAGCCCCTCTTTCGGACACCTACTCTGTTCTGAAGTGAGTGTGAGCATTGTCTATTGTGCATCGGTCTAAACACTGGGCGCTCTTATCACTCCCCCATCCACTAGTCGTTCCTTATGGATGTGGGTAGAGAGGGGGTGGGATCCTCCACAGCCCTGGACAGCAAATTTGAAAGCAGAACTTGTTCATTTTCAAACAAGGACCAGCCAGTTGGAACACGGAGTGGGTGTTTCCATGCAAATTCCAGCACTTTCAAGTTGCTCCATGAAGCGAGTCCAGCCAGGACAGCAAGTGTGGTTTGCGTGTGTACTGTTTTTTTGTGGGTTTTTTGTTTTTTTTTTTTTCAGCCAGCTCTTTGATTAGGTCTAGAGAGGGACTTAATTAGCATCATGGAAACAGAGCAGATTTCAGAAGGGAAAGGTCAGCTGCAAGCCCCAGTGTTTGCTATCAGCCATCTGCCAAGCAGGAAGTGCTCCTCAGATCTATTTTTAATCCTCTTCCCTAGGCGAGGGCTCCTGGGAGAACGCAGAGGCCAGCCTTATTCCAAGGCAAACATTTAATTGCTACCTTTCTGTACACGTTTTAAACAGTCTGTGGACATTCTGGATATCATTGTCGATATATTCTGGGCACCAACCTATACACAGAGGCCCAATTCCTGGGTTTTGTTACTTAGGTACTGCCCACAAGGTTATCACTGGAGGCCATGGTTGGGGGCCTCTTCTTGGGGAAATTAGCTGAGCCTGTTTGGAATACCAACGAACTCCACATCATCATCCCTGTAACCAGCGTCCAGGCATTTGCTTTGGTTGCAAGTGGCAAGAGAGGAGAAGAGGTGGAAGGTTACGTCCAGGATACAGGTTTGCTCCCCAGAGCAGTAAGACCAATGGACCTAACTGTGCAAACTTCCTGGTCACTCCCGTTTTTATTTTAATCGCTTCTACCACTTCAGAAAGGTACATTAGAACCAGTTCATCTGGCCGTAAATTTGTTACTCAAGATATGGATTGGCTAAACGAGAAAGGGTTCGCCCCTACCCACAGGGGTCCAGCCTGTGCTGTGGCCAGTCCATCCAGGTGCAAGAACATTCTGTCCACTGGCTCCTTCTCACTCCAGATTCCCAGCAGTACTCGTGTCTCAGTCCACCCAGCCCAGGGAGTGAGCCATCTCCGCGAGGTCTGGACTGGGAGTCTGGCAGAGTATGCAGAAACAGAGCCTGGCTCCGGAGCCCCGCTTTCTCCCAGGCCACACACAAAACAGAGTTTCCTGGTCTCTTGACACTTACAAACTTTTGGCCTCCAATTTCCACCCTAAGGTAAAGCCCAAGCATACGTGCCATTGTGGCTTTGGCCAAGTCAAGTCCCAGCTGCCAATGAGGCCGCTGGCCGCCACCCTGTCACACACAACACTGGGGGCTGGAGGACCCACTGAGACCCATGACAAAGGGACAAAAGGGGTGGGCTCTTGTTTTCCCCACCTCTGTACCCTCCCCCCTCCTCCCTCTTCTTAGGAGCTTATCTGTCCGTGAGCAGCGATGGGAAAGCTACGCTGAAAGGGCATCTTGGCTGTGGGATCTTTGCCTGAGGGTGTGAAATAAGAGCCTGGGTATGTGGGCAACTTAACACCGGCAGGAGCCCAGCCGGAGAGCCAGGGAGGAAGGGGCTGAATAGGCAGACATGCTTCACGGGAGAGATAACCCCACCCCCGGGAGGGGGGATCTGAAATCTCTCCCCTCTGTGTGTGGAACTCTGCTCTAGTGAGCTGGGCACATGTGTCCCTGAAGGAAGGAAAAAAAAAAAAGGCCACTGCACAGGGTCACTCCCCCTGACCCAGTTGGACCACAAAGTAATTAGGGCTCTGAGCCCTGCTGACTCTTGAGTTCCTCTGCTTTCTGGTTTCAGGAGCAAAGGGAGTCGATCAGTAAATAGCTTAAGAAAGAGTAACTCTCCTGCCCCTGCTGAGGATTTCCTTCCACCCCTTTCTGGGGGCCATGGGTCTGTGGGTCAGAAAACCCTGTTTACAAAAACATACACAGGCAGAGGAAATCTGGGGTTCCATGTTTGGTACCAGAAACGGGGAGTTACCTAGAGATTTCCAAGCCAGGCAGACAGCTTGGGAGAGAGGGCCGAGCTGGTCTCCTCTGCTAATCTGGGGCAAAAAAATAAACTTCATGATGGAGTACTTTTAGGGGCATGGACAGGGGTCCTGCCTAAATTCCAATTCTGGTTCTACCATTCTCTAGCTGAGTCCCCTTGGTCAACTCAGTTTGTCTAAGCTTTACTCCTGTTACCTGAAAATGGGAACACTGGTGGCACATCTCTCTCTGGATTGGTTTAAGTCCCATCAAAGGTCCCCGGTACAGTGCCTGGCGCTTAGTACACTCTCAGTAAAATGATGACCATTGTCTTCATTATTAGAAGAATGCTTCCAAAGAGCCGTTTCCTTTTTTCCGGCAAATGTTAGTCAAAACCACCCTTTGGGCCTTCAAGCAGGGGAATGGGGCTAGATGGTAGATCGTGGGTGGAAAGGACAGCATGGGTAACTATTTCCCAAGTATTGAGAACTTTTGTCCTAGAGCTGTGGCTCCCAATATTAGTACTAGTTGCATCAGAATCTCAGGGGGAGAGGGGAGACTGCCTCCTAGGGCTGGGATTAGGGGGAGGCCAGCCAGAAAGCTAGAACACAACATTTAAGGAGGTCCTCACTCTGAAGTGCCGCCTCTGCACTTGTACTAACCCTAAGAATGCATGCCTCCTTAAATGTTGTGTCCTAGATGACTTGTTTGCTGCCCTAGTCCCATTCAGACCTGTACCCGTAGGAATCTCTGCAGGTGGGACCCGTAGATCAGCCTTTTCATCCCAGGTTACCCTGATGTGCTGTCAGATGTGGAAATCGCTGTCCAGGAACCCCCATTTTCTAATGCCCTAAATTATGCTCAGGCAGGCCCTAAAATACATGGAGACTGCAGAAGCCACTTAGCGCCACCGCCCCCCCCAACCCCCCCGCCGCCCCTTTGCCGTGTCCTGAACCTCAAAGCTACGCCAAATGCTATCTGAATGCTGCCACTCAGTTCTCCCTTTAAGAGTAGCAGAAAAACACATAAACGTGGAGTTGGAATTGCCAGCCTATGATGACTCAGTGCGCCTCAAGAAGCCACAAGGGTCACAGAAGAGGGAGTCCATGGCCCAGAAAACCAGGGAACTTTGAAAGTCCCTCTTCTCAGAGCTCTGGGTGCTTGGTGCTGGCCAATGATTTATCCGATTGCTGTTTAGCTAAAGGTACTATCAGCAAGGGACTGAGCCTGGTTATTAATTACAGCCACTGGTTTAATTCTCATGCTCATTAAAGTTATACAGTATCAACATTTCTTCTCACATGAAGCTGTGACTACAGGGTTTATGCAAACTGGAGAGATGTTGAGTGCATTCCGAATCAGAGGCGAGGACTCCCTTGCTGAAAGCCTTTCAGCGGCTCCCACAGCACACGGAATTAAGCCTAGCCTCCTCTGCTGGGAGTCTGGGCCCCATGACCCACCCCTGCTGGCCTCCTGATTCCCCCTCACATGCCTCCTCCATCTCTTACCTGTGATTCCCTAGGCTTGATCTCCTCTAGAATGTTTCTCTGACTCTATTCGGTATGGACTCCCCTTTTTTGTTCACTAAGTTAACACTCATCCTGCTCTTTGTCCCCCCAGAATCCTGAACAGTCACCTACTCAAACCCTGTGTTTCACTGCATCTTATTTCTCTTCCCTGATAGGCCATAAGCTCCGTAAGCAAGACTTTTGTTGTATCCATTTCAGTATCCCCAGTGCCTTGTACAGTACTCAGTATCTGCTGATTGGGTCAATGCCACAATGAACAGTTAGTGGCAGAGCCAGACTGAGAGTACAGGCGGCTTGACCTTCATTCAGGGCTTTTATTTTATATATTTTATTGATTTTTTTACAGAGAGGAAGGGAGAGGGAGAGAGAGTTAGAAACATTGATGAGAGAAAAACATCGATTCAGCTGCCTCCTGCACATTCCCCACTGGGGATGTGCCCGCAACCAAGGTACATGCCCTTGACCGGAATCGAACCTGAGACCCTTCAGTCTGTAGGCCGACGCTCTAGCTGCTGAGCCAAACCGGTCAGGGCTCATTCAGGGCTTTTAAAATGATGCTACTGACTCTCCATCAGCAGCGTCCCTCACTGTCTTCCCATTGGACGGTTGAGATTGTATGAAACTATGTGCACTGTCTGGCTGGGTCACCTGGTAACCTTTGGTGGGAACCTGGGTGTGTGACGTGGCGGAGGCTGAAGTTTGGCCTGTGAAGTGGAATTGTCTGCGCAGCTAAACTGACACCGGAGCGTCAATCAACCTGGTCAGTGAGCACAGTGCATTAGTTCCGACACTGTCCACACCAAAGGCAGTCACCAGGTTTGGAATTCCTCCTGAAATCACATAAACCCATATCTCCAACACGCGTTTCAACCATCTATTAGAGCAGGCAGCAAGGAAGACATGAGCTGGGTGAGGCACTTAGGGCTTGGAGGGGATACCTATGAGATGTGACAAACCAAAGTTAGATAATAAAGGCAACAGACCCCGACATGACGTGAGAAGATTTAGAGCCCCTCCAGGATGTGGTATAACACCTGGGTGAAGGAGCCTTACAACGTGAAGCTATATTTTTATTTTTGAGAAATAATGGAGGGGGAGACTTAATTAGGGACACTCCAGCCTAGGGGTATAAATTCCCCAAATCCCCAACTGAGTGGGAGGCCCTTGGTTTGGTTTTGGCTGGCTGAGTTGCCCGTTCTGACTATATCTAAGTGTATTCCTTTTCTGCAGGTACATTCTCACTTGTTTTTGCTGCTATTTGTACTCTCCTAGTTGAATTTGTTCCTACAGGGAAACAAAAACTGAGGACACAGAGGGACTGTCTCTGGCTAGAGGCCACCCTGACCACATATCTAGCCTAGGAGTCAGCAAACAATACACAGGGGCCAAATTGGGTCTCTCACCTGTTTTGCAAATAAAGTTTTGCTGGAATGTAGCCACACTCCTTTGTTGATGCATTCTCTGGGTGCAGAATTGAGAGGCTGAGACCATACGGCCAGCAAAGCCTGGGATATTTACTCTGGCCTGCCCAGAGAAGTTCTGCCCACCCCTGCTCTAGCTGAAGAACAGGGAAGTAAGCCTGCAAACAGCTCCTTCCTTTACCAAGAGACCGGCTGCCCCCACCCTGGGAGTGAGTGGACTGGCTTTTGCATGATGTCATGTTTTTTTTTTTTTTTTTTTTTTAGCACCAGTTTCAGGCCTGGGATCCAGGAGGAGATTTTGCCTAATGGAGACACAGAAGGGCCTGAAATACCTACACCACGTGGCCTGGAATATAATGGCGCTCAAGAAATGCTTCGTGAATAAACAAACAAAAGCATGGGAAGCTGGCCAGTCTGTGCCTGAACAAAAGTCCGTCCTCCTCCCTCCCGTCAGTTTCAAGGTGACCAGTCATACAGGTGCCTAGCAGCAGCCTGGTGACCTAGATTTGTCAGACCATATCTTATCGGCTTTCCTTCCTCCTGTATTTACCCAGCACCTGCCCCCTCAGTGCCCAGGGCAGATTCGCCTGTTATTTTACAGAGGAGGAGACAGACAGGGAGGAGCTCTCCTCCCCCACAAATATACTTTGCTGCTTTTTTCTTTTTTCTTTCTTTCTTTCTTCTGCTGAGGGGAGAGTAAAAAAATACAGTGGCTTATGGAGCCGCAGGAGGTCTGGTTTCTCTTGCTTCCCCTTTCCTTAGGTTTTCCAAGTGAATGTGTCTGGGGCGAACCTTAAGGGGCTCTGCAGAGCCCTCTCTGTCATTTTGAACATTTGGCATGGAAAGGGAAGGGGCCAGCTGAGGGTCAAGTCAAACAGCTTTCAGAAATAAAAATGGAGCCACCCGCAATAGTGAGAGGCCTGGTCCAGCAAACAGTCGTTCCTCCAAATACACATCAGGAAACAGCTGGGCTCGGTCACTGGCCCACCTCGCGCTGCAAGGGCCCAGCTGGCCCTTTTACGAGGCTGGGCTAAACCTGGGTTGACATGATGGGAGGACAGGGATAGTCAAGGAAAAAGCTGTACACATTTGGGCATGGAAATCAGGCAAATGGAATGGAAAACAGCATGGAAATGTTGGCTTCCCAGTTGCCCCAGACAACTCGGTACCAGGCTCAGGGTGGAGATCCCCACCTCTACTGTCGCCAGCTGCTCCTTTAGACAGTGGCTTCCCAGTAACCAAAGGGTACTGGGTACAGGCTGGCTGAGGGCAAGGCATGCATACATCTGTTTGCCACTGTGTTCCCACTACTTAACATGTAGGGGGAGCTCCCTAATGTGGAACAAATGATGAGGGAGCTTGGTGCAGGAGGGGTCACTCAGAGTTTTTGTTCTGGTCAGGAAATGCTTTTCTGTGCCCTCATTTACCTTTAGGGAGCTGGAGTTCCAGTGAATGTTGTTGGTGGGATCAGCCCTAACAGGGAGGAAAAGGAGTTCCTGGGCCCCCAAAAAGAGAGACGGTTTAACTTTTGACAACCATTAGTTGCCCCTTTAAAGATCCAAAGGTTTTGGGGGTGACGGGGAGGGGAGCCAGTGCCACCTGCTCTGCTTCTTGACTTCGCTGTGGTCTGGTGGGAGGAGCTTGTGAACTGATTAGATGTTGTTTTTTGCAGCAGCTGGCAGAGCCAGTCTCCTCCTCAGCTCCCTCCTCCCCTGAGTCACTGTCCAGGCACCAGCAATAGGCAGAGGGTGAGGAAGCTCTCCTCGCCTGGCAGCTCTGACCTAAGACAATGCTCTGGGTCACCAGGTCAAACCCCACCTCCCTAGGGAACAGACTAAGTGCTTTGGAAACAAAGGTATCAGAGATTTTTGTTTTCTTTAAGGATAAGCAAAATGACTTCTTTCCAAAGAAGCTCGGCCTCCCTGCCTCCACACACACACCTGAACCATCATAGAGTTAACCAAACTGACAAGCAATTCTTGGCTACAGCCCTGACACCCAGGCCCCGACCTCTCTCCCAGCTGCCTGGCTGCTGTTGTCACAGTAGTTTGAGGTCTCTGTAACCCTGTAGGTCTGTGGTCAGAGGCAAAGTAACCACCTGACAGAACAGGAGAGAATGGGGTGGGAACAGATTTTCCACTTCAAATGCTAGAGAGACCCTCGCAGGTGCTTGCAGGCAAGGCCCCAGAAAGCAGGATGAAGGCTGCTGCTTCTGTGATTGAATTGCCTCCAAAGACCTGTCAGTCCCTTTGGAATTGTAAGTAACAAGGATCAGAAGCCGCAGAAGACCAGCTGTATAACTACTGGCAAAAGTTGAGTCTTTCGCCCTAACCGGTTTGGCTCAGTGGATAGAGCCTCGGCCTGCAGACTGAAGGGTCCCCGGTTCGATTCTGGTCAAGGGCATGTACCTTGGTTGTGGGCACATCCCCAGTGGGGAATGTGCGGGAGGCAGCTGAATCGATGTTTCTCTCTCATTGATGTTTGTAACTCTATCCCTCTCCCTTCCTCTCTGTAAAAAATCAATAAAATATAGTTAAAAAAAAAAAAAAAAGTTGAGTCTCTCAAAAAAGAAGGAACAAATATACCAGGACAATTATGTGTGCCAGGACCTGGTTATGTTTGAGTGCCACTTTCTATTGTTATTTTGCTTAAAAAACAGTCATAGAAAACAGCAGTTAGCAGCATTTGCTGAGCGTTTACGTACTTGATTACCTCATTTAATTTCCACAAAAATTCTATCCGGTATCTAATATTAAAAGTATTCCCATTTTCCCAATGAGGGTGTTAAGACAAGGTTACTTAACTTGCATAACCACTAAGTAAAGAAGCCAGAGTCTAAATCGAGGGAATGTTCTGGCTCAGACTTTACCCTGTTAACCCGAACTTATGTTGCTTCATATCACCTTTTGCTGCTACATTATCATCAGGGGGATGTGGAAGGAACCTTTAAAGGTAGTTTCATCTAACGCCTCATTTGGAAGGAGGAAGAAAAAGGAGAGCCAGAGAGAACAGCCTTGTCCAAGATCATACAGCTTGATACTTTAATTCACCCGGCTGCCAGCCCTCTCCCCGGGCTGCCTCCAGCATTGACAAGCAACCGTTAGGTGCAAGGCAGTAGGCGGTGTAGCAGGGAGGAGGTGGCAAGGTACAAAGTCAAGAGGTACTCAGTGCTTTCTTGATCTGTACAAGGAGCTGAACTAGAAAACCCAGGTTCCAGGGCCCCTCCAGCTCTTATGTTCTGATAGTCTGTGACTCGAGGTCATTTAGACTCTTGTTAGGAAACAAGATAATTATACATAAAAAGTGCACGTGACCACAATAACACAGACCATATTATTACAAGATGTCATTATTAATTGCTAAACGAACAAGCAAGCGGAGGGTTGTATAGACATTCAGTGGAGGGAGACAATCCTCTAGCCCAGGAAGACATCCTAGAAAACACTGAAGCTGGTCTTCAAGAATGGGTAGAGGCTACTTATCCTATCTAATAAAAGAGTAATATGCAATTGACCATCACTCCAACACACAAGATGGCTGCCCCCATGTGGTCAAAGATGGCTGTCCCCATGTGGACACAAATGGCCAGCAGGAGAGGGCAGTTGTGGGTGATCAGGCCAGCAGGGGAGGGCAGTTGGGGGTGACCAGGTCAGCAGGGGAGGTCAGTTGGGGAGGAGACTAGGCCTGCAGGGGAGGACAGTTGGTGGGAACTAGGCTGGCAGGGGAGGGCAGTTAGGGGCAATCAGGCCAGCAGGGGAGCAGTTAGGCATCAATCAGGCTGGCAGGGGAGTGGTTAGGGAATGATCAGGCCGGCAGGCAGAAGAAGTTAGGGGCCAATCAGGCAGGTAGGCAGGTGAGTGGTTGGGAACCAGCAGTCCTGGATTGTGAGAGGGATGTGCGACTGCCCATTTAGGCCCAATCTGGCAGTCAGACATCCCTCAAGGGGTCCCAGATTGGAGAGGGTGCAGGCTGGGCTGAGGAACACCATTCCCACCCCTCACCCCCTGCCATGCATGAAATTCGTTGGATGGAAATGCTCATTGAGAAAAGACAGGTTTTGGTTGTGTGTTTTTTTTAACAGTCAATAAAAATGGCTTTTTGCATATCATTCTACAAGCTTTTTAATGCAATTGCCTAATATAATGCCTCGGATATATTGCAGTTTTTTGCATTTCGGTCATGTTCTTACCAGGAAAAGAATAGTTGTCTGACCTTTTCCTAGGTGGTTAATAAAGAATGCATAGCCTCATGAACCTGATTTTATTTCCGTTATGCGAATATCCTGCATAAGTGACCATTTTCGTATTTGGCTGGTATTTGGTGCTTTGTTTTGCAGTTTCCAGCTTTGTATATAAATGACCACATAGGTTGTACATTTGGCCACATAAAGCGCTTAAAAGCAAAATAGGTTTTCCCTAAGCATTCAATCAAACTTCCACACGATGAAATCTCTAATGTGGACTTGAAGTGTATCTGGTTATATATTACATAACCATATTGTATTTTGTATTTTAAAATTTTCTACCACATATTCAATTTTTTAAAATGCATGAGTAGATGCAAAAAAAGAAGAAGACAAAAGGATGGGTAGAAACTGGATATAGAGAAAGAAAGGATTCTTCAGGCAAGGAAAATGAAAGGAGGGAATACAGGGTACAATTCACCACCAATTTTCCTGAGAGAGACCAGAAAATAACCCGGGTCCTTAAGTGGCAAAGAGGGCCTAGACCTATCTCGATCAGTATCCCATACAGCGTCTTGGAAACGTGTGGGCTTAGGCAAGTCAGTTCATGCCCACTTTGAAAGGGTGTTGTACAATGGTGAAGGAAAGAAAACACCTGAAGGGGTCCTTAGCACACAGTATATGTTCAATAAATAGCAGTCCATAGCCGCAATGGAGACTTTTCATCCTGTGGTGTTTGTGTCACCAACACAGCCACATCAGTAACATTCTGCCCTCCCCGGAGAGCCTTGCATTCCCCTGTACCCAAAGGTGCAGGAATATCGTTGGCTTCATCTCCCTATGCCTAGTACCAAGGCAAGGGCCTGGCGTGTTGTTTCAAATGCAAAAAAATAAATAATATTGAAACGGACGTGTGGTGTATGACTGTGGATTCTGGTCCGGCCCCAGAATAGGAACAGCCACACCAGCAATGGTGCAGAGGTAGGGGGAGGGTCGGTGCTCAAAGACAGGGCAGATGTCCCTCACCCACTTCACAGCTGCCCTTTTTCGAAAAGGATTTTCTTGGATTTTGACTGGGAACACAAGCTTGCAATCACCAGCGTCCTCACGAATGCCGAGACAATCATGTACCAACCAACCTTATGACTGGATCCTTACAGACATTTGCAAACCACACAGTTAATTTTCAGGGTACGCCTCAGAGCTCAGTCGACATTTCCTTTTGGTATTTGAAGCAACCACAGAGAAAGGATCACAATCGAGCAGATTCGTGTGCTCCTGCTGCTTGCACCAGACTCGGTCCCTGGCAGCTCCTTGGATAACAAACTGGTAAGCAATTCTACTTGTGCCCAGGTTCATTTTCACAGGGAACAGGCCACACAGTGGGACAGGTCTGCCTCCATCCAAAGCATGTGACTTCCTGAATTCAATTCCTCTTGTTCATGAGGACAGAATGTGAGCATTTCTCTCCCAAGCAGTGGCCCACAAGCCTGTACTGCATGATCACCACATGCCTGGGATATCTTCAGATCCCTGCAATGCACATGCACTGGTTTTTCCGTTTCTAGCCTCTTCAGCAGTTCCCCTACCACATCACAACCACGTCTCCCTTCTCACAGCAAAGCTCTGGTCATTTAGTTACTTGCTCACAAGTCTTCAGTAGTACCCAGCTGCCAGCAGGATCGAGTTGAACTTGTATTCTTCCAACAATCTGCCTTCCACCTACCCCTTCCAACCACAGTCCCTCAATATCTGGCCCATAAAGTTCATTTTTGACCAACAACTCCTTTGAAAACCTAATGAAAGCCATGGAAACATCCCTAGAAAATGATACATACACACAGAATTAAACATACAACTTCAGGGATCCCTTGAAGCCAGTCCACGGACCCCAAATTAAGACCCCTGATTGCTGACTCTATCCTGGGTACTATTAGTCATTCACTCAGACATTCGCTGAAAATCTACCAGTCTTTAGGAGCTGTGTCGGGTGCTAAAGACACAAAGATGACATCACAAGCATCTCCTCAAGTAGTTCACAAGCTAATGGGAGACATGCATCATTACACTGTGATAAAATTGCTTTAAGACAAACACAAGGTGAAGTACAAACTTCAAGAAGGGATGACTTGTGAACCTATTATCTCCCCAACTACAAAGTTCCTTGAAGATAAAATCCATAAGGGTAGTAGCATGATATCTAGAACAGTGCTACACACACATATACACACAGAGTATATGTTTAGCATTTGTGCAGTGACAGAACAGAGACAATGAGACAAAAGAGCAAGTATGGGCACAGTCCCCGCTGCCATCACCCACACACACCAGAGGCCTCTGAGATCCCGCTGTGGCGGTCCCGTCCTGACACAATTACGCCATACAAACTTCCCAGCCTAATTTATGGCTGATCTCACCCTGAATTTGATTCAGTCTCTGTCTGTATGGGGGAAGATGCCATGAGATATCTTAAAAGCTCCACATGGTTTCTTTTGACCAAGAAATACTGTAATCTAATGACATCTCTTTGTTGGGAGAGTTTCTGTATAAACTTGGTTCACCTGTCACTCCTTCCTGGGTGGTCAACAGGCCATCTTGTTTGCACTCTTCCAGAACTAATACTTCCTGGATAGGAGACTGGCACTTGCAAAGGTCAAGTAGTTGTAAAAAAGAAGTAATTTAGGTTAGATATGTGATTTTCTCTATAGAAGCTAAACTGATGGACTGTGTTTTGAAACTGGGCTTACTGGCTTATGTTGGAAGTCTTCCATAATTTGTCACTCTTGCCTGTGCTGTACCTCAGAAATGCTCTTTAGGAAACACTGACAAACATTCAACAATGATCTGCAAACACTGCAAAAGCAACAAAGGCACTTTATCGTATGGGGTTGCTCTCAGCCTTTTGTTGCTGACAGCTCATCGCTCACTCTGGTAAAAGCCTGGGTCCCACTATTTCAGAAACTAAAAGTTCACCTTTTTGAGGCAAACATTTACAAGTTTACATACAATCATCTTGCTGGAATAGAAATACTAATTCTACTGAATCACAGTTTTTGTAAAAATCACTGGCATATATCCACTAGATACCAAAAATCTCTTAATTGATAAAATTAGAATTCAAAATATAATTTGCAAGAATTATCTTAAGTGACACATCTTATTGTGCATGTTCTTTATGGCTTATTCTGCTTGATGTGGCACAGAAGTCACTAACACTACTAGTACAATCCAATGCCGACTACTAACACTTCCCAGAGTACTCAAAGAAAAATGCAATGAGTAGACTTTTACAAGTTCTGTTCCTGTGTGGTTTTTCACATGAGATTTTCAGGACATAAAAATGGCATTAATATTCTGGAGAGTTAGTTTATTGTACATGAAAGACAAAGCTGGTAGAAGCTGGGAATTGAGAAACGATATGATAACTTATCGAGACAGACAGAATGGGGTGGATCTCTGTACTTCCAGACTGACACCCCCTCCATGCCCACTACCTCTAAGGCATGGTGTTGGGGGTACAAGTCTTTTTGAGAATCACAGGTATCAAGCACTAGGCTCAGAAGCAGAGCTGGGAAACTGAGGTAGAGTGACCTCTCAGCAACTGTGAGATCCACACAAGCCTTCAGAAGGTCTTGCTCTGAATGATGACAGAAACAATTCGTCTAATGTCTAGGCACGGAGGGAAAACCCAAGCGCTACCACTGTTAGCCTGATAGAGCCCCAGAGGGAAGAAAAGGAACCTGCCTCCTAGGAGCTCCCCAGCTGAGAAGGAAGCAGCTGAGGCAGAGCTCTTCCCACGGAGTGCAGCTGAGTGGTGTGGACTAGACACACCCGGTTTTGAGCCTATGGAACCTCAGATGGTCACTGAGTGACCCATGGCCTGTTTCCTCATGAAGAGTGGCTGGGCTCAGTGACCTGCAACTCTGGGAATTTTCTGTCACCAGAAGATAACTGACCTAAACGTTTGACATAGTAAAAAAAAGTTTGAGAGAGTGAGCAAAAGATTTCTTCCTGGTGCCTTCACTGGACTCCCAACCCCCCACACTCCAGAGCCTCCTACACCTTCCCTCCAAGGGCCTAGAGCAGTAACTAAAGCAGCCAGTGTCTCCAAATGAAGCCACTATCCCTAGAGTGGGATTGTGATAGATGAACCCAACTCGCTATTCCCAAATAGCCTACTCCACGATGCCATGGAAGGGTTAGCAGGTGGGAGGGAAGGGAATGACGACGACAGAGGAAGTTTTCAGGGAAAAGCTTTGTGAAGATCCAGGTTTCCATAATAGTCCCCACTGAAATGAGAGTTGGATGGTTCTTACTCAAGGCAACTAACGGTTCCAATGGAAACGATTATTATTTATAACCCAGGTTTAACTTTATCCTGGGACTTGCACCATTAAGAAACTACAGTGTGAGCAATTCCTCATGCCAACTCAAAACACCTCTGCAGGCAAACATTCAGAGCACAACATCCCCAAGAAAGAAACTGTAGGATGATGCCTCAGCACATTCCCCAGATAGTTCTCTCATCGACTCACCTACCCACCCCCAGCCATCATCCATCCCACCGAGCAAAAGCTGTTACCTTTCTGCAGACATGTGCATCTTTGCTGTCGATCTCTTCTATTTCCTTTCCCTCCATGTCTAACTCCTGTGCTCCATGGTCTAAAGTGAAACTATCTTGGCTAATGGAAATTTGCTTGGTGTCAGCAGGAATAATCCCCTCCACGCCACCCCTTGTCTTTCCTTTTTTTTTTTTTTTTTTTTTTTTTTTGACAGCAAGGCCAAGAGAAGCAGAGGAATCACTTTATACTTGCAGAGAGCTTTCTTTGATTTACAAACCACCCACACATTTATGATCTCATTCAGCCTCATAGCAACCCAATGAGGTAAACCTGCTTCCTCCCCACCCTCCACACACACACAATAAGGTACACCTACCACACAGCACTGTTAGGGCGAGGGCACACAGTGAGCACAGTGCTAGCTACTAGGCATTAGACACAGCAAATATCATCTCGCCCCTCTGATTAGTGAGAAGCTGGGAATCAGAGGCTGGACAGTTGAGTCCAGGCGTCTGGGGATCTAGAGCAAGCTGGGAAGGTGGGACACTCGGTGCAGGATTCTTTACACCACATGCCAGTATGACTTAATTGTACAAATCCTGACAACTATGAATTTCCATGTGGGCTTAGCCACATTGGTAGGAAGGGAGCCCAAAGTCCTGGTTCCATCCCCTGTTCTCTGCTGGCCAAACACTCAGGGCTGCAGTTCTCTGGACCTTTGTGTCATCTTTTTTTTTTAAGACCAAACAATGGAATGTCAAGCTTCCAGATCAAAGGCTCTATTATGAGCACAATCTATTGTTTAATTATCGTTTAATTACACGGCTGCTCTAGTTATCTGCTTCCCAGCGCCTAACTCCCCGGGGGCTGACCCTGAAACCACATAGATTACCACAAGGGGGGAGAACAGGAGAAACATTCTCTCCCTGAACTTTCTTAGATGGAAGGGAGAAATAAAATGAAAAGAAAGGCCCATTTTCCAAGGAGGGGGCCGGGGCAGTGATCTTCCTGTTAAGCAGACCTGCAGAAGAATCTATAGATTACTTAACGCCAGGGGTGGCTGTGGAGTGAAATAAAGGAATCTTTGTGTGGTGCCAGCCACAGTTCCCTCAGTCCTAACCCACAGCCAGGCATTTAACCCAACTCTTTAAATCATCAAGCTCTAATGCACCCCATCTGTGCACCGGTTGTGGCCAATGAAACTGAAGCCTGTGCTGACTTTGGCCTGGATTTGTGAATGAGCCTTTCTGCCCCAGAAGGCCCAGGAGAGGGGACATGAGGCCAACAAAGTCTCTCTTGCTCGTCACTTGTCTTCTCCCAAAGCTCAGGCTCCATCCATGCATGTATTTGATAATTTATGGAGCTCTTGCTGTGGGTGGGATTCTGACCCAGAGACACAAAGCTAGCAGGAAATGGCCCCCCGTAGGAAAGACTGGGTAGGGGGGCTCCTGGAAGAGAGGAAGGTGAGGAAAAAGGGCTGCCCTTGGCTGAGGCACAGCGGCCTGAAATCCTGTCTGTATATTTAGGGAACGCTGCTTCGTTCCAAGTGGTTGGAACATAAAGCAAGGAACTGGCAGGAGCCCTAACTCAAAAGGTCGGCTTTGCCACATCATCCAAGGGCCGTACTACAGGCCAGAGATGAGAGTGACTTTGAAGGCCATTGCCATCTCCCCATAGTCACTTCAGCCTATCTTACGGGGCCCACCTCTTCCAGAAACCCTTCTTAAACATGCTCAAAGTAATTGCTCCTCTTCTTTGAGCCTCCAATTGAAGTTCTTGGACAACATTTGTAACTCTCAACTTCTCCATCCACATAAAATATGACTAATAGCACCCAACCGGTGTGGCCTAGTGATTGAGTATCAAACCATACATCAAGGTCTCTGGTTCGATTTCCAGTTGGGGCACATGCCTGGGCTGTAGGCTCAATCCCTAGCAGGGAGTGTGCAGGAGGCAGCCGATCCATATTGATGTTTCTCTCTCATTGATGTGTCTACCTCTCTCTCCCTCCCCCTTCCTCTCTCTTTCTAAAAAAAAAAAAAAATCAATAAAAAAAAACACATTTAAAGGGGAAAAAAAGAAGCCTGAAGATATTTTTTAAAATGAAATATGACTAATGTCACCTACTTTAAAGGCTTCTTATGAAGGTTAAGTGAGATAACCAAGTGTCAAGTAGCAGGTTTTTAGGACAGAGAAGGCGCTAAAATACATTTCACTGGTCCCTCAATTTCTTATGATACAGTGCACTTCTTCCTGGTATTAAAAAAATGTATCTTGGCTTCCACTTTCTCTGGAGGTTTTCAGAAACAGGACAACTCACATTTTCCCTTCAAGCTTGCAGGCACTCTTCCAAAGCAAAGAGGACTGAATCCTGTCTTCCCTCGCTGACACAGCCTCCCCCATCCAAACTTCCACACTCAAGGGGTTCCCGTAAGATCCAAGGCACCTGAGACAACACGAGTGAGGTGACAGTGGAGGAAGCCATAGGCTGGCTGAAGCAGAAACAGCAGAAAGGAGAGTAACTGGAAGAAACCCAGGGAAGGGAAGTGGGCCAGGTGTCAGGACTCAGGAGGCTCCAGGGTTCAAGCTCCGTGGTAAGCCTAGACCCTGGAAGAGGCCTAGAAGGAGGAGGTTAACCCCGGTCCTGACTTACGAATCCCTACACCGCACATGGTTGTTCAGCAGCCTTCCTCATGTCCTACTGGGTCAGCCAGCTGGACACGACTGTTGTAGATCTGTTGCTCCTTCTTCCCTCTCTGGCTGGGGCTCCCAGGCCCGGGGCAGGGAAAATGATGCCACCTTTTCTCCTTTTCTAGCATTTTTTTAAAAACTTAGTCTGGGTCTGCATAAAGGCTTGTTTCTTTTTAACTTTTTTTTTTTTTTTTTTGCTTGAATGGCATGTAGTACAGGTTCAGAGGAAGGAGATTTTTTTTTTTTTTTTTTAAGGGAAAAGTCCCCTGTGTTCTCTTTCTCCTTTTCATGCAGCCTCGTAAAACCTGTTTCTCCTCCTGTGGGAATTCAGGGCCAGGAGAGAAGCAGCTCCCCTGAGAGAGCTATTGAAGGAGCCAGTTCCTAGACTGTCAACGGGTTTATTTATTTTTTTCATATCCTCCCACCCCCACCCCAACTTCAGGAAGCAGTTGCCAAGGCTCCTCTGGAAAATAGGGTTCCATGTTCTCTTCTGATTGGGATCAAATGCCATGGAAAAGCCCTAATGGTCCCCACAGGCCAGTGAGTCAGCTCTTCATCAAGTCACTCTGGTCCTCCCCAAAGTCAACAGTCTCATGATCTTGAAAGGCAGTATCCTCACTCATCTCAGCTAAGAACCCACTACAAGACATCCTGGCCCCACCAACTTTCTTCCAACTCGCTTTCCAGGCAGGCAGCATTCCAGACCATGTTCGTCTGCCAACCTATGCCAAGCAAGCCAAGCCAAAGACTCCAACAATCCCTCCTTAGCCCCTCTCCCCTCTGGCCTGTGAGCCACCATTCCCCACAGCCTCCAACAGGGATGACATCCAATTTCCAAAATAACAAACTAGCACACACCCTCCCCAACTCAGTTACTTCTCAGACGGAGGAGACAGCCATGTGGGTCAGCCCCTCCCTAACTCCCACATATCCCCCGCTCCCGCTCCACCCTCCCTCCCCCCCCCCCCCCGCCCCTATTGAAGATGCAGCACCAATACCCAGGCTCTTGGAGAGCTTGTAACCCTCTGCACCTTTAGGGGCAGGAAGTGCCCTCCCCAGGGAAGGCAAAGCAGGCCAACAGGGAACGTGTACCTTGGAAATGAGTTCATCATGATTGGCCAAGTGGGCTCTGCAGTGAATGCAGCTGTAGGTCCGGTGGCAGGAGGGCAGATAGGCCTGGAAAGTCTTGGATCTTGTCATCTTCACCATTGGCGCTGCTGAGCGTGGGGTGAACTCTGGGGCGGCCCAGGAGGCACTCCCACAGGACGGGTCGCAGGGGAAACACCGGAAGACACAGGTAAAGGCCGTGGTGTGGCAGGGGGTGGGTGTGGGGCGGGCTCCACACACTGGTGATGTCTTCAGAGGAAGGACCCTCAAGCAGAGGTCCCGGGCCGGTGCTCAGCAGCCTGCAGTACCAAGATAAGGGAATATCATTAGCTGATGGAGCTGGGCTTCCTGCAAAGCAAGTCGAGTCCAACTGCCACCAGGAGGGCAACATTTATAGGATGAAATGACCCCCCTTCTGCTTCCTGCACTGTGTCAAGATGCCCCAGGAAGGAGAAGAAATCACTGGCGATCCCAGAACTGCTGCTTTCCTCAAGTTGGAGGTTCAGGGCTCTCACGGACATACAGCAAACTGGGATGATCACCATTCTAGGGAGCCCTGGAACAGGCCAGGCATAAACGTGCTAGCTGTAGCCCCTGGGAGAGGGCTCCTAAGGGCCCCCGTCTCCTGAGCCGACCAAGATAAATGGCAGGAGTGAAAGGAGAAATTCAGCCTCCAGAGAGTCATTACATCAACAGTCACATCTGGATTTCTCATCCATTTCCAATGCGTGAACTCCCACCTGTGGAGACAACACACCCCACACCACCCTTTGCTAATGGACTAAGCATGGGATACAAAGGATCAAGTTCCCAACCAGCCAGGGCCCTCATGGCTGGCCAGCTTTTCTGGGAGAAGTAATTCCCTTTGCCCTACCTTGCCCAGAAGTAGATGCTTAGTATATTAAAAACAAGCAAGCAAGCAAACAAAAAAACCCTGAAGTGAATAAAGGAAACCAATGAAATAAACTCCTGCACCTAAAATTCACAATGATAGCAAATGTTACCAGAATTCCTCCTCAACCCTCAAGCTTCCCATCACTCCTCCCACGGTGCCACATCTCTCTCCTATCAGAACCTCAGCTCCTTTGTTCTACTGGGAACCAAGGACACTGAGACTGTGGGATGGCTCCCAGGGTGTGTCCAAGTAAAGGTCAGAGGGCCCCAAGGTCTCAGCCTCACTCTGTCTGCTCAGGCTCACCTGCCTGAGGCTTCTGGACCAGCCTAGTCCCTGGGCTTCACTACCGGGGGTGGTGTTCCCACTTGTCTCCCTCCAAGGAGAGCCAGAGTGTTAATTACCACCTGTGTCATGCTTTGAAGATAAAATTATTTAGAGAGACCAGAGAAGAAGATCAACAAAATCAATCTTCCTGGCTGGATTATGTCTGGAATCCATCTGGATATCTAGAGGATGTCTGCAAATCATAGTTCTTTTTCCTCTAAACCTCGCTGGAATCAAATCTTCCCAAGGGAGGCGCTGCCCTCCCCCTCCCCGCTGACGTCCTCCCCCGCCACCCCAGCAGCCACTGAAGCCACTGCATCCCTGGAACTCTATCTTTCCTGAGTGGTCAATCCCACCCGCTGGCACTGGGCTGAAGGACGGCAGTGGGCACTACCCTATCCTGCCTGTCCCTGTGCACCCCTGAGCCAAGCAGGGTCCACCCAATGGTTGAAGGAATTCAGGCCTGTAGGGGCCCAGTCTTCCCTGCACAGTCTCTTTTGAAAGCTGTGAAATCTGGTTAAACTGAACATTACAGAAGTACCTTGAAGAATATGGAGGTGAGAACTGATTTACTCAGTGTTAGGCCTGGCCACAGGGGAGATGCGGCAGGAATTTACATGGCCCTTGCTCCAGGTCCCATTCACCTCCCCCTGGGCACACTCTGGGAGCGGGTAAAACCACAGCCCATGGGAGAGCAAGGCTGTTCAGTGTTCAAGTATCACAGGGTACTTGGGTTCCTGAATGGCCTTGCACTTGCCGATACTCCTGTCCCACTCTCAGAAAGAAGTGTTCCCAGGGAAAGAAGAGTCCGAGTATCCTCAGGGGAAGGGACAGAAGAGGCAGGAAGGGAAGCGAGCAGGAGGCTTGCTCAGGGCCAGCGGCTCCCGGAGGCCATGCCTTCGCTGCCCAGTGGGGAGCGCGAAGAGCACGGGCCTCCTCAGTCTTAGACAAACACTGAGGGGCGGAAAGGAAACAAAGAGCCCGGGCTGCCCGTCTGGGCTTACAGAGCAGCCACAGGGTCTGTTTTCTTATACACGCAGCCGGCTTCTAAATTATGCGTTTCCCCAGAGTAGAATTATTTCTTCTCTCACTTCTCTTCTGCAGGAAACAACCAAAAAAAAAAAGTTGGTAGGCAGGGGGTTCTGGTTTTGCTCTGCTTTAAATCTGAATGGCAACAGGCATTTACGCAGCCTGTATTACACGTATGTCCCATACAAGCACATACCCACGCACACACATGCACTGCACACCACAGCTCTGAACTTGGGAGGACAAGAGAAAAGCCAGCCATGTAGGCAACACCCTGGGCTGCCTGCTGCTAGGAAGGGCCCTGGGGAGCCCGGGCAGCAGGTGCTGGTCTGCGCTGCTCCGGGCACTCACTGCCTTCTCGCTCCTCACAGGAAGGCGCAGCACCTGGAAGCTGACTCCTGCCTCAAGAAGAAAGGGACGGAAAAGGATGGTGCCGCAGCATGAACCCTGACCAACCGGTCCAGGGCAAACTAGAAGGGATGAGGGGGGAGAAGGGAAAAGCGAGGGGAAGCAGCATCAAGAAAGGTCCTTGTGCCTAGGAAAGAAGAGGAGGCCGAACAGGAGGGAAGAAAACAGATGCCGGCCAGGGGCGGGAAAATAACTACCCTCTTCCCTCTTGTGGGAAGATTTTTAAAGCTTCTTTGAGTTCGTTTGTAGGAAGGAATATAACATAGTTAAGGGGCGTGTTGTTGTTTTTTAAGGAAGAAATTGAGGGTATCGGGCTACAGGCTCCATGGAGCTTCCTAACGCCAACATATTGATTTCCAATAATAATCAAATGAGCTCAATAGTTTAAAAACCTCCGGGCACAGGTACAAATTAAACACCGTTTTAAGGGAAGTGATAATCCATCACAGTTGAAATTAAAGGACGATTTGCTACCACCTCCAGCTGGCTCCCGCTGATCAGCACAGAAAGAAAATATGTGGACTATTATTATGATTAAAAACAAAGACCTTCGAGGCACCACTCTGAGAGCCAAATGCATACGATGGGGAGAGCTCAGGCTGAAATGGGCTGGTCCACCTGACGGACAGGCTTGCTCCCCAAGAGGCCATGACTGCAACTGGGACTCAACACAGAACCTTGTGTGTGTCCCCAGGATGGAGGGTGAGGGGGTGAAGTCTTCAGGTAAGCCATGACGGACCTCGAAGGGCGTGGGAGCAAAGCTCTACTGACACACACACACACACACACACACACACACACACACACACACACACACACACACACACGGCGCCACAGAAACCGAGAAGGTGGAACTCACAGGGGAAGTGACACCTCCGACCACAGGCCGGGGCCTCGGTGTGTTGTCGCTTCTGTGGGGTGCTTTGTTGTTTCGGTGGGATGTTTTGGTAGAGGGGAAGCAAAGACTGCCCACAGAAGACGTGGGCTCTGGAATCACAAACCAGTTCTACTCCTTTCTAGCTGAGCGATCTGGGGCAAGTTATTCAACTACTCTGACCTCCGGCTTCCACACACTCTAATACTACCAACCTACAGAGGGTTAGGAGGATTAAATGAGATGATGTAAGGGCACATACACAATGCGGGCGCACAGCCCCGGCAGGCCCGAGCCTCCCTTGCCCTTTATATCCACTCTCTGCATTTCAGCCAGCACGGTCTATTTTAAAGCAGACTTGACCATGTCTCCACTTTCACAGCCTTCAGACAGGCAATACGGGGCAGTGGTTAAGGCAGGTTCTGGACCCCGACTCAGATATTTTAAATCCCAGTTCTATCACTGATGAGCCGTATGATCCTGGACAAGTTACATAATCTCTGTGGACCTCACTTTCCTCATCAAAGAATAGGAGTATCTATCTCATAGGACTCTCGTGAGAATTAACTAAGTTAACCCATTGAAGTACTCAGCACAGGTGCCTGGCATGTAGTAGGTATACAATAAATTCTGAGTGTGTACAACCGATGACCACCATCTACCACTGTTTTCTTACACACACCCATACATGGCTTCAGACTCATCACCACCTCATACTCTATACTCCACTAATTGGACTAACATTTAAGGATCAACCATGTCTCAGGAACTCTCCTACGTGTTCAGATTTGGCAACTAAACTCTCTGTAGTCCCTCCTAATACACCACACTTGCATCTCACTCTTGAAAGTTTCACTGATGCCATTCCCTCAGCCTGACCCACCGTTCTCACCACTGTTCACCAGGCCCTTACTTGTCCATGAAGACTGAGCTCAAAAGTCACCTCAGCGTTGGGCTTATTGGCCACTCCTCTGTGCTCACCTCTAGTTAACACCCAACTGAAAGTGAAATTATCCTTTTCTGCCTGTTTCCTCTACTAGAGGTAAGCTCCAAGAGCAGAGACTATGTTTCAGTCATTTTTGTGCCCTTTGAACTCAGCGGTACAGAGCACACCGGAGAGGCCAGAGAGGCCGTCATTGACCTGAAGTCCCTCTGCTTCTCATTGGCTGCTGACTGGACCAGTCCACCCACCCATGTAAGGTAGCAGACATGACTGAGGCCCCTCCCTTCTCCCAAGTAATGAGATAGGGGGCAAAGTTACTCTGGGCCTCTAGGCTCCATAAAACCCATAAAGACCTGTCATTGGCATCTATGTCCATTCTTTGCATTTACAGGACCATATATATATAGTGGGAACTCTTAGAAAGCCTGAGGAAGGCTTTCTGCTGGCTTTGAGGACAGGAGCGTGGGAGCAGGACCAGTAGCCCTGTTCTGTTCCACCATAGGTGAGGAAGCCTTGATTGGAGTCTATGAACAGGTGACAGTAGGAGAAGGGACCAGACCAGCCATTTCTGGAACTGGGAGACAATAAAGATAGAGAACTAGAAAGGCTTGGGATGGCCTTTATCCCGGGAGAACTGACCTCCTTCCCCATTCCTAATGTCACCCCAGAATCCTGAACCCAAGCCAGGGAGCAGAGAGACCCAGCCTCCCTGGGCTGCCAAGCAAGAGGAGTGGTGGCAGTGTCGTCCAGTGGTGAGTGCAGGATCCAAGGCAGAGGGACTGGGATTCAGTCTTGGTTCCTCTCGCTAGCTGCACCACCATTAGGCAAGTTGCCTAAAAGGGAGTAACAACAGTGCCTACCTACCTCATGGAGGAGACAAAAGAATCAAATGAGATCATGCAAGTAAAGCATTCAGCCCACTTGGATGGTTAGTACTCAATTACCTTGATTAGCTGTCACCATCCTGGCCAGCAAGCATGAAAAAGCACAGGAACTGCTGATTCACAGGACCCTTCGGCGCAGCGTTCCTGTCTCCGAGTTGACTCATGGTGGTTAGAGGGTTAGGACCTAACTTAATCCACTTAAAGGTACACTGTGGTTTAAGTGAGTTTTTGTGGCTTAGCTAGGGATCTGGTATTACTGCTATGTCGTTCCAAACAACAGACCACTCCATCGCTTAGTGCAGAGGACAAGGTACCTCTGCGATTGGCGCGGTCTCTACTAATCCCAGGATGGAGCCACTAGTGAGAACTTTGCTGAAATGCCCCTATTAAAACTGCCATGAGCCCTGGCTGGTGTGGCTTAGTTGGTTAGGCATTGTCCCCTGCACCAAAAGGATGCTGGTTTGATTCCCGGTCAGGGCACATGCCTGGGGTTGTGGGTTCAATCCCCAATGGGGTGTGCAGGAGGCAGCCAATCAATGTCTTGCTCTCACACGGATGTTTCTCCTTCTATCTCTCCCTCTCCCATCCCCTCCCTCTAAAAATAAATTTTAAGCAATCTTTTTTAAAAAAAATACAATCTTCACACTGTTGAGAAAAGGCTGCGGTCATTTAAAACTGCCATGAAGCTGACATGCAAGTTGCACAGGAAAATCATGTCATCGTGTTTCACGGTTTCCCACTTTATGGCACTGGACTCAGGTGGCACTTCAAATCCATCCAGTGGATAATAAAAACCAGCTTGGATATTCAAGAAACCACTCTCTTTCACAAACAAAACCAACCATTCATCTCTATCCTGGATACCAGGCCTAGTCTTGGTTTCATGGGGATTATCTGTCAAATGATAATCCTCCATGATCTCTAGGATTCCTTCAGCTTTCAAAGTCCTGATTCCATGTTGTAATGACATCTCTGCCAGCTGAGTCCTGCCCCAGAGAGAGCATCCACCCACCAACCTTTGTCCTACTAAGACCCTGACTTCAACGAGGCCACAGAACATGCCAGCTGCAGAGTCTGCTCAGAGATGGCTGCTGGATGTGCCTTTGCAACATCTGTTAACACAGCAATGCGTTTACCACATGGCCCTTAGGTCAGCATTTTGCCTGCCTGGGCAGCTCCATGGGAGACTTGCATCTGTTTGAACATCTGCATAGAGAAAAGGCAGTGCCCCTAGAAAATCCTGAAACTTGCATGTAATTTACTAGATAAAAATAGCTGTTGTTATTAGCTGGCTATGAAGAGGTCAGGTATCTCTCTGGGTTATTTCTACAATTTCAGTAAAAAAACAATGTGGTGCTCTCCCTCTTGGGAGCGCACCTGCGCCTTTCCTGTCCCCCTCCCCTTCCCCTTAGGGGTGTTACCTTTAATCCTCTCTCCCCCAAGCTCCAAGGACCCTTGTTTTGCCTGTAACTTGGTTCCTGAGCCCATTTTTCTACAGCTCACTTATTCTATCTCTGTGACTTTCTAAATAAACTTTCCTACCTAAAAATAATAGCCCTAACCAGTTTGGCTCATTGGATAGAGCATCGGCCTGCAGAATGAAGGGTCCCAGGTTCCATTCTGGTCAAGGGCATGTACCTTGGTTGCGGGCACATCCCCAGTGGGGAATGTGCCGGAGGCAGCTGAATTGAAGTTTTTCTCTCATCGATATTTCTAACTCTCTATCCCTCTCCCTTCCTCCCTGAAAAATCAATAAAATATATATATTTTAAAAATAAAATAAAAAATAATAATGTAAAGAGCCTGGCTTACTTGTCTGAAGACAGGTTGGCCAGGACACACAGGTAGCTCATTGATGGCTTCCTTCTCTTTATACAACTCCTAGTTCCAAAAAGGATTTAAAGGGGCTTACAAAAATATAAACAATACAATACTATTAAAATAGGTTAAGAAGTTAGGGTAGGAGGAATAAAAGAAAAAAGGAGAGTTAGGGTATAGAAATGCATGCTATTATATTGCTCAATATTTACTGAACTTCAGTTGCAAATTTGGCTTTGAGCTACCCAGTAACCAAGGCAGAAAAGAAAATAGCAGTTATACAGTTGATATTTTCTATAAAATAAAAGAACCTTGGTTGTTCAGGATACAGATTTTTCTCAGAGACATTCTATGAGCAGGAGACAATGAGTAACCCAGTGGACACCAGCGCACCCTAAAGTTCCTACCATGTAACCCTCTTGCAAGACTGTCCCTCCATGAAAACAGACATCAGAACAAACACCAAAGGGATTCAATGCAGTAAAACAGATTCTAATAGGGTCACGTCAGGGCAGCCTGAGAGCATGGCTTTCTGATGGTCTGGCTGGACCCAGTGATGCAGACTCTCAGAGGCATGGAAGAGCTGCAGTGCCTTCTGGCAATGCTCCATGAATATCATTTATCACAACCAGGCTTTTGAGTAACAAAAATGTGGGCAGCTCCAACATGCCAAGCCCAAACACTAATACGTTTGAATGCTAACACTCTTTGGCCCTGCTGCTGCATTCAGCTCTCTCATGGGCTGCTTGTCCCTAAAACTCTCCCTGACGGGCCTCATGGTGCCCCTCTCACGTCTCCCTGGCTACTCCTCTTCCATCCTCCTCCTCCTCGGAGGTGCTCCCCCTGTGTGCCTGACTGTGTTCTCATCCACCCCCTCAAGTCTTCTGAACCTCTGCCTCCCGCTCCTGAAACCTGGGTCCCTTTCAAAAGGATGCCTCTATCTGGCGCCTCGGATGGCACTTCAAACTACATCATCTTTCTCCTTCCCTTTGGCTCCTATCTCCTTCATCCCAAATTCTATTCCTTTCTCCTGGAAGCCCAGTTGCCCAAACAGAAAACAACCTTGATTTTCTTCTCTTCCTTCTTTGTCATACTTCATCTGTCCCCTAGACCAGGGGTTGGCAAACTCATTAGTCACCAGAGCCAAATATCAACAGTACAATGACTGAAGTTTCTTTTGAGAGCCAAATTTTTGAAAATATATATATTTTATTGATTTTTTACAGAGCGGAAGGGAGAGGGATAGAGAGTTAGAAACATCAATGAGACAGAAACATCGATCAGCTGCCTCCTGCACACTCCTTACTGGATATGTGCCTGCAACCAAGGTACATGCCCTTGACTGGAATCGAACCTGGGACCCTGGTGGCCGACACTCTATCTACTGAGCCAAACTAGTTAGGGCGAGAGCCAAATTTTTTAAACTTAAACTTCTTCTAACGACACTTCTTCAAAATAGACTCGCCCAGGCCGTGGTATTTTGTGGAAGAGCCACACTCAAGGGGCCAAAGAGCCGCATGTGGCTTGCGAGCCGCAGTTTGCCGACCACGGCCCTAGAGACGCCTGGCTCTGGCTCTGAAAGACACCCACCCAGTCGCAGCACCCACTGAGTGAGCCCTGTCCTCTCCCATACTGAACCACCGGGAGAGCTTCCTGACTGGGCTCCCTGACTCAGCACTTACCTCGCCAGCCCATTCTAGAATTCTATTTATACAACACAATCTGATCACATCTCTCTCAAGTTTCCCAGCAGCCTGCAGGACTAAGCCCAACACCTCAGGTGGCACCAAGAACCTGGTGGCTTATCTTCTCATCACCTTCCCACCTCACTCCAAACCTGTTTCCCCAGCAAACCAAGCTCCCTCACTGCCTTTTCTCAGGTTGTCTCAGCCTCCTGCAATACCTTAACCTCGCTTCTCTGCTAGTCGATGCCTCTAGTCCCTTAATACTAGCTCAAATGAGACACTAAGCACAGCTGGTGGCTGCCTTCTTCTAGCATGCACCTCCCCCCCCTTTTATCACACTGTTCCTGTGTCTGTCTCCCTACCAGACTTAATGAAGTCATAAGTCCAGTCTTTACCCAGCCCCTCCCCAGAGCCATGGTTTGCCCAGGACTCCTACCTAGTGTCCAGCACATTGGAGAGTCTTGGTAAGTGTTAGCTGAGTAAATGAATGACCACCGTGAAACCATGCTGCCTTATAACACTGATATTTTTTAAACCTCCTTACTTACTCTGCCCCTATGCAGGACATATAAAATATCTAATTCTGGCCCTAGCTGGGTAGCTCAGATGGTTAGAGTGTCTTCCCAAGGCTGTGTGTTCGATTGTTCAGGGCACATGCAGGAGGCAACCAATGGATGCATAAATAAGTGAATCAACAAATCAATATTTCTCTCTCCCTTTCTCCCTTTCTCTCCCTCTCTCATCAATTAAAAAAATCAATCTAATGCTGGACATGACTGGGATTCACACACCGTTTATATGTCACAAAGTTCAAAAGGCAGCAAACCCTTGTGACCTCAACTCACTTGGGCTGGCAGTAGTCTAATACTCAGTGCTGTGGAGCCGTGGAGCTGTGTCTCCCATCCACCCCACCATATGGACCACTGGTGGCTTCGCTGGCTGTTGTCTGATGGCAGAAACATTTCCCATTTCGCCTCCCCTGGCCCTTCACACCACTTCTTTGCATCACCTGGGGCGGCTTCTGGACCCCTAGAAAAGCCCTTAGACTGTCAACACAGGAACCTTCTTTCTCCTGGGGTGGTCCCCACAGAACCCCTAGGGTGGTCTGAGCTACTGCGTTAAATGGACTGAGCTAGGGGAAAATGAAGTGTCAGGTTTGGTTCAGGCCGAGAAGGGGTCCACGACGCTTGCCTCGCTATTCCACATGTCAGAGGGCCAGACCTGCCCTTTTCTTCCAACCCCCCGAGACTGCCACCCTCAGCATTAGTCCTTTGTTTTGTATTTGGCCATGCTCAGAGATGACAATCCTGGTGAAAACAAAACAAATACATTTTCTCCATGGTCTGGGACCCAGAGAGGGACCAGACACAGCTAACCTTGAATCATAATCTATAAAACAGAGGTAGGGAATGCCAGACCAGCGTGGCTTAGCGGTTGAACATTGACCGATGAACCAGGAGGCCACAGTTCAATTCCGGGTCAGGGCACATGCACGGGTTGCAGGATGTGCAGAAATAGGAGGCAGCCAATTGGTGATTCTCTCTCATCGTTGATGTTTCTCTCATTCTCTCCCTTCCTCTCTGAAATAAAAAAATATATTAAAAAATAATAATTAAAAAAAAACACAGGGGTGGGAAACGTCCAGCCCGAGGGCCATATAAGGCCTATAAAATCGTTTGGCCTGGCCCTGCCAAGGCATCAGGGGTGAGTTAATTAAATGTTTGACCAAATAGAGCAGGCTCATTTTTAAGTTGCTAATTCTGTGACCTGAGAATGATATTATAAATATCCAAATGGCCCTTGGCAGGCAAAAGGTTTCCCAGCCCTGTTCTAAGACAACCATTTAGAAGATGCATCAGGAAAACACTGTTGAAAACAGGGCGAGATGTGGCCAGTCTTCAGAAGTTCCTTGCCCAGGGAGCCCTCTGCAGAGCACCCTCCAAGCCTCATTAAGTCAGGTCCCCTATTCCACACGCAGAGCACTTTTCACAGTTGTAGTATTTTTATTAAAGTCATTATTTGATTGCCATCTGTGTCTCACACACTCAAATATCAACTATTATTTACTAAATAAACAAATGTCCTTTGGACTATGGGTACTGTGTGGCCCCGTTTCCTCTGTAACTGCTGCTCCCCCAGGGCACAGCTGGAGCCCCAATTAGTTACAAACCATCCATCCCCGACCTGTCAATACAATTTCATTGTTCAGCTGTCAGCATGCCTTTGGCTCCCCGACTTGAATCTCCCAATTCAAATAAATCCAAAACTCTAGACTCTGACATCTGTGGCTGGGCTCCCTTCCCTGCCTTTCCACAACTGGAATTTGGAAATTAAATTTAAAACTCAAGAGAAAGAAAGGGCAGAGGCACTTTCAAAAGAATGCCTGTAGGTCTCAAGTCCCAGCCTTCACCAGGACAAAGAGGGACATATTTTGTTCTGAGGATAATTAAACTGTCACCTAGTGCTGCCATTTCTTGAAGGAAAGGAAACGCAGTCAGGAGGAAGAGAGGGACTGATGGAGAACAAATGTGTGGATTTCTCCTGTTACGGGAATGGCAGACCGGTTTTAGGGAAAATTACAGCCTCTTTTCTCTTTCATGCCTGGCACATGGCGGGGGGCGGCAGGGGGGGGGGGGGCGGCCGTACACTGTGCCAACACTGCCTTTTCATATCATTTGAGAAACATCCACAAAGCTGGTTGTTGATGGGTCAGCCTTCCTACCAGGTTGTGAGCCATTGCTGGCCGGAGGCCAGGACTGGTTAATCATCCCTCATACCCAGCCCAAAGTCTGGCTGGCTGGCAGTCGGAGCTGAAAAAAGCCTCGGTGGAAAAGGTGGGAGTGTGGGGAGGAGCGGGGGAGGAGTCACCTGAGGCTCTGCAGCAACAAGTCCGTTAGCCTCCCGGACTCTACAATTTCTTCATTTCCCACTGTGGGCCCCGGAGCGGGCACCAGGTACGCATTTTCTCGGTTAAACCTCACAACAACCCAGGGAGGCAGGCATTATTAGGGATGACCTGTTTGGAAGTACCAGCACCAACATTTGAATCCTGGGCCCTCACCCTCCCACCCCTCATGGCTTCTTCAGCTTAGACAAGCCAGAGCCAGGTCTGCATTTGTGCCTCCTCGGTTCTTGAGCCCTCTAGAGCACTAAGCAGAGTATCTCCCAGAGGGAGAGTAGAAATCAAGTAATTACAATGCAAGACAAAGATGTTAAGTTCTCTTTAAAACATTTTCAGACTCTCAGGGTTGGCTCAATGCTACAACTTTTAATTACAGAAACCTGAGAAAACAAATGAGGGTAGGGAATAACCTGAACCAGAAGGTGAATCAAGAGATTAGGCACAAGAAAAGCTAGTTTTCAGTATCTTCCTGCTAATGGGCTGTTTGGCTTGGAGGCTGCAGTCATGTGTGGGACACTTCTTTCCTCAAATGCTGAAGGCAACAAGTTGAGAATCTCATAAGCAAAACTTACCAAAAGCCCTATTTGTGTTTACACAGTACGTGTTTATACCATTAAAGCAGTAAATACTGAAAGAGAATTCATTTCTACCTTATGGTCCATTTGGTAGTGGCTCAATTTAGGGAGGGATCCTTTCAACAGACAGGGACTGAAGCGGTAAAATGGATGACATGCACAGGAGTCATACAAACAAAAGAAAAGAAAGGGAAGTGGGAAAGGAGGCCAAAGGTCAAAGATATTAATTAGGTGGCTGGTTTCTGCCAGGAAGAGCAACTGCCTTAGTGATTTCCAGACCTCAGACATGTGTGGGGTGGCTGCATTGGAGCAACCTGGGAGCTATTTCTTTTGATTATTAAATGCCTGCTTTTGTTAGATTCCTCATCCTGAACATTCTGACTGTATCCACCTTCGGTTGGGCAGGGAATTCTTAATGGCAGCCAGGATGGAAGAGCCCTAAGGATAGTTTCACTTTTGAGGAAGCCTATTTATTATCTATGTCAACCAGCCATTGTTCACAGGCTGCATGCTCAAGAGTGTCACTGTGAATGGAAATCACGGTTCACTTCCATGGAGTTATTCTAAACGGTGGCGATATCCCAGCAGCCTCCTTTCCACACCTCCTGTGCCTACTGAACATTCCCCATTCACGGCCTCTTAGGATCACACCTCTGTGGCTTTGCACCCACTGTCCCCCCTGGAGTGTTTCTACATGTTTAAGTCCTCTTTATTCTTCACTGCCTCGTCTTCAATATGCCTACCCTTTTCTCTGTATCTCTGTGATGACTTTAAAGTCTACCTTGTTTTGTACTCTAGCTACTAATACATATGTCTTAATTGCTCTTAGGTGCAGAGGCCGTGTTTAACTCATCCTTATCTCCCCAAGGTCTTCTATCTGTTCAATGATTATCACCCAGCAAAATAAAACAAAACCCAAGGTTGAGTTTCAGCCCCAGGCCAGAGGTTCTCTTCTCGGCTCAAAATAGCAATCAGGTAGGATGTGTTCCAAGTCTGCACCCTCTTGCCCCAGGTGCTCCCAACCAGAACACCATGGGAACACAAAACAGAATTAGTATTTCCTGTAACTAAATTTCATATCAGATCGAATTAAAGCACCTTCTTCAGCCCAACCAAACTCAGCCACTGCTGGCACCCAGAAGACCCTGTCTGAGGCTCGGGGGCACCCACTGGCCACCTGAACATCAAGCTTTCCTTCCTGGAGATCAACAAATAGAGCTCCAGACACCAGAGGGTGTCTTCACTTTGAGCTGGCAATCTAGTTTCAGATCTGGACACACCACATTCTCAAGACCTCAGGGGAGGGCCGTCAGCCCTGTAGCTCAGGAGCGGGAGAGCACACAACGTGGCTGACTCAACCAGGAAATAGGAATGTGGGTGGCACAGTAGCACCTCAATGGCAGAATGCTCCTTTGCCCTATCAGAGAGGAGGTAGGCTTTGCCTGGTGTTGAGACATTCTGGGCTATTAGGGTTTTAGTCAGGAGCTGGTGTTTTTCCAGAATGTACAGGAGTAGGAAGAGCCCTGGGCCTAATAAACAAAAGGTATGGTTTCTAGTCTGTGCTTTGCCCTAATTAGCTCTGTGTCTTAAGTAAGCCCTTTTCCCTGTTTGAGCCTCAGTGTTTATCTCTCTACAACGTAATACATAAAATAGGTGTTAATGCCCAATCCAGTATATACCTAATGAATAAAAAGTTGTAAGTCATTAACTTGAAGTTAAAGAAAATAAAAATTACAAGTTTCACATCAGAAAAAATTAGGATGCAGGGCCCTATAGTTACTAAATTCAAGCCACAAATTTGGCTTTGTGCTTCCTGGCAGCCAAAGCAAAAAGAGAAACATGATCAGCTATAAATTTCCAACTGTCCAAAGAAAAATCATAACAGTTCCTCGGAAGAGACAAAGCTTTTCGGAGAACTTGATTCTGAAAGTAATTTCTCTAACTTTTTAAAGTTGCAGCTTAAGTTACCAACGATATAAACCCTTACAAGAAATGTAGTATCATGGTATACGCAGCTACTTCAGACAGTGTCCCTCCAAACAACCAAGAGCAGGACACCTCATCCCAGGGAAAACAAGGGGTGGGGGATCAACGGCCCCAGTAAACAGCTTTCATTGCCCCACCTTAATCCAAGGATAAAAGAAGAACAAGTAGACAACATTTCCTTCCAAAAACTTCTATAAAAGTTGTTTCTTCCAGATGGGTATTTATTTAGTTATGCATTTCTAAATTCCATTCCAGTTCTGAAAGATCCAAGTGACACTTTGTCTTCATTTACTTACACAAATTTAAGACTTTTGTGGATGAAAAAGGGGTTCTGGGAAAAGTAACCTCACAGGGTGATCTCATCTTAAATTCCTAACAGGTCATGGTGGGTAGTCACACCTCAGACAGATAACTTTTCTAGTAAAAGGTTTACATTTGCCTTAAACAAACCCTGTCCCCATTGTTGAGCATCTAGGTCAACATACCTTTGAAATAACCACCCTCAAGAGGGCACATAATCTTGTTAACTGCCCTGTAATCCAATCCCAGCCTTGCTTTCTCCCACCTTCATGCAATCTTCCTTAGATTGGCTCAAATAACCTCTTATCAGAGGTCGGCTAACTGCCGCTCGAGAGCCACAGGCGGCTCTTTGGCCCCTTCAGTGTGGTTCTTCCACAAAATACCACGTACAGTGCGATTGAAACTTCGTGGCCCATACCCAGAAGTTGGTTTTCGGCTCTCAAAAGAAATTTCAATCGTTGTACTGTTGATATTTGGCTTTGTTGACTAATGAGTTTGCCGACCACTGTCTTAGGTTGACATGTTCTTATGTTGATAATTTAGTAGTTTTTACCTCTTACTGCCCATTCTCAAATCAGTGTTTTGGGAATTCCTGCCAGTCAGAGAGGGAGAATCTACCTATTAACATCAGTGTGTTCCCGAATAGCTGACACCAAGTGCTGAGGCGCCAGGCTCTGCATCTAGTTTCCATGCATTCTCTCATTTAATCCTCCCCTCAAGCCCGTATGACAGTAACTATTATTAGTCCCACTTTACAAATATGGGACAGATTTAGAGAATTTTAGCAAATTGCCCAAGATCACAGTGATAATTATTCAGATTTTTCTGGTTCCAAAGCCCAGGCAGGCTCTTAACCCTACTTACAATGCCTCCTAGTATTAATGAAAGGTGATTACTGGCAGAAATGCTTGTGTTGTTCTATCTCTTCTCTTGAAAATAAAGCACTATTTCCTACTCTTGAAGACTCAGTCATTCATTCATTCACTCCAACAACATAGATATTTTAGCCAGTGCTGCTCCATAACAGGCACTGTCAGCAGTGAGCAAGGCAGAGAAGCTCTGGAGCTTCCAATGTAGCTATCAAGGAGACAAGGTATTTCCAGATGGTGTTAAAGGTCTTTGGAAAAAAAATTAAGGAGCTTAAGAAAGGCTAAAGGGCAAGGAGGAGAGAAGCTGTTCTAGATAACTGGTCAGGGCAGGGCCCTCTGAGACCCAGGGGAGAGAGAAGCCAATCATGCAGAAATTTGGATGAAAGGCATTCTGGAAAGAGGAACTGCCAGTAGGAAAGGCCCGGTGACAAAAACAAAACCCCTGCAGCTGGATCCGAGGGAAGCAGAGTCGACCTGGTGAGGGCTGGTAGGAGATAAGGTAGGAGAGGTTAGGGGAAAGAGGAGGGCCGCAGAGAAAGTAGTTGGATTATGATTGGAAAGTTATAAACAGGGGAGGAGCATAATCCAATTTACTTTTACCTCCCAAGGTTACATTCACGGCTCCCAAGTGAAATTCAGGTGGGTTTGGCCCTAGCTGGTTTGGCTCAATGGATAGAAGGGTCCCAGATTCCGGCCAAGGGCACGTGCCTGAGTCCCAATAGGGGGCGTGCAGGAGGCAGCCAATCAATGATTCTCTCTCATCATTGATGTTTCTCTCTCTCCTTCTTCCTTCTTCTCTAAAATCAATAAAATATATATTTTTTAAAAAAAGAAATTCAGGTAGGTTTGGTTCTTTAGGATGAAAGTCAAGTACCATCACCTTTTATTTTGTTAAGGATAATATCACTGAAAACCATCAACTCTTAACAAAATACCTCTATAGCCTGCAGGCCCTGGCTTTCCCTCCCTGAAGGCGCAAGTTCAAAAATATTCTTCTTTTTCCAGAGCTTAATACTCACTTCATGCTAAGAATGCAATTTTCAGAGCATCCAGTGCTTGGTCCACAGATCCTAGGGAAGTGACAAGATGATATAGACAGGAAACTGATCCTGATTCTCCATTTGAACAGCACCTGGACATCTCTGCCCTCTGCTTTTCCTCGCCTAGGATATCCTATCCGTGACCATCCTTTTGTTGCTTTCTTTTTCCATTGGCTCAAAACAGTCTCAGTGTGGCCTGCTTGTCCAAAACTGAGCATCATTAATGTCAACAATCCTACAGTTAGTAATCCCATATAAGGCATACCTTTGGCAGGAAGGACCACAGTTGAATTTAAATTTGGATAATTTAGAGTTCTTTTTGAAGCTAAATGGCAGCTTTAATTCCAGGAAATTTTCTTTTACCAACATGTTTGGATACAGTAACTACGAGGGAAACATCCAACATGTGAATGCATCAGATCTGTGCATGTTTGTGCTCGAAGGTAGAGATAGAGGTAACAGCATTAGAAACTGGATGACTAACAAATCCACATGCAGACAGGAGCCCGAACTGTCACCACAGGAAAGAACCGGGACCAAGGAAGACAAGAAGGTGGGGAACTGTGCCTCTTATTAACAACTGTTGACAGACAAGCCTGTGACACTACCCCCACCCCCACCTCCAAACAAAAACAAAACCCTCAGCCTGCACTCCCCCAGACTACAGAGCCTGGAATACCCAGATATTAAACAAAATCAACCTCTTCTGCTGGCCATTTGTTCACATCCAAGGCACAATGACTGTGTTGCTAACTCAAAACCATTAAAAATCATTAAAACAGTGATGATTTTAACACAACCTGTGAATAGCATAGCTAAATCCTCCGCACTACTCATGACCCCAATCCCAGGCATCTAAAAACATCCAGTGGTACAGAACAGAGAACAGCAGCCCTCAAATGGGGTGGGGTGGGGTGGGGATAGAAGGGAAGGGGCGTCTATCTCTTCTCTTATGGCCAAGTTTCATGGCGGCTGCAAGCAAACAACACTGAGACATGGCTACTGAGACAGGCAGAGGAGAGACTAAGGTTTGCATAGTGTGGGTCACATTTCTGACTCAGGCGTTGCACACTTCATACCCAAGTTAATGCCTTTCATTGTTCACTGCCCCCAATCCCACTAGGTCAGAGTTTCTTATCAACCACCTGCATCACAATCTCATGGCCCACTTATTAAGAATGTGCCCCGCTGAAAATAAACATCGCCATAGTGGACAGACAAACTGCATTTTTAAACATGGCCAAGGTCATCTTTATGCACATCAAGTTTAAGGACCTCTGCCCTAGACTCTAGGGCCTAGAGCATATTTCTTAAACTGTGGGCCTAGAGTTGTTTGGTCAAGAAATCAAATTAATGGGTCATGACCAGCAGTTTTGTGTGTGGTTTTTTTAAATTATAAGTAGAGCAGGTAGTAATGGCAATTGTTTCCTGGAACTTATCACAGCTCTGGGATGTAATGATGTAAAATGTATTCCTTACTGTGGATCCCAAAGTTTGAAAACCCCTCTCCTAGAAGGAAAAGAGTTTTCTTGTGTATGGTGTTTAATTTTCTATTTTCCACCGCTCACTCCAAGCCTGACTTCCGTTCAAGTACAACTTATCAAGGCAGATCCCAGAAATGCTGTTATCAAGTCTTAAACTGACAAGGCCAAACCGAACTGAGGAGGGGGATGAGCCCAAGGCCCCTTTCTACTCCAACCCGGCACCCTTATCACGGAGCTGGGGACAAGGGACAGTGTCAAAGGGAAGTTTGCGCAACTCTCCCCAGGCTGGAGCTGTCCTTGATAAGAACAAAACTTGTAGCCACTCATATCACCGTCCAGTAGAATTAACATATTCCTCACCAGGGCAAGGCACAGCCTCGGTATGAAGTGCTAAGGCAATGAGGGAAGCGGATGGACAGAAGTCACATTCAGGTTCAGCCCACATCTGCAAGTCCTGTGGCAGTGATTAGGTCAAAGGAAAGCCAGGGAAGGTTGAATCCAATCCTACTGATCACAAGGTCAAGTTCTCAAAATCAAGAGCACTTGGAGCATCAAGCATGTGAGGTCAAGTCCCACCCAAGCCAGTGACATGTTTATCTTGGGCAAGTCGCTTAACTTCTCAACCCCCACCCCCACCCTAGGCTCCTTGCACCACTGATGCCCTGTGAGCAAGTGGGGTACAGGGTAGCAGTTCCTCTTTTTTGCCCATTGCTCCAGGACAGGGAGCCCCATCGTGCATATCTTGCTGGATCTGAAGAGTAGAAAAGGGGAGGCAAGGTAAGGAAAAAGGACGAGTTAGCTAGCTGTCTTGTTAGCTTTCAGACTCACGAAGCAAGGGCTCACTTCAAAGAGCCTTAAGTCTCCAGAAGAGCAAATCGAACAGCAGGCCAGAAAGCAGCCCCCTCTCCCTCCCCCTCCCCGGCCCTTCCCTTCCTCTCCCCCTCCCCTCCCCTCCCCCTCCCCTCCCCCTCCAGCAAAGCCCTGAAGCAGTTTCACGTGCCATTCACAGCAGCCCGTGCAGAACCGAGAAAAGCAGGACACTCGCTCACTTGCCTTTAGAAACAATTGTAAACTGAGAGTGAAGTCGGAGGTGGCAGGCTCCTGGGCTGGGTCCAAAAGAACAGGTGGTTCCCCAGCCCCCAACCGGAGGAAAGCCACCACTTGGGTAAAGACAGCCAGAAGAGGTCAGCGGCCACGGAGGGTGAACTTAAAGCAGGGAGTTCCTGGGTGGTAATCGCTGTAGAGGTCCCTACATTCCGTCGGGCAGGAGCGAACTCGCGCCCACCCCCTTGGCAAGGGCACTGGGGAGGCGCCGGGAAGCGGCCAGGCAGGAACTCGGCTGCGGTCACCTCGGCTCGGGGCCGGCCGAACGCTCCCTCCCGGGAGTTTTGAAGCGGCCAGTCTCCCAAAGGCGGGGTCCCGGAGGACGGCGCTCCAAGACCCATAGTCTCCAGCAGGCAGTCAGCTTCACCCGGGACAGAAATGTCCAAAGCCCCCGCCCTGGCCCCCACGGAGTCTGAACCCACGGAACTTATGCTAAGAAAGAAGCAGCGATCGGGTCTCCAGGTCCCCTCGGCCCAATCGCCACCCCAGACATGCCCAGTTTGCCGAATACGTTCTGGACCCGGACCCGAGGACCCCGCGCCACCTCGGCTCCTTTCGCGGGCCACCGCGGGCCCGCCAGTGTTTGTAAACAAACCGGTCACGTGGCCCCGGCAGCCAGCTCCCCGCCCCCTGCGCTCGTGGCCCCCACGGAGACCCCACGCCCGATTCTGACTCCGCGGTGCTGGGCAGAGAGCGCCGCGCTCCGCGAGATGGGGCCGGAGGGGCCGCGGGATCGGTGCCCAGTGCTGGGTGCCCGGAGCTCACGCTGTCAGCGCGTCCCATGCCCACGCGCGCTCGGCCTGCGCCGCGCTCCCGATTTGCTTACCCGGCTGCAAGCTGCACCGTCCGGCCCGCGCCAGGCTTAGCTCCACGGGGATGCGCCAAAGCAAAGGACCGCCCGGCCGGATCCCGGGCTCCGGGCGCTCTCTTAAAGCCACAGTCTCCGCCACTGCCGCCGCCGCCACTCTGCATCCCTCCGGGTCGGGGCTGGGGGCTGCCCTATGACGGACGCGCCCCCGCGCCTATCCCCTCAGCTCAGCACATAGCAACACGCCGCGGGTTGGCTCGGCACGGCCGCAGCCACCCACCCCGAGCCAATCAGGAAAGGACGGAACTCCGCCCCCCGCTTCCCCTACCTCCCACCCCCCACCCCTCTGCCCTGGCGGGCCTTGGGTGCGGGGAGTGCTGCGATTGACGGGTCTGGCCCCGCGAGGCTCAGGCCGCTGTATTCGGCTAACCAGGGCGACTAGCCTGAGGAACGGAGAGAAAGGGTGATGAGAATGGGAGGGCTCTCAGCGCCTGGGAGGAGATGTCTTATTTGGGTTTGGGATTTGTCCCCAGGTCAAAACTGGGATTCCCAGAACCTGGGGTAGGGAGAAGGGAGGTTTTATAGTGCTTCTGCTTAGAGGTCCAAAGATGGTAACTCTCCTTACACCTTAGCCATCCCTAACCCAGAGCCTAAGGTAACTGAGGAGGCCCTCCTCAGATCCTGGGGCTGTTGAATAAGATAGTACCAGCCCGGCCCAACCAGGCCCTACTCAGAAGCAAACCATTCTCCCTCTTGTCTCTGCTCTGCTAGCCATTTCGGTGAGCTCAAAGCAGGAAAGAGCCTTTAGGGAGATTGGTTGGCGCTCAGCTGCTTACTGCTGCTGATTTTCCAAGACTTTTAGAGGGAGACGGGGATGGTAACCCCGGGGGAGTAGGTGGGTCAGTGGCCAGAGGGGAGGAGCCCACATTCTGGGTCAGTGGGGTGGTGCTTTTCAAGGAACAGAAGGTTAAAAAATAAGCCCAGGGCAGTCAGGAAATTCAGGGAGGCACCAGGTGGGTGGAGTGGGGCAGTCTCCCAGCAGGAAAACAGGTCAGTTTGAAAAAGAATGCTGGCAGGGGTCAGGGGAAGAGAGCGGCCCAGCCTTTTCACTTGGCCACTGAGGTTCCTGCTATTCCTCAGAGACCAGAAATGAGAATGGCAGGGGGTGGATCCCCTGGCGGTTCAAACTGCACCCATAACTCCATCCAGCTGTGTTTAAAATATGTTTGATTCAATTAATATACATTGCATTCAAATTGTATTCAGTTAATATAAGTTGCATGGTTGGGTGTGAATCCAGTCCTAGTGTTAGTAAAAACAACAAAGCTACCTTAAATACATCAGTATTGTACATGGTTATCAGTCTCAAATGTGCAGTTTCAGTAAAAGCAGGAGCACCATGTCACTATTCACAATTGACAAAATTGGAAAGTCTTAAACAAACAAACAAAATGGCTTTTGAGAATAAGGAAGAATCTTGAAAAATAAAGGTTTAACACCTAAACCCTTAATCTAAGAATATGTGATGGATTCTTTGGATTATCAAAAGCTTGATTTCTAGCCTTTGGGCCACCTCTTGGGCAAATGCCTTTGTCTCTCTGGGCCTGGGTTTTCACCGTATAAAAGGCGGAATGAAATAGGATGATCTCTAAAGTTCCTTCTGGCTCCAAAATTCTAAGTAGGGCCAGAAAGTCAAACCTATTACAATGTTTCCAAAATATTCTCCTAGTGAATATTCGTGTTGACAGATTACCACTCCCTAACAGTAGATATTACATTAGTTTAACACCCTAGGATATTGGTATGTTATGTAACAAGATTGGTGGCTACTGTTTCTGTTTAAATAAAAGATAATGTTAGCGAAAGAGGACAAGCCTGGTGTAGTGGTTGAGAGAGAGATCTGAGGACCCCTGCAGGCCTGCTGTGGGTATGCAGGGGAACTCCAGGATCAGGAGACAATTAAACTAGCCAGCCAGTCAACACAAAATATTTAAGAAGCCTGATAATGTTCCCTCCCAGACAAAAAGAGTCAAACAACCTGAGTTGTTAAGTGAGAGTAAAACAAAGTCTTGGGTGAAACAAAGTAGCAAACGTGTTTTCTCTTCCTCTGAAAGCAAGCACGTCTAATTGCCCCTCAGTACACATTTACTCAGGGCCCATTAAGTGCAGAATTTCCTGCTTGACCTGGAGGATAGTACACATCTGAATAATCTACTGAGAGGAGAGAGGCTGAGGCCAATGGAGAGTGTGCGAGAACAGGCAGATTTTTACCCTATAAGGCAAAAAAGAGATGAACAGCCCTGGCTGGTGTGGCTCAATTGGTTGGAGTGTTGTCCCACACAGCAAAAGATGGTGAATTCAATTCCACATACCCAGGTTGCTGGTCCACAGTCGGGATGTATGTGGGAAGCAACCAATTGATGTTTCTTCCTCTATCTCTTACTGAGAGAGGCAGGGAAGGAAAGAGGGGAGGGGAGGGGAGGGGAGGGGAGGGGAGGGGAGGGGAGGGGAGGGGAGGGGAGGGGAGGGGAGGGGAGGGGAGGGGAGGGATTATTCATATTTAGCTAAAGGCCTCTTTTTTAAAACCCTTGGCAGTAACATTTTGAGAAGTACCTGGCCTCAAAGACAGGTTATCAGCCTGGCTTTGTCAGTGGCTCAGTACCCTTGTGTCCTCTGTGTGAGGCCAGATTCATTCATTCCCAAAGTCTTTACAGCCATTCTTTTCCACATCCTCTCTCTCCAACCTCATGTTCCCTTTGCCATAGCGACATCACTACTACAAGGAGCAAGGTCACTTTTATCTGCTCATCTTATTCAACCTGGTGTAGCATGTGACATGGTTACATCTTCCTTTCCCTCACCCCACTCCAATCCATCAGCAGGTCCTGTGAGCTCTTCTTCAAAATGTATACATTTGTCTGTCTCTGTTGCTATCACCTGGTTGGAGCCACCAGCATCCCTTGCCCAGAGTAAGCAACACCTAACTGATCTCCCTGCTTCCAACCCTTTCTCTACACAGCAGCCAGATGGTACTTCTTTAAAACAACCTCCTTAGGATGCCCCACGGGGCCTTCCAACCAGGCCTGCCCCTCTGTGATCTTCCCCTATCACTCCTTTGCTCAGGCTGTTCCCAGTCAAGCTGGCTGCCCTTCTGTCCCTCAAATACACCAGGCCTAGCCCTGTTGCCATTTTTTGCATTTGCTGTTCCCTCCACCTGGGACAATTTGCCTTCAGAAGGCTGCCTCCATGCCACTTGGTTTTCAGGTCAAACACCTCCTCCAGAGAGCATTCCCTGATTACCCAATCGTACATGCCCCTGCCCCCTGCCAGGGTACTCTCTATCATCATACCCCCTCCCAACTTATTTTCTTCATAACACGTATTGCTCTCGGAAGTTACCTCGTTTATTTATTTGTTTTCAGACCCATCCTGCTCTAAAGTGTAAACTCCATGAGAGCATCAGGGACTGTGTCCTGCTTCCTGTTGTATCCCCAGTGCCTGGCACTCAACCAGTACCTGCTTGTTGAATAAATAACGGAACAAGTGGATGAGTATGCCTCCTGCCTCGCATCCTTGTCCCTACAGCTTCTTTCACTCGGAGTGCTATTCTCTCCTTCCCCCCACTTCCCTCCGTCTCTGCTTTTTCCTCTCCTGGTTCCATCTCAAAGCCTTCTGCTTGATGACTCAGTCCAAAGATCAGATCAAATGGCACTTCTGTGGAGGAGTTTCCCCTAACCTCCCTAGAAACTTTAATTTTTCTCTTCTCAGTACCCTCCATAGCACTTTGTTCATAGTGCTGCCACATCACTCAACACCCGGCACTCCCTATTAAGAGTTATCAGTGATCCTTCCTCTCTGCCAGTCCCTCCTGGGATGGAAACTTATCAGATCATCTTTGTATTTTCAGCACCTGGCACGCGGGAGGCACCCCTCATGGTTTATATCTCCTTGAATTCAGTAGGGATTTAAGCAGAAATGGATAGGGTCTAGCCTCAGGGTATATGGATCAAGAGATAGCAGTCTGACTTTGAAGTCTGAGAAGTTCAATCTAAAGCTTGGGGATATTCTATAATAAAAAGGAGCAACCTATATCTTAAAACCACAGTACCAGGGAAATGTCCTGGAGGCTAACGGCTGCTGGCTTACCTTACCGCCTGGGGATGCTATCCCCTCGGCCTCTGTGGGGAAGGGGGGCTGCTCCTGGCAGACTCACTGGAGCCCTCCTCCCACCTCTGCCCATAAGTAAAGCCCCGTGACATCATGTCACAAAGGAGGGTCTGGTGCCTCCGTCTCGCAGACGGATCAGGTTAAGGTGCTTTGTTTCTCTATGCACAACAAGTGCTTTCTCTGATCACTGTCCAAGTCCCTCGTTTTCATTCACGAAAGTGGCTGATGATACGCTTTTTCGGCTGTACGCGGGCAAAGGTTGGGCCTCAGCCCTCCAGAAATTCCCCTGACAAAACAGGCTGCTATCCTTTAGTGAGCACATACTGTATACAGAGCAGTCCCCATCCTAGCTGGTCACAATTAATCCTCAAAGCAACCTGCAAGATAGGTATTCCCCTCCCCCTTTTTAAAAGAAGCTGATGCTATGGAAGTTGAACCCTGATTTTTCTGGCTTCAGAGGCCATGTATTCTTTCTTCTACAGTGTCCATCAAAGAGTAAAAATGCTTCTCTCCTCTTTAAATATCCCTGTCGCCTTTACAAGGAAACTCGTTCAACAGAAAGCCACCCCACAAAGCCAAGCTAAAGGCCCACAAACAAGAACTGTAAGGGCTCAGCAGTCCCATCTTAAAAACAAGAACAAGAATATTTACTTGGTGCTTTCTGTTCTAAGAGCTGCTATAGACGCTTTCCGCGTATGGCATAATCTAATCCAATGTTCACAACCACCTCTGAGAGGGTACCACAGGTGTACGTACCTTAACCACTGGTCCACAATCTGAAAAGCTCTGAACATCAAAAACAAGCTGACAGAGTTCATATGGAACAATTACAGGCAGCGGTATTCAATCATTACAATCGGTAGGGTAGAATATATTTGTCAGGATTCTATGATGTTTCTTTATTTGCACAAGCTACTAAAGTGACTCTCATGGAGTAGCTTTACCTTTCCCATCCTTCCCACGTGGGCTAGTCTCAATATTTAAACCATCAGCGACAATACCATGAGGACGTCTCTCTTCAACATCCTGATGCAACAAACCACAGCTTATCCTATCCTCCACTTTCCAAAAAACCCACAAAAAAGGTTGATGCAACTCATTTGATGGCAAACTTAAACTGATATGAGTCATTCGTAGGTATTATTAATCCACCGAGTACATTCATATGTTTCTTATAGAAATATTAATGTTTGAAACAGCTCATATTTCCTAGGTTTTTATGTAACATACAACAGTATTGGTACTAAAATGTTCTAGAATCTAAAACATCTACCTATCAAATATAGGATTGAGAACTATATTATTATCCCTGTTACAGACAAGTAAATGTAGGCACAGAGAGGTTTACTAATTTTCTCAAGGTCACACAGCTAGTAAATAGTAGAGCTAGAATTAAAAATGTCTGAAACTGTGAAAAAATATTTGGAGCACACATGACAGACTAAGGGCTAATTTTTCTAAAGGCAAAGGAGCCCTAGCTGGCTTGGCTTAGTGGATAGAGCGTTGGCCTGGGGACTGAAGGGTCCTGGGTTCAATTCTGGTCAAGGGCACATGCCCTGGTTGCAGGCCCCGTCCCCAGTGCAGGGGGCATGCAGGAAGTAGCCGATCGGTGATTCTCATCATTGATGTTTCTATCTTTCTCTCCCTCTCCCTTCCTATCTGAAGTCAATAAAAAATATTTTTTTTAAAGGCAAAGGATATGAAGTAACAATTTATTGTAGAGGAAATAGAAATAACGTGTAAAAGATATGTAAAAATGTTTAACCACACTTACAAGAAATAAAATATAAATTAAAATTATAATGAGGTGCTATTTTAATCTTAGATTGGTAAGTAGTAAAACGCTCAATGACATTGTGTTGGAGATATAAAGAAATAGCCATACTTGCCAGGCTGGTGTGGTTCAGTGGTTGAGTGTTGACCCATCAATTCCAAGTTAGGGCACATGTCCAGTTTTGGGCTGAATCCCCAGTATAGGGCGTGTAGGAGGCAGCCAATCAATGCAATGATTCTCTCTCATCATTGATGTCTCTCTCTCTCTCTTCCTTCCTTCCTCTCTGAAATCAATAAAAACATATTTTAAAAAATAGCCACTCTTATATGGTTGATAGTAAGGTAAATTGGTAATTTCTCTTGTCAGATCTGACAAGAAGATGGGAACAAAAAATATCCACAAATGGTTTGAAAAAAGGATTTGTAAATTTTTTGCTGTTAGTCACATACAATCAGAAAAGCTTGGAGACCCCTGGTTTGAAAAAGTGACCCCTGAAGAGCAAGAATTTGTCAGTGACAGTCCACATGCTCCAGACAGAAGGTGCCCCAGAGTCTGGGGTGTTTCATTCTGCTTAACTGCTCACACCTACAGGGAGGCTGAATGAGCCTACTGTAGTTCGATGATACCATCTTTTAAGATCACCCAGCGCATTTCTTAATTATGTCCTTGATGTTCAAGGATAATGGATGATTCAAATGTGGCTTCCCACGTTGTTACCTTTCTCACAGGTAGAAAATGTGCCGTCCAAAGTCTGTTCATTGCATAATCCAGTATTGGACTCTTGGGAGCTTGGTTACTGTGGGTCCACCCCCAAGAGACACCTCACCTCTGAGCATTATGACAAAATGAGGTCTTAGGTTTGTCAAAGTGATGCCCAGAGCCTAAAGGACAGACACCCTCAGTTTCCCCAGATGACTTCATGCCGGTACTCTCCCCTCCTAGTGCTGTAACCCAAATTCTTCCACCGAAGACCCCGAGAAGTAAGACAGATCGAAACCTGGGCCTTGTTTCTAAAATAAGAGACTGTATAGCTCTGAGTTGTAATAATTCTGCAGCACACCTAATGTTATTCCTGCTCAACAGCTATTTCTTCTATGGCCTCAGGTTTGTTTTGTTTTTAAATAATAGTTTACTGATTTTTAGAGCGAGGAAGGGAGAGGGAACGAAAGAGAAACATCGATGGGCTGCCTCCTGCATAGCCCTACCGGAGATCCAGCCAGCCACCCCGGCGGGTGCCCACACCGGGAATCAAACCAGCGACCTTCCTGTGTTTAGGACAATGTCCACCCAACGGAGCCGCACTGGCCGGGCCATGGCCTCCATTTCTGACCAGTGTTAACTCACCAACTCGTTCGCTGATTGTTGTGTTGGTCTGCCAGGCACCAAGGCTCAGGCTCTCAACAAAGGCTCTTCAGACAGCACTGACGAACTGACCTACGGAGCTGCGTTTACAGAGGTTCGGGGTCCGCCATCCTGGCTTACCGCTGTGGCCGAATGCTGAGTAACTGCATAGCCAGCCTTTCGGGCATTCTCCCTCCTGTGCCCGGGCTGTTCCTTCTTCGAATAAAACTGACACAGACCCATTTTCTTTAGTCAATGACAATACCATCAGCTGTCCTAGCAGCTTGGATGACCAGACTTTTATTTTAGCCTCACTGCCTGATGGCGATACTCCAACTCCAGCAATTTCTAGGAGCAGCCCATGCAGGAAGGGCATGACAGGCCCCAGGGAACAGGGCTGACCTCAGGTCAATCAGGACGGCAGTTCCCAGCTTTAGTTGCAGATTAGAATCACCTGGAGAGCTTTTTAATATAGCAATGCCCGTGTTCCCACTCCTACCTGTTGGGATTTGATTGGTCTGTGTGGAAACTGGGCGCGGATGCCTTTAAAAGCTCCCCAGGTCATATGTGCAGTCGCAATGAAGACCACAGACTTGGGGTCGTATGTTAAAAGAGAGGATTGGGCCCCAGCTGGTTTGGCTCAGTGGATAGAGCGTCGGCCTGCGGCCTGAAGGGTCCCAGGTTCAATTCCGGTCAAGGGCACATGCCCGGGTTTGTGGGTTCGGTCCCCAGTAGGGGGCATGCAGGAGGCAGCCAATCAATGATTCTCTCTCATCATGGATGTTTCTATCTCTCTATCCCTCTCCCTTCCTCTCTGAAATCAATAAAAATATATTTAAAAAATAAATAAATGAATGAATAAATAAATACCGGTAGAGTTCTCTTTAAGAGAGAGAGAGAGAACGCGAGAGGATTGGAAGCTGGCATAATTCCCTTCTAAGCCTTCTGGTCTGAAGCTCCCCTAAAGCATCTCCACACCTTTGGAAATTAGCTCACAGATATATTTGCAAAAAACGGCAGAAGAATGGTGTTGAGGATACAATGCCACGCTTCACAGGTGGCAAGACATTTATTTCCTCACATATTCTTACATTTGACTCTTAAAATAACCCAGTGAGGCAAGCGGGACAGGTATTATTAGCCACAGTTTTCTGGTAAGGGAGTTGGTATCCTGAGCCACTGAGGACCCGGACTTCTGTTTTTTGTTCAGCAACTTTTAAAAATACATAACTGCATACTCTACAGTGACAGTAAATAACCTCGGCTGTCACACGGAGGGAGGAATATCGCACAGGAACGAGCAGCAAGGGTTTAAAAATCAGACGTAAGAACGTGACTTTTAGTGCTGCCACTTATTAGCTCTATGACCTTAGGTACATATATAACCTCTCTGAGACTCAGTTTTCCTCATCTGAATATAGAACAAAACTATAGTGCCACCTTCAAAGGGGCATCAAAGAGATACAACAGTTGATATTCTCATTATATAATCATGCCACATTTTCCTACTTGTGAACAAATCTCTAAGAATTTTTTTTTTAATGTAGTTGGGCTCCTTTATTCCATTAAGTTTTCTTTGGTCTCAACCTTTGCCTTTCGTACCTGACACTACTGCATAGGTGAGGTGCTTCACTGGTTTGTGCTGGCAGCATTTCTCATTGCAGTCACCAAATGATTTCATCTAGATCAGAAATCAGAAGCATAGAAAATTCACCATTTAAAGTGTTAATTGACTCACTTTCTTTTTTTAGAGAGGGGGGAAAAAAACACATCAATTTGTTGTTCCACTTATTTATGCATTCACTAGTGTCCCGGTGCACAGGTTCATGCACATTGAAAGGAAATTAATTAGAAGAAATATTTTAATATCACTATCGCTATCGCATCTTGCTAATGAAAAGAAAATAGGAATTCTACTGAGTCTCCTACCTACCTACGCCAGGACTTCTGTGATGATCAAATGAGATGAGACACAGGAAAACGCTTCACAAACATTTGGTTAAACTGTAAAATGTTTGCACCTGGCTATAAAGCAAGTTGGGTTCCTGGGCTGAAGAAACTCCAAGGAGGCTAGTTGCTAGGGAGAGGAAGCCAGGCGTTGTTACATGACATCATTACCTGGCACCCACAGGGACTGTTTTCGGGCTGGGCTGTGGGCCACATTTTGCACCATGGGGTCTTGGCAGTGTTGGCTGTGATTTGGTGGGGTGTCGCTCCAGGGTGGTGGTGGAGCCTGTGTCCCACTTGGGGGAAGCCAAGTGTTGGTTTGTCAGTGCCAGGTCCGTGGTGCCATTTATTTTAAAACTAGAGGCCTATGCACAAAAATTCGTGCAAGAGTAGGCCTTCCTTCCCCCTGCTGCTGGTACCAGCTTCCCTCTAGCAACCTCCTCCGGCTGCCAGCAGGCACCTGGGACCTGGACTGGCTTCCCTCCAGACCTGGCTTCATCAGACGTCCGGAATGATGTCTGGTCTAATTAGCATATTACCCTTTTATTATTATAAAAGATGGCCAGTGTGCATCATGGCAGCTCCTGCGTTGAGTGTCTGCCCCCTAGTGGTCAGTGCACGTCATAGCTACCAGTTGGACAGACGGACACTTAGCCTTTTATATAGATAGATTAATTGATTCTTGTATGTTCTCTGACTGGGGATCAAACCCCCAACCTTAGCTTATAGGGACAACATTAACTGAGCTACCCGGCAGACTGTCCTTATCTTTAATGACCGGAACAGTTTTGAGGTGTTCTGGTCAGTAGGATGCCCCACTATTGCAATTTGTCTGATGTTGTTCTCATGATTAGACTAGGTTTATGCGGTTTGGTGAGGAGGATCACCGTGGTAAGGTGCCATTTTCATCACATCATAGGAAAGGTACATGCTACCTATTTGATTTATTAGTGATGATGTTGACTTGAATCACCTGGCTGAGGTTACCTTAGGTTTCTCCATCGTGGTTACTCCCCTTTCCATACTGACATTTTAGCAGGAAGTCACTATGTACAGCCCACAATGGGGGAGTTATGCGCCCCCCCCCCCCAACGCCCTTGACAGTGGAATATCATTTAATTGGAGTGCTTCTGCAGATTTGGAGATTGTCTAGAGGCTTTAGTTTGTAAACCTTTTGCTGTCAACGCACAACAAGGCATGACCATGAACCTACTTGGTGATTTCCATAGCCCTGTACTAGTTTCTAGATTAGAACCATAACAGGGTGTAGGGAGACCTCTAGTGGTTAAGTAAGGGCATAACCAGCCAGTTGCAGGCTCTTGCCTTCTGCCACTGACATTCCTTCAGTCCAGTGGTTCTCAAACAGGGATGATTTTGCTCCCCAGCTCCAGGGAATATTCAGCAGTATCTGGAGCTACCTTTGATAGCCACGTTTTGGGGAGGCGATGCTACTGACATTTAGTAAGAAGAGGCCAGGGATGCTGCACAGAACACATACAAACAAAGAATGATCTGAATTGACACGTCACTAATACTAAGGTTAAGAAGCCCTGTGGCCAACAACTGTATACAGGTGTATAAAGGTTATAGTCATGTTCAAACAAACACTTTAAAAGGGAGAGAGAGAAGGGGGGGAGGAAGGGAGAGAGAGACCCTGTTTTGTAAACAGAGAGGACAAATTCTTTAATAAAATGTGCAGCTCAACGCTACTGATCACAGCAGAGAGAGGAGAAACGGCGAAGTGATTTCTGGAAATGTGCCGTTTCTGTTGGGGCCAACATGGGCACATGAATACGAATGGCAAAAGCTCATGCTGTGGAGCAAAACAGAAGCAAATGGTAAATGGGAGGCTGTTCTGAGCAGAAGAGGTGCAGGTAGAAAAAGAACTGAATCAGGGCCAGTGTTTTGAGAAAGGGAATAAGGAATACATTTTGTTCCAGATGATTTTAAAAATATAAATCAATTAAACTAAAAATAAGTTTGAGGGGAAAACTGCAGCCACGCCCATTACAACCATGATCTACAACTATTTCAATTGCATCCCTATATATTTTATGTTGTTGCAACCAATGAATATAACCACTTCATACTCTACTCTTTTCAATGAATGTTGTACCTGAAATGTTTTTATATTCCTAGAATCTTTATTATCTTTTCATTTAAAAATTTTCCCCATTATCTTTTTAAATGTCTATATTTCACAATGTAGATGAACCACAGTATAGCCATTCTCCTAATGTTTCAGTAGTTTTTCTAACATTGTTTCAATAATTTTAGATATACTTTAAATTCTAGAATTTATTTTCGGTATATGGTGTGAGGTAAAACCCAACTAGGTATTTTTATACAATTTGCTACACATAATTGATTATATAATTTCATATCTACTCTGATGTATCCTTTATAAAATATTAACTTACTCTTTTAAAAACCCTGTAACTATTATTACCCACATTTTACACCTAAGAAAAGAGGCACAGAGAGGGTCAGTAAGTTAACCAAGTTCACACAGCTAATAAACGGCGGAGACTCAATCTGACACAGGCAGTTTGGCATCAGAGACCCATTCTCAATTAACTGAGTTAAATTATAAATGAGTTAATATTTGTAAAGAACCTAGAACAGTGCTTGGCACATGGTAATCTTTGTATAAGTGTTTGTTTAATATATTCAAAGAAAATGTCATGGACTTATTTATTCAAAAATCTGTTTCAAGGATAACTTTGTATTCCATGGATCTGTGTTGGTTTCTGTTTTAGTTTTGATTATTAAAATAGCATTGGGGTGGGGGGTTGGGTGAAAAGGTGAAGGAATTAAGAAGTACAAATTGGTAGTTACAGAATAGTCATGGGGAGATAAAGTACAGCATAGGGAGTATAGTCAATAATATTGTAATAACTGTGGGGTGTCATTTGGGTACTAGACTTATGGGGGGGTCACTTTGTAAGTTATATAAATCTCTAACCACTATGCTGTACATCTGAAACTAATACTGAATGTCAACTAATTGAGAAAAAAATTTTAAACATATATTTTTATTGATTTCACAGAGGGAGAGGGAGAGAGAGATAGAAACATCAATGATGAGAGAGAATCACTGATCGGCTGCCTCCTTCCTGCCCCACACTGGGGATCGAGCCCGCAACCCAGGTATGTGCCCTGACCAGGAATCAAACCGTGACCTCCTGGTCCATAGGATAATGCTCAACCACTGAGCCACGCTGGCTGGGCAACTAATTGAAAAAAAATTAAATTAAAATAAAATAAAATAGCATTTTAAATATGATAGGGCAAGCCCACACCAATACCCACTATTCTTTTGTAACACTTTCCTTGCTAGGCTTGCCTGCTCATTCTTCCAAATAAATTTTATTAACATAATTATGAAAAATTTAAATATAAAGTAAAAGAATTATAAGCACTCCAGATAAACTTTCCCAAATCATTTGTTTCAAAACTCAAGTAAAAACAAAAACAAACCAAAACAATCTGCTTTTGAGAATTTGATGGAAACTAATTCTCACTAAGAGTGAATGTGATATTAATATTAATACTAATTAAAATTCTCCTTCAGAAATATGGTTTACTTCTCCACTTCTTCAGGTATTTCTTTGTATTCCTGAGTAGTATATGGTGGTTTTGTCACCCAGATTTCTTGTTAATATTAATCAGTGATGTTTTTCTTTTGATTGTGTTGGTGAAACGGTGCAGAGAAAGGTTTTGTCCTCATGCCATCTTCACTGGTTATTGTCGGGCATTGGGGATATAAATTCATGTAAAAATTGTGTAATATAGCAGAGGAATATACTAGCCTTGTAGAAGAATTATTAATTCACTCATCACAACATCTATTGAGCATATGCTGTTTGCCAGGCTCTGAAGACACATGGATGAGTGTGTCTATTTCTTTTTGTCCTTGGGGAACTGATACTCTTCGGAAAGATAAATAGATGATCTAAATAATTTAAAGCAGGGCAATAAAATGCCACAAGGAAGGTCAATAAGGCTGCACCAAGGAGATAATATTAATCAGTGACAAGGTTCTCCAGGAAAGAAAGAAGGTACATTCCATGGAGCAGAAACACCTCATGTTCAGGGATAGGAAATTGGACATTTCTGTGTGAAGGGCTGAAGCAAGGCAAATGGGAATTGCTAGGGAGGCATTGAATAGTATGTTCTGCACAGAGAACTGGGCATTTGTTTGGTGTAGCTGACGTTTTGGGTATTTGGAATGGGGGTGGCTTCTGGAAAGGTGAGTGGAGGTATACAACATGCAAAAGGTTTGAACTTTATCATAAAAGTAACAGGTTCAACAAAGGTTTTAAAGCAGGAGTTTTTATCAGAATCAGTTTTTGACAGAATCATTCTGGCACCAGGGAGGCCTTGGAATGGGAAGAGAGAAGGCTGGAAAGATGGTGGCAGCCAGACTGTGAAGAGCATTGCATGCTGTAGGGAGCCAAGCCTGCCACTGGACCTTAACCCACAGGCAGCAGAGTGAGATCAAATAAGTAATAAAACGGTAAAATGTGCTGTGATAAATGGCACAGATAATAACAGTAGGTATTCAGGAGAGGGAGTTAGCACCACACAGGGAGAGAATCTTGGCCTTAAAATCAGATGTAGGCAGGAATCCCAGGTCTTTCATCATCTGTGAACAAGCTTTGTAGCCTTAAAAAAAAATATATATATATATGTGTGTGTGTGTGTGTGTGTGTGTGTGTATACATATATATACACACACACATATACATATCTGTGTGTATACATATATATATACACACACATACATATACATATCTGTGTGTATACATATATATATACACACACATATACATATCTGTGTGTATACATATATATACACACACATATACATATCTGTGTGTGTATACATATATATACACACACACACATATACATATCTGTGTGTGTGTGTGTATATACATATATATATACACACACACACATATATATCTGTGTTTATTGATTTTAGAGAGAAAGGAAGAGGGAGAAACGTCTGACCAGCTGCCTCCTGCACGCCCCCCTAATGGAGATTGAGCCCACAACCTGGGCATGTGCCCCAACCTGGAATGGGACAGTCTACCAGCTGAGACACACTGGCTGGGGCTGTAACTTTTTTTTGGCTGTAGCCTTTTGAGCCTCAATTTCCCCTGACCTCTAATAAAATAATGAGACCAATAATACTTACCTAAGTACCTGCAGTGAGGACTAAATGAGAAAAACTATTTTAATGCCAACTATGTAGTAGTCAATCAATAAGCCTTATTTCCAACCGTGCCAGCTCCTACCTTGATTGAGTTCACAGCTGAAAAATTTGCATTTTTACTCATCACTGTTTTCATGCTCTGGTACTTCTCAGAATCTACTGCCCATTTTCTTTTTCATGTCTATATTCTTGTACTTAAATTCTACCTTAAGACAATTTTGTTGTTGCTGCTGTATATTCTTTTTCCTGCCAAGAGCACTTTAAATCTGGAGAGACCAGCTCCTCCACCCTGTCCATTTCACTGTATCACATGTCCTGAGATTTGTTTCTTTCTATCTGATTCCAGGGTCAAAGATCTTGATGATAGCACAAGCATTTAGCTCAGAGAGATAATGGCTTATTCATTTTCCTCTTCTAGCTTCTGAGAAAATAAAACTAAACTCAAAAACCTTGGGAGAGTGAGAAATATGAACCGACACCCCCCCGCGCCCAACTCTTCTACCCTCTTAGGTTTGGGCCCAGAAGTCAACCAAATGTCTTTGTCAGTAAAATCTCAGTGCTTGCAACTCAACCCAAAGACTGACGTTGTCCCCAAACCCATCTTGCAGTCTGTCATCAGTAAAGCACTGCACCATGTAAATTCACCATAGTGCTGATTATCAGGAAAGAGGAGTAGCTCATGTTCCAGACAAAAATGGATTTGTAGGTATATCCAGAGCTGAAGGCTGCAATATAGTAATTCATTTATTGAATAAATCTTTATTGAAACCTTCTCTGTGCCAAGCATTGTTCTAAGTTCTGAGATACAGCAGTAAACAAAACAAGGCCCTTGCTCCTGTGGAGCTCACAGTCTAGTGAGAGAGACAGATAATGAAAAAGCAAATGCATAAGTATATACAAAATATGCCAGCTGGTGACATGTGCTATGGACAAAAACAAAACAGAAAGGGGGAGAAGTGATGAGAAGGTAGAAAGGGCTATTTTAGGTAAGTGAATTTGTTGTTTTTTCTTTTCTTAATTATCAAGCTACTAGAGGCCTGGTGCACGACATTCGTGCACTGGGGGGTTGGGAGGTTCCCTCAGCCCAGCCTGCACCCTCTTGCAGTCCAGGACCCCTCGGGGGATGTCCACCAAGGGGTCCTTAACGCTGCCACGGAGGTGGGAGAGGCTCCCGCCACCGCCACTGCACTCTCCAGCCATGAGCCCAGCTTCTGGCTAAGCGGCACTCCCCCTGTGGGAGTACACTGACCACCAGGGGGCATCTCCTGCATTGAGCGTCTGCCCCCTGGTGGTCAGTGCACGTCATAGCCACCAGTCGTTCTGCCATTCAGTCAATTTGCATATTAGCCTTTTAGTATATAGGATAACAGATACAGTATGTAAAGTGTACAACTTGATAATTTTTTAAAAATTGATTTTAGAGAGAGAGGAAGAGGGGTAGAGAGAGAAACATTGATGTGAGAGCATAACATCAATTGCTGCCTCTTGCACACCCCTATCTGGGATTTAGCCTGAAACCCAGGCATATGCCCTGACCAGGATTCAAACCAGCAACCTTTCAGTGCATGGGACAACACCCAACCAACTGAGCCACATCTCTGCTATCGTGTGGTTGCAACTGTCTTTTTCACTGTAGACATTCTATGTTTGCGAAGTGACTTCTAAGCAGAGACCTGAGGGAAGTGCGCTCTGCTTGGAACACTTTGCCTCTGAAAGAGAAGTACAAAGGCCTCAAGGCAGACATGTTGTTTGAGAAGCAAAGAGGCCAGTGTGGCTGGAATTGAGTAAACAATGGAGAGAGTAATAGGAGACAGGGTAAGAGAAGTAGAGAGCTGGGGCAAAGGATAAAGTAAGCCATTGAAAGGCCTTTTTTTTTTTTTTAATGTACTTTTTTTTATTGAGTTCAGAGAGGAAAGGAGAGGGAGAGAAAGAGAGAAATATCAACAATGAGAGAGAATCATTGATTGGCTACCTTCTGCATGCTCCCCACTGGGGATTAAACCCAAGCCCACAATCCCAGCATGTGGCCTGACCGGAAATCGAACTGTGACCTCCTGGTTCATAGATCGAATCTCAGCCACTGAGCCACACCAGCTGGGCCATCAGCAGGCCTTTCATACTGAGATACAGTAGAAGTCATTGGAGGGTGCTGAGAAGACAGATGCAATCTGACCGCGGTTTTTAACTACATCCCTTTGGCTTCTCTGCTAAGAAAAGCCTGGCCCGGCAGCGTGGCTCAGTGGTTGAGCATCGACATATGAACCTGGAGGTCATGGTTTGACTCCTGGTCAGGGCACGTGCCCGGGTTGCGTGCTCGATCCTCAGTAGGGCGAGTGTAGGAGGCAGCCGATCGATGATTCTCTCTCATCATTGGTGTTTCTCTCTCTCCCTCTCCTTTCCTTCTAAAATCAGTAAGAATCAATAAATAAGCCTGAAGAGCCAGGGAAGGAGCAGTGCGGGGAAGACGCAGGGGGAGTAATCCTGGAGAGACATGGCGTGGGCTTGGGTCAGGATTATAGCACTGAGGAAGTAAGGGCTCTGGTTCTGGAATCATTGTGAAGGCAGACCTGACAGGGTTCTTAGATGGGACTGGGGTAGACGAAAAAGAGATTATCAAGCAGGAGTCCAGGTTTTCAGGCGTGAGCAGGGTGGAACTGAACCCAGTCTTCTGTACAAACTTTTTGGTATAACTGATCACAGAGAGAATCCACCAGGGGTTTACGCCTTCAAACCGCATTACAGTAACATCAAATTTAGGACACAGTCCATGTGACAGAGCTTTGCTGTAACAGCCTTGCACCTACTGATACCTGTAATAAAAAATAATTTCTTCTGGAGGGATTTAAGCCAGTTTACAATGATAGTGGACAAAGATGGGCTTTGTTTATACATCTCCTCCAAGGGCTCTATACGCGTTACAAGTCCCACACTAGCCAGTTGTTCACCTCAAAACAAAGGCATTTCAAAAGCAGAGAATTAAGAGGTGTGAAAGAGGCAAGGGAATCTAGGTTGGAAAACAAATGCCTTCACATAAGCGCTCACCTCAAAGCTATCTGTACAGCTCAGTGAAGGTGAACGGAGAGCTCTGGGCCTCACGGAGTGCTCAGAAAGGACCTCAACAGGAAACAAAAGTGCAACTCGGATTTCACAGCACAAAGCAAACCCAAGGGGACTGAACGAAATGATCCTGGTCAATAAAAAGTTCAAGGTTGACATTAAATATGCACAACACACTGTTATGCTCTCTGAGAGAATTATCCGAAAATGCTTACAACTAGGTTTTCCTACATAACAATAACAAACCCCATAGGTTTCTGGCGTTATTGCTTACTGAGGGGGTGAGGCGAGCACACTGCGATTTGCCTTGCCCTCCTCTGAAAAAATGGGATTAAGGAACTTTCAAGGGCGGGGGAGGGGGGGCGGGGTGGGAGGATGGGAGCGGGCTAGAAGAGGGGAAAAAGGAGGACCTATGTAAATAAAGATTTTAAAAAACCCAACAACTTTCAAGGGACAGAAAAAGAGGGACCAATCATCAGAAAGCATGAGAAGTGGCATCTTTCAATGGCTTCTGGTGACATATTCAAGTCACTGGCAAGAACCGAGGGTGGAACTCGAGATTGTAACAGGCTCACCAGAGCCAGGCTGACGTGACTGTTCACACGGGGATGACAGCCACAGCATCGGCAAATCGTGACTCATGGCCCACAAGCTAAGAATGGTTTTCACGTTTCTGGATGGCTGGGGGAAAAAAATCAAAAGAAGAGTATTTGTTATATGTGAAAATTACATGGAATGCAAATTTTGGCATCTACAAATCACGTGTTGTTGGCACATAGCCCCACTTACCCATTTAGGTAGGGGTAGTTGTGACAAGAGCCCCTGTAGCTGGCAAAAGCCTAAAAGAGTGTCTATCCAGTCCTTTCCAAAAAAAGCTTGCCAACTCCCTGCTCGATATCACACTGATGTATAAAGGTAGAAATAACAGGCGAAGAAACTTATTTCTAAAATGCAATTGAGCGCACATCTCAGAAATGGAAAAGCAGAGAGTGTATACAGCTTTTAAAAATATATATATATATATTGACTTCAGAGAGGAAGGGAGAGCGAGAAATACAAACATCAATGATCAAAGAGAATCACTGATTGGCTGGTGCCTCTCGCACACCCCACACTGGGGCTAGAACCCACAACCTTGGCTGGGACTCGAACCCAGGACCTCCTGCTTCACAGGTTGCCGCTCAGCCACACTAGCTGGGCAAGTGTATACAGCTTTTACCTGCAGCACTTGGCTTTCATTCTTTTCAGGCAATAGAAAGGAGAAAGATCACTTTTCCAAGAAAGGAAAGGGATACAAATCCGTTTAATCAGCTAGAATCAGATACTGTTCAGGTTTTCTGCTCTTAGATTGGCCTTTTCCATGGGGAGTGAATATAAAAGAGTCAGAGGATATGCAATGGTGAGTGAGTCAGCCCACATACAGTGGCATTAAAACTTTCAGAATGGAGAGCTTGCCTGCCTTTTCCACTACTGTAGCCTCAGAACCTCCACATTGTGAGCATTCGATATTTGTTGAATGAATGCCTGAGCATAAACTCTTTGCACACACTTATGAAGTAGGCTACTCTATCTCATGTCTTCTTCAAGCTGCAGCATTGAACAAAAAGAATCATTTTGTTCTTGGCCTCGAAGTGCTTTGGGGAAACTGCAGCAATAACACTTGAGACCTCTCTGCTCCACCTCAGGATCAGAGCACTCCAGAACGCAGTGGCCCCTCACCCCCTCTCTGTGCTTACGTTAGAGGGCAAGTATGGGTCCAGCACAGAGAGGAGAAACCAAGATGGCGGCATAAGTAAACACCTAAACTGCTGCCTCGCACAACAATTTCAAAACTACAACTAAAAGACAAAATGGACATCATCCAGAAAGCTGGCTGAGTGAAAATTCTACAACTAGAAGGAAAGAGAAAAGCACACAGAGACTCAGAGGAGCTGCAAAAGGCTGGCTTTCTCAAGCAGGAGGGAGACGGAAGCTCCCAACTGTGCTGAACTCCAGTTCAGGGCGAGACCCTGGGGACCCAGACTCATTCGGGGGAATCTGGACTGTCAGGGAAAGAGAAAAGCACACTGAGACTCAGGGGAACTGCGAAAGGCAGCGGTCTGGAGGCGCACGTGCATGCGGAGAGGACTGACTGCTGAGTGCACAGCTGGCTTTCTCAAGCGGGAGGGAGACGGAAGCTCCCAACTGCGCTGAACTCCAGTTCCGGGTGAGACTCTGGGGACCCAGACTCATTCTGGGAGAAACTGGACTGTCTGGCAGTGGGCGAAACTCGAGGGCGGCGTTCTCTCAGAGGTGCTTGCAGTGATTACTGAGGGACACTGAGACCCAGGGGCCTCATAGGGCAGGGCTGACGTGAAGCCAAGGCTGTCTGTTCCGCCCTGAGATTCTGCCCCATCCAAGCTGAGCACAGAGGCTTCTGTGATTTTGCAAGTCTTGTCTCATAAGGGTGTCTCCAGCACAGAAGTTCTCCCAGCATAGACACAGCTGATCCTTACAGCCAATTGGCCTGGAGGTCAATTCCTCCCAGTGATACCAACAATAATCAAGACTTAACTACAACAAGGCTGTGCACACAGTCCACAAAGGGGTGCACCAAGAGTGTCCACCTCAGGTAACTGGGGAGGCTGAGCCACTGGGCCCTATAGGACACCTAGCACACAAAGCTACTCTACCAACTCAGGGAAGCAGCAAAAATGCGGGGACAAAGAAACAGATCACAAATGAAAGAAATGGCCCTAACCAGTTTGGCTCAGTGGATAGAGCATCGGCCTGTGGACTGAAAGTTCCCAGGTTCGATTCCGGTCAAGGGCATGTACCTTGGTTGCAGGCACATCCCCAGTAGGGAGTGTGCAGGAGGCAGCTGATCAATGTTTCTCTCTCATCGATGTTTCTAACTCTCTATCTCTCTCCCTTCCTCTCTGTAAAAATCAACAAAATATATATTTTTTAAAAATGAAAGAAATGGAGGAAAGCAAATGACTGGATATAGAGTTCAAAACCACGGTTACAAGGTTTTTCAAGAATTTTCTAGAAAAGGCCGATAAATTTAGCGAGACCCTTGAGGATATGAAAAAGGACCAACTAGAAATTAAACATACACTGACTGAAATAAAAAATATTATACAGAGACCTAACAGCAGACTAGAGCACTGCAAGAATCAAGTCAAAGATTTGAAATACAAAGGAGCAAAAAACACTCAACTGGAAAAGCAAAAAGAAAAAAGAATCCAAAAATTTGAAGATAGTGTAAGGAGCCTCTGGGACAACCTCAAGCGTACCAACATCCGAATTATGGGGGTGCCAGAAGAAGAGAGAGAGCAAGATACTGAAAACCTATTTGAAGAAATGATGACAGAAAACTTCCCCCACCTGGTGAAAGAAATAGACTTATAAGTCCAGGAAGCGCACAGAACCCCAAACAAAAGGAATCCAAAGAGGACCACACCAAGACACATCATAATTAAAATGCCAAGGGCAAAAGACAAAGAGAGAATATTAAAAGCAGCAAGAGAAAAAGTTAATTACCTACAAGGGAGCACCCATACGACTGTCAGCTGATTTCTTAACAGAAACTATGCAGGCCAGATGGGAGTGGCAAGAAATATTCAAAGTGATGAATAGTTAAGAACCTACAACCAAGATTACTCTACCCAGCAAAGCTGTCACTCAGAATTGACAGTCAGATAAAGAGCTTCACAGACAAGAAAAAGCTAAAGGAGTTCATCACCTCCAAACCAGTATTACATGAAATGCTGAAAGGTATTCTTTAAGAAGAGGAAGAAGAAAAAGGTAAAGATAAAAATTATGAACAACAAATACATATCTATCAACAAGTGAACCTAAAAATCAAGTGAATAAAAAATCTGATGAAGAGAATAAACTGGTGAATATAATAGAATCAGCGACATAGAAAGGGAGTGGACTGACAGTTCTGGGGGGGGGGAGGGACGTGGGGGGAGCGGGAAGAGACTGGACAAAAATCGTACACCTATGGATAAGGACAGTGGTGGGGAGGTAAGGGCAGAGGGTGGGGTGGGAACTGGGTGGAGGGGAGCTATGTGGGGAAAAAAGAGGAACAATTGTAATAATCTGAACAATAAAAATTTATTAAATTAAAAAAAAAAAAAAAGGTCAAGTCTGGCTGCTATGTAGTGAAGGCTCCACAGGAAGGTTTGTTTGTTTCTGATTCCAGCTTCCTGGGCAAGCTGGAATCAGAAACATCAGCCAGTAGGAGCAGACCCATGTTTACAACCTAGCTCAGCCTCCTTATCTCCTGTTCCTGCAGGCAAAGCTCTTTTGTGCTTAAAGTGTTTTTTCAAAGACGCTGGTTATACATATAGAAAATACCAACCCAAACAACACAAAATCCAATTGCTCTTATTTACACAAGGATGCTATTTTATCTTCAGTCACTAAATACTGAAAGTTCATAGTTCCCTTTGCTTTTTTTTCTACTTGCGAATATTAGATGAACTAACTTACCTGAAATGTTAACCCTGAAGAATGTTGTTATCTAAAAAAAAGAAGTTCCATACTCAGTTTCTCTCTTTCTGTTCTTTTCAACTTGTAAGTTGTTTCTATAATTTTTTCAACTTGAATTTTTGCTGGGTGTGTGTTGTTTTTTTTCTAATTAGAAGAAGTAAATGGTAGAAGAAATGGGCTCAGGAAACAAGTTATAGAGGCCTAAGGGTCCTTGGAGCTTAGGAAAGAGAAAGGTAAAGGTAACAGCCTGGGGGTGTGGGGGGTGGAGGGACAAGAGGGAGAGAGGTAAGGGAAAGGCCAGGGCATGCTCCCTGGAGGGAGAGCTGCCTCAACTTGAAGTTTTGTGTGTGTTTTTTAATGTGTTTTTATTGATTTCAGAGAGGAAGGGAGAGGGAGATGGAAACATCAATGATGTGAGAAACTCATCGATTGGCCGCCTCCTGCATGCCCCACATCAGGGATTGAACCCGCAACCCAGGCATGTGCCCTTGACTGGAATCAAGCCTGGGACCCTTCAGTCCATAGGCCGATGCTCTTTCCACTGAGCCAAACTGGCTAGGGCTCAACTTGAAGTTTTAATGAGGATCTAACATGTACCTTATGTGCAATTTGCAAAGTTGGGGGAAAGGTAAATAGCAGAGGTGAAGACAAGCTTCTCACACTCCAGAAGCCCCATGTAATAGTCATTTTTTGTTTGTAACTGAATTACTCCAAGGGGAAGTACAATTTATATACCTACATTATGCATTGCAGAGAAAAAAAAATATGTAGGAAATCTCTGTTCTCCTGGGTAGTATTTCTTTTTATGACAAAAAAAAAAAAAAATTCCAACAAGAGCACTTAAGAGTTTTCATGCTATCATTTAAGATCTTTTAAAGGTTGTTGCTTAAGTAGTCTCAGGAGATAAATAGCCAGAACACTACTGGTTCTTCAAAATGTTAAGTACAACTGCACTACCAGCTAAGAATGAAAATTTCCCTCTGCCTTCCATAAAAAAGGGATACAGAGAAATAAGTCAGAAAAAAGAGATCTACATGTTCTAAGTTCAGGTGTTAAATATTAATTCTAATTGTCTATATCGTGAACTTTGCCATCAGAAAACCTCAGTTTGGATACTTTGTGATTTACTTGATCATAGACCTTGGGCAATTCTTGGACCTCTCTGAGCCTCTCTCTCTTCATGACTACCTCATGAGACTTCTGTAAGAATCAAGGAAGGTACTAGAGGCCCATTGCATGAAGATTCGTGCAATAGGCCTTCCTTCCCCTGGTTGCCGGCACCAGTTTTCCTCTGGCACCCAGGACCTGGGCCTCAGCAGAGCCAAGTCTTCAGCCTTCAGGCTTGGCTCTGGCTGCAGTGGAGCCTTCCTTCAGTCTTTGCTCCGTGCCTGTGTATGCAAATTAGCCCACCATCTTTGTTGGGTTAATTTGCATATCACGCCTGATTGGCTGGTGGGTGTCACAGAGGTACGGTCAATTTGCATCTTTCTCTTTTATTAGTGTAGATATATAAATACCTGCCTGGCTGGTATGGCTCAGTGTTTGAGCATCGACCCACCAACCAGGAGGTTACCAGTTCGATTCCTGGTCAAGGCACATGCCCAGGTAGTGGGCCTGATCCCCAGTAGGAGGCCTGTAGGAGGCAGCCAATCAATGATTCTCTTTCATCATTGATGTTTCTATCTCTCTTGTCCTTTCCCTTCTTCTCTGAAATCAATATATATTTGTATATACATAAAATGGTATGTGTTTTTTTAAGAAAAAAAAGTTTCTTCTTTTTTTTAATGTATTTATTTCAGAGAGAGGGAGAGATGGAAACATCAACGCCGAGAGAGAATCATTGATCTGCCCTCCCCACACTGGGGATCGAGCCCGCAGCCTGGGCATATGTCCTGGCTGGGAATCAAACTGTGACCTCCCAGTTCATAGGCCATTACTCAAACACTGAGCTATGTTGGCTGGGCAAAAAAACCCATATTTAAGAAAAAATCTTCTAGCTCTGGCCAGATGCTCAGTTGGTTGAGCATCGTCCTGTGTACTAAATGGTTGCTGGTTCAATTCCTGGTCAGGGCATGTATCCAGGTTTTGGGTTTGGTCCCCAGTTGGGGTGCATATGAAGGTAACTAATTGATGTTTCTCTCGCACATCAATGTTTCTCTCTCTTGCTCTCTCTCAAATCAATAAGAATATATATACATATATACATACATTTTACATATATATTAAAGCCTTCTAAATAAGAATGCCCCACCAATCCCTTGAAAGTAGGAACTGCATCTTATTTATTAAATCCCCAACATCTGGAATAGTGCCTGGTACATAGAAGATACCTCATTATTTAATTTTGATTGAAAGAATACTTTACTATATAATACAAATATATCCTCATGAGGCAACTTTTACTATAATTTTTAGATTAATAGTAGGGTAATAATTGAACATAAGATGCCAAGTTAGAAGTTGTCCTTGGACTACTAAACTCTTATTCTAAGTCTTTCTCTCTAAAATACATTCCTGATGGTAGGGCCCAACCACAGCTTTATACATTCCACATGAATAAGAGTAATATTCCATTACATGCATTCCACATTTTGTTTGTCCATTCATCTGTCAATGGACAGTTGGGTTGCTTACACTCCTTATTGTGAATAAAGCTATGAACCTGATGTACTGGGAAAGTCCCTGCTTTCAATTATTTTGTGTATGTACCCACTTACTGATCATATGGTAATTCTATTTTAAATTCTTTGAGGAATTACCCTATTCTCTTTTTTCTTAGAAGTCCTATTATTTTACATTCCCACCAGCAGTGCACAAGAGTTTTAATTTCTTTACAACCTTGTCAACAGCTATAATTTTCTGGATTTTTCTCATAGTAGTAATTCTAATGAGTGTGAGGTAGTTCGAGTAATTTTTTAAAAGTAAGTTATTTCCAAAGCTGACTAATTTAGAAAAAGACGTTTTCCTGAGAAAAATGTTGACATAGTTGTTCTCAGCATTTCCCATCTGACCCAAGAGGTATTTTTCTTCTAAGATGATATCATTCATCTAACTTTTTGATAGGTTAGTGATTGCTGTTAGTGATTAATAGGACCGGGTGTATCCTGTTACATTTTGCAAAGCCACCCAAATGTTTTTCTTTGGAATCATCTGACCTGAACATGATGACTAAAGGGATATACCCAAGAAAAGGGAAGTGAATCAGCTATGAAGGAGATGGGGTTGGGAAAGAGCCTGTAAAAAGTTAATAGTTCATCGGAACTTTTACTTAAATATACATAAGTATAGTTTCATCATTGGTAAACTTTAATATTTGACTTCAAAGATCACAGAAGACAGAAAGTTGAAATTTTTGGAGTTTTTAAACTCAAATTTCTTTTTTTCACAAAATGGTGAAATGGTTAAAATAAGGAAGTGAAAAAAACACACAAAAACCTACCCTCTGTGTAACGCCATACAATAGTTGGGAGAGGCCCAGCACTTATGTATATTAAATATTAATTTGTTTAATCAAAAGTTTTACTTGGAAGAAAAAGGAAAACAATGACATGAGAGAAATAATTGGATTTCTTTTAACACACTCTTCCTATGATCATATTGAAGAAGTTCAGTGACAAAGAACATGGAGAAAGAATAAGCCTGGGAACAGCAATGTTGTGTGGTGAAAACAGCTTTGAACTTTGTCTTGGAAGACAAGGTTTTGCATAATAGGTTTGGCACCTTATTAGCTGGGCAATCTGTGTGAGTCACCCAACCCATCTGAGCTTCCATTTCCTAATCTATAAATCAGAGGTAATATCACTTATTTCACAAGACTGTGGTAAATATTAAATAAGTAATTGGAGTAATAATACCTGGCATACAAAATATACGGGATACATGTTAACTTTATTCCTTTTTCTAAAGTAGGGTCAGAGTTGTCTAGTTATTTGGTAGAGCTTAAAGCATGCATACTTGGGCTCCGGATATTGCTTTTCAGAGAGTGACTTGAATTGGAATTTTTCATACTCCCTCCAGAAACTCATTTCTTTCTCATCTCAGTAACTGGCTCCACCATCCAACTATTCAGCTTTATAAGCCAAATCTACCAATTAACTTAAGAGTTTTCCCTCTTCCTTTACCCACCAAGTCCATTGGTTCTACCTCTAAAATAGATCTCAAATCCAGTCACTCACTCCATCTCCACTCCCACTGCCCTATCTCTATTCCCATCCTGTCCCCTTCCAATCTATTTTTACTCAGCAGCAAGAATAATATTTAAAAATGCACTACATCAAAAGTACAGCATAGGGACTCGTCAATAATCCTATATAATAAAACCCCAATATGCAAATCAACCAAATGGTAGGACGACCCAGTCGCTGTGATAAGCAGACCTCCAGGGAACAGCTCCTGCATTGAGCATCTGCCCCCTGGTGGTCAGTGCTCACCCACAGGGGGAGCGCTGCTCAGCCAGAACTGGGCTCAAGAGCAAGCGCAGTGGTGGTGGCGGGAGCCTCTCCCGCCTCTGTGGCAGCGCTAAGGAACAGCGAGCCGAGTGGTAAAGAGCAGCAAGCAGTTGGGCAGTAAGGAGCGTGCAGGCCAGGCTGAGGGACCCCACCGGTGCACGATTGGGACCTGGGAGGGCTCCAGGGCATGTCCAGCCCGTCTCGTCCAGTCCCGTCCAGTCCTAATCGGCTGGACCCCAGCAGCAAGCTAACCTACTGGTCAGAGCATCTGCCCCCTGGTGGTCAGCGCATGTCATAGCAACTGGTCAAACGGTTGTACAAATGGTCGGACACTTAGCATATTAGGCTTTTATTATATAGGATGTTACCCTGGAGTATAAGAAAAAAAAGATACTGCTTCCTCCTTTTCTCTTAGCTCAATTACTTACTAACGAGACCAAAAGCCCTAAGGAGGGCAGAAATTGTTCTGTATGGTTCACAGCTATAACCCAGGTGCCAGGCATGGCAGGCATTCATAAATATTTGTTGAATAAACACAACCCATTCAGTCTTGATAGAGATCTTTTCTCACATGTCCTCTCTCTCCAATATCTCCAATCTCTCTCCACTAGCTCCTTCTCATTTTCACACATTTATAAGCCTCCCCATTTAGAACACAACTCACTTGATACTGCTGTCTTTTCAAATGTCCTGGTTCTCCAATTCCTTTGAATAAGTGGCTGATTTTTATTAGCCTCATTTAGTACCATTCAGTCCTCTTCAGCCCTTTGCAATCTGGTATGAGTTCCATCAACTAGAGATAAGTGAACCACAGTTAAGGAGGCCTCCTTCTAAACCAAATGCAGTCATCCTTGCCCAGGCCCTGCCTTCTCAATGTCCTATTTTGGACACTGCTGATAACCACTTTCTCTCATAAATTCTCTTGCTTTCATGGGGTTGAAGATGCTGTGGGTAAATTCAAGGGTTTGACCCTGTCACTCTTTTCCCCACACTCATTTCCTTCAAGAGTTTTTCTTTTTCTCTTAATTTAAATTATCAACTCTTTTGTTGATGAGGCTTAATAAATCACAAGTGAGTTTATTTCATTTTAAATACAGAATCTCAAGCCTTGAATTAGCATTCAGAACAGTCCAGAGGCAGAAAAGCCTAATATCACTAGTGGCTTTATGAATTGTGTTGGTATGCTCTCAGCATTCTTTAAAACAATTAAAAAATTTTCTTTTCTTTAATAATTTTTTTTCAATTACAGTTTACATTCAATATTATTTTGTATTAGTTTTAGGTGTATGGTATAGGGGTCAATCATGTACTTTACAAAGTGTTCCCTCTGATATTTCCAGTACTCATCTGGCACCATTGCTCTCTGCAGTGTGATCTCTGACTCCTGAATCTGACCGTTTTAGCTCTGACCTTGTTTTGGTGCCTGGTCTCAGACTGCTATGTACATTTTCCGTTTGTTACTGAAATGATTATGTCATATTATTGCCTAGCAGTTTTAGTTCTTGTTTTTAATGTCTTGAGTTTAGATACCTATTGAAGTCATAAGACTTTCAGTTCAGAACAAACTCTCCAACCTAGCACTCTTCCAATGGCACTCGTATCTACTGCAGATTCTCTCCTGACCGTTAAAAATTTTTTTTTACTGATCTGATAGAGAGAGAGAGGGAGAGAGGAAGGGAAAGCGATGTCGGGGGTGGAGGAGGGAGAGAAACATCCATTTGTTGTTTCACTTATTTATGCATTCATTGGTTGATCCTTGTATGTACCCTGACCAGGGATCAAACTCGCAACTTTGGTGTACTGGGATGACGCTCAACCAGCTGAACTACCCAGCTAGTGCCTTTTTTAAAAAATGTACCTTCCCAGGGCCACCATGTTGCACAACTCTAAGCAGAATCATCATTCACACTGTATTCTATGTTAATGGTTTCCCATACTGGAACATACTAAGATTTACATTTTATGTTCTTTTATCTCAATTCACTGCCGCCATTCTTTCTCTACAGTTGTGGCTTCTAGATGCCCACTGTTGTCAGGGCCCCACCCCAATTTCTAGAACCAGCCCTGGCCAGAAACTAGAGATGTAATAACTCTAGGACTTAGTACCAACTTACTACTATAATTAGTCCAGTGTTATCGCTTTGTTCTTCAGTTCTACTAAATGAGCTTATTTCCAAGACCGGGGTGCTAGCTCTGGTTGGTATCCGGTGTTCTGTTTTGCCTTGGTAACGTGCCTAGGACTTTAGTATTACAAAGAAGCTGTTACTATTTCATGTTAAAACTCCCTCATGCCAATTGCTTACTGAAATGCCTACCAACTGCTGTCCAACTGCCATGTACCTGGGATACTACTGACATGCTGAACTAGACCTATAACTGGTTCTGTCAAATCTAGTGCCAGCTGCATCTCAGTAGAAAGGTCTTTCCCACTCTGCTGTCCACCATGCCTACCAATAGCTATCTCAAAAGGAAAGGATATTTAGCCTATTTTATTTACTTATGAAATATAGTTTTATCTATTTTAGAGAAGAAGGGAGAGGGAGAGATAGCAACATCAATAATGAGAATCACTGATCAGCTGCCTCCTGCATGACCCACACAATCTGGGCATATGCCTGACTGGAAATCAAACCGTGACTTCCTGGTTCATAGGTTGATACTAAACCACTGAGTAAGGCTGGCCGGGCTATTTAGCCTATTTTAAAATATGATACCCCAATCAGAAAAGCAGTATTTAAATGTTTTCTGATAGTGAGTATCAACTCTCTTGTTAAAGCTACTATGCTTTTATTAAGTGATTTAGTCACCTCGACTATAAAATCATCAAACTTCTAAAACATGACTTTCTAAACATCTTTACCACAATGGGTACTTTATCTTCTATTGGTTGACACAAAATATATGCTGGCCCTACAATATGAACTGCTCTGAATTTAACAAAGCAAAATTTGGTAAAAATAAATAACAAAAAGAATTTTATCAAATATGATCCCTAGCAACTATAATAACAAATTATTGTGAAAATGGCTGATATAATGGATTACCTGACCAAGTTATTTGTTTACATGCCAAGAAGCAACTTCTTTACCATAAAAGTGTTTCCACATTTTCTTTACTCTAGAGAGAAATCTCAGGTGCATTTACTCATCAATTCATCACCTCATCAAATTCTGCAAAAAGAAAAATCTACAAAGCATATGTGAATTTACAACTACAAAAACAAACAAACAATGAAGGACCCTTATTTTGTTCTTGGAAAACTTTATTTCGGTATAAACAAAAAAGGCAAATGTTACTTATATATTCCAGGGATAAGTGAGAGTCTGGTCATCCTTCTTAGCTGTAAACTGGCAAACTCTAAATGAGAGATGTGATCTAGGTAAAAGATACTTATTAACCCAGATTACATTCATCTCCCAAAGAGATCATGAAAATTAGTCAATAAAATCAGAAACAGATTTACATGAGGTCACATCAGAAAGGCAGAGAAAGTGATGGGTAGTGCTTTGGAAAATTTCATTTCCACATTAATACTCAGAAGAATACATTCTTAAAGATCAGGAACAGGTAGTTTATACTACAAGTATTAACAAATGATATGTACTTTCATCAGTTTCATGTGATTAGGATTCAAGATGTTACTTAAAATCTAGACGTAGGCCCAAACACTTAGTCATTGCCCAAAATGGAAAATTTAAATTTCTTTACAGGAAACATAAAAATATGACTATTTGAATCTTGTCTTAATTTACAATTGATAAGTCTAGTTTTAATATTTAACCCCCCCCAAAAAGAAAAAGGACATGTTACACACCTGAAGAGGATTCCAAATAGAATGTCCCCATTAACAACAGCAACTATGAAATCTACTTCAGTCTACAGATTTTATTTCTGATCAAGTAACAAACTTCCAGTTAATTCTTTGAGTTTGCCTTCTGTTAACATGTCCAACTTGTCAGGCAACAACATCAATGATTTCCAAGCTCTCCTTCCACTGTATTTTCCCCCACCAACTAAGATGTAGCTAGAAATAACAAGACAACCCAAAATAGCTATAGTGGCCTTTAATAGTTTTGTTTTACTAATGAGCTGGCCTTATTCCAGTGAAATGATCAAGTTATCCAAAAGTCTTTTGATTTCAGAATTACTTATAATAATATAATCATATACAGAAATCTTGATCAATAATCTTTCTAAAGAAACTATTTACAAATGCAAAATATGCAATATTGTTTAAAATAAATATACAATATAGAGTTTCTACATTCTCAGGCAGCTTAAAAATGAGGTAATAAAAACTTAACTGATTAAACCTTTTACCATTCTGAAAATGGCTTAGGAAAATGATAATGAAATTTTTCCCCCGCTTAGGTCTTTTCATGGTTTCTTTGAATGCTTCTGAATACTTCCTTTTCTATGCTGAAAAACTGTGTAAAAAATTCTTAAGCTTTGTTGGATAATCTGTCATCACCCCAGTTGCTCCCAAATCAAAAGCTCTTTTGTATTCTTGTTCTTCATTTAATACCCAAATATATACCTGAAAATTAGAAGCATGAGAAGTATGAGAACAAATGTTAACATAGAAAATTATTTTAAAAAGAAAATTATTTTTATAATAGCATTTATCTGCAATTTTAAGAAATAATTGGACCCTTAGTTTAAAAAATTCCACTTTGCTCATTAAATATGAACTGACCTACCCCTCTGCCTTTAGCTACTCTTACCTCTACATAAGTGGACTTGTAGTTACTGAACTGCCAATGCTTTCTTGTTCACTGTGAGGCAGAACTTAAGATCTTCATATGTCAGCCAGTCAAGCATCATCATCAGAGTTGGGACTAAATTAAGTCAGTTAAAAGTTCCTGCTCCTTATACTTGTGTTAAACTGGTAAACTAGTCTGTTTCCAAAAATACATCATTCCAGAAACTTACCTGAATGCCTCGGGCAGTAAGGTGGTCAAACAAAGCTTTTCTCATTAATAAACTAGAAGAGAAAAGCAGAACAGGTTTAGGTAATTCTTAGCCTTAGGAAGGACTAAAATTAGTCCTTAGTCCTAACTTAGCGTTTTAAGCAATGGCCTCAAATAATAACCGGGGCTATGGATGCATTTATAGCTTAACTGCTGGATCTCTTTTCACTGCTGGCTAGTGAACAACCAGAACCGACTTTCTACTCCTTGCTGCCACTAGAACCTCAAGAGACCCATTCTTATTGGAGCAGCTCATTGGAGTCTGTATTCCTAAGTTTGCAAGTTAAAATAAGACAGCAAACTTGGACAAGTTCTATAACATCATAATTCACTTACAGAATGGATTAGTCTTTTGTGAGCTCTCTTAGAAACCTAATATCCATTAATTACTCTATCTATATATAGGGAAAAAAACATTTTTTAAGCTCCAAATAACCAACTAAAAGTGAACTTTTAGAATACAAATCACTTGAGCAAGATGGGAACTATTGTACTGAAAAGCTTTACATCTAATTTCTTTCTTTTTAAAAAATATATCTTTATTGATTTCAGAGAGGAAGGGAGAGGAGAATAGAGATAGAAACATCAATGATGAGAGACAATCATTGATTGGCTGCCTCCTGCATGTCCCCTACTGGGGATCAAGCCCACAACCCAGGCATATTTTCCTTGACCAGAATGGGACCCTTCAGTCTGCAGGCTGATGCTCTATCCACTGAGCCAAACCAGCTAGGATTACATCTAATTTCTATTCCGGTTATGTTTATTAGAATGCTACTAACTAGCTAGATAACCCCAAGTAAATAATTTAACTTTGGGTGGGTTGTGTTCAAGTTGAATGAGATTATCTCCCTAAATTCCTCCTAAGGCTTTCTGACTAGTAATTAAACTAATTCTAAATGATTCATACACATTCATTTGTATAGTTGATACTCAACACATCCTTGTTACAAATTACATGTCGAAAAATCACACTAAATTTGAACATAGTATTTAATAGATATAGCTAAAACACTAACTTGTATATCAAGAAATGAAAATGCTTACATATCAGAAAGCCAGATGAGAAACTTCTGACTTTTGGACATTTTGTGTGGTTCTTTTAACCTGAGACAAAATAAAATTTGAATAAATTAGAAACACAATGTGATAAAACAAAAAAAGGTTCTAAAACAGAAAGTGCCTTACACTTAGTGTGTACTAAAAAAAATCCCTAAAAGGACAAACATAAATTAAAATAAAGCCCATTTGGATTTTCTATTTTCCACCGATTTCAGGCTTTTTGCAACCACGACTGAAAGGTTTAAAAAAAGTTATCTTTCTAGAGACCCTGAGGGCCTAGGGCTCATGTCTCTTCTTATTTTGGTGAAGCCACTTTCTCTTGCTTCGTCTGCTATGATTTAGTATATAGTAGACTTAAAACACACAACCAAACTTTATTATGGATTAAAAGATATTTGGGGTAAAAATGAGGCAAAAAACAAACAAACAAAAAAAAACAACCCTATAAAAGCATGTTTTTTTTTCTTTCCCTTTCAATATTTGAAGATCTAGGCCCTGTACTTTTTAATTATTTTTGCTATTGAAAGAGCACATGAGTTTTAGACCTATGCTGTTTCTTCTTCAGTCTCATTGATGCCCAGAGCAGCACCACTACCTGTGTTAATAACTTTGGGTTGTGACCACAGGAAATCTCTGATTAGCCTCTCTGCTATGAAGATTTCTCAGTTTCTTTCTAAGTTTAACAGCACTCAGTGATTCTCAATCTCCCCAGATCTTCGTTTCTTATTTTCTTTCTAAAGCCGCCTATCTATACTCTTAGTATAATCCTGAGTCCCCACACTTACATTCATTTTGTTCTTTCTCTCTGAATTCAGTTTTTATTTAGAAGTTCTCTAAATAAAATCCTTTTTCCCCTAACTCTAGCCAAGGTGGAAAGTCATGGTTGCTATTTCAGGAATCTCAGGGATTTAATACCTCAAATACTAAATTACCTCACTAAACACAAATTATTATGTTGTCTTAGGAAGTTCCCATTGTCTCCCATAAAAGAACCCCAAAAATTAAAGCATACAACATGTTTTACCCATGTCTTAATCCATAATCACCCTTTAGAGAAAAGATTAATTCTATGAAGTTTTTTCATGTCTGAATTTCAATATTAGCTTCTAAAAGGAACACAGAAATAATCTAGAGAGCTCAAGAGTTCGTTCCAGGCCAGAGAAAAGCTAAGTACACTAGGAATAAATGGTTAGGAATCATTTTAATTTAGCAATGAAAATTATTTCTTTGTAAACAAGAAGTGATTTCTGTTGTTTTATCTGAGAAATACCACAAAGATCGCTAATAAATATAACTAGGGATACAAATGCTCATCACTAAGTAACTCAAACTGGTATGAAACGTAGATGCCGAATACCAAATTCCTTTTCTTACCAATATTCTCTAATGGTTAATAACTAATATTCAGCTTGTTGTTGTTTTTTAATAAATATTTCTTATTTATTTCAGGGACGAAGGGAAAGGGAGAGAGAAAACATCAATGATGAGAGAGAATCATTGATTGGCTGCCTCCTGCATGCCCCACACTGGGGATCGAGTCCACAAATGGGCATGTGCCCTGACTGGGAATCAAAACTCGACCTCCTGGTTCAGAGGCTGATGCTCAACCACTAAGCAATACCAGCCCGGCTCAGCTTGGTTTTTAAAAAAAATTCTGTTTGGAGAATGAAAAAAGTTTTCATGCAGGTGAAATCACATTTAAATGATCTCCCAGGAACTCTGAATTCCTTTGTGATGATTCAGTTATTATTATAAATTTATAGCTAGAAATCACATTCTGAGGGTGCAGGAGATGAAACTATCTGTCTTTAATAATAATGATAAAGATAATTTAACAATAAAAGCTATAATTTATTGAGTGCTTATTATTTGTCAGGCACTAATTGTTTTATATATTTTTTTCTTTGTAGTAAATTAGTGTGTGAAAAGCAAGGCTTTGTACCCTGTAGAGAAGTTATGCATACATAGAAATATCTTATATAAACAAATTCTATCATTTTCTTTCTCCTATCTCCAGAGGTTTCTTTTGGGTTGTTGTGGGGGTGGCTGTTTTTCTTCCTAAATGTATTAATACTAGTGGTACATTTCAAGTTTAATGGAGTTTCAGCTTCGTATAGTTGTCAATGCAGTAGGAAGAAGGGAAGTTGGAGGGCAATTGCTACTAAATGTTAGAATAAGAGAATTTTTAAACTTCAACAATTAAGCTCAATTCTTTTTATCTGACTTCTGAATACATAGGCACAGAAAGTCATTGCTATGTGAAATGGGCCCAGATTAAATACTGATAATCCTTTGCTAGTATTATTCGTTTTAGAGAATGTCTTATGGCAAAAAGCACTGTTAATATAGGTCAGCTAATAAAACATGGAAATAACTATAGCAATCTATTCTTTATCATTAATATTTATATTAATGAGCTTTATCTTAGTCTTCCTGTAACTGATAATTGATGAAAACAGGTAACCACTTACTTCAATATGATAGAAGGCATTGGGATTTCAAAAAACTGTTCTCGAATGGGCACAAAGGGCAAGAGACCAGTGAAGAACAGGCCAAGAATGAGCAGAACACGTTGTACACTGAAGAGAATGGGAATATCTGAATTCTAAAAGACACAAACAGTATTATGTTACTTTGCAAATGCTCAAATAGAGGATTATTTCACAATCCTCAACATTTCCCAAGACTCTATCTTTTTCTGGGGGGGTCAATCCTCACCAGAGGGTACTTTTTCCATTAATTATTTTAGAGAGTGATAGGGAGGGAGAGAGACAGAAAGAGAGAGAGAGAGAGAGAGAGAGAGAGAGAGAGAGAGAGAGAGAGAGAGAGAGAGACTGTGAAACATCCATGTGAGAGAGACACATCAATTGATTGCCTTGTGCATGTGCCCTGACCAGGGCGGGGATCGAACCTGCAACCCAGCTGTGTGCTCTTGACTATGAATTGAGCCTGAGACCTTTTGGTGCACAGGCCAATGCCCTAACCACCGAGCATACCAGCTGAGCTACATTTGAGTTTTTTGTATAAAAGTAATACGTTGGGGGGGAAAAGATGTAAAAAAAGTAATTTATTTTAAATAGTAGCTCTAAATTACCCACCTCTTTATTTTCTTAAAAAGAGAGTAAATAAGTTTGAGGATTTCTTTTCCCCTATGTTCAAATGCTGCTTTGTAGTATTTTCAGCTTATTTATATATACAGGTGTGTCAGCTGCAATTTAATATACACGTCCCTGAAAAACCTTGATTTCTGCAAATTCAGACCCTAAGAATAACAGAACTTATGAGGAAAATAGAATTAGGGGCTGAAACTCAAAATTTATGCAACTTTGGAACCAGAGAACTAAAAACAGTAACTGGTACTTCTCAAGAGTCATGCGAGGCTGCTCCCGGGAGAGGTGGAGAGGGAATTGGTATACCACTGGCATAACAACTGGCCACACCTTGTGTTTTGTTTTGTTTTTAAAATATACTTTTATTGATGTCAGAGAGGAAGGGAGAGGGAGAGAGAGAGAAACATCAATGATGAGAGAGAATCATTGAGCGGCTGCCTCCTGCACGCTTCACACTGGGGATCGAGCCCACAAGGTGGGCATGTGGCCTGACTGGGAATCGAACCATGACCTCCTGGTTCATAGGTTGACGCTCAGCCACTGAGCCATGCCGACCAGGCCCCCACGTCTTTGAAATGAGAAAATCTGGGGTGGGACCCAGGCATCAGTAGTTTTTGTAACTGTTCAGGTAATTCCAACATATAGCCAAGGTGAAGAACCACTGCATTATTCAGCTGGCACGGCTCAATGGTTGAGCACTGATCTATGAACCAGGAGGTCATGGTTCAACTCCTGGTCAGGCACATGCCTGGGTTGCAGCTGATCAATAAATTTTTCTCTCATCATTGATGTTTCTCTCTCTCTCGCTCCCTCTCCCTTCCTCTCTGGAAAAAAAAAAAAACACAAAAAACCAAAAACCATTAAGTAAGAATAGAGCCACATGTTTTCCCATCACCAGTGTATAGCCCTCTTTCTTTCTTTTTTTTTTTAGTTTCTAGCATCTGGGAACTAAAGGGCTAGTGTAAAATTCTTGTAAATCACATTTTAAGAATTATAAAAGATGCATGACAATTATATACAGCATGTTCATAATATGAATGACAAATATTATTGACACAATCTTATTTGATGTTTGAAAATTACTGTTGAAAGAAAAAAAATGAAATAAAACAAACAAAAGAAAATTACTGGTGAAAGCTTGGAAATTTTTAAATTCTAAAATGACAGGAAACTAAAAACAAAAAAACCCAACTACCTACCTACCTACCTAAACAAATAAAATGACAGAAAGCCAGAGGCTTCTAGAAAAAATATATGAATCAAAGGAAAAGTTCTGTGATTCTGGGTCAAAAGTGAACTTTTTATTCTGAAATAATTATAGTTTCATAGGACGTTGTAAAAACATAATAGAGTCCTATATACCCTTAACTTAGCTGCCCCAAATGGTGACAATCCTGTAAACCAGTCCAATCATTTTGAACTTTAATTGCAAGGTCCATTATCTCTATGAAATCCATTATCTATAAATCCACTACCTCTATTAGCAAACACTGGTTAGCTGCTTTCACCCAGTACCACTGGTCTTCATATTAAAAAATTATTACTATAATAACTTACCACTTATAGATACATAATAACAACAAAGGTCATTTTGTATCATTTTTGAAAGAATTACCTCTTTGTAGCACTTTCCTACAATTTCATAATTGGCATTACCCCATACTGTTATGTGTTCTCGTCTGTACTGTTTCACCAACTCTGAAACCTGTAAGTGAAAATTCATATTTTTATGTATGTGCCTACTGTAAATCCACTTACATTATTTCATTTTAAAAATGGGCTATAACTGACTATCTGCCAGTGAATAGTACAAAATCTTGGAAGAACTGATGTATAAATTAAGATTATTTTATAAAATATAAGAAATTAGTTACATTTTACCATTATATAATTTATCTAATAAAATACAACTACTTAATAATTTGACATGCATTAACTAAAAATGAAACAAGTTAAACTAGAAGTTAATTACACAAATGCCAGAACTATTGGCTCACAGGAGCTCACTTTTATCCATGACTGAGACATGACAACTCTGCAAACAGGCTTTCCTACAGTAAAGTGATCCTTTTTACCAGGGCATTATTTAAAACAACACTGGCCCCAGAGCATCACATTTCCTTGCACATTATCAGTCTATTCAGCCACCTACTCTAGCCTTATTAGTTTGTGAAATTGGATGGATGCAACACATTCAGAGGAGGTAATGCCGTAAATACCTTCTTAATCAGCACACTGTTGTTGACTTTGATATCGATATTAATTGGAGTGTTAGGAAAGGCCTCGAAAACTTCCTTCAATAATGGAATTCGGTTATCTTTTCCTTCACATTGGCATGCTGAGAAAGCAAGAGTTTTAAATGATTTTTAAAAGATAACTTACTTTCTTGATGAATAGAAGAGATAAAGTAGTAGTCATAATAGGACATTTACAAAATGATGAAAAGCATAAAAAAATGAAAAAAAAATTATATAAATGCAACAATTTAGATATAACCATTGTGACCATTTTGTATACTTTCTCTACTTTTTTCCCCTCTATGCATAATTTAATAGTTATAGTATACCTACATATTTAACCTGATCTTTTTATGTAAGTTTTTAAAATATTCCATTGAATAGCCACATATCAATTTAATTACTTTCTATTTAACCATTTCCCTTGAAAGGTAGCAGTGTCTGCCACTCCAAAATACGGCCGCTTTGGTATAAGGATTATTTCTAACTGAAGGCAATGGAGGAGAAGCAGATACAAGAAGGGCTCTCTGCCCCTCCCCTTTTTGCTTTAAAACAAGACTTACATTTGTACAAAAATGAATCATCCACAACCATAGACCCTTATCAGCACCAGAGGACTCTATATAACAAACTGACCAGCCTTTATCTTCCATTACTGTTCCACATATGTACATTCCCACAATTAGCCACCCTAGAAATTCAAAGTCCTTTTCCTTTGTCTTGTCACTTCTCTAAAAATATATTATTGTTTTGTGAAAATGCTATATAAACTCAGGTTCTAGCCATCTCTGAGTCTCTCCCGTGAGAAAAAATATTAATACACTTCTGCTTGTTTTTCTCGTATTAATCTCTCTTTTGTTAGAGTCTCAGCTGAGAATCTAGAAAGGTAGAAAGAAAAAGTTTTTTTCTTCTCTATAGCTTATCAGTGGTTACTGAGATTGTTTCTAAAGTTCTGCTCTGTTATCATCATTGAATTTTTCAGATGTTGAGAATAATATGTTTAGGCAAGAGAAATACACGCTACTTTAGTAATGTGTTGAGTGCAACTCAATTCAAAGAAAATTGAGTCATGAAAAAATTAAAAGAGGATTTCAATCATCCTTTATATTTCTTCGTATTTCCTGAACTTTATTTTGTCCAGATGGACAAGCAATATGGTGTAGCTAAAAACTGGCCTGGTGAGGAGAAAACCTAGATTAAGTCCTAGCTTTGTCATTTACTGACTGTATGACCTTAATTTACATCTTTAGGCCTCTTTCTTTATCTATAACAGGAAGAGACAGACAGTCTCAAAGGTCTCTTCACATTCAAAAGTTTTATGACTTTATGAGGGAGGTATAAAAACCAGAAAAAATTAAAACATTTTTTCTCTCTCAAATGATCTTTTCATTTTTATGAGGCTTTGGCTTTGCTCTACAAAGGGAAAAACAGGAAAAACTTCACTTCTGAAATTTTCTTTTACTTAAAAAATTATATTTTATTATTATTATTTTTAAATCTTTATTGTTGAAAGTATTACATAGGTCCCCTTTTGCCCCAAATTGACCCCTTCTAGCCTGCCCCTAATCCCCACCCATGAAATTCTCCTAACTTTCACAAGTTCACAATTGACACAACTATCAGAAAAGCGTGGCAAGTATAATCCTATTAATTACAAGAATGAGAAAGATATTTCCTCAAACCAACACAGCTTAATGATACTTACCTGGCAGGCAAAAACCAACAAACATCAGATCTAAATATCACTCAGAGATAGCTAATTTAAACAGTTTTCTAATTTTTATTTGCCTTCCTAAAATTTCCCAAAGAGAAATTTTACTGACCAATTTTAAATCTAGCTCACTGAGCAGTTAACAGTTCTTTTTGAAAATTAATATCAACAGATCCTTGACATTTAACCAAAGTTTTAAGTATATCCAAGCCATACCATGGACCATAACCTATAGCATCTCATAGCTTTACTGAGTTACATTTGAATCATTCAAAGCACAAGGCTGAATTGTGATAGTGCGGGAGACTATACCTGCTCAGCAACCTGTATCTCAAGGTGTATTTTCCATTCTAACATAACTAACAAATTGGGGCCAAGGAACATGTTTCTTTGTAAGATATGCTCTCTCAAAGGAAAGAAAACTGTTACGCTGCTAATTGAAAATTGAAGATGACTAGGAAAAGTGTGGTTTTTACTTACTTATTTATTTATATATATTTTTATTGATTTAGGGGGGGAAGGGAGAAGGAGAGAGAAGCATCCTATCTAATAAAGAGGGAATATGCAAACTGACCATCACAAAGATGGCGGCACCCAGTCCCCTCAGCCCCACCAGAGTCTCAGTGTCCTTTCAGCCCAGCCTGGGGAGGGTGGGGGAGGCAGGGGGGAGCAGGGGGCGTGGCGGCAGGCGCACGGTGTGGCCGGACCCACCCTCAGCCCCCCAGCAGCCCAGAGGCATAGGCAAGCCTCGGATGTCAGCCGCCCAGCCGCCCAAGGCCGCCCAAGGCTCAGGTAACCAGGGCCAGCTGAGGCTTGCACTGCCGGCAGTGGCAGTAGCAGAGGTGTGATGGGGGTGTTGCCTTACCCTGATCGCTGGATCGCCTCCTGCCCCTGAGGGCTCCCAGACTGTGAGAGGGGGCAGGCCAGGCTGAGGGACACTCCCCACTCCAGTGCATGAATTTTCATGCACCGGGCCTCTAGTCAATAATGAGAGAGAAACACTGATCAGCTGCCTCCTGCACAACCCCCACTAGGGACCAAGCCAGCAATCCAGGCATATGCCCTGCTGACTGGGAATTAAACCATGACCTCCTGGTTCATAGATCGATGTTCAACCACTGAACCACACTGGCTGGACTGGATGATTTATTTGAGAAACAGAATTCTCTTTAAAATTTAAAATATGGAGCACCTGAATGACATAGAATCAAATGTGAGACAATTAGTAAGGATCTGAAAGGGGTCCCTTCAATTTATTTTCATTTATTCATTTATTTGACTTATGATTACTCTAAGTTATAGTATTCCTGAACTAGAAGCTTTAGAGGTACAAAGTGTCCCCAGTAATATATGGGTTTCTTGTCATTGGTATTTGGCTTAAATGAACTGTATATAATTTTAGTAGAATGAGCTAATTAAATATCTGGACTTCATCTTTTCAGGGTGAAGATTTCAGATTACGCCTGAGAGAGTGTTTTGAGGGCAGTACTTTTAGCTGGAACTTACTATGACAAGAGAACATGCCTATATATCTAAGCCTCAACATAAATGAATACACTTTAATGTTAATGTTTAAGTTGCAAATGGGAAATATTACCTCTTTGAAATGTGACATCCAGTTTGCCAAGGTAAGGTGGGAGTTCCTTTAAAAGATATTATTGAAAAGAGTTAGCTCTCAAAAAATCAGTATTTTAATGTCTTACATTAAGACATAAATATTTGCTTCTTCAAAAAATAAAAGAACAAAACACTACATATGTAAGGCATCCTGTGGCAGAACATCTCCAAAGCAATTTAATCCTATAATTATGTGAGAATTCTCTGTACTTCCTTCTTCAATTTTGCTGCAAACCTGTAACTGTTCTAAAAACTAAAGTCCATTAAAAACAAAAAGTTCAGAAAATGTGTATCATGTCAAAATATCAAAAAATACAATATATATAATAAACAGCAGGATCACAACTATATAAAAAACTTACAGGATATTCAGTAAGATAGTATCCTATTAACATAAGTTTTCTTCAGGTGGTAAAACAGCATTTTCCCTCTATCAGGATTTACTACTAAAACCAGATTTTTAAAGGGTTCTTTCCCATACTGTGAGAGTAAAACTAATTTATATATTTAATCCAAATAAGATAAATTAAAGAATACTTCAAAGAATTGAACTCTAGTAGTTTTACATTTGAGGACTTTGGTAATTTTGTTAAATTACTTACAAAAATAAGACTCTATATATGTACATAGTGAGTAAATCTTTATTGAAACTCAGAATAGTTTTTTAAAATTTTCTTTGACATTCATTATTTAACCACTGTCATTTATTTTTTATTATTTTATTCTTTATCTGGCATTCACTGGTTTTAAAAATGTTACAGGCCCAAGACCTACTAGGTATTAGTTTATCAGGCATTTTTATACTTACACAGTATTTGAGATCTGAGATGTTTACATTGACCCCAGTTGATCTCTTTAGATTCTCATCATGTGACACAACCACTTGCTCATCTTTTGTGATATGACAGTCCAATTCCAGCATATCAGTTCCAATGGTAACTGCACTGAAGAAACACAAAGAATAATGACATTCTGAAACTTAAATTTGGAATTATAAATCAAACAGCAAAAAATTAAAAATCCATAATATTAAAATTTCTCAACACTGTCATCTATTATGATTTACTGATGTGAAAATATTCTAAAGGAACTCAGAAGAAGAGAAGCATGTTGTCTTTCCATAACTAGCTATCCTAACTTCTGTCATCCCAATAGAATGCAAAGAACACGGGGCCAGAAGTTAAGAGAGCTAGGTGTCAGTTCCTGCTTTGCTACAACTTGCTGTATAACATTGGGCAAGTAAATGCCCCCCCGCCCTGGGCCTACATTTCCACATCTATAAAATGAAAGGAGTGAAAAACAAGAAAAGGATGCCAGCTTTTGACACTTTAATTCAACATAGGATTAGAAATTCTAGCCAGGGCAATTAAGCAAGGAGAAAAAAAGGGGGGCGGGGTCCAAATTGGAAAGGGAATCATAAAACAATTCCACTGACAATAGCATAAAAAGAATAAAAAACTTAGAAATTAACTTAACCAAGAAGGTGAAAGGCTTATACAAAGAAAGCTACAAAACAATGTTGAAAGAAATTAAAGAAGAAATACATAATGGAAAGAATCCCTTGTTCAAGAATTAGAATATACTTAACATTGTTCAATGCAAATACTACACTGATCTACAGAGTCAATGTTATTCCCATCAAAATCCCAGTGATATTTTTGGCAAAAACAGAAAAAATCCACCCTAAAATTGATATGCAACCTCAAGGAACCCCAAAGAGTCAAAACAATCTTGAAAAAGAACAAAGTTGGAAGACTCACACCTCATGACTTCAAAACTTATTACAAAGCTACAGTGTAATGTAGTGTAAGACCTGACATTTTTTTCTTGTAATGCAAGTGACTGACTTAAGCTTTGATTGCCAAGGCATCCACTTAAAAGACGTATGCAAAGCATTATGTCTAAAAAACAATGTAGATGCCTTAATTAAAAAATACTTTTAAAGATGCTAACCATCATCTGAGCCTTCAGTGAGTCATAATCTCTGGTGGTGAAGGGCCTTGCCTCGATGTTGATGGCTGCTGAGTGATCGGGTGGAGGTTGCTGAAGATGGGTGGCTGTGGCAATTTCTTAAAATAAGACAACAATGAGGTTTGCTACATCAGTTGACTCTTCGTTTCACAAATGATTTCTCTGTAGCATGTGATACTGTTTGATAGCATTTTATCCAGTCAATCCTCTCAAACCCTGCCACTGCTTTAGCAACTAAGTTTATGTAATATTCTAAATTCTTTGTTATTTCAACTATTTTGTCAGCATCTTCTCCAGGAATAGACTCCACCTCACATTAGACTTTATGCATATCAGAACACTATTATAAGGAACACTCGAAAACATTAAGATAAAAAATTTAACCATAATCTCACATCCACACTATTTTACATTTTCTCCTCTTTATCCATGTTTTATTTCTGTTAATGCTCACCCAAGGATATTTTTTTCCATAGAATTTTAGAGGGGGAGAGGGGGTGGAGGAGGAAGAGGGGGGAGGGAGGGAGGGGGAGAGGGAGGGAGGGAGAGACAGAAACATCTGCGTGAGAGAGACACATCGATTGGTTGCCTCCTACATGTGCCCAGACCACTGGAGTGGGAACAAACCTGCAACCCAGGTATGTGTCTTTGACCAGGAATCGAACCCATGACCCTTGACTGCATAGACCAATGCTCTACCACTGAGCCACACTGGCCAGAGCTAATTTTTCTCCCTTTTTTTTCACTTTAGACTTTATTAGATTCCATTCCAAGAAACCACTTTCTTTGCTCACCTATTAGAAGCAACTCCTTATACATTCAAGTTTTATCATGAGATTGCAGCAATTCAGTAATGACTTCAAGCTCTACCTCTAATTCTAGTTCCTGTGCTATTTCCACACTTCTGCAGTTACTTCCTCCACTGACGTCTTGAAGCTCTCAAAGTCATCCACAAGGGTTAGGATCAACTTCTTCCAAACTCTTATTCATGTTGATATTCTGACCTCTTCCCATGTACCATAAATGTTCTTAACATCTAGAATGGTGAATCTTTTCCATAAGGTTTTCAATTTACTTTGCCCAAATCTATCAGAAAAAAATCACTAAAGCAGCTATAGCCTTACAAAATACATTTCTTAAATAATAAGACTGGGAAGTTGAAATGACTCCTTGATCCATGAGCTGCAGAATGGATGTTGTGCTAGCAGGAATGAAAACATTAAACTCAGGCCCGGCCAGCGTGGCTCCGTGGTTGAGCTTTGATCTATGAACCAGGAGGACAGTTCACATGCTGGGGTTTCGGGCTTGATCCCCAGTAGATGACGTGCAGGAGGCAGCCAATCAATGATATTCTCTCTCTTTCTCTCCCCCCCCCACCCCCTTCCTCTCTGAAATCAATAAAAATATATCTAAAAAAAAGAAAATATGAAACTCAGTGTACATCTCCACCAGAGCTCTTGGGTGACCAGATACATTGTCAATGAGCAACAATATTTTGAAAGGAATGTTTTCCTCCTGAGCATTAAATTCTCAATTTTAAAAGAGAATATTTGTTTGCCAACTATATCTTTGTTAGAGCCACAAATGTGTAAAAGTGAAATCCAAAAAGACATAATAAACAAAAACAGCTTTTAGGTTGATTATTTTTCTGTGTTTTTTAATTTCCTTAAATATTGTTGTTATATAATATTTAGAGAGGAAGGGAGAGGTAGGAAGAGAAACATCAATCAGCTACTTCCTGCATGCCCCACTGCTGGAGATGGAGCCCAGCAAACTGGGCATGTACCCTGACCAGATATCAAACTAGTGACCTCTTGGTGCATGGCTTGATGCTCAACCACTGAGCCACACTGGCCGGGCGTATGCTTATCTCTTAATAACAAGATAATAAATAAAAATTTAGAGCAATAGCAAGTATACTTAGGACAATTTATAAGTTATCCTAATAAATTATCCCAATTTGATATACAAATAGCTAGAACATAGCAAGAAATTTTTTTTTATCACTTTGGCCTTCAGAAATTTCCATAAACAACAATAGTATGCATCTACATTAATTGAAACACCAGTTATTTTGTAGCTAACTTTCTGAGAAGTTGATGACAAACACTGAAAAAAGTTAGGGAAGCCAGGCTTCAACTTTCTAGAAAAAGAAATTAAAACTCTAGCTATAAAAGAAGATGTGAAATTACTTGAAACTCCACAGAAGCTATGCATACAATTTACAACAGGAATTTTGTTAGGGAATTGATTTGAATTTCATTAACTTCTCACAATATTGAGGTTGTATTATCATTCCCATTTCACTGATGAGGTAATTGGTATTATATTAACTAGATAGTCTAAAAAATATTATAAGAATCAGGTCACTGATTAATTACTTTGACTGTCTGCCAACTTATACTTCCAGCTATTGCTAATACAATTTGTTTCTTTCTCTTACCATTCATGTTAATACCATAGGGATCAAATTGTCCTGTGGGTATTTACAAAGACAGCCTGGTTTAATAACCTAGTTTTATTAGCTCTTTTAAGAACCAGATTTTACATACTCAAGGGCTTAGTGACTGTGTGTGTGTGTGTAATATAATTCCTTAGTCTTTGGTTCTATGTTTATTATGGATGGGATTCTACCTTCATCCTGTCTTCTGCTAATATTCTGATTTGTTCTTGAGTACCCCGTTCCATATCTCATTCCGTAAGCAACTAGTAAGAGTTAGCACCAGAGCTAGGTGTTAGGGAAAGTTTGATGAGGAATGCCTATTTATGTAGTTTCAAAGTACCTCCCTACAAAAACGCTTTTTAATTACAGAGAATAAAGGAGTAACTTCCAGTGGAAAAGTCTCTCAGAAACCACTTGAACCAAATGACCAAAGTCAACATCACTGGCTCCTTCAAGCTGACTGCCGTGTCCTGTTAATGTCCCTGCTTTTTGGCACAATAAGTAGTGAGTAGTTTAATTTAACAAAGCAAATTAATAACAGTTATCAATTTGGTCAGAACACAAATGATTTCTTTTCTAATACGCATTCTTCTATACTTTACAAACACTCTACAATGAATATGCAGTACTTTTAAAATAGAGGGAAGAATCCAAGTCTTAAGCTCCTGCCACATGCCTGGGACTTCCTCTTCACCACTGCCTCCCAATGTTTCTTAACATTAATTCCAGAGTGAATTCACTTTGCAACTCCTCCGTGAAAGTACTTCCTTGTCACTTCAGATTACAACGATTCTTACAGACAGGAGTTCATTAAACTGGCAGTTCCCAGCCATTTTGGTCTCAGGACTCTTTCACTGACTACCTCAAAGAGCTTCAGAAACTGACGTCTAAAAAATTCATTTATTTGAAAATAAGAGTAAACCCATTTCATGGTAACATACACTTTATGTTAGAGATTGAGAAAGCGATGAGGAAAGATGCTTGCTCCCAAGTACTGAAGAGCTACATTCATAACTTAAGATGTTATTGAAAGCATTTGATAAACCAAATTAAAGAACTTTTTGTAAACTGTGAGATGCATTTATTTCTCTTTGTCAGTCCTAATTATTTCTTTAGCCCCACTACAATACAGTCTTAAGGTCCTTACAATTTCCTAGACAAACCTGGTCTACATATCTTCACATCTTAATCTCAAACATTTCACATTCTTCCTCTCTGCCAAATTATAGCTCTTCTAGTCCTGGTATCTTTTCAATTTTCTGGTTAATCTTAACCTGGCTTCCCACACCAACTATTTATACTTCCTCTAATATCTATCTTCTCATCTTCACCTACATGTCATAATATATATATGCTTTACGAAGTGTGTATCTAAATGTGTGTGGGGTGTATCTCAGTGGAAACTGTACACATGAAATTATACACATATTTAGCTATAGCTAGCTAGAAATATAATCCCAGTAGAAAAAATAATTTAAATTATTCTATTTTATAGTTTATGACAGAAGGAAAGAGTATGCACTTTAAAGATGTAAGAGACTCTTGAGATTATAGTTAAAAGGCATATTATAGAACAGGAAAAGTAAGCCATGACAAATTCAGGGGTATAGGATTTAGATGAAACTGAAATGTGGAAAAGCATACCTTTGGACCTGGTAACAGGAAAAATAACCTCTAAAATGTCTTTGAATGATGACAAGCAGGACCAAAACATAAGCCAAGTTTTCCTGGTTTCTTAGCTGTCTTTATATACATAAAAATGGTTTTAAAATTACATAAGAAAAAATCAATATGGATAGATAATGTCTTTCACAGGGTTTAACTTCTCACATTCCCTGTTTTAGATTAGATTATGGGTTCAGGCCTGTATGAGAATTACTGGGTAGACACATAATCCTATTCATAAACAGCAGCCAGTGTAACAGTTGTTTCATTTTCTACTTTTCTCTTTCTCTTCAAGACTAATTAGCATTACACACAGTATGTTCCTTGTTATAAATGTCTTCTTTCAACTTTGGAACTATAGTATCTTTTGATTACCCAAACTCTGATGTAGTTTCTTCAGTTATGCAGAAGCCAGACACACTATTTGTAACACTGGAGACTAACTGCATAAAAAAGCAATTTTAGTAATATAGAAACAACTATATTATTCATAAGTGGATGCGACATGTATACTATCTTCATTTTGTGAATCATCATCACTTTAAACATAAACTGTAAATCTTTTATATACTTACTGCTGAAATGCTGCCATTGTATTCTCCAAATTTTCTCCAGCACCTGTAAAAACATTAAATGTAAACTTCATTTACTTATATACTCTGAACATTTCATTTTTCTATAAATTCATTTTAATAAGATACATCTTTAGAAATGTTCTAAAGAGTATAATGGTATCTTTATTTTTTAGCTGTACCGGGAAGAATCGAAGATCAAAACACAGACACAACAGCACAGAAGTGTGAGAGCACCTAAACATGATTTGTAAACTGTCATATCTGCTTGTCATAGAAGAAAGACAGAAGAGGACTTGGTACCTATACACCTCCCCGAGCAGAGTTCCAATCTCTCTCTTCTGTATTTACATAGTCCCTTATACACCTCTCTACCATGCATTTATCATATTATAGCATAAGCTATTACCTATCTCCTTCCTTCCCCATTAATTACGTAAGACAAGTGACTGTACTTTAATCACCTTGGCTGAAAGCAGGATACTATAGTAGTTGAGAACGGGACTCCGGAGTTCTGATCTTTCTTCTAAAATCTATGTGATGTTTGTGTTACCTTGGGAAAGTTACCTAATCTCTGTTAGACTGAGCTTTCTTACCTGTAAGAATGAGGATAATGGTTACTAGAGTTGTTGCAGAATAGAAAACAGATGAAGTAAATATGGAGATTATAGTTTTTTTCCAAAAGTAAGTGCTGTTCTGAGGTTAAATGACTTTAAAACATCCAGCTGGTGTCTGTTTTCATCAAAAACTATGGAAATATGTATAGTCAGATAACCAATATTTCAAGAACAAAGCACTCTAAAATATTACAAAAAAAACTAGAGTGCTAAAATGGTTATTGTTAAGTAAACTAGTGACTGCTTGTTGTCTCAAAAAAAACAAACACAAAAAAACAAACAAACAACCCAAGTTGAAAGAATTCTGAAGCCAATTTGAAGGCATTTTCACCAGCCAAACCTGAAACAACGTTAGTATCAAATGAATGATAGTAACAAATTTTAAACTACTAGACAAAATAGGAAATTCTCAGTCTATTTTGATAAATGGAAAGTTTGATGAGGAATGCCTATTTATGTAGTTTCAAAGTACCTCCCTACAAAAACGCTTTTTAATTACAGAGAATAAAGGAGTAACTTCCAGTGGAAAAGTCTCTCAGAAACCACTTGAACCAAATGACCAAAGTCAACATCACTGGCTCCTTCAAGCTGACTGCCGTGTCCTGTTAATGTCCTTACTTTTTGGCACAATAAGCAGTGAGTAGTTTAATTTAACAAAGCAAATTAATAACAGTTATCAAATTGTCAGAACACAAATGATTTCTTTTCTAATACGCATTCTTCTATACTTTACAAACACTCTACAATGAATATGCAGTACTTTTAAAATAGAGGGAAGAATCCAAGTCTTAAGCTCCTGCCACATGCCTGGGACTTCCTCTTCACCACTGCCTCCCAATGTTTCTTAACATTAATTCCAGAGTGAATTCACTTTGCAACTCCTCCGTGAAAGTACTTCCTCGTCACTTCAGATTACAACGATTATTACAGACAGGAGGAGTTCATTAAACTGGCAGTTCCCAGCCATTTTGGTCTCAGGACTCTTTACTGACTACCTCAAAGAGCTTCAGAAACAGACGTCGAAAAAATTCATTTATTTGAAAATAAGAGTAAACCCATTTCATGCTAACATATATTTTATGAAAAATAACTATCTTCCAAAAAATTTAATGAGACGAGTAGTACTGTTACATTTTTGCAAATCTCTTTAATGCCTGGCTTAATAGAAGGCAGCCAGATTCTTCTATCTGCTTAACATGTACCTGAATTCAACAAGGGGTAGTTTTATAAGTTCGTTGCCATGTGGAATCTGAACCACATAAATGTCCTTTTCATACTCTGTTACATACAAACCCACTGGTCCACTGTGAACTTTGAATAGATTTTTCACCCATTTATGGCTTTATGATATCATCTAGTAATCTTTTGGAAAATACCGATTCACTGAATTATGCTAATCTTCTAAATGCTGACACATATCCTTATATAAAATATATTTTAAAATCTCATTTGTTAACATCTGATCTCATTAGGAGAATCTTTGAGAATTAGAAAGCTATCAAACTCACAGTGGCAGATGCAAGTTTTCAAAATTGTAAATTTTGCTTAAAAGTTCAAATTTAATCATTGGCACTACCTTCATAGAAGGCAGCTAGGTTATTATTATTATTATTATTTTTTGCTAATGAGAGATACACTTTATTAATTTTCAAGAACATGTCTGCTGAATATTCAAGTATCCATAACCAGTTGTCAGTTTTTTTTAAGTAAAAATGTTGTTCTGTGGGGAAAAAAGGTAAATTCAGCTCACAAGTCAAATGACTGCACAAGTGCTTTTTCTCAAGACAACCATCATCATACTTGGGTATGCAGCAAAAGTAACTATCCCTAATTATGTCACACAGAATATGTATAGTTGAAGGTTGAAATTTAATAACATTAATAATTTTTACTAACACATCAAAGATATTCTTAAGTGAAACTGCCAGTTTTTCTTATTGATTTTAGAGAAAGAAGAAGGGAGAGTGAGATCAATTAGTTGTTCCACTTATTTATGCATTCATTGCCTGATACTTGTAAGTGCCCTGACTGGGGATCAAACCAGAGACCTTCTGGTGCATGGGACAAATTACTTATTAGATTTATATGGGGAAAGCCTAAAGAGTAACTAAATTAAGAGTATGTCATTCCTCTCCAAAGAATTATTTGGTGTTAGCACTTCTCTCATGAAATTCCTGCTTTTTTAAGGAATGGAGATACTTTCATTCCACCTTATTTTTAAAAATTTATTTTATGATTTTAGAGAGAGGAAGGGAGAGGAGGAGAGAGAAACAGCGATTAATTGCCTTCCACACGCATCACGACCCACCCGGCATCGAACCAGCAAACTGGCTATGTGCCCTGACCAGGAATCAAACTGGCGACCTTTCAGTGCACAGGATGATACTCAACAAACTGACTCACATCGGCCACGGCCCAAAAGTGATCTTTATCCTCAAACTTATCACCTGTTAAATCAATCTGTGGCAACATGCCCAGACTGTGACAGTACACGCTTAATTGCAAGGGTGAAAAATTAGAAGGAAAGGTTAAGATTTGGTCAGTTGGTCCAGCTGGTGTGGCTCTGGTTAAATGTCATTGACCCATGCACCAAGAGGTCACTGGTTTGATTCCTGGTCAGGGTACATGCCCAGGTTGCAGGCTTGATCCCCAGTAGGGGGCATGCAGGAGACAGCCGGTTGATGTTTCTTTTTTTAAAAATATTTTTTATTGATTTTTTTACAGAGAGGAAGGGAGCGGGATAGAGAGTTAGAAACATCAATGAGAGAGAAACATCGATCAGCTGCCTCCTACACACTCCCTACTGGGTATGTGCCCACAACCAAGGTACATGCCCTTGACCGGAATCGGACCTGGGACCCTTGAGTCCGCAGGCCAACTATCTATCCACTGAGCCAAACCAGTTAGGGCTGATGTTCCTTATTGATGTTTCTCGCTCTCTTAAAAAAACACTTTTTTAAAATAAAAAAACATTAAAAAAAGATTTGATCAGTTGATTTTTAAAAATTCTTTGACCATTAATTCCTATTAAGTATACTTTTTTGAAGCCTGTTGCTTAATTCAATTGGTTCATAGAGACAGATTAGAGAGTATTAAAGTATGTTATTTCCCTGCTATCTTATCTCTAGCTGAAATAAATATATATACCATATAATTCCAAATACAGGACATTACTTCAAAATGTCCAGACAGTAAAGTTTAGGAGTTATATTTTTTCTCTTCTCATTTCCATATTTCCAAGTTTCCTATAATGAACATGAGTTACTTTTACAATTGGAAAAATAATAACAAAACCCTTAATTTCATAAAGGAATTAAGAAAATGGCCCTTGATTATACTGCTTGCTCTCCATTTAATCCAAAGGGTATATCTTTGGTTCTGTTGATGTTTCATCAATACATTGTAGTTACAAAATGTGCTCTTGGTCAAATAAATTTAAGAAACACATGGAAAGTATCTAACATGTAGCAGATAATTAGCAGACAATAAGCTATTATTTTTAAGCTATTATTTTAATTATATATTAGTATCTGTACTAGAGGCTAGAGACAAAATTAATAAAATCTAAAACTTGGCCTAGTAATGGAAGCTGATGAATTAATATATCCTATTACAATATAATGCAATACAATGTATGCTTTAAAGGGGTAAGAGCAAAGCAAGCCTACAGCATTTAATTTCCAAGACAACCACTTTCAAGGACAATGTTAAAAAAGACAAAAGTATTCATTAAAACTTTGAAAACATAAGTATAGGGTGATCTCAATCTTCATAATCAACTCAAAGTTCTATTGCAAAATGCAAATGTGGATCCCCTATATCCATGCTTATATTTTCAATTTTACAAATTTTCAGCGTGCTTTCATATGTACCTAGTCCTCTAACAACTCAAAGAGAAGCAAGGCAAATGCTCTCCATTTATAGATAAGGAAAACTCAGGCTTATTCCCAAGGCTAATTAGTGGTAGGTCCAGCATCTGACTCAGGAAAATGCTTTTATAGCAGACATAATATAGTACACATTAGGAGTTCCAAGTTATAGCAATTCAGGTGTATATACTTTAAACAAATATAGCTATCGATATTTCAGTCTCAGAATGGTTATACATCTGGTTTATATGAAATATCAGGTATTTGTCCTTAGGGCAATTATAGTATTAGCCCAAATGTTAGTCATATGCACAGAGAGACTACTGATTGCTGTTATCAGTGTCCAAGAAAAAAAAAAAAAGCAAGCAAGGAGACTCCTTCCCAGTTTATTATTTTCCTTGAGTTACAAAGTGTGTGTGTGTGTGTGTGTGTTTAAAATAATTATCTCCTCTATCACTCTGGACTCAACTGTATTATTTGGTGTAGATGCTCCACACAAAAGCATATGAAGCCACTAACACACTGAAACTCACTACAGTGCTTTAGCCCAGCATACAAGCAGAGTAAAACAGACTTTGAGCCTGCAGATATCTTAAGATTATTTCTTCTAAAATAAAATTTAGATCACCCATAATGACAGATTAGAGAGCTTTTTAGAGAATCTAGTTTTGTTTTGGTCTGGGTTTTAAGCAAGCACACTTTTTGAAAATCAGTAAACACAATTGCAGTGTGTACCGCCCATCCCCAGAATAGGACTATCACCACTGAAAATTGCTTCTATAGCAACAACTTAAACAAAAAGTTGGTTTGGGGCTTTAATGGTTGAAGGCGTATTAGCAGTTACATGTACATTTTATAGTTGAACTATGCATTTATTAAAATGCAGATAAATCAAATGAGAAATAACAAGGCGTTTAGCAGGTGACCCCTGAAACACTTGGATACTTTTCATGAGTGGGAGACTAGCATAACCATGGAAGTTAGTCTTTAGTACTACGTGTAACTGATAAAATTATACCGATGAATGCTATTATTTCTGTAACATTTAAAACCTTATTCCTGTCCTAACTGGTTTGACTCAGTGGAGAGCGTCAACCTGCGGACTCAAGGGTCCCAGGTTCGATTCCAGTCAAGGACATGTACCTTGGTTGCGGACATATGACCAGTGGGGAGTGTGCAGAAGGCAGCTGATTGATGTTTCTAACTCTCTATTCCTCTCTCCCTCTCTGTAAAAAAATCAATAAAATGTTAAAAAACAAAAACAAAAAACCTTGTTCCTGGCCAGTTCTTGTTAGAAAAGGAGTGATGGTACTAAGTCAAGTTTTAGATTATGAATCTAGAAATTTACCATTTTAAGTATTAGGCTACAAATTCCAAGCAATTTTAACCTAGTTTTACATTCATTTCCAAAGAAGAGTTAACGTTGATTGAAATGATCCAATTTGACAGTTTATACATCATACTTCAAATGAAACAGACAATACTCAATAATGAAGAGGCAAAGATTGGACCTTCTGTGACTGCTGTCTGGGAAATCAGAGGGTGGACTATCTAGTCTCCTAGCAAGACATCTTAACAAAAGAAACTTTTTGCTTTCTTTAAACAATACCGTCCCGTCATAAACGAAATCATCTTTTCATCTTTTGGAAACCCACGTGTCCTTGCTGGGGTGTGGGTGGGGTTTTAAAAAACCACACGGGTGTGCAGAGTTGGGCACCTGGACGTTCCAGTTCCTGTCCCAGGCCGGCCCAAGCTCTAATGGTGCCCCTGGAAAGGGTACCTGGCTCAGGGACCCGGCTTCCCTCTCTCTCCAATTATCCTGCTGAGTGGGGGTGGGGAGGGGCTGGCCCAGGGTCTGCAACGCCAGGGCGGCAGCACGCTCCAGGTTCCCGCGGTTCCTCAGCTCCGAAAACTGCGGCCCAGGATCTCCCCACAAGCCCCCCGCCCCCGGCTCCCTGGGAGCAGCCCGTTCCCGGCCCCCGCCCCCCCGGCCCCGAGCCTTCCGGCTACCCCCGGCCCCCCCCCCACCGTGCCTCGCTGCGCGACCCTTCTCGCGTCCGCTGAGAAACTCTCCGTCAACCCCATTCTCACCCGGGTCCCGCCTCCTCCTGAGAATCCCGACATCGCTGCACCCAAGAAATCCTCACCTTGGCTTTGTCTCAAGACCCCCTTCCTGTCCCCAGGAGACCTTCCCTACACATCGCCTTCACCTCCGGGGGAGCCCCCTATTCACACATCCCCATTCTTCCTCAAACTCGGCGTATTTCCACCCGCCAGCCTTTTGTGGAGCTTCGAAGGACCTAAGGGGAGGGGGGGAACACAACAAAAAGGCCCCCCCATTTCCGCCATCGGGTTCCGGGGACCCCCTCACCTCCGCGGTGAGAGATGTGTTTACTGAGGAACCGTTGTTTCTTTCTCTGGTGCAGCAAGGTCGGGTACTTGAGCAACAAGAATGAGGTCACCAAGTACCCTCCCAGGGTGGAGAGAAGGTAGTAAGCCGCGGTGGACATCTCGGCAAAGTGTGGGAAGTCTCCCGCCGCCAGGCCCTCCGAACTCCACTGCGGCGGTCGCGAGGACGGCGGCGGCGGCTCCGGGCCAGCTCGCCCCCAGCCGGTGCCTGCGGCGCAGCGCACTTGTTCGCGCCCGCCCACCACGCAGGCGCAGCCGGCCCGGGCCGCAGCAACAAAGGGGCTGCGGCACGCAGGCGCGCTCCGCGCCAGTGCGGGGAAGGCGCCGGCCCAGGACCTGTCTTTGTGGTCAGAAGCAGGTCCACACTGCGGCGAAAGCTTGGAAACCTGACAATGCCTTCGCCATCACTCGGGCAGAAAGGGCCTGGCATAATTTGAAAATCCACGTAAAAAAGGAATGATTCCACCGTGCGTCTTAGCCTCTGCTCTAGGAAATGCAAGGAACTGTTACCGATGGAGTTAAAGCTTGTTAAAACAAATAATAAACCCATCCATTTGTCTAGCCAAGAGAGAACTTTCCCTATAGTAACATGTACCCATGCAAGGTACCAATTTATCAGTCAAATATTTGAGGGACTGGCTCCTCTTTAAATTATTGTGAAAAGACACGATGCTTTCTACACGTTAGGCAGTCAAGAAATATTTGTTGACTTACGAGTCCATTTAAAATAAGGAAACGCTGACAAGGCCATAGTTTATCACTCATAAGTCTTAGGAAGACAGGAAACTGAATTCCAAAAGTCCCAACTAGTTCCCCTTTCACCCCACACATTCCAATCTATTCTAAGAGTCCTAGTTTAAATGCAAAAGAATGAACCCCGGGGCAGAATATTTGGCCAGAGCAAGTCTTCCACTGAGGTAGAATGCAGAGTGATTATTTAAAATCTTGTGGTTCTTGTCTCCGGCCTTAAGCAAATTATTCTCTTCTGTTCCTTTATCTGTAAAATGAGATTTATTTATTTATTTATTACTAAATAAAAACCTTCAATTCTCACATTCTATTATTGATCTTGATTCCCCGAAATGCTAGCTTCCTTTAAGAGGAGTAAATAATATTTAGAAGATTTAAATCAGGGGCCTTCAATAGATTTTAAAAAGTAGCAGAAAAGATTTTGTTCAGTTTATCAGCAGTAATCTATTTCTTTTTTAAATTTAAATTTTTATGTATTTTTAACGATTTTAAAATTTATTTGAGAGAGTCATTGATGTGAGAGCAATACATGGATCAGCTGCCTCCTGAAATCCCCCTACTGGGGATAGAGCCTGCAACCCTGTCATGCCCCATTGGAATCCGTGACCTCCTGGTTCATAGGTGGATGCTCAACCACTGAGCAACACCGGATTTGAAAACAATGAAGGCCCAGCAGGCTCAGGAAGAATCTGTAGGGAAATATCATTTTTCATAACTATTGTGTAATCTGAATTAGGTGTGGTAGACATGGAGTGTTTAAAGACAAATACCACAGGCCCAAAATGGCATCATTCATGCTAAAAGCCCATGATAAACCTAGATTTTTTTTTTTCAAGAAAAACGATTTTAAGTATAATGTTACATGCAATAAACATTAATATTTCGAGAAAAACTATTTTAAATATGTTACATGCAATAAACATCAATATTCCAAGAATATTTATTGCATGTAACAACCCTAGATTTAATGCCTAATCTAACTGGAGTTTCAGCCTCTCCCAGAAACATAATCTTAACCACCAGTATGGGAATTTTCTGGTCATCTGTAAGGTAATCTGTCACATGGGCCCCCATAGAAAGACGAGGTAATCTGTATGATAAACCTTTCTCTTTTCCTAAAGGAAAGGGTACCCCAGCCCTGCTCCGTGATACACTCTGGCTCTTTCAGCATCAGTTTCCCCAAGGAGGCAGGAGGGTGATACATCTGGGGGCTCCCCTGCCCTCCTCTCAGAGCCAGAGAACAGGAGACGCGGGGAGTCCCTGCTGAGTTGGCTCCAGCGTGCGCTCCGCGGAGATAGTCGTCTCCGTCTTCCGAAGCTTTTGGTGGGGGCACTTCGCTACGGGGAGCGCTCCTCTGGTCTGTGGTCCAGCGCCCCCGCGCGGAGGCGCCCGTTCCCCGACCGACCTGGCTCCCGCGCTCCCCCTAGCGGTCGCCGCGCGTCCTTGCTCTGGCCCAGGCTCTTCACTGGCGCTGCTCACGTGGCTGCATTCCAGGCCAGTAACTGCTGTAGTTCAGAGTCACCAATGGAAGGGGAAGAAAGGGGATGGCGGCTGAACAAGATCCAAGTGGGCCCAGTATTTAGGATTGAGCTTTCTCCTTCCACCCAATTCCGCCTCCAGGCGCGCCCCGCCTCACCCCTCCCAAAATGCAGTTTTCTTCATTTTCATTTGCTTTCATTTCAGCTTTACTTGGGAACCATCCAAAAGCTTCTGACTACGTGAAGGTCAAGTGTACCATTGTGCAGCTGTGTTTCTTTTCCAGAAGAACTAAAAATATTGCCGGTGGTGGTGAGGGTCAGAGAAGGAGGTAAGGGTCCTGAGAAAGGAGGCCCAAAACTGGGAGCTGGAGACCTGGGCACTAGGTGACAGCTCTTAGCCCTTTCTGATCTTGTTTTTACTCACCTGTAAAAGGAGATTAAAATGCCTGTTCTGCCCACTGTTGGGGCAGAAGAAAGTAATATAATTGGTCAAAACATTGTTTTGAAAAATACGCAGCACTGTCTTTATATAAGTAAGCACAGTGTCATTATTTATGATGTACCCCAGATCATTGACAGAAACCGTATTCAAGCTATCTGGGCATGAAAGCACACTTTGGAAGTTATCAAGTAGTTGCCAATAAACCTAATATATAGAAAAATACTTAAAAGCACCAGAGTATTTGGTGGATAGGAAACCATGAGCTTCAGAGCAAGTTAGAGTTGGACAGTCAAAGAATACAAGAGTCCTCCCATACATTAGAAGGGCTTGGTAGCAGCCTCCAGTGATGGATCCAAAAACTCTCATGTTCCAAAAAAACCTTACATAAAACAGCATAATTTATACTCTTTTTATAAACTTGCAAAAACAAACAAAATAAAAGTGTATCTATAATTGCCTTACAAGAGAATTGAAACCTATCGCATAAAAAGCAGTTTAAACCTCATGGTAAAGAGCAATTGAAACCTAATGCATACAAAACCAATTTACCAACTGTGACACACCAATGAACAGGTACTCATTTGGAAGTAAAGCACTAGGGAGGGATAGTTAGCTCCAAGTCCAAAAATCGAAAGGGTGGCTGCTGAGCTTGAACAGGCCCTGGAAGTGGAAGTGTCCCCTCAGGGTGCTTCGGGAGAGCTGCAGTCAGCTGCAATACAGTAGCATCAACCTCTGAAGTAGGCTGAGCTGGGGTGGAAGTATGACCTCTTCAGTGGACTGTGGGAGGATGAGCTGAGACCTCCTTCTCAGTTGCAGATGGTTCAGCCTCTTTAGGGGGCTCTGAAATTAACACTGATAGGCACTGGATGCTGAGCTTCACCGAATCTAAAGGTGAGACAATAACCTCATGATGTACTGAAGGATGAGCTACAACATCCATAGAGGATTTTGGAGACTGAGTTCAATCCTCAGCTGCACTGGAGAAGGCTGTACACCAGTAAGAGGCATGTGAGGCAGAGCTGAGCTTTTTGCTGGATTGAATATTGTACATATTCAACGTAGGGTGGATGCCTATCTGGAACTCCCTCATGGACTAACAAAAATGTCAATGGCTCAAAGGACACACAGACTGAGCTAAGGCCTCTTGTTGGAGTGGAAGCTCAGCTGAAGCCTCCTGAGGGTTTGGAGAAGGTTCCATTTTCTCAGGGGCCTCTGTAGGCAGAGCTGAGGCTTCCTGTTGGAATGATGGAAGTTCAACCTCTTCACAAGGGCTTTGCTGATCCCAAGGGCAGGCTCGGTGGGTCCCCCAGGGATGAAGGTCACCAGGACAGAGTGCAGGGCCAACTCCAGAGGCTGAGCTACCTGGACCTATAGCCACAACAGCTGCCATGTGAACAGGAGCCGTGGGGCCCACAGGTGCAGCCCAGACATGAATGGCAGAGGTCCGAGCATAGCAAGTGACCCAGGCAAGTGGCGTGCCGGCATCATGTGCTGAGTGGGAGCCCAACAATTGGCAGCCATGTCACAAATGGCAGCCATGTCATGCATGGGCCCCTTAGCAACCAAGCACCCCTCCCCCACCTCAGGTTTCAATCTTTATTTAGGCAACCTTTATTATTCTTGGGCTGAGAGTGACTGCACAAGAATGAGCCTTTTGTTTTGTTTTGTTACCACCAGGGACCAAGTGGTTCTTTTCCCCTGCAGAAAAGACAACTACCTCCTGATGGATGTCCCCTCCCCGCTCACAGTGAGGCAGGATTTGGGCTGCACCCCTGGGTGGCCTCAGAGTCCAGAAGCCCATGGATGGTGGGATGGGGGTTTTAAGGAAGGTGGGGGTTAGGGGGTGCTGCAGAGCTTCCCAAGGAAGTCACAGAGCCTGGCATCCTGGAAAATTCAGAAGGGCCAGTCCAGTCTGGCAATCTGAACTCCTCCTCAAAGCTAAAACCTACAAGACATTCTTCCTCCCCTTGGCCATACTGCTTCCAAGAGAAGTAGCTGACCTATAAAATACACCAATTAGTGCGGAGGGGAGGGGAAATGTTGCTATTTCTTCTAAATTCTCAGTATCCATGTCTGATTCTTTTTTAAAAATATCCTCATCCAAGGATAGGTTTATTGATTTGAGAGACAGAAACATGGATATGAGAGAGAAACATTGATAGGTTACCTCCCGTACATGCCCAGACCGGGAATCAAACCTGCAACTTAAGTATGTGCCCTGGCCAGAAATCGAACCTGCAACCCCTAGGTGCACAGGACTATGCTCCAACCAAATGAGCCACCTGGCCAGGGCCCCATGTCTGATTCTTAGTTCACCACTATAGACAGGGGCTACCACTGAATGAGAGATGACTCCAGGGTGAGCAGTTCATTCTGGGAAACAGTGTCTGCAACCAAGAGAATAACCCTTTACTGTGGTGTGGGAAAACATCCCCCTCCCACCTTGGCTCAACACAGTCATTGATCTAGAAAAGTAAAGCATCCAACAAGTCAACACTACATCCAATAAAGAAAGGAAAATGCCTGGCAAGCATATGAAATAGCACTCAAAACACACTAATTCTGCTACTAAAAACATTCACTGGTCAAATTGCCTATCAAAATCAAATTAGACCATTTTTTAGTTTCCCAAATCCAAAATATTTAGAGTATGACACCCACTGAATAATTATCAAAATTTCATCTATGACAAGTTCTCACCTATTGACAATCATTTATTCAACCAATCTTTGATGAGCACCGGCTAATGCTATGTGCAAGACACTTTGCTAGGAGATGCAAGGGATATAAGATTAATATCCTATATAATAAGAGAGGAATATGCTAATTATCCATTATGTCCTGAGGCATAACGACCGACCCCCTGACCTACCTTGTAAAGACCAGATCACCGATCTGCAGGAGGGTGGGGCAGTGAACTACAAGCGGGCAGCGGAGAGCTATAGGACAGGGCAGGGCAGCAAGCAAGTGGGAGGCGGAGAGCTACAGGAGGGGGCAGGCCAGAAAGCTATAAAGGGGGGTGGGGGAAGCTACAGGAGGGCAGGGCAGTGGATGGAGAGCTACAGGAGGGTGGCAGCGACCTACTGGTGCATGGATTTGTGCACAGGGCTACTAGTAAGGATATATAACCCTTAGTTTCATATAAAGATAGTACAAATATATACAAGGTAGACTGAGTGTCATTAAGAAAAACAAAATGCCAAATAAGTATGTAAATATACAAGTTCTTTTTTAAAGGAAACCCAACCACAAATTATAATTTAACTCAGCATATACAAAGCTATCAATCCTAAATACTATTTGCTAGGCCTTCAAAGAGAAATTAACATTAGCTGAACTGCCCTGCCAAAATGCCCTGGGATAGTGTAATTCAGTCAGCGTGCAAGAGGCAGCTGATCAGTGATCCTCTCTCATCATTGATGTTTCTATCTCTCTCCCCCTCTCCATGCCTCTCTGAAATCAATAAAAATATATTTAAAAGAGAGAGAACCACACCTGATTTCTTAAAGTAAAAACTTTAACTATAGAAGATGTACTAAAATCAAGTTGGCGAGAAGTGGCATAGTCCCCTCTACATACAACACATAAATACTTGACCCTTAATTCATTCCCTTCATTTTCCAAACAACCCTCCAGCAACCAGACTCCCCTGAGGCCTGCAAGGAGGCAGAGCCTGCTTTATCAGACCAACCTGCCAATCCCTGCACTTGATGGTGCACTCACAAAATGGCATTTCCCACTTGCAGATGACTGGATCATTAGCACTATTTTTTATCATCTCTCTCTCCTATCCAAGATCTGGCCTCGTCTCCTCATTGCTTTTTCTACCAAATACAAACTCAACTTTATTTCAAGGACTTCCATCAACTCTCCCACCAACCAAACCAACTCACATATCCTCTCGGCCTCATCCCTCCTCACCTTTGTTCTCTGCTCTCTGTAGTCCTAATTCAGCTCTCACCACCTCATTCACACTGCCATTACTCAGGTATCTGTCCTTCCTATAGCTTTCAGTAACTCTTGGGAATCCATCACCTCCTTCAAGACCCTTCATTAGCATCCTTCCTCAACTATTACGTCACTGCTTTTAGTGTTGGGAAGGGATGGGTACACAAGAGAGTAGGGTGTTGAATAGAGAAGGATGGTGGTGTCCCTTCCCACAGACACTGTCAGCTACACAGGCTACTCCAGGGCTACCATCCAACAGGAGCCACAAGACAGTAAACACACAGCCATCCCCTTGATGTCTACTCAGATTTGACAAGCTTCCCTATGAAGGGTTCATCACTTAACAGCAGTCAAGGAATGAGGGAAATAGGAAAGCTGGTAAGGCAGAATTGTGGCCTTACGTGGGGAGAAAATCCCGTTTATATTACTACACAGGAGGGAGCAGGATCTGAATTAGAATATTACAAGAGTTGTTTAATAAGAGATTCTGACCCAGAGCTAATCTGATGGGCTGTTAATCAGATGGCAGAGACTCAGCCCACGTTCTAAAAGCTCGTCAGTCAGTTGGCAGGGGATGGGGGGGGTGGGGTGTGGGGAGGTAGAGGAGACACACAGCTATGCTTAATGATGTATCAAACCAAAGTGTTAATGAAAATAAGTAATCACAAGGGTAGGAAGGATGATGGAATTCAGACCTGGTTTGGAAGGCTTCCTGGAGGAGGCGAGTACTGAAGAAATGGTTTGGTGAAGAGAAGGGATTCCAAGCCATGCACTATCTCAGAGATGAGCTTGGCCTGAGATATTCATAAAGAACTAGTGAATTTATTCCTTAACGTGTCTATTCAGATATCTAGTCCTTTCAAGCTCTTTGACTCTTATTGAGATAAGATTTGGGGGCTCCAAGTCTATATGAATTAATATTGCGTGCAAGGTTTGCATCTATCTTATAATGTGGGTAGCTTGGGAGGGCAGAGAAACAGACTAAAACATGGTTTTGGTCTTGTGAAGGGTTCCTTCAGAGCTTTTTCACTGAAAGGGGCAGAAAGCCAATGTAAACTGCTGAAGTGGGAAAGGAATAAAGGGATTCACTGGTTTCCCAAGTTGGGAAGTTCTGAGGCTTTAGGCATGGCTCAATTCAGGGGCGTAGTGATAGTCACCCCTCTCTCTCTCACCTTTGTGGGGCAGCAGAGTGTGGGTGGGGGTCCAGTAGGCAGGGAAAAGGACCCAAGAATCCCGCTGGGAGCAAGAGATAGAAAGAGGTGATTCAGGTACTGTGATCAGCTCCTGTGGATTCTTCTAGAGACACTGAAAAATCCTGGAAAGCCAGCAACTAAGAAAAAGGTACTCAAGTTCCTACAGTAAGAAAGTGAGCACTTGCCTGTCGTCATCCCATGCCACCTCCAGAAGACCCTGTTACATCACTCTGGGATTTGGCTTCCTTTTTTTGACAGACACTGTTCACACACATTTTAATCTGTATTTATGAAGTGCCTGCTGTGTGCAGAGGGGCAGGGCATGGAGTAATGAGCCTGCTCTCAGACACCCCACATCTGGCCCCCCAACCTGAGCTCCATCACAGGGATTCCCCTGTGCTCACACTATTTCCTCTGCTGAGACCTTCCTCCCAAGCTGCACCTGGCCAACTCTGACTCAGCTGAGATTCAGCTCAAAAGCCTCCCCTCCTCAGGAGAGTCAGATGCTACCTGGTACCTATGGTGATGGAGTTTGTGCATTTTATTGTTGAGCTAGACATGCGCAGTATTCAAGGAGAGTGTGGCAGATTCTACTTTCCAAAGATGGCTATCCCCGTGGATTTATCCCGTCTCATGTGCTCGTCTTAACGCTGTGACCAACACTCCTGCCAAGAGGTGGAGGGGGCTTGTGACTGCCACAGCCCAAGGAATATGGCAGAACTGACGCCATGTGATTTCTGAAGCTTGACTATAAAAAGGATACAGCTCCCACCTGGCTCTTTCCCTCAAGCTGTTCACCCTGGGGACCCGGCCACCATGCTGAGGAAGCCCCAGCTATATGCAGAAGCCCTGAGCAGGTGTTCCAGTGGACAGCCCCAGCCAAGGAGCTCAGCCAACATGAGCCAAAGACATTCGAGTGAACCTTCAGATGATTCTCCTCCCCAGCCTTGAAATCTTCCAACCGAGGCGAGGCCCCCGACAGCATGAAGCAGAGACGAGCCATCCCAGCTATGCCCTGTCCTCAGTCCAGATCTCCAGAAACTATGAGGGGCCTTGTTGAATCAGGTTTTACTACAAGGCCAGCCCCAGGACTGGCACACAATGGGTGCTCAACTAGTATTTATTGAATGAATGAAAACTTTGGCGGTGACAATTCCAGTCTGACCTTTCAACCATCACTCTTGCCTCTTCTACATCCCCTTCTCAGAGTTCCACTGCTCTGAGGGAACCTAGGCAGTTACAAGCCTGCCCAGGAAGACTAAGGGCACTGAGCCCTGAACCAAGCAACCCTGCTGCCTGCCCAAGCTCCAGGAGTTCTTACTGCGTAAGCTACTTGGAGAAGGGGTAGCTGGTTCTTGCAGCCCAGAGCATCCTCACTGATCCACATGCTTGTTTTACCCTCACAACAGTTCTGTAAAGGAGGTCACTAACACCATCCCCATTTCACATATGAGGATTCTGAGGCTAAGCGAGAAGGAGGGAGCAAGTGGTAGTAAATAATGAAGTGAGGATTTGAATTCAGGTCTTCTGATGCCAAACTCAGTATTATGTTCACGACACTGTACCTGTTCACAAATAAAGTCTAATTAGTGAATGAATGCTGGCTAGTCCTTGACTAACAACCACATCAGATGGATAAGGGATGAGAACCAGGCCTCATGCAATGCTAATTAATGAGAAAACTTCAGTTACCATCTTTTATGTCCCAGGCTGTACACTAAGCACTTTACACCTTAGTGTTCACTGGCTCTCAGCCATCCTGTGAGATGACATTACTTATCCCTAGAAGGTAGGAGAGCAAAGGCTTGGAGAGGTAAAGTGATTTGCTCAAGGTCACACAACTAGTAAGGGGGAGACTGCACACCTTCCTCCTGCACTTACACCAGGAGGCTTGAAACCACTCGGGAGGGGAGACTGGTTTAGGAGTGCCCCCACATCCCCTTCCTGGGCAGGGGCTCTTGGATCCAGAGTCCAGGGCATGAGCAGGGATCCCTCCAGGCACTTCTGGTTTCAGGATGACAGCTAAGGATCTGCCCTCAGGTCAGGGTCTCCTGGACCTCCTCCATTACCCCCCTCCAACTTCCCATCCAATACTTCCTCACTCTTTCCTCAGACCACTCCCAAACCCAGTCAGCTGAGAACTGAGCTCACATTCCTCCCCTTCACACTAGTTCCTCTCCCTGATTCCCCAGGGACATGGCAGTGCCACCCTCAGGTCCCCTACTAGACTCAGGTCCCCTACTGCACTCAGGTCCTCCCTCCTCCAGGAGGCGCTGTCACCACTCCCACGGGCTGGATAAGCTCTCTGCCCCTGAATGCAGTCTCTGGTATCTACCCTACTGCCTTGCCACCTATCAGTACTCCATGAAATCTCGTCTAATTATTAAATTGATATTTTATGTTGAAAGGGTACAAAACTAGAGTTGAGCTCCTCCCACCCCCCTTAAGTGAATATCCTAGGCCCCTACATCTTTAACCAAGTGCTGGTCTCTCCAAATGGGTGACCTCAGAAAACTTATTCTAAGGTGCTTTCTCATGGAGGGGGTGGCATGGCTCCCGTTCTGAAATCCTGCTCTGGGGGCTGCCTTCTAAGGGTCTCTCAGGCTGCTCTCTGCTGCAGGGGTAAAGGAGGGGGAAGGAAAAAAATGGTTTCCTGAAAGCAATCACCATGGACACTGAGTTTACGCCCACCCAGGCATACAGCAACAAGAACTTGGACGACATTCAGGGTCTTATCTTTAGATATTCACAACATTGAGAGGTCTGAGGGACAGTGGTGATTTTTGTCCCCTCCTACAAAGATCCCCACTACCTGACCCCTCACACCTCTGTCCCCACATATGCTCTGGGCATGAGAAACTTAGCAAAGCATGCTGAAAGGTGCCAAGTGAGTGGGGCCAGAGGGTGGGCTCTGCCCATGCTGTCTCGGATGAAAGGATGTGGAGCCCATTGCCTGGGCTGCAAAGGAAAATAAGGGGGGAAACTTCCTCCCTTCTGCACAGCCCACCACTGTCTTGTCTCCAAGTTACAGCCACTAAGGGTTCAGCTCCATTTCAGGCTCCTTGGGCCTGAGCAGCAACCATCTCTTACATGGACTGAACCAGCCCTCCCTCATGGCCCTTTGGTAGATAAAGGCTGACTAGAGCTTATTAATTCCCCCAGGCTGCACCTTTCCCCTACTCTTCCTTTCCTTCAATTGTCCAGATCACCTGGCTCTCTCCCAGAAAGCCCCTCCTAGTTAATGCCCCCACTGCCACAGCCACAGCCACAAACTACTATATACTCTCGCCCTTCAGCCTTCAAGATTCTGTTCCTCTGTCCTCTGGTTGTTCCAAGTGACAGTTCTTGCCTTTCCAGTTAAACAGGAATAAAACCCCATCACACCTGAAGGGCACTTCAGGCAGTGGTTCTCAACCTTCACAGCACAGAATCGCTTGGAAACTTGGGGGGGGGGGGGGAATTCCTGAAACCTAGGTCACACCTGAGACCAAGTAGCTCAAAGCCTCTAAGGACAAGCCCCAGAATGGGGACTGGTTAAGCTCTCTGGTGATCGCAAAGAGGCCAAGGCTGAGACTCCTCGCTGCAGACTTCTATAGAGTCTGTCTCAAACACTCAGTCTTTTGGGCCCCTGTCCAACTGGGAGGGGATGCGGGACAGCTGTTACCCTATTCTCAGAAGAGAATGACAAGGCTCAGGAGAAAGATGTGGTTGCCACCAGCAGGGCTGGCTGGGACTTGAAGCCAAGTGTCTGCATCCTGGGTCCAGGGCTTTCACCACTGCCTCTGTGAAAATAAGGGGGGAAACTTCCTCCCTTCTGCACAGCCCTGACTATGCCCAGTGCAGAAGGCAGAGGTTGCATCCAACTCATCTGCCCTCAAACAGCTAACATGGTGCCAAGCATGATGGGCTCTGGCAGCTGGATACTGAGGAGCTGGGCTCCCCTGCTGGGCCCAATGTAGAACCAAGGTTGAGAACCTGTACTAGAGGCATAAGGATGAAGCGGGGAGGGCCTGCAGAGGCCCTATGGCCTGGGACTTACCAACTGCACTTAGGGGGCCAAGGACCTGCCAGACTCCCCCACCCCATCCCATTTCCCTCTTCTCCCATGTGCCATATAAAATGAAAGGACACACAAAAAAAGGAGAAGGAACTTTAGACCTAAAAAGAGCTGAACCAAACCTGCAACTGTTTCCTCTTCCAACACCAGGCCTAAGACACAGGGTTCTGGGCAGACCAACAAAGAGAGTTATGGCGTTCTCTGGTGGCAGGGCCCGAGTATAGCTTCCATTCTCCATTCCCAGAAATTCCTGGCCAAACAGCCTCTCCCCTTTCAACTAGGAAAATATTTTAGGACAGAGAACCTGCCATGTAAGGTGCAATAAATGCCTTACAGCCCTTTACCCAATCCTGGCAGGCTGCTTGATCCCCGCATCTCATACTGAGCACAGGATTCAGGTCAGTGCAGTGATCATGAGCTTGGGCTATGAAACCAGACAGAAGAGAGGCCAGCTCCTCCAGGACTCCTCGCCGGGGCTTTGGGAAAGTCACTAAAGCCCAGCCTCCTCATATGCACAATGGGGACAATACAGGACCTAACTCAGAGGGTTTGTGAAGATTAGAGGGTCAGCCCAGGAAAATAACCATGGCTGACTTCCAGTAAGGGCTCCAGGCAAGCTAGCAGTTATTAAAGGTCTGGGTTCCCCCCCGAGCAAATAAGACATCCCCATCCTCCCCAACCCCCCCCCCCCCAATTTAGATACTAACAAATCATGCTTCTCTCTTTGCTTTGGCTTTGGGGGCTCACAGACAAATTAGGGATTCCCCAGAGCACTTCAGTAGGGCTTCATGACTTAAATTGAGTCTTTTCATTGGTATTGATATTCTACTCTGATTTGTTCTTGATCATTTCTTTGTATTTCACTGTTTGTTATTTCCTATAATTTTCCTTAAATCTTTTCTGAGATAGGATGTAAACAAATGAGACTTACTGGGGACTTTATAAGTTGCTCTTCACTCATATCAGCATACATTTACAAATGCTATCATCTTTGATTAACACAAATATTCTAATTCAGAAGATTTGGGGTAGACCCCTAAGAATAATAATTAAAAGTTTCCCAGCTGCTTCTGAAGTAGCCAGACCAGCCCCTAGCCATGGAGCAATGTCTGAGAATGTCTGGCCTGAAAACATTAAAAAGGGGATCATTAGCATGGCTTTGAACCAGGTCCACCTATGAACCAGGAGGTCAGGGTTCGATTCCCATCAGGGCATGTGCCTGGATTGCAGGTTCCATCCCCAGTAGGGTGTGTGCAGGAGGCAGCCAATCAATGCCTCTCTCTCATCATTAATGTTTCTCTCTCTCTCCCTCTTCCTTCCTCTCTGAAATCAATAAAAATAAAAAGGAGATCATTAGATACAACAATGAATGTCAAGTTTCTTTACAAAACATAACATTCTAAATAAAACAAATCTCAATTTTATTCAACTGATGTATTTAAAAAACAAAGGGTTTAAGTCCAAATTTGCAAATAAAACCCATTTAAATTCATTAGGGCAGAGGACTTAGGAAAAACCCCAGCAATGAAGCTTATAAAAATCAAGACTCTCCTATTTATTTTGTCTTTCCTTAAGGTGGGCACTCAAGTAAATTCTACAGAAAGAATATAATCCCAAGTTCCTTGACAACCCACTTGTCTTAAACCACAACAGGCAAACCTTTTACCAAAAGCCTGGACAAGGTCACAGAGATGGTCAACCAGAGATTCTCGCACCAGCTCAACCTGGGAATTCACCCTGACTCCACTAGGTGGTGCTCCTGTCCTGGCCTCGGACGCTTCCCTACATGGGATTGTGGAGACAGCAGCATTCAGTTAGGCGTTTCTCATGGACACACTGTGATTGCAGTTCCCTAGCCAGGATGGAAGACCCACAAAATGCCTCCACAATTTTTATTACAAAGTAGGGAGAATGTCTCTGAAGGTGGGGGAAGGCCTTACTGCTGGTTCATCAAAACTAACAATCATTATAAAGGCAAGTGTGGAAACCCAGTGGTGCACACTACAAACAGATGTCACATCAGCCAATAGAGGAGGGGTGGACAGGAGAGTTTTACTCTCCCAGAATTCAAGTCCAAATGGCTGAGCTGCTCCTTTTGCACCTTCCTCCAAAGTGCACTGTCTGGCAAGATCTTCCAGAGTCCAAGTCTGTGCAGTTTAAAAACCCATTTTTATGGACTGCTAAGAGGCCCATGCTGGGTCCTGAGGATGGCAGAGGTGCTGGATGTGAGGGAAATTTCAAGCTGTACCTCCCCAAAATTAGATCTAGGTCTGAAGATGCCTCAACCCCTCTCTCCATCCTCTAGGCCATCATTTTCATTCTGTCAGGGCCTTCAATTCTTTTATGAAGGGTTCATGGATTCCCCCTTCCTTGAAAACCCATGGGCCAGAGCAACAGATTCCACCAAAAGTGTGAAATCAGTACCCAGGAAACTCATGTTAAAAATCTGTGACTATTAAGAAACATTTACCAAAAGGGGATCTATGCCACAGATGTTGCTTAAAAGACCAATATGCTACATTCGAAACAGGTGGGAGATGAAAAGTGAAGTTGAACAGAACACACACAGAAAAGGGAAAGAAACAGAAGACAGTCCAAGTAACAAGAAATCAAGACAGTAGGTGGGGCAACACAATCCAAGGCGGCAGTAATATGGACCAGGTTTCCAGTCTGGGAAATTCTGAGTGCTAGCTTATGCCTTGCCATAAAGCTACGGAGCATAGGGCTGGGAGGGCCTGTGACCAATGAAAAAAATATGCTAACCAGGTCTTTCTGGTACTTTCAGCAATTAATCAAAACAGACAGCCTGCCTTTACAATAAATTCCACGATACACCATTCTTAATCCAGGGTTGGTTGGTCAGAAAAGGGGAAAGGGTCTGGTCTCACAAGAACACCAGAGACAGTTTTAGGGTGGCACCTGCCCACACTGGCTGGGCTGGGGGTAGGAGTGGGAGGGGGCCCCTTGGCCGGCAGTTGCTAATATATTTCCAGGGAAGAAAAGAGAGCCAAAGAGTTAGAGATGTTAAAACTAGAGAGGAGACTGTAATGGACAAATCACTAACCTTTGCTCACAGCTACTTTCTAAGGGGCCAAAGCCCAACAAAGCCTGGGCATGGGTACCAGGCTGCAGTCTTGGAACCTTAAAAGCCAACCATTTTAGCAACTAGGGTCTTTAGTCTTAAGACTGCACATGCCCAGAGAATAACAGTGGCCTCGTTTTAGAAAGGAGCAACACCCAACAGCTGTAATATGGAAAATCTTACTCGTCAGCAACAGCACCAATGCCCGTTTCCTCTAGGGAGCTGCATCTGGGGAAGGGTGACAGGTATGAGCTGTATGTCATCTGCATGTCATTTTGGGGGTGGGGTGGCCAGTTGCATGTGAACCCATTTACTATAATCAATGCAGGAAAAGAAGACCTCTTTCCCCTCCTTCTCTTCGCTTCTGCTCCATCCTGTCCATTAGGAGCTGGAACAGCTGGATGATGACCAAAGTGTGGACAGTCCTGTCCGAAAGGGTCACTGTGAAAGCCTTCCGGGGGTGTGCATCATATATGGGGACAAAACCACCGAAGCCATTCTTTTCCTTTCCTTACTTCATCCCCTACCATTACATCACTTCCACCCCCAGTGAGAGTGAGAGTGACAAAGAGAGAACAGGTACTTTGTTCATTTCCTATGCACCGTGAATCTTGGTAGCACTCGCATCCTCTCCAAGATGTCACAAACAGCAGGTTTGAAACGCTCACTGGGTTATAGATCACAATTACTTCTGAGTGGTTTTCACAGTTAAGACGGACATACATTTCAAAACATGGCCTCTGGGCCCCGCTTCTCTCTTTCACGCACACATACACAGTCACACAGCTCATGCAGTGGGAACGTTGTCCAGCTGCTGGGCTTAGCTGGCTCATGTCAGGTACTGCACCACGAAGAACATGACCACACAGGTGAGCAGCATCCCACCAATCATAAAGTACTTGTCCTGGAAAGCCCGTTTCTCGATGAGCCGCATCACTGTGTTGGACAAGCCCAGCATGTTGGCAATGTCAAGGATCCTCTTCTGAGTCCCCTGGGGCAGAAGAGAGAAAGAAAAACAGGGTGGGTGAACATTATTATGAGGTGGGGCTTTACCAACAACAGTCTCTTAGTCAAGCCTAAAGCATATACAAAGCAGCATCAACCAGAAATAGATCACTCACATATGGTCAAATGACTTTTAAAAAATATATATATTTTATTGTTTTTTTACAGAGAGGAAGGGAGAGAGATCCCAGAAACATCAATCAGAGAGAAACATCAATCAGCTTCTCCTGCACATCTCCTACTGGGGATGTGCCCGCAACCCAGGTACATGCCCTTGACCGGAACTGAACCTGGGACCACTCAGTCCGCAGGCCGATGCTCCATCCACTGAGCCAAACCGGTTAGGGCAGGTCAAATGACTTTTGATCAAGATACCAGAGCAACACAAGGGGGAAAGAAAAGTCTTTTCCACCAATGTGCTGGAACAACTGGTTATATAATAAATATCACATGTATGTATCACACACACACGTCTTGTATAAATTATATATAAGTATCTATGTATATGCATATATATTTGTGTAAAATAATGATCCTTGACCTGGGGTGGGAGTGAGCTAGAAGGGGTCAATGGGGGAAAAAAATGGGACATATGTAATGCTTTCAATAGTTAATTAAAAAAAGAAAAAAGATCCTCGATTCATATTATATATAAAACTTAATTTGGATTATAGAATTAAACATAAAAGCTACAACTGTAGTAAAGCTTCTAGAAGAAAACACAGGAGAATATCTTAAAACTGGAAAGAATGCAGATATCTAACACCAGAGGATGGATCAACAATTTATGATACATCTGACAATGGGATACTGCTTGGCAATAAAAAGGAGCTAATTACCAACATGTAACAGTATGAAAGAGCTTGGAAAACACTGAGAAGAAGCCACACACAAAATAGTAACATCAATAACAGGCAAAATTAATTGGATGGTGAAATAAATCAGAACTGTGGCTGCCTATGGAAAGGGGCAGACTGACTTGGAAAGGGCACCAGGGATCTTTTAGGGGTGATGAAAACAGCCTATGTCTTGATACAGTGTGAATTACAAAGATGCATGCATTTGTCAAAATTCAATGACCTATGCAAATAAGATCTGTATACCTCCTTGCATGTACATGATACCTTAATAAAAATTTTTAAATTACAGTATTTTATATTAAAACAGTCTCTGCTCCCTAGCTCCAAAATCCTTTCTATCAGGATGCTGCCGAGTACAACACGTGGGCTAGTTAGTGGCCAGGTTTACGAGAAGGTTTGAAGTGGGCAAGATGGAATGACAGAAACACAACTGACAGACACCAACACAATGATCTAAAACCACTTATATAAATATCACCACCCACCACCAATAACAAAAGGGTGTTTAATTCCTAAACCAAGAGCTCACACCACCTAGCCTGCTCTTCCTCTCTGCTTTCTAATTTTCATTTTTAATCACATTCAAATTCTTATGAAACAAGAAATAGAGATGAATGCGGGGGGAGACCCCAAGTTACTTCTACACACATCACCAACTGCATCTGAATGGATGGCATCTAACCTAATGCCCCACACCCATTTTGTAAATGAGTAACACAGTAACAAGCAAATGAAAAGCAGCAAGAGAAGCGAGAATGACACAAGGCACTACCGACAGGAATTCAGACCTACGTACTGCCCAGAAAATGATCTCAAAGCCTCACTGAGAGAGATCTCACAAGTTAAACTTGATTATTGCCAGAGGAGAGCAGAGACATGCTTTCCACACAGTGATGGTGAATACTAGACTCTCACTAAGATTCTGGTCAGCTCTGAAAGTGCGTATTATTTCCTTACCATATGAAGTTCAAGCATCAAGCTTCTAAAATGACCTAAAAATTACCATAACTTTCCCCCAAAATAAACATTTTCCACTAGGAATAGCCCCAAATCATGGCCCAGCTCCTTTATGTTCTCTCCCATGTTAATTTCCAACGGTTAAAGCCAAAAACTTCCCTTACAGAGGTGGGGTGGGAGGCAGGTGGAGGGAAGAAGGCAGGTAGTGGTGTGTGTAGAGGACACGGGATTAGCAACTTCATTCCAGCCTCTGACCACCTCACAGGCTTCCTAGCACTTCACTTCCAGGGACTGTGCAGGGGCAGGAGTTGCTTGCACTACTCAGTGATACCAGACTGCAGTAGGAAGCCAACATTAGCCTTAACAATAAGCTCTAACCCCCACTGCTCGATGTTAGCGTGACATGGTGAGCCCTGTCCTAAAAGGGTTTTACTGCTTTTCTGAGATATGGGAAGGAGGCCAGCCGTTTTCTACAGAAAGGGCGGATTAATCAACGTGTATCAGTTTAGATTACTGCAGGTGGCTGTTCTGAAAGGAGGGCACCATGAAGCTGTCAGAGACCACACTTCAGGCCGTCAGCAGGAGGTTACATGTCACTCGTGGCTTGCCTGACCTTCCCCCTGGTAAAGGTGGCAGAAATGTACTGAAGGCCCGTGGAGCTGACTGCCTCAACATGGTCCAAGAAAAACTAAGATAAAGCTCATGCTTCCGCGTGACTGTTTCTCACAGCTCAGTGGCTGGGAGTGCTTCGTTCACAGGGAACCACACCCTGATAATAAGGCACAGTCCACACCCCATTATCCATCAGAGTTGATACAGGAAAAGGGCTGAGGCTGAAACATCATGACTGGCATCAGAGTCTGTGTAATGTTTCTGTAAACTACTCCCAGGGGGTTGGAGTCTCAGCCAATGGCACAGGGCTTCCAGCAATACCTGGGGCTAAAGAGTGAGTGAGGAGTTACTGGGGATCACCAGCATATGTTCTAGAAGCTATCTCCTGCTAAACACCCAGGGCAGCCCTGAGACCCCACCCCTGGAGGTTCAGTTACGACAGCAAAAAAAGGTCTCAGTTATAAAGCACACAGCAGAGGCCCTTAAGAGAAAACACTTAACTGTGAGGTACCAAAGTACAGCCACAACTTTCTTATGAGAATGGATTAAATAACAGAATTTCTTAGTCTATTATTGGTTCCTCTCAGAGCAGCAGTCACCTTCAGTAAGTGGGACAAGACTTGGGATACCAAAAGATGCCAGATTATGATTCGTTGCAAGCATAAGAAATACCTACTGGCAAAGGCAATTAGGCTACTTTTGGACTCATAATAATTTGACACCAACGGAAGGATCCCAAACTAAAGGGCTCCGTCTCACCATCACAGCATCACAATTTGGGAATAGGTAACCAAAATGCAAATGCAGGTACCAAGCTGTTGGATTAGGCCAAAACAAGAGGTCTTCTCCCTGTGCCCCAGAAGGGCCCCCACCTTCAAGGTCATTCTCTGGGCCCTCAGTCCCTCCAGAATACTGTGCCCGCCTCCAATGAGGTCATCCATGCCGTGGTGAATTTTCTGGAGGGAGGAGTTAAACTGCAGTGATTCATCCATTGGTATGGTGGTGTCAGAGTCCTGTGAAAGAAACGCAGGCACTTGATTAACTTTGCTTGCTGGTCAGGCCCTGTGGTCCCACCGCGTCTGACAGCTCTGCCTGTTGGCCAAGGCCAAGCCAGAAGAACAGCCAGAGGGAATGGTGCAAGAATCAGAGGAACCTAATAGAGAGAGAGAAAAAAAAAAAAAGCAAAGCAAAGATCTGGAGTGGCCTCTGTCACTTTCCTCAGACTTCCATTACACAAGTCTTGTTAATTCCTGCCTCTTATCATTACCCTCACTTGGGAAAAGCGAATCCTTCAAGACCTCATGGGCTGCTCTCAAAGTCTTTCTGATTGCTTACTATCCTAGCTTGTTCCAAATGTTCCTTTACTTGGTTTCCCCTTAATACCACATTAAATGTTTGCTTTTGTTCTTTAGCTATTTTATCCATAGCTTATCCCTCCACTTAGACTGACACTGACTATGGACAGAAGAGACAGTGCTTTCCTACTGACGCCCAAATAATGTTCAGATGGGACTGGTCTCCTGAGCAGGCAAGAAAAATCTGCACAAAAAGGAAGGGAAACAAAAACTAATACTGACCAGGTACTTTCCACTTTGCATGCTCATTACCCTAAGCTCACTTAATCCTCATCCTAATCTTATGAAGTAGTTAACATATTATCCCCATTTAGAGATGAGGAAACTGAAGCCCAGACAGTTGGAATACCTTGTTCAAGTTCTCACAGAGCTGGTAAGAAGTCCAGGAAGGCATGAATCCCAGTACTGAGGGCAGAGTCTGCTCTCTTAGCCATCCTGTCTGGAGAAATATCAGGACCAATCCTAGGTTCTAAACTGACACTGAAAGTGCACTGTACACAGAAGCAATTCATGACCAGCCGTAATACTATTCTCTTTCCTGCCTCCTGATGACCACAAACTCTTCTGTCAACCAGAGCCATTCTTGCCACATGTCCTGAGCCACCCCATGACATGTTCATTGATTTTTAGAGAAAGAGAGAGTGAGAGGAAGGCGGAGAGAAAGAAAGAGAAAAAGAGGAAAAGAGAGAGAGAGAGAGAGAGAGAGAGGGAGAGAGAAAACATCGATCCATCTCCTGCATGCACCTTGCCAAGGCCAGGGATCAAGCCTGCAACCTAGGTTTGTGCCCTGAACAGGAACTGAACTCTCGACCTTTTGGTGTTCAGGACGACGTTCCAACCAACTGAGCCATACCAGCCAGGGCCATTTTTACCACTTTTAATCCTTACAAAGAGATCAAACCATCTTTTCTTTGATGTTCAAGTTCAAAATTATTTAATGCACACATGTTCAATCTCCCTTGGTAACACAGGAGTTTCTCACACCCTCTATTCTCAGCACCTTAAATAGTGTTCTACATATAGCTAATGCTCAGTGGGTCAGAAGACTGTAGTGTTTGAATCAATTAAAGACTTCATTTATTTGGCAAGCATTTATTGAATGCCTTTTACATACAAATCTTTCTTACTTTCCCACCTGAAAGGGTAGAGCTGATGAGCCAATATCTCTCAGAAAAATGTATGATAGTTCCAGATCATAGAATAAATAGGAAGAAGTTCATTCAGTAAGTCCCCAGACTAAAAAATGCCCAAGTAACAATCAAAAGCCCACATAACATCTTCCAGAGTGTCATAGAGTTCATTACATTATTGGAAATTGGCCATGCTTACCACTATACCACCAACACATCTCCATCACACTTTTGAATTGTTAGTCATTGTTACTTGACTGCTTACTCTAGACACAGAAACTACAGATGTACATTCTGAAACACTTGGGGAAATTTACTACAAGTGTGGACACAGCAAAGAGAGTTAAACATCTGCAAATTGAGAACTGATTTGTTCTGATGTCACGCTTAGAAAGCTAAGACCTCTTTAGAAAACAAACATCTCCATAAAAACACACACACACAAACAGAACAAAACAACAAAACAAAAAACCACCCCAAAACCCACCTCATTTGGCAGAATATAATATGCAGAACACAAAAAAGGTCAGCATGTCCTACATCATGTGTAGAAATGATCCTATTGAAACCAAAGGACAGGGAAAATGGTGTTCTACAAAATCAAACAAGAAAACCAATAGGCCACTTTCAAATAGGCTCAAAACAAGCAATCCGTCTACAACAAAAAAGTCTGTTAACAAATTCCTCCAAAATTGCGCTCAGCCTAGGGACAAAAACATTGTAATGCATCTGACACTAGAACCACACACATACTCAGCACAAAGGCAACTGCCCCAAGGCAGCTTTGAAATGCTGCCCTCACTAAAAATGGCCTAAGTTCTAATCATCTGTCTCTATCTGATCAGAAAAAACGTTTCTACCATGTCAACCACGACCTCTCTGCATCGGCCAGTCAAACCAGGCAATTTTCACCCCCGCTCATTCACTCAAGTTAACTGCTTGCTCTTCAGGTTTCTGTAGAAAAAAAAGATTCCCTGTCTAGTTATAGTCTCCTTGGCAATGCACAAGGTCCACTGTCATTTCCAGTTGGTCTCCTCATCAGTCTGCTTCAGACACCACCTAAAAGGATGACGCTTAGACCCTGAGCTCCAGCTTCAATGAGCTGTTGAGTACCTGCAGACTCCCACCCTGGTGCCTGGCTTACGTTGGGGGTGAAGGTGCGAGACAGAAGCTCCTCTCGCTGTCTCTCTTGCTGCTCCCTTGTGTATCGCCGATGCTGAAAGTTTCTGAGGGCAGTCTGCAGGTGCTGGACATCATACTTTAACTGGTCAACACGACTGGAATTGAGAGAGAGAGAGATGTTACATCCCAGGAACCCAGAGTGGCACAATCTGAGGTCACCAGGCTTTGTATTCAGGAAAGAAGACTTTGCTTACTTCTTCCTATGCCACTCCATGCCACCCTCCCACCCCAAATAATCTGATTTTGATCAATGATGTTGAAAATAAAGAGGTAGCTTGTGGTTAAAGTAGGGCTGTAGCACACGAGATTCCAGCAGCTTTACTTAAATACCTGCTGGTCTCTGATTCTGAATGCATGACAGAGAACAGGTGACAGGAAACAGGCTCAATGACCTCTTCCTGACCTTCTATGGATTATATCACTCTTCTGAAAGAAGCCCAAGGGCATCTTTGGCATAAAGCATCAGCAAAGTTTCATAAAACTTTTGGGAGCAGGGGCTGGGGTAGAGGTGGTGAGGGTGGTTTCATTTTAATTTCATGGGGGACTATCAAACATTAGATCAGTATTTCATTATAATTAGACTGATTGAAGTGATTAAGAGCAAGATTCATTTCAACCCAAGAATGTAGTGGGAGCCAAAGGGTAAACTCACTTAGGCTTCAAGTGGCCATGGGTTTGGACAGAAAAACAGTACTGGAGGCTAATTTTCAAAATGACACAAATGAGGTAAGGAGACACAAAACTTCTGAGTCACTGAATCACAGAATTTTTATTTTGAGAGAATAAAATTGTACCCTTTACAGGGACTTTATCTTCGCACAGTCTCAGTTTTTCAATGTGTAAATGAATTTTCAGAGCATTCAACAGCCCCCCTGCGGAGAAAGACCTGTCTTAAGGACTTGGGTTGTTAAAGCACTCACAGTTTGGCATTCTGTCTTTTATTGGGGGGCTCCTTGCTGGACAAAATCTCCAGGCGTTCTAGCTGGCTGAATATCTGGTCTATGCTTGCTTGGATTTCGTTTTCTACTACTGCACAAAAGAGAAAAAAGAATAATTGCTGGAAAAGAGATAGTGAACTTAAATTAGAATGGTAAATCAAACATATCTTTTTCCATACCCAATAGACTCAAACTATGTATTTCAAAAGGAGAAAAATGCATATGCTACTAAATAATAGAAAAAGTTCAAGTTATACTAAGTGACTCTGTAAATGCTGTTTCAAATATGTATATATAGCTGTTAATGATATAACAATGCCAATTTTTAAGAGGGTAAATCTGTAGAAATAAATTTCCTGCTGTTAGAAAATAAAATGAACATTTAAATGTTATCCAAAAGGTTTTTAAGCAAAAGTCAGTATTTTCTGATATAGCATAAGGTCTCTTTTCCTTTGAGATTATTCTCAGATATAGATTATAAATATCTAGTAAAAAGACTGCCCATTGAATTCCCTATAGTAATAAGATTACACACATACATACACACACACACACACACACACACACACACACACACACACACAAAGGGGAAGATTAGTAATCAAAACAGAGGAGAGTTCCCTTAAGGCTTTCCATAAGAATGGGTGGGCTGAAGCTGGAATCCCCAAAATAGACTAAGTATCAGTAGGAAAGGCCCAGGAAAGAATCCACAGCAGTAAAGATATGATAAACACAGTCATTTTCCTTATCCCTTGTGATAAACCGTCAAAATGACCTCTTTTCCATTTCTAATCATGTAACAATGAGATTATTGGGAAGGCAAACAAAGTCAGTGGACAGAAACTAAACTGTGCACAAAAACAGATTGCTTCTCGCCCCATAAATAAGTGACAGCAATGTCACCTTTGTAGGTTAGCTAACAAACAGATTAGAACAAAGTGGGGCACAGAACCAAGAGGAGATGCTCTGAAGCTGTAGAAAGGAGACGAGAAACGGCATGGTGACAGCCGGGCAGCGAGGTGAGAAGGCAGCTTCTGCAGTATATGGGTAGCCAGCAGTGTCTGCATGACCAACTCAGAAAAAGGACCTTTTCTTATGATAGAAAAGACACTAAAAACCACAAAGCAGCCCTCTACTCAAAAGAAATCATGGTGTGAGAACTAAATTAATTAATATTGCTATTCATTTCTGAATAGGCCTTCTAAAAAGCCACAGTTCTCACTCAGAAGAAATGACCAATTCCAGTTAAACATGTCCGACTTTTTATGGACACATTCCTCTAAGCTAAGGACTAGGTAATGAGATTAAGACAGATGGAGGAAAGAACTTCCACTCCCACAGGGCCATGTCAGGTTGAGTGGAGGGGTAATGGGGGATGCGACTTGGGGGATTCCAAAGGGCACAATCAGGGAAATAAGTGACTGTGCCATAGGGTTTTCTGCACCTTAACAACAGAACTCATTCCACACTGAATCATTAAGCCCCTGAGGCAGAAAGGCAGTCAGGAAACCCAGCCCATTAGCACCGTGTCATCAGAGAAAGGGCTCTGGTCTCCATAGCTAATTACTCACAGTGCACAGACTGCTTGTCTGCCGTCTCCAGGCGTCCCATGTGAGACTGGATCTGGTGGACCTGCCTATCAAAGGAAAAGGGAGGAAATGGGTGAGACAGGAGTAATCAACAGCACTTCAGTCAGGAAAGTCAATTTTCTGATGCCAACATGTAACTGATTTAAATTGACAGCATCACTGAACTGTAAAATTTGTATGTGGCACTTGAGGCCACATGTTTTGGCATGGTTTATAATATCTTAACATTAATATTAATAATAATAATACTGATAGGCAGCGTTTATTGAGTGCTTCCCCCATCTGAGACATTCTGCAAAGTCAATACCCTATGAGGAAAGGATTATTATTCTTATTTTATAAACAAGACAACTGAAGTCCAGAAAGTTTTGTAACTTGTTCAAGGTCACATAGCAAGTGATAAACCTCGATCTGGACCCAGCCAATCCCACTCTCTGTTGTTTGACCCAATGTGCTGAGCATTGGTCTGTACTGGGCAGAGTCAAAGGGTGAGGGAGAGATAATCCTTGTTCTTGAGAAACAATGTAATTAGGAATGACAGGCTAGATAGAAAGAAAAGTCCCAAGAAGATTTAAGAGAAAACTAACACATGTAAGTGTAAACAAATAGAAAGCTGAGGAGCTAAGCACAGTGGTGCCATGCAAAGGCAAGTGAATGAATGAAAGGGCTGGGGCTGAGACAGAGAAAGCTGGAGTTTTGTGGGTGAAGGGAGCTCTGAGCATCATTTTGAAGGGAGATGTGACTTGGTGAAGGAAGATATAAAGGAAATGATATGCAAGAAGGCATGCAAACCATATCATGGGGATTAAAAGGAGGCCAGCCTGTCTGGAAGAATCAGGGTCAGAGGGGAAGGGTGGATGAGGAGATTAGTTGGACCATCAGAGGAAGGCCCTCAATGAAAGGGATCTCCTACTTGGTAAACATCTTTCCCAGGCAATATGAGGCCACTGCCATGTCATTTGGAAATGCAACACTATACCCTGGACTTTTGGCATGGTCCCAGACATCAGGCTCCAGAGCACCCTCGGAAGGCTCCCCAAAACTTGGCCAAGGTCACGCGCAGAACCTTTCCTAGTGGTCCCTGGGATTAGTCCTTGGAATTGCTTATGCTACCCCCAACAACCGCCTCCTGGTGCTTATAGTCTCTCCATGTTAGAGCCATGTGAAAGGGACCTGCTGAGCTCTTATATCATCCCCAACTCAAGGGAAAGGTCACCAACCATCTTCCACCATGAGTACCACAACCTGTGACCGCAAATGTACCAATGTGACCTAGGAGCCCAAATTTGGTTTCTCTAGTCTTTTTCTGGGCTTTCCTGTGGCCTCTAAGCATGACCCATGGCACCAGAAGCAAGGACAGACTTTTAATGACTCCCAGAGTGATCCTGGGCAGGACTCATGCCCCCTAGAAATCACTACTAGAATCTGGAGACCAGACTGCTACTTCAGTAGGTAAGTCCAGAATGGGGCACATGGAGACATGGAGGCAAAGGTAGAACGCAGCTTGAGGTAATGAACATCTGGATCAGGGCAACTGTGGAAACAGCTATAGAGGACTGGATGGTAATGCCAATCAAAAGGAGAATTAGAACTTTACTGAAGTCCTGGATGTAGGCAGTGAGGTAAATTTTCAATGGTAGTTTAACAAGAGTAAATCTGAAAATTGGTGGCATTACTGACAGGAACAGAAATAAAATGAAAAAAATGGAGGGGGGTGAAAAATAGCCAAGACACTCTGAATAGGTATGAAAGGAATGACCTATCCTACCTGCTATTAAGATTATTACAAAGACCTAATAATGAAAACAATATGGTAACATGCAGGGAGAGACAGACAAAGATAGACAAACCCCAACCCTGACTCAAGAGGAAAGAATAAAGGCCAAAACAGTCCTACATATTTGGGGACTGGTGATATACCAGTTGATCGGTGGGAAAACCATGAACTAGAATTTTATTTTTTTTTTTACAACGAAGGCACCATAAAATATAAAAAGACAGGCAGACTGGAAGATATCTTCAGCAGATAACAAAGAACTAATGTCGGGAATATATAACAAACACCTACAAATCAATAGGAAAAAAAACAGGTAAAGTCAAACAAAGCAATTTTTAAAAAATGAACAAAGGGCAACTGACAAAAAAGAAAACCCAAATGCTCAGTAAATATATGAAGAGATACTCAACTTTATTAGTAATCAGGAAAGTGCAAATTAAAAGTAAGGAGATATGCCTGGCCAGGCTCAGTAGTTGAATGTTGACCCATGAACCAGGAGGTCACGGTTCAATTCCCAGTTGGATGACCAGGCATGCAGGAGGAAGCCGATCAATGATTCTCTCATCACTGATGTTTCTATCACTCTCTCCCTCTCCCTTCCTCTCTTAAGTCAATAAAAATATTTAAAAAAAATAAAAGTAAGGAGATATCACATTTCTCCTATTGGATTGGCAAATATTTTCAAGTCTGATAACACACATTGATATAAGGATGTGGGGAAACTACAACTCTCATACAAGGCCGGTAGGATTATAAACTGGTATAAACCCTTTTAGTAGGTTTTTGATAAAAACTGGTAGAGTGAGCCCTAACCGATTTGGCTCAGTGAATAGAGCATCAGTCTGTGGACCGAGGGAAGGGTCCCAGGTTCAATTCAGGTCAAGGGCATGTACCTTGGTTGAGGGCACATCCCCAGTAGGGGGCGTGCAGGAGGCAGCTAATAGATGTTTCTAACTCTATCCCTCTCCCTTCTTCTCTGTAAAAAAAACAATAAAATATATTTTAAAAATAAATAACGGCATATTTCTAAAAAACAACAAAAACTACACACACACAAAAAAATAAACAAACAAAAAACTGGTAGAGTGAAATATGTGTAGTATATCCAATGAGCCAGCATTCCACTTCTAGGACTAGGTCCTTGAAAGGAAGAGAATGGGGGTGGGATTCAGTTCTACTTCTGTCTTTAAATACCTGAAGCATATGTATTAACTATGAGGCCTAACACATGTTATATTATTCTCTATTTTTATATTTGAAATATTTCATAAATAAAATAACTAATTTTTTTTCAGATGTTGAATCAATGGTTTAACAAGGATCATTTATTTACTCACTCAGCCATTTGTTCATTCACTCATTCAACAAATAAGTGGGATAGACAATCACAATGGTCCATGGGGGAAAAAAACACCGGTGTGCCTATAGTGGGAAAGGAGTAATATGCTGAGGATACCACAGGAAGTTTATGTTTATTTCAAGAGATATTTGATAGCCTCTCAAGATATCTTGTAGTAAATTTGGTTTGATTGATAATACAGGTTGAGGGACTAATTTCTAGTGTTCCACCATAGCACTGCCTTTGGTTCTGTGTCATTCAATATTGGGAAAAAAAAAATCAACTTATATTTATAAAACCTTCACATGATTTGTGATAGAATGAGGGGTTAAGATGTGACAAAACAAACATTAACATTTTTCATTTAGGCTAAAATGGGGATTAAAAAGTATCCTGGCTTCAGGTGTAAAAAAAAAAAAAAAAAAGTCAAATGCACACTATAAAATGCCATTCAATTCTGGGAGCCAACATGTCAAAGAAACCCTATCAATTAAAGGTTTACCCCAATGGGAGATGAACAGGATGATTGAGGGAGTGTTTAGGAATCAAGCCATGAAGACAAACTGTCAAGAGTCTTCCTGACCGGAGTGAAGTGAAATGGAAAATCTTGCCAGTCGCTTTCAATTCTTAAATTCTATGAGGACAGCAGGAGAGATGAGGCCAACACCCACAAAATCCTCTTCAGCTGGCTTTTACTATTTCCTAAGCTAAAAAGGATCAACTTTAATAAGTTGCAGGGAAACATTACTGACTTTTCCCATCCAATCTCTTCTTGCTTCGAATGAACTAGAAAAAATATGGCCAATAAAGTGATTCCAATCTCTAAATTTCATGCCTAAGAGGAAATATATGCAAAACAACAAAGCAAGTATGCATGGCAGGGTGGGAACTACTATGTGCCAAGTGAAAGATCTGTTTTAAACTGAACTGGGAATTCAGACAACACACTTGAAACCAGCGAAAAACAGATACACTAATAAGATCTGGGAGTGTGGACATTAGAAATCAGAAGTCCTAGATGTGTCTAGCATGGGGTCCGTGGTAGGCTTGGGTGATAACATAACTAAGCAGAGACGTAGGAGCAAGTAGGCAAGGGTCACTGTTGCTAATCTTTTTAAAGGGTCAGTAGAAAATCTGGGAAGCACTTTAAAAGGGAATTGCTTTTTAAAAATCCATCCATGTTGCCTCTGACTGCCATATGGAAAGATCTGGGTTTGAAGTTCTAGTTCCACTATAGACTAGCTAAGGTACACTGAACAAGTAATTTAACCCCCTGATGCCTCAGCTTCCTCAACTGTTAAAATAGAGATACCAATAATCACAATTATTTAAAGAGTGGTAGATCCAAATGCAATATGAAAATGCTCTGTACCCTATACAGCATCATAAAAGCTTGTTGTTTTAACCTTACTTATAAATAGTAAAACCGTCTGGTCATTTTCACTTCACCCACTTTGCCTCTACTATACAGTATTTAGCCTCTGATCAGAAGGCAAAATTAAAAATGGAAAAACTGGTCTTGACATAAGGTAAAGTTCTTAAGTGCAACTGCTCATAAAACTCATCTGGAGAGGTTGTTAAAAACAAAACAACAACAACAAAAACAGAGCTTCTTGTACTCCAGACCAACTGAATCAGAATCTCTAGGACTACAAGTGGGGCACCTTTACAACACCGGGATCTCAAAAACAGAAGCCTGCCTATTGGCTCCTCTTTAAAGTTCATTCTAATGTGTTAAGTATAAAATGTTTATTCCACTTTTCGTTTTTACCCTCCATTCACTGTTCAGGCAGTTCAGGAGTTTGTAAGATACATTAACTTTAAAATGTTTATCTAATTCCAATGTCCTGTACATTGGAATTAGATAAACATTTTAAAGCTATGTATCTTACAAGAGATAATCACAAACTGGGTTCAAACTTCAAGTAAAATTAATATGTTCAGTTAATGTGTCAATTCAGCTACAGTCATTAATTTCTGCAACTGCGGGAGCTAATTTCTGACACTCCCAGGACTTGGTGTGTTTCCTGTGTTTTAAATCCTCACTCAAGGATATTTTTCCGTTGATTTTTAGAGAGAATGGAAGAGAGAGGGAAAGACAGAGTTATTAAAGTAGGACTTAGATTTACACCAATGTTCATATTAGCATTATTCATAATAGCCAAAAGGTACAAACCCAAGTATCCATCCGCAGATGAATGGATAACAAAATCTGGTTGGTGTTCACACACAGGATTATTACTCAACCATAAAAGGAATGATATTCTGATACATGGCACAACAAAGATGAGCTCTGAAAACATGTTAAATGAAATAAGCCAGACACAAAAGGACATATATTGTATGGTTCCACTTATATGAGATATCTAGAATAGGTAAATTCAGAAACAGAAAGTAGAACAGAGGTTACCAGGAGCTTAGGGAGGGGAGATTGGGAAGGTACTGCTTAATGGGTACATAAAGTTTCTGCTTGGGCTGATGAAAAAGTTCTGGAAATGAATAGCAGTGACGGTTACACAAATGTGAAGGTACTTAATGTCACTGATTTGTACACTTTGAAATGGTGCAGGTGGTAAACTTTATGTTCTGTGTATTTTACAATAAAAACGAAATAAATCATAAAAGTTCTTTCCAAATAACAGGATAGGTATGATCCCTATTTACCATACTCAACTACATGTCTCAGCAAATTCCAAAAATGCAGGACAATATTAATAAAGGACTACCAAGGAATTTAAATTATGAGAAGCTACATCAAAACTTGATCTCCTTAATGGTAATCTGTAACTAGGTGTGTAATACTGAATGCTACTTGTACTCCAGACCAACTGAATCAGCAATTTCTTTGTGCCATAAAAACATGGTCTTTAGTATAAACCAAATCAGAAAGAAAAAAAGGGAAAATCATAATGCAGCAACAAGTTTGGGGTCAATCAAGAATGGAGGCTGACGTCATTTAGGAGCTGCGAGCTATAATGAAACTTTTTGACATTGGCCCAGTGATGGATCCTTCCAAATTGCTTAAGCTGATCCTGTCTGTACTGCTTATTTTACCCTCCATTCTATCCTGCCGCACGTCGGGTCTTCTTTTGTACGTTCCCTGACTCTCCAACTAAACGGCAAACTCCTTTGGGCAGAGCTCTAACAACCCGGAGCACTTAGTTGGCAGGTGCGAGACAAACTATTATAACCGGTAGATGCAACTTTCCCTTCACTTAGTCTACTCAGCAGGTAGTCACAGCCTCGAAGATCTCGGGAGCCATCCGGCACATCTTTTCGGGCCCCAAGCCAGACCCTCCATTCGCCGTAGACCTGGGCATCCCCCAGGAACAGACCACTTCCGAGCTGCCTCCAGCAGTGCCCCGGCGGAAAGACTGGGCCTCCACAATGGCCAAAGCCCCAGGCCCCAGCTCAGGAGGCCGGTTTCACCAAGCCTGCCTTTGCCCCGCCCGTGCCCCGACGCGACCCTCACTTGTGCGTTTGCTGGTACAGCGGTTCCATGTCGCCGGCCCAGCCGGGTCCGGCTCCGGCTCCGGCTTCCTCCGAACACGACTTCACAGCCCTCCTTCCGGCTTTCGGCTTCCGGTCTCAGGACCCTCTCTCCTCTACCGGCTAGGGCTGCCCCCCGTACGCCTTACTGGTGGTGATTACGAGAGTAGGAAGGGGAACGAGGAAATAGGCCCGGAGAAGAAGGATTACTGTAGTTAGAGGTTAGGCCTCAGATGGAGGACTAGGAGGTATAGGTTTTGGCGGGAGGCTGTCTTCAGCATCGAGTCAGGCAGTGGTGAGGGCAGCCTCAGAATACTGGCGTGAGGTCCTCAGAGCAAGGTTGGCGGCGAATGGGCGGTTACCTGCTCTTCCGTGCTGGAGGCCGGCTAGGCTTCGCATTAAACTGTTTGGTTGTGGGTCTGGAGATGCGCTCTCTCCTGGAGTATCTGGCACAAGCTTCTCCTGTCTTAAATTTGTGTGCTCACTTGCCCACGCACCAAACCCCCCCCCCTCCGCCCGCCACGCGCACACTACTTAGTCATCCAATAAACGCACATTGAATGCGTGTTTACTAGGTGTTAGGTGTGTTGTGGGAGAAGCTAGGTTCCGCCTGCCCTCAAAGAGGTCGAAATCTAGGAAAGAAAATAAGATCTGTATACGAATAAACGTCTACAAAGTCCAAATATTCTAAGCCGAGCTGGCAACACCAACAGCGCTGGTAGGAGATACAGGGAAGACAATGTAGGAGGTGGCATTTGAATTCGGACTTGAAGGATTTGGACGCTTTGGCCTCTCCACATAGGCCTAACCCATTTCCATCCCACTAGGCTTATCTGCGGTTCCTCCCAAGGGAGGAGACGTTCCTCTTCCTTTGAGAAGTTGATGCTACTATTTTCCTGTATCCTGGATCCCACCCAGTTTTGTGTCTCAAGAGACTATCTTGTACATTCTTTCCCTAACATTATTTTTCCATTCTAATATTTATTAATGAGTACCTACTATTACAAGGCACAGATATTAGAGGTAGGAATACAAGAAAGACAGCCCTCAAATCTCTCATCTCTCATTGTTGGGAGGACTATTCATGCCCTCAAGTTATCAAGTAGAATACTAGTAAATGCTACAATTGATAGAAAGAACCATTTCTCTGGAGAAGAGCAAGTGTACATGGACTTTTAAAAATCGTGAACAGGGCTCAGTGGTTGAGCATCAACCTAAGAACCAGGAGGCCACGGTTTGATTCCTGGTCAGGGCACACACCTGGGTTGCAGGCTCAATCCCCAGTGTGGGGTGTGCAGGAGGCAGCCTATCATTGATTCTCTCTCATCATGGATGTTTTTTTCTCTCTCTCTCTCTCCCTCTCCCTTCCTCTCTGAAATCAATAAAAACATGTTTTGAAAAAACATGAATAGGGCCTTCAAGAATCAATAGCATTTTAACAGTGTCTTGCACACACTACCACTCTGTATGTTTATTGTTTTGGCCTGGTGGAGAATAAGAGGAGGGCACTGAGCAAAGGCAAATGGGGAAAAGAACATAGATCTTCCGTGGCTGGGTTTAGGGTGTTTGGGGCAATAATAGAATTAAAAGAAAAGTTGGAGGTGGATCATAGGACATCTTAAATGTTATGCTTAGATTTTTATTTATAGATTTTTATTCTATAGGTAGTTGGAAGCTATCAGAGGTTAGATAGAAATTTTAAATGTTCTCAAAGAATGTTTATCCCTATACCTTGTTCTTCTTTGGACTTCACTGCATCCCTGTGATGTAGTCTGCTTCTCAGTCTGTTAGGCCTCTATATTTGTTTAGTCCTTCCTCTAAAGAGAAGAAAATTCCATCCTTCCATCTTACTGCACTTTAAACCTCTATCCCATTTCTTATTCTTTTATGGCTAAACCACTTGATCAGCCAATTGATTTACATTGCTGATATTTTCTATAAGTGACTTGTCCTCCAACCTCTCCTTTGCTCTACTAGGACTGTTTTCTAGGTTTACCAGAGTCCACTTGACTTAGTCCAGTGGCATCTTTTCATGAATCATCCTACATATACTCACTGAGCTCATACAATACAACACTAAGGCTGGGTTACAGAGATGAGTAAGACACTAGCTTGCCATAGAACAGTGGTCGGCAAACTGTGGCTCGCAAGCCACATGCGGCTCTTTGGCCCCTTGAGTTTTTAGCAAAGGCCAGCTTAGGAGTACCCTAATTAAGTTAATAACAATGTACCTACCTATATAGCTTAAGTTTAAAAAATTTGGCTCTCAAAAGAAATTTCAATAGTTGTACTGTTGATATTTAGCTCTGTTGACTAATGAGTTTGCCGACCACTGCCATAGAAGTTCTTTAATATCCTGGAGGGAAACATCTACATAGATAGTTAGAATATTATGTGGCGAGTGTGGGGTAGAAGTAATGACAAGTTTTACCTACAGTATGCAGGGAAATATGAATAATAATTCACTGTTCAGAATTTCTTAGTGCAAATGTGCAGTAATAGTATATCTTCCAATCATGTCTTCTCTTGAATTCTTTAGGTCTGAATCACTGCATTCTTAGAATATGATTTCTTCTAGTATTGACTACACCCCTACCTTCCACACAGTGAAACCAGTTGGCAGAAGGAGTGGAGACGTCAGGGGCCAATGGATGGAGCAAGAAGAGAAGTCCCATTCATGCAAGAAACATCTGGCCCTCACCTGGACCAGCTTAAGACTGACCTGGTGGCTCATAAGGTCACTACATTGATCGGAAGAAAGAAAGGACGTTGATTGTAAAAGCAAGTTAGCATTACAGAACAATGGTCTTGAGTGGAAATAGGCATGGCCAGTCACCTTTGGAGGACTGCCTAACGTGTGGTGCAAAGCCTGTGGAGGGCGTGCAGTGTGGTAGTGGGGAGCCCCACACTGGGCAAAGGATGCTACCACCCCCACTATTCTGGTGTGCTGTAAACTGGAGGCAGCCCTGTGATCATAACGCAGGCTGGCAAGAGCTATGGCATGGACCCACACAGGTGGCTTGACACCATGGCTCACTAGTGGATTGTCAGTAGTCCAGAGTTCTGAACTTATCCTGTATCCAATGTGAGTGGGAATCGCCCCCAAATTAGCAAGTCAGTACCATTCTGGTCGCCTGATCTTGTGCAATGCCACAAAAGAAATACTGTGCTGGCCAAGAGAAGCAATCTGCTTGCCAGATTGCCCTAGACAACCCATAGGCATGAGCCCTGAAAAGCTTTCAGGGCACCTGGTCGACTCCATATATGTGGCGAAGGGTTCAGGAGTACTCTGAAGAGAAGAAACAGACTGGGATAATCCCAACCACTGGAGGGGGACTTAGAAAAATTCAAAAATGGCATTTCAAAGTGTGGGGACCCCTGAGGCCCGGGACCTGGGCCAGGGACTCTGCTTGCCTAGGTCTCAGGACCATATTGGATGGTAGAATAAAGATGGTCTCATATCCTTTGCTACTGCCCCCATTAAGAGCTGGAATCTAATTCCATTCCCTTTGAATCTGAGCTGGCCTCAGTGACTTGCCTGACCAATAGAATGTGGCAAAAATGAAATTCTGGGATTTCCAAGGCCAGGTCATAAAAACTTTGCAGCTGCTCCCCAGCCTCTTGGAACACTCTTTCTGGTAGCCCTGGGTCATCTTGGAAGAAGTCTGACTTCCCTGAAGCCATGATGCTGGACAGGCCATGTCTATAGATGTTCCAACCAACATGCCCAGTTGAGCCCAGTCTACCAGCCAAGATACCAGAAATGTAAATGAAGACATCTTGTACCCTCTGGTCTAGTCTACCCACCCACCTGCTAAATTCCACAAAGTGACCTGTACAGACTCCACATGAAACAGAAGAATCGCTCAGCTGAGCCTCTGCCTGCATTCCTATCCCACAAAATCAAGAGATATAATAAAATGGATGATATTTTAAGTCACTGAATTTGGGGGCAGTTTGCAGAAATAGATACCCAATCTCAAAATGTTTGTCATCTTATTGGGGAGACAGGGTTCAGGGCTTATGAAAAGGTAACAATGCAAGAGAAGTTACGAAAGTGCAATGAGTAGTAAATAGTTAAGTTCTGTCAGAATGAAGAAAGGGAAGAGATTCCTTTGAATCTGGATGATAAAGGAAGACTTTCCAGAAGAGATGGGGTTGCAGCTGGACCTTGGGATACAAAAAGTAGTAAGACATATAGAGAGGCAGGCACAGGGCATTCCTGGCAAGCAGAGAGGTAAATCTGGAAGGTATAGATAGTCCCAAGAGGCAGTCTGTGTGTTTCCTCTTGGCTAGAGCAGAGGGTTTCTGCCACAGAGGAAAATGGAGCTGGAATGAAGCAAAGCCATACTTCAGACAGAAAAAATGCTTTGTCTCTATCTTGTGGCCTTGGGAACTGTCTGGAGGGCTTTGAGCCTTGGGTAATGGAATCAAGAATATTTCAAGGAAATCATTATGATGACTTCATGCCCTCTCATTTTATTTAAACTTCAAGAGATGCCACATAGTTCTGCAGTTCCAGGATTTGACAAACCAATCCATAGTCAGCCTGCTTGTTCCCTGTATAGTCTGATAAACTGGGAACACATCCCTCTGAAGAGTCTTTTTGGTCTGTCCAATTTGATGAAACAATTTGGATCTCTGAAACTACATTCATCTGTTGTGTCTCTCTGGCCATCTCAAGCAAATTCAATGGACTAATTCTCTTAACCCTTCTACCAAGCCATCAGTGCTCCCTATACTTCCCCAGCCCTGGGCTCCATCCCCTCTCACATACCTTCTGTTCCTGTTTCCTCCTGACTAACTCCCCCTCCTTGCCCCTATTGTCTATGCCACCTGTGCCAATGCTCAGGCACCACCTCGAACAATTGGTGCCAGCTTCAAATATATCTCACTTCCTCTACTAAACCGTGAGAGCCTATTGAACAGTCCTCATCATTCCTCAACCACTCCCTTCCCTTTCCAATCCTCCTCCTCAATGTTGCCTCAAGATCTTTCTAACAGAGATTTGATGTCATATATACGTCAAGACTTTTAATAGCTCCCTGGTGCCTAAGAAACACACTTGGCAGCCCTCCTTACTGGCCACATCCCTGGCCATTTCCCCTGTCCTAACTAGAGGAATTGCAGCTTTTCTCACAAGGGCCTCTGTGTCTTCTGGCCTTTGCATGCACTGTTCCCTGTGCTTTGAACCCGGTCTCCTCTGCCTCAAGCCTGATTAACTCCCACTTTCTGGAGTCTCAGCTCTGGTCTCAGCTCCCTTGGGATGCACCCCTGACATCCAGGCAGGGTTGAAATTCCTCCCCCTTGCTCCTCTGGCACCTGGTGCTCCCTCTCAGCATTTGTTTCACAATTCTCTGTCCACTAACTGGAGGGCAGGAGGTGTCTCTTTCATTCTTGCATTGCCCCAGCATCTATCTAACTCAGTGACTCATAAGAGGTAGGTGCTTGTTAAATATCTGTTGACTTGAAATGCACTCCATTTAATCAACTCACTCTCTTAAATAGTCTACCTTCCTGCCATGTCAGAAGCCCAGAATTATTTGAAAATTTACTTTTAGGCAGTTATAGATTGCCTGATCAGTGGAGCCATTCTCCTGCTGAAAGAGTCATCGCTTGAAATCAGTGCAGAGTGCTAAACGAAAGGCTTCCTTTTTATTTTTTAAAAAATATATTTTATTGATTTTTTACAGAGAGGAAGGGAGAGGGAGAGAGAGTTAGAAACATCCATGAGAGAGAAACATCCATCAGCTGCCTCCTGCACATGCCCTACTGGGGATGTGCATGCAACCAAGGTACATGCCCTTGACCAGAATCGAACCTGGAACCCTTCAGTCCACAGGCCGACGCTCTATCCACTGAGCCAAACTGGTGAGGGTGAAAGGCTCCCTTTTTAAGCACTTTCACAATTGTTTCACATTTTGGGCTCATAACCACCTGGTGGGAGGCAGGACAGGCATCACCATCCTGGTTTGCTAGACAAACATGCTGAGCTTCAGAGAAATTAACTTGCTTTCCAAGCTGGCGGTGGGAGAGGGGGGCTAGACCCAGGCTGCAGTCCCACACCACCCTTTAGGTAACTACTGCATCAGCCTTCCTCTTAGACCCAAAGAGGGCCTGGCCACAGATAAGTAAGACACCTCTGACGGCTTCCACTTTGAACAGCAACAAAACCCTAGTCGCCCCACCAAAGCCAGAGAAACATAATCTCACTGCCTCTGGGTTTGCTCCCCAACCCCTTCGATTAAATCTGAGCAGACAGAAAGGATGACATTTCTGAACTCAGAGGCTGCAATGAGCTGAGGAAAACAAGCATCTGTGGCCCCTGCCGGGACCCACCAGGTGGAGGAGATATTGCCCCGGGTGCTGCAGGAGGTCTCCCAGGAAGCTGCCCTCCACAGAGAGTCCATCAGCAAATTGTCTTATGTAGCCATAACAGCCAGGAGCAAGGTGGGGGGCAGGGTTTTGTCCAAAAAGAGTCAGTGTATTGTAAACATGATAAAAGGGGCTGGAAAGCCCCACTTATCACTGACTAATGTGTCCCCAGGTCATCGGGGAGCTGGACCCTCACCAGCAGCCCTGAGCAAGGAAAGAGAATTCCCAATTAACCCCATCTAACCCCATCACCTGTGAGTGGGGCCAGGGCAAAGGTCTGGCTCTTCCTCTTGCTAAGTGATTCCCATGGTCATTAGGCACTAGAGGGGCTCAGCATGGACAGGTTCTAGGAAGCCCTCTGCCAGCCTGCAGAAATGCCTCTGAGCCCCCTGCTTCTTGGGGCCACAGGGGTCAGGGTCGGTGTGTGGGCATCCTTGGAAGGAGAGGAGGTCTGAGGAAAGCAGAGGTAGCATGAGGCTGGGGCAACTGCAAGGGAAGGTTGGTGATCTCCTGGTTAATCATGAAGCAATGGGTTGACTTAATTTATACTTGAGGGACAGAATGAGGAATTAGTCTCTTTGGGCTCTTAATTCTAATGATCTCATTTATTTCTTACAATCCCCTTGAGTGTGGGTATCTTAACTTGTAGATGAGAAAACTGAAGCCCAAAGTTACGTATTGGGTAAGTGGCTAGCTGAGACCTGAACTCAGGCCTTGCTGACTCCCAGCCTGGGCATTTCAGTGTCATTTGGACCAGATGTACCAGATCAGTATTTAAGTCTGAAACTTTTAAGGGATGTTTGGCCATGTGAGTTCTACTTTCTTTGAAATATACTTCACCCCCACCCCACCCCCCGGGGGCCTTCCTTGGTGGTCTCTGTCTCCTCCTTTTGGACCCCCATTTTGCTGGACCATTGAGGCATGGGATAGTAGACAGAGTTCAGGATCTGATACACAGAGTCTGAGTGTGTATTACTCAGACTCTCCAACTTGATCCTCTTGACCAAATCAATTCATTCCTCTGAGCCTCCGTTTCTTTATCTGTTAAATGGGGACAATAATACCCACTTTAGGTATTTTGCTGTGTTGAAGGAGGATTAAATGAGAAGGGAAATAAAGGGCTTTGCACAGGATTGCTCAACTACTCTAGGCTGGAGAGTATGGGTTTAAGGGGATGTCCTCAGTAATCAATCCATCTGCATGTCAGAAGAGAGTATCTTACCCTCAAGTAGTGGGACTTTGAGGATCTGGCTTACTGGAGAGCTCAATATGCACCCAGGAATTGACTCAAGCCACGGGAGGCCACACAGTGTGGAGGGGGGGGTTGTTATTGGCAGGTGGCAACTTTATGGGACCTGGCAAAGAGTGGCAACCTAGAAGCCCTTTAATCTACAGCCCCCTAGAGCTTTCCTAGAGCATGTAGCATCCTCACCATTCAGTGTGTTCTCCGGGCTTCAGGGGTATAGTGGGAGGCAGAGGTGTTGAATAATTCTTTCCATGCCCTTGATAACCAATGAACCGAGAAGCAATCAACCTGCTATTTCCCCATGGAGACCCTGAGGTCCAAAGAGGAGATGTGACCTGCCCACATCACACAGAGTTCAAAGCCTCGCTGGGGTTGGAACTCATGCCTGACTCCCAGTGCCGCGCTCAGCTCCCGGCCTCACACTGCCTCTTGAGTGGCACACAGAGCGATGCTCTCCATACAGGGATTCTGGAAGCACAGGCTGGAAACCGGAGCTCAGAAACCATCCCTGCGTTCAGATCGCCTCCAACATGCGAGGTGGTGAAGCAGCCCACCCAGACCACAAAGGCTCCAAGGAGGACCCTCCCAGCTCCTCTCCAAGGCCCCCAAACCTGCCGGGCCTCGGCACATCCTACCTGTTTTTCTTTCCTTGAAATGAAGGTGCTGTCCCCCAGCCCAAGCCACATGGTTCTCAGGCTCCATTGTCCAACTTGCTCGCCACTGGCCACACTAAAGCTATTGAGCACAGGAAGTGTGGTGAGTGCAAATCGACTTGGGCTGCCAGTGTAAGATACACACTGGCTTTCAAAAACTTAGAATAAAACATGTATAAAATAGCTCAATATTTTTTACATTGATTCATGTTGAAATAATGTTATTAAAATGAATTGCACCTATTTCCTCCCTTTTTAAAGTTGACTTCTAGAAATGTGACGTTAAACATGAGGCTCTCATCTGTAGCTGTGCTATATTTCTATGGGGCAGTGCTGGTCTAGGCTGGACCCTGTGGCTCCCCTATGAGAGCTGAGGCTCCTGGGGGCAGAGAGCTGACTTGGATAGTATTTCCTCCACCCACTCACCCCTCCCAGCCTGAAATCCCAGGACTGGCACACGCTGATGCACAAATTGGGCCCCAGTTCTCTAGACTAAATGGCCCCTCCCTGGAGATCCCTCTTAGGTCCCTTGAATCTGGATTCTCAGAGTCGGGTGAGAGGGCAATCAAGGCAGGCTTTCTGTTGAAGGTGAACCGGGCCAGGACAAGAATGAGGCAAGCCAGGTACCAACGGCACACAATTTAAGGAGGCACTCACTTCAGGGGCAGGCTGACCCTAGGAAATTCACCTGCTGCTCCCCCTGCTCCCAGCTCCAATGAGATCCCTTCAGTGGACACAGAGAGAGAGGTTCATAGCTGAACTCACCGTAGTTCCAGGGTGGTCCTCATAGCCCCTGCCTCCCACAAGGAAAAGCCCCACTCGACACCCACCGAGCCAGCCCCCAATAACCAGATCTGCTGCCAGGGCCTCCTCGCCCCACTTTCAGTGCCTTGGGGAGACAAGCTGCATTAATGGCGGTAATTTTGCAGCTTTGAAAGGGAAGTGCCCACGACCCTGAGGCATGGGGCTAGAGGAGCCCTCTGAGGAGAGGGCCAGACAGCAGGCGTCCCTCAGAGGCCTCCATCCTGCTGCAGGCCATGGGACCAACGTGTCCCAACACTGACGGGCTTCCTCGCACAAGCCAGACCTCACAGAGTGAGGGGGCGCGGCAGGAGGGGGGACAAGGAGGCTCAACAGGAGAGTCGGAGGCTCATCCATCAAGAACCATCAAACAGCAGGGCCACAGGCCTGTCTGAACATTGGGCTTTTTAAAGGGGACTTCTGCAGTTCCCCACCCCCAATACCTTAGCCTCCTGGAATCAAGCACATTCCATTGGTGGGGGATTAGGGGGTCCTCAGCTCAGGCTGGGATGCCCCCCCTAAGCCTGCTCACCCACAATGCTGGGACTGAACTCCCCTACACGCCTCCCCTCCCAACTGGAGCTGTGGTTAAGGGGCCCAGGGCAAGATAGAAATTGGTGGGGCCTTTTCGTCTGCCCCTGCTTTTAAGAAAATAGCATACAATTTGAGAAGCTATCTTTACTATCTTTTCTTTTTTTTTAATCAGGAGATGTGGGTTGCAGTAGGAGTCTCCAAAGCCTTGTTTATGCCAAGAGCAGGGGTTGGAGAGTGGAAGGGTCTCTCGGATAAGAGCGGAGGACCAGCTGTCCTCCCCAGCGAGCCAAACACCTGCACCTGGCTCGCCCTTCTGAAGCACAAGGGTCAGTTGACTTCAAGTGCCCTGAGTGCTCACAGCCACGGTCAGGCCCTCCCTGCCTTGGGGACAAGAGCATGGACTTCCCTTCTCTACTTCCCGCCCAGTGGGGGCTGAGGGGAGGGCAACAGGGGCCTGAAGTCCTGAGAACAGGACGAAGATGAACCAGAAACCTTGCTCACTAGGCATCAGAAAGGCCTGTGTTCAAATCCTGACCCAGGCCCCTGCTGCCTGTTGACCTTGGCAGGTTACTGGAATCCTCTGAGCCCTGAGCCCTGTTTTCTTAATTGGCAAGTGCCCCTCCTATACTCCTGGTGTAGTGGAAAGCCATCTGGCCTTGTGATCAGCGAGCTCTAGGTTGGGTCAGTGGCAAGCTGTGCATCCTTGGGTAAATTACTTGAGTACTCTGACCTTCATTTTCCTTATGAGGTTTTTGCAAGGATTAAATGAAATCACGTACTGGAAAGTACCTGGCACAACACATAGTGGATGGTGCTATCAGATGGAATTTCTTCTTTTGTCTCTGTCCTCCCATGTCACAATGTAGCTCTAGTGGCAGGGTAGCTGTGGCACAGCTGCAGACTGGTGTCCCAAGTGGCAGGGTCCTATGACAGCGCCTAATACACACTCACACAATGCTCTTACGTTTGTATGGTTGGATTGCACCTTAGCTAAGAGCATCACTCTGCAGCCTGAGTTCAAATCTGAGCTCTGCCACTTCCTAGATGGGCAATCTCAGGCCAGTTGCTTAACTTCACTGTGCCTCAACCTCCTCATCTGTAAAATGAACATAATGGTAGCCCCTTCCTCATAGGGCTGTTGTGGGGTTTGAATAACATAATAATTACCAAAGGGCACATGCTCATGCTACAGGAGTGTCTTGTTAGTGACATTTATTGACCAGCTTCCCTGCCCAAAGATGCTCAACGGTTCAGGCCTTTTGCAGGCCCTGTCCTATTAGCTCAGGGAAGTCCTTTCTGACCCTGTGTCTATTTTCTTATGGGAGAAGGGAGGGAGCCAAGCTGAGAAGAGGCCCAGGGAAGGCCTTGGCTTGGCCTCTGGTCCTTGCCTCCCACCCTGCCCATCAGCACTGGTCAGAAACCAGGGCGTGCAGCTCCTTCCCCGGGAGTGGGGGCTGGGCCAGCCGTTCCTCACTGTTCAGGAAGAGACGACAGTCAGGGAACGCATTTGTAACCGCCCATGGTCAGCACAAAGGTGGCTGCAGGAGGAGCTTCCTTTCCAGGAGGAAGGGAGAAGGTCAGTGGCCCACATCCGGACTTGCCTGTTCCTCCCAGATGCTGGGGAAAGATGTCCTCGCCACTTCGTCATTGCTAGGCGGGGTCTTTCCTTCACACTGGGGCAGATCCTTTGGAGAACCTTAGTCTGCAGGGCTGGGCACACACTCACAGGCACACAATACCTCCCCCCACCCCCCCGCCCTGCCATACACATATACACGGTCCAGGGGCTGTGGAATGAAGCAACCAGTTACTGACTTGGCTGTCTGCTTGACATCCCACTGGGCTGTCCTGGGCCATGAGGCACAATGGGCCATTGGGAATGATGGCTTAGCTGTCAGTTTTCATTGCCCACGAGGTCAAGGTCATGGATTAATCCTTAGAGACATAGATTTCCTTCTCTTCCATAACCACAGATGTCACCCAGTATCAGGGCTTGCTCTCTCACACATGAGCAACATGTACTCAAGGGATCAGTTTGTGACTCAGCAGAAGGTAAAATTCTGTCTTCTCAATGCTGCCCACTTGGGTGGGGGGTGAGCTATTCCAAGCATCATCTTCACAGGAGATCTTTGGACTTTGTGACCCAAGCTGTCTAAGGTCACTTAGGTCACTTCACTAGGGCTGCTGCCTTTCTCCAATGTAGAAATGGAGGCGTTGGGACATGTGGACACCTGCTCCAAGATCCCAGAGCTGGCTTCTTTGTGATGGGGGTGGGCTGATCCTGCTCTGTGTTTTGAGAGGTGGAGGCCCAGGTAGGGGGCACACAGGAGGCAGGAGTGCCTGATCTCCAAGGAAGAGGCAGTGCTCTGCAGGAAACCTGGGGAAAGGGACTCTTTTGAGGTCTTTGCTAGGATGGTCCCAGTTTCTGTGCAGCCCCAGTCAGAGCTGAGGCCTGTGTTCACATGAAGGCTTCATGCAAGTCTCCTGAGATTGGGATTTCATGCCTCTTCAGTCCACTCTAACCTTAATCAAGGATGAAACGAGAATAGAAGAGCAGATCCTGGGACAAAGTTGCTGTGAGAGATGGTGAGCTCCATCCATCCATCCATCCATCATGTGTTGAGCACCCACAATAAACCAGGCTTAGTGTTAGGTGCTGGAGATCTAGAGGTGAGGAAGCCATGTCCTTACCTTCAACTGGTTTTCCAGTGAGGACGACAGAATCAATTAGAATATTAGTACTCTGCCTGAAAGGGCTTTAAAAAACAAGGAAAACTTATCTCCCACAGTAAGAAGGCCAGAAGGAGGAGGGTCTGGTATTGGTCAATTTAGGGACTCGATGCATCCTTGAGAACTTGAATTTTTTTCTACCTTTCTGCCTGCCAGCTCACCTCATGGTGTCCAAGTGTCAGCCACACATCTGGGTACTGCAGACCAATGCTGTAAAGAAGGGAAGCATAAGAGGAGCAGTTTCTGCCCTTTTTAAGAGAGAGACCTCTCCCACCAGCCCCAGCAGAACTTGGCTTCAACTCTCATTGGCTAGCATTGCATCATCAAATTAAGGGCTGGTTACACCTGGATTTACTCCTTAATTGGAGGTAGAGATCTGTTCCCTAGGGAGGATGAATATCTCATCAGAACTGCAGTTCTTTTACCTAGAAGAAGGGGGAGCAGGCTACTCACAGTGTCTGCTGGCAACCAGATCCCAGCGTTTTGTGTTTCTTCCCCCAGCCCAGGAGCAGCCTGGGAAACCCATCCTGGCATTCTTGGTCCCCTGCTCTGTCTGTTTGTTTTCCCCTCTAGACTTACTGCTTGGCCACAAACTGCTCCTTGTTTGTTGTTCGAACTTAGCCAAGTGAAAACTTCCTGCCACAGAGTTCTCTCTATCTCAGTTTTACGCGCACACACACACACACACACACACACACACACACACTATCTAGTGTCCCTTGAATTACTCTGAACTATGAGGAAAATGACTGTTCCAGGTCATTGCCCCCTCCCCAGCACAGACACCTTCCCCTCATTCGTTTCTGACGGGGTTTGCACAAGTAGGCATCTATGAGCCTCCATTTCTGCAGCCAAAGACTGGGCTTAATCTAAAGCAAAGGAAAAAGTTTGATTGTTATCTCATTTGATTCATGGAACCTCATATGCTCCACGTGGCCCGATCCCATTGTAGGGCATGCACGAAGCAACCAATCAGTGATTCTCTCTCATCACTGATGTTTTTATCTTTCTTTCCCTCTCCCTTCCTCTCGGAAATCAATTAAAAATAGACACACATATATATTTTAAAAAGATGTATTCCTTGGAGTTTTGCATTCCCTTCTGGTTCGTCCTCACAAGAAGTCTAGAGAACCTTCCCAAAGCAGCCAACTGCACAAGGTACAAAAATCAAGGTCCTAGAGCAGACCACTCACTCAGTGTAATAAGACCCCCTGCCTACCTCAGGGTCTCCCCTTGGTCATCCCCATGCTGTCCCAGCTCCAGCCACCCTGACCAACTTGCTGTTCTTTAAATGTACCACCCTGGTTCCCATTTCAGTTCCCTCTGCATCATATGCCCTCCTCCTATCTCAGCTCAGAAGCTAGTTTTGCAGAGAACCCTTCCTTGAACACCTACCTATATATACATATAAGGTATATATATTAGTCCCTCCCACCTTTATCTGATTTATTTTTATTGCATTACAGCTGACTGAAAATACATTATTTATAGGTTTACCTCTTTATTATCTACCTCCCCCTACTAGAATGGAAGCCCATGAGGGCCAGACCCTGGGCTGTCTCGGTCTCCACTCTATCCTAAGGTACAGAGCTTGGCCTGTGGATGGTATTCGGTAATGAGTGAATTAATGATCTCTCCAGCGTGGACTTCTTTTCTGGGATGAAGTGAAAACAAACTAAAATCTGCTGCAAAAGTGCTGATAGAGATTAGCTATAATTAGTGGCTCAAGAGTCTCCATAACAGTTCATTGTCAAGCAGAGTCAGTGAAGGAAAATACACTAGACCCTACATGAGGAAAGCCCGTCATTAAGTGCCAGCGCGACCTTACTTCAAAGTCCCTCAGTCCAATACAGGTCCAAGATTGGGCTAGACATCAGTGACTCCGTGGCTCGCCTCTCTGGCTCATGATGACTCCAGAGTTCTAGTCCATGGAAGTCCTGGATGGGCTCTTCTGGGGTTCTTGATGCCTGTGTCCTGTGGGTCTAGGTGGTTCCAGGTGTCAACAGCACCTAGTGAAGGTGGCCCTGGGTTTCTAGGTCAAGGTGGCCGTGGGTTTCTAGGTGAAAGTGGCCCTGGCTAGTAGTGACCTCTGATTCTCATCATCAATGGCCCTGTTTCTACCTCTTGGAGGCAGTAGTCCTAGACTTGTGTAGCCCTGGGCAATCTATGATATTAGTGACGGAGGCCCCATGGTTCTGGGTGCTAGCCTCTAGCACTAGGTGACCAAGGAGTCTGTGAGTATTGGCTGGAGCTCGTCAGAGAAGAAGGGAAGAGGAGCTAGGCCAGAATTGTCCCGTGCTCCTGAGGTACAGGTTAAGCCCTGGGCTGCAGCAACGTCTGAGCTGAGCCATCAGGAAGCACTTGGGACAGGCACCATGCACAAGCTAGTTGTTGTAAGTCACTAGGGGGCGGGGTTGGGAGAATTCCAGCCAGCAGTCTCTGCACTGACCGGTGGCTGAACCCAGCTGGGCTCCCTGTGCTGGAAGCAAGGGCGATGCCTGGGACGGATGGCCCTGTGTCCTCTCGGCCTGGCCCCATGGGAACCTAGGGCCACCTCCCAGTGTGCTCTGCTGAGGTGCAGGAAGGGGCTGTCACTGAGGAAGGTGGGATCCAGCAGGTCTGGGCAGGTCTGCTCTGCAGAGGCTGGGCTCTCTCCCTGGTGGCTGGGGCACCCAGAGCAGGCAGGAGAGCACGTCCCAAGCACTGGCCCCTGCCCGGAGGCCCGGCTAATGACCCTGCGCACATTCCGGCCTGCATCAGCGGGGAATTGGCTAAGGGCAGGCCCATTAGTTGGAATTCTCCCAATGCTCACACATCAGAGTGGAGGGGGGAGAAGTGAAAAGTTGAAAAAGAGCTAATTATCGCTTTTATCAGAGCGGGTGGGTTGATGGGTCCTGCCCGAGGGCAGCTGGGCCTGCATTAAAGATTAAACACCAGGTAGGGGGGAGCAGGGCTGTCATTCCAAAGGAGGGAGGCCAGCAGGCTGCCCTATGGAGACCTGGTGGCAGGCGGCAGCCTTAGATCTGTCAGGCAAGCCCTCTGTCCCAGGGCCCACCATGGCCACATTCCACCAGGGGACCCCCGACGACGAGGGGGCCCGGCACTTCCGCTTGCCACTGTGGGGAGGGCAGCTGAGGTCCATGTCTGCTCCGGGGCAAGCCTAATTATCCAATTGGTAGGCTTCCTGGCACCTGTCTTAAGGGGACTTAAGTTATTCCTGCACATCACCCAATGACCTTTTGTGTAGAACCTACATTGGAATTATAGGAGGCCTGGCAAGCACCCAAGGTCAGAGAGTCTGACCCTTCTTGTTATTGCAGAGCAGGAGCCAGAGGCCCAGGGAAGGAAAGGGACTCAGTCAGTCACACTGCTGTGTGGTTAGTCCCATGAGGTTGTAAGTCTCCTTGAGGATGGCGGCTGCATCTCCAAATTTTGTCTTTGAACCTAAAGTACTGAGGTCAAAGGAGCTGGGATGATGAGCAGTCAAGGCCAGGTGACTTCATTATTGTACCCCAACAGCATTTTGGATACACTAGGTGTTCAGCAAGTATTTGTTAATTGGTTGTATGGATGATAAAAGGGTGGCACCTAAGAGGGCATGGTGATCATTTGGATCATTCTCCAAATCTTGTGAGCTAATGCATTGGTCATGAAAAATGGATGTAGATGCCCTAACTGGTTTGGCTCAGTGGATAGAGCATCGGCCTGCAGACTGAAGGGTCCCACGTTCGATTCCAGTCAAGGGCATGTACCTTGGTTGCGGGCACATCCCCAGTAGGGGGTGTGCAGGAGGCAGCTGATCGATGTTTCTCTCTCATCGATGTTTCTAACTCTCTATACCTCGCCCTTCCTCTCTGTAAAAAAAATCGATAAATGTATACTTTAAAAAAAATGGATGTAGGTGAGTATCATGGTCTTGAGTCACCAGGACAAACCAAGGCACAAGTGGGGACTGGGTTGCTGCATGCAACAGGCAGCTGTGCCAATCCAGCTATACTAGTCTTCACTGGGTGTGTCTTGACATCAAGACATCTCTACTCCCGGAGAGATCCTGGAAGCATGATGTCCCACTGCCCTGTCTGGCCAGCTCAGCTCTCCTGAGGATATGGCCTTACCCAGGAGAATCAATTAGGCTTCTTGCTTCTTTTCCTCCTCTCAGCCCTAGAAGCCAGAACCTTTCCAGTTTGGTTTCTTCAGGCTTCCAACCTCAACTCAGAAGTTGATTCTGTTTTCACCTCTCCTCATGGTGAGAAAATCCCCAAATGACATGTAGATAATGACCTGCCCAAGTCAAGAGGGGCCCTGGCCTTCCCAGTACTTCCCATGCACAGTCCTACAAGTAGACACCCTCCAACCCCCACACCCACCCCAGCCCCATCTCTGATAGGCAGGAGTCCAGGAGAGCCCACCTGGGAAACTCAGACCTACATTCCTCCTCCTGAAGCTTCCTCCAACTGGGCAGCCCTTGCCCCTCATGGAGCACTGTAGGCAGAGCTAGGAAACCACAAAAATTTTAAGCTGAGATGAAGGAACGTAATGGGCTCTAATCTGAAGTGACAGCAGCATTATTAGCCGGCAAAGAGCCGCAGGAGCAGCAGGATAGCAGGGAGGGAAGGAGAGAAAAGAGGAGGAGGAATGGGGGACAAAGAGACAGAGCAGACACAGGAATGAAGCAGGGCTTTGGGGATGGAGACTCAGGCAGGACCCAAGGGGTCGTATGAAAGGGGCTGCCTTAGAGTCCAGGGATGGAGTGTCACAGTAACTGTAGTGAAAATAATACTAAGAGCAGCTAATGCTTACTTAGAGCTGCACTGTGCCAAGCACTGTTCTAAGCTCTCATATTAAATGTAATTCTCATGATGCAGGTGTATTACTATCCTCATTTTACAGATGATGTAGAAATTATAGCACAGAAAGGCCCATCAATAAGAATGCTGATCCTGATCGCAAGGCAGGGGTCTGCTGCACACAGAGGCCTTCTCTACTCTCTGAAGGTCAAAAGTCAAAGGCCTCACTCAGGAGTCAATGAGATGCAACTCCCACGTTCAAGATAAAGAAGGACTGCATGGATCCCCTCCTTCCAGGATTTGGAAGGGAAGAAAAGACATGAGCTCCAAACCACCTCTCAGGCTTGGATGACGGGAGCTAGGTGAGTGCCAGAGAGGATGGGGTCCAGGAACACAGAGGTCAGAGGTCTTGATTAATCTTTAGGAGTCAGAGGTCAGAGGACTATTTAGCCAACCAGGAGCTATAGGCTGACCATTGATGGTTGGCTTGGACTCTACCAAGGCCATGATGAAGCTTCGGGTTAAGGTGTGACTTCTGATTTCTTCCAAGAAGGAGAGCGGGGACATGGTCACCAGCTGGCTAGCCCACAGTGCTCCCAGGGTCAGGGCTCTTCCTCTCTGGCCCTGGCCAACCGCATGGGAGACCTGCTGAGTCTCCTCCAGAGGGAAGCACTTCCTGTTGGGGTAAGGCTATCCCATCCTAGAGGGCCTGATACCCAGTGGGACACCTCTAAGGGAGCTGCGCACCCCACCCCATCCTGCATCTACATATAGTCAACCCCTGACCATCCGGCCTCCCTGGAAATCAGATATTCAAAATTTTATTGATGTCACCATTGATTCTAAGTCCAGGACACAAATTAGGTTTTAGGCGCACACAGTGGGCTGCTGAGCTGAAGGAAATGGTTCTCTTCCTGTTGCAGGGAAGGGGAGGAGCAGGCACACAGAAGGCATTTGAGACATGGGAGCTCTGCTTTGGGCCTCTAAGTGGCTAAGGGGCCACCTGGGATCAAAGCTTGACCACGTGACCTCATGAATGTGACCTCATGAAATGACCTCATGCAGGTCACTTAACCTTTGCATGCCTCATCTGTAAGACGGAGGTAGTGAGTACAGTTCCTCGCTCCTGGTGGGGTGGCTGTGAGGATGAGGCATTCATGCATCATTAGTGCTCACAACACTGGTCTTCGTTGCTGTGCCATACCCTTTAGGGCAGTGGTCGGCAAACTCATTAGTCAACAGAGCCAAATATCAACAGTACAACAACTGAGATTTCTTTTGAGGGCCAAATTTTTTAAACTTAAACTTCTTCTAACACCACTTCTTCAAAATAGACTCGCCCAGGCCGTGGTATTTTGTGGAAGAGCCACACTCAAAGGGCCAAAGAGCTGCATGTGGCTCGCGAGCCATGGTTTGCCAACCACTGCTTTAGGGCATTTGTCCCTTCCCAGCATGAAGAGAGTTCTCGGTCTATGATGTGAGTGACACCACCGGGGCAGCCATCCCCTGCATCAAAATTTGGGGTTATTTGGGTCCTATGTCTGAGGGCTGATTCTAGAAGAGCGCCCCCCCCCTCCCCCAAGAAGGGCACCCTCAGCTTAGGCCTTCTCTCTGACTTCTTGCACCTACTGCTGGGTCCACATAAACTATAAAATGTTGCAGCCATGCAGGAGGCTCCTGTCAGCTAGAGACACCTGAGGCCCAGGATTTTATCGCAGAGTCAGTGACAGCATGAGGGCCAGTGTTCCTAGCCCTTGCCGATGGCAGCAATTGGGGACTAATAATAGTAGTGGTCACCACACATTAAACACATCCTTGTGTGCCAGGCATTCTCTAGAGACACCCTCGAATCCTCCCAATGATCTTGCAAAGTTGCTTTTATCACCTCCCGCTGTAACCTCCCACTGGCACCTGCATCCCCATCCCCCTCGGAACTCTTCACCTGGTCAAGGCCCCATGAAGCTTCAGGCTGGAGTTGGGCTGAAGTCACTCCTCTTGGAGGGGGAGGGGGATGTCTCTCCCTTCCCCTAGGCCAGGTCTGCACCTAGACTCCTGAAGTGTTCCGGAAGCACTCTGTACTCACCCCTTGTTAACACTCATCACACCTCATATTTATTCTATTTTGTATTTTCTTTAGTTTGAGGGGTAAGTAATGCTGTTCACATGGTTGCTATCCAACAGCAACAACAAGGAATAAAGTGAGAAGTCTCCGCGCTTGCTCCCACCGGTCCCCAGTCATTGAGTTCAGCTGCCTGGGGCGACCAGGATGTCAGTTTCATCACCCTCAGTAGTGATGACTTGTTTATCCGAGCCCTGCCTGCCTTGTTAACTGCTTCCTCCCCAGGGCCTGGCCCAGTGCCTGACACACAGTAGGAGTAGTTGGTATATAATCAGTCTATCTATCCACCTACCTACCTACGGAGGGTTTATCTATAGAGAGGATTTTGTTGTTGGTGTTTGCTCGTTTGCTTGCTTGCTTGATTGCTTTAATGAATGAAGCTCAGAGAAGAAAGGTAACTTGCCTGCTTGGCTCTAGCTCCCAAGATAGTACTCACCTGGGGACTCTGTTTATCTGACTTTTAAAGGCCACCTGTCCCTTCTTCTTGAACATTTGACCATCCTCTGTGAAATAGATCCTGGTTTCATATTTTTAGTTGCCACACTTCAGAAATCCACTGGTGCCTGCCCAATTGGGGCCTCAATTCCCTCATCTGTAAAATGGGAAGGGGCTTGTTAGGTCTGCAGTTCAACGACTTGCTGACATCTTTATTTTTACGCCTTCCAGCTGATAGTGCTTTCTGCCAGCACTAAAGGAAATGATGGCTGTGACAGCCTTTTGATTAAAGCTACCACTCAGTACCCATGCAACAAATGCATGAGGTGATTCCGGACAGTTTTCTCCACACCAGCCCATCTGGCCACGTCCCTAGCTCTGGCCAAGGGTCAAGTACACACCGCCATAGGTCCTCGGAAGAGCTAGAAGGAAAGGCAGGAAGAAGCAGCAGGTGGAGAAGCAGGTGGAGCTGGGAGGTGATGACTACCTTGGAGAGGGTGGGGTGGCCCATGCCCCATCTGTACTAGGAGACCAGAAGGATGCTTTCTAGCTGCATTAGCTCATTCCTGCAGGGGCTGCAGGTTCAAGTTCCTGCCTAACTCTGTTCCTGGTGGCAGCCAGGAATTCTGGGAGTTGGGAAGGGGAGGCAAGAGAGAGTGAGGAGAAGGGAAGGGAGGAGAGAAAAGGGCAGGAAGCACGGCTGGTAAGGAGCCAATGTGTCATGGAAGGACATGGTACCTGCTAACACAGGAAGCCTGCTATGGTAGGACACTGCTGGGGCGGGAAATGGGAATGGGGAAACATTATGGAGAGAAAGATTCATAAATTCATTTATTCATTTGTCTTTTCACTCATCTATCCAATAACGATGCCCATATTGAGATAATTGCTAATCAAGGTATATGCAAAATGCTAAGTAAATGTAAAAGGAGCAAATAACTATTTGATGGGTTGCAGGAGTGGGAAAGCTAGGGGAGCAGGCAAATTTCGCTGAAGACATTTACGTGGCGCCATGAAGCAAGCAAAGGGAAGCCAGCCCCAAGTCCTTCCCAGCTCTGTGGCCCATCTCTTCTGGAACCTCTAAATCTTAGCCTGGCTGTTACTCTCATGGTTTGAGTCCTAGTTGTGCCACATGCTTACTATGTGACCTCAGGTACTTGTAAGTGATCTAACCTCTCTGAGCATCTATTTTCAGCTGTAAGGTAGGGGTGACACCAACTGGGAGGGTTGTCATGAGATTCAAATACAGTAATGCATGAGAGGCACTTTGCAGGGTGCCTGGCACCTGTCTAGGACATGCTCCAGACAACCTACCATTGATATTGTCAGTATCGGCAGCCGCAGCAACTTCATTTACCCTACTCTGGGCCTCTGTCTTTGGTTTACCCCATCCTTGGCCCCCAGCCCTTGGGGAAACATGAGAAGCAGAGCTGGAGGATCTAATGTGTGCCCCCCACGCCCCTTAATCCTTCCTGAACTTGGGGGGGGGGGGTGCGGCCCTGCTGTAACACCTGCACAGCTCTGACATCTCCTGCCTCTGGGCAGAGAAAGCAATTTCAGAAATGACATGTTGCCAACAAGCAGAAATCAGCTTCTGAATTAAAATGTGTCGGCATCAGGTGACCCCAGGCTTGGAGGGCTGGCTGCATGAAGACAGCTGAGATTAGGGCCTGTCAGCCACAGGAGGGGCTGTGTGAGAAGGGGTGCAGGCACCCCGGGGGCTACTGTTGGCTGCCCCGGACTTGTTGGGACAGGGGGGCAGGAATTCGGATGCTGGGTCAGGTTCTTCTGTGGCTCTGACCAGCCTCTACCTCTCAACTGTCCACTCCCTGTGGTGGGGGCAGGGAGAGTCAGGGGCTGGGGCTCCAGGGTAAACACACTAATGGGTCTGACAGAGAGTCAGGGAGGAATGTGGGCCCCACAGGCCCTGGGGACTCAGGGAGGGATGGGAGTAAAGGGAATAAGGACCCAAGAGGCCGTGGGCCTCAGCTCTGCAGGTATGCAGGCAGGGGAGAAAGGGAGAGGGAAAGAGAGGAAGGCAAGAGGAGGACAAGCGAAAGGGAGGAAGATGCCACCAGCCACATTGAATCCTTGCAGTTCCCGGGTGCCGCCTTCTCCCTAGTCCCCAGACCTTTGCACAAGCCATGCCCTACACTATGGGACGAGAGGCATGGAGGGGCTGTGTAATTTCCAGCCCTGTTATTGACCGTGGGACCTTGGGCATGGCAGGGAACCTCTCTGAGCTTTAGTTCCCTTACCTATAAAATGGGGATGGTGGATTTATGTGTCCTAGGGATGTCATGGTGGTTAAATGAGTTGACCAGAGGGAATGGCACTAGAATTTCCGTGCAGTTAGCCGCCTCTCCCAAGGCCTATCACCTAGTGATCTCTTTTCTGGTCTGTGACTTCCCTGAAGGCCTGGCCTATGGCTTGTCACCACGGCACTCTGCCATATGCCTAGCACACTTGTGGCCACTTAGTTTGCTGAGTGATCAGTTGCAAGAAGGCACACCAGGTGAGAGATGTGAGATATGACAGGAGAGATGGGGGGTGAGCAGAGGACCCTTCCCCATGCTCTCCCTCCAGAATGGCCCCACCCCAATCACAGGTCGCTCCTCTGGTCTTTTATAGCCTTTCTTCTAGGGCAGAGCTTGGCACGCTATGCTTGCTAGCTGGACAGCGAGCATATTTCCCCTCCTGGATAGAGGACATATGGGATCATGCCACGTGTCTCCTGGAGTTGGTAGAGGCAGAGTAATTGACCCCAGGCCCATCTCAGGAGCTCCAGGACTTGAAGTCATTACAGCCATGCTTCATAGAACCAGGAATCCAGAAAGGACCAGAGCAGGGCTGGTGGGGACAGGGGTCCTCAGGGATAGCAAAAAGGGAGGCTGAGACACTGCTGAGCCTGTAAAGTTGGAGGTAGACCAGGGAGACAGGAGCAAGGCTGTCTCATGGTTTCAAGAAAGGAATCTCCTTCCTCTCCCCCCACCACTGGTCTAAATTTCTTCCATAATTGCTGCAGGAATTCTGCTGGAAGATGGCACCACTTCCCACTCCCCACTTTGAGCTAGGTCATCAGAGAAGAAGCCCAGGAACTTGAGAAGATTCCAGAGGGTAGTGAGTGTGAGCTTAGGCATGAGAAAGGCCCAAGTTTGAATCTCAGCTCTGCCACTCACTTGGCAAATGACTTAAGCTCCCTGAACCTCAGTTTTCTCCTCTGTAAAATGGGATAACAATTCTTACCCTGCAGGGTGATTGTGGAAGATTAAAAGAAATACCATGTGGGTAAGGGAGAAGGGAAATCTCTTCTTATGGAAGAATGCCAACTGAAAATAGGAATGACAGAATTAGAAAATCACCATTTGCAATTGATTTGGGCAAGGATCACCGATGGAGACTGAGACTATTGGGTAAAATATTATTGGGCCACACGATATTCCCAGTCTCAGAGCATCACTCCATAGATGAGTCATACATCATATGAACCACAAAGGGGAAAAGGCAACTTTTCATCAGAGAGATCTGGCAGAAACCACGTTAACCAAGTGACGAAATCCAACATCACCGGTAATGTTGACAACCGGCATCCCACGGCTCCTGACAACATGCGCAGAGAAGGACACCCATCACCCAAGTAAACGTCTTGCCAAAGTGTTTAACCACAATTTAATCATAAGGAACCAATCAGACAAATCTCCATTGAGTAACATTCTACAAGACAGCCAGCCTGAACAACTCAAAAATGGCAATGTCATGCATGAACACAAAGAAGGCAAGGGGAATATTCATGATTACAGGGGGCTAGGGAGACATGACAACAAAATGCAATGCCTGATTCTTGAGTGGATCCTGAATCAGGAAAAAGCTGATAAAGGACATTTGGAGGGACAACTGGGGAAGTCTGAATAAGGACTGTGTAGTAGATAATATTGTGTCAACGTCCGATTTCTTGGATGTGATGATGGCCTTGTGATTCTTTTGGAGAACGTTCTTGTTCTTAGGAGATATGTGGGAAAATATTTACGTGTCTTGGCGTCTGCAGTGTTCTCATAAATGGTTCAAGAAAATACACATGCAGGCAGAGCAAGCAAATGTGGCTAAGCATTTTTAAAAGGGGGTTTCCATGGGTAAGTACCCACCTAGCGATTGTCTCAGAAAGCACTGATCCCCAGGAAGAGTGGGGCACCGAGCAGCTAAGGGTGGAGAGGCCAGAGGGTTTGATTGGGGACAGTTTATGGACAAGAGCAGCGAAAGGTCCTTTGTACTCTACCTAACTTTCAGCCTCCTCCCACTGGGGACTGGGGGAGGCTGAAAGTTATGTAGAGTAGAAAGAACATAGATTTAGAGGCAAAGACCTGGGTGGCCTAGCTATGTGGCCTTCAGTGAGTCCCTTAACCATTTTGTGCCTCGGTTTCCTTATCTGTAAAGGGAAGAAGGATGCCCTTCCTGTGAAGCTCAAGTGGGAAATCCCTCGGTGCCCTGGAACCTGCTGCGTGTGGACACTTCTGTCTCCACTCCAGGCCCGAACACTGGGCAGGAAGAGTCCATTAAGACAGCCATGCTGGTGGAACTGTCGGTACCCTCGGGGTTGGACTATAGACCTCCCTCTGCCTCCCTCCCTGGGGACCCCTGTGGATCCCAGCAGGGCTGGAGAGTGGGGGCAGGGCAGTGCCTCCTGCCCCATCAGCCCCCCAGGAGCAGTGTGCATTTCCCAAAGCATGCTGGGAAGGCAGTATGGCCAGAGGAGGGACTCTTGGGCTGACACACAAATGACTCAAACAAATGTACAGTCGTGCCTCTCAGTTCTCCTAACCAATCATAAGTCCTGAAGGTTCTGGCTTTGTCTCACCTTGCCCCTTGGCCATGAAACGAGGGCTCTAGAAACACTTATCCTGTCTGGGAGGGGACCCAGGCTCCGACGTGGCATGCAACCCTGGATGGGTTACTTCCTTCCTCTAGGCCTCAGGTGACCAGAACCCATAAAAGGGGGTGATCCATCCCTGAAATACCTACATCTGAGGGGGACAGCCTGGAGAGAGGAAGGAATACGCACTTCGGAGGTTCTGCGGTTCAATCCTGACACCACTGCTTGCTAGTGGCATTTGGGAGCTTTTACACCTCACAACCTTCATTTCCTTAAACATAAGATGGTGGTGGTTGTGCCCAGTGTGTAAGGTGAGTGCAATAAATTGAGACAAAATGGGTATAGAAGCTGACATGTAGTTTATTGGTTTATTGTCTCCCCCTCCCCCCGACTAGAGTGTCAGCTCCACGAGGCAGGGACTTGGTCCCACTCACTGCTGCACCCCAGCCTCCCGGGTGGTGCGGGCGCCCAGTAGGAACTCCCTAAGCAATTGCATGGATGGGCAGAACAAGGTGCTCAATACATGATAGCTCCCATGGTAATCCTAAAATGTGCTAAGACAAAAAGCATTTGAAGTTCATGGTTGTTGAGAGAGAGAGAAAAAAAAAAAACCCTCTGGAAAGCAAGAAATAATGGTCAGGGTTGGCACAGGTCTGTCACTCTATCTGTTGGGTAATGGAGGACACGAGGGAAGCCGTGTGTGTCTGGACCAGGGGATGGACATGATGTACCCGTGAGGTCCAGGTGGAACATCCATAAGTAAAGTGGGCTGAGGCGGCTGGTACTTGGCAACCTGGGGAGCCCCATGCCTTCTGTCTCTTAGGGCTCCCCCTCTCTAGCTGACTGTGGCCAGGTGGCACTGCAGGCCCAGTCTACCGGTGCAGCTGATTTTACAGGAGAAGCCAGAAATGCAATGGGAAACAATTCATTTTTTAAATAAAAACACAAATAAAAGCAAACAAACCCATCTGTGGCTGGGAGGAGCCCTGCGATGTCGCCCAACCCTCTTGGGCAGCCTCGGCAGGAGGAGGGGGGTCCGATGGTGGTGCCCCTGGAGTGACCCCCACAGGGTCCTTGTCTCTCCAGCCTTCTTGGACAGTCCCAGCCCCCAAGACACAGGAATCCATTTGGAAAAATGCTGAAGTGCTGTCCTGTTCCAAATGGCCCATGTCACCCGTCAGGGAAGCAGCCACTGCCTTGGGTCCTTGGGCTCAGGGTGTATCCAGGCTTTGGGGCTCCCGGGCTCAGGCTAAGCCAGCCCGCATAGTGCCTGGCCCAAGAGAAGTTCAGTCAATATTCATCAACGGCCCCTCTTCAGTGTGACTTTGAGCACAGCCTTCCCATCCTGGGCCACATCTGTATAATGGGCACAGTGACATGGTCCCACCGACCTCACAGGGATAATGGGGAAAGCAGGTGAGGTTATGGGGGCAAAAGTGTTTCTGAAGATTGAAAGTGCTTTACAAATTCAAGGTGTGGTCATCCTTGTTGTCATTATTATTATGAGCAAGACAGTGTTGCCAGAGCCGAAGAGGGGCCTGGGGCCAGAAGAGCAGAGAAGTTCCAGACTTCACAAGGAGGATCCGGATCAAGCCAATAGGGCTCATGCAGAAGGACGTGGGGGGTGGCGGGAGACGGGGGCGGGGACTCATGCCACAGGTGCTGCCCATAGAATATAGAAACTATATAAATAACATAAATATTTTCTCATATATCTTAGCTATATAAATTATTCTCTTTTTGCCCTAAATTCTATATATGTGAGGTAGACAACAAATACCCTGTGAGTGATTCCCTTAAAGCTATATAGAATGAGGGGTGAGTGGTAACTGGTCCCCAGGGTCCCAGCAGGACTGAGGTGGACCTTTGGGGGCAACTGGAAGAGAAAGGATGGGAGCAATAAAAGAGAAGAAAGGGCTGGAGAGAGATGACCCCATAGGCTGAGGGGCCCTCAGGTCCTGCATCCAGGCCCTTGGCCTGGGTTGTCTGTGTTGGTGGCCAGCCATGGCCTTGGTCCCTCAGAGTCTGCCCTTTATCCTCCTGCACCCCCGACACTGCTGGCCCTGGAGGTGGGGTGCAGATGGCGTGTTGGTGGATCATGCTCCTCTTCCTGCCGCTGCAGGCCTCGGGCTGCACCAGCGTGGGGGCAGAGTTGGGTCTCAGAGGAGCAAGATGGATGGGGCTGGCAGAGAGTCTCCAGGCAGTGGGAGTGTGGAAGAAACGAGAAAACCAGCCTTCTCTCCTGTTTGCTCTTTCTGCCAGGTGTGGGCCAGCTGCTTGGGCGAGTGGTCAGTCCAGAAAGGGGTCTCATCAGAGCCTCTGCGGCCAGAGATCCTTCCAGTATCCTGCAGGCTGCCCGAGCCATTGGAGAGGCAGCGCCATCTCACCCTTGGAGGTCTTACCCTGGGACTTCTTCCTGGGGCTCGCATGGAGTTTCTGAGCATTCAGCTGACTCTGAAGTTTCCTGTTTCAGTGGAGGGTCAGCAACTCTGGGTTCAGGGAGAAAGGAAGCTGACAGAGGGCGCGGCCGGGCCAGCAGAGTAGCCAAGGGCATCCCAGAGGAGGTCACTTCCTCCCGGCTGGCACTGAGCCCTGCTCTGGGGAAGCACAGCCTCCAGCAAAGTGATCCCTGCGAGGTCTTGGTCCTGAACCAGAGGGGTGTGTGCTGTTAAGTGAGAACCCTCAGCCTGGCAGGTCCAAGAGGCATGCGCGTGTGCATGTGTATGTGCACGTGCATGTGTGTGTGTGTGTGTGTGTGTGTGTGTGTGTGTGTGTGTGTGTGTGTGTACCAGCCTCTCTCTCCTCCTCCCACACAGGGCCTTGGTAGGTATCACTGAAAATGTCCACAGGATTGGAGGAAATCAGCAAAGTTACTTCTGTTTTTTAGGTAGAGGGCCCATTAGTAAATAAAGGGGCCCCCAAGAAACCAGGCTTAGCAAGGACTTTCATGTCCCTATACCTCCCCAGGGCAAAAACCTTAAGTGGATGAGTAGATGTTAGAGTAGAAATGTAACCAGAATCAGGATGCATAAGCCAACTCTTCTATATCACAAATGTCAACTGTGTGGGGGCCTCAAAGCACAGGGGGACCCCAGCCATGGGGACCAGAGCCAGCTCCAGGGGAAGCTGAGACACTGAGCTTGCCTGGCACCACATCCCTGCCTGGCTCCAGGGGGCTGTCACCCTCTCCTGGGCAGGGACTAAAGGTTCTGTGTCCCAGAGAAAACACGGAGGGTTCCCTGTCTCCCTGTGCAACCTCAATGCACCATCTGAGTCCCCGGGGACTGCGCTCCCTCTGGGTCTTGCATCCCCTGGTGCTCTTGCTGAGCAGCGCTGGGTGGGCTCGGGTAACAGCTCTCAAGACAAGAAAGAGGCCTCAGCACAGGCAGATTTAAAAAACATAATCAAGGACACAGAGTCCAGGACATGTCTCTGACTTGGTCCACTCAAGCCCAGAAAGCTTCCTTTTCTCCAAACCTACAGCTCCCACCCCCTGGCCTTGCCCCTCATCTCTAGGTGGTGATGGTTTGTGGCCCCTGGGCTCACTGCGACCTGAGCAGGGCCCCTGGGAGGGACTGACCCATCCCAGCCAGGCTCCAGCCTTGGCTTCCAGCTAACACTGCCTCCCGCTGCCTTCTTCACCCAGAAGTTCAATTCCCTGCATCTTCCCGGCGCTAGGCCACTTATCCTAGGAACGGAGATGGCGGGGGATTTCTTCCGTCCCCTCTGAAACCTCGGGCCTGCCCTCCTCCTGGTCTCTCTCATTTCCTTCCACATCTTTTCCACTCTGCCTTCCTGCTCCAAGTCCTCAAAAAAGACTGGGGAACCTCGGGTTCAGGGTGGAGCCTGCACCTCTCATGGCTGAGTGTTGAGGGAGGGGGAGGCTGCCAGGCACGAAGGTGAGAGGAGTACGTGCTCCTGGCACGCACATCGATGAGCACATGCGTGCAGGTGTATCTGCCCCGAGGGGCCAGCTGGACAGCTGGGTGCTGGGCACTGAGGGAGGTCCTGGCAGTGCCCGGCTGGCATACTGGGCAACAGACCTAGTGCTTGCAGGTGTACACGAGCTCCTCCTGCACGCACTGCTGGCACTCCACGTAGCAGCACCACTGCACCTGGCAGTGGCAGGAGAAGGCCACCAGGCGGCTCTGGGTGTCATAGCCCCTCCCGCAGCACAGGCTGCTGCAGCTGGCTTCGCGGGAGCACACTCTGCCTGCCGTGCCCGGGGAGTACTTGCTGGGCCGGCAGAAGCTGGGGGAGTCCTCCATGTAGACCAGGTCCCCGGGCCGGGGGGCCAGGCCCTTGGTCGGACTGTCCAGCCTGGCAGGTGCCCACAGCTCCAGGCGGCCCAAGGCCTCGTTGGTGGCACTGGACACCTTGACCGCTGAGTCATAGCGCAGCTTCAGCATCTGGCCCGTCTCTCGGAACGGGGAGAGCTGCTTCCAGCAGGTGCGCACGGCGCAGGAGCCCGACACGCCATGGCACTTACAAGTGGTCCTGAGGCCACTCTTCACGGCCTGCGAGGAGAGGCAGAATGGAGGCGGGGTCAGAGGCCCAGGGCGCCAGCCCTGGCGGGGTGTGGCAGGAAGATGGGAAAGTTAGCCGGGTGGCATCTTTGGGCACACTAGCCCAAGGCCCCTCTTCCCCTGGGCTGAAGCAGTCCTATGCCAACACGCATGCCGTGCTGAGAGCAGTGTGGGCTGGACCCTTCCCCGGCCGGAGTCCCTGTGGCATGGAGAGTGTGCACAACTGAATACAGCAGCCGTGGTTTGCACAACTCAGTGATGAGGGCGCAGAACTCGGCTTCCTAAAGCGTTGGAGCCCCGCTCTCCCAGCCCGCTCATCCCATAGACCTAGGCACTTTTTACCCTCTAGTCCTCCCGCTACTGCGTGACCTCCGCCAAGTTGCTTCCCTCGTCTGGGCCTCCTCCTCTTCCCAGGTGTAAAATTGGAGGCGGAGTGGGGGTTGCACCAGATCAGAGCTTTCTAACTATGTTGGCTTCTAAGACCTCCAGGAAGGCTAGTCCTTGGAACGGAGACCCCTTTCCAAACATGTTCCTGCCTCACCGTGGCCTGTCCCCACCCTGGTCCCCACCCGCTGCCCAGCGCCGCTGACCCCCAGGACCCTTCCCTGTTTCCCGGTTACGGTCCAAAGTCATGGCCCAAGGAATGTTGGTTGAAAGAAAGAGGTTCGTCCTGGGACGGCTGTGTGTGTGCTGGGGGGCGGATGGGGGAGGACCTCCTACAGACCTGGTGCCCTGGCTGGAAGAGCTTGGGGCCACCAGCAACGCGCTCACCTTGATGCCCACGTTGGTGTTGTGGGCGTCTGCCCGTGCCCGCAGGTCTTTGCTTCCTCTCTTGGGCCCCAGGAAGTTGCTCAGGAACTTGGTGCTGTACTTGAGGTTGTCGCCACACACGCCCCACTGCCAGGCCTGCCTGCTCTCCAGGCCCGGAGAGTCGTCGCAGGTGCAGCGCTCCATGCGCCCGGCGCTGCAGGCCCGCGCCAGAGTGTGGGTGAGGGCGGCCGAGGACACCGAGTACAGGAAGGCCGTCTCCTTGAAACCTGGGCCGGTGAGCAGGATGAGGGGTATGTGAACCTGAGGACACAGCTCGGCAGCCGCCCTGCCACCTGCCCTTCGGCTCAGGCTGCGAGGTGCTATTTAGGATGGGACTTTCCGATTCACTGTGGGTATATGCCCAGATTCCCCAGGCGGCAGGTCAGGGGAACAGGTGCAAACACTGAGATGCAAAGAGAAGTGACTTAGGCACCTGGTGAGGGACACAGTTGGGACTGGACCACTGCTCCTGACTCCACGTCCATGTGTGAACAGGTTGGACTAAACCACTTCTGAAGCCCCTGATCCTCTGACACATGCCCTCATTAATGGGCCTCATTAATCCAGGACTCTGCTCCCTCAGGACTGTGCTGGATTCGCAAGGGCAGTGTGGCCTGAGCACAGGGGCCAGGGGTGTGGGAAGGGCATACTACCCCCCCCAGCCCTCCTCCTCCCAGCCCTCCTGCCTCCAGCCCTCCTCTTCCCAGCCCTCCTCCTCCCAGCCCTCCTCCCCCCAGCCCTCCTGCCTCCAGCCCTCCTCTTCCCAGCCCTCCTCCTCCCAGCCCTCCTTCCCACAGCCCTCCTGCCCCCAGCCCTCCTCCCCCCAGCCCTCCTGCCCCCAGCCCTCCTCCTCCCAGCCCTCCTCCCCCTAGCCCTCCTGCCCCCAGTCCTCCTCTTCCCAGCCCTCCTCCTCCCAGCCCTCCTCCTCCCAGCCCTCCTCCTCTCTGCCCTCCTCCCTACCTCTCTTGAGCAGGCCTGTCCTCCCCTCCAGGCTGCAATTCCAGCGCTCGTGCCTAAATTGGAACTGGCACTCGAGCAGGCTGAGGTGGGCAGCATCCTGCAGGGTCTCAGCCAGGCCAGGTTCCCGCCGACAGAGCTGCTTCTGCCGGCGGGACAGCTTCAGCAGGTCACACTGCTTCAGGTGGGCCCCACCCTGAGCTGGGGCCACTGCGGTGCCCAGCCCTGGGAAGGGCGTCAGGACCTCCCGTCCAGTCAGGCTAGAGAGGGCGAGAAGGGAGACCTGTGACCCTTGGGAGTCCCAGTGGGGCAACGTAGTTGGGGGGAGAGAACTAAAGATGACAAGTCTTGAGGACCTGGGCAGGTCCGGGGAAGGGGGCCTTCTTGGAGGGGTTCGTTATTTCTGGGAGGGAGGCCAGCCCCATGGGGTTCTATTCCCTTTTTGCAGAGTAGGAAACCAAGGTGCTTCTAACAAGGGCCAGGACAGGATCCCAAGCGTGTTTTCTAGATGCCAAAGTCTCTGCTCTTCTTACCCACCCGAGTTCCCAAACTTGCCCAATCAGAACAATCACCCAGGGTGCTTAAAAACACAGATTTCCAGGATCCACACTTAGCAATTCTGCTTCTGTTGTTCTGGAGTGGAGCTTGGGGAATCTGTATATTTACCACATCCCTGGGCAGCTTCAATGATCAGGGAAGTCTGGGAAAGACTGCATGTAGCATTGGCTGCTGTTCAGAGGGGAGAGCCACATTCATTCCAAAGGGGGTGAGGGGGAAGGCCAAGTGCTGTACACAGTGAGCAGACACCCAGCCATTCTCCCCGATGGCCTTTTCTCCCTTACACATGTCACCACCCAAGTAATCCCACGCCAACCTAACTTGTTCCCAGATAGATCTTCAACCATCTGGCCACTCAGTGCCTGTTATAAGAAATGCTTGGGGAATATTCACGTGGATGGAAGAATGGGTGGAAGGAAAGAAAGAAGGAGGGAGGGGAGGGAAGGGAGGATGGGTTGGTGGGTGGATGGACAGACTGACAGATGGGTGAGTGAAGGAGCTGAAGTTCCATCAGGCCATCAGCCCCCGACTTCTTGTTATATAATATCTGAAGTTCGTGGGTTCTGGAATCCGGCTGCCAAGTTCTAAGCCTGTCTGCCACTTCCTAGCTGTATAACCTTAAAGCCTTGGTTTTCTCCTCCGGAAAGTGGGAAGAGTGATCCTCTCTACCTCCTGAGGGTGCTGGGAGGATTACATGAAAAGTACCAACCACAGTGCCTGGGACATGCGAGAGTTTCTCAAAATCCTTTCCTCTTGCAAGATGCTTGACTGTCTAACTTGGACAGAGTCTTCCCTTTGTCCAGATGAGGAAACAAAGGCTTTTTGAAGAGGCAGTGACGGGGCCTGAGGCGCTCAGCAGATCAGCAGCAAGGTGGGGACTAGGATTAGAGCTCACCTTACCCTCCCCAGAGGCTCTCTGTGAAATGGTTCTACTAGCTCAAAAATTCTCTGCGAGGGCCACCAGGGTATGGGATGAAAAAATACCATCCCAGACGCAGGCTGGAGGACATAGCCCCTTTCTGGAACATGTTGGCCTCATGGTCAAGGTAAAAGAGCAAAGGTAGAACCACATGGTGGCTTTTAAAGCTCCTGCTTGAACGTGGCACTGGTCATTCCTGCTCCAAGGCAATTCCTGGCCAAGCCCTGAGGGGTCAGAAAGACCCATGTCCCATGGACACAAGGGCACAATTCTCCTGTTTGGAGCCAGCTGCCCCAGCCAGGACACCTGGCCAGATGCCATGCCCTCCCTGTCTGGGTGGGTGCCGGTCCTGGCCAGGCCCCAGGTGCCCCCAGAAAGTGCCTGTAGATTCCAAATCCATCAGGTGCAGCCAACCCAGCATGGAGCATATCTCTGAAACCTCCGAGCAGAGACAGATGCTATCAGGCTCCTCCTGGCCCAGCCTGGCCCTGGGTTCCCCTCCCAGACAGGGTGAGGGCAGGGACCCGTTAATCATTAATCTGGGGGCAAATGGGTAAATTTCCAGTCCACCAGGTCTACACCCAAACCCCTCCCTGCAGCCTGGCAGGAAACCCTTGGAGCTTGACCCTTGGCTGGTCCACAGCAGAACCCGATGTCAACTCCAGCTGAGGAGGCCCCACCCTGACTAGCTTCCAGGGTGGAGAGCCACTGGGGGGCTGCCGGGAGCAAAGGGGCAGCAGCCATGCAGCCCCTCAAATGTCCTCCTCACACCAGGAACAGTGTCTGCCCGTGCAGTTCCTATGTTTCAGAAATTGGTACTTTCCTTATAGCAGCTGATTGACAGATGGCAGAACAAGCAGGGAGTGATAGGGATTTTGATCAACAATGCTGCACGTCCTTCAAGGCCTGTCTCAAATGCCATTTTAAGAATAATAGCTATTATTGTTGCATCATTACAGGTATATTATGTTATATGAGATGATATATTTACCATGTTATGAGTGCTTATTGCTAAGCCCTTTTAAATTGCTGTGTAGACACCTGAAGAGGCAGTGACTGGGCCGAGTCGCCCAGCAGATCAGCAGCAAGGTGGGGATTAGGATTAGAGCTCACCTTACCCTCCCCAGGGGCTCTCTGTGAAATGGTTCCACTAGTTCAAAATAGTCCTGTACCCTGGTGGCCCTCTGCATGGGTTGGCTGCCTTGCTGCTCTGGCCTGTTGATTGAACCAATGAGGATCACATGACCCAAGCTGGGCCAATCAGTCCTTTCTCTGGGAATTTGGAATTTGAATTAAGAGAGCATACAGTTGCTTTCTCTCTCTTTTTTGGTGACTGGACCTGTAACTAAGGTGATTTTTTTTTTTTTTTTAAAGAAGCTGGTCTAAAGAGAGAATGAATCAATGCATCAAGAGAGTGGGAGAATTTGGGGAGCAGGGTCTTCCTGAGGTCAGCTGTGTTCTTGCTTGAGACGCTCCTACCTGTAGTACAGTGTCAAGCCTTGGAGTTGGTTTGTCTCACCAAAGGTGCCTGCTGCCCCTGAGCAGGTCCTTATGACAGCTGTGGAGTACCAGCGTGCCCTGGGCTGCACCTGTGAGCCAGGCTTGGCACCCTTTCCCCATCCACAGGCACATGTTTTGTTTTTTGTTGTGTGTGTGTGTGTTTTTTTTAATTTCATGTAATCGACCCTGTGATTGATGGCCCCAGGAGTCCAGTATAAAGTCGGTTAATTTTATTAGCGGTAATGACACTAAGTAGCGATTAATGGTCGGGAAAGGCAGCCAACCGCACAGGGACCTCAGGCCACACTGGGCCTTGGGCTGCCCAGGGCTGCCCTCAGAGAAGGCTCCCTGGCACTGCCCCTCAGGGCCTAGGAGGAGAACAGCTGGGAGCCTTCCGGGACCCAGTTTTCCCCTTATTTGTTTTCCATGTTGTGGTTTGAGATCATATTTCCTTTGAAGAAATAGGGCCCTCACATCAAATGTAGAAAATGCCTGAAGGCATTTCCTTGAACGGTGCTTGTGAGCTCTTCCCCACGTGCCCATCCCAGGGCATCTGCTAGAGAAGGCTTCTTCTGGACCTTGGAAGAATTCTAGGTGGTGCAGGTTCCAGTCTGTTCCAGGTCAGTGGACAGGATCCTCTTCCCTTAAAGAAACCACATTCTCTGGTACCCCAGGCCTGAGAACCCCACACACCAGGCCCCTCTGCAAAAATCTCAACTGCCCACATATTAGTTGAGCCCCATGGGAGTAAACTGGAGAAGATCAAGTGACCTTCGTTAATCTAATAAATCCAGACAAATTTGGGGGTTCTAATAAAGACACTGCTCCTCGGTGAGGTCAGTCTATCAGCCAAACAAGTGGCCAGCATTCTGAACCAAAGAGCAGAGGACAAAGAATTTGCAAATTTGCTTATCGCTCTTCTGGGCTGAGGGACGAGCTCCCAGGCCTCCCTGCCTGACTCATGTTCCTGAGACACATGGGACCTCATTGGTTGCACCTGCGTTGGCCCAGCTGGTCTCCCCCATTCCTGCATCCAGTCCAGCTTCCACAGGCTGATTTCCAGACTCTCTTCTCCCATTAGGAAAGTAACAACCCCATGTGACCATCTCCATTCTCCTCCCTTCTTTGGCCCCAGCCTATATCCTCTGTCCCCGTGACCTATGACCCTTAGGTTAATAATAAGACAAGAAACCCCCACTCCCATACAATGAGATGCATCTGGCTTTGACCCCAGACCATCCCCAGACACTTCCCTGGCCACCTCATCTCCCCATAGAGTGGGAAAAGACAAGGGTGCCCCTCAGGACTCCATCTCACATTGACACCCCCCCCAACCCAGATATCTCTTCTGTCTACTCCTGGCCCTTGACACCTCTGCCTCCTTTCACATTCCCCAAGGTCATCCACAGTTTTGGCTGAAGCAGCTCCATCTGGGATGACCTTGAAGTAACCAAAAGAAGGGTCTCCAGGCTTTGGGGAAGGCTTCCCAGGAGACTGCTTTGGTTTACCATCAGCCAGGACTCAAGAGCCATCAAACCCCTGACAAGAAGTGGGGTTCATCCTGAAACAATCACCCATCACCTGCTGGAGTGTGGGGACCCAAGGACCTCAGGTCCCCAAGGCAGTTCTGATCTGGGTAGTTGGGTCCCAGGTCTGTCCTCACTCGCTGGTGATCTTGAGGACATCCACTCGCCCCCTGAGCCATTCCATCTAAGAGGTGACGAGGGGGGAGCATGACTGGGGCCAGATTGCTTAAATTCAAATCCCACCTCCACCTCTTACTAGTCGTGTCACCTTGGAAAAGGAACTCCACCTCTCTGTGTCTCATCTGTAAAATGCAGGTCTCAGTGCCTACTTCACAGGGCTGTCCTGAGGGTGAAATGAGTTCACACTTGTAAGCTCTTAGAACACTGCCTGGCACGTAATAAGCTCCAGATAAGTATCCTTCTTAAGTACCTACTATGTGCTGGGCACTGTGCTGGGTGCTGGGACCCTCTCCTGCCTTCAAGGAGCTCCAGTTTAGAGAAAACATGGCTGAATGCAAGAGTACCCCAGACTCTCCCAAGGCCCCAGGGGGCAGGGGAAGGACAAGAAAGTTTTGAAACAGCCCAGCTCCCCGAGGAACAATCAGTAGCTGCTCAGGGACCCAAATCATCTGGGTGGGAACCGACCTCGACCAGTCTCCGTCCTGCCTGTAGTGGGAGGTGTCGGGTGGGGAGGAGGCAGGAGGAAGCTCCCAGACCTGGCAGGTGAACACTTTCCATCACCTGAGGGGGCCCCAGGCCCTGCTTTTCTACTCCCCCCACCTCCACACTTGTTTCTGCTTGAGAGGGTCTGATGGGTCCAGAGGAGGCCACCCCCAGGATGTGGTGGGTAAGTGGGGGTTGGCACAGGACAAGGCTGGTGGTTTCCAGGGCACCAGGTCATGCCAGCATGTCTGGACCCTTAGCTGGAGGGGCCAGGAGCTGTGCCTGGCACCAGGGCCCATGCCAACTGCAGGCAGCTGCCTGGGAACCAGGAAAGCCTTGCCCTGCCTGGAGCATTGGCCTTGGCCCTACAAACCCCATTAGATGCTCTGATAACAGGCTTCCGCTGCAGGGCCATTTACATGGTAAGTGCTCCTTTTGTGCTTTCATTTCAAACATCTCAGCCCACCTTTCCCAGCCCTCATTGAACCCCTTCTCTCTCTCTCTCTCTCTCTCTCATCAACTTGTTACCCCCATCCATGCTAGCTCTCCACTACGCACCTCTTCCCAGCAGGGGAGAGTTAGTGAGGGCAGTGACTAGCTCAGGAAGAGAGCATCCATGGTTCTGAGCAGAGAGTCCTTCAGAGAGGGGGCCCCTCAACACCCGCCCCAGGCTTCTCTCCCCTCTTCCTGCCATCAGATGTCCTGAGCGGCACATCCTTCCCTCCATCCTCAGGCTCCTGCCCGCTCTCCTGGAGTCAGCGCCACCTCACGCCTCCCCCAGGAAGAAGTCCTTAATGAGCAGCCTGGCAAATTCAGCAGCTACATTTCCTAGCTTCACTCCACTCCCTCCCTTCACTCACTCACTCATTTAAAATTAAGATGGAGGATTTTATTGAGCATCAGCTTCATGCCAGGTTTACTCACAGAAGACTGAAATAAACAAGGACATTCACCACTTTCCTGTCTGGGTCCCCCAGCCCCTCCTGGGTCTAGCCTTTCTTTGTTCCCCAGCTCTCAACCTCAGAATCCACCTTGAGGACTGCATCTTGTCACCACCTCCCGCTAGGAGCCCACCAGAAACTCCCCCCACAACACTTCGCTCTCACCCCCCGCCCCCCCGCCTCCCGCCCCCGCCCAACCCCTGGCTTAGAGAGAAAGAACCTGTCCCAGCCGTGGGCTTTGTCTCTCCAAGAGCAGCTCTGCTTCCTGTTTCCGCAGCCTGGGCTGCCCGCTGAGGATGGCATCGGGGAGACGTGCTCATGAGCTAAGTGGGCAGCAAGCAGCCCACACAGCAAACACGCTTTGCATCTCAACAATCTCCAGTATTCACAGCGTAACAAGTGCAACATCTGGAAAGGAAATGCTTCCCTCTTCCTCCCTCCCTCGTGGTTCCCTCCCTTCCCACTCAGACTCAGGCTGAAGCTGAGGAGAGGAAGCCTTCGCCCATCACATGCATGGATCAGGTGGCATGGAGGGTCCCCAAAGTGACTCCTGTGCAGAGGAATCCCTCGCCTCTACGTCTCCCCCAGGTCCCTGGCTGGGTCCAAATGTACACCATTTGAATTATTATATCTTAGGGCTGAATAAACCCTGCAAGATCACCCAGTCCCAAGATTTTGCCATGATGGCTCCTGGGAGGTATCTCAGAGGCTTCTGGGGCAGGGAGGAGGGCAAGAAGTTTGCCAAGTATCTGCTGTGAACTGTCTGGTGCCTGAGGAATCCATGTAAGATTGGTTGTCCAAGGTGAGCCCCTGAGTTCGTGGCAGGGCTAGGACTAGGCCCCAGGTCTCCTAACTGTTTCCATCAAGCTGTCTGGTGGTTTCCGCGTTCAGTTCCAATGTAAAGCTTCAGGTAATCAAAATCAGATACCACCACAGCCAATGCCTAGGATGACAGGAATACAAGACAGGGAGGTTTGAAGGGAAGGAAACCTGGTCAGGACTCCTCTGGCCCCCTGAGCAGCCAAAGGGAGAGAAGGTTCCTTTGTTTAAAAGGCTACTTTCCCCTGGTCTAACACGCCCTTTTCAGCCCAAAGTCAGAAATGGAGCTTCTGACTTTAGAGAAGCAGCCTGCTTGCTCATACTTCAGTACGAGAGTGTGGTGTAATACCAGTGCCGGAGCACATACTCTGCTAGATAGAAAAATGGTCAGAAGAGAGCATCTGCGATTGTGAAGAGAGAAACCGGGAGCCTGGGGCAAGGAGTGGGGGGAGGACAGAAAAGGGAGGCCAGAAGCCCTAAAGACAAGCTTCCCAAGGTTCTTTGGTTCAGAGGCCCAGCCTTGACCCAGGGGAGGAGCAGAGTGGGAGGCATGGAGTGGGGACTGCAGAGAAAGGCGAGCAGTTGCTGAGGCTGTATCTCCTCATGGCAAGCAACACCCCCATTCAGCTCTGCCCCAACCACGGGATGCTGGCTCCTGGACTGGGCAACGATGGCCACCTTATGAATCATGGTAAGTTGACCAACCAACTATAACTAGTATGGCATGCTCTTGAGTGGTCATCCTCTTCGCCATGGCCAGGCAGGCTCAGGCTGGGCTGTGGGTCCTGGAAGCACCAGGCCCCTAGGGATTGTCTCATGTGTGCTCACTCTGTGACAAGGACAGTTCCATTATTTGCAGATGCTCGAGGCAGAGGCGTCCCATGTTGTACCCCATTTGTCCTCCCGCAGGTCCCAGGGATGGCCCACACCCCTCCTCTCAGCTCCAGAAATAGCAGGAACCTCCTAACCTGGTCAAGAAGTCACTCCCTGAACATGCCTCGGGAGGGCCAGAGTGGTCCAGGACAGCCCAAGGGGGTGCTCCCTCGGGAACAGATCAGGGTCCTCCAGAGCAGGACCAGAATAACTTCCCACCTTGGACCATGCTGGACTCACAGCGAGCCCAGGCTGTAGAAGAAGGCGCCTCTCCTCAGCCCAGGCCAGGCTCCTCCTTGCTCTCCAGCCATGGCTCTCAGTACAACCTCCATGCCTTTCTTCATGCTTTACCTCCTCCCTGGGATGCCTTTCAGTCCAAAACCTCTCATGGATCCCCTGTGCCATTTCTTTCTGTCTTTCTTCCTTCCTTTCTTTCTTTCTTTCTTTCTTTCTTTCTGTATGCATGTATTTTTAAATATATACACATAAATACATATACATACGTATTATTGATTTCAGAGAGGAAAGGAGAGGGAGAGAGAGATAGAAACATCAATGATGAGAGAGAATGGTTGATCGGCTGCCTTCTGCATACCCCCTACTAGAATCGTGCCCTTGTCCAGAATCGAACCTGGGACCCTTCAGTCCACAGGCTGATGCTCTATCCACTGAGCCAACCAGCTAGGGCCCCTGTATCCTTTTATAGCCACTGCCTTTTCCAACAATGCAGAGAATGAGAAAAGGGACACAGAGGGCCCGTCCAGCTCTAACATGCTATGATGCTTGTCCATCTCTTCCAGGAAGAACTCCTTACTTGTCAGCTCCATCCCACTTAACCCATCCCCTTCCCCATCTTCCAATTTTGCAGATATAGTAGCATTAGTTTTGTGGGGTTGGCACTCTTTTCTCCCTCCTCAGGGCCGTACAGTCTCTCCAAGTAGCCTGTACGCTCCTTGGCAGAGATCATAGTTTCTTTTCTCCTGAGGTCCTCCTATCCGCAGCCCAGATCTTCCATTCGAAGCAAGTGCTCCTCCAACTCCTGCTGGCTGCATAAATCCCTCAGATGTCCAACCCCTAGAGTATAGCTCTAGGCTCTCCCTCAGCCTCTCTCAACCCTACTTCCTGGCCTTCCTGCTGTCTGGCTCCCAAGCCCAACCTGGTAGACTCTGGGAGGGCGTGGCTGTAACCAGGCCCTCCCTGGCCCTTAGACTGTGATCACTTGTGCGTGCTCTCCCGGTGCCAGCGCTCAGGGCCACCTGGCTGTGGTCAGTCAGACCCTGAGTCCTCCAGCCCTCTGGGCCCCTGTGGGGACAAACTGTGCTCAGGGCAGCCCGAGCCTCCCTTTGATACCAAGAGAGGACCAGCCAAGAACTTGGCCCAAGTCTCTCTTTAACACTCAGCTGGCACAGCCTCTGGTGGTGACACGTGCTGAAAGTTTGCCGTAGGTTCACAAGCCTTTATCCACAATTCCAAACTCCAGACAGCTCTGAAAACTGCTGAGTGTTTGTACAGTTGTGAGGAACTCATGTGGCAGAGACTTGACCTGAACCGAAGTGAGAATATTTAGTCTTGATTTATCCCAACACGTAGATGCTTCTCTGCAAAAATGAAGTGTCTGATGATGGGGTGCTGGCCTAGACCTTGCTAGGGATGTCAGGTTATATGTGATGTATGCATTATATTACCTTTCTAAAATCTGAAAAGTCTTCAATTCTGAGGTTCATTGGCCTGGAAGGGATTGTAACTGTCAAGAAAGCAGACCTTCTCTGCTCTTGTCCTGAAACCAGTTTCTTTGGAAATTCCAGCGCTGACTGAACATGGGGGTTCTAAGTATTTCCTGGCTCTTTAAGACTCTTCACCTCCCCCCTCTTCCCCCCACTTCCTCCCCGCCCCCCTCCCCCCCATCTTCATCTCTCCAGTGAGGGGTCTGGCCTTGAGGCTACTGCCCTAGCCCCAAGCGCATCTCGGCTGCCATTGGATCCCCATGGTAGGCCAGGTGGGGCTGACTCTGGTGTCGGATGAGGCAAGTCTCTGCTCTCTGCTTGGCTTCTAGCTCCTTCCAGATACAGGCCAGATCCTGGCAAAGCAACGTGTGCTCCAGAGAGCCAAGTGTGAGCAGAAGATGAAAGAACAAATGTGATGAGGTAGAGAGGAGGGTTCTGGGGGAGAGGAAGGACCAGGGAAAGGGAGAGGGGACTGCCCACCCAGACATTCACTGCAGACCAGGAACAAAGCTAAGGCCTGTGGGGGGACTCAGACCACAGCAGAGCCCCAAGCCCTCTGCTTAAAGAGAGCTATGCATGAATTGGAGACATGAGCACATGAAGAATTGGGTAACAAATTAAGAGTTTAAGACGTGAAGTATAGCCCGCCGGTGTGGCTCAGCAGTTGAGCATCAACCCAGGAACTAAAGGGTCATTGGTTCAATTCCCGGTTGGGGCTCATGCCCGGGTTGTGGGCTCAATGCCTGGCAGGGGTGTGCAGGAAGCAGCTGCTTGATGACATTTCTCTCCCCCCGCCCCAATCTCTAAAAATTGATAAAAACATGAAAAAATAGAGAGAGAGGGAGAGGGAGAGGGAGGGAGAGAGAGAGAGTTGGGGGGGAGTACAAGAGATGCCTATGATAGAAGCCAAGTGGAAGGTGAAAGGTTGGGTCTCAGAGGGAGGCAGGCCTCAGCTGGGGCTCAACAGGAGCATGAGGCAGGGATGACTAGGTTGGCTCTGGATTCTGAAGAGTAGAATTTAAATCTTGGTGCTCCCAGCCACTAGCTGCATGGCTTTGGGCAAGGCACTTGGTCTCTGAACTTTCCCCCGCCCACCTGAAAATGAAGATAATTATATCAGTACCTACCTCCTAGGCTGTCACAATGGTTAATTGAGATGACATGCACATAAAATGCTGAACACAGAAGGATTCAAATTATACAATGACTGGATACAATTATACAATGGGCTAAAAATGAAGAGAGGAAGGAGCAAATGTCACTAAAGATGCTCTAAGACAGATCATGAAATTTCTCAGACTCCTTATACATAGCTAGCATTTCAGCACTTCTATATGCATTTATTTAACCTTCACAACAGCCCCCTGAGGTAAGGATTAACCCATTTTTATAGACGGGAAAACTGAGATCAGAATAGCTACATGACTTGCCCGGGCCACACTTTTGTAAGTAGTTGGATGAAGGGTTTGAGCTCAATTTGTGTGACTCCAAGACCAGGACCTTGGGCTGCCTCCAGTCCTACTCAGGCTGATGCTGAGGTGGTGTCCCCTCAGAGTACCTGGCCCACTTCCTCTTGAGTCCAACGTCTACCTGAGCACATAATCCTAAAGGTACCAGGACCTCTCTTACTTAGCAGATGCCACTCCAGGAGTCCCTCTGACCTCTTCCCTCTCCTCCTTTTTCCACTCCACAGCCTCAGAAGCTTCACCACCATCCACTGAGGAGGCTGGTTTCACCCTAAACCCAACTTTAGAGGCCAACTCTTGGGGGCATGGAGGGGGGTTGGTAACAAGCCTGGCTGAATTCCTTCCCTAAACACAGTGATTCTTATCAGTGATGTTTGGCTTCCAATCCACTACCCCAAAGCAGTAAAATTTATTTTACCCTTTCTTCCCTTCAACCCTGTTTTTTCTCAGTACCCAATTAATTCCTAAAAATTTTTTTTTGATAAAAATAAATACTATTCAAATATATAAAACACTTAATGAATTTTTAAAAATATTTATAAGACCTGTACACTGAAAATTACAAAACACTGCTAAAATTTTAAAAGTCCTAAATAGAGAGAGATGGCTTGTTTATAAATCAGTAGACTCACTATTGTTTAAATGCCAATCTTCTATAAATTGATTTATAGATTCATTGCCATTCTAATCAAGATCCCAGCAGGCTTTTCTGTAGATATTGACAAGTTTATATTGAAATGTATGTGGAAATATAAAGAATCTAGAATAGCCAAAACAATTTTGAAAAAAAGACAGAATTTATCATCCTTGGCTTCAAGACTTACGTAACATTTACAGTAAGCAAGGCTGTGTGGTAGTGGCATAAGGATAAGCATATACATTAGTGGAACGGAAAAGAGAGTCCAGAAATAGGCCCTCATCTATTGGCTCAATCAATTTGCAACAAAGATGACAATGGAGAAAGGATCATCTTTTTAACAAATGGTGCTGGAACAAGTGGCTATCCACATGAGACAACAATGAACTTCAACCCTTACCTCACACCACACACACAAAGTAACTAAAAAAAAAGAATCATAGACTTAAAAGCTAAACCTATAAAGTTTCTAGAAAAAAACACAGGAGGAAATCTTCACAACCTCTGGGAGGTAGAGGTTTCTTGGAAAGGACCCCCCAAAAAAGCACAAGTTCTGTATACAAGAAGATGTTGAAAATTTTCACTTCTTCAAAATTAAAAACTTCTGTTCTTCATAAGATACCAATAAGAAAATGAAAGGGCAAGCCACAGACAGGGATAAAATATTGCCAATACTTTCTGACAAAGGACCTGTACCCAAAATAATAAAAGCTGTTACGACTCAATAATAAAATAACCAAATAAGTCAATGAAATAGATATTCAAATGACCAATAGTCACATAAAAAATATTCAACACACCATTCATCATTGGAAAAATGCAAATTAAAACCACAGCAAGATAGCAATACATACCCACTAAAATGGCCAAAATTAAGACTGACAGTAGCTGACAAGAATATGGAATACTTGAAATTCTCACACATTACTGTGTAAAATGGTACAACCACTCTGGAATACTATTTGACTGTTTCTTATAAAGCTAAACATATACATATCATGTGATCTAACAATCCGGTCTTAGATATTTATCCAAGAGAAATAAAAACACATGTCCACAAAAAGACATGTACATAGCAACTTTATTTGGAATATTTCCAAACTGGAAAAAAACCAAATGTCTATCAACAGGTGAATGAATAAACAAATTGAGGAACAGCCATACAATGAATACTACTCAGCAAAAAAGGGAATGTGCTACTGATATATGCAACAACATGGATGAATCTGAAGACATTATTTTGAGCAAAAGAATTCATACAGCAAAAGCTATACTATACCATATGATTCCATTTATATGAACTTCTACAATGGGCAAGACTAATCTATAATGACAGAAAGTAGAGAAGCGGTGGCTTGGGGCTGGTGGGGGAGGGTAGACTGCAAAGGAGCACAGGGGATCCTTTGGGATGAAGGAAATGTAATTGTGGTGGTGGTTACATGGGGACAGACATTTGTTAAAACCCAAACTGTGCACTTAGAACACGTGCATTTTATTGTATGTAATGTTGACTTTTTTTTGGCGGGAGTGGGGGGAGGAGTTAAGTTGTGTTTTGCTTCTTTACAGTGATGACATCTCCACAGCCCAAGAAGATGGCTAGAGCCCCAGCAACCACCAAGAGCACTAAGCACTGTACTGAGCACTTAGTATGTGCCTGGCAGCCTGGCAGGCCCTTTCATTCATTGGCTCCATGAAGCCTCACACCAGCCTTTAGGATGGGTGTTATCATCACCCAAACTCAGCAAAGTTAAGACATTTGCTTAAAGTCACACAGTTAGCAAGAGGCATGATCTGGATTCTAACTCAGATCTAGCTGTGCTTTTCGTAAACTTCTCTGTACCATCTCCAGAGAGGAAAGAAACCCAATAAGCACAGAGGTCACACATTTAAAAATAACCACAGAAGTCAACTATGATTTTAAAAGTTGCATCCAAAGGAACTATTTCTAGTTACAAAGCCGTTGGTCTGACTTAATAACTGAATTGGGTGACAGGGCCTGTCATGTGTGCAGCTCATCACATATGCAATGCACGTTCATTTATAAAACATCACATCAGTTAATACTTGCAGAATTCTCAAGCCAACTGAGACAAAAGACGAGCCGTTGAATAATCCTAGACTCCGGGTGAGGACCAGCCTGTTAGGAAACCTTAATATCTCCAGGTGCTAAGGATCCTGGAGCAAATGACTTGACCACAGACAACACAGTAAATGGTCCAGAAATAGGGCAAACCTGGGCTTCCTGACTTCTGGTCTACCTCCCATCCCACCATCAACATGCCATCCTTGGAGAGTCCACCTGACACACCAGCAGGGCTCAATGCATCCTGTCCCATTATTGAGGACAGGGGAGAATGCTGTGGCCTCACCCATTCCACTGCAGCCAAGAGAGTTGGACAGAGTTAACTAAATACCCTCCTTTGCGGCTGCTGCTTCCCTGGGTGACTGACCACTCAGTTTTAGCTCTGGAGGCTGTAGGTCAAAGAGCCCAGACTGGCTTCTGTTCTGCCTCTCCCTCTGACATCCCGCTGTGGGACGTGGGTGAGTGGTTGAAACTTTCTGACCCTTGGTTTCCTTTGGGCCATGATTTATGCCCATCCTATATGCCTCAGGAATGGCTCTGAGAATCAGCTGAGAGAAGAGCTGTATGAGGAAGTTATTTGTAAACTGTGATACTAGTTATTATGTTCTTGCTAGAGGCCAATGCACAAAATGCATGCAAGAGTAAGGCCTTCCTTCCCCCAGCTGCCGGCACCGGCTTCCCTCCGGCACTCGGGACCCAGGCTTCCCTCGCAACCCCGGCTTCGTCTGGAAGGTCGTCTGGAAGGATGTCCGGAAGGTCGTTTGGCTGTCTGGTCTAATTAGCATACTATGCTTTTATTATTATAGATTACCATCAAGAGAATTAGGCTCCAGGTTCATGCAGCAGCAGTAGCAGCTGCTGCCAGCTTACTGTGGTTTGGGAAGGATGGTTGTTTCATCTAAAAATTTGGGGATAATAAGACATGACCTGCTTGAAGCAGGGAGTTGGACCAGAGATCCTTTGGGAGTCACTTCCAACTCTGAAGTCTATGGTTCTATGATTTGGAAGGTCCCAAAAAGATTGGCTTCACTGGCTCTCCTGATGCTTGAATGTTCTTTTATCAAGATGCCAAAGCACTTCATCTTATAATCAGAAAGGAGACTTCAAAAGCAAATGACCTGGAGAAGGAGAAGCACATTGCCTCACATTCTCACTACAGTGTGGATGACTGATACACCTTCCTCCCAGAGAGCCAATTCTGAGGGGAAGCTGGGATCCCTGGCCTGACTGGTGAGCAACAGGGCTTCCCCAGGGAGAACTCGGGCTCTCTGAGACCAAACACATAACAGCACGAGGCCCAATTTTAACTTACTCTCTTAGTGTTTGTCCTGCTCCCCAGACGTGGTGGTGGTGGCTGACGTGGTGGTGGTGGCTGACGTGGTGGTGGTGGCTGACGTGTCCTTTGCCAGCTCTGCCCAGTGAGGCTCACAGCCTGGAAGAGGTGGCTCCAATACTCACAGGACCCCTCTCGCCCTTAACCCAGCCTGAATCATCACCCCTCTCATTTCCAAGGCGGCCGCAATGCTCAGTCCTCAATCTCTAATCCCATGCCCTGTTTCAAATGCCTCTGCTTCCCTACCACACCAGCCAGAATGGTCCAGGCTTCCTCTCCATTTTGGCTCAGAAACCCTTGTCAGAGCTGGGATATCATCATCATCATCATCATCGGCATTAGCTGAGCATATACTATGTGCTAGACATGTCCTGATTGCTTCACATGGACTAGCTCACATAATCTTCATATGAAATAGGAACTATTATCCTCATTTTACAGATGAGAAACCAAGGCACAGAGAGGTTAAGTGATTTGGCCAAGAACACCCAGCTAGCAAGTAGCAAAGTTGGGAACTGAACCCCAAATCTGTGCTCTCCCTATCTTCCTGCTGAGGCAATAACAGTGACTTCAAGCCTGAAATCATCAGGAAAAAACAAACAAACACGTTTGTGCGCTGCTCTTGGAGTGGGTCTAGAGGCTCCGTCGCATCAAGTTCATCTCCTTCTTTGTAAAAGGGGTCATTGTAGCTCTAAAGACGGAGTGAGTGGTCTTCCCCCGTCAGGAGCAGCCGAGCCCAGAGCTAGGGTTTGAGCTGACAAGCCCTCGCCTCTTCCATCTATATATATATATTTTAAAGCCATTGCCCACAGCCCAGGAGTGCTTTAACCAGAGGTCATGACCTGGAAATTAGCCCACAGTCCTTATTCCAGCCTGTGAGTGGCATCTCAGACCCTTACTCGCGCTCCCCCCCCCCCCCAAGGCCCTTAAAAGCAGTCTCTGGCATGTCACTTGTTTGGTGCTTCCTTGCCTTCCTTCTAGTCAGACTGTAAACCTCACCTTGGAGTGAAGACCATAAAAAGTGGCGTGAGTCAAAGTAACAGACTGTACGTGGCTGGAGCAGGCTTTGGGTGGAAGTCAGGGAAGTGCCTTCACACCCACGACCCCATCTCTCACCCCAAGTGCCTGCAATTCGGCGTCGCAGAAGGAGCTACAATTAATTGCCCTGAAACTTGCGCTTCCAACACTCCCAGTCCCGCCCCAATGCTCTCCGTCCTTCTCCGGAGAATTCACCCGACGCTAGGTCTGAGTTTTGGTCGGATTTCCCCAGCTGACAGTTCCACTCCTCCCCGTCCGCGGTTTCCTCCCTTCTTCTGGGACCCGCGCGAGTCTCTTCCCGGCCTCCGCAACAGCCCACCCCGCCCATCCACCCAGCCTCTGGGTCTCCGCTCCGCGGGTCAAAGGCAGAGGGTGGAGAGGGAGCCCGAGGCAAAGACGGTGATTAGACAGAGCCCACGACGGGGACACGGGGCACCGAGAGAGAATCCCAGCGGGCATCAGAGCGCCGAGAGACACCTGGACGGGCTGGGCCAGGGCGCGACAGGGCGGACGGGACAAGGGTCCGAGAAGCGTGCAGACACCGGGACCTTGGGCCAGGTCTCGGACAGGGAAGGTGGGAAGAGCGCCTGTGAAGGGGACCCAAGAGTCGAACTCTAGAAGGTGCGATGGGGGTCTGAGCCCAGGTAGCTAGAGACGCAGTTCGTGGCGCGAACTCCCACCGGGAGGTGGGGCTGGGAGCGGCCAGAGCGAGGTCTGAGTTCGAGATCAAGCCTAGGCCGGGGCCAGAGGGACGGAAAGGTTGGCCCTGCCGTGGCCGGAGGAAGGGTAGGCAGGGGGGCGGGGGCGCGGGCCAGGGGTTCGGCGGACACTGACCCGAAGTAGGCGGCGGCGGCGGCGGCGGGCAGCGCCAGCAGGCAGAGCGCAGCCAGGGCCAGCGCGGGCGGGGGGCGCATGGTGCCGGCGGCGCGGCGCCCAGTCGCATCTCCTAGCGCCGCTCCACTCTCGCAGCACCGCCACCAGCAGCCCGCGGGGCTTTAAACCCGGGAGGGGCGGGGCGGGGGCGTGGAGGGAAGGAGAGGGCTGACGGCCACCCCCCGGCGGCGAGCCCCCAGTCCCATTGGCGCCGCCGGCCTCGTCCCGCCCCGTCGCGGGTGAGTTCGCCGCCCGGGCCCGCCCCCGCCCCGCCCCCGCCCCGCCCCCATATCGCCCGCCCACCCGCCCCAGGTGAGAGCTCACCTGACGCCTTGCCCACCCGGGGACGCGGTGGCGGAACGTGGAGTGCCCCCTCTCCCCTCCGTCCCTGTCACCGAGAGGCAAGGATGGGAGGACTGGGTGGGGATGAGGGAGTTTGTGCTTCTCTCTTGGGGCGGGTGGTGGGACGCCCTGGATTCTCTCCTCCGAAGTACGGGGGTGCCGGACTAGGAGGGAGGAGCGGGAATAGAAGGGAGGAGCCTGGAGTAGAGGAGAAGCAGTGTCGGGTCCTCTCCCCTGGCGGAAGGGCCGGGGACTCCGAGGGCAGGGCCAAATCCTGAAGCAGAGCTGTTCTCCCGGGTCCACGTGTAATGGGGGGAGGACCCTCTTGCCGGGCAAAAGGCGTCTGGTGGGTCTCTTAGTCAAAGCGGAGCAGAGGAAAGGGAGCTCTCGTTCTAAATGGGAGACTGTCAAAGGCGAGGTGCACAGAGTGGGCCTCGGTGGGCGTTTGACAAAGTGCTGCTGATGTTCGCGGGACAAAAATCCAGATTCTCTGGTCAGTGGGACAGGCAGAGCCAGGATGGGGGTGGGAGGCCAGGGAGGGACTTGCTTCCCAAAGTGTGTAGGTGCCAGAACCTCTGTCAGATAGGATGGGCATCTTCAGGGCTGAACCACACAGCTCTGTCTTGCTTTTTTTTTTTTCTTCAAGTTTAATCCTAATAATTCCTGAAGCGCAGGTGAGCAGGTGGTACCAGTCTAGGAGGGAAACGCAAGCAAAATTTAAAATGTTTTTGAGAGTCTTGAACACTGGGTCAAATCAAGCACAACAAACTATAACTTGCACTGGATGCCAAGATCTGCAGGTAAACTTTCCAGAAAATCTGCCATGCATGTAGAACATCCGGTGACAGCGACCTTGGCTTTGCGGCAGGCACTGCATGATTGCAGGTGGGGAGACTGGTGGAAGATGGCAGCTGTGGTGTCAGGTGGTATTAGCACAGGAAGCCACTCGTCCCTCAATAGTGAGGCTCTCTGAGTTCAGTTTTCCTGTCAAATGAGCAGTGATTAGCTGGTGGAAGATCTTTTTTAACAACTCTGCCAGCCCTATCCAATTTCATGGTCCTTTTTATTGAGGGGCAGAGCCCTGTGTGATGGGCAGAGACCTGAAGTCAAATCGTGTAAATATGAACCCCAGATATGAAATGGGGACAATGGCAAATACCTCACAGGGTTTTTGTGCAGGTAAGAGTGATGCCAAATGCCTAACAGGTGCTACCACTCAGTATCCGGTTGTTGCTGTAACTGCAGGCAGCACCGGTGATGTGCTGGTAAGTGTTTACATGTTTATGGGGGGTGAATGGGTGTCTGATTTGTATCATTTGCCGATTTCTGTGCTGGAAAGAGTTCAAGCTACCAATGTGGTCTCACCCCTGATCTCTGGAGTTAGGAAGAGATTTGCACAGTCGGCTCTACAAGCCAGTCTGAGCCAGCTCCAGCTCACCACTGGTAAGCCCTTGAAGCAGGCTCAACGAAGCTCAGAGGAGCACCAGTGTGAGCCAGACTGGAGCCCCAGCCACACCCAGTGGACACTGAGTGCGGGCCAGTGAGGAGGGAGCAGGTCCAGCTTGGGCTACCCCAACTCCCCATCCTGTCCTCACGCCCATAAGCACATACCATACACACAAGCATGCACAAGCATGCACGTGCCTGGAGAAGGGGGTGGGTGAGGGCGAGTACATTCTCCCAAAGTGACACATTTTCAACATTTCATAAAAGTTACATGTTGACATCTGATGGTTAAGACTGTGATGCAAACAGGTTGGAGGAAGCGCCAAAAAGTCAACAGAGACATGCGTGGTTAGACAGTGAGCTATGCTTAGAAAATATCCAGATGGCTGGTCATTTCTCTTTGTATCTGCAGAGCCTGTCACAGGGCCCACCCAGCACATAGTAGGTACTCAGGAAATATGTGTTGTTGCCAGCTTGGTCTGTGGTCTTTTTATGGGGCTTCAGGGATAGAAAGAGTCATATTGACACAATGCATGCTCACAGAAGCACCCCTTCTTATTCTCAGACACATGCTTCATTACACACACACACACACACACACACACACACACACACACACACACTCTTTGACACTCTGCAACACAAGCCCAGGCATTCAGTGACACACAGACTCCCCTATACCTCCCCCATGGTTGTCTAAATTCCTAGGCAGACCCACAGCTGCTCCTGGACCCACAGGTTCACACAGGTATGCAAGAGAAGCATTCTTAGACATCCACATGCAGCTACCTGTCTCCATTAACCAGCCCAAGGCAGCCACGCTCAGGGATGGAGTCCTCCCCTCCCCCCGTGTGTACACACACACACACACACACACACACACTTTGGAAGTTACAAACATGTGGATGAAAGGCTAGCAAATGGTTGCACCAAATCCATCTCCAAGGTGTCTCCAGAACTGCCTCCACCCAATTCTGCCCCCAGGTCCAGCCACCCTGCCTGAAGCAAACCCTCAGGATCCATCCATCTTTTTTAAAATCCTCTCCTGAGGATATTTTCCCACTGATTTTCAGAGAGAATGGAAGAGAAAGGGAAGGACAGAAATATTGATGTGAGAAAAACACATCAATTGATTGCCTGGAGGAGCCTGCAACCAAGATACATGCCCTTGACCAGAATCTCTTATCCGACACTCTTATCCACTGAACCAAACAGGCTAGGGCCGTGGTCAGCAAACTGCGGCTCGCGAACCACATGCGGCTCTTTGGCCCCTTGAGTGTGGCTCTTCCACAAAATACCACAGCCTGGGAGAGTCTATTTTGAAGAAGTGGCGTTAGAAGAAGTTTAAGTTTAAAAAATGTGGCTCTCAAAAGAAATGTCAATCGTTGTACTGTTGATATTTGGCTCTGTTGACTAATGAGTTTGCCGACCACTAGGGCAAGAATCCGTCCATCTTTGTCAGGTCCCCTACAATTCCAAGCCCCAGCCAAGGCAGAGCCAGGCAATCACACAATCCCTCCAGCTCACCACCAGGCCCTGAGCAGTGGAAATGATGAATTCCAGGCTAGTATCTCCCTCTAATCGCCCTGAGGCTGCCCTGGAAATGCTCTCAGCCCACAGAAGTGGTGCAGGAGATGCCCCAGCAGCTCCGAGGGAAGGCACAGGTGCCCAGGCCAGGCCCGAGGCCTGGCTGCTCAGGAGAGCTGGTGCTGGGGAAGACCCAACAGGACTTGGATGGGTTTGCTTCCCTGTCCTTCTGCCCATCCTTCCCACTGCCCGCCCCCACCCCCCACCCCCAACCCTATCCTCTTTGCTGTGGTCTCATTATGACTAGTTCTGTCTGACCTCTCCCAACTACTCTACCCCCAACATTGGAATTGGTCTTGACTCTCACTTGTATTATTTGGCTCCGGGCCCTGTGAGGGAGCCTGTTGGGCATCGCTGTCCTTGCTATACGGATGGGACATTAAATTCAGAAAGGTAACTTTCTCAGTGTCATGGAGCTCACAGGCACTTGGTGGTTAGGGACTTGATGTCTCTGGAACATCGGGCTGAATGAAATAAGACTGAGGCTACGTGGGGAAAGTGAACTTGGACTGCAGAATTCCACATGTAGGAGACTCATGGCTATGCTTGAAAACAACAAACAAAGATGGCAAAATGTTAAAAAAAAACACAGTGGGTGCCTTGGGCTTGGGAGTGTGGGTAAAAAATGTTGTTATCCTCTTTGTAGTCTCCAAGTTTTCTATTATAAGCATATTTAACATTTATGGTAGAAAAAGATTCCTTAAAAGGGAGAAAGGACAAATACTCCAGAATAATTCTTTAGTGATAGAACTTTAAGCCCTGGTAGAAGAGCTGTTTGGAGGTGGGGTGGGAGAAGTATTTCTGGACATCCTCCTATGGCACACATCCATCTCTCTCCTGCAGGAAGGGCCCTGTCCTCCCTGTGGGAGCTCGCTCCTGAGTTGGCAGAGCTCACCCACCCATGGCAATTCTCATTCGAGGCCTTCTCGCCTTGTCCTGCCTCACCTTCCTCACTCCAGAACTACACTCTGAGTGGAGGTTTTGTTATGTAGAGCGTGGTGTGACCTTCCCTTGCCCCTTGCCTGCTTGAGGCCCTGCTCTGAGCATCTTTGAGCTTAGCCAAGGAAGGCCAAATGCAGAGGGTTGCCCTTTAGCACCCCGCCCCCCTCCCCCCAGCTCTGCTTCCCTTGCCAAGGCCAGCAGGTGTCCTGCTGTGGGCCACCATCCCTACCTGGAAGCCTGCCTTGATTGACCACTCCTGGTTCTGCTTACTCACCGCCTTGGCCCTAGAGACTTTATTAGCACAGCTTAATTTTGAGCTAGTGACTACATTAATGCACACAGCTCTGGAGTTGGGGGGGAGGGGGCAGATGTTAGGCATCCCTGCTATGTGTAGATTGCAGATTTCTCAAGAACTAAAACTCTGTCTCCTGTGTCTTTGACATCCCACACCTTTCCCCCTAGTGGTACAGAGCTTTAGCTCACAGTCAAGTAATCATTAAATATTTGAATTAATGAATGAATAAACACTGGAGTGTGGATAGGTCAGACCTGACTTATTGATGGCTACAGACCCTGCCCTTGATTTTATAATCTTCACGAGTGACAAGATGTTGAGCCCTCTATCATAGCATGGTTGGAACTAGAGGGAGTTCAGTCTAGTGATCACAAACAGGTAGGTAGGTAACAATCCCAATTTTGAATAGTGACTCCATGGTGACTCATAAATGTCAGGAGGCATGTGTATGTGTGCTCTGCCTGGGCACTGGGCTCACCATGAATATACCCACCACCGGGTTCCCACTTCCCAAAGCATTAGAACACAGTGGTAGATGACTGGGCAGGTAGCATTGAACAACAATCACGTGTTTTCAACTATTGTGAATCCCCAGTAGATCCTTCTCACGGGGCATGCACCAACTAAACTGTACTGTACTTGGGTGTTTTACAACAGAAAGGTCTCCCACACAAGGCACAGCCACTAATATGGCTCAACAGAAAGAAAGAAAAATGAAGGAAGGAAAGGAAGAGAGCAAGAAAAACAAGTTTCTCAGGAAATAGAAATGAAAAATATCCCAGAATTTACTATAAGTAACATTTTCAGGATTTGACTCTGAACAGAGAAATCCTCAACATCATTTAGCTTGTTTTCTCCAGACTAAGTTCTTGCTCTCTAAAAAGGAAAGCTGAGAGGAAAGGGACCTCATCTTGAAGTTCAGAATGCAGCTGGTGCCTGGAGGAACGCAGTTCCCTGCACGCATGGTTGGAGGAGATGGCCATCACACACCTTTCCTCCAGGTTGCATCTTCACAACTACAGGTATAACTGAGTTTGCAGGAAGTGCTCATTAACAAAGTCTTGACTAGCAGACAGTTGGGTCAGAGCACATATTCCTAAACTCAGCATAGGCTCTCCTGGCCCAGCCGGAGATCTTTCTTTAAACTGGGGAGAGACTCAAACCTTGATTTATCTCCAGGAAACAGTAAGACATAAGCTCAGGTTTAACTCCTCAAAAAAAAAGTCACTAATTTGCCCGGCCAGTGTGGCTCAGTGGTTGAGTGTCGACCTATGAACCAGGAAGTCAGGGTTCGATTCCCAGTTAGAGTACATGCCTGGGTTGCAGGCTCGATTCCCAGTAGGGAGCATGCAGAAGGAAGCCGATCGATGATTCTCTTTCATCAATGATGTTTCTATCACTCTCTCCCTTCCTCTCTGAAATCAATAAAAATATATTTAAAAAATTTTAAAGTCACTAATTCCATTTTACTGCAAAATGTCCATTTCATATAAAGTATCTATATTCTATATATATAAGAGGCTGACTGACCATACGATCATCTAACCGACCAACTGGCCGGTACATATGATGCGCACTGGCAGTCTATATATAGTATATAAGGCTAATACGCAAAGTGTCCCCTTGGGAGTTCAACCGGAGACCGGGAGTTCGATTGCTCCATATGACGTACACTGACCACCAAGGGGGCAGTGCAGAATGAAGGGAGGCTCTGGCCCGCAGCTGGCAGCCAGGGAAGGGAGGCCCCGATTGGCCCTGATCGCTGGTCAGGCCTAGGGACCCTACCCATGTACTAATTTCATGCACTGGGCCTCTAGTTTAAAAATAAACATTGACTTGCGCATGGGCAAGACATATAAAGCTCTCACTGGCACCAATCACACATGTGTGTGTTTCGATCTGTCATTGTCGATCATGAATTTGGTTGTTTTTGTTGACATTTCTATTATAGAGAAAGGGTGAAGAGCGATATTAAAATGTTTCTTCTAATTAATTTCCTTTCAATGTGCATGAATCCATGCACTGGGCCACTAGTGATTACATAATATTCAATTTAACAAACTTTGATTGAGCATCTGGTGCTCAGCCCTGAGAGTAAGAGATAATTAAGCCAGGCCCTGCCCTTGAGGAGCACACAATTTGTTGGGAAAGATGTGCCAATAAATACATATAGCATTTTGATATTTCTATAGAAGCATAAGCTAGGTATATAAACAATGCTTACAAGGTGCCAAGCATTGTTCTAAGTCCTAGAAGAATATTAACTCATTTAATCCTCACAACATTTACAGATGAAAAAACTCAGGCACAGAGAAGTTAAGTAACCGGCCAGTTAGTAAGCTTGGACTTGGGATTAGACCCCAGGGTGCTGGACCCAAAAGCATATATATCATCACTGTGCTGCAGTAAAGAGAAGAAAATAACAAAAGAGGTGGGAATCCAGGCAAGAGGACAATCCATTCATTGTCAGGGAAGGTGTGTTTAGGATAATGCCAATAGGCAGTGATATTTGGGCTGACTCTTGCAGTCATTTTTTTTTTTTTTTTTAGTCTTCCTTCACTTTACCAAATGGCACAGTCTATCCTAATCTGCCACATAAATGTTTGATAAGGAATCAAGTTTTTCCAGTGGTTGTCATTTTAATTCTAAGGGATGACCCTACAGAGCATCCCTTTGCTACACCATATTGGGTTCAACTTTGGAGAATTAGATTGAAAGGGGAGTTGGGGACTTTATAACAGTAAATATCCTTGAGACTTGCTGAGCCTTGCCACTCTGTGTTATTGAGTCCGGAATCTTATTTTCACCCCCCAGTTCCAATGTTATCGTCTGCCCCAGTCACTCCTCCCTCTTCGTGACCAGGCATTCAGTGTCTTCTACGACATGTCTCCATAGGGGCCACTGGCTACAATGGGTGGGACATCTGAGTTGAATGGAGAGAGAACCCTGGGTCCTAACTTAACCTTGTTCCTGGCTTCCTCTGTGACTTCAGTTTCCTCATCTGTAAAGTGGATATAACACTCCCTGTTTGTCTTCCACACAGAACAGTGGTGAGAAATGCGAGGGTGGATGTGGGCACCTTCCAGTGTGGTTCAGAAGAGTCCAGATGATTTCAAAAAACCAGTCATTTCACAAGTACCTTCTGAGCATCACTCACTGTGCCAGGTGCCATATGGGATTCAGAAATTATTCCCACCTTTGGATAAAGGTTGTAATGGGGAGGGGGGCTCTACCTCCCTAGTAGATGGTAGAAGCAGTATCTCCTGCCCTGAGGAATATAACGGGGTGTGAAGCAGCAGGACACCTACTTGAGCCTCACACAACGCAGTTTGCTCATAGGGAAACCGAGACACACAAAAAAGGAAGTGACCTGCCCAAGAACCTGGATTCCAGGAACCTTCCAGTTAATCCCAGAACGTGGGGTGGGGAGGGGCCATGCGGGAAGGCAAGTGACTGGAACAGGCTGGGAAGGACAGAGAAGGGATGACCTTCCTGTCCTGACACCCTAGCCAGGCGGGTGATGCTGAGCGGCCGCGGGGGCCAGCCTTCTGCAGGAGCGCCCCCTGCTGGTCACCGGCGTCGCTGCTCACAGCAGCCGGGAGTGGAGGAGGATACTCAGCGCTAGAGGGGCAGGTCCATGGGAGCCCCGAGACGCCCCAAAGTAGATCAGGAAGAGCCCAAAGGGATCGCTCCCAGCTCCTTCACTTTGCACTCGGCAAACGCGGAGCTCAGGGGAGGACGTGATTTGCTTTAAGGGCTCTCAGCGCGTCAGCAGGATGAGGGTCGCCCAGTCGTTCTGCCTGCTATACACTGCAGAGCCCTACATCTCCTATTTGGTACCCTCTTTCCCAAATGTGACCCTTCCCCCTTAATCCTCCTCATCCCCTGCCTCCTGTTGTGAGCAGCACCAGGGAAGGGGCCACACAGTGACTGTGTAAGGGTCATAGGGAAGGAGGATGCTCTCAGTAGATAAAAAAGGCAGAAATCAGCCACACTGTCGCTAATGCTCCCTAGGACGTGACTTTCAGGTACTGCTCTGCCTCTCTTGCTTGCTCTTGGTGCTGGCTTCCTCACCCTGCACTCTTTCTGAACATATCTGACTGCTTCTTAGAACTTACAGCCTGCATGTAGCCCATCATGGCTGCCCTGACGCCCTGTGTCATGGCCATTCGGCCTTGGGGCCCAGTGGCATCTGCGTCAAAGGCTGTCGGCCAGCTGTGGACTGGCTGCCCGAGGTTGAGGTAGCCACACCTGGTCCAGTTGGCTGTGGTCATGGGGAGAGGGTATGTGTTGTGAAACATGGCCACAAGCGTATTTGCATGTCTGATAAATAAGCATCCGATGAACAGTTATAAATACAATATTTGAGACTTGTGGAAATTCACTTGAAATTCATTAGAAAAGGAAACAACCCTCGTGAACTGTGGTGAATAATCCCCTCTCCCTGCACCGAGCTCCAGGCCAATGGATCTGTTTTGCACACCCAGATTTTTATAAAGTGCATTGAAGCTTGATATAGTCACATGCTTGTTATAACAAATACTGCTCTGGGAAATCATCTCAGGGTCCCAAAACTTGACTGATGGTATTGGGAGAAGGGCTTCCCCCTCCCCAAAAATGATCTGGGATGTTATTTTTTAAAATGAATCTGAGATGTGGAAAAAAATAAGCCAACCCCTGTTCTGCATTTTTCCCTTCCATTGGGCTCCGGACTCTTCCTCTCCTCTCCCTCTTTCCTTCCCCTCCCCCAGCCCCAATTACTAGTATGAGGTTCTGCTCCAGCAGGAAGAGCTCAATCCTGAATTTTTAGCCAGATATCTCTGAAAGGAACCAGCAGGACCAGTGGTACAGCAAGGGCTTTAGCTCCGTTGCCCCTCTGATGACTGCTAGAGAAATGAGATGGGGCAGAAAATGCGCAAGGTACCTCCTCTCAAGGGCTAGGCCCTGGAGCTGCCCAACACCTGCTCTTGGATGATGGTCTGGAGGAAGATGTGATATATGAATGGAAAAGGCTGGCAGGATACTGCCCACCCACACAGCCCCTCAGGTACTTCCTCTTCCAAGCACTTCATTCCAACTGTCAGAAAAAGGTCACTGCAAATGTGCTTGCGATGCAAAAGGTGTCCTCCAGGGAGGGGTACCCTTCTTCAGGGCACAGCCTGCACAGTTGTGCGTGTCAATCCTAAAGATGTATACGAGGCCAGTCCTCTGTTCTGTGAGAGGGAAACTGAGTCTCACTGACATTAGCTACCCCTCCAAATCTTCCCCGAGGCACATTCCCAGCAGGGATGCTGCCACCTTCCTGTGTATCCAGCCTATGTCCTCTGTATCACTTCTCTCCACTGGCTTCTGAGTGACGTGGGTCTGAGTGCTTATCCCAGTTCCAGCACTTAGGACTGTGACCTCACAGTCCCTATTATCTCACATGGGGATTCGATAGAAACATTAATGCACCAGGACCAGGGCCTCGTGAGTCCCCACCATCAGTCCCCTCCCCCCAGTTTTTCCCCATTTATACTCCAACTCTACCGAAGGAAGGAACATATGCATTTGGCTACATGGGTAGGTTCTCTCTCCAGCCCCATCCCTGCAGGTGAGGTTGGATTATCCAAGTAAAGGGGTGCGAGGGTGAAACAAATGATATATGAAATATTCACAAGGCTCGTAGACTGGGTTCTTCCTGAAACGAAGGGTTACTTTATGACCTGGAATCCCTATCCCTGGATTTCTTTACTCACACATCTGGCTTTTTGTTTCTTCCAGGGAGTTACTGAGTAGCGCAGGGTTGGAAGGACACAGGTCAGTGGGTGGCTCCCAACCGAGACATCACCCTGTGGCCCCGGGCAACTCTGCTTCCCTCCAGGCTGGCTCGCGGGGAGGCCAACGGCTCTCTTCACCACAGGTTTCATTTTACCAGTGAATTGGCTCAACATCCTGAGTCTTATCAGGTGTCAGGAACTGGGCTAATTCATTTCATGATCATCTATATACATTTATCAATTGATTTCAGAGAGGAAGGGAGAGATAGAAACATCAATCATGAGAGAATCCTTGATCGGCTGCCTCCGGCATGCTCCCTACTGGGGATCGAGCCCACAACCTGGGCATGTGCCCTTGATTGGAACTGAACCCAGGACCCTTCAGCCCACAGGCCGACTCTATCCACTGAGCTAAACCAGCTAGGGCTCATTTGATGATCTTATTTATTCCTCCCAGTTTCCTCAGAAATTGGCATTGACCCTTTTTAATCACTGCCATTTGCAGTGGTACATATTTTCTTTCTTTTGTTGATGCAATACAACACAAAGATACACAGAGGGCATACTTATGTACTGCCCTTAAAACTCCATTTCACATAGAAGTGCAAATAATAATCTCACACTTACTTCTGGGTACATCCCTAGAAACCAGACTCTGTGAATAGAGCTAAAAAACAACAACAAAAACAAACCAACAGAAAACCACCGATTCTGAGAAATGCAGCTCTTGTCCCCGGGGCCCTGGCTTTCCCTGGAAGCCCCAGTTGGAATCCCATTGCCCCTGTTCCCTCTGCATCTTTCTGTGCTTCTTCTCTGGAAAGCGGATGGGGGTTTAATATCGGAGGTGAATTTCAAATCTGTGGTGAGGTGTTATTAATTGTTCTCCCTACCCCACCCCCACAGTTGTTAGCATCTCTCCAGCTGGTATTCCTAGAATCCCCAGCAGGTGTCACTGTGGCCCTGACCATCCTCACAGGCCCTGTTTGGGGCCTGTACATGGAATCCCTTTGAGGGTTGGGGGGCTCCCAGAGGTGGGACCTCAACTCTAAGGAATCCCACAGGGAGGGGCCTGTCTCAGAGAGAAGGTTGCTGCTTCTGCTTCATTATCTCCCAGGACCCTTTTAGGGAAGGTTCAGCCTCAGGGTCAAGGGGCGAGGCAGTGGGTACAGAGGGTAGAGTGAAGCTTCACTCCAAGCTGGCCGGGTCTCTTCTTCCATTGCATTAGGAGAGTGTCTCCCTCACTCTCCTTCAACCCACCTGGCCACCAGCCTTGAGCTTTGGGGACAGATCTTGGTGACTGCTGAGGGCCACTAGAGGTCAGGAATCACTACACTGATGAGGAGCCAGAAGGCGCAGGGGGCTGTAAGCCAGGGAGGCTTCCTGGAGGAGGTGACTGTGGACCTAAGAGATTAACTCATGGTCCTGTCTCATCTGAAGAACAAGAGAGAGGGGGAGGCAGCCTAGGGGGTCTGGTATTGTCTGGGGAAGGAATGCTGACAGGTGAATTCATCCATGGCCATTTCTGGGGTCGGGGTGGATATTTCTGGGGTTGGGCTGGGCTTTCAGGAAATCTCTCCCAACAAGCCAGAGAAGCAGGAGCCACAGACTAAAAGAGTGGGACTAGGGAGGACCCTTGGTAAAGGGTTAGGAGGGAATGACAGGATGCAGAGGGAGACCTTCCTTCCAGTTAAACTTGGGCCATCTGGATGGGGGAGGGGTGTGACAGCAGAGGGACACGGGAGGCAGGGAGTAAGGACTAACCCTGTGCCCACCTTAAGAACAGGGCTGAGCCCAGCCAGGTGTGTTTGCTTCCTTGATGCCTTGGCCTTTCTTGGGATGAAAAGTCAGTGACAAGCCAGGGAGCTGAGCTTTTCCGGGGAAGGCACTCAACACCTCCTGTTGTAAAGCCCAACAGGACCTCAGAGGGCCCTGCAGAGCCCCCCAGCTCCCCGCCCCCCCCCCCCCCGCTCTTCCCTCCTCCCCTCACACATGCCTGTTGCCTCGCCACGTCCCAGCCGACTGCCCTCCCCCAGAGGCCCTCATGCAATCAGTACCGTCACCACCCACTGCCCAGACCACCACTCCCCTCCCCCCCTCCCCCCCCCCCCCGTCCCCCCTGAGAGTTGGCAAATTTGCCCTTTTGGTTATCACCTCATGGAGATTTGGCCCTTCTGGGAGCAAGTGTTGACACCTGGGGTGGGGCCTGGCCCCAGGTGGGGATAGGAAAGGCTTGAGAACTAGTGACAACACATGCTTCAGCAGGAGCAAGATGCAAAGGAAGGTGGAGGGAAAGCCAGCCTTCCCAACAGGAGCCCTGAAAGACAGACAGTGCCTCAGACAGACAGACAGACAGACAGTGCCGCGTGGGCCGTCTCACCCTACCCCTTCCTGCGAGCCGTTTTCCAGGACGCCGGCTCACGTGGACATCTTCATGCACATGTATGCACAGAGTCAGAGATGCCTTCGAGGACACGAGGATTTCTCCGTTTTGTCCAGAACGGGCCTCTCCTGAGCTCTGTCCCGCACACTCCCTGCCTCACTCGGCGGGCTGCCCGAGCAGGAAGCCGGCGCGGGAGCCGCCACGGTGCCCAAGTCCACACAGCGGCCAACGGACCGCTGGGGAGCGGGGGAGTTGCTCTCCATTTCTTCCCAAGCTAACGCCCAGCTTCAGAGGGGCTGTCACCCTCCCAGGACTGGAGTGCCGGCCTTAGTGGACGCCAGAGGATGCGACAGGCCTGCTGGTCTCTAATTAAACTGCACACGAGCAACAGAAATTGCAGCCTGTTTTCAGCAGGTGTGAGAACAGCATGTTGAAGGAGCCCTCGCACCAGGGAGCTCACACTCCGAGTCCAATCAAGTACAAGCGGTGGGACTCCAGCCGGCGTCCGTGCACGCGTACACTCTTCACCGATAGCCTCTGTGCGGAGCGCACCGTGGATGTCTCCTGATGGACCCAGGGCCTGGGATGCTTAAGTCTTTGTGTTGCCAACAGCCCTCACCCTCTATTTACCCTGGTGTTTGTGTGGCAGACTCCTCATGGAAACAGATGCCGTCACCCACTGGGCTGCACGGACACGGTCCCCAAGCGCCAAGGCACAGCCTAGAGCAGCCTGTGACCCCCCCCCCCCCCGGGATGTGTGACAAGGACCAAGGGGCCAGAGTGCAGGCTGGGGACGGTCAGCTTCCCAGCCCACCCTGGGAAGTCCCCTGTTGAGGATTCCTAGACACCTAGACATCTCCATGTGCCCGTGGCCCTCCTGAGCCAACAGAATCCGTTTCCACGGGCATGCTTTGCTGGACTTCCCTGGCCTCCCTGGCCCCGCCAGCCCCTGCCAGCTTCCTGGGGCGCCTGGCTGGTGAGTCTCAGCCCAGAGGTGGCTGCGGCCTTTTGGTGGCCAGGGCCAGCGCCTTCCCTGAGTCCTTTTCCGTTGCTCTGTAGCCCAATCTCATTCATCCATAACCCCAAGGAGCGGGGGCAGGGCTGGGGGCGAGAGGGGCTTTCTCCAGGCAGTGGCCGGGGGCGGGGGCCAGGGGCTCCCCTAACTGCAGAGGCTAGCCTTACACACCCAGCAACACATGTCTCCCTTTATGGCCAGGGCTTTCTCTCGGTGCTTAAAGGCAACTGTGAAAAGAGCAGGGCTGATTCTGGCTGCCTAGCCGTCTCCTGGCAACAGGCCTGGCAGGAGGTCTTTCTTTCTCCCCCCCACCCCACCTCCCTTCTTTCCTCCACCACCCCCCTCTCTCTTTCCCCCCTGTGTCTTGTGTTGTGTATCATTAAAACTTCCCTCCCAGCCACTTCGCAGCCAACAACCAGGCCCTTCTGGGGCCAGTTCCTTTGGGGCAGCTCAGCCAGCAGGCCCTGGGGGTGGGGGCTCCGCGGGGTCAAGCCCCCAGAGACAGGCTTTGTGTGCTGGAACCAAGGCTTAAACTCAATTTGGCAACCTTCTGCACGTTCCTGAGGGGCAGCTACTAGAACCGCCCCCTCCCTGGCCACCTCTTCCGTCTCTCCTCCCCTCCCTTTCAGGCCCCAGTCTCTCCTATTAGTGCCACTGGGCACTGCCCAGCCCTGGTAGGGCCTTAGGAACAACTCCTCACCTGGAAGGAAAAACCTCCTCTGAAGGCTGGGACAGCCCCAGCCAGGGGCCTGCAGCCAGCTCTGGCCCAGGGTCCTGGTCTGGCCTGAAAGGGCAGGAACACAAAGGGTGGTGGGACCATCCAATCCGTGAGTGTTGGCACCAGGAGGACTCCTCATTTGGCCACTTCTAGCTAGAGAGACACCGAGACCCAAAGAGAGTAAGTGCCTTGCCCAGGGACACACAGCAAGACAGGGAAAGCTGGCACCCTGGTTTCTGGTCTCCCTCTTCTGTGGCTCTTTATACTTGTTACTGGAGGGAAGCAGGTGGCTCTCTGAGCTGATGCACCTTCTGGGCCCTGACCTGCCTACCTCTAGTGCAGTGATCAAGGGGTGTCTGAACTTGACCGGGCCACCTAAGGCCCCCCCCCCAAACACCCCCCTCCCGCCCCCACTCAGAAAGCCTCCATCAGGCCTGGACTGGAGGGGTGCCCTTCCCAGCTATTCTAGACAACTGGGAGACAGTTAAGCTTCCTCCTCCACCTCCCATGAGTATCTGGGTCACAGAGGCCTGGTGCTGGGTTAGCCTGTCATCCAATGTATTCATAAGGCTGGATGGGTGGCCCCAAGTCTCCTATCTGACACATCAAGGCAAGGATGATTCTCAGCTCGTGGCCAGGGTGCCCTCCAGTTTTGCCATCTGTACACAGCCTAGTTGGCTCCAGGACCCCCAAGAAGATGCCCTGACCACACAGGCTGCCACTTGCAGGGTACCCTGACTGCAGGCCCTCAGCTCAGCTGTCCCCATGATCCAGTGTCCTCCAGACTCTAGGTATTTCCATGCCACATTCACACCACATCTGCACACAAACTGCTCTATTTTCTCAACACTTTCCTTAAGTTGATTTGCTCTGTTCCCAATGACTTCAACTAAAAAGAAAGCTTTCTATTCCTATGACTTTCAACAATGTGATTTCATTCTAACCAGATACTGTTGTCCCCCTCCCCACAGACAAAGGCTCTAAAGGACTGTCTTTTCTTATTAGAAAGGGATCGCGTAAGTGTGGCATTAGCACCAAACAGAATCCCTCCCTGATGATCCTCAGGAGTGGAGGAGAATGGGCTAGGGCTGTGGTCGGCAAACTCATTAGTCAACAGAGCGGCAAACCGCGGCTTGTGAGCCGCAGTTTGCCGACCACTGGGCTAGGGAATACCAATCAATGAGTATTCTCACTGTGTTCAAAGTTATTTCCCACCACACTCCATCTCGTGGGGGCAGACATGGTCCTCTCCAGCCTCAGAGATGCATACCCCTAGTCATGGAAATGCTCTCCAAATTCCATCCTTTGGCCAAATACCATTTCAGGCTTTCTTCATTATCATCACCATTGTCTCTCAATCGTTAGACAGTCACGATTCTGCCTTTCTCTGGTTACAAGTTAGGAAGTCTTACGGTACCAGCATGTGTTGTCTACTGCACGCCCCCGAGTTCTTTGGGTAAATTATCCATTTGACCCTGTGAGCTGTGCAATTAGTATTCCCATTTGCCAAGTAAGGAAACAGGCACACAGGTCTAAATCACTTGCCCAAAATTCATGGCTGAGCAATGGAGCCAGGATTTGAAGTTGTTCTGTCTGATCACAGAGCCCATACACCCTCCTGCACCGCCCCCCCCCCCCGGCCCCCAGCATTATTGATTCCCTCCCTGCAACTTGAGGCTCTTTGGCCCTTGGGGGACAGACCTTAGAAAAACCTGGCCCCTCAGGTCAGAGGGTGAGGCACATGCACAGAGGCTTGAAAAGGTGGGTGGAAGGCAGAACACAGCCCTCTGTCCCCAGACAAACCTTCCACCAGCCCCTGGGAGAAGAAGCAGCCTTAGCAACTACTGTGCCCATGTGCCTGAGGCCGCTTCCCCGGCACTCGGAGAGCCTCAGAGAGCCTGAGGAGGCGGTGAGCGAGGGCTGAGATCACAGGTGGAAGAGCGAGTGTGGGAGGAGGGCAGCTGAGCTGCCGAAGCTTTTCTTTAAAAATAGAGATGTAACTCACACATCAGTAAATTCACCATTTAAATGTGTACCACTTCGTGGCTTTTAGTATATTCAATAAGTTGTGCAACTCTCACCACTATTGATTCCAATTTTCATCATCCCCCAAAGATACTGCTGTTTGTGAAGGAAAAGGCAGCACCAGCTGGAACTATATTCTGGATTAATTTTGAACCCCACCTCAAACCTACACCCTCTTTTGCTGTTTCCTTCCCCCCTCACCCCAAGCTATCTCAGAGTGTGTCTTCAGCTCCAGGTTCCAATGACAACCTTGCCCCCACCCAGACTGAACCCCCAAACCAAGAAAAGGAAGCTTCACCAGCCCTTATGAAAGCAACTCCACTTGTAACATGGCATCTCACTGCCCTGTACCAGACACTGTGGGCAGGAGGACACGGCACTCAGGTAGGAGGACTTTGGTGGGAAGTACCGGCCAGAAGTGGTCTAACCAACAAGGGAAATGTATCACTTCACATGGTGACAAGTTCCATGGCAGGACTCCCTGGAGGCGGCGAATGCCTCAGCAACGGTGTCAGAGATCCAGCTTCTTCCTCTCTCTGTTCTTCCTCCACCAGGTAGCCTCAACCTCAGGCAGCTTCCCTCAGGGCCACAGGATGGCTGCTGCAGCTCCAGGCATCCCACCAGACACAACAGTGTCTAAAAGCAGGAAAAAGGGGGCACTTCTTAGCCTCATTTTAAGAGTTCCAAAAAATGTTTCCCCAGAAGTCCTTTTTGCACCTTCCAGCAGACCTCCCTCATGTCTCATTGGCCAAAACTGGGTCACATGCCTGTTCTTAAACCAATCCCTGGGAAGGGGAAGGGATCTTCATGATTGGCTTAGACCAGTCGGCAAATTCATTTGTCAACAGAGCGGCAAATCTCAGCTCGTGAGCCGCGATTTGCCGACCACTGGTAGACCACTCAGGATTTATCTCTGAGCCAGGTTGGGGAGCGGTAGGTAGCAAAATAAACTGGGATCTCTACCAGCCTGGAGGAAGGGGCCCCAGCAATGTGAGCTATCCTACAATCTAAACAGACGACTTTGCCCTTGAGCAGCTTCAGAAAGAGCAGCTGAGGTCCATAAAGGCATGGAAGCCCATTACCTAGCACTTAAAATGTCTCAGGTGCCATTTCAAACACTGCAGGCATCACTCCACTCAATAGGCAACAGCCCTTTCAGGCGGGTGTTACTATACCTTCTTCTTTCCCCCCGCCCCCCTCCAGGTGAGAAAACAGGCTCAGAGAGAGTAGGTAATGTCTCCAGTGTCACAAAGAGACAGAGCTGGGGTTCATTAGGGTAGTGGTGGTGGCATGACATCTGGGCTCCAAGATAACCTCTCAGAGAGAGGGTCTCCCCAGCTGGACATATGGAACCCCAGTCAGGCCTCACCTGGAAGCTAAGGCGTTGGGGCTTCAGCAGTCCCAAAGGGCTTCGATTTCAGAGTAGAAAATGGACAACATTAAGTGAACAACTAAATAGATGTAATGGTTGTGTCATATAGTCGATAAGAGCGGTGTTAAGGGCTATAAAGAAAAATAAATTGGAATAAGAGGCCCAGAGGGACAGAATTGAGGAGCAGCTAGTGGTATTGGGGGCCTCTCTGAAGAGGAGATTTTGAGATGGGTCTCCAGTGGGTAAATCCTGGAGGAGGCCCCTGGGCGCCTGAGGACCAACCGCTTAGCTTAGGCTCACAGGGGCAGAAGGGGCACCCAAGAGAGCTCCCTGTTCCTCAGCCCCTCAGAGAGAAGAGAGAAACCCAATATTTACCGTTCACCGTCGCGGTCTGGCATTCTGTCAGCACCGTTCTCATTTAACGCTGACAGCTCCCTGTGAGATAGAAAGTATTACCTCCACCTTGCGCAGGGAATAGAGGAGGTTCAGAGATAACTGGCAGCTGGCCAGTGGGCCCCCGCCCCCCGCTGCTTTCTGTTGCTCCCTCCCTTGTAAAAGTCTTTGACCCCAAATCACTTTCCAAAATGCCCTTGGGGAACTGGAGATGACTAAGACTGGGGAGTGACTACCGTGACAGGGAAAAGCCCTCAGTTCCCGTAGGGGGCACCTATGATCTTGGGGTGCGGGGGTGCCAGGCCAGACAAAACTCGTGCTATCACCCTGCGGTCTGCAGCCTCCAGTATTTCCATGGACACAAGACGGCTACAGCCGCAGGGCCCCTTCCTGGAGGTGCCCAGGAGTGCAGGCCCGCCAGGACCTCACCTCTCCTTTGCCTGCCTTCCCAGGGAGCCACCTAGGTTGGGAGGAGAGGGGATCCCGAGCCACGCATACTTTATCCCCAGCTAAGCTCAGGGATTGCGAAGTAGATTAAGGGCATTCACTCACGAAGACGCCTACTTAACCTGGATCCCCAAAGATCTGGGCTGCACACCAACAGAGGCGCGGGCTCCCGGCCCACGGGGGCGGGGCGGGGCAGGGCCCCCTTCCTCACTGCCGAATTTGCCTTATTATCCGCACCGCCGCCAGGGGGCGCGCCTGGGTCTGGGGATGGAGAGGCTGGCAGGCTTGGGGCGCCTTGGTGTGTCCCACTGATGTTTGTCGCTCACCAAAGTTCTTACCCTGGGCAGGCTATGGGCATTTCCAGAACTCTATCTCTACGCTGGGCAGTTGAAAGAAATCTTGTTTTAACTCCTGGCCTCCACACCCCACGCTCTGGCCCTCCTGCCTCCCGGTTGCCCAGCTTTCTAGTGGCCTCCGAGGAACTTGCTGGAAACCGTCTGCGGCTCCTGTGGCTCTTAGCAGAAAGTTCAAAGCCCCTTTCTGTAGGTCAGAGAGCGTGGAGCCCGCACGCGCCCGCTTCGGGCGGTTCTCCGTGTCCTACGAGTGTGAGGCCTCTGGCTTTGCGCGCTTGCGGCCCCCCTCGCCTGCGGCAGCTTTCCCTCTCTCCATCCCCAGGCTAGCCCGGACCCCCCGCACCCGGCCGCCATCGGCCTGTTCCCAGTAAAAATAAATGGCACGACGCTTGATCGGAGGTTTCCTCCTCCCTCCGCGCGACAGACGGGCAGCCCCCTGCGGGCGGGCCGGGGCCAGGCCTCCGGGTTCTTTGTCTTGGCGGTGCCTCCGCCGGGGGCGCGGTGGAGCCGCGCGGAATCCACGGCGCTCCCCAGGGGCGCGCACATCAAAAGGAACCCGGGGGCAGCTAGAGAGGTGGGGGTGCGATGGGGGTGGGCCGTCAGCCTGCAGATGGGCGGGTCGGAGGTGCCCCATATTCACACACACAACACAAAGTGCTTCCCCCTGCCGACCCCTAGCCCCCGGACCCCTGGCCGTCGCGGCCTCCCTTGCCGCTTTTCAAGAGGCCACCGCCCCATTCAGGGTCCACCGCAGGGAGGCCTCCACCTCCTCACTCTAGCCGGCCTGGAAGTAAATTTAACCCTTTCCCCGTCGAGTGCAACCCACCCTGAGGTCCGGGGTGCCTGTTAGAGAGAAGGCGCTTCCGTCTGTGACACGTGGCGCGGGGGCGCCCTCCCCCTCCCGGCAGGGACCATTCCTGTGTTCCAACCGGCAGCGCTGGGCAGGCAGGAGGAAGGAAATTAAGCCTGTGTTGAAGGAAGGACACCTGGCAGGGGAGGAGAAAGGGATCAGGAATCCCCTCCTCTGGGGAGCTTTCAAGTGGGGGGGAAATCCCCACACATGCCTCCACTCTCCAGGGGCCATGCGGGCCGCACACAAGTTCCCACACCGCCTCCCGGCCCCCCCTCCCTCGGCGGCGCGGCCAGCACAGGTCTGGGGTACCGGCTCCCACCCCTTTGTTGGCTGGCCTCCTTTCCATTTCCTTCCCCGTGTTCCTGACCTGGGTCTCCCCGTGCTCCCAGCTGCCTGGAGGAGGCATCATACACGTGCCCCTTCAGGGGATGACCAGTCTCACTTACATAGCCCAGGGCTACTGGCTGGGCACGTCTCTGCCAATCGCCAGCCCACACGCAGCCTCAGAAATCTTCTGTCCCCACTGCCCAGGCCTGGCACCTGTGGCATTCTGGGCTCCCGGAATGACCCCAAGAGGTCATCTAGTCCAGCTCCCACCTCCAGCCACACTGAGTTTGCAGTGGGGTGGTGGTGGCCAGGGAAGGGAGTCCTCCTGGGCTCCCAGAAAGAGATGATGAGGAGGCTCTGGAGCACCCCACACGGTCCGGGGGATTTGAACTCCCAACGGGCACCTCGGGTCAGGCAACCAGCTGAGAGCCCCTGCTGGTTGGACAGAAGTCCGGTGGGACCTGGCAGGCCATGGGGGGGGGGGGGAGCTCCCTGCCCCTAGAGCAGGGGTGCCGGGGCTCTGAAGTTAGGGACAATGGCAAAGCCACTGTGGCCTCCTTTCCAGGTGAATGAGAAATGAGGAACCGAAGGCAGCCCACCACTCGGACATCCCCGCAGGCTACACCCCGTCCGCCGTCCTGGGCAGGTCAGGGCTTTTCCTTTTGCTCATCCTTCCCCTTCGCAGCCTCTCCCCTTCCCCTTTCCCCTTGTCTCTCCTTGGCCTCCCTCTGCTTGTCTCCCCTCCCTCTTTTCTCTGTCTCCGTTTCCCTTGGTCTCTCAGCCAGCCTCTCCCTCTCTCTCTCCTGCACTGTCTCTCCCTTTTCTCTCCTTCCCTCCTCTCTTTCATCTCTCCCCCGACCCCACCCCTCCCCCTCCAGTGGAGCTAGGAACGCAGCAGAAGCCGTGACAAGCCCAGGCGGCTCTCCCGACCCTTGGTGCCCGGGGGCCAGCTCCCCAGCTCCCGCGCCCGCAGCAGCCGAGAGCGTAGGGAGCTCTCGGGATGCGCAGGGCCAGCGGGTTCGAGCTGTGGGCATGGGTGGCCCAGATCAAAGGCCAGAAATGTCTGGCCCCTGGCATGAACTTCCTCCAGTCGTGCCCCCCACCTGGAAAAGCCCGAGTTCCAGGCCTCCCCAGGACTTGGGGCTGCCCCTTCTGCTTCGGTTTTCTGAGCAGCGGCCCTTGCCCCCTCTCACTGGCGTTGCTTGCTTCACCCCCAGGGCCAGGGCTGCTCCAGGGTCCCGAGTGCCTCTGGAGGCCTTGGGTGGCCAGGGAGGGGAGTTGGGGGGCAGGCCACCCAGGTGACAGCGGGCAAGTCCCCCCAAGGTGTGCCCTCAATCTCAGCACCACTCAAGGCTAATTCCTTGGCTTTGTAGAGGGAGAGGACAAAAAGAAGCCACGGGGCTTGGAAGGACTTTTTAGCTATGGTGAGGGCGGGGGGGGGGGGGGATTTGGGGTGCACTTGGTGTCCACACGGGGGAAAGGGACGTCATCGCAAACCGCAAGTTGAAGCCAAGGGCAGGAGAGTTGGGGAGGAGGGGTGTGTCTGGAGGGCAGCAGGGTGTTCCGAGGACCCCGGCTGCTCTCTGCGTTCCGCCCACCCTCTAACAGTTCACCCCCAAGATCCAAATGGGACTGCGGGTCAGGCTTCCGACCGGCGCTGGAGGCCTGGCCTGAACCCCTCGAAGAGGAGAAAGTGACCCGGCTCCCGAGCAGGAAATGCAACTGGCCGCTGGTGTCAGTTGCAGGAAATGCAAAGGCAGCAGGAGGTCCCGATACCGATCTGATCCCTGACAAAAGACTCCAATGACACGGCTCTGTCCCCCGGCGCCGCCCGCAGCCAGACCTTGGAGCCTCCGCAGACCCTTCTGCGCGCCTCTCGGACACCCGCGAAGCGACCTCCCGCGGCCGGGTCGAGTGGCGGGTGGCTTTCGGGCTCGGAGGCTGGAGTCTGGGAGGGGTTGCCTTTCCCAACCCCCTCCGCGACCCTCGGCTCCGGTCCTGCCGGAGCGAGGCTTCTGGGAACATCTCTGTGCTTTCTACTGTCGATTCCTCAAGGGCCCAAGTCCCAAGGGGTCACGGTCGCCCCCGAGGGAAAAGGAGACACCCATCCGTGCCCACGCCGACCCGGCGCCACGCGAACGCCCCCAGCTCCCTAAACCTGGCTGGCAGGGTGCCGCGGCGGTCCTGGGCCAGCAAGAGGGTCCAACGGGCCGTGTCCCCCCAAGTTCTCACTGTGTCCGGGGCGCGGGCTTTGCCCAAGTTTGCAGGGCGATGCCCTTCCCCGAGCCCGACTCGTGGGCCGGGCGGGAGGGGCGCGTGATTGACAGGCTGAACTACAGACTCATCTCTTACCTTAGGCCGCGGGCGCTGATTGGCTGCTCGCTGACATCCTCAAACCCGGCTGCTCCGCGCTGGGCTCGGAGGGGGGCGGCTGCGGGTGGAGGTGCGCTTCTGACAAGCCCGAAAGTCATTTCCAATCTCAAGTGGACTTTGTTCCAACTATTGGGGGCGTCGCTCCCCCTCTTCATGGTCGGGGGCAAACTTCCTCCTCGGCGCCGCTTCTAATGGAGCCCCACCTGCTCGGGCTGCTCCTCGGCCTCCTGCTCGGTGGCACCAGGGTCCTCGCCGGCTACCCAATTTGGTGGTAAGACTCGCCTCTTGTCTGCCCGCGGCCCGATTTCTTCGCCGAGTCCCGGGGAGGTGGGGGGCGCCGGCTGGGGGTGGGCTCGGCCCGGGCTGGGGCTCCTTTCTCCTTGCCTCCTTGCAGCCCCCCCATCCCCCCCCCCCGGATTTTCTGCTGGTGTCGCCTTCAGAATCCAACTCCTGGCTTCTCTGATAATCACCATTTTCCCTGCTACTCGCCGCAAAGGCTGGAGTGGAGGACTTTCCCCGTCTCAGAAGGTCTCCTGATCTTAGATCCTCAGCCTCCACCCATCCCAATCTGGGGACACCCCCCCGCCCCAATACCCTCCATTTGCTCGCAGTTGGGTTTGTGGAAATCCAACGCTGACCCTGGGGCCCAGCCACTCCTCTTCTCCATTTTGGGGTCTTCATGGGCAAAATCCTCCTGTTCCGTCCTTGCCACCCCCACCTCTGCCGGCGCCTCCATCAAGAGATTTCCCCACAATAACCCCCATTTGCCTTCATATTTCAGACCCCAGTGGCTTCAGGGATCCCCGGGGCAGGGGAATGGGGGGATTTTGTCAGACTCTCCCCACTCTGCTCTAGATTAATCTTGAGCCTCAGAAGTGAATGTGGTATTTGCTGATCCGAGATGCCATTGAATTCGCGTTTTATTCATTTCTTGCTTGTCCATCCTGGCAAAAGGGGGGCTCCTTGAGCATGTGGTTGTTCGGAAGGGGGTGGGTTTGTTCTCCGACCAAAACCCCAATTCTCCATGTTAAATTCGTTCCTTTTGGAAAACCGAGGACCGAGGAGAAAGGGAGAGAGGGAAAGGAGAATTCCATCCCTGAGAAATGCGGATACAAAAGACATTTTTAGTAAATAAGGCCAGGAAACCAGGCGCGGTGTTTTGGGGAGCTGTGCATTGATGGGGGAGCCAACCGAGGAATAAACAACCCTTGGGAGCCTCAATTCCAGCGGGTCCCCTTGTTTCCCAACCGGCCTCATCGCCCCCCGGCAGGTCCCAGAGGCCAGAGGGGAAAGACACACTGAAACCAGTTCTCTAAATTACACCCGCCTCTCCTCAGTCTCCAGCCCCCTGCATTCCGGAAAACTTTAATTAAAGAATCTTCCCCTCCTGGACATAGGACAGCCTGGGCCTGGGGGTGGGAGGTGAGGAGTAAGAATTTAGGATCTGGGAATAAGAAGAGGGGCTGTGGTCCCTGGGGTGAAAGTCAGAGAGGAGAGCCACCAGGGTGTGGTGCCACCTGCATGTCCCCCTTTCCCTGTCTTGCCACCCCTTCTCTAGCCAGGGATAGGGGGAGCAGAGCCAGGAGATTTGGGGCGACAGCCCGAGCCTGCCTCCAGTTGCTTGGGGGTGGCAGTGTTTATTTCTGGATGTGTGAGGGCTGGGGCGGAGGCATGGCCGAGGATCTCTGTTTATAAGGTGCTGAGAGTTGTTCCCAGGACAGACACCCAAGGGGAAGTCTTTCTTCTGCCCAGCCCATCCTTCCCTGGGCACTGGGCTGGCCCGAGGCCGCCTGTACATAAAGAAACCTGTGGGGGTGGCCCCGGGCGGCCGGAGATCCCAGGCTGGGGGCCATGCCCATTGCAGGGAAGGCCGCTGCGGAAACCGGCCTGTCTCTATGCCCCCCCCCCCCCCCGGCCCCCTGCTAAGGCCATGCTGTTCTTTGCCTTCACAGGGACCCTGGCCAGGGGGAGGGCAGGAAGAGAGGGTGTAGAGCCCCACAGGCTGCAGGGATGAGCTGGAGAGACCAGGTTCTCCTGCTCTAGGAACTGGAGGAGGCACTTCCCTGGGCAGTGCCTGTGGGAGGGCTGGGGTCTGGTGAGTAATGGTGTATCAGGGAGCATCTAGATAGGAACCACCCAACAGAAAGATGTTGGGAAAACCTGGAAAGCCATACTGGCCACATGGATTGTTTGGGGGTTGCGGGGACAGGGATGCTGCTTTGTCTGAGCAGAGACCTGTGTTGTGTGTGTTCTAGGTCTGTGACCCTAAAGGGCGTCATCTGTACACTAGTGTGTTTCTGTGAATAGGATTGTCTGTGCCTGCAACCGGGTGATCATGGATGTGAACTCGAGTGAGATATGCCTGGGGGATCCACAGTCCGTGACAGGGTGTGCTGCTGTGTCTGCATACAAGTGTCAGCAAGTGGCTCATTCTATGATATGTGTGTGTGTATGTGTCAGAGAGAGAGAGAAAGAGAAAGTCTAGAAGTATCTATGCCCACGTGAAGGTCAGCACCTGTGTCTGCTTATGACACTGCATGACTGTGATCATGACTGGGCATGTGAGTGCTGTGTGCGTGTGTGTGTGCATGTGTGCACATGCCTTCATGACAGTGTAAGGGGAAAGCCCCACAGATGTCTTTGTGCACGGATATCAGTGCCCATGGCCTGATTGTGCTTGAAAATATGGATGTGAGGGTTGTGTCTGGTGCTGCCTATGACCCTGTCTTCGAGTGCCAGTGACCATGGCTGGCCTGTGGCTATGGATATGTTTGTACACATATGGCCTATGGGTGTGAGTGACATCCTGAGACTGGGTGCTTGGTGGGCATTCATGGTCCTGGTGGGACAGTTCAGCGAGAGACAAAGGTCTAACAAGGAAGCTGCAAGGGGCATGGCTGACCTGGGATCTGGAATGGGCAGTGTGGGGTGTGGAGTGCAGAGCCTCCCTCGCCATAAGCTTATCCTGTCTGCCTGAGGACGGTGGTCAGCAGCCTTCCCCTCTTAGGCCCACTCACTGTCTTTGGTCCTGGAGCTGGGATAGAGGGTGAGTCACCTTCTCAGGGTTGGGACCAAGGCCAGGGCCGGGGCTGGGACAGGGACAGTAGAGTGGATAGGCCTCATTTTCCTGTTCCCACTCTGCCCCCAGGCTGTCAGATTCCAGGCCTTTTAGCATCTGAGCTCATTTACCGCAGCCCCTGCCCACTTTGGCCCACCCAGTTCATGCATTCCCCAAGAGGGATTTACAGGGGAAACCATTTAGCTGGGATTTCTACCTGTGCCACCCCTTAGAAGGCACCCCGAATCCCCACATCCTGTATTGCAGGCCTCAGCCCCGAGAGATGGTAGACCAGAAGGCAGAGCTATGAGGGGCCTCAGACAGAGAGGGCCCTGGAAGATGATGTGCTCCAGGGCCCTGCAGCCAAGTAGTGGCAGAGCTGGGACAGGAAGAGGTGACAGCAAGTACTGGTTTCTATAATTCTTCTTGTCAGTCCCAGTGAACGCCTGGTGGAGGAACTTGTCTTTCTTCTCCTTCTTGCGGGAAAAATGAACTATCTTATTAGGGCCCGGCCTAGTGCCTACTACATTCCAGAGGCAGAGGCCCCGATTGAGGAGATCTGTGCTAGGGGTTGGGAGAGTACCTCACTTCTGTGTGACCCACCTATCTGAGCCTGTTTCCCCCCCATTTCACCCAGGGATCACCAGCCTGCACTGCCCCACAGCTGGGGTTGGGGTGGAAAGTGTCCTGCAGAAGTCAAGGGCAGTGAGCTGGGAAATACACCTGAATTCTCTTTCCACCATCCTGAGATCTATTCTCCAACTCAAGCGCTTGCCCTAAGCCCTGCCTCAGTTTCCCCATCTGTCAGGTGTCCCTCTGCCTCCCCCCACTTCCCCCACTCCCACCTCCACCCTCCTTTCAGAGGCTTGTGAACATGTTCAGTCAAACCCAGTGGGGGTCAGTGGGCTGGGCCCAGGGAGGCACCTGGAGACTGCGGGGGAGGAAGGCCCCCGGGCCAGGTGTTAACACTTGTAACAGGCAGGAATTACAGCTGGCTGGGGCTGGGGCTGGCGAGGAGCTGAGCTGGCTGGAGGCTGTTGATCTCACAGACAGACAGACAGACAGATGAGCAGATACCAGATTGAATGGCCAGGAATGGCCAGGCTTTAAGCGGGTGGTCTCCCTTCCAGGGCAGGCCTTTCCCTGGGGGGATGTGGCAGGGAAATTAATCCAGGTCTCTTGGAAGTGAATGAACAGCCCTCCTGACCACCCCACTCCCATGTGGGCGGAGCATGGTGTCCAAAGGAAGTAAAAGTGGTGGCTGATTTGTTTGTATTCTTCTGATGGGACCACATTTTGCTTAACAAACAAAACAAAACAGGTCAAACGTTGTAATGTAATAATACCAGGAGCATGGTGCTGAGTTATGTATGTTCTTAGAAGATCCTGCTTTAAGATGGGGAAGGCCTGGGCTAAGGGGCAGCCGTCAGGGAAAGTTCTCCTAGAATTTGGTAGCATTTTGTCAACAGCTCTGGGGCTAAGAGGTGAGCCATGGATGGAGCCTGGTCCTGACATCACCCTGCCCCAGGGATCCTGAGGACCTTGGGTGTGGGGCACCCCCCCAATGGGAAGACCTTTGTGCGAAAGGTCAAAAGAGGCAGGAGCTAGACCATGGTACCCAATCCTTTAGCGGGCACTCTCTCCTCCTTCGCTGCAGTTTTCCAAGTGGCAAACCCAGCCAGAGCCCCCAGCACCCACACTCTCTGGCATCTGGGTGCATGCTCAGTCACTGGTGAAGATGGAAAGGGCCCTAGGTGGAAATCCCTAATGAATAGACTCAGCCAAGCAAGCATCTCCCGTCCTGCTCTCTGGGGAGCTTAATGCTGATACACCTGAAAGGCACTTGGGCAGCCGTGGAATTGACAAGGTGATATGGGCAGGGGGGGAGGGGGGAGGGAGGAGGGAGGTGGGAATGGAGTTATGACTTTGAATAGGTCCCTCCTTGGTCTGGGCAAAAGGCAAGGAGACTGAGGTTGGGGAAGGAGAGGTGACTTTCCAAGGAGAAAGCAGCCACAGATCCTTCTGAGGAGAGCGGGGAAAAGGAAGATCTTTCTGGCCTCAGCATGGGGTGAGCCGTGCATCGAGGGGGACCTGGGTGTTGGAGCTAGGCCACGCAGCTGTGAGCCACAGAATCCTTCTAAAGCCACCATGGAGGGACAGGCATTCTCTACCCCGTGTCCCTGGTTCGGGGAGGAGGTATGCATCCTTCAAAGGCTAAGACCATCCTGATATTCCACCAACATGTTCATGTTAGCTCGGGTGCCAGGAAGTGCTGACAGCCAGGAGTCCGAGTTCTGAGCTTCCCACCCACTGACCTAGGATGAGTCCCTTTCCTTCTCTGCACTTCAAGTCTCTGCCTCCCTCTGGGCTTCCTTTTCCTTGACCACACTGAGGGGACTCATCTGCCTCTGGGAGTGCATAGGACTGTGACAGGGACCCAATTCGTTGCTGTGAAGCATGGGGCTCCATGTGGCCCCAGTGCCACTCCCCCAGTGAGTCTGCCTCCCCCACCCATCCCAGGCCACCCATTCAGACATTCAGAGCCTGGCTGGGGAAGCCCAGCCCTTTACTTCTGCAGCCCCATCTGACCTAAATTCCAAAGCTGGCGGCTCCACCACTGCCGAACCAGCCTGCCTGCACCTCCAAACCTCACTCCCCCCAAATGCTCACATTCCTCTGGAGCCTTCCCAGATTCACATCTGGCTTTTTCATGTACTACCTAGGGCAAGTTAATCTCTCCGAGCCTCAGTTTCCCCATCTGGAAAATGAGAATGATGACTGCTTCTACCTCAAAGAATGGTTGTGAAGAGCAAATGAATGAATACATGCAAAGCTCTTGGAATAATGTCTGACATACAGGAACTACTATAAGTTCTTTAAGTCTTGGATCTAAATTTGCCTCCTCCAAGAAGCCCTCCCAGATTGGCCCTACCTGGCTCAGTTTTCTCCTTATCCTCAGAGCTAGCTTGCCCCATTATACTCCCCACTGGTGACTATGAGCCTGTAGCTTTATTATTAACTTGAGGGATCTAGGCCAGGTTACCCTGAACTTAGCTCTTTGCCTGCCCAGGAAGGAGAGGGGAAAGAGGGCATTGGAGTCTCCCCTAACCTGCCTCACCCCACACAGTTTTCCAGACTCTTGCAGCCATGCCATTTCCAGCTGGGACCTGGAGCTGGGATGGGTTGGGATGGGGGAGGCAGTCTCTTGGAGGGAGGAGGGGGGGAGTGGCACTGGGGCCGCCTGGAGCAGCCCGAGCAGAAGTTGCTCCTCCAGGAGCTGAGAGATGATTCAGAAGGTGATTTATAGACGGAAGGCAGAAAGCTTGGCTCCTGGCAGAAGCCTGCTGCTTAATTACATTCTTTGGGGGGTGGATGTATGAGTGGGGCGGCAGCAGGGGACCCACTGCTACACCCTCCCCCTCCAGGCCCTGTCCCTGTAACTGTCCCAACTCCAGGCAGGGTCCCTCTTTCTCCTGCTGCTGGAGAGGACATTCCCTGTTCTCAAGGAGAGACTAGGTCTAGGTCAGGAGAGGAGGAAGGTCTGAGGGTAGAGACAAAGGGGCGAGGTCAGAGTCCTGTCTCCTGGGACTCCTCCAGGGGAGTCTGGGTGGCAGAGGGCTCTGGGACACAGGGCCACCTGGGAAAGATCACTCCTGCTTCTGGGAAGGTCAATAGCTAACACACTTGGCAGAGGGTTTCTAGAATCTTCCGGAGGTTGGCAACCCTACACTTTCCCTCAGTGCCCTGTCAGCTGGTGCTTCTGGGTCCTTCCTTCAAGTGTGTGCTTTTCTGTTGTTCGGTCTCAGTGGGCCCCCCGGCTGGGTGCTGGGGCCCCAGCTCTGTGCTAAGAGGTCCACAGTCTTTATTTATTTATTTTTTAAAACATATTTGTATTGATTTCAGAGAGAGAGAGAGAAACATCAATGATGAGTGAGAATCACTGATGGGCCTCCTCCTGCACGCCCCCTATTGGGATCAAGCACGAAACCCGGGCATGTGCCCCTGACCAGAATTGAACCCGGGACCCTTCAGGCCACAGGCTGACGCTCTATCCACTGAGCCCAACCAGCTAGGGCCCAGAGTCAATTCTTGTTGTTAGGCAGCCTGTGGTATGTGGGCACACGGCTGCCTTAGATCTAGAAGAGTGCTCCGGGCAGGGTCAGCCGAGCATCCGAGGGAGAGAAAGTTCCCTGCCCTCGTATTAGACTGACATTTCAAGGAGTCACCACAATTCAACTGCTAAAGCCAAAGTCACTTCAGCGCTGTTGACAAGTAGCCCATTCTGTTCAGCTACCTGCCGTGGTGGCATCTGGATCCCTCTGACGCACGTGGCAAACAGCCTGACATCTCTCAACTGCCTCTTGGTTCCCAGGCAGCCTCCGCTGCAGCTTTGAAACCCTAAGACTCTGACTCTAGTTCTTGAGGCTAGAAAGGTGTGTGGGGGGCAGGGGGTGGGAAGCCCAGGCCCATGGAGTCTATTTATCTGTTTGTAGATTGGCATGTACAGCCAGGGGGAGTTGGCAGGGGTCAGGATGGGGACACTAGACAGTGCTCTGGTTCCCCCTGAGGCGGGCCTTCTCAAAAATGGCCTCGTTATGTGTGTGGAGTGAATTCCAGAAATGTCAGGCACACCCATACATCTAGGGGAAGGACGGAGCTGTGAACGGATGCTCGGAGACGCGAGGGGGTATTGTGGGGTGCGAGGGGACCTGAGCCCTAGCTCTGCCACTGGTTACGGCGTAACCTTAGGCAATCAATAACTAGGCCTGCTCTAGGCCTCGCTAACGAGGGGAGTTGGACATGCTGTTGGCCTTGGGCTTCCAGCTCTGAGACCTCAATCCTGGATTCTGGTCACCCAGCTATTAGGGTCACCTGTGCCTGGTGGTGATGGTGGTGGCAGGGCGGGGGGTCACTGAGAGCTGCCTCAGGGCAAGGTGGGAGTGCTAAACCTTTTCACTCAAACAGCCAAGAGATCATGGGCGAGTCTCTACCTTCCCCAGGCCTCTATTTTCTCTTCTGCAAAATGGGCGATGATAGTACCAACCATTTGCCTTGCCTACTAGTGGGGCTGCTAAGAGCTTCAGGAGGAATAATCCTGATGAAAGCCCTTGGAGAAGCTGCACGTTCTTCCTAGAGAAGGTCGCATCATCGCTGGTTCCCCCAGAAGAGAGGAGTAAGAGCCAGCCCCTGGCCAGAGGGTGCTCAGAGCAGACCCATCAGGACTCTCCTGAGGAGTTGAGATTTCCAGGAAAGGAGGACAGAGAGGGGCACATTCAGGGGAGTTCTCAGCTCCTTCCTGTGGGGGTCCTGGGGTACAGTGGGTAGTGCCCAGGGGAGGGAGCAGAGGTCTGAGGCCAAGTGGGCAGCAGGGCAGCCCAGGTTCACAGCTCAGGCCATGGGGCTTGGGAGCCCTCCTGACCTCACACAGAGATCATAGGCCTGAGCTGGGCTCAGCCAAACAGCGAGTAGGATTTCTAAGCAGGACACACGGTGGGAGATGTGGGTGGACGTGACAAGGGCTGAGGGTAAAGGGCCAGAGCCAGAAGGGCTCTTCTGAGGTCTGTGGTCATCAGGAAACCCTAGTCACCCGGATAAGGACTCAAACTGGGAGACCCTTCACTTGAGCTAGGCTGGAAAATCAGGGAGGACTGTGTGTGTGTGTGTGTGTGTGTGTGTGTGTTAGGGGTAGAGGGGGACGTGAGCAGCAGGATCTAGCAGGTCTGTGGGGCCCTCTGTGAAGCCTGCCCCTGGGCACAGAGTCCCACTTAGCTGCCAGAGCATCTGGGCCAGTGAGGAAAACCAATCTCCTGGCAGGCCCTTTAGGAATGCACAAACCAGCGTCCTGCCCCCTGTCCAGCTCCTGCCCACTTATCTTCCTACCTGGCTTTCTCAGCATGTCTCCGCCCTGCTCTATAACCTCCCATGGCACCCTAGCCGGTTTGGCTCAGTGGATAGAGCGTCAGCCTGTGGACTGAAGGGTCCTGGATTCGATTCCGGTCAAGGGCACATGCCCAGGTTGCAGGCCTGATCTCCAATGGGGTCATGCAGGAGGCAGCCAACCAATGATTCTCTCTTGTCACTGATGTTTCTATCTCTCTCTGCCTCTCCCTTCCTCTCTATTATCAATAAAAATATGTTTAAATAAATAAATAAATAAATAAATAAATAAAACCTCCCATGGCTCCCCACTTCTTGTCAGGCACCAAGGTTCCTTAGGATTGGCCTCTACCCACCTGTCAGTGGTGTGTTTCATGACCCCGATAAGTACCCCCACATCACTCTGTGCCTGTTCATTGAAATACTTCACCACCCCCTTTCTCGCCTCCCCACACTCAGCTACTGAAATTCTATTTTGTCTTCAAGACCCAAATCAGAACCCTCCTCCTTTGGGAAACCCACCTAGATTTCCGAACCACTGCCCTCTCAGGGAAGATGTCCTCCCTCCTCTTCTGCCCCAGGGGACAGACCTGCCATATATTCCCACTGCCTTCGACCAGGGACTTTGTGTGTCTTGCTTTCCTCTGCTAGACTACTAGCTGCCCCCCACCAAGGGAGACCCTGAGCTCTAGTCACCTGGAAGCCCCTTTCCTGGTGTCCAGCACACAGTAGGGCTCGGTAAGCAAGAACACAACCCTGTGCAGCGTGTCAAACCCCCTGCAGAGGCACATGGGCAAAAGTGGTTTCTGAGAGTGTCAGATGCACATGTGAATCATGCCAGTGTCATGAACAGATTGAAGGAGCAGAACGAATAAACCCCCTCCCCAGGCATGACCCAAGGCCCAGCACATTGCTTCTGCTGACTTGGAAAGGTGGCTGAAGCTGGTACCTGCTGCTCAGCTCAGGCCATGTGACTCAGGCCACAGGTGGCTGACACCCGGAGCTGTGGAGGGGCCTCGGAAGGCGGAGTCTCCTTAGTCTCGGTTTCTCCGTCCCAGCTCTATTTGCAAATGTACCCGATCTGTCCCCCAGGGTCACCAGCTCACACTGTACTCAGGTGTCTGTCCAAGTCTTTAGTGCAAAAATCCCGAGTTGGCAGGATTTGTTTCTCCACTCCGGAACAGGTCAGTATGTTTGTAGACGGTGGCTATGGGCTGGTCCCGATTTGCACATTGTAATCCAGAACCTAATTCTGCCCATTTCACAGATGAGAACTTGGGTTCTGTAGCCTGCTCTCTGAACCCATGTCCTGCTGGGCCCAAAGCTTGTTCCTCCTGCCACCATTCAGGCTCAGAAGTGGACTTCTTCTTTGGAGCAAGAATTTACTTGTTCTACCTTGTTTCTCAAAGGATGGCTTTGTGGCGTGATTACATTTGACCTTCAAATTGAGAGCTGCTGCCTTGGGTTTATTGACACTTGCTGAACCTCTGAGAGGGCTCTTACTTGGGACCAGGTATAAGTCACTGGCAAACTACCCACCTGTCCTCAGGCTGGGATTGTACGGAGCCGGCCGTAGTGGCCCGGTGACCGTTTTGTTGCAGGGGAGAGTGGTGGCTTTGGGCAAATCACTGCTTCCTGGGCCTCCATTTCTTCACCTGTGAAACAGGAGGGAGGGAGAGGAAATGACTCCTCATGTTCCTTCCATCTATAGGCTTTGACATTCTACTAGTCCTTTTTGCTCCTTGGCATCTGGTCTATGTCATACACATACCAGAAAACAATTGCAAGAAAGAGGATTCTGCCCAAGTCAATTCTTATGTTAGTATCTCTGATAGAGATGAGTTTTTACTTGACCTTTACAATTTAATATTTAGCTTTATTTCTCCCCGGGGAAATGGCTTCTCCTTTCAGATAAAGTTTCCTGGCTGTTAGGAAACCTGGAGTCAAGCTTGAAGCTTAACCCTTGCACCTGTATTGACCTTGACTTGGCATATTTGTCTTCTCCTTCACCTTGATCCTGGTTTTCATTTCATTTTATTGTTATTTAATTCCAGGTGTTTTGAGGGCAGGCACTCTCTTGCTGTGTTCTCTGTGCCTGGCACACTTGTAGATGCTCAATAAATATTTGTTGTCTTTACCTTCTTTCCTTAGCAGGTTGAGTGTCTTCTACATTAGCAACACGGCTTTGTAGTCTGTTGTCAACTCTTAACTTCAAGTTTCTATTTGTTAAGCTGGGTCCTTGTCTTACTCCTTCTTGGCCTCTGAGGATCTTTCTTTGAGTTTGGTGGGTTTTGTCATTTTTAAAATGAATGGTCCAATCAGAAGAGCATTCAGCCGGGAGCTCTGACTGTGTTGCCCACACTCTTTAGCATGGCCATGGCCCAGAGGCCCTGCTCAATCTAGCCCCTTCCTAACTCTCCATCCTAAATCATCTTCTCTCCCCTCCACCGCCCGCCCTTGCCCCGCTTGTGATCTGCATTCACTTGTCTGGATAGAAGCATGGGCTTCAGGGGGCAGTGGTCCTGGGCTCTAGATGGTTCTGCCTTTAATATCTGGGTGAGCTGAACTCACTGAGCCTCAGTGTTCTCTGTAAAATGAGGCCCCTGTGGGATTTGGCCTGGGGTCTGGTGCCCACACTCTGCCCCTGTTAGTCTCGTTTTACGGTCTGTGTTGTTTGTGCCGTAGCTCCCACCGCCAGACCTTTGCATTTGCCCCTGGTTTCTCTTGGAACAACCTCCGTGAACCCCCATTCATTCCTCAAAGGACAGTGCAGGCTCCATTTCCTCTGGGCAGCTCTCCCTCAGCACGTGGCCCGAGCTCAGCCCCCTACTCAGCCTATCCGCGTTACTGACTAAACTGTGAGCCCCCTGTGGGCAGGACCAGGTTTCCATTATCTTTGTACCCACATCATCCAGCAAAGCACGGGGCACACAGTAGGTCCTCTGAGGTGGGCGGTGGGATGAGGGTCATCTGCCATCTGCCAATAACAGGCTCAGCCTTCCAACTCCAACTGGATTCCCATTGCTGCAACGAGGCCCTCCCAGGAAGACCCGCTGGCTCTTGTCACTAGTTTCTTCTTCATGGGCATCTGTCTTATCTTCCCAACTACAGCATCAGTCCGTTGAGGGCAGGATTCTGCTGTATATGTCTTTGTATTCCCAGTGAGCCTGAATATTGCAGCACAGCTGGTAATTCTGTCGGTTGTTGGCCAATGAACCTGGCTTCTTCCCAAGCTAGCTTGTGTCCAGGCTCAGCTGGTCCCAGCTCCCTGGGAGCATTTTCCTTTCCCTCATTCTGTGATTCCCCAGAGGGTCCAGACTTGAGCTTCTAGCCTCTGTGCTGGGAGGCAGCCTGGTGTCCCGGAAAGTGGGTAGGCTCTGGGCCTAAACAGGCCTTGGTATAAAACTCAATGTGCTACTTTATAGCGATGGAACTTTGGACAGTTTGTTTAATATATCAGTTTGTTCATCTGTAAAATGGGTGTAAAAACCCTAATCTCAGGGCAGTTGAAATGTGAGGTTGAAATGAAATAAGAAACAGGAACTGAGTTAAAGGTGTATAGGCACCGAATGAATTAAGAATTCTGTACAAAACTGGCCTTAGTAACTTTAAGAAGATTAAAAAAAGAAAAAAAGAATTCTGTGGGTCAGCCCGAGCCAGTTTGGCTCAGTGGTAGAGCATTGGCCTGGGGACTGGAGGGTCCCAGGTTCAATTCTGGTTAAGGGCACGTGCCCGGGTTGTGGACTCAATCCCCAATAGGGGTGTGCAGGAGGCAGCCAATCAATGATTCTCTTGCATCATTGATGTTTCTATCTCTCCCTTCCTTTCTGAAATCAATAAAAATATGTTTAAAAAGAAAAGAATTCTGTAGGTCATTCCAATGTAGCAAGGGTTCTAAAAACATTCTATCCCAAGCTAGTTTTCTGTGGAACAAAAAGATCTGAATCCTTCCCAAACAGAAAAGGCCACACTCAGGGAAAGCCATGCCCTTTATCTTGGGTTGTCCTGTCTAACTAACCTGGGTGAAGAAAGGATGGGTGTGTGGCAGAATTCTGTGACTCAGTGGACCCCAGAGAATGTGGACTCTGGCCGGACCTTGTGTCCTGTTCGGCCAAAATCCTCACGAGGACTCCAGTGCTCAGGAAGAGAAGGCTGCAGCACTCCCTCTTACTGTTCCCCATGGTTGCAGTTATCCATGGGCAATCACAGTCTAAAAATACCAAATGGCAAACGTCAGAAACAAATAATTCAAAAGATTTTTTGGTATATTGATATTTCGAGAAGAAGACTAATTTACTATTACGTAGTGTTATCTCTTACTGCGCCTAACTTATAAATTAAACTTTATCATAGACGTGCGTGTATAGGAAAAAGCATAGTATGTATAGGTTTTGGTACTCGAGGCGGCTTCAGGCATCCAGTGGGGGTCTTGGCAAGTGTCCCCGGAGAATAAGGGGGGACTATTATGGATCAAATATGGTGTCTGTGTGAGTTTTTTACTGGGATTCCAAGGACTGGTCTTTGTGGACTAACTATGGTCCTGCAATGGCTTAGACACTGGCCATAACAGCCTCGTGAAGCACAGTGAGTAAGGTTGACTGAGTAAATTCCCCCGCCTTCAGCTTCCAGTCCCTCATATTGTCTGCCTAAGAGCCAGAGGGCATCACTGGCCATTTGGTGACAGGCAAACTTAGCTATCGGAGCTCCAGACCCAGACGGGTCTCCCCTGCCTCACCTCTCCCCTTTCTTTCTCCACCTCTTCCCTTTCTGCTCTTCAAATGCACTGTCATGGGCCCTGAACGCCCTGCCTGCTATCCAGAAATAATGCCACTTTTTTCCAGGAGGGCCCATCCCACTAGAACCAGGGCAAGTTTCCCTCCCGGCCGGCACCTGCCCTTTGTTCCCATGGGCCACCCTGCCTGAGCCGCCTCAGGGAAGACCCGAAGGTGAATCCTTACCTTAATGTTTATCCCAACCCTGGACTCCTTCCCTCTGGGAGAAAGGTGCTCAGCTCCTCAGCCCACATCAGAAAGCAGATGTGGCAGCCGTCTCCTGCTGGGTTTCTGTCTTCAGGGCTGGGCCCTGCTCATCCTCCCTTCCTGCCCCGGGGCAAAACTCCACTTCCTTGGGCCTCCACTATAAATAGTTTTCCCTATGGAAACACTCTTTCCCATCACCTCTCCACCTGCCCATGACCTTCCCAGGATTTTCCTAAACCCAGCTCAGAGCTGCCACATTCCTGGGAGTCCTCCAGCTTAATTTACTTTCTCTCTCTCTCTCTCTCTCTCCCTCTCTCCTTTCCTCCTTCCTTCCCTCCCTCCACTTTTGGGGCCTCCACCTTTGGGGCCAAGGCAGGCCATCACGTGTGCTTCTTACACCAATCCCACATAATCCTGCTGAGAAGAGCTTCTAGGGTCAAGTAAGTTTGAGAAGTGCCACCTGCTACTTCCAGCCTCTTGGTGTTAATGGTGCTCATTAGCATACTAGCATCTCATTAGCATATTAGCAACACAGAGAGGCCAGGGATGACCCTTGCTTCCTTTCTTTCCTTTTATGACCCTTGTTTTTTGTTGGTTTAATCTGTTTTCCAAAAGTATTGAACCTCTCAGAGCTGAGTCTCCCTCCCACCTTAAGTAAAGCTATTGCCCACTTGGAAAATGTAATCTTAGAAGATTCACCTGCCCCTCTCCTCTGTCAGTTTATCCTTGTTGTCTTATTCTTCTCCGCAATCTGGCTGTGATTCCACTAACTTTTAAATCATCCTGTGTGAACCAGTTCAGCCCACAGCACCCATTCCAGGGCGGTTTGAGTAGAATGCATGCACGAATGAACGAACGAATGAGCGAATAGAGCAATCAGCCAACAAGTCAGTCATTCAGCTGCATCTCCTCTGCTGTGAGGCAGTTCGCTGGTCTTTGTACCCTGGGGACTCCGTCTACCTGGCCAGTGTCAGACCCTCTCGACAGTATTTCCACAAAGCCTACCCCCCTCACCTCTGCTAGAATGAATCACTCTTCCTCATGAGGCCTCCTGTAATTTTCTTTTTGGGCATCTGTCTCCCTGTGAGACTGAAGCCCCTGCAGGGCAGGCACCATGTCACACTCCCCTCTCTGTACTCCCACAAGCGGAGCGCGGTCCCCAGCTGCTGAATGATGGATGGCTCCCCTGACTCCTTGCAGAGGCCCCACAGAGCACTGGTTACGCCTGCAGGCTCTGGAGCCAGACTGGATGTGTCTAACTACCAGGGTGACCTGGGGCCAATGACTTAATCTCTGCACTTCAATTTCCCTGTCCGAACGGGGGGGGGGGGGGGGGGGGGGGGGTGGGGGGGCGGTGATGATAGCAGCATCTCCCTCTCAGAGTTGTTGGGAGGATTAAATGAGTTAATGTGTGTAAAGCACAGGACACAGTGCCTGGCACTGTGCATGGCATTGGCCGGTGTCAGCACTTACAATAGCAACCACCATTGCTGATGGTGATAAGAGCTTTACCTACATCACTTCAGGACTCCTCCCTCCAGCCTCTTGGAAGCAGGTGATGTTTCCATGTTTCCAGTGAAGAAGCTGGACACGATAGGCAGCTGGCGGTAGCACTGGGCCAGGACTCAGGTCAGCAGGTGGGGCAGTCCTGGCCCGTGAGCACTAATGGTGTTGCTGACCCCTCAGGGGCTGGGTAGCTCCTCTATTTCTGTTCACCGATAATTACCCCCCTGAGAACCAAGCCAGGTTTTGTGTGTTTAATCCTCTATCCTTCCCCCAAAGATGGAAATCCATGTTGCCACACGGCTAGTTCTCATGTGCGTGTGTGCACGCGAGAGAGTGGTGGCAGGTGAGAATGATGTACTTGAGAGGTCTGGGGTTGCCAGAACCTTCATGGCAGACCTGATGAGAGAGACACTGAGGCGGGACTCCCCCTGAGATACATGGTGGGAGAGTCCCCCGGGAATCCACAGTGCTGCAGACCGGGCCAAGAAACCCTGGCATTCAGCTTGGTATCACCGCCCCAGCACCTTGCCCAGGGCCCTGTGTGTGCCCAGGAAATGCTTGAGGCAGGACACCTGTGGTCGCTTTTACCCAGGCCAGTTATCCAGGTGAAAGACAGAAACCACAGGTTAGGGATGGGCATAGGGGCCTCAGGATTGGGGGCCATCCCTGACTCCTGAGGTGAGCATGCTGGAATCCCTTCCCCGGGGGGTGGCCAGCGGCCTTCTCGGACTCCATAGACTGACCCCATTCTTCCCCGCTTAGGCGGAGAACCCCAGAAGTCACAGGGTCCAGTGTTCTCCTCTGTCCACACTGGGCAGGGCTGTATTCCAGCACCATCCCTGGACTGGGCACACGACAGAGGTTTGGGGAAGAGGGGATAATGTGTTGAATGTGGGAGGCTGTTTTTCTTGGAGCAGAGAAAGTTGGGGGACTTCATTCTGTGCAGGGGAGCAGCTACTCCCTCAGCTCCTGAGGACAGACACAGAGTCACCGTGGTGGCTCAGCGGGACAGAGTGGCTAGGTAAGCTTTCCCATGGGGTGGGGGTGGGGGGGTTCTGAGGAATGTATAGGCTGCCCTAGCATCAAAGGCTTGACTAGTGAATCTGGGAAGGTGTTGCGTTTTAGATTCGTATCCTCTCCACGGTCCGGTCCGGTCCGGTCCGGATTGTTCTGTGAACAGAGGAGGATCCGAATTCCAGAAGGACTTGGCAGAGCCCTTCCTCACAGCTGACTGAGATCTTTGGCTCCTCAGCCCCACAGGATCCCAACTGAACTCCCGAACTGGGGCCCGATGACGCCAGTGTTCCTTCCAGCTCGGACTGTCTGTTCCCCATCCCACTATGTCCTCCTTCCCTTGGTTTCCCTGTTGCCACCAGCACGGTTTGTGAGCTGGCTAGCCTCCTTGCTCTTGCCTTCTGTCCCTGTGCACGTGGCCTGCCCATTAGATTGTCCCCTCCACCAAGTGTCCATTCAGGGCAGAGCATCCAGGGGTTGGGGGGTGTGGGTGGGTGGGTGCTGAATAAATGCATTCTGCTGAAATGCGCTGACAGAGAGCAAAATAAAATAACAGCAGCAGGGATTTGAGTTGGACAGATGGGGAGCAGGGGCCCAACCCCACCCCCACTTCCTGGCTGGTGGTCCTCTGTCTGAGCCTCAGTTTCCTCATTGGTAATGAGGATTAGCCAAGGTGCTCTTTGGGGAAACGCTGTGCAAACTGGAAGGTGGTAGAACGTGTGTCATTGACCCCGACCTCTCTTGGGAAATCGATGCCCACAGTTGTTAGCGTCTGTTGGGTTTGGCTTCTTGGAAGAGGTCCTGAAACCACATGTCCCGCCTCACACACAAATCCCTCCTCCAGTGTGGGTCTGGCCTCGTCTGACATGTAGTGAAACAAACCTCAGGGGAGAAGGTCCGTGACGACATTCAAAAGAAAAAGATCAATAGGCAGGGCCCTGGGGTTGGAGTTTACAGGACTGTAAATCCAGATGGCGGCCTGAGGAGCAGGACAGACCTGAGTCCTTCCTTCCCCTCCTCCTTCAGCCCTTCATCAGCATGCTCCTTAGAGACCTGTCCTAATAAATGCCGCCCCTTATGGCTTTATTAGCCATGTCAGCACCTCCATTTCCTAGCTGTGTGACCCCAGACAAGTTCCTTAGCCTCTCTGAGACCATGTCATTACCTGTCAAGTGTGGATAATAATAACAACCTCATAGGGTTCTTTGGCAAATTAGAAGATATATTCTGTGTAAGGGCTTTCCACGGCTCCAGCACCAGTCGGGGCTCAGTAAATGTTAGCTATTATTACTAATGCTAACCATTCCGAGTGCCTCACCACCTTACTTATAGCCGAATTCAGAAATGACTCCTCACAACCTTATTAACTACCCTCTACCCAAATAAGTGCACCCCGCGTTGTATTCTTCCCCACGGGGTATGCACCTCTAAAAGCATCCCCTTTACTCCGTTTACAGCTCTCAGGCCCATGACCTCATCTCCCCCGGTGCCTCGTGGGCTCCACCTCCTGCCTGTGGGGACTCTGGCCTTTTCTCAGGCCAGGTTCCCCTGAGGGAACCGTAACTGGAACTCATCTGCCCCCTCATGCTGAACACACATTCTTTTTGTAGAGAAGCTGACGCTCCTTTTACTTTAAATGTTTGCTGTTTGTGTGTGGGTACGTGATGATTTTCTCTCTCCTGTCCAATGTGTCTCCTCGCTGGAAGAAATTCCTTTCTGCCTTTATAATGGATGTGACTACAGCACAGGATTGAAAAGGCAGACCTTCCCGGTGGCACTGTGCTCTCCTGGGGACCAGCCTGGTCTGGTGGGATGATGGGGTGCTGGGCACAGTGAGGGGAGGGGAGGGAGCAGGCAGTGAAGACAGACCAAGAGGAGGTGAGTGGACAGGAAGGCTCTACTATGGACTTGTGGAGAGAAAGTATTTCCAGTGAGGAGATGAGTAGAGAACCTGGAGTCCCAGACAGGAAAAAAAAAAAAAAAAGTACTGTGGACAAGAACCCAGGAGGATGAGCGATCCCAGGAAGAACCTGGAGCCCCAAGAGTGTTTGCTGGTGGCCTGCGTCTCTGCAGAGAGAACTTCCACTTACTCCCAAACATACTGGCGGAGCTAAGAAAAGCGAGCTGGCCCCCAGGAAGACGGGAAACATGGGCAGAAACCCAGGGGATGCATGGGAGGGTTGAAGGCTGGGGCGGGGGGTTGGGGGTAGGGTGGGGGGGGGGGAGGGGGGTCACCAGATAAAGCATTGGGTTGTAGGAGGAAATGATTTCTTTTGAAATAGACTTTTTATCTTGCCTTTTCCAATGCATGTTAGTGTGTGTTTTGTGATCACAGAAAACATGAGTGTGCGGCTGACTGGCATGTGATTTAGACCTAAGCTGTGCAATGGAGGGGCCGGAACACTTGAGTGGGTCAGAATGCTTCACTCCGTTGCTGTAGAGATGGAGACTTGTTGAGGGGCCAGGAGAGAGGATGGGATGGACTGATGCTGAGAGCTAAAGGAGGTGCCTCCCCCGCCCCCCCCACCCCCGACCCCGCACCTGAGGAGGTCCACCCTGCCTCCGCCCCCCCCAACCTCCTCACTCCCCCGCGTGTGACCGCGGACAGGTTCTGAGCTTTGTCTGGGACCTAGGACAGTGCTTCCCCACCTCACCTCTTCTTAAACCGGGGCAAGAAGAATATCACAGACAGGAGGGAGCACGCAGACCAATTAAATCTGTTTCTCTGGGGCTGGGGCCCAGGCATCCATAGTTTCAAGTCCCCCCACGCGCCATCTGTCGTGCAGCCAGGGTGGAGAGCCAGTGACCTAGCCCTTTGAGTGCCGGAACATTTAATGAGGTCCTGCGTGGACCCGGAATACAGCTCCTAATAGGTACTGAGTAAACGCTTGCAAAACCCAGGCGCCCGTGGTAATGAGCCCGTGAGAAGAAAGGACAGGGGGAGCGAGGCGGCGACCTGCCGCGGAGGGCCTGGCAGCAGGCAGGACTCAGGCTGATGAATTTGGAGGGGCGCAAAGGAAGGTGTCGAGGCTCGCTTGGGCTGTCTCGCCCGCGGATGGGGAGGGGGCGGGAGAGGCAGCCACAGCTTTGAACTTGCGGGGAGCCTCCCTAAGCCGAGCGGGGGAAGTCCAGGTGCCGGGCAGGGCTGCGCTCACCTGCGCGTGCTCCCGGGAATGCGGGAAATACCCACCTGGGAAGGAAGGCGGCTGCGCACGTCGCCCTGAGCGCCCGGCAGTGGCCGCATCTCCCTGGCCCGCAGCCCCGCGCCGCGCCCCGCGCACGGTTCGGTTCAAGAAGACCCCAGGAGTTCTTATTGTTCCTTCAAAATCAATCAGAAAAACAAAAAATATATAGCACGACTATATATACAGGATACATTTCTCCTAGTTCAGGGGTTGGCAAACTCATTAGCCAACAGAGCCAAATATTAACAGTACAACGATTGAAATTTCTTTTGAGAGCCACATTTTTTAAACTTAAACTATATAGGTAGGTACATTGCTATTAACTTAATTAGGGTACTCCTAAGCTGGCCTTTGCTAAAAACTCAAGGGGCCAAAGAGCCGCGTGTGGCTCGAGAGCCGCAGTTTGCCGACCACTGTCCTTGTTTAACTGTGTTAGCATTTTACCACATTTATTCCTCCACTCTCCCCTCTGGTCCCCTCAACACACACACACACACACACACACACACACACACACACACACACACTTTGTTTTTGCCGAGTCATTTCAAAGTTAAGTTATACCTATCATGGCTCTTTGCCCCGCATTTCCAAAATCTAAGGATGACCCCCCCCTCCCGCCAATGACCACATTCCATGATCACACTTAAAAAAATGAATGATTCCTAATGTTTGTGATGTCTCCGTGTATCCTCAAAATGCCTTGGCGGCTAGGATTCTCAAACTAGTTCCAATTTTTTTTTTTTTTTATTGTTAATGTCTCTTAAGTTTATTTTCATCTAAAACACGCCTCCCCTACCCAACATACACACACCTTCAAGAAAATGACCCTGGCTTTTTGGAGAGTCCAGCCTTTAGCCTTGGGGACTGTCCGCATTCTGAATTTGTCTGGTTGCTCCCTCCCCAGTGACATTTGGGTTGTCCCTCTGTCCCTCCGTTTTCCTGACCCCCCCCCCCCGAAAGTTACTTCTAAAAGCTGGGGGGAGACTCAGGGTATTCATCTTTGGCCAGAGAATTTCCTAGGCCCCCGGGAACTCCGCCCGGCATCATCTTATATTGTGATACTGTCACTTTTTCCTGATCCAGTTTCCTGGGCGCCTCTCCAGAGTCTGATTCAGCAGGGCTGACTTTGGAGCCCAGGTGTCTGCGTTTTTCAAAACCACCCCAAGTGGTCTGAGTGCCTTGATGCCGCAGCCTAGCAGCAGCTGGTAAATGCGTGTCCTTGGTCCTCCAAAAGGCATGGTGTAAGGAAGTGGGTGGGACAGTCGAGGAAGGGGAAGTCCTTGAGTGCCCAGACCTCCCCAGGGTGGGTGGTCAGTGCTGCCGGCCTGTGAGGCAGGGTGGGCGGGCATCTGGGCCCCAGTAGGGGAGGCGAATGGGTTACCTGGGGCAAGACCAGGAGTGCCCATGTGCATCTCCGTGCTCCCATTGCCCAGCACAGGCCTGGCTGCGTGTAAATGTTTGGTGGGTGAAGACACTCACCAGGCTCTGGCTTCTCAGAGAGTGAACTCCCAGCAGAGTGGCCCTGCTTTCCACGTGCCCTCCTGGGCTTCTTCCTACGAGTCAAGCAAAGCATTTCCAGCCGGTGGAACCGGCCGCTGTTCTAAGGCCCAGTGAACCAGGAGGCCATCACTGCCCTTAGCCTGTGGGCCCAGGGGGCGGGGGGGTGGGGGGCGTGGTAGGAGAATGGCTGTGGTAACAGGCAGTGGCAAGAGGAGCAGGAATGCTGTGCCGGTCGGTGGACCAGGCACTTTGCTTGGCACGGGAAAATGAGCGAGAGCATCCCTTCTCTCAAAAGCATTCACATGTAGTTGCCGAACAGAGAGTAAACGGAAATTCAGGGGGATGTGTTTAAGGTTCCTGCCGCGGCGCGTGTAAGAGCTGGGAGATGCTGTTGAAACAGGACACAATGAGGGGATTTTAAAATGGGGCCTTGATGGAGGAATAGGAGTCCAAAGTGCACAAGAACGCTGGCTGCGTCTTCTCTTTTCCCAGAACTGGGCTGAAGGGTCAAGTCGTGTAGGAACCCCACAAACCCTGGCCTGCGGACCGGCAGGCTTGGTTTCTCAGAACCAGCACCCGAGCCCTGAAGGACTTGGTTTCCTCATCCATCAGAGGGGGGACGAACCCCGCCTCATGGAGCTCAGGGTGGGGAGGGGAGAAGTGCTGCAAGGCTGAAACGAGCTAAAGGTGCACACGGGGTTTAGGGAAAGTTTAGAATATGATTGGGGGAGTGGGAAGCAAAGAAACAGAAGACAGAGCTCCAGGGTAAAAAAAGATGTACGTCCTGAACTCAACTTCCAGGCCCAGCTCAAAGGTCACCTCATAGACGTCTTCCTGGCTGTTCAGTCCCTCTCCCCCTCAGCACTCCCCCCCCTACCCCCCCCCCCCCCGGTTTCCACCCCAAATGGGATTTCTCACACCCTGCCACTGACAGTGGTCACCTGCAGAACGCCTCTCCTGTGTGAGGGCAGGGCCTGGGGAGGGGCTAGTCTTACACACACACGGGGCATGCAATTCACGTGTACTGAATGGAGCCTCAGCCTCAGGCACGAGGCTCCAAGGAGGAATTGCATGTGTAAGGCAGACGGCGTTCTGGCTGGGGGGGTCAGAGGTCTGGCGGTACTCCCTGCGCTGCCTCCAACCAGTGGAGGACCCCTGGGCACGGCTCAGTGTTTCTCTGGGCTTCAGTTTGCCTGAGGTGCTGGCCTGGATAATGCCCAAGTTTCCACCCAACTGATGATCTATAGCCTGATACTGCGATAGGATGAGCAATGCGTGTGGCGGTTTACAGAATGCTCAGCCTCTCTAAGGCACTCTTACACCCCCGCCCCCCCACACACACACCTAGAGACCAGCAGAAGCTTCTCAGGCAGAGCCGTTCCAGCACAGGCCTTTAAGCCTCTACCTTGTACCCAAGGAGCACTCTGGCACACCTGGTCCCACCCTGGGTTCTAGATGCCCAGTGTCCCTCAGGTGGCAAGGCTGGACCCATTTGGGGGGAATTCCGATAGAGTCGCCGGGAACAGATGGCCAGGAGCGTTGTCACCCCAGGCCAGTCACTGACCGCCTTTGGGCCTCAGTTGCCTCATCTGTGAAATGGCATATCAATCCTTGATGAGGTCACCTGTCAGTCAGCCAGGCCGCACGTGGCTGAGGCAGAGCTGGGCCGCAGCTTCTAGCTCCGAAGGGCAGGACTTTTTTGAGTTCACCTGTGACCTCTCAACTGCTCGGCAAAGCAAGTGAACCTGGAGCAGTCTCCACCTGTCCACCTGTCCACCTGTGGGCTCGGAGCCTCACAGGAGACCCTTCAGAGGTCTCAGGAGTGAGGTCCCAGGGGCCCAGTTTTCCTAGCCCCCCTTTACTTCTCTCTGACACCCCCTGAGCTCAGGCCCTTCTGTGCCCCCTGGTGAGTCTTCCTGGGCCAGTACCCGCCAAAGGAAGATAACCACAGCTCAGTGTCCTGTCCTCAAAGGGCAGGAGTGCAGAGCCCCCTCCCTCCCTCCTTCTCCGCCCCTTCTCTCAGCCCCCCACCCCCCACCCTTCCTTCCTTCCAGTTCTCATCCTCCCTTCCTCCTCCCCAGGTCTGACCAGCCTGCTCTGCACCCCGCCTCCCAATTTGGCTGAAGGGGACAACCCTTCTCTCCCGCCCCCTCCCCTGCTCCACTCTGATCAACTCCACTTTCCTATGAAATTGAGAGCGGGGGAAAAAAAAAAAACCCTCATGCTCACAACACAACAAAAACAGGTTTAAACATTTTACAGGTTTCAACATTTTTCAGGCCGCCTTGTCACATCTTATCAGATCAGCCGGGAGCCGCAGGCCAGGCGCTCTGGGAGCCGCTTTGGAGAACAGAAGCTGTAACATTCCAGCCGGGCTCTGCCCCGCCCTCCGCTCCCCTCCCCGCCCTCCCTTCTTCTCCCCAAAGAAACATCCCACAGGGCTCCCCAGGATGGAGCACAGGGCCCGCACCTCCACCCCCTTCCCTGTGACTGGAACTCAGTCTTTGCCGACCCTTTAGCTTTGAGCCCGCCCACACCCTTCTCTTGCGGCCCCTCTAGGCTCTCAGGTGGTCTCCATTCACCTCTGAGAGCCCTGAGAGGTGACCTGGGAGCAGGGGGGGGGGGGGAAAGGAGGGGAGAGGGGGGGCGCAAAGCCACTCACAATACAGAAGCCGCCACTTGGCCAGTAGGGCCAGCGAGTTGTGTTGGAGATTTTAGGGAGGGAGAGGAAGATGGGACCGCCCCCACCCCCGCCCCCACATGACCAGTCCTCAGGGGCTGCTGCCCAAGGGGAGGGAATGGCTTTTTACTTTGGTTTCGTCTTTTTCAGATGTGTGGGTTTCTCTCAGCCTTGGCGCTGTGGACCCCTGGCCTGTAATAACCCCCTTTCCTTCACAGTCACCCCAGCCTTTTCCTGCCACGCTCTTGGTCACACAGTACAGGTGACAAGGAAGAGTGGCCTTAGCCGCTGCTGGGGGGGGGGTGCCTGGTCAGGCTGGGAGGGCCACCCCTGTGCACAGGAGGGCATGGCTGGGACCGAGGTCCAGGATGCAGCGTGGAGGGTGAGGACAAGAGTGGAAGAGGGAAGGCGCCACCGAGGAAAGGAAGAGCGAGGTGACTCAATCTGCCCAAGTATGTTGGCCACATGCCTCGGTGTGACCTGAGGAGAATATCGGGAACCAGCAGCCAAACTCTGGCGCCTAATGCCAGTGTTGGTAGAGCCAGGCCAACCAATCTCCTCCTGTAGGGTTTCAGGAGAGCCCGCCCCACCTCTTGGCCTGACGTTCTAGCCTGTGGGTGTAAGATCCTGGCCCCCATCCTGTGCCCTCCCTCCCAGGGGAGCCCTGCATTCCTGGAGCCACCACTGGGTTCCCTCCCTTGGCAGGTGGCAGCCAGCATTCCACCACGAGGCTCCAGGTTGTCTCACCCTTTCCCGTGTACCCACTGCGGAAGATGAGGCCTCAAGTATCCTTCTATTACCTCCAGGACAGGGGTTCCCAAATCTGAACTTCTAGCCCCAGCTCTGTACCTCCAGTACTCGGTGCCTGGCGGGCTCATTGGTCCCACAAAATTCCCTCTCTTTGTTCCCAAACCCTTGTCACCTCTTAAGTTCCCTTTCTTGGTCTCATGTGGCCAATAGCTGCCCATCCTTATTCACTGCCTCCTCTCTGCTCCCAATGCCACTGCCCTAGCCAGTGGTCGGCAAACTCATTAGTCAACAGAGCCAAATATCAACAGTTCAACGACTGAAGTTTCTTTTGAGAGCCACATTTTTTAAACTTAAACTTCTTCTAACGCCACTTCTTCAAAATAGACTCACCCAGGCCGTGGTATTTTGTGGAAGAGCCACACTCAAGGGGCCAAAGAGCCGCATGCGGCTCGCGAGCCGCAGTTTGCCGACCACGGCCCTAGACCTATGGCCACAGACCCTGGTGACCCAGGTGGGTGGGGCTCAGCCCCAGCTGCCCACTAGGCTCGCCCCAGACCAGTGCAGCCTGTCCCCTGGGGCTTGTGATGTGCAGCCAGGCCCGGGACGCCTCAGCCTCAACTGTCTCACTGGCCTCCCCACTGCGTTCCCAGCCGGCGGCCTCTAGTGCTCTCCGGCCTGGTGGTCATTTGGGTTTTAAGTTACAATGGCCTCAGGACCCTCTTGTCACTCATTCATGGCATCCATGGCACCCAGACCTGAGAGGTGCTGCACAAGGGCTTGCTGGTCTGGTATTGACAGATGCCTCCTGATCTGGGTGCTCCATGGGTGCGGCTTAACCCGCCTGCATGTTCCCAGGCCTCAGTCATCACTCAAATGTGTGTTGAGTGAACAGGCAGGGAATGAATCTGTTTACCGGGAAAGATTTCAACCTGCTCTCCCAAGGGCAGGCACGTCCAGTCACTCCACATGATTACTGGCCTCGTGGGGCCCCAGTCTGCATGGCTGGGGCTGAATCAAGACGGCAAGTCCAGCAGCAGGTCTGAGCCACGCTGGTTCAGACGCTCTTACAGTTGCTTCTCCATGGACTCCTGTCTGGACCCTGGGTCCCAGCTCAGCACGTGAACCCCTTTCACCTCACTCTATCCTTTCCTTCCCTTCTCTTCCCTTCTCGTACATAAATAAGGGTGCCCCTAGCCCGGCTGGAGACACATGAGAACCAGGTGGCCCACCCATGCCTGCTGAGTGAATGACCCAGTGGCTGATGAGAAAGGTCCATAGAGATCTGCCTGCTCCTTTGATGGAAGGCCTCTTCTGGGGTATCTAGACCTGCTCAGTGGACCATGGGACCCCATGAGCTCCTTTGGGCTCAGAAGCAACTCCCTACCCTTGGCCTGCACTGAGACGGGTGCAGGGTTGGGTTGGGAAGTCATAGAGCTGTGCTTAGCACCCATGGGGCCCATGTGCACTCCAGGAAGGACCAGTGGACAGGCAACGAAATATGGAAGCTTGTGAGTCATGACTTAGGTCCCTCCTCTCTTGCTGCATCACAAGCACTCTGTGGAGACACCAGGGTGAGTGGCCCCAGGTCAGGACCTGTGCCTCCCATGTCAGGAACAGTGATTGCCTCGATACTCCGGGTTTCCGCTCTTTGGAAGCTCCAGGATTTGGGTGCCTCAGGGTCCACCAGGCCCTTCCCCTGGCCTGCCCTCCTGGGCACATGCCCCTGAACTAGTCAGGCTCCCCTTACCAACCATCATCCTGGAGTGGCCTCTTTACCCAAATGGAAAGGTAGGAGCCTTAAGGCTAAGGCCAATGCGTGGCTCTTTACTTCCTGCACATTTTTTCAAGCCTTTTCTTCCCCTTTTGTAAATGTCTATCTTGCCCTTGGCCAATGTGGTCCCCTCTGAACCCAGGAATGGGAACGACATCTGTCCAGGACTGTCCAGGAGCCAGCAGGTAGAGCACCAACACTGGGCTATTTTAAGGTTTCCAGAAACTTGAGGGCCACTCTGGGAGAGAGACAAATGACCGCAAAGGAGGTGGTTTCCAACTCCTTCCCCTTTCCAGTGCTTTCCCTCCCTCCTTCCCAGCCTCATGTCAGTCATTTTAAGAGACACTAGTTCTTTGGGTTAGAAGTTTAAGGTGCCCTGTCTGGGACTAGCAGAGATGGTTATGCTTCACCGCAGGGAAAGGTGAGGGCAAGGGAACTATGACTACATGAAAGACATGATTGGGGAGGCTTGACCACTGAACTCACCCTGAGACTGGAGGGAGGAGTTCCGAAGCTGGTGGGGGTGTGTGTGGGGGGTGAGGATGACAAACCCTTTCTGGGCCTCAGTCTTCCCATCTAGAGAAGGAAGGGATTAGACCGGTGGTTCTCAGATTACATCCTGCAGAGGGCCCATGGTGAGGGTAAAGGTAAGGTTGAGGGATGGGGCTCTAGGCCCTTGCCTCCCCACCTCCCCGCAACTTAACTATATTTAAGTGTACAATTCAGTGGCATCAAGTACAATGTTGTCCAATCATCAACACTATTTCCAAAACTTTTCATCATACCAGACAGAAACTTTATACTCATTAATCAATACATTTCCCACCTCTTCCCCAGCCTCTGGTAACATCTAGTCTATTTTCTGTCATTATCAATTTGCCCATTCCAGGTACCTCATATGAGTGGACTCATACAATATTTGTCCTTTGGTGACTGGCTTATTTCACGTAGCGCAATGTTGTCAAGGCTTACCTATGTTGTAGTGTGTATCAGAGCTTCATTCCTTTTTATGGCTAATATTGCACTGTGTGGATACACTGCATTTGTTTTTTATTCGTCTGTTGATGGACTCTTGATTGCTTCCACCTTTGGGCTACTGTGAGTGATGCGGCTGTGAACACTGGTGTACAGGTATCATCTGTTTGAGTCCCTACTGGCAATTCTCTTGGGTCTAAACCGAGGAGTAGAATTCCTGGGTCATGTGTTAATTCTGTGTTTTAGCCTTTTGAACAACAGGTTGCTCTTTTGGTCTGTTTTACTAAGTAGCTATAGGAAAGTGGTGTATTTGGAATAAATGATTAACAATTAAGAAACATCCTAAGGCCCATCTAATCTCTAAAATCCTACCGGGTAGGAGGGTCCAAGGTAAAATATATAGACACGTTGGGGTGCAAGGGAGGCTACCTCACTGGTTGCAGAACTCCAACCTGAATGGTTCCTTAAAGGAAACATGGTGGGGACAGCCCCGTGGGCACCCCCGAGGCACAGCCCACGGTCAGCCAGCAGCAGGGCGGGTCACTGCTGGGTGGGTGATGGAATCTGGGGGTCAACATTGCCAGCGACTCGGGGCACAGGACACACTGCATGGGGGACTGGGTGGTGACTCACCGTACGTTACGTGCACAAGTCAGTTCTGCATCTACGTTGACCTGACTTCTTTGGTTGAAAATTTTATCTCTGCTCTATGCTCACCAGGCAGGCCCACCTTCAGTCCTCTGGGGACGGGAGGGGTTGTAGGGTCCAGGCGAATAATCTGGGAGGAGTCTGATGAGTTGTGCTCAATATTTAATCAAGTCCAGCCTATGTGGAGAGGGATTTTGCCTGAGAGGTTGACATGGAGGTCTCCCAAGCAGCCTGGTGCTTGCTGGCACCTGCTGCCCACCCGCCTGGCTGCCTGTGTCTGTCCTTAGCCCAGCGACATGGTGGGTGGTTGGGGTGGAGGATGAGCTGTCTTTAGGGGAGGGTGGCAGTGCACTTGGTCAGGGCAGGGCCAGGAGCTGAGTATAAATAGCCCCTGCCCAGCTGGGAAGGCTTGGCAGTGCCCCCTGCCCTCCCCCTCACCGGCTGCCAGTGCCAGGCAGGCCCTACCTCCCTTGGGAGCCTCTTCATTGTCTCAGGTCCTGACTGTAGGAACTTCCTCAGCGGAACTGAGGAGTCTTGTTCTGTGTGGAGGTGGAACCTCCGGATGCCTGGAGGCCTGGGGAGTGGGGGTGAGGCTGCAAGATGGGGGGTGAGCAGACTGGCCTGGGGAAGGGCTCACTCCTTCATTCCCTCCCTTGAGAATCAACATGTACCTACCATGTGCCTGGCCTTTTGGTAGACCAAATGTGCTCACGTCTCCATGTGTGTGCACACACGTGTGCATGTGCGTGTGCGTGTGCGCACGAGCGTGTGCGTGTGCATGTGTGTGATGGAGGAGGTGTTGAGGGAGAATGGAAACACAGCCTCTAGCCTCAAGAAACTTACCCTAGCACAGCCAGATGGAATTGGAAGCAAATCAGCACTTTGTGATGAGAAGGTTTGAATAAGGCAGAGGCAGAATCCAGAGAGAGGAGAGGCTACTTTGGTGTGGAGCCCATGAAAGTCTTTGGAACGGAGGCGACCCCGGACTGGGAGGTTGAAGGATGGGGAAGATGTTCGCCCGTCTCGGGCCAAGGGGAGGCGCTCCCGGTGGAGGGCTCAGGGTGCGTGAAACAGCCGGGCTGCCAGCCACTCACAACGGCCGGGGCAAACCTCATCAAAGCCACTTCCCTCACTTTGGTGCAAAGAATTGAGGAGAACGAGGCTCACTGTGCGACCTCCCCCGCGCGATCGTGACCTTCAATAATGGGGACAGGGAGCTGTGAGTTCCATTAGCATGAACCTGTGGCGGTAGAATCTCAGACAGGAGTCCTGTGTGGGTAGCTGGCTCAGAGTCAGGGGTGGCTGGGCACGTTTGGGAGAGGGCAGCCATCCTGCGGAAATCAATCCCGAGGCCACAGCCTCGTTAGCCCAACAGCAGCCCGTGGAGCTACACCCGCGTCCGCAGAGGCCCTGGCTAATTACTGGAAGGATGTCCAGATCGGAGCTGACACCCTTGAATGGAGCTTAGTGGGAACATCTGTATGCCCTGGCCTTGCCCCTTGGGGTCGCCTTTACCAGTCAGCCAGCTCGCACGTCTGCTTAGCCACCCCAGTGAGAACTGAACTGCTGGGCAAGGGGCCAGCTTTGCTCTGTTCCAAGCATCCTTCCAAGAGATGGATGGGAAGGGGCTCTGAAAATGTGATGTGTTCCCTGAAGTCAGGGATGGGAGGGCAGGAGGAATGAAGTCCATGGCAGGGCGGGGGGCAGACAGAGTGCTGGGGCCAGCCCCTAAACACATGGTAACCACAACGAACACCATTTGCTGAGTGCTTCTGTGTGCCAGTGTTTCATATGGCTGATACTTCCACCATGTCTATTTTACACACGAAGAAACGGAGGCACGGAGCGGTTCAGTAAATCGCTAGTGATCAACAGCTGGGAAATGGCAGCCTGGCTCCCAGCGACACAATGGGTTGGATTGGGGCAGCACGAAGGAGACAGGGTTTGGTCGGACGAGGGAAATGAACTCATCATATCTGAGACTGGGCGTTTGTTATTCTCAGAGGACATTGCACTTGGAGTCAGACAAACCCAGGGTCTGAATTCTGGAAACTTCCTTCTGTAAGTCATCCAACTTCTCTGAGCCTCTGTTTCCTCATCTGTAGAATGGGACGACAGCACCGCCTCACAGAACTATTGTGAGGATTAAATGAGAGCAGTCCCTGGCATGTAAGTGCTAAATAAGTGGTTGCCATTATCATCGCTAGTGTTGAATATGAAAATCCGCTTGGGTTGTAGGAAGGACTCAGCCAGCAAGGGCTTGGTGACTCTCGGGGGAGTGAAAGGGACCATGGCATCTCTGAGCAATGCCAGTCCCAGTGCCCAGTGCTTAGGGTTCTGCTGGGCCGGGCAGGCTGCCTAGGACCAGTGGGCGTGAAACCAGGAAGCTGGGAGCCTCTTGGAGGGATGAGATGAGGACCAGCCTCACCAAGTGGACATGAAGCCGCAGCAGGGGCTTCCCCACCCCTCAGCCCCCCTTCCGTGCAGTGGCAGCCAGCTAACCAGGCTCCAGACATCCGGTTGTATGGCCTTGGGCAAGTCACTTCTCTCTGGGGCCTCTGCTTTCTCATCTGTGTAATGGGCTTCACCCTCTCCTAGGGCTTCTCCCATAGGTTCTAATTCTGATCCAGGGCTCAGCCTCCTACTTCGTGGGAGGGTACCCAGGCTTGACAGGTGCAAGGCAAAGGCTGGGAGGAGGAGGAAGAACAGCAATGGGGGGAGGAGGAGGAAGGCTCCTGAGTGCCCCTCGGGCCCTGCTTTCATCTCTCTGGGTAAAAGCAGGCTGGAGCCTTGGGAACCCGAGTGGCTGGTGAGTAGACCAATAAATGGGGAGTGACGTTGGGCAACTCTCCTGGTGCCAGAGGTGATGTGGGACAGGCTGGCCCAGGTTAGAGTGTGCAGAGGGGACGGCACCCGCAGGGCCAGTCCACACCTCCCGGGCCAGGCAGGCCCCGAGGCACCTGCGGGCGGAGACCAGGGAGTGTTCTGGCCAAAGGGGAGGGACACCGAGGCTGGCGATTGGGTGCCAGATCTCCCTGTGCTGCTCTGGGATAGTCAGGGACTGGGCCAGGCCATGGGGAGGGGCAGGCAATCACCACCACACTCATGACCAAACACAGCTGTGGCCGTGGGGTGTCAGCGCCCTCTCTCCTGCCTCAGCTCCCCTCTCCAGCCGTCTCCATATAGGGCTTTGGGTCCTAAGAGGAGGGAGTGGGAAAGGCCTGTGCTTCTTCCCAGGGGGGTCTTGCTCCTGAGCCTCCCTCTGGATATTGCTCTGCTGGGCCATCTGCGCTGAACCCTGGCTCAGTTACCCTCCCCAGTGACTGCAGGGCTGCTGGGACAGGGCTGGACTGCTGGTTAGATGCACACGGAGAGGCAGCCTGAGCTGAGAGGAGGGAGGCTCGACTCTGACACTTTGCAGTTGTGCAGATGGGCAGCTTACTTAGCTCCCTGGCCTCAAGTTTCCTCATCTATGAAATGGGATGATGACAGTGTGAGGATTACATAATGGGAACAGTCAGAACCAGCCCAGCAAATAATAAGCAGTAGGGATTTGATCACCGTTGTTAGCACGCTAACCTGTTCATAACTATAAACAAGGCAGGGCAGGAGAGGACAACTTGTAGGGCCCTGTCAGGTGCTGTGGGCATGTGCCCATCAGAGGCCTCTGGGCTGACCCGCTCCCTCCCCCCCAGGCATGGATGGGCTCAGTGTTGAGGCCCAGGGTGTAGATAGGCCAGGCCTGCAGCCACCCCACCCCTGGGGACCAAGGCAGGCACTGCCCAGAAGGAAGGGTGGCACAACTGGATTGTTCCATGGGCACTGGCGTCGGAAGGCATGGGGTCCAACGAGCAACTCCTTAGCAGTTCTGTGGTCTGGGCTCGGTTCTTAACCCGCAAGGCTAAGCCATCTAGCACGGGGCTTCTATAACCGCCCTCCTATGTCATAGGGTCATTATAAGGAGTCAGTCAGGCAAAGCCAAGGAAAAGACTCAGCCCAGGCCCGGGACAGAGGAATTCAGGAATAGCCGTTCTCTGTGCTAAGTCAGCCCTGTAGGCCGCCCTTCCTTCTCTTTAAAAGAGCTTGATGGTCAAGATCTAGAAATGTCTCATAAATGGTACCATCCAAACTCCAGACCTGGTTCCCCATCCCTCTCCCAGAATTAATTAAGAAGTAGATAAGTGGGGGCCGCCTCATCCCTCTAAACACTGAGCCCAGAGCCAGCCTACGGTGGTGCCCATCACGAGCCCATAGTAAGAGCTGTTAAAGGGCCGGCGCTTGGTTCATCCTGGTCTGGTCCAGAAAGCTTTTTTGTGGGATTTCCCGATCTGCCCGGGGTCTTCTGGACCCTCTTCCCAAGGCATCCACCATCACTGTGTGTGTGAGCTCCCTGTGGGGACGCAGGTTTCCCTGCTTTTTATGAGCTGGGGCTGGGGGTCCTCCTTCTGTTAGGTTTGGGTTCCTTTCCATGGGTCATCGACAGCCTACTGTGGCCCCCAAAACCTAGACCCCCTGGGAGGTTGCCCAGACCAATCCCTTCAATGCCCTTCAGGGAAACTGGTCCAGAGCCTGGGAGGGACTTGATCTGGGCCCCAATACCATCCTTGCAGTCCCTGGTTCATTCATGGAATTGCTTTGCCCCCAAGAGTGCCCACAGGAGGTTTCTGCGGGCCCCCATGCCCTTGCAAGTTGGCTATGTCCATGTTAGAGGGCTGGCTTTGCCTGGATCAAAGCGCTGCCCACCGAGGGCAGCATTCAGGTGCCAGGTTTCCTGTGGCATGGGCTCAGACTCACGGGGCACGTGTTGCTCTATCTACCCTGGAGGGCTATTGAGGGAGAAATGATGCCCGTGATGGGCTCTGTGCTTTGCGCCTGCAGTGCCACTGTCCTCTGTGTGCCCACAGGTCCCTGGCCCTGGGCCAGCAGTACACGTCCCTGGGCTCTCAGCCTCTGCTCTGCGGCTCCATCCCAGGCCTGGTCCCCAAGCAACTGCGCTTCTGTCGCAATTACATCGAAATCATGCCCAGTGTGGCGGAGGGCGTGAAGCTGGGCATCCAGGAGTGCCAGCACCAGTTCCGGGGCCGCCGCTGGAACTGCACTACCATAGACGACAGCCTGGCCATCTTTGGGCCCGTCCTTGACAAAGGTATCGTCTCTGGGCCCACTAGGAGGTGGGTGGGGTGGGGTGGGGGTGACCATCAGGATGAAGTGACTCTTCCATCTCAGGGTGCCTTAGCTCTGAGCCCAGGGTCCCCAGGGGAGAGTGATAAAGCTGGTCACGACCTGGGGCCTCCACAGAAAACGGGTCAGGTCCTTCTCTGGACCAACCCAAGCTGTCACCATGGCTGCCACACCTTCCCAGGTGCTGCTGGGGGCTGGGCAGCCTTGAGATGCTCTAGGGTCCCCGCCTTCCTTCCCCCTCAGCCTCCACTTCGGGCCCAGCTTTGATGACATTTCCCCCAGGCTGTGTTAACTGCTATGCAAATGTAGTTTTGGGTGGGGTAGGGCGGGGGCATTGTCACCCCTATGCCCCTCCCATTTAGAAAATTCTAGAGCTGAGAAAACTGCTTGGTGCCGGTGGCATGGCATAGCTCCCAAGTGCTTCCGTGAGAACCTTCTGCTGGACCCACACCCCTGCAAGCTGGACATGCCCTTGGATTGTGGAGGGGCCTCTGGGTGACTGCCCAGCCATCTTGCCACCTGGGAGTCTAACTGGCGGCACTTCCACTGGAGTCACACAACTGGCCTTAGAACAGGGAGGCACCTGATGGGAGGGATCAGGGGACAACTGCTCCCTAGGAAGGGGACTTGGGGCCGGGTGAGTTCTGGCCTGAAGATGGGCGACTCTCTGAGAAACTGCAGATCTGGGCATTTAATGCTCCCAGCTGGCCTGGGGCGGGGGGGGGGGCACCACCCCTTTCACAGCAATTTGAATCCTCCCACCATCAACAAACCTTTGCCACCCCAACCAGGAAGGAAGGAAGGAAGGAAGGAAAGAAGGAAGGGAGGGAGGGAGGGAATCTGAAAGCCTGGAAGGTCTTGGCGGGGGGCGGGTGTTGGCAGGGAATGGTGGGGGAAGGCTGACCACCCCAACCCCCGTTTCAGAGCGCGGTCCCCCTTAACCGGTGCCTCGGGTTCGCAGAGTAAGTCCGATCCACAGGCTATTGTCATGGGACCGAAGGGCAATTAGCGAATCAATGGAGGATGGTTCTGTTTACGCTTCTGTTACCAAAGCTAATTATTGCTTGTTTACACAAAAGGTTTGGCCTCTAATTGGGGCCAAGTGGCGGCGGTTTTCATTTCAAACCTGATCTCGCTGGCGTGTCAGTCTGTCCGCCTTCCGGTGCCCCACCTGGGGCAGGTAGCGCCTAAGCAAACCGCCTGGCGTCTAGACGCGCTCCCTGAAAGCGAGCTCCCCTTCGGCCGGCCCTCCGCCGCTCGGGGTCTGAGCCCGCGCAAACCCGGCCCCGCGCTTATCGCCGTTCACGCCGGTGTGGCACGGTTTAAATCACCATCGTAGGTTCCAGAACATGCCTGCGCCTCGAAATGGCAAGAGGGCAGTTTGGTGTTAGGGTAGGGGGAGTAAGTCAGAGACTCTGGGAGTTTGAGTGCTAAGAAGTCTCGGGAAGAAGGCCCCGCACGCACACGCGCCCGGTGTCCGGAGCCGGGCTGCCCCCGCCCCGCTGGGTGGGCCGCCGGGGGTTAACCGCGGCCGCCGCTTGGCGCCCAGGGCGCAGGGAGGCGGTCTGCCCCGGCGCGCATCTTCCGCGGAGCCGGACGCCCCAGGGCGGGGTCCTAGGAGCGGGGACCCGGGGCGGGGCGGGGCGGGGGCGTCAGGGTCACCGGCCGGAAGGCTGAGGACGCGGCGGCGAGGCCTGCCCGAGAGCGCTCTCCCCGGGCGGGGCCGAGGGCGGGCACCCCGAGGGGTTAGGCTGCTTCAAAAGGGCTGCGCGCCGCCCCCCACCGCGCGGCCCGGCCCCGCGCCCGCTGCGGCCGCCGCGCCATTCACACGCCCTCTGGCCATTCGGCGCGGCGCGGCGCGGGGGCGGGGGGCGCCGCTTCAATGGGGATTTCGCGGGCCGGCGCCGGGGCTGGGGGCGCGGCCCGGCCGCGGGAGCCGCCCGTTGCTACGCGGTGGCGGCCGGCCCGGCGGCCCGGGCCCGGCGGCCGTATTATGCGGGTAATGCGGTGTGACACCGCGCGAACAAAGGCGGATTGAGCGGCCCAGCGGGCCCCGCCGGACGGGGACCGGCACAGCGGGGCTGTCAGCGCCGCTCCCAGGCTAATCCCCGCCCCGCCCCCGCGTCCCCGCGGCTGGGAACCGAGCGCGGCCCGGGGTCTGGGCGCCGCCGCCGCCGCGAGAGGCCGCGAGCCCGGCCGGAAGCGAGGCCCCGGCTCTCGCTGCCCCCCGAACCCTGATGGATGGGAGGAGGCTGGGATGGGGATGGGGATGGGGGCGGGGGCGGGGGCGGGGGCGGGGGCGGGGGGATCGGGTTGGAACCAGGCCGCAGAGCCACAGGCCGTGGCCGCCCCCTGTCCGCAGTGCGCCCTTGCTGCACCTTCCCACTCGGGGCGGGGCACGGGCCCTGGCCATGCAGGGGGCCTGCGGGGGCGCGGGGGCCTCTGAAGAGCGGCCACCAGGGGACACGAGGCTCCCTTGTCCGCCGAGCTGCGTCCTCCTCGGCGCTCGGGACGGGAGCCTGGTCCCGGGCCCGCCCTTGCGCCCTGCGCGGCCATGGACAGGTCACGTCCCTGCCCTGGGCCCTTCGCCAGTGAGGAGACGGTTGGACTGCCCGCCTTCCCGGCCTTTGCCTAGTCGTTAGTCTGTATCTGCAGAGTGGGCCGCGCCGTCGTCCTGCCTCTGGGCTGAAAAGGGTTAAATGGGATGTAGCCTCTGGAGGGAAGAATCTGGTGCCTGCTGGGCACCCGAAGGGGGTCATTATCACGACGTTGGGGAACATCCCTGAGAGTCTTTCTTTGCTGGACCCTGTCCTCTCCTCCCAGGAGGGACTTGACCGGCTCAGCCCCAAACCGTGGCCTCTTCTGGGTGGAGAAGCGGAGGGAGAGGGAGGTGAGATGCCAGCCCCCACCCTCCGGGTCAGGAACGCCGGCGGCGGACGGGTCGTTCCCTTTCTGTGACGCGGGACACCGAGGCTCAGAAAAGGAAGGCGTCTGCCTGGGCGCACCCAGTGGGCAATGGGCGGGCTGGCGAGGTCAGGCTGCCGGTCCCCAGCCTTCCTCCCGAGGCCTCAGGCTCTCAGGACTGGGCTGGGGTCTCTGGAGCTTGGGAAGACGGCGGGCAGGGGGTCTGGGGCTCGGACCCATCAGGGCCGCCTCATCTCGTAAGCAGCTTGCCGAGCTGTGGTTTCCACCCGTTTCTAACCGGCTCCCTCGGCCAGATGTTAAGGCTCTGGTTTAATCAGTCAGTGGTCCTGCCCTCAGTTTGCTGGTCCATCAAGTGGGGATACCTCTTCCCCCAGCACCCCCACCCTCGCCCCCGCCCCCGCCCCCGCCGGCCTGGCTGGGGGGGGAGGGTGAGGCAGGGCAGCTAAGTCCCGGCCTAAGCGATGCTTCCCAATCCCCCTTCCCCCCCACCACGCAGCCACCCGCGAATCGGCCTTCGTGCACGCCATCGCCTCCGCCGGCGTGGCCTTCGCAGTCACGCGCTCCTGCGCCGAGGGCACCTCCACCATCTGTGGCTGCGACTCCCATCATAAGGGGCCACCCGGCGAGGGCTGGAAGTGGGGCGGCTGCAGCGAGGACGCCGACTTCGGGGTGCTCGTGTCCCGGGAGTTCGCGGACGCCCGCGAGAACAGACCGGACGCGCGCTCGGCCATGAACAAGCACAACAACGAGGCGGGCCGCACGGTGAGCCGCAGCTGCCCTGTTGCGACCCTTCCTGGGACTCGTCCCAGCCCCCTAGCCCCTCCTGCCTCTATCCGTTCCGCAGCGCTCGTGCGTCCAGGGCTCCCCGCTCTGCCCCTTTCCCCTTGGCCAGGCTTGGCCCCCGCCCGCACCCAGTCACCCCTGTTCACCCTCCTTTGCTCGGCCTGCCCCAGGTCGCCGCCGCCTGGGGATGCGCCCGGCGGAGTGCGGTGGCTCTGCGGCCCGTGCTGTGCGTCTGGGCAGCCGGTGTAGGCCTCTGGGCCTGGCCTTGCGCTCAGCTTCCGCCCTTCCCGTGGTGGTTTGACTTAGGGCGAGGCATTTCAGTTCCTGGCCTCGGTTTTCCCATCTGTTACACGTGGAAAACAGTCCCTATTTGTTACAGCTTTGGGGAAGGAATGTGATTCTGCCTGTGCCTGGGGTGTGAAGGGCAGGGAAGCCATCAATAGCCACCTTTCTCTGGGTCCGGGCCTCGGTCCTCAAACAGCACGCACCCTGGCCCGGGGGAGGGAGAGCGGCTCCGTCTAGGGCGGGGCCTGGCGGCGGAGCAGGAGGGTCTAGGGGTGCCCCCAGGGGCGTCAGTCTGGGGGCCAGCTGCTGCTTCTCTTTCCCAGACCATCCTGGACCACATGCACCTCAAGTGCAAGTGCCACGGGCTGTCGGGCAGCTGCGAGGTGAAGACCTGCTGGTGGGCCCAGCCCGACTTCCGCGCCATCGGCGACTTCCTCAAGGACAAGTACGACAGCGCCTCGGAGATGGTGGTGGAGAAGCACCGCGAGTCCCGCGGCTGGGTGGAGACCCTCCGCGCCAAGTACGCGCTCTTCAAGCCGCCCACCGAGAGGGACCTGGTCTACTACGAGAACTCGCCCAACTTTTGCGAGCCCAACCCGGAGACGGGCTCCTTTGGCACCAGGGACAGGACTTGCAACGTCACCTCCCATGGCATCGATGGCTGTGACTTGCTCTGCTGCGGCCGCGGCCACAACACGAGGACGGAGAAGCGGAAGGAGAAATGCCACTGCATCTTCCACTGGTGCTGCTACGTGAGCTGCCAGGAGTGCATCCGCATCTACGACGTGCACACCTGCAAGTAGGGAGCCAGGTAGGGTGGCGGGGTGGGGAGGCTGGGGCGGGGGGGGGGAGGGGGCTTGCTGCCGGGACCTGGCTTTGCCCATCTCCTCTTCCTGACCACCCTGTTCTAGTTCTCAGCTACCCGAGACACAAGTCCCCAAGTGTGTGCTCTTGAGGCTGCGAACAGTTGATTAAAATTCTTGTGCCTGTTAGTTAATTATGAGCCAGGTCAAATTTTTGGTCCAGCCACTGGCTCTCATTACCGAGCATCTGTGGAGACAGAGGAGGGACACTGTGGGGTTGGAAGCTGGAGACCTGACCTCTGGGGCCAACTTTGCCCCTAACTTCCTGTGCCATCACTTCTCTGGGCCCGTTTCCTTGCTGGAAAGTAAGGTGGTTAAAATGCTCGCAACAGTAGGCCGAAAAGTCTCCTCTACAAACCCTGGGGCGGAGTCATTCTGCACCCACCTTGAACTTCGAGGGCAAGTTTTTGCACAAGCGTAAACCCTACCAACCTCAGGGAGGTGGGTGGGGGGAAGCTGTGTATAAGCCCATATCCTGACACATCTGAAGCTTGGGTGGAGTGGGTGCACTCTCACGGAGTTTATGGATGATGATGGGGAGGAGGAAGGAGTCAAGTTCAGAGTGACGGTGGTGAGTAATCAAGGGATCAAAGGCTGGTGGATTATGCTGCCAAGCTTCCCAGAGGTGGCCAGCGTGGGAGACGGTGTGCCTGGCTCTCAGACCCATCGGTCCCCAGTTAGGGCCTGATGGGTGCAGGGTGGTCCTAGAGTCCTGGAGGTGCAATGTTCTGAGGCCAATATGCCTTCTCCCTTTTCTCTGCCCTGAGAAGGAGCCGCACATACAAAGGCATGAACCCCGGGATAGCTCCCGCCACTTGTGGGACCCAGACAAGACAGTCTTTACACCCCTGTCTCCTCATCTGTCATCCTCCCTGGAGGCGCCCTGAGGAACACGGGAAGAACACTGGGAACAGTGATTGGTTCATGGCAGAAGTTGCCTGCCTGGGTCATTGCTGGCTGGGGCTGTGTCCAGGAAGGGCACTTCCACACCTCGAAGTTGGGGTGCTTGCTTGTGCTGATGGGACTGGGGGGAACCCAACATCATGGGGAGAGTTCTGGTTGAGGGGGTGACTTAACCAGTCCATCTGGGAAGCTCCTCTGTGTAGCTGAAGTCAGGGACAGTCTAGAAGGGTGGTTCCTAGGCAGAGGTGGTGATAATGGGAGCCTGGCAGAAGCTTTATGAGGCTCAAATGAGCTAAGAGGTGTGACCACTTACTAATAGAAAGTGCTAAATGCCATCAGGGAGCTGTGACAGGAGAGTGGTCTCCGAGCAGTGAAACGTGTCATCACTTGGGCAGGTCCATTTACTGCCTTTCCCAATGATAGAAGTCAGCAAACGAGAGAACTCACCGGCTCACTGTGACCTGCCAAGGTGGAAGGAATGTTTGAAGGCAGTGGCCACCCTCCTGTGATGTCCACTATGGCAGAGGCAGCACAGTGTCCCCACTATCCATCAGGACATGGCTCTGGCATTCACAGAGGGGGCTGCACCTGCCAGGTTCCTCCCAGTGTCTATACAAGACAGATTCCTGCATTAGGGTAGTTACCTGCTACAGGCTTTCTGTCGCCCAGGCCCCAGCTAGGTGGCGAGGGAGATAGGATCTGGATCCAGTCAGTGGATGCTAAAGCCCTACTGTTCCTGTAGACCACACTCCCTTCCTCAGTGGTGGACCCCAAGTATAGGAGGGAGCAGAGAAAAGCCACTCAAGGTCCCTATTACTTCCAAGTATAAGAAAAAAGTTGAGCCCTCCTGTCATCAGCCTGTGATCTTTGCAACCCTATGGATGGTCTCCCTGGGAAAGCAATTATGTTTCTAATTCTTCCTCTTTATTTCCCAAAGGGTGCTGGGAACGGTGAAGCGTGCGGCTGGGGCAGATTCACTGGAGTCCTGAGCAGGACCTAAGCCAGCTCAGCCCTCAGCATCCGACAGCAAGGAATCCGGACTGTTGCCAGATGCACGTGTGGTAAATTGCCTGGACCCAACCGCCCACTGACTGGGAGGCCTTCCTCCCTCTCTCATCTTAAGTTTTTCACCCGACTCTGGATGGTGTATGGTGTTTAAAGAAGGGGCTTTCTTTTTCGTTCTCTGGGGTCTGATAGGAACAGATCCGAGGCTTATCTTTGCACATGTTAAAGAAAATAAAAATGGAAAACAATTTATACTCCAGTGGAACAGGCTGGGCTAATGTGAGCTCTTTGCCTGGTGATCTAGACATCAGCATGGGCAAGACTGTTTCCAGACCGCTTCTCATGGGGACGTCCCAGGACGCTGGGAGGTGGGCAGTAGGACAGACCCCTGCAGTCTCCTTTTCTCTGCCTACTCCCACTCAAATCTGATACACTCTCACGAGCTGATAAAAGCCATAGGTCTAGCGAGGATGAAGCGGTAGGGAGGCCCGAGGCATTGTGAGCGGGGTTTCGTTTTGAAGAACTAGTTCTAGGCGCCCTGGTAAGCTATTGGAAGAGCAGCAGTGTGTTCTCCTCAGCCTCATTTTCTCTGCCACCCTGTTCTGCACCAGAGGCTCCTGTGAACTGCAGTCCGATCTCAAAACCTTTTTCTACCTTTCTGCAGTTTCCACCATGAACGCAGTGCTTGTGTGTGTTTTGTTGGTGGATGTTGTAAATAGGTGGTGTATGTGGGGAGGGGGGAGAACAAGCCTTCAACAGCCCGAATGGCTTCCTAAAGAAAGGAGTGGTATCTTTGGAAGAGGCCGCTCAATCCCCTCCAGTCCTGCTCACCTGCAGATTCTCCAAAACAACGCCAGGTGAGCAGTTGGCCACCTTAGTATAAATGAGACAAAGGGCCAGTGAGAGAGAAGCAGTCTATTCCTGAAGTTCCAGTTTTGAGACCAGTAGATGGGGAGGGTGAAAACGAGTCCTCATTTCCTCTCCAGTAAGGACATGTCTTCCTGCATCCTCTTCTTTCTTTGGCCCAAGTGAGTTCTGAGTTCTCTAAGGCAGATTGGCCTCACCTGCATGCCGATAAGCATCAACCATGCAGCTACTGAGGGTGAGGATTAGGTGTTCAAAGTGGGCAAGCAGTCACCTGCTCCTTTGGGAAAAGCTGAGTGCCAGCTGAGTTCTCCCAGCTGAGTTCTCCGTGATCCACAGTGGTCCTCTGGTACCCTAGAGGAAGCTAGCAAACCGGAGGCAAACGGAGCTGACAGTATGGACCAATCCAACAGCTCGGTCTTAAGGAGAACCAGAAGGAGGTGCAGCAGGGGTAAAGTGCAGAACAGTTTTCTCTTCCTTTTCTCCCTTCTCTTTGGTCTACCGAACCCTGGCCTAAGAAAGCGGGGTCAGGCGATCTCCGCACGTGCTCAGACAGGTTTGCCAAGACGCCGTCTAGAAGCCAGGCCTGCACTCCTGAATCTGCTGGCCACGAGCCCTGCTAAGATACACATCCCAACCCCTCTGTAGAATCTCTAATGCCCCTCCTCATCTCATCTTAGGCTAAAAAGTTTTAAATCATGTCAACAGGATAATGCTTGCTTTATGTGAGAATTATTTCAGCAGAATGGACACAAATTTTCAAACCAGTCTTTTCATATCTATGTATTCTATATTAAAAGTGATAAAGTCATGTTTCTGGGGCGTATTCAAGTAGCTGACAAGTAATTATTTAATAATAGTACATTGAGTGCATTGTAATTATTCTTGCCGTAGTCAGGTAATAGTATCCAACGGAAATTTCCTACCAACCTGCTGTATCCAAAGTTTTGTAAAAAGTTGTAGAAGTTGTTGATCTTTTTGATTTTATATTCAAAAAGTCTCTTTTTATAAATATTATTTATTATACAATGTATATACCTTTGAGTTAACTAAGATTATATATTATATAAATATATATATATTTGGAGAAAATATATTTCATCATGCAGTTTTTTTCTGTTAAGTCATTAAAGAGAAGGTAAACTTAAAATGGATACATTGTACAATGTGTGGAGTTTCCAGATTAATCTTCAGGAGGTCAAGAATATCAAGATCTGAATGTGGTAGCTTCAACTCTCACTCTTAAATTAGTGGCCAAATTAAGTTCATTTCCTCTGTTCTCCAAGCAAGATAATCTGAGACGGCATGGACAGTAGGCCTGATCTACTCTAAGACTTTCTTACAGGCTTACTTTGTTCTAAAACAGCTTCTAACAAAGAATTTCCAGTTTTAGAAATAAGCAATTTGGGCAGTGATCCATTTCATAGACTCCAGCACTCCCAATACACAAATTAATATCACAGACACTCAAAGATGTGGCTCAAGGCCAGCAGACCACGATGTTGGCCACTGACTCAATCCTTTCCTCACCCATGTTTTTAACTCCATTTATTGGGACATAGCATTTGCTCTACTGAAAATGAAACTTGACTGGAAATGGCTCTGCCCTGGTAGCTCTGCTGGAGACCAAGCCGCACCAGGGCCAGGCCGGTCAGGAGGAAGAACGGTGTCCTCCGAGCTCTGGACTGTCCGGAACAAGTGTCCTTTAAAGTTTTAGTCTGGTCTGGGCAGAAAGGACCCACCACGCTCTAGGCCAGTGGTCGGCAAACTCATTAGTCAACAGAGCCAAATATCAACAGCACAACGATTGAAATTTCTTTTGAGAGCCAAATTTTTTAAACGTAAACTTCTTCTAACGCCACTTCTTCATAATAGACTCGCCCAGGCCGTGGTATTTTGTGGAAGAGCCACACTCAAGGGGCCAAAGAGCCGCATGTGGCTCGCGAGCTGCGGTTTGCCGACCACTGCTCTAGGTAAAGGCATCCTCTCCTTGGATTGCAGTTTCAAAGGACTCACCTGAGGTCCACAAGTAACACCTTCTTAGCCATGAGAAGCCATAACTCGGTTTTATGACAACAGACATAAAATGTCTTCAGACTTCCCATAAAGTCATCTTCAGTTTATTTGGCACAGTAAAAATCTTTCCATCTTTCCTTCCTCCCTCCCTCCCCTTCCTTCCCTCCCTCCTTCCTTCCCTCCTGATTTACCTTTATTAGGATCACATTTTATTCATCTAATTTCACAGAAGATGGCAAGAGAAAAATAAAGCGGTCTGTCTTGTGCAGTGGAGATGGGTTGCCAGACCTCTAACCTTTGATCGGGAACGGATCCTAGAAATTCATGCATTTTATTTGGTCCCTGAAAAGCTGAAACTACAAAAATGGTTGTTTTCAGCCGCGCAAGCCTTCGGACATGGAAAGTATATAGATCTCCACGCCCTAAAATGCTGCTTACCTTTGTTATTCAGCTTTTATGTAAAGTTAGTACTCGTCTACCCCTGTTCTGGGTATGTTTAAGATTGCCAAATATTTAAATGGTCCCTACTCATACTTACCAAGGCCATTTGTAATTCTCTCTATGATTAATCATATTCTATGATTAAAGAGAATACAGTTTATAGCAGCGCCTGAACATTTAGCATCTCTGTAAACATAAATACTAATAAACATCTAAAGATATGAGGAAGTTTTAAAAAAGATCCAAAAGAAAGGAAAAAGACAATATAATGAAGATATCTTTCAAAGCAGTATTATTTTACGAAGAAAGGAGGGGAAAGTGTGGGTATGTTCAAGGATGATGGGATAAGGTACAAATGAAGGCAAAAGAAAGAGGGTGCGGGAAAAGCGGAGAAAAGCAAGGGAGAGGTGATGGGTGGTGAGATTACTCCAGCTGTATCCAGTGATGTATCCAGGGACCCAGTGGGGTATCCCTGCCAGCCTTGGGTCTAAGGACTGTACATGCGTGGCTGACATACACACACATATAGTGAAGTTATTTCAGCAAAATGATGGCCACCACACTGTCATCATTTCTCCTAGCTTGACAGAACTTTCTGGATGCAAAAAATTATCTACCCATTAGTCGTAAACTCCCCAAATAGTGAGACAAAGGCAGTTGTGGAGACTGTATACTGGGAAATTTTCAAACATGAGTCCTTGCAAATCCTGTCTTCACTACTTGGGAATCTTGCCGATCACAGCGCTATCTCCTGCATCTCAATGCTATGGTACCCATCCACACACAGCCCGAGGGCCCTACTCCAGGCCTTAGTCTCAGCACTGCTTGCCAGTGGATGAGAAACTTTAGATCATTTTGCAATAACTTCTGAAATTTACATGCTTTTTTGAACTCTCTTACACACCTTTCGCTGTCACTACTTTGAAAAGGCTTATGAAGTTGCCAGGCAAGGACAAATGAAATCTTGCTTGTACCTTCTGTGTTTGGGCTGGTTGTCTGTGTGTGGCTGACTCAGTGCTTCCACAGTGTGTTCAGCAAGATTTGATTATTACACACACTTGAATCTACTCCATGGCTTGTTGCTGAAACTTCAAGGGGAAGTTTTTAGGATCTCAAAAAACAGACTTAAAGCAAAACATATTTCAGATTTTAACTACCAGTATACAGTTTCCTGTGTTACATTTTAGAAAGTGTTTTCCGTGAAGATGTACAAATGTAGAAAGAATTTTAAAAAAGGATAAACCTCTTTTTTTTTAGGCTTTAATGACACCTTTTGACAAAAAAGAAATAGCCTGTTAACAGTGCATCCACAGATGAAGAAAAGCAAGGCAGCAGCTAGCGGAGGACCTCGGCTTCATCAGCAGGCTGGCTGCAATCTCGTATGCTCCCTGCTCAGCATTGACTCTGGAGAGGACTCAGAGCTTCCAGACTCCACCTGTTCAAGGCTATCCGGGGACCGGGTGGTCTCCAGGCCCTCCTCCCAGGAGGGGGTGAGCTGCTATCAGAGAAGCTCTGAAGTTGGCCTCTTCCCACGGACCCTTGATGACTTCCTGGGCTGCCTTTAGTCCTAACCTGAACCAACTCCAAGGGCCAGGTTTATTTAGGCTAAGAGATCTGAGAGCTCAGAAACGTAAAAAGGATGAAGGATATAAAATGAACCATGGGAAGAACTCAGAGTGTTTGATTCCCTTGGTTTGTACATTTCATAGGATGGAGTAATTCAACTTGAGAAACAATTTTACTTTCTGGTTTAACCCAATTATGACTTGGGCACACTTCAGTTTTTTTTTTTTTTTTAAAGGTGAAATAAGTAAAATAAATGTAAAGATTCTTGTTGTGCATTAACTTTTAAAAATGCTATTGATATGTATTTTTTAATGACTATATTTTCAAGATAATTAAAATGAGATTCCTTCCTTCCTTTCTTTTTTAGAGAGAGAGAGAGAGAGAGAGAGAGAGGAGAGAGAAAGGGATTCATTTGTTGTCCCACTTATTTATGCATTCATTGGTTGATTCTTGTATGTTCCTTAATCAGGGATCAAACCCACAGCATGGGCGTATCAGGATGATGCTCTAACCAACTGAGCTGCCCAGCCAGGGCCCAAACCAGAGGTTTTTAAATAAAAATTATCCATCTCCTTATGATAGTTATAACAAAACATCCAGAAGGTCTTTTCTGAGCCCTCTTCTTCATACATATCAGTTACATATATTGTTTTACATAAAATATTGGTCTACAGGATGTTTTCAAGTATATATACTCTTTATTGCATTCCTTCATTTGCATTAAACAATATAATATTTATATTTTTAATATAGTTTTGGACAAAACACAAAGACATGAACCTCATTGAATAAGAGACATAAGTTAGTACAACGCATGTTGTCTTCATGGGAAGAGAAAAGAGGCAAGAAAGATCTGAAACAGACAAGGGAACCCAGGGTACTGGCTTCACAGAATTTTACAATACAGTCCACTTTTTGAAAAGCCACGAAGCAGCTAGGAATGAAAAGCTGAAACAAAGTAGACATGATATACAAGTCTACCAAATATATGCAGATAGTAAGATCTGGCGATAATCTGCCTTGTGCCATGGGGACAGCTGGACCGAGCTACACCCAAGTGCCACTGTGGCAGTGAGCTTCATGGGCAGTTGCAGATGGCTTCTGGTTGCTTGTCCTCACATTTTAAGCAGCAATGGGGAGAGAGCAGCATGCTCCATAGGTTTCATCACCAAAATGAAGACCTGTTTAAATTCCTTCTAACTCAGTTATAAGACAGAGCCTTTGGAAGAAATGAGAGGGTAGAGGAAATGTATTAAGTGTATTGGAATGGACGTTAAAGGACTGAGGGGAGAGAGCTGTAAAGTGATTTTTTTCTTCTGGAGAACAGTGTTCTATTTAGATGCTAGACAGTATAGATAATTAAAATAAAGGGAGGATACATTCTAAGTAAGTCATTAAGCTAAGGGAAAAAGAAAAGTGGTGATGCTAATAAGCCTTTAGTATTATACTAAGGAACTGACTCATTTAGAGTTGGACCCTAATCAATGCTGAGAGGATTGTAAATTATTTTAATGACTTTTCCCATACATCTTTCCCAAGTTTTTAATGACACCTACCAGGTGGTAATGATTGCCATATCTCTTACCACAGAGGAAATCGGTTACATTTAGGGGATGTTATAGCCAACACAGCAACACTCCTGACTTTCTATTAAGAAAGATCTCCTGATTGCAGCTTGGAAACATCTCTGAGAATGATTGAGAACAGCATCTTAGAAATCCAAAGCCTGCCCAATTTCTTCAGGCAACGGTAACAACCAGCTTTCTGGGAGAACTTTAACCAAACGCACAGGGAAGTTGTATGACGATCCCTGTGAGCCCTCCCTGCTCCTGGTTTACCTGTAGAAAGTCTTCCTAGTAATAGGCCAAGCGTTGTCCTGCAACATCATTACATTTATTGAGAGTTTCTGGGTGGAGGAGAGAGTATGGAGCTTAAAATGAGTAATGTTCACAAGTACAGTGTATCTTCCACACTTAAAGACTGAGGAAGAAGGAATCATCTTAGCTTGCAGGGAAAGGTAAGCACAGCATTCTAAAGCAAGTCTGTACCTTCCACAAAGGAGTGGACTATCTCGATAAGCACAAGGAGGGGACTTTTATTGCACTGATCATGCAGAGTGAGCACGTGTTGAAGGCAGGGAACAATTCACTTCATTTAGGGTCTTGAGTAAATCCAGTGACGATCCCAGGCCATCTTTACCTTGGTCACTATGTGTTTGCAAATAGTCCATTTTCAAAGTCAAGGGAGCGACTGAAAAAGAAATACCCCAAACACAAGAAACAGATGAGGGTCTTCAAAAAAGCCATCACAAAATCACTAAGAGCTTCTTACAGGCTTTGTTAAACCTTTCACTACGCACTTGCTATGAGATGAGCATGTCACAAAGGGAAATAGTCACAGCTCCATGCATTTATAAGCAGGTCCCAACAAATATGTGCCATTGAGTTTTTCCTGCATTGTGACAAGGAGGTTTGCGAAGCTGCACAGGGAGAGCAAACCAACAGTACAACAACCAGTTTCCTTGCTTGGTCTCAGACCCACAACACAGTGAAGAATTCTATAAATGGAAACAGTTGTCCAAGAAAGGTTGAGATTTGAAATTTATATGCACTGTAGAGCAAGCAACTTGTAGAACAGGCACTGCGATTTAAAAGAGTGGTAAGTCTGGTTGACAGTCTTAAGTGTTGTATATACATACTTACGCTCCTTCTTCTCTTAAGAGAGCCAAGAATTTTCTCACACGGTATTCAGGATCCATCTAAATACATCAGAAGAAATAAAGACGATGGGTTAATGGTGCCTTCTAATAACTATGCACTTACTTCATGCCAAGGAAATCCTGAGCTTCAGACTTCCATCAGTGCTCTGCTGAGTCACAGAAATGTGCTATCTGTTCCCTGACCAGTATTCTGATACACAGGAAGCAGATTGCGTCATTCAAGAGAAGTGAATGGGATTTCCTAGCATAGAGAATTACTCTATTCGAGGTTCCAAATGACCCAGCCAGTCATTCACAGGCACCTCGGCTGCATGCTCCTGTAGGGAGAGCTATGTGAGGAGATGGCATGCCCAAGAAGACTAGTGTGAGACCAGACGGCGGCCATTCATGGGGGCTTAAATGGCATCCAATTCATAGGACTCATCTACAGCATTAAAGTGAGACCAAACTTGAAGAAACCAACTGCTGTTGCAATTAATAAAAAAAACCACTTATGCTGAAACTAAAAAAATGAAGAGCGGGACTGACTCCTCTACCTCAGGATAATCCAAGTGGCCTGTGATGAGAATGGTGTCGTGAGTCTAAGAAAAGATGGAGGAGCTCTGGTTCAGGCTCTAGGTTCAGGTCATTATAATTAATTATTAAGTTCCATTTTATATTCATATTTAACTAATTAGTTTAACTATATTCAATTTTCATTGGTCCACCAGAGATGTAAAAAAATGCTCATTAAAATATCTTTAATTCCTTGAGATGAATTTTATTGTAAGAAACACACCTAACTTTTAAAACCTGTTCCAGGCAGGAGTCTGTTTCCCAAGAGGGAACTCCCTGCCCTCCAGGAACAGCTTTCAAATGCTCGGTGCAGCTGTGGGTAAATGTGCAATTGGATTCCCCCTCTAACTACCTTTCTTTCTTTTCTTTTTTTTAAAGATCTCCTCTATCCCAGAAGTATAGAAGTTTCAAATGTATCAAAGTTAAGAGGTCAGACTACAAAGGACTAAAAAAAAGTGTGAATAGCTAACAAAAGAAACATTTTTCTTCTTTGGGAATAGAATTACATATGAATCAATTGTCAACTTCTTTAAAAAAATGGAACTGGCTGGAGCTCAGTTGTAGTCAGTACTTGCAGGTCTTTGCCCATTAAATATATTTAATATGTGTGAGCAACGACTTACTGACTTGCCTGTAGCTATGGAATTAAAAGTCAAGAGAAAGGGAGGAAAAAAGTAATCTAGATAAATGACTTTATTCCCTCAGGTGACATCCAGTCAGAGCAGATCCTCGGCACTCTGCAAGTTTTAACAGAATTGTGTATAGTGAACAGAGAGGTAACATGACTTATATTCTGCTAGACTACGTGCCTCTTCACTTAGGCTCAGTTTCTCTAAGGCAGATCTAAAGAGAATTCACTCAGCTGCACGAAATCCATTTGACATGAAGGGGTTCAAACTCAGAGGCCTATGAAGTGTCAGTCGCTGAAGATTAGGTTTGAGTGCCCCACTCTCACTTTCGTCCCCGCATACACAAGAGCATTAACTTGATCACTGACCTGCAGGCATGAAAGCAAGAGGAAGGGGTAGGGGTTGGGGAGAAAAACCCACATAGTTTCTTCTATGCAATTATTGAAAAAAAGTGTGTTGAAACTAAAAAAATGAAGAGTTGATTATCTGACAGGTTTATCTTTTTCCAAGGAAAGAGCCAATACATCTGTATATGCACTTTTACCAAGAAAAACCCTAAGCAAAGTGATTAGTCTGTAACTTTAACTTACTGCTCAAAATGGGAAATAAATAAATCGGCTTAAAAGTAGTCTGGCTGACAGTTCAACAGATTAAACTTTAGGTTCCTGAAAACCACAATTTTATTTTAAAATAAATTTACCAGCAGAGATTAAAAAGCATTCAGTTCGTCTTTCCAATCTGTTAGTGGTCCAAGAGCCCATGTCAGTTGTAACTGACACCACCTCCGCCACCCACTGCACACACTGATCAAGTGGTGGGCTCGGCCCTAATACATACGCTTAGAATGTAGCCTAGGACCTCAGTAAACTTAACACAAGTTCACTGAGCACCCTACTACGTGTCTGGCTCTGTTCCTACTATGTGGCTGGATTCAATAGTGAGTGACAGCCAAGGTCCCTGAACTCACTCACGGAGCTTGGTAAGGATACATTTATCATCTAACTAGATAAGCATAAGACACAGGCTGCGTACACGGAGCGGGAGGGTTCCACAAAGAGAAAAGGTAAGTTGCCAGTAGATGTGAGAAAGGCCCAAAGAAGTTTCACCTTTGCCCAAGCAATAGCCTGGAGCTCAGTTTTCCTATGGGTGCTTACCTACATAGTAGTCTGCATGACATTTCTAGGAGCCCAGGGCAGGGGGAAATATACAGAGCCCAAGTCTAGTCTGCACAACTGAATTACTTTGTCTCTTAAAACAGTCTCCCAGGCCCCTTTGGGTGTATGGTGGTAGCTGCCTGATCTCTGATGGACAACATCATCCCCCTCCATCAGCTGGCTGTGACCTTGGATAACGCGCCGACAACCTGTGGGACATTCGGTATCGTCATCTCTAAAAGGAGCGGCAGCAGGACAATATCTCTAAAATGAGGGCAGCAGAACAACTGCTCTTTGAAGTTCTTTCTAATTCTACGATCTAGTGACTCCCACCCAATGTTAAAACTTAAAATAGCCCTCGCTGGTTTGGCTCAGTGGATAGGGTATGGCCTGTGGACTGAAGGGCCCCGGGTTCGATTCCAGTCAAGGGCACATGCCCGGATTGTGGGCTCAATCCCTAGTAGGGGGCGTGCAGAAGGCAGCTGATCAATGATTCTTTCTCATCATTGATGTTTCTCTCTCTCTCTCTCTCCCTCTCCCTTACTCTCTAAAATCAATAAAAATATAAAAAAAAAACTTAAAGTAACTTTATAACCTTTTCTTCTATTTTTGAATTTTAAGAAATGGGAGAGAAAAGTACCAATAAATTATTGTTTGATCTCAGGCTACTAATATCAACTTGAATTCAAAAATAATATAAGGAAATTATAACAAATTAAAACTTGAGCAAACAGAAAGGCATATGAAGTTTCTATGTCTGAATTATATGGGGAAGGACATGACTTACCTGTAGGGACATCTCGATCAACATTAGCAGCTTCTTGATTCCTATCCAGACCTTTTTATCTTTTACTTGCTGTGCAATTATGGTACGTTCCTTATCCTTGAAGTTACCCAAAAGCTACAAAAACAATAAAAGTAATGAAAGCACTATTATAGTAAGTGAGTTGACAATATTAGTTAATTCTCACATTTATGCTTAAAAGAACAGTAAGGACCAGCTGACTGGTTCAAGTTGACAGGATTTTCTCCTATTTAAAAAAAAATCTAACCTGACCTTTCTAAACCCATTAGGTGTAATAACGAAATTGAAAATCGGTACCCTAAATCCTGTTTTCCTATAGGCCTCTATTATAATTTAGAGGTATATTTGCTGGGGGAAAAATAGCTCCACCATTAAGAAATATCAGTTAAAATTTTTAACATTCCTTTCTAGAAACAAATCTATGTGTCAAAGCAGACTAAATTTAATACTCTTACCCAACTCTGGCACAAAAGCTGCTCAAGCCGATAACCTGGAGACATTTATCATATAAATAATTTCTATTTTGTTGGGGGTATGCCCCAATTTTATGGGTCTTGAGGATTTTAAGGAGACTTCACACTTGAACAAGTCATAGATCATATTTCCTAACAGATCTCATCAAGTCACTTGTACACATTGATATTAATACAAAGTTTAATGAAGGATTTATTTTTTAAATTAAAAACTTTGTCATCCGCAAAAAGATTGAAGAAAACATTTTCATATTATGAACCTGATCATAAAACAGTTCCTTTTACTTCTGTAACTTTCATGAAGTTCCTAAGATTTTAATCATTGTTCCAATTTATCAAATAAATACAAGTAAATGGGCTGAAAGCTACTATGAATAACTGAATTTTCTATACTGATTACCTTCCCTGCCCTCACCCCACGTTTCTGGTCCTTGTGACCTATGTGCATCACTCATGCTGAACACAGAGTCACTCATTCCTGGCAGTTTGTGTGCTGCCCTCACCGAGAAGAGGGAAATTCACCCTAATTCACATTCATCTCTTGTTCCCCTAAATCAGTGGTCGACAAACTCATTAGTCAACAGAGCCAAATATCAACAGTACAACGATTGAAATTTCTTTTGAGAGCCACATTTTTTAAACTTAAACTCCTTCTAACACCTCTTCTTCAAAATAGACTCACTCAGGCCATGGTATTTTGTGGAAGAGCCACACTCAAGGGGCCAAAGAGCTGCATGTGGCTCGCGAGCCACAGTTTGCCGACCACGGCCCTAAATCATGAAAACAACTGAAGGTATAGCCCAGGTCCCATGTTCTAGGCTAACACAGAAACTAAACTCCAGGTGCAAAGTCTGGCACCCCTTAGTATTATTTCCAGCCCCAACTCCTTTCTTATAAACAGTGAGCAATCCATTGACTCATTTTCACCTCCAAAGCTTCCAACAGCTGCTCTCCTGTGGCAATGTTGGGCACGTGGATGGTGGTGCTGAAAGCGGTAAGCATTTCCATCTCCTGAAGGACATCTTTGCGGCTAGTGGTCCCAATAATAAGCAGCTTGCGGCCCTGACCACAGAGAGAAAACATGTTAAAATGTACAGGATAAAACTGATTTGAAAACTAGAGTAAGCCTGAACAATACCCATCTCTTTAATCGCAGAAATGCAAATGATTAGGCAATAAAAAAATCGGAATTTTCCTCTTGAAATTAAAAAAGAATAATCAACAACATGATTCAGAAAGAGCAACACTTTCTTCAGGACAGGATTCAGAAAGAGGCAACAACTCTTTCTCCTCATTCACATCCATAAAATAGTGGCTTAGTAAATCAGGGGGACATACAAGCCAAGACACTTCAGTCCATGTTTGTAATTCCTTTTTCACAGCCAACATGGTATATGTATAGGGGGAACTGAAAAAAATGAATGAATGAATGGAAAGTCTGTATCATCCACTTTGACACTGTAATGGATAATTTGCATATTTCTCTATTATTACTATAGATAATAAGGTTATTCTTATATTTTAAGAATTTTGTTTTTAGCTTTAAATATTCTTTACTGACTTACTATTATGGAAGATGGTTATTTAATATTAATTTTGCATTCCCCCCATATCCTTTCTCATCCTTCTAATACAGTTATTTCACAATCTTTGGTTAAATCTATATTCAGTATTTATTATGATTATATAAATGTGACTTACAGCTAAGCCATATTAATTTCCTTTCTTGGACACTTTGTTTTTAGTGGAGTTAATAATTGCCATTTTCCCCCTTTGCTTATTAGTTTACCAGGTACTTATCACAAGTTCATCTCCAAACAAATACAGCCATGAATATTCTTTTCAATATATCCAAACATGTTAGGAAATCCTAAAGTTGTTTTTTTAAAGACATTTCCCTCCTGAAGTCCCCTGTTCTCAGAGCTCAGTCTGAACTGACTGCTCTCTAGGCCTGCTCCACAGCTGCAGTTCTAGAACTTTCCCCTCCCCTCTATTATAACCCCTGTTTCCTAGCCTTCCCTTTCCTTCATTTATTCTCTCTTCCCTGTGGTGCACATACTTCAAAAGCTTCCTAAGAAGCTTTGATATATGAGAGGTAAAAATTTAAACATCTCCTTGAATGTCTGGAAATGCCTTTCTTCTACCCTTAATATTGTGCACACTATTCATAATTGATATTTTGGCTAGGTATAGAGAACAAGGTTGGAAATAATTTTCCCCTCAGAATTTTGAAGGCACCCTATTATCTTTAAATTTTCAGTACTATTGGCTAGAAGACTGATGCCATTCTGATTTTCTGACTCTTTGTTTCTAACTTGTATTTTAAAATTATATCTTAACAAATATAATTTTATTTATTTTCCCCCCATTTTTTTAATTAAGGTATTATATGTGTACATATCTTACCATTGTCCCCCCCCCCCCCCACTCCCATACATGCCCTCACCCCTCAATGTTTTGCATCCATTGGTTATTCTTATATGCATGCACATAAGTCCTTCGGTTGATCTCTTATTTCCCCCACCTCTCCCTAACCTTCCCGCTGTAATTTGACAGTCTGTTTGATGCTTTACTGCCTCTTTCATTGACTGGCTTATTTCACTTAGCATAATATTCTCCAATTCCATCCAGGTTGCTACAAATGGTAAGAATTCCTTCTAAAAAATATAATTTTAAAGGAATCTTTTCTTTATCCCTACGTTATGTAATTTCAAAATTATGTACCTTGAGATCAAGTCTTTCTTTACTCATTTTACTGGGATTAGATGGGTCCTTTCTAAACTGGAAATAATCATTCAGTCCTAGGAAATTTCTTTGAGGTTTCCTTCTGTTCATTTTCTTTCCTTTGTGCTCCCCCCAAACCCTGCCCCGAAACTTCTATTAGTTGGATACTGGTCTACTAATACTAATCTTTTTCTTTTCTATTTTTTGCTCTTGGTTTTTATTTCTTTCTCTAATACTTTTTAGGTTAGCATCAACTTTATCTTCCAACCTTAACATTAATCTCTTTCTATATTATTATTTTTACTTCTAAGAGCTCTTTCTTATTTCTTGAATCTTTTTTTTTATTCTATCCTGTTATATTTCATGGATACAATATTAATTTTAGATTTCTGTGAATTCTACAGATTTTTAAAAAATGTTTTCTTCTTTGTCTCTGTTTCCTCTGAATTTGTTTTTTCCTATTTGTTCATTGGAGGCTTTTCTCAAGAGTGTAGTCATTATTTGATGACTAATCACAATTAAGAGTTAAGTTAATATCTGGGAGCTCTGAGTATGAGGGCTTCACTACATGGTAAGGATGATCAGATAAGACTTGGCGGATGATTAGGAGTCCCTCAAAGGTCAGGAGAAGACTCTTCCAATCTCCTTCCTGAGGGCTCTGAAACCATTTTTCAGCCTACTGGAAGCAGATGGGGAAAGGAGCCTGAGTATCTCGCTGTTCAATATGGAGACCTTCATTTACTCCTAGTTGCAGTAAGGCACCTCTTTAGAGCAAGCTCTCATTTAATGTTCATTATAATCCTGAGAACTAAGCATTAGCATTATCTCTATTTTACTGATGAAACTATTGAGTCTCACAGAAATAAATAATTTGTTCAAGGTCAAAAAACTAAAAAAAGACGAAGCCAGGAATGAAAATCAGATCCAGAATCCAAAATTGTATGCTGCCTTTCTTCATGAAGAACAACCCATTAAAAAAACTACTTACTTAGAAAATAGAAGAGGAATACATTTTGAACTTATGTCACTGTATTTATATACACTCATTCCACAGACAAGCCTTTAACACAATTATTAAACCTATTCACAGATCTTAGAAATCCAGAGTTTTAAAATAAATATGCAAATAAATAATTATGTGAAAATTAAAATAAATATAGGGAAAGATTTTAAGAAGTTGAAGAACAGATGCAAAAACAATTTCAATAAAGCATGCTACTGTCAATAAGCTATGCTAGCCTAAGTCTTATTCATTGTTTTTGTCCATCTACTGTCCTAAGAATAGATAATGTATCACCATAAACAAAGGCATGTCAAAGAAATGAAATGGAGCCCTTACGGTAGAATTAGTGATTAGCACATCAGATGACTGTGCAAAGACTATGGGATAGACATATACCTGTGATGTATACAGATGGAAAGATAATCATTATTAGTGAAGAAATCAAGTAGCTACAAATCAAACACATTTATCAACAGAGCTTTACCAAGCTCCTAGGTGAATATGGAACAGAGCTTGTATCTATGGATAGATACAAGGGATCATTACAATACCATATGGAAAGGCAGCGATGTTGTCACAGTCTGTCATGGTGGAAGGAAGAAACATGAACCAGACAAACATCTCCTTTTCTTGGAGGAGGTAATTCCTGAGCTGAGATGTAAGGAATGAGTGGGTTGGTTAGGACGATGAAGGGGAAGGTCAGCTCAAGCCAGAAGGAGCAGAAATATGTAAGTCCAAAGGCAAAATAACAAAAACAAAAACTGGGTGCTGAGGAAATGACAGACGCATCAAGACTTATAAACATCTACTGTAACAGGAAAGTGGTGCCTTTGCACGACATTGCAGGTATCTTCCAACACTAAATCCTAGTGGTAAACTTAGAAACATATTCCTGAAGGCTGAGAGATGTCAAAGGCCACACAGGCGGGAACATCCTTACTACGTTTAAAGAGTAAGTGGTTCTTCTCTTTTTTTCCTTAGTTCTTTAATGTTCCATAGTCCATAGTTCAAACTCCCTCACCTTGTTCCTCTCTCACAGAGAACAAAGCTGGCCCTAGAGGATGGCATTGAGGGAGAAGATTCTTACTCATTCCAGAAAGTGGGGACTGCCATTTTCCCAGTGAACCTTTCTCTTAGGCTCACAGTGACTATTGAGTCTCACAGAAACTCAGTGTTGAAAGACTGGGAAATGTAGAGCAACTTATAATAGAGATGCTAATTTATGTTTTGCTTTTCTTCTTGTTTAACAAGACTGCAAACACTGCACAGAGGTCATGACCCAGGCAAGTTCAGGCCTTGACTTGTAAAGCATCATCTTTACAAAAACACCAAAAAAACACACACACCACATTACGAAATAATTAAATTGTGTCGGGTCATTTTGTATATTAATTAGTGGAGTAATGCTCGTGAGGAAGCTTTATCATGAAAAAGCAGCTCTGAATGTATTAATATAATAAATCACATTGGAGAACGTTTTGGAGAAAAAGCTGACAGCAGCCTAAAACAGGAAGACCAGCTCTAAAAATAAAAGTAGAGCTGAACCCAAGAGGGTAAATTCAACTTGTTAGTATGTGGCTACTAGTCTCAAGCCCACAGCGCCGAAACATGCTTCTTGATGGAAAGAAAAAAAACCGTTCCCAGCATACTCTTTACTGAGATTTGTTGGCCCTGTTGCAATAAAAAAAGGGCCTAAATAAAATGACTATCTGCCAATCGGATTATGATAAACATTGTTCCAAGGTTAAGTAAGTATTAGTTAACTAATTCTTAGTGCCATGAGAAGCAACTCAGGTGAAAACATTACCATGAAAAAGGCAGGGCTCAGTCAGGTGTTGATCCTTCAAAAAACACTTCTTTACATGATGAAGAATGAGCCAAGTACTAAGCAGTATCTAAGCCTTTTGCCAAACAAAGGCCTAACCAGATAATCCACACCCTTTCATAGGTCCTGCCCATTGATTGGCCCCAATAAACTGATTTGTAACAAAAGTTCATATGGAAGAAAGCTTTTTTTCTTCTTAAATAAAAATGCCACCAATATAATACTGCAGTGAAATGGAAGGGCTGATTTTAACCTGTGAACAAAAGTAAAGTCAGTTATGCAGTAAAGAAAGGCCATTCTTTCCATATCATTCAATGCTGAGCAAGTGTAATACACCCTTGGTAAGAAGAATTAACTGTGAACAATTGGAGACTCTGAAATGGATTAAGAAGTTTAAAAGTGCAACTCTAAACTGCTGTGTGCTGGGGGCCTTAAATTTTATTTTCTGATTGTTAGAAGTTGAGGTTTTTGTAAACACGAATGAAACATTTCAGGATATTAAGAATTTATAAACCCAGTAACCAAAAGATACAATAAATGAGTTGATCAGACCATTAACAAGAATTTTTTCCATTCAGGTACTTACGGAATTATGTGATTTGGTTTGTGTCTTCAAAGTGATTATAATTTAGCTGGAAAGAGCAAATAAATATTCAGGGACCACTACCAAGTAACACATCAGTAAATACAAATAATGGCAGAGGGGACACAGCACATGGGGACAGTTTCTTTGGGGTGGGGTCATCTAGGAAGATTCCTGTAGCACTGTGGAGACACGACAAAGGAGGCCCCGGAGGAGAAGGTGGGTCCCTAATGCTACTAAATCCTGTAAGGGTGGTGGGGCAGCTGACCCAGAGTTCGAAGGGCTGGTAACGAAGTCTCCTTGTAGAGATGGGGAGTGGGCAGCCAATAAAAAGAAGACTCAGAATGCCACACCAAGGAAGGAGATTGGGTATAAAAAGCAGCAGGAAACTAAAGAAGGTTCTCAGGGAGGAAGAACTGTGATGAAGAGAAAGATGATCCTCGTGGCCAGTGAGAAAGCTGCTGCACGAATCACATGCCAGTTCTAAGAGCAAGCATGCCAGGAGGGATGTCTGCATACCTCAGATATATGGTGGCATCCTTTTTAATGCAAGCCCAGGGCTGGCAGAAAGCAAGGGAGGAGAGGCAAGTATAGTCTCCATTGTTCATAGCTGTGCGATCCTGGCTAGATTATTTAATTTCTCAGGACTTGTCTCCTCCCCAACCATAAAAATGGGATTAAAAATCATACCTGCCTGTCAGAGTAGAGGAAGAATGAAAGGAAGTGAGAACCTGAAAAATCATCCTCTGCCTAGGATGTCAGGAATCTATAGCAGTAGGTTGCGTGGGTGAGCAGGGGACACCTGAAAATTCCTTGTTCTAACCACACAGGGCACCAGCAGCAAAAGATTCTCCAAAAGGGCCAAGATCCACTGTGTTAGGGGAAGATGAGAGCACCAATCTTCAGCTTAACTAGGCTTACGGTGAGGCCCAGACGAGGCCTGAAGCTAAAGATCAAACACCCTCTCAGAAGAGTTGGGGCAGCTGTGAGAGTGAGGGAACAATCAGTTCAGGGCAGAGGGTGTGAAAACACTTTCCTGGTAAGAGATGCTTAGCCCATCACTTATCCTAGCTTCATTCTTGAAATGGAAATAATTTCTTATATTTTACTTAGTTTGTAAAATACAGAGATATTTTTTAAAAATTCTACCTAACATAGTGCTTGTACGACTTTATTGCTGCATTTCTTTGCAAGTCTGAATCTTGTTTCTAGCCTGTCAACTCCCTTGGGGGAGGAGCCATGTTTTATTCACCTATGTTCTCCTGGTAGTTCTTAGTCCAGCAAGCCTGGCACAGAAGACTCCTATGCTCCCTCTGCCTAGAATGCTTTTCCTTTATATATCCACATGGTTCTCTCCCTCAAAGTCAAGGCGTTGTTTGAATGTCACCTCCCCCACAAGGCCTACACAAAATCACCCCCTACACCCCTTTTAAACTGCAATCCCCACTTCCTCTCCTTCCTTTTTCCTGATGTTCCCCCACAGCATGAATCACCTTTTAACATACTAAATACTTTACTTTTACTGCCTTTATTTATTGTATTTATTGCTGGTCTTCTTTCATAAGGACGGAGCTTCTATTTGGTTTTATTGACGTATTCAGGGCTAGTCTTGTACACAGAAGTTAATAAATTTGTGTTGAATGAATGAATGGTGATCTCAGTGCAGCTTTCTAGCAGATCATTCTTTGTTATGTTCTCTCTTCTGGTTCTGGAAAAATGTACATTATACCAAGTGTTCAATAGGAAAATATATTCTGAGCCATAAGGGTTGAATGCTATGATAACAAGTTTTAAAGAAAATAATCTGCCCTGGCCGGTTTGGCTCAGTGGGACTGAAGGGTCCCAGGTTAGATTCCAGTTAAGGGCACATGCCTGGGTTGTGGGCTTAATCCCTGGTAGGGAGTGTGCAGGAGGCAGCCGATCAATGATTCTCTCTCATCATTGATGTTTCTATCTCTCTCTCCCTCTTCCTTCCTCTTTGAAATCAATAAAATATATTTAAAAAAATAAAGAAAATAATCTAAAATGAATGGCATGTATGATTCATTTACAAAATAAGTAGATGCAAAGGCTGTCATAGCTCTTTCTTTTAGCTAATTAATTGATCAATCAATGATCAAGCTATTGGTTAGATAATACAGACTTCTCTAACAGAGAAAAGATAAAATTCATTAGGAGCCATTAATTTAAGCTAGTGAGATAACAAGCATTAGTAAACATCTACTGCAACTCTTGGTTCCCCCAAGCCAATGGGAAAAATTGATACCAATAAAGACAACCAGGAATCTGGACGGTGAAAGGAGAGGAATGGGGCCTCTGCATGTCCTGCATGCTTTCTGATTTCCCATGCTCAAATGTCTGCAACTTCTTCTATTTTTTTTTTTTGGGGGGGGGGGGCGGTGGTAGTTAAATGTTTATGTTGAATACCAAAGGAAGGATGTTTCAAATAAATCATGCTACAACTAGGCAGACAACTACAGTTAAACTCTCCATTAGATTTTACCCTGAAGCAAATTCTTAGTCTACTGTTTTTGCAACTATTGCAAGTAGGGCTGAGGACAATAAGGAGGGGAACTCATGATGCGGATTGGATATGAAATGAGAAACTTCACCCCAAATAATTACTATAGGCGAACAGCCCACTTTCTCATGTTAAAGAATATTTTAGTACCAGTTTGTGAAAAAAGACACCAAGTCATCAGATTTTACCCTTGGAGTAGCTCTTAACGATTACCTAGTCCTTGCCATCTCCCTCTTCTGGTTATTTTGTAGCCGAGAAACCTGGGGTAACAGGTGAAGGGATCTGTCTGAAGCTTTTATATCTGGGAGGGAGCTGAAACTGAGCTCAGGCCTCATTGATATCCACTATGCTTTGCTGTCCACTGTTCTTATTTGTGTAATTTAAAACTCATATCAGCAATAGCTGATCCTTAATTATGAGTTAGTTAGGTTAGATATATTACCTAGACATTATGACCTCTGAGCTCTTAGGAGAAAAGGTTAAATGAAGAAAATTAAATTATACTCTTAGTATCCTTGTACCAAAGGAATAGATGTGTTCTCTCATTATAAACTTAACTAAGATGACCACTGATTAATCCAAACTCCTTGACCTTTGCACCCACAGTAGATTTTTCCTACTTCTCTCAGCTTTTAGCTGCATATACCCTAAAATGACCCCTCTGCTCTAACAGGTCAATTTTCTTTTATTTAATTTATATCTCTGTGATTAAAATTTTTTTTGATTTTTTTTTTTTTTTGAGAGAGAGGACGGGAGAGAGAGAAACATCAATGTGCGAATGAAACTTCGACTGGCTGCCTCGTGTACACCCCCTACCCAGTCATGTGCCTGACTGGGAATTGAACCTGCAGGGGACAATGCCTAACCAACTGAACCACATGGGACAGGGCTACCTCTGATTTTTATCCATGAAATTCCTCTTTATTAAAATGCTTTCCAGAGTTTTCTTATAGTTTGCAATTCTCTCTCATGTTTAAAATATTTCAAAACTTGCCCTCATTTAACTCCACACAATCCAGTTTACTTCTTTAGGCCCCATCTTTCAGAACATGGATTCAACATGTCCAGTAACAATACCTCATTTATCTGGAGACCAATTTGCTGGACAATATCAACTATCCTGAACACACTTGTCCTGCAAACAGCACAAGTCCTCTAACTTCTAGGACAGAAAATAAAACACAAGTGACTTTATTCACAGGTAGTACCAACTTATCATCAGTACAGTAGGCACAGTGCAAGGGCTCATAAAACTTTGAGAGACCCACAAAAGTATTCTTTCTTTTAAAATCAGAAGAAAAAGACTTTCAGGTTGAAGAAAATGTTTTAAATACCAACAGTTAAAAAAGAAAATAATTTTTTTTTTTTTTTTACTGAAGGAAGGTACCTACAGAAGGCATAACATGGCCCTGCTTATAGGAAAGCTCCCCCAGCTTTCACCATAGCCTACTTACTCTCACTTTACAAACAACTCGTGAGTCCTAGTGGTTGCCTATCTAATTCATAGATGACCAGAAGCAGCAAATTAGAAGAGGGGGAACTGTCAGAGGCAGGAACTGATACAACTCAACTGGATTCTGCAAGTAACAGCTGATAGCAAAACCATTAAAAAAAAGAATAGGTACAAAAATTCAAAAACAAAACAAGGCAAAAACAGAGCACACTGGGCCTACTTAATGGCTACTGTGGCAATCTTATACATTCTAATAGTTCTTGCTGTTACTCATAGTATTACTGACCCATGTGATTATGGTATGTAATGATGATCCTTAATCATTAACATAGTGTTTACAATACTTTGCTTTAGACACCAAGATATACGTAGCAATTTTTTCCTTTTAAAAAAGGCTAAAGTGGTGGTAAATACACAATACACTATATAGATGATGTAGTATAGAACAGTACACCTAAAATGTATAATTTTATTAACCAATGTCACCCCAATAAATTCAATAAAAAAATAAAATAAGGCTAAAGTATAACACTTGATATTTAAAGAGGTTAAGATTCAGTCACTTGGAGAAAATGAAGCCTTTGATTTCTTATGAATTCCTATTCTTGCCTCCAGTGAAACTGAGTATGCCATATGAAGTCTACGATAAGTAACTGTACATGACATATATCCTTAAGTTCCCAAGAATCAGTCAGTATATAAATAACAAGTCTGCTGATTCTGGCACAGCACACCCTTCGCCATCCCCCCCACTGCTGCAGAGCGGGGACTCCTTTGCATGGCACAGTGGCCCTGAGAAATCTCAACACCAAGATCAAGAACTATTATTTGTGAAATGTTTGTAGATTTTCTCAGGTAAAATGGACCATGCTTGCCTTTATGTTTATATTTTATAAGAGTATATGTCCCAAACACTGAATGGATTGTGCTAAATTATCTGATGTCTTTCTGAAACTTGAATTTAATGGGGCATCCTATATTCATATCTACTAAGTCTGGCAACCCTACACCAGGCAGATTCAGCCGCACACCAGAGTGGACAGCTTGGTGAGCAGGGTGTGGGATGTTAACCCATCCTGCCACTCGACCTTGTGCACAGACTGCACAACTGAATATGTGGTCCTGGATTATGAGCTCTTTGAGGGCAGGTAAATGTCTTAATCATCTTCGTATTTCTGTAGTGTGAAACAAATGCATATCCTAGTAAAAGCATATATTCCTTAAAGTAATATTTCAGACTTGTCTATCAAAAGAAATATTTTTGGATGGAAAATAAATTTCCTATCTCCCTTCCATGAAACTTAATATAATTGTTACCATCTATCTTAGTCAACCTTAGTCACACGGCATTCAACTGTCATGAGTTCAGACTAGAAGCACAGCACTGGGCTGAATGCCGTGCGTCTCCAAGGACAACTGTGAGAGCCATTAGGAACTTTCATACGTTACTCTCAGGACCACAGGGTGTCTTACAGGCCAGACCTTAAATTAAATCAGCCTTAAAAAAAGAAATAAGGTTAAAAGATATTATATATAAACAAGTTTAGATACAAAGGTAGAGTTACTTAACTCTGTTAGTCACACAGAAAATTAGTTGGAAGGGTTGGAATGAAAGAATTTTGACAGTTATGTTAAGTTAAAAATGAAAATAATAATATACACATTGTTTTTTATTTTTCCTGATTATAAAGTAATAAATTCTTATTGTAGAAAATTTATAAAATACAGGAAATAAAGTAGAAAAAATCACCTGCAATTCTACCATTTAAGTCATAGCAGTTGTCTTTAAGATGGAGAAATACTAGAACTGCCATTTATTTTCATTCTTGAAAAACTTTCTTTTGTATATGTTTTAAAATAAACATCATCTTATAAAATGATAGATGTATTAAACTATTGAGAAGATTGGGAATTCAAATCTTTTTTACTAATAGGGTATGTGGTCAGAAAGTTTGGAGGCCATTAATATAAAGGCAATCACAATAGACAATTATGGAATACTTGCTTTTCTTTTTATAACTGAACTCTTTTTTTTCTTTATAACTGAAATCACACTATAAGAATAACTGAGGATTAAGTGCAAGGTGATTTGATAGTTATGCAGGCATTTGCTGACACAGGCTGAGTTTACATAGATAATAGGTCACAAGCTGGGTAGCCAGAGCTTTTCATCTGACTGCTGTCACTTGCTATTTCTTCCTATCCTTCCTTCCCATCATTACCCCTCTTCTTCCAGACACTTGCCCCTTCTTCCACTTGCTCCAGGGCTGGCTCAGGCAGGGTCTGTAGGAGCAAGATGGCTGGCAGCTAGAGGAAAAAAAGAAAGCTGCTACGCTCTTTCTTGCTGATATTTGTAGGACTGGCTTCTTTAGCAGTAGCCCATGGAGATGAGCTCCTTTGATGGGGTTGGCTACTTTGTTGGTTTTACTAGCAAATATTTTGTTTGTGTGTGTATGTGAGGAAAGACAGAGTTTTCTTTGAAGTGAATAATAAACTAATAACTGAGTTGTGCTTTGCCATTTACAAAGAACTATAATAAACATTTATCTTATTTAATTCTCCCAACTTAAATGTTACTATTGTTCCTACTTTACAAATGAGAAAAGTGAGGCTCAGAAATTAAGAAACTGGATTCAAATTCAAGTCTTTGCATTCTAACTCCTGTGCCATTTATACTGCCAATGCCAGTTCTATGTGTAGTTAAGAACCACCATCTTCAGAATATCCATCAACAAATATAATCTACATAGCCCAAATAGGTTGAGAGAGAGAGAGGGAGGAAGGGAGGGAGGAAAGAGGTAAGGAGAGAAGGAGGGAGGGAGGGAAGGAGAGGGAGAGGGAGACAGAGGAAAACAGAAGGTTTCCATTTCCCAATATGAGGGGGACACAGATGAAGTGGTTCTAGACCAAGTAGTGACTTGAGATCAAGGCCTGATTCCATCTTTATTCAATAACTATCAGGAATATTGATGGATTGTTCTGGACCTTTGTAAGGTTCCTCTTATTGGTTCTTCTTAGCAAATAGCTGTCATGCCATGTAGGATAACCCCCTAGGGCAATGGTCGGCAAACTGCGGCTCGCGAGCCGCGGTTTGCCGCTCTGTTGACTAATGAGCCAAATATCAACAGTACAACGACTGAAATTTCTTTTGAGAGCCAAATTTTTTTAAACTTAAACTTCTTCTAACGCCACTTCTTCAAAATAGACTCGTTCAGGCCGTGGTATTTTGTGGAAGAGCCACACTCAAGGGGCCAAAGAGCCGCATGTGGCTCGCGAGCTGCAGTTTGCCAACCACTGCCCTAGGAAATCTCCAAAGATCTGTGTACTTGAGGACAGGAGGGTAGGAAAGAAGCTGTGAAATGCTCTTCTGTTCCACCTTGAGTTAGAAGAAAGGTGGAAGTTACAAGTAACAGGTGGTTGCAGGGATAAAGCAAGTAGGTAGGCCAGTCCCTGGAGGCTGAGGACAAGTGCAATGGGCAGTGTTCTTAGAAATCTCACAATGTGGGCCAGCCCTCCACTTCTTATCCTAATGAGCTCTGAAATCTGTCTCTACTTCATTTTTCCTTTTATAACTGGGATCCTTAATCCCCAGGTCAGAATATTTGTCTTCTAAATTTCAGCAATGAGAGATGGAGAAGCAGCAACAAAAGAGGAAGAAATAGAATCTTAGATGTCAACCACTGGGCCCAAGCAATGGGAATATTCAAATCAAGCAGAGCAAACATCCATTCCCTTTTCAAAGATCTTGGGATAAGACTATAAACCAGTTGTTTATAAATGGCATTTTCTACGGACAATGGCACACTCCTACTTTTCAGCAACTTTATTCCTTATGTCTGTGTAGTCCAAATGTTTACAGAGTATTTCACTCTATAATATCTCATTCCACAATGGGGTAGGCGAGGCAGGAGAATTATCTACATGTTATAGATGAAGAAATGGAGAATTATCTACATGTTATAGATGAAGAAAAGGTTATATAGCCAGAAGATGACTGAGCTAAGACTCAAACTCAGGTTTTCTGACTCCAACTCCAATACAAAGAGTAAGTTCTGCAGAGATGGTACTTATAACTAGATTCATGGCCCCATGGAATACTATTATCAGCACTTTTCTAACACCAATGTCATGTCATAGTAATAAATGTAAGGCAATCGGGCTAGATAAAGACATTCTGAGAGCATATTCTGTCTCAGAACCATTAACATTTCTCTGATGATTAAAATTTAGGTATTTAATTCTGAATTACCTGAAAAGGACATATCCTATATAATAAAGAGGGAATATGCTAACTGACCCTCACACCATTGCAAAGATGGCAGCACCCATAGCCAACAAGGAGGGAATATGCTAATTGACTGCCCCGCCCTCAAAGATGGTGGCACCTACAGCCAGCAAGGAGGGAATATGCTAATTGACTGTCACGCCCTCAAAGATGGTGGCACCCACAGCCACAAGATGGTGGCACCCAGTCCCCTCAGCCCTGCCAGGGCGGCAGGTGCGCGGCAAGGCCGGGCCCGCCCCCAGGCAGGCCTGGCCACTCTGTGTGCCTGCCTCCAGAGTCCCCCAGTCCCCTCAGCCCCCCAGCTGCCCAGTGCTAGCCTGAGGCACAGGCAAGCCTCAGATGGCAGCTGCCTAGCCACCCAGGGCCACCCGAGGCTCAGGTAACCAGGGCCAGCCGAGGCTTGTGCTGCCAGCAGTGGCAGCAGCAGAGGTGTGATGGGGCGTTGCCTTCCCCCGATCGCTGGGTCGCCTCCTGCTCCTGAGGGCTCCCGGACTGTGAGAGGTGGCAGGCCGGGCTGAGGGACACCCCTTCCAGTGCATGAATTTTCATGCACTGGGCCTCTAGTATGTCTTATAATTTTCTTGTATTCATGAATAACTATTATAGATGTGCTCTACCAACAAAACCCTATTTTAAAAACATGACTTTTGTTTGGCAAGTATCTGTAGTCATGTTTTATAAAAGCATTCACCAAATTTCTTTTACTGTTTTTTAATGTATTTGAAATTATTCTACACATACAGTCATATATCACTTAACAATGGGGATATGTTCTGAGAAAAGTGTCATTAGGCAATTTTGTCATTGCTTGAACATCGCAGAGTATACTCACACAAACCTAGGTGGTAAAGCCTACAACTATAATTATATGTGTTACACTTTTATACAGCTAGTAGCATGGTAGGCTTGTTTCTACCAGCATCACTACAAATATATGAGTAATGTGCTGTGCTACTATGTGATGGCTAAAATGTCACTAGGCAATAGGAATTTTTCAGCTCCATTATAGTCTTACTACAGGCCCGGTGTACAAAATTCATGCATGGGGGGTGTGTCCCTCAGCCCAGCCTGCACCCTCTCCAATCTGGGACCCCTCTCACAATCCAGGACTGCTGGCTCCCAACTGCTCGCCTGCCTGCCTTCCTGATTGCCCCTAGCCACTTCTGCCTGCCAGCCTGATCACCTCCTAATCACTACCTTGCCAGCCTGATTGAAGTCTAACTGCTCCCCTGTCAGCCTGATTGCACCTAACTGCCCTCCCCTGCTGGCCTGGTCACCCTTAACTGCCCTCCCCTGAAGGTCTGGTCCCCCCTAACTGCTCTCCCCTGCAGGCCTGGCCGCCCAACTGCTCTCCCCTGCAGGCCTGGGTCCCCCCCAACTGCCCTTCCCTGCAGGCCCAGTCACCCCCAACTTCCCTCCTCTGCCAGCCTGGTCACCCCTAACTGCCCACCCCTGCAGGTTTGATTGCCCCCAACTGCCCTCCCTTGCAGGCCTGGTCCCTCCCAACTGCCCTCTCCTGCTGGCCATCTTGTGTCCACATGGGGGCAGCCATCTTGTGTGTTGGCGTGATGGTCAATTTGCATATTACTCTTTTATTAGATAGGATAGGACCACTGTGGTATATGTGGTCCATCATAGACCAAAAAGTTGTTATGCAGTGCATGACTATATATTATATATGAGTTCAATTTACAGAGAACTTTGTAAGACAATCTACTACTAAGCAAAGTAATTTATAAAGAATTACTAGTATATAAAATATAGCAGCCATGTCATGTCATTGACTTAGTAAATGGAAAAATCAGGCTACTAAATTGTCAAGCATCCTCCATTTTTTTCCCCCCAATAAAGAAGTCAATGCAAAAGTCACCACTACATCAGTGATTGCGATTAATGTGTCTGGCAAAATGACTAAACCTCTTTCCTAAAGTGGTTATATATCTTCTTGAGTCATATTATAGTCATTAGCCAGAGTTAATTTTGAACAGATAGATGGGGAGATACTCATGTTTAGGCCTGCACAATTTGGAGTCTCTTCCATTATCTGCTTATTTTGCTAAAGCAACCCTAAGCTTGAAGAGTTGCTTAATATTACCAAGACTTCCTAATAACATCTCTGAAGTAAGAGGGTACGAAGATGTCATAAGGATTACATAAAAAGCAATCTTGTCTACAGACCAGTAATGTTAAAATGAAACCATGGAGAAGCAAGTATGTCTGCCCGAGTTCCCACTAGGGGCTTACTAACAGTTTCTTTTGGTTCACACATTATGCCGTCCTAGCAATAAACTTTACTTCTTTCTTATTAAGTAATATTCCTAGGTGCCAGAGCAGCAAGGAAGTTATTTTTTTAGAAACAACTTTATACTTTAGCTAAAATTCTGTTAGGTCTGAGTTTTTCAGTAATAGTGCTACGAATTTAGAGTGACCTTTTTTTGTGAAAGTTTACATTTTCCTAAGAGTTATCCAACTGGTATGCCTATGAGTTACAGATGTACTAAAATATCAATTCTCATCTGCACTTGGGAAGGCTGGAGTGGCTGTATCTCTGGCCAGTGAGTGGCCTCATACCTTTACCCAAGCACAATATCAAATGTTATCATTTTCTGTATGCCGTGATCTGAAAAAGGCAGGGAAGCACTGAACTGAACAAGGAATGGTTCTCCAAAAATCACAAGGCTATTCCGGTATATATGGACGTGGTCTTCCAATTGGATTTCTGAAAGTGTCAAGTAAACCTAGTGTTAAAGCAGTCAAGTCAATGGGCTTATCGACTCTCATACTTGTTGAGGAAACTAAGAAATCATGTCACTTTACAGCCTGAGGAGTTCCTTTTTAGGCACTTTACTCTGTCTCTCCCACCCACACTCAAAAAAGAAGGCACCAGAAGCAATCAGTGAGGAAAACAGTAACGTCGCTGGGGTGCAGGTTGCGGGAAGGTTTACCTGGCCTTCCCCCTTCACTCCTGCAGCTTCCTTGACATTAAGACTAAAGCTTTCGTCCTCCTGATTGTGAAAAGCACATTCCCCTCAACTTCCATAAATCTGTGAAACTTGAAAAGAGCCCCAATGTCATCAAGTAAAAGAGCTGGCTTTAGGACTCTCCATGGAGGAGGGGTGTCTTCAAGCCTCTCACTGTTAAGCCGGACATTTCCTAACACTGGACAAATTGTACGTCCAGCTCAGGGAGGGTGAACTGCAGTGGTCTTTTACCCTCCAAGCCAATTGTTAGCTTTTCACAGGAATCAGCAGGGAAGCACATGTGAAACCTCTGTGGTGACGGTGAGCACCCCCATGCCTTGTGTGACTCTGCATGTAGATGAAGCAGCCTGGAAGCTTTCTTAGCTGCTGCTGCTGAGTTCTCAGAGCAGCCCTTTTCTCTGGCGTGGCTCCCTGCTGGGACAGCCCTTTTCAATTTTTCTATCCCCCCTCCATCTCTTCTCCTGCAGAACACAGGGAAACTTGATTGAAATAAAGACCTAGGGAACATGTTTTATTTTCTCCTGTTCAATCCATTTTAGAAAAGCTTTTAATTGGTTTTAAAAAGATGCTAAACAAAATGTGATGATGTTTTTCAGTCTTCATGAACTATGGATACCACTTTTTATACTTTCAAAGGGCTAATAAATCAATCATGAAATTAACTCTCCAGCTAAATTTAAAGCAAATCCACTGAATACCAGATCATTAAAAATCTATGCATTTACTTAGAAAATTTTTAAAAGAAAATTATCCTAGTAACTGAAATCTGACTTGAATTTTTAGTCCTACACTGAAAATCCAAGACCAAAGCAATCACAAAGGGAAAAAAGGAAGGCTTGTGAACCAGTTTTAATAAGCCAATTTACAAGGAGGCAGGGGAATGGGGGAGGGGGAGAAGTAGAAAAGAGAATATCTCGATACATAACAACATAGTGCCCCTGAAGGGATTCTTTTATTTGAGCATGTGCAAACATGCACAAAATCTTTCTGTGTGAAAGCAGGAATTATAACAAATGCAAAGTTAGGGATTCTGTGGCTGATATGATTACTCTATTGTATACATGTACAGTTGCTTTTTTAAAAGAAAAATGCCCGCAACCTTTCCGTTTTCTTGACAGTATTAAAATAATAGCTTTCTACCAGTCTATGCATTTCTACAACATTCAAATTTATATACTTTAATATTTAATTAAAAAAACTAAAAAAGCTAAATGCTTCTACTCTAGAATGACAAATATTCTTGAAACTGGATTAGCTTGAAAATTTTCTCCTATTTTCCTGAGAGAATACAAACTAATTTTAAAAAGCAAGGTGATACAGAGAAAGCACATTTTCATTTTGTTAAATATGCGCCAACAAGAAATATTTCAAACATTAATTTATTCTGCCACTGATTCACTTATACAGGAGGTCATCTAGCAGTCCAGGTCAGAGCCACCAAATTCTCATTAATGACAGGCTGGTATTCTCTTAAATGAGATTCCCTGCCATTTCCAATCACTAAAGCGATCAGATCTATCTTTTATTTCTATGTATTCCTATGCCCTTTTCATTCCTAAGAGAAATACATTCCACATCCAGTTCCTGTTTCTAGGATTTCTCCAAGATGGCCCAGGTGTGCTGGGTGCTCACTCCTTACTTCTATCTCTTTATGTAATCCTCCTTTCATCACTTAAGTGGTTTCTGAAACCACTTTCTTTTTTTGGTGACCATTTTATTGAGATATATTTTACATAAAACACAATTCACTGATTTAAAGTGTACAATTCAATGGTTTTTAGTATACCCAGAGATATGTGAAATCATCACCACAATCAATTTTAGAACATTTTCATCACACAAAAAGAAAGCCTATACCAATTAATAGTCACTTCTTATTCTCCCTATCCACCCCTCCCAGGCCTAGAAAACCACTCACAAATCTCCTTTCTGTCCCTATGGATTTGCCAATTCTGGACATTTCACATAAATAGAATAATACAATATGTGGTCTTTTGTGACTGGTTTCTTTCACTTAGCATAATGTTTTCAAGGCTCAGCCCTGTTGTGACATGTATCAGCACTCATTTCTCTGCATTGATGAATACTAATCCATTGTATGTACCACATTTTATTCTGTTTGATGAACACTTGGGTTGTTTCCACTTTTTGGCTGTTATGAATAATGCTGCTATGAACATTCATGTACAAGCCTTTGGGTGGGCATATATATTCATTTCTTTGGGGTCTATACTTAGAAGTAGAATTGCTGGGTCACATGGTAACTATGTTTAACCTCCTGAGGAACTGCTAGACAGTTTCCAAAGGCCACATGATTTCATATTCCCACCAACAGTGTACAGGTTTCAAATTTCTCTATATGCACTTGTTATTACCTGACTTACTTGCATTTTCCTGATGGCTAATGATGCTGAATATCTTTTCATGTACTTATTGGATATTTGAACCTTACTTATTTTTTAATCTTTTCACTTAAATCATACCTTGCTAAATATAAACTACAGCAACAGTAAAATAATCCCACCAAAATGAGGGTACACTAAAAAAACATTTTTTTTGAAGAGTGTAAGATAATGTTTCTTTCCTCACAAATCTTACAATTATTTTTACAAAATAGAAACAGTTATTCCTGAGTGTTTAAAATGTTGCAGGTGCCCAGCCAGAGTGGCTCAGTTGGTTGAACATCGTCCAGTGCATGGAAAGGATGCTAATTCCATTCCTGACTAGGGCACATACTTGGGTTGTGGGTTCGATCCCCAGTTGCAGTATGTATGGAAGGTAACCAGTCAATGGTTCTCTTTCTCCTCTCTCTCTCTCCTCTTTTCTTTCCTCTTTCTCTCCTCTTTCCTTTCCTCCCTCTCTCCTCCCTTCTCTCTCTCTCCCCCCTTTGCTCTCCTCCCCTTCCTCCCTCTAAGCATGTCTTTGGGTGAGGATTAAAAAAAAAGTTGCAGGTCATTTGTTAGTATGTCCTGTTTATTTCTATTAGTATCCATTTTGGATTAGCTAATTCTCAGCTAGGTGTATAGTATTTAACTATGCAAAGAACGGGCAGTTTGAAAAATACCACTGAAAAATTCTTCTTCTCTCTCCCAAATGATTTTTACCATACATTCATTTTAGATAAAAAATTAAAATATTACAAGAAATAAACTTAAATGCCTGGGAAAATTCTCCAAATCTCTTAATTTTTAAAATGCCGATTTCATTAAAAAAAGGATTTTTTGGTATATGATGTATTTATATACTGAGGTTATTTCTTTTCATTCTAGCAACTTTGAATATATTTATATATTTACTGAAGAAATCAGAGAAGGAAAAAATATTCTTACTTCTCTAACTTCAGTGTAAGTATAAGCTAAAACTCTAATTACTGGGAATAATAGTTTATGGAAATAAGATTTAAAAATCCTTTCACAATGCAAATATGTAATAAAATTTCAAGGTTGTTGTAGGTTATGTTTATTTTCACTATTCTAGAAATTTAAAAAAAAACACTAAAATAATCCAGACAAGTCCTTTCCTCTAGGAGTAACACACTCATACAACACACACACACACACACACACACACACACACACACGCACACATACACACAATTTAAATTGGATTTACCAGCTTAATATTAAATATTTCCCATATAGTCTATGTCTCTAATTTCAAATATGAGATTCCCATACAGACATTAAGATATTTTTCAAGTTAGTACTCAGTCCCTTTGTATCTGCCTTTGATTGGTATTTCTTCGAGGTTGCAGCACACAGAATCAATCAAGAGAATTCATGTCATAGACAAACATGCTCTGGCAGCCTCTACATAATTAACATATTTAACCAGCCCTCATAGGTTAGTTTTAAATGTGTTAAGCTATCAAAATCACCAGTCTCCAATAGCCAGATCAGTAAAAATGTAACCACATGAACCAAGATCCTGGCTATAAACTCACTCTTTAAATATGCCACATGTCACAAGAAAAACAACTCAAATTCATCTATAAAAATGAAAAAAAAACACACAAAACCTGCCTATAGGAAATACATTTCCCCAAATAAAAATTCTCAGAAAACCTATGAAATGATAAAGGAAACAAATGAGAGCATGTGTTTAATCCCTCCCACATTAATATCATAATCTCGCATAGGAAACGAAAGGGCATAAAGATGTGTTATATGATGGGGAACTTAAACAACAAAACAGAATGCTAACAGAAACTAAGCTTTTGAAACCTTCAGAAAAGGAATGCAAAACTTCTCTGACTGTTAAGAAAATCATTTACCTTAAGACAGAAGGCCAGACCAGATGACCTTTCAAAATCCCTCAAAAGAATTTTATGCATTTATTATAACCTGCTTATTTAGAGAGAGTGTACCATTATATGCAATTTACTGAAAAAAGTCTGTGAAGATGTTCCTTATATTATTTTTACCTGAGGAGGAGCCTTTTTCAGTAACACAAGAAGAGCCTGTAATACCAGATTAGAAAATCGAGGGCCAATAGGGACATAATCTGAAAGAGAAATATTACTATGCTTAGGGATTTGATGCACATATTCCAAACATTCATATTTTTCTACATCAAGAGCAAACACAGTTCTAGAAACAGTCATGTAATGAATGATATTAAGAAACAAATACCTGAATAATTTGAATGCATAAAATATTATATAACAACTCTTTTCTGTAAATTTTTTAAAAGCTTCTAAATATACATTTTGAATTCATATAGACATATTCAGAGACAGGTTTATTTAAGGGAGAAAAAATCCGCAAATGTATTTACTAAGCAGTTCCAAGAAATTACTGCAAACTATGGCAATACAGTAAGTAAACAGGCAACAAAACACCATACCAGAAAATGGGTAGAGGGGGCAATGGTACGTAATAATAATGTATGAAAGGTACTTCAATATAACTGAAAAGATGTTAGAGCCACTAAGATTGGTCCTCAGATGGTGAAGAACAAAGAACTTGCTAAAAGAACGTTTTACCTGTTAAATTTCTACCACTCCTTCAAGGTTTTGCACCAATGCCAGCTCCTTAGCTTTCTCTGCCTGTTGTACATGCACCCATGCCCTGTGCTTAGAGCTACCTTCAGGCATCAGCCCTCTGAAGTCAAGTGTTCCTTCCCTTCTCTGATTATCCAGAACAATGGCACATTCTACTTTGCATTAATTTTTGCCAATATATGTTATAACGACAGACAGCATCTTATTTTTCTGAGACCTAATTATGGCACAGTAAGGGCTCAGCAAATGTTTGGTGAATAAATGAACAAACAAGTACAGATAATAATTTCATACAAGTGAAAATATACTCAGAGGGCACACATTCCTGACCTAGTAGTGTTGCTATGACCACACATTTCAATTGTGTTTAGATAAAGGCATTTACACAGAGCTATGAGTATGTGCCTAAAAGCTTTTAAAGAAATAATCCTATAAACTGGGCTAAAATATATTAAAAATAGCAGACCAAAAACCCAAGTCATTAGATAAAACTATCAATTTAAAAAATCTCACTGATATACCTGCTTTGCTTTTTAAACAAATATTGCCGTAAGAAACAGAAAAATAAATGGGAAAAATGTAGTCAGCATAGATAACTTGAAATCATTTCTACACCAGTGTGGATAGCTTAAGGAATAAGGGATTAATCAGGCAGATGTTAGTATTTTCAGAGGTTTATTAAGTCACTAGGTGGGTTCAATTTCAACCATTTATTACAACATCCTGAGCCACTGTTATAATAAGTTTATTCCAGAGTTATCTAATTTATGGAATGAAATAAAATCAAAGAATAATCCTTTTCTGGAATTTATTTGTAGATTACACGTTTTGAGTTGAGTGCAGGGACTTATTCACCTCTGTATTCTGTAAGAATGCATATAAATGTTTAATAAATATTTTAAAAAATTACCACAGAGCACTTTTAACTTTCAGAATGTTTTCAACATTATTATATAAATTTTGTTTTCACAATTACTCTATGGGATAAGGAAGGAAGCGGTACAGTCTTTTATATCCCTTTTATATCTCTTTTATAAGAGCAGAAACTGAGGTAACAGAAAGCTTGCCGCTTCTGCCCCAAGTGTTATCTCACTCTAGTTGTAAACCCTACTTTTCATTAGCTCTGTCAAGTTCATAAGTGAAACCTCTGAGCTACAGGCACCAAATACATCCATCAACAAAAATTACTAATCATTTATTATGGGCAGGGAACTCTGTAGAAGATAGAAAATATTACGAGACAGGAGTCCTTACAAGAAAACAACTTATAACGGAGTTATAGTCATAAGGCATACTTAACATGAATGCCATCATTAACTAGAGAGAAAAGAGATAATGTTATATTTCCTTATAGGACAAAGAAAGGTATTTCTATTGCCTTATAATTTACGAATACCTGTTATTTTTCTTCTTATAAGCTGTGAGACATTGGCTATAATATGGCAAAGATAGTACAATAGCAAATGTAATGACTCACCAAGCAGTCTCTCAATATCATCCACAACTACACAACTGAGCTGGGATTTGTATGCATCATCAAAGATCTGGAAGGAAGCAAAACCATTTATTATCTCACTGCTCTCCATAATTATGACAATTTCTAAAAAGATTAAATGTTGTTAATTCTTCAGCAATAACTAAACAAATCACAGTAAAACACCAGTATTTCAGACTACATTAAATTAGAATTTAAAGGATAATAGGATTTTAGAACTAAAAGAGTTCTTGCATTTTAAGAATGAAAAAAATTGAGACCCAAAGCAGTTAAATGACTTGGCCAAAATGATACTAGATTATGGCTATGTACTACCTGGGATGCTGAGAACAGACAAATCCTGTCAAGTTTATCACAAAGGTCTCTCCTATCTATGTCAGGAGCATGACTTCAGTGTTGTGACTCAAAAGCCAGATGAAGCCACAAGGGATCCTATATAATAAAAGGCTAATATGCAAATCGACCAAACAGCAAAACGACCAGTCGCTATGACGCACACTGACCACCAGGGGGCAGATGCTCAATGCAGGAGCTTCCCCCTGGTGGTCAGTGTGCTCCGACAGGGGGAGCACCGCTCAGCCAGAAGCCAGGTTCACGGCTGGTGAGTGCAGCGGCAGTGGTGGGAGTCTCTCCTGCCTCCGAGGTAGTGCTAAGGAGTAGGGAGCGGGTCTAAGCCGACAGGTGGGCAACCCCTGAGGGATCCCAGACTGCAAGAGGGTGCAGGCCGGGCTGAGGGAACCCCTCACCCCCAGTCCACAAATGTTGTGCACCAGGCCTCTAGTATGTAGAATAAAATTGGATGTCATTTTATTATCTGTAAGAACTGTGACTCTTTTAAGCAGGAGTAACATTGAAAGAACAGAAGCTTGTCAATTCAAATCAGACCATAATGGTCAGTGTTTACAAAAGAATGAAAGTTGGTTATAAAGGACTAGATAGATCTGGTTCTACCTTTAGACTCTGACAAAAGATAATAGTACATTGTCTTTGATAGCCAAAGAAATGGACACTAAACCAAGCAGTGAAAAAGTTATACCCTGATAAGGACGTAGCAATCACAAGCCAGATAAGAGAATTCATTTATGTAAAAATTGAATATAAGCACCCAAGGCTTTGAGACCAGCCTTTTTATAAATGTTGGGGGCTCCTTTCTAGCAACTATAACTATAATGGGGCTCAGTGCATCCCATTCGTGTCATCTGTAATTAATTCCTGCATCCAAGCCCAAGCTCTCTGGTTGATAAGTAACCTCAGTGACCAAGATGTAACTCTCCCTTCCATCTTGCTTGGGGTGACATAATATTCCTTAGCAGCTATCTTTTAACTATGTAAGATTAAGAGTTAGGTATAGAAATAAAGTAAATCAAACCAATAAAATTAATATTTTTCATACTAAATTTGAAGACAACCTGTGTATACTTCGTCTTTAAAATATTTGCAATAATTAAGAGAATTTACCATATTAGATTACTAGATTAGCCTTGCTAGTTCAATTTGAAATATGCAATTGAATAATTAATTCTATGTTGGAAGGCAAAAGATAACTTTAATAGCCTTGCAAATGGTAAAGATAATCTAAGATTACCCATACTTATGTTTTAATTAAATTTATTATTAAATAAATGTAATTATATACTTACTTTGAAATTTAGAATATTTTTTGTTAGACAAACAGCTAAAGTACTTCAAAGAGAAAAGAAAATATTTTAAATGTGGAAATATAGTTTAAGATACTTAAAGAAATTTAATTAAACTGTAAAAGTCCCCTTTTAAGTAAATGCTAAATTTTTCTGAACTTACAAATAGAATAAGAGATGTAAGTAGACTTTTTAAAAGTTTGCTTACTTTTGTGTTAAAAACTCCTACATGATATAATTTTGATATGTTGTTGTATTTTAATTTTTTAGATCACAAATTAGCTACAGATGATCTTTTCTGTAGGTAATTGATGGGAATATGTGCCACAACTGGGGTAGGGATCAAATCCAAAACCTGGATATGTGCCCTGACTAGGCATCAAACTTGCCAACTTTTGGTGTACAGGCTACTATCCAACCAACTGAGCCATAGTGGCCAGGGCTACATATGGTCTTTTCTATGCTCAAAAGTCACCTTCAAAGATGAAAAACAAACAAACAAACAAACAAACAAACAAAATTTTTTTAAAAAAAGCAAAAAACAACTCATGTTGACAATCTAGATCATAAGATCCTCCCCAGCACACTATGTTCTGTAAGGTAGGCACTGTCTTCCCAAGTATTATGTCTCCAAGGTCTGATACTTCACTGGTACTTAATCCATGTTTGCTGCATGCATGCATAAAAGAAAGCATGCTTGAAAGAATAGCTCTGTTGCTTTACTTTGCACCATTCCCTATACCCCTCAGTCATTCTCCCACACTGTGTCACAATCCCTTCTACCCTTTCTTCCTTAGCTATCTGTCACCCCATTGGATTGTGAGGTAGATAAAAATGATAAAATGTATCATTTTCTGGAAGGAGCTTTCATACGAGTCACTGTATGATTGACCATACTCCTTTTATCCTGATTGGCTATCATGGAATCACATGTGAGATGGAGCCTCTGCTACTAGCTTGAGTCTCTGAGAAACTACAATGAACAGAGCTCTGCCTCTGAACCATGATGGACATGTACTGTGAGCAAGAAATAAACTCTGCTGTAGTAAGCCACTGAGATTTTGGGATTGTTCATTAGTGCAGCATAACTTAGCCTAGCCTGACTGATACAGAGGTTTATGGAGTCAATGCTGTGTTCCTAAATTTAGCAAGTGACAATTAAGTTGAGACCTGAAGGATGAACAACCAGTGGAAAACAGGGAAGAAAATGTTCTAAGCAGAGTATACTGGGTATTAGGGGGCAGAGGTGAGAAAATTCAGGAGCACTGCAGGAACTGACATAGTCAATAAGAATTAAAATGAAGGGGGGTCAGTGTTGGTGTGATGTGTGTGCAGAGTGGTGGGTGAGAGATGAAGTGGAAGAGAAATGGAAGAGACAATGGAAAAGTTTGGAAGCAGTTCCCCTATGGTTCTTTGCTGTTTTTTGAAGACTGAACCAATACAGTAGCCAATGTGGTAGCCTATAAACTCAGGTGATTTCAAGGATTCACTAAAAATAATGCTTTATTCTTCAAAATTATTTTTTTCAGAATTCTACTGAAGGCTCTGATGTAAGTATTTCATTCTTTCTGTCAAGCTGTAATATCGTGATTTAGAGCCACAGGAGCCTGAGACACTACTTTCTACATTTTCCACAAATCAGCCCTTCTCCGTTCTCAAAAACAATGTAGAGTTTACATGGCTATAGGGACCTTACTGAGAACAATGCTTAGGTCTAAACTGATGATAAATTGCTAGGTAGTCTCACCAACTTAGATACTGTGATTCATAAAGCATTACACATCACTCCACAGTTGACTGCATGGGCTACCTATGACATTTTAGGGAACAAAATACCTACAGCAGTCATTCAATGCAAAGTAGGGTTTTTTTGTTTGTTTGTTTTTGTTAATTCCCCCCATGAGGATGTTTTTTCCATTGCTTTTCAAAGAGAGTGGGAGGAAGGGAGGGAGAGAAAAGAAGAGAGAGAGAGAGAAACTTCCATGTGAGAGAGACACATCAATTGGTTGCATCTTGCATGCACCCTGACCAGGGATAGGGAGTGAACCACAACCCAGGTATGTGCCCTTGACTGGGAATCGAAACCAAGACCCTTTGTTGCATGGGCCAACACTCTTACCATTGAGCAACACCGGCCAGGGCTAAAGTAGTTTTTTTTTACAGACAGCTCTTAATGCACTAATTAGTATCATGGGGAGAGGAGCTCTCACAGGTGACTCTTAACAACATACTAACCATGACAAAGGCAGTGCAATTCCAGTTGTAACTTGACCAGTTTCAGTTGACCAGTCAACTGAAACTCCTTCAGGTAGCAACTCCGCTCTAATTTAAATACACACACCCCATTCACTTCATACATACTGTTTTCCTTATCTAGTCACTAGTGTAATGTAAGGTCATCACTCTTCCCCTGGATTCATGTTTTCTGCCTAATTTCCTCAGCTGCTTCCATTCTCAGCTTCCTGGTCCAGGCCCCAGCAGAGCATTCACTAAGAAGATACTCAGATTCAACTGGCAAATATCTGGGATTAGCTGCCAGACTAAAATATAAGTGAGACATTTACACACTAAGCTGGGACGTTCTACTGCAACTTTGTGTAGATAAATCCAAAAAGGAGGAGAAATACTAGAAGAAAAGATGCAAAAAAGGTAAAGCTGTACAAACTGCCTGGCTAGAATATTACAATTGGAAGTGCCAAACTTCTCACCAGTACCAGCATACAGCAGATACAGAGTGCTTGCTCCAGATCAAATGATGCCAACACAACAGTTAGCCCGGTGGGCTGAAGCTGAGGCTAATGGTTGTGTCTTACAGACTCTTTAAAAAAATAATTTAAATTCTTATCCTCTCATTTAGTAAGATGAAAGTATGATACTCAAGCCTTTTCTTGCTGGAGAGGTTATCACTAGGGGATCACATAAGTTATCATGCAAACCAGGACACTTGAAAGGGGAGAGATGTTAATAATCACACTGGAACAACAGGTAAAAACCAGGATTGCTCAAAGCAAACTGTAGTGTATGATCATCCTAGTTTTATCAGGGAGTTTCCTGTAGAGCAAGTAAAATTATCAGTGTGTAGATATAAATATGTATACATATTTATAAATATAGTCTTAAAAGGAAAGAATTGAAGAAAGAAAAAGTGTGGCCCTGGCCAGGTAGCTCAGGTGGTTAAAGCATCATCCTGATATGCCAAGATTTGGGGTTCAATCCGGGATCAGGGCAGATACAAGAAGCAACCAATGAATGCATAAGTAAGAAGTGGAACAACAAATTGATAGCTCTCTCTCTCTCCCTTCCTCTTTCTAAAATCGAGGAAGAAGGAAGGAAGGAAGGAAGGAAGGAAGGAAGGAAGGAAAAGTGTGTTATCAGTCAACAAGGAAAGAATGAGGACTATTCTAGAAGATGAAGAATGTCTCTAGAAAACAGAATTAGTCTATTTCTCGATGTGGACACAATGAGATTGTCATTAAACTCTCTGGTACCACCTCTCTCATGTGCAAAGGTAGGTAGTGGTCATAAGAGACAACCTAGAATGTGGGGAGCCTGGGCTTGAGGCAAGAGCAGGCTGGCTGCACTCTAAGCACTGAGGAAAAGGAGGTGTAGGGCTCCTGATGCACCAGGGTGAGGGGCAGGTCTGAATATGGTCCTCAAGGACACTGCAAGCTCTCAAGGCACACAGCCCACTCCTGGAATCTTCTGACCAGCTGGGAGCCACCTGTGTGCAGGGGAATGGCAGCAGCTGCAGACCCTGGAGTCCACATGAATACAGATGGGAACACATCAGTATTAGCTCCATGTCAATCTCAGCCTTTCAGAATCACAACTACAGCAGGCGTGTTCTAAGTAGACTCTGTCCTCTATTTTCTATAACCTCTTTAGTGCTCAGAGGCAAGTGAAGCCAAATTCTCTGCTCCTTTAGGGGCTGAAAGAGTTCATCTTAATTCTGAAGTGGTTGGCGGCAAGTACCTAGTTAGTAGGAATCTGATGACTTAGAAAATCCCTAATGCGGTAAATCTGTCAACAATTAGCTGAAAGCATACTCTAATCATATTTGGTAGCATATAAAAACGTAAATGAGCAAATTCAAATCAGTGCTATCAGTAATAATCTCTAGTTTCTAAAAATAACTTGGGAGTAAACCAAGCAAACATTAGCTGTCTTCTAATGAAACTGCCTCAGGAAGTGGACCTAAACTTTTGGCAAAGCACTAAAGATTCCTGGAATGACCTTAAAATCCTTTATTTGTTCTCCCTGCTTTTCAGGAAAAATTCTTACATTTTCACATAACGCGAGCCACAGAGTGAGGTAGTCTTTAATAATATAAAAAGCCACAAAGTCTGAAAGTTCTACTAAAGATCTGTTCCATCTTCTTTTGTGCGCCAAACAGATACAAATACCAAAAGACAACATATATTGAACAAAACAAAAACAAGCGCCCGCTACCCCCAGCCATGCAGGGACCTGTAATCACTTCCGGAGTGTCCACTTTTCTCAGTTAATGCATGCACAAACTTCAACAAACCAGTTACATGATATATTAGGATGTTAACCAAAAACATCCAAATTCTGTTGCTTAGTAACTGCTGTCAAAAGATCCAATTTCCAGCTCTGCTCTTTGTATGGACTAAACCCCGAAAAGGGGAGGATTAGGCACCATAATTCTGTTCTGTGAAGACTACAATTTGCAGTGGGATTTACAGGAGGAGGATATTCAAAGAAGATTATTTCTTTCATGCAAAGCTAGTAGAAAGGAAAATGTCTTCCATTAATTTTCAATCTTTTAAAAGCAAGGATATGTTATTAATGGGTATAGTTTTATAAATCACTCATATTTTTACTTAATTTTATTTAAGTAATTTAGTCACATCAGATTTTTTTTTTTGTATACTCAAAAAGCTTCAAGATTAGGTAATGAGTTAAAATCAAAATTTATTGCTTTGTCCTTTTGTTCATTTAATGACACTAATAGGACTACTACAACAAATTTCTAAAAAAAGTATAGATGCAAAAATGAACACTGGAATTAAAATTTTAAAATAGAATGAAGTTGGGAAAACAAACATGAACGGGGGAAAGATCTGCAAATACTTCAGATATCTGAACGGAACATATGGTACCCCCCAGATTGAGGACAATACCTCATGCATACTGGCAGTGGTGAGAAGTTGACCTCTGGAGAAAGAACTCATTAAGCAAATTAAGAGCAGTGCAAGGTAAATGTTAGAATAATTGAGAATAAACTACTTTCATACATTATAATACCATCCATATGTGAACAAAAAGCAATAGTTAATTACAGTGAAATCGTAGCTGCTCATTAAAACAAGTCTAATAGCCCTCCTTACTAACAAAAACTCTTATCTCTTAGTTTAAATAATAAAATGGTATACAGAGATAGTCTATGAATTAACTATTCAGACCATCCTTCTTTAACAAAAATTAATGTTATAATAATTCCCAGTTTCACAAACTATTGCCATTGTAAAACATATTAAAAAATCTTTAAAACTGAGCATTTAGTCATGAAAACGTGGCTGAAGAAATACTTAAATGCCAATCTTTTATCTATGAAATTAGCAAAAAAAAATTTTCATAACATTAAGTGTGGCTGAGAGTCCCAGGAAACTGAGACTAAAATGATGGGGTGCTAGCATAAATTGGTTCAACTTTCTAAAGAGGTGGGGTCCTATAAATCATTATTATTTTGGCCTAAGAGTTTTGGTAGCAGTATTATTAAAAATATTTAAATTATTCATATTCTTACCTTAGCAATCCTGATTCTGAGAATTTATTCTAAGGAAATAGCCAAAAGTGTATGTACAATAATAATAAGTAAAAATAACCATCGCACTTTATCAAGCACATATATCACAAGGCATTGTGCAATACTTTACATAGATTACCATTTCATTTAATTCTCATAATAACCCATAAGGCAGCTATTACTATTATCTTAATTTTATAGATGAGAAAACAGAGGCTTATAGTCAAGAAATGTGGTGGAGCTGGGATTCAAATTCATATCTATTTGAAATCTAAGCCCAAGTTCTCAGCTAGTAAAATATAATGCTTCTCTAAGAAAATCTAATAAGAAAATGGTGACAGTAATTTCCCTAGTTTAGTAGTTCCACAGAATATCATTTGTAATTGGGGAGAAAAAAACTGGAAACAACCTAAATGTTCAATAATAAGGGAATGCTAAAATGGGTATTGTATAGCTATTAATTTAATATAATAGTGAGATACATTTCTATGATATTGAAAAAAGTTCACAATGGAGGGGCAGGTGGAAGGACTGAGCAAAAGAGAAAAAAACTAAAAAATAAATAAAAATTAAAAATAAAACCCAGATAAGAAAAAATGACAACACACAAAAGTTCATAATATATTAAGTGAAACAAGACAGTTTAAAACAGTACATCCAGTGTGATCCCCAATGCATAATGTGTGTGTGTAAGTGTGTCTGAGCAGAGAAGAAAACTGAAGGACAAACATGAACTCATTTTTATTTTTTCCTAATTTGGGGGTGGAGTTTGTGTGTGTGTGTGTGTGGGGGTGGGGGGCACTTATAAAGAAAGAATGGTCCTCTCCAGAATGATAAAAACATTATAAATTATTTGTGCTCTGAGAAAAAAAATTAAAAATCTTCCCATCCTCACACTACAAATAGAGGGAAGACAACAGTGGTGGGAGGTAGACTAGAACTACTTAAGAATGGCATTTATATTTCATTTTTAGAAGCAACCTGAAAAACTTAGCACCTTTAGACTGGTTTGAGCCCTCAGGCTTTTGTCAACCTATCATTAGGCAACAATGTGGAAATTATTTGCAGAGAAAGATTCTGCAATATTTCCAATATAGTTCTAAGACACCTATGCTTCATTCTTTCGCTGTTCTGTACTTTAGTTTCAGGGAATAAAATCTTTTCCCCAAGGAAAACCAAAAAGTTGAATATGTATTTATTATACTGCTGAAACAGAAAACATTTCTGTAACTTTAAGGGTGCATGGATGATCCAGACAGTGAATCATGAATCGAAACAATGTTGAATAAGCTTGTATAGACACTTATTTTCATATGCCTTAGACTTCTACTCATTTAAAACTCTGTCTTGAAAGGCTTCAACAATTTAAAGATTAAATCATAAGTTATTAAGCCATTAATTTAACCATTTAAGCCTCTAAAATCAGCACATATTACCTTCCCCCCTCAAGTCAATTTGCAAGAGATTAAAATAATAAAAATGATAATATCTCACACTTACAAAGCAGCTTTGATCTGCAGGAGCCTAAAGTACTTTTTAAAAACTTTTATAGAAAAACTAGGACCATCCACTCACATCTCAGAGTACATCTGAGGCAGTGGCTGGCAGCTGGTGAAAAGCAATGGAGTAATTTATAATTTGTACAGAAGATGACTATTTTTAAAATTTTTTACTTTAAAAAAATAGTTTTAAATTGATTTTATAGAGACAGAGGGAGGGAGAAGGAGAGAGAGAGAAACACTGATGTGAGAGCAAAACATAGATTGGCTGCCTCCTGCACTCCCCCTACTGGGGATCGAGTCCGAAACCTGGCATGTGCCCTGACTGAAAATCAAACCAGCACCCTTTCTGTGCACAGGGCGATGTTCAACCAACTGAGCTGCACCAGCCTGGGCAGAAGATGACTACTTTGGACAAGTATAAGGAGTAGATGGAGTTAGAGACATGCCAACAGAATTAGCTGTTCAATTAAAAGAAAATTAAATGACCACAGATTCCAAGGGCTATTATTAAAATTTTCACCAAAGGATATGGCTTAAGGGTTCCCTTTAGAAGGGAGAAAAAACACTAACAACAACAAAGAGAACTAACCCCTATTTACATCAAGGAAATCACTGGTCTCATGATTTTGTCCAGATTTTCTTGAGAATAGATACTACTGGTTTCACCTCAGACACGGAATAAATTGACTATGAAACTTAAGTTCTTTTGGTATCTGAAAACATTTCCTTCTCTTTCATATTCAATTTCAAATATCCTTATATAGAATATTTTTTAATTTGTTGATTTTAGAGAGAAAGAGGAAGGGGAAGAGAGGGAGAGAAACACTGATTTGTTTTTCCACTTAGTCATGCATTCATTGGTTGCTTCTTATATGTGCCCTGACCGGAGATGGAACCCACAACCTTGGTGTTATCAGGATGATGCTCTTATATATATTCTACATATATATATTTTCTTATATATTTTCAGACAGACCTGGCCAGGGCCCCTTATATAGAATACTTATCTTCACATTTCAGTGTATAGGACTGGAATCCTGCTCCAAGCTCTGCCTCCTCCATCCATTTCAAGCACCCTACACAAATACTTTTCTGCCTCCTGCGCTAACAAAAGACCAACTTTTCAAACATTTTTTTTGGAATCTGCTTGCCTCTTTCCTAAAGAAAAAGTGAAGTAATTCTATCCTATGTCTATATAAAGTGAGGGCCTCTGAGCACCGTAAAAGAACACCTGAGCTGTCTTCACTAGGTAGCACTTTAATTCTCAAGAATCCTTTTCTTGATTCTGATTTTCCCACATCTCTTTAACTTAGAGTCAGTTCTTATCTAGAAAAGATCAAGAATGAAAAAAAGGATTTAAGTAAATAAATACTTCAATTAGATACAAAATAAAATTTCTTCACTATCTGGGAGCATACATAATCAGAATATCAATGGAAACACTGGCTACTAAATGAGATTAAACAGTCATTAAGAGTCTTCATCATTGCTTTTTGTTGTTTTTTAAAGAGCAGTCACCTACTATCCCAGATGTCTTACATGGCACTTGCTTGAATATAACTATCCCAGTTGTCTTACATGGCACTTGCCTGAATGTATGAGAGATGGACCAGATGGTCCTTTCAGTTCTAGAAGTCTATTCTATGTTGTTATCACTCACTGATGGCTCAAAGCAGCCATTTTGAAAAGATGACAAATGGCACTTGGAGAAAGGAAGAAGGATGAGGACTGCATTAAGTTGTCAAGTAGATTTGATTATCTAATACACTGCCATCCCTTTGCAGGGGAGTTTTTGAAAATATCTTTCCAATGGTACACTTCTGTATACAGTCAACTTAATTGACCTCAAATAGTTTGACTTTTTATACTGATGAAAGAACTTAAGAATTTGGTACACTCTACTCAAACACTCTTAACTATGATCTCTCAATCAAGTTAATACAAACTTAAGAAATGAAAATTAACAATTATATGTATAAAACAAAGCATAATCTGAAAGATAAAATAAAAATGCATTACAAAGTTAAATATCTAAAATAGTTTCTGTTTCTTCCCAAATTTTGCTGATAATCTAGTTCTACTTGAGAAGAACATAGTTGCTATGGCATAATATATATACACACACAAACATACATGTACAAAGATAGATATATATGTACATATATGCACACACACATCTAAGAGATATGAAATTAAAATGAAAGTAAAAATTTTAATACCTTCTTCATGGACTGACACTTGGCTGTCTCAGAAAAGCCAATCATCTTATCAGGAGAACAGATCTTGATGAAGGGGAAGTTGGATTCCTCTGCAATCTTTGCAGCTAACGCAGTCTTCCCACTGTGAGGAGGGCCTGCATAAAGATATGAGCAAGTCAGGGGAAAAAAGCCAACCTAAGCAAAGGGAAATAAAACAAGTTTAAACTTTTATCCACAGGTACTGAGGTCTCAACTAGTTGCTCATTAACATATCCTGACACAACTTCATGGCAGACATGTTTTCTCTTATTTATTAGCAACTAAACTTAATGAACTGATTAGCATTTCTCAAAAGTATGATGAAATACATTCCTTCTCTCTTCCTCACATAGTCTTAATCTTTCAAACTTCTGCCTAATATATAAAACACAAGCGTTTTGCTTCTTAAAAAAGGAATGAATTCAAATGCATATCCGTATTTATGTTTAGGTCTACCGAATTATTTGTCTAAGAAAACAATACAATTTTAGGAGATGATTGTGGGGGCAGGGGGAAATTGCCTTATTAGAAGCCAATGTGGCTTAAAAAGCTAGAATTCTAAAGACTCAGGCCACCAAATCTACAAACTTACCTGTATTTAGACATCTCCTCCTTCTTCCCTTCTGTGTAACGAAAGATGTGTCCCTCTTCCACCCATAAACCAACCAATTCTTCCTTCCCAGCTTTTCAGAAACCCAACATTATTGATAGTACCCTCTCCCCCATATGTTCCATCTCTTCCTCTTCACACCCTTCAACACTACTCTTTCTTCTTCCTTCAAAATGGAACTTCCCTAAATAATTATCCACTCTGACTGCCTTCACTCTTCACCTCCCATCCACTCTCAAACAAATCCTATGGCTTCCTTTCCCATTACATGGAAAGGCTCCCATCAGGATCACCAATGGCTTCCATGTCACCAAATCTAACAGATATGTTATCTGTTGGCCTCTTAAGAATAACTGATACAGTTGATAACTCTCCTCTTTCTTTAAATACTTTTCTTGGATTCTATGATAGCCCATTCTCTTTCCCCCTCCTCCTACCTCTCTGGTTACTCTTGCTCCGTCTCCTTTGTCAACTTTGTCCTTAAATGTTGACACACTTCAGAGATCAGTTCTAGGCCCACTTTTCTTCTCAATCTATACTCTCTCTGTAAGTGACTTCATCCACTCCCATGGATTCAACAACAGTCAATATACTGACACCTCATGAATGTATACTGTAGCCAGACTTCTCTTCAGAGCACCAGACCTACATGTAATGGGCTACTCAACATTTCCGATTCAATTATTCTATAGGAACCTCAAACTCAACATGCCCTGAACTGAATTCATCATCTTCTTCCCCAAATCTTTCCACAAATGCTCCCAATCTTAGTAAACAGGCATACTAGAAACCTGGGGATTGTATTTGATATCTTTCCTATAGTTCATCCAGTTACTTAATATTTCTAAGTCTCAGCTTTTCTACAAAATAGGGATAACAGCAGCATCTATCCTGAGGACTGAAGTGGGTTTAAATGAGGTAATATGTGTAAAGTGCTGGTAGAGTGACTGGCAAAATAAAGAGTTGAAAGAATTATAGCTTAATTCTGATTAATAATTAATAATTATAATAATAATATGAAGTCTCTTTTATTCTACCTCCTAAATATTTTTCCAAATGGTTTACTTATCTCCTTCTCCACTACCACTGTTACTGCAAACTACAATCAAACTACAACTAAGGCTAATGCAACTGATTCTAACCACTGGTTTCTCCTGTGTCTTTTTTTTGCCCTTCCAATCCATTCTCTATGACTAAGCAGTCATGATGTTTTGAAAATACAAATCTGATCATGTCACTTTACTACTTAAAACTCTACAAATAGTTTCCCATTGACCCTCAGACAGAGTTTAAATCTTTAACATGGTCTACAAGGCTTTGCATGAACTGGCTCCTGTCTACTTCTTCAATCTCATGTCTAGCCAGTCTTCCTTTCTGCTTTAAACTCCTTCTGGCTCAGGGCTTTTTCACATGATAGTCTCTCTACATAGAACATTTTCCCTGATTACTTTGCCAGGCCCCTTCTCCTCAACATTTAGGTATTGAAGTCATGTGTTTCTCTCAGTGAGCTTACCCCCAGACCTTTGAAAAGTGCTAGATCACCTTGTGATGTGGACTCACTGAACTTTTTCTGTTGTACTAATTATAACTGTAAATAAACAATTGGTGAAGAGAATGTCTTTCTCTTTTTGTCTACTTGGTAAAACACTAACTGATATTTCAAAGTCTAAATTAAATACCACCTAAGAGAAACCAAGATGGCGGCATAGGTAAACCCTTGAACTGCTGCCTCGCACAACAACTTCAAAACTACAACTAAAAGACAAAATGGACATCATCCAGAACCATAGGAAGGCTGGCTGAGTGGAAATTCTACAACTAGATAGAAAGAGAAAAGCACACTGAGACTCAGAGGAGCTGCGGAAGTACAATGCAGAGGTACGGAGGTGCGCACGCGGAGAGGGCTGGCAACTGAGTATGCAGCTGTCCTTTTCAAGCGGGAGGGAGACAAAAGCTCCCAACTGCTCTGAACTCCAGTTCTGGGCGAGACTCTGGGGATCCAGACTCATTCTGGGAGAAACTAGACTGTCTGGCAGCGGGTGGAACTCGAGGGCAGCTTTCTCTCAGAGGTGCTTGCAGCGATTAGCAAGGGACACTGAGACCCAGGGGCCTCTTAGGGCAAGAGCTGACGGGAAGCCATTGCTGTTTGCTCGACCCTGAGACTCCGCCCCATCCAAGCTGTGCGCAAAAGCTTTTGCATATGAATGGCCTGGTCCTTTGAAATCTAAACTTACCTATCAAACTGCAGCTGAGTCAGAGAGACCCAGAACATCCAAAAGAAGGACCAAGGCCTCCCAGCAGCTCACAGCTGGGCCTCATCTGGGCACCTCCAAAACCCAAACAAAGAGGAATCTGTAGATCTCTCTGTAGCTCCTGATGGGTGGCCTCAGGCAGAGGCTAAATTAGCACATCCTTGGAGATCCAAGAGGCAGTGTACCCAGGCGTCAGAGTAGAACCATCCAGATTACAACTCCTCAGATCCATAAGGGACACACTCAGGGGGCAGACTCAGTGAGCACCAAAGCCCCACTGAAGCAAGTCTTGCCTCATAAGGGTGTCTCCAGCACAGAAGTTCTCCCATAGTAGACACAGCTGATCCTCACAGCTAATTGGCCTGGAGATTAATTCCTCCCAGTGATACCAACAACAATCAAGGCTTAACTACAACAAGACTGTACACACAGCCCACAAAGGGGTGCACCAAGAGTGTCCACCTCAGGTAACTGGGGAGGCTGAGCCACTGGGCCCTATAGGACACCTACCACACAAAGCCACTCTATCAACTCAGGGAAGCAGCCAAAATGCAGACAAAGAAACAGGTCACAAATGACAGAAATGGAGGAAAGCAAATGACTGGATATAGAGTTCAAAACCACGGTTATAAGGTTTTTCAAGAATTTTCTAGAAAAGGCCAATAAATTTAGTGAGACCCTTGAGGATATAAAAAAGGACCAACTAGAAATTAAGCATACACTGACTGAAATAAAAAATAATATACAGAGACCTAACAGCAGACTAGAGGATAGTAAGAATCAAGTCAAAGATTTGAAATACAAAGAAGCAAAAAACACCCAACTGGAAAACCAAAAAGAAAAAAATCCAAAAATATGAAGATAGTGTAAGGAGCCTCTGGGACAACTTCAAGTGTACCAACATCCAAATTATGGGGGTGCCAGAAGAAAAGAGAGAGCAAGATACTGAAAACCTATTTGAAGAAATAATGACAGAAAATTTCCCCCACCTGGTGAAAGAAATAGACTTGCAAGTTCAGGAAATGCAGAGAACCCCAAACAAAAGGTATTCAAGGAGGACCACACCAAGACACATTATAATTAAAATGCCAAGGGCAAAAGACAAAGAGAGAATATTAAAAGCAGCAAGAGAAAAACAGTTAGTTACCTACAAGGGAGCACCCATACGATTGTCAGCTGATTTCTCAACAGAAACTATGCAGGCCAGATGAGAGTGGCAAGAAATATTCAAAGTGATAAATAGCAAGAACCTACAACCAAGATTACTCTACTCAGCAAAGCTATCATTCAGGATTGAAGGTCAGATAAAGAGCTTCACAGATAAGAAAAAGCTAAAGGAGTTCATCAACGCCAAATCAGTGTTATACAAAATGCTGAAAGGTATTCTTTAAGAGGAAGAAGAGAAAAAGGTAAAGATAAAAATTATGAACAACAAATACATATCTATTAACAAGTGAATCTAAAAATCAAGTGAATAAAGAATCTAATCAACAGAATAAACTGGTGAATATAATAGAATCAGGTGCATAGAAAGGGAGTGGACTGACAATTCTTGGGGGGAAAGGGGTGTGGGGGGTGTGGGAAGAGACTAGACAAAAATCATACACCTATGGATGAGGACAGCGGCGGGGGGTGGGGGGGGCGGCGGGGGGTTGGGAGGGAACCGGGTGGAGGGGAACTATTGGGGGAATAAAGAGGAACAATTGTAATAATCTGAACAATAAAGATTTATAAAAATAAAAAATAAAAAAATAAATACCACCTAAATTAAGCACTAAATTAAATTAACTTGAACAATGATGGGCAAAATTACTTGCATTCACACACATCTTTACACATATACATTGTAGTTAGGACTTTGTTTACAAGTCTTTTTTTATGACCAAACTGAACTCTGTGAATGTTTTTGTATTGCCAGTAACTAGTCAAGTACTCAGTGAATATTTATTTAACTGAATTCAGCACTGTTTGGTATTACCGTCTATTAAGTAACATAGAAATTTAGATACAATCCTATAAGAAAACGAGTTGCTATCATTCATCAGTAACTTTCTGTCCTCAACAGGACTTGAACTGATGCACAATTATTGGTACACATGTACTGGATTACCATTTGCAGACGATGAACAGTATTAGAAATGAAAAGAATTCATTTTTCTAGAATGTCTAAATGGCTTTGTAAAAGTACTGTTGTTGTTTTTTTTAATTGTTAATGGCATCTCATAATTTCTTCTCACCTTCCAACAGGACGCTAACCAATGGTGTGCGGTCACTGTTTTTCGTCTGCTGGACCAGCAGCTCTCCATCTTCTAGAACTCGAGTAACTGGGTCACCCCATTTGATAATACCATTCATAATGTAACTTGCATAATCCTCTTGGTTTGTGCCAAATGCCTATGGAAGAAAAGGACAGTTTAAAACATTGAGCATATAAAAGATGCTCAAAATACTTTATTCCTACACAATAAAAATGTTGAGCAATATCCCATTTCATTGTAAAAAGCCCGAAAAGCACGCCAAAAATTTGTTTTATTATTTTGTTTATAAATTTGTTTTATACTTTTTATCAAATTGGGGAGGGGAGGAGCTGCTTTGGGTGACTTAATGGAGAAACAATAGATTCTAGACTCAGATTCTACCAGAGCCCAAGCTGTCATAATATCTGAGAAAGGGTATGTCCCTATGTGCTTAGTTCTATAAGGAGTACATGGCTGTTGCCTTCTGTTAAGAACAGAGAGAAAAAGAAATTATGGACTCAGAAACTAGAAACCCTTGTCTCAGCAGACAAAGACTATCCTAACTCTGATTGTAGGTGTCATGGATTAAAATGGGAATGTAAAATGGTAATGAGGAGATCCTGTCCACATCAGTTTGGTGGAAGGGGTTACAAGTTAAATGGCGCCAAGGTAAATGTATATGTGTAAATATAAGATTTTAAATGAGATAGGAATGAGCAGTTGTAATCAAAGATCGAAGGGCTAGGAAAATAAAAGCAATTATTATATGTAATAATTGTAATTGCTCTCACTACATATTAGAGTTTAAATCACATTTCTCTTCATTTTCAACTTCTAATCTCATATTGAAACTCCCATCAAACCAGTTGCCAAAAGTAGTCAATAACTTAAGTACTTAGTTACTTAATTGAATTTTCATAAGGTTAAAAGGAAAAGAAATGAGTAGGAAGACATAACCCAATGTAATGTAAAGGTCCTATGTCTTGAGAATTTTAAACTATTACATCCTTCAACAAGTTAATTTTTCAGTACCCTGATGTATGGAATAATTTTAACTCTTCTTTAGAACTTGCACCTCACAGAAAATTATTCTTTGTAATAGTGTTTCTAAACAGTATACAACAGTCTCATTACTCTCTTTCTTTGCTACCAAGTCATTTCTCTGACTTCTCTTTGGTCCTTGCATACACTAGTCCTTTGATTCCTGAGTACAAAGGGAAATCTTCATTCCCTGGTCTGGATATGGTGTATTCAGTGGCCTTCTAAAAAGTTATAAAGGAAGAGCCTAATAAATACTGCTATAGGAAGTATGTGGATTGGCTGACTCTTGTCTTTAATTATTCCAAGTACACACTCTAAGTCTTACAGCAGCAGCTTTGAGATACCTGAACCAGGAAACAGGGACTCTCCCTCCCAGGCTACACAATATGTATGAGTCTTCCTTATTTATCCCGCCAATTCATTTTTGTTTTGTCCACCCATACTCACTGAATAATTAAAAGAAACTTACTACCTACTTAACTTAGTTATCTTAGTTTCCCCTTTTTTGTAGCCAAATTATTTGTCATTATAAAAATCTTGAAATAGATCAGTTAGACTGGGTTCTAATATTTTTGATATCTATTACAAATGACAACAGCAAAAGAGTAACCATTTCCATTGCTTAGTAACTTTTGAAAGTAAATATTTATATTTAAAAGTCACAATAGTAATAAAAAATAGAGCTAAAACAAATTGATTTTTGTCTTTAAAAGGGATACTTGCAACAAATAATTATTGTCAAAAATATATAAAGAACTTATACAGATAAAATAAAAATAAAGAATAAACAATACAATAGAAAAATAGGCAAAGGCATGAATAGCATCTCTCGAAAGACACTCATGGCCAATAAGTACATGGAGAAATGCTTACCTTCGTAAGTAATCAGTGAAATGCAAATTGAAACCAAAATGAGATTCCATCTTACATCCAAATGAATGGCAAAAATTAAGTCTGACAATACCAAGTGTTGTAGAGGATATAGAGTGACAGGATCTCTTTTACATTACTGGGGAAAGTACTTAGTGGTTCAACCACTGGAAAAAGTTTAAAATTCTTCCGTTTGAAGTTGGATATTCATATACCCAACAAACCAGCAATTTCATTCCTTAATATATATCTAAGAGAAGCTCATTCAAGAATGCTCACAGCAACACTTGTTAGTAATATAAAAACTTGGTAATGTCCCAAATACTCATTGACAGGAAAATAGATAAATTGTGGTAGTCACATAATGCAATGCTATTCAGGAATGAAAATGTCTAATCACTATATTATACATATGAAACTAATATAATATTTTATAACATCTGTAATTGGAAAATAAATTGTTTTTATTAAAAAAAAGAAAATGAATGATGTATAGCTACAGAAAATCACATGGATGATTCTTGGTTATAAAATATGCAATAAAATAGCAATTCCCCCCAAATTACACACACCGTACTTTATTTTATACCCCTTGTAGACTAATGACAACAGTGTGTCACAAACTAAAGATTAAGATTAATCCAATTCTGTGCACCTGAGATCCATTTAAAAAAGAAAACCAAACATACACATCTTTTTTAAGAGGCTTTTTTGCACTTTGTTTGTTTGTACTAATATAAGACTCCAAACAATGGCTACTCAATGAAGAGTAAACAAACGTTAGTGGTTATTTTATAGAAAAACTAGAGGCCCAGCGCATAAATTTGTACACCAGTGGGGTCCCTTGGACTGGTCTGCAGGATTGGGCTGAAACCGGCTCTCTGAGATCCCCTGAGGGGTCCCAGATTGTGAGAGGGTGCAAGTCAGGCTGAGGGACCCCACTGGTGCACGATCAGGGCCAGCCAGAGAGGGATCGTGGGAGGGCTCCAGGGTGTCTAGCCCGTCTTGCTCAGTCCCGATCGGCTGGACCCCAGCAGCAAGCTAACCTACCAGTTGGAGCGTCTGCTCCCAGGTGGTCAGTGCACGTCATAGTGACTGGTCGACTGTCTGCCCCCTGGTGGTCATTGTGGTTGAGTGGCCTCAGCATATCATTTGCATATTATGCTTTGATTGTTTGAATGGATGACTGGACACTTAGCATATTAGGCTTTTATTATATAGGATGGGTTAATGATCTTATACTATATTCTAAAGCTCCAACTATGACTAGTGAGTACATTAAAACAAAATTGACACCTTTTTTTTAAAGGGCACTTAGAATGGTTAAGAGTCTTTAGAAAATGTAGCAGTTAAGGACCAAAAGGTAATGAGTAAGAAAAAGGCATGCCTTGGAGGTTCGAGAAAGGTAGAGAGAGGAGAATATGAGAGCTAATTTTAAATATAACTAACATATGGAGGACAGATGAATTGGGATGAATTTTGGTTTTAGTAGCTTCAGATTGTATAAGAACCAATGAGAAAACTATTTATAGTTCAATATAAAGAATTAATAATTAGAAAGCCTCAAAATGGGATGGTTGGTCTAACAGATGGTGAGCTCCCTATCATGAGAAACATTTCAGTAAGTATTGGCTAATTACCGAGCTATCAGAGTTACTGTTTGAATGTTTCTTATATTGAACACTTCTAATAAGATTTTTTTATTTTTAAAAACTTCATATGATATAACCTTCCACAATACTGGTAAAATAGCAGTTATTTTTCTCCTGAATTATTATTATTTTTGAGCTTATACTTCACTCAATATTCATACTTACTGGTTTGATATCATTCTCCAAAGAAGCAAGGAAATCTCCCCTTGTCACCTGCAGGCTCTCTGCTTTTTCCATGTCCACTTCAACTTTAGTACTGGCCTAGTTAGAAATGAAAACATAATATAAGGACTTCTAAGATTTAAGAATATTTTCAGCCTAAGAATGTAACACCTAAAGATTTTGTAAAGCATACTTTCATAGGCAAATAGCATCTCTCTCAAATTCACAAACATATATATCTTTGCCTGAACAATTCCACTTCTAGGAATTTATCCCATAGGTGTATTCACAGATGTGTGCAATGTTATATTATAAAGACATATACTCCAGTAACTCGTAATAGCAGAAGACTAGAAGCAAATTAAATGTCCACCAAGCAGGTACCAGTTAAGTAAATTATGACACATCTGTACCAAAGAACATTGGATAGCCACTTCTTTATAAATGAGGCATAAGAAGGAAAAAATATATACAGAGGGTCTCTAAGAACTTTAGCTGTCATTCTTATACCCAAATAACCTCTAAAGCCTTTATAGATACACAGACACTCAGCCCCAGCCCCTTCAGGATTTTAAGAAGGTCCAGGCATTTAATTTTTATAAAGTTCCACAGGTAATTCTGATGCTCGATCAGGTTTGTAAACCATTATTTTAGGAGACCAAGGACCTACAACTTGGATTTATACTCATACTTTGTGCTTGAGAATCTATGTGCCAGCTCTAAGTATTCTGCTTTCTGCACCTGGAGCTGAAACTTCGCACAGACATCTGGAGAAGCATCAAGGCCTTTATCAGCACTTGGAGCTGCCTGGACCTGATGAGTGATTGAGATACCAACACTGTTTTTAATGTGACTGGGCTCACTCCCAATAGCAGCAGGCAAGTGAGTCTAATATTTAAAATGGTACTATGATTTTTAAAAAGTTATCTTCAAAAATCTGATTACAAAACAAAAGTTTGTTAAACTATATCAACCTTCCATTGATTCCTATAAAATATGAGTCATGTTCCTTTAGTAATACACTGCTGAGACAAATAAAATGACAGATATTTGTTTATTTATTTATTTGAGAGAGAGGAAGGGGGAGGATGAGAGAGAGAGACACAGAGAGAGAGAAACATTGATCTGTTTCATCCATCTATGCATCCATTGGTTGATTCCTGCATGTGCCCCCACTGGGGATTGATCTCACAACCTTGGCGTACTGGGATGACGCTCCAACCAAATGAACTACCCAACCAGGGTGACAGACATTTTATTTTTTAAAGTAAGCTTTATGAGATAAGAAAAACTATGTCAGGAAACTGGATTAAGATGGCAAACAGAACACATTTACTTATCTGCCTTCCTTCCCCAAATCCATGAAATGACAGAATGTTAAGAGAGAAAGGTTAAAAAGCATGGTATATGCAGAATTTTTCACACTGAGCCAGAGGAGTCTGAGAAGGAGAGAAGAGGGAAAAAAGATAGAAGAAAAAAAATGTCCACAGCTGAAGAAAGCTCTGTTTTTGCAGCTTAAAGGGTTCAGTGAGTGCTGATCAGGATAAATGAAAACAAACCTACATCTGTCTAGACAGTGTTGTGAAGTATCAGAGCACCAAAGGTGAAGAGAAAGTCCTAGAACCTTTATGAGAGAAAAAAAACAGGTTACCTACAATGGAACCTCGCAACAGTAGAAACTAGAAGACAATATAATCAATCACATTTAGAAAATACATCTGGCTATTTCCCCTAAATAATGATTTCCACATGTACACAGGGAGACACAGGAAAGAATTTTCATAACATTATTATGCACTGTTCTAGACACTAGAGCAGTGATTCTCAACCTTTTTCATCTGATGGTACACAAACAAATTACTAAAATCCTGTGGCACACCCAAAAATATATTTTTGCCGATCTGACACACCAAAAAAGTATAAGTTTGATTCATTCACACCAGATAGCTATTGTTGTGTTGGCTGTTGTAACTTTATTTATTTGACAATCTTAAAGGAAAAGAGGTCAGTGCCCGTGACTAGTCAGGTATTGCATGTTTTAAAAATTCTTGCAGCACAATGGTTGAAAATTGCTGCTCTACAGAATAGCAGTAAGGCCAAAAGTTCCTGCCCTTGTGGATCTTACATTTGAAATTGTGTTGTAATAGCCTAGAATACTGAGCACTTGTCCAAAATAATAATGACTTACATATACTGACATGGAAAGCTAGCCAAGACACATTGTCAAGTGAAAAATAGGAACTGCAGTACAATTCCATTTGCTTTTTTAAAGTGCATATGTATATGAGTGTAAATATAAAGAAAACAGACTACAAAGGCATAGCCCAAATGCTGACTAGCTCTGAGTGTTAGAGATGGCCTGTTTCACTTTTCCCCTATACTTTGGCATCCTTGGGTCTTCTACAAAGAGAATATATTCATATATGACTTCTATATTTTAAAAAAGAGAGCAGGTAACAAGCAACATTTAAGTAGATGCACAAATATTCTATTTAAATAAAGAGAATAATTAGCATTTAAATTATTAATAGGGTTTTCATTGGCACATATTAGATATTCAATAAATACTGATCACATTTCTGACATCTCTAAGTTTATTTTCCTGAAAGAATTATGATGTTTATAATATATAAATCTTTTAGCTTTATAGTTTATAAAGTATATTCATATACATTATCTCATTTCATCTCATGTTGTCCTTATATAAGCTTGAAAGGTTTCTTAAATTGAGGGTAAAGGTAACCTTATATAAAGGTTTCAAACTCTGATTAAGACTTTTTGACACATCTAAAAGAATTCTACAAAGTGTAAACTTTAAAGTGAAAGTGAAGAAACCAGTTCTGACAGAATCACATTAAAATCCCAATGAAGCTACCAGACTAATTTTAAATAATCTCTTCCTATACAGTCCTAAGTTTTTACTAAAATGTTTTGTATTTTGATTTCCTCTTATAGTGAAACCAAAAAGACAGAAACATATCACAATATGAAGGGAAAATCTTGTCTATCTTTAAATGTTTGCCAAAAAATATGATAGATTTCAGTACTGAAGCTGGTTTGCAACTTGTCTTTTTACTACTAAGAAAGGACTCACTCAATGAATTCAAAGTGAATTAAGATGGGTGGAGTAGAGTTATTTTAGAACAAGTTGTTTTTAGATACTCCTAGAACTTCAAAAGTTAACTAGTTATAAATAACCAATAATACAATTGTGAATTATTCCTGACTATTCATTAAGATAATTTTTCTAAGGCATTTGCTTCGCTAATTTTTACTATTTTATCAAATTAGTAAAACCTTATTTTAAAAATGATACAATTCTGAATTAGACAAATGAATTGTGAATTATTCCTGACTATTCATTAAGATAATTTTTCTAAGGCATTTGCTTCGCTAATTTTTACTATTTTATCAAATTAGTAAAACCTTATTTTAAAAATGATACAATTCTGAATTAGACAAATGAATTTCTCATTTGTCTGAATTAGTGTGATTTTCCCGTATTTTATTTATAACAGCTAATCAATATAGAAGAGGCAATGTCTTTCAGCTTATACCTGCTGAAACTAATAAACTTGTATTTCAACACTAGCAAATATCAAGTGGTCACCCTTAAATTTCATAACCTTTTAAATCTGACCTTTCAAAGTTCTTATCATTCCTGTTAAATTAAGGGTAGAATGACCTTAATCAATCAAAATTCTACAGAAAATAAGAAATAATTTTATTGAAGTTATTTATTTATGTTCTGCAAACATAAATCAGAGCTTCGATTCAGTTGTAAAGTGTGTGTGCGTGTGTGTGTCCTCAATTTACTTTCTTACAGCAGATTAGAGCAGAAGAAATTAGCGTTATGAACCTTCTCTACCTGAAGCAGAAATTCCTTTCAAGATAAAAACAACCTAATGTCACATGAATTTTAGTTGACCACAAACATGGTTTCAACTACAAATGACATGAACATTGGTGTTTATGATGGCATTTTCCACTTGTTTCAGAAAACCTGAAAGAACAATTTAACAGGTTTAAATTAATTTAATTTAAGCTATTTAGTTTAGTCCACCTGATTTAGTTTGAACCTAAATCTTTTGCAAAGGAAGCAAAAACCCCGCCCACTAATAATGGCTTTTTATAATACACAGGAAGAACATCATAACAAACAGTTGAATATTGTGTCTAAGTTCTATACCAACTTTAAATCATAAGTTTCAAATTACTTATTCATCAATCATTACAAGTAAAGCTATGACCATTTACAGCAATGGGAATACTAAAACTGTATGCCTTTTGTTCGGCCGAAGGGGAGTCTTGTTAGGAAAACAGTATTGAAAGAACTTTTGGCAATATAGATTTTTTTAAATGCAGAAAAGGAAATGTTAATTTTGGGGATGAGGTTAGTGTCTTACATATCCTTCCCTCTTCCTTGAAGTGCCTACAGGTCCCTTGTATTAAATATCCCATAGATACTATAAAAAATTAAAAGCTCTTTGGTACCAAAGATGTTGACCACAAGTCAATATGCATCACCTGAAGTTTAAAGATAATTCAGCCACGTGGAAAAAGTGAGGGAAATAATGTCCACTATTTGCACTACTTCTTACTTGTAAATCTGAAGGATAATATATTCTGTATAGTCTTAACTAAGATATTGACTTTACAATTAGAAAAATGATAATTGCAAATAGTCAATAAAACGCAGAAACTCAGATATTGGAAAGGATGTATATGGTATCCTCTCAAATCAGCCAATAATAACAAAACTGTAAAGAACTAGCATTGACATATAGTTTATAAGGCACTTCCAAATATAGTATTTGATTTGATTTTCACAAAAATCCAGATGAAATATGTAGTTATTGCCCTTTGACAAAACAAAAACAAAAAACTGAAAGAAGTGTAATGTATAACCATACCTTAGGACTATAAAATATATATTCTTTCCACCATATCTGATTGCTTCATGTGTAAAACTAATGTAAGCTTAAAGGAAATATGTTTCTTAATGAGATGATGGCTTAGAAACATTTTGGGATAATATTATTGTGGTAAAAATGGCAAATAACTAAGTAAGAGAAAAATCTGGTGGCTAATGCTATGAAAAATCTGATAACTAATAAACTAGTTATTGTGGATTTTATCAAGAAGCACTAATGTGGTCTGAGGTGAAGGATCAGTAAGGTGGAAAACAATTTTCACATCATTTAACTCAATGTTTCTTGAAGTCACTATCACTTCTTATCAAGACGTTTCTTATGGCAAGGAGAGAAAGAAAAAGAAAAAGAAAGGAAAAATCCACTTTATAAAGGACCCAATATTACATTCCCACATTATCTAGATCATTGGCATTTAAAAATAATGCAATGATACTAGTATCTTCCTCCCACTGTCTCCAGTATTTTAAAGAGGTTTTTCTTATCTGTCTAAAGCAGTGGTTCTCAACCTTTCTAATGCTGCGACCCTTTAATACAATTCCTCATGTTGTGGTGACCCCCAACCATAATGTCGCGACCCACGGGTTGAGAACCACTAGCAGGGTCACCTAAGACCATCGGAAAACACAGATATTTACATTACGATTCATAACAGTAGCAAAATTACAGTTATGAAGTAGCAACGAAAATAATTTTATGGTTGGGGGTCACCACAACATGAGGAACTGTATTAAAGGGTCGTGGCATCAGAAAGGTTGAGAACCCCTGGTCTAAAGTGTCTTTCTTGCCCTAGCTGGTTTGGCTCAGTGGATAGAGCATCAGCCTGCGAACTGAAGGGTCCTGGGTTCGATTCCAATCAAGCGTACATGCCTGGATTGTAGGCTCGATCCCTAGTAAGGGGTGTGCAGGAGGCGGCTGATCAATGATTCCCTCTCATCATTGATGTTTATGTATCTCTCTCCCTCTCACTTGCTCTCTGAAATCAACAAAAATATATTTAAAAAATAAATAAATGAAGTGTCCTTCTCTAGTATGGCATTCTTGATCTAGAACAAAGTCATTTCTATTATATAGGGAAATTATGACTTATAAATAGTTTGATTCTTAAAAAATATTTACCAAACACCCACTATGTTCTCAGTATTTACACCCATTTGAAATATTGTGGGAGATTCAGAGATGAATAAGATACGACTTAAAGTCTAGAACAGGGGTTGACAAACTTTTTCTGTAAAGAGCCAGATAGTCAATATTTTAAGCTGCATGGGCCATGCAGTCTCAGTTGCAAATACTCAACCCTGCCATGGTAGAATGGAAGCAGCCGCAGACAATACTTAAATGAATGAGTGTGGTTGTGTTCTAAAAAACTTTATTTATAAAAACTGGTGACTGGTCAGATATGGCCCATGGGCCATAGTTTGCTGACTCTTGGTTTAGAACCATTGCTAGAATTTTCCCAAATAACTAGAACATACTCAACCTAGTTGTTCAGGCTTTTATTATTTCCTGCAAGAACTGTTATAAAAAGTCCCCCTCTCTTGTCTGTGTTGCCAGCTGCCTAAATTCTCCCCTAAATACTCCACTCGACACAGCTGCCAGAGTGATCTTATGTTTTAACACTATGTCACTGCTATTCTTTAAACTCTTCAATGGCTTAGCACTACTCACAGAAAAAAAGTGCATACTTCTTAGCACAGTATAAAAGGCTCTTTGTGCTCCATCCCCTGCTTTAGTCTCCTCACAATATCTCTCTTTACCACCCTTTCCCTGCTTTTCATGCTGAAGTAATACTGAATTACCCTAGCATATCATGCTATTTGGTGTCTCTGTTACTTTGCATATGTTGTTCCTTCTACCTAAATGACCTACCCCACTAATAGACACAGAAGTTTCTCTGTGAAAGTTCTTCTCACCCCATGAACTGACCACATCTGACACCTTTCTCTTCCTCACCTTCCATGTACTTTCTATGTGGAGGACAGACTGAGCTGCTCAAAAGTAGATGATTTACTTCTTTGCTGTTGTAGTATTAACCCCTAGCACAGTGTTTGGCATACAATAGATGCTGAATATATCTATTTTGAACCAAAGTAAACCGAAGGTATCATAAATGGTACACTTCTATTTCAGGAAGGACAATAACACATTATTTTGAAAGAAAGAATCAGAAAAGATTTGAAGAAAATTGTGGCATATGAACCAGGTATTGAAAAGTGAAAAGAGATGGTAAAGATTCTCAGTGAAGAAAAAAAAAAGCAGAGAAGTAGAAAAATAAATTAATGTCTGATGATCACTGAGTATTTCAATTTGACTAAAGTGTGTAGAGAATAACTGGGAACACATCCGGAAAGGCTAGCCTAGAATAAGGTCTAGAGGGCCTTAAAGACAAGGCTAAGAAGTCTGTACTTTGTTCTGTAGACAAAGGTGCCTCACTGAAAGTTTCTGAAGGGTAGAATGATATGAAGTAAGAATATTAATCAAATAGAAGGTGGATAGTGACAATGAGAACTGAAAGATACTGCCAAGATAGAACTGACAAAATTTGGCAAATGAGTTGATGTGGGATAGAGTAGAGTGATAGGAATCAAAGATAACTGTGAAGTTTCAAGTCTGGGAAATTGAGATATCAGCAAAATAGAAGCAAAAAGGAAAGCAATAAAAAAAAAAAAAAAGACTGGAGGATCAGTGATTCTCTCTCATCATTGATCTCCCTTCCTCCCTCCTTCACCTCCCTCGCTCTTCCTTCCTCTCTGAAATCAATAAAAATATATTTAAAATAAACAAAACATCCAGGTAGAATTATTTAATTATAAATTGAAAGTGGGAGATATACTTTCAAGAGATAAGACATAAATCTGGGAGTCACTTATCTACAGGTGATAACTTTATTTATCAAAATAAAAGTATCCTCGTATATATTTCTACCAGAGTACCAATACATTTTTGTACTAATTTGCAAACATGTCCATCCCTCTGCCTTTGAATTCCTTGAGGGGAGAGGCCATGCTTTATTATCCTCATGTCTCCAGTTTAATAACTCAAAAATAGCAATTATGCAGTATATTTGCTGAAAGAAGCAGCCCTCATAATTCTAAAATGTAGGAAATCTAACTTCGTATGACATGTTACAACTCAACACAGCATAAAGATTTAAGAAATTGTTCATCTTCACATGTATCAGATGGAGGCAACCGAAGGGAGATGAGTCAGTGGTTACTATGGGGCACATACTACCGTTATTTTTCCAGCTACTCTGAAGATTTAGCAGTGGACAATTAATTACTGTTCCTTTTACCATGAATTTTCTCTATCAAAAGTCAGCATCACCCCTAGCCCTTGGTATGCTTGAAAGGAAAGAGAAAGAACCCTGGCACAGTATTTACAGGGCTGCAGACTCCTAATCTATTAGTTGACTGACCTTTATGTGTCTGTTCATAGCAGTGGATTGTGCCGCTCGCACCAGACCCTCCAATTCAGCACCGCTGAAATTCTTGGTCTCTGTGGCCAGTTCTTTAATATCTACGTCTGCAGAGAGTAACTGGTGCCCTCTCATCCTTGCTGTGTGGATGTGAAGGATTTGTAGTCGACCTTTTTCATCTGGTAAGCCTGATAAAATTGAAAATAAGGCAGACATTATTTTATTCCTAATGCTTTCTTATAGGTACTCAAGCCATGAAAACATCTGCTTCTCATGATATGCAACTTCTCTAACAAACATTAAACCACTGAGTTGTATGACTTTGCTCCTGCTAATGAACTCTACATCCCTCACCCCCACGCCATCATTGACAGGTCTACTTACCTATTTCCATTTTAACTTCCAGTCTTCCAGGTCGAAGGAGAGCATCATCTATCAGATCTGGTCTGTTGGTCATTCCTGAACATAGATAGATGTTAAAACATACAAATGATCACAGTTCAAAAATAAGATAAAATGTCCCTTCCGTATATGTAAGATTAGTAATTTACCTTAGAAGCTACAAGGACATTTTATAAGTCAAACAGAAAACCAAATTATTCTCAAATAAAGATATCACTTGTTCTTGACATGTTCTAATGAAAATACCTGTAGACTTTGCTTTAGTTATAAGTTATTTTGTTATAAATTTAGTTGTTTCACTACTGTACAAGCCAATGGAATATAAATACAATACAAACTTCAAATGTTTAAAAAGAAAAATTAAGATTCAGAGAGGGCAAGTAACGTGTCAAAGTGAGACAGGGGCCACACAAACATGTTTGACCCAAAGTCCCTTCCCTTTTTCGTAGGCCAATGGTTTTCAACCTTCATAAACAACACTTCTCCCTCCCCCTGACAAAAGTCCTCTTAAAAAGAACCTCAGTACCTAAACGGTTAAAAGACGAAGTTATGATAGAGATGCATGATCTGAAGCGCATTCCCTGCGCCTCACAGACCTTGAAGCCCCCCTGAAAACCTTTGGAGGCCTACAAGACCCACTTTGAAAACCACTGCATTACATGGTGCTGCCTTTTAAATGGGTGAACGATAGGCTTAAACCCATGAGTCACTAAAACCCACCTTACATTTGTCCTGTTAAATGTAACAGGCAGGGGGGTTAGTGAGGGACAACATTAAAATAGTCAGATTCTTCAATAACACTTATACCTAATTTGGAAACATTGGCAAAGTAGTATAATTACAATCTATACAGATCTTAATTCCGAACCCATGTGTCTAATGTTTTTGAAATCACAGCACTTGTTTTTAAGCAAACATACCAATGACTAAGATGTTGTTCAGCTGTTCTACCCCATCAATTTTGGATAGCAACTGGTTGACAACAGTGTCATGGACTCCCGTGCTACCAGCCATGCTCCCTCTCTGCTTGCAGATGGCATCAATTTCATCAAAGATGATGATGTGCAAACCACTGTTAGCACCAAGCTAGTAAGGGAAGAAATTATATTATAGGGCAAATAATTCAAATAATTTGAATATATTAAACAAACTAATCCAAAAGGCAAAACAAAACTTTCCATAGATAGACTTCGCTCCATATTGACTAATAAATACAGCAAGTCTAATCATGGTTGTAGCCTTACAAAGGTGTTAGAACTACATTCTCAGAAGTCTGCAAACTGCAATGATATTCCAGAACCTCTTATTTAATAGCCATCAAACAAATATACACATTATATACTGATGCAAGTGAATAATCCATCATATACTAGTAACTAACTGTTCATTTACACTCATTTCTTATCTCACTATTTAAAGGAATACTTATACTTATCAGATGCATTTCTTAAGTCAGTGAATGACAATACCCTCCTAGTTTCCCTAACTTTTGGTGAAGGGACTGTCCCAGAAACAGATTTAATGTTCATTTGTTTGTCACCTTATATTGCTAAGTGGTAACTCTACCCAAAGGTCCACTGGGAATTGGGGAAATAGGGGAAGGAATTGAACATGATTCACTTTCAGTCATACCACATGAAAACAGATTATTTTTTCCCAACAGTAAAGCGAGAACACAGACACAGTTTACAAAAAGAACACAGTCAATGGGATGGTGTTTCTTCTGCATAGTGACTTCTGTTTTAGTTTACTGCATATAGTCATTGTTAAAATAGTTTACATATTTTAAAACTTCAATAGATGCAAAAACTTATAAATGCTAATACTTGGCTAGATTATTAAGCAGACCTTCTAACAATTTATATTTAAGTAACCAAAGGGAGAAGTATGCTTTAGAATTTTTTTAAAAAACAAAAACATTAGGGATTAATAAAATGAAACAGGTGAGAATGAACAAAACCTCAATATGACAACATATGGATAATATTAAGATGGGCATAATGAGATTAAGGATTAGATATGGTTGGTAGTCATTAAACCTCTGGCAAGAATTTAAAAAAATAGGTTTAAAGCTTAAAAAATGTTTTCATTGATTTTTTTTTTTTTTTAAGAGAAAGAAAGAGTAAGAGAAGGATAGAGATAGAACCATTGATGGGAGAGAAATATCATGGATCAGCTGCCTACTGCATGCCCCTTACTGGGGATCGAGCCTGCAACCTGGGCATGTGCCTTGACTGGGACGCAAACCAGTGACTTCCTGGTTCATGGGTGGATGCTCAACCACTGAGCCACACCAGCCAGGCAAAAAATGACCTGAAGGAAATTAGACTGGGTCTAAGTTGTTTAAAAAATTAAAACCAAGTAAACACTGTTTGATCCAGCAAGTCCATCCCTTGGCTTATAGCAGCTCTGCTCATAAGTGCCCCAAACTGGAAACAACCTAAATGCCCTTTAGTGGGTGAATGTATAAATAAACTATAGTACATCCATACAATGGAATACTACTCAACAATAAAAAGGAATGGTTGATACATGTAACAACTTGGATGAATCTCAAAGGAAATATGCCAAGTGAAAGAAGCAAATTTCAAAAGGTTACATACTCTGATCCTATTTATGACACTAGAGGCCTGGTGCACGAAATTCATGCACCGGGTGTGTGTGTGTGTGGGGGGGTGGCGGGGAGGGCCTCAGCCCAGCCTGCACCCTCTCCAATCCGGGACCCCTTGGGGGATGTCTGACTGCCGGGTTAGGCCTGATCCTGGGGACCAGGCCTAAACCGCAATCGGACATCCCTCTCACAAACCTGGACCACTGGCTCCTAATCGCTCAGCTGCCTGCCTGCCTGGTTGCCCCTAACTGCCCCCCTGCCAGCCTGGTCACTTCTAACTGCCCCTCCTGCTGACCTAGTCGCCCCTCATTGCACCCCTCTGCCAGCCTAATTGCCCCCAACTGCCAGCCTGGTCATCCCTAACTGCCCCCCTCCCCCCGCTGGCCTGGTTGCCCCCAACTGCTCCCCCCCACCGGCCTGGTCACTCCTCATGCCCCCCCCCCCCCGCTGGCCTGGTCACCCCTCATGGCCCCCCCTGCCGGCCTGGGTGCCCTACGCAGTCTGCTGTCCAGTCATTTGGTTGTCCCTCACTAACACCCCTGCCGGCCTGGTTGTATGCAGCCAACTTGTGAGGGCATGAGGGTTAATTTGCATATTACCTCTTTATTATATAGGATTCTTGAAAAGACAAAACTATAGGGATGGAGAACAGATCAGTAGTTACCAGGAGCTGTTAGCACAGGGAGAGTGACCATGAAGGGACAACCTGAGGGAATTATTTTGGGGTGATGTAAATGTTCTGTATCTAGATTTTAGTGGTTGTTACATAAAACTATACATATGCTAAAATTCATAAAACTGTATACCAGAAGAAAGTCGATACTACTTCAGAATAATAAATAGAAACACATTACTCACAAATTGTTCTCCTTCCACAAATGTTTTAAAAACTAAATTCAAATCTGAAAAAATAATATCTTAATATCATCATATTTATTGAACATGTCTGATGATAAATGATAGCTTGCTATTTAAAAAAATTAAACACCAAAAACTATTCATCTTTCCATCTGTAGAAAGGACTGAGAAGAAGGAACTGGAACTACAATCTTAGCTTTGCCAAACACTTCTATATAGTAGGGTATTAATTCTTGCTATATTTAGTACAAAACAAGGACATTCCTGTTTATGACTGAAAAACTACATTATTGATTCTACATTATTTTTATAAGACATTTTTATTCAAGGTTGTCTGCCAATAGAGCATGAAACAAACAGCTGCTATAATGTATGAATTTTGCTGTCAATGTGCCTTATGTTGCCAATGGAATCATGATTTCCTTCTCAGGCCAACCTCAAATATCATCTCTGTGGAAGGGAAGCCAGGACAATAAGAACACTGTGTTTGATTAAATGATCACAGGGGCAATCTGTCCTAAACATAATTCAGTACAATTCTGACCTTTTCAGAACCTTACTAATCTTGTGACCTGTCATCAGGTCCCTTCCCCCAACCTAGTCAGTATAATAACATCAATTTTTACAGGTGTGTTACTTAAATAAAGCCAAATTCTTATTGCAATAAGTTAGGAATCAAAAGGAAGATGTCAAAATTCATGTTCACAGATTAATGTAGCTGAATCATTAATAAACCCTTTAACCAAAGAGTTTAAATTTCCACAATGCAATCCTCTTCAACTTGCTGGCTTTTGGTTCTGTTCTTACCATCTGAAAAGTATTCCCCCATAGAAACAGAGCTGATGCTACTGAGCTCCTGGCAACAGCTTCGAAAACCACAGTTCTATATTTAACTAGTTTGACCTATATGCAAGTGCTCATCTTGGTCAGCCTGGGCTGTCCAAAATCACAGAGGTGATGCTTTTCTTTATTATGTAATATACATATACCCTCTATGGGTTCATTAGCTGAGTATACCAAGCCATTTCTGGATTTAAGACTTGAGAAAGTTATAACTGAAAAGGCTGGCTATGAAATTCTCTACTTAGAAATTCTCTGCCAAATCAATGTTATCATTAATTGTGTCATATTTAAACTGTCTGCAAGTTTATTTATAAAGATTGATATCTCATGACTTATTTTCTTAGAAGTTCTTCCACAGACCAAAAAGGGAAATATATATATTTTTTAATATATTTTATTGCTATTTTACAGAGAGGAAAGGAGAGGGATAGAGAGTTAGAAACATCGATGAGAGAGAAACATCGATCAGCTGCCTCCCGCACACCTCCTACTGGGGATGTGCCCACAACCCAGGTACATGCCCTTGACTGGAATCGAACCTGGGACCTTTCAGTCCGCAGGCCGATGCTCTGTCCACTGAGCCAAACCGGTCAGGGCAGGGAAATATATTTTAAAAAATAAAATAACACTCATTCTATCTGGCAATTACGATATGGGTCCACTGGATCTTTTTATAAATAAAGTTATATTATGCTATTTCTACATTCTAGAAATCATGTCATCATTACTCATCAATTACCAGCTATGCTAAAAAAATGATTAAAATAATAAAATGAAAGAATGATGAACTTGCTTAGAAATATGCAATAGTGAAATAAATATCACTATGACATCATCCTTCAGGTTTCGTAGTGTTGTCCAAAGTATTGTATCATCTTTCAAGAAGGTATAAGACAGTGGTCGCCAACCTTTTGGACCCATGGACCACTGATTGGCGACTGCTAGTATAAGAGAAATCTAGAGATAGCATTCACCATTTTTGTTGCCTGGTTTTAGTTTTAATGGAACACAGTTGAGAACTCAGATGTTTTAAATTCTCTGGCCATATTGGCAAAATTAAAAAAATAAAAAGAAAATTTATAGAGAAAGATATTTCACAATTACATGAATCCAAAAGTTAATACAAAGAGCAAGACAGAAACACTTGAGACTCTAATGAAGATGGTGTAATTGATCATTAAAGTGAAATCTCAGACTATGTGCTTTCAGATGATGATATTCTACATAAATTTTCTCAAACTCAAGAATGAGTGAATATATTTCTAAGGAAAAAAAGAAAATATGACATTTTCATCCAGTTATTTATGCAACAAAAAGTCTTCAGTGTGCTGTATTTTGTGACAAGAAACTAGGCCATCTCATTTTTCTAAAAGAACACATGACAGTATTCCTCCACCTTTTATTTCATCTGTGCATAAAAATGTCCTTGATATGGTTTCTAAGTAGACAAATCTGAAGGCAGGCACTATAGAGAGAAGACCAGAAGAAATAGATGACATAAACATAAAAAAAATTGGATTGACCATTATAAAAGGTGTATACAAATCTAAAAAAAAAAATGTTTTGCAAGTATGGAGCATCAGATGGCCATCTTCTCTTCAACTAAATTATGAGCCAAAGAGTAAAAAAAAAAATTCTTCAAGTATTGTCTTGATGATGCCAGTGCAAGGGAACCAGAAGTAATAAACCAGAATCTATTAGAGATGTATTTGAAATTTATAAGCAGTATACACAAGTTCATGTAAGACAACTGATGGAGTGTGAGTTGCATTCAGAAGCTCCTGTCCATTTTAGGTACATATAATATGTCTTCAAAATCAGGAAAGTATGGAATAAAAATCTGATTTGTTATAGTTACATTCTTATTAAATATTTTAATAGTCTTTCACTTCTCTTTAATTTTACATTTGTGAATTATTTATACAATAACTCAAAATAACTTTTAAAAAGGAGTTATTTCAAACCAGATAATAAATGGTGATGACTATTTTTCTTGGTATACTGAGTGTTGAAAAGATATTTGAAGCAGAAAATAATGTTAGTACTAGGGATGAACTATAAAAATTGAATTTGTTCTGGGACTGTCTGAAGAGTTGAGATCAGTTACTGAACTCGCACCATCCACTAGGACCCATGCCTGCTAGAACCAATGGGGCTGAAATAACTGGAGACCTGAACATGAACAAGAATTTAATGAAAACCTCCTTGTGTAAAGCAAAAATAATTAAGTGCTCAACAAGGAGACTTGAAGCATTAAAGGGTTGTTATAAAGAAAATATTTAAAACTGATTTTTATCAACAACAAAAACAAGAATAAGTAGGAAATAACAGGGTAAGTTAGATTTAATAAAGTTTATTAGATTAAAAAATTAGGTATTATGTCTTTGAGGATTATTCATATTGGTCCATGTACATCTATTATTCATTTAAATATTTATATGATATTCCATTTCCTACTGAGGAAAAATCAAGATGTTTCTACTTTTTCTCCCATTACAAATAGTGTAGCAATTAACATCTTGATACATGTTACTTTGTGCACACGTTGAAGAATGTTTCTCTAGGATAGCTGTCTTAAGATAGAACCCATAGGTCATGTAGTGCATCTTCATTTTTATAAGATGTTGTCAAATTAATCTGCAAGATATTACCCACTTGGTATATTCTTCTAATTTTACTATGACTAGTAATTTATATATATTTTCACATACACTTTGACTAAAGTTTTATGTTAACTAACATTATTTTCTTCTTCCCTAATGATACAAGGATCTTACATGATTTATTCCACTTCCCATATATTTTATTCCATATTTTAGTTCTTAAAAAACATATTGATCATTATTATTATTGTTTTATATAGTGAATGCTTCTTAAATTTACCTCTTTTAAACTTTTTTATTATGAAGTATGGTATAGAGGGAACGTTCACAAAATGAACATCCACATAACCATAACAAGAAACAGCCTTCCACCACCATCTCTCATAGGCAAACACAATCTGATTTTTATGGCAATTATTTCTCGGTTTCTTTTATACTTTTACCACCTAAGCATGCATCATTAAATACTAAACTTTGAGCTTTATATAAATGGAATCATCCAGTAAGTATTTTTTGTCTGGTTTCTTTTGTTCAACATTTACTTGTGAGTTTCAAAACTGTGTATAGCCATAGTCTATTTTTATTACTATGTAGTCCTTCATTATATACATATATGACAATTTATCCATTTACTATATATAAAAATTCTAAGTTGACAGTTTATTCTCTTTCAATTTCTTAAAAACGGTATTGAACTGATTTCTTGTTTCCATCATTTTTGTTGAGAAGATAACTGCCAAGTAATTGTTGCTATTTGAAGGTAATCTTTCTTTATTCTCTGCTTTTAAGATTTCTCTCTCTCTCTCTTTCTCTCTCTCTTTATTTTAGAAGTTTAACGATGATTAACTAACTATAGGTGTCAACTTCTTTGGTATTTCTCTTGCTTGAGGTTCATATCACTTCTGGAATCTATGGATGAACGCTCATTAGGTTTAGAAAGTTCTAAACCATTTTCTCTTCAAATACTGCTTTTGCCCCACTGTCTTTTCCTTTCTGAAACTTTAAAGACATTGTTATGCTATTTTCTATCTTCATTTCTTTCATCCTTTGTCTCTGGTTATTTTTGTCTAATATCTTTCAGTTCACTAATTCTCTCTTTAGATGTGTCTAATCTATGTAAACCTATTTACTTGGGGTTACTTTCAGTTACTGATTTCTCATTCCCAGAATTCCCATTTGACTTTTTCTTAGTTTCCAGTGCTCTGCCAAAATTCTCAATTTTGTTTCTCTTTGAATGAGATAAGAATAGTTTTTAAAAGTCTGTATCTGAGAATTCCAATATCCAGAGGCCCAATTTCTATCATTTTTTGTTGTCTCTGTGTGTCTGATTGCTTTTGATTATACACCAGAGATTTCATTTTTAAATGACAGAAATAATTTGAGGCCTTCCTCCAGGAAGTATCTACAATTCTGCCAGATACCTGGGGGCACTAGTGATTTAGGAAGCCTCAGTCTAATTCTAGAGAATGTCATGATTAAAAGCTGGTCTACAGGCTCTTTGAGAATGCTCTTCTATTTCTAGTTAATCCTTAACTCTAGGCAGTGGTCGGCATATATCAGGGCCTTATTATTACTATTATTATTATTTAAAAACCAGGGCCTTTGTTCTTTGATGCCTTCAAGCAAAATATAACTAAATCTTTTGTTGAGCTTTTCTGATAGTCTTCAGTGCCAGGCATGATTCAAATTACCTAATCTGTCACTACCAGAAGTAGAAATGCCAGATTTTATCCACATTTTCACCAGTTTCATTCCTCTTGCATCCACTGCTTCCTTCGGGATTCAATATCCTTAATTCTAAAGTGTATCATCCTTCATATTCCCCCAGCAAGCTTCTGTGATTAGTTAATTCTATTAGTCTTTGCTTGAGAAAATATATTTATTTCCCCTTTATTCCTGAATGAGAATTAAACTGTGTATAAAATTGTAAGTTGACAATTATTTTCACTTAGCTCTGTGAAGAAACTGTTCTATTTTCTGATCTGTTGTTGTCATTGAAAAGTCTGTCGTCAACATAATGGATCTCCCTTTGTATGTCACTGTCATTTCTTTTTTGTATATGCTAAGATGCTTCTCTTTTTTCTTTGACATTCTCCAGTTTCACTACAATGGGTCTAAAAATAACCTAATTTTTATTTATCCTATTTGGTGCTATGTGAATCTGAGTATTTGTGTTTTATCAATTCTAGAAAATTCTCAGCGATTCTATCTTTGAATATTGCTTCTATACTACTTTATTTGGACTTTTCACTTTAACTTTGTTATCTCAACTTCTCTTTCATATTTCCCCTTTCTCTCTCTGTGCTACATTCTGGATGATTTCTTTCGATCTATTCTCCTGTTTGTCACTTCTTTCTTCAGCTGAAACTACTGGCTTATGTTTAACCTGGATGCTGAGCTTTAAATTTTGATGATAACATTTTCCATTTATTGAAACTATTTTAGCTTCCCCTGTGAGAAGCTCTTGTGGCCTGGGCTGTTGGATCATTCCTTGGGGTCTGCTCATATCTAACAACCCTATGGTATCATTAGCCAAGGATTCATTTTAAAATTATTTTCTCAGCTTGGGGACCCCAGACCACAGATGGAATGGTTTCTGTTGTTGTTGTTGCTGTTTTGTTTTTAAATCATAAGCATGAGTCAAGGATCCACATTTTAGAATGGCCATGAGAGATTCCTTAGCTCCTACTTCAGAACCCAGGTTGTTAAATGTTTTTATTTCTCTGTGCTGGTAGACAGATATCTTTAAATCCATTCTTTTTATTGAGGAAACAACCCATTTGAAAGTTCCAGTTCCTAGTCCATAGCTTAAGTGGGTTCAAGGACTCTATCAGAAAAGCTCAACAAAAGATTTAGTCCCTCAGTGGGTGCTAACACCCAAACTCATATATTACCAAAACCAAAGCTTAAGCTCATATCTTTATCATTCAAATTTTCAGTTTTCTTTACATTTCTGAAGGTTTCATTTTCTTTCCTGAGAGCACAATTATGCATTTAAAATGATTTGTTATATTTTACCCAGCATATGAAGGTGTTTGTAGAAGGAAGGTTTCAAGTTGCCTAGTCTACTATATTGCCAGAAACAAAATCCCATGGCATTATTTTTAAATACTCTGTCAATGAAACAAATATATTAGTGGATTAGTTTGGGTTTTCCAGTGTAACAGAATCAAGATCCACCCCATTAGTCACCTGAAAATATACAGATATATATGTAGATCTATATATCTAGATAGAGATCTAGATCTTTATTTATCAATCCAGCTAGCTAGCTAGCTATAGAGAGATTAATTATAAGGAATTGGCTAACACAGTTATGGTGACTGACAAGTCCCAAGATCTAAAGATATTGCTGTTCTATTCAGGCCTTCAACTGGTTGGGTGGAGTCCACCCATATTAGGGAGGTCAATTGCTTTACTCAGTCTACTGATTCAAATGATAATCTCATCCAGAAATATCCCCACAAACACACTCAAAATAATGTTTAACCAAATGCCTTGGCACCCTGAGACCTAGACAAATTGACAGATAAAATTAACCACCATATAGTAAACTCTGGTTTTATTTTTAATTAATTTTATTATTTTTCTAAGACTCAAATCAAGCTTGCCTCTGGGACCTAACAACTCATACCTGTCACTCTACAATTGAGTAGACTCATTGGTAAATAAGCTAGCTTTCTGCTCATGGACCTACACACATAATTCTACGAGTCCCTTTATAGATTTAATTCCTCCCTTTCCAAAGGATGAGTTCAAGTCTCTGGAAGTTATGTGGAATAAAAGTGTCACCTGAAAATATATTCATGATATGTTTTTGTAAAACTTTTGGCTTATACAATCACCTATCTTTGTATTATGAACATGTGGGTAATGACATCATGTAAATCCCCCATAATCCTGGTTGAGTGACATAACTTGGTACTAAATAAATTTTACCCTCAAGTTTTTAAAAATATAGATTGTTCTAACAAGTTTTCCACCATAACTCTGAGTTTCATTCATCCTATAAATGATAATAAATTTTTACTGAAATATAGTTATATTAACATTACCCTCCTTTGCTCCTCTTCAGCATCAGCAAAGAGTTTACGAATGTTAGCTTCTGATTCTCCCACGTATTTGTTAAGAATTTCTGGCCCATTGACCACTTTGGGCTCCCTTGCATTCAACATCTTGCCAATCTGTCGAGCCAAGAGAGTCTTACCACAACCTGGGGGCCCATATAACAGGATGCCTTTAACATGTTTGCAACCTAAAAAGGAAAAGAAAACAATCTTACGTCAACTAACTAAAATCCAAGTAAGACATCTAAAGGAAAGTTTTCTTTCTTCTTCATATGCATGTAATAAAAAGTACAGTGATTCCATTAACATACATTAATAGCCAGGTGTCATGACAGGACAAGAATGAACAAGTGAAACTTTTTTTTCCCCCCCCCAAATTCAGAAACAATTCCTACACCAGTACCAATATTTGCGGGAGAAGCTGCCAATTAAAGGTCTTTGGAAAAGTATATTTGAACCATCATTTAGAACAAATACTTTTAACTCTATCTCTTTAAATTAAATACCTAATTAGGAACTATTACTTATTTTTTCATTATTCTTTACTTTAAAGTCGGGGGGCTGGTGGGGAGTCGGGTATGTTGTTGATTTTTGTTTTTTGGTAAATTTAACCTAACACAAATCTCTATGATACAGTAAGCTATGGAAACTCCATCTTAGTCATAGAAATTATAGGTCTACCTGTCAACACAAGCACTTGCAGAAAGGGCAAACATGTGTGAGTTGGATGGTACAGAGCAATCCATAGGATCCAGATGGATATTACAGACTTTGTGGATAAAGTTAAATGTTCTACTTCATGTGACCAATGCCAAGTGAGGCACATGCTTTCTCAGAGCTACCCAGATGAAGCTCCAAAGGAAACTTCTTTTCTAGGCAAGCATTGCTAAATGCCTTAGAGCTATCATTAATAGCAAAATAACAAGACTAATAATCTAGGTGTTCCAGGATTTCTTTCATCAACTCTACATGAGCATTTACTCCATTTCTTAAGATCAGGATGACCTGTGGTTTCTGTTTACTCACTCTAGGAATTTTCACCTTTCTAGCAGTTTCACAGTTCAGATGCATGACTTTTTTAAAGTGAGTTTTTTATTTCTCCTATACCAAAAAGCATGCTGTGAAATAAAAAATTATTAGATTTCAGTGTTAACACTCAAAAGTGTAGGTGAAAAAGAATATTTCTGGAAATGGAATATATATCTTATGTTTTCAATGATGACAATACATGTAATAACTCACATAAAAGAAATCACAAGATATAACCAGCTCTCCTAGAAGTTTTACATTCTGAGGAGGAAGACCCTTTGGATTGCCAGTAAGTTCATTACTTCTCTCATTATGTCAGAAAGGACTGACTCCCTTTTAAATCCCTGAAAGTAATGAGATCTGTGCTTATGGTAACGGCAGCGCTTATAGAGACTAGGGGACCTTAGTGGAAACCTTTGAAGACTTAGTCTTAACCCTCTCATCCAAGAGCAAATTCCTGTCTTAAAAAAAAAAACCCTGGCCCAATAAAATGTCTTGGTCCTTAACCCACCCTTCAAGCATGAGTGGTACGGAGATGAGGGGGAAGCCTTGAGCTTCTCCTAGAGGTCAATACCACCAAGTCCTACAGCATCCAAGTGACTGGGGCACATTTGATGAGGACTTTGGGACCTGCCTCCTAATCTTCCCCTCCAAGCCAACGGCTACCATCATGATTTGAAGCTATTCCTATTTATAAAACACCTGCAGAGGCAAGTGACAGTGGTGGTGAAACAGGTACAAGGAGACGAGAGCCAGAAAGAAGAAAATGGAGATTTGCTGAGTACCTATAAAGTACCAGGCCTCATCCTCATCTCCACTTTCTCCACATTTATCAACTTCCCCCTAACCATACTTCCTTCCATATTACGCCAGACTTTTTTTTTCAAGGACTCTCACCTCATTGGCCTTCCTGTACTCCTGGAACACCCATCCCATAGCCCTGAATGCAATATGGATTTCTTGCACCTACACACTGGTCACAGAGCATAGCCAGAAAATATTATACCACTGGCTGATATCCTCACAATTTCATGCCATCCAATTTCAGTTCTCTTCTCACTGCTTTCTCAGTCCAGCATGCCATCCTTTACTTGCTTTTGTGAGTTGTCTCCCATTCCCCTTAGTAATTATTCAGATGTTCACTGCTCTTCTCTTCTCAAGTGCTACCCATGCCATTAATTCTTAAATATGACCTACATTCCTACTTCACATATTTTTAAAAAAGGACTATGGACTCCCTTTAGCTTCCTGATTCCGTATCTACAAATTTATCTGCAGACACATCCATTCTCAATATCAACATTGGCTCTTAAAGGATGAGTTTCCTTCCTCTTCTCTAAGGTTTAAATTCCAATTATTTGCATATATACCTTCTTCTCCATTAGACTATAAACTATTCAAGGGCAGTTACTGTCTCATCAATCCTGAATTGCAGACATGTAGCATAGTGCCTAACACATAATATGTACTCAATAAATAGCTGAATAAGTAAATTATGGATTCCTTTCCTAAACTAAACAAACAAAACAAAAAAACCTTGGAGAAAAGACACTTTAAAGTTTTTTATTTAAAGTTCTTAATTTATGGAACAGCGCAAAGTAACATAGCTGAACTAATTAAAATACCTAAAAAATATAATTGCAATGATAGGGACTTTGCAAACTTAGCAAAACAAACTACATGATACATAAATACTAGAGTCTTAACTCTGTAACTCTGTTTTTATATGTGGAAAATGCTCAATTTAATGTTTTGAATTAAATTGACCCAGATTTTATAAAATAACTAAACAATTCACAAAATAGTACCAAGAAGTTTGAGGGAGATAAAATACATTTCCATGGAACTTATTACATACTAGAGGCCCAGTGCACAAGATTCGTGCACTGGAGGGGAGGGGGGTCCCTCAGCCTGGCCTGTGCACTCTTGCAGTCCGGGAGCCCTCGGGGGATGTCCAACTGACACCTTAGGCCCGTTCCCCACCACTGCTGTTGCGCCAGCCATGAGCCGGCTTCTGGGCTTCTCAGTGAGAGGCGTTCCCACTGTGGGAGTGCACTGATCACCAGCGGACAGCTCCTGCATTGAGCGTCAGAGCGACCGGTCATTCCACCCTTCGGTCGATTTGCATATTACCCTTTTATTATATAGGAGGAGGATAATACAGATCTCTGAAATGACAGACTCTATTCAATATAACATCAATAGAAATGTCACAGAAGCTCTAGTCTGCATTAGAACTATAATTATTTTAGGATCTCAAGAAAGCACATCAAAAATATACACTGACATATGAAGATTTTCAAAATCCACTCCACAAAGAAAGCAGTTACTTAAACAAGCAGTGGAAATGAGACTTTGTTATTACCATTATTATTATAGCCTGTTCTGACTTATTAAATAAGCATTGGTCCCTAATTTCAAATGAGTCATAAAAATTTTTCACAAGTAATTCCACTCAACAAAAGTGTATTAAGCTCCTCTTTGCACTATGCATAAAACTAGGTGTTAGGGATACAAGCAAGAAAAAGGCCATCCCTACCTACTGGGCATTCTGGGTTTAGCAGGATAGACAGAAATTTAAAAAGGTTATCTACAATATAATATGACATTATCAGAGATATGTACAAAATGTTTTGGAACTTAGCCAAGAGAGACTTGATTCTGTCAGGGTGATGGCAGAAAATTAGGGATGGACATAGGGGAAGAGGTAACATTCAGGTAACTTGAAGGATAGTAGGAGGTTCATGGCTGGGCAATGGAGAGGAAATGGAACCCTTAAAAGAGAGACTGGAATGATCAAACACACAGAGGTATAGACATAGGAAACTGTCCTCTCAAAAGAGCCAGTAGTGCCCTAGCTGGTTTGGCTCAGTGGATAGAGTGTGGTACCGTGGACTGGAGGGTCCCAGGTTCGATTCTGGTCAAGGGCACATACTGGGGTTGCAGGCTTGATCCCCAGTAAGGGGTGTGTAGGAGGCAGCTGATCAATGATTCTCTCTCATCACTGATATTTCTCTCTCTCTCTCCCTCTTACTTCCTCCCTGAAATCAATAAAAATATTAAAACAACAATAACAAACAGCTAGTAGTAACCTGTTGTGGCTCAGCCTTGGAAGTGAGGAGAGGGGAGTGCCTGCAAATGAGTCTGACAGGCCCCCAACTACTGTAGGCCTTGACAACATGCCCAGGAGTTCTTAATATGTTTTGTAAAAACCCTGAGGTTTTTATAACAAAGGAGGTGCACAATAAGATATGTACTTAAAAACTAAGTCTGGTGGTAGATTGGAGGAAGGACTAGCAAACAAAGAGGGAGAGGGTGGAAGTCTAGTTGAAGAGATGTTCTTAACCTTTTTTCCTGGGGACATTGCCTCACTGGCTAGCTCTGGATTTTCACCAATTAAGTTTTGCATATCCCTCCAAGTCCTTTGGAAGCACATGAACAAATGGGACCAGAGGGCTCAGGAGGACACATCCCTACTGATGCGCTTGCGGATGCCCCATCTTTTTCCTGAGCTTCTCCGGGACATTAAAGCATGGTTCTGATGTTGGAGAGCCTCTGATCTCTGGCTGCTGGGTTGTCTGACTGCTAAGCTGTACTGATTGCTATTACTTTCTCATGCCTTACATGCCCCCTCACTACTGAGAGATCAGTGCCCTGGGTTAGGGAACTAAATAGCAAAGGGCAGGCAAAGAACAATCAGTGAAACTGACTTGTTTAAATTGTCAGTCTCTCATTCTCTCTCTCTCTTTCTTTCCCATGGAATAGTCTAATGTACCTCCCCAGAAAAACGCATATGTACAAAAAATTTATATAATTTTGAGGGGATTTTTAGATCCCCTGAGGGTCTATTCATGGAATCCAAATTTAAAACTCCTAAATATACTACTTAAATAATCCAGACTAGAGACAATAGTGAAAAGAGGCAATAGTGGTAGGGAATTGTAGTAGGAAAAGAAAGAAACATGTGGGAGATATTAATCAGAATTTAGACAGCAAACAAAAATAAAAGAAACAGGAGGCATCAAGGATGTGACCTTAAGGTATGTAACCTTCACATGTATGAAATGAAGATAACCTCAGAAGGTCACCAAGAAGATAGCAAGAGGAGGGCAGAGGAAATCATAACTTTGTTTTTGGCTGTAAGGCATTTTGAGATTCAGGTAGTATTGTCCATTAAAAATGCAGGCTGAAAACTCAGAAAATATATCAGAACTACTGGTTCAATATTTTTGAATGTCTGCTCTGGGTACGTGAAAAGACACAAGAAATTTTAGGCTGAGGAACGTGGCAGCAGGGGCACGTGCTGCAGATAGAGAGGATGGGGACTGGGAAAAGAACACTGCATTTAAAAATCAGGAAGTTCATGATGAGAAAGAATGCTGGTCTGGCCAAAGAGCCTTAGCTCGGGTCAGATCATTTTAGGATGGGGTATGAGAAAGAAGCTGAGCAGCATAAGCAGAAACAGATAACACTTTCAGGAACTCTGGCAAAAGAGAGGGCAGATTTAGGGAGACAAAGTGCAAGGGAACCTCTTCTTCTGGGACAAGTAAACTGGAGAAGAGGAAGAAAATAAGCTGAGGTATGCCTGTGGGGTTCTGCTTACTATGTGAAGTAGGGGCTTAGATCATCTGCAAAATGAGGGATGAGAAGATGATATTGGGAAACAATGGTAAAGGTTTGGAAAGAATTGGGGAATTGGGAAGACGTGTGGGGAAACGTGCTTGAGCAGACAGATGCCATTAGGCAAGTGAACTCAGCATATGAAATTCAGATCACTGAGGGACTCTCCTCTTTATTGTAATTATATAAGCAACTCACACTGTTAGGTAAGGTATAGATTCTTACTCAACTCTACAAATATAAATGTCATCAAAGCTGCCATAAGAATCTCGACTTTTTTGGTTTTAACCATCTCATCACCTTTTTTCTGTTTTAAATATATTTTTATTGAATTCAGAGAGGAAGGGAGAGGGAGACAGAAATAGAAACATCAATGATGAGAGAAAATCATGGGTCAGCTGCCTGCTGCACACCCCCTCCTGGGGATCAAGCCCACAATCTGGGCACGTGCCCTTGACTGGAATCAAACCCGGAACCCTTCATTCCCCAGGCAGGCACTCTATCCACTGAGCCAAACCAGCTAGGGCATAAATACTTTTATTGATTTCTGAGAAGGGAGAGAGAAACAGAAACATCATGATGAGAAAGAATAACTGATTGGCTGCTTATTTCCTTTTTTAGTAACATGAGATAAATAACAATATTCAGTTAATTTAATTTGAAATCAACATATTTATGGTTCAATTCTGTTATCTAATTATCTTATTCAAAGTGTGAGGTCAAAACTATCACGTGATTTGTAGGCAACATTTTTCCTCCATTTTCCACAAAGTTTGGGGTTTTCACTTTCATTTCTAAGTCATTTCCATCTTTTCTTCTTCCACAACAGCTTATATAAGTAAGAACCATGTGGGCTAATAGTATAATCAAATATAGTTACAATGCATTACTTCTTTAATTTCCTGTGTTCAATTACTTAACTGCTTGTTTTACTAACTGCTCCTGTTAATCATCTTCTTAAAAATAACTAATTTTATTTGAATGAGGCACAAACATATATATATATATAGTTTTGGAATTTAAGTTGCTAATTACATTTGAATATAGGAGTAAATGAAATCCTGGAATATCATATTATTTCATTCAGCTAACAAATGCTACATTTGGTGGTGGGAAGATGAATGCTTCTATTTTCTCAGTGAAATAAAGATTCCAGGTGACTGACTGGGAAAGATGGAAGAGGGGAAGAGGCAGTGGCGAAGGTTTGAGGAGAGTGGAGAGAAACTAGTTATCTCAAAGAGTAGGAGAGTAAACTGACTAGACTAGAGAAATACAGGAACTACTGCTTCCAAGACATACTAAAGGCCCACCTGAGATTTGGTTCGTAAATTTAAAATGAGATCAGACACCATGGTTTTGTGTTTTTCTTAAGCCGTATTTAATAGTCTGGGTACTTATACATAGTAGGCAGTAGCTGAGACACACTTGAGGCTTTGACACACATAGAAGACAAAGGGTGAGGCCAATAAGGGTGTGCGCAAGGAAGAGAAATGTGATAGACCATGGCATCTAAGCTGGGTAAAGAGGGAGGAGAGGACAAAAAGGTTGGGAAGTGACAGAGCAAATTAAATGGAGGGTCCCATGGGATCAAAGTTGCTGGATTTGGCCTGGGAAGAATGCTAGAAGTAAGCAAGGATCAAACGGAAGGTGGCTAGAAGCAGGATGCTTAAAACTGAGATTCCAGAAGTGGTTATTGGTAATGGCAGTCTTGGGTTTGACCAAACAGTGGGTGGCTGATAAGGAGTGAAAGAAATGAGGAAGTCAAAAAAGTGTAAAGATAGATTGTTGCACAAATTACCAACAGGATACCAAAGTCACCCAACATATAAATAAATCACACAGGGAAGATTACAGTTAGGAAAAGCAAGTGAGCAACTTCTTTATCTGGCTCCCTTGTTCATTCCTCACTAGCAGGGCTACTCTTGTTCTCTTTCATTTTGTTCTCCAAATGGTACTGACAGTGAAAAGTATTAATGTTTATTAATATATCATTAAGTAATATCTATTACTAAAGGTACAAATAATATAAAATGCTAAAGAAATAAGCATAGCAAATGGTAATGCCATAGTTTACTAAAGATTTAAGTTAATGAGACACTGGAACCTCACTATAAGACTACATTCTTTAAAGAACTAAATATAAGGCTTGTATCTCATTCTAGACTCCTTGTCATAAATTATGTTTAATGATTCCATGGGATATGAACCACAAAGGTGCATTTTAATTATGCTTTACAATAGGTACCTGTCAAAAGGAAGAAAGCATGATTTGTGGTCAAGTGCCAAATAAGGGAGGATTGATTGAATTAAATGTATTAAGGAATAAATCAAGTGAAAAATTCCAGAGAACATTAAAAATTACTAATAGCCCCACCTTTCTGACCAATGATTCTCAAACTTGGGATATCAAAAACTAGCAAAAGAACTTAAAACAAAACGAAACAAAAAACCTAGAAGACATGCTGTCATTAAGTTGCTCAGTTTTTATTTTGCAAAGTAAAGATTTCTTAAACAAACAAATCAAACCTGACATCTATCACCACCATTTCATATAAAATGTATTTAATAATAAAAGGTAGAAGGACATAATCTCAAAATAAAGGACATTCTTTTGTATTAAATAAACTTGGTTTTATGTACATTGTTAATAGTAAAGGCTTTTTAAGTCAGATTGCCTGGATTCAAATCCTGGTTCTTCTATTTACCAGCTAGGAGTAACAACAGCAACAACCTCAAAGTTATTATAAGGATTAAACATATAGTACTTAGCATTCTTCCTGGCACCTAGTAAGAGCTCATAAATATTGGCTATTAAATAATATTAGCTTATTTTTATTTTCTTGCTGTAAAGGAGTGATGAAATGGAACCAGACTCCTAACTGGCATGTGATAATTAGAACTATTAAGTGACTGTATAGCTTGAAAAAAACAAAACAAAACTATTTTGCTTACAAAATTATTTTTCTGAGAGTGACTACTGTGGCCATTTAATATTTTAATGCTATTATCACTTAAATATTGCAAACTATAGTACCCATTCCATTGATGAACATCTAGCTCCAAATTAAATGAGCAGTAAAAGATATGGATCACATCATTTTCACAAAGACTTCACTAGTGTTTGGTAAGCCGGGAATTCTCCATGGTTACCTTCTTTCCTCTGGGTAGATTACTATCCATCTCAATCCTGCCTGTTTCTCTTGTGCTGTAGGCAGTCAATTCATATCTATTTCTCAAGCTTTCCAAGCTCATTTACGGTCAATGTGTAGCTCATTCATAAAAGCCAAGCTACCATGATTATCAGTTCCACATGTACACATCCTTCTATCATCTTCCCCCTGCCTGTCCTATCATAATATGTATATTTCTTTTCCAAAGTTCTCCTTATCTCCCCCATTGCGACCCTTCTCAGAGTCCCCAACTGCCAGCTATTAGAAAGCTGCCACTCCCCTTTCTCAGGGAGCACACACCCTGCTCTGCTGGCACTCACCAGGGATGACGTGGTTCTACTGGGATGAACTGGGGCTATTTCTGGTATGTCATCCAAAAGGGTGTTTGCGATGCTAGATTACCACAGCCCATCCCTTGCCTCTTAGTTTGAGATATATTAGTATAAGATGTCTTCTCATCTCACTTCTAGCTACCACTCTCTCACCTGAATCAGCAATTCTCCCAACAATGTACAAAATGTGTACTACTGTTTTGAGCTTCAGGTGTTGATATCGAGGGTTATAATCATACAAATTTTGGTGAGGAAAACTTCAAAAGTGTGCAACAAATAGCTTGAAATGATTTCTGATCTAAAAGTCTAAGTGGAATAAGGCCTTACCTAATATATAAGACTTACCCAGCCCCTCTGATGAAAGTGATACATGAAAATATTTGTTATCTAATACACTAGTTGTAACCTCTTTACTTAAAATAGCTCCATTTAAAATACACAGCCTTAGAGAAACCAAGATGGCAGCATAGGTAAGCACCTAAACTGCTGCCTCACACAACAGTTTCAAAACTACAACTAAAAGACAGAACGGACACCATCCAGAACCACAGGAAAGCTGGCTGAGTGGAAATTCTACAACTAGAAGGAAAGAGAAAAGCTCACGGAGAATTGGAGGAACGGCAAAGGGTTGAGGTACGGCAAAGGGTCTTTGTGCGCGCAGAGAGGAAGGGCGGCTGAGAGCCTGGCTGACTTTCTCTGGCGGGAGGGGGAAAGAAGCCCCTGAGTGCACTGAACCCCAGTTCCGACTGCACTGAACCCCAGTTCCGGGCGAAACCCCATGGACCCAGGCTCATACAGGGGGAGTCTGGACTGTCAGGTAGAGAGAAAGGCACTCGGAGACTCAGAGACCTGGGGGAGACCCAGGGGAGCCCCGATGGGCAGGGGTCTGGAGGCGCGCACGAAAGTGTGCACAAAGACTGCCGGAGGTTGCCGCAGGCTTTCCCTAGCAGAAGGGAGTCAGAAGCTCCTGACTGCACTGAACCCCAGTTCTGACTGCACTGAACCCCAGTTTCAGGCGAGCCCCTGGGGACCCACACTCTTGCGGGGGAAGGGGGGAGAAATCTGGACTCTCAGGCAGAGGCTCGGGAGGCGGGGAAGGCAGAGGTCTGGAGGCACATGCGCGCGTGCAAGGGCAGGGCTGACTGGAAGCCAAGACTGTCTGCTCCACCCTGAGACTCCACCCCATCTAAGCTGAGCACAGAGGCTTTTGCAATTTGGCAAGTCTAATCCTATAAGGCTGTCTCCAGCACCGAACTTCTCCCAGCGTAGACACAGCTGATCCTCACAGCCAACTGGCCTGGAGGTCAATTCCTCCCAGTGATACCAACAACAATCAAGACTTAACTACAACAAGGCTGTACACACAGTCCACAAAGGGGTGCACCAAGAGTGTCCACCTCAGGTTAACTGGGAGGCTGACCCACTGGGCCATATAGGAAACCTAGCACACAAAGCTACCCTACCAACTCAGGGAAGCAGTGAAAATGCGGCAACAAAGAAACAGATCACAAACGAAAGAAATGGAGGAAAACAAATGACTGGATGTAGAATTCAAAACCATGGTTATAAGGCTCTTCAAGAATATCCTAGAAAAGGCCGATAAATGTAACGAGACCCTTGAAGATATGAAAAAGGACCAAACTAGAAATTAAACATACACTGACTGAAATAAAAAATATTATACAGACACCCAACAACAGACTAGAGGAACGCAAGAATCAAGTCAAAGAATTGAAATACAAAGAAGCAAAAAACACTCAACTGAAAAAGCAAAAAGAAAAATATCCAAAAAGTTGAAGATAGTGTAAGAAGCCTCTGGGACAACTTCAAGCGTACCAACATCAGAATTATGGGGGTGTCAGAAGGAGAGAGAGAGCAAGATACTGAAAACCTATTTGAAGAAATAATGACTGAAAACTTCCCCCACCTGGTGAAAGAAATAGACTTACAAGTCCAGGAAGCGCACAGAACCCCAAACAAAAGGAATCCAAAGAGGACCACACCAAGACACATCATAATTAAAATGCTAAGAGCAAAAGACAAAGAGACAATATTAAAAGCAGCAAGACAAAAACAGTTAATTACCTACAAGGGAGCACCCATACGATTGTCAGCTGATTTCTCAACAGAAACTATGCAGGCCAGACGGGAGTGGCAAGAAATTTTCAAAGTGATGAATAGCAAGAACCTACAACCAAGATTACTCTACCCAGCAAAGCTATCATTCAGAATTGAAGGTCAGATAAAGAGCTTCACAGATAAGAAAAAGCTAAAGGAATTCATCACCACCAAACCAGTATTATATGAAATGCTGAAAGGTATTCTTTAAGAAGAGGAAGAAGAAAAAAGTAAAGGTAAAAATTATGAACAACAAGTACATATCTATCAACAAGTGAACCTAATAATCAAGTGAATTAAAAACCTGAGGAACAGAATAATCTGGTGAATATAATAGAATCAGGGGCATAGAAAGGGAGTGGACTGATAATTCTCAGGGGGAAAGGGGGTTGGGGGGTGCAGGAAGAGACTGGACAAAAATCGTACACCAATGGATGAGGACAGTGAGGGGGAGATAAGGGCAGAAGGTGGGGTGGGAACCGAGTAGAGGGGAGCTATGGGGGGAAAAAGGAGAAACAATTGTAATAATCTGAATAAAGATTTATTAAAATAAATTTTAAAAATAATAAAAAATAAAATAAAATACACAGCCTTAATTCTGTAATAAAATGAATAGTAATCTTTACTATTTGCAATCTTCCAAACACTATCCAAAAAGTGACAAGTTTGTATCTTAGAAAGCAGTGAAATTTTCTTTGTTTGCTTGAGACTTTATCAGAGGCCAGCTGCAATGACGAAAAATTGTCAGTCAACTTTTATTTACCCAAAAGTGGAATAATGAGAGCTAACGCTAATTTTGCACAAGAGTGAGCAAAATAATATATCAGAAGTGATCTCAAATTAGCATCAGGATAAGGAGTGTTTAGTTCATTTTGTAGGCAGCATGATCTATGAAGAGAGAGAAAAGTGTGAAGTGGTTTTGAATGATAATTGATGTTTGAAATTTTTTAAAAATATTTTTTTATTGATTTCAGAGAAGAAGGGAGAGGGAGAGAGAACATCAATGATGAGAGAGAAACATTGATCGGCTGCCTCCTGCACACCCCCTACTGGGGATCGAGCCCACAACTGGGTATGTGCTCTTGACCAGAATTGAACCCGGACTGTTCAGTCCACAGGCCGGCGCTCTATTCACTGAGCAAAACCAGCTAGGACAATGATAACTGATGTTTAAAGGGAAATCCCAAATAGCTTCCAGTTCAAATGCAGAGATTCACTATGTTTGCCAAAGAGCGAGACTAGTGGCAAATCAGGACATATTTACAAGTCTTGCAATCTCTTCAGTTATACAAACCAGATTTGAATGCTTCTTTTTAAAAAAAAAAATATTTTATTGATTTTTTACAGAGAGGAAGAAAGAGAGGGATAGAGAGTTAGAAATATCGATGAGAGAGAAACATCAGCTGCTTCCTGCATACCTACTGGGGATGTGCCCAAAACCAAGGTACATGCCCTTGACCGGAATCGAACCTGGGACCTTTCAGTCCGCAGGCCGACGCTCTATCCACTGAGCCAAACCGATTAGGTCTGAATGCTTCTTTTTAAGTAGTGCATGCACTTGAAGAAAATACCATCACTAATTAATATTAATATTTGATCTTTCATTTTAAAGTTTGCCTAATTCCAACTTCTCCTAGAATTGTGATTTAGTTCTATTCAACTTATCATTTTGGTACTATGATATAATTAAGAAACAGTTCTGAATTTTCCAGCCAAGCAATGAAGACTTGGAGCATAACTTCCATCAACTCATAATGTTTGTTTGTTTCGAAGACAGTCAATCATCATCTAAATCAGGTTATTATCTACATTTGCATGGCTGTGCACTTATCGAATCTTTAAGGAAAGGAAACACTTAAAACTAAAAACACAACCTCTGACCTCATTTGAGCAGTCAGATCTTTGATAAGCCTGACTGGGTATCATTTTGTCTAGTAGAGACTTGCTTTTGCCCCTCCAGCTGTCAATTACCAAGAGTGCTTTGAGTTCCGTTATAATAAAGTGAGAAGGGCCTATGCCCGGAGCTCCAAGCAGCTGTGCAAGATGTCTACCACCTGACTGGTCTATACCCAAATTAGTCAACTGAGATTTAATATAGATCTTCTCATTAGATAGTCTAGAACTAAAGATGGGGTATGTGTAGCAACTCTCCAAACTAATCTTTGCTGACGCCCCCACCCTTTTACACTCCCTCCTAGGGTGTGGCCTGGTATTTTGTGAATTCTTGATGACAAAGATCATGCTTCTATTAGCAGGTCTTGCCTTGCTGCCACCTGGCAGCATGTATCTTCATTGGTTTCAGAATTTTACAGCTTTTCCTTTCTTCTTTTTTTCGTCCATTCCTTAGCTTTAAGCTCATTTTACTTGCTGTTCTACAAGGCCTCTGCTTCAGACTAACCAATATCTTGTCATCTCTAGCAGATAACTTATTTCTTTTCCTATACCTGAAACCTCTACTCATACTATCAGTTCATGTTCTTCTGTTCCTCAGGAATCAGCTCCTTAATGAATGACACCTAATGCTGAACATATCTGACTGTGAATACCACCTAGCTCTGATCACATCTTTGGGTTCTCTTCTTCAATACTTACAGTAGTAGTTGTCAAACTTTAATAAGCACCAACATCCAATGGAGCTTGTTAAAATGCAGATTTGCAGGCATCACTCCTAGAAATTTAAATTCATTAAGTCTATAGTGGAGCTGAAGAACCTGAATATTTAATAAGCCCATCCCCAGGTGATTCTAATGCAGGCCAGAGGACACTTTGGAAAGCATCATTACAACTGACACTATATTAAATTGCTTTCTAAGAGTCCTTAGGCTCTTATTCGATTTAGTTATATGTTTTATAGTCTCAAATCATAAGCTAGTAAGAAAACATTTTTTATTCCTCGACAAGTTGTAGTTGTAAAACAGCAACGAGCTATTCTAACAAGATAAGAGTTATCAAGAGTAAGTGTAAGATTCCTGTACTTGAGTACAACTGGGAGAAATATGTCTTTGTGAGTTACTCAACAGTAAATTCAATATGAATCAAGATAGAATGTAGATGTAAAAAATGTTAATGCAACTTCCGTCTGCATTAAGAGAAGACTGATGTTTTGAACAAAGGATGGATATTTCTGGTCTATTTTAAACAGGGACAACACAGTACTCAAACTGATTTCTGGGTTTCACAACTTAAGGTGAATATAAACAAATGTTAAAGTTCAGAAAAATATGAATAGAATGGTAAAGGACTAAAATTCAAGTTACAAAAAGACTGGCTGGAGGAACCAACCAAGTTTGGAGATTTAGTTTAGAGAAAAGATGAATCTACAGGGAGTTTATTCTGGACAAAATAATATCTTCCCAAACCTGAAGGGCTTTCATAGGGAAGTAGGGTGATCCTTGTTCTGTATGGTCTTAGGGGGAGAACTGGAGCGTGTAGTAGAAGCTATAAGTATATCCATCCTACCTTAACTAGGAAAGATTCAACTTAAACCTCCAGTTGTCCAAAGAATTGGACTGCAGCATTCAGAGAGAATGATTTTCCTGTCACTGGAGGAATTCAAGCTTAGCCTAATCATCTTGGCAGAAGTTATTCGGCAGATATGGAGAGGAAATTCAAATGAAAGACAAGTATGTGAACTACATGACTTTTTTTTTTTTTAATATATTTTATTGATTTTTTACAGAGAAGAAGAGAGAGAGAGAGAGATAGTCAGAAACATCGATGAGAGAGAAACATCAATCAGCTGCCTCCTGCATGCCCCCACTGGGGATGTGCCCACAACCCAGGTACATGCCCTTGATCGGAATCGAACCTGGGACCCTTCAGTCCGCAGGCTGACGCTCTATCCACTGAGCCAAACCGGTTTTGGCACTACATGACTTTTATGATCCCTTACATAAAAGATTCTACAATTCTTCTGATATTCTCTGACTGAACCAGATAGTTTTGCAAAGTGCGCTTTGAAATATTCTAGGATGGAGACTGAAGACTAGTAAAATAATAAGGAGGCTTTTGCTATAGTTTAAGTATAATTTACTGAAGCAATGAAAAAGAAAAAAGGAATGATCTAAAAAACAAAACAAAAAAATTAGGAATATTCAAGACTGCTTTTGAAAAACACAAGCACACATAAATATAGCCAACTGATCTTGGTCAAAGGAGCAAAGGCAGTAAAATGGAGCAAAGACAGTCTTTTCAACAAATGGTTACTGGAGCCCTGGCCTGTGTGGATCAGTTGGTTGGAACATCATCCAGTGCACAGAAGGGTCGTGGGTTTGATTCCCAGTCAGAGCACATATCCAGGTTTCCAGTTCAATCCCTGATTGAGGCGTGTACAGGAGGCAGCCAATCAATGTTTCTATCTCACATCAATGTTTCTCTTTCTCTCTCACTCTCCCTTCCTCTCTCTAAAATCACTTTAAAAAACAAACACACATATCCTGGGATGGGATTTTTAAAAAAAAAAGTGGTTACTGGCAGAACTGGACACCCACATGAGAAAAAAATATATTAATCTAGACACAGATCTTACGTACATCACTAATTTAGTGTTCCAATTACCAATTCTCCAACAAGCAATTGTTGAGATTTGAGAATTCTCAAATCACTCCAATAGGCAATTCTTGGAACACCAGCTGGGTGTCTGATAATTCAACTTAATTTTGATAATATCTACCTGGAGATAACATCAGATTCCATAGGTTGTGGGCTCAATCTTACAAGACAAAATATATCCCCCACCTCCAATTTCAGATGCCACACTATTTATTACCTGTGCTTCTGATTGACTGGCTATAGACTGGAGGTTCCAATTACCTCCTGCTTAGCAACTCAATTCAGATGTCAGTCACATTGTTACCTCTGCTTCTGATCAACTTGCTATGAATTAGAGGTTCCCATTAATTTGCTAAATCGGCTCACAGAACTCAGAGAAAGATTGGTTTATTATAAAATAACTCAGGAACAGCCAGATGACAGAAGCATAGGGCAAGGTACAGGAAAAGGGTGCAGAGCTCCATGCCCTCTCCAAGCACCACTCTCCCCGCACCTTCATGTATTCAATCCAGAAGCTCGCTGAACCCAGTCCTTTGGGTTTTTCTGAGGGCTGTTTTACACAAGCATGAGGAATTAAATCGTTGGCCATAGGGGACTGAAGGCAATCTTTAGCCTCTCTCCCTTCCTCAGAGGTCAGGGAGTGGGACTAAAAGTTCTAATCACAGAAATGGCTGCACTGGCAACCAGCCCCCATCCTTAAGTGCTTTCCTATAGACTTATCATTATTTTGTTTGTTTGTTAATCCTCACCCAAGAATATGTTTTCCATTGATTTTTAGAGAGAGTGGAAGGGAAGGGTAGAGACAGAGAGAGAGAAACTTCGATGTGAGAGAGACATATCCATTGGTTGCCTCCCATATTCGCCCAGACAGGGCCGGGGATTGAGTCTGCAACAGAGATATGTGCCCTTGACCAGAATTAAACCCTTGACCCTTCAGTCTGCAGGCCAATGAGCCACCCACTGAGCAAAACCGGCCAGGGCCAATGGACATATTATTAACATAAGACCACCATTATCACTCTCAACACTTAGGAAGTTCTATGTGTTTTGGGAGCTGTGAGTCAGAACCTGTGGATGAAAACCAAATATATATGAGAAATATAATTTGGTCAACTGATTCAATTTTTAGACTGTGATAATAAATTATCATCTTTCTCTCCTATGTTGACCAGTATCTACCTGGAGCCATTACCACTTATAAGACAAATCTGAAATTTGAACAGCCGTGTTCTATGTCATTTAGTATCACATATGGTCAGTCTTCTATAGCCAGATAAAGAAAAATCAGACTACAGAAAATCTGTAACTATGTAAAGTGAGTCTTCCCTATCCTTTTTTAAGCTCATCACAGCCACAATCGGTTGCCTAAATGAAGAGTTGCAGAGGAAGCCAAAGTAATCAAGTAGCAGACAGAAAAGTAAGAGCCAATAAAGAGAAGTTTCATGGAAAGAAAAGTCCAGTAAAAGAAAAAAGTGTCAGGCAAAAAAGTTGTTGTGGATCACCATGGAAATGTCCCTGGAATGCACTAATAATCTGCAATTTGGAAAACTCTCCTATGTATATTTGAGATTTGACTGAATCTATCTGATGTGTGGATTAGCAGCATACTAATTATAGGTTTATCCTATAGTAACCATTCATTATCAAAAGGCATTTACGTCATGCTAAGTTTTCTCCCTCATGACAGGATTCTAGATAGATTTTTTTAAAATCAAAGCACTTCTAAAAAATTATATCATTGTGAATAAATTCGAGTAAATACATGTATAAGTATAGACAGTATAGAAGGTACAGATGTGTGTATCTTTATATATCAGTTTTTAGTCACTCTGGAATAAAAAAGGACTCAAAACTATTACTTGCCCAGAGAAAAGATACTGTGTTAAAGCCAGAGGTATTAGTGAAGAACTAAAAGTCACATATAAATCTCTTGAGTATTGAATACATTATCTATAGTAACTTTCAATCTCAAATTTCACACTATTAGTAAAATGGTATAGAAGGGATTTACTGCTGTCTACTCTAACTTCTTTGAAAACCCTGAAAGAATATAATGTTAATTATTAAAAAGTTTCTTGCAGGGTTTTGTTTTAAATTTAAATTATGGACATATTATCAAAGGTAGATTGCTCCAAGTAACAAATCAGATTGAACTCCGATAAAAGTCTTGATGAATCATGGTAGAAGTACTCTCCTAAATAATTTTTTTTTAGTTCTGGGCAGCATTTTGCTAACATTATTGCTCATTCTTTCTTTCACTTCCCTTCCTTCAACATCCTATTCTCTATTGTGTCTAACAAGATGGTTGTTGTTTTTCTAAGTCAGTATTTCACGTGTAAGAAACTGACAAGATTTATAGAAGTGGTGGAACATTTATCAGCTCCTCACTGATGGAATGTGATAAAAAGTAAATATAAATCAGCCAAGGTATGAGTTCACAAATTAAAAAAAAAATATTTCCAAGTGTCCCCTTGACTACCTTATCAACAAACACTGCTCAAAATGGGTAATTACAAAACAGCATAATATAAGGCATGTTAACTGTTTTCAACAGCAATAAAAGTTTAAGATAAGAGAATATATCTAAACATTTGATTAAAGTAAATGGATTAAAGATTTCTGCCTTCTACACAGCTATAGCGCCTTTTGGCAATATAACAATACCAATCACATACCATCTAGAAAGTGTTTGATAGTGAGCCAGGTACTGTGTTAGAAAATTTATACACATTAATGCTATCCTGACAATAAATTTTTAAAGTAAATAACTTTGCAGGTGGGGGTACCAAGGCTCACAGAATTTAGGGTCCAAAGCCCTAAGTATTAAGAGGAACAGGGCTATAAAAGTGACAAGTGGTAACGGCAGACTCAAAGCCAGCTTTGTTTGTTGTGCCCAAGAGTCTTCTTACTGCTGAGGAAGAGATACTAATTTACCATTACAGGACTTATTTAGATAGAATTTTGCTAATGCTGTTTATCTTTTTGAAAGATAAAATGTTATCAATATATTCTTTCATGATACATTAAGAAAAAAGTCACAGAATGGTGACTTGTGGTTTTTCTCTTTAAACAGAAAAATAAATCTATACATTATAGAGTTCACAGAGTCAAAAACACGTATGTTTATAAATACTTAGAAAGAGGTCTGAAAAGAAGAATCCTGCCAAACTCTTTCCAGTGATTACCTCTAGGAGAGGGAGTAAAATTGGGGTGGGTAAAAGGAAGGGAGATATCAATTTTCACTCTGCATATCTGTGTTATTTTATGAGGATGCATTACTCTTATAATTTGTAAAATAGAAAGCACACATGTACATGCATGCACGCGCGCGTGCACACGTGCGCGCACACACACACTATACTGACCTGATGCCTTTAATTTTGAACACTGTTTTTACAGTACCCATACATAAGAATGGTATTTCCCATTGAAGGCGACAGTAGGTGACAAGAACCTAAGCAAATACTTTTCCCCTTATTTCTGGAGTCTAGCTCTATTTCAAATCAATGCAAGAGGTCTTTCCTAGATTAAGAAGGAATCTAAAAGGACCTACATAGATTTAGTAATGAATTATAAATACCTGCTGTGACTTTTAAAGGATGTGCCTTGCCCTAGCTGGTTTGGTTCAGTGGATAGAGCATCGGCCTGCGGACTGAAGGGTCCCAGATTTGATTCCAGTCAAGGGCACATGCCGGGGTTGTGGGCTCGATCTCCAGTAGGGGGCGTGCAGGAGGCAGCCAATCAATGATTCTCTCTCATCATTGATGTTTCTCTCCCTCTTCCTTCCTCTCTAAAATATATATACATATACATATACATATACATATACATATACATATACATATACATAAAGGATGTGCCTCAAGTCTTTACTGCTTCAATGTATCTACTGCTTCCCCATATTGCCTACTTTGCTACTTTGGTTCACAATGTGCCTTATGTTTTACAAGATACTACTTTGGGATGTGCACATAATAGTGTTGTTCCCAAATACACTGGAAGCATATTGAGGGCAGGAGGTGGTCTAACTGTCTAAGTGTTCTACAACTGAGGTTAATCAAGTTCTTGGCATTTATTCGTTTCTTAAAAATTCGTATGAGCAGGTACCATGCCAGGAGCAGAAAATATACTAGTGGCAAAATGAGCAAGGTTTCTTCTTCTGGGGGTACAGACATGGGGAGAAAAGTCTGGAATACAGACATGTAATGAGCAATTATATTACAATGTAATAATGCATAAAAGAAAATATGGAATTAATGGAACACAGAGGAACAACACTAAAGCCAAAAACACCCTGAAAAAAGCTGCAGCCTAAAGAGAGGAGTTAGATAAAAAGATGGTGAACGAACAACCTTGGATATAGAAGCAGGTAAGAGACAGTAGCATGGCACATTAGAGGACCTGAAAATAGCACAGGCTGGCTGAACCCAGAGCATGGGGGAGGGGCACAGACTGGCAGACGGGAAAGTTTGGCAGAGACCAGAACACATAGAGCTTGTAAGCCATGGAAGGAGTTAAGGAGAGCTACTAAAGAGTTTTAACCCGTGGAGTGACAGGATCAGACTTGCCTTTTTATAAAAATCGCTCCAGTTACAGTGTGGAGAATGGATTAGAGAAGGGCAAGGCTGAAGGCTTAGGGAGCAATTCAGGCAAGAGATAATGGTGTCCTGAAGGAAGGTAGTAGTGGGGGAGATGGAGAGAATGGGGAAGATCTGAGATATTGAGGAGACTGCAGCACTGACAGTCTATTGTGTGACTGACTGGAAATGGGAGGTGAGGGGAACAGAGGAGTTATGGAAAGTTTTTGGTTACATCATTGACTGAGATAGACAACACAGAGGTAGAAGCATGTTTAGGGAAGATGGATGGGAGCAGTTGAATGAGTTTAATTTTGAACTCCCTTTGTAATCATGAGATAGCCATATGCTGATAAATATCCAGAGCTCTAAACCAAGACTGAGATAGAATATGCATCTTTAAGAGTAAATGACATAAAGATACTAGCCCTAACTGGTTTGGCTCAGTGGATAGAACATTGGCCTGTGGACTGAAAGGTCCCAGGTTTGATTCCGGTCAAGGACATGTACCTTGGTTGCGGGCACATCCCCAGTAGGAGGTGTGCAGGAGGCAGCTGATCAATATTTCTCACCCATCAATGTTTCTGACTCTCTATCCCTCTCCCTTCTTCTCTGTGGAAAATCAATGAAGTGTGTTTTTTTAAAAAAAGATACTAATTGAAGCTACAGATACATGTGATCAATTTTGGAGAAAATAATTAGAGGAAGAATAGGTCTTAGAGAGACTCCTGAGGAACTCCAACATGGTAAAGGACACAAAAGAGACTGAGAAGGGACAGCCAGAGAGGTAAAGGAAAATATGAAATCCCTACAGTGAGAGAAACCAAGTAAAGAGGAAATTTCAAGAGTGGTCAACAGTATACATACACACACACACACACACACACACACACACACACACACACACTAGTGGCCCGGTGCACAAAATTTGTGAATGGGGAGAGGGGGGCTTGGGGGGCGTTCCCTCAGCCCAGCCTGCACCCTCTCCAATCGGATATCCATTTCACAATCTGGGACCACTGGCTCCTAACTGCTCACCTGCCTGCCTGATCGCCCCTAACTGCCTCTGCCTGCCTGCCTGATCACCCCTAACTGCCCTGCCCTGCCAGCCTGATCTCACCCCCAACTACCTCTGCCTGCCTGCCTGATCACCCCTAACTGCCCTCCCCTACCGGCCTGATCTCACTCCCAAATGCCTCTGCCTGCCTGATCACCCCTAACTGCCCTCCCTTGTCGGCCAATTTGGTTCTGATTGGTCGGTTTCTATGCCAGTCAGTGTCAAAAGCTCCACTTCCTAGGCAGCCACTGGCTCCTCACAGTTCACCCAGATTTGGTTCTGATTGATTGGTTTCTATGCCAGTCAGTGTCAAAAGCTCCACCTCCTAGGCAGCCATTGGCTCCTCAGAGTTCACCCAAATTTGGTTCTGATTGGTGGGTTTCTATGCCAGTCAGCGTCAAAAGCTCCGCCTCCTGGGCAGCCATTGGCTCCTCACAGTTCACCCAGATTTGGCTTTGATTGGTCGGTTTCTATGCCAGTCAGTGTCTCCGGGCCTATCTCCAGGTCTGATTAGAGAGGCTGATCAGCCCCTGCAGAGGTCTGGAGAGAAACAGAAGTGCGGCTGCTGGCAAAGCCTGGAAAGAGAGAGGCAACGACTGATCAACAGCTGCCACGGAGGCTGCAAATCAGACCCTGCCTCTCTCTTGGGCTTTTCTCTGGGCCTGATCTGCAGCCCCCTCAGCAGTCAGTGCTGGATCACCATGGCAAAGTAAAAACAAAACTAATTGGTGGCTATATACCCATTAGTTGGATACAGTTGCGTCCTGTACACTAGAAAGCCTTTTACAAAATAATTGTCTTAGAGCAACAGAAGACCAATGTTCAGTTACTTTAGCAATCTCCTGTTTTCTCCAATGATTATTTTATTTTAACATGTATGTTCCATCTCTAAGTTGACAGTTCACTTAAAACAGAGCTTCTGAGAGGTATCAAAAAGCACATGAAGAAAGTGGACTAGCGTTATTAGACATTACAGTCCTACTACCAACTCTTCATGTCTCTTAAACTCATGACAATTTGAACACATCAGATTACTAGAAAAGTACCTTATTTATAAAACCTAGTGTCTTATAGAGTTTATTGACTCTCATATATTGAGTACTTAAGCTTCTTACTCAAGACCAAGGTACTGATTTTTGCCATGTTCAAGTTCCAGAAAAACTTCCAGAAATAAGAAAATTAAGAAATCTCAATTAAGACAGTTTCTCTGTTCAAACTTTAAAACCTGAACAGATAAAGAGATCTTTATGCTTTCAATCAGTGTTCTCACTGCCTTGGCAAAAATCTGAGGTTTTGGAAAATGCCTCTAATCTTAAAAAGAAGAAGGGAGGAGTAAAGGAGAAGAAAGACAAAGGAGGAGGAGGTGGTTTAACTATTTAGCAGAGGAAAGTTAAAACAATTGTCTTGTCTGACATCTAAATACAAAGATCAGATTTCTGTAGTTATAACTACCTCTATATATACACTCACTATGTAGAATTCTAGCAAATTACTAAAGTACTGAATAACTTCTGAATGCTAAGGTTGTCATTTATACTAGTAAAAGCATATAGGAAATGGTAGGGGGTGAGGCCAGAACTGTAGATCTTCAGTGTTTTCATAATTCCTCTCTTCCTTTTCATACCCCAAACCTATTATGGCTAAGTTCTCAGAACCTTTATATATGAAAAGCGTTGTAAATATCTGATAATTAGGGAGAAAAGGCAAAAGTGGAACAATATAGGATATTCTTTGACATAAAATTCAAGGCTTTCCTGACTACTCGATTCTTAGCTTCATCTTTCAGTATCTGGAGAGGCAGTTCAGAATACAGACTCTGGAACCAGACATCCCTGGTTTCCAGTCCAAGCTCTGGTAACTTACTATTTGTACAAACTTAGTAAATAATTTTCTTCTCCTGCTTTGGGGTTCCTGAGCTAGGAGAACCAAGTTCTAGTACCAGTTCTGCCTGTGATTTGCTCAGTGACCTTGGGCCATAGTTTTCTGCATCTGTAAGAAATTGCCATCAATGCCCTGGGAATGCTTTTCCTCTCCAAGGAAACTTCATGAAGGGAACGGGACACACCTATTCCCCTGCTCCCTTGCTGTGCTGACAGTGGAGCTACCACGAGAGAGAAATAGCCTGTGATAATATCTTTTTGTTTGTGTTTTTAATTACACAAGTAGAAATCTAATATCACAGTAAAACACTCAGAGGTACGCAGATTAAAAGAACAAAAATTTCCCCTTTATTTCCCACCCTAACTTCCTTTTCACAGGAGTAAACAACTATTTTTTCAATTCAGCCTGTGTCTGTAGAGACTTTTATAATGTATTTACTTTTATGGGGTTTTTTTCATAAAACGAATATATCTGTGTATTTAGAGCTATATCACTTTAAGATTTGCTCCACTGTATTCCATAATGAGGATAGGAGAACGTAGCACAGTTTACTTAATCATTTCTTTACTAGGTTCAAACTTAGACTTCAACTTTATAGTGACCAAATTATTGGTCTATACATAACTCAACTATAGTTGCCAGCAAGTCTAATCCATTGGTGACACTATAGACAATTCTGCATCTTGAAAAGATTTTTCTCTAAAATTTGTCTATAAATAAAAAATGCCAGCTGCATTTGCATATAATTTGATGCTGCGATATAGGCACAGCCACATTATTTCTATTCAAGTGTAAGTAAATTCAACTTTTAAAAATTAAAACCAATAGGAAAATTAATTCAAGGTTAAAAATTTCAATTTATAGAAAGGTACCAATAGTATTTTTTTTTTTTTTAGAATGTATCCTTGATCTCTAAATTCTACTGTAGAGATTTTGGAAATCACATGGTCATAAGCCATTTTCTTCTAATTAAAAAAAAAAAACTTTATACATTTCCCAACCTGAGTTGGAATTAGTAAATTATTAAACTGTTACATTCCTCATATCCAAGTATCATCTATAAGTTCTTTGTGGAAAACCAGACGGGCGAAGTTTTGCATCTCTAACCAGCAAGCAATTGCTTTCTTTTGCTTTCCTAATAAATTACAGGCAGACTTGAACAGATGTCAGGTTGGCATTCAAAACCTAAAATATAGCTGAAAAGCAAGTTATGACTAATACAAGGGAAAAAGATGAATGTCAGAAAGCTTCATTTTTTTCTTCTTTTTTTCAAATTTCAGATAAGCTCTTTAGCCTTAGGGTTCCTTTTACAGAGCCCTGGAGTTCGGCTAGATGTCTTAACCCCCATTTAAATTGCAATCTCTGCTCATGAGTGGGGGTGTGAAAATGCATTTTAAGAGTGTCAGTATTTATGTTAATCTTAGCAAGAACTCCCTCTCTCCCTAATATGGCATGTTCAAAACCTTAGCGCTCTTTCTTCCACTCTATTTTATTTGCACTGTTCTTAGCATCTGAAAGATGTCTGCATGTGATTGAAAGGCTCCTTATCTCTCAGCAGTTCTGCTTCATAGAGTAACAGCAGTCTCACATATGATAGCAGAAAAGAGTTGCTTTCCTCTAGAATTTCAAAAGAAACCTTAAAAATACAGATTGAAAGTGGGCTTAGAGAGGGAGGCACAGAGGAAAGGGGACCAAAAGGAACACACTGTCTGTTTGGAAGAATGGGGCACACGATCACAAGTGGCTTTCCTCCCCACTTGGTGGCCTGGATATCTACAAGGTATAGGTCTACCAAAGGACAGTATGAGGCTTGAAGATTTACTGTCTCTACACCCTTTTCCTTCTAGCTCTAAAATGGATAACTTCTACCAAAGCCCCTTTCCTTGGGGATACATGTGAACCTAGTCCTAAAATTACATTAAGGGATGCTAATTCTTTAACAATTATTCCACTGTTCTTTGAACAAGATTTGTGTGTGTGTTTTTTTCCTCTCTGACATTTACAGTTTAGAGGTAATTGCCAGAGGTGCTGAAAAACGAAGTTTCTTTGCAGAAACTATCTTTGCCAGCAAGAGCTACAATGAGAACTGAGGAAATCAATCGTTTATCCTGAGCACTCTCCAAAACTGCATGCAAAGGACTAAATGTGGCAAATGTATACATATGTTCAGTTGACATCTGAGTATTCTCATGGACGGCAATCAGCTGTTAGTTTAGTCACCTGTACTTCCAGATACTGGTTCTTGATGCCCATATTTCTACCTTGGCACTCAAAAGGTGTTCCTATTATCCCACAAAGTAAGATTTAAGGTCATTCGTAACTAAACATCCATCATTAAAGGGCCTGGAGGATATTCTGACTAAATAGTTATTTGGTACTCACTACATGCAAGATATAGGACCAGTTTTCTTGTGAATGCTTTTATATACTTCCAAGGAGGAACTGCCCTACAGGGGTTTGGGTGAGTCCAACAGCTACAGACAAGGAAAATGTACATAGTTACACTGATGAAAACAACAACAACAAAAACAAAACTGATGTTCCCCCTGAGTAATCCCTTTCCCTATGTCTACACACGGCCTTTCTTCCCGTCTGTAGGACGGTAAGTGACTTCCTTCCCCCTGTAAGGTGTTCCTTAATTAGAATTCTATAAAAATATTATAACAAAACAGCAAGGTATATATTACATAATTAAAAGTACTTTAAGAGAGAAACTAAAAGATTGGAAACTAACATAACAGGTTTTGCAGTTGCTCGTATGAAAAATAATACAACAATTAATAAATAATAATGCAAGAATAAACTCTGTTTTGCATACTCATAACTATAAACCTACTTTTGCCCTATCCTGTATAGGACACTTGCTTCATGTATATTACCTCATCTGATCCCCAGTTTTGTTCATAACTGTGTGTCCTCTCTGGTTAGTCCTTTTGTCTTCCTACATCTCATCTGCAATATTCTGCATGTATCTAAACTATATTTTCAATTTTAAAAGAAACATGAAGTTTTACGAGCAAAAAAGAAAGAACTATATTACCTAGAAGCATAATTATCAGTCTCATAAACATGACACGATAGAATTCTAAATTTATCACTTTTTGAGCTTCCAACTTTGATGTACAGGCAAAAAGATCCATTTAGTTAAGATTCCTGTTTGCAAAGTAGACATAACTCTAGACTTCATGGTAAAGATAATGATTTGGTCCCAAGCCAAAAGTAAAGAAGTTCTCTGCTTAAATCAAAACAAAACAACACCATAATTACTCTTTTCTAATCATTTTTTTTTCATTTGAATTGATTTAACTAATCATACCCAGTGTCCAACTGGATCCCACAACCGTACAGGTTTATCTATTTAGTTAACCAAGAGTAAGCAAAAGAATCGACCAATTTTGTTCCTACCTGGCAGGGTAAAAGAACACAAGGTATATATTAGAAGGACTTATATAGCATTATTTTATATTCTATCTAAAAGTAGCAATTTGTATTTTTATATACCTTTGCCACCGCCTAATGAGAACTTTACAACCACACTATTCTTGGAGTGCAATAAGTCCTCAAAATTAAAAGTAAAAAAAAAGCCTCTATTGGAAAATAGGAAATGACACATGCATAGCAAGAGAATTATTTCACAGCCATTTTAACATTAAAATAAGTAGCTTTAGGACACTGAGAATCTTTATTCAGAATAAAGACAATGTCTTTCAATCCAGCTCAAAAGACGAGGTAGCTTTATATTTACTCTTGTTTAAATCAAATTTATAACATATGCTTCTTGATGGGAAAAAGCCATGAAGAGATAAGATATATTACTTAAAAAACAAACAAAAACCAACAGAACTTTTTTTTGTCTAATTAAATTAGTGTAAAAATATTAGAAAAATAAGTACATAAAAAGAGCTCTGGATAGTAGCACTCACAAACAAAATTCAAATCCATGGTCCTTAGTCAAAAGGCATGTTAATAAAAACAAAAGCATACTATTATAATTTAATTGGTTTTGATATGGGTTGCAGAAACACAGACTAAAGTCACTCAGAATGCTGTTTCTGTTCTGGTTTAATTTCAAATTCTTTGACAGCTGGCAAAATCACAAATCAACCAATATGAGTTTTACTCCTTTATGACTACCTAACTCAGACAGAGGCCTCAATGAGCAGAGTTTAGATAATGCACAAACACAAAACTATAGTGTCTGAATAGCTGAATCCTCCATAGTGTCCAATGGTGAGAAAATATTCATAATATAGTTTAAAAGTATGGCTTTATGGCTTTACAGAAGTAGTTATTCTTCTGCTTGTTGGCTGGATAATATAATGCTCAATGAAATAGAATCATTAGACTCTTTCTATATCAGAGCTCGCTCTTGAAATCCAGAAAAAATATTCTACAAGAATAAATTACAACATTTGAAATCTTTTTATCTCTGCCTATACTTACAATATACTTAAATAGTATTTTCATATCTTGATCAAAAAAGCTTTATGGATTATGCCTCAAAATATACATTGCCAAGATAGTGAACTATCAATGCTTTTTACTATTTTCCAAATTAAAATTGTTTTTTATGGACTTGGCCTTTGTATCTTTCAGATAAAAAAGTATGTTATTGCCATTTCAAGGTGTATAAAATTCAGGTGATGAGGGTCTCTGTCATTTTCTCTTAATCCAATTCCAAATTCGACCTTTACCCAGTGAACAGGTGTGTGCTACGCCTGTAATTTATCAGAGTGAGCAACCAGGCAGAAAAGCTACCAACAATAGGAGGCTAATAGAACCAAGCCCTTAGTGCCTAGAAAGCAGTTCTTAACCCCACCATTATGAATATACTTTAACTCCCGGTAGCAATTGAAAGATAAAGAATGATGGGGGTGAGAGGAGTAATATATTCGTATTCCTTCAGGTTTTTTTGGATACTGTTTTTATACTAAGTCTGCCAGAAGCTGTTATGTTATAAATTCCTTTCTGAGGTATTCTGTGGCTCACATTCCAATCCAACTTATAATATGGATATGAAAACAGTCATGACAGCATTTCCACTAGGGCAAATAATGCCACTTCACACAGATAAATTAAATAAACCTTCAGGAATTGATAAATGAATAGTGCATTTTTTTGGTATATAATATGGAAACTCCTATGAATACCCTACATTTATCTTATTGGATCAAGTTTATCAAACTTAAAAACATACCAAGTATCCATTTACTAGATATGAAGATGTACTAATTAAGTAATGCAACAGCACACTACAAAGAAGCAGCAGCTAATATTAGAAAATGCCCACCATCTAATAGATAATAATTATCCAGCAGGGTAAATCTGACCCATAGTGTACCTTTAGAGTTGGGTGAAATTTTTAAATGTTCCCTATGCAAAACATTAAAATAACTAAATAAAATGATATATCTAAATATGTACAGTAGAAAAACAGACCTGAATAAGTAAATAAATAAATAAATTTAAAAAGCAGAGCAAAACCACAAATATTTCTGTGATTTCTCCATATATTTAAAATGTTATTTAAAAACTTCTAACTTGTCAAAGATGTTTTAGGGGGAAAAATTTTTAGAAGAAGTTAAAAGAAAAAAATACTTTGGAAGGTCTGAAGAATAATTTTAAAACATTACTGAAAAGAGACTTCATGACATTTATTTTTAAAAACAATATAAGATTTTACCAAGTTCTCCCTTTTAAACTCACCCATCTGTTCCACAATCTCTGGAGGAAACACTCGGGAAGCAAATGCTCGTCGAAAAATATCTGAAAATTCTTTGTCCAGACCTCCTATTCCCATTTTTTCAAAGTTCCAGTCAGGATTGATGATAGACTGGCGATTTTCCTTGGTTTTAGCTTTGCCTATGTTAAACAAAGATAATCAAATGTGAAACAAGAACTTCATCAGTAAGTATTAAAAGACAGACAGACAGAGCTCATGGGGCATCCCCAATGAACAAAGAAAGGATACCCTTATACAAAGATGAACAACATGCTCTTAGCTGATTTTCTAATAAAAATGAGTTTTGCTATGTTAACTATTTTGTCTGGTCCCCCTTTAGGGTCAGTAAAAAACTTTAAAAATGACTCGCTAAACTTATGCTGTAGTCCGTTTGTAATCAATCCATGGAATCCTAACCAAGTTAACTAATTTGGTTGATTAGAAGAAACACCATGTGCATATCTGATGAAGACAACACCAGCTGCCAGAAATATAACTGAAATCTAGCAGTCCCTCAAGGCTCCTAAGGCAGGTGTATTTAAAAATACATGTATTTATCTAGATTAAATTTATAATTGAGTATATGAACCCCTCAGCCTGGGAAGATGCACTGAATAAGTTTAGTGTCTTATTAGCTTTTCTTCACTTGTACATCAAAGTCTAAAATCATCCTAAAGTCTTTAATGATTTCAAAATTCGTGTTTTCAAATTCTTTCAGACACAAATTATTTCACTTAAATGTTATAGTGCCACCTAAAGTAACTCCAGAGAACCACATTAACTATCACAAATACAAAGAATAAAAGTGCCTTGGAATACATTACTATACATAAAAAAGTATTATAGGTTTTATTAAATTAGGGAAGAAAAGGTTGCATTAGAAACAGTTTATTTTAAACAGTAGTTTTATGGTTAGAGTTTTGTGGACTTAACGTTTCCTTTACAAAGCTACGGAAAATACTTTTCTTACACTCTACTGCCCTCTTGTGGCCAAACTTACTGTATGCTAAATCACCACAATTTTATTTTCCAAAGGGAAAAACCTATCAATCACACCTTCGCAAAAATTACTTAGAAATACCCACACTGTATGAAAGTCACACAATTCCCTTGAGATAACAAAAAGTGTACAAAACATAAAATACACTGTGGAAATATATTTGATCAGTAACAGGAGATTTTGAGTCCAGCCAGGATGGCTCAACCAGGAGGTCACGGTTTAACTCCGCATCAGGGCACATGCCTGAGTTGTGGGCTCGATACTGCGTAAGGAGCATGCAGGAGGCAGCCGGTCAGTGATACTCTCTCATCATTGATGTTTCTATCTCTCTCTCCCTCTCCCTTCCTTTCTGAAATAAGTAAAATATATTTAAAAAATAACAGGTTTTAATATATCTCACACCCATAAAATGATGTAGTTATTAAAATTAATGTTGAAAGGTGTATTTATTAAGATGGTTGAAATACGTTAATCAGAAAGAATAAATTATAAAACAGTATGAAAACAGAATAAAATTTAAAATTTTAAAGTTGTGTGAGCTGTGTTTGGGTGTCTATGCACATTTTATAAAATAAATATTTTACTTTATAATTAAGAAAAACAATAAGAGGGAATAATAATTTATGAATTAAAAAAGGCTACACATTTCAAGAAAATTAAATAACTTTGGATATGATAGTATGCAACCAAAGAAAATTCTCTACTTTCTATTGGAGTAAACATCAACTTAGTTATTAAATTAATAAAAAATAATAATAGCTGTAAAGTTAATGGCATTATTATTCTGGTGAGTTACTCTTCTTAAAGTTCAATCTGCTTTTAAAGTCAGGCTAATATAAAAGAATAGGACTATAATATGAATCTGTTGGAAAGACTTTATTTACCTGCACATTTATCATTTAACTCCATCACTAATCAAAGTGACACTAGTATTGCATTTAACATACAATCAGGTGAGGGACAGTCTACAAAATAACTGACCAGTTCTCAAGGTCATACAAGACCATGAAAGTCTGAGGAACTGTCAGAGACTGGAGAAGATTATGGAGACTAAACAACTAAATGCAATGTGGGTCCTGAATTAGATCCTGAAAGAGAAAAAGGACATAATAAAAAACTGGTCAAGTCTCTATTTAGTGAGCAGCAATGTAACCATGATAATTTAGCTTTGGTAACCGTACTATGGTTATTTAAGATGTAACATCAGAGGGTGCTGGTAAAGGGTATACAGAAATTCTGAACTACTTTTGCAAATCTTCTGTAAGCCTAAACTTATCTCAATATAAAAACTTTAAAAATTAATTTTATCTGTATCTTTTTCCTTATTTATAGTGTGGTTACTAGGAAATTAAAAATTACATATGTGGCTCCCATTGTATTTTTATTAGACAGTGCTGATATAGTGACGGTTTTAAACTTTTACCACATTAGCTCACTGTGATTCTGTGAAAAGCTTTCTCAAGGGAGATGCCCCTATTCTCTTTCCCACTTGAAAATCACTGTAGTTGAGTCACATATAAGTTATTCAGAATCTTCTAAAAACTGTAAGTCTTACCAATAAGATTGAGTGATGAATTTTCTGCTTTTTCAAATGCAACTTGACTATTTCCAAGAACCAGTCCTAGTTCAATCTGTACAGAAAGACAATAATTAGTAGTCCATAGCAGACTTCTGGACTTCTTAAAGCAAAGTCAAAAACAAAGAAGAAATGAGGTCTCTCTGAGCAGAGCAAATCTTCCAACCATCATCTAATTTACATTTACTTTTGTTATAACTACCTTTCAATTATTCCAGTTTTCTTTATTTCAATGCATATATCTTTTCATAGTGCCTGTCTTATTATTATTTATTTACAATACATATTATCTGCATTCAACCAGGATTACAAATTTCAAATTACTACTAGGTCTGCAAATAAGTGTATTTTATGCCTCTCTCTATATAAAAACCTAAGCGACTGTTATGACCAGTTGACCGGTCACTATGATGCGCACTGACCACCAGGGGGCAGATGCTCAATGCAGGAGCTGCCCCCTAGTGGTCAGTGAGCTCCCACAGCCAACGTCCTGTGGCCAGCCAACCTCCCACAGTCCCTCCCCCCAGCCGGCCAACCTCCCACGAGGATGACTAGGTGAGAAGGCCCTGATCGCCCCGATCGCTGGCCAGGCCAAGGGACCCCACTCATGCACGAATTCGTGCACCGGGCTTCTAGTATTTTAATAATAATTCTTGCTATAAAAGCAATTTTCTCTCCCTACTATCATAAAAGAAAGAGTGCATAGCCCTAACTGGTTTGGCTCAGTGGATAGAGCGTCGGCCTGCGGACTGAAAGGTCCCAGGTTCTATTCTGGTCAAGAGCATGTACCTTGGTTGCGGGCACATCCCCAGTAGGAGGTGTGCAGGAGGCAGCTGATCAATGTTTCTCTCCCATCGATGTTTCTAACTCTCTATCCCTCTCCCTTCCTCTCTGTGAAAAAATCAATAAAATATATTTAAAAAAAAAAAAAGAAAGAGTGCATAATATGAAAGAAATCACTGAGCAAGATAATGAGTAGGAAAATTCTATTAATGTGCACAATTCACATTATAGAAATTATCAAATAAAAAATGATCAATAAAACATACCTTTTGTCTTTTACCTGTCCCCTGCTCGCCCTTCAGGATGCTGGGATCCATGGCTTCAATATCCTTTACTACTAAGCTAAAAAGCTTTTCATTGAAGCTAAATACAAGCTATGTAGAAAAAAGGAAAGGGCAGAAAAATCACTTTATGATACAATGGCTTCACTCTCACATCATCAGCAATATTCTCTAAATGCAGAAAAGCAGCTTTGTCCTATGTATTCCTCTTACACCTGCTCCATGGACAAACTACCCACTAGCCAATGAGAGGAAAAGGGAATTGAGTTATTTGCTGTGTATCCAACAATCACCACAGGTTATGTAATTAATATTCACAAACTCTTTTGGAAACAGAAATTATTCCTCAGTTTTAACTAGTGAGGAAGCTGAGATCCAGAGATGGGCTAAGCAATGTGACCCAGAGTCACAGTAAATGACAGTGCCATGAGTCAGCCTGGGTCTGAGACTCTGATATCCATGCTTTTCTAAAACCAATACCAAATGCCTGCCACACGAGTGCAGAGACAGCATCAGATGCATCCATTTGCCAAGTATTTATTGAGCGCCTTTCACAAGCTAGGCCCTCTTCACAGGCTGGGGTATAACAGTAAATATAACAGGCAAAATCGACTGTCAATCCTGCTACTACTATTTACTTTGAAAGGGAATAAATACTAAGAACAGTGATTTGGGGTAAGATACTTATTTCTTCTCTATATTATGGAGGATTTTATTTCATGGGTTTATAGATATCCACATGTTATTAGGTTTAAATTATTACAAATATCAAAGCATTTTCTATTAAACATTCTTCTAAGCATTTTTCTACTAAAATACTAAAGCTAAAGGAGAAGGTAAAAACAATGAAGTTTAGCTCGGCCAGTGTGGCTCAGTGGTTGAGCGTTGACCTAGGAACCAGGAAGTCATGGTTTGATTCCCAGTCAGGGCACATGCCTGGGTTGCAGGCTTGATCCCCAATAGAGGTTATGCAGGAGACAGGGGATTGATGATTCTCTCATCATGAATGTTTCTATCTCTCTCCCTCTCCCTTCCTCTCTGAAATCAATAAAAATATATTTTAAAAAACCCGCAACAATGAAGTTTAGCAAGATGACTTGAGCTAAACTATCAGTCCAAAAGTGTAGGAATCCAGAGGAATATAGTATAGCCCTAAATGCAATGGATAGGTAGTCAACAAATTTTCAGCTAAAGGTCCTCTTGGAGAGCCTTCCTGGACCAAAGTAGCACCACGCTCCCTAGTGCATCATCCAATTTACACCAAAGTACTTCAAGTTCATGGCATTTCTTTCTTATTTTCTGTCTTCCCAAACTAGAAAGTAAGTTCTATGAGAGTGGGGATTATGTGTATTTTGTTCACTGCTGATCTGTAGTGCCTAAAATGGTGGCTGGAACATATAAGGTATTTAATATATACAGTATATTTGTTTAATTAACTGATCACTTGACTAATAGGTTCGTATCTCAGTTATGCCCCTGGATGTGTAGCCAGGGGCATGTACTAGGTAATTTACCCTCTCTGGACCTAAAATTCCTCATTTGCAAAATGAGGAGGTTAGATAAGATAAACTCTGAGGTTCATACCAATTCTAGTATTCTTAAAAATAATAATAAATGTACTGTATCCTTTTCCTATCATTCATTCAGTTTCTACTCACAAAGGTTTGATATTATAATGTGTGGATTATCAAATTCTTAGTCTTGTTCCAAATCTATGCCTTTGAAAAAGAGGATGAAAATAAATAACACTCTTTCACTCCAACAACTTTTTCCTTCTACCACTTCTCTCGTTCCACATCTTACATACATTCCCATGTGAGAGACTGCAAGGGAGTCCAGGTGAAGTTATAGAGATCAGAATGCTATAAGCGAGGATTCTCAAATATTTTAGTCTCAGGATCCTTTATAAGAATAAAAATTTTTGCCCAGCCAGCGTGGCTCAGTGGTTGAGCGTCGACCTATGAACCAGGAGATCGTGGTTCAATTCCCGGTCAGGGCACATGCTCAGGTTGTGGGCTCAATCCCCACTGTGGGACGTGCAGGAGGCAGCTAGCTGATCAGTGATTCTCTCTCATCACTGATGTTTCTATCTCTCCCTCTCCCTTCCTCTCTGAAATCAATAAAAATATTTTTAAAAAATAGAAATTTTTGAGGCCCCCCAAAAGGCCTTTGTTTATATAGATCATATCTATTGATTATATTTACCATATTAGAAATTAGAACAAAAGAACTTAAATTTTATTTATTAATCTAAAATTAACTAATAAATCCATGATGTGTTAACAAAGATAACATTTTTAATTTATAAAATACTCTCTAATGTCCAAAATAAAAAAACACAAGTTCAAAGAGTGACCGTCACTTTTTCACAAATCTCTTTAATGGAAGACAGCTGGCCCCCATGACTGTTTTAGCAGTCGATGTGCTGCACTAGTACATATCTACGAAACTGCACCATTTGCTCATCCTGTATAATAAAGAGCTAATATGCTAATTAGGCCAAACAGCAGAACGACCATCCAGACAGAATAAGAGGAAAAAGACACATATGTCTTGGTATTAATATGAAAATAGCTATTGACTTTGCAAACCCCCTGAAAGAGCTTCAGGGACCCTCAGGGGCCTTAGGACCACACTTTGAGGACCATGGCGATGGAGCTATGATAGGAGGAAGGAATTAGGAGTGGTTAAGAAAAGTCACAAAGAAGGGAACAAATGTAAGGGTACAGGAGCAATAATTACTTATGTATTTACTACAGGGTAGATGCACAAAATTCATGCAAGAGGCTTGGCCCTCGCAGCCCTGGCTGCCTCAACCCTCGCAGTCCCAGCTTCGTCCGGAAGGTCATCCAGACGGTCGTCCGGACAGTCGTTCTGCTGTTCAGTCTAATTAGCACATGAGCTCTTTATTATATTGGATGTGTACAAACAAAGAGTAATTTATAAATTCACATATTTTTTAAGAGTACAATTTTAAAAGGACAGAATTTCTTCCTAGGAAGTTAACAATATGATATTAAGTGAAGTCCAAACAAATGGCCATCATCAGCAATACCATTTTAAAAAAGAGAAAATCAGGGCTTCAGAGGTTCTATGAAAAACCTGAAAATATACGTACATAATTTCCTTAAGATTCTCAAAGAGGTTCATAACCAAAAAAAGTTAAGAACTACTCTTCTACAGAAATATATCATTAAAGAGAAAGCCACCCAAAGACTATACAAATGCCCCACAATAAGCAAAGAAGAATTTTGAGACATGTATGTTCCCAGTGTTCTCAATTTACAGATAGAAAAGCTGCTATAATAATATATCACATTGTAACCTAAGGTGTCTTCAGAATTTTTCTAAACATTTCCCTCACTTGTTATCACTCATCTTAGATATACCAGTTCATATGCAAAACTACTCTGTTTTTTAAAAGTAGAATAATTTTTGGACAACTGCAGGGATTAGAATGCCTATAAAGAGAAAGGAATGAAAGAAAATTTCAAGCTACCTGTTGTCCCACTGAGAATGCCTGGTTGTTGAACTGTTGAATAAATTCTCCTGCCATCTTGTCAGTATCATAAGGATTGGAGTCGATGCTTTTTTTCTGCAGGAAATCAATCTCGATGGTCATTGTGCCAACACACTGTTTGGTCTTGTCAAATGTATATAAGGACACTAGGGCAAAAAAGGAAGCATTTTTAAAAATCACAGGGACACCAAATACTTGCTGTGTTCCAGGTAACTAAAAGTTTCGCCAAAATGAATCCTAACAGAACTTAACCAAAAGGGAGCTTTACAGCCCTACCCGGTTTGACTCCGTGGATAGAGCCCTGTGAGCTGAAGGGTCCTGGGTTCGATTCTGGTCAGGGGCACATGCCTAGGTTGTAGGCTCGATCCCAGGGAGGGGGGCGTGCAGGAGGCAGCCAATCGAAGAATCTCCCTCATCACTAATGTTTCTCTCTCTCTCTCCCCTCTCCCTTCCTCTCTGAAATCAATAAAAAATATCCTATCTAATAAAAGAGTGATATGCAAATTGACCATACATCTGCTACACCCACCAGCCATGCCCACCAGCCAATCAGGAGTGAGTATGCAAATTAACCCAACCAAGCTGGCTGTGGCCACGGAGAAAGCAGGAGGCTTGGGCTTCCCGGGCGATGGAGGAAGCCAAGCTTTCTGCACACCCTGGCGGGCCCAGGCCTCCACTCAAGGCTACAAAGTTTGAATTATAGAAGATAAACAAATCCCAACAAAAATGGCTGCGGCCACAGAGCGAGCAGGAGGCTTGGCTCTGCTGAAGGCTACAAAGTTTCAATTATAGAAGATAAATAAATCCCAGATCCCAGGGCCTCTGCTTGGGCCACCGGGGGCATGGCTAGCCTGCAGACCATCACAGGCTCCTCACCCAGGTTGCCCCATGCCCCAAGGGAACCCCCACCCTGATCCGGGGCACCCTTCAGGGCAAACCAGCCGGCCCCCTCCCGTGCACCAGGCCTCTATCCTATCTAATAAAAAAACAATATACAAGCACCAGGCCTCTATCCTATCTAATAAAAAAACAATATGCAAATTGACTGTCACCCCAACACACAAGATGGCTGTCCCCATGTGGACACAAGATGGCCACCATAAGATGGCCAGCCGGGGAGGGCAGTTGGAAGGGACCAGGTCTGCAAGGGAGGGCAGTTGTGGGCGATCAGGCCAGCAGGGGAGGGCAGTTGGGAGGGACCAGGCCTGCAAGGGAGGCCAGGTGGGGGCGATCAAGCCTGCAGGGGAGGGCAGTTAGGGGTGACCAGGCCAGCAGAGGAAGGCAGTTAGAGGTGACCAGGCCTGCAGGGGAGGGTAGTTAGGGGCAAACAGTCTGGCAGGGGAGTAGTTAGGCATCAATCAGGCTGGTAGGGGAGTGGTTAGGGGGTGATCAGGCTGGCAGGCAGAAGCAGCTAGGGGCAATCAGGAGGCAGGCAGGCGAGCAGTTGGGAGCCAGCAGTCCTGGATTGTGAGAGGGATGTCCCACTGCCCGTTTAGGCCCGATCCTACTGGGATCGGGCCTAAACGGGTAGTCAGACATCCCTCAAGGGGTCCCAGATTGAAGAGGGTGCAGGCTGGGCTAAGAGACACCCCCCCCATGCACGAATTTCGTGCACCGGGCCTCTAGTATATATATAAAAAAAGGAGGGGCTTTACATGGCTGTCATTAAGAGACACAGGCACAGATTTTAAAACACAGTAATAATCACTACAGATGTTCTTCCCCATCCGAATCAATTCGAACTTACTAAACAAGACTCTCCTACTTTTATTCCTCCCTCACCCGACTCTTATGGGGAAACCACAGCCCCCTGCCACCTCCAAAAGGCCTCTGCATCTTCCTCAAAACAACAGTTTCATAGATCTAACCCAGTGATCGGCAAACTCATTAGTCAACAGAGCCAAATATCAACAGTACAACGACTGAAATTTCTTTTGAGAGCCAAAGTTTTTTAAACTTAAACTTCTTCTAATGCCACTTCTTCAAAATAGACTCACCCAGGCCGTGGTATTTTGTGGAAGAGCCACACTCAAGGGGCCAAAGAGCCCCATGTGGCTCGCGAGCCGCAGTTTGCTGACCACGGATCTAACCAATAATATGATTATAATGAATGTGCAACAATCTAACAACCAGTAACAGAAAATTGTACATATCTCCAGAACTATAAGAAAATCATAAAGAAAATCTCTAAAATATTTTCCTACCTTCTATTTCTTGCCCAATAGAAAGTCCAGCCCATTTTCGCTGTAAAATAAAAGAGAAAAAAATAGGCACTTAAAATCAAATCAATCAAAATTAGATAAACGAGGAAAAGAGGAATTTCTCTGAATTTCAGGAACATATTCAAAGACTAAAACATGGTATGCTCTTTTATGTTGAATTGTGTCCCACAAACAGATATCTTGAAATCTTCGTCCTGTCACCTGTGAATGTGACTGTATTTGGAAATAAGATCTTTGCGCATGGAATCAAGTTAAGATGAGGTTATATCAAATTAGAGTGGGTTCTAAGCCAATATGATTATTGTCCTTCTAAGAAGAGAAGACACACTGATACATGGGTGGAAAGTCATGAGGCGAAGGAGGCAGAGACTGAAGTGATACATCTACCAGTCAAAGAACAAGAATGGTCAGCAACACCAGCAGCTAAGCATGAACAGATTTTCCCGAGGGCCTTCAGAGAGAGGGTGGCATGCTGACACCCTGATTTCAGACATCCAGCCCCCAGAACTGTGAGAAGAAATTTCTGCTGTTGTAAGCCACCCAGTTTTTGGTACTAACTTGTGACAGCAGTCTAGAAAACTTATGTACATCCATCCCAAAACATACGAAGCTTGCCTTTTTACAGAAAAGCCAGCACCACCGAGCAGATGCTCATTTGTGTAGTATAACACTCCTGAAGCTCTTTGTAGGATCAGAGAGTTCAGTCCTCTAAATGCACCGAGGTTAGTTACACTGTTTGTGACAGTATCACAGAAAGGAAAACATTCAGTTCGGAGGAACCAAATTAAAACTGGTCAGACACTGTATGCTGAAACCCAAGCAGGGATTCCAATCTTTAGATGGCTACAGCTAGCCTCTGTGTACCAGCCAAAGGATTCTCTCAGGCATCTGCAGCGACTTCAGCTTCTCCCCAGGTCGAGACTGGTTACCATGGCAATAATGTATGGAGGCAGACCCAGATTGTGTTTAGGCAGGAATTCGCGACTGGCTTGGTATAGATTCAAAATCGTAACCACTGATAACACTCCAAAGAACAGTGAGAAAAATAATTTTTGGCTGAAAATCAATAGTTTGTCTACTCATCTGAACATGTGGGTTTTGTGGTGGATAGCTAAGAGGATGCTAAATTTTAAATGTGTACATTAAGTGCTCTCCCTTCCACCGTAGGTCACTTCTCCCTCCTCTCTGCCCTTCACACCCCTCTTCTGTAATATCTCATCCCACACACAGCCACCCTGAAATTTAGCAGCATGCTGGTTAAGCCCAGACTTGGGGTCACAGAGAAGCCACATTTAGGTTCTGCACTTCCATTTCAAAGATGGCCTCAAAGTATGATAATAACAGTATCTATAGTATGGGGTTGTTTTGAGAAGTAAATGAGCAAATACATGCAAAAGTACTTAGAATCATATCTGGCCTACAGTAAATGTTAGAGGGACATTTTTTTTAACAGCAAAAAGACAAGGAGAAATAGTAAGAAATCATGAGTAAATCAATGCTTATTAGAAAGAGGAGGGGTAGTATTTAGAATGCTTCAGACTGTGAGATCAGCAGCATACGCAAGGAAATAAGGAACAACAGAACACAGACCAGTACCTGTGGTGCTCCCAGATTATGGATTGTATGTCTGGAGCAGTGCTAGGCAATTTTCCCTCTGAAGAATCCACCAACAGTTACAAATGTGATCATTATCCTTCAGTCATTACTGGAGCCCAGCAAGTTAGGTTGTAATTTGAGATAACAATTACTCATATCATATTCTTTAGTCTGACATCACTGCATTTAAAAATCACTATTAATAGATGTCAATTTTATAAGTAAATGCTATTTTTATATCTTCTCTGTTACCCTGGAAGTTAACATTAAAATAACTTAACGCCTTATCTGATAGCTAAATGATATTATTGCAGAATTTTTTTTAATTAGAAAGGAAAATCAAGGTAATAAAAGGCAGACACAGTAAAACTGGCAATTCAGGATATATCTTTAAATTCCCAGTATACTATCTAGATGTTTTTCTTCAGCGTGGATCAATAGCTATAGGAAGATTGATGCTTGCTTTAAATGGATTGCTGCTTCTACAACCTTCAGGAATGGAAGAGAAGAAATTAACACCTGAGTTACCTGAGGTAAGCTGAATGCAATGCTCCCTGGAACCACTGATGGATGGGTCCTCAGTGTAAATGTGTACCTGTGGTTGGGAGAGGTCCTCACAATCACATGCCTAAAAGACAGAAACATAGTCAGTACTCCATGTCAAAGGAGATGAAGAATACCACTTCCAAGTGTGTTCATTTCCAACAGCTGAGACTTGATGATTACCAGGCGGGGAAATGGTATTACATGACAGTCCTGAAGAACTAGGAGCACAAATTTCATTGCTGAAAAATGTGAGCAAGTCAAAATGTTTTCCAGGCATAGCAGCACCTTGGGCCAGTGGTCGGCAAACTCATTAGTCAACAGAGTGGCAAACCGCGGCTCGCAAGCCACAGTTTGCCGACCACTGCCTTGGGCCAAACACACATCAAGCAGAATGAGGAGCAAGTTCAAGAGAGTATGGTATATATCCCAAAACATAAACTTCATTACATTTCCAGTTTACATAAACTGATGACAGTTTTTTTATAGTTTACATAAAACTGATAACAGTGATTTAGTCTTTAATATTAAGTAAAAACCAGATGAATTTCCTCTCCTGAGAATTATTTCACCTCAAAATAGAATAAAGGGAGAAGAACCAAAGATAGAATAGGGTATGGCAGTAAAAAAAAGTTAGTTTTCAGGACAAGTATTTAAATCTCTTTGCAGACTCTCACAATAGTTTGATGCAGCAATACATATAAAACTAAAAAAAAATGTAAAAAATTTTTACAAAATATATCAGCTTTCATATATATATTTACTATTTCAAAGCATTTTATGCTAATTCACCCTGCTCAGAAGTTACCTATAAACAGATAAAATATAGTCATTTCATGATAACCTCTTATACCAAGAAACTACCAAGAACTGTGTATAAGATAGAAGCTTCAAACTGTTATATGCTATCTTTTAAAAATTATCTTTTAGAAAGCTATACTTTGTAATATTAATGGTTAATGTTCCCATACATATCAGTTTGCCACTAAAACACAAGTTCCTTATAGCTACTGTATTTTAAATAACCCCTTCATGAGCACAGTGAACATTTGACATACATAAAAGAATTCCATAAAAAAATTCTCACACTGATTATCCATACTGCAGTTTATATGTGGAGAACTCTGTGTTCAACTGAGCATCACAGAATTTTAGGAATGAAAATAATATTAATACAATCGTGCAGTACAGATCCTTATTCTGAAGCTGAAAACCACAGATTATTACCAATTCTAACTCTGTGAAGCTCATGTTATTTCACAGAAAAATTAAAAACAAACAAACAAACAAAGCCTCAGTTAAAATCCTGCTTCATTAATTATAGGAAGATTGGTGCTTGCTTTAAATGGATTATTCCTTATCTCCCTAGTCTGCCTTCTGGTACAGCCCTTACCTCTGTCAACCTCAGAAACATATGGATGGCACTGAACTTGGTAGCAGGGCCTTTAGAGGTTCTGGCAGTGGGGTAACATGAATCAGTTAAAATAAATGACGATTAAAAATGGTTATAGCCCTAACTGGTTTGGCTCAGCAGATAGAGTGTCAGCTTGAGGAATGAAGGGTCCTGGGTTCGATTCTGACCAAGGGCACATGCCTGGGTTGCGGGCTCAATCCCCAGTAGGGGACGTGCAGGAGGCAGCCAATCAATGATTCTCTCTCACCATTGATGTTTCTATCTCTCCCTTTCCCTTCTTCTCTGAAATCAATAAAAATACATTTTTAAAAATACTTATAAAGATTCTACATTTGTTGTGAATCTTCCAATTTTCATGCCTTTTAAAATATCTTAGCATCACTAATCAAAATGGCTAATATTTACTGAGGACTTATTAATGTGCTAGGCACTGTCCTAAGTGCTTTATTTGTATAACTCAATCTTTACAATTATCATCATCCCCATTTTACAGATTGGGACAGAGACACAAAGATGGTAACTTACCCATGATCACCAAGTTCATAATTGGCAGAGTTAGAATCTAAACTCAGACAACCTGACTTTGGAGCCAAAAACCTAATGGCAATGCTATATATGATTCCTATGACCAGTATGTTTAGTTCTGCTAGGGAAATTGATTTTTAAAAAGTTATAAAAAGCAATATGTGCTTTTAAAAATGTTATAGTTATGAAAGTTTAACACAGTTAAGACTGAATTACACAACTCTTTCTCATCTCTTCCATTGTCTAATTCAGCAAGAGGAATAAAAAATTATTCTCAAGTTAACTAAAAAATAAGAGCTCTCTAGAACTTTCTAAAATACCATCTAGCAGGTTAGAAGAAAAACAGAGTTAGGTACTCACTGGCCAGACTGGAAATCCTTTTCATTCACAACTGCACAGTTGGTTAAAGATAATTCATCTGTAGGGCATCTCGCAGCTTGCATACTCTATAAAAAGCAATGATTAGGAAAATGAAATTATCTATTATAACCTTAAAGAATAGTTTATGCCTTCCTGTCCTCTATTCCTCATCCCCTGTTGTAAAGACCTATTGTTTTTACTCCCAGCACCCCTCCCTCTGTGATAATAGCAAACCCTTCCTTTGGAAAACTGTTCCTTCCTCATTGCACATGCTTTTGTGGGCGTGCCAATCACAGCACACATACAACCACACAGAGTCCTATTCCATCCATGGGGCCTTATGTAGACCAGTAATTAAAGAAAGGAATTCTCCCTTGCCTCACCACCACATGGAGGAGGACTTTCTGTTCTAAGAATAAACCTATCACAAAGAAAGCAAAGGTAACAGAGACACAAATAAACACCTTAAAACAGAGACCTGACAACCAAGTTAAAATCCTTGAGTCCTGAACGTTGGTTATATGCCAATACATTCTCTTTTTTTGCTGAAACTTATTTGAGTTGGTTTTCCACCTCTTCAAAGAGAAGAATTTTAACTGACTCAAACACAATGAAGTAGATTCAATAAGTTTGATAAAGTGTATCATGAAAAGTTATAGTTTTGTAAGAGATCCCAAGTGGGTCTAAGCCATGTCTCCTATAGATTGAGAAAAACCAAATTCCAAATATCTCCCAACAAAGATAATTACAGGTTTATCTGTTTTAAAAACAGAGCATAACAATCTTATGATCAACAGTGACTAGCAAAACATTCCTTCATATAAAGTATTTATTAACCAATAACCCTCCACTGTTCTCTCAGGTTTCCTAGTTAGTGAAATATGGCACTTGTAGCCAGTCTTTTATGACTACAGTGCCCATTCTTCAAACCTCAAGCCAAAGCTGATTCTTCTTAACTTTGTCTCCCAAACACACATTTATAGAGGAAAACGAATTGCTTTTTGCTTCGCTTTTGTTTTAACTAAAGGCTAGTTTCGATAGTTATCCCAGTTGTCTAGAGCAGTGGTCTCTAAAGTGGGACATGTGCATCTCAAGTTTGTCTGGTAATCCAAGTATCAAAATAAACTGAATTTAGAAACTGATCTCTGAATAGGTGTATTACAAAATATTAAACCAAGATTTTAAAGAATAATGAAGCTATCACTTTACTTTCTGTATTATTAATAAATAAAAGAAAATTGAGAGTATATTTTTCATCTTTAGCTCTTCCTTTTTATTTATTTTGATATGTGTTTTATTATGTATATAAACTATTCGAGTATAAGTTATAAATATATATACACATATAAATGATCAATACTTTTTTACTTATGGGATTCATGATAAATTGTTTGAAAATCACTAATTTAGAACATGAGATGAATAAAGTCTAGGTCACAAGTTTGATTTCTGAATGACACAGTATTTTTGTCCACGGTCACAATTTGACAAGTCATCTGACAAAAATATACCCAGCCTTTTAGTTTCCCACCTACCCTGGGGTCTCCTTCACTTACAAGACATTACCATTTCTTTAAATCAACATTTTATTGAAGAAAAACATACATACAGGAAAATACATACATTGCAAATATTTGGTTCAATGAATTTCAACAAAGTGAACACATCCTAGGTAACCAACACCCAGTTGAAGAAAGACATTACCAGCATTCCATACTGCCCAGCTCGCCCCCACCCCCATCACTAGATTTTTGCCCCAACCACAGATAACTACTATCTTGTGTCTATCACCAGATAAAAACCTTAGATTAGTTTTGCCTGTTGTTGAAAATTTTATATATAAAGTGGAATCACACATTATGTATTATTCCATGTGTGACTTCAACCATTCAATACAGTAGGTCCTTGGGTTACGTTGGAGATCCATTCCTACTGCGCAATGTAACACGATTTTCGCCATAAGTCAGAACCCACCTACATAAGCACCTACGTCACTCACATGGAGCACATACACAGCAGTAATGAAGCGCAACAGTAAAAAATATTTAAAAGAAAGATAACAATTCCTGACCTTTACTTGTGGTAAATAAATAATAAAAAAACATAAAGCACATATGTACACACATCAAAATGGTGAAACTTTTTTAAAAAATAAATAAATGGGAGATGGGGACGTAACCACGAAACGACGTACTTCGAGTCCAACGTAACCCGAGGACTGTCTGTATTATGATTGTGAGACTCATCCATGTTGTGGCAATAGCTTACTCATTTTCATTTCTCTTATATAATTACTAGAGGCCCGGTGAATGAAATTCGTGCTCGTGTCCCTCAGCCCAGTCTGCATCCTCTCCAATCTGGGACATGCCCCTCACAATCCAGGACTTTTGGCTCCTGACTGCTGGCTCCTAACTGCTTGCCTGCCTGCCTGCCTGATTGCCCCTAACCACTTCTGCCTGCCAGCCTGATAGCCCCCTAACTGCTCCCGTCAGTCTGATTGACACCTAACTGCTCCCCTGCCGGCCTGATCACCCACAACTGCCCTCCCCTGCTGCGACCCGCCCCCTCTGTCAGGACCTGCATCCTCCACACAAGGCAGCGGAGATGCCAGGACTGGCCTCCTCCGCGCTGCGTGGAGCCAAGGGACCCCCCCCAGGCCTCACCATGCAGAGTGGCAACGGGCCCCCCTCCACTGTGTGTGCAGCCATCTTGTGACAGCCATCTTGTGATGACGTGAGGGCGTGACGACCACCTAGGCTATTATTAGTATAGATATTAACATACCACCATTATGTATCCATTTAAGTTGTTCCTAGTTTTTAATTATGAATACTGTTGCTATTAACATGTTTGTACATGTCTTTTGAATGATATCTGTATGCATTTCTATTGAATATATTCCCACCTCACCCCACCCACCCTCCAGTAGAAGGGCTGGGTCATAAACATCCATGGCATATGTTCAGCCTAGGGAGTTTTGTCTAAGGTATACAATGTGGTGTTTTGATATAAGTATACCTTGTGTAATGATTACCACAATCAAGTTACATAGTTACCATTTTGTGTGTGTGTGTGTGTGTGTGTGTGTGTGTATGCCCATGTGTGCATGGTGAGAACACTTAATATCTATTCTTTCAGCAAATTTCAAGTATATAATATGTTATTAACTATACTTAATACTATCTAGCATTTTAGTCAGGGTACCAAATCTACTACATGCAAGAAATAACTACACTTTCTTAAATGTTTGGAAATTGGATATAGGTGAAGGTATTAAAGGGAAGAAAAGGCATCTTGAAATGACTAGGTTGAGTAAACATTTGGGAAGAAGTCTGGAAAAAAACATCTTCAACAATTTATAAGGAACTAAATGGGAGAGCTTAAAATGCTGTTAATGGTTCTCAATTTTAGCATAGAACACTTAAAAGAGATTGCAGGGGTCCTGGCTGGTGTGGCTCAGTTGGCTAGAACATCATCCCGTGCACCAAAAGGTTGCTGGTCCAATTCCTGGTTAGGGCACATACCTAGGTTGTGGGTTCAATCCCCAGTAGGGGCAGATATGGAAGGCAACCTATCAATGCTTTTTTCATACATCGATGCTTCTCTTTCTCTCTCCCTGTACCCTATTCTGGAGAGGGGAGGAGTGGGAGAGGAGGGGAGGGGAGGGGGACTGATTGCAGGGACCATACCTCAGAGCTTCTAATTTAACCAGCCTGGGGTGGGGCCTGAGATTTTGCATTTTGAACAAGTTGACAGGTGATGCTAATTAGCTGGTCTGCAGTCTCCACTTTGAGAATCACTGTACTCAGTAAGGAGAAATAAACTTCATAAAAAAACAAAACACAGAAATACTGACAGGTTCATTTCCTTCTACAATAGAAGAGAAAAAATGTGGAAAAGAGGCTTCAGAAATGCTCTTAGTCCATTCATCATTTAACTTGGTAAATATAATTAAATTTGTTTTGATTCTTCATTAGTAGTAAATTGATTAGAAGCTATATATACAAAAAGCAGTTATGAGACTCATTATCTGCAGGTGAAGAAAAGACTGTATTGGAGTCCAGCAGCTGTTTAAAGTTATAGCTATACTATCTCATTAATGATGTAGATAACAGAATAAACAACAGTGGAGTATTCAATAGGTTGGCAGAGAACATAACATTAAAATTCAAACTGAAGACACTGTCCAAAATGATGATTTATTAAGGTATTCAGAAATACATGTTCATTCATTCATTAAAAAATCATCAATACTTCCATGCCAGGCTCTGTTCTAAACAGTGGGAACTGTCTTTTATCCTCTCACAAAATTTTGTTAATATTATTCTCTAAGAGAAAAGTAACTAGGATAACTAACATTTTCAAATCCCCTAACATAGATGTTCTTTGGAAGACCCAGAATTAGTGATAATTGCTATATTCATTACTCATCAAACCAAGTAGGAAAATGTTCATGTGCACCTAACACTAAAGACAACTTACAATTTAAAATCCACCAGTGAACCCCTAAATACTCTTTGTTATTTAGTGATTTTAAAAGTAAATGTTAGATTTCAAAAATTATGTTATTTCTTTTTCTTTTTATGAGCAAAAATTTAGAAAGTCACAGAAGTAGGAAAAGTGAGGCAGCTGGGCGTGGGCTCAGGAAACAAGAGGCAAAGGAAGGGCCTTTGGAGCTTAGGAGAAAGATAAGAACAAGGAAAACTCATCTGGGGAAAGAGGGCGACAGAAGGAGCGGGCAGGCTCTACAGAGCAGCCGCCCTTTAAAGTAATTTCTTATTTTAAATTAATAAGTTTCCCACCTTATTACCAAAGATCTATACGGTGAGTGCAAAATACATCAGAACTTTAGCACTTCATTCTGAATTTAGCAAAGGACCAAAATACCCTGCATTACTCATAAACAGCTGATGCAAATTCATTTGGTTTCAAATCCATAGAGCACAAAGTTGTCACTTTTTGGCTTAATGTCAAAATGAAAAAGCAGCCTAGCCAGTGTGGCTCAGTGGCTGAGCGTCAACCGATGAACCATGAGGTCATGGTTTGATTCCCAGTCAGGACACATGCCAGGGTTTCAGGTTTGACCCCCAGTGGGGCGTGCAGGAGGCAGCCAATCAATGATTTTCTTTCATCATTGATGTTTCTATCTCTCTCCCCCTCTTCCTCTCTGAAATCAATAAAAAATATTTTTAAATGAAAAAGTCAGTTAAAATCAATAGCAACAGATAAAGATAAAAATATTTTTAATGAAGAAGGATTAAGTGGCTCCTAAAATTTATAAGAAAAAGGGCCAAGAGCCCTGGCCTGTGTGGCTCAGTTGGTTGAAGTATCATCCCAGGTACCAGAAGGTTATGGGTTGTGTGTTTGATTCTACCCTTCCTCTTTCTCTAAAATCAATTTAAAAACAGAAAAAGAAAAAGGACCAAGAAATGTCAAATGAAGAAAAATAAGGAGCAGGCTTACCTTACCAGACAGCAAGAATAATTTTAAAGCTATGTAATTATAGAGAAGGACAATACAGTCAAATATATATATATATATATATTAGTAAAAGCCTGAGCGACCATTACGCCCCAATAACCAGAACAACTGGTTGACCAGTCACTATGACATGCACTGACCACCAGGGGGCAGACGCTCAACACAGGAGCTGCCCCCTGGTGGTCAGTGTGCTCCCACAGCGAACCTCCCATGGCCAGCCAACCTCCCCTGGTCCTTCCCCCCTGGCAGGTAAACCTCCTGTGTTCCCCCCTCACTGGCCCCTGTCCAGCAGGCCCAGTCGGGCAGCTGGCAGGCCCCGGCCAGTTGCCAGCAGGCCCCTAGGCGCCGGCCAGCAATAATATTGAATGTAAACTGTAACTGAAAAAAATTTTTAAGCTATGGTAATTAAAACAGTGGTATTGATGTACATATAGACAAACAGAATTATGAAAGGTAACAGAATCCAAACAGATTGAATATGAAACAGAGATAGCATACAAATCAGTGGGAAAAAGGATGGACTCAATAAGTGATAATGAGATAAATGATTATATAAACAGAAAAGATAAAATTAGTTTCCTAATTCACACCAAACACAAAAATTAATTCCAGATGAATTAAACAAAGCATGAAAAGCAAAATTTTAAACCTTTTAGAAGAAAATCTTTCTGACTTCTGGGTGAAGAAAATTTTCTTTAAAAACATACAAATACACTAATCATAGAGGGGAAAACGAGGTAATTATAACTATACTAAAATTTAAATCTAAAACTATAAACATGAAATAATCACCACTAAGAGAAGCTATTTGCAACTAACAAAGGATGAGACTCCAAGCAACCCCTACACCCACAAAAAGGGAAAACTCTGCAAATCAATTTTTTAAATGCTAAAACTCAACAGTTGAGAGAAAAAAGGGGGTAAAGAATATACAAAGGTAATTCACAGAAGAGGGTATCTCAATGACCAATATGAAAAATGCTCACTCTCCCTAGTAACCAGGAAAAATGCAAATTTAAACAATAGGATTGCTTTATACCTATCATATTGTATAAATTAAAATGTCTATTATATTAAGTGCTGGAGAGGACATAAGTAACAGGCACTCCTACACTGCTGGAAAGAGTGCATATGTATATGTCTCTAGAAATATATCCTAAAGAAACTCTTACATACGTATGTTAAGGGACATATACAAATCCTCTGATAAGAAAACAGAATAGAATACTACATAGTAGTTAAAACAGAATTAACTGGCCATATACCAACATGAATAAATTTCAAATGTCCTCTTAAATGAACAAATTGCAGAAGGAAATAGGCAGTATACAGCGTAACACCATTACCCATGTGACAGTGGGGAATCGTAACCCACCCCGCCATTCTTTTGTTTCTGTAAATGCTGACTCTGACTAAGATACAGCTTGTAGGTAAGAGCATGTTTGTATAAGAACCCTAGGAACTAACTTCAGGGGAGAGCCTCCGACTTTCAGCTATTCCAGCTCCAGGAAATTTGCTGACCTTCAAACAAAAAGCAGAAGGATGCACACCAGACCACTGCTTGACCAGTTTCAAGATCCTTATCAGAATAGACTGTGCTGGTCAACACGTAGTGTCCTCAGTGGAGAACTCTCAACTCCCTCCCTTTGATCCCTTTGTTCTGTTTTTCCTATACTGAGATGGGGAGATGGGCCTTGGGACGAGAGTCCCCCATCTTCTCAGGTAGCCAGTGCTTGAATAAACAACTTTCCTTCTCATCAGCACCTATCTCACAAGTTTGGCTTTTGTGGTGGCAGGCAGCCGAACCTGCATCTGGTTACATATATGTTTTTAAAAAGCACAAAATATATTTTTTTATAGGCACAAACATATGTAGATGTAAACAGAAAGGATCTAGACCAACTTTAGGATAGTGGTTATTTCTGGGAAAGGTTAGTGCAGTGGTCGGCAAACTCATTAGTCAACAGAGCCAAATATCAACAGTACAACAATTGAAATTTCTTTTGAGAGCCAAATTTTTAAAATTTCTTCTAACGCCACTTCTTCAAAATAGACTCACCCAGGCTGTGGTATTTTGTGGAAGAGCCACACTCAAGGGGCCATAGAGCCACATGTGGCTCCCGAGCCGCAGTTTGCCGACTACAGGGTTAGTAGAATCAAGAAGGGATACAAAAGGGATTCAATTGGATCTGTAATGTTTTATTTCTAAAAATTAAAAAATCTGAAGCAAATATCAAAATATGTGAACACTTCTTACATCTGGATAGTAAGTACATAGATATATATGTTTTGCCATTTGTTGTACTTTTCAGCATGCTAGAAATCTCTTCACATTTATATAAAGCATACAAATTTAAAATGCACAGAGCTTCTAGAAATAGTTGTAGTCACACAAGTTTTCATCATAAAAAAATAAGTTAGAAATTAGAGATTAAATCACTAGGAAATTGAAGACAATGTAAGTTAGGCCTCAGAGCCCATTCAAGGATGTCAATGCTGAAGTATGATAAAGAATATCGTTTAGAGATTACCTAAAATACCATGCCTAGAGTATGGACCCTTAAGAACAACATTATTGCAAATGTCTAGTGTATTGATAATGCAGATGTTTGCAAGAGTTCACTGTTCTACCAATTCAGGAATTTTTAACAGTGGGATAATTCATATACTTTCACTTAACGTCTTTGCACCTTGATTTAAATACTTGAAAAAAAGGATACATCTATCTTAAGCATAAATTCCTCTGGGTTTCAGAAAGAAGCAGCTATTTAACAGTGCTATAAAGAGTTCAGTTTTATTTTTCTAAGATGTATAGTACTTGAAGATACTTTTTAAAATCTCTAACATAATATAGAAAAGCAATAACTACTGCATATAAGATTTCAGAAAGTTGATATGCTTTGGATAGCAAAACACTGATTTAGAAAATGGGAGCATGAAACATGTTATATTATTTGTTTTGACTTGCGGTACTCACATGAGCTATGTCCAATTTATAACTTGTGCTCCAAAACTTCATTTAAAGATTGATAGTAAAAATATCATTCATTAAATGGGTAGGTTTCTGGACTAGGCTACAAAAGCTTCTTCAACATACTAACAGATACTAAATATATCAGCATGTCTAGGCAAAACATTGGATTAGGTAAATTTTATCTCTAGCATCTATCTATTCTCCTTTCAACTCCTAAGAGAGTTCTCTGCCTTAGATGCCTATTTAACATCATCCCACTCTATTTCTTCACAACAAATCACCTCAACAGGGTGCAGGAAGAAATAATCCGTTGGCTTATTTGCATTAATGTATGTATATTTTCAGAAAAGAACTGCTGGATCTCCAGTAAGTAAGATTCCTGGTAATTTTTAAAGACAGATTACAAAAAAGTCCAGGCAATAGGGAAAGCCTTTCTTCTTTTCTTTATTTCTTTTTTTTTTCCCTGTAATGGAGTTGTGGTGGTAATATATAGGGGCCTAGAAAGCGATACCAAATAGAGTAGCCTTACTAAGGAGTCTCTCCCTACCTAAAATCAGCTCTCCTAAGCTATTAAGGCTGCATTTCAGAATCTTTCTTTACTTCTGATTCCATGATTCCAGAGCAGCTGTAGCGTGATAATTCTGAAAGAGGCCTGGGGCAGTGGTAGCCATCTGTATGTGGAATTCATTTTAAATAAGAGTCCATATTCAATGTAAGTAGTAAGAATAAAACTAGAATCTGCTTTATTACTAGCAAAAATTTAAAATAGCTGAGAAAACTTATTACCTAATTTAATCATTTTAACATGTCCGTAAAAAGGGCTAGCTTTATGGCAATGCACCATCTATCACTAAAGTATTCAAAGAGAAATTAGACTCATCTTTAAAAAAAAAAAAATGGATGTAGCACCTTTTGGTGGTCCCAGGCAGTGTGCAAAGTACAATGATGACAGTGGGTAAAAAACTAACATGGTCTAATGGAAGATAAAATATAACGGTAGAGGCAAATAATCACATTAATAAATTTAAAATAACAGATAAATCTCTAAGGAAAGCAATACAGTTCTTCAAGAACATATAACAACAGATCCTGACTTGAAGTGTGGTATTAGAATAGGCTTCCTTTAAGTAGTTGAGTGATCTGAGTAAGAGGGAAATGGTTGGGAGTAAAACATTACAAAGAAAGCACAAGCAAAGACCTTGTGATAAGAGAAACCACGGTAGCTTCAAGGCTTATATATAACCTGAGCATAGAGAGTAAGTGGGGGAGTGGAAAGAAGCAAGAGTAGAACCACAAAGGACCTTACAGGGCTGGTTACAGATTTGGCCTTCTCCCAAAAGTAATGGGATGCTATCAAGGGAGGGGTTTAATGGGTATGGGAGGGAACAATCAATGTGGACAATGGTGTAAACACTCTACTTCAGAGCTTTCTGCAACAGTTCAGACAGGCCAGAAATGATGGTTAGGGAAAAGGAGGTGAAAATGACGATGTTAGAGAGGTGGACCGATGGGAGAGATTATTAGGAAGTTAAAATGACAGAACCCATGTGACCAGGCCAGTGGGTGATTTGGGTGCAGTTTAAAGCAGCAATGACCCAAGACAGATTCTTTGGCCCTAAAACGTTTTTGTTTGTTTGTTTGTTTTGGGGGGGAGTAGAAGGGAGCGAAGAGAACTGAGTCAGTGTTGAGGGGTGTGGTGAAAGAGAAGAGATATAAAGAATGACATCCCCACCCCCACTCCAGGTTTCTAGCCTATATAAATGGATGGATGGTGGTGCCATTCATTGAAATATGGATTGCTTGCTTCCGGCATGTACCCTGACCAGGGCCAGGGATAGAGCCTGCAGCTGGAGGTACATGCCCTTGAATGGAATTGAACCTGGGACTCTTTAGTCCGCAGGCAGTTGCTCTGTCCACTGAGCCAAACAGGCTAGGACTGAGGTGCCCGGTTTGAAAAGGTAATTTGATACATTGATCTGGAACTTAAAGGATAGGTCTTTACTGGGAGTAAAATATTGAAAATCATTGACACATTGATACTATTTGAAGCTGTGGCATTAGAAGAAACTGCCCAAGGAGAAAATAAAGAGAAGAGAACCTTGAGGAATATCTGCATTGGACAATTTAGGGACACATTTCAGTGGGATGACAAGGCCAAAAATCAGACTGCAATGGGTTACGGGGTGAGTAGGTGGCAAACAACTGGGAGACAATTCTATTAAGATGCCTGGCTGTAAAGTGGGAAGAGGAAAGGTGACAGCTGTGGAGGTGGAGGGAGGGTTTGTTTTCAGAGGGAGGTAGCCTGAGTATGTTAAGATGGAGCAGGTGGATACAGAGGGGTGGGATTCCTGAGAAGGTGGGAAAACCAGAATCTGAAACATAGGTGAACAAAGTAGCTACAGATGAAAAGGAGAGGAAAAGCAGAAAAGGGAGAGCAGAAAGAGGCCAAATTAAATGACCTTTAAGGTTTCTTCTCACTCTGGAATCCCATGACAATTTCTTTTAGATAGGACATTTGCCTGCATGCATAAATCTATGCAAACGTATTCAAATATTCTGGGATAAATAATCCGTCAAGCACATCATTATCTCCCAATGACGCAGTTAATATCCCGAGGTTTATGACCAGTGTAATCTCTGGGCAGGATCCATCCCTCCGAGAGCGCTTAGCTCAACGCACACTGCAATAGAGCACAGAACAACCAGCCCTATCTCCCCTCGCCAAAACCATTCCACGCCGCGATCTTAGAGGCTAGGGGAGAACGTAACATAAAACCTTGAAGCTACACCACATACTGCAACATTCGAAGCGACTGTCATTCATAAAAGCAAAAAGCGACGCGGCAAATCCCCAGCCCAAGCTAAAGGCATTCATTCCTGCATGATCCGACAGTGACAGGTCCACGATAGCTGGGGTTTAACACCTAAGTCATTGGCACTTCCTCCTCCTTTCCCGAGACCTTTTATTGCCAAGAACCAGAAAGAGGTTCCTGGTGATCCTTCCCACAGCCCTCACCCTAATGCAGCAGACGGATCCTCCGCAGTTATTCCAGAGGCTGCACCTCATAAGCCCTCGAAAGGGGGTACGGAGAAACCCCCGGAGTCCGTCACACGGGGATGGAACGGCCACAACCCTGCGGCTGCCTTGCGGGGCAAGGAAAACAGCCGCAAGGGAGGGGAAAAGGGGAATTAATAGAGACGCAGGAGGCCCAGGTAGCGAGGGGTCCACCTCCCCTAGAGCTTTCTTAAGAGGATGGAGTTTATGAGGAGGGCTATTTCCAAGCCACCGCTCCCCCTACCACCCTCAAGCCCTTTTCTGGCCTGTTGCGCCCTCCAACGCCCTATTTGCTCACACCCTTCTCCTTCCCCAGGAGCTGTCCGGACCTCGGGGTGCCCGCAAGCCTGGCACCCCCGCCTTAAGCCGCAGCTCCCGTGCCAGCACTTACCCGACCCGCCATCTTCGCGGACACGTCCGACTCCGCGGCTGCAGCTCTGCGTTTGGCAGAACCCGCCCCCGCCGCGTGCGCGCCCGCCTCCGGCCTTCGCGCAGGCGCGCTGCCACCGTGAGGCTGCGCACGCGCCCAGCCGCGTCCCCGGTTCCCCAGTCCCGCCGGGCGCGCGCCCGCTGGGCGGCCGCCAGGGGAAGGCGGGGCGTCGGCGCCATTTTGAGCAGGAGGGCGCTGAGGGAAGTGACGGGTGCGGTGACTGTATTTCTTGGAGCGTACGTGTCGGCCAGCGGCTTTCTCCAGGGCTCCTCTTTCGAATCTGGCCGTTTGCACTGGACTTTGTAGCGAGGCCTGAGTCACCGAGCCCTTGCTTTCCTCTTTGCCAGCTGCTCTTTGCCCTTACATATCCTTTAGCAGCTTGATGCTTCCAGACCCACTGACGTGTGAAAATGTACAATAGGAGCACCCTGTGAGGGAACTGGCCTGCCCCAAGGAAGATCAGTAATGAGTGGTGGGTTCTGAGTTCAAGTTCTACGTAAATTCAGGTTTTTCTCTGTAGGCATCCTTGTTTTCCTAGCTCCTGGAATTTGGCATTTGTATTTAGCTTATGCGTAGCCTAGAAAACTAAAGTTAATATTTTCTTCTTTTTAAAAATTTTAAAATATATTTTATTGATTTTTTACAGAGAGGAAGGGAGAGGGATAGAGTTAGAAACATCGATCAGCTGCCTCCTGCACACCCCCCACTGGGGATGTGCCCGCAACCAAGGTACATGCCCTTGACCGGAATCGAACCCGGGACCTTTCAGTCCACAGGCCCACGCTCTATCCACTGAGCCAAACCGGGTAGGGCTAATATTCTAATTTGAAAGTGAATTATGATTATTTTCATATTTTAATATTTATTAACTATTTTATATTTTTGTTTATAAAAGTAATTTGTGTCTTTACCAACCTTTGCCATTCCCCAGTGTTCTTTCATGGTAGACAGTGTATATGGTGGAAATTGAATATAAATGCCCTGAATTCCACCTTTAAAAACAAACAAACAAAAAACACACACCCTTTATGTTGTTTCTTTTGCACAGTTCCATTTTCTCACTGGAATCTCAGGATTCGTCATCATCAGAATAGAAAAAAGCAATAGGATTCTGCAAGAAGATTGTTCCTGCCCAATAGGTTCTCTGATGCCTTTATTGCCCCCAATATCTTACTTTTCTCTTTATATTTATAAAAGATAATAAACAATAGCATTTGTTATCTTCCATTTCTCATAGTTAATTACAACAAACATCGTTTTTCCAACACGAGGAACGGAGAGAGAAAAAGAATTAGAAGAGTTAGGCATGCTTAGCAATTTAAAATTAAGAACTAATAAAATCAGTAAGTGACCTGAAGATGGGCGAGGGACCGAAGAAAAATTCAAGCCAGTTTCATAAACTCTCACACTGTACCTGAGAACCAGAGTGCTTTGTTGGACAAAGCAGATGTTAACTAAATCACTGGTGGATCAGAGTTCAATAGGTAGGCTATATTACAGGGGAAATGTCTTTCATCTCTCCAACCAGGAGGAATGTTTGGCACCCAGGAAAGATAGGTCTGTTGGAGAGGTGCCAGTGTGTCAGTTTATGAACACATCTACCCATAAAAGGAGTCTTTGTATCCTCTCACCAGGCGTACAAATGCAATAGAATGGTGTGCGTAGCCCTGCAGGGTCTGCCAATGAAATTGTAGGCAGACATGAACTCTGGTGCTTAAAGTGCTTAGCATCCAGCTCCAGGAAGAGTCTGAGCAACTGCTCCAGGTGGTCACATGTCTACACATCCCATCTGTGCTGTGCTCTGATATCAAGGTCATCTTAGAGTAGAGCTGATTTGCCATCACCTTCTGAGTAATCCTTGGAGCCACAGTGGATAAACAACGAATATTTTTGCTGTTCCTCTTTTCCTGGTCACAGCTCTCCCAGGTCAGGTAACCTTGCAAGTGTTGTCAGACAAGGTACCCTGGCCCAGGAGGAAGTGCAGAACCCAGGCAAGGACCTGCACTGCCCCTCCTGCAGGAGATGTCATTGTGAGGCAGACAAAAGTGGTCTTCAGAGCCCCTTTTATACCCTTCCCTCTGCACCACCTCTTCTCCTTTCTAAGTGCTCTCAGCATTCGTAATCTAATAGACTAGTTTTCCCAGGAGGACATGCCATTTAAGAAATACTGCTTGGGAGAGCAATGCCTAACCTAAGGAAACAAGTCTCTAATGGCACAATGTGGGAGACTGTGACTGCTCTACTGGGAGCTTAATGTGGAAAGCAGTTCGTATCTTTGCCCCTCCAATCGCACCCACAGGATAGATACCCTAGCCTAAGCCCAGGCTTTCAGGTAGCCTTGTAGAGAAAACTTCATTTTGCAGCCCCATCATAGCCAGTTTTAGGAAGAGAGAGTTGCCATCTGTTTGTTTTCTGTCAGAGATACCTATTTCCCGAATGAGGGATAAAGCTAGAGAACAGAACAAAACGGAGAAAGGATATGGAATTTTAAAAGAAAGGAAGACCAGCTGATGCAATGCAGCAGTCTAGCTGCAGTCAGGTGGTTTTTGTTTTTTTATTGGTTTTGTTGTTGTTTTGGATGAACATGTCCTTTTTCTTTGGAAGATCAAGGACAAATACCTATAGTCACGAGAATCAATTCATTCTGGAAAGTCTGAGTGGGCAGGAGAGATGAGAGACTCCTCCATGGAAGGGAATGGATGTTGCTATGGAAACCAGGCTATCCTTTTAGTGTAAGCCCCAATGCACTTGCCAGGCTGCATAACCCTGCATATTAACATTGTGGTTCCAGAGAACTGCCTGTATATTAACATTGTGGATCCAATCTCTTTTAAAAGGGATTATTCAGATAATCTGATGAAACTTTATGACTTTTGAGAAAAGGAAGTCCTCGCCTCCTGGGAGGGGCTGCATTTCGTAGAACCTTAAGGCACTAGAAGCCCACAACCCATAGTTGATTGAGATGACCATATCTGTCAAGTTCTCTGGAGGGCTCCTGAGAAAAAGTAAAAATGTGTCTTCAGGTTTCTCCTAAGGGTGAGTTTACTGGAGGACTGTTTCTAGGGCAAGGAATATGTACAGCAGGATTTTTCTAAGAGAGGGAGAAGCCATTCTTTGAACAGAAGCGTGACCAGAATAGAGGGAAACATTTAGTAATACTTGGGTGAAGGTGGTCTGGGTCTACTGTGTGACATTTAAACTCTCTAAACTTAAAGATTTCATGTGAGAATTAGATAATTATCACAGAGTACCTAATACATTCAAAACCTGACCCAGCAAGTTACACAGCAAATACTGATTACTATTACCAAGAGTACTATAACTAAAATTACTCTGACACTGCAAAGGTATGTAACCTCAGATGCACAAAGACAATAGACAGGCTCACTTAAGGTAAAGATTGGTGTTTGTCAAGGAACCTACCGGCCTAGGACATAACTGACCACCATAACCTGCTTTTAATTAAGAATTTTTATGTTCACACCATCCTGTGTGGTTACTTTTGGTCTCTGAGTTTAGTGCACCCCCCTCCCCTCTGCCCCCATAGCTTGTCAATTGCAGTGCGCCACCCCTTTTCCTTTCGCATGTACCATTTGCAGGAGTTTGTAACCTCTTTAGCTAACCAAGTTGGCCTTTAAGGGGCTGAGTGATTGAGAGCTGTAGGACTGTGATCATACCACATTTTAAAAATATGTATTTTTATTGATTTCAGAGAGGAAGGGAGAGGGAGAGAGATAGAAATATCAACGATGAGAGAGAATTATTGGCTGCTTCCTGCATGCCCCCTCCTGGGCATGAGCCAGCAACCCTGGGCATGTGCCCTTGACCAGAATTGAACCCAGGACCCTTAAGTCCGCAGGCCAGCACTCTATTCACTGGGCCAAACCGGCTGGGGCAGGTCCTATGACATTTGAAGGAAGGTGCAGGTGGCTAGTATTTTCCCCAGCTGTTGAAATCTGTTTAGAGGCAGGGTTGCAGTCTAGCTTCAGACTGAATAGGAAGGCTTCCTTATGCTTAACTTCGGTGTCAGGGTCAGGGTGTTTCTTACACAGAACATCAGTCCCAAACTAGTTTCCACTTTTAGCCGCATCCCAGCAAAGTTCCTTAAATAGTACTATGAACTTGGCCCCGCCCCGCGTCCCCACAGGATAGGTCCGAATCCTCCTAGGGTTCTTCAATCCTTGGGATTTTTCCGAGTTGATTGGCAGACTAACCAGTTATCCTTTTCCTTTTCTGATTGGTCGCACACAGCATTGTACCCGGGCGTGTCTCAGAGCGACGCGATGAGCTGTCCCTGGTTGGTGAACCCGGCATTTACAAAGCTTGGTGTCTCGGCTTTGGTCGCAAAGGGCGGGCCTCCTTCAGCCAGGATCTTCTTGTCCTTGGCATTGGCCAGACATGTCGTCAATCACGAATGTTCGAGCTCATTGGTGTGAAAGTTTCAAAAGGTCCCGTCCCCACGCCAGTCACCCACCCACCTACCTGAGCGGAGCAGGAATTCTGAAGGCCGTGGTGACGGTTGCAGTGATCAGTGAGGACAGCTGAGTCGCGGGCAGGGGAGAAGGGACCATGGTCCTCAAGGCCTCCTTCTATTTCCACACCGTCTGCCGGAGGGGAGCTAGAGAGCAGCGGGCGGCCTGCGCAAAGGGCTAGGGATCCCTGTCCCTTTGCCGTCCTCCGCAGAGCGGGGCTGCGGGGATCAGAGAGGCTTGGCGCGGCTGTTGCTGGGCTCTAAGCTTTCCCGACGGCCGTCAGGTGGAGAGGGGGCGGCTTGGCGGCTGGGCAGAAAGGGCATTCGTAGGCCTTCTCTGGGTGTGCGGCGCGCCCCTCGTGCCCTGTTGGACGATTAGTTCTTGTGGTGTGAATGTGCCAAAGAGGCACTGGGGTCGCCATCGTCTTCCTCCCGAGGTCTGGGGCACCTCTCAAAGATGAGTAGGAAGAGACAAGGAGAAGCAGGAAGAACCTAGGAGGTTCACTATGTGTGGTTAGGAGAGGAGATGGAGCTTCACAGGATATGTAAGAGGTACCTTCCTTCTCACAGCAAGCTTCTTATGTTTTTTTCTTAACTGAGATTTGTGTGGGGATCTTTGTTGTTTGTTTGTTTGGTTCTTTGTTTGAAACAATGACGAATCTCTATTTTGTCTCCCAACAAGATTTCAAGTGCTGCAGTGCCCTGGACTTTCATGTACTTCCTATTTGGACCTTCTATGAATGATTAAAGCAAGCATTCTTTGGCTTAGCAGTTTATACCTCATTTATATACAGGTCTAGAGGCCCGGTGCATGAAATTCATGCATGGGGGTGGCGGAGGGGGGGGAGGGTCCCTCAGCCCACCCTTGGGGGATGTCCGATTGACGGCTTAGGCCCGCTCCCTACGGGGAGCGCTGTCATGGAGGCAGGAGAGGCTCCTGCTACTGCCACTGCCACTGCGCTCGCCAGCCGTGAGCCTGACTCAGGGCTTTTGGCTGACTCAGTGCACTCCCTCCTGTGGGAGTGCACTGAGCACCGGGGGGTCAGTGCGCGACATAGTGACTGGTCGTTCCGCTGCTCAGTCGATTTGCATATTAACCTTTTATTATATAGGATAAGTGCTGTGCTCCTTTTCTCTGGTCGTAGCATAGAATGGCCTGTGTTGGACATCATCCATCACGTTAAGCTACTGGAGGAAACCTTTGCTTTCAGAGGTAGGACCTCTGGAATTGGGTGACCTCCCCTCTGAGGCCACTGAGGGCAGGATGCATGGGAGTTTGGCTGTCTCTGTTGCCTCTTCCCAGGAGTAAAGCTTTCCTTTGGTTAGGAAACTCATACTATTTGAAGTAAGGATGTTTGGTTTTTTTCTGATTGAAGAATCTCTGTTGCCTTCCAGGAGCTTGGTTAGAGGCATGAACACAGTACTAGTTTCAAGTCTTTAATTAGAATGTCAAGCTCACACTACAAATAGGCTGATTTGTTAAAAGACTATAAGTTTCTGCAAAACCAGTCTGTCTTTACTCTTGCCTTCCTTTATAGAACCCATCCTATATTCTACTGAAAAATAAAATATTGAACATTTTTGCTGTTAGAAGTCAGTATAGTGACTACCTTTTGGAGGATAATGACTGGGAGGGAGCACAAAGAGTTCTAGGTCACTGGCAATCATCTTTTTTGATCTGGTTCATGACATTTCATTAAACTGTACAGTTATCATGAATGTTTATATCTGTATGTACATTATATTTCAATAAATAGTTTTAAAAATTGATGGAGAATAAGGTGATAGTCAATATTGGATGCTATGGTATGGCCTCAGCTCTTGCCTAGTTAATTTCATTAATCCAGGGCAGTTTCCCAATGCTGTACATATTTCTGCACCTCTGAAAAACATTAGGTTATTTTCTGGGTATTGATTTGGTCTGCTAGCCACAGGCAACTAACTAAATTTCGAAGATATGTTGATATTGAACCTACCTTAAGGACTTTGCTTCACATGTGTAAAATAAACTGGTTCTCTAAGTCCTCATTTCAAGAGAGTTTAGATATATTTATTGTGGCATTGCTTCTCCACTTAAGGCGGCTAAAGCCTGCCATCACAGTGGTGGCATTGAGACTGGGCTTCTACCTATCCCACTTAGATGCTGCAGTGGAAAAGACAATTTTCTGGTAAGGTATCAAAAGGCTTAATTGAGGTTTCCTTTGAAAAAAAAGACATACTACTCCTTATTGGCAAAAGTGTACTTAAGATTGTTTGAATTGAATTTAAAAAACAACTAAAAAGCTGTCCCTGGCCAGGTAGCTCAGTTAGATAGAGCGTCGTCCTGATAGGGCAAAACTGTGGATTCGATCTCCGGTTAGGGCACATACAAGAATCAACCAATGGATGCATAGCTAAGTGGAATAACAAATTGATGTCCCTCCCACTCCCCGTCTCTGTATTTGTCTCTCTCAAATCAATATATTAAATTAAGGAAAATAAACTAAGCAAAATAAATGCATAAGCAGAACCGACTCATAGATACAGAAAGCATTTTGATGTTTGCCAGATGGGAGGGGGGTTGGGGGAATGGGTGAAAAGGTAAAAAAGGTGAAATGATTAAGACATACAAATGGTTGTTACAGAATAGTCATGGGTATGTAAAGTACAGTTTAGGGAATATATTCTAATAATTATGTATGGGGTCAGATGGGTACAATATTTATTGGGATGATCGCTTAGTAAGTTACATAATGTCTAATCACTGAAACTAATCTCTATATATATAAAAGCCTAATATGCTAAGTGTCCAACCGAGTGGTTGACTGACTGGTCGCTATGACCACCAGGGGGCAGATACTCCGACCGGTAGGTTAGCTTGCTGCTGGGGTCTGGCTGATTGGGACTGGGCGAGATGGGGCTGGACACGCCCTAGAGCCGACCTCCAGCAGTTCCTCCCCAGCCACCAACTCCAATCGGCCCCAATCAGGACTTGGCAAGACAGCCCTGATTGGCCCCGATCACCGGCCAGGTGAAGGGACTCCACCTGTGCACAAATTCATGCACTGGGCCTCTAGTATAATATAATATTGTATGTCAACTGTAAGTGAAAAATAAAAAATGACTTTAAAAAGTTTTACTAGGATCCACTGTTAATAGAGCCTTGTATTTTATGTATGTTTGCATATCTCTGCAAAGAACAATTATTTGTCTTGGCTTTCTTTTCATTCAGGTAACCAAATTCAATTACCATGGGGAATGTTTTTGAAAAACTGTTTAGAAGTCTGTTTGGGAGAAAGGAGGTGCGGATTCTTATGTTGGGTTTGGATGGAGTAGGAAAAACCACCATGTTGTATAAATTGAAGCTGGGAAGGACTGTGGCTACTGTCCCTACAATAGGTATGTTAACGAACTGTGGCCACACCAAGTCACAACTGAGTCTGTTAAACTCTTAACATGCTGCTTATATTATTGACTATTTCTTTTCGAAAATCTTGTTTGTCTCAAGAACGTATACTTTTGATGCCAAAGCCAGGTAATATATTAAGCAATTGCTCCCCAACATCTCCAGCGCCTCCCTAGATTTACAGGGGAGTCATACAAACACATTTAGATTAAGCAAATTGAACCTTAGCTGCCAGGCAAGAAAGTAAAAGATAATAATGATTAAAACAGCTAGGGCAGTTACGCCCTCCATTCCTCTCCGTTAGCATGTGTCCCAGCCTCAGCCTGAGAGGGAAGCTGGAAATCTGCTGGTCCCTCCGGTCAGTCTTCATTCTAGCTGGCCTTCCTCAGTGGAAGCATCTTTCCACTCCAAGTGTGCTCCTAGTGTTTAAAGATGCAGTGTGATTATTTCTTCTTCACGCTGGTTCAAGCCAACTATGTGAGCTGGTGTCCAACCAAAGAATTTGATTTGTTCCAAAGCTGTAGACCAACATTCCTATGAACCAGCACTGTGTTTTGTGGGCTATTTAAGGGTTTTGCAAAGGCAGTTTTGATAGAACTTAATCTTTGCCTTGAGAACTGCCTCTAGATCCAAATTTGTGAGTGGGAAAGGCTCTGAGAGGGAGGGAGGAAAGATGTAGGAAGGTTTCTACATTGTGCGGCAGAAAGTGGAAGTCAGTCCCATTAACGGCTTCTGTTTGCTCTCAAGTACACTGTTAAGATCTTTTTGCTGCGAGAAAGGGAAAAGTGGGAGGTTGGAGAGAGTAGGGAAGGTTTGAGACACCTTCATGATGAATGGGAGAGCAAGCTGACTAACACATTCTGTTTTGTAAGTTATACATCTTTGACTAGCAAGCTGCTTTGTAAATTAAAAGTCCAAATGTTAAAGCTGGCCAAATGTCAGTCGAAATTATTTGGAATTGTTCCACCAGCAAAAGTCATCATTAAAATTTGTCTCCATCTTTTCAACTTAGGTTTCAATGTGGAGACAGTGGAATATAACAATATCAGCCTCACCATCTGGGATGTCAATAGCCATTGTAAACACAGACCTATGTGGAGACATTATTTCAAGAATACCAATGGTAAGGATTATCCAGTCTACAGGCTTGGAACCATTTATATTAAATGTATCTAAAGTTGCATGCTTGAACCCAGCCAGTGTGGCTCAGTGGTTGCATGTCAACCTATGAACCAGGAGATCACGGTTCGATTCCTGGTCAGGGCACATGCCCGGGTTGTGGGCTCAATCCCCAGAGTGGGGCATGCAGGAGGCAGCCAATCAATGATTCTCTCTCATCATTGATGTTTCTATCTCTCTCCCTCTCCCTTCATCTCTGAAATCAGTAACAATATATTTTTAAAAAAGACGCATGCTTGAAGTACCTGGTGGTCCTCTGCTTTATTTGGACTGTCAGTCGTTTCTTCTCTTCTGATGGCCCACTTACGCTTACTGGGGAGATTTCTTTTTGAGAAATGGTCCCTGCATTCCTAGAAAAGTACTTGGGCTTTTAACCATTTCTTGATTAAAAGGAAACTCCTTTTAATCAAGAAATGGTTAGAAAATGATTATCCTGATGAATTTCATTTTTTGGTTGAGAATTATAGGTGCCCTTAGATGTGGTACCAGTTTTTGAAGAATTTGAATTCACAAAACATTTTTAAACCTATTGAGAATATCTAAAAATCATGCCTCTGGAGAGAAAGAGATGAACAGAGAGAGCTGAAGCCCCAAATCCGAAATCCCAGCCTCTTGTGTGGCCACAGTCCCTCCCTGCTGTCCTACTATTCTACAAGTACACGTATAGGCATGACTATCCCACATGGTTTCATAATTCCTTATCATTGGTTTCTTAAACATGGGGCTATATCATGCATAATGCATAAAGTGGTCTATTAGTTCTCACATGGAAAGACTTTTCTCTGATTGCAGGTAATTTTAATTTGTTAAATGGCAATGTACTTACATGGCTCAAAATTCCAAAAAGAAATAAAAGTCTATAATAAAAAGTCATCAGCTCATCACTGTCCCTTAACCATCCAGCTCCCTTCCTGTAGGCAATAATTTTTATTTCTTGTATATCTGCCCAAAGATATTTTACACAATATAACTATGCTATAATTACATATTCCTCCCCTATTTACAAAACAAATTACAGTATGCTACTCATGTGTCAATTTACCTTTTCTAGGTTCTCTGAGTGCAAAAGTCTAGTCAGTCTGATGTGACGTTCTTTGTTTCTCAGATAAGGATCCCTATAAAAATAGAATATGAAAAGGTACCTAATATTTATAAACCTTTCTTGTTATTAGGAATGGCAAAGAGATACTATGCCAGCTTCCCCCTGTCTGTTTTGCATTGGAAACTAATGATTCTAAGGATCTCTTCAAATTTCTGGATAACCTGGTTTGCTTAGTGATGATCACAGTCCAAAACTGCTGACAGCATTCATATTTGGGGGGGGGGGGGGGTTTGAATGTTTTTCACTTTTAAAATCTGATGTGCTATAACAGGCATGGCTTTGACTCACGGTGCAAGCCCCACACCTTCAGCATCTGTCGAGCTCTTTCCTGCAGTGGGCTGGTCCAGAGTGGCTGGTCCGGCAGCTGTTGGAGAGGGTCGGGGGATTGGGAAGCATAGAGGGCCAGGTCAGAGCGCCAGCACTGGCTTTCCCTCCTAGACATAGTCATGAAATCTCATAGAAGGAGCCTAGAGGTCATCTCATCTCACTACCCTTTCCTTACCAGCAAGGCCCCTTCTAGTGTCCCCACAAGTTGTGTCTTAAGCTGGGCATGAATACCTCCAGTCCCAGGAGGGCCTCCTCAGTAGCTCATTGCTTCAGTTCTGTTGACTCGCTATCACGTTGACTTACTGTAGATTTTACCCACTGATCTTCCATCTACTATATAAAACAAGTTAAGTCTCTCTTTATGCCATAGTCCTTTAAATATCTGAAGACAGCGATCAACAGTCCCCCCAATGAGTCTTTTCTCCAGATAAAATATCCCCAGTTATAGCAGTTATTTTTCAGATGACATGATATCGATTCCTTTTCCATCCTAGTCATTTTTTTAATCCCTCCAGTTTGCCTGTGTTTTAGGATGTGGAGTCCAGCACTGACCACATAACATTCCCAGGATATTCTGACAGACATACAATAGAGTGGGCTTTTTTTATCACCCATATCCTAAAAACTAAGCTACCTTCACTGCTGTTGATACAGCTTAGGATCAAATTCGTTCTTTTGGCAACCACATTCTTGTCTGAGAGAGGGCTTACTGTCACCCAACCCCACGTGGTTATTACCGTTATTGCCACATGGACTACTGCTAAGAAAGTCTCCCCGTCCTGTATTTGGATGGTGTGTTGGATTCCTCCTCGGCACCTCCTTTGGGAGATCCTTTGTATCACCTCTTGCCCCAGCCAATGTGGCAGTGACCAGGTCTGTGCAGGTTTCAATGATATTTGCTCAGATACTAGTACAGTGTGGCAGCACCTTTCTTCAACCTGTCTCTTGCTTCCTGGGATTTTTCTGGGATGCTGCAAAGACTTCTGACACCAGCTCTCTGGAGTTGTGCCAAACTTCATGGGTCACATGCACAAGACTCCTTTACTTTAGGCACCAGCTGCAAGTTTGGGGTTCTCCAGGCCACCCTGATTTCTGATCAGCTGACTGTAAATTTGATGGTTTCCACCACCCCCTCAGGTTCATCGGAATGACTTCCAGGACCCAGGAAAGGGCTATACTTACCATTACAGTTTTATTATAAGGACACAAATGAACCAAAGGGAGAGATCTGGGTGGTACCAACACACAGCTTCCATTGTTCTCTCCCTGCTCACATGTGTGGTTTCACTGAAAACAATCAGATGGAAGGATACAGGGTGGGCAAAAGTAGGTTTACAGTTGTGAGTACATAAAACACAGTGTTAATAAAGCTATTGGGGTTTTTTGGGGGTGGGGGGGGTTGTCGTTGTTAATCCTCACCCGAGGATATTTTTCCGTTGATTTTTAGGGAGAGTGGAAGAGGGAGGGAAAGACAGAGAGAAACATCGATGTGAGAGAAACATATTGATTGGTTGCCTCCTGTATGAGCCCTAACCAGGGCCTGGGCTGGGGCAAAGCCTGCAACCAAAGTACGTGCCCTTGACCGGAATCAAACACGGGACCCTTTAGTCTGCAGGCCAACACTCTATCCACTGAGCCAAACTAGCCACGACTAATAAAGCTCTTGTAATAATCATAACCTGCATGTTTTTTCCCACACAAGCCACTGCACACCTACTTATGCCCCACCCTGTATATAATCCTGAGAGTTAGGAATGCATTACCGTTCCGGCACATTGATGTGGGATATATGCAGAGTATTGCCAAACCTGGGAAACTTACCTGAACTTCGATGTCCAGAGTTTTTATTGGAACTTTATTATGTAGGTTTGATGCAGAAATGAAGTGATTGAAAATGAGTGATTGCCCTAGCTAGTGTTGGTTGAGCGTTGTCCTGTACACCAAGAGGTTGCAGGTTCGATTCCCAGTCAGGGCACATGCCCAGATTGTGGGCTCAATCCCCAGTAGGGGGCATGCAGGAGGCAGTCAATCAATATTTCTCTTCTCTCTCACATTGATATTTCCATCTCTTTCCCTTCCTCTCTCTCTAAAATAAATAAAAAACTTTTTTTTTTAAAAAAATGAGTCATTAAAAACCTTTTCTTTGTATATTTCTCTGTATATTTTGTGTAATCTGGTGAAGGGCTATGATGCTTCTGAAAAAGATAGGTTAGTTGGTGTCTAGTACACTTCCTAACTCTCGGGATTATATATCCTTCCATAGGATTGCTTTCAGTGAAAAACACATGTGAGCAGGGAGAAGCCATAAGGAGATATAAACAGCTGCCCTTTCCAGGTTCAGATCACTAACATGCTCGTGATTTCTCTCCAGGTCTGATTTTTGTGGTCGATAGTAACGACAGAGAACGGATCAGTGAGGCCCAAGAAGAACTAACCAGATTGTTAATGGATTATGAGCTCATAGATGCAGTATTGTTGGTGTTTGCAAATAAACAGGTATGTTGTTGGCTTTCTGAATACTGGAACTGAAACTTACTGCTGGTTGATCACTTAAAAATAATAGATATTTAAATTAGATGTCTGCCTCTCTCTCTGCAGTCCCTACCATAACCTCTCCCTCCACCTCCTTTATAGCATATGTCTTATATTCATTCATTCATCCACTCAATACACATTCGTTGAGCATCTAAGTTCCAGTCATTGTTTTAGGTATTGGTGATAACATCAGTGAACAAGACAGACAAAAGTCTCTGTGTTTATGGAGTTACATCCTAGTGGGAGGAGTGTCAGTGAATACATAATATGTAATGTGTCTAGTGGAAGTGTTGTGGAGGAAGGTAAAGCAGAGAAGGGGCAGAATGGATATGGGGAAGGGCCAGGATGCCTCTCTGATAAGATGACATCTGAGCAGAGACCTGAAGTCCAGCAGGAAGGGAGCCCCAGGGTTCTAGGAACAGCAAGGCAGCCAGTGACATTGGAGCAGAGTTGGGGGTGGACCAGGAAGGGAATGATTAAATGTTACAGGGCTATCAGTGAGGAGGAAATCTACACTAATAAAAGAGAAACTTGCAAATTGACCAACACTCTGCTATGCCCACCAGCCAATCAGGAGGGAATATGCAAATTAGAAGGACAAAAATGGTGGCCACTCAGCTGCTCCAGGCATGGAGTGGCCAGGTGGGGCAGGACGCCTGCTATGAGAGGGAGGGCAGGGGGTAGAGGGTGAAGGGATCTACAGGAGCGGCACTCTGGCTGCAGCGAAGACTGCAGACTCTGGAGTCTGCATCGATGGCAGACTCCAGCCTGAGTCTGCAGCGAAGCAGTGAAGACGAAGATGGCAGACTCTGGCCTGAGTCTGCAGTGAAGATGGCAAACTCTAGCTGGAGTCTACAGCAAAGACGAAGATGGCAGACTCTGGTTGGAGTCTGCAGCAAAGATGAAGAAGGCAGAATCCGACCAAAGCAAAGGCCTGGGGCCCGGGTGCTGGAGGAAAACCGGTGCTGGAAGCCAAGGGAAGGAAGGAAGGCCTATTGCACAAATCTCTTCGTGCAACTGGCCTCTAGTGTAATATAAGCTATAAAAGAGTGGGAGGAGGGCCAGTGTAGAACAGGACTTGAAGCTGAGCTAAGTATGGGAAAGAAGGTAGAATCATGTGGAATGTACCAGCCTGAGATAACGACAGTTACCTTGGGATATGTTTCCTCCCACTCTCTCCTCCATGAATGTATTCATCATATGATGGAAATCGTACTGTTTTGACAGTGTTGCATACTGTTTTGTCACTTCCGATTTATCGAAAGCATTTTCCCTTGTCATTCATCTCTTTGTAAACATGATTTTAAATTGATATTAAAGGGCGAATGGATCATCATTTACTCAACCATGACCCTACTGTTAGGTTTGATGTCAGTCCAGAATTTCACTAGTGAACATAATGGACTTTCAAAAAAAAAAGGAACAGATTTATTGTTTTAATTATAAAAGCAGAATATGTTCATGGTATAAGTATGCAAACAGTTCAGAATATCAAGTGAAGTGAAATACTTAGTCCCACTCCTCAGGGTAAAACATTGTTACATTTCTTACCTCTTTCCGGAGGTAGAACTTTCTATGCTTATATAAGCAGTTAAATGATTATATTCACATTTAAATTGTGGAGATCATAGTCTGCATTCTGTTTGGCAACCTGCCTTTTTCAATTAGCATATCTTTGACCAACCTTCCATATCAATACAACAGATCTACCTTGTTCTTTAGTGCTAATTTATTCAAAGTTAGTTTGAGCTTGCTGTGTGCCAGGCCCAGTTCTATGCACTTGGGATACATCAGAGAAAGAGATAGAGTCCTGCCTTTGTGAAGCTTACATTCTCGTTAGGGGAGATGGGTAAGAAAAAGCATAGTAAGTAAGTAAATATGATAATAGAGTAACATGTGCTGAGTGCTGTATTTAAAAAGATTAAGCAGGACTATTTGGAGAAGTCATGAGGGCTCAGGTCATGAAGGCCTACAGACCATCAGAAGGACTCTGACCCCCAGAGAGACTGAGCTGTTGCAGGATTTTGATAGAAGAATGATTTGATCTGATTTTAATTGACTGTTAAGAATAGACTTTAGGGGAGCAAGAGCAGAAGCAGGGAGAGCAATAAAGAAGTTATGTACGTAATCTAAGTGAGACATGATGGTGTTGGGGTTAGGGTGTAGCTGTGTAGGTGGGGTGAGAAATGGTCAGATGCTGAATATATTTAGATGGTAGAGTCTGTAGGATTTCCTAATGTGGAGTTGTGAGAGTGAGAGGGAGAAAAAAAAATTAAGGATGATTTTAAGGTTTTGGGCCTGAGCAACTGGAAGGCTAGAGTTGCCATCAGCTGAGATAAATCTGTGGGTTGGGGCAGGTTTGGGGAGAAGAGCATGATATATATATATATATATTTAAAGCATGATATCTCATTATATGAATGCAACATTATAAACTGACTTTTGAATATTCTCTTCCAAGGATGTTCCCAATGCTATGAGCACAGCAGAAATAACAGACAAGCTTGGCTTACAGTCCCTCTGCCAGAGAAACTGGCACATTCAGGCTACTTGTGCCACCAGTGGAGACGGGCTTTACGAAGGCCTGGACTGGCTCTCCGACCAGCTTAAGAACCAGCAGTGACTGGAAGCAATTCGTTCCTGTGCATCATGGCGAAATCAACTGCTTGTGTGTGTGCCAGGAGCAATGTGGATGTGTGGCTGGGAGTGGGGCAGCGTCCTCACACTGTGCCTTGCATCTGCTATAAGGAAACCAGTGTTACATTTTAAGAAAAGCCAGCGTTACATTTTGTACACTACCTCCTACTTCAGTAGCTTTGATGATCATTTCTACAGTTGATGGAGGAATCCTGAGGGCTGTCGGGTGCACAGGAGCCGGAGTGATCTTCACGGTGGAAAGGAGAAGGGCTGCTGGCATGAGGACCAAGTTCACTGTGAAGCCCTGGATCTGGCGTCTCTGCATACCTGGGATCCTCTTAGACTTTAGAGTCTACGAAAAGGAAGGAACTGTCATTCTTTCCCTTCACTGCCACAACTAGATGCTCACTATTCAGTGCTTTCGAGCAAAAGGCACTTGCTGACCACAGGTTTGAAGTTCAGATTTGAACTTTTCCCTTCAGCTGCATCCTAGTCCCAACTTCCTGGTATAACATACTTTATTTATTTTTTTTAAATAAATCTTTATTGTTCAGATTATTACAGGTGTTCCTCTTTTTTCCCCCCCCATAGCTCCCCTCCACCTGATTCCCCACCCCACCCCATGCCCTTATCCCCCGCCACTGTCTTCATCCATAGGAGTAAGATTTTTGTCCAATCTCTTCCCGCACCCCTCACACTTGCTTCCCCTGAGAATCGTCAGTCCACTCCCTTTCTATGTCCCTGATTCTATTATATTCACCAGTCCATTCTGTTCTTCAGATTTTTTATTCACTTGATTTTTAGATTCACTTGTTGGTAGGTATGTATTTGATGTCATTTTGTTGTTCATAATTTTTATCTTTACCTTTTTCTTCTTCTTCTTCTTCTTAAAGAATACCCTTCAGCATTTCATGTAATCCTGGTTTGGTGGCGATGAACTCCTTTAGCTTTTTCTTGTCTGTGAAGCTCTTTATCTGACCTTCAACTCTGAATGATAGCTTTGCTGGGTAGAGTAATCTTGGTTGTAGGTTCTTGCTGTTCATCACTTTGAATATTTCTTGCCACTCCCTTCTGGCCTGCATAGTTTCTGTTGAGAAATCAGCTGACAGTCGTATGGGTACTCCCTTGTAGGTAATTAAGTGTTTTTCTCTTGCTGCTTTTAATATTCTCTCTTTGTCTTTTGCCCTTGGCATTTTAATTATGATGTGTCTTGGTGTGGTCCTCTTTGGGTTCCTCTTGTATGGGGTTCTGTGCGCTTCCTGAACTTGTAAGTCTATTTCTTTCACCAGGTAGGGAAAGTTTTCTGTCATTATTTCTTCTAATAGGTTTTCAATATTTTGCTCTCTCCCTTCTTCTGGCACCCCAAAAATTCGGATGTTGGTTCGCTTGAAGTTGTCCCAGAGGCTCCTTACACTATCTTCATATTTTTGGATTCTTTTTTCTTCTTGTTTTTCTGGTTGGATGTTTTTTGTTTCCACATATTTCAGATCTTTGGTTTGATTCTTGGGGTACGTTGATCTACAGTTGAGTTTCTGTATATTCTTTATTTCAGACAGTGTATGCTTCATTTCTGACTGATCCTTTTCCATTTTTTTGGCATTCTCATTAAGCTCCTTGAAGGTCTCATCAAGTTTCTCAGTGGTTTTAAGAAGATTCTTGAGTAACCTTATACATGTGGTTCTGAACTCTATGTCATCCAGTAGTTTGCTTTCCTCTGTTTCTTTCATTCGTGACATGTTTCTTTGTCTCCACATTTTGGCTGCTTCCCTGTGTTGATGGAGTGGCTTTGTGTGGTAGGTGACCTATAGGGGGCAGTAGCTCAGCCTCCCCAATCACCTGATGTGGATGCTCTTGGTACACCCCTTTGTGGGCTGAGTGCAAAGTCTTGGTGTAGTTAAGCCTTAATTGCCGTTGGTACACTGGGAGGAATTGACCTCCAGGCCAGTTAGCTGTGAGCACTCGCTGTGTCTATAATGGAAGAACTGCTGCGCTGAAGACACGCTTATGGGGCAGGACTTGTTTCAGTGGGGCTTTGGTGCTCACTGAGTCTGCCTCTTGAATGTGTCATTTATGGATGTGAGGAGTTGAAATCTGGTGTCTTGCACTGACCACTAGGTACACTGGCTTCTGGATCTCCAATGGGGTGCAGGTCAGCTACTGTCTGAGGCCACCCAGCAGGAGCTACAGTGAGAGCTACAGTTTTCTCCTCTTTGCTTGTGGTTTGAAGGTTTTGGAGCTGTCTGACCTGGGCTGCAAGTTTGCTAGGTTAAGCTTTGATAGGGCAGGGCTTTCTTATGCAAAAGCCGCTGCTTAGAGCTTGGGTGGGTTTGTAGGTTGTGCAGGGCGGGGTCTCAGGGTGTCACTAGGCTAGGGCGTGGCAAACAGCAATGGCTGCTAGTTAGCTGGCTCTGAGTCCCTGTCGGCAGTCCCGTGCCCCAGTGCTGTAAACAATTATTCCTGCGCGCAGCTCTGCAAGCAAGCCACCCTCACTGGCAGACAGTCCAGCTTCTCCCCGTAGGAGTTTGGGTCCCCCGCGTCTCCCCCGCATCTCCCCAGAGACTGTATTTCAGAGTAATCGGGGGCTTGTCTCCCTTCGGGTTGAAAAAAGCAACACCCGCCGCCAGCCCGGATCACGCGCCTCTGTACCTCAGCTTTTCAGCGCTTGTGCACGTCTCAATGCTCTTTTCTCTTTCCTTCTAGTTGTAGAACTTCCACTCAGCCAGCTTTCCCGTGGTTCTGGGTGATAGACGTTTTTTCTTTTAGTTGTATTTTTGAAACTGTTGCGGGAGGCAGCAGTTTAGGTGTTTACCTACGCCGCCATCTTGGATTCCTCCTGGTATAACATACTTTATTTCAAGGAATCGATGATCTTTTCCACTAGAGTATCTAGACTACATGAACACTAGAACATTATCCAGTCCTCCCCTTGTGCTAGTTCCTTCCCTCATTTGCCTTTTTTTTTTTTTTTTTTTTTTTTGCCATATGGAGACCATTTTGGGTAGTAACTCAGCATGAGGCTAAAGCTCTTTGCTGGGGCCACAGTTGAGCGAAGGGTCTGGAAAAGAAAGCAAGGTGACCGTCATGTTTGTGTCCTTGCGTCACCCTCTCAGGTTTCAGGCTCCTGAGACAGCTGCTCTCGCTTCTCTGCTCTGTGCTGAATGTTCCGTGCTCTCAAAGCAGGAGGTTTGCTCCTGGGAATGAATCATCACCCTGTACAGTATCTCAATCCAACTTCTGGTTTGGGCTAACTTCTGTGCCCAGAACTACACACCTGTGAGTTATGAGAGTGTGTGAGAGAATCAAGAGGTTAATTTGGGGGACAAGATCCGCGCCCCCCCCCCCCTCCGCCCCAACCCCTGGTATTTATTGCCTCTGAGTTGGTGTGAAATTTTGTCCTCCTGGTCATGGCTAGCCTGCACCGCTGTCCATGGTACTGACCCCCTCTTCTGGATAGTGGTAATGTCTTACATGGAAACATGCTTTATGTTGTCAAAATGTTAATAAAAATGGCCTGGAGGTGGGCTAGGTTCTCTTAGTAGTCTCGAACTCTTTTGCTCTGACATCTGTTGGCCAAATTTGTACACGTTTCCATTACTTTACCTTTTAAAGTTCCTTTAAAAAAGTCTATTGAAATTACAGAGGTTAATTTTAACACAGGTGAATTTTAAGAAAAGTAAACCTTGTTTATTGATAACAATGAAGTTGATATTACTGGGGAGAAATTGCATACCATGACAAGTGTAGGTGTAATGTTTTTCTTTAAAATACTGGCTTTAGTCCTTTCCCTGGTGCGATTCCGTCCTGCGCATCTGTTCTGCAACACAGAAGCCGTTTATCTCCGTCCGCCTTCTCTCTCACCTAAGTGCGTGCTACCACCTCATGGAAGATTCTATGGACATGGACATGAGCCCTCTGAGGCCCCAGAACTACCTTTTCGGTTGTGAACTAAAGGCCGACAAAGATTATCACTTTAAGGTGGATAATGATGAAAATGAGCACCAGTTATCTTTACGAACGGTCAGTCTAGGGGCTGGAGCAAAGGATGAGCTGCACATTGTTGAAGCAGAGGCAATGAATTACGAAGGCAGTCCAATTAAAGTAACACTGGCAACTTTGAAAATGTCTGTACAGCCAATGGTTTCCCTCGGTGGCTTTGAAATAACACCACCTGTGGTCTTACGGTTGAAGTGTGGTTCAGGGCCTGTGCATATTAGTGGACAGCACTTAGTAGCTGTGGAGGAAGATGCAGAGTCAGAAGATGATGAGGAGGAGGATGTGAAACTCCTAAGTATGTCTGGAAAGCGGTCAGCCCCTGGAGGTGGTAGCAAGGTTCCGCAGAAAAAAGTAAAACTTGCTGCTGATGAAGATGATGAGGATGATGATAAGGAGGAGGATGATGATGAAGATGATGATGATGACGATTTTGATGATGACGAAGCAGAAGAAAAAGTTCCAGTAAAGAAATCCATATGAGATACTCCAGCCAAAAATGCACAAAAATCAAATCAAAATGGAAAAGACTCAAAACCATCAACACCAAGATCAAAAGGTCAAGAATCCTTCAAAAAACAGGAAAAAACTCCTAAAACACTGAAAGGACCTAGTTCTGTAGAAGACATTAAAGCAAAAATGCAAGCAAGTATAGAAAAGGCGCATTGAACAATCCTGGGCACTACTGGTAAATTAAGCCCAAAGATGGGGAAAGAGGAAAAGGAGAGACAAATATAGTCCATACTGAGTATCATCAACAATCCAGACTGAAGTCTTCTATTTTAATCTCAATGCCCTTTCCTGGTTTATCACTCACCCATGCCCCCTTCCAGGCTGGAAGCAATCTCACTTAGTCTCCTAATGCACCTTTCTTTTGCTGTGATTCAGTGAACTTCTCTTGACTTGTTCATTTATCTCGCCTCTTTGACCATGTTTTAAACACCTTTGTATCTCCCTAGCTGCTCAATAAATATTTGAATGAATGAAAAAAATAAAAATAAAATAAAATAAAATACTGGCTTTAAAGACTCTTCATTGCAATATTGTCAGCTAAGTCCAGATTTGCTTGTTTAACCATGGAGTAATTCCTGAGAAATGTTTAGATCCTATGTTTAAATTGGCCAAGATGTGTCTTACACTTGTGTATTTATGCTTAGTACAGTGTACTTAGCACAGTGCTAGGCTTCACTGAACACTGTTGATTGGTTGAACAATAAAAACCTTGCTTTGGAAGGAAGAGAAGGCAGCCATGTACTTCTGAATGTCTTGAACTACTTTAAAATCCCTCCTTTTCTATCTTAGCTGACTTTCTATGGAAAACTCACAGGGCACTTGTACAAAAGACAACCACAGGGGTACTCTCCTGGCCCTGGGCCTTTAGCAGTACTCCTCATTGGTACTTTCATGACACTTCCAACTACAGTCTGTCTTTCAGTGATTTTGGTGAATTGGGGTAAGTGGGAACACATTAGTGCAATGGCTTTGAGCAGACACTCGGGCCCCTGATAGCCATATTCACATCCCAGCTGTGTCCCTCACTAGCTGCTGGCCTCAGGCCAGTTACTATCAGCCTCCTTGTCTCTGAGCCTCAGTTTGCTTAACTGTTAAATGGGGATAATAACTGTTTCATAGGGTTGTGGGGATTAAATGTCTCAGGCCTTTGTGTGCCTTGCTCTGTTATTTCTCTGGGGCTATCTTGATGCCCAAGTGTAAACAGCAGTGCTGGCCACAAAGTAATCAGCCTTATTTATAGGAAAAGTGAAGTGGGGTGGGGTGGGGGCTATGTTAAATCTCTCCTGCTCTATTCACCTGATCCTGCTCACTGCTGTCCTATTTAACCATGGCAAGTGCTAAGGCCAGCTGGGATGCATGTTTAGAAAAGCCCATTGCTGTATCCCACCCTCACCTTTTTTCCTTTTTAAAATTCTGTGGTGTTTAGTATATTCACAAAGTGGTGCAACCACTACAACTAAATTTCAATTATTTTTTTGTCATCCCCCAAAGAAACCCATTCCTCTCTTCCCCTAAGTCCCCAGCAACCACTAATCTACTCTCTGTTTCTATGTTCTGGGCAGGGGAGGGGTTTGGTGGGTGCTTTTGGAAGTGCTGAGGTGCTGTTGGCCTGGCCACAGCACCAGTTCTGAGGCATCAGTCTTAGTTACAAAGGAGGCAGAGCCCCAGGGAAAAGACTGCCCCATGGTTAGGCAGCCATGAAATTTATTACCTCAAGAGGGAAAGGAGTGTGACTAATAATACACTAATAATTTCACAGGGACAACAGGTGTAAGGTGAGATGTATGGTCTCCTATTGAAATGGCCAGAGCTCTGAGTGTGGAATCAAAGTGTGAGGCTGAGATTAGAGCTCCACCCACCCACTCGCTGGTTTCAACTGGGCTACTGAACCTCTGACCCTTGATTTTCTTGCCTAGAAAGGAAGTTCCCAGGCTTACCTGGGGTACAGCTCTGTGGATACCAAGAATATGGGATAATGGGGGGCTCCATGCATCAATTCTATATATTGTAGATCATGTACTTTGATCTATTTTAAATAATGCATTTATCAGGGCTTAGAATATTTGCATGGGAGTTGCTCAGGACAGGACGGTTTACATTCTTCCTGTAGAAGTAGGTCTCGAGTGAGGTATGACAGACACCCTCTCGTGACCCAAGTCCTTGATCCACAGGTAGCGGGTAGAAGTTGTCAAAATAGTACACAGAAAATCTGATGATATGCTTTGGAGATACTTTTTCTTTGAAAATTTTGATATTCTTTTCACCTTTTTTTTTGGTAGCGGCTTTACTGAATTATAACTCACATACCACTTTAAAAGTGTACAACGCAGTGGTTTTTAGTATACTCATAGATTTGTGCAACCATCACCGCAATCCATTTTCAGAACATTTTTATCACCCTGAAAATAAACCCCAGGCCCTTTAGCAGTCACTCCCAGTTTCTTCCATACCCCCAGCTCCAGGCAGCCACTAACCATGGATCAGTCTCCTTTCTGCAGATTTGGTGGGACACTTTGAAAAAGCTTTGCTTTTCCGCCACCTTGTGGTCTCTGAGGAGCAGTACACTAAGCACTTGTCTACTTTGATTTTCATTCTTGACTAATGCATAGCCCCGGAAAGCCTCTGGAAGGATGCTGTGGCACACGCAAGCACTGGATGGACCACACAAGCATTGGATGAACCACTGAGGTAGGTGACCCTCCAAAGTGTTCAATCTTTAGGCTAGTTACTAATGTGGCCAGGAAATGAATTGCCACTGGGTGGTGCTACTTACTGCTCCATGCCACTCACCTACACACAGCCCTGGCTCGGGTGGGCCACGGGGATTCACAAGTGTAGGAGAATCCATCGTTTTGCCTGGACACCAGGAGCAACTTAGGAAACAGGGACTACAGCCGAGGATATGCCTGGAAGAGAAAGGCAAAGTAGGTACCCAGAGCCGAGGACTTGTGAGTGCCAATAATAAAACAGGCAGCAATAATCATATCCACAAAGCAGTCATTGTTACTATTGATTGAGCATCCTGGACACTGTTCTGGGCACTTTACACACATCATCTCTAACCTTCACCCCTGGAAGGCATGTGTATTACATCTGCTTTGCAAAAAGGGGAAAACAAGGTTCAAGAAGGTAAAGTCACTTGCCAAGGACCATGTGGCCATGATTCCAATGTAGGTCTGGGCCCTGGGGCCCAGATCCTTCCAGGACAAAGTTCTGCTTTGGACTCTGAGCTGAAAACCTGACCACAGGTCAACATCAGACATACCAGCCTGTCATTTCTGGAATCTACGTTCTCAAAGTTGGACATGTCCCCATCTCCAGTTCCCTCCCCCCTACTTCTCAGCTTCCTGATTTCTCAGGATATTTACCAGTAGGGGTTATGAGGTCCCACTGGGAAGTCCTTGGATATATTTAGCTGGAACCAGGAGAGCTGAGCTCAGGTACAGCAGCAGGGCTCTCCTTGAGCACTGCCATCGTCTATCGTGGGTCCTCATTACCCCATAATCATGCTTATAAACCGTTACAGGTTGACAATCATTCTCTTTAACAAAGGAAATGGAAGAAAATTAGAAAGAGAAGGCTTTAACTTTTTTTCAGTTACTTATTGGCATAATGTCATGTGCCTTGAACAAGCAGGTAAGACCTCACAGATACTCTCCTTTTAGCAGAATGAGCCTTTCTAACCATTTCTTGAGAGCTGAATTCCCTCACCACTCCTGGATCTGGCCTCCGTCCCATCCTGTGATTTATATTAAAAATTATTTACATAAAGTCACCTAGAACAGTAGACTTTACCTCTGGGTTCTCCATGTATAAGGAGAGGAAGATAGGCAACTAGGCACATCTCCCTTCGCAAATAGGCCTCCATCGGGATAATACTGCAGTTAGCTCGGGATCGCAGAGCAGTTCTCTTCTCTTCTTGGGAGGCTGAAGTTGGATGGGGAAAGGCTGCCCCAGGAATAAGGAAATTCACTCTGAACTACTTCACACATGGCTCGTAGAACCTCAACCGTCCATGTAAACCCGATTAGGTTGCTTCATTTTGTGTCCATGACACTACACATGAGCTCAGGAATTTGGATGGTCAACTAACAAAATTATAGTGTCACATTTCAGAAACATTGATTAAATTAGGCAACTTGAATATCTCCTCCACAGGGTAGGCAGCCTCAGTTCCTTGTTTTGGCTGATAACAACTTGGGGCTGGGCTGGGCACTGAAGGGAGGAAAAATAATATTCTCAATTATCTTGCTAGATAATGAGATGTGTAAAAGCCCCTCTTACCCCCTAGAAAATGCCCTTTAAGCAATTCAATTTTCTGCTGACAGACCCAAGAGAATGGGTCATCTGGGGCTGTTTCCTCTCCTAGGCTGGGGTGGGGAGGGGCTTCTCTGAGGGCCGGTGTGACAGAACCAAGACACAAATCCTGCCTCTCCGACCTCTCCAACCAGCAGATTTTTGCTTCATCTTCCGCCATCCACGCTTCTCTTTCTTCTGCTATAGGAGGGACTGGAATCCTGCCAGGCTCTACCAACAACTAGTTAGGTGATTCTAACTTTCTGAGGCTCAGTTTCTCCATCTACAAAATGGGTATAATCATATCAACCCGAATCATTTAGAAGGCTGCTGGAAAGGGGTGCCTACACTGACTGCCCTAAGTGTTAAATAATAGTATGCATGGGTGCTGGTTCTGTCATCCACAACCATCGGGAATGCTCATGATCAACAGCTCATAAGAGCAGCCCCAGTAGCCTCCATATTGGGCGGGGGGGGGGGGTGCCCTGCAGATGGCACTGTGGCACAGAGCATGTTCTTAGGGGCTAATCCTGGCAGGTGGGACAGCACCTAAGAGTTTGGCAATAGGTGGGTCTAACCTGGGTTTCCACTTCCTGTATGTCCTGGATGTATGCCCCCACAAAGGTCCCCCACTGTCACATTTGGTTTCTCATAGGGCCAGTTACCTGCTAAATCAGGGATCCTCTCTTTCTCCTTTTCTACCCTCTCCTATGGAGAGAGCAGTGAGTCTCACTGGCCTCCTCTACCCAGGCCTCTCCTGCCTGACCATGACCTCTGACTTCTGGGGACCACCGCAGCAGGAGGTGTGTCTGCAGCCCCTTCAATCCCTCTGAAGCATCTCTGCATTTAAATGACTCCCCTGGGCTCCATCCACCTGTGATAGGAGGGAGGCCAGAGACCATCCTTGTTCTAACTTTGTTCCATCCAGGATGAAGCTAGGCGCTGAGAAATGACCTAAGACAGTGCTGAAAGACAGTAGGCCCCAGGACCCCCTTGTGGCACTCAGAAGATAAAAGCCCAGGCTAAGGGCAGAGCTTGATGCCTACATAGCCAGGTTGGAATCTCAGCCCCACCTCCAGCACTGTTATGATAAGTTGGGTGGGGGGGAGGGGAGGTTGGGGGAGATATGCCCTAAGCCTCCCTTCTCACCCTGCAAAGAGAAAAGAATGATACCTGCCCTCTAGGACACAGTAATGGAGACTAAATGAGATGAGTCATGCAATAGGCTTGGCAGAATGCCTGGCAGACGGTGATATTCAAGTGGGGTGGCAGGTATCTGACCAGGGAGACTAGGACGGCTAGTGCGGGAGGGCCGTGGGAGGGAAGTGATGGTGAGCTCTGCAGAGGAGGGTTCCTTGGTGAAAGCCCTGTGGGAACCCACCCTTACTCTGCTGAGCCCCTGTCAGGGGTCTGGGCATAGGGCCAAGGGCGCTGACCATCTGGCCAGCTGTTTTGCAACCAAAATAGATGGTGTCAGAGGCTCTGAGAACCAAGCTCCTTTGACCCTCAACTGGCAGTGGAGGCCACACTCCTGCTCAGCAGTTGTCAGGGCAGCCACCTGCAAAAGCCAGTGAGGGCAGGAGCTGGTCACCAGGGAGCCAGCGCAGAGGCCTGAGACTGTGGCCGTGGGCAAGTTATGTAGCCCCACTTGGCCTCAGTTTCCTCAACTGCCAAATGGAGTTCTTGTAGGGGTTCAGCAAGTTAATGCATGTATGGAGCTTGCAACAGGGCCTGGCATTTAACACGGGCCCCTAGGGTGTGACCTGCTAGTGCTGCGTGCCTGGTGCCCCAACATCTCATCTCTTTCTCTCCCTTTTAAAAATCAATCTCTCTGTCTCTTTCTCTTACTTCCCTTTTTTCTTTTTCTAAGCACAGAATTTATTCAACGCGCATGCATGAAGTGCCTGCCATATGCCGGCCCCGGGGAGGTGAGGAGGGTATTGGGGACGCAGGACTCTCTCAGCTCCGCAGCTTGTCAGTGCGGTGATCTATTCTCACAGCTGCTGCTTTACCGTAGCTACAATGGAGCTGGTCTCCCGGGCCCCACAGACTGATCCAGCCCAGCCCCCACAAAAGACAGAGAGCTGGCGATTCTGAGGGAGGGGATCTTCCTTCCTGAGACAGGGGCAGCAGAGGTCAGAGTCTGGCTGAGGGTCAACGGGGCTGGTGACTGACAGCGCAGCCGTCGAATCCAGGAGCTCCTCATTCAGGGAGACTGTGCCTCTGCCCTGCTAATGACAGAGCTGTCACTCACCGTGGAATCGTGCAGGACTAGACACTTGCTATCTCGCCTCACACAAGGTGACAGATGTCGTGGGGGCCTGGGGAGCTCTGAGGGGAGAGCGGAGATACCCTCTCCCCCATCATTTCCCACCCACCAGGGTCACATAGAAATGCTCTCACATACCTTAGTGCCTTTGCACAGGCCATCCCTTCTGGAGAGCCTGCCCTCCCCCGCTCAGGCTTTCTTTCATCTGACAATGTCTCATGTATACTTCAAGACTCAACTCTCAGGTCCCCTCCTCTGAGAGGAAGCCTTCTTCAGGGCTCCAGGATGGAAGGAAGCCATCCACCCTCTGCCCACGCTGCTCTGAGGCCGTGTTCATACTTTCCCTACCTCAGTGGACACAGTGAAGGATATGGATTTGTTTAGGTGCTTGTTCCCCCTGCCATAGACAGTGAATTCTTGAGACTAACGGCCAGGTTTCAGCTTTCGCAGAATTTATTCAAAGAGCCTTTATGAAGTGCCTATCCTAGGGCCGAGCACATCGTTGGCACTCAACAACTGTGTGCTGAGGAATGGGTTGTCTCTGCTGTCACCGGCCACCTCCACCCAAGTCTTGACACTGAGCAGGATCCAGTCCCTGCTGATGCCTGGCCTGGAGCAAGAGACTTGCTTTAGTGAGAGGTTGGGGTTTGGAAGGCCAGCCAGATAGAAGGGTCTAGAATGAGGAGGCCTTTCCCTATTGAGGACCAAATCTCAGCTTGTTTTCCCCAATGAACTAGGAGAGACCAGTTTGGAATTGTCTCTATACGTACATGAAGAGTTTGAGCTCAGAACTAGTTAAGCCTCTTATTCCCATCTAAGGCGAGCCATAAAATGTGAACTGCACCCACCGGAGATTGAAGTGAGACAGGGCTTCCTAGGCAGAAATCCAGGGAGAGGCCTCCCAGACCACAGAGGGGAAAAACAAAAATCGAGTTTAAATTTGATTTTGTGATGCAGAAACATGAAGTGTTCCATGTGTTTGCTTTCCAAATGAAGAATAGAGAACACAAAAATGATTTAACAAATGAAGGAAGTAATTAGAAAAATATTATTTTTGTTTTATGTGATGGCCAGTTAAGGAAGAGAGACAACAAATAGGGAAGAGAGAACAGGAAGTGGAAAGGGAAAAGGAGAGTAGAATGCAGAAAAGATAACATGCAAGAAAGGGGGTAGGTCTTTGAGAAAGCTGGGAGAGATGAACGTAGAAACACACACACACACACACACACACACACACACACACACACACGTTTTGATCTCATCAGACTTGTTTTTAAAATTTTGTGGGTTTTTTTTTTTTGTTTTTATCATGCTAAGGGAGCAATTTCCAACTCATTTCTCAGTTTTCTGTCATTCTTAGTTGATAATTCCTTTTTTTTTTTTTTTTACAATCTATTATTCCCCCCTCTACAAGCTTTTAAGATTGTCATTTTTCATACCCCTCACCTTGAAGTTAGTGTGGGCTTTTATTCATTCATTGCATTTGGTGCTCAATAGGCTTTTAAAATCTGGAAATGGAGGTCCTTCAGTTCTAAAAAATATTTTCGTATTACTTCTTTGAGAATGGACTCCCTTACATTTTCTCTATTCTCTATTTCCTTTGTTGGGTCCCCAACATGGATTTTCTACTTTCCCTATTTTTTCCATCTCATATTTCCCATGCCTTTACTTTTCCCACTTTCTGAAAAATTTCCTTGACCTTATCTTTGAAATCCTTCTATTGACTATTTATTTCTGCTGTCATATTTTCAATAGCCAAGGGCCTGTTCTTTTTTTTTTTTTCCTCCTGATTATTCTCTCTTTTAAAACAATTGTTTGGGTACAATTTATAGACCTTAAAATTTATCCACCGTAAGTGTATAGTTCAATGTTTTTTAGTAAATTTGAAGAGATGTGCAACCATCACCACAATCCAGTTTGGATAGGTCCTTCTTGTAAGCTCCTTTGTTCAGGTTTCATGGGTGACTGTCTTCCCTGTCTCCCTGCAGGTATTAATGACCATTTGATGTTTTCTTTCCTCCAAGGTCCTCTCTTTGCTGATTGGTTTCAGTTTCTGTCTTTCGTGTTGGAGACTTTCCTTGAGTTCTTGGTTATCCTTTGCACTCCACTAATATTTAAGAGTAAGATATTACTAAAAAGCCATCTTCTGGACACTTTCTGTGCATACGTGTCATTTATCAATCAATAAGTTTCACCATAGGAGTGATATGAGGGCCATATATTTAGGATTCCCACAATGTTAGTAGCATGGGGTCTTTCTAGGGGCCAGTTTCTCCAGAGAAGAATCCACCAACCTCCTCTCTGAGGTGGGGGGTGTGACCGGGGTGAGATAGTACAGATCTGGTTGCTAAGGTCCTTGGAGATAGAGGTATAGCATAGGAGGCTGGGGGTACAACCATTTGGAGGTAGGCTTTCATTTAATTCTCCCTCTGATGACTCTTTTCTACTGTTCCTGTTGATCTGGGCTTGGACCCTCAATTTCTCTGCTGAATACACCCCCTGCTGGGGTAGAGGAATGGTGTTCACCCAAGTGTACTGAACTGGGGCAGGAACTTGGGGCATTTTTCTACGGATCCCCAGTTTCCCGTTGGGCTGAAGCTGCCCAGTTTCCAGTTCATTCTTGTCTTTGCAGTCCCCAGTGTCTTGCCAAGATTCCGCAGCTTGAATTGGCTCTGTTCTCATGAGCATCCTCCTGTGTAGGCACATGGTATTCAGCTTTCTCGGCTCCGATAATTCCTCCACCAGCTTTTCATCTTCCAAAAATCTGTTGATGCCTTTTGTCTTATGCTGCTTCCCACTCCCCTCATTCTTTTTATTCTTGTGGGCTTATACCTTTTTTATTCCTTAACTCACATTTTAGTGGAGTTTCAGAAAGAAACAATGATATGATTTCACTTATATGTGGAATCTAAAGAACAACATAAACAAAACATAAACAGACTCATCGATACAGAAAATAGATTGATAGTTGTCAAGAGGTGGTGGGGGGAGTTGGAGGACTAGATGAAAAGGGTGAAGGGGTTGAGAAGTACAGGTTGGTAGTTACAAAATAGTCATGGGGATGTAAAGTACAGCATAGGGAATATAGTCAATAATATTGTAACAGCTATGTATGGTGCCAGGTGGGTCCTGGAGATATTGGGGCATGCTGTGTAAACTCTATGATTGTCTAAGTGCTATGCTATACACCTGACACTAATACAAAATAATGAATGTAAACTGTAATTGAAAAACACTTCTTAGAAGAAAGAAACAATGAGAAAACCAAGTACTCAATTTTCCAGGTTTAGCCTCAAATGTGAATTTTCAAGCTATACTGTGCTTTTGTAACAACAGACATAAGAAACCAGAGGAGGTCTCCTGCTTCTATACTGAATATGTTACGGATCATCTTCTTATCAGAGAAATTTTTCTAATCTGGGCCACTGGTTCTTAAAAAAGATGTGGGAAATGAAGAAAACCCTGAGAAAGAGGCCTGAGATGATCAAAGGGCTAGACCTTGGGTCCAGGGGGAAGTCTGAAGGTGTCCATGCTACTTAACTGGGAGAGGAGGCTCAGGGTTGGTTTAGTTATGCATTTGAACGAATTCGTTTTCCATAAAGTGACTTCTGTACTGATACATCCCCCACTGTCCTATTTTGTGTTGGTTTGAACTTCTAAGTTGCCATAGTGATGGTATCCAAAATGAGAGAGAGGAGGGGTGGGAGAGAGACTAAGACTATATTCACCAAGGTGGGTTAGGCTATGCTGTAGTAACAAACAAATGCTGAAATGTCAGTGTCTTAATAAAGGTTCATTCCTCCCTCCTCTCACCATTTACTGCTGCTTGGTAGCTGCCTCCAAGAGGTGGCCACAGGACCCAGGCTGCGTCAACCTCGTAGCTATTCTATCTGAAACATGAAACTTTCCAAGGTTCTGCCAAAGGGGAGAGAGAACTGGAAGGCCATGCAAGATCTAAGGCCAACATAGGAAGTGGTTTATATCACTTCTACCCATATCCATTGGCCAGAACTCTGTCACATGGTCCCAAATCACCTGCAAAGAAGGATGCAAAATGTGGTCTTCCTGTGAGGTCTGCGGAGAATCCAGGGAGGTAAGGATGTTGCATTGCCTTGGCCAAGGTGTTCTGAGAGAGATGGCAATATTCTGAGAGAAAGGGGAGATATGGTCTCGGTGTGCACAATGCCTGGTCAAGAGGAAATAATATTCAACTAACGTAGGAAACAGCAGCTGGACATAAAGAGAAAGTTATTGACTTTAAGGAAGTCAAACATTAGCACAGAGTATTTGAGAGGCGATATCTATCCTTGCATATCCCTGAGAAAGAGCTCCTGGGAATTGATGGATCTACCTGTTTGAGGGATGACCCACATAATCATTGCAATCCCCTAATCCCGGGATTCTACTCTCCAATACGTAGGACTCAGAGTTTGCAAAGCTGGCGGGTTAGGATCGGGCAGGGGGTGGGGAGGATGGGGCGGGGTGGGGGGGGTGGGGAGAACCCATATTTTGTGAAGCCTAAAGCTTATACTACATTGGGTACCTTCTGTAAGAAAAAATAATTCCAAATTATGGATACAAAGTTAGATGCAGGGCTTAAAAGGGGCCTTGCAAGTGGGGAACCTCAAACATAAAATACTACTTTCCTCCTCTGGCCAGGACAGGCCCATTGAGCCTTTGGAACCAGTAGATTCCAAAGCATCTTCCCCAACAGACTTGCTCTTCCAGATCCTTGGTCACGCTCCTGATTTTTTCCTATTCTTTAACTCAGCAGAAAGTTGTTGAATGGCTACCATGTCACGGGCTAAGCTGGGTATCAGCCCAGAGCAGTGGTCGGCAAACTCATTAGTCAACAGAGCGGCCAACCGCGGCTCGCGAGCCACATGTGGGATGAACCACGGTTTGCCGACCACTGGCCCAGAGATCAGTGGTCCTGACCCGGCAGCTCCTGAGCCCATACAGGCAGCATCAGGGCACAGGAGAAGGAGCATGGGCATAGAAAGCCAGATGGGAGCGCAGGGCCAGGTGTGACCTGAAGACACAGGTGGTCGCCTGTGCTCAGAGGAGAAACCCACGCTGCTCTCTGTCTTCCTGCAGAGACTGCAGAGGCCTCAGGAGCCTGCTGTGGAGCAGAAGGCTGTTTGCTGCAGCCCCTCTGTCAGACACCTCGCTCCTCTCCTGGGGCTGACGTAGTGTCACTATGCAGAGTCAGCAGCCGGCACTTGAACACTTGGTCTGGAGCCCCGCTGTCAACCTTGTCCCCCTCGCCGTCCCCGGTACTGTCTGGGCCTTTTGGAGCTGATTGAACTGCAGTGTCTGGTAACCTCCAGACCAATGCTAGGTCCTGTATCCCACCTCTGACAGTTTTCTTTTCCCCTAGAATTTTTAAGCAGCAGAAAATCACAGACCTGCAGAGGTGTCTGAGGCCCTCTCATCCCTCGGCTAGTTGGAAGACCAAGCCACAGATTCGCTGGGTGACTTTGCAGGACACCTTCATCTTGCTGGGCTTCTTTTTCCTCATCTGGAAAACTCAGAAAATAACCCCTAGGAAGGGTGATTTTTGTCTCCGCGGTCAAGGTCAACATGGGATGGGTTGGGGTGGGAGAGGACACTGACATCTCTGGTCAGCTGCACAGGGACTAGCCAGGGGTCCCAACCAGTCAGGCGCAATGGAGAGGATTAGGCAGGGCTGGGGTCTTGGAAGCCCTGATGTTGCTTTATGGTTTAGGATGGTCTCCCGGGGTTTGCACTGTCTGGGGGTGGCAAGCCAGGGCAGAAGGAATAAAAAACCAGCCTTCTTAAAGTGATTTGTTTGAAAATTTTTTCATAGAGACACATTGTACTGAACACACAGACCTGAAGACGAATTTTAAGAGGCTTTCTAATGAAGCAAATGCAAAACAACCCACGTTAGATAAACCTCCTTGGCAGAGCACGAATGGCAGGGAGAATGGAGGCTTTCTCGGCCAGGGAAGGTGTGCCAAGGGAGCAAGGTGGCCAGAGGCAGCCTGGGAGGGCTGGTTTGGCCTCCTCTCCGGGGTGCACGATGACTCTATGCCTACCCAGAAACCTCTGTTCTCTGCTCTCTGCTATTTACACTAGTAGCTTCCCAAACTTCTCAGACCATCCCCTAATTTGGGGTCTAACTGCCTTTTGGGGTTTTATAGATGGACTTCAGGAGATATCAAATTCATTGATATGTGCAAAATTTTACATGTGTAAAAAAACGTCATGTGCCTGGGCTTCACAGTCTCCCTGGGAAGAGGAGCCTGCGTTTCCATGTGGTTCTCTGATGGGTTCAGGACAAAGAACAAACATTCTCTGCTCTAGACCATGCTGGAGGCAGGATAAGGTGGGCAGCACGTGATACCAGCAGAATCATTGGGAGGATGGGGAATTCCCAACTTTAGAGTGAGTTAGATGCCCAAAGGAAAATGGAAAATGGAACCTCAGGCCCTAACCGGTTTGGCTCAGTGGATAGAACATTGGTCTGAGGACTGAAGGGTCCCAGGTTCGATTCTGGTCAAGAGCATGTACCTTGGTTGCGGGCACATCCCCAGTAGGGAGTGTGCAAGAGGCAGCTGAATCAATGTTTCTCTTCCATCAATGTTTCTAACTCTCTATTCCTCTCCTTTCCTCTCTGTAAAAAAATCAATAAAATATATTTTTAAAAAAAGAAAAGAAAAGAAAATGGAACCTCAGAACGCATCTGCCTGTATGAGGTCTGCCCCTGTGGTGGTCACGCTGCCTGACATGGAGTGAGAACCTTCTATGGATGGACACATTCAAAGCCCCCATTTGGCACTTGAGGTGGGACTGGCACGGTGCGGGGTGCAGGGGACATGAGGAAGATTAGACACAGTTCTTCTCTGTATGTGGAACTCCTAGTCTAGGGGATTAGGTGCCCAGAGAGATCCCAATACAATATGATCTGTGCTATAAAGGAAGGTAAAGGGAGGTCTGGGAGAGAGAAACAATTGGCTCAGTCCAGGAGGGTGTGTGTATTTATGGGCCTTTTGGTAAAAAAAGACTGGGGTGTGAGTCCAGACCATGAGACCCCTGAGTACCTCAGTTTCCTTTTTGGTGCAATATAATGGTAACTATTCATAGAGTTGGGACAGTCAGACAAAATCCCGTTCACACAGCACATTGTGGATTGGATATGAAAGTGGGATTTGGCTTCCGGGAAGATCTAGCACCTGCATGAGTAGAGGCATGGCTCAGGCGGGTACTTTGTGCCGACTCAGCAATACTTCTGCGCTATGACTTGGAGAGACTCGCTTTTAATGGTCCAGCAGTGAGTAGATTCAATGACTCAGCAGTTCTTTATTTGATAATGCAGCAAATTCAACATTTGTGGGTACCGATGAGGGGGCTGGGGTAGGTAGATGGGGCAATGTGTTAACAGGCTGTGGTATACCTGTCCTTTTTCCGGGAAAGGTGATGCACAGGCTTCCGGATTTACATTGAGAGAGAGGGAGGCCTCTAAATCATTTTACAGACCCTGTAGCCACCACTGGAGGCGTCTCAGGCTGGAATGTATTACGGAGGTGGGAGCACCTCCTGTGACGGGCCATAAATTGTGCAACGGTGGCCACTCTAGAGGCACTGGAAGTGCTCGAGGGGAGGAAGCAAGAGAGTGGTGTGACAGAATCGTGTGTGGGAAGGGAGTGCCCAGGCAAGGGAGAAAAGGGCAGCCTGCCGTGCAGTTTCAAAGGTACCAGGGGGCTGAGGGAAATGCCTGGCTGGGAGAACTGCTCACCTATTCATGCTTTTGCAGAAAGGGCTGCTGGAAGTGGGGGATGCTGGGGGCTGGAGGGAGGAGGGCCTAGAGGTTAAAGTACCTTTCTAGGTCCTGGGCCTCACCAGGGAGTGAGGCAGTCTTGCTTCAGAAACTCAGCCTTCTTCTGTGCGGTGCTTCCGGTTGCTCTGAGGCAGAGGAATGACTAGGATGGTTCTGCAGATGTGATGTTCCAGGTAAGGCTGGTCTGAGTTCATTCGTTCACCTACCCACCTATCATCCATCTACCTACCCACCCACCTGTTCACCCACCCATCCATTCATCCATTCATCCTTCTACCCACCCACCCTCCCATCATTTATCCACCCACCCACCCATCACCCATCCGTTCATTGAACAGATACTTTGTGAGTCTCCTGTGTACCAGACACTGTACCAGGCATCGAGGAACACAGCAGTAAGAAAGACCTGGCTCTCCCGGCCAGCAGATCCTGGGCCTTCCTGCTCCCTCCGATCCCTGCTGGGAAAGGAGACTGGCATTCCTGTTGCAACTGGAAAGAGCCAGATAGTAATATTTTAGGCTTGAGAGCCCTGACATCTCTACTACTGCTCAACTCTGCCAGCGTAGCCTGAAAGCAGTCCCAGACATATGTAAATCATGTGCGTGGCTGTGTTCTAATAAAACTATATTTACAAAAGCTGGCCAGCTGGGGGCAGACTCCTGGAGAAGCACAGAGCTGGGAAGGGCCTCCGATTCCAGTGGTTTTCAGCTGTGGCTGCACATGCTAAAATCACTGGAGAAGTTTTTCAACAACACCCATGTCTAGGCTCCACCCCAGACCAATTTCATCAGACTTTCTGGGGGCGGGGCCTAAGCATTGGGTGGTTAGTCAAGTTCCCCAGGTGGTTCAAATGAGCAATCTGGATTGAGAACCACTGACCCAATCCAACTGCATCATTTTACATACCAGGGGACTGGAGCCCAGGGCTGTAAACAAGTTGTCCAAGTTCACACAGCCAGAGTGCGAGACTCATCCAAGGTGGCAAAGTGGCATTGGATCTGATTGTTTAACTCTAGCCAGCCCTCTATCCATGACCCAAGCTTCCTCTCGAAGCTGGAAAGAAGGCGCCTGCTGTCTGTCATCTTTGTCCTAATGCTCTTTCCTTCTGACAGGTGATTTTCCCTCCTCCTTCCCCCCACCCCCCCGTTAAGATTTAGGTGGCCTGCTCTAGGAGCTAAGCTGAAGACGTGCTGTTGAGGGCACCCTCGGGGCTCTCTGGAAGGGCAGGTTTTGGGGCTTACCCATTTGGGAGGCAGCACAATGCAGGCTTCAGAGAGCATCAGAGCGCCATTGACTAGCTGGGTGACTTTGAGCGAATTACCCTATCTGAAGAACTCGGTTTCTTCATTTCTAAGAATAGGGACAATAATACCTGTCTCGTGCGAGTGTTGTAAAAATTAGAAGAGATTATGCATGCGAAATGTTTAGCATTATTGCTGGCGCAGAATTAGTGCTACTAAGCAGAAGCTATTACAGTATTTTTATTGCATTCTGATATTAGATCCACTTCTGTGTCTCCCACAGTGTTCTGCGTGGTAGGCTTAGCAAAGGGAGAGGCAGGAACCCAGCTGGAAGATAGAGGGCATTCTAGGCACAGGGAATGGTGGCGGAAAGGCCCTGCGGTGGGAATGACTGAGCTGTGATGAGGGCCCGCTCAAATATCACCACATCTGCCCATCTCCAGACTCTGCCTCCCAGAACCTCCACCACCCCAGCTCCTGAGCGCTGCTCCTCTGCCGGTAGGTAGTTTCCAATGCATCCTGTTGGTTTGGGGAAAACAGCCCTAGTCTGAGGGCAGGCATGCCGTCTAGGTTGGCAGCCTCCAAGGTGCCTAGGACCCTGGCTGGCACACAATAGGTACAGCCAGTCAGGTTGTAAAGAAAGTGACTTCTAATAAACACTGAAGGCTCAGCTGGGGCTTGTGAATAAGGGCCTCTGAGGGGTTCCTGGGGACCCTGCACTGCTCTGCGCGGAGGCCAGCTGCTCTGGGAGGAGAGGTGTCTCAGTGTGTCTGGAGGGGCGTGCTTCCCTGCCCATCACTGTCACCCTCCCATGTGATCTTGCACGCCGCAGCATATTCCCAGAGCTTGCAATCCATCCTCTCCCCTACTGTCAACCCTGGGCCTAAGGTATCTGAGCATGTGGCAGCCACTCTGCCTGACAGATGCTGGGCAGCCTGCCCGCGGCCCAGGGAGGGGGTGAGGAGGAGGGGACAGGCTAGGGAGAGGCAAGGGCTTCTCGGTGTCCTTGCATGTTGGTCCCAGCAATGGGAGAGCCAGTGGTCAAGAAAGAGACTGGGTGCCGTCGAGTTGGGGTCCACCCGTCTAGGCCACAGAATCTGCATTCAGGACCCAGATGCCAGCCTTTGCATCTGTAATAACGAAGCGTCATGGTGCTGACAAAGTGCCTTTCTGGGGCAAATCCGGTTAGGCTTCTCAAGCCATGCTCTTAGCCTCTCTACCTACTTCCTCAAGGCTCAGGCATCTTTTCCTGGGTGGGCCTCCTGGGGAAAAGGTGCTGGCTTTCAGCTGGTGCCGATGTGCCCTAATCTACCCTGCTTGACCTTCCCCAGTAAGGGGCAGGGGGCCCCTGTCTCCTGCCTCTCCCTGGGATTGGGGTGTCGTGGGGGTGGCACAGGGAGCGCACTGTGGGGTTTTCCTGCAGCGCTGCAACCCAGCCTGGAGGTCCCACTCATTCTCCAGCTTTGAGGCTTGCCCTCCCCCAAGGCCTGTTCCCCAGGCTAGTCTGCTCCACCCTCAGGCCCCCTTGGGGTGGAAAGGCTGTGGGATCCATCTGGATACAGAGAGCATGGGACTGATGTGCTGTTTTTAGTGCCGTGGGAGAAATCACAACAAAGGGTTGTAATCTATCTGCAATTTGTCTCCTCGATGAGGCATCTGTTGGCGTGCTGTGAGGGGATTCTCATCTGAGTAGACAGGGCCTGTATCTGGAGCCAGCCTCATGGTGTGACAGGTCTCAGGGCCCCTTCCACCTCCCAGAGGCACTTGACTTTGATCTGAATCAGGACAGCCATTAGGGGCCTGTCCTCCTTCCCCCCTCCCTCTCTGGCTGACTCATCTGCATCCTCCAGCCCCCTCCACCGTGAGTGGCACCTCTTGGTTCATCCTCTGTCTGAGCTGGGTGGTCTCCTCTTTGCCACCCCTGACTCTCAGTACATCTGGTCAGCTCAGTCACTGCTCCAACCCTGTGCTAGGCCCTGTGCTATGTCCTGGAGATCTAGATGGCACCCCCTGCCCTTGAGAAGCATGGCACAGACTAAATATGGGATGCTTATGCTAATGGCAGAATGCACAGGGGGGCCTCAGAGCTCATGGGGAAACCCTCGCCTCCTGGGGGCAGGCTGCTGAAGATGAGAAGACACTAGTCAGGCAGCTGCTGGAGGGGTGGTGGGAGGAGAGGCACGTAGGGGTGGGGTGGTTTGAGGAGAGGGTCTGAACGTGATCTGGGTTCCGTGGACCTTGGCCTGGGCAGTAGCTCTGTAAGAGCAATCTGAGTGCCCTTGCCCCCAGGCAGAGCTCCCCCTCTGGTTACCTTGCACTATCATCTTATTTGCTGTATTGTAACTATTGGTGGAGGGATGTGCTAGACAGTGGGGGAAACTGATTGAATCTGCCCCTAAAGCCTTCCCAACCCCTTCTTCATTGATCAGACGTTGCTCTCCTGGCCACCAGAGCACATGTCCTTGTGCCTCCCCGCTCATCCCTTTGGCCCACTTCAGATTCAGCCAAAGCTGTGTTGAACAGTTCCCTCCATCTCCAGTGGCTGTCACCAGGCCTTGAAGCCTGGGAAGCAGGCTCAGCCCCTGCTTGGGGCAGCCTGGAAGGGTAGGGAAGGGAAGGGGCAATGCTCAACCACTTCAGCCTCCTGTCCTTCAGGGGTCAATCCTGCGGCGTGGTCCACATGGCCTGTCAGATTGCCACCTGTATCTCTTCTTCGGTGCATTTTTTGTCCATTTAAAAAAATTCATTGTCTGTTGGGTCAGCTGTTTTTTATTGCTTTGTTACTGAGTTCTGAGGACTCTTTTACATTTTGGATACCTGTCCTTTATCAGATGTATGCTTTGCAAGTATTTTCTATAAGTCTGTGGCTTGTCTCTTCATTTTCATAATAGTATCTCTTGAAGAGCAGAATTTTTTATTTTGATATTGTTCGACTTATCACTTTTTTTCTTTTATGCTTAGTTTTTTTCATGCTTTGGACCTAGCATTTGAACCCAGATTTGTGGGCACCACAGTCCTTCCTCAGACTAGTGCCAGGCAGGTACCCCCCAGAGTCACTCAGGGAAGATGCTGAAAATACAGAGTCCTGGGTCCCCACCCTGGGGACTCTGCTGCAGTGGACCCTGGGCAGAGCTGGGAATCTGTATATGTAAAACCTCCCCAGGTGACTAGCTGATTGGCCAGCCGTGGAAAGGGCTTTAATGCAGGGCCCCTGACAGCCCCGAACCTTCAGAGCTGGTTATTTCCAGGCTTATTGCTGAGTCCTACAGAGTGCTGCTGGTGGTGGCATTTCTTGGCCCATTACTTATTGTGTCCACTCTCCTCCTTCCTCCCCAGCTCCTTAGCACAGTATCCAACATTCAGCAGATGATCCAGACATGCTTCCGAACTACTTTTTGCCAGTAGGGGGGAGAGGCAGCCCCACTCCACAGCTGGCACTAAATGAAGCCAAGTAGAAACCCTGTAATTGCTGGCCTTGGTGTGAAGTGCTTCTGTTCAGCTCCTCCGAGCCGTGGGTGGCCACTTAAGCCAGTCTCCACAATCTCCAGCCCAGCCAGAGGGTTCCCCACCTGGAGAGATGGTTATTTTAAAGTAGCTCTAAGACCGGCTCATTGGAGTTGAGGAGGACACTCTGCAAGCGAACAGCTGGGCCAGCCTCCAAATTAAAGAAAACTGTGTTCATGTGCAGCAGGGGGTGGGAGTGGGGAAATGGAAGTGTTTTGCTTTAAGAAAAACAAGCATCTAGACGTTTTAGCAACTTCTTCTGGCATGTCAGATCGTGACCTGCTTTCCCTGGGCAGATGGAGTTCTTAGGGGGCAGAAATGATGTTATCCCTCAAACTGTGGGCACCCAAAGCGGGGAGCGAGTAAGAGAGCTAAGATCTCTTGAGCCCCTACTCTGAGACAGGGTTTTATATTTTATTTAATCCTTCCAATAACCTATAAGGTCTATATTGTTATTTACATTTTACAGATGGAAAAACTGAGGCTCAGAGGGGTTACCTAACAGCCAGGAAGTGCTGAAACCAGGATTTAAAATATAGCTAAAGCTGAGCTACTATAATAAAGAAGTCTCAACATACAGTGGCTTAAAGAATGATGATGGTACCCGGCTGGCATGGCTCAGTGGTTGAGCATCAGCCTATCTATGAACCAGGAGGTCGTGGTTCAATTTCCTGTTAGGGCATATGCCCAGGTTGCCAGCTCTATCCCCAGTAGGGGGCATGCAGGAGGCAGCCGATCAGTGATTCTCTCTCATCATTGATGTTTGTTTGTTTGTTTTCCCCATTTGAGTATGTCTAAAGCCACTCAGACTGCATTCTCTCCCTCTTACTCATCCATTAGGAAGGGAAGAGCAATCATCAATGGCTAATGGCAATTGCAGAAGCAACACCAAGAGCCAGCTTCACGCTCAGGAGAGAATGCTGTGCCTCCTCCTCATGGTTTCGGGTGCTCTACACATTCACAGAAACTTCGCTAGTAGCAAACTATAGAAATGATCCCTGAAAGTATAGTCTCTATCATTGATGTTTCTATCTCTCTCCCTTCCTCTCTGAAATCAACACACACACACACACACACACACACACACACACACACACGTATAAAAGAAAGAATGTTGATGTTTATTTCATTCTCATATAACAGCCCCAGGCCAGTAGGAAAGCTCTGCTCCAGGGAGTTAGTCAGGGGTCCAGGGGCCTACCCTCTGTGTCTTCACAGGTCCCTTCAGTGAAGTCCAGTTCCCTTCCTTCCCCATGCTGTAGGGTTGGAAAACTTCTTCTGTAAAGAGCCAGATAGTGAGCATTTTAGAGTATGCCAGGCATGTGTCTCCGTCCTTCCTATGCAACTCTGTTGTATCAGAAAACAGCCATAGACAATATGCCAATGAATGGGTGTGGCTCTATTTCAATAAAACTTTATTTACAAATACAGGCCAGAGACTGGATTTGGCCAAAGGGTCGTGGTTTGCCCCACAGCCTGGTTTGGGTTCTCCTCTCATCTTTCCTCCATCTGTTCACCCGGCGTATTCTAAGCTTGCATGTGTGTGGCTGAGTCACAGGGAGTAGGAGAACCCACCCTCAGGAATGAGAAGGCAGGCTTTATTTCCGTTCCGAGCCATCTTGGGATGGTGTTGGGAAAGTTGCTAAACCCAGCTGACACGTGTTTCCCTGCCAAATCTGCGGAGTGGGTGGGCAGCCCCAGGGGGCCCCATGACATCAACTTCTCAGATGAATCTCAGCACCCAAGGGAAAGACGGGCATGCCTGCTTTATCTGCCTTAACAACAATCTCTTCCCCACCAAGGAGTTTACTGGTTCCAGTTGCTGAAATCTCTCTTACCTCCTCTCTGCCCTGGTCCAGAGCTGAAGGAACCCCAAGAAGCCATTCATTCCAAGTCTTCTTCTCTTGTGACTCAAGGCCTCTAGGTTCTTCCCTGGGCCATGTACTGCACTGTCCCCTTCAACAGCCCCTTCTGTAGACACCCCCCCACCCCCCCCCCCCCGCAACCTGTACCATCTCCCACACTAGAAAGAGAGGCAGATGGAATAGGGGTGTTTGCACAGCTTGAGGGGCAGGGTGTGGGGACAGGCAAATAGGGCAGGCCCCAGGATGGACAGATGGGCAAGACATCCAGCTTTCCCCTTTCCTGAATGGCCACGGGAGGAATAAGGTCGCCGCCCCATGCCTCTTGCAGAGATGCTGAGAGTGTGAATGAGAACAGCTTGCGAGGGGCTCTGATGGGCACTGGTGAAGAGACCTTTTGTAACCTTCTGGACCTGGCATTGAACCAGAGGACAAGTCACGTGACCCAAGTTGCTCTGCTCTTTTAGCCTTCTGGCTTACATCCCAAACGCCCCTGCACTCTGCAGGCACTCTTTAATCTGGGGAGGGGACATGGATTTGTCTGGAAGGGGTTCTCGAATGTACCGTGTATATCAAATCACGCGGTATGTGTGCACATACATTGCTTTTCCCTGGAGTGTCTGCAGTTTCTCAAAGGGGTCTGGGACCCATAAAAGGGAATACAGGTTATAAGGACTGGGCTCACAGGGATGCTTACTTACTCCCAGAAAATCTGGTTCCCAAATTCAAAGGCTTTGAGCATGCACCCTGAAGAGGTACTCCCCTCTTCACTTTGAAACCCTAACACTGAATTTGCTTTGGGAGGTTTGTGATCAGACCTGCCCACAGGCGCATCCTCCCTCCTTTTCTTCCTCCCAGGCAGACCAGTTTCCTTGCACCTAAAAGTGGACCAGCCTCATGGACAGCCACACTCCAGGCTACAGGTGATGTTCCCAGTGACAGGGAAATCATTCGGCCCACACAGACATCTGCTTTCAGCGGCCCCTTCCCAAAGGCTTTCAAAATTTTTAATTTAAATGCATGGGTTTCTGTCTTGCAAAGGAGTTTTTCTGTGAGTCTTACACTATGTGGAAGTGAACTTGGATTCTTAACATAGAGTACAAACAGGGTTGTTCATGTGCTAATGGCCTTGATCGTGGCAAAAACCACTTCTGTCTCAGTCTTGTCTAAATGCCTCCTCAACCCTGCTTTAACCTGAGTCTGGAAGCTGACCACAGCACACTCATGAAAGACAAGAGCAGCAAAGGTGGAGGTTCCCTCAGGATTGCCCAGTAGACCTTGACCTTATCGCTTTACAAGTAATAAGTTGCTGAAACTATCTCTGACAATCAAATGAATCAAAGTCGGATGATGCTCTTACGCCATGCAAGAGGCAGTGTTGCCTAGTGGTTAAGAGCATGGACAATGACCCTGGTGGCATGGATATAAATCTGCCCCTTCTTGGTGTATGGCTGAAAGACCTCTCTGTACCTCACGTGTTTTTTTTAAATGGGTTTGATTATAGTAACTACCTCATAGGATTCTCATGAAAATTAAGTGTTTTAATATATTTCCAAGCACTAGTTAATGACCATTGTACGTTGTAAGGTGGATTCTAGACACAGGGAACTGAAGGGAATAATCGACTCCCAAATTATATTTTGCCTCTGAGACACAATCAGTGAAAATCTATTTCTGATACTTGGTTTTCTTTCCCTCAAGAGTGAATTTGGTTAAGTGGCTCAAGACCCATGAACACTTGATTGAAGCCAAAGATTTGCTGCCTGTAGCAGCCTAACGATTTTCATGTTAGTTTCCATTGTATTAGGTTTGTAAAAAATGTTCATTTATTACAAATAGCTGCACTTCTATCTTCCTGTTTTTGCTCATTTTTTTTACATCAATAAACACAACAATGTATTCAAACAATTGTACCAACGTGTTGCACGGTACAGGCCAAATGGAATGGCAATGTCTCAAGAATGGGACTGTTGTCTTGTGGCATCTCAACATGTTTGCCAGTGGTTGTGCAAAAGTCCACATTTGGTGGAGGAAAATCAATTTAGGAGTGCCAACCAATGTATGATGGTGGTGACGGCCTGAAAGCCAAAGACCGGTGAGGCTGGGACATATTTCTGGGTTCAAGTCATGAACTGCTTGTTGAAAGGACAATTTGTCACCACGAAGTTGAACACAGGCATCCTTCACTTTAATAGCAGGCCCATTCCAAGCGAGCTGGCTATAAAGCAACCCTTCATAACATGAGTCGTAAATATTTTTACAATTCTATTATGAAATTAAGATGGTCTTCTACAAGAAAATGAATGGCTTTGAAAAGTTTTGGTGGTAGGGCCAGGTCTATGTCATGTGGTAAGAGAGATCTGAGAGCACTTTGAATAATTGCTGTTCCTTCCTGTAGCAGAAGCTTGAAAAGGGGGAGATTCTTAAGTGGAATTATGGGGAGTTCTGGTGTATACTCAGCTTCAGAGGTTCCAGGGAACGGCTGATACTCAAGGCTGCCTCCTCAAGGCTGCCTGGACCCCTTCTCTCTTCTCTTCTCTTGGAGAGTGTCTTACATTACAGCTAATGACTCTCACTAACATCTCCATTTCTTTATCCCACACTTTTTTTAAAATCTCCTTTTGTGATTGGAGTGGGTTAGGCAGGGTTGGAGTTTCTCCCTCTCTTTGCAATAATAACAAGATTATGTAATCTTGTTATTGTTCTTAGTTTGATGTCTGGGCAGCATGTCTGGCACTAAAACACAGAGAGAGGCCTGGTGCTGATGGGGCAAACTTTCACACGTTGATAGTTCTATGGCGTGTATATAAAAGCAAAGAAGGGTCCTGGGGGAGGGATACCATCACCAGATAGCACTTCCTAAGGACAAAACACTGAATTCCTTCCTTCTCCTCTCATGGTTATGCTCACTGCTTTTTATTTATTTTAAATATATTTTTATTGCTTTCAGAGAGGAAGGGAGAGAGAGATAGAAACATCAATGATGACAGTCCCTGATTGGCTGCCTCTTGCACACCTCCTACAGGGACCTAGCCCGCAACCCAGGCATGTGCCCTTGACAGGAATCGAACCTGGGACCCTTCAGTCCACAGGCCAATGCTCTATCCATTGAGACAAACCAGCTATGGCCCCACTGCTTTTTAATTCTGGAATGTGGGCTGTTTTGGTGATGGAGCTTGCTACATTGGTAAGAGATGAAGACTGTTATGTCAAGTAGTGTTTCAATCATATAAACATTTGTGAATGTTTTTTTCTAACCCATCCCCTACTGCCACTGTCCCTGCACGATTCTGGAGACTCCAAGGAGTTTCAGAGACCAAGGCAAGTCTAGTTCTGTGGTCCTGGCTAGACTGGGATCTCACCATTGATCTTGTCATCCTATGTTTCTCCAGGCTATAGGGTTTCTCTGACTTCGGAAGACTTTGCTGTGTCCTCACATATCTCATGAAGGTCTCATCAAGTTCTCAGATTAGGTGGTCCCAGGCACCCATGCCCACCTACTCTCTCCTGGAGTACTGTATGGGTGTCATAGCTGACAGAGCATGCTGCCATGTCACACGGCACCAGTGGGAATGGACATGACATGTTCAGTGCTTCCCTTTGAAAGTACCTTAACTCCAGAGTTCTAGAAAGTAAGCTACAGCCTACCTTTATCAATCCCAGAAGCTCATATTTTAGTCAAGTTAATTTACTTCAAAGAAGGTGTACTCCAATTGTTCAGGCCTACTCAGAAATCCATTATGTGGGGTTCTGGCATTTATATTTTTTCATTATTTTCCTGATTAATGAGTAGCACATATTCATTGCAAAGGATTAAGAAAATACAGAAAGGTACATAGAAAGAAAGAAAATCTCCCAGAATCTGACCTCTCAGAAATAATCATTAGCGTTTGAATGTATCCCCAATTTTTCTCTGTGCACACTGTTTATAAAATTAGTTGTGCTTTACATAGGCTTTTGTTTCTTGCTTTTTCCACTTTAAACAACTGGAGCATTTCCCCAGGTCATTAGTTAGTTTTCAGAAACACCATTTTAATGACTATATAATATTTCATTGTCTGGTTGTACCAGAATTTACTTAGCCAGTTCCCTGTGTGCAGGCATCTAGGCAGCTTCCTATTTTTCATGATTATAAATGATGCTGCAGTGAATATTCTTGTCCAGGAACTCTTTATCTGGGTTTCTGATAATTTCCGTAGGAGAAATTCTCAGAAGGGAAATTACAGAGTCTCAGATCCGCTGTGTGCTACCTCTCTCCTCGCAGATGCCTGAGGAGGTGAGTGGCTCCTGTCCACCCCCACAACCCCCCTCCCTCAGCCCCAAGGGGGTGGCCTTTGCTGCCTCTGAGGCCTGGACTGTGGCTGAGCAATGCAAAGGGGGAGGGCCCTGCAGGCTCCCTGTGATATTTACCTGAACCCACTCCATGCAAAGCAGAGCTTCCCCTACAGGAATCATTTTATAATTAACTTAGAGACTTAAAGCATGTTTAATTAACCATGGAAACCCTCCCAGCCATCTGCTTCTGTTTTTATTTTGAGGAAGATGGCAGATCTCCTTTTCCCTCAGCTCCCTCTTTTTTGGGATGGAGCTCACTTCCAGCATCTGGGTTCTTGTGTGGAGCAGGGCCCCAGTTTTATGGGTGGTGGCCCAGAGTGACAGAGCGAGGGGTTTAGCTTGAGGTGGTAGCCAGGTCAGAGGTGGTTCAGGCCCCTGCCTAGAGCCAGGCAAAGACAGCGCTGGCCATTCGAGGGCCTCAGCCTCTGCCTTTTGGCTGCTGTCCTACAGTCACAGGCAGGAAAGAAATTTAGAGGAATAGGCCAACACTCTCATTTCTCAGGTCAGGAAACTGAGCCCAGAGAGGCTCGGGGAGAGTCAGAGGACACAGATTTGGAGGCCCTACTTTTTTGCTCCTTTGCTGCACCCTCTAGGGAGGAGGTATGGCTTTGGTTTCGGCTGCACTCCACAGTCAGGGGATTTAAATGGAACCCTAAGGGTTATAATGGGCCACAATGTTAGAGCACTTTAAAATGTGCAGAATGTACTTCCAGATCATATCCTCCTGGACACTCACCCCAGCCCCTGAGCATGCATGGGAGACTCAGAAGGACTTGTAACTTGCCTGTAGTCACACAGCTAGTGAGTGAGTGTAGAGGCCAAGATTGAAACACGAAGTGCTTTGATCAGAATTGCTAATATATTAAAATGCATTTTATTTTAATGGCATTCCTCAGAGGCTCCTGACTGGGAGCTTACTGAGGAAGCATTCAGCAGAACATTAGTTATTTCTCGTGATATCACCTCCTCCAGGAAGCCTTCCTGGACCCTCCCCGCAGGCTGAGTTGCGAGGGAGGGTTGGTTCTCTGCCCCTTTGCCACTCTATACATACCTCAGTATTAAACCTTAAGGCTCTAAACTTCATGCTGTACCCCCAGTTCTAGCAAAGGGCCTACTTACAACTAGATAGCTAATAAATGATGTTGAATTCAATGAGACTGAATGTAGGCACAGGTGTGATTGCTTCGGGAGCTTCTCCTCCTCCTTCCCTTTCACTCTGGCAGGGGGTCATCTGTGATCTGGGGGATGTGCGTCATACGTGCCATGGGATGGTCCCTGAGGGCTGTCAGGCTGGCCTTGTGCCCCAGATCCTAGACCTACCAGCAGAGATAGGGATCTAGCCCACAGACCCTGGCCAGGTAGCATTACCTTTCATCGATGTGCGGATGGGTCTGAAGGGGGGACTGGGGACATGCCCTACCAGGTAGCCTTGTGCTTTTTGGGCAAATCACTTCCACCCTCTGAGATTCATTTTCTCCTCTATTAATGAGGCAATTTGATTGGACCCTTTCACCCCCGATGCCCCAGGTCCCATGACTCTGTTTATAATGACTCCTGGCAAGGCTAAGAGTAGCAAGATGAGGGCCAGGGCAAAAAGATGGAGAGTCAACTCCCATAAGAGATTAAGATACTGGACCTGCTAACCAAGCTAAACTGCAGCCGGCATAGCAAAGGCTCAAGCAAAATCAGGCAAGTGCAAAGCTTTGAGAGCCCCCGAGTCTACGCGAATGCTCCTGCCAGGCTGAAAATCACTCTCCTTTTAAGAGGTAAAAAATTTGCTCCCTGAGACTTGTCTTCAATCATTTTCTGTTTCTTTCCAGCCACTACAGGCAGCATTGAAGGGAGGGAATCGGTGGTGATGAATTAGGAATCTATAGCTATTCCTCCAGAGCTGCATGTTAAACCCGAAGCAGGTATCAGCTCTGCTGAAATCAGATGAACCAAGAAAAGTCCTCGATGGCAGAACGCTGGGGTCGCCCACCCCAGATCCGAGCGGCATCCTCCAGCAGCACCAGCGGCCACGGTGCCCTGCACACCCCCTGGGCCAGCTCTTCTCTGAAATACAGTAAAATGAGGGTGGAGAACGTATTTGTTTTCTTTCAAGGACATGACCCACAGAATGGAAAAATCAATCAATGGAGGGAGATGAAAATAAAGTGCAGCTTCATTCAGCGAGCTGTCAGGTGAGAGAAATAGAAAATGTTTCAGCTTTTAAAAATCAAGTATGGGGGCCATGTAATTCTATTTGGGAAAGACAACCAGTAATAAAAATTCACTTCGGCCATATACTGTGGCCAGTTATTGAAGGGAGACTGGGGTGGAGAGAGGCGAGGGGAGGAGAGGTTCAAGGAATGGGGGAGGGAGAGAGAAGCAGACTCAGAAACAGGCAGCTAGAAGTGAGGAAAAAATAAAAACGGAGAGAAAGAGACACACAGAGAGAGAATGCAAGCAACAGATCCACCTTCAAAGAAACACAGAAAAGGAGACATAAAGGAGAAGCGCTCACACACGACACGGACATGGACACTCCATGGACATGGAGACGCCAGAGCAAGTGGAAGAGACATGCAAGGACGGGTAGGAGGAGGCAGGCAAAGACTGAGCTCATCCAGGAAAACAGCGATTTAAAATAGTAAACAACGGGCCATCAAGGTTGGTTGTTTTTATTCCAAGAGACAAGCATTGCCAGAATTGCCTCTTTTTTTTCAGAATTACTTTGTAATGTGTGTTCGTTCCTATCGATCTTTGAGACGCACACCCCCCTTATTGGCTGGCAGAAGACCCCTCAGTTAGTCCCGGGAAGGAAGACATCTCGCCTGGCGTGGTGGCCTTTCCAGATGGTGCCACTGAAAACCTGTAAAGTATGGGGTGGGGGAGGGGTCTCTCAAAGCTTTGCACTTTCCTGATGATCACATTCACCTTAATCCAGTATTATACCCCCTCCCCCAACCCCCGGAATGAAGTAAGCCTTGTTTGTTCAGAGATCAACAGTTCTGAATTGGGGATGATTCAACCAGAGCCAGAGCTGACCAGGCCACTCTGCCCGGTGACAGTTTGCTGATCAAATGAGTGATGAAATAAGATGGCATCAGACGTGTTGCATGAATGAGAAGAACAAACACTAGGCCCTCTGGCCAAATGGTACCCAGCAATAGCTTCCCAAACCTGCCAAGCTAACCTACCATGAGCTGTGGGGGACTCACACCTCGGTGCCAGGAACACCTCCTCTTTCCTCCCCTGCCTCTGCAGGGAAAACCCTTCCTTCCCATCCGTCATTCATCTATCAGTTCATATGTATTAAGCATCTCCTCTGTGAATCCTTTTCAACAAGCCCCTACTCCCCAGGGGTTATTAACCATTCTGTCACTGTCACCGGTTGTCGCTACGCTGTAAGTCTTAGCACATTCCATTAGAGCAGGCTTTCTCAACCTTGCAGCTGTGATTTGGGTCTGGGTGCTGCTTTGCTGTTGGGGAGAAGGCTGTCCTGTGCATGGCAGGAGGTTTAGCAGCATCCCTCACCTCTACCCACTGGATGCCAGTGGCCCCCATCATCACAGATTGTGACAACTAAAAATGTCTCTGGTCATTGTCAAATGTCCCCTGGAGGGCAAAACTGCATTAGAATGAGCTATTTGGGTGTGTCAGCCCCCAGAGAGGGTCATCCTCTGGACCCTCAGTGCATGGAATGATGCCTCGCATAGAGGAGGCACCGGGATTCTGTGGAGGAAGACCCCAGACCCTTGGACTGTACCCGTGGGCAGCAGATATCGAATAAGCCAGTTGTGCATAGTGGCCAAGTGGATCGTTGAAATAGGAGTGTTGGCCCGAGAGGTCTGTAACCAGATCCACAGGTCTCTATTGAATGCTAACCTACTATGAGCTGTGGGGGGCATACACGAGGAATAGAAAAGAAAGCCTCTTCATTTAAATCACTTGTGATGAGCTAGTTCCTCAGAAAAGGACTGCAGCCACAGGACACTGAAGTAGGAATACCAGGCAGCTTATAATGAGGATCTGAACAGAGCAGCTTCTCTACAAGGGCATGGGGTTTAGAAACAGGAAAACCAGAGTGGACTGCTATTCCTGTGGAGGGCATAAGAGACTATACAGAACCCACTGGGCCTTTAAAGGGGGAGGGGGAGGCGGGACGTTACTTGGATTAGGACAGTGAGTCGGGGTAAGTGTGGTGTGGACTGAGCAGGAAGAGTCCACCTCATGGGGCAGATCCAGTCGGCCAGGCCCAGAAGTTGGGTCTTGATTCAGGGAGTGTCTCTGAGTATGTTCTGAACAGCCTTGGATTCTGGTCACAAATTTAGATTCCTGGGCCTCCCAGGCTTGGTGAATCAGTTTCCCTGGGGTGAGCCCAGGACTCTGTATTTTTCACATGCCTCCCAGATGGTTGGTGAAGTTTGAGACCTATTTCCTTAGCAGGGGCAGAGGGGATTAAAAAGCCTTAGTAATAACCTTGGTCTTCCATTGTGTGCAGCCTGTAAGGTTTACACACAGTCTAACAGAGTAGATAAGCACACAGGCAGTAGAGCCAGACTGCAGGGTTCAAATCCTGTTCAGTCATTTCTAGCTGGGCAACCTTGGGCAAATTACTTGAAACGTCTCTGCCTCAATCTTCTCACCTGTAAAATGGGTTTAACAGAGTCTCTGTCTCCTAGGATCTTTGCGAAGGTTAAGTAAGTCAGCACATGTAAATGATCAGTATGATGCCTGGCAGATGGTAAATGCTCACTCAATCAATATTAGTCATCGTCGTCATCATCATCATCATCATCATTTTATTAGCAGTGGGTGCTTACTGAAGGTGTAAAAGGGCTAAACCACCTTCCTTTAAAATATGCTCTGTCACCCCAGCCTTGCTCTGCTCCCTTCACCTGGCTTTCCGTTATGTTATTTATTCCCAAACCTGAAGTTTAACTGGCCACTCCCTCCTCCAATAGGAAGACTGGCCCTGAGGCTCTGAGTGAGGGAATGGGGCAGTATTGGGGCACACAGGAGTGTCCTAGCAGGGTCAGGCCCCTCCTTGTCTGCAGCTCTGAGAGGAGGTACTTCCTGCTTCCCCAGCTCAGGGCCCAGACCCTCCTTGTGTCCTTACCAGATGGCAGTGTCACTCCTCGGCAACTCCCCTACAGGGAGATTTGGTGGAAATGCTGAGTGGCTTGGCCAGAAAGGAGAGAGCCAAGTTAGAGATGGGTTGGCCTGCTTCAAGGATGTGGTTTAGCGAGCAACTGAAGAGCGATTAAGAGGGAGAAAAAAAGAGAAAGAGAGAGAGAGAAGGAGGAGGGGGAAAAGAAGGCAGGTCAGTATAATAATACCAAATATACACTGAGTGGCCAGATTATTATGATCTCTGAACACATAATAATCTGGCCACTCAGTGTGCGTGTATATATATATTAGAGGCCTGGTGCATGAATTCGTGCATGGGTGGGGTCTGGCCAGCCTAGCTAGGGGGAAGGGACATGGGCGGTTGCCCGGCCTGCCTGCTGGTTGAACTCCTGGTCGAGGGGACAATTTGCATATTAGCCTTTTATTATATAGGATATACACTGAGTGGTCATATTATTATGTGTTCAGAGATCATAATAATCTGGCCACTCAGTGTATATCTTCCATTTAGTGAGTACTTCAGGGATGGGCACTGTGCATATCCTACAAGGCAAATTTTTTTTTTTTTTTTTTTTTTTTACAGATAGGGAAACTGAGCTTAGAGAGGTTAAGTGCTTCAGCTAGGGACACACAGCTGGTAAAATTCAGTCTAACTTTAAACCCCATTCCCATAATCACTCAAATATCCACTGAACGAATAACAGAGCTTATGGGGGAACACGCTGTCAGCGGCACTGGAAAGGGGAACCCACTCAGCCTCCCCTCTGGAAGGTGGGTATTTGAGGAAATAAAAGTGCCCTGGAGCTGATGGCTTTTCTGGTCATGGTTTCAGTCTGTTTGGACTGTCACACTTCAGTTTATAGCCTCGGCTGCTGATGTTTGCTCACTTATTTATTCTTTTTTTACAGGGAAAAAAGCCAATGAATTTTTAATCAAATTGAGCTTGATTATTTGACCAGTGACTCAGAAAGGCTTCTAAATCATAGGATGGTGGCGGATATGGGGATAGAAATATTCATGTCCATCTGCCCAGAAGAAGTGCCACAGGAAGTGAGGGTCTGAGGATTCCATCGGGGTCTGGAGCAAGAGGGCAGATCAAGCCTGCAGGCCTTCAGTGGCAGGAACCCCAAGATCTCTGGGGAATCGTCTCTCTTAGGGGAGAGCAGCTGGTGAAGGCACTGCTGGTAGGTTAAACATACACCTGCATGAGGATGGGCTAACCGAGGGCCGAAAACTTTCCCTGTTTAGGGACAGATAATTTTAGGCTTTTGTCACATCGTCTTATCCTTCCCCTCCCCATTCTCATTCCTCTTCTTTGTCTCCTTCTCCTTCTTCCATAACCATTTGAAAATATAAAAACCATTCTATGCTTATGGGTTACACAAACACGGACTGTGGGCCGTATTTTGCCAATGCCTGGTCTAGGTGTAGCTTGAAGAGTAGCTTGGATGAATGCTTAACTTCATGTAATGTATTCATCGAGCCCCTACTGTGTGCATGCTTTTGTGCCAAAGAACATTCATGCTGTTTACAATGGAAAGAACATGAAGATAAATCAAGAAGCTTGGTTCTACTCGCTGTGGATGTGAGGTAGGAGGAACAGTGTGGACCTGGAGCGAGAAGCATTTTATGTAGAATTAAATAAGCTTAGGAGTAAAATAATCTTGAAAAGCATATATAATAGGAGCTATATTTAGAGAGGTGGGGTTATGCATAACCATGAATAGGTAAATGACAGTATAAAGACTGTATAAAGCTACAATACCAGAGCTCGTTAGGAGCATGTCCTATGTTAGGAGAGAAGAGAGACTGATTGAGATGCTGTCATATGGGAGTTACTATGCCGGGTACTTTCACCAGTGTTAGCCTGTGAACAATTTAGGTGGCGTATCAATTAGGATTAGGTTTGGCTGCTTCCTATAGGAAATCCAAAGTAATAGTGGCCTAAACAAGATAGAAGTATGTCTCTCTCTCATTCAAAAGGCAGAGGTATACAATCCAGAACTTGCAGGGTAGTCTGACATGCTAAGAAAGCAAGATACTTCTCCTTCTGTTCCACCATCCTTGCAGGTAGCTCTCATTCCACAAGGTCCAAAATGGCTGCTAAACCTCCAGCCATTCTATCTACCTTCCAGGCATGTGAAAGGAGGAAGGAAGAAGGGGGGTAAAGGACACACACCAGCAGCCTTTTAAGAGAGTTTCTTAGAAACTGGCTCCATACTTGGCAGCAAAGAAAGCTGTGAAAATCAGTCTTTGAGTGGCCATGCGCCCAGCTAAAACTAAGAAGTTGTTTTTCAAGAAGAGGACAGTGAATATTGGGATAAGCTAGACTACCACAAGTAGCAAATTCACAGAAAGCAGTCTTTGCTTCTTCTCCTGCATCCTTCTCCCATCCTCCTCTCCCTCTCCCTTTTTGTTCCATTAATTTTTCCCTTTCTTCTCTGCTGCTCCTTACTCAGCTCAGCTGGGGGCTAAAGACTTCGCTGACACCTCCCCACCTCCTCCATGTGCCTGTGGGCCAAGAGCCAGTCTTCTAAATTGCTTTGACATCCGCTGAGGAGCACGTTCCAGAAATATCAGCTGTCCACCAGGTCTGCTAAAGGACATGGCGAGAGCATCTGGCTTGTCCTGGGGGGAGAGGCTTCTGCAGGCCAATGCCTCTTCCTCCTTATGCCAATTTTCCTGATCTTAGTCCAAATGTTGTCCTTTTTAGTAAAAGGAGGGAGAGAAAGAAGAATGTTATCAAACTTGCCCTCTGGTTTCACAGAAGGTAATCAGGAAGGAGATGAGGGGTGAACTGGGCTCTGTGGTCGTCACAGCTATTAGTGGAGATTATTTGTCCATCAGCCTGTGGAAAGTTCCCAGCCTTGGCCGAAGTAATTACCAGCCTAGGTGGCTGGCCGGGCTGGGGCACCAGGGAGGTAAGGCTATCATTTCTAATTCACCAGCCTCCATTTGCTGCTTGGTCAAGGGGTTCAAATGAAAAGGTTAATTAAGAATCAGGGGATTTGATCATCAGGTTAAGTCATGTGTACTCAGCACAAAGGCCATGTCTATACATGATAACTGCTTAAAAAAACAAAAACTAATTCAATCCTGCATGCATTTATTGACACACATGCCTCCCCCCAACCTCCACTCCCAACATATCCCCATCTTCTCTGGACCAGGTAGGTGCTAGGCTTTCCTCTTTATAGGGGATCTCAGCATTGCCCCAGGTGGCCAGGTGTTCTGCAAGCTTTAAACCCCCTGACCACAGACCAAGTTCAGCATCATTGGGAAGCGTATCTGAAGCTCTTGGGGGAGTTGGGGACCATGGTTCTGGTTGGGGCACAAGAATGAGGGGGTCTCAGCACAGCAAGAAAAGCTGTGAGGTCCCTTCCTTTCCCGGTTCCTTCATCTCTACTCCCACCTGACATGGTGTGGCTTCTGGCTCCCAGCGCAGACACCCTAAGAGTAAGACAGATGTGAGTGGATCTGAGCCCTCAGTGAAACAGCTAGATGCTTCTTCTTGAAGGACATTAGAAGGGAAACATGGGATAGAGAAAGCAGCCTGGGAGGAGGAGACGGAGGAGGAGAGGTTTAGCAACTCAGCAACTGGGTAATTCTGAACAACAATCTCAGAATTACCCAGTTGTTGAGTTTCTAATCCAGGCTCAGCACTTGGCCATGCACTTTGAAGAACCCAAAGGAAACCCAGTTCTAGTCATAAAGGGCCAATTAATCAATCCAGAGACGGTAAAACACCCAAGTGTGAACACATGGTAATAATCCTAAGCAGTTCATATAATGATTGGTCTCAGAAAACAGCACGGGACGGGTGGGGACAGCCTCTGGCTATCTTGAGAAGGGTCCCTGAGGAAAGCCACATGTTAGGGTCTCTGCCCTTTAAAGAAAAAGAACTTTATAACGAAATGTTCTTTCTTTAGTCACCATACCATTCCATAGAGTGCTTAAAGCCTCAAAATCTTGGATATAAAACTAGTCGATAGAATTGCAGCAGTGTAGTCACTGAAATTTCGGTGCTGATGTTATGTTTGAAATGTAAGCATGTGGTTGGCTTTTTAGTTATGCCTTTTTAAAGGACTGGTGAGCCATTTTCGTTTGGGTGCCTATCCCCAGAACACAGGCCCTGGTCTCTCAACCCCTGCTTGTTACAGTCACACCCAGCTGACCCTGTAATCAGGAGGCCCCGTAGGTTCCCAGCTGAGCGGGTGCTGTCCCCTCTCAGCTCCTCTTCTGCCCTCAGCATTCTCAGGACCTGAGCCTGTTGAGACTCTGCCCATTTCCCGTCTCCACTCTCAGCACGAGCCCTTCCTTACCTTAAAAGGGGAGAGGCTACAACCGTGGACTCCCTGTTTAGCTAAGGAGACTCTCCCTGCCTTGCTCACTGGGCCTCAGGAGGGATAGGAGGAGGCAGCTTTCCCGCACCTTCATTCAGGCTGTATCTTTGTGAAGGTCCACTACTTACAGAGGAAAGGAACTGCTTTAGCTCTGTCATCGGAACTGGAAAAATTAGTATTTCATCAGACCAATACACTGATCCCTGACTAACCTGCTGTATGAGGGGCAGGTGTCACCTGTCTATTGGTCTCAGTTTCTCCTTTAAAACAAGAGGAGTTGACTGGCTGGGTTCCTTCTGTTTGAGTCAGAAGGTATTGGCTGGGTCCTTACTTACCATGGACACATGTGCACCCCATCCATCTCCTCACGTCCTGGTCTGAATTCCCTGAGAGATAATCCTCAGGGAATTCTCCATCCGTGGGCACATTCTTCATTCTCATGTGGGACAGCTGCCTTCAGTTTTATTTGGTTTCCTGCCCATGGAGCTGGACTAGACCACGTGGACCCTCAAGGAACCCTTCATCTGTCTCTCCCCTGAGACCTTAACCAGAGCCGGCCTCATTAGCAAGCACCTTCTTTAATTTCCATTAAGTCTCAAGAGAAAAGGCAGGGGGCATGACCAGCCCAAAGCCTCACACCTTGGAAGGAGAAATAAAAAGTGAGAAGAAAGGATAGACTTTTGCTCCTCCAGACAAAGGCTTCGCTCTCAAGGCTTCAGGAAGGGCTGTGTGACACGTAGAGGTGTTTGGTGCGAATGGGAAAGTGGGGATAAGACATAACCCCTAATTCTGTGTCTGATAAAAATTACCCAAGAAGGTTTCTCCAGAGAAGCGTTTAGAAGAGGCATTGAGTCTGAATTTGCAGAGATGGGAGTAACAATGTGTTGTAAAGACAGAAGCAATAATTGGCCAGTCGAATGTGCTTGGGGAGCAGGAGAGCTCAGCGGGCTCCAGGGGGCCAGGTGAAGGGAGTGGGAGATGCGTTTGGTGAGATGTCAGACTGTGGAGTGGGACGGTGACCAGGGCCTTGCACGCTGAAATCTAGAGTTGCTTCAATTTGAACAAGAGTGTTGGTGGTCCTGATGGTGGGTCTCTGTGGGGTGGGTTTTTATCCTGGGACTCCCCAACTTGAGGAGACTTTAGGCTCAGACATAAATTAGTGGGAGTGTCTGAATATGTGTGGAGGAGACAATAGAAATGGGTCATTATAGTTTGATCAAAATCAGTTTTAATTTGGTCCAGGGTGTTAACTCTATGTTTATTAGTAATTGGTAATTAGCTCCAACGCAGCCCGGGCCCCAGGGACTGGCTGTCAGGTTGTGTAATCGCTTCCCTGCCAGGAGAAGGGAGAACCAGGCTTCAATGTGTGGTAAATACTGAGTTGAGGAAGAGAAATGGATTTTTTTTCTCTTCCGTCCATCAATTTTGTTATTCTCTATTGCTGTCCCAGTGGATCCTCTGTTCCCCGTACAACCCTGAGCATTCTGTCACATCTGGCAGGGGTGGGACTGGAGAGGATATTTGGGAGGCGGAGGCAGGCAGTACCTAGGGGAAAGTCCGGGGCCCTCTTCAGAAGGATGCTCAGCCATATGTGGATGGGCAGTGGGACTGCACCAGCCATGTAGATCTAGACATCTCTCACCCCTTCCCTCCAGCCCTATTTCTTTCTTACTTTCCGACATGTTATATTGCCTTTAGCAGAAATCCAAGTGCCTTTTCTCTCAAGGCCTCCCCTGCTGCTTCCCCCCAGTAGCATCAACACTGAAGCAAAATTGCTGGAGTTTATCACTCCCTGCCCCCGCTATCCTCATCTGCACCAGGAATCAGTCTTGGGAGCCTCGTAAAGGGCAGGGAAGATGTTGGGTCTGTTGACATGAGTGAGTCACTCAGAGTGGGAGTAGATGACAGAGAGAATATGACTCAGTGAAGGGAATACAATGTGGGTGAAGGCAAGAGGTCTGTCCATCTTTATCTGCCCAAGGAAATATGGAAACTCGGGGGCTTGGAGTGGGAGCAGTAGTGTTGAGAGACCGGGGCCTTTTTTTTTCTTCTTCATCTTTCTCTGACTTACTTTATTTAACATAATATCCTCTAGGTCCATCCATGTTGTAAATGGCAAGATTTCCTTTTATTTTATGGCCAAGTAATATTCATTATCTATATATTCCACAGCTGCTTTATCTACTCATCTATTGATGGACACTTAGGTTACTCCCATATCTCGACTGTTGTAACTTATGTTGCAGTGAACATAGGGGTAAATGTTTCTTTTAGAATTGGTGTTTTTGCTTTTTAAAAACAATTAAAAATGGGCAGAAAACAAGACAATACATCTCTTAAGGATGACACACACATGGCCAACAGACATCTGAAAATATCATTTCTGATGTTAATTAAAGACACAATGGACCAGAGCTGTGACCACGACTTCCCAGGCTAGTTGCCCTGGCTGTGCTGTGTTCTACTGAAGGCATGCTTGTTACAAGGCACTGGGTCCCACTGCATAGCCTGGGTGTGTTGCTGGTTGGCCTGGGACAGTACAGGGAGCCTCAGAGGCTGGGGCTGGAAGGTCAGGGACTCCGGCCTTTCTCTTGAAAAGTCAGGGACCAATGTAGCTGCCCGTGCTTCTCCATGTTACAGCTTTTGGTTTCAGTCCCCAATCCTGACTATAGTTTCTGTGTGCATTAGTGACATTCTCAAGAGAGCATTTCTGATGCCCTTGAATCAGTCTATGAATGGAGCAGTCACTTGCCCACCTCTTATCCAAGCCCATGGGCCTGGACGGGGACAAAATCACATGGCACATGGTAGGCAGGTACAAGGATTCGTGCTTTAGGCTGGGGGGTGGGGGTGGGGGACAGGGAGGATGGATCTAGAAAGGCAGTTGGGAAAGCCAGATGGGGTTGAGTTCAAGTTTTCAATATTATGTTATAGACTGGGGCTCCCAGGGTGGATTCGGAGAAAGAAGGGCTGTTCCCAGCCATAGTCACCCTGCCTGAACTTTAACTTCACCTTCAACTCATTCACCACCCCCAGTGCCCACCTGTGCCCATGCTGTCTCCCTGCCTGGCTCTTCTCCATCGATTCCCATCCTTCTGTGCAGCGCCTCCCCCGCCCCCTGAGCCACCCCCCCACCCCCCACCGTTCCTTGCCAGAATACTTCCTTAACCATGTCAGTCCCTTTATCTCTCCCTCCTCGCCAACCTCTCTGTCTTACATCTCTTCAAGGTCATTCCCAGCCCAATTAGCCCTGAGTGTGAACTTTCTGGTGACAGATGGACTTTGTAAGGTTGTCTCGTATTGCTGTTTAGTTCTGGTAACTTCGCATGCCTTGTCTTTCCAATCGCCGACAGCACAACCATCAGGCACCCCCCCGACATACACACCCCAGGCCTTTGCTGGGCACACAGATCCTCAGAGAACGACACAGGCATTTACCTTCAGGGCTGAAGGGTTTTAACCATCCTCTGGTCAAATCTCCCCATTTTTGAGATGAGGAAAATGAACTCCAGAGAATAACAATGTTTTGCCCCAAATCACACAGTCAGGATCAGAGCTAGGATTGGAATTCAGGTCTCTTGGCTCTGTGCCCAGGAGAGAAGGATGAGAAGAAAGGGGCCTTGGCTGTGAAGTTGGTACCACAAGGCTAAAAAGTAAACCAAACTCAAGGAGGCCAGTGGCAGTTAGGGAGGCCTCGTGCATCGGGGAGTAAGTGGCTGCCCATGTGGGCTGACCCAGAGACACGGGAATCCCCCTCCTGCCTACAGGAACCAAGAAGCTGATCCCTGACCAGGAGCCCTCTGTACCTTTGGGGACAGGTGTTTCCCCATTTCCTTTTGAAAATGCAGACCCCTGAGAGATGGGCTGAAGGGCACCAGCTGGCAGAGTCTGGCTGGGTCCACTTTGCAAGGAAAGGGAGGAGTGGTAGTGAAGGAGGCTTACAAGTCCACCTATTTCTCAACCTGGCTCTGGCCATGGCCACATGTGTGTTTCCCGACAGACAGGTGAGCTAAATAAAACCCAGACCAGGGATCCAGGGAGAGAAAGTTTCAGTGAAGTGTGTATTCTCAAGGTGCTGCTGCTCGGGGAGGCAGAAGCAGGTTAAGCTGACAAACAGCAGGCTGGGCTCTCCCAGCTCCCGGGGAGGACTGAGCTCCAGGGCCTGGGATTGCAGCCTAGGGGCACAGGCCCAGCAGTCATCCTGTTTGGTCTCACCTGTTTTCTGTGCTCCCTGTGGAGAGCTCCCAGGAAGACCTTGCGGGTGGGAAGGGAGGTGTGATGATCCCCACTTTGCAGGGGGGAAGAGTGAGACCCATAGTGGCTAAGTGGCTGTGCAGAAAATGTGGAAACAGAAAAGAGCCTGAACTGGGATTTGAGCCCTGGTTCAGGCATCACCCTTCATGGCTTTTTTATTTTAGCCAAGCTTTTTACTTTTTCTGAGTTTCTTTACTCAGTGGAGAAGGTTACACCCCATCAATGACTCTCAGACTATTTTTTTCCATTCTTTAGTGCACATGCTTGCCCCTCCACGGGCTCTTCAGGACCACTCCAGGGCTGTGATAATGAAAACCCTTATCCTCACTTTCCAAAAACTTCCTCAGAACAATGACAAGAATGCCAGTGCAGTCAGACCCTTGCACCTTAGTTCTATCACAAAACTCAAAGCTTTTGCACTTGCTGTTTAGGAATGAACCAGCACCTGGGTCACTGTCCTGAGAAACGCCAGCCTTCCCCTGTCCCTCCGCTCAGGGGCTAAGCCACCCTGGTTCTGGGTTTCTGGGTGTGCCTAAGGATTCAAGCCCAGCGGGAGGCAAAGCTGGGTCAGGATGGGGTACCCAGCATCCATGCCAGAGAGTGATCAGGGGCTGCTGTGGCCCCTATCACCCCCACCCCCTCACATGGACACCAGATGATGGCTGGGAAAGGGGGTCAAATCCCCACGGGCTTAGGCAGCTCCTGCTTGGTGCACCCCGCCCCCCTTGGGCCCTGTTCCCTGGGGCTCTGAGCAGCCTTTTCCACACCTCTGAGTCCCGTTCTATCTCCAGCAAATACTGCCACACAGAACACCCTGCACGAGGAGGCTGATTTACCGAGCTGTGCACAAGTGTGAGATGCTAATAGATCCCCTGGGGCTGAGGCTGGCACAGGGAAGGCAGATTGCATTGGCAGCTCCCACCAGAGCTCTGAGCACTGCGGCCCGCGGTGGCTCCGAGACACCACTGAGCCGCTCTGATCTAGGTCACTCCTGCCTCCAGGGGACAAGCTAGGCTCAAGGGCACTGCTGGATTGCCCTACAGGGGTCCTCCAGGCAGCACAGAGGGCCTCCCCGGGAACCCAATATGGAAGTTCTTCTTGCCCTACGCCCATTCCAGCACTAAGTTCAGAGCCTGAATGCAGGTGCAGGGTGCCCCGTACCGAGGGAATTTGAAAACAGAGGAGAATGATCACTTATTGAACCTGGTAGATGATGGTTCTTCAGGCATCATCTCATTTATTCTTCACTTCCCAACAGCACTACTTGATTTATAGGCACATAGACTGCAACTCAGAGAGACCAAGCAACTGGCCCAGGGTAACACAGCTGGCAGGAGCCAGAGCAGGAATTCCACTGAGCCCGTGGTCTAAACCAGGGTGAGGGAACCCAGGAATAGGAACCCCATTTAGGGGTGGACTAAAGGGGGCCCTGTTTCTTCCCCTCTTGCCCTGGGTGGGTGAAGACCCTCTTCCTACACTCCCCCCACCCCGGTACCCGACACTTGCCTGTCCTTCTGAGATCCCAGCCAGGCCCATGTCTTTTCTGCTCCAAAAGAAAGAGAATCCTCATCTCCTGCCGGCAGAAATCAATCATTTATGAGCTACTGTTCCAGCCAGAGCAGACAATGATTTTTTAAAATGCTCCTTAAAATACAGTATTAACAAGTCTTCTAAAGGGTGAAAATATTTGAATTAGGAGAAATGAATGTTTTATGAGCTAGTGGGGAGCAATCCCCTGAGATGGGCAAGGAGGCAGGAGAGAGCCTTGCATTGGGGCTGACTCAACTGTCCTGAAGCTCAAAGGGTATGTATACTGGGCCAAGCAGGTGCAGAATCAGACTCAGCAAAGGGCTTTGAAGGGCCTCCATGGCTGATGCTTGTTAGGTGACGGCCATGTGTGCCCCGGTCTAAGGCTACTGTAGGTTTTAAATTTGAGCCTTTGGAGACCTACTACCCTGGAGTGGTCCTCTAGGCCTTCTGCCCAGGTGGCTGCAGGCAGACTCAGCCTCGGTGGTAGATTTGTTACTGTTCAGCAAACATGCATTCTCCTCTCCTTGCTGTGCAGCAGAGGTTACTCCTCTGCCCTGCTGACTTTGGCTTTGCTAGTGGAATGGAGGTAGACATGACTTACAGCCCATCCAAACAGAGGCTTGAACGTGCTTGCGTGGATGGCTCGGCCTCCTGAGCTCCAGCCTTGCACCCTGAGAAGAGCGGGCCTGTGTAGCTACGGCTCCTTCATCCTGGGTCCAGGGATGATGACATGGGGACAGAGCTTAAGTCCCCCCCCACAGCCAGAAGCAGTCACCATAGCCCACTGCAGACTCATGAGCTCATTGTTATAAGACACCGAGGTGTGGGGGTTGTTTGCCCATCCTGGTCCTTTCTGCCTCTGCACCCTATTGGAGAAGCATCCTAAGCCAGAACCCGCCCTCCCCCCCCTCTGCCCCCCATGGTCAAATTAATTCCCTTTGAAAACTACCTACTTTCCTCCCAAACCTTCTTCCACCAGGGAGGGCAGAGCAAGCTTCCCCAACTTTTTTCATGATGAAAGCCCTTTTACAGTCTCAACCCATGTCTCAGACCCCTGAGGTACAACGGTTGTATTTTGTGGCCATTGATTGGGACCAAGTTGCAGGGAGGGACACAATATTTTTTCAAAGTAACTATGAATTAATTACCCTTTAACATTGATTATATTGTAATGTATATTTTAACCAATATACCAGCAGTGGACGAACATTTGAAAAGCAGCACACAATCATAAAACGTTTCGTATGTATGCCATCACTGTGTGTTTGATTCACTACTGATGTGTGGATTCCTTGCGATTCAAGACTCTGAGGTACTGGAGAGAAAGAGCATGAATCATGTTGTAAGAGAGACCACTCACCAGCAAGCCACTTAAGCTCTCTGGACCTCAGTTTTCTCTTCTATAAAATGATGATAAACACACTGAAGCTACTGGGTTTTGAGAAGTATCAAAGTAATAACACGAATGGTAAGCACTTGCCATACGTGGAAAGCATTGGCTAATCTTAGCCTTCTTCCTGTTATGTCTTTGCTGCTTAGTTAGCTGTGACCTTAGAGCTGATTCTCGGCCTCAGTTTCCTCCTCTACAGAATGGGAGCACAATCCTTATCTCAGAGCATTGTGGGCGATGATCCAGAGTTCTGAGGGTGACTGAACATGGTGCACAGTAGGCAATAAAACTGTTTTCTCCTTTCTTTCTTCTCCACTATCCCCACTTACTGTTCTTCAGGACCATGTGCAAGTCATATCTTCTCCAAACAGCTTTCCCAAGGCCCCCACTCTGCTCAGGAGCCCCCTTTAGGACAAAGCTCTTGCCCAGGAATGTATTTATCACAAGCTAAAGACCTAATCACAAATTCATTTAAGATCCTGTTTACACTCCTCGAACGTGATCATGTGCTCTTGCGACCTACAGGCCTGTACCTTAATTAAACCAATTAGTGCATGGCATTCAGTGACAGTCTGGATTTCTCAGGCCTCTGCTAGTTTCACACTTGCCTGCACTACCCGAGGCCCGGCTGGTCAGCCTGTCCACACCTGGTGTTCCTAATGCGGCCAGGCTCTCACCTAAGTGACTCGATTCCTCTTCATACTGGAACTAGAAATAAGATCCCACCAGACAGGGGAAAAACAAGGCGGGAGGAGCATTTGGCTGCAGGAGGGACCACACTGTTCATTTTTTAGCACAGACCTCCTATTTTTCCATCAGTAACTGGGCCACAGTGACCTGCATCAGACTCCTGGGGGCAAGAACGTGCTCTCCCCTGCCGTGCTTTGCCTGATCCTCTTGGCCTGGACTTTGCTCTCTGTTCTGAGGACAGTGGCAGGATAGTACTGACAGCTGGGACTGGCTGAGCATTCATTTGTGCTGGGCATGACACTAAGGGTGGTGGTTAAGAGATCCGGTTCTGGGTTTGGGTCCCAGCACCTCTTGTGAACTTGGACAAATTACTTTACCTATCTGAGTATCAGTTTTCTCATCTATAAAATGAGGTCACCACTAACCTCCTTACAGATCCTTCCAAGGACAGTCTGTGTCGATAAACACACACTTTTGTTTTCCACACAAAGGTAACATACTACACATGCGTTCCCCCTGAATTTTCCCACTTTACTTACTTGAAGATCTCTACATATGAGCACAGAGAGAGTAGGCCCATTTTTAAGACAATTGTTGGTATTCCACTTTTTGAACAATGCATTTCGTTCATCCTCTCTTAGCCATTTAGGTCTTTTCCCAACCTTTGGTTTTACAAGCGTTGCTTCGATACAACAGGCCTGCAAGTATGCACTTTTCTGCTTAATCTGTAGGATAAATATCTAGGAGTAACATTTCTGGACCAGAGGACATATGAATATTTTATTTTGATAGGACCAAATTGCTTTCTTCAGAGATGGGACCAATTTACGCTCTCACCAACAATATATAAAAGTTGTTAGCAAATATTTTTTTATTTTTGCTGATTCAATAGGTGAAAATGTGCTATCTCCTTGTAGCCTACTTTGCATTTCTTCTGTGAGAGAGGTTGAGCATCTTTTCACGTGTCTAAGAACCATTTGTTCTTCCTGCCTCAGGACTGTCTGCTCATTTTCTTTACTTGCTGGTTTTGCATCTGGATTGTTCCTGTTTCTTATGGATTTGCAGGAATCTTTACATATTAATAAAACAACCCCTTTGCCCATGCTAAGAGATGACGGTTTGTTGTTTGCTTAGGGTATTTTTTCCAGGGAGAGAACCTTAACTTATCTGTAGTCAAATTTATTCACCTTTTCTTTATGGCTTCTATGTCTTGTATCAGATTTTAAAAGGTCTTCCTACCTCCAAATTAACTTTTAAAATCTTTTCATCATATTTGTATGGTTTCATTTTGGATGCTTCTGAGATTTATTTTCGTGTAAGCTGTGAGACAGGGCTCCAACGTTTTTCCAGCTGTTCCATACCATTTAATAAATGACCCATCTTATCACCAGTGATTTGAAACACGATAATTACCACATACTGAATTGCTGTTGCTCTTTGTTTTCATTTCAGAGGGATGTTCCCCACCCCCCCCCCCGCCCCGTCTTGTTCCACTGAACTGTCTATTCATGTTGTTTTAATCGCCATAGCTTTCTAACTCTGGGGCCCCTCCCTATTCCTTTTTAGGTTTTTGCCTCTTCTTGCCTGGCTATTTTCCTCTCTGAACTTTGGGATGAGCTTTCCAAAAAGAAAGACATGCTGGGGGTGGCGTGCATGGCGGGACACGCTGCTTGCCTCCTTGTGTTCCAGCAGAGAAGGCGAGAAGGCAAGATGGCGCTGGGCAGGGATGTTCTCCCTCCACTCTCCCTTAATCAAGGGGGGCTTTCTGGAAGAGGAAGAAGAGGGGGTGAAGAAGGCAGAGAAGGGGGAGAAGGAGCCGGAGGAAAAGGACAGGTGGACGAGAATCTCTGAGCAAGGAAGACCAGAGTCCTCCTGGCAGCAAGGATTAAAGACTCTACTCTCCGGAACAGAAAAGACAGTGCAATGAGGCTTTTAGGAAGAGGAGCCAATATCAAAGCTGCAGGAGGTTTCCTTCCAGAGATTGGAAAGGAGTGGGTGGGTGAGGAGGTGGAGGCCAGCCGGGAGGCCCAAGCCTGCCAGGTTGGGGATGGCCTGGAATTGATGAAAGACGCCGTGGTTAGAGAGGCGGTTAGCCTGAGTCATGTCCACAGGACTTCAGCGAGGAGATGCCCCAGCTGAATGAAGACAGACAGAAATAGAACCAAAGGCAGAAATGCCAATCAGCCTCTCCGGGGCCAGCTGGCTTCCACAGGTCCCATTTTATAATCCTTTTGGTGACAAAGGGTCCCTCCTTCCAGGGGAACCATGGGTTTTGACTTGACTGCTGTGATCAAGTGAGTAATATGCTCATGGACAGGAATCAGAAGCCTGTCTGGAGAGCTGGGCTGTGGCTGTGCATCCTGGGCTACACCAGAAGCACGCCGAGGGGGTGTTGCAGTTTTATGAGAAGCTGTAAATTCTGCAGACCAAAGAGGGTGGCAGGAGCTCACTGCAAGGGAGACTGGTTAATGTGATCCCAAGACAGGCTCTCCTGAATTCAGATTCAACTTTATTACTACTGAGAAAGGAGGAGATATAAAATTTGATGGATCACGAGCAGTCTCTAGTCTTTGAAAACTGTCAACCCAAAAGTTGATTTTCCTTATCTGTGGGAATCCTGTGAGGCCTGGGTTAAGAGTGTCAGCTCCAAAGAGGATTAGCATTAGTATCCGAAAATGCTAAGAATCTGGCCCCACTTTAAATACCTTTCTTGGTTTGGGGTTTTCCAAACCACGTAAGCTGTGTGCACTTGAACCCCAACCGGCAGATGGGAGGAGCCTATGATTTCAAGTTCTTAGGAGAGACTGACTTTTTTCAACACAGAGCCCACGCCAAGACAGATGTGTTTCTTTCCATCTCTTAGCTGATGGGCCAACTTTTCGCTCCAGATTTAGCCCTTCAGGGATCTAGTTTTATACTTGGATCTCAATTCCAACTTCCTCTCTTGCTTGGGTGGATTTTAAAACTTAAGATCCTACGTTAATGAGGTGGGCTAATACCCTGAGAGAATCTGCCACCCTCAATATTATCTTAGCATTCTTGGTTCTTTCTTCATCTGGGGCCCCTGAGGATTGCCCTCACCTGCCCGAGAATTCAGCGCTTCTTTGAAAGGATGTTTGTTGTATTTTGCCCAGGATTTCCAGGTGTTAGTTATGTAGTGGGAGAGGTTTCAGGATGGCCAGTGGACTCTGAAACCCCATGTCTTTCACATCTTCTTAACCCCTTCTCCTCCCCTCTTTCTCCTTTTCTCTCTTGTCTTCCCCCTAGTTCACTCCTCTCCACCCTGAAGCCACACTTGTCTATTAGATCTCAACTGTGAGCTTTGCATGACAAAGTGCCTCATGTAAAGCTCACCACCACTCTATGAGCCACGTGACACGATTATCACAACTTTGTAGGAAACTGAGGCTGAGGGAACATTCTGCAGGTTTACGTCACTGCTCCCAGTGGACCCTCCCCAGCTCCTCCCTTTGGTTCTCTAGCTCCAGCCATTTATGTGGCCAGTGAGCAACCCCAGGCACTCCACCCCCAAGACTGCACCCCCAGGCTTTACCTCCTGCACAGGCTTGTCATGCTCCCTCTTTATTCGTCCAGAGCCCTTCAACCCATCACTCTTCAACCTGTCAAAATGTGCTCCGCCAGGAGCAGGCTTAGGTCAGAGCTTTGTATAACCTCTTTGGAGCGTTCCACCTTTGAATCAATGTGAACACTGGCATCAGGAAAACTCTCAGTTTTGATCCTCAGAGATTCAAACGTCGATGCCAAGCCTTCACTCCCAGCTCCTCACATTGGCCAGGTCCTAGCCCGGGAGCTCCAAATGTGAGCTCAGAAGGGCCAGGTTTTGGCCAATTTCTCCTTCCCCACTGGATTTAAGGAATGTGAGAGGATTCTGGGCTGGAAAAGCAGCAAAATTGCCCAAGAGGGAAAGAGGGTCTTTGGCCCCAATTTGAGAGTAATTTTTCTTCTGGTTGGCAGTCCTTTCCCGGTGGACTGGGCCCTGAGACCCTCATTCAAGCAGGGTTCTGGGGAGGGTTCACTGAAGCTCTTTCCCCAGAGGGAGTTGACAGGGACTGTGAAATGTGCTGCCTCTCTCAGGGGACTCTGCATGGTCACAGGAAGCAAAGCCTTAAGCCCAGGAGACAGGATCCCAGACTTCTAGGAAAAGAAAAGCTGAACATTAGGGATGAGGGATCCCCTTCCCAAGGTACTAGAACTACACCTAGCAGGTTGCCCCTGGATTCTCCAGTGCAGAGAGTCACTGTGCCTCAACCCCACACTTCATATGAAAAGTTGATTTTCCTTATCTGTGGGAATCCTGTGAGGCCTGGGTTAAGAGTGTCAGCTCCAAAGAGGATTAGCATTAGTATCCGAAGATGCTAAGAATCTGGCCCCACTTTAAATACCTTTCTTGGTTTGGGGTTTTCCAAACCACGTAAGCTGTGTGCACTTGAACCCCAACCAGCAGATGGGAGGAGCCTATGATTTCAAGTTCTTAGGAGAGACTGACTTTTTTCAACACAGAGCCCAGGCCAAGACAGATGTGTTTCTTTCCATCTCTTAGCTGGAAATCCTGGGCAAAATACAACAAACACCCTTTCCAAGAAGCACTGAATTCTCCGAAAGGCTCACACCACTCTATGAGCTACGTGACACGATTATCACCATTTTGTAGGAAACTGAGGCTGAGCGAGGCAACAGAAGTCTTGAAACTGCTAAGTGCAGAGCCAGGGTTCAACCCCAGGCCTGACTTACTCTGAAGCCTGTTCTCTGCCTCCGTTGCTGTACTGTCTCCAGGAGGCCAGGAGATGGGTGGGCAGGTATCCACTTCAGTCCCAGGGGTGACACTCTGGCGTCAGACCCGTTGAGATCAAATTCCACCTGTAGCACCAAACTAGTCCAGTGATTGGGTGATTCTTCCCTCTAGCCCCACCCCTAGTCTCTCCTTCCCGAAGCCACAGATCATTTCACTTCTCTGTTTTCAACCTTTCCAGTAGCTTCTTATCTGGTCACTTGTAGAATAAAACCCAAGTGCCTCACCGAGGCCCATGGCGGAGCACTTCCTAAAACCTCCTCTTAGTCCCTGGCTCACTGCTGCGGCATTCCTGCATGGGTGGGGGTGGGGGTGGGGATGCCACTGGTTCTTGCCAGTGAGTGGAGTAGTAGTGGAGGTGACCTGTCATCCCAGGCTGAGGCAGTTCAGAGGGGTGTATCTTCTCCCTACTCTTTCTCCATCTGCCAGCTAGACGTGAGGGTTCCAGGGAGGACTCTGCCTCCTTGGGCTGGCTGCCAGCTGCCAGCATTGACAGCCACGTGGAGCTTCACCGGAGCAGGTAATGGAACTAATGGAGTGAGCTGATGGGGAGAAGGAAGGAGGTTTAGGCTGCATTTTAGGCAGTGAGTTGGCATTTAAGTGACTGTAGCCATAGGTAAAGGAAATTCACCTGCCAACACTTCCTGCCTGGTGAAGAGGGACAACTTCTGGGGGGCCCTCTGGTTGGTGAAGATGGAGGAGGGCTTTCAAGGAAGAGAGAACAGCTCAGGCAAAGGTGTGGAGTTGTGACATAACAGTGCTTGCCAGTTAAGCTGGCGAGACGGAGGTGGCATTGGTGGCCCTAGAATGGTAGGGTTAGGCCGGGAGTTGACCTCAGAAAAGCCACAAGTCGGGGAAGGTTGAGCACTGGACTCGGAGCCAGGAGACCTGACTTTCAAACCCCAGGTCTGCCATGAACTGTGAATCTTTGAGCAGGCCATCCATTTCCTCTGTGCCTCAGTTTCCTCATCTGTGGGTCTGAAGATAGTGCCCATCACATGAAGCGAGAAAAAACGATCGCTGCCTGTGCAGTTTGCAAATGACAAAGTGTTCAGTTATTTAGACTGAAAGGTGAACGGGAATAGCTAAGAAACCCCCCTAGGGCATCTGTGATGGGAGGGCTGAGGGTACACTGGGAAATGACTGTTACTGAGAAGAGAGAGGAAACCCAAAATGGACCACAGGAGAAGTGAGAGGAGGGAAGGAGCTAGAAGTGTTTCCAGATGAGACCAGATGTGGCCAGTGAACAAGATTCGTGGTGTCTCATGGCAGATTCCGTTCAGCTGCTCTCTACATGAGCAGTGAGAGTCCAGACTGGGTCCCTGTGGCTGGCAGTGGGCTGTGCACGAGGATTCTAGTGTCTCCCTATCTAGGTACATGGCCGCTATGAATTGCTTTGGCCAATGACATGGGAGTGGAAGTGACCGTGTCACTTGCAAGTGGAAGCTTGAAGAGCCGTGTGTGACCCACCATTGGGCAGACTCCATCAGTGCCCATCCATCCCCTTGGATCTTCCCAGCCAACTTCTACCTGCAGTGTCTGCATTTCTGTCCCTGAGCACGTTTTCAGACCACAAAAGACAGGCTAGACATGCCAGGGAGTGGCACACCATCATCCCATCAGCCCTCATCAATTACTGGGGAGTTGAGATATTAATACCCCAGCTCTCTCACCCCTCAGGTGGGCTCACCCTGTCCCATGTCTTCCTCACCAGTTCCCTGGGATTTCCTGTAGGGTTGAGTTCATCCCCCCAGAGGCAGCTGGCATAAGATGCATCCGTTACTATCTGCCTTCCTTTCCCTGTTGAATTTTCCCACTCCTTACCAATGTTCCCTGCACCTCCCGGGTAAACTATTTGCTCTTGCCCCATTGTTTCTGGGTCTGTTTCTGGACAGCCTTGTTTCCCTTCCGCTGTCATGACAACCCACTGACCATTTCTCAGAGAGTGGCTATTCCATTATTCTCGGCCTTGTGGGGAGGATAACTAGAAGCTGAGCCCCCCCGAAGACTCACTGTGGACAGGTAGGAAAAAGACAGGTCACCACTTTTCCTCTCACCTGCTATCCTCTCAGGTAAAAAGTTCAAATTCCTGGCAGAAAGAATCTGACTGGCTAACAGGTGCTCTTTGCTCCAGTTCATCGGTGGGGGTGGGGGTGGGGGTGGGGGTTAGGGGGGGTGACCTGGGAGCACCCTGGTGCGCATGCCTGGTGATGGCCAGTTCCTGGAGAACGGGGAGGGTGTGGTGAGCTGGGCAGACTAAGAGAGTCAAGTTTTAAACGGAGATGTCTTCTGCCCTCCACTCACCTCCTCTCAGAAGTCCTACCCTTCATTTCTCCAGAGAGCAGGGGTCTCTGTCACTTCACTCGACCCTCACTGAGGCACTGATTGATATATCACAGGCACCAGGTGCCATGAGACATTCCCCACATGCCTTGTGAAGACAAGCGAGTCCACCAACCACAGCAACGCAAGGCTGAGGGCCTGGAGCTGTAGGAGAGCCTGGCTGTGGGGGGACCCTTTGCAGTCAGCTCCGTGATTGGTCTCTTCACCCAGCCAGGGGATGCTTAGAATTGATCTGACTGAGTCTGTCAGCATAGGCCCATGTGGACAGAAAGAGCTAGAAGGTGTTTTAACCTGCTCCCTGAGTTCCTATGTGGAAGGCTTCGGATTTGTCAGGAATACCAGAGCTTGGTTTCATCGACTCATCACATGTGAGATTCAAAGCTCAGTGGGGTTTTTCCTAGAGAGGGAGGCCTCCTTTGACTCAGTGCAGAACTGGCCACAGCTCAAACCCTCCCCCTCCCCCACCTTCTACCCCATAGGACTCCCTCTGGGTGCCTCTAGGCCAAAACATCCTCCTGCTTTTGGGGGAAGCCTGACCAGAGGCCCTGTTGTTATTTTCACTCCTGTTCTCATAACAGTCCCTGTGGAAGAAAGAAAAATGTCACCTAGATAAAGACACAGAGCCTTAAAAAAAAAACAACCAAAGAGTGACATTTGGGAAAGTTTAGACAAGAATGGCGTGGGCAGAAGTGAGCTTGGGAGGAAGAAGGTCAGAGCCTGGGAGGCTGGGACATCAGACGGCTGACATGGTGGCAGAAGATGCCTGGCCCTGGGTTTGTCTTTCATCAAGATCAGAGGTTGCTCCCTGAGTTCTGCCAGAGCACCTGCTATATGCTACACCTTCCACTCGTCGTCTCACGTAATCTACACAGCAACCCTAGGAGAGCGTTACCATTATCAACTCACAGGGAAGATGGGGCAACTGAGACTCAGGGAGATAGAGTAACAGCTCCAGGGTCCCCTCTCCAGCCTGGATACTGTCCCACATCCATCTGATAGCAAATCTGAACCCCTAAGACTTGCCGGGCTATCAGTACCCTCATGGTTTTGAGGCGCAGAGCAAGGGAGATGTCTGAGACCATAAAAAGCTTTACCAAAGCAGATGAGACTTGCTAGGAGAGAGATCCTTGTGCTCCTATTGCATAGTGGGGCAAATTAGATAGAAACTACTAGCAACCAAGAAATACTAGAGTCCCAAACCAGGCTTTGTCTCTTACCACTGTGTTACCTTGAGCAACTTCCATGAGCCTCATGGCCTCATCTGTAACTGGACTAATGATACCTCCTCCGTAGCCTGTCCCTGTTGCTTCCCCAGCCTCTTCTCCAGCATGCAGGGTTTCAGAGCTTCGTTGTAGCCCCTGATGACTTTTTAGCCAAACTGTTTTCTAAAGTGGCTATACCATTTTGCATTCTCAAGAAGCAATACAGGTGAGTTCCAGTTGCTTCCCTCAGCCAGTGCTTGGTATTTTATCCATTCTTCTTAGTGTGAGTGTCAGAAATGCCCTCATTCCTATCTCTGCTACTCCTCCCATCCCCATGCCCTCCCCTATGGGTATCAGTGAAGTGGGGATGTGATCACAATCAGGAGAAGCAGAGGGAATGGTTCTCAGAATTTTCCTGTATACTAGAAACTTCATAACTGCAGTTTGTAGGAAGGGGTGACTGTCAGCAGATGTGTCAAGATGAATCAGGACAAGAGCAAAGGCAGGAGAGGCACAGGGTTGGCAGCGAAGAGCCTAAGGACAGTAGGCAATCCAGAATGGCAGGGCCTGGAAGACCTGGTCTGCCCACTCAGGGCTTGCTCGTAGTGAGAAAGGGTCTCTCGAGGCCCAGAGGAGGCCCCACTGCCTCAGCACCCTTCACAGCCATCCGAGCCTTCCATGAGAGACAACTGCAATCTCCTGGGATTCCCACAGCCTCGAGGGAGGGAGAGGGAGCCTGGGAACCAGGAGCCTGGCGTGGCGCCCAGCTGTGTGACACCTGAATCTTGGGGAGGGTGTCTGTGAGGCCAGGCCCCTGGAACCTCCTGGGACAGCTGGGACAGGGAGGGGCAGCTCAAGTTGCATCACCGCCTGGTGTGTGACCTGGGCTCTGACTGGGCAGCAGAATGATGCCAGGGCCTGGCCCCAGCAGGGTGATAGCTTTCATCAAGGAACAGCCACCCTTCCCCCACTCCACAGGGACTACTCTGTCCCAGACCAGGCTCTGTGGCCTAGAAGCAAAGGGGCCAGATTGTAGTCAATCCCAGAGAGCCTACAGTTAGCTCAGGAGGGCATATTTGGTGGGGGGGGGGGGGGGGGGAGAGGGGGGGAATATGTGTGCCTCTGTGTCATGCGTGTCTTCAGCATAGAAAGAGTGTCACGGGGGGACCAGTAGCTTCAAAATATTTGCTTTCTGTTTATTAACTGTGTGATCTTGGACATGTAACTTAGCCTCTTTGGGCCTTAGTTTTCCTGATTTTTGACTAAAAGGTTTAGACTTGAGTGATTTTCAAATTTCACTGAATATCAGCATCACCTAAGATTTGTTTTTATGAACTACCAATTCCTAGGCCCCATCACAGGCCTACTGAATTAGCATCTCTGGGCCCGGGGCCCTGGCATCTGGGAGTTTAACAGGCTCCTCAGGAGGGCTGTTGTGTGATCAGCAGAGTGCTGACATCTGGAGAACCATGACCTAGAAGTTTGCTAAGGACAACCTGAGGCAGCCTCTGGCAGAAGTTATTAGCAGGAGGTTCCAGAGAGGTAGGGGGAATCAGAAAAGGAGAGCCAATCAGTGATCGGGAAGGAGGAACAAGAGGGGGAGACCAATCAAGAGAAGCTGATGCAACAGGACTGGGATTCATCTTGTGAGGGAAAAGGAAGATTGAGGCTGAACTGGACAGGGAGACAGCTGGGCTGGCAGCCCAGGAAGAGAAGTCTCTGAGAAGAGAAGCTAATGTGCTTGCATTACTGCTCTCTGGGTGTGGCATCTAGTACCATGAGACAGTTAGAAGGGCATCACCTTTGGGGTTCAGGAGGAGAGGGTGGGAGCAAAGGAAGGGAATAAGGAGCATATGCCATGACTGCTTGGAGACGCGGAGCAGGCTGAGGAGAAGCTGTCTGCCTGGAAGAACACCATATGCAAACCCTGCAAACTCTGAGCTCCTGGGGAATAGATGGCCGCTTGGACCCTGGCCATCCACCCCGCTGTGCGTGATCAGTTTGGAAGACCCAAGGGTCCCAGTTTGCTGCCTCTTGGCTTTGGGACCATGGGCAAGTCCCCTAACCGTTTTGATTCTGTGGCCTCCTCTGCAAAATGAGGATAATAATCACACCTGCCCTGCCCATCATGGCATTACTGTGGGCATCACCTAAGATGACAGAGGGGACAGTGCTTGCCACCTGTGGTGAGCGGTGCGGTCAGGTGGGGGTGGGCACTAATGGCGCCCCGGCAGGAGGAGGTTGGCCTCACTTTTCTGCCCCGTAGTTGGAGTGCCTGTGCTCTATCTTAAACCACACGGGCCGTTCTCCTTCTAAATTGTTACCCAGTCACACCCCACCTCATTTTCAGAAGTAACAGCTATTATATGAAGTTGATGTCATCTGCCCACACTTAAATATTGTTCTCACATACACGTATGGGCCTTTGAAGAAGGTATAGTATTTTGTGAGTGTGTATATAGTAATGCTAGGTTGCTGTGACATAAAGGGTACCACAGTAACCCAACATTCAGCAAAATGCTTTTTTTTTAAACCCAAGATTTTATGTTAAAGATCTAAGTAGGTCTGCTGTGTAGTGTTCTACCACGTCTCTCGAACACGTCATCAGTTTTGCCTGATGTTGCTACTGTTGCTGAGCATCCTTGTCCCAGGGAGCCACCTGGCTCCTTTGGACCACAAGTCCAGCAGTCAGTAAAAAGCCAGAGGCACAGGGGGTAGGGGAGGCTGGGGGAAAGTCAGTGGGGGGAAAAAAGGAGATGTATGTACTACTACATGTAATACTTTAAACAATTAAAAAAAATTTTTTTAAACATATTGAGAAAAAAAAAAAAAAGCCAGAGGCTATAGAGGAAGCCAGAGGGTGAGTCCAAGAGGAGTGACACCTCTGAGGCTGGAGGGCGCATCCTTTCTGCCTGGCCCCACGGGTTCATGCACAGCCAGGAGAGAGACGGGGAGAGAGAATATGAACTGACTGAACACCTCTGTCTGGGAAAACTGGGTGAAAGAAGGGGTGGAATCCCCCTCATCCCAGGGAAGGGAGCCGAGGCCCCTGCTGCCAGAGAAACCTCGGCGGTTGTCCTGTGGTGTCGGGTAGTAGCCCTGTTTCTAAGACAGTCTACTCCTCCCTCTCACTGGCTTATTCCATTACTTATTTGCTCTGGGACTCAAGACGTTCTTCCTCCTGCCTGACTGCAAATCTCTCTGCTTTATTTGAAGCCCAGTTCTCTTTGTCCAGCCCTTTGTGTGAAAACGACAAGCCAGTGACCCATTTTATAGATTAAAAACAGAGGCACCTGAGCCATCTGCCCTCCAGATGGGACAATCCCAGTCTCTAGTATCTGTGCTTTCCCTTCCGTGGTCTTCACTGCACCCCCTCCTCCAGGGATCTCTGCCTTGTCCCACATTTCGAGACCCTCACAGGGCACTCCTGCAAGCCGGGCGCTGACCTGCATCGCTCCCATGTGACTTCTGCTCAGTCCTTCACCTGCAGGGAAGCAGGTCTTGTTATCATGCTTACAGTTGGAGAAGAAGGCTCCTGGAGCTGGGACTCAGAGGGGCCTTATAAGTGACTAATGCTGTGAGGCTGAGCCTCCAGCCCAGTGGGGTCCATCCTTCCCCAGAGGAAGTCACCCCGTCAGCACTTACCAGCCTGTTCTCCCTGGAGCTGACTTGATAGATGTTGTCCCTGCTAAGCCCACCCCCTTGGGCATTCACAGCTCCGGGGCATGCCAGTGGCTGCTCCAGCCCCCTCGCTGCCACCCAGGAAGATTTGTCAGGGGACGATCCTCAAATCTGTGCTCGCCCAGCAGACCAAGTCATGGCCCTGATCAGTTAACAATGCAGTTTCAGTATTTATTTGTGGGAATTATTTAGTGTCTATCTCCCCTTATTACATACAACTCCTGGGATGGGGTGGGGCATGGCTCATTTGATGTAAGCCGGGACCTAGCATACTACCTGGCACACAGGGAGGGTCTTAATAAGTAGTCTATGAATGAGCAATGGATCCACTGTGATTTCTTTCAAGTAAACCTCTGGCAGACATAGAAGCATGTGCAGAATCTCTGAGGGAAGGCGGGGGAGGGTGGGTGGTGGGAGGTAATCTACCAAAGACCTTGTATGCCTATATGTCCTTGTATGGACACAGACAATAGCGGGGTGAAGGCTTGAGGTGGGGGCAGGGGTGGGCCAGAGGGAGTCAATGGGGGGAAAAGGGGACATATGTAAGACTTTCAACAATAAAGATTTGTAAAATAAAAAAGTAAACCTCTGGCAAATGTTGACTTTTCACTCTCATTAACAAATTCCTAGAGGCACATCTGTCACCAAAATACTACGAACTTGTAGGTAGTGATTTAGAAAAACTCTGTTTTATGTACCACATTGTGAGGGTCCATTCATTCTGCCAATATGCACCGAGTACCTACTCTGTGCTGGGCCCTGCGGGCAGAGAGGAAACTAGTCAGGGTCTCTGCTCTCATGAAGGTCGCATCCTAGCGGGAGACATTAAAGAGCAAACACAGATCACAGCTATACAATAATGTCCAGCAATGCTTTCTGCTATGGAGAAAAATAAAGCAGGAGAGGATGGAGAGGGACCAGAGGGTCCACGGAGCCCAGCTCTGCAGAAGAGCTGGTATTTGCATAGAAGCTGCCACTGAGAGTGAACGGGGGGCGGGGGGGGGGGGAGACTTGGGCTATCCCAGGTGGGGAGGAGGATTCAGAGAGAATTCCTTGAAGTCTCAGGCTCCTCGACGAGCCAGTGGGGACACACTCGGCTTGCCATCAAAGTGAATTAAAAACTCACCTGGCTCAGAGCCTGTGCCAGGCTCATCTGGGCAGCAGCGGCTGCTTTCAAAGAAAAGAGCAGCGAAGCACCCTGCTGGGGACTGGGGGCTATCGAGGTTTAGGCAGAAGTGTGTTGAGATCCCCGCTCCAGCAGAATCAAGGTTTCTTTCTTAGTCACCCTGTGCCCCAGTTTCTTCATCTGTAAATGGGGGTGACTAGAGAGCCTTTCCCATAAGGTCGATGTAAAGATGAAAAGAAATAACCAGTGTAAAGTGCGCAGCCCAGCGTCTAGCAGGGAGGAAGAGTCAGAGAAACAGTGGCCTTTACTACCCTTGTCATTCTCTTGGTGCCCATGGGCTCTCCGCTTCTCACTCATTCATTCCACAGTGATTCCACCTATTAGTTGCCAGGCACAGATGCTAGGGCACCCAGAGGAGGAACACCTGAGCTGTCCACAGGTGGGATGGAGAGAACGCCAATCAGTGCAAGAGGCAGAGCCCTGGGCATTCTTCTGCCATTCCTACCTGTGTGAACTTGGCTGTGTTCCTTTATCTCTTTGGGACTTAGTTTCTCCAACTGCTGATGGAGGGATCAGCTTGACAATCACTGTGATTCTCCTGCTGAGCCACTGGGTAGAGACCGGGGTACAACTACAGCAGTCACCTGTAGCCCCAGGTGACCGGAGCCATGGAGACCCAGGCCTGCCTGCTTGACTGACATGGCAGGAGAAGCCTGTGTCTCGGGGTTGGGGGCCAAACAGCCAGAGAGAGAGAGAGAAAGAGAGAGAGAGAGAGAGAGAGAGAGGAAGAGGAAGAGAGCGAGAGCATGCGAGCGAGCAGCTCAGGGGCCCCACAGGCATCCGAGGCGCCAGGATGTGAGGGGGCTGCTGAAGGAGGGGGTCAGGTCGGAAGGAGAGGAAGAGGACCTCTCACAGAAGGGCCTTGTCTCATCTCCTCCCGAGTCCCGTTTTCACTTCTAATTCAGGGAGTAACGATAAAGCTTATTTGGGGGCCACCACACTTTTTGCACACCCTCTCCTCCTTCCCAGCCCTCCTCTCCTCCGATTACTTTGGGCCTGGTAGGGTTCTCCTTCCTCCCTTATCAAAGCTTGCCTCTCCTGTGTTCCCTGCTTTCCCTCGGGGCTGTAGGGAGCTAGGCTCTAATTAGTGTTAATTCATTTATTCAAAAAGTTTTTATTGAGTTCTGTGCCAGAACTTCACACCAACCTTCTGGGAAAGAACTCAACTATTTAAGCACTGATGACAGAGTAGTGAACAAAGCAAACAGAAACCCCTGCCTTCGTGCAGCTCTTCTGGAAATTAAGGGGCAACGGTGATTTGGTGCAGCATCTTGTTAAAGTGCAGGTTCTCATTTATTAGAGCTGGGGTGGGGCCTGAGAATCTAACAAGTGATGCCAGTGTTGCTGGGCCACAGTTTGAGTGGCAAGGATTTATGTGTTGTCCCTCCCAGGGACATTACGGTCTGAAAGAGAACTCCCTGAGATGGGATGACTCATCCAAAGGAATGGCTATCGAATAGTGGAGCCATGGATTCGTGTAAGTGGTGGTGAGCAGGTACTTGAGCGCAATAAGGTTGTTGGACTGGCCCTATGGTGGCTCATTTCTTTGCCTATGTATAGGCTGGCTCAGCTTTCCATCTCTGACTCTTCACCTCCCCACTGCTCCTGCTCAGCAGGGCTGTGGGTGAGAACATCTGGAAGGGATTCCCTGGAACTGGCGGGAATTTCCAGGGGAATGAGGCTCTGTCAGCCCAGCCAGGAACACCCACCCCTGCCATCTGCTCCAGACGTCATTACAGAGTCTGGGAGAGGCACCCAGCAGTTTCCAGCTCCTCTGAGGGAACGAGGGGACCGTGTCCTGCCTTGGCCACATCAGGGGACTGCACTGCTGCTGCTGGGAGCCTGCTGGGAGCCTGGGTCCTGGGTGCGTGAGCAAGTCCCTTTCCTGGCTCCCTTTCTCTGCAGGCAGGTGAGGTGCCCTCAATTCCAGAGACACTCTGAGGGTCTTTCCAAGGACAGCAATGAAGAGAGAGGCTTCCCTGGTTGTCAGAAGCAGTGCCACCAGCCCAGAATGTTCTCATCCTCGCTAGGCAGCATTTGCCTGACACTATCTGTGCTCCGCCGCATGTGCCTTCTTGGTAATTCCCACTTAATAATATCCTGTATACATCCCTGTGTGATGGCTGTTCCACTGGACCTCACTTGATCTACTGAAAACTCTGTGAAGCTGTTCTTATTCTCACCTTTCTATGGAGACGTGGCAGCTCAAAGGTCAGGTTAGCTGCAGCAAGTGGCAGAGCCAGGATTTGAACCCAAAGTCACCCAATACCAAAGCCCAATGTCAGCCTGTCAGTTATATTGTCTCTCTACATGTGCTTCTAGGAGCAGCTGCTGGCCAAGAGGGATGGCAGGGCTGGATAAGACCTCATTCCGCCGGAAGTCTTGCCTCTCCCTCTCCTCTTCCCCAGGGAAGTTCCTCGTACAGGGGTTTGGGTGGGTGTACCCAGCATATTGTCACATGCAGTTGCATGAGACCAGGTGTCACTGGTTAATGAGGGTGATGAGTGAGTGTCATCATGTCTGAGAGTTACTTAGCACCAAGGATGGGTCTCCTATGGTGACATCCTCGTCAACAGCAAATGCCAGAGCAGAGCACTAATCCCAAACCAGGAGACCAGGTGCTCACCAGGGAACTCCCAGGGGTCTCCCTGGAGCAGCCTGTCCAGTCACAGGGCAGCGGGACCGGAGAGCCAGGGCTTGGGGTCTGCTTTTGTGGGGTGGGGACAGAGACTGCAGCATCTCTAGCCATCACCTAGCCCCACTGCCATGGGGGAGGTGTCATTTGGTGTGAAACCCGGATGTTTACTCCTCAGTTATTCTATTATGTTACCCTCCCACCACCTGCACTGTCTCCTGCTCCTTCTTCCTCGCATGGGTGCCCCTGGCCCAGGAGACCAGGCTGAGTTGGCTGGTGGATTAACAAGTCTGGATGTGTAGGACGTGTGCCAACCCCAGGAAAATGGGCCCCCTGCCCCTCCCAGCAGGCTGGGCTGGGACCGCAAGACTAAACAGGCAACACAATAGCTCTGTCTCCACCTGCTCTGCTGCCCTCTTTGTCTGCTGTGCCCTCAGCTTTAAACCTGAGCCTGGCATGTGTGACCAGGGAAAGAGGGCTCCTTGACCATGATTGGCTGAGAGATTAAGGGCCCCTGAGGACGGGCCTTTGTTTCTGTATTTTGGTTTCACAGCTCGGGGAGATTGGAGATAGTGCGCATTCCCCTGAGTGGCCGGGCTGTGAAAGGTCCTATGAAAGCCAGTCATGGGACTCTTGCCTAAAACTGGGAGGACAAACATTGTCATTTAAGGGGCTGTACCCTCTCCCCTCTGGGGGAGGAGAAAGAACCGTCCTTGACTCCTGCCCCCGGACAAGGCAGCAGCCCAACCAGCATGGTGGGGCAGGGAACAGAACTCAGGATGCCGGGAGACAGGGCCTGGCAGTGGACTCACTGTGGGTGCCCAGGTCAATGAGTCACCCCTCTGGGTCTTGGATCCCAGTGGAAGGAGGGAGGAGTGATTTCAGAAGATGAGGGCACCAAGTGTTGATGAGAGAAGTCAGAGTGACTAGGGAGGTGGCTGCAAGTGGAAGGAAGAAAGAAGGGGGTTGGGAAGCAGGTGGTGAGAGACTGGACAGACTCCAGTGTGTACTGTCCTTAGAGGCCGAGGACCCCTTTCCACTGGCCTGCACCCCTGTCTTCCGCTCCCTCCTCCTGCCTGGGTGCCCTGTTCAGGGAACCTGTGCTGAGTTGGCAGGTAGGGTAACGTGTTGATGTGTATGTAGACTTGTGCCCATCACAGTGAAATAGACCTGCCCATCTCTAGGCACCCCTGACACTTCCCTACCCCAGAGGGGACGCTGGGCAGCCTCCACCTGCAGGGTCGTCCCCTCCCCAGGCTCTGCTTCTGATCTGTTCCCAGGCTGAGGATTTTAGGGGTCAACAGATTCAGCATCAAGTCACCTGTTATCTTCTTGGTTCTGTGGGAATCCAGCTTTCACCTGGGCCCAGGCCCAGTCGTGGTTCTGGGCCCCAATTTTTCAGCCTACACCTTCCTTCTGCCTGAGTCCCTACTCCATCTTCTGTAAAATGAGCACAAAAATTGGGCCTCTCTCCCAGGCATCTCTGAGGATTCAGCGAGTTCCCAGCAAAATTCCCAAATGTGGTAGGAGCTCCATAACGTAGATGGCTTCTCCCAGACCCCTCTCGATCGGCTCCCCCGGGCTGTGCAGCTGAGTGAACTGGTTTACAAGGCCTTGGCCAGGCAGCCCACAGCCAAGGCACACGGAGCGATTCCCCACAGCCACCATCAGCAGTAAAGGTGAGGGGGTAGCAGAAGCTGTCGCTGATTGAACGCTTTCCCAAGGCATTCAAAACCCTTGGCCTGCAAAAGTGGTGATCCTCACATGAATCTTGCAAGAAGGTTTTCTGAATCCTGTTTCAGAGACGAGGAAACCCAAGTTCTAGCTTCTTAAATACCCTGCCTGGTCCCATAGCTACTGAGTGATGGAGCCTGGATTTGAATCCAGCCCCCATTCCCAAGCTGGCTGGGATCTCTTCACCACCCGCTCTGTGAGACACGGCATCACTCAGGCAATGGCTGGCCAAAGGCTCATGGGGACCAGGGGAGGAGCGCTGATTCTAGAAGCAAAGGACTCAAAATGTCAAGGCCAGGGCAGCGAGGCATGCTCCGATGAACACAGAGAGCAAGAACAAGGCAAACGGCCCTGGGGACCCAAGACCTGGCAGTGGGAAGACAGGCAGGCAGAACCCCAAGCACACCTGCTCCCCAGGGTACGGTTCTGATGGTGGAAGCGAGAAATGCCAGAGAAACACAGTGGTCCGTGGGTGTGCAGGGAGAGGAGCTTATGCAAACCCTTCAGGACAATACACTTTTCCAGTCTAACAGCACCTGATAGTAAAAACTTCACATGCCACAAAAATCCAACCTCTAGGTACGGCCTGCCAACATGTCAGGGAGCCCTCAATGTCCATCACTTTTCCAAACCAAGCTATTTCTCCCAGAATCCCACCAACATGCCAGGCAACATGCAGAATGGTCCAAGGTCAAAGACACTATTCCAGGCATGAATTTTATTGCTAACCAGGTGACACTTGAAGAGGCTCAGAAATGGGGCGAGAAAAAGTCCCTGGTTGTGATTATTCAGTGCGGCCTGGGAAGAAGAAAGGGCTCTTTGTGGAGCCATGAAAGAGATCCAGATAGAGGCAAGCCCCTGGCCTCCCGAGCAGAAATCGGCTTTTCCATCAGCAGGTTCTGCTCTGCATGGCCAGTCTCATTGTGCCTCTGCATTCCGCCAGGGGCCAGAAGAATACATCGGATACATCGCCTTCTCAGCGCAAGGCATGTGTTTCTACACAAGGACTTGAATGTAGACCTATTCCAGCCATCATTATTTAGAAATATTTTGACAAACAGTTCCTCTAAAGATACTGCTATTTCCATCCCCTCTTTTTGTTGTTTATCTCTTCCCTCCTCCCCCTCCCGCCCCCTTCTCAGGAACAATGTCATCCTCTAACGCAGTTTGTATTGTAAGGCAAGGGCAACACTGAATTGAAATGCAGGAGTGGGGGCCTTGTAGGCAGAGAAGGCATGTGTCCACGTCAAGAGCGTAAATTCAGATGGCCACCAACAGATCAGACCACCAACAGATCACATTTCCCACAATCATTCTCCTCCCACTCTGTCCACCCCACACCCATGTCTTCCTCCTCTGTCTCAGCACTCGAGCTGCGGTGGTGAGTCCATGAGCCCTCTTTCCACCCCAGGGACCAGGATACTCAATAAAGATGTTTCTAGAAGCAGTGGGTGGCCAGCAGTGGAAGGTCAATAGAATCAGGTGGGGGCCACCGATTTAGGAAGAAAAGCACCCAAAATGTCAAGGTCCGGGGCAATGAGGCATAAGAGAGAAGGTCTCAATTCTTGAGGGGTTTTTGTTCTGGCTAAGTAGGTGAGACAAGCATTTCAGCATGTCACTGAGGCTGTGGCCTCTGCAGAAGGAAAGGCCGTTGGGCTGACAAATGTGGGAGAGCTAATAAAACACACAGCTGCTGGCCCTGGGCAGTGGGCAGGGTTAGCTTGATCCCAAAGGGACTGCTGTCCATTCCCTCCTTTTCTATGAACGTACGCTCTTCTCCCATAGAGAAATAAACTGTGCCTTCCTCTCCTTGAATCTGAGCTTTCCTTAGTGACTTTGCTTGACCTGTAAAATGTGACCGAAGCAATGCTTGGGACTTCTAAGGCAAGATCACAACAACCTTGCAGTTCCTCAGCCTCTAGGGTCTTGGGGCCTTAAGCTGCCATGTAAGACCCACTACCCTGGGGCTGTCATGCCATAAGGAAGCCCAAGGTGCCACATGGAGAGACTGAGCAGAAAGAGAGAGACATGCCAGGCTACCCTCCAACTGGTTTCAGCTCCCAGACATCGTAGTCATCTGGACTGCAGCCACAAACTTCCTGGAGCAGAGATGAGCCATTACCTCGGTGTTAAGTGCCATTGAATTGGCTCCAACTCCTGGCGACCCTATGAATGAGTGATGTCCACCATGCCCTGTCCTCAACAGCCCTGCTCACATCCTGGAGACTCATGCTCCCCGTCCCCCCCCCGCCCCCCCCCCCCCACCGAACCACCCTTGCTGCTCCTAAGCTTGCTGGGGCTTCAAGCCTGCTATCCAGCCTGTTGCCAGTTGCCCCCATGGCTGTGGAGCACTTGGAATGTGGCACTGACACTCAGTTCAATTACTGAAAACTTTTAAATATGTTTGGGACAATTTGAATATATTAATCTACCTTTTCACATGAAAAATACTTGTGTCTGAATTTAGCATCCACATTGAGATGTGCTGTAAGTGTTAAGTACACACTGGATTTTGAAGACTTTGTACAAAATAAAAAATATTAAATATCTCAATAAGTTTTTGATTACATGTTGAAATGATCATGTTTAGGATATACTGAGTTAATACAGAGAGCAATGAGCAAAAAATATGTCTAAAATTAATCTCATTTTTTCTTTTACTTTTTAAATGTGGCTGCTAGAAAATTTTAAATTATGTGTGTGGCTTGAATTCTGTTTCTATCAGACGGAACTTACGTAGATCACTCATCTAGCACATGATTGACAATTCAGCCCCACCCTATTATTCCCTCCCCGACATTCTCAGGCTCAAATGCTGAGGCTTACATGTGACCCATACCTGGCATGCTGATCTCCATATGATACATGTATGTTTGCAAGTTCATGTGTGTATTCATGTGGCCTTGTGCACATATGTTCTCACCCACGTACATATGCATGCATGCCTGCATCTGAACCTCTATGTTTTCAGTGTTTGAGCACCCGGGAGGGTCCCCTGTGTGAAGACATGCACAGCCCAGAGCCCATGTGGAGTTGACATGGGGACAGGGCCTTGGGCGGGAAGCCTCAGGCTGGTTGTCCACCCCCAGGGGAAGTTGAAACAGGCAGTGCTTCCTTGGCAAGTTGACAAGAATGTCATGTAAGATTGAACCAACAGCCGCCCTGAAATCAAGATAGATGATAGATCCTTCTCACCCTCACCAATGAGGCCCGTCACTCTATCACTGCAGAGGAAATTAAATTGCTCTGGTACCGTTTGCTGTTCCCAAAGCCAATTTGGTCACTGCTCTGTAGTGTGTTATGCACTTCTGGGTGGTGTCTTATTGATCATTTGGTTTATTAATAAATTTCTGAGGTCTGGTCTGTGGAGCTAACCACACCACAGGAAATCAGGAGGATGTCCTTGTTTTTTCCCCCCCTGCCCCCAAATATATAAAACAACCCATCCATCCATCCATCCATCCATCCATCCATCCATCCATCCATCCATTAATTGAATCATTCAGTCCTTCAGCCAGTCTATATTGAGCACCTCCCATGTGCTGGGCAGAGTGTAGAATAAAAAGTGAGAGCCTGGAAAACCCAGTTTCAACAACAGTACGTTGGCTGGAAAGCCCACCTCTAGGGCTCTGGGGCACCTCACCCAGCTGGCTGTCCTAGGCCCCCAGACCCCACTCCAGGCCTCCTAGGAGCCTTTTGCCTCGGCCTGGCTAATGGGCGTAAGTTAAAGGAGCAGTGCTGATCTAGTTACCGAGGGCTCTAAATTCCTACCACAAAAGGTAGGCATAGCAGAAGCTTTCTCCATCCCGTCCATGTACCATCAATCTTCATAGTGAAGGTGCCTGATTGAGGCTGCCTAGGGTGTAGATGGGCAGAAGCAGAGGGACAGGGACGGAGGGAGGAGAGAAGCTCTGTGGCTGAGCTTTGGCTGCTCTGATCCTGCCTACGAATCCTGCTTCTCTAACATTTAAATCCAGCAAACCCCAAGCCTGCAAAGCAAACCACAATGGTGATGGCATGTTGGAACATCCCAGGAGTCAGATATAAGGATGAGAAGAAACATGGATTTTTAAAAAATATATATTTTATTGATTTTTTACAGAGAGGAAGGGAGAGGGATAGAAAGTCAGAAACATCAATGAGAGAGAAACATGGATCAGCTGCCTCCTGCAAGCCCCCCAATGGGGATGTGCCCGCAACCCAGGTACATGCCCTTGACCGGAATCGAACCTGGGACCCTTCAGTCCGCAGGCCGATGCTCTATCCACTGAGCCAAACCGGTTAGGGTGAAACGTGGATATTGAGAGCATCTCTATGCACCTCCCAGAAAATCCCTCTCCCCAACTTAATTCCTCTCCTCTATAATGTAGACTGTTAAGGGATTCTGATTTCTGCTGTGTCCCCTGAGCCTAGCTCAGTGCCTGGTATATAGTAATTGTTCAAGAAACACTGTTGAATAAGTAGATTTCTAGTCCTAGGATCACTCCTAGAAGAATTCTTGGTAATAATCCAATTCAGAAACAGCTGAGGGTATCATCTATTTATTCAGCGATCATTTATTAGGCAGCTCTTGGTTCCTGGCACTGTGCTAGGTGTTAAGACTTGCGATGAGACTATTCAACTAGATAATTAGACTATTCAACAATATGCATCAACCTCCCACTCTGTATCAGGCACTGGGGTCTGGATTCTGGACATCAAGAGTGAGTAGGGCAGAGAATCCTACCTCCACAGAGCTTATATGTTCCCCTCCACAGGAGATAGACAATAATCAAGTACATAGTCAATAAGCAAGATGATTCCAGATTTATAGGTGCTCTAAAGGAAATATGCAGGTGTTGTCATGCAGAGCAGCTGGGTGGCCTACTTCAGATACGGGGTAGCTAGGGAGGCCCTCTAGGACCTGGAGATTGAAGAGAGAGAGCATAGCAAGTGCAAAGGCCCTGGGGCTAGAAACAGCTCAGTGGGTTTGAGGAACAGAAAGGAGGCCAGTGCAGCAGGAGTGCTGGACTGAGGCAACAACAATGTAAGATGAGGTTTGACGAGTCACTCCCATCTGGGAGAGGCAGACAAGCCAATAATCAGAGCAGAGTGGTAAATACTGCAACAGAGATGGAAACGTGGGGAAGCCCTAACCCCAGCCTGGAAGAGGCTACACTGGCAGCCAAGTCTTGAGACTTGTACTTAAAAATCTCTCTTCAGTCCGGTATGGCCTCCTGTCCTGTCTCCCTGGGCTTTGCTCCAAGACCCCCTCCTTTCCATGCCAGGAGCAGGGGCTCTGGAGTGGTGCCAGCTGCACCCTGCTCCGGCCCAGAGCAACGTCCCCCAAGTGATTCTCCTGCCCTGAAGCTTCTCGAAGCCTCTGCTACTGCCACAGAAGCTGCTGGGTGGCAGCGCCTAGAGTTACCTGGGGTGAGCGCACTTGGCAGATGTCACTGCACAGGGTAATATCACCAACATGGCGAGTCCCTTCCTTTCATCTTTCTGGTCTCCCTGGAGCTTTTACTGTCATTGAGCCCAGCATCTAGCAAATAGCTCCATTGCTGCCTTTTATCTGTTTGGCTTTCAACTGGAGACACTCTCTCCAGGGGCCTTGCCTGGCAACAGCACTCTTTAGAACTACAGCATGGGCTTGCGAGGTGTTTGAGTAGCAATAATAATAACAACAATAATAAATTAATTGTGTAATAATAGCTGTAAAATCAACTCCCCATTTATTAGGGTTCTGGGAATTCCAGGCACGGTGCCCCATTTTATGTATTTCTTACCACCACCTTATAAGGCAGGTATTGATATGAAGCTCAGAGAGGTTAATTAATTTTGTAAGGTTGCACAGTAAATAAGTGCTAGAACTGACATTAGATCTAGGGCTGTCCACTTCCATGGACTTTTTCCTCTTTATGCTGGTGGTTCCCAGCTCCAAGCTGGTTATATCAGAACTAGAAGCCCGGTGCATGAAATTCATGCACAGGTAAGGTCTCTAGGCCTGGCTACCGTAGGTCCCCCCCTCTGTGGGGTGACCAGTGGGGCAATTGGGGGCTCCCCACTCGCATCCACCTTGGCTGGCCTGGGGCCTGTGGGCTGGGTGCAGCCCTGGTGGTCAGTGTGCATCATAGTGACCGGTCGTTCAGCCAGTTGTTCTGCTGTTCGATCAATTTGCATATTAGGCTTTTATTATATAGGATTATCAGGGGAGTTTATTAACAATTAAGAGTTCTGGTTCCTCACCCTCAGATTCTGATTCTGTAAATTTAGGGGGAGGGGGCCAGGAATCTGTGTTTTTTAAAGTTTATTTCTACTTTAACAGGTTCCCTTAGGAGATTCAGGGACAAGGCCAGGTGTATTTAGGTACACTTTCCATAGGTGTACACTCAGTCTTCAGGAGCAGAAGGCAGAGAGGAGGTGGTTTGGTGGAGAGGAGGTCTCCCAGAATAGCACATCCAACTCTCTGATCCCACCCCCACCTATCCTTTCCCAACCCCAATCAAGAGCCAGAAGCCGAACCCTGACCCCCCTTCTCCAGCTCTCATCTTCCTCCTGCAGTGGAGAACAGCAAGAAAACAGGGTTGAGAACAGACTGAGCGAAAGGCTTTCAGGGGACACAGGAAGGGCTTGGGGACAAAGTGTCTGCAGTTGGAAGCCAGCCAGGTGAAAGGCATGAGAGAAAGTGGGTTGGGTGATTGGTGGGGTGTTCCCAAATTAAAACACTGAAGATGGTAGGCTAGCATGACTCTTCAATCACTGAATAACTATTTACTAAGCAGAGCATGAACTACCACTGCCCTGGAAAGGCATAGTAGGGCAGAGAGGAGCATAAACTGTGTCCTTGCCCCAAGCCCCCATCCCAGCACCTGGCATTCTTGTTGGCATGTGTTAATCCTATATCACAATTTTGAATAAATGAAGAACTTCAACTCTAGAAAGGGCAAGTCAAGGAACAACAGAAATGACTATTGGGACTATACAAAATGAAGTGTTAATAGATACAATAGAATGGAGGTCTATCCATTCTATTGTATCTGCAAAGTGCTTTTTTTTCCCATAATCACAGCGTTCAGATGGAGTAGGCAGAGCATTCACGGAGTGGCATCATCCCGTTTGTAGCAACGGTGAGCCTCAGAGAGGTGATGTGGAAACTCAGGCCGTCAGTGGTCAGGCAGTGCAGGAAAGGCCTCCAAGGTCAAGTGGAACGTGGGTGCAGGTGTCTGAGCAGAAGCACGCCCCATGGAAGTGGTGTCTGCTCAAAACCCAGAGGAGATTGTGGGAGGGAAGGGAGGAGGCAGGGACTGAAGTCTGGGACCTTTCTAACACCTAGTCTTCCTCATGCCAGCCTCACCCTCACCCCCAGTGCAGGCCCCACCCCCCTCCAGGAGCTACCCCTGGGTGACTCCGGAAGAACCTTTTGCTGCTGAGCTCCCTGTCTCCACACGTATTTGTTCTCATCTTTCTTTTTTAAAACATCAGAATGAAATTGTATTAAGAGAAAATCAATACCTACTACATAACCTGCAGCAGATAAATCAGAGAAGCTTACGGCCTCAGTGCCTTTTTTAAGGATTCCTCAGTGTCCCTTCCACCCGTGGCCAGGAACCTTTCTGTTATGGGGTCTTTAAGGAGCCACTTCCGGGAAGCCAGTCCCACACTCTCCTCTTGCCGGTGGCTTTGCTCAGCTGCCCCTTCTCTCCTCCCAGTTCACCTCTGCCAGCTCCAGCCAGGCCAGGGCCCACAGACTCCCTCTTGCCCCTCAGCCCCAGTTCACCAGCCTCTCCCACAGTCAGGCTCATCAGTTCCTTCAACACCTGCTTCCACGTCCCTCCTCCAAGAAGCAGGCACTTTGGATCAAAAGCCTCTGATCTCTTCTCACTCCTGTGTGACCCCAGGCACCCTGCATAACCCCTCTGAGCCTCGGGGCCCTTGTGGATAAAAACGTGGATAATGACACTATGTTCACTGCATTTTGGGGCCAAGGATACAGCCCCTAGCACATGCTCAGTGCCAGTAAGCTCTGAGTAATGTTTGATTCCTTTCTCTGGGCCCACCTTGGCTCTGCTCCTTCATTCCTCCTCTCTGGGGACTTCAATGCCAGCTAGTTTATCCTAGGAGCAAAGCAGCCTGCCCCTCTCTCCTCTACTAGTGCATCCAGTGTGGTGGGCATCAAGTTCAGTCTGGAGGGACAGAGCGGAATTCTGTATGTAATGAGCACTCCGTGCATGTCCAAGGGAGGTGGGAGCAGAAAGGTAGAAGAAGGAGAGAGAAGGGACAGGGAGGGAGGGGAAGGGAAAGGAGGGGAGAGAGGGGGAAGAAGGAAGGGAGGGCAATGAGGCATCAGTCTGTGTTCCCTGGTCTGGACTTCCCTTCCTGTCCACCTCTGCTCTCTCTTGAGGTGATAGGGGGCTTCCAGGTAAGAACCTTGGTTACAGAGGCCCCATCCGTGCTGCCCACAAATGCCCACCCTGGCAGGTGCAGCATGGGGGCAGAGACAGCAGAGGCAGCCTGTCCTGATGCAGGCAGCTATATATGGCCAGGGGAAAGAAGCATTTGCCTTCCTCAGGTTTCCATCTAGCCCCCAGCTCTCCAACCTGGGCCTTGCTGAGGGGCAGGCCTGTTCGGCATGCATGGGGCCTCCAGCCTGGCTATAGGTGGGAGGGAAGCAGGACAAGAGCCCTCTGGGAATGACTGGGCTCCTACCAGGTGTACTGGTTGATAATGCGGATTTTTTCAATAGATGGAGTTACACATATGTTGATATATATGCGATTTGATATGTATGCTATTTTGTTGTATTGACAACAAGCTTCAAAACTTCATATGTCAACTTTTCTGAAGGTGTTAACATAGATATTTTTACGATTAAAAATGTTGAATTTCGTGCCAAAAAATTAGCATTTGAGGGAAGTTTTAATTCATTACTTTATTTTGAAGAAAAGTGCTACTGAAAGTTATTCTATACTTCAGGAAGCTTATGGTGAACCTGCTCCATCTCAAGATACTTGTGAACGCTGGTTTAAACGCTTTAAAAGTGATGATGACAATGTGAAAGACAAAGAACGTCCAGGTCAATTTGAACCACACTTTGATCATAAAACGACAATAATGGGCCAGAAGACACGGCAAAGTAATTTTACTTCATGATGACGCACCATCACACACTTCAAAACCAGTTAAAGACACATTAAAAGATCTTGGCTGGGAAATATTAACCCACCCGCCATATTCACCAGACGTTGCTCCTTCAGATTACCACTCGTTCCGATTGATGGCACACACACTTTCTGAGCAGCACTTCAAAACATACAAAGAAGTGGAAAATTGGGTCTCTGAATGGTCTGTCTCAAAACAAAAAAAGTTCTATTGGGACGGTATCCACAAATTACCTGAAAGATGGGGGAACATGTAACTAGTGATGGACATTACTTTGAATAAAGCACTTTTGATGTTTCTCTTGAAATTATTAACCGGTACACCTAGCACAGGCCTCCTGGGTGGATGGATAGTCAGCTGCTGCAGCTGCCTGGCAGGCAGGGAGCTGGAGGCAGCTGAGGTCTTTGTGGAGATGCCAGAGCCCGCACTCACCTAGACCTGTCCCGGGAGAGCCTTTCTCAGCTGGACTCCTCAGAACTCTTCAAGATGAGAAGAGGGAGGAAGGGAGGGCCTTAGTCTCTGGCCCCTTCCTAGACATTCACAATGCAGTGAGCACAGGGAGGCTCTGCGGAGTCCTGCAGCAAGCACACCTGTTTAATTTGAACTCATTGCTTCCCAAACCTCTTCTATCACGGAAACTTTTTTCTTGAGGGCATTTAATTCACATCTTGTGGAAACTAGAGTGTTTTGTAGGACGCATTTTGGAAATGCCGAGGTGGATGAGGGAATAGAATTTTGGCACTGGAGATATTAGAAGGGTCACCGAGTTCCCTCTGGAAAACTCCTACCCATCCTTTGAAGCCCACTTCAGATGCCTTCAGGCTCTCTGTGGTGTTTCCCTACCCGCCTCGGCGAGAATTAACCAGTTGTTCACCCGCCCCGTGGACCTCCCACACCACTCCATTCTGTTCTGTCTGCGTGGAGTTGGTTGTGCGTGTGTCCCGCTAGACAGGGAGCTCCTTGAGGGCAGGAACTTTATGTAGCTCAAGTTCGTCTCCCTACCACATGGCATGTAATAAGTGCTCAACGCACATTTACCAACGGAATTCAGTGCAGCACCTTCATTTACAGAGAAGCAAGCTGGGGTCTGGGGAGGAGCCAGGCCCTGCCCAGTGGTCAGCAGCTGGGCATGTCCAGGTGGGAGGGTATCACCAGGCTTCCAGGTCCCCCTGAACCTGACCTCGGTCTCTTCCTCGACACCAAGCCAGTTGTCATGAGTGCTGGGTTTTCTCTCTGCATTTCTGTTAACAGTCAAGCAGGGAAAGGACTCAGGCAGGGAGAGGCCATAGCGAATCCATCCTTTTGGCTCAGCAGATGTTCGGGTGGTCACTCTGTTCCCACCTAACCACCTTGCTGATGTCACTGATGGCTGCAGGTTTGGTGAAAGGGCTGATGCCCCGGACCATGGTCCTGCCCTCAGCCTGGTGGGGAGAGGATTGTGTTTCCTCTTGTTCTTTTGTGTTGGAGGCTGACTACTAGTGTCCTCGAGGGGAGAGTAGCCATCGATTATATAGGCATGTTTGTACGAAACAAAAAGGATATACAGCCAAGATTGCTTGTTTATGTGAATAAACAGACTCTGGGAGGGCACCAAGAAACGGACAACCTTGGAGCCTCTGGAGAGAGGAATGAGGTGGCTGAGAGCAGAGAAGGGAGGGACGTTTTCAGGGTGTATCCTGAGCCCTTTTTGACTTTTGCATCATGTGCAAGTTCTGTGGCATCTATTATATATATATATATATATGAAACTTAAAAATAATTGTAAAGAATAACACAAACCTGGGTGCCTGATCACAGAGTTTTGCTTTAACGATCAAGCCAATTTTAGCTCGTCTCAGGAAAGTTGAACCCATGGCCAGCGGCGTTCAACCTTCCTTTGCTCGTTTAGCATTCCCATAAGGTGGTTCTGCATCATTACTCCAGGTTTCTAAATAAGGAAAGTAGGCCTGAGTCCAGCCTTCCCCTAAGATGCCACGAGTCCAAGCCATCCTTCCCCAACCCCTTTCCTGGGATACCAGAAGCTTCTTCAATCTTCCCGACACAAGAAAGTCTTGAAAACTGTGGGCCCAGCAGCTCCAGCCCCTCCTGCTAGGTCCCCAGTCCAGCCTCCAGCCCTCTTATCCTCTCTGCCCCCTCCTGGGCTCAAGGACTCTCAATGCAAGGTCAGGGGCAGAGTACACAGTCCCAGGGCACAGGGCCTGCCCCTCTCCACCCCACTCCCTTCCCCTGCCCCAAGGAATAGCTCGATAGCTCAATTCCGATGACAGGAGGACTGAACCCGGCACAGCAGTGCTGACAAGTTGCCTTTTACAACAAACCCCACAATTAGGCCCTGCAAACAGCACCACTGGCGAGTCCCTGTTATCAGGCAGGGAAGTAGCTTATGTCCCTGGCAACCAATTCTTGGGCTAAAAATAGGTGCCTATGGGTTCACCTCTTCCTGCTCAGTGTCCAGTCTCTGCGGGTGCCAGGAAGGAAATTAGTCTGGGGTCCAAGTCCTGCCTGGGTGCTGGGGGTCAATGTCAGGGTTAACCTAGCTGTAATTAATGAGACAGTCAAGGGATTATCCAGCAGGGTGGGGTGGGGCTGCCTTCTGTGGGGGAGCGGAGCCAGGCTGAACTGTTTTATTTTAATCCTACAGGCTTTTTGAGTAGGAAGCCACCTTCCAGCAATCTCTCTGATTGGTCTCCCAGAATACTACCCTTTCTCCCACCGAACCTCCCAGCAGCACACCGTCATTCGGGAGTACAATGGGCTAGGAATGGGTGCCAGCCCACTTGTCACCTTGGGCCGGTCACTTCTGCCTGGTTTATAGCTTCCTCATCTGCAGAAGGAGCGATCAGTGAGTCCATCTGTTTATGTATTAGATTCTCAGACATGTGGACTCAGCTTCCAGTATTTTGTCCCAAATGTCCTCACACACATCAAGGTCCCTCAAATGCCAACACATGAACGCACAACCCCCCTCACAGACCGTCAGGTGGCACATCCAGAGCGGCAATCCTTTGTCAGACCCTAAGTGCTAATTATTCCCCTGGAAAAAAAAATCACTTATAAGTATTTTTAAAGTCCAGTTTAGCTCGAAAAATTCCAAAATTCCTATTTTAGAGCCACTTTCCAATAGTAAAACACCAACCATTCCTATAAAACAGGTCGTTCGTGAAGTCTTGCCAGTCAGCCACATCTTAGTATAAATGAGTCTACAAAGCCCTTTCCTGGAGGGGGAGGACGTGGGGTCTTGGGGTCCCTCATGAGGGGCCTACTATGTTAGAATAGTGAAAAGCCTCACCTGGCTCCCTACCACCCCTCTGAGGAGTCCCCACGTGGAAGTCAAGGGCCCCCATAAACTGTGGCCCTGCCCATCTTTCCAGCCTCAGACCCTCCTGGCACGTCCTGCTCCAGGCTCACAGGACTCCTGCTTGTTCTCCAAGCAGACCAAGCTCAGTCCCATCTCTGGTCCTTTGCTCAGTGGTGCCTCTGCCTGGAATGCAGCTCCCCCTTCCCTGCTCCATCCCCACACCACGTTTCTCTGTTGGTTGAAATTCTATTCATCTTTGAAAGTACAAATCCACTGTCTCCTTTGTGAAGCCTTTCCTATCCCCTGGCTAGAATGAGTCCCTCAGGGTCCCTCCCCTCAGTCTAACAGCATTTGGAATCAGGCAGTGTCAAAGCCAGAAGAGCCTTAGGGACCATCTGCACCAGCATTTCCCGAAATATTTCGCCTGTGACCTCTGGTAAGCAATCCACTCTATATTGTGACCCCACACACACACAAAGAGACAGACACATACATAAGGCACACATTCACACAATGCATACACATACACACTCAACCACACACAGGAATCTATCTACAAGTGCACCCACAAGCAAACACACATGTGCACATGTACCCACAACTGAAAGAAGTTTGTCTATGTAATACTTTTCTCACCTCTCCTATGTGCAGTGCGCTGATTCTGATATGTGGCGTCTCTTTTCGGAATGCTGCTTCTGACTCACTAAATCCATTTCACCATCTTGTAATGGATTATAAAACTGCAGTTTGGAAAATGCTGACCTAGTTCAACCCCTTATTTTACAAATAGAAGTACCAAGGTCCAGAGAGACGAAGGCACTAGCCCAAGGTCACACGGCTGGCGGGTGGCATAACCCAGACCAGACTCCAGCTGTGCTGGCTACACAGTAGCCACCTCTCCTCTCACACTTGGAGCCCTTTATGTTGCAGCTGCTCTTGCAAGATTTTAGCGCCACACAAAAAGGGCCACGTCTCCACCACCCCTCCCATGAAGCCTGGCCCACAGGGGGGACCAATAAATGGCTCCATCGGATTGCCGAAATGATGATGAGAAAGGGTTTGGGAAGTCAATGACGGACCTGCCAGAGTGAAGGATTAATAAATGCAGCACCACAGCCTGGAGACCCTGCTGTAGCTCATTAGTGAGCCCAGGCTTTCCCAGGCTTTAGAAATGCTGAAATTGCCAGTGGAGCAAAAATCCTACTGCTGAGTAGGGGGAGGGGCAGAGGAAGAATGAGGGAGGGTGGAAGAGAGGTGGGGCTGTCAGGGAGGGGATGCTGGAGGGAAGACGAACAGGGGCAGCGGTGCCTGGGATGGGGCTCAGGGGGTGAGCGGGGCTGTGGTTCATTAAAAATCTGAACAAGCTCTAGAGAGAATGGAACTGGGGTGTCCTTTGGTCTCCTCCTGTCATTCTGGGAGAAGCAGCTCAGGAGGTAGGCGGGGCGAGGCAGGGATGTGCACAGGGAGAGGTGAGAGATGGTGGAAACGTAGACATGAGCAAAGTGGACATAGCTCTGCTGAGTTAATGCCAGATGCAATGCTGCTCAGGGGAGGCCGGAAGCCACTTGAGGCCTCCACAGCCCTCTCCCCTCCATTGCCACCTCCACTCCACCCTGGGAGCGGCACCTCAGAGAGGGACAGTGTCTCATCTGTCCACCAGAGTCCCCTTGTGGGAAATTAGAACTGGGGGTGGGCAGCCTGGGGGGACAAGACGAGCAGCTACTTTGCCCACATGTCCTCAACTGAGAGGGACTTGGAGTTGGCAAGCACAGACTTCTCAGGTTGGCCATCCCTGGTAGGTAACCCCTACGCCCGCTGTGATTGGCACAGATGCAGGATGTCACAGGGAGTGCAAGTAGGGTGTCCTGGCAGGAGCAGGAGCCTGGGCATTGGTTTATTTATTCATCTGATAAGTATCTACGGCGCTCCTGCTATGTGCCAGGCCCAGGGCCAGGTGTGCTGGATTGCAGTGGTGAACAAGACATGGTGCTTAGCATGTAGCAGGGAAAGCAGACTTTGGGCAGGCTGCTTCAAGTGGCAAGGGGAAGGGAGATTTAAGGTCAAATTTCCCAAGACAAAGTTGAGGCATCTAGGGTCCAGATGAGGAGCCCTCGTGTCTGCAGTTTGGTGGGGTCTCGGTCCCAGCTCTGCAGCATTGGGAATTATGTTATTCCAGCTGTCTCCAATGGGATGGAGCTCGGCAACGCTGACTCACAATAAACAAACCTTCCAGAGACTGAGTCATACATCAAAATGCCAATTTGCTTTTCTCTAATGGAAACGTATTTGGCAACTTGCTTCAGGATTAGAAACCCTGGATGCGGATCTCAATGCCACGTCACACCAGTGAAGGGACTTGGAGCAGACCTTTAGTCCTCTATGAGTCCTGCTTTCCTCCTCTGAAAATAGGGATCAGAGTCACTCCTGAGGGTTGTGATGAGGATGAAGTGAGCTACTGCATGTAAAAGTGCCTCATTTCTCTGTAAGAATATCTATACACCGGTTAGCGATGTCTTAAATTTGCATTTATTTTGTCATAGATGATGAATGCCCATGGTACAAAATTCCAAATGCATCAAAGAATATAAGTTGACAAGGGAGTCTCCTTTATGTTCCCTTTCTTGGAAAAAATAAGTAAAAATCATGACTTTAAAAATGTTTTGTTATAAAAGAATTACGACTTTTCCCCCAAAAAGACTTCTTTACATTATAAAAGTAACTTATGTGAAAAATGAAATAAAATCCAAAGACAACAAAAGGAAATACAATGAATACTTGTTCTTTCTCCTGAGCCTGCAGGCTCACAGCCGGAGGTAACTGTGGTCGATGGTTTCTCTGTTCCTTTAAGGAGAATTATTATTACTGACTCCCGGTGCGCCTTTCAGGACATAGTCTGCTCAGGAGACCAGGTTATAAATGAGGACATGAGGGATTAGTCAGGAAGTGGGCAGACACTGGGCAGTTCCCAGGGGACATTTCTATCAATGTAGGGCCATGGAATCAATTGCTTTTCTCCATTCCAGGGAGATTTATCACCCACCCCCCCACCTACCCAACCAGCCAGTCAGCCAGCCCTTATGATGGGGCCCTCTGCCAGGTGCCGTGGGGAATACAAGATGAATGAATGAAGCATGCTATCTTCTCTTGCATCATCTATCAGTGGGACAAAGGACAGAGGTCCGTGAATTTATGCAAGTCTGAAAGGGACAGGAGAGTTCCCTAACATGCCATCCACCACCACTACCATTTCACAGATGGGATAACTGAGAAGGAGAGAAGATGCAACCTGCCCAAAGTCACACAGGGAGTGGACAGCTGGGCCAGGACTGGAAGGCAGGTTTGGGGACACAGCCCTAACGTAAGGTGGGGCCTGATGCAGGGAAGAAGTTGGCCTGGAGTCCAGAGAGGGGGTCTAGCTGCTTTGGAGAAGGGCAGGCACCAGGCAGCCAGCAGAGCTGGGGGAAGGCTCCATGGCAAGGAATGGGGGTGTCCAGGACTCATTCTGGCTTCCACCGGATGTTTACAGGGAGAACCCAGAGAAAGTCAGGGAAGGTATGTTGGCAGGAGGTTCTTGTCCAGCCAATGGAGGCCATCCTTGGGAGCTTAGCAGCCACAGGCCCAGGCCCCAGGGTACCCCTGGAGTCATGCGGTCACAGCTGGAGAGGCGCAGGCAGAGCTTAGCATTGCTGCTTTGTCTTGGAGCCCTCTGCCTCCTGCTCTCCCTTGCCCCATAACCATATTCTAGTGAGGTTTGGGGAGACCCCCAGGTGTCCTCCTGACACCTCTACCAACAACACCTCTACCAACCCTAGATGCCTCTAGCAGGCTGCCCTCCGTTGGTGTCTCTGCTCATTTGTTTCGGGTTGCCTCACATCCTGCCTTTACCCCTTGTCCTGTCTGTTCAGCCAGGCTCCCTGGGGAGGCCTCATGTCCCTCCAGTTCACTGGGGTCACACACAAGAAAAGATTCATTGTGTACTCGCATTTGCAAGCTCAGCTCTGAGCAGCCTGCATCAACCAAGGTCTTAACAGGAAACAGATGGCCCACTTGAATCCAATCATTTGAGAAGGGTTTACTAAAGGGACTGTTTATAAAGGTTTATACAGACTGAGGAGACAGACCACAAGGTGTCACGCAGTATTCTGAAGCCAGTGAAAGCTAACTGTTTTTAGAGCCAAGGGGACCAGGGAGAAGGAAGTTAGTAAAACCCTGAAGGATAGTCATGGAGAGAGGTTGCTATGAGAGCATCAGTGACTTAGCCAGCACATGGCCACCCCACAGAGAGAGAGAGAGAGCGAGAGAGAGAAAGAGAGAGAGAGAGAGAGAGAGAGAGAGAGAGAGAGAGAGAGAGAGACAGAGAGAGAGAGACAGAGAGAGACAGAGAGAGAGAGCTGGTGGGATAAGTTCCCCAACTCACTCTCCTCCCTTCTGCCGATCTACAGCTGGGTCTTCCTATTGGCTAGACCCACCAGGAAGTGGGAGGGTGAGGAAGCCCATTCATGCAATCACACCGGTCAGCCCTGGGGCACAGAGCAGGTAGGGAAAGGTGGAGGGCAGATGTGGAGGGCAAATGGGAGGTCCCCTACACAGCCATAATGACCTGCTTCATTAATGACATGCCCACTCTCGCTTGTACCCTCATGAGTCTTACTAGGCTCTATATCCTGCAAATGGATCCCCCACCTGTCTCAGAGGTATTCCCCTTCTCTCTCCCCTCCTCTATCCCATGACTCAGGAGCCCTCTGTGCTTCTCCCCAACCAGGCCTGCAGGTGGGCCTCAATAACTTCATCCCTTATCACCCCCTTGCCCGACCACATGGGGATGGAGCCATGTGGCCAGTCTCAGGCCAGTCTTGTCATGCAGAAGGGACTCAGGAAGGGGAAAGCATGAGGCCTTCCTCTTCTGAAATGAGCTGCTACTGTGTGGCCAGTGGGCCGAGCCCTGGTCAGCACTTCTACGGCTCAGGCATGCCTAGAGGTGTTGGCCCCCATCCAGCTGAGCCACAGGGGCCTGGCCAGATGGCAGCAGGCAAAGCTGGCTCTGAGCCACAGGCCTGGCTTTGGAAATCAGGCAATGAGTGGCCCACGGGAGGCAGCATATCCACAGGCACCTCAAGGCAGGGATGGCACGGCCCAGTCCCCAACCTTGCTGTGACTCATGGGACCTAGGCCTCAGATCTACTGAGTCTTGCAGGGATTGCAGGGCCTTGCCAGGCCTGAGGAAGGCAGTTCGGTGCAGTGCAGAGTCTGTCCACCTGCTCTTGGAAAAATTGCTTCCTCTTCTGGAAGATGAGATCCCAAAATGAGAGCTTCTCTAGAACTCCAATCTGTGAAACTGGTTCACACAAAAGTGCAGCCTCAGAGCTCCCTCCTAAGTGTCCCCATCACTACTTCCTCCTCCACCTCTAACTTCAGTCCTGGTGTCTCTTTGGAACCTTGGGGTCTCACATACAATAAAACCCTGGCCTATGTGCTTCCTAAGTGATCCCAGGCAGCATTCATATGCTATGAATTTTTAAATGCATAATAATAGACAACATGTTACCATAAACCCCCATGTACCCATCACCCAGATTCAGTTAACAAGTCATGGCCAATCTTCTTTCATTGATATTCCTACTCACTTCCTCCCTTCCCATATTATTTACAAGTTTGGTGTTTGGGTTTCTTTAAATTGCCGCTGGTTGATGTGTCTCAGTCTCTCTTTGTCTTGATCTGTGAATTGTAAGTGGCAGTGAAGCTCAGGGGTGCCAGTTTGCATGGCTTCTCTAGGGGCAGTGAAGACATTGCCAGGAATCTGGAGGAAAAATCTATTTTGTCCTGAGTCTTTTTGAATGCCTGAGGAAAGAGGAGGGAAAGAGTGAAAAGACTGGGCTAAGGCTCAGTGCTTATGTTTTCACATCAAGAAGCTGTAACACCCTGCTGTTGTGGCTCAGTGGTTGAGCATCAACTATGAACCAGGAAATTCGGGTTCGATTCCTGGTCAGGGCACACGCCTGGGTTGCGGGCTCAATCCCCAGTGGGGGCGTGCAGGAGGCAGCCGATCAATGATTCTCTCTAATCATTGATGTTTCTCTCTCTTTCTCCCTCTCCCTTCCTCTCTGAAATCAATAATAAATAAAAAATTTTTTAAAAAGAAGCTGTAACTGCTTATTTGGGAGGTCCCATCCATCGCTGGATGAGGCCAGACATCAGAAGTGGGGAGGTGCTTCACTGGTGATGAGAAAGATCCAGAAGAGGATGAGTGCCTACAGAGTGCACAGCCCTGGAGGCAGGAGCCTGGGGTCTAATCCACTCGAACAATGAACTGCAAACATTTCATTTGGCATCTGCTGAGACCAGGACTTTGCCAGAGACTGGGACCGCTGAGATGAATGGGAAGCAGTCTCTGCCCTACAGGAGCAGCTCTCAGCAATTCGGAGAAACAGACAGGCACATTGTATATTTAACCTCTAGACTTCAGTGTGCCCACCTGGAAAAGGGAAACAACAGCACCTTACCAATTAGACCAGCAGAAAAGGGACAAACTATATCTATGAAAAGGGTGGAGGGGGAGGGCTGCGTGCTCGCCTGGAGGGAGGGCGGGGGCAGGGGAGTGAGGAATGTTCATAGAAGAGCCCTCAAATCCTGGCTCTACCAACTACCAGCAGGGATCAGGGTCCTTAAGCAGGACACCCCCACCATTGGTGTTACCCCAGTGGCTTCCCTGAGGCCTTTGGAAATGATGGCGTTCAGGACATGTTCAGTGGAGAGCCCTTGATTTTCCGTGATTTGCAGGCAGAATAGAAAAATCTAGGTTTGCATCATAGCCCCATGGAAAGCCTGGGTTTCTGCTGTCCATGGTACCGATCTATTGCCTAGGTCATGGTGCCTCAACCTCAGCACTATGGATATGTTGAACCAGATAACTCTGCTGAGGAGGCTGTCCTGTGCATTATGGGATGTTTAGTGGTATTCCTAACCTCTACCCACTCATAGCTCTTCCCTCATTGTTGCAACCAGAAACGTCTCTAGACATTGCTAAACGTTCTCTGGGGGCAGAAGCACCAGGTTGAGACGACTGGTCTAGGCTAGAAGGATGCTATTTCTCTGTAAAGGTGTATGAGTGTGTGCCTTTCCTTTTGACTCTGCACATCCGGCTAGTACCTTTGATCTGTTTTCACTTCCAGGACATTCCCAGGGGGTCAATCTTTCAGAGGTTTCTTAAAAATAAACACCTTCAGTGGCCCTCTCAGCCACACTTAATAAATGCAAGCCCAGGGTAAGCACACTTGCCCACTATTGATACAGAATCAGACTTGAGTATAGGAGAAGGAGAAGCTTATAGGTCACCCAAGGAGCCCTCTGTGGCTGAGTGGCCCACCCCTGCCTGCTGTCACTACCGAACTCTGTCCTGGGCTTGTCTCTGCTCCTCCCTTTGTCCATCCACTGGGAAAAGAAAAATGGAAAGACTAGAACATCATTTTCCTGGAGCCAAGGCATCCTGGGGTGGCATCCCTGCTCCCTGGGGTTCTAGGCTCGGTTCACCTTTCAGTGGTACACTGGGAAATATCTGGAGTGGGAGCTAGGGACATCAGGTTGCAACACGTCCTGTGCCAAAGACAGCTGTGTGACCTTGGACAAGGGATCAGCTTCTGAGCTCAGCTTTCTCATCTGTAAAGTGAGGTTATTAATACCTCCTTCACAGGGTTGTTAAGGATTAAATGAGAAAATGTTTGTGAAAGAGCTTTGCATGTTACCAACTGTCATACAAACCTTAATTGGTATTGCTATTATCTGTTCTAAGTGAGAGAATGAATAATTTCAAGAATGAATAATTTCTCCTTATCCAAGGAGATCCTCAGCCTAGCACTGTCTGCCTCCACCTCTGCAAGGCCTTCCCAGTCACTGCACCCCCATCACGTGTCCCCATCAGACCAGTCTCCTCCCCTGGCCTCATAACTTGTTCCTCTGGCTGTGTGTCTCTAAGGGACACTCCTGCCTTGGAGGTCTCCCTCTGTTTTCATCTGTTCATACCCACTTACTTCAATACCCAACTTCTACCTCCTCTAGAAGATCTTCCCTCTGAAAAAGGGGCTGGGCTAAGACCAGTTAGCCCTCTTCCCTCAGCCAAGCTACCAACAACCCCACAGTCCCAAGCCAAGTTCAGCATAGTGCTTGGTAGATCAAGATGGATGATGATTGACACTGATAATGATAATATATTAGATTTAATAATAAAAACAGCTAATACTTTGGGAGCACTCAGTATGTGCCAGGAACCGTGCTAAGCATTTTATACAAGTTAACTTACTAGTATTTATTGAATGCCAGTTGGCCATGGGGGATTAAAGATCTGCCTCGGACCCCAGAACAAAAGATAGAACCTTTTTGGTTGACCCCAGGCAGAATTAATATTTCTGCCTCCATGCCCACAGTCTAGTATTGACTTAATTTTACTGGTTTTTAATTATTCATTAAAGTGGCTGTCTCCTCTTCCAGTCTGTGAACATCTTGAGGGCTAGGGCCCCGTTTTATTAATCTTTATTAGTCTTAGCATCCAACAGTGACTGGCACATAGTTGCTGCTCATTAAATATTTGTTGACTAAATGCACAGATGAATGGAGTAATTAACACCATCTCCCCTGATGTCCATGCAGTTTTATAAGCTGCCATTTCCCTGACCTCATACTTCAGAAGCATTCTAGACTAGTGTTAGTCCAAGCATGACCTGTCTGCAAACTATTTGCTGCCAGTTCGTGATAAGGTACGCACAGAAATTGAGTGAGCAGTTAGACATTTTTAAAGCAATTTGACAGAGTGTTTTATGTCCATTAGACCTAACAGTTTTAAAGATTGGATTTTTATTTTGTATGTCTTTCTTTTTATGTCATTTTTCTAATAATTCATCCCCACTGTATTTTGTGATAGTATCATTCTGCAATAGATTAGAAACTTAAAAATCAATACCCTTTTCTTTGGCACAAAGGCTGAGAAGTATGGTTCCAGATCCTCAACCTCACTGGAACACTCATGGTTAAAGCCAACAGAATCCCGTAGACTCAGCCCTCTCTTGCCGGGTCCCACCCATCACTACTTGTTACCACATCTAAGGGACATGGAACTGTCTTTTATTCCTGTTCAGATTTCTCATATTTCCCCTTTTTCCCAAATCTGGCCGGTTAAGGGAATGAAAGCTGTCGGTGGTATGGGACTAAGCAGGAAGAGGAGAAGGCCAGTGAGGGGTCAGAAGAGAGTTTGGGCAGGGTCAAGCTGGGAAGAGAATGCTGGAATGGAGCAGAAGGCTGCCCTGAAGAGGCTGTGGAGAAGCTGCCTAAGGAGATCACTCTAAGCCAGCAGGCTGGAGGGGCTGGAGGAGGGGGGAGTTTGAAAGGGGGTAAGCATGGAAGGCCTTGGCAAGTGGCATCTGAGCGGATGAAAGCTGGGATCTTGAAGGTGGAAGGATGCAGTTTCAGGACAAATGAAAGGAGATATGGAATCCTTTCTCAGAAGGGATGTTAAACACGAGGCTCTCATACCCCCCCTGAGGCGGTCAAGGCCAAAACGATAAATAAGTAGGTCATGATGTGGTACAGTAGCCTTCCTCCTCTCAGCTTAAGGGGGGAAAAGAGGATAATTTTGAGCCATCTGTAGCTGCCTCTTTAGAAAGAGAAGGTCTGAATCCCAGGCCAAAAAGGCAGCAAGAACAAGACTTGATTACATCCTGATCGATGGCATTAGCATATTTAAAGATCAAGTCAGAGGAAGATTAAGGGGCTCAGAAAGACAAAAGTTGATGATGTGTAATAAGCAGAGAAAAACATGAAATCTTGAAATCTGGAGCTGTCTGGTCTAGGAGAGCCAGCTCCAAGGTCTCGGGCAGGGCTGGGGAGCAATGCCTCTGCAGTGTCTGGGCAAACCTCCCTGAGGACCCGCCAGCTTTCTCTCCTCTGATTCCACAATCTCCTGCTGCTATGACCTTCTCATCAGGAATTCTGCTTTCCACAAAGAATTGCCTAGGGGAGGGACCATGCTGCACATCCATCTGAGCATCTGGTCACCTTGATAATGATGATGATGATAAGGATGGTGACTATAGCTAACCTTCTTTGTGCACTTGTTATGGACCAGGCACCCACCAGTCTTAGCCATTTTAAAATAATAATTCATTTATACCTACCTATGAGGTAGGTATTCCTAACCCCATTTTAAAGACAAGAAAACTGGCCCAGCCAGTGTGGTTCAGTGGTTGAGCATCAACCCATGCACCAAGAGGTCACCTGTTCAGTTCCAGGTCAGAGCACATGCTGGTGTTGCAGGCTCAGTCCCCAGTGGGGAGGGGAGCGTGCAGGAGGCAACTGATCTCAATGTTGATGTTTCTCTCTCATCGATGTATCTCTCTCTCTCTCCCCCTCTAAAATCAATTTTTTAAACCATATTTAAAGATCAGAAAATTGAAGCACTGTTAAATAATTTCCCAGGCTCATACAGCTTGTAAGCAGAAGAGCCAAGCCTCAAACTCAGGCTTTCTGACTCCAGAACTGCACTACACTAGACCACCTGCCAATTTTGTTGAGAACAATAAATTGGCAATCTGGTTGGTGCACCCATCTCTTTTGGGATTGGTTGGGGTGAGTGAGTGCCAAATCCAGCAAGACCAACTCTGGGGCACTAACCAAATGGGGGTTTTGCAAGACTCTAGACTGAGTTCTTTATCTAGAAAGTGCCACCCTGTGTGGCTAAGCCAGTGTGACCAGCTGGCATCCAGACAATGTTCCTCCCCACTTCAGAGCCCCAAACCTCATCAGGGCAGGTGGAGCTGGGAATCAGGAGGCTGAAGACTAGACTTACGAGCTCTGAGACTCTGGACACCACCGCCTGTGGGCCTCAGTGTCCTCGTGAGTAAATTGCATATTGGATCAAAAAAGCTCTTACAATAACTCCCTTTTTAAATGAAGAACCAGTTGGACCCATGAACGCACTGGCTCTGGCCCAATGTGCTGAGAAGTGAGTGAGCACGGCAGGGCACAGAGCCAGGGCAGTTAGGTTCATAGTTTGATTCCAAAGCCACCACTCTGGAACCGTGCTCTGCCAGGAGAGGCTACGGAAGGGGGAAAAAAAGGTAGGAGATGTCAGTTCTGTCCAGCAGGAAGCGCTGGAGGAGAAAGTTTAAGGGCTGGAGAAGACGTGAGCTGCTCGCCAGAGTTGGGGGTGCACTTGGGAGGTAATTAGCCCAGGCGGATGAAGACCCAAGGTCTGGCCAGGCGGCTGACCCTACCCTGGAGGCTCGGCCGAAAGGGGGCGCTGTGGCTTCCTCCGCGCCCTGCCCCTGGATTCCTAGTTGCTTTCCCCTGCTGTAACGCATTGCACGCCCGCTGTCCCTTCCGCAGCGTTCAGTCGCCGGCTAGTCTTGCAGGTCACTGCCGTCTACCCCTCTCTTGGGGTTACCAGGTTCAGCCCCTGGACAGGCGCTTAGTTTGTAGACTGAATGAATGAATGCATAAACGAGCAAACGAATGAATTAAAATGAATGAATGAGAAGGGTACCCTCGCAGAGCTTTCGCGTCTCTGCGCGCACCTGGCGCGTCAATGCCAAAGGCGCTGGGGGTAGGGCCCAAAGCCCCCCGCTGGAGTGAGGGCTGGCGGGGACCCGGTCCTGGCCGGCTGCAGGGCGGGAACGGCCCAAACGCAATTCCCATTTCTTCACCTGGTTTCCGAGGAGGCTCTGCTCAGTCTGGGCTGCCCTGTTCTCCAGCTTCTAATAGCCTCTCTCTCTTAGATACGCCTGAGTCCCTCAAGTCTCCCCCAGACTCCTTAGACTCCCCAGGCCCCTAGTGAAAGTCGGGCGGGAGGCGGGAGGCCGCCTCCTTTCCTGTCCTCTTCCTCACCCCCCCCACCCCCCACCCCCCAATCCCTGGCTTCTCCCTAGACTGCGGCGGCCGCCACCGCTGCCAGCGAGTCCCGCCGATTGCTGCAAACCCGGGGCGCAGGGAAAGGGGGTCAGCGCGGCTAGGGCGCTCGGAGCAGGCCCAGGGAAGAGAAGACAAGGAGGCGGGGAGGGAACAGAGGGGGGAAGCACAGAGGAGGGACCGAAGTGCAGGGGAGAAGGAGAGAGGGGAGGGGAGGGACGCCGCGGAGAGGGGGCGGGGAGCCGAGGCGAGTGGCTGGGCGGACCAAGGGGGAGGCGGCGGAGACGAGGCGGGCTCCCGGCGGGCGAGAGCTAAACGAGAGCCGGACTTTCGTAGGAAGGGGAGAGCGAGAGCCTGCCGGGCCCGGTCGGGCGGCGACAGAGGAGCCCAGCCGCTCACCCCGCCCGCCCGAGCCCGCAACCGCCGCGCGCTCCTCTGGGATGTCCGAGGGACCCAGGCGTTCAGGACGGTGACCGAGTGAGCCCGAGGATGGGACGGCGCCCGCGGCTCCGGCTCGTCAAGGTAAGCGGGAGCCGGTCAGCCCTCGAGGCGGCCGCCCCCAGCCTTGGGCTGGCGCGGGACGTGGGTGGACTGTGGGTGTGATGGGGGATCTCTGGACAGAGCTGAGCACAGGTCTGGGCGCGGCCGGTGTTTAAGGGGCAGCCCAAATCCCTCTCTCTGGACCTTTGGAGCCGGCGTGGGGTGGGTGGGGGAGAACCCAGGTGAAAAAAAGGAATCGTGGTGGCGAAGCTGCCGGGATGTTGTCGGGGGAGGGGTCCGCCCACCCAGGTAACCAGCTCTGTGAGGAGAAATCGCTTTAGGCTTTGCAAGTCCTAGCTTGGTTCCACCTCCTACCCCTCCAATGCAGACCTGGCCCGAGACTGGGGGCTCTGGAGATGGGCTCCCCACCCGCCTACCGGCCCCGGCACCCTTGCATTACTCCCCCACTCCGCACACCCCGCCCTGTCTCTTCCTGCCCCTTCCCTCCGCGAAGAGCTACAAATCCGAGGAAATAACTGTCCCCCGTGCCTCCGAGCCTTTGAGCAGTATCGCAGAATCAGGGAGGAGACGGTGCACCCGGCGCAGGGTACAGTTCCTCCGCAGCGCCGGCCCCCCGCGGGAGCGCAGCCTTTGCACTCGGTCCCCGAGCTGCGCAGTCGCCCGCGCCGGCTCGCTCCTGCCCCGGGTCTGGCGATGCGATTCTGGCGCCCGGAGTTTAGGAAAGTCGCCAGACCGCAAGTCCAGCGTCTGCCGGCTGAAGTTCGGGGGCAGGTGGGGGCAGCCCTCGGGTGGTGTGCGTCGGGAAGGGCTGGGGTCGACAGGCAGGCCCACGGCTAGTGACAGCCGCCACTTGCTATTGCCCAGCGTTTTCCAAAGTGGTCCCGAGTGCAGGGTGTGGGCACGCAAGCAGCAGACGGAGGGAGAGGCGGGTGGGCCTCCGCGCTGCGGCCGGGAAGCTCCTCACGGCTCCTGCCTGAGGATCCGGGCTCCGCAGGGTCCACGGTCTAAGCCAGCTTGACTGGGTTCAGTGCATTTAAAAGCGGTTACAGTCACAAGAATTGGGGGGGGGGGGGGGGAGTGACTTAATTTCATTTCCTTCCGTTATTAAACCAACTGTACGTATACCAAGTCGCAAAGTGGTTTGAGTGACACCAGCAAGATTTTAAAATGTAACTGCTGCCATTTCATCGGTTGAGATTTTACGAGTTACTGGGGCTTCTCCGTCCTCTTCCCTTCTCCCAAATATTTATAAGTTGTTTTTTAAAATGACTCAGGGTTGCCCAGCCCGCGTGGCTCAGTGGTTGAGTGTCCACCTATGAACCAGGAGGTCACAGGTCGAGTCCCATCAGGGCATATGCTCGGGTTGCTGCTCCATCCCCAGCATGGGGCATACAGGAGGCAGCTGATCCAGGATTCTCTCTCATCGTTGATGTTTCTCTCTCTCTTTCTCTCTGAAATCAGTAAAAATATATTTTAAAAATACATAAAATGACTGAGGGTTGGTTCAATGGAACCCATATCCCCTTCACCATCCATTAACTGAGGACGGGGGGTGAACCCGGAGATTATTTTCTGGGTGATCAAGAAGACAGGGAGACGGAGGGAGGAAGGAAAACACCCAGAGAGGTTGAAGAGATGGCATTGAATGGCAGGCAATGTTCTCCAAAAGGCTAGTGTGTCTAAATCCACAAATCAGACCAAATTTGATGTTTTAAATGGATTCAAAGGATTGAACTGTAGGGGTTTTTCTTTTTGTTCCTTTTTAAGTTTACTTGCTAATACATAAATGTTCTTTCTTTGGCCTTTGTTAGAATCGTGCGCAAATCTCTGCTTAGAATTGTCACTTTTTTCTAAAAGAAAATATTTTTCTGTTGATGCCTATGTGTTTTTCCTACTAGATGGTGAAGTGATGGTAATGAATTCAGTAAGTGCTCAATAAATACGGAATGAGTGAGAGGCAGTGAATGAATGGGCAGCTAATGCTGGTTGCAATTAAGTAATCACTTTTCTTTCTTTTGTTTATGTACCATGTAGAACGTACTGGGTATTCTATATGCTTTGCAAAAAAAAAAAAAAAAAAAGTCACTTAGTCTTCATAACAGCCCTTGGAAGTAGGAATTATTACTGAGGCACAGAGAGGCTATATAATTTGGTGAAAGTGACACAGCCAGTGAGTGTTGGAGCCAGAATTCAAACCCAGGCACTGTGGCTCTAAGGTTTTGTTTTGTTAGCTTTTATCAGAAAAACATTATAAGCTACTTATATTTCACCCTCTGCCCGACGAGAGCGCAGGTAACTTCGTCAGCGTGAAAGTATGACTCTAGGGGAGTTAATCCAAAATCCAGTTCTGTCCCCACCAAGTCAAACAGTGTTGGGGAAGAATCCACTCGGAGGCCCTGGTTACAGAGAACTGGGGGAGAGTGTTAGGGCAAGAACACATGAGCGTATGGGAAATGTGTTGGGGGGGGGGGGGGTGAGTGTACATGAGAGAAATGTGTGTGTATGCATGAGAGTGGTTGTGAGTGTGAATGAGGGAGAAACGAGGTGTGCTTGTGTGTTTGTGGATGTGAAGGAGGAGACAAGTGAAATATTATCTCTATCCCCAGGGGAGGGGCTATGGAGCACCCCTGAGTCACCTACCCACCAGTCACAGCTCCTCAAAGGGAGACCCCAGTGTAGCTCAAAAACTGTGGGTTCTGGTGAGTGTGACGGGTGGGTTATTAAAGGAGAGTGAGTTTTGAGGAGGGAGCTGGTTTTATTGCTGTTGTCATTACCATAAAAGCAATCTAACTGCTTTATACAAAGTTTGGAAACCAGAGGATAAAATTATTGCAACCTCACCCTCCTAACACAGCTGTTACCATTTAAAAAGAATCCCTGCAGCCTGGCCCGTGTGGCTCTGTGATTGAGCGTCAACCTATGAACCAGGTCACTGTTCAGGGCACATGCCTGGGTTGCCAGGCTCCATCCCAAGTAGGGAGCTTGCAGGAGACAGCTGATTGATGTTTCTCTCTCATCGATATTTCCATCTCTCTATCCCTCTCTCTTTCTATCTCTAAAAAAATCAATTTTTAAAAATCTATTAAAAATAATAATCCCTGCAGGCACTTGAAAAAGTGCAGGTTTGGCCATCAGACACGCCCTCTCACTTACTGTGTCACAGCCCGAGTCTGTCCCCTGTTATTCCTGAACTTCCAGAGGGAGATTGTCAGCATCTGCGTATCCCGTGAATGGATGTTCTTTGCATCCCTATATCCGTGCACATTTGGGTCATTTCCAAATTGTTTCTTTGACAAGCCGGGTTTTTGAGGGGAGCACTGGCAGGAGGGATACCAAGGGAAAATGAGTGAACCCATTGTGGGGCCATGGGCTGACAGGGGGTGTGAGGACAACTGGCCTAGCTACCACCAGAAGTCAAGTAGGCAAGGGGGCTGACAGCCAGGCCACGCCGCTCCATTTGATGTGGCCAGCCCTGGAAGGGCATAACTTGGGCCGGTCCAGTTCTCAAGGACATAGATTTACGGAAAAGCAAGACACTGACCCAGGGCCAGTGAGGACGCGCTCAGGTGGAAAACCCACGCTGCACTCTCTAATGTTTGGCTCCCTGGAGAGCATCAGCAGCCAGCAGGGTTCAGCTGCACAGGAGTCTGGAAGAGTGAGACCATTTTGGAGCTCAGGCCAAGTTGCGATTTTAGCTCCAGTGTTATATTCAAAGAATGAGTTTGTTAGTGACAAATGACTCCTATATACTTAGATTCTTGGGGGCTCCTTTCAGCAGAGTCCCTTGGAAGGAACATCATCAAGTCCTTTTTATTTTTTTAATATTTTTATTGATTTCAGAGAGGAAGGGAGAGGGAGAGAGAGATAGAAACATCAATGATGAGAGAGAATCACTGATCCAGCTGCCTCCATATGTCCCCCCAACCCCCACTGGGGATTGAGCCCGCAACCCAGGCATGTGCCCCTGACTGGAATCGAACCCAGGACCCTTCAGTTCACAGGCTGGCGCTCCATTCACTGAGCCAAACCAGCCAGGGCCATCAAGTCCTTTTTAAATGCTAGTCTTTGGACTTGTTCTCTCGGTCGGCCACCCCTCACTCCATTCAATGTGATCGTCAGCATCTCCTTGTACAAATGAAAACCTCAGGTGAAGCAGATCTAGGCTCAAATTCTGACTCTACTCTGAAGCTCTGGGCAAATTAGGTTATCACTCTAAACCTCGGTTTCTTCGCCTGCAAAAAGGGGGGGAATAGAACCTACTTTATGGAATAATCAGAATAACTTCATGAAATGTCAGGTGTGAAATTAAGCACAATTGCACAGTGTCTGGCACATAGTAGCTGCTTAATAGATATTAGCTAGAGTAGTCACGTAATCAATCTGACCAAATTTTATCAATCCAAGGAAAACCATCACAAGGAGGAATTGTGAGGGGATAGGAGGTGGAGGAAGGAGTGGTTGGTAGTGAGAATCTCCGGCCCCAGGTCCTTTGGACAGTCCCTGGGGAGAAAGGATGGGGCCACCTGCTGTCGGCTGAGTTCAAAGGTCAAAGGACTGATGTACCTGCAATTGGCCCTCTGAACATCTCTGATATGTGAGAACATTTGACAATAAAAATAGAGACGTGTAGGAAGGATAATACAAGATGATTAACTCACTGGTGCAAATAATTATTTTGAAAACAACTAGCTGGATTCTATTAAGCAACAGATTATTTTTTTATTTTTATTTAATTTATTGGTGTGACGCTGGTTAATAAAAGTACATAGGCTTCAAGGGTACAATTCTATAATACATCATCTGTATATGTACTGTGTGTTCACCACCCCAAGTCTCCTTCATCCCCATTTATCCCCCTTTACCCTCTCCTACCTCCCCTACCCCTTTTCCCTCTGGTAATCAATCTGTTGTCTGTCTACATAAGCAACAGATTATTAACCATTTCATTTCAGTGTCTGCTTCAACAAAACTGAGAGGCTGGAAAGCAGAAGGGAGGCAGGAGGGGAGAAGACGGGGGAATATGGACACGCACTGGGTTTTCTGTGAAGTGGGCATGTCGAGAGGCAGTTCTAGGAGGTGGTTCCCTGTACACAGAATATCCAACTCAAATGCTTGAGACTCTCGATTCCAATAATTACAGGCTGTTGTTGTTCCTTGTGATTAAGCCCCTACCCCAGTGGTCGGCAAACTCATTAGTCAACCACTGCTTTAGCCAAATGCTTTCTGTGGCAACTGTCACCCAGCAGCCATGAAACCATTTCTGGGATCTTTGTGGCTACACTTTCCGCCCTAGAAACACAGGCAGTTTCAGGATCCCACCTCTTGCTCCGCTGGGCCTCAGAGAACAGCCCCAGGGAGGTGTTTAGAGGTGAGAGTTGTGGCACCTGCCCCCCCCCCCTTCCACTTGTCAATCATTCCCAACCTCCTGCCAATCTGGCTATGAGCCAAGGCGCCTAGGTCAGAGCCCAGGACAGAAACTGGCCAGACTGGTCCATCTGCTTCCCAGGCTGCAGAATTAGGAGGTGGGGATTGTTCTACGTTGACTGACTACAATCTGGAAGCCACCCATGGCAAGGCACAGCGGGACACAGCTGAACCTTTAAGTGCTGGGAGGTTGAGACCTTTGGGAGGGTTGGGACAAGGTACTGTTCAGTATCCCTGGCAGGTACAAGGAAGGCAGCCTGCCTAGGGTGACAGGCTGGAGTCAGAGATGGATGCGTGGATTTCCCCCTCCCCCGACCCCCCCCATTTACAGCAGGGATTATCCCCCTTCCTCTACCCCTTGATCGTGTTTCCCCAGCCTCCTTGGCAGGGGTGGTTTCCAGGAGTACCAGTTGTTTTAGAGGAACAGCAGTCCCGCCACTGTGGGGACAGAGTTAAGTGGGGAAGGAGGAGAGAGGCTTGGGGATGAAGGGCTGGGTTGTGCAGGCTGGGATGGAAATGGGGTTCAGGAGGGGTTTGGCTACCCTGAAGAAGGGCGGAGGGAAAGCCCTGGGCTGTATAAGGCCCAGCCATCACAGATCCAGGCCCCCTGCGCTGAGAGCCCTTGGCCCCACTGTCAGAAGCAAATGCCCAGCTGAGTGCCCGTGGGCCTGCTCAGGGTGGACGATGTTATTATATGAGGTGTGGGCATGCAGACAGACAGACAGTGAGAGGCAGACACACAGAGAGAAACCAAAGGTGGTGCCAAGATGGAAACCACTGGCTAAAGTTGGAGAAAGAGGGAGAGAAGTATCAGGACAGAGAGTTATGGAGTAAAGAGGAGAGTGAGAGGGAGGGAGGGAGAGAGAGAGAGATGGGGTGAGGGGCAGAGAAGTGATAGCAAGAAAAAGACCCGTGCGTCTTTTTGTTCATTCTTGCTTTGAACGCTCTTCCTAACATGGAGAGAACATGTGTCCCTGGTTCTGAAGCCAGAGATTGCATTTCCTGGAACTGCCTCCCCCTCTCCATTTCTTACAAGAATCACCTTCCCACCTGGAGCCTTCCTGGGCTACCAGAGAGCCCCAGAAAGAGAGTGGGCCTGTTACCTTGGAGACATTTACTAACCAGACCCCAAAGGACCCCACATGGGGGCTACTGATGCATGTCTGTGGAAGGAGCTCCTCCTGCCCCCCCCCCGCGCCCCCCCCCCCGCCGTGAGCCCACACCCTCTCACCATCCCCAATGCAGAACACCCCCCACGGAGTTCAGAAGGAACTGAAAATAAAGGGGGAGGAGATGCCTATGTGGACCGCTGCTTTCACTGGGGAGGTCCCTCCCCCAGCCTTCACTGCCCCCTCCCCCCACTCCTCCCTTTGACACTGAGCCTAACCATCACTCAAGACCCTCCTCCTCCGTGGGGCCTTCCCTGATGAGCCAGCCATTGAGCTCTCTCCTCCAGCTAAAGTAGGGCTCCTCAACCCAGCTGTGGGGAAGGATCACGTGGAGTCTTCCAACCTGCGGCAGATGGACAGGTGGGCCTACTGTACGTGATGACTGTGCAGCCTGCACCACAGCATTCACCTGGAGAGTTGGACGACATCTGAATTGGACTCCAGACCAAGCATGTCAAACTCAAAGGCTAACTCGGGCCAAATAAACGAGGCATGCGGCCCGCAGGCCGAGAGTTTGACATGCTTGGTCTAGACTCCGTTAAATGAGATGAGTCTATTAACAACACATGTGGACAAATTCCTATCAAAGTTTCCAAACACTCGCTTACTCACAGTAACAGTTGCAGCCTGCACCAGTCCTGACCACCCTCTGAGTAGCATTGGTCTAAAGCCCGCCCTTGGGGCCAGAATTCAATGCTGGGGATCCCTGATTCACTTTTCCTGAGGTCTGGCCACAGGCCATGCTCTGCACTCCTGCTGTGAGGACTTGAGGATGGAGAGGTTCAGCCTGGGCTGGACTGGGCTGACTGACTGAAGCAGGAAGAATGGGGTGGAGTGGGGGTGGAGGGGACAGAGGCCAGGAGGGCAGCAGCCTTTGGTTTACTCAGAGCCTTCCCCCTCCTCATTCCATCCCCTCCTCATTCTCACTCATCAAGCTGCACCTTGTCACAGAGGTGGGGAAAGACTCGTGATGCTCAGTGGTCCGAAGGCTCTGGTGAGTGATGGTTAGGCACCCAAAGCTCACAGGGCTCAGCCCCATATTGGTTCTGGCCCCCAGAGATAAGGGACCCCCATCTTTTTCAGGGCTCCCAGACCAGCTCTGCCTCCTGCCTCTCAGGAGCTGGCCTTGGGGACAGGGAACATTGCATGCCCCCACCCCCGGGGGAGCTCAGTGAGGGGAAGGACTGCCCAACGGGCCAGGAGAAGTCATTCCCACCAGAACCCGTCCTCAGACTGAGGCCAGGAGGTGGGCACATGGTTGGTTCGAGGCCATGGGCTTTGCTAGACAGAGTGCGATCCAGGGCCCCTTCCTGTCTTGAAGGCCCCTTTCTCTTGTTCTCCCATTCTTTCCAGTGTTCCCCTCCTCTCACCACCTTCCTTCCTCCTTTTCAACCTCCATGATGGACAGGTGATGGGTGTTTTCAGAGCTGGGAGGAAGCTGCAAAACCCTCCAGCCCAGGGTTTCCCAATCTCAGCACTGTTGACACGTGGGGCTGGGTGGTTCTTTGCTGTGGGGCTGTGCTGTGCATTCTAGGATGTCGAGCAGCATCCGGGCCTCCACCCACGAGATGCCAGTACCACCATCCCAGTCATGGCAACCAAAAATACCTCCAGACACTGCCACATGTCCCCTGGGGGACAAAACTGCCCCTGTTAACAACCACTGGGTTAGTTCAGTTACCCTCCACTTGGTGACACTTCAGAATCACCTGGACAGCACTGAACACTAGAGTCCCGAGTTGCCTCTCAGACCTGCAGAGCCAGAATCTCTAGAGTAGAGCCTGAGCCAGAATTTTCTATCTCCCGGATGCCAAGCGCTATCTGGAAACTTCTGATTTCATCTAATTCACAGGCAAAGAAACAGACAGGGCCATTGCCTATCGTATGGACAATTACATGGTCATTGCTAATCTCTCCCTTAAATCTCACTGCTTGGTGGCAGTCCCCTTTAAGCCAACCCCCATGGCCTTGGAAGGCAGTTGCTTCTCCAGAAAAAGCAGCCTCCAAACTCCTATTTTCTAATAGAATCTAATTTGCAGCCGACAGATGATCTCACTCTGCCTTCCCAGCCTTCTCCCCATCCCCTTCCACAGGTAGCTTCTCAAAGGACACCCCTGTGCGACTCACAGTGAAATCCCCTCACTTTACACGTGTCAGAGAGCGGGCTGAGGTGAGAGCACAGCTGACGGTGGCACCTGTGTGGCTGGTGTCTCCTCACGCTGTCCCCCGCATACACCTCGGCTGTCTCCCAGAGTAGCTGGTGCCCCCCTCAGGGATGGTTCCCCAGTTTCTGGGAGCCACAGTCAGCCCCCCGCTGAGCAGCCCCCAGGGGCGGGGGACAGGATCAGAGCCCCAGCCAGGCTCCACTCCCAGGAGAACCAAACTCAACCCTTCCTGAGTCCCCGCTGACAGGGCCCTGCTGCTGCCTCCCGCCCCCCACCCTTCCCACTGCCAGCTCTTGGGGAGCCAGGCTGCAGCCCCAGCCCGGAGCTAGAGGTCAAGAGGGAAAAGAAAGCTACACCTTCCCTTTTGGAGGATCCATGCTGGGGGTGGGGGTGGGGTGGGGTGGGAAGGAGGCAGGGGCTCAGTCCCAGTGCTGGAACACCTGGACCATAGGAAGATACTACCGGCTCCAACTCTTTGGGGCTGAGAAGGATTAAATGAGAAATATCACGGGGCCTGGCACTGTGGCAAGTCTTCAGTAAAAGCTGGGATTTAGGAAAGGAAGGAAAGAAGGAAGGGAGGGAGGGAGGGAGGGAGGGAGGGAGGGAGGGAGGAAGGAGAGAGAGGGAAGGAAAGAAAAGAAGAGAAAGGGGGAAGACAGAGAGGTGTAGAGATTAAGACCAGGAGAGAGGAAGGTAGGTAACTGGAGGGGGAGGAAATGAGTGGGTGAGAGGCAGAGAAGGAGGCTAGATGGGGGGGGGGGGGGGGCAGGTCAGCAGTGCCCCAGGGCGCTGCCCACCACCCCTCCCTGTGCCAGCAAATCTGCATCATTGACTGTCATGCACGGGCCATTTTTGCTGGTGGCTGCTGGGAACAGAGTGGTGATGGAAAGTGGGTGTCCTGGGTGGGCAGGGGACCTGTCGTGGAGCGCTTCTGGGGAGAAGGCCAAGTCAGGAGGGAAGCAACTTGCACAGAGTAGTAATCACTACCACTTGTTCACTGCTCACTCTGTGCTGGCCCCCTGCTGTTTTAACGGCACCATATTGTTGGATCTCCCCAAGCGCTTTAAGGTATATATCCTTCACGCCTATTAGTCCCGTTTACAGATGGGAAAACTGAAATTCTGAGATGTTCAATGGTTTGCCCGAGATCACACAGGGAGGAAGAGGCGGATAAAAGGTTCCAGTGTGGGTCTCTCTGACCCCAAAGTCAGAAGTCTGAATTTCTACCCCATCAGCCCTGGAGCCAGAGAGTAGTCAGACCTGGGAAGAAAGGAGCATAGGGAATACACTACCCTCCTCATTTTACAGACCAGGAAACAGGTGGGAGGGGCAGGGGAGTGACTTGTCCATGATCATGGAGCAAGTTTGTCAGAGTCAGAACAGGATCTCAGCCCTGCACTTCGCACCCCCAAACACGCTTTCCTTCAGCACACCGCTCTGGAGTCCAGGGTAGGGATCCATGCAGGAAATGGAGATCAAGAGCAAGAGAGAGCTCCTGGTGGCCGGGAAGGAGATGCAGAACTAGGAAATTAACTCATCAAACATCCTGGTGGGAATCATGATGGGAACCCTTGGTCAAAGGGGGCAGAAAGTGAAAACCAATCTGTTCATTACCGCATCAGCCATCACTTATTCATTCAACAAACATGCATCGGGACCTCCTCTATGCAAGGCTCCACTGAGGGGACAAAGCCAAACCCAGACCCTGCCTTCAGGGAGTTTATGACCCAAGCATATAGTATATCTGGGACCCTGGGATGGGGTGTGTATATTCCAGAGCTGGGGTTTCCCAGGTCCTCTGCTCCTCAGGGGGCGAAACAGGCAGCCTGCTGCTTTCAGCTTTGCTCATTAGGGGAGCAGAGGAGTGAAGTAGCAGGGGGCAGGGTGGGGCACACCCTGAGCCCAGGGAGAAGGCCTGGAGGCGGGGAACACCCAGGTATGTCCCCCTCCCTGAACTGTAGGCAGGAGATTTTCATTCCCATTTTCCTCTCTGCACAACAGTAATTTAAGTCAATTAAATGTAATAATAAATTATTTCTTGTCTGCCTAGAATAGTCTTTCACTGCTCACCCACTCTGGGGGAAAGTGCAGGCTCTTTGCCTTGAGATGGGACAGGTTGTGGCTGTCATGGGAAGAGGCTGTGGGGGGTGTCGGGGTGGGGGGGGTGGAGGGTGGCTGGCAGGGGCAGGACGGACGGGAAGAGGGTGCTCAGAAGTCCTGGGCAGTCAAGAGGGCTGAGAAAAGGCATTGGCATCACTGTTCTTTGTCCTGTCTAGGGTTACCCTGGCTAGTGAAAAAGCACCCCCTCAGGGCCCAGCTCCGCTGGTGCACAGCCGGCAATTCTAACCCCCGCTGACACCTCGGCTGGCACCTCTGTGGGCAGGGCAGAAACTGCACAACTACCCGGAGGCCCTGCCCTCCCCGGATCATCATTCTGTAACTACAGGTGTATCTCCTGTAGGCACAGACAGGTTTCAGAGCATTGACTGCTCATGTTTTATTCCTGCAGCCTGGTTTTTAAATGTAACAGGGGAGCCAGCTTTTTGAAGAAATCTTGATTTATAACCCCTCCTCTTTTCATATTTAGGTTTTCTTCTCTTGGCTTTGCTTAAAACGGGCTAGACCTTACAGAATACATATCTGATACGGGGTTAATGTCCAAAATATGCAAGGAACTCATACAATTCAATATACAACCCCCCCCCCCAAATAATCCAATTGATAAATGGATAAAAGACCTGAATAGACATTTTTCCAAAGAAGATTTTCAAATGGCCAACAGGTGCATAGAAAGGCGCTCAACATCACTGACCATCAGGGAACTGCAAATCAAAACCACAATGAGATATTACTATCATTAAGAGGCAAGAGATAACCAATGCTGGTGAGGAGGAGGTGAAAAGAAAACCCGAGTGCACTGTTGGTGGGAATATAAACTGGTGCAGCCAGTGGAAAGCAGTATGGAGGTTCCTCAAAGAATTAAAAATAGAACTACCATATAATCCAGCAATCTCACTTCTGGGTATGTATCCAAAGGAAACAAAATCACCATCTCGAACTGGTCTCTGCACCCCCATACTTATTGCAGCATTACTCACAATAGCCAAGACATGGAAACAACCTGTGTCCATTGATGGATAAAGAAAATGTGGTATATCTACACTGGCATATTATTTAGCCACCAAAAAAAAAATGAAATCTTGCTTTTGCAACCATATGGATGGAGCTTGAGGGCAGTATGCTAAGTGAAATAAGTCCAACAGGGAAAGACAAACTCTATATGACCTCTTATATATGGAATTTGTAAAAAATGGAACTCAAAGAAACAGAAATCGCTGGTTGCTGGGGTCGGGAGGGAGGGCAGGCGGGAATGGGTGAAGGTGGTGAAAAAGTGCAATCTTCCAGTTTTAAGCTGAATGGTTTGGGGGATGTAATGTACAACATGGTGACCATAGTTAACAATATTGTGTTGCATATTTGAAAGTTGCTAAGAAAGTAAATATTTCAACTCCTTGAATGTAGAATCAGCCCAGCAAGAGTCTTAGTGAGATCACTAAATGTAATGGTTTTAAAAAAACAAAACTACTTTCCTTTTAAGCTGAAAAAAAAGCCCTTCCCACTGGAAAGCTTACAGAAAGGGCAGAACAGCCTGACTGAACAGGGGGTGGGGGGGGGGGCTGTTCCGGCCTGCACCCCTCCCTTACCTCTGGGAAGCCTGCTGTGCTCCCAGCCTCTGTAACTGAGGAAGATTCTGGGGCCCAAGCCACCAAGTTGTGGTAATGACCACATGGACACTTGTAGGGGACTTTAAGCTTCAGAAAGCATCTTACTTACCCCTGCTTTCCCCCAGGTGGCCCGTATCCCTGTGATGGAGTAAGAAAGGCCTCCTTGCCCAGAGGGGCCAGTTAACTCCCCCGAAGTCACACAGTCCACAGCAGGTCTGGACTCAGAGCTCAGCAGAGGTCACTCTCAAACCATGCAACTGCCGCTCTGTCAGAGGTCTTCCTGGGGCCTGGGGGACGGGGGTTTGGGGGGCTCTCCCAAGCTGAGCAGCAGAAGTTGTTGTGAAGGGGAGGGAAGGCAGGTCCCCTTCTCCTGGCTCCTCATGAACTTTTAGGAAGTGGGGGCAGCCCTCCTGCCTCCAGGCCACCTCTCTTTTTCCTTTAGAGCCCTCCCTGAAAGGTTAATTACCAAATCATCTCATCAAGGGAAATTGCACTTTGTGCCTTTAAAGACCAAACTGAGCTTCAGCAATGTAGTTATTTATGGTCTCTAATAAGCATTTTCTGGGTGTGATTAACCTTTACGCCAAAGTCACACTGGGATTTGGGATGGCAGCTTCAATTCCAGCCCTGCCCTGCACTGGCCTGGGCATGGGGCAAGGGCAGCGCCCAGAGCAGGCAGCTGACACACTGTGCCCCTCCCACCCCACCCTCTATGCCCAGTCCTGCACCCTCCTCTACCCATCCCTTCTCTCATGCCCTGTCCTGACCTGGGCCATCCCTTCCTCCATCTTATATCCACATAAAAAACAGACACAGATTGCCTGCTTACTGGATTCTAGTCCTCACTCAACAGCTGAAAACAGTTCAGTGGCCTTGAGCGCCTCACCAGGAAGCATGAGACCGACCCATCTGCTTTCTGCAGCACAATGCCCCTTGGCACAGGTGAGTGAGCCTAGCACGCCACCAGCCTCAGGATCCTTGGTGCCATTTTTGGAAAATTGTAAACCTTGCGAAGTCCTGAAGGCTTGGTTTGTCAAACATTGTTCTGAGCCCAGCTGCTGTGGCTCGGTGGTTGAGCATCCACCTATGAACCAGGAGGTCACGATTCAATTCCTGATCAGGGCACGTCCCGGGTTGTGAGCTCGACCCTCTCTCATCGTTGATGTTTCTCTCTCTCTCCCTCTCCCTTCCTCTCTGAAGTCAATAAAAATGTATTTTAAAGAATTGTTCTGAAAGGAGGAAAAGTGGCGAGAGGACTGATGTTGGGGGTGGGGGAGGGAAGCAGGTGGAGGGAAGAGAGTGGCAGCTCCCCGGTCAAACCACTTTTGGGTCGCCATCAGAGAGGATGACAGGTCCGGTTAGGGGAGGTCCGGGCCTCTGATGTGACCCCACGTGCCATATGCTCCCGCCGTATTTGGGGGTTGCTAGGCCTCCTTGAGAAGTGGAGGATGCAGTGCACCCTCCGCTGGAAAATGGCTGTCATTACACATTACTTGAGCATTTACTTCCAGGGTTTCGTGCCCCTACCCTGTGTGCTTGAGGACCCTCTGTTAAGGAACTCTCAGCTTCTGAAAGAAATAAACAGCATCCTTGAAACTCTGGGGCCTGTTCCTACAATGCAGCAATTGCCTGTTGATGGAGTTAGAAAACTGCAGTGAATGTTGAAAAGCAGAGCAATGGATGGTGGGAGGAAATACTCGCGATTTTTCATGGAAGTATGATTCAGGAATAAGCCAGAAGCCTCTTCAAACCCTCCCACAGAGCACGACGTGGCACAGACACACGTTCTGTGCAGAGCTGACCTTTCCTGAGCGGAAAGGTTGGTTCGGGAATATTAAGAAGCCCTTTTCTTTGCATAATGCAAAGCCAGCCCTCTCATGGTAGAAAATGACTTTGTGAGCCATCAGACCCAAGAAGGAGATGGAAGGGTCAGGCTAGCCCTTTGTCCTGCGGTATTTGGTTCGGTTTCGTGATGAATCCGGATTGCTCTTTTCCTCAGTGAACCTGAGACATTAAGACGCGAGGCTAAGACGTGTGGCTGGTGTATTTTCCATCCAATTAGAACCCTGGGGCAAGAGGGCTTTGTATCATGCATCTGGGGCTGATCCAGGGTCTCCATCTGCGGGCGTCATGAGCACCAGGGTCCAGCGCCTGTACAGAAGGGACGGGGTGACTGAGTTGCTCCACTTTGGAGGGTCAGGGAAGGTGCCGCCAGGAGGAGGGGCTGTGGGACTGGCTTCTGAGGACTGCAGAGCTCACCTGGGGAAGGATGGGCCGGGCGGAGGAGGGGCGAAGAATCGCAAGGGCACAGGTATGCAGACCCGCAGGATCCGTGCACTGACTGATAAGCAATTCCGTGGGAATACAGCGCGGCATTTTAAGGGGATCTGAAGACCGAGGCACAAAGCGCAACTTCAGGATCAGAAGGATAACGGTGGAAGGTCAGGCAGCATGACTGATATTCTGGAATAGGGTGTTTCCGTTTCTCTAATTTGCCTGTGGCTGAGCTGGCTCCTGGAGCCCCACTTCCATTCTCTGTGTGCATGTGTGCATGTTGGGAGGGAGGTGGCAGTGACAGGGGAGGGCGAGGGGGGAAGGGTGCGACAAGCTGGGGGCAGGGAGTCCTAGTCTCCTTCTAGAAGGAGCCCCTGGCCCTCTGTGCTGAGCAGCTCCTCTCTGGGGACAGAGCAGAGCTCGGTCCCTGCTGACTGCTGAGCTGAGCAGTGCAGGTTTGTCCCCGAGGACTCTGCTCTCTGCTCAGCCAGCAAAAGCCACTGGCTGGCCTGATGGCTTCCTCTTCTCTCCAATTCTGCGTTTTCACTTGGGAAATGAGAGTAAAGATATTTCGCCATCTCTCTGGCGACTGCAAAGTTTAATTACTGATTAATAAAGTGTTGGAAGTTCCTCGGGGCCAGAGAGTTGAATGGGTTCGTTCTAATATCTCCCGAGTCCCAGGAGTGAGTTAGCTAACCCGTTACTGTTTGCTGAGCAGACGGGGTCTGGGCCCCAGATGGGGGTGCAGGGCTGGGGGTGTGCTTGGGAGCTTGGCTCAGTAAGAGCACAGAGACCCCTATGATGTGACAGCAGTGTGCCTGTGAGTGAATAGAGTCAACAAGCCCACCAAGGACTCAAGCAGGGCACTGAGGGGACGACGTATGTGAATTATCAGGGTGGGGGGAGGGGGGACTTCCTGAAGGAGGTGGTGGCAGGACAGACTCTGACCGGGAGTGGGGAGCACTCAATTCCACCTTGGAATGTAGGGTAGGAGAGAGGAGAGGACAGCCTGCCTTTGTCATTGAACAGGTGTGGGAAGGAGCAGCTACCCAGAAAAGGGGGTGGCACTGGGAGGGGCAGAGGGAGACAGGGCAGGAGAGGACATTTGAGGCAGGTGAGCATGGAAAGTTCGCCTCTGGAAAAGACAAGTCAGTTTGCCTCTGGACTGAGGGAAGGTCCTGAGGTCCAGAAGGGGTGAGTGGGGAGGGGTCCAGGGGAAGGCAGGCGGTACCGCCATGGGGAGGGTGGGATGAGGGATGATAGAGTCCAGCTTGGGCAGAAGGCAAGTGAGCAGGGCAGGACCAGGATTAGGGTGAGGCCAATGAGGCATTCTCCTCAAGTGCAAAATGTAAGGTGCCCCAAATCTCAGCAACCAAGACAAATACTATTTTAATGTTCTTACTGATCTTTCCTTTTACCTCAAGCGCCAATATAGCCCAGCACTGTTACTGACCTTGTCTTTAAAAAAAAAAAGTTTAGAATGTTTTGTTCATCGTGGATTTTTTGCATTAATTTAGAATTTTTTTAATACTGCATTAAAATATTATTTATCTTGAATACTAAGTTTTTTGGTGCCCCCTTAAGAATTGTACCCGAGGTGATGCACTGCTCTCACCCTATTCCCAGCCCTGTGAGTGAGGGCTGTGCATCCCACTATTACTGCCAGACACCACCCTGCCCCTCCTCTAAACTAGCCATTTGCGTGGTGGGACTCGGACGAGCCCCTCCTTCTCCCCATCTCATTTTCCCGCTATGAAGATCACAGGGTCTGCGCTGTGCAAGTCTTCAATAAAAGCTGGAGAGAAGACTGAGGCACAGAGAGGTCAAGTAACCTGTCCATGGCAACACAGTGGAACTTTAAACTTTGACTTTAAATCCACAGGAAGGGTGGTGACCTCAAGGGAGGGGACACAATGGTTGTGAAGGGGTGTTACTGAAGAAGGGGTCCACACCACTCTCCTCCCTGTGGGCTGGAATTCCAGAATCAGAGTGACGCCGAGTCCCTGGGGAATGTGAGGGGTGCAGGTTCTCCCTAGAACTGGGCAGCTGTCTTTCCAGGCGCATTTATTTCTTCATCTCTCTGGGCCTTAATTTTCTCTACTGTGAAAAGGGACAACCACACCCCGGGGAGAATTAAGTGCCATCGCTGATGAAAAGAGGCTTGATAAACGGTGAGGCATAAGTTGTAGGGACTGGTCATTAGCTGGGCAGGGATGAGGCTGGGAAGCAGCTCACTGAACAAGAGGCCAGGAGAGCTTGCAGCTCTGAAGGGAGTGGAGGGGAGGTGGGGGGGGGGGGGAGAGGGAGAAGTGCACTAATGAGGACCTGTGAGCCGTGGGGCTCAGGGTGTTGGGGCACAGCTGGGCCGTGCTTGGGGTCCCATGTGGATGGATGGACACAGCTTTCCTAGGCAGATTGTTTAGTTGGGGGCCTTCCTTCTCACTGGGGGTCCTCTTGCCCTCAGGGAGAAAATTTATCTGCCCTGGGGATCTGGGCCCCTGCTCTTACCAGCCTCCTTTCCAGGCCCTTCCAAGAGCAAGGCGGCTCTAGACCAGGCAGGGAGGATGGGGGGGCGGGGGCGGGCGTTCTGGGAAGAGACATGGATGAGGGGAGAAGAGGGTAGGCAAGAAGCTGCAGGCTGGACTGCTCAGGCAGTCTAACCATGCCCTCTTCCTCCCCCCCGTGCCCACAGGCCCTTCTCCTCCTGGGGCTGAACCCCGTCTCTGCCTTCCTTCAGGACCAGCACTGCGAGAGCCTATCCCTGGCCAGCAACGTCTCTGGTGAGTACCCCCCACTCTGCTCCTGCAAGAGTCCAGCCCCGCCACCTGCCACAGCCCATCACCTGCCCCACCCGGATTCTCTCACACAGCGTGCCCTAAGGCAGGAACAGCAGAGATTTCCTCTCTAGGGCCCAAGCAATTCCTCTCTCCAGGGAGGGAGTGCTGTGTTAAGGCGGACCCTGAAATTGTGGAGGGAAAGAGAGCTGTGAATAGGTACTGGTGTCTGCCACACACACAGGAGGGGCTTGTGGCAAGTGTGCTGGGTGGTAGGCAAGAGGGGCGGTTGCCCCAGCCCTTGCTGCTGTGAAGATCAACAGCGCGGGGCTGAGCTGTGGCTCAGGCATCGGGGAGGAGAAAGGCCGTGTTCCGTGCCGAAGCATAACAGTATAGGGGGCTAACTCTGTGCCAGACGCTGCTAGAGGTATCTGCCCTATATTAACCGGGTAGGTGCTGTAATCCTCACCTTACACATAGGGAAACGGAGCACAGAGAAAAACTAGCAAGTGCCAGAGCCAAGATTTGCGACCAGGCAGACTGGCTTCCAGATATGTCTTCAACTCCAAGCTCAACACTGCCTCAGTGAAATACTGCATAACTGCAAATGTGACTAATATTTGTATAACGTCTTGTGTTTTTTGTTTTGTTTTGTTTTACAAAGGGCTTTTGAATAATGGTCTTATTTCATGTTCACAAGAGTTTAAGACCTATTTGTACAGATGAGGGAACTTAGGCACAGGAGAGTTACATGGGAAATTTAGGTCTTTGACTTTGCCTTGTTGAGACCATGCCTTTTCTAACTTTGGGTGTGACTCCTGAGCCCTCACCCTGGTCCCTGGGATGCTGCTGCTGGCCAGGTGGGAGGTCTCCCTGCACCTGAGGGTCTTAGGGAGGCTCAGTCTTTGGTGATTTATTTTCCTCTTTAGATCGCTCCTCTGTTCAATCCAAAGTGCCTACTATATAGCTGGGTTGAGGGGAAGGCACTTGCCATGAATTGCTCGCTACAATGCAGGTGGCAGGGAAATTAGATCAGGAGTGGTATGAATCCAGGAAGGCTTCCTGAAGGAGAAGGTTCAAGGTGAGTCCCTGAGAAACTCTGAGTGTGGACTGGCAGAGAAGACCCAATGCTCTGAGCCAAAGATAGAGTTGAATGAAGACCAGCAGCTGAGTGTGGTGAGTTTTCCATCTGGCTGCAAAGTTGGCTAAGCTGGGTCATGGGGAATGGGGAAGTTCTTAAGCAAGAGTCTGGAGTGCTAGCAGGCAGAGACTGGGAGGGAGGACACCTGCTTAGAGGCTGGGCTTGAGATGAAAGGCCCTGCCCATAGCCCCACATGCATGGGGGCCAGGTCAGGCTCCATTAATTTGCTTGTTGAGTTCAGGAGAAGTGACATCCCTGAGCCATTGCAGGTATCACCTGTCTTTGGAGGCAACAGGCCGTGATGAATACCATTCATGCCCCGATGATTTGTAGTCTGTGCCATTACCTCCAGCTTGGCTCAGCATGTGGGGCTTCGTGGCACACAATCCATCACCCTCTACAATGGCCTCTGATAATGCGCCATTTGTCTTTAGAACCAAGACCTACCCAGACCAATGGGTACTGGTAGACAGATGGTGAGGGTGGGGTGGAGGGATTGGGACAGATGGATGGGCGTCTGGCTGCAGCACCTATCACTGAACCGGGGCCATTGGGGGTCTTCTCACATGCCAGGAATAGGGAGAGGGTGGATCCTCGGAGCCATCATGTGACAGATCATAGAGTTGGCAACTCATAAAATCATGTCATGAATATGACAATGCCAGAAAGTAATAGAATTAACTAATGACAAATGCAATCATGTTGTTGACAAGAACCCATGGTCATCAATCCCAAACCGTCTTAAGGTCATGAATAATAACAATAATTAATGATAACTTATATTTATTTTGCCCCCCCCCTAAGTGTAGACACCATTCTAAGTGCTCTAATCTCATTCAGTCATCAAACAGCACAGTCAGGAAGTATTTTTATCCCCATTTTTCAGAAGATAAACCTAAGGCTCAGAGAGCTTTGATCACTTGCCCAAGTATATACAGTTACTAAGCAGTCACTCTAAGATTAGAAGCAAGTGGGCCCGATTCTAGACTTCTCCACTACCACGTTATGTGGCTGCCCAGAGAGCTGTGGTGCCCAGGGCCTAGTGTGGTCCATCATCCTGGGATGCAAAGTCGCCCCTGCAATTTCCCATGCTCACACTGGGTTTGCACATGGCCCCTAATTGTCCTCCAGACCTACTATGTGCCTGGCATTATGCTAGGTATTGGGAATGCAAAAATGAAGAGCCCACAGACCCATAGGACAGGAAGCCCACCCATTTGTCCTGATGAATCACACACTCTACAAAGGTATCTTTATTCGCTGCCCAGACAAAGAGGAGGCAGCTCAACCACAAGGTGGTGGAGCAAAGAGAAGGACTCTCTGCCTGCCCTCTGCCACCCTCTCCAGGCCGGTGACACAGGCAGAGCCTCTGCCCATTCATCCCAGTAGCACCTTTCTCTGAATGGCGTGTGTGTGTGTGTGTGTGTGTGTGTGTGTGTGTGTGTGTGTGTGTGTGTGTGTGTTCAGAAGCTCCCTCCCTCTCTGAACAGCCTTGGCTGAGTCCTGCTCCTGGGCTTAAACCAAACAGGAGGATGGGCTTCCCAGCCTCGGGGCTGCTGCCCAGTGCCCACCTACTCTGGTTTACTCAGAAACCCCTGATGAGAGACCCGATATAACTGGGGCAGGAGCCAGGCTCCAGGCTCCCTCGGAAGGATCTGCTGAGCACATTTGCACCCTGAGGCTGATGGGAAGGGAACTGTGCTACCTACTTAGAAGAAGACATCAGTGCCTGATCATGCACAAGCATTGAATAAGTTACCTTCTAAGGGTTCCCATCTGTTCATTAAAGCAGGCCCCCATGATCCTGACTCAGTAAGGGTTTTCTCAGAGGCAGCTGGGAGCCACTCATGCTACTCCTCTTCCCTCCATTCGCAAGTGTTTGGGGATAATCTGACCACACTGCTCCCATGAGCAATGAGAGTGTGGAGCCCCAGGCATCTGCTCTGTGCACATATGAGGAAGGAGGAAGATACAGGACCAGTGTTGCATTGGTCCATTGACTCTGCCTCACCCCCCACTCCCAAGTGACAGCAGTGTCAACACATTAGGCACACCAAGCTCACACCTGCCTCAGGACCTTTGTACTTGCTGTTCCCTCTGTCTAGAACACTGTTCCCCCAGGTTCACATGCCTCCCTCCCTCATTTCCTTTAGGTTTCTCCTTAAGTGTGCTTTAGACACAACCAATTAAAATAGAACGCCTGTCTTTATCTTTTCATCCTGCTTATTTTTTCTCCATAGCATTTCTCATTGCTTAACAGATATGTCTGTTTGGGTGCAACCAAATACTGTGAGGGCCGGTTGCCCAGGCTGGAGCCAGCTGTGGTGCAGTGGGGAAGAGCCTCGGCAGACATGAAATACCAACATTCAAAACCCATTTATGCTTCTCAGTGTCTGTGTGACTTTGGCTAGGCCGTTTGACTGCTTGGGCCTCCGTTACCTTATCTGTAAAACAGAAAGAATTAGCACCCATGCTGGCAGGTGGTGTGAGACCTACAGCAGGTACTACAGAATCCACAGTCCAGGGGCAAACAGCGACTGCCCTGCCCATTCTCACCCCCAAACCCTAGACCAGCTGTGGGTGGTGCCAGGGCTCGGGGCATTGGCTGGTGCCTGGTCCTCAAGGCCAAAAGGGCCATCTGCTCAGTGGCCAGTCCCTATCTTGGCTCTGGCCTGGTCCTGGCTGTGGGTGGTGCCTAGTCCTGCCCTTCCCTCTGTTCTCTGTGGTAGGGACTCTGGGGAAGTGTCCAAGGCAGGAAAGAGAGGGAGAAGGAAGAGAGGGAGGGCCAATGCTACTCTGACTGAGAGGGTGTGTTAGGCAAGTCCCCGGTGCTGCCACACGTGACATGCAGATGACATTCCATTTAATCTTCCCAGTACCTAGCTCAGGAGGTACTGAATGAATGAGTAAATGGACAGCCTACTGAGGAAGGTACAATGGTGCCATTAAATCGGATGGTATATATAAAGTGCCTGACAAGTGCCCTTCACACAGTCAGTCCTCAATAAATGTTACTCATCCCCAATGCCTCAATGACTGTTCCCCTTCCCTTTATTGGCACACAATGTGGTGTAATAGAAAGAGCACTGGATTTAGAGTCAAAAACACATGTCTATGTGCCTTGGTTCTTTCACTCATTGACTCATGACCTCAGGCAAGTCACTTGCTTCCGTGGACCTCGGTTTTCTCAACTGTCAAAAGGGGATAATGACATGGCAGGGTGGACGAGGATCCAACAAAATATATGAAGAAAAGTTTTACAAAAGCAGAGCATGGTTCATAATATTATCCCTCCACTCCCGTGGCCACATGCCTCCAGCTACTCCCTCTTCCGAGCTCAGCACTATCGACATGACCATGACATTAAAATCTTAACATGCTTTCCTCACTCCGTGAAGCAATTCAGGGATGCTGTACTGTGGCACAGCACCAGGACTTAGCCCATCCCAGCCACCTGGCCCACCATTTCCTCATAGCCATTCAGCCCCAGTCCAGATTTCTTTCTCTTTCAATTAAACCACTTGGCCTCAAGGCCTCTCCCCTTGAGCCCTGATTTGCACGAACACCCTAAGAATAGCTTTGATTAGAAAGGAAAACCAGCATTTGGTCCAAGTGCTGCTCAGCACTGCTCGGCATCCAGCAGGGACAGGACGCCAATCTACTCCAGTGCTGTTTCCTGAGAGACTGGGGCCGAGCTAAGCTGGGGAGGAGATGGCAGGTGAGCCCGGCCAGGGCTTGGCAGCTGCTGATACCCAGACCTAAAGAGGCTGACCCCCACGTTGGCTCATGGCTCTCCCTGGCTTGTCTGTGCATTCGTGTACCACCCCAGGTCATTAACCCCTCCCATTATGCTGGGCACCCTGGGCACACTGTGCCAGCCCTATGCAGGGGATGGGCATCAAAAGGCAGAGAAAGGAGGGGAAGCCAGGAATGTGCTCAGTCCAGCCCCTGCCCATTGGAGACCAGAAGTATTATTGTGGCTTCAACTGAGCCCCAACATACACACACACACACACACACACTCTCTCCAAATGCTCTTTAATTAAGGGCAAATATTTGGAAGGGGAATTTGACATCCACTTTCTAATTCATCTGCTTCCATCCTTTTTAAAGTCACAGGCCCCTTTGAGAATCTAATGAAAGCCAAGGTCCCTTTCCTAAGCAAAATGCACACATAGACCAAGTTTTTCATTTAATCTTAGGGTCTCTATGAACCCTGAAAGCTCCCATGAACTGAGATTTAAGAATTTCTGATCAGATCCAACCACTTCATTTTACTATAAAGACACTCAGGTCCAGAGAGGGCAAGTGACTTGCCTACGGTCACACAGCAAATGAGTAACACAGCCCATTCTGAAGGCAGGGTTCCAGACTCCTGGTTCAGTGTCCTTTCTGCTCCCCTGGATGGTGTCTCCCTGCCTTTTCTCCCCATGGCCCCTTCTCCGTCAGTCCTCTCAGGGCACAGCACAGACGAGAGCACAAGCAGTGTGTGTTTAGTAAATGTGGTCATCAGGCCAGCGGCAAGGCAGGCCAACCTCATTTAGCGGGTTCCTCCCTGCAGGGCGAGAGCAGGCATGGTTTGGTTCTGAAGACGTGTAAGGGGGACTGGGTCAGGGGTGGGCTGGCTCCTTTCCACTTTGTGAAGTCTGAGAGCTCAGGTCTGCCCCAAGTGACATGCCAAGAAAAGTGTCATCAGGTTACAGAGCAGAGGGACCTGAAGCATGTCCAGCCTTCCGCTAAATGCCAGCCAGGACCTCAGCTTTTACCACCACCTCCTGCCACCTCTGTTCCTCCTGCGCCCTGGAATCCACTTGGGCTCTAGTGCCATAGCATCGAATTCAGATTTCTTCCCTGGTGTCTTCTCCTGCACAGGATGAGCCATCTCTGCACCAGGGTCATCGCTCCGGTCCTGTCCCCCGTTGGGGGGGGGGCCTTTCGGGATTTGGGGGGGGGACACTGGAGTGGGGATCTTGCTCTGCCTCACCAGCTGTCTCTGCCCCCAGGACTGCAGTGCAATGCATCCGTGGACCTCATTGGCACCTGCTGGCCCCAGAGCCCCGCGGGGCAGCTGGTGGTTCGGCCCTGCCCTGCCTATTTCTACGGTGTCCGCTACAATACCACAAGTAAGGGGGTCTGTGGGAGGCCGACTTGGTGGGAAATAATAATAACAAAAACGATAACAACAATACCTCGTGGATACAGCAGCCACCATTTACCAAAGGCCAGCTCTGCTCTGCTGGGCACGGTGCGCTCCCACTGTGGGTTCTCACCATACCCCCGAAGACACTATATGTAACCGGATAGTGTTCATCATGCAACTGAGGCCTCTGAGGCTCAGAGAGGTTAGGGGACTTGCCCAAGGTCACCAGGTGGTAAGAGGTGAAGCTGGACTTGCATCCAGGTCTGCGTGACACTTCCTTCTGCAGTTGACAAAGTCGACTTGAGCCTCCAACAACCCCATGAGCCAGAGCGGGAATCCTCAGAACAGCCCCAACTTTGGGATGAGAACCCTGAGCTCAAAGCTGTTATGAGGACTGCCCAGGTTATGAGCCTGGAGGTGGAGGACTCCAAGTTCATGATCTACAGCCATGTTGGCCTTGCATACGGACCCACAGGTGGCGTGGGGGTAGGGGAGGACTAACCCGGTGTTCAGATATTTGATCCCTTTGTAAACACCTTGCTCCCCTGAGGCCCTGAGCCTCCACCTCCAGGCTTTGCAGTTCCTTGCTATGTCACCTGTCACCCTCAGAATTAATTTGCTCTCCCCTGTCAATGACTCACAGCCCCTGCTTTTCAAGACAGCAACACCTGCAGGCCAGAGTCCCGACCTGTCCAAGGGGAGGGTGGGGTCCTGGGTGGGCCCTTGGGGTCTGGTGGGCCTGAGCTCAGAGCCCCAAGAGGGTACAAGGGGAGGCCACAGACACCAGGTGGTTCACTCTGAGACAGGCTGTGTGACCTGTAGCACATCCCCCCCTCTTATGGCCCTCTGCCCCCTTTCTGAGGATGGAGAGGGCTGGATGACATGGCTTCTAAGATTTCATTAGCTCAAAGCTCCCAAGTTCCGTCTCCTGCCCCTCTCTCCTTTACCAGCTGGACTAAGGTTAGGGTTGGGGGCTGCAGCCAAGAATGGGTTGGAGGGCCCTGGGGAGGCATTGGGGCCAGACAGGAGGTTGGACCAACCAGACCAAGCAGCTTCATGTGCCTGGAACCCACAGGAGAAGAAAGACTGGTAGGAGTGTGGGAGGACATCCGGCAAGAGAAAGGGCAGAAGGACCTCAGAGAAAAGCTCGGGGTGCACAGCTGGCCAGCCTCCAGTTTAGTAGGGCCCATTTCACAGTTAGAAAATGGAGGCAGAGGCTGTTAGCTGCCCAGGGTCACAAAGCTTAGAAGCAGGGCCACACTGGGAGTCACAGCCCTCTTGCTACTCCACCCACAATGCTGTGTGCCTACAGGAAGGAGGCAGCATTGGGGCTGGTGCATTATGGGGGGGGGGGAGGTGTTGGAGGGAGGTCCCTCTCCCTCTCAGGTACCAGGTCCTGCCCTTTCACCTCCAAAGTGATTCTCATGTCTAGCTCTACCTGCCCTTTGGTCCCAGTGCCACTGTCTCTGTCCAAGGTACCCGATCTCTAACCCTTGTTTTACATCTGACCCCATCACACCCTTGTTTGGAGTCATCTTTTCTATGACTCCCCATTGCCTCCATGGTCAAGTCCATACCCTTGAGTGGGGCTGGCCAGGCTCTCTCTGGCTGCACCCCCACCAAATTATGGCCACTCCCTATGAGCTTCCTTCACTCTTGTCCCCAAGGATGACTTGACATGCCCCAAAGAGTGTTTTCAGAATTTAGTGCCTGGGCATGTGCCACTCAATTTGCCAGCCCTGCCTTAAATGGAAGCCAGGAGTCCTGGGTTCCAGCCCCAGCTCCGTGTGCAACTGGCTAAGGAACCTCGGCATTCGCACTGGGCCTCAGTTGCTCCACCTGCAGGGTGAGAGAGAGATTTGGGTGGGGTGCTCTTCGGCTTCTTCTCTCTTCCCTCTGTGATCCCAGGAGAGAAGCTGGGGGCGATGGTCCCTAGTCGTGGGGGCTGGGCTGGCAGACCCCCCTTTCCAGATGCCTAGTGCCGAACAATGAGGAACACGCCCATGCAATCAATAATGAGTGAGAACCCAGAGTTGCACCTAATCATTAAACACTAATTAATTCATTTACTGATGAGGTGCTGCTGGGACTTCCTGGCCTTCTCCTTAATGCCCTCCTTCCCGCTGCATCTGATCTTCAAAGAGATGGGGAGAATTTCCAAAAATATCCATTTTCCCGTGATTCTCCGGGAAGACTGCTCAGCTCAGCAATCAAAGACAAGGAGGTCGCATCCTCCCTGGCAACGACTCCCTGCTTGTCAGGCCTGTTTTCTTCCAGGGTCACCAAAGCCAGCTCCCTCTGGATGACCCAGCCGGGTAGGGACTCCAGCTCCTGGCTGCACATGTGGGGTGTGAATGGGTGGCTTAGGCTACGTGCATTGCTCTTGTTATCCCCACCAGTACCCCCTTTGATAGGGACAAGTGACATGTTCTAAGTCTTATGTAAATACAGCTCCAAGACAATAATAATAACAATCACAGCTCACACCACCTGCCGGTGGAGCTCCAAGCACTCTGCATAGGTTAACTACAATGCTCACTCAACCAATAGGTAGGAGCTGTCGTTAAGTTCATTCCCGTCTTTCAGGTAAGGAAGTTGAGAGGTTGTGTGACTTGCCCAAGGTCACAGGGCTAGTGAGGGAAGGTGCCAGATTTTGAACCCAGGCTGTCTGGGTGGAGAGCCATGCTTTTAACATGGCTTTCTTCTGCCTTGATTAGGCAAGAACCACTCCCCCAAGTCCCTTTCTTTGCAGACACAGCAGAGACACTGGATCCCCTGGTTCCTTGCCTCCCTCCAGACCCCCCCTGAAAACCCTGTCACTAAGCCCTCAGCCCTCTGGTAGCTTATCCTTCATTTAGCAATTAGGAGAGAATGAGCAGCATCTTAGCCACCTCTGCCCAAGACTCAGCTCTGCTGAGACTCGGGCCCACTGGCAGAGAAGCTGAGCAGAGCTTTAAAATTCCATTTAGCCTGTTTCCCCGCTGGCATGCTACAGAGGCATGAGCGGCCTTTCAGCAGAGGGGCTGGGGAGCGGGGTTAGCGAGGAGGCCTCACAGCCTTGCAGCCCTGGAGGGCAGACCCTGTCTCCCTCTCTCAGTGATGCAGTAGCAACTCACCCCACCGCCCACACCATCATCTCCCTCTGGTCCTGATGCTGCCAGCGAAGAGGCAGCTCCCAGGCTGGCCGACCTCCCTGGTGCACATGAGCAGAGGGGCCCGAGAGGCCAGCGGGCCCCAGTTCCTCACGCAGCACAGCAACACTGAGCCAGCCCTGGGCCCCCACCTCTGTCTCCCACACACTGCTCTGCCCCTGCCGGGCCCCAGACTCAGGGACTGGGACTCGGGCAGTTCTCCCAGCCGTCCTCCTGCCCCCTGTGACACGAGGGTCAGTGGGAACCGTGGAAAGGCCTGCAGCAGGACAGAGGCTCTAGCGGAAATGGCTTAGGACTCAATTCCCTTCCAGCCAGTTCTGCCTGGAGTGAGGAATTAAGTCAAGGAAATATCTTTAGAGTCACTGATGCTGGACGGGGTACAGGGTGGGGCAGGACTACCTTTACCAGCAAAGGAGAAAGACTTGAAGTTGGGATCTCTCTTGTCCCTTCCCTACTGGGTATCAGAGTCCTGGTGACACGCCCAGGAGGGCCCTTTGTGCAGCTCTCGTCATCCCAGAGCCTGAATCCAGGCCTCAGATCACTGGGCTGCTCCCCATCCCTAGAAAGTGACAGGTTCTGGGCTGTAGTCCAGCTGATGGCTGCACAGACCCCACCCCTCCCTGGGCCACTCTTCTGTCTTTTCTCCCCACTGCCATGTGCCAGTCTGTGAGCCAGCTGTAGAGGTCCTAATAATGAGACACTTGTTACGTGAGACCCACCCCCTGTGAGGTCCCCAGCACACCCCTGCTACTTGTCATTTTCTGTCCCAAGAGACCTCCACCAGGGATGTTCCCAACATCGGGAAATGCCCCCATGGGGGCCTTCCTCAGCACCTGCCCCGTGAGCCTCACCCCCATGGAGCATGTGAGGACCCCCCCCCCCCACACCAAGAACCTCACCGCAATACTCACCATAGGACACCCTGCCATTTCGTTGTGCCACGTGAGCTGCCACCACACACCCTTCCGCCATATCATGCCCAGCCTCGGGAGTGAGATTGACTCATCAGATCTCACCATTCGTTTCTGCTGCCACATGAGACCCTAAAATGGGAAAGTCCTCAGAAGGGCACCCACCACATAATCTGCCCCGACATAAGGGCTTGCAAGGGAAGAGCCCAATAAGCTGGTCAAGACTGCCCAAGGGCCAGTCTCCTGGGCACAATCATGCCAGCCCAAGTGGGCACAGCCGTACCCCCACGGTCAGGTGCTGGAGTCCACACTGGGCCCTATTGGAACCAGGGGGCAGAAAGAGGCAGGAAGCTGGGGTAGTAGGGAAGCCCCTCTCCCCAGCTTCACCAGCAGTCAGGCCCTGTGCTGGCCCAGGTGGATGGACAGGCGGATGGGCAGACAGATGCCTAGGCTGCTATTTGGGAGAGGAACTGCGGGTCACTCTGCCTCTCTCTCTCCTTTGTCCAGACAATGGTTACAGAGAGTGCCTGGCCAACGGCAGCTGGGCCGCCCGCGTGAACTACTCAGAGTGCCAGGAGATCCTCAGCGAGGAGGTGAGGCTTCGGTGAGGCTGCCATGCGGCTACCAGGGCCCCCAGTCGAGGTCGTGCCTGCTACTTGGCCGGTGGCCAGTCAGGGTGGGGGAGCCAGAGGCTGATGGCAAGGCGCTGGGTACTCAAGCTCGTGTATTAAGGAGGGAGACTGTGCCACGTGGGCAGTGGAGTCCTCGTTCCTTCCTTCCCTCCTTCCACCTGCTCACTGGGACAGGTTTTCTTCCATTTTCCACCTCTCCCACCTGAGTGACATATCCAGGTGCAGCAGCCAGGGGCTATATCAGAATCGGGGATGGGGGTGGGGGCAGTGCAGTTCGAAAAAGCCCTTTTATTTATTTACTTATTTAATCCTCACCTGAGGATATTTTCCCATTGATTTTCAGAGAGTGGAAGAGAGAGGAAACAACAGAGAGACATATTGATAGGAGGGAAACACATCGACTGGTTGCCTCCTGCACGAGCCCCGACCAGGGCCCGGGCCCTAGAGGAGCCTGCAACCGAGGTCCATGCCCTTGACCAGAATCAAACCCGGGACCCTTCGGTCCACAGGCTAACGCTCTATCCACTGAGCCAAGCCAGCGAGGGCTCGAAAAAGCCCTTTTAGAGAGCCTTTTAAATGGGCAAATGTTGCCCTCACTGGTTTGGCTTGGTGGGTAGAGCATCGGCCTGTGGACTGAAGGGTCCCAGGTTCGATTCCGGTCAAGGGCATGTACCTTGGTTGTGGGCACATCCCCAGTGGGAGGTGTGCAGGAGGCAGCTGAACGATGTTTCTCTCTCACCGATGTTTCTAACTCTCTGTCGCTCTCCCTTCCTCTCTGTAAAAAATCAATAAAATATGTTTTTTAAAAAATAGGCAAATGTTTTTGAGAAAAATGTTGCTTACACATAATACAGAATTCAAAGGTACACATGGACATACAGAGAATGTCTCCCTCTCAACACAGCCCCTGGGATCTCTCTCAGAGACAACCATTTTGCCAGTTTATTTTTTTTAATATATATTTTTATTGATTTCATAGAGGAAGGGAGCGGGAGATAGAAACATCAATGATGAAAGAGAATCACTGATTGGCTGGGGATGGAGCCCGAAACCCAGGCATGTGCCCTGACCAGGAATTGAACCTGGGACCCTTCAGTCTGCAGGCCAATGCTTCTATCCACTGAGCCAAACGGGCTAGGGCCATTTTGCCAGTTTCTTAAATGTTCTCTCAGAGACATTCCTTGCATATTCGAGTAATTAGGTGCCTATATTCTTTTCTGTTTTTACCCAAATGTTGCATGTTATACACCCTGTTCAACACCTTGCTTTTTACAAGTAAGTATCCATCTTGGTGATTGTTCACACCAGTACATGAAGAGCAGCTTCATTCTTTTTTACATTTGCATAATATCACATCGTGCAGATGGACTGTAATTTATTTACCCATTTTTTATCCTCAGTCTCTGGTTGCTACTAACAGTGCTGCAATGAATAAACATTTAAGGTTGAGATTTGGCAGATGCACGGGTGTATCTATCTTCCTGGTGTTGCTGCCTGCCCCCTGTCCCTGCCCCTACATCTCCACCCAACCCTTCAGTGGGTGCTGAGGAAGTGGGGGTCATGGAGCTGGAAGCCTGGGGCAGAAAGGATGCCCCAAGCTGTCTGAGGAATGTCAGGCTTCTAGGGTGTAGAAGAGAGGGGCTGGACCAGGCAGTCCTGGGAATTCCTGTGCCTGAAGGATCTAAATTGGACGGGACCCTGGAGACCCTCCATTCCATTTTGATCTGCCTGGGAATAAGAATCACCGGAGTACTTGTTCAAATACAAGCCAGCCCTCAGCCTTGCCAGGGCCCTCCCCACTCTCAGGACTCCTCATTTCCTCTTGGAGCTACTGCAATTAACCGAGCACCCCGTTTGGTTTCTCAGCTCTGAGCCCAGGATAAGCCCTAATGAAGCACCAATGCCCAGAGGGATTGATTGTAGGTAATGGACTGGCAGACCAGCCGCCTGTGAAATGGGCGTTGTGAGGGTGACCAGAGGCCAAACTGGGGAGGAGACCCGGCCCACAGCCCTCACCACCAGAAGACAAGCCCCCAGTGCCACACCACACCACCTTCCTCAGTCTCAGGTCTCCAAACTGGGCAGGGACAGGGTGCTGGTCAGGCCCCCAGGGATGGGCTGTGTCCACGTGTTTCTCAAGCATCCCAGCAGCTTCTGTAGGTAGTGGTGGCTTTCTCTCAGGAGGTCAGATTGTCTCTCAGGTGTCATTAAGGTCTCTCGGAGTGTCACATCCTGGGTATCTCAGGATGTTGCTGGCTGTTCTCTCTGGGTGTCACTGACCACCTTTCAGGGTGTTGCTAACCATTTCTGGACATCTCTTGAGGTAACACTGCCATCTGCCCAACACCCTCTCGGACTCTCTGCACTGTGAACCTGCCCCCAGATGGCTTGCTCCTCCTCAGATGGCATCAGGTTGATGTGGCAGCTGAGACAGGACTGGAACCCAGCCTGGGACTCTAACCCAAGGAGCCATGCAGGGGCAGCCCTTGAATGGTTTGGTCCAATTCTCCCCTTTCAGCTTCAGTGGAGAAAACCCCTCATGAGTCCCCATCCTCCCCACAGAAGCCCGGGACAGAGAGAGTGCCTCTGTTTTCCGTCCCTGCCTGTCCCCCAAGAAATGCACCGTGGGGACAGGGGAAGCAGGGTCTTTAAGACCAAGCAGTACTGGAATGTGCCTGCTGGCTGGGTGGCTTGGGCCGATGATGCAGCCTCTTCAACTGGAAAAACAGGGACAGAAGGACAGTCCCAGGGGGCAGTTATGAGAAAGAAAAGCAGTGACATCTGTAGAGTTCCTGGCTCTGTGTCCAGCATACAGTAGGTGCTTAATAAAGGATTCATCTCACCCAAACCACCCTGGCACGGCCTGCTGGGGGCTGGAGGAGGAGCTGACAGCAGGTGGTGGTGGAGGGGCTCCCTGCACACTGTGCTCATCACATTCTCCTGGGCCGGGGCTCCCACACGTTGTTATTCCCCAGGGGCTTCACCGTGCGGATTTGTGGAGAATTTAATAAAAGTAATTAAGCACCAGCTCCAGTCAGGCTGGACATGTGCATGGAGTCTCCAGATTTGGCATCTGCTGCCAGGTGCTCAGAGGCCCTCCCCATTTGCACGGCCCCTTCCTCTCTCTCTGTCTCTCTGGCCTGCCTCCATTTACACCTCGCTGGGTCTCAGCCCCTCCGAGCAGCACTGAGTTGCGAACATGACTGCCTGCCAGGTTCCTGAAAGCCTCTGCCAGGAAAACCAGCCCCTAGAGCGGAGCCACTGAGCACCTGGGCCTGGGACCTCAGAGGTCCCGCAGTGAGGCTGCCCCTTCAGCAGGGGTGGGGCAGGGCGGGGGCGGGAAGAGGGAGGGCGTGGCTCGGATGGCTGCTAGATGTCCCACTGCAGAGGCACGTCCCTTAGGTGAGTTAGTGTGGGTCTCAGTTTTCTCATCTGGAAGATGAATGGGGTTGGACTTGATCCCTCAGGACCATCGATATATGGAATGAATGAAGTTACAATGTTGGGGACTTTGTTCTAGTCCTGGGACAGGATCCCCTTCACTTCGGGCAGGGGTTGGACCTAGAAAGGGAATTATAGAACCTGAGAGGGTTCTGTGGTTTTTACCGATCTGCGGATGCTAATCCACAGTCACTCTCCCCCTCGCTGACAGAGGCAGGCTTCAGCTACAGCAGGAGGGAGTGAGGGGTGATGGAGGTGGTGGTGGCTCCCCCCAGAAATGGGGAGAGGAAGGGCGTCCTGGAGGGTTGGTGTCTGCACACCCCAGGGCCAGACAGTTTGACCTGAATGGAAATGTGAGTGTGAGCACCCCTGTGAGCCATGCACACGCATCTGTGCATGCAGAATGGGATCCCTGTGTGACGTGGAGAGTCAAGTTAATAGACATTCGTCCAACAGCACGGAGCAGTGGACAGAGCGTAGGATTCAGGGACAGACGGACAGGGAGACACAGTCCCAAATTACACAGTGCTGCTCCAGGGCAACGTGAGGCACTTGGGGCTCAGGAAGGGGGGTAACTATTGTTAGCATTGCCCACTCTGTCCTGGCCACCATTGGGTCTGTGCTCACATGGCCAGTGGGCGCAGGGGTGGGGCTGTGCGGGAACCTCACCTCTGCCCCTCTCTCTGGCCTCAGAAGAAGAACAAGGTGCACTACCATCTTGCTATCATCATCAACTACCTGGGCCACTGCGTCTCCCTGGTGGCCCTCCTGGTGGCCTTTGTCCTTTTTCTGCGGCTCAGGTGAGCAGTCCCCGGCACCGTCCCTAGGCCTTGAGCAGGGGGGAGAAGTCAGGCGCAGGGGGCTGCTGGGAAGGGGAGTCCTGCCCCTCACCTCCGTGGGAGGGGGTGACAGCTGCAGAGTCCCAGGTCTCTGGAAACCTCTGACAGGGTCACTTCTGCCCCCTTGCCCAGTAACTGCCAGGGGCGGGGAGTGGGCGGGGGGACGGCCAAAGCATAAGGTGAAAGCTGGAGGGAGACGTCCCCCTGGAGGCCTGTGTGTTTCCTGACCCTCAAACCCGGAACCACAGGGAGGGGAGGAGTGCCTGTGGGAGAGGGGCAGCCCCTGGTCCTGGAGCACTGGCTGTGGCAGATTCTGCCCCCAGAGCTTAGGTCTGGGCGGGTCATAGGTAGGAAGGGCCATGTGTGACTTAGCCAGTCAGACCCTCTCTGAGGCTCATTTCCCCGTCCATACATCTGGGCTGGAGTGGTGCTTGTGGCCTATCCCTCATCCCCTCTCTCCTTCCTTGCCCCCAACACCCACCTGCCCTGCTGTCCCTAGGAGCATCCGGTGCCTCAGAAACATCATCCACTGGAACCTCATTTCGGCCTTCATCCTGCGCAATGCCACGTGGTTTGTGGTCCAGCTCACCATGAGCCCCGAAGTCCACCAGAGCAACGTGGTATGTCCTGGAGGGGCAGGCCTGGGTTGGAGGAGGGACACAGGTAGGGCTGTCCTGGAGGGGTAGGGCCAGCGCCAGGCCTTGGGGCCCACAGAACAGGAGTGGATCCTGGGGAGTGCCCCATCCTGCCAAGGGGAGGCCCCAGGCCCAGGGTGGGATGCGGGTGCTGTCCCCACCTGTTCACCCCACCCCACCTCGCTCACTGTCATATCTGGTGGGGGCGGGGTGGCAGGGCTGGTGCAGGTTGGTGACAGCCGCCTACAACTACTTCCATGTGACCAACTTCTTCTGGATGTTTGGGGAGGGCTGCTACCTGCACACGGCCATCGTGCTCACGTACTCCACCGACCGGCTGCGCAAGTGGATGTTCATCCTCATTGGCTGGGGTGAGCCCGCCCCATGCCCATGCCAGGCTCCCCTCTCCTCACCCAGACCTAGATCAGCTGGCTGCAGGGCCAGGTTAGGGTGACAGAATGTACACCTCTGCCCCTAGCTCGGGGGATGGGGGGGGGGCATTTAAAGGAGGTGTATTGGAAGAGTGGGTCCCAGCTCTACCATGGGGACCCCTGCCTGCCTCCAGGCCCTGGGATGACTGGGTCCTCCAGGCCCCGCGGACTGGCTCTGTGACAGCGCTGTCTTCCCCAGGTGTGCCTTTCCCCATCATCGTGGCCTGGGCCATTGGGAAGCTGTACTATGACAATGAGAAGTAAGTCAGCTCCTTCCTTTCACTGCCTCAGGGCCCCTCAGCCCCAGGTCCAGGCTCTCAGCCCAACTCTGCCTGACCCTCCTCCAGGGCCTTCAGCAGTCACCTTCCCTGTCAGGGCCACAGTTTCTTCATCTAGAAAGACAGGGAGCGTGGGGCCGGGCTCAAACCGAGGCTCCCTAGGGTGCTCTGCCTGAGTAGGGGCTGGACAGGCGAATCTAGGCAATTCTATCTGTCTTGGGCTCTCCCAGGCAGAACCACAGGAGGGTTACCGGCTGCCTGTGCAGCCAGACTGTTCAGGGTCTGAATCATGGCCCGTCACTAAGTAACTGTATGACCTGGGTGCTATACTTACTACAGCATGCCTCAGCTTCCTCGTCTGTAAAATGGACATCTTAATAATAGTGCCTCCCTCACAGGGTGTGGTGGGGATGTCATGAGTTAATATATATTAAGCATTTAGGATTGTACTTGGCACATGGTATATGCTGTACAAATGTTTTCTATTAATTTTAAGACTTAATAGCAATTGACCCAGACAATCTCAGAGACCCCTTCCAGCTCTGAAGTCCTGAGGGCCTTATTGAATGGATACAGATGTTCCCAGCTGCCCCTGACAACTAGGCTTCCACTGCAGTGGTTCTCAGCTGTGGCTCCCATTAGAGTCATCCAGGAAGCGTTAAAAAGTACCAATGCCCAGGCTTGATCTCCAGGCTTGGATGTAATTGGTCCAGAGTGTGGCCTGGGCACCGGGATGTTTTTTAACTGCCCAGGTGATTCTACTGTGCACCCGAGGTAAGAGAACCACTGAGATAGAGGTGGAAAAGGGGGACAAAGCCTAGGGATGTTCCAGAATCTTTTCCACCAAAGTGGTTCAGGAACCCACTGTCTGACTGGCTTCCAGGCGGCCTTCATCAGTGACAATTCTCCTCACCATCATAGAGTAGGGCAGCCACCACAGCCTCACTGGGATGGACAAGGAGCCTAGAAAATCATGTTCATTACTTACCAGGTTGATCCTTCCTGACTCTAGGAGGGGAGGCAACTGACATACCACTGTGGGCCAGAGTCCCTGAGCAGGAGCATCGTAAACCCTGGGCGATGGTCTGTGCCTGGAGGTGTGCAGGTGTAGGTGTGTGCACAGGGGTGAAGAGGAAGAACTTTCCCCCAAAGCTGCCCAGTAAGCATCCTAGAGGAAAAAGGATGCCTGAGCTGGGCAAGTTGTATGAGTGACTCTGGAGCCCCACCTTGTGGCAAGATGCTGCCACTGCAGCAGAAGGGATCCAGACTCAAGGCCAAGGACTGGAGTTGACTCCAGACAGATCACGTTTGGTCTGCACCGTGTTTTTTGAATTTGTTGTCAATCTTTAAAAAGTCAAGATTTTCCAACTAAAAATCTCAGTTCTAGTTTATGGAAGCATCATGAAATCTAGGCACTGTGGGGCTGCATGCCCACAGGACCCTCCACTAGGCACGGAGGTGGGATTTTCTGTGTGCCCTGTCCCCCTCACTCCCCTGACCTTCCTAGAGCTTGCTGGAGGGAGCTCAGGAAAATGCAAAGCAAGTCTGCCTCCTGGGATGGGTGGGACCTATGGAAGCTCTGCCTCAAGGCTGGTCACACTGCAATTGAGCAAACTGGGAGACTGCTAGCTGGTGGGGGCCTACTACGTGACAGGGGCAGGGCAAGGCACCCCCAGGGGCTTGTGCCAGAGACACAGTGGGGACTGAAGGGAGCAGTGGTGTGTTGGGCCCATGCCTGCTCCACTCAGACGTCTTTTCCATGATCTCCCTGCCACACTGCCTGCTTCCAGCTTTACATCTAATAGAGGATGCCGACCACGCTGCAGATGGGATAACTGAGCACTGTGGTGGTCAAATGGCTTGACCTTTTGCCAGGGTTGGAATCTGGGCACCCAGAGCCTGGTTTCCAGCCCCGGTCCTGCCCTGGCCAAGCAACTGGACCCGGATGTCCCCCTCCTCTCACCTCCTATCTATGGCCTTCTAGGTGCTGGTTTGGCAAAAGGCCTGGGGTTTACACCGACTACATCTACCAGGGCCCCATGATCTTGGTCCTGCTGGTAAGAACCTGGGTGGGGGGCAATGGGGAGGGGCAATCAGAGCCGACTGTGGACCCCAAGAATCCCTCTGTCTAGAATGTTCGAGTGCTAGTGAAGGTGGTGGGAGAGCAGCAGGGGGAGCCAAGACCAGACCTGAGATGGCTAAGTCCCTAACATCTTGCACACATACATGCCTACACCATCCCACTGTGTGCTTGCTTGCAGATCAATTTTATCTTCCTTTTCAACATCGTCCGCATCCTCATGACCAAACTTCGGGCATCTACCACATCTGAGACCATTCAGTACAGGTAGGTGGCTCTGTGTCCCCCATCCCAGGGGGCTCCAGAGATCCCAGTCCTTACCCAGGGTCTTCCAGCAGGCCTGGCAGTCCTTCCTGAAACCCCAGCCCCCCCATCTCAGATATTGGGGACTGACTCCCACGCCAGCCCCCTCTGGGGTGGGCTGTGACTCTGGCTTCCTGGCCCCCCACCAGGAAGGCTGTGAAGGCCACTCTGGTACTGCTCCCCCTCCTGGGCATCACCTACATGCTGTTCTTCGTGAACCCCGGGGAGGACGAGGTCTCCCGGGTCGTCTTCATCTACTTCAACTCCTTCCTGGAGTCCTTCCAGGTACCGATGCCTTCCCCTCTTGGCCCTGGTCCTCACCTCCCCCACCCCACACCTCCAGGGGCGGGCATTCTCCCAGGCAAGTCCTGGAGGAGCAGGACACTGGGGAGGGAAGTGGCTGCCCAGAAACTGAGTGGGGCCACCCAGCCCAGTCCCTTGACCTGCCTTCTCCTCCACCCCAGGGTTTCTTCGTGTCTGTGTTCTACTGTTTCCTCAACAGCGAGGTAAGGACCCCGGGCTGGGGCTCAGAATGGCAGGAAGCCTGTTGGGAGGAGAGATGGTCTGCAGCCTCCCTCTGCCCCCCACATGCCGGCCCTCCTCCCTGCCCCCAGGTTCCTTTAGGGATATCCTGGAGGGTCCGTGCCACCTGCCCACGCTGCTCCTGCCGTGGCAAGCCTACTCCTTTGCTCACTTAGGCAGTTGACATTGAGAAGGGGGAAGAGCTGGGGCCTCGGCCTTATCAGTGGTCTGTGAAATCGGTTGCTGAAAGCCAGGAAGCTGAGCCCTAGGGCAGGGGATACGTGTGGATTGAGGGTAGGGGTTCTTCATGGCAAAGACACTGTGTGGATTAGAAAAAGGCATCCCTTCCTCAGGACACTTGAAAAAACTGTCCCAACAAATATGCAAACCAACAATGTTCCTACGTGGCCCCCTGTACACCTCACACCTGTGCATCACACACCTGTGCACTGCTCACCGGCATACCTGTTTGCCTTATTGCTGCTTGTGGCAGTCCTCAGGGAGGGTCCTCCTGTGACTGGGCTCAAACATTATGGTCTGCTCTATGCCCACAGGTCCGCTCTGCCATCCGGAAGAGGTGGCACCGATGGCAGGACAAGCACTCGATCCGCGCCCGGGTGGCCCGCGCCATGTCCATCCCCACCTCCCCAACGCGTGTCAGCTTTCACAGCATTAAGCAGTCCACAGGGGTCTGAGCGGGAAGGCCGTGTCTGGAGGGGACCAGCTCCTTCCCCACCCCATACTGGCACTGAGACCTGGGAGAACCCTCCCTGACCCCCAGCTGAGCAGGAGTTCTAGCCTCTGAGAGCAGCCTCGCTCTGGGCCATGGGACAATTGGAAAATAAGCTAGAGGACTGGGCTGGGCCCAGAGCCTCGGGCTCCCCTTTGCCCACAGTCCTCCCTGGCAAATGGAGTGAGAATGGGGAGCCAGGCAATCCAAAGCAGCACATGGGTCCCTCCAAGAGGCGTCCTCCCAGAGCACAAGGTGGCCAATGCACTGTGGGGGCCATTCGCTGCCTCAGGGGCACCATGGGAAACTCTTGGAACAGCATCCCAACCCGGAGGAGATAATGCCTCCGGGTCTTAGCAATGCCTTCCAACAACGCTGGGAACCAAGGCTTGCTGTCAGAGCCCTGGAGACGTTGGAAATCAGTGGCATCATCAGACATCAGGCTACGTGACCAGAAATCCTCCCACGCTACCAGAACGTCATCTGGCCCCGTGGCGCTGCCACCAGAAATGCCCTGCCTCGCTGCACTGCACCCCTGGACTTTTACTGCCCCTCCAGCCACACAAACTCCCTCTCCCTAACCTCCTGCCCCAGGTATCTCCCCTTTGTGAGAAGATGGGGGCTGGGAGTGGCCTGTGAGCTAGAGCCGGGGTGTGCCCCAGCCAAAGCTGGTCTCCCTATGAAGGGGCAGAGAATGCAGAGGACCACCCAACCTGCTGACTGAAGTGACCTGGCCTCTGGGCAACCCCTCTGCTGGTCACAGAGCGCTTGTTGCCCCTGGACGGCCTCTGGGGCAGCACTGTTAGCTAAGCAAAGATGGGAGAAAGGGCAGGCCCCCCAGCCCCGGTACCTGGAGCAGCACAAGTGGCCCTTGGGTCAGCTGATCACATCCACCCTAGGCACAGACTGGGCCAGCCCTCACTGGACCCACCCTCACTGGACAGCCAGGGCTTTGGGGATGCAGGGCTGGGAGATGGGGGTGGCTGATGTAAATAATAATATTTATCTTTTCAACCAGCATCTGTGAAGTTCTGGACTGTGCCGGAGCTGGGTGGAAAGGATCTGCCGAGAAATGGAGGCCACTTTGAGGGTTCAGGGCCTCTGTGTGTCTGGCAAACACACACCCATCACGGATGGGGTGCTAGGCGAGCCCTGAGAGCTGGTTGAGGACTAGGTGGGTCCTACTGGCCTGGGTGATAAGGACAGCTTTTGTAAGGGGGTGCACTGTAGGGAGAGACGGGCTGTGGGTGAAAGATGCAGGTAAAGGACATCGTAGGCAGGGGCACAGCTTGGGAAAAAGAGTGGTGAGGGAGTGGCCCAGCCCTGGGGAGAAGCTCAGGTGGAAACAGGGAGCAGGTGGGGAGGGGGGGGCCAGGAAAGGAAGGTGGTGGGAAGGGTAGGTGCGCACAGGCCATCGCCCCTCTGGGCAGCTGGGACTTAATCCTGCTGGACTCTCGGGAAGCCAAGTGGGACACATGCCCCCATCACCCACCAAGGATCGAGGGATGTTTATCCACCGGCTCCTTCAGTCACGGGGTGAAGGCTGCTACCAGGGTCATTAATCCCCCTGTACTTCCCATGGCCACTTGGGCCACAAGGAGGCCAAGAGAGAGCGTCCAGTCACAGCAGCATGCGGTGGAAGCAGTGTGAGCTGTGTCCTGGTGGGGAGGGAGGGACAATGAAACTCCCAGCAGCACACACAGGGCCAGGGCAGCCTGGGCCTTGCCGCGGGGTCTCTGACCACACGTACACACAAGGGCGCGTGGTGTCGGACACCAGCACCAGCTCAGATGACGGGTACCTAGAGTCCTAAAGCTCCCTGCAGGGAAGGGAGGTACAGTGGGTGCGGGTCTGACCCGGGGAGGAGCTGCGGGTGTCCCTGAAGGCCATGTGGGCACCCTGTTCTGCCAAGTCCAGCTCTGTCCCCTTAAGTAGAGAGACGGGGAAGACATGGGGAGGGGACCAGGGGACACAGGCTAACAACTTCCAGAGTAACTGGGGGGAGAAGCCCCATAGAGTCCTGGCTGGCAGGAGGATCAGAAGTGGCTGATGGGTCTCGAATGGGCACACGCAGGCATCTTCCTCAACTCTGCTTTTCACGCCATGAAGGAGAAGAAAGGGAGGCTTTCCTGGGAAACGTAGGGATGTGGGTGCGGGGCCCCCCAAGGATGGGCTGGGGGGTTGCATATATAAGGTTCCTTGAGGGGGCGAAAGGGGCGGTGGCCCCTTTCCTGCTTGTGCCTCCTGATGGCTTTAGTTGATGGGCTCCCTCTGAGCACCTACTGTGCACTCCGCCCTAGGCCCCATGTGAGGGGCAGATGAGCAGCACCCCAATGCCAGCAACACCTGCTCAGCTCAGAACTCACGCGGAAAGGCCGTGGGAGGCCACCTTCAAGGCTGCCGTCATCAGAGGAGCTACAGGTGTCCCTGGACAGGCAGGGGATGGTCCAGAGGAGCCTTGGGACCCCTCCCATCCAGAGACTATAAGGGCAGAGGAGCTGCTTCAAGCACAGCTGGGAACATCTGGGCCCCAGAGAACTGTAGCTCCTATGCCAGGGCAGGTGCCCAGAGTGTAACCCTCCACGGCCCATGTGTGTTCTGGGCTCTGGAACCAGGATGAAGGCCCCAAACAGGATTTCTGAAGGTCATTCTGCCCTGAGGTTTGGCCTGTGGTGGAGTGGGAAGAGATGTCCCTTGGCGGTGAGTGTGGTTCTATGGGCCAACAGACACACAAGTCACTACACTTCAGGGAGGGGCTGGGCTGCTGCAGGGTGGGGTCACTGTGTACAGGCCCCTCTCTCAAGCCAACGGCTATAGTCCCCCAAAATTGCCCTCCCTGAGTCCATTTCTCCTGGGGACCCTCCTTCCTACGCACAGATCAGCAGTGGAGGGAAAACCACAGTGTGGAGGTTTGATTTTCCATTTTGGGCTCCCCCTCCCCGCCTCCCTGAATGTGACAATAGACTCCTGCTGGGGGTTGGCGGGTGGGAAGGGATCCTCAGCTTCCCCTCCAGCCTCCTCAGTCCCCTGCTGCTGCTGGGTCAGACCCCTAGGACCAGGCCTGGGGGGGAGTCAGGTCTGGGAAATACACTTATTAGGAAGGGAGGGAGGTTTTGGAATCCAGATAGTAATTCTTTCATTGTGGGCATTTGTAGATCTCTTTGCATTCCACAGAATCCTTTATAACATTTATCTAACCCTCAACTAGCTAATGGAGGTAGGAACTAGCCCATTTTACAGCTGAGGAAACTGAGGCCTGGAGACTCACCTGAGATCAACAGTCCTTTGGCTCCAAGTCCTGGGCTCTTTTTACCCCCTCAGTTGACTAAAGTCACTAGGCTTGAATTTGGGGAGACCAGGACTGATAAAGCAGCTGGGGATGGGGGAGGAGCAAGCAGGCTCAGTGTTTCAGACTGTCTAGTTGAGGATGTGTACCAGGGGAAGATGGGACCAGCCCGGAGATGGCCCAACCAGTGTCCAGCTGCTGAGTCCAGCTGGGTGGGAGCTATGAGGGTTGTGTATGTCCCCCTGGCTCCCAGCCTTCCTTCCCTTTCTCCCCAACACCCTCCACCCCTCCACTTCTTAACTGTAAACAGTGCAGCCCAGGCCACCAGAAGCCTCTGGGCGTCTCTCTGCATCCACCCAGACTCTGCCCAACCCTGCGAGGGTGCCACTGGCCTCAGGATTATCTCATCCAGCCCTGACTTCAAACCCAATAGCCCACCCTTGGTCCAAATAAAGGGGGTGCTTTCTGCATGTCACCAACAACGACACTGTCATTCATTGAGTGCTTACTGGGCACCAAGCGCCGCTGAGCCCCTCACTTGTTGACCTCATCTACTCTGCATACCACTCCATGGGGCAGGTGCTATTATCCCCACTTAACAGATGGGGTAAGTGAGGCCTAGAGAGGTTAAGAGAGCTGCCAAGGGCACCCAGCAGTGGCATGGCTGGATGTGAACCCAGCTGGCCTCCCTTAACTTGCACTGTGTTTAACCCCGATGCAGCAGGAGTTCTTTGTAGGGCACCCCTCCCTGCCCTGCTGCCCCCTCCAATGCCCTCCCTCGGGAAATTCTTCGGTTTTCCCCGTTTGTGGGCAAACAGATACGAAGCTCGATGTAGGAGTTGGTGTCTGCAAAGCATGAGCCTCAGGTGGATCCCTCTCGGAACCCAGCCCAGCCTCCAGACCGACCACAGGCTGCCTGCCACCCAGCGTCCCCAGCCCTGCTCCATCTCTAAGCATAGCCTCCTAGTCCCTACCCTCTGCATCCCACCAAGCTCTGCAGCTTGGAGGCAAGAGATGCTGGTCCGTGCATGTCTTTCAAAGCTCTCAATATGTTGGAAACACCACCGAGATCACCATTTGGAGATCACTCTAGAGACCACCAGAACTACAACAAGCCTGTATTGAGCCTGGTGCGGAGGGGACTGCAGCAGGCCTCGTTTTGTTCTTTTTTAATTGTGGCAAAATACACATAACACAGAACTTGCCATCTCAACTGTGTCCAAATGCACAGTTCAGTGCCACTAGTGCACTCACAATGTGCAACCATCACCACCACTTGCTTCCGGAACTTGTTCGTCTCCTAATAGAAACACCATACCTTAAAGCACTCACTCCCATTCCTCATTCCCCCAGCCTCTGGCCACCACAAACCTGTTTTCTATCCCTACCGATTTGCCTGTTTTCGACATTTCATAAAAGTGGAATCATACAATGCTTGTCCTTTCGTGACTGGCTTCTTTCACTTAGCACAATGCTGTCAAGGTCCATCCACATTGTGGGAGCCTGAATCAGAACTTCATTCCTTTGAACGCCTGCTCTCCATGCTCTTGGGTATATGCCCAGGAGTGTAACTCCTGAGTCAAATGTAACTGTTTAGCTTCCCGAGGAACCACCAAACTTCTCCACTAGGGCTGCACCATTTTATATTCCCAACAGCAATATATGAGGATTCCAGTTTCTCCACGTTTCTGTCAAAACTGGCTATGATCCAGCCACCTCAATGGATGTGTTGGTCCCTGGTTTTTCAAGATTTGAGACTCCCTGAGTGGACAGTGGGGGACCCAGTGAGGGAATAGACTGAGCATCAGTAATGGTGGGGGGAGGGGGAGTTGTGGAGGGAAGCAGAAAGAGTTTTATTATCACAGAGTAAGGGGCTGGCTAGCCCTGCTGTGCCCAGCACCTGGCTGCTCGGATGCAGAGGTGCACCCAGTCTAGACACCTCTACACTCCGAAAAGAACGATTCAGCTGTCTCTTCTCTAACTGCCCCGACCAAAGCACCAGTCCTCCCTTTGCAAGGGGAGCCCAGCAGAGGGGCAGCCGGCACCTCCTCCATTTTTTCCAGCTCCATCCAGGCTACACTCACAGTCGGTTGCTTCTGTTCCCTAATGCATTTCTGACAGTTATCTTGTCATTGTAATTACTTGTTTGTAATCTAATTAAATGTTATATTAATGGATGAATCAGAAGTATACAAACAACGAGCGACATTGTTCCTTATGAAAACTCAGTTGAATGTTTTGAAAGACACAATCTGAGTTGGACAAAAAAATAGCTGTCAAGTGAGGTGTGGGTGAGACAGATGTAAATAATTGGGTGGGAAGAGGTTATCAAAATCTATATGGTTCTACTTGTCAACCACTTTGCAAGGTCCTTTAAACTCCCCCTCTCCCTCAAAGAGTCCAAGGCTAGACAGCAGAGATGGTGTCCCCTCGGTGTGGATGTCACAAGAAAGGTGACTCGGAACTAAATGGGTGGACACAAAACTAAAGGAGAGTCCTTGAGGAAGGTCAGGGACTGTATGCCAACTCCTTGGAAGTTAAAATAAAATGTGTTTTATGGATTGAATTGTGTTCCCAAAAATGACATGTTGGAGTCCTAACCCCAGTATCTGTAAATGTGACCTTATTTAGAAATAGGGTCTTTGCAGATGTAATCAAGTTATGATAAGGTCATTGGCTGGGTCCTAATCCAACATGACTGATGTCCTTATAAGAAGACAAGAGACACAAAGACACACAAGGAGAAGGCCATGAGCAACACAGGCAGAGACTGGGGTGATGTAGCTACAAGCCAAGGAACACCAAGGATTGCCAGCCACCCCCAAAATCAGGAGGAGAGAGAAAGGATTCTACCCATAGTCTCGAAGGGAGCATGGCCCTGCTGACACCTCAATTTTCGACTTTTCTTAGTGTGCTCAGGCTGCTGTAACTAATACCATAGACAGAGTGGCTTAAACAACAAGCACTTATTTCTCGCAGTTCTGGAAGTCCAAGATCAAGGTGCCAACGGATTCAGTTCCTGGTGAGAGCTCGCTCCCTGGTTTGCAGATGGCCACCTTCCTGCTATGTCCTCACAGGATGGAGAATGAGAGCATCTCTCTCCTGTCTCTTCTTATAGGGGCACCAATCGCATTCATGACACTATTACCTCCCAAAGGCCTCACCTCTAAGTACCATCACACTGGGAATTAGAGGTTAAACATAGGAATTGGGGCGGGAGTGGAAGAGGGGGGAGGGAGGGACAGGCCGGCACACACACAAACACTTAGCCCATAGCAGACTTCTAGTCTCCAGACTATGGGAGAATAAACTCCTTTGTTAAGCCACCCAGTTTGTCATCATTTGTTAAGGCAACATAAGGAACCAACACAATGTGTAAAGTCTGTAGGTAACTTTGTAAAGATTCCCTTCGTGAACCTACTTTTTCCATAACCCCATCTCCCACCCAGTCCCAGTCATCTGGGATGAGCAGCTGACCACAAGGTCTGAGCACACCACACAGCACAGCGGGTTAGCCGGAGGCTCACAGCCCCATAGCCTGGGTTTGAATCTCATCTCTACCACTGATGAGGCTCTTCAGAAAAGTCTCTTCACTGCCCTGTGCCTCGGTCCCTTCTGCTGTAAAACAGGGTCGCCCACTCGCGGATACCATGCGTATTTCCCTGGCATCACTGTCTATACCAGAATCCAGAAGCAGCGGCTTAGAACAGACAAGGTTCCTGTCCTCACAGATCTCAACCAGCAGGAGATGGAAAATAAACAAGGAAACCCATAAACAAGCAAAAACCTAGGACTGTGATACGTGCTTTGAAGACAGTACATCCCGAGTTGTGATCATGACATGCTAAGAAGCAGGGCTATTTTCTCCTGGCGTTGGTGGTGGGAGATGTCACTGGAGTTCAGGCCTGAAGGACACAGACAAGCAGCAGGTGAGGCTTTGGGGCAGAGAGCTTCTGGCCCTGCAGCGTTCAGGTTCACCCACCCACAACACAGGGGTGTTCAGGTGAGTGTTAAGCTAACGTAACAGAGACCACAATGAGGCAATGGCTTCAGGAAGAGAATGGATCACCGTCCACAGTGAGCACCCCATGCCACTGCTCCATGCGGACATGTGGGACCTAGTTCCTTCCACCCCATCCCTTAGGACAATGTCCTCTTCTCCACAGTCAATGACCCACACATGTCCATGACTGCCCTGTGAGAGAGGGAAAGAGATGGACAAGGAGCCCATAGAGCCCCTCTGAAGGGTTCACATTATTTCTGCTCAATTCCATTGGCAAGAAATGGCCATGTGGCCATTCCTAAGTCCAAGGGAAGCTGGCAAAAATATTCTGGTCACTTACCAGTAGAAAGGGGCATGGATTTGAAGGCCAGCTCACAGTCTCTAGTAATACCTCCTTGCAGGCACACAATGAGGACAGATCAAGTATCTGGCACTTTGTGGGAGCTCAACAAAAGTGCACAATATCATGGAGGTCAGGGCCTCAGAAACCCTCTGTCCAATGTCCTCATTTCTTTGCAGCTAAAGAAACAGGGGCAGAGGAGAGGCACCTGCCGGGGTCACCCAGCAGATAAGGGGCTAACGTTGGTCCCGAATCCTGTCTGGGATCCTCAACTCCATCCTCCCACATGTGATTTCACATTACCTGGCTCAGCCCCACCTGGGGTTGGGCAGAAAGCAGGGACCCAAATGACCCCTCTACCCACAGGTGGTGTTGGGGGACAGGACTTGAGAGGGACCCTGTTTTCTGCAGCGGTGTCCTAGATCCCAGGGACACAGCTTTATGACTGGGTAGGTGTGGCCCTGGTTTCTGGGATGGGAGGCCACACTGCTCTGTGACAGAGGGCCACACCCACCCCCTGGGAGAGGGAGCTGGGCTGTGAGCAGCTGTCAGGTTGGGCTGGCTGAGGAGGATGGCGTGCCTGGGTTTCCTTCTCCTCCTCCTCCTCCTCGCCAGCACAGTGGCCCAGGGAGAGTATGGTGTGGTCCACGTGGTGTCACAGAACTGGAGCAAGGATTACTGTGTGCTGTTCAACTCGGATTATGTCACCCTGCCCCGGGACCTGCGCCATGCCCCACTCCTGCCCCTGTATGATGGCACCTCGACACCCTGGTGTCCTGGCGAGGACTCCTCCCACCAAGCCCAGCCCAGCTCCCCCAGCCAGTGGCCCCTCCACCGGACCACCGCCATGGTCATGAGGGGCAACTGCAGCTTCTACGCTAAGGGCTGGCTGGCTCAGGGCCGAGGCGCCCATGGGCTGCTCATCGTGAGCCGGGCCAGTGGCCAACAGTGCGCAGATACCATCCTGGCGTCCCAGGACTCCCACAAGCCCCTGCCAGACCTCACCATCCCGGTGGCCTTGATCCGATACTCTGACATGCTGGACATCCTTGGCCACACCCACGGGGGTGCCATGGCCCGAGTGGCCTTGTACGCGCCTCCAGAGCCCATCCTCGACTACAACATAGTGGTCATCTTCATCCTGGCCTTGGGCACCGTAGCCATGGGTGGCTACTGGGCCGGCCTAACCGAAGCCGATCGGCTGCAGCGGCGCCGGGCCCGAGGAGGAGGGGGGCCCGAGGGTCACAATCAGCAGGAAGCAGTGGCAGCCCAGGGGAGGCAAGAGGAAGACGATGAGGACACACCTGTGGACTTCACACCAGCCATGACAGGAGCAGTGGTCGCCATGTCCTGCTCCATCATGCTGCTCCTCTACTTCTTCTACGACGCCTTCGTCTATGTCATGATTGCCATCTTCGGCCTGGGTGCGGGCACCGGCCTCTACGGCTGCATGGTCCCCCTGCTGCACTACCTGCCCCTGCAGCAATACCAGTGGCCCCTGCCTGGCCGCCGGGCCTGTCTGCGGCTGCCCTTGCTGCTGCTGGCCGGCCTGTGCGCGGTGGTGACCGGCCTCTGGGTGGCCTACCGCAATGAGGACCGCTGGGCTTGGCTCCTGCAGGATGCTCTGGGCATAGCCTACTGCCTCTTCGTCCTGCAGCGCGTGCGGCTGCCCAAACTCAAGAACTGTACCTTCTTCCTGCTGGCCCTGCTGGCCTTTGATGTCTTCTTTGTCTTCATCACGCCCCTCTTCACCAGGACCGGCGAGAGCATCATGGTGGAGGTAGCCTCAGGCCCGACAGACTCCTTGAGCCATGAGAGGCTGCCCATGGTGCTCAAAGTGCCCCAGTTAAGCTTCTCGGCCTTGACCCTGTGTGACCAGCACTTTACCATCCTCGGCTTCGGTGACATCGTGGTCCCAGGCTTCTTGGTTGCCTATTGCCATCGCTTTGATGTACAAATGCACTCACGTCAGGTCTACTTCATGGCCTGCACCGTGGCCTACGCCGTGGGTCTGCTGGTCACATTTGCTGCCATGGTCCTCACGCAGATGGGCCAGCCTGCCCTGCTCTACCTGGTGTCCAGCACCCTGCTCACCAGCCTGGCCATAGCCACCTGCCGCCAAGAGCTCATCCTCTTCTGGACTGGCCAGGGCAGAGTCAAGACACTGGCCCAGCCCATGGCAGGGCTCTGTGGCACTCATCCAGCTGGCTCCAAGCAGAAGCAGGAGGACACGGCAAACGTCCACACAGCCAGAGAGTCTGAGGGGGCCACCAACCTTTTGGCAGGGGACTTAGACAGCAACCTCAGGGAGGACACAGCCAGGATTGTCACCACATCTGAGGACGAAGCCACCAGTCTGGTTGACTACAGTGACAGCTCTGAGGGCTGGAGTGATGCCAACCTGGACTCTGATGAGCTGCCTCTTGCCTCCCCCAGGGCCTCGGAGGAGCTGATGCCACTGATGCCATCACCCTCAGAGCTGGGCCATGCACACACCCATGCCCATGCTCAGGCCCACGCCCAGGCCCAGGCCCAGGCCCAGGCCCAGGCCCAGGCTCAGGCTCAGGCTCAGGCCCAGGCCGCTGACCTGCCCTGGAGGAGGCTGCACAAAAGGAAGGGTTTTAAGGTAAAGAAGAGCATGTCGACTCAGGCTCCCTTGTGAACCAGGCCCTGGGACATATGTCTCCAGAAGGATTGGCAGAATATCGCAAAGCAAAGACACACATGGCAAAAAGAAATCGGGGCATTAAAGATATTCCAGATCGATCTAGCAGAGCCTCTTTGTTTGTTAGGATGATGAGAAAGCAGCCATGGAATAAGTCCACACAGGGCCCAGAGAGCCCTTAGAATAGGGCACCACCCCAAATCATGCAGAGGGGGAAACTGAGGCTCAGAGAGGGCACACGACTTACACAAAGTTACTCAGCTAGATCAAGATATTCTCCTAGAGCTTGCCAGGCAGTGATTTCTTCTATCCCTGCCTCCCCAACACCCACCCCAAGTCAGAGCTGCAGCTCCTTAGCCTGGCAGGCCCCATCCTGTCCCTGCAGCCCATCCCAGCTTCATTGCCCATCTCTTCTTCATGCTCAAGTCCAACTGAACCATTACTATTCCTTGATCACATCATGTCCTCTCCATCTCTTTTTGCACATGCTGTTCCCTTTGGCTGGGATGCCTTCCCATTCCAGACAAATTCCCCAAACCATCTCCGTGGCTCACTAAAACATTCCTCAGCATCCTTCAAGCATCAGCTCACATCCAACCTTTCTGGTAAACGACCCTGCTCAATGCATCCTGGACAGCAGTACCATGCCCAGGTGTGTCTGCACATACACTGAGTGTACACCTGCTGCGTGCATTACCCTGTGATGGGCACCCAGGGAGGCTGCTGTCCAGCTCGGGGTGGATAGGAAGTGGAAAACAGACAAGAAACAACCTGAGAATTGTCTTAAAGTAGAAGATAGAAGCGGTGGAGCTGGAATGGAAGAATTGAGACCATGGCTCTATTTCCTATACTTCCTTCATTGACTCTGGATAGTAGACAAGTCTCTTAACCCTCTGGGTCTCAAAAGTCTTATCTTCAAAATGGGACTTACAATGCTATGTCCACCTGAAGACAGGGCATGGACAAGGTGATCTCTTGGAGACACACACATACACACTCACACTGGAGCATTTATATACTGAACACTCCCACAGTTTTTTAGGCCATATGGTGTTTATATGTTGCTTCAGCAGAGTGCACAAACTGGATTGAGGGAAGGCTTTCTAGAGGAGGTTATTGCAGGTGAGAGAATCATAGCCTGTGGGCAGTGTGGTACAGTGGTTAGGGTTCTAGAGCCAGTTGCCCACAGAAAATCCTGCTCTACTACTGACCTGTACTTTGTCATGAGCAAGTTGCTTAACCTCTCTGTGCCTCAGTTTCCTCATCTGTAAAATGGGATAATAATAGGATCCACCATAGGGTTTTGGTGAGGTTTGAATGTGTTGGTTTATGTAAGATGATTGACACCATGCTTGTATGTAGGATGAGCCCTATGAATGTTAACTCTATTTATATTGTATCCCTTCATGAAAGCCTTTCAGAATCAAATCCTACAAGGCCTTCGAGTTCTGGCCCCAACTTCCTCCCCACTTCCCTCCACACACAGTGTTCCTGCCCCTACCATCACTAGGGAGTGGACAGCAGATTCCACCACATCTGTCTTCCCCCACAGGGCCTCCCACAAGCTGGCTCCTCTCCCTGGAGCTTTGCCCTCCTTCCTCCTTCTCCAGAATTGGGCCTGGCCAGACCTTTTCCTCCAGTCCCAGCTCAAATGCCCCCTCCTGGGGGAGGCCTTCCATGATTATCCTTTCTAAAGTAGCCCCCCAGCCTCAATCATGCTACTGTACACCCTATTTGCCAGTTTTTTCATCTCCCCCAGTGGATTGTCAGCTTCATGAGGGCAGAGACCACTCTGTTTCATTCAGATGAGTAATTCCAGGGCCTAGAACAAGGCCTGGCATGTAGTAGACACTCAATTTATGTTTGTTGGCAAAAGGAAGGAAGGAAGGAAGGAAGGAAGGAAGGAAGGAAGGAAGGAAGGAAGGAAGGAAGGAAGGATTAATCCATATTGAACCATAGGGGAAGAGGGGACACTGCGAGGTAAGATGCCCAGGCCACCTCCCTGAGTTCCTGCAGGGCCTAGTGAGTGTGGAGATGAGACTCTAAGGGGACTGGATGGGTACTGGGGGTAGGGAGTTATGGAGCTGGAGGGGGTTCAGCTAATGGGCATCTTTTAAAAAGCCCTACTTACCCTAACTGGTTTGGCTCAGTGGATAGAGCATTGGCCTGCGGACTGAAAGGTCCCAGGTTCAATACCAGTCAAGGGCATGTACCTTGGTTGCAGGCACATCCCCAGTAGGAGGTGTGCAGGAGGTGGCTGGTTGATGTTTCTCATCGATGTTTCTACCTCTCTATCCCTCTCCCTTCCTCTCTGTAAAAAATCAATGAATATATATATATATATTTTAAGCCCTACTTCCTGGTTCCTTTGGTACCTAAAGGCCTGGGCTGGACAAGGGCAGTGTGAGGAACCAGGGCCAGGACCCTGACGAAGGTGTTGACAGTCCCTTCTACTGGAGCCAGAGGCCATCTGGCCTAGACAGAGGGACCTCCACAGGCCTTGGCTCGTCCCCAGGCCAGGCAGCCTCCCCACTGCTGATTTGCGTCACTGGGCCTGCCAGGGATGGGCTACATCCCTCTCCCCCCTCCCTACCCCCCCCCTGACCCCCCACCAGGCCCAAGGAGGCAGGCTGGACAGAGCCAAGCTTCTCTGTACCCTCTTACTTCCAGACTGGGGGACAAGAGAGCTCCTCTCTCCCAGAAACTTGCAGTCAGAGTGGCTCTGAGGATGCTGGACTTGAGCTCCCTGCAGTGGGGCAGATGCCTGGCACCAAGGAGAGGATTCTCTGGGGGAAGCTCCGGCCCCGTCTACATCTGCACACCACAGACTAAGAAAAGGGCGAGTACAACTCTGTCCTTATTGCTTTACCCAACAGAGACACTCAGAGAACATTTCCTCTACAAAATGGGGAGAATAACCTCAGGGACTGAGCCTGGGCTCCCGAATGCGCCTAGTTCCGCTGCTGCTGCTGCTCTGTGATGCCCCAGGGTCACGCTCCTCTGAGCTTCAGGCTCAGCCTCACTTTGCCAGTCCCCTTCCCAGGGACTGGATCAAACCCAGTTGGTGTCCAGTCAGAGGTGCCCAGACTGGCAGCCCCCACCTGAATGCCAGAGGACGACAAGGTACTACACATGAGTATGTACACCCATGTACATGCATGTAGACACATGCTCACATTCATACTGTATCCTCAGGCATTCATACACATATACACATATGCACCTTCACATCTTGCACACATGTATGTAACACGTGCACCTGAGCATATAGATACTGAACACTCCCATATATCTGTGCACACCTACTACACACATGCACACATACACGCATACACCTGGGCTCTGACATATTCCGCTATTCTCTTCAGATCCTGCCTTCCCCTCCAGGCTACCCTGGGCCTGTGGGAGTGGGGGTGCTGATGCCTGGACTTCCTACCCCAGAGGGCAGGGTGGCCCTTTTCTGGAGAGGCGGACACTGAGACACAACATTCAGACCCCCTTTGAGGAGGATGGCTGGCCAGCAGTCTCCTCCAGGGGCCGTCTCAGCTTTCCAGCCCAAGTTGCTCTTCAGGGAGATGGGGGACATGGAGAGCCAGCTAATGATGAAGCAAGACAGCAGCACCAGGCCCTGGCATCAGCCCACAACTCCTCCTCTCACAGGCAGGCGTTGCGGAATGATGCCAGGTTGCTGGGCTGGCAGAGACGGTGGCAGGCCTGCACCCCAGTCTGAGGTTCCCCCTGCACTCACCTGCTTCCTCCTTCTCTCCTTTTGCATTCTGAACTCATCGAAGTATCTGCTCCCTGAAAAGCCAAACCTGTGACAGGTGAAACCTAAGATGGGGCCAGGGGAGGAACAGTCTCCCAAAGCCATCCTAGGGGTCCAGGTGGCCCAGTCCCAGCTCTGAGGCTGTCTTTGCTCAGGCTGCCCAGTAATTATCTCTGTGGCTTTGTTTAATTTCAGCAAGAACCCCATGAACAGAATAGGCACAGGCTTGGATTTTTAGTTAATGAAGCACCTGGTAGTCTGGACTCCCTGGACAGTGAGACCAGCAAGGACCCATGAGCTGTTCTAATCCACAAATGAGGAAAGGAAAGCCCAAGGAGGATCACGACTTGCCCAACTTCACACAGCAATGAAACAGCAGAAACAGAACGACTCCGTTCTTCTGCCTCCCAGCCCAGCAGCTGGGTCAGCTCCTATCATCACCCCCTCCCCTACACACACCCTGGTCTGCAAAACGTGTCTCCCTGGGGAAACTCTGCATCTACCCACTCCTTTGCCTGTGCCTCTCAGTAGGGACAGCCCTCCATTTTCACTGAGTAGTTGTGTACGTTGTTTGATCAGGGAAGTTGGTGATTCAATATCAAGCATCTCCTCAGCTAGGCAAGGTGACACAGCTGGATTCTGAGCCACTGAGACCTGGGTTCAATGCCCTGTGTTGCTACTCACTTGACACTTTACAACTGAGGCCACCCCACTGTGCCTCAATATCCTTGCTGGTAAAATGAGCTGCTAAGACCTCCCTGTGGGTTTGTGGTAAAGATCAAATGAGGTGAGATATGTGCATAAACAGCTAACATTTGCCAAGCACTAACAACAGTTAGTTATACATGTTATCTCATGAAATGACGCCCAGAACGTGACAGCCCCCAAATGTTACCCTTTCCAAATCAGCTTCCAGTTACTGGGGGCTGAGCTCCCAGAGGTGGAGTCATCCTCTTCCCTTGGTCTTCCCCTCCCATACCCAATGAGATGTGGTGCATAGGTGGGTGCCTGGTGGCTCACCGGGGTCACCATCACCAGAGTAGGGAAGAGGGGTCCCTCTGCAGTTTGACTAAAACAGGAAGGTTTTGTGCCTGTTTTTTTCCTGGAATCCTTAAGTTTGAGAGCTCCTGTGCTGCCACCTGCTGGTCAGTACAATAAGAGCAGGCGCGCTCACACCCAGGAGCACTCCATTAGGGGACTTTGGAATAATTACAATGAGGGTGATATTGAAATCCTAACCTATATAATCCTATATAATAAAAGGATAGTATGCAAATTGACTAAACGGACGGACTGACCTGAACGCCTGTGGCCTCTCCACTCACCGCCCCCCCTCACCCGCCCCCGCCAGCTGGCCTTGCCCCTAAGCAGGCCCTCCCCCCCAATCAGGGGCAGGGCTGGCCTGCAAACCGCCCATGGCCCCTCGCCCCGTGGGCCAGCCCCCTTGATGGCCCCCATCTGACACAGGTCCACACCAGGCGGGAGTGCAGGCCAGCTAGACCCCATCAGTGCACGAAGCCTTACTGGCCTCAGGGTTAACCCTTTAGAAGCTGTGAGAAGGTGGAAGTGTCCTGAGAGAATTTTGATATTTTATGAAATGCAGTAGCCCTAACAGGGCATCACTGAATGTCCTTAGTGTTGGAAGACAGTCCATGCCCTGACCTTATCCCATCCCAGAAAATCAGGCCACCAGGAATAAGGGTTTGCAGATCCCCAGCACTTGGCCCATTGCTCAGAGGTGGGTTTCCCATATTGTCCACCCACCTCGAGTCCCTGGCTGTGTAGGTCCACAGATGCCCCCTCCCACACACAGCAGCCATTTTTCATGTTGTTTGTGAACAAATCCCTGCCCACCACTGGTTTCCTTTCCAGGGCAAAGTCTCGCCACTGCCTTCATTTATTTTCAGAAGTAACGCTTCCTGTGACCTACCCTCTAGCCTCTAGGGCACTTCCAGGCATGTAGGTCTGAGTCCAGGTTTCACAGCTCTCTCCTGAGCCCACCTAGGATGATGGGACCCTGGGAAGGGGGGCGGGAAAGGGAACAGGCTGCTACTGGGAGAACCTTGGACTGAGAAAATCCTGAGGAGCTGTTCTGAGAAAGCCTTTGAGCAACTTCCCCCAGCTTCTTAAGGACTTGAATGGCAGAGAAGTTTAGGGGAGGGGTGGACAGTGTGTGAGGTCTGAGCCTCTAAAGGCCATTTAGAACTCTCTGGAGATGATAACAAAGACCTTGCAGGATTTTGCAGAATTGAGGACAGAGAGGGAAAGCAGCCTGCCTGAGGTCACACAGCAGGCCAGTGACAAGGCCAAGGCAACCTAGAACCTGGAAACTAACCCGAGAATCCTTCATAAACAAGAGACCCTTTCTAGAATGCAAACGCCTGCCTTTAATGGGATTTTTTCATGAGGTCCCAATTTCCCACCACATATTTGATCTTAAAGTAGAGGCTGTTGGGTCTAGAGAAAAAAGGACTTCTCTGGGTAAAATCCTCTGCCTCTTGAAATCCACCCTATGCAAAGTCTCACTACTGCCTGCAGTTTCTGACCCAGACAATGAAATGAACTCAGGCAAGAGAGGCAGCCCTCCTGAGAATGCTTGCCCATCACAGCCCATGTTCTCTTGCAGGCCACCCTCCATTGGCTGCAGCCACAACAATGTGAGCCAACGGTGGATCTGGTCTCGACCCTCCTTGCACAATCCTTAAAGCTATTTCTGGTAAATTAAATAATGTCCCCTTGAAAGATATCCTAGTCCCTGGAACCTGCAAATGTTACCTTATATGGAAAAGAGGGAGGCGAAAAACAACTTTGAAGACGTGATGAAGTTAAAGATCTTGGGATGGGGACATTATCCTGTATTACTCTACTAAGTTCTAACTGTGATCACAAGGGCCCTTTAAGAGGGAGGCAGAAAGGAAGTGGGGAAGGCAATGTGATTTGGAAGCAGAGACTGGAGGAGCCACAAGCCAAGGACTGACAGCAGCTGCCCGAAGCTGGAAGAGGAAAGAATGGATTCTCCTCCAGAGCCTCCAGCAAGAGCACTGGCCTGCTGGCCCCTGATTTTTCAGCTCAGAGATACTGATTTCAGACTTCTGGCTTATAAACTCAGAGAGAATAAATGTCTATTGTCTTAAGCCACCCAGTTTGTGGTAATTTGTATATAGAAGCTAAAACAGGAAACGAAAACACAGATTAACAGACATCCCTGGTATAGACTGCCTGTGTGCCCAGCACTATGAATGGGAATTAAACACCTCACATCAGAGCAAATGAGACAGGCACAGTGAAACTCCAGTCTGCCCGTGTGTTCCTTCCTGCTGGGCAGAGCCAGTATTAGTCCAAGCAGATATAACTATATAAATTTAATACTGTCTTAGTGTATGTTTGGTCTGTTTCCTACAGCACTGTGAAAAATATATTTGGCTGGAAGCTACACATTTTAGAAGATTTCTGTAAGATCTAGTAATTTTACTTCTTGGAAACTAGGGATATGAAAAATCTTTAAAGGTGGTAATTTGTTTTGCTAAATTACTTTCCAAGTCATGTTTGTGTCCATTTATCCTCTGTGTATGCTGTAAAATATGGAAGCAACCATTTTACCACACCCTCACCAGCATCTTTGCCAATTTGATAGAGTAAAAAGCAGCATCTCTTTCAATTTGCATGTTTCTGATTAATAATGAGGTTGATATTTTATTTCCACACATTGGTTTATTAATGGAATAGTCTCCACTCCAGGGCTTAGCACAATGTCCAACCAGTTACCATTTCCCGTCAATTCTACACCAGGAAAATCTCTGGGGTCCATTGCATCCTTCTCATCTTTACAGACTTAGCTCAAGATGCCCCCTCTCACCTGGACCATTAGATCCCTCACTAAAGAAAAGAACACAACTGCTCTTGTTCCTCCAGCTGAAAGACCTCGATGCCTCCTACTGCCTGTCAAAACAACCCCTGTGGCCCAGCCTGGTAGTTAAGGCTGTCCATGATCAGCCAACTCCGCCTTTGACCAGCTTTGAGTGTGTAGTCTTCCACACATGCTCATCCTCATGCCACACCTCTGTTCCACTCAGGAAGGTGCTTCCTTCACCTTCCCCTAATTCCTGAGCACAATGAACCCACCAGGATTCAGTCCTCATGTGCCAGCCCCATGGCAGGGCCCTGTCCGAGGTCCTGGAGATGAAGCGTAAAGGGCATGGTTACTGACTCAGAGGGTCTCACAGTACCTAGAGGGTGGAGGAAGGCACAGGTGTATTAATAAGGCCCCTTTGGCTTCAAAGAACAAGAACCTGCTCCAAGTACTCAAGCACAAAAAGGAGCTTATTGGAAGGAGATGGGATTTCTCAGAACACAAAGGCAAACAGCCCAGTTGGGGCTCATGGGAATTGGGAATTAGAAAGTTGTAAGAAAGCAAAGCCATCCTCTCTGCCTCTCCAGCCTGCATAGTCTCTGCCTCTGCTTCCTCCCTTCCCCTCCCTGAGCCAGGTGCATCTCTGCACACTCATTTTGCTCCTGGCACCAACTCTATATCATGGCCGCCTCTCTGCCCAAGATCACCACCACTGGTCAATGGTCTCTGTGCAGATACCACTCAAAATCTCAAGAGAGAGGATCTGCTTGGCTTAGATTTACTCTCTTTGCTCAGGGTCCTGTCCTCGGCTGTTGAGCCCATGGGCCTTTGACTCGGGCTCCTAGCCCTGGTTTGGCCAGCTGTGGCTGAAGATGGAGAGCTTGAAGAGTCAGGTGAGATACTACAAAGTGTTGTCAACATCCAAATTTCTATGTGATCTGTGCGCTTATTAATGTTAGAGAAGCGCTGCTACAGAGCAGCAGCCTCAGAGTGTTCCCTGACCCAGCAGTAAGTAACAGCCTCCCTGGGAACTTGTCAGGAATGCACATTTTAAGAGTCCTGGGGTGTCCTGGGAGGAGTTGGACACTTTACATAGGTGCTCAAAGAGAGCTCCACCCTCTGCCCTCAGTTTTCCACAGAGAAAACTCCTATCTTATTTCCATGATGAAGAGCCAGTGTCTTGCTCTCCACTTGCCACCAGTGAGACTGGCAAAGAGAAACTGCCACAGGCTGCCACATATCAATGTGACCCCTCGAGGTTTGTTGGTGCTGGTCAAAGGCATGTTGGCTCTCCCTGTGGCCCTCACTGTCCCATTCAGGCAACAGCGGGGGAGATGCTCCCTTTCAGGGTTGTGGGTGTTCATGTCTGGTTGGTTCCCGCTGTATTCGTTTCCTGTGGCTGCTGTAACAAACCACCACAAACCAGATGGCTTAAAACACCAGGAGTTTGTTTTCTTATAGTCTGAAGGCTAGAAGTCTGGAACCCAGGTGTCAGCAGGGCCTGGTCCCTCTGAAGGCTCCAGGGGAGAAGACCTCTTTTCCTCCTCCAGCTCCTGGGGACTCCATGCGTCCTTGGCTTGTGGCTCCCTAGTTCCACTCTCTGCCTCCATCTTCACACAGCCTTCTCCTCTCTGTGCCTCCAACCTCCCTTTGTCTTATAAGTACACTTGTCACTGGATTTAGCAACCACCCCGATAACCCAGGATGATCTCACCTTGAGGTTCTTAAGTAATTACATCTGCAAAGATCCTTTTTCCAAATAAGGTCACATTCTGAGTGGGCATATATTTGGGGGGCCACCCCCATTCAACACATTTCACCATCCCACTTACTGTTTGGGACCATACTAGGAAGAAATGATGTTCCCTCCCCATCTTCATTCTTGTCTAGAATAACTACAAAGGACAAGATCATTAGAGCCAAAAAGAAAAGAACATCAAAGAAATAAGGCATCAAGGCATGGCCCTTCTTCTCAAGGAACCAATGGTTGGGTGAGGCCAGAGAAGCCAAGAAGGGTGATGCCTTTGCCTACCCCACCTCCACCTCCTCACCCCTTGTGACAGCACTCATCCTGCTCGCCATTTCCTGTCCATTTCCTGCAGTTAGAGGATGAGTGCATTGAGAGGGGTCTCAGCACCCGGGACAGGCGTTCTGGGAATTGCATGGCCTCCAGCAGCTCCCTTCTGCAGCTTCCATTCTGCTAGTGCAGGAGGTTTTATGAGTGCCAGGACAGCAATTAAGGAGGGGACAGTCAGCCAAATGGTACACTCCTGGGCCTCAGCAGCCAGTGTTCTGTGCAGCCTGCCTCAGGGCCAAGGGAGATGAGACTTTCTGGAGAGCAAGCTGAAAGGCCCACCCTGGATAGCCTCTAGCATCGTTAGCCCAGCAATGATGAGTGGAATGAGAAGTAGCAGCCTCAGCCCCACTATGCTTCTCTGACAGGTGCCGACAAGACTGTGGCCTCTGCCAGCTGGGGGGCCACCGAGCATGGACCAAGGGGGAAAGGAGGCAACTGAGAGGCTGGAGAACCGAGGGCATTTGTAGGGGAAACGGGCAAATAGGTTAGACTTGCCTTCTCTTCCCAGCTCGGCTCCTAATTAGCCGCGTGAGATTGGAAGGGTTATAAAATAAAGAACCTCCACAAACCAGTAGGAAAAGACACACAGTCCAAAGGAGCAGGGAAAATGGGCAGAGAATTTGAACAGGCATTTTGCAGGAGAAACACAGATGGCCAAAAAAAATACGAAAACATGTTCAATCTCTCTCGTAATTTGAGAAACAAGACTGAGTGGGGAAATTGGTGACATTTGAATAAAGTCTGCAGTTTAGTTAACAGCATTGCTCCGATGTTAATGTCTTAGTTTTGATCCCTGTGTTATCTATAATAATAAAAGGGTAATATGTTAATTAGACCAGATGTCCTTCCTGACGAAGGCGGGGCTGCAGCTGCAGGATGGAGGCAGCCACCGCGGCTGCGGTGGGAGGGATCCAGGCAGCTGCCATGGCTGTGAAGACCTACTCTTGCAAGAATTTCATGCATCAGGCCTCTAGTGGTTCCATCAAGTGCTAATATTAGGAGGATCTGGGTGAAGAAGGGTCTATGAGAATTTTGTCATTTCACAACTTTTCTGTTAGCCTAAACTTAGTACAAAATAAAAAGGTAAGCAACTACTACTACAACAATCATAACAGAACACAACAGAGAGTTACCACTTGCCAACAGAGTGGCAAGAATGATGAAGATTAATGAGCTCCGGCATTGGAGGCGGTGTTGCTAAGGAGGTGGGAGTGTGACCTGAAGCCACCGTTTTGGAGAGCACTTGAGTATTGTTGATTACAATTACATTGTGGGTGCCCCTTGACCCAAATTCCATGGCTTGGCATCCACCCTACCAAAATCCTTGCACTTATTTCCAGGGGTGTTCACCCTATTGTAATAACCAGCAGCAACCTAAATGCCCAAACAGAGCAAATGCATCAATACAGGAAAGGCTAAATGATATTGTGCATCTAACCATGAAATGCTATGCAGCAGGTAAAGATAATGCATTAGATCCACATGAAAAATGAAAAGGTTTCCATGCAAAAAGTATAATCTCACTGAGGTAAAGAAAAAGCACAAGTGAAGCCATACATTTTTTAAATGTATGTATATAGATGTATATGCCAACCCCCAAGTCAGGAAAGATACCCTCTCTACTGGCCAAAGTTCCCTCTGGAGGGGGCAGTGGGACAGGGATTGGAACAAGGAGGGTAGGTGGGGTGGTGCCAAAGGAGACTCTCATTTGCTTTTTCTCCTCCACTAGCTGCTGCCATCCACAGCACATGCCCAGAGTGCACCAGCTTCTGACCCCGTCAAGGTGTTCATTTCCAAGGCACAAAAAAGTTTTTTTTTCTAGCAACCATCCTATCTGGAAGAAATTTATTTTAGATTTTAAAATGTCAGATTTGGAGCTCAGCTGTCTCAGAAAAGGCTATCGTTGTATAAAAATGATAGGCCCACATTTCTCTCCAGGATGCTGCTTTTCAAAGAATCCGATTTTTATTTTATTATTTTAGAGCTCAGAGACCCCTATTCTAACCCCCTTATTTTACCAACAAGGCAACAGCCACAGAGAAGCTGAGCATTTTGCCCATTTCTACCAGCTACAGTAGCATTGGCAATAAGGAATGCTAAAAGTTAATCAACACTCGGTGTTTCCATCTGATGTTTACAAACTATTTAAGAAAAAGCATAATGAAAAGTTATCCTGCACAGGTATGCTCTGTTCTGCTTTTAAGACTTAAATTTTAAGCCATTGATTTTTTTAACTACAGAAATATTAAATCTCATTTTTCTTTTTTTGTGCATTTATCTACAAAATGCTTTATCTTTCCATGTCTTTGATCTTCAATGGGCAATGATCTTAGCTTTACATTTCTCTGCCCTTCAGGGAGGTGGAAGCAAATACTTCAAGGCACCAAGGGAATTAGGGTGAGAATTGCTTCAGTCATTGGTCACTCTTTCTGGTTTAGTTTGGATCTTCACATTTGTCTTCCTTAAAGAGACAGAGGCCCCTCTATGGATCTTGTTTAGGACAATTTTTCTTTTTTTAGTCTGATCATGATTTTGATTTCATATCCCAAACCCAACTGGCCCTAACTTGCAAGAGAAAGCAGTTATTGTAGATGAGCAAGCAAAGCACGTGGGCCCTGAGATGCTATTGTTGGACACAAAAGCCCCTCTATGACTTTGTGACAGCCAATCCCCCATGTCATTCAGCACAGAAAAAGGGCACACACTGTGCTCACGCTGTTTCACCCGCCTGAATTTGTAAACAACTGAAGCATAACACAAACAAGTTTTTGTGTGTGTGTGTGTGTTTAGTTTGCTGGTATTTTTAACTCAATAAAACATCTTTTAATTAACTTCATGAGCTTTTATTTTTTTAACCCCTGATTATCTCTGCCTTTGAATAGACTCCACTGGCTGGTTTGAATTGGGTGGTTCCTGTGAATACAGACTGATTTCTGCATATGCACTTTATAACAGTCAGGATAGGCCAGATTACGGTGCAATAACAAATAACACACAAACTTCAATGGCCTGACAAAAGTTTGTTTTCCACTCATGTTACATATCCTCTGAGGGTCAGGAGGGAGCTTGGAGCTTATTGTAACCCCTCAGGGACCTGATTGAAGGAGGCTCCATCTTGACAATCCCATCCTCATCTCAGCAGATGGAGAGAACTCTGGAGGGGCTCCCGCAAGTAATCACATGCTCTAACCCAAAAGTGACATTCATCGATTCCTTTCACAGCTCATTGGTCTGAACTGGTCACATGACCCCATGCAGCTGCAGGACACCAGGAAGTCCAGTGCTCACCAGGAGAGGAGAGCAGCCCGACTGGCCTGCATGGACCTCAGCATATACTAGTACGCCTCCCAAGAATCCCACCTTCATACTGGGTCCAGGTAAAAGCCTCTTGGAGGACAACTCAGAGCCAAATCAATTGGTCAAACATTTAAGGACTAATTATGAATGAGGCCTGGATGGGGCTGAGGAATAAGGATTATGTGTTTAGACAACCAAAGTCATAGAAATTTTTCACCTAATTGTATGGTTTATGAGTTTCATCTCAAAAAAAAAAAAAAGTTCACCTGTTCCTCCATGGGGAAAATAGTCACACAGGTGCCACTGACATTGGCTGGGTAGAGGCCAGTGTCAAATGTCCCTGGGGTCAAAATCTGCCCCCGTTCAGAGTCCTCTTCTCATAGAACATTCCAGTTTGCCGAGGGCACCATTTCCATTGTGCTGCAGAGGAACGAACCCTGAACTGGAAACTATAAGGTCTGAGTTTGAATCCAGCTCTGCCAGTAAGTTACTCAGTGCCTTCCCTCCTTAGGCCTCAGTAAGATGAGAGGATTGAACAGGACAGTTCCTACAGTCAGTGCAGAGCTGCTGAGGCTCTCGAGTTCAGTTCTGGAATTTTTCATTCTAACACTGTGCCAGTCGTAGCCTCACCCTCTCCCCAAAGAAAAGATAGAGTAAGGATTTCAGCTGCACAGTCCAGATGACAGGAGAGGCTGATGAGGTGACCACAAAGCCTGGAAGGCTGGCAGCCAGGGGGGTACTGGGCAAAGAGGAGGATGGAGAAAAGCATGGGCAATTGGCATCCTGAATGCACCAAAAGGCATTTCCTGGGCTGACCCTGTGCCTGCCCATTAAAAAGTCATCCGTGACTTAAGCAATCAGAAGTGCACAAGGGGCTGGTAAATGGTTTTCGGAGAAGTTAAGAAGATAAATAGCAAGCAACATACACAGACAAAAGAGTGATATACCCAAGAATGGGAGGGAAGTGTGTGTGTGTGTGTGTGTGCATGTGTGTGTGTGTGTGTGTGTGTACATGCGCCTGTGTGTGCACCTCTGCTATATCCTTGCTAATGGCAAGAGAAATTACACAATTTCACTTCAGCTTGAATATGTCTGTAGGCTTAAAAAAATCATTACTAGAGGATCATTAGGTTTGCTGATCTCTTATTGACCTCTTAACTCTTGATCAGCTGTAATCAAAAGACAGGGGCAAGAGGAGGCAAGGGAAGAGATGCCCCCTACTGCTCCCCATCCACATTTCCTCCTGGTCCTTCTCAGAATCCAATAAAGCTTGACAGTGAACTTAAAAGGGAATGAGTGGTATTTAATAAAAGGCTGTTCAGTCTAACAATGATCCGGGACTTTTTGAAAGCCAAAAGAGACAGGCTGAATGGTCTTTTCCATTTCAGGTCTCTACAAATGTTTTATGCAATATCTTATGTGTTTGTTTGTTTTTTAATCCTCACCCAAGCATATGTTTGTTTTTTTGTACTGAATTTTAGAGAGTAAGGGAGAGAGAGAGAAATATATCAATGTTACAGAGAAACATTGATCTACTGCTCCGATATACTCCCCAACCTGGGAACAAACCCACAACCTAGGTATGTGCCCTGACTGGGAATCACACCCACAACCTTTTTGGTGTACAGGACGATACTCCACCCAACTGAGCCACCCAGCCAGGCCTGCAATATATTTTATTTGCCTTAGGTTTGTACTTGTTTTGTATTTATTGTCAAGTAAATTAACAGTTTTCTGAGTTGCTAATAAATTGAGCTCCTAAGCTATCCTATATTCCACAGTTAACACCTATTTCTCAGAAATATTCATCCAGTTGTCCTTTTATCCATCCAGTCTGCCAGCCACTCATCAGCTGCTTATGAAGCACCTACTATGTGCCCAATACTATGTTTGGGCTGAGGATACAGAAGTGAATAAAAGACAGTCTAGGCCTTCCAAGGCATCATACTCAGCATGTACACAAGCCATCACACTCCAGTGTGACAAATGGGGTCTCCAGGGGCAACACCTGGCCCTGAGAGGGAAGCCTCAGGGGAGGCCTTCTGAGAAGGGGGTACCAGAGCTAAGTCTTCAAGGACAAATAGGAATTATTCAGGCAGAGATGAGAGAGACTCAGGCTTATGAAAAGCACGAAAGTGAGAGAGAGTTTGGGGATTCATTGGCCTATATTGCGATCGTTGGTGGATCTGTGGAGAGTGGCAAAAAAGAATATAATGTGATTGGACAGGAGCCTTGGAAGAGGGAGGGTGAGGAATAAGACCAAGCTCGCTGACGTGGGCCACGTCTGCTGTGCCAAGGACCTCTGCCCTAGGCCTCTGTCACTCTCTACCAAACTATGGTTCCCATTACTCACAGTCCCGTTATTTGCATTAGTTCTGTTCTATAAAGTCCCAGCGAATGCTGAACTAGAGAACAGTAAACCGCTGCTCCCAGGGGAAATACAAGCTTCCATTCCTGCAAGCCTCTGGTGACATTTTTCATCAATCAGATCATTTATAGCCTTGTTTTAGGTGTGTTTCTGTTTTAAAACACCTTATTTAACACAGACCATTGACTCATTAAGGTTGAGCTCCCAGCCAACAGCCCTGTAGTTTGTGCTGAATGATGTGGATCTAACACACCCATTTTCCCTGGGAGGCACATCAAAGCCATCTTGTACTTAGAAATGTCACATAGCCATTTAAAACAATGAAACCGCCAACAACAACAAAACCCAACATGCAAAAAGTGTGGCACTAAATAGACCACGCAAAGGATACCTGTTCACAGGATGAGAACTGAAGTGAGAAGACAGAAGGAATGCCTTGTTTGACCTCAACTGGGAAGGTGCATACTTGGACCAATCAAGCTTTTTTGCCACTCTCCACAGATCCACCAACGTTCGCAATATACTTTAGGAAGTAAGCGAATTCACAAACATGCAATCATGAATAATAAGGATCATCTGTATTTCAAAACCGTGAAGTACAAACCCCTAAATTCTCAGTACTGCCAATGACCACTATAATCAGTGTTCTGAATCTCCCCGTTTTTATTTCTCCCGGAATACAGGAGAAAGGCATGAGTGAACTTAGAGTTACCTATGACTTAAGACTCAGGCCCTGGGAACTCATGTAAAACTGCATCCTTCTGGAAGGACTGTCTGTCAGAGGGTGACTTACATACAGTTCATTCTCCAATGGCCGGAAGCCAGCCTACACAGCGATCCTTCCGACAGGAGCACAGCGCCTCGGCCCCAGAGGGCTTCTCTGTGGTGTCAGCCGGTGGCATGGACACTGTCTGTATTGGTTCATGGAGGAGCAGCAGGAAATCATGCCAGTTGCTGACACAGATGCAGCAAGCTTGGTCCAACAATGTGTTTCCAGAACAGTCTGGGCAGCCTGGTGCTTCAAATGTTCTAGGACAAAGAGATAGATAAACTCCTTGAGCTGTTAAATCCCAGGGACCCTTTCAGGGCAATTATTTATTTGGAATGCTAGACATGGGACTAATAGGTTTTAGTTAATATTTAAAAGCATAGCTAGTCTTTGATCTAGGAAAAAAGTTATAGAACACAGTTACCTCAGAATTCAATCTCCTAGCTGACCCACTGACTTCATCGGGGACTTTCCTTTATCATTAAAGAGCATAATTTGTTACTTAGATTTTTAAAGAATAATGCTACAAACTCCCCAGGCAGTATCCAATGCCCAATTTTATTTTTATTTTTTGGAGTTTCCCATTTTTTTTAATTAAATTTTTTAAAGATGGACTTTATTTTTCTTATTTTTTAAAACATATTTTATTGATTTTTTACAGAGAGGAAGGGAGAGGGATAGAGAGTTAGAAACATCAATGAGAGAGAAACATCAATCAGCTGCCTCCTGCACACCCCCCACTGGGGATGTGCCCACAACCAAGGTACATGCCCTTGACCTGAATTGAACCTGTGACCCCTCAGTCCGATGGCCAATGCTCTATCCACTGAGCCAAACCGGTTAGGGCTATTTTTCTTATTTTTTAACTTTAAATATTTTTTTTTTATTTTTCAATTACAGTTGACATACATTACATTAGATTCAGGCGTTCACCCCAGTGCATAGACATTATGTAACTTACAAGTGATCATCCTGATAGTCTCATACCCATCTGACACCATATGTAGTGATTAGAATATTGTTGAGTATATTCCTTAAGTTGTACTTCACATCCCCATGACTATTCTGTAACTACCAATTTGTACTTCTTAGTCCCTTCACCTTTTTCACCCAGCTCCTAAACCCATCTCCCAGAAGATGAACTCTACTTTTTAGGGTAGTTTTAGGTTCACAGGAAAACTGAGTAAAAAGTATACCCCACCTGCTCCCACACACAGCGTCGCCCACTAACGAACACCCAACACCAGAGTGCTGCCTCTGTTACAATCCTGCACTGACACATCATTGTCACCCAAAGTCCACAGTTTACAGAGTTCATTCTTGACATTGTACATTCTATGGGTTCTGACAAACATATAACGACACATATCTACCATCATACAGAATGTACATAACATAAGGAATAGTTTCATTTCCCTAAAAATCCTCTTCCCCCCAAGCCCTGATAACCATTGACCTTTGCACTGTCTCCATAATTTTGCCTTTTCTAGAATGTCACACAGTCATAATCACACAATATATAGCCTTTCAGATGGACTAACCCCGAATAGGTAAGATCAATATCAATTACTAACTCACCTACAAATCACTACTCTGTAAGAAACTTGAGGTCTTGGTCATCACTGTATTCCCTGCATAGAGGAGGCACTTAAATGTTTGTTGAAAGGATAAACAATCTCCTTCTCTGATTAAAAAAAAAAAATCAGAACACTAGTAACAGTCATTAGAACTTGGTATTTAGAAAAAGAAATGATAATGACATTTGCTCTGAATAAAGAACAACTTGAAAAAAATAAAGTCTAGGACTTGACATGTGTATATTGTGAAATGATGACCACAATAAATCTAGTTAACATCCATCACCTCATACAGTTACAGGTTTTTTATTATGATGAGAAATTTTAGGATTTACTTTCTTAGCAACTTTCAAATACACCATACAACAGTGTTAATTATAGTCATCATATTGTGCATTATATCCCACTTTTAGAATTCTGACTACATCTTCCATAGAGTGGGGTTTTGCAACTGATAGTATGGATTAGGTGAAGTGATGTCTGTTTAACTTTTTCAAGTTTTGCATTTGGGGCTCCCCTATGAGCGGTCCCCAAATAATCTGACATTCCCCTCGGTAGGGATATCCACAGTGTTCGAGAAAAGCCAAATATAAGGAGAGGATGACCTCATGGACCCATTATGTCCTGTTCCTATTTCTGGGCCCCAGGATCATCCTTCTTTTTTGACAATAGAGCTATGCCGCTGAGTCATGTGTAACTGAAACCTTCACCTGCAGTTCATCCTGCTTCTTGTGAGAACCCAGGAAACCTAGCCCAGAGGTGATGGCATCAGCAGGGCAATCAGGGAAGTAGAGGTGGGTAAGAGGCATTCAGGAAATATGAAGACAGAAAGAAAAACTTGAGCCTCAACAATAATGATGAGAGTTAAGTCCAGAGAAATTAAGGCATGGATCTGCCTTGCTTTATATAATTAAGGTTTTCATAAACTTGCATTGTAAGTCAACTCATATTTCAACTGCAACAGGGCAACTGACATTTAGGGGAATCTGGTGATGGTTTCTTTTGTATAGTGAAGCATTGCCTGTAAGGCTAATTCTCGCTTCCTACTTTAATTGTATTGATATTTCTCTACGTTGGCTTTGAGAGAGGACTGTAGGTGTCTCATCTCAGCACCCTACCTAGCAGACAATTAGGCAGAACAAATTCATCTGAGGCTAAGTATACTGTGAATCTGGACCTCTGACTTTATCATTGAAAAATAAAGAAATAGTCATCTCACTAGAAAATGCCTAGTTATGAAAAGTGTTTTCAGGAAAGTATTTCAAAGAGAAAGAATGGGCTGCTCATTTGCAGCTGGGAGAAATTTGTAGCAAGGGGCAGGGTGGCTTCTTAGCATTCTTGTAGTTATTACTCAACATCTTCTTCTCCCCCTGTAGCTGGTAGTTAGCTGGTCACAAGGCCCTCTGTAATAAAAACTACATTTCCCAGTCTTGCTGGCAACTATGTGTGGCCATGTGTAAATTCTGGTCAATAGGATGTTAGCACAAATGTCAAGAGTGATTTCCAGGAACTGTCCTTAAAGGACTTCATTATCTCTTCTTCCTTTTGGGGGATGTGTTACCAGGAGCTCAAACGGCCACTTTGGGCTTTGGGGCGGCAAGCTAAGGATGACAGAGAAATCAAATAGATGGGAATGGGCTCCAAGAAGGCCTCCGAGTTCCTAAAATAGCCCTTCATTCCTATTCCTGGAAAAATAAAATTTTGTCTTGTTTATACCACAGCTGCTTTGATTTTTTTGTCACACAGAATGGAATCTAAGACTAACTGATCCAGTATTAAGGAAATTTCATTTCTCTGTATCCTTTACTTCATTCAATTGAATGGAATTATTAAATAAACCCCCACTATGTAGAAAAAGAAGTTAAGAGCTCTTAACCAGAGGGTCCTCAAACTGAGAGGAAAAAGAAGTCATTTTTATTTTCACAACCTCTATTGGAATCTAGCATTTCAATAATGAATACAGTATTAACACTATCTGTGACTTAGTCACTATTAGACATCTTCATGTGTTACAAGTATTTCAAACTATCACTTATATTTACCTCTATTTTAAATTAGGAAAGCTATTAAACCTGCTGCTAGGTTTTATTATTTAATGCATTCATGAAGATACGGGCTGGGTTCCCTGAGAAGCAGATTCTGAGGCAGAGTTCTGCATGGGAGATATGTAGGCAGTGTCCTTGGGACGGTAAGTGTGGAAGGGAGAAAAGACAGCAGGATTGTGCAAAACGGAAGTCACGCTGCGATGCAGGGCCAACAACAGCCTGCCCAGACCACATGGGCATCTCTGGAGCCAAAATGGACCGTCAGAGTTGCCCCATGTTGACCGTTTATCTGCCTACCTGGGTCAGCCATTAGATGTGGGGTTACCCTAGGCCCGTGGTCGGCAAACTGCGGCTCACGAGCCACATGCGGCTCTTTGGCCCCTTAAGTGTGGCTCTTCCACAAAATACCACGGCCTGGGCGAGTCTATTTTGAAGAAGTGGCATTAGAAGAAGTTTAAGTTTAAAAAATTTGGCTGTCAAAAGAAATTTCAATCGTTGTACTGTTGATATCTGGCTCTGTTGACTAATGAGTTTGCCGACCACTGCCCTAGACCATCTTCCCTGAGGAGTCTGTGCTCTGGTCACCATGTCCTTCTGTGGTAAGCAGAATCATGCCCCCACCAAAGATGACCATGTCCTAATACCGGGAACCTGTGAATATACCTTACATGGCAAAATGGTCTTGGAAGCTGTGATTAAATTAAGAGTCTTAAAATGGGGAAATGATCCTGGATTATCTAGGTAGGCCCAGTGTAATCACAGGATGATAATTGAAACAGGGAGACACAAGTCAGAGAAGAAGATGTGACAATGGAAGCAGAGGTCAGAGTAACGTGATTCCTGTCTGGGGGCGGCAAACCAAGGAACAAGGGCAGCACCCAGAAGCTGGAAAAGGCAAGGCAGCAGATTCTCCCTCCAAGCCTTCAGAAGGAATGCAGCCCTGCTAACAACCCATGGGTTTAGCTCCAGAACTGTAAGATAATAAATTTGCCGCATTTTAAGCCACTAAGTTTGTGGGCATTTGTTACAGCAACAATAGGAAACTAATGCACTTTCTCAGGCTAGGGTTGATGTCCCTGTCTTTGAACAGAAGGGAGTACCAAGAGATGTCCACATGACAAATGTATTCTCCCTGTTCCTATTGTGTGGTAGCAGTCCTACTTCCTGCCAATGATTAAAGCTCATTATTCCTGCCAAGATAGCACCTTCTCTTCTTGCCTGCTCCTCTCTAGGTCCAAAGTACTCAGGCAGCAGCCATAGCTTGCAATTTAATGAAACTCTTGCTGTGTACTCTGATGGAAGTTTTCCCTTTGGAAGACCAGGGCCTCTGACCTGCAGGGCCTACAGTTGTGAGGAAGGGAAGCTCAGATTCCCTGGGGGAGTCACTGGGAATGTTGGGAAGTAGGAGCACTTCAACCTCCAACCCTTGGTTCCCAGATCCATGTATTATTTTCCTGTTTGGACGTGTATATATTCTATAGGTATCTGGATCGCATTTCCAGTCCTGCCCCGAACACTATTACTTTAGAAAATGGAAACCCAGAGAAGTTAATGAAGTTGTCTAAGGTCACACAGGATGGCTAAGATTAGGACCCAACTCTTCTGAAACCTCATCCAGTTCTCTTGCCCTATGCCATTCCACCTTCTATGCTTCTGTATGGTGGACATGGTATGCTGAATTACTTAGGAGACCTCTATCGCAACAAGAGGGAGGGGCAGGGAGGAAGCAAGAGAATCATTTTCTTGGCCTGAATTAGTGAGCCATTAGCTACCCCCAGTGATTAAATTATCTGGAATGAACACTCAACATCACATCACATACAGTTAAGTGATGGACCTTCTTAAGATTGTTTCTAGCATTCATTATCTCAATTTAATGTAGCAAATGTGATCATTCAGTATCTAGAGGCCACAGTGACATCGGGTTCCTATCGGATCTCGATTATCCTGTATCTTAAAGAAAATGAAAAATGTCAATGGGAAGAGTGTTTGACTGCTAAAGTTTATTTTACACATAGAAATAAAATAATGTGTAGCAAAAGCATTGATGGTGGTGATGAAATAAATAACTACTATTTATCATTTAATGAATGCCCACTATTTGTGAAGTACTGTGTAAAAAACTTCACAAACACATACTGTATAAGAAATGTATTTAAATATATATATCTATCCCTTTTATCAGTCACTCACATAATAAATGTCTATTTATTGCTCATGTTATACATATATGTACTTCCTTGTGTTTTTTCATTCTGGGGCCTCAGCTAAAGGAGTAGTCTTATAGAGGCATGCCATTCTGGTGGGGGAAGACACAAGTAAAAGTGTAGAAACTCAAAATGCCTCTTAAAGCTTCTGCTCAAACATGCCTATATCACATCCATGTACGTGTGCTTTGAGGGGTCCGGAAAAAGGAACATTACTTTCACACGTTGAGGCCAAGTATCCCTGGAGGAGTGAAGGGGGAGGGCAGTCCAGATCACATCATAACAGGAGAGGACACATAATCCCCTCACAGGAAAGGGGGCAAGGAAACAATTGGGGAGAACAATGAAATTTAAAACAAGGTTGATATTAATTCCACTCCGCTCTCCACTTTCAGAGAGATGATTAACTGCTAAGTTTCTCGAGTTTGAAAACATCCCTTCCAGTTGGGTGATTAGGTTAGGTGTTGGTAAGATTTGAGCTGGGATTTGAAGGGTCGGTAGGATATTGGTGCATGGAGAAAAAGCAAGCACAATGTAGGCAGAGGAAAACCCCAGAGTTCAAATGGCGCTGATCACCCTGGTGGCCAAGACCTCACTGCCTGCCCCACCCCTGGAGAAGCTATCGCTGCTGCTGCTCACACCATTGGAACTTTCATGTAATTTAAGATTTTAGTCTCTGGTCACTGAGATAAATAACAGATTCAAAAGTTCCTTGTTAAACACACACATACACAAACTTCACTACTGGATTACTACTTAATTAGCTTGTTTTTAGAGGATTTGCTAAGAAAAGCGGTAGCCTTGGTCACTAACAAGAAAGGTGGAAAGAAAACAGGTGGAAAAGAAGCAGGTGCAGGGAAATTTATCTCCAACAGGGGGACCATTTTGGGAGACTCAGGAAAGGGCCAGGGTGCCCGGGAGCCACAAGCAGGCTGAACCTGGGGATGGCCTTGAAGTCCAGGGTGGAGGGACTGAGGAAACAAGGCCAAGACCTTTCCCAATCGGATACCGCCCCCAGAGGGTGTTAACACATTCACACCTGTGAAGAATTTTTGTGAGTTTATTTGAGCCCAACTGGAGAATTGCTGGGAAGCAGAATCTCAACAGATTGAAATAATGCTCTGGAGAAGGGCAGTTTTGCACCCTGTTTTATACGTTGCAATCAAAAGAGGGGACGTAAGTGGGTTATATAAAATCCATTGGTGCTAGCTTAGGGAGGTGGGAGAAAGCAAAGCAGGAAACCTCTGGGATTGGATAAAAAGTAAAATAATAGGCACATACTTCTTTTACTTAAGAGGGTGTCGGATAGTTAACAGTCAACAATTCACTCAGCAACAATGAGGGGATTTGTGGTCTCTGAAGAGCAGTGCCTGTGCTTTGAGGGTCCAGAAAAAGGAAAGGTACTTTGACATTCCAACCATATATCATAGATGCAGAAGGAAAATGGGCTCAGTTAAAGTAAAGACTAACCTTTGTCAGGAAAGATACCGGCCTAGGACATAACTACTCACCATAAACTGCTTTTTAGTTTTAAAAGTTTTAATTTTAGACCATCCTTTGTGGTTACTTCAGGTCTCTGAGTTTACAAGGCCGCCATGCAGGCCTGCCCTGAGCTTGTCAGCTTAGCACGTGGTCCCTTTTCGTCAACCTCGGCGAGAAGGAAGGGAGCAGCAGGTCTAGGGGCAGGGCACCCAACCTCTGCTCCACCCGAGGCAACAACCAAGCCTCCCTCTGGGGGAGAAAAACCCGCTGATAAAACAAAGGCCCCAGCCGGGGCGGGAAGAGACCTAGAATGCGCGTGCGCCACGGAACGCGCGTGCGCGTGGCGGCCGGTGCCCCAGCCCGAGGGGAGGGGTGGGAAAAGGGAGGAGCCAGCCAGGAGGCCAGAGACCGCCGTTGGGTGGGGCGCTCGCGCGCGCCCACTGGTGGCCGGAGGAGAAGACGCCCGCGGAGACCTAGCTGTCCGCCCCGCCCCTGGGGAGGCCGCGCTCCCGCTGCTCGCGCCTGCGCCCTCGGTCTCGGGAGCGCGCCCTCCGGCTGGTGCGCGCGCTCGCAGTCTCCGCCACCCACCAGCTCCCGCACCCGCAGCAGCACCGCCGCCGCCGCCGCCGCCGCCCACCTTCTGCCGCCGCCACCACAGACACTGTCTCCTCTGCTTTTCTCTACTGTCCTCGCCCTCTGTCTACTATCAGGTAAGCGCAAGGCTCTAAATTGTGCCTCCCCGTCCACCCCCTGCGCCCGCATACCGCTGGCTCAGAGATGGGTTTCATGAGGTGGACATTGGTGGGCGGCAACGGTGGGGGCCACTCCCTGTGCTCTCTTCCTTCGGGAGCTAGGTCTGGGGTGGCTTGGAAAGGGATCCATGCAAGGGATGCACACGTGCGTGCAAGAGTGTATGTGTGTGCACAGGTGTGTGCATGTGTGCGCAGGTTGCGCTTGTGTGTGCGGGTGTGTGCATGTGTGTGCATGTGTGTGTGCGGGTGTGTGCTGGGGGTTCCACACGACCTGCTTCGCGCGGACCCAGACAGAGGTTGTGCCCGCAGGGTGGGGCGCGGATGGCGGTGACCTGCGGGAGAGGGCTGCCACGCACTCTGGATCGCTCCTTTTGCCGCAATGGGCGTGTGTCTATATGTGTGTGGCGGGGGGTGGGGGGTCCAATGACGACCCCCAGAACCGAACCTGTAATCTGTTTTCTCTGTCTCGGATTGCCATAGGCTCTAAGGAAGATATGGATCGGGTTCTAGAAGAGATGACTCCCTGCCTGCCCCTCCCTTCACCTCCCAGCAGCGATTCCAATGGGGCTTTCGCTGCCCCTGATTTAAGGCTGTGTTCCATCCCCTCCCCGTTTTCCTCCTTCAGAAAACCGCTGGGGACATTTGGGGGCTGGGAGTGGAATCGGGGAGATGGGGAGGGGTCCAGGCGCTGTCACTTTAGTTGCCCTTCCCCCTGCACGCGCCTGGCGCCGAGACGCGAGCAGCGCCGTGCCCGAGAAAAGGTGGTGCGCGGTTGCCAATGTGGAGGCTCCGAATGGCAGGGGTCACCTGGCCTTGTGCTATGGAAGGTTTCGGCCGCAGCCGGCCCGACTTGCCGGGCTCACTGCCTCCGGCCGGCGCGGGGGCTGCAGGTGCACCTCGGGGTGGCCCCTTTCTATGCGCTGCGCCGGGCGTCCGGGTGTGCGCTCCCTGCCGGAGGCGCGGTGCCGGCGCGCAGGGCTCGCCCCTCACTGCGGCAGTGGGTGTGGACCCCGGTGGGCGAGAAGGGGGAGGGTAGACTATGCCTCCTCCCACTACCACCCCCTCTTTTTTTCGCCTCCGAACGCGAGGTGCCATCTTTTCACCGCGTGTCACTTCTTTACGGTACCATGCCAAGCCGGGTGGCTAGGCTTCGGAGGACAAGACGGGACTGTTATTAAGGAAAGAGGCGGCAATCGGCGCTGCGATCTTGGCGTTTTGCTGCTACGGGGTTGAGCACTGGACGATCACCCAGCATCTTCCTGGGGGCCCGCGGCTTTGTTTGTGGGGCTAATGTGAGCAGTGTTGCCAGCCTGGGTTTTTGCCTTTTATTCTATAAGCCTGTTTAACCAAGGTACCCTCTCCCCCCGTGCTTCGCCCCTTATTTCCGAGCCCTTTGTTAGATGTCGAAGCTTGCTGGGATCGATGAACTCGAATCACGACCCCGCGGTCACGCGTGGAACGGGCGTGACACTGAGCAGCCCCTCCCAGAGCCCGGCCGCGAGCCAGGGAGCATCCACCGGCTGAAGGGGTGGGATTCTAGGTCCCTGCGCGCTGTGAGGGTGTCGGCGAAGGGACAACGCCCCACCCCATACCTGGAGCATTCTGGTGGCCACGCCCCACCAGGCTGCCCACGGAGGAACACCAGCCACCCCCGAGGGGGGGGGCGGGCTCTCAGGTGGGCCCCTCTCCACTTCGTGCCCTGTTGCTTCCCCAAGAGGGAAAATGTGAGGAGGGGGCATGAGGTTTCCTTCGGTGCTGCGAGCCACACCCATTTCCCCCCTAGCAGACTTAGAGGGGCGCCGAGGGGCTGTTGCCTTGGAAACCACAAGCGTCTTGAGACCGGCCTTTAGGCATAGCCCTGCCCCTTCTAAACACAGATCAAGAACCTTGGGGTGCACGAAGCCGCGCCTGGTGGAAGGGGGGGACTAGGGAGGAAGGCCCCCAATCCTGAGCCGGTGGCTCTTCCTAATTGGCTTCCTGTGGCCACAGCCACCAGATAGGCGTCCCTGAGGTATTTGTGGACAAGCACTGTTTTAGAAACGTGCGGGATTTCTCACTTGAGAGCCCGAATTCACTGTCGCCCTTGAACCGGGGAATGAGGGGAGAAGGATGGCTACTGATGACCCCTGGCGAACAAGGCTGAGGCTTGCCCTCCTGTAAGGAGCCGGCCCGCGCGGCTCTCTGGTTAATTCTATTGCTGAAAACTGGGGGGGGGGGGGGGAAGGGGGGGGCTCAGTTCTGAGAAGGAGAACATTTTAGGGGCCAAATCATCCAAGCGTGCCGCGCAGATGGAACCGAATGTCCGGGGAATGGCTCGCGTCGGGGTCTAAGAGTGGTAGAGACTCAAGGATGGATGGAGCATCTCTCCCTTCTCTCGCCATCCCACCCGGCCCCGAGCTGGGAGTAAGATTGCGGTACCAGACAGACAGACCGACAGACAGAGGTTCTTGGGGCAGACCGCGGGCAGAGGTCCCTTCCTGTCGGTTACCGGAGAGTATTTAGCCCAATGCCGGGAACAAAGCACAGGCCACGCGTCCGAGATTTCGTCGATTTTGGAATCTGTTGCCGGTTTGATGGGGCGCTCCGGGTTCCCAAAGCCTGGGGGCTGTTGATAGAGGAATCCCGGGAGCGGGGTTCGGGTCCTTCACACGCCGGGGAGGAAACGACGTCCCCGGCTCTGCGCTGGAGGATCTGGAGGGAGGTAGCGTTGGCGCCCTCGCTCAGCCGGCCGCTGCGTCCCCAGCAGGCGAGGGCTGTTTTACGCCTCTGAAGACCCCACTTGGCCTCTGGCGCTCAGGAACCTGTAACTCCACGCCCGGTTGGTTGGTCCGGATTGGTACGGATGTTGGCACCTGGGACAGCGACTGGCAGACCTGCCCTTACAGCCACCTTGAGCTTAGGCTCAGCAGGACGGCTTTGAGTTTTATCTGATCCCTGTCTCTCCAAATGGCTCATCCTACGACAGAATGAGAAGTGCCTTTCCTCCCATAATTAATTAAGGTATTATTTTACTTTTAAAATCTTTATTGTTGGAAGTATTACAAATGACCCCTTTTTTCCCCCGTTGACCCCCTTCTACTCAGCATCCCCCCCCGTATTCTTTTATTTTTTATGATGCTGCTTATGTTTATCCATTCCCCCATCTCCAAACCCTTCCTCTGAATGAATAAATACATTAACCACACACACCCCCTCCACCCCCTGTGCCCAGTCCCAGTGACGCTTGAAGCTAATCAGTTCCTTCACCAGCGTTTGCTTCTGTAACAGGCTTACTGCAGTAACCTGGCTTGACCCTTTGGGGTTAGCCTTTGGACAATTTGGGGAGGGGTTTGTTGGCTTTGCTGCTGCTGGAGTTGTTTTTGGATGAGTGACAGTCTATAACGATGAGTCCCTAACCTGGTCTGCATATGCCCATCATGCGAGGGCACGGCTTTTAAGTGGTTTCTAGTATCAGGCGCCAATCCCCTGAGAGGAACAAAAGAAATGGATTAGTCCCACAAATTGCAAGAAGAAAACACAGAATCCATTTCCTTGAGGAAGGGTCAGATTTATTCCTTTAGGAAAAGGGCCCCTTTTATTGAACATGCTATGCTCTTTTGTCTACGTGCCCTTTGAGGTCAGTGCCAGCCTGCAGATGTAAAAGGATTGTGGTGCCCTTTGTTTAGGCTGAAATATTTTTCTGCGCCTTTAACATCAGTTTATGAAGCTCATTTGCTGAAAATTTTAGAAATTGTGTGTTATTCCACCCTCCCTCAGCATTTGTCTATGATTTGAGTGGCTCCATAGCTGTGCATATGAACATGTGTTAGTTTTCTAAGTGAAATAGTGATAGTTTTCCAACTAGGCTGTGCCTTCTATTTAATTAGTATCTTCCTTACTCCCACTTGGAAAAAGAATTACTCAAAGGCAAATTAAAACAGCTTTAGGGGCTTCATACATTGCTGGACATACAATAGGTATTTTGGCCCATACTCATTCAACAAACAAATGGATAAAATGGGGAAATGCAGGTCAATAGGTGGAGAAGAAAAAGCAGAATGGGAGGTGAGTTTTATTCAAGGTCATGGCATCAGGAGGATTTGGGGACAAATCCAATCCAGTTTGGCCCCCACTCCGTATCCAAATGATACTCGAAAAGCTGCCTGTGCCACTCACGCCCTCCCTCTCCTCCTTCCCCGAACCTTCGACCTTCTCACAGCAGCACTTGCTGTTTATGGCCCCACAGCCTGGTCACTTCACCCCAGGGGAAGGAGGACCCTGCCCTGCCACCTTTGCAGCTGCAGGAGGTTGGGGGGGAGGTGGGGGGCAGAGGTGGGAAACCCCATTTGCCTCTGTTCCTTCTACTTCCTTCCACCCTGCTTCTTTCATCTTCCCACTTCAGAGACCCCCAACCCCTCCCTGAAGCACCCACCTGACTGATAACTCCTAACTTGTCACCCTAGGTGCTTCCCTAATGATTTGGAGCTGGCTTAGGGCGGGGGGCACCTCAATTGGTGGTCTGCAGCAAGGAGACAAACCCTCTCACCTTGCAAAGGTATTGCTGCCCAAGAATTATTTTCCTGTCTCCAGGTGCCATACTCTTGCCACCTCTGCCAGCTTCCTTTCCGGTACAGATGACCCCCATCTGAGTGTGGGAGGCAGTGTCAGGCCAGCCCAGGATGGTTTCTGAGCTTTGGGGTTCGTTGATTAGGAAACATTCTTTAAGTATGCAGCTACACTCGGCAACCACAAAATGCAAACTTGAATGACTTCCAGGTGGATTATTTTAATTGTTTTTTTCTTTGTTGCTATTTCAGCAGGCTCTGAGTGTGCCCCAATCAGGAGCACTATAGAATTAACCCCTAGAAGTGTCTTTTGTGCTTCAGCTATGCAGGGAGATGTGTGAGTGCTTTGAGGGCAGATGGTGGTTTTTTTCCTGGATACCCAGTGCAGGGCAATGTCCTGCAAATGTAGAGAGAGACGTCAGGTTTGGCCTAGTGGACTCAGAACAGACCTCCTGAGTGCAAACCGTGGCTCCTTGCCTCACTGTGGGACCGAAGCCATGTTGTTTAGCCTTTTGGGGCTTTTGGAGTTTTTCATTGTCTGTAACTTGGGATTCAATAGTACCTCTCCCAAGGGTGATGTGCAGTGCTTAGCCCAGGGCCTGGTACTTAGTAACTGCTCAGTAAATGGCCTTTTGGGCGGCAACCTCTGGATCAACACTGGTGATTGGATAAGTGTACAAAGGCGTCTATTGACCCTAGTGATGGAATCAGTTGTATCAGATAAAGCCTTACACTGCATAGGGATCAGGATGGGAAAAGCAGGCAGCTGCCCAGCTCCCCTGGAACCAGGCATTGTTGTATGGGTGGAAGTGGGCCCCCCCCGCCCCAAAAAAAATCGCACACACCCATGTTTAAATGTACACACAGGACCTTGCCACAGGCGAGCAGAGTGACTTATCATCTGTTGTCCCTGCTTCTGTCCTCTTCCTTCCTGAAATCCGCTCCACACCAGGAATAGACTGTGTGCTCTCCATGCCAGCCAGAGCTGAACCGCCCTCCCTGCCTCCCTCCTGGGATTGGAGATCTGGTTCAGCATCTCGGGTTTAGAGATCTTACTAATTTACTCATTGACTACAAGTGAGCACTGATGGGGGCTGAGAAATCATGGAAATAACAGAAGGCAGTGGAGGAGAGATTTTTACAAATGAAATGTTTGAGTGTTGATGTCAGTAAACCGGCAAGCATGCTTCACCGTGGACAGTTCAGAGTAAGTAGAAAATGTTAAATAAAGCAAACTCTAGCCCTAGCCAGTTTGGCTCAGTGGATAGAGCGTCAGCTTACGGACTGAAAGGTCCCAGATTCACTTCTGGTCAAGGACACATACCTAGGTTGCAGACTCGATCCCTGGGCCCTGGTGAGGACATGTGTGGGAGGCAACCAATAGATGTGTTTCTCTCACATCGATGTTTCTCTCTGTGTCTCTCCCCCTCCCTTCCATTCTCTCTAAAAATCAATGGAAAAATATCCTTGGGTGAAGATTAACAACAACAACAAAAAAGGCAAACTCTACAGAGAACTTCAAGTATTTGATAAGCACAGTCATGTCTGATAAATCAGTTCAGCTTAAGAAGCCTTCTTACCATGAGATGAAGACTGTCATAATACATCAGTTTTTAAAAAGTCATTAAAGCAGAAAATCATAAAAAGGGATACATATATATTTCAAACATTTTACTTTAACTTAAACTGGATAAAAGAACATTTATCCCTTTTTTTAATTTAAATTATTTATTGTTTAAAGTGTTACATAAGTCTCCTTTTCCCCCCATTGACCTCCCCACAAGCCCACTGTTGTTGTTTTTTTATATAGGGCCAAGCCTTCTCTTGGTGTGTGGTCAGCTGGTTGAAATTCCAGTTGTTTTAGTGGGTGTGTGTGTGTTGCCTAAGCCATACTCATAGTGCATTGCATAGGATGCCGATTTAACTTTCTGGGAAAAAGGAGTTACACTGAGGAGTAATCTAGAATCCCTCTAGAGTTTTCCTATTATTTTATTGTCTTTATCCCTTTTGACAGTATAAAAAAAAATAATGATTTTAAGAATCCACCTTTTGTTTAATGTTTGTGTTTCATCAGCTTGCACCTTACTTAAGTTATCTGACTGTTGTAACCACTATGATGGACCTAGAAGGTTGGCTGTGGTAGGAGGAGACTGGCTGTGGAGGTCAGGCCCTGGGGACCCAGCCTTGAATATTCCCAGCCCTGCCCTTCTGCTTCTTACCTGGTCTCAGGCAGGGATCCTGAAACTTTTTAAACAGGGGGCCAGTTCACTGTCCCTCAGACCATTGGAGGGCCAGACTATAGTTTAAAAAAAACAAAAACTATGAACAAATTCCTATGCGCACTGCGGGCCCAGGACGAGTCGGCTGCTAAGCAGGACAGGCAGCGGCACCCGGCGGGCTGGATAAATGTCCTCGGCGGGCCGCGTGTAGCCCGCGGGCCGTAGTTTGAGGACCCCTAGACCCGCATGGCGCCCCTTTCATGTCTTCCAGGACTAGCACAGCACTTTGAATTCATTCACGTAGAATCCCAACTTAAGGGGCGTTGCAAAATTTCGACCGAGGACTCAAAATAAATTAAATTCCCTTAGAATATTAACTCCCCTAAGTAAAGGAGTTTTAGGTCAAGGTCTAACCCTTAAAAAAAAAATGTTTAAGATCATCGAGTTAGAATTAAATCTGAAGCCACTGATAACGATGTTTCATTCGTGGCCCTCCTGTGATCTTGTCCACGCCACTGCTAAATGGGCCATAATTATCTCTGGAACAGCTGTTAGTTTTCCTTGCGGCCTATGGCTCAGTTTCCTGGTTCCCCAGGAAGGCTGGGCGATGTTGTGTTGGAACCTAAGTCCGCCATTGTGCTACAGAAAGTCCGGGGATATACTTTCAGTGTCCTCCTCCCCTGGACACCACGGATATTAAAGGAGCCCTGGGTCCATGATCACCCGTCATGTGAGGTACAGCCAAAAAGAAGGGCTGGGGAGGAGCGAGCAGTTCATGGAACCATGGAACCTTGCCCCGCCCCCAGCATAAAGGCCAGCTCTTCCCCCTGAATTAGAACCGTCGTTCTAAATTATGTGTCAACAGAATTGTCTTGGATCGAAGCCAAAGCTGACATTATTTATAGGTCATTTCAGAGATGCTTATTTTTAATTGTTCTTAATTGGACAGTGACACCAAACCATTGTCTTACCTCGCCCTTCTCCCATGGCCTCCCCCTCAAAAAGAGGTTTATTTGATAATTAATCATCGAAAGACAAATGTTTGCCCTAGCCGGTTTGGCTCAGTGGATAAAGCATCAACCTGTGGACCAAAGGGTCCTGGGTTCGATTCTGGTCAAGGGCACGTATCTCGGTTGCAGGCTCCTCCCAGGCTCAGGCCCCTGGTCCGGGTGCATGCAGGAAGCAACCAATTGATGTGTTTCTCTTACATTGATATTTCTCCCTATCTTTCCCTCTCTCTTCCACTCTCTCGATGAGGAATAAAAAACAAACAAAGAACAACAAAAACAACAACAAAAAAGCCAAATGCTTTTTAAATGCCCAAGAGAAAGTTTTAATTTAAAGAATCTCTTTGGTTTAAATATATATGCTTATAAATATTACAGTTACATATCATATATATTTATGAAAGTATAAATATATATTTATGTGTGAATATTCATTACCTCATATTTTTATATATCTGGATTTTTTATATTGGGTTGAGCTGAAAACCTGAACAGCTTTCAACTTTAGTATTGGTAATGCATCAGAATTTAAATCAACATGTTAATAAGCCAAGCCAGGGTTATATATACAAATAAAACAGTTATACATGACCTGCTATGTTGGGGCACAATAATAATTGTAGTGTAGACCCATTTGAACCTGTCCCTCTCAAAGCTGCCCATTGTGGAGAATCACCAGAAGTAGCTGTTTGGGAGAGCCACTTTCTGTCTTGTTCCTTCCCAGATACCGGGGAAATTTTACCCTGGCCCCAACTTGCCACCAAGCAGATTCTGCCTGTGCTGTCACATGAGGCCAGCTTAGAAATGAAGGATTTCATAGAACATCCCTAAATCCACTCGAATAATGGACTGATTATGCACAAACGCACCTGAACCTTCTTTAAACCTATTTAATCTTTTCCCTGGGGTTAATCCTGTGGGGATAACGTGCCTCCTGGGTGCCTCTCCACTGGGTTCACATCTTCCTCCTCAGACTCTGAAGCCCCTCCCTTCTTAGCAGACACAGGAAGTGATGGCTGCGCTCTGTTCCCTGCAGAGTGTTAATAAAGATGGAATAAATTGACATAAATCCCTTTCAAAGTCACAAAAGTGCTATAAATAATTATAAACCAGCGTTTGATGTCTGATGGGAAATACAGCGGAAATTGACTGGTAGGATTCATGTTATACATTGGCAATCTGGGCCAAGTTAAAAAAATATTTTTTTAGGATCTTATCATTTATTGCCAGCAAGACTGAATTCCAGAATTTGGCCAACCGCTGCTTGGGCTTGCCAAGCCCTGAATGTAATTGCAACCTTCCCTTCCCATTTACCAACTAAGAGGCTGTGGCAGAGATTAAAATTTCCTGATGTGATGTTGTATGTCAATTACACCTCAATAAAAACAAATTCTCCTCTTAAGGGGCAAAATATAAGAGTTCCTGTGCCTCAATTTTTCCATTTGTAAAACAAGGATAATGCAATCTCCGCCCCTCTCCTCAGAATAGCCAATGTGGCCTCACGGGATAGTCACAGAACGAAAATAAAATAGTCTGAGAATTCCTTTGGGCTTCTCAGAAGACAATTGCCACATGGAAGGGTATGCCTCCTGGGGGCCACAGTCAGGTGCCTGATCTGAAGTCTCTCGTGGGCTGAGTGGAGCCTGACGTCTGATATAGTGCAGCTGCCACCACCTCCCTCCCTGAGCACCAGCCAGATGGTGCCGACGGGGTCCCAGGGGTGAGCCCCTGTCAGCAGGGCCCAGGCCGGGGATGGATGCACAGACAGCCTGGTCCGTCCTGTACTGGCCTGGTCTGTCCCCCTTTTTTGGAAAGGAGCCCCAAAGCCAGGGTGCAGGACAGGGCCGAGGATGCCCTTAATGTTACCTTAAGTGATAGCCACCCCCTGCCAATGCCGACTTCTTCAGAAAGGGGCTGGGACTTCTATGGCTGGTGTGACTCCCCATGGAATTTCCTGGGAGCCTTTCTGTTTTCTCAGGAAGGGCAGGGGTTCAGTTTCCTCCTAATCAGACTGGGACTTGGTGAAGAAGCTCATCTTCTAATTATGCCCAGGGGGCAGCCTCTTCCTGCCACTCAGTGGTTAGCACGTGACGGGAATCGATTAAGGCAAGGGTGATTAAATTAAAGGCCGGATTTGACTTTGATGGTATAATAAATACTCTGATGGCTGGTGGTGAGAGACAAGGTGAAGGCTCATTCATTGAACCAATTGCACTTGGAATTTGTATTGAGCTGGAGCCGGGCTGCAGCCGCTCACCTCTGCCCTGTGCCTGGAGGGTATCTCGTGAACATGGATGGTGGGAAGTGTTTCAGGGCATGTGGGTCACCCACTCTTGACAACAGCTGCTCTACTGGTGGCTGTCTTGAGTAATATTCCTGGGCGTCTGTGGGCCCCACATCACCACCACCACCCCCACCACCACCACCACTTTGTTATCCAACTCTCCCCAAAGCTACCCTCATTACACCCTGGTCCCTTCCACTTTGGTCATTGAAACCTGCCATCTTCCATCCCCCATGTGGCAGATCTTGGAGTCTTAAACTCTTCTGCTCTACCTACATCTTAGAACAGCCTTAATTATCAGTTCCTTCCTCCTAGACATGGCCCTTCCCTTTCCAACTTCCATCCTCACCAGTTCTAAAAGGAACGTGGGCCTTATTATGTCACCCTCAATGATTATGGAAACAATAATGAATCGTTCCTAATTTCAACTCCAAAATTCACATCCAATCCACTTTGCAAACCATCGCCAAATTGTTCGCCCCAGAGTGGCCCTGTCATGTGCCCTGCCCCATCCAAGACCTGTCCTGGGGGTCTCTGCCCCTTGCTAAATTACACCAAGACCCACCCTGCACTGCCTGCCCTGGTCCCCATGCCTCTGCTCAGATTCCCTGCCCCGTCAGTTCTAATGGTCCAGTCACACTGCTGGCCGGCCTGCTTCTTGGCCCCTTCATAGACATCATGCTCTCTCTTCCCCTCCCCCTTTTTAAATCACCCTGACCTTCCCCAGTCTCTGTCCTGCCTAAAGCACTTGTTACAGTCAGTAAGATCTGGAGGCCTCTCCACTTTTCACCTCTCCCCAGTCATCAGCACCACAGGGGTTAAGGCTTAATTATTTCCCCTCCTGCCTTGAGTGCAGAGCTCAACTCCCCACTGGCTCTGGGTCCTTGGAGGGCAAGGCTGTGTCTTCTACGGCTTTCCTGCTCCCGAGCGCCTTGCCTGTCACAGAGCTGGGCTCCTAGAAGCTCAAAATAACTACTCTCGATTCATGCAATTGGGTGCTAATAAATCAAATAGGCTGATATTAGATGAGTTTTACCTGTTTAAATAAAGCAGTCCCTCCACCTACGAGTGCATGGTTCTATTTATTGCTCTATATGCTTGAAAATAACAAAAATCACATTTCCTTCAAAATAGTCTATAATTGTTGCTTTGCTCTACTTCAGGCCAACTTACACCCCCTGTCGGTCCAAATTAGTTTTGCTGTATGAAGATGCTGATAATAATGGTAGTCGCAGTTGCATTTCTTTTACTAAAAACATGGTCTCCTGTCACCCTCACTCCCCCACAAGCGGGGATTCTCATCCTCCTCGTGCAGAGGAGCAAACTGAGTCCCAGAGCTGTCACAGCTGTGGAGGGAGCCAGACGGCACCTCAGCCCAGGACCTCGCCTTGCTGCCTCCACGTCCTCAGAGCCTCTTCTTAGGCCCCGCCCTCCATGCCAGTGCCAGCAGACAGACATGCCCTCAGTGCCAATGACCATGGAGGCTGAGCCCTCCAGCCCCCGTGAATGGGTCACATGTAACCTGAACCTGGAGAAAGTATTTTAAACCGAAAGCTAGCCTCTAAACTGGGCCACTAAATTTGGTTCTGTCGCCGGTGATGACAGAGCCAAATTTAGTGTCATGGGCAGATCCACACTTATCAAATCAGCGAAGCTCATTTTTTTTCCAGCTCAGACAAAGCACGAATAATGTTCACACCCCCTGCACCTCCATGAAGGGGTACGGGTGACTGACCAAGGCTGGGAAGTGTGGCCAAGAGGAGCCCAGTACACAAACTCAGGGATGCCATTCAGGTTCCCAGGCAGTGTCCACAGGGAGAAATTTCACTCAAAGAGGATGGCTTCCTTGGGCCAGGCAGGCAGAACAAGCACCCTGCTGTTAGGAAAAAGGGTCACAGCTAAGTGGGTGGGGGCTGAACCTGTATCACCCAGCCCGCTGGGTTATTGCCTCACCTCCCCCGACAACCCCACCCTTACTCAACAGTCCACTTTCTTTTCCTCCTGTCTGCACCAGCACAGGCACACTGTGGGGCCAGGAAAATGGGGAGTGGTGGTGAACAGAGACGGGAAGGTCAGACCTGGCTAAGTAACACATCTTGTAGTACAAGACATTTTTCTGTCATTAAAAACTAAAATGGTTGCTAGAACTTAGAGATAATTAATAAATTAATTGGGTGTCTCTCTAAGCTACTAGTTTTAAAGCAAATTCACTAAAATGTTCTGCTTTCACATTACTAACACCCACTATTTTGTGTTTAATTTCCACAGTTTGTCTGATCTCACTTTTGGGGGGCTTCCCCAGGGAACCAGGCTCCCCAACACATTCATCAGTTGGGCGATGTTTTATTCATCTGTGTTTCCTCAGTGCCTGGCACAGCTCATGGCACAGCGTAAACACTCAGTAATTGTTTGGTGAATGCATGAATGGATGAGTGGGTTCAATACTGATTAAAAATTAAGGACTTTCCTAAAGAGACCTGGGAACAGAAAGAGAAACAGGTACATTGTATGCTTGTTCAGCCTTCTACTTTCTTGGAGGGTGGACGGGTACAGGTCTGCATTTGGAGTTTGGAGTGCTAACCATGGAAATACATGCACTATTTATCTTTAGACTAATCCAAGCCTTTAGATTCTGAAAACCAGAATTACACCATATACCACGAGCCCTACTTCAAAGACAAAAGACCTTGGCCCGGCCAGTGTGACTCAATGGTTGAGCGTCAAACTATGAACCAGAAGGTTTCAGTTTGATTCCTCGTCAGGGCACATGCCTGCGTTGTGGGCTTGATCCCCAGTGTGTGATGTGCAGGAGGCAGCCGATCAATGATTCTCTCTCATCATTGATGTTCCTATCTCTCTCTCCCTTTCCCTTCCTCTCTGAAATCAATAAAAAAATTTTTTTAAAGAAAAAAGACCTTGATGAGTAGGATTGGGTCTGTGGTCTGGTCCCCACGCTCATATCACTGAGGAAAGATGGTGAGCAGTTGAAAGCAAACCACTTAAGTCCCTACCAGCTCAGCCTAGGGAGGGTTGTCAGATGCAGCAAATTAAAACACAGGATGCCAATTGATGTGTCTCTCTCACATCGATGCTTCTCTCTCTCTCTTTCCCCCTCCCACTCCCTCCCTTCCACGATCTCTAAAAACATATCAATGAAAAAAATATCCTCAGGTGAGGACTAACAAAAACAAACAAAACATGGGATGCCTAGTTAAATTTGGATTTCAGATGAGCAACAAATATTTTTTTAGTGCAAGTATATTAGTGCTACCTAGTGTTCCTCAAAGATATCAGATATCAAAGATAACCCCAGAACCTGTGCATGTGACCTTATTTGGGGAAGAATCTTTCCCAATGTGATTAAATTAAGGACCTTCCGATGGAGATTGTCCTCTATTATCTGGATGGATCCTAAATGCAATCACCTGTGTCCTTAGATGAGCAAGGCAGAGAGATTAAAAACACAGAAGAGGTGTCCTTATAAAAAAGAGGAAATCTAGAGGTGGACACACACACAGGAAGAACACCACATGAAGATAAAGGCAGAGATCAGCGTGATGCTTCCATAAGCCAAGGACCCCACAGATTGCCAGCAAACCGCTAGAACTAGGCAAGAGTCATGGAACGGATTCTCTCTCAGGGCCCTCGGGAGGAAAGCAACCCTGCTGCCAATGTGATCTTGGACTCTAGTCTCCAGAACTGTGAGACAATAAATGTCCATTGTGTGAGCCACCAGAAATAAAAAATAAGAGCACAGCAGGGAAGATGATGTGAGGATGGAGACAGATGGACATCGGTGAGAAGTAGATGCCGACAGCCACCAGAAGCCGAAAGAGGCAAGCACAGGATTTTCTAGCGCTTCCAGAGTGTGTGTGGCCCTGCCAACACCTTGATTTGGGCCCAGGAATACTGATTTTGGACTTCTGGCCTCCAGAACTATGAGAAAATAAATATCTGTTGTCCTCAGTCACTCAGTTTGTGATAATTTATTACAGCAGCCACAGGAAACTACTACAATAAGTATGTCCCATGCAATCTTTGGGACATACTTCCCTAAAAAAAAAAAAAATTATTTGTTGTTTATCTCAAATTCAAATTTAACTGGACATCCTGTATTTTTTCTGGCCACCCTAATTCCCAGGGCCAAAGAAAGGGCTTTTGAAATGTGCAAGAAAGCTGGTGTAGGCTGTCAGAAAGTAGCCGTAAGCTAGGAGTCTTTGTAAGCACAGTCAACTGAACCAATTTGAACTTTAATAACTACCCTCTGAACTAAAAGGGGGGCAGGGCAATTAGAAAGGTGTTAATGATTTATTCTTTCAACAGTCACTCGAGCGCTTCCTATGAAACGAGCTCTGGGTAAGGGTGGAGGAGTTAGGCATGAATCTGGTACCTCTAGGCTCAGCTACAAGCCGTGCCAGATAAGGCACGTGAAATACTGCCCTTCACAGAGCTCGAGTGGTTCTGCGGTGCATTTCTGATACCTGAGCTGCCCCTGGGAATCTTGCACCCTTTCAATGTAGGATGGTGGGGCTGAATGAGAGGACTTTGCAGCAGACCTGAAATGGAGCGAGAGGCAGATGTGGCCGAACATACTGGCTCTGGATTCCCAGGAAGTAGATGCAAAATGTCTCCCTCATTCCTATCAAATGACACTCTACAATGAGTGGGACAAAGGGGCAAATGTTAAAGACAAGCATGGCCCCTCTTCCCCTGCAAGAAGGGCTGTCCCGCCCAGGCCGGGACCTCAGTCTTCCTGCGGAGGGTTCCTCTCACTTTGGGCTCTATGAAACCTGGACAGGCCCTGGACCCTCAGATTTTTCATGATGCTCGCAAATGTACAGTGTTAGAGCTTTAAGGGGACTTGGGTCACCCAGAACAGACAGGAGGGTCCTATGACAGCCCAGGATTGTTCCAGATACTTAACCAAAATACCCATCCCTGGGAAAAGAGAAAAACAGGTAGTTTACAGGAGAAAAGCGGGAAGGGGGTGGCTAACCATGAAAAGACACTTGACCTCACATATAATTAAAGGACAGCTGATAAAACCAGTGAGAGGCCACTGTTGGTAAATCAGATGGCACCGGTCCAGACGGGTGCAGCTGGGCTAGGTGGGTAGGGGCAGGAGGCATCACTTTTATTCTATACTATTTATACTATTATCTACTTAATTTTTTTTACCATGTATATATTGCCTTTTAAAAATAAAAGATAAATTCATATATATGCTCAGGCCCCAGCTCACTTGAAAAGGACTGAAATATCTGGAAGAAGTTTCTTTCAAAGGCTTCCCAGGTGTGCAGGTGTGCCTGTCACCCCCTAGTGAGAAGCTGTGACCTGGCCTCACCCTCTCATTTCACAGAGGTACCATTGGTCTGTTGCTAGGCCTTTGTGGGCTAGCCTAGGCACTTCACCACCTTAGACAAAGGAAAATTCCAGGTGAGCTGCAGGAATAGAACTTACAGGAGCTTACACACATGGTGTATGGAGCACAAACACAGTACATAATGGAGTGCGGGGCACCTTTGGGAGTGCTCCCATGGAAGTAGAAGTGGATGAGGTAGGAGGCCAAGGGGAGGCAATCTCCTGTGATTGTTTTAATATATATTTTTATTGATTTTAGAGAGAGGAAGGTAGAGGGAGAGAGAGAGAGAAACATCAATGATGTAAGAGAAACATTGATTGGCTGCCTCTGCACGACCCACACTGGGGGGGTTGAGCCTGCAACCTGGGCATATGCCCAGACTGGGAATTGAACCGTGACCTCCTGGTTCATAGGTCGACGCTCAACCACTGAACCACACTGGCCAGGTGCTCTGTGTTATTTAGTGTCTGACTCTTGTCGGGGTTTGTGACAACCCCAACTAGCCCCATGAGCCACCCTGGTCCCCAGAGTGCCTGAGAACCTGCATTCCAAGTGAGAACCCCATGGGCGAGTTCCCTGAGGCCAGGCTAGGTGACGATTTTAATGCCCAATCCTTTTATATCAGAAACAACCAGGACAGTCTTTTTTCTAAGAGAAAAGTGCCTTCACACAAATGACTTCATTTCATCCTCCAGCCACTCCAGACCAGGTGGTGACACTTCCTGTTTGGAATGGGAAGACAGAGAAGCTACCATTCCAGAATCTGGGCCCCTCAGCAGTGGGGACAGGGGTGAGGCGCTTTCTGGTCTCAGGGCCTGTCTCCCACCCGACACCACACCTGTCTCTTCTGGAGTAACTTCCATAGTGCAGATCCCACACCTGCTCCACAGGCCTTCCCAGCGCGCCTGCAGAATCCCCCACATGCCTTCAAGTACCAAGAGCACAGCCCCAAGACCCTGATCTATGGGGACGCTGCCCATACCCAGAGAAGCACAAGACACTTCTAGTCTTCCCTTTCAGATGCAGGAGGTTCCTCCAAGGGCCTTGGCTCGGTTTCCGTTATCTGGCTGTCCCGTGGGCTCCCTCCAGAGGGGCTGACAGACACAGCATGGCAAGAGTGTAGGCTTCCTGACCCATGGCCTGAGTGTCTCCCCTGTTGCTTAGTCACCGGCCACTCTGCTTGGCCTGTAGGACCCAGAACTCCCAGAACCATGGAGGTGGAAGAACCCCCAGAGGCCAACCTGGTCCCACCCCTGCCCAAACCTCCTCTTCTGCCTTCCTTACAGAGTCACCCCAACTTCTTTGTGATGGCCGGTCACAGCCTCAGCAACCCTCTAACAAGGGGGCTGGGAGGAAAGAGAAAGGTGGGGCCAGCAGAGAAAGATATAAGTGTTGGGAACAGCCCCCAAACATGTGACATCCTTAGAATGAGTCACCCATTTTCCCTGCCTTTTCTCCTCTAGGAAAGACCTCCCCACTTCTCCTCACACCTCCCCTGCTTTCTGAGGTTATACTAAGAAAAATCCACAGAGGTGCCAGCAATGTTTCTCTTGCATCATTGATGTTTCTATCTCTCTCTCCCTCTACTTACCTCTCTCTAAAAGGTGTTAATATTAACAGATGCCGGAGCCACTTGAGAAATGATGTAACAGCCTAGAGAGGTAAAGTGACCTCCCCAGAGTCACACAGCAAGTTCAAGACAAAGCTGGGCTAGCACAGGTCTCCTCCTCCACACTCAGACCCCCTCCTGGGACCACATTGTCTTCATTTCTTGGGATCTCACATACTGGTTCTTCCTGACAGGCCTCCCTTCAATGGCTGGAGGGGGACCTCAGACCCACCTAGCAAGGGGCCAACCTGAGGTGGAGGGAAGGAATCCAGAGTATGGAGTTGGGGAGAGCCTGGCCTTAGCAGGTCCCTATGAGCTGCCAGGAGAGGTGCACAGAACACACTCTGGCCAGAACAGAACAGTGCTGACATGAGTCATCCAACCCAAGCACTTTGACCTCCAGGGGTGTGGGCATTTGCTTCTTCCTTCCTAAAACTCCCAAATCTCAGTAGCGACAGAAATCAAATGAAATTGTCAAATTACATTGGTTATGTTTCCAGCATTCCCTCCACCTCTTCCACTGCTCAGAAAGCTCGCTTAGCTTTTCTTTGTCCCATCTGTTTCTGTCCTCTCCTCTCCTGACTCCTTCCTGTCAGCATTTAGGAGGTTTAAACGAGTCCCCTCTTTAAAACAAAATACATGCCCTCTCCAGTCAACCACCTTAGTTCTCTCCTCCTCTTCCCAGCCTGGTGTGTTGTTGCTGTTTTTTAATATAGTTTTAATGATTTCAGAGAGGAAGGGAGAGGGAGAGAGAAATAGAAACATCAATGATGAGAGAGAATCATTGATTGGCTGCCTCCTGCACACCCCACACTGAGGATGGAGCCCACACCTGGGCATGTGCCCTGACTGGAATCGAACCGTGACCTCCTAGTTCAGAGGTTGATGCTCAAGTCACGCTGGCCGGGCCTGGTGTGTATTAAAGTGTTGTCAACACTTTTGCAACCTCTATTTTCTCCCAACATGCCCACCCTCCTCAGCTGAATCCAGGCTGGACTCGGCTCCCTATCTTTCTACCATAACCACTTGTATTAGTCAGCAAAGTCAGGTTTATGCTGCAGTAACAAACAAGTCCTAAATGCCAATGGCTTCACACATCTGGCACCATAGCTTCTCTAATCTTCCAGCCTTAAGGGTCATCTTAGAGTTCCTTGAAAGCACTCTGGCTTGGGGCCTTTGTATATGTTGTCCCCTCTGTGTGGAATGTTCTTTACTACCCCCTCCCTTTCACCTTGCTAACTTTATTCATTCAAGTCTCAGCATAAGCATCCCTTCCTCGGGGAAATTATCTACAACCCCCAGACTACATAAGTCCCCGTCTCACACTCCTATGACCCACTGTCCTCTCCTGGTGACCCTTGTCTCACTTGATTATCAACTGTGTCCCTCACTAGGTGCATTCACAAGGGCAAGGAAACTGAGGCTCAAGATGGTTAAGTCACTTGCCCAAGACCACACAGCCAGTAAAATTGCAGAATCAGAATTTGAACGCAGATTTCAAGTCCAAAGCCTGTGTTCTTTCTACTATCTACGGTTAATTTTTAAATTTTGATGATTAAACTGCTCCTCTATCCACGATACTGGCTTCCCATCCATAGAAAAGGGTAAACACTGTTTGGATTTTCTAGCACAGGCTCATTCCAAATTTGTTTAATTTTGCTTTGTCACAGTTGCCCAGATCCCCGACCAGAAAACCGGGAAGTAGGTCAGGGCTGCAGGGACCACACACTCTGGCTGCTGTGAGGGCTGGCCTCTGGTTTCCACGACAGGCAGGAGCCAGATCCTACCAGGAGTGCCATCCTCTGCCAGTCCTGCAAGGATTTCTCATCCTTGGCCCTGAGAAGTCATCATGAACCTTCACATCACGGAGCTTTACATTCTAAAATGCACTGTCATGGTGGCTGCTGTGTGAGGTGGTAGATGGAGAAAGGACCATTGGGCATCAAAGGGACATTGCTAGTCTGGGGAAAAACTCATCTTCATTCTTTTACAGTTTTGTGGATGGTTGGAGCTAATTGATCATTGAAGGGGTTGGCTCACATGCCACTTTACAGGACAGTGGCACCAAGCCATTTGACACCAGTCACTTAACAGTCCCCTTCTGATGTAACAAAATTATTTTCAGAAATAATCATGAAATGAAATGGTCATAATAATGGGCAGACAAGAAACACCGATAATAAAATGTTTCTTTTCTTAAACTCTAGACATATAATTACACCATAATATTTTTTTAAATAAAAGTAAATATTTTAGTATGAAAAAGAAAAAAAAACACAACTACCTACTGACTAATAGGTGAACTTTAATAAAAGTGAGATACCTGCAAAGGTTGCCTATAATTTGGCAACTACTAAATTGTACCACTGATGTACTGCTTTATTTTCTTGCTTAATTCTTTCATTTTAAACACTATCCTATATAATCCTATATAATAAAAGGCTAATATGCAAATTGTCCCCTCGGGAGTTCAACCACTTGCTATGAAGTGCGCTGACCACAAGGGGGCAGCGCGGAATGAAGGAAGGCCCTGGTTGGCAGCCGGAAGGCCCTGATCAGCCCTGATTGCTGGCCAGGCCTAGGGACCCTACCTGTGCATGAATTTTGTGCACCAGGCCTCTAGTAACAATATAAGAAGAATAAACTTCCATTTTCAAAATATTCAAACTCAGTAACATATACCTTGTTTAAGTAGAATTTGTACTTACCAAGCAAAAATATTACACTTTGCAGTTCACACTCAGGGTCCGTTTGAAATTTTAAACACAAATAAAAACACCAAGTGGCCACCCTGAGCGCAAGGCCTTTTCGGAGTTTTTCCCTTCTAAAAGGACCTATGCTCCTACCAGCTACTTAACAACCCGGGTTAATAATTGGGAAAAGCAAAGGGACCTCTTCTGTTTAGATAATTATGCGTGTTTTTGTCCTCCTCTGGCTGGAAAAATGTAAGCCTTACTGTGGAGGTGACTGCCCGCAGTTACAGCGTTCCAGAGGAGGTCTCTCCAGTCAAGGCTGCTGCATCCGAGAGCCCATCACCAAAATTTGAAAACTGACCATGGTGGAGTTTGCAGATTTTGACAGCTAATTGTGTGCTGAGAATTGTCCCTCCAAGGAGGCCTTGCCATTCCCTCAGGAGACAGGGCATCTCCTCTTGGGAGCTGCAATGTTGTTCCCTCCCTCAGTCCCCCACCCCAGTCGTTCCCCTCCTTCCCTGCCCACCCCCCTCATTCATTTCACAAGGCTTTATGCTGCTGCAGCCTTTTCTAATGAGGGCGTTCTGGCCAGGCCTCTTTGCAGCTCAATTATGTAACCTGCCGCTGCTTCTGGTCCAAGGATCACCCTGGAAAGGTGGTCAGAGGGGGGCACACAGCCAGAGACAGTCAAATTATGGTCCCTGCCCCCTCAGAACTAGGGGGTGGTGCAGGAATTTGGACTCTGCAAGAATTAACAGTTCCACCACCGGCCCCAGAGCCAAACCTGCAAGATGCATGCTCTTCATTCTTTGTTAATTTCCAGCAAGCAGGACTGTCACAGAGAGAGCCTATTGGCTGGCCCTGGCTACTTAGAGAGTTGTTCCCCTGATGTTGGCTCGATGCTTTTAGCTGGCACCTGGCCTTACATCTCTCTGTCCTGGGCTCCTCCAACATGTCTGGTCTCTCAACCATCACCCCTTTAACCATTGATGACCCCTTGGTCTGATAATGACCCTGTCACGGCCCTACAAGCCTGCCCTCCCATCACGTCTTAGCTAAGGTCCCCAGAGCCTTCTCCAGTCTTCTTAACCCCTTCTTCTTTCAGCTGCTACAGCCTCTGACTCTAGCGCCTGTTCTATACTGAGCTCTCAGAATCATAGACTCTTGGGGCACAAGTCAATCTCTTCTGACCTGTTGCCTTGAAGTGTATTTAGGTCTTTGTCTCCCCTCTCAAACCAGACCCCAAGAGGGCAGGGAGCCCATCTTCCACCCCTTTGTCCAGCCTGGAGCCCATGCACATGGTAGGCAGCTGCACAAATGGAGCTGACCATGGGTCCTTTGCTCCGAAATCATTCAGTATTTGTGTATGCATCTCCCTGGCCATATCGAATAGATCCACAGGCAGTGGCCACATCTGCTTCATTTTCTGGGTCCCTGGTGGGGGCTGGTACATGCCTTCCTCGTAATCTGCTCACTGCCCTGGTCCCTGAGGTCTCCCCACCTGCTCAACCAGGGCTGAGCCAGTGCGACAGCTCTGTCATGTTTATATCATCCTCTCCTGGCCCGCTCTCCTGTCCACAGGTATCCAGGGACTGCCTTCAGGACCAGAGGGTATATGTGCACATGCATGGGCAAGGTGCACACACACACACACACACACACACACACACACAGCCCCTGAGCATAGCATCAATAATGCATGTTGTGCACAGAAAGCTGCTATGAACTTTATTTATCACCCAGCTGACATCTCTGATGAGCTCCCAAACCTATCTCCAAGTGTGTAGTGATTGGTGAGCCTCTCACTTAGGAGCCCACTTTTCTCTCTCTGTCTGTTAATAATAGATGCTTCCTACAGCCTCAGCTTGGCAGCTTTGACTTAAGCGTGATCTTCACCAAAGAGGCTAATGGATGGGTCTGAAGTTGTGCCTTTGAAGCACAAAGCATTGCTCTTAATTAACCAGATTCTATCTTTTGGTTGGGAAAAGGCCCTCCCTCCACGGCATCATTCACTACCCACCTCTGGACAGCGCCTAGAGCCAGCTCCTGTTTCAGACTAATCCAGGGTGTGTCTGCACGCCTGTGCGAAAACCACGTGTGCCACCTGAGCACACAGGGAACTGGGGTGGCCCACACAAGAGAACAGGCCGACTGTCGCATTGAAACAGGCCGTGAGCTCCGAGCTTGGGACGTGTCAGTGCTGAATGCTGTCGCATCTCTTCCATCCCACCAAAGCCCGCCCCACACCCTTACTGGTTCAGCAGCATTGACTGGGCGCCTTCCTCATGCCAGGTCTGGGACCAGTGCTGAAGACACAGTGCTGTCTTCACAACCTCACAGCATTATCATTCCAGCCCCAGAGACAAGTAACCGTCGAATTACAGCACCGTGCACTTGGGAAGGGCGTCTAGGAGCAATGGCTGCTTTGATAAAGTCTGAAGTTTGAGTAGGAGTTAGCCAAAGGGGAGGGAAAGTGGAGAAGGCTCTCTGGGAGGGGAAACCAGCATGTCTGGGAGTGAGAGAGAGTGTGGCAGTGAGCACCTGTCACTTGAAGTATGAGGAGTGGCTCTCAACTAACACTTGTTCTTTCGTTCATGCATGCCTGAAGGTATATTGAGCACCGAACCCATCACCAAGCACTGCACCAAGTACCGAGTTGTTTAGAGTGGTTAAAAATAAGTTCCTCCTCCTTCAAGGGGCTTACAGTCTAACAGGGGGACTACTGGGGCTCAATTAGAGTGGGAAGTGACAGGTACAATAGTGAAGACTGGACCAGATGCGGAGTGGAGGGAGGATTGGGAGGTGACATGATTCCTACTCATGTCTCGGGAAGGCGGGCGTTTCCAGCCTCGTGCCGCAGAGGTGGGGTCAGGGGGACGCGTGGGGAACTCTTTAGAGTTGAAGCAGTTGTGGTGTTCCCATTTCCCCGAGACGCCTCACAGGTTTTGCCAGCACTGGAATGTATTTCTTGCTTTCCATCGGACTATAGCATAATCCATGTTCATAAAACAGATCAATAAAATAAAAAAAGTAGACACCAACAAGATAAAGTCTCTATAACTGTACTTCCTTCCCAGGGAAAGAAAGCCTCCGTTCTGCGCATGCACGTACATACGTTACCTTCTTTTTATAACAATTCTGTGCGCACTCATTTCTGAAACTGCTTTGTTCACGTGGCGATACAGAGTGGGCCTGTCCGTCTGCCCCTATGTTTCTCCCCCTTCCTCCTTCCCGAAGAGTCAGCGTCACGCAGGGTGCCCCAGGACACGGTTTTGGCCGGGTCTCCGGGCATCACGGGACCAGGGGATGATCTCACTGGGTACGCCATCTGCCCTGCCTGGCCAGAGGCAGCATCGGGAGGGCCAACGTGCACCACGTGTCGTTGGATCCAAAGTGGGTGGGGCTGTGTGCCCTGAGAAGATGTTTAGTCTGAAAATGCACAGGGTACAGAAAGGTTTGGCTAAATGAATGGGTGATAAGGTCCTCCGATAATAACCCCGCTGACACTTAAATGGAGTTTACTGGGAGCCAGTGCCGGTTCTTAGCACTTGACTCATTTAATCCCCACATTTTACAGACAAGGCAATGGAAACTCTGAGAGGGTGAGTGACTCATCCAAGGCCCCCCAAACTGCACTATTGTTACCTCTGGGCCTGAGGCCACCGTGCAGAAGTGCCCACGCACCTCTGTCAACGAGATTTGGGGACAGTGTGCTTAATCTGCTGTGGCATTTCTAGCGTGTGTTCAAAGGACACTGTTTATTTTCCGTCCTCCCAAGCCCAGGTTGTGTGCAGGTCGTTCATTACTGAGCGACAAGTTCTGATTAGTGGTCGGCTCCCGCCATCCTCCTCCCCCATGTCCTCCAGAGGATGTCCACAGACTCAAAAAATAGAGGTGAAAACATCTTCAAAACTACCTGCTTTCCTTCCTAATTCCCCTCTCCCTCCATTTCTTCCTGTGGTGCCCATCTCACGAAGTGGCACGGCAAGAAGAGCCCGTTTCTGGCCATTCCTCGGGGCCTCTCAAATCCCCGCCTCGCTCGCTGATCCTGGGCAGGTTCCCAGCAAGCTGAGACTCTGTGCTGACACAGGGCCCTCTGTCCCTCCCCAAGTCACCTGACACGTCCTCTCCATGCTTGCCCATCGCTCTGTCTGGACGCTAGTGTTCCCAAGACCTTCCTAGAAGGACCCCCTCACTTCTCCTCCTCTTCACAGGCTATCGATCCCAAAGCTGCCCTTCTCTCTTTTCTGCTCCTTCTCCTCCTCCTGCAGGACAGAGGCACCTAATTTTATCCCTTCGGGGTAAGCCTCCTCTTCCCCGCCTTCTTCTCGTTGCCCATAACTCACATGTCATGACAACATTCCTCGCCTCAGCCTAGAACAGGGGTTGGCAAACTGCGGCTCGCAAGCCACATGCGGCTCTTTGGCCCCTTGAGTGTGGCTCTTCCACAAAATACCACAGCCTGGGCGAGTCTATTTTGAAGAAGTAGTGTTAGAAGAAGTTTAAGTTTAAAAAAATTGGCTCTCAAAAGAAATTTCAATCGTTGTACTGTTGATATTTGGCTCTGTTGACTAATGAGTTTGCCGACCACTGGCCTAGAACATCAAAGGTCACAAGAATGCTGCCTCGTGTGCGCTTTTCAGTGACCTTCATAGCCTGTGAGGTGGGTGTCCTCAGACCCACGTTACAAATGATGAGACCAAGGTTCAAGTGACTAGCCCAGCATGGACCAGCCAGTGAATGGTCCCCACTAAGCCTCGAACCCAGGGCTTTTTACTCCACATCAGGCGTCCTTTCCACCCAGATGCATGGACAGATCTGGACCAGGAAAAAGGGTCCCTCGGAAGGACTTGGAGCCAAGCCTGCACATTGGAAGCCAAGGGCTCAGGGAGTCTGGCCATTTGTCTAACTAACAAGGGGAACTCAGTGCGCTCCACAAAAGGAATGGGGGTGAGTGGCCACGCAGGGTTCTCAAAGTGCCTTGGGAAGGCAGCAGCCTAAGTGCTATTCATCAGCCCAGTAATGGCTAATGGAGGAGCAGGTGCTTCTAAGAACCCATAATGCCCTTTGGCAGGGGCCCGAGGGGCATCTGAGAGGCCTCCCAGCACCCGCAGTGCTGCTGAGGCAGGAGCCCGACTGCAGAGTCCATTCATCATCAGATGTCTGGACAAGTGGCGTATCCAGCTAGACCTGGGGAAAATGAAAAAATGCATTTGCCAAGTAGAATTTCATTTCCTGTTATGTGTCTAAGGTCTTCATACTTCTCTCTTGACAGCCTTTACTCTTTCATCTGCTCCTTCTCCCTTCCCTCCTTCCTTGCCTGTTTCTGTTTCTGAACATAAACGTTGTCCAGGCCTTTCTGACGGATAATGGACACTGGGCAATGGACAGAGGTTGCTGGGCTTTTCCTGAAATAAATAGGTTTTGGGGGTCCAGAAGCTAAGTGTGTGCCCTTGGCTTTGATTTACTGTCTCTGCTGACCCAAATTTCGGATGTGTCCATTTTAATTGATCCAGATAGCTGTGTACCTGGATTGGACCTGGTTCCAAAGTTGTGTTGAAATTCTTTTTTTTCCCCCAATATAGTTTCCTCACTCCACACAGTGTCTTTGTGTCCCTGACATGGTTCCGCCTGGCCCTTCTGCCCAGAAAACCCCATTCCTAAGCTGAGCTGTCCAGCAAATCTCCAAACACCAGACTCTGTCCCCAGCTCCACCACTATCTCTACTTCATGTGAGGTCCCTCTGCCTCTCTGTGACTCAGTTTCTCCAGCTACACAAGGGTGCTGAGATGCTCGTGCACCTCGAGAAGGTATAGTTGGGGTGGCTCCTCCTACATTAGAGCTTTGGGGTAGGGCTTCATGATTTGATGGTGGAGGCCTCCTAAGACCCCCACCTACCCCCGTGTCCAACTGAAAGCTAGGACTGCAGATTCAGAGCCCACGTGTCCCCCCTCAGCCTGGGCAGCAGCATCAATGCATAACGTGGGGATAATCTTCGTCCCTTCACATGGGTTATTGTGAGGATTGAATGCAATATAATGGGCAAACGATGCCAGGCTATAGAAATATTTTTTCTTTTTAAGAGGAACTCATGGATGGTTAAAATTAGGGCTGGGGGAGACTTGAAGAGCCCTTCCCCAGTACATTTTAAGTGTAATCTTGTGTTTGGTTTGTAGAACATTTGCTGCCTTTTAGATCTGGAAGGCGGAGACACAACAAATTGTATCCACTGACGATCGGCCAGAAATTAAGATGACACTGATGAATACAAGCACGTTATTAAATGAGGAAAGTAGGCTCCAGAAGAACTGGTTTAGGGAAAATTATATGTGTGCATGGGAGAGATGTTTGCAGAGAAGTTCCCTAAAATGTTAACAGTGGTTATTTTGCTTTTCTCCTTCACATTTTTGTATTTAATTTTTAAATAATGACTCTGAATCACTTTTATAAAAAGAATAAATTCTAGATTTCTGCTTAAACCTCCCGCCCAGGACTTGGGAAGTGGCTGCTTCCTGGCGAGTGGGTGGCTTCGGTGGTGGCCCAGATAAGACCTCAAGGCTCGTAGGGGCCGTGGCAGCTGGGCGTCCACAGGAAGCATGGGGTGGGTGCGCCGCCACCGCTGTGAGGAACCTCTAGGCCCGGTATAGCAGCTTTTCGGCAGAAGCATGGCGTCGGCCACCACCAGCAAGAAGATGTGGGAGGAAGCCACCTGCTCCACCTGCCTGCACCTGATGGCCGCCCGGGAGCATCAGCTGCGGCCACAGCTACCGCCAGACCTGCTTCCTGAGCCTCATGGGCCTGCGCTCCTCGTCCAGGAGCCCTTCTCCTGCCCCCAGTGCCGGGCTCCCTTCCAGAGAGGCAGCCTGCGGCCCAACAAGCAGCTGGGCAGTCTCTTCGCCACCCTCTGGGAGCCGGAGCAGGAGCTGTCCTGCCAGGAGCACGGGGAGCAGCTGCACCTCTTCTCCACGGCGCTCATGGAGGATGGGGTGGGGGGGGCGGCTACAGGGAAAAGCTCCAGGAAGCGGTGAGGAAACTGAGGCAAATGGAAGCGGAATGCACGAACCAGAAAACATTCGCAGCGAAGCAGCTAGCCGAGTGGAATGAGAAGATAAAGGCTCAGAGACAGAAAATCCAGGCGGACTTCCAGAACCTGCACAGCTCCCTGAGGGAGGAGGAGAGGTCGTACCTGTGGAGACTGGAGAGCGAGGAAGAGCGCACTCGGAGGAGGCTGAGGGACAGTGAGGCCAACCTGGGGCAGCAGAGCCAGGAGCTCCAGAGCCAAATCCTGGAGCTGGAGGAGCCATGCCAGGGCTCCGCCAAGGAGGTGCTGTAGGACGTGAAGGGCGCAAAGAGCAGGAGCCAGGCTGTGCGGCCGGAGACGCTGCAGGCCCTCTCCTTGGAGATTCAGTCTGAGTGCGAGGGCCCCGAGCACTACTTTGACCTGAGGAAACGGTTGAGGAGCCATCAAGGACCCTGCAAGGATGACCGCCCCGCCCCCCCCCCCCCCCGCCCTGTCTGTATTTGTTTGGTATTTCTTTTTTTTTTAATATGTTTTTATTGATTTCAGAGAGGAAGGGAGAGGGAGAGAGATAGAAACATCCATGATGAGAGAGAATCACTGATTGGCTGCCTCCTGCACGCCCCCACCGGGCATTGAGCTCACAACCCGGGCATGTGCCCTGGACTGGAATCGAACCCGGGACCCTTCAGTCCGCAGGCCGACGCTCTCTCCCCTGAGCCAAACCTGCCAGGGCTTGTTTGGTATTTCTGGAACCATCTGATGGAGCTGCCTGGCAGTTGTGAAACTGACATGGGACAGTTTGCAAAGACCCTGAGTGACCATTAGCTCACAGAGGGGCAGCTTCTGCCACGTGCTCCTTCAGATATGACAGGCTGAATATGACCTTAGAGATCAAGCTGCCAACGGGGATGAAGCAACTTGGAGACAGTTCCATGGGTTCGTGCTCTTTCAAGGAGAACTTTATCTCCCGCTGGGGATCGAAGGGGCAGAGGGACTGGTTCAAAGAACAGTTGTTCTTCAGCCTGCTCTTCAGGGGTGTTGGATGCCCTCCTTTCTCACTTGTGCCCTAAAATTACTGACGTTGACAGGCCCGCGTTGGCACGTGAGGAGGAGAGATGGACGAAGTTACCCAGAGGATTAAAAGCGTTGCCCTGGGCGCGCCCTGCAGTGTAGACGTGGGGCAGATGCTCTTAAAGCTTGTAGAGCTCCGGTCAAGAAGGTGAGGGAGCGTTCACGTCACCTCAACATGCAAGAGAAGCAGCACCTGAAGATGATCCCAACTATTTCATGACTGAACCACCATTGGGTATAGCAGATGGTGCTCCTCTCACTGCAGCTCATCCCGATGACCACGGTTCATATCAGGAGTGACTTGAGGGCGGGAGAGGGAATGGGGGAGGGCGGAAGGACATATGTAATACTTTCAACAATAAAGATTTATTTTAAAAAAGAGGACTAAAAGAATAAATTCTACACACACACACACACACACACACACACACACACGCCTTTCTCTCTCAGGATGAAGAGTGGTTTGCCTAAGAAAAGCCATTATTTTTTTGCTCTGGTTTTCTTGGCTTTGACAATCCCCAAAGACTCCTCCGTCTCCAGTTAGTGCCCTGAGTTCAGGGAATTTATCTCGGGTAGAATTCATGTGGTGACCAGGGACATCAGTAGTCCCTGAACAGGACAGAGGCTCAGCAGCCTGCGCCCACCGCCCATCGGGGCGTCACATGACAGCTACTCCTGCCTTGAAGGCTAGCAAAGGGGGTTGGAGGGGAAACTACTGGAGTTCTGAAAACACAGGCCACCCAAGCAGGATCTGTCGCGCTAACAGGTGTGACAGCACTAGTATTTGGCTATACCAGCGGTTACAAAGGCGGCGAGAAGCCTTTCATGCAAAAATCAAAACGGAAACCTTAGGCTTAAAACCAGAGCGTCCTCAGATACAGTCTGTATAAAGGTGGACAGTAGCCGCTGACATCAGCCGGGGCACATCGTGTGTGCCCGGCAGCACCGCCTCCCCGCAAAGCGGCCTTCATTCATGCTCCCTGACAATTGTCGATTGTTCTCTTTGGATTGAGGCCCAGGATGATTCCAGTTTCTCCTCCCCGGCACAAGGCTTTCCTCTATGTGGGCGCCTTTACCTTCTCCCCACTTAATTTGGCAGTACTGCCTGAAATCTGGGCATTATGATTAGTCAGCTTTGGTTCTAGAACGTTCTGTGGTCCGCCGTGATGGATGTGACCACACGTTCACACTTGAGAGCTCCTCGGAGGTTTGCCATGCTGCCTTCCTTCCAGCAAGTCCTACAGAGGACTTCCCTGTGCTGGGTGCCAGCTGTGGGGACAGGAGAGAAGACAGGTGACCAAAGGAGGTACAGCTCAGACGCTCACATTGGGACCAGCTGTTAGTGAAGAGCGTCTGAGGCATCACAGTTGCCAAGATCCAGCCCCCAGGGGTGCTGACTGAAGCCCTCCAGGCTCTTTCTCTTCCTTTAGGTACAAGCTGGCTCCCCGTTCCCTGAGCACAGGGATTTCCTAATGGCCTTGGCCCCAAACTTCACCTCCGCTCAGGAGACTCGTATGCCTGCCCTTTCATTAATCTTTATATCTTAAAGTAAAACGGTTGGACCAGAAGCATTAAAGAATAGAGTGTAAATACAAAGAGAAAGTTTTCAAATAAAACTAAAGCTTTAGTTCATTTGAACATGTGTCCTGATATTCCTAAACTGGTATCCTAATCACTACTTGATGTAATCACCATGATCAGCTGGCTTACTAAGATCTGATTCTGATGCCAGGCTGCCTGGGCCTTGAATCCTGAATCCATTACAGGTCTACTGTGCAACTCTGGGCAACTTACTCCGCCTTTCTGTGCTTGACTTTCCCCACCTGCAGAAGTATGCATAACAACAGAGGCAGTTGTGTGAATTAGATGACTCAATACCTGGAGAGGCTTGAAACATGGTTCCTATAACTACGTGGAATCCTGCTTTCCACCCTCATGAAATCACTATTAAATTTGTGATCATGAAAAAAAAAGGCGGCGGGGGAGAGGGGGGGGCGGTGTTTAGGGAGACCAGAACAAAGGAAGTTGGATGCAGGAGCCAAAAATCATCTTGGAGAACAAAGTTCATGTCAAGGTTATTTTTGGATCCTAGATTTGCCCCTACTTGCTCTTCAGCTATCTGAAAGAGATCCATTGAGGGTGTTTTGTTTTTTAACAGCTTTATTGAGGTATGTGACATGGCATCAAATTCACCCTTTAAAGTGTACAATTCAGTGTTTTCAGCAGATTCACAAAGTTGTGCAGTATCACTACTCTGCATTCCAGTTTGGGTTTTTAACTTGAGGGGAATCTAAGCGCGCTTTTCCTTTATCCGGACAGAGCCACCCGGCCTGGTGGCGGTGATTCCGCTGAGTCACCGTGGGCGGGCCGGCAGCCTGCTGTCATTCCCAGAAGCTGGCGGGCCACCTGGGCTGCAGCGAGTGGGCACCAGGGCCGGCGTCTGCTGCCCCCTAGCGAGGGTGCAGCCCGGCCCTGAAGCACCCCGCCAGGCGCCGCCACCGGAGATGGGCTCCGGATGCGTTTGTTTCAGCAAGACTCTGGTTGGGAGGGGCGTCTGGCTTGGAGTGCGGTGAGCCAGGGCGCAGAACCAGCCCCTGGCGTAGGCTTTCCCTTACCTCTAACTCCGGCCGGGACAGGGTCATTTCACCAAGTCCTGGGGGAGGAGAAAGGCTATGTTTGTTCAACTTGCTTTTGGGAAGGCGCTGGTGTGATACAGTAGGGTAGAGGTGAGTTTTAGCATCAGAAGGTCAGAGTTCAAACTCTGCTCTGCAGCTAACTAGCTGTGTGACCCTCCACAGGTTACTGAACCTCTCTGAGCCGTTTCCTCATCCAGAAAGGGAGAACAGTCATCCCTCTCATGGGCTGTCATGTTACAGATACTCTCTTCCTGAAGCCACTGTGACTGGCTTACAGTCAGTCAGAGCTCAAATAAACAGGTGCATTTAACCATTTGTACACCATAAGCATCTATAGACGCAAGCGGCGGGCCTTTTTTTAATTAAATTCAAAATATCGTGGCCGTTAACTGGTTAATCTGCCAAAAGGGTGTCCAGTGCTGCCCTGGCTTCCCCAAGGAGCTTTCTAGAACCCGAATGACTCATTACCAAAATGCATTGCTTTGGTTCTAGAATGTTTCATGGTCCGCCTTGGGCAAGAAAATTAGAAGGAATAGGAAGGGCGGTGGAAGGCGCAGGAAAGCTGTTTGGTCTTCACCTCCTTGAGGCAGAGACCACCTCCCATCAGAGGAAACCTACACCCCCCGGAGAGCCTGCGGGAGCAGAGGGCTGGGTGGGAAGCAGCGGGGCATCACACTTGCCTCCTGTGTCCCAGAGGGCAGCAGGGCCAGGGGAGCCGAATCCTTTCCGGTTCCCTTCTCTTCTCTTCACCTGCCCTGTCTTCTTTGTCCCACCGTCCCTCTCAGTCCTGTGGACATTTTTCTCCCTTTCTTGGCCCCTGGCTGGGACTGGGATGTGACCCTGTAGGACAAGGCACTAGAGCGACGCCACAGGCCCCTGTGCCTCAGGGGCCTCCGTCTACGCGGTTACAAAATGACAGGGGCAGACCAGGAGCCTCTGGTTCACCTTTCCTCTGGTCGGGATGCAGTCCTTTTCCCAGGGTCCCTAAAAGGTGGCTCCTTTTCGTTTCCAGGTTTAGCTCACCTTTTGTGCCTCTCCTGAAATTCCTTCCCTACCTCCCGCCTGCCGCCTCTGAGTCACCGCCTGGGGGAGCAGGAGGTAGGAAATCAGAGAGAAGGGGAGAGGGACAGGGGAAGAGGGGCGGGCTGGAGAGATTGGTTGATTAGAAGAAGAAGAAAACAAAGGGAGACATTTCTTGGTGTGTTTATTTTCCCGTCGGTGTGTCTCTGTTAGATTATAGGGGTCTGGGCGGTGATGGCCACGTCTAGTCTGTTGTTTCGCCTGCTGTCTTTGCATGGAAGTCTTCGGGCCGGGGTGTGTGCTGTGCCAGTGGTCAGTTGGTTTACACGTTCTTTGTCCAGTTATGTCAGAGAAATCATCTTGCCCTGGTTCTCAAGGAGGAAGATGGCAGGGGTCAGGCTGGAGGGGGAGGAGGAGAGGAAGAAGGAGGAGGACTGAGACGTTAGGGCCGCCTGCCTCTCCCCCAGGCCTGGGCTAGAGACCTCCTACTGCCTCGGGCTCCAGGGCTGGAGGGGACAGGCCCAGTGGTCCCACTTAGAATCAATTGCCAGAGCAAAAAGGGAGCTCAGAGGTCACCGATAATGGAACTGGTGCCTTTCGGAAGAGGGGGTCTGTTTGGGGGCTAAAAGTGGCATTTTGTGGATGAGGAAGGTTGAGAGAAGTGGCTTGTTCACACAGCTTCAGGGGGTGAGTCCTGGACAATGCTCCTTCTACACCCAGACCTGTGCTGACAGGAAGGTGGGGGACATTTTATGGCCCAGGATGGAAGAGCAGGCCGTGCGTGTTCTTTCGGGACACGGACTTTGCATCCTGGTATCGGCTCCTGCTGGTTGTGTGACCTTGGGCTGTGTGACCTTCCCAGATTCCTCATCTATCCACTGGGAATCTTAATATCTATGCTGATGACTAGCTACATCACAGGATGGCTGTGTGTCCAGTGGCACGCCTGTGAGGTGCCCACACAGAGCAAGCTCCTTCTTTGACAGGGGCCGTGTGGCACCAACTGTGTACCAGGCTCCGGGGCTGCGGCCTTGTTGATTCAGAAGATCCATGAACCTAAGGGCATTGCTGCCCGGGGTTGGCAGGAGGGTGGCATGGCCAGCCTCCCTGCTTAGGGAGTTCTTCCCATGCATTTCACTTTTTTCCAAAGGAAAATATTGGCCCTTGAGAAGCACACAGTTCATTTATTTTACATAGTGAATGAATAGCTGCCTGTGTTTTTGAGGATGATTTAATTTCTCCAGCAGCCCTTATAGTTCATTCAGCTTCCTATTGGTGCATCTGACTTTCTCCAGCCCTGCGGGGTGGTGCCGGGGGGAGGGGGAGGTCATCAGAAGCCCGGGCCCTGAGAACAACCACCCTCTTATCTGCTCCATAGACCCAAACGAGGCAGCATGTCCCCAGTCCCCAGTCCCCTGTCCCCAGAACAATGGGCTGCTGCCTGAAGCTCCAGGAATGACTTGAAACCTTATGGAAAACACTAGACGCAGATGAACAAAACCCAACATCAAATGCAAAAGCCACACTGAGAATTTACATTTTTCAATGGTTGGGGGGAGAGGGAGACAGAAAAATGAAAGTTCATGACACATGAAAATTATATGCCTTTCAAATTTCAGTGTCCACATATAAAGTTTAATTGGAGCACAGCTCATTCATTTATGTACCAGTGGATGTCTGCTTTCCCACTGCAGTTAAATTTAATACAAAAAATTAGATCACTAAAAACATAGCAGAAAATATCGATGATCTTTATGTATCACAGAGCAATGGGATGAATCACAGAAGAAAATAGACGTGACTGTATAAAAACTAAAACCTATCCATCAGAAGCCGTAAGAAACCAAGATAAAAGGCAACCAACTGGAGAAACTGTCACTAATAGGATAAAAGGTTAATGTTATTCATAAAATAAGAGCTCACTCAAGTCATTCCAATGAGCACCGAGACCTGAGCAGAGGAGGGAGCAAAGGACAGAAATGGGCATTTTATGAAAGAGGCAGCCAACTCGTCAGATTCTTACTTTTACACCTTCATCCGCCATGTTCCGGGAGGGCAGACTTGGTCATTGAAAGGAAATCAATCAAATCGCAAGACAAAACCATGGGGCTCCTTAAACTTCTGAGCGTCCGCTAAAACTTCAGTTGGCTGACCTACCTCACCTGGGCCAGGTATAGTGTCTCCAGCAAGTTGGGGAAGCCTCAAGCTTCTGGGCTGACTCCACCCCTCCAGGGTGGGGCACCTGATAAGTCAGCCAGATGAGGTGACTCGCGGACCAGTCCCAGGGATGAGCAGGTGGGCAGTGAACCCAGGAGGGCCTGAGAGAGGCTCCATCAGGAAGCAGTGAGGAAGGCGTTACTTCCTAAGGGGAGGAAGTGTGGTCCAGTCCTCAGACAATGGAACTGCTGCCTTTCAGAAGAAGGGTTCTTATGCTTGGGGGCTTTCTAAGGGAAACAGACCGTCAGCATATCTAAGGGTAGAGAAGATCACCACCAGATCCTAAACCTTACAGGGTGAATTTGGACTTTTATCTGCTTGTCCTTGGGGAGATGTCCGAGGTTTGGAGAAGCTCAGTCTCAGATGCCTTTCCCGAGAGAGCTCTGAGGGGCAAGGGCCTCGGGCCTCAGTCAGAATGAAAAGGCGCCCCCTTCTCTACAAGCAGGAGCTGCCTCAGTGGGGCCAGGCCACCACCTTCTGCCTTGCCCAGCAGAGGTCCTGCCAACTTCACTCTTTTGGTTTTTTGGTGTGTTTTTTTTTTTTAATAATTCTTTATTGTTGAAAGTATTACATATGTCCCCTTTATTTCCCCATTGACCTCCTCCCACCCCCACCCACCCACCTCAGGCCTTTAACACCCTATTGTCTGTGCCCAGGGGTTATGCATATATGCCACCCTCCCACCTTCCTCCGCCTTCCCTCTGAGACTCTGCATTCTGTTCCATGCTTCTATGTCTCTGGATCCACTCAGTTCATCAGTTTTGACCTCACTCTTAAAACCTTCCTAGACCATCCCAGCTCTCACCAGCTTCTTATCCTGCATTGTGGAAGGAGAAGAGAGCTCAGGCACCCATACCAGCGTACCCTGCCCAGAAGGGAAGAGGAATGAAGCTGGACATGAGTATGCCAGTGGCCAGCTGGTAGCAACACAGAGCCAGAAGCTCGCTGTCCCACCATGAACACCTGTCTTGGAAAAATAGGTGGAGGGTCTGCCCCAGGTGCAGGCACCCTCCACCTTGTAGTACACCATTTGTATGAGTTGCCCAACACCTGCAGAGATGAGACTGTGGAGTTTAAAACATTCTGCAACTCACAACTCATTTAGAGGACGCATGTCATCAGGTGTGTCCTCCACCCTTTCCCATGGAGACATTATTAATTGATCACCGAAACTGAGAGCTAGATGCCTCTGAGGCAGGAAAGAAAAAGGCCCCACCCACTCCAGTTTGTGTTATCAGCTCTTCCCTGGACAACTGACCCACTTCGGCAGCTCCCGCGTGCCACTGAGAAAAGTCCAGGTGAAAACAGACACATCGGGAGATAGCTGCTACAAATTATAAAGGAAAATTAAAGACTACATTTAGATTATGAAAAATTATAAAAGTCACAAACATAAAGAGGAAAGAATGAAAGAAAACAGCAGCCTAAAGGGATAGAATGATAAAAGGTAACACAGGAAAATATATTTTAAAGAAATTTCAAAAGGTTAAAATTTACTAAATGACCCAAGGGGCTGCTTTTACAACTCTCCTGTAAGTCTAAAATTATCTCAAAAATAAAAACATTAATAAAGGAAAAGCTAATATAAATCTGGGGTGAAAATTAAAAGTAAAAATAATTTAAACAATAAAAGGAAGCAAATACATGTAAAAGTTTAAAGGGAGGAATTGAAAGCCAGTAAGACAGAGGAGTTTCAAAAATAAGTAAAGAATAAGTACTATGAGCTAGTTAGGTTATATAAAGGGAGGTATCAAAGTAAAAGACAAGAGACTAAAAACTTCCAGAGATAAAAATGGAAACTGATGGAGTAATTCAAAGTAGCATAAATGAACCAGGGCAAAGTGGCATACTGAAAAGTCCAGAAACTCAAAGCTTTGAGCTTTTTTTAAATAAAGAAGATAAGAACAATGTCTGAGTAAATATCATTTCTACCGCGCTCTGTTGGACTTTTGCAGGGAAGCGGGTGTGTGCTGCTCCAAGCCTCACACCCGCTCCGTTAGGGGCGCTGTTAGGGATTCTCTGCCTGCCCTCAGAATGCACAGCTGAGGTCCTGGTGGGTGCCAGTGAGGTGAGTGGAGGCCACAGCTTTGACCTCCTGGCAGGGCGGGGGGCTACCCAACTCGGAACTGGGGGAGTCAGGACACTGGTCAAGAGGTGGTTCTGCTGTGCAGTTAGTTGCATGAGGTTGAACGCCACGTGCTTTTCTCTGCTTCAGTGTCCTTACCAGGGGTGCCTACTGACGCCTTCCTTCTCCTGTTTGGTGTTTGGTCCTACCCTCTGCATTAAAAAAACAAACAAACAAACATTAAACTCCTAGTCAGCATCATTTACTTCTCTTTTTTTTTTTTTTAAATATATTTTATTGATTTTTTACAGAGAGGAAGGGAGAGGGATAGAGAGTTAGAAACATCGATGAGAGAGAAACATTGACCAGCTGCCTCCTGCACACTTCCTACTGGGTATGTGTCCGCAACCAAGGTACATGCCTTTGACCAGAATCGAACCTGGGACCCTTGAGTCCGCAGGCCGAAGCTCTATCCACCGAGGCCAAACCAGTTAGGGCAGCATTTACTTCTTAATGAAGTTGAACGAGTGCTGGGCATAACAAGTCAGGCTCGCTGCACCTGTCCACCTGGTGCTTTTGAACATGAACTGATGTGATGTTTGTGAATTAAAGGTACACATACATGTAAATAACACTTTGGCAGGGATGCAAAGCTCAGGCTGAGGTGGCTGGGGAGGGAAGTGGGGAAGTGGGGAGATGTCTGCCATGAACTAGGGAGGTGGCACTTTACTCTCCCTGCCCCCCACTCCACACACCCACCCCCCAAGCCTCATCTCAACATCCCAGCCTCAACCTCCCATCTTCCTTCCCCAGGTGGGCCTTGAACCAGGATGGCTGAGCCCCGCCAGGAGTTCAACATGATGGAAGATCATGCTGGAACCTACGGGCTTGGGGACAGGAAAGACCTCCCCTCTCAGGGGGGCTACACCCTGCTGCAGGACCACGAGGGCGACGGGCACCACGGCCTGAAAGGTTAGTGCACCCCCGGCCCGGCAGGCCCGGGCCTTGGGAGTCACAGCCGGTCCGCTCGCTTTGGAAAAGGCTGGCAGGAAGGGCTTGCAGCCAGTGTCTTAAAGAAGTTTTAAACACTTTATTGGGTTAGATTGTCAATAGAGAGAAGCCTCCTCATTTGAATGAGCCGAGATAACCCAAAGGTGACGCTCTTTGAAAATGTACCGTTCCAAAGGAGAGTTTGTCACCGGAGTGGATGCCGTGTGACGACGACTGCAGGGCTAGTCAGTCTGACCAGCACAGGGTGCTCTCGCGAGTCTGTAGCCACACCTGTTGACCTAGAAATCAACAGCACTCATTAGCATGCAAAATATGTGGCCCTACACATTCTCTTCATCTCTCCCTCAGGGGCCTGTCTGGGCCCTATTCAGCATGTTGGTTAGCGCTGGGATTCATTCTATACCTATACTAATAAACTGTATCGACTTCTACATATTCTAAAATACATCTTTTGGGCCAATTGCCTTGGCCTCCTCCTGTCCCATTCCAAAGGAATACATTTCATTTCACTGTCTGGCCACCAAATTCAGGAAGCACACAGCCTCATTTCTGTTCCACATGCCGGCCTGATTCCGCCAGGAGCACCAAGCGGGCCTCAGTGTGAGACGGACCCTGCCCCTGCCCTCCGGACCCACTCCTAAGGAGACAAAATGGCAAGCAGTCTACTTCCTCTTTCAGTACTAAAAATAATTTAGAAAACACTTTGCAGCCTGGGGTGTGGGATAGTGAATAGAAGCAGTGCAGCTCCTAGGTGGGAAACGACCTTCTCTGGGTGCATCTATCCAGGAGGGCTCCCTGGAGGAAGCAGGTCACCAGGAAGTGCCCTGGGTGCAGGAACAACAGTCCCTGTCTTGGAAAGGTTTCAGGACTCACTGGGGGCCTTGTTTCGAAGGCTGGCCTCTCTGTGTGTGTTTAAGCAGAGAGCACATTGGAGTCACAGGAGCTTGGAAATTAGACAAGCAGGCTCCAAGTTGGAGGAAGTGGAGGCAGAGTGGGCCTGCTGTCCCTGCGCTCAGAGGCTGCCCAGCCAGAAAGAGTGATGGGGAGAGGTGCGGGTGGGGGGGGAAATGGGTTCCCAGTGGGCCTAGAACTCCCTGCCTGGTGTCATGGTAACAAGAAATGTGCATTCTGACCTCCCCGTAGGCCACAGCCTGGCTCCAGCCCTAGTTGCTAAGTTTCAGCTCTTGGCGCTCCCTCGTCTGAGGACCTGAGCCCACACATGCCCTCCAACCCCCGCCCTGCACGCCTCTCATCACTCTGCCAAGTCCCCGTGGAACTTCAGTTATTAAACTCTCATGGATGGAATCCAACTTAGAATCACAGCATACTGAATTTTGCCCCGGATGAATTCTGCCAATGATAAATGATGCTCTATAAAGGGTTACCTGGTTTAAAAATTAAGTTAAAACTATAGATTATGTTGCAACAAATGTACCATAATAATGAAGGATGTTAATAATGGGGAAACTGGGTTTGGGGTACACTCTCTGTCCTAGCTTTCCAATTTTACTGTAAATCTAAAACTGTTCTCAAATAAAAAGCTCATTTTTTTAAGTCCAGGAAAAAAAAAAAAGCAGTTTTCACCAATCTTATTGTTTAAAGGGAAAAAAACTAAATTCAATTTGTACAGTAAGAACCAGCTGACTGAGTTATTTTGTGTCTCAGAGTTGCCTAAAGTATATCCGCTAAAACAACTCCATTCTTTCACATAAAATGTGATCAAAAGTTCTAGGCCAAAACAGACATATTATAATATATATACAGCTGACCCTTGAACAACTTGGGAGTTTGGGGGGCCAACCCCCCAAGTCATCAAAAATACATATAACTTTTGACACCCCCCCAAAAAAAAGAAAACTTAACTACTGACAGCCTACTGTTTGACCATAAGCCTTACTGATAACAGTCAATTAACACCTATTTTATGTTCTATGTTACATGCTGTATTCTTCCAATAAAAGGAAGCTGGAGAAAATAAAATGTTATTGCGAAATCATAAGGAAGAGAACATACAGTTACAGTATTTACTGAAACAAATCCACATGTAAGCGGACCCACACAGTTCAGATCCTGTCGCCCAAGGGTCAGCCTACATGCAAGTTCAAAGCGGCTAACCTTTTTGTCCCTGCTGGGAAAGGAAAGCATTCGAAGATAGTTTGCTTACCCGAAGAATATACTTGTCAAGGAAGCAAGCAATACCTGAAAGATTTCCATAGTTCTCATCAGGCTTGTTCTTGCTGCTAAGGATTTAGAATGGGTTGTTTTTATATGGGGAGTAAGGGGTGTCACGTGGCAAAAGGTGCCACTTGCCCTGAGACACTTTAGATAAGTGACAGAGACTCCCTTGGATCATGACAGGAAACCACATGTAAAATATTAGGCAAAGAGTATCGGTGCTAAACGTTGGGAAGGGGCTAGATGCAGCCAGAGAGCTGCAAAGGGTGCAAGTTAACGGATCAAATAAGACACCCTACTGCATGAAAAGGTGTTTCATGGGTTAACCGGTTATACCTTCCTTCCTTCCTACCTCCAGGAGATTTAACAAGGATAACGCAGATGATACGGGTTGCGGGCTGAGAACAGATTGGGGGCAGGGCTGTTTGGGGACAAGTTGCTAGAGACCCGGTCACGCCCATATGTGCCAGTGCCTGGCCAGTCAAGGCTGGTTTGTGATAACAAGACTCCGCGGACAGTCTGCATGATGTTTGCAGGTTTTTGCAAGCTCCGGGACCAGGGAAGCACCTCTGCTGGCGGCTGGTTTAGAATTAGCGCTTCTTTGACTGGGTGGGCGCAGCCAGGGCTGGTGTCCCTGGACGGCGCTTTAGCACAGGGTCCGGGGTATCCGACCCCACAGGGCGCTACGACTCCACTTGCCTTTTTTCATGTAGGGGTTTTGTTTCGAGCACAGAACCAGCCTCCTGTCATGAAACCCACCCCACGGCTGCCCCGGCTCTGGGTGGAGTGGCTCTCCCAGAGGGCGCCAGAGCTTCCTGGCTTCAGGTTCTGAAAGGACAGTTTTCTTCTAAGTAACTGAGGCTGGCATTTCAGGTGTCACTTAAGGCTGGTGAGGCCGTACTTAGAGATCCTTCCATGAGAGGAGCTGAGCAAAGTCCAGACACCAGTTGTCCAGTTAGAAGTGGGCACTGGGTCTGCCCTGAGCTACTTCCTTTCTAAAGGAAGGAGTTGAAGCACTGAGTGTTTCCCAGGTGTTTTCTGCTTGCCCTTCATTAAGGGCAGTGATGTCCCTTGAGTCTTTCCGGCAAGGAAAGATGAGGCCCCAGGTCCTTGGGGTGTAGCTTTTTGGTATCTGCTGCCATTTGTCAGGAGAGCCCTGCCTCAGCTGGAACCACAAGCTGATTAAAAGGTGCTGTCTCCTCTCGCCAAGACCAACTACTCCTCACCTGTGTCTATGCCTGATCAACCTAATGTGGGGCACTGTTGTGTTGCAGGAGGCGGGGGGTGGGGTTAGGGGGAGGGGATTGGACCTCTTTGTGGTTTTATCATGCAGCCACGGTCCATCCCTCTGGCTTCCATACTGAGTGACTTTTGGCTCCAAAACAAACTGCTCCTGAGTTCCCCCTGAGGTCCAAAGGGGGGCAGGGGGTGGGAGAGGCAGTCATTCTGAGGGACTCACTATGTATGTTCCAGAACCTTCCCTTCGGACCCCCACCGGTGACAGATCTGAAACCGCTGATGCTAAGAGCACTCCGACCGCCAAAGGTGGGGCCTCCTTCCTCTCATTGCTCCATTCAGCCAGCCCCTCCCATGCACCAGCCTGCGTGTCGCCGTGCTTTGCGCCCACGTGTGCCACCCTTCCTGGCTGCATCGCTGCTGCCTCTCCCTCTGGCTGAGAGATGTGCTCGCTCAGTGCTTTGCAGGATGGCCCAGGCTTGGCTCAGGAATGCTGGCGGAGCCAAGCCTTGCTTTGATGCCTTGCTCGCTGGTGCCAGCTATGGGCACCTTCATCGTGTGGGTGCTTTGAAGCAGCCACACTTGCAAAGACTGGGGTCTGTGGCAATGCAGGGCCCAAGCACAACTCCTCAAAGCCCCTGCTTCGTATCAATTGACCTCCCCAAACTTTTTGGAAAGCCCCGCCCAGCTCCCTCTTTGATGAGCCACCAGGTCCCCGAGCAGTCGTGTGGCTGAGGAGAGGAGCAGGTCGGTGCCTGGCTCCAAGCTCACATGTTGGGCCTGGTCTTGGTTGAGTGTCCTTCTGCCTTTGAGCAACGGGCTTGGCTGGGCCTCGGGACATTGGCCATCATGTTGGTGCCAGCCCATCTTCCGACCTGTTCGCTCCAGACATTTGCTGTCTCGGTTATTATAAAGCTCCTCGTGTATTTCCTGAGGTCCTCCGTGGTCCCGATTTCGACCACCTTCTCTTGCTTCCCATCTATGTCAGTCAAGACTGAATTTGATTGCAGGCCAAGGGAAACCCAGGGAACTGGGACAGATATATGCAGAGGTTTATGTGTCTCACATAGTAAGATATCCAGACTCGGGCAGTCCCCAGTCTCATCCATGTTCTGCTGTCTTTATCTTCTGCCATCCCGTACGGTTCTACTGCCTCATGGCTATAGTATGGCGGCTGCACTTCCAGGCATCACCTCTGCCTTCAACACAGAAAGAAAGTAGCAAAGCAAAGTGGCCAAAAGAGCCCTGACATCCGAAGCGTTCTCTTTTCATGAGGAAAGCAAGAGCTGTCCTGCAAGCCCCACCTGGCCAGCTTCTGCCTGTGTCTCACTTGTCAGAACTGAGTCCCACGGCCCAGCCCTGGCTGGAGGGGAGACTGGGCCCCCCTGTATTTTGCTTTACAGCCTCTTCAGTAGGAGAAATCAAGAGACAAGGGAATTGAGAATGGCTTTTGAGTAAGCAGTCCATGGTATCTGCACCTCCATCTCTTCATCCTGCCCACGGAGGCTCCAGGTTCTGTTCTCAGCACTGCTCCGGGCCCTGCCCGCTGCTGTACCTGTCTGTCACAGGATGAGAACCTGGCCCCGGCCTCCACCTTGGACGAATTCAGAAAGTGACTGTCAAGTGCCTGCCAACTGCTTGGTCTAAGGGTGCATCTGTGGAGGACAGAGTGGGCCTGGCCCTTCCCCCCACCCCCAGGTTCTCAGCCCGGTGACGAGAATACCAGGCCAAATGCTCTTTGCTCTCCTTAGAGCCAGTGATGCAAGGCCTCCCCTGCTGACCTTGTCAGGACAGTTGCACAAGTTGCCTACCTCCCTGAGAAGGTCCTGAGATGCGAATGCCAGAACCGCGGCCAGCCTTCCACATCATGGTTTTCAGTGTCCCGTCAACCGTGTTCTGGAAGAATCTTCCAACCAGGTCTCGCTGCATGGTGGACCCTGTGCATGTGTGGGTCCCAAGAGCTCAGCTCCCACCCGACAGGGAAGGGGCCATGCTGAGCCAGGCTTCTCCGCCTGCTCCCGAGACCATAAAGAAAATGGACTCCAGTTGTCTAAACTGACCAGGCCCTTGGACAGCTTCCAGCACTGATAACTCCTTATGTTCACCCAGAACCGCTTGGGAGTGTGCCAGGGCATTGCTCGGGGACCAATGCCGATTCGGAAGCCTTCACCTTAATGAGAGACCGACAGCCACTCCTGGGGGGAGGGAGGGGTCTTCACCTCCAGACTCTGCTCTGAAGGTGCCCCCCTCCCCCAGTCCTGTGGTCAAGCACCTGACCCTGGACAGCATGGGCCTGTTCCTCGCTACCCCAGGGGACTCTGTGCTTCTTAATCAGGGGTCATGGCCTCGGGGACAGAGCCAGCCGGAGGAAACCTTGGATCCTACCTGGAGATGATACTCCCATTTTGCAGATGAGGAAACTGAGACCCAATGAGGACAAAGGACTCACAGCAAAGCCATAGCCCCCATCCCTAACCCCAGAGTTCCTGCCCTGCCTTAGTCCCAGTTCCTCTCCTGCACCACCTTAAGGATCAGGCATCTGTGAACCGTCATCTGATTTTCAACATTTCTTCTTCACCTCTCCCTGGGACCGTCCCCCGCCGTCTCTTGCACTGCGTGCTTACACAGAGCTGTCCCTGGCTTTCCTGGCAGAGGGCCTGGGCGTCTCATGGGCCGGTGCCACTCAAGCAGAATATTAATGTGCTTCCTGGGAGATGTCAGACAGGGTGGCTCTGGGCCTGCTTTGTGGTGTGGCTTTTTTGCATGCGGCTGAGTTCCCTTCTGCCTCCCCTCCCTGCCCTGCTGTCGCACACGAAGCAAGGTGAGGGGCTTGGCACGGCTCACCCTGGGCCCCCCAAAGGTGATTTTCAGTGGTTTCCAGACGTGACAGCACCCCTAGTGAATGAGGGAGCCCCCGGCAAGCAAGCCGCCGTTCAGCCCCACCCGGAGATCCCAGAAGGAACCACAGGTGAGGGTGACCCCAGGGCTGGGCTCCCGGCAGAAAAGGGGTGTGCGTGAGGGTGTGCATGGGGTTGTGCTCATCTCAGAGTGAGGTGGGAATGTGGGCGGACACCGGCTCCTGGGACAAGTGGGTTGTTCTCAGCTGGACGCCTGGATGTCCTGTTGCTTCCATGGCTGTCTGCCAGCCTCCCAGGGAGAGGGCCTTGTGCATTCCTTCTAGCTTCCCCTTCCGGTCCCGTCAGTGCATCGGCTCCGCAGGGTGCGCCGCGGCAGGCTGGCGGCAGACCCTGCCTTCACCTGAGGCCAGTCCACCCACCTGCAGATTCTGCCCAGCGACAGGCTCACCCTCAGGGGGCGGTTTGCCACCAGCAGCACCGAGTGTGCAGCCGGGTCCAGATGGCAGACCCACCCCTTTGGAGGACAAGCCCTGAGGAGTTCAGGATATAATCCAGCATCCAGTCCTGCGACTCTCCTTTCACACGTGTCTGCACGGAACAGGCTGACGCCACTGTCCTGTCCACACAGTGATGGGGAAGAGCTCAGACATCTAGGCACCGACCAGAAATAGCCCTGGACTCGGGGCCCTGAGGAAGCGGCTAGCCCAGCCCAGAGCTCCTGCTGTCATTTCCTTCGCGTCCCCTCCCCTGGGCTGACGTGAAGACCCCACAGTCCGCTTGGTGGTGGGAGTGTGCGCGACAAGAAACGCAGAAGAGTTCCGGACAGGGTCTCACTCGCAATGGAGAGTGGGGACATGTCCCAGGCAGAGTGTCTTTCCTTCCTAAAGACGGTGCTCACAGCAGCCACGTGGGAAGCCACAGCCTCTCAGGGCCCCACGTGCTGGGAACCCCGTGCAGGGCCACCCTTCCAAGCAGTTTCGGCTTTTGGAGTTGGTCCTCTGAGACGGTGGAGGGGAATGTTCTCGAAGCCCGGCAGGCCTCATCCTTGACAGTGAAGATGGTTTGGAGGCCGAGAAAGGACTCGTGGGATGAGATCATGAGTCACCCGGTGTTTGTCCCTTCCCCTTTACCCAATGGGGGCCCTTCCCCTGCCCGGGATGAACCCTGTAGCCCACTTCCCATCACTCCTGGTAATCAAAACGATTTCAGTCTCATTAATCACAAAGCACAGTCTGCAAACGCTGATCGGAAGGTCCACTCCATGTAAAGGTCAGAGCTTAGCTCATCCAAGGTTGCAGCCCGCCCCTCTGGGCTGGGGAGGGGAGAGGATGGGAGGCAGGAAGTCTTCCTGGCTGGCACTGCTGAGAGCCGCTGCCTGCATCCTCTCTGCACTGTTTAAAGCTCTATGTGGGACCTTTTTTAATTCTTCCAGTCTCCCCTCTCCTCCCCCCCCCCCCCAAGGCTCCTCCCTGGCACTGGATTTAGGCAGACATGTCCTCTCCGCTGCTCCTTGGGGCTGACGATCTACCTGCAGCCTCACCTCTGCAGAGGTCACTCGCTCCAGCTGGGGACCTGCTGGACATAGTCTAGAGCAGTGGTTGGCAAACTCATTAGTCAACAGAGCCAAATATCAACAGTACAACGAGTGACATTTCCTTTGAGAGCTGAAAACCGACTTCTGCGCATGGGCCACGAAGTTTCACTCGCACTGTACGTGCTCACCTGCACGTGGTATTTTGTGGAAGAGCCACACTCGAGGGGCCAAAGAGCCGCATGTGGCTCGAGAGCCGCAGTTTGCCGATCACTGGTCTAAAGCAACCCCACACGGACGCTGCCCTGAACCCATAGGAGCTCTAAGAGAGACACATGGACATTCTTTGCCCAAACTGTGGTTTGCGGACTGACAGCAGGGCCTCCACCATATTCCTTGTCCACTCCCCCTCCCTCGCCCCAAAAGCAGGGCTGGCCTCTCCCCTCCTCTGCTTTCCAAGGTAGGGTTCTGACAGCATTCGCCATGTCGCTAAGCATAGAGGACACTCACCAAGGGTCTCCAAGGGGTGCCTTGAACCCCTTTTCACTGGGACTGAGGTGGGGGGTGTCTACATGGCCACCCCCCCCAATCTGTTCTTTCTAAAGAAACCTCCTCAAAGATACCCTCCCTCCATCCTCTCGCCTCCTCAGTGGCGGGAGATGTTAGAGTATCAGCTGTTTGACTTAGACAATATGCACCTTCGCTTGGCACCTCAACTGGCAGGTTCCATTTGCTGTATCTTGGTGTCCCCCTGAACACTTCTCATTTGAGGTCCTATTGGGGGTGCAGTGTGGCCGCCCCTGCAGGAGGCACTGCCGTGCTGGGGTGGGAGCCCCTGCCTCTTGGGGCTTCAAGGATACAGAGAGGCTGCCTAGTGGTGTGATGGCGCACCAGGGTCACACGCCCTCCCTCCCTCTGACTTCTCGGAGCCCTCCCTTGCTGGCGTTGGGGGTGGTCAGAGTTCTTGGCACCCTCCAATTTCAAACTGGGCCCAGGGCCAGGGTGTCACAACTCTGCATGGTCATGTGAAAGCTGCCGACTTCCCGGGGCCATGGTGGTGACATCATCCTGGCACGCCTCTCGGGTGCTCTGCCTCCCGGATCCGTGCCATTCAGGGGGGCTTGCCGTCACTGAGTTCTTCCATAACCTCGACGCAGAAACTCAGAGCGAATCTGTGTGTGGAGCTGTGCCTCCTGGACAGTATTGTCAAATGACATGGAGCTGTCACCATTAGACCTCACGGGCAGCACAGTGTCCGCTTGGGGCCCAGAGGGCGGTTGTCCTACGAGCTGGTAGATGGGGCGTTTCCTGAGCTCCCCGCTGGCCCCCCTCACCACAGCTGCCCTGAGACAGCCAGTGGGCCGGTGTGTACAAGGCCATCCCGGGCCTATCCGGGACCAGGGAGTCTTTCCCTTCCCTCCTCTGTGCTCTCCGTGGTGGGCCTGTGTGGCCAGGGATGGTAACCTGTCATTTCTGCCTTAGGGGTACAGGCTGAGTCATTGCAGGTGTGGGAGAGAAGACTGGTGGCCCAGCCAACAGCATACAGGCATTTCTCGGGGGAGAGGGAGGGGGCGGGGGGCGGAGGGCGGGGCTCTCTGTCACTGGGCTCCTGAGGCCAGCGCATGGGAATGGCTGGCTGGCTGGCCATTTAGGCTCTTTCTTCTGGACAGTTATACTCACTGTCCTGTAGCACTATCCTGATTTATTGTGATGCTGAAATTGGCACTGCATTAAAGCTTATTGATTTCAGCTCTATTGAGATGTGCAGAAACCTTTGCTCAGTCTTCTGTGTTTGGTCTGTGCTGTGTTTGGTCTGAGCTGTGACTGGCACTGCTGGCCTCCCTCGAACCAGGAAGTGCCTATTCTGGGCATGCAGTTAAAGGGTTTCCCGTGGTTGGGAGAAAAGAAACCATACAGCTCTGGGGCACCTGCTATATGCCAGGCGCTTTGCTAAACATGTTCACACAAATTCTTGTGGTAACCCTCACCGCTCTCCTATAAGAGTAGAACCAGTATCATCACCTTGGGATTCTAGGTAAGGAAATGGAGATGCAGAGGTTACGTCAATAATGGTACCTGGGTGTGAATCCCAGCCTGACTTCACAGCCCATGCCCAGTCCTTCCCTCCTCCTCTGCCCCGAGCTGGGGCTGGGACTCAACGCCCGGACACGGGTCCCATGGCCGTGCCCGACAGCAAATTGCTCCTCTGACCTCACCCATCCTGTGTGTCTTTGTCCAGTGGGGCCCTCAGAACCCCTGGCCCACTGTGGGGAAGGTCTTTCCGACTGGACTGTGCTCACCTGTACAGTGTGAGGGGTTTGTGTAATCAACATCCCCAGCAACAACATTTTCAGAGTCAGAGGGACAGCCCCTCGGTACTGGTAAAGGTGCCATTTTTTTAAATGTTTTCAGAAAACTACCGGAAGGTGCAGAGAGCTTTGTTTTTAGCACACAGTAACTGTCTGTGCTTTTATCTCCTTGGTTTGCTGACACATAAACCAGCTGAAGAAGCAGGCATTGGAGACACCCCCAACCTGGAAGACCAAGCGGCTGGACATGTGACTCAAGGTCAGTGGCCGGAATTGCCTGCCAAGCCTTGGGGGTTGGGAGGAGGGAGATGGCAAGTCTCAGATGGACTCGACCCTGGAAAGAGAATTTGGACCTGGGCCCTAAATCACAGGTCCAGCAGATTTTGAGGAGGTGGTACTTATTCAAGGGGGGCTGTGCGGATCTAGAAAGAGCGCTAACATGTTTTCCCAGCACTATTTCTGAGTCATCCCTGAAGTGTTTAGTGTTCTGAAAAAAAGCTGGCCTTGTCCCACTTGGGGAATAGGGAATGAATATCCAACAGAAACGCAAATATGTGTGACGGGCGGTTCTCCCTGCAGGCTGTGCCCTCTGGTCTGTCCCAGGAGCAAGGCCTCAACCATATGCCCAACAGGCCATTTCTTTTCCATTTTCTTCTGTGCAAACCTCAAACCCTATTATGATTTTCTTCTCAGGGACCAAAACTGCCGTGCTCAAGAAAAGCAACTTTCTGTAATTATTTAGCATACATCCTTTAAGAACTTAATTTTTTTTTAAGTCCTAGAGATTCTTTTTCTTAGGAAATGGAGACTTCTGATACAACTTAGGCTGGGTTTGTTGGCTATCATTTGCTGCATAAATGAACTTCAGAGTCTACTGTGTAATTTGGAAGCTTCTAGATTGCAAAATAGCTAGGAACTAGGGGCTCTGTTTTTTTCTCCAGAAAGTGATATGGGTTAGCACCAAGGGTTAGCGCCACCACTGAGGCCACCTGGCTTTAGGAAGTGTCTGAGCCTAACAACAATGCTAGATGGGGCCTCAGAGGTCACCAGGTGCAAGGTGAGAAAACAGGCCCGCAGAGGGGAGGTGCGCCCCCAGACCCCCGACCCCCAGACCCCCGCGTTGGTGGCAGGTAGACCAAGAGAGCTTTCATTCCAAGCAGACCAAAGCTACGAGGGTGAGTGCAGCGCCTGCGGGCTTGCGATGTGGTTTAAATGTCCTTTTCTTATTGCAAGAAATACATGTGCTCTCTCTTAAACAATCAATGAGCCCTTGCTAACCTTTTGCCACCGCTGCCTCTTCAAACCCAGAGGAGTTGAGAGTTCCCGGTCAGTGGAGGGAGGTACCTGAGAGGCCCCTGGCCGATGGGCTTAGTGCTCAGGTTCAGCCTGGACACAGCAGAGAAGTTTCTGGGGTCTCCGTGCTGCCTCAGGGAGAGAAACAGCCAGAAGTCCAAGTCTTTCACCGTCCTCAGCATCAACCCATCTGCCCACCGCCTCTTCCAACAGGAGGCCTTCAGGAGCCCCTCCCGGAGTGGGGACCAAAACCAGGGGCCCGGGCGGAGGAGGCCCCGGCGTTCCCAGAGCCCAGCTCCCCTGGGCATCTGCAGACAGAGGTGGTCCAGGAAGGCGTCCTCAGAGAGCCGAGGCGTCATGGAGATGCGGCCATGGGCCCGAGGACCCCGGGTCTGACCCGCCAGCACATGCCCCACGTGCCTGGGGCTCCCATCCTGCCTGAGGGCCCCAGAGAATCCGCACACCAGCCCCTGGGGACAGAACCTGAGGACACAGCGGGAAGTCGCCGTGGTCTGGGGCTGCTGGGGCACCAGCCTTTGGGAGGCCTGCGCCAGGAGGGGCCGCCTCTGAAGGGGCATCAGGGCAAAGAGAGACTGGGGGGTGAGGAGGTCGATGAAGACCGCGACATCGATGAGTCCTCGCCCCAGGACTCCCCTCCCTCCCAGGTCTCCCCTCCCTCCCAGGCCTCCCCTCCCTCCCAGGTCTCCCCAGGTCTGCAGAGCTCCCCAACCCAAGGTTTCCAGACAGTTTCCAGAGAAGCCACTGGCACCCCCGTTTTTCCAGCTGAGGGTGTCATCCCCCTCCGTGTCGATTTCCTCCCCAAAGTTTGCACAGAGCCCCAGGCCTCAGAGCCTGAGGGGCCCAGCACGGGGCCCACGGAAGGGCATGACGGGCCCCCCGAGTTCACGTTCCACGTGGAAATCAAAGCCAATGTTCAGAAGGAACAGGGAGGCTCCCAGGCGGATGTGGAAGGGGCTGCCCCTCCGGGGGCCCCTGGAGAGGATACAGAGCCCCCAAGCCTCTCTGAGGGAGGCGACACAAAAAAGACTGACCTTCGAGAACCACCTGAAAAGCAGCCTGCGGCCGGGCTGCCCGGGAAGCCCGCCAGCCGGGTCCCTCAACTCAAAGGTCTGTGTCAAGAGCTCCTTAGCTGCTTCCCGGGACCCCGTGTGCCACCCAGGCTGCGGGCACTGCCACTGAGCTTCTGGCCCCCGTGACTCCTGCTGCTTCCAGGTTCCCACGCACAGCCACTAAGCGGGCCGCCTGGGTCCCGCTGTGCACCCTCCCGCGGCCTCCTCCTGCCCTCAGGCCCTGGACGCACGTGCCCCTCTCATGCTTGCCCGCCGTTCTGCATGTCACCAACACCCCCACCCAGCGCTTCCTGCCCTGTTCAGTCCCCCAGCCACGTGGTTTATCCACACAGCCCATCAGCCCACGGGAGGTGGGTGGGCCGCACTCCAGAGAGGATAACAGCTGCTCCTACTTTTGAGGGCCTATTATGTGCCTTAAATGTCTAGTCCAGAGCCCTCCCGACCCCCCAAGTGGGTGTAATTAGCCCCACTTGGCAGATGAGAAAGCTGAGGCTCAGAGAGGTCAAGTAACTCACTGAAGGTTACTGAGTCCCAAATGGCCAAGCCAGGTTCAGAATCCAGGTAGGTCTGCTCGGAAAGGAAGTTCTTCCTTGTACACCACCGTGACTTCCAGAAGGTTCTGACATGAAACCTCCTAGCCCAGAGACACAGAGGGCACGAGCTGTCTCCTGCTGCTCTTGTCAGGGGACAATGACGTGTGGCAGGTGACACACATAAGCACTTGGAGTGGCCAACAGCCCACTCTGAGCTTCTGACCCAACCACCCCACCCCCACTCACCCCACAGGAGGGACAATGAGCAGGAACAAAATTTTCCTGTTCAAAGCAGCCCCCCTTCTTGAGCCCTAGGAAGCAAGACCACAGTAGCCCTTTGGGGGCTGAGAGATGGGAGGGGCAGTTCCCAAGTGTCCTGTCTCTGTGTCCTGTCAGAGAGGGGACAGTTTACAACCCAAGGCGGCTTCCTGGCCACGTCAGGTGCATCCATACATTTAGGGCCCTGAGCATTTTAGAGTTATTTTCAGGGTTCAGGCATTGATGCTACTTAAGCTGTAATGGCAAACATCTGTTAAATTTTTATTAGATCCTACATGTCAAGAAAACTTGGAAGTGTTGTAGATAAAGGAAAGTTGTATTTAAAATGTAAAACAGAGGCTGGTGCCATTTTGGAGCTCAGCCCATCTGGTATCCAGACGGCCTAATAAATTTATAATACCTTAACATTTAAAACAGAAAAAGAAAATCCTATGTCCATTTTAAAATATCCTAAGTTCCAAAATAGTAGGAGGCAAATAAGTGCGGCTTGACACATTACAACACCGCTTCCTGGAAATGGTGTTTTATAGAATCCTGGTCCACTGGATGCTCACTGGTCCAGGCCCATGGTCCAGTAAGCTTAGACTAAACCAAGTTAAATAGGGTTTGCTGGTGCAGGACTTGTCTGCGTCTTTAATAATCTAATGCACGTGTTGACCCTCTGAGAAGGACCCAGAGTATGAATTCCCCAAAGTTATTTGATCTCATCTGCTTACATCTCCTAGAAGAGGGTCTGTTCAGTAGTCCCCCAATTAGGGAAACGCTGATTTAGCAGATGCTTTGGTTGTGACATGCATGATGGTTGACTTGGGCAAAGGCTGGGCACCAGGTCCTGGACGCTGGCGAAGAGTCTCAGGGTGGTCTCAGGAGCCTGCATTTTAATGACCTCTCCTGGCAGTTCATCACAGTAAAGTCTGAAAACCTCTGGGCTGGATCATCAATGCTGGTCACTAAAAATCCAGTCTCCAGTAGCCACTGAGCAGCTCCAAGAGTCCCCGTTGTCCTCGGGGCAAGTGGACTACAATATTGAAATCAAAGACAAATCTATAATCAATCTTCAACAATGAATGGTCAGTAGAAGGAGAAGGTCAGGCAGAGGTGACCCTGGTAGACCAGTAGACTAGAAAGCCACACCCCTTGGTGACAACAAACACAAAAGTGGTCAATGGTTTAGTCCTAAAATCCAGAGATCATCTGTAGGATGTTTGATGGTAACCAGTTATTACCTAATTTATGGAAACGCAAGGATTAACCTCTTGGGAGGGCCACCAGGTGGTGAGAAGACCCTCCGGGGCTGGGTCAGGGGCGGGTTGGGTTCACTGGAGAACAGCTGGAGCTGGTGCCCAAGGCCCCCATTAGTGAGGGGCTGGCTCTGGGAAGACAACTCATTCACCCTGACCCTTGGGTGACAGCATGAGCAGGGGTCCTGCAGGGGCCAGAGCCTGACTGAGCTGCCCCATCTGTGGCCCTGGGACTTTCAAGTGCCCCTCCTTGGAGAGGAGTTGGTCCCAGCTGCGGGGGGGACTGGCCTAGGCAGAGGCAGGAAGGGAGCCCGTGAGAGGCAGGGCCTGCCTTCCCTGTGCCAACGTGTGCCCGGAAGTTGCCTCTGCGTCCCCTTCTGCATGTCCCCACCCTCGGCCAGCCTGCTGCCCTCGTCAGGGTGCTCCACGCCATGACCCCAGCGTGCTGTGTTGATACTAACAGCGAGAGACCTAACAGGTTCCAGGGCAACGAAAATCAGTGGTTCCCACTGACCCCACCCGAGCAAAGCACGTGGCCCTACCCTGAGGAATCCGCCTAATGGCCCCGCGCTCTGTCCAGGAGCCGTGCACATGGGTGTAACGGTCATTCTCGTTTTATATCTCATCAGCTCGCATGGTCAGCAAAGGCAAAGATGGGGCTGGAACCGATGACAAGAAAACCAAGGTAAGCTGCCGAAACCACGGAACTGTCTGCCGCCGTCGAGGCTACCAAGAAGCCGTGCTTTATATCTGAATTAATTTTCATGTACAATGTGTCTGTATATGTGCCACTGAGGTACCACTGCCGTTCCCAGTGCTTGTTTTTTTGCCAACGTGAAACTCCAGCGCTTACCCGTGTCGCTGCTTGTGCCAGGGCAGGGCAGTCGGCAGGCCCAGGAGCTCGTGCTCCTAGGTGCCGTCCCATTAGCCTAGTTTAAAGGAGGTGTTCACGGTACAGGAAGGTACGTTTGACTTTTCTGACTTTTGCACATCTCACACTTCTCGCTGCAGGTCTGGGCTCAAAAAAATATGTATACACACGCACGCGTGCACACACACACACACAGGCTTAAGATATATAGAAAAATACCATTTCCTTAGCGGGTTGAGGGAGTGTTGAGCAAGGACGTGATCCTCCACCAAAGGCGGAGGGTTCTGGGAAAGCCCTAGGAGAGCAGGCCTACAAAGGAGGGTTGGCGAGGCGGGGGTGGGAAAGGCATCTAAGGGCAGCAACAGCACAGCAAGGACTGGGAAGAGAGGCCTCGTGCATTCCAAGAAAGCTAAGCAGCTTGGCTTGGTGGCTGCAGAGCTGGAGGGGGGTGGGGGGCGCGGCCGGCAGAGGAGGGAAGCCTGGCACACACCTTGCGTGCTAAGTGGACAAGCGTGGCGGCCATGGTGCAGTAGATGCCGGCTTCACATCTTGCCAAGGCGGTGATTTGATCATGTGCTGTAGTCAGTCTTCAGAAATGAACCCCAGGATCAGTAAGCGAAGCAGCCTGTCCCCCCCACCCCCAACCCCACCCCACCCTCAGCACTGCACCCAGGACGTCCCACCAGCTGGAGTTACTCCCCTCAGTGGCTTTGCGCTCCTGTAACGGCACAGGAGTGTTTTTCCAGGAGAATCCCACTGTGGCCCTAGATGAAGACCTGTTTTTCTTAAAGGCGACTACAATTCCCATTATCAATTCCGCCTGAAAGGTCTGGGCCTTCATCAGCCCCGGAGCCCTGATGGAGCCCCCAGGTGCAAAATGGTAGGGTGTTGAGGGCCACTCCCCAAAGCACTGTCCTGTAAGAAGTCAGGATTCCCCCATCCCAAGACCCTGTGAGTCAGCTGAGGGTCCTGCAGAGACTTGGGGGATGGGGCTCTGCCCTCGGTGCTTGAAGCAGTAGTCATAGCTGCTTGCCAACCATGATGCACATTTAGGGGAACCCCAGCCTCATGCATGCATTCATTCATGCATGCACTCACTCCCACACATGGTGCAACATCCCTGCCCTCGAGTTGCTCACAGTGAGGGGTCAGGTCTCTTGGAAACCTAGGTAGGGAGTGCTGCCTTTGCATCTGGGAAAGGAGGCGTTGCCAGTACCCACCTCCAGCTTTTCTTCCTCTCCACCAGCCCCCGGACCTCAGCTTGCATCCCTCCCCTCACACTCCTCCTCCTCCATCCCCTGGCCGTCCTCCTCGCGGAGGCGGCCACCAAGAGGGCCTCGGTCACTTCCGTGGGGAAAATGCAAGGGCGATGAGGAACAAACCCGAGAAACCAGATAAAGTCTCCAGCCAGGACCTGTCCTGTCGTCACTCAGCCCTACCTCTCAACTGGGCCTCTAGGGTTTATTCCTGAAAGTGTAGCCCCTCCTCTCCCAGGGCCACACACCCTGGTCAAAGGCCCCCCACGGCATTAGGACGAACCACAGGTGCCAGCCACACATCCGTCAAGTGCAGCTGCCTCTGAGGTCATTGCGCTCTCCAGCACCTGTCCCATTGGCCGCCCATCCCACCCAGGCTTTTCCTGCAGGAGACCGCGTTCCAGGGGGAACATTGGCCAGATTAGGATTCACCAGGTTGTGTTCAGTTCTCTTCCGGATTTTATTCAGAGAGTGAGTGAGTGTGTGTGAGCTAAGTGGTGTCGGGCAGAACCTTTGAGACTGAGAACAGGCGCAGCCCTGCTTGTAGCGGTACCAGCCTGTCAGTGAGGGGGAGGGCGCGGGGGTGAGCAGGCCAGCCTGGCTCCGCACCTGGCATTGGGCAGGTGGTGGGGCATGTCGGACGCTTGACACGCTGCAGAAGTTTCATTGAGGAACATCCTAGAATCATCTACTTTGGTGATCTCCACCCAACTTTATGGACATGAAACACCTATAGATCAAAAAAGTCTCCAACGTGGGGAGTGGCGGGGGGGGGCACCAGAAAAATCCAGTGGGGTCGAGACGCGTTCTAGAATGTCTCTCCATTTTCCGTCTTCGCTTTTGAAAGTTCTGTCGCATGCGCGTCCCATAATGCGCTGCATATGTTGGCGTCGTGGCAGAGCGTTGACCGAGTCCGCGCGGGCGCACGGCCCCGCCTGTTCTGGCCGGTGACGGCTGCCAAGGGTACATGATCCAAACAGGCGGAGATCCCTGCCGTAGACCATTCCCAGCCTTGTGTGTTTTCGTTACTGTCCTTTTCTGTTTGTTTCCCTCCCCCATGTGCTGACTTTCATTTTGATTTTATTTATGTTTATGTTTAAGACATCCACACCTTCCTCTGCTAAAACCCTGAACAGTAGGCCCTGCCTTAGCCCCAAAGGCCCTCCTCCTGGTAGCTCAGACCCTTTGATCAAACCCTCCAGCCCTGCCGTGTGCCCAGAGCCATCCTCCTCTCCTAAACACGTCTCTTCTGTCACGCCCCGAAACGGCGGTTCTGGAGCAAAGGAGATGAAAGTCAAGGTAAGGAAAAACGCCTCCGCCAAGAGCCAGGCTGCTCCGTGTGGCTTTCCAACGTGTGTTTCTTTTCGCCGGAAAGGCCTTTCTTCCGATCAGCTCGGACCTAGACGCGCCGCACAGAACCGTTGAAATGGGGATGGGGCCTGGGCGCCGTCCTTCTCCGCTCCCTTAGTGCCTCCCAGCAGCAGCCCCCAGGCACCTGCGGGGACCCGGCCAGGAAGTCGCCGTCCTAGTGGGGCGCCCCTGCCCACTCCCGGCTTTGGGAACTGGAGTGCTTCCAGATTGCCCTCTCGGGTCGGATACCAGCCTCGCTGGGCAGCATCACCTGACCCGCTCGTTGACTCCCTCCTGAGCCCTCTTTAGGTCCTTGGTGAATGCCAGTGTCTCCTTCGAGATATGTGTCAGGGTCACCGACTGGGTAACCAAGCCCGGGCACTGCCCGCTGGCTGTGCCGGTGCCCTGCTCCGCCTCAGGCCGGTGTGCTAATCTACGCTGATCTCTTAGCGCACCTACGGAGTCGCTGAAACCCAGGGTTGCTTGTGAGAGAAGAGAGGATGACTTAGCTCTGGAGCGCTCTTGGTCAAGTTCAGCAAACAGGGTGCTCCCGGGCCTCTGGTGAGACCAGCCACCACCAGTCAGATCCCTGAGGAGAGGCAGAGAACGGGTGCCCACACGGGAACCGTCTGATGTCCTGCCTGCTGCGCGGCCCCGCTGGAGAGAGAACCTGAACGTCGCTATCAGCTCCACTGCCTGTCATGCCACCCATTCGCACAGCTCACGCTGATAGCTCCCAGGAACGTTGCTCCCGGAGGAAACAGTGTCCGGAGCACCTGGCGTTTGGCTGGGGCTGTGGGTTTGGGCGCCCAGCAAACCCTGGTGATTGTAGGACACATTCGTTGCATCGTGTAGGCAAAGGGTCACTCCACTCGTAGCCTCATTTTGAATCCAAGTGGTTTTAAGTGGCATCGTCTCCAAGTCACAATGACCTTTCCCAATCGTAAAAACCACTCTACCATGCTTCGGTTTACAGGGGGCAGATACTAAACCTGGAACCAAGATTGCCACACCCCGGGGAGCGGCCCCTCCAGGCCAGAAAGGCCCGGCCAATGCCACCAGGATTCCAGCGAAAACCACGCCGTCCCCAAAGACCCCGCCCGGCACGGGTAAGAACCTTCCCTGGAGCCCACCCCTCGTCTCCGAAGGCCCTGACAGCTCATGGCTCCTGGTGGCGCCTCGATGCCTCTGTTCACTAAGCACTGGCATGTGCGTTTTCTTTTCCACCTTCTTGACAGTTCTCTGAGTTAGATATTGCATCCCCGCTTTTTATCCATGACGGTGTCAAGCTCAGAGTTTGCACGGCTACGTCTCCCAGCCCATTGGAAGCAGGAGGAGAATGAGGCCACGTGGCTAGCAAGTGGCAGGAAGGGGGCTTCTCTTGACCGCCCCCCCCCCCCCCGCCCCGGTCCAGGGCCTCCGGGAGGTGTTTTGACGGCCGCCCGGACATGTCACTGTGCGTGACCTCACACAGGACGCGGCCTCTGCCCGGCCTCACTTGCTGGGGTGTTGGGGACCCTCTGACAGAAGCCGAGGGTCTTCGCTGATCCGTTGCAGGCTGTCTGTCCTACGCTCCTGTGAGTAACCCGGTCTGAAGCAGCAGGAAAGGCTTCAGTAGAGCGATTTTGCTTCCGGTGGTGCTTTCAGAGTAGCAGCCCTCTTTGGGGATGGGGGAGAGCCAGGCTTAGCGCCCCCCTGCCCCCCCCCACACACACACACACACACACACACTGCCCAGGAAACATGTCGCAGGCGACTGGGTTTCGATTCTGCACAAGTCGGGGGGCTCTGGCCTGCGTTGGCTCCGGGAAGGTGCTCCGGGGCCTGTGGGTCTCGTAGGCTGCGCGAGGGCCTGGCCTGGTCCAGTGACGCCTCTGCTGCCTTTGGCCGGGGTGGCAGCGCAGAGCCCTTCGCCGGCTTGCAGGCTCTTGTGTGGCGCCTAGCCCGGGTTTGCCCTAGGGCGATGCCTACAAGGACGGCCGCGCATTAAGGCGAGCTGGTTTGGTTTTCCGTGTGATGTTCTTCTCGTGTATGTATTCATACGCTACGGGGTGAGGAATTGTGACGGGCTCTGCATCTGACATGGATCCTGCTCTTTGTCACTTCACACGATGCAGTCGGCTCACACAACTGGAGCCGCAACTGGAAGCACGAACGTGCATCTCTCCTTGGCTCCCGCCTGCTCTCGGGTGGCTGCCTGCAGGTGGACAGAACATCCCGTGGGCCCTTGGCCTTGTTTCTTGACAGACAGACCCCTGCTCCCTGGATGCCTTCCCTGCCTCCTGCCTCAGCCCCATGGTCCGGCTGGGGGCCCACGGCCTGGAGAAGAGCCCCTCAGGCCCGTTTCCGCTGATTATAACGAGGCTTTCTGTGGGTTTTTCCTTTTAAGCTGCCAAGCAAGTGCAGAGAAAACCACCCCCCGCGGGGCCAAAACCTGAGCGAGGTAACGTGCCTGCTCCGTCCGCCAGGGGTCACCCCCTTGTGCGTGGCTGTTTGTCGGCTTAGGTGTTTAGAGCAGAAGGACCTGCTTCTGAAACCGTGGTTTCACACGCTGCGCCTAAACGGGAACGCTCAGGCTGCCGGCACCGCTGCTGGTGTGTGGTTTGATGAGCTGTGTGTGTGTCTAATCCTGTGTGTTCTCCTTTCCTGCCGCGGAGGGCTGGGGGGCAGGGGAGCCCGCGAGCTGTCTGCGGCTGCTGGAGGCGTGCACAGCCCCTAACCAAGGTTTGCGTGTGACATTCCCTCTGGCGTTTATTACACGTGGTCTGCACAGCCTGTGGGGCCGGCCTATCTCTGCTCTGGACACTTTTAGCTGTCTCCACCTCCAGTCTTCAAAACACAGCCCTGGGGGCTGTGCCCACTCACCCCCTTTTCAGATGTGGACACAGGCTCAGGGGTCACTCCGCAATTAGGTGGCACAGAAAAGGTCTGAAGCCACCACCAAGTCTGGCCTTGTGCCTGGGGCAGGAGGGCAGGGCAGGGCAGAGTGGAAGGGTGGGGGTGGGGATGAGCCTAGAGGCAGAGACGGGGGGGGGGGGAGGGGCAGGGGGTTTAGGTGGAAAAGGAGAAAAGGCTTCATTTGTCCTGTTGCCACAGAACTTGATGACTTTAGGGTTAACAACAGACGTTCACACTCTAAGAAGGACCTCGTTTACTCTTCCCTGGACAAGCCGCCTCAGAGCTGAGGGAAGCTAAGCCTCGGCCCCCGGGCATAGCATGCAGCCCAGTGGCTCTCAGACCTGTCTGTTAAGAATCACCAGGGAGCCTGGGAGGAACAGCTTGCAGGCCCCACCCCTAGAGATTCTGTCACGTCAGGTGTGGGCAGGGCCCAGGAATCTGCATCTTACAGCTCCCACTCCCCCTCACAGGTCTAGAGACACTGACGCAGGGTCCCTGGGCCATACCAGGAGAACCACTGAACCACGTGCAGATGGAACAGCAAACGACTGGAGGGCGTGGGGTGGGGGTACAAGTCAGGGAGTCCCGGGCAGCGGCCCCCTCGGGGAGGACGGTCCCAGCAGCCTTCCCAGAGGGTGTGACAGGCGCACTGGCATTTGCCCTGCATCGTGGGGAAGGGCGGGAACGGCAGGGCAGGGCAGGGCAGGGCCCGGGCATGGGCATGGCTTGTTTGGAGAGCTAGGGACAGGTGGGCATGAAGCAGGCATAGTGTCTGGAGTCGGGGAGGCTGGGGAGGGTCTGGTGGGAGAGGGGCCCTGAACTTGCTGAGCAGCTTACAGTTCACCCAGTGGGGAAAGGGTCTCAAGGTCCAGACGAGGTGGCCCTGGGTCCTGCCCTTGTTCAGGGCAAAGGCCACCTGGGATCGCACTGGAGTTTCTGAAGCCTGTGCACACACATTGGCTCCTCACTGCGGGCTGGACCCCTGTGCTGGGTTTTGAGGCGAGGCCCCTGAGCTCAGACAGGGGCACGGGGCTTGTCAGAGACCACACAGCTGGTTGGATCCCACCTCTCGAGCCCAGGGCCCTGGGGCAGAATCGGCTCCCTCTCTGGGAAGGGCACTGTCTCTTGCCCTCAGCCACAAGGCCAGGAAGGAAAGAGCCCGGTGAGCTGGAGGGCAGCCTCCTGAGCTCCCGGCCTTCCCCACCTGCCTGATCCAGCCCTGAGCCCGGAAATGGACCCCGGGACAGGCAGCCGGGCCTTGGCCAAGTGGCGCCCATTCCGAGTTCTGGCCTCACTCCCTCCTCTTTTCCAGGTGAATCTGGGAAATCTGGGGATCGCAGTGGCTACAGCAGCCCCGGCTCCCCGGGCACCCCTGGCAGCCGCTCCCGCACCCCATCCCTGCCAACCCCGCCCACCCGGGAGCCCAAGAAGGTGGCTGTGGTCCGCACGCCCCCCAAGTCGCCGTCGTCAGCCAAGAGCCGCCTGCAGACTGCCCCCGTGCCCATGCCCGACCTGAAGAACGTCAGGTCCAAGATCGGCTCCACCGAAAACCTGAAGCACCAGCCAGGAGGTGGGAAGGTAAGGGCGTGCGGAGGCCGCTGTGCCTGTGCGGCCCCCACCCCTGGGGCAGAGGCGGGCGGGTGACAGCCTCCCCCTCACATGGCACTCCAGGAAAGACAGTGGGTTGTGGTCCTTTATTGGGGTCACCATGAAGCCATGAGGGCCCTGCGTGGGGGAGAGAAAGTGCCGGTTCTTTTCCTCCCCATGTCAGGCCCTGCTCACCAGAGGACAGTTGATGTCTGTGGTCTGGGGGTCCTCGAAGTGGGGGTGCCCAGAGGTCTGCCTGGTGTAGAAGTGACACAGCTGGTCGATAGGTGCGTGTCCGGCGTTTGCCGGACGTTTGCTTGGGTTAGGCTTCTCTCCTCCTTCAGTTCTGGGGAAGTCTGGGTTCCGTTTTGAACTGATTCTTCCAGGGGCGGGTGGGCGCACATGAAATGTTGGGCTCCCATAAAGGTGCGGGCCGTCAGCATCCGAGGGCCTGAGGTGGAGGGAGAAGGGGCTGGCCTGGGCCCCGCCCTCCTTCTCTTGTCCCTGCCCCCCGAGTTTCCTGGGCCCGAGCAGGAAATACCACGCCTGGAAACCTGTGTCCTCCCAGCGCCGAGGCCTGAAGCCCGAGACCGAGGTGTGGAAGGGCTGCGGGGGCCTCCCTCCTCCACTGGAGACGGCTGCCCTCTCCTCCCTCCGGTGCCTCTGGGCCCACCCCCCCTCCCGTGAGCACACCGGGCATGCAGATGAGGGCGCGCCCTCAGGGGCTGCGTTAACAGAACCACCCTGTGCAGGCCCGGTTTCCACATTCAGCCGCATGTGGAGGCCCCGAGTTAGGACTTGAGCATATGAACTGTGGGCACACGGGTCAGCCCTCCCCACCCGCACCAGGGGGACACGGGGAAGGGAGAAGAGGAGGTGTGCGGGGTACCGAGGACCAAGGCCCTGCTCCTGAGGCCACAGGTGTGGGGGGGCTTCGGGCTGGGCCGTTTGGGGGGCAATGAGCCTCCTGGTGGGCTGGGAGTCTTTACAGAACCTTCCAGTTGGGACAGCTGGACTCCCCCACAGCGGGCGCCCTCCGCACCATGGATTTTGTTTACTGCTCTTGGCTGGGGACTGGGTGTCCCTGGAAGAAGGCATCTCGGAGGGGCCCGTGTGGGTGCCTCACCCGAAACCCTGAAACCCCGCTGGCCCTTCCCAGCCTTGGGCCTGCCCGGCCGGGGCGGGGGTCCAGGCGCCTCTCGGGGGAGCTGTCTTTGGACCCCAGGGAGGCCCTGGGCCATGCTTACTTCCCGCCATGTCGGCCTGTGTGCCTCTCGGTGAAGATGCCCGGCTCCTTCCAGAAGGGCCGAGGCAGCTGTGAGGGTACTGGTCTGAGGCTGACCCTTCTGTTACGTGTGGGAGCAGAGGGCGCTCCAGGGACTTGGTCTGTAAGACAGGGGGCTGTTCCCCACGAGGCACCCTCCCCTCCGTGCCAGGGGGCCTTCCATGCCAGGGGTCCCTCGTGCCTGTTTTCATAGCAGTGTGACCGTTTGCCCGTTTTGAAAAATGAGAAGCAACCCTCCCCGTCCCCCGCAACCCCCCACCCCGCCAGTCTGCACCTTGGGGAAGATTTCTGCAGCTGTGACCAGCGCGCCCAGAGGGGACCGGAGCCCTGAGCGACTCCCAGCCCGCGGGGCCCTGTCACACACCGGCAAACACCCCGTGTCCTCCTGCCACCCCAGGGTCAGCTGAGGTTGGCTTGGAAGGGCTGGGCACCTTTGGCCCAGTTCTGGCAGCTCTGCTGAGTGACAGGGCTGAGTGAAGGGGGGACTCTCCCAGGGCTGCCCTGCCCCCGCCCTGCACTGGCAGGGAGAGGAGCCTGGGAACCGGGACCAGTGGCCTGAGGCTCAGAGTGGAAGGGGGAGGTGCCCCGGGCCACCACCTCTCCAGGCTGGGTGCCAACATGCCCTCATCTCCTGAAGGAGAAAGGGGGGCTTTTCTTAGGACTTCTCAGGGCGGGAGGTGTGGGGAAGCGCAGAGGGAGGAGCGACAGCCGTCCCTTAACTTCCATAGAAAACCTAGACCATTGTCTGAACCAAAGACCACCTCAGCCACCGCTACAAAGAGCACCACGTCAGTCTCCGGGGGGACGGAAAAGGGAAAGGGAGACGCTTGGGATCCACGGAGAAGGCTTTTAAAGCGAGCCGTGTCCTCCGCCTGGACTGGGCCGGCGGTTCCTGGAGGCGACGCTCAGACCTTGGGGGGCTGTGGCCCGGTGCGGAGCCCGCTTACGTGTGGGAACAGCGCTCGGCTGAGGGGCGGCCCGCGCGTGGATGGAGGCCTCCGGGAAGAAGGAAGAGCGGCCTGGAGGCCTGGCATCCTTCCTGCCTTCGTCGTTTGCTGCAATGATGGTGCACGGCTTGGAATTCTTAACTTTAAAGGAGTCCAAAACGCAATTCTTAACTTTAAAAGGAAAGTGCGGACGAACCACTTAGCCCCTCCACAGAACTGGAGAAAGACGGGAGCCAAGGGGAGGCGAGGCCGGCAGCTGCGGATCATTGAGAGCAGGGAGGCCGCTCCGGGAGCCCGGACGCGGTTCTCATTCCCTGGTTGGGGGGGCGGGGGGAGGATTCTTACAAATCCTGACGCCAGAGCCTTTCCCAGGTTCGTAAGAACCTCAGGGGGCCTCCCCAGGTGTCCCGATGTGTAGTCCAGGCTAAGACCCAGTGTCCCCAAATATCAGCTCAGGCCCAGCCAGGCCACCCCTTCTGTCTTGCACCTCCCTCCCCAAGAGTCTGCCTGAGCCGTACTCTTTGGGAGAGGAGCAGGGGAGAGTTCCATCATGGAGACAGAGAACCAGCATTTCAAATATATTTTAAATGGGGTAGCTCGGTTGGATAGAGTGTCATTCTGATACACCAAGATTGCAGGTTCCATTCCCCGTCAGGCCACATACAAGAATCAACCAACCAATGCATAACTGGAACAACAAATCCATGTTTCTCTCTTGCTCCCTTCCTCTCTCTAAAATCATTTTTTAAACGTAAAACATTTTTTTTAAAGCTACTCACTGCCGGTGAATGTGAATTGGCAACCTTACATCCTGGTGATACAGAGCACGTAGGTAGCATCAAAAGCTGGTTCCTACCTGTGTTCATTCATCGACATTTCTGGGGCACCTCTGAGTGTTGGGCCCTGTGCTGAGTTCCTGCCCCTGGGGCCCAGGCCCGGGGAGGGAAATACAAAGGGAGCGGAGAGGTTGGCCAGGAATGCAGCGGGGAGCAGTCCACACCATCAAGGGTCCCCCACCCGGAGAGTCACCCGTGTTGTGGAGTGTCACCCACAGTCTCATGTGTTACCAACAATTCAGAGAAGCCAGGGCAGACCCTTGATTGGGACCATCACTGGCCTTGGAAAGGACAGTCTCCCCCCCGCCCCCCCCCCAAAGAGTGCTGGGCCCCGGGGCTGGAGGAGGGCCGTGGGAAACCGCATGCTGGAGATGTTCAGAGCAGAAGCAAAACAAAGTTAGAGGTGGGATGGGCAGGGGAGTGGGAACTTAGGCCGGAGCTTTGTTCGCTCCCACAAGAGCCGAGGAGAGGGAACAGCTGCTGGAGGAGGTCTGCTGTGACCCAGCGGGTGTCTGCCCTGGCCCACAGGACTCTGTCCTCTAGCCAGGATGCAGAAGGAAGAGGGAGCTAGAGGGACCCGCGACAGAGAGCCCAGGCTCAGCTGTCGGCAGCTGTGGGCGTGAGCTTGGGAGGCCGTCAGAGTTGAATGCGAGGGCAGATGGGGCAACACCAACCTCAGCCGCCCCTCTGTGTGGTCAGTGGGGGCACAGAAGGGAGCGCAGGGGTCCCAGTGCCATCCAGGGTCAGAGAGAAGGTGCACTTGGCGCCAAGGCTGCCCGGTCAGGAGAACAGGGGGTCCTGTGGCTGCCAAGGGTGAGCAGGGATGTGCAGGGTCATAGCCTGAAAAGGGCGTGGCGCCCGAGCGCGGGGGTGGCCTGGCTGGCTCTGAGCAGACAGAGCTAACGTCACTTCCTCGGAGGGGGCCCTGGCTCGTAGCTGGAATGCAAAGGCCCAGGCTGGACAGGACCTAGGAGCCCAGGAAGAACAGGAATCTGCCAGAGCTGGGAACGACCTGGGCTGCAATGTTCCCAGCGGCCACAAGATGGCGATGGAGCGCTGTAAGCATCTGTCTCCATTCAGGAAGTATTTCTAGATTCATTATATGTCTTGACAAAGCCCCAGCTCTTATTTTTAAAAGCACAGGTGAGGAACATTTCTGTGGAGTGAAGTGAATGTTTGCCTGAGATCGTTTGCCTGTCCTGGACTCGGGTGAACCTGGGCTAAGGTGTTGGGGGGCCTGCAGTGAGTGGCGGGCAGAGCCAGGCTGGGACCCTCCCAATACACAGCGCTTGTGTTTGTGAAAAAATCTTGTGTAAATCATTTTAAAGAAGCTTGGGGCAGTCACTGTTTAAAGGAACAGTGTAAATAATTCTACAGGGGACTTCCCTGTTATTTGACCTCTTCTCTGGCTGGTTGACTTAACAGGACCTAGATAAGCTTTCCTGTGTCAGTTCTCAGGCTGGCGGCCTAGCCTTTCCCACCAGAACGTCCCACTCCAAATCCTCAGCCCTGGGTCTCTTGACCCTAGTGAGGTGAGGTCGCCCAGCAGGCACCAGGCAGTGCTGGGGGCAGTGCTGGGGGCAGACCTTGCCATGACAAGGGGCCAGCAGGGAGCTCGTCAGGAGAGGGCTGGGCCACCTGGAGTACCTGGAGCAATCTTAGCGCAAAGGGAACTAGTTCAAGGTCTGAGGAAGGCTTGGGACTTCCCTCCAGGAAGTAGATTAAAGCAAAGTGGACCCGCCCACCTCACTCCACCCTCTCCTCCAGGGCCAAACCCTGACCACAGGAATTTCTTGCCTGACTAGAAGTCTCCAGACTAGAATTTGGAGCTTCCAAACATTGTTCTTTCCTGTGATGGGTACGTTCAGTGTCTGGCCAGACCTGAGGCTCAGTATCGCACATGGTACTCCAGATGAGAAATGGTTTCAGGATTCCAATTTCAGAATGCCAAAAGTTACCCTTTTTTCTCCTTCCTGTAAATCTAACATTCTGTAAAGGGTGTTGGCTTAATTTGATGACTAACGGTAATTTGTGTCTGCTTTGTACATATTCTTTTGTCTATTTCCAAATCCCATAAAAGGGCTACTGAGAGTTTGTTGTCTTTTTTGTGGGATTGGAAAAAGTCACACTCACTGGAGGGAAAAATTTCTGTGTTATAAATTTTATTACTTAATGAACTCTTGATTTGTTTGATGAATTTCTTATGTGGATTTTACAGAAAACAGGTTATTTTCCTTGCAAAACTGGTAAGTTTTCATTGTCAGATAAGAGGAGTTATGTAACCCATCCTGTTTGCCTTTTTGCCTTGGCTTCCAGGAAGCTCAGAGTTAAATGTAATGAACCATCTTGTGTGTGTGTGTGTGTGTAATGATTTTATTTTTGTGAGAGGAAGGGGGAGAGAGAGAGACATCGATTTGTTGTCCACTCATTTATGCAGTCATTGGTTGATTCTTGCGTGTGCCCTGACCAGGGATCAGATCACCTTGGCATATAGGGAAGAAGCTCTAACCAACTGAGCTACCTGGCCAGGGTGTGATCATCTGTCTTGTAATTGTCAGTGCTAAAGGCCTCCCTGTTCTCTTACCGTTATCCTCTTAATTTTCTTGTTTTATTACTGTGTGTGTGTGTGTGTGTGTGTGTGTGTGTGTGTGTGCGCACGTGTGCGCTTTCTAATTCTAAACTGCTCTTTGTGAAAGTAGGCTAGTCTCCCTCTGGGACTTATTCAGTTGAAAGTTGTAAATAAAAATGATTCCCAAGGAAGAAGTTCAAGCGGGACTCCTTCAAATCTGAGGGCAGCACAGATTGATTCAAAGCCACAATGCAGAGGGTGACAGCAGCTCCTTAAGCAGCGGCATGAGAAAGCCCAACCCTCACCCTGCTCTTCGCTCCCGCCTGGCTAAGGCTCGGTCCCTGTGTCTCCCTGCTACCGAGAGAGAACTCGGTGTTCTCCGAGGGAGAGTGCTGTTTCATTTGACTTATGACACAACACCCTTGAGGACAGACAGCTCAGGCAAAACACTGCAGTCACATCCGTAGCCTGTGGCCACAGACACACCCAGATCCAGATTCCTGTGCGGCTCTGCCACTGGCTTGAGAAAGTCGCTGAACCTCCCTGGGCCTCTCGAGAGCTCCTCCTCCAGAAAGGAAGGGGGTGGTGGTGAGAAAGGGGACGTGGAATTAGATATTCATCCAACCGCTAACGGAGGGGTGGTTTTTACATTTAAAAAACTAAGAAGAAATTACAAAGAAGCTGAACAGGTGTTTGTTAGAAAGAAATACACCCACTAGCAACAAGGGGGCAAAAGAGCAGTTTTAGTAGCAATCAAAGAAATGCAGAGGAAGCCAGCAATGCAGTGCCATCTGTTAGTCAAGGAAATAAAACACATTTCTAAAGGCCCAATATTGGCGGCTCTATGGTGGAACTTTCTGCACAGCGCTCCCAGGGAAAATCGATCGCACCCTTCAGGAAGCCGTTCAGAGAGGGCTGTGTGGAGCGTGGTTGAGTATTTATAACTGTGGCCTAGAAATTCTACTTCTGGGACCCCATGCTATGAAAAGAATCCAAAATAGGGGGGAGCTCCTTGCAGAAAGGTGTTCATGGTGAGGCTGTTGATGTTCTTTAAAATAGAATCAATATAAATACCTGATAGCACAGGTGCCTAGGGTACGCTACTTGATAAAACAAGATATAATATGTGTGGACGGACTAATTACTACCATTTCTACGCACGTGATGGTAGTTTTGGTCTATATGAGACGTCAAGGGACTGCAAGGAAATACAATAGTGGTTGTGTTCGGATGGCAAGAAAACTTGCGTTTTTTTAACCTCCGTTTTCAAAATCACAATGTTCTGGTATTTTTCTAATGGAAAAAATACATAGCTTTTAAAAATATATATGTTTTTACTGATTTTAGAGAGAGAGGAAGGGAGAGGAAGAGAGTAAAATTGATGAGAGAGAAACATTGATTGGCTGCCTCCTGCACACAACCCCCCTCCCCGCGTTCTGGGGATCTAGCGTGCCCTGGCCAGGAACAGAACCATAGAACCGGGACCTCCCAGTACATGGGACAATGCTCAACCAACTGAGCCGCACCAGCCAGGGCATAACTTTTATTTTAAAGGTCCATAAAGAATAAAGAGGTGGGTTACATATGTTTCCCAGGTGGTTAGATTCATGCTAAAGAAGGCGGCTGGGGGTGGTGTCCTCCAGAAGATTGCTATCTGTTTACATAGCCAGGTAAAGGACATCTAAAAATAATATCTATTAATGTGAGGTAATGATTAATCATTTAATAAAGGAAAGGCCATTTTAACACCAAAAAGTAGGATAGACCAATTTCGCTATTATATCCTCAGTTCTTCATTTTGCTGAGGACCTGTGGGCCCCTGGTGGCGGGCGCTGGCTCCTTCTCCCCAACAGGCCTGGCCAGGGCCCTCACCCCCAGCCCCAGCCCCAGCCCCCCTAACCCTGGCCTCTGGGCAGCGGCCCCAGCCCCCCTAACCCTGGCCTCTGGGCAGCGGCCCCAGCCCCAGGCTCCCCTAACCCTGGCCTCTGGGCAGCGGCCCCAGCCCCAGCCCCCCTAACCCTGGCCTCTGGGCAGCGGCCCCAGCCCCAGCCCCCCTAACCCTGGCCTCTGGGCAGCGGCCCCAGCCCCAGGCTCCCCTAACCCTGGCCTCTGGGCAGCGGCCCCAGCCATCGTGCCCAAAGGCAGCACAGAGGAGGTCTCAGTGCCATTTTCAGGACTTCAGAGAGCGATGCTGGTTCTTTCTTTAAAAAAAAAAATCTTTTTTAAGAGAGAAAGGGAAAGGGAGAGAGAGAGAGAATCAGCAATAAGGAGAGCGTATCATTGATCGGCTGCCCCCGTACGCCGATCGAGGACCGAGCCTGCAACCCAGACGTGTGCCTGGCTCATCGGCCGACGCTGGCTCTTAAGTGGGAACGCCGGTGGTTGGTCCTTTATGTCACCGGCGGTTCATGGAACCCGGCTGAGGGGAAACACCTGCTGACGAGCGTGTCGTCATCCCAGCCAAGTGGAGTGTGCCAGCTCTCCTCTCTGTGCCATGGCTGTCTGAGCATTTCATAGTTTTTAGACAAATTGGGTCAAAATCACTCCCCACTAAGATGTCAATATCCCCACCTCCTGAGCTTCACAGGACGCCAGTGGGACCGCCACCATCGGGGCCACACCTGCTCAGGGACGCTGAGAGGAGACACCTGGGCCCCTTTCCCAGTTCCCTGTAAGCACCTGGTGGGCTGGAAGGGCAGCACTCACCCTGCCTTCTTGGGCAAAGTCCTCACACGCCCGGGGGTGGGAGGTCTGCTCCGTCTTCTCCATAAAGCGTCCGCGTCGTCCTCGTGACCTCGGTGGCCCTTGACCCAGGCGTGCAGGCAGAAGCAGCGCCCAAGATTCTAATTCTAGATCCCGGTGGGGTCTGGGCTTTTCTGAAATACCTGCAGGTGATTCCATCGCCTGACAAGCTTGAGAACAGCCACAGCGAGGCCTCGGGAAGGTTCTGATGGGCCCAAGGGGTGTGCCTGAGGGCCGGGGTGGGGGTGGGGGAGCTCTGTATTTGTCCATTTCATAGCCTGAGCGGGCCTGGCCGGAGGGCTCGTTGGTTGAGCATCGTCCTGTGCGTGGAAAAGCTGCCAATTCGATTCGAGGTCAGGGCACATACAGGGTAACCGATCGATGTTCCTCTGTTTCTCTCCCTTCCTCTCTCTAAGCAAGCCCTCGGGTGAGGATTAAAATAAATAACACAGGAGAGCATGTTTTATTCCCCCTGACAGTGTGAGCGCTCAGTTCTGGTTTATGGCCTCAGAGGTGCTCGCCCAGGGGCCCCCGTGACATACCGAGTGATACCGAGTGTGTGGCGAAGGGTTGCCTCCGCATAGATCTGTCTCGTGAACCTGAGCTGTAGGGTGGGTCCGCCCAAATCAGCCGGTTGGGGAGTGCCTTCCTGGGGCGCTGCCTGGGCCTCTGGTCCCCGCCCTGCCCTCAGGGGTCCTCAGTGCAGAGCAGGTGAGCTGGGGGTGTCACTCATCCTTTTTTCTGGCTGTCAAAGGTGCAGATAATTAATAAGAAGCTGGATCTTAGCAACGTCCAGTCCAAGTGTGGCTCAAAGGATAATATCAAACACGTGCCCGGAGGCGGCAGTGTGAGTACCTCACACGTTCCCTGCGCCCGACTGGGGTCTGGTGTTGAAGGAGTGGCATGCGTGTGTGCCCCTGTGAGACATTGCATAGAATAAACCATCCTCGGGCTCCGGGTCCCGTTCTCGGAGGGGTGCCCAGCACCTAGGGGTCCCCGGCCTGCACAGGCCCATACCTGGAAGTGGGGTCCTCACAGCCTTCCCACCCACCGTGACCCCACTCACCGCCCAGCACGGGCTCCCGGAGCCCCGCAGCCCAGCCCCTGCGAGGTTCGCTGAAGTGGCAGCACCTGGCTCTGTCACCTCCTCCCCATCACCAGGGCAGCTCCACTTTGAGCGGTTCCACTGTGGACACCTGGCCCTGTTCTGACACGTGGGCACAAAGGTCGTACTGTTCTACCTCAGAGCAAGCCAAGTCCGGTCTCTGGTCTCATTTGCCTCCTGGGGGTGAGCCGTGCCTCAGCCTCTGGCTCATGTTCAACCCAGCTCCACCCCCTGGCAGAGGCTCAGAGGCGGAAGTGCCCAACAGAAGGCCCAGGGGACCACCTGCAGCCCCGGCAGAGGAACGCCGCTTTGGGCCCCTTTGACTCTTTATTGTGTTTGCTTTGGGCCCTTTTAAATGCATCCCCACTGCATGTGTCCCCGAGACCTGGGGCTGCACCCTCACCCCCCCGCCCTTGGCCAGCTCTGCTGCTGCCCTCCTGGCTGTCCTTTGTGGGTACAAACCCATCGTCCTGAGGCTCCCCCACTGCCCCTGCCTAACACAGGGCGAGCAGGAGGTTCGAGTCCCCTGAGGTCCACTCGTGGGGAGAGGAGGTTCTGAGAGCAGGCACCCGCTCCTGGCTGGCAGCCGAGGATGGCAGCAATGCCCCAAGGGGCTGTCTCTCCAGAAAATGCCCAGGCTGGGCCGCCCGTCTTCTGCATCCAGCCGAGGGTTTATTCTTGCAATGTGCCGCTGCCTCCACCCTGCGTGCTGTCCCGGCTCTGCCCGCTGCATGGTGCTCCTGAACGCTTCCTCCGCAGTGCTGCTGTCTCCCCAGTCCCTGCGCTCCTGCCCGGCCACCCGCCCGCCTGGCCCGGGTCACGGTGCTGTTCTAGCTCTGCCTCCTGGCTCTCTGGCTTTGCTGCAGACTGCTCTCGGCCAGAGGAAGAGGCATGTGTTTTCCGGTTTAACTCCTGTCTGGTCAGCTGGTGGGAGGCCGTGCTGGCGAGGCTGAGCCGGGGTCCTGCAGGCAGAGTGGGGAGGAGAGGGTACATCCCACTGCTGCGGGCAGTCACAGAACATCGAGGAACCTCCTCGGGGCGCCTCCAGCTGTCCCGCACTCCCCGCGGGCCTGTGGGTTAGCCTGTGGCCTAGCAGAGAACCGTGGGCGGCCCGGGCTGGCCCAGGCCCTGTGCTTGGCCTGCGCCTGAGGCTTGTTGGCAGGAGGAGCCTTCGAAGAAAGCTCGTTTGGAGGAAGGTGGCCGCACAATGTCAGCCTCAGGTGATTCGGGGGCCCTGGACCCCCAGCCTGGGCTCCGGCCTCTGGCCTGCCCTCCACTCTTTGGTCTGGAGGTGGCTGCCCATCCAGGCTGCAGGGAAGAGCAGGAAGCCGGGGTCACCCCAACACTTCCACCTCCTTCCCGCCGGCACGAGTCCCCAAAGCTCCTTGACCACCTCCTGGGTGCCCACCCAGAGCCCAGCTCCCTCCCAGGCTTGTTCTCAGAAACATTCGTTACCCACCCGCCTTGCGGTGCAGGCTGCCAGCCCTGTGCCTCCCCCCCCCCCCCCCAAGCCACACACGGGGTACACAGCCCAGGTCCACCTGTCAGCCTCAATCAACTCTCTGTTGACTAAGGGCACACGCCAGGATGATTCTGAGTAACAGAGATAATTGGGGTTGTTCCAGATGATTCTAAGGAGAAACCTCTCCTTTTTTCCTGGCGTCCCTGGTTAAACCCATTCCCAGGCACGAGGCCATCTCCCTCGGGTAACCTCCTCCAGGCAGAGAGCTGGAGTCCCCTGGGTGACGCCTTCTGCACCCTTTGGTGACCTCACACAAGGTCACTGCTGGGAAGAGTCCCTCAGTGGCAGTGACCATCTGGGGACCCCTCACAGACATGTCTTTGTAGGACTTCCTCCAGAAGCCCCCTGGGGAGCCCCCTCAGGAAAGCCGGTTCTTGGGCTGAGATCAGGGGGCAGTAAGGGGCCACCGTCCTCCTCGGGAGGATGTCAGTGTGGCCCAGCCACAGGGTGGACTGGGGGCAAGTGGAAGCCCTGGACCTCAGGCAGGTGTGTGTCGGAGTCTGCTCTCTGAGACACTAACCCTGGGGGTGTCTGCTGGGCCATCTGTCCCCCTGCCAGTGTCATTTTCCAGGACACTCAGGCGCCAACGGGCTCTCCCGGGTCTCCCCATGGCTCTGGGTGCTGCTCACTGACTGTTATTGCTCTTGCTGTGGGTGTGCTGGGACTTCTGGAAGCTTCTCCTGGGAGAAAGCCCCCTCTCTAACCCCACGGCCCTCTCCTCTTTGAGGCCCAGCAGATACGCTCTCCGCTTTTCCAATGCTGCACACTGGGTCGCATTGGCCCTTTCTCTGTGGCCCTGTGTCTGTGTCACGTCAGGAGTGACTGCTCTACGTGTGTTTGCTAAGCAAATGGCATGGGCCCTGCACAGGGACAGAGACGCAGGATCCTGTTTTCCCCGAGAGCCCTTGTCCTGGGGACTGGAGCGTCTTCAGTCACTTGTGCAGACCCGGCTCCCTGGGGGGGTAGGGTTGGTAGAATTCCAACCCAACATTTCCACCAGGGCTGGGTGTGTGCCTTGGGCGAACAGGAAGCCTGGTCCAGCCGCACCTGGGTCCCACAGCTGCTTCTCTCTGTGCGCTGCCAGTAAATAATCCTATTTATTCTTTGCCCGCCCCTCTCACCTCCAGGTGCAAATAGTCTACAAACCCGTGGACCTGAGCAAGGTGACCTCCAAGTGTGGTTCATTAGGCAACATCCATCATAAGCCAGGTAGCCTTGGCGAGCTTGGGGCAGGGTCTGGGGCAGGGCGGGGTGTTCTGGGGCGGGCTGGGCTGGGCTGGGCTCGGTGGTGCCTGCTCCCGAGGGGGCTGGGAAGCAGCGATGGGATGGGCCATGGAGAGTGTTGAGGGTGGAAGGGGCTGTCCTATCTCATTCCTGAACAGGGAGGGCAGATGCTGATCCTATACCCTAACCCCTGGCTCGTGGTGCTCCACGCAGGCTGTATGCGGGGCCTCGAGAGTTGGGGAGCAGCCTGGCCTGGCCCCCGAAGCTTGGCTCTATGGATGTCCCAGCTTGGTCCCCAGCCAACATGGGGGACACTTCACCAACTGCACAACTGCAACACAGAACCCTAGGCCATTGCTGTCTCCTCTGTGACTTTGTTTGAACAGAAAATGATACTGTTGGCGCTTTCCCATCCCCCCTCCCTCGCTCTCCTCCAAAAGAAACCAGTGAGACCCACAGAGCTTGCTGAGATGCTGCAGATGTACACCTGTGATGTCCAATGTCGAGGCCACTGACCATGTGTGGCTGTTGAGCATATGAAACGTGGCTAGGGCAGTTGAAGAGCTGAATTTTATTAAAATTTAAAAGTACATTTGCACGATGGAATACTACTCAGCCATAAAAAAAAAAAAAAGGAAATCTTACCCTTTGCAACAATATGGATGGACCTGGAGAGCATTATGCTAAGGGAAATAAGCCAGTCAGAGAAAGACAAATACCACATGATTTCACTTACATGTGAACTCTAATGAGCAAAATAATTTAACAAACAAAATAGAAACAGAGGCATAGATACATGGAACAGACTGACAGCTGTCAGAGGAGGGGGTTGGGGGGCTGGATGAAAAAAATGTGAAGAAGTAAAAAAAAAAAAAAAAAAATATATATATATATATATATATATATATATATATATATTAGTATGTATAAATAATAAAAGGCTAATATGAAAATGAAAATTGTCCCTATGGGCAGGAGTTCAACCAACTGGGAGTTAGATGTGCGCTGACCACCGGGGATGGTGCGGAACATGGTGGGCGTTGGCAATGGGGCAGGCGCTGGGGGGGAAGGGAGGCCCCCTCCCCAGCCGGTAGCCGCTAGGAACTCTTCCCGTGCACGATTTCATGCACCGGGCTTCTAGTACATATATATCACACTAGGTGACAAATGTGAACCAAGAGACTTTACTTTGGGCAATGAGTACACGATGCGGTGTGCACTTGAAACCTGTATGGTTTTATGAACCAATGTCACCCCAACAAATTCAATTAAAAACCCACCAATTTAAGTGGGCATGTGGCTGGCGGTTACCATGTGGGACCACACAGTGTAGCTTCAGAGCGGGACTCTGCCTGGCCAGGCTCTCGGGCAGAGACCCCTGCGGAACCAGTGCTGGGGAGAGAGGCTGTCAGAAGCCTCGTGCAGAATGTCCACCTTGTTTTCGGGCTCCCTTGGCATTTTGTGGGAGTTTCCCTCCCAGGGAAAACTACCCTCCACTGGTGGCACCCCACTGGGAGCAGCTTTCTTGGGTGGCTTTGTCCTACCCAGGCAAGTGATGTCTAGTTGACCCTTGAACAACATGGGGGGTCGGGTGCCAACCACTGTGCAGCCAAAAACACATGCAGTCAGTCAGTACCTATTTTGCATGTCCTATGTACTAAATACTGTATGACCACAATGAGGTAAACTAGAGAAAAGGAAACGTTACGAAGAAATTCATACGGAATAGACACAATATTTATTGAAAAAAATCTTCGTATGAGTGGACCATGCAGTTGTTCAAGGGCCAGCTGTCATTACTCTCACCCTCAGACCATGTCTCCGCCTTGGGTGTGGGTGGCATCGCGTGTCTAAGGAGGCAGGAGGGCCAGGGCCCTTCTTTATTTGGGGTGCCTTTTGCCTTCAGTTGAATTCCAACGTCTTGCAGGGCTGCAGCTTCCAGGATGTTGACACAGAACAACTTCCCTCTCTGGAAGCCATCCAGTTTAGAACTGGGAGTAACTTCTCCCAGACCGAGCTGTCACTCACCTCTGCATTATCTAAGGAGGAAGAGTTTTCTGAGTAAATATTTGATGCGTACCTTGATTAGAGAGATGAAGCACACTGTTTCCATGCCCTTTAGAAGGACTGACTGGTGCCCCGGCTACTTTCTAAGTGGAGGCGAGTGCTCACTGCTCCCAGAGGTCGGTGATCCTGGGAATGACTCTCGAAACCACACTAATTCGAGGTGCTGTGTGTGCTGTGTTCCAGGAGGCGGCCAGGTGGAAGTCAAATCCGAGAAGCTGGACTTCAAGGACAGGGTCCAGTCGAAGATCGGGTCTCTGGATAATATCACCCACGTCCCCGGGGGAGGGAATAAAAAGGTAAAGAGGGCAGGGCTGGCGGAGGCTGTTCATCGCCTCGGCCACGGACAAGACTGGCCCAGGCTTCCAGGGGAGGAAGCTGGAGGCCCCGCGGGGCCTGGCGTGGTGTGGTCCTCAGCAGCCACCTGGGGGCGCGATGGGACTGGCTGCCTGGGCCCCAGCCTGGAGATTCCAACTGGTCTCAGGTGTGGTCTGGACACCTGGAGGTTTTAAGACGTGGCCCGTGGTGAGATCCGCAAGGTTGGCGACCACTGCTTTAGTGCAAATGTGAGAGCTGCTGTCCTAGGCCCCGTGTTTGCCAAGCAGCCACAGAAGGCAGCAGCCATCCCAAAGCCAGCCCAGGGCACCAAAAACAAGTCAGGGGGACATAACCTCACTTTCTAGATGGGTCACTAGGCAGTTAGAGCAAAACAGTGACAGTGAAATCCAGACGTCAGCCAAGCCGCTGCCAGGGCACGTCCCCGGGGAGGCTGCTGGACAAGGACCTTGGCAGCCCCGGCAGTTCCTGGTCTCTGGGTCTTGCCTGAGTTCCCTTCAGTTTGGGGGATTTGGGGACATCACGAGGACCCTGTCATTTTTTTCTCAAGAACAAAGCTTTTTACAAAACATGAATGATTTTATCAAAACTTATGTGAAAAAGGCCCTTCAAATGCAGAAATGTGGGAGGGACTTTGGTCAAAGCGGTGGCCCAAATGAACAAAATCAGCACCAATATGGCTTTAATGGGAGCCTAGTCTCTCTCTACAGCCACACACATGAGCCCATGCAGTAGGGGCCCTTCACCTGGGCCCACGGCCTCCTGAAATTGAATGGAGAAACGCTGTGGTTTTATGGTTTGATCAGACCCTCAGAGAGGTCTTAGGACCCCGAGAGGCTGAGAATCACTGTGTCCATCACTTCAGGGTTCATCGGGAATCACTGTGCTACTTGCCTCCCTGACTAACGCTTCCTGAGCTCCCCAGGTACCACTGGCGCTCTGCCCTCCGGGGCTATCGTTTCTCTACTTTTATAAAAGGGCTTTATCACACCCATCAGGGCTGCCCACAGTTGCTGCCACCTCCAGGCTCATTAGTCGCTGGCAAAGGGGAGGGGTGTACGTGGCTCATGGCAGGGCAGCAGTGGTGGCTCTGGGGACGTCCCTTAATCTTCTCCAGCAAACTTTAGCACTTGCGTTGCAACTGGGCGGCATGTGCATGCCTTAGGACCAGCTAGCAACTCCACTTGTAGGGCACGCCTACACGGTGTGAAATGTGTGTTCAAGGTCATCCAAGGTTATTCACACACAGCATTCTTCATCACAGCAAAAGCCTGGAACAGCGGAAATACCCCCCCTCCCCCAGGGGAGCAGATACACGTGGGTCCCTCCGCCCTGGTGGAATGCCAGGCAGCCATCGGCAAGCCCGAGGGAACTAGTGCTGATAGCAGAAGGTTTAAGTCTACAAACCAGAGTAGAGAGTAAAGTACAGTGCATATTGTTACATATGTATTAAAACAGACAGGCACACATATTTTTTACATGTTCACACATACCCTGTGCGGGATATCTCTGTAAGGGTCCACAAGGCCACTGCCTCCGGAGAGGGGAACAGGGTGGCCGGGAGGCGGGAGGGGAGAACCGCACAAGTGTTTGCTGTTGGAAATGATGGGACAACAGCCCCCACCGCTTCATCGGGCCTTCCCACCTGGACCAGATGGGCAGGGCCAGTGCCCCTTTCTCCAGCTCTTCCTCTCAGCCTCCCTCCCCACTCCTGTCTCGCAGATCGAAACCCACAAGCTGACCTTCCGTGAGAACGCCAAAGCCAAGACGGACCACGGGGCGGAGATCGTGTACAAGTCGCCCGTGGTGTCCGGGGACACGTCTCCGCGGCACCTCAGTAACGTGTCCTCCACGGGCAGCATTGACATGGTAGACTCGCCCCAGCTCGCCACGCTAGCTGACGAAGTGTCCGCCTCCCTGGCCAAGCAGGGTTTGTGATCAGGCCCCCGGGACGGTCAGTAATCGTGGAGAGAAGAGAGTGAGAGAGTGTGGAAATAAAAAAGAATAATGACCTGGCCCCTCGCCCTCTGCCCCCCAGCTGCTCCTCACAGATCGGGTCATCGGTTAATCACTTAACCTGCTTTTGTCGCTCGGCTCTGGCTCGGGACTTCAAAATCAGTGATGGGAATAAGAGCCAATTCCATCTTTCCAAATTGATGGGTGGGCTAAGAATAATAAAATGTTTTTAAAAACACTTTAAAGATGGCCACACCCAACATTTCCTTGGGCAATTCCGTTTGATTCTTTTCCCCCCCCTGAGTAGAAGAGGAAGAGAGTCAGGCTCTGAAAGGTGCTTCTGGGGGTTTTCAGGGGACTGGGGGCGCCCTCTGGCCCCATCCTGGGGATGTCACAGAGGCTGTGGCAGCAACAAAGGGTTTGCAACTTGGTATGTTGGTGTGAGCTGGACAGGTGGGGGTGGGGGGAGACACAGGAGAGGCTGAGGCAGTGGATGGGCAGGGGAGCGGGTGGGCAGGGGAGCGGGAGAGAGGGAGGAGGGAGGTAAGAGCACGAGGGAGAGGAGACCTGCTCCCTATGGAAAGGCAGCAGGGAGCATAAGCAGCCTCCACTGGGGCCTCCTGCGGTTGGTGGCCGAGGTCTGTGCAGGTGGGTGTGCCTCCCTCTCGGGCAGGGCAGGGCAGGGCAGGCAGCCTGTGGAAAAGGGCTCCAGTCCCTCACACCTGCCTGGCAGGAGAAGGCTGGCTGGTGGGAGGGTGGCAGCTGTGTGTGAATTCCTTAGGGAAGACACCTCCGGCCTCTGTCCCCCCTGCAGGGGCAGGGCGGGGCGGTCCTGACCTGAGGGGCTTCCCTCCACCCCACGGAGACCCTGTTCAATTGCGTTCTGAAGGTTGGAAGTGCAGCCACGATTTTGGCCACCTCACTGATCTGGGACTTTAGGGCTAACCAGTTCTCTTGTAAGGACCTGTGCCTCTTGGGGGACACCCGCCTGTTCCCAAGCCTGGGCCACTGGCATCTCTAGAGTGTGCGGGGGCGAGGGGGGGGGCAAGAGGGGGTCCTGAGCCTCCTGTTCCTCCCACCCCACTGCAGCCAGCTGCCAGCCCCCACCACACCCTGTGTCTGCTGGGTGGAGCCCAGTCACTGCCTGTACCCCTCATTATGTCACACTGTCCCGAGTCCCCAGCCTCACCACCCCTTCTCAGTAATTCACATTGTTTGGATGTGGGAGGCACCTACTCTTAACTAAGGGGTGAAATCAAGGGAAGGCAAAGTCTGGGCACAAGGCGGGACCTCCGTTTCTAGGTCTAAGTTACACTCATCCAACTGGCCTGTCCCTCATGATGAACCCGATGACCTGACCTCCCATCCAGACATGGGGCTTGGCAAGGCCAGGGTGGGGCTCAGCAGTGACCCTGGATGTTGGCTTGGAGAGCCTTTTCCTCCCAGAAGACCAGCCCCTTCCTGTGTTGAGCTGCTGCAGGTTGGGTGTCCTGGTTGTCAGAGATGGCACCAGGATAGGCAGGCCCCCAGGGAGGGACCACCTTCCCTGTCCCTCACTTCCACTCCAGCCTATGACTGCCAGCCTCGAAGACAGCCCCACGCTGCTCAGCCTCAAGTGCATATAATCAGCCCTCCACACCCCACGAGGGGACACGCCCACTTGGAAATGGTTCTCCCCGTCCCAGCTGGAAGCAATGCTGTCTGTCCACTGGAGCAGCTGAACATATACATAGATGTCGCCTTTCCCTCCCCGTCTGCACCTGTTGCGTTGTCGTCAGATTTGTCTGTTTACACTTGGATTCACCCAAGTGACTATGATAGTGAAAAGAAAAGAAGAAAAAAAAAAGAAAAAAAAAAAAGGACGCATGTATCTTGAAATGCTTGTAAGGAGGTTTCTAACCCACCCGGTGGGGGTCCTGGATAGTCTCCCCTGTGCTGGGACTCCAGGCCAGTGTGGCTCTCCCCTGCTTGGCCTCCAGAGAGGTTTCCTTCAGCATCTGGGACCAACAGAGCACAGATTCTGACACCGGAGGACCCTCGGCTGGAAGGCCTCAGGCACAGGATGGGGACCAAGAAAGCTGGTGCCCCTCCTCATCCCGGGCTCCCCTTTGCGGGGCAGAGCTGTGTCTTGGGCTGGCTTGGCTTGCAGCGTGAAAATGCCCTCTCTGGCCACAGCCTGGAGAAGCCCCACAGCAGCCCTGCATCACCAGGAAGATGAAGCCAGTGCCAGCTGGGGGAAGGTCCCAGGGCCTTACCACCACAGCTGCCTGGCAGAGGAAGGATGACGCGCCAGGAGACACCATTCCCGAAGCCTGGCCAGAGCCCCCGCGGACCTTGCCGGACTCCATCTGCTGCCTCGGGGAAAGGGAAGCAGCCTCTGTGGAAATTGCTGCTTAAAGAAATTCAGCCTCAGGACTGGTTCTGCCACTTCCGGTTTAGATAGCTGAAGGCAACTGGGCTGGAGGCTTCAGCCCAGTTTGCAGTCAGAGCTTCCAGCTGTCCTGGGAGTCCCAGCTGCTCTTCAGGTTCTGAGAAAGAAAAAGGAAATGTGGTTTAAAGGTCGGGTAGCTGTTAGAGACATGGCCTGTCGTTACTGCCACTAGTGTGCTGCATCTCTTCTGGCTTCCTCTTCCTGTAGCTCCTGTGCCCTGTTCTCTGACACCTGACTCCGAGGGCCCTGGAATCTCCCTGGGAGGGTGGACTACTTGGGTCAGCCTCAGAATTATGGTTTAGGGTGATCAGGTCAGTGTTGGGGAGGAGAGGCAAAGGGGTGCTGGCTTGTGACCTTAAATGAGGACAATCCTCCAGGGCTGAGTTCTCCCCAGCCCCCCTCTCCAGTCAATGTCCCTTGGGTGGGCTAGGTATGCTCTATGCCTGGTTCCTTCAAGCTCTCCATTCTATCCATAGTTCCATTTAAATTGACTTCAAGGGTGAGACTGTATCCTGTTTGCGAATGCTTGCTGTGCTATAGGGGTTGGGGGGGAGGAACCTGTAAGATAGTTACCATGGGCAAGGGGAAGTCTTGGAGTGCAGCAGTTAAACCTCGTTGTAACCCTTTTCTTCACCATTTCAACCGCATTTGCTAGAGGTCCTGGGGGTGCCGCCTTTTCACTAACTGGATTCCCAAGTGCAGTAGCTGCCAGCTGCTTCCCACATCCTTCCCAGCCAGGTGCAGACGGTGAGGCTTGTGGAGGAATCTGGGGATGTGGTTGCTCTGGTCTCTTGCGGGGCCCCAAGCCCACAATCGTGCCTCCCACAGACCCTGGCAAACTTTCCTGTGAGCCACGGGCACCTGTGTGTCACTTTTCCCACTGACTCTGGACACGCAGCCTGTATCTAGCAGCTGCCAAGATCTTTTCCTTCACCCTCTTTCATCTTTGTCCCCCAAGGAAAGCCAAGAGGCAGGGATGAGGGTAAAGGTGGAGGTCACTGTGTCCCATCTATAGATCCGTGGCTTCATGAGACTTCTAGTTGTTCTTCAGTTTTGAAAAGGGTTGTCCTGGGCACTGACCCAGTCTCACCTCCTAATGGACTTATTAGCCCGTGAATCCGCAGTGTCTGGCAAGACAATTTCTGACACTTGCAAGTCCCATGATTTCTTCAGTAATTTTGAGGGTGGGAGGGGAGGGACATGAAACCATCTTAGCTTAGCTTCCTGTCTGTGAATGTCCATATGGTGTATTGTGTGTTTTAACAAATGATCTACAAGGACTGTTGCTGTAAAAGTGAATTTGGAAATAAAGTTATTACTGATTAAATGAGGCCTATGTGCATAAATTCAAAAGACAAAGAAATGATATGGGCTGTATGATTTCCAAGTCCTTTCTCTGCTTTGGAAAACAGCTCCGAATAGGGAAAGGCAGTGTTGTTAAAACTGGGCCATGAGGGTTTACCGGCTTTCTCTAGGGCCCAGAAGGTGAGAGAGGAGTTCTCAACCTTTTCATTTTCAGTCCAATTGTCTCATTCTGGTGCTCACAACAGTCCTGGTCAACACCCTTGGGGCTGACCCATTCTAGTGATTACAAACCTGAAAAGACTGGGGTTGGTATATGAGTTGTTTTCTTCCTTGGAAATTAGCCTCGAGGCCTGGAGCTGAAGCAGAACACCAGCCAATCAGCTGAAGGAATGGCTTAGCTCTCTTGCAGGCTTACAGAGCTGCCTTCCTCCTAGTGCTGGGGAACAGGTCTGCTGAATTAAGACAGGGATACCAGCCAACCCCTAGCAATATCACAAAAGGAAACAGTAACAAAACAAAAACCATCATCTTACTGTTTCTCAGTAATAAGTTCAAGGTCTTAACACAGAGCCCTTAGATTTCCCAAGTTTCAAAATATGATTTTGCTCAGCTTTTCCTTAGCCACTGCAGACAGAAGCTTAAGTAGAGATCTTAACTGTAACTACAGGAGCAGCAACAGGGCAGCCACAGAGAAACCCAACCTCGGAACTGCTGCTTTCACGACCAGGATGGGCAGCTCATTGGCTGTTTCAACTTGACTGCCATGAAAAGGAAAAAATAACCAGGCCCACCCACTTACTCATCTTCAGATAAAGAAAATCAAGCGCCTAGCCTCCTCAAAGATACTATAATCTCAGGTAGCAGGTAAGCAGCAGCTCAGCCTCCATGCAAAGTATATATTCTCATTGGCTCCTACCCTCTTTCTGGTGACCTTGTGAGGTGCCTGTAAGACAGAATGAAGATGTCCCAAAGTCCACAGCAAGTCAGGACACCAAAGAACTGTGCAGCAATACCATGTTCAAGTGTCAAAAAAGGCCCAGCACACAACATTCTGTAACTTTTTTTTATTATTTTTTTCACTTTTTCCTTTTTTTTAAGCACTAGTCTGTGCTTTGCGATCAGAATCAAGACATTAACAAAGATCAGCTTCTCTGAAGAAAAGCATTTCTATAGAACAAAGACAGCTACATGTTTTGCTGCCAATACACAGCTCAAAGCAGAAAAAGAAAATATTTACAAAATACAAGGTTTTTTTTCCATTTTTGTTTTTGTTCTTTTTGTTGTTTTTTTTTTTACAATGCTAAAAGGGTTATTCAGAATTTTCAACCTTATAAATAGAAGAAGCACTTTATGCATAGGGATATGGTGCATTATTGTTTTTTTAAAGAAACAATGACAAACCATTTAACTTGCAAACAGAATCAAAAAGAATCACTAATGTTGAAAATTGTGAAAAAACCCCAACCATTAAGCAGCTTGCTTACTATTTTTATATGATTACAAAATGGGAAGAAAAAAGAAAAAAAAAGTCCTTATTGCCCCTTTTGGTAATGTGATCATACATGAGACAGGCACAAGGGAGTGATCACGGGGGAGCGATGGGAACCACAGCTGGGACCAGACAATGTTCCACAGGAAAGGGAAACTTAAAAGAGGAAGGGCTGAATTGACACTGACAGGGAACTGGAGGGGGAAGGAAACGACTGAACGAATCAGCCCGAGAAAACACAACACAGAAGAAATGGCTGCTCACTTCCCAGACCTCTAGTTTGCAGAGGTGGGAATAGAGGTTAAGTAGTCCTAACTCTAGCTTCATGGAACAGAACAGGGTAAAAAAGTCCAAGTGGAAGAACTGGTGTGCGTGGGTATGAATATGGCATGGGGCAGCAGACAAGAGGGCACGAAGGGGCAGGATGGGGACCTGAGCAGCCGCAGCCAGGTTAACTGCAGTTAAGGAGTCAAAACAGAGATGACCAAATGCAGAGGAAACCCCACATCAGTCTCCGCAATCTGGATGGCAGGGGAAGTCATTCTAGCAGGCTCTGGCGTGGTGCTTCAGCACAGATGGCCAAGGGAGACCCAGCCAGGAGGGCTGGAGCTGAGCCAAGCCACAGGTGGGAGGGGAGAAAAGGGGTGGGGAGGGTAAGAGCCCAGAGCAAGCTGCTTTCCCACCCTAACCTAAGGTGGCAATATTGAGCTTGAGCTTTCCATTCCCTCTGCCCACTTGGCTGTTCCACCCTGCCCACAGGTGCGAGGGAGAGGTGGTCATCAAACATCGCTAAGTCCAGTGATTCAACAGTGCAGAGGATGTGTCAGGACCAGGCCGGCAGGGTCTTATCCTGAACTTCTGTTTGCCAGCTGGAGGAAGTGCTCAGGTGTGTGACAACAAAACATGGAAACAAAACCAAAGCGAAACAAAAATCAAAATGAGGAAAAAAAAAAGTAGAATCTAAATTCCTTAAATTCACTAAAAACTGTGAAAATTTCCGGCATATGATGTTTGAATATCAAACGCAGAGATTTCTGAAGCTTTAATGCCAATAGTTAGTGAGTCTTTAGATACTCGTATCCCGCTCATCTGTGAGTTGGACGCTGAGCTGTGACTGTTGCTGCTAGATGCCGACTCTTGAGGGGGACAACGGGAGGTGAGGTGGGTGCCACCTCTGTCTCTCGACCAGTCTTGCTGCCTGAGGTGCGCCGAGTGCAGCGAGCTGCCCGTTCCTGCGCATCCAGTTGGTCCTCACACTCTGCCTGGGGACTGTATGCCAGGGGGAAGGTTCGCCGCTCCCATGGCTGGACAGACTGTGGGTAGACAAGTTGCCTTGGTGAGCACCCAGTACCAGCTGCCTCCTGCCCCAAAACATGTGGACTAGAGTCCCTGACCAGTCTCTCTGGAGTTCCTGGGTGGTTTGGGAAGACCCCTCACAGAGTGGGCGCCCCTTTTAACAATGGCCAGTTCCATTGTGCTTTTAGAAGGTCAATTTCAAGTGCAGCCCCTCCTCCCCTTCACAATGGGAGGGAGTCATGAAATGAAGATCCATCTTCAGCAGTGCTGCCCCTTCCCCATCTCACCCCCATCTGCCAACCCATGCAAAGGCAGCATCCCTTACCTGCTCATCCAGCCCTAGCTCTGGCGTGGAACAACGGGTGTCGTCACTGGCTAGGTGTCGTAGAGTGTCCCGTGCCACAGGGGTGAGGGGGGCTGAGTGCAGTTCCGGGCTGATGGGGCTCCTAGGGGACTGACCGTGGGAGAACTCCGACAAAGAGTGGCTACTACTGACATCAGGAGAGGGGGGTTGGGGGGTGGAGGGGTTGGCACTGCCCAGCTGGGGGGTTGTCCGGCCGTCTGATGACCTGTAAGACCTGTACACCAAGGAGTGCAAATCTGAGTGCCTGAGTAAAGGGAATTTCTAGTATATTATTGGGGGGTGGGGGGGGGGCACTGTAGGGGCATGAAAGCAAGTGTCCCACTAGGGAGCCAAGATAGACCAAGATAGACCGACACCAACAGTTCTTTCCCAGGAACCACAAATCCCTTCATGTCCTCCCACAGCCGAGTACAGAGGTGGCTATACAATATGACATCTAAAACTGTCATCCCAAGAGAAAGTCAGGGCTGAACAATGCCAGAGCTAATCCCTGCCCAATGCCTAGAATTCACAGGGGAAGGGAAATTAGTTCAGACTCTGAAAATTATAGTCGAAGGAAAAAGCAAAATTGAATCTAAATCCTTCTAGTTGAGAATCCCGAGGACTTCTGCAACTGTGAACAATAACTGGAGATAAGATGGGGCAGTTCCGTCAAGCATGACCACAGAACCATGCTCCACTGTCCAAAGGAAGGACAGCGTGTGGTGAGGCCTCCGAATGCCAGTCAGCCTGTTTCTCAGGAGACCAGGGTCTGACTGCTTATACTCTCACTGGTTGCAACAAACACCAAGAACTTCTGTATTCTCGGCTACTGCCAATGGATGAGTACGAAGATAAGCAAAAGCAACTGAGAGGTAGTGGCAATTCCATGGACACGGCCCAAATTCCCTGCCCCATCACCTGCTGCCCCGCCGCTGGGGTGGCACGCTTGTGGTCCACAGCCACCTAGCCCTCTCCATCTCCTCACATTTGGCATGCAGGGCGGCGAAGGCTGCATCAGACAAGTCCTCGATCTGCAATAGAGCAGCTTCAATGATCAACAATTTCTTCCAGAAAGCTGAGTTTAAGTATGGGTAGGTCAATTCTAGAGCCAGCCCCACCCCACACTAGACTCTTCCCCATCAAAACAGGAATGTGAGCTTGCATTTGACACCACAGGTCTGGATGTGTGCACCCATGTGTATGTATCTTCTTTGAGAGAGAATGGCCATGCTGTTACCTCCTCGTTCTCTTCGTCAGGATTCCCCTTCAGAGACCGAAGGTCGACCTCCCGCCAGCTACAAAACCAAGAAGGGACAATCGTGAGATGGCAAGTTGCCGGGGCAGGATAAACGTGTCCATGCAAGAATGAGAGCCATGCACCTACAAGTGACACTGCTTTCTGCTGGCAGGCTCTGCCCTCTCAGAGTTTGTCCTCCTTTGCCCTGGAGGCCTCTAAACGAGGCCCTACACTCAATATTCACATGGGCCATAAAACCAATGCAGGCTCTGAGACTGACAAAAACAAAGGAACCACCACTATTCAGCACCAGCAGATTGCTACCACATGGGATTGCATACACAGGATCACCCAATCTTCTGATTTATCAACAAAAGCTAGAAATAAAGATTCATACGTGAAGTCCTGCCTTGATGCTGATGACAAATTCAATATTTTAAAACATATTGTTGTGTCAAACAAAATAATGTCTATCACCACTTTGTGGCCTGTGGTCTGGTTAGACTTATATAATGGAATGAGAGAGAACTAATAAGAAATAATTTCACTTCTGTCACACACAACTTCCTCTTAAAAAGAAGACAAAACTCAAAGCTGGGACCCAGAGCTCAGTGACAAGAGACAAAGAAAAAAGGACAGTATCGGGAAGAATAAGGAAGCCGATTTATTTAGGGCCTCTACCTGGGAGTAAGGATTTCTTTGTATTGCAGTTTCTCTACACGGGTTGTTGCAGCAACAGACATTGGGATGACAATGTTGTTAATGTCAAATGAGCTCTCGCCCCTTCTCCTCCTTATTGGCTGCTGTAATACAAAGGTAAGTTTAAAAGAGAGGCACAATTCTACAAACATCAAAGCATACACCAGAGACTTAAAACAGGATCACCAATAAACAGGCACCAGGGTCCCATGGGTGAGGGCTGGGCAGCAGCTGCTTGCTTCTAGGAGATGGTCTCCCATAACAAATCCCTCAGGAGAAATATTAGGTGGGTCCTGATAAGTACCTTCTGTGCACAAGTCTCACTGTCCACCCTCCCGCTTCATCGGTTCATGTGAAGAGACTTCTGTGAATTTCACAGGGTGGGTATTTTGGGGCCTTGAGTCAGCTGTGGTTCCTATTCCTCCATAAACACCTTTACTATCCTTCCTCCTTACTTGAAAATAATTTTAATACACATTTTAAATTGATTCTTTTTTTAGAGAAAGAGGAAGAGAGATAGAGACATCAATCAGCTGCTCCTTCATGCCCCCTACCGGGGATTGAGTCTGCAACCCAGGCATGTGCCCTGACTGGAAATTGAACCTGCAACCTCTTAGTGCATGAGAAGGACACCTAATACTAACTGAGCCACTCCGGCCAGGCATCTCTCTCCACTTTAAATCCTTTCTATTTCCCCTTTTTATCCCCACCCATGACTTAGACTCACAGTAGCTCCTAAAAGCAATGCTTAAACCTAGTGGTGACTCTTCGGGTTATAAAGATGATTTCCCTTATCCTGAAAGATGCCCAAAAAAGAGGTCCAGTTCAATAGATCATCTAACCTTGGATGTTATGAAATCACCTCCTTCTTATAGATCTGAACTCTCCAGCTAAATCTGAACCCACCATCTGCTCAGCCACTATGTGATTTCCCTCTTTGTGGCTATTATTCTTAGGGGAAGAGCTGAGAGCTTTCTAGATGAGTGGAGAGAAACTGAAGAAGAGGACTGGGTTCTATAGCTCACTCCTGGAAAAGGGAAGTTGAGAAGATCAAACTCTTGGGAAAGACTAATGAGGATCCAATGAGAAGGTGGGCACCTACAGCAGCTGGGAGACCAAAGAAGGAATAAAGCCAAAGGGCTTGGTTTCAAGGATGGAGGAAAAAGTCCACTAGCAAACACCCTACCCTGCCACAGAGACTGGCAATTGAGCTGTGAGAGGCCAGAGGGAAACAGTGGGTGACAAACATGCTGCCATGGTGACAATACAGCTGGAAACACCTAAGAGACGGCATTCAAACCCAAACCACCAGGTGTGGTTGGCTCAGGTTAGTGAAAGAAGATGAGGAAGAGATTGTTCCCTACAACTAACCACTCTACTCTGTTCCTGGAGGGAGACACATAACTGACTCACCCCATCATTTCAGGACATTCTCAGAGAATGCTGAAAGGCAGTGCACTTCCTGGGCAAGGATTTTAGCTACGTTACCTATGACTTTAGGTTATCACAATGTCTTTCTCACCTCAAGTTCCTTCTCTATTAAGTGAAAATAGATCAGTGATTTTCAACCTTTCCTATCTCATGGCACATGTAAACATGTAAAATTTTGTGGCACACCCAAGAATATATTTTTTCCCAATATGACAAAAAAAAAAAAAAAGGGTATAATTTTGATTCAGTCACACCAGATGGATATGGTCGTGTTGGCTGTTGTCATTTTCTTATTTGACAATATAAGGGAAAAGAGGTCAGAGCCCTGGACTACATAGTCAGGTATTGCATGTTTTAAAAATTCTTGCAGCATATTGGCTGACAATCACTGGAATAGACTGTCATTGTCTGCCACACCTTTGTTGAAACTATATGTCCTACTATAAGAAGTGTTCCTTAAGGAAGCCTCAAGAAATAGCTTTCCATATATCTTAATCAAGAATGAATGCGAGCTCCGCTGGTATGGCTCAAGTGGTTGAGTGTCACTCCATACAACAGGAGGTCACTGGTTCAATTCCCAGACACATGCCCAGGTTTCGGGCTTGATCCCCAGTAGGGGGTGTACATGAGGCAGCCAACCGATGTTTCTCTCTCCATAAAATCGATTAAAAAAAAAAAAAAAAAGAATATGAAACTGCTGCCAGAAACAGGTATATATTCCCCCTAAAATGACTCGCCCCCATTCCATCGGATACTAATTTGGTCAAACGTAACTACTCTTCTGTTAGAATCAGAGGTGGAGAGCAAGTGATGGGAATGGACAGTGGTTCCCAAACCTGGTTGCACATCAGAAGCAAGACAAAGAGGGAGAGCTTTAAAAAATAAACATTTCTGACTCCCCTTTCTGACTATGAAATCAGAATCTTCAGGGATATTTTTAAAAGTCATTGAGTTGATTACGATTCATCCACTATCTTTTGTAAAGCACTAGCATACACACCTCTTCCTGCTCTCCGTCCCCCTAAATGTCTCTCCATGTCCTTCAGCTTCTTTACCTTATTTTAACTATCTGGCCTTTCATCACTTTATTAAATAAATCCAGCTTCTTAGGAAAAAAAAAATAAAAATGGCGGCAAGAGCCTTAATGATTAACACAGGGCTATGTATAAAATTTATACTTAATAAATAGTAAGTTCAGGTTTTCTATCAGAATTCAACTCTCTCTGAAATCCTTTTGTCTTTGGTTATCTACCTTTTGCTGATGGGTAGCTAAGTTTGTGACAGATGCTACATACACCTATTTAGACAAAATTTGTGGAATGTAGGAGGTGAAGAGGAAGGAACATAGAGCCTATTCGGAAAAGAGTTTTAAGAGCAAAGACAGAACAATGTGAATTCCTACCTGATCACAGTTACCTAGTGAGCACATTTTGTGGGCTTAGAAGTTTCTTGATGTCAGTTCTGAAGGGGCTTCAAAGCACCTGCATAAGGTGCCTCTGCCATGGGGTGCCCCAGTGGTCAACACTGTGTATGTAATGTAAGAGAGCGCCAGCTCTGCAGCCAGGCAGCCTGGGTTTGAATCACAATTATAACCATCACAAGTTGTCTTGCTTATGCAATTTATTTAACTTTGGAAAGCCTTAGTTTCCCTGTTTACAAAATGGGAATCCTTAACACCAACTACATCTCAAAGGCTGTTATAGAACTGACTGAAAGAACATGTGGAAAACACTTAGCACTGACACATTACAGTGACAGTGTTTTATTATTACTATTACATTATTATAATTACTACATAAAGGACTCTTTAGTACAGAAAGCCGCTACAGGTAGATGTGTTCAAGGAGGCACACCTTGAGGAACTAAAGTATTATAACGAAATTCTAATGTGTGTCTGAAATGGCTATGAGACCGGTTTTCTGGATAGAATGCAGTACTTATGAGGTCACTGTGAGTGTACCACAAGCAAGCACTGCCAGGGTGGCCTGTTGGATCTGTAATTCTGCTCTGTACCCCGGAAAAGCATGGGCTCTACCTTCTCCCTTCTGTTCCAGGCACTCTAACCTCAGTCTTTATTCTAAGTACTGTACTCCACTCACCAGTAGAGTAAAAGCTGGGAAATCCAATGTCTTCAATGCCCATAGGTATCACTCCTCTGTCCCTTGTCTTGGCTTACTTCTTAGACTAAGAGGGTTTTAGAGCCATGATATTGTTGAGTGCTACGTGAAACTCAGTCTCACAGATCTTGAATAATCATAGACCACTTTAAGGGTTTTTCTCTGCATCAAGATTTTTATGGATGGCTCAACACAGATACATCTCCATTATGAAAAACAACTCAACAGAAAAACAAATACCACCACTCTGATTTTAAAAAGACACGTAACACCCTAGCTGGTCTGGCTCAGTGGATAGAGCACTGGCCTGCAGAATGAAGGTCCCGGGTTCAATTCCAGTCAAGGGCACATGGCCGGGTAGTGGGCTTGATCACCAGTATGGGGCCATGCTGGAGGCAGCCAATCGATGATTCTCTCTCATCATTGATGTTTCTATCCCTCTCTCCCTTCCTCTTTGAAATCAATAAAAATATATTTTAAAAAAGTAAAAAGACACATAATATCATGATGAGTTGAGTCCCCATAACTGCCCTGGGCTTCATAATCCACTCTCTAAACTGTCCCAAAGAAACATTTGAATGAGCTGTAACTGCAGAGGGGCTGTCCGGCCAACTGCATGCAGGTACTTACAGATGTGCTGGCTGTAACCTGTGGGCTGGAGCTGGTGGATGCAGAGGTGTCCGATGAGGTGGAGAGCTGTCGCACCAAAGGACTGTGTGGTGAATGGTGGGAGGTTGCCAAGTAGCTCGAACTGCTCAAGTCTGTGTGATGCTTCAACACTGCAGAAGTCAACAGAAAAGAGGAATATGTGGCTACCTCTACCAGCTCTACTTGTAAATCCTCGCAAAGGCTAGGAATTCCAGCAATACACAGTAAAGGTAAAACGCTTTCTTTCTAAGCCTGGAGGATAAAAAGGTGAAGCAAACTGGTAAGGAAGGGGCTGGGCAGAGGTTGCTGCAGCAAGAAGTGGCCTGTATTTAGAAGCAGTAGGATCCCTCTACTCTGCCTTCCTAGAGTGAAGGACAAAGCTGGGGGCAATTAAGAGAAGCGCAGGCTGCCCCAGAAAGCCCCGAGCAGGTGCAAATGCAGGTAGAGGTGCCGGGCCTGGCCCTACCTTCACTTCTCTCAGATGAATGGTCTCGCAATCTCATTTTGCTGTGGTTTGGGTCATGCACAAGTGGTGGTGGGTTGGGCAAGCGCTCTGCTTTTGGCGCTGTCACTCGCTCCACCACAGGCACAGACCCCACATCGTCTAAGTGCTGCCTGTGGGTCCTGTCAGGCCGGGTTTGGTGATGGGACAGCTCTGAAGAGGGGAACAGAGAAAGAGCTGTGAAATATCTTCTCTTAATCTTATTTAAGTTCTGAGCTCTTGAGTTCTCTCTAGGCCAAGGATTAGACACCTGGGGCAGCAGGACAGTCCTCTGGGCTGATGCTTCTAGCAAATAGCAAAATGGGTAGGGAGCCCATGGGGTCCTCAACCAGAGAAATGTGACACCAGGCTACAGAAGACAGCCTATTCACAGATGGACCCAATGTCATGCCACTGATGGCTGGTCACTGAGCATTCTGGGTCCATCTGAAAAAATCCAAGACAAGTAGAAGTAGACTGTAAGCTGACTTTGTATAGTCAATTCCCAAACCCAACATACTGCCATAGCAAACCAGTAACTTGAGACTCTAAAAGGAATAGAAAAGGACTCCCCGGTCCCCTGAAACTTACTGGCTGTTGTTAGGAAGGAGTTGACCAATTTGTGCCTGTCTTTACGAGTTGGATCTGGCAGACTGCCTGGCATGGGTGTTCTGTGCTTAAGTGAAAATTTTTTGGGAGGTTTGATTTTGTCAAAAGGTTTATTCTGCCACTGAGATTTCAGCATGCTCTGGAAGTGCAGGCTTGTGGGAACATCTGCAAGAAACACAAAACACCTAAAGGTTAGTCTAAACACCGGGCCTATGGGATCCTATCTCATGAAGTAAGGTGAGTTCACCAGTAACTCTGGCTCTCCCAGTAGGCAAGATCTACATCACACCCTTCTTTTGTTGTTTTTAATATTCACCCCACAATATTTTTTACATTGATTTCTAGAGAGGGGGCGTGGGGACACATGGATGTGCGAGAGACACATTGAATGGTTGCTTCCCGCATGTGCCCCGGGGCAAAGGATCAAACCCGAAATCCTTGGGTGCACAGGACAAAGCCCCAACCAACTGAGTCACACCAGCCAGAGCAACATCACACCATTCTTTATTTGCCCAGTGGCATGATGACCTCGCAAGGCAAGCACTATCATATTGAACGGGTCACCGACCTTTTGGACCTCATGGACCACCAGTTTGGCGACCACTGTTCCAAAGGTTTCCTTAAACCAGCGGTCGCCAACCTTTCAGACCTCACAGACCACCGGTTGGCAACCGCTGATATAGAATATCTCTTTATCTGAATCTTATTGAAGGTCATTCTCCTATTCACAAGTAAGGCACTTTGGCCTTTTTTATTCTCCAAGTTCAACACCAAAATATATCTAAAACACCTTTTGTTAAATTGAAGTTTTCTGTTTATATTCTGATAAATTTAACTTTATTGGTTCGAAAGACGGATAAACATCCCGTTTCTATTCTTCTAGAGACTAAAACATTTAAACCTACTTCCATCAATATAGATTTATCAGGATATAACCATTCAACATCTACTCTCTCCTGTTTAGCAGGCACTGTACTGTGCACTACATCTTTCCCCTCCAATAAGAACTATAACATCTTCCCCCGCTTTCTTCTAGAGCCCCACCACCCCAAATTGAGATTATCTGTGTTTTTTTTAGCTGATTAGTTAATATTCAACATCACAAATTAATCTTTTTAGACTTATCTCAGACTTTTAAGGCTTTACTCCATTATATTCTAACACCCAGTGTTGCAGATAAGACAAACTGATTCTTATTCACTTGTAGGTGATCTGTTCTCTTTTAAGCTTTTGAAAAAACAAGCAAACAAACAAAAAAAGCTTGTTGTGGCATTAAACTGATTCTAATAGGTCAATGTGGAGAGAAATGCCATCAATACTGAGTCTTTGAATCCATGAACATGGTATCTCTCTCCATATTTTGGGGTTTTCTTTAAATTTCTCTCAGCAATGTTTTTCAGTTTTCAATGTATAGATCATATTTACATTTTATTAAGTTTATAAGTATTTTGTGTATTTTTACAGCACTTTAAAAATGTTCATCTTTTAATTAATTGTTCATTGGTAGAATAATAATGCAGTAATTTTTAAAATATACTAACCTTATTTTCTGTGATCTTGCTAAACTCATTACTAATAGTTTTTCATTGTTGTAGATTCCTTAGGATTATCTACATAAATAGTATTTCATCTACAAATAGAGGCTGTTTCCACTTCTTTTCAATCTATATGCCTTTCATTTCTATTTCTTGCCCTATTGTTCTGGTTAGATTCCTCTAGTGGCAATCTGAAACTTAGATTTTCCTTTTTGTAGTCTCAATATGCTGCAATTTCACCACAATAGACATAGGTGTGGGTTTTTTTTTTTTTTTCTTTCAGAATTCTGAAAAGCTTCCCAAGGTTCTTTTAAATCTGAGGACCAGCACATTTCTCTTTAGCTCCCAGTTCCTCCTGGGAACCATTAAACACCTGGGACATACTCAAAAGTTCTAGCCTCAGAGTCCATACAACTTCTGCAGCATAAAATGATGGCAATAGGCACCGATGGAGCAGAGGTACAAGAGGGGAAAATCCAATTTAGCTATTCCAAAACAAATTCAAATTCTGCACCCAGACAAATGCCCAGGTCTAATCCCTGCTTGTGTCCTTTGTTGGCAAAAACCTCCCTGTAACAACGCCTACCCCACAGTTATCCTGTTTTCCATCATTCAAAACATCCTTCTAAACTCTAGTCACTGATGGCCTGCCTTCTTTTTTCAGCACTATTACAAACATAATCTACTTAACGTATTTTCTAAACGTATGAGGGAGGGAGATCTATATGTGTTCAATATAAATTAGGATTGGGTGGGTGGGGGGCAAGAAAAGAGGAATAAATGATCATTTACTGAACCCATTACTAGGTGGCTGGCATTGTGTGTATATACCATTCAATCTTCCCAACAATTCCATGATGTAATCATCATTATGCTCCTTTTAAAGATAAAAAACCAGGTTCAGAGAGGTGAATTAACTGTCTTAGATTACACTGTTTAGTTAGTAAGAACCAACATTCAAAGTCAGGTTTGCACAATCTTAAAGCCCATGCTCTTCGCCACTATACCTAAGATTATTCTTTGGCTCAAAGAATGGAGAGGTTTAACTCTCAGGTGAAGACTGATGTTTCTCAAATTATTCCTAAGGAACTGGGGAGTACAGGGTATTTTTCAAGGGAGTTCTGCAGTTTTAAAGAATTTTACCACTCGTTCCTATAGTATAGACCATGGATTTCATGACATTTCAAAAACCAAGTTTGAACACTAACTAGATCTTTCAGGACTAGAATAAATACTAAATAGAATAGTTCTGCCTGGCTGGTGTGGTTCAGCAGTTGAGCATCAACCCAGGAACCAAGAGGTTGCCAGTTCGTTTCCCAGTCAAGGCACATGCCCAGGTTGTGGGCCCAATCCCATGGGGCAGTGCAGGAGACAGCCAATCGATGACTTCCTTTCTCATCGATGTTTCTATCTCTCTATCCCTCTCCCTTCCTCTCTGAAATCAATAAAAATATACTTTAAAAAAATAGTATTTCCATTTTCAGGGATGATTGTCCCTAATGGGCAAGCAATCTTAGGACCAGACATTATTTTCTAGTTCTGAGAATAGACCACTGGCCCTTAGGAAATAAAGCATTGTCTAGAGGCATTCTGAAAGCTGGGCCAAGTTGGAACATACACAGGTGTAAGAAAGGGGAGAAGACACTTCCCTCTATATCCCAGGTACCCCTTTGTCACCAGAAGAGTTACTCCGACTTGGAAAAGGCTATATAATGGGACTACAAAACCATAGTGATTTAATTTTTTCCTTTTATTTTTCTCAGTCACTGCTCTCCCAAAATGGAAAATTAAGCCAGGGGGAAAAGGAGACAGTGAAAAAAAAATCAATGGACTGGAAGCAGACCTGGATTCAGGTCCCAGTACCATCATTGAATAGGAGGGAAAAACAAGAACAAGTAACTTAACCGGGCATTAGCTTCTCTGTCTGCAGATGAGGCAGCAGGACTAAATCAGGGCTGGTAACCTAGCTCTCCCCTCCGCTCTCTACCAGAACATAGGCTAAGCAATCACAGTTACTGCTGGACCCAAAGACTTCAGACTCTTCTTAAAAAATTAAATCCAGACAGCCACTATCAAACAATTCAAGTAAGCACAAGGGAGGACATGCTTGGAGTTGAGGTAATAAAAAGAACTAAGAACTCCTGCTCCTACAAACCCACTGAATAAGCAGTTAGGGATAATAATGACCTACTAGCATTTAGGAAACTCAGGCAGCTATACTTTCCTGGAAGTATGCTGTGTTTTAAGTGCTTTCATATAAAAGTGAACAGGTAAACCCTCCAGTCAGTGATCAAAAATGATCTCGTAGGAATTGCTGATGTGAACTCATGCTCTACCTGAAGAAGAAATTAAACCTAGGATCCACGTAGAGCTAAACCTATGGAATAGATTGGATATAGAGAAGCTGAAAGTAAGTAAAGAAAAAGATATGAAATGGAAGAGAAAATGATAGGGACCCATTCAGCTAGAGGACTTCATACATTCTATACCTTCACAGGCAATGGCATTAAAATGCTATTATTAGAGAATAAAGATTGCGATACTTGATCAGGTCAGTAACAAGAAAACAAAAGTGATTACAAACATCTTAAGTTACTATTTCTGCAAACAAAATGAAAAGACCTTGACTACAGGCTCACCAGGGCTGATTCATTTGAAGGTTTTGCTCATACTCTTCCACCATTTTCTCAAAGCACACTTTCTTGGGGTGTTTTGCAATGCTCACTTCCTCCTCCTGCTGGCAAGTTGTGGTAGCCTCCAATACAGCTAGTTGCTTTGGCAAGCTCTCTCAAAACACAGATCTTCTTTGCCAGCAGGTGGTGCTCTTATTAAATCCAAACCTAACAAACATTGTTTTCCCCAAGGTTATATATCCTCTGCATTTCAAGCTAAAGATTAACCCGGATTAATTAAGGTGGTAAGGAAAAAACCGCTTCCTTCTGGAACACTAAAAAGTGATTACAACCTAATGCCTCCACATTCCTGCCTGGTTTACAGATCCTCAAATTCTACCATCTCTAGCCACACTTAGTGGGAGTGAATGAGGTCAAGATGGGAGACAAATCTAGTATTGCGAGCCGCAGTTGGTTCCTATCCTCACAAACTACACAACTGGTTCTACTTAAAAATGAAGAGGTTGCATATAAGCATAACCAATGGACGCAAGACACTGGGGGTTGAGGGCATGTATGGGAGTGGGGTGGGGGTGGGGGACAATAGGAAGATATGTACACATGTAATACCTTAAAAAAAAAAAAAACACAGAAAAAAATAAAAATAAAAATAAAAATGAAGAGGTTGCAAAAAGGTGACCCTGATGCACATCTGACCCACACAGTATTATTCTGGCTGCTAGTCTTCACTGTTATTAATTAATTATTCTGCACAATGATACACAGAGCATCTCAATACTTTAGGGGGAACTATTCAAATAGGATGGTGCCCTGTGGACTTGTGGCCCTGCAAATCCTCCAGTTTACAAATAGACTGCATTCTGAATGTGGGAGTTGTTAGGACAAAGCAAAATTACCCGAATAAGAACAGTATTAATATAGTATCTAGGACCCCAGGTCAACTCACAGAAAGTCTAATTTATCCATAGGCAACTATGTTCATCCATCCAACTTGGTATAGTAAAAGATACATAAATATTCTCCTTTATATGAATTCTCTTCAAATAAGGAGAATTTAATGACCATTTCTTGTTCAAACCCGTGTGTCACGGTTAGGAGCTCTGTGTGTATATAAGACAAGAGACAAACGGAGAAATAATAGAGGCAGGCAGGAAAATGATCTTTCCTTCTCTTCTCCCTTATTGCTACCTCGAGTTGCTCGGAATGGGATGGAGTGGGAAAGTATAAGGGCAGTGGTTAGATCTATAGATATGATGCAGTCGGGACAGTTAATAGGGAACTATTAGCTATTTGATTCGAGTCAAGGGCACATGGAGGAGACAACTCACAACTGTTTATGGTAATATTGTTGCTCACCATGTTTATCAGTTCATATTCAATGAGTATGGAAGAGGCCTTATGGGAATCAGAATGTAACTACCAATATAGGCTTCAGACTTCTTTTTCAAATATGAGACTACACAATTCAACATAGTAAACCTGAGAGAGTAATCCGAGAACTGTTCCTAAGTCTTCCTAGTGGCTTCATCTGCACCCAGTGTGTGGAATCGAGTAGAAACCTGACTTCTCTTAATAACTTGGCTGGAGAGGAACACAGAATAGAGAAAAATGAAGGTCAGGCATCAGATGACCTGAGTCTGAGTTCTACAGCTATCTAAAGTCTTTAGCCATTTAGCCTGAGATAAAACTACTACCTCTCCAAACCTATTTCTTAACCTGGAAAGCTGAAAGCAACACCTTACAAGATTACTGTGAGAAGCAATTAAGGCAGGTTGTGAGAAAAGTGCTTTTTAAACCACAAAATGCTATACAAATAGCAGGTGTATGAGCTATAACCCAAATGGTAAGAGAAGGTAGAAGTGAATGACCCTGAAATTTGAAGCAGAGGAAAATGTTTTAGTGTCTTCAATTCATTCTGTTTTAAGCTAACTTACAGCTCCTACCATTCCTGACCTAAACCCCTGCCTAGCTTACTATTCATATGTTCCAAGTTTTCTAAGTATTTCTACTGCTGCTAAAAGTAAATGACAGCAAGAATATTATACCATGTCCTTGCTTTAGTCAAAAAGAGTTTTGATAACAAGTCAGGGAGTAGTTACAGAATTTAGGTGGTTAAGAGAGAATTCAGCCCTAGCCGGTTTGGCTCAGTGAATAGAGCATCGGCCCACAGACTGAAGGGCCACGGGTTCGATTCTAGTCAAGGGCACATACCTTGATTGCAGGCTCGATCCCCACCCCGGTCAGTCAGGGCAGGCGCAGGAGGCAACCAATTGATGTGTCTCTCACAAAAAAATGTGTCTAACGTCAATGTTTCTTTCTCTCTCTCTGCCGTCCACTCTTTCTAAAAATCAATGGAAAAAATGTCCTCAGGTGAGGATTAACAAAATAAACAAAATAATTCAGTAATTTAAAGAAAAAATATCAGTAATGATTTTAAAAAAAATGCTTTTACTGATTTTAGAGAAGAAGGGAGAGGCAGGGAGAGAAGGGGAGAGAAAGAGATACATCAATCAGTTGCCTCTCATATGCACCCAAACCAGGGATTGACCCCTCAAACTTTTGGTGCACGGGATGACACTCACCAACTGAGCCACACTGGCCAAGGCCTATTAATGGTTGTTGTTGTTGGTTTTTTTTTTTTTTAATCTATTTTTATTGATTTTAGAGAGGAAAGGAGAGAAACATCAATGATGAGAGAGAACCATTGATTGGCGAGGCCTCCTGCATGCCCTCCACTGGGGACTGAGCCCGCAACCCAGGCATGTGCCCTTAACTGGAATCGAACCTGGGACCCTTTATTCCACAGGCCAACACTTTATCCAATGAGCCAAACCAGCTAGGGCACTGATTGTTTTAATAAATAAAGTTTTATTATAACACAGCCACACCATCTTTTTACATATTGTCTATGGCTGCTTTTGTGCTACTATGGCAGAGTTGTGTAGTTGCATAGACTAAACATAGTATGGCTCCAAACATCTAAATTACTGAGCATCTGTCCCTTTAAGAAAAAGTTTACATATCACTCATGCTAAAACATTTTTTTTCTCTTACAAACAAGTAAACCTTACATCCCACAATTCTCATTCCTCAGAGCCCTATTTCAGTTATCTTTTAAGTATTCCTATCTCAATTACCCTCCTTGAAAAAAAATTGCACAGACTATCTGTGAAGTGTTATAAAGGACAGAATAGGAGAAAAAACATGGTCCCTTACCCTCAGGAAGCTTACAATTTAAGTAATGGAACGTAAATTTAAAAACAGCCATAACATAATAGATAAAATACCAGTGATCTGAAAGGAAATGCTTATATCTGTAGGTTGGAGCCAGATCCTGAGACTTTTTGAAAATGAATGAAATAATCCAGATTATGAAAGCACTGGATTCTTGCAGGCAATATCTAGAGCAGTGGTTTTAACATTTTTGCTCATGGACTTGCACCACATGAAATGCAATTAAAAAATCATAAACTCAGAAATATTTTAATCAACACCTTGACATGTAAATGTATTTAGCTTAATTAGCTGAAGGAAAAATCTTTCTTTTAAACACTAGTCCAGTGGTCGGCAAACTGTGGCTTGCAAGCCGCGGTTTGCCTCTCTGTTGACTAATGAGTTTGCCGACCACTGCCTTAGTCAATCAGACTTTTAGTTAGAATAAAGTCTAACTTCAGTTAGTCTCTTAATATTTAGTCTAAGATGACAAACACAGAATCTACACAAAATAAGGTAACTCCATCTTCATTAATTTTTTTACTTAATTCCCACAGGATTCTCCTTCAGGAGCCATGAATTCTTGGAAATGGTCCCTTTGGTGTCCCTACTGCCTAAAGTTTTTATATTCTGGGGCAAGACCCACATTGAGACTTAATATGAAAAACCAAAACAGAAAAGAGACTCAATATGGGGTAAGAGGAAAATTTTCTTTTGTGAAATGGGAGAAGAGCAATTATTTAAAGGAAAATTGGCAAACACAGAGGCTTATCAGGTAGGTTAGTCTTAGAAAAATAGTACATGCTAACAATGAACAGCTATGCTCAAGTACACCTTGGAAAGCCATCATGTAACCACCCCCAGTAATACACCCCAAATATGAAGACATTCTCTCAGAATAGTGCTGCCCACCCTATTATAACATCATGTGCACACAGGCAATACATTTTTAAAGATATACAGGGATATAAAAGACCACTTTGCTTATGGCTGAAGGCAACTGTCCTTATCCCCGCCTCGCCATTTGAAATGCTGGGAGAAATCTCTTAGCAAATCTGATGGATCTATTGCATCCTATCTATAAAATTCTGAGAAGACCGTTGACAGATAGCAATACAATCATAATATTTGAGTTGTACCAAGATCTTGGCTGACTGACTTCCATTCACTTTCGACCCTTCAAGTCTCACTTATTAGATTACTAGTGGCCCGATGCACGACATTTGGGCGGGTGGGGGGGGGGGGACGGGGGAGACACACGGACGGGGTTGTCCTTCAGCCCAGTCTGCGCCCTCTCCAACCTGGGATCCCTCTCACCTTCTGGGACTGCTGGCTCCTAACCGCTCGCCTACCTGATTGCCCCCAACCGCCCTGCCCTGCCAGCCCGATCACCCAAAACCGCCCTCCCCTGCCGGCCCGATTGCCCACAACTGCACTCCCCTGCTGCAACCCACCTCCTCTGCACAAGGCAGTGGAGATGCTGGGACCGGCCTCCTCCGCACTGCGTGGAGCCGCAGGACCCCCAGGCCTCACCATGCATAGTGGCTGCTGGGCACCACCTCTGCTGTGTGTGCGGCCATCTTGTGACGAAGTCGCACGCGAGGACCGCCTAGGCTTTTATTAGTATAAATAGATATTCTGTGTCCTTTCTTACCATCTGGAAATGCCAGAACTGGGTGAACACAAGAGTCCAATTGGGAAAGGCGTTCCAACAGAGGGGCTTCGTAGTGGATTTCTGGAGGCATGGTGTTGGCACTGCCTGAGCCACACAGTGCACAGAAGGGATTCACATCACAGCCAGAGCGTATTGGGCTGTTGCGATGAACCTGCAAAGAGCCAGGCAAAAGTGACAATTGAGTGTCTGATAAAAACCCCGCTCCCCACTCATTACACCAAAGATTTAAAAGGCTCTTTCTAGATATCTATATGATACCGATAACAGAAGTTTGATTAGTTTGTTAACATTTCCATTTCTCCAACACATGAACCTTCAAAGTAATTAAGTAAACTTGCTTGTGATGAAATCCAGGTTTTTGAAGCCCTAAATGCTTACTTAGGTATCAAACTTGTTATACTTTAAAGCTATTGAAACAGTTTTCTAAGAACACTTTACAAAACCTACATGTTTCTACCACCATCATGGTTCTCAACCCTCTGCTAAAGTGAATAGTGGGCTCCTGATTCCCTGGTAGGACATGACTTAACTCTCCCCAGCAACTTAATCTACCTAAGAATCTTATTAACCAATGACACCTGACATCTCTTCCTAAAAAGACTTTCAGGTAGTTTCAAATAAGGTGGCAAGTTTTCCTGGACTACATGGAACTCATTAGCTATACTTTAGAAAAGACTAGCATTTGCCAAATCATGACCACCACTCCCCGCCAGCCCCCAAATTAAGTGGCAGCACACAGTCCTAGAAGAAATAACTTGCCTGTGGAATGGCACTATGAGAGGGGATGCTAGGAACAAGGGTGGTATCATAATCTATCTATATAAAAAGCCAGTGGCCATTATGACCAGGATGACCAAATGACTGGTCCAGCTCTCACAGCATGGTGGGGCGGGACCACAGAGGCTGAGTAGCCTTATGGGTTGGGGGCTGTGAGCATGGAGCTTCATGGGGCAGCCGAGACAGAGGAGCATCATGGCATGGGGGCAGCTGAGGAAGAGGAGCCCAACGGGGCAGGGGCTATTAGTGTGGAGCTTCGTGGGGTGGCTGAGGCAGAGGAGCATCGTGGGGTGGGGGCAGCGAGCATGGAGCATCGTGGGGTGGCGGAGGTGGAGGAGCATCGTGGGGTGGCTGAGGCAGAGGAACCCCACAGGGCATGGGCAGCAGAGGCCAAGGAGACTCGCGGGGTGGGGTGGGGGGCAGTTAGCGTGGAGCTTCATGGGGCAGGGGCCACAGAGGTGGAGGAGCGACGCTAGGCGGCAGACATGGCCCTGACTGCAGCTAGGCCTTGGGACCCTAACTGTGCACAATTTTGTGCACTGGGCCTCTAGTAAAGACAGAAGAGTAGCATCAAAAATCTGTTATCAAAAATTCTGTAACACATTGGAGAAACCAAGATGGCAGCATAGATAAGCACCTAAACCGCTGCCTCGCACAACCATTTCAAAACTACAACTAAAAGACAGAACGGACACCATCCAGAACCACAGGAAAGCTGGCTGAGTGGAAATTCTACAACTAGAAGGAAAGAGAAAAGCTCACGGAGAACTGGAGGAACAGCAAAGGGTTGAGGTACGGCAAAGGGTCTTTGTGCGCGCAAAGAGGAAGGGCGGCTGAGAGCCTGGCTGACTTTCTCTGGCGGGAGGGGGAAGGAAGCCCCCGACTGCACTGAACCCCGGTTCCAACTGCACTGAACCCCAGTTCTGGGCGAAACCCCGTGGACCCAGGCTCATACAGGGGGAAGTCTGGACTGTCAGGTAGAAAGGTACTCGGAGACTTGGAGACCCAGGGGAGGGGGTCTGGAGGCGCAGGCGCCAGTGCGCACAAAGACTGAGGGGGTTGCCACAGGCTTTCCCTAGAAGGGAGTTGGAAGCTCCTGACTGCACTGAACCCCAGTTCCAGGCGAGCCCCTGGGGACCCATGCTCTTGTGGGGTGGGGTGGGGGGTGGGGGGAGAATCTGGACTCTTGGGTGGAGGCTCGGGAGGCGGGGAAGGCAGAGGTCTGGAGGCGTGCGCGCGCGCAAGGGCAGGGCTGACGGGAAGCCAAGACTGTCTGCTCCACCCCATCCAAGCTGAGCACAGAGTTTTGCAATTTAGCAAGTCTAATCCTATAAGGCTGTCTCCAGCACCAAACTTCTCCCAGCGTAGACACAGCTGATCCTCACAGCCAACTGGCCTGGAGGTCAACTCCTCCCAGTGATACCAACAAAAATCAAGACTTAACTACAACAAGGCTGTGCACACAGTCCACAAAGGGGTGAACCAAGAGTGTCTACCTCAGGTAACTGGGAGGCCAATCCACTGGGCCATATAGGAAACCTAGCACACAAAGCTACCCTACCAACTCAGGGAAGCAGTGAAAATGTGGTGACAAAGAAACAGATCACAAACGAAAGAAATGGAGGAAAACAAATGACTGGATATAGAATTCAAAACCACGGTTATAAGGCTTTTCAAGAATATCCTAGAAAAGGCTGATAAATGTAACAAGACCCACGAAGATATGAAAAAGGACCAACTAGAAATTAAACATACACTGACTGAAGTAAAAAATATTATACAGAGACCCAACAACGGACTAGAGGAACGCAAGAATCAAGTCAAAGAATTGAAATACAAAGAAGCAAAAAACACTCAACCGAAAAAGCAAAAAGCAAAAAAAAAAAAAAAAACCCCAAAAAGTTGAAGATAGTGTAAGAAGCCTCTTGGACAACTTCAAGTGTACCAACATCCGAATTATGGGGGTGCCAGAAGAAGAGAGAGAGCAAGATACTGAAAACCTATTTGAAGAAATAATGACTGAAAGCTTCCCCCACCTGGTGAAAGAAATAGACTTACAAGTCCAGGAAGCACACGGAACCCCAAACAAAAGAAATCCAAAGAGGACCACACCAAGACACATCATAATTAAAATGCCAAGAGCAAAAGACAAAGAGAGAATATTAAAAGCAGCAAGACAAAAACAGTTAATTACCTACAAGGGAGCACCCATACGATTGTCAGCTGATTTCTCAACAGAAACTATGCAGGCCAGACGGGAGTGGCAAGAAATCTACAAAGTGATGAATAGCAAGAACCTACAACCAAGATTCCTCTACCCAGCAAAGCTATCACTCAGAATTGAAGGGCAGATAAAGAGCTTCACAGATAAGAAAAAGCTAAAGGCACAGATAAGAAAAAGCTAAAGGAGTTCATCGCCACCAAACCAGTATTATATGAAATACTGAAAGGTATTCTTTAAGAAGAGGAAGAAGAAAAAAGTAAAGATAAAAATTAAGAACAAAAACAAATATCTATCAACAAGTGAACCTAAAAATCAAGTGAATTAAAAACCTGATGAACAGAATAAACTGGTGAATATAATAGAATCAGGGGCATAGAAAGGGAGTGGACTGACAATTCTCAGGGGGAAAGGGGTATGTGGGGGGTGCAGGAAGAGACTGGACAAAAATCGTACACCTATGGAGGAGACAGTGTGGGGGGAGGTAAGGGCAGAAGGTGAGGTGGGAACCGGTGGAGGGGAGCTATGAGGAGAAAAAGGAGAACAATTGTAATAATCTGAATAAAGATTTATTTTTTTAAAAAATTCTGTAACAACGGCAAGAGCTAAATTTAGTTTTAGCACTGGTATCTCTTTAAAGCTGTTTATCTTTATGGTCGTGTATAGGAGAAAGATACCTATGAAAGATACATTTATGCTCTTTATCAACATTCCTCAAATGCCTATTTTTTGCAACCATATAGATGGATGGCATGCAAAGAAGGTCCTGTGAAGGTTAGCTGTATGACCTTTGGTAAGTTATATGGTCTCCTCAAATGTATTCATCTACCTATCTATATAAAAGCCTATTATGCAAATTGTCCCCACGGGAGTTCGACCAGGAGTTCGATCGCTCGCTATGACATGTGCTGACCAACAGGGGATGGCATGGAACAAAGGAAGGCCCCACCCAGCAGCCGGAAGGCCCATATCGACCCCAGTCACCAGCCAGGCCTATGGACCCTACCCTGTGCAAGAAGTTCGTGCAGTGGGCTTCTAGTCTGTTAATAAAGGTCCAGCAATATCAACTTCATAGATTGTGGGAAAGGTAATATATTTCATAAACTGTTAAAAAGCCCATAAGTGCTAGCTAAACTAGTATATGGCAAGATTTCTCAAAAACAGCACCTACTGATATTTGGGGCTGCATAATTCTTTGTTGTAAGAGCTGTCCTCTGCACTGCAGATAAGTAGCAGCATTCCTGGCCTCTGCCCCTGGTGCAAGTAGCACTCTCCCTTCTTACCCCTGTGTTACAATCAAAAATGACTACAGACACTGCCAAATGTTTCCTAGGAAAGCAAAAATGTTGAGAACCACAAGATTCAAATTATGGTCAGGCCACCTAGAAAAATTCAAAGCGTGGGCTCCTATTAAATATTAATAGTGAAAAATAAGAAAGCTTTTAAGATTACTGCAGTCAAGGAAGAAGGACTCAAGAACAAACCTGAAGAAGCTTCTACTAATCAAAGATGACAATCTGAACATCAAAAAATTTCAATGCCTTAAAATAACCCAAATAAGTTTAAATCAATGACTTCGTAATCTATACACATCCCCCCTCCTACACCAAAGACTACATTGATTGCTCTTAGAAGATAATAGGAAACCAACTTGTTATTTTGAAAATTAGTGAACAAAAGGAAACAAACACGAATCATACCTTTTTCTGTATAAATTATGACTTTGGTTAAACCTATATTGCAAAAGGGTTACTTTCTCTGTATAGATATAGCCTCGCTAATAAATGAAACAGAAATGATATAAGTAGAATACCCCTAATTCTTCAACTCCTAATGAAATAATAGGTGCAGGCAATGACCACTAGAGGCTGATAACAAAAAAAGAGAGACAAGACATTATGTGACTTCTGATATAAATTCCCAAGATGCCTTTTTTTCCCTTGACAAAGCTCAAAATTAAATTTGTTCAAGCCTCTATATTCAACTACCAGTTTTCAGGAAATACAGCAGAGGAACACCACTGACTTTTAGTGAACTAAAAATAATGTAATTAATGAATGAATGGAAGTATGGATTTGTGATAAAATGTGGTAAAATGTTAATGCAGATAAATATACTGTAAAATTATTCAACTTTGCCATGTTTAAATAATTTCATAATACAATTTTGGAAAAGAAAACAATACCACCACAAGACTACTTCCAGCCATTAAGAAGTAACAGTGACCACATTAAACAAACAAACAAACAAAATTATCCTATATAATAAAAGACTAATATACAAATCAACCGAACAGCAGAACAACCGGTCACTATGACACGCACTGACTATCAGGGGGCAGACGTTCCAATGCGGGAGCTGCCCCTTGGTGGTCAGTGCACTCCCACAGGGGGAGCACTGCTCAGCCAGAAGGCCTGAGCCGGGAGCCTCTCCCACCTTCGCGGCAGCACTAAGGATGTCCTGACTGATGGGGGAGTGGGCTTAAGCCGTCAGTCAGACATCCCTCTCACAATCCTGGACCGCTGGCTCCTAATCGCTCACCTGCCTGCCTGCCTGCCTGGTCGCCCCTAACTGCACCCCCCTCTGGCCTGGTTGCCTCCAACTGACCCCCCCACCAGCCTAGTCACCCTTCACTGGCCCCACTGCCAGCCTAATCACCCACAACTGCCCCCCCGCCGGCCTGGTTGCCCCCAACTGCACAGCCCTCCCGCTGACTTGGTCACTCCTAACTGCCCCCCTCTGCCGGCCTGGTTGCCCCTCACGGCCCCCTTGCTGGCCTACTCACTCCATGCAGCCTGCTGTTCAGTCGTTTGGTCGTCCCTCACCAACCCCCCTGCTGGCCTGGTCGTAGGCAGTCATCTTGTGAGGGCGTGTGGGTCAATTTGCATATTACCTCTTTATTATATTATATAGGCTGTTTTTATTGATTTCAGAGAGGTAGAGAGAGAGAGAGAAACATCAATGATGAGAGAGAATCATTGATCAGCTGCCTCCTATATACACCCCACTGGGGATGGAGCCCACAACCCAGGCATGTGCCTTGACCAGAAATCGAACTGTGACCTCCTAGTTCATAGGTCAACGCTCAACCACTGAGTCATATGGGTCATGCAACAGTGATCAGATTTATCCCTCATCCATAAACAAGAAAAATGGACAACATATAGCTTACAATTGAAAAACACATAAAACAGCTTCTGTGATAGCCCCAGTTTTTTAATGGAGATACACTGCAGACTGCACAGCAGATAGAGGGGATCTAAGCAGAGTACAGTGGTTTCATGGAGTTGAGGAAACAAACCCCCAGAGGTAAAGTTTAGAAGCTCAGGTGACTGAAAATTGTGAAGTAGAATTCTTCAAGAAGAGAAAGCCATATAGAAGTCTTCATGGCATCCTCAATCTGAAGCCCACATACAGAGTGAAACTCCCATCAGGTAAGGTAAAGAACAAATAAGGAGCTGTGAACTGAATGATTCAGAGAGTTCACACAGGTGGGAGGCTTTTGAATTTTGACCAGGAAAGCAGCATAAAGCATTCAAGAAAGACCCCAGAAGATCCCTACTTATTAGTGGACTTAACTATCAAATAAACTACTCTACACCCTCCCTGGCAAAGAAAAAACTGTATCTCAAGGAACTTATTTGCCAACAAAACAAAGCCTCTTTAAAAGAAGATAACACAATCCACATGTCAAAAAAATAAAATTAAATGTCCAGCATCCAATAAAACATTGTAGATATACCAAGAGGCAAGAAAGTTACACTATAGGGATAACAATCAGAAAAAAAACAAGCCACAGATATGAAGGGATAAATGAGTTTTCACAACAAATAAATTATGAGGATAAGAGGTAGTTTACAGCAAACCAGAACTCTGAGGATAACTAGTAAGGCCAGAGTTTAAAAGGACAAAACAAAAACTTTAAGCTATTAAGAGAAATGTTAAAACAGTGACAATATTGAGCAGCCAAGATGCAGAGAGGGAAGAACCACTGAAGTGTGGAGGTACTTCTTGAGAACAATGGGAGATTTTAGAAAAGATGCTTAGAATTTGGTTGCCTTGATAGAGGGCCGCTTCTGGGAGCAGAGAAATTACTAGAGCTTTTGATGGTTCTATAAAAGGGCAGAAGAGAGAACAATAGACACTTGAGTGCCAAATTCCCAATATGACACGTCAGGTATTCACCCTTCCAAGGCATTTAGCAAATTCTGAAGCAGCGATGGGTTCGAAACTAAGCAGAAAGCCTCTGAAAAACAGAGAGCAGGTTTGAGGCAGTCTCACTTTGCTGAGGAAACTAGAATTAAGAGTTCAGGGGACAGGATACTGGTCAACATACCAGGAGTTTTCAGATGAGGGTTAAGAAACAAGGCTATGCCCTAAGAATGGACCAGAGAGGGACAAAGCCTCATCAAAATTGTAACCCAGGTGCAACTCAGCTCAATCCCAACTTGCACACTCAATTGTTCAGTCCCCCTTTATATATGCCTAGAAAAAAAAGTGGATCTGCACTGGAGAGCATCGAAGCAGCCAAAATCTCTTAAGAATATCTTTCATTGACTGAAAACAAAACAGAGTGCCCAGTGATCCAGATTTTGGAGTCAGCTGACAAAGATTTAAATATAAATTATTAATATGTTAAGGAAAAGATGGGAAAGAAAAATGAAAAGATTCAAAGACTGTGTATGTATGTGTGTGTGTAAATGAATCAAATGGAAACTTAACTCAATAAATTTCACATGAGGTACAAAAGAAGCGAGAACAAGAGAACTGGCAGATAGTTTAATAGGAACTAGAGAAATTAAGAAACAGAGGGGGGAACAAAATCACAGTAAAATACAGAATAAAATGTAAAGGGCTTGTAGGGCACTGTGACAAAGAACAATGTACTTGTTATTGTGGCAACCCAGACAGAGAAGACAGAATGGGGGGAAAATAGTATTTGAAGAGATAATGGCCCAGTTTGTACTAAAACTAATTAAAGACACAAACCCACAGACTTAAACTGCAAAACCCAACCAGAACAGAAATGCAAAGAAAATCACATCTAAGCATATCATAAAAGTGTTTAAACCATAAGGAAAAAAATGAGATAAAGGGGAAACCTATAAAATTACATTTAAATACTCACTGGAATGTATGGACCGTATCTGAATCTTGATTCAAACAAACTTTAAAAATCATTTTAAGAGAATCTTGGCCATCCTATCTAATAAGAGTAATATGCAAATTGACCATACCTCCGCTGCACCCACAAGCCATGCTCACCAGCCAATCAGGAGTGAGTATGCAAATTAACCCAACCAAGATGGCTGCAGCCAGAGAGAGCAGGAGGGAGGCTTGGGTTTCCCGGGCAATGGAGGAAGCCAAGCTTTCTGCCTGCCCTGGCCTGCCTTGGCCTCCACTTAAGGCTACAAAGTTTCAATTATAGAAGATAAATAAATCCCAGATACCAGGGCCTCTGCTTGGGTTGCCAGGGGGCATGGTCAGCCTGCAAACCACCACAGGCCCCTCACCCAGGCTGCCCCACACCCCAAGGGAACCCCCACCCTGATCCAGGACACCCTTCAGGGCAAACCAGCCAGCCCCCACCCGTGCACCAGGCCTCTATCCTATCTAATCCACCTACCTAATAAAAGAATAATGTGCAAATTGACCATCACTCCAACATACAAGATGGCTGCCCCCATGTGATCAAAGATGACTGACCCCATGTGGACACAAGATGGCTACCACAAGATGGCCAGCAGGGAAGGGCAGTTGGGAGGGACCAGGTCTGCAAGGGAGAGCAGTTGGGGGCAATCAGGCCAACAGGGGAGGGCAGTTGGAAGGAACCAGGCCTGCAAGGGAGGGCAGTTGGGGCCAATCAAGCCTGCAGGGAAGGGCAGTTAGGGGTAACCAGGCTGGCAGAGGAGGGAAGTTGGGGGAGACCAGGCCTATAGGGAAGGGCAGTTGGGGGGGCACCCAGGCCTGCAGGGGAGAGCAGTTGGGGGGGACCAGGCCTGCAGGGGAGGGCAGTTATGGGCAAACAGGCTGGCAGGGGAGCAGTTATACATCAATCAGGTTGTCAGGAGAGTGGTAAAGGGGTGATCAGGCTGGCAGGCAGAAATGGTTAGGGGCAATCAGGATGGCAGGCAGGCGAGCAGTTGGGAGCCAGCAGTCCTGGATTGTAAGAGGGATGTCCGACTGCCCATTTAGACCCATTCCTATCTGGATTGGGCCTAAATGGGCAGCTGGACATCCCTCAAGGGGTCCCAGATTTGAGAGGGTGCAGGCTGGGCTGAGGGACACCCCCCCCCCGCCCCGGGCACGAATTTCATGCAGTGGGCCTCTAGTCTGAATAGAATAGTCTCTGATAACAGTAGAAAATCACTGTTAAAACTACAAGTGTTACTGGTGGTAATAATCACCCACAACGCTGGAGATGGTACTACCTGATTCAATCTTAATATAGCCTCAACTTGCAATATACAGAACTAACAATAGTAGACTCTTTTACATTTTAGAAACTAGATCTCCAAGGAATTAGCTGATTATGCAATAAAAGGAACTAAAATGACAATGGAATAGGGAAAGATTTTGAAATTTGTGCCAAAAATTCTCATGGCTCACTTGATATAAAACAGTGAAAAATAAACTGTGGAATGGTTAAACAAACTATGGCATCACTTCATATGCAACATAAAAACCAAGTACTATGCCTGTTTGGCCCAGTGGATAGAGTCGGCCTGCGGACTAAAGGGTCCCGGGTTCAAATACAGTCAAGGGCATATGCACAGGTTGTGGGCTCAATCCCCAGTAGGGGGCATGCAGGAGGTATCCAATCAATGATTCTCTCATCATTCATGTTTCTATCTCTCCCTTCCTCTCTGAAATTAATAAAAATATATTTAAAAAATAAAATTAAAATACCAAATATTAATATTTAAAAATATGTATATACAACTCAAAAATCTATAGTATATACACAAAGCAATGAAAACAAATGTAAGTGTATAAAATATTGATAGGAAATGTGCAATCATTTGATCTTAGTTTATTTTTCTATAAAATTAGACTATTTTTGAACCTAAAATGGGATCAGTAACTAAGTCAATGTTGCAAGTATATCATATATACTTTATAATATCTGCATGTAGTCATAATTTAAGAATGAGATTTTAAGAAGTGAAAAATGTTAATAGGTAAAAGTTTCATTTTTAAACTTATTTCAGTATTGCCAAGTGTACAAATATCACCTACAAAGAGATTACAGAGCAGAAGGCAGGTGTCCTAAAATGTTTCTCTTGGAATTCTACTAATTCATGAGCATGTTTAATAGGTATTACTTTACAAAAGGTTCCCTTGCCAAATAAGTTAGGGAAACAAATTAAAGCATTTCTTCTTTTTAACAGAAGACTTTTAGGTCTTTAACATCTTTTATGAAACTTTGAAGTGCTCTCCAAATTGATTCACCCATCACATTTCACAAAAGTGTTTGATGTCCTGAAGGATCTTTATGCTTGTCGTCACTACACTTTACCCCTTGAACAACCCGAGTATGAACTGCGTGGGTCCACTTACATGCAATTTTTTTCAACAAATACAGTAAATATATTTTCTCTTTCTTATGATTTTCTTTTTCTCTAGCTTAGTTTATTATAAGAATATATAATACATGTAACATAAAAATATGTTAATCAACTGTTTTATGTTATTGGTAAGCTTCCAGTCAACAGGCACGTACCTAAGTTGCAGTCTCCTTCCTGGCCCGGGCCCTGCTCAAGGCACATGCAGGAGGCAACCAATCAAAGTGTTTCTCTCACATCAATGTTTCTCTGTCTTTCCCTCTCTCTTACACACTCTCTATAAAAATCAATGGAAAAATATCCTCGGATGAGGATTAAAAAAAGAAGAGAAAAAAGAAGTGGGGATGGGGTTGAAGAAATAAGAGAAATCCTATCTAATAAAGGAGTGATATGCAAATTGACCGTACCTCTGCTACACCAACAAGCCACGCCCACCAGCCAATCAGGAGCGAAAATGCAAATAAACCCAACCAAGATGGCTGCGGCCACAGAGAGCAGGAGGGAGGCTTGGGTTTCCCCCGCAAAGGAGGAAGCCAAGCTTTCGGCCTGCCCTTGCCAGCCCAGGCCTCCACTCAATGCTACAAAGTTTCAATGATAGAAGATAAAAAAATTCCAAAAAAAAAATGGTGGCAGTCACAGAGCTGGAGAGAACAGGAGGCTAGGGTTGCCCCCAATGATGGAGGAAGCCAACCTTTCCTGCACACCCTGGCATGCTTTGGGCTCCACTTAAGGCTACAAAGTTTCAATTATAGAAGATAAATAAATCCCAACAAAAATGGCAGCAGCCACAGAGCGAGCAGAAAGCTTGGCTCCACTCCAGGCTACGAAGTTTCAATTTTAGAAGATAAATAAATCCCAGATACCAGGGCCTCTGCTTGGGTTGCCGGGGGTGTGGCCAGCCTGCAAACCACCACAGGCCCCTCACCCAGGCCGCCACACACCCCAAGGGAACCCCCATCCTGATCCGGGACACCCTTCAGGGCAAACCAGCTGGCCCCCACCTGTGCACCAGACCTCTATCCTATCTAATAAAAGAGTAATATGCAGATGACTGTCACTCCAATACACAAGATGGCTGCCCTCATGTGGTTAAAGATCCTGCCCCCATGTGGACACAGGATGGCCACAAGATGGCCAGCAGGGGAGGGCAGTTGGGAGGGACCAGGCCTGCAAGGGAAGGCAGTTGGGGACGATCAAGCCTGCCGGGAAGGGCAGTTAGGGGTGACCAGGCCTGCAGGGGAGGGCAGTTAGGGGCAAACAGGCTGTCAGGGGAGTGGTTAGGAGGTGATCAGGCTGGCAGGCAGAAGTGGTTAGGGGCAAGCAGGAAGGCAAGAAGGTGAGCAGTTGGGAGCCAGCAGTCCTGGATTGTGAGAGGGATCCCAGATTGGAGAGGGTGCAGGCTAGCCTGAGGGACATCCCCCACTCCCCGCACAAATTTCATGCACCGGGCCTCTAGTATTATATAAGGGTACAAACTTACACTACTGGATATTAAAGTCCTTGAGATCTAATACATAGTATAGTGATTATAGATAATACAACTATATTTTAAAATATCAACTGTGATAAGAGACTAGATTTTTTTTTTTTTTTTAATCCTCATCAGAGGATATTTTTTCCATTGATTTTTCAGAGAGAGTGGAAGAGAGAGGGAAAGACAGAAACATCGATGTGAGAGAAACACATTGATTGGTTGCCTCCTGCACAAGCCCCAACCAGGGCCTTCGCTGGGGAGGAACCTGCAACCGAGGTACGTACTCTTGACCTGAATCGAACCCAGGACTGATGCTTTATCTACTAAGCCAAACCATCAAGGGTGAGACTAGATCTTAAGTATTCTTTTTTCACTGTTTCATCACAAAAAGAAAATAATTATGTGACATGACCTAGGTGTTAGACAAAGGCAATAATATATAAATATCACGTCAACATGTTATATACCTTAAACTTACACAATGTCACATATCAAATATATTTCAAAAACAAACAGAAAGCAGACCAAAGGGTACAGAAGATATGAATGCAATTTTAATAATCCCAAGATATGAGTTAAATTTAAAAACTGAAGTCAACAAACAGGATACGCATATACTCACACCCAAACAGTGTCTTTCTTAAGGACATGTGGACTACTAATGAAAGCTGAACTAGCCCTGGCTGGGTGGCTCAGGTGGCTGGAGCATCATCCTGTACCCCAAAGGGCTTCAGGTTCAATTCCATGTCAGGGCACATACTTAGATTGTGGGTTTGATCCCCAGTTGGGGCACATATGGAAGACAATGGATCTCTCTCATATCAATGGAAATGTATACTCAGGTGAGGATTAAAAAACAAAAACAAAAACTAAACTTAAACCACATATACTAATACAGAGATTTTTCTGATTTTTACAAAGAGTAAGGGGAAGGGGGGAGAGAGAGACATAGAGAGCGAGTGTGCGTGCGAGAGAGAGACAGATTGGTTGCCTACCACATGCACCTGATCAGGCCAGGGATCGAGCAATGGAGATTCAGACCCTTGACCAGAATATAACCTGGGACCCTTCAGTCCGAGGGCTGATGCTCTATCCACTGAGCCAAACCAGCTAGGACAACACAGAGATCTTGAAAAACAGTGAATACTATACAATAAAAGCCTAATATGCTAAGTGTCTGGTCATCCGGTTGGCCGTTCAACCAATCAAAGTATAATATGCTAATGATATACTAAGGCCACTTAACAGCTCGCTATGATGTGCACTGACCACCAGGGGGCAGACGCTCCAACCGGTATGTTAGCTTGCTGCTGGTGTCCGGCCTATCAGGACTGAGCAAGATAGGCCAAACATGCCCTGGAACCCTCCCATGGTCCCTCCCCAGCTGGCCAACCTCCCACGTCCCTCCCTGGCCCCGATCGTGCACTGGTAGAGTCCCTTGGCCTAGCCTGCGCCTTCTCACAATCCAGGACACCTCGGTGGATGTCAGAGAGCCGGTTTCGGCCCGACCACACAGGCCAGGCCGAGGACCCTACTGGTGCATGAATTTGTGCACCGGGTCTCTATTTAAAAAACAAACAAACAAACAAATCCCACCAACCAAGTAACAGAGTATGTACACCATGACAACATAACACACACACACACACACACACATTTTTATATAAACATTAAATGAAACAATACTGCATTCTGCTCATGGATACATGCATGTAGTAAAAATAAGAACCTGAACTGGGAGTATACATATCAAATTCATGACAGTTGGGGCAGGGAGCAGGCTAGAAGGGGTCAATGGAGGAAAAAGAGGGACATATGTTAATACTTTCAACAATAAAGATTTTAAAAAATAGATATAAAAAAATTCAGGGGGGCAACGAGGGAATAAGGACACATATGTAACATCTTAATCAATAAAGAAAAAAAAAGACACACACACACAACACACAAAATTCAGATAGAGGTTGCCTATGGAGAAGAAAGCAGGTGAAGGAGATAACAGAAAATAAAAGGAACATGGTTTATCTGTATTTTTCTTGTAAACATGAATTTCTTCACACAATAAATTTAATGATACATAAGAGTTCCAGGAAACAGTCAATGTGAGTGAAGGAAGTGCAACTATTTTAGAGCAAACACAAGAATTGAATTGGAAATAGCACCTATCAACCCATCTTCAAGATTCAGAATTGAGAAAATGATTCAACTACCATGTAGCAGAGACAAGGAACATACAAAGGCCAGTATACTGAGTAGAATAGTGTCTCCTCTCCAGACCCTGCCCCAAAATCCATACCCACCCAGAACCACAGAATGTGGCCTTATTTGTAAACTAGAGGCCTAATGCACGAAATTCGTGCAAGAGTGGGCCTTCCTTCCCCCAGCCGCCAGCAGGCACCCAGGACCTGGGCTTTTGTCACAGCCTCAGCTTCATCCAGAAGGTCACCCAGTCTAATTAGCATATTACGCTTTTATTATTAAAGACTACAGGTCTGGTGCACGAATTCGTGAATGGCTGGGGGGAGGGGCCACAGGAGGTTGGCTGGCTGACCCTGCTGCCCCCCTGGTTGAACTCCAGGTCATACTTCCAGTCGAAATCTTGGTTGAGGGGACATTTTGCATATTAGGCTTTTATGATATAGGACAGGGTCTGTACAGATGTAATTACATAGAAAGTAATACTGGATTAGGGCGGGACTCAAATCCAAGGACTGGTGTCCTTATAAGACCATGTGAAAATGCAGGAAGCAGAGATACAGACACACAGTAAGATGATCATGTGAAGACAGAGGCAGAGATAGAAGTTATGCTGCCACAAGCCAAGGAATGCTAAGAATTGCTGACAACCACTAGAAGCAGGAAGTGGCAAGAAAGAATTTTCCTAGAGCCTTCAGAGGCAGCAAGCACTGACACCTTGATTTCAGACTTTTAGCCTCCATAATTGTGATAGGAAACTAATAGTGAGTTTTTCTAGTGATAAACACAAAGTCTGGATAGTTCAAGTTACTTTTAAAGAACGATGAAAGAAAGAAAAATTCTACTGCAGAACAAAGGAAAAGAAAACAGCCCTAACCGGTTTGGCTCGGTGCATAGAGCATTGGCCTGCGGACTGAAGGGTACCAGGTCCTATTCTAGTAAAGGGCATGTACCTTGGTTATGGGCACATCCCCAGTAGGGGGTGTGCAGGAGGCAGCTGATCGATGTTTCTCTCTCATCGATGTTTCTAACTCTCTATCCCTCTCCCTTCCTCTGTAAAGAAATCAAATAAAATATATTAAAAAGTTACATGTGGGTAGTGGTTATCATATTGGTAAGCACAGAGTAGAATCAATTACCAATATAAAGGAATGAAAGTAAGATTGATACCAGTCTAATTCTATGCCAAAACAGAATAAACAGCTGCTCTCTCCCCCCACCAAAAGACAGCAGAAAAGGGTTTTCAGGGACAAAGGTTATGGTCTGAGAACTTAAAACATGATAAATTGTTGCTCTAATCACTGAAAAATTAAAAATCCAAATTAGGAACTCAATAAATGAAGGTATAAAAAAGACTACCACTAAATAATAAAGTGTTACAGTAAAAATAAGCCTTTAAATCTAGTTTCAAAAGTGAATATAAAATTAAAACTAGTCTCTATTTATATTTAATAAAACAGAGTTTCTTAAGAGATTTAAAAGAAACACCTAAATCTGCTTCTATGTTGTTTCAAAAAACACACAGAATACAAAATCCTAAAAGTACATGAAGGAGAAAAATGCATATACTGTATAACATTAATATAAAGAAAAGTTGAATGTAAGACAAAAACAACTACTGGAAAAAGAAGCTGTAACTATGAGGGCATAATTATATAGAACTTTATACTAGACAACAATGAAAATTAAAAAAAAAAACACAAAACCACATAATGGATTATAAATATTAGCAGAAACTCATAAAACATTTTGACCAAAATGCTATACTACACACTTGATCTTAGCCAAAAGGCCAAGAAAAAATTGACCAAAATGCTATAAAAATTAGTAACTAATAACAAAAGATTTCAAAAGAAAAACTAACCATTTAGAATTTGGAAACTCAATTCTTAACTCTTAAGAAAATAACTAAAAAACTCAAAGGCAATCTACAAATAGCAAAAGGAACACTTCCCACATCAAAGGCTATGGAATGCCATCCAAAACTACCCTCAGAAGAAAATTTAAAAAGTTAAATGCTTTTATTATTATAATAAAAGAAAGAACAGAAAAATTAACTAAGCCATCTGAATAAAGGCAAAAAAAGGGAGGGGGAGTGAGAAGATCACAGGAAGAAGAAATTAACAGCAAAAAACTGATCTTTGAAATGACTAATAAAATAGAAAAACTGCTAAAAGGTTAATCAAGAAAGAAGACTAAATATAAGTAAGACTAAGAAATGGATATAACCACTGATACAGGGATTTAACAATTAAGAATGCTTTCTATGAAATTCCATATGTGAAAATTTGAAAATATCCAAAAATGTAAGGCTATATTCATCATTCTCTGTTAATCACAAAATATTAGGTCAAAGCATTAAAAATTATTTTGTCTTGAGGACAGTTCATTAGTGCTTCTACTTTTATTTATTTAATCTCAATTTTTCAAATTGTATAGTGCATATATAAAACACTCATAAAAGTTTAAAGGTTGGTGTTCTAAGCACTGGATGATTTCTGAGTATTCTCAGTAGCTTTAATTCCTAAGGAACTACAATTTTCCACATGGCACTCTATTCTCCTTCCCAAAAGATTAGTACTGCAAAGTTGGGCCTCCAAAGTCTATCACAGGAATCCCCTATCAATAAAGAACACATCCCACTTGATATAAAATTATTCACTTTTAATACGAATTCATAATTATTCTGCTTCTTTAGTCCTCAACCACAAATACCATGGCACTAGGCCTTAAGAGAATGTCCTGTATGTCCTCAAGTGTGATGTAAGAGGAAAAAGTGGAGGCCCACTGGGAATTCTACAGAAGCTAACTTGAAAATTTATCCCAAAGCCAATCTTCCTATATAATTATACTCTTCCAACAGACTATGAAATTTTGAAATCATGCCAGAGCATTGCCAAACCATTTGATAAGAAATGCTATTTTTAAAAAATTAAAAAGTGCTAAGCCCAACCCCAAAATTTCAAGGCATATTATTTTTTCTTTTTAAAATACCACCTGTAATATGATTTACCCAATTTATATAAGCATTCACTTGACAAAATAAAAAGCAACCGGACACTGGTCCCAGACTTATTTTTAAAATTTGTTTGATCTAAAATCTCACTATCTAGAAACTAATGTTTTACATTAAGTCATAAATATCTACCTTACAGAAGCAGCAGGGCACAAAATAAACATGATATATACTATAAAAACTTCCCACTTGAATATTTCTTTACTGGCTTAGCTAATTCACTAATATCTAACATATTAGACCCTTAAAGTGATGAATATAAGTAGCAACATAGACAATTTATAATGATCAGCCCGTATATTACCATGAAATCGTAATATAGGGAAATAACCCAAATATAACACCTAACCATGACAGAAAGCAAGATGCTCACTCAATAAGCAAAGATCACTGATACTGGTAAACAACCAAGATAGAGAGAATGGCCTTTTGTTTCCGACTTTGGCAGAACTCCAGTATTTCTGCTATAACCAGCAAATGGTTTATTTTCCAAACTCAATTTATTTCTTTGTTTTATTTTCCATACAGCTTACTTTTGCATATGCCGGGATGATTGTTTCATTTATTTTACTTACTTACTTACTTATCACCCAAGGATATGTTTATTGATTTTAGAGAGGAAGAGAGGGGTAGGGAGGGAAAGAGGGAGAGAAAAACATCAATGTGAGAAACATTAATCAGTTGCAGATTCAGATAAACCTTCAACCCACTTATGTGCCCTGACCAGGAATCAGATTCACAAGCTTTTGGTGTATGGGACGAACAGGATGATGCTCCAATCAACTGAGCCACCTGGCCACGACAGGATTATTGTTTTAGAAATTGGTATTGGAATCAAAGGGTCTTTAGTATGCTCTGTGCGTCTCCTCTTTGCCTCACTGTTTTTGTTTTTTTTTTTAAATGTATGTGTACCTTCAAATATTAATGAGAAACCTGCAAAATATCTTATTCTTTTCTGGTATTTTGGTAGTTCAGGCAGTCTGAAGAATAAACAAGAGAAATGGTACAGCCTGACAGTTAATTTTCACTTATAATACTTTTCTTTAAAAAAAAAAAATCATGGTAACATAATTAGTTTAAATGCATACTATAACAAAATAAGCTAAGTACTGAAAATCAACTGTCCAAATATTAATGGTTCCAACAATTCTCTTCTCTACCCTCTCCTTGGTCATTAGTTTTTCTCATCAGCAAAAATATTATAACAGCTCTCTCTTAAGAAAGATTCCCCTTGAAACAGGCTATTTTTCTGCCTACCTTTACAGAAAACATTCTTTGACAGTATTATCTACAAGTTTCCTCAATTCCTTCCCTCCCATTCTCTCCTGTACCTACTCTGATCAGAATTCACTCTTCTCCCTCTAACAAAACTGCTCATAAAGTTCTCCAACAACCTTGACTCCCATCAAATCCAATGGTCAAGTCTCAATTTTTTGTAACTTGACCTATCTGCAGTACCTAAGAGATGATCTTTCCTTCCTCTCTGAAACACTTTCTTCACTTGCCTTCCACATACCACACTTAGTTTTCCTTCTACTTCACCAGTCACTCCACTCCTTCCTCCTACTCCCTCCCTTATCTTTCTTATCTACAAGCCTTGGAATGCTCAAGGCTTAATTCCATCTGAGCAACCAGAGGTTCCTCATTCCTTTCCACTGCTGCATTTTTTCTTCCCCAGCATTTAACATTATAGGACATAACGTAAACTTCATTTATTATTTTTTTCATGAGATTAAGGATTTTTGTCTGTTTTTGTTTAGTGTATTCCCAGCACATAGAATAGATATAGCTCATCGTAGGAGCTCAATAAATATTTTTGGATGAGTGAATGAACAAACAAAAACAAGTAATAACAGCAACAGCCACTCTGTACTAGTAACTTATGAGGCAGACATCCCAATAAGCAAGTTACATGCATTTCATTTAACCCTCAACAACCCTATGAGCTCTCAGAGGCTGGAGGTAGAATAGGGGTATTGGAGGAGGTATTAACTTGCCCCAAATCACAAAACTAGTGACAATGCCATGATTTTAACCCAAGTTTATCCTCTTCAAAATTAATACTCTTAACCATTACATGACATTAATTTTACTGGAGTATTAATTATTTCATTAGTTTTGGAATAAATTCAATTTTGCTATTTGAAGAGTCAGCAATCAAACTTCCTATAGTTGTGAATCAACCTCCATTTTCCCTGTGAAGACCTTCATTTAGCAACCAATTTAGAAATTTTAATGGAAACGCATATTTAAAGGAAAAGCATTCCACATTGCCATTTTTAGTGATACCAGTACAAATGAGAAGACACACCTATGTTTTTCAAAATGTTGATGGCAGCTTTTCAACTTCCTCTCTCCCATTTAGATTAAAAAGCTCAAGCCAATGGTTTCCAAACCTGGCTGAAGAGTCACCTAGGAGTTTTTCATTTTTTAAAAACAAGATTTCCAGGTCCAACTCGAGAGCAAGTGAATCAGAATCTCTGGGAAACACGGTTAAGGAGCCTAGTATTTTTTTAAATTCCCCAGGAAACCTTGGTGGTTGGCCAAGTTTGGGAAACACTAGTTAAATGAAGCAAAGTTGGCAAAAGACTAATCCTTCTATCTGAGCATCTGGCTCATGGTTTAATAATGATCAAACCTCACTGGTACTGACCTTCTTGGAAAGAGGAACGATGCTGTTGGGTCGAACAAGCCTTCGTTTCTTACAGCTTAGCATAGGACGTGTTCGGGCTGCCACACAGGTACCATCAGTTGATGAACAAACTAGATTCAGTCGTTGTTTTTTATGTAATTGTTCCTCAGCATCAGAGTTGTCACCTGGAATGTGGTCCGCCAAGACAGGCTGCAGACTACACAAGAGGAAGAAATAACATTCACTTTTCAGAAGACTCAAGGAAACAAAGCCTCTAATACTGGTTCAACCTCCTCTACTTGCAAATGTCCACAGACACACCTAAGTATTCTGAAACAGAAAGAGTTCATCTCCTGATGCTGATGTCTACCAGCCTTTAGGAATTTAATTTGTTCTAGAATAGAGGATTTTATGTAAACACTTCTGAGGAATTCTACCAACACTATGACCAATCACAATGTTTCACAATAATTGTAGGACCTTTCACTTTTCTACACAATGAGTCAATTTTAGGCGTAAGTAAAAGGGAAATACATTAGCATGCTAATTGCTACAGTAGAAGACGTGCACAATATTATGTGGTGAGGTTTCTGTCTTTAAACCAGGGTTAGTCCTGGCTAGGAATAACTAAGAGCTCTTTTACAAGCATACTGAGTGTAAGAAGTGGAAGAGATAACTTACGTGTTAATAACTCCATTGACAGGTCTCAATGCTCCATATGATTTGGTAGATAATGACTCTGAAGGATGACCAGAGGCACCATGGTTTTCCAGTGGCTGAGAAACAGACTCAGTCTGAAAAAAGAAAAGAAAAATACACTATCAACAACATTTAACTAACAGCACCCAGTATGAAATACAGCACCATTTCATTTAAATAAAGTACGTAAAATTTCTGATGAATAACTTGAAAAATGAAATTTGTATAACAACAATGAAAAAAGAAAACAATTAATTAGCTTCTGCTTTGGGAGAAGTGGGTGTGTGAAACCATAATATTTAGCAGACTAATAGTAATTAAGTGCCTACACCTTGAGAGGAAACTGACCGAAACCAGTGGTCACCAACCTTTCAGATTTCATGGACCACCAGTGGTCCGTGGACCACGGGTTGGCAAGGCTGACCTAAACAATTCAATGGAACAAAAGCTTAGCAAAAACAATTACAAAGTTAAGTAATAAGAATCTTCAACTAAAGGACAAGAAGAATATCTAAGTTCAGTACTGAGTCAAATAAGAGGAAATTTAAATTACTTATTTCTGCTTAACTTCACAGTATTTGCTAAAAACCTGTTTCCAGAAAACCGTAATTTGTTCAAAAACACATATGTATCTGTTAAAAATAAAAAATCAATAAAATATCAATGAATAACTAATTACCCAATGTTATCAGGTAGTAACTATTTTCTTTGGACTATACAAATCTAATATATGCTTAGTAACTAAAAAATTTTTTAAAATGATGGTGGGAAGAATATGGAAAGTTTTCATTTAAATATTTTGAAACGAATTATATATTTACTAGGCTCAGAAAAGATAGGGTCAGCCATGAGCTGTCAATCATATGGAGTCTCTGAAGTATCTATAACAATAAAAGTGTAATATGCAAATTGACCAAATGGCCAAACAGCGGAACGACCATCCAGACAACCACGCTATGACATCCACTGGTGCCAGGCCAGCCAAGGCGGGTGCGATGCGATTGGTCAGGGGCCCGGCCATCGCCCCATGATCACCCTGCAAATGGAGGCCCAGGTCACCAGCTGGCAGGGTGATTGATCAATCAGGAGACTCCATGATCGCACCAAAGAGGGAGGGCCAGGCCACTGACCGGTGGACTGCGGTGGGTGGGAGGGGCTTTCTCTCTGCAGGGCAATCCATCGCAGAGCCCCGGCAGGGGAGCAGGGCCTCCCTCTTTGGGGCGATCCATTGCAGAGCTCCGCAATCAAACACCCCAAAGAGGGAGGCCCAGGCCACCCTGTGGTGGCGCTGCAGCGGGTGGGCAAGGCCTACCTGTGATGGGGTGATCCATCACAGGGCTCCCAGAGTGTGAGAGGGCACAGGCCAGGCTTAGGGGAACCCCCCCCCCAGTGCACGCATTTCGTGCACCAGGCCTCTAGTAGGCAATAAAGCCACAGATGCAGTTATCCCTCAGCTCTGTGAGTTGTTGGCATATCACAGTATGGCTGTGCTCCTTGTCACCTTACATTTAGAATGACTTAGGGGGTGTTCTGAAGTTCTCCTTCCTGCATACCAAAGCCAGTATTTTTTTTTTTAAATTAATTTCAGAGAGGAAGGGAGAGAGATAGAAACATCAATGATGAGAGAGAATTATTAATCAGCTGCCTCCTGAACAGGGGATGGAGCCCACAACTTAGCATGTGCCCTGACCGAGAATCGAACTGTGACCCCCTGGTTCATAGGTCGATGCTCAATCCCTGAGGCACACTGCCTGGGCACAAAGCCAATATTTTGAGCTGAAATTCTATTCTATTAAATATTGCTCAATTTCATTTTTATCTTTACAACCACAGGAGAAAAACACCAAAGGATCTTGAGAGCAGTCATAGACAAGTATCAAAAAAGGGAAGATAACTGAAAAGTTTTAATACAAATTATCAAAAAAGTTAGATCAAAATAGCATATAAACAGGTTAAGACATCCTAATATATAAAAAGCCACGGGCCATCATGACCGAAAAAAACACACCGGACTGACGACCAAACAGCAGGCTGCATGGGGTGACCAGGCTGGCAGGGGGGTTAGTGAGGGACGACAAAACAACTGAACAGCAGGCTGCATGGGGTAACCAGGATGGCAGGAGGATGCAGTTGGGGACGACCAGGCCAGCAGGGGAGTGGGGGCGGGGCAGTTAGGGGCGATCAGGCCGGCAGGTAGAGGCGGTTAAGGTTGATCAGGCTGGCAGGCAAGCAGTTAGGAGCCAGCGGTACCAGATTGTGACAGGGATATCCCCTGAGGGGTCCCGGATTGGAGAGGGTGTAGGCTGGGCTGAGGGGACCTCCCCATCCGTACACGAATTTCGTGCACCAGGCCTCTGGTACCAGTATACTTCAATGAGTGAACACTGGGAAACTGTCCCTCTTCCTTCTCAGATACCCTGTACATCTCCTAAGGTATCCCAAATATCTTGAACAATTACATTAGTTAATGATGCCAAAATTATGGTAAATTGGCACATATCCTCATTGCCTTAAATGCTATACTGATTCTCTTTTGAACAGTAATGTGACATTAAGTAGTTATAAAGATGTTCAAATCTTTTGATAAAGTATTTTACTCAACACTAAAAATCTATCCTAAATAATTTAACCAACACATTCCCTAAAATCTTAAAATACACAAAGGTGATCACTACAATTGATATTAATAAACTAAATGTTCAACATTAGAGAAATAGTTGTAAATTGTGACCACATGAAACCAGAGTATTAAAAATAATCATAAAGAATATTTCTTCCTTTATGCCAGAAGAATACTTAAAGATAAAAAATTAATAGTCTTCTAAAGATTTTGGAAAAGGGCTAAATTCAAATATTTTATTAAATACAATCTGCGGTGTCTAAAAATATACATACATAAATAATGACATGTTATAGAAGTAAAACTATCCTGAAAATTTCTTTATATTTAGATGATTATTTTTACATTAAAAGAATAGATAAACCCAAATACCTTTCTGAATAATGCTAGTGAGGACTTACTATTCAGTGGGAACCCCAAAAAGCCCAACGAATATTATAATGTGACAAGTGATTGGAAAATATAAAGTACTTAAGATTCAGGTTGGCATTAACTAGCAGATGTGTGACTCCAGGCCTATTACAGCTTTTATATATTTCAGAAGTTGTGATTTAGATGAAGAATTTTCCTTTGAACATGAAAATGTTGAGACTGAAAATTCTGCTGATATATCTTAAGAACTTCATTCAATTTCACCTTCACTTAAAATAACAGCTTTTAGTATTAAACTGTGGCAGATCTACATAGACCCCTGTTTAAGTAATAGATTGACTACACTTGATTAAGGTTTATTTTATAAGAATGATGGGGGAATTATCTGCAAGGACACCTGCCAAGACAAAATGTTGCCATTTTTTAAGTCTTATTTCCAAACAAATTTGTCTTTCTTATAGAAAGTTTAAAGGAAAAAAAGTCACAAATCACCAGTAATCTTACAACCTATAGAAAACTACTAATAAGAGTCTAGTTTTTCATGCCAACATGAAACGTATACACTGAGTGGCCAGATTATTATGATCTCTGAACGCATAATAATCTGGCGTGTGTGCGTGTGTGTGTGTGTGTGTGTGTGTGTGTGTGTGTGTGTATTAGAGGCCTGGTGCATGAATTCGTGCATGGGTGGGGTCTGGCCAGGGTGAGGGGACATGGGCAGTTGGCTGACCTGCCTGCTGGTCAAACTCCTAGTCGAGGGGACAATTTGCACATTCGCCTTCTATTATATAAAATATATAGGATACACACTGAGTAGCCAGATTATTATGCATTCAGAGATCATAATAATCTGGCCACTCAGTGTATATGCCATTAATCTTCAATGTGAACTTTATGGATTTTCTTAGAGGAACTCAAACTTTCCTGGGGGGTAATTCAGGCTCCAAATTAAAATTGAAATCAAAAGGCAAAACATTATTTAGAACAGAAATGTTTGTCAAGGATATAGAGGCACACAGCAATCAAGAGCATGAACATTAGAGAGGAAATGTGCCTGGACTCCAGTCCCTACCACAAAGAAATGCACTGAATATTCATCAAGGACCTGCTTAGAGACCTTGGGATATCATGTAATCATATGGTTCCAAAAGCAAAGCACTGGGACACCTGAGTTCATCACTCATTCTTAAAATATTAACACCAATAATCCTCCAATAGTGTCCTATCTGGGAAAGAAAACCCAATCACAAACACATGTAAGTTCACTTGAGCTTTTAAATGCATTCGCATTGCCTTAGAACAACGTGAACAAACACGCCCTTCTCTTACAGCACAAAAGGCTACAAAAGACAGAGGGTAGAAAACATTAACAAATATCTCACAACTATGAAATCCACACACTAATTTAAGCTTAATCATTACTATTGCAGTTTTTTATCATTAGTATTTTCAAGAAACTAAAGCATGACTCAGATATTTGTCATCAAATGGGAAAATAAAAAGGATGAAAAAATTTTAAGTCTCTCCCATTAAGAAAGGATACAGAGCTTCTCTTGACTTTTATATGATGTTCAGATGTGTGCATGAGCCAAGTAAAAAAGGTGAAGTGATAGTACAGAGTATTTCTGAAACATATTCCCCCCTTTTCTCCCACAAAGCAGAGCCCCAATAAGTTATTGAAGAGATTTTTTTACCCCTGACTGAAAAGGGGCTGGGGTATGGAATAAAATTAACACAGCAATGAGATTCAAATTCGTTCTTCATATACAGCAGACATATGGCTCATTACTCCACCCTCTTGGCCGCACATATTAATTGTGCCAAAGAGCCCTTAATGAAAAGCTAGATAATAAATTAAGGTTTCACGGTACAGATTTTTCTGGGGCCTAAGAACCGATGTCCACTGGATTTATTTTACCAAAAAAGTAGAGAAACTAAGCTTTGCACTGAATGTATTTGAAGCATCTACCTTTATGATTGTCTTTTTTTTTTTTTTAGCATAAAATTTACCATCTATTACATTGACATTGAATTACAAGTATTACATTGACATGGTAGTGCAATCCTCACCACCATCCATCTCCAGAACTTTCTTATCTTGGAAAACGAAAACCCTGTCTGTCCCCATTAAACAGTGTCCCCATTCTCCCCTCCCCACCCAGCCCCTAGCACCCACCATTCCACTTTCTGTCTCTATGAATGTGACTACTGTAGGGATCTCACATATGTGATCTCATCAGTATTTGTCCTTTGGGGGCCTGCTTATTTCACTCAGTAGAATGTCTTCAGGGTAAATCAGGTTGCAGCATGTGTCAGAATTTCTTCCTTTTAAAGTAAATTCGGTTTTAAAACCTCCCAAATTATCATACAGTTTTGCAGTGAGCTGGATGGGTATCCGCCTACTTCTGCTTATATGTTCCAGGGTTGCTGAGGGGATCTGATGAGACAATGCACAGGAACCACTGGGAAACTATGTGCTGCATGTGCCAGTCTGTGTGGTTTCATTCCCAATAGAAAGGCCTACGTGGCCCCCATGGGGCTGTTCACTGGCCGTCACTCAGTGGAGCCTGACTTTATGAGCCTCTTCTGTTCCAGAAGGACTGGGTCCTGCAGCTTGTCTGAGGCATCAGAGTGTGGTAGCCACCGCGGTCTCCCCTTCCTATGATTGTCTTCTTGATTAACTGACGCTTTTACCATTGTGAAATGTTCTTTTTTACCTCTGGTAATATTTTTCATCACAAAAACTATTTTACTGACATTAATATAGCCACAATAACTTTCTTATGCTTATTGTTCACAAAATGTATCTTTTCCTGTCCTTTTATTCCCCATAAATCTGAGTTTCCAATTGATATTACTTGCCTTCAACCTTAAGAAATGTGTTTAAATGCAGATATTCTGCCAACTAATTGTCTCAGCTTTTATCTAAAAATGATTTTATCGTTCAGTGGTTGAGCATCTACCTATGAACCAGAAGTCATGGTTCAATTACCAGTCAGGGCACAAGCCCGGGTTTCGGGTTCAATCCCTAAGGTGGGGCGTGCAGAAGGCAGTCAATCAATGATTCTCTACCATTATTGATGTTTCTAGCTCTCTCCCCCACTCTAAAACAAACAAAAAAACTATATTTAAAAAGAGAGGAAAAAATAAAAATGACTATTTCATCTTATTTTTAAAAGAAAATAATCTTTCAAGGCAATGATATTGTGGTTCTCTAGGTAAGTTCCAGATACCCTGTGCTACAGGGACTGAAGAGGCCCCTCATCTCTGAGAATAGTTTTTATATGAAATTTTGTTGTGTTTCTTTGGTACGTTTCTAATAGTCTTCACATACCTAGTAACACACATAGGGGATTGGGACTAAACTTGCAGTCAGACATCCCTCTCGCAATACTGGACCACTGGCTCCTAATCACTTACCTGCCTGCCTGGTCACCCCTTACTGCCCCCCCTGCCAGCCTAGTCGCTCCCAAATGCCACCCCCCCCCCCCCGCCCTGGCCTGCTCTCCCCACACAGCCTGGTTGTTCAATCATTTGGTCATCCCTCACTAACCACCCACCCCATTGGCTTGGTCACCAAACGCAGCCTGCTTGTTCAGTCGTCCCTCACTAACCCCCTGCCAGTCTGGTCATAGGCAACCATCTTGTAAGGGCATGAGGGTCAATTTGCATATTACAACTTTATTATATAGGATTATATATAACAGGATACTGTAAAAATTAAGTTACGAATTTTTAAAAAATATATTTTATTGATTTTTTTACAGAGAGGAAGGGAGAGGGAGAGAGAGTTAGAAACATCAATCAGCTGCCTCCTGCACACTCCCCTACTGGGGATGTGCCTGCAACCAAGGTACATGCCCTTGACCGGAATCAAACCCGGGACCCTTCAGTCCGCAGGCTGATGCTCTATCCACTGAGCCAAACCACTTTCGGCAAGTTACAAATTTTTTATTAAAACATTTCTCATATACCATTATATTGGCTGGGCTGCAAAAATATTCACTGTGCGCCACATGTGGCCCATGGGCCACGGGTTTGGCATGCTTGGTATTCATGATGAAGCTCCAACCAACTGAGCCACCTATCCAGCTAGGACTGCATCATGTTTATGACAGGTCAGGCCCCTTTAAAATAACTTAAATTCAGCCTTAGCAGATGTGGCTCAGTTGGCTGGAGCATCATCGGCCCATGCACAGAAAGGTGGCGGGTTCAATTCCCAGTCAGAGCACATACAGGAGGCAATTGATCAATGTTTCTCTCTCACATCAATGTTTCCTTCCTTCCTTCCCTCCTCCCTCCCTCAAGGTCAATAAAACAAAAAATCCAGTTGTGAGGATTAAAATTTTTTTAAATAAAGTAACTTAGTTTCAGCAATATCTGTATTGTGCTCACACCAAAGCAATATATATACATATATGTTCTCTTTTTTAAAAAGTCATTCAATTTAGAAATGAGGCAAAAAGATTACTGTATCCTTTCAGTGTAACACTGGAAAATTATCTAACAAGCCCACCTAAAGGTCATTATGATTCTCCCTCAATTATTTCTTTGTTTTACCGACTCTTTTTTTTTTTTTAAATAAATCTTTATTCTTCAGATTACAATTGTTCCTCTTTTTTCCCTCCATAGCTGCCCTCCACCTGGATCCCACCCCACCCTCTTACCTTACCCACCCCTCACTGTCCTCATCCATAGGTGTATGATTTTTGTCCAGTCTCTTCCCTCACCCCACACACCCCTTTCCCCCCCGAGTATTGTCGGTCCACTCCCTTCTATGCCCCTGATTCTATTATATTCACCAGTTTATTCTGTTCATCAGGTTTTTTATTCACTTGATTTTTGGATTCACTTGTTGAGAGATATGTATTTGTTGTTCGTAATTTTTATCTTTACCTTTTTCTTCCTCCTCTTCTTAAAGAGTACCTTTCAGCATTCCATATAATACTGGTTTGGTGGTGATGAACTCCTTTAGTTTTTTCTTATCTGTTAAGCTCTTTATTTGACCTTCAATTCTAAATGATAGCTTTGCTGGGTAGAGTAATCTTGGTTGTAGGTTCTTGCTATTCATCACTTTGAATATTTCTTGCCACTCCCGTCTGGCCTGCATAGTTGCTGTTGAGAAATCAGCTGACAATCCCTTGTAGGTAATTAACTGTTTTTGTCTTGCTGCTTTTAATATTTTCTCTTTGTCTTTTGCTCTTGGCATTTTAATTATGATGTGTCCTGGTGTGGTCCTCTTTGGAGTCCTTTTGTTTGGGGTTCTCTATGCTTCTTGGACTTGTAAGTCTATTTCTTTCACCAGGTGGGGGAAGTTTTCTGTCATTATTTCTTCAAATAGGTTTTCAATATCTTGCTCTCTCTCTTCTTCTGGCACCCCCATAATTCGGATGTTGGTACACTTGAAGTTGTCCCAGAGGCTCCTTACACTATCTTCATATTTTTGGATTATTTTTCCTCTTTGGTTTTCCAGTTGGGTGTTTTTTTCTTCTTTGTATTTCAAATCTTTGACTTGATTCTTGCGATCCTCTAGTCGGCTGTTGGATCTCTGTGTATTATTTTTTATTTCAGTCAGTGTATGCTTACTTTCTAGTTGGTCCTTTTTCATGTCCTCGAGGGTCTCACTAAATTTATCAGCCTTTTCTAGAAAATTCTTGAAAAACCTTATAACCATGGTTTTGAACTCTATATCCAGTCGTTTGCTTTCCTCCATTTCTTTCATTTGTGATCTGTTTCTTTGTCTCCGCATTTTGGCTGCTTCCCTGAGTTGGTAGAATGGCTTTGTGTGGTAGGTGTCCTCTAGGGCCCAGTGGCTCGGCTCAGCCTCCCCAGTTACCTGAGGTGGACACTCTTGGTGCACCCCTTTGTGGGCTGTGTGCACAGTCTTGTTGTAGTTAAGCCTTGATTGTTGTTAGTATCACTGGGAAGAATTGACCTCCAGGCCAATTGGCTGTGAGGATCAGCTGTGTCTACAATGGGAGAACTTCTGTGCTGGAGACTCCCTTATGAGGCAAGACTTGATTCAGTGGGGCTTTGGTTCTCACTGAGTCTGCCCCCTGAATGTGTCCCTTATGGATCTGAGGAATTGTAATCTGGATGGTCCTTCTCTGACCCCTGGGTACACTGTCTCTTAGATCTCCTAGGAGGTGTTAATTTAGCTTCTGCCTGAGGCCACCCAGCAGGAGCTACGGAGAGATATGCAGATTCCTCTTCTTTGTTTGGGTTTTGGAGATACCCAGATGAGGCCCAGCTGTGAAGCAATGCAAGCTGCTGTGGGGCTTTGGTCCTTCTTTTGGATGTTCTGGGTCTCTGACTCAGCTGCAGTTTGATAGGTAAGTTTAGGTTTCAAAGAACCAGGCCATTCATATGCAAAAGCCTCTGCACAGAGTTTGGATAGGGTGGAGTCTCAGGGCAGAGCAAACAGCAATGGATTCCCGTCAGCTCTGCCCTAAGAGGCCCCTGGGTCTCCGTGTCCCTTGGTAATCACTGCAAGCACCTCTGAGAAGAAAGCTACCCTCGAGTTCTGCCCAATGCAGACAGTCCAGTTTCTCCCCAAATGAGTCTGGGTCCTCAGAGTCTCGCCCAGAACTGGAGTTCAGAGCAGATGGGAGCTTGTGCCTCCCTCCTGATTGAAAAAGACAGCCGCCTACTCAGTTGCCAGCCCTTTCTGCATGTGTGCGCCTCCGTACCTCTGCACTTTACTTCCACAGCTCCTCTGAGTCTCAGTGTGCTTTTCTCTTTCCTTCTAGTTGTAGAATTTCCACTCAGCCAGCCTTCCTGTGGTTCTGGATGATGTCTGTTTTGTCTTGTAGTTGTAGGTTTGAAGCTGTTGTGCGAGGCAGCAAGTTCAGGTGTTTACCTATGCCGCCATCTTGGTTTCTCTGTTTTACTTACTCTTTGTAACTGATGAGTGACCAGATGCCTTAAGTTGGATGTTTATATTTAAAATATTAATAAGCTAAAATGAATTTATGTTTGTTTTTTAATCCTCACCTGAGGATATTTTTCCCCAATGATTTTTAGGAAGAGTGGAAGAAAGAGGGAAAGACAGAGGGAAGTATCAATGTGAAAGAAACACATCAATTGGCTACTTCCTGCACAAGCTTCAACCAGGCCCTAGGCCTGGGTAGGAACCTAGAACCAAGGTATGTGCCCTTGACCTGAATCTAATCCAGGACCCTTTGTTCTGCAGGATGACACTCTATCCAGTGAGCCAAAAAGGCTAGGGCTGGTTTGTGTTTAGTTAAAAACATAACGCCAAAGGTTATGGCTCTATTAGTCTGCAGGATATTAATAAAGTTTGTATGCTACTGAGTAATCTTATTTTCCAGCACTCTCCCTTTCAACGACTACATATACAAATCAGTATCTAGTATCAACATACTGTTACCAGTTAGGCCAACATTCCCACCTTAATCAGGTACTATGTATTTCTTTGAGAATTGTGTCTAACTTCTTGAAACTATATTTTGACTTTTTTTTTTTTAAACTGGGGTATTTTTTGTTGTTAATCCCAGTGAGTTTCAGAAATGAAAATACAAAAACCAACACAACAAAACAAAAAAATACCTCTGACAATATTTTTAAATGACAGGTCTTCAAACTGGGGAGGAAGAAAGAGTAATTAATATATAGTTCTATTTTAGGGGGGGGGAAAGGAGACTAGTGACGTTTAATGTGAGTATGAAAATTTACCACTGCCCCTGCCAAATGTGACCTAACATTTTTTTAAAGCAAAATTGAGAAGTCAAGGTACAAATCACTTTTCAGAAAAAAAACCAAGCTGGATAACAAAAAGGCAAAATTAAACAGTGCTCTCCTACAATGAAAAACTGTGTAGCAATTGACATATTAGGCATGCTTGGCAAATATTTGGCATTTAAAAAAAGGAAGTGCCTGGCTGGCGTGACTCAGTAGGTGAGCATCAACCTATGACCTATGAACAAGGAGGTTGAGGTTCAATGCCCAGTCAGGGGACATGCACAGGTTGCACGCTTGATCCCCAGTGTGGGGGCATGCAGGAGGCAACCAATCAATGATTCTCTCTCGTCACTGATGTTTCTATCTCTCTCCCCCTCTCCCTCCCTCTCTGAAATCAATAAAAATATATTAAAAAAATAAAAAATAGCAATTAAAAAAATTCCTTGGGGCACAACAGTTGAAAATCGCTGCAATAAAATGGAAATGTAATGCCTTCTGTCTGCATTTGTTTTCTTCAGAAAGGCACTTTCTAAAGATTAACCTCTCCTTGAAGACAGAGTGACAGTGTATACTTGTTTTCATACTTATTATCAATTTTAATGAATAAAAAAGCAATCTATTGTACAATGTAGAAACTATTGTGGTCAACAACAACGAAGAATGAAGACAGTCTTCATCTTCAAGAATCTTACAATCTAATATGGGTCATACACATGCAAGTGAATGGTGAGGTAGGAAAAGGGACAAGTCCATAAATGGAGCACACATGTGCACATATGTGAATGTGTATAAATATAACAATGAGAATGAGTAACACAATGACACTGTTATATCTTATCCTCACAAGTGCTGAGTACAAGAGAGCACTAGAAAAATTTTGGAATCCTTAAATACTATACACAAATATATAAATGTCTCTACAAAACTGACTCCCAATCACAGATGCTTCAAGTCTCATGTTTCCAATAAATAACATACCACTAGCTGACCTTCCAAGTCACTAATATGTTCTCTCTCACCTGTAACAAGTTTTATCCTGGTTAGAACAATCACTAGAATACGTACACAAATGATTTTTTCTTTTAAATATTCTGTAGATTGAATAGTGGGAAATTTTGGCATTCTGTTTTTTTATTTTATTATTGAAAATATCATATAAGTCACCCTCCCCCTCTCCATCTGCTCTTTATTTTTATTTTTTTAAATTTTTTTTTTTTTTTTCCAGAGAGGAAGAGAGAGGGATAGAGAGTTAGAAACATCGATGAGAGAGAAACATCGATCAGCTGCCTCCTGCACACTCCCTTAATGGGTATGTTCCCGCAACCAAGGTACATGCCCTTGACCGGAATCGAACCTGGGACCATTGAGTCCGCAGGCCGACGTTCTATCCACTGAGCCAAACCGGTTAGGGCTCCATCTGCTCTTTCATTTATTTAAAACTACTTTCCAGTTAAGAACCATCAACCAATCTCTAAATGTCTTTGCATTTACTCCTAGTATCAGCGGCTGGCTTTATTTAAGCACTCTCATTAGGAAAGTTAGTTTCCACCATATCATATGAGTTCCTGCTAACAATGATAATGATAAAGGGTAACAAGCTTTACTGATCTGCAGATGAAAGAAGACAAGCTAGTTTAACCCACAATTTACAGAGCCGGCCCTGCTTACTAGCCTCCCAAATAATTGTCATGGGACTTTAGAATTTCTAACAAATTACTTAAATCAAGAAATGCAAATATTCATAAAAACCAGTTACAATCTGAGGGAAGTAAAAAAGTGAAAGAAACAAAAAGTGTTTTTGGAAATCAAAAGAAAAGAAATTAACCTTGGTGTTGAGAGAAACTGGACCCAGAAGATTATAGAAAATAACAGCATTATCCTTGTTACTGAATTAAAAGGGGTGACCCATAGTGAGCATGCAGCATGTGAATTAAACCTCTAGTCCAACCTTTGATTTTATAGGAGCCCAGAAAGGTTGCCTTTCTTGTCAAAGGTGCCAGAGCCATGTATTTTCCTGATTCCCAGTAATGCTCCCTAATGCCACAATGCTCTGGCTGTGTTGTCTTGAGTTAGGAGCTAATTTTGAACTCTTAAGGTAGGCTACACAGCAGCAGGAGGAGCTATGTACATTCAGGAATTCAGATCTTTAAATGACGAAAAGATAAAAGGGGATACACTATCCTTCTTCCAGCCAATGCAAGGATTCTCCTAATAGAATAAATTGTGTGTTCATGCTACACCCCAAATCAGCATTCATTTCCCCCTTTCTATATTTATACTTACCAATTTATCATTCCCATGATCTGTCTTCACCTCAGAACTAAGAACTAAGTCTGCTGTTGCATTCTCTGGAGGAGGCACCTCTCCAAGAACTACCAACCCCTATAAGACACAGAAAAGAAATCAGCACAAGTGAATGGTATTGAAAGTTACAAATTTAATTTAAAAGTTAGTATCAAAAGGGTTAGGGGAAGGGTACTGGTTTACCAGAAGCCTTTTCCCTCATGCTATGCTTTCATAAGAGTTGTTTCCACAAAAAGCCTAGCAATAGCCGTAAGGTCTCAGACTCAGACCCAAGCTTCCGCTTTCTTCCATTTGAATGTTTTGACCTACATGGCTTATTACCATTTAGCATCTTTTAGATCTGGAATCTTTATCACAGTATATGGTATTTTACACGGTATTACCAACTAAACTATATTGTATTAACAGCAGCAATGCAGCCTTTTTAGTTTACTTGATCACAAATGTGGCTTAAGTATCACCAAACTAGAAGTGCTACAGTTATAAACGAGTAGAGGTCCAGTGCATGAATTTGTGCTCCAGTGGGGTCCCTAGGCCTGGCCTGGAGAATCAGGCTGAAATTAGCTCTTCGACGTCCACTGAAGGGTCCTGGATTGCAAGAGGGTGCAAGCCAGGCAGAGGGACGCCACCAGCGTACAATCGGGGCCAGGGAGGGACCAAGGGAAGACTCCAGGGCATATCCGGCCTGTCTTGCTCAGTCCGGACCCCAGCAGCAAGCTAATATACCAATCAGAGCATCTGTCCCCTGGTGGTCAGTGCACGTCATAGGAACTGGTCAACTGCCTGCCCCCTGGTGGTCAGTGCATGTCATAGTGAGCAGTTGAGCGGCCTTAGTACATCATTAGCATATTAAACTTCAATTGGTTGAATGGCCAACCAGACGACTGAACACTTAGCATATTCGGCTTTTATTATATAAGATGAGCTAAAATAAATCATGAGCAACCAAAAATACTAAATGAAAAAAAGGTGAAACAGTTCCTATAATAGAAACCAAGAACTACTTAAAAAATAAAAAATAAAAAGTTTCCAAAGGCACTTGTTTCGCATAAGCATAAATATTACTCCAGATTAGTTTCCTGCTTGACAATTCAAATTCAGAAAATACATTCATCCCAGGAAATTAAAAAAATATGAAAAGACCCAATTTACAGGACTCCAAAATCCTCTCCATAATCAGCATGGGTCCAAGCTTGGTTAAAGCATAAGTTAACTTACAATGAAAAATAAACAAACAAAAACAAAAAACCATACACATGAATCCTCCTCCCATGAATTCAAGTAAAGGTGACCAAAATCAGGTTATAGTGTTGTGTAAAAGAAAGACTGATGAAAGTGATTAGGGCTTTGTGGTTTTGGTTCTCTTTCTCTGGTCTAGAAAACAAAAAAATCTAACTGATAAGAAGACCTTAACAAAAATTTTGTATTAAATTACCTGGGGAAACTTATCAAATGTTACCTACCCAGGTCTGACATCAAGTCTATTCAGAATCTCTAGAGGAAGGGGCTGAATTTTTAAATAGCTTCCCTGGTAAAAGTTCTAACACAAACTCTAAACTAAAAAACAATACAAAACAAACAAACAAACAAAAAACTTGATCAGTCTTGAAGCGGATCAGAATTCTCCAGATAACATCTTAAAATATAGATTTCAGGCCCTAGCGATTTTGACTGCATCAATTTGGCCTCCCTAGGCCGTCAAAATTGGCAGGCTCTTGTGAGCCAATGAACCAATGATCTATCCCTGGGGTCCTTTCTAACTCAAAAATCTCCATGGAGATGAAAGGGGGGAGGAGCATTAAGAAGGACAACGAAAATTTTTACCTCTGTTTAACATCTGTTTTTCTCCCTGAAAACAAGCAACAGAATTCACCTAATCTGGATTTAAGACCATACCTAGCCTGCATAGAAAACGATGTGCAAACTCCTCAGAAAAGAGGGAAATGTCATTAACTAAGCAAGAAACATTTGGCCTGGCCTTCAAAATCAGGTTTCTCTGGCTTAAAAAACTGCTGCTGCCAAATACTTTCTTTCTTGTCTCAATCACAAGCATAAAATACACTTCATAAACTTTATCAATTAAAAGTAAAAACTATTTGTAAAAAAGCAGCTATCTTGTACACAAATTCCCTTCTCAAAATATTGCATTCAACATCTTCCCTGCTTAAGAGCCTAAATCATCTATCTCCCCATCCTGTATAAAACTAGCCCAAACTCATCTTGTCATTCCAAGTCCCACATAATCTCTCCCTACCTTATTTACTTATTTCTAATTACTTTCTCCAAATATTGCTACAGTCATATAAGTGTCATTATCCCCTTTAAAAATGTTTGAATGTATAAGAACTTGTTGTTGAGAGGTGGAGGCTATTATAAAGTAGTATGTAATCAAATGCAATTAGAGGTTACAATACTACCTGTCCTTATGTCTTCATTCATATTGATTCTGCCCCTTATATTTATCTAAAACGCCATTTGTCCTTTCAAAGAGCTTGTCAAGTCCATGTCCCATCTCCTTCCAAGAAAATGTCACTGGTTAACTGAGCCCCTATTTGCTTTATCCACATGGTCAAACTTCCTAAAGCACCAAAATTCTATCTTCCATTCTGTGTATTTAAATCTCATTTCCAGATAAAAACTTTCAGCCAAATTATTTCATTTCTTTTTGCATCAATTTGCTGTTTAAATGTTAACTGGTAATTTCCTTGAAGAAGAAAAAAACAACAACAAATATATTTGAACCCCCCAACATTTCCTAGCAGAATCATACATACACAAAGAAAGCAAATACATAAAAAAATTTCAATTTTCATGTTAAAAATTACTTTCCTCAAAAAAGAAAACAATAAGTATAGCCAGGAGCCTAAATAAATTCTACTATTAAATATAAAGCTACTCCATCAATTTTTTTAGGTAAGGTAAGTCAGGATATAACAGGCAATGTTTCCAAAGGGAAAAATTTTCCCTTAAACTACTAAGTAATTTCTAAAAAAATACCTCTCTGACAGATTGCACATGACAGGTCATGTGCCAATAGGCCAATCTAGGCAGAACTACGGGCTAAAGGCAAAGAATTATAATGACAGTACTACAGAAGAAGTTTAGAAAAGATAACGTGAGAGCAGAAAAGAGATAGAGCCTAAGTAGAGATTGATATGATTACTGAAAATACCTTAAAATATTTCTATATATAAAAGGCTAATAAGCAAAGTGTCTCATCGGGAGTTCGACCAGAGTTCACTCGCTCACTATGATGTGCGCTGACCACCAGAGGGCAGCGTGGAATGAAAGAAGGCCTCCTGCTGGCAGCCGGCAGGCCTTGATCAACAGCCAGACCTAGGGACCCTATCTGTGCATAAATTTCATGCACCGGGCCTCTAGTACTTAATACAGTAAATAGCAATGAAGCAAAGGTTATTATTAGCAAAGAAAACCTCGTAAAGTTCTGTTCCACACCTGTATTGGCAACCACAAGCTGGGTTTCTACAGCATTCTGGGTTTACACTGGGTCAATTCTGCATGACTATGGCATCAGGCCTGAGTGGTAATAATCTCCAGGCTATTGTCCTCTAAAATAAATAGCAACTAGCCCAGGCCAAGGTAAAAGGCTGGGAGAATCTAAGCCATCCTAAACCAACACTCCCTTAATCATAACCAGGATCATGTCTTGGCTGCCCAGGCCTACAGAAAGCCTACATAAAGACCAAAGGAACTGGGATGGGTCACAGATGCATGTAGTCGTAATATATCCTCAGTAAGTCATTCCTCTGTGAAAACACAGAGCTGTCCTATGTAAGTTAAAAAAACAACAACAACAAAAACACCTGAAAACGGAAGAAATGATAGAAGGAATTACATTAAACTTGATTACAAAAACAGGGCCAAACCAAGCAAAAAGGAAACAAAAGAAAAAACTAAGTTGTACACCTGGGTTTATTGCTCCCCCTTTACCAATTTCAGATAATGTATGGAGTCAAAATACAAGATATAGAATAAAGATGAAATTTCACATATTCACTCCCGTATTTCATTGTGAGTAGGTCAATTTTCCCTACTCATTTTATGAATCTATCTAGATGGGAACTCTAGCCCTGGCTGGTTTGGTTCAATGAATAGAGAGCATCAGCTTGCGGACTGAAGGGTCCCAGGTTCGATTCTGGTCCAGGGCACATGCTGAGGTTGTAGGCTTGATCCCCAGTAGGGAGTGTACAGGAAGCAGCTGATCCATGATTCTCTCTCATCATTGATGTTTCTCTCTCTCTCCCCCTCTTCCTTCCTCTCTGAAATCAATACATATATATATACACACACACACATATAAAGATGGGAACTCTACATCAATTTTGAAGACAAAGGTATTCTAGGATTTTGCTATTCCTATTCTGCTCCTTTTCTCCTAGAAGCTCCAATATTCTTTCTCCCCTCATTCCTAATATTTACATCAGTAGTTAACAATTGTGTTATTTCACAGATCAATCAGAAGAGATTAAAAAATATGGATTAAAAAGGGATATGATGTTTTGTAGTAGACACGGATAAAGACTATGTGTTAAGAGAAAGAAGTCTCAAGTAACAGAACCTGCTTGGTCCTTTGTGCTTTCCCCCTCAGTTTTATTTACCAGCTGTAAAATTTTAATAAATATGCTCGAGAGAAATGATGGAAAGGATACAACAGCATGGTGTGTTAGACAAAAAATGCTGTGGAGTCAGATAAATAGCCCTGAGTTCAAATTTAGCTCTGCTTCTTTCAAGTCTTTTGAGTTGTTAGATTTATTCTGTGCATTGAACAACAGTGTGTCTGCCTGTGTAATAGCCCACACATCTAGCCTGGAAGGTAATACCAAACTTTTGCCAAAACAAAAGCTGGTAATCATCTAGCAGTTTTCGAATACTTTCTTCAAATACAGTCTTCAAAATATATTCCTTCAAGAAAATTAACTTTAATATCCAAGAGAGCAATCCTAAAAAAGAAAAAGAAAGCTTTACCTTCCAATTCCCTAACCAAAGACAAATTATTTACAGTCAAACCTAAATTCATCTCATGAAAAAACTTACAACCCAGGCAACTCTCTGGAAAATCTTGGAGCAGGATGGGAATTGAGAACACCAATCCATTTTACTAAAATAAAGGTGGTTAAAACTTCTCAGTTCTATAACTCAAAAAGTCAACCACTTAAAGCAACTGCTAACTTGAGCAACAGAGTCAGATACTCAAATCTTACCTATGTACTCACTTGGCTGTATGACCATGAACAAACTATTTAACCTCTTTGACTCTCCATTTGTTTATCTTTAATGAATAGTAAATGTTAATACTTCTATTATAGTGATACATGAAGACAAAATGCACAATATATCTTTGGGGGAAATTCCATTGCTTGTTATACTGGGTGGAATAGTGTATCTCCCCAAAACTTATGTTACCCAGAACTTAAGAATGTGACCTTATTTGGAAACAGGGTCTTTGCAGATGTAATCAAGAGCTATTTAATAATGGGGGCTCTAAATCCCAACATAAATGGTTGTCTTTTTAAGAGGGAAATTTGGCAATAAGGAGGTTATGTGAAGATGGAAACAGAAATTGAAGTGATGTAGCTATAAATCAAGGCACACCAAGAATTACCAGTACCACCAGAAGCTTAGGAAGGATTCATCCCCAGGATTTTCTGAAGTAGCCTAGCCCTATCTACACTTTCATTTCAGAATTCTAGCCTCTAAAACTATGAGAGAAAAAAATTCTTGTTGTTTTACATTTACCACCCAATTTGTGAAACTTCACTATGGTAGTCCCAGGAAAGTAATGTATTTGCAAAAGTAGACATTGTATAAATATAATTATTTAATAAAGTTGTGAATTTCCTTGATATATTACTTATTGGGATTACCATTCTATATTTACTCTTCCTATCAGAATTTTGTAACAGACATTGTGTATTCAGATGCAGACAAAGAAAATGTATTAAAATCTGGAATGTCAAATGAGGCTCATCAAAGGTTATATAGCTACTAGTGGCCCAGGATCTCTTTCCACAGATCCTGTTAGTACTTCAGTTCGATTATATTAGGTCACAATCTTTTGATAATAAATCTAGTACCATTACAAAGACCCCATTTACTATTAGGATTTCTCAATAGCATGATGATTGCACCTACTTTCAATTTTAATTTATGACACAGGAAATTCCTGAAGGAGTAATAGTATTAAGAAATTCGATGGGAAAATTTTCCTTTTCAGCATCATCCACTGAATCAATGGAATCATCATTCAAAATAGGTGTGAAATTCTCCATCGAGTATATCCAAAATTTCATTTAATTTATGAATGTGCTCATTTATAGGACAAAGAATTGCACATTTAGACATATTTTTAATATTATCTATAGATACCAGAGGCCTGGTGCATGAATTTGTGCATGGGTGGGGGCCGTAGGACTGGCCGGTGATCAGGGCCAATTGGGGCCGTCTCACCCAGTCCCAACAGGTGCCGGGCCGAGGGACCATGGGTGGCTGGCTAGCCAGGGGGAGGGACTGCGGGAGGTTGGCCGGCCAGCTGGGGGAGGAACTTCGGGAGGTTGGCCAGACACAGGGAGGGACAGGGGGAGGTTGGCTATGGCAGCGCACTGACCACCAGAGGTCAGCTCCTGCGTTGAGCGTCTGCTTCCTGGTGGTCAGGGCAAGTCATAGCGACTGGTCAAGCGGTCGTAACGGTCGCTTAGGCTTTTATATATATACAGAAGATACTACTTCCAAAGGTAGTTTCAATAATAGATCCATTACAAATCATTTCACAGGGGACTTCAATAATATCCATTCCAAGAGCTTTATATGTATCGTGCATGTGCAAGTCAATGTTTATTTTTAAATTGCCAGTGCGCATCATATGTACCAGCTGGTTGGTGGGTCACTCAGGCTTTTATATATATAGATATAGTAGCAAAGCCAAAAATAGTCCCAAAGATTACCAAGTCTAAGTCTGGTGCTTCTTTAATATATTATGCCCTGCATGACAAAACTCTTGGATAATAAATATATACACAAAATTCCCGAACAACTACTTTCCAGATACTTAGAAATATTTAAGACTTTTGCAAGTTTCCCAAAACTGCTCTGTCATTACAACTGAGTTATGAGCTAAAGAATGAAGCAGGAACCAAAAATGAAATAAGACTATCTTCTCACATAGCTAATGAGACTGTAAACTTAAGACTTCTCTCAAGCATGCATCAAGAATATAAAAGTATTCATACTGTGACATAGGTGAGAAGGTTTATTGTGCGCGCTTTATAATACAGGCATACCTAGTTTTATTGCACTTCACAAATATTGAAAGCAAGAACACCCTCCACTTTACTGAGGTAGTTTAGAATGAGCCTGTGGTATCTCTTGAGGTATGCTTGTATAATTTTAATAAAGTACATAACTGAAATAATCAACCAAGAAGGGTAATAAAATATAGTCAGTAAAAATATTATCAAAAAAATGACAGAAAAATGTAAATGACTATATTTATATGCATAGAAAACTAATAGTGAACTAAAATAAGCCCAAATGTTGAGTCTGGGTTTTTTTGGGGGGATGTCTTTTTTTAAGACTTTTTTAAAGAGTAGTTTTAGGTTACAGCAAAACTGAGAGAAAGGGGTGTTTTGTCTTGAAGGGTGTTCACTGGTTTCTGTTCTGAAAGAGCTGCATTTAATACCAGTCTTTGCACATGACACACACCATAATCTCAGCTACTCAAACTGCTAATCATTGGACTTGGTTTTGAAGAATAATGCAATACATGTTTTGTCATTTGTGAGCTGATGTCCATTTATGAAAATTACTGGGAGTCAAGAGAAGAATCATGGGGGTGTTTCATTAACAAGAATCAAACTGATACCTCAGTAATGGAAAAATCAACAGATACCAACTCAGTAGGATCTTATATTAAACCTGGAAGCCTTTGGGCCTTTTTATAATATCCGGAGCATTTTTAAATATAAATAAATTCTTGCTTTAAAAATTTTTTAAAAAGGTGCCCCCTCCTTCCTCTTTTATACTTCCCTGTATTTTGCAAGTTTCCTAAGATTTGATAACACAGTTTTTAATCAATTCTAAGGCATACTTTTCCACATCTTAACGTCTTTTAAATGAGAATGTACCTTAACAATCGATGACATGTCTTGGTTTAATTGAAATCATTTTCTAATGGCACATAAAATAATAATGCATCTTACAATTAGTAGCATCTTCAAGTATATGAAATATAGTAATTTTATAATGGGGAACAACTAGCAAAACATATGCACACACATAAACATACACATATTTATGAACGTATATATAAAAAAGGCAACAAATACGATAACCATTGTACTAATCTCAGTTGTTACTAAGAGACTCTTGTTCTCAAATATGGAAATTCCCACTTAACTACTGGCTATAATAACCTAGAAAAAGACACTAAAGAAAAGTTCCTGACCATGCAAAACTGTTTTTTTCACTAAGGATAGGCATACCCAGTCATATCTACCACCATTCCAGCTCACGTTCTACAATCTCACCGAACCTCCCTTGTGAAGAAGAGCAAAAGCAAGCAAAATATTCGCCACCCTTGGGGAATATTTTAAGTTTTAACTCTTCACTGGCTCTAACTAACTTTTAAACTAGTCAGGATTCTATTTGTTCCTTATTCTAAAGGAACAAACAATTGTTTTTTAAAAAAAGGTAAGTCCTCTGGACTTTGCCCTCAATTATAACATGTTTTACTGAACTTTTAGAGAATTATATATAGACCATTTGGAAAGAAGCTGGAAGAAGTGGAATTTTTAAAATAAAAACTTAAAGGGGTTGAGGGGCTATAAAACTTTTACTTCAAACTCTCAACATTTTGTTCATCTTGTCAATTGGTCATCCTTTAACTTTTGGGCTATATTAATTTAATGCACAGAGTTCACAGCACAGCAATTTTCTGAGGGCTTTGACCAGCACTAAGATAGGACAAAAACATGTCATGACACTTATTTTTAGGAGCAGTAGGTTCTTCATCTAGACCAGCAGTCGCCAACCTTTCAGACCTCGTGGACCACCGGTTGGCGACCACTGATCTAAACCCACGTGTGCAGTCATGAAGCTCAAGTGCATCTAGCGGGGAAAAAAAACCTGCAAGAAATTAATTTTCACAAAAGTAGGATTTTTAGTTACCACTGTGACTTCACTAAGGATAACAGTGCTTGGTATACAGTAGGCACTCAACTATTTGTTGAATGGATTTATTTTCCATGTACACTTATCCCTCAATCAAAGCCAAACTGAGCAGAGAATTCTTCTAAGTTGAATTTTAAGAAGAAAAATTACACAGTGTCACCATCAAAGATAAAAGTGTGCACTAATAATCATCTCTCTGCAGATAGGAGGACACAGGAAAATCAAAATCTTAACCATCAATGTCTAATTCTGCCTGAACAACTTTTCAGGAAAGACCCTATTTTGCTTCAAGAAAGCAAGGGAAGCTTAGTTACCGGGAAAAACAGAATGTATCTATGTAAAAAAACAAGGTGAAAATTCTTAGTCATGACCATTTTTCCATAAATATAACAAATGACAGTTATAGTCAATGGCATACATTATCCAGGTTTTTATCTTATGTTTCCTTTTAGCTCAGGTATACAAACTGTTTTGTTCTAAACAGATGTCCAATTTATCGTTGTGTTCTAACAGTGTTATCTGCACTCCACCAAGCAACATCAGGCTCTTAAACAAATTAAACCACTGTATCAGATCATATTAAACCATTCTCTTGGACATAGTTAAGTCATCGAGGGATAAGAGAAAAGGTATAATGGTAGTTTCTAGCTGGGCTGAAAAAGACCAGACACTTATCCCTTACCTTATTAGCACGTATCTGTTTGTAAATATCTGTTTGCTGCCGAATTCGATATTCCAAGTCTGAAACATGAGCCTGAAGCCAGTTCCAACGGCTGACAATAGCCGCGCGGTCTGCAGCCCATCTCCACTCTGACCTGCGCCTCCTAAAAGGAAATAAACTGAGTGAAATCCAAGAGCAGCAGCAACATTTTTTAAATGTTTATTTAATATGACTACTTAAATATCAAAACAATCACAAAACCAAAATATTTGCTTCTGTATAGATACAGTAATGCCTAAAGAGAAAGATGAGATTGGAGGATAGGGAATCAATGTGGAGTTTCAATTGATTCATTTTGCTATTAGCAATGAGAATATCCTCATGTGTCATTTGTGTGTTTAAATATTTTTGGAATGAAAACTTTTAGAATGATAATGGCTTCAGGCTATCATGTTAAAGCAAAACTAGACTCTTACTATTCTTACCCAAAGTTCAGCAATTTTTACTAAATAAATGCTCCTCAAATTTGTTGTATGTTCGGGGAAGATGATTGGCCAATCTTTTCACCCACCATTGCTAGAACTCAATCATTTCATTTTTACTTGAGTTGATTCTTTTTCTGAGCCAATGTTTTTATTTTTATGGAATTAGTATTATCTGCCCACGGTTGCCATAACAAGGTATCCCAAACTGGGTGACTTAAAACAACAGAAATGTATTTTCTCATTGTTATAGAAGCTAGAATACTGAAATTAAGGCGTCAGCAATGCCATGCTTCCTGGAAAGGATGTGTCCTGTGCCTTCTCTTAGCTTCTGGTGTTGTTGGCAATCATTGGTGTTCTTAGCTTGTAGATGCATCACTCTAGTCTCTACCTCTGGGATCACATGGGGTTCTCCCTGTCTGTCTTCATGTCTTCCGTGTGTGTGTGTGTGTGTGTGTGTGTGTGTGTGTGTGTGTGTGTGTGTTATAGCAGCAACATTTATACTAAACTAGAGGCCCAGTGCATGAAATTCATTCACGGGTAGGGTCCCTAATGGCTGCCGCCCAGGGGCTCCTTCCCCCAGCTGCCTGCTGCCCCTGCCAGCCAGGGTGAGGGGCCATGGGCGGTTGGCTGGCCAGCCCAGTCCCCTGGTCGAAGGGACAATTTGCATATTAAGACTTTTATTATATAGGTTGGGATGGGAGGTTTTTAACATCTCAAGGCCCTTACATAGACCAACTCTATGGCAAAGAAAATCAAACATTTTGTTTGTCTGCCTCCCTGTCACAGGACACACAATGATAAAACTATTCACATACAGATACTCCCCAAATAACTAATTGAAACTGCTTCTAGTATCCTGATCTTGTGGCACATAATTTCACTGAAATGGCTTTAATTCCCCAGGAAATAGAAATATTTTCTACTTTAACATAAGACATATAATCAACAATTCAGCAATATGCCAAGTAAAGATTAACATATAAAAACTAATAGCATTTACATGTGACAAGTAAAAAATACTCATTTAAAAAACTATTCACAACACCAACAAATGATAATATTATACACAAAAAGATCTTTACAGAGAAAATAATAAAACCTAAAAAACAAAACCTACATAAATAATGAGATTTTTTCCCCAAAAGATAGCAATTTCACATATATCTATAAATTCTAATAAGTTCCAGTTCCCCACAGGGTTTTTTAAAAATAAATTTTGTTGATTGATTGATTTCAGAGAGAGGAAGGGGGGGAAGGAGAGAGAAACATCAATTTGTTGTTCTACTTATTTATGCATTCATTGGATGGTTCTTTTTGTTGTTGTTTTTAATCCTCACACAAGGTTATTTTTCCCCATTGATTTTTAGAGAGTGGAAAGAAGGGAGGGAGAAGGAGAGGGGGAGAGAGGGTGGGGGTTGGAGGGAGGGGGGGGACATCCATGTGAGAGAGGGACACATCGATTGGTTGCTTCCTACATGCACCCCGACCAGAGCACGGAGTCAAGCCCACAATTGAGGTATCTGCCCTTGACCGGAATGAAACCCAAAACATTTCAGTCTACAGGTCAACGCTCTATCCACTGAGCCAAACTGGCTAGGGCTGATTCTTGTTAAAAAAATATTTATTGATTTTTTTTCTTTTTGAGAGAGAGAGAGAACTATCAATGTGAAAGTGAAACATGGATCAGCTTTGTCTCAATTGGGGATTGAGTTCACAACCCAGGCATAGCCCTGACTGGGAATCAAACTGGCAATCCCCCAGGTGCATGGGACAATGCCCAATCAACTAAACCACACCAGCCCAGAAGGATGATTCTTGTATGTGTCCTGACTGGGATTGAATCTGCAGCCTTGGTGTTATTGGGATAATGCTCTAACCAACTGAGCTACCTGGCCAGGGCCCCTACAGGGATTTTAATGGAAGCTGACAAACAGAACCAAAAACTTACACAGGAAAAAGGACCAAAAGTAGAGAAATTCTAAACAAAATATGATGAAAATATGATATGTATTTCACAATTATGTAAAGCTAAGATAATTAAGGCAGTCTACAAAGACAAAAGACCAATGTGACAGAATACAGAGCCCCAAAACTTAAAACTGGATATACAAAAAGTGGCATACCAGTGGGGAAATACTGAACTATTTAACAAATGGTATTAAATTGCCCAGTTCTTTACATGGAAAAAGTAAAATTAGATCCCTTCCTTCATGATATACTTGCATAATTTTAGAGTTTCTCAATCTGAAAAGCCAAACCTAATAGCTAAAGATTAAATATCAAAATATATAACTGCAGTAAGTAGGTTAAAAAAAAGACAATCTAATAAAAGATGAAAAAAGTGAAAATTCACAAAAGAGAATTCCAAATGGCCAATATATACATAAAAATATGCCATGTCTTGTTAGATTTTGGTTAAAATATTAGCATTAGGTCAAATATTAAAAAGTAGTTTTAAACTCAGCTTGGAAAAACCACGTGTCGTGAAATGTAAAAAACAGCAATTCGTGAATTACTAATAACAAAAACTGGCACCACCACTTTTGAAGAGCAATTTGGAAATACTGTACTTGGGTAGATGGAAAATGTGCATACCCACCCAGCATGAAATTTTATTTCAGAGTACATAACCTATATAATCTGTAAGAACAAATTTTCATTGCAATAGAATCTGTTAAAACTAAAAATCAGTTAATCTAATCTGCTAAAGTATGGAAATAGATAAACTATAATTTATTCATTTTATAAAATTTTCTATAGCAATAATATTAACTAGAACTATCTGTATCAAATGACTATATCTCAGAACAATGTTCAATTGAAAAACTAAAAACAAACTAAACAAAAATAAATACTATAATAGATACACACCAGTAGAGGAATTCATGGAATACTGTTTTATCAGTTTAATTATTATTACATGTATCAACATGACTAAATCTCAGCAATGTGAAATGATAAAACTACAAAAACTAAAAAAGAATAAACATACAATAAAGAGCATCAACAATACATAAATAGTAAATGTATAAAAACATGCCCAGACCGACCAGTGTAGCTCAGTGGTTGAGTGTCGACCTATGAACCAGGAGGTCATGGTTCCATTCCCAGTCAGGGCACATGCCTGGGTTGCAGGCTCAATCCTAAGTAGGGGGTATACAAGAGGCAGCTGATCAAGGAATTCTCTCTCATTACTGATGTTTCTATCTCTCTCCCTTTCCCTTCCTCTCTGAAATAAATAAAAAAATATTTTTTAAAAAAATTCACAGAACTGATATACAACAATTCATGAGTAAGGTCCCTTACCTCTGGGAATGGAGATGACTGACTTCTTTTTAAATAACAAAAAAAGAAAAATGGCAACATTTTAAAACTTAAATACTAGAGGGGTAGCATGGCATCTAGCATAATTTGTAATCATAATATTTCATAATCTCCCACAAAATTATTTTTCAAGATAGAACAACAGTTACACTGTCCTTAGCCCACTTCCAACTAAAATATACATACCCCTAAAATTTTAAGTGACTATAAGTAAGCTTTAACATAGCCCACTGATAGGGTGTTATGTTGTCAATAAAAAAACAAATTTAACCATAATGGGTTTAGAAATGAGTTAATACTTAATCATATTCTTACTAGAGGCCTGGTGTCCAGATTCGTGCATCGGTGGGGTCCCTCAGCCTGGCCTGCGCCCTCTCACAATCCGGGACCCCTCAGGGATGTAGTAATGCATGAAGTCACAGGCAGCCAGGGAGGAGCCTGAGCCCAGGCCACGAGCCGCACTGCAGCAGAGGCAGGAGAGACTTGCGCCCAGCTGTGCTAACAAGCTGTGAGCCCAGCGTCTGGCACCCAGTCGTCAGCTGAGCGGCGATCCCATTGTGGGAGCACACTGACCACCAGAGGGCATTTCCTTCATTGAGCATCTGTCCCCTGATGGTCAGTGCACATCATAGCGACCAGTCAACTGGTCGTTTGGTCGCTTAGGATTTTATGTATATAGATAATTAAGATCAAGGGTAGCAATTATATCCTACTAACTTTTATATGGTCCAAATATAAGCCATTCAAGTCAACCACTGTGATAAAGTATTATCCAACTAGAGGCCCGGTGCATGAAATTCTTGCACTTGGGCGGGGGGGGGGGGGGGGAGTGTGTCCCTCAGACCTACCTGCGCCTTCTTGCAGTCCAGGAGCCCTTGGGGGATGTTCAACTGATGGCTTAGGCCTGCGGGAAACGGGCCTAAGCTGGCAGTTGGACATCCTTAGCGCTGCTACACAGGCAGGAGAGGCTCCTGACACTGCCGCTGCGCTCGCCAGCCGTGAGCCTGGCTTCTGGCTGAGCGGTGCTCCCCCTGTGGGAGCGCACTGACCACCAGGGGGCAGCTCCTATTTTGAGCGTCTGCCCCCTGGTGGTCAGTGCACATCATAGCAACTGGTCAGCAGTCAACTGCCTTGCCCCCTGATGTTCAGTGCACATCACAGCAAGCGGTTGAGCAGCCTTAGAACATCATTAGCATACTACGCTTTGATTGGTTGAATGAACAACTGGACACTTGGCATATTAGGTGTTTATTATATACGATTATTTCTTTTAGAAACAAGTCTTTTATAGGTTGGTAATCTTGATGGAAGCAGCAAGAGCTACAAAGATACTTTTTATATGGATTTCTTTTTTTTAATATATTATTATTGATTTCAGAGAGGCAGAGAGAAAACATCAATGAAAAAAATGAACATCAATAATGTGAGAGAATCATGGATTGGCTGCCTCCTGCACGCCCCCTACTGGGGATTGAGCCTGCAACCTGGGCATGTGCCCTTGACCGGAATCAAATCTGGGACCTTTCAGTCCACAGGCCAACGCTCTATCTGCTGAGTCAAACCAGCTAGGACAGTGGTCGGCAAACCGCTCTGTTGACTAATGAGTTTGCCGATCACTGAGCTAGGACAAGATTTTTTTTTAAGCAATAATCACGTTATCGGATAAACCTTATTGGCTACGATACTGCCACTGAGCAAAGCTTAGGATACTTTTTTAAAAGATACTTTCATTTTTAAGTACAATTATCTGTTTCAATGTTGGCTGCAAGCCTACTTCTAGTCCAATCCAGTCAGGCACCTAAATTCTGTAATTTCCATGTTCTTTAGATGTCTTATAAAACTAATAGAATACAGTAAGTAAAACTGATATCCCCAAACATCAGAGTACATAGCTGCTAGATAGGACAAGAATAGAAAAATCTTGGCATTTCTGAAAGTCACATAAAAAAATGTAGATACCAATATTCACTACTTAGCTCAAGAGCAGTGTGAAATAGGGGAAAGAGCAGGAAGACAAGTTGAAACCAAGTTCACTTTTTAAAAAATGTAGTCTGACAATGTAAACTGACTTCTAGAAATGACAGCAGCATCTGCCTCACAGGATGATGTATTCATAAAATGATGTAATCATAATAACTGCAAAGTATAGTATGTGTATTAGAAAAGAACAACTATTAGCCCTAGCTGGTTTGGCTCAGTGGATAGAGCGTCAGCCTGCAGACTGAAGGGTCCCAGATTTAATGCCGCTCAAGGGCACATGCTCGGGTTGTGGGCTCCATCCCCAGTAGTGGGCATGCAGGAGGCAGCCAATCAATGATTCCCTCCTAACATTGATGTTTCTCTCTCTCTTTCCCTTCCTATCTGAAATCAATAAAAATATATCTTAAAAAAATAAAATAAATTAACTTTGGATTTCAATTCCATATCATAAAAGATATAAAAGGGGACAGGAAAAGAGAAATAAATAAGGCAAACTAATTCAAGAAATAGGTGTTTCAGTTAGCAACAGAATCCTGTTTCTTGAGGGTTGGGCTTCATAGCCATCTGAAAGGAAGTTTGACTCTAAATAGTAAAACCAAAGTAGTTACATTAGAATAGACAGTGTGTTCAGCCACAACTTCAATGACATTACTCCCCCTCCACCAAAATTTAAAGATGGAGGAAATATTCCATATGTTTCAGTTGGAAAACAAAACTCGGAGAATGGGTTAAAAAACAGTTTGTATCTGTCACTCTAACCAGGTTACATCAGCTTTTTATAGGTTTGTAGTAATAGGAAACAAATGTGCCAGAGCCAATTCTAAACTGCCAATTCATCCCTATACTCTGAAGAATGAACACTTAACCTTTTTGTGTTACTACTTAAACCAGATTATTTCTGAAACAGAAATGAGTTTTGTGCATTGTGGCAGATTTCAGACAAGCTTTCAATCCACCATGAACTCCTGAACTCTTCTTCCCCTCCCCCTTCCATTTAACAAATATATTTTTCCCAATTACAGATGTATTTATTCATAAAAAATCATTGAGTTGAGACCTGGGATTTCAGCAGTGAGCTACATGAAGTCCATTCCTTTTTCAATAGAGCTTTATAATCTTGCAAAACAAGCAAACATTAAATAATTACAAACTCAGCAATGATTGTGATACAAGCAAACATTGCAAGATGCAATAAATGTGTATTATGGGGTAAAAGAAAACTAACTGGAGTGTAACAAGGAAGATTACCAAGACATAGTGACATTTAGAGGAATAACAAAGTAGAAGTTTAGCTATGGCCAGTGTGGCTCAGTTGGTTGGGCATCCTGTGCACCTGGGGGTTGCTGGTTAGATCGTTTGTCAGGACACATGCCCGAATTGCAGGCTCAATTCCTTGGTAGGGGGTGTGCAGGAGGCAGCCAATTAATATCTCTCTCTCAAAATCAACAAAATGTGTGTTTTTTAAAAGAGGTTTCCCAGGCAAATAAAAGAAACAATTAGTAGTTCAAGCAGAAGAAACACAATCTGTGAAAGTGCTGAGCAAGATGCTTGGCAATCTAGGGACTAAGAGAATGCCAGAGTCTCACAAAATACCCAAGAAGTAGGTAAGTAAAGGCCTTATCATTTGAGGCCTCAGATCACACAGAGTATGTTCAACTGTATGCTGGGAGCAAATGAATAGCACCATGGGATTTTTAAGCAGGAGAATAGGATGATTTTATTAGGATAAAAACACAATGGGAGGGGGAGGTAATTAAGAATGTTAATAGAGACCCAACCAGGAAATTATGTGATACCCAGGTGAGAGAGTTTGGTGACTAGTGGATGGTAAATAAAGATTAAATATTTAAGTGCCTATTCTTTTTTTTTTTTTTAAATACATTTTTATTGATTTCAGAGAGGAAGGGAGAAGGATAGATAGATAGAAACTATCTCTATCTATAGAGAATCACTGATTGACTGTCTCCTGCATGCTCCACACTGGGGACTGAACCCACAAACCGGGCATATACCGACTGGGAATCGAACTGTGACCTCCTGGTTCATAGGTCGATGCTCAACCACTGAGCCACGCCAGCCAGGCTAAGCACCTATTCTTCACCAGAGTTTTATTAAATGCTGGGGATACAACACTAACAGACAAGAACTGTTGCTTATTAAGCTTAGAGTTTAATGGGGAAGGCAAATGTTAACTAATAATCATACAAAGTATCAGGTAAGAGATAATAACTATGACATCAGATTTAGATGGAAGAATCTGGAAGACTTCTCTGTGCTATAAAAAGTTAATCTGTGCTCTAAAGAATAAATTAGGAGTTGGAAAGGCAAATTTGCCTGGGATGAGGAGTAGGGAATGTGGAAAGACATAGAAAATACTGGGAGGGGCCCTAGCCCGTTTGGCTCAGTGGACAGAGCGTCGGCCTGCGGACTGAAGGGTCCCAGGTTCGATTCCAGTCAAGGACATGTACCTGGGTTGCGGGCACATCCCCAGTGGGGGGTGTGCAGGAGGCAGCTGATCGATGTCTCTCTCTCATCGATGTTTCTAGCTTTCTATCCCTCTCTCTTCCTCTCTGTAAAAACTCAATAAAATACATTTTTTTAAAATAAAGCTTTCTTTAAAAAAAAGAAAATACTGGGAGGGGACCCTTTCCCCCTCCCTACGTGGGAGTCCATTCTGTGGGGCTCTTTTTCCTCTCCCCATGTGGGAGTTTGTACTTGTTCTTCAATAAATCTCCACCTTTGCTATACCAAAAAGAAAAAGAAAATACTGGGAATTGTGGTGTTTTAGAAAAAAATGACATGTATACAGGTTATGGAGATGGAGCTCAGACAGTGAACAAGGTAAAGCATGCACTGAGGTTCACACTGGATATAGGTAGGTAGGGCGAGATCGTATAAAATCTGTAATACAGGTTAACGTTTTTTCATTTTAATTCCTCACCCAAGGAGTTTCTATTGATTTTTTTATGTTTTTTTTTAAATGCCTCACGAATTTGCGTGTCATCCTTGCTCAGGGGCCATGCTAATCTTCTCTGCATCATTCCAATTTTAGTATATGTGCTGCCGAAGAAAGCACTCCATTGAATTTTTTTAAGAAACAGTGGGTGGGAGGGAGGGAGAAAGGGAGGGCCAGGTGGGGAGAGAAACATCAATGTGACAGACACATGGATTCGTTGCCCCCTGAACACACCCCAACCAGGGGTGGGGATCTGACCTGCAACCCAGGTATGTGCCCTTGATGGGAATCAAACCCAAGACCTCCAGTGTGCAGGCAAAAACTCTAACCACTGAACGCCACAGGCCACGTCAACTTCATGAAACAATATAAACTGTCCTGATCTTGGCCCATTATTCTGTCATTTATCTTGGACTCTTTCTAAATAAAAAATTTCAAATACAAACTAACGTATAACAAACTCTCATATAACTATCAAGCAATTTCAACAACTAGCAACTCTTGACCAATCCAACCTCATCTATAACATCTATCCCCCATCCCCATGGATTAATTTTGAAGCCAATTCCTATCATCAGATCATTACATCTGTATATATTTCCATATGTATCTCTGAAAAGTTAAGTTCACTTAAAATGTATACATACTTCCATAATTTAAAAACCACTAATTCCTTAATGTCAAATATCGGTCAAATTTCCTGATTGTCTCAATTGGTTTGTTGAAATTAAGTTAAGTTCCACATACTGCATTTAGTTAATATATCTCAAATTTGTAACAGATTGCCTTTTTTTCCCCCTTGCAATTTATTTGTAGTAGAAAAGAGAGTTATCTGTCCTTTAGAATGCCTCACATTGTGGATTTTGCCAATTAAATCCTTGTCTCAAAGTCTACACTTTTGAACTTTATAAACAGACACACTTCTACCTTTAGTTTGTTAGTGTTCTGTAGATCAGCTCATAAATTATTTGTACTTTTGTACATTCAATTTTTACATGTTTAAGACCATGTACTAAAACACACCCAACCTTTAAATAATTATTTAAGGTATTTCAAACATTTCTCAATGACCACCTGTCAACTTTTTATTAAACATGGTTACATTTTTTTTCCCCCAACTTGGACAGGGCATAATGGCTCCCACAAAGAAGGGTAGTGGTAAGAAGGGCTGTTCTGCCATCAATGAAGTGGTGACCAGAGAATACCATCAACATTCACAAGCGCACCCAGGGCACGGGTTTTAAGAAGCATGCCACTCGGACACTCAAGCAGATCCAGAAATTTGCCATGAGGGAGATGGGAACTCCAGATGTAGGCATTAACACCAGGCTGAACAAAGCTGTCTGGGCCAAAGGAGTAAGGAACGTCTCATTCTGTTTCTGGGTACAGTTGTCCAGAAAATCATAATGAGGATGAAGATTCACCAAACAAGCTTTATAATATTGATCACCTATGTACCTGTCACCACTTTCAAAAATCTACAAACAGTTGATGTGGATGAGAAGTGCTGATTGTCAAAGTTATAAAATTGCAAAAACAAAAAAATAACCATGGTAACATATACATAATATATAATCTGCCAAGCACAGTAAAATAATAATTCCCCTCTCTAATACTCAGTCCAATCTGTTTGTCATACCCTATGTAAGCCTCTCACCTGAAAATATCTAGAACCAATTTTATCCCTAAAATCCACCTCCCTGTGGAAAAGTCTCTCCATAATTCATTACTTTGTTTTCTTCAAGCTCAGTGTAATCCTCTTATTTTGTTATTTACATGTTATATATTTCCAAGTCATGGCATACATATATGACTGGTCTTCAACTAAATTGTCTTTTTAGGGACACTACCTGCCATGTGTTTTAAATGTAAATCAATTGTCAATAATATCTTGGTTTGGTTCAGTGGATAGAGTGTCAACCTGCAGACTGAAGAGTACCAGGTTCGATTCTGGTCAAGGGCACATGCCTGGGTTGCAGGCTCAATCCCCAGTGTGGGGCGTGCAAGAGGCAACCAATCAATTAGTCTCTCTCATCACTGATGTTTTTCTCTCTCCCTTTCCCTTCCTCTCTGAAATCAATAAAAATATATTAAGAAAAATAATATCTTAAAGATGTAATTCCTAGGAAATATGAGAAATCAAAGATTTGTTTAGCTGTTTGTATTGCTTAAAATTTCAAACTGTTAAGAAAACACAATGAAATGTTCTGATAGAGAAAACTACAGCATGAGAAAAGAAGATGCAAGCGGCTTATAGTTCTTCTTGTCCGGCTATAGGACTGGACATGGAATCTGAGCATGAAGACTCAGAACAAAAATGGGCTTAGTTACTGAGTAGGACTCTATTATATTGCAAGAATAAAGCAAAATGACAAAATTAATACTTAAAGGCTCTCAGTTATTCAAAGAACTGCTACTCCAGAGTGGCTCCTCCAGATTGAACCATTTTTCTGCCCACTTTTCTGCCTCGAGAGTTCATCTTTTTAGAGTGGATTCCACTTTAGAACCTTTTAAAAAATATAAATCACACTGAGGCTAGAATACTGACATTCTGTGAGTTTATTTCATCATTTGAAACCCCTAAATAGTTAAATAATTCCAGTTACTCAATAGCCATAAATTAAAGAACAGCTATTATTTTATCCAGTTCACTCACCTAAGTAAGAGACTGACACGGATCACATCCTACAACTTAAAGCTTCTCACAAACATTACAATTCAGATAGAAATAAAACAATCCTCCTCTCTTCACCATTTGCCAACTCCCCAGACCTGGGCTCCTTAAAGGAAAGAGTAGAAAAGTACAATGTACATATTGACAGGGAGGAGGAAGGGGGAGGGAGCACACCAGCTCCTCTTATTCCATGTTTCTGGCTATCTCTAGAACAAAGAAATCTTTGTATTTAACTGAATAGATTAACTGTATATTAACAGAATCCCTATAAAGAAACATTTTTCCCCACTTTAAAAATAAAATATAGCTTGTTGTAAAGAATATGGTGTTGGAGTCAGTGAACACTGAACTCCAAATTGTGGCCCTGCCACTTAGTTACTACTATCACTTAGGCAGCTACTTAAAGTTCAAAGAACAACATGTCTTATCAATGCTTAACCTCCAGGAGTGATGTTACAACTTCAGTGTGTATAAGAAATACCAGAGAGTTGAAGTCCTGGGGACCTGCATGAATAAGCCTCTCAGATAGTTTTTATGCAAGAAGTACGTACTTTCAGAAATATTACTGAGCTACTGATGGTTTAGAGAAGCAAAGAATACATCTTAAGAAAATGAAGTCTAATAAAAAATCAATTTGTCACTTCACAAAAATAAATATAAGAACTCTATACCAGGCATGGTGGTGTAGACTCCTTTCTCCCAGCTCATACCAGCGAAACAACTATAAATCCTAGAAATATTGTAAGAGTCAACCAAATAAAACTCTGACAGTGGAAAGAGAAAGGCGAACTGATAAGGAACCTCAGGACTAGAACACCATAGTGACAGGGCATTTAAAAAAAATCCCATTCAATAGAAGGTAACCCAGGCATAGCATTTCCTGACTTTCAATCTAGCAACAGAAAGCTATCCGGATTGGCTCTTCACTCCTCTGGTCCCACAATTACAGGCAAACCCTGCAGCAACTTCAAAGGAGATGGAAGAAGGGTCCAACTAACAATAAGAAATAAGAGCCCAGCCAGCGTGGCTCAGTGGTTGAACGTTGACCTATGACTCAGGAGGTCACGGTTTGATTACCGGTCATGGCATTGCCCAGGTTACAGGCTCAACCCTCAGTGTGGGCGCGTGCAGCTGATCAATGATTCTCTCTCATCATTGGTGTTTGTTTTTTAAAGTATTTTTTATTGATTTCAGAGAGGAAGGGAGAGGGAGAGACAGAATCATCAATGATGAGAAACTATCACTGATCGGCTGCCTCCTGCATGCCTCCTACTGGGGATCGAGCCTGAAACCTGGGCATGTGCCCTTGACCAGAATCGAAGCCTTCAGTCCACAGGCCAACGCTCTATCCTGAGCCAAACCAGCTAGGGCATTATTGATGTTTCTATCTCCCTCTCACTCTCAATTCCTCTCTGAAATCAATAAAAATATATTTAAAAGATAAGAAATGAGGCCAGGGGAACCATTCTTACTTCATTTCTCTCTTTCCTTTTTATAACAAATATTCATTATATCTATTTTCTCTCCTCCCATTATCTCTAAAATCCAAGTTATATCCCCTATTCTCCTCAAGGTTCATTCCACTAAGCCACTGCTTTCACTGACATGCCAGGCAAGCTATTGACCACAGGCCTTTTACTTGGTATTCTCAAGGCAGACATCCTAACTTTCTTCAGGTTTTTTCCTCAAAAGTCATTTCAATGAGGCCTTCTTCCCATGGCTATCCTTAAAACTGAAATCCTTCACCCTTCCCCAACACACACACACATTCATTCATCCCCCAATGCTCTCTCTCTCCCTCCTCCTGGTTTTATGATTAGAAGTTAGATGTAAAATATTTTAATTATCTATCTTATTCATTGTCTTTTCCCCCCACTAGAGCCCTCTCCTATGAGAGCAGCAGGGATTTTTGTCTTGTTCATTATCACAGTTCTGGTGTCATAAACAATATCTAGCATGTGGTAGGTGTTCAAATATTTGTTGAAAGGAAGGGAGAAAAATGGGAAGGGAAAGAGGATAGAAGTTATAATCATGATCCTAACTTTTTCTTGCAATAGATAAAAACCAAAGTAATGCTACAGTGAAAATAACCCCTTTCTCATTTGGTGCCAATTAATCTCCTAAACCATTCTGTTTTTCTTTTTCCCAAAATGGGTTACACAAAATTATATTCCACACTCTTAATCCAGACATACAATGATCAAGGAAAATAAACCTGTATTACAAAGTGAAAACTGCCAGCAAAGTATTCTCACCCATATTCTTAACACCAATCACACACAACTTGAATGGATGCTTACTTACTGAGGGTATTATGACATAAAATTCTCACATCTCACTTTCAAACCATTTACTAATAGTTAGAATCCTAAATTATGTGATATTCATAAGATACTCTCTTTCAAAGTAGTCTCTGTAACTTTGAACATTCCTTCATATGAACTTGAAAGTTATTTTGTCAGGTTCTTCTTTACCAAATAATATATAAATCTGCTCCCCACCTCTAAAAAAAGAACCCAAAACTTTAAGAAATAATTTTTAATGACCTAGTCAGCCCAGAGACCAACTAGCTTATAGTGAAAACTTACTGAAGGCACAAAGACAAGCATTTTCACTGCCCTAACAATTGAGAGATACCAACAAGCAGTGATAGATATTATAATGCTAAGCACAATGCCTAGCATTACATTAATTACTCAGTCAATAATAACTGCTGCTGCTCTAACTTCTGGCTGAACTAACTCAGTTTTCAGCTACCAAAAGGTATTCCATGCCCTTCCATTTAATGACAAACATTTGTTTTGGTAAATATGTATTCCTTAAACACACTTGAGAAACAGAAAACTGAAACCAAGTGTCTTTTATTCTGAATCAAATTAAAGCATGCTCAGCAATGCAGACAGGCCATACTGCATTTTTAGTGGGCAGAGGCCAATAATGCTGCTAAAGTACAATACATAGAAACTCTCCACAACAAAATGTCAATGGGAACCCTGTTTTATTTTTCCCCCCAAGTCTATGTTTTTAATTGAGTGGTTATCCTTCCAAGAAATGTGTGTATACATACACACATAAATCAGAAAGAGACCATTACACTAGGTCAAAAAATGATTGCAATTTATCTTCTGAGCGAATGATGAGCCTTACTGGTTCCATTCAGAGTGTATTTTTCTTACCAACTCTCTGTGGATGAAGAATTGTATTAGCCTGTCATTCACATAATACACATAACAACAATATAGGAACCATCCTTCAACAGCGACATCATCTCTCAATCTATTGGCTCAGTTCCCCTGGTGGTTGCCTGGATGGCAGTTAAATAGTTGCTGTAACCCCTGGGCTCCATGGATCCTAATAGAATTGGCCAAGGTTTTAAGTGATGACATCAAGTACCTCATAGCAAAGGTGCGAACCCTGTTTTATATGAGTCACTGGTAAGTATAAAACCTTACCTTTCCCAAGTAAACACTTCCTTTTGGCATCTCATGGCTCTACATTTTTGTAGGCTTTTTGGCTAAGAAGCCACAAAAGTCTTAAGGTTCTTTCATAGTAAGATGAGTGGCAAGGGAGAAGTTCATTTTTTAGAAATGTTCTATATTTTACAATGAGAAAACTTGTTTAAGTATGTGTGGTTAAATTAATCTTTGTCTATTTAATAGCAGCCTAAATGTGTTTGTTCAGAATAACAGCACTGGACATATTTTTTTTAAAAATGGGAAAATACAAATGTATACCAAGAGGAGAATAAATAACAGTATATTTGCTCAATGAGGCAGTGAGTAATGAATGAACTATAGCTACATAAAATAACAGAGAGAAACATCGAAGTGAGAGAGAAGTACTGATCAGAGCTCTGGCTGGTGTGGTTCAGTTGGTTAGACCATCGTCCCATGTACCAAAGGGTCGCAGGCCCCAGTCAGGGTTTGTACAGGAGGCAACCAATCCATGTTTTTCCTCACGTCAATGTTTTTCTCTATCTCTCCCCTCCTCCCACCCTCTCTAGAATCAATTAAAAACATATCCTTGGGTAATGATTTAAAAAAAATGGGGGGAGGATCTTCTATTAACTACAAGGATGGTTAGAAATAGTGAATTTATCCATCCTGATCAAACTATACTCACTAAGTATCCAGCTTTAATGCAAATAAAGACACTTATACAGCTACATTCAGCAGAAACTTCTTATACTAGCTGTACCGGTTAATAATGGCTAATTTTGTAATAAAAGAAAACATGATTATTTCAAGAGAAACATCAGAAGTGCTTTATTTAAAGTAATGTCCATCGCTAGCTACACATTGCCCTCATCTTTCAGGTAATTTGTGGATACCGTCCCAATAGAACTTTCCTTGTTTTGAGGTAAACCATTCAGAGACCCAATTTTCCACTTCTTTGTACGTTTTGAAGTGCTGCTCAGAAAGTGCGTGTGCCATAGATCTGAATGAGTGGTAATCTGAAGGAGCAAGGTCTGGTGAATACAGTGGATGAGTTAATACTTCCCAGGCAACATCTTTTAACGTGTCTTTAACTGGTTTTAAAGTGTGTGATGGTGTGTTATCATGAAGCAAAATTACTTTGCCGTGTCTTCTGGCACATTCTGGTTGTTTCACCATCAAAACGTGGTTCAAATTGATTATTTGTTGTCGGTAGCAATCAGTATGAACGGTTTCACCTGGTTTTAGAAGCTCATAATACACCACACCTTCCTGATGCCACCAAACGCAGAGCATTGTTTTCTTTCCGAGGCTATTTGGCCTTGCATGTTAATGGTTGACCTGGATCAACCCATGATTTTGTGCATTTGGGATTCTCAAAATAAATCCACTTTTCATCGCCAGTCACAATTTGATGCAAAAAAAGACTTTCCTGCCATTGAGGCAACATTTTACTGATGACTTTTCGGTTTTCCATTTGTCTTTCATTCAGTTGATGTGGCACCCATTTTCCTTCCTTTAAAATCTTTCCCATTGCTTGTAAACGATCGGAAATTGTTTGTTGAGCAACGTTTAATCTTTACCTGGACGTTCTTTGTGTTTCACATCGAAATCATCATCTTTAAAGCGTTTAAACCAGCGTTCACAAGTATCTTAAGATGGAGCATGTTCACCATAAGCTTCCCAAAGTATACGATAACTTTTTCTTCAAAATAAAGTAATGAATTAACACTTCCCACAAATGCTCTCTTTTGGCACGAAATTCAACATTTTTAAGCGTAAAAATATCTATGATGTTAACCCCTTCAGCAAATTTGACATGAAGTTTTGAAGCTTGCTGTCAATACAACAAAATAGCATACATATCAAATCGCATATATATCAACATATGTGTAACTCTAATTGTTGACAAAAATCCAATTAACCGATACACCTAGTAAAATGAGCGGAATAAGAAAACCCTACTCATTAATACAATAAAATCAACTCTTAATTACGAGTGCACTAATTAGGAAAAGATGAATTAGAGAACAATATAGTTGAACCAACATTTCAACCTTTCAGACCAGTTTGTGTGGTTGTGTTCAGCAATATCAGGTTTTGCCTTCACTACTGTCAATTACATTTCAGTCCCCAGGGTTTAAAATCCGAAAGAACAGAAAGAGATGCTAGCATTATTAGTAATATTAAAAATAGATCCCACTTTTTGAAACCTGAAGGGCCTGGTACTTGACATATATAATTTTCTAATCTTAGAAACAATCTAACAAAGTTAATATTGTTTTCCAAGGCTATTCAGACTGAGCAATTTGGACAAAGCCACACAGCTGACTGTACCAACAGGAATTCAAACTCAGTCTGATTCAAAAATCTGCATTCTAAAATATACCTCAACTAGAGGCCCAGTGCACGAAATTCATACACTGGTAGGGTCCCTAACAGCTGCCGGCAAGGGGGCCTCCCTCCCTTCCCCTGGCCAGTTCTGCACCTCCCCTACCCACCCCCGCCCCCCTGCTCCCTGGTCCAGTGGTCGGCAAACTCATTAGTCAACAGAGCCAAATATCAACAGTACAACGATTTAAATTTCTTTTGAGAGCCAAATTTTTTAAACTTAAACTTCTTCTAACGCCACTTCTTCAAAATAGACTCACCCAGGCCATGGTATTTTGTGGAAGAGCCACACTCAAGGGGCCAAAGAGCCGCATGCGGTTCACGAGCCACAGTTTGCCGACCAAGGCCCTGGTCGAACTCGGGGGGAAAAACTCCAGTTAAGGAGATAATTTGCATACTATGTTTTTATTATATAGGATAAAGCTGTTTTTAAAAGGAGAAGTCTGCCCCAGCTGGTGTGGTTCAGTGGTTGAACATCAACCTATGAACCACGAAGTCACAGTTCCATTCCCAGTCAGGGCACTTACCCAGGTTGTGGGCTTGATCCCCAGTAAGGGGCATGCAGTAGACAGCCAATCAATGATTCTCTATCATCAGTGATGTTTCTATCTCTCCCTCCCTTCCCCTCTGAAATCAATAAAAAATATATTTTTTAAAAAGTAGTAGTCTCCATTCTTTCCACTAGACCAGTGGTCGGCAAACCACAGCTCGCGAGCCACATGCGGCTCGCCGCTCTGTTGACTAGTGAGTTTGCAGACCACTGTCATATACTACCCTTTACCTCTTTGCACACAATATGCCAGAATTGCCTAGTCCTCACAGCTTCCAACTACATGGTAACATTTAGTCTAGTCCAGTAGTCGGCAAACTCATTAGTCAACAGAGCGGCAAACCGCGGCTCACGAGCCACATGTGGCTTGCGAGCTGCAGTTTGCCGACCACTGCACTAGACCACACTGCTTTTCTTAGTCAAAACTGAAATTCTTATAATTAATACATAAAGCATACTGAGTTGTGGACAATATCAAGGAGTCCCAATCAGTAAAAACATTTAGCTAAATAAATTAAAGGGAGGTTAAAATCTGAAAATATTTACCTAATAACTGGATGAATCAATAGCTATGTTTAGGGGAGAGAAACCAAGATGGTGGTATACATAAACACCTAAACTGCTGCCTCGCACAACAATATCAAAACTACAACTAAAAGACAAAATGTACACCATCCAGAACCACAGGAAAGCTGGCTGAGTGGAAATTCTACAACTAGAAGGAAAGAGGAAAGCACACCGAGACTCAGAGGAGCTGCAAAAGGCTGAGGTATGGAGACGCGCGCACGCAGAGAGGACGGGCAGCTGAGTGCACGGCTGGCTTTCCCAAGCAGGAGGGAGACAGAAGCTCCTGACTGCGCTGAACTCCATTCCTGGGCGAGACTCTGGGAACCCAGACTCATTCGGGGGGAATCTGGACTGTCAGGAAAAGAAAAAGCACACTGAGACTCAAGGGAGCTGCAGAAGGTAGAGGTCCGGAGGTGCGCGCGCGCAGAGAGGACTGACTGCTGAGTCCATGGGCAGCTGAGTGCGCGGCTGGCTTTCTAAAGCGGGAGGGAGACGGAAGCTCCCGACTACACTGAACTCCAGTTCCGGGCAAGTTTCTGGGAACCAGACTCATTCGGAGAGAAACTGGACTGTCTGCAAGCGGACAAAACTCGAGGGCAGCTTTCTCTCAGAGGTGCTTGCAGAGATTACCAAGGGACACTGAGAACCAGGGCCCATCATAGGGCAGGGCTAACGGGAAACCAAGGCTGTCTGCTCCGCCCTGAGACTCCGCCCCATGCAAGCTGAGCACAGAGGCATTTGCAATTTTGCAAGTCTTGTCTCATAAGGGTGTCTCCAGCACAGAAGTTCTCCCAGCACAGACACAGCTGATCCTCACAGCCAATTGGCCTGGAGGTCAATTCCTCCCAGTGATACCAACAACAATCAAGACTTAACTACAACAAGGCTGTGCACACAGTCCACAAAGGGGTGCACCAAGAGTGTCCGCCTCAGGTAACTGGGGGAGGCTGAGCCAATGGGCCCTAGAGGACACCTAGCACACAATGCTATTCTACCAACTCAGGGAAGCAGCGAAAATGCGAAGATAAAGAAACAGATCACAAATGAAAAAAATGGAGGAAAGCAAACAACTGGATATAGAGTTCAAAACCACAGTTATAAGTTTTTCCAAGAATTTCCTAGAAAAGGCCGATAAATTTGGTGAGACCCTCGAGGATATGAAAAAGGACCAACTAGAAATTAAACATACACTGACTGAAATAAAAAATATTATACAGAGACCTAACAGCAGACTAGAGGACCACAAGAATCAAGTCAAAGAGTTGAAATACAAAGAAGCAAAACACACTCAACTGGAAAAGCAAAAAGAAAAGAGAGTCCAAAAACTTGAAGACAACCTCAAGAGTACCAACATCTGAATTATGGGGGTGCAAGAAGAAGAGAGAGAGCAAGATACTGAAAACATATTTGAAGAAATAATGACAGAAAACTTCCCACACCTGGTGAAAGAAATATGCTTACAAGTCCAGGAAGCGCACAGAACCCCAAACAAAGGGAATCCAAAGAGGACCACACCAAGACACATCATAATTAAGATGCCAAGAGCAAAAGACAAAGAGAGAATATTAAAAGCAGCAAGAGAAAAAGAGTTAGTTACCTACAAGGGAGCACCCATACAATTGTCAGCTGATTTCTCAACAGAAACTATGCAGGCCAGAATGGAGTGGCAAAAATATTCAAAGTGATGAATAGCAAGAACCTACAACCAACATTACTCTACCCAGCAAAGCTATCACTCAGAATTGAAGGGCAGATAAAGAGCTTCACAGATAAGAAAAACCTAATGGAGTTCATCACCACCAACCCAGTATGATATGAAATGCTGAAAGGTATTCTTTAAGAAGAGGAAGAAGAAGCAAAAGGTAAAGATAAAAATTATGAACAACAAATACCTATCAACAAGTCAATCTAAAAATCAAGTGAATAAAAAACCTGATGAACAGAATAAACTGGTGAATATAATGGAATCAGGGGCATAGAAAGGGAGTGGACTGAATTCTCAGGGGGAAAGGGGTGTGGGGGAGTGCAGGAAGAGACTGGAAAAAAATCGTACACCTATGGATGAGGACAGTGGGTGGGGGGAGGTAAGGGCAGAGGGTGGGGTGGGGTGGGAACTGGGTGGAGGGGACCTATGGGGGGAACAAAAGAGGAACAATTATAATAATCTGAACATTAAAGATTTATTAAATTTAAAAAAAATTAAAGGACTGTAATAACTTTTCTTCAAGTTCAAATTAAATGAGTTTTAAGTCTCAGTTTTCCAAAGTCCTTTTCTCCAAGACATTTGAATATCCTAAAAATAAATACATAAATAGCCTGGATATTTACCTCCTTTGGTAAGTATAAAAAAGTAATATAAAAATGTTCCTGGCTCTACTATGCAACAAAAATCGCTCACCAATATGTAATCTTTCCTTCAAAAATTAGTCATAGTCATTACCCAACCTCTAAATAATATATCCAACTGGATTACTGTGCTAATAAAGAAAAGGAAAGCCACAGGAACTCAAGATGTAATTTATAAGTGGCTCAGAAATTTGGTGACATAGTGGGATTATGGGAGCCAGCAAAAACTGTATGTAACAAAATGTCTTTTACAGAACACCACCACTTTCCCTATAACAGAGTTCAAAGGGTTATTTTCACTCTTCAGGCACACTAAGGCTCAGAAGGCCAGTCATGACAAGAGAGTAACCCGATTTCCTAAAAAGGGATTCAATTCTGTGTTCTCTTCAGAATCTTCCTAACCCAATTATATATATATATATATATATATATATATATATATATATATATATATATATATATAAAAATAAAAGCCTAATTGTCCGGTCAGCCAGTTTACCAGTCGCTATGATGCGCACTGACCACCAGGGGATAGACGCTCAATGCACAGGATTGGGCTCCCTCCTGTCTGGATCAGGCTTGCGGAAATCAGGCTCCCTCCTGTCTAGATCGGGCCTGTGGGGATGGGGCCAAAACCAGCTCTCCGACATCCCCCAAGGGGTCCTGAGTTGTGAGAGTATGCAGGCCAGGCCAAGGGACCCCCACCAGTGCACGAATCCATGCACCGGGCCTCTAGTCCTATATAAAAGGCTTATATGCAAATCGACCAAATGGCAGAACAACCGGTTGCATGACGCGCCCTGACCACAAGGAAGCAGGCGCTCAACCCAGGAGCTGCTCCCTGGTGGTCAGTGCACTCCCACAGGGGGAGCGCCGCTCAGCCAGAGGCAGGGCTCACAGCTGGCAAGCGGCATCTCTCTCTCACACACACACACACACACACACACACACACACACACACACACACGTATCTCCCTTCATCTCATATCAATTAAAAAAAAACCCTGTAGCCCTAATTGGTTTGGCTCAGTAGATAGAGCATCAGCCTGTGGACTCAAGGGTCCCAGGTTCGATTCCAGTCAAGGGCATGTACCCAGTAGGGAGTGTGCAGGAGGCAGCTGATCAATGTTTCTCTCTCGTCCATGTTTCTAGCTCTCTATCCCTCTTCTTTACTCTTTGTAAAAAAAAAAAAAAAAAAAAAATCGATAAAATATATTTAAAAAAAATAAACTGTAATGTGATCCTAGCCAGCAGTTTGGCTCAGTGGATAGAGCATTGGCCTTCGGACTGAAGGGTTCCGCATTCGGTTTCAGTCAAGGGCACATACCTGGGTTGCAGGCTCAATCCCTGGCCCTGATTGGGGCGAGTGAGAGAAGCAACCAATTGATGTCTCTCTTTCACATCGATGTTTCTCTGTCTCTCCCCCTCCCTTTCACTCTCTCTAAAAATCAATGAAAAAATATCATCGGTATGCATATACTATGCATAACCCATGGTTGCTGACAGTGGGGTGGTGAGGGCGCAGGGCAGGGATGGGCTAGAGGGGGTTGATGGGGGGCCATATGTAATACTTTTAACAATAAAGATTTTAAAAAAAAAGAAAATAAAAATATCGGGTGAGGATTAAAAAAAATTTTTTTAATTGTGATATTTAAGTTATCTTTCCACAGCAGGATGAAGATCTAAACCAAGAGGAGATCAGCAGAAAGGTTCTCCAGGTAGAGGGACTAGTAAGTGTACAGAGAGGAATGCACTTGGCTTGTGGAGCAAGAAGACCAGTGTGGTTGGAGCACAGTAAGCCAAGGGAAAAGTAGTAAAATGATATGATACCAAAGAGGTAAACAAAAGCAAACAGAACCTGCATCCTTGTGGGACCTTGTAGCCTACAATAAAGTGATTTGTGTCTATGCAGACTCAACTTTGCCATTTACTTGCTGTGTGAACTTCAACAATTTAGCCTTTTAAAAGAGGATAATATCTACCTATCACCTTGAGAACCAAACAATACAGTACATATAAAGCACTATGTACAATGGCTGGTACATAGTCTCAAATACTGGTTATTAATCCTAGCAGGATTATCTGATTATCAAGTCTAGTGGTTCTCAATATATGTTTCCCACCCCAGCAGCTTCAGTTACACCTCGGAACATTTTAGAAACCCACATTCTAATGCTCCACTCAGGACACACCAAATCATAAAATGAACTGTGGGCCCACCAGGTGATTCTGATGAGCACTAAAGTTGATGAACTTGAAAGCTGGAGGTTCTAGTCAAATCTCCGAATTTCACACAAAAATAAACAGAAACCTAAAGATATTTAGTGACTTGTCAAAAATAACAACAATGGAGACCATTTGTTTAGGGTCCATTATATGCCAGATATTATGCTGGCCACTTTGCATTTGTTATCTCAGGTACTCTTAACAATCCAGCCAGTGCCCACCCCACACCCCCACCTTAAGGAGAAGAAAAACTGAGGTCCAGAGGGGTAAAATAATTTGTCAAAGTTTGCTCAATTATTAAGTGGTAAAGTCAACATTTAAACCCAAGAATGTGATCCCAAATCCTTAGTGGAACTATGACTATTGACTGGTTTAAGGGTGCAATACTGAAAGCATCCTAAGACTTCACTCAAACACAATGGTCGTCTTACTCTTATCACAGCACTTTATCTGCAATAATTTTACTATGAAACATATCAGAAATTACCACTACTTTAAGCTCAGAAAAGAGGTGATAACAACAAAGACATACTATAAAAACAGATTATGAGATAGGAAGAAACAGAAGTCAGGGCTTAGAGATATTAGTATGACATAATTTTGCAGCATAAATACAAGAAAATAGTAAGGAAATATTTGCTATTCAATCTTCCTGTTCTCACTATTCCCAAGAGCCTACTACTTTCATATAGTGAGTTATCAACTCCCTAAAATGGCTATAGATTTATAAAAGCCCAATGATAACAGTAAAGTGTTTTTATTCTAAAATAAGTGCTATAAATTTTTTTAATTCTAAAAATTTTAAGTAAACAAATTGGGTAACCCTCTTATTCACCCTTCAATCTCAAGTTCATTTAAACAAGTTGAATAGTAAGTATTCCTTCTGCATACTCCAGTACCAACGGTAAAAAGGAACCGGAAGAAAACAGAAAAACAAATTTTATTATTTAATTTCTCCCTTCTCTACTATCTTCATTCACACAATAAATACTGTTTGGAACCATGTGTTAGGCAGTGGGCTACAGATAACTACCACAATACAGCTTACACTGTAGTGGATGAGAGACAAAAAACTGTAGTGGGTAAGAGACTAAAATAGCCATGCTAAGTAAGAGCTGAGGAAAAGATGTTAGAGGGAATAAGTCCAAGAACTGTAACTTAAGAAAGATTTTGATTGGTTCAAGGAAAGGGGGCCAGAGTACTACAAGGCAGAACACAGCCCTAACCAATTTTGGCTCGGTGTATAGCGTCAGCCTACAGACCACAGGGTCCCAGGTTAGATTTCGATCAAGGGCATGCACCTTGGTTGCAGGCTCCTCCCCGGCCCGGCAACCAATAGATGAGTTTCTTTCACATCAATGTTTCTCTCTCTTCCACTCTCTAACAGATAAATGGAAAAGTATCACAGGATGAGGATTAACAATAAAGAAAGAAAATAAAACAGTTAAGGTATGTGGCTGAAAAAAAACCAATCAGGAATAATGGCATTATAAGGCCTAAACGGCTATAGCAAAAAGTTTAGATTTTATTATAAAAGCAATTGGAAACTAATGAAAGGTTTTTTAAACAAGAAAGTAACATTAAGTTTAAAATGACCACTTTGCTGCAATATAAAAACCAGACTTAGGAAGAAAAAGTGAATACAAGAAAACCAGTTAGGAGAGGTTCTCAAAAAGAGATAAAGTCAACAGATCAAAATATATTTTAGAAACAGAACCAGAAAGTCATGTAAAAGACTGATAGTAGAAATGATTAAATACAAATCGAGGTCCTTATAAAATGAAGTTGGAGCTCTTATGAATGGGATTAGTGCCCTTATAAGAGACCTCAGGGAGCTCTCTCTTCCTCTTTACTATAATGAGAAAGAAGTATGAAATGTGCAATCCAGTATGGATCTACACAGAAAATGGCCATAATGGCATCCTGATCTTCGACGTCAGCCTCTGGAACTGTGAGAAATAAATGTCTATTGTTTATAAGCCACCCAGTCTATGGTACTTTGTTATAGCAGTTTAAACTAGACTTTGTTACATACTGTAATGAGGAATGAAGTGGAGATGGGAAGGTGGAGTTGCAGGGTGGTGAGAAGTGAAATAAACTGGATTTTAGCAAGGGGAATCAAGAACTGACTTTAACATACTAAATTTAAAATACCTACAAGACAGACAATTGGGTATGAATGTAAACTTCAGAAAGAATATATAGTTGAACTAAAGATACAGTTCGGAATTACTAGTGTATGGATGATACTTAAAGGACAGGAAGGGTATAAGGAAGGGGAGAGGAGTGTTTGAAAACTAAACCCTGAAGTACCATAACATTCAACGGATAGGGAGAGAAGAGGGCCCAGAAATCTGTATAGAGAATGCAAAGGGGAAGGAGGGAGGGGGGAGAATGTGCTGCATTCTAGTTGACATCGCCTTTATAGTTCTGGGTCTACCCAATTTTCTTCTTTTGAAAGTCAAATTATCTAGTTGAACCTAATTTCTACTCTTTTTGCCTCTATCTCATTCCTACACATCTTTATCAATAAACAAAGGGATGCTTTGTAAAAATAAAAAGATATGGCTTTTAGAGACAGATTCTGAAATATATAGAGATGAAAAATATGTTGTATAGACTTGGCTTCAGAATAATCGAAGTGTGTGTGTGTGTGTGTGTGTGTGTGTGTGTGTGTGTGTGTGTGTGTGTGTGTGTGTGTGTGTGTGTGTGTTTTGTTGTTGTGGGGTGTCTAGATAAAACCAGAATAGTTATGAGTTAATGCCTGCTGTAGCTGAGTGATACGCACATGGGGGTTTAACTGCACTGTTCTCTCCACTTGCAAGCTTGAATTTTCTACAATAAAACATAAAGGGAAAAAGGGGCTGACAAACACGAGCACAAGAGTACGGTCTTAATTTTATTCAGAGTAATGAGAGGTACAACCCAAGGATTTACAGGGTGGACCCAGACATTCTAGAAGTTTAAAGGCACACCCATGGACTTTAAGGATGAAAATTTTTTCCCCTAAACTATATATTGTTATTTTTAAATAATGACTCACAATTCTCCACAGGACTATGGCAAAATAGGCTCTCCTCAACACTTTAATTTCTTAAGACATGCACTTGAATATGAAAATTTTTATCATTTTGAGAGTCTCTTACATTAGCTTGGAAAACTAGAGAAACCTTCACACATTAACTGAGTAGACATCAAATGTTCCTACAACAGTTAAAAAAAATTCATCACACACATTCTGTGAGATGCACAAGGTCAACAGTTGCTAACCAGTGAGAGGTTGGGTGCTGCAGACTCTCTCTGGGTCAAAACCCTATACACTAGTCAATTAGGATACTGTATTTAATACCACCAGTAATCCTATCTAATAAAAGAGTAATATGCAAATTAACCACCACTCCGCAACAAAATGGTGGCCCCCATAGCCATAAGATGGCAGTGCCCAGTCCCCTCAGCCCTGCTGCTGGAGTGTCCGGGCCTGTCCGCTGGAACAGCAAGACTGGATCCGCTGCCGGAGGGGGCGGACCCAGCCTCCCCACTCCACCACTGCTACAGTGTCTGGGCCTGTCAGCCCTGCCGGGGTTTGTGGGGACCAAGCGGAGAGGCTGTATCTGCCCCCAGACACAGCAGACAGAGCCCGGACAGCAGGGCTTGGGGGCTTCCTTAGCACAGCGGCAGCGGGGAAGCCCCAGGACCAGCAGACAGAGCCCAGACAGCAGGGCTTGGGGGCTTCCTTAGCACAGCAGTGGCAGGGAAGTCCCCAGACATGGCAGACAGATCCCAGACAGCAGGGCTTGGGGGCTTCCTTAGCAAGGTGGCGGCGGGAACACCCCCAGACCCCTCAAACAGAGCCCGGACAGCAGGGCATGGGGGCTTCCTTAGTGTGTCAGTGTCGGCGAAGCCCCCAGGCCTGGCAGACAGAGCACACTGCAGGGCATTGGGGCTTCTTCACATGGCGCATGGTGGCGGCAGGCAGAGAGCAGACAGCAGGGCATGGGGGCTTCATCTCCATGGCTGCAGTGAATCTCCCAGGCCCTGCAGAGAGCAGAGAACCACGGGAGTGGACCTAAGCCATCAGTAGGACATCCCGAGAGCTCCTGGATTGTAGAGGGTGCAGGTTGGGCTGAGGGACCCCCATGCACAAATTTTGTGCACTGGGCCTCTAGTCTTCATATTATAAAAGACCACAATTTCAAGATGAGAATTCCTAATCTACACATTCTTTAAATAAAATATTACTTTTTTCTTTTAATTTATTTTAGAGCGAGAGGAAGGGGGTAAGGGAAGAGACCGGGGGGGGGGGGGGGGGGGACACACACACACTGATCAGTTGATCAGTTGCCTCCCGTACACACCTAAGCTGGGGATCTAACCCACAACCTAGGTATGTGCCCTGACCAGGAATCAAACTGGCAAACTTTTGGTGTATGATGTTCCAACCAACTGAACCATTCAGGCAGGTCTAATGTTCCTTTTCTTGATCAAAGTTTTCTTTCCTAAAACCTGACAGTTGTTATGAATTCACCACCAAATTTAGATTAAATTTTATTTTACATATGCACATACATATTCACAAACCCATAATCATCCTTCTTAGTTGTAAGTAGAGATAAACCAAGTCTTTATTTACCCTCTTCTACTAAAATAAAAAATTTTCCCTAGAAATGCTGAGGAATGAAATGCGTCACAAAAAGTAGAAATTTGACAGTATATCAACACTCACATTTAAATTGATATCCTCAATGGTAAAATGCATGACATAAATTCTCTACATAGACTGGTTGCTCAAAGGTCAATCCCTCCCTCATTTCTTCTAGTCATTTATCAACCAAATCCAAAGGCCTTTTCGATCGCCCACCTGACTCAAGTTCTCTGTCCCCAGAAAGTTCCAAGAATATTCAGAAAGAAGAAACAAACGGGGAAGGGAAATTTTTTATTAAATTCACATAGTACCTTTCCTCTCAGGCTTCACAATTAATAAAACCAAGAAAACCAGAAGGTTCAAAGCATTAATGACCTAGAAAGCAAAACACAAGTGCAATTTAACTGTCATTATGGACCAAATTATGCCAAACACAGTATTTCCTAAACCGGTGTAAATTAAAAATAAAGCAAAATGTTCAAGGTTTAGTTTGTCAAGATTACTTTTATTTTCTGGGCTGGAGGTCGAGTCTCACAAACAGTATAAAAAATATGAAGAAAAAATACCACAATTCTTCAATTATTTACAGATTAAAATACTTCTCCTGGACACTTGTTTTATTATTTGGGAGGGGGGGGCGGTAAAACAGAGCTAGAGTACAGTGTAACACCAGGAATAGAAAGCAGATGCTACACAGTAAGACTGTCAAACTTTTCTCTCAAAACATTATGCTAACCTCTTCTTCTGAGCTTCTATTCATACTTGACTTGCTTGGCTCACCTAGCCCCCCTTCATCCCGTTTTTACTCTACTTACTTATTCTCTACCCAACCCCAACCTCTCTAATGTATAATAGTCAAAACAATATTTCATGCTGCCCTGGCCGGTGTTGCTCAATGGTTAGATTATCAGACCTCACACACTCAAGGGTAGTGGGTTTAATTCCTGTTCAAAGAGCACGTGCCTGGGTTGCAGGTTCAATCCCAGAGGCAGCCAATTGGTGTCTCTCTCTATTCTTCCCTCCCTCCCTTCCACTCTCTAAAATCAGTGGAAAAAATACCCTCAAATGAGGATTAACACACAAAAAAAATATTTCATGCTAAAGCATTCTCTGAAATATTGTGATTTTACAACCAGATATTATCTCCCCCTTTTTATAAACTTTAGAAGCTTATTACAACATTCTTAGAGTTGCATACTGCATACCTACATCCACGTATAACTTATGACTCCTCAGAAACTTAACTACTAATAGCTTACTGATGACTAATAGCATAACCTTGCTGACAACATAAACAGTCCCTTAATACATATTCTGTGACATATGAATTACAATGTATTTGTACAATAAAATAAGCTAAAGAAAAATGTTATTTCTTTAAATCGTAAGAAAAATACATTTACAGTATTTATTGAAAAATAAAATCTATGTGTAAGTGGACCCATGATGTTTAAACCCATATTGTTCAAGGGTCAAATGTACTACTCATGTATCTCACTCTGTATCCTCAAAGTCTAACAATAGCGTGTTATCTTCAGCGTTCCCTCTCCAAATCCTTACAGCACTCAATAGTCACGGAAAAAAATGGTGAATGCACCCCTCTAGATACAGCTGTCATGAAACTTTTCAGTTTTATGACAACATGGCTTCCATCTTCCTGTTTTGAAAACTGTTTCACAAGAATGACTCATCCTTCAGTGGAAAAATCCAGATGTAAAGGTGGCTAAAGTATGTTACAATCAGCTCCCTGGGCTCCTCAGACATGAACAGTGGCTAACGGCTGCTAAAGCTAGTTAAGTCATCTCTGCCCGAGGTACAGCAAGTTATCCAGGAGTAGAATTCACATTTCCTGACTCCTGCCTTGACTTCAGAAGAACATTACTCACACATCGCAAAGAAAATATTAGCCTTCAAGTCCCTAAATCAAGAGCAAGCCTGGCTGTTTGAATTTAAATTTGTCTAAAGGTTCAAATATCTTTAAAAATGCTAAGTCAAATTCAAAGGTAGTAATAAGACAAATAAAAAGGTAGTTAAAAGTATTTTTCACCTGATCCTAAGGCCTCACCTGACAGCAAGGACTGGTGTCAAAGAATCATCATAAAAGCCCACCAATATACAAGATTAGAACTCATGAAACAACAGAATTACAGGACTCACACTAATCTTACCTCTAACCAGGAATCCTGTGATAAATTCATTAAACCTATTCACACTCCACTGCCCCCCGTGGGCTAAAATCAATCCTACATCCACCAGATACAGTATTACCATTAAAAGTTTCTAATTTGTTATTAAGTCTTAAGTTTTAAGTAGAGAATATAGTGTCAATTCAGTAAAAGAGAAAACAGAAAAAAGGAAAACTAGAAGTCTTTCTTACTGCGCTACCACCAAACCTAGAGCAATAATACCTGAGATATTGTAAGAACGTATCTCTATTTACTAAATAAACAAAGGAAAACCTCATTTTATAAAGTAAACTCACAGCATTCCTATGATTTTCTGTATTCTTACCACACGTGGCCAAATTTTTGGCCAAGTTTTAAATATTTCATAGGTAAAGAAATGTATAATGCCTACCATGCTTTGGATACAGTAACAAATACAATTAAATATTTGCTCTCATCAAGTTCAAAAGTTTCCTCAAGTCATTTTACTTCCCATACTAACCTTCTTTATTTTTTAACATCTATTTTTTCATCAGCATTCCTCTACCCATTATATCCTTCATCCATCTATATAAAAATATGCCTATCCACACATTCAATGAAATACTTACTATGTATTAATCAGCACAAAGAACAGAGAAAACCCCAAGCTTTAGAGTAATAAAACCCTGATTCTACCTCATGCTTTTAACTATTATTAAGCTATGTGATGGTGGCTAAGTCACTTATTATGTCTAGTACTCATTTTTTCCTACCTAAAAAAATGTGAAGGATTAATAAATGTCTCTATATAAAACCCTAATATGAAAATAGACCAAATGGCAGAACAACCAAACAAACGGTCACTATGATGTGTGCTGACCACCAGGGGGGCGCATGTGGAACATGGCAGGTGTCAGCAGCAGGCAGCAGAGCGTGGAACATGGTGACATGGTGGGCACTGGCCACGGTGGGATGGTGGAGCAGGTTAGTGGGGGTGCCAGACCGAGGCGGGGCGCCAGTTGCTGTCATCAGGGTGAGCCTCTGGTGGTTACTGAAAATTCTTTGCTACTGTGCACAGCGGTCCCATCCAGCATTCCCACCTGCTGCCGGCCCCTATCACCCCTTAGGGCTTCTCCACCTCCCCCTGCTCCTGAGAGAAGATAGGGGCCAGCAGCCGCCTCTCGCACCCGCTGCTGGCACTGGCCCCACTCGCACCCGCTGCTGGCACTGGCCCCAATCGCCCTGCGCCATCAGCATGTGTGAGTGGGGCCACCGCCGTCAGTGCGTGGGAGTGGTAGCAGCGGGAGCAGGGCTGCCGGCAGACGGGACAGAGGGCCGTGGCCGGAGGGACCAGGAAGGGGTGCGGAGAATGGGCCAAGACCCACCCCTGTGCTCACCACAGCCTCACAGCCCACAGCACAGTTCCTTTCAAGGTGCACGAATTCATGCACTGAGCCCCTAATATGTATATAAAAAGCATAGTATCACTAATAGCCTCTAAGGGAGTGTTACCTTTCCTCTTCCTTCTCCTATAATAGCAAACTTTGATACTGGAAAGTATCAGTCCAGCAACAGGAAGCATTCTTAGAAAACACTGTCTTAAAAACATACACACACAAAATCCTAAAATTAAACAAGCACTTTTGGCCCTGGTCTAAAAGCAGCCATAATAATTTAAGTAAATCAGCATGATCAAGAGAGACAATTATTTTGTTTCTCTCTTTTTTAAATCCTTCACCCGAGGACACTGGGGTGGGAAAGAGAGAGGAAAACATAGACCAATAATATGCAACCCAGGTATGTGCCCTGACCAGGAATTGAACCCTCAATCTTTTGGTGCAAAGGATGACACTCAACCAACTGTGACACTCTGGCTGGGCTCTACTTGTTTTAATTACCAAAATAAAACCTCATAATAAATTTTAAAAGTATAAATGTAATGAACAAACATTATTACTTCCCTTTCCTCTAATCACTGTAATGCTCTGGTATGTGTATACAGGTGTGTGTGTACATGTGTGTGTGTATATATATATATATACCCTATCTAATAAAGAGGGAATATGCAAACTGACCATCACAAAGCTGGTGGTGCCCAGTCCCCCCTCAGCCCCGCCGGAGTCCCCCAGTCCGGGGGGGGGGGGGGGGGGGGAACGGGACAGCAGGTGCACAATGCAGCCGGACCTGCCACCAGAGTCCCCCAATCCTTTCAGCCCAGCCAGGGGGGTGCCTGCTGCCAGAGTTCCCCAGCCCTTTCACAGAAAATGGGTTGCCGCAAAAATGGGTTAAGCTTCTAAGGACAAAAAGCATTCAAAATATTTGAAAAGGGAATTCCAATATCTATTAAAGTTTGGACTAGACAATTCAAGGTTATTTCCACTACAACCTTCTATGATTTTGTGATATTAACAATCTTAATTCACATAGTACCAACTGTATTCTATGTAGGCAGATATTATTTAAAGGAATGGCCATTATTATTAAAACAACTCATAAAACCACTGTTTGTATGTCAAGGACATTCTGTGTGATTTTCCTAATGACTGGAGTTAATGCCCTTAAACCGGCAGTCAGACATCCCCCAAGGGGTCCCAGATTGGAGAGGGTGCAGGCCAGGCTGAGGGACACCCCATCCCCGTGCACAATTTCATTCACTGGGCCTCTAGTCTATACTAATAAAAGGGTAATATGCTAATTAGACTGGGAGACCTTTGTGATGTCCTTCTGGACAAAGTCATGGTGGCGGGGCCAAGGCAGAGGCGGTTAGGGGCAATCAAGCCAGCAGGGGAGGGCAGTTGGGACAAGCAGGCCGGCAAGGGGGAGGGGGCAGTTGGGGGCGAGCAGGCCAGCGGGGGGCAGAGGGCAGTTGGGGACAATCAGGCCTGTGGGGGGAGGCAGGGGGGGGCAATCAGGCAGACAAGGAGGGCAGTTGAGGGCGAGCAGGGGGCGGGGGGGCGTGGCAGTTGGGGGCAAACAGGCTGGTGGGGGTTGCATTTGGGGCAATCAGGCTGGCAGGCAGAGTAGTTAGGGGTGATCAGGCAGACAGACAAGTGAGTGGTTAGGAGCCAGCAGTTCCGGATTGTGAGAGGCATGTCCAACTGCCGGTTTAGGCCTGATGGGATCGGGCCTAAACCGGCAGTCAGACATCCCCAAGGGGTCCCAGGTTGGAGAGGGTGCAGACCCAGCTGAGGGACACGCCAATCCCATGCACTGGGCCACTAGTATATATATAATTTGTTACAGATAGTAACAAAGTTGTTATAAATATTTGAAAAATAAAAAGTAGGATAAAGAAAATATCATCTGTACAACCACCAAAATTTTTAAAAACAAATATGTTCCCATTAAATAATTACATTCATTTCCATTTTAAAACACATGATGGGGAAAGAATAGAATTTTCAATTAATGATGCTGGAACAACATGCAAAAGAATAATTTGGACACCTACCTCACACCTTATATAAAATTAACTCAAAAAGGATCCAAGAGCTAAAACTGTAAAACTCCTAGAGGGAAGCATAGGAGTGAATTCTGTATGAACTTGGGTCAGGCAATAGTGTCTTATGCTATGACACAAAAAACAAAAGAAACACACACACAAAGGTAAATGGATTGTATCAAAAATTTAAAGCTTTTGTTAAGTGTCAGAGATATACAAATGAATATACTAATGTAATCAACATCATTAGTTACTAAAGAAATGAGGTGAAAAGCAAAAAGTAGGGTAAGAATACTCAAGAGTCAAATATTGCCCTGGCTAGTGTGGCTCAGTTGGTTGAGTGACAACCCATGCACTAGAAGATGGCGGGTTCAATTCCCAGCCAGGGCACATACCCAAGTTCCAAGTTGGATCCCCAATGGGGGTGCATGTGAGTGGCAATCTACTGATGCTTCTGTCTCTCTCATCAAAGTTTCTCTCTCTCTCTCATATTATCTGATCACACATTAAAATTTTCACAGCAATTCTGTGAGGGTGTTTTCTTCCGAAGAGATGGGAATACTTCAGGAGTAGTTGAGTGATGTGCTGAGAACCGTAAGTTGGGACTGGAAGCTGGAACTTGAAGTCTATCAGATCCCAAATCATGTGTTCTTTATACTACCCCAAACGAAAGGAATGTTTTTACAAAGACATTACAACAGACGAACTAACATCAGAGGTAAACATTAGAGGTAAGTTTCACATACTTATGGTTCTTTGCTTTTTGTAAGAAGTTTTTATTACACCGTCATCAGGGGAAAAGGCAATACTTTTTAAAAAAACTAGCCCAAGGAAGGATGAGATTATAGAACTATCATTTTGAAGGGAAGAAAGGTTTACTTACTTTCTAAATCCTTTCAAAATCCCTACTATTTACAATAGCAAATACAGACTGTACAATTCTAGATTTCACACGGTATGTCAAAACTCTAGGGATAATTAGGAAATGTTTGCTGAATGAATGAATGAATGAATGAACGAACGAACAAACACTAATTTAAAACAGATCAAGAAATTCCAGATTTCCACCTCTGTACAAGGGACCTACAACAACAAACTTCTGAAATTCCAATATATTAACTGCATGCTCAAATTTAAACCAAAGACAAGTTGAATCAAACTTTGCCAATTCCTGTGGCTCTCTAAATGAACTCAATACAAAAACACATACCCAGATTCAGCATTCTTTCTAATCATTTACAAAAATAAAATCACGTAAGTACATGTTCTTATGAATCTTTATAAAGAGCCCTGAATTGTAGATGCAGGTTTGTATGGCATAACCTGTATATAACAATTTGTTTTATTGAGAACACCATCTAGAAAGAACCCCTGGCCCCAATAATATAGCTAGGGGACATAACACAGCAAAAAATAAATCCCAACAATGGAATTAACATTTCATTACTGTAGCTGGTGATGATAATTTGCTTTTGTAGTCCCCTCCTCAACAAAGAAATAATGACACTGTACTTAACATTCTACCAAAAAAAGAGAATATGAAGCCTCTGAGGCCAAATTTATTGCTAACTTGTGTCTTTTTCCATATAGGATGTATGGCACTTTTTCTAACTCCCCAAATTATTTAAAATTACTATATATATATATATATATATATATATATATATATATATGGCTCATATTAATGAATAAAGTATCAAGGTAAATATTAATTTGTTTAAAAGTTCACTAGGAGCTGGGTATTCTAAAATGCATTTCCAAATCTTAACAGTGGTAACAAAGTCAAATCTCTAAGGTGGTAAAAAGAATCTGGCTAAAAATAGATCTCTTAGGACTGACAAGTACAACACAAATTCCATCAACCCATCCAAAAAACCTGCTTTTTATATTCTGCTTTAAACCCACTCTACACAAAAAAAGGCATGGTGGAATGGTTTTGCATGAAAGTGAAAACCACTTTTCTTAATATGAAACTTGTAAACTCAAGAGCCCACTTTCACTTAATGTCATGTTGCAATTCACCTTCTATAAGGCCCATCCCTTATTTCAAATACAGATACCACCACCAAACCTTTCCTATTTCCTAAGATTCTTTGAAAAACAAATCTGCCAATAAATTTTCTATTCTTACTTAATTAAATAATGTAGTATCTATCATGGGAATAGTTCTAGATTCTCTAAACATTCATTAGAATTTTGAAAAGATAATAGCTATCCAGAAAAGTTATCTTCCTGAAGAACACTAAGATGCTATGATGAAAAACAAACACAGCCTTTTTAACTCAGGACTAAGCAACTACTTAGGTTGCTTAGAATTTTCATGCAATAAATAGCTCCATTAGAGTTTTTTAAATTAAAAAAGCATAAATTGTCTAACTAGTGCAACTCACAAAACCCTTTCTATTATGAACCAGGAAATCAAACTATAAAACTTACCTAAAGTGGCTCTGGCCGGTGTTGCTAAGTGGTTAGAGTATCAGACCCCGCACAGAAGAGCCTCCAGTTCCATTCCCTGATTCAAGGGCACAAACCTATCCCTGGGTTTCAGGTTCACCCCACCCCCTGTTGGGGCAGGTGCAGGAAGCAACTAATTGAGTGTCTCTCTCACATCCAATCTGTCTCCCTCCCTCTCTTCCACTCTAAAAATCAATGGAAAAAATAACCAAGGGTGAGGATTAACAACAACAACAAAAAAAACTTATTAAAAGTGTTTCTAAAATAACATAATATGCTCCAAGTGAAATGAAGAGCATGGAAGTATAGTACATTAATTTTAGCTTGTTAAAGCCTTTTTTCCCCCTCCCTTCTAGATAGCTAAAAACATCTCCCAAAGAGACAATTAATATACCATCATATATCCCTAAGTAACCACTCATGATTATGAGGCTAAATTGTGAAAAGCACTTAAATGCTGTTAAACATCCTACAATGCACAGGACAGTCCATACAAAGAGCTATCTGCCCCGAATATGTCAATAGGATCTATGTTGGGAAACCTTGCCTAAACAAATTCATGTCTGGAAAACCACAAAAATATGGGAGAGAAAGAAAACAGTATACATAGTCCCTATACCGCCGCCTACAAGAAACCTATTTAGAAGATAGTCTAAAAGCAACAATTCTATATTATGGCAGCTATTTATTACTCAAATGACAAAAATGTCACAAATATCAGAAAAATTTATAAATGTCAAAAAAGCAGTTTGTCCTCTCAAGTAGTATTAAAACAAATGCAGACAACGATCACTGAGAACCTATTAAATTCATTTTTCTAAATAATAGTAGTAACATGAATGTTACTTGAAGTTATACTCCTACTATCATTGAGAGCAGAATAAAGTGATACAACTCTTTCAGAAAGCAATCTAGGGATAAATATAGCCACCAAAACGGTTTCCTTTAATCTCAGAGCCCAATTTATAACAAAGAACACAATGTACAGAAGTACTCACTGCATAAGGTCCAATTATGAAAAACTGACAATAATGTCCAACAATGGATATACTCAAAATCTAAATATCATTACTATTATTTATATGCCAGACACCGGAATAGGTGGAATAGGATATAGACATTTTACATACATTATCTCCTCTACCCTAAAAATACCCCATAAGGTAAATGTTTTAAGTCCTATGCTACAGAAAAAGAGTAAGGTGCAAAGATCACAGAGCTAGCAAGTCAGAGAACCTAGATGCAAATCTAGATGAACCAGACTCTAAAGCTTGCTTCAACTGAATGCAAGATTGGTGGCAGAGGTGGGGGGTGGGTGGATATTCACGCTGCCTAATAAAACAGGTGAAGCAAGTCTAAAGGTACAAACTTCCAGTTACAGAATAAATAAGCTCAGGGAATGTAATGTACAACACAACATCTATCTATCTATATATATAAAAGCCAAGCAACCTGAATGACCAGAATGACCAGAACAACCAAGCGGCCTAACGGCCCAATGGAGGGAGGCCCAGCCAACCAACCTCCCTCGGCCCCTCCTCCACCCCCCACTGGCCTGGCCCTAATAGGGAGTGAGGCCAGAGGTCAACCTCCCACAGCCCCTCTCCCCCAGCCAGCCGGACCCCACCTGCTGTATTCACCAGACCTTGCTCCTTCAGATTACCACTTGTTCCGATAGATGGCACACGCACTTTCTGAGCAGCACTTCAAAACGTACGAAGAAGTGGAAAATTGGGTCTCTGAATGGTCTGCCTCAAAACAAGAAAAGTTCTATTGGGATGGTATCCACAAATTACCTGAAAGATGGGGGAATGTGTAGCTAGCGAGTGACATTACTTTAAATAAAGCCCTTCTAATGTTTCTCTTGAAATTATCGTGTTTTCTTTGATTACAAAATCCGCATTATTAACTGGTACACCTAGTAATTAAGAGTTATGAACATAGTAAACCTTAAAAGTTCTCATCACAAGAAAATAAAATTCTGTAACTATTTATGTTGTCAATGTTAATTAGACTTACTATGCTAGATCATTTAGAAGTACATACAAATATCAAATCATGATATTATGCACCTGAAACTAATTTAATGTATGTCAATTATACCTCAATTTGAAAAAAAGTTTTTAATCTGTAAGAGTTAAACATAAAAGTTAAGCATAGTCATTCCTCTTAGGGAAGTTCTTCTCCAACAAAAGGCCTTTTACTCCAAATAATTTCATTCCATTTTTCCCCTCCCCATACACTGACATCTCTTCTTGCCCCACCTAGTTCCATCAATATTCTTCCAATTTTCCAGGATCAAAATCCAGTCCCATCACCAAGTTTCCTAACGTGTGTTATCAATGAAATATGTTAGATGATTTGGACTTAAAAATCTAGTACAACTTTGACTCTTATCCTAATAATCTTTAGCAGTCACTTGACCTCTCTGCACCTACATTTCTCATCTATAACTAATAAATCTGTGCTTATGTCCAGAGAGAGCTCTAAAATTCTCTATTATATCAATCTTGCATCTGAACCTTTCTTCCCATTTCATGTCCACTGCCCTGATTCCAGACTTTTATTCACAGTTAGAGTATTACTTTTAAGCCTTGGTCTGCTCCAAACCGTCTTAAATCTCCAGTCCATCCAAACCACGCCACTATCAAAAACTATTATGAGCACTTGAAACATGCCATTCATGTTCATGACTGTCCATTATTCTTAGGATAAAATCCAAATGCACCAATGGCATTCAAAAACAATGTGATCCTAACTTACCCTTCTCACACTTTGTCTTCCATTTTATTGAAACTTTTCTCTCTGGCAGATAGCTCTCCTCTCAGTTGCCAACACAACATCCTCACCTGAGGTCCCTCAACCTTGGACCTGAAACAACCTATTTCCTTTTAGAAAGGTAAGTGACATCACTGATCCAAAAAAAGTGCCATCTCTTCTCAGGTATTCTGATCACCTTAGACCAGCGGTCAGCAAACTCATTAGGCAACAGAGCGGCAAACCGCTGCTGGCGAGCTGCATGTGGCTCACGAGCAGCGTTTTGCCGACCACTGCCTTAGACCATAGTAATCACTCCATCTTAAAGTTCAGCAATCAATGCCTCTACCATCTATCTAGTACTAAATATACATTGCATAATTCTAATGCTTCCTTTTCTATTTGAAAATGGTGGGAAGAGGGATCAGTCACAGAAATTATTCCTTGAAGGCAAGAACCAAGTTCTCAATTCTTTTTAAGTGTTTTCATCATTTCTTATTTTACTATCAGAGAAGTGTTTCCTTGCCCTTTGGGGCAAAGGTAATCTTGATGGTAGATGTTCCTGAAAGACTAGTCTCCAAATAATTGAGTTACCTTGAAACTTTTTATATTTATTCTTTGCTAAGAGAATTCTGGATCTCATTTTCTGGCACTTGCACAGGGATACTTTTGACTACCCTCGATGACACATCTTAGTTTCTACTCAGATTATCAACGAAGGTAGCTCCTCTGATCACTGTTGAAGGACTATCAAAGGAATGTAAGCTCTTTGAATGCTGGTCTACCAGAAAACATCCAAATATGTCAGCCACTCTTAATGTTCATGGATAAAATTAAGGAAATTTAATTCATCAATACTATCAACCTATTTACAATAAACCATGAAAGTGTAAATAATCTAACATTGCTTCACACATTAAGTAAAAATACTAACCTCCCACACCTAATAAGTGTAAAACAAAACTCATATACACTTGCAAATGTTAAAGTCACCTCACAGTCTCAACTCTTGGGCCTACTTACTTTCTATCAACTTATCATTACGAACAAATTGGGAAGACAATCATTGCACCAAGCAAACTTCCTGCCCTAGCCGGTTTGGTTCAGTGGATAGAGCGTCGGCCTGCGGACTGAAGGGTCCCAGGTTCGATTCTGGTCAAGGGCATGTACATTCCCTGGTTACAGGCATATCCCCAGTAGGAAGTGTGCAAGAGGCAGCTGATTGATGTTTCTCTCTCATGGATGTTTCTAACTATCTCTCTTCCTTCCTCTCTGTAAAAAATCAATATATTAAAAAAAAAAAGCAAACTTCCTGCAAATACAAAATTAGCCTTTCCCAAATTAGCCTTTCCACTTCTGTTATTGCTTAAATTTGCATAAGAGATAAATTTCAAATACAGTTGGGTAGAAGCAAGTGAGTCTTAAGCAAGCCTCACTCTGTTTTCATCTTACAATGTATAGGGTGTGCCCAAAAATACTTGCTGGAAAAATCTGCTAGGGGAGTGCCAGGTCAAAAAGAAAAAGATTTTCAACCAGTTGGAAATGTGGGGAAACAATGGTTGCAGCAACCTGAGAAAACTCTCAAGATCTGAAGAAAATTGTTAAAGGAAAACTCCAGATCTTTTCATTCTTTCAAGAGTAAAATCCCCTGAAAGGCAACTAAATGAATCAATGAAGGATTCAACTATATCAATTCTCTGTATCTAAAAAGCAATCACTGAAATATTGCTTTTATATTTGGCAGTGTCAAAAGGCAGCTGGTCGCTTATTTGTTCTATGTAAATAAACTTTACATCTACTAATAGTTTTTAACCAATTGTGTCTAAGAAACAGGAATAAAAAAGAGCTTTTTTACTTATTTTTAAAATTAAAATTTTTTATTGTTTTTGCTTATCTGGGGGAAGAAAAGAGGATAGATGACTGTTTTTCATTAGAGATATTTATTTCCAAAGCATAACATTATTAATAGAAAAGAACACAGATAGGGTAAAGCCTTTTGTCTTCACTTCTCTCTACACCCCAGCCTCAGGGTCTATACTTTGCAACCTTACTTTCAGGTTTCTTCATTGCCATAAGTGAAACACAACAAAAATATAAAATAAAATAACAGTGACCACATAGAGGCACACACACTGGTACCAGGTTGCCTCATGAGAGAAACAGTGAGCAGACTGCTGCAGTTCGGCCACTAACTCCCTGAGGGGACCCAGTTTGCAGACTCCCTATAGAAATGCAGGTAATAAGAGCTACTCAGAGGGTCACCTGGCCACTCAGCATACCTCAGCAAAACAGACAGTATGCCTAAGACTGACAAAAGCCTTTCCCATCCAGCCTGAGTCTCATCATTATTTAAAAAGGTATAAATAATACTTTTAAAATGAGGAATTTAAGCCTAGGAAGATTAAAACACAAAACTAAAATTAACCATTCAATAGTAGTCCAGAATCCTTTCTACTATATTGCTCCTGATTAGTACTAATCCCACAAATGCTAAGAAAACCTCAAGTTCATCCTTCAGGTTTGTCTGGTGATTATCAATAAAAATAAGATACTTAATGTTAAGCAGACACTGAAACTACACAAATTCATATAAAAGTGTGTAGAAACCAATCAGGTAGTAGTATTCAATTGCTATTTCATGCCTCTCAAGTTTTAATTTCCAAAGCAATGTAACCAACCAGATTTACAAGAGATTTCTTGAGGAAAATATATTCATAAACACTAAGTATATGCTTACCAATCATATAGTAGCTGTAAGCACAAGGGAAGACTAAAAAAGAAAGAATATAAAAGAATAAGAACATAAAATATTTTCGCATCTTAAAATATTTTTTCCCAGCAACTGGGGAAATAAAAGGATTTTTCCACATAAGTTAAAATACAAATCATCCCTTTAGCACGTCAAAAATGTTTTTCCACCCATTTGATGGGGGGGGGGGGGGTTACAACATAGGTCACTTCTCTAGATTATTTACTACAGTAGAGGAAATCTATTTAACCTTCCCATCACCCTTCCTGGTCAATGCCATGTCTGTCCATCAGTGTAAAATGCTGTCAAAGAGGCTTCTAAAAAGCTATGTGCCTTCTTGTTGCTCCATTTCTCAAAACAGAATCTTCCTCCTGCTCCTTCCCAAAAAGTTCCCATAGAAAAACAGAAAGAGCAGTAACAAAGAAGTAGTTTTTATCTTCACCTTGACCTCAAGCAAATTATTTAACACATCTATAGTCTTGGGACTCGAATGTAAAGTGGTGATACCATTTCATCATATTTTAAAGGTTAAATAATGTAAACCACCTAATATAGAAGGTGTAATCAATATATATAAATTCCCTTGGAATTTTTTTTCTTTTCTAAAAATCAATTTAGCTCCTTCCCAAACTATCCAAGTTATAGTCCATGAAAGAAATGAGCCCTAACCATTTGGCTCAGTGCATGCCATAGAGCATCGGCCTGCGGACTGAAAGGTCCCAGGTTCGATTCCGGTCAAGAGCATGTACCTTGGTTGCGAGCACATCCCCAGTAGGGGGTGTGCAGAAGGCAGCTGATGGATGTTGCTCTCTCATCAATGTTTGTAACTCTCTATCCGTCTCACTTCCTCTCTGTAAAAAATCAATAAAATGTATTTTTTTTGTAAAAAAGAAATGAGGAGCAGGGTATTACTGCAGGCTAAAGGATACAGACCATGTACCTTTCCTCAAAATACATTACCAAATTACTTAATATTACTATAAAGTCTCTTGAATATAATGTGAAATAACATATTTTACATGTTTAGATTTCTTTTTATCAACCAAGTCTAAAGGACAATTTGATTGTTTCTACTAATAGTGTTTGTGCTCAGGCTATGGGTGAAGAACCTAGATTAATACTTTGATTTCTTATGTATTACATTTATTAGCTGTGTGACATTTAGCAAGTTACTTAAACTTTCCATTCTTCAGTCTGAGTATAAAACTAAGATACTTTCTACCTCTTTGTATTGTAAGATTAAATAAATTAATGCATGTAAAGCACTCATAACACTGCCTACCTCAAAATATTCAACAAATGCAGGCTATTATTTTTGCCCTATCAATATGTCTCAACTCTGTTGTCTGATAAGGCAAAGTTGGTTCAAATACTGTCTCCTACCTCTACCAAATCAGTTCAGTTAAAATCCTCCTGGGTCTCTGATCCCCCAGGTTCCAGACTAAATCCCAAAGGTCCTAAGCTCTATCTCTCCCAATTTCTATTTTCTCAGGATGCATCTTTCTAGTACCAGAAGCACAAACAGGAATCAATTAAAGGGTGAGCAAGAAAACAGTCACTACAGCAGACACCAAGATGGCGACAGAGGTAAACACCTAAACTGCTGCCTCGCACAACAATATCCAAACTACAACTAAAAGACAAAACAGACACCACCCAGAACCACAGGAAAGCTGGCTGAGTGGAAATTCTACAACTGGAAGAAAAGGGAAAGCACATTGAGACTCAGAGGAGCTGCAAAAGGCTGAGGTATGGAGACTCGCACGCGGAGAGGATGGGCAGCTGTGTGCACGGGCGGCTGAGTGTGAGGCTGGCTTTCTAAAGCAAGAGGGAGAAGGCAGCTCCTGACTTCACTGAACTCCAGTCCCGGGTGAGACGCTGGGGAACCAGACTTATTCGGGAGGAATCTGGACTGTCAGGAAAAGAGAAAGCACATTGAGACTCGGGAGCTGCGGAAGGCAGAGGTATGGAGACTCACACACGGAGAGGACAGGAGGCTGTGTGCAAGGGAGGCTGAGTGTGCAGCTGGCTTTCTAAAGCGGGAGGGAAACGGAAGTTCCCGACTGTGCTGACCTCCAGTTCCAGAAAAATTTCTGGGAACCCAGACTCATTCGGGCAGAAACTGGACTGTCTGGCAGCGGGCGAAAACTCGCGAGCGGGTTTCTCTCAGAGGTGCTTGCAGAGATTACCAAGGGACACTGAGAACCAGGGGCCCTCAAAGGGCAGGGCTGACGGGAAACCAAGACTGTCTGTTCCACCCTGAAACTCCGCCCTAACCAATCTGAGCACAGAGGCATTTGCAATTTTGCAAGCCTTGTCTCATAAGAGTGTCTCCAGCACAGAAGTTCTCCCAGCATAGACACAGCTGATCCTCACGGCCAATTGGCCTGGAGGTCAATTCCTCCCAGCGATAACAACAACAATCAAGACTTAACTACAACAAGGCTGTGCACACAGTCCACAAAGGGGTGCACCAAGAGTGTCCACATCAGGTAACTGGGGAGGCTGAGCCACTGGGCCCTATAGGACACCTACCACACAAAGCTACTCTACCAACTCAGGGAAGCAGCGAAAATGCGAAGACAAAGAAACAGATCACAAATGAAAGAAATGGAGGAAAGCAAACAACTGGATATAGAGTTCAAAACCATGGTTATAAGGTTTTCCAAGAATTTCCTAGAAAAGGCCGATAAATTTGGTGAGACCCTCGATAATATGAAAAAGGACCAACTAGAAATTAAACATATACTGACTGAAATAAAAAATATTATACAGAGACCTAACAGCAGACTAAGGGACCGCAAGAATCAAGTCAAAGAGTTGAAATACAAAGAAGAAAAAAACACTCAGCCGGAAAACCAAAAAGAAAAAAGAATCCAAAATTTTGAAGACAGTGTAGGGAGCCTGTGGGACAACCCCCAGCGTACTAACAGCTGAATTATAGGGGTGCCAGAAGAAGAGAGAGAGCAAGATACTGAAATCCTATTTGAAGAAATAATGACAGAAAACTTCCCGCACCTGGTGAAAGAAATATGCTTAGAAGTCCAGGAAGCGCACAGAACCCCAAACAAAAGGAATCCAAAGAGGACCACACCAAGACACATCATAATTAAGATGCCAAGAGCAAAAGACAAAGAGAGAATATTAAAAGCAGCAAGAGAAAAGCAGTTAGTTACCTACAAGGGAGCACCCATACAATTGTCAGCTGATTTCTCAACAGAAACTATGCAGGCCAGAAGGGAGTGGCAAGAAATATTCAAAGTGATGAATAGCAAGAACCTACAACCAACATTACTCTACCCAGCAAAGCTATCACTCAGAATTGAAGGGCAGATAAAGAGCTTCACAGATAACAAAAAGCTAAAGGAGTTCATCACCACCAAACCAATATTATATGAAATGCTGAAAGGTATTCTTTAAGAAGAGGAAGAAGAAGCAAAAGGTAAAGATAAAAATTATGAACAACAAATACCTGTCTATCAACAAGTCAATCTAAAAATCAAGTGAATAAAAGACCTGATGAACAGAATAAACTGGTGAATATATTAGAATCAGGGGCATAGAAAGGGAGTGGACTGACAATTCTCGGGGGGTAAGGGGTGTGGGGGGTGCGGGAAGAGACTGGACAAAAATCGTACTCCTATGGATGAGGACAGTGGGGGGGGGGGGAAATAATTGTAATAATCTAAACAATGAAGATTTAAAAAATTAAAAAAAGAAAATGGTCACTAGACTTTCTATATTCTATTAGACAAAAGTAAAACACGTATAAGAAAACTAGAGGCCCGGTGCACAAAATTCATGCGCTGGGGGAGGGGGAGCCCCCCCACCTCAGTCCAGCCTGCACCCTCTCATAGTCTGGGAGCCCTCGGGGGATGTCCAACTGATCCTGCCCCATCAGTCAAACATCCTTAGCGCTGCCGCAGAAGCCGAAGAGGCTCCCACCATCGCCGCTGCGCTTGCCAGCCCTGAGCCCTGGCTCAGGGCTTCTGGCTGAGTGGCACTCCCCCTGTGGGAGTGCACTGACCACCAGGGGGCAGCTCCTGCATTGAGCATCTACCCCTGGTGGTCAGAGCACGTCACAGCAACCGGTGGTTCCACCATTTGGTAGATTTGCATATTAGCCTTTTATTATATATGATAATATAGTCCTAACAGTTTGGCTCACTAGATAGAGTGTTGGCCTATGGACTGAAGGGTCCCCAATTCAATTCCAATCAAGGGCACATGCCCAGGGTTGCGGACTCAAAGCCCAGTGGGGCTGTGTAGGAGGCAGCCGATCAATGATTCATTCTCATCACTGATGTTTCTGTCTCTCCCTTCCTCTCTAAAATCAATAAAAATATATATTAAAATAATAAAAAATAAAAAAAGATGTAAGCCTGGCCAGCATAACTCAATGGTTAAGCACTGACCTATGAACCAGAAGGTCATGGTCTATGAATTCAATAAAAATGTATTATTTTTTACAAGACACTTAATGCTCTATTTACATTAAATTTATGTGCATAATTTTTAATACTCAATGGGAAACAGGAAAAAGACAATGAAACCAGTAGATATGAAAGAACATAATCTTAGGCATAAAGTTCTGCCTAGCTTGCAAAATAATCTAGTCCATTTTGGTCTTTGTATAGGAAGAGAAAAAGAGAAACTAATGCAAATACTATTCATTTAAAATAAATGTGGGCCCAAGTTTTTTCTTTTCTAGTAAAACAATTTATTTTACCATGATGATGGAATTTAATATGGTGCTCTGCAAATGACACTGAAACCTGTGGGTATACCAACAGCCAAAAATGTTTAAATGGAAATTAGTATATTTCCACTGCCTGTAATAACCTGCTCCACCTGCCCCATTCCCATCTCAATACATCCATTTAATCCAGTTACTCCTGCAAAAAATCTGGGAATCACCCATAATACATCTTTCCACTGCATCAAATCAATCACAGGTCCTAGTGACTTCACCTCCAATAACCAATTCTCTCACTTCCCGCCAAAGACCAAATCCACCATTCAGAATCTGGGTTACCTGGGTTACCACAACAGCCTAGCCGCTCTGTTGACTAATGAGTTTGCCGACCACTGGCCTAGCTGGTCTCCCAAAGTCCGTACCCATTCCTTTCTTCACACAGTAAGAGAGGGGTCTTTTAAAAATCCAATGATATGTAAACCCTGTCAATGGCTTCACATTAAAAATTTAAACTTGAGCCCTGGCTCTGTTGATTGGAGCGTCCTCCTGTACCCCAAAGTTTGCCAGTTCAATTCCCATCATGGTATGTATATACCTAGGTTGTGGGTTCGATCCCCGGTAAGGGTGCATACGGGAGGCAACTGTTTGATGTCTCTCTCCCCACTCCACCTCTGCTCCTCTCCCTTCTCCTTTCCTCTCTCAAAATCAATAAAGATATCCTTGGGTGAAATTAAAAAGAAAAAAATTAAATCTGAGATGACCTACAAAGACACCCATATGACCTGGCTTCTAGCTCCCTCCCTGGACTTACTGGTATTTCTCACCACTCTCCTTACACTTTGCTCTGTTCTTGAAAGTATCAAGCACCTCCCATTCCCAAGTCCTTAGCAAGCATATGCTGTTTCTTCAATCTGTAACACACTACTCCTCTTCTTCACCACCAATTCCTTCTCTTCATTCAAATCCGTTTACATGTCACTTCTTCAGGATACCATCCCCACCTATCTTAATTAGATACCCCTATATGGACTCTCATAGCACTCTGAACTTTGTTTCTGTGGCACCCAGAAATTTATGGAATCACTTGTTTAAATAATTAATATCTTTCTATCCTATATTCCCCCATGAGAGCAGGGCAGAGATTGTATCTCTTATTCCCCACTGTATATCCCTAGCACGTCAGCTCATAGTAAGCACCCGATATATCTGATAAATGAATTAATTCCAAAGGCTCCAATGTGTGTCTTTGAGGCCTCTGTACAAGTCCACTCCTCCCTCTTTTTATATAGTATTACTTGGAAGTCTATTGTCTGATTTTTAACACTTTCTGGACCTTGTAAGGAATACAGAAACCTTCATCTTTTAAGACACTAGTAAAGAACCCAGACCCTTATAAGCTATTAGGGCTATTTTATAAACTGTACACTTATAACCTACACAAGATTAAAACTTCAATCATCTATGATGATCCCTCTTTCACTGCCCGCCCCCCCATACATCTACGGTTAAGTCCTATTAAATCTGCTTCTGAATCATCTCTAAAATTTTCTTTTTCTTTTTACACTAGATTTATCACCCTTATTACTAGGTCTCTAAAATAGCCCCACTGTAGCCATCACAGCACCAGGCCTTTTAGCCTCTGTACTGTTTATGCTGTGCCTTCTACCTATACCAACTTATCTCAGTAGGCTACAACCAAAAGAAAACTTTCTATTAAAATCCTAGCCACCCTTCAAGGGTCATTTCTACTATCCTCTCTTTCCAATACCATCAACCAGCTGTACTATCTTCCTATTTCATTTGTATCACCCAGCATTTAACTTTATATCACTACTAGTAACCTGGTGCACGAATTTGTGTACATTGAAAGGAAATTAATTAGAAGGTGGCCGGTGGGATGGGACTGGGCGAGACAGGCCGGACACACCCTGAAGCCAACCTCCTGTGATCCCTGCCCGGCATCTATGGAGTGAGCGGGATCCCTCCGGCAGGTGGGGTCCCTTGGCCTGGCCTGCGGGGATTGGGCTGAAACCAGCTCTCTGACATCCCCCGAGGGGTCTCAGAGCGCAAGAGTTGCTGTCATACAGGGTGTGGAACGCAAATCAAGTGTGCAGTAAACCAGATTCAGGGCCAACAGTGCCCCAGCAGCAACATAACCCACGGCCGAAGGTAGAATCACGGGGCCTGGCAAGGAATCGGGCTCCCTCCTCTCTGGTTTCAGGGTGCATCACCTGAACCACCACTGCCAAGTCACTGCAGATCGGCAGCTCCTGCATTGAGGCTCTGCACCTTGGCGGTGAGCATCATAGTGACTGGTAAGATAGTCGGACACTTAGCATATTAGCCTTTCATATATAGACTAGAGGCCCAATGCATGAAGATTCGTGTAAGAATGGGCCTTCCTTCCCCTGGCTGCCAGCAGCGCCTTCACTCTGGGCGAAGCCACCTTTCCACCTTCCCACACTGCCCAGAGGGCCAGAGCGGCTGGGGTGGTGCAGAACGCCTGCGTCCTGTTCCACCCCCAGCCGCTTGGTGCCTGTGTATGCAAATTAACCCTCCATCTTAGTTGTGTTGATTTGCATACTCACTCCTGATTAGCTGGTGGGCGGTGCAAAGGTACGGTCAATTAGCATGCTACTCTTTTATTACATAGACTAGAGGCCCGGTGCCCGAAATTAGTGCATGAGGGGGGAGTGTGTCCCTCAGCTCAGCCTGCACCCTCTCCAATCTGGGACCCCTCAAGGGATGTCCAATTGCCCGTTTAGGCCCGATCCAGTAAACGGGCAGTCAGACATCCCTCTCACAATCCAGGACTGCTGGCTCCCAACTGCTTGCCTGCTTGCCCTCCTGATTGCCCCTAACCGCTTCTGCCTGTCAGCCTGATCACACCCTAACCACTCCCCTGACAGCCTGATTGATGCCTAACTGCTTCCCTGACAGCCTGTTTTGCCCCTAACTGCCCTCCCCTGCTGGCCATCTTGTCGCAGCCATCTTGTGTCCACATGGGGGCAGCCATCTTTGACCACATGGGGGAACCCTCTTGTGTGTTGAAGTGATGGTCAATTTGCATATTACTCTTTTATTAGATAGGATGTGCCAGGCACTAAGTATTCACCTTTGTCTTGCCATATCTCCACTCCACATCAAAACTTTAAACTTCTTCAGGACAGAGACTCAGTTTATTTTCCTACTAGAGGCCCGGTGCACAAAATTCGTGAACGGAGGGGGGCCCTCAGCACGGCCTGCACCCTCTCCAATCTAGGATCCCTCTCGCAATCCAGAACCACTGGCTCCTAACCACTCACCTGCCTGCCTTCCTGATGGCCCTAACTACTCTCCCCTCCTGGCCTGATCCCCCTTACTGCCTATCTGTGCTCCCCTCCTGGCCTGATTCCCCTAACTACCTAACTGCTCTCCCGTCCTGGCCTGATTCCCCTAACTGCCTATCTGCGCTGCCCTCCTGGCCTGATCCCCCTAACTCCCTATCTGCACTCCCCCATCCTGGCCTGATCCCCCTAACTGCCTATCTGCTCTCCCATCCTCTCCGCGCCCTTTGGACCCCCAGCACAGGTGTGCTGAGAGCTCTCCGCTGCAGCCCTGCCCCCATCCTGATTGGTTGTTACCTGATGGCGTCCTGGCCAATTTGCATACCTCTATTATTAGTATAGATGGCAGCTCCTGTGTCTCACACATTTGTTCTTTCAGCAAGTACTTATTACATGACTACTTAAACACTAATTATAAATGAATCCTTAAACTCAACTTTGGAGAATAAAACACTGGACACAAGGCAACAAAAAACATTTGTAACAATTAGATCTGCAGCAAGTAGGTAACCCAAATTCCTATTGCCTAACTTCCTTCTGAATCACAAAAGCAGCACCAAGAATAATTCTCATTACTGATATATATAAAGAAGCACCAAGAATAATTCTCTTTATTGACATGTATGTGTGTATATATATATAAAGGGAGTAAATACAAAAGTTCCTGTTTCTGCCCCTGGATGTCATAGGCAGGCTAACAGAAAAACAAAGTGCTTTAAATCAAAGGTGTTCACAAAATGAAAGTTTACTCAGCTCTGAAGTAACTTGTATAAGAACACAATGGAATTAATTTCACATATGTATTCCACACACAGAGAAATACAATAATCACTTTATGGACAGCAACAAAAAAACCTAAGGCATTAAAAGAATCAAAGCTCTGAGTCACAAGCCAAGAAAGCTGTTTTGTTTCAAGTTACACCAGTGACTTACAAAGACTTTTGCCATGAATGTTATTTAAAGACATAGTAGCACAATTCAAAGTACTTTGAGCCCTAGAAATCATCTAGGTGAGTTCTCTTTTTTTATTAGGAAAGTGATTACATGGTTAGCCCTGGTCTTTAAAATACCCCCACTCTAGCCACCAAAGCCCCATGGCTTTTAGCCTCTGTCCTGTTTATACTGTGCCTTCTATCTGTACTAACCTACCTCAGTAGGCCACAAGCAAAAGAAAATTTTATATCAAAATCCTAGCCACCCTTAGATCTTAGGTCCTGGCTAATATTCCTCTCACTCCATCATTCTGTGAAAAGAAAAATAGGGAAATAAGCACAAATCAAAATGACTTCGGCAACATCATCTGTGTATACTTAATAAATTCAAGTAGGAGCTACAACACAATACATTCCAGAGTACATAAAAAGCAAAATCTACAAACATACTAGTAATTCATTGTACCTGGAAGTCTTCTTCATTAACAACTCCAAGAGTGTGAAATTCCTCAAAAGTAAAGAGTCACTACAATCAAGATAACCCAAATTCAAATAACTTTAGTGTCATTAAACTGAGCATCTAGTTTAATTTTTACCCAACCCTGATGTGAACTTCAGAAGGCTACCTGACAAATAAAATATAGGTTAGAATAAATTAAAGAAGAAGAAATAAAACCATGAAAATAAAATAATAACTAAGAGAACAAAATGAATCCAAGAATGAGGCTTTTAAAAAGTACAACAATAAGCTTGGCTCTAAAGTTCTAAAAGCCAACAGGAAAATAGAAACCTTGTGAACAACACAAATCACAGCATCCAGGTAATAAAAACGGACTTAAACGCTTAGGGAAAAACACAATTACTCTTAGTTGCATGTCTTTCTCCCAGAGGTCCTTATAAAGAAGGCATTATATAATATACTTAATATATATAACATATTTCAATAGTCACAATGAAATGTTTTGTGGGATGAATTTTATGCTAATCACCAAGATAAGCCTATAGTAACAGTTCAGTAAGAAAAAATATTTTTAGGGAAAAAAGGTCTACATTAATGTCCAGGTACCCAGAATACTGTTCTACCTGGAAAAAGTATTTTCTTAACAGCAAGTACTTACCATGGACGGATCAAGAAAATAAAAACCAAATTCAGGAATTCATAACAAAATAACAGGACAAAACTCTTATAAGGAAAAGAAAAAGAGGAATATAAAGATAAACTAAAGTTTAGAGGAGAGCGCACGCACAAGCACACACTCAAGTTATATTACATACACATGACATAAATAAATGCTTTTGTTTCTACTTCTACAATTAAGAATTAAACATTAGCCCTGGCCGGGTTGATCACTGGGTTGGAGCGTCGTCCCATACACCAAAAGGTTGCAGGTTCGATTCTCTGTTAGGGCACATATCTAGATTGCGACTTCAATCCCCAGTCAAGGCGTGTATGGGAAGAAACCAGTAGATGTCTATGTCTGTCTCTGTCTCTGTCTCTCCCTTCAAAATCAATAAACATATCCTCAGGCGAGGCTTTAAAAAAAATTTTTTTTAAACATTAAGGTATTTATAAAAACACAGCTTTCTTGTTAGTTCCTTGATTTTCAAACTAGTAGTGACATGTACCAAAGACAACTACGTAAGATTTCCCCAAGAGAGCTTAAAATAAAAAGGCATGACTGTTTTAAACTAAACATAAAATCAGTTAACCAACAATATTAATCAGCCCCATCCAGTTTGCTAATTGGTTAGACTGAAGGGTCTTGGGTTCAATTCCTGGTCAAGGGCATGCACCTTGGCTGCAGGTTCAATTCCCAGCCCCAGTGTGGTAGGCAACCAATCGAAGTGTCTCTCATCAATGTTTCTCTCTCCTCCTCCTCCTCCCTACCTTACACTCTTTCAAAGAAAATCAATAAAAAAAAAAATCCTCGCCCTAATCGGTTTGGCTTAGTGGCTAGAGCGTCGGCCTTCGGACTGAACGGTCCCAGGTTCAATTCTGGTCAAGGGCATGTACCTTGGTTGCGGGCACATCCCCAGTAGGGGATGTGCAGGAAGCAGCTGATCAATGTTTCTCTCTCATCGATGTTTCTAACTCTATCCCTTTCCCTTCCTCTCTGTAAAAAAAAAAAATCAATAAAATATATTAAAATCCTCAGGTGAGGATTTTAAAAATATATCTATATATATAAATCAAGAAAAAGGAAAGAATTTTTCTAGAACACCTTGTCTAGTAATACAGAATTTACTATTTGTAAAGTATAATCCTATATAATAAAAGGCTAATATGCAAATAGAGCAAACGGCGGAACAACTGATCACTATGATGTACACTGATCACCAGGGGCCACGCCCTGGAATGTGGCGGGCATCAGCAGCATGAGGCAGAGCGCAGGACATGGCAGGCGTCAGCTGCAGTGGGATGGTGGAGCAGTTAAGTGGGGGCGCCAGACCAAGGTGGGCGCCAGTCGCTGTCATCAAGGCCTCTGGTGGTTACTGAAAATTCTTTGCTCCCACACACCGTGGTCCCACCCAGCGCTCACACCTGCATCATGTATGTGTGATACATACATGCCAGCCCTGATCGCTCATGTGCCAGCCCTGATCGCTCAGCACTATAAGCAAGTGTGAGCAGCGGTTGCTGGTACCGATTGCCCCTCAGGGCTTCTCCACCTCCCCTGCACCTGAGGGGCAATCTGGGCAACAGCTGCCGCTTACACCTGCTGACGGCACCGGCCGCACTCGCACCCACTGCTGGCACCAGCCCCAATCGCACCGCGCCATCAGTCAGAGGGTGCGAGCGGGGCCAACGCCATCAGCATGTGGGAGTGATGGTGGTGGGAGCGGGGCTGCCAGCAGACAGGAGGCCTAGGGGGCGGGGATGGGGACCCGTGGTGGGAGGGGCCGGGTGGGGGTGCAGAGGATGGGCCAAGACCTGCCCTGTGCCCACTGCAGCCCATAGTTCCTTTCAAGGTGCATGAATTCCTGCACTGGGCCCCTAGTACAATGATAAACAATTTGCCAAAAACTCAACATATAAAAATCAATCATTCTGCTACTGCTAGCATGTGTCTACAACTTAAGTTTTTCCTCTTAAGAGTTAGAACATACAAATGAATTCTTAGTGAAGGCTTGCAATTTTCACAGGACAATCCACTTAAAATTTAAGCAGCATTATTTCAAAACAATTCATTTCAACAGACTCTTATACTAAATATTTTCATCATGGCTGAAAATATTTAGTACAGGAGCAACTTTATCTCTGGCAGAAGTACTTCAGTGAAGGAGTGAAATATTAGACAGACTACCAGAAAGTGAAAACAAGTTGAAACTCATCAGTTTTATTTATTCTAGGACTCAAGAACTCTAAATGTGGTTATAGGATTTGGAAGGGACTACTAAATAAGATCCAAAAACTTTCTCTTTTCTAAGCAATACCTCCACTCTCACTGTCTGGCCAATTACTGAAAAATCTTTAAAACATTCAGAAGTGTTTTCTTTAAAACACTTTAAAACAAACAACTGCCTATCACCCTGACTGGGTAGCTCAGTTGGTTAGAGCATCCTCCCAATACACCAAGGTTGCAGGTTCGATTCCCGGTCAGGTCACATACAAGAATTAACCAATGAATGCATAAATAAGTGGGACAACAAATCAATCTCTCTCTCTCTCTCTCCTCTCCATACACACACACACACACACACACACACACACACACACGATTAAAAGATAAATAAAACACCTGGCTAGATACTTGGATTAGGAGTCAATCTGATGACCTTGCTCCACAAGGTCTTTGAAGTAGTGTGCTTTATTGGTGACTTTAATTTTGAATCAATTACATAAAAATGTGCAAAAGTATATTTATTCACAGTATCTTTAGTTCTCCATATTTTTCTTACTTAAATTGTAAGTGGGTTCAACTGATCCCTAAAATATCTGTGAACTGTCCTTGCACTTCACACTCTTCCAAATCAACAAACCATTATATGAGAAGGCCCAGAACTAAGTAGTGAGTGAATAGACTAAGGTCTTTTTAAATCACTAGATTACCCCATGGAATAAAAAAAAGTTCTCTCCTAGTTATTTTTATTTCACTGGATTAGAAGTTACCCACATTACCAAAACTGTTTCAACACAAGGTATACTGAAAACAGTAAGCTTCTAGATTATTTTCTCAAATACACAAAACAAGCACATGAAACGTAACATGCTTCAACTACAGTATCTGTTATAAGAAAGTACTCTAAAACACAAAAAATTCATATTAACTAAAAATTTCTAACCTATATTTATTGATTTCAGAGAAAGGAAGGGAGGAGAGATTGAAACATCAATGATGAGAGAGAATCATTGATTGGCTGCCTCCTGCACTTCCCCCCCAACTGGGGATTGAGCCTGCAACCCACCCAGGCATGTGCCCTTGACTGGAATCGAACCCGGGACCCCTTCAGTCCGCAGACCGTCGCTCTATCCACTGAGCCAAACCAGAGAGGTCTAACATTAACTAAGATTTTTTTTGGTAGCAATGGTTTATGCAGCAAAGTCAGTAGGGATAATGCCACAAATATTCACAAGGTGTTGTAAACTCGTAATCTATTTAAGAAAAAAGGAAATTTACTTAAACTTAAAAGTACAGCTGTCTCAATTAAGTCTCCAGTGAAAATCTTAGTTACCTATTTACTACAAGCAAGGAAAAAACAATTATTCCAACATAGCCATCTATTTGAGCCTTCTCTAGTAATCCAACCTCTACAAAATCCCTACCCAAAGTAGAAATGAGAGAGGATGTGCTAGTCAACTATCCTGCCCTTCTTTTCCAAATTATGTTTCTCTTTTCCACAAGTTTAACACTTATAAGTAGACTAGAGGCCTGGTGCATGAAAGTTCATGCACTGGAGAGGGGGGTCCATCAGCCTGGCCTGCCCTCTCTCACAGTCCAGGAGCCCTCAGGGGCAGGCAGCAACCCAGCAATCAGAGGAAGGCAATGCCCCATCACACCTCTGCTGTCGCCACTACCGGCAGCGCAAGCCTCGGTTGGTCCTGGTTACCTGAGCCTCAGGCCGGCCCTGGGCGGATGGGGGGGCTGGGTGACTCCAAAGGCAGGCGTGCGGAGCAGCCAGGCCTGCCCCCAGGCTTGCCACACACCTGCCGCCCCAGTGGGGCTGAGGGGACTGGGTGCCGCCAGCACCCGAGGGTGTGACAGTCAATTAGCATATTCCCTACTTATTGGCTGTGGGCCCCACTATCTTTGTGATGGTGTGAGGGTCAATTAGCATATTCCCTCTTTATTAGATAGGGTAAAATACTGATTGCCCTGGCCAGGTGGCTCAGTCAGTTGGGAGTGTTGTCCTGTACACCAAAAGGTTGCAGGTGCAATTCCTGGTCAGTACACATAACAAGGTTGTGGGCTCAATCACTGGTTGGGGTGCATATGGGAAGCAACTAATCTGTTTCTCTCTCACATGAATGTTTCTCTCTCTCTCTCATCAATGAAAACATATCCTTGATTGAGAATTTTTTAAAAAGTAGACTGATTTATCTTTAAGAAGTGGTATTTATACACTGTACTTCCATTTTTATCCATAAGGAGCCAAATGCAGAATTAGGAGGGAAGAATATGAGCTCCACCACACCAACTGAGTGCCACCCAAAGCTTATGCAGAATTTTCCTCAAAAAGATTTGGAAACACCAATAAGAATTTATCCCAAATAAGCCAACACATTTAACTTAGCTGAGAGAAAATAAAATCCAAATCTGTGAAAAAGTGGATTGTGCTTAGACGTAACCTATAAAATACTCAGAGCATTTTCTGATTATTAGTCCTTTAAAAGGAGAGGAAACCTCAAGTGTTAAAAGTGAAGACTGGGTACATTCTCAGCTGAAAGCTCAATTAAACCAACTATAAACTCCAGCAAAGTGAATTAGGTCAACTAAATTTCTGTCTCCATCTACTAGAAGCAACAAATTCTGAAGTCAAGTCATAGAAACTTATAAAAATATCTTATGTCCATTTTCAAAAAAAAATCTATTCACTCACAGTATGGGTACAGTTTTACAAACAGACGTCTACTTTTAATAAATTAGTGTTTAAGAAGAAATTAGCAGCTTTTAGCCTTACAGCAACACAACACTATACCAGAAATATCTTCCATTTCACTAACAAGTATATGCACTCACCTACCTAAAATTAGGAAAAAGACAAAGGGAACCTTTTACTTATCAACAAAGAAGACCATACTCCCCATAATGGGAATTCCAAGTCTTTCTCCTGTGTTCCCTCTCAAGAATGTCATTATGCATGGGTTCTACTCACAGAGGTATGTGGCGCTGCCCAGGATCAGCTCTGGTCAGTTCTTCCTCTTCAATATCAGACTCTCCTCCTGAACTACTGTCAGTGACATCTGAATCAAATGCTTGTTCACTGCACCTCAAGCTGGCTATACCACTAGCTGTAAATCTCTCCAATTCTTCTGAAATGGAATCACTTTTCAGGAAGTTGCTAAGTCCTTCTGAAGTGGTAGTCTCACTGGCAGCTTTTCTCAATGCAGCTTCAGCCTTTCGAGTCAGCATCAACTGGCTTCGGGGCCTCAAGGATTCCAAGTTTGGCAGTTTGCTCAAAGTTTTCTCTAAAAATCCACCCAGCTGATGCTGAATGTGCCTCTCCACCTGCTTGGCTTGCACAACCTGTAAGCGCTTCTGTAATCTGCGGGCACGGTTTTCAATATCAGCCTGCCGCCGTAGTAAAGCTGTTATCCTTGTGTCAGAATCTAAAGCACTAAAAAGAATGGAAGACAGGGGAGACTTTTTACCCTCTAACTTGACGCCCCCCAAATTAGAGCTGGAGTCTGTGCCAGGTGATAACCTACTGCTTCCTTGAAGTGCTGGCTGTTCCATGGAATTTACAGAAGATTTGTTTGCAGTGCTATTATTGCTAAATATAGTTGTGTGTTCTACATCAAGGCTTCTATGTGGAAGAGTGCAATTGGTCATACCCCCCTTCAAGTCCCCTGATTCAGATGCCACCATTTCACCCCCCTGAGAAGATGAAGTAAGAGTTCGTTTTCCCCCATTGAGGGAACTGGAATTGTCATGATCAGAATGTGCTGAACTTTTAGTCAATTTCTTAGCCAACCCATTTACAGGTGCTTGTGGCAGAGCTGTCTGACCACTGGTATTCATGGTTCTAAGATTTTCTAAAGAAAACTCCAGAACTGGCTGTCTCCCCAACAGCTCAGCTCGGAGTTCATAGGACTGAGATAAGAAAGGGTGAGATTTAAGGACTGTCTGCTTGCTGAAGACACCTTGCAATTTCAACGATTCCTTCGAGGAAACAGGTGTTACATCGGAGCAGAGATAAGACGCCACCAATGGTTGCAGCTTTCCCAAATCTTCCTTAGGATTATTTCGGAAGTCTAGACTGGGATCCTCTGCAGCAATGGCTTTTCTTTTGGTTCCGTTGGCAGCAATAAGGATGTTGGCGTTGCCGTTGTTTTCGGCACTGCCAGGGGACAAAGTGGAGGATGGGGGAGCCAGTTTGAACCGGATATGGTGTGCTTCAGCTGCTGCGTCAGTGAGAGCGGGCGCCATCGCAGCCATTCAGCACAGAGAGACAGGAAGTCCAGCCTCTCCCGGTGCCGAGGCCAGCTCCACGGCCCCTTTCTGCCTCCCCAGAGAACAGACTAGAAAAAAAGAACAAAAGGAAGTTAGAAATACAAGTATATTAGACAACAACAACATTTTTAATACAAATACTCCTTGAGGCTATAAACCAAACTCTGCCTCCAGTCATTCACTCTGGAGACCTGAATATCCTTCATCAGGGTAAGGGGGGGAAAGAGGGCAAGGCAGGAGGGAGAGGGAGAGAGCGAGCACAGACACACACTCTTCTGTACAAGAGAAAGAATTCCACCTTTTTTTGTCACTTGTTACCACAGATTGAAAGTAGCTAAAACAGAAGTTACACAGCGAGAGAATCACAGATTATTAAAGTCAAATCACCTGCACTTAAGGGAAAAATCTCTTTAAACTTCTTAAAATTCGTGGATTTAAAGCAAATGAAGCAAACTAAACACCTAGCAATTAAACAGAAAAGAATTAGTAAGGAACTCCCCATCCCTATCAAAAAGTTTATATGCCAAATGTCATAGATCTGTGTCTTTTTCTGGCCAAACAACCCAGTTCAGCAGCTTCTCACTCCTCGGCAAGACAGCTCATACTACAAGCTTAACTGTATCACACTTGTCAACTTTCTTTCACTGTCCTCAGTACAACCCACCTCTCAAATTAATTGCCCAAGTATCTCTTCCTTTCACTCCAAAACTTCCTAAAATAATAATATAAATAGCTGCCTCTGCACTCTAATCTGGCTCCTACCGCTCTAGCAAAAGTTACCAGTAATCTCATTATCAAATCTCAATGGTCAAGTCTCAATCCCCAATCTATTTGAGTTCTCTAAAGAATTAGGCAGTGCTGACCAATCATTCTTGAAATTCTCCTTTCCTGATGTCCTTGATACCAAGGTTCCTTCTTCTGTCCTCTTCTCTCTGAACCCACTTCCTTCTCAACAACTACTAGTATGTATTAGTACAGTGAGGCCTATAGTATGCATAGTGAGGCCTCCTAATACTCAGAAAAACTTGCTGAGCTGCACTAGTTAACATTCCCACCTCTATGTTTCTTAAGCTCCCTGGAACTCAAAATTCACTTTCTTCTTTCAATACTTACTCTTCAACCAGATTTATTATCTCTGGTAATGGTATTGCTTTCATTTAGTAACCTAAGCTAAAAGCCTCAGTCATTTGCCTCTACTGGTTTGAGAGCAAAAGAAAATCTATGTAAAGAACTAAGCCATATTACCCTACCATCTGCCCCCCCCTTTTTTTATTAATGGAGGTTTTTGTAAATAAAAAAGGGTCCTAAATCAATTATATGGAAAAGATTCCTTTATTAACTTGTGGTCGAGAATATGTTTGTATATTTTCAGAAAACAACTCCAAGACCAGGTGGATTCCTGCAACAAAGAGGAATTGACAGGTGTTCTCCAACCACGAAGACAAGAGGAAAAAACAGTCCAGAGATGGAAGACGCTGACAATGCCTTGCCACGCGAGCAGTCAGCAGCTGTGCACCGCTGCAGGTTGCCTAGGACCAAACCAGTGAGGGTCGGACCTGCATTGCCACCACATGCCCACCATCCAGATATCACCGCTGACATGTACACATAAGGAACTGTTAGACATTGAAACGGGAACTCAGAACTGTTGGACATTGAAATTGGGACTCAAACATTTTTTGTTTTGTTTTGTCTTGTTATTATATGTTTATTTCTAGTCTGCAAAGGCAAAACGTTTTAAAGGAAAGAAATGGTGGGAAAAAGATACAGAGGCAAAGAAGCATTATACAGACTGTGAAACTACATTGGGAAGACAGGGGAGGTTGGGCGAGGGGGGCTGTAAGAGACCAACCGAAGGACTTGTACGCATGCATATAAGCACAACCAATGGATACAAGACACTGGGGTGGGGGGGAAGGCGGGTAGGTGAAGGCATGTACTGGGGGGTAGGGGAGGTCGGGGGGAGGTCAATGGGAGGAAAAAAAAGGAGACATATGTACTACTATTTGTAATACTTAAAACAATAAAAAATTTTAAAAAATAAGTTAAAAAAATAAAATTATTTTGAAACCTAAAAAAAAAAAAAAAAGAACTAAGCCAAATGTTCTTAAAAGTGTGGTTTACAGACTTCTTGGGAGCTCAAAGACCATTTCAGGGGTCCACGAGAGATATTTTCATAGCAATACTAAAAAATTATTTGCCTTTTAAAATTTTTTTGTGTGGGGGTATTTGCAATGAGGGTACAAAAACAAGGCTGATCACCTGTGTACCAGAAAGGTCGCAGGTTCAATTCCCGATCAGGGCACATACAGGAGTCAACCGATTCATGTCTCTCTCTCACATCGATGTCTATCTATCCATGTCTCTCTCCCTCTCTTACTCTCTCTCTAAAATCAATAAACATGTCCTCAGGTTAGGATTTTTTTTAAAGGCTAGTTCCATTTATCAATGTCCTTGGTGAAATTATGAAAATTATAATTTTATTAAATCTCTACTCTTTATTTTTTAAAATATTCTTTGTGATGAAAGGGAAAGTATGCAGAAATTATTTCTGAAGCTTTAATAAGTCTGAGAGCCTGGTCTGTGTGCTCACTGGTTAGAGCCTTGGCACACCCACTGAAGGGTCTTGGGTTGGATTCCCCATCAAGGGCATATACCTGGGTTGCAGGTTCGACCCCTAGCCCCAGTTGGGGCGCGTGCAGTAAGCAACCAATCAATGTGTCTCTCTCGCATCAATGTTTCTTTCTTTCTTTCTCTCTCTCTAAAAAAAAAAAAAAAAATCAATGGAAAAAAACCCTCAGATAAGAATTAACAACAACAACAAAAAGTAGTAGTCTGATAAAAAGCACCTGTACAACTGCACTGCAAGCTGAACTATAAGCTTTTCTCATCTAACACTATTTTTAGTTGTCAGAACTACTTATGTAGTTAGCAGACATTTTCCCAAAAATGAACAAAGTGAACCGGTCACTTCAAGAAAAACCACTGGCAATGTTTATTGCCAATTATAAAATCTGAGTTTTCAAGCAAAAATAAGTATTTGAAAACTTGTATCCACCATCATGAACCTGAACATATTCCCATTACTTTAAAAAGTCATTTCTAATTAAATATACTACTGCTGATATCAATAAATGTGAATTTTTTATAACATATGATGAAATGTGTAAACATTTGGAAGATCTGGGAAACTCAGTAAATGACCAAGTGATCAATGCATGTTAGAAACTCATGCACAGGTAAAAGTAAGCTCAAGACAGACCAACAGATTTTAATCTATTAGTGATTTTCAACCCTCTTCATCTCATGGCACACTAATTAGTACTAAAATCCTGCAGCACACACACAAATATATTTTTTTGCTGATCTGACAAAAAAGTAGGTGTAATTTTGATTCATTTACACTGGACAGCTATTGTTGTTGGCTGTTATTTTTTATTAGAGTATCTAAGGGAAAAGAGGTCAGTACCCCTGCCTAAATAGTCAGGCACTGCATGTTTTAAAATTGCTTGTGGCACACTAGTGTGTTGCAGCTCAGCAGTTGAAAATCACTGACCTAACAGAGTACAAAAGGTTCATTGATATGGTTTTAGATTCCAAATTGCAACTAAACTTGATGAAACTACGAATTGTCAAATTTGGGTGCAATGGCAAAAAACATCCACACTTAATACTCCTCTTTTCCCAACTATCTAGCTGTGTGAAGCCAGATTTTCTTTATATTCTACAACCAAAACATACCACAATAGAATGAATGCAAAAACAGATATGAGAACCCAGGTGTTTTCTATTAAGCCAGACATTTAGAAAGATTTGCAAAAATGTAAAACAATGGCATTCACTTAAAAGTTCTTTGTGGTTGTCTCAACATGTTTTAAGAGTGAAAAGGGGTCTTGACAGCAAAAAACTAGTGAACCACTCAACTAAAGCAACCTCTTCCCTCCTTAAAAAACAAACAAAAAACCAAGAGGACAATTTCCAATTTGGTCAAACTTTTTTATCTTTATATTAATGACAACATTGATGGTAGCCCCTATAGGACTACACAAGGTTTTTTTTTTCTTTTTTTCACACTATGACCATTCAAATCATTAATACAAATATTTAAGTAAATGACCGAGATAGCATCCATACAAATACCAATACACTTATAGTTCAAATTTATCTATTGCTCTACATAGCTGCCAAAGGTTTCTCATTCTAATATTGTTTTTTAATGAACGTCCTATGAAATAAGTAGATCTTTTGGAGCTTATGAGTTTTATCCTTACTGACTTTCTGGTATATGGCTTTCTATGTAACACAAACTGTTGTATGTCCACTTTTTCTATTTCTGATCTTAACATAACTGTTAATTCCTAATACAGTATAAATAACTGTGCTATAGACCAATAGACAGATGAACCAATGCAAAATATGCTGAGTCAGTTTTGTAGTACACAAAGCACTTTCTGCCATAAACAAAAATCACTATCAGGTCCTTCCCATCAATCCAATATTCTCCTCTTTTAAGTTGATAGCAATACATTGTTACTAGCAATGCAAGGAGGAACATTATCAGTGCCAGATGAATAATACAACAGGTGAGAAGAGTAGTTGTAACCTACTACCCCGAGAGCACTATATAGTAAAAGTCTCAGCAATGGCAGGAAACAGCTAGGGTCCTCTGGGGACCCAAGCAAGGACACTGAATGTTACACAAAACTTACTCAGGAAAACTCAGGCTCACACAGCACACCTAAAAGAGGGTCATAGCCCTAGCTGGTTTGGCTCAGTGAATAGCACTTTGGCCTGCAGACTGAAGGGTTGCAGGTTCGATTCCAGTCAAGGATACATGACCAGGTTGTGAGCTCAATCCCCAGTGTGGGGCGTGCAGGAGGCAGCCAATCAATGATTCTCTCTCATCACCGATGATTCTGTCTCTCTCTCTCTCTCTGTCTCTCTCTCTCCCCCTCTTCCTTCCTCTCTGAAATCAATAAAAAAATTTTTAAAAAGAGGGTCATATGACATTAACATCATACTACCGAAGTACTTAAGCAGTAAATATTCCATTATTATTTTAGAATTATTTAATTATTAAAAGTTCACAACTTAAAGAAAAATCTGCTGGCTCAAATCCCGTATCTTTCAAGATTTCTCTGACCCTGTGAAAGTACATCTGTGAACTCAACATTAGTGACGCATATCTCAGCTCAAAGGCAAGAGTTTATTTTGTTTACACACTCTCCTTGGTCTCTATATCCCCATAGGATGCACTGCAGAGTAGTTACTAAAACAATCATTTAAGTAAGTAGGGAGAGGAAAAAGCAACCTCTTCAGAAGGAATTCCATTTCTAACTCCTACATCTTTATCTTTCTACACCAAAACAATACTACTTATAGGAAAAGATAAAAATCTACAACCATCTCCCTTAGTTGACCTGTAATGCAATGCTGAGATTCAGTATTACCCCCAAAGGCATTCCCAGGTAAGGAGAGTAGGTCCAAGGTCACACCATAGCTCCACCCTCATTTAAATTATTTAACTGTTCCCTCCATTTCCTCATCTATGAAAGATGAGCCTATCTCACAAGGTTGCTGTGATGATTAAATGAAATATTTTCAATTACTTAGCCTAGTGCCTGGCAAAAATTTATAATTTAAACTATTATAAATAATAACCTATAGACTAAAAGCAAATATAAAAATAAATTTCTATGAGACTTCTTAATGCACAGGAAAAATATTAAGCAAATATTTCTCTAAAAGGTCACTGTACTTGAGGACTTTTCACTTAGGGAAAAAAGCACATAAATGGACATGACAAATCTAGTTAGCTAGCACTCAATATTAGCTTTAATTGCCATAAAACATGACCTAAGCTTAGAAATTTTAAAAATATTTTCACTGTATGTCCAGATTTCATTTTATTTTAATATTTCATGATGTTTCTGATAAAGAGAGCAAATCAAATCCCCAACAATTTAAATTATGAAATATCCATACAATGAAATACTATGCAACAATAACAAAGCACACTTGTATTTACTGACATGAAAAAGTTCCTGCTTCACTGTTAATTTTTTTAAAGGTGTTATAAAACAAAACAAGTACTATAACCTCATTTTTGTTTAAAAAGTAGGTGGCAATATTCTTCTGTCTTTAGTTTTCTGGCTTATGTAATTGTCTCTACCACAAACATGTATTACTTATATAATAAAAGGGAAGGACGCAAAAAGAAAGTAATGCAAATTTTTAAAGAGCCAAAAAACCTGAGTAAGGCAAAATGTTAGTGACTTTCTTAAAAACTGAACATACTCCACAAAATGTTGATTAAAACAATTATTCCCATCCCACTTTAAGTCCTAAAAGTTTCACTGTCCAACAATTTAAATCAGAGAAGACTGTCAAACTTTAGCAGTTTTACAAAAACAGCACAACAGCTTATAATAAGTTACCTTTCTCCTAAGAATACAAAGCATTAAAAGCTATAATTAACTTGCCGAAACTGGTTTGGCTCAGTGGATAGAACGGCAGCCTGCGGACTGAAAGGTCCCGGGTTCGATTACGGTAAAGGCATGTACCTGGCTTGCAGGCACATCTCAGTGGGGGGCGTGCAAGAGGCAGCTGATCGATGTTTCTCTCTCATCAATGTTTCTAACTCTCTATCTCTCTCCCTTCCTCTCTGTAAAAAAATCAATAAAATATATATATATTTTAAAAATATAATTGACTTATTCATCCTCAAAACAGCCTGGACAGTAGTAGGTTTCAGGCTGGGATTATAATTTCCAATTTGCAGGTGGGGTTAGACAATAAAGTTATAGTGTACACTCAAAATAAGAAATCTAAAATATCCCAATTTTTAATTCATCTAATAAACCACAATCTGACAAATGCAGATGAGGCTAACATAAATTAAGATTTTCCCGTAAGTTTAAAGAGACAAAAGAACCTATTGCTATAAAAGGTTGGGCTAGGTAATTAATGGTTTCCCTATCAGTTCCAAGGAAGCATTTGGAGACTGGAAAACGTTAAATGGGTTCAGCAGGCAAACACATTTGGGGAAACACTTCCTTGATGGAGATCCACAATGTATTTCATCATACTGAATATGCAGATGTTTGCCTTTACCAAACTTATTTAACAAATAAACACCTTTTCCCCATTACACCTGTGAATATCTTGAGGAACACTGTTCTGAGGGATACGGTTGGAATAAATTTCAAATATGTGAATTCTAGGGTCCCTTCCTGTACTTAGGATTCTATTATTCTAAACTGTAGTATAGGTTCAAGAACAAACTTCCACCTAACACAAGTAGTACTTTTGAAGCAAAAACATATCCCTAGGGCAGAGTTTCTCAACACTATTGACATCTTGTGCTGAATAACTAACTCTGTTGTAGAGGGGAGGGAGGTCTCTCTTGTGCACTGTATTTAGCAGGATCTCTGGCTTCCACCCACTAGATGCTAGTAACACCTTTATACAAATTATGACAACCAAAAATGCCTCCAGACGTGTCAAATGACCCATAGGGGGCAAAAATCACACCTCCCAATTGAAAAGTACTTCCTAGAGATACAGATCTATATCTTTATGTCTATCTACCGAGATAGACATAAAGGTATCTTCTTTCCAGAAAGCAAAACACCTGGCTGCTTCAAATACTGCAAGTCAGAACTAACTTCATACCTACAACCGAAAAGTCTGCCTTATTCCTCATCAGTTTCCAATAGAGGACTCCCAAATACACAAGAAAAAAACTAGCAGCATCCACCTTGCAAAAATGTTGATAAGCTGCAAAAACCCAAGGAGAAGGGTTTGGCCACCTGACTGGCTAATCACCACACTTTCACTGATAACAAGCAAAAATCAGATGCCCATAATGTGGCTTCTACTAACTTCTTTCCCCATTACCTCATTACTATGCACAAAGGAAAGAAAGAGAAGGAGGAAGGTTGGTTAGGGAAGTGTGCCTGAAGTTGTCTAATGTCAGCTGAAATTTTTAAATTAGCTACAATTTCATTATGTAAGAGGTTAGGACAAGAGAATGGTTACATGCCATTCTAGTGAGAGGAAATAGCATGGGAAAAGGCAAGGCTGTGGGAAAACATAGGACATCCTCCAGGTTAAAAGAAATGATCAATTTTCTTGAAATATAAAGTTAATAGAGGAAACAGTTCAAAAAAAAGGTAGCAAGACAGTTTGAAGCCAGTTCAATAATGGACAACCTTAAATAGCTAGCTAGCCTTTACTCGACTTAAAAGCAGCAGAATGTCATTAAAGGTTTTTCAAATGGGGAGTGACACATTAGAACTGAGCTTTTCAGAGACCAGTTGGGTAGGATGGATTAAAAGAAAATAAAAGGCAAAGAAGAAGCTACTGCAATAATCCAGACAGGATGCAACAAGAACCTCAACTAAAGTGGTCACCACAGCAGTATGGTCAAAGTTTTCTCCAAGCTTAAATCCAGAAATTGGAAGGTGCTAAAGTTTGCACAAGGGCCAAATAAGTGACACAAACATTATTAATATAAAGGCTCTTAAGGACAAGAAAAAAGGCTCTCTTTTCCTTCATAACTTTGTCTTCTCTATGCACTGCTCATAAAGCTGTTCAGGTGTGGTATATCCTCTCTATTCTTAACACCACCAACCCAAACCCAGCCAGGTCTTCATCAGCTCAGACCTAAATCATAGCAGCTTCCTGACTGATAGCTCAGACCTCCAATACATTCCATATCTTTTTATCATCTCACTTCTCTATTCTAGAATAACTTCTAGTGCCTTTTCATAAGTCAAAATTCTCCAAGATGAAACTTCCTATATAATAAAAACCTAATATGTTAAGTGTCCAGGGGATGTCGGAGAGCCAGTTTTGGCCCAATCCCGCTGGCCAGGCAGAGGGACCCCACTAGTAAAACAATATCAGAACAAGTGCATCAGGTAGTATAGAGCCACAACTCCCCCTAAATTCCAAGCTCCACAATCTCTGCCTAGGCTACTGCTTCTACCGGGAAGGCCCAAAACATAATTAATTCTTCAATACATAACATCTCCACAGAAACTTTTCTCTACTATTCGGATTCACATTGCTTTCTTCCTGCTTAAATTGTCCAATGCACTTAAAGTCACCATCACTCAATTCAAATTATGTGTTTGAATGTTCCTTAATTGTCACAATTTATTAATTATATTTCCAAAACAGGCAGTGTTTTTTAGGATCCTTCTCTTGCATACTCGTTAACTTTATCTAGAGCTTGGTAAACTCTAAGTACCGTAATCACTTACTGATTGAACTAGAGTAATCAAAACACAATGGTTTGCTCTGACAACTATGCTCAATGGTTACAGCACTGACCCTGAGACAGAAGGGTCTCAAGCTCGATTCCCAGTCAAGGGCACTTATCTGGGCTGCAGGTCCCCCCCCACCCCCACTCTCTCTAAAACCCAATGGAAAAAATATCCTTGGGTGAAGATTAATAACAACAACAACACTTGGTGAGGCAGATCTTCAAATTTAAGTAAGATTTTGCTAAGCAGAGGAAGATGAGGAAACTCTAATCAAGAAACTGACAAAATAATGGGAAAGGATTTAGGAGATGATCCACAGAGCAATTTAGATGAGCCAAGTGGTACATGTATACAGCCTCTCAAGAAGAGGAAAGCAGCCCTAGCCGGTTTGGCTCAGTGGATAGAGTGTTGGCCTGCAGACTGAAGGGTCCCGGGTTCAATTCCTGTAAGGGCATATGCTCGGGTTGTGGGCTTGATCCCCAGTGAAGGGCATGTGGGAGGTAGCTGATCAGTGATTCTCTCTCATCAATGATGTTTCTATCGCTCTTTCCCTCTCCCTTCCTCTCTGAAGTCAATAAAAATATATTTTTTTTAAAAAAAGAGTAAAGTAGCTATATATGTAGTAATTTGTGATAATGTACTGAAAGCTACATTATGGGACACAATGCAAAGTATTTCTTTTAAATGGAAAACAATGTAGATATGTTATGAAATACAACAGGGAGTAGAGACAGACATATTTTTTATTACAAGTCAAAATAATGTGGACCTCACCACACTAGTCCCTAACACTTTCCAATGCCAACAGAGCTTCTTAACCGAAAACGTTTATAATTACTAAGGGAATCATAGCTCTGACTGGAGGTTATTATTATGTCTGCTGCTCACTAACATTAACTGACCTTTCACTACATCAGTCACTGTGCTAAACGTTTTACATGTGCTCTCATTTATCTTCACAATAACATTGTAAAGCAAGTACTCTTGTTTTCATTTTATAGATGAGGAAATTTGACAGTCAGAACTTCTAAAATGCAGAAGCAGGATTCCAATTCAAATCCCTAATTCTAAAGTCCACAACTTTTAAACCATCATACTAAGTAATTTAAGGCTAATTTTAAATTGGAAGGACCTAAACTGCTAGACGCTAGATTTCAAATTTTAGTCTTTAGAGGAATACCAACTGATTATCTCCAATAAAAATTTTATTAAAATGCCTATAACATTAAAAAGCACCACACAAAGTGTCTATAGTGATGGCAAAGACCAGTAAAGACACTACTATGTGATCAGGGAATCCTGGAGAGCCACATTAAGGGGACCCTGGCACAGGCTGAGAGTGGGTGGAATCATAGAAGACTTCCCAGAGGGAATAACATCTAAGTTGAAACCTAAAGAATATGTAGGGTCCAGCATCATCCATACTGCTACTTTAAGTATTCCATATCCAAAATCCATCCCACGCTCCCAACACCAAATCCTAAACCAGTTCCTGTTCATCAACATTCCCTATGTGAATGAATCTTTTCTTAAAATGTTTTTAAAGATTTTTAAATAGAGAGGAAAGGAGAGGAAGTGATAGAAGCATAGATGAGAGACACATCTATAGGCTGACTCCCGCATGCCCCCTACTGGGGATCAAGCCCACAATCTGGGCATGTGCCCTGACTAGGACTCAAACCCAGGACCTCTTGATCCATAGGATGATGCTAATCCACTAAGCTACATCAGCCGGGCCCCTCTGAATGAATCTTGATCCCAATCACTGATGTATCATAGATAGCTCACTTAATCATATACAAATGCCAGACGATTAATAGGAAGACTGCAGGAGTTTATGGTCTAATATGAAGGCACTAAAAATTGTAACAGTTTCATTAATGCAAAGATAAGAAGATAGAAAATAGCCCTGGCTGGTGTTAAGTGGTTAAAACGTCAGCCAGCACACAGAAGGATTGAGAGTTTGATTCCCAGTAAAACTGGGTTGCAGGTTCAATCCCTGGCCCCAGTCAGGATGAATGAGGGAGGCAACCAATCAATGTGTGTCTCTCACATTGATCTCTACCCACCGCCCCCCGCCCCGCTCCCTTCCTCTTTGAAAAGCAATGGAAAACATATCCACGGATGAGGATTATCACATACAACACAAAAAAGATAGACAATAAGTGCAAAGAAAAACCCAGATGATAAACACTGTGTTTTGCCTGAAGGGTTCCAGAAAGAGATGACATTCTGGTTGAAATTCTATTTCCTATTTTGAACTAGGGAGAGTTCAAAATAGGAAATAGAATAAATAGGCGCACTCACTCCATCCTTAATGCCATTGCCTTAATTCAGAATCTAATTATGCACTACAGTAATCCAGGCAGTAATAATCTCCCAACTGTTCTTTCTTCCTGTCTCAGCAAGCCTTCAACATAGCATCTACCACCAAAATGATTATTAGAAAAAAAGGAAGAGAGAGAAGAGGAAATATAAATCTGACCATGTTGTGCTTCTGCTTAAAATCTTTCAGTGACACTAGGGTAAGGATGAATCCAAACTCCCCACACAGTATTCTATGTCCTTTTTAACCCTCAGCCTCATCTCCAACCTGTCTCCAGCTCCCAACTTCCTGAACTATATTTATAGTTCCAGGCTCTTCCGTGCCCTTGCACCTTTGCTCATGCTACTTTTTCTTCTCCAAGATCACATGCTCTTTCAAGTATTCCCCATTCATCCAAGTTGAATTAGGGGTCCCTCTCTCTCTGGGTCTTACCTGCATCCCCATGACACCCTGGGCAACAGCTTATAATGTAATATAGACTCCCAATTTTGTCTTTCTCTTCCTTCCCTAGACTATATACTTCCTTAAAAAGGGGTTACTGTTTGTTTTATCTTGATCCCCTACATGCAGCACTGTGCCTGGCAGACAGTGGACCAATACACGTATATATGCTAGTTAACCTGCGCATTTTATGTTGAATGTATCAGCTGGAGATCCATTATGAAGTTAAAGGGGATGTCTGATCATAAAGTGATAATGATCTAACAAAAAGCTGGCATAAAATGAATCTAGGGCAGATTTCATCTACCTCAAGTTCCAGTCATTTATATTGCCAAGCACCTGAACCCAGACTGGCAAATTTTTAACTGTAGCATTTAAACTATTAAATTTGGTTACATAAGCCTTTTGAAGGCAAAAATATATCAAAAATTTAAATGCAATTACCCAAAATTTACCCAATAACTGCACTTCTAGGAACCTATGCAAGAGAAATATTCTCATAGATACATAAAGGTGTATGTACTATTCTTTCACTGAAGAATTGTAATACAAAAAACCCTAAACTTAAAAGACACACTAGAAAACTACGTATATATCTAAAAAGAAAACTGTATGTTTTGATGTGAAAATCCTCTAATGTATAGCTAAATGGGGGGAAGGGGAGATCAAGAACATAAGTATGATCCTATTCCTGTTTAAAAATACATAAACAGAAAAAAAATTTTTGAAGGATGACTACCTATCAAAATACTTAGTGATGTTTACCACTGAATTCATATTCCTACCAGTCTACCTCACATAAAAACAAAGAGGGGAAAAAATGTACTTTTTAATCTCGTCTCTTTCTAACAAGCTCTAACAGTACAAGTGTTTGAACAATCTTAAAATCAGAGACTTCTTGAAGGGTCCAAGCAATTCAAAAGCAAACAGGTTATTTTTGGCAGGCATCCTTGACCAAATTCCAGGGATCTCACTGAAGCCTACCTTATCCGTTTAGAATACTGAATTAATGATAAATAAAAATTCATTTTTCCAACACCAGGGAAACGTTAAATATTAATACTACCATCCTTCTTTCAATCCTCTGGAGGTCAAAGGAAAAACTAGGAGTAAGCAATAAACCAGTAACTGCATAAACAGTTGCCCAATTTTTTTTGATATGTGCTTAAGGTCTTTAAAATCCTCAGTTCTCCATGGTAACGTATGAACAGCTTAATGAAACTTTCCTGACAGTTCAACTTATCAAACTAGTATTTCTTCAAAGCCTATACACATTAGCAAACATAAAAAAATCAAACTAATTAGCTTTTTGCCTCTTTGCCCTTCACACCCTTCCGTGGAGGTGCTAATAAGCAGTCACAAAGGCCAAATAACAAATAGCAGGAGAAAACTTGGATGTAAGTTTTTAGCAATTTTTGGTTTAACGTTCTAACAAAATTGTTATTCATCTCTTTTATTCCCCAACGCTTCCCCTCCAACTGTGATTAACCAGTTCTGATCTTAAGCTGATCCTTTTTAAAAAAGAAATTAAAAAGATGAGGAACTTCCATTAAGTTTGATGCTACTCAAGCAACTTTTTCCAAACAAGAGCAGAATCTGCTGTACTTAAAATTCAGAGTGAGACCTCATTTGGGATTCCTGGTTCAAGTAACAAGAACCAGAGTTTTTGATAACATTTAGATAAAACAGCACTGAATTTACCTCCACCTTACATTTCCTGATTCTCAAAAGCTTGGGACAAAAATTATAATTCTTAAAAAATTAGAACTAGGGGGAAAAGGCAAGTTTATAGTCAACACTACAATATATAGCTAGCCCTAGCCAATTTGACTCAGTGGATAGAACATCGGCCTGTGGACTCAAGGGTCCCAAGTTCGATTCCAATCAAGGGCACATGCCCAGGTTGCAGGCTCAATCCTCAGTAGAGTGTGTACAGGAGGCAGCCGATCAATGATTCTCTCTCATCACTGATGTTTCTCTCTCTCTCTCCCTCTCCCTTCCTCTCTGAAATCAATAAAAATATACTTTAAAAAAAGTATATCTATACATATACATATATACACATGTGTGTGTGTGTATGTACATATATATATATATATATGTACATACACACACATATAGCTAAATATTTCCTTAGTAGGTTAGGGCATTCAAATGTTAAAATGTTATGGAGCTAGCTTAGTCTTGAAAAGGCAAGGCTTGCAGAAAATAACATTTATTAAGCAACTGTTATCTGCCAGACTTCCAAAGGGAGACAAGACTTTAAAAGATCTTCCTCCCTTGAGGGCCTCTTAGCATAAAGGTTTAAAACCTTCTCACGCAAACTTTTAAGTTTTTATTTCAGATTATCCACTTGTCTGCTTTTCATTCATAAATATGAGCTGTGCTTCAAACTTTGAAGTCAGTTTCCTCATAACATATTTTTAAAAAAGTCAATTTCAGTCCTGTTTGGAGTCCAGTCTTCTTGGTAAATTATACCTACTGGTTTATTTTCTCCTACATATTTTACCCTACATCCTAAAAAACAGGCACATGGCATAACAGAGAAACAAATAATAACTGAATAATTAATAGTGACCCTTCCAACTGGTCTTTTCCTATGACCCACAATTCTTCCCACAATCTGCAAGTGATACCCAAAGATACCACTTACCTCCTACCTTCTTCTTGTGGCCTTCAAATGTTGGAGACCTCTAGTATAGTAGGTATTTGTCTTTTCCAATTTATATTGTCTTTCCTAACTATCACTGTGTTTTTAGAGAATGGGAAGTACTGAAAGAGCCTTATTTTGTTATGAATTATTATACTCTGGCAAGAATATTTTTACAAAACTTTTAATATGCCCAGAGGCAATTTATTAGGGATAGAAACTATAATTTAAAAATACATCTTCAGAATCAACATGCAGACTGGAAAACCAGTCTTAATATAGATTTCCAAGAAATAAAGTCCTATTTTAGGGTAAAGGACATGGTCCAACTACTCTTTGCACTGAGATAGTAGGTAGGCCAGGTGTTTGGGACCATTTTTATTTAAGACACCTACACTGTACTTCAAAAAGTGATCAAGCAAAAGGGTACACTAATGTAAAGACGCTTCCTAAGACTTAAAACAGTCTAACCAATCAAGGCAGGCACTTAAAATAGAGAAAGAGGGGAAAGAAAAGGTGCTTTAGAGCTCTAAATAAACCACTAAATGATGAAATTTGCTCTGGAGCAATCAACTAAAGGCCACATACTTAAGTCTGCACTGTTCCCTTCTTTCCAAACTGAAGGCAATAGAGAGATTTTTTTTGGGGGGGGAGGGGGGAGTGATCAATTAAAAAAATTTTTTTAAATCTCTCTCTCCAGGAAGGAAGTTACTTAAATAAATTTGTCTTAATAGCCTCAACAAGAAGAAAAAAACAAATCCTACCAAGCCCTCAAGCAAGCTAACTAAATATAAGAGAAATAAGTATTACTCTTTAAACGCAGAATTTTCAATGACTATTGTTTAGAAAATACAGCATGTTTATTATGTTTTTACAACATTTAAAAATTGTGTTTCTAATATGACAAGGAACCTAAGTTTTATTCACAGAAGTTCCTAACTAGCACCACTCAAACACTAAAATACCTTCTCCAACCAACACCATCAACCACGTGGCCCTATGTTTACAGGTCACATGAGTCAGGTTGCATCAACAGAACAAATCTAAAACTTGTTTTCACTTTAAAATACAATTAAAATCTTTGGCCAACCCAATAAAATTCAGAGGATGTAGGTTACAGTGTAACAAATAAGATGGAAGAGTTGGCAGTGTTTGAAGAAGAAAAAATGGAGTAGGGCAGTTATTTTCCTTTCTTCTCACTGTGATAAAAGTTCAAAAGTGAACTTAAGGCTTACTCATTTTCTAGCTTCCGAAATTTTCCTCAACAGGATAACGACAAGTGACTTAACAAACCAAAGAATGCTCTGCAGTGTTAGCCATAGAAATTAACATGTGCAGGCAAGAAAAAAGAAAATCAGACAAAAAGTTAACACCTGACTTTGGTAAAGCACAACAGTCAAATACCTAAGTTCTGAATGAAGCTTTCAGAAAAGATGCAGGAACACTTCTAAATACTTCACTTCAATAAATTCATATAGGCAAAAGGAGCAAAAACCCCACCCACCCTCAAAGTTCCATCAGTACTTAAATGATCACTCTTTTAACTATCTACAGACACAAATCAAAAATACTTATCTTACATATGTATCTTACTTCAATGAGGCAGTCATCAGAGACCAACCATAATACAGACGTTAAGAATCTTGGTCACATTTAATATTTCTCTCCAACATTTGAGAAATGAAAAGCTAACCATCTCCAAACATGAGATCCCTAACAAATATACCAAATATGCTGAAGTCAAAAAAATTGCACACTGTGTTGGAGAAACCTAGTGGAAATTGAAATCAGAAATATAAGTCAGTTATTCCACATTTATAATGCATTTTTTAAATTCCTCAAGGAATGAACATTTTACCTTGCCTTATTTTTAGAACTACACATCACACTGCACATATCACATGATGTGATGTAACTGTTAGCAAAGAAAATGGCCCAAATCATTGAAAATATATCTAGTAAGAGGACAAGAATCAATGCATCGTTAAGAATCACTACATTTCTTATTTACTTTTTAAAAAAGTTTATTAAATCCCATTTTTTAAATTGTAAAAGTGGCTAATAGCCTATGTAGAAAACAGAGGAATATACTTGGTATTTTATAAAATAGGAATGTACACTAATAGTAAAACTGATATGAAGAAACTGATAAATGAACATTCATTTAAACCTTTAGGATTAAAAGCATTCTCCAAATCAAAAGCACAATAAAAATATAATGAAATACTCTTAGCTAAAGCATAATTATTGCTCAAAAGTATTTACTGTTGTTAGGATATAAGAAAAATAGTTTTAACTGACAAACCTGCAGACAATTGAAAATTTATAAATTGGTCAGATTATGTTAGAAAAGGAGCCAAGTATAGCCTATAGAAGGGGGGAGGGGAAAACACACCCACTTAAGCCTTTGTAAATAGTGGTACTTTAAATGGCCCCAAAGTAGGAAAAACAGCAACTATACTATTCTGAAATATGAAAAACATACCCCGATGTACTACTTTTCCATACTTCAAAGTGCTTTAGAACGAAGTTCAGTAACAATCTATAACTATATCATGATTATGCAAGGCAAAGATTATGTAATTTTATCGTTTTTATAAATGTTCTCCGACTCTACAACTAAAACGTTTTGCTCTCTCCAATGGGAAGGGGGTAGGTTCTTCGGAGCTACAATTTAAAAATATAAACACATCCTAAAATAAAAATTAAAAAAAACCACACAATGATTGCTAGCCACGTGACAAAGGAGATGGCAACATCAGGATTGTGAATGGAGGGGAGGGAAGCGAGGCAAGACTAGGGAGATTTCTCGGAACTTTGGGAACCTTCAGATTCGAGTCTACCGACCCTTAAGGTACCAAACTCTAGCCTCAAGAGTTGTACTGTTAATATTCTTAAGTACAGTTTTATTAATAGGTCACAAAAAAAGCACCAGTGACCTCTAGAATAAAGGGGGAAAACGGAGGAGGAAAGAGCAATTTAAAGTGGCGCCATCATGTCACCCCTTGTCCCCTAAGGCAATTCAATAAGCAATAGTTAAGTAACATGTTTCTCAAAAATACCACATTGGGATTCCAAAAATGGAAAACAAAAGGATGTTTAAGTAAAGCATCAGGGTACTGTTTATCATATGGAAGAACAATCAAACTATATGCTGAGAATCAAAAGACCGTCAGCCGGAAAACAGGCCCCCCAAACTCACTTAAAAGCAAATAAATGCCTCTTCCTCTTTAGTTAAAAAAAAAGAAAACAACGTCCGCCTGAGGGAAACTAGATCTGAAAACCTAAGTGACCTCAATTTACAGGCAACAAAAACAATAAATAAATGAAATACCCATCTCACAGAACAATCAAGAGTTGTGATATACACCGTGAAACGCGCAAGATGTGTATTTCGAGCAGAGAAAGGCCTTTTGCAGTCGAGAAGTTCAAGGCGAAAGCCAGAGTTTGTTTTTGTTTTGTTTTTTTAACGGGAATAAATCGTGTTCTTAAGGCCTCATTTTTAAATAGAACGCCAAAGGAAAAGCTGGCGAACGAGGCGGCAGCTGGTGGGAAAGGGCCCCCGCACACCCCCGCCCTTGGGGCGACTCCCAGCCCCGGACCCGCAGCGGGGAAGCCCGGAGAGGCCATTTAAAGTTCCGGCGATTTTTCCTGCCCTGCCCTGCCTTTCTAGTTACTACTAACAAAGAGAGAGAGAAATGGGAGCCACAGGGAGAGCGAGGAGAAGGAGAAAGGGCAGCGGGAGGAGGTGGAGGAAAGGAGCAGCAGCAGCAGCACCTACCACGTGATGGAGGAGCGTAGCCCGGGCGGATTCGGCCCCACAAAATGGGCGCAGTTTGCAAACAGCCCCCGGCCTGGGCGCCGAGGGCCGGCGGCGGGCGGGGGCGCGCGGCGGCGGCTGCGGCCCGGGCCCCCCTCTCCTCCCCCCCGGCGCCCGGAGCCGCCCTGACTTTCCGGGCGGGGGGGCGAGGCGGAGGGGGAGGGGAAGGCGGCGGCGGCGAGGAGCGGCTGCTTTTTCTTCTCTTTAGGGCCCCTTCTCCGGCCTTCCTCGGCTCCGGCGGGGCCTGGGCACGGCCGGGGACCGCAGCCCGGCCGGGCGGGCGGGCGGGCGGGGGCAGAGGGTGAAGCCGCCCCCCCCCGCCCCGCACAAACAAGCGCCGCCGTCTGCAGCCCGAACCCGCACCCCGGCCGCCACCCCCGAACGTCTCTTCCAGGCCGGGGAGCGCGCTCCGGCCGCCCCCCGCGCCGCCGCGGCGAGATGAGTCGGCTTTGCTACGGTGCTCGGTTCTCCCGCCGGTTCGCCGAGCGGTGGCGGCGGTGGCGGCGGCACTGGGAAAATGGCGGCCGAGCTCCTTTTCCCTCCCCCCCCTTTAATCTGAAGCGGAGGGAGAATGGAGCGAGCGAGCGAGCGGGCGAGCGCCGGGGACACGGGGAGGAGGGACAGCAGCGCCTCCGCCGGCTGCGGCTGCGGCGGCGAAGGGCCGCTCCGCCCCGGCGCGCCGCCAGGGGGCGCCCGCCGCACCGCCCCCACGGGCCGCCAGGAGGCGCGGCCGCCGCCGCCGCCTCAGTCATGGCTCCTCGCCGCGGCCGCTGTTTCTGCGCCTCCATCTGTGGAGGCCGCGGCGCAGGAGCCCCAGCGGTTCCCAGACGTGCGGCGGCGGCACGCGACACTGCGGCAGGCGGGAGAGGGCTCTGCTGCGGCCAAGGTGAAGCTAACCTGAGGCACTGACGCCGTCACATTCCCTCCGCGCTGGGGCTGGTGGAGCCGCGCGCCGGCTATGAGGGGCAAGTCGGACTGGCGCGGCGGAGCGAGAGGACGTGAGCGAGGAACTATTTGCACTGTGTAGGAATGCCTGTAGGCTAAGACCGAGGTTACCACACTATTCCAGGGCTAACGTGCGCTGAACCCGGTAGGAAGCTCCTTGACCAGTGAAGCGCTTCCTACCGCCCTTTGTGCAGCCTTCCTCCGAACACTGCAGCACGCCTGGGCACTAGCCCCAGCGCTGCACTCCGCAGCCGCCAGGTTAAAAAAAAAAAAAAACGCACGTCGTCATGGCGCAGGCGCGCACCAAGGCCCGCGCCGGGCCAGCCCGGGAAGGAGAAGCCGGGAGAGAGGGGGGAAGTGATGGTCCACCGGCGCCGGGCCCGCTGGGAACTGTAGTTTTCGTTAAGCACGCGTCTTGTTTTGGGTGTCATGGCTTGGCAAATCCGCCAAAACAGGCTTAATGGCATTACACAATGAGCATTTACGCTTCCTGTCGCCACCAAAAGGAAGTTCACGGCTATGCTAAAAGTTTAACAAAGAACTCCGTAGAGAACCCAAATCTCACAACAAAAGCAAACTTCCCACCTTCATACCAGAGTTGGTTTAAAGTAGTGGCACTTTATCATTTCTCATGACCAGTTTGTCAGTACAGTATTTTATTCATTTCCCAAAATAGGATCTTAAAATAGTGGAACCTTTTCTAGATTTAAAAAAATCAGTAATATAACGCAAAGTGTGACATTTACACAAATACACAAATTATATTCCATCATCCTTTAAAGAAAAAGTTGCCAAAAGATGAATTAATATTTTTTATAAAATATAATCCTAGGATTCATCAAAATATTACTTTAAATGACTGAATAAAAAAATGTTTCTAACAATTCAATCATAATATTCAGCAGATGAAAAGAGTATGCTCTACTACCAAAAATGCAGATGAGAAACGCTCAATACTCTTGTGGCTTACCAGAACCAATATCCGGTGGTATGCCTCACTTCTAGTAAAAAAAACAACACACCGTCTTCCCACAAAGTTACACTAACTCACCAGCTCCTACAGCATTTGCACCTATATTTCCATGAGTTTTCCATGTGTATACTCTTAAAATCACTCTCTCAATTATAGTGGTTTTCAAATATCAAAAGCAACCAGCTAAGAAAGTCCCAGCATCTAATTACACAAAGAATAAGCATATATGCACACATATCTGTATACACATCCAAAAGAGATCCTGCTTTTGTATAATCCTGGGGAAGAATATTTTGTTGATTAAAAAATGTACACAAACATATTTCCACATAATAGTAATTCCACAAAGTATAGCATAAGGGTGTTAAACATACAATTGCAGGACCAATAGATGGCGAACTAGAGCCCTAATCTGAGGCTTCTGAAATCTAAATGAGCAGAATGAAAAACACCAAATAAGGCAAAGCCCTTTGCCGTGTATACTTAAATATTATGTTCCAAGACACCCACCACAAAATAATCTTCCTACTGCTTCAACCTTTAAAACTCAACTGCCAGATTTAATTAGGCCCCCAATAACCAAGGTTACGAAGTACATTTTTTCAATGGATTAGGAAAAAAGTGGAAATGCTCATTTCAAAACATGCGTTTTAGGGAAAAATAAATTCCAACTTTCCTTTTCTCTCATTGGTTAGCTCAGGAGTTCACAGTGCTTATGGCACTTAAATAAGTCAACTTGTTTTACACTCAAATCAGATCTCTTTCAGCTTAGGCACCAAGTTTTACAAATAAGGACATTCCAAGGTGAGCCAGTAGACACAAAAATGTTAGGAAAAGAATTGTTTTCTTAAAATTTCCCCCAGAAACACAGGGGAAGTTAAGACATTAAAAACACACATACATACTACTCACTTTTCAAATAACTGTTAAAACAGACATTGTAATTTACTTTCCAATATCTACTATATCCTAATGGATTCATTTAAACCCATTCTCTTTGCCAATGATTGGTTGGGAATGGGCATTGAACCCAATCCTGGCCAGTGAGACATGGTGGAAGCCTACCAGATGATCTCCAAAAGACAATAGTAAGAAAAGCTTCTTCAATCCTAAGGATGAGGAAGAAACACTCCCTCTTCCTCAGACAGTGCTAAACATGACACCTCAAACCACTAGTTAGTTACCTTACAGCAAGCCTGAAGATACCACCAACATCAAATGGTGAAAGACAGCTGGCAAGAACTTTGGTCTTTAGAGACAGTATTAAGCCTTTATATCAAACAATCCTGATATCTGCAAGACTTCTGGACTTCCAGCTACGTAGGAACAATGTAACAACCAACATTTATTTTATATAACATATTTTATTCCTCAAAAAGGCCCTTCCTTCCTATACACAACTCTATACCCATCCATGTCAGCTGTGTTCTTGCTGCAAAAAAGAGGACCATCCCTCCTCACCAGCATTCCTTGTTCATCCCTCTCCCCCAATCCACCTCCAACTTATTTTTCCTTCAATATGTTCCACCACACAACCATTATCATTTACTCACTTAACAATAATGTAGGTAACTGGTACTACTGGTATTCTGCTCTTTATTATATGCTCTCTGTAATTCCTCTGAGGTTGTTTTCATAAATCATTCTCCCTTCCTGAAGGTGATTGAGAAACTCTTAAAGACAATAACTATGGATATTCCAACTTCAGATTTATTATTCTCATCTATACAATAAATATATTCCAAAAAGGCACTCTAGCCCTAGTTGCTTTGGCTCAGTAGAGCATCAGCCTGTGGACTGAAGGATCCCGGGTTCCATTCCAGTCAAGGGCACATGCCAGGGTTGTGGGCTTGATCCCCAGTAGGGGGTGTGCAGGAGGCAGCCAATCAATGATTCTCTCTCATCATTGATGTTTCTAACTCTCCCTCTTCTTTCCTCTCTGAAATCAATAAAAATATATTTTTTTAAAAAGGCACTCTAACTTACCCACGATATATCTTCTAACAAGCCAGAAAGAAATTCCTGATCAGAATATTCTATAACATATTCAACTCACACATCCAAACTAATCTCACAAGGACAAGGAATTATTTTGTTTTGCACTTTTTAAAAAAGCAATTCTTATATAACTCAGGACAAAGTCCTAAAGCCTAAACCATTTAGTTTCAAAAGGACAGGGACCTGTTTTTGTTCTTTACCATTGCATCCTGAGAACCTAGTCCATAGCCTTGCAAAAAGAAGCACTTCATAAGAATTTGCTAAAAGAATGAAAACAAATACAATGTAGGAACCCACATATGTAGCCCTAGATTTTATTGTCCCTACATCACTTATCAACTATGTTACTTTGAGCAAATTATTTAACCTATAAGCCTCAGTTTCTAGTCTGTAAAAAAGGTATAATAATGCCTACCTCATAAGTTTAGCTATTATCATTATTATTAACAAATGAAGCCAGCCCTGGCTGGGTGGCTCGGTTGGAGCATCATTCTATACACTAAAAGGTGCAGGTTCAATTCTTGGCCAGGGCACATACCTAGGTTACAGGTTCAACCCCCAGTCAGAGTGTGTACAGAAGGCAACTGACCCATGTTTCTCTCTCACATCGATGTTTCTCGCTCTAAAAAAGTTAACAAAAACATATCCTCAGGTGAGGATAAATAAATAAATAAGAAAGGAATTAAGCTATTTTCCAAAGTTTAATAATTGAAAGACTAAAACCAGATAAATAAAGATCAGTACATCTTCTCTAATTCAAACTTCAAATCCCACTCTAGACTTCAGCAAACAATGTGTCCATGCATAAACTCACATAACACTATACATAACAATTATTTGAGTTCCCTAAAAACATTCCAATTCTGAAAAGAATTATTTACAATTATAACTCTAAAGCCACATTAAAAAAATTTTTAATGCATTTATTCAAAAAAATTTAGTGAGTACCTATTAAGCTCAAGACCCTGTTCCACCCTGGCTGGTGTTGCTCAGTGGTTGAGCATCGACCTATGAACTAGGACAGTGGTCGGCAAACTCAGTCAACAGAGCCAAATATCAACAGTACAACGATTGAAATTTCTTTTGAGAGCCAAATTTTTTAAACTTAAACTTCTTCTAACACCAGTTCTTCAAAATAGACTCGCCCAGGCTGTGGTATTTTGTGGAACAGCCACATTCAAGGGGCCAAAGAGCTGCATGTGGCTCACGAGCCGCAGTTTGCCAACCACTGAACTAGGAGGTCAAGGTTCTATTCCAAATCAGAGCATATGCCTGGGTTGTAGGCTCGTCTCCAATGGGAGGCATGCAGGAGGCAGCAATCCATGTTTCTCATTGATGTTTCTATCTCTCTATCTCTCTCCCCTTTCTCTCTAAAATCAATAAAGACATATTTGAAATGAATGAATAAATACATACATACATACATACATACAGTCAGACATTCCCCGAGGGCTCCCGGACTGCAAAGGTGCAGGCCGGGCTGAGGGACCCCTCTGAGTGCATGAATTTAGTGCACTGGGCCTCTAGTTTATGGATAAATATGCATGCTAAAAAGGGACCCTAAACATAGTCCCTTTATACAGATAATGAAACCTGAAAAGATCTAATGTAAAAATTGTTTTGGGTATCCACTATACTAATAAAAGGGTGATATGCTAATTAGACCAGGTCAACCGGATATCTTCTGGACATCCGATTGGACAAAACCACAGGGGCCGAGGCAGAGGTGGTTAGGGGTGATCAGGCCAGCAGGGGAGCAGTTAGGGTGCAACCAGGCCAGCAGGGAACCAGTTAGGGGGTGATCAGGCCGGCAAGCAGAGGCAGTTAGGGGCAATCAGGCAGGCATGTAGAATGGTTAGGGTCGATTAGGCAGGCAGGCAGGCAGGCAAGCGGTTAGGAGCCAGTGGTCCCGGATTGCAAGAAGGATGGCTGACTGCCAGTTTAGACATCCCCTGAGGGGTCCCGGATTGAAGAGAGTGCAGGCCGAGCTGAGGGACCCCACCCCTGTGCACGAATTTTGTGCACCAGGCCTCTAGTATATAATAAAAGGCTAATATTCAAACTGACTGAATGGCGGAACGACCGGTCGCTATGATGCGCATTGACAACGAGAGGGCAGGCACTCAACACAGAAGCTGCCCCCTGATGGTCAGTGTGCTCCCATGGGGGAACGCCACTCATCCAGAAGCCAGGCTCACGGCTGGCAAGCGCAGAGGCGGTGGCAGGAACCTCCCTTACCTCCGCTGCAGCGCTAAGGATGTCTGACTGGCAACTTAGGCCACCTCCCCACATTCCCGAGGGCTCCCGGACTGCAAGAGGGTGCAGGCCAGGATGAGGGAACCACCCCCCCAAGTGCACAAATTTCATGCACCAGGCCTCTAGTAATATAAATGAGACCACAAGGTACTGAGAACATGACTGAAATTCAAGAAATGCTAAAATCTGTCTTATCTCTGTCACTCATTTACTAAAAAATCATATATCATTTTCTTAACAGCAATCTTTTTTCACTTCTGAATGAGAATGAAAAAAATAATGGAAGACAATATTCAGTACTTTCAGCCAGATTCCAGATTAATTCCTACAATCAAATTTAGACGCAAATGAAATAATTTCAGGAGAGAAACCCAGATGGTGGCATAGGTAAACACTTGAACTTGCCGCCTCGCACAACCAGTTCAAAACTACAACTAAAAGACAAAACGGACATAATCCAGAACCACAGGAAGGCTGGCTAAGTGGGAATTCTACAACTAGAAGGGAAGAGAAAAGCATACGGAGACTCAGAGGAGCTGCGGAAGTAAAGGCAGAGGCACAGAGGCACTGGCAACTGAGTACGTGGCTGACTTTTTCAATCCACAGGGATATACAAGCTCCCAACTGCTCTGAACTCCAGCTCCGGGTGAGATTCTGGGTACCCAGACTCATTTGGGGACAAACTGAACTGTCTGGCAGTGGACAAAACTCGAGGGCGGCTTTCTCTCAGAGGTGCTTGCAGCGATTACCAAGGGACACTGAGACCCAGAGGTCTCATAGGGCACGGCTGACGGGAAGCCGAGGCTGTCTGCTCAGCCCTGAGACTCCGCCCCATCCAAGCTCTGTGCAGAGGCTTTTGCATATGAATGGTCGAGTCCTTTGAAATCTAAACTTACCTATCAAACTGCAGCTGAGTCAGTGAGACCCAAAACATCCAAAAGAAGGACCAAGGCCCCACAGCAGCTTGCACTGCTTCACAACGGGTTCTCATTTGGGTATCTCCAAAACCCAAACAAAGAAGAGGAATCTGCAGATCTCTCCATAGCTCCTGCTGGGTGGCCTCAGGCAGAATCTAAATTAACACCTCCTAGGAGATCCAAGAGCCAGTGTACACAGGGGTCAGAGTAGGATCATCCAGATTACAACTCCTCAGATCCATAACGGACACCCTCAGGGGACAGACTCAGTGAGCATCAAAGCCCCACTGAAGCAAGTCTTGTCTCATAAGGGTGTCTCCAGCACAGAAGTTCTCCCATTGTAGACACAGCTGATCCTCACAGCCAATTGGCCTGGAGATCAATTCCTCCCAGTGATACCAACAACAATCAAGACTTAACTACAACAAGACTGTGCACACAGCCCACAAAGGGGTGCACCAAGAGTGTCCACCTCAGGTAACTGGGGAGGCTGAGCCACTGGGCCCTATACGACACCTAGCACACAAAGCCACTCTTATCAACTCAGGGAAGCAGCCAAAATGCAGAGACAAAAGAACAGGGCACAAATGACAGAAATGGAGGAAAGCAAACAACTGATATAGAGTTCAAAACCACAGTTATAAGGTTTTTCAAGAATTTTCTAGAAAAGGCCGATAAATTTAGCGAGACCCTCAAGGATATGAAAAAGGACCAACTACAAATTAAGCATACACTGACTGAAATAAAAAATAATATACAGAGATCCAACAGCAGACTAGAGGATCGCAAGAATCCAGTCAAAGATTTGAAATACAAAGAAGCAAAAAACACCCAACTGGAAAATCAAAATGAAAAAAGAATCCAAAAATATGAAGATAGTGTAAGAAGCCTCTGGGACAACTTGAAGCGTACCAACATCCGAATAATGGGGGTGCCAGAAGAAGAGAGAGAGAGCAAGATACTGAAATCCTATTTGAAGAAATAATGACAGAAAACTTCCCCCACCTGGTGAAAGAAATATGCTTCAAGTCCAGGAAGTGCACAGAACCCCAAACAAAAGGAATCCAAAGAGGACCACACCAAGACACATCATAATTAAGATGCCAAGAGCAAAAGACAAAGAGAGAATATTAAAAGCAGCAAAGAGAAAAACAGTTACCTATAAGGGAGCACCCATATGATTGTCAGCTGATTTCTCAACAGAAACTATGCAGGCCAGAAGGGAGTGGCAAGAAATATTCAAAGTGATGAAGAGCAAGAACCTACAACCAAGATTACTCTACCCAGCAAAGCTATCATTCAGAATTGAAGGTCAAATAAAGAGCTTCACAGATAAGAAAAAGCTAAAGGGAGTTCATCACCACCAAACCAGTATTATATGAAATGCTAAAAGGTATTCTTTAAGAAGAGGAAGAAGAAGCAAAAGGTAAAGATAAAAATTATGAACAACAAATACATATCTATCAACAAGTGAATCTAAAAATCAAGTGAATAAAAAAATCTGATGAACAGAATAATCTGGTGCAGTGGTCGGCAAACTCCTTAGTCAACAGAGCCAAATATCAATAGTACAACAATTGAAATTTCTTTTGAGAGCCAAATTTTTTAAACTTCTTCTAACTCCACTTCTTCAAAATAGACTCGCCCAGGTCGTGGTATTTTGTGGAACAGCCACACTCAAGGGGCCAGAGCCGCATGTAGCTCGCGAGCCAAAGTTTGCCGACCACAGATCTGGTGAATAGAATCAGGGGCATAGAAAGGGAGTGAGCTGACAATCCTCGAGGGGAAAGGGGTGTGGAGGGTGTAGGAAGAGACTGGACAAAAATCATACACCCATGGATGAGGACAGTGGCGGGGGGTGGGGGGGGGGTTTAAGGGCATGGGGTGGGGTGGGAACCGGGTGGAGGGGAGCTATGGGGGGGAAAAAAGAGGAACAACTGTAATAATCTGAACAATAAAGACTTAAAAAAATAAAAATATAGAAATAATTTCAAGTAGCAGAACAACAAATAATAGCTAAAATTTATCTTCTGTGGTACAAAGAAAAAAGGGTGGGGGTGGGCTGGAGGTGGTCAATGGGGGGAAAAGAGACATATGTAATACTTTCAACAATAAAGAATTACAAAAGCAATAATAATAATAAAATAAGAAAATCCTTCTATGTAGCAAAGAAAAAAAACTAGTCACACTTCCTAGAATATCTATGATGGCAAGATCACGTTATTACCCTAATACCAAAACCAGAAAAACACATTACAAGAAAACTACAGACCAAGATACCTTATGTATACAGATGTAAAAATTCTCAACAAAACACTAGCAAGTTAATCCAGCAACATAACCTTTGATAACTGGTTAATCCTAGGAATTCAAGGTTGGTTTAATATCTGAATATCAATTAATATAAGACACCATATTAATACAGGATAAAAACTATATAATCACCTCAATACAAACAGGTATTTGACAAAATCCAACATCCTTTTAAGGCAAAATTACACAGTGAACAAGGAATTGAAGGAAACTTCCTCAACCTGATACAAGGTATGTATGAAAAACCCACAGCTAACATAATGAAGAAAGACTGAATATTTTAAGAACAGGAACAAAACAAGAATGTCTACTCTCACCACTTCTATTCAACATGATACTGGAGATTCTAACCAGGGCAATAGGACAAGATAAAGAAACAAAAGCATTCAGATTACAAAGGAAAAAGTAAAACTAACTCTATTGTACATGACATTATCTTATATATAGACAAGGAACCTATAAATTAATTATTAGAGCTAATAAAAAAGTCCATCAATGTTATAGGACATAAGATCACTATACAAATATCAATTGTATTTCAATACACTAACGATGAATAATATGAAAATTATTTTTTTAAATATATTTTATTGTTTTTTTACAGAGAGGAAGGGCGAGGGAGAGAGAGTTAGAAACATCGATGAGAGAGAAACGTCAATCAGCTGCCTCCTGCACACTCCCTACTGGGGATGTGCCCGCAACCAAGGTACATACCCTTGACCGGAATCGAACCTGGGATCTTTCAGTCCGCAGGCCTATGCTCTATCCACTGAGCCAAACCAGTTAGGGTGAAAATTATTTTTTAAAATTCCATTTACAATAACATCAAAAAGAATAAAATATGTAGAAATGTCCGGCTAGGGTGGATCAGTGGTTGAGCGTCGACCTATGAACCAGGAGGTCACAGTTCAATTCCTGGTCAGAGCACATGCCTGGGTCAGGGGCTGGATTCCCAGTAGGGGGTGTATAGGAGGCAGCTGATGAATGTTTCTCTCTCTCCCTCTCCCTTCCTTCTCTCTCTAAAATAAAATCAATAAAAACATATATATTATTTTTAAATAGTGTACAACCCTGCCAGCGTAGCTCAACTGGTTGGAGTGTTGGCCTGTGCATCACAAGGTCACATGTTCAATACCTAGGTTGCGTGTTCAATCCCGTTGGGCACATACAGGAGGTAACCCATCCATGTATCTCTCACATCAATGTCTCTCTGTTTCTCTTGGTCTATCTCTCTCTCCCTCCCGCCTCCCTCTCTAAAATCAATTTTTTAAATGTATTGTTAAAAAGGTGTCCAAACAAAAATTTGCACAATAATATTTAGAGCAGCATTATTCATAATAGCCAAAAGATGGAAACACCCAAATGTCCACCAACTGATTAATTAATAAGCAAAATGGGGAATATCCATATAATGGAATATTACTTGGCATGAAAAGGAATGAAGTACTGATATATATGCTACAACAGAGATGAGCCTTGAAAACATGCTAAGTGAAAGAAACTAGTTATAAAGGAGCACATATTATGATTCCATTTATATGAAATTAGTGGTCTGGTGCACGAAATTCGTGCGGGGTGGAGGGGGTATCCCTCAGCCTGGCCGGCACCCTCTCCAATCTGGGACCCCTCGAGGGATGTCCAACTGCCAGGGATCGGATCTAAACCGGCAGTCAGACAACCCTCTTGCAATCCAGGACCGCTGGCTCTTAACCACTCACCTGCCTGTCTGCCTGATCGCCCCTAACCACTCTGCCTGCTGGCCTGATGGTCCCCAGCTTCCCCCCCCCGCTGGCCTGATCGCCCCCAACTGCCCCCCCCCGCCAGCCTGATCGCCCCCAACTGCCACCCCTGCCAGCCAGCTCGCCCCCAACTGCCACCCCCTGCCGACCTGCTCACCCCCAATGGCGCCCCCTGCCAACATGCTTGCCCCCAACTGACCCCCAGCCGCCTGCTCACCCCCAACTGCCCCTCCGCCAGCCTGCTTACCCCCAACTCCCCCTCCCCCACCGCTGGCCTGCTCACCCCCCCGAACTGCCTCTGCAACGGCCCCACCACCATGGCTTTGTCCAGAGGATGTCCAGAAGGTCTCCCGGTCTAATTAGCATATTACCCTTTTATTAGTATAGATGTCCAACATAGGCATATCAAAGAGACAGAAAGTAGGTTAGTGCTTGTCAGAAGCTGGGAGACAAAAGGGAATAGGGAATGACTACTGATAGATATAAGGTTTTTTTTTTAATGTTAAAAATGTTCTAAAGATTGTGCTGATGAATGCACAACTCTGTGAATATACTAAAAAATATATATTTTAAATGGGTAAATTTTATGATATATGAGTTGTATCTCAATAAAGCTATAAAAAATGATTTCAAAATACTTAATTTCTAAACAATTTCATTTTGGGGAAAAAAATGTTGAACCACTTGTGAAAATGTCAGGAGAAGGCATGCCATAATTCTGCCATTTACTAGTATTTCCCTTTGAGAGATTTATCTCAGAGCACTAATTTGCCTTTATGTTATACTTGCAAACTCATTGCCAGCAGTATATATATAAGAAAAGACTGATATTTGCCATAGTTTTAAAATTTTTTAATAAAAATCTGTTCATATAAAGAAATAAAAAATAGGACTGGTGATACCTCAAAATATAGGTGTAAAAAATGTAACTATACATTGGAAATATCTGGCACATCATACATGTTCACAAAAATGAAATTTTGCAGCATAATAGATTTCTATAAAGAAAAACATTTCTTTTTTTAAATCCTCACCCGAGGATATTTTTTTCCATTGATTTTTAGAGAGAGCGGAAGGGAGACAAAGAAACAGAGAGAAACATCAATGTGAGAGAGACACATGGACTGGCTGCCTCCAGCATGCCCCCAACCAGGACCGGGAGTCCTGCAACCCTTGACCAGAATCAAACTCAGAATCCTTCAGTCCACAGGCCGACGATCTATCCACTGAGCCAAACCGGCTAGAGTAAGAAAAACATTTTTTAACTAAAAAAAAAAAAAAGATTAGGTTCTCATCAAACTGTGAGAATGAAATGAGGAAGATCCAACATGTATTGATACAATCAATCATCTATAGAAATGATACAAAACCAGGGCATCAGAAGTGAAGAGTTTAGCCTAGCTGGTTTGGCTCAGTGGATAGAGCATCGGCCTGCGGACTGAAGGGTCCCGGGTTCAATTTCAATCAAGGGCACATGCCAGCCGAAACCGGTTTGGCTCAGTGGATAGAACGTCGGCCTGCGGACTGAAGGGTCCCAGGTTCGATTCCGGTCAAGGGCGTGTGGCATGTACCTTGGTTGCGGGAACATCCCCAGTAGGTGGTGTGCAGGAGGCAGCTGATTGATGATTCTAACTCTCTATCTCTCTCCCTTCCTCTCTGTAAAAAATCAATAAAATATATTAAAAAAAAAAAGGGGGCACATGCCTAGGTTGCAGGCTGGATCCCTAGTAGGGGCATGCAGTAGGCAGCCAATAAATGATTCTCATCATTGATGTTTCAATCTCTCTCTCCCTCTCCCTTCTTCTCTGAAATCAATAAAAATATTTTAAAAAAACAAAAATGCATAACCTGTAAGTCAGGAAAAACTAAAAATGTAATGGTTACCCAATTTTAAGAAAGAAAATCTAGACTTTAGTTAGATAAAATTAAAATTATGCTTAAAAAGCAAATATGTAATACAAAGCCTAAAATGGACTTTAAAATACTCCATGCAAGAAATAATAAAAGTCAGGTGCTCAACCATAAGTTCTGAATTGCTAAGTAGTATGGGGGTAGAGGAGGTATGTGGGGGTGGCCAGGAGAGGAGGAAGAAAACAACTTTTCTCAAAATAGTTAAGATAAACAAAATTAAGGAAATGTAATAAAAGACCATAAATTGAAACTGATCAGGAGCACTAAGACCTATGTAGGCAAAACAATTAAAACACTGCAAGAAAATGCAAAGTCACAAGAGGAGCCTTCCTATCTAATAAGAGTAATGTGCAAATTAACCATCACTCTGCTACACCCATAAGCCATGCCCAACAGCCAATCAGGAGCAAGTATGCAAATTAACCCAACCAAGATGGCTGCAACCACACAGAGAGCAGGAGAGAGGCTTGGGTTTCCCTGGCGATGGAGGAAGCCAAGCTTTCTGCACACCCTGGCCGGCTCAGGCCTCCACTTAAGGCTACAAAGTTTCAATTATAGAAGATACATAAATCCCAACAGAAATGGCTGCCTCCAGGGAGTGAGCAGAAGCCTTGGCTCCGCTCTAGGCTACAAAGTTTCAGTTGTAGAAGATAAATAAATCCCAGATACCAGGGCCTATGCTTGGGTCGCTGGGGGGCGTGGCCAGCCTGCAAACCATCACAGACCCGTCGCCCAGGCCGCCACACACCCCAAGTGAACCCCCACCCTGATCTGGGACACCCTTCAGGGCAAACCAGCTGGCCCCCACCCATACATCAGGCCTCTATCCTATCTAATAAAAGAGTAATATGCAGATTGACCATCACTCCAACACACAAGATGGCTGCCCCCATGTGGTCAAAGATCCTGCCCCCATGTGGACACAAGATGGCCACCACAAGATGGCCAGCAGGGGAGGGCAGTTGGGAGGGACCAGGCCCGCAAGGGAGGGCAGTTGGGGGCGATCAAGCCTGCAGGGGAGGGCAGTTAGGGGTGACCAGGCCGGCAGAGGCAGGAAGTTGGGAGCAGTTAGACATCAATCAGGCTGGCAGGAGAGTGGTTAGGTGGTGATCAGCCTGGCAGGCAGAAGCGGTTAGGGGCAATCAGGAAGGCAGGCAAGTGAGCAGTTGGGAGCCAGCAGTCCTGGATTGTGAGAGGCATGTCCGACTGCCCGTTTGGAGAGGGTGCAGGCTGGGCTGAGGGACATCGCCTCCCCCCCCCCCCCGTGCACGAATTTCATGCACCAGGCCTCTAGTAAGTATATAAAAAGCCAGATGCTCCTGGGTTTCAGCACAAAAATAAAAAATCCAGATGCCAAATAATTACTGGATGAGTCATTTGATAAGTAGGGTATAAACAGTGATAAAAGCAAGACAGCTGATAGGTCTAACTTTAATTTGCTTTAATGTTTATTTTGCTTGAATATTTATTGAAGATAGGAGGAAGAATACTCTATTTCTAAATTATTCTTTAAAGTATACAAATCAGGGACAGTGAATCACATTCATCAGTCAATAAACAAGATGCTTCCAAACTAAGTTAGCCGTTAGGTAGTTATGGAGTCCCAAAGCATTCTCTGAATTTTAAAAAAATTTAAGTATAACATTAAAAAATTTCACAGAAAAACCTACTGCTGACAGTCACATGAGGGGAGTGACCTCCTATAGACCTAGATAGGAGGATAGAAACCGGATCTGTGTCCTTTATCTACATTTACCCAGCTTCTGGCTTTACTCCTGACATACTCAGGCATTCAATAAATGTCTACTGAACAAAATGAACAAACACATGCCATCAATAAAACTCCCATCTATTCAAGAGAAGGGCTCTGGCTGTGAAGTTCAAATCAGTCAAATTGGCAAATCTCTTGTAGAGGATGGGATCAGAAGACACAGTGGCATAAATAATCTTCTGAGAAAAAGACAAGGCTTCTAAAAGAGAAAATCTCACCACACCAGCCTACCCAAATTCTCTGAGGAGAAAGTAAGTATGTGAATATAATTTATGTAGGCTTTTATAAAAACCTTGATAAGATTCTATAAAAACCTGAGTGAAACCTAAAACTGAAAATATCTATATCTATATATATATATATATATATAAAACCCCTAATATGCAAATAGACCGAACAGCGGAACAACCAAACAACCAGTCACTATGACACGCGCTGACCACCATGGGGCGCGCGCGGAACATGGCAGGCGTCAGCCACAATGGGATGGTGGAGCAGGTGAATTGGGGCACCAGACCAAGGCGGGGCACTGGTCGCTGTCATCGGGGCAAACCTCTGGTGGTTAACTGAAAAATTCTTTGCTTACTCGCAACCGCTGCTGGCGCCAGGCACTGGTCCTGATCACTCGGTGCCGTCAGCAGGTATGAGCGGTGGCTGCCAGCCCCGATCACACCTGAGGACTTCTCCACCTCCCCCTGCTTCTGAGGGGCGTTTGGGGCAGCAGCTGCCATTCGCACCCACTGCTGCTGTCAGCCCCACTCACACCTGCTGCTGGCGCCGGCCCCAATCACTCCGTGCAATCAGCAGATGTGAACAGGCCCAGCATCGTCAGTGCGTGGGAGCGGCGGCAGCGGGAGCAGGGCTGCCGGCAGACAGGGGACTAGGTGCTGCAATGGGAGGGGCCAGGTGGGGGCACGGAGATTTGGCCGAGACCTGCCCGTGCCACCATAGCCTCGCGGCCCAGAGTTCCTTTCAAGGTGCATGAATTCGTGCATTGGGCCCCTAGTTTACCATAGACAGAGCATTATTTAGACAGAAAATTAATGGGTGGATACATAGGCATTTTCCCAAATAAAGAAATATAAGCAGAAGATTGATCTTAGGTATTGTTTTAGAAATACTATATTTAGTAATTTAATAAATTACTTGAGAAATATACAGAGAATTCTCCATTTTGCAGATGGAATGATGAGCTCCCTGATAGTGAAAAATAAGGGAAATGAGGTGAAAAGGATTTCTAAGTACATCTAATGAGAAACATTTGGAAAAACTAGAGTTTTTTTTCACCTTAGAGAATACTTTGGCAAGCATGAAAGTTGTCTAAATAGAAGAGTTGTGGAGCAAAAGAGAAACTAGAATAGTTGCTCTACGCAGTTCCTGTACAGTCAAATTAGGCCCAAAGTGGAAATTGCAGAGATGCACATTTCAACTCAACATAAGGTCAAGCCTAATTCTTACTCTATATTACGTTGAAGACCTACTGAGATACAAAAGGCTAAAATACTGCAGGCAGGGAAGTGGCAGGTGTTACAGCATGCACAAATGAAAAGTAAGGCATTTACAGAAAAAAAAAATCTAAATTGTGCCCTAGCCGGTTTGGCTCAGTGGATAGAGCGTTGGCCTGAAGACTTAAAGGTCCCAGGTTCAATTCTGGTCAAGACCACATGCCTGGTTTGTAGGCTCTATCCCCAGTAGGGGACATGCAAGAGGCAGCCGATCAATGATTCTCTCTCATCATTGATGTTTCTATTTATCTCCCTCTCCTCTCCTCTCTGAAATCAATAAAACAAATATTTTTAAAAACTCTAAATTGTACCTAAAGGATTCATAGCTTCCAGTCAAAAACGAATTTTGAATAATTATAAAATGTTCCCTAAAGACAATGTGATGTTCTATGCAAAATAGGAGGGAGGGATTGCAAATTCTATTGGCAACAAGGAAACGACCATATTTCTTCTTTGTGAACTCTGATCATATTCTTTGTCAGTAAGGCTTTTCTTTCTTTTGCCTGTGACAAACTTCGAAAACCAGTTGAGGAGTCACATATTAGTGACTTTAGCTCCCCCTGCTGGCCAAAAATTTGCTACCATGATCAAGACCTAGATTTGAAAAATTACAAGCTTGTCTATTTTCTGGGCTGTTGCTACAAACACAGTGATAAAAGATAAAATGTTATGTGTCTAAATTCATACTTAACAGATCTGTGATGGAGAAGGTGAGAGGGGACACCTGATCACTAATGTATAAAAACTAATTTCACAAGGAATTCTAAAACTACCATCAGTTCACTGCCAAATATATTACCTGCTTGGAACATTACAAACCTAAATAATATCCATTTCCCTATACTTTATTCTTTTTTTTAAATATATTTTATTGATATTTTACAGAGAGGAAGGGAGAGGGAGAGAGAGTTAGAAACATCGATGAGAGAGAAACATCAATCAGCTGCCTCCTGCACACCTCCTACTGGGGATGTGCCCGCAACCAAGGTACGTGCCCTTGACCGGAATTGAACCTGGGACCTTTCAGTCCGCAGGCTGATGCTCTATCCACTGAGCCAAACCGGTTTTGGCTCCCTATACTTTATTCTAACTAATGTGAAAACATTGTAGCTACCAGATGACGCTGGGTTGTCAAAAAACAGGTCCTCACTAAGAAAGCAAAAACACCTATGCCCTTCATTATTCAATGGAACATTATTAAAATACAAACAAACACCTTTTTGCCTTATTCCAAAGCTACGCACTGCGCTGCACAGATCCTATAGTTCCAAAGGGTAAAGCCAGAATTGGTGAATGAATATAACTAACTCAGCTTTTCCACTGTACCCTCCCTAAAGATGTACTCCACAGGTTGGGCAAAGCAGTCCTCAGACAGCAAGCAATGATGATAAAAGACAAGACACAGCCCTTACTCTCAAAGAACTTCAAGACTAGCTAGCTGGGTGAGAGAAGAAAACCTGCAATCACTGCAAGAGAAATACTAGGAATGTACACACACTCAAAGGCCAGGCCATATGAAGCTGTATCAGCTATTGTTTTTGATACTGTTACTATCATCACTGTTACTTTCTAAAACAGGATGGAGGCCATTTTAAACAGAGGCAACTGCTTGTGTGAAGGCCCAGAGGCAAGGAGCAACAGAGTGCACAAAAGAAACTTCAAGCAATTCAGCACTGCTGAGTACAGAGCGCTCAGGCAGGAGTAGAGATGATCTGGCAAGGCCTGGGTGCTTGGCAAAAGCATTTGACATATACCTCAAAAGCCAGGTAAGCTGTGGGGGAGGAGGCACATAATCATATGATGAGATTTATATTTTACAATGACAGCAACTTGGAAGGCAGTCAAGGAGAATGATCAAAAGGTGATTGAAGGTCATGCAGGCAAAGGGTGACGAAGGTCTAAACTTAGAAGGGAGAAGTGGAGGTGACTAGGGAAACATTACAAACTAGGATCTCAAGAACATGGTGACTAATATGCCATAAGAAGGAATTAAATGACTGGATGGGTGATGGTATCACTCACTGGGATATGAAGAGAGGAAGAGGTTGAACTTTAAGGTCATTTTGAAATGAACAAAGGACATCCACAACCGGTGGCCTGAGAGGTCTGAAAGGCTGGCGATCCCTGGTTTAAGGAAACGTTTGGAGCAGCGCTCGCCAACCGGTGGTCCACAGACCACTGGTGGTCCATGAGGTCCGAAAGGTTGTTGACTGCTGTACTAACTCATTTCCTCTTCATGTATTTTATCACAGAAAAGTCTCTCCTACCATCATTAAAAATCTATTTACTCTTCTTTGGCAAATAATTTATACAAGTTTTATTTGCTGGTATCCTAGCCTATCAGAAAGAAAGCATTAAAATAGAGGGAAGACCCTAACCATTTTGGCTCAGTGGATAGGGCATCGGCCTGCGGACTCAAGGGTCCCGGATTCGATTCCAGTCAAGAGCATGTACCCTGATTGTGGGTACATCCCCAGCAGGGGGTGTGCAGGAGGCAGCTGGTCGATGTTTCTCTCTTATCGATGTTTCTGGCCCTCTATCCCTTTCCCTTCCTCTCTGTAAAAATTCAATAAAAAATATTTTTTAAAAAATAAAATAAAATAGAGTGAAGAACAAGAACAGTAATAGCCTGTCCGTGGGGAGCGGGCCTAAGCAGGCATTTGGACACCCTTCCTTTCTGTAATCAATAAAAAGTATAAGTTTAATAATAAAAAAAAAAAACTGTGAAGAAAAAAAACTTTCATTCAGGGTGCTTCTTTAAGGCAGACAAGCATGTAATAACTTTTGAAAAGATTTTCACCTAAATGATAACGTGGGGGGTTTTTTTGTTGTTGTTTTTTAATTGATTTCAAAGAGGAGGGGAGAGGGAGAGAGAGAGAGATAGAAACATCAATGATGAGAGAGAATCATTGATTGGCTGCCTCCTGCACGCTCCACACTGGGGATCAAGCCCGCAACCTGGGCATGTGCCCTTGACCGGAATCAAACCTGGGACCTTTTAGTCCACAGGCTAACGCTCTATCTACTGAGCCAAACCAGCTTAGGGCCTAAATGGTAAGTTTTTTAAGTCTTAACTCTAGAAGTTTCAGGAGAGGTGCATACAGGCCAGTGGTGAAAGGTATGGTTTAAAAACAAAACAGAGCAGGGCGGGAAGAGATTAACTAAAGAATTTATATGCATATATGCATAACCCATGGACACGGACGATAGTGGGGTGAAGGCCTAGGGGAGTGGGAGTGGGGAGGAGGGGGTCGATGTGGGGGAAAGAGGGAGACCTGTAATACTTTCAACAATAAAGATAAATTAAAATAATAACAATAAATAAAAACAGAACAGAAAGGTCATCAGCAGCCAGATCATCAGGAGTCGATATTCTATGTTTAAAAGTTTGAATTTTAACCTAAACACAGACAGGAGGGGAACACAAGCAGAGGGCTGGCCAAATCAGTTAGGCCAGAGGAACTTCCTTAAGGCCTTGCTATTTCTGGGGTGACCCCTACTGCCTATCCCAATGTAATTTGAAACCAAATGTTCGAGCTTTTTCAAATATGACATCTGATTAATGTAAACGTCTCTTTATTCACACAGGGAAGGGGGTATTAATTCCACATAACCGGTATCCTTGCCTCCCAACCCCCTTGAGACAGATAAGATACCTGGCTCTAATTCTTACAGATTAAGGAAAACCCAAGGTTCCATCTATTTCTACAAAGGATGAGACATAGAGAGAGCAAGATTGTAATCTTGACCCTAATTTTTCAAATCAGACTGGTTTGATACAATAAAAAATTAAAATAAAGAGAATAATCTTACCTTCTCAAGTTTCAATTTTATATAAATCTATAGTTTCAATGATAACAAAAATCTATACATAAGCGTAAGTGCATGAAAAAACCTAAAGAAGTAATCTCCTGGGGGGAGGGGGGAAAGGGGACATCTGTAATACTTTCAACAATAAAGATAAATTTTTTAAAAAAGAGTCTAGTTCTTTAAATCATGTTACCAATTTGCACCAACTTTCATTTTCTATGTATAGATGTTAAGGGTCTGCCACCCATGATAAATGACATCTTTGGGGCTGACTAAGCTACTGGATATTGTTATGGGTTGAATTGTGAATCACCCCCGCCAAAAAAAAAGTTAGTTTGGACTCCTAACCCCCAGTACCTCAGAATGTAACCTTAGCTGGAGATAGTGTCTTTACAGAGGTAATAAAGTTAAAATGAAGTCATTAAATGGGGCCCTATCCAATATGACTGTTGTCCTTTTAAAATGGAGAATTTTTTTTAACACAAAGACACACATAGGGAGAACTCTATGTAAAGACTGGAGTTATGCTGCAAGGAACTACCAGAATCTAGAAGAGAGGACTGGAATAGATCCTGTCCTAGCACCTTAAAGGGGGAGCATGTCCCTGCACTTACACTTCTGCCTCCAGATCTGAAGGACAGTAAATTTCTGTTGTTTAAGTCACTCAGTGTGTGGCACTTTGTTATAGTAGCCCTAGTAAACAGGTGTCATGAAGAAAATAAGTAGCTAGTGTTTATTGCGCACATACTAAGTGTTATCTAAGCACCTGGCATCAAGAAACTCATGTAGTCCTTACAAAGTTTACCCTAGGATCCACATATTATAATTATACCCTTTTACGGATAAGGGCACACCAAGGCTCTAAGAGGTAAGGAATTTGCCCAAAATCAGCCACAACCTTCACTCTTATCACTAGGCTAAAAGGAACTATTATTAATAGTAGTTCATTAAGCCAGACACTAGGTCCTTTAGCAATATAACATACACAACAATCCTCTGAAATAAATATTATTACCAATACAAAGGAGGACCCTATTAGAGAGATTAAGAAATTGTCCAATATCTCACAACCAAGAATCATGCTAGTGTATCTAATTTACCAACTTGAAAGAATAAACATAAAAATATTTCTATGCTAAAACTTTAAGAGCAAGTGAAATTTTTAAGTGCCTGGCCTTATAATTTAATATTAGAAATATACATCTAGCCCTGACCGGTTTGGCTCAGTGGATAGAGCGTCAGCCTGCGGACTGAAGGGTCCCGGGTTCAATTCCAGTCAAGGGCATGTACCTTGGTTGCGGACACAGCCCCAGTGGGGGGCGTGAAGGAGGCAGCTGATCGATGTTTCTCTCTCATCGATGTTTCTAGCTCTCTGTCCCTCTCCCTTCCTCTCTGTAAAAAATCAATAAAATATGTATTTTATAAAAAAAAAGAAATATACATCTATAAATTCAAAATTCTTCAAGATCCCAGGACAACATGTACATGTATTCCCTTCAGCCATTGGTCAAGGGCTGTTTGTGTTCAGATGTGGCCCCTTACTGTTTCTTTGACTTCCAGACACAGGAGAATAAAAAAATTTAAGGATTGAGATACTGGTTATTTTGTTTTTTAAAAATTTTGTAACTTTTTATTTCGATACAAACAGGAAAGTATAAAAAAAAATATATAGTGAGATGTCTCCTTCCCACAATGTCCTCTGCCTGTGAAGTCCCTAGACTTAACAGGTAACCAACGTCACCATTTTCTTGTTTATTCTCCTAAAGTTTTTTTTATGCATATACAAGCCAATACAAATTTTCTTTCCTCCATTTCTTTCTTGAAAAAAGGTAACACATCATACACACTATTCTGCATCTTGTTCTTATCACCTAACTATATCTTGGAGACCTTTCCATATCATATTGAATTATATTTTAATTTCGTCCTTTTGTTTGTCAAGAATATTTTTACTTGCTTTCATAATAATTCAGTCTTGCACACAGAACAACCAGAGCTATCTGAGACAACTGATGGGGGCACCATATCACATACCAAAGACCATCTACCTATTCTCTCCACCTCATCTTCATTTTGCTCTTTTTTCCAACTCATCCAATTCTCCTCCTTGTTCCTCTCCCATCTCACCCATACCCTATCCTGACAACTAGACCTAGAAACAGCAAACTTCACTGATATTGCTTAGTCATAGCTACCAATAAAAAAGCTGGAGACCCCTGATATAGACAGAAAGCAGTAAATAATTTCCATAGGAACTTCTAATTAACAAAAATGTCTTCAACTGAGGAGCTGCTGTTTGAAGTTATTTTTCCTTTGTTACTTAGGTTTCCTTTGGTACTTTGGCTTGTGAAAAGGGTAAATATTGGCACTACTTTCTAGAAGCATGAAAACAAGCATACACTCAGGCCTAACATTTAGGTAATGCATTTAGAGTTCATGCTGTAATAAGGTAATCAGAAACAAAGCATAAAAACTACAGAAAATGAACATGTTGGCTCCATTTTAATTAGACTACCGGTTTGGTTTTGTTTTTACTAAAAAAGTAAATAGTTATAACCTGAAAATACATCTCAGAAACATTGTAAGGATATTTACAACTAAAAAAAGAGAATAAAGTTCTCCTTTTTTTATTTTCCATCCTGCAAATTCAATGCTATTCTTTTCCCCCCAAAAAAAGTGCTTTTTCTCCTGCCCAGATCAAACATTATAATTCTTAAGTTTTTTTAAGTAAAAAAGGAGGAGAAATAATGTTAGCAAATAAAACATTTGTTTAGATTTAGAAGAGGTTTTCCACTAGCAGGGAATATAAAATTAAGGCAGCCACATAACTACATTCTTAAGTAGTTAACAAGTGGCAACTCATACGGTACAGAGGTCTGACTTCCATTCTGTGTTCCTGCCAAGCCAGAGCTTTGGTACAGCTTCAGGGGTTACAGTGAAACTACAGCTGACCCCTGAACAATGTGAGCTTAAACTATTTAGTTTTTTTTCCATAAATACTATTTTTCTTATGATTTTCTTAATTTTCTTTTCTCTGACTTCCTTTATTGTAAGCATATAATACATAAAACAAAAAAAATATGTGTTAATCAACTATTTGTTATCAGTAATACTGTCAACAACAATGAGTAGTTAAGTTTTGGAGAAGTCAAAAGTCATTAGCTATTTTGGACTGGCAGGGGAGGCACGGCGGGTTTGATGAGGCAGCACCCCTAACCCCCAGGGTTGTTAACAGGCCAACTGTATATTAAACATTCCAGGTTCAGAGATTTAGAGGTAAATTTCAAACAGCATATATACCTTAAAAAGCAGGACCCTATGTACCTAATACATTAATTAAAACCAAGGTGACTGTAAAATAAAACCCAATATATTGATCCCAATTTTCCTGGGTTTCTAGGGAACTAGTACCTGCTGATAGCCCTTTGTCTGTATCCTAAAGATAACAAAGGCCACCAGATCCCAGTGCTAAATTCTTGTACAAAGTCCTCCAATTCCTAAGGGTTCAGGACTTCTGGTTGGGTTCCCCTTGCAACTGCTCCAATTCTACAGAAAGAATGACTGGAAAAACTGTGTGACTTTGACTTCCTTTACACTAAAATAAGCCTCATTATCCAACAATAGCAGCTGGAACATAAACGAAGATGGAGAACTCAGTCTGCATTTACCTAAAGATTTCCAACTGTCCAAATATTTAGTTTACACAGGTTGCATTACTCTGATTTATTCACTGCATTAATTTGGAATTCTGCAGGAAAGATTACCACACAACAAATTATCTAATTACACTAATATCTAGGTCCAAAGGAAGGCAACCCGTGCCACCTGGTGAAGCTGGTAGAGGGTTTCCATTACTCCTTGTCTTTCTCTCTCCATCCTTCCTCCCATTTTCCTCCCTACATATGTCTTAAACTTGGCCGCTCTGCTTAGTCTCAATGGAGTGTCCTTTGGCCATCTATGTACAAGAGATTGAAAGCAGCCAAGAGACCAGAGAAAAACCATATCAATGAGTGTGTTTTTTTTTTCATCTAAAGATCATCTGTTGCCAGGCCAGCGAGGCTCAGTGGTTGAGCATCAACCTATGAACCAGGAGGTGAGGGTTTGATTCCCCTTCAGGGCACATGCCCAGTGGGGAACAGGTAGGAGGCAGCCAATCAATAATTCTCATCATTGATGTTTCTCTCTCTCTCTTTACTTTTCCCTTCCTCTCTGAAATCATTCAAAATATATTTGAAAAAATAAAAGATCATCTGTCCTCACTGCCCAAAAGAGGTTTGTCCTGTGAGGTGAAACGTGGCACAGTGCTACCTGTTGAGAAAAATAATGTAAATTCATTTCCATGCAAAGGACTAGGAAACAGCAGGGTCACTCTCCAACAGAGTTGTGTCCATAAACCAACTGGTCTTAGACTGTTCTTATATCCTATATGAAGTTTCAGATAAACAAATGGTTAATGACACATCTTTTGTAACACATGAATCAGCTACAGATTTGCAAGAGTGGGTCACACCCTAGTACCTATGACTCCAAAGTACTTGTTTGAAAGTGGACCTAGATGTCGGAATAGCCCATCCATCCTACTTAGATAGGAGCAGAATTTTACAACTATGTGGGTGTCATAACTTAAAGTTAAAAAAATAACACACACACACATATATATATATAATGCAAGTTAATTTGAGAACTTCATTAATACTTTAACTCCAATAACCAGAAAAGTAGCAATACAAAGGAAGGAATAACCAATCAGTCCTAGGAAGCAAACACAATAGTTGTTTTTGAGTGGAAAGGAATGTCAGGTAAGAGGTTTAAAGAATTGCAAATTTGAGAATTGTAATATTCTCAATTCTAAAAAATAAATTAGGCCTTTAATTTTAAAAATAACACATCTTACCTTAAGAGGCATCCGAATAGCATTCATAGTGTCAGGAATAGTTTAGACAATACTCAAAAATGAGCAAGAAGGGAGTCTTAGTAGTCCCTCAGTTACCAAGTATCAGCAGGTGGAAAAAATGTTTTGTTTCAAGAAGGTATCTGAAAGAGAAGACTTTCATTTAGACTAAAAAAATGATCAAGAATGAGTAAATGGTTTAAGCTATGTGGACTGAGATTTGAAGTACTCCTGCCTCACCATCCTAAAGAGAAGTACAAAACACATCCTCTTTGGAAATTAGCAACTGTTGGCATGTGTATATCCATATATATGGAGAAATACATTTTACATAAAAAGTGGATTAAATGTGTAATACATATTTTAGATAATATAAAATTTTAAATAATATCAAATCGTTAGAAAACCAAAATCCCAGATAGAAAAATAATTATCCATCCAGGGTACTTCATAAACACTATGGAAAGTGATTTGTTAACTGACCATCTAAAAAAGACCCTTGCCACGTTTAATTTTATTTAATGAAAACCTCTCTGATCACTCTCATTGTCATAATTTTATTAAGTTTCAGAACCCATTCGACTTAAAAACCTATTCTTGACTGAAGTGCTACAAGCAAATTAAAGGCACTTCTTTCCTAGAGATCTTTAAAAGCAAACCAAACAACTCAATTTTGAGGACCAGGAGGGAGGTAGGAGGATGGATTAAATGACCTCTCTCGCAGAATCCTTGTTCAAATCCTAGGCCTGAATGAAAATTCCAGCTTAACCAGTTATTGCTTTGCTTAAAATGGAGGCTTGCCTGAATAGGAACAAAAATAACAGCACCCACCTCTATAAAATAAATTTCGAAAAATCAAAGACTACAATACCCTCATTTTCTAAAGAAAAATGTTTTTAAAATGTTCTGGTGTAGATTTGTTCCTGCTATACATTTGTCACTTCGGCTTGGAAGTCTTGCCATCACTTTCCCTAACGCTCATCGGATTTGGGGGGGGGGGGGGGGGTAGGGGTAAGGGGAAGGAGTTTGACTCTTGACCCAAGTCTCGGAAGTATTTAGGAGCCCCTCGGGGATCCCCACTGCAAAAGACCCGGGGAGAAGAGAAAGGGGACAGCCCGAGTTCCCACCCCTCCCCCCACTTGGGACCCTGGTCCCAAACCTATCCGCCTCACCTTCCCGCAGTAGGGTGACTCCTTCTGCCCCATCCCCATTGTTAGAGAGGGGGCGAACGGGGAAGTGGGCTCAGGGCAGGGACGCCCTCGGCCGTTGCCCGGGCTCGCTTCAGGAGGGGCGGCCCGCGGGATGCAGCTTCCCTTCCCCTCCGCGTCGGTCCGTCCCACCTCGGCTCGGCCTTGCGCCCCGGGCTCTCCTCGGCGCCCCCGGCCCTAGGCCCGGCCTCGGCCGGCCCCCGGGCACCAGGCCCCCGACCCTTCGGCAGGCAGCCCGCGGCCCAGTCCTGGGAGTGGGAACGGGGCGGGGGTCTCTATGCCCCACACACGCTTCTCCGCTCCCCCAGCCCAGCCGCTTCCAGGGCCCTCGGCGGCGCCAGCTCCACGGGCCCTGCGGCCCCCCACCTCCCGGCCGGGCCGCCTCCTTGGATTCCCGTGGACGGGACCTCCTCCTCTTCCCCACCATCACCCCTACCGACTCGGGCACCCACCCCCCCGGGGCACCAGTGCCAACGGCGGCTCCCCGGGCCCCGGACCTACCTGCACGGCTCAACCAAGCCTAGAAGTGGGGGCGGGGAAATCTTCCGCCCTCCTCTGTCTCTCATTGGCCCTTCCAGAGCACATCGTGAGTAGCATTGGCTGATGGCGGCTGTCCGTCAGAGCGGCGGGGCGGGACAGAAGGGGGAGAGGATGCTGGTGCCCCGGCGTCTCTGTCTCTGTGTATCTCGCTGTCTCTGTCTTGGCTTTGGGAAAAGAGAGACATTTGAACAGGAGGACTGAAAGAAGGCCGGAGGTGGGAAGGACAGAAATAGGCATCCTGGCAGAGCTTCCCACCAGTCGGCCATTCCGAGCCCTCTACCTAAGTCCCCTTTAGGTCCTCTTCTCCATCACCCCCAACCCCGGCCCCTCACCCTTGTAGGTTCTTCATCCAGGAAGCGACGTGATGAAAACTCGAGGCCGGAAGGCCATCGAGATTTTATATATGTGTATAAAATATACACATACAAATACTTACATATAAAGTCAGTCAGATATAAGGTCACGAGAGTCTGGAGAGGAAAGGGTACACATCTCACAAACAGGGAAAGACTTGAGATATAGCCAATATCAGAAGGAATCAAAATGACTCAAAGTGCTAGTAACAGTGGTTTCCTCCCGGGCGGGAGAACTGAGTGCCTAGGAGACCAGGTGGAAAGAAGACAACATTTCACTGCATATCCTTTTGTATCTTTTGATTTTTGTACCATTCACAAAGGTTCCAGGTGTTTTGTTGTTGCTGCTGCTGCTGCTGTTGTTAAGTGATTGATTTAAATTTTAAAATAATTCTAAGGTTGGAAAACCAGGGGGCAGACAAGATGGTCGTCCAGACAAAGTGGGACAACGTGCAGATTTAGGGAGGAATTTTAGTTTTTAATATATCAAGATCCAGATGCCAGTGGTAAAACTAAGTGGATGTGTCCTAGAGGCAACTGGAGTTATGGAACTGGTAAAGAGTGGAAAATCTGGACTACGGGAGATCTGGGAGTCCCTGCCTAAATATGGGGACTGGTGGCATGCTAAAGGATAAACTCCCCATAGAAATGTAAAAGAAACCCACAGGAGGATGAAAAGAAACAGAATGAGGGGCAGTTAGGTAAGAAAAACAATATTGAAGAAGCATGAACGTTAAGGGAGGAAGGGTATCTGGAAAAATAGAATAATAAAACTATAAGAGCCTCACCGGTCTTGAGACTCACTTCAGGGACCATTTAGGCTCATTTAGTAAAGAATGAAAGCCAAGAAAATATCCATTTAGCAGCGTTCTTAATTTTTTCAGACCACAGACCCTTTTCAGTCTGATGAAGCATATGGTCCTCTTCTCAGAATGTTTTCAAATGCATAGCAAACATACATAGGAATGCAAAGGAAAGCAATGATATTAAACCACAATTTTCAATTATTTTATATTAATGTATTAAATAATAAGATCTAATAACCACAGTAACTTAGAGGCCAGTAAATTAACATAAATAATATTTCAAGGTCTCTGCAACAACTATAATATATTTGAAAAAATCTGTGATTTCTATTGGTGACAAGATCACAGGTACTGCTAATATTACTTGGTTTGTTGTCTCCATTTGTACTGGAAGGAAATGCTAATTTTCTGTTACACTTTAGCAAAATTAAGGCATATGCTTTTGTAACTTCATTGATTTCCTAATCTGTGGACCACAATTTAGGAAACCATACCCTAAAAAAAGCATTCTTTCCACCCTCCACATACCATGCCAGGCTGGGACCCTTCCCTGGGCTTCTTATCTCTTGCTCTCACTACTCCTTTCCCATTTGCTCCAAAGCACTCTCTACCTGCAGATTTCTGATATCCCTGTGACTAAAAGAGCAAGGGACTATGAGTGAGGGTTGGACGGAAGATATATACAGGTTGTCTTTTTTCAAAGAAAAAGAGAGAGCTATACAGTATATGGCAGACCTGAGAAGATGGGGAAAAGGAACCCAAGATGGAGTATCATTAATCCCCGGGAGGAAAAACAAATTATAAAAAGAAACCTTTATCAGTTAAAAAAAGAATATTTTCTGGGTTTATTAATTTTACTTAAATTGGCCCTAGAAACACCTTTAATCCAGCTTTTTATTTCATGTATCTGTAAAATGGGGTGAAAAAATTGTACCTACATCCTAGGGTTTTTGTGAGGATTAAATTAGTTAATACATATAATAAATTTAACACAGTGCAGTTTTTAACTACCATTATTATTACATTTTGCATCTTGTATTCCAGAGCATTCCAGGAAAATTCCTGGTATGATTATTTGTATTAATGGCATGTATAATAGCAAATTAAGAGTGACTAACCCAGAGCACCTACTTTTTATTTAAATGCTTCAAATTTAGAATACTTCACTTCTTCCAGTTACATTTTCATTCCTCTAGGGGTGGTTGGAAGAACATCAGTGCCTCTTTAAAGAGATTGCAAACTTGGAAAGAAAACTTTGCTACTCCTATTACAAAGGGCTAGCTTCCATAATTCTGTATAAAAAGACCTTCTACAGCCCTAACCGGTTTGGCTCAGTGGATAGAGCATAGGCCTGTGGACTGAAGAGTCCCAGGTTCGATTCTGGTCAAGGGCATGTACCTTGGTTGCGGGCACAGCCCCAGTAGGGAGTGTGCTGGAGGCAGCTGATTGATGTTTCTCTCTCATCCAGGTTTCTAAACTCTCTATCCCTTTCCTTTCCTCTCTGTAAAAAATTCAATAAAGTATATTAAAAAAAAAAAAAAGACCTCCTACAAATCAAGAAATAAAGACCAGCAATCCTCATACATTTCTGGTGGAAGTGCAAACTGGCACAGCCACTTTGGAAAAGACTTTGATATAATTTAATACAATTGGAAATTAATTTAATACTAGTTTTACTAGTAAGCATAAGTATTACTGTGCAAGAATAGTCATAGCAGCATTGTTCCTTAGTGCCCCAGGCTGGAAACATCCCAAATGTTTACCAAGAGTAAAATGGTCAAATTATTGTATATTCATACCATGAAAATTAATAAACTATGGTTATATTCAACGACATAGAAATTTTTACAAAGGTAATATTGAACACATACACAAAAAGTAAGATTCATAAAACATACATAGTATGATTTCGTTTGTGTAAAGTTTAAAAGCAGACAAAATTGAACTATATTGCTTAGGGATGCATCCATAGGTGTTAGGATTATAAAGAAAAGGAAGGAAATGGACACAATAAAAGGCGAATTAGCGGGACAGAGGGAGTTTTGATTGGGGCCGAGGTTGTTCGTAGGGACAGGCAGTGTTCTACTTTTTGATCAGGTGATGGGATAGAAGTATTTACTCTATAAGTGTTTATTAAAATGTACAAAAACATTTATATTTTTTCAGTATATATATTTCACAATGACAATATTTTAAAAACAGCATCTCTAGAAAAATGAACAGTTTATGACAGAAAATTTACAAGAATGAAAACAGGAATGGCTCTTAAACAAATGAAAAGATGCTCAACTTGACAAAAACATGCATTTAAAGTTCCACTGAGATACTATTTTCATCTAATAGGTCATGAAGATAAACTTTTACTAAACATTGTGTTGGCAATAGAAAGAGATAAATAACAATTTTTTTACATCGCTGATGAAAGTATAAGTTCTTCCAATATCTATGGAGCTATATGGAAAGCAATCAGGCAATAACCATCAAAATTGTAAATGTAAATACCTTTTAATTCAGTAATTTATTCATTTATTCCCTAAATATTTATTGAGCACCTTACTATGTGGCAGGCACTGTTTTATGCTGTAGAATTTGTCTTACTGATATATTCTCTGAAAAATCAGGAAATATGGGGCTGTTTATTTCATTGTCATCATACAGTTGTTCATGAGGAAGAAGTCTTAAATCTCAACCAGAGAATATAAAAGTAAGATTTTATCAGAGCACATCAAATAAAATTTTAAAAGTATAATAAATATTCCCCTACTTCCAAATTTTGAGTTAATCTGTATATACATACTTATTAGTTTGTTTTTTAACAAACATTCTAATAGCAAAAGATGAAGAAAACTTAAACGCACTTCATTATAGGACTGGTTAAATAAATTATTATTTGACTCCTGCTCTGTCACCAGGGCTGGCTTCAGGGGCATAACAACTATGCAGTCACATAGGGCCCCCCACTCAGAAGGGCCCCACACTCTGCTATTGCCATCTTGAAATTTTTAATGATTTTATTTTTGAACTTGGGTTTTGTAAATGAAGTCCAATGGGCCAATGAAGCAAATGCATGAGCAAGAAGAGGAGATATGCACAATTAGGTGTCACCATTCCTTGTCACGCCATTTACATAAAGCATTGGTGATGCCCCATGAGCACAGAATTCTGGGGGACCTGTAATGTGGGAGTTCAAGATTCAAAGTGAATGCATGGTATGTGTGTTACATGTATGACTGAATAGAACTTTCTGTTCCAACCCAGAAAAAAGGTAACGTATTCTAAGAAATGAGAAAGACAAGGAACTGTATCCTATCTTTTCTTACTCATGTTACTTCTTTGTATTAACCAATCACTGATCCTGAAAATGACATAAAGAAAAAGGCAGCCCTAGCGGCTTTGGCTCAGTGGATAGAGTGTTGGCCTGTGGACTAAAGGGTTTCAGGTTAGATTCCCCATCAGGGCAAATGTCTGGGTTGTGGGCTTGGTCCCCAGGGAGAGGCATGCATGAGGCAACTGATCAATGATTATCTCTCATCATTGATGTTTCTATCTCTCTCTCCCTCTCTGAAATCAATTTAAAATTTTTTTTAAAAAAAGAAAAGTCAGTCTGGAGTTCCTTTTCCTTTCAGTCCTTCCTTACTCATCAGTAAACTGAAAGTGGAGTGTTAGGAGAATATGCCCATAGCAAGAAGTGAAATCAAAACATTTGAGGTGGTTTATCCAGAGTTCCCACTATTCTGGTAAGAACAAAATACATGTGCAGTAAAAGAAACAAAATATGAATAATTGTATAATTTCAGCAATTCAACATATGAGTTAAATAAATGATCTTTAAAACCGGCAGTGCACAAGATAAAGATAGATGGCAAAATTCTTGCTTGATGATTTAAATTATTTAATTTTTCTTTGCTTAGATGACATTAAATAACAAAAAACAAACAAACAAACAAACAAATCATAACGAGTCAAGACAGAGACCACGAAAGAAGGGGAAACATTTTATATTTTAGTACCTTTAATGGCACTTTTTTCCTGCTTTTTGAACAAGAAATCCACACATTTATTTTGCACTGGACTCCACAAATTAGGTAGCTGGTCTTGTCCATTGCTTGCTAATTTTGTGACATTGAGCAAGTTATTTAAACAATCAATGCCTCAGTTTCCATCTCTGCAACATGGGAATAATAGTCATACCTATTTCATAGTATTGTTGAGAGGATTAAATATACTAATATAGGGAAGACTCTTAGAATAGTGTGTAGCTACTGCATAAGTATTTAATGTCATTACCATTATTGCTATATTGCTGTTATCAGATATACAATGGAATATTAGCCACCTATAAAAAAGAAGTTCTACCTACATATACCACTAGAGCATGATCTCTGGATAGTTTTGTTTGTTTGTTTCAGTTTATTTATTTTATTTCATTTTTTGTTTTGTTTTTAGTATATTTTATTGATTTCAGAGAGGAAGAGCGAGGGAGAGAAAGACAGAAACATCAATGATGAAAGAGAACCATTGATTGGCTGTCTCCTGCATGCCCCCAACTGGGGACTGAGCCCACAGCCCAGGCATGTACCTTTGACCGAAATTGAACCTGGGACCATTTAGTCTGCAGGCCAATGCTCTATCCACTGAGCCAAACCAGCCAGGGCTGAATACAGTTTTTTTTTTTTTTAAGTTATCAAACAACATTTATGCCCTGTTTCCATTTGGGTAAGGAAAGAAAGAAAAAAAAAAAAACCTTTACATATATGAACTTATATACACTTAAAACATATTTCTGAAGAATATGCATTCAATAACACTGGTTGCTTCCAAGAAGGGGAAACAGAGCTGGAAGATAAAGTGACAGGAGAATTTTTCTCTTCTTAATCTTTGAATCATGTCAAAGTCTCACTTATTCAAAAAATCATTTAAATTAACCATTTTAAATGGATCATAAGCTCATTGAGGGTAGAAACTGTCTTCTTTTTTAATTTAATTTTATTTTTTTACTGATTTCAGAGAGGAAGGGAGAGGGAGAGAGAGATAGAAACATCAATGATGACAGAGAATCATTGATCGGCTGCCTCCTGCACGCCCCACACTAGGGATCGAGGCTGCAACCCAGGCATGTGCGCTTGGCTGGAATTGAACCTGGGACCCTTCAGTCCACAGGCCGATGCTCTATCCACTGAGCCAAACCTGCTAGGGCCAGAAACTGTTTTCTATATTTTATTTTACACAGGCACTGCCAGACACAGAAGCCTAAATAAATACTTGTTCACTAAAATATGTACTAAAAAGTTAAGAGGATAAGATAGCAATATCAGTGGTTTTACCTTGAAGAATCTTAGGCAAATGACCCTAACCCTCAGTTTTCTCAATAATAACACCTATTTCCTAGAGTTGTTGTAAAGATTAACACAGGTGAAGTCTTGCACACAGTGGGTGCTCAATAAAAACTGGCTGATGCTATTGTTGTTGAATCCTTAGGACTCTGGCCTTCTGGATTAAAATATGAGAAGAGATGAGATCCTGAGTTGTACATATTGCCCCTATATTCACTCACTTATATTAGTTTTCTTTTACAATATCACATTTTAAAATTTCCTTTTATTTCCATTGACATCAGCTTAGTTAAGAGATCATTGGGCAGTGATATTTGAACAGGGCCAGAGTAAAATGCTAGTAGGTATATGTTGACTTTATTTCTTCCTAAGGTATGTAGTAGCACAGGTCACTGGATTCTCCCTCCTCAACCCCAGGAGTTGAATGCTGCTTACTTTTAGCAATTAAGTTTCTGTCCATCTCAACTTCAAAATTCATTAAGAAAATAGTATTGAGCACCTGCCACATGCCAGCCACTGCCAAGGCCCTGAAGATGTGATAAGATAGTGCCCCTGCCTTCAAAGTTTACATGGAGGTGGGGAAGACAGAGAAAAAAAAAAAAAAGGCAAGCCATTACAATGAAATAGGGGCAGAGATAGAAGGCAGTATGGAGGTAAGATTGTAAAGAGAGGCACAGAGGGAATAGTATGTACAAAGCCCAGAAGGTGAGGGATAGCAACCACTTTCCAGAAAATGATAGTATCTAACTGACTCTATTGTTAGAGTCAGGCCAAAAGTTGAAGGACATACCTGTTTTTTCCTCTCCATATTTATGTTATTTTCTTCCAATTAGAATTCCAATCCACAATATCAACACACTTATTCATTTGTTCAATCCTGTGATATATCTTAGTTTCCCATTGCTTCATTTATACCACTAAAATAAGCAAACTTACTAGAGTTCAGGATTTGTTTTCACTTTTATCTCCCATCACTGACCCAACATACACCCTATCCTTCCCAAGACTGAGGGTATATAGTGAAATACTGTGTTCCTAAGTTATTTCAGTTAGCTCTTCTTAGTCCTACCCTGCACTCCCCTTCCCAGGCTGGTTCTGGTATTCACTAGAAAAACTACAGTTAGGTTCATCTGTTTCTATTTCATTTTTAGTTTTTTCTTCTTTCCAATTCTTATTGTTTTTAAAAATATGTAGCATATTAATATGATCTCAAAAATAAAAATATTGTAAAACAGTATAATCAGCCTGGCTGGGGTGGCTCAGTGATTGAGCATTGACCTATGAACCAGGAGGTCATGGTTCAATTACTGGTCAGAGTACACGCCCGGGTTGCAGGCTCCATCCCCAGTGTGGGGCGTGCAGGAGGCAACCGATGGATGATTCTCTCTCATCGTTGATGTTTCTATCTCTTTCTCCTTCTCTGAAGTCAATAAAAAATATATGTATTTTAAAAATTATAATCAAGAAAGTACCACTCCCTCCTAAATCCCTTTCACTCCATTCCTCACCTGTTAAAGGTAACCAGCTTCACTATGTTCTGGTTTATCCTTCCATTGTTTCCTTTTTGAGAAGCAAATTATAGACGTTTGTTTTTACTTCCTTTTTTTTCTTATACAAATGATGTGTATGATCTCTTGCACTTTACTTTTCATTTAACATATCCTAAAAATAATTTCATAACAGTTCATAGAGATTAACCTTTTTTTGACAGCTGCAGAGTACTCTGTTGTGTGTGAACCGGTTTATCCAACCAATCTTCTATGCTTGGGCATTTAGTTTCTAATATTTTGCAATTACAAATAATGCTATAATGAATAAACTTATGCAAATGTATTTTTGAGGTGTATCTTCTAGGTAAATTCCTAGAGGTGGGTTTGCTGGGTGAAGAGTAGATGCGTATGGAGTTTTGCTGTATACTGCCAAATTCTGCTTCACAGGTTGTACCATTTTGCATCCCCACCACCAATGTAGGAGAGTGCCTGTTTCTCACAGCTTTGCCAACTGAGTGTAGACTCAAGTTTTGATTTTTTTGCTAATCTGTTGGGTAAGGAATTGTATCTGTGTAGCTTTTGTAAAATACATTTTTATTGACTTCAGAGGAAGGGTGAGAGAAACATCAACGATGAGAATCATTGATTGGCTGCCTCCTGCATAACCCCCATAGGGAATGGAGCCCGCAACCCAGGCATGTGCCCTGACCAGGAATTGAACCATGACCTCCTGGCTCATAGGTGAACGCTCAACCACTGAGCCACACCAGCCGATCCACTTTCTCATCCTTTTAAAAGGGTTATTTTTCTTTAGCTTTATGACTGCTTTTGGGGTGACATTTACCACAAAGGCTTTAATTTACATTTTTGGACTTTTTGCAATATTTTGTGTGTGTGGACTGCTATACTCCACTCTAAATAATCTCATGGACAAGAATTCTTTTTTTAAAAAATATATTTTATTGATTTTTTTAGAGAGGAAGGGAGAGAGATAGAGAGCTAGAAACACCGATGAGAAACATCGATCAGCAGAGGCCGCACGCCCCCACTGGGCACATGACCCTGACTGGAACCAAACCCGGGACCCCCCAGTCCGCAGGCTATCGCTCTATCCACTGAGCCATACCGGTTTCGGCTGGACAAGAATCCTTAATTTGAGAGCCCTTATCTGTCTGTTCACCCTCTTCTGTGCAGTTTAAGGATTTGTTGGTGAGGGTGGGAAGATCAATATACCTTGTTTCTCTTTTCTGCCAGTCTTACATTTCATCCTTCTCCTTTCACCATCTCTTCTTCATGTCTGATTCTCCTAGTTCTCACCCAGAAACACCACTTCTATGAGGCTGTTGTTCTTGGTCCCACACATTTTCAAACCTTTTCCTGAAGTGAGGGGAATGACCCATCAAGTCCCCACCTGTGTTCAATAGTTCGCATTTACGCCACTTTTTCTTTCCTATAGATTCTGTTGTGCTTCCTCTAAGTCTTCTATTCCATTCTGCTGATCCACTAAGTGATTTAACCTCATTCCACATTCTCAGCACCCACAAGCTTATGGTGATAGCAAGGTCCCTACTGGAAAAGTTGTTTTGTACTTAAAATTTGTATTCTAGTAATGAAGGCATGAATCCTGTGTAGTTTTTATTTCTTCTACTTGACTTTATGGTTGTTTTGGGAGAGTGAGGGGCATATTTGTAATCAGGCTACTGTCATTGTTTTCCACCTCCCGAAGTCTCAATATGCTTTTTAAAGAAGACAGATACGCCCCAGTCAGTTTGGCTCAGTAGATAGAGCATTGGCCTGCGGACTAAATGGTCCTGGGTTTGATTCCAGTCAAGGGCACATGTCCAGGTTGCAGGCTCAATCCCTAGTGGGGGGCGTGCAGGATGCAGCCAGTCAATGATTCTCTCTCATCATTGATGTTTCTATCTCTCCCTCTCTGAAATTAAAAATATATTTTAAAAAATAAAATACATTTCAGCAGCACCTAGTCATCATAAAAACCATTGAATAGAAATGAGGTATCTTAACTAAGAATCAATGTTATAAATGGTAATTGAAGTGGGAGTAAGTGTTGTGATTGACAAGACTAGCAAAGGGAATATTAGTGGCTTTAGATTGTATCAGTGAGTTAAAAGCTTGAGAAAATTAAGAAGCATTTTAAGATTAGAAATAAGATAATGAGTGCTTGCTATTATAGCTGCTCCTGCTCTTTAATTGGTGATGCCAGCCCTAGCAATTAAAAAAGAAATGAGGTATTTCATACAAGGATGAAAAAAGAATTAATGGTATTATTTGCAGCTAATATAATCTTAAATAGAAACTAAATTGAATACAGTCAACTGACAAAAAAGCAGTAATTCCTCTACAGCAGTGTGGCAGGTGCTCCTGGCTGCTGAGACAACACCCATTCTCCCCTTTGTCTTTGCTAACAAAATCTGTTTCCTTGCATCCCACTCCATATAAAAAGAATGCTTGTCATAGGGGAAATTGGTAATAAAATACGTAAGAACTAAAAGAAAATTGAGGATTTAAAATTTGCTATTTTAAAGCAAATTCTAGTCACTCAAGGAAGGAATAACATACTTTCAATTTCTGTGTGAGAAGTAGAGTGACAGAATACAGATCAAAAGCCTCATCAAAGGACTATGCATATGATAGATCTGAATCTATGGTTAATAATAAAGTTTCCTGCCCTGGCCAGTGTGGCTCAGTTGGTTGAGTGATGTCCCGGGGCACTGGAGGGTTGCCAGTTCTATTCCTGGTCAGGGCTCATGCTCAGATTGGGGGCTCGATCCCCAGTAGGGGGCATGGAGGAGGCACCTGATCGATGTTTTGCTTTCACATCAATGTTTCTCTCCCCTCCTCTCTCTCTAAAAAACAACTTAAAGAAATCATAAATTTCTTTTGTAAAACCGAACTTCTATGGTACTCTATAGTAGACAATTTCAAAATGATAGAAAGGATACCTGACAGATAACATTAGACATGACCTGAAACTTTCAGAGTAAGTCCTAAACTAAATAAAAGGGTTTAAACATACTTTGTCAAAAGCATTCAGCTCTATGATCTAATTGCTGAGCCTCGATTTTCTATTTTGTAAAACAGAGAAATACCTACCTTAGAGTTGAGGAATGAAAATATTGTACAAAAATTAAGTTACGCAGCACACATCATGATTTCATTAAACACAGCTATTTAGCAAAGTTTACATTTATAAAGAAAAATAAAACCTATACCAACCCTTCATAAACCATTAATTAGCAGCTAAATGAGCCAACAAATACTTCTAGTTACCCCTATTCATTTAACAGCAAATGGCAGTGAAGGTTGAATTCTGGTTCCTTCTGATCTGCCTAGTTCATCCTATTCCATGTGTTTCTCTCTGTTGCTAACCTTTTCCTCAAATCTGAATAAAAGCCTTCAGATCTCTCCATTTTCTCTAAGATAATCAAACTAGAGTAAAATTTCGTTTCTATATTCTACTTCTTTCAGGTCTTGATTTTGAAAAGAGATTCTATTTGGAACAAAAGCTTTGTGTCCCTTTTAAAGGAATTTTAGAAATCACATGATTAAAGAATAAGCAGTTGACTTGCAAAGTAGCAGCTGCTGTCAAGGGGCTTCTACAGTTTGAAAAGATATTCTAAAAGTTACCATTTTTTGTCAAAATATTTATTTTGAAATTCCAAATAATACTAAAATAAGAATGTGTTTTAAAATATATATATGTATTAAAAGAGGGTGTAAGTAAAAAAATAAACACTCGCCTAGACTTTTGTGGAACATAAAACTGTAACCTTTCACTATTTTGCTGTGCTTTACTAAAAAATACAGATGGCACAGCTCTGATACAGCTTTAACAACTTGATTATAAATTGCTTTCAAAAGTAATTTATTTGGATTTTCCATATCCTTTAATGAATTGCAAATATATTAACAAAAGACTCCCCCCCCAAGACTGTACAATTTCTGAAATAAATCAGGAAAAGCAAAAAGACACAAAATTACATTGTTTCAATGCAAATAGAACACACACATCACACCCACACTTGCATTTTCCCAGGTTTTCACAAAGAAAATGGGTCACTATATTTCTCAGTGAGATCCATACTATACTCTGGCTAATCAGAGACTTCCAAACTTTGTTCTTCAAAAAGAGCATTTTTAATAGACTAAATACTGGTTATCACTGAGTTTTTGTTTAAGGTACAACAGCAGCATGGTTCAAATATTACTTGCAGTTCTTAGAAAAAAAATAAAAATTTTAAAGTAATGAAATACAGAAAATGTAGGGACCACCTTTCATTATTTTGAGTACCATTGTTCTCTTGAAAAATTATTTTCACCTTTTAAAATCCCAGAGTTAAGAACTATTCCCAAGGGTGAAAAATATCCAATGCCACAACATAACTTCTGAACAAAAGTATGTGTGTGTGTATATATATATGTATATGTGCGAAAAGCTTAGAGAGAAAAAAAAAAAAGATGTTAAAGTACTTAGTATTTTTTAATTTCCTTCAAAGTAACTTCTGAAATTTGAAGCAAACATTTTGCTTGGTCAAAATGTGTGCTTTATTCCGGTTGTTTGATCCCCATTTCGTGCAGGGGTGAAGTGGGAGAGAAGCCAGAAACAGTTACTAGGTGGGTAATAAGGCTTCAAATACCTAAATGACTTTGAAAGTAAGTATGAGGAAAAATAAAATCAGGCCAAGCTTGGGCTGAGTGTCCCTCAGTCAACTATTGCCATGGTGTGCCTTCCATAACTATCCTTTTATTCTTGTCTCAAAATTAGTACCAGAAAGACTCACACTCACCTCTGGCACAGGACATAAATTTCTACTACAAAAAGATAATTAAATATCAGCAAATTATTTTCTGAGTTTACTTTTCCCTAGGTTTTATAATATGGAGCTCAGATTGGAGCTTTCTATGAAACTGATATTTGATACTGTTATACAGCTGGCTTTTGATTTGCCAATTAAAAAGGGTAAAAGGATATAAAATTAAATATTACAGAACTAATGGATAATAAAACGGAATATTTATTAGAATCCAAGTGCTGGCCTTTGAAATTTTTAATGATCATTTACTCCCAACCTTTCCTTTTTCTTATAAATTGATTTTTAAGCAGCACATATACATAGACTTAGGTAGGAAATTTTATTAAATACCTTTCTGGCACCCAATACCTAACTGAGACTTGGACTTGAACTATTTTATAATAGTATCTAATCCACATTTAAATGAGTAGATTAATAGTAAATGATAGGAAATTACTGAGTCTGCAGGCTAAATTTTTTTCACATCTTCTGTAATCTACTGCATTTTCACAGTTTGACTAATACAGGTAACCAGTAGATAAGTTTGTCCTTCATCAAATAATCCAAAATAATAATTGTAGGCCTGTCATTCATAGGAAACTATAATTTGTTATATTCTGACATAGGTATTTAATAAAAAGTTAACAACTAAAGTTTCTCTAAAAATTTCAATACATTACAATAAAGGATACACAATTTAAGACTTTTAAATCTGTTACTGTGAAATTCCAATAATTCCCATTTTATTACACATAATTAGGTCTTTAAAACTGTGGCCATTGCCCAAAGACACCAACCTATATTATGACAAACTCAGGAGAGAACATATCTCCTTCATAAGAACTTTTTTTTTTCCAGCTAAAAATTTCCAATATCCTAAACCCAACCACTCTCAGTAAATGTTTGGTGATTCACATTACTGAAAATAATTTGAAGCAGAGAGAGCCGAAAAGAATGGAAATGACCTCAACCAAAGGTAAGTATACATTCTTGCACCCTGCTTAAACACTTAGAAAAATCAAAGGGATACTGTCTTGAACAAATATAGATTCAAGGTTATGGTACAATTCTGACTGTATTAAGGCTTTTCACTATTATGATCTCTTAAAGTCTCTCTACTTTAGTGTTCTCATTTTTATTCCTATGGTGAACTTAAATGGTTATTAAGGGTCTTGTTTTGGCTTTTCAGTGGGCAACCACTCTATCATCTCTGAATGTTAAAGGTGATCCCACAGAGCTCAGAGAAGAGGCAATATGGCAAGGACCAACTTTAAAGTTTGCGATACCGACAACAATGATCAACACTTTGAAGCAAGATGAATAAATTAAATTTCTTGGTTAGACATTAAAGCATTCTTGCCAAGAATAAGTGTACACTGTATGGAGGGATATTTGATTCCTAAACATGAGTTCCAATATGTCCATTACATTTGTTTATGGGGAGACACTGCAAGTTTAAGGTAATTTACATTCCTTGGCAATCAAGTTATTCTGTTATAGGCAATGTCTTTTATTGTTCCATCTGGCACTTTCTAACACCATTCTTGAAGAACCTAGAAATGAAGGTCAGTCACTCTGTTTATCAGGAACAGAACCAAATAAAACAAAATTCTGGAAAAATGACCAAGAAATTCTGGTTCATCACTATTTTCCATATCTAATGGTTCCTTCAGATAAAACATAACTCTTCCTTCCATGATAGTTTTCCAGCAAAGGGAGATTAAAGAAAAAAGAAAGTTCCCCACCCTACCCCCTAAATTGTCATTTATACTGGTGAAAGAGCCAGTCTTGTTAGCAGCTAAATATTGCACTGCCTTTCATTCTGTGTACAGTCAGGGTCCAATGAAAGTGGCATACTCATTGTGTAAGTAATGGATGATGACACTGCCGGCTCAAGAGTGAAGACTCAGTATATGGAAGGACAAGAAACATGTCAGCACTAATCACACATCCAGTTGTAAAAGTCTCATTTGCAGAAGTTAAAATTCATCACTTTCAGCTGCATGAAGTTGTGTGTCGTCCGCATCTGTCATGCTGCTCTCCTGGGATTCATCAGTTCCCACTTAAAAAAATAAAACAAAGTCTACAGTAAGGTGTCTGACAAATATTTCTTGTTGTTCATGAAAACAAGGAAAACTACTGTATTCAGAGAAATGAGACTTTAAAGGTCCTTAAAAATTCCAATATCCTTTAAAAAAAATCCCGATATCCTTTAATAAAATACAATTAAAGCTCCTTATTTTACAGCAAGGTCTGAGATAAGTTTATTGCATTTAACCTTCAGTTTTAACTACTAAAACTGCCTCTCCCTAAGGAATTCCTCATTCTTACCCTAGGAATTAGAACTAGTTTTCTGAAGCATTAAAAAAAGATTAACATTTCCTTCAATTTGGGGATAGTCCCTGATAGTCCACAGAAATATAAAATTTAACATTCAGTTTAAAAAGTGTTATTGGGATTATAGAAATTATAATTTTAATCGAAGCCTTTCACCAAGTTTTTTGGAACAAAGGCATCTTAGTTCATCTCATTAGAAATCACTCAATTTTCTTTATTAGAGAATGTTGACACATTAAGTCTTGGTTCTTCACTGGTTATTTTAAGATATACATTCAATTTAGAGAGAGTATTTACTCCCTTAAACTATAATTCTTTTGTTCCCTCTACTTTTCTTGACATGGATTTTGAATTTGCCAGAGCTACCCAGAATTTGAATAGCCACTACTAAAGATCTATCGATAACTTACTAGTAAAATGGGCATAAATTTATTATTCATTCACATAGCACTTATAATGTTTTCAACACACCATCACATCCATCATCTTTCCTTCCCCACCCCAAATACATTCCTAAAAAGCAATAAGGCAGGCATTAGTTACATATTACAATATAAACTGGGGACCAGGTAAAAATAAGCAATGAATTTGTCAAAGTCACATAACAAACTTGAACCAGAACCGAGACTAGTTATCTGACTCCATATGTAATTTCTAATCATTCTGTCCAGTTTCCCTAAAATTCCATTTGGTACAAAGAATACACCATAGTTAGAAAAATAAGATTAAAGAAACATCTGGTACATCTTAACTCTGATGTGGTGTTTCACTGGCTCTCTGGTTTGAGTAACTGCAAACAATACTCACTGATCTGTTCTTCTTGGGTTATTGGCTCCTCATCATCTGGAAGGTAACGCTTATCAATTGCCTCTTTAATCTGGTTATTGGCTCCTTTAGGATCTAAATCCATAGCCCAAGAGAAATTCATCAGGGCGAGGTGTGTCTGACCTAACTTCTTGTAAACCTAAAAATAAACAGCAGCACTACATTTTTCATTAAGTTAGGAGCTTCAACTGTAAAATCCTAAACATTTATAATTTAAACTAGAGGCCCAGTGCACAAAATACATGCACTCAGGGGGGTGGGGGGAAGGGGTCCCTCAGCCTGGCCTGCGCTCTGTCCTAGTACGGGAGCCCTCGGGGAATGTCCGACTGCTGCAGAGGTTGGGAGAGGCTCCTGCCACCACTGCTGCACTCGCCAGCCATGAGCCTGGCTTCTGCCTGAGCCGTGCTTCCCCCGTGGGAGCGCACTGACCACCAGGGGGCATTGAGAATCTACCCCCTGGTGGTCAGAGACATCATAGTGACCAGTTGTTCCGCCGTATGGTCGATTTGCATATTACCCTTTTATTATATAGGATTAGGCTCCTAACTTATTACTATAAACCCATTCTGATGATTAGGACATTTAAATCTTATAGAAGAAAGAACTCTTATCAACTTTTGAGTTCCTTTTAATATATTCAGATATTACTTTTAGAATTCTTTGCCTATCTCTCTCAGATAGTGAGATTCCAATAAAATTTTGCTCTAAATGGAACAATGACAATGGAATAAAATGGACTATAAAAGGCTTGATTAGCATTCATTTCACTGTTTTTTTAAAAATATATTTTATTGATTTTTCACAGAGAGGAAGGGAGAGGGAGAGAGTCAGAAACATCGATGAGAGAGAAACATCTATCAGCTGCCTCCTGCATACCACCTACTGGGCATGTGCCCACAACCAAGGTACATGCCCTTGACTGGAATAGAACCTGGGACCCTTGAGTCTGCAGGCCGACGCTCTATCCACTGAGCCAAACTGGCCAGGGCAGTTTCACTGGTTTTTAAAAGAAGTTATTTCAACTCTCAACATCTGCCCATTGTTACCAACTACCTTAACTAACTGGCATCTGGAAACCCGGTCTGTACTGTCATGAATTTTCTTCTTTTGTAAGTGTTTTATTGATAATTGGAAGCTCAGGGCTTTCTATAAGGTAGTCTCAAGTTATGAATTCATTACTGGTCATTGGCTACAAGTGCTAATAAACTTCCAAAGCCATAGAAGGTTTAGACTTAGGGGATGTGTGTACTTGCCCCCTCATTAGCATATATTATCTTTTTAAATGTTAAAACTAAATCCATTATTTATTCCCAGAGCATTTAGTTCAGAACTCTAGTTGAATTTGCTCCATAGATGTTGCACAATAAGCATTATATTTATTCTCCAAAAGTTAATACTTATTATCAAAGCCACAGTAGGACCATGGCCCCAATCTTTACCTTTCCTATCAAGAAGTACACAAGGGATTCTTTGGGAACAATTTGTTTCAATTCTTCAAGTTCTTGTAAAGCAGACTGAAAAAAGGAAAGGAAAACAACATCATCTTAACTAAAGCTTAATTTAAGCAATACAAACCCGAAGACTATTAAGACATACATATATCTCTTACCTTATATTTTTCATTTGCAAATAAAACTGAGGCTCTGTGAAATTTGCATAGAGGGTTCTTAGGATCAATAACAATGGCTTTGTTTAGGGTATCCAAAGCCTTCTCAGATTTTTTCAGTGCATGCTGAACCTGTAAGAAATAAAGATCCTAACTGATGTTTCCTTCTAATATATATATATGTGTGTGTGTGTGTGTATATATTAAAGGCTAATATGCAAAGTGTCCCCTTGGGAGTTCGATAGCTTGCTGTGATGTGACCAACTGGGGGTGGTGCGGAACGAAAGAAAGCCGGGCGGGCAGCCGGGAGGCCCTGATCGCCGGCCAGGCCTAGGGACCCTGCCCGTGCATGAATTTCATGCACTGGGCATTTAGCATATGTATTTTTAAATTAATTTCAGAGAGGAAGGGAGAGGAAGAGAGAGAGAGAGAAACATCAATGATGAGAGAATTATTGATTGGCTGCCTCCTGCAAACCCCCAACTGGGGATCAAGCCCACAACCCGGGCATGTGCCCTGACCGGGAATCAGACTATGACCTCCTGGTTCATAGTTTGATGCCAAACCACTAAGCCACACTGGTTGGGCTCCTTCTAATATTTTTTAAGAAAAGTGAGACCCAAATAATGTGACTCAAAACCAACAGAAAGATAATAAAACTATTAGAGATGAGGTTGTATTGTCCCACTAGATGGTTCACTAGGTTAAGTGAATTTTTAAAAAAATATATATTTTATTGATGTTTTACAGAGAGGAAGGGAGCGGGATAGAGAGTTAGAAATATCAATGAGAGAGCAACATCGATCAACTGCCTCCTGCGCAACCCCTACTGGGATGTGCCCGCAACCAAGGTACATGCCCTTGACTGGAATCGAACCTGGGACCCTTGAGTCCGCAGGCCAACGCTCTATCCACTGAGCCAAACCAGTCAGGGCTAGGTTAAGTGAATTTAGTAATTGGTTACTATATTGTAGGATTATCTCTAAAATCTCCTCAAGCACTTCACTTTAAAGATGAGAATACTAAAGTCCAGAGATGTGAAATAACTTGCTCTGGAGTCAGAACCTTGGTTCTATGGTTCCCAATTCACCATTATGTATCCATAGTGACAATTAAAATCCTAATTTTAGAGAAGACATTAGGTTTACCTTTAAATCTAAAAGGCAAGAAAAACCTTAGTTTTCGCTTCACAAGAATTTCTGCACTATTTAGCTAAATATTCACATTTCAACAGGTCTATTATGGTCTGCTAAGTATTAGGCTTTTCAGAACTGTGTTTAAAACTCCTAGAAGATTTGGCTCTAAACCTTACTAAACTTGTTTCACTCAAAACTATTACACTTTTACCTATTTTAGGAATATATTATAAAAGTAATTCTTCTGTCTTACATATTTGAAAACCATTTGATCTGTAATACTAGAGAATAAATTACTTATTTTAAATAACACCAAGCCTCACTATTCATTCATGAGTATATACTTATATTCTGTTGTGCTCCTCCTTAGATGAATTATATGTTAGAAATAAAATGGAGTGGCCCGGCTGGTGTGGCTCAGTGGTTGAGCGTCGACCTAGGAACCAGGAGGTCACAGGTTTGATTCCTGGTCAAGGGCACATTACCGGGTTGCAGGCTCCATCCCCACGCTCCATAGGGGGCGTGCAGGAGGCAGCCGATCCATGATTCTCTCTCATCATGGATGTCTCTCTCTCTCCTTCTCCCTCTAAAAATCAATAAAAACAGCCCTAACTGGTTTGGCTCAGTGGATAGAGAGTCGGCCTGTGGACTGAAGGGCCCCAGGTTCAATTCCGGTCGAGGGCATGTACCTTGGTTGTGGGCACATCCCCAGTAGGGGGTGTGCAGGAGGCAGCTGATCGATGTTTCTCTCTTATCGATGTTTCTAACTCTCTATCCCTCTCTCCCTTCCTCTCTGTGGAAATCAATAAAATATATTTTTAAAAAAAGAAGAAAAGAAATAAAGTGGAGTGAATGGTTGCGGGCTTGATCCCTGGTTGGGGGCGTGCAAGAGGCAGCCAATCAATGATTCTCTCCCCTCACTGTTGTTTCCAACTCTCTCCCTCTCCCTTACTCGCTAAAATCAATTAAAAAAAAAAAAAAAAGTCCAACTTTACTAAAGGTTATCAAGAGATACTCAAATTTGATTTCCTCATGTTAGGTGTTGAAAATAATTTTTATGTCAATATATTTTCTCTATATTTTTGTATAGTGTCTTAACTATAAAAGTTATCATGTCAATTTTAAAGATTATAAAGAACTAGAATTATTCCCCAAAATGAATAGTAAAATTCCAAAGAACATAATTTCCTCGTATTGTATGCCCAGTTCCACAAAACCAAATGTGCTGAGAGAAAGATAAAGGGGTAGGGGGTGGGGGAAAAGACAGAAGTGAAAGGAGTGAGAGGGCAAGAACAAAAAGTTAAGGTATTGTACTTATAGAGAAACTAATAAATGAGATTTTAATAAGCAAACATATCTTCTCTCCTATCAAAGTATAACTTATCAGATACATCAAAAAATGTATATAAACATAAAATTGGTGATCCACATTGCCTTAAATGAATTTTAGGCTAAAACACAGGAAACCATTTGCCTTAGAATATTAATTACTTAATTTAGAGATAAATATTAACATGAAAAAGTACTTTCAAAAATATGAAGTATCTAATGTGAGTCTTAAGATCCCTATTATTTGTCATTCATAAAGTAGAAGCTCAGAGAAATTAAGTGACTTGTCTAAGAGATAAGGATACACCAGTTATTTCTCTTTAATGCCAAGAAAAACATAGTATTTTTGGCTGCAAAAGAATCCAGGATATTGTTTCAAGAATAACAACAATAACAAAAAAGCCCTAATTCTTATTATAGCAATTAAGTCAATAAGAAACACATTTCAAAAGGGAGACTAATTGAACAATGTTTAGAAAGCTACTTACTACTCCAATGTGGCAAAGTAAAACTGAACTTTGAGGGTTGATATCAAGTGCTTTCTGGAAATGCATTTCTGCAAGGCTGAATTTTTCTTGCTTATAATAAATCATTCCTAAACCATACCTGAAAGTATAAAAGTATAATTTTAGGGATATAAGCTGTGGTGTCTAATTTAGTTCAACTAATAAAAGAATTATGTATGGAATCTAATAAACCAGTAGAAAAATAGAAAAATCATCAAAGCATTTTAGACAAGTCACTTTTACAAGTGATAGCAATAAAATCCATCAATCAAATAAAAGTATGACGATGTGGGGGGAAAGAAACCGCGTCCTTAAGCCAATCAAGATTTAATAGCTGCTTTGTCATGAGTGGTTATTATATGTGTGCCAATAACTGTTAAATTTTTCACATAAATTATCTCATTTAATCCTAGGAGGAACCAAGGAGATCAGTACTGTTATCATTTACATTTTCAAATAGGAAAACTAAGTCTTAGAAAAGTTAACTTAACTTGTACAAAAATATATATCTAATAAGAATTCTAACCAGATTTTTCTTTGATTCTAAACCCTAACTGCCTAACAATGCTATTTCCATATTCTTTGTCCAAATATGTATGTACTTTATATAACTACAATATGCAGTGTCATGTTCTGCCTCTCTTTTTCCACTTACTTTTTCAAAAACATGCTCCTATAGACTTCAAAATTATAATTTTTAATATAATAAAAGTATAAAATTATAATTATGAAATTATATAATTATCAGATAGACCTCAAAATTATAAATTTTAACGACTTATGTAATGACATATTAAGTTGATATACAGGTATTTCTCCTGAATTTTCAAAACATCAAATGAACACAATGACTGATTTACATTAAGGAAACTCTCTTGGCTATAACTACATGATGATGATGGGGAATAAACATCAAATGAATAAGAAGAATATCATACTGTATCTGCTTTAAGTAGCTTTGTTGATCACTATAATGGTATTAGAGGTAAAGAAAGGGTATAAAAAGCTCTGTTCTTTTTTTAATTTTTATTATTTTATTTTAAAAAATATATTATTAATTTCAGAGAGGAAGGAAGAGGGATAGAAGGATAGAAACATCAATGGTGAGAGACAATCATTGATCGGCTGCCTCCTGCAAGTCCCCCACTGGGGATCGAGCCTGCGACCTAGCATGTGCCCTTGACTGGAATCGAACCTGGGATCCTTCAGTTCACAGACTGACACTCTATCCACTGAGCCAAACCAGCTAGGGCTGTTCTTTTTTTTTTTAATATATATATTTTTTATATTTAAAAAAATTGATTTCAGAGAAGAAGGGAGAGGGAGAGAGAGCTAGAAACATCAATGATGAGAGAGAATCATTGATTGGCTGCCTCCAGCATGCCCCCTCTCCAGGATTGAGCCTTCAACCTGGGCATGTGCCCCTTAATGGGAATTGAACCTGGGACCCTTCAGTCCACAGGCGGATGCTCTATCCACTAAACCAAACCAGGTAGGGCAAAAGCTCTGTTCTAATAATGGTGAAAGCGGGGATAAAAAAAAGACTATTTACTTTGGAGTTCAAATAATAAATTTACTTAATGTTTAGATATTTATATAGTTAACTAAATTCCTGAATATTTAATTCTTCTGGTAAAAAAAGTCTGCCTTTCTAAACATTCCTTCTTTTCCCAAATGAAACAATTATTTTTACAACATGATTTTTGATATGGTAAAGTTTTTTTAAGCATAAAATATAGCAGAACAGACACTACACATCTAAAAAACAACCAAGTCCTATTAAGAACTGAAACCTTAAAATATTAGAGAACTTTATATTTATATGAAGAAAAGTCAGTGTTGGAAAGGCCTGACTGTTCAATATACCAGCGGAGGCTAGCACTTATCAGGCCATCTAGCATTACAAGCAATGTTAACTACTTAGAAATGAGATAAAATTCATTAAAAATATACAAAAATCAAAAACTATTTTAGGAATCTAGTGCTTCTGATTTAGTGAGAAACAGAATAAAATTCAATTGCTATAATGATTAACCCAAAAGACAAAAAACACAAACATGTCTGACAAAAACTACCATAGAATTACAATACCAAAATAACACTTCTTGATATTTGAACTATGAAGTTAGTCAAGAAAAACACAACAAAATATCAACAGTAAATATAGTGCTGAGGCAGAAATAAGAACTCTCCCATGTTTTCTTCGTTTGAAAACAATATGAGCCAGTTAGTAATTTCCTATTTGTCTACTGTGTACAAGTACAAAAAAATAAAACCTGCCAGCCCAGAGTGGCTCAGTGGTTGAGTGTTGACTTATAAACTAGGAGGTCACAGTTCAATTCCCGGTCAGGGCATAAGCTCAGGTTTTGGGCCTTGATCCCCAGTGTGGGGCATGCAAGAGGGAGCCAATCAATGATTCTCTCTCATCATTGATATGTCTCTCTCTCTCTCTCTCCCTTCTTCTCTGAAATCAATAAAAATATATTTTAATAAAAAGTAAAATCTGAGTTCCTAATAAACTTAATTAACTAGAACTAGTACTTAATAAACTAGAATACTACCAAAGATCAACAATTAGTATATAGTTTCAATGCTTATATTCTACTATCCAATGGATGAATTATACTATTTTTCTTCATTTTTCATCCTAATCACCATTTTAGTGTTCTAAAAACAAGTAAGAAATCAAGTAACAAAATCAATTATTTGCAAAAGTCTGATAGGAGAAAAGGTTGAAACTGCTGAGTATAAAGACCTGGTATTCTACTATGATTAGTTAATTGCAGAGTTTGTTAAAGGTATAAACTTCACATAAAAAACATTTTGGTTAGATGTTATCAACCAGTATGTACCACTCTTAAGTATTAGTAATCAAATTCATGACAACAGAGAGCTATCTAATAAGAAAAATCACTAAGTATCAGCCCCATTAATAAGACACTGTCTTTGCACTTCATTAGCACTTACCATGCATTATAATGTCTAGGATTGACTCTGATAGCATTTCGAAAACAAGCTAATGCTTTGTCTAATTCTTCAGTTAAGACAAACTCATGCCCTAATAGAGTATAGGCATAAGCATAATTTGGATCAACCTGGATAGCTCTCTGGAAGAATTTAATTGCAATATCATGTTCCCGTTGCAAACTGAAACAGTTCCCTGCAGCACACCAGGCCTTAAAAATATGGAAAAACAAACAAACAAATGCACAATTAAATTTTTGTTTTATTTTTTCTAACAAACAAATCTATGGCTAAAATTAGAACAGAAAGATACAAACTGAACAGTTTTAACAGCTATAGTCAATCCTCATTATTCATATTTGCAAAATTGCCTACTTGTTAAAATTTGAAAACCCAAACCAATAGTTGCAGTGCTTTAATGGATCCAAAATATGGGTTGCCCAACAGGTATATTCTCAGTGAGGTAAAAAAAAGGCAACTCTCTACCTTATTTTCACAGGTCAGTGACCAAAACACAGAGACTATAGGGAGGGCAATGTATGGAGGGCTCGGGGTCTGGGACCAGATGGACAGTTTGAATCCCAGCTCTGGCACCTGTTTGTACGGTGGCCTCAGAAAGGCACCTTAACACTTCTGCACCTCATTTTCTCTTTTGTAAAATAAACAGAATGTATCAGGCTGAGTTGTTTTTAGGATATAAGATTATAATCTATAATTAGTGTAGGCATACGTGTGCACGTGCTTATAAGTAATGGTTCAGTATATGCTAACTCATTGTTCTTGAAGGCTATCCTATATAATAAAAGGCTAATATGCAAATTGTCCCCTCAATCGGGAGTTCGACCAGGGGGCAGAGCCGGCTGGCCAACCACCTGTGCGCCCCCTCTCCCCCCGCCAGAACCGCGCCCCATGCACGAATTCATGCACCAGGCCTCTAGTAGAACATAACTACCAAATATAATGGGAATTGACTTTCACATTCTAAGCTTAAATATGTTATAAAATTACCACTAAATATTCTTGAGATACACTAAAATACAATTCTTACACGACTGCACCATGTAAATGAATTTATTTATGTCTTAAACTGACAATTAAAATTACTATTTTCTTTCCATTTAAAATGACCAAGTTTCAATCTATTTAATTTCTGCTTAATGAACTCTAATCTTGGTGATAACAGCAATTTTAGCACAGCCAAATCTCTATTAATCCTAAATGAAATACCTACTTTGTGATTTTCCTATTTAGGAATCTGTACCATCTATTTTAGGACTCTCTTCTTTCCTGAGTCCTGCCTACAGAGAAGGGTATGGGTAATATTAAATGGCATCTGAATTATTTAGTTCATCTCAATTTTGTAATGGTGATTAAAAAAACAGCTACATAAGCAAAGTGTTTCAGTAACATACCTCTGGTGAATTTTTATCCATGTCTGTTAAGTCTTTTGAAAGAACTGAAAGAGCAACATCCTTTTGAAGATGCCACAGTGTTGTAGAGTATATCTCCATGCCTTCAACTCTGTAATTCTCAATTCTTCTAACCTCTGAGAATATTCTTTCAGCCTGAAATACAAAAACTAGTAAGGGGAAAACAAGTTGACACAATTTACATATATATATAGGAAGAGCACTGGGCACTCTTCTCATAGGACCTTCATGCTGCCTTGTTTTATGGTTGTGTGAGTTAGTAATAACACAAGGCCAAACTGAGCAACTTTTCATGGCAGGTCAAATGTTGATGTAATCACAATCACACTTAACTTAGTTTTTATACACAAGTCATAGTAGAAACATGAATTCTGAAAAGAAAACTTAAGTTTCCACACACACAAAAAGATCTATTCAAAGTTACAATTTAAAAAGGACAAGTCAATTATTTTGTTCTCAAAAAACACACTTCAAAGTTTTAATATTACGGCTTTACAGAATAACTTTTCCTCATGTACAGGAAAGGTGAGAGATGAATAGGTAACAAAAAAATACCTGTTTTTGTACTGACTTTTATTAAGAGGTTGGGTTGAAAACTTTAGAGTAAAAACAGGTTCAGGCATGTTGAGCACTTACTATACCCACCAATATCACATTTGCCAGAAACTGTCCCTATCTAGTAATCTTTTTTCCTTTGTGGCACTCTCTTGACTTAGGGTCCCTCCTGAGCTATCAGATCAAATTATTTCCTCACCACACTCACAGCTCCCAGAGCTGTGCTTCTCTTCCCCTGGAGTTTGAGACTTTGGTTTATATAAGACCAGTTAGTTCCTTCATTTATCAAGTCAGTAAGTTCAAAATTCTGAAAGTCAAGTTTAGTTTAGAATTAAAGAATATATGGTCTGTTCTTAATGAAATTAAGAAGACATAAAATAAGAAAACAATATTTCTAAAACCAGAAGCTTAATTCTAAGAAATGGCCATATATTATCGAGGATAGCTTGATAACTTGTAACTTCCCTGAAATCCCCTATAAATTATACAGATACAATTTTCAAACAGGGATTGGTTACAAGAAGACAGACCTAACTATCAGCCAAATACAGATTTTGGAAATGTTTGTTTTCAAATTTTCCAGAATCTATTGTTTCTTCTGAAAAGTGATTGTGGCATAGAAAAGAAAATATTTTTAAAAATCATAACTTTAAGTTGAAACAAAGGCTTTCTTCAGTTAAATATCTGGATCTATATCTGCTCTATAATTAGGGGAAACAACAAAATTAATGTATTTTAAAGTACCTGTAAAACAATAAATTAGAAATAATTTTGAAAAGGGCTTGCCAAACACAACTTTTGCCTGTGTACCAGTAAAGGACCATAATCTAAACATGGGTCTTCTAGCAATGAATACAGCTCTTTCTCTCTTTACTCCACAAAATTACATGAACAGGTAACTTCTGCCTTTATTCTCTATCTGGAAGAACACTCCACCACTAGATCTTTATATGGCTCATAAAGGGAGGAGTAAAGTTCTTTCTGTGAGCACACTAAAAAAAAAAAAAAAAAAAAAAAAAAAAAAAAAAAGCACCATACTTCACTGTCCCTCAATTTCCTTACCATGCTTCATTTTTTTCTTCATATAACTTACTGCTATCCATACTACATAATAAAAGGGTAATATGCAAATCGACTGAACGCTGGAACAACTGGTTACTACAACGTGCACAGACCACCAGTGGGCAGACATTCAAAGCAGGAGCTGCCCCCTAGTGATCAGTGCACTCCCACAGGGGGAGCACCGCTCAGCCAGAAGCCCAGAAGCTGGCCTCATGGCTGGGGAGCGCAGCGGTGGTGGTGGGAGCCTCTCCCACCTCTGCGGCAGCACTAAGGATGTCCGAATGATGGCTTAGGCCTGCTCACCAGGGGTTCCAAGGCTGCAAAAGGGTGCAGGCTGGGCTGAGGGACCCACCGAGTACATGAATCTCGTGCACCAGGCCTCTAGTCTTTATATATTTATTGGCTTATAATCTGTCTCTTTTATTAGAATTAGAATGTAACCTCTATGAAAGCAAGCAATTATCTGTCTATAGCTGTATTATAGAATCTAGAAGAGAGACTAGGACATATTATTACTCAAATATATACTGAATAAATGAACTGAAAGTAAATAAGGCAAAAAAGTAACATTATTAATATTAAATAATAATTTATATTAGAAAAATTATCTTAATATAGAGCAAGCATGTCAAACTCGTGGGCCCACAATGGATATTTTTGCGGCCCAGCCAATATCACAGTATGTAAGAAATGTTTTAATAAAAATTTTGTGACTTAATCTTTACAATATCCTGTTATACATAATTATTAATAATGAACTACAATGTTCGCTAATGACAAATTACTATAATTGTGTTGCATTCATTTTTCTTACGTGCCCTACACGCAGGCACATCATTTTTCTCCACTAATATTAGCAGTGAATATTTTAGCAGACGATTGCCACATCATTAGTCTTGTACTGACTTGTTTGGTGTGCACAACATGAAATATTTAGCTTTCGTAGAACAAGAAAAATAGGTTTATTTGCATCACGCTTATTAATTTGTGCAGTTATTCAGTGTCTGGTAAGTTAATGTTTAAGAAAATATTAATTTTTATTAAAATGTTCTATTATTTTATGTTAACAGTTACTCATTTATTTCAGCCCTTTGCATTTAGGATGTCTCTATCGAAATAAACCTGCTTTTTTTTTTTTTTTTTTTTTTAATTGAAGCTTTTGTTTTAAACTTAAACCTTATTTGGCCCTTGTTAGCCTTTGAGTTTGACATGCTTGATATAGAGGTTTCCTAAAATTTTGTTTTTAAGTTTAGAGGGTGAGGGGAGAAAATGCTTTGGAAGAAGTAGGGAAGACATTTAAATTATAATTATAATTTTCTTTGGCTTTAGGTTAATCATGCTCTCCATTTCCAGTATAAATAAATAACGTAAGCAACAAATATAATTAAAATTAAAAGGCTAAAAGCCTTGTGATAAAGGCATTGTATCCTCGATTACAATTTTCTTCATAGCATCCCTCAAGTTTATAAAACACTAGAGGCCCAGTGCATGAATTCATGCAACAGTGGGGTCCCTATTCCTGGCCTGCAGGATCAGGCCGAAACCAGCTCTCTGACATCCCCCGAGGGGTCACGGATTGCAAGAGGGTGCAGGCCAAGCTGAGGGACCCCTCCGGTGCATGACTGGGGCTGAGGAGGGACACGGGAGGGCTCCAGGGCGTGTCCAGCCTGTCTCGCTCAGTCTCGATTCTCCAGACCCCAGCAGCAAGCTAAACCTCAGCTCAGAGTGTCTGCCTCCTGGTGGTCAGTGCACCTCATAGCAACTGGTTGAGTGGCCTTAGCATATCATGGGTATATATAGCATATCATGGGTACACCTAGCATATTAGGCTTTTATTATATAGGATATGAAATGCCAACTATTCATTCCAGTAAGAACTCTGAATATAGTAGAAAGAATTTTTACTAAGAAATATCTATTACATGGTAAATACATATTTTCAGGTTCAACTGAGTTCAAATGTTCCATATAAGAATGTATGCAACCCTGTCCCCAACCCTTTTCCTTCCCCTGCAAAAAAAAGAATGTATGGGCCCTGGCCAGTGTGGCTAAGTTGGTTGGAACAACATTCTGTACACTTAAAGGTTGCTGGTTCAATTCCTGGTCAGGGCACATACTAAGGTTGTGTGTTCCATCCCCAATCGGGGCAAGTATGGGAGGCAAACAATGGATGTTTCTATCACATCGATGTCTTTCTTTCTCTCTCTCTCTCTCTCAAATCAATAAAAATATTCTCGGGTGAGGATTTAAAAAAAATGTATGGATGACTGGGGTTGTTCTCTACAAATCTACTTCAAGTAATCCTAAAGAATTTAAATCCCTCACCCCTTAACACAAGAAAGAACTGTATTTATAAATTGTAAATATTGAGAAAATATAGACATTACATAATAAATATTGACCTTTTAGATCTAGCCTTGCCAAGCATAGGCATTAATTACATTTCAGTTATGTGTAAAAAGGCATATATAGCTGTTTTCTATACTTACTTGCATGTACTCTGAAAGTTCAAAATAGGCCCTTCCAATTTGGCACAGCACCCAACCAGTATTGTAGTGATGAGAAGGTAGGTGGCTCAAGATATTTATAGCTTCTTTGCAGTTGTATGAACACAAAGCTAAATAACCTTTCCCCATTTCACGAAGAAGGCTCATCAAACCTTCTAGGAGAAAACAATGTAGTAAACAAAGGAGAAAAGACAATAAAACAGCTTGGTTTTCCAGAAAGGCTAATTACAAAATTATTCATTAAAAATTCCAACATCTATTTAGATAAAATGAAAGACACTTTAGTGAACATAAAAAAACTTAAAATAGTGAATAAAATACAAAGAAGATATTTAGCATTTAAAACAGACCTGCTGCTGCTTTCTGTAGATTGAATGCCTGGATCTGAGGTGTGATTGTAGAGATTTTCCCTTCTGAAATGATGGAAGAGTCCAATTTTGTAATTTCCAGGCTATCATTTATGTTAGGTTGAGTTATTCCTCCTTTATTAGATTTACTTTTTGTTTTTCTGTTTGGGATTTTAGGTGGAAACTTCATTTTTAATTTTTTGCTATTCTCCTGTAAAAAGCAGGAAAACCCCACACTTGTTACACTCATGTATTTTAGACATTCCCCCAACCCTTTCTCAAATATTAGATAAAAATAAATATACAACCTTGTGTATAATCTTGACTGATGTGTATTTTTCTCAGAAAAAAATTTATAAAACCAAGTCTTTAAAGTCATTTAATTTTAAATAATTCTGAAAATAATTCATATTAACCAGTTAAAGATAAATTAGCATTAAATGTTGCTCTTTTCTGAAAGTATATAATTTTCATTTATTATTTAAAAATAAGAAAAGTAGATGCAATACTATTTGTCTCAGAGCATCATAATTGATATCATAAAACTATTGAACTGAATGTCAAAGATTATCCATAATATTTGTTAATGGAACAAGGAAATTTACCAAAGACATAATGAGACCCTTTAATTGTGCAAAGAAATGTGTAAAGAAAAGAAAATTTCCATTTACTCTTCCCCCAATTTTCACCAATGACAACATCTGACATAACCATAGTACATCATCAAATCCAGGAAACTGGAGTTAGTATAATACTATCAACTAAACTACAGACCTTATTTGGATTTCATCAGTTTTTTACATGCACTTTTTTGGGGGAGGGTGGGTGTGCACAGTTCTATGAATTTTATAATATGTATGGATTTGTATAATCCACTGCCACAATAAAGAAGCAGAACATTCTATCAACACAAAGAAATTCCCTTGTGCTATGCTTTAAAAGTCATACCTTCCCCCAGTTCTAACTACTAAAAACCACTGATCTGTTCTCCAACACAATTTTGTTATTTCAACTAAGTTATAAAATATTTAATAAAGGACCAAGGAAATTTACAAATGTTATACAGATGGCTCCCCAAATTAAAAAAAAATTTACATAGTTACTTAATTTATTTATTAGAAATTGAGTCATAGATGAACAGAAATTTTACAGGGGGAAGCATTACCTTGGTTGTAGAGCTGTCACTAGTAAAAAGTCGTGAACTTCTTCGAGGCAGTGCATTTGGGGGAGATGTGATAGTGGGGCTCAATACCTGAGGTGTTGTACTAAAAAATATATATATAAAAGTAGACATTAAAAAAAACCACTCAGTTTATGACCATAAACTGTTGCTTCAATTCAGGTATATTAACAAATAAACATTCAACATGTTTGCACTCTAAAGTTGATGAGTTTGGTTAATCCTTTTCTCGTCGACCTCTATGAAAACTCAGATTTAAATACTATTTGTGTTACCATAAAATAATGATTATACTACAGATCTTTGCTCTATCTGAAATTGCCAATTTAAACTTAAAACAATCCACATAAAAATTCTGGGTCAATAAAAGGTAAATAAACCTATAAATCAATTATCTCTAGCCCTCATTTGCAACTATAGCAAATTAGAGAAAAAGGAAAAGATAATTGGCCATGGATAGTTTAAATGTAGGGATACTTCCCAACAAATACCACCAGAAATACCACAAGAAATACTTGAGAAGTATTTCCCTATAAATTCAAAACCGCATCAAGATTTATAGAACAAAAGAAATCCAATAATCTCTTGGATGCATTTTTTTACTTTAAAGGCAAATCCTACGATATAAGAATTTCATTCTTAGAAAGCAAACAAACTTAAAACCTAAAATTATCTGACAGTAGGTAAGTCTATGGAGCAAACTATTTACAATTTATACAGTTTATGGGAAATCCTAGTAGTTACCTGAGTTTGGGTCAAAGAGACTTTTGAAAAGAGATGTTGACTGGTGAGTAAAGAATACCCAGGTAGTCCTTAATATTTTCAAAAACCATAATCTCAATGTAGGGATTTCAGCAAAAGAGGTCATTTGGGTTAACGGTCCAGTGGTCGGCAAACTAATTAGTTAACAGAGCCAAATATCAACAGTACAAAGATTGAAATTTCTTTTGAGAGCCAAATTTTTAAAACTTAAACTATATAGGTAGATACACTGTTATTAACTTAATTAGGGTACTCCTAAGCTGGCCTTTGCTAAAAACTCAAGGGGCCAAAGAGCCGCATGTAGCTCACGAGCCGCAGTTTGCCGACCACGGGGTTAACCAATTAATTTTTTAAATAAAATTTTAAATTTATTTTTAAGAGCAGTTTAAAGTTCACAGAAATATTGAGGGGGCAGATACAGGGATTTCCCATATACCCTCTAAACTCCCAAATGCATAGCCTCCCCCATCATCAACATCCCCCTACAGTGGTACAACTGTTACAGTTTAGGAACCTATATCAACACATCATAATTCTCCAAAGACCATAGTTCACATCTCCAAAGACCATAATTCACATTACAGTTCATTTTTGTTTTGCACATTCTATGAATTTGGACAAATATACAATGATAGGTAATTATGGTATCATATAGAATATTTTCACTGCCCTAAAAATCCTCTGTGCTCTGTCTGTTCATCACTCCCTCTCCAACTCCTTGCAACCATTGATCCTTTTACTGTCTCCATATTTTGTTTTTTTGAGAAACCAATTCATTTTCCTTTATTTTGTACTAACAACTGGTCATTTTTACTACAAATGTGAATCATATTTTTTCAATATTGTCTAATTATAGAAAAAGGTTTTGACTGAGAAGTGGGAAGGATAGCATGGCAGTTTATATGGAGGACAAACCTGAGAAAGATGCTGAGATTGCTTTAAATAGACAGAAGCCTGTATGAGGTCAACATAAATCTTATAGGAGTAGAAGTAAAAATGGTTAAGAGAATTCTGGAGTTGGGGTGGCTAAAGACAAACTCTTCCTATATTATAATTATCATTAGGGTTCTGTTAGCTCCAAAGGGCCATTTGACAAAAGAAAAAGAAAAAATGCTCAAAACCTGACAGTGAGCAATTCTTTCAATTATAAAACAGAGGTTAAATGAAAATTTTCTTCTGACATACAAAAGCTGAAAAAGTTCATGATCATTAGACCTGGACCATAAGAAAAGTTAAAATAATTCCTTCAAGATGAAGAAAAAGGATACCAAATTGAAATTTGGATATACAGAAATAAATAACGGCAGTGGAGAGAAGGGGAGTTAAAGGGGGGAAAAAGGGACATTTGTAATACTTTAAACAATAAAGGTAAAATTAAAAAAGGAAAAGCAAAAAAACAAAAAGCACCAGAAATTGTAAATATATGAGTAAATATAAAATAGACTTCTTTGTATTATTTTACAAAAATTCTATAAAAGATAACCAAGGCAGAAACTACAACAATGCACTATGGAGTTAATAAATAATAACATACATAGAAGTAAACTATGACAACTATAACATAAAGACTAAGAGAGGAGCATGAAAATATACCATAATAAGGTTTTATGCTATACATGACATGGAATATATTATTACTTGAAGGTAGACTTTTATAAGTTAAAATGTTACACTATAAAATGTAAACAAAAGACAAAATAAAGAGTAATCTATAATAATAAAAGCATAATATGCTAATTAGACTGGACGTCCTTCCTAAAGAAGCCAAGCCGGGGCTGCAAGGGAAGCCCGGTTCCAGGTGCCTGCTGGCAGCTGGAGGGAAACCAGTGCCAACAGCCGGGGGAAGGAAGGCCTACTCTTGCATGAATTTCGTGCATCGGGCCTCTAGTTACTAATAAAGCAATGCTATGGGTTGAACTGTGTCTCCTAAAAAGACACGTTGAACTCCTAACCCCCCAAACCTGTGAATGTGACCTTATTTAAAAATAGGGTCTCAACTCTAGCCGGTTTGGCTCAGTGGACAGAGTGTCGTCCTGTGGACTGAAGGGTCCTGGGTTCGATTCAAGGGCACATGCCTGGGTTACGGGCTCCATCCCCAGAAGGGGGCATGCAGAAAGCAGCCCATCGATGATTCTCTCTCATCATTGATGTTTCTATTTCTCTCTCCCTCTCCCTTCCTCTCTGAAATCAATAAAAATATATTTTAAAAAATAATAGTAATAAATAGGGTCTTTGTAGCTATAGTTATGTTAAGATGAGGCCATCAGGGCCCATATTACTGATTTCCTTAAAAGAAAAGGGAAATTTGGATACAGAAATACACAGGGAAGATGGCCATGTGAAAAAGACAGAGGCAGATACTGAATTAGGCTACCACCAACTAAGAAATGCCTGGGGCTACCAGAAGCTGAAAGAGCCAAGGAAGGATCCTCCTCTAGGCTTCAGAGGTTATATGATCCTGTCAACACTTTAATTTTGGATTATTTTGTCTAGAACTGTGAGTGAATAAATTTGTTATTTTAAGCCATCCAGTTTGTGGTACTTTGTTTTGGCAGCTATAGGAAACAAATATAGAATTAAGTAGGTAATACAAAGAACAAAGAATTATTAATAATTTATGCTTATTAGTGTATTTGTTTGTTTAGTTTTTAAGTGAAATGTATAATTCAATAAATGTTTTAAGTATTCTTTAGGATTAGCATATACTCAGCCTATACAACATTACTCTGTAGGAGACCTCAGGCTCCTTCTCATAACTGAGCCCCAGGCAATTTGTCACCTGTCTTCAAGATGGCACTCATGAGGACACTTAACATCCTGCTGCTTTAGAAATATTGAGGCCTTTTATATAGTCAAGTTATATGCATACATGTGACTTTTAAGGCTTATGATACATGTTCACTATTTGAGGAGGAAAGAGACATATATGTTTATAGAAATGCATAATGGGAATGGGAGAATGAAACCTATCTACTCGACCAGTGGAGAAGGTCACGTAAATAAGAGGACAATTACTTTGGTGGAGTGTTTGGAATATCTAGCCTAAACAAATTCATGAGGCAATTAGAGTAAACTAAAAAGATATTTTAGCTAATTCTTGTCTTTATTTGCATTATAATATTCAATTAAAAATTAACACTAGTCTTTTTAGTAAGTTAGAAATTTCTCAAATTTGACATATTCAAAATTTATAATAGTCATTCTAGAATTCTTGGGAGAGTCAAAACCTGCCTGTATGGAAGTATATCAAGAAAAGCTGAACAATACCAAGTAATGCACCATAATAAATACCTTGTTTGTGGGCCAGAACTTTGTGTTTGTGCAACAAGAACTGGAGTTACCTCTCGACTATTTCCACTCTGTGAGAAGACAGATTTTGTTCCAGTTTGGCCAATTCTGGCAACAGACTGTAAAACACAAAATGTCTAAGGTTTGTGAATTACAGATTGCATTATAAATAATAAAAGACATATGATGCTCCCATCTCCATTATCCAAATGCAAGATTTCATAATATATTACTGTCATTTGAATACACAAACTACCAATTTCATTGTCATTATTAGTGTCACATTAGAATGAACTTCAGCCTATTTCCACATTTTAACCCCAGTATTTTTATCTTTATACTATCCTGTCATCTTTTAATTTTTAAGGAAAGGCTCAAATTCCTGGAAGTTATTTATTACAACATCTTCTCCAGTTGGGGCTAATGCTAAAGAATTTTAAGACAGCTACTATTCTCAAGATTTATGATCTACTTTAGTATACATAAAAAAATAATATAGCCCAGCTGGCATGGCTCAATGGTTGAGCATCGACCTGGAAGTCACAGTTCAATTGCCAGTCAGAGCACATGCCTGGGTTGCAGGCTCAATACCCTGTAGGGGGTGTGCAGGAAGCAGCCAATCAATGATTCTCTGTTATCATTGATGTTTCCATCCTTTTCCCCTCTCCATTCCTTTCTGAAATCAATAAAAATATTTTAAAAATATATAGAATAAGATTTTTATAACCCTTCTTTGGCACTTAGTAAAGCAGTTTTATACAGGTATACCCTGCTTTTTGAAAGTTCATGACTTTCGCTTTTAAGAAAAAGGTTTAAAGCAAAAATGCTGTTTAGCATTTGTTTTGCAAGGAGCTGTTAGAAGCTTTGAGAGCCTCCAGCAGTGAGAGTGGTACCAGTAAACTCCTTCCCTGGGAACTACACCCAGCATCAAGCCACCAGAGTATGGAACTGTGTCTGTGAACATCTGTGGCTTATTTTGTCACTCATTAGCAAGATAAGTCCTAAAGTATGAGAAAAACTTGTAAGGATGTTATGTATAGCGAAAAACCAGATGTACCTAAGCGTTTCAATTGTGGTGAACAAAATAAAGACATGCATGCGTTGAATTTTGTGTCTGGGAATGCTCAAAATATTTCTTTATAAATTACTTATAATTTATAAATTATAACTACTTATTTGCTTTAAACCATTTTGGCTTACAAAAGGTTTCATGAATACTCTATTTTTGGATAGTGGGGGAAACCTACAGTAGTTAGAGGAGTAGGTTTAAAAAGAAGTCATCAAATTATTTTCCAAATTCTAAAGATATTGCTCTTAGAATTAATATTTCTTTCTAGTGTATACAATCTTTCATTAATTAGTTTCTGTTGTCTGGAGGGGGGAAAAACCCTTTGCTTACTCCTTTCTGTCTTCTCTAATTTATCACCTTATTTCTATTCATTTTCTCACTTAGCTTCTTTATAAAGAGATCAATTACTATTGTATCAATGGATGTTTTAAATTTCTTTACTACCAGATAATTTTCTTCAAAACTTACCTGTTACTTTCATAGCCACTGTACATAAATCTCAAACTGCACATTACAAATAATCATGTTTTCATCAGATATGAAAGCCTAATTTTGGCCTTTCCTGCATTTATCATCACTGATCATCCCTCCTTTTTGAAACTTTGTATAACTTCCAAAATAGTACAGCATCTTTATTATTTGTCTTACCATTTCATTTGCTGGCCCCTCTTCCTTCCATTAACTATGCTCTTTATCTACCCTCTCTTTCCTTAGGAGAGCCTAGCTATTTTAACATCTTTAATTATTATTTCTATCACCAGGCCATATTCTTTCCTGTATGATTAACTATCCACTGAATATTTTCACCTAATCTACCACCATCCTCACCTATACTCCTTCCTCCTTTTCCTTCTACATTCACCCAAAGGATAAAACTTAAAATCAATTTGGGCCTAGTCTAACTAAGAACTATGTACTACACCCACTAGTTGGTTTGATTATTTTTAGTTGATACTGCATGCAGATCTACAAGTATAGCTTTTCTAAGAACATCTTGTAATAGGTTAAGAAGAGAACAGAGGCACAAGAGGAAGAGATAAGTGGCTTTTATTATTTGGGTACTGAAATAATGTACCTCTTATTTCCTAACTTCTGATTTCAATAGCTTGCCTGGTTCTGGCCTATTTCACTTGGCATGCTAACTACTATGCCACTATACCTTCTCATAATTGTAATAAACTAATTTCCACAATTATTTTTCACTCTTATAACAGTACAATACAAGGTAGTTGCCAACTTTTAGAGATCACATTTAAAATAATCTACACTTCAACTACTTTGCAGTCTTTTTTCATCAATCTTAGAACTTTCCCCCCTGCAGACTTTAAGGAAGTTCAGGAATAAAAGAGTAAAAAAACAAGAAGAAACATGTCTTTAGAGAGATAAAGGGGCTATATTGGTCATTCACATATTACTATTATTTATTTAGCTGTCATTTATTAAACATCTATTAAGCATGGCAAACAGGCATTTTACACATATAACCTAATTTAATTATCATAAAAGATACCTTGCACCACAGATATCTTTTAAACAAACAAATAGCACTTTGACCTCTACTGTCATAGATCTTTATAAAAGAGTATTATAAAGAGAATCTCAAAACTTGTTCCAGTATTTACTGTAAGAATACTGTCAAATATTTTTCATTTTATTACACATCCTATATAATAAAAGCCTAATATGCTAATGATATGCTAAGGCCGCTCAACTGCTCGCTATGATGTGCACTGACCACCAGGAGGCAGAGAGTCAACCAGTTGACCAGTTGCTACAATGTGCACTAACCACCAGGGGGCAGATGCTCCGACCAGTAGGTTAGCTTGCTGCTGGGGTCCGGCTGATCGGGACTGAGCAACCCAGGTCGGACATGCCCTAGAGCCCTCCTGTGGTTTCTCCCCGGCCCTGATTGTGGGGTACCTTGGGCTGGCCTGCACCCTCTTGCAATCCGGGACCCCTCGGGAGATTTTGGAGAGCCAGTTTTGGCCCGATCCCACAGGCCAGGCCGAGGGACCAACTGGTGCATGAATTCATGCACCAAGCCTCTAGTTTACTATAAATTTACTACACATCTATGAGTAGCCACTATAAGAATTTTATTATCAGAAACAGCTGGCTTTACATAGTCTTTTTTTCATTTTAACACTAGTATAATTAAAAAACAAACATGGTGATGGGAACAAGTAAAAACTATGGCAGGTATATTTCTTATTTATATTTAAAGTGACAGAAACTCTTAATTTCATTAAAAAAAAACCCCACAGGAAATTAAAACTAAAAATCTGAATGTGTTTATTTGATGTATGCTGAAATAAGGAGCAACCAGGTTTGTGTCAACAATTATAACAAGGAGGCTATGACAGTGATAACCTTTTACATTTAGATCAATAACTCTAAAGCAACAACAATTATATAAATTTAGATTCTTTATGAAATTGCTTTTACCAGGATGGAATTTTAAATGAATTTCTTTCATCGGTACCAAAACTGTATTTTACATGGAAAATACCTTTTTTGAAGGGGCTCCGGTGGGTGGCACATCAATTACAGAAGATGTATTAGTGTAGTTTTGTAAATAGGATCCATCTCCAGGACTTGGGGTTTCTAATGGCAAAATCCCAAAACTGAGAAGAGGTTGAAATCAAGGTGTCAAAAAGTCATCAAGGCATATATAAAGCAGCAGTATACTTAAATTAGAAGGTCTAAAAGGAAGAGAATGGCAAATCAGTCTTGGGGGCAGTGAGGATCTAAGGGGCAGATTAAAAATAAGCTATGAATGTAGACTACCACCATAACTAAAATTTAAAATACCAATCAAACACGACTAAATTGAGCAGCAACAACTGATCTCAGGAGATTGATTATAAGACTGGCTTTGTAAAAACTAAGTTCCCAATGATCAAATTTCTTAAAATTCTTGGAATTTAAGGATTTAGACATTACAGAGAAAATGTGAATCCATTTATGGATTCAATGAGTTATTGTCATCTCATGGTTATTCTATTTTAGTAGTTCCCTGGCTCTGGGACCCAATTCTTAGTCTATTCTAGCATATAATTTTTTATTTTGATACTTTTGGATATGTATCCTCTAGGCTGGGTTCCTGTATTTATACATACATAAACTTCTAATAATTTTCACAAAGTATTTCATATTAATAGGTGTCATTCCTTCCTCCATGTCTTGGAAAATAGCACTTTAACAACAACCATTGTCTGATTATATCATAAACATTTCAATATTCTAAGAGGTTCACTATTCACTGATGCACAAACATAAAGACATCTTTTAATGCATACACTAACTCCATATGGCATATTTAAGAGTTTAAAAATTTTCTCTAATATTTAATATTAAATCTTTATCACAGGTACTTTATTTTTTTAACTTGATTTTCTGGAAACAGAATAGATCCATTACTGATTTATTAAAAGCCTCTATTTTTATAATGATTTAAAAGTTGTTCATATTAATTTATATTACTAATAACATGAGTTATTATAAAATAATTTAATATTATACAACACATTTTAAACTATCTTTTGTTTGTCTTACCTGGGGGTTAATGGGCTAAGAGCAGCTGGTCCTCCTAATAAGCTTCGACCAGTTTTTGGTTTATTTTGAACCTGTTTAGATAATATAGAAGTTCCTGTTCCGAGAGGGACAGTATCTGGTGAAATTACAGCTGAATCAATATAAGACACTGAGGAATCTGTATTCAAGGAATACTTTGAATTGGAAGATTCTAAATTCAGTCTGTTTAATTCCTGAAACAGAAAATTTCTACCATGACATTTACAATACATCATTTAGTTCATATCATTATTTTTCATTTTCATAATATTTTGAACACTAGACTATGATACACTTACAATTGTGTCCTGGGGTGTTTCTGTAAGAACCGTCTCAGGTTGTCTGTGAGATAAATTATGATTAGATACTACTGTTGTGCAAGAGTTGGGCAGACAGTTGCTAAAGTTCTGTAAAGAGGTTAATTTAAATGTTTGGTCAGGATCTGGCTTTTCACCTGTGAAGGAAAAAAAAAACAGTTTGCTTCTGAAGAAATGAATGTTAATTCTCCACCCCAGGTATGTATAAATCAGTGGAAATAGCCCTTTTCCAGAGTTTTAAAGTTCTTCTGATTGTTTCACCTGATCAAATTTACCTCCCAAAAGCCCACCCATCAATTTATTGCAAAAGTTTACCTTTAAGATAAAGCTGTAAATTTAGGAAACTAAACAGCAATGACATTGATTTTAAATATAATAAATCAGAGGAAAATGCCAATTTCTGTGTTTATTTTAAAGCAGAAAGCAAAGATCTAGATCTCATTTTGCTCAAGGTAAGGAGAGTAGAGTTGAAACCCACTAGAAATTCAATTTTAAGCACTTCATGTATATAAACACAATGTTTTAAAATGATCCTTCATGCATCCTAGAGTATATAGAGAGTGTATATATATATATATATATATATATATATATATATATATATATATACTGAAACACCCCCCAAATTTTCCAGGTCTTAATTTTTATTATTACTGTTTCTGCTTTGGGATTCTATTCATTTCTTTTCTTATCCATGAAGCTGTTTTGGTTAATGCTATACTTATAATACAACTCATGCTACAGGACACAAGAAAGGCTACATTATTCCTGAAGCATATGACTCTATCTTATTTCTTGTTATCAATTTTAACATCCCTTTGGCTTTGAAAAATATTTTTTTCTGAATAATTTGTATCACATTCCAAAAATTAAGCAAGGAAAAATATAAAGAAGAGGAAATGGAGAACCCCTTCCCCTACAGCCACTTCTATAAACCTACCTATTTCACATAATGATTCAAAGGGGGACCAGAGGAAAGGATTTAAACTAAGGCTCTTTTGGTAACATTCTGATCCTTTGGCAAGCCGATCTGTTTTGCTGTAAAGGCAAACAAATCAATTAGACACGCTACAAAACCTAAGACATATATTATAAGGAAATTTTTGGTACAGAAATTAGTTAAGTCTTACAAAAGTTCTGAGAATACTCTTCTTGATGCTTCCCTAAATCATCACTTTCCCCTTCTTACCATCCTCCAATCTCTATTACTTAGGGCAATTCAAGTCAAAAGTCAGTGAAAATAAACAGGACATAAATTAAAAGGAATACTAACAAAATAAACTATCATTGCCATCTTGAATATTATAATGTTTTTTATGTACTGTGAGATACTAGAATTACTAAAGGAGATATAAAAAACATCCAAATGTTTCAGTCTCCTTTCCTTAATTTTTAATATAATATCCTATTGGTAATTTTGAAAGTGACTTAAATGCTTTAAATATAGCATATTTAAGTAATCAGATTTTCTAACAAAGTAGAGGTGATAGCTCTTAATGAAAGAAAAGTTTATGTTTTTAAGTCAGGTGTATAAAGGTTACATTTAGAATGTAAACAACATTCCTAAAACCATATATACTTGCAACAACCTGAAAATTATTAGACTGGCATTGTTACCTCCCTTGCTTTTAAATGGGAGGGCAGATGGGGTTGAGGGTTAGTGAGACTCATTGGAGCTTTCAGGCAAAAAACAAACAAACTAATCCTCTTATCTGAAGTGGAAATTCTTCACTATACATATAATGGAAAAAACTTAAGATACAGTAATTCTTTTTTTAAAAATAGTATTTTTTATTGACTTCAGAGAGGAAGGGAGAGGGAGAGAGATTGAAACATCAATGAGAGAGAATCACCAATCGGCTGCCTCCAGCATGCTCCCTACTGGGGATTGAGCCCACAACCTGGGCATGTGCCCTTGACCAGAATCGAACCTGGGACTCTTCAATCCGCAGGCTAACACTATCCACTGAGCAAGCCAGCTAGGGCATAAGATACAGTAATTTTTCCAAATTCTATAAAGCGCCAGATGGCAACTAACCAAGATTTTCAAAAGAATTTTCAAATGAAATTATCAGCTAAAATATATAATCTAAGTGCTGTCAGTGTGTAATCTCAGAGAAGAGGACCCCTTTGGGGAACTAGATTAGTTTGCCTTACTTCCAAATTTTCAAGTGAGTAGAAACTAGAATGATGTACTACAGACAAGTACCACCAGTTGAAGGATATCTAGCTTTCCATACTTTCCTAATTTGATTCAATAAACACATGGACATATGTGAAATGGTTTCCAATGATTTTATTCTCCTTTCCTTAATGTCTAATGATTTGGCACATCCTTTTTTGTGTTTATTTACCACCCATATGTTCTCTGCAGTGAAGTATCCATTTAAGTATTTTGCCCATTTTCTAGTTTTATTACTATTGAGAATTCAAAGAAACCAAACTTTTTCTATCAAGTCTTTTCTAGTTACCATCTTATCCCTCTTCTTAATCAGGTAGAATTGAGCATTCCCTCATTCGAATAAAATATTGCTCAAATTTTATCACATCATTTTTTACTGTTATGATAAAAACTTATGAGCTTTTGTTTACTGCTTAACTCCTCTATTATAAATCTCTGAGGGTGAAGATTATTGTGAGTTATTTATCTTTATATCCCCAGTGCCAAGTACTGTGTCTAGCCGTAATGAGGATGAATCTCAAAGTTTCTTGAATAAATGATAAGATGAATTATAGTTGCATGAACCAAATTAATAACTCTAAGTCCTTTTATTGAGATAAATGAAGATATTTTATCTTTACTTACTCCCATTCTCAAGAGTAGTGTCATGTGATTATGAGCCCCCAATTCAAATAATTTATTCTGTTCAAAAAGACATTTTCAAGGTTTTTCAAAACTATTAAACTAGCCTCAATTTACCTTAAAACAGATATTATCCTAATTTTTAGATAAACAATCCTCATCCATTTCTCCCATGATATGCAACAGATGATATTTACACAAGTGATGCACTCCTGTGGTCAGCTGAAGAATTCCTGTTACCTCATTACATCTTGACCCTATTCTCTAGCTCGAGTATTTCAGAATAAAAATAGGTGAGAAAAATATTATTATGGTGATAACATTGAAGTCAATCTCTCTTGCTTTTAAAAGACTGAATTTAAATAAATATAAGTAAGTTTATTTACTTTATTACTGAAACCTACTAAGGAGCAGCAGTGATATTTAATATTAGAGAAAAAAACTCCACTCTTCTTTTTCCTCAGTGGATTGATTACATGAAGATACTCTCCTCAACCAGGTAAAAAACCCATATGCTCACTCAATTGGTAGGTAGTGTGTTGCTGTAGCTATTACCATTAAGGCAAAGTGGACAGTCAATATGGGATCAGCATCTCTAGTATTTTCTAGGTTTAACAAGGTCATGGAACTAGAAGACTGTGTGCTACTACTCAGCCAAGTGCTATTTGATAAACACAGATCAGCATAGGTTTTTAAAATCACAAAGCATTCTAAAATTGGAAATAATTTTCTGATAATTTAAATGATTCTTACCAATATATATGTCCCAACAATGAAAGTGTAAAGCAAGCTGAATCACCAAACTCAGTAACAATATCATCATGGCTTTTCTGTTTATTAAACACTCCACCAGATAAGATCTGTTCCCCTTCAGCAAGCCTTTAAAACACAAATTTACAGACTTTAAAAAGTCAACATAAAAATACATGACTGTAAATACATTTTTCATGACCAATGTACCGCTTAATATAAAGATAGGTAATATAAAATGTTCATGTACTTTTATAATACCAATAAACTTGTATTTAGAATTATTTAGGAGACTGGGAATTTATGATCTTAAAATTCCAGTCTTGCCTTTAAAAACAGAACCAGTTAAATTTACTTTGTATATATAAATCTGGCCTAGACAACATACACAAAACCCATGTCAAAAGACATAAAGACCATTATACTGGGGGTGGGGGGGAGGGGGATATGAATGGTTTTTCATGAACAAGCATGGTGACCCTTCTTAGTTTATAATTCCTTAAAATAAAAATTTGCAAGCAAATTAAATAAGACTAACATTTTAATTAAAAATTACATACTTAGAAACCTCAGTCATTTTTAGGTTTATAAATGAAACCTGAATAGCACTTTTTATTTGTCAATTATGCTTTATTTTTTTTCTTTTTTAAAAATATATTTTATTGACTTTTTACAGAGAGGAAGGGAGAGGGATAGAGAGTTAGAAACATCGATGCGAGAGAAACATCAATCAGCTGCTTCTTGTACACCTCCGAACCGGGGATGGGCCTGCAACCAAGGTACGTGCCCTTGACCAGAATCGGACCCGGGACCCTTCAGTCCGCAGACTAACGCTCTATCCACTGAGCCAAACCGGTTAGGGCATCAATTATGCTTTCTTGACTTCAAAAATCGTAAGTGTTCACCAAAGGATAAATTTTGGCCCGATTTCAATATATACTTTTAGCATATCAGAGTTTATAATGGTTTGTATTTTAAAGTTTTTTTCCAAATGATGTAGAAAATTCTCGAGTTTACCTATAAAAGGTAATATCTAAAGTTTTTTTTAATGTCAGTGAGTGTTTTAAAAAAACTATAATGATTTGTAAATGGGGTAAGAACTGGCTTAAGACATTGGTAAATTAAATAAACTGATTTTTAAGAATTTAACATTAGCTCTGGCCAGTTTGGCTCAGTGGTTAGAGTGTGGGCTCTCTGACCGAAGGATCACAGGTTCATTTCCGGCCAAGGGCACCTACTCGGGCACATGCGGGAGGCAACCAATTGATGTTTGTCTCTCTCTCCCTTCTCTTCTCTAAAAAAATCAATGGAACAGATATCCTTTGGTGAGGATTAAAAAAAAAAAAAAAGAATTTAGCATTAGAATCCTTGGAGTAAAAATAATTCAATAACAAATATTTTAGAAATGTTATACATATTGTAGCTAGTTTTAATTTAAAAGCCATCAAATAAAATAAACCTGCAAACCTACAAACAAAATATACACACAGGCTTTTATATAATTATCTGTCCAGTCACTTTTACATTATTCCATCTCTTACAGCACAGAAAAAGAGTTTAACAGAACACAGCTACCTATACCTGTAGCTGCCTCCAAATTCAGAACTGGGACAGCTGACTTGGTTTAACTGTAATGTGCAAAAGAAGCACTCCCCTAAATCTGTCACATTGCATCAAAGAGGTAGGAGTAGTGGTTTGCAAACAGAATGATCTTGAAAGGCAAACAATTATACAACTACCTAGACACAAGGGAGCATTAATTGCAAGTGAAGTGGTAAGTAGGTTTTCAGGCTTATGCCAATTGGCCTAACAATGAAAGCAAAGGAAATGAAATAACACTTGGAATTTTAGAAAATGATATGAATTGGTTAAGTTTCTTCCAAGTTAAATTCTATTATTACAATAACAATGAAATATTTCCATAACAAAAATAATAATGATATAGAATATTGTATAAACATTTCAAGCTACTGAAATGACAAATCGCTACACTACCCAAAAAGAGGGGACAAAGTGAGTAAGAGTTCAATCCATTAAGAGAATTTTATCCCAAATTCTACAGTGTAAGTAAAAATGAAATTAGAACACATTCTTAAAAACTTACTTGCTGAGATCAACACAACATTTTGCAAGCAGGTATTTACATTGTGGTGTAGTACAACTGTGTCCTTTCAAGAGTCTATATGCTTTATATGCCTTTCCTGAGCGATAATAACAGGTTGCCAGTAAAAACAAAGCTTCTTCTGAGTGTACTAAAAACACATATGGGAAAAAAAAAGAGCTAGGTTGAATGGTAATCATTGTTTATCTGGCAATAAACAAGTCTGGCAACAAAAAAAATTAGGCATGTTATTTAATGTAAAACAACCATTTATTTCAATTAAAAGGAGAAATACTTTACTGATAGAAAAGTTAGTTCCCCAAGAGCACTAATCATAAGAGAAATGCAAATTAAAACCAGGATGAGATATCACCTCACACTTGTCAGAATGGCTATAATCAGTAAATCAACAAGCAAGTATTGACAAGGATGTGGAGAAAAGCGAACCCTCTGTAGGTAGGAATGCATATTGGTGCAATCACTATGGGAAACAGTATAAACGTTCCTCAAAAAATTAAAAATGAAACTGCCTTATGACCCAGCAATTTCACTGCTGGGTATATATCTGAAGAAACCCAAAACACTAATATGAAAAAATTTATGCGCCCCTGTGTTCACTGCAGGGTTATTTATAACAGCCAAGATATCAAAGCAATCCAAGTGCCCATCACAGATGAGTGGTACATATATACAATGGAACATTACTCTGCCGTAAAAAAAAGAATCCTACCATTTGCGACAGCATGTATGGACCTAGAATATATTATGTTAAGTGATATAAGTCAGACAAATACCATATGATTTCACTTATATGTGGAAGCTAAAGAACAAAATAAACAAACAAACAAAATGGACTCAAATATACAGAGAATAGTCTGGTGGTTGCCAGAGATGAGGGGTTTAGGGAGTGGATGAAAAATGTTAAGGGATTAAGGGATTAAGATGTACAAATTGGTAGTTACAAAACAGTCATGGGAATGTAAAGTATAGCATAGGGAGTATAGTAAAAAATATTACAATAACTATGATTGATGCCAGGTGAGTACCAGAACACTTTGTAAGGTATAGTATTAACTAACCACTATGATGTACACCTGAAACTAATACAAAAATAATACTGAATATAAACTGTAATTGAAAAATAAAAATTAAAAAGGATCATATTGCAAAAAAACACATAAATAATATTGAATAAATTAAGTAATAATACTATGATAAATTCTTTAAATTTTTTAAACTACCAAGAACTATATGTTTATTGTAGTTACAGAAAGATGACAATTTTCCAGCTGCTGTAGCAATAGAAGGAAGCTGATGAGTTTCAAGTACATAAAATTTTTAAATATCAGAGTAATGTAAATAAACAGAATTAAGATTATAAAGCAACAACATGGGGCAAATATGTAATAAATAAAGATATAGCTCACAAAATAGGAATAAATTTAAAACAAACACTTAAGAGAATACCCATTAATCTCTCAGTTATAAAAATGCAAGATAAAATATGTCATAATTTTTAAGCAAAAATACATTACAATGGTCAAATTTAATACTGATAGGCCTATGAAGCAAGTCTTATACTATTGGTGACACCCCAGATTGGTGACACCTCTCTCTATTGCATTATCAACTGGGCAGAAAGTAATTTGTTGTAGAATTGACTATTTGACTTGTAAATTCCATTTCAGAGTATATAATACAAGGAAATGACTTAAAAGAAAAAAAAAACTATACATAATTATATTAACATCTTAGAAAGAGAATTACAATAATGACAGAAACAAAATATACATTACTAGATGTTTATTGAACATTTATTACCATGCAATAAGGCTGTGCCAAGTGCTTTAAATACATTATTTTATTTAATTCTTCAATTTTGTTGTTATTTATTTTTTACATTTTTAAAAATTTAATTCTTCAATTTTGTTGTTGTTATTTATTTTTTACATTTTTAAAAATTTAATTCTTCAATTTTATGAGGCAATTATCGTTAGTTTATAGCTGAGAAATCTGTAATACTCAGACATTAAGTAACTTGCCCTAGGTATACAATTGCAAATTTAAGTGACCGAGTTAGGGTTTTCACTGAAGCCATAGACTCTAATCCATGCTCTTGGCCACAGAGTATTAGTCTCTAGGGAAAAAAACACTTAAAAGATTGGAAAAGATTAAATAAACCATAGTGTAAAATCTGAAGCAACTCCATAGTTATTAAAAGTAACATACACATGAGCTACACAGATACAGGGAAAAGTTTTTATGAACTATAGTATCAATTGTAAAGAAAAAGAAAAAGCGATACTCAGAATTTTGTAACAGTCATAAAAAGGGATGGTGTTCATATATTTTATTTATTTATGATTTTACAGAAATATAGTACAAACCTTCTGCATATAGTCGTTCTGCAAGGAAAACTGCATCTCGGTAAGCATAATGGTTTAGTGCTTGCCATATAGCAGCCTGCAAGAGGAAGAAAAGAATATAAATTTATAAACACAGAGTTTCAAGAAAACTCCTAGCTCAGAGCCTTGCATATAATCCCAAATCAATATCCCTAATTTAAGTGATAAAACTTCAACGTCCGCAGTGCAAACTCCAAAGTGTGTTAGATAAAGCTCTTCACAGATAGCTCCAAACATACCTGAATTCACTCACTGGACTTTCAGGCCTGTGTCTTTGTACTTCCTTTTCCTGCACTAGGGAATGGGGGCTTGCTCATTCCTAAAGATCCAGCTTAAATAACATCTACTTCATAAAGCCTTCCTGGCTGATCTCTAGCCATTTTTTGGGGGTAAATGTACCTCTTCTAGTATAAGCACTCATACTATATCACAGTTATTCATTTGCAGGTCTGCCTACCACACTAAACTATATTGCTCTAAACTTAAAGCAGTGGTTTCCAACAATTTTTCATGATACACATAAGGGAGATGTTCAAATATATGCTATCCTCCACCAAAAACTTCTCCATTGAATACCTTTAATGCTACCCTGTTCTCAGCCACTCAAGGAAATGTTTTTACTGATTCCATCATGACTTACCATCAATGATAAAGCACTTGGGTGGGGTGTCTTTTTTTTAACTTTTCTGAACTGGAAGGCTCTAGTACTCACTCATTCAGTAAATATTTACTGAGTGCCCACTATGTGCCAAGCACTTTCTAGACTCTGGGAGTACAATAATTAACAAATAGTTTCTGTTCTCATGAAGTACATTTTAGTGTTATTCCTATATACTAGATCAGTGGCTATCAACCCTTGCTTGATGGTGCTTTACCTCAAATCCACTGAATTACAAGCCCTGGAAGTTGGGATTGAGTTTAGACAGCCTTATTTTTAAACCTTTTTATGGGTAAGCATTCAGGGTTCAGAACCATTCTTCTCCATTTCTAGATAAGTAGTTCTCCCTCCTTTTATAGCATACTCTTTTGAAAACTTATGAAAGCAATAGGTCTCTTCAGAAAAAAAGCACATGCACGTATATACAGAAAATCTGTATACAGTGTTAGGGGTTCACTGATATCCTGGTTCATTAAGAATCACTGACCTAGCTGATGGGAGACAGTATTAGAGCCTCATATATAATAGGTGCTCAATAACTATTTGTGGAATTAAAGTTAGATTAAGTTCCCCCTTATCCATGGAAAATATGCTCTAAGAACTCACAGCAGATGCTTGAAACAGCAAATAGTACTAAAACCTACAGTATATATATTGTTGCTATATATCTATATCTATATATATATAATTCATATATATATGTGAATGATAAAAACCTACAGTATATATAGTACCAAAACTTACAGTATATATATTGTTGCTATATATATGTATATATGAATGATAAAAGCTTAATTTATAAATTAAGACATAGTAAGACACTAACAACAATAATAATAAATTGGACAATCATAACACTAAACTGAATTAAACATTATGTGAAAGTGGTTTCTCTCTCAAAATATCTTACTTATTGTACTGTACTCAACTTTTCATTTAAAGGAAGCACTTAGATTCTCTTTGGCTTATCCAAATTGCCTTGCACTTTGGGGCCTTATTTAGTAAAATAAGGGTTACTTGAACATAAGCACTGCAATACCTTAACAGTCAAACTGATGATGAGAAAGCTAAGAAGTGACTGTTGAGCAGCTAGTGTATACAGGGTGAATAAAATATAAAGGGATGGTTCACATCCAAGGCAGGATGGAGCAGGAATGTGGGAGGTTTCATCATGCTACTCAGAATAGTGTCCAGTTAAAATAACTTATGAATTGTTTATTTCTGGAATTTTCTATTTAATGTTTTTGGGCCATGGTAGACCATGGGTAGGAGAGAACTACTGTACTTGAAAGGGGAAAAGATAAGTTATTGACTTAGAAAGATGCTTTCTCTTTGTACATATAGATTACTATAGTAATAGCATCTTGAGGATCATTGCTGCTGCTAAGACTGGGAGAGGTGTTCCTTATTTGAAAATCAAACTGCTCAAGGTCACACCTGTGACCTTGCACGGTACACATGAAATAATGAATGTACTGATAATTCAATTTGGATACATTATGGATTTAAAAGGTTTTAATGTGCTGATTAGTGAGTCACCATCATTTACAGAATTGTACCTACAGAAACATACACAGAGTCTATTCCCTCTTTTCCAGTCCCAGTCCATAACAGAATCTTCTTTCCTTTAAACTCTTAGTTTCCTAAGTGGTTTTCCTGCCTGCAAGCTGTTATGCAATCCATCCTGTCTTGAATTATCTTCCTCAAACGTAAATATCACTACTGCTAAATAGAAGACTATAGTGAGAGGTTTGGTTCAAATCCACTTTCCACAACTTATTAGTTCTATGTCTTGGGCAAGTAATTTCATGTCTCATAAGTCTTAGTTTATTCGTTCAAAACATAAGACTTCAGTAAAGTACATAATAGTTCTGAGCACATACCTAATAATAACTCAATAAATTTTAGTTGCTGCCATCCTTATTATGATCATCATGTCTTCCTCTTTGATCAAAACTTTCTAATGCTTTCTCTTGGGTAGCTCCACAAAATTTACAAAATAAATATCTACAGAATAAAGCACAAATTCCTTAGTAAACTATTCAAATCCCATCTGACTTTAACCTTCATTTTTCAGGTGTTTTCATATCTCACCAAAGCTGCCTATGGTCTAGAACAGTGGTCAGCAAACTCATTAGTCAAAAGAACGGCAAACCACGGCTTGCGAGCTGCAGTTTGCCGACCACTGGTCTAGAACAAAATGCCTCTATAGCTCCCTAAACATCCAATGTATTCTAATATTTCAGAGTTTTTGCTAACATTGTTGCCTCTGTTTGGGCTGTCTTTTAACTTCCATCTCCTGAAATCCGAGTTATCCTTTCTTCAAAATTCAGTTTACACGTTCCTCTGCCTTTTGCAAAGCCCTCACTGATCTATCCAATGCAATGCTGATTACTCCCTAAGGGGTTCTAGACAGTTTGTTTATGCTTTTTAAAAAAAATCAGGTTGCTTATTAAATTTAGTTATATTATTTGGTTAACTAGGTTGGAACTTCTTTAAGACAAAAACCAGATTCGATTTTTCTATAGAACTAGAGGACCGGTGCAGATTCGTGCACTGGTGGGGTCCCTTGGCCTGGCCTGCGCCCTCTCGCAATTCGGAACCTCTTGGGGAGTGTTGGATAGCCAGTTTTGGCTGGAACCCCACAGGCCGATACAGACAGGAGGGAGCCCGATTCTGTGCGTTGAGCATCTATCCCCTAGTGTCAGTGCGCATTATAGCGACCGGTTGTTCCGTCACTTAGGCTTTTATATATATATAGATTCCCTGGTTAAGAAGTTCTCTCTCTAGTTATCTTAGATAACTGCCCTTAAACATAATGAATGTTCAATAAATGTTTGTTGAATGAGTGTTTTGGAACCCTGAGTCCATTTTCATTTATTGACCTACAAATTTTTAGAAACCCAATCTGGATGTAAAACACAAGTTAAGACATTCCTACTATAATTAACTTGTAATAATGTGAATAAAATGGAATATTAATATTGACAATATAAAATACAAAATAACCTCTAGTTGTTTCTTCTTTTTATTTTTTATTTTTATTAATCCTCACCTGAGGTACTTTTCCATTGATTTTTAGAGAGAGTGGAAGGGACAGGCAGAGGCAGAGAGAGAAATATTGATGTGAAAGAGACACATGGATTGTTTGCCTCCCACACGCACCCTGACCAGGGCGGGGATTGAGCCTGGCAGAATGGAACCTGTGACCCTTCAGTCCGTGGGCTGATACTCTAATCACTGAGAAAACTGGCTAGGGCTGCTTTTTCTTGACACAATAAGCAAAACATTGAAAAGCAAAGGAAGCAAGAATCTGATAAGGAAATATGAGTTGGTCTGACAGGATTGGAATAGGTCAGGTTTTGGGGGTAATAAAATATCTTGGTGTGATCTATAAATATGTGGAAGATATTCAGATTTTTCTGGTTAATAGCAGCCTAAATTATATCATATACTTCCCTCCATATTACTCAGATCATTTGCCTTATCTTACTTGATATGCCTACCACTTCTGAAACACATCATTCTTCCATTCAGTAAACATTGACTGGAGTATCAACTTTGCTATATGATCCTGATTTCAGTAAAAACGTAACCAACTTGAGAAAACCAAGTTCTGTAGATGGACTGCACAAAGCCTTAACCTTTTAGATTTTCAGAACACTGCTGACAATAAGAAATTATGTCCCTAGCCAGTTTGGTTCAGTGGTTGGAATGTTGGCCCATAGATTGAAGGGTTGTAGGTTGAATTCCATTTGGGGAGGGTGTAGGAGGCAACCAATCAATGTCCCTCCCTCACATCGATGTTTCTCTCTCTCTGTATCCACCTGCTCCCTTCCACTCTCTCAAAAAAAAAAGAAAAAGAAAAAATATCCTTGGGTGAGGATTAACAAACAAACAAATAAAGGAGCCTGACCAGTGTGACTCAGTGGTTGAGCATCGACCCAGGAACCAAGAGGTCACAATTCGATTCCCAGGCAGTGCATATGCCTGGGTTGCAGGCTCGATCCCCAGTGGGGGACGTGGGGGGAGGCAGCCGATTGATGATGTTTTTCTTTCATCAATGTTTCTATCTCTCTATCCCTCCCCCTTCCTCTCTCTCTAAAAATCAATAAAAACATATTTAAAGTCTGGCCAGTGTGGCTTTTTTAAGAGAGAGAGAGAGAGAGAGAGAGAGAGAAACATCAATGTGAAAGAGAAACATCAATCCATTGCCTCCCATACATGCCCCCACTGGTGATCTAAACCCCAACTTGGATATGTGCCCTGACCAGAAATTGAACCCACAACTTTTTGATGTACCAGATGACACTCCAACCAACTGAGCTACTAGCCAGGGCTCCCTGCCTGCTTTACTTTGATAGTGTTTTATTTGGCCTCTGAATTCTTTTCACCCTATGATCCATTCTCTCCCTCTGAGCTTCCCACAAATCTGATCTGATCATACTACCCCTTTGCTAAAATCCTTCAGTGGCTTCTAATTGTCCTTAATGATAAAAACTAAAGCCACCAAACTAGGCAGTGCATAATAGAACATGCTTCCCTTTACAGATCATCTTGTATCATGTTTTCTTATGCTCTCCATGCTAGTACAATGACCTTCTTTCAGCTCCTCAACCTGTCATAGGTCCTTTAACACACAATTCACTTTACCCTTCATGCTCCTCCTTTCCTCCAAAGTCCAAACCATGAAAATTCTAGTCATTCTTTGGACTTCTTTCTCTGGGAAGGCTTTTTTTGGGATCCCCAGATGAGGTTAGGCATCCATATTATACTCTCTAACAGCACCAAGTACCTTTCCTCTGTAACACTTCTTACTGTTGTAATTTACATTTATTTAGGAGTACTGCATAATATCTTCCTCACTATAATATAAACTCTAGAAAGATAGGGACATCTGTTTTTGCTCACTATTATAATCCTACGAGAGGCCCAGTGCATGAAATACGTGCACAGGGAAGGGGGTGTCCCTTAGCCCAGCCTGCACCCTCTCCAAATCTGGGACATCTCTCACAATCAGGGACTGCTGGCCCCTAACCACTCTCCCTGCCAGCCTGATAGCCCCCTAACCGCTCCCCTGCCAGCCTGATTGACACCTAACTGCTCCCCTGCTGGCATGATCATCCCCAACTGCCCTCCCCAGCTGGCCTGATTGCCCCCAACTGCCTTCCCCTGCAGTGCTGAGGGGACTGGGGGACTCTGGCTGGATGAGGCGGGGTTGAGGAGACTGGGGGACTGAGGCTGGATGAGGTGCACGGTGCCTGCCGCCCCCCGCAGGGCTGAGGAGACTGGGCGCTGCCGTTTTGTGGCTGTGGGTACCAATATCTTGTGAGGGCACAGCAGTCAATTAGCATATTCCCTATTTATTAGATAGGATTATCAATTATGTACTTTTTTTTTTAAATTTTAGAGAGCAAGGGAGAGGGGGAGCTAGAAAATCAATGAGAGAAAATCATTGATCAGCTGCCTCCTGCACACCCTACACTGGGGAATGAGCCTGCAACCTGGGCATATGCCCCGACCAGGAATCGAGCTGTGACTGCCTGGTTCATAGTCTGATGCTCAACCATTGAGCTATACTGGTTGGGCTCCTATGTACTCTTAAAGCAGGTGCTTAACTAAATGTATGCTGAATTAATAAACAAATGATCTTTGACTTCTGGCAGTCTTCCCATTGTTAGTGTCTTATATGTTACTCTAGTATTCTTGTATATCCAGTTGTTAATATTTTCTGGAAATCTCTATTAGAAGAAACTTTGTGGCACACAGAAGAATTATTTTCTAATGCAAATAATTACTATCTAATTACTCCTTTATAAAATACTAGAGGCCCGTTGCACAAAGAGATTCGTGCAATAGGCCTTTCTTCCCTTGGCTTCCAGCACCGGTTTTCCTCCAGGACCTGGGACCCAGGCCTTCGCTCCAGCCAAAGTCTGCCTTCTTCTTCTATGCTGCAGGCTCCGGCCAGAGTCTGCCACCTTCGTCTTCGCTGCAGACTCTGGCTGGAGTCTGCCATCTTCACTGAAGATTCAGGCTGGCGTAGGCCATCTTTGTCTTTGCTGCAGACTCTGGAGTCTTCAGTTTTCGTCTTCGCTGTGGCCAGAGTACCGCTCCTATAGATCCCTTCGCCCTCTGCCCCCCCGCCCCCCCCCTCACCCAGCCACTCTGCGCCTGGAGCAGCTGGGTGGCCACCATCTTTCTCCTAATTTGCATATTCCCTCCTGATTGGCTGGTGGACGTATCAGAGTGATGGTTAATTTGCATGTTTCTCTTTTATTAGTGTAGCTGGGGAATTCTTAAGAAGTTACTTATTAAATTTTGTTGTAAAAATATGGTGAGTAGAAAGAATATGCCCAGGATTTTATGTTGGAGACTTTGTTTAAAGTTGTGTGCCAGCACTTCTGGCAGTGTGACTTTGGAGGAATTATTTAACTTTTCTCAGCCTCATTTCCTCATCTGAAACATGGAGTTCTATTTCTTGGACTTGTGTGGGTTAAATAAAATAATACATAGTGTTCCTAGTATACTAACTGGCACACATTAGACACTTAAAACCATTTTCTTTTCATCTCTTAATATAAATAAATTCAAATATATATTTTTTATTATATAGCATCTCCCAGCTTATTTGCCACAAATGATTTACCAGTAACCTTAGGACTACTGATCACCTGGAAAATTTGACACATATTACTATGGCCATAAAGTTCTAGAACTTTGACTTGTTTTCATTTTAAAATTAAATGAAAGAGAGAAATAAAGTACCACATTCAAGAGTCCTATCCATTTCTGATTTAAAATCAAGCTTTGCTCAGAACAATATTTCTTTATCACCAATTCTTAAGAGGGTCAGAAAGGGATAATGAAGACAGCCAACTTAAGCTCCCATATATTCCAGTAGAGAACCCCATATACAGCTTCCATTACCACTCTGTTCAAGCACCTCTCAGTTCCTGAGTGATGGTGTCTCTTTTGAGGAATGGACTATTCTCTAAGACACTACAAATTGGGAGCAGGCCTAAGATTAGCCTCCTAGTTAGTTACTCATCTATTTCTGCCCAACTGGTGTGGATCTGCCCCTAAAAGAGTATCAATCAGTGTATCACCTCAAATTAAAGCCACATGGATAAAATGCTGCTAAAAGTTATAAAGCCCCCAAAGAACCCTCCCCACCCCAAAAACTTAAAAGAGAAATTCTCTTTTATTCTGATTAAATTAATAGGTCAGTCCTAGGTTGCATTAATTTAAAAGATAAATCAACAGGGGAGGAATCCAAGATGGCGGCATAGGTAAACACCTAAACTGCTGCCTCCCACAACAATTTAAACTGCAACTAAAAGACAAAACGTCTATCACCCAGAACCACGGGAAAGCTGGCTGAGTGGAAGTTCTACAACTAGAAGGAAAGAGAAAAGAGCATTGAGACGTGCACGAGCGCTGAAAAGCTGAGGTACGGAGGCGTGTGATCCGGGCTGGCGGTGGGCGACTGGGTGCAATGCTTTTTTCAACCTGAACGGAGACAAGCCCCCAATTGCTCTGAAATCCAGTCTCTGGGGAGACGCGGGGGACCCAAACTCCTACGGGGAGAAGCTGGACTGTCTGCCAGTGAGGGTGGCTTGCTTGCAGAGCTGCGCGCAGGAATAATTGTTTACGGCACTGGGGCACAGGACTCCAAGACGCGGTCGGGGACACAGAGCCGGCTTACTAGCAGCCATTGCTGTTTGCCACGCCCTAACCTAGTGACGCCCTGAGACCCCACCCCACACAACCTACAAACCCACCCAAGCTCCAAGCAGCTCAATTAGCATAAGAAAGCCTGCCCTATCACAGCTTAACCTAGAAAACTTGCAGCCCGGGTCAGACAGCTCCAAAACCTCCAAACCCCAAGCAAAGAGGGGAAAACTGCAGCTCTCACTGTAGCTCCTGCTGAGTGGCCTCAGACAGTAGCTGACCTGCACCCAATTGGAGATCCAGAAGCCAGTGTACCTAGTGGTCAGTGTGAGATGCCAGATTTCAACTCCTCACATCCATAAGTGACACATTCAAGAGGCAGACTCAGTGAGCACCAAAGCCCCACTGAAACAAGTCCTGCCCCATAAGCGTGTCTTCAGCGCAGCACTTCTTCCATTATAGACACAGGGAGTGCTCACAGCTAATTGGCCTGGAGGTCAATTCCTCCCAGCGTACCAACAGCAATTCAGGCTTAACTACACCAAGACTTTGCACTCAGCCCACAAAGGGGTGAACCAAGAGCATCCACATCAGGTGATTGGGGAGGCTGAGCTACTGCCCCCTATAGGTCACCTACCACACAAAGCCACTCCATCAACACAGGGAAGCAGCCAAAATGCAGAAACAAAGAAACATGTCACGAATGAAAGAAACGGAGGAAAGCAAACTACTGGATGACACAGAGTTCAGAATCACATTTATAAGGTTACTCAAGAATCTTCTAAAAACCGCCGAGAAACTTGGTGACACTTCTGAGGAGCTTAGTGAGACCTTCAAGGACCTTAATGAGAATGCCAAAAAAATGGAAAAGGATCAGTCAGAAATGAAGCATACACTGTCTGAAATAAAGAATATACAGAAATTCAACTGTAGATCAACATACCCCAAGAATCAAACCAAAGATCTGAAATATGTGGAAACAAAAAACATCCAACCAGAAAAACAAAAAGAAAAAAGAATCCAAAAATATGAAGATAATGTAAGGAGCCCCTGGGACAACTTTAAGCGAACCAACATCCGAATTTTTGGGGTGCCAGAAGAAGGGAGAGAGCAAAATATTGAAAAACTATTAGAAGAAATAATGACAGAAAACTTTCCTTACCTGGTGAAAGAAATAGACTTACTGATTTCTCGGCAGAAACTATGCAGGCCAGAAGGGAGTGGCAAGAAATATTCAAAGTGATGAACAGCAAGAACCTACAACCAAGATTACTCTACCCAGCAAAGCTATCATTCAGAGTTGAAGGTCAGATAAAGAGCTTCACAGACAAGAAAAAGCTAAAGGAGTTCATCGCCACCAAACCAGGATTACATGAAATGCTGAAGGATATTCTTTAAGAAGAAGAAGAAGAAGAAAAAGGTAAAGATAAAAATTATGAACAACAAAATGACATCAAATACATACCTACCAACAAGTGAATCTAAAAATCAAGTGAATAAAAAATCTGAAGAACAGAATGGACTGGTGAATATAATAGAATCAGGGACATAGAAAGGGAGTGGACTGATGATTCTCAGGGGAAGCAAGTGTGAGGGGTGCGGGAAGAGATTGGACAAAAATCTTACTCCTATGGATGAAGACAGTGGCGGGGGGTAAGGGCATGGGGTGGGGTGGGGAATCAGGTGGAGGGGAGCTATGGGGGGAAAAAAAGTGGAACACCTGTAATAATCTGAACAATAAAGATTTAATTAAGAAAAAAAAAAGATAAATCAACAGCATAAAAGTTAAACAGCAAAGTTCCTTTCTTGCTTGCTCCTCTTAAACATGACTTATTATTTAAAAAATAAACAAATCTTTGTAAGCTATACAACTAATTCAGACTTAAAAGTGACTACATAAATGTTTTACTTTGTTCTTGTCAAAAAAGAAATTACCTGCCTTTTTCTAGATCATACAAAACATAATAAAAGCTTCAGACAATATAAGAAGATATAAGAATAAAAATCACTGTGAATTTTCCTATTATACATTACAACCTAATTTCTGCAACTCTACCTTAGTTTAGATCTACATCAGTGGGTCTTAATCTGGGCAATTTTGTCCCTCAAGGGACATATAGCAATGTGTGGGGGCCATTTTTGGTTGTCACAAGTGGAGGGAGCATCTACTAAATAGAGGCAGGCCAGGAATGCTGGAAAACACTACAATACACAGGATAGTGTCCCTCACAATAAAGAATTAGTTTGGCTCAAACATCAATAGTGCCAAGATTGAGTGTACATTGCCATGTAACTGAATATTTCTACTAGCCTATATGTCTTCCTAACTCTTGTCTTATCACTCCTTCCCAAACTTATCAGATTGATCTTCCCAAAGCAGTGCTTTCATTACAGAACTAGAGGCTCAGTGCACAAAATTTGTGCACGGGTAGGGTCCCTACGCCTGGCTGGTGATCAGGGTCGATTGGGGCCTTCTGGCTGCCGGCCAGGGCCTTCTTTCCCCCGGTTGCCAGCTGCGGCCTTCCTTCCCCTGGCTGCCTGCTACCAGCTGGGGCCTTCCTTTGTTCCATGCCGCCCCCTGGTGGTCAGCACATGTCATAGTGAGCGGTCGAACTCTCAAGGGAACAATTTGCATATTAGCCTTTTAATATATGATTCTTCTGTTCAAAATCTTCAATGGCTATTTATTACAATACATTAAATCTAAACTCCTGAGCCTAGATTTTAAGTTCCCTATAACCTGATTCAACCTGGCTAGTAAAACTTATCTCTTGCTCTTCTCAATTTCCATTCTAGCCAAGGCTATAATATTCTATTGTTCTCTTGTTCCTAAATACCACTCTCAACTTTGGGCTTTTGCTCATGCCATTTCATGCCAAGAATGTTCTTCCTCTTCTCTACCAATTCAAACCCTTCCCATCTTTCTAAAGCTTTAAGTTCTACTCCTCCAAGAAACCTTCCTGTTTTTCCGGTCTGCAAGTATTTCTTTCTGAATTTATTATTATCTGTGCAACCAAACACATACTGACTTACAACATTATCCAATTGTTCCTGCTAAGCATTTTTATCTTCCCACCAAGACTAGACCCTTCAAAAGATCAGAGGTTGTATCTCTACATTTCTATTGGCTGATTTCACAAATCTCCAACTCAATTTGTACAAGACAGAATTTTTAATTGTCCTCCTTTAAACTGTCCTCTTCCACAAAGGATTCTCCATTTATAAATGGCACCACCAAAATGAAATCCAGGCAGCCATCATTACCGCTTCCATCCAATCAATAGTTGGTTTATCTCCAAAACATCTGTTGAATTTATCTACCTCTTTCCTACTCCACTGCTACCATTTTAGTCTGTTACCTTCATCCTTAGACTGTTTTTATTTTTGCCTCCCTCCTCCCATTACAGTCTTAAAGTAGCCAGAGAGATCTTAACATCTACATAAGATCACATCAACCCTCTGCTGAAAATCTTTCAATAATTTCCCATTATCCTTGCAATGAAAATGGCCATTACTATGCAACTCCAGCCACATCGGCCCTCTTTCAGTTCTTCCAATGCCAAGTTCTGCTATGTCTTAGGGACTTTGCACATACTGTTTTCTCTTAATGCTCTTCAAATTACTGTTTCTTTCTCAGCCTTCAGATCTCAGCTTCAATGTTATTTGCTCCAAAAGGTCTTTTCTGACACTTTGTAAGAAAGTTTTTGAGCTTTTTTATATTCTTCTGTGCTTGGCACATAGCAGGTGCATAACATTCTCTCCGATTTGATTTTTCATTGAGGCTGCTTCTTAACTTTTTGTCATTTTGCATTACCTCTTTTGGTGGTCCAATTACAAATCTGATACCTGGGCTTGAGTCAGGGCCCTGCTATTATTAGATGTCTCTCCTAACATCGTATTTTTAATGTCCTTCTTATGACAGTAAATATTAATTTGTGACTATTTTTGTAATTCATTCTCTCTTAACAGATCATAAACATAAGGAATGTATCAGAACACTAGTCCATAAAGGAATTAAATTATTATGTATTTACAATGATTTCTTCCTCCTCCCCCAAAGCTTAATCTCTCAGTCTAGGTACTATGTAGCACTGTCTTCAGGATACTATATTGTATCGGTGGACTGAAAAAGGGGACACATACTAAACCTGATGAGCTCAGGGGAAGCCTGCATGCAGGGCCTTACAAACTCAGAGATTGAAAGTAACCACATAGGTGCTTGCTTCCACAGCACATATACTAAAATTGGAACGCTAACAGAGAAGATTAGCATGGCCCCTGGGCAAGAATGACACGCAAATTCATGAGGCGTTCCATATTTTAAAAAAAGAAATTGTATAGGATGGTCTGAACATAATTCCTAACTAAAAGTTGAGTCATGGTGGGTAGTCACATCCTAGGCTTGTAGCTTCCTTGACAAAATTCAATTTTTATCTTAATTAAGCCTGTCTATTGTTTTTTTTTGCAGCTAAGATAACATTCCCTAGGAATGTCAGAGTAATCCCCTTTTTTCTCAGGTTATAACTCTCACCAGAACATGACACAACTGAACCCTCTTATTTTTATCTTGTTCTCCAAATACCATCTCTATGTGCTATAAACATTCACTGTTTACCCTATACCCACCAATATAAAAGAAGTATGGGCCCGTTTTCCACTTTACCCAATTTCAAAGATTTCCCTGCTTTGCTTTCTCCTGCCCTCTTCATCTATCACCAATGAATTCCATGTAACCCATGTTACAGCTCCTCCTTTGATATGTTAACAGTATAAAATAAGCTGTAAAACTGCCATTCTCAGGAACATTTTCTCAATCTGTTGAGATTTTGCTTTCAGGCAATTATCATCAGTTTGGCTCAAATAAACTCATAAAAATTATCTAAAGGTTTAGATGTTTCTAATATTAACATACCTAAATATAAGATAATCTACTTTCCAAAAGAAAAATCCATAACAAATGTATTTCATCTAACCTAAATATAAAATTTTTGAATGAAGATCAAATAGTCCAATGCCTATTGATTTATCAATTTAGATACAAATATATACTTTTAAAATCACAAAATATATTTAGAAATTCCATTTTTTTTCTATTCTCACTGAATAGAATAATTTTACCAAAATTGTTCACATACGTTATTGACATCAATCAAGCCTTTGGGGGAGGGATGGTGTCATCTAAAACCATTTTCCTGAATACACCACCTTCAATGTTATTTGAAATATAGTACTCTGAATCCATATTATTTGCTGTCCCTGTACATCTTATCCCAAGCCAAAAGCACTCCTTCACTACATAATGACCTCTAAAACGATATTAGGTATATAGTACCCACTTACTAAACTTGCTTAATTAGTAAGGCGATTTTTACAAGGCTTTTTTACAACTTCATCCAACATTTCTGTGAACTGATAAATCTATTAAAATGTCTGTTTTTTAAAATCAATTTCATCAGGTAAATTTTATAAACATCCAAATTAGCACCAATTGAAGTCACTTAGGCTTGTGTCTTTCCCAAACAGTTATATTAAAAAATGACAGCCCTAGCCAGTTTGGCTCAGTGGATAGTGTTAGCTTGCAGACCAAAGGGTCCTGGATTTGATTCTGGTCAAGGGCACTTACCTTGGTTGCAGGCTCCTCCCCAGCCCGGGCCCAGGGCTCCGCCAGGAGGCAACCAATCGATGTGTTTCTCTCACATCGATGTTTCTGTCTTTCCCTCTCTCTTCCACTCTCTCTAAAAAAATCAATAGAAAAATATCCTTGGGTGAGGATTAACAAAACAAACCAATAAAATATCAATAAAAACTTATTTTTAAAAAAAGACAAAATTTCTGTCTCATAATAGGAGAGATTTTTGTAAAGACTTGGGGACGAAAATTTTGCTACCACCAAATATATCTTTTTGTGATATTGATTTTTAAGCTGATTATTAAGAAACAAAAGACTCAGAACCTTTGACTCCCCTCCCTTACCTATTTAAAGGAATTCAGATAGTTTATACTGTGATGATACCTTATCATCACAATATAAACTTAATGTGGCAGAAAGTGAGAAACCTAGCAAAGCCTTTTTGTTGAGCTTCCTTCTGTGTCCCACTGTTTCTGTGTGGACCAGCAAAAATGTGTTCCCCACGTGTTTGCTCTTTCTTGTTTACCTGTAAATTGCCTACTTTTTCCTTTGAAATCCCAGGCCCCTGCCCCCTTCACCTTTAACCAAAATGGCATACACACCTCAATTGTTCAATTCATCTTTGGGTCCCATTCTTGCAGCACCACCCCATGTACACCCACAATAAATATTGGACATTTCCTTGTTAATCTGTCTCATGTTAATTTGATTATTAGCCCACCTAGAAGAACTTGAAAGGTAGAGAGAGGGAAAGTTGGTTTTTGGAACCCCAAAGACAAGTAATACTTTTCTATCAGAAATAATTTGGAGGAGCTATATTTAGGTTCACATGTTTATCAAACTGGCTATTCCACATTAAAACTTTGAAGAAAAAAGTCCTGGCCAGTGTGGTTCAGTTGGTTGTCCCGTGCACTAAAGAGTGGAGAGCAGGAGGTAACCCATCGATGTTTCTCTCCTCTCCCTTCTACTCTCTCTTAAAAAAAAAAAATCCATGGAAAAAATATCCTCAGGTGAGGATTAACAACAACAACAATAATAAACCCCTAAGAGTATTACTACCACAAATACTTTTAGGGAAAAAGAGGAAACCCAAGAAGTACTATCTACTAAAAAGCTACATATTTCTTTTATTCACCATGCTTTTATACAAGTTGAAATTATTAAACAGTGGTTATAAGCTAGCAAAACAATTAGTTTATCATTTTAGAAGACTTTTGGGGCCAGAGGAGGCAAAATGCATCAATTCTTAAGACAAAATTACAAGAATATGAAACAAATTAAACAACTTGAGTGCTCTACTTATCCATTTAAGGTACAGACAGCAACTTCTAATTTCATGTGAGGCCTCAAAAACATAATCTTAAATGGGACTTTTTACTAGTAAGAGGAATTTGGATGTTAAGAAACAGCTTTAGGCCCTGGCCAGGTGACTCAGTTGATTGGATCATTGATCCTATACACCAGAGATTTTGGGTTCAATTCCTGCTCAGGGCACATACCTAGGTTTCGAGTTCGATCACCAGTGGGGTCGTGTATGGGAGGCAACCAAATGATGTTTCTCTTTCACATCCAATGTTTCTCTTTCTTTCATATAGATGTTCTTTCTCTCCCTTCCTCTCTAAAAAAAAAAAAAAAAAAAAAAAAATTCAATAAAAACATATACTCGGGTAAGGATTAGAAAAGGCAAAGGAGCCCTAGCCAATTGCTCAGTGGTTAGAGCCTCAGCCCAGGGACTGAAGGGGCATGGGTTCCATTCTGGTCAAGGGCACGTACCTCAGTTGCAGGCTCGATCCCAGCCAGGGCACTTGCAGGAGACAACCCATTGATTTGTCTCTCTCACATGGATGTTTCTCTCTCTCTGTCTCTCCCCCGCCCTTCCTCTCTCTCTAAAAATCAATGGAAAAAAATCTCCTTCAGTGAGGATTAAACAACAACAAAAGAAAAACTTTGGAAACACTGGTACAACTTATAAACAGAGAAACTTCCTAAAATAAAATCCCACATTATATTAACTCAAACAATAATAGCTGCTATCTGTAAAGAGCTGGAGAAGCCAACGAGGAGAAATGGATATTTTATCCTTTGAAGAAAAGTCAAGGAAATACGAAAATCGTGATGTATTAAAATATTTACTCTTTAGTTATCAAAAGCCTATTAAGGGTAATATGAATTATTTTCTAAAATCGGCTTGCTTTATAACTTCAAAATAAACAAAGTCCATGACTAAAAGACAGCAGTTGATAGAGATCAACTCTTCTAATCAAGTCAAGATCAAATGGTCGGTTGAAAGTCTCCCAGACCGGTCCATCATCAAGGGACAAATGACTGGTTTCTTCAGATGGCAGGGGGGGAGGAGGAATGATTTGGCACTGCTTCGCACACTTAAAATCCCATAGGATTTCTTCCATGCCCTCTGAGCACTGTGCATCACAGCGTACCTTGGTGTGGTAAGGAGTGTGAAATGATGGAAATACCATTATTTGCCTTTCATTTCCGGAACGCCGTATCAACACTGAAACACTCCTGATCCCCATCAGAGGCCACGGAAAAAACTCAGATCTGCGGTTTCCACCCTCGCCCCTGGTCTAGGTGTTTGAACCTCAGCACCGGGCCTTGGAGTTCTCTTCTGAGATCATTGTTCAGTGGGAAACTCACTGCGAGAAAAGCAATGTGGGCTAGTACGTCTGTTACCAAAATAGAAATTAGTATTAAAAATACCGATCCTACCCTCCCTCTACCTTCTCACAGAAAAGAAAAATAAAACCAACCCTCACCCCCCGCAAACTTGCCCCACCATTATGAAGATCTTACAAGCTCTGATCAAATGTGCTTCCCAATCATCCCTCAGGTAACAGAGCACCTGGAGCGAGCTTTCGCCCCTACGCCCCAATCTCTCACCCGAGCCGGGGCCAGGCCCCTACACTGACAGGAGGGGCTAGTAGCCGGACATCGGCTCGGAGGAGAAGGGAGGTATGTATTATGGCCAAACGCCGCTCACACTAGGGAGAGAAGTAACATAGGGCCAAGAGGTAACACGGCTTAGGTTGCGGGCAAGGCCTCTGAACTGACGAGAAGACAGGCAGGACCCGGCATAAGGGGAGGCGGGAGAAGAGCCCGGCCTAGGCCGCACCAGGCCGCGGAGTAGCCGTACGCGGCTTCCCGACTGGGGCCGCGAGCCAAGCCTGAGAGAAAAGAGTTATCATTACCTGGACGGGTTCCTGCAGCACCGTCATCCTTGAGGCTCAGGCCCACTTTCTGCAGTGCTTCAGGCCCCCCCCCGCAGTGGCTCCGGCCCGGCCAGCCCCGGCTCATTTAAACTCACCAGCGACCGTTACCGGGGGATGGGGGCGGCCGAGCGATTGCCGAGCACCTCCGAGCGGGACACGGAAATACCCGAAGTGGAGAGACCCACGCGGGAGCCAGACGAAAAAGCCCGAAAGAGGCCGGAAATACCCGCAGTGAATCGGCTAAGGAGGAGACCGTTGCCGGAAATTGTCGAGGGTCACCGGAAACTACCGAATCTGACCCCCAGCGCATAGGTTCCTCTTCTCGGCCACGCCTTTACTCACGCACGCCACGCCCAATCGCCACCCAAGGCTGGGCCACGCCCAAACGGCAATCAACGGGCTGGGGGAGAGGTGCCTGAGCGGGCGGGGAGAGTTACGCGGCCTTGCTGCCTTCTCGATTGGCCCCTCAGCCTTTCCGTATTGGTACTTGATAGATTAAGCAAAGGGTAAAACTCGAGAGGTTGGGGCTGACTTTTAATTAATTAAGAAGTATTTACTTGTTGAGTTTAGGTCATTCATTCATTCCAGAAGTACCTACCTGTTCATGGCTCAGACGGAAATAGGAAATTTGGAAGGATTGCCACCCTCCAAAATTTTAGTATGGCCCCTGTTTTCAAAGAGATTACAGTCTCTTTTAGGGAAGAGCAATGTGACAAAGTGCTGCATTATGTGGTACCCATTATAAGTGATGTAAAAGTTCAGAGAAGAGGAAAATTAATTGGGATTAAAATGAGAAATGTTTCACGGAAGGAAAAAGGGAGATAGACTGTGCTTTGAAGGATGGTTAGAATTAGAAGAAAAGAGAATGTGCATGAAGGGGAACAAAAATGAGATCAGTCTGGTAAGAGTTAAGGCATTAACTGGAAATATTTAAGGGACCAGATCTTGGAAAATCTCAGAAGGCAGACAGAAATTTTTTAAAATATATTTTATTGATTTTTTTATAGAGAGGAAGGGAGAGGGATAGAAGGAAACATGGATGAGAGAGAAAGATCAATCAGCTGCCTCCTGTATATCCCCTACTGGGGATGTGCCGGCAACCAAGGTACATGCCCTTGACTGGAATCGAACCTGGGACCCTGCCATCGGCAGGCCGACCAAACCAGTTAGGGCAGAAAATTTTTTTTTCTTTTCTTAAAAAATATGGAATGCTTCACGAATATGGGTGTCATCCTTGCGCAGGGGCTGTGCTAATCTCTGTATCATTCCAATTTTAGTATATGTGCTGCGGAAGCTAGCACAGACATTTTTTTGTCTTAATTGAGGAAGCATTCTGGTGTCTGGGATAGAGTTGTGGAATTGGAAATCCAGAGGCTTCATTTTGAATTTAATCTCTGGCACTAACTAGTTTTGGGTCCTTAGGCAAGTTATAGTGTCTCTGAACTTTTATTTCCTTGGTCTGGAAAAATGATTACGAGAATTAAATGCATACGTATGTGGCTGTATCTAACACACATAGTAGACTCTCTCAAATTTACTTCCTGCTCCCTTCCCTCAACAATGTGTGAACCAGAGAAGTATTAAACTTTGTTTTTCAGTAGATGAAGAAAACAGTTTTTGTTGGTTAATTTTCTAGTCAGAATATCTCTAGACTAGATGTGGTACTCACAGTATATTCCACTGGTTGGAAATTTCCCTTTCTGGTTCTCAGGTTTTATGCAAATGAAATCAAGTTAGAATGGTCACTCCCTTCCTTTGGGTAATGTTGGAGGGAAGTCTTTTTAAAAAAAAAAAAAACACACCACTTGACAGAGCTGGATCCACCACCACCCACTCTCGTCACTGTTTATGTAGTTGTAGCCCCATAAAGGGTAGGTGCTAAGGTGATTTTCTGCTGCCCTGTTTTTTTTAGCAGGGTTATGCTGGGTGAATTAGAATGGGAATAGTCTTCTATACTGTACAGTACAGTAGTCACTAGCTATTTAAAATTTAGTAAAAATCAAGTAAAATTAAAAATGAAGTTCTTCTGACGCCCCAGTTACATCCCAAGAACTCAATAAAAAATATGTGGTTAGTAGTTCCCATATTGAATATTGCAGATATAGAATATTACCATCATTGGCCTGACTGGGACTTAGAGTATCCAAGATAGCTTCACTCACATGTTTGAGGGCTTGGTGCTAGCTGTTGGCTGAGCCTCTAAATTCTTCTCCACATCTCATCCTTGGCCTCTCATCAGTCATTAGTTTAGCTCTAGCTTCTTGACTTGGTGGCTGGCAACCAATCAGGTGAAAACAGAAGCTGTGGGGCCCATTAAGGCCTGAGCCTGTAAGTCAAACTCCATCACTTCTTGTTGGTCAAAGTAAGATGCAGGGCCAGCCTGCATTCAATAGACTGCACCTCTTGATGGGAGGAGTGGCAAAGTGACACTGCAAAAGGTATTGTCCAAGGGAGAGCTTGATTGTTGAGTCATCTTTGGGAATAGCCTACCAGGTATGAAGACGAGAGAATCTGGTAAGATTTGGAAATGGAAAGGAAGGAATGAGTAAGAGATATCACTCTTAAAATTTGACGCATTTAACTGAACACAACACTCCAGATTTACTCTAATTAATTCAGCATGCAGCAGAACTATTGCTTTTATTATCTGGACACTTCTATTAAAGTAGACGAAAATTCTATTTACATTTTTTAGCAGTTACATGACACTTTGCTCATGTTAAGCTTGTGTTCATTTTACAAACACAGCTCTTTTCCACACAATATGCTGCCAAACCAAGTCTTGTACTTGTGCAATGGATTCTTGTAAACTTAAATGTAGGAACTTACAACACAGAATACACATAAAGATGATATTTTTTGTGTGTGAAAATGTGTATCATGAGTCAGCATTTGAAGAGTCTGTGATGCTTGGCACTCTGGCTCTAAAGCTCAGCATTTGCCTAAAGCTTTTTTCCTCCACCCACCCCTAAAAAATGGCATCTCTTTTCTGACTGTTATTCACTGGGCTAATACATCTATGTGGTTTTCTACTCATCCACAGCAAGACCACATTGTTGGAAGTTGTGCTTTGATGCAATTTTTTAGAGAATTTTTACTTCTTTTCTCTGTTCCTGATTGACCTACTTAAGCTCACCATCACTTAAACTCACCATCCAGCAAGCACTTGGGCATCCTGCTGCCATCCATTATCCACATATGTTTAGCTAGATATGGAGCTGGGTTACAATAAGCATCATTCCAAACATGGTAAATGATCATTGCTTTTTAGCCTGCCTCTGGGCCTGTTTCATGTACAATCAGATGGAGGCCAGCATTTAGGAAACTATTCAAGAAGCTAAACATGGTATCTTTGCCAAGATCCAGGTACCCCTGAAACACAGCCTAGAGATAAGCTTACTCTTCTCAATTCCTTCAGTCCTCTTGATCTGTGCCCTTCTTCCCCGCCTCCCTTTTTCCCACACTGTGCCCTTCTTTTATCCCTCTTGCATGATACCTTTTATCCTCCTTATATTATCTGACCTTAAGGCTCTTTCCTCCCCACGTTTGCTTGGCTGTGTTTGGATAAGGAACCTCTAAGGAAATAATTAAGGTTAATGAGGTCAGAAGGGTGAGGCCCTGGTCCAACAGGATTAGTGTTCTTATAATAAGAAGAGACACCAGAAAGCTCACTCTTTTTTTCTACCACCCTCCCCTATGCACGTGCCCTGAGGCAAGGGTCATGTGAGGACATAGTGAGAAAGTATCTACAAGTCAGGAAGAGGGCTCTCACCAGAAACCAAATTTGCTAGCACCTGGATCATAGATTTCTAGTGTCCAAAATTGTGAGAAATTTCTGTTGTTTCAGCTGCCCAGTCTGTGGTATTTTGTTATAGCATACTGAGAAGATTGATACCATTGATTATTTATGTATTGTCTTTTAAGGGAAGGCCAAGTAATATTTCTCCTATTGTTCTTTGAAAAGCATTACATTTGGTAGATGCTTAAAAAATACTGACTGATTAAAGTGCAAGTCTTTACACATAATAGTTCTTCCTAAAATACTTCTCTCTCTCTCTCTCTCTCTCTCTCTCTCTCTCTCTCTCTCTCTAGAGACCCAGTGCATGAAATTCATGCACTCAGGGGGGGTGGTCCTTCAGCCCGGCCTGCACCCTCTCCCAGTCCAGGAGCCCCATAATTGATCACCCTGCAGAGGGGGGCCCCGCCCACCACTGCTGGTCAGGTAGCCTGGGCCTCCCTCTTTGGGGCAATCATGGGGCTATGGTGGGGCCTCCTGACCAATCGCATTGCATCAGCCTTGGCAGTGGCAGTCAGTGCTGGGTTACCGCGGTGCCCGTGACCCAGGAGGAACGGAGAGGTCAGCAGTTCAGCCCGCTCACCAGTCCCCACCCACCCAAGCCTGCTGCATGTGCAGCCTGGCATTCAGTTGTCTGTTTGGTTGTTTTGGACATTACGGACCCTGGCTCTTTATATATTAGAATATGCATATATATATGTATATATATATACACACACATACATATATATATACACATATATGTATTCTATATATAATATTTATATATGTATATATACATATATAATATATTTAGAATATATATGTGTGTGTATATATATATATATTCTAAATATATTTTTATTGATTTCAGAGAGGAAGGGAGAGGAGAGAGAGAAACATCAACAATGAGAGAAAATTATTGATCAGCTGCCTCCTGCATGCCCCACACTGGGGATGGAGCCCACAACCCGGGCATGTGCCCTGACCAAGAATGGAACTGTGACCTCCTGGTTCATAGGCCAATGCTCAACTACTGAGCCACGCTGGCTGGGCTCTCCTTACTCTTTAGCTAAATTCTTATCCTTCAGGCTGCAGCTTTAATATCATATCCTCAGAATATCCCCTATTCTACCTAATCTAAATTATTAGCTCTACCTTATAATTCTCCCTCACCACATTTTTGTTCTTTTCCTTCATGGTATATATGGCAGTTTTAATTATTTTGTTTAATATAAGTTCCACAAAGGCAGGGACTTTGGCTCGCCATGATGTTCTCATCACCTAGCATGGTGCCCTGCACAAATATAAGCAATATTAAAATATTATAAATATATCTGATTATTAAATAACTTTACCACTTAATTTTATCTCTTATGCTTTTATGAATAACCCTTTCTGCATCTAGAAACATTCTGGCCTTAAACATGAGTCCTTAAGGGAATTAAAGTCAAGGTAGCCTTGGCCAGTGTGGCTCAGTGGTTGAGCATCAACAATGAACCAGGTGGTCACAGTTCCATTCCTAGTCAGGGCACATGCCCAAGTTGCGGGCTTGATCCTCATTGTGGGGTGTGCAGGAGGCAGCCAATCAATGATTCTTTCTCATCATTGATGTTTCTCTCTCTCTCTTCCTCTCTGAATAAAATTAAAAAAAGGACAGGGGAAAAGATAAACTATAAGCCAGTTAGCTTGCCTGGGGTGAAGGCTGTATAAGCTTGGTTGAACTGGTGGTGTTGAGGATAGTTGATAACCTTTGGGTTCCAGGCTGATGAGTTTAGATTTGATAAAATAGACCTACAGAGCTGCTGGTGGTGATTCAGCTGCTCATGAGAATGGAATTTGAGAAAGATTATGCTGACAGCTGAGGATTATGTGAATTGGAGGTAAGAATAGGGACCTGGAATGCAGCAAAGAGACTGCTAGGGAGTCTAGGCAGCTATAACTTTCTATTATTCTAGGATCGTAGATGGTTGAATGTGAAAAAAGATGGACAATGAAAATAGTTACTCATTTACAGTAAGAAATATTCTTATCCAATTCCTTCTCCTTAGGGCATTTGAATTCTAACCAGAAGTTCTCTTAGTGAGTACAAAACTTAAAACAAAAAGAATGAATTGAATGAAACTACTGGCTATTATCTCTTTTTCCTCAGAAGGTACATATCTGCCTGACTAAATAAAAAATATCTATATTACCTGGAGAGGATGTCCACAAAAGAATAGATTCTTTGTTTCTCCATTTTCTAGGTAGACTTTCATTTTTCTCTAAATAAGTTGCACAGCAATGGATCACAGACTTGATTATATTCCAGTGTTGAGTATACACTATAGTTGACTTGAATTATACTTTATTGTTTGTTTGCTTTGTGTATCACAAATATATGACCTGGAAGATAGTTGATGAACTGGGTTTAAAATATCCTGAGTTTGAAGTGCCTTAGGTGAGAATGTCCAAATGTCGATTGAAAATGTGAAGTTTGAATAATTTAGGAAAGAAGTTGGGACTGGAGATATATGTAGATTTTTCAGATAGAACTAAATGCATTCTTTTTGGTTATGTAATATTTTTGTGAGATTACTTATCAGAGCATTAAAACTATTTTTATATCTGCATCCTCCACACCAGACAGTGAGCTCCTTGGGGCCAAAGATGGCCTCTTATTCACTTTAGTAAAAATACCTGTAGGTGCTCACTAAGTGTTAGTTGAGTGAATGAACGAGGATAATCTGAATAAAAGAGAAACGGGTCAGTGGTAAAACTTTGGTGGCATAAGTACAGCAGGGAAGGCCTGGAGAGAAGACCACAATATCTAGCCCTAGAGAAGTCACTGGTGGAACATTAGGAAGGATGTCAGAATTTGAGAAGTAAAAGAAGAAGCTGGTGGAAAGGGAAACTAAGGGAAGAGGATCATCTTTAGCATTAAAAGCATATCCCCAAATGCTGAGAAAGAGTTCCTGCAAAGGGGTTCAGTTTCTTTTCCCTTATCAAGAGCCATCTTTGCTGAGGGTGTCAGGCCATCTCTTTCATTGATGCCTTCTTGCTTCCAGGCCTGGTAGGGGTCCTACCTCTCTCTGAGGGAACCTCTATCAGCTCTACCAGCTCCCACTGTTGCTTAGAGTAGTGTCCTGGCTTCTAGTCTCAGTTCTGCCATGATTCACAGTATGACCTTGGGCAAGTCACCTCCTTCTCTGTGGGCCTCTGAAGTCCCTTGCAGCTGTCAGGATGTCTGGGAGAACACAGTTTGGATGACTGGTGAGGATTCCAACTTGCTCTCTGCTGCTTTTCAACGATAAATCTCTTTGCCAAACACCAGCTGTCTTGCCCTCTGCTTTAGAACCCCAGGCAGACTCTAACCCACATGCTGTTGCACCCTTCCCAGTGTTCTCCTCCCACGATTCAGTTCACGGATATGTCACTAGGTGGCACTGTCCGGATCCCAGCACAGAAATTAGCTCCAACCATTTTGAACAAACATGTAGCATCCTCCACTGATGCTAAAGCAGTTGTGGAAATAAAGTTTAAGGGGTGATTAAAGTGCAGTGAGAGTCCATGCTACCATGGTCTTTGAAATTTTGACTTTAGACACCTTTCTACTCCTTTTCTGCCTTTACCTTTGTTGCTGTGGGCCTTATAGGTCAATGAGACTTCAGGTTATTCATTGCTTTTCCCCTCCTTCCTTGGTAGTAAAAGAATCTTAGATAGAGAGGATCAGGTTAATCATTCTCCTTGATTTATAGCTTTCTTTCATCAGTGGTCCGTGCAAGGTCTCTCTTGTTTAATTATTTATTAATCCCTTTTCTCTCATTGCCTCATCCCATTCAAACTACATTCATGTTGGGCAATCGTCAGTTATTTTTAATGTGTATTTTTGTTTGTTTGTATGTGTGTTTTTTGTTTGTTTTTTGTTAATCCTCACCCGAGGATATTTTTTTTCCATTGATTTTTAGGGAGAGTGGAAGAGAGAGGGAAAGACAGAGAGAAACATCAGTGTGAGAGAAACACATCGATTGGTTGCCTCCTGCACGCCCTAACCAGAGCTCAGCCAGGGAGGAGCCTGCAACCAAAGTATGTGCCCTTGATCAGAACTGAACCCAGGACCCTTTGGTCTGCAGGCCGATGCTCTATCCACTGAGTCAAATGGCTAGAGCTGTATGTGTTTTTGAATAATGGTTCTAGTATGCTTCTAGTATGCATGTATTTAAATTATTAGAATAACATATTTTATTTAACCCAGGACAGCCAAAATGTTATAATTTCAACATATAATCAGTATAACGTTTACTAATGAGATGTATTGCATCCTTTATTTGGTCTTCAAAATCTGTGTGCTTTATTCTTATAGTACATATCAATTTGAATGCTAAATTTTTATCAGAAATACTTGATCTGCATTTAAAGTTTATAAAATTTACAGTTGATAAAGTTGATTTACATACCTAAATTGTTCCAAGTATACTTTAAAATTTTCCAATAATTGAATCAAGTACAAAAAGTATTTCCCTTTAGTATTCTCATCCAAATTGACAAAATTGTTTTATCTATTTGAGAATTGACTTGACTTTGAAGTAAAAGCATACAAATTTCAAAACTACATCCAAGTTAAGTAAATTCACTCATTCTTGTGTCAATTTAGTATCACTAGCATGAAATTCAGGAGATTGCTTAAATGGAAAAACAATTCTAAATTTAGTAATATCAACAAAACATTTAAACCTTTCTTGTGGTTTTTACAGCCAGTTTATGTAGTGCTGTTGATTTTAATTAAAATCACGTTTTCTAACATAAATATGCATCATGAGAGGTTTCTATGTTAGCATAAATTCTTGTACCTATCTTGTTAAGTCACACACACAAAAAAACACTTTCTTTCATCGGAGCTTCAATTTTAACCTTAGGGGAGGTGCTTCTAAGATTGCAATTCACCTGCCCTGAGCGTTTAAGAGATGAAGCGGGGAAACAACTGGTCAAGTCTGGTTGCCGCTTACCTGTTTTTCATCAGGTCCTCACCAGCACAGCGCATCTCCAGTGCCCTGGTGCTAGCCTCACGGGCACCTGGATCACAGGCTGAGTCACACAGGTGAAGGGGCATCGCTGTTTGTTCTAAGGCAGTGGTGGATGAACAGAGAGATCAGAACATCAGAGCTCCTTTTCTTTTCTATCATTCCACACCCATACCCGGCCCCCTCCTGCCCGAAACCAAAGCCACCCCTCTACCACACGCACCCGTTTGAAACATCGGTATTTTCTCGTGATAATTCTTCCATGGTTGATCTTGGGAGAGGGAGCAGTGGTCGCATTAGTTCAATCAGGACTGAAGCTTAAGGATTTTGAGCACTTGCCCTGTGCTAGACACTGTTGTTAGCATGTTATCCGTGTGAACTCATTTAATCCTCACAACAGCCCTATGAGGTTACATGAGCGGTCCCACTTGATAGATGGGAAAACTGAGACATGAGGAAGTTAATTAGCTTCCCTCGTGAACTAACCTGTTCAGGACTCTTGCCCTGGCAGTCTGAGGGCTCCTGAGTGGGCCCTCTTAACCTCTCCCTTGTATCATAGGCTGATTTACCCAGCATCCTTTATGGACCGATTAACGAAGTATTGGCCAGGTCTGCCCCGTGGTGTCTAGCTTATGAGATATTGGCTAGAAGAGAGGAAGGAGGGTGACAAGGACGAGGCATTAATGGCCAGCCCTGCTGTCAGCAGCATTTGAGCCCAAGCTGGAGACTATAATGTATGTCTCTCAGGGCAGGACACAGGCTCTGCGTGGTTAGAGGTGAAGGGATGAGGGTGAGTGAGTATGCATAAGCCCAGCCCTAATGAGGTCTGATGTCATTTCTCTTCTGTAGGGGGTTTGTCTCTGAATTTGACATGTGATGTAAACTGGTTGGTGTGAAATTCTGCCTGGGTATTCCATGAACTGAGTTTGAAGTCCTTCCCGAGGAAGCATTTGAGTGGGCCGGAATGACTCTGGCTCAGGAACCACTAGATGCCTCCCTAGGCAGTTGCTAGGCTGCCAGTACATGCTACTAGACAGGCCTCTTCACACTTCTGCCGCTTTCCTTCTCTCTTCCTTTGCTCTGGGTTGGTCAACATGTACTGGAGAGTCAGACCCTGTCATAGGCCCCGGGAAGGATTCTCTAGATGGATGAGATTTGAAGGTGAAAGTCAGTGACTACCAAGCAGAATGAAGATCATGAGAAAGTGAAACCTCTGACTCCAGTTACTGAGCTCTTAGGAACTGTGGGCGTCTTGCGTTTTAGTAACAACAAGGCTAGTGTCGGGTGTCTTGATTCTTGATGCAGGGCTCTTTCTGGTCCCTTCTGAAGTGCCAGACACTTTTTTAGCTGAGCTTGCTTAAAGAGAATTAGAAACGGATTTGAGGAGCATCTCTTCCCCCATTGGGTTGCCAGTGACCTAAGGTTTCAGGCAGACAAGCTCCTTATCTGCCTGGCCCCAGGGAGCTGCTACACGCTTTCTGAGCCACAAATATGGGTACCCAGCTGCTGCCCTGCCCCGGACCCCATTCCTTTCTACTTCTTCCTCATTCCTAAATCCATATTTTATACTCTCGTTAGCCACTGCTGCCTTCCTTGTCTCTCTCATGTGGACCCCTCTCCTGGATTTTTTTCCTGGGAAATGGGAGAGACCTGAGGACATCTCTAGCTTCATCTGCCTGGGAAAGCAAAAAGAAATGAACAGCCACTGCCCATAGGACACTGAATGTGTCCTATGTGCCAGAGATGGTTTGTGGGGCCTTACGGACATTGCTTCATGCAGATCTCACAACCACTGGGGAAGGAAATGTTTACTGTGGAAGGCCCTGAGAGGACCAGGCCCAAGGAAATGATGGCAAAGCCAGGATTCAGACCTATGCTTACCTGCCTCTAAAGCCCACACCCTTTCCGTGTTCCTGATGGCCCTTGAGCCCCAGCTTTCTAACCTCATCTCTCTGTTCCCAAGCAGACTGGGTATTTTTGCTTCTCCTTAGAATAGAAAGAAAAAAAGAAAGAAAGAAAGAAAGAAAGAAAGAAAGAAAGAAAGAAAGAAAGAAAGAAAGAAAGAAAGGGAAAGGAAAGGATCGCCTCCCAGCTCTATGTCTTTTGAAGATCACACTTCTTTCTAGAATGATTAGAATAACCTGTTTTTTAACTGGAAGGGAACAGATGAGAGCATCTCATTCAGTTATTTTAAAACTTTTAAACCATGGAACCATTTCTTAGAAAATTATCCTGGGCATATAAAGCACACAGGAGTGGTGCTGCTTGAAGTGGCAGCGGGTGGGGGAGCTCCAAAACCCGGCCTCTCTGCGTCCCTTGCAGTGGCAGTAAGTCAGGGAGCCGTAGGTGTCTGCTGAACACCACTTGAAAGCTCCTCCTCATCTCTTATTGAAGAGACAAGCAAGCTGAGGCCCAGAGAGGGGCAGTGGCTGGCAAAGTCAGGGCTAGGGCCTGGGTTGTCCAGGGTCTGGCCTGCAGCTTTCTCCAGAAACCCCAGCTTGTGGATCTCTGTAAGCCCTGCGGGACACCTGATCCTGGAAGGGGAAGAGAGTGGGGAGAGGCCCGGCTTCCTCTTTCTTCCTTCCTCATCAACAACCTGAGTCCCCAACCTCCTGGGGAATAAGGTAGTCACGGAGGGGTCAGACAGGGAAACGGGAAGGATGCAGGCAGAGGCACCCAGGAGCAGGTGACAAGGACTCAGAGAGAAGGGGAGGCCGAAGAAGAGGAAAGGGGAGGGGAAAAGAGCCAAGGAGCCTCCACACCAGCCCAGGACCAGGGCTAGCCTATGGTTTGCACTCTGGCCTTGCTCTAGTAGCCCCTTGGGCAAGTCCTGGTCCATCCTCACCCTCAGTTTCCCTTGAAGGTTCATCACCCACCGGCAGTGAGCGCAGGTATAGATTCCAGGAGGAGCAGGGTGTTGTCAGAGCACAACACACAGGGTAGAATTAGATGCTCAGCTCTGCCTGTGTGTCTTGAGGTAGCTCCAAGGTCTGCCTGGGTTTAGATTCCTCATCTATAAAACCAAGTGGGAGGGGACGCTCTCTAAGTGCCCTTTGGGTTCCGAAAGATCTGGGACCTGGGGCTGTGCTTAGGGAGCCTGGGACTGGGCAGATTGCAAGCTTAGGAGCTAACAGGGACCAGGTGCTACATAGTCTAGCAATCTGGTTTTACAGGCGAGGAAACTTGGCCTACAAAGGCCAAACGACTTTCCTGCCTTTCTCGGCATGATTTCCTTTTATCCTCTGAACTACAGTCTCGGGATTCAGCTCAAAACAATTCTGTGCAGTGGCTAAGCTTTTGTGTGTGTGTTGTTTTTCTGAACAGTTATTGACTTTCAACACTTCTTACAAAAACAGCACATGCTCGTTTATAAAAATTTCCATGAATACAGAAAGTGAAAAAGTAAAAAACTGTCAATTGCTGTCACCATCCTGTCCTCACCCTGCAGGTCTCCAGGGGTGTCTCCTGTTAACACTTCAGTGTGTACTCATCCTGAGTTTTCTAATGAACACACAAACATATGTGTCCCCCATAAATGGGATTGTAGTGTCGAGCATTCAAGCATAAACTTTAGTCAGACACTCCTGGGTTCTCATGCATCTCATGGCTCATTAGCTGAGTGACCTTGTTAGTTGTTGCTGCTTTTAGTCTCAATCTCCCCATGTGAAATATGGCAGTAATAATAATATTTACCTTATAGGATTGTGTTGAAGACTTAACGAGATTTTATAAACAGCACTTAATAGTGTTGGGTACACAGTAAGCACTACACACACACACACACACACACACACACACACACACACACACACACACACATCCAGGTGGCTCAGAATGAGTTAGAGATATAGTGAAAATGAGACCTGAGTTTGTCCCATCAACTTCCAGCCTCACCTCTCTACCTCTCATCCTGGTCCCCTGGGCATATGCTAAATGCTCAATACTTGTTGAGTGAATGAATAAGGTTGGTGAGGACCCGAGGTCTGTGGAGTTCCTAGGGTGCCTGCTCTAAAAGATGTAGGATTCACCCTGTGGATTAGGAGGGGGTAGGACAGTGTGCACTGGCCGAGCCAGCTGCTGCTTCAGGGCTTCAGGCCTGAGAGTTGAGCCTCAGGACAGAGCGGAAGCCCCAGAGCGGCTCTCAGCTTAAAGGATCTTGGCTTCAAAGGAATGTGCAGTGGGCTGCCTCTGCTCAGGAGGGTCTAAAAAAAGCCTGACCCTCCCCTGGGCTTTGTGTGAGGGTTATCAACTGCTCAAGTCAGCTCATCTCTCTGGCTGGACACTGGCATTTTTGAGAGAGCCTGTTTCCTGGCCCTTCTGGGTTTCCACTAATTGGCAGGAAGGGGTCAGCCTGTCCCAGAGGTAGAGGCTGTGAGGGGTGTGAGGTGTGGGGAGAGGGGGAGGGGGCTGGGAGCACCAAACCTGGTGACAATGCACAGTTGTCAGCTGTCCCCTGCTGGTGTTTCTTCCTTTTATAGTCAGTAGCAGCTGCTCTTGCTCTCACCCAGGCCCTCTGTGGGGGCTCCTGCCCAGGATAAAAGGAGAGGGAGGCGGCCCAGTCTCCCGTCTCGTTTCCCAGGTGCCACATCTCTTGATTCCTTCCTAGGTGCCACCTCCACTAAAGATCTCAGCATGCCTCCCAAGAAGCCTGAGCCTAAGAAGGAAGCAGCCAAGGCAGCCCCAGCCCCTGCCCCTGCCCCAGCTCCTGAGCCCCCCAAGGAACCCGCCTTTGACCCCAAGAGTGTAAAGGTGAGTGAGCCTCAGCCACTGGGATAGGGGTGGGGATGACATTCAGGATCCTATTGGCCTGAAGCTTAGAGATCCACTTCAAGGAGGCTGGACTGGGGTGAGGCTATGGGGTTCATGCCCCAGATCACAGTCCTGGGCGAGGTGGGGCAGGTGCTGGGGCTGGTGAGGTGTTTTGGGTTGTAGGTCTTTCTTGCCCCTCGAGAAGAACAGGTTTCTGCTCTGTCTGACAAAGCACTGCTTTGTCACCCTAACTTGCCCAGCAGAGTTGGGAATGGCAGGGAAATGCAACCATTCAACCTTTTTAAGGCACTCTGGGGCCACCATAGTGAAGTGAAAGTGACTGACCCTTTCCCCAGAGGTAGTATGATTTCTACATGGAAAAAAGACACATAATGATAACTGCCAGTGGAACGTCGAGTCAGTGACGTCAGTAGCGAGGGAGTGTGCTCCCTGTGCCTGGCGAAGGCTTCACTCTCAAAGACTCTTGCCATGGGTGGGGATCCGGGAAGCTCTAGATAAGGTGAGAGAAACTTCCCTTGCCTCTCCCCCACCAGGTGGGCAGCTCCTTCTGTGGCCTCAGCCTGGGCCCCTGGCTGGCACCTGCAGAGCACTGGCCCACCCCAGCCAAGACCCGCTCTCTAACCTGGTGAGGCCGCTGACCCTGTTTCCTCCACCACCCCAGCTCTATTCCCTCTCTGCCCTGCCCCGTTTCCCTGACATTGGCAGGTTCCTCTTTCCGGAGCTGGTGTAGGCCCTGCCGCTGACGCAGTCCTTTCAGGCCGCCCAGCTCTCTGGCGCAGCTGCCGAAGGAATGGAACTGGGAGGGGAAAGGCCTAGGAAGAAGCAGGTCAGAGGCCTCTGGAGAGCGAAGCAGTTTTAAGCCTTGGCACCAGGATGTAAGAGGGCAACTGGCCACTGGTATGAAGAGCTATTAATAACAGGTGGGGCGTGGTGGGCTCCTGGGAATATCAGCCTGAAGTCAGGGCTGGGGTGGTGAGGAACCAGGGCAAAATAAAAGCCCAGGAGTAGGTTCTGTGACAAGTAGGCAGGAGATAAAAACCCCAGCTGTCATTGGATGATGCTTCCTGGACCTCCTAAGGTTCCTCCCGGCCCCCACAGCCCCAGAGACCCAGCAGTTGTGCCAATGCCGCCAAAGGGCAGGAGTTAAGCAGAACTGGCGTGGCCAAGAGATGAAGGCAGTTGCCCCATTCCTGAGCTTGGTGATGGCACCACTCTGGGGAAATTGAGGCATAATGTAGGATCTTAAAAACCCCTGCAGGTACTCTAGGACATACATCATTCTATGGGCAGGGCCTGGCAAGAAAAGCTGACTATCTGGCTTGTGGACTGAAGGGTCCTGGGTTCGATTCCAGTCAAGGGCACATGCCTGGGTTGTGGCCGATCCCCAGTAGGGGGCGTGCAGGAGGCAGCCGATCAATGATTCTCTAGCATCATTGATATGTCTATCTCTCTCTTTCCCTCTCCCTTCCTCTCTGAAATCAATAAAAATATATTCAAAAAGAAAAAAAAAGCAAAAAAATAAAAAGCTGACTATCTCCCCAGCAGGACGCCTTTATTTCTGATTTGTTCTCATAATGCACCACTCCCGTGGGACACCACTGGTAGGCCTGGTCCTAGTGTCTGGGCAACAGCTGCCTAGTGGTATCCGATGAGCATCTTCCCCTAGGCCAGTGGCCGGCAAACTCATTAGTCAACAAAGTCAAATATCAACAGTACAACGATTGACATTTCTTTTGAGAGCCAAAACATTTTTTAAAAATTTCTTTATTGATTAAGGTATCGAGAGCCAAATGTTTTAAACTGAAACTTCTTCTAACGCCACTTCTTCAAAATAGACTCGCCCAGGCCGTGGTATTTTGTGGAAAAGCCGCACTCAAGGGGCCAAAGAGCCTCATGTGGCTCGCAAGCCGCAGTTTGCCGACCACTGCCCTAGGCCGATCATATCCCTCCATCCACCCACCGCCCCTGCTTTGTTTTCCCTGGCTTCAATCTCTTTTCCATGTCTAGATCTTTTACTTCTGGAGTTTTTTAAAGCTACTGTGAAGTAGAAAAAAAAGTAGGTGTCTTTCCTGAAGGCTATTTTTTTCTTATTATTTGTACTTCTCAGTTCCTTTGCTTAAAAGATTCTTTGCTCAAAGAAAGAGTAAATGTAACAACCCTAATGTGTGTGGTTCTGACCATATTCTGATGTTATGTCTTTCTACAAATATTTCTTACATGTATGCTACTGGGACTTAAAGAATTGCCAAGTAAAGAGAACTGTACCTTCTCCTCAGAGAGTTCATGCAAAGCATCCTTAGTTTAGCCCATTTAGGGGGTTTAACTTCCTGACCTCCCCTCCCCCCGCCTTTGGCAGAGTCCATTCCTGGGCACAGCTAGTTTCCTTCCCACCCCGCTCTCCTGCTCTCCTGCTTTCCTAGCTCAGTGGTCGGCAAACGGCGGCTCCCGAGCCACACTCGGCTTGCAAGCCTCGGTTTGCCGCTCTGTTGACTAATGGGTTTGCAGACCACTGTCCTAGCTCATTCCAGCCACCTGCAGGGATCCTCGTTAATGGAGGTCAGCCTGGTGTGGGCACAGCACAGCTCAGAATTAAGATTTAGCAATGGTGGTACATGAAGAAGATGCTCCAAGACTGGTTACCACCAGCAGCAGAGAGGGGATTTGGGATACGGTGGTGGTGGTATATAAGGACAATGAAGAAACATACAAGATCCTAAGTGGAAATGATGACTGCTTGGTCATTGTCATTTATTTTCAGAGCCTCCTACCTTCCTCCTGGGTATTTAGATTTGAACTGTTATGCATTGGGGGCGGGGGGGGGGGCAGGGAAGGATAGAGGGAGAATCTAAAATTTATTCTTTGCTCAATAAATATTTTTTGAGTGCACACTCAATGCCAGGAATTTCCATGAACAACAAGGAGCCAGGATACACATACAGGCATGACTGGAAAACAGTCACGAAGTATCCAGGGTCCACTCAAACTACTCTTGCTGTCCCAGAGTGCCTAAAAGGAATGTGTGCTAAGGAGGGGCTGGAGTGGAATGGGGTGAGGGAAGGCTTCACTGAAGGAGGTGACTTGAAGTCAATAAGGTAGAAAAGGGAGGCCAAGCCCTGGCCAGTGTGGCTCAGTGGTAGAGCATCAGCCCGAACACTGAAGGGTCTTAGGTTTGATTCCTGGTCAGGGGCACGTACCTGGGTTGCAGGTTCAATATTTCTCTCTCTCTCTCTCTCTCTCTTCCCCAGCCCTCTTTTACACTTTTTCTAAAAATCAATGGATTAACAAAAAAACAAACAAACAAAACAAAAACAATAAAAAAAGGATTAACAAACAAACAAACAAAACAAAAACAACAAAAAAAAAAGAAAGAAAGAAAAAGAAAAAAGGAAAGGGAGGCCAAGGGTGAGGAGTGGGGGCGCCCAAAGGGAGAGAAAGTGTGGCTTTCGGGAGGATTGTGGAGCAGGGAGAGTCTGGAGGAATGAAAGTGAGGTCAGTTTATGGCTGATAGGACAAGGAATCCACATTTGACACAAAGAAATTACAGTAGGGAGTGGTTGTATGTTCTAGAGCTATCCAGGGTATTTCACTGGGAATCATCACTTAACAAGTGGTACTGAGAGAGACTTGAAGGCTGCATTATTTTATAGCCTGTCAGTCGCGTCCCATTCATCAGGAGACTGGTGTGTTACATTTAGCCCGCAGTCTCCTCCCCTCCTCATCAGCGGCCTGTTGGAGGTGACCTGACTGCGGTGGAAGCCACTTCTGCTTCCCTTTGGAAACCTTTGGCAGTCTCACTCGTCTGTTTCTCTCCCCGCAGATAGACTTCACTGCTGACCAGATCGAAGGTGAGTACTAACAGCTCCCTTCCCCCCTCCCCCCACCCACACATACCCTCTCTGTTGCACTTCCTAGAGGAGGAGGAGGAGGAGGAGGAGGAGGAGGAGGAGGAGGAGGAGGAGGAGGAGGAGAAGGGATTGTTGTCATCACCATAATAGTAATCATCATCATTATCATAATAGCAAACATCTTTGCTGTTGATTTGCTATTTGCTCACTTTTGCCTACTACATGTTATTCCTTAAGCCTGCATTAACTCATTTAATTCTCTCAACAACCCTGAGAGATGGGGACTATTACCACCCCATTTTACAGGTGACAAAGCTGAGGCTTAGAGAAGTTGGGTGGCTTAGAGAAGATCCAGACTCAGGCAATCTGATTCCAGATCTACTAGTAGTTCTCAACTGCTCTGCCAGACCACCTGGAACATAATAGATGCATAGCAAAAACGCCCTTTTCCTCATCTACCCCCAAAATCTCTCTTGACATATTTAAAAGCCCTCATTCCTGTTCCTGTATTGGAAAGCCCTCCTTTGGGTTACCAGCTTCCTCTTCCTTCCTCCTGAAATCTGCCAAGATGCTCACCCACTAACGTTGGCAGGGCCAACAGTGATTTGGGGTTGCCCTAGTCCACCTGTGATCTCTATTAGCAATACTTCTCCATCTTTGATGAAGACAATTTATTTTTCTAAATCTTATGTAAAGTGGTACTTAGTGTAGCTTCAAGACAAGCTTCGAGATCTCCATCCACCCTCCAACCTGATGGTTGCCCCTTAGCCCATCTTCTGGTGTTTTGACTAACTTCTCTAGTCCCTCTCCAGATTTTCACGTCCTTCTAGAAAGGGTTTATCACCGTTGCTCATTGCTCTAGCAAGCAGCTGACTGCTACAGACTGTTGAGAAAAGGTTTCTTCTGAGCCCATTAGCATCACTTCTCAGACACCTCAAGGTCACCCTGGTTTTGTTTTTCTCTGGTATCAATCCTAAACTCCAGTGTTTGGTTTTTATGTGCATGTAATTCCTTTTGAGCAGGTATTATCACGATGCAGAGTGCCTCCACATATTGCCATCTCATTTGACACTCTCTAGAAATTGGGAGTGCCTGGTGGGTGGAGCATTAGCAGTTGCTGCAAGTCTCTTCCTTCTCCTTCCTCCTCACCAAGTAAATAATTGTTTCTAACATACTTGGAGAGGATTAAACACAGCTTTTCTCCTAAGAAGTTTACACATTCTTCTTTGGTTTATATTGTTAATCTGCTTAGTAAACTATTTCTCTGTGGATAGTATAAGTCTTATACCATAAGGTCACTTCAGTGCCATTTCCAGTCCAAATTATCCCCAGTAATGAATATTAATTAGCTGACTTTTGAACAGGTATTATCACTTTGCAGAGTGCCTCCACATGTGCCATCTCCTTTGACACTCCCAGTAACTGAGAGTTCCCGGTGGGTGGCGCTGTTGCTCCCCGTGGTGCCAAGAAAACAGACCCCGGCAGGCTTCTCCTGCCATAATCTGCAAAGCCAGAGAACCCAGGAATTCTTAGCCCTGAACCAGTGCTGTTTTCACTTCCCTGACATTTTCAACAGTCAGGATCCTCACCTACACCTGGGAAGGATGGGTGGATGGGAGGGCTGGAAGCAGGGGAGGCATTCATTATGTGACAACCGACTGATAGCAGAGATCCCAGACCCAGCGTTGGAACAGGTCACGGAGGCTCTAGGCTGCCTCTTTAGTTGTCAGAAGACAGGGTGGGTGTGGGGTCCAGGGAGGAGCCAGGAGGGGAGTATTGAAACATTTTATAAGCCACATTGGGCTGCCCTTCAGACCGGGTGGAGGCTGATCAGCCCTCAGCCACTGCCTTTCCCTGGCCCAGGGGGCTGAGCTGGGTCTTCTCTCTGCAGAGTTCAAAGAGGCCTTTTCGCTGTTTGACCGAACCCCGACTGGAGAGATGAAGATCACCTACGCGCAGTGTGGGGACGTGCTGCGGGCGCTGGGCCAGAACCCCACCAACGCGGAGGTGCTGCGCGTCCTGGGCAAGCCCAAGCCCGAAGGTCAGCCGCTGGGGCTTTCGCCCAGATCTGCCTCCTGTGGGGCCCTCCCTCCCTTCTCCCTCCCTCCCTTCTCCCTCCCTCCCTTCTCCCTCCCTCCCTTCTCCCTCCCTCCCTTCTCCCTCCCTCCCTTCTCCCTCCCTCCCTTCTCCCTCCCTTCTCCCTCTCTCCCTTCTCCCTCCCTCCCTTCTCCCTCCCTCCCTTCTCCCTCCCTTCCTTCTCCCTCCCTTCTCCCCTGTATCCCTTCACCACCAGCCTCCCCTCCCCACTTAGCTGACCCTTGAAGAATGTGGCCTGGCCTTGCTCCTGGAGGGCAAAGCGACATTCTATCTTCCTCTGACACTCAACGGTGCCAGGGACACTGGGGAGGGAGGCTTGGTGAGAATCTGATCACTAACCACCCGGGCCCCCACTCCCCACCCGGAGCCCTTAGTCTAGGTGTCACAGCACTGAGACATCCTGTGACCCTTGTGAGTTTTACCACAAATAATTTGTGTCTGATAATGGTCAGAGCACTGAGGGTTGCAAATTATTCATTTAATATAAATTAGAGCAGATTCAAGATTAGCTCTAGAATGATGCCTCTTTCACTCATTTGCATTCGGCCAATGGGAGTTTAGAAAGTGGTGTAAGGGAGTGTGTTTCATTGGTGAATGTCATCGGTCATGTGAGGCAGTAAAGTGAACAGCTGCTCCTGTCCCAGTCCTTTCACACAGGTCCTGCTCCTCAGAGGTGCTGGCACTAGGCGGGGCCAGGCAGACATGGGCAGGAGCACCCCACCCAGGGTGCTCCATCTCTGGAGGCTTCCTGGGCCCTGCAGTGGTCCTCTCCCCCTTCCTTTGTTCTGACCCCTCTCCTCCTCCTTTTGCTGGTTGAAGACACCAGTGCAGGGTGAAGGATGTGGGCAGGGAAAGGCCAGAGGACCAGGAGCTTGTTCAGGTCAGCAGGGCTTCTTAGGGGTTAAAAGGTATCTGGCACTTCCATTTTGGAGGTGTTTCTGGGTTGTTATAAAAGAAAGAGTCCAGCCAGTGTGGCTCAGTGGTTGAACATCCACCTGTGGACCAGAAGGTCATGAGATTCCCCGTCAGGGCACATGCCTGGGGTTGCTGGCTCCATCCCCATCAAGGGGAAGGGTTGCAGGAGGCAGCTGATTGATGAGTCTCCCTCATTATTGATTTTTTTCCTCTCTCTCTCCCTCTCCCTTCCTCTCTGAAATCAATTAAAAATATTTTTTTAAAAATGGTTTGCATCTATTCAATTGAAGCTGTTTAACACCCTACAATAGGGGAGAAGTGTACTAGTCACAAGAGAATTGTAAGTTTAGAAAAATGATTGCTTCAGATAGCTCTAGTCAGGTGGTCTAGTAATGAGCCCCAAATGCTGAGTTATACAAAATAAAAAAAATTTCTTTTGCAATCCTAGCAGTTTACCTCTGTTGACTGTATGTCTGTCAGGTGTCTGAAGTCTCAGTTGTGAATGTGAGCGCTGGGCCATGCGGTCCTTTGGGCCCCTCAGATTCTGCTGCTGCCACCCTCAGCTCCCCACCCGGCTGGCCAGCTGGAGCTCAGAGGTCTGGTGGTTCCTTCTCGCTTCTGCCCTTTCAGAGACGAGTGCCCCGGAGCCAGCCTCCTGCCTTGCTCCTGTGGATCACTGACGGGCTGTCTCACCCAGAAGTGGCTGCAGCTAAGCCCTGGGTGCTGCCAGGGACAGGTCCTACTCAGCAGAGCTGCGGGGAGGCCCCCTCTGCTCCCCCTGTGATTCTGCTCACGTCGCTTCTCTTTCCTTCCCCGTGCTGCCTGAAGAGATGAATGCCAAGATGCTGGACTTTGAGACGTTCCTGCCCATCCTGCAGCACATCTCCCGCAACAAGGAGCAGGGCACCTACGAGGACTTCGTGGAGGGGCTGCGCGTGTTCGATAAGGAGAGCAATGGCACGGTCATGGGCGCTGAGCTTCGCCATGTCCTTGCCACCCTGGGTATGCCAGCCGGGCAGAAGCAGAATGGAGGGGTGGGAGGTGCCCAGAGGGCAGGTTTGGGGAGTCCCTGCGTCCTGAGGATCACATCCTGATCCAGCCCTGGCTCCCTGGGCTCTGTAGGAACAGCCTGCCCCAGCTGGGTCTGGAAGAAGAGGGGAGCAGGTTGGCGGAGCAGGGGTGACTGCTGAGGCCTGAGAGGCGGGACCAGGGTTCCTGTCCTTACCTTTGTCTGGGTCCCTGGGGCCCTGGTCTGTTCACCCAGTGAGAGCTGCAAGGCAGAGGGAGAGGCCTGGGAGCCTAGGAAGGGCCGTAAGACCCTGGGCTCCACTCTCCAGTGCCTTTGGGGGAGGAATGGTATGACCACTTCCCAGGTCAGGAAGTCCTGTGGACTTGAGGGGGTGTTTGGGTTTTTCCTGTCCCTCCTTTGCCATCTGCAACTAAGAGCCTCCTGCCTCCCACCCCAGGAGAGAAGATGACTGAGGCGGAAGTGGAGCAGCTGTTAGCTGGGCAGGAGGATGCCAATGGCTGCATCAATTATGAAGGTATCAGGTCATGCCTCGCTTCCCCGGGTACCCAGGGAAGGAAGGGCAAGCACAGTGTGGGCCGGGCCGACTGCAGAGTAGAACAGATCCAGGAACCAGTGGACATGGCCACCCAATTGGCTTTGGTGTTGTTCCTTTCCATCCTGGTAGAATGGAAGAAGCATGGAATTTGGAGATAGTTCTGTGATATATGAGCTTTATCACCTTAAGTCATTTACCTTCTCTGAGCCTCAGTTTTCTCATATGAGAAATGGGGTGATGCCGGTACCTTTCTCAAGGTTGTAGGGACTAGTAAAGGTAACGTATTTCATTTATGGTGAGTATCAGCACAGAGTGGACAGAGAGCACAGCTGAGGTCTCTTCCCTCTTCCAGCTCCTCCCACCAATCCCCAAATAAGAGAAAGAATCACAGTCTGGAGAAGGGGTCGTGGGAAGGTTTGAAGTCAGGCAATATAGGGAGAAGGAAGAGGTTAAGGGGCCAAGAGGGCAATAAAGATCTGAGAAGGGCCAAGTTCAATGGCTGATTAAAAAAAAAAAAAAAAAAATATATATATATATATATATATATATATATATATATATATTTATTGATTTCAGAGAAGAAGGGAGAGGGAGAGAGAGAGAGAAACATCAATGATGAGAGAGAATCTATTGACTGCCTCTTGCATGGCCCCCACTGGGGCTCGAGCCCGCAACCCGGACATGTGCCCTTGCCCGGAATCAAACCCAGGACCCTTCAGTCCGCAGGCTGACACTCTATCCCCTGAGCCAAACCAGTGGGCCAATGGCTGATTTTTGTCTTCTTTCCCAGCCTTTGTCAAGCACATCATGTCTGGGTGAAGCAGGCCCCTCCAGGGTGAGTACAACCTCTCGAACCTCTGGTCCTTTCTGGGGCCACAGAGGGGCTTTGGAACAACAGCACATGCCCCGACTCTTCTGTCCCAGCCCTGACCCCGGAGAGGAAACCGCAGGGGATGATGACTAGAGCCCAGCCCCTTCCATCATTTCCTCTCCACCCTCTTTGCTCCTGTCTCCTCTCCTCATTCCCTTCTGCCCAGCCTCCTGTCCTCCCTGGTCTTTGCACCCTGTCTTGACTCTCATCAGCCACACCCTCCTGCCTTTCCCAGGGTCTCTCAAGGCCAGACCATTTTCTCCCTCAGGCCTGGGGCTGCTTGTCCAGGTTCCGGTGGATGAGAAAGCCACATCCCAGGTGGAAGGAGTGTCCCTGACCTGTGCTCTTGACCCTGTTCTTCACTCTCTTCTCTGTGCTACCCTGGGCTTGGTGCCATCCTGATAGGGATGTGGGGTCTGTTATGGGTGGGGAGAGGGACTGGGTGTGGAGGGAGAGATGCCCTTCCCATCTTCTAGCACTTTCTTCCAGGTGCCTGGCCCTTGGACCTAGCCCTCCAGGGTGAGTTAGTGAGAGGCCCTGAGTGACTGAGCTGGAGCGGAGTCCTGGACTCATCACTGCACCACAGCCCGAGGGCCTCATGGGCCCATAGCCCTCCCTGCAAATAAACAGCTCCAGCAAGGCTGGGCTACGTTCCCTGATCCCCACCAGTCTCTGAGTTGTTTTTTAAACACTAATTAATTTACGTGTGTGTGTGTGTGTGAGAGAGAGAAAGAGAGAGAGAGAGAGAGGAGAGAGAGAGGTCACCTGAGGTCTCATGTGTATTCCTCAGGGAAATGAGTAGTATCTGGGAGCCAGGAGACAAGGGCTCCCCATGGATCTAGAAATATTAGGGTCAGACCCACGAGCAGAGAGCTCTGGAAGGGCCTGCAGTTTGAGGAGTGGTCATAGGAGGAGATCTCTTCCTTCCAAGGCTCACTGTCCACCTTATCCACCTCCAGCTGGCGAGGAAGAAGAGGGACACCAGGAGCTCTGGGGATACCAGGGACTCCTCAGATATATGGTTCTTGCTGCTGCTGCTTAAAAAAATTGTGGTTAAATACATATAATATGAAATTTTCCATCTTAACCATTTTTAAGTGTACAGTTCTGAGGTGCTAGGTATATTCACATTGTTGTACAACCAGCCTCCAGAACTTTTCATCTTGCAATTCTGAACCTTTATACTCCTTAAACAACAACTACCGCCCCCGCCCCGCCCCAAGTCCCTGGCAACCACCATTCTACTTCCTGTCCCTATGAATTTGACTGCTCTAGATACCTCATCTAAATGGAATTGGACAGTATTTGTCTTTGTGTGACTGACTTATTTCACTTCACTTAACGTCCTCAAAGTTCGTCTATGTTTTAGCATATGTCAGAATTTTCTTTCTTTCTTTTTTTTTTTAAGGCTGAATAAGTATTTTATTGTATGTGTTACCACATTTTGTTTATGGTCCTTGTTTCTTGATGTGGCCCTTTAGGTACAAAGCTTTTTTTCTCAAAGCCCTGCATGTTTTGGCCATCTCCCTGACTCCCTGCTCAAACCCTGGGCTCCAGCCTAGGGCCCGGGAAAGGGTCGGTTCAGAGGGAGCACAGACTTCGGGCTGGGAGGGCAAGGGAGTATGGAGAGGCAAGTGGAAAAAGAAGAGACAAGCAAACCAGAGATGGGAAAAAAGAGAAAGATGATGTAATGAAGTTAAAGACACACATCATGAACAGCAACACTTGTGTTGGAGCTCGGGGGCCCAGTTGCCCCTGTATGGGGGCCCCCGTCCCCTGAGAACTCCCCAAGGTGGATTAGATACTCCTCATGGCCTTTCTGATACCCTGGCTATCAAGGTATCAGCCCCAGAACTTTGTGGAATATCCATGAATCCAGCCAAGGCTGAGATTCCGTAAGCCCGAATGGAAAACTTGCCATGGGAAGCTGAGAACTGTAAGCCCCAGTTCAGCCTTCTCAGAGTTTAAAGTCTGGCTGGGCAGATGAGACCACGGTGCATATGTATCCTTTCTTCTTGAGGAGGGGCTTGAGCTTTTGGAATGAATTGGTTGAATCATAATGAAATGGTTCTAGCATGACACAAGTTGGAGGAGGTCATCAAGAGAATGTGAGTGCCAGCTGACCCTAGAGGTGGACCAGGGCATTGGGGGCTCCTCATCCCCTCCCTCGTCCTTGGCCTGTATACTCTGCCCACTGTTCCAAGGACACAGCCTTGAAAGAGCAATGTGTTGTTGAGACCATCTGGATTGTGTATGTGACTGGGCCCCATTCAAGTCTCTACATAAACTTGGAAGAGTCTGGTGGGTGGGTGCCGAGATCTACTTATCTTTCTGCTGCCCCAAACAAGCCTCATACATAAGTTCCCTTTCTTACTAAACCTGCTACTTACCAATCTGGAGGGTCTGCCTCTTTCTCCTTGCCCTCCGTGTACAGAGTTCACTTTGCAAACCAACAGCATAATACTAATATTCAGAAAACGACAATTTCATAAAGTATCTTCCCTAATTAGGATTCACAAAACCTCCATAAGGCCTACTGGTCATTCTCAAACCTTCCTGTCAGTGTCTAAGGCCTTCCTTTATTTGCCCCAGGCTCCTGGGAACACCACTTGTAGCAGCCAGCTGACCTCTTTCCCCTCTGTTAGCTCCCTGCTCTGCCCCCTCTCCTCCTTTCCCTCCTCCTTCTCCACACCTCCCTCCTTTTCCTCTTCCCTTCTTGCTTGACCCATGTTATTCCTACCTCCTGATGTGCACTCCTCTTTCTGCCCAAAGTATTCCTTCCCTTTGGAATTTTCCCACTGCCAGAGGTCTCTGCTAATTAGCAATGGCCATAATTTAGTCTCCTTAATGCAATCACCAAATTTGAAGATATCAGCGCTAGAGGAGACCCTGGACACTTCTAGCGAAATGTAATCACCTGAGAGCAGAGCAGCATTTAGCATAGTGCCACCCTGTGTGTGACCTCCTCTAGGTTAAAAGCTTTTTGGTTACAAGGGCTTTTAAGGTAGAGTGTGTGTTTGTGAAGATGGCCAATGACGCAATATCTGCCTCATACCACTAGATGGCACAATTGCAGCAGCATGCTTTCAATAAGACGCCCAGGTGTGTGATTACGTGAGCTCAGTTTCTTCTTAGCAACGTAGTGTCACATGTTACAGTTTGGAAATTAATCTTCTTGACAGAAAAGACAGAACTGAGGTCAAAATGGAGGTTGGGATATGCTGCTGATGTCACACTGCCAGCACTTCCTGTTCTTGGTGCTATGAACACAAGTACAGCCTGTTTTTGTTCTTTTTAACATGAAGCATAAAAATCCCACCTCGTTTGGACTTATGCCTTCTTGGCCTTTTCTCACAGTCCCGTGCCGCAGCTTTTACCAATAATTTGCTGTTGGCTACCCCTCCTTCCATCCATGATGGATAAGATCCCTGCAGAACTGTCTTTCCTCAGCTCCATCGTTTAGTCCCTTCCCCACCTGTTTCCTTTTTTAGGTGTTCGCAGTTCTGCTGAGAACACCAGCCGTTCCTCTGGTGATAGGACCAGAGATTCTTTACTCTGAAGACCCTTGTGGGAACATTTATGCTCTTTTTTCCAGGAGAGTATTTTAATATTATTTTCAAAGGGGCCAGAGACTCAACAAAGGGTAAGAACCGCTGTTTCAGAGCCCTTCTGGGATCCTGTTTATCTTTCCCCTGAGTGTTTTGACATTGCATCTGCTGTGGCCAGCCTTCCTTCCGGGGCAGCCATGTGCTCTAAGATAGTTCGCCTCCTTCTCCCAGCACTCTCCTCATTTCCTCCTCTCCCCCAGCCATTCCTTGGGTCACACTTAGGTTTAGAGAGGAAGTTCCACCTTTTACTTCTTTCAAGGCCTGCCTCTTAGCTGAATGAGGATTCCTACCAAGTTCCTCTGGATCTTGCCTCAGACTCTGTTGGATCTGCCTGGGACATTCCTCCTCCCCTCCCCCCAGCGGGAGCCCAGGGCCCACAGGCTCAACCACATCCCTGTGGTCACTTCTGCTCCTCTGTTCTTTCATCAGGTTTCAATGGCCTCCACTGGGCTTCCTCCCTCAGACATGTGGGCTCCTTGTGGATGTAAATCTTCTTGAAGGTCAGCACTCACATGCCCACTGTCCTACCAGTTTAATTTTTCTTGTAACAGAGCCCAACGTCAAATGGAGATGCTTCCCATCTCACAAACTTTTGGTCATACCCAAGAGAGTATGTGCACTTTCTAGAAAACCCTAGTCATTTTGCATTTACATAACTCTTTTATGGTGTTACTAGGGGCAGACATGTCATTTTGTGACCCAGGGCCATGGTCAGTGTAGGAACAGAGAGTTGACGATGTCCTTGCCTCGGTGTTCTCTGTGGCGTGTGAACTCTGGTCTCGGCTTCTGAGGACTTGAAACAGCCCATCTCGCAGTGCTGGTCTCAGGGCTCCCTCGACTTCATCTCCCGGGCTTTAAAGCAGAGTCCAAAGGAAGGTTGCCTTGGCCCTACCCTTGCTTCCATTCCATTTCCACCCACACTTCAGCTCTCAGCTCGCCCCCCTGTGCTCTGAATGCTAAGGAGAAGCCAGAGGTCAAAGATCAAGCATTCAAAAGCTTGGTCACCAGTGAGAATGTGGAGAGAGCTCTTTTGTATGGCAGTTAGTTTCACAATCATTTACTTAATGCATTTTATTGCTGGCCCTGAGAGATTTGGGTTTGATTTAGAATTGAGTCTTTGTGATATTTGGTCAGGATCTAATTTCTTATAATGGCAGCTGGCATTTTGCCAGGCCTTTGGCATTTATAAAATCAAACAGGATCTGGTCCTTGCCCTCAAGGAATATCAAGACCGATAGGTAAGCTAAACCATGTACTGTGCACAAATACAAAAAAATCAAGTAGAAGGCAAAGGCTCTCAGATACTAACAAAGAAGTGGGGGAATTTTAAAGGGAGAAGCAAGATTATTTCCAGTTGGGAGATGAGAGAAGGCTCTCTGGACGAGGAGAAGCTGGCACTGAAATGGTAGAGGGTGATTTTGACACACAGAGGCAGTAGACAGCCGTTACGAGTGTCTTCTCAGGTCAGGATGGGTCCACATGAGCTGTGTGAACCTTGGGCAAATTTCTCAACCTCACCAAACCTCAATTTCCTAATCTATAACATCTGGAAAATACTAATCCTGACCCCACTGGGTTATTACAAATGAGTTAATACCTGTCAAGCACTTAAAACAGTGTCTGTAACGTATTACTAAGGACTCAATACGTATTAGCTCTGGTGGGGAGAAGGGTGTTCTAGGCAGAGGAATCGCTCTAGCAGAAGAAGGAAAATGAGGCAACTGTTATTCTTTTGGGAAACGCTCAGATGAAGCAGGAAGAGTTTTTGAGGGTAGAGAGGGGAGGCAGTGAGTCACTTGCTTGATTTGATTTGCAGCTTAGGTGGACATGTTACCACATTGTTTTTTTTCTGAGCATTTGAATTTGTTGGGTCTTGCTACAAAATCACTGCCATATTTTTTACTTTGTTTTCTAGCTTGATAAAAGACACAATTAAAAAACTACCACAGATAAAAAGGGCTGGGATTATGTCATACCTATGTAGCTAATTTCATGTACTTCCAGCAATTCCATCATGTATATCTCCCATCTTTTAACATGCTACAATTAGTTTTTTAAAAATTTATTTCTTTTTGTTGTTGTTGTTAATCCTCACCTGAGGATATTTCCCCATGACTTTTAGAGAGAGTGGAAGGGAAAAGGTGAGACACACAGAGAGGAACATCAATGTGCGAGAGACACATTGATTGGTTGCCTTCTGCACGTGCCCTGACCAGGACCAGGGATGAAGCCTGCAATCGAGGTACGAGGTACGTGCCCTTGATCAGAATCAGGCCGAGGCTCTATCCACTGAGCAAAATCAGCTAGGGCTACCATTCGTTTTTAAGGGATTTTGAGAGTTACGTCCCCCTACTTCAAAGGGTATCCATGGTCACCTGCTACAGTGTCCCAAGTACCCACTGTGCATCACCTGTTTGGTGGTAGGCATTGAAGGCTCCTGAGTAGGGAGAATGCCAGGGTTTGAAACTGAGGACTACAATTTACCAGTGACCTTGGGCAAGTGACTCTCCCTCCATTAACCTCAGTGTCCTCACCTATAAAACAAGAATAAAAACAATTTCTATTTTAAGGAAGTTGTGAAGGTTCTACAAGGTAACGTGTATGAAACATTTAGCACAGTGCCCGGCACATAATAAGCCCTCAGTAAATGCTGGTTGCAAAGTTGTCACCACTTTGCCAACTTAGGTGAAATCTTACTCAGTAGATTGCCCAGTCAAATTCGGAAGCAGTAGAAAACACCTACATTTTGAGACCAGGGCAAAGGAAAACTCTAGAAAAATAGGGCATGCATGAACTAGGATGACCCCAGTCTCAAGGTTTTACCACAAAGTCCTCTATGTAGGGGATGGGTGTGAGGACTCCTTGGGAAGAACCAAAGACAGAGTGGGTCAGGAAGGCAGATGAATGGCAGGTGCGAGTACCTACCCAGGTGTAGGCACAGGTGTCTGAGGCCAGAGGGAAGGAGAATGGAGCAAGAGGGTAGAGAGGAGATGAGGAGGAGGAGGCCCAGCAAGGTGGAGGTGCTCTCCTGCCAGGGCTCCTGGGAGGAGTGAAGGGTGTGTGGGTCTTCCACTCCTTCCCGCTTGGTCCTCATGGCCTCCAGGTCTTCCTGGGTCGGAAACATCCAGAGCCATGGGGAAGTGAGGCACACTGCTGATCAGATGCTCAGTTCAGTCATCCCACTCTTTGTCATTCTTTCAGGGAAAAGCCGAATCCCAGGGGCCCTTTGTTTGGCCCAGACCTTGGTCTAATGCCCAGGTTTTTCCGGCGTGGCTGTCATATCTCAGGAGTCAGCTGGGTATGGCTGGTAACTTCTTGTCATAGTCAAGACAGGAAGTGGTCAAGACTTGAAAATAGAGCAGCCCTGTGGGTGAACGGGTGCGAGAAAGCTTTTTCTGAGGAAAGGGGACCCAGGTGCTTTGTCGTTGGGTTCTAAAGGGATCAGGGCCCTGATGCTTTTAGATCTTGGCAAGAAAAGGAGTCCATGAACTTGGGACAAGGCGAGACTTGTCCCAGCAGCACTAATTATGCCAAGGATCAGCATGGCTTGGTGCAGGGTCAGGGAACCTGACCCAGGGCTGTCAGAGGGTGGTCAGTTTGACTAGCCAGGACCCTGCCCATTGCCTGTAATATCTTTCTGCCTCAATTTGACCAACATTGCCCAGGGGGCCTAGTGATAGGCAGCAACAGGGAAGCAGTGGGAATTATCACTTGTAGGCAGAATTTGGTTATAAACTGAAATCCAGAATAGATGAGTTGATCCTAAAGGGGAGAAACGGCTCATGTTTATTGAGTACTTAGACCCTGTGTTAAATGGCGTACATGAACTTTTCCCATCGAATCCCCATTTTACAGATGGGGGAAACGAAACTTAGTGCAGCTAAGTAACTTGCCCGGGATCATGGAAGTAGCAAACGGTGGAGGTAGGATTCAAATCCTGGCCACCTAACTACTGTGCAGACAACCCTTACTTAAGAAGGAGAGTAAAGAGGGCTGAGCCCAGCTGCAAGTTTGGATCCTTGGGAGCAGGGCCCCAAAGAGGGTCACTGGGAATTTAGAAACAACAGGAATTCAGGGCCAGAAGCCAAGCAGCAGCTCTGGTATCAGAATGAGGCACCTTCCTGGCATGAGGTTTGGGTGGGGAAAGGGTCTGGTTTGGTCTGACAGGGTGAGGGCAGTCATGTGACATCCTCTGTGGGCACGGAGCTTGAACCCAGGCCTCGCCCTGTATGCTGAGCTGGGATGGAAGACCCTTGGGTTCTCATGTTTTCTTCTCAGCAGAGGAAGGTCTGGCTCACATGAGGATCCACCCAAGACAGAACTGAGTTGCCTCAGGCCCCTCTGGGCTCTGGTTCTCAGAGGGCAGGGTCTGGCATTCTTCACAATTGCATCCTCACTATGCTGAGAAGCACCCGGCAAGCAGGAGGTGCCCGCGGCGTGCTTGCGAATGAATGTTAAATGGTAACGCTGAGCTCATCCCTCCACCACTACCTTGATAAAAATCTAGGAGTAGTTGCTGAGATAGCTCCCCAGAGCCCAGAAATTCCGAATTATGACACTTTCAGTCAGTGTGAACTCTGAAAAGCCCATTTTCTTTCAAGCCAAAGAAACAGCTGGGTCATCCTTCTCTCCATGGACAGAAGAGCTTCTGCCAAATGTGTAGGCGGAGAAGATTCTGAGCCAATACGGTACTCCATACTTAGTTTCCTTAACTGGTGGAATGGATTTGCACCGACAGGGCTACAATCTCTCCATAAATAATAACAAAAATAATATATCCCTCTGTGCTTTTCAGATTCCAAAGACCTTTCATATTCATGGTCTCACAGAACCTCATAACGAAGTGTGTTAGGAAGGTATAGAGTGGGGCCTCAGATGGGGAGAAGGGGAGGGAACAGATAATTATTTTTAACCGATAAGGAAAATGAATATAGAGAGGATTTGGAGACTTTTCCAAGACCATCTAACTAGTAAGAGGTGGGGCAAGGACCTGAATCCTGAGACCTTCTCACCCTTAGTACAAAGAGGAATGAAGCATGACCTTGAAGGCAAGAGGTCCAAGAAATGCCCACAAACCTAGTTCCTCCAACTTATAGTGGTGACAACGAGGAACTGAGTAGGAATGGCTTCCCCAAGGAGATAGACTGTTAATTAATGAGAGTACAGGGAAAGAATTCCTATTTTGGTGTCAGTCTGGGCAAGATAGGACAAGGAGCCAGATAATGTGACTTTTGCCCCTTAAATGGATCTTGGGAAAGATTTTTTTATTTTATTTTTTTTACCTGTGATGTATTGGATACCCCTCCATGGTCCTATTAGCTGGAAAGTTTGGCACTTGGGCAAATAACAGAATAGACACTCAGGTCCCCCAACATTTTTGCTTGATTAACATTTTATTAAAATTAACTATCAAAGACTGCTAAGAAGGTCAAAAGTAGGAAATGATTTCTTTATTTTTTGAGGGCCTATTAGGTATTATAAAGATAATAAGCTGCAGTCCATGCACTCAGGGACCTCACTGTCCAGTAATGGTGGAGGAGGTGAAGATAAATAAAATAATCACAGAGCTTCTGCTTCTGACTCTGACAAAGTGACTGGTATGGAACTTGCTCTCCCATAGGTAACAACAGTGAATTTAGACAAAATGTTTGAGGAACTGCTTTTGACCTGAGCATAGGTAAAGCAGAAACATAATCCTTGAGGGAAGGGAAACATATGAGGCATCCACCTGCCCAGCTTTCTGCCAGGCTGACTTTCTGGAATACCGGGAGAAAAGGTGGGGCCTATGAAGTGCATGGTGGCCCGACTGGCATGGATCAACAATTGAGTGTCAACCTATGAACCAGGAGGTCACAGTTTGATTTCTGGTCAAAGCACATGCCCGGGTTGTGGGCTCCATCCCCAGTGTGGGGCGTGCAGGAGGCAGGGATTCGATGAGTCTCTCACATCATTGACGTTTCTATCTCTGAAATCAATACAAATATTTTTTTAAAAAAAGAGGTGCATGATGGTCTCACTGAGCTGAAGGCCATAGATTAGAGCTCAGGGCTACCGAGGAAGCTGTGATTGGTGGGGAAAGCTGTCAGAGAGGAAGGGGTAGAACAGAGAGATGCCCCCAGAAGTCCATATGGATGTCCCCTATGGTTTTTAGATGAGGATGGACTGCAGAGGTGCACAGTGAGACTCAGTAAGGTGTAGCAGAGAGCTGCTGAGAGCTGGCAGGCAGCTAGACTGGAACACTGGAGGTTGCACATGGCTTACAGATGTTGGTGTTTCAGCCCAGTCAGAGTGAAGAGATCTCACTGATCAACTCAGGGTACTTAGATGATACAGAAAGTTGATATTTTAGGAGTAAGGACCATGTTCTACAATAAAAAATGACACCCTAAGACTACGGATAAAAATGGAAAAAGGGCAGTCCTGAAAAGAGTAAAACCGAGACTGACTAGACCAGAACTCAAATACTCAAGGGAAGACAGCATACATTCTAAAATGAATGATCCACAATGTTTAGTATACAATCTAATATCACTATACATGTGAAGAAGCAGGAAGTAGGGGCCCATAATTTAAAAAGAGAGAAACAGACTCTGAGATGAGTCAGAATGAGCAGACTGGAATTTTATAATAGCTGCTGTGAACATGTTTAAAGACTTGAAGGAAAATGTAAATATGATGATTGAAGATATGAGGAATCTCAGCGAGAAACCGGAACTATAAAAAAGAATGAAGGGAAATTCTAGAATTTAAAAGCACAATGTCCAAAATATTCCCCAGATAGACTTAACAGCACATTAGAGACTGCAAAAGAAAGGACTGGGAAATATATAGAGAGGTTAATGGACTACTTAATATGCAAAACCAAGAAATGATTTTTTTTAAAAAAACTAAGCCTCAGTGGTTTGTGTGTGATAATATATAAATATTTATATAATTATAAACTTAGATATTTAGATGATATCTAAAAACATGTATAATTATAGTTTCAGAGGATAAGGAGAAAGCTAATGGGAAGAAAAAATATTTGAAGAAATAATGGCTAAAAAGTTCCTATATTTGACCCTGATTGGTGGCTAAGTGGTTAGAGCATTGGCCCTTGCACTGGAGGGTCACTGGTTTGATTCCTGGTCAAAGGCATGTACCTGGGGTGCAGATTCAACCCCCCGACCCTGGTCAGGATGCATGAGGTTCTCTCACTCCCCCTACCCCCTCCCTTCCACTCTCTCTAAAAATCAATGGAAAAAAATATCCCCAGGTGAAGATTACCAAAAAAAGTTCCTGTATTTGGTGAAAAATAAGCTACTTATATATCTAAGAGTCTCATCAACTCCAAGCAGGATAAATATAAAGAAAATAGTACCTATTCACCTTACAAGTCAAGCTGCTAAGAAACCAAAGATAAAGAGAAAACTTAAAAGCAGAGACAAACCTGGGACAACTCGAGTAACAAAGTAAATAATGATAGTAATGGACTATAACTCAGGGAATAAAGTAAATATTTATGTATTTAGACTGATATAAATAAATAGCTGAATTTTAAAAATGAGAGAGAAGGGGCAGCTCTTCCTTATTTTGGAATGCCAATTAATAGCTGTAGAAAGAAAAGGGGAAACAGAAAATCACTATTCATCAAACACCAAGGTAATTGATTTCAGTCAAGAACCATTAATGGATGCTAAAATTAGTGGGTGAAAGCATGAAGAGAAACGAGGTATTTGCATAGAATTGAAGGATCCTGGGGATATCATATTAAGCAAAATAAGTCAGATGGGAAAAGTTAAGAACCATATTATTTCACCCATATGTGGGTTATAAAATTGAAAGCAACCAATGAACAAACAAGAAAAACAAACGAACAAAACAAACAAAAACTCATAGACACAGACAACAGTATGGTGGTTATCAGAGGGAAGGGGTGGGGGTAGAAAAGGGAAAAGGAGGTCAAATATATGGTGATGGAAAAGGATTTGACTTTGAGTGGTGGGCACATAATGCAATATACAGATGATATATCATAGAATTGTGCACCCCAATAAATGTAATTTAAAAATTAATTGTCATTCTAATTAATTTTAAAAATGAGGATGAAACAAAGGAAGTTGAACAGTGGATCTTCATTACAAAATTTTCTAACGTAACTTCTTCAGATTGAACGGAAATAATAGATGGAAACCCAGAACTAGAGAATGAAATGAAGAGCACAAAAAATGATAAATATATGGGTAAATTTAAAGGTTATTTTTGTCCCCTTATTTAATTTATGTAAGAGGCAACTCTTTAAAACAAAACTAATATATTATGAGTTCTATGTATTTAGAAGTAAAATATATGACATTAATAGTACAGAGGATGGGGTTTTGTCAATGGGATTATACTCATAAGGTTGTTACATTTTACATGAGATGGTGTAAAACTAATTCTAGGTAGACTATGTATGTTAAATTCATGGTGCATATTGTAATCCCTAGACACACACACACCACAAAGCAGAGGTATAGCTAAAAAGCCAGAAAAAGCATAAAAAGAGAGAATTATCCCAGAAGAAGGCAGAAAGGAGTAGCAGCGAAATAAAAAGGATGTAACAAATAATGGATGGTAGATGTAAATGATACTAAATGCATATGGATATGTAAATGGACTAGCCCTTTTCCTTCCCAGGGCTGGGAATTTGGCAGGGACTCACTTGCATGGTCACTGAGGTTGGGAACAGAGCTACATACAAACTTGCTAGAGTCTTCGCCAGGGCTTAGACTAGGCTGGGGGCTTGGGTAGCATGTTTGCTGGACCAGTGCCCACCCCAAGTGGTTGGTGCCAGCAGAGCTAGGTGGAGGAGACACCTAGGTGCCTGGTAGACTGAAAAGAAAAAAAAATTATATGTAATAAGCAAAAAAGTAAATACTTAGGCAGAGATGTAATCAGGTTGTGTGACTTGGATTTTGCTCCAGGGGCTATGACAATGCTGTTGAAATGGCTTCTGGCCGATGGTCTCTTCCAGCGAGGGGAGGTATATGGAGCTGGAACCTCAAAGCCCAGGTTAGGAAGCCCAGGTATGCTTTGTGGACTGGCTCCTCCCCTGTCCCCTTGCAAATTGCTAGTGACACTGCTGCTGATGTGTGTGACCACTGTGTGTATCCTAATGTTTGGGAGGTCTGAGAAGGTAGTGTCCACCTCTACAGAGTGTGGGGGTGGAGGAGGGGCAGACAGCAGGTGAGATCACATGAAAGAGAAGGCATGTGAGAGGTTTTGAGAGATAAGTGGACTTTTCCAGGTGGCAAAAAGGAAGTTAAATTAGTCAGATAGAAAGGCAGGGAATGTTTGAGAATATTTAGGAAAGGTATATTCTTGGGTTAGGGTGGGAGATGAGAAAGAAAACTGAGTCAGGGTCATTTTTTTTTTCTTAATAATTCTTTATTGTTGAAAGTATTACATATGTCCCCTTTTTTCTCCATTGATTCCCTCCAGCCCACCTCAACCTCCTCCCCCAGGCCTTTACACTCTATTGTCTGTGTCCATGGGTCATAAAGAGCCAGTTAAAAAAAAAAAATCCTATCTAATAAAGAGGGAATATGCTAATTGACTGCCACACCCTCAAAGATGGTGGCACCCACAGCCACAAGATGGCAGTGCCCAGTCCCCTCAGCCCCACTGGGGAGTGGGCAAGGCCACTCGGAGTGCCTGCCTCCAGAGTCCCCCAGTTCTCTCAGTTGCCCAGCCAACCAGGGCCGGCCCAGCCACCTAGGGCTGCCGGAGGCTCAGGTAACCAGGGCTGGCTGAGGCTTGCACTGCCGGCAGTGGCAGCAGCAGAGGTGTGATGGGGCATCGCCTTCCCCTGATCACTGGGTCACCTCCCGCCCTTGAGGGCTCCCAGACTGTAAGAGGGGGCAGGCTGGGCTGAGGGACCTCCCCTCCAGTGCACCGGGCCTCTAGTAATATATATTTTTTAAAATATATATTTTTATTTATTTCAGAGAGAAAGCAAGAGGGAGAGATAGAAACATCAATGATGAGAGGGAATCATTGACCAGCTGCCTCCTGCATACCATACACTAGGAATCGAGCCTATAACCAGGGCATGTGTCCTGCCTGGGAATTGAGCTGTGACCTCCTGGTTCATAGGTCAAAGTTCAACCACTGAGCAAGCAATGCCAGCTGGGCGAGTCAGGGCCAATATTCAGGCATCTTGTGTCTCAGGAGAGGGAGTAGGGAAGCCCATGGGCAGCCTGAAGGCCCTTAGGAGAGCCCAGGAGCTGGAGAGATGTCCAGGTCCCCTCTGAGGCCTGACGCCTTGTTTCAGAGCTCCCCATTCCAGAGCCTGCACCAGCCCCAGCCACTCCCTGGTGGCCTCCTGCTTCACGGTGCTACTAGCATTTTGCCCCTTTGAGCTTGCTGAGGTTTCTAGTCCAGGGAAGACCCAGAGACCAAAAGGAAAGACTTGAGGGGGAGGCCTTTGAGGCAAATACGGCAAAGCTCCAGAGCCTGTGCGTTTGGTTGGAGAGAGTATACAGCAGTCCCTCTTTACCCATGGTTTAGCTTCTCATAGTTTCAGTTACCTGCCATCAAGTGTATAGTCTGATATTAACATTAAATGGCAAATTTAAAAAATAATGAATTTGTAAGTTTTAAATTGCGCTCAGTTTTGTGTAGACCCCCACCCCCCTGTCCTGCCAGGAATGTCAGTCATCCCTTTGTCCAGGTTGTATTGTGCTATCCGCCCACTCTTGGCTATCAGACAGATGGTGACAGTACCACAGTGCTTATGTTCAAGTAAGCCTTATTTTACTTCATAATAGCGCCAAAGTGCAAGAGTGGTGATGTTGGCAATTGTGACGTGTCAAAGAGAAGCCGTAAAACCCTTCCTTTAATTGAAAAGGTGGATGCATATATAGGGAAAAAAGTTCGGTACTATCTGCAGTTATAGGCATCCATGTGGGGTCTTGGAACGTATATCTGGTGGGTAAGCGTGTACCAGTGTGTGTAACTACTGGACTGTGCCCTGAAATGTTTATCAGGTACCTCTATGTGTGAGCAAGTCTTTGTAGATACTTTATGGACATCATTGCTTATACACGCTTGAGATGTGGTTTTGTCCTCAAGAGACTTATAGTCTATCTGAAAACCAAACTAATTCAAGGAAGAAAAAAAAGTGAATAATAAAGGACTAAACCAGTGCCTGACAGAGTAGGCAGTCAACAGATATCTGTCAATTAAATGAATGAAAGTGTGAGTGAGTGATACTCAAGGTACAGAGGGAGGGTGCAAGGCAGGGGAAAGAGAAAGACTTGTGGGTTGTCTGAGGAGGTGGGACTCGGTCCGGAGAGGGGCCACATGCTCCTGGCTTTCCTAAGCGTACCAAGGGCACCGGTGTGGACGCTGGGACCAGGATGTCTGCGGGGGATGTGCTCTGCCCATGGTCCCAACCGCGCCCGCGGATCGAGGTTCTGCGAGAGAAGGCGCGGTTTTCCACCGCCCCCTCTCCGGCTCAGAGACCAGAAAAGGGCCCTAGGGGAGGAAGCGCAAGTCCGCGGCCCGCCCCGTTGCGTCCCACCCACGGCGTCCCCTCCCCTCCAGCTGCGGGAAAAGCGGCCCCGGGCTCTGCTGCTTGTTGTGGGGCGGGCGGGCGCAGCCGAGGCGGAGCGTGGCAGCGGGCGGACGAGATGCGAGCGCAGCCGCTCTGGGCCGCTGTGCTGGTGCTGGGGGCGCTGGCGGGCGTCGGCGTCGGAGGTGAGTGAGGCTCCCGGTGGTGGGAACGCCGCTCCCAGGTGATCCGCATCGGGCATCCTGCCGCAGCCAAGTTTGCAGAGTTGGAGCGGGGAAACCCGGCCGGCGCGGCGGCTCACGAGTGAGCGGGGCCAGGCTGCGATCGTCGGAGCCTGGAGCTGGGGCACCTTCCCGGCCCCGGAGTGTCAGGGTGATGGGCTACGTAGGGGATGGTCCTTCGGGGCGCAGAAGTCTTTAGCCAGGTTAGGCGCCTGCTCCGGGCGGCCTCGACGTGCGCGATGCGCTGAGCCCCGCATTCAGCCGGGGCTGCGCTCATCGCAGGTGACCTGGCCCGCGCGCGGGACGGGAGCCTGGCGGCGGCAGCGAGGGCGAGCTGCGGCTTCCCGGGGCCGTTCCCGCGCGTTGGCTGAGGCCGGAGGTTATAGTTTCTGAGATGAGAGGGTGAGCGCGCGGGTTTGCCAGTTACTCGACATTCCTCTTTTTCCTCGTGCTGGACTTCTCCCAAGTTTTACTTTTTATTTTATTTTATTTTTAACTTGGTGGCTCCCTGCGGGAGCGATTCGGAGGGATGAAGGCTCTGCCTCCTACAGTGTTCCCGGGGTGGCAGCGATGCCGCTGCTTCCGGGACTGACCTCGCATCCGAAGTATCTGCAGTGCATGCGAGAGCCACGCCAAGGGTCCCTGCAGCTGGCCTGGATCCCTGGCTTTGTCTCTCCTGCTGCTGCACACACCATCAGCGGCAAGGCAGTTGGCACTGGGCGTCATTGGTGCTGGGGAGGGGCAGAGCACGGCGCAGCCTGGGGGTGCTGCCCGTGGTTCTTCCAGAGCCTCGGTGACCTTCCCAGAGAAAACTCTGGCTCTTAGTCCTCTGGGTGTTCCCGTGCAGAGGAGTTACAAATGCTCATTTATGTACTTTCAATGAAGGGAGTGGTACTTCTTGTAACAATTTAGAGCCTGCAGAAAGTACTGTGTGTGTGTGTTTTTAAATACCCGAGGATATTCCCTCCCCCCCCCCCCATTGATTTTAGAGAGAGTGGAAGGGAGAGGGAAAGACAGAGAGAAATATCGATGTGAGAGAAACACATTCGATTAACCTCCTGCATGCGCCCTGACCAGGGTCTGGGCCGTTGACCGGAATCAACCTGGGACCCTTTGGTCTGCAGGCGAATGCTCTATCCACTGAGCCAAACCGGCTAGGGCGAAAGTACTTTTTATTTTTTTAAAGTAAGATTTATTGATAAGTCCATTTCAAAAGATAGCTATTCAAAAACACTTCGCTGAAAAAAATACTTTGATGACTACCTTCAAGAAGTGTGTGTATAGCCCTAGCTGGTTTGGCTCAGTGGATAGAGCATCAGCCTGCAGACTGAAGGGTCCCAGGTTAGATTCCGGTCAAGGGCATATGCCGGGGTTGCGGTTCGGTCCCCAATAGGGGGCGTGCAGGAGGCAGCCAATCAATGATTCTCTCTCATCATTGATGTTTCTATCTCTCCCTCTTCCTTCCTCTCTGAAATCAATACAAATATATTTAAAAAAGAGAAGTATGTGTATAAGAGATTATACAGGACAAGGCAACAATATCTTTTTAAAAAATTACATATGATTGACATACACAAAGCTGTACCTATATCCTATATAATAAAATCCTAATATGCAAATCGACCAAAAAGCAGAACAACCAGTCACTATGACACACACTGACCACCAGGGGGCAGATGCTCAACACAGGAGCTCAGCCAGAAGCCAGGCTCACAGCTGTTGAGCCCAGTGGCAGTGGCAGGAGCCTCTCCTGTCTCCATGGCAGTGCTAAGGACCCCTCGGGGTATATCATGGGGAGCAGGCCTAAGCCAGCAATCAGACATCCCTGAGGGGTCCTGGACTGCAAGAGGGCACAGGCCAGGCTGAGGGACCCGCTCTCCCCCAGTGCACGAATGTCGTGCACCAGGCCTCTAGTAACATATAAGACTGGATAAGTTTGGAGAAAAGTATACACCCATGACACCATCACCACATTCTGTGAATGATAATCTTCATGGAAGAGTTACAGATAACACATAGGGGGCTAAGTTGTTATTGCTGAAGCTTCCCATGTGATGGAAGCACACACAGATCAACTGATATCTTCAGTCTGCAGTGAGCAGCCTGATGACCATGGCACAGAACTGGGAGTCTCCAGGATTCTGCCCTGGGAGTTGTTAGAGCCATGGCTCAGATGTGGTCCGCTGTTGATGGGGGCAGTGGAGACATTCAGAAGGGCAACACAGCTGTCTTTTATAGAGAACCTGCTTCTGTGAACTTAAACCATTTTTTCCCTTTCTTTTCTTTTCACATCCACAATTTTCTGAATTTCTGGATGATTTCTGAGTCTAATCATTATATATTTTTTACAGTTTTAGAAGTAAGGTACCATAAGATAGAGAGAGCCTGGTGTGGTTCCTGGCTCAATATTAGTGAAGATGAAGAGTGTATATGTTCTTCTGGTGTTTTTCTCTCCACCCCTCAACCTTAGTATATCCTTTGTTGATCTGGTTTACACATTGTAATGATTCATATAGGATTCCACTGCATTGACATACCTAAGTTTGCATTCAATATCTTGTAGGAGATCTGTTCGCAGATTTGTTATAATTTGGGTGATTTCAGCAGTGGTGACTGGTTGTGCCGATCTAGTCCCAGACTCCCTCTGAGACAGGGTAGAATAGTGTTTAAAAGCATGGGCTCTAGAGCCAGATCTTCAAGTAATCAGCCCCCAGTGAAAGCAGATATTTTATATTTGAAAACCCTATGCTCTTACTAGTAAACACTACCTGTGGCTGGGTTGCAGGCATCATCAGATCCTGGGGAAGCAGGTGGTGGGATGAGAATAGGAGAGCTATGTTGGGACACACAGTGTTGAAGGGACACGGAAAGAGCTGGGTGTGGGTGACAAAGAGACGCTCCCAGAATAGTAGGGTCTGGTATGGAGAGAAGAGAGGTTGTTTGAGGGTAGAACTTAACTTTTGGAACTTATGTTCAGAGGTGATCTTTTCAGCATCACCCAAGAAGTACTGGGTTTTGTGGCTTCCCCATATGTAGGTCTTTATTCTAATTTGGGACCTAACGGTTAAGTTTTATTTGCTATCATCATCTAAACTTATTCGTTCTGAGCTGGTCTGTCTCCCCTCCCTCCCCCACCCCGCTTCCTGGAGGAGACACACAGGAGGGCGCCACTCTCCTTTATCCTTCTCAAAATTGTGAGTGTGAGTGACAGAGGTCTCCTGGGGACAACATCAGAGAGGGCCAGGAGGCAACAGTGAGGAGGGGGAGTCTGGATATGACTTCAGTTTAGATTTCTCCTTCTGATTTTGTATCTTGGAAACTCTACAACTGAGCCCTGTGCAGCAATTCTCAGGGGCCGAAGAGACATGGGAGGAAAGCTTGTTGGCTGGGGAAAGGGACAGCTATGCTTAAAGCCAGTCAGATGTGGGTTTAATTCTTGATTTCAACTCTTGTTGGCTGTGTGACCTTGGGCAAGTTACTTAATCTCTTGAGCCCTCAGTTTCCTCATCTGTAAAGTGGAGAAAACAATACTTCTATGATTGTGCCAATTAAATGAGAAAAGGCACAAAATCACTATTCAGTAAATGGCAGCTACTATTGTCATTGTTCTTGCTATCTATGTTACCTACTATGTATTGGAGGCAAGAGCTGTCACTGCTTCATGAGTGTGTGCAATCCAAGCTCCCAGAATGAGACCAATGGGGTCCTTTCCCCACACACCTATGTAACAAGGGATCCCTTTTGATTTCAACCCATTCGCTGTTGGTGGCTTGTCATATCTCAGCCATTCTGTCCCAACAAGAACCCATGGAAGAGGCTAAGAAAGAGAGAGGCTTATTCATTCGCTTTGTCCATGAGAAAACCTTAAATTCTGTCTCTGGGTAAAGAGGAAAGGAAAGGTTGTCCAGGAGATTTCAGGTTCCATGAGGAGAAGGACATGTCTATTTGGTCAGCATTTTTTTGTCCAATGACTGGCACTTAGGCAGCAACATAAATAACCATGGAATGCTAGGAAAAGGCATGCAGAGGTGATGTGCCTCACTTTCAGAAACTCAATATGTGAGCATCTGCATTCATTCACAGAAGACCCTCAAGTGCTCCACCTGGGCATTTGTCGAATACAGCTGAGACCATGAATTCTTTGCACATTTGGACCTTTGCACTATTGCACCATTTAGACCTCTGATCTGGGGTGCTGGAAAGTGAGGGGATCCTCTGAGAAATGTCTGTCTCCCCCACCACCCCCCACCTTCCTGGAGGAGACACACAGGAGGGCGCCACTCTCCTTTATCCTTCTCAAAATTGTGAGTATGAGTGACAGAGGTCTCCTGGGGACAACATAAGAGAGGACCAGGAGGCAACAGTGAGGAGGGGGAGTCTGGATCTGACTTTGGAATTTCCTAATAGAAATTCCTCCTCTGCAACTCCCCACTCCACTCGGGATCTCTGGTTATCATCCTCCCCAGCCCTAAGAATCCTCCGGCCCTTGTTGGCAGGAATAGTGAGGAAGCATGCCCACAGGAACCACAACTCATGAATCAGCAGACAGATAATTAACTGGGGCAATGACGGAGCAGCTTTAGGGATAAACCACTGGACTTGACCCAGCCCCCTCTGCTGCCCACAGAGCTGTCCTGCTGCTTTACCCCATTGCCCCTTCTCCCTTCTGAACCCTGACCCTTCCTGAGCGGGAAGATCGTTGTGCCTGATGGAGCTCAGGTCACAAATGGAAATGCAGGTGGGAGCAGGGAAATCACACTGCCTATTTCCCGGTATAAAACGCCGGTATTTATTTAAATGTGAAACTCTCCATGCACACAGCATCTCCAGGAACAATCATTTTGAAAATTTGAGTTTATGGAGGTATAATTTACATACATTAAACGTTATTCTTTTTAGGGTGTACAGTTCTATGAATTTTGACAAATGCACATTCAGGTAACCATCAGCATAATCGAGATATAGAATATTTCCATCACTCTAAACTAGCGATTTTCAACCTTTTTCATCTCATGGACACATAAGCTAATTATTAAAATTCTGCACCACACAAAAAAAATGTTATATTTTTTGCCAACCTGAGGGGGGAAAAAAAGGTACAATATTGACTCATTCACACTGAACAGCTGTTGTTGTGTTGGTTATTGTCATTTTTTTAATTTGACAATCTAAGAGAAAAGAAGTCAGTGCTCCTGACTTATTTAGTCAGGTATGGCATGTTTTAAAAATTCTTGCGACATACCAGTGCGTCTGCCACAACACACCGGTTGAAAATGGCTGCCCTAAACAGTTCCCTTGAGTTCCTTTGTCATCAGTTCTCTTTTCCCATCTTTAGTTCCTGGCAACCACTGATCTGTTTCCTGTCCTTATAGTCCTGCTATTTGCAGCATCTATATATATATATAAAAGCCTAAGCAACCATTACTACTGGCTTGTAGCTATGATGTGCACTGACCATCAGGGGGCAGATGCTCAATGCAGGAGCTGCCCCTGGTGGTCAGTGTGCTCCCACAGCCAACCTCCCATGGTCGGCCAACCTCCCATGGTCCCTCCCCTCAGCTGGCTGGCCAACCTCCCATGGACCTTCCCCCTGGCTGGCTGGCCAGCCCTAAGTGGGACTGGGCAAAATGGTCCCGATCGCTGTCTAGGCCGAGGGACCCCACCCATGCACGAATTCGTGCACCGGGCCTCTAGTATCATATAAGTGAAATCATACAGTATGTAGCCTTCCAAGTGTGGCTTCCTTCACTTACTAGTAGTGTGATACATTTGAGTTTCCTTGGTTGGTGTTGCATGTATCAGAATGCTAAGAGGTTATCCGAGGCTACTTCATTTTCCTCAGGTGTTGAGACGGTTACCCTGAAAGCAAGAGACTACATCCATCAAACCTGGATCCAATGTCCAATTTCTTAATTTTCTAACTGGATAGATGTGTCTGGTCATGTACATTAAGCTATTAGATTCTCCAAGTGCTAAGTAGTAATTAATATCTTCAGGATATTGGAGTTCTGCAGCAACCAGCACTTTTATTATTCTTGGTCCTAAAAGCATTGGATAGTTTATGGCCAAATATGGTATGTCACAATCCTAGGATCCAGAAACTGTTAAGCCTGGGGATATTCTACCTTAAATTTTTATTTTTTTGGTAGCATCTTTGAAAAAAAATTCTACTGTAAGTCTTCCTTTCTGCTTTCTGTCGTGTTCCCACAAAAAAACTCCTTTCCCTCCCTCTCAGTGTTTCTTAGTTCAGTTAGTAAAGATATTTGAACATTCAAGGAGAGAGTGAGAGATATTTCCTCATTATAAGAAAGTCAAACATATAAGAGAGTAAAATGACTGGTTTCCCCTCTAATTCTATTCCCCCATAATGTCCACTATTGATAAGATGGGGTGTTCAATTCAGATCTTTCCCTCTTGCACATGTAATTCTCATGTGTATGTGTATTCTTTTACCTAAACTTGTGTTACATTTTTTTAAAACTCACAAAAGCTACTTCCTTTCATATAAAAAAAAATAAAATAACACTTCAATGTGAAAGGAACTGTGGGTCTGGAATTGAGAAATGTGTATTTGATTTGTGGCTCTGCAAGCTTTTTCATCATTTTGCTGTGTGACTTTGAATAAGTCATCTTACCTCTGGGCCTCAGTCTCTTTGTGTCTCAGGGGCTGAAAAGTTGGCACAGGAGATGAAGGGAGAGACTTGGGTTTGCTCCTGCCCCTCCCCACCATTAGCTGGAGAAGTTTCCCCTTTAATCGATTAATAATGTGGAATTCCATGTAAGAACTTTTGGAGGGGAAAAAAGGAAGGTCTGCAGATAAAAACATGCTTGAAAAACTTCATCCTAGAAGAGAGCTCCAGATTGTTTAGCAAAAGGCACATTTAGTAGCTACTTTGACAATCCATGTGGTCAACCCTAAACCTCTTTGCTATTGGAAGTCTTGAGTATATATAGTTATTTATCATTATTGTTATTTCTCAAGCAGGATCATCCATAATAGGATCATTGTCACTTAATAATATACAGGAGGCATCTTTTTATGTCAGTTTATGGCTTCCCATTATTTATCCCAAGAGCTACAATTCTAGCCAGAAGGCATACCGTTATATGGATATACCTGAATTTTTTTTTTAACCAATTCCCTGTTGGCAGACACTGGGGTCATTCCCAATTATCTGCTGCTACAAGTAAAACTGCAGGAGATATTCTTGTGCATTATTATGCCTTTTTGTTCATGTTTCTATAGGCTGATTTTTAAAATATATATATATATTTTATTGATTTTTTACAGAGAGGCAGGGAGAGGAATATAGAGTTAGAAACATCAATGAGAGAGAAACATCCATCAGCTGCCTCCTGCACACCCCCTACTGGCGATGTGCCTGCAACCAAGGTACATGCCCTTGACCGGAATCAAACCTGGGACCCTTCAGTCTGCAGGCCAACACTTTATCCACTGAGCCCAACGGGTTAGGGAGGCTGATTTTCTTTTTTAACTTAAGCTGTTGGGTCAATGGACATGAATATTTTAAATTTTAATAGGTTTTGCCAAATTGTCCTCTCAATTTGCCTTCCTATGAGGACAGATTGGCAGCGAGGACTGGTGACAGCACTGTTATCTGCTGTCCATACCCACATGAGCTGGAGGAGGAAAAGTAGCAGAACCGGACAGCTGATTGCCAAGGTCACCAACAGGGCATTGCTGGGCTGGGCCTCAAACAGAGCTTGGTACAGGCTTGCCTCTTCTCTGTCCTGAGTGAATCAGATGGGAGGTGTGGCCTGTACTGATAAAATTTTCCAGAATTTGAGATGCAACATTTGAATCAAATATCAGTTAGACCATTGAGCATATGGAGAAAAGATAACCCTCATGCAGATTTGTGCAACCATTATGGAAAACAGTGTGGAGGTTCCTCAAAAAATTAAAAATGGAACTACCTGATGACCCAGTGATTCCACTTCTGGGTATATATCCAAATAAACCCAAAACACAAATTTGAAAGAATATATGCACCCCTATGTTCATTGCAGAATTATTACAATAGCCAAACTATGGACGCAACCCAAGTGCCTACCAATAGACCAGTGAATAAGGAAGATGTGGTACATATACTACTTGACCATAAAAAGAACAAAACCTTACCATTTGCAACAGCCTGGAGGGACGTAGAGGGTATTATGCTAAGTGAAATAAGTGAGTCAGAGAAAGACAAATACCACGATTTCACTTATATGTGGAATCCAAAGAACAATATAAATGAATAAACAAAACGAAACAGACTCACAGATACAGAGGACAGACTGATGGTTGCCAGAGACGAGGAGGATTGGGGGACTGGGTGAAAAAGGTGAAGGTATTGAGAAGTACAGATTGGGAGTTGCAAAATAGTCATGGGGATGAAACGTACAGCATAGGGAATATAGTCAATAACTGTCATAACTTTATATGGTGTCAGTTGGGTACTGGGAATACCAGGGGACCACTTTGTAAAGTATATAATTGTCTAACCACTATGCTACCCACCTGAAACTAATACAAAATAATATTGAATGTAAACTGTAATTGGAAAAAAAGAAAGAAAAACTATAATAGTTAAGCCAGTAGGAAGAAATGGACACATGTGCATTGTTTGAGGGGTCTTGGGCCCTGGGAGGCTAGACCTCCTAGACTCCTAATCACCCTGTTGATGCTTTCTGGTTGGGAAATAAACTTACAGAGCTGGCAGTACCTTGAAGATCATCGAATTGAACACCCTTTATTTTATCGAGAGGCAAAAAGGGAGGCCCTGAGGGTGAAGTGACAATTAGTTCAGTGGCATTGGTGTGGTTTATCCCTGGGGACTCCTGTCTCCTGACTAGTGATTTCTCCCCTATGTCCTATTACTGACAAAGGACTTTTCTTTTGTCTGACTCTGAGATGGAGGTGAGTGGGATGGGCAGGAAGTGATTATCATAAAGGCAAGGAAGAAAGAAACCAACACTTATTGAACATCCACCATGGATGGTTCCTTCACATATGTTATCTCATTTAAACCTAACAACTCATGGCATAAGTATTCTGCCCATATTTGGGAGCATGGGGGAAAGGAAGCAGTTGCTTAGGGTCTCCAGTGCATTGCTGATATGGTGGGTTAAACTTGTTAAAGTCCAGGGAACAATGATAAGTTCTCAAATAGGGATGTGACCAAGAATCAGAGTCTTTGGACCTAGAGAGAGCATGAAGGGGTGTGCCTGAGGCCACACAGCTTTCGATGGTAAAAGCGGCTTTAGATCTGTCCTGCTTACCAGTCTGCATGCTTTCTGCCCTGTTCCCACTGTCCCATGATAATAGTGTTCATTGTTTTACTACCCTGCCCTTACGGTGTTTCCCAGAGACTGGGTGTTAATTTAGATCACAACCATCAAGAAGACAGGATTCTAGCTGGGGATGGGCTTCATGGAGTGTTCACACAGTTAAGGACGATAACCAGACATGATCTGGCTTTACATGGGCAGGGTCTACTGGCTAAAGGGTCAGTGAAAGGGTATAACCAGTGGATCAAAACATTTGAACTTTGCCCAAGGGGATTTACTTGCCCAGAGCAAAATCCTTCCTATCTTCCCATCATGCCCACAAGCCATTCATCAGCAAGTCCCCAGAATATATCTGGGGTCTGACCACACTATCGACACCACTACCATTTCCAATCCCAACGCCTGCCATCTGTTGGCTGGATTATTGTAACAGCTTCCCAATCGGTCTCTGTCTGGTCTTGCTCCCTCTCAGTAGCCAGGATGACTGTTTTCTGCTCAAATGCCTCCAGTGGCTTCCCACCACATGAAGCATGAAAGCTGCACTCCCTCCCACAGCTACAGTTTCCTGACTGCTTCTCCAACCACCTCTCTGCCTCTCTCCTCCTCCCTCTTGAAACATCAATTATGAGAGAGAATCATTGATTGGCTGCCTCCTGCACACCCCATACTGGGGATGGAGCCTGCAACCCGGGCATGTGCCCTGGCTGGGAATCGAACCCTGACCTCCTGGTTCATAGGTCGATGCGCAACCACTGAGCCACGCCAGCCAGGCCCTACGATTTCTTTAAGAAGCTGAAGTCCATCTAGCTCTTGTCATAGTTCTTTTCTGTAATGCTCATCCCCTAGATTGTTCCATGGCTTCCTTCTGTATATCATCTTGAGATGTTAACTCAGAGAGGCCTTTCCTGACCACACTTTCTAAAGGAGGCTCCCTCCTCTCAATGTCACCATTCCTCATACTGCCTTATTTTCTAAAGCATTTACCACTGTTTGAAATTGTACTTGTTGTTGTGTATGTTTTTTGTTTTTATCTTCCTCACTAAAATTTACAAGAGTAGGAGGTTTGTTTAGTTCATTTATGTATTTTCAATGTCTAGGAGAGTGCTGGGCACAGTTAGATGCTCAGTACAAATTTGTTGAGTAAATGAATGAATGAATGAGTGCTGCCACCATGACCTATTTGAGAAGAAAGGTACAAAACTAACCACTTTTCCATTGTCCATAGGTGGGTTAACCATAGCAAAGTTCTCATTCCAGGCTGGCTGTTCTCAATTATGCAGAGTATTGCAGGGCAATTTCCTCAAAAGCATGTCACATTTGCTATGGAAATGCAAATCCATTTGGTATTAGGTCCTTAGGGCTGCCAAAACTGGGTGGCTTAAGGCAACAGAAATATATTCTCTCTGGAATCTAGAAATCTGAAATCAAGGTGTCAGCAGGGCCCTGCTCCCTTTGAGACTCTGGAGAGAATCCTTCCTTGCATCTTCCTGTCTCTGTTGGTGGCTGGCAGTCTTTGAGTTCCTTGCCTTCCAGTTGCAACACTATAGTCTCTGCCTCTGTCATCACATGGCATTCTCTTTTTCTGTCTCTCTCTCCATGTGGTGTTTTCCTTTTATAAGGACATCAGTCTTGTTGGATTAGGGCCTTCCCTAATGATTTCATCTTGATTACATCTCCAAGGACCTTATTTCTAAAAAATGTCACAATCATAGGTACTTTCACATATCTTTTTGGGGGACACAGTTCAATCCATAACACATTTTAATATCGGTGGAGACAAATAATACAAATGCCTTCTAATGTTGAAGACCATAGTGAATTGGCTCTGATATACTTAAAAAAGACATTTTAAAACCTCTAAAATTGGGACATCCTACATGGTAGTTTGGATTTCCTACTGCTTTGAGCGATGCTTCCTGGAGCTTTCTGCTCAGAGCACCGAGGTCTGTGTTACCTGGAACTCCCCCTGCCTGTCTCCTTCCCCTTCCTTGTGTAACTGAGCTGCTGCTACATTGAATGAAAGAGCAAAAATACAATAATCTTTCTTAGCAACTTGCTCTAGAGAAGCCACTTGTGCACTCATAGGGCAGTTAGCATGAGATGTTTTGTTTTTGGATGACTCACCAAGCCAGGTGACTGTGCTGGAAGACCAGGCACTGCCTGAGTCACCCTGTGATCCCATGGACCTAATTAGTGATGAGCCAAAAGTCAGGGGCAGGGCTGGGGACCCAGGCCAGAACTCTCTGGCAGACAGTAAGAGAGATATCCCTTGTGTTTACAGTACGAATCATCCTCCCTTCCCACTAACACGTCTCCCTCTGACAGCCCTCTCCTCAAGTCTCCTGGCCCCACGAGGGTGGCCCGTTTCTGCATTCTGACATCCTGTCTCACTGGACAGCATGTCCTCAAAATAGCTCTCATTGACGCATTATGACTTCCACTGGTTCCAACTCCCTTCCTTGTTTTTCTTTTTTCTCCCTTTTCCCCACCCATTGTCTCTTTTCTGGTTCTGTGAATGGTGCTGAGGCGCCAAACCACCGTTTTCTACTACTTTCCAGGCAAACTTCTTGGCTGCCCTTGTCTATTGTTTCTAACTGGCCTGCTCTGCTTGGCCATCCCTCCTAGCTTGGATTTTTGAACACCCAACATTCCTAACTCCATTTAGAAGCCAGATCTGAGGATTGATCATTGTCTTCTAGCCTGAGGCTTTCTGGCTCCATGCCCTCACTGCCCCCGGTGTTCAGGGTGTCCTGTAGAACTGTCTTTAGGAGGGGAAAAAGAAAGTAAAACCTTCACCGGCCTCAAACAGCTCGGGCCACAGGATAAAATAGCAACAACAAAAACAATAGCGCCCAGCTGGTGTGGCTCAGTGGTTGAGCGTCGACGTATGAACCAGGAGGTCATGGTTCAATTCCCAGTCAGGGTGGTGTGTAGAGGCAGCCGATTGATAGGTCTCTCTCATCATTGATGTTTCTATCTCTCTCTTCCTTCCTCTCTGAAATCAATAAAAATATATTTTAAAAAACAATAGCAACTGTGAAAACATTTGTTGAGTGCTTTCTCTGTGCCAGCCATTGTGCTCAGAGTTTGACAGAGATGGGTTCATTGAACCTTTTGATCACCCTGTGAGGACCAGGGCCAGTCCCCCTTGTTTCCCTGCTCTGGCTAACCTGTTAGAGAGGAAAGGGGTGGCAGGAGTTGTTTGTTTTTGGCAATGGCAGAGTTCTGATGAAAATCCCCACTTCTCCAGCAGGGCTGAGTCTGGGACCCTGAGGCTGAACAGGAACATAGGCCTTATGAATGACTGGAAACAGAGGCCCAAACTCCTTCCACATGTTCAGGAGGGAGGGGCAGCTTCAGAACAGCAGCTCATTGAATCAGCATGGCCCAGGCACAGAGACTTCTGATGAGTGAATCACTCTCAGCCACTGTATTCCAGGAACTTGCCCTTGATGGCAGGCCTTGGTGGGGGGTATTGGGGATGGTTGTTATTGGTTCTCATGAAATCAACCTGTGATTCATTAAAAAGAGATGTAAGGGGAACTGGGTAGCCATCACTTCCCAGGTATAACTTCCTAAAGAACAAATCCCAGGAGCACTTCATCCTCTGAGGTCAGGGACTCCCCATTCACAAGGAGGGGTCTTGCTGTTATTTATTTCACATCTGAGGAGGCTTTCCATTGTGGCTGCAAGTCAGGGACTTATAGGGACATGCTAAGTTGAGAATGAATAGGTAAATGTATAGACTGGGCAAATTTTTTCAAAAATAAGTTGACAGTGTACTCCACGGTCATGTCCTTCAAACTCTTCACATGGTCTCCTTTCCCTAGTGAAAATTGATGGCATTTATGTCCAGAATTAACCTTCTGGGTGCTAATCCGATTGCAAACTTCAAAACGGGAAGCAGATTTCTAAAATAGTTCAGGCTATGCTCTTCTCAGAACTCTTCCAATAAGGGGGGCTGTGTTCATATCTGGCTAGAGAAAGAGCAATTGTGATTCAAAAATGGTTAAGGTTCTGCAAGGCAATAAACCCTAACCTTTGGGGATCCCCTTTCCTACCAGACAGAAATCATTTGCGTTGTTGCTGGGTAAGAATCATATACCTTGTTCTCATCGAGAATCATGTCCATTGTTATTGATTTTCTATAAGTGAACCTCTACTCTTTAAAGAGTTGCATTCTAATTGGTCGAGGTCAAATAAAGGTACACACCACTAGAAAGTCAGATAATCCCTAAGCATGGTGGGTCTACTAGTCAACACCCTGAATTATATTGGAAGGGCACCCAGTATTCCCTTCGCCTATTTCCAAATTTTGGGTAATTTTTCTTAACACTTCTCTCTCTCTGTGTGTGTGTATAAGTACATTTTCTTGGTATGTTTTTGTCCAGAAGTTGGAAGGGTGGGAGTTCAGTCACACCATAATAAAATGGACTGAGACATTCAGCTCAAAGACAAGTTTTGGAGACAATGGGAAAACATCCCAATTGTCAAAATGGTTTCTCTTCAATAGATTTGCTAGTCTCACCAGCTCGGGGCAAAGAGGCTACTTTAGCAAACTGGATAAAGGAATAGTCAGGATAACTGGGTCATGGGGAAGAATGGGTTTTTCTCATTTGCTCCTTATATTGGAAAAGGGTGTTCCTGGGGCACTGAAGGGTTTCACCTGGCTGAGGCCAGGTTTACCTGAGCTAGGGAAGGCAAGGAGGATGGCGGCTTTCAGTCTAAGACTTAGACTCTAAGTAAAAGCCTAAGGTTTTCTTCCAGGCCGGGCTTCTCAGAGCTATTTTGGGCCCTCTGTTTGTCCCTGCTCCTCCCTTACTCTGCTTTCCCTCTGTCCTTTGACAGTATGAAGACTGTTGACATTTGAGTACTTCTCCCTTACCTCAGTGAATTCTTATACACATCCTGTGAGACAGATATTATTATTTCATAGAGGTTATTGAGTTGCCCAAAGTCATGACACAGCTAGTTAGAAGAGCATTCAGAATTCAAGTACAGGCTTTCCAACTCCAAAATTCCATGTTCTTTCAGCTTGTATCAGTCAGCCTTTTCTAACATGTCTGCAATTCTCCCCGGAGCATTCTATGCTTGGATCCAAAGATATATGTTTTGGGAAGTTTGATAAGATTCCAGAAATTTTTTTCTTTTTCCAGGTAGGCCGATGGGGTCTTGTCGTGGCCATCCCAGCCCCCCAATATTTAGGTTGCATGTTAATGTTAGTGCATCAAGGCTTTGGAGCCCATGTAATGTCTGTGAATGTATCATCAGAATAATTGGAGAAAGGACGCATTGTCATTGCTCTGGACCTCAGATTTTCATTTGCACAGTGTAGGTGTCAAACCAGTTGCTAATTCAAACCTTTCCATCACTTATGAGCTGACACGTTGGTCCATGGCTCAGCCTTGCTCCATCACCTGCCATCACTGTGGCCTCATCCATGGTGGTCAGTGATGAGTTTCTCCCAATCTTCCTCATCCTTCTTATCAAACAGCATGTATTTGGTAAAGGTCTGTGGTCCAGTTAGGGTGACTGTGTGTGCATCTGAGAGCTGTAAACCTGGGCATTTGGGAAAGTTGGGAAGGATGGGGCAGGCCCGTTACTTTACCAAGTCAGATCAGGGTTAATGCCTTCGTCTCTTTGTTGCAGGACCAAACATCTGTACCACACGAGGCGTGAGCTCCTGCCAACAATGTCTGGCTGTGAGTCCCATGTGTGCCTGGTGCTCAGATCAGGTAAGGAGCAGACACTTAACCTTACTTATTTCCCAGATTTAGCTGCTTTTGTGCAAGAACAGACCCCTGGGAGATCTCCCTCCTAAATACACAAGCCCTTTGCCCCTTCTGCACAAAACTAGGGTGAAGCCTTCCCATTGATGGATGCTGAAGTGAGCTGTTATGGGGTGTTGCTGGGAAGGCAATCCAGGGTTTACCACATGGCTCGTGGCCATGTGGGTTGGTCCTCCTGGACTTGCTGTAGCCATTGCCACCCTTTACCACACTTTGCTTACTTCTTATTGTGGAATATTCCACAGAAGTAGAGCCTCAGATCTCAAAAGGAGAGGCAGGAGAGGGTTATAGGTACACCGGGAATGCTGGTTTATAGACATCCCAGAATTTTTTTTTTAATTTTTTAAAATTTTTATTGTTTTAAGTATTACAAAGAGTAGTACATATGTCTCCTTTTTTTTCCCCCTTGATCTCCCCCCGACCTCCCCTACCCCCCAGGACATGCCTTCACCTGCCCACCCTGCCCCCCCGCCCCAGTGTCTTATATCCGTTGGTTGTGCTTATATGCAAGCTTACAAGTCCTTCGGTTGGTCTCTTATAGCCCTCCTTGCCCAACCTCCCCTGTCTTCCCAATGTAGTTTGACAGTCTGTTCAATGCTTCTTTGCCTCTGTATCTTTTTCCCACCATTTCCAGAATTTTAAAAAGGCAAATAAAAAAGGATCTTACCCTTGTGTGGGGAGATGTTTCGTCAGAAGGTATTTTCTCTTTTCTTTTCCTCTCTGATGATTGAGCCCCATGACTTCACCTTTCTTCTCTCTCTCTTCCTTTTCTCGTTCTTTTCCTCTCCTAGGTGTCAATGAGGGAAGGACCAATTTGATGAGGATGAGTGGGTGACAGGAAAGGGTTAGTTGTGTCTAGGCAGCGGGTTTGTTGTGTCTGGGGCCCTGGGGAATGAGTATGTCTGGGGGAATGGCTGTGTTTGTGGCTGGGACAGGAATTTAGAGCTGGCAAGACCTATTTGGTGTGTGTGTGTGTGTGTGTGTGTGTGTGTGTGTGTGTCTGGAAAGCTTCCAGTGATTACAGAGTTGGAGGCTGAGTCATTGGCCTGGCCCCTGGCAGGTGGTTACCTGAACTCCCAGCATGGCTGTATCTCAGTCATCTGAGGCTTACTCTCTATCACGACAGCATGTTCCTGCCCTTGGCAGTTTTTGGACTGCTCTAACCCAGGCTCTCATTCTCTCTGTCTGCTTCTCTTCCCAATCTACTGAGTTTCCTAAAAAGGCAACTTCCTGACAGGCCGGTGGTGGCGAGGGTGGGTGTGTAGGAGTGGGAGGCTGTGTTTATGCCTCTACAAGGGGACTGATTGCCAAAGGCAGAGGCCAGCTCAACACACTGCTTTGGCCTGTGTGCAATTCAGCACGGGAACTGCTTCCAGAGGCAGCTGCCCAACATCTGGGCCACATTGACTTCATTTAGCAAATGAAACATTCCCTGGGGCTGTGGGTGGGGGTGCAGAGGGGGATGGGTGAGCTGTTCCCCTCTACTCTAAAGGTTCTCCACCCCTCTGGGCTGAGCTGACTGCTCAAGTGTGATGTGGACTCCTCCCTTCTCATTTGCCATATCCTTCTTCCCTTGGTCACCATCCTGATAGCATTAAGTTTCCTTTACAAGGAAGTTGGAGTTCTGCAGCTGAATCCTGGAAGATGGGAGAGCTAGAAGGGGCGGGTGCCTTATTGCATGGATGGCCTGAAGCTGGCTGGGGCAGTGAGGTAGCCACGGGAGCAGCCCAGTATCTTCCTCCCTCCCTTTTCCCCCCAAAGCAAGAGAAAATGGAGACAACTATGGCCCAGAGGAGTCTGGGAGAAAAGAAAACATATTCTTTTTTTAAAAAATATTTTTATTGATTTCTGAGAGGAAGAGAAAGAGAGATAGATGAGAGAGAATCATTGATCGGCTGCCTCCTGCACACCCCACACTGGGGATCCAGCCCACAACCCGGACATGTGCCCTGACTGGGAATCGAACCCTGACTTCCTGGTTCATAGGTCAATGCTCAACCACTGAGCCATGCTGACTGGGCAAGAAGACATATTCTTAGAGTGTCTGTCACCTTTCTTGATCTGCATAGGGACAAGCTGTATAACTGAGATATGCTGAGGCTTGACCCAATGAAGCCCCTAGAATTCATAACCAGATTTCAGAGATGCAAATGCAGATTATTTATGGATGACCCTGGTGAATTTTGTCCCCTGGGAAAGACCAGGGGAGGGCAGGGTTTGAAGGTACAAGGTAAGATAAAAGCATAAGGTAGGACCAGCCAAGGAATCGGGGTGGGGGGGGGGGGGGAGGGGGGGAGGGGAAGGGAGGCGGGGTGTAATCAGAGAGGAAATGGGTACACTAGGACCAAAAGCAATTAATGAGGGAAGGAAGAAAGTCTAATAAGATATTCTCTGGGAGAATGCAATATAAACAGGAAAGTGGGGGAGGTCAAAGGTTTAGCGAATGACTGCAACTATCTCTGAGCAAGAGGGAGAAGGGGAGGAGAAGAAGAGCAAGGGAAGATGGGAAGAGGAGGGCTTGTGGGGAGGAGGAGGAGATGAGGGTATGGGAGGAGGCCCTTGTGAGACAAAACACGTCAGCCAGGGAGGATGGGAGGTGGGAATCCCAGGCTGTAACCTGAACATGGCTGTTATTTTTTCTTGAGGTTTCCCCTGCACAGGCTGAGTTTAACTGCTGAAAGTGTCTTGGCTGTTGACTTAAAAAACTCAAAAGTGAGCCGTGGGGGCCATTTTGTATGTGATTTGTTGATTAGTTGATCCTGGAGAGCCTGTTGCTTCTGCCTCCCCTACCTTGGCTGTTGTAGGCAGGACTGGCAGAGTCTGGAAAAACAACTGGTTGGGCTCAGCATTCCCTTGGTCCTCAAGGACAGCGGCTCTGGGTGTGTATAGCAAACATTGGCCCCACAATAGGAAAACATAGCCAATGTGGATGAGTGTAGAGTTTTGGGCCCATCGCATAGGGTGTGTTCTTGGGGGTTGGAAACTGACATGGGTTGGGGTGGTGTACTGTCCTTGGGCTGTGAATCTAGCAAAGAGGCCGGCCTCACACAGAGATTCAACTTGTGGTCTTGGCCTCATTGGTGCCATGTTAGAATCTAAACCCTTTCAAACTTGTCTGGTGGTGAGAATTACCTGGGGTGTTGGTTAAGTATAAAGGTTCCCAGGATGGACCCTGTATCTATTGCATCAGCATGGGTTGTTATGATAGCAAGTTTGGCAAATACTGCTAATCAAAAAGGCTGATCGTTGCGGCCATGATGGGTCAGGTGGAGTTAAAGTTGCCAGATAAAATACAGGACACCCATTTAAGTTTTAATCAAAGAATCAAATAATACTATATAATAAAGAGGTAATATACAAATTGACCATCACACCCTCACAAGATGGCTGCCTAGGACCAGGCTGCCTAGGACCAGGGGGGTTAGTGAGGAACGACCAAACTACTGAACAAGCAGGCTGTGTGGGGTGACCAGGCTGTTGGGGGGGGCAGTTGGGGGCAATTAGGCTGGCAAGGGTGTCAGTGAGGGGTGACTAGGCTGGTGGGGGGGGGCAGTAAGGGGTGACCAGGCCGGCAGGGAGGGGGCAGTTGGGGGTGACCTGGCCAGCAAGGGGGGGCAGTGAGAGTGAGGGGTGATCAGGCCAGTAGGTGGGGGCAGTTAGGGGTGACCAGGCAGGCAGACAGGTGAGTGATTAGGAGCCAGTGGTCCAGGATTGTGAGGGGGATATATGACTGCCAGTTTAGGCCCAATCCCTAGGATTGGAGAGGGTACAAGCTGGGCTGAGGGGACCCGCCCCATGCATGAATTTTGTGCACTGGGCCTCTAGTTTTTAGTATAAGAATGTTCCAAATATTTGCTAAATTTAGCAACCCTGAGGTGGAGGGAAATACTAGGAGTTTTTATATAGTCCTGATTGCACATAGGAGGTGGACCACCTCACACTCAGCTTGACATCCAAGGATGAAGAAGAAGAATGGGTTTGGCTCTAGCAAAGTAGAATAATCCAATAGGAATTACGTATGTTCTTTCTTCTCTGCATCTCTGGGGAAGGGCTTAGGCCAGTATTCAATTCTTTTTTATTTACTAACATGATTTAATTCTTCTCTGCTGCTTTTCTTTTCTTTCTTTTTTTTGTTTTGTTTGTTTGTTTTAATCTGGAGGATAAATGTTTATCTGGAGAGTTTTGCTCTAACTTGTTATTGCAAAAAAAAAAGTATAATATTAAAAGTGTTTCTCTTTCTGTAAAACAGTAGGTGTGAATACTAATAACCGTGAACTAAAATGCTTTCCTTTTCCCCTCCTCCTTTCTGTCTCCTGCAAACATCTTTCTTTGTACATTCAAGTGATTTCTTGTTCTCACTGGTTGTCAATCTAGAGAACAATGTTAATTTATTTAGGTTGGGTGTTTAGCCGCTCTCTGGGGGAAAAAATAAGTACCAGTCCGTATTATGCTTTGTCCTCCAAGAACAGAGTTCACCATAATGGTAGTAGTTATAATGCTAATAGTGGAAAAGAGTCACCTTCAATTTGCACTTTTTTGTTTATATATATCATACCTAAAGGATTTCAGTATCTTTGACTTATTTTGAGATTTTTGTATTTTGGAAGCATTTCACATTCACAGCCTTATTTTAATCCCCTGACCAGCCCTGTGAGAGAGGTAGGGTAATGACAGTTATTCATGCTCTCCCTTCCCAATTTCCAAAATGGGATTCATGGAGAATGGAAGTAACAGCATGTGTCACTCTCCCAGGAGAGGGGGGGAATTCAGCTCACACAGCACGTGGGCCAGAACCGCCCACCTCTCTGCTTCAATCTTCCTCTGGGTCTTGGTTATTTTTGTCCTTTTTGTGTAACATCCGGTTTCATTGGGAACTGGAACTTTAATATTCTACCCTTCCTCCTTCACTCTGAGTTACCTGGAGACATTCTTTCTATCCACTCAGCCTGGACTATTGAGAAAGGGAATGTTGGCCAAGTGTGTTGAGGTCACTGCCTTGGTATTCTTCTGGGGCAAGAGGTTCTCAGGGAGAGCGTGGCTGAGGAGCAGGCCTGCTCTGTTCCTGACCTCTGATGTCAGTGACCACAAAGAGGGAGATGGAGACTTTTTGTTTCTTAGTGTTTATATTTCTAAGGAAATTCATAACAAACCATAAGGACTGTCAGCAAGGCTTAGCACTTCCAACCTTCCAATAAGCACTGTCCCATTAGAAAATGGGGGTTCGGAAACCCTCCTCCAAACTCCAAACATTTCCTCTCTTTGCTGCTGCAGCTTGAAGATGCAGGATGGCCTTGCTGCTCTCATTCAGTGTCCTGGTCTCACCCTTCCCTCTCTCCTTCAGCATCTGTCTCAGTCCTGGAAAGGCTCAGCTCCTCAGTGCCTCTTGGTCTATGCAGTCATTGCCTTTTTTGGAAGGGTTTCTCCCTGGGGCTTAGTGGGCAGCTGGAGTCAGAGATAAGGTAGGAAGTTTTCTGAGCAAGAAAGAGACTGCTTCCTGAGGGAGAAGCTTCGGGAGAGATGGGCAGGGGCAGCAAGAGGAGTTTGGGAACAAAAATGCGAACTGCTCATGAGCTCTGTCCTCTGTCATTCTGTCCTCGGCCAGAGCTGAGTGCAGAGAGGGGATTTTCATTTGTCTCAGAGGCTTGGAGGATCTGTGCTGTCCCTGTTGGAACCTTTTGAGTCAGGAAGGTTAAGTCTTATGCACTGTTTCCCATGGCTGATGTCATTTCTCAACTACATACCTGGGAGAAAGAAGGAAGATGCTGGCTTCTGAAGGCTCTTTCCACGTTTTGCCTGGGCCAGGGTGGTCCTCATGCTGTTTGTCCTAGTCCAGTGGTCGGCCAACTGCGGCTCGCGAGCCACATGCGGCTCTTTGGCCCCTTGAGTGTGGCTCTTCCACAAAATACCACGTGCCGGCACGCACATACAGTGCGATTGAAACTTTGTGGCCCATGCACAGAAGTCGGTTTTCGGCTATCAAAAGAAATTTCAATCATTGTACTGTTGATATTTGGCTCTGTTGACTAATGCGTTTGCCGACCACTATCCTAGTCCATTCAGGCTGCTGTAACAAAAATACCAGGGACTGGGTGGCTTATCAACTAACATTAATTTTTACAGTTCCGGAGGCTGAGAAGTCCAAGATCAAGGTACCGTCTGCGTCATAGATGGCTGTCTTCTTGCTGTGTCTTCACATGGCAGAGAGGCCAGAGAGCTCTCGGGCTTGTTTTGAAGGGCACTGATCTCAGTGAAGAGGGCTCCACCTCGTGACCTAGTCACCTTCCAAGCCCCCACCTCCTAATTCCTTCACCTTGAGGGTTAGGGTTTAACGTATGAATTCTGGGTGGACACAAACATTCAGTGTGTAGCCCTATGGTGTTGTTCATCTCTCCACCCACCTTGGGAAGCCATTCAGCCCATCAGAGGAGGGCTGGACAGGAGAGGGAGGGAGACTTCTAGCATCATGAGGGGTTTTAGGCAATGGAGCCCTGAGTTTTAAAACATGGATAGCCCCTTGTGGCCCAGTCCCTCTCCTGGAAATAGGGCTGCCAGTCACCTGAGGGGGCTGAAGAGGCAGAATGTTATCTATCCTTCCCCCACCTCCCACATCCTCATCTTGCATTCTGTTCCCTACCTGGGGCGTTCTCTGATGTGGCTCTTCCTGGGCCCATCACTTCCACAGTCCTGCTTCTCTGCCTGGGTTCTCAGTCTATGCAGAATGTAATACCGTTTATCATTTTGTGAGGATAATTGCAGTCAGACAATCTAATTAGCATCTCACTTCTGCCACTTCCTAGCTCTGTAACTTTGGGCAAGTCACTTAATTTCTTAGATTTCTTACTTGTAAGATTGGGTTCCTCATTTGTGAAGTCTCCCAGCCTCAGGTTCCTCACTTGTAAAATGAAAATAGTTCCAGCATTACAGAACTTAACCAGGAGGACCGCAGTAACCCATGCAAAGTGCTTATCACAGTGCCTGCCATACAATAGGTGCTCAATAAATGTTCACACTAGTTGTTCTGGGATATCAGTATGACTTATTCAGCTGACTTCTGAAAGTGGTTGTGAGAGAGGTGGGTGGGGATTGAGGGTTGGTTTGAGGGCTTGAGGCCTAGATGTTGTGAAATAGGTCCAGGGTGGGGTTTTCCAGATTTCCTGCCAGTCCCTCCAGCCTGCCAAGAAGCCCCCATGGGCTTGTGCCCACACAGTGTTGGCTAAATTTGTTGAATGTCAGAGCACGAAGGGACTGAAAACATCAAGTCATCTAAGCCCCTTTGGAAAAGGCGAGGCAACTGAGGCCAACAGGAGTGAAATGACTTATCTGAGGTCGCATGCCTAGTTAGTGGCAGACCGAGGGTCGAACCTATTTCCTGATTTCCAGGGTTCTTTCCAACGCGGATGTCGCCCATTCAGTACTCAGGTGTAAACTCACACAGAGCTCCAGAGGGTGGGATACACACCAGGGTTTTTGGAAGGGTGATCAATTAGCTCTCTGTCCAGGGTGAGGGAGGAAGCTTAAAGTGATAGAATGGACTCTGGCCAATGGTCTGGTATCATGGGACTTGCCCAAGCTTGTGAAACTTATTCAAAGTTAATTTATCCAGGAACTATTTACAGAGCATCTCATAATAATAGCTAAGCTTCACCGATCAGTTACCCTGTGGCAGGCACCATGCTACGAGTTTTACCTGCTTTGTCTTACTTTGTCCTGTCTAACATTCCTGCGAGGCTGGGGCTATTATTATCTCCACGGTATAGCTGAGGAAACAAGGTGTGGAGAGTGTAGGTGACTCATGCTAATAACCAGCTAGTAAAAGGCAATGCTGAGATGTAGTCTCAGCCAGTCTACTCCTGTGTGCTTAGCCCCTACTCTCTGCTGCTGCCCAGTACCTCTTCCCCCATCACCTGTGTGGTAAGTCCTGGTTTGGGTGCTGGGAGTAGAAAAGGAACAGCTCCTTCCCTCATAGATCTCAGATCCTAGTCAGTGTCTTAAAGCTTCCAAACTGCTTTGACCTTGACCTCCAGAAAGAAATTGCTTATCATTATTTATTTTACATATTATACCCTACTCCCCAACATACAAATGTTTCATAAAACAATATTTACTTTTGCTATTTATGTACTTTCATACTTTCTATTCTATTCTATTGCATCTTATTTGATAAATTGACGGTTGAGACCCACTCATTGATTTTTGGGACCCACCGTGGGTCGCACTTCAGATTTTGAAAAGCAGTAGTTTAACAGGCATACTGTATTGGCTCTCTTCCTGGCTACCAATCCACGAGACAGTACTCACCCAACCTTTCTGTTGCCTCAGTTCTCTCCTTCTGTATAATGGATCACACGAGTTCATTTATGCTGGTTCAGCTCCAAAATGCTGGATAAGCTCTAGGCCAGTGGTAGGCAAACTGCGGCTCGCGAGCCGCGGTTTGCCGCTCTGTTGACTAATGAGTTTACCGACCACTGCCTTAGGGAAAAACACTTAAAAAACATTTTAATAATGTACTAATGTCTTTAACCTGAAGTCAAAACTTCTGGGTAAGGGTAATGCCTTACAGCAGTGGTCGGCAAACTCATTAGTCAACAGAGCGGCAAACCGCGGCTGAGCCGCAGTTTGCCGACCACTTGCTCTAGGCTATTGGGAGGCAGCAGGGCCTGCAGGAGGCAGAGAACCACCATGGCTCCAATTACAGAGCTGCCTCTTGGGCTCCTGTTTTACAGACCCTGACTCAGGGCTCACCTCGCTGTAACCTGAAGGAGAATCTGCTGCAGGATAACTGTGCCCTGGAGTCCATCGAGTTCCCCCTCAGTGAGGTCAGCATCTTGGAGGCCAGGCCTCTCAGCGACAAGGGCTCTGGAGACAGTTCCCAAATCACTCAAGTCAGTCCCCAGAAGATTGCGCTCCGGCTCCGGCCAGGTAGGGATGGGCTCACTGTGGGGAGACGCCGGGCAGATGCACACAGGGCACAAGGTGAAGGTCTGGTCAGGAAGCCTTGGGGAAGTAACTCACAATGGTAATGAGGCAGGAAGAGAAGGATGTGGGGAAAGGTGTGGGCAGGAGAATGGAAGAAAATGGAAGATGTTGGGACTTGGAGTCAGAAGATCGGAGTTTGAATCTTGACTCTCCCATATATTAGCTATTTGAACTTGGGCAAGTTACTCAACCCTTCTAACATAGTAGGGACTCAGAAATTGCGTATCATTATTTATTTTGTTCCTTCTTTCCCCCAATGCCTATTTTGCCAAGCTTGTAGCTTTGTGTTGAGGCTCAAATGAGATATAAGATGATAAAGCAATTTATAAACCCCCTTTCTGTGTGAGATTTGGGGCAGGGACATGGGGGCAAAGAGAAACAGGAGACCTTCAGAGGCAGGAAGGATTAAGCTAAGAGACAGGCTTTTTGAACAATTGATTGTGACTTTTCTGATTAAATCAAGACTGTAAAAAAGCACCTTCTATGTGTAAGTCATGTGGGTGCTATGAGGTTCAGCCTTTTCTAGAGTTTGAAGTGTAGTAACTGCTACAACTTCAGTGACTCAAGGTAGTAGACTCTTGGGATTAGGCAGATGAGCACTTAGAGAAGGTAGAGAATATTAAAATGGAAAAGGTTAAAAATGGGAGAGTCAAGAGATTGGAAGGGGAAGGGGGAGAGGAGAAGGGACAGGGTTTTCAACTTTGGTTTGGTCAAGAAGTTTCTTAATCCTGTGTCCTTCCAAATCCATTTGTTAAGTCTTTGAGAGAGACGAGGAGAAAAACTAATATCCTTCTGCCTTCCAGATGATTCGAAGAGTTTCTCCATCCAAGTCCGGCAGGTGGAGGATTACCCTGTGGACATCTATTACTTGATGGACCTATCTTACTCCATGAAGGATGATCTGTGGAGCATCCAGAACCTGGGTACCAAGCTGGCCTCCCAGATGCGCAAGCTCACCAGTAACCTGCGGATTGGCTTTGGGGCCTTTGTGGACAAGCCTGCATCACCATACATGTACATCTCCCCACCAGAGGCCCTCAAAAACCCCTGCTATGAGTAAGTCCTTCTGGATACGTCAAGGCAGGGCATGGGGGCAAAGAATATAGGGGTAAGAGACCTTCAGAGGAAGGAAGGATTAAGCCAAGAGACAGGCTCTTAGAAGCATTGATTGTGACTTTCCTAATTAAATCAAAGAGAATTTAAGGAAATACTTTCTATGTATAAGGCAAGTGGGTGCTATGGGATTCAGGGTGGGACATAGTTCCAGCGTTTTCTAGGGTCTGAAGTGTATTAACTTTCACAACTTCTATGACTCAAGGTAGTTGATTCTAGGGTAGCTTTGTTGGCTACCTTCTGGCCAAATCATATTTTCTGTCTACCTTAGTCTTCCTGTCCAGCAAGTGAGCCACCCTATTGATCTGAGTGTTGTGTCAAAAGGTCTCAAAAGCTGCTTGAAGACCTAGAAAAAAAATCTGTCAGCTTCTTGGTCTTGGTCACAAATAAACTGGAGACAAGAGAACGCTGGGAGGCGCAGGAACAAGATCAAAAGTAGAGAGAAATTTATGGATAAGTAAATAGAGGAATTATGATTTCAGAAGGATTGATTTTATTGTTATTTTCATCATTGTTCTACTCATCAAGAGTATGAATCTTCAAGGTTAAAATGGTTATTATGTAATTGGAGACTATGAAAATCCATAACAATTTTTAATGATGGTTTCTGAGCCTGACAAGTACAGATTTACAAGTACAGAGTTTTCAAAGTTATGTGTTATGCCTTTTTAAGCTTATGAGTTGTAAGGTTTCCCAGTTAAGATATCAGCCATCAATTAAATAAACAACCCATTGGGCTGGGGACATAAATGCTCCTGTCTGCACAGATCTATCAATTCATTGATGGTTTGGGGACATTGTTATTGGTGAAACTTTTACTTTATTGTTGTGTTAATGTTACTTTAGAGAAATATTAAATATAAGGTGATAGCAACAACAAGAGCCTCTGATCTAAGTGCTTTGTGTTAACTCATTTAAGTCTTACAATAACTTATGAAATATGTGCTCTCATTTCCCATTTTTATAGGTTAAGTGTAGAGAAACTTGCGTAGAGTTCCATGACTTATAAGGAGAAGAGCTGAGATTTGAACCAAGGCAATGTAATTTTGCAGCTCACTCTCTTATCCTCTAGGCTAGGTGGAAGTAAGGTCAATGTGGTCATTTGAGGGGTTTGGAGTCTAAACTGTCTGGGTAATCGTCTAGGTAATTGCCAGTTCTCTACAAATATGGATAATCCTGTTATTCATATCTGTTCCCCATTTTTTCTCCTCATACTCCCCATGTAGTCTTTTCCATCAGGCTATCTGCTTAAATTATCTTCCTCTCTTCCCAGGATGAAGACCACCTGTTTGCCTATGTTTGGCTACAAACATGTGCTGACACTAACTGACCAGGTGAACCGCTTCAATGAGGAGGTGAAGAAGCAGAGTGTGTCACGGAACCGAGACGGCCCAGAGGGTGGCTTTGATGCCATCATGCAGGCTACAGTCTGTGATGTGAGTTTGGAGGGCAGGGAGTGCCAAATGTGGTTAGTGCAGATCAAATGGGGAATGAAGTGGTTCAACTGTGGGGATTTCTATGTGAAATAAGAGAGAGGAATTAAGCAGAGCTTCATAGGCCAAAAAAAAAAAAAAAGAATATAGGCAAAAAATTGCTCCTGATAAGCAACCTCTGCTTATATCTGCTCCCTGGCCAGAGCTGACAATTTTTTGAACCACTTGGTACCAAATGTTCTCTGGGAGAGCATTTTCTTATCTTCTCTGGAAGTGTATCAAAATCAAGCTGGGTTAACTTAACCTCAGGTAAGAAGGAAGATGTTAAACAAGGATTTCTTCTAGCCCAGCTCAGCTTTGCAGATGCAGGTGGGTTTCTAAGCGGGCCATATGATTATCACTGGAAAAGTTATATTTGGAATTGAATCATGTCTCTCGGCTGCTTGAACTAATCAGCCATGAGACTATTTTCCTAAGAAACAGAAACCCCTGAGTTGGGAAGTTTCAGCTTGTGTTCCAAGAACTGGGACTGAGGCCCTTCACCAAGAGAACTTGTTCAGACCTTCAGGCAGGGAGGTCCTTGGGTCTTTGTTTTCTGCCAATGAGACATCTAAAGTTGCTTTCTTGCCCTAGCTGGTTTGGCTCAGTGAATAGAGCGTCAGCCTGCGGACTAAAGGGTCCCGGGTTTAATTGGGTCAAGGGCACATGCTCGGGTTGTGGGCTCGATCCCCAGTGAGGGGCGTGCCGGAGGCAGCAGATCAATGATTCTCTCTCATCATTGATGTTTCTATCTCTCTCCCTCTCCCTTCCTCTCTGAAAATCAATAAAAAATATTTTTAAAGTTGCTTTCCCTCTTTTGCCCCTCCCCCACTTTTGTTTTAAACAGGAGAAGATTGGCTGGAGGAATGATGCATCCCACTTGCTGGTGTTTACCACTGATGCCAAGACGCATATAGCACTGGATGGAAGGCTAGCAGGCATTGTCCAGCCCAATGATGGGCAGTGCCATGTTGGCAGTGACAACCATTACTCTGCCTCCACTACCATGGTGAGGTTCTTGGTTTTTGTTGTTGTTTTAGATATATTTTTATTGATTTCAGAGAGGAAGGGAGACACAGTGAGAGATAGAAACATCAATAATGAGAGAGAATCATTGATTGGCTGCCTCCTGCACGCCCCACACTGGGGACTGAGCCTACAATCTGGGCATGTGCCCTGACTCAGAATCAAACTGTGACCTCCTGGTTCATAGGTCAATGCTCAACCACTGAGCATTGAGCCTGCAACCCGGGCATGTGCCCTTGACTGGAATCGAATCCAAGACGCATTCCCCCCCCCCCCACCCCCCCGCCCGCCCGTCCACAGGCCATTGCTCTATCCAGCCAGGGCTCTCTTTTTATAGGATTATCCCTCTTTGGGGCTGATGACCGAGAAGCTGTCCCAGAAAAACATCAATCTGATCTTTGCAGTGACTGAAGCAGTAGTCAATCTCTACCAGGTAACTATGCATCAGGGCTTCCTAGAATGGGAGTGGAAGTGGGAATGGGAGTGGGGCTGTGATGGGAGGACTTATATTAGGGAACCAGCATTGACCATGGTTCCCAACCAGGAAAGACGTTCCCACAACCTGTTCCCAGGAGCTAATGATTCCTTTTCAACTTTGACCTAGCAGTATGGGTGTGTCAATGTTTGCTGGGGGAAAGGGAGCAAGTCAGTGGGGTAAGGGGTGTGAGAGGTGTTCTCTAATTTTGCTCAGTGCTGAGAAACTGCTAGATTTATTCCTGGGAGTGACAAGAGAAATGTCCTCTTTTTCTCCTCAATCTTCATTTCAAGACCCTTCATTTGATTAGGGGAGGGCTTTTGGAGACCACCACCTTCATTCAGTCAGTCTTGGATATTTTTGTCTTCCTTTCTAGAACTATAGTGAGCTCATCCCAGGAACTACAGTAGGGGTTCTGTCTGCTGATTCCAGCAATGTCCTCCAGCTCATTGTTGATGCCTATGGGGTAAGTGTCTTACACTGGGAAAGGGCCTGCTAAGAATTCACCTCACTTGGCATTTACCAGGAGGAACTCAGATTTGTGAGTCCTGGCTGCTAGTTTACCTTGAATCCTTCCTCTTGTTCATCAAGGGGCCAGGTGATGGCCAGCACTGAGAGGCATGCAGCCTTTTGAGAAAGAAATGGCTCAGAAGGAAAGCCAGTGAGCTTAGGAACAATGGGTGAAGAGCTTAGTGGAGATAGAAAGGAAAGAGAGGATGGGGTGAGGATGAGAAAGGAGCAGAGTCCTAAAATTAGAGGAGGAGACTGAGTGAGGGAGAGCTGGGCTCCAACAAGAGGGAAAAAGAGGGAGCTGAGCCACAGGGAAGGTGAGGCTGATAAAAATTAGGTAGAAATTGCTACTACCCAAGGTGACCAGCATTAGCACTTCCCTTTCGCACATCCAGGAGACCTACAGGAGGGTGTAGCTGGTTTAGATGCTATCCAGACTCACCCAGACACAAGTGAGGAGAGAGAGAGGGAGCAGGGTCTGGGATGGCAATATAGCAGGTGACAGGCTCCTAGGGGGACTCTGGCAACTTACAAGTGAACCTCAGCATCTGGCACTTCAGGGTCAGTCCAGGGCCACCTGGGAGATTCTACTTGGGATGGAATTAGCACCTACCCATTTCCTCTCAGTCCATTTCCTTACCTTCTTTTGCTCAGAAAATCCGCTCTAAAGTTGAGCTGGAGGTACGTGACCTTCCCGAGGAGTTGTCTCTATCCTTCAATGCCACTTGTCTCAACAACGAGGTCATCCCAGGCCTTAAGTCTTGTGTTGGACTCAATATTGGAGACACGGTAAGGAAGTCTGGGCAGGGGCTGACCTTGGCCTGTGCCCTGGAGTGCCTGTGGGTACCCCACCCCTTCCTTCTTCCCTGTACCTTCTTCCTGCTGGTCATTATCACTTACATGCAATAGAGCTAAGGCTTCTGTTGCCTAAACTTTCTCTATCTGTTAAGTGAACTTCATTGTCAGGATTTTTAAAAACTTGAATTGAGATTACCTCTGTTTATTTATACACAGTTGATTGCTAATGAAAATATTTCTTACTTTCAACCCCTAACCAGTCTCCAACCCTGCCCCACCCCCAAGGTAAAGACTTTCTTTCCTCCACAGTGTAAAATAGTAGTGTCTTCTGTAAGCATTTATTGAGCACTGATTTTGGGCCAGACATTGTTCTAGTTGCTGAAGATTCAATAGCAAATGGAACTGGCAAAAGTACCCACCCTGATGAAATTTCAGAATGCAAATGTTCATTTTGCCCCTCCGGTCCCTCTATGGCTTTCCTTACTTAGTTGTTGGTTCTCCTCTGTTTCTGTCTAAGGGGAGACAGGTTGGTGAAGGCAGATGGAGGAAAGAGGGGGATATTTATATATCCTTTTTTTTTTTTTTTTGCAGATTCAAACCTATTTCATTCTCTCATAAATTATAAAATACAAAGGTGGCTATATTAATGACAAAACTCAAACAGTACTGAGAGGGGGTTTGTCAATGGTCAGAAGTCAGTCCCTCTGGGTGGGGCCCAGAACTCCCAGGCAGATGGTGGCCTCCCTATTGCTGGGCCAGAAGTGCTGTCCTGTTGGCCTTCACCTTCTCCAGCCGCTCGGCCAGGTGGCTGTTGGTCATCTCCACTTCCTCAATCTCGTCCAGTGTTATTCGTAACTCTCCTTGTAGCTTCCTTTTTTCCGCTCTCAGGTCATCTTCCACTTTCTCAGCATTCTCAGCAGCAGTCTCATAACTCAGCACCTGTCCCTCAAGCCGACTAATACTTTGCTCCAAGGTGGTTATATCCTGTTCTGCTTTGGAGAGCTTAAACTTGTATTCACTCACTTGTCTATTAGCGTCTCTCTGCATTTCGATGAACTGCGAGCCTTCTGCAGCCCAGCCAGGTCACCGGCCACTGTGCCGTTGCCTCTGGAGCACTTCTGCCTCCTCCTCTGACGGCAGCTTCAGTTTTCTAACCTGTGACAGCAGCTCTTCCTTCTCTCCAGCAAGTTTTCACAGCCTTACGTCTAGAGGACCCTCTCCTGCGGACTCCAAGACCCGAGCAGCTTCCTGAGACACCACAGCGATGGCGCCAACCACCGGTCATGATTGACATCACCATTGGGATAACTAAGCCATGTTTCTCAATAAGCGCATCTCTTTGTCCGGGGCCTTCTTTAAGTTCGTCCATTTTATGCTGCAGCACACTACACATATGTTTCTGCCTTTCCAACTCCTTTGATTTTTCTTCATTTTCTCTATAAAATTCTGCCATCTGCTCCTCTTGTTCTTCAATAACACCCTTGAGGGTATCTACCTGGTAGATCGAATTGTTCTTCTCATTGTCTAACTGTGCATTAGAAACCATGGCTTTCTTGTATTTTTCTTCTACTTCAGACAAAGACCCCTGCAGTTCACTTAATGAGGTGTCTGGATCTGTTAAGCTGCTGGTGTCCCCGCTTCCTCCTCTGGATGAGTTTCCACCTAGAGGGCTTGTTGCTGAGGCAGGATTTAGAGACGAAGTCTTGTGTAGTTTTCAGCATACTGATTGTCAGATTTCCCATCCGACTCTTTTTGCTGTCGCTCCAGTTCTCTGGTGCGTGGATCTCTTGCTTCTGCGGGGGCAGCCCGTCTTGCTGCCAGCCTTGCCTCTGCCTCTGGCAATGTTACTCAGCTTCATCTCTGCAGAAAGCAGTCTTTCACAGGTGTCCTTTTCCTTCCAGAGCCAGGAGTCCCCGTCTTGTCTTGATCGTCTTTTAACTCTGAGACATGATTCGGTCTGTTTTCAGACCTGTCCCTGAACGCGGGCAGTGGCTGCAGCACCGCCCATGAAGGGCCTGAGCGCGGCCGCCCCCTGGGAGTCCGCCAGGGTGAAGAGCCGGGAGCGAAGGGCGAGGCGCGCGGCGGGCGACCTCGGTCCTAGTCCTGGGCCAGGCGGGCAGCTCCAGATGCCGGCGGCGGCCCGTCAGCCATTCACGCCTGTGTCCCCTGAGCGCCCAGGCTCAGGCAGCGGGAACCAGCCCCGGGAGGAGCCGCAGTCTGAGCAGCAGGCGGAGGCGGCGGAGGGGCGGGTCCCTATATATCCATATTTATATTATCTGTATCTATCTCCACCTATCCATCTATTTTAGGCACATGTGCACATACCTCATGTAAGAAGTATTGGCCTGAAATGTGTTTGATTGCACAGTGATGAAATGTTATCTGGAAACTGAACAGTAGATCCTGAGCCTGTAGCTGGCCACTGTGTGGCATTGTATGGTACAAAAGAGTGCTTTGTCTGCCTTGCTGAGATGATGTAATCAGCCCAGGTAGCTTCATTGGCCAGAGCAGAGTTCACAAGATCATAGGTTCTGTTCTGCTTGAGCTGGTTTATTTCACATGTGGAATAAAAAAAAAAACACCACACCAGCCCTAGCTGGTTTGGCTCAGTGGATAGAGCACCGGCCTGCGGACTGAAGGGTTCCAGGTTCGATTCCGGCCAAGAGCACATACCCGGGTTGCGGGCTCAATCCCCAGTGGGGGGTGTGCAGGAGGCAGCTGATCAATGATTCTTTCTGGTCATTGATGTTTCTATTTCTCCCTCTCTCTTCCGCTCTGAAATCAATAAAGAAACATTAAAAAACACACCCCCCCCCAAAAAAAAACACACACACCCAACCTTCTATATCATACCTGTAAACGCCTGTCTCTGTACCCAGCCAGGGCTTTTGTTTTTGCTTTGCAGACCTTGCTGTGGGAAGGCACCTAGTTTGGGTGTTCCTTGGCAGAGCAGAGAACAGCTTATTTCCAGGGCTGGAATGTTAACAGGGTATACCTGTGACTACGATCTTATTTTCCATCCAGGTGAGCTTCAGCATCGAGGCCAAGGTCCGAGGCTGCCCCCAGGAGAAGGAAAAGTCCTTTACCATCAAGCCTGTGGGCTTCAAGGACAGCCTCACCATCCAGGTCACCTTCGACTGTGACTGTGCCTGCCAGGCCCATGCCGAGCCTTACAGCCGCCGCTGCAACAATGGCAATGGGACCTTTGAGTGTGGGGTGTGCCGCTGCGGGCCTGGCTGGCTGGGGTCCCAGTGTGAGTGCTCAGAGGAGGACTACCGCCCCTCCCAGCAGGACGAGTGCAGCCCCCAGGAGGGCCAGCCTGTCTGCAGCCAGCGGGGCGAGTGTCTCTGTGGCCAATGCGTCTGCCACAGCAGTGACTTTGGCAAGATCACGGGCAAGTACTGCGAGTGTGATGACTTCTCCTGTGTCCGCTACAAGGGGGAGATGTGCTCGGGTGAGTAGGACTGCATATCCCTCCCATCCCGACACCCACACACACTCACATATCTGAGCTTGAGGTGTGCACAGGAAGGCCCATGGGGCAGAGCTGAGTAGATGGTGTTCTACTCCAGTGGGAGAAAACAGCAATGAGGTTCTCTTTCATTCCTCTCAGCTCCCTATGTCCTTGCTCGTGGGGTACAGGGAAATTTGCTTGTAGGAAGGAGTGGGGGAAACTTGAAGGTGAAGGTAGTTTTTTCTTTCCTTTCATCTGCCCTCCACCTAATATTGTAAGTCATTGGTTCATCATTGTTTTGAGGATACAGACCAATCCTTTTTCAAGGGAAAAAGCAATCACTGACTGATGGTAATTAAATTTCTAGTATTTATAGATTTGGAAAATACATGATGTCAGAATACATAGTGAAGTAGGTCATAATTGTCTTACATGGATTTATCTTTTTATCACAAAAAGACTTGGAAAATAGTAACGGGTACCCAAGGCATTGGAGCACATTTCATGAGCCAAGTAAAACTTGGCACCTTGACTGGAAAACAGAAAGCTCTTATTAAATGTTGGCACTATTTTGTTACCGCTATTGGCATTACTATTACTTTTTGCGTTCTAGATCTGTGCTGATCAAGTGGTAGCCACTGGCCACATGTGGTTATTTAAATCTAAATTAATCACTTCAGTTAATTAAAATTTAAAATTAGAAACTCAGTTCTTCTGGTGCTCAGGAGCCACATGTGGCCAGTGGCTGCCACGATAGACAACACAGATGTATATTGAATAGCACTGCCGTGGAGAGTCCCGGCCTGCCGACTGGGGATTATGATATTGAGTCCTTCTACCTGCAGGGCACTGAGTTGTTGTCCTTCTCATTACAATTCAGTAAAATCTTGGCCCGTTAATCATCTCAAACTGGCTTCTCCTTGTCCCAAAGACCACTCCTGGGGCACTTCCCCAGCTAGAAAAAGTTGAGCTGATGTTGATGTAGTCTCTGTCTGCACTGACAACACTCTAGGAGGCAAATAGGCCATCTGGGTCGTTCCCAGGGCACTGGGAAATGGGTTTTTACTGGGCTGTAACCACTGTGGCTTAATCCTTCTTGTGACAGATTAAAGATGTTTGCAAATTGGTTGGGACTGGTTTATGGGTGTATTGTGTGGCCAATCAAACAGAGATTATAACTGGCTTCTATGGTGACCAAGTTCATGACCCAAGTTGGCTTCATTTGCATTGGGGTTCTAACCAGCTGAGCTCATCCTCCAGATGTTCACTTTAACATCAGCCTTTAAAAAGACTTGATTACAAAGGTAAATTTGTGTCATTCTAAAGCATGTCCAAGTAATATAAAAATGGCTCCTTTTTATTCTCAACATTGTTTCCTTTACTCATGCCAACAAAATATGAGAGAGGTTGGAGAAAAGGATATCAGAGCAATTAATTGAGAGATCAGACACACACACACACACACACACACACTAGCGGTTTGAATTAGGAAACGAGGCAGGAGTTTAAGTTCATTTTAATATTTAATGATATTTACATCATATTCAAAGTACCAAAGGGAATAGGTAAATTTGACGTGAGAGATCCCTTGTGGGGGAAGACTGGGGCTGAAGGGGAGAGGGTTGTTGGAGGAGAGGCCTACAGATAGCCCACTGTGGGCCCCAGGGACAGAGGGGGGTGCACTAGGCCTCCACGGCCAGATTGTTCCTGGCCTGGTGTGAGGTCGTGTGGGAGGGATCCCAGCAGAGTGTTTCCTTTGGCTGCCAGCCCCACTGAAGCCACGAAACATAGCTGCTGGGGTCCGCAGCCCCAGTTCCTGCCTCCCACCAGGGCAAGAACAGCCTGTCCTCTGTGTGCTGCAGCCTAACCATGAGGGAACCACAGCAGCCACTGCAGCCTCTCGGAGGCTTTCCTCCCCCACTTCCTGCCAGGGTTCTGGGTGCCCACTGGTCTTAGGGCTGGACCCTGTGGTGCTTATGGGTGAGCAGGGGTCATGCATGATTCCTACCCTCTCTGAGCTTATAGCCCAGCTGGCTATTGTCCCTCCCCAGAGCTGTTGGCCTGTTGTCTATTGTTTGCTGCAAACAGGGGCTCATGAGGCAGGAAAGCTATGAATTGGCCATTTCTCTAGCTCCTGGCCTTCCTCCTCCTCTCCTTCCCAATGGAGGCATGCATGGCCTTCGCGGTTGCACCTTGTCAAACACAGGGAGTGCATCTTTGTCCTGGTGAGACCCTCCCACCTACCACATCCCTGAACATAGATTGATCGCCTCCCCCGCCTCGTGAGCCAGGTTCAGTGCTGTGTGCTGTAGTGATGTGGAATAGAGAGGCATGATAAGACAGTTTGCCTTTCATTCACTTCCCTGAGCATAAGTCACAACGCAAAGCACAACCTGCCAGATCCGAGAAGAGAGGTCCTCGGGGAGTTCCCCGCAGAGAGACTCACTGTGGACACGCAAGGCCTGGGTGGCTTCATGGAGGAGGTGGGATATCAAAGGAAGGGCTGGCTCATCAAGGAGAGGAGCAGAGAGATATTTCATCTCAGAAGGGCAAGCTGCATGGAAAGAGCGACTGCGTTTTCCCTGACCTGAAATAAGGCCCCTCCTTGTTGCCTTCTGCCCTGCTTTCCTCCTCTTTCTCACACTTTCTCTTCATTTATCCCCCCTTCCTCTGACTTTCCTATGAACCCAGACTCAGCCACCCTGTTGCTGGAGGGGTGCCAGTCCTGTGACATTACTACACTGTGGCTTCCTTTTCAGGGTTGACCCTGCCAGGGCTGGGGGTCAGCTTGCTGGCTCTGGCCTGCCACTTCCCCTCCAACCTCACTCCCTGGCCGGCCTGGCAGACCCTTTCCTCAGTGATCACTTTGTTTAGCTTCACAAAGGAAACACTATGGGAAAAGGTTTCTGAGGAGGCTGAGGTCTCTGAGGGCTGCCAGGCCTCTGTGGTGTTGGCCTTTCGCTGTCCGGGAGCCATGGCCAAAAGGTGGGCGTAGTGGGTACTGTGGGCCCCACTCTGCTGGCTGGCACACCCTTTCCCCAGACACTGTTAGGGCTGCTCATAATAGTGCACAGCTGCTCTTTCTCTGGAGAATTATCTTCTGCTGACAGGAGCTGTCTTGCCCTCAGACCTTGGCCAATGACTGACAGATAAAGGGTTACACAAGACCAGGTCCCTTGCCTCAAAGGTGGGCTAGGTCTGTGGTGTCATTCATCTTTGGAGCCCACCGTGGGATCAGGCCAAAGGGAGTCTCCAGCTGAAACCACACTCCCGCCAGCCTTTGACTCCTGCCCTGCCCTGCATCCCTCCCTCCCTTCTACTAAGTCACTTGAACAAGAATTCTCCCCATAAGCTGTACTTCTAGGAACCCAACCTCTTTCTTCTTTCTCCACCTTCTGCCAGCCCAGTGTCTCTGCTCTGCATATATACTGGGTAGCTGTGGCAGATGAGGTTGTGTTTCCCATCCTTCCTGGAAAATACTAGTAGACATTTCTTTCCTGGGCAGTGAGGGTGTGTGTCTGAGTCTTGAATGCCAGCGTGGTTACTAGAGGATGGTGCTGGGGTCACTGGCAGAGGGACCTGTAGTGTTGAGAGACATTAGTAAGACCCACTGGGGAGAAAAAGGGGCCAGCTTGTTGCTGTTTGAGCCTGGCCATGGACACCCCCTCTTCCAGCAGCATGCGGCCTGTCTGCTCTCACAGACCAATTCAGGTTACTCCCCCGTTGCTCCCTGCCTTTCCTCTGATTAACAATCAGATTTTTATTATTCATCCACTTCTTCCTGATTCAGAGTCCTGGGGCATGAGTCACCTTTATGCAGGTTTAGGAACCATCATTTAAAGCGTTGTTAAGTGAATATTAGGGGAATATAACATTGAGAGATATTGTCAGCATTTAAACAGTATAAGTCCCACCCTAGTCTCTCTCCCATCTCTACACACATGCAGTAAAGGAAATAGGTCTTTTCAACTAGGGCTGATGGCTCTGTATAATAATGCGATAATACAACACAGAGCACACGTTTTCAGGAATTTAATTAGAATGTAACCTTCATGAGAGAAGGGACCCTGCCTGTCTTATTCACTGTGGAATCTCTAGTGCCCAGCATGTGGTGTGAGCTCAGTAAATATTTGTTGAATGAGTGGATAAATAAACATTAATTGCATGCCTATTCTGTATCAGATGTTATGCTAATCGTCATTGATGCAAACATTAATATTTTGTGCCAGTTGTGTACTGGAAATATTAGGGGGAACACTTTGTAAAATACATCTGAAACTAATACAAAATATTGAATGTAAACTGTAATTGGAAGAAATGAAAAGTTAATATGATATGTGCTCTCCCATCAAGGAACTCACAATCTAGAAAGAGAAATAGATAGACAAGCAAAAGGGTGAACATAAAGGTTAAAATAGAGGTATATACTAGTGTAAGTGCTGGCAGAACACATGACTATTGATTTGGCCTGTGGAGGTCAGAAAAAGTCCCAGAGAGGGAGGAACATCTGAGTTGAGCCTTAAGGGTGAGTGGGAGTTTGGTAGTGGTCACAGGAAGAAGAGGAGTCCAGACAGAGGGAACAGCATGAATAGAAGCATGAGGATATGAAGACAGTGTGGAAGATGGTGAGCAGTTCCGTGTGGCGGCTAGTGTGTGGCAATGTGAGGCGGGTGCTGAGAGATAAAGCTGGGAAGCAGGTTGAGCCACTGATGTGGGATTGGAGCCCTCACCAACCGCTCTGCCCCCGTGGGCTGTGTGCTTTCAGGCCATGGCCAGTGCAGCTGTGGGGACTGCCTGTGTGACTCCGACTGGACCGGCTACTACTGTAACTGTACCACGCGCACCGACACCTGTATGTCCAGTAATGGGCTGCTGTGCAGCGGCCGGGGCAAGTGCGAGTGCGGCAGCTGCGTCTGCATCCAGCCGGGCTCCTACGGAACCACCTGTGAGAAGTGTCCCACCTGTCCTGATGCCTGCACCTTTAAAAAGTGAGTGAGCAGGGAAGTGAGTTGGAGAGAGTTGGGTGTGAAATTGGGAAGGGGGCGGGTGGAGAGGGTCCCCCAGACTAGAATCCCCAACTCTCCAGGTTCGCCTCTCTTACTCACCAAAGCTTTATGGGGAGGAGTCTGCTCCAGCCACGTGGCTCACTTTCCTCATTCACTGAAAACTTTGGGGAAGGGTGGAGGTGGAGCCAACCATGAAGGAGTCAGTGTAGTACCAGCCATACTCCAGTTGGAGAAACCCCTTCTAGGGTAGCATCCTGAATCCCTGAATTGGGAGGAAGGCTAAACCGGATTACTTCTGGGGAACGTTCAAGTGCTGATATTCTGATTCTGTGGGAGATGTGGGGCTGGAGCTACACTAAGGCAACAGATGTCCACCAGTACAGTCGTCTCTCATTTGGGGATCAGAGGAAGCTTCTGGCAGCCCAAGTCCATGGCAATACCATTTCTCCTTCCACTTAAGAGTGGTAAGAGAAATAGCATCTGTATAGGGCCGCATGCTTAGAAGGGCCCCCACCGGGTTTAATGCACTGCTGTCACCGACTTGAAATTCTTAGTAATTTTTGAGCAAGATGCCTGACGTTTTCATTTTGCACTGGGTCCCCAAACTATGTTACTGGTTTTGACTTTAAGGCTCCCAGAAGTGCCATAGGGTTCACCCTCCTGTCATGGCCTTGGATGGAGAAATGTAATGATGTTGCCTGGAGGCCTCTGCCTGCCAGGCCTTGAACTCCAGACTTGACTCTCTGGGCCCCAGGAGGGTCTTACAGATGGTTCTGTTTGTGTGTTTTCTGAGCTGGAGCAGCTTCCTGGGTGTATGGAGGTCAGAGCCAGACTAAAACACTCTCGGGGTTGCTCCTAGCTTGTTTTAATCCCTGTGCCCTCTTTCCTCCTCTCCTTTCCTTAGGGAGTGTGTCGAGTGTAAGAAGTTTGACCGCGGAACCCTGTACACAGAAAACACTTGCAACCGTTACTGTCGTGATGAGGTTGAGTCTGTGAAGGAGCTTAGTAAGTTCAGCCTGTCAGTTTTTCTGATTTAATCTCAGAAACTACCCAACTCTCATCTGTTACATGGGGGAGTAATTTTGACCTCAAAGGCATGTCATGCAGGCCTGATGCACAGTAGGCACTTAATGAAAGCTGACTAGGGAGTCCTCCTCACTTCTACTAATTTGTTCAGCAGATCCTCCCCTTTCTACTTCTAGGAACCCACAAACTCAGCAAGATCCTGCAAATAGCTTTCAAAGTGTGTATAAGTCAGGCAACCAAACTATATCTCCTCAAGGAAAGGAAGAGAAAGCACCCCTATTTTACAGATGAAGAAACTGAAGCACAGAGTGGGAGAGTAGTTACCCATGGCAGTCTTAGCTTAGTAGGCTAGTAAACATTTACCAAGAATTCAGGCATTCAGCTTTGTTGGAGAAGAACCTTCACCCTTATGGATTTGTAGCCAAAATCATATCTGAAGCCCTTTTGGCTCTCTAGAGCCCTTTATGGAATAAACAAATAAAGTGGGGAGCAACTCTTGTTTGCAGCTATTCTGGTTTGTACTTCATTTTGACCTAAAGAAAATGATCTTTGCTGCTGTCAGCACATCTGATGTTGTTTTCTGGGCCAGGTAGCATGGGGTGGGGCCAGGGAGATGGTGATCTCGCTGGAGATAGTCATCTCCCACGAAGGCAGGAAACACGTTTTCAGTGAGAGCTACAGAAAGACACAGCCAATCAGTCAGCTTCTAGGCGCAGGTGTTGTGGAAAAGGGTCAGATCTCTGGACCCTTTGGCAAACATCCGAAGTGGGGCTGGAGTTAGGGTGATTTGGGGATTGAGTTTGAAGAAATAATTTTTCTCTCTGGAGGACACTGTGCTTGCTATGATCACTTTAGGGAGGAGGGGCTGCTCAGATGTGAGATATTTTTGTTATCTAGACCAGATGGGTATTACAAGTTAGTTGATAAGTATTTCTACACACTACCTGCCATGATAATCATAAAAATAAATATTTATTTGTATGAAAGTTTATAACATAAAAGTTATAAAAAATATCTCTTCATGCACATAATCGTCATCTTTTCCCAACAACCTAGTAAAGTAGAACGCTAGGACAACTGTTATCTTCATTTTGATGAGAAAATTGAATCTCAGGGAAGTTAAGTAACTTGCCCAAGCAAATTAGTGGTGAGTTAAGATTATAAATAAACCCTGAAATTCTTACTCTTTCCAACTGGTTCACTAAATTAAAGGCTTATTGAGTTAAAGTTTGCAGGCTGTGCTTTGAGACTCATGCTGGTCACTTACTTACTGTGTGACCTTGACACATTTGCATAATCTCATTGTGTGTCATTTTTACCCATCAATTTCATCAGTGTAGGGCATGGTGCAGCTGGAAGAGGGTAACCCATAGTTTCATTGTCAGAATCACAGGCTTTAGAATGAGAAGGAATGAAACCTACAAAACATGAAGGGAATCAGAGAAGAGAGGATGGCTCTGGAGAGAAACACTGGGTTAGAAGCAGAAATGGAGGAACTCTGAAGGCTGAATGCACAAACTATTGAGAATCATTGAGCAAGCAGAGAAATGAAAGAGAGGGAACGGAACACCCACTCTTTACTTTATGCCATTTAATTTTCAACCACCTCTGTGAGGTGAGAGTATAATTTTCCTTTTATTTATGAAGAAAGAGGATTCATGAGGTCAAGTAACTTACCCAAGGTCACACAACTGGTAAGTGGTAGAGCCAAGCTTTGAATCAGATTGTGTAATACTATTATATCATGTTCCTTCCTGAGGAAGGAATAAGAACCAAAATGGAGTGGTGAGGGACAAAGTACATCAGTCAAGGTCATTTGGAGGCAATTGTCGGGCACAACAGCCATCTCAAATCTAGGCACCTTGCCTAATGTCAAGCGTAGGGTTTTCTGTTGCATAATTTCACAGAAATTCCATGGGGAGGGTTCTGAGATGACCCCATCTTCCAGGAATTGACCAATTTTTTTTCATTCTCTCATCTTCCCCCCTCTTCCAGAGGACACTGGCAAGGATGCAGTGAATTGCACCTACAAGAATGAGGATGACTGTGTCATCAGATTCCAGTACTATGAAGACTCCAGTGGAAAGTCCATCCTGTATGTGGTAGAAGAGCCAGGTGAGTGAACTCCGAGGGCCCCTGGCCCTGCCCCCAGGGGGAGGGAGAACCATGTTAGGCAGTTATTTCATCTGTCATGCCTCTTAATGGAACAGCCAGGTTAAGCCTGACCTTACAAGTGATAAGGCAGGGCCTGTCATCTGGGTATGGGGGATATATAAATACAAATATTAGCAAGAAAGTGATTTCCTAATAGATGAAATAGAAAAATAAGGTGGATGAAGAGAGGAATAATGTAAATATGGATCCCACGAAGGAACAAAATATATCATAGCTTTTTTTTTTTTTTTCGAGGTGATAATGTTAAGAAGTAAGGAATTTAAATTCTAGGACTTTTCTGCACAAGGCATCTGCTCTACTATTAGTTAAATGGTTGCCAAGAACAACCGGATTGCTGCTTCAGAGGAAGGCCTGATGGTTTGAGGTGTTGACCTTACCAGGTTCACTATGAGACATGGTAAAGGGTTTGAGTTACCAACCTAAGCACCAAAAATATAGTGTTTGCTCTCAAGGCCCTCTGGAGGCAGGTGGAACTCATGTCATCATATACAGACCGATTACAGATTTGGCACCATCCAACACAGTAGATTTGCTTGCTTTTCCTTACCACCTTCCTCTTCTTCCTTTCCCTTAAGCGATTAAGATATTAATCACTAGAAAATAGTTTTGAATACTTATTATATATCAGGCACTGACTTGGCTAGGTGCTGGGAATATAACAGCAAATATGGCAGATGCAGATGTGGCACTCACCGACCATGGGGGAGACAGGCCTGTAAATCAGTAGTGAGGGATAAAGGCCATGGTATGGTGGGGAGTGGACAAGAACTTAATGGAGTGCCCTAGCCGGTTTGGCTCATTGGCTAGAGCGTTGGCCTACGGACTGAAGGGTCCTGGGTTCAATTCTGGTCAAGGGCATGTACCTCCGTTGCAGGCTTGATCCCTGGCCCTGGTCGGAGCAGTGTGTGGGAGGCAGCCAATCAATTTGTCTCTCTCACATCAATGTTACTCTCTGTTTTTCCCCCTCCCTTCCACTCTCTCTGAAAATCAATAGAAATATATCTCTGGGTGAAGATTAACAACAACAAAAAATAACTTAAGGGAGTGAAGGAACAATCTCTGAAGGCACAGGCTAAATCATTTAGTCAGTTTACATTCTTTACAGCTGTAGCAAGTTCTTTAAATCATTCTTTTGACCGAGGCGGGCAAACTTCTTCCGTAAAGGGCCAGATGTTAAATATTTTTGGATTTGTGAGCCTTGTGGTCTCTGCTGTGACTACTCAGGCACTGTAGCAGGAAAGCAGCCATAGGCAATATGTAAATGAAGGAGTCTGGCTGTATTTACAAAACCAGGTGGCAAGCAGCACTTTGTTTGCGGGCCAGACTGCTGACACCTGCTTTATAGCAGTGGTTATGAAACTTTTGTATGTTTTCTTGTTAAAAAAAAAAAAAATCCAGAGTCCCAAGCCCTGACCTATTTCCACAAAATTTTGCCTCTGTGTTCTTCATTAATCCTCTTGGTAATTGTGATGTACCCCAATATTCTGAAGTGATAATGCTTTAGACACATTACTTGCCCCAGTGAGCCTTCTCAGGCTTCCTCTAGCCTCATTCTGCTGATCAGGTTTATTGCTCCTGTTTGATTCTCATAACATACCTGGCTTCCCTTGAAAGGCCTTCATCACACTGTTGAATTGCTTCTTCAATCATTGTCTCTCTCAGATTATAAACTCCATAAACATGGGAACTGTCTGTCTTATCAATTGTTATATTCCCATATTTGGCTCAGTCATCTACAGAGAAGATAATATATGGCTTGTGAATCAATCAATAGGACTGGTTATTCCTAGGAGACAAGCAGGCTTATATACAGCTTTTTTTTGTTTTGTTTTTTAAATAAATCTTTATTGTTCAGATTATTACAGGTGTTCCTCTTTTATTTTCCCCCATAGCTCCCCTCCACCTGATTCCCCACCCCACCCCATGCCCTTACCCCCCGCCACTGTCTTCATCCATAGGAGTAAGATTTTTGTCCAATCTCTTCCCGCACCCCTCACACCTGCTTCCCCTGAGAATCGTCAGTCCACTCCCTTTCTATGTCCCTGATTCTATTATATTCACCAGTCCATTCTGTTCTTCAGATTTTTCATTCACTTGATTTTTAGATTCACTTGTTGGTAGGTATGTATTTGATGTCATTTTGTTGTTCATAATTTTTATCTTTACCTTTTTCTTCTTCTTCCTCTTCTTAAAGGATACCCTTCAGCATTTCGTGTAATCCTGGTTTGGTGGTGGTGAACTCCTTTAGCTTTTTCTTATCTGTGAAGCTCTTTATCTGATCTTCAACTCTGAATGATAGCTTTGCTGGGTAGAGTAATCTTGGTTGTAGGTTCTTGCTGTTCATCACTTTGAATATTTCTTGCCACTCCCTTCTGGCCTGCATAGTTTCTGTTGAGAAATCAGCTGACAGTCGTATGGGTACTCCCTTGTAGGTAATTAACTGTTTTTCTCTTGCTGCTTTTAATATTCTCTCTTTGTCTTTTGCCCTTGGCATTTTAATTATGATGTGTCTTGGTGTGGTCCTCTTTGGATTCCTCTTGTATGGGGTTCTGTGCGCTTCCTGAACTTGTAAGTCTATTTCTTTCACCAGGTAGGGAAAGTTTTCTGTCATTATTTCTTCTAATAGGTTTTCAATATTTTGCTCTCTCTCTTCTTCTGGCACCCCAAAAATTCGGATGTTGGTTCGCTTGAAGTTGTCCCAGAGGCTCCTTACACTATCTTCATATTTTTGGATTCTTTTTTCTTTTTGTTTTTCTGGTTGGATGTTTTTTGTTTCCACATATTTCAGATCTTTGGTTTGATTCTTGGGGTACGTTGATCTACAATTGAGTTTCTGTATATTCTTTATTTTAGACAGTGTATGCTTCATTTCTGACTGGTCCTTTTCCATTTTTTTGGCATTCTCATTAAGGTCCTTGAAGGTCTCACTAAGCTCCTCAGAAGTGTCATCAAGTTTCTCAGCAGTTTTTAGAAGATTCTTGAGTAACCTTATACACGTGGTTCTGAACTCTATGTCATCCAGTAGTTTGCTTTCCTCCGTTTCTTTCATTCGTGACATGTTTCTTTGTTTCTGCATTTTGGCTGCTTCCCTGTGTTGATGGAGTGGCTTTGTGTGGTAGGTGACCTATAGGGGGCAGTAGCTCAGCCTCCCCAATCACCTGATGTGGACGCTCTTGGTACACCCCTTTGCGGGCTGAGTGCAAAGTCTTGGTGTAGTTAAGCCTTAATTACTCTTGGTACGCTGGGAGGAATTGACCTCCAGGCCAATTAGCTGTGAGCACTCCCTGTGTCTATAATGGAAGAACTGCTGCACTGAAGACACGCTCATGGGGCAGGACTTGTTTCAGTGGGGCTTTGGTGCTCACTGAGTCTGCCTCTTGAATGTGTCACTTATGGATGTGAGGAGTTGAAATCTGGTGTCTCACACTGACCACTAGGTACACTGGCTTCTGGATCTCCAATGGGGTGCAGGTCAGCTACTGTCTGAGGCCACTCAGCAGGAGCTACAGTGAGAGCTGCAGTTTTCTCCTCTCTGCTTGGGGTTTGGAGGTTTTGGAGCTGTCTGACCTAGGCTGCAAGTTTGCTAGGTTAAGCTGCGATAGGGCAGGCCTTTCTTATGCTAACTCCGCTGCTTGGAGCTTGGGTGGGTTTGTAGGTTGTGCAGGGCGGGGCCTCAGGGTGTCACTAGGTTAGGGCGTGGCAAACAGCAATGGCTGCTAGTTAGCCGACTCTGCGTCCCCAACGGCATTCGCAAGTCCCGTGCCCCAGTGCAGTAAACAATTATTCCTGCGCGCAGCTCTGCAAGCAAGCCACCCTCACTGGCAGACAGTCCAGCTTCTCCCCGTAGGAGTTTGGGTCCCCCGCGTCTCCCCAGAGACTGGATTTCAGAGTAATCGGGGGCTTGTCTCCGTTCAGGTTGAAAAAAGCAATGCACCCAGTCGCCCGCAGCCAGCCCGGATCACGCGCCTCCATACCTCAGCTTTTCAGCGCTCGTGCACGTCTCAATGCTCTTTTCTCTTTCCTTCTAGTTGTAGAACTTCCACTCAGCCAGCTTTCCCGTGGTTCTGGGTGATAGACGTTTTGTCTTTTAGTTGCAGTTTAAATTGTTGTGGGAGGCAGCAGTTTAGGTGTTTACCTATGCCGCCATCTTGGATTCTCCTTGATATATATTAGGACAGTTTTGGGGATGAAAGTGGGCAAAGGGCTGCTACATGGATGTCACCCAGCTTGTTGCTGTCGCCATGGGTACAGGAGAGCATGGTGCCCCCATCTGTGATATTGTTCATCTGCTTTTTCCAGAGCTCTCACCCTTCATGAGGGAAAAGGAAGAGAAAGAAAGGGCATCACCTTAATTTTATTTAGTCACTCAAGGGAAAGCTGACATGGGGAAGGGGAGAGAGAAGTCTGGGTGAGTACCTGTGGAGAGCAGATGTGGATTATTTGGACGTGATGTTCTCACACTTTCCCATCCATCTGTGTTAAACCATTTCACAGGTTTCCCACACCCATCTTATCGGTACCTTTGCCCCTTCTCATTTTAAAAGGATGGTATGTTCTTGCTTTTATACCCAGCTGTTTTCACAAATTTACCTAGCTCTGGGTATATAATCTTGCAGATTACTCCATCTCTTTGCTACAATAATCCTTGCTGTTGCTTCTGCTGTGTCACTTACCAAAATCTTTTGGCTGGGTATTCTGAGACTGGAACCTTCTACCTGAATTGTGGAGAACAAAAATGCTGATAATCCGGGATGGTTCGAATAACCCTTGGGGGGAGGTCACTTTTCTGACTTTATTGACAGTAGGCCTCTCCCTTCACATTAGGAGATAGGACCCAGACCCAGACTTCCTGTCTTATTGCCTTGAAATTCCAAATTCTGCCTCTCTCTCCTCCCACCCAACCCGAACCATTTTCAGGGCCTCTGGCTTTGAGTAGAATGTAGCATTCTATTGGAGTATAGAAGGAGATTATTTTAGTTCTCTTCCCTAACTCATGCCCTTGCAGAGCTCTCTTTGAAAGACCGGGACACTGCAGGGTAGTAGAGAGAGATTGCCAAAGAGTTTGGCATTGACTAAGTGGTATTAGGTCTTAGTTGGGCCCTCGTTGCTCCTGGATAGGATTGCCTGATAAGATACAGTATGTCATTGTAATATTTGGTACATACTTATGCTAAAAAGTTATGAATTCAAATTTAATTGGACTTCCTGTACTTTTGTCAAATCTGCTAACCCTACCCAGTCTTTCCTGACCCCACCCTGGGTCGTCATCACTGTGGCTGGAAGGACTCTCCAGAGACCCCCTGCAGGAAGCCAGCCATCCACGCCTTTCAAGACAGATGGTTAACAGATATCCCCAACCCCTCCTGGCATTCTACTTGTCCTGCCCATATTGACATACAGAACTGAAGAGATATCACTTTGGGACTGGGGGGCTCGGCCCTCCCTCAATCTTCCCGAGGATTCGTAATTGTTTTTCCCAGAAGAACTGAGCCTTTCACCCCTGGGAACTCAGACACTGGAACCTCACAGCTTCTCTCCAGGCGCTCCTTTAATTATAGATAGGTTGTAATTTGGTGGCTTGGGAAAATGCCAGCTTGGGTTTGTGGTGGTGGTTGTTTTTGGGTAATGTGTGGAGAACATAGGGTGTATGTTTAGAGAGGAAGGTGGGAGACAGTGTGGAAAGTGTGTGTGACCTCCTCTCCAGAGGAGAGAGGCATATATACAAACGCTTAATTACATAACACCTGAGAAGTTGCTGGAGTGAGGTCACCCATCAGACATTTGTGGTTTATGGGAAGCAGAGCTCTGCTGAGCATACTTATCCTGGCCCTCAGAGTGGGTGACACACCTCTGTCTGTGTTGGTTGTTGACTGGGGTTGAAGAGGAAGTCAGCTCTCAATAGGGTTAGGATTTTAGATGATTACATATTTTGGGAAGGAACCCAAAATATTGTCTTGGTTGGCAGGCCACCTGGTCTCTAAGTATGCTGAAAAAGGTCATCAGGTTCCTAGCCCTCAGGGATGTAAATATTTGAACTAGGGTAGCAAACTCAAATACTTACAGGAGCTAAGTAAATAAACTAGTGAAATCAGACAGGTATAACAAGAACACCACCGATAATGGTAGCTGGTATTGATTGTACACTAATGTTATGCCAGGCATTGTTCTGAGTTCTTTAAATTCCTTAATTATTCCTCATAGCAAGTTTTCAAAGTCAGTGCTGCTACTTTCTCCATTTTAAGATGGTAAAACAGGAAACAGACACCCAGAAAGGTTAATTTATCAAAGGTCACATAGCAAAGTAAGTGGTAAACCAGGATTCAAACACACACAGTCTGGTTCCAGAGCCCACACACAGTAGCACAGATTCAATGACAAGCCATACTTTGCTACTGTTTAGCAGAGAAAAGAGTGAGTGGTGAGGACTGTGGCCAACACGTCCCATCTAAAAGAGGCAGTCGTGCCTGGCAAATGTGGCTCAGTTGTTGAGTGTCAATCCATGAACCAGGATGGTTTGATTCCCCATAGGGCATATGACCGGGTTGCAGGCTCGATCCCCAGTAGGGGGCATGCAGGAGGCAGCCGATTGATTATTCTCTCTCATCATTGATATTTCTCTTCCTCTCTCCCTCTCTCTTCCACTCTCTGAAATCAATAACAACATATTTAAATCAAATAAATAAATAAAAGGGGCTGCTGCTCCTCAGCCCTCGCTAGTTGCTGCCCTGTAAAAATATAGGCTCAGTGCTTCTAGATCATTGGGTTCTTTAAAAGAAGAATCTGAAATTTCAAGGGGAGACTCCTGATTATCCAATGTTGCCTTTAAAAGAAGTGTTTAATAAATACTGTGTGAACCCACATCGAATAGATTAGACTCTGACAGGCTCACAGCCTGATTTAAACCACTCAGCACAGATGATTGCTGTCCTAAAGGTTGTTCCCTCTCCTTTTAAGTAGTAATCGAGTCCGACCAGCGTGGCTAAGTGGTTGAGCATTGACCTATGAACCCAGGAGATCCCGAATGGATTCCCGGTCAGGGCACATGCCCGGGTTGTAGCTTAATCCCCAGTGTGAGGCATGCAGGAGGCAGCCAATCAATGATTCTCTCATTGTTGGTTTCTATCTCTCTCTCCCTCTCCCTTCCTCTCTGAAGTCAATAATATATATTATATATTAATTGATTTTTGGGGGGTAGGGGCAAGTCCTGTTTCCTTCAGAGAATTTTCTAGTTCTTTATTACTTTGTCAAGAAGATCTTATTTGGCCCTAGCTGATTTGGTTCAATGAATAGAGCATCAGCCTGCAGACTGGAAGGTCTTGGGTTCAATTCCAGTCCAGGGCACATGCCCAGGTTGCTGGCTTGATCCCCAGTAGGTAGCATACAGGAGGCAGCTGATCAATGATTCTCTCATCATTGATGTTTTATCTCTCTCTCCTTTTTCCTTCCTCTCTGAAATCAAGAAAAAAAAGATTAATAAGATCTTTAAAAGAAGATCTTATTTGTAGCAAGTTCAAGTGATTCCTGCTCCAATCACAACCACCCTGCTCTGTGCTATCTCCTGACAGAGTGTCCCAAGGGCCCTGACATCCTGGTGGTCCTGCTCTCAGTGATGGGGGCCATTCTGCTCATTGGCCTTGCTACTCTGCTCATCTGGAAGCTCCTCATCACCATCCATGATCGGAAGGAGTTTGCAAAATTTGAGGAAGAACGAGCCAGAGCAAAATGGGACACGGTAAGAGACTGGGCTGGATTTTCTTAAGCTGTTGGCTTGGAGCCTGAAGTGGTGACAGCAGATGCCTATGGTGGCCAGGTTCAGCCAGTAGTTTTCCAGGTAGCCTCTGATCTAGAAACTGGGAGATGGTCTTACTGTTCCACTGTCCTTACGCCTCCTGGAAACCACCTGATTCTCTCTCTACCACCACAGGCCACATCAGTGAGTACTGACTAAGCACAGATAGGGCCCAACTCTGCCATGAACACTATGAAGAGATGAAAAGGAAACAATCTCCAATGGAGGGAGACAGGACAAACTTGAGAATCCTACACGGAGAACATGGCATATACTGTATATAGAATATATACTAACACATTATATACTAATGAGGTTTAACGTGTTAAACACCAACAGGAAAAAAATATTAAAATAGCTAACATTTACTGAGAAGTTGCCATGTACCAAGAACTGGTACATGAACTGACTTATTTCACCCTATAACAACCCTATGTGCCAGGCAACATTTTTATACTCATTTGTAGATAAGGAAACTGAGTACAAAGAAGTGGGAGGAAATTAGGTTATCCCTTTTTGGGTCAATTGCTTAGGAATAGTAGCAGCATGTCATTCCATCTTATTCTTTTCTGTTTTCTCAAATGATGATGATAGCTTCTAAATCAGACTCCACTTCTGTGCTTTCTGCAGTTTATCGTAATTGAATCCAAACAAACATTTTTTGAGAACCTTCCATATACTTAATTAAATTAAATTACCCTTTGGCTCATCTTCATTTCAGCTTTTTTTTTTTTTTTGGACATTCCAAATGGCCATTTGACTCCCTCACTGTCCAAGTTTAGGCTATAAGTTTGTTCCCATTGAATGAGGTCCTCAGGCCTTTGTACCCCAGGATCCCAAGAAACTGAGATGTTTCTGGTCAGAAAATGTAGAAATCCTGAGCCTCTGAGGCACGTGAGAATGCGTTGTGCTTCTTGAAGCTACCACTAAGGGCCACCAGACCTTATGGCATTTGTCACTTTTTACTAGAAAGTAATTTGGGAAATCTAGTGAGGATCTTTCTTTTTCCTGATAACATGACAGTTTGTAGGTAGTGCTTGAAGGGATAAGATGAGAACATATTCAGAATTATTTGTGCAAAAGCTTTCCTCTATGTTCCAAACACCACTTTCTACATCTCTCTTCCCTGCCTACATCCTCAGCATGGTCACAATAAAGGAAAAAGGGCAAAAGAGAGAGTGTTGGAGAGAGGGAGGAACTGATGGTTCAAAGCTATCCTGAAATGTTTGGAATCACCAAAAAGGAATGGGATGAATTTAACCCCTTAGAAATAGGGGCAGAATGGCATTCCATCCTCTCTCTCTCTCTCTCTCTCTCTCTCCATTCCCATCTTCAGAGTGAATATGTGAGTACAATGAGCATTAAGCTATTCACCGATGGTTTATCCCAGAGAAGGGTGTCTTGGGCTAATTTCTCAGATGAAAGTAAGCCTGAGGACAGGGTAGAATTGAAGATTCACTGTAAGACCCTTTTCTATTCTCTCCACAGGCCAACAACCCACTGTATAAAGAGGCCACATCCACCTTCACCAACATCACCTACCGGGGCACTTAATGACAAGCAGTCATCCTCAGATCACTAGCAGAGTGTCCCAGGATTGTGGGCATCTCTGCCATCATGTTTACAGGGGACAGTATCTGTGGGGCGGGATTGGGGACTTGGAGTGAGGTGGGGTGGGAGAATGTGAATGCGTGGAAGTGTGGGTCTCTGTGCATTACTGTATGTGAGTGGGTTGCGTATGGGGGAATGTGTAATTTAAAACTTGTGGCGTCTTCCAGATAAGCGGAGCTCCTCAGCCTTTGTCCTCAGAACATCTCCTTCAGGGATTCCTCCTGCTTACCCTGAGGGTGACCTACGTAGCTGAGCAGATGTTCTTCATTACCTCAGAGAGAAGCCAGCTTTCCTCCTCGGGCTATTCTCCCTGAAGAACAGAGCAGAGCTGAGGCCTCTCATTCCAGAGAACGGGACTTTGAGTCCGCCCTGAGTTTATGGTTCTTGGGCCTGACTCTCAGCAGCTATGGCAGGAACTGCTGAGCTTTGTAGCCTTGTGTCACCTGTTCCCCTGTCTCCTTTCCCCTCCCTCAGGCTGAAGGAGAATTCGGGGGGGTTGGGGGGGGAGAGCCGAATCATCAGAGATGCCTGTGCCTTTTGCTATCGCCTCAATCCAGCATGGTTCTCAGTAGGGGAGTCCTGGCTACTGAATTCTTTGATCTATTGGGAGAGAGGATGGCAGGGCCATCCCGGGGTCATGCATGGCCTGGGGAATGTGTCAGGGTCCCGCAGTTCAAAATGACCCTTCGATTTGTCCCATTGGCAGCTCCATCCTAGAGGTTCATTTAGAAGGGTTTCACCCTTGGACCAGCACTGCCTCTTACCTCTTACTTCCACATTCTCACTGCTGTAGATGTTTGCTGCATACTGGGACTTTCATGACCAAAAGCTTTTCCTCCCAGAAAGGGTGCTATGGTTAGGGCCAGCGGTCTGGCCCACCCTCAGGCCTGCCCCTTGTCCAAGGCACTTCCACACACCCTACCCTGTGCTTTTATGTGCTAAATCCACCCACCGGGCTGATCGCCTTTACCTACCTCTGGGGTGTCTTGTGAAGGAGTCATTCCCACGGGTCTCTGAGTCTGTGCTGGGCATAAGTGCCAGGGTGAAATGATGGGCCAGTTGTATCAGCATGTGTGGCCTATTCCCCCTTGGGCTGGGCAACCTCATTTTAACTCAGTCGTTAATCTGAGAGGTCACAAGTGCAATTTTCTTTTCTTTTTTCTCATTGGGGCACCTGAAACCACAATGAGGCTTAAACTAAAAGAACATGTATATAAACACACTTGTATTATATTTGTAATTTTATTTGATGACAAGGAAGGAGAGTATAAAAAAGCCACATAGACTTGGGCTGGATACAGACAGCGCCACGTGGCATCACTCAGAGCAAGTCACTGCCCAGTTGCGGGATCTGTAAAGGCTTTCTTATCCTGGAAGCCTGTGGGGATGGACGCATGGACATGCTGGTCCTTTCCTGAGGAGGAGGGAAATGGGCGACAGCAATAGCAGTTGTTCCATTGGTGTTTACATTAACAACTAATAGTCCCCAAGAAAAAGGGGAGGATCTATAAACAGTGATCTGATGATCAGGAAATCTAAGACTTGGCCTCAGTGTTGCAGTTAAGGAATCTTTAACCTTAATTAAGGCAACTCACTTTGTTCTCCCTGAGGCTCAGTTTTTTAGTTTGAAAAATGATGGGTTTGGACCAGTCAGTCTAGAAGGTCTCTTTTCGTGTCAGAATTCTAAGATGTCAGGACTTACTTTGAGATCAAACTCACCATGAAGATTCTGTGGGATGTTGATCTTGTTTATTTTTTTAGTTGGGAGAGAGACCTGGCTTCGGCAAGAGCAGATGTCATTCCACATCACATTATTCAATGAAAAAGCCTCATTCTATCCTGTCTTAGGGCCTCTTCTCCAACTTTTGTTAGCAGTTACATCTCCTGACACCGTAGCCTTTAAGCTCCACTTAGTTCCTATTTCTTAGTTCACTTTGCACACGTTTGCATCCACGTATTAGGGAAGAGGCATCCATCAGAAGCAGCTGAAATGTATGGTTTGTATCCAGGTGTTAACCTTGAGAATAAGCCTTGGAATTAGGAATGGGGAAAACGACTGAGCCCTGTCTGAGCCATGGATTACCCTTTACTGTAGGGCAGTGGTCGGCAAACTCATTAGTCAACAGAGCCAAATATCAACAGTACAACGGTTGAAATTTCTTTTGAGAGCCAAATTTTTTAAACTTAAACGTCTTCTAACGCCACTTCTTCAAAATAGACTCGCCCAGGCTGTGGTATTTTGTGGAAGAGCCACACTCAAGGGGCCAAAGAGCTGCATGTGGCTCACGAGCCGTGGTTTGCCGACCACTGCTGTAGGGGATGGTAACGTAATGGAGGGATAAATGAGGGATGGATAAGGAATCCAAGAAGTTTAGAATCTAACTGTAACCTTCAGCTACGGAGACCAGAGTCCATCAGAGTAGGAGTACATTTTCTTTAGATAAGATGGCTTATATAAAGAAACTATATCAAAGGAGAAAGAATCTGTATCCAATAGACTAAAACATCAATGGGAATCTTGTGTGAGCTTCTAGAATGAGGCTCATAGGCCTTGAAGACCAGCACTCTTTGTCTATATGTGGGGGAACCTGTAGTGTGTTCAGGAGAGAGCATATAGCAGTGAGTTTTGGAATCATGTGGGGTGAACATCTAAATAGTATGTTGGCATCAGACAACAGCACAAAAAGGCCATTTGTGCTCCGCTCTTTTGGAGATATTTCATGATCAGTTTCAGCGTCTGTGGACAGTAATGGGAAACTCTGAACATTCCTGACAAGTTGTCACATAAGGAGTCAGTTCTTTATCATTCAGATATTCCTAGCCCATCCATGATTTCAAGATACTTCTCTCCTTTAAGTATTTCTGGTCAAAGTGACTTAAGTGCTTTCCTGACTTCCTAACCACCTACTCTGTTTGAGTTGTGCAACAATGAATTAAATGTGTTTTCCAAAAAGAAGTGGCCTAAGGCTGCCCCGTGCTTTCTGTGTTGTTATTTGTTTCCTTTGGGTGAAAATAATGATTATTTTAGAACAAGCATGTTTCCAAATGCAACAGAATGATTACTACTGAAACTACAGTTAGCTTCAGAACCTAGAGCTTTTCTTTAGACTTTAATAACATTTTCAAAATGAGTAGGCTATTCCTGTTCTAAGAGTTACTTTTTTTTTTCTCTCCTAATTGGGGATTTTTAGGAACTTGCGTAGCCTCAACAGAACAGTCTGTCAATTTAGTCTAGGTTCTGTTTACAGGAAGCATGAACTGGTAAAATAAGGCTTAATGGTAAATTATTTACAGGACCATTTAAATGCCCTTTTACTTAAGGCCCTGGGTCTCAAAATGTGCTCCCAGGACCGTCAGCATCAGTATTACCCAGGAGCTTGTTAGGAATGAAAATTCACAGGCCTCACCCCAGAACCACTGAGTCAGAAAATCTGGGAGTGGACCCAGCATTTTGTGTTTTAATAAGCCCTCTTAGTGATTCTGTTAAACGCTCAAGTTTGAGAATCACCGATTTAAGGATTCACATCCCTATTGTTCTGGCCTAGAAAGGAATTTCCAGTAAGTCAGTCAGCTCAATTACTAAAAGATTAAGAACATACCTTGGCTGATAGATTAAGAAAACCAAATAATTACTCACAAAATAAAAATCCATTTTCCAAGTTAAATGATCAGAGGCTCTTGTGTTCACTCACAGCCACAAATTCCCCTGAAAAACTAAAAAAAAAAAAAAAAAAGTAATAGATCAGAATCACAGGGAGGGGAGGGCAGCTAACAAAATACTTCGCAGGTATCTAAGAAAACCGTTTATGTGTACCAAGCTGAAGCAAGAAAATACTCTCACAACACGTATTCATGGGAGATGGGATTTGAAATCTTCATCGTTAAAGTTGTCATCCAATAGGATGCCAGAATAAGACTTTAGAATATGTAAGCTCACTTTTTACCATTTAAAATGTATTGAGTGCCAGCAGAGTGGGATTGAAGTATTTTACAGAACACTCATAACGTAATTGTTGCCTTTGAGTCTTGCATTCCTTATAATGTAAATTTTTTAAACACAGCCGAAACTGGTTTGGCTCAGTGGATAGAGCATCGGCCTGCGGACTGAAGGGTCCCGGGTTCGATTCCGGTCAAGGGCATGTACCTTGGTTGCGGGCACATCCCCAGTAGGGGGTGTGCAGGAGGCAGCTGATGGATGTTTCTCTCTCATCGATGTTTCTAGCTCTCTATCCCTCTTCCTTCCTCTCTGTAAAAAATCAATAATAAAATATATTTAAAAAAATAAACACAATAGAGTGTATGGCATAAAAAGATTATGTGAACATAGACTGAGTCCTTTTATGATGAAATTTTGTAAGACCCACTGTTTTATTTACATTTTGGTAACTGATGACTAAGTGTCTGGATGAGAATGGAGGACCTTATGTGAAAACTAACTGAAAAGCTATATGTGAAATCATATTTGTAATCCCTTAACGCTTGGCCTTTGTAGTCTGACTCTAGAGTAACAGCCATCTAATAACCACTGGGATCAATTACAAGAAGGTTGTCTCGGGATTTTAGTGCACTTTCTTTTCATACTGATGTGAGGAAGAAATAGCAAATAAGCCATTTAGGCCCTGAACAGTGTTGCTAAGTGTTTAGAGGATTGGCCTGCACACCAAAGGGTCTGGGGTTTGATTCTGGTCAAAGGCATGTACCTGGGTTTCAGGTTTGATCCTTGGCCCTGGTTGGGCGCATGCAGGAGGCAACCAATCGATGTGTGTCTCTCACATCAATGTTTCTCTCTCTCTCTGTTTCTCCCTCCTTCCCATCCACTCTCTCTAAAAACCAATGGAAAAAATTGGGTAAGGATTAACAAACAAACAAAAAAGCCATTTAGTACTTGTTGTCCTGGTTGCAGGCTCAATCCCCAGTAGGGAGCATGCAGGAGGCAGCCAATCAATGATGTTTCTCTCTCTCTCTCTCCCTCTCCCCCTTCCTCTCTGAAATAAAAATAATAATAATAATAATAAATGTTTGTGATCAAGGTTAACCATATTGGTAAATAAAAAAATTTAAATCCACTTAATGAGAATGGCTTCTATGTGAAAGGAAAATTATAGGTCAGGAAACATGATTGTGTTCCATGAAGCTGCTGTCATAATGATGTCTCTCCAACCTCTTGCTTAGAGGAAACATTTTCATCAGTTGTGTGTTTTCTGACAATACACCAAAGAATGTACACAGAGGGTAAGTATATAGGAAGCAACATTTAGGATATCTAAGAGCCTTTAAAAGGCAAAACTTCCATGGGTGTCCCTGAAAAGAACTTTGTAAGAAAAAAATTTCACCATTCATTGTGTTTTACCTAGTATATTAGTTGGGTTTTCCCATGACTCATACACAATTGGCATTATTCTTTGGCAAGGCCAGGGTAATGGGTGTGTAATATCATTGGTGGTCAGTGGAAATACTTTGTTAAGAAAGGAAAAATGTTGGTGGATGCATGCTGGACTTTTCCTGACCCTTATAATCACCCATTGTGCCCCCATATATGTTTTCCCCTTCTCACATAATATTAAAATTCCTAATTTTTAGTTGGGTACATGGCAGATCAGAATAAATACTATGTTTTCACCCTGGCCTGTTTGGTTCAGTGGTTGAGCATTGACCTATGAACCAAGAGGTCATGGTTCAATTCCTGGTCAGGGCACATGCCCAAAGTTGTGGGCTCAATCCCCAATTGGGGACATGCAGGAGGCAGCCGATCAGTGAATCCCTCTCATCACTGATGTTTCTCTCTTTCCCTCTCCATTCCTCTCAAAATGAGTAAACATATATTTCTTTAAAAGTACTAAAGATTGCCTACAAAGTAGCATCACTGAAGGAATTAACCATTGTAACATTTATTGAGCACATATACAATTTTTAATTATCACAATCCTGGAAGAATGAAAAAATTGAGACTGAGAGAGCATAAGTAATTTGCCCCGCTGCATTCATTATATAAACAGGATTTGAACTTGGATAGATCTGTCTATAAAGCCCATGCTATTAACCACGATGTAAATAATGGAGAGCTCAGGTTGGATCAGTTCATGTGAACAAATTACCTATATGTTTTTAAAGAAAAGATACTTTAAATTGTGGGCTTTGGAAGAAAATATTTTCAAAATACTCTTTGCTTGACAGAGCATTTACAACTTTAGCAGATCTTGCAAATGATTAACTTCACTGAATTGGCTTTACACCACCTTTTAACAACATCATAACTAGGGAAAGCCAGGGGGGAAAAATACGCTTTGTCTTTTACTAGTATCATTTCATTTGCAGGATGCAAGAAAAGAGAAGTTGATTAAAACAAAAACAGACAGAAAACCCCTTAGTCTGTCTCCCCAAAATAAGGATTAGTCTTCTGAAGCCTGGAACAAATGTCAGGAAAGCAATGGGACAAATGGCTTCAAGCTGCTGCTCACTTTTGAGCAGAAGAACCAAGAAGGATAGAATGGTTTAGAAAAAGAGGGAGGTGGGAAGTATTCAAAGATGGACAAGAAGAGCCCTAGCCCGTTTGGTTCAGTGGATAGAGCAGCAGCCTGCAGACTGAAGGGTCCCTGGTTCAATTCCGGTCAAGTGCACATGGCCGGCTTGCGCCTTGATTCCCCAGTAGGGGGCGTGCAGGAGGCAGCCAATCAATGGTTCTCTCTTATCATTGATGTTTCTATCTCTCCCTCTCCCTTCCTCTCTGAAATCAATAAAAATATATTTAATATATATTTATTAAAAATATGGACAAGAAGTAATATTGAAATGGGGCCAGACTAGGGCGAAACAGAGGACCAGAGAATGAACAGAGCTGTGTGAAGACTAGGGAGCGTGAAGGATGGAGGGCGCAATGGAGGCCCAGGCGCGGGAAGAAAAGCACGCAGAGAGAAGCCCGCCACTATAGTTGAGGTCACAGACCCTTAAAAGATGGCGCAGACCAGCGAGGCCACAACGCATCAAGCAGTCCAGTCTGTGCAGAGCTAAGCCCTCGCTCCGGCCCAGGAGCCCCTGGCGGAGGTGCTCAGTGGGCGAGGCCACGAGCTGGGTCAGGTGACGTGGGGCAGCCCTGAGCGGAAGCCCGTGAAGGCAGCGGCGCGAAGAGCTGTGGGACTGGCGGTGAGGACCGGCAGACGCCTGGGAGCTGGGTTCCGGGCGCAGGTGGCACGGGGTGAGGATGGTGGGTGGGAGGGAGTGAGGGAGGGAACCCGAGGAACCCAAGGGGCCGGAAGTGGGGCTCTCAAGGGACAGAGGTGGGGAGGCCAGACTTGCTGAGGCGAAGGGCAGGAAGAGCTTCCGAGGCTGAGGGAGGCGAGTGCAACACGGTGTGAGGGAGAACGTAGAACATTTGCGAAGGAGAGAGAAGGTTCCATAAAGGGCCCGAGGTGACTTGGTCGGAGACAGAGTCAGCCGGTCACGGGGCCTAGTGAGGGACCACGGGCGGATCCAGGGGTCTTGCACCAGTGGCGGTAGTTCTAGCAGGGAGGGGTCACCGTGCTTGGGAAGCGTCCCCGCGCCTTGGGCGGCCAGTTAGAGCGGGAGGGAGAGAGCACGTGGCAGCGGTGTGTTCACCAGGCCAGGGAAGCTTCCCCTCCGAGGGCAGGGCCTGTGGGCATCCTCCAGGCACAGGTTCCGGGTGAAGAGGAGGTTCACTCAATCTTTGTTAAGCAGAGACCATAGTCACCCATAACCTTTTTACACCCACCAAATTGGCACAAATTAAGAAGTCTGTTCATCCAAGTAGTAAATGTGGTGAAAGTGGTATAAAACAACTTTGAAAAAACATTATGTAGTATTTCTTAAGGTTTTCATAACCCATGGCTTAGAAGATCCACTCTTACCTATAAATCCCAGAAAACCTCTTGCACTAATGTGCAAGGAGACATGTTCAAGAAGGCTCACAGCAGCACTGATCTCAATAGCAAAAGTGAACGAACAAGACAGCCCTAGCCGGTTTGGCTCAGTGTATAGCGCCTTGGGCGGGAGGGACTGAAGGGTGGCAGGTTAGATTCTGATCAAGGGCAGATACCTCGGTTGCAGGCTCTCTCTCTGTCTCTTCCTCTCCTTTCCACTCTTCCTAAAAATCAACAGAAACATATCCTGGGGTGAGGATTAACAACAACAAAAAATCCTCCAAACAATACATTGTGGTACATACAATCTATATAATAAAAGCCTAAGCGACCATTACAGCAGAATGACCAGAACAGCTGGTCGCTATGATGCATACTGACCACCAGGGGAAAGACGCTCAATGCAGAAGCTGCCCCCCGGTGGTCAGTGCACTCCCACAGGGGGAGGGCGGCTCAGCCAGAAGCCAGAAGCCAGACTCACAGCTGGTGAGCTCTCCTGCCTCCGCAGCAGTACTAAGCAGCAGCGAGCAGGTGGGCAGTAAGGAGCAAAGGGTCCTGGATGGTGAGAGGGTGCAGGGCGGGCTGAGGGACCCCACCCCAGTGCATGAATTTCATGCACCAGATCTCTAGTTGGTATATAATGGAATACTAGCGGTAAAAGTGACTGACAGCAATACACTATATGGATGATTCTTAGAAATATAATATTGAATGAAAAAGCAAGTCTCCGATTGCTTATAGCATAACAATTTTATAAAGCTTGAAAACAAAATTAAGGTTTGTTTATCCTGTTTTAAATTATGTGTAAACAGCAAGAGGTTGGTAAATTTTTGTTGTTGTTAATTTTTTCATTGATTTTTAGGGAGAGTGGAATAAAGAGGGAAAGACAGAGAGAGAAACATCAATCTGAGAGAAACACATTGATTGGTTGCCTCCTACACAAGCCCTCACCAGGGCCCAGGCTGGGGAGGAGCTTGCAACCAAAGTATGTGCCCTTGACCAGAATTGAACCCAGGACCCTTTGGTCCGCAGGCGGAGGCTCTATCTGCAGAGCCAAACTGGCTAGGGCAAGAGGATGGTAAATTTTTAAAAATCAGTAGTGTGTTCTTTATGGAGCAAGCAGGAGAATGAAATGGGAAAAGCATGGAAGCAGATGAAATCTATAATAATAAAAGCGTAATATGCTAATTAGACTGGCCGTCCTTCTGGAGGACCTTCTGGACGAAGCCAGAGGCTGCGAGGGAAGCCCGGTTCCTGGGTGCCTGCCAGGGGAAGGAAGGTCTACTCCTGCATGAATTTCATGCATTGGGCCTCTAGTGGTATTATAATAATGTTTTTCAATGGTGGGCTCACAGTGATTTGGTGGTTATCAAGCTTCTTAACTAATATAGTTTGCAAGTATTCTTTCTATGTTTCAAATAGACATTATAAAAAATAAGGAAATTTATTGCTTTAGAAAATCCCATATTCCTGTCCTAACTGGTTTGGCTCAGTGGATAGAGTGTCGGCCTGCGGACTAAAGGGTCCCGGGTTTGATTCTGGTCAAGGGCATGTACCTTGGTTGCGGGCACATCCCCAGTGGGAGGTGTGCAGGAGGCAGCTGATCGATGTTTCTCTCCCATCAATGTTTCTAACTCTCTATCCTTCTCCCTTCCTCTCTGTAAAGAATCAATAAAATATATTAAAAAAAAAAAAAAGAAAGAAAAAGAAAATCCCATGTTCCTGTTAAGGCGTGTAAATAAATCTTCACTAACTCTAACATTCCCATAGAATTTTTCAAGGATTCTGTCCTTTTTTTTTTTTTTTTTTTTTTTACAGTCTCCAAAAAATTGGCCTATGTAAACTCCTCAAAGTTTCATGGGCCAGAGTTCCTTGGAATAAATTGGGCCAAAGTATTTAACGGTTTTAATAGTGATATGGTGCCCCTTGAAGTAAAACTCCTCGAAGTTTCTTGGGAATAGGGAATAGGCTGTGCCTTATCTCATGCAGCGCATTAGTTTTTGTGGGTTTTTTTGTTGTTGTTTAGTGATGTAGACAAAGGACTAGGGTTATCAAAAGTTCATCATACCGCCCAGCCAGAGTGGCTCAGTTGTTAAGCATTGACCTATGAACCAGAAGGTCACAGTTTGATTCCGGTCAGGGCACATGCCCTGGTTGTGGGCTCAATCCCCAATGGGGGTAGGGGGGTGTAGGAAGCAACCAATCAATGATTCTCTCTCATTGATATTTCTCTCTCTCCCTTTCTCTTCCTCTTTGAAATCAATAAAAAAATATTTTTTAAAAGTCATCATATGTACATAAAACCTTTATATGTGGCCTTAGAAAATTTTTAGAAATGTTTTTACCCATTCTAACATTGGGATATTATGAGGAATTCTATATACTCAAGACATTTTCTCGGTATAAAATGATTTTTAAAATATTTAATGCCATCTAGTGACTAAACCTGAGTATGCATATGCAGAATTTCTGTTTTCAGCTGTTTGTATTTTCCCCCATCTTCCAATTTATTCAATAACATTTATTGAACCTTGACCATACCAGGTTTTATGTTAAACTGTAAGTGTACTAAGATGACAAAGGCAGTCTTTGCCACTAAGTAGCTCACCATAAAGAAATGTAGGGGTCATAGGTGTATACTATATTGACTCTGTAAATCCTCATATTTTTATAGTGATTTGATCCAAACTATACCAATAATTTTCCATTATTCTGCCTCATTAACTAGAGTTTTTCTTTATGTATAAGTACATTTAGAAGGTAGTTTATTGTTACTGTAGCAAGTTTCAAATCTTACCTTTTCTAATAATTAGAAAGAAGCAAATAAAAACTACAATGAGGTATCCCCTCATACTAGTCAGAATGGCAACTATCAATAAATCAACAAACAACAAGTGCTGGCGAGGATGTGGAGAGAAGAGAACCCTAGTGCACTGTTGGTGAGAATGCAGACTGGTGCAGCCACTGTGGAAAACGGTATGGAGTTTCCTTAAAAAGTTAAAAAATGGAACTGCTTTTTGAACCAGTGATCAAAAGGGTATATATCCTAAGAATCCCAAAACACCAATCAGAAAGCATATATGCACAGTGAGATATCACCTCACACCTGCCAGAATGGCTACCATCAACAAATCAATAAACGACAAGTGTTGGTGAGGTTGTAGAGAAAAAGGAACCCTAGTGCACTGCTGCTAGTGGGAATGTAAACTGGTGCAGTCACTGTGGAAAACAGGATGGGGTTTCCTCAAAAAATTAAAAATGGAACTCCCATTTGACCCAGTGATCCCACTTCCGGAACCTGAAACCTGAAACATTCATCAGAAAGAATATATGCACTCCTGTGTTCATAGCAGCACAATTTACAATAGCTAAGATTTGGAAATAGCCCAAGTGCCCATCAGCAGATGAGTGGATAAAAAACTGTGCTACATTTAAACAATGGAATACTTGGCAAATGTACACTGAGTGGCCAGATTATTATGATCTCTGAATGCATAATAATCTGGCCACTCCGTATATATCCTATATAATAAAAGGCCAATATGCAAATTGTCCCCTCCACCAGGAGTTCGACCAGCTGGCAGGCCACCCCCTGGCCAGGCTGGCCAGACCCCACCCATGCGCACACACACACACTGAGTGGCCAGATTATTATGCGTTCAGAGATCATGATAATCTGGCCACTCAGTGTAATTACAGCTGGTGAGATTCTCTTCTCATTAAGGCTCATATATCTTTAACTGCAAGGATAAAGTAGACATTACCTAAGATACTGGATTTTCAGAGTTCACAAATTATAAACAATATTGAGACATAACCTTTTCCCATAGAACTCCTTTTTCTTGTTTAATGAAAAGCACTGCACCCCTGGCTGATGTTGCTAAGTGTTTAGAGCATCAGCCTGCACACTGGAGGTTTGTGGGTTCAATTCCCAGTCGAGGGTACATATGTACCTGGGATGCAGGTTCCATCCCTATCCCCGGTCAGGGCACATGAGGGAGGCAACCAATCAATGTCTCTTCTCACATCGATGTTTCTTTCCTCTCTCCCATTCCCCTGCTCCTTCCCACTCTCTAAAAATCAATGGGAAAAATATCCTTACTCCTCAAGTGAAAAAACATGTGATAAAAATAAAATAACATAAAAAAGTACTGCATAAGAAGCCCAATACCAGATAGTCTGCCCCATCTAATTCACTTCCTAGGCCAGTGGTCGGCAAACTCATTAGTCAACAGAGCCAAATATCAACAGTACTATTGAAATTTCTTTTGAGAGACAAATTTTTTAAACTTAAACTTCTTCTAATGCCATGTCTTCAAAATAGACTTGCCCAGGCGGTGGTATTTTGTGGAAGAGCCACACTCAAGGGGCCAAAGAGCCGCATGTGGCTCGCGAGCCACAGTTTGCCAACCACTGTCCTAGGCAATGAGCCTAGGCAATTCTTTGATGTGGTTGAATTAATTCCCATAGAAAACAGATATATTCATGCAACATCTCTACTCAGATATCTTCAGGATTCCTCAATACTAATAAAGTCCAGATTCCCTTAGCTCAACAATCAAGATATACACGTGTCTTCAAAAACCAAGTTAAATGAGTGACATGCTTGGTATAAGAGACTAGAAAAAAATGACAGGGATTGTGGCAATCAGGAAATCTTAAGTTCAATTTAAAGGGTGACAGTTGCTTTTCCCGCCAATTATTGCTAAGCAGGAATGTGGGCCCTATGTTTTCTAATCTTTGGATTTTTTCATGAAAAGTCATAGTTAATTTAGGCATGTGTTCACTTATGAAACTCAAAAGCTTTTTAAAAGATGTATAAGCCAAATTAAACTTGTGTGGGGATGAAATTTGTCATCTCTGAACTAATAACCAACCCCAAACCAATATACTTAATCTTTTTTGTTCCCACTATCTTCATGTAATCCCATCCTCTAATGTGGCTGAACTGTTCCTTGTCTCCTAATCTATGCTTACTCTACATGCTTTTGCTCTTCTTTCATTCTAGACTATTCCTCCCTCAGAGCTTCATGCTACATATAAAATTTTACTTCTCCCTACACATAAGACCTAAAACTATAAAACTCTTCAAAGAAAACATAGGAGAAAAGTTTTATGACATTGGATTTGGCAGCGATTTCTTAGATGATACCAACAGCACAGGCAATAAAAGTAAAAATAGATAAATTGGACTACATAAAAATCTAAAACTGTGCATCAAAGAACATAGACAACAGAATGAAAAGGCAACCTATAGAATGGAAGAAAATATTTGCAAATCACATATCTGATTACAGGTTAATATCCAGAATATATAAAGAACTATACCTCAACAACAATAAAAAGCTATTAAAAAGTGGGTAAAAGACATGAATAGACATTTTTCCACAGGAGATACACAAATAGCCAACAATCATATGAAAAGATACTCAACATTACTAATCGTTAGGGACATGCAAATCCAACCACACTGAGGTATCACCTCACACCTATCAACGTGGCTACTATAAAAAACAAAACACTTCTAATTCCTATGCTGGGGATTTACAACACCATGAGACATATTAGATCTTGAATATTAAAGTTTCTGATTAAGACAATCATAATCCTTTCTTTAATTGTTCTTTTTAAAGTTCTCTTTCCAATAATACTATAAACTACAAACCAATGAGTTTGATTTTTTGGTCCCTCTTCCCAGGCTTAAACAATCAATGAAATTGTTCTTAATCACCATTCAAACAAGGTGTTGGGTAAAATTTTTACCTGAACAATTTTCAACTCACTAATGTTTAATGTGAAAATATATTAATACAGTATTTTTTTTTAATTCGCCTTCTCTGAAATCCCAATGGTGTCAACACTGTGATTTTGTAATGTATACCCACACATACCTCAAGGGTGCTGAATGAACCACATTGAAAACACAGTTGCTCTAAAGCTAGAAGGAGTTTCTGAGTCATTCGCACCCTGAGCCTGTGGCTGAGAAGTGAATGAGGTCACAGTTGTATGATGGAACAAACCCTTTATGGGATTCTTGATCTGATTGAAGCCCAGAAGTGGTAAGTAGCATGGTCTAAAAATAGGTAAATATATGAATTTTGTGGGAATCTACACAGTTTGTTTTTAAAAGTATAATCTCTATGAGATGTTGAAAGTAGTTTTTTAAAGGAATGATCATTTTGAGCCATGAGGATGACTTCACAGCACCTTTCAAGTGCCTAAGTTGTGATCCTCTCCGGAGTGCCAGCTCTGTGGTAGGTTTCCAGATTTTCAGCACATGTCCTTGAGTTGTTTAGAAACAACTGTTTTCTAGGTTCTGAGATGAAGACCTGGAAAATTGATCGAACTCTCACTTTCAATCAGGGACTTTTTCTTCACGGTTTAACAGTATATAATCGTCTAATATTCCTAAGTCAGCAACCCAGTTTTTCTTCTCAGTGAACCACCTAATACACTCTACATTTTGAAAAGATCATTGCAGAGAGAAAACCAACAATAAAAGTGGGAAGCCCTACCATCCCAGCTTCTGGTTCCTAGGCCCTAACTCTCTAACTATACAGAGTGGAAAAGAGGGACTAGGGAGGCCATAGTGGTTGAGTCCATTCAGGAGGATGTAGGGTAGCAAAACAGCATTGTATCCCACTGCTATTCCTACTTTTAAGAAAGACCTATGGTTTCATAATAAATCACATGGGTTTCAGAGGGATCTCCCAGAAGGAAACCCTGGAGAAATCTACTTACTACTAAACAGGTATCCAAGATAGAAACAGGTAAGTATTTTGGAAGTGCTGTAACATTTTATTCTGTCAGTTATAACATGAAATGTCCCGCTGATTTCAAAAATAAATTTTGTCCTTAAATAATTTCTACATATTCCAAGGAGACCTTCCACATGGCTTTCCAACTTTGCACAAACCTCTAACTTTAATTTATACATCTTACCATTCCTTGAGGACCTGGACTTCAAATTTCAGGTCTTGAGCTGAGAATGTTGCAAAAGAAAGTTGTACTATAGCCCTAACCGGTTTGGCTCAGTGGATAGAGCGTTGGCCTGCGGACTGAAAGGTCCCAGGTTTGATTCCAGTCAAGGGCATGTACCTTGGTTGCGGTCACATCCCCGGTAGGGGGTGTGCAATAGGCAGCTGATCGATGTTTCTCTCTCGTCGTTGTTTCTAACTCTCTGTCCCTCTTCCTTCCTCTCTGTAATAAAATCAATAAAATATATTTTTTTAAAAAGAAAGTTGTACTATAGAGAAATTAATCTGTGAGTCTTAATTGTACCTTCTGAATTCCAGACAGAGTTACTGGCCACATGGCAGTTTCTGATATTAAGCCAAAATTTAAGCTGGATCCTCTAACAAAAGTACCCAGCTCCCATGGCAAGAGGTAAGTAATGAACATATTAAGGTGATGAATACATTACAATAAGGAGTTATTAAGGTGATGAATATTTTAAATACCCATAAAGGCTGTGATGAAACAAGTTAGAATGCTCTTCAAATATCTATTCTGTGAGCCCTAGCCAGTTTGGCTGAGTGGATAGAGGATTGGCCTGTAGACTGAAGTGTCCCGGGTTTAATTCTGGTCAAGGCACATACCTCGGTTGCAGGCTTGATATCCTGCGGGAGGCAATTGATGTATCTCTGTGCCTCTCCCCTCCCTCTCATTTTCTCTAGAAATCAATGGAAAAACATCCTCAGGTGAGGATTCACAATAACAACAAATCTATTCTGGGATAAATTGAGTTATGAAACAAATGTGAATTGAAGATAAAAGATTTTTATGAAAAGTATACATATCCGTTTTGATTGGAGAGACAAAGAGTTCTACTTCCTGTTCTCCCAAATGAGAGGCTATTTTTGTGTGAGGGGACAGAATACCCTAGAGGGCTTAAGAAGTTGTCAGTTATACATTAAGATGTTTTGAATGCCGGTTTAAAAAAGAATACATTTAGAGGATCATAAAGAAGACCTAAGCCCCTAAGCAAGTCAACAGTGTAAAGAAAAGGTCTGTAGCTCAAATATGGCCAGTGAAATGAAATCTAGTGTATGGTGGCAGTGTGGGGGGCCGGGGGTAGCAGGCCTGTGGGAAGAACAGTGCTATGGGCTGTCTCGAGCCGGTGACTGGGCAAGACAACATAAAAAAGAAAAAGAAAATGAAATCTGGTAAGTTAGCGATGACCTAAGCTTGTACTAAAATTAGGAAGGGAGGTTTGCCTATGACACGAACAATAGCTTTTTCTTAGTCTGATGGATAAAAAAATCCAATTAACAGTAGCCACCAATAACTGAAAGTGAAAGCCTGATCTATTCGTTATCAAATCATAAGAAAAGCTTCTATCCTCTCTTACAATTATCCATTTTCTTTGCCACTTTGAGAGTATTTCTCCTATTATCATTTTCCCCTATTTATTTTCAGAGAATGGAAGGGAGGGGGAAAGACAGAGAGAAACACTGATGTGAGAAACACATTGATTGGTTGCTTCCTGCACCCACCCCAATCAGGGCTGGGTATTGAGCCTGCAACCAACGTATATGCCCTTGACTGGAATCAAACCAAGGACCCTTCAGACCTCAGACTAACACTCTATCCACTGAGCCAAACAGGCTAGGGCCTAGTATCCTTGACTATGCCATTGCTAGAGGAAGATGTTACTTTTCTAGAGGGATGTGGGTAAGACAACCTTGTAGTGGCCCAATCCCTTCATCTTATTATCCTGCATTGAAGTAGTGACTTTCTTGTCACTGAAAGTAATCAAGCAAAGACTAGATAATACCACATGTAGGTTGAATTCCTACATGAGATGAGAGGCTAGCTTGGATTTGCTCCAAATCTAAGATTTTCCAAATCTTTAAAACATTATAAAATAACACTATTTACCATATTTGATCCAAGATAAGGCTTGAGATTCTGCCAAGACTATCCTTTTTTTAATGTAGCTAAAAAAAATAAAAAACATTTTATACTGCCTGGCCTTTTATTTTCTTCTTGCTTCTTTCTTTTAAAAATATATTTTTAAATTAATTTTAGAGAGAGAGGAAAGTAAAGGGAGAGATAGAAACATTGATGAGAGAGAAACATCAATTGGCTGCCTCCTGCAAGTCCCCTATTGGGGATTGAGCCCACAACCTGGGTATGTGCCCTGACCAGGAATTGAAGGGTGACTTCTTGGTGCATGGGTCGATGCTCAACCACTGAGTAACACCGGCCAGGTTCTTTCTTGCCTTTTGAGAACTTTGTATTTCTACAACAACTGCATCTTTTATATAATGCCCCCAAATTTTTTTATCCTTAGAAATACAATAAATATAAAATAACCTATCCAAATAAAGGCAAACTTGAGTTTTCAGAAGTTCAGGTAGGAAATAAAAAGGAAACACTGGAACCGTGGTCGGCAAACTGCGGCTCACGAGCCACATGCGGCTCTTTGGCCCCTTGAGTGTGGCTCTTCCACAAAGTACCACGGCCTGGGCGAGTCTATTTTGAAGAAGTGGCATTAGAAGAAGTTTAAGTTTAAAAAATTTGGCTCTCAAAAGAAATTTCAATTGTTGTACTGTTGATATTTGGCTCCGTTGACTAATGAGTTTGCCGACCACTGCACTAGAAGAAGAAATCAATGTTGGTAAAAGCTGAAAAAAATAAGATTGATTATATAAAATTCCATGTCAAAAAAGTTGAGAATGGTACATTATGAGACCCTATTGCCTCTCTAAGTCTCTTTTTGAAAATAAGTTGAATCTACTAGATACATAGAGGGTAGTAAATTCATAAATCGTAACTTTTTAAATTTAACTACCATGTTTGGTATTTCTCCTAGTACCATTTTTAAAAACTGCTTCTTATAAAAAAACAAAGACATCCCATATTTTAAAAACTTTTTAGTTCTACTCATATCAAAACTAAATGTATTTTTTAAAAAATAAATTTATAAAATTGTAATAATTACTATAAGTTTACTTTGGAAATTACCATATTATAAGAAAACCCATTTTTCATAATATATCTTTATGTCCCTAAACTAATAAATACTGCAAATTTACACAAAATATCTATAATAATAAAAGTGTAATGTGCTAATTAGACTGGGCAGCCGAACGACCTTCCAGACGTCATTCCGGACATCCTTCTGGACAGAGCCACTGCAGCTAAAGCAGAGGTGGTTAGAGCCGATCAGGCAGTCAGGCAGAGGCAGTTAGGGGCGATGAGGCAAGAAGGCAGAGTGGTTAGGGGCTATGAGGCAGGCAGGCGAGTGGTTAGGGGCGATGAGGCAGGCAAACAGAGTGGTTAGGGGCGATCAGGCAGGCAAGCAGAGTGGTTAGGGGCGATCAGGCAGGCAGGTGAGTGGTTAGGGGCAATGAGGCAGGCAGGCGGAGTGGTTAGGGGTGATCAGGCAGGCAGGTAGACGAGCAGTTAGGAGCCAGTGGTCCTAGATTGTGAGAAGGATCCCCCACAGGGATCGGGCCTAAACCGGCAGTTGAACATCCCCCTAGGGGTCCCTGGATTGCGAGAGGGTGCAGGCCAGGCTGAGGAAACACCTCCCCCCAAACCCGTGCACCGGGCCTCTGGTGTGTGTGTGTGTGTGTGTGTGTGTATACACACACACACACACACACACACACACACACAGACTGAGCTACCTCTAGTCTCTCATATGCTGATAAATATAATTTGGCAATTAAAGTCATAAAATAATCATGGATACAAACTTTTGCTATAAGGATATTCACCATGAGATTACTTAAACTAGTTAAAAATTTGAAACAGCTTAAATAGTATAAGGCTTAAATAGTATAAGGCTTGGATTTTTGAGCTTTGGAGTCAGATAAACCTTGTTTGAGTCCCAGGTCTTCCCTTTATTCTCTGTAAGCCTCAGTTTTCTCTTTTGTAAAATGAAAGAAATTAGATATTTTTAAGGGGGTAAGGGTGATGGGCAAGTATAGAACAGAGGGAATTGGACCTCAGTGGCCAACATTTTCTCACTGTCCACCCTGTAGCTTCTTCTGGCAAGTGACTAACCGGTCCCTTAGATGGTATGACTCTAGATATATTGTGATGCTTACAATCATTCCAGTCAGCAAAAACTGATGAATGGAACTAATATTTGCTGGTTTCAAATATGTATTCAATCTTTTCACAGGGATAAAGATTTACCAGGATCTCTCCCATGCCAATTAGGGCACAAAGAAAGGAAGTTGAATGCTTCACAAATTCAAGGTAAAGAGAATCATTCCCCCGAATGAAGACATAAACAAAAGCCCCATAATATATCTGATCATTTTTTTTCTCTGAGAGATTAGGGATTTCAAACTTGTCTACTGTACTCTGTTATTTGAGAGAGAGAAAATTTAATTCAATATCTAATTTGTGGGAAAGAAGGAGGATTACTTTCAAGTAAACATCTTCCACCCCAGCCAGGTGGCTCAGTTGGTTGCAGCATCAACCTATGAACCAGGAGGTCACCATTCGATTCCCAGTCAGGACGCATGCCTGGGTTGTGGGCTAGATCCCCAGTAGGGGGCGTGCAGGAGGCAGCCGATCAATGATTCTCTCTCATCATTGATGTTTCTATCTCTTTCTCTCACTCCCTTCTTCTCTGAAGTCAATAAAAATTTTTTCAAATTAAAACCAATATGATGTAAAATTTAAAATAAATTTTAAAACATAACCATGCCTACATGCACATTACCTCTCTGACCTCTCCTACTCCTCCTCTCCTCCTACTTAACTCTGCTCCAGCCACACTCATGTCCTTCCTGCTCCTGGAACATGCTGGGCCCATCCATCTTAGGGCCTTTGCTCTAGCTCTTTCTTCTCTCAAATATCCACTCCCTCTCACCTATTTAATACAAGCAACCTATCCCTCAATCCCTGGTACTCCCAGTCCCCTGACCTTGCATTACTTTTGCATTTTTCTATAGCACTTACCACCTTCTAACATATCCTCTAATTTACATATTTATGAAAGAGCAGAGATCTTTTTCTGTTTAGTGCACAAAAGTTTCCTCGGCACCTAGAGCAACATCTGGCACATAGAAGGTATGCAATAAATAATTGTTGATGAAGCTGCATTGATGCCTGAATGCCTACTAACATGCTCAAAATACAAGGAAAAATAGAAACAAGTCAGAGATGGTTCCAGTCCTAGAGAGGCCTTCCTTTCATCGAGGGAGAAAGATGTAAACTTTAGACACAATTATAAGGCAGGTATCATTATCTCTATAGAATTAATAACTCTTGTATATGAAGATCTAACACTTGAATGTGATATGAAATGTTTTATTTTGGTGCCATTTGGTATATACTTTGTTCTGGACTTATTTCTTCATTTGCAATTTTAGAAACTATATTCTAATTTTGGCTCCAGTTAATTAATGCATTGAGTATTTCTTTGAAAAAACTTTGTATCTATACAACACATACAGACCACAGATTTCTCTAGGTTTGAACTCAGGTGGCCTGCCTGGTTTCTCTTCTCTAGGCCTTAACACTGAAATGAAGGTGTTGGCCAGCCTGGCCTCTTATCTGGAGGCTCTGGAGGAGAATCTGCTTCTGAGCTTATTCAGGTTTTTGGCAGAATTCAGTTCGTACAGTTGTAGGGCTGAAGTCCCCATTTCCTTGCCATTCCACATCACATAGCCCTCCACATCTTCAAACCCGCAACAGTGGGTCAAGCCCTTACTCTGATAATCCAAGATCCTCTATTTTAATTACATATGCAAAATCCCTTTTGTCATGTAATGTAATATGTTCACAGACTCCAATAATTAGGGTGTGAACATCTTTCAAAGGTCATTTCGCCTACATGTTTGGTTTTCCACCAACTAGTTGATTCCAGTTCAAATCTCATGCAAGGACACTGTCCTTCTTAAGGAATGTCTATTAAGTACTCATATTTCTCTCAATATATTTTCAGAACATGATCTCCAATCAACTGTATTTCTGTCCTAGTTCCATTAGAATATGTATGTGTTCTTGAATAACTGTCCTAACTTCATTCCACTTCCCCAGCCTTCCAAGATGCCTACAACTTCTTTACCAAGGATAAAACTGGCTGTATTGATTTACATGGAATGATGTGCACTTTAGCTAAGGTGGGAATGCATCTAACCAAGCATGATGTCTATAATGAATTAAAATATGCTGATATTGATCGTGAGTACTTTAACTTACCATTATTTTTCTCATAAAAGCTTTCCTTAGGTATATACTTTCCTCTCAGGGATTTTATGAACATGAGAATTGAACCTCACTTACTTGCCAAAAGTACATATGTATGTGTATCTCTTTAAGAATATCAGTGAGGTATGTGTACAAGTTATGAAATCAGTGTAAAGCTTCTTTGAAAAATCCTGTGTGGGAAATAAAAGTGGTTGTCATATTTCAATATTGAATTCAGATTACCTGTCATGGTGTACATTTTGGAGGGTGCCTTAAAATAACAGATGCAAAGGCATTGACAATTTCAAAATGCCATGTTGCCAAGGAAATGCAAGCCCTTTGTTTCCGTATGAATCATAATTCTGACAAATATTCCTTCCATCATTACAACCCATGTTTGTTGATATATTTTTTAAATATATTTTATTGATTTTATTACAGAGAGGAAGGGAGAGGGATAGAAAGTTAGAAACGTCGATGAGAGAGAAACATCGATCAGCTGCCTCCTGCACACCCCCTACTGGGGATGTGCCAGCAACCAAAGGTATATGCCCTTGATTGGAATCGAACCTGGGACCCTTCAGTCCTCAGGCCGACACTCTATCCACTGAGCCAAACCAGTCAGGGCTGTTTGTTGATATTTTTATAGCATACAGATAATGTTTCTTTGCATATACTGACCTACTGATTAGTAGCCCAAACTAATATGTTGTGTGGGAAATATATTCAGAATATTATTTTCTCGCACCTCTCCCCACCCAGCTGCCAGTGCCCTATTCAGTTTGCATCAGTTCCCCACATGAGTCGATGTCACCAGTTAGTTAAAGCATCACTTGTTTCCACTAACTGCCCAATCTTCCTATTCTTTCATTGAAACACACACACGACTCTAAATAGCACTTAATTTTAGAGGAAACAATGTACAACTTGGGGATGTTATAATAATAGAAATATTAGAGGTATAGAGTGGAAAGCAGGGGTGGATTCCTTTCAAAATGGCAAGTCTCTAGGAAAGGAGTGAATGGATAGGACTATAGTGGTTAGGAGCGCCTGGTTTGATATTTACACCCCACCACTGCTTCGGTGCGCTGTGGGTAACTAGTGTAACGCTAAGACCACTTCAAGAAGACCTGAGCACATCTCCAACCCTAAAATGCTCTGATTTTAACTATTAGATGACCCATGATGTTTTAATTTTTATATTTAAAATATAATTTGATAATTAAAATACATCTTATACCCTTGTTCTGAGGCTTAGATTTCTGTTGCAGGAGATGGGAAAGTGAATTTCTCAGACTTTATAAAGGTGTTAACAGATAAGGACCGCTTCCTTAGAGCTGTGGGTAAGTAGAGATACTACTGAATGTATAGCAGTTGGAGGAGTTGCAATTCACTGCATAGTAAATATTATTCATTTCAGCCTCCAGTCAGAAGACAAACCAAGTATGTGTACTCGGGAGTGTGACTTACTTTTGTACTGCTTCTCCAAAACTGTATTTGCTGAGCAAAGTGATACAGTTTTAGATTTAACTTAAGTGTATCAAGTCCTTCTGCAAGAGATACTATTTTTTGATCTCGAATGAGAGCACTCAGGCAGTGGTGTAGAAAAATTTGTTTACCTTTTATAGTATTTTAATTCTTTACTGAGTACTTGTGCTACTTTGGGAGGCACTCCTTTTACAAAAGAAAAAAATTTAGAGAAAAGAAAAACACTCTGTCTTATGCAAATTTGGGTGTACATAATTTGCTGTTTCCCAAAAATATCCTCCTCACCCTGAGGAAGCCTCTGCCCTCAGTGCAAGGGCTGTGGAAAGTCTGCTTGAGGTTAGAGAGCATGTTCTCACATAAGGTTATAAATGATGTGAAGGTAAATATTTTTATTAGTCCTCTAATGGTTTGTTTATGAGTTTAACAGGTGCCTTGGAAAATCTAATTCTATTCATATCATGTTTTCTAGGATAAATACATTCCAAATTCCAGATGCTGTATATTGTTTTGAAAATATACCCATTCATAGGCTATGCACTGTCCTTAGAGCAAACAGAACTTATTGCTTCAAGTACCACTATAGTAACAAGGATTTGCCTGCAAGCCAGAGATATATTTACCAACAACTTCTTTACCTAGAACAGGACAATTGCCCTTAAGATATAATTCATGTTTATGTTAAATGTATTACTATATTTACTTAGAGGCCATTGAACTAAAAGTCTTTTTTCTGTTCCATGATTATTTTGTCTATTCAGTAAAAAAAATGACCTTTCTATAATAGAACTGATGTTGAAAGTTTTTCTAAAATTCTCAAGTCTTTGATTTGGTATTAATCTTATAAATACAATAAAAAGACTGTCATTTTAGTACTTTTTTGATAGATGATTTTTTTCGGAAAGCATTTTGAATCTTTTTTTTCCCCCTTCATAGTTCCAGAAAAAGACAAGTGTTTAGATTTTGCTGGCAACCCAGGGATCCTGTTGTTTGAAATTCTATCAAAGCTTGTAGAGATGTCAGCCTTACCCAGAAAGGCTGTAATGGAATTAGTAAGGTAAGTGACAAAGGGGCAAAAAGGACCTTCTCAGAAGCACCTATGAGGATGTTAACAAGGCAGTCTCCTCTCACTAACATTCTACTTCACAGGGTCTGCTCCAAAACAGAGATGTATGGGCAGATGGTCACATGCCACAACATGAGACTTCATGACTTTATCGCCACAGTACTGCCCAGCTCTGAAATTGCAAGGCTGACCTCAGACCATCTTGGGTCCACACTAAGTACCTAAGACAGCTAAGGAAGCTCAGCCTTTCCTACCCTAAGCTAGGGAATCCCAGGAAAATCAGACTTTTCCAAGGATGATTTGGGGTGGGCTTGGAAGTTTAGTTTGAATACAAAATACTCCCATTCATGCTAGAACTACTAAGGGCTTGCAAAAGGTCCTTTGAGTCTGAAAGAAGGCACAGCAAGTTCAGACTTCCCAGAGTAGCCTTTGGAGTGGAACAGAGCCAGATACAAAATGAATAGAAGATGAGGAAGCATTCTCACACCCAAATGAGTCTTTTTCCTGGCATGGAGGAGGAGAGGAGAGAGAGAGAGAAACAGAGAGAGAAAGAGAGAGAGAGAGAAACACTGACTTGTTGTTTCACCTATTTATGTATTCATTGGTTGCTTCTTGTATGTGCCCTGACGAGATCCAACCCACAACCTTGGCATATCAGGATGATGCTCTAACCCAGTGGTCAGCAAACTCATTAGTCAACAGAGCGGCACAGTTTGCCGACCACTGCTCTAACCAACTGAGCTACCCAGCCAAGGTAACCCTGGTTGGTCTTGGGAAAGAGGAAGGAAGCCAGAGCCCAGGAACTACATATATAAAATAGTCAAATGGGTCCTAGCCAGTTTGGTTCAGTGGATAGAGCATTAGCTTGCAGACTGAAGGGTCCCAAGTTCCATTTCAGTCAAGGGCACATGCCTGGATTGTGGGCTCGGTCGCCAGTGGGGGACATGCAGGAGGCAGCCAATCAGTGATTCTCGCTCATCATTGATGTTTCTCTCTCTCTCTCTCCTCCCTTCCTCTCTGAAATAAATAAAAAATATATTTTAAAAAATCTATATATATAAAAAGCCAGCGACCGGATCGCTGTAACAACTGAAATGACCGATCGCTATTGCGGCCAATGAACCGGTGGGGCCGGTTGGCCAACCCTCCCCCAGCTGCCCCACCACCGATGGACCCCCCACACCAATTGGGGCAGGGCCCTTTTTGCCCCTTTGTCACTTACCTTACTAATTCCATTATAGCCTTTCTGGGTAAGGCTGACATCTCTACAAGCTTTGATAGAATTTCAAACCATCGCCTGAAGCCCCTCCCCCCAGCCAGCCTGGCCATGATAGGCCCGATTGGGGCAGGCCATCCGGCCAACCTCCTGCCATCTCCTCCTCCCGACAGGCCCATGCACAAATTCGTGTACTGAGCCTCTAGTAAATAAATAAAATATTCAAATGGCCTGTGGCGAATATCAGTAGATCTTACCTAATTATAGACAAACATGTAAATTGACCATACCTCTGCTACGCCACCAGCCAATCAGGAGTGATATGCAAATTAACCCAACAAAGATGGAAGTTAATTTGCATACACAGGCTCCAAGTGACAGGGGCGGGAGGCTTGCGTTGCCCCACCCCCGGCCTTTCAGGGCCTCTGGGCAGCGTGGGAAAGCAGGGCCAGAGCAGAAAGAGGCAGCTCTGGGGCCTGAGCGGAAAGTAGCTGGGCCAGAGTGGTGCCAGCAGCCAGGGAAAGGAAAGCCCATTCTAGCACAAATATTTGTGCATCGGGCTTCTAGTATTCTTTAAATATCACAGAAACAGGCATTCAGTATGTAATAGTTAATGACTGTACAAATTATATTTAAAATGAATTTATTCAACATATATAACTTGCAATTTGACTCTCCCCGTCTCTGTCCCCTATTTGTCTAGCAGACACTTTTTCAGTAGAACTGTAGCATTTTTTTATTTATTTCTGGGTTACCTTATTTATTTATTTACTTACTTACTTATTTATTTTAGCTATTTCCAAAGAAAATTCCAAGAAACCACCTCAGGAATATTGTGGAATTCCTTCCCTACGGGTTATGGAAAAAGTAGATTTAAGCCAGACATGTGCACACCTCTGACCTCAAGCACGACTGCCTTTGCTAATGCTACCCGGATTGCAATAATGAAAGAAAAGGATTTACTCAAATATCTTGAGGAGCTCAGGAGTAAGAGCCATTTATTTTTCCCCTCTATTGTAAAGGATTTATTTGTATATTAATGGTCAAAAATAAATATGAGAGGCTCAGTGCTGTAAGAGCAGGTCCACAGCCTATCTTGAGTGACTGGTCTCTGATACCCAGATATCATTTGAAAGCAAATGTATATATTACCTGAGTCCTCAGATATCTGGATGAAGCTGAGAGTCTGTGGAGGGGTGGGAATTGGGGGGCACAGGAGAGTAAAGAAAGTGGGTCATGGCACAGAGAAGTGTAGACAAAGCAAAATAGATGTCATATGTATGTCTTTCATGTGAATTTCTTCTTATATTATTTGTGATAACATTTTGTGTGTGTGTGATAACATTTTTTATCTTTTTAGGATGCAATCCTCCTTCAGATAACCCATATTCAAAAATACCCATCTTTCCATTGTTTCCTAATGTGGATGGGCTGGTAATGGGAAAGCCATTCAAAGACATGCAGAAATTAGAAATGCTTAGGAGAAAGGAGCCTCTGAGTTTCTTTGACAACTACTTTTTCCATAAAAGAGATTGGAAAACACAGGTGAGATTTAGATTTTGTCACATCAGTTAATTTAAATACTTGGGTTGTTTTTTATTGACTGCAGAGAGGACGGGAGAGGGAAAGAGAGATAGAAATATCAATGATAAGAGAGAATTATTGATTGGCTGCCTCCTGCACGCCCCACTGGGGATCCATCTCAATCTGGGCATGTGCGCTGACCGAAATCAAACCATGAACCCTTTGTTCATAGGTGGATGCTCAACCACTGAGCCATGCCAGCCAGGCTAACTACTTGAGTTTTTAAGTTCTAACTTAACAGAACTAGTAACATGCTTTTTAATGATAGATATTTTTAGTCATTTTATTTCAAACCAGATTCCATAGACATAGTCCTAAATTTAAGTTCATGTATAAATATTTAATTTCAACAAATAGTTAAACTTACTGAAAAATACAATCCTAGGCTTGGGGTTGGGGGATGGAGAATATAAAAAGAAGAAGAAAAAGGCCCTCAGGTCCTACCTCCAACTATTCTTCCATCAACTCGGGGACCAGAAGCTGCATTTTGGTCTCCCTCAACTGGCTCTAGATCGTGGTTGGGCCAGACACAACCCAAAGGAACAACGTTGTGATGGAGGGGCCATCCTGCCCTTGGACTGGAACTCATTTAAACTCCCAGCGGAACCTTCTGGACCTGCTTCAAGCTCTGTTGCCTTTAATCTGTTTGCCTTCCTCTCAAGGTACACTTTATCATCATGAGTTTTAAGGTCTCAGGCAAGTATGCCCTAGTTCCTGGATATTCTTTCAAGAATCTCTGGCCTTACCCTGGTTTGTCACAGGCCTTCCAGCCTTAGAAACAAGATCAAGCTTTGACTAGAGACTAGCCCACCCTGTGGAGCATCTCTGGGTTTCAAAGATCCATGTGTGGGTCACATCATTATGAAATCCCTAAAAGGTCCCTGTAGGCATAGGTTTAAGAGTCCCAGAAGCAGGAGGAGGGAGAAAAAATAGGGAATTGCTCATCAATAGGCATGAAGTCAAAATTATGCAATATGAATAAATTCTAGAGATCTGCTCTACAACACTGTGTGTATAGTCAATGCTGTATTGTACACTAAAAATAGTGTTGAGGCTAGACCACTTGTTTAAGAGTTCTTACCACAATAAAATAAAAATAAAAATTTTTTAATGAGTCCCATGATGATCACAACTGTCAAGATTTTGTCTTTAGTTCTCCAAATGAAATCACACCCACAGGCAAATATCATTAACAATATGGTTTATCAGTATTTTTTAACTTTCCAACATGCAGCTAACATTGAAAACCATTGCCCAATGAAAAGGGAAACTGAGTAAATGAGAGGCAGGGACAGAGCTGTCTATATAACTTGTAAGGTCTAGTGTAAAATAAAAATGTAGGCCCCTTATCCAAAATTATTAAGAACATAAAGACAGGGAGAAACCAAGATGGCGGCATGGGTAAACACCTAAACTGCTGCCTCACACAACAATATCAAAACTACAACTAAAAGACAAAACGGACATCATCCACAACCACAGGAAAGCTGGCTGAGTGGAAATTCTACAACTAGAAGAGGAAAGCACATTGAGACTCAGAGGAGCTGCAAAAGGCTGTGGTACGGAGGCTCACACGTGGAGAGGAAGGGCAGCTGTGTGCACAGGCGGCTGAGTGCGAGGCTGGCTTTCTAAAGCGGGAGGGAGAAGGAAACTCCTGACTGCACTGAACTGCAGTCCTGGGCAAGATGCTGGGAAACCAGACTCATTCAGGGGGGAATCTGGACTGTCAGGAAAAAGAAAGCACACTGAGACTCGGGAGCTGCGGAAGGCAGAGGTCTGGAGGTGCACGTGTGTGTGTGTGCACGTGTGTGTGCGTGCGTACGCAGAGAAGACTGACTGCTGAATGCATGGGTGGCTGAGTGCACGGCTGGCTTTCTAAAGCAGGAGGGAGACAGAAGCTCTCAACTGCATTGAACTCCAGTTCCAGGCAAGTTTCTGGGAACCCCGACTCATTCGGGGAGAAACTGGATTGTCTGGCAGTGGGGGAAACTCAAGGGTGGCTTTCTCTCAGAGGTGCTTGCAGCGATTACCGAGGGACACTGAGACCCAGGGGCCTCATAGGGCAGGGCTGATGGGAAACCAAGGCTGTCTGCTCCGCCCTGAAACTCCACCCCATCCAAGCTGAGCACAGAGGCTTTTGCAATTTTGCAAGTCTTGTCTCATAAGAGCACAGAAGTGTTCCCAGCGTAGACACAGCTGATCCTCATAGCCAATTGGCCTGGAGGTCAATTCCTCCCAGTGATACCAACAATAATCAAGACTTAACTACAACAAGGCTGAGCCCACGGTCCACAAAGGGGTGCACCAAGAGTGTCCACCTCAGGTAACTGGGGAGGCTGAGCCACTGTGCCCTAGAGGATACCTACCACACAAAGCTACTCTACCAACTCAGGGAAGCAGCCAAAATGTGGAGACAAAGGAACATCACAAATGAAAGAAATGGAGGAAAACGACTGGATATAGAGTTCAAAACCACGGTTATAAGGTTTTTCAAGAATTTCCTAGAAAAGGCCAATAAATTTAATGAGACCCTCGAGGATATGAAAAAGGACCAACTAGAAATTAAAGATACACTGACTGAAATAAAAAATATTATACAGAGACCTAACAGCAGACTAGAGGACCACAAGAATCAGGTCAAAGAATTGAAATACAAAAAAACAAAAAACACTCAACCGGAAAAGCAAAAAGAAAAGAGTCCAAAAATTTGAAGATAGTGTAAGGAGCCTCTGGGACAACCTCAAGCGTACCAACATCAGAATTATGGGGGCGCCAGAAGAAGAGAGAGAGCAAGATACTGAAAACCTATTTGAAGAAATAATGACAGAAAACTTCCCCCACCTGGTGAAAGAAATAGACTTACAAGTCCAGGAAGCACACAGAACCCCAAACAAAAGAAATCCAAAGAGTACCACACCAAGACACATCATAATTAAAATGCCAAGAGCAAAAGATGAAGAGAGAATATTAAAAGCAGCAAGACAAAAACAATTACCTACAAGGGAGCACCCATATGATTGTCAGCTGATTTCTCAACAGAAACTATGCAGGCCAGAAGGGAGTGGCAAGAAATATTCAAAGTGATGAATAGCAAGAACCTACAACCAAGATTACTCTACCCAGCAAAGCTATCATTCAGAATTGAAGGTCAGATAAAGAGCTTCACAGATAAGAAAAAGCTAATGGAGTTCATCACCACCAAACCAGTATGATATGAAATGCTGAAAGGTATTCCTTAAGAAGAGGAAAAAGAAGAAAAAGTTAAAGATAAAAATTATGGACAACTAATACATGTCTATCAACAAGTGAATCTAAAAATCAAGTGATTTAAAAATCTGATGAACAGAATAAACTGGTGAATATAATAGAATCAGGGGCATATAAAGGGAATGGACTGACAATTCTCAGGGGCAAAGGGATATGGGGGGTGCAGGAAGAGACTGGACAAAAATCGTACACCTATGGATGAGGACAGTGTGGGGAGGTAAGGGCAGAGGGTGGGGTGGGAACCGGGTGGAGGGGAGCCATGGGGCGGAAAAAGAGGAACAATTGTAATAATCTGAACAATAAAGATTTATTAAATTTAAAAAAAAGATAAATTTTTAACATTTAAAAAAAGAATATAAAGACAGCAACATTGGAACATGAAACTGAATTCAGGGCCCTTCTAAGTTTGAGGTCCTATGTAATTGCATAGGTCACACACCCATGAAGTTGGCCCTGGAAAGAGGATAATTGAAGGGATATGGTCCGGGGGACAAATAAAGATACAGGGGGAGATTTTGGCTTTAGAAATTAGGAAAAACTCACATATAAGAGGGAAGGTAGAAAAACCAGGTTCAAGGATGGAGAAATCCTAAGGTGGAAAGAAGAGTAGAAAGGGTTCATATTAGATAGCCTTGAAGAGACAATCTGAGGGAGTATGAAGGTCTAGTTTTTTATTGGTTACTATGAAGACTGTTAACAGTGAATGAAGAAAAGTAATATCCAACAGTACTGCAGGTCTGGACGAAATTAGGCAATATACATGTTCACCAAAGCAATCAGCATATTCACAAGATTTCTACTGCATTGTGCAGCAGCCCAGGAACAAGGAACACGGATGGCTGGTTCCCACGAGAAGTCTGGGAGTGATATAGGTTGTACTCCGTGGAGGACTTACTCATTTCAGTGCTGTGTAATGCCTTGGAAAGTTTGAGTAAGGATGGATTTGGCTCCTCTCTACCCTCTATATCCATTCCATACATAAATCATCTTAAAGTCAATACTTCTCTTATGAGAAGGCTTTATCATTATGAAAGAGAATTTGCTAAATGTCCATCTACACTTGGGACAATACCAGGTACCCCAAAACACCTGAGAAGTACTTTAGCAATAACCTTATAAGTCATAACAAACCCTTTCATAATACAATATACTTCTGTTTATTGTGTCTGTGTTGTATAATTCAAACTAAAATACATCACTAACCTTCTTTTGAAATGCGCATTAAGGCAGCAAATATAAAGCCTATCGACTCTTCCTCTGGCTACCCAACTGAGATCCTCACCATTGACCAAATGATCAAGAAAAAGCAGAAATGGACAGTGACTGATGCAGCTGCTCTTAAACCGCATGTGAGTACTCACAGTTGAATGCCTTCCCAGAAAGCATTGAAAAAAATATTTTCCACTTCAATACTACAACCATAAAACCAAGAGGCTTTTTTCTCCTCTATGTCTTTAAAATAAGACATAGATCATTTCTACGTTTTACCTGTTGTAATGACATTTTAAAAAAATTTTTTAATTGATTTCCCAGAGAGGAAGGGAGAGGGATATAGAGAAACATTGATGAAAATCATTGATTGACTGTCTCCTGCACACCCCTACTGGGGATTGAGCCAGCAGCCCAGGCATGTGTCCTGACCAGGAATCAAACTGTAACCTCCTAGTTCATGAGTCAACCCTCAACCACTGAGCCACACCAGCTGGGCATAATGACATTTCTTGCTCTATAATCAAATGGATTCAAATGTTAACTGTTATAATTTATCCTGCTAATCACCTATGGAGCCATACCCAGCATCATTTCTGGGACATTAATTTGTTTCATGCTGGAAATAGCTACTAGTTAAGATACTAAACCAACAATCACAGTGAGGGGTACACTTAAGGAATCATGATGAGTTAAAGCATCTTCATTACAACAGCTAAAAGAATCTATAATAATAAAAGGGTAATATGCTAATTAGACCGGGAGACCTTCTGGACGTCTTCCGGGACAAAGCCATAGTTGTGGGGCCAAGGCAGAGGCGGTTAGGGGCAATCAGGCCAGGAGGGGAGGGCAGTTGGGGGTGAACAGGCTAGCAGTGGGGGGCCCTTGGGGGCGATGCTGGCAAGGGGGGCAGTTGGGGGCAAGCAGGCCGGTGGGGGGGGGCAATTTGGGGGCAAGCAGACCAGCAAGGGGGGCAGTTGGTGAGAAGGCCAGCGGGGGGGTCGGGCAGTTGGGGGGGGCGAGCAGGCCAGCAGGCAGAGTGGTTAGGGGCGATCAGGCAGGCAGGCAGGTGAGCGGTTAGGAGCCAACGGTCCTGGATTGCAAGAGGGATGTCCCCTGAGGGGTCCCAGATTGGAGAGAGTGCAGGCCGGGCTGAGGGACCCCCTCCCCACATAAATTTCGTGCACTGGGCCACTAGTAATAGCAAAAATAGTTTAAGTGAGCTTCCTAGGTGCCAGGCATCGTGTTCTTCAAGTGCTCTAATTCACATGCACTAATTCATTTACTTATCACAATGACCCTTTGAGGTAGGCACTGTTCTCATTCCTTATCATTTTACAGATATGCACAGAGAGGTTAAGTGACTTGCCCAAAGGCACACAGCTGGGCATTAAGAGAGCCAGAATATAAGCACTGTCAGCTTGGCTCCAGAATCCACACTTGTAACCACAAGTCTATGCTACCTGCCTGTTTTTGTGACCTGACTTCTCAGTTCCTTTCGTAGTCCACAGAGACAGACTGAGGTGTATTTATTTTATGCCACCTCCCTTCTGTATTTGACACTAAAGATAAAACTCTCCTTGACACTTTCTACTTCCTTGGCCTTTACAATACTGGATCTTCAATTCTCCTTATAGCTCTGTGTCTTTTTCTCTCTCTTCTCTTTCCTGAATGTTCATCCCTAAGTCTTACTATTTCCTTGTTTTCTAGTGTCATCCTGCTGCTCTTCTCATTATATAAGCTTATCCACTAATTTGTTCAGTAAATACTTACCAATTGTTAACAAATTTCTGGATTAGGAGATACCACAGAGAAAAAACCAAGTTCCTTACCTCACGGAGCTTAGAGTAAGGGTGGAAGACAGGGAGAAGGAAAGGAGCAGTAGTAATTGTTGTGATAAATGGAACTTCAATGAAGGCTACTGAGAGGCCAAGGCCTCCAGGCTGGCACACCAGATGCCCCAAGGGCTGTGATGCTTGGGAAGATCAATAACTTTGGGATCTCTGCGTTAATCTAAGGAAAAGCTGGAATGAGTATTGTTTGGACTATTGAGCTACCCTACTTATTTCAACTGCCACCTATACACTAATAATTTATAAATTTGTCACTAGCCTGGACTTCTTTCCAGTACTTCTGTCTTACCTCACTGACTGCTGGACCTTTCTACTTCATTGTCTCATAGCATATCCAACTTGACATGTCCAAAACCAAATTCATTATCTGCATCAAATTGGCTATTCCTTGGTTGAATATCTCAGATGTTGATATCTACCATCTTCCCAGTCACTGAAACTAGAATGCCAGGAGTCATCCTTAAGTTACACATTTTCTTCATTCCTCACATCTACCAATCACCAAATCTGGATACTCTCATTCCCCTGAAGATTTTTGAAATCTGTCCTCTTCACTCCATCCTATCACTGCCGCCTTAAGCCTCTATCAGGTCCAGCCTAGACAACAATCTCCAACCTTGTATTCCTACCTCTTAGCTGCTCCCCTCTGCCCAACTCTCCACACAGGAGATCCAGCTATATCACTGTCCTGCTTAAGAATGAATGCTTCCCTCTCACGGATGACAGGGTTTTCAACTATATGTCATGCTCCACACAATTGAGGAATTTATCTCACGTCCATCAGAAAGAGTGGCTCACTACAGCCTGATTCTCACTGAGGAAGGGGTTCTCCCCAGCCTAATGGAGACCAAGTCTAAGGGCCAGTGACTGGTACAGCAGGCCTTACCTGCCTTGCCTTCATCCCTCCCTCCCACTTTAAACTTGATGCTTTAGTAATAGCAAAGTGGGTGATGCCCCTCCCCCACCAACACCAGGATATTTATTGCCTTTGAGCCTTTGCTCATACTAACCCCTCTCCCTGGAACACCTTCCCGTCACCTCTCTCTCAATTTTACAAAACCCTTAAGGACCTACGCAGCTCAGCATCTTCTCCCTCCCTGACCCAGCGTGGACTGAGAGCCATTCTTGGCACTCCTCTTATATTCAGAGCCTATCGCCATCCCACATTTCCTCCTGGTTTTAGTCTATTGTGTTATTAACATTCTTATAAAACTGTTTATAATCTCATTATTCCAAAGTAATTTATTTTCATTGTCCATCAACGCCTAATTCCTCAAGAGGCACCACCAATATATAAACTCGGTGACTTTCCAGTAGAGTGAGAACATAACTCTTGGGATATCTAGAATTGTGGTCCACAAATCAAAGATATTTTAAGATAACAACTGTAAACTTCTGCTTTCTCATTACAGGTGAAGAGAGCTATAGATATCTATAACTTAGGAATTGCTCTTGAGCACCGGAAAGAAATGCTAAATTTCTGGCATAAGATCCGAGGGGATTTGATTGGAGTAGACACTAAAAATGAGTCCTTTTATGAAACCTTTTCTACTTATACATGGTCCTGGAATGTTTGCCAAGAATTACTTTCCCCAAAGGACTTAAGGTTATATGATGCCTGCATGAATAGAAATTCATTCCACAATTCTTCATTCTCTTCCTCTTCGGATACCAGTGAATGTGACATAGAAACAGGAAGAAAAAGAAAACGGAAAGGTTTCAAAGGGTTTCGACAATGAAATTTCTACATTTTCTAAGCAGCTCATTTCAATCTACTTTTTCATAGATATCAAAATTATGGTTTCTTGATTTTGTCTAGTACATTCTTTGCAGCTGGAAATGTTGACATCTTTTAAATTCTAACCAGTAAAAAGTTTAAGTCATAATATGGTTTCCCTTTTCTAATTCTTACTATAGTAAATAAATGCCATTCTGTTATCTCCCTAGCAACCAGCTGCACTCTGCTGCCCCCATCTGGCTCTGGCTCAACACTGCCTGGGCAGGAGTAAAACTGAAAGCAGGCACTTACCTGGACACAGAGCTGCCCTTGTGAGCTCCTAAGGACCCTCCCAGCAATAAGCATCTGAGTTTATGTGACTATAAATGGCATTAGGTTTTTTCATTATTTATCAGGGTGGCCAGAGGCAATGGATGACAATGACCTTTCCGTTTCAGGGAATAATATCACCATCTCCCAGGGAGTCTTGATTAAATGTGGGTGTTCCTAAGGCTCCTTTAGCCACATACCTTCAGGCCCTCTTAAAAACAGCCCTTCTCATCCATTATATTTCTTGTTGTTGCCCTTTAATACATTGAATAAAGCAGCACGTAATAACTATTACAAGTTGGGGGTTGTAATTATTTTATTGTGGAAAATATATAGAAAACTTACTATTTTAATTATGTTTAAGTGTATATCACCCATTACATTTTGTCCCATTACAGGAAAAGAAAAAAATAAAATAAAATAATAGAAAAAGGAAAGGACATGTTCCATATTGATGGTGCCAGTGGCTTATAATGTAAAATTATAACATTCCAGGAAAAAGCAATAAAGAGAGTGAAGGTAGCAAAACTGTTTAATAAAATAGCCTTGAAGTAATTTTGTATAACCTTGAATATTCAAAACTAAATATGCTTGCCATTATTCATAATATTATTTTGGGAAAAATAACTAACTTTATAGATAAATGACCATGTTTCCTAACAAACAAAAAAACCCCACAAGATGTATGGTTTGACAAGAGTTGTTTGTTTTTATATGGCTGCAAGTGTAACAAGCAATCTAAGAGATTTAATTTGGATGCTAAAATATTAGAATTCTTGGGATACTTCCTTGGACCAAGGGGATAATAAAATAATATTTTAAGTAGATCTGTCCTGGAAAATAAAAAAATGTACACTAATATATTCTTTAAAAATATATATATATATTATTGATTTTTTACAGAGAGGAAGGGAGAGGGATAGAGAGTTAGAAACATTGATGAGAAACATCGATCAGCTGCCTCCTGCACACTCCCTACAGGGTATGTGTCTGCAACCAAAGTACATGCCCTTGACAGGAATTGAACCTGGGACCCTTTAGTCTGCAGGCCAACGCTCTATCCACTGAGCCAAACCAGTTAGGGCACTAACATATTCTTTATATTAAATTGCCACATACTGTTTGTGACAGTATAAACTAGCATCTCTCTGATGGAATACAGTATAGCAATGGGTACTCAGCCATTCACTCGCCAATTATTTATTGAGTTGCATACTGTGTTTGCTGGACCCTGGATCTAGGATCTGGATATATAACAGTAAACAAACAGATAAAATGCCCTGACCGCACAGAGCTTAGTAATGCAGCTAATTATAACCATTGACTCAGTACTTCCACTTCTAGAAATTATTCCTAAAGAAATAACCATGAATGCACAAAATGATTTCATTATAAGGATGTTTTTCATGTTGAATTTTTAGGTAGGAAACTTGAAGAAGCCTTAATGTCCAGTAAATCATGACACAACTATATAAAACAGTACCAGAATAATTAAAATGTTGTAAAAGAATATTTCAAACAAAATGATAATATGCACACACTATTACTAAGTTTAAAAGCAGGCTACAATTGCTAAAGAGGCATGAGATAACTTTATGGGTTCTAAGAATTAATTATGATGGTGGTTGCACAAATAGAGATTTTTACAAAAAGTCATTGAACTGTACATGTAAAATTGATGAATTTAATTGTATGTAAATTATACCTCTATGAAGCTGTCAAAACAAAACAAAATGGGGGCATGGAACAGTTTGTTCTGAAAGTAACTTAAAAGTTATTTCTACAAATAAAATTAGAAAAAAAAAGACAGGAAGAATATAAACCAAATGTTTAATGGGTTAAATTAAGGATGGGATGGGATATTTTCTTTTTTTCTTTTGTCTTACCTATACCTTCTAAATGTTCTATAATAAATACATACTTATGTTCCAATAAGTAAAAAACCCAGAAAAATCTGTTTTAAAATTAAAGTTTTAAAACCAGCTTTTTCAATTATCTAGGGTTGCTACAAGTGCTGTCCAGGTTCTATGAAACCTTAAGGAGAGCAAATTATGACACCAGGGTGCTTTCCCCAAGCCCTTCAGTTCCAGAGCACATACTTACACCAACCAAAATTTCCACTGATTGAAACTGAAAGAAGAGCATGAAACAGTTAACTACCTCTGACCCGGATTGACACCCAAGGCAATAATCCAAACTGGAGTTCTTAACCTTTACATCCTTTGAACCCATGCCACCCACTGAGCTAGTAGAGTTCTCACTATTCACCAGCAGAGGGACCCTTAGCTCCTCTGTAACATAGGGTGGTATGAAGTCTGATAACCACAGAGGACTCAGCCATGTCTTCCAAATTTCTTCAGAAGAAAATATTTAAGTGCTTCAAAAGATGAAGAAAAGTGAGTTGTAGAGGTCAAAGATAATTGTATGAAAGTATTAAGTATTAGGATACTTTAGAATATTTCATGGGGTGGTGGTGGTGGTGGAAGAGTACAAGGAGGATAAATGGTGATGGGGGGAAAATAAAATAATTAAAAGTTTTTTAAAAAACACATCAATAGGGCCCAAGTTGTTTGACATTTTAAATGACTAATTATTGGAACTAACATAAGTAACTGAAAAGTCAGCTCTCTACAAGAAATTACGAAGTGGGGCAATTGGTTAGGAGCCCTAATAGCTTTTGGTGTAGGGAGAAAAAAAGTCTGTAGATGAGAGAACAAGATGCCAAGAATAAGCATAAACCAACCATCATATCTGCAAACAGCTAGCCTTGAGAAAAGATAGAAATCCTTGTATTTATTTGGAAAGGAGGTTTTGTTCAAGTTGTTTCAAAAGACCATGACAATGGCAAGTCTTTTGTCTTCAAATAAACTACAAGTTCTTTACTATCTTATCTTTTTTATTCACTCGTGTATTTTTCTTGGTGATTAGAGAGAGTCTGGGAATAGTTCCCATTTCTTTGGTGGGAGAGGTATAGAAGAATCTCTCATTGCTCCCCTTAGTGGTTTTTTTTTTTCTTTTAAAATATATTTTTATTGATTTCAAAGAGGAAGAGAGAGGGAAAGAGAGAAACATCAATGATGAGAATCATTCATTGGCTGCCTCCTGCATGCCCCCTACTGGGGATCAAGTCTGCAACCGGGGCATGTGCCCTTCACGGGAATTGAACCTGGGACCCTTCAGTTCTCAGGCAGATGCTCTACCACTGAGCCAAACAGGCTAGGGCTCCCTTTAGTTTTGACTATGGGAAGAATCTGCAATGGAGTCTCGATTCCAATAATTACAGGCTGCTGCTGTTCCTTGTGATTAAGCCCCAATGATCACTGGTTACCAGTGTGCTAAGTCTAGTACTGCTCTACTCAGATAACTAACCCTTTTCTTCTCTTCCAAATGGTAGTCATCCCTCTTCCGGAAATCTTCTCAACTAACTTTATCTTATATTGACAGCCTACTTTCTTCTAGGCTCTTGTGAGAATCAGTTTGTAGTAATTATCGAAATAGAAATGTAAGGCTGACACGTATTAATGTCACAAAACTACATCTGTGCATGAATTACAATCTTGACTGTGCAAAATAAGCTTGGCTATAGATAATTCAAACAGGTTATAAAAATAAAACTTTAAAGTTCTCCTTGGTTATTTCTTTCCTATACTCCCCCCCCAAAAATTGTACGAAGATATTTTATAGCTTTTCACACTATGAAAAGCTGATTGGAGAGGCTGGAGAATTGCCCTATTTCCTCACCCTGCGAGCTACTTTCCTCAGTTCTTTTGGCCAATCGGCTCTACCGTGGAATTGCCTTACAACTTGCGTGAAACGGGGAACCTGTTAGAGGACCCCAGCACTGAAAGAAGGCTCAAATGGAACGTCTCCCACTCTCTTGCCACCATGCGTGTCCACCAGAGCCCTTCCACAATTCGGGGCCAGCCTCACCCAAGGAGCCCGCACCATCCAGACACCAGACACCCGAGTCGTCCCGCCCCCATCTTTTCCCGCCCTTTCCCCGCGCCTCCGGAAGGGGGCGTGGCCCCGCAGGAAGTTATGGAGAGGCAGTTATTTCCGGCTCCGGCATCATGGCAGACTCCTGCCCGGAGTCCGGCGGGAAGAGGCAGCAGTTCGGGGGCCGGTTGCTGAGCGATCCGGCGCGGGTCTTCCACCACAATGCCTGGTAACCGCCCTGCCCCTCGTGTGGCCGGCGGCCCGCCTTCTGTCCCTCGCCCTGGGCGCTCCGGCGAGCCCCTGACCGCCAGCCACGGGTCCCGCTGTCTTAGTCTAGGCGCTCTGCTCCCAGGGGAGAGGCGTTCCGAGGCCAGCTACTCACCCTGTCCGCAGCTGGAACGCGAGGCCCCTAAGCTGCCTGTTTGATTTTCCCAGGGACAATGTGGAGTGGTCGGCAGAGCAGGCCGCGGCGGCGGAGAGGAAAGTCCAGGAGAACAGCACCCAGCGGGTTTGCCAGGAGAAACAAGGTGCGCCCCAGGGGGCTCTCAATGGATTCCACAGCCCAGCGAACTGCTGGACGAGCTCTACGGGAGGCCAGAGAACCGAGGTTGCCAAGAGCCTTTTGTTCAACCTGGCTCGGGGGTAGAACAGGAGATGTGCAAGGATGGAAATGGGTTACACCGGTAAAGTCTTGTTAGGCATAGAGGGGTTTTGTTTTTTGTTTTGTTGTTGTTTTTTGGTGGCTGATATTATTATCTAGTGCTTAAGTTTTTAAGTATGTTGACTAGACCCATATTAATATGGCTGGCTTCTGGCAATGGCCATATGATTGTTTTAGAGGATGATTACACATTGCCTGAGGAAATGTTACCACTGAAGCTATAGATCCAAGTGGTTGGACTCTAAATGTTGGAAGAGGGGACTAATGACTGGTGAATTACGTGTCTTGTCTTTGTGTACTGGCTGTGAGGATTTGGGGCTCCTGCCAAGGAAAGATAGGTGAAACAGAATGGAGGTAAATCTGGCCAAAGAAAAAGAGACTGCTTCTGGAGAGGTGGATGATTTCACTGCAAAATATTCCTAGATACTAAAACTCTATGTTGGGCCTATGTCCTAAGAGATGATTGAAGGTAGGACTAGCAGGTGGAGAGTAGTACGCACTGAAAGAGTTCTGTGCAACAATTAGAAGATTCCAGTTACAAAATATTTACCATGCATAGTTTGACAAAGACTAGATCAAGTTAAAGTTGAAAGATAATTTGAAAATCATGTGATCCAATAACCTCTTTCTACAGTTAAAGAAACTTGGACCCCAGGACATTAAGTGCCTTACCCAGAGGTAAGCAGTTGGTAGTAGCAGTGGTGAAACTAAAATCCAATTTCTTAGATTTTTATTCTTCTACTACACTAGTCAAGATCCTGTATTGGCAACGAGCAGAAAACTGAAATCTAGAGCATCCTTGATCACCTTCAACAACAGCTTTCTTTTAAACAGTCCACACTTCTTTAGTACATATATCCTGTCCTCTAGCATCAAAACTCTTACTCAGCTGAAGCCATTTTTTCCTTGTCATCATTCTCTATTTTTCTCTTACCTTCTTTCCATTTGTAGTATCCACACTCTAAAGAACCACAGACAAAGGAACATATTTAAAGAAGAGCTGCCTGTATCAAAACCATTGAGTTCACATGGGGAACAAGCTGAAGAACCTGGGATATTTAGCTTGTAAAAGAAGATCTAGAGGGGGAAATGACTGCCCTCAAACACAAAAGAGTTGTTCTGTATGGTCCTGAGAAATGGTAGGACCTTTTGGCCAGAAGTTATTAGACAGATTTTTTTGAACATTAGAATTTTCTGATCGCTAAGAGCCATCCAAAGATGTGGGAGAAGAATTGATGGGTAGTAAGTGCCTCGGCAGAAGTTGGACTCCGTAGAAGGGTGTGTGATAGGTCTAGCACTAAATGATCTCCATCTCTGAGGCTATGGCTCTAATTGAGGATACTTTTAGTACAAAATGACATTCGATGAAGCAAGGTGACAATTGACAGTAGATACAAATAAAATGTTGAGAAATGGTTCTTAAAAGTCTTTTCTTAAACATTTACAGTTGATTATGAGACCAATGCCCACAAATATTGGAATGACTTCTACAAAATCCATGAAAATGGATTTTTCAAGGACAGGCATTGGCTTTTCACTGAATTCCCAGAGCTGGCACCTAGTCAGAACCAAAATCACTTGATGGGTTGGCTCTCAGAGAATAAGAGGAGTGAAGTGCCTGAATGTAGGAGCAATGCGGATGGACCTGGTTTAGTAACAGAAGAACAGCATGAGTGCTCTTCAAACAGCCTTGGGCATAAAGCACAGACTCTTCCTGTGGAAGGGAAGGTAACTCAGAAACTCAGTCACTTGGAAGTCTGTGCTGATGAGTTTCCTGGATCCTCAGCCACCTACCGAATACTCGAGGTAACCATTCTTTTTTGTCCTGGTAGTAGGTTAGTAAAGTTGTAATGTTGTGCACATGGTCCGCATAGAGAGGCTGACCAAAAAGTGACATCTTGTGATGAAGACTTGACCCTTATATTGGCCAGGAATCCCCTCCATTTATATATATATATTTTTTTTAATTTTATTTATTTATTTATTTTCATTGATTTCAGGGAAAGGAAGGTAGAGGGAGAGAGAGATAGAAACACCAATGAGAGAGAAACACTCCATGGGCTGCCTCCTGCATGCTCCCTACTGGGGATGGAGCCCACAACCAGGGCATGTGCTCTGACTGGGAATTGAACCAGAACCTTCCTGGTACATGGGCTGATGCTCAACCAACTGTGCCACGCTGGCCAGGCTCACCTCCATTTTTTAACTGAAATGCCCTAAATGTAGACCAAGATATCTGGTGGTTGTGGCAAACAAAGATAGATCACCTGAGGTACTACCTGGGAACATCATATAGCATCTGAAAGTTGTAGGTTGTATTGCACCTGCCATCTGGAAAAGTGTAGGTTGGTGCTGTAACGTAAATTCACAAATGATGACTACACACTCCACTGGAAGCTGATTAGCCTTGAGATTGAGTCCTGCGACATGACCTTGTACCTCTTACCCTCCCCAAGCAGAATGGGGCTTCTGGCTCTCTTTCTCCCTCCCTCCTTCCCTCATAGTTTTTGAAGATGAATTGAAATAGTGTATATAAAATAGTTAAGAATAGTGTCTGGCACATAGTAAGCGCTTAGTAAATGGTCACTGTTTTTATTATTACTACACCCAGTATTGTATTTAAGGACAGTGTAATCATGGTTCCCTTTTCATGAAATTTTCCCAGTCCATTAGAAATGTTTTTCTGTGATATAGTAGAGCTCAATATGAAAATAATTCATCTACAGGACCGTTCACTAGAATTCAAAAAGTAAAAGCAACCCTATTAACAATAATTTTTTTAAAAAGTAAAAGCAACCTGTGCCCTTTTTTTCTAGACCCTTCGGCTAATGAAAGCCATGCTACTTCTGTACATGTTCCTGAGGTCAAGGTCAGGGAATGTCATAGGTACTGTTTAGCTCTGGTCACTACATCATCCTTAACACAAGTGGGCAAGATTATCTGTTGTTGACTATTTATCTTGCTTCGGGTAATTAATTTGGAAAGTTCTGTGATTAATAATTCATTTTTGTCTGCAGGTTGGTTGTGGTGTGGGAAACACAGTCTTTCCGATTTTACAAACCAACAAGTAAGTATGTAGTAAAGCTTAACTATGACAGCAAAGAGGAGGAAAGTGAGGGATTGTTTATCAAAAGTTTTACATCAAATGTAACTGGTTATTGGGAGTTGTGGGTTACAGGAGATTTACATTTCTACATTATCCATTTATGGGTTGTTTTGATTTAATCTGATTTATATGTTAACCTTTGTCATCAAGGAAATTAGTGAGATTTAAACCTTTTACATTGTTAATATATGGTACTTTTATAGTTTAACCCTGTTACTCAGGAAAGAGGATAGACATAATCCAGTTTGTAATGTCATTTTCTGCCTTTTTTTTTTTTTCCCCATTTCAGTGACCCAAGACTCTTTGTTTACTGTTGTGATTTTTCTTCCACAGCTATACAACTGGTCCAGGTAAGTGCAGTGGCTCCTATCAGTAATTTCCACTGATTAAAGGGAAAGGGTCTTCTAAAAATCATGGTTTCTAGCTGTTTCCTTACTGTACTGTGGTCTAAAAGTCAAAGATTTACTGAAATAGCCTGAAGGAGAGGAAAGGGTCAAATACAGAGTGCCACTGTCAGCCATGGAACTTTGGGCATGCCTTATGACCTCGCCAAACTTATTTTTTAAGGATTGAAATGAGATGATTGTTTAGCCAAAGTTCTTTGAGTTACAAACTCAAACATGTAGACAAACTCAACCAGTAAAGCGGAATGTCATAGAACCCAAGAGCATCAAGTGTAGCCAAGACTGAAATTCAGCCCTGAAAAGGTGTCAGATATCAAGGCAAGTTGGCTGGCCAGTGAGACGTTGCCACCCCTTCCATCACTACACCTCCCTTGAGTTCATAGTATCTTATCTCTCATTGCCCAGTGCTCACTTACCTTTTGCCAATTTGTTTTCTCTTTGCAGGCTAGCTTTCTGTAGTAGGTTTTCCCTGGTTTTGCACATGCTTGCCCCTCCCAGTTCCTTATAAGTCCACCCTGTTTGGGTATTCTCAGAACCTCACCAGAATGACTGTCCCTGTACCAAAGACTCTAGTCTGGGTTAACCCAGCCCAGCTGGTAATCTCCTTTGCTAGCCGGTTTGGCTCAGTGGATAGAGCGTTGGCCTGCGGACTGAAGGGTCCCGGGCTCCATTCTGGTTAAGGGCATGTACCTCGGTTGTAGGCTTGATCCCCAACCAGGAGGCAACCAATTGATGTGTCTCTCTCACATTAATGTTTCTCTCTGTGTGTCTCTTCTCCTCCCTTCCACTCAAAAAATCAGTGGGAAAAATATCGTGGCGTGAGGATTAACACGAACAACAAAAAGGAATCTGTGCCTTAATGGTTAGAGCTCTGTTCCTCAGAGGGGAAGTAACTGCAGTTACACTTAAAGCAAGGTTAGTTTACCTTGAGGCTCTGTGAACATTTTCTAACCCCTGTGTTGTCTCTCTCCAATTATCTGCAGACAAATTCAGCATATGATGCAGCAAGGTGTTTTGCCTTTGTTCATGATTTGTGTGATGAAGATAAGAGTTATCCGATTCCCAGAGACAGTCTTGATATTATTATCCTCATATTTGTTCTTTCAGCGATTGTTCCAGACAAGTAAGTAGTATAACAAAAACAAAACTTTAGTCATGGACCTTGATATCGGAGTTGGGCCCTAAATAAAAAGAACATTCTGAAAGACAGAAAGAAGCCACTCCATCTAAAGTGATAGAAACATCTCAACTGTTTTCCTAAATTTGTCTTGAAGTCCAACTTTTGTTTCAGCCTCTAAAACTCTGCTTATTGACTTCATTGGTTGGTTCTTCTTTTCATTTTTATGGTATAATATCCCCAAAGAATGGGGGGACATCTTTAATGGGTATTTGGAGAAATTTCATATTGATAATCTCATAGCACGCTGTTTCATCATCTCATTATTGGCCTTTTTAAATGCACCAAGCCTTTTTTTCTCTCTTTCTTTTTTTTGATTGATTTTAGAGGAAGGGGAAAGGAGACAGAGAGCAACGTCGCTTTATTGTTCCACTTAGTTATGCATTCATTGGTTGCTTCTTGTATGTGCCCTGACCGGGGATCAAACCCACAACCTTGGCATATTGGAATGTTAGGTTAACCAACTGAGCTACCCAACCAGGCATAAACCAAGCTTGTTAACAGCACAGAATGTACAGTGAAGCCTAATTCAGCTATTCTCTGATACTTGAGTTCTGTGGAAAACAAGTGTAATAGAATTTCAAAAAATCAATTTAGATAAAAGACCATTGCTGTACCCTAAAAGATACCGTTAAGGGCTCATAGACGTAGGTTAGTCTGTCTAACTAACTAAAAGACTGTCTCAAGGAAGCAGTGTTGGTTGGAGACCCGGGGGCGTGATTGATTTTCTCCAGCCCATGTTTTCTCTAGAATAGCATTGAGTCATCTGACCTGACAGGTACATTGTGAGTGTGCAGTAAAGGTAGATGCAGAACAGCCCCAAAGTGCCTGCATGGCTCAAAACATTGGTAACTGCAGAAGTTTAAATGCTACAACTTTAAAAAACTTGCATGGACTGAAATGCAGCATTAAAGTTAAAAATAAGTTATTCAGTAGTTAAATAAACTTTCAGATTTTTTTTGTAAGTTTGTAGTGTTTATACTTCTTAAGTTAGAAAAGCAGAATGCTGTACCAAGCCTCAGTATGAAAAGTACAATAGGAAATGTGAAGCACTTCGCTCAGTTACTCATTTGCATACTGACTGTCACCATGTAAATTCTAAGTTCTTGAGGTTCTGTCTTTATTTAACAAATGGAAAGATCTGCATTCAGAGAGCTTGGGCCTAGAGGGGAAGGAAGATGAGTTCACTAGCAGTCCCATAGCACGTGGTGGGAGCACAGGGCAGGGATGGCTTCCTCCTGAGGCAATCCCAGGAGGAGAAGGAAGTGAGCCAGGCAGAGTGTGTCACTTTCCCTGTGGTGGAGCCCTAAGACAGAAGGAGGTTATGCTCAGTTATTAGCAGGCCCCAGAAGGCATATCAGAAGTTTGGATGTGTGCTCCCGTTCTAACTGAAAGGGCAGAGGATCTAAGACTTCAGGGTTAGGAAGTCCACGGTCTTTTTAGAATATGCAGCAAGGAAAAGGAATCTTGCCCAGCCTGGTTGAGTGTCCACCTATGAACCAAGAGGTCACGGTTCTATTCCCTGTTGGCACATGCCTGGGGTGTGGGCTCCATCCCCAGTAGGGGGTGTGCAGGAAGCAGCCTATTGATGATTCTTTTTCATCATTGATGTTTCTATCTCTCCCTCTCCCTTCCTCTCTGAAATCAATAAAAAATATTTTTACAAAAAAGAAAGGGAATCTTATCCTTAAAGGGGCCTGATCTTCATTCCGTTTCCCCCCTTCCCTCACCCCTCCCCCGCCCCGCACAGGATGCAGAAGGCTATCACTAGGCTGAGCAGGCTTTTGAAGCCTGGAGGGATGATGCTTCTGCGAGATTATGGCCGCCATGACATGGCTCAGCTTCGGTTTAAAAAAGGTATTTTGCTACTATAATCAAAACAATAGTTTTGTCATCAGAATAGACATACAAATCAGTGGGACAGAATAGACACTAGAATTATAGCTTCATATATAAAACCACTTCATACATGATAAGGGTGGTCTGTTTTTTGAAGGCTTGTATAATCTAGTATTAGGGAGTTCTTTTTAACCAAGACAGCTACTTTTTAAAGAGCTATTGTTAGAAAAAGACATTTGATTACATAAACTATTTTAAATGTGATGAGGCAAATGATGTTATTAAAAAGTTAAAAGACAAGTATTTTGGGTGCATAAAACAGATAAAGACTTAATATCTGTGCTCTTCAAGCGGCTCTTGGCAAATTGATAAGGAAAAGATAAGAGACCCACCCAAAAAACAGGGAAGGAATATTTTAGAGTTGGTTCACAGAACATATTCAAATGGCCAAAAACAAAACTTCAAGGGAATGAAAGTAACAATGAGATACCAGTTCTTAAACCTATTGCTGGCCAGTTCAAAGAAAGAGAGGTGTTTCTCCACTGCTGGTAAAACATAAATTGTTATGGCCTTCTTTTTAATTTTTTTTTTTAATTGATTTCAGAGAGGAAGGGAAAGGGAGAGAGAGATAGAAACATCAATGATAAGAGAGAATCATTGATCGGCTGCCTCCTGCACACTCCCTACTGGGGTTTGAGCCTGGAACCCCGGCATGTGCCCTGACCGGCAATCCAGGCAATGACCTCCTGGTTCATTGGTTGATGCTCAACCACTGAGAAACACTGGCCAGTCTGTTATGGCCTTTTAAAAAGCTACCCTATATTATCTATTCAATCCAACAGTCCTTTTGGGAATTTTTCAAGAACCAGCCATAATATATACATAAGCAAAATCTTGGAAACAAAGTGAATGCCTCTGTATAGGAGCATACTGCTGGTCTTGGGAAAGGTTATTCCATTTTATTTCCAAGTGAGAAGAGCAGTGCGCAGATGAGTATTTCAGACTTGAGCCCACATGTAACAGTAGCTGGGGAGAGATACGTAGGTAAGGAAAGCAAGTAAGATTATGTTGACATTTAAAAGGTGAAAGATTACACACCAGGGTGTTAAATTGATGTAGAGCCTGGGGTTAGCAGCAGAAGGGAGAGCATGTCTAAGATAAAAAGAGTATATGTGTTTATATATATATATATATATGGTATCCTTAGACTTAGCGATATTGTTTGATATTTATTTACTTTTCCTTTTTTTTAAACAAAGAGTAGATAGTATTTATTTAATCAGGGAAAAGGCGAAAACACAACCTGTTTCAGCAGGAAGCAGAGCTATTGAACCGGGGAGCTGAGAATCACATGTATAAGTTACTTAGCCTGCAGTTTGATTATGCCCCTTTGGCTGTTCTTCTCCAAAGCACCATTCCTTTGTAGGAGAAAAATTGCAGATTCCTGCAAAAACCAAGTATAACCAAGGAAGAATTCTGTTCTCTGCCCAGGAAGATGATCTGTGATGTACATTTGATTGACAGTGAAATTCAAGGAAGTGCTTTAAAGTTTCTCTGATTTTTGCCACATTGCTCTGTAGGTCAGTGTCTATCTGAAAATTTCTATGTGAGAGGTGATGGCACCAGAGTTTACTTCTTCACACAAGGTATGGAAACAACACTCATCTTTATATTAATACTTCCAAAGTATATTAAATGTTCCTTGGTGGACTTCCAGAAGTAAGGTCATCTGGCTCTCCTACCTTTTACAACATTTTCCTATCCTTTCCCGTCCCTCACAGCCAACCTGAACTGCTCACTGTTCTCCAGATAGGCTCAGCTTGTACGTCTTCAGTCCTCTGCCTTGTTCTTCTGCTGTCTGCCCTTCCTCTCTGTCAGGTTGTTCCAAACGGGAAACCAGCCCATTTTGCTAGACTCCAGTGCAGCTGTTTCACCCTCTAAGCTGGGTTGTTCCTTAGATGCATCTTAGTTAGGGTGAACTCACCGTTCACTGGGTTCCAGATTACACCCTGAACTGCTCTCCCCTGCTGCTCGCCCAGCTGCAGTTTCCTTCTCCATCAGTGCCTTAAGAACACTCCATTTCTGGGGCCTTGGTCAGATCACATATTTTTCTGAGCCTCTGGTTAAAGTGATAGAACCTCTCCCCTTAAAAACAAACAAAAAAAAGGGCTTTCACATACACATAGGTAGATCTTTACATGTAATTTTAAGGTATTCATAGAGCCCTTCATGAAAACTCCTCCCCATCAGCTGACTCTTAGAGAAGCTCTCCCTCGGGTTCCAGGTCACCCTTCCCAGATGGTTTGGCTTCCCTTGCCTGAACATGAACTTGCTCTTTCCTAGCCACTGCTGCATTTTTAACTAAACTGCCTGCTGAAGCCACTAAAAATACCTAAGTAGTGACAGCAATCTCAAGAAGCTTCATTTAACATAGAAAGTGGTAGATACTATACTTTTTCTTCCGGGGAAAATACATAAACATCTATTTTCCAAACTAGATGAACTGGATACACTCTTCACGACTGCTGGACTGGAAAAGGTTCAGAACCTGGTGGATCGCCGATTGCAAGTGAACCGAGGGAAACAGCTGACAATGTACCGAGTTTGGATTCAGTGCAAATACCGCAAACCTCTTCTGGCCAACACTGGCTCCTGACAGTTAAAAAGCTCCTTGGCTTTTTAAAAAAACATTCACAACTGGTGTCGTGTTAATGTTGGACAGTCCAAGGAATCAAACTTAAACTTGAGCCTTGAACCTAGGGAAAATTACTTTTATCAAGATTCTAACAATCATGCTTTCTATTTGTGAAGCCCTTTAATGTATACTTTTCTCCAGCTTTTTCTTACTTTGAGATCTCAAAAAATCTTTCTTGCCATTTTATAGTATCTTAATAACTGAAGTATTCATGGGAATTGGGAATTTTAAAGGCATCAAGAAATTATTTCCATGTGAAAGTATGTATGATAAAGTGCCATTTGACTGTATGTTTCATTAAGTTATTTGAAATGCAAATACCTGGTACCAAGGTGTTTTAAGCACTTTTCCCCTTCTCTGAGTAACCCATGTCCAAAAATTAAAAGGATCTTCTTTTTAGCAAAATCGCGTTATTTTTTATTGTGTCCTTAAATGTTTGACACAAAAGGAATTGAGAGAACTTTATTTAGCCACATCACTTCACTTCTGAATGTGATAGTCATCAGTGTTACCTTTTTTATTGTTCTGCTTATTTTCGGTTATTATTTTTACATGTTTCTCTCTTGTGGTCCATAAGTTACATGATGCTTTATTTTTCTTTTTTTTTAAATATGTTTTTATTGATTTCAAAGAGAGGAAGGGAGAGAGAGATAGAAACATCAGTGATGAGAAAGAATCATCAGCTGCTTCCTGAATGCCCCCTACTGTGAATTGAGCCCGAAATCTGGGCATGTGACCCCGCCGCGAGTGGAACTGTGATCTCCTGGTTCATAGTTTGATGCTCAACCACTAAGCAACACCAGCTGGGCTGATGTATTCTTTTTTTCTTCTTCTTTTTTTTATCCTTACCCTTGGATATTTTTCCATTAATATTTAGAGAGAATGGAAGGAAGGGAGGGAGGGTGAGACACACAAACACACATTGATTGGTTGCCTCCCGAATGCATCCCGGATTGAACCTGCAGCCCAGATAAAGTGCCTGAGCCCGCAATGCCTCTGTGCTCCAGCCAACGCTCTAACCACTGAGAACACTGGCCAATTATATATTCTTAATTTTACCAGATAAAAAAAGTCAATTCCTCATTCCTACATTTTGGAGTTTCAAATTAAACTTAGATATTCTCATAATTGTTTTATTATTTTATATGTGAAAAGATAAGCAATTTTTTAAATAATTCCAAACTTACAGAAAAGTATAGTACCAAGAATGTTACAAGAAGAGTCACTTTTTTCCTGAATCACTTTTAAGAGGATTTAATTCCTGTTATGAGGCGTTCTATATCACCAAATAAGTCTTATCAGAAGAAGTTTACATGGAAACACTGTTACCCACAGATAACCAAGTTTTTCCAAAGGTCCCAATATAGCCTTTATCACTTTATTTTTTAAAAAGCCATTTTGTTGCACTTAGTCATGTCTCAACCTCCTTCAAGCTTGTTTCATGACCTTGACATTTGAAGATTACAGGCTATTTTGCAGACTGCCCCACAAATTGGATTTGTTGACACTTCACGATTTGGTTCAAGTTCTACCTTTTTGGCAGGAATATCAAGTAATGCTGTGCTACTCCTGTTCCTTCCTATTAGGATACATGCTTTTTAATTACTCCATTAGTGATGCTAACCTTGATTATTTAAGTGAGGTGGTGTCTGTGGGGATTCTCCACGAAAAATCACCAGTAAATATTTTGTAGGGGAGTGTTTTGAGACTACAAATATCCCATTCCTCACCAAACTATCCCCTGATTTCAGCATCTTGCTGTTTCTTGCCTGATTACTACTCTATGATGGTGGTCACATAGTGTTTTCTAATCCCATTACCCCTATATTTGTAGGTTGGTGTCTATAAGGAAGACTTTCTTTTCTCATCCTTTTACTTAATACGGCCTCGTGGGTTTCTTTTTTATTCAATGATTATATACTATCGTATTTTTTTTTAATATATGTTTTATTGATTTCAGAGAGGAAGAGAGATAAAACATCACTGATGGGAGAGAATCATTGATTGGCTGCTTCTTGCATGCCCCAACTGGGGGTCCAGCCAGCAACCCAGGCATGTCCCCTGACCAAGAAATCGAACCGTGATTCATAGGTTGATACTCAACCACTGAGCCATGCCAGCCAGGCTACTATAATATTTTAATGTTCATATTGTCCTAGATTCGGCCAGCAGGAGCGCCTTCAAGTGCTTCTGTAACCTTTTGACATGTCCCAGTTATTCTTTGAGCACTTGAAGCACAAGTTGTACCAGGCTCATTTTGTTCTTTTTCTGTCCGGGTCTGAATCAGCCATTTCCCCCAAGGAGTTATGTTTCTTTAGTGGAGAAAGGAATTTAGAAACCAAGCTAAGTGTGCTCATTGCTATTGTGGTGTTCCTGTTCCCAGGCCACCTAAGTGGGTGGAGCTGAGGGATATATGTATATACATGTACATATACTCACATCTGTGTTTCTATACCTAAATATATTGAAAACCATCAGTTCAAGTCAATACCTTTGTTTTCAATCCAACACCACAGAGTTTATTCTAGTTTTGATTCTCCCTCTCTGTACTTGGGATTCCCCTTTCCAATAATGCCAAACTCCCATGATCCACACTGTATTGGACCAATCCTCTCATACATTACCATTCTTTTGCCACTGCCCACACATAAATGCCCTCACCTCTATAGTACTCTGATTCCCAACTCCCAGCCACTGTTGCCACCACTTCTTTATGCAGACACCCTCCTCACCCTGCCCTGGGCCCTGTGCCCCCAGGGGCTACTACCTCTGCCTCTGTGCTAACATCTACCTTGGTTGGCTTCACCTGATGAGTTAAAAAAAGGGAAGGGAGCTCCCATCTTTTCATTGCAAAGAATGTGTTTAAAAGGAAAAGACTGAATCACTGGGATGGTATTTATCTTTTTTTAAAAAATATATTTTATTGATTTTTTTACAGAGAGGAAGGAAGAGGGATAGAGAGCTAGAAACATCGATGAGAGAGAAACATCGATGAGAGAAACATCGATCAGCTGCCTCCTGCACACCCCCTACTGGGGATGTGCCCGCAACCAAGGTACATGCCTTTGACTGGAACCGAACCCGGGACGCTTCAGTCCACAGGCCGACGCTCTATCCACTGAGCCAAACCGGTTTCAGCAGTATTTATCTTTTATAACGAAGAACAGATGCATTAACTCAATGGTCCACTAAAGATCCTCTAAGGCATTTCAAAGCAACAGGAACAGTTTTGGGGTTTTCAAGATTTTTAAATTGATTTTTAGAGAGAGAAACCTATGTGAGAGCAGAGTTCAGCTGGCGTGGCTCAATGGTTGAGCTTCAACCTATGAACCGGAGATCACAATTCGATTCTGGTCAGGGCACATGCCTGGGTTGCGGGCTTGACCCCCAGTGTGGGGCATGTAGGAGGCGGCCAGTCAATGATTCTCTCTCATCACTGATGTTTCTATCTCTCTCTCCCTCTCTGAAATCAATAAAAATATATTTTTTTAAAATGTGAGAGCAGAACATCATCTGTTGCCTCCTGCATTCCTCCCACTGGGAATTAAGACCGCAACCCGGGCATGTACCCTGAACTGGAATTGAACTGGCAACCTTTTGGTGCACACAATGACACCTGACTAACTGAGCCACACTGGCCAGAGCAATAGAAACTGTTTGTTTGTTTGTTTGTTTAAATATATTTTTATTAATTTCCAAGAGGAAGGGAGAGGGAGAAAGAGATAGAAACATCAATGAGAAAGATCGATTGGCTGACTCCTGCATGCCCCCTACTGGGGATCAAGCCCGCAACTGGGTCATGTGCCCTGACAGGGAAACAACCATAGTCTCCTGGTTCATAGGTCAACACTCAACCACTGAGCAGCCTGGCTGGGCAATTAGAACAGTTTTGATCCCATCTTCCTGGCATCTGACTTAGCCTTCGGCTTAGGTAAAACAGATAAGCCTTTTCCTGACCCCTGGTCCCTTTTCTCTGCCATATGCTAAGCTCTCTGACTTGGTCAGGCTAACTTGAACTCCCTAAGGGATTTTGCATAATTTTTCAACCGTGGAATTGCTAATGTGGAGCAGAGGACAATTAAAAATGGTCAGAGTACATTAAAGTATGACCTTAGTGCCACTCAAACAGACTGGACTACCAGGCTGACTCCGAATGGCTTCTTTTGATATCTTTAATGCAAAATAAAAAGTGCACTGTTGTCTGGGAAGGTAGCTCCACGTGTGAAACTGCTCAGGAAGTTGTGTGGTTTAGATTCAAGTCTAATAGAGAAGTGTTGCTGAAATTGATCTTTCTAAGTAGTGTTAATTTGGCTGAGGAGATCAAGTTCAATGTTTGAAAAATGAGGGACAATTTAATTTTAAACAGGTGCATTGTAGCCATTGGAGTGGATCCATGTTCCTAAAGGTGCTGTCCAGGGTCAGGGTGTAACATGATCACCTGGAGATCATGGGTCTTTACACCATGAAAGTGATTCATCTCCGATTTTGTGTACTCTAATTTGACCCAGGCCTCTACTAATGCCATCAAACCTATGCTTTGTAATGGGTCTGCTACCTGCCTTCATGTAAGTTCATACTCTCTTGGGCTCTGATTGGAAAATTAGGGTCTTGGAACCTTAGTAGGAAAGGAAAGTCTAATGGACTAAGACATCCTATTTCCATCTAATTGATTCCTCTCTTTGCTTAAAGATGTTACTTTAGTAATAGTAGGGAATTCTATCCGTAGCTTACAAGATGAGCTCAGGACAAACAGCTTCTTTCACTCTTCACAAAGGCCCGTTCTTTGGTTTGTGGCTGCAGCTGCTATTTTCAGAGCGTGGCTGCATCAGTGCATAACAGATTTCTGTATGTTTCTTAATTTTGTGTGCAGGTTATGATTTGAGAGGTGGAAGAAGTCCTGGTGGTGAATTTTGCAAGTAAGAATACTGAAATGGTAGATCATGGCCACCTCACTTTATTTCAATGAATTTCTAGGTTTGAGATTGGACATTGTCTCTTGCTATAGGTAGCGGACTGCACTGTGTGACCAAGTTATAGGACAAGTAGCCGCAATCAGATCCTATGCTCCCATGGGGGACCCTATGACACAATAGGCAGAGAAGTCTTGACCAAAGGCTCAAGGTTGGCATTTTCTTCTGAGATGAGCCCCAAATTGCATTGATTCATTCCCCACCTTTCTTTCTCTGGGTTTGGATTTCTTCATAAAATCTTAAAATACCCTTAGAGTCATATTTTAAGCATTAATCAGCAATAACATGGTAGAGAAACACCTCCAAGGGGATGAGCAGGACGAGGAAGCCGTGACGTACCCTGTACCCTGCCCTCGGTAAGCCCCCACACACCCTCCTCAACCTTGCTTCCCATTACTCTGTATATTGATTAAGGCTGACACTCAATGGAGATTGCTAAATGATGAGCTTCTTGGGGGAACTCTGTGTTCTCAACACTTAGCATAACACCTGGCCTTTGGTGGGGCTCATGAATGAGGACTGCCCTGCTCAGTACCCTCTCACCTCTTGAGACACCCTCTGACACATGGTTTGCATTTAATTTCAGAAGACCACAGTGTAGAGAGCTCTGGTTGCAAGAATCAGCAACTCAAGCTGACTTAAATGAGAAAACAAAGTAGAAGGAGACAGAGTCTTGTGGACTCCCAGGGAAGAAATGTAGACAGGCCTCAGGGAACCCTGGGAAGTGTGTATTCACCCTGCTACCCAAGGCTCTCTAAGGACCTTCTCTCCTCCTCAGGCCAATTGGAGAGGTGACCATACTTAGCTCTGAAGGCCCAGAGTTCTTCCCTGCTGATACCCTTGGCCAGTGTCTCCACTATCGCTCAGTCATACTACATCATGTGGCTTTATCATCTTCATGGCATGTAGTACTGTTCTTAGTGTCTGTCTCCTGCCTCTAGACTATAAGATCCTTGGGGTCAGGGACTTTATTTTGTGCACAATTGTATCCTCAGTACTTACAATGTTGTCTGGCACACAGTAGGTGCTCAGTAAATATTTACGGGGTGGGTGAGTGCATAGAATGTCATCCAGAAGCTTGGTTTATAGACAGCATCAGGCATCAAAGTGGGGAAAAGTCAAATTCTGTCATCCAGTGAAAAATAGTAGGGCCAGAGCTGATAGCCCAGGGTCTCTGGACAGAAGGTTACCTCTAAATGTTTCTCAGAAACCAGGCATACCTGGGAAATAATAGGGTGAGGTCCAGCAAGAGAACAAGGCTGCACAGCTCCATGAAGGAGGAGGCCTGATCAGGATGGTTGAAAGATGCAGAAATAATTCTAGGAAAGCCCACTGTCCTGGACCCCACCATATAGAGAGACTGCAGAGGAATGAGTGAGCTGATCCACTTTGAATCTTTAAATGCCACCAATACTCAGATAATCCCCAAATATATTACAAGCTAAGGATCTCACTTAACTCTTGAACTACTTTATCTAAATACTTCCTGGATAACTCTCCCCTGGAAGTCCTTGGGTACCTCAAACTCAATCTGTCCAAAGCAGCTCATAAAAGCACCGACTGGAGTTGAAACCCTGCAGTTGCAATTTCATTTGTTCTCTGTGTCCTCCTGGCCCAATTAATAAATTCCTCTGGTTTTCAGTTTCCTTAACTATGAACCGGATATAAACAGTAATAATAATCCTTCAGCCCTAGTGGACCCCATCACACAATCCTAACTCCTTGCAGAAAATCACATCAAATGCCAACCTCTCTGGGCAACTCTATATTTACAAGACTCATTTGTGTAAGACACACTTTGTTATATGCTGTGTATTTAGCAAATGGATCAATGGTATGTCCCTTGGCAACTTTTGCCTGGAGAGAATAAAGACATGTTATTGAGTGAGTCTTGATAAGGTTGTAACAGAAAACACTAATCTCCATTTCTTCTCTGGGGACTCAAAGAGCAGTGAGGAGGGAGATAAGACCTTTGTGCTTCCAGTGCCTTCAGTCAGGGTCAGCTTGTCCATTGCGGCGCAGTGCCTGGGGCCCACCATATCTTTAGGGACCCTGGAAAATGTTTTCATTTTAATTTATTTTAAATCCAAAAGAAAAATGAATATGATAGTAATGAATATGTGATAATGAAGGCAGCCTAGATTATTTTTATATCAACAAGATTATAAAATATATAAAAGAGGAGAGAAAAAGATTCTAAATATCTAAGTATTTTAATGCAGGAAAGGGCCCATGAAAGCGTTAAGTGCCCAGGCCCTATGAAAGTGACAATGTGGCCAGGCCCTCAATGGGCATTAGCCTTCCAGACAGAGGAGCAGAATTGATGGAGGTAGATGTGGGTGAATGCTTCCCTCCACCTCTCCTCTGCCCAGGTCACACTGTCTCAGGGAAACATATGTGTGGGAAGAATGTTGTGTGAAGTCTTTAGCATTTCTGTATGCACGTGGAGCAATCTGTGGGAGAAATAACAATAGGTAAGGAGTTTGGAATGGTAACATTTGGGGCACTGAGGAATGAAATCCAGCCTTTTAACATTATTCTTATGGAAATAATGTCTATTTAGATGTTTCATGCTATGATTGCATTTTCCTGGAGCATAGAAGGACAGGACTTCTTGGGGAGGCTGTCACAGAGCAGGTAACCCTCCGGCAGGGTCTTGGAGGAAATAGCGTTTTTCCAGGTGGTTGAAATAGGGTGAGGTGTCTGGCAAAAGGGATGGAATTTCACACACACACACACACACACACACACACACAACGAGAAGAGCAGCCAATGGACAGGGTTGTGGCTGTTTCAGAAGGATGGCGCATGGGGCAGTTCCCTGAGTGTCTCGTGAGAATTAAAATTGTCTTCCATTTCTGTCCCTCCCAGACAGATGGTGGAGGCCTCAAATGCCATGCTGAGGAGTTGGGGCTCTATCCTATGGGCAGCAGCGGGCCAGTGTAGAAACTGAAAAAGAACAACAGAATCATTGCATGGACGTTTAAGTCAACTCTGACAGCAATTCAGATGGAGAGAGAACCACAGGGGAGGAGGGGGTGTGTATATGTTGGGGGCGGTGTGTGTGTGTGTGTGTGTGTGTGTGTGTGTGTGTGTGTGTGGCAGAGACCAGAGCAGGGAGATCATTGAGCGGAAAGTTCCACTAGTTGCAACAGGCTGTTGAACCGATGCTGTGGAAGTGAGGACAGAAAGGGGCCACATTTAACCCACACAGTGGATGGGATTGGTGATGGTATGAGGTGTGGGAGGAAGTCTGTGAGAGAAGAAACCTAGAATAACCTTGAAGTCTCTGGCTTTCACCTTGGGGAAATGTCGATGCTTGGTTAGGGCTTCAATCAACAGGAGGAGGAAGAGCTTTGGGGGTGTGGAGGGAGCATGATGAGCCACAAGCAAGCTTTCATTGGAAAACAGAAGGGGCAGGTCCCATTAGGTTACTTGCTGCCGAGAGGCCAGGCCACTGAAGAGTGGGCGGAAGTGTGGAGACTGTGTGTGCGGGGTCCATCACCCACCCCCTCCCAAGAACTGCTCCCCTTTCTGGCCCTTCAGTTCCAGAGGAACCGGAACGGCTCATGGCAGCCATATTTCTGCCCAGCGACCTGCTCTATGACCACAAATGATTGGACAGGGGTGTGCATGTGACACCAGGCTAAGCCAATCAGAGCCCTTCCCGGGACGTCCCTGAGAGGGCAGCCATGACGGCCGAGGAGCCTGCAGCCACGGAGACCCCAGGTAAGAGCATTGCAGGCCGAGGGGAAAACCAGGACCGCAGCAGCCCCGAGCAGGGCAAGCCCTCGCATGCAAGGCGCTGACCAAGGCGAGGCCAATGTCGGCCACGGGAGAGAAGGGTTGGACAGGGCCTCGGAAGCCCCCTGTGGTGGGGGTTTGCCCAAGACCAGGGGAAGCTGTGGAAGGGCTTAAGAGAGGGAGTGGCCCGACGTGGGTGACACTTTCAGAGATGAGCACAGCTGGAAAGTGTGCCATGGGGGTGGGCATGGGCAGAGGCAGTGCAGATTCCTGCGGTCTCCAGGCAGCTGAGGGCAGCCCATGTCAGTGGCAGTGGTGATGGTGGAGGGAGCGGAGTCCAGACAGGACTCGGTGGTGTGTGTTTGGCAGGGAAGTGGCGGGGTGGGGGTGGGGGTCAGGAGAGGGAAGGCTGGAATCAGGACAGATGGCGGGTGATGCTGTCACTGAGGTGGGAAAGAAGGGAAGACATGGAAACTTTCCGTGTGGCCATGCTAAGTCTGGGGCCGATGGCACGCAGGGAGATGCTGGGAAGAAGGCAGTGGGGTACATCAGTCTGGAGTTGGGAGACGGTCAGGGCTGCAGAGGCGTGGATGCCGGAAGTGTGGGTGGCAGCAGCATACCTCTGGTGTTAAAGCAGGGTCTAGGAGGGGCCCAACACACAAGCCTGGAGTCCCCAAAATTCAGAAGACTAGTAGAGGGGAAGGAGCAAGGAAGGGGAGGAAACCTAAGGCACCCTGACTCCTCAGAGGCCCAGAGCACTAAGCCCTGGTTGAGTCCCTGCTGAGACCAGAGAGGGACCCTTTAGATTTGGTAATGATGTTACCCTGACCTTGACAAATCGGTGGAGTAGTGGATCTGGAATTTAAACTGGGGTGGGCTTCATCTTTGTAATCTGATTAAAAATGCTCTGAAGGATATTTTGGGGGTAAATTGGGAAATCTGAAAATGGAGTTTATATTAAACTAGAGGCTTGGTCCTATTTCGTGCACGAGGAGGAGGGGGGAGGTTTGTCCCTCAGCCCAGCCTGCACCATCTCCAATCTGGGATCCCTCTCACAATCCAGGACTGCTGGCTCCCAACTGCTCGCCTGCCTGCCTTCCTGATTGCCCCTAACTGCTTCTGCCCGCCAGCCTGATCACCCCCTAAACACTCCCCTGCCAGCCTGATTGATGCTTAACTGCTCCCCTGCCAGCCTGTTTGCCCCTAACTGCCCTCCCCTGCAGGCCTGGTCTCCCCCAACTGCTCTCCCCTGGAGGCCTGGGTCCCCCCCCCCCCCCCGCAACTGCCATTCCCTGCAGGCCCGGTCGCCCCCAACTTCCCTCGTCTGCCAACCTGGTCACCCCTAACTGCCCTCCCCTGCAGGCTTGATCACCTCCAACTGCCCTCCCTTGCAGGCCTGGTCCCTCCCAACTGCCCTCCCCTGCAGGCCATCTTGTGGTGGCCATCTTGTGTGTTGGAGTGATGGTCAATTTGCATATTACTCTTTTATTAGATAGGATAATGTATCAGCGTCAATTTTGTGGTGTGAAATGGTCTGTATGTTATAAGAGGGAATTCTGATTCTTAGGGGACACATGTTGTAGTATTTACTTTAGTATTTAAGGGTGAAGGACCATAATGCTTGATACTTTCCAGTGGTTCACAACATAATAACAACAAACTAAACATACACACATCTATATATATATCTATTATTTATATATAAATTATATTTACATTTATATGTAGGTATATTATCGATCAGAGAAAGAACACAAATATGGCCAAATGCTAATTGGAGAATCTAGGTAGAGGGTATTTTAATACTATCTCAACTTTGTTGTAGGCTTAAATTCCTTAGAAATATAGGAAAAAATAAATTAGAGTGAATGGCATGTGATGAGGAAGTGGAAACAGCATAGTTTTTAAAAATATATTTTTATTGGTTCAGAGAAGGAGAGATAGAAACATCAATGATGCTGACTCCTGCACGCCCCCTACTGGAGATCAAGCCACAACCCGGGCAAGTGCCCTTGACCAGAATCGAACCCAGGACCCTTCAGTCCACAGGCCCATGCTCTATCCACCCAGCCACACTGGCTTGGGTGAAACAGTGTAGTTTTCAAGGCAAAAAATGGTATAGTAAGTAGCTAGAGGGTTTTATACAAAAATTTTAAAAATGAGAGCATGTGTGTGTGCTGACAGGAATGTTTGCATGGAAAGGCAGAGATTGGTGATCTAAGAAAGGGGTGAGAAATGTGGGGCAAAGTTCTTGGGCAGGCAGGTAATAGCCCTGAGCACATGGAGGGCAGCTTTTGGCCTTGGGGGGACAATGTGCTGAGGTGCTGTGCTGGGCCAGGGCATCACTGGTGGTGGGAGGTCCTGTCTGACGACCTCTGTTTTCTTCAGAAAGTAGGATCTGAGGCTCTTGACTGACAAGGGCCAGGAGGGCAAGTAGATTGGAGCACAAGGCCAAGAAAAAACTATTGGATTTGTTGTTTTATGTTTAAGAACGGAATGAAGATTATTCATTGGCTTAGGGAAGAATCCAACAGAAAAATTTAAATCCTTACATGTCTGGGCCTCAGTTTTTCCATTTGTAACATAAGGGGGTTGAACTGGGAGCTCTCAAAGGACCCTCTAAACCGCTGTACCTTCAGGGTCCCTTTATGACACCTTGTGGGGAGCTTTGACTGAAGAGCATGCATTTGGGTTATTTAAGAATTAAAGACAGCTAGTAAAAAGCCTAAGAGGTTTCTACTAGAGGGTAAAAACCAATATATACAGAGAGACACTTGAAAGGCAGGCTGCTTAAGGCTTCAGGGCACTCCAGGGGAATGAGGGGGTGGCCCGGAGGTCACTGGGGCTCTGAGATGCCTTGACGAGGCGCCTTTTGGGTGAACACAGTATGAGAGTAAATTCTGCTCCCTCCCGGCTCTTGCTGAAGTTGGCGTTGCACAGCGTGAAATGAAGCAGCACATTAATGTGATTAACAGTGAATAAACCTCCATGTGTGAGCAAATATAGCATGAAGTGGGTTCAGGAATTTTAAAATATCTATTATTAAAGACAGCCCGCGGGGCTGCAGCGGCATCTGATGACAAGCCATAGGCTGCTACTGGGATCTAATATTCCCGTAGTCCTTCCCTCAGGCAAGGTGCATTTTCAGGCTGCTGTACTAACGCTTTTCCAGATCCTCTCAGGGGACTCTCACTGCTACCCCATTTTGTAGATGAAGAAACTAAGAGCATTGGTAACAGCAGTTTTCTAATATCATTGAAGGCAGAGACCGTGAGTGTCATCAGCTCCCCAGTGACTGGCAGGAGAAGGGAAGGAGCCTCTCAGCCTGAGAGCTGGCCCATGAGCCAAGGGCCTTGTGATGGGATGTGCTTGCTCTGTGCTGAATACTTTGCGCAGATGGTCTCGCTTAGACAACCCTTGGCGGGTGGTATTATTAACTTCAAGGGAGAACTGAGGGCACAGAGGTTAAATAACCTGCCAAAGGTCACCCAGCAGGATCAGATTCAAGTTCAGATATGTCTGAATGGAAGCTTGTGCTCTTGACTTCCTGGCTGGACACTGTCTTCCAGGTGAGCACAGGGTGGACTTTGGGAATTTTTGCATCCACTTTACTTGAAAGAGGTTAGCACAGTGCTGAGCGTAGGTAATCAGGCACTCGACAAGTGTCAGTGAGTACTGACTGACAGTTTGAATGGATGAATGAGTGGGAATGAGAATTCCTGTCTTGTGAGGTCTTTCTCTTCAAATGAAGATTTCCCCATAGCTTATGAATGCTCGATCTAATTAAGGCAAAAAGGCATCAGAGAATTGCTGGGTCTTTTCTTTAATAACTGTCAAGTGCAATCCATAGGCTGTTTACGTGCCAAGGTCAGAGATCAGTCTTCAGCTGCTCTCCTTTCATTCATCTGGCAATGCTCAGAACATACAGTTTATTGATGCAAAACTGATTGGCAGGCAGGGGTAACAAGGTTTCCGGGACAGGGAATATCAGAAGGAATTCTAAGCCACTCTGGGATCCTTCCTGCTTCTTTGCTGTGCTACCTTCCATGTCCTGGCTTCTCTGCACTGCAGTCTAAATAAGCAGCAAATGTCTGTGCCTTTGGCAGTGTTCACGGAGCCCCTCATGATGGGGAGGGGGAGGATCCCTCCTCCTGGCGTCTATTTTGGAATGGAGAGAGTGAGGTTAGTTAGGTAGGGATGGTCTTGAAACTTCAAAGATGAAAGGAATTCTCCATGAGACAGACTTGGGAATTGGAAAGAGGAAGGTTACTGTTACACCTGAGCTCCTGCCAACCAGCAAAGAGAAGAGGGAAGCATGTGTGGGGATAAAAACCAGGAGGTAGGCAGTAAGTTCCAAAAGAGGGAGGTTGACCCACGCATGCCACTGAAGATGGGGAAAGAACTCATATATTCTTCTTTTATCAGAACCCAACTTGATTCTGTCTCATTTGAGATTAAAGCCTCTTTAAATGCCTGCTGAGTCTCTAACTCACAAATAGTGGTTTTCCCCAGCAGATAGCTGTCTGGATTTAACCCCCACACTCACACATCACAAAGTAAAATAGTCCATTTAGAAGCAAAAAGTAACAAATTAAACCAAACCCCCAATCCATCCTCATTTTATTTCCTTAGGAAACAGTCCAGGTTCAAGGTCTAGTCTGAGCAGGGAATGTTTCCTCTCCTAGTCTGTTTCTGGACAGGCAGGGGGCAAAGTCCCCTTTCCTCTTCTCTGCAGGGCTGGGCCCAGGTAAGCAAAGCTCCAGAGAGAACAGTCCCCCAAGGAGCAGGGCAGGACGCTACCTGAGTTGAGTCAGTGGTTAGCAATTGCTATCGTCAGGCACTAGGATAGGAAGTTGATTAAGGATCCTGGAGACCCACACACGAACCACTAACCACAATAGAACATAATAAATGCTGTATTCACAGTAGGGTTGAAGTGTTTTGGTGCACAGAGAAAGAGGGGTGGGAAAGGCTTCAGTGGTTCTCAAAGTGTTTCCCTCTTCTGGGAGTTATCAGAAACTGGGGGTGGGGTGTAGCAATCTGTGTTTGAAGAAGCCACCCCAGGTGATTCTGATGCATGGTAAAATTGAGAATCATGCAGGGGTCAGCAAAGTCCCCAGCAGCCAGCAGTCTATTTTTTTATTCTCACCCCAGGATTTTTTATTATTATTACTGATTTTAGAGAGAGAGGAAGGGAGACAGAGAGAATATTGATGTGAGAGGAACATCGATCGATTGCTGCCTCCCATATGCACCCTGACCCTGGATTGAACCTGCCACATAGGTATGTGCCCTGACTGGGAATTGAACCCCCAGCCTTTTTGGTGTATGGGACAATGCTCCAACCAACTGAGCCATCTGACCAGGCCCAGCTGTCTATCTTTGCAAGTAAAGTTTAATTAGAGCATAGCCATAGTCATGCATTTACATGTAACCTGTGGCTACTTTCCTGCCACGATAGCAGAATTGATTACCTGTAACATAGACAATCTGGCTCACAAAACCGAATGTATTTCCTGTCTGGCCCTTTATAGAAAAAATTGCTGTCCCCAAAAAAGTAGCTGCTGGGAAGAGGCTGGTGCCCCACCCTCTTGGGTCCCACCTCTGTGGCTGGTGCTGCTAGGGCCTCTGGCAGCTAAACTTCAGTCAGCTAGGTGCTGGGCTCAGCTCTAGTTTGGGGACCTCCTGAAAATTTAAATACAGAAAATTGAATGCATGATAAATACGTACCAGTCAACACAATTAGGAAGGTGAGCTTTTTAAATGAGAAAGAAGCCCTCGTTCCAGGAAACCTTGTTACTGACTGCCTGTTCGGCTAAGCACTGTGCTTGATGCTTTAGGTGGCCTAACTCCACTAAGATGGGTACTGTATCCCCCTTTTACAGATGAGGAAGTTGAAGCTGGAAAGATGAAATAAGAGTCCAAGTTCCCAGAGTTCAGCAGAGTAGAGCTTGGGCTGGATCCTAGATCAGCCTTGCTCCTGAGTCAGGCTCTTTGCCCTTCACCCACCACGTCTCTTTTCCCAGTTATAAGACAGAAACTCTTCTGATGGACAATGGAGCACCTCACAGGAATCTGTTAACATGCACACTTTTCATACTGCTTCCAGTGGAGGAGACGGGTCAGCAGGGGCTGGAGCACGCAGCTCAGGCCTGCATCCTAGGGGAGTCCAATTCTGTGGGGAGTGCAGTGAGGAGAGGGCAGGAGATGGAGGGCTCACAAGGGCACAGGACCAGCTCTCACAGGCATGAGCCAAACTCTGAATTGGCATGTAGAAGACACTACAAGGTGCTTTTTTAAAATAATAAAAAGATTACTTCATGAGTGTTAATTTGTCTGATGAAAGCAGTCATATGAGCAGCCCCTTTTTACTGTCGGGGTGGCTACATCCCAACACCCCAGGCTGCAGGTCCTACGGTCCAGCTCCTGCGTTGTCATTGTGGGGTATGAGTCAGGGGCCCTCCAGGGAAGAAATACTTGGTGCGGTGAGTGTTGTATTCCTGTGAGAGGAGAGAAGAACCTATCAGGATATTTCCTGCTCTGATCCAAGAGTGGAACAGAATCAGCTGGGCAGTAAGATGCCAAGTTTGTAATCAGATTTGGGAACCTGTTACTACGTGATATCCTGGCAACATCGACACTGGAGACTGGAAGTCAGAGCAAAAGTAAAGTCTTGCCCTGGCTACCACTTAAGAAACCTGAGGCCGCACACCACTGTCTACATGGCTAAGAGAGTGACCAAGAAAGCCTCCAGCCCAGTTACCTATTTTGGCTTCCAATGTATTTTGTTATGATAAAAACACCAAAAAATAATGAACATACAAAAGAAGAGTGTGGTATGTCAGGCCAAAGTTAAAACCTCTGAGGAAAGCAAGCATTTTGAGAAGACTAATAATAAACTGCTTTCTCTCATCCGACAAATTAATACCCAGGATGTGATATTTTTATTATTTTAAACAAGCATCTTGGAGTGTCTTATACCTGTCAAACATTGCTAATCTTTCTTAACCTAGGTCAGTGGTCGGCAAACCGTGGCTCACGAGCCACATGTGGCTCTTTGGCTCCTTGAGTGCCACACATGTGGCTCTTCCACAAAATACCACGGCCTGGGCGAGTCTATTTTGAAGAAGTGGTGTTAAAAGAAGTTTAAGTTTAAAAAATTTGGCTCTCAAAAGAAATTTCAGTCTTTGTACTGTTGATATTTGACTCTGTTGACTAATGAGTTTGCCGACCACTGACCTAGGTTATCACATCCCATCCGCACAGCAACTCTGAGGGGCAGGTCATCTGAGCAGCACCCTCCCACTTTTTAAAAAATATTTTTTATTGATTTCAGAGAGGAAGGCGGGGGGGTGGGAGAGAGAGAGAGAGGAACATCAATGATGAGAGAGAATCATTGATCAGCTGCCTCCTGCACACCCCCTACTGGGGATCGAGCCCACAACCCAGGCATGTGCCCCTGACTGGAATGGAACCGGGGCCCTTTAGTCTGCAGGCCCACACTCTATCCACAGAGCCAAACTGGCTAGGGCTGAGCAGCCCCTTTTTAACATCAGGGAGGCCATGGGCTTAGGCAGGTGAATGACATTTGGCTGCACCTCACCAAGAGTGTGTGGCAGAGCTGTTTCCAACCCAGGACTTAGGACTCTGTGTCTTCTATTCCTTTCACAGCATCACATTTACTCTGCAACTAAGTCTGGACTTAGGAAAGAGCACTGGGACAGTAGGGAAACATAATACTTAGTCTGCGGATGGCTTCATGTTGAGAGAGTAAAGTATTTTTAGGGCAGTGGTTCTTGGACCAAATGGAATCCCACTCCTATTGATAACAGACACTGGGCTGCTATGTAGGTAGGTAATCCAGGCTGCAGAGCAAGACTGTAACGTCACCCTCTCTTTCCCTCTTGCAACTATTGTTTTATTATTGAATAATTTCATCTTGCATTTATGCACTTTTTTTTTCTTCAAATTTCAAAATACTTTCTTGTCTTAACTGGCTAAGTGCATAGAACAACCTTGGGAGGAGGAAAGATGTTGGTTCTAAGTTTGATAGATGAGGAAATTGAAGTAACTTTCCTAAAATCTTTTGCTAACCTATGTTAAAGCAGCCTAAACCTGAGGCCTTGCCAAGATACCTGCAAAAACCTAAGAATAAAACTTGGAAGACTCCACAGTGATGGAGTGATCAGCAACCCACAAAGATGCAGTGTTGGCTAAAAGAGGTGTCTAAGGAAGTGTAAGCCTCTACATTGTTTGAGGTTGCAGAAGAGGTGTGATCTGCCCACCAGCATCTGAGAGAGCTGGGGGGAGGGGGGGAGGGGGGGGAGGGGGGGAGGAGGGGAGCGGTAAAAAAAAAAAAAAGCAGGGCTTTGGTGTAATTCCATGAGACAGAGCCCTATTTTGAGGAATTGGGAATAGTAGCTAAATATAGCTTGATGCAGTGGAGCCATTAAGATTATCCTGCTCTTTCTCCTTGCTCCCTGAGGAGCCTTGCTTTGCCCTCCTGAGTAGCTTTCCCATGAGGAGAGCCTGCTGGTCGGTCAAATGTTGCTGTGTGGCAGACATACTCTTCTTTCAAAATGAAGGAATTGGGGTCCTGACATGTGCACCATTCTCATTTTGATTAATTCTTCCTGAGTTGGATTCACTGGTGCAAGGGGACCTGAAGAACTGAGAACTAGATTCTGGGGTGATGGTGAATTTGATAAGTCTCACCTAAGTAATGAACCAACTGCCCATGTCCAAACCTACAAAGGAAGTGGAAACTATCTGGTAAGGAAATTGTGGGAAACAATAAATATGGGGTAATGAAACAATAAACCCGAAGGAGATGAATGGTTAATTTAACCAGCCCTGGCTGGTGTGGCTCAGTTAGTTAAGCATTGTCCCATGTACAGAGAGGTTGCTGGTCAGGGCACATGCCCAGATTACAGCTTGATCCCCAGTAGGGGGCGTGCAGGAGGCAGCCAATTGATGTTTCTCTCTCCCTTGCCCTTCCTTTCTCTCTAAAATCAATAAAAACATATATTTTAAAAAGTGGGAGCTTATTGGGAAGACTATTTACTGGGTCTACTGGGTCTACTCATTTGGAAGGAAATGCCTAGAAAAGTCTGAAACAAGCTATATGGTTAATAATGTACCATTCTATTAGTATCACAGCCAATCAGGCAAACTAAGACCTACCTGGAAATTATAAGATGAAATGGGGTCAGAGAAGGAGTGGCAGAACTGAGTACTCTGTGCACATGATATAGCTTAAAATCCAGCAGAGCAGGGCGGCAAGGGAGCCAGTAGCACGGGCTCTGGAACCAGACCATCTTTGAGAGAATTCCCCTTTCAGCTGCCCATGAGCTGTGACTGGAGATTTCATCCCTCCTCTCTACTTCCTTCTCATCTGTAAGGTGGGCCTCCCTCAAGGTTGAAAGGATTAAATGTGATAATGAACGTGCTTTTATTCCAGTGTCTGCCACATAAATGCTCAATAAGTGCTTTTTGTTATAATCCCTATCCTTTGGGATTAGCCATTAAACATAGACTCAAGACGTTGAAATTCACTACAGCATAAAGTACCTTGCTATATCAAGACCTGGTGAAATTGTGGGCTCCCTGTGTGTTGCACTCAGCAGCAGGCAGCTTTCTCATTCTATCACACAAAGCCCAGGAAGCCCAGAAGGCCCCTACACTGTTGCAAACCATCCAAGTTTCTGGCCCCATGGTATTTTCACTCATTGTTCTGCTTGGAAGGCTCTTCCCCCAGACAGTGACAGGGTTTGCACCTTCATTTCATTAAAAAATATTTTTTTTTAATTGATTTCAGAGAAGGAGGGGAGGGAGAGAGATAGAAACATTAATGATGAGAGAGAATCATTGATTGGCTACCTCCTGTATACCCTCCACTGGGGATTGAGTCCACAACCTGGGTATGTGCCCTGACCCGGGAATCAAACTGTTCATAGGTCAATGCTCAACCACTGAGCAACACCAGCCGGGCTGCACCTTCATTTTATTTAAATACCTGCTTAGGTGTTACATTATCAGAGAACAGCTGTCCCTGACCTAATTCCCCATATAAAGTAGCATCCACACTGCCACTGGGATCTAGCACTCTACCCATGTAACCTGATTTCTATGTTTTCATGGCAGTCATTACCTACAACGTGTAATTATGTGTTAATTGTCCGTTTATCCCATTAGCATGCACAGGAGAGCAAGAATTTCATTTTGGGCTCTACTCCTTTTTAAAATGCCCTCCTCACTTCCTTCTACTCAAAAGCCTAGCATGGCATCTCCTGAAAGAGCCTGAAGGTTCTTCTACTCTGTCATGGAAAGGCAGCTACTTGCCAGCTCCACATCATCATCACATGTATGTAGGAGGTAGGACGTACTCCATGCAGTGTAATAACATGTGGCCATGCCCAGCTGGGCATATGCTGAGGAGTGCTTCAGGTGGAGGGACAGTAAGTACAAAGGCCCTGGGTGGGAGCAGGTGGTGAAGCTGGAGTGGAGGAACTCACAATGGAAGTGGAAGAGAGAATAATTCCAAGGTTTTTGGTCTAAACAGTAAAAGAATGGAACTGACATTTGCTAAAATGTGTCAGCTTTGGGAAGGGAGCAGGTTTAGGATGAGTTAAGTTTTGAGATGCTTTTAGGTTGGAGGCACCTGCCAAGAATCTGGCAGTATGCCAAGTGCTTTATATACATTACCTCCACTGCACAGATAAGGAAATTGAGGCACTGGAAGTTATGCATCTCTAGGCCTTACATCATGTACCTCCAGGGCTGCGATTTGAACCCAGGCTGCTGCTCCAAGGGTTTGTCACCTTGAGAAGCACTGGTCACTGAAGGAAGAGCTGAGAGGGGACTTACCTGAAGTTGAAAAAAATCAAGAATAATTTGGACAAGGTGAACTCGGTCTTCTTTCCCAAACCCTGGAATACCAGGACAAAGAAGGCCCTTCTGTAGTTGGATAGATAAGTTTAGGGCAAATAACAGGAAGCACCACATCACAGGAGTGCTGTGGGGCTGCAACCCCTTAGGCTCGGGGATTGCCTGCAAATCCATTTCCATGACCATTCAGGCTGTCACATGATGCCCAAACAACATGGAAAATCCTTTTGAGGTTATTGTCATGGGTTACACTCCAACTGTTCATATTTTCTAAGATTTGTTTACTTAGAAATCATTCACAAAAACCCAGATGTAGCAGACAAGCCTTTCAGAGCCTTGTTACCCATTATGGTCTGTAAAGCAGCAGCAGCAGCACCTGGGAGATTTTGGAAATGCAGAATCTCCAGCCCCACTCAGCTTACTGAACCAGAACCTGCATTTTGGCAAGATGCCCAAGGGATACATATGCTCCTTACAATCTGAGAAGCCCTGGTCTAGAGCGGAGGTCAACAAACTTTTTCTGTAAAGAGCCAGATAGTAAATATTTTAGGCTTTGCCGGCCTGTCAAAACTACTCAGTTCTACCACTGGAGTGCAAAAGCAGCCACAGACAATATGTAAAGGATTAGTGAGGTTGTATCCTAATGAAACTTTACTTATGGACACCAGCATTAAAATTTTATATAATTTTTGCTTGTCTTTCAAGCATTTAAAAATGTAAAACTCATTCTTAGCTCAGAGGCTATACAAAAACACACCAACATTCTGACTTGCCTTTCTGGGCTGACCATCCCCAAGCTCCTGCCCCCAACCAGTGATCCCCTTCTTTTTTCTTTGTGGGCACAAGGCTTGGGCCCCCTTTACCTCATGACCTGGGTCATTTTGTCTGAAGGTTGATTACTGAGTATGAAAAGTCAATGAAAGGACTGAGATTTTAATAATATACTCTATCAGTATCCCCAAAAGAGTATATTTGCTGTTGTTTCCTATCTTAAAGTTTTCTTTCTCAGAAAGACCAATATGTAGGATTCAATCGTTAAGGGGAGGGGGCTTATGTTACATTTCAGTGGCTTTTATTCTCTTTGGCCCCTCTATTTGTCTATTTTACACTTTAGCTGCTGGAAAGAAGGAGCACACAATGCAGGGGAAAGACAGCTCAGTTGGTTGAAGCATTGTCCCAATGCTCCACGGTTTCAAGTTAAATCTCTGATCAGGGCACATACAAAAATTAACCAACAATTGCATGGATAAGTGGAACGAGTTGATCTCTCTCTCTTTTCCTCTCTCTCTAAAATAAAAAAATTTTTAAAGTGACATTTGGGGAAGGAGTTGGAACAGAAACTTAGAGAAGGGAAATGCTCTTCAGGAGAACAAAGAAGATTGTTCCAGTATCAGTGGGTTATGCAGAAGAATGCATGACTTGATAAATAAAGCAAACTGTGTCAAGGAGACTTGCTCAGGAAGGGTTTCTGAAGCAAGTTGGGCAGTAGGAGGATATGAAAAACAGAGGCTTAGATCTGAATATTTAAATCTGTAGTGTACTTTCATGACAAACAGACACTTTTCCATTTTGTTAGGAATGGGAAGAGAGTACAAATATCACAGACTAAATGCCTACATATGTCAGGTTATAAGGCATTTTCCATCATTATTTCTTTTTTAAAAAAATATATTTTATTTATTTAATTAATTTTTTACAGAGAGGGAGAGGGAGAGAGAGCCAGAAACATCGATGAGAGAGAAACACCAATCAGCTGCCTCCTGCATACCCCCCACTGGGGATGTGCCAGCAACCAAGGTACATGCCCTTGACGGGAATCGAACCTGGGACCCTTGAGTTCGCAGGCTGACGCTCTACCCACTGAGCCAAACCGATCAGGGCCCATCATTATTTCTATTTTAACTAAAGCCACTCATGGAATTATGTATGCAGGCCACAATTTTCAGATGAGGAACCTGAGGGGTGAAGAGACAAGACTGGAACCTAGTTCTGTCTGATCACAAGTATGCTAATGTTCTATACTTTTCTGCTCAGAAATTATAATGGAAATATTGCCTTTGCCGAATTCCTTTTCCTTTTCTTTTTTTAAATTAAATCTTTATTGTTGAAAGTATTACGTATGTCCCCCTTTCCCCCCTATTGACCCCTTCTAGCATGCCCCACCCCCTGCCCCAGGCTAACTTCCTTTTTCTTCATACCACTAGAAACCCTCCATTCTCAGGGTCCAGGAAGAACAGGTCAGGCAAATTTTAAGTTTTTCTCTACTCCCCCCAACAAATGTCTTCATTAGAGAGACATCAAGTCCTTTCTCTGTTCCGAAGAAAACAGTACCACTAAAAGACATTAAGACGTTGGCAGCCTGGTTTCTGGAGTTAAACTCTGTAAATCAATCTAATGACAAATGTATAAATCCTTGGCAGAAGTGTGAAGTTTGGGGACCATTTATTCAGGAATTACTCTGTCAAGATGATATATTATCTCATTTAATCCTCCACAGTCCTGTAAGGTTTTAATACCATTTTATGGATAAAGAAACTGAGGCTTAGAGAAGTTAAATATCTTGCTTAAGGCTACACAGTTGGTGAGAGGCAGGGTCAAGATTAAAACCAAGGACCTTGCCCTAGCCATTTTGGCTCAGTGGATAGAGTATCGATCTGCGGACTGGAGGGTTCCATTTTGGATTCCAGTCAAGGCCACGTACCTCAGTTGCAGGCTCCTCCCTGACCCAGCCCCTGGTCTGGGCTCGTGCAGGAGGCAACCAACAGATGTGTTGCTCTCACATCGATGTTTCTCTTTGTCTTTCCCTCTCTCTTCTCCACTCTCTCTAAAAATCAGTGGAAAAATATCCTTGGGTGAGGATTAAAAAAAACAAAAGCAACCAAGGACCTTGACTGGGAAGTTTATCCTCTTAACTCCACCACCCTGCAGGATCCTTTAGAAAAGGAGTTAAGCCATAGTTGGTTTGGCTCTATGGATAGAGCATTAGCCTGCGGACTTAAGGGTCCTGGTTCAATTCCCAGTCAGGGCACATGCCCAGGTTTCAGGCTCAATCCCCAGTGTCGGGGGTGCAGGAGGCAGCCGATCACTGATTTTTCTCTCATCATTGATATTTCTATCTCTCTCCCCCTCTCTGAAATCAATAAGAATATTTGTTTGAAAAAGAAAAAGAGTTAAGATTTCTGAGCACTGCCCGGCTGGTGTAGCTCAGTGGTTGAGTGTTGACCTCTGAACCAGGAAGTCATGGTTCGATTCCTGGTCAGGGCACATGCCTGGGTGCGGGCTCCATCCCTAGTAGGGGTGTGCAGGAGGCAGCCAATCAGTGATTCTCTCTCATCATTGCTGTTTCCAGCTCTCTCTCCCTCCTCCTTCCTCTTAAAAAAAACAAAATGATTTCTGAGCACTGTCAATTTGCTCAGTATCAAATGCCAGGATCTTTTCATGGAAGATGGTGTATATTAATGAAACATTCAAGAATATACTGGACAATCATTAGTGTGATGTATGTGGATGAGCAAAAGGGAGTTAAACTACTCAAGTTTCCCCCAATAACTCCCGTGAGTACCTGAAACATCCAACCAACCAACCAAGAACTAAGGTGGTGGTTCCAAAATCAAGTAGGAAAACATTCAATACCCCAGTCCCCCTTCTGGAGATTGCCATATGCACATTATACATTTTAGGCTCTAACTAGTACTTAAAGAATTCCACTTAATTTTAATCCAAAGTTTTCCAAGGACCAGTATAATATCTACTCCCTTGAAAGCATATTAACCTGTCAAGGCCTGCAGAGCACACCGTGGGGATCACCTTAACTAGTCTGAGGCATGTCTACCAGCTCCCTGGTTCTCTCTGGGAATTTGAACATGAATCTAGAGGACTTGTCATGTACACCCCTAAAGGCAAAAAAGACTGGATGACCAGTGTGCACATCTAATTGGATCCAGGTTTGTGTCTTCTGCAGTTGATGAGGATTGGGCCTTTGCATGTGGCATGTCACCATTTGCCAGTTCATGACAAGTTGAGTCCTTGAAGTTGCCATGTGAGTAAACACACTTTAAACAAATTGGTTCATGAACCCAAAGTTAAATCACATTGTAAGAGGAACCATTTGACAACAGATTTTATTTCGAAATTATCCATCTTTCTCTGGGAAAGGTTGAACCCTATGATCTGTTTTTTCCCTTACTGTTGATATTTGACACTTTCATTTACATGGTGCCTATAAATAGAAGCACCAATCTTTGTGGTAAGCAAATTCATTAAATTCCTACACTAATTCCTATTGGGATGAGTGTTAAATTTAGAGTGGAGCTGTGAATAGGCCTAGGACAGTGTTAACTTCTTTAACATGCAGAGAAAAATGCACCAGGAAAAGATAAACTAAAAATCTTATCTTTCCCTTTGTTTCAATGATTACTTTAAATAATTAAAAAAATGGAATAATAGCCTTTCAGACTTGGAACGGCCTTTGGAAATCCTCTAGTCTAAACCCTTCCTTTACAGGTGAGGTTGGCAAAACTTGAAAAAGTTAGGTCACAGGCCCATACAGCTTGTCTGTGGAAGAACTGGGCTGAAACTCAGCTGACTGTGCTCTTCCCTTAAATTTTTCTCTCCTCATTTAAGACATTCCAGTGTCATTTTAAGGACTTAACTTTCTTTTCTTTTTTATTAATCCTCACCCGAGGATATTTTTCCATTGATTTTAGAGAGAGTGGAAGGGAGGGGGAAAGACAAACACACATACATCCCCCCCCCCCCCATTGCTTGCCTCCTGCACCCGCCCAGAACAGCACAGGGATGGATGCAACCTAGATACATGCACTTGACCGGAATTGAACCCGAGACCCTTTAGTCCACAGGCCAATGCTCTATCTACTGAACCAAACTGGCCAGGGTAGGACTTAGCTTTTGATCACTCACTATAATGAAAAAGGTTGGCTCATTTGCTTTTCTTTTGTGGAGTGGAAGGGAAGTCGTATGTCCATTATCAGCTTCTTGGTTCTCCTGTTCTCTTGGTAGTCCTTCATTTTGCCCTTTTTTCCTACCCTTTGTCCCCAACTTTCTCTCTCCATCCCCATCAAACACTTGTCTTTGGGAATATACGTGTGCACTTCCCAACCTGGCTTGGATCTGGAACAAGGTGACTTGGTTTAATGGAGTTTTTCCAGTGCTTGAATTTGCCCAAGGGCTTGGAAGGTTGCACCACAGAAAGGAAACTGTCATCCTTTGCCCTTTCAGCAGGTCAGTGTTCTGTTAAAATATGGAAGAATTACAAAGTAACAGGAAGAAAAAAATGGCAGAAACTCCACTTGAAGTATTTGCCTACCCTCTGGGAAAGTTCAAGACTGTTGTTCAATGTCTAACATCTTGTGATTCGATTGTAGTCCTTAAGTCACCTCCAGATATCTGATTAAGGAAGCATGAGAGGAAAACCAAAGTTGTGTGTTTGTATTGAAGTCAGTGTCCTGGCTCATGAAATTGGTGGACAATATGCTTTATTTCTTTGGTGCTGGGTAATCAGAGTGGGAGTCTTTTCCTGCACAGGAGCCCTCCTTGCTGCAGGATCTATTGTGCACAAGAGCTCACCCTTTCATATTTCTCATTCCTCAGCAGACATTCTGTGAAGGGCAGGCCTATTTTTTTCCATCCTAGCACTTACCCTCAGACCCTCCTAAGTATCCAGGAGGGCCGTGTTTTTAATCAGTAGTTGAAATGGAACCTCCCCATGGGTGCCTGGTGAGTGTCTCTTTGGGGCATTGCCCCCTCCCCTCTGGAGGACAACATCCTGGTGAGGGGGGGCGGGGGCTCAGCCTTGATTCCAGGGCATCTTTAGCCCCTGGAGGCACCCTGCCAACCAGGTATGTGGAGGGAAAGTGCTGTCCACGTTCCAGGACGGCAAATGAATTTCTGGACCTGGACGATCGCTTTGGAGAGTGGTGGGGAGTGGGAGCCAGCGAACACGGGTGGGCACAGCGAACTCACTAACTGGGCATCTCCGGAGAAGTTCGGGCGGAGTCCACCGGCTTTCTTCCTCTAAAATCCATCCTGGGCAGAGCCACACCACTTCTCATCCACACTCGTAGAGACCTGGGATTAGGTGGGTGCGGGTTCGGCGAGGCGGATCCGGGAAGTGCCAGCCCCTCTAGAGCCAATCCGTGGTCCAGAGCTCTAGCCCTACCGCCTTGGCCCGGGCTGGGGCGGGGCCGGTTATACTAAAGCAGCCGAGGTCCGGGACTCTGGCCGCGGCCCGACCGCCCCTCGTGTCGCAGCCCGCCCTCAGCCGCCTGGTGAGGCGGCGGCCTTCTCAGCCCGCGCGGGGTCCCCTGGTTAACCCCTGCCCGCCAGCCTGGCCGCTGATTGGAGGAGGCGGGGCGCCGGGGCACGGGGACCCCCCCCCCGCACCTTCCTCGTCTCCTCCCCCACTGTCGGCTCTTCCCCTTACCCACCCCCCCAGGACCCCCCCCCCCGCTTCCCCGCCGTGCAAATCTCGCGAGGAAACACGCGGTTTCACTAGTGTGTTTACACCGATCACTACTAATCCGGACCGAACCGATCCGGATTAAGGGGCCGGAGGCGGGTCCTGGGTACCAGCGGTTCCGACACCCCCCGCCCTCCGCGCCGCACCCGAGTGGCCCCCAGCCGAGCGGGTCCCCACCTCCCGGCCCGGCCTGGGCCCTCCTGCGCCTTCCTTGGCCTTTGTCCGGCGCCGGGAGGCCGGTCCCGCAACCCCCGCTGCCGCCCGGGCCCGGGCCCGCGTCGGGCGCCTGGCTCTGTACGCGAGCCCGGGGATCTGCGGCCTCTGCGGCCCCCCTCCCCCGCCCGCCCTCTCGTGGAGCCCGGCGCCGGCGGCGGCTGCCCGGGCGGGGGTTGCGGCTCTCAGGAGAGGCCCCGGCTCCGCCCCGGGCCTGCCCAGGGGGAGAGCAGAGCGATCTGCAGCCGGGTCGGGTCGGGGCCCCTCCCTGGAGGAGCGTGGAGCGGCGGCGGCGGCGGCAGGTGAGAGGCTGAGCCCCAGGCAGGGCAGGGCGCCGGGCCTGGGGCACTAACCGTCCGGGGAACCCCCTCGGCTGAAGAGGCTGCGGCACGGGCCCACCCAGGGGCCGGTGCCCGGCCCCAGCTCCTCGGCGTTGAAGCGGGAGGGGCTCCCCGAGGGCTGCGGGTCGCCGAGGGGCCGGGCGTAAGATGGGGGAGGCCCAGGCGGCCCTGGTCTTGCGGTGGGTCCGGCGGCCGGCAGGCAGAGGGGGGCGCCCCGGCAGCTGGAGGCCTCCTGGGCGCCCCCGAGAGCTGGCCCGCCCTCCCTCCGTGACAGGTGGGCCTGGAGTTGGGGAAAGTTTGGAGCCGGCTGGAGGCGAGGGGCGCCGGGACCAGGCCCCATCAGTCCTGCTTCCCGGCTCTGAGCTACAGGGAGGATCCCAGTCCAAGGCCCCGCTGGAATGAGACGGAGTGGATATTTTCTTCACATGAGTTGACATTAAATGGAATAACTGCTGGGGTGTCATTTTCCTGGCCAGGCCTGGGAATGGAGGTTTAGGAAATGTTGTGAGAGACCCCGTGGTTTGACGGAGGCTGCAACCTCTGCCATTCCGGCCTCGATTAGGGCAGGGCGACACGCGAGGAAGGCCACTTAGGGGAAACTCTCATTCTTCGTGTTCTTACGTTCTTTTCCTGTTTAAAAGATGCCTTTCTGCCCCTCCGAGAATTTCCTATTCCCTCGGTGACCTGCACTTGTATGTATATGTGGGTGAAACTTTGTAATGTGTCACCCTCTCATTCCCCTTGGCCTCAGGCTCTCAATCCAGGAAGGGAAATGAAACTGGAGGACTTGGAGGGTTACTGGAGATTGTGGAGTTGCTAGATTGCGGGAGAGAATGTTTAATTCATGTTTTTAGTGAACTTTTAAATCATGACAGTCGTTCCAATAACTATTTAATAATATGTTCAAAGGGGTTCTATGTAATGGTTTATGCTCCTTTTCCAGAGAGGTTTCCAGTGGGTTCTGCAAGAATTGCTCTCTTGCAAAGGATGGACATATTTGATGAAAGTAGCCTGTGCGTTAATTGGTCATGGAAGGAGTTTAAAAATGGTGTCCTCCTGCCCCTCCCTGCTTGGAAGGAGTGCTAAAAGCAGATGTCTAGAGAAACCTACTGCTCCAGGGAGTGGTCAGAAAAAGATCTGAAAAGGAATGGTTATGGAGCTATACTAATTTCCTCAGTGAATGCAGGTTGATGGTTTTACCATGGGTTCTGTATTAATTTTAAAATAGTTCCTTTTTTTATGAGCTACTGTGAGCTCTTCAGAGAAAGGAGCTGTATAATAGCGTTATTTGAATTTATTTGTAGCTTCTGATTCATGCTATATTGTTATGAAGTTATTAATGATTCATATTTTTAGTTTAAGAACTAGTTCCTCTGTGTTTCAGAAAGCAATATTCGAAAATACTTAGCTAAATTCAGAGGTTGAAAAAAGGATTTTTATTTATTTATTTATTTTTGCGAGGTAGTCCTAGCTTAACTTTTACAGAGATTATATGAAGGTTTGAGGGTTATTTGCTGTTAAATAAAATCAGAATAAGAGAAGAAGTGGCCCTCAGAAGAGAATTTCTGAACCACATTTTAACTCTGTGTTACTATTTGATACAGCACATTGTAACTTATAACATATGATATATTTACTTGAGGTTTATCTGTGTGTGACCATTCAATGAACTAAATTGGCTCCTCATGTTTTAGCCTTTATGGTCTCACAACCTACTTTTTTCTTTTTCAGTAGAAATGATGGAAGAATTGCATAGCCTGGACCCACGACGGCAGGAATTATTAGAGGCCAGGTTTACTGGAGTAGGTGTTAGTAAGGTGAGTAAAATGATGATAATGAACACTGTGCGTAGTCTAATTTAAACACATTCAAAACCCAGTTAAGGGCAATTTTGATGGACCATACTGTTATATTGTAGTGGAGAAGATTTGGCTCAGGGTCCAATGAACTTTTAAATCCTACCAGTCATTCCATCCATTCAGCAGTGTATTTGAACGTATTCTGTATGGGAGTGTATGCTGGTCTTTTAACCCTACGATATGGGAGAGGTTTCTCATGGTCTTATTGCAAGGGTACTAACCAGATGTATATCCTGTGCCATATTTTTTCAAAACTCCTCAGTCACTCAGAAGAAAACTGCTAATTAAAAGGTAGAGGCATAGCTTCATTACACTGGACTTTTTGGATAGTTATATGGTAGAATTTTGAAAAATCTGTCTCTGCTAAGTCTGTCAGTTCTCCAAATCTGCAGTTCAGCAGATTCCTCCTGTTTGCATCCCCAGGCTGATTTCTCTCTTCTATTTTTCCTTCCTGTTCACTCTTTATTTTTATTCTGGGAGTATAAAATAAAATCAAGCCCCCATTCATGGGCAGGTGTTAAGTTAAACAATGTTACGGCTTTCTGTCTGACCTACCTATTTCACCTCTCTGCTCTTGTAGGATGGTTTTACTACAATATGTAAAATATATTTATGATGCGTTATTTAAAAGCTTCACCATTCCAAAATTATTGCATTACTTGGGCTTGGGACTTGTGAATTTTTGATCCTTGACTTCATGTGGTACATTTCTTTATGTGCTTTTCAATAAATCTTCTCACTAGAGGCCTGATGCACAAAATTTGTGCGGGGTAGGGGGACGTCCCTCAGCCTGGCCTGTGCCCTCTCGCAATCCGGGACTCCTCTGGGGTGTCCGACTGCCAGTTTAGGCCTGATTGGCAGTGGCACATCCCTCTTGCAATCTGGGACCCCTCGCTCCTAACTGCCCTGCTGCTTGCTCCTTTCCTCTTGGCTCGCCGATCCTTAGTTCTGCCTTGGAGGCGGGAGAGGCTCCCTCCACCACAGTTGTGCTCATCCGCCGTGAGCCTGGCTTCTGGCTGAGTGGCGCTCCAGCCGTGGGAGCACACTGACCACCGGGGGCAGCTCTTGCATCTAGCGTCTGCCCCCTGGTGGTCAGTGCGCATCATAGCAGCCAGTCGTTCCGCTGTTCAGTCAATTTGCTTATTAGGGTTTTATTATATAGGATGGGATGGTGGCCTAGATATTCGTCTCATACTTTGGTTAGTAGCTTCTTGAATAAATTTTTTGTCACCCTGGCCCATGTGGTTCAGTTGATTGGGCATTGTCCTGTGTATCTAAAGGTTGCTGGTTCGATTTCTATCAGGGCACATGCCTGGGTTGGGAGCTTGATCCCCAATAGGGGGCCTTCAGGAGGCAGCCAATCGATATTCATCTCTCCCTCTCTCTCTTTTTCTCCCTCTCCATTCCTCTCTCAAAATCAATATAAAAAAAGAAGTTACTTGTCAAGGTTTAGTTGAAAAAAACCTGCTGCTTTGATGGATCTCATAGTTTTGGTGAGCTGGAATAGCTTGATAGCTTTTGTTCATTCAAAAGATATTTAGTGCCTGTTGCATACTGGACATTGTATAGGTTGTTAGGGATGACACCTCAACACAGTGCCTCCAAGCCTCCATTGTGGAGAGAGATCATACTAGGATTAGAGATCTATTAGAGCTGTGACCTGGTGCTATGGGAACACACATTTTGTAGTACTTGGGGTTTTTTTTTGGCCACTTTAGTAACTGACTTTTGTGGCACTTTGTAGGTCTATACTCCTGACTGTTGATATACATTGAAGTTACATGTATAAATGTAAACACTCATCTAGGTGAAGTAGATTCAACTGGAAGGGGACACTACATTTAAGTATTACATTGATTTCTGATTCAGTTGATTATCTAATAAATGACATTTGATGGGTCTTTTAACTGTGGAATTCAGTAGAGGGCTCATATCCAAATCTGTCTGTTCAAATGGTCACCTCCTGAGTAAAAGTAAGTATTCCAATTGTAGGTAGTTTAAACTCATTGGGCTTTGTTGTTAGGACAATTTTCTTTCCTTCTGTTTTTTTGGTTCACAATAGCTATATCCAAGAATCCTTTTGATGGGATAAAGCATAATAGTGAGAATGAGTGACACCGAATTTTGCTACCCGGGGCCAGCTTAACATCACGTAATTAAGTTGTCAGAAAACTTAATCTGATGACATGTTTAATAGGAAGCTCTACCTTTAATATATAGAAAAAGAAGTTCATTTACATCCAAGTTTTTTTATGGTATTAATTGTATGCTATTTTGATGTTTCCAGTTATGATAGGCATATTGATTATATTAAATGTTATTCAAAGATTAGAAGTAGAGTGTTTTTCTCCCCATAGCAATGAAACTTGAAGGAAAAAAACCCCAAGTAAATTGTTTTATAGTTTGCAGAGTTGGGAAGAGGAAAAGAAAATCTCCATTTTGTACAACTTCTTTTGCCTATAAGACATTGTATCTCTCAGACCACTGATTTGAAATAGGAGTCGGGAGGAGGCCATGGTACTAGGGGAAAAGGTGCTTTTGGAAAAAACCCCTCCGCCTAGCTTTGAATTCCTCATTATGGGTCATGATTTTCCAGTAAGGATGTCACTGTGTTGATGACAGCTTTCAGTTTTGCAAAGATCAAGAGTTTTCAGCCCTTGTTCCAAATGGGAGAACACAGTGACTTTTCTGTGGTAGTGCCATCTAGTGGGACTGGTGCAGCCTCATGGGTTGTCTCGAGTTTCTCCTAACTATTCATAACATTTTCAGTACTTTTTGATGTCCATAGAAGGAAGAAATTCAGTGCCACTGTGGATTCTTCTCTAGTCGACAGAGTGTTTTAAGTGGCTGCAGTCTTTGAACTTCCTGGTTATTATAGATCTTATGTCATGTTGCTTCAAGTTTGTTTACATCCACAAATTAGATAAATATCACAAAACCTACACTAAAATGAAATGGCCAGGCCACCACATTTATTACTTATATTTAAGTTGTTCTACTTATATTTAGGTTTTTTATTTGCAAATTTAAAACTTACTTGCATATTGCAGTATATACATTGTTTCTCTTTCTATTAGCATATGTGATTTATAATAACTGGTAAACCAAAAGCATTTGTTTTGCACTTTGTGATATACTATGTGGTTTTTGTTTAAATGATTGGTATTTTCTATCATTAGTGAGTTTATGGTAAAGGAAAGTAGCTTAATGTACATCAAGAAGCTGTAGCAGACTTTCCTCCTCTAGTCTAGCTGCCACTTTTTAGGAGGACCTGTACCAATCCAGTTGACATTTTTGAGGTGATAAGGTGAAATTTGGTTATGAACCTACTTTTTTATTTCTTTTTTAAAAAATATATTTTATTGATTTTCTACAGAGAGGAAGGGAGAGGGATAGAAAGTTAGAAACATCGATGAGAGAGAAACATCGATCAGCTGCCTCCTGCACACCCCCCACTGGGGATGTGCCCGCAACCAAGGCACACGCCCCCGACCAGAATCGAACCCGGGACCCTTCAGTCTGCAGGCCAAAGCTCTATCCACTGAGCCAAACCAGTCAGGGCGTACTTTTTTATTTCTTGTTGACCTATGATGAGCTAGCCTACGTCTTTTTAAGGATCTCTTCTTTAAAATACTGGATAATCTACTTTCAGTAATGTGAAACTGACTATACCCTGTATTCATGTTTTCAGTGAGGACCATTGCAATACTCCCTTTTAACAATTTAAGTACAGATGGTCTCTGATTCTGGAGACTGTAAAGTAGGTAGAATTTTACCTTTGCATGCGCTGTTATCTATACCTAGTTGAATTTTAATGCTAGCATAGTAGCAAATACTTACATAGTACTTATTATGTGCCAGCTACTATTCCATGTACAATAAAAGTAATAAGAAGTGAATTTAAATCTTTTGTAACAGTCAGTAAACCTTCATTCTCTTTTTATGGGACATATGATATCCACTGCATTGTTCCCAAAAGTTGAATCATAGACTTAATCAAGGATCATTTTATGACAACTTGCACTTGTATTATAATTATATAATTTAATACAAAATTATGTAAACAGATGAGATATGATTGTAAAATGAAAGAATTGTTGATTCTAAAATATTGCTAACTACCTTGGAAAGACTAAATATAAGGTGATATATATATAAATGCATAATTTTTTTTAATCTGGAAGAATTCTTCATTTAGATCCTTGGCAAGTATCTTTTAAAGAAACCGAAACTGGAAATTATAGATGAGGCATTATGGGTGTGGCTTGTGTAAGATAGTGTAGAACTGCAGTCAGTGGGTCTATAACTCAGAAGGTTTACATCTAAAGACTGCCAACAATAAATATTTATATGTATTAAGTTCAAAAAAATGTTTAAGATGTCTTTTTTTTTTTTAAGATTCTCCATTGTAACCTACTTTTTTGACCGATGTCACTGGTTTCAGTTGTATTGAATAAAAAGGATTATGCAGTATGTGCATGGTATTGAAAAGAAGAACAAAACGAGAAGCTATGAAATGTGGAACTTCATTTTGACACAATAAGAACTTTCAGTTTATAGAGCCTAAAGCAAGGCCATAAACTTTTAAGTAGTACCACATAGAAGATTTTGGGTATCTTCTTAAAGAAAATGATCTCTTTTCCTATCTTTTATAAGTTTGTGAGTCTGATACATGATTACTTTAAATGATCAAATTTCTTACTTGACTTCTGAAAAGATGGTTAATTAACTGATAACCTTTCCTGTCATTTAGTTAATTGTATCAATTAGAAGGTGTTAGTTATAGATATCTAATGTTATCTGTTTCGTCAATGTCAATAATTAAAAAATGTGTGTAGCCCTGGTGGTGTGGCTCAGTTGGTTGGAACATCATTCCAAGCCCCGAAGGGACTTGGGTTTGCTCCCTATTCAAGGCACATTTGGGAGGCAATTGATCGATGTTTTTCACATTGACGTTTCTGTTTTTCCTCCTCCCTTCCTTGCTCAAATTAATAATAACGGGTGTTTTGCATTTAATACATAGTTAGACAATGCTCAATAAGCATAAATGCCGAAAAATATTTCTATTGGTGAGTTTTAGGAACTGTTGATAAAATTATTGTTTGCCTTTATGGTATCTTTTCCTTTTCATTTACTTAAGTATTTCTTTAATTCTCCCCTCATTTCACATATAGTCAAGTATCAACTCATATTTCTTCTTTCTATGAAATTTCTTAAGCAATTGTCAGCTCCCACTGCTATTGCATTAATCCAGATCTTCCTCATTTATGACTGGTCTCTCCTACCCCATTTATCTTTCTGTAAACTGCCGCTAGCTCTATTTCTGACAAAATATCAATATTATTAGAGGCCCAATGCACGAAGATTCGTGCAAGAATGGGCCTTCCTTCCCCTGGCTGCCGGCACTACCTTTGCTCCGGTGGGAGCTGCCTTTCTGACTTTGCTCTGGCCCAGAGCCGCTTTTCCGCCTTCCCATGCTTCCCAGAGGCCCGGAGCGGGGGCGGTGCGGAACGCCTGCAAGTGTCCCACTCCGTCCCCAGCCTCTCGGTGCCTGCATATGCAAATTAACCCACCATCTTTGTTGGGTTAATTTGCATACTCCTGATTGGCTGGTGGGCATCAGGAAGGTATGGTCAATTTGCATCTTCCTCTTTTATTAGTGTAGATTATTTTACTCCATGGCTTTTAAAGTCCATTGCTTACTGGATAAAATTAAAACTCCATATCCTAATTTTTTGTTGTTGTTAATCCTCACCTGAGGATATTTTTCCATTGATTTTTTAGAGAGAGTGGAAGGAGGGGGAGAGGCAGAGAGAGAGAAACATCAATATGAGAGACACATCCATTGGGTGCTTTCTGCACGCGCCCAGACCAAGGCATGTGTCCTTAACTGGAATCAAACCTGAGGCCCTTCAGTTCTTGGGCCGACACTCTTATCCACTGAACCAAACCAGCTAGGGCCCTGATTTGTGTGTGTGTGTGTGTTCCAGCAAAATTTATTTTACAAAAACAAATGGCAATTAGATTTGACTCACAAGGTGTATTTTGTTGACTCCTAATTCAAAGCAAAGATACACAATGGTGAAATATTTAAAGATCCATGATGAACCATAGGTCATTTATCATCACATTTACTCACACATTGTGTTGAAAGATCTAGTTAATGCCCTAAGACAAAAAAAGAAATGAAAGACATAAGGATTGGAAAGTAAGAAAAAAATGAGTATTTACAAACGTGAGTATAAACATAAATAATACAAAAAAAATCACAAACCAGTAGAATTATTGGTGTCCCTAGTAAGATTACCAGATATAAGGTCAATAAGCAAAAATCAATTGTATTACTACATATGAGTAGCAAACAGGTAGAAAATAAAATCTTTAAAGTGTTATTAATTGCCATAGCATTTTAACAGCATCAAATATATAAATCAGCAAAAGATAGGAAAGAACTCTACTAAAAACTACATAATATTATTGAAATAAATAAAAAATTGAGAAATACATTAAATTCATGATTTAGCAGTCTCATTATTATAAAGTTGCCCATTCTTCACCAAATTAATCTAATTTCAAAACATCAAAAATCAAAATCCCAGTAGGTCTATTATTTTTTTTACCTTTTTATGGAATTTATTGAGGTGCTATTTTTAATAAAATTATATAGAATTCAGGATACAATTCTATAATACATCTAGATGTTGTATGTTGTTCACCACCCCATTCTTGTCCTAAATTTTCAACTTTATGACCACTTATCTACTCCCCTACTGCTGTGCTCTACTACCTCAAACCATGACGGATCTTCTAACCTGTAATGTTAATGAACAGACTTATACTGTCTCTTCTACTTTTCCTTTTTTATTTGCCTGATGAAATTTTAGTTTATTCCTCAAATCATAATCCAGATTATCTCTTTTTTTATAGCTTTCAAGATATATCCACCAATCTAGTTGGATTATCTTAATACTTGATAACTTCTTTTTAATTTAAATTTAAATTTTTTTATTGTTTGAAGTATTACAAATAGTAGTACATATGTCTCCTTTTTTTTCCCCCCAGGACCTCCTCCCGGCCTCCCCTACGCCGCAGTACATGCCTTCACCTGCAGTGTCTTATATCCATTGGTTATGCTTATATGCATGCGTATAAGTCCTTCAGTTGATCTCTTACAGTCCCCACCCCCTCCCGCCCAACCTCCCCTGCCTTCCTGCTGTAGTTTGAGTCTGTTCAATGCTTCTTTGCCTCTGTATCTATTTTTCCCCCCTTTTCTTTAATACTTGATTACTTTTATTATAAGACATTTTTTATTTCCTATTAGTCTCCTTGAGAACATGGATATCTTTATCTCTGATTATTCAAATGCTCAACACATTGTATATATTGAGTAAACCTATGTTAAATTGGAAAAGAGTATTGAGTGGGAAGATGAAAGTAGTGTTCATTGTCACTTATATGGGCATTAGTGCCCCGGTGCATGGGTTCGTGCACATTGAAAGGAAATTAATTAGAAGGTGGCCAGTGGGGCGGGACTGTGGGAGACGGGCTGAACACACCCTGGAGCCAACCTCCCACGGTACCTCCCTGGCCGGCCGCACCTGGGACGGCGCTGTGGCTTGAAGTGCATCTGCAGAGTGAATGGGATCGCTCCGGCAGATGCGGTCCCTCAGCCTGGCCTGCAGGGATCGGGCGAAACTGGCTTTCCGACATCCCCTGAGGGGTCCTGGAGTACGAGAGGGCAGTTCTCAGGTGATGCACCCCAGAATCGGGCTCCCTCCTCTGTGTTTCCAGGGTGTGTCACCCGAGAACTGCCGCTGCCAAGTCACCGCAGCTCAGCAGCTCCTGCATTGAGTGTCTTCCCCCTGGTGGTCAGTGCATGTCACAGCTACTGGTCAAAGTGTCTTCCCCCTGGTGGTCATTGCGCATCATAGCTACCAATTGGACAGTAGCCTAGCCATTTATATATCTAGATAGTTCACTCTAGCTTTTTGTTTTAGTCCACTCTCAAAACTGGTCTTTTAATTGGAAGATTTAGTTCATTTACATTTAATGCAATAACATATATTTAGGCTTAAATCTTCCTTGTTTCTTTGAAAATCTTTCTTGTGCTTCTTTACCTTTTGAAGTGATTTTTAAAATTTATTCTCTACTATGAAAGGTAAAGAAATAAGCATTCGCATACTTTTTCTTTTGGTCAGTTATAGTATTTATTTTTAGCATTCTATTTTTCCCTTTATATTTTGAAAGTTATGTACTCTTCTTACCACAAAAATTACATGTATCCTTAATTTTATCAAAGATTAATGTTAATCAATACCTTGTCCTTTTATTTAATTCTTTGCCCTTCTTTTTGTCAATAAGGGCCTTGAAGATTTAACTCCATTATTCCTCTCCCAGCTCACATACTATTGTTCTATATTTAATTGTGTGTGTGCATACATTTTAATTAATAGACTTTATTTTTATTAAAAAATTTTAAAAATTAACTCCAGAGAGATGAAGGGATTGGGGGCAGGGGGAGGTAGGCAGAGAGGGAGAGAGGAACATAGATACAAGAGAAAAACATCAATCAGCTGCCTTTCACACAGGCCTGGACAGTCTGGGTAATGAACCCTCATCCTGGGCTAGTGCCCCGACTGGGAATCCAGTCAGCCACCTCCTGGTGCAGAGAATGATGTTCAACCAACTCAGCCATGCTGACCAGGGAAATAGACATTATTTTTAGAGCAGTTTTAGGTTTACAGAAAATTGAGCAGATAGTACAGAGAATTTTCGTATACCCCCTCCCCGTCCTGCCAGTTTTCCTATTATTAACATCTTGCATTAGTGTGGAGATTTGTTAAAATTGATAACCAACACTGATATATAATTATTAACTAAAGTCCCTACTTTAACATTAGGGTTTACTCTCTGTGTTGTGCAGTTCTGTGAGTTTTGATAAATGCAAAACATGTCATGTATCCATTCCTTTTTTTTTTTAAATTTAATAAATCTTTATTGTTCAGATTATTACAATTGTTCCTCTTTTTTCCTCCCATAGCTCCCCTCTACCAGGTACCTACCCACCCTCTGCCCTTACCTCCCCCCCACTGTCCTCATCCATAGGTGTACGCTTTTTGTCCAGTCTCTTCCCGCACCCCCCACTCCCCTTTTCCCCCAAGAATTGTCAGTCCACTCCCTTTCTATGCCCCGAATTCTATTATATTCACCAGTTAATACTGTTCATCAACTTTTTTATTCCCTTGGTTTTTAAATTCACTTGTTGATAGATACGTATTTGTTGTTCATAATTTTTATCTTTATCTTTTCCTTCTTCTTCATCTTCTTAAAGAATACCTTTCAGTATTTCATATAATTCTGGTTTGGTGGTGATGAACTCCTTTAGCTTTTTCTTATCTGTGAAGCTCTTTATCTGCCCTTCAACTCTGAATGATAGCTTTGCTGGGTAGAGTAATCTTGGTTGTAGGTTCTTGCTATTCATCACTTTGAATATTTCTTGCCATTCCCGTCTGGCCTGCATAGTTTCTGTTGAGAAATCAGCTGACAGTCGTATGGGTGCTCCCTTGTAGGAAACTAACTGTTTTTCTCTTGCTGCTTTTAATATTCTCTCTTTGTCTTTTGCTCTTGGCATTTTAATTATGATGTGTCTTGGTGTGGTCCTCTTTGGATTCCTTTTGTTTGGGGTTCTGTGTGCTTCCTGGACTTGTAAGTCTATTTCTTTCACCAGGTGGGGGAAGTTTTCGGTCACTATTTCTTCAAATAGATTTTCAGTATCTTGCTCTCTCTCTTCTTCTGGGACCCCCATAATTCGGATGTTGGTACGCTTGAAGTTGTCCCAGAGGCTTCTTACACTATCTTCAACTTTTTGGATTCTTTTTTCTTTTTTCTTTTCCGGTTGAGTGGTTTTTGCTTCTTTGTATTCCAAATCTTTGACTTGTTTCTTGCAATCCTCTAGTCTGCTTTTAGGTCTCTGTATAATATTTTTTTATTTTAGTCAGTGTATGCTTAATTTCTAGTTGATCCTTTTTCATATCCTCGGGGGGTCTCGTTAAATTTATCAGCCTTTTCTAGGAAATTCTTGAAAAACCTTATAACTGTGGTTTTGAACTCTATATCCAGTCATTTTACTTTCCTCCATTTCCTTCATTTGTGACCTGCCTCTTTGTCTCCGCATTTCGGCTGCTTCCCTGAGTTGATGGAGTGGCTTTGTGTGCTAGGTGTCCTCTAGGGCCCAGTGGCTCAGCCTCCCCAGTTACCTGAGGTGACCACTCTTGGTGCATCCCTTTGTGGGCTGTGTGTGCAGTCTTGTTGTAGTTAAACCTAGATTGTTGTTATTATCACTGGGGGGAGTTGACCTCCAGGCCAATTGGCTATGAGGATGAGCTGTGTCTCTGCTGGGAGAGCTTCTGTGCTCAGCTTGGATGGGGCAGAGTCTCAGGGTGGAGCAGACAGCCCTGGTTTCCCATCAGCCCCACCCTATGAGGCCCCTGTGTCTCAGTGTCCCGCGGCAATGGCTGCATGCACCTCTGAGAGAAGGCTGCCCTCGAGTTTTGCCTGCTGCCAGACAGTCCAGTTTCTCCCCGCATGAGTCTGGGTACCCAGAAGTCTCACCCAGAACTGGATTTCAGTGCAGTCGGGAGGTTTTGTTTCCCTCCCGAACGAGACAGCTAGCTGTGCGCTTGCTGCCCGCCCTCTCTGCGCCGCAAGTAAGCCAGCCGCGTATTTAGCCACCTGCCCTTTCCCCGTGTGCTGGTCTCCACACCTCTGTCCTCCACAGCGCCTCTGGGTCTCAGTGCCCTTTTATCTTTTCTTCTAGTTGAATTTCCACTCAGCCAGCTTTCCAGTGGTTCTGGACGATGTCTGCTCTGTCTTCCAATTGCAGTTTTGAAATTGTTGTGCAAGGCAGCAGTATAGGTGTTTACCTGTGCTGCCATCTTGGTTTCTCCATTCCTTTTTTCATTTCTGACCTTCTATCTGGAATACTTTTTATTTGTCTGAAATACATCCTCTGGAATTCCTTTAGTGTGGGATTGTCAGTGATTTTCTTCCTTTTGTTATCTGCTTTAAAATGTCTATTTTTGGCTTTATTCTTGAATGGTATTTTGGCTAGGTTTAAAATTCTAAGTTGGCTATGTCTTTCCGCACATAGTTTGCTGTTGTCCATTGACTTCCATTATACCCTTTTTATTGTTTTTTATTTTATTTTTTTAATCCTCACCCAAGGATATTTTTTCCATAGATTTTTCTTTTAGAGCAAGTGGAAGGGAGAGAAGTAGGGAGAGGGGGAGGAGAGAGAGAGAAACATCAAGGTGAGAGAGACAAATCAATTGGTTGCCTCTGGCCCTGGGGCCAGGGATCAAACCTGTAATTGAGGTACGTGCCCTTGACTGGAAATCTAATAGGCAACCCTTCAGTACACAGGTCGATGCTCTAACCACTGAGAAACCGGCCAGGGCCACCCTTTTTATTCTTAGTTTCATTGTCATTCTGTTTAAACTAACCTATCTTTTCCCATTTCCTACATTTTTCTTTGTTTTTGATTTTCTACACTGTAATATGGAAGTGAGCAATATATCTAGCTACAGTACTTTTTTTTCACCTGTGCTTTATCATCTGTCTGTCTGTCTGTCTATCTATCTATCTATCTATCTATCTATCTATGTATGGGGGGAGGAAATAGGGGGTGAAGAGCAAGTCAGCTCCAGAGACAGCCCCAAGGAACTGAGGACTTGGCCCTCATGTGGGGGCAAATGATAGGAAGGGTGGGCTAGGTGAGGATGGTTCAGGACCACAAAGGCACAGTGAGAACTGAGGTGGAGTGGTAGACTGAGGGAGATAGGTGTCCCGAACATCTGATTGAGAGATCGGAACCAGCAGAAAGTTGTTGCCTAATAGAAGGGGAAGGAGCAGAGAAAAACGGGGTGCAGAGCAGTCACCAAGGGGTCTGAAAAGGAGATGCATTCTTGTATGTTCCTGGACCAGGGATCAAACCCACAACCTTGGTGTATTGTGATGATGCTCTAACCAACTGAGCTATCTGGCCAGGACCTATAGATAACTTACTTTAACTATTTAGCCAAAGTGTTTCTTATTTCTGAAATAGAAACTTAAAACAAAATTCTTATGGGCTATTCTTAGGAATTTTTATAGTGATGTTTGCTATCATGGGATTCTGCTTTTACTAACAAATCATTGATTACAATGAATTCTTAAGGTCTGCCCTGTTATTAATTTCAGATAAATATTCAGGTTATTTGAAGGTGGGCTATGATAAGTTAAATATGCATACCACTACAAAAATAACAGAACGAGGAGATAATAGCTAATAATTTCTTAGCAGAGATAAAATGGAATATTTAAAATATATTTATACCTCACTCTGAAAGAAGGAAGAGAAAGAGGAAAAGGAAACAAAAAAAGATGTGACAGCCCGGCTGATGTGGCTCTGTGGTGGAGCATTGACCTATGAAGCAGGAGGTCATGATTTAATTCTTGGTTAGGGCACATGCCTGGGTTGCAGCTCAATCCCTGGTAGGGGACGTGCAGGAGTAAGCCTATTGATGATTATCTCTCATCATTGATGCTTCTATCTCTCCCTCTTTGAAATCAAAAAGAAAAGAAAGAAATCAAAATAAAAAAAAGAAAAGATGTGACAAATAGGAAAATAATTAGCAATATGGTAGATTTAAACCCAAATCTATATATACAAAAGGCTAAGTGTCCATCTGACCGGTATCCTTGATGTTCACTGACCACCAGGGGCAGACGCTCAATGCAGGAGCTGCCATGACGTGCACTGGCCATTTAAAAATAAACAGCACCACCGACCAGTAGTTAATGGTGAAAGATTGAATGCTTTCAACCAGAACAAGTCAAGGATATTCATCCTCACAACTTCTATTCAACATGTTCTAAAAGCCATGGCCAACCTGGCTGGCTTGGCTCAGTGGTTGAGCCAATTCCCAGTCAGGGCACATGCCCGGGTGTGGGCACCATCCCCAGTGTGGGGCGTGCAGGAGGCGACTGATCAATGATTCTCTCTCATTGATGTTTCTATTTCTCCCTCTCCCATCTTCTCTGAAATCATTAAGTGTGTGTGTGTGTGTGTGTGTGTGTGTGTGTGTGTGTGTGTGTGTTTGTGTGTGTGTGTGTATGCATGCCATGGCCAGTGCATTAGCACAGGTAAAAGGAATAAGCTTAAGGATTGGAAAGAAAAAGTAAAATTATGGTTTTTATTTCATTTATTTATATGTCTTATAGATGACATGATTGTGCATGTAGAAAGTTCAAAGTAAACTATACAAAAGCTACTAGGGTCTAAGTTTAGTTTTAGGGTACAAAATTAGTTTTTGAAAATCAGTTGTATTTCTGTACACTAGCAATTACAATTGGCAATTGACATTTTAAAAGAATACCAGCTCTAGCTGGTTTTGTTCAGTGGATAGCACGTCGGGACTGAAGGGTCCCGGGTTCGATTCCAGTCAAGGGCATGTACCTTGGTTGCAGGCTCAATCCCCAGCCTGGTCAGGATGCGTGCAGGAGGCAAACAGTGGTGTTTTTCTGTGTCTCCTCCCCTCTCTTCCACTCTCTCTGAATAAATAAATAAATAAATAAATAATAAAGCAATACCATTTATAATAGCACCAAACAGTATATATGTAAAAACATTCCCAACAACAGAAGAGAATATTTTTATAGTTCTTTTTATAATAGAAGTCACCTTGTATTTCCATTTTGTGGATGAGGACATTGAAGTACAAAGGATTAAAGAACATTTATTTATTTGTGAGCACACTTTTATTAAAAACAGCTAAGTTAGTGTGTAGAATGTAGCATCACTGATTATATAAATTTAAAATTACTTCCTTAAATTCTAGCCCTTCAGGGGGCATAAAAGGCATTAGTGAAGTCTTCCTGGTTGTTTATAGATCAGTAAACTGAGGCTTAGAGAGAGCAGTTGACTTTCTATAGGTTGTGCCACAGTCAGTAAGTGACAGAAGTGGGATTTAGACTCCTGTCTCTTATCATTACAACAATATATTGGGCTCTGCAATATATTGGAATTTTGTTATGCTGTTTCCTGTAGGTGGTGGCAGTGGGTTTATTTCTCATAGATTGATTAATGATCCCTTCAAAACTGTGAAAGCCAGGAACTAAATTTATTGTCCTCAAACTTTCTTCAGGGTTATGTACTTTTTGGATATTTTAAATCTGGATTATGTCAATCTTTATATTTTTGTTCTTATTCTTACAACCATTTCTTCTGTGTTTTCTTTACTATGAATGTGCCCTAGGATATGTACAGGGCATATCTTTTTCCATCTGTAAATACTGAGTTTTTAATCTATAAAAGGATAGTTTTTTAGCATAAGGAGAGAAGTTAAAGGCTAAATTGTAAGCTTTATAGTGAAACATTTAGTAGTTCATCCATATGATTGTTGCTTCTATGTATATTGAAGTCATACTTCTTTCCCTTAAGATTAGTTTTTTTAATGATTACTTTTCAGTTATATAAGAATACATACATACTTCTATAACACTGAGTAATAGCTCTTAGAAATTTGATATGTATATATCTATATTTTTTAAAGTTTTTTTTTTAATTGATGAAAGAAAGAAAGAGAGAGAGAGAAACACCAATTTGTTGTTCCACTTATTTATGCATTGGTTGATTCTTGTAAGTGCCCAGACTGGGAATCAAACCCCCAATCTTGGACTGACACTCTAACCAACTGAGCTACCCAGCCAGGGCTAGATTTTTTAAATACTGTACTTATTGAATTGCATTCATAGTTTTCCATTAGAAAACATATAGTACTGATTTTTGCGTGTGATTTTTACAAACTACAAAAATTGAATTATATTATTATTGTTCTGCAACTTATTTATTTTTTATTCAGCAGATGGTTTTGAGATCTGCCATATAGATGTTGCTATATGTGGACCTCGTTTGGATCACTGGTCTATAAACTGTCATCCTGTAAATACATTTGTAGAAGTGTTTTGTCACTCATTTTAAGAAATATTAAATTAGACAAAGGATTTGAAAATTACGGGGAGAAACCAGTAACATAAATCCTTTCCATCGATGGTCCCAGAATTGTGTATGATGTTCTTCTGTATTCACCACGATAGTGGTACAGTCCCATGGTTGTAAGTACTTCCTGTGTTCATCAAAATTGTACTGGAGCCCCAGCCTGTGTGGCTCAGTTGATTGGGCATTGTCCCATGCTCTGGAAGGTTGCTGGTCCCATTCCTGGTCAGGGCACATGCTTGGGTTTTGGGTTTGATCCCCCGTAGGGGGTTTGCAGGAGGCAGTCAATGTTTAACTCTCTTGCATCAATGTTTCTCTCTCCCTGTCCCTTCTTCTCTCTCTAAAAACCAATAAAGAAAATCTTTTTTAAAATGTTGTGCTGGGGCCTACCCGGTTTGGCACGACAGATAGAGCGTCAGACTGTGGACTGAAGGGTCCCGGGTTTGATTCCGGTGAAGGGCACGTACATACCTCAGTTGGGGTTTGATTCCCATCAAGGGCATGTACCTTGATTGCAGGTTCCTCCCTGGCTGGGCCCTGGTCGGGGCACATGTGGGAGGCAACCAATCGATGTTGTGTCTCTCTCACATCGATGTTTCTCTCTCTCCCCCATCCCCCCAAAAAAACAATGGAAAAATAACCTTGGGTGATGATTAAACCCCCCCCCCCCAATAAAAGATACATCTATTAAAGCCTGGACCTAATATAAAATTAAGGACCTGTATATGTATATTATCTAAAATATTAGTGTAACCACTTGAAGAACTGTCAAGAGTGTTTTCCAAAGCAGCTGCTCCATTTTTACATCTCCACCAGCAGTACATGAGGGTTAAACTCCCTGTCCTTGCCTACATGTCTTTTTTATTATATGTACCAGATATTGAGTGAATTACATAGTCTTCCATAGGCTGGTTTTCAGGAGAAAAGACAGGTAAAGGATTTCTTTTTCTAATTGTTGGGCTTGCTTGTTGTCTGGAAATGGATGTTATTAAATCATATGATTAAGATTTGGTATGATTAAAATATTACTAAAAACATTAATATTAATTAAGCATATTCTTGGGAGTATAGTCTTCTGACTGGGGGACCATGTTTTTGGGTCTTCTGGAATTAGTGTCAATTCAGAACCAGCATCTAGTAATCCTTGAAAAGTCTTTTTTATTTTCCCCAATGCACAGTCATGCTGGTAAAAGGTCATTGTCCTTTTGAAGGAAGGCTGGGAGAAAGACTAACTATAAATTTTTGGCAATGTAGTGGGATCTTTCCTCAATGAGACCAGTCATTCAAAGGGTTCTGGGTCTGTCAACTTACTCAGATATTAAGATTGATTAAGGGGCCCCAACTCTTTCTTTTTAAGGATGCAAATTAGACTTTTGTTCATTTGACCTAGAACTATGTACAGATCAAGTAAGAATTGAGGAGATGGTCCATCCATTTCACTGCTGGGAACACTATGATCAATTAGACAGTGTGGTGTGTGTCTGGGAGTCAGACTGTTCTAATTGCTAATTTGACTCTACTATAGTGTGAAAAGTGATGCTACTAATGACTAAAAAAGTTTATTGAGACCCTTAGTTTTAATTTTCTATTAGGTTTAGACCTTAATGGAGTATCTTTACTACCTCAGGTAGTTGTGCTCCTTTATACTTAATCAAATTCAACTTTTGTCCACTGTTCTCAATCCCTTTTAAGATCCCTATTTAGTCCAAAGAGGAAATGAAGACTTTAGAAACTCAATAAATGTTGACATTTAAACTTTTATAGGAGTGAAAGATTAGCCTTTGGCCCCTACTTCTGCAAGTTTTTCTTAGTTTATATGAGTTTCATTCATGTGCTAAAGGCTGGTTGTCAACATTTATATCTTAACCTCAGTTTTCATGGGTTCATAAATTATCCACAAAGTTTTCTTAGGCTTGTAAGTGAAATATTTGTTTAAGCCCTTCAAAAGTGCATTTTGAGTATATTAAAAGCATGTTTTACAAAACCATACTTTTTTTAAAACAAGAAACTTGACTGTTGTCTATTTTTTATTTCTGTTATTATTATTACTAGGGGCCCAGTGCATGAATTCGTGCAGCTTGAAAGGAATTGTGCGCCAGCGAGGCTGCAGTGGGCACAGGGGCGGGCTTCTCCCATCCTCCGCAGCCCCCCCCCCCCACATCCCCTCTCTGCTGGCAGCCCCGCTCCCTCCACCGCCGCCGCTCTCACACATTGATGGTGCCAGCTCCACTCGCACCCGCCGATTGGGGTGGGTGCGAGTGGCAGTTTCTGCCCTGATCACCCCTCAGGAGCAGGGGGAGATGGAGAAGCCTTCAGGGGCAATTGGGGCCGGCACCGGCCACAGGTTCGAGCACCAGGTGGGACCATGGTGTGTAGGAGCAAAGAATTTCCAGTAGCCACCAGAGGTTTGCCCCGATGACAGTGACCAGCGCCCTGCCTTGGTCTGGTGCCTCTGCTCACCTGCTTACCATCCCACTGCAGCCAACACCCATCATGTTCCACACTCTGCCACCTATGCCTGCCATGTTCCATGCACGCCCCCTGGTGGTCAGCACACGTCATAGCACCCGGTTGTTAAGTTGTTCTGCCATTCAGTCTCTTTGTATTTTAGGGTTCTATATATATATAGGTTATTTTAATTTTTGATTTCAGAGCGGAATGGAGAGGGAGAGAGAGATAGAAACATCAGTGATGAGAGAGAATCATTGACTGGCTGCCTCCTGCACACACTCTACTAGGGATTGAGCCTGCAACCCAGGCATGTGCCCTTGACTGGAATTGAACCTGGGACCCTTCAGTCTGCAGACCGATGATCTATCCACTGAGGCAAACCAGCTAGGGCTGTTCTCTATTTTTTAAATGGTCTACTTGGTTTTTCACTTTAAAACGTCATTAATAGCCTCGCCAGCGTGGCTCAGTGGTTGAGGGTCAACCTAACTCTAATCCTAGCCCTAACTCCCCCCACCACATATATAGGTCATATTTTCCTGTTTCTTTGCATGGCTCATGATTTGTTTGTTGGAAACTGGTCATTTTAAATGATACATTGCAGCAACTCTGGGTACTGATTTCTCATCCCATCCCTTGGGACTTGTTATTGTTATTTGCTTGTTTATTTGTTTAGTGACTTGCTGAATTATTTTAGTGAAGTCTGTTGTACTACCCCATCTCCCTAGTGATACGCCTCTGGTGGTGTTCCTCAGGGAGGTACAGCTTTAGGTATGCCTATAGTCACCCTGCGATGACTGTTACTGGTAGGGCTCTCCTTCCTTGACCAACCCAACTGTTAAATTCCACTAATTGCCCATATTACTCTGTTATTTTCAACAATGCCCTGAGGCATAAATTCCTTTACAGACTAGTCCAATCAAACTGGGGATCCATGAAGGAAGGGAGAGTTTTTGAGGTCAATGTTTGCTCTGTGTTCTGTCCCCCAGAGAACTCCTTCCAGAAGTCTTATCCCCTGGTTCTCTCCTGTAAACTATCTGGACTATAGTTTAGGCTGTATCTTGTAAAACTTCGATATAATGGACTAATTTGATACAATGGACTAATTTAGGTGAGAGGGGTGTCCATTAAAGCTGAAAGTCTGTTATATAATAGGATCCCCATAGTAGGTTTTCTGAATGTGTATGTTAAAAAATTGACAAATTAATTTACCTGTTTTTACTTACGTAGATACATTTGTATAGTTAAAATTAAGTATGTATGAAAAGTTTAACTTCAATGAAAAGTTTTCTATATGTGTTACAGTAATTTTATTTTTAAAATATATTTTTATTAATTTCAGAGAGGAAGGGGGAGAGAGAGAGAAACATCAGTGATGAGAGAGAATCATTGATTGGTTGCCTCCTGCACGCCCCACAATGGAGATCAAGCTGGCAACCCGGCATGTGCCCTGACTGGGAATCAAACCGTGACTGGTTCCTAGGTTGACACTCAACCACTGAGCCACGCTGACAGTAATTTTAAATTTATACTGAATGGGTTTAGTAAATGTGTGCATTCACTAGTCACTGAAAATAAACAAATGCACATGGCTGGGCTATGGCTAACTGCATGGGGGAACATTTGCCAGCATACGTTAAAATTGCAGCAGAAAGTCATGCCATGCTACAACAGAAGCATGCAGTTTAGTGTGATCACGTGCTAATTGCTGAATGAGAACAAGTGGTGACTCTTGGATTTAAATATCTCTATCTATCTTACCTATCTATCTATCTATCTATCTATCTATCTATCTATCTATCTATCTAAAAGGCTAATATGCTAAGGGTCTGTCCTGATCATGATGTCACGTAGCAACACCCAGCTTCCTCTCCCTAGCAACAACTAGCCTCCTTGCAGTTTCTTCAGCCCAGAAACACGACTTGCTTTATAGCCATGTGGAAACATTTCACACTTGAACCAAATGTCTGTGAAGCGTTTTCCCGTGCCTCATCTCATTTGATCCTTACAGAAGTCCTGGAGTAGGTAGATAAGAGACTCAGTGGAATCCTATTTTCTTGTCATTAGCTGGAAAATGGAGATTTAGAAAGTTTAGAAACTTGACCCAACTGAAAAGAAGTAAGAAATGGTGGACCTTGAAAATGACTTCAGGTTTCCTCACTGTGCAGAATATAGTCAAACACTGCTGCAGTTAAATATTTTACCCTTTGTTCTGCCTGCGTCACCTACAATAATAATCGGCTTCATGTTGATATTTACTGCTGTGTTGCTGACAATTATCTGAAAGAGAAGTTGGGGTGCTTCACTGGGCTGGAAAAAGTTTAGCTACATCAGAAAGCAGGTCTAATTAAGCAAGTTTATTCTATATATATATAAAAGACTAAGTTGACTTGTGCATGCATGATACATATAAAGCTCTCGCTGGTGCCAGTCGCACACGTGTGTTTCAATCAGTCATTGTTGATTGTGAATTTGGTTGACATTTCTATTATAGAGAAAGGGCGAATAGCGATATTAAATATTTCTTCTCATTAATTTCAATGTGCATGAATTCGTGCACTGGGCCACTAGTGTAGACTATAATTGTAGATATGTAATATTTATGTTGGCAAAATTACTAGTGTTTTTTCCAACATATGGCCAGTTTGCTAAAATTTGTTTAAAATGACAGTAAATAACAAAAAAATATCCTGTTAATTCAATTATAAGTAAATCTTGGTTAAAAGCATTTGGAAATTAACAGCGTGGTCATTTTCACATATTACATATGGATTGGAAATTTTGTCCATTAAATCTGAAGTCTGTTTAATTGAGGTCCACAAAATCGAGGGTTTACTGTAATCTCCTTTCAGTCGCCTTTTACTACCACCACTGTTCTTGTCCACACTCTTGGGAAGAGATTTGTTATTTTGGGTTCCAGCTTTTACCCATAAGGCCAAATATCTGAGCCAGGGTTCTGGAGCTGGGGAGGGAGAGAGTGGTGAACTTTTGTGTGAATGACCTCCTTACTCTAGGAGCTGAGCCCTGGGAAGGAGGGGGGCAGGCAGGGGATGGGTGTGTGTGCACCCACAGCTGCTTATCTCTCCTCACCCAGGAAGAAAGCTCTTGGACTGAGAGCTGAGGAGAGAGGGAGTCCTGTGTTATGGCTGCAGCAGTCTGGAGCCTTGCTGAGATGGGAGAGAGAAGGGGAGGGAGTGGTCTTATTTCAAATACCATAGACTTTTCACCTTTCAGACTGAATTGTCATAGATTTTAGTGAATAGTTGTTTCTCTATTTGCTGTTTGCCCTTAGGGATCATTTCCAGAGGCTTTGAGTAGTTGTTTTTTTTTAATAGTCTGCACCAGTTTCACTGAGGAGCAGGCTAGCAGAGCTCCTCTTGCTATTAGGCTCTGAAAAATCCATCTCTTGTGACTTTGTGTTTTTGAACTAGCAGTCATACCTCCTTAAAGCTTGACTCAGAAAAGCATTTCGTTCAATGTGATTCCTGACCACCCCTTCATAAGGAACCTTTAACATATTCCTTAACATCTCAACTTTCAGATATTATCTGTATGAAGAGGCTGAGAGAATTGATTTCTCCTGCTTATTTTTCTTAAAGAATGAATTCACGACATGTACTCAGAGAAAATCTGCACGCAAGTACAGCGTTTTATAAAGGAATTGAAAATAATAGTAGTTAGAGAATTTTAACATGAGGGTACTGTAGTTGAGTTCTTTTCAAGTTGACTTGGAGACATTGTAGTTACCCCTTGGCTTCTAAGTCAGGTGACTGACGGTAGACATCAAAATCAACAGGCTTCTTCCTCACTTTTGCTGTTATCTTAAATTAGTTTCTTTTAATTCCTTTTTTTTTGTCTTTCAGGGGCCACTTAATAGCGAGTCTTCAAACCAGAGTTTGTGCAGCGTGGGGTCCTTGAGTGATAAAGAAGTAGAGGTAAGAAGCCAGATCTGTTACAAGACTTTTCATATTTCCACAGTTTCAGTCTGGGATAAAAGATAATATAACTCCAGGGGTGCTGCTAAGGTCTGCGCTGTTCAAGTTGTGTGCTCTTTGAGTTTATTTTTTAATTTCAATTTTTTCCTTTTTATTGAATTTACTGGGGTGATACTGATTGACAAAATTATACAAGTTTCAGGTGCACAATTCCACAACACATTATCTGTACATTGTACTATTTGTCCACCACCCCAAGTCAAGTCTCCTTCACCATTTATTCCCCCTATATCCTCTTCCACCTCCCCCACCTCCTTGTGTCTGTATTTCTTTTAAATTTTTGCTTAGTCGCCATCAATAAAGGTCAGAAATTTGCAGTTGTATCTGAATTAGTTTAGGTGCCCTTGAATTTTAACGCTTGTTAGTACTCAGATGTGTGGGTCAGTATAGTAGTGTAGCCTGGCCAAGTTTAGGAATAGAATTTGAAGAATTATTTTTTAGGCAAAAAACCCAGCTGCATGGATATGGCTCCAAGTCTGCAGCTACCTATTTTGCATTTCAACAGAACTTTCAAGAAATTAGAGCCAGTTGATTGATTATGCAGGTCTATCCTTTTTGGAAAAAGAATTGGATTTAAGCTCTTATAAAGTATATAGCAGCTATTAGGATATTTTGGCAAGCCTACTGTATGCTAGATATTTGTACTACATATGTGCTTTATAAAAATATCTTATTTAGGCTTTACAGACAAGTAAATAGAAGCTATGATATTTTAATCAGTTTGCCAAAAATTGTATAGATGGTGTGGTTCCAGACCTTATACTCTCCATGACCCTGCTCTAAGAACAGGACACTGATTTAGGACTTGTCTGTACCAGTTAAATCTTCTTATAAATTTGATATTTTGTACATACTCTAATTTTCATAATCTGAAAAATTTGACACAATGCTAATTGTGATTTATATGGTATTTAACAGACTCCTGAGAAAAAACAGAATGACCAGAGAAACCGGAAAAGAAAAGCTGAATCATATGAAACTAGCCAAGGTAGTAATAATTTCACACCAATAAAAATACTAAACTCTTATGTACTGTACTGAGATCGAATTTTCCGTCATACTAGATAATTAGTTTGTATGCAGGGATTCCTAACAAAGGAGATGTTGTACCTTAAGGGAATATCATGATGTTTATTATAGACTTGCCACTTGATATACACTTGACAATACAGTGTCAGTTCTTTAGGGATTCATGTTTTCCTGTTGTAAGTTAACGATCTTCTGGCCACAGGTTTTTTTCCCTCAGACCGAGCATGTATTGTACAGAAAAGAAGTTACACTGGAGCTTAAACTATGCATTAGATCAGTGATTTGTTAATAATAGGTGCCCAGAAATGGTTTTATTTACCTGACTGTCCTTTCCACCTACTCTTTTTCCATATCAATTATTTAGTTGGACAGTGGCACTCAGTGGAGTAAATCTATAGATGTGACAGTTCTAATGCCAAATATCTTTATATAAAGAAAGAATAAATGGTTGGGCTCTCCCCCTCCACTCCCCTTTGCCTCCTATAATAGAAGTTCCAGTCTATTTGAATTTTTCTTGTTTTTTTAATCTACTAATTTTTTACTTTTGGGGTGAGGGGGCAATTCTTCCAAAATGACAAGGTCACAAAGTCTTATGAAATGGAATAAAGCCTTTACTTTAAATGAGTTTGTTTTGAATTCTTTGTTCTCTTAGTTGGGGGTGTGGGTTATAGATTACTTTTATTTTGATTTACAGTTGTGACATAAAAGTGTATTTATAAAGAAAGATAAACAAATCTTAAAGGGAAGCAAGCTGTGATGAGGTCTTTCACTGCTTATTCAGTCTTTCTTTATATAGAGGAAGCTCCCTGTCCTTATGAGCTAGGTATTTTGCTCATTTGTCAAAAGTAAAACCAGCACTTGAATTGATAACAATGTATGCAGTTATTGAGTATGTAGTACATTTTAGTGATTGATAGTTTACATGTGTGTTATTGGAAAAACTATACTTACTTTGGTTTCATTTTCAGGGAAAGGCACACCTAGGGGACATAAAATTAGTGATTACTTTGAGGTAAGTTAAATTTGTGGGGGGAAGAGAATCTATTTTTAAATAAAAGTTTGCTTTATTTAAGGCTTTAGAAAGCAATATTTTTCCTTCACTATGCTTTCCTGCCCTTCCCATCTTCATCAGTCTTATGCCATCCTATTTCTCTCTATACGAGGAAACTGCTGCTGGCTTTCTGAATTTAAATTTGATTATAATGTGTCTTGTCTGTGATGATATAAAAATTCACAAATGAGGTGATTTTTTTTCTTGGCCAGACTAGGTTTTGTGTCTTACAAAGATTGAAGTTGAGTAACTTGGACTCTTCTCTTTAGTCCAGTGGGACACGTAGTGAGCTCACTGACCCATTGTCAGTGGTTACTAAAGAAGACGCTAACATCCACTAGACCACTATATTTCTGCTTCGTGTATTTGGTGACAAGAAGGGAAAACATTCTTCTCTTATGTTTTCAAGCCATGTTTTCTTGGTACATTTCTGCTGGAGTTCCTTCTAAAAAATCCCATGGAAAAGATAACAAAATTTGACTTATGGCATTTTCTTTCTAGAATAATATGTATTGAATTAGAGGGGCCATATATAATTAAGACCTGTTTGTGTATTTATCTTTTACTCTCCTTATCTGAAGCATAGTACTGTTTTGAATTATTCATATCCATTTTTCCCTGTTGGCCAGTTTGCTGGGGGAAGCGGGCCAGGAACCAGCCCTGGCAGAAGTGTTCCACCAGTTGCACGATCCTCACCGCAACATTCCTTATCCAATCCCTTACCGGTAAGCATTCACCTGGAGAAATTTGACACCTGTTGCAGGAGACAAGAAACCCAGGAACACTCAAGCAAAATTTCTCTTAAATTAATCACTCAAGGGGAATGAGGCAGTAAGGAGAAAAGTTCATAATATTACCTCTGAATCAGTCACTTAGATTCAAATCTCTATATAGTAAATGTTTTACAAGAGCTAACTCTATTCTCAGTATAATAAATTCCCTCTAAGCCTACAGCTCAGTGTTCTGTCAAGGAAATGGTTTCCTATCCAAACAGTTTTTTATCCTTGACAAACTTATATGTTCCTATAAGCATATTTTTAAAAAAATTTTGGTTAGCTCCTGGCATTTTAATTATTTTCAAGACTTAATCAGTGACATAGTAGAGAAACTAATGCTATACAAATTTGAGATAGGTTTGTTTACTACCTGTAAGTGAAATCTGAAGGTCTTAAAAACATTATAGCCAAGATAGTGGTTTTCAACCAGGTAGTTTTGCTCCTCAGTGGACATTTGCCAACGTTGGCATAATTTTTAGTCACAACTAGGGGTGGAGGGATGAGACCATTGGCATTTAGTGGGCAGAGACCAGGGATGCTGGCAAACATCCCACAATGCACAGGAGAGGCCCCCAGAGCTTACTGAATTTTCATGAACTAAACTAGCACAAGAAATGAAGTTATTACCAGCCCCCCAGAAAATTCCCTTATACTCCCTTCCAGTTATTAGACCTCTTCCTGCCATCCAGAATACCTACTATCCTGACTTCTAACAGCATAGATGAGTTTTTTCTGTTTTTGTACTGTGTATAAAAGGAATCATACAGTATATACTCTTGTGTCTGACATCCTTTTTTCAGGATTACTTTTGTGAGATTCATCCATATTGTTGTGTGTTACTGTAGATCATTCATCATAATGGTGTGTAGTATAGTTTTAATACATTTTAATTTATTTATAAGTTATATGTTTTAATTTTTAACTATATGATTTATCTATTGCCCATCTTCTCCCACTAGAATATTCATCCCATGAGAGCAAGGGCTTAGCTTTGTTTTGTTTACTGCTGTTTTCATTTATCACAGTACTTATTACTTTACATAAAGGTATAATTATTTTAATTATTTCTCTTACTTGATAAGGAATATCTTGGCAAGATAATATCTTGTTCAGTTTTCAGTCTCTAACACCCCAAAATAGTGTTTGGCACACAGTGGGTATTCAAGATCTTGAAAGGGAAGAATATCTGGATAAAGAATTGCTCTAGTGCCCTGGCCCGTGTGGCTCAGTTGGAATGTCATTCGTGCACTAAGGTGTCAGAGGTTCGATTGTCAGTTGGGGTATCATACCCAGGTTGTGGGTTTGATCTATGGTTGGGGCTAGTACTGGAGGCAACCAATTGATGTTTCTCTCTCACATTGATGTTTCCTCCCTCCCCCCCAGTCCCTCCCCTCCCTCTTTCTTCCCCTCTAAAATCAATTAAAAAAATATCCTTGGGTAAGGATTGAAAAAAAAAGAATTACTTTAGCTCCCCGCCCCCCCCCCCCAAGTAGTTTTTTTGTATTTTTAAAATTTAAGCAGAAGTACATAAAACAGCCCTAGCTGGCTTGGCTCCGTGGATAGAGGGTCGGCCTGTGGACTGAAGGGTCCCGGGTTCGATTTCAGTCAAGGGCACGTACCTCAGTTGCAGGCTCCTGGCCCTGGTCAGGGGCATGCAGGAGGCAACCAATCGATGCGTCTCTCTCACATCCGTGTTTCTCTCTGTCTCTTTCTTTCCCTTCCACTCTTTCTAAAAATCAATGGGAAAAAATTATATATATATCCTCAGGTCAGGATTAAAAAACAACACATAAAACAGCATTTTAATGTAAGAGTTGGTAAACTACAGCCCACAGCTGGCAAGCTAAGAATGAGTTAGGTTTTTAAAGAGTTACAGATACAAAGAAAAATATATGGCAGAGAGAATATATGGCTTGAAAAGCCTAAAATATTTGTCTGGTCTTTCACAAAAAATGCTTACAGGAAATCACTATAAAGTTAACTCTATGTAATTGTTAGTTAGGTCAAGAAGTAAACTATTTCCAGCTCCCTAGAAACTTATATGTGCTCTTCCCTGATCACAACTCCCCCTCTCTACACTAGAAACAGCTGCTATTCTAATTTTTGTGATTATTTGCTATTCCTTACAGTTTGATCATCCATGTACACCCTAAACAAAACAGTTTAACTTTGTCATTAAGTCAGTTTTGTTAATCATGATGTGTTTTGTTTTTTATTTTATTTGGGGGGGAGGGCAGGTCATAATACTATGTGCTTTTATTATGTTTTTCTCCATCATCTTGACTGGAACCCTTAACCATGATGTTTAATCATTGTTTAAATCTTTTGTGTTCTGATTCTGTGAGTTAGGCTGTTTGTTCTATCAGTTACTATCTATCACATCCTTCCTAATTTGAGGAGTTGTCTGTTTCTTCCTGTATTTAAAATTTTGCTCTGTGTATTAAGTGCGTTTATTCATTTCTTGTGATTTCTTTTGCTCTAAATGCAGCTTATGTGATATTTAATATAACCAAATCATAGTATGCTATACTTCCATTTTATAGTTGTCAACTTGTCATTATGTTTTCAGTGTATCTGACAATATCATATAGTTGAAATTTTCCTTTATTTAGTCTAAAATCTTTTTAACTTCAAATGTATCCTTATATATTTAATACAATTATCATTATATTGGGTATAAATATACCATATGTTAATGTTTTTTATTTATCCTATCTGTTCTATTATTTTTAAATGTTTATCTGCCTTTTTCTTTCTTGCTTTCATTTGGATTAAATTATTTTTTAAATCATTTCAATTGTTTCTTCTTTTCTAGTAGCTAGATCCTATTTGGTGTTTCTCTTAGAAATGACCACATATGTCTTTAATATGACAAAGTTTCATATTACTAGTAACTAACTTTACCCTCCTCCCAAATAAATGAGTACCTCAGAACATTAACGCAGTTTACCTGCTACTGACTTGGTGGTGTTATGTTTTTATTTTGCCTTTTTTTAGCCTTGTAAAACATTATCATTTTATACTGTCACTGTTCACTTATATTTATCTGTATACTTACCTCTTTCTTTGTATTTCTTTCCTTTTGACTTCTTACATCTTCTGCCTAAGGTCATTTCCTTCTGCCCAAATTACTCCTTTAGTATTTTTGTTTTTTTAATCTGCTGGGGGTTAAGTTAATCTAAGTTTTTGTTTGCTTAGATAACTTTACTGTCCCCTTATTCTTGAAAGATGTTTTTGCTGTGTATGTTTCTATACTGGCACTTTAAAAATTTTTTAATTTATCATTATCTTCTGGCTCCCATTGTTATTGTTGAGAAAATAGCATTCATTTACTTATTTATTTGAAAGTATTTGCTCTTTTTTCCCTGGCTGCTTTTGACATATGTGGTGTTCTACAGTTTCACTATGATGCATCCTTTTATTTTGCTTGCTTGTGATTTATTGGGCTTCTGGTATCTATGGGTTGGGTGTCATGCAATATTTCTCAAAAATTATTAGCCATTGTCTCCAAATAATATCTCTGTTCTCTTTTTTATCCTCCAATGAAATTCCCATTAATGACATGTTAAACTGTCTCACTTTGTCCCCATGCCCCTTAGCTTCTTTTTCTATTTTCTCTCAGTCTCTGTGTGCTACATTCTGGATAGTTTCTTGCCTTTCAAGTTCTCAAATTCTGATTTGCTATGAACCCCAGTGAATTCTTAATTTTTGTTCAGATATTGGGTAGAGCAAAAGTAGGTTTACAGTTGTGAGTACACGGAAACATAGAGTTAATAAAGCTATTGTAATAATCATAACCTGCATGTCTTTTTGCATATGAACAACTTTACATTTGCTTTTGCCCCATGCTATATTTCCCTGCAGGTATTTCCAAGCCTGTCTTTTTTTTTTCTCTTTTTTTTTTTTTAAATCTAGTAGTTATTTTATAATCTATGTCTGATAATTTCAGTATTTGAAGTTTTTATAAATCTGTTTCTGCTGTCTCTTGTTTTTCCTAGTTGTTGCCTAGGGCTTCATTTCTTTCTTTCTTTAAAAAGATTTTTTTATTGATTTTTAGAAAGAGAAGAAGGGAGAGAGACATCTATGTGAAAGACTGACGAATCTCAAAGGGAAGGGGGGGGGTGCAAAGAGACTAATAATTGCCCATAGACACAGACAATAGAGTGGTGAAGGTCTGGAGCTAGGTGAGAACCTGGTAGCTAAGGGCAATGGGGGGACCTCTGTAATACTCTCTATAATAAAGATAAGAAAACAAAGATTTTTTAAATTGATTTTTAGAGAGAGAGGAAGGGGGAGAGAGAAACATTGATGTGAAAGTGAAACATCAATGGACTGCCTCCTGCACATCTCCTACCGGGGATTGAACTGGCAACCTTTGGGTGCATGGGACGATGCCCAACCAACTGAGCCACACTGGCCAGGGCGGGGTTTCATTTATTTATGCTTCTTTTTTTTTTTACATAATTCTGCGCATTGTTCTTGAAAAATTATTTGTGAAATTTCTTTGAGAGCTAGGATAAAGATGCTTTTCTCCGGAGAGAGTATTTGCTTCTTCCAAATGCCTAGAGCAAGTATGTCAAACTCGCAGCCCATGGGCCACATGCCTCATTTATTTGGCCCATGTTAGCCTTTGAGTTTGACATGCTTGGCCTAGATAGTCTACTAATCCAATACTGGTTTAAACTACTGAATTTATGGCTTGTATTTTGTGTATTTGTTTTACTTATTTTGTTTGTCTTAACCACCCAGGCAATACTGATTTGAATTGAGCCAACATTTTTCTTAGGGGAACCCCGTCCCTTCATTGACAACTTCTTTAGAGCTTCTTTAGGGTGGGGCAGTTTTTCTTCTGGGAGTGTCTACTAGCCCTTTAGAAGCCCAGCTTGAAGTGGGAACAGTTTCCTTATTGAACTGGGTTGGCTTTTGTCTGACTTTTGCTTGGCACTAGGGTGCACTAGAAATGGAAATTAAAAAGATTTGCAGGTACCCTAAGGCAAATGTGACTTTGATGCTTCTTTTACTGGTCTTGTTTCTCATTTCCCTTAGATTTTTACACTGGTGGGTCCCCCCCCTCCCTTTTTTTAAAAATCAAGTCTTTGATGCTTTTAATATCTTTTTTTATACTTTGTCCTGTTTTCTAAGGGAAGGTGGTTGGTTCAAACATCCTAGCCTGCTCTATTTCCAGAAATAGTTTTAAATCTCTCAGCTCTTGGCAAACACTTACTAAATACATAATAGAATTATGTATTAATTTGAATATTGTGGCTTTAGAGATACATTCACACAAATAGTGAGAATATTGTTATGAATGGGTGTCACAAGTTTCTGGAGCCTGAATTTAAACCATTGCATTTGGTGAGCTATGAGTATTGGTCTTAAGGAGGTGGACTCTACTCAGAAATCCTTTTTCAGGATCATTTTGGTTATTGTATTTTATTTTCATTTTCTAAAATGAAAATCTTAAATAGCTTTTCCTGACAAAGGGATATATACATATTTTTAAAATCCAACAATTCAGAAGTGGTAAAATAGAAAGTCCCCTCCAAAAGCACTATTATTAAAGAGTCTAGTGGCTATATATATGTCTCGATGCACGAAATTCGTGCAAGGGGCTCGGCCCTCACAGCCCGGCTGCCCCACGGCCCTGCCCACTGGTCATTCCAGAAGGTCATATCAGAAGGTTGTTCTGCCGTCCGGTCTAATTAGCATATTAGCTCTTTATTTTATAGGGTGTGTGTTCATATGATAGATTTCCTTATTTTGGTTGTAATTAATTTATTTAACCAGTATCCTATAAACATTTTATATTCTATAAGTAGTACTGTAATGAATGTCCTTGTATATATATATCTCTGTACTTACGCTTTTTTTTCCTTTTGATAAATTTCCAAAGTATAATTCCCAAGTCAAAGAATATGCTCACTTTTCTGGTTATTAGCAGTTTGAGAGTCTCAGTTTCTATATCTCCTTCTAATACTGAATTTTATCATCATAATCTTTGTCAGTGAGAAAAATGCTTTGTTTTAACTTGCATTTCTTAATTACTGATAGCAAACACTTTTTCATATATTTAATGGCCTTTGGATTTCTCTTTTAATGCTTGTCCAGGTCTTTTGTCTATTTATTTATCAGAGTACTTGTTTTTTCTTACTGGTGGGTAGGAGCACATTATTTATTAAAGTAGTTAACTCATCATTTATATTGTAAATATTTTTTCCTGTTTGTAATTTTTGTCTTTTAACTTTGTTTATGTTGACTTTCACCATTAAGAAATCAAAAAATTTGAAGTAGTTGAATTTATCAGTGTTTTTTTCTTTATTACTTATTGTCTTTGTATTATTCTTAGATGTCGCTATATGGTTTGTATTTTTAATGTCATGTTTAAAATATCCTTCACCACTAGAAAATCATAAAAGAATTTGTTTATATTTTCTTATAAATTTTATATGATACTAGAGGCCCAGTGCATGAAATTCATGCATGGGTAAGGTCCCTAGGCCTGACCAGCAATCAGGGCCGGACGGGGCCTTCTGGCTGCCAGCCAGGGTCTTCCTTTCAGCTGCCGGCTGCTGGCCAGAGCCTTCCTTCGTTCAGAGCCTTCCTTCGTTTCACACCGCCCCCTTGTGGTCAGCGCATGTCATAGTGAGCAATAGAACTCCCGGTCAAACTCCCACAGGGGCACTTTGCATATTAGCCTTTTATATATATATATATCATCATCATCATCATCATCATATATAATAAAAGACTAATATGCAAATCGATAGAACGGTGGAACAACAGGTGGAATGACCGGTTGCTATGATGTGCACTGACCACCAGGGGGCAGATGCTCAATGCAAGAGCTGCCCCAAGCCTGCAGGCCCCAGGTCAGCCAAGATGGGTGCCAGTGGGGGCCCCCACAATCGCCCACCAGTCGCCCTGCAAAGGGAGGCGACTGGCTGCAGCAGTGGAGTGTGGGGGTGATGCCAGGCCAGTGCCAGTCTAGCTAAGGTGGTGCAGCAGGGGCCCCCTGATCACCCCGCCGGTCTCCCTACAGATCAGCCCTGATTGCCGGCCCGGCCTAGGGACCCTACCATGCACGAATTTCATGTATTGGGCCTCTATACTAATAAAAGGGTAATATGCTAATTAGACTGTGTCAACCAGACATCTTCTAGCCATCCGGTCTTTCTTCCGGACAAAGCCATGGTGGTGCGGGCCGAGGCAGAGGCGGTTAGGGGTGATCAGGCTGACAGGGGAGGGCGGTTAGGGGCAATCAGGCCAGCAGACGGAGTGATTAGGGGTGATCAGGAGGCAGGCAGGTGAATGGTTAGGAGCCAGCAGTCCCAGATTGCAAGAAGGATGTTCAACTGCCAGGATCGGGCCTAAACTGGAAGTCAGACATCCCCCAAGGGGTCCCAGATTGGAGAGGGTACAGGCCGGGCTGAAGGACTCAAACCCCCCCCACCCCCCGTGCATGAATTTCATGTACCGGGCCTCTAGTCTATATAATAAAAGCCTGAACGACCGTTACAGCAGAACGACCAGTTGTTATGATGCGCACTGACCACCATGGGGCAGATGCTCAATGCAGGAGCTGCCCCATGGTGGTCAGTGCACTCCCACAGGGGGAGCACCACTCAGCTAGAAGCCAGGTTCACTGCTGGTGAGTGCAGCTGCCACGTTGGGATCCTCTCCCGATTCCGCGGCAGCACTACCGAGCGGTGGCAGCAGGTGCAGTGGGCCAGGATGAGCGTGAGCGGCGTGGCATCTGGCCCCAATTCGGGCTCCTCCCTTGCCGCCTACATCCCCCGAGGGGTCCCGGACTGCGAGAGTGATGTCCGATTGCCGACTTAGGCCCGATCCCCGCAGATAGGGCCTAATCTGGCAGTTGGACATACCCTGAGGGGTCCTGGACTGTGAGAGGGCGCAGGCCAGGCTGAGGGGACCCTCCCCCTCCCAGTGCGCAAATTTCTGTGCACCAGACCTCAAGTAGATAGATAAGGAAGCAACCTTCTTTTCCTTTTTTCTAGTATCTGCAAATATCCTATCATCTTTTTAATAAGTTCCCACTAATTTGAAATGTATTTTAATCACTAATTATATGTTCATATTATATGGGTCACTTTCTGAATTTTCTCTATGATACTGATTTAGTTAATGTTGCTTTGTATATGTTTTAATAGTCAGATTTCCCAGATACTCCTTAGTAAAAATTATACAGCTAATTTTGATTATTTTTCTAAGTGAACCTCAGAATTCATTTGTGAAGTTCCACAAAAATCAACTCCCTAAAAGAGAACAAGAGGGAACCCAGATGATAATTATGCTACCACCACACTCTCTTGTGAAATAGGAAAAGAAAAACAAAACTAAAAATAAAGAAAAAGTCCTAAGCATTGGTTTTTAGACAAGTTTGACATTAGTAAAATTTGAATCCAGAAGCATATTGCAATTTAATTGAGTTCAAATCTTTGTATTTGTCAGTGAAGCTCTAGTTTTTATTTTTTTAAAAAAATATATGTGTATATATAATTTTTTTTAAAAAATTATATTTTATTGATTTTTTACAGAGAGGAAGGGAGAGGGATAGAGAGTTAGAAACATCGATGAGAGAGAAACATCAATCAGCTGCCTCCTGCACACCCCCTACTGGGGTTGTGCCCGCAACCAAGGTACATACCCTTGACCAGAATCGAACCTGGGACCCTTGAGTCCGCAGGCCGATGCTCTATCCACTGAGCCAAACCGGTTAGGGCTGTATATATATTTTTAAGATGTATTTTTATTGATTTCAGAGAGGAAGGAAGAGGGAGAGAGAGAGAGAAACATCAGTGATGAGAGAGAATCATTGATCAGTTGCTTCCTGCATGCCCCACACTAGGGCTTGAGTCTGCAACCCGGGCATGTCCCTGGGAATCAAACTGTGATCTCCTGATTTATAGGTTGATGCTCAACCACTGAACCACGCCAGTTGGGCTCTAGTTTTTATGTATAATCTGCATACTTCTCAAGTGTATTTCTGAGTATTTTACATAAATTTTAAGTCTGCTTTTTCTTCCATTACATATTCTGATTGTAATCAGTTGTTGGCGTATGGAAAGCTATTGATTTTTGTCTATTTATTTTATATATGACCATTTTACTGAACTCTTATTTTGTTTTTCAGTTGATTTGCTTGGTTTCCTTTGTGAATAGTTATATCATCCAAAAATGATACTTTTTAATGATGCTTTACTGTTTTCCAGTGTTTTTACCTCATATTTTTCCTTATCACATTGACCAAAACTTTTATAAAAATGTTGAATGATTGTGATGTTAATGTTAATTCCATGTAATTCCTAACATTACTGATAGTGTTTCTACTATAGCACCATTAAGTTTATGTATGTTAATTTCTAAAACAAAAAATACTCTTTGTTATATGAAGATGGATACTTCTAGTTTTTTTGTTTATTTTTTTAAAATAAATTTTTATTTATTTCAAAGAGGAAGGGGGTGGCAGAGAGAGAGAAACGTCAATGATGAGAATCATTGATTGGCTGCCTCCTGCACACCCCACACTGGGGATTGAGCCTGCAACCCATACATGTGCCCTGACTGGGAATCAAACTGTGACCTCCTGGTTCGTAGGTCGATGCTCAATCACTGAGCCACCAGGTCTTTTGTGTGTGTGTTTTAAGAGTTGCCAAATATGTGGACTTTTTTTACGGGGGTCATTTACAAAGGGAAGAATCTTGATTCCCCCCCTCCTAACATTCATGTAATGAATTACATTAGTGGATTTGCTAATTATGAACCATACCTACATTTCTGGAATAAATCATACATAATTGTGGTATGTTATTCTTTTAGTGTAGTATGGAGCTTATATTTATTTCAGCTGTTTTTTGCATCTAAGTATAGTGTGGTGAGAATAGGATTAAGAGTGAAATAAGCTCTACCTATAAAGTAAGGAACAAATAAAATATCTTAATCTTCATTTACCTACAGGATAGAAATAACATTTCCTTTGTAGGATTGAGGGTATTATGAGGTTGATGTGTTGAACTCTACAGAGTAACCTGCCAATTCAGAGTTGAGTAAATATAGAACCATTAAAATGTAATTTTGCTTAATTTGAGTAAGATATTAATTCAGGTTGATAGCTAGGTTATAATCCAATAATGTTATTATGCTCTCCATATTTGTTTTCAGAGGTGTTTGGTTTTTTAAAAATCATTGTTATATTCAGTAACTGTTTTAATCTGTTGCATGCTTTGGCAATACCGGGTTTTCTTTCTAATGTAATTTGTGTGTTTTTTAATGTTTTCCAGCGACGAGTAGAACAGCCCCTCTATGGTTTAGATGGCAGCGCTGCAAAGGAGGTATCGGAGGAGCAGTCTGCTCTGCCAACCCTGATGTCAGTAATGCTAGCAAAACCTCGGCTCGACACAGAGCAGCTGGCACAGAGGGGAGCTGGCCTCTGCTTCACTTTTGTTTCAGTGAGTACTGAGCCTGAGTTTATGCAGATCCTTGTTATCCTGGAGCTCCTTGATGAAGTTAGAATAATTATTTTCGTAGCGGGAGATGACCTTTTTAACTCTCTCACTTCTAGAGGTAGTAGTGAGCTTCTTCTCAGTCTCCCTGGGTTCAGAGGGCTGAGAGAAACCGTTTTGTTAATGTCTGAACACATTGTGGGAAGAAAAATGCGATCTTAGGTTGACAAAGTAAAGAAAATATAGATCAAATTCCATAACAACCAGAAAACTTACAAGTAAAATTTCCAAACTACAGTCATCACTTATTTAAAGCAATATTCAAGTCAGTAAAATTTTAGCATGTAGTCAGGGATTCCATAGCTTGTTTACAAGCTGTTTCACCTCTGGTATTTGGGTGACCAACATGCTTGCCTTCTCTCAACTCTTCTGAGTGTTGGTATGGTTACTTTTTCCAGGAATATTTATCTGTTTGCTCTTTTCAGCTTGGTTCTTTCTCATTCCTTGAAGAACAAGAACTTGAAAGTTTGACCCCATTTTTATTTGTCAAATTATAATACAATTTGACTCTAAATTTTCTACTTTCTTGGTTTCTGTGACCTACCAAGTGTTTGTGACCAAGGATGGTATAAAGCAAGAGAAAGCCCCATTGCCCTATGCTTCCATTTTTAGGGACAATTTTCAGAGCTGAAGTCACCATTGGTTTAAATTTGTGTGCCTCTTACTGGTTCATTCTTTCCAGTTATAATCTAAGTTTCTTATTCTTCTCTTTTTTTGTTAATCCTCACCCAAGGATATTTTTTCCATTGACTTTCAGAGAGCGAGAAAGGGAAGGAGGGAGAGAGAGGGAAAAGGGGAAAGAGAAAGAGATGGAAACATCAATGTGAGAGAGACACATCTCTCCCTTCCTTTCTCTCGAAAATCAGTAAACATATCCTTGGGTGAGGATTTAGAAAAAAAGGAAAAATCTATTATATAAAAAGCCTGTGGTCATCACACCATCACGCCGTAATGACCGATCAGCAGGAGGCTGTATGCGCGGGGTGGGCAGGGCTGCATACACAGTGAGGCACACGTGGGTGGGCGAGGACTTGACTCTGGAGGACTTGACCAGAGGTGTGGGTGGTTTTCTGAGTCCTGCCTCTTGCGGCGGCGGCGGCGGCGGCGGCCACGGAACTCTTTCTGGGTCCCTCTGAGTCGTGGGATTCTGGGTCCTGGGTCTCACATGATTTCGCACATTAGGCCCCTAGTAAATATATAAAGTATCAGAAAAATTCACATGTGGAAAATACTACATTATGTAGTCCTCACAATATCCAATATTCCTAATTATGTCTGTGACCAGTTGTACTTTGTTGTTAGGTGCCATTTTCTTTATAAAAGGAATTTTGGGACGATAATGATTGTATATTCCTGAATAGTTGAATAATATTTAATCCTAAATTAGCCTTCTAAATTTAAAAATGCCTTAGAAGCCGTAGCTGGTTTTGCTCAGTGGATAGAGTGTCATTCTGCAGACTGAAGGGTCCCGGGTTTGATTTCGGTCAAGGGTACATGTCCAGGTTGCCCAGTGTGGGGTGTGCAGGAGGCAACCGATCAATGATTCACTCTTATTATTGATGTCTCTCTCTCTGTGTGTCTCTCTCTCCCTCCTCCTACCTTCCTCTCTGAAATCAATAAAAATAAAATATTTTAGAAATGCCCTGTAAATTGTGTATAAAAGTCACAGTCATTTCGGCTGGCATGGCCGAGTGATTGAGTGTTGACCTATGAACCAGGAGGTCATGGTCAATTCCCAGTCAGGGCACATATTCAGGTTGCGGGCTCAATCCCTAGTGTGGGGCCTGCAGGAGGCAGCTGATCAATAATTCTTTCTCATCATTGATGGTTCTGTCTCTCTGTCCCTCTCCCTTCCTCTCTGAAATAAATAAAGATAAATGTTTTTCAAAAGTCACTGTCAGCCCTAACCAATTTGGTTCAGTGGATAGAATGTCTGCCTGCGGACTGAAGGGTCTTGGGTTTGATTCCGGTCAAGGGCATGTACCTTGGTTGCAGGCACATCCCCAGTGGGGAGTGTGCAGGAGGCAACTGATCGTTGTTTCTCTCTCATCGATGTTTCTAGCTCTCTATCCCTCTCCCTTCCTCTCTGTTAAAAAAAAAAAAAGTCACTGTCAGCAAATAATATTATTAGAAATTAACTTGGATTTTGGGCTAGTGTGTGTTTATGGATAATGTTTGTGGATTTAGGAGACTACAGTAGTCCCCCCCTTATCTGTTCCAGGACCCTCAGATGATACCTGAAATTACAGATAGTATCAGTAGTACCTATACATACCTACCTTTTCATTTAAAGGAAACACTTGTTGGCATATCTGAATCGTGAGTGTCACTATTTGTGCTCTTTAGGCCATTATTAAGTAAGATAAGGGTTACTTGAATACAAGCACTGTAATACTTCGACAGTCAGATGGCTACTGAGTGACTAATGGTTCATAGTGCATACAGTATGGATACGCTGGACAAAGGGATGATTCACGTCCTGAGCGGGACAGCACACGATTTCATCACATCACTCAGAACAGTGTGCAATTTCAAACTTATGAATTGCTTATTTCTGAAATTTCCATTTAATATTTTCAGACCATGGTTGACCACAGGTAACAAACTGTGGATAAGGGGTACTACTGTATTCTGAATAGTAGTTCATAGTCCTTTCTGCCTGGAGTCACTAGCATCCCCTTGCTTCATTCACCAGCCTTTTCTGACAAAAGCATATTGAAATACAAGTGAAAGGGGCCTGTTATAACAGGAATAACTTTTAATTTACGCTTTTAAAAAATTCTTTTGTAAGCATTTGCGTTTTAAAAAAATACATCTTTTTTGATTTCAGAGAGGAAAGGAAAAGGGGAGAGAGAGAAATATCAATGATGAGAGTGAATCATTGATCGGCTGCCTCCTGAATGCCCCCTACTGGGGGGTTGATCCCTCAACCTGGGCATGTGCCCTTGACCGGAATCGAACCTGGACCCTTCATTCCACAGACTGATGCTCTATCCACTGAGCCAAACCAGCTAGGGCAGCATTTGATATTTTAAACTATTTCTAGGAACATGGTCCAAGCCACCATGTCTGGCTCTTGCTTCTCATTTGAATTGTTTTACTTTCTTCTTGGCTACATGGCCCTGACTTCTGCCTTTCATCAGAGTTCATTTTATATAGAGTTAATCATTTGCATTCATAGAAATGTTTGTGGAGGAAAATGCAAAACTGTGTTGTGATTGGTGATATACCTTTATTACAGGCTCAGCAAAACAGTCCCTCTTCTACAGGATCTGGTAACACAGAGCATTCCTGCAGCTCCCAGAAACAGATTTCCATCCAGCACAGACAGACCCAGGTAGATTGGCGAATGGTAAACAGAGGATAAAAAGATCTGCTTAGGAATAAATGCTAACCACATATAAAGTCTATGAGTCTTCCCTTTAATTCTCTGACTTTTTACCTCATTATTTTTATTAGTCTATTTAGAACTTATATTATGAGTACTTAAAGTCTTTTGGAAAGTGCTTTAACTTTTGAGGTGTTTCTTTTCCTTTCTGGTATGTTGCAGCAGAAGCGCTTATATTATAGCAAACTGTTGAGAACAGAGCACTCATTTGGAGACCTTTAGGCCTGAGTTCAAATTCTGTCTTTCCACCTCACACTATATTTTTAGGCCTCAATTTTCTTTAGTACAAATCATCTGTATAATGTGGTTGATTCTAATTATCTCAAACAATATATACAAAATGCTTATTAGGACAGTGCTCACAGTAGTCATCAATGAATGTTAATTTACTACTTTATGAAAGGAGTTAATTTATTCCTTGTACCTGTTCATTTGGCAAGACCTAGATAAACTTCTTTAACATGTGGCACACCAACATACTTTTCTCCTTAAACAGTCTTCAGAAACATTTTAAGTTAGTTAGAATGTTGTGAACAATCAAAGATATTATTTGCAAAGGATAGTGGATACATATCCTCTATTTTGTAATATTGAGCTAGCCAAATAATATACCAGGTTTTCTTGGCACTGTGCTGCCTTCAGGTCAGGGCAGGACGCTTGACAATCTAGGAGCATTTCTTAAGTCTTGAGTTATACAACCTTCAGGAACAGATTTTAATTTTATTTGAATTACCAGCCTTTGGGCAATTGAAAGATGGTTGAATATTCCCATAACTTTGATCTCTTCTAATTGTTCATTATTTCCACTAATTGTTCATTATTACCACTAGGTGGCGTGTTTGGGTCATGTCTTTCAGTTTCATTTCTAAAGTAGTATGTTTCTCTATTGTTCAATGCACAGAGATATTGAGAATTCATATATTTAATTCCAGTGTTAATATGTTTTTGAGGTGCAGGTGTAGCAGAATATAAAACTTAAAGAATGGGATGAGGAAAAGAGATTCAATTTCTTGAGCCATGTGATTCTTGGCTATTTGTGTTAGCAAGTGCCTTTTTGCCCCAGAAAAGCAATGAGAAAATGAGTGATGGCATGCAGTATTTTCAGACTAATTCTAAATTTTGTTTTGTATCTATAGTCTGACCTCACAATAGAAAAAATATCTGCACTAGAAAACAGTAAGAATTCTGACTTAGAGAAGAAGGAGGGAAGAATAGATGATTTGTTAAGAGTAAGTATTAAAATGTGGTAAGCACTGATTGATGTTATGTGTATTTGGCATATGTGCATATCATAGAGATGATTACTATAGCCAAAGAACAAAGTTAAATAATAAATATGGATATTTTCCTTTAATTCAAGGGAATCTGAGTAGCAAGCAGGATCAAACCTACATTCTAAGCACTATAAATGCCTTTAAATTGGAAATCTTATATTGTAGAATTTTAATATTATTTTATTGTTACTAGAGGCCTGGTGCACGACATTTGTGCACTGGGGGCGGGGGGTGTCCCTCAGCCCAGCCTGTGCCCTTTCACAGTCCAGGAGCCCTCGGGGGATGTCCAACTGATGGCTTAGGCCTGCTCCCAGCCAGGCTCCCACCACCGCCGCTGCGCTCGCCAGCCATGAGCCCAGCTCTGGCTGAGTGACGCTCCCCCTGTGGGAGTGCACTGACCACCAGGAGGCAGCTCCTGTGCTGAGCATCTGCCCCCTGGTGGTCAGTGTGTGTCATAGAGACCAGTTGTTCTGCTGTTTGGTTGATTTGCATGTTAGCCTTTTATTATATAGGACAGTGGTCAGCAAACTCATTAGTCAACAGAGCCAAATATCAATAGTACAACGATTGAAATTTCTTTTGAGAGCCAAATTTTTAAAACTTAAACTATATAGGTAGGTACATTGTTATTAACTTAATTAGGGTACTCCTTCAATCGCACTGTACCTGCGTGCCCGCACATGGTATTTTGTGGAAGAGCCACACTCAAGGGGCCAAAGAGCTGCATGTGGCTCGTGAGCTGTGGTTTGCCGGCCACTAATATAGGATTTTATAGAGAAAAAAGTAGGAGGGGGGTACGGGGGGCATCAATTTGTTGTCCCACTTATTTATGCATTGGTGGGTTGATTCTTATATGTGTCCTGACTGGGGATAAAACCTGCAACTTTGGTATATAGAGTCAACGCTCTAACCAATAAAGCAACCCAGCCAGGGCCTTAGTATTCTTGAATTTTAAAACTGTTTCACAGCCTGGGTTTTTTTATTTTGTATTTTTTATAATCTATTCATCTAAAGTTTTTTGTAAAATTTTTTACAAGAAAAATTTCAAAAATAGCTAATCTGGAATTTAAAAGATACCACTAGAAAATATACCAGGATATTTAAAATACATATTTTAATATGCAATTTGATATATTGACAGACTCATTCTTAAATTTTTTTAAATGTTTTTATTGTTGTTATAAAAGTAATACCTGCTTTTTAAAAAAAAAATTCAGAGAATGCTGAAAAATGTGGCATTCAAGGTAAAACATTTGATACATTTCCTTTAGTAATTTTGAGCCATTTGTAGTACTTATATAAATGCATATACATAAATATTGCTGATTTATAAATAAAATTGACTAACATTTTTCTCTTCTCTAGTGATTTAGAAAGAGGTAGGTTTGATCCTTATTTATACTAATGTGGTGGTTTTCAAACTGGCTCCATGAGGCCCTGAAGGTTCTATAGAAGAACCACTAGGGCTCCCATGACATAGCTGAGTAGGGGTCTGCTGCCTTGCACTTTGATTTTGATAATGTGGTCCATAGCACTCATAGAAGAACTAATGGGAAGAAATTATACTTATGGGGAGAGCAGACATTTGGAGATGGGAGCTTTTTTGTATTCTGGTCACTTTAAAATGAAGCCTGAAAAGTCTTAAAAATTGAGTGTTCTCTAATATTTTCCATGTGTGCTTTTTAATGTTTCAGAAGCACTTATTTCATTTGATTGGGAAATATCAGATTTTTTCCCATAATTCCAGCAAGTTATTATAAAGTAGCATTTATTTACCAAAAGAGTGGAGATCTTTTCTTTAACAGCAGAATAAATTCAGGAGTTTCAATTCAAAATTGATCTTGGGTTAGTGGTTCTTTCCTTCTCTGTTATTGTAGGAGGCTTGAATTTTTCAAAGTATTTACCCCATCCTTCTGGCCACAGCTAAATTAACTGTGTATTTACATTCTGGCATTCTTGAACCAGGACCTTGTATTCAGCTAGTTAGTTCTATCTTATGTGGGCATGGGTGTGCCTGGCTTTTCTGGTAAGAAACTCTGTGTACATTCATGTCTCCTTTTCTTTGGAAACAAGAATTAAAAAACAAAGAACAATTGAACTTAAAGAACTATATGTGTGTTTTTTACTATGTAATTTTTTTGTAAATGTTTAATCGCCCTTTGTAAGTATTTAATCTGTAAGTGCTGTAAAGTGCCTAATCATGCTTTTTATGTATTTTAAGCATGTCATATTTCATAGGGTTTTTTCCCTTTCGTTTTGTGATAATTGAGGCATATGGATGTACTAGATTTAGCTAGCTGTAACTGGCGTTTGGGAGGAGTAAAATATGATCAGTAGAAAAACAAGCTCACTTTTAGTAATAGAATTCATCTTTAATAAATAGATGATAAGTTTATTAAGAGAGAATAAAGAATTTAACATTTTTTAAGACTTCTTCGATCCTTAATTTTGCTTTTGATTTAACAACAAATGATTCTCTGATATCCCTAGAAACTTTTTTTGTATTTATCTTCCTTGGAGGTAATTAAAATGTTGTTTTCCATTGAAGGCCAACTGTGATTTGAGACGGCAGATTGATGAACAGCAAAAGATGCTAGAGAAATACAAAGAACGATTAAATCGATGTGTGACAATGAGCAAGAAACTCCTTATAGAAAAGGTGAGTGGTGAAAGGCGGCCAGGATACTACGTATCCCAAGGTGCTCAGTGTGTGTCATTGTTGTGGCTTCTTCTTACTCCTTACCTGGGATGAAAATATTTCAAACTAGAGCTTTTTAGGAAAAGACTTATTGTTTGATAATTAGAATTCTTTCTTGCTTGGATACTTGAACCAAGCATCCAGGGTGATAATTTGGGACATTCTTTCTGCTTTTTGGTTATGCATTGCTTTGAGTGTGATGTTGATTGGACAGAAACAGCTTGTCCTAGTTGAGTTTATTTGAGGTGTTGGTTCCCTAAATTCTTTTATTTAAATTTTAATTTATTGATTAGAGGGGGAGGGATAAAAGTGGGGGAGGGAGAGAGAGAGAAAGAGAGATTTACCTACAACCTTGGCATATAGTTGAGCTACCCGATTGGGCCTTTTATCTATCTGTTGAAGTGTGGATTCTATTATAAACATTTAACAATAGTTACATTTCCATTTCAGAGATGGTATTTGGAGTAATGTAAATATATAATAATGTTATAATTAAGTGCTTTGTGCTGTAAAATAATTATGTTGGTATATCCTTGTATGTGATTAATTGGCTCTGTCCTTCGTAGTTGATTAGTTGTAACTTGCTTTTAATAGTTATTACTAACTTCTTTTTGAAAGGTTTTTTTTTATTATATTCCCAGTACTTATTTATCTTACATCAAAAGCTTTAATATGGCAGAACTTACTAATGAAATTATTACAAGGTAGAGGTTTGAGGCAGCCTGGTTACTTATGCTTAAAATCTTTGGAATGTTGTTAAAATGACAGGGAACAGTGATAAAAGTGAAGTGATTATGCTGATGTCAAAGATACTGGGAAATTTTGCTTCATCTTTTATTTTTTATTTTTTAATTATTTATTTTTAATCCTTACCTGAGGATATTTTTTCCATTGATTTCTAGAGAGAGTGGAAGGAAGGGAGGAGGGGGAGAGAGAGAGAAACATGGATTGGTTGCCTCCCACAGGCCCCCCTAACAGGGTTGGGGAAACCTGTAACAGTGGTACATGGCTTTGGGAATTGAACCCGAGACCCTTTGGTCTGTGAGCCCATGCTCTAATCACTGAGCAAAACCAGCCAGGACTGCTTCATCTTTTTATTTATTTTATAATAAGGAAGCCACTTTTCCATTTTTATGACAAGGTAGATGTTAATACAGAGAATTTATTTAAAGTTTTAGGTTACTTCCTAAGGTCAATGTAGATTTAGCCAGTTGTACTAAACTTTGCACAGTATCGTACAAAAAATTATGCTATATATGAGTTCTCATAGGAAAATGAAATGATTTTCTATTCTTTTCTTCTAAGTCAAAACAAGAGAAGATGGCATGTAGAGATAAGAGCATGCAAGACCGCCTGAGATTGGGCCACTTTACCACTGTCCGACATGGGGCCTCTTTTACTGAACAATGGACAGATGGTTATGCTTTCCAGAACCTTATCAAGTAAGTTAATTTGTGCTGATTAAATTGAGAATTGACAACTTGGTTTGTATTTTTTAAGTTTTCTGTAATTGTAGTCATTAATAATTCTAGTAGTTAGTGATAGTCTTCGGTCAGTTTCAGCCATCACATGTGTTAAAAAATGTAGGGAAAATCCTGAAAAAATTAAACAAGTAATCAAAGGAATCAAAACAAGTCTTACATTAAAGGTTAAAAAAATAAAAATTGCCAGAAATTCAAAATCAAGGTGTTGCCAGGAGCATACTCCCTCTGAAATCTCTAGAGAGGACCCTTCTTTGGCATTTTGTACTTTCTCCCTTGGGTGGTGCATTTCACAGTTCCCAGTAGATATCTATAATAATAAAAGTGTAATATGCTAATTAGACCAGACGTCCTTCCAGACAAAGCAGGACCTGCGCGGAAAGCCCGGGTCCTGGGTGCCTGCTGGCGGCCGGAGGGAAGCCCAGGTCCCAGTTGCCAGAGGGAAGCTGGTGCTGGAAGCCTGGGGAAGGAAGATCTATTCTTGCATGAATTTCGTGCATCGGGCCTCTAGTAGAACATAAATCCTGGGAATCTTTAAAAATTTGTATCTGGTATATTTAGGTACTAGCTATAGAGGACTGCTTAAACATTTTTTGGTGAATGTGCATTGTTCTTTACTGCCTCCTGCTTGTTATATATATAATATGGTTGTGGTCTGAAATAACAGTTTTGTTGTTGAAGGTGCCTGTATTCTTTTCTTTGGGCTTCCGTAACAAAATACCACAAACTGGGTGGTTCAGAACAAATTTATTCTCTCACAGTTCAGGAGGCTGAACTTCTTTTTGTAGAATGACAGAATCTGTTGGGTTTTTGTTTTTTTACCAGTTCTCAAATGAAATCTCTTCTACCCTCTGAAGCCTCTAGCGAGGATCCTTCTTTGGTGTTCTGTGGCTTGTGGCAAATAGCTACTTCGATCTAGGTCTCCATCTTCACATTTTGTTCCCCCATGTGTCTCTGTGTCTTCTCTTTTTTTCTTGTAAAAACAGCAGTCATATTGGAATTAGGGCCCACCCTACACCAGTGTGACCTCATTTTAATTAAATGCATCTCCATGACTCTATTTATCTGTGGTACTGGGGGTGAGGACTTTCACATATATTTTAGATGACACAGTTCTACCCGTAATGGTGCCAAAGACTGATTGTCTTGTTTTCTTTTACGGGCAATGGCTTTTGAAATAGGGTTATTTAGATTTGAGTGAGATGGATTTGTTAGGTCATTTGTACTTTTGTAAAAGATGGTGGAAAATACTCTTTCCATGGGTGATGAAGATCCAACACTCTAAAATTGATGGTATGCAAGAAATATTTAAGGCTCAACTGTATAAAGGCACTGTCATATGTGCTGGTAGTAGAAGGGATGATAAGACATGGTTCTTGTTCTAAGAGAATTTATAGTTTATTGACACAATCCAGACTTTATCCTCTCAAAATAAACCATAATGAGTATCACTGATAAACTGTCTTTAGATAACTTTTATTTGTAAGTATAAATAGGTAAGTAGTTTTAAGAACATGAGGAATTAATGTAGGAATCCTTATTATATATAACATTGATCTCTGCTACATCAATTTTCATGTCAAGGTAAGCTATTTTATCCTTATATTGTACAGTTTAAGATGCCCCGAAGATATTTTGGCATCAGTATACTACCCTTTGTTTATGGTTTATATATATGTTGACTATGGGACTGGTAATCTGTGGAGTTTGAATGATTCTCCCACTATAGTTGATAGTTTAATTTAGATATTGTCTGGTTATCTCCAGAGACTGCAGAGTACCTTGTACTCATGGCCCCTGAAAGGGTAGAAATGAGCTAAAGATATTTTTTTTACCAATTTTTTTTTTTTAGGAAACTCTTGTTCAGAGAAAGTAAATTATTTGTTGAGTCAGAAGGAAGATTGTGATTTTACCTAAAGATTCTGTGTCTTAATCCAGAAATTTTTTAAGCCACAAATTATTTTATGCATATATTTTGGAGGGGGAAGCATATCTCCAATGATAGTTAAAAATTTTTTTTTTCAGACAAGCATAAAACTCTTTAATTAAAATTGTCAAATCTGCTGTTAAATTGATATCTAATCAGTGATCCAGCAAAGGCATTGTATTATCAGATGGTTAGTTACTTGCAGTACTCAGATTAGGTTAACCTTGTTTAAAGTATTGCCCTTCTGGTTGCCATTCTTCCAAGAAAGATATACTGAATCCAGAAAAGTTGTATAGGGACTGACAACTGCTGTGTTCAGAAGAGATTTCATTTGAGACCAGGTTAAAAAATAGATTATGTCATTCTATAAAAATTAAGATTAGATAAAAAAAAAAGGGGGAAATCGTATCTAGCATTTGGCTGTCAACTATGACAGGTAATTTAAAGAGTTTAGCCTGTTAAATAAATGGTTAATCCCAAATCTTGATATATTTTTACATACCAAGATTATAAACCTTAATATTTGTTAGGTGGGGGAATACATAAGAGAAAGTGATTTTCTTATATTGGTATTTTTATTGACTCCTAATTTGTAAACATGTTTAGAAAAATTAGACATCTTATTAGGAAATAGTCTAATGATGTTATTTAGATGTCTGGAGTCTTTTTATATGTTTTTTATTCATTTAATATACCATTTCTTAGGGAGTTTTTATTAGTTACAAGGCTTCATTGTGCTTTTTCTGAAGGTACTTGTTTTTAAAAACTTAGTATAGGTTTTACCATTTCAGTAAGTGGGAATGACTTAGAGCTGTTTTCTTAACTTTTAAAAAGGCATCAGAAAATTCTTTCTTTTTAGTCAGAAAATGAGGTCAGAGTAGAAATTTGATAATTTTCCTTCCTACCCACTTTTCTACTCTGAAAATAATCATAACTAGTGTCTTAAAGCAGACTCATTCTAAATAAATCTTTCTACTATCAATTATTTGGCTGTTTCAAACTGAAGTTAAAATCAAATCGCTACTTGATTTTCTGAAGTCTATTAAATATGCAGGTAACAAAGATATTTGTTGTATTCTATAGCCATGTTAAATTTTTTTGACCTTCTTTATCTTTTATATCTCCAGGCAGCAGGAAAGGATAAATTCACAGAGGGAAGAAATTGAAAGACAGCGGAAAATGTTAGCAAAGCGGAAACCTCCTGCCATGGGACAGGCCCCTCCAGCAACCAATGAGCAGAAACAGCGGAAAAGCAAGACCAACGGAGCTGAAAATGAAACGTATGTTCTTTATTGATATGAAATACCACTTACCACTTTCTCCCCTAAAACACAAAACTATTGAATGCCACTGGAAAAACATGATAAATTATGGAGATTTCTAGCCTTAAGCTTTGTTTTTAGCTACATTAATGGATTTGCTCAAGTCATATAAAGGTAACTAATTTTTTTAGCTTGATCTTATTTAGGAAGTTTTGAATGAGAAGAAAAGTAATGTCACTTGACTTGACATCATGATCTTTGGCCACTGTTATAACAAATGTGATGTTGTTGTGGTATTGCTTATGTGTGATTGGCTCTAGGTTATGGTAAGTTGGTATCATCTTATGGGGGTTACCTGGCTACTATTTCAGACTGAAGAATGCACAACTGAAAAATGATCTTTACGTAGATCATTTGATCTAAAATGATCTAAAGAGCACTTGGTTTTTTTTTTGGGGGGGGGGGGCTTGTTTTGTGTTTAAAGAGCACTTGTTAACAGCCACAAACTTAGGAATAAACTCAGAAAAAATAGGTATTATTTTAGGAAAAGAACATTTTCCCAATAAGCCAAATCTTGGTATTACCAATATTTTCTTGTTGTGGGGTACCTAAGGAAAACACCGGTATCTTAAATTGCATCTTTTTTTCACTGCAAATCAACAATTAGTACATAGGAAGGGTAGAATATCCTGAGCACAGATATCTTCCTTTTCCACTCCCATCTCATGTTAGAGTTCCCTCTTTGATCATTGAATTCTTTTTTTTTTCTTCAATAAATCTTTATTGTTCAGATTACTGGTGTTCCTCTTTTTGTTTTCCCCCTATAGCTCCCCTCCACCTGATTCCCCACCCCACCCTACCCCATGCCCTTATCCCCTGCCACTATCTTCATCCATAGGAGTAAGATTTTTGTCCAATCTCTTCCCGCACCACTCACACCCGCTTCCCCCTGAGAATCGTCAGTCCACTCCCTTTCTATGTCCCTGATTCTATTATATTCACCAGTCCATTCTGTTCTTCAGATTTTTTACTTACTTGATTTTTAGATTCACTTGTCGGTAGGTATGTATTTGCTGTCATTTTGTTGTTGATAATTTTTATCTTTACCTTTTTCTTCTTAAAGAATACCCTTCAGCATTTCATGTAATCCTGGTTTGGTGGCAATGAACTCCTTTAGCTTTTTCTTGTTATGAAGCTATTTATCTGACCTTCAACTCTGAATGATAGCCTTGCTGGGTAGAGTAATCTTGGTTGTAGGTTTTTGCTGTTCATCACTTTGAATATTTCTTGCCATTCTCTTCTGGCCTGCATAGTTTCTGTTGAGAAATCAGCTGACAGTCGTATGGGTACTCCCTTGTAGGTAACTAACCGTTTTTCTCTTGCTGCTTTCAAGATTCTCTCTTTGTCTTTTGCCCTTGGCATTTTAATTATGATGTGTCTTAGTGTGGTCCTCTTTGGATTTCTTTTGTTTGGGGTTCTGTGCGCTTCCTGGACTTGTAAGTCTATTTCTTTCACCAGGTAAGGAAAGTTTTCTGTCATTATTTCTTCTAATAGGTTTTCAGTATTTTTCTCTCTCTCTTCTTCTGGCATCCCAAAAATTCAGATGTTGGTACGCTTGAAGTTGTCCCAGAGGCTCCTTACACTATCTTCAGATTTTTGGATTCTTTTTTCTTTTTGTTTTTCTGGTTGGGTGTTTTTTGTTTCCTCATATTTCAGATCTTTGGTTTGATTCTTGGAGTACGTTGATCTACAGTTGAGTTTCTGTATATTCTTTATTTTAGACAGTGTATGCTTCATTTCTGACTGGTCCTTTTCCATTTTTTTGGCATTCTCATTAAGGTCCTTGAAGGTCTCACTAAGCTCCTCAGAGGTGTCATCAAGTTTCTCGGCGGTTTTTAGAAGATTCTTGAGTAACCTTATAAATGTGGTTCTGAACTCTATGTTGTCCAGTAGTTTGCTTTCCTCCGTTTCTTTCATTCGTGACATGTTTCTTTGTTTCCGCATTTTGCTGCTTCCCTGTGTTGATGGAGTGGCTTTGTGTGGTAGGTGACCTATAGGGGGCAGTAGCTCAGCCTCCCCAATCACCTGATGTGGACGCTCTTGGTACACCCCTTTGTGGGCTGAGTGCAAAGTCTTGGTGTAGTTAAGCCTTAATTGCTGTTGGTACGCTGGGAGGAATTGACCTCTAGGCCATTCAGCTGTGAGGACTCGCTGTGTCTATAAGAACTGCTGTGCTGGAGACACGCTTATGGTGCAGGACTTGTTTCAGTGGGGCTTTGGTGCTCGCTGAGTCTGCCTCTTGAATGTGTCACTTATGGATGTGAGTAGTTGAACTCTGGTGTCGTCTCACACTGACCACTAGGTATACTGGCTTCTGGATCTCCAATGGGGTGCAGGTCAGCTATTGTCTGAGTCCACCCAGCAGGAGCTACAGCGAGAGCTACAGTTTTCTCCTCTTTGCTTGGGGTTTGGAGGTTTTGGAGCTGTCTGATCCGGGCTGCAAGTTTGATAGGTTAACCTGCCATAGGGCAGGCCTTTCTTATGCTAAAACTGCTGCTTGGAGCTTGGGTGGGTTTGTAGGTTGTGTGGGGCGGGGTCTCAGGGCGTCACTAGGCTAGGGCGTGGCAAACAGCGATGGCTGTTAGTTAGCCGGCTTTGTGTCTCCAACTGCGTCCCGTGCCCCAGCGCAGTAAATAATTATTCTTGCATGCAGCTCTGCAAGCAGGCCCCCCTCACTTTCTGACCCGGTGTTAGACAATCCAGATTCTCCCCATAGGAGTTTGGGTCCCCCTGTCTTCCCAGAAACTGTATTTCAGAGTAATCGGGGGCTTGTCTCCCCTTTGGGTTGAAAAAAGCAACGCCTGCTGCCAGCCCAAATCCCGTGCCTCCGTACCTCAGCTTTTCAGCGCTTGTGCACGTCTCAATGTTCTTTTCTCTTTCCTTCTAGTTGTAGAACTTCCACTCAGCCAGCTTTCCCGTGGTTCTGGGTGATAGACGTTTTGTCTTTTAGTTGTAGTTTTGAAATTGTTGTGCGAGGCAGCAGTTTAGGTGTTTACCTACGCCACCATCTTGGATTCTCCTGATCATTGAATTCTTAAACACGAAGAGAATCTTCCTCTGGGACAGGAGTTGACAAACTTTTTCTTTAATGGGCCAGTTAGTAAATATTTTAGGCTGTGCAAGCTAGAGATTTTCTTTTGCAAATTCTCAACAGAGTAGCCTGAAAGCAGCTCTAGATAATACGTAAATGAATGGGTGTGGCTGTGTTCCAATAACACTTGATTTACAAAAAGAAACTGTGAACTGAATGGCCCGCTGGCTGAATGTAGTTTGCCAACTAGACAGGAACTACCAAATAGTTAGAATTTGTGTGGGAAATAAACTCTATATATTACTTACCTATTTAAAATATTTCTTATGCTTGCATTTAAGTCATCAACTGTTGTTAAGAGGCTTTCAATCGAATTAAAAAGGAAAACCAAAGCTCTACAGATAATAGTGTAGGCAATAAATATCTATAGAATTGATGGTAGCCATAAAGTTGGTTTCTGAACTGGAGATTTGAAGTTTAAAAAATATATATTTTTTATAGAATTAGTCATTGCTGTTGTTGTAATTGGTATACTTATAGTGGCTACATTGGTTTTTCAGGGGTAAAAGAATTTTTGTAAAGCTGTCATTGTGGGATTCTTTAATTGAAAATAAGGTCTAAAGATAGCCACAAATAGCATATAATAATATTGTATGATTTATTAATTGTTATGTCTTTGGCCTTTTATGTTTTCATATCAATTCACAAAAACATATTAACCCATAAACACCCTCAAGTATAATACTTATATTACACCATTGTTAAAAGTCCATGACATTCCAGAAATGTATCTTCAATCCAGTGAGAAAGATTGCTTAACAGCAATCCTCACCCCATACATACTTTTGATGTGTTGGGGAGCCTTTTCTTTGACATTCATTTAGTAAGTCTATGTTAAATGCTTATTATATACTCCGCTCAGGTCTGGACTCTCAGGCTACAGAGCTAAAGGATACAGCCCCATCCATAGCAGTTCAGTTTATTTAAGAAAAATGAACAGATGAACAAGTTAATAATTACATTAAGTATAGTTATAAAAATATGCACAGTGAATAAGCTTGGAAAACATCTTCACTCTTTTTTTCTGTAAAATAAATCTTTATTGTTCAGATTATTACAGTTGTTCCTCTTTTTCCCCCCCCCATAGCTCCCCTCCATCTGATTCCCCACCCCACCCCATGCCCTTACCCCCCGCCACTGTCTTCATCCATAGGTGTAAAATTTTTGTCCAATCTCTTCCTGCACCCCTCACACCCCCTTCCCTCTGAGAATTGTCAGTCCACTCCCTTTCTATGTCCCTGATTCTATTATATTCATCGGTCCATTCTGTTCATCAGATTTTTTATTCACTTGATTTTTAGATTCACTTGTTGGTAGGTATGTATTTGTTGTCATTTTGTTGTTCATAATTTTTATCTTTACCTTTTTCTTCTTCCTCTTCTTAAAAAATACCCTTCAGCATTTCATATAATCCTGGTTTGGTGGTGATGAACTCCTTTAGCTTTTTCTTGTCTGTGAAGCTCTTTATCTGACCTTCAATTCTGAATGATAGCTTTGCTGGGTAGAGTAATCTTGGCTGTAGGTTCTTGCTGTTCATCACTTTGAATATTTCTTGCCACTCCCTTCTGGACTGCATAGTTTCTGTTGAGAAATCAGCTGACAGTCATATGTGTATTCCCTTGTAGGTAACTAACTGTTTTTCTCTTACTGCTTTCAAGATTCTCTCTTTGTCTTTTGCCCTTGGCATTTTAATTATTTTTCTTGGTGTGGTCCTCTTTGGATTCCTCTTGTTTGGGGTTCTCTGCACTTCCTGGACTTGTAAGTCTATTTCTTTCACCAGGTAGGGAAAGTTTTCTGTCATTATTTCTTCTAATAGGTTTTCAATATTTTGCTCTCTCTCTTCTTCTGGCACCCCAATAATTCAGATGTTGGTATGCTTAAAGTTGTGCCAGAGGCTCCTTACACTATCTTCATATTTTTGGATTCTTTTTTCTTTTTGTTTTTCTGGTTGGGTGTTTTTTGTTTCCTCATATTTCAGATCTTTGGGTTGATTCTTGGGGTCCTTTGATCTACAGTTGAATTTCTGTATATTCTTTATTTCAGACAGTGTATGCATAATTTCTGACTGGTCCTTTTCCATTTTTTTTTGACATTCTCATTAAGGTCCTTGAAGGTCTCACTAAGCTCCTTGGAGGTCTCATCAAGTTTCTCGGCAGTTTTTAGAAGATTCTTGAGTAACCTTATAAATGTGGTTTTGAACTCTGTGTCCAATAGTTTGCTTTCCTCCATTTCTTTCATTTGTGACATGTTTCTTTGTGTCCGCATTTTGCTGCTTCCCTGTGTTGATGGAGTGGTTTTCTGTGGTAGGTGACCCAGTGGTTCAGCCTATCACCTGAGGTGGACACTCTTGGTGCACCCCTTTGTGGGCTGAGTGAAAGTTTTGGTGTAGTTAAGCCTTGATTGCTGTTGGTACACTGGGAGAAATTGACCTCCAGGCCAATTGTCTGTGAGGACCCGCTGTGTCTATAATGGAAGAACTGCTGTGCTGGAGACACGCTTATGGGGCAGGACTTGCTTCAGTGGGGCTTTGGTGCTCACTGAGTCTGCCTCTTGAATGTGTCACTTATGGATGTGAGTAGTTGAACTCTGGTGTCGTCTCACACTGACCACTAGACACACTAGCTTCTGGATCTCCAATGGGGTGCAGGTCAGCTACTGTCTGAGGCCACCCAGCAAGAGCTACAACGAGAACTACCATTTTCTCCTCTTTGCTTGGGGTTTGGAGGTTTTGGAGCTGTCTGACCAGAGCTGCAGTTTGTTAGGTTAAGCTGCGATAGGGCAGACCATTTATATGTAAAAGCTGCTGCGTGGAGCTTGGGTGGGTTTGTAGATTGTGCGGGGCAGGGTCTCAGGGAGTCACTAGGCTAGGGCGTGGCAAACAGCAATGGCTTCCAGTCAGCCGTCTCTGCATCTCCGCTTCCAAGTCCCCGCACCCCGTGCCCCAGCGCAGTAAAAAATGCTGTGTACACCTCTGCAAGGAAGTCACCCTCACTTTCCGACCCGATGGCAGACAGTCCATCTTCTCCCCGTAGGAGTTTGGGTCCCCAGTGTCTCCCCAGAAACTGTATTTCAGAGTAATCGGGGCTTGTCTCCCTTTGGGTTGAAAAAAGCAGCGCACCCAGTCGCCCGCCGCCAGCCCGATTCGCGCGCCTCCGTACCTCAGCTTTTCAGCGCTTGTACACGTCTCAATGCTCTTTTCTCTTTCCTTCTAGTTGTAGAACTTCCACTCAGCCAGCTTTCCCGTGGTTCTGGGTGATAGACATTTTGTCTTTTAGTTGTAGTTTTGAAATTGTTGTGTGAGGCAGCAGTTTAGGTGTTTACCTACGCCACCATCTTGGTTCTATCACATCTTCACTCTTGTAGCTCTGAATATTTTAAAACTAAAAGTAAAAAATACTTTCTTTAAAAAAAATCTAAGTAGGAACCCAAACTTGAAAGATTTTTCCAGGAAAATATTGTACACATTAATGTGATGATTGTCTTCTTTCGTGTATTTACTTTGTGAAGGGACTCTTCCTCCAGTGTTACTTGGAAATTATTTAACTCTAGTGCATAAAGCCATTGGGGTAGGAGTATAAAGAAGGCATAGGCAAAAAAAAAAAAAAAAGAAAAAGAAGAAGGTGGCAGCATAGGTTATTTCCTTTCCATAGAACAATAATTAGAATTTAATCTAGGTCAATAGTATGTCAATAAATAGTTGCCATCTGGAATTCTGTGTAAAATCGAAGCTGGAAGGCATTCGGTCCAGTTTTTAATTAGCGTATCAGAGACTTGGCTCATTCCTTGGGCCAGAAGCCAAAAACAGTCTTCTGGAGTCTTGGAGTGAGTCACATTATCCTTTCCTGGTATCAAACCTATTTCAGGCAGAGAAAGCATACTTAGCTATGATTTTTCATTTCTCCCCTTTTTATTGTTTTACTTTTATTTTTTTAAATGTTTTTTATTGATTTCAGAGAGAGGAAGGGAGAGGGATAGAAACATCAATGATGAGAGAGAATCATTGATTGGCTGCCCAAAACCCAGGCATGATCCCCTCACCAGAATTGAACCATGACTTCCTGGTTCATAGGTCGATGCTCAACCACTGAGCAACACCAGCCAGGCTCCCTTTTTTATTTTTAATCCTCACCTCGGATATTTTTTTTAAATTGATTTTGAGAGAAACAGAGAGAGAATGAGACCTCAATTGGTTGCCTCTGAGTATCAAACCTACAAACTAGGTGTGTGCCCTGACCAGGAATCAAACCACCTTAGCCATCTGACCAGGGCTCTTCCTTTTTTTACTCGTGTGATATAAAGTAATAGGTATAAGTATTTCTGCAATTACGAAGAGATAGGCATAATTCTTCTGTTAGATGTGTTTCTTCTTTTTACTCTTATTTTCTTTTAGTCGGACCTCAAAGGCTCTTTTTATTTATATATATATATATATATATATATATATATATATATATATATTTTTTTTTTTTTTTATTTTGATTGATTTTTTTACAGAGAGGAAGGGAGAGGTAGAGAGAGAGTTAGAAACATCGATGAGAGAGAAACATCAATCAGCTGCCTCCTGCACACTCCCTACTGAGGATGTGCCCGCAACCAAGGTACATGCCCTTAACCAGAATCGAACCTGGGACCTTTGAGTCCGCAGGCTGACGCTCTATACACTGAGCCAAACCGGTCAGGGCTCAAAGACTCTTTTTGTAGCTCTTCCTGGTTGATAGGATAGCTGTTTCTTCTTTCTCCTGCTATTTAGAATATATCTGAACAGGGACATCTAAAACTTTGAATTATATGTGTATGCTTCTAGAATGTGAAGAGGGTGAAGATGGAGGAGTATCTTACATGCTTACTCTTGAGATATGAGCATGCGAATGGGGTAGGTGGAACATGAACAAGTGATTACCCATCAAGTCAGCCCTTTGAGAATTTTGTTTAAATGGCATTTTACAAATTATACCTTCTTTTCACATTCTCATTTAATAGCCACAACACTTTTGTTAAATAGGTATTATTACTTGCTGCATTTTTAGGAAACTGAGACTCAAGAGGTTAAAGTTGCTTGCCCAAGGTCACATGACCCAAGTTGCACTTTGAACCTTAGCCCTCAAACTCCAGATTCTAGACGTTCTTCTCTTTGTTATTATAGTATCAAAGTCTGAGAGTTATCAAAAATAAGCAGATCTGTTGGCTTATTATTTTGCCCTTTAAAACAATTTAGACATAATTTTTGGCTACCTCTCCTAAAGGATTCTCATCTGAGTTATGTTTGGGGCAAAACTAATGCTATAAATAATGTAAAATTATAGCACTTTATTTTTTCATTTTTACAATTTAGACTTCTGGCTTTGAAGTCCTTCTTTGACATCACATCTGATAAATCACAGAAGTTTTCTCGTTTCAAAGGACTGACTGCAAGATAACTGTCTTTTAGTCGTTTTAACAGACTAAATATACTGTATAGCATACTTTGGCATTTCTCTTTAAATATACGCACTATGATTTCAAATAACTTACTGAAATTTCTACCATTATTTTCCAGGTTAACATTAGCAGAATACCATGAACAAGAAGAAATCTTCAAACTCCGATTAGGTCATCTTAAAAAGGTAAATATAATGAGAAGTGCAATTTTTAGTTTACATTTGGTGTGGAAATAAGTTGGTTATTTGGGCAAATGTATTGGTTTCATGTACCTGCAGAAATCTCATGATATTTTAAATCACATAGCAGCTCTTACCTTTTGCCTAAACTGGTTAAGAAGAGAAGGTCTTGTATCAACCTTGTAACACAAAGGCACCTACACAGAATTTGTTATTGGCAATGTTCACAGAAGCATCTTAGATGTAGATTGCTCATCTTTTTAATTCAGCAGCTCACACATTTTTGGTGGGTGCTGCTTATGGTGATAATGGTCAATAAGCATTTTAATAAACTGCTATTGATAGGTGTTTGTCCCCCCCACACACACACCGGATTCTCAGATCTTGTTAAATTAGTAAAACTTAAAGCACCAAGTATAATCCATACTTGCAGAACAGAACCAGATGAAGGACCTGGTTTTTGTTTAAAAAAAAAAGAAAGAAAGGATTGCATTTATCTATATGTACATGCACAAAATGTTCCTGAAAACTTTAGATAAGAAACTTAACAGTGGTTACATCTGAGGAGTGGTCTAGAGGGGAGGGAGCAAGGGGCAGAGGACTCTTACTTTTTCTACTGTAATCCTTTGTATGGTTTGAATTTTATTTATTATTTTGTTATAGGCTTTGTTTTTATGACAAAAAGTCTAGTTCTTTTAAAAATATTTTTTAATGCAAAACATCTTGCTTTAGCTTTTCATGAGAGCGCTGTCTGCTGTTGTTTTTGAAATGAGATTCTGGAAAGGTAACATTTCTTGTGTTCTGAGCTCCTTTCCTTTTTACTTTAGGAGGAAGCAGAGATCCAGGCAGAGCTGGAAAGGCTAGAAAGGGTTAGAAATCTACATATCAGGGAACTAAAAAGGATACATAATGAAGATAATTCACAGTAAGCAATTTGGGGGTATACTGGCTTGAAGACTGCTGAGCACTTTCTGACATGGATTAGAACAGCAATTTTCAACCGGTGTGCCACAAGAATTTTTAAAACATGCAATACCTGATTATTTAGTCAGGGGCACTGACCTCTTAGATTGTCAAATAAAAAATAACTGCCAGCACAACAATAACTGTCTGGTGTGAATAAATCAAAATTATACCTATTTTATTTCAGATTGGTAAAATACATTTTTTGGTGTGCTGCAGAATTTTAGTAATCAGTTTGTGCCATGAGATGAAAAAAATTGAAAATTGCTGGTCTAGAATGATGTTTTTGATTAATATAAATTTGGTAAATTGATTCCATGCTGTATTTCGTTTTATTGTAGGATGTAATACAGTTTTATGAACAAAATAATGGTTTGCTTTAGTTTAAATATATATAAAATTAGTAGATTTATCTGTTAAATATATACCTATACATGTAGTATATTTCCCCATAGAGGTCACTAAAACAATATAGATTTGTAGTGTAAATGGTTAGGATACACTGCCTGTTTAGATTTACCTACAGAGCCTTACAAAAGAGAAGGATGGGTAACATAATGGAGTTGTGGAAAGATTATTGAATTGACACCCCATTTCTGAATGACCTTTAAGAGCCATTTGGCCATTGAGATTTTAAGCAAGACTCTGTTAAGTTCAGCACATTAATTTAGATAAATGCCCACCTTTGTTTATAAGTCATTTAAGAGACTGAAACTGTGAAAAATAGATAGCAAGTGGGAAATGACTTCTATCTGTAATCTGTTCCTTCCCCCATATTTTGGACTCTGAAATATGAGTTTTTGACATAGCTATAACTTGTGTATTTTTGTTTGCCAGTGTGAGCCATGGCCTTTTTCAGTAAAGTGCCAGCAACAGCTGTTATTGAGCACTCTCTCTTTGTCAGCTTAGTGCTAAGTGTCCTTGTGTTCTGTCATTTAATCTTCACAGTAATCTGGTAAGGTAGGTCATCTTCGAAACATAGATCTGGAAACAGGCTTAGAAAAAGTCAGTTAACTTGACCAGAGACCCATAACTAGTGGCCCAAATGAAGAGTTAAACTTAGGTCTGTCTGTTTCCAAAGTTAATTATCATACAGTAATGTCACGTCTCTCCACAGGCAATCTGCTGTCTTAAAATGAAAATAATTTCAGGATTACTAGTGGGGCTATTTAAGATGAAGAACTAGGTAGAAATACTTTTAAAGTTATTTTTGCCAGAATCTCTTATTTTTTTTTAGTAAACAGCACAAGCTAGTATCCTTTATGGGGAAAACAGTTACAGCATGAAGACTTTTTGCATTATTGAGAGATGAATGCACATAGAACATGTGACTCACTTTATAATCAGATCTGTTTTTAAGCCCATGTAAAATATCTGGGAGTTTTATTTTATGTAGTTACGTAATGGTGGGAGCATGTGGCCCTTGAATGGTTTGGAGGAAATGAGTAACACAGTTTAAAAATCCCTCATCTAGTGTAGTCCCCTCCCCCACCCCTCATTTTATAGCAGGGCAGGAAGGGGGGAGGCCAACAAAAGTCACAGGTCTAATTGTGGCTATGCGGATACTGACACCTATGTCTCATGGCTCTACAGCTAATGCTTTTCATTGTAATCATGCTGTATCATTGAATTATATAATAATTATATATGTATGTTATATATTCCCTGTTTCCACAGATTTAAAGATCATCCAACGTTAAATGACAGATATTTGTTGTTACATCTTTTGGGTAGAGGAGGTTTCAGTGAAGTTTACAAGGTAAGTTTGAGAACTGAGCAAAAAGACTAAGGGTTAAATCACTGATTAGTACCAAGTTGGAGGACATTTAGAATAGTGATAATTATGTGTTGATAACTAATGGTTGAAATTTAAAACTTTAAGAATCTGTATCTTTGGGAGAACTGCTTTTAATAAACTTTAGTGACTAAGCAAGAAACAATATTTTACCCTGTTTTCAAGTTTCAAAAAATAAGTAAATAAAAAAATGTTTTAAACAGGAAGGGAAAACAACACTAATATCTGGGTAGTGGAATTATGTGATTTTTATTCTCATAAAATATTTTTAACTGAATAGATGTGTTACAGATAATTCTTACTTGAAAAACTGCTTTTTGCTGTTCTCATCTTCTAAGTCAGAGTTTTTAGCAGCACTGGCATTTTGAAGGAGGGTCCTGGCTTAGAGTGCTTCCATTGGGCCAGCAAAGTACAGATTCCTATGCCTCCAACAGATTTTTACTAAATGAAGAAATCAGCTAGTTTATAGCTGCAGATTCTAATATATTCACCAGCCAAGGCCTCCTTTTTGTGACTGGCTTATTAGACTTAGCATAGTATCCTCAAAGTTCATCCATGTTGAAGCACGTGCCAGATTTCCTCCTTTTTAGGGCTGCATAACATTCCACTGTGTGTGTGTAGCAATTTTACCCATTTGTCTGTCAGTAGACATTTAGGTTGCTCCCTCTTGTCTGTTATGAATAGTTATGTGCAAATATTTCTTTGAGACCCTGCTTTCAGGTCTTTTGGTGATATACCCAGAATTGGGAGTCTTTTTTTTTTAAATCATCAAAATTGGTTGTTGGTGCTTCCCAGTACTTGTTAGCAGGCCGACGCTCTAGCCATTGAGCCAAACCGGTTAGGGCGTTAGTATTTTCTTTATCTTATTTTTTCCTTATGTCTTCTTCAAGCATTTTAACATTTGTGAAATCTAGATGCTTCTTACAATGATGTGTACATTTAATGTAGTTATTCTTTTGCTGTTCTTCACGCTCCAAAAGCTCTTCTTAAATCAGGTGATCACAGTGTCTTGGGTTCAGAAATATGGTGTGATACTTGGAAAAAATGATACTACAAGTATCATTAGTGTTCTTACAAATTATGTGGTATTTAATATGGCTTTTGACTTGAAATGGTTCTCTACTGTAAAGCTATGGTACATGCTTGCAGGTAGACTTCAAACTGTAGGAAAAATAGAATTCAAAAGTTTCCATTTCTGTGAAATAAGATATTCTATTTGAATGGATTTTTAAATATATTTTTAAATATATTTTTTATTGATTTCAGAGAGGAAGGGAGAAGAACGGAGAGGAAGAGAGAGAGAGAAATATCAATGATGAGAGGGAATCCTTGATTGGCTGCCTCCTGCACGCCCCACACTGGGGATCAAGTCTGCAACCTGGGCATGTACCCTGACCCGGATTCAAACCGTGACCTCCTGGTTCATAGGTTGATGCTCAACTACTGAGCCACACTGGCTGGGCTAGTGTTCATATTTTTAAAAATACTGGTTTATATTTAGTGTAAATTAGAAGTTTGTTTTTTTATAAGCAGCCATCTCTTGCATGCAGTGCTTTCCTAGAGATAGCTTACATTTTAAAAGATCTGTAGAGCAATAACCACTATTCACGGAGAGTTTTTCTGTCCCTATTGCTTTTATGCATTCATGTATTTGTGGAAACTGACAGATGGATGGTAACAGTGTTGGAACTGAAGTACTAAATTTTTAATCTGAAATTTAAAAACTAAAAAAGACTATTCATTCTAAAGGAGTTCCTCAATAAATCCTTTTGAATTGGGAAGTCGTCTATTGTATAAAAATACTACTTTATGAAATTGTGATTTACACCCAACATCCTCAAAAACTCATCTGTTACTCCCATGATAGAGCACTACCTATCTGATGTGGGACTTGCCAACAGTAGTGGTCTCTGGGGAAAGTGTGTCCCTTTATTTGGACAGTGCTGGAGAAGTGGCTTGGTGTAACTAATTTCAGACATTGTTGGAATCAAGAGCTGCTTTTTATTTACTCAGCATATATGAATGGGACTAAAGGCAAGGCTTCTTTCTTGGTTTTGTTTCTGTTTTTATTTTAATAAACACAATATGGCAAATTACAAAGTTATTTTCTAAACAAACATAGCAAAGAAGGGTATTCTGAGGGGTTATTTTTCAAGAAGGCAATCTGTGTCCCCAGCATTTTAAAAGTGGCAGGACTTGCCATTGAGGCATATCAGGTCTCATTGTCAGCTGAGGAACAAGAGACAACCTAAGGGAGAAAAGTCCCAAATAGGTGCCCAGAAAGAGAATTGTTTGGAAGTGTCTGTTAAGACATGAGCTGTCTTTCTGTTCGTGGTGTATGCTTAGTTTTATGTTCTAAACCCCTTGGTGCCAGTGTGTCTGGAGACTTCTAAATTATCTGATCACAAGTTTCAAGAAGATGCTTGCTGCTGTGAAACACATATGTGATGTGTTGTCTTCTGCTGCTGTTTTATTTAATATTGCATCTTGGACTTTGAGTATATTCTATTAAATAGAAGCTTCAAATCAGTTGCCTGTAATTCTTATCATTTATCTAGAACATAATGTATTTCTTTTCTTTATAGGCATTTGACCTAACAGAACAAAGATATGTAGCTGTGAAAATTCACCAGTTAAATAAAAACTGGAGAGATGAAAAAAAGGAGAATTACCACAAGTAAGTGATACTAGACTCTCTGATTTTTCAAAATTTAGTGATAATAGCTAAAGTTTGAGCACTGTATTAAAAGCTTTACATATATTGTTGTTTCATTTAATCCTAGGAGAGAATAACTTTCCCCCCTTGCTGATGAGGACTGATACTTAGGAGAATTTAAACAACAATTAAGAAATGGTTATATATGTAAAACTTTGAACAATAAAGAATTAACTTTAAAAAAAAAGGATAAAAAAGAAATGGCTGAGATGGTATTTAAATCTAGACTTCCCTTTATCCAAAGCCCATGCTCTTTACCTCCCCTTCCATTGTCTTGTATAAAATTAGCTACAATAAATAAAGCCTCAGAAATAGGCTTGTTGCTTGTCTATAGAAACCGGAGGAGAGTGTCCTTTAGTGGTTGGGAGACCTGGGCGGTAACTGATGGGACTTTTTAGCTGCTGCACTCATTTCCTTATGGAGGAGACAGACGGGGGAACGGGGACCTGCTGTGTCTCAATGGTACTTGTTTGGTTTGTTCAGCTCAATGCTGTGCTTACCTCCCCTGGCATAGTTTGCAGGTCTTCAAGTTTTTGATCTTAAGTGTCCCATTTATTGTGCTTGCCTCTCCAAATGCCACTAATGCTGGCCCTCATCTGCACTTGGGGTGGGGCGGGGGGTGCCTTCTTTAGAATGAATAGTCATTATATGTGCAGCTGTCAATTTCTTTGTTCCACTAATGTCAGGTTATGCTTGTTTCCTCTGAGCTTCAGAACACTGGAGGCCACGCAGAATCAATTGGCTATTAAGACCCCCACTGTGCTTAATGTTGTTTCCTTTTTGTAGGTGCAAGTACTGAGTTAGACATGTTTTACCCCTGAAAGAAGGAGATGGCCTCTTTTTCTTTAAAAAAAAAAAAATATATATATATATATATATATATATATATATATATATATATTTTATTGATTTCAGAGAAGAAGGGAGGGAGGGAGAGAGAGAGAGAGAGAGAAACATCAGTGATGAGAGAGAATCATTGATTGGCTGCCTCCTGCATGCCCCACACTGGGGATTGAGCCTGCAACCCGGGCATGTGCCCTGACCGGGAATCTAACCTTGATCTCTTGGTCAATAGTTAGATGGTACTTGTTTGGTTTGTTCAGCTCAATGCTGTGAGATGGCCTCTTTTGCTATAAAGAACCCACCTCCTTTCTCCAAAAGCAGTTTTGGGGTTTTTTTCTTATAAATAGTTCTTTGGAGGGGGAAAAACAATGGACTTTAAAGTAGCCTTTTAGTTGGCTTCTAAATCTCAAAGGGAAAAATAAACATTTCTACATTATCAACCACTTTTTCACACATGGACCAAGGCAACTCTTGCTTTATACCTATTGTTCATTGGGGACCCAGGAACTCTTCCTATTCCATGTAGATTGGCAATGGCTCTTGGCCCTGGGGAAGAGAATGTTCCTGTGGTAGTGAGAGAGATAGGGCTTAGCAGAGGTAGGAGAGGGGGTTGTATGTGGTTCGTGCATGGCATTCTGTATGTGTATCTTACGTGACAGGCAGCTGCAGTCCAGATGCTTCTGAGGAGCAGTTACATTATTAGAAGTACATTCCAGTCACTTGACGTGCAGGGACGAATGGCGGGCTTCACTGAATGCCAGGAGCACTTCAGAGAAGGAAACCACATGTTCTGACCAGTTATAAATGAGAAATGTCCCCATTATATTGAGACCCTCAGAATGCCTAAAAGTGTCTGAATAGTATATGTTCCTCTTTTAAAATGTCCTCCAGCTGTCGTGTATGTACTGACCACTCTAAATTAATTGACTCGACAAGGGATCAACTTTGGTCAGCCAAGACCAAGGTTAACCAAGACTATCTTCTCAAGAAGATAGTTCCTGTGCCAGGATCTGTACATATTTTGTCTAGTCTCAGTATCCAGCTTCTAGGCTGACCTTAAAGAGAACTCCAGTAGGTGTTCACATCCCTTGGTTTGAAACAGTGAGGTATTGAAGCCAGGACTGTATACCTCCTTGATACATTGGGCAAGTCCTGGTAGGTATGAATTGGTTGTCTTTCTCACATGTCTCTTTCAGACAGAGAGAACAAGTGGAGGAGTTTGACTCATGTTTCTTAGCTCCTTACTGACCCATCTCAGGTTTACAGTGGTACCTTCCTACTCTTTGTTTCCTCACCAGAGGTGGGAATCAGCATGCCTGACCACCTCTGGAGCCATGTGGGTAGTGGCCATTTCCTAATTGACACTGGGGAGAAGGCGTGCAAAGTTATTATGACCTCCATTCATCCTTCGGGGAAAATTCTTAAGCATTTCCACCTTTCTTTGAAAGATATTGCTTGCTAAGTGATATGAAATCATATTGATGAATTTCGGGCTATAGAGAATAATGAGTTAGCAAAATGTCATTAACTTCTTTTACCTTAAAGAGGTTTATATAAAATTGCAACTATATCAAGAGGAAAAAGAAAGAGGTGTATATCAAGCACATAACAGATTTTAGAGAGTGCTTCAAAAAATTCAGTATTAAACTAAAAAGTAGTGTTGTGGTAATATTATAAAAGATGAAAATGCTACTCTAACCCTGCGAAGTAGGTCTTCCAATTGTTTTTCCTTTCATGTGGATGACTTTCCAGTCCCAATTGGAATCAAGACATTTATTTGGGTAAAAAAGAAGGAAAAAAAATCAAAGAAAGTAAAAGGCTGTTGTTTTTAATGTTGAGTTATATTCTGTACCTCCTTTCCTCTCCTCCTTACCCACAAACAAAAAGTAAACTGATTGTTTTACTTTTGTATTATTAAATACATTAATAGGTATTTACTAGATTTCTTTAATGCCCCAACATAATATATTAAAAACTCTATAGTAGGACAATTTCATATAAAGCTTTCTGCAGAAATAATTGCATTTTAATTAGTATATTCTTGTAGGGTACTCTTTTCTAATCTTCTAGGATAACATAATTTTGAAAGTCTAAATATATATCCACTTATAAGAGAGTCAAAGATTAACACTTTAATGGATAAGTTTCTTTGTAAAGTTTCTGTAGTTGTAGTGCATTAATCCCTTGGATGCTAAGGTGAAATATGAGGGCCATGGCAGAGCTACTGCCTTGCCTGATGAAACATGAGAAGTGGGCCTAGGGCCTGATGTGACCTTGAGGGAGAGCTTTCAGTGACACACAGCAACTTCCCTTAGTTGGTGAGGAGTTTGAATGACACTTCCTTTGATTCTTAATTTTTGCCTCCATTCATTTCTTCTGTGTTTTGTACCTTGACAGAAATTGGTCTCTACTCTGAAATGCACAAAATCAAAATGTTAAAAGTACAGGGAACTATGGATTTATAGTATGCTAGAGTAAAAAAATGACTTGAACAGATATATATTTAGTCCATAGGTTTCTAAACTTGTTTTTTTGTTTTGATCCCCACCCAAGGATATTTTCTCCATTGGTTTTTAGAGAGAATGGAAGGGAAGGAGGGAGAGCAGCGAGAGAGAGAAACATCAGTGAGAGAGAGTCACACATGGATTGGTTGCCTCCTGCGTGAGCTCTGACCAAGGCTTGAAACTTGCAACCTAGGTAGGTGTCCCTGCCAGAAGTCGAACTTGAGACCTTTCAGTCTGCCGGCCTATGCTCTAACCACTGAGCAACCGACCAGAGCTTAAACTAGTTTGTTTTTTGAACAGCATCACCTTTATTTTACCAAATGAAATACTACACCAATCTTGATATATAAAAAAGGATAAGTGTGGAGCTGCTTTGGTGGAATGGGGAGTTGGGCCAAAGCTACCTTCTTTGCTTAGCGTCTCCACAGGGGCTCCGGAGGCATGGATCTCCAGGGGCCCCCTTTAAAGCTGTCAACCCAGTACAGTGGTGGTGAAGCCCAGTGAGGTGGGGCCACAAAGCCCAGACTTAATCCAGGTTTCTTGGTCCCAGGGTAGCGGCTGTTCTAATGCTACTCAAAGTATGTCAAGTCTTTCTTTTCAGAGAGACATAAAGATGATGAAATGAAGCATCAGAAGAAGAAAAACTGCCAGAAGTGGCAGCTTGAAAAATAAGCCTAGTCCAACAGTTTCCATTGGGGGAAAATATATTTTATATATATACTTTTAGATTTCAGTCTCCTCTTTCTCCCCGCCAATTGTTTTCTCAACTTTTCTGTTGGAATACACCAATTTCAGAAAACACCACTTCTTTTGGTTGTTGTTGTGGTTGTTTTGTGAGTGTGTGTGTGTGTGTGTGTGTGTTTACCATACTATGAGGGGGAAATTATTAAAGCATTTCTTTTTTTATATATATATATTTCATTGATCTTTTACAGAGAGGAAGGGAGAGGGAGAGAGTCAGAAACATCGATGAGAGAGAAACATCGATCAGCTGCCTCCTACACACTCCCCACTGGGGATGTGCCCGCAACCAAGGTACATGCCCCTGACCGGAATCGAACCTGGGACCCTTGAGTCCACAGGCCGACGCTCTATCCACTGAGCCAAACCTGTTAGGACTAGAAGAAAATTTTTAATGACTTGCCTTATAACAAAATGCCCAAACTAAATGGTGCTAGGTTACTTAAAATATAATCATTTCTTGTTGTTCTTTGAAAAGAACTAAATAAAAATTATTTGTAATTACATTGTATAAACATGTTCTATTCTCCTAAAATTCAGTGTGTGAATACATCCTAATATATATTTGTGTTCCTAAGCTTATTAAATGCTTCTAAATTGGAAAAGTACTAAATAAAAACTCAACACATATTTAAATTCTTATTCCAAAAAAACTAGGGTTTCCATAATTTCACATTTTCTATCAATTTCCCATTTTCTTAGAAGAAAGTAAAGCTGATATCCCTTTAAATCCTTTTTGTAAGGAGTAGGATTAAAAAATATACCAAGCGCTGCTAAAATTGCCTTATATAACCAGTAATCCTTTTACCCAAGGAGTTTATATGCTAATTGCTCCCCTTGATGTAACACCAGGATATAAACATTTATAGATATGAAGTATTAGCTTTAGAAAAGGAAAAAACTGTCTTTATAATTTTTAAAGCTCTAATATTTGGATATAATTATAAAAGAGGTAAGATTGTCACTGAATGAACTTTGAAAGGATGAAAATCCACTCATTCAACAATTATTTTGACTACCTATTATCTTCTCAACAGCTTGGTAGATACTAGTAGAGAATATAGGATGAGGAAAGGTAAGGGAAAACCAGATGGGACTGAATGAATAGGTAGAAACAATAGAGAAATAAGAAAATATGTAGGATTATCCTTGATGAGTTCTAAAAGACAAGCCAGAATGCAAATGTTAATTTTCCATTTTATTTTCAGGCATGCATGTAGGGAGTACCGGATTCACAAAGAACTGGATCATCCCAGAATAGTTAAGCTGTACGATTACTTTTCACTGGACACGGACTCGTAAGTGCTGCACCATTTCAGCTTAGTAATTAATGCTATTTTCTTCTAGTGTGTTGACTACTCATGGAATAGAGTTTAAATCTGGGCCCAAGAAAAACTCTTTGAGGGAACCAGATATATTTATTTATGGGCAAATAGTTGTATGTGAATTAAGACATCTCTTGGCCACAGGATGTGTGCAGTTGGTGCTGTAAATGTTTAACATCCAGTTTGGTGGGGAGAAAGATGGGGATAATTTGTAATATTTGCCAATTTCTGTGTTATAAATACTCTCAACATATCCAGTTTTAAGCTATCAATTAAACACACACAGCTTTATTGAAATATAACTTATATACCATGTAGTTCACCCTTTTAAAGCAGCAATTTTCAACCTTTTTCATCTCATTTTACACATAAACTACTAAAATTCTGTGGTACACCAAAAAATATATTTTTGCCGATCTGACATTTAAAAATAAGTACAGTTTTTATTCATTCATACCCAACAGCTATTGTGTTGGCTGTTGTCATCTTTTTATTTGACAATCTAAAGGAAAAGAGGTCAGTGTCCCTGACTAAATAGTCAGGTATTGTATGTTTTTAAAATTCTTGTGGCACACCTTGTATAATCAATTCAGTGGTTTATAGTATATTCACAGAATGCACCACCATCTTCATAGTCAATTTTAGAACATTTTCATCACCTCAAAAAGAAACCTTGTACCTTTGTTATCATCTCCCTATTTCTCCACCTCCTACCCCCAGCCCTAAGCAACCACTAATCCACTTTTTGACTCTATAGAGTTCCTATTCTGGACTTTCATGTGAATGGATCATATAGACGTGGGCTTTTGTGACTGGCTTTTTTCACTTAGTATTTTTTTTCAAGTTTTACCCTTTTTGTGTCATGTATCAGAACTTCCTTTTTATGACCAAATATATTCTATTGTTTAGCCGTAACTGCCTTTTGTTTATCCATTTATTCTACCAGTGGCTTAATAACCAGCTCACAAAATTCCTTGAAATTTAACTATCAGCTCTCACACAAATTGGTGCTAGCATCCTACTTACATGCACCAGTGAGTGTGGACTGTTCAATCGCGACTCCCCCCTACTCTGGAGACTGATGAACACTGACAAAAGTGTTAAAATATAGGTTCATAGCTTTATAAGATGTTAGAATTGGGAGGGATCTCAGTTCAGCCTTCTCATTTTATAGGTGGAGATTTGAGAATCAGAAGTCTAAGATCTTTAATAGTTTTGACTATTGTTATTTCATTACCAGGTATAGGTAAGCTCTAGTACTACCTCTGGGTTTATCCTGCAGTTGAGAGATGTTTCAGCATTTGGAAACATTTTCTTTGTAGGAGTCTGAACCAAGTTAGGAGAACATATTTTGGGTATGGCTTGCAAGTATTCCTCTTAGACCCCTAGTGTAATTTTAGGAATTTTGGCCTGTTCAGGCAGCAGCTATCTCAGAAATTGCTATACAGAGAACCAACCCACATTTAGAAATGACTTCAAAGAGAGACCACAATTCTGTTTGGGAATATAAACTATCATCTCTGGGATTTCCCATTTCCAGGTATGTTTAGCATGGATTGGGGTTGAGAAAAATATCTAGGTAGAGAGCAGGTCTCCACAGGGTGGTTTTACTGTTTTGCTTTGAGTAAATCCATTGAACACTAGATAGGACCCTTACCCCTGCTCCCCAAAACATAAGTACAAAAACTATTTCAAAGATAATAAATATGACGACTTTGATTATCTGCTGTTTTGAATTGTATACATACTTTAAAATTATCTGAGAAATTGAGTTGAATCTGTGCTATTCTTAAGTTGTTTACTTTGTTCTTCCTGTTGTGTGTATGATGAATTTTCATCAATAATAAGTCAGACCAGCATTTTGGAAGGACCAAACCTAGACACAAAAATATTTTAAAGATATAAATATTTACTGTATATGTTATATAATCTATTTTAGGCTATAATACATTTTCTTTTTTAAAAATAAAATGTCTCTAATACAAAAAATAAAAAGAATAAAGAGCTCTGTGAGTTGTTTGAGTATTAAAAGTGAGATTTGATTTTCACCTTGCATTTTGGTCAAAGAATAAATCAACTAAGCATGAGAATCCATATCTCAGATTTCCGTGTCTCAGTTCAGAGAATCTACAAATTTCAGACATTTTCAAATAGGGTGCTAGTGTGTATCCTAAGAAGCATAAAGCTGTTGTTCAGTTTGGGATCCCACAGGGCTATGTATGTCCACATTACATTGCATTGCATTTTGAAGGCTTCAAATTGCCCCAAGGCCTATAGTTCAGTCCTGAGTTTGTTTGATCTCTGGTCTGCTCATTCTTCCCCTGTTCTGCATCTTAGGTGAGTTGGCCCTTGCAGGCTGTGTTTGTGTGTCAGTTGTTGATCAACTGGGTTCAGCCAATAGGGAGACAGAGATGGTGGGGGATAGAGGACACCCCTCCCTCATTGTGGTTCCACTTTCCCTTAGTGACCCTGGGTTCTGGTTGCACCATCTCCCTCTGGCACTCTAGCCTTAGGGTGCTAATGGCTTCCTGCTCTAGATGATCTCTGGGGGATCTCACTGGCCAGTTGTCTTCTCAGGTCTTTCATCATCTATGTGTTCAGTTCCCTGAATTAAAGCCTCTCAAGTGATTTTTATTTCCTGGCTAGACCCCGGGTCATACAACCGTATTGTTAATCATTTAAAAAGTATTCTTCTCAGGACTACTAAAACCGTTCAGGATGCCTTCAGTTTTTAACTGCCTTCAAAGACAAACACATGCAATTTTAAATTTGGGTCTGTTTAATGTATTGATATAAGTGAAGGAAGAAAACTCATACTATGTAATAACACATTTGTTAGAACCACAGATACTGTACTTTTATACCTTGTGTTTAGCAAAGAGAAATGGTAGTACCGTATTGTGTCAAACTGCCAGGAGGCATCGTTTGAAATCAATCCTTGGGACCGGGGCAAACCTGAGATTTTTTCCTCACTGTCAGCACTCAGGGTCATTGAAAATGTTTGTAAGTGAGAACTGTGTATTTGATCACGTATGCTTGTTTAGAAATGGGGTGTAGCTTGGATATGTAAAGGAGACTCTTCCATAAAGATACCTACCTTAAATACATTGCAGTTGAGGTGTGCCATGTGTGAGCTTTATTTAGCACAACAGATTTCAATGTGGGGGGGTTTGGAGGCTCCTCACCAAGAGAGTAAGCGGTTTCTTCCTCTGCCCACTCAAGTAGCTAGTACTGAATAAAGAATAGAAGAGTTTTTTTTAAGGAACAAAGAAGAAAGGAGAAGCTAATTACCTGAAGTTTTCACTGGGACTGGTTTAGTTAGTCTTAATCTGCTTGCTCTCATCTCGCGGTCAAATGTTGGTTTATTTGTCTTTAGGTTTTGTACAGTATTAGAATACTGTGAGGGAAATGATCTGGACTTCTACCTGAAACAGCACAAATTAATGTCGGAGAAAGAGGCCCGATCCATTATCATGCAGATTGTGAATGCTTTAAAGTACTTAAATGAAATAAAACCTCCCATCATACACTATGACCTCAAACCAGGTATGTCTAACTTTTAGGAGACAGTATTGGTGGCTTTTCTTTGGTCTTATAAATGACTTAATTTTATAAAGTCAGAGAATTTGGCAGGAGCCAGGAAGGCTAAAACCATCTGACTTTAGATTGCTTGAGTAGGTGTGGGAATAGAAGAGCCCTGGCCACGAAGCACTGGGTTTAGGAGGGTGGGCCATAATAAATGCTACGGAGAAACAATGCCCTGTCTTTAGAGCCCAGGCAGTTCATGATGTCAGCCCGATTAGGAAAGAACTGCTCCGCTTTGTTTTTTCCCATTACTCACACTGCATAGCAGTTCTTCTACTCCAGGTCTCTTCGATAAGTGCTCAAAAATTAACAACTTATTTTGCACATTAAGTTCCGAGCAGAGTTTTTCATCTTTTTGTATGGTTACTATCTAACTTGGATAGTCATCAGCAAAAAGTAGAGGGTAGTTGGACTTCTTGCCTCTACTCTTTGTTGATGTCTGCATGTGTTCGCTGTGGACAGCTCCAACTAGCTTAGCTTTGGTGTTAGGAAGGGGATTCCCATTTACTTCCTGGTGTGGCACAGTTGTAAAGCTTGCTTTCCTCTTCTGGTAGCTACATATTAACTCTCACGACTCATTATGCTTTAATGTTCTAATACAGTTCATATGACTAAAAAAATCCATTACGATGAAGTGCTTTTTTTAAAGAGTGGCCATTGTGTGATCGGGTTTTCCATCACTGAGTCCAATACATTTTCCTGCCTTAGGAGCTGTAGGTGGCACTGTGGTACTATCTTTGATTGCCTTGTATGTTTTCTTTGACAACCCCTCCCTCCCCAAATGAATGTTCTAAATATGTGGTTTAGAGATCTTTACTGAAAATTCAGATAGGACTTTCCCACAATTTTTGACCAACTGTACAAGTGATATTTTACTTTGGCGAGTTATAATTTATTTCCACTGCTCACAGTGGTGGTTTTAGAACATTAAGCAGGTGATTCTTGGAAAATAGAAGGTTGCAGCCAGACACTGAGGACTCTTCCCCCACACTCAGATTCCAGATCTCATTTTATTCTGGGGATTGAGATGTTTGGTATTGCGTGCAGGACTTTGAGTGCAGTTGTCTCCTTCTTGTCTGTTATTACTTGGCTTTTCCTCTTAATTAGTAAGTCTCTTTTTATTCATGAAGATTTTTATTTTTTTAGGTAATATTCTTTTAGTAAATGGTACAGCGTGTGGAGAGATAAAAATCACAGATTTTGGTCTTTCCAAGATCATGGATGATGATAGCTACAATTCAGTGGATGGCATGGAGCTCACGTCACAAGGTGCTGGTACTTATTGGTAAGTATCTGGGAGATCTGCCAGGTTGGCTGGTGGTGTGGCTGTGCTATACTGAAGTGTTGATAATTAATAGTAAATATCTACATCCTTTCTGCTTGGGCAATAATGCTATAAATATAAACCAAAGCAGATTTTCCTCCCCAAAAGTTACTGTCTTTTCAGTGGTTTGACTCTTATATTTATAGTAGAGGCCCAGTGCACAAAATTTGTGCACGGGAGGGAGGGTCCCTTAGCCCAGTCTGCACCCTCTCCAATCCAGGACCCCTTGGGGGATGTCCAACTGCCGATTTAGGCCTGATCCCTGTCGGACATCCCTCTCACAATCTGGGACCACTGGCTTCCAACCGCTCACCTGCCTGCTGGCCTGATCCCCCTAACTGCTCTCCCCTGCTGGCCTGATCCCTAACTGCTCTCCCCTGCTGGCCTGATCCCCCTAACTGTTCTCCCCTGCCAGCCTGATCCCCCTAACTTCTCTCCCCTGCTGGCCTGATCTCCCTAACTGCTCTCCCCTGCTGGCCTGATTGCCCCTAACTGCCTCTGCCTCGGCCCCACCACTATGGTTTTGTCCGGAAAGTCGTCTGGAAGATGTCCAGTCTAATTAGCATATTACCCTTTTATTAGTATAGATTTATGTATTAATATTTCTTTCCTTTCTTGAAAACCATTGAGAGAGATTATGTGTGGTCAGGTGTATGAGTTGTGTGTGTTTCCTCCTTAGGGTTGGCCCTAGTGAGTAGGTAGAGAAAGAGGTTGCTCATTTGTATATCAAGAATGGCCCTAAATTCTTTTCAGTACAAATGCAGGTCTCTCTTCAGGGGGTTGACAGGCTGAAGGATTTGTTTTCAGAGTTGCCCAAGGATGATGGATTCTCAAGAACTAAGGAATTCTGAAGATCAGTATGTAAAGTAATCAGGATATAAAAAGCAACCCTTAAAATCTAAACGAAAAAGTTTGCAGTTTGCCAAGAAATTTATCCATCTCTCTCAGCCACATTCTAAAAAGTTTTGAGCCACGTTTCCCCCCTTTTGTCTCTCATCTCTCCCCAACCACTCTACCCCAGCTGCCTGTTCTGTGACCATCCTACTTCTGTCTAGCATGACTTTTGACAGCGAGAACCATACAAGATACCTACAGCTCAGGCATTTAACTTGGTTTTCGTAAATGTGTGTTAACAGAGCTGCCTTTTCACATCTGTGTGATTCTAAACATGAAGGAAGCTTCCAGTAGCAGCACAAAGGGAAGGGAAACACATGCTATTATACCCCAGTGTCAGTTGGTAGATCACTTACGTTTGAGTCTAAAGATTAGTTAGTGACTGTCTGGGAATGAAGGTGTTGATCTGAAGCAGACAGAGAAGAGTGGGGGAATATCTTTTACAACATGTAGGATCGGCCCTGTTCTCATCAGTCTGATCATATTTAAGTTATGTGCATTAAAGGACCAATGAGTTTTAAAAAAACTCACAAAATTTCTGATGTTTCTCATTGTGGAGATGGTATCTATCGTGAAAATTAGTCACTAAATTAAAACTTTTGAGATTCCAGGTTTAAAATAGAAGCTACAGTTATAGTGTTTATTCACTATGGTGGTTATTGTGGGTTAGTGTTCCTGTCACTAAATGATTCAGAAATATCTGCTGTTGGAAATTTTGGAAACAGATCTATACCTCTGCTGTATAAATTCACTGGAACTTAAATTTGAGCTTTTTGTTTGATAGTGTGTTCTTTTTTTCATGTTTAATTAGGTTTCTCATTGCTACCTATTGCCATATTTGCTAACTTATAAAAATTCAGTGGTTAGAATTTAAATAAAAATTATATGGTGTTTGGGATTTGCTTCAAGGCTATCTGAGGAGAAGTGGAGAGAGATGTATATGAATAAGGACTCACTGAGTGTTGGTAGGAGGTGTTTTGTTGTTGTTTTTTAATAGTAAAAAGCAAGGTAGAGAGGGGCTACTGAGAAAATTAAATTTTATGGGTTTCTGTGAAAATTTAAAAAGTCTCCATATTGATAGAAACATTGTCATAATCACCATCCTCAATATATCATCCTCTATAATGTCCCAGAGAGCTGCAAAATAGACAGGAGGACATAATTCTAAGTGACTATGTGGTATTTGGTTGTTCTAGAATTATTCTACATTGGTTACTACTTTTAAGTAAGTGACCTGTAGGCTATGCCTTGAGAATCATTTTTCTCTGAGGATTATATCGTCATGGAATATGCAGCTATGTTTTTTTCTTTTTTTTAATTTTTAGTGTAGTGTCATAGAACTGTCATCTACTCTTCCTCCCAAAGACCTTGATAGGGAATCAGAATGCTTATTATTTTCAGTATTTGGGGGAAGAAGTAGTTTATTTCTTCATTTACATATCGAGGAAACTGAGATCGAGAAAGTGATTTGCCAGACTTCTATTAAGTGGCAATGTCTTTTGTATTCTAAATATTTGGCTAAATTATTACTCTGCATATAGACAAGTTCAACAACATCTGTTCTTGAACAAAAAAAGTTATAAATACATTAAAATGATCATTTAAAATAAAAATTCTTTTAGTTATATATCTAATATCATATTTGTTTTATGTGTTAAAGAGTCAAGAACCATGAAAACTAGGGAAGATTTTAGCACTTGGAAGAGCTGTTTTTATTTTATTTATTTATTTATTTAATATATATTTTTATTGATTTCAGAGAGGAAGGGAGAGGTAGAGGGAAAAACATCAAGGATGAGAAAGAATCATTGATCAGCTGCCTCCTGCATGCCCCCCACTGGGGATCAGGCCTGCAACCCAGGCATGTACCCTTGGCCAGAATCAAACCAGGGACCCTTCAGTCCACAGGCCTAACACTGTATCCACTGAACCAAACCGGCAAGGGCGAGCTGTTTTTAAAATAAATTATTTTATTATTGTTTCTGTGCCATTTCCCCCCTCTTTGTGATTTCTTTTTTTTTTTTTTAATCTTTATTCAGATTATTACAATTGTTTCTCCTTTATCCCCCCATAGCTCCCCTCCACCCGGTTCCTACCCCGCCTTCTGCCCTTACCTCCCCCCCCCCCCACTGTCCTCATCCATAGGTGTACGATTTTTGTCCAGTCTCTTCCTGCACCCCTCCATACCCCTTTTCCCCTGAGAATTATCAGCCCACTCCCTCCCCTGATTCTATTATATTCACCAGTTTATTCTGTTCCTCAGGTTTTTAATTCACTTGATTTTTAGGTTCACTTTTTGATAGATATGTATTTGTTGTTCATAATTTTTATCTTTACTTTTCTCTTCTTCCTCTTCTTAAAGAATACCTTTCAGCATTTCATATAATACTGGTTTGGTGGTGATAAATTCCTTTAGCTTTTTCTTATCTGTGAAGCTCTTTATCTGCCCTTCAATCCTGAATAATAGCTTTGCTGGGTAGAGTACTCTTGGTTATAGGTTCTTGCTATTCATCACTTTGAATATTTCTTGCCATTCCCGTCTGGCCTGCATAGTTTCTGTTGAGAAATCAGCTGACAATCGTATGGGTGCTCCCTTGTAGGTAAGTAACTGTTTTTCTCTTGCTGCTTTTAATATTCCCTATTTGTCTTTTGCTCTTGGCATTTTAATTATGATGTGTCTTGGTGTGGTCCTCTTTGGATTTCTTTTGTTTGGGGTTCTGTGTGCTTCCTGGACTTGTAAGTCTATTTCTTTCACCAGGTGGGGGAAGTTTGCAGTCATTATTTCTTCAAATAGGTTTTCATTATTTTGCTCTTTCTCTTCTCCTGGCGCCCCCATAATTCTGATGTTGGTACGCTTGAAGTTGTCCCAGAGGCTTCTTACACTATCTTCAACTTTGGATTTTTTTTGCTTTTTGCGTTGTGTGTTTTTTTTTTTTTTTTTTTTTTTTTTTTTTTTTTGCTTCTTTGTATTTCAGTTCTTTGACTTGATTCCTGCTTTCCTCTAGTCTGTTGTTGGGTCTCTGTATAATATTTTTTATTTCAGTCAGTGTATGTTCAATTTCTAGTTGATCCTTTTTCATATCTTCGAGGGTCTCGTTATATTTATCAGTCTTTTCTAGGATATTCTTGAAAAGCCTTATAACCGTGGTTTTGAATTCTATATCCAGTCGTTTGTTTTCCTCCATTTCTTTCATTTGTGATCTGTTTCTTTGTCGCCGCATTTTCACTGCTTCCCTGAGTTGGTAGGGTAGCTTTGTGTGCTAGGTTTCCTATATGGCCCAGTGGGTTGGCTTCCCCGTTCCTTGAGGTGGACACTCTTGGTGCACCTCTTTGTGGACTGTGTGCACAGCCTTGTTGTAGTTAAGTCTTGATTGTTGTTGGTATCACTGGGAGGATTTGACCTCCAGGCCAGTTGGCTGTGAGGATCAGCTGTGTCTACGCTGGGAGAAGTTTGGTGCTGGAGACAGCCTTATAGGATTAGACTTGCCAAATTGCAAAAGCCTCTGTGTTCAGCTTGGATGGGGTGGAGTCTCAGAGCAGAGCAGACAGTCTTGGCTTCCCATCAGGCCTGCCCTTGTGCACGCGCGCGCCTCCAGAACTCTGCCTTCCCCGGCTCCCGCCTGAGAGTCCAGATTCCCCCCACAAGAGCCTGGGTCCCCAGGGGCTCACCTGGAACTGGGGTTCAGTGCAGTCAGAACTGGGGTTCAGTGCAGTCAGGAGCTTCCGACTCCCTTCTGCTAGGGAAAGCCTTTGGCAACCTCCTCAGTCTTTGTGCGCACTGGCTCGCGCCTCCAGACCCCCTCCCCCAGGTCTCTGAGTCTCCAAGTGCCTTTCTCTCTACCTGACAGACCAGACTCCCCCTGTATGAGCCTGGGTCCACAGAGTTTCGCCCGGAACTGGGGTTCAGTGCAGTCAGAACTGGGGTTTAGTGCAGTCGGGGGCTTCCTTCCCCCTCCCGCCAGAGAAAGTCAGCCAGGCTCTCAGCTGCCCTTCCTCTCTGCGTGCACAAAGACCCTTTGCCGTACCTCAACCCTTTGCCGTTCCTCCAGTTCTCCGTGAGCTTTTCTCTTTCCTTCTAGTTGTAGAATTTCCACTCAGCCAGCTTTCCTGTGGTTCTGGATGGTGTCTGTTCTGTCTTTTAGTTGTAGTTTTGAAATTGTTGTGTGAGGCAGTGGTTTAGGTGCTTACCTATGCCGCCATCTTGGTTTCTTGAAACTCTTTGTGATTTCTAAATCTGTATTTTTATTTCTCAATGTGTGTTTTGGCTAAAATTTTTTATTGTGAAATAGTAATCTAGGCCAGTGGTCTTAATCACCCAAAAATGTCTGTTAAAAATAATAAATGAGAAACAACATGAAACTAAACTTCTTTTTAAAAAAGAAGAAAGCCCATCATCTGAATATTTTCTGCCTCTCAACTCTTATGGTCCCCTTCAAGCTATAAATTTAGAGTTTTATACCAAAGCATAGCAAGCTTTCAAATAGTTTCATAGAATTGATTTTGCCAGCATGAAATCTGCAGAAATCAATCTGTTATCTACAGAATTCCACCTTCCAGCTGTGCCATGGCTAAGACTCTAGGCAATGACTGGAAGCATATTTATTTGGTTTCCTAAATGCCAAGGGGCACTTACCCTCCGTACCATACAATTTGGTGTGGTTGGCTGTCCAGCTAGTCCTTTTCAAGGCCAGGGGTGAATGGGGAGGGAAAGAATTCAGATGAGTTGTTCTAACAAGTAGTTTGTTTAGCTTTTTTTGCACTGTTAGTCAGTCTTCTAGTAATCCCCTGATTGACCTTAAATAGGGAAATGTAAAATATCTTCTGATAATACGGACTTCAGTGTGCCACTGTTGATTATATATTGTAGTTATTTCCAGTCCAGATTACCCAAAGAAACTACATTAAGAAGAGAGCCATTCTCCTCAGAGATTTCTTCTGGGTCCTGAAATAATTGGGACTTTTAAAATATTCTTTTTTTACCAACATCTTCAGCCAATATGAAAGGAAACTGATACCACCTCTAGTTAGATTTAATGTTTGTTGATGCAGCTGTTATAAAAGGGAGTGCACATCATTTATGGTCGTTCCCCCCCTTAAACCTTTGTTGAATGATAGTTATATTAGGGACAACCCTGGGAAAGGAGGCTGGAGTGGGTGAAATAGGAACCAAAGAGAATATTTACCTGTCTCAGTGAGTAGAGAAATGTATTTTAAGTTTTCATAGGACATTACTGCCTTATTTTAGAGTGTCTTTTCATCAACTTTCTCCAGGTAGGTCTAAGTTTCTTTTTCAGCTGTTAAAATCCAGATATTTTCATTTCCAACAAGGTGTTTACCTTTGCCTGTACATGTCTTAGATTTGTACAGTTATTTTTTTGAGAATTCTTATTTCCCTCTTTTCCCAGGTATTTACCACCAGAGTGTTTTGTGGTTGGGAAAGAACCACCAAAGATCTCAAATAAAGTTGATGTCTGGTCAGTGGGTGTGATCTTCTACCAGTGTCTTTATGGAAGGAAGGTAAGGAAGAAGGTCAGATGTTTTGGATTAACTTCTGTCTTGGGTGATACATGTACAAAGTGGTATGGTGTGGATTATTCTCTTGCGGTTAATCATTGGATTGTACAAAATGGAATCTTGAAAGTTGTGGTTTGAACAAAATACAGAATAATAATAGCTTCATGTATAAGCAGAAATTTTTGACCCTGGAGCACTTAATGAATTCTGCTGGGACTCATGTGGAAAACATGTATTTTTTGCTGTTCTCAATTAGATCCAAGATATGTTTTGATTCTAATAATATGGTATAAGGAATTATGTGAAGTAGTTTATTAAAGTATACAATCTTCCCAGGAGCCATTCTTAAGGGTCCCCAGACTTGAAACTTGAAATATTGGTGCGGTCCTTTATTCCCAATCACCCCATTAGTTAAAGCTGTTACTAATAAAAGCATGCTTTATATTTCTATACTGGGAGGTGGTGTCAGAAAGTATTCATTGTCTGTTACCTCTGATCAAAGTGACATATCATTAGAACAAGTAATAACCTAGGGTAGTAAAGTATAACCTAGTGAGTTTTCACATTTATTTTTTCCTTGTGAGCACACTATCTTATAAATGTAAGTATTAGGATCCAGCTGTGTATTTCTACTCATATTTCTGCTGTCAGTGTGTTCGTATGTTTCAGTGCTCTCCTTAGGCTGTGGGTATAAGCCATTTGGGAGTTCTGCAACTCTCCTGGACTCATAGTATTTTGGTTACAATCCCCAGACTGAGCTCCTTTTTAACTTCCTTTTTAACTTCTTGTTTTCTTTATTTATCCCACTTCTCTAATCGGGAAGCTATTCAGAAGTAGGAGGGGTTAATTATTACGGTACTTATACTCTGATAATGTGGAAGTGTTGAGCTTTTAATTCAGATTTCAGCTTCCTCTTTAACTTCTTGATTTCTTTGTTTATTTATCCCACTTCTCTAATCAGGAAGCTATTAAGAACTGGGAGGGGTTAATTAGCACTTACACTCTGGTAACGTGGAAGTGCTGCCGAGAGTGGTGGCAGAGGTTATCCAGGAAGAGTTGTTTTGTGATCTATCAGTAGAAACACTGTAGAAGTGACACTTGGACTTAACCTAATTTTTCAGAGTTTACTAGAAAATAGCAGTTTGAGGCACAGATAAAGCCACTAAGTAACCCCAATTCTGTGTTGTTGTTTTTTAAAATATATTTTTATTGATTTCAGGGAGGAAGGGAGAGAGAGAGAGAGACATCAATGAGAGAGAACCACCAATCGGCTGCCTCCTGCATGCCCCCCCACCAGAGACCGAGCCCATAACCCAGGCATGTGCCCTTGATTGGAATCGAACCCTGGACCCTTCAGTCCACAGGCCAATGCTCTATCCACTGAGCCAAACTGTCTAGGGCCTGTTTTTTGTGGTGCCCCCCCAAGTCTGGCCTTACCCCTTCTACTCTTTCACTTTTCTATCTCTTTTTATCTGTGTCTTGGGCCTGCTAGTATCATACATGTATTGCTTAAGCCTGCATGTATCACTCTGGGCAAAAGAGGTTGCTGGTTCCTGCTCTGCGTCTTTTTTTCTTTGCTGTAAGCGCAAAGCTTAGCGGAGGGTGACACAGCAGATCGGCCCCTGGTTTCAACTCTGCCTTAACCTAGATGTTGGACGGTGAGCAAATCATTTAAGCTCTGAGCCTTTTGTACCCCTTATCTATAAAAATGAGAGAGTTCAAGGAGATTATCTCCAAAGTTCCCTATAGTAATTCTCATTAAGATGTCTTCTCCGTTCCTCCCAGGAATTTTGAATTGTTCTCTTTTGTTTTAACCAGAGGCCCACCTTTGTTTATTTTTATTTTTATATGACAGCCTTTTGGCCATAACCAGTCCCAGCAAGACATTCTGCAAGAAAATACTATTCTTAAAGCTACTGAAGTGCAGTTTCCGCCAAAGCCAGTGGTAACACCTGAAGCAAAGGTAAGTTCTGACCAAACTGGCCAGCAGAAATGACTGCTTTGCTTTTTGTATTATTTCTATGGGCAATAGTGGATGGGTTTTTAGTACAAAATTTAAGTATGAAAACACTCTTCCTTCCAAATGTGTATTTCTCCAACCTCTACCCTTCTCTCCTCCCACAACAAGTATTTATTGAGTGCCTATCAAACAGTAGACAGTGCAGAAGGAACTGTGAATATGTAAACAAGGAACTACAGCCCAGCCGGCGTGGCTCAGTGGTTGATCATTGACCCATGAACCAGGAGGTTGCCAGTTCGATTCCGGGTCAGAGCACATGCCTGGGTTGCGGGCTTGATCCCCAGTGTGGGGCGTATAGGAGGCAGCCAATCCATGATTCTCTCTCATCGATGTTTCTGTCTCTCCTCCTCTGTTCCTCTCTGAAATCAACAAAAAAATAAATTTTTTAAAAAGTGAACTACACAGATAAGGTCCCTGCCCTTAAGGAATCTGCATCCCACTAGTTGAGGCAAACAATAACTAAAAACAATACATTTAATTTTCATGGTGATAAATGTTATGAAGAAAATAAATCAGAGTAAGGGGGTGGAGAAGTGGGAACCCCTTTTTTGATGGCATGATTAGGGAAGGCCTCAGTGATGATGTGAGGTTTTGAGCAGTCTTTAATGATGTGAAGGTGGGGGGCCATGTACAGATTTGGGAGATTATTCTGAGCAGAGAAAAGTGAGCAAAGCTTAGATGTAAGTGTGAGCTTAGCAGGTCCACAGTGAGGGCAGAGCAGAGGAGAGAGTGGGAGGAGAGACAGCAGGGCAGATTGTGAACTGATGGAAAGCAGTTGAAGGTTTTAATCAGGGTAACTATGTGATGAGATTGGTGTTTCAAAATCCTTTACTGGCAGCTATATATAGAGAAAATTCAAGATGTAAAAGTTTATTTGACTAGTGTCCAACCCAAGAAAACCTATTTAATTCTAGTTCCAAATATTTCACTAAGGAAGGATTTTTTGTTTTGTTTTTTCTTTTAATCCTCCATCTGATGATATGCAAGAGAGGGGAAGGGAGAGAAATATTGATGTGAGAAAGAACATTAATTGGTTGCTTCCGTATGTGCCCCGACCGACCGGGGATCAAACCCACAAGCTAGGTATGTGCCCCCATGGGAATGGAACCCACAGCATTTTGGTATAAGGGATGATGCTCCAACCCATTGAGCCACACCGGCCAGGGCAAGAAAGGCTTATAGTTTTATTGATTTTAGAGAGAGGAAAGGAGAGGGGGAGAGACAGAGAAAGAAAAATATCAATGTGAGAGAAACATTGATTGACTGCCCCCTGCATATCCCTCCTGGGGATCAAGCTCACTACCAGGGGCATATTCCCTGACTAGGAATAGAACCAGCAACTTTTTGGTACATGGGGCGCTCAACCAATTGAGCCACACCGGCCAGGGCAAAAGGTTTATTTTTAAAGACCAAGGATCATTATGTTCACTTCTGTGAATTTGTTTTTATCTTACAAATGCTTTAATCAAGTGATTACCTCTAGATGTCCTTTATTTTGAAAAATAGGATTGGTATTATATTTTTATGTTTTATGAATTAAATATGGGGGGGGATAGAAAAGCAATTATTTATTTCATGTTTTAGATTTTTAAAAATAGACTATTTTTTAGAACAATTTTAGATTCACAAAAAATTTGAGTGGAAAATAGAGTTACCATATATTCCCTGCCTGCACCCCTCCCTCTCCTCCCCCCGCCCCCCCCCCCCCCCCCGCCCCACAACCTTTCCCACTGACAACAGCCTGCACTAGCACAGTACATTTGTTAAAATCAGTGAACCTCTGTGGAGATGCCATTATCACCCTCAAGTAAAGTATGGACTTTGGATGATGGTATTTTAGATTTTTAAAAATTGATTCACTTATTTAAAATAATTACAAGACTTTAATTAAAAAGAATTGTCCGGTGAAAAAGATAGATCATCTACTTCTTGAAGAACAGACTACATAGCCTTTCATACCCAATGCCAAGAAAACCTCTGTGTTAGTAGTAAAGTTAGAATTATAATCAAACCCAACTCACAGGGTGTCTTTATGCCTTTATGTCTCTTGGGGAGACAAGTCCTATCCCGGTTTTCCTTTACTACTTAGTTATGTGTCCGCTCGTTTGCTTAATGATCTTTCGGGGAGGAACGAGATACACAGGGGAGGCATTTACCAATCTGTGGCACATTGTGGTGTTAGTGTTGGTCTCCTCACCCTGCCTGTGGTGGTAGTCATTACAATTCCCACTTCCTCAGAAAGGTCACATGAGGCCTTAGATTGTAGATGCAGGACCATGAATGTAGATTGTTCCCATGCAAACCAGCCAAGGCAGAGAGTTTTTTGTGTTGGTCTCTGTGCTTTGGGGGCAGAGGTATTTAGATGTCATGCCCGTTCCTCCTCAGGAATGGCTCATCCACCTCCATCTGGGAAGGAGTCAGTGACCGCAGAGACGTCCTGCTGCCAGTGCGCCTCCTCCCCTGCTCTTCTCCGGGTCTGCATGGCAGGTCCAGGAAGGGCTCTGGCAGCTGCTAGGGAACCTCAGGTTTCCCTCTTGGGGCACCGGGTTACCTGCTTCAGGCTTGCTTCAAGAAACTTTTCTTTCAGGCATTTATTCGGCGATGTTTGGCCTACCGAAAGGAGGACCGCATCGATGTCCAGCAGCTGGCCTGTGATCCCTACTTGCTGCCTCACATCCGAAAGTCGGTCTCCACAAGTAGCCCTGCTGGAGCTGCTATTGCATCAACCTCTGGGGTGTCCAATAACAGTTCTTCGAATTGAGACCCACTCCTAGGCCACAGACTGTTCAACACACACAGTGGACAAATGGCATTCAGCAGCGGGTTTGGAACATAGCGAATCCGAATGGATCTCATGAAACCTGTACCAGGTGCTTTTATTTTCTTGCTTTTTTCCCATCCATAGAGCATGACAGCATCGATTCTCATTGAGGAGAAACCTTGGGCACCTCTGGCCAGGCCTCATAGGAAAAGGCCCCGCCCGAGGTTCCAGCGTCAACGGCCACTGCGTGTGGCTGCTCGGAGTGAGGAAAAAAATGAAAAAGAAAAACTGGTTCCATGTACTGTGAACTTGAAAACATGCAGACTCAGGGGGGGGTCCCTGATGCAGTGCTTCAGATGAAGAATGTGGACTTGAAAATACAGACTGGGCTAGTCCAGTGTCTATATTTAAACTTGTTCTTTTCTTTTAATAAAGTTTAGGTAACATCTCCTGAAAAGCTTGTAGCACAAAGGCTCAGCTGGGGATGGTGTTTGACTTCGGAGGAAAAAAGTTGCTATTGCCCGTTAAAGGCACTAGAGTTAGTGTTTTATCCCTAAATAATTTCAATTTTTACAAACATGCAGCTTCCCTCCCCCCTTTTTTATTTTTGAAGAATACATTTGGTCACAAAGTGAAACCCGTATTAGCAAGTACGTGGCAATGTTCATTCCAATCAGATGCAGCTTCCTCCTCGGTCTGGTCTCCTGTGTGCAATTGCTTCCCTCGTGTCAGTAGGGAAAAAATTGAGTGGGAGTACTGAGATGTGTGGGCTTTTGCCATTGGACAGAGAATGAGGTTAGAAGACTGCAACTTGGGCCTCTCCAGGTTTTCAACTATTTCTTCACAATTTGAACACTTGACGGTTGTCCCTTTTAATTTATTTGAAGTGCTATTTTTTTAAATAAAGGTTCATCTGTCCATGCAGTCCTCTTGGATTCTCTAAATGTAGTAACTATCGCAACTGTTCCAAAGGCAGGCAGAAAACGGGCTGGGGAGCCAAATCCAAGGCCCCAGGGATCAGGAGTTCCTACCCACAGTCTCTGTGTGCTCGATAAATGGTGCACATTACTTGTTAGCCACAAAATTAAAACTCGATCAGCACATAAGCTTTCCTCTATTAGATCTTTTGGCAGGAAATAACCTCCAACCTCTAAATTTTGTGGGTGTGTGCTAGTGTGTGTCTCTGTGTGCATGTGCACACGTACTTTGTCTAACTCACTTTAATAGATGCACTAAGTGGAGGTAAAACATAATCTCAAGGGAAATAGGTATTTCAAATATGAACAAATATGAACTCTTTTTTGGAACTAATATTTTTTTTAATGTGGCTGTTTCTGAGTTGTGATCAACTGAAGATGGAGCTAAAATGGGAGCTGCGTGGCCCTACCGTGTCCTTGAAACAACAGAGCACTCGGCAGTGGAGAGAGGAGGCCAGAGCCCGAACATGTGGTAGCCAGCTTGGAATGTTACTGACATACGTGGCAAAAGGGCTCAGCCAGAAATATTTAAAGATGCAGCATTCAGGCATGCGAGCTCCCTGGGCAGGGGGAGGGGAGTCAGGAAGGGTAGAGAGCTCTCAACTAACTCAAGAGTCGAGTGTTTCTGTTATATGTGATAAATGCCATTGGTGACATGTTTTTTAGGACCTTTGTTTGTTCTGTGAACCTGCCCCTTGCCCCAGTATCAGGCCATCTTAAAGGAAGCGGAGTTCCAAATTGGAGAGAGGCATGTGGGCAGGTAACATCCTGTGGACTCTGAATGGAAGGAAGTCAGTCCCAGAGCCCTTGGTGCCGCCAGCTTTCTAAAGCTGTTTTATTGCAACGCATATTTATACACACGTGCACATAAACACACAAATATCTGTGCACACATGATGTGTGTGTAAAATACCTTTTTTAACCATTATAATCAAGCTGCAAAGCAAAGAGTATCCAGGGGATCTCAAAGGTTGAGCACAATGCCAAAAGGATGGTGTCTGCACATGAAGGGATGGATGAAGTTGACACTAGATTTAAATTTACTCCAAATATTAAATTCTGTTCCTTTTTTCCTCCCTCTCACTCAATAATCTTGTAAAAATTTTTAACTTTTTTAGCAGTTAAAGAAATGCTGCATCTTTAAGCTTTCCCTCTAACTTCCTCCCTCCTTTTTCCCCACGGGCTAAACGAAGCTGCAGGACTTTACTTACCTTTTCTACCTGGTCCTGAAGAAGGGATGCCCTCTCCTTGCTTTCCTTGAGTCTAGGGCCTGGTTGAAGCTGCCTGGGCTCGACTGAGTTTGGGCAAGGCCTCTTTCCACTGCATGGACCAGCCCCAGAAAACATGCAGAATGTTGACCTTTACCAGACTTTTAAATAGCCAATGAAATCACTAAGTGGGATTCTTCCACGATATATTTTGTTAATATGGGTTTCACTTTTTCCAAGGATAATCCCTTATTGCCATGATGTTGATTTACTTTAAACAGTGATTTTTTAAATGTGTATTAATTTGTAATGAAATCCAGCCAGACTGTTTTGGCCTTTCCCAATTTGGGGGGTGGGGAGGATATTAAAATAAGTTTTAAGAAGTGAATTTCCCAGCCTCTTGATTTTACTCTAGTTCAAACAGCCCTTACCATCTAGGGTATAGCTAGGGAGCCCTGGCAGCTGGCTGAGACCCAGTGGACATCACAGGCATGATGGGAATGTGTTGATTCATGCAACACCTTTTGCACCTCGTATGTGCTAACAGCTATGCTTCTGGGTGGGAATATAGCAGCGAACAGACAGGGAAGGCACAGCCATCAGTTCACAATCCAGGGGTGAAGGCACTGGGCCCCAGGAAGGGATGGAATATGGGAGCCTGAGGGGAAGGAATTGGGCTCTGAGTTATCCATTGTGAGATAGGCAGCTTTAAAATGGGGATTCACCGTTGAGATCCATATGCACTCCACTTCTGTGGCTGATCTGAACACGTCTGCTAAATTTTTAGGTTTGTTTCCCTGTTTCCTGCTAGTCCAGGAAAAGACAGATTTTCCTCCAGCTGAGAAGATTAGCAGCCAAGGAGCTCTTGTGTTTCTTAATTTAGAAAATAGCTCTCTTTAAACATAGTAAATATAGTTGTCTCCTATAATCTTAGAGCCAGAAGCAAGCTGCAGGTCCAGCTCCTTGCTTCTAAGAAGGCAAAGTGTACTACTAGCTTGACCCAACTTGGTGATTTTTTTCTTTTTTCTGAGAATCCTTTCCCCCTTATTCATCATCCTAATTGCCCAAGCTCTCTTTGTAATGTAAATCTGCCTGGGGTAAGAGGGGGTGGGGGCATGGTGCACAGCTACTTGGGGTATGGGGAGTCCCTCTTCCTAAAATTAGCTGTTCTGTCTTGTCTTATGGCAGAATCACCTAGTGGTCAAGAGCCTGGGCTTTAGAATTAGGTTCAGATCCCACCTCTGCAAGCTTCTGGGGTAGCTCCTCGCATGATTTTATTACAGACTAGAAATAAGGTTTGTAAAGTACCTGATACATAAGAGGGGAATTTTTAAAAATGTGGTTTAAAAGGATCACAAGAACCCAGCCGACGTGGCTCAGTGGTTGAGCTACCTATGAACCAGGACATTACGGTTCGGTTCCCAGTCAGGGCACATGCCCCAGTTGTGGGCTCGATCCTCAATGTGGGGCATGCAGGAGCAGCCAGTCAGTGATTCTCATCATTGAAGTTTCTATCTCTTCTCCCTCCCTCTCTGAAATCAATAAAAAATATTTTGAAAATAAATAAATAAAATCACAAGATCCAGTAAGTGGGATTGCTGGTCCTGGGACGCCCAAGTTTGCTGGTTAGGGTTCAGAGCCTTTCTACTTGCCAGACTGTCAAGAGATCCTTTGTCTTTAGTAAGTGATACAGACCTTTTGGGAGTCTTAAACCCTCTGGCTTGAGATTTAATATCAACCTTGTCCTATGAAGTCAGTAGTCTCTTAACCCGGGCCCAAGTCTACTTCCCTCTAAGTCTGGAAAGAGCATCTTTTAGGCCAGTGAGGCCAGGCCAGCAGCATCAGCATCACTTGGGAACCTGTGAGGATGCATGTTCTCAGCCCTGCCCCACCACACCACACCCCACCCCACCCCAGCATTCTCTCTGTCCCCCAGGTGGCATGGGCACTGATGGTCAGAAGTCCCGCAGAACTTCCTATCAGGGTGGGGCCACTGGAGAGGGTGGCTATCAGGCCTTATCTAAACTTACCCTCCGGAAGCAAGATGACTTTTATTTTCTGTTAGGAATAAAAATCTAAGCTCTGGGCTGTCCTAGGACTGATGTCATACATACGCTTCTCTATGGGGAGCCCCAAGAGGGCCCCTACACCACAGCCTTTGGTACCTAAACAATACACTCAAGAATCATTCACTCATTTGAGCAAAGCTTCTTACCTTTGGCCTTTTCTTAAAATAAAACAACTTAACCAGTACCTTCTCGTGAATTAATTGATTACGTTTTTCTTTTACCTGAGGGATCCAGAGCTGCAGGACAAAGCTGAGGCCTGATTCTGCTTATGAAGCCAGCCTGGCAGTCTGGCTCAGGGGTGAAGAGAGCCCAGGAGAAGATTGCAGCTTTTCAGAAGGGTTGGGAAGGAGAGAATATAGAGAGGTTGCAGGGACAGGAAGGTTAGGTGGGAGTGGGTAGTGGCTGCTGCTGAGCTCTGCAGGTGGGCTGGGGGAACCTGCCAGTGGCTGGGAAAACTGTCCGGCCAGGGAGCAGGTCTGAGACCTGGTGGGGGCAGGGAGTACAAGGGCCCTATTGTGCTGGGGGAGCTCAGCAGGGGCCCTAGACAGTCTGGAGTCAGCAAAGGGGTGTGTGTGTATGTGGGAGGGGATGGGCAAGAGACCCATGGTTCGAAGGGGTCAAAGAGCACCTGGCTGGCTAACAAGGCCCCATCCACCCCTGGCTGTGGGTCAGGCCTCCTGGGTGTGGAGGTAAGTGCCCAGCTAGAGGACTATGGTAACCTCAGCCTCCAAGCACAGTCTGCAACTGTGGTGGCCTCCCTTGCTGCCCAAGCCTTTTCACCCTGAAGGCAGCTTGGGGAGGGGTTGCAGAGGGCAGGATTGGCAAGGGAAGAGGATCTAGCACTACTGCTTTCAGGGAAGGTTCTCAGCTGTGTTTCTTCACAACGCCAGCATAGGCAAGGTGAAAGCATCTCACTGAGTTTACAATGAGGAAACGGAGGCTCAGAGAGACTTGGTGCCTGGTAGTAAGTAGAGCAGGATTTAATGGGGATGGACTGCAGGCTTGAAAATAGGTGGATTCTGAGTGCCATCCTGGGGCAGGCACTGCTGTGGGTGATGGCTGCACCTCGGCTCCAGCTGGAGGCATATCTGACCCTAATCCAGGGCTCCACTCCCCAGGCTGCCTTCACTCCATACCTCCCCTCCCTCATGGCTAGCCCTTGGGAATCTGGAGACCCTGCTGACCTGGGCAGCAGCCCAGCCTTGCAGTGCTGGCTGGAACTGAACTTTGAGAAAATGGGGACATGGCTTCCTGGAGTATTCCTGTTTCAGGTTCCCTAAGCCATCTGATCTTGTCATCTTGCTTTACAGATGAAGCTACAGTGCTGCCCCATGCCAGCCCTGGAGAACTCTATCTTCCTGTTCCTGTGTTCTAATTGGCAGGTGGGGGAATTGAATCCTCTGCCTTGACTTCTTCATGGTTTCTGTAAGGCTTGAACGGGGTGGGAGATGTTTTCATAAAGATGTTTGCAGCAGCCCTAGCCGGTTTGGCTCAGTGGATAGAGTGTCAGCTCTCAGACTGAAGGGTCCCAGGTTCAAGGGCACGTACTTTGGTTGCAGGCTTGATCCCAGGTCTTAGCTGGAAGAGGCAACCAGCTGGTGTGTCTCTCACATCAATGTTTCTCTCTGTGTGTCTCTCCCCATCCCTTCCACTCTCTCTAAAAATCAATGGAAAAATATCCTCAGGTAAGGATTAACAAACAAAAAAATAATAATTAAAAATAAATAAAATCTAATTTAGGAAAAAAAAGGATTTTTCAGCAACCGAAAAAGTAAAATGCAGAGGATGTTACACCAGATGCCTCCTCCCTGTCACAGGGGCCCTGGAGAGAAGTCTGCTGGGCATAGAAGGCCTCTCGGTGCAAGTAGCAGCCTGATCCTAGAAGGGGGCCTGTCCTACAGTCAGACCGGAGCCTGTGCCTTAAGGGCCTGCTGCCCATGGCTTAGTGGTTGAGCCTCGACCTATGAACTGGTTGCCACAGGGAGCCGTGAGAGAGAACCATTGATTGGCTGCCTCCTGCACGCACCCTACTGGGGATTGAGATCGCAACCGGGGCATGTTCCCTGACCTGGAACTGAACCATGACCTGATTCATGGTTCGACACTCAACCACTGAGCCACCCAGCTGGGCTCATATAACATCTTGAAAATAGAGGTAGTAGCAGAAGCCCCTAGACCAACCAGAGCTATGAACTAGAGTAGCCTTAGCTCCTGGTTCAGCCCCGATCTCAGGGCAAAGACAGGGTGATGTGACACCCCTCTCCCATGCTCCAACACCAGTTTGGTGGGGCACTAGAAGGTTCTGGGAACTATATCCCACCCAATTGCAACTGACTCTTCAGCTCAGCACAGCCTGTGCTTCAGGCCAACCTCTGCCCATCTCTGCACCTCTGGTGGCCAGCTTGCTCTCCACCTGACCTGCCAAAGCCTCTGAGTGAGGATGCTAGAGACCTTCCATTTGTGACCCCTGCTGCAGCTTGGGCTCAACTAACTCAGCCTGTCCCTGCTGACAGCCGCAGACATGACTTTGTGACTTCTCCACCTGGAAATCCTTGTCCAAACTCCTAGACCCACCGGGAGGAAGTCAGCACTTATGGCCTACCAGAAGCGATCTTGAGGTAATTTTATCCTTCCCCTTGGGAAAGAAAAGGCTGGGATTTGGAGCCCTTTTAAAGAAAGTCTAGCCTGGCCTGGCCGGGGCACATTTCCTGGTTGCATGTTCGATCCCCAGCAGGCAGCCGATTGATGATGTTTCTCTCTCATTGATGTTTCTCTCTTCCTCTCCCCTCCTCTCTAAATCAATAGAAACTTTTTTTTTTTTTTTAGTTAAGGAAGTCTAATATAGGTCTTGGGCTGAAAGTGAGTGGATACAAACTCGGCAGCCCTCCTAGGGAGTGGAGGGTGGAGGGGGGCTTCTAGGTGTTCTCCAGCTAAAGGGTGAAGGGAAAGAAAGTGGGGAAATAGGCAGAATTTTTCTCAGGTTATATTTGTGGCCATCATGGGGCAGACTAGTCAGGAGAAGACAGGCCAGCCATAAATTTCCCCAGTAATGTGGATGCCAGAAAAATAGCTCCTTTAGGTTAACGGATTGGCCCAATGTCATACAAACTGGAAGAGGTAGGGCCAAACCTTGAAATGTCTTCCTTCTTTAGCCCAGTCTCCCTGGTATCCTCAGGGCTGAGGACAATGGGGTAGCCATATAGAACCAGAGGGCAGATTTACTGAGTGCAGAACCCAGAGTTTGAGTGGCAGGAACCCAGGGAGAGAGTAGAGAGGGTGGGACCCCCCAGCCCAGCCCTGAGCTCGGCCAGGCCTGGCTTGGAAAGGGTGATGGTAGGGAAAATCTTAGATGCCCTTTGGGGTTTGCCCCCTTTTTCTAGTTGCCTCAGTAAGGACTGACCATGTCTCAGATCTTCCTGCCCTGGCAAGCCAACTGCATTGTTCCTGTCTTGTGTTTGCCTTTCCTAAGCTGTGTTGTAGGTGTGGCCTGATAGCGGTGTCTAGGGGCAATTGCTCTGCTCCCCTTTCCTGGCTAGAGAGGCCACCAAGCTCAGAACCAGGAAAGAGGAGCCTAATGTGAGAGGAACCCTGGGGACAGGGAGTAATGACACCAAAACATGTGTGGCAAAGGGCACCTGAGACTCAGGAGAAAAGTGACTTGCTTGGGAACGTGGGACTTGCTTGGGGTTAGTGAATGGCAGAACTGGCATTCCAGCTCAGCTTCAGCCCCCAGGCCTGGACTCACCCCACTGCCCCCTGCGGGCTCTTTACAGACAAGCTCTAATTCATCAGCCAAAGTGAGCATGAGATGCTTCTACCAGGGTTAACCCTTCAGAATACCACTTGTGTATATATAGTGAACCTGGAAGTATTCGGGCCGGAGGGGAAGCTGTATTGTTCTCTTGGGCAAAGGCAAACACTCTGTGGCAATCCTGAGAAAACTGATCTGAGTAACAATCATGGACAGTGGGGGGCTGGGGGGAAGCAAGAAGGATCAAGAATAAGGAGCAAGAGACACACCTGATGTCCAAAAGGCCAAGGAAGATGGGGAGCAGGGAGAGGACCACATCTGTGGCCACCATCTGTCTTAGCATTCCTGGTTGTCTTTGTGCCATAGCATCATCCCTTTATATGGAATGTTTACTTTCAGGACAATGTAGGAACTGCTGCCCCATTTACAAATAGGAATTGTGAACTCAGAGAGAGAGCGGAGCTCACCCAACAAAACTAGTAAGTGGGAGAGCCAGGATTCTAGTCTGCTCTTTCCACTCAGCTGGTTTGATGGAATCAGCAGATCCACTGTCCTGCAGTTGGCTACCTACCAGTCAGTGTCTGACTGTTATCAATTCCACTATAGCAAACATGATCTTGGCAGAAATTCCCTGAGGCAGGTCGTAGAGTTCACCAAGTCCCCAGCACCTAGCCTGACACCTGGCACATACTAATGGCTCACGGAGCTTTAAAAGGAATGGTGATGAGGTTGTGGCATAGAGGGTACTGGCCCTTCTTTGGAAGTAGATGAAGGTCTGAGTGCTGGTGAGGGGTCCCTCTGAAAGCCCCACCCCTCCCAACACCCAACATGCCTGCAGACTGTAACCATGTTCCCTTGACAAGTGATCCCGCACCGAATCTTTAAGCAGTGGGGGACCGGGGCTGGGTTTCCCACAGAGAGAATTGCCCACATGTGGCCCAGCTCTTTGTCCAGCGAGTTCAAGATCTAAGACAGATGGTGGCCACAGATGTGGTCCCAGACAATCAGCAGAATACAATGTGTAACCCCGACTGGCTGAGCAGGGCGTCAGAGTCAGAGGAGCCCAGCCCCTGCTAGTGAAATGCACTTTCGTGCTCCTCAGCCCTTGAGTGGCGGTTTCTCTGCCTGGAATTTGGCAAAAATTGTGTCTGTTTTCCCCACTAAACAAAATTCTGGGGCTGCTACCTGGTTTACTCATCTTTGCTCCCCTAGCAGCTAGCACAGGGCTAGCAACTGATGGTTGTTGAGTTTTCCCGGGGAACTGAAGAAATGAGAGAGCATTTGTGTGCCGGGCACCCTGGACTGGTGCTGGCAAATGGTGGACTTTCTGGACTCACATCATTCAATGGTGATGTCTGGTAGTTGACTTGTGCCCTGCTGTTGGAAGGAATGCCAAAACCTACTCAGGCTGGTGGGCAGGGCCCTCCAACCCCATGCCAGAACGTTGGGAGCGCTGCCCGAGTTCCCCTTCTGAGGAAAGGGGGATTTAGTGAGGGCTGTGGCCAGCACTTCCAGAGATAAGTGAGCTGATAGAAGCCTATAAGTTGACTGTGAGAAGACATCCTGTTTTTGGGCTGCTCAGGACAGGGAAAAAGACAGCAGCTTAGCCAAAACTGGCAAATCTTCAAACCCTTTGTAGATAACAGGAGCAATGTGAGAAAGGGGGACTGAGAGGAGGATCTTTGAGACAGCCCCAGCATGGCCAGTAGCCTGCAGAGCCCTGAGGTCCCAACACACCACATGGAGAAGGTCTGTTCCAAAGTGCTTCCATGAAGCATCCGTCACCAGCAGGGACGCGGCCAAGCTAGCTATGGAGTGCCACCAACTTCTTTGGCCTGGTTGCTAACCATATTTTAGGGCAAAAGTGCAGATAGTGGGAATCTTTCCAGGGTATTTCAGTGGGTGCTCACTCTGGGCCCTGCATCCTCTGTACTTGCCAAGAATCTCAGTTCAGCAGAGAAGGGAAGAGCTAAGTGAGCATCTCTGCTCCCACACCCTGGCTGCAGAGATGGGGAAAGATTTACCAAAGGCAATAGTAGTGAAAAAAAAAGGGGTGGGGGGTAGAGAACTTTTTTAATTTGTTATTTTCAAAAATAGCACCGAGGTGGACTACACAGGAAACAAAATTTATATTAGTTCCATAGTGTTTTTATTCGATTACTCATGGTGGGAGAACACGAATCTTCTCTGCATTGAGGGCCTCGAAATGTCTGTCTGGCTCTGCGCGGAGATCCCCGGTGACCTGTTGCATAATACAGACTGGTTGTGGATTGTCTTCCCTTTTATGAAATTTCCATTTGGTCCTTTGCGACCAGCCAGCCATCCCCTTTCTGGTGAGAGTGATGTGTGTCTTCCGGGGCATCTCTCCATGTAGCCCCAACAAATAAAAGCACCACACCCCTCTGTGCCAGGGACTCTGACAGGGCTTACACAAATGCTGAAACACGACGTGCAAAAGTTTGCGCTCCACCCCGGTAAGGGGGCCTTGCCTCCCCCTTCCCCAATCTTTTAACCGGTGGCCGAGTTCTGAGCTCCACCCCTTCCCACCAGACCGGAGGAGGGGTCCTCCCGGGCTTGAAGGTAGCGGACGCCCGGCTGCTAGAGACAGCGGCAGAAAGAGGCGGGATAGAGGGGCCAGAGGCCGGGGTGTGGCCGCCTGGGGCAGCCGCGCGTCCCCGCCCCCGCTCCCCGACCAGCAAGGCCTCGCACTCCATGTCCCGCCACGCCACGAAGTTTGCGGAAAATTTTGCAGTTTCTTCCCCGCCCGCGCCAGCCGGGGAGTTGTGACGCAGCGTCTGGGGCTCCCAGCCCAGGCCGAGAACAGTGGGAAGGCGAGGCGGAGAGAGAGGGAAACGGAAAACCAGAGAGCGCGCACGCCGGGGTCCTCGACCCCGCGGATCCTCCTCCCCTCTCCCCCTCGGCGCTCTCTCCAGCTCCGGCCCCCGCCCCGCGCCCGCCCGCCCGCCCGCAGCCTCCCACCCCCCACGCTGCCCGCTTCCCTTCCCCTCTGCCCCTCACACCCTCCTCCCGCGTCCTGCGCTCCTCCCTCTGCCCTCCCTCCGCCCGGCCTGCCTCCTTCCCTTCTCCTCTCCCCCTCTCCTCCTGTCCCCGGGAGGCATCACTCCTTCCCAACCCGGAGGAAGCGAGCCCCTCGCGGGCGGCCATCACAGCCCAGCGCTCCGGCTGCGCTGCACACCGCGCCCGTGCTCCGTCGGTCCCCGCGTCCCCCGAGCGGCGCGCCGCGGGCATGGGGCACCGCCGGCCGGCTCCCGCGCCCTGGCCTCGTCACCTGCTGCGCTGCATCCTGCTTCTCGGGGGTCTGCACTTGGGCCGCCCCAGCCCCCCCGGGGACGCTGCCGCCACCGCCGCCCTCCCGGGTAAGGCGCTGCCAACTTGGCCAACTTTGGGGGCCGGGCGAGGGGAAGCGCCAGGGAGCGGGCCTCTCGTCTCGACTTTTCCCTGCTTCTCTTCCCCCCCCCCCCCAAGTGTGAGTGCGTGTGTGACTGGGTTTTTAAAAATCTCTGCTTTTCTGAAAGCGGGGAGGAGAGGGGGAGGAACGCGCCTGGAGGTGGGGGAGGACCTGAGTGGAACCAGATGTGGCGGGCGGAGGGGGAGGGGAGCCCGGGGGTCTCGACCAGCCTCCGTGGAAGAGGGCGGGCTCCGGGAGGACTCCCGCGCCGGCCTTCCCGGACCACCCGGCATCGCCCTGCCCTCGGCCCCCCGGGACTTGCAGGGCGCGCCTGCGGGAACTGGAGGCTCCATCCAGGAGGGTCTCCCTGCTTCTCCTCAAGACGGATGCCTTAATGATTGTTTTCGAGTAATTCGTACGGGCTTGTGTGCCTTCCTGGATCTTGGGGTGTTTATAATTTTCTTTTCCACACTTGGTCTTCAAGGGCAGCTGGTGGCATGCAGCATCCTCACTGCTTGAACAGAGCTCTGTGGGCCAGTTTTGTGCCACCAGGATGCAGCAACAGGCTGGACAGCGTGTGTGTGTGTGTGTGTGTGTGGTGTGGGCGGCTCCGACCAAACTGGCACCCCTCCAGAGTAGACAGATCTTGGGCAGCCAAAGAGCTACTAAAGATGCAAAAACCCGACTAATAAAAGACAAAAACCTTAAGCTGTACCTTCTCTTTCTGCTGCTCTTTCTAAAGGGTGACAATGAAGTGTGGGGACAGACGGACCCCTCAGCCAGAATCTGAGAGCTAAAAGGAAAGAGCCACTCACTTCCTGGGGCTCCTGCCTGAGTCAAAGCTGTAATTGCCAGGGGCAGTCATTACAGCCCCAGGCCTGAGCCCAGCGACGCCTGGCTTTATGGGGATCCGGGTGAGTGAGAAGGGACAGACAGTGCAGTGTTTGCAATTTTGTGCAAAGTCCGGACAGTCCCATGGCCAGTGCTTGTTGGATTGGCCTGCTCACCAGGTGTGACTTTTGCCACCAAAATGCACATCTGCTCCCATTGTGCCGATGGGAGAGGTGGCGGTCAGGGCGAGCCTGTTCAGGCCAAGCAGAGTGAATTTCAGACCCTCCTGGAATTGAATGCGGACCAACACAGCCAGGCAGTAACCCCACCCACTGCAGGTCAGGGCACACTGGCTGCCCCCGCTCCCGAGCTCCTGCTGTGTCTTGCTCTCTGTGTAGGAACCCAGGAGGCAGGCGGGTCCAGGAGGAAGGCCATTCCAGAGTCCCTGAGCGCATTTTGAAGCCAGGCTCTGGGAGAGCTGTGGCCACAGTGCTGACTGGCCCCACCCTCCCCCCCATGGAGCTGGAAGTGTGTAGTGAGAGGCCCTGTCTGGGAGGCCACCTGCAGTGTCCCCTCTGCTTCTGGTCTCCTCTCACGGCCCCTACTCTCTCTCCCTCTGGCTGTGTCCCTGCACTTGGAGCCCCCACTTCCCAATGGCATTGCCTCGGTAACAGCCCTCACCACACCCTCTGAAGAAGCATAGGGGTAGGGTGGGGTGGCCTGGTCTCCCTGCCTGCAGTTGAGGAAGAGGAAGGTAAAGTTGTAGGTCCTGTCCCTGCATGCCACTGTTCCCTCCGTCCCCTTGTACCTGATGAATCAGGTGGTCACTGGGAAGAACTTACCAGCACCACGATCTGAATGGCCCCGGGAAATGCTTGTGGGAGCTAGGATTCAGCTTGGCTTGTCAGGCCACCGCCACTGCTGCTGGGGTGAAACTTACCCTGGGGGACGGGTGCCTGTGGGTGGCTTCCTGTGGGGTGAGAGGATGGAGCAGCACAGAACCCCGTGGGGCAGCAAGGCTGCAGGGCAGCAGAGCCTTCCTGGTATGGGCTGGCAGACCCATCTTTTCTCCACCTCCATGGGATGCCCCCCAGTGCATGTGGCTGGAAGACCTCTATTAATTTTTCTTTTTCTTTTTGGTTAATCCTCACCTGAGGATATTTCTCCATTAACTTTTAGAGAGTAGAAGGGAAAGGGAGACACACACACAGAGAAACATCGATGTGAGAGAGACACATTGATGGTTGTCTCCCGCATGCACCCTGACGAGGGCCAGGTAGTGAGTCTGCAGCCGAGGTGCATGCCCTTGAATGGAATCGAACCCTGGACCCTTCAGTGGAGGACCGACACTCTATCCACTGAACCAAACTGGCTAGGGCTATTAATTTGTTACATGACTGCATTTTTGAACAGCATTCAATGTTCATTGCTGAGCCAAATACTTGAGGAGGAGGGAAAGTACAGAAGAGTGTAAGCTGCATCCTTGGAGAAAAGGAAATCGTGTTGGAGAATGAAACAGACACATTTAACAGGGTGGAAAGGCAGGATTCAATTGGTGGGGTGCCTGCTCAAGGCCAGCAGCCATGTAAATGCTTTATGTGCAGTTTCTCATTTAATTCTGACAATTACTCAAGGAAGTAGGTCTTGTTGGACCCATTTTGCCATGAAAATGGAGGCGAAAGGGGGTGTGACCATTTACTCAGGCCGGGTCACACAACTAGTAAGTGAAAGCCTGGGACTGTGGACGCTTAATGTCTGGAGGATGGAGAAACGGGGGGAGGGGGACAAAAGCTCAGCAAGGCTCTCTGGAGGGAGGTTGGGTGGGACCAGGCTTTGCAGAAGCCAGGAGGGGAGCAGACGTGGAAGCTTGCTGGGTGCCTGAGTGGGGTGGGGTGGGGTGGAGGTGAAACTTGAGTGAAAGAGGCCAAAATTTGGGGGCGGGAGGGACTTGTCATCTTTCAGTGGAGGACCCTGGAGAACCCTTGCAGGTTTCTGAGCAGAGAAATGAGGGGCAAATTGGATAAAGAGCTGCTGGGAGCCCCAAATGCAGGTCAGGGAGTAAGGAGACCTGGGGAAACTTCCCGTGGGGACAGACTGCTGTCTAAAGGACAGGGGGAAGCTTTCCTTTTGAAAGACAGCAGGTACTTGCTGCTACTTCGCGTCAGCCAGACAAATCACCTGCACCCCCATCCCCACCCCCACCCCCAGAGTCAGTCTTCCTATTCCAACCCGCTCACCTTCTGTGAACTGTCAGGCGGGGTTGGTGCCCAACTGAGCTATTGTTGGTTCTGGGGGTCCCCGACCCCCAAGTTTACCTAGACAAGGCGGGAGTGCAGGCAGGGGAGGAGGAAGCCCCCCAGGTCTTGGCTCTTAGTTGTTCCCACGAGAGGATCTTGGCTTTTTGGGCCTACATGGTCCAGGGATTTGGGCTGCTGAGATGATTTCAGAAGCCTCTTGAGGTTCTCAGAAGGGCATTCGTTTGGGTTCCCCACTAATGTAAGCATGAAACAGGAGCCGCTGTACCTGCAGAGGGAAGCCATGGGAACAGCAATGGCTGCTTCGTGGGCTGGGCGCTGTGCCTAGTGCTATGGGCACAGCTCTTGTGCATCTCATCGCCTGGAAGGGTGTTCTCGCCCACTGGACACACTGGCAGCAGATTAGTTATTTGCTCAAGACCCCCCCCCCCCCACACACACACACCACTCAAAAGTGATAAAAGCAGGATTCGAACCCAGGGGTGGCTGCTGAGCGTGACTACTTCAGTGCCTGACCATGCTGTGTCTGCAGGATTCAGCACTGCCAGAGTATGTGCTAGGAAGGACTGGACAATTCCGCATTATGGATCGCCAAGGCCTCTCAAACATCCTCTCGCAGTGTCCTCCTGCGGGGAACTCCAGGAAGAGGGGAGGTGGGCACTCCCGCTGTCCCGGCGCTTGTCTCTCTCCCAGTCCAGTGGGCCCAAGAGGCGGGACTGAATGTTGCTAAGTGTCCTGAAGGTATCTGAGGTGCCCACGCCGAGGAGGTGTGGGTAAGCCAGTGACGGAGGGGCCTGATGGAGAGGAGCCAGCCCCAGCCCAGCTCAGCCCCAGCTTCCCTGGTCAGGTGCACAGGTTTCTCCCTTCAGTCGGTGGTCTCACGGGCCTGCGCAGTGCAGAGAGCAGGGATGCCTGGGCCTGTTCCTCGGAGTCCACCTCCCCCTGCCCTTGGAGGGCCCCGGGCATTGCCGACAGGAAGTGCCTCTTCCTGTTTGGTCCTCATGCGATGGGGAGGGCCGCTTTCCCAGGACTGGCCCTATAAATCTGGGTGGGGTGGGCCATCGGAGGGTGACGCAGCTCTTGGAACTCACCCTGGGCACTGCACATCCCTGTTCCTCCTCTGTTAGGGGCTGTGTCAGTAAACAGGCAGGCCCGAGGAAACCATCTGTGGCCCCAGAGACCTGCCAGCATCAGCTAGCCCTAGCCCCTCGGGACAGATTGGATTGGCCCCTAAACTAGAGCATGGGCTCATGTGGAAATCCAGTGAATCGTTCCTTCCCTGCCCTTGCTCCTCTTGGGACCGCGCAGCTCCCTCTCCCTAGTCCTTGACTGTGCAGACCCCTGCCACCCTGCTGGGCTGGGCCCATGCTCTCTGTCTGCCTCGGCCTTGCCTCTCACCCCCTCCGGTTCCTCTGACTCAGCATTCTGCCCCCACAGCTCTGATGTGTTGCTATATGGGGGCTGTGAAACCGAAGCTTCTTCCCAGGTCACCCGGCCCCCACACCTTCCCCCTGCTCTCTTCAGCATGCCCTGCTCCACCCTCCCTGAACCTTCACTGCCTCCCCACTTCCAGGCCTTTGCACACACTGGCCCCCCTGTCTGGGGTACCATCCTCCCCTCAGTCCCTGGCTGCACCTGCCCCTCCTCCAAGACTCAGGAGAAGGACGCGAGGAATCCGGGTCACTGCCTCTTGGACTCAGTTGGGCTGAGTGACAAGCACCCAGATGTCACACACAGGGATGAATCTCAGAACAGAGGAGTGGGTTGTCTCCTTTTCTTTTTGTTCAAAAATATATTTTATTGATTTTTTACAGAGAGGAAGGGAGAGGGATAGAGAGTTAGAAACATCGATGAGAGAGAAACATCGATCAGCTGCCTCCTGCACACTCCCTACTGGGGATGTGCCCGCAACCAAGGTACATGCCCCTGTCTGGAATCGAACCCGGGACCCTTCAGTCCACAGGCTGATGCTCTATCCACTGAGCCAAACCGGTTAGGGCGGTTGTCTCATTTTCTCTCTTTTTCCGGGACCACCTCTCAGAGGACCTGGTAAGAGGTTTGTGTGGTGGCCTTGGAGCTCCTGTAGGGAAAATGGAAAGCCAGTGCCCCAGCCTTTCCCGATATCCTCAGTGAGTGAGTGGAAGGAGAGGCAGGTGCCAGGCTCCCGGTGTAGACTGAGGCAGGAGTGTGCATGCGGGGAACGTTCCGCTCACTCGGTCCTTTGGAAATGCACATCGGGACAGTATCGGTGGGACCATTCTTAGTGCCACTCACTGGCTGCGTGACCTTGCACAGAGGCTCCAGTTCCTTAATTTGTAAAATGGGAGAAGTAAAGTGATGCCGCCTCATAGGGCTATTGTAAGAAATACACAAAAATGCAATAATGCATGGATGAGATACATGCCTTGTACCCTGCTGGACACACTAGTTTCTTGGGAATAATATGAAATTATTGCTGTTTATATTATTAGGAAGAGAAAATATGAACATCAAGGGACTTAAGCCCTTGCTGGTTTGACTCAGTGGATAGAGCATTGCCCTGCAGACTAAAGGGTCCGGGGTTCGATGCTTGACAAGGGCACATGCCTGGGTTGTGGGCTTGGTCCCCAGTTGGGGGCGTGCAGGAGGCAGCTGATCAAGGATTCTCATCATTGATGTTTCTATCTCTGCTTCTGAAATAAATAAAATATATATATTAAAAAAATGGATTTAAGTATGAAAAAACACAGTCTTCAATATACAAATCCTAATTACAGACACATTTTTTCCTTAATCAAAGCAGGTCTAAACTCTCTACTGATAGATAGGTGGATTGATTTTTGAGAGAGAGGAAGGGAGAAACATCGATTTATTGTCCCACTTACTTATGCATTCATTGGTTGCTTCTTGTATCTGCCCTGATTGGGAGTTGAGGGTCGAACCCACAACCTTAGAGTATCGGGATGATGCTATAACCAACTGAGCCAGTCGGCCAAGGCCACATATGTGATCCTCACAGGCAGCTTTAATCGTCAACAGAACCAAGTCTGAAATTTCTGAATTGAGAGTTTGAAGCTTCCCATGATCAGGGTCTACCCTTTCTCTCCACCCCCTCGCACAAGTTGAACTGAGCTACTGCCATCACCCACAGAGGCCCTGCATGCTGCCCCACGAAGCCCCTCCTCATGCTCTTCTCTCCGCCAGGATCCCGCCCCACAGGCCTGTCTGAGTCCCAGCTCTTACCTGAGGCATTCCAAAGCTCCTCTTGCATTCCATCTCTGTCACCCACCTGCTGGGGCCACTTCCTCCTTCCTGTCCCTGCACAGGTCCCAGCACAGGGCCTTGGACACAGTGGCATTTAGTAAAGATTTATTGAAATAAAAAAAGGCGGGGGGAGGGAGGAGGTCAACCAAAGAACATAGGCATATATGCATAACCCATGGACACCGATAATAGTGGGGTGAAGGGGAGGGGATGGAAGTGGGAAGGAGGGGGCCAAATTGGGGGGGGGGGGACACGGACATCTGTAATACTTTCAACAATAAAGATAAACTCTTTTTTAAAAAAGCCCTAGTCAGTTTGGCTCGGTGGATAGAGCATCATCCTGCAGACTGAAGGTCCCAGATTGGACTCCAGTCAAGGGCATGTACCTTGGTTGGTTGCAGGCTTGATCCCTGCCCCAGGTCTGGGTGTGTGTGGGAGGCAACCAACTGATGTTTCTCACATTGATGTTTCTCTCTGTCTCTCCCCTCCCTTCCACTCTCTCCAAAAATCAATGGAAAAATATCCTTGGGTGAGGATTAACAAAACAAAACAACAACAACAAAAAAAAAAAAAAAGAGAAGAAGAAGAAGAAAGAAAGAGCAGTTAAGTGTTCCAAAGAGCCAACTCCTGGTTTTATTGAGATATATTTAACATGTAACATTGTATTAGCTTAATGATTTGATGTGTATATATTACTAAATAATTGCCACAAGTTAACAGCCATCAGCCCACATAGCTATAAAATAGTCCTTTTTTCTTGAGATGAGAATTATTTTCTTTGTAGTAGAGAGGCCCTGAAGAGAGTTATTCTTCCCAAGTTTGCGATGATGTCACAATCATAAAAAAACATATGGCATTGCATAAACAGAGGAAAGTCCTATGGACTGAAATAAATTCTAGTAGACTTAAGCTGTTCTAAGAAGTTAATGTGAGACACTCCAGAAAAAACACACTAATGGGGAAAGGAATCTTCACTTTTATATGTTATTGGACAACTGGATTATAATTTAAATTTTTATTTCATTGTCTAGCTGATCACATTTGAGGAAGCTCAGATGGCAAATTGTCACATAAAAAGTGCAAAGATCACTAGAAGTTAAAGAAATAACTTTCTTGCCCTGACCAGTTTGGCTCAGTGGATAGAGCATCGGCCTGAGGACTGAAAGGTCCCAGGTTCGATTCTGGTCAAGGGCATGTACCTTGGTTGCAGGCACATCCCCAGTAGGGAGTGTGCAGGAGGCAGCTGATCAATGTTTCTCTCTCATCGATGTTTCTAACTCTCTATCCCTTTCCCTTCCTCTCGGTAAAAAAATCAATAAAATATATTTTTAAAAAAAGAAATAACTTCCTTTAAATACATAATTAACTAGTAAAAACAGGAAACCTGGCCTTGGCAGAGCTGGGAGGAGGTCAGTGTGTGTGACTGGGGTACTGTAAATTGGTTCAGTCTTTCAGGATTCAGTCTTTCAGACAATCTGTCAGAAACTAGGTATGTAAGACTTGGTAGCCTTTGACTTCATAATTCCACTTTCGGGAATTCATAAGGCATTCATCCCGAAGAGGGGGAAAAAGTTCATAGGAGTGGTTGCAAAACAAATCGGAAACCAGCCAAAAGCCCAACAGTAAGAGGATAGCAAACAAAGATACCTTATCGTGACTGACCATGTATGTGGCTAGGATAAGTAGCACATATACAGCTAATGTCGGTACGCAGAGATATATTTGAGAAGGAAGTTCTTACGACCACAAGGCAATCTGACAAAATGTGTACACACCAGTCATGATGAAGTGAAGATGCATGTCCGATTACTGATAATCATTTATTCATTCATTCGGTTAACTGTTCTGTTTTCAGTTTTGTTTTTGTCTCCTGAGCACTGACAGTGCGCGAGGCATGCTATTTGGTGCTGAGGACACCTTGGTGCACAAATCAGGCATGGTCCCTGCCTTCCCAGCACTTGTATTTTGAGAGCATTCCCCCAAATGGAGAGTAATGTCAATAGGGTCCAATGCAAGGACTTCATTAGCGGTGCTAGTTTTAAGTTCATTAAAAGAAAGATGGAGGGGAGGCTGCTCTGAAATCTCAGGGTCGGGAGCCTGTCCGACCGCAGAGGGGACACTCTGAGTCAGACCAGCCAGGTGACACAGCCTTGCGGTCTGGTCCATCTTGGTCGCTGAGGAAAGGACTTTCTGGTATAACCCCATCCATGCTTCTCATTTCTGAAGGATCTGAGGAGCATTGGTGGTTTGGGAAGAGCTTGGAAGCACTGTTAGAATAGCCAAAGCAAAACCAAAGATGCACATCGAACGAAGTAGGGATACATGACAGACACAGACACGCCATGAAATACAGTGCTGCAGTGAGTGAGTGGACCTCGGTTACATGCGTTAGCACGGGTGCACCTGAGAGACATGATGTGGAGTCGGGGGAATCGCACAGGACTGCATCGGTATTATACTCTTCCTCAGACCATTGGACAGGTTGCAAAATCGAATGCAGTGAGGAACTATATAAGTCTTCACCTAGAAGCACAACTGTTAGCATGTTGCCGGATTTGCTTTACTGTGTGTGTATGTGTGTGTGTGAGTAAGCTATAAGCAGTTGTAGATGTGACATTTCACACCTAAATACTTCACTATGTATCAACTAAAAGCAAAGACATCTTTATAAACACAATACCATAATCACACATACAAGAAATATACAATTTTTTCTAATATACAGGCCAAGTTTGCATTTCTCCAATTGTCCCAACAGTGCCCTTTACAGCTGTTTTTAACAGCTGTGAGTCCAGAATCCAGTTTGGTGTCAAGTCTCTTGAGTTTCTTTAAACTACAGTAGTTGCTTGGCCTTTTTGTCTTTATGGCATTGCATTTTTTGTTGCTGTTAATCCTCATCCGAGGCTATTTTTTCCGTTGATTTTTGGAGACAGTGGAAGGGAGGGAGGGGGAGAGAGAGACACATACACACATCGATTGTTTGTCTCCCACATGTGCCCCGACCGCGGCTGGGGATCGAACCCACAACCCAGGTTGACTGGGAGTCGAACCTGTGATCTTTTGGTTCATGGGCCAATGAGCTAACAATATTACATTAGTTTCAGGTATACAGCATAGTTATTCAATAGTTATATTCCCAACAAAGTGATCATGCTAAAGTCTAGTAACCATCTGACACTGAACATGGTTATCATGATATTGACTATATTCTCTGTGCCTGTATATCACATCCCTGGGCCATTTATTTTATAACTGGAAATGTGTACCTCTTATTCTCCTTCACCTCTGGCAACCATCAGTTTGTTCTCTGTATCTCTGAGTCTATTTTTATTTTTTTTTAGATTTCACATATAAGTGAAACCATACAATATTTGCCCTTCTCTTGTAATACTGTACATTAACTATATTTTAATAAAAAATAGCTTCACCAATAAGGGGACAAATGGACAATGTGATACAATGGAAAGGATACAACATCCCCCAAATAGTTTTCTTTCCAAAAATGTTTAACATGAATTGAATGATTAAACATCAGACTAATTTAGACTGTGGACATTTTATAAAACTGGCCGGAAGTAATAAAAAACGCAATGCCAACCCTGGCCGGTGGTGCTCAGTGGTTAGTTACCCTTAATGGGAGAAATGATCAGAGTGGGAGGGGGTCCCCAATAAAACTTAAAAAGAACAACAAAAAGGGAAGTGATACCTGTAATGTATATGCTGAGAAGCTCATACAAGCCAATGAGAAAAAAAACACACAAGAATCTCTAATTAGTTTTAAGGCATCTAAGATCAGAAAAGATAAGACAATAAAAACTGAACAGCATTCACAAAGATGGGATACCCGTATCCAATAAACCTACGGAAAATGTTTAAAATCGCGAGTAATTAAAAAAAGCAAGATGCCGTTTTCACTTCTCATAATAGGGCCTACAAAGATTGATGCAACAATATGTTCAACATGACATTATTTATAATTAAGAAAACGTGTTTACAAATTGAAGACCAGTAATAGCTAGGGAAGGAGTAAATGAAATGTATATTGCATCATGGAACAGCATATTAAAGACAGACAAATTCTTTTGCTGAAGTATTAAGGACCACAAGATTCAGAAATGTTTGTATGGTTGTGTACATGCATACACAATAGACATGAATATAAATTGTATTTTGGGTATATGGATAAAATTGGTAGAAAGCTCACACCAAAATTCAACAGGTTATGTATGTCATATGCTGCTGTCCTATATAATAAAACCCTGGAACGACCAGTTGCTATGACATGCACTGACCACCAGTCAGTGCACTCCCAAAGGGGGAGCACCACTCAGACGGAAGCCAGGCTCACAACTGGCGATGGCAGTGGCAGTGGCAGTGGCGGGAGCCTCTGCTGTCTCTGCTGCAGGCGGGTGGTAAGGAGCAAGGGGTCCTGGACAGCGAGAGCCCTGGGCTGCGAGAGGGATGCCTGACTGCCGGCTTAGGCCCGCTCCCTTGGGGGGGTCAAGCCTAAGCCAGCAGGTGGACATCCCCCGAGGGATCCCAGATTGCGAGAGGGTGCAGGCTGGGCTGAGGGACCCCCTCCAAGTACACGAATTTCATGCACCGGGCCTCTAGTACTATTTATGTTATACTAGAGGCCCGGTGCATGAAATTCATGCACGGGTAGGGTTCCTAGGCCTGTCCAGTGATCAGGGCTGATCAGGGTCCCCGCCTCCCCGCCACCTCTTTCCCTCGCTGCACATACACCGCCACCATGTGGTTCCCCCTGCCTCCCCGCCTCCTCCTTCTGTTGCTCCCTCAGTGCCCCGCCACTGCCGCTGGTCACCTGCCATGTTCTTCACCGTCCCCTGGTGGTCAGAGCATGCTATAACGAGGGATCAAACTCCCATTATCCCAGTCGAACTCCCAAGGGGACACTTTGCACATTAGCCAGATAGATAGATAGATAGATATTATTTAACAGGGTAAGAATTTTTTTCTTTAAACATGTCTGCAATTTGGGGTACAGGGGGTAGTCCTCCCTAACTTCTATCACACATCTTGGCCAAGCCTGCAGCATGTAATTCCTCGCAGCCAATCAGAGCCTCCCTGAGTGGGCGGGCCTTTCCCAGGCTCAAGAGAGCCAGCCCTCCAACCTGGCTGTCAGAGGTTTGAGCAAAGCTGAGTGCAGAATTGACAACCCCAGGGACTGAGGCCCTGCTGGCTGAGGCCCGGGAGCAGTTTTCCCAGCAGCTCCGTGCCTGCCCCTCCCATTGTCTTTCTAAAGGACAAGTTGGAATTGAGCTTCTCCTGCTTGCAGGCCTTCGTAGTAGGTTTTCCTGAAGAAGCTCTCCTTTGGGGTGCTCACTGGTTTGGAGCTCTTTCCATTAACAGCCCCTCCCCCGAAAACGTGAGCATCTTCATTTTGTATTAATTAGCCAAGTGCAAGGGGAGAGGACTCCAGCGTTGTAATACAAGTTTGCATTTAGAGAACAGCAGGACACAACATTCTATAAGCACGGAATGACAGTACGTGTGGAGAGACTGGAGGGCAAATCAGAAAAGCCTTTAGGAAGGCTTCCCGCGTTTTATGAACTTCATGGCATGTCTGTGTAACATTATGCAACAAGTGAGAACTGGAGACCACGTGACTATTTACTGAGCACGTAGAATCAGCAGGGTCAGTATTAGGCAATCCCACATAGGCTGCCTTTGTAACCCGCACATCCCTCCATTTCACAGATAAAGAAATTGAGCCAAACAGGCTGAGATCCAGGATCGCTTATCTAGTGAGTGGCCTGTTCCCAGCAGCATTTGCTCGCTTCATGTCACTGTGTTTCATTTTGATAGTCTCACAATACTTCAGACTTTTTCATTATTGCTCTATTTGTCATGGTGATCTGTCACCAGTGATCTTTAATGTTACTATTGTAATTACTTAGAGCACCTCAAACCCCACTCATATGAGACAGAGAACTTAATCGGTAAAGGTTGTGTGTGTTCTGACTGCTCCACTAATCAGCTGTTTGCCCCACCCCCATTTCAGGTCTCCTTTTCCCTAAGACACAACAGTATTGAAATTAGGCCAATTACTAACCCTTCGATGGCCTCTTAGGAATTTAAGTGAAAGGAAGAGCCATAGGTCTCTCACTTTAAATCATAAGCTAGAAATGATTAAGCTTAGCAAAGAAGGTACATATCGAAAGCCAAAAACTGAGATAGGCCAAAAGTTAGGCCTCTTGCACCAAATAGTTAGCCAAATTGTGAATGCAAAGGAACAGTTCTTGAAGAAAAGTAAAAGTGCTACTCCAGTGAAAAAATAAGAAAGCAAGCCCAACCAGTGTGGCTCAGTGGTTGAGCACTGACCTATGAACCAGGAGGTCACAGTGCGATTCCTGGTCAGGGCATATGCCCGGGTTGTGGGCTTGATCCCCAGTGTGGGGTGTGCAGGAAGCAGCCAATCAATGATTCTCATCATTGATGTTTCTATCTCTCTCTCCCTCTCCCTTCCTCTCTGAAATAAAAAAAAAATTAAAAATTAAAAACTACAAGAATGGAAAGAAAGAACATTTAAAAAAAGAAGGAAAAAAGAAAGAAAAACAGTCTTATTGCTGATATGGAGAAAGTTTTAGTGGCTTGGATAGAAGATCAAACCAGCCACAACATTCCCTTAAGCCAAAGCCTAATCCAGAGCAAGGCTCTAATTCTCTTCAGTTCTCTGAAGGCTGAGAGACATTAGGAAGCTATAGGAGAAAAGTTTAAACGTAGTAGAGGTTGGTTCATGAAGTCTAAGAAGCACCAAAAGATCTCAGGTTTGATTCCTGGTCAAGGGTATATACCTGGGTTGCAGGTTCAATCCTTGGTCCCTGGTCGGGACTCATGCGGGGAGGTAACCAATTGATGTGTCTCTCACATCAGTATTATTTTTTCTCTCTCCCCACCTCCCTCCCTCCCTTCCACCCTCTCTAAAATCAAGGGAAGAAATGCCCTCAGGTGAGGATTAACAACAAAAAAGAAGCCATCCTATATAATAAAAGCCTGGTGACTGAAACATCAGAATGACCAGAGACCAGAACGACCATGGCCCCTTGCCCCGGCTGGCCCCGCCCCCTAGTGAACAGTTAGGGGTGATCAGGCAGACAGGTGAGCAGTTAGGAGCCAGTAGTCATGGATTGCGAGAGGGTGCAGGCTGGGCTGAGGGACACCCCCCCACCCCTCCGTGCACAAATTTGGTGCACCAGGCTTCTAGTCTTAATAACAAAAGTACAAGGTGAAAGCAAGTACTGATGCAGAATCCACAGCATGTTATCCAGAAAATCTGGCTAAGTAAGGAAGATGGCTACACCAAACAACAGATTTTCAATGTAGTTAAAACACCCTTACGTTGAAAGAAGATTCCATTTATGACTTTCATATTTAGAGAGAAGTCAGTGCCTGGCTTCAAAGCTTCCAAGGACAGGCTGCCTCTCTTGTTAGGGGCTAATGCAGCTGTGACTTTTTGTTGAAGCCAGTGCTCACTTACCATTCTGAAAATCCTAGGGCCCTTAACAATTATGCTAAATCTACTCTGCTCTATAAATGGAACAAGAAAGTCTGGATGACAGCATATCTGTTTATGACATGGTTTACTGAATATTTAAGCCCACTGGAGACATACTGCTCTGAAGAAAAAAAAAAGATTCAAAATATTACTGACAACGCACCTGGTCACCCCAGAGCTCTGTTGGAGATGTAGGAGATTAATGTTGTTTACATGCCTGCTAACACAACATCCATTCTGCAGCTCATGGGTCAAGGAGTCACTTTAACTTTCACATCTGTTGTTTTTTTCTTGTTCTTTGACTTTCACATCTGTAAGCAATACCTATTGTAAGGCTGTAGCTGCCATAGATAGTGAATTCTCTGATGGATCTGGACAAAGCAAATCGAAAAACTTCTGAAAAGGATTCACTGTTCTGGATGCCATTAAGAACATTTGTGATTCATGGGCAGAGGTCAAAACATCAACATTAACAGAGGAGTTTGGCAGAAGTTGATTTCAACCCTCATGGATGACTTTGGGGGGTTCAAGACTTCGGTAGAGGAAGTGACTACAGACGTGATGGAAATAGCAAAGGAACTAGAATTAGACGTGAAGCCTGAAGATGGAAGAGGATTGCTGGAATCCCATGATTAAAGGCTGCTTGTGGATGGAGTCTACTTCTGGTGAAGATGGTGGGAAGACTGTTCAAATGACAACAGAGGAGTTAGAATATTACTAAACCTAGTTGATAAAGCTGTGGCAGAGTTTGAGAGGATTGACTCCCAATTTAAAAGAAGTTCTGTTGTGGGTAAAATGCTATCAAACAGCATCGAATGCTACCGAGAAATTGTTCGTGAAAGGATAAGTCCATCAATGTGTCAAACTTTATTGTCTTTTTGTTGGTTTTGTTAGTTCTCCTCACCCGAGGATATTTTTCCATTGACTTTGAGAGAGAGTGGAAAGGAGCGGGGGGAGACAAAGAGAGAAACATCGATGTGTGAGAGACACATTGATCTGCTGCCTTCTGCACTTGCTCGGCCAGGGCTGGGGATTAAGCCTGCGACTGAGATCCGGTTCTTGACTGGATTTGAACCCGTGGCCCTTCAGTCCGAGGGCTGAGCCCCAACTACTGAACAAAACGGGCCAGGGCCATTGTTGTTTTATTTTAAGAAATCACCACAGCCACCTTAACCTTCAGCGACCACCCTGATCTTTGAGCACCATTAACATCGAGACAAAATGTTCCATCAGGAAAAAGATTACAACTCGCTGAAGGCTCAGATGATGGTTAGCATTTTTCAGCAATGAAGTATTTTTTTTTTTTACATACATTCCACTGATTTTTTACAGAGAGGAAGGGAGAGGGAGAGAGAGAGAGCTGGAAACATCGATGAGAGAGAAACATCGATCAGCTGCCTCCCGCACACCCCCAACTGGGGATGTGCCCGCAAACAAGGCACATGCCCTAGACCGGAATCGAACCCGGGACCCCTGAGTCTGCTGGCCAACACTTTATCCACTGAGCCAAACCGGCCAGGGCAGTATTTCTTTAATTAAGGTATGTACAGCCCTGGCCAGAGTGGCTCGGTTGGTTGAGCATCATCTTGTGCACCAAAATTTGACTGGTTTGATTCCCCGGTCAGGGCACATGCTCAGGTTGTGGGTTCAGTCCCCAGTTGGGTGCGTATGGGAGGTAACTGATCAGTGTTTCTCTCTCTGTCTCCCTTCCTCTTGCTCTAAAAAACATTAATGAAAACATTTTTAAAAATTAAGGTATGTATAGTGCATTACTTTTTAGACATAATGTTATTGCACACTTAATAGACTACAGAATAGGGTAAGCATAACGTTTACATGCACTGTGGCTCGCTTTATTGCGCTGGTCTGGAACTGAACCGCTGTATCTCTGAGGAATGCCAGTACTGACTGACATGCTTCTCCTCTGTCTCCCTCTCTTTCCCACCCACCCCACCTCCGCCACCCAATTTCTCTTTTGTGTTTATTCATTCTTGCTTTAAAAAATTGTAATTCTTGGGGTATAATATAAATACAGGAAAGTGAACATATCATAAATGTTCAGCTCACTGCATTTTCACAAACTGAACACACCCAAGGAACCAACACTCAGATCCAGCAAATAAGAGCATTACTTTAGTATTCCAAATGCTCTTCAACATTTCCCATAAGCTTCTTAGACCAGGATAGCTCTTCTTGGTGAGCCCTCTGTTTATAACCTTGATTATCTTCTCTCTTCAGGTTTTAGCACCTTAACCTGATCAGGGCCTCTAGATTTTTCTCATTGCCTTTTGTGAGTTTCTTACCCTATTTGTTACAAATATCTTTCCCTTGTTTGCTGTTCAGTTAACATTTTTATTTGGGGAGTATATTTTTATTTATTTATTGACTTTAGAGAGAGGGAGAGGGAGAAAGAGAGAGAGAAAGAGAGAGAGAGATCGATTTGTTGTGCCACTTACATATGCATTCATTGGTTGATTTCTTGTATGTGCCCTGACTGGGGATGAAACTGGCAACCTTTTGGTGCACAGGACGACACCCAGCCTACTGAGCCACATTGGTCAGGGCTATGCATTCAGTTTTCAAAAATCAGATTGTGCCCTGGCCTGTTTGGCTCAGTGGATAGAGCGTCGGCCTGCGAACTGAAAGGTCCCAGGTTCGATTCCAGTCAAGGGCACATGCCTGGGTTGTGGGCTTGATCCCCAGTGTGGGACTTGGCAGGAGGCAGCGGATTGATGATTCTCTCTTATCATTGATGTTTCTAGCTCTCTCTCCCTCTTCCTTCCTCCCTGAAATCAATAAAAATGTATAAAAAAAAATCAGATTGTAAAGTTCTGTCCACACCTAAATACTTTTTTTAATTAATTTCTATTGTCTGCATTATGTTCATATTCTATTATGTGACATTATTTCAATTTACTCAATCAATACCAAATCATTGGACATTAATTTGCCCCCAATCATTGCTATAATAAATAAGATTGTGTAGCTAAGTCTTCGCATAGATTCTTTGTGTGTTTTTTTTTGTTTTTTTAAAATATATTGATTTTTTACAGAGAGGAAGGGAGAGAGATAGAAACATCGATCAGCTGCCTCCTGCACGCCCCCTACTGGGGATATGTCTGCAACCCAGGTACATGCCCTTGACCGGAATCGAACCTGGGACCTTTCAGTCAGCAGGCTGATGCTCTATCCACTGAACCAAACCGGTTTCGGCTGTTTTTGTTTTGTTTTATATTTCAATCCACTATTTTATTAAGAATTTTTTGAAGAGCAATCTTAGTTTCACGGCAAAATTAAGAGGAAGGTATGGAAATTTCCCATTTGTCTCCATTATCAACATCCCCCCACTAGAGTGGCACTTTTTTGTATAACTAATGAATCTATATTACACATTATTATCACCCAAAGTCTATTGCATAGACTCTTAGTTATTTCCTTAAGTTAAATTTCTAAGAAGTGAATTCTGGGGTCTTCAGAGGGTTTGTGTTTTTGAAAGCTTTTGAGATGCGTTGCCAAAATCTCCTTCAGAAGGGTTGCCCGCCGGGGCCACTTCGACCACGAGCTCAGGCTGTGTGGGGCAGCATGACCACGGGGTGGCTCCTGGCACAGGCGAGGTGCTCAGTGATTGTCATGTGTGCTTAACATGAGTGCATTCTCCACTCAACTGATGAGGACGCCGAGGCCTGAAGAGGTCAAATGACTAGTTCAAGAACGGGAAGCGAAACCCAGCCTGTATTTAGAGCCTGAACTCTTGTAACCACGCCATTGATTTTTAATGAATGTCAGGGAGGGAGGAACAGTGATGATTGTGGGAGCAGTCCTTTTTTATGGTCCTAAAAAGGTATGGGAGAAATCAGAAAAAGAGTGGGGAACGAGAAGGAATGTGAGGAGACCCGTGCTTGCAGGCCTTTGTATGTCAGGTCTCTTGTCATGTTATATTGGTGGTGGTGGTCGTGGGGTGTTGTGTGTATGACCTTTTGTGGCTGCTCAGGACCAAGCAAGTTAAATTCACTGAACGGAACACTGAGCCCCGAGTAGGACTCTATGGGAAACGCAGAGAGCTTTTGTTGCTTCAGAGATCTTAACATGCCCCTGTGCCTCCCTTCCCTCCGTTTTATTTACTCTCGAAACATGATAATAATATAATGGAAAGTTACGTATAATCCAAACCTCCTGGCACAAGAAATAATGTCATGTTTCCCTCCTTTTCATTGTCCGTGTGGAGATCTGTTTTTAGAGGAGGGTATCATTTAGAGGATGTTAAACCCTTGCCCATCGGGCACAGGGCGGCTTGCCTTTCCCCCTCCCCTGGTCCCGCTCAGTTCAACATGCATGTTTTGAACACCTGTTGTATGATCTGAACTGGAGAGAGGAGAGGATAAGACACAGCTCCTGCTCATTTAATGGGGGAGGGAGACCCTAAACGGATCATGTCAATATTCCTGTAGATCTCTCCCTGTCAATCTCACCAGGAGCCGGTGAGGGTATTTTATAATTCAGTTTATAGGTAAGAAAATATTTTGAGTTCCCTAAGGTCATTTAGGTTGTGATGGCAGAATCGGACCAGAACTCTTAGGCTAAGATCTTGATTCTCAGCCCATGCTCCCCACCCCTTTTCTCCTTCCCATTCTTGGGGCCCTACTGCCCCGTGACTGCCTGAGTCCCAGTGAGGGTCCCATGTAGTCTCTGTCCTCCTCCTCCTGTCCCAGCATTTGCCATGCCAAGCATTACCTTTCACTCTCTTTCTTCCAGCTGTGCATTTAGTGACCTCATTTCCCCTTTGTGACTGCCCTTGGAGTTTATTTCTGCAGAACCAGGATGTGGCGGGACACCCCAGGCTGCCCTGCTCTCCCCCAAGTCCCCCGATGCTTCCCTGCCACGCTGTCCATGGGCCTTCTCCTTGCAGCTCCCTTCCCCCGGCACACCTGAGGAAGGAAGGGTTCAAATGTGCAGAGGCCAGAAACAAACGATGCTTGCCAGGGACCAGGCACCCATGGGAATGGGAGGAGGACTCCACATCTGGACCGTGGATTTATTTTTCTTTGAATTCTTCTGAAGAGCAGCTTAAACACTCGAGTTCTTGGCCTTATTTCCTCTTGTAATTTTCTCTTTTCCAAATTGTAGTGTTTGCTAAGCCTGGTTCCCAGGCTCTCTGCTGTGAAACATAGATTCTTGAGCTCAGGGCCCCAATCACAAAGGAGGGTCTTGCTTAAAAATAAAAAACACACAACAATAATGAAATGTTAGTGCTTACCGGGTAGAGTATCTTCACGTGTTTCCTCCAGAAACCCAGGAGACGGGTCTTAATTAGCGTCCTCCCCACAGTGGGGCTCGAAGAAATGAGGCAGCCAGCTCAGGGCCCATAAAGAGTTTGAACCTGGGTGGGTCCAGATTCCAGAGCGAACCTCCACCACGGTGTCTCCAGAGAAGGTGTGGGTCGGTGCCGTTGGCCTGTCCTTGCAGGAGACAGCAGGTGTTTAATCTTTGGCAAATCACTTTTAGGGAGCTCCTGAAGGTTCCCTAGCAAAAGAGGGTCTAAATTCAGTTAACTTTAAAGAGGGCCATGCTTTGCTTTTAAAACCAAACAAGTCATCCTTGAATGTCACCAAGTCAGGCTGGGGAATTGCCAGTGAGCAGAGCAAAAGCTGGTTGTGAAAGGTGTGCTTTCTCGGAATCATATTGTGCTGTGTTTCAGACACATCTTGTAATAGCTAAGTGGCATGTCCCAGGGACACTGTGGTTGCAGGGCAATGGAGCCTAAATTAGAGAAACTCACTCCACCTCTTTTTTTTTTTTTCCAGCTTGAAATAGGCACATTCTTTTTTTTTTTTTTCCTGCCTCACCCACGGTGGGGGGGGGGGGTGGGGGGGGAGGGAGGGTGAGAGAGAGAGAATGAGACCGATGTAAGAGAGAAACATCCTGAAACCGTTTGGTGCATGCACAGGATGATGCTCAACCAACTGGGCCACACCAACCAGGGCAGCACAAGTATGATAATGTATGGCCACGCTCATTCCACCTCAGTGTTGGCGTGTGGGGCACAAAAGGGATGGGTGGGGACTGTGGCAAGCTGGTGAGCCCCTCCCTGCAGGCACCCTGGCTCAGTGTTGTCAGGCCTCTCAGTATTTCCAGGAGAAGCTGTAAGTCTAGCTTTAGATGTGAAATCTCTCCGGTTTTAAATGTTGGCTCACTTCTTTCACACACTGTGAAGGTCACATACAACTTGCGTGTGGGTTATAGGTTCAAGTACCTGGAACAACTGTTTGGAGCTCAGCTCTGGAACCAGCCTTCCTGGCCTCTCACCTCACCCTTATTACAGTGTTGTCAGGGTGTTTGATCTCAGTTTCCTCTTCTGCCACGTGGAATTTTACTTACTTCTGAGGGTCCCTGTGAGGATGAACAAGAGGATTAAAGACAATGCCTTGGAACCCCATGCCTGGTACCTAGTATACACATAGTAAACGTTAACCTGTGTGATGATCAACTTTAACTTGTCTCTTTTTGTAAGTGCAGGGTGACCACATGGCCTAGTGTGCCTGGGCGAGTCCCGGTGCAAGCTCGTACTGGTGTAATTATCACCAACTCTCCTTTTCATTCTCAATAGAAGACAATACATTCTATGGTTAGCTTACATAAACAAACACTGGCATTATGCTGTTTAGGACTTTAGCAAGTTTTAGTCCGAATGAGAAGGTCCTGGCTCCAGTTGTGTGAATGTCCTTGGACAAGTACTGAGCCTTCCCGTGGTACTGTGTCCGCTTTGTAAAGGATTGACAAGATAAATCTAAGAGCCCTCCTTTCAGAGTCCTTCTGTCATCCCACAGACATTTCCTGTGATTCCAGGTGATGCGGAGAGGCCGGGGAAGGATGAACCCGAGCTCTCAGGGTGCTTACCAGTGAGGGCCTCCTGTGTAGGGAGTTGGGAATCCCTACTCTTCTGTTAAAGACTTACCTAGAAATGGTTCATGAAAATTTTGTGAATCAAAATGTTTATATTTGAAACTTCAATTTCTCACAAATTATTCCATTTCTGTAGAATTCTCTACACATTTCTTTTTTGTGAGTGGGAAGCTACATTTTTTAAAAATATTGATTTCACTATGGAAAGTTAGAAAGTACGGAAAGGTCTCAAAGGTTCTTTCTTCATTTTTGTTGACTTTGCAGTACTTCTATTTTAGCTTTAAGGTATACTCTACCCGCCTCCTCCCTCCCCTCGGTCCCCCCCCCCCCCCCCGCACCTCTGCAGGCCACGTTGTCAGAACTAAAACAAAAACAGAAACCCACTATCTAAATTTGCCTGGGTGTCTCCAGTATTCTCTTACTCATCAATTCATCCTCAGTCAACCCAAGTATGGACCACCTAACCCGGTGCTGCGGTTGGGGTCCCAGAGGGCTCTCCTGTAAGCGATTTTAAAACTAGTGTGGTTGAGCAGAGGCCTGGCGGCGGGGGCCTCTTTTTGTAAGTGCAGGGGTGGGGGGGCGCGAGGGGATGCTGCTTTAACGAGTAGGTGGGCCTCGTTGCAGGTGATGCGCTCACTGCCCTGTTGCAGGTGATTCCTGCGCTTGGGCGTGGACCGGCCCACCCACGTGCGCTCCCTGCCAATGGCAACTGCTCGGCCCCGCTCCCGTGGGGATTGCGGAGTCCTGCCCTCGCGGCCGGGTCATTGAGGTTGGATTGTGCTGGCTCAGAAAGCCACTTCCTGCCGTGACCGGAGCCCGCCGCCGCTGTGAAAGTTGCCCCTCGGGGAAGGAAGCGGCTTTGCGCTGTTTATTTTGGCTGCAGGCTAGCAGACGGCGCCGGGCCGTGCCGACCGGGCGTTTGCAGAGTTGGGTTGGGGAGTCGGCCGACCTCGGGGGGAGGCCCCACGCCGAAAAGCTCCGGGACCCGTTGGAGAGGGCGGGCAGAGAATGGGGGGAGGGCGGCAGGTCGTGGAGGGACAGCGCATGGCTGAAATGGGGGTGCAGTGGGGAACGGCACGCGGCGGAGGGGGCGGTGTGCAGCCGCGGGGGCGGTGTGCAGCCGCGGGGGCGCGGTGGAGGGAGGGTGCTTAGCCGAGGAGGGGGCTCTCACCGCGGAGGCGGGGCGCGTGGCGGAGAAGGAGGCGCACTGCTCAGGGGGGCGCAGCTGCAGCCGCAAAGATCCAGAGGACAGAGTGGTCCCAGCGCCTCAAGTCCTGGGGGCAGGGTGAAGGAGGAAGGGGGTCAAGGTGTGCTCGCCCCTGGGATGCTCCGGTGAGGTAGGGCCGTGGGAAAAGGGCAGGGGAGCAAGGCGCGCGACTGCCCGGGAGCGAGCGGAGGTTAGAGGCAGAAACATTCTATCTAGGATCAGCAGCTCCCCGACTTCATCCTGCAAGATGGGTCCTGGGAAAGGACAGCCTGCAAAGATTTTGATGTTTTCGGAATATGAACTAGCAGGGGGTCCTAGCTGGTTTGGCTCAGTGGATAGAGCTTCGGCCTGTGGACGGAAGGGTCCCGGGTTGGATTTTGGTCAGGGGCTGATGCCCAGGTTGCGGGCTCGATCCCCAGTAGGAAGCATGCAGGAGGCGGCCAATCGAGGATTCTCTGTCATCACTGATGTTTCTTTTTCTCCCTCTCCCTCTCTGAAATCGATAAAAACATATTTTAAAAAAACCAGGGAGGTGAGATGAAACACCATTAAACCCAAGAGAAGGCTAAGGCAGGTGAGGATTTGTGTTCCAGAGAGCCCCAGAGGCCAGCCGCTCTGAGCTGGCACTGCCTGTGTGCCTATGGGAGGGGGCAACTGGACAGCCTGGGAGGGGGAAAGTTGCCTCCCTGAATTCACATGAATTTCCAACCTATCATATCCCCTTCTCTTGCACTTATTAGGTGGAGGTGGCAAGCCATTCCCTGCCAGAGTTTGCTTTAACATCTTTCTAGAACAAAGCATATCACAGTTGTAAAATATACACGGCGGGAGGGGGGGTGAGAGCATCTCTAGAAATGAATGGTAGCCTTGGCCTGGTAGCTCAGTTAGAGCGTCCTCCCCGTACCCCAAGGTTGTGGGTGTCATCTCCTGTCAGAAATCAATCAGTGGCCCGACTGGTGTGGCTCAGTGGTTGGGCGGCAACTTATGCCCAGGTGGCGGGCTCGATCCCCATTGGGGGGTGTGCAGGAGGCAGCCTATCCATGCTCTGCTCTCACATCGATGTTTTTCTTTAAAAATCAATAAAAACATTTAAAGAAAAAAGAATCAACGAATGAATGCATAAATAAGTGGGACGACAAATCAATGTTTCTCTTCCCCTTGCTCTCCTCCTCTTCCTCCTTTCCTTTCTCTAAAAAAAAAAAAATAATAATAATTCAGTAAATAGAAATGTGGCCTTTTGTTCGATTTCAGTCACAGGCACTTTAAGCAGTGGAGGGCTAGCAGTTTGTCCTGGTTGAAATGGAGGGGCTGTTGGGGAGCAGGGAGGAGAGTGTGAAAAGCCTGGAGAGTGGAGGGTAGAGGGGAGCCCACAGAACCCCAGAATTTTAGTGGAAATATTGAATAGTTGGGCAGGGAATGGGGTCTTCATGTCATGGGACTCCCCTGCCTTCTCTAGAAGGGATGCCATCCCCCATATGCGGGCCCCTGTGCGTGCATGGGCATGGACATGGATACAGCCTTCAGCAGAGGTGATGCAGGGTGTGGTACCCATTCCCCGGGATGGGCCCTCCGCAGGGCGGGGCTGGCAGCTTCTGCTGACTCAGGGACATTTCCAGGCCTGGCCTCAGGGCCAAGCTGCTCATTGAAAACAGCTGCTCCTCTTGGCTGGCAGCCCTGTGGGTGGCCCCTGACTCTCCCTGGGATGACCCCTTGCCTCTGCATGGCCTTGGGAGGGGTGGCTGGCTTAAGGAGAGGCTCATGGGCTGGAGGCCACCCTCCCACACCTTCGGGGACAAATCTAGTCGATTCCCAGCTGGCCCCTGATTCCAGCTCTCTAGGAGCTGAGCCAGGCCGGTCTCAGGGTCCCCAGCCTTTGTTCCTGCTGTTCCCTCTGCTCCGAACACCCAGCTTGTCCTTGTCTCTGCTCGCGCCTTTCAGGGTTTTGTTTGACATGCCTCTCATTCAGCAGATTCTTGTTGAGAGTGTGCTGCGTGCCAGAAACTGTGCTAGAATTAACTTCCTCTGCGCTGCCTGCAGCATGATGTCTTCAACTTGTAATGGAGAACAGCCGTCTTATCCAAGGTCAGACCTCTGGCTGCCTCTGCTGCGGGGCTGAGTCCGGGAAGCTGCAGGGACAGCTGAGAGCTTTGCTCCTGTGAGACAGCCAGACAGCCTTTGCATTCAGCCTCAGGACCCCGCCAAAGCATTGCGTGTCTCTTATAGCAGACGGGAAAAGAAAGAGGTGACAGTGACCACAACAGGCAAGGCGGAGACGGGTTACTCAATGTGGAACAAATAGCTTTAAAATCCAGTTGCTGTCCTGGCTCATTTGGCTCAGTGGATAGAGCATTAGCCTGTGGACTGAAGGGTCCCAGGTTCGATTTTGGTCAAGGGCACATGCCAAGGTTGCGGCTCGATCCCCAGGGCCTGCAAGAGGCAGCTGAACCATGATTCTTTCTCATCATTGATGTTTCTCTCTCTCTCCCTCTCCCTTCCTCTCTGAAATCAATAAAAATATTTAAAAATAAATAAACAAAACCCAGTTGCCTGAGCACAGGGACAAATGTCCAGGATGGTGACCTGGATGTCTGAGAAGCAAGGAAGTATGGGCTACACATCAGAAAGATTCCTGTCACACTTCAGCTCTCTGGAGAACCCATTTCTGGCAACACCTCCACCCTCAGCCACGTCCTGACTGTTTTGTACACTTGATGTGTTGCTTGTAACTTTCATGGATGGCTTGTGAGTTGTGCCTCTCCAGTTTCATTGTAAACCTCACAAGGGCATATTGTTTGATTTCCCTGTAGTACCCAGTACAGTGCTTCACAAATGCTGATCATCTGCATGAGTGAGGAAGCCTGGGGGCGGGGAGAGGGGTGCAGCCAGAGGGTGATTAGGAGGAGGGGGTGGAGTCCAGCCTCTGAGCACCAACTACCCCCACGTCGCCCAGAGGCTGCAGCCCGCCCAGGAAACTCATTACTGGTCTGACAGAGGGCTGCCAGGGGTGTAAGGAAACTTAGCCCGTGGTCCAGACAGGGAGAGAGGCTCTGGCTCCCGACATGGGGCTGTGTGTTTATCAGGGTTCTTTTGATTACAAGGACAGCACCCAGTGCAAACAAGCTCAGCAAAATTAAACGGGAGTGTGGGGGGAATGTGGCCCTGGCCCGGGGGCTGATTAGAGTGTTGGCCTGATACCCAAGGTTGCCGGTTCCATCCCATCAAGACACATACAAAAACCAACCAGTGAATGCATAAATAAATGGAACAATAAATCTATGTCTTTCTCTCCCCTTCCCCACCCCTCGTGCCCATCCTCTCTCTTTCTCTCTCAAATCTATAAAATAAAAAAAGAAAAAAAAAAAAAGAATGTGGCTGTAAATGATCAGAAAGAGCTGCAAGAATTTGGGATCAGAACTGGCTGGTCAGCACCACCAGGACTCATTCCTCTCCTTCCATCTCAACTCTGCATCTCCTCCTATGTTATCCCCATTCTTGCCTGTAGCAGAAATCTCAACAGAGAGAAAATGTCATGTATTTAAGGGGAGGACTCTGAACAGCCCTGTTTGAGTTTGTGCCCAATCACTGTGGCCAGGGGATGGACACTCTTAATGGCCAAGAGTGAGCTTTGTATGCCCTCACGTAGCCAGAGGTACAGGAGAATTCTTTATAAATAATACTAAGGGGATGGGAAGTTTGCTGAGCAGATAAAACAAAGGCCAGAGACTATGAGCAGTCAATGAGGTGGTCAAGGATTGTATATCTTTATATTTTCCATGCAGAGCCCAGCGCCTACCAGACATGTGGTGATAGGGGGGATCAGGGCATCAGGCCTCCCTACTTTGAGCCCTCTCTGCTGCTCCATTTAGGTTTGCTGAGAGCGTGGGCGCAAAGAACAGAGTCAGTTCTCGAAACGCCTCCGCTCCCTTCCCTTTCCCCTTGTGGATGGAGCTCAGCCAAAGCGCTCTTTCTCCATTGGGCCCTGGAGAAACAGCCTCCTCTCAACTTGCGATAGAAAATGCTCTCCCAGAACCCCACCCCTCTACCCCCCTCCCCCTGGCCTCCAGCTTGGCAGATTCCCTGGGACCCTCTGCTCCCAAATTCCTCATCCTTTTCTCATTGGCTGCCAAGGCAGTTCTGTGACTTACAGTCTTCACTTCTGCCTCCTCCAGATCCTTAGTGTCTTCAGGGAGTCTCCCTGCCCTCAGAAGGCACAGCTCCCTCCTCTGCCCCCCCAAACACCCGGATTTTAAAGGGCTTCTTTGCCCTCATGCCCTGCTGTATCCAAACCCACTACTAGGTGTACCAGTTAATAAAGCGGATTTTTTTTCCAATAGATGGAGTTACACATATGTTGATATATATGCACTTTGATATGTATGCTATGTTGTTGTATTGTAATCTTGCTCCGATCCATGGCACGCTTTTTGAGCAGCACTTCAAAACATACGAAGAAGTGGAAAATTGGGTCTCTGAATGGTCTGCCTCAAAACAAGAAAACTTCTATTGGGACGGTACCCACAAATTACCTGAAAGATGGGGAAATGTGTGGCTAGCGATGGACATTACTATAAATAAAGCACTTTTGATGTTTCTCTTGAAATTACCGTGTTTTCTTTGATTACAAAAATCTGCATTATTACGGTTAATAATGCAGATTAATTATTATCCAGTTAATAATGCGGGTTAATTATTAACCAGTTAATAGTGTGGATTAACTATTAACCAGTTAATAATGTGGATGTTGTAATCCAAAGAAAACACGATAAACGTGAGAGAAACGTCCACATGTTTAAAAAAAATCCACATTATTAACCGGTACACCTAGTATTCTCTAACCAGGACAGTGCTTTGTGCTTGCTCATGGCCCCAGTATTGCCTGGGATGTGCCACACACATAGCAGGCACTCCAGGAAGATATGTGGATTTGAACCCAGAACCCAGAACATCAGAGGAGGGAGGGGACTTGCAGCCGTGGTTCATGTGACACTAGAGGAAAATGAGGTACTGCACTTGGGCATCCTAATCTCTTTCCCTCTCTGGGCCTCAGTAGCCTCATCTGTCAAGTGAGGGGAAGGTGGCCTGATGCTGGGATTGCCTCTCCCGACTGGCACGGGTCCCTTTCAGTTGCTGTTTGTTGCCATTGCACAGCCTGGCTGGGATCTCTGTGGTCCACGTGTGAGTTTTCTGCTCGAGGAGGAGGGGACGAAACTGTCCCCCAGGGTTGCTTTGGGCTCCTGTGATGTTTTGGGTTGTACTGTCCAGTTTGTCCAGTTCCAGCTCTGAGAAGCTTCTACGAAAGCAAGCACTATTTTTCTCCCTTTTCCGGTCCCAGGCCCTTTCCCTACCCCCTGCTGAGGGCCACTTTCTATTATAACTGACTGCAGTGGCATTTCTGAGAACCAAATGCCTAGACTCTAGGGCACGGGTCCTCAAACTTTTTAAACAGGTAGCCAGTTCACTGTCCCTCAGACCGTTGGAGGGCCGGACGATAGTTTAAAAAAAAAACAACTATGAACAAGTTCCTATGCGCACTGCAGGGCCCGGGACGAGTCAGCTGCTAAGCAGGACAGGCAGCGGCACCCGGCGGGCGGGATAAATGTCCTCGGCGGGCCGCATGTGGCCTGCGGGCCGTAGTTTGAGGACCCCTGCTCTAGGGCCTAGAGCAAGCTTGTCAAGCCTGGGTCAAGCCCTGGGGCCAGGTTAGGGTTTTAGGTGGCTTGCTGGAAGGGGAAGAATACATTGAGGGGAGGGGCCCCGAGGAGGATGAGTAGCTGTGGCAGTCACCTTAAAGGCGCTTCAGAGGTCAGCTTTGTCTTGCCCAGGCAGGACCTCCAACCTGGTACCCTTGAAGAGTGGAGTGACCAGGGTCCCTGCCCTGCCTTCCTGCCCAATGTTTTGAGCACTCAGTGAACAGGAGTTGTGGGTGCTCCGTTTAGAAAGATTAATCTGGCAGCTGGGACAGAAAGCAGAAAGATAGACTGGTGAGTTGTGGTATCAAGGCCTGAGATTCACTTGTTTGCTCATTCAGTATGTATGAAGCACTACTGTATGTCAGCCGGTTATGGGTATCGGGGATCCAGTGGTGAAGACAGAGAAAGTCCTTAGGAGTTTATGAACAAGAAGGGAGACAGAAAATAAAAACATGTCAGGTTATGAGTTTTGGAAATGGCAGGATAGCTTATATCAGGTTGTGGATGAAAAGGGGGCCACATACTAAACTGACAGGCTCAGGGGAGGCCAGCATGATGAGCTTTACAAACTCGGAGACCACAAGTAACCACACTGGATGGTCTGAACTCAGTTGGTTAGAGCGTCCACCCAGTAGGCCAAGGTTGAGGATTCAATCCCCAGTTCTCAGAGCCCATACAGAAATCAACCAATGAATGCATAAATGAGTGGCACAACAAATCGATGTCTCTCCTCCTTTCTCCCTCTAAGATAACACCTTTGAAACGTCAGAGTAACCTTTTCCGGGCCAGGACCACCATGCAAGACCACCAGTATTTTTATCTTTTTTGCCCCCATACCATCTCTCTGTGCTGTAAAGGTTCATTGTTAACTATTCAGTACCCACCAATGCAAAAGAAGTACGTCTCTTTGTTTTACTCTTTTTTAAAAATATATTTATTTCTATTCATTTCAGAGAGGAAGGCAGAGGGAGAGAGATAAAACATCAATGATGGAAGAGAATCATTGACCAGCTGCCTCCTGCACAACCCACACTGGGGATCGAGCCCGAAACCAGAGCATGTGCCCTGACTGGGAATCAAACCGTGACCTCCTGGTTCATAGATTGATACTCAACCACTGAGCCATGCTGGCTGGGCTCCCTGTTTTACTCTTTATCCAATCTCAGAGATTCCCCCCTCCTTTGCTTTCTCCTGCCCCCTGAATCTACTACCAATAGATTTCGTGTAACCTTCCTTACAGCTCCTCCTTTGATTCTAATGTACAAAATAAGCCGCAAGACTGCCATTCTCTGGAGCACTTTCTAAGTCTTCAAGATTTTGCTTCCCAGCATTTGTTATCAGTTTGGCTCAAATAAAGTCATAAAAATTCTTTACTGTTTTGGAGTTTCTTACATTGACACAGTCTAATCCTCTGGCAAGAGTGCTTATAGGCTAAGGATGAATATTTAACCCAGTGGTTTGAGAGCAATCAAAAACAGGTAGATGCTGGGGAGGAAAAAAAATATTTGAAAGAAAAGAAGCAGAGGATGTGAGTGGCCCCCAAAAGCGCCACCACCCCCCCTCCCCCGCCAAGAGTACTGCTTCTTACAAGATGTCAATGTAAGACCACCCAAATCTATAGAGAACTTTTATAAAAAGTTATTTGCACTAAACAGAGGATATACCTGGAAGCAAGATCTCAAGACTGGGAAAAATGCTTCCAAGAAATGACAGTTTGCTGCTGCTTTTATTTATGCACTTGGAATTAAGGAGGTAATGTAAGGAAGATTACTTGAAGCTGGGAGAATGCAAGGTGGGAATTGGATTAGGGATAGTTAATAAGATTATGTGTTCTCTTGAGGGTGGTCTGAAACGAGACATTTCAAAGGTGTGTTAACCACCCCCATCCCCCCCAAAAGAAAAGGAGAAGTGTGTTAACCTAGATGCACAGAAACAATGGACAAGGCTTGCTTAAAGCAAGGATAAGCCTTTTACTAAAGCAGTTATTTGCCTGGGGTGTGATTACCACCATGACTTGCCCAGTTAGGAATTTATGATCAGATCCCCCTGTGAGGAAGCCCCTTCCCTCCACAAAAATCTTGAACAGAAAGTGGCCGTGTTACTGGGTCAGAGTTTGAGGCCACCAGAAAAGCTAAAAATCAAGAGGGAACATTCTGGAGAGGGAGGAGCCATAGAGAGCTCCCCCTTCAGATGCTCCTCAAGCTCATGGCAATTGCTAAACTGTGCATGGGCAGTTTAAACTGTGAGGCCTTGCCCTAGCCCAGTGGTCGGCAAACTGCGGCTTTCGAACCACATGCGGCTCTTTGGCCCCTTGATTGTGGCTCTTCCACAAAATACCACGTGCAGTCGCGCACGTACAGTGCAATTGAAACTTCGTGGCCCATGCGCAGAAGTTGGTTTTTGGCTCTCAAAAGAAATGTCAATCTTTGTACTGTTGATATTTGGCTCTGTTGACTAATGAGTTTGCCGATCACTGCCCTAGCCTGTTTGGCTCAGTGGATAGAGTGTCGGCCTGTGGACTGAAGGGTCCCAGGTTCAGTTCCAGCCAAGGGCACATGCCCGGGTTGTGGGCTCGGTCCCCAATAGGGGGCGTGCAGGAGGCAGCAGATCAGTGATTCTCTCTCATCATGGATGTTTCTATCTCTCTCTCCCTCTCCCTTCCTCTCTGAAATCAATAAAGAAATATATTTAAACTGTGAGGCCTTACGGGATCCAGGAAGAAATGGCAGCTGGGAAGCAAAGAGGTTCTTTTTTGCCCCCTGCTGCCTGTTTCGAGGAAAATGTTTAGAATTCAAGTTCCACCAAGTTAGAGGGGCTTAGTAATTGCCTAAAGTTTTCCTTTGAAACTCCAGAAGGGCCTCACCTATGATTAAACCCAAGGCTAAGAGACACACCCTAAGACTAAAGGCAAAACCCAAACAACCCCACCCTAGCAAAGCCTGAAACCGAGCCTCTACAGGATCAACATGATTCATCAGTAATTGAACTGCATGCCAGAACAAAGCAGCATTCTTTTTAGGGAGGTAAATCCAGGCTCCCTGGAATATGTCATCCACAAGGTCCCATATGGAATTTAAAAATCCAGACTCCTTATAACATTATTTACAATGTCCAGCTTATAATAAAAATTACTAGACATGTAGGCAGCAGGAAAAAGGGACTTCTGATCAAGAGAAAAAATAGAAGCAAATAATCCAGACGCTGAACAAAAGATCAGATAGTGATAAATGTTGTCAAGAGAATTACAATCCAGGGACCTGCTAGAGAGTAACTGGACACTTTTTTTTTTTTTTTTCCTGTGGACACTTTCAAATAGGAGGTCATAGAGGGCTTCTCGAAAGATGTGGCTTATTTTTATTTTTTGAAATGTGAAATGCCAAGCAGAGGCCAACAGTGCAAAGGCTCTGAGGCAGGTCAGTCAGGCCTGTTCAAGGAAGGGCCAGGAGGTCAGTGTGACCTGTGCCAGGGGAGTAGTTTCATCTGCTGTGGTAGGCAGGACCGACCATATAGGATCTTGAGGCTCAGAGAAAGAGTTTGACTTGTATTTGAAGAATGCTGAGTTGCCTTTCAAAGGACTTTAAGCAGGGGCATGAAAGGGTGGGTACGGGGGACAGTGAGCGGTTTGGGGACGTTCTAGATGGGAGGAAAGGATGGAGCCAGTGGGGCAGAGCAAGACAATGACTCCAGGCTGGAAAACTTTGGCAGAAAACCGCGCTACTGTAAAGACTGCGGTAAAGGTTTCGATGTGCTGTGTGATGTGAATGCCTCCACCTCTCCTATACAATCTTCACTTGCCTGTGGAGTTGGTTTTGCTTGTGGGGGTGTGGCGGAAGGCTGAGATCCAGCACCAGGCTCCTGGTTCATGTCTGGAGGTAGCACTGGCCACCAGGGGCCAGCCAGGAGAGGCCCTGATGATGGCTTCATGTCCTGCCTTTCTTTCTAGAACCCAACGTCTTCCTCATCTTCAGCTACGGACTGGAGGGCTGCCTGGAGGCCCAGGGCGGGCAAGTCAGGGTCTCCCCACGCTGCAGTAGCAGTCTCCCTGCCCAGCGCTGGAAGTGGGTCTCCCGGAACCGGCTCTTCAACCTGGGTACCATGCAGTGCCTGGGCACAGGCTGGCCGGGCACCAACACCACAGCCTCCCTGGGCATGTACGAATGTGACCGGGAGGCAATGAATCTTCGCTGGCACTGTCGCACACTGGGTGACCAGCTGAACCTGCTCCTGGGCCGTGCTGGCAACACGTCAAAGGCTGGCACCCCCGAGCGTGGCGACCAGACCCGCAGTGGCCAGTGGTCCATCTATGGCAGCGAAGAGGATCTATGTGCTCGGCCCTACTATGGTGAGAGGTTGCTAGCAGCCGAGAGTCAGGGGGACTGGAGCCCGGAGGGACACACTCCCGGGTGACAAGGCCTTTTCCTCTTTAATTGTAATGGGAAACATTTTTGAGTAAGAAAATGAACTTCAAAGCATCTAATTTACTTTTTTTAAAAATTACAAAATGAATTTACACACGTGTAAAGGCCTCAATCAGCACAAAAGTGTATAATGTAAAATTTCCTTCCCTAGGCCTGCTCTCTCGGGAGACCCCAGGGTAACCCCCAGAGGGCGGCTCCATCCTGGGGGATCCTTTTCCTGGAAGCCACCCTGAGTGGAACCTGGGGAGGAGGGGTGCACAGTGGAGCCCCCAGGCCAGGGACCTGAATAGGGATTCCTTCAGGCTCAGTCCCCTGTGGGTGACTTGGAGACCCCCTCATCCAGCTGGAGTTTGGACAGCCATCAGGGGCATTGGAGGACCCCTCCCCAGCCCTGTGGGGTGGGCAGCAGGACCTCTCCCAGGCTCCTGGGACATCTGGTGGAAGAGGGAGCCTTAAAGCCATTGTCTGATGTCACTGCCCTTCCCCCCTCTGCTGACCCCTGCACACTGCTGGCTCCCTGGGTCACAGGGGGAGGAGCCTCAGGGGTCCCGATGCCAAGGCCCAGCTCCCCTCTTTGCAGAGGTCTACACCATCCAGGGGAACTCCCACGGGAAACCCTGCACCATCCCCTTCAAGTATGACAACCAGTGGTTCCATGGCTGCACCAGCACGGGCCGCGAGGACGGGCACCTGTGGTGTGCCACCACCCAGGACTACGGCAAGGACGAGCGCTGGGGCTTCTGCCCCATCAAGAGTGAGAGCAGGGCGGCAGGGCGGGAGGCTGGCCCTGAGGGTGCGGGCGGCAGGACTTTGGGGCCTGGGATGAGAAGTGGCCCCTCCTCACAGTGTGGAGCAGCCTGTGCGTGGTCTGTACTCCGCGAGGGACCCCTGTGTAGGCCCTGACGCCCAGGGCTGGGGAGGAACCCATGTCCGGCTGTCACGGTGGCAGGTAATGACTGTGAGACCTTCTGGGACAAGGACCAGCTGACCGACAGCTGCTACCAGTTTAACTTCCAGTCCACGCTGTCGTGGAGGGAGGCCTGGGCCAGCTGTGAGCAGCAAGGGGCGGATCTGCTGAGCATCACCGAGATCCACGAGCAGACCTACATCAACGGTGAGGCGGTGGGCAGCCTGTGCCAGGCTGGCTGACTGGGGTCTGACGCACCTGGGGACAGGGCAGGGTGCCAGGACCCTGAGACCTGCTCCTACCTCTGGAGAACCCTGAGCCCTTTCTTTTCTCTCTGTTTTTTTCTTTTGGTTAATCCTCGCCCGAGGATATTTTTCCATTTATTTTTAGGGAGAGTGGAAGAGAGAGGGAAAGACAGAGAAAGGGAAAGAGGGAGAGAAACATTGATGTGAGAGAAACACATTGATTGGTTGCCTCCTGCATGAGCCCGGAGCAGGGCATGGGCCGGAAAGGAGCCTGCAACTGAGGTACATGCCCTTGTTGACTGGAATCGAACCCAGGACCTTTTGGTCCACAGGCCAATGCTCTATCCACTGAGCCAAACCGGCTAGGCATCCCTTTCTGCCTGCGGGGGTAAGGATGGTGTTGGGGCAAAGAGGAGGAGGGCCGAGGATGGGCGACCTGCTTCTCATTGTCACCGTCTTGCTGTCAGGGCTCCTCACTGGCTACAGTTCCACGCTGTGGATTGGCCTTAATGATCTGGACACCAGTGGAGGCTGGCAGTGGTCGGACAACTCACCCCTCAAGTACCTCAACTGGGAGAGTGGTGAGGCATGGGGTTCGGGGTACAGGGTGGCCTGGGGACCCCACAGGCACTGTCTCCTCAGAGTGGGGCTGGGAGGGGGCAGATTTCCACTACCCCCTGGAAGGGCCCCACTAGCCCATGTAATGCGTTTATATGAATTAGGAACTAATGCTCAGGGCATAGGGCCTGGGCGATGGAATGGATGTCAGCCCCCTGTACTCAGGGGGCCAGCAGCCTGGCCAGGAATGCCGGGTGGGGCTGGTAGCAGTTGCTGAGTAGAACTTAGGACATGTGGGCCCAGGTGAGAAAGCAGTGAGGCCCTGTGGTGCCCGGTTAGGGAGGGCTGAGCGCAATGCTGGGCTTCTGCAGCTGGCTCGTGCTTCCGAGGGAGCAGGAGGTTTGGAGGAGGGCTCCAGAGGCAGGGGTGTGAGTCTGTCTCCTGGGGTGCTGGCACCCTGCCCTCCCACAGATCAGCCGGACAACCCAAGCGAGGAGAACTGTGGAGTCATCCGCACGGAGTCCTCCGGAGGCTGGCAGAACCGCGACTGCAGCATCGCGCTGCCCTATGTGTGCAAGAAGAAGCTCAACACCCCAGCCCGGCCTGAGCCTCCCGGTGAGACTTGATCCCAGTGCAGGTGGGGGTGGGGAAGGGGGGGTGGGGCTCATCCTGGCCCAGTCTCAGAGCACAAGGTGACCCCCTCTTCTTTTTAAAATATATTTCTATTGATTTCAGAGAGGAGGGAGAGAGAGAGAGAAACATCAGTGATGAGAGAGTATCATTGATCGGCTGCCTCCTGCACGCCCCACATTGGGGATCGAGTCCGCAATCCAGGCATGTGCCCTTGACTGGAATCGAACCCGGGACCCTTCAGTCCGCAGGCCGACGCTCTGTCCACTGAGTCAAACCAGCTAGGGACTCCTGTTCTTATTTAACAGTTCAGCTAAAGTCTGAACAAATTGGGAAGTGCCATTAATTCATTCATCCGGGGACTTGTTAAGAATTGTGCTAAATGCTGGTATTACTCATCTGGTCCCTGTGGAGGTCACAGTCTGTTGGAGGTGACAGACACCTCATTGCACAACTGGAATATCCTGAGCTCTGTTCTGTTATAAAAACATGTGCAATAATGGCAGAGGAGAAGAAATGTCTAGACAAGGAAGTAAGCTTCTGAAAGCTGAGGCGGGTTTCAAGGACGTCACATTTGATTGGGGCCTTTCAAGTTGAGAGAAAGCTTCAAAAGCCATCAAGAGGTGTGTGGGAAGGGCATTCTTGGGAGAGGGAACTTCGTGAGCAAAGGTGAGGAGGCATGGAAGTACAGGGACGTTTTAAGGTTGGTGAGTGGTCTGGTTGGAGTATAACTACTTAAAGGAAGGTCCTGAGCCCCGCAGCACAGCTGGTCACCTGGGAGCTCCTTATCCATGCGGAGCCTCGGGCCCTGCCCCAGGTTAATTGAACCAGGACCTGCATTTCACAAGGCCCGTACCTGCAAGTCATGCGCATGTACAGGTTGAGAAGCACTGGCTCAGAGAGAACGGTTCAGAAAGGCAGGTTGCAGCCAGTTAGTCCCTGAAGGGTGGGTCTTGGCTGTTGGGCGAAGTTTGGGTGGGGCCAGGTAGGCTGTGGGACCCTTTGCAGGCTTTTAAGCCAGGGAGTGTCTTGCTGACATCTGTGATTCATAGAGCTCACTCTGGGGGCCTCAAGGAGGTGCATGGGTGGTGGAAGGCATTTGTCAGCGGAGGTTGGAGGGGCTCCTGCAGGCATCCAGGGACCCTGGGAATGGTGAAAAGGGAATTTTTTCCAAGCAAAATACAGCAAAACCAGAAAAAATAAATCCACAAACTCACCAAAAGGAAAGAACTTACAGAGTGAACGTTCTGTTTCTGACCATTAAAATGTTACCCAGTACTCACTGAATCGGGGCTGTCAGCTCTTGCTTTCTCACTTCACCTCCTAAGGGTTGGAGCAAAGGCTTAAAACCTGGGCGCCCCACCTCTAGCTGGAGGGAGCCTAGAGCAGGCACCAATTCCAGGTCTTCCAGAAGCTGCTCTCTGAAGGAAGGAGGACCCCTGTGGGCAGACCTAGCTCCTCTGTGGTCCCCCTAGGATCTGGCCTCTCACTGAATTCTCTGTCCCTTGGGTCTCCCTGGCGTGGCCCCTGTGGCGAGTCATCGCACAAACCTGCAGATATGTCAATGTCTTCGGACTTCCTTTTTCACCCTACCCCCCCTTCTCTCTGCCTGAGGCATTTTTCTAGGCAGTTTTTCTTCTGCTTTCCCAGTCTCATCACCCAAAGCATGTTAGGCAACATGGTGCCCCTGAAGCATCCACATTTCCTGAGCTCCCTTCCTCCTACATCCCAAAGCAGGACCCTGGGGTCTGAACACCCACTCAATGCTGGGTCTACCTGGGGCAGCAGCCTTGGGTCTTTGCTCCGCGGCCAACAGAGATGACTGACAGGTCCAGAGCCCCGGAACAATCCGCTCCGGCTCTCAGCCCTGACACTTTGCTGGGTCTCCAGGAAATGGGATGGTTGGACCCTGGAGCAGCTCCCAGAATGGAGTACATCCCAGAATCCCAGTCTTGGGCGGTTCTTCGAATGGGCACATGCTTTCCTGCCCAGCCAGGCAGAACCCTGCCCAAGCCTGACATTGCAGGTGGTGTGGTAAAATCTGATTTTCTTTTGCCAAGGTGCAAGCCAGGGCTTGTTTGTCTCAGCTGCCCTTGGATCCCATTCCCTAGAGGGTGAACCTGAAATGCAAGGAAGTGGGGGTGAGGAAGGGACTAGTTCGTTTGTCAGCCCTGGGAAGTGGGGAGAAGAGCTGGGGGTGGCAGAAGTAGCAGGTGGAGAAATTCCAGCCAGGGATGCCAGCCAGTCAGCGGGTGACTTTACCTGCCGCCTACCTGGTAGGGCCCCATTTCCTTAGTCCCTTCATCCTGGACCACCAGGAACCGCACAGAGTCCACACTCGGTAGATGTTATCTGAGATAATGACATTGGTTTCGTTTACTAAGCAAGGTGGACAAGAGCGAAGTTTGAACCTTGTAGCAGGAAACTCCCACTACAGCAGAGGAAACAGGCTCCCGGGGCTGGTCTGCCCCGATTCCCTGTCCATCTCTCTCCGAGAGCCCCTGCTAGAGGGGCCGTCCTGTCTTGAGTGGAATCCGCCACCACCTCCCGGGGCTCTGCCTCTGGGCCTCCAGCGGTCCCAGAGGATTTGATCTTTTCATCAGCATTCAGCATTCAGACCTGTCCTGGCGGGAAGGGCTGATGTGAGATAGGTTTGGGGAGGAAATGAGGTTGGGGCCATGCCCAGTGGGCCAGTGCCTAGGCTGGGCGGCTTGATTTCTGAGCAGCGGCCTTGTGGGTCTCTGCAGATGTGTGGGCCAACGTGAAGGTGGAGTGTGAGCCCAGCTGGCAGCCCTTCCAGGGCCACTGCTACCGCCTGCAAGCCGAGAAGCGCAGCTGGCAGGAGTCCAAGAAGGCGTGCCTGCGGGGCGGAGGTGACCTGCTCAGCATCCACAGCATGGCCGAGCTGGAGTTCATCACCAAGCAGATCAAGCAAGGTGAGGGGCCGCTCGTCTACCGCCAGTCTGGGGTGGAGGACAGGGCCTCCCGGTGCCCATCTGGTCCTGCCCAGGAGGCTCAGGGACGGCCCCTTCCTCCCCGGCGGGTGGCTGAGGCTGACCTCTCCTGTCCTCTCTCTCCTCCCGCCGGCTGCACCCCCAGAGGTGGAGGAGCTGTGGATTGGCCTCAACGATTTGAAACTGCAGATGAATTTTGAGTGGTCCGATGGGAGCATTGTGAGCTTCACCCATTGGCACCCCTTTGAGCCTAACAACTTCCGGGACAGCCTGGAGGACTGTGTCACCATTTGGGGGCCGGTGAGAACCCCTTCTCCCTACCACAGGGCCCCAAATACACACCAGCCTTCTGGTGCTACCCCAGTCCTATTGGTACCTGCCTGGAACCCCACCCCAGGACCTCTCCGAAGCCCCATCTTCCCCACCAACCCTTCCACATGGAAGATCGCCAGTGTTTGACCCCCCTCTTCTTCCCCCAACTAGCTGGGTCACTTTGGGCAAGTTACTTAACCTCTGTGCACCTCGGTTTCCTCATCAGTCAATGGAACACGGGTGGTGCCAACCTAGGGGGTCACTGGGAGGGTTAAAGGAGTTAATTCTCATGAAACCTTAGGATGCTGCTGTTCTCACCGGCAGGTGGCATCAGAGGCCACAGTACGTGGACATGCTCCACAGGCCAGGATGCTCTGTGCAGGGTCCTATCCCCTCACGAACGTAGTGGGTGATGACTGTTTGCCATGGCATTGACTCAGAGGCGGAATGGGCAGATGGAGGAATTGATGCAAGGCTTCAAGCAGAAATAAGAGACCCTTTAAAAAGGGACAATGCCATAGAGATAGACTCCCCACTCCAGGGACGGATAGGACACACTCTGGTGAGATACCACAAACCATTGCTTTTCAGAGAGAGTTGGAAGGGAGGAAGAGAGGGGAGGGAGGGAGAGAGAGGGGAAAAAACACCCATCAATGTGAGAGAGACACATCGACTGGTTGCCTCCTGAACACATACCAACCAAGGGTGGGAGCGAACCCAAAACTCAGATATGTGTCTTTGACCGGGAATCGAACCCGAGACCTTTCAGTATGCAGGCTGTCGCTCTAACCATTGAGCAACACTGGCCAGGACTAGAGGGTGCTATTTTAAAATTTATAAACATGCCCGGCCGGTGTGGCTCAGTGGTTGAGCGTTGACCTAAGAACCAGGAGGTCACAGTTTGATTCCTGGTCAGGGCACATGCCCAGTTTGCAGGCTTGATTCCCAACGGGGGTCTTGCAGGAGGCAGCCGATCAATGATTCTCATCATTGATGTTTATACCTCTCCCTCTCCCTTCCTCTCTGAAATCAATAAAAATGTATTTTTAAAAAATTCATAAACAGTTATTTGTTGAGAGTCTGCTACATGCCAGGCATTCCCCTGGGGGCTGGGATACACAGCACCTCTGCCCTTAGGATGGAGCTAAAGGCAGACACACAACCCATGGGGTGGCTGAGGACAGAGGAGGGCAAAGGATTTAGGAGGGGCCGAGGACTGAATTCCTGTTGAGTGCATCATCTGAGATCCAGGTCTGGGCGCACAGTCTGCTCCACCTGGCTCTGCAGGTACTGGCTGGACACCTTGCAGAACTGGGAATCTCATCTGTCTGTCCTGCCATCCATTACGCTAAGAGTCCCAGCTGGTGTTTATGAAATGGGCTATAAATAACCTAAAGGGGTGCCTCTTCACATTTAGACAATGCTTGTCAAAGTTGTCAGGCAGTTGCACATCAGCTCTGTATGTTCTCATCTGCCCCCTGAGGCTTACCCAACAAATCCTACTTTCCCCGTTTTAGAGCCTGGGACACAGAGAGGTCAAGCCTCTTGCTCAGAATCACACAGCAAGCAGAGGCAGGGTCAGGTCTAGAAACCTGGTTTGTGAAGGTTTTGGGAGATTTGGGGGAGGAGTGCTGAGACTCCCTCTCATCCTGCGTCCCCAGGAAGGTCGCTGGAATGACAGTCCCTGTAACCAATCCTTGCCGTCCATCTGCAAGAAAGCGGGCCAGCTGAGCCAGGAGACCACCGAGGAGGACCACGGCTGCCGGAAGGTGAGGGTGCTTCTGGATCTGGGTCCTGGTGGCCTGCCAGAGGGGCTCCCAGGAGAGGAGGGGGATGGAAATCCTGCAGCCTCCCACTGAGTCCTCCCTTCCTTGGCACACCCTGCTTCCCGCTCTCCAAACGGCCGCTCACCAGAAGGAATGGTGTTGGGTGGGGCGGGGCTGTGGGGAGGAAGCAGAACTCTCCACCCACATTCCTGAATCTCTTCTCTATGAGGAAGTCACTTTCCAGAGAACAGGAGGTGGCAGTAGGTACCCCTAGTCTGACCAGTCTCTTTTTTTTAAGTTTTGGTCTATGCTTTTTAAAAAAAATTTTTTATTTTTTAATGTTTATTGATTCTAGAAAGAGGGGAAGGAAGAGGGATAGAGAGATAGAATCATGGATGAGAGAGAAACATCCATCGGCTGCCTCCTGCATACTCCCTACTGGGGATTGAGCCCACAACCTGGGCATGTGCCCTGATCGGGAATTAAAACAGTGACCTCCTGGTTCATAGGTCGAACTTCAACCACTGAGCCACACCAGCTGGGCATGGCCAGTCTTCACCTGAGTGGAGGCTGCCGGGGTGAGCCCGTGTCCTCTGAGCACCCTGTCTTTGCTGGCACGCATCATACCATCTGACATAGTGGGTGCCTGTCTGTCTGTCTCTGGAGGAAGGAGGCCACTGTGGGGTCTCCCTCCTTGTGCTCCAAGCCCCAGGGGCTACCAGATGTTCAGGGAGGGAGGGGAATAAGTGAGGGAGTGAGTGTAAGAATGAGGGTAAGCATGGGTGATCAACCCATCTCCCTCCTCCAGCCCCCGGCGCCCCCCAGCCCCCAGCCGGGCAGGGGTGTAAGTGGTGTAGATATCTGTGGGGAGGTTGCTCAGAAAGGACACTCTGTGGTGTTTTGGCTCTGACATCTCCATCTGTTAAGGCAGTGGTCAGCAAACTCATTGGCTCGCGGGCCGCAGTTTGCCGACCACTGTGCTAAGGCCACAGTCCTACCAGCCCTTTGCCATTGTGGTTCTTTGTTTTCCTTTAGGTTAAGCCCTGTTACCACACCCCACCTGCACCCAAACTCTTCCCCTGGGTGGGACAGGAAGCACCAACAGGCATGACCTCCCGTGGGGAGGCGGGAGAGAACAGACAGGCCCGGCTGGAGAGCCTGGGGGACCAGCATGGTCAGGGAATGGTCTAGGGGCTCTGGCCTGGCCTGGGTGAGGTGGAGGTGGGGGAAGAGGAATTACTACTCACTGCCCTGCACCAGGGCCAGCCTAGCGTGTATGTGTTGGGCTAATTAGCCATGGCTAGCACTCTGAGAGAGCCAGGGGTCTCAGCACAGCCCTCTGGGCATATGGGATTCTCTCCCCCCTCCCCCCGCCCCAATACATACACATGCGTACAGTGAGCACACGCACATCCACACACACCAGGTTCTCTTCTGCCCTGGCTCCTGCCCAGAGGGCCGCATCTCTCTCCTAACCTCAAGCCCAGCCCCAGGCTTCCCACTTCAAGGCCTGCTGGCAGCAAAGGCCCTGGCAGGCATCTGGAGTCACCTTAGCAGGAGCAGGGCTATGGTGAGGACAGGCCAGCCTCTGTGGAATGGGTTCAAGCCCGGGCTTTACCTTGTACTGTCTGTATAACAACAAGTCACTTAATTTCTCTGAGCCTCAGTTCCTCATCTGAAAGACAGGAGCAGAGAGCCCCTCAGGGTGGCTCAAGGGGAGAGGGGTCTGTGGGATGTGGGGACTGGGGGGGCATCTACTCAGGAGCCGTGGTCTTTCTTCCATTGCTCTGCTACCCCTTGCTGAGGGTCTGTCTCCCCTCCCACCCCCAGGCCAGTCACAGCCTCCACGTACTCCAGCTTTTCCAGGCCCCTGAGGACCACCCTGCCCCCTCCCTGTCCTAGCCGCTCTCCCAGCTTTTTGGCTCTGGTTTCTCAGCCAGTTGGCAATTTTCCCACTGCTTTTCTTGGTTTACACGTTCGAGAGAAGTCTGATGGGCCACTTATCTTTCTGCGCCAGGCCACAAGCGGGTCACGGGCTGTCTCCGATCAGCCATCCTTGGGCCATGCTTCCTCCCCTGGTCTAGCAGTTGTGGATAATGGTAGGAGGGGGAGTGTGGCGTGACAGAACAGTATACAGCACAACAAGGGCCGTCTCTGCTGTCAGACAAGTCCCTCTGTCCTGTGCCCCAGCCTACAGCACAGTCCGTGATGCCGCTGGTATCCCCCCGCCCCAGGATTTATGGGTAAGAGATGAGTGTCCTCCCCCAGACACCCCTCTTTTGCCCACTCTCTCGAGCCAGGGTTGGAAGTGGCACAGCCCATCCTGCTACTGGCTAGGAGAGGACCAGGTGACCTACAGTGAGGCCCGGCGCCTGTGCACTGACCAGGGTGCTCAGCTGGTCACCATCACCAACAGGTACGGGAGGGGGTGGGTGCCCAGACCAGCCTGCACCTATGTCTTGGCCTAATGTGGCTCCTCCATCAAACAGGGTGGCGTCCTGTCATTGAGCACAGAAGGACCTGAGTTTTTGAGCCCCGACTGGCTCCAGGACCTTTTTCTAATATTGTCACAAGAAAGACTCCTGATTATTAAGCAGCTCCATTGTGGGGTGGTATAGGTGTGGGCTCGATGCCCCAGAGAGGCCTTGGCTGTGTCTGATTTTCTCTACTTTCTTCTCAGCCAGGCACAGAGGGCAGCTGGGTTGCTGTGTGTTAGCTGTAGGGGCCTCAGGGATCCCCACTTCCCTGACCGAGTTACTAATCGGACACAGCACCTTAGCTCCAGGAGCAGGGCACCTGGCTTGGGGCCCAGGGAGTGGAGGGAGAGCCAAGGCATGACCCCTTGACCAGCCTCTTCACCGCAGGTTCGAGCAGGCCTTTGTCAGCAGCCTCATCTATAATTGGGATGGCGAGTACTTCTGGACCGCCCTGCAGGACCTCAACAGCACCGGCTCCTTCCGCTGGCTCAGTGGGGACGAGGTCGTGTACACCCACTGGAACCGGGACCAGCCTGGTGAGCCGCTCCTCCACGGCACTCAGTCAGCCTCTTGCTCTGCCTTCCGAGGGGGACCCGTCCTGCCAGGACCAAGGCCAGGGCTTCCCAGGGAACTGATCCTTCATGCAGCGAGGGGAAGCTGTTAGGAGAACAGGGTCTGCAGCCAAACCACCTGTCTCAGACCCCGATTCTGCTGTTTATTAGCTGCACATCTTTGAGCCTCTGTTTCCTTACCTGGGAAACGGAGATACTGGTAACTTTCCTCATAGGATTGATGCGAGGCTTAAACGATTCGTATATGTAAGGCACTTAGAATAGGGAGGCACAATGTAAGGGCTTGCTATTATTATTATCATTTCACACTCATTATCCTTTTTTAACCCTTTAATAACCTGCTGAGGCAGATGATGAGACAAGTTCAGAGAGGTTAAGCAACTTGCCTAAGAGCTCACAGGAGTAAACACAGAGTTAGGACGTTACCTCCCTTCCTTTCCACCTGGGCCCCAACCTCACCGACTATATCGCCGCAGAGAGGGCCACACTGGTGGTGGTGTCCCACAGGGATGAGGGAGCGCCGAGGCATGGCTCCTCCTCAGCATAAAGGTGTCCCTTCTCTCTCCTTTAGGGTACAGCCGCGGGGGCTGCGTGGCCCTGGCCACGGGCAGTGCCATGGGGCTGTGGGAGGTGAAGAACTGCACCATGTTCTGGGCTCGTTACATCTGCCGGCAGAGCCTGGGCACACCAGTGACGCCTGAGCTGCCTGGGCCAGACCCCACACCCAGCCTTACTGGTTCCTGTCCCCAGGGCTGGGCCTCAGACCCCAAACTTCGGCACTGCTATAAGGTAGGCAGCCCTTAGGCATGAGGGGAGGGAGAGAAGGAAGGGCAAAGAGGTGGGCTCCCAGTGGGACCCAGCCACGATCCATACAGTAACTCTGAAAACACTTTTCCCCATATTGGACTACAGAGAGAGCATTTCTGGTGGAACTCTTGTCAATGGGATCTGAGACCTGGCACATAGTAGGTGCTCAATAAACATTTGAGGAATTGACGAAACCATACAGATCATTGGTTTCAGAGGTTTCCAGAGTGGCCAGGCTAGAGAGTTTGACAAATAGAATATCTTCAGCCCTGGCTGGTGTTGCTCAGGGCTGTTGGCCTGAACACTGAAGGGTCGTGAGTTTGAGTCCAGGTCAAGGGCACTTACCTGAGTTTCAGTGGGAAAAATATCCTCAGGGGAGGATTAACAAAAAAGATCCTATATACTAAAAGCCCAATATGCTGTGTCTGGTCGTCTAGTCAGCCATGCAACCAATCAAAGTGTAATATGCTAATGATATGCTAAGGCTCGCTATGATGTGCACTGACCACCAGGGGTCAGACAGTCGACCGGTCGACCAGTGGCTATGACGTGCACTGACCACCAGGGGACAGATGCTCTGACCAGTAGGTTAGCTTGCTGCTGGGGTCCGGCTGATCAGGACTGAGTGAGATGGGCCAGACACGCCCTGGAGCCCTCCCGCGGTCCCTCCCCGGCTGGCCAACCTCCTGCGTCCCTCCCCAGCCCTGATTGTGCACTGGAGGAGTCCCTTGGCCTGGCCTGCGCCATCTCACAATCCGGGCTGAGGGACCCTTCCCCCTCACCTCCCCCAGTGTATGAATTTCATGCACAGGCCTTTCATGTTTTTTTTTTTTTTTTTAAATAAAATAAAACATTCAGGCTGCCTCTATAGAAATGGGGATTCACTAGGTAGGGGTGGGGCCTGATAGTTTGTGTTTTTAAATCCCATGGGTTTGGGAACCACTGATGTAGTCCATGGTCTTTTATCTGAAGTCCAGGGAAGTGAAGGGACTTGCCCATAGCAAATTGTAGCTCTGCTGGGGTGAGAGAGCCCAGATCTCTCTTCTGGTCAGGGGGACTGGGCAGGGACATTTTCCAGGAGCTGCCTCTGTCAGCTCCCTCCTCTGGGGCTCGTTCTCTGAGGAGCAGGTTTGTCAAAACTAGCCTGGAACCCTTCCAGTGAGCCCCAGCCCCCTCCCCACTGCCGCCATGGGAGGGCAGGTGTCCCCTGGGGAGGTGGGCCAGTGGGGACAGCTTGGACAGCTGAACTCTGCTCCTGCAGGTGTTCAGCTCAGAGCGGCTGCAGGACAAGAAGAGATGGGTCCAGGCCCAGGGCGCCTGCCAGGAGTTGGGGGCCCAGCTGCTGAGCCTGGCCAGCTATGAGGAGGAGCACTTTGTGGCCAACATGCTCAACAAGATCTTCGGGTACTGAGCCTGGGGTGGTGGCCTGCATGCGTGTGTGTGTGTGTGAGACTCTGGTTTTGCAAGGCAGGTTGAAGGCTACTCCAGTGAGGCCTGTGTGAGGGCTTGGAGTGACCTGTGTATCTGCTACTAGAGCCAGGACCGTCTGTCCCCGTCAAGGGGCCCTGGTTTCCCTGGAATCGGAGGCCTGGTGTTGCCCACCAGTGTCACAGTGCCTGCAACAGCCGCCTCCCCAGACTCACAAACTTTTACACAAGTAACTGTCCTCCCTCACCCTCCTCCATTGCAAAACCTTGTTCAAACTGATCCAAGTAGAGTGTTTTTCCCCCACCCTACACCATTCCATAATAACACACATTCCTCAACAAAAAGCTTTTCCTGAAAGACAGGAGGAGAAAGGCTACGAAAGTGAGCATTTGCCCAGGGGGTCCCTCCAGGACCTCATCTCTGTCCTGTGGGCTCTGGCATCCTATGACACACACACAGCCCCTGTAATCCCCTTAGCACCACGGACAACCCAGAGGGGTCCAGGCTCCCCGAGATCCAGGGCTATTTTCTCACAGCAAACATCATGATTACATTACTTCACTAGTAATTATAATAGCTCATATTTATCGCTTCTCACCAGACACCAGGTACAATGCTAAACAGTCAATCCTCCCAGCAACCCTAGGAAGTAGATACTATCATTGGCCCTGTGGGCTGATAGGTTGGGTTGGTCCCCCAGCTCAGTGGTTGGCAAACCGCGGCTCGAGCCACATGCGGCTCGGGAGCCGCGGTTTGCCGCTCTGTTGACTAATGAGTTTGCCGACTACTGGGATAGGGACTTAATCACAGGGAACAACAACAGCCTGTAATTATTGGAATCGAGAGTCCCAGCTGGTCCATGGGTGAACTAGGCCTAGAATCCAGGTTTACCTGATTCCAGAGCCCCAGGTCTGTCCATCCCATCCACTTCCTAAACTCCCTCCTGGGAAAACCTTCAGTCGTGTTGGCAGAGCAAACCCCACCCAAAAGGAAGCCAGGGAAGGGAGCCAGACCACCCACCACCCCATGAGCTGGGTGGGGGTCTACTGTCGGCCCCCCTTCCCCCAGGAGGGTGAAGCCTAGATGGAGAGGCCCCAGGCCCTGGGGACTAACCAGCCTAGGGCTGCCAGGGGCAGGGGGCTTGCTTGACACTTACTTCTCTCCAATCTCTTCTGTCCCAACCCCTGGGCTGTGCTGAAGTGAATCTGAGCCCGAGATCCACGAGCAACACTGGTTCTGGATCGGCCTGAACCGTCGGGACCCCAGTGGGGGCCAGAGCTGGCGCTGGAGCGACGGCCTTGGGGTGAGGAGGCCTGAGGGGTGGGCGGGACCTAATTATGGGCGGTGCTTGTCGTGGGCGTGGTCTTTTGGGGCGGGGACGGGTCCTGGAAATGCGTGAGATTTGTCAGAGGTAAGGTCTCTACCTTGGGCTGGAAGGAACGTAAAGGGCCGGTGGGGGCGTGCAGCCCAGGTTGGGGGGTTCCCAGCTCAGTCCAGGTCTCTTGTTCGTCTGTTTTGGGGACGGGGGCAGCCTGCACCTCGTGTCTCAGGGCCCTCTCCCACTCTGACCCCCGTTTTCAGTTCTCTTATCACAATTTTGACCGGAGCCGGCACGACGATGACGACATCCGGGGCTGTGCAGTGCTCGACCTGGCCTCCCTGCAGTGGGTGGCCTTGCAGTGCGAGACGCAGCTGGACTGGATCTGCAAGATCCCTCGAGGTGGAGTGGGGTGGCTCTGGGGGCCTGGGCATGGGGCGAAGGGCGGCAGGCCGGGGATCCAAGGGCGGGTCTCCTTTTCCTGCAGCGTCTCTGTCTCTGTCTACGTTGTCCCTGTAGGCTCGGAAGTGCAGGAGCCTGACGGCAGCCCTCAAGGTGAGACCCCCCTGTGCATCCTCCCCCCACCCCCTACCCCAGAGCAGTCCAGAAAGGGGAAGGGTCATCACCTCCAGGGTAGGGTCTGGCTGGGACAGAATGAAGAGAGTTAGGGGTTCTAACCAAGAGAGAGGGCACCCTTAGCTCCCTTGGTCTGGGTCTGCTGGACTCACAGGCCCGCCTGCCCTGGCTTTGCCCTGGACCCACCTTGTCCTCCAAGGCCTGGCAGGCAGCTCCAGCCTGGCCACCACTCCCACACTGGCATTGCCCCTGCAGGCCGGCGGGAATGGCTGCGCTTCCAGGAGGCCGAGTACAAGTTCTTCGAGCACCATTCTACGTGGACTCAGGCCCAGCGCATCTGTACGTGGTTCCGTGCTGAGCTGGCCTCCATGCACAGCCAGGCCGAGCTGGACTTCCTGGGACACAACTTGCAGAAGGTGGGCATGCAGGAGAGCATGGGAGAAGCGGGCACAGAGGCGGGCAGGGGAAGGGCAGGGCTGGCAGCCGAAGAGGCCCTGCAACTCTCACTTTGCCCACCCGGCTTCCTTAGTTCTCCCGGGGCCAGGAGCAGCACTGGTGGATCGGCCTACACACCTCAGAGAGCGATGGGCGCTTCAGGTAGGGGGCAGGTGGATGGAGGGCAGGGGAGGGGGCAGCAGGTGTGGGAGAGGGCATTTGCATGGATGGCTAGCCTGGACCCTAGGCTGGAGGTAGGGACATGGCACAACACAGACACAGATAGACCTGGATCTGAATTTAGACCTGCCCCTCGATGGCTGTGTGACCTCAAGCAAGTGACTTAACCTTTCTGGGCTTCACTGTTCTCATCTGAATATGAAAATAATGAGGTATTAGAAATAAGGTATGTGAAGTCCTTAGCACAGCATCCAGCACATTCTTGGGCACTAAATCATGGCAGCTGGAGTCACTCATGAATAAAGCCCCCTCAGGACGTGGGCAAGAACATAATGACGGGCCAGAAGGGGCCTCTTCATATGCAGGGCCCACCTACATGTGAAGGACCAGGAGCACGCAGGTATCAGCACACCGTTGCCCCTTGGAGCCCTGCTCGGGGATTCTTAGACTCCTCCAGTTAGAGAAATCAGTGCCCCAGGCGGGCTGGGCCTTATCTGGAGGCACCAGGTCCTTTGGTCCCCAGCTGCACTGAGCACTGTAGTCCCACTTCTCAGCCTATAGCTGAGCTCCTAAAACTTGGGTCCTTCCCCGCCCCCTCTTCCATTGCCTTCATTGTTGCAAACGGGGGGAGGGGAGGCCTGGGCCAGTGCTGGAGTCACCCCTGCGTGGTGCCATTGCAGGTGGACAGATGGTTCCATTATAAACTTCATCTCCTGGGCACCTGGCAAACCTCGGCCCATCGGCAAGGAAAAGAAGTGTGTGTACATGACTGCCAGCCGAGGTGAGGGCGAGGTGGGGCAGAGAGGGTGCGGAAGCCGAGCAGAAGGTCGATGCTGGGGGCAGTAAAGTGAGCCTGTGCAGTCAGTGGTCATCAGTCTCTTATCTTCTTTGTTCCCACAACTCAAGAAGGGCTAGACCAGAGAGGGGAGGGCCTGTCCTCATGGTTCCACCGCCACAGAGAACTTGAGTTCAGAGTTGGGCACAGGGACCTGAGCCCCAGCTCAGCCTCCTCAGGGCATGAGAGGAGGGTACTGCCAGCCCTAAGTTGGGGGGGTTGACTGTTCTCTCCTCCCTTTTCTGCAGAGGACTGGGGGGACCAGAGGTGCCTGACAGCCTTGCCCTATGTCTGCAAACGCAGCAATAAAACCAGAGAGACACAGCCCCTCGACCTGCCACCCACGGTCCGGGGGGGCTGCCCCTCTGGCTGGAGCCAGTTCCTCAACAAGGTAGGAGGTTGGGGGGGCACACCAGGGAGTTAGGGGAGAGGACGTGAATATGAGAAGCCCTAGCCTCAGAGTCCTGGCCCTTGCAACATCATGGCCTCTTGCCAGTGCCCACCAACCTCTCCTGGGCTGCACGGCCAGGGCTAACCTCCTTGGGAAATGACTCATGTAGTAGCACCTCCTGACCCATCAGTAGGTAAGGTTGTCCAAATCCTTTGGTGAGTTTTGTAGATCAGCAGTCATTAAACTTTGTTTTTTTTTATTAAAGATTTTTTTTATTGATTTTTACTGAGAGAGGGAGAGAGAGAAACATTGATGTGGGAGCAAAACATTGATCGACTACCTCCTACACACTTTCAGTGACGATCAAGCACATAACCCAGGCATGTGCCCTCACTGGGAATTGAACCATTAACTCCTCAGTGCACAGGTTGATGCCCATCCAACTGATCCACACGGGCTAGGGTGCGTTAAACATTTTGATATTTTAGGAAAACAAAATACTGAACATAAAGATTGTGAGTACATAATATGTGTGTGTGTATGTGTGTCTATAAAAGATATATATATTTACCTCCATGCTAATATAACTAATATATATACACTGAGTGGCCAGATTATGATGATCTCTGAACACACAATAATCTGGCCACTCAGTATATATCCTATATAATAAAAGGCTAATATGCAAATTGTCCCTTTGACCAGGAGTTTGACCAGCAGGCAGGCCGGCCAACTGCCCATGTCCCTTCCCCCTGGCCAGGCTGGCTGGTCCCCACCCATGCATGAATTCATGCACTGGGCCTCTAATACACACACACACACACATACACACTCTGAGTGGCCAGATTATTATGCCGTCAGAGATCATCATAATCTGGCCACTCAGTGTGTAAGAAAATACGCATGAGAACAAAACCATATAAAGCATGAGCTAAAGATTTAAATACAGTATTTTTAAGTTTTTAACTTTTTCTGTATTAGTAGTGTGAAAAATTATGCTTACTAAAACATCATCAATCATAATCACTATTAATATTTAAATAATTATGAAGAGCACAGTGGCTGAATGTTCCTCATTTAAAAACATCTTGGTCTGACACTTGGTGATTCATGACTCACAGGTCTTGTTTGAAGTTCAGATTATTTCCAAACATGATTTTAATGGTTGTTGCTGATTAAAAAGTTGCCTCACAAAAGACAAATAAATCGAAGTGAAAAATGTTCATCCATCACTGGCTGGGCTTTCTAAGCAATTCTCACCATTTTTCAGTCCTTCTACCCCTATCAAACAATCTGCCTTATAAACTAATCAGAAAACCTGATCAAGTAGTTTTTGTTTGTTTGTTTTAAATTTTTAAAAATACATTTTTATTGATTTCAGAGAGGAAGGGAGAGGGAGAGAGAGATAGAAACATAAATGATGAGAGAGAATCATTGACTGGCTGCCTACTGCATGCCCCCTACTGGGGATCGAACCTGCATCCCCTGGCATGTGCCCTGACCAGGAATCGAACCCTTGACCTCCTGGTTCATGGGTTGATGCTCACACCGGCTGGGCTTTTTATTTTTTATTTATTTATTTATTTATTTATTTATTTATTTTATATATATTTTTTATTGATTTTTTTACAGAGAGGAAGAGAGAGGGACAGAGAGTTAGAAACATCGATGAGAGAGAAACATCGATCAGCTGCCTCCTGCACACCTCCTACTGGGGATGTGCCCGCAACCAAGGTACATACCCTTGACCAGAATCGAACCTGGGACCTTTCAGTCTGCAGGCTGACGCTCTATCCACTGAGTCAAACCAGTCAGGGCCGGCTGGGCTTTTTAAAAAAAATTGTTGATAATTCGATGTCCCCCTCCACCCAGCCCCCTACCCACCGCAGGCCTTCAGTGCACTATTGTCTGTGCCCATGGGCTATGCATATATGCATAGAAGTTCTTTGGTTAATCTCTTCCTGCTCCCCCACTCCGCTTCCCTCTGAGATCTGTCAGCCTGTTCCATGCTTCCATGTCTCTGGACCTATTTTGTTCATCACTTTATTTTGTTCATTAGATTCCACATATGAGTGAGATCATGTGATCTTTGTCGTTCTCTAACTGGCTTATTTAGCTTAGCATAATAATCTCAAAATACTCCCTTTAGAATGTGAATTTCTTTCTAAAAGTGGTTCTGTTTGCACACTGGGCTGATCGGTCAGACCTGATTAGACCTTCATTGTTTTCACTAGCAGCTAAAAGGAGCTTATCACAGGAAGAGAAGGTCACCATTTCCTTGTTGTTTGTGCTAGCGTCATTAGCACAAGCTTCAGCCCACACTTCTTTGCAGGATATCGTAAGACCACTTGGCCTGACTGTGAGGATTAGGTCAGGTAACCTTAGATAATAGAATCCATAAATCTTTGTCAGACATTGGAGTATAGCTAGACTCTTAGTATCATGGAGCTCTTCCTCTCAGAATGCTCAAGCAAATATTATTCCTTTTCTATGAAAAAAAAAAAATGTAAGGCATGTGTATTATTAAGACTTTGGAAAATACAGAAAGAAAACAAAACTCACCCACACTCTCCAGAGCAAACCACTGTCAATATTTGTTACTCCCCTTCCTGCCTTTTCCCACGTAATTGAGTTCATATTAAATAATGCAGTTTTGTGGCCAGCTTTCCCCTCCTCAGTGTTGTATTTTGAGCATTTTCCCATGTCATTACATCTTTCCAAAAATTATTCTCATGGCTTCTTCCACCTCATATGAAACAGAATATATCTTACATGTATTCTTTCTCGATCGCACCCCCTCTGAGCAGAAAATTACTATAAATCATTTTGTTTCGAAGACATAGTCTTCACTTGATGAAGATTTCCCACACTGGGGGTTCCTTTAACCTTATGGAAGTAAGGCGGGTGGGAAAAGAGAAACATGAAATTACAAGAGTTAGAAGCTGCTGCCTCACAAAGGTCATTCAAAAATACAGGTAAAAGGATCCCGTAGATAATCATGTATGTTCAAAGGGCAAGCTAGCAGATTTCAGACAACACTTCGAAGGTGTTGAGTGAAGAGCGAGGTGGAGCTGTCCGTCCTCCCAGTGCTTGGCCCGGGTGCTGTTCTCCTAGGTCGTGGTGTGATGGTGGCCTGAAGAAGTCCTCCACTCAGACTTCCTCAGGGTGTGGGCAAGTGCAAGTGATCTGCTGTGCTAGGTTCAGAGGGTGCTCAAGCCTTGTTCAAGGAGACCCAAGTGTCCTGGTTCTGAGAGCCCCAAAGCCTCCCCAGGGTCTACTGCTGAGGGGTACCTGGTGGAGTTTCTGGGTGGGTGGGACAGAGAGGTGGAGCTGGACATCATGCCTCCCCTTCGCCCCCCAGTGCTTCCGAATCCAGGGCCAGGACCCCCAGGACCGGGTGAAGTGGTCAGAGGCACAGTTCTCCTGCGAACAGCAAGAGGCCCAACTGCTCACCATTGCAAACCCCTTAGAGCAAGGTAGGGCCAGCCCCTGGGGAGCCCCCCATGTCCTCTGACACAGTCCCCAGAAATGGCTAGTGCCGAGCGAGCAGGGGGCTGCCCTGTCGCTCACAACTCTCTCTTCTGGGGGACTGTAGCATTCATCACAGCCAGCCTGTTCAATGTGACTTTTGACCTTTGGATTGGCCTCCATGCCTCGCAGAAGGACTTCCAGTGGGTGGAACAAGAGCCTCTACTGTATGCCAACTGGGCACCAGGGGAGCCCTCTGGCCCTAACCCTGCTCCCAGTGGCAACATACCGGTGAGGAAGCCCTCCCCGCTCTCCTTTGCCACCCACCCCTGCCCCGCTGCCCTAGCTTGCCTTCACTCCCCGGGTCCCCCCTCTTCCAGCTCTTTGCTGATAGTGCCTTTTGGGGGCAGTGGCACAAGGTGGAGGCAGCTGCTGGGGCTCCCCTGAGCAGCTCCTTCCCCCCAGACCAGCTGTGCGGTGGTGCTGCACAGCCCCTCCTCCCACTTCACTGGCCGCTGGGATGATCGGAGCTGCACGGAGGAGACACACGGCTTCATCTGCCAGAAGGGCACAGGTATGTGTGACCAGTGAACCCCAGCACCGGGCTAGGTGCTCTGGGCCATGCCAGGAGGAATAAAGCATGGTTCCTGACCTCACCCCCAGAGTCTTGTATCTGCTGGGGAAGCTGATGGGCAGAAAGGCCCAGTGCCAATCAGAGGGAAAGGCAGGTCTCAGGGGGAAGGTTTGGGGTATGAAAGGCTGACCAGGAAAAACTAGACACCAGGCATTTGTGGTGTCGAGCACCCTGAGGCGCCTGCCGCTGCATGCGTGGGTTCCTCTGCTCTGGGTTCCTGGGGTAGGGACAGGTGAAGGCTCTAGCTTGCTCCCCGGTTCATTAGCAAGAATATATCATGAATCATAACCGTGACTAACACTCGCTGTGCCCAGTGGAGACCTGGTCTCTGCCTGATACCTGGGGCTCCCCCGCAGCCCAGGAGAATGCCTGGGAATGGGGTAAGGGAGGCAGAGCCCGGCCTGAGCCCCGTCTCCTTCCCTGTAGACCCCTTGCTGAGCCCATCCCCAGCAGCATCACCCCCTGCCCGGGGCACTGAGCTCTCCTACCTCAACGGCACCTTCCGGCTGCTGCAGAAGCCACTGAGCTGGCATGATGCCCTTCTGCTGTGTGAGAGCTACAACACTAGCCTGGCACACGTACTTGACCCCTACACCCAGGCCTTCCTCACACAGGCCGCCCGCGGGCTGCGCACACCACTCTGGATCGGGCTGGCCAGTGAAGAGGTCAGCTACCCAAACTCCCCTGATTGCTCTCCTATCCCTTCCGAATCCCCTGCCTTCCCTGCCCCCACCTTCTTGGCTGGTCCCCTTTCTCCCACTCTGATGGCCCCCTCCTGCCCAGGGTTCCCGGCGGTACTCCTGGGTCTCAGAGGAGCCACTGAGCTATGTGGGCTGGCAGGACAGGGAGCCCCAACATATAGGGGGCTGTGCCTACGTGGATGTGGATGGGGCCTGGCGCACGACCAGTTGTGAAACCAAGTTGCAGGGGGCTGTGTGCGGAGTTAACAGTGGTGAGTGCCCACCTGCTAAGGGTGGAGGAGTGGGTAAGGCGTGGGCTGTTTGGGGAGGACTCTGGGCCACTTCCTCAGTCCTGCACTCCCACAGGGCCTCCTCCCCGAAGGATAAACTACCATGGCAGCTGTCCCCAGGACCTGGCCGAGTCTTCGTGGATTCCCTTCCGGGAGCACTGTTACTCCTTCCACTTGGAGCTGAAGCTGGGCCACAAGGAGGCGCTGCAGCGCTGCCAGCGAGGTGGGCAGGGCAGGCTAGAGCCCATGGGTCTTTCCAGTGGTGACCCCTTTTGTGGACACTCAGACCCCATGAACGCAGTCTCCACGCTATACCCTTCCTGTAGGCCCCCACAGAGAAGTGCCCGTCACATTCCCATAGACAGACCATAGTGCCATTACATGTATGCACCCCTCCCTATTGTGCACACATGAATGCAGGGACCCCACACCATCCTCTACTCAGCCTGCCAGAGTGGGGGCTGGGGCCTCGGGGGGGCTCTGCTACCCAGGGGGCTGCACCTGCCCTGACGTGGACCTCGCTTGTGTCCAGTGGGTGGGACAGTCCTGTCCATTCGGGATGAGATGGAGAATGTGTTTGTCTGGGAGCACCTGCAGAATTCTGAGGACCAGAGTCGGGGCGCCTGGCTAGGCATGAATTTCAACCCCAAAGGTGGGTACCCAGTGTGGGGGGTGGGGAAGGGAAGGCCTCTGGCTGTAGGGGAGATGCCCTTCACCAGAGCTTGGTGGGGGTGAGGACTTGTGGGAGGGAGAATGGGTACTAGAACAGGCTTGCTCTCTCCCACCTGCTCCTGCTCTACCTTGTCTGTCCTCCCCACACCCCCTCAGTGCCTTCTTTCCCATAGGAGGCACCCTGGTCTGGCAGGACAACACAGTTGTGAACTACTCCAATTGGGGACCCCCTGGCTTGGGCCCCAGCATGCTGAGCCACAACAGCTGCTACTGGATCCAGAGCAGCAGCGGGCAGTGGCGGCCTGGCGCCTGCACCAACATCACCATGGGCGTTGTCTGTAAGCTCCCTCGAGGTAAGCCCCCTGGCAGGCACGCAGCTCAGCCTCCTCCCACCCCCTCGAAGCTGGCAGAGGTGGGGCCAGGGGCCACTTCTCTTTTTGCAGGAGAGCACAGTGCAGGGGAAGGCATGAGCAGACAGGCCTGGGGCCGCTGGGACCCTCCCCTGGGGTAAATTGGTCTGTAGGAAGGACTGGCTCTTCCAAGCTAGACAGCAAAACCATCATTTTGTAGTGGTTAAGGGCATGGACAGGGTTCAAGCCCCGGGCAGACCACTTACCGACTCTGAGACCTTGGGCAAGTTACTTAAACTCTGTGGCCTCCGTTTCCTCTTATGTAAAGTGGGGACAATAGCAGACAGAACCTACGAGATTAAATGAGCTAATGAAGTGTCAGGCACTCAGCGGGGCTCTGTCTGTCTGTTTCTTCTTCTGACCACTACTACTACTAACCGGCCCTCCCTCTTCCCCGCAGCCCAGGAGAGCAGCTTCGCCCCATCAGGTGAGTGGAAGGCAGGGCTGAGACTCCTCTTCCCCTCCATCTGGGTGGCTGGCGGTGGGACAGGGCTGCCCCCCCATTGGCGGTGCTTCTTGACCCAGTGGGTGTCCGTCTTGCCACAGCAGCGCTCCCAGAGAACCCAGCAGCCCTGGTGGTGGTGCTGATGGCAGTGCTGCTGCTCCTGGCCCTGGTGACCACGGCCCTGATCCTCTACCGGAGGCGACAGAGTGTGGAGCGTGGGGCCTTTGAGGGTGCCCGCTACAGCCGCAGCAGTGCCTCTGGCCCCGGTGAGGCCACTGAGAAGAACATTCTGGTGTCTGACATGGAAATGAACGAGCAGCAGGAGTAGAGCCAAGGGTGTGGGCAGGCCCCGGGCAGGAGGAGCTGGGTTAGCTGGGCCGCCCCCCACCAGCTACCCGTGCTGATGGCCTATGGAGGGATGTTCTTGGGAGCTGCTGTTGGGGTGAGGCTGGGCAGAGCCTGGGCTGGTGGGGTCCCTCCCTCCCATGAGGGCTGGGCTGAGACCTGGCTGAGTGCACGTGGTGTCTCCCTTTGTGGGGTCCTAAGGTCTAAGGTCTTATCACCTGGGCTTGTGCCTTCATGGTAACCAGAGGCAGGATGGAAGCCTCTTTATTCCCACCACCCCCCTCTCCCTGCTGGGCCTGCTGACCAAGCCTCAGAACCCTCGCATTGCAGAGCCTGAGGAGCCTCCGCTGAGCCCTCAGCCAGCCTCTGTCGCTTCTTTCCTTCCCACCTGGCAGCCTCAGCTCTGAGTCCTTTGCCCCGGTCCCTCTCCCTGCTTCTCACCCAGCCCTTCCTTCTGAGCCAGGGTCCTGGGGTTTGGGGAGTCTTCTTGCTCTTAGTGGGGGTCATTTTGAGGGGCCTGAGCATCCATCACTCCTGTGCCTGCTGGGGTGGCCTTGGGGTGTGGCAGGGGTGGCCTGGGTCTGGCCTGAGGACCAGGGCTCCACTGTGGTGTCAGCTGGACTGGAGACAGGAGCAGGGAGAGATGCTCATCCTCCTGGGGCAACTGGGCTAGGCTGGGCTGTCATCTCCTGCAGGTTGGGGGAGGGCTCTGTAAAGTGCCTGAAGAGTCCCCCGTGGGGACCAAAATACTAGTTAAGTTCCTCTAATGTTTCCAACTCCTGGCTCTGGTTTGGAGAGAGGAGGGGTTGGCAGAGCCTGGGATGGCTCCAGGGCGCCCTCTCGTGGGGCCCAGAAGAACAGCACCCTTGCTCCTGGAGTGGCCCATGCCGGGAGCCCACTCAGTGCCTTTCCAAGAGGCCGAACCCCACCCCACAGCGGAGTGTTCGGCCAGTCCCGGTGCCACAGCGTGGGACAATGTGAACATGGACTCAAAGGCATGGTCCTTTTTTTTGTAGTTTTTAAAATGTGCCGTTATTGTCAAAGAAGAAAAAGGAAAAGCACACAAATAAAACACCTGTAAGAGGCTTGAGAGAGGGGTTCCTGCCTTGTCCTGTCGTGGGCCTTGTTCCTCCTATCGCTTACGAGATAAATGGCATTCTTGAGCTGGCATCGTTCGTTATTTCTGCAGTACACCATCTTGCTTCTACCTCTGGGCCCCACAGGGACACCCTCATTCTGGTCTCTTCTTCCCGGATCTTGCCTTTCGGGGCCTGCTCCCCCTTCTCTCTCTGTTCCTGGGGAGGTGTGAGGTGTGTGTGTGTGTGGGGGGGGGGGAGCCGGGCAACTTAACTTTCAACAGGTGTAAATGGGAGAACAGGACTCACTTAGGGTTGTGTTAAGGGCATTGGAAGATTAAGTGAGGCCATCTGTGCAAAGGAGTTAGTGCCTGGAGCCCGAGATTGTGCAGTAAGTGCCCATACATGTCGGCTGTTCCTGATATTTCTGGGCTGTGGTTCCCAGGGGAGCACTTGAGGTGCCCCGGCCAGCCCTGGGCGGGGCTCCACACCATTCACCTCCCAGGGCGGCCTCTGAGCTTCGGGGAAGCGCACACTTGTCCTTGGGAGCCTGGGCTCTGAAACCACCCAGAGGCGGGACCGCCCTCCTACCCCCAACCTTCACTCACTCAGAGGATACCTGAGCCAGAGATAAAGCATGGAGCAGAGAGACAGCCCCGCCAACAAAGGATGGTCAACTGTGCCAGGTCAGCCAGGTGCCGTGAGAAGGGCTGATGCGGGGCGCGGGAGGGGGTGCTAGTTTGGACACAGGTTGGGGCAGGTTTTGCCAGAGGTAGGTGAGGGAGTGACTGGTGCAATCATGTAGGCCCTGTCTAGGCACTAGGATCTGCAAGTGCCCATGGCCTTATTGTGGGAGACCTTAGTGCTTCAGGGGACCAGCAGGAGGCCAGGCTGGCTGGAGCTTGAGGAAGGGGAGTGGGGGTGTGGAGTGGGGGGCAGGGAGGTCAGTGAGACCCAGTTGCCCAGCAGTAGAGCGTGTGGATGTTGGTTTAAGTAGAGTAGAACGTCAGTGGGAACGGCTAATCTGATTGACCTTTGAAGAAGGTGGTTTGGCTCGTCACTACAGTGGTGCGTGTGTGTGTGTGTGTGTGTGTGTGTGTGTGTGTGTGTGTGTGGTATCTTGTTTGTGATTTTTTAAAACAAGCAATAGGGTCACATGATTCAAATCCTAAATGACATAAAGAGGCTACGTGTTTCGAAGGCTCATCCTGTCCGCTTCCCGCTGGGCTCCACTTCCTGAGCCAGAGCCCCGGGGGGCCTGGGAGCTGCTTTCCGGAGTCAGAGGCTGAGGTCAAGTCCGAGGCCCTCCTCCAGCCCCCTAGCAGTGGCAACAGGACTCGGGAACGGGAGGGAGCCCCGATCCCGGGGGGAGGGGGGGGCATAATGATGGATCCCCCTTCACCCTGAAGTGATTCCCTCTCCAAACTCCGGAACAGCTTCCTTTTGGGTTCAGGGCCCTGTGGGTCATGGGCCACAGCGCAGCTGCAGGGGAGCCACCTGGGGCAGCAGCCCTTGCCCTGGGAGAGAAGAAAAGCTGAGGGGTGACGGCAGGATCACAGCTCTGGGGGGGGCAGGGGCAGCAGAGGAAGTGAGGACCCAGACGCCCTGTGCTGCCTGCAGGCAGGGGTTGGTTGAGTGACCAAAGGTTAATTTTTTGTTGATCTTAAAGAGAGGGAGGGAGGAAGGGAGGGAGGAACACCTTTTGGGGTACAAGACAGCACTCCAGCCAATTGAGCCACACCGGCCAGGGCGAGTGTCCAGAGGTTTAACGCCCCCCCCCCCCCGCCCCCCAGAAATACCTGTCCTCACTCCTCTCTCCTTTGCTGGTGGCTGAAGTCCCTGCCCCGACCCACAAGCGTTGCGGACAGTGTCATGGGTCTCGGGCCCCCACAGACCTTGTTTTAACCTCCTTGTTGGTGTTTCCCTGCTGCCAGGGGAGGGAAGGGCGGGGGAAGGCTCTGGCCCAGCCTGCGCCTCTGGCTCCGGGATAGCCCAGTCCTCGTAGAGCACATGGCAGAGCGTCCTTTCTGTCTGCTCATTCCAGTTCCCCGAGCTCTAAACAACCCATCGGCATGCCATCTCTGCTGGGAGGGGGATGCCCTGAGACCCATCCTGTGGGCCCCAGGCGAAGGGCACTGTATGCCAGGCACTGAGCCCAACCTTGCCTGGCAGGACTGAACTGGCCCAGCCCTGGCCACCTGGACGCTCAGTGACGGCTCACAGAATCCATGAATGAATGGGCGGGTGGTGTCAGGCCTTTCACAACCTCCTCTTGTCGGGGCAGAGATGCCTCCTCCCAGGTGTCCTGGCAGAGCTGGCCTGGCCCAGTGGGCAGCGCTGTGAGGCTGCAGGGGTGAGGAGCCGGCCAGCCACACCATATGGCTCTCCTGGAATGGAGCTGCCCGAGCCCTGCCAAGCTGCCTTGAGCACTAGGGCTGAGTCTGTTGCTGGGACAAGCTAAAGATTTTATCTTGAGGGAGGCCCCCAGAAAAGAAGGTAGGAAGAGGGAGGAAAAGAGAAGGGAGTTGGGATAAATAAGGAGAGGCGGCCAGGGGACCGGCATCAGGTCAAAGTGCCCAGATGTTCAGGCCTGGCCTGATGTTCTTTATCTTAGGGGCCCGGGCTGCCAGGAGCCCCAGGAAAAGGCTGACTTCAGTCTTGAAGTCAGATTTCAGGCCCTCCTTGTCCGGAAGAGCAGGCGGGTGCCAGCCCTGGAGAAAGGAAAGGACTTGAAATGGATTTGGTGCTGGTGCCAATATATGGACGGTCTTCCGATATCGGGCCATGGCAGGACTTCAGTTTTATCCCTTAAAGGGGATTCTGGGTGATGAAGGTTATCTCGTCGAGTTGGCATCCCTCCTCTGAGTTGAGTTGTTACGGAATGGCAGGGATCCTCGCTGTATGTCCCTGCTGGCTAACACAGAGAGGCCCTCTGTCTCTCTCTGGGGCTTGGGAAACTTGGGATGTTGTCTTTCCTCTCTCTGGGGCTGCAGGGGATTCAGAACGCCGCCTCAGACATGCCATTCCTCCACGATAATGACAGTAATCAAAATGTTTATTGGGAAGTTACCACTGTTGCCCTGTTCTGACTGCTTACCATGAATGAACTCACTTCATCTTCTCAACACACCCCGAGGTAGGGGCTCTGACCCTTTTTACAGATGAGGAAACTGAGGCACAGAGAGACGAACTTGCCCTGCCAACCCCCTCCACCCTCCCTGCACGATGGAGAATGTTGGGGGTGGGCAGTGGGTACTGGGGAGCCCCCCTTGCGATCTTGCAGTCAGTGTCTGAGACTCAAGGACTTTGTCTCAACCTGTCATCTCTGCGGAAGGTTTCAGAAGCCTCTCTTGAGTTGAAGAATGATCTCTTTTGTTCTACGGCTTCCCTTCCAAGGCCGTCTCAGGCTTCCCCAGCCAACCCGAAGCAGAGCGTTCCTGCCAACCCCCTTGCAAGTTGGAATGGCGGAAAGCGAAGATGAGCATTCCCAGACCCAAAATTCAGCATGCACATTATCTTTATTTCGCTCACCACCATGATCCAAATGCTTATTATGTCCAATTTTATACTAAGGGTGGGTGACATCCTTATGAGCTAGCTTAGGCTTTTCTGATCCCTTGGACACGTGATAACAGATGCACAAAATAAATCCAGATGAAGCACAGCCTCTCAGACATGGCTCCATGCTCTGGCAGCTTGCTGCTGAGATGCTGGGTGCAGTTCCCAGGGAAGGCGCTAGGTGGGGCCATGCTCTCTGCTTCTATAAGGGCTCATTGCAGAACAAATAAATATACGGAACACTATTTTCGCTTTTTGACTCTTTTCCTAAAAGTGAAAAAACTCTTCAGATTTTCTTTGGTTATCGAGCACAGATACTAATGTAGCTTTTCCATGGAAGTGAAGTGGCGGAAAATGAACTTTTGAAAAGTGGATGGCCGGGGTACTTATATCAGGGTAGCCTGGGCTGGCATCATGGGGGTTAAAGTCCAGAATGCATAGAGATGAGGTGGGAGGTCGATTGATACATAGACATGTACACTCTTGGATATTTTAAAGTTCCCATTTATTTCCTTAACGGGAGTGTGCTCTCTCCTCCTACTGCCATCAGCTCTTCTGGGTCCCCCTTCCCTTATCTCACCAGTGTGGGCTGCTGGCTTTTGGTAGCTGCCTCCTGTCTGTGTGTGGACCCTTAGCTCCCTGACCTGAACATGGGGGCCCCCTGACTCCCCTGCCCAATGACCGCACTCTAGCCAGATGCTCCTGTGTGTGCTCCCTGCTTCTTCTTCCTGCCCCTGCCTCTTTGCTTGCCTGGGCTCCTCCATTCTTCAAGGCCCTTTCTGCTATGCACTCGACTTCTGCAGCTGGTTAAGGATGCTACCCTCTCTCTCAGGTGGTCCAGAAGCATGGCCTTGGCCAACAGACTGACTTACACCCTGTAAATTTGGGCGTGTCACTCCCTGGAGCTTAGATGTAGTGATGGTTAATTTTATGTGTCAAGTCGACTGGGCTAAGGGATGCCCAGGTAGTGGGTGAAACATTGTTTCTGAATATGTGTGTGAAGGTGTTCCGGGAAGAATTTAGCCTTTGGGTCGGTAGACTGTATAAAGAATATTGCCTTCCTAGCGTGGGCGGACAATCCGTTGAGGGCCTGAATGAATGAAAAGATGAAAGGCAAATTTTCTCTGTGCTGGAGCTGGGCCATCCACCTTCTCCTCGAACATCCACGCCTTCAGATGTAGACATGGACACAGGCTATCGCTTCTCCTGGTCCTCAGGCCTTTGGGCTTGAACTGAAATGACATCACCAGCTTTCCTGGGTCTCAGCTTACAGATGGCAGGTGGTGGGACTTCTCAACCTCCATAATTGCATGAGCCAATCCTAATACATCTCTTTCTATATATCTGTTTAAATCCTATTGGTTCTGCTTCTCTGGAGAATCCTAATACAGGTTTTCCTCCCATGTAACATGAGGTTAATGATACCTGCCTCACGGGGTTATTGTGAAGATTAAAGAAAAATGTTTATCACCTGCCAAAGTCCTCGCCAGCTGTCTTCAGTCCCCATCCCTAGTCCCAACCCCCATGACCACTGATCTTTCTGTCTCTACAGTTTTGCCTTTTCTAGAAATTGCATGTAAATAGAACCATATGCTGTGTAGTCTTTCGTTTCTGGCTTATTTCACCTAGCACAGTGGTCGGCAAACTCATTCGTCAACAGAGCCAAATATCAACAGTACAACGATTGAAATTTCTTTTGAGAGCCAAATTTTTTAAACTTATTCTTCTAACACCACTTCTTCAAAATAGACTCGCCCAGGTCATGGTATTTTGTGGAAGAGCCACACTCAAGGGGCCAAAGAGCCGCATGTGGCTCGTGAGCCGCAGTTTACCGACCACCGACCTAGCATAATTTTGCATTTATCAGTAGTTTGTGCCCACTATCTTTTATTTTTTGACCCCTCCCGCCTCTCTCTCTCTCTCACACACACACACACAGAAACACACAATGTTCTCATGAGCCTTCTCTGGCCTTTTTTCACCCCGTCTGATCTGGTCTTTGGGCCCTAAGATGTAATTAGGAGAGAAGAGTGGAGTCCACACACCAATCAGGTCCTAACCAGCCCCCGGGGGTCCAGGATGTGTCGCCCCTCCTGACAGTGGTGGTGGGGAGCAAGGAGAAGAGGTGGGGAGGGGGCTGTGGCTGTGCTTCCCTCTCCTCCCAAGGGAGGCCCCAAGCCTTTGTCCAATGAGACTGAAATAAGCTTAAAACGAAGTTGGGTAAATGAAATCCGTTTACTGAACACGCACCTCGATTCCACTCAGAGTGGAGGCCTGAACAGGTGCCCTCAGCAGAGGGACCCCAGGTCGTTGGGCCTGTCAGGGCTGTTGGGTCCTTTGGGGCTTCTGGGCTGAGGGGCAGCAGCAGGGCAGCCTGTGGGTGCTCAACAAGGCCAGGCTGCTTGGCCAGTGCTGTCTGGGTCTGGGCTGGTGGCCGTTGCTGTCCGTAGACGCTCAGGCCAGATCCCAAGAAGGGAATGGCTTTAGGTAAAAACAGTAACTGCGGACACATGGTCTCAGTTTCAGTAAAGAGGAGGAGGGAGGGAGGCACCTGGGGACATAGAAAGGGTGGCTGGGGGAGAGGTCTCCGCCGAGCTCCAGGGCCAGCTCCTTGCTAGATGACCCGGCTGTTGCCTTCATAAATGCCGTTTTCATTTCCATCTCCCAACTCGGAATCTGGAAAGCAAGAAGATCTCTCAGGCTGTAGAGCCACAGCAGACTGCGGGATCTGCCATGGAGGGGCATGCCATTGCTGCTCCTCCTGCCCCCACCCCAGCCCTGGTGGCCAGCCACACACGTGCTGCCATGCCTGGAACAGTGTGGGGAACAGAGACGGCAGTCAGGGGCTGGGAAATTCCTAGACTTCCCACTGGGCTTCCCACCAGGCCAGGCAGCTGGACTGGAAGCCCCTCAACAAAAGCATCTTACTCATCTTCGGACCCCATGGGGCCTGGTGCTGCAAATGTTGGCAGGATGAATAGCTAGAGGAGGCTCTCAGGGTAGTGCCCCCACATGAACTCTCACTTCCTTAACTTGTCAGGAAAGGGGGCATTGGCCTAGGTTGTAAAGAAGCCTTTCGGGGATCAAGTGGCTGGAAGCAGAGGGCCATGTGATGGGAGGGAAGGCAGAGAGGCCGTCGGATGGCAGTGGGGTCTGAGTGAGGAGATGGAATGGGGGTGGGGGCTCTTTATTCTTGGGGGAAACTCTTGTTCTCAATACATTTCTTTTCCCATTGGCTTGAGTGAGTGCCCCCCTGACTGTTTGGAAACAGTTTGCGACTGTGGAAGAAGGGCAGGAGTAGGAGCAATTGACACCTTCCGATCCCTACCTGGACCCTCTCAGCTTCTACCTCCTCCACAGGAAGCCCCAGCCCCACAAGCTTCCCGTTTCCTCACTCACCCTGTTCTTTCCCCCAGAGTTGCTTTGACTTATGCAAATGGGGAGATGCTCTGGCCCAACCTTTGGCCTGAAGGCCTCGTGCCTGCTCCTGTTCACACCTGGATTGATAGCTGCAGGAAGCATTGTTCCCCTCCCTGGCCTTGGGCTTGGCTGTGGTGACAGTCATTTGTGCCAGCTGGGAAGCACTGTCAGGGGGGCTGGGTCATAGACAGGTGTGACAGGTTGTCGGATCTGGGCACACCCACCCAGGGACTCTCCCTAGCTGCCCTTACCTCTGTGCCACCTGTGCCATTTCTGTGTGGCTTCGGTTACCAGGTGCAGGGGCGTGGTGCCTGGTGAGAAGGTTGGCATGGGCACCACAGAACCACAAAGAGGCTGGCATCTCTGTGCCACCTAGTGGGCCCTGAGGTTTTGCCTTTTCTCCTTCTTGTTTACCCGAACTGAGCTAGGGCAGCAGGTCACAGTTGTGACTCAGCTCTGGCAGCCCATCTTAATCAAGTGCTGCCAACCAGGTGAGGCATGTCAGGCTGCTGGGGACCAAAGAGGCGTGCGGCCCGCGGGAGGGTGGAAGGCATGCGGCTCTGCCTCTGGCGGCCCGGGCTCTTTTCTGGATCATGGCTCTGGCGGGACGCCAGGCAAGGGCAGCATCTGACCAGGTGCCAAGACCAGCCCTGCGCAGGGCTCTACTTCACCTCAGCGGTGCCTGCCGGCCTCTGGGGTGTGTGCAGTGTGGGGGCCGGTGGAGAGGACCTAGATCCACGATTCCAGGGAGAACTGGCTGCCCCCACACTGGGGCTGGTGCCGGGGAGGATGCGGGTCCTAGAGCTAGTCCCAGATTCCTGAAGTAGGATGACAAATGGCATCTCTCTAGAGCAGTGGTCGGCAAACTGCGACTCGCGAGCCACATGCGGCTCTTTGGCCCCTTGAGTGTGGCTCTTCCACAAAATACCACGCGGGCGCGCACGTACAGTGTGATTGAAGGAGTACCCTAATTAAGTTAATAACAATGTACCTACCTATGTAGTTTACGTTTAAAAATTTTGGTTCTTAAAAGAAATTTCAATCATTGTACTGTTGATATTTGGCTCTGTTGACTAATGAGTTTGCCGACCATTGCTCTGAGCAAAGCGGGAGGGCAGCATCACAGCCAGGGCACTTGCAGGGAGGGCTCCCAGGGTCCCCTCCGTGGAGACCCCTTTTTAAGCATCACCCCAGGGATGCTCTCCTCTCGCCCTTCAGAGACGCCAGTCCGGTATGTCCCTTCCCCAGCTCCACGACGAAAAGGCTTCGTCCTTGGGGCCTCTCCAGCAGGAGGGCGGCAGCGGCCCATGCTGGGCGCTAGGGGGCGCCCCTGCCCAGCCGAACCCACCCGGGCGCGCCCGGCTGCAGCGGGTTTCCCCGAACCGGGAAGAGGCGCGGGCGCCGCCGGGGAGGGGCGCAGCCGGGCGCGGTGCCGAGACCCTGCCCGGAGCCTCGGGCCCCGAGTCGTCTCCGGCGCCCAAAGTCGGCTCGCTGTCGCGCCCTTTCCGGAGCTGGGGCTCTCGCCAAAAGCCGCGATTAGGACCAGCGAGACGCGGCGCAGAGGCGTTTTCCGAGAGAGGGGGTGTGTGCGCCCGCGACACAAAGGTCTTTTCTCGACCCCACCGCTCCCTTCCCGCTCGCTCCCAGCCGGTTCCCGGAGGGGGAGCCACCGGGGAGGGGTCGGCCCTGGCAACAGTTCTGGATGGTGGGGGTGGCCGCCGGAGTGGCACCCGGTGGACACCGCGGTCGCGCCCAGGACTAGGACTCTATGGGCTCCTTTTGTGAACGGAGGGTAGGCCCCCTCCCTCCAACCCACCCTGCGTCTCTGAAAATGGCCCCCCTACACCCCGGTTCTCAGAGGAGCGCGCCCTGAACAGTAAACTGGGTTCTCTAGAGGCATCGTCTGGGCCTCACCCTGTGCAGTTGTGAGCTGGTTCAGCTTCTCCTCCAGGCAGGTCTGTGGGGGGTTCCCCAAAGCATCCCCCTGACCAGCTGCGCCCTGACCACCAGGGGCTCGCCCCTGGGCCTGGGCCTGGGCCTGACCGAGTCTCTGGGCGGGGCCCAGGAATCTATCTTTGGTAAGTCCCCAGGTGATTCTGATGGCAAAGCCAGTGTGGGGCTTACTGTCCTAAACCTTGTAGGGCAGGCAGGGGTAACATTTCTCCCCGGAATAGCCTCTGGCGACGGCATTGTCACATTCTCGCCCCCCCTCCCAGTTCACTGTAATGTTTATTCTCCCTGCAAGCCCTCCTGCTTTCGTTAACCACATCTTCCCCAGCGGGCTTTCCTGCCATCCTGAGCCTGTTGGAAGACAGGTTTGCCTCCTGGGAGGGACCTTTTTCAGGAGGCCTGGTTCCACCTCGGAGTCCAGCAGACCCACTTGATTGGGACGAATGGTGAGGAGATCCAACAAAAAGCCACCAGCTTGTGGCTGAATGTGGGTCCTTCCGGCAATGGGTAAAGAGCCCCCTTCCAGGGTTTGGAAGATAACCTGAGAGGCTGGAGAATGCCAGCAAAGGAAAAGGAAAAGGGAACATCCCGTGGCGCCTCATCCTACCCCCGGACAACACCGGCTTCCCTTTTCCTCGCTTTCAGAGTGAGCTGGAATCCTCATCCGCTCTGGGTCAGGGCTTGGACTTGCCTTTATGACTTGCTGCTGTTGGCTCCCCAAGCTCGGTGGGGTTATTTTTGCCTCTGGGTGGTGGCCATTACTTCCTTCCACAGTATTTAGGTTCAACACAGTGACAGAAAAAGTAAATTAGCAAACACCCTCAAAATGGCAGGACTGACCCCAAAACCTACTTTCATTTTCTTCCGGCCTGGGTCGTGGGAAATTTCTTGACAACTATGAGAAAGAAGACAGTGAAAAATGAATTGTCTTTCCAAGGCAACTGTGAGCAGCTGTGTCATTCCCTAGACTCGGGGATGTTCTCGGAACGCTCTACCATCACCTTAAAGGGGCAGAGAAAATGCGCGGAGGTGCCTGGAGCATGCTGATATTTGGCTCGCAGTCCTCAGCCTGGCCCTGAGGACAGCCGCAGCATAACCCAGGTCACCTTTGCCAGTTCAGGGCTTCTAATTTTGGCAGTGTGAGCAGACTTGCTTCCCCTCTGCAATTGATCTGAATCGCAAAATCCCATTCTGATGGTCCGAATCCCATTTTCAGGCTGTGGGGGTGAAGGCCTTGCTAATTGGCCACTTGCCTCACCACTGGCTTTTAAACAATCGCTTGTATTCTCTGCCCCGGCAGGAAGCAGCAGGCCCATCAAGGCCTTGGGCTCCCTCTTTGTTCTGACTTGATGGCATTTCATGCCACAATAAGAAACACTGTGTACTCCGTGGGAGCCCATTGTGCCAGGCTGTGAGGATGTGGGATCGGTGCGGAAGGCTGGTGCTCTTCCCCCAGGAGAAGAGGGGTTTTGTGACAGGCTCCAGGACAAAACAAGGGGTGCCAGACACTGTTGCTGGGGCAACAGGCTGCCCAGTGTGGAGGCAGCCTTGGCCTTTGGGGCACCTCTCACCCATAGGCCAGGAGGAGGGCAAGAGAAGGATGGAATTTCTCAGGGAGGGCAGTCCCAGTTACTTGGTAAATTATACATCAGGGCTATGTTAACCGGCCTCATCCTGTCTCGAGACTCCGTGCCAGGTGATCACAGCTATCTAGACCAGCGCTCACACTCCACCAGGAAAAGCCATCTTGGTGAGGGTGGGCCAAGGGCCGGCCTCCCGTATTTTGGGTAGATCTGGTCCTTTGAGCCCAGAGTTTTGGTTTTGTAGAAATGGTATGAATGGGGAGGGCTTAGGAAAAGTCCACCCAGCCTCACACATAAATGGATCAGTGGGATTTGAAAGCTACTTCAAATCTCTACCTGCCTCCTAGGCCAGCCGCTGCACTCCCCCGCCCCCCCCCCCCCCCCCCCCGCCACCCCCTCCAGTTTCTTCAGGTGAAAGTTTTCCTGCAGGTGCAGTGTTAATACAGCACACCTGGGGCAGGAGACAAAGGCGGGCCTCACTCCAGCAGAGCACTGCAATGATGAGGGCCAGGGGTCCCTCTGCCCTTTGCCTTTTGCCTTTCAGCAGCACACTGACTGGGATTCTCTTCTGTTTTATGTAGTTTAGTGAATTAGGCCCCTAAGGGATATAGAGGAGCTGCCATGGGCAGGCAGGGAGAGAAATTCAGGGTATAGGTACATTTCAGGGGCGGGGAGGGGGGTGCATGGTAGAGATAAGGCCTATGGCAGTGGTCAGCAAACTCATTAGTCAACAGAGCCGCAGTTTGCCGACCACTGACCTATGGCTGTGAGGACACCCAGGACAGGGGGCCTTGGGGCGGGGGCAGGTCCTGAATAACGGAGTGCCCTATGTGGGTGCTGAAAGGGAAAGAGGACAGGGAAGGCAGCTTTGTGTCCCCCTCAGATTAAAGGGTGAGCCAAGTGAGGCTGGTGAGTCTTGTGTCCTCGTGCTGGGCACTTGCACAGGACACCATTCAATGCTTCCTTCAGCCCATATGTACCTCCCTCTGTGCCCCCCAAGTCTGCACTTCCCATTTCCAATGCTCCCCACGTGGGCCCCTTGCCCTATAACAGTGCAACAGCCATGCAGCTGGTTCCGTCCCGCTCCAGCCCGCCCTCCTCATGGCTGCTCCAGTTACCTCTCAAACATGCAAACCTCTTGGCCTGCCAAATGCAGCTGGAAATCCTTGAGCGGCCTTCTAGAGCCTAACACAAGCCCATCACATCCTGCTCTCTGCCAAGCTCACTTCCTGCCAGTCTTGGCCACACTTAATTCCTTGACTTTCCCAAACACGCAAGCCTTTCCAGGTCTCTGAGCATTTGCATTTCTTTCTCCATAGAATGCCCTTTCCCCCCCCCCCACCCCCCTTTGTCCACCTGCTAAATGCTTCAAGAGTCAGTGCAATCATCACCTCCTCAGCTGATCAGTGGATGAGAGCAGTGATGGAAGGAGCTTGGCTACCAGGCTCTCAAAGCAGTGGGAAGACTGATGGCAACGAGTACAACCTACTCAGATGAAAAGCAATGTCCTGGAGGTGTTGGCTAGTGTCCCTGAGGACCCTGCCTGGACAGCCTGTCCGGGAGGAGTGGAAGGAGGGGGTGAGAACGGTGGCTCCTCACGTCACCTGACTTTGCTCTGTTTCCCCACAGCTGGCTCAATCTTCTGTGGTAATTAATACAAGGCACGCTGTTGGTATTCTTGTTACATGTCTATTTTCTCTTTGGACTCCGAGTCGTTTATAATCATCTTTTTATTCCCAGAATCTAGTTTAGAACCTGGTACATAGTAGGCACACAGAAACATCTTTAAACAAATATCTATACCTTGAACTTGGATGTTTCTTTACCAGAATACCTTTCTTTCCACAAATTGGTACTATCTCCAAAACGCAACTCAAGACTCACTTCCTGGAAGAAGTGAGGTTCTGGTTCATTAATTTACTATTTGAGCATCAAAGGTTATTGAGCGCCTATACTGTGCCAGGCATTTTCTAGGCACTGGAGGACTGTAGGGGTCAAAAGAGATAAGGGTTCCACGCCCCCGTTGCCAACGACACGTCCCACCTCCACCCTACAAGACCACGTCTTCCTTTGACGGTCAGTTAGCACAGGTGGAATCAATCGATGCTTCTGGCATCCACAGTGTCTGGGGCATGGTCAGCGGTAAAATAGGATTCACTGTGTGCCAGCATCACGAGAGGAGTAGAAGGCTGGGCTTTGCCTTCAGATAGCTCACAACCTCATTGGAGAGACAAATTGGTTGGTTGTGGGATCATTGGAAACCCCAGTCAGGGGACACCTGGTGTTGTCAATATCACAGCCCCTGGCAATTCACTGGGTCCCCCAGTTCTCTTGACCAAGTGTGACTTTCCAATTATTTCCCAGATTTATAAATATGGTATTTTCAGTTTTAAAAATTTCAACTTGATCATAAGCTCCTTAAAAAAAGAGACATCAAGACATCGTGTCTAGTAGGTGGCCAGGTCCCCACTGATGCAGGCCGGGGCACGAATGAATGAATGAATGAATGAGTGAATGAAAGATCATCACCACTGACAGGCATGCATCACTGGACACCTTCGTGAGATACAACCAAGAAACCCGGTGTGAATGGGTTCTCCAGTTTGGTAGGTACAGGACAGGGAAGGAGGGCTCACTCCTTACATAGTGCCTCTCTTTTGCTAAATGTTACCCACAGATTCTGAGTATTTTCTACAAGAAAATACCGAGACTCAAGTCCAGAAGCATGAATTTGACCTTGCCTTCCTACTTCCATTTGTGTACCTCTTAACTGGTTATTTGTACCGGTGATTGCTCGGTGCTTTAGTGGGTGAGATCTATTTCAGGGTTTCTCATTAAATATAAACTGTGGTGAGAGAAGAATGTTGTCCCGTTCTTTCTGCTTCCTTCCTGTCCTGGTTCCCAGCTGGCTTCTGGTGTCCCTTCCTCTTCCTCTAGGATAGTTTTACCAGAAGGTTCCTCAGAGTCAGTGCTCTGGAGCCTTGGTTTTCGCCCATTGGGTTGCACTGTTTGTTGTTTGCTTTGCTGGCTTGAAGGCTAACACTGCTTGCATTAGCTTGCCGATGTGGCAGCCATCTGTAACCTATATCAACACTGGGGTGCTTTGAAGTTCAGTGTGCAATAAAGAGTTCATTAAAAAGATGTGGAATCATGAAAATGAGGTTATAGAAATGTTAACAAAGGATCATTTCCTGCTTCCTGTACTATTATTTTTTTCTCTTTTTTTAGTGTATTTCTCTGAGGAATTTATGTCACCATTAAAACTACGGAAGAGTTAAAGGAAGGACAGGCCAGGTCAAAAAGAGGGTGAGATTCCTGAGGAGATAGCTTGGCAAAGACCCAGCCTGTTTTCTTAATTGAGAGCTTAGGGTCTAAAGGGAGAACTTAAGCAGAAGAAGAAGAAAAAAAAGGTAGGGACACTCTAGAACTCTTATGACGAATGGTTTGAATGCAACCTTTTAGTTTGGGTTGACTCCAAATGGATCGCAACAGTGTCCAGTCATGCAAGGCCTGCAGCAATGTAAGCGCTATTTGGAATCACTGAATTCCAGCCTCCAGGCAATGGCCACAGCAGGTGCCTCTTATCTACTGGAGGAGGAGGAGGAGGAGGAGGGGAGGGAGGAGGAGGAGAGGGAGGAGGAGAAGGAGGAGGAGAGGGAGGAAGAGGAGAGGGAGGAAGGGGAGGAGGTAGAGGAGGATAGGAGGAGGATTAGAGAGAGAGAAAAGTGAAAAGAAACGGAGGTTCATGGGCTAGGGTGGCAGCGTGTCACTAAGACTGTCTCGTGGTGGCTTGCTCACTGCCACACTGGCTGGCTTTCCAGTCCCGACCTTCCAGCATGAACCTAAGTCAAGTTCCAAGCCTCAAGGGGTTCTGGGAACCCAAAACACTAAGAGTAGATCAGCCGCTGGCATGACCTTAAGGCAGTGGTTGGCAAACTCATTAGTCAACAGAGTGGCAAACCGCTGCTCGCCAGCCGCATGTGGCTCACGAGCTGCAGTTGGCCGACCACTGTCCTAAGGTAAAGGAGGGGACCCAGCCTGCCAGCGCTCTCCCCTGGCCCCGCCACAGAGAAGCGGTTGACCAAGAGGGAAGTGCCTTGGGGCTCAGAGTTCTGGCTTGACAACGATCAGGACACTTCAGAGGTCGACCTGTCCGCCTCCCACATTTTGGTTGACTTGGCTCAGGTCAGGCTCCGGTTAGTAGCAGACCCAGGCTTTTGCCTCCAACCTCGAAGCCTCCTGGAGGGCCCTGATTCTCTTGTTAAAGGAAGGGCAGCCCCAGAGGGTCATTTCCAGTCTCTTCTCTGATGACAAAGGGTGACACCGTCAGCACCTTTGTTTCTTGGCATACACGCAGATGCTGGAAAAACATACCCTGGGATCCAAAGCCCGAAACACAGCTCTCCTGTGGGGGGAGGTCCCTGTTCTTCACGGGCCCTCACGCTCGGGCAGTGGGCGTACCCACACATGATGCGCACCCAGCCCCAGCAGCCTTGCCTCTATTTGGGGGGCAAATATCCCTAGTGACTCACTCGCCTAGGTGACCATTTAATTACTACTCATGTTTAACAGTAAGCAATCATGTGATTATCCATTACTTTTCAGCCAGAGGACTGTGCATACACTTAGCAGCCTTTAAGTCTCAGTCCTGACAATGACAGTGCTGTGTCCTACCGGGTGACGGCCAGGACTTCAGCAGATTGCACATCTAATAGACAACACTGCAAGGTTTGGGGGCCTGCTGCTGGATGGGCCGGGTTGGAGCCAGACTTACCCGCTCTCTCCCAACCCGGCTGTAGTTGAGTCTCATGAGTTCCGCAAACCTCTGCTCATAGAGGTGGAGCAGCAGCACCAGGTACAAGCCAGAATTCATCAGCTCATTTTGCAGCTACGGTCAGAAAAGAAAGCTCTTAAGTTCATCTATAAAATATTCATGGAGGGTAACAAGGCCAAGAGGTGACAAGACATGGGACAGGAGCCCAGCTGGTGGCTTAGTGGTTGAGCTACGAACCAGGAGGTCATGGTTCATTCCCAGCCACGGCACGTGCCCAGGTTGCAGGCTGAAATCAATTTAAAAAATGTATATTTTAAAAAGGGACGAGAGCCCAAGCCCCAAAGCCAGGCCTGGCCCCAAGGACCAGAGAACAGAGCAAGAGGAGGTCCTGGGTAGACGGCAGGCAGCCATGGGGGAAATCTTTACTATTTAGGGAGACTGTCCTGAAAAAGCTCCAGCCTCCAGGCGATGACATGGGGCAAGGCTTCTTTGATGGTCTGTCAAGGATGGGAGGGAGTGTGGAAGGTGGTATGAGGGGTATTAAGGTCTTCAGAGGCGCTGAATGCCAGCAGAGACATAGAGATGAATAGAGCAGTGTGTGTGTTGGCCCAAGTTCCCTACTCACTGGTGTGGCTGGAGTATTTGTGGCTGGTGTTTGTTTTGGATTTTTAAAAAAATTTGGCATGGGCTGGGGAGATGGTGAGGTGGGACCATATTAGGCAGAAGTGAGGAGAATGTATGGAGCTGTGGCCTCTGCGAAGAGGTGATGTTTGTCTTAGGAAGGCAGACTTCTGTGGGAGAATTTGGGGCACAGGTGCCACGAGAGGGTTACTTTATTTTCCTAGATCCCTCGTTTGCCCAGAGAAAGGGCACAGGCCTTGTTTGTGTGTTTTTTCAAAAATTTATTTTTATTTATTTAATATATTTTTATTGATTTCAGAGAGGAAGGGAGAGGGAGAAAAAGATAGAAACATCAGTGATGAGAGAGAATCATTGATCAGCTACCTCCTGCATGCCTCCTACTGGGGATCAAGCCCACAACCCGGGCATGTGCCCTTGACCAGAATTAAACCCCGGACCCTTCAGTCTGCAGGCCAATGGCTCTATCCACTGAGCCAAACCAGCGAGGGCAGGCCTTGATTCTTTATGTTACTATCTTTACTTAATGATCTCACCTAAGTCCCCCCGCTTGCCCCTCATCCAGGCTCATCTATTACCATTTAATCCCCAGAGAGCATGTGCCTGGCAGGGTCTCGGATGGCACCGTGAACCCCAGGGCCTTTGCACATGCCCTTTCCCGATTTGGGCTGTGGGCTTGTTTTTGTGCCTCTGTTTTGAATGTCCCCTCTCCATCTTTTTGCCGGGCCATGCCCAGAACTTCTTTTATCGCTGTCACAATGTCACTTCCTTACAGGAGCCTTCCTAACAATTGTTTCAGGCATCCCTTTACTCCGGACTCCTAAGCATTTGTCTTGCTTTTGTACACTGCATCTAACACTTGTTAATGTTTTCGCCTTTTCTTGGTGGGTGGGTTGTGTTTTATTTTTTTCACTGGTGCTTAGAACATAGGGAGGTACAGGGGGCGGACCTGGCCCCCTAGCTGACCATGGCTCTTCTGTCCTCGGCTCCTTTGGTGATCTGTGTGGCAAGGCCTCACCCTGTGGACGCTTCATTGACCTTCAATAAATTAGTGGCATTAGCAACGACTCCTCCCCTCCGCCACTTTAATCCCCCATCTGTCCTCATGCCAAATCCCAGGGGCGGGGCCTTGGGAATGCGCCAGACGGTGCTCAGGAAGCCCCAGGGAGGCGAAGATCCCAGCAGAGGGCGTGGCCCTTTGCATCACTGTACACGCTGGGAAAGGTCCGGACTCGGACTGTTTTCCCAGGATAACTGCAGCTGGTCTGCCACAGTGACCGCCTCAGTGCCTCTTCCTTGCTCCCTCAGCAGCCACATTCCCATTCCACCAAGGGCAGCTTGGGAAGCTGGCCCAGCACACACCTCTTCCAGGACTAAACAGCTGCCAGAATAGATGCCCACGCTGGGCAAGGACCGACGCATTCTTCCTTCTGAATCGGGGCCAACTCCAGATCTGGGGGATCACTGGCCCCAAGGACACTGCTCAAGGCCCCTCCGCCGCCCTACAGATTCATCTTCAAAGGCTCTGCCACGGTCCTTGGTAGTCGGCCTCCTATTTTTAGACTTTAGTCACATTCTGTGCTCTTCTGACCTTGGCCTGGAGTAGGCAGAGAGGAAGTTGCTTGTGTTCACCTTTTTCTGCTTTGATTGCCGCCTCCCACTTCCCCGTGATGGGTGCCTCCTTTGTGTCTGTCTGCAAGCCACCTTCTCTGGGAAGCCTTCCTAGCCTGCCCCTCCCCTCTTCAACGCACACCACGCCTTGTCCCGTTTGCTTCTCCACGGGCTCGGCCTGCCGCTCTGTCTCCTGCACTGTCATCCCAGTAAAGCCTCTTAGGCTCAGAGACACCCCGATGCATAATGGCAAATCAATCAGCTAGGAAATGGCTTGGAACTATCAGGGTTGTCAAAGCATTCAGGGAAACCATTTACTTTTTATGACTCAATAAGGCCCGGAGGCATGCAGATGGGAAAATATCCACTAATGTTTTCTGCAGATAATTTGAAAAGTCACTTCTAGCAGATTGTGTCTCCTCGCTGGTCTGTAGGAGGGAACCTGTCACGCACGCGGCGTCATGAATCTCACCGGCCAGGCCGCTTTAAGTGGCCCTGCGGCGCTTGTGATGCTCCAAAGGGGCTGGGCCGGCCACGGAGCAGGGAGTCATCCTTTACACCCCAGCCACAAGTGGGAGTGGTTGGCTGTCACAGAGAGCTCTGTGGTGTTGGTTTGCAAGGGCGAAAGGGGCTAGGTTTTGGAGTGTTATTTATTGGGCTACTCCTGACCCACCCCTCCCCTGACCCAATCGCATTGCACTTTGGTGCCCAAGTGCAGTGTGGGGCTGGGTGGGAGGCGGGGGTGGGGAAGTCTGGAGTACTCAGCCCTCCTGCCAGATGTTTTTCTTTCTTCTCTCCTGCCCCTCCCCGCTTCATTTTGTTAATATTCATTTCGACCAAGAGATTTGCCACCGATGGAAATTCTCCATTTAATCCACTCCAAGGAGCGAGCCGCCTGGCTGCACGTTCTCTCAAGTCTTCAAATATGTTCCGGAGATGCTCCCAAGTGTGAGGGTGATTAGGTGCCTGCGTGTGTCCAAGGACATCTGCCTGTGGCGGCGATGGAGCGCGGCCAGGCCTGCGCTTCAGAGCAACGGCAGCCGGAGCCCCGCCGAGACCCTCCTGCGCTGCAGGGCCCAGATGGCAGAGCGCGCCTCCATCACACTGTGGGCACCGCCAGGAGTGGGCAGCCCGGGGCCATCAAGGGCTAGGACCTGGAGCAAAGATGTGCACGACCAAAGCGACTCCCCATTTATAAAAGGGGAGCAGTCACCACTGCTCTGCCTGTTTCCCCAAGGCATTATGGCAAAATGAGCTCATCCTAGTGGACACAGTATTCCGCAAAACCAAAGTGTCCTGTGAGAGGGGAGAAGGAAGATGGGGTTCAGGGCAAGGACCCCCTTTGCCTTGTTGGCTCCTGTGCTTCGAGTGCCTATCCCAGTGCCTGCTCAGTAAATATATGTGCACGTGAAAGAGTGAGAAAAGAACGTAACATTCTGGATCGGGCAGTGGCCCATTCAGCCGTGACCTTTGACCCTGGTAGCTCTGACATGAACATGAATCAGAATTACCAAGAGAACCTTTTAAAACACGGTGGCTGTGCACTAACTCCCCCTCCCCGCACCCCCCGAGTTTATGATTCAGGAGTCTGGGTGGGACCCAAGACATGTGTTTCTAATAAGTTCCCAGGTGATGCTGCTGGGGACCACCCATTTTTGAGAACCACTGCTGTAAACCAAGGATCCACAGTTGGGAGCTAAATAGGCTCCATGTGGCCGGCAGATGAGCCCTGACAGGAAAGAAGGAAAGAGACGAACATCTTTAGTTGGAGACAGTACTCTGCATTTTGCCACAATTGCCACCACCCCCTATTGTGACACTTGGAAGATTCTGATCATTTGTGATCTGCCTGTGATCTAAATTTGTCTTAAACCTGTTTTCTGCCCTGGCCTGTTTGGCCCTCAGACTGAAGGGTGGTATGTTCAATCCCTGGTTGGGGCACAGGCGGGGGGTGGGGTGGTGGGGGGGAGGGTGCAACTAATTGATGTGTGTCTCTCACATGGATGTTTCTCTCTCTCTCGCCGCCTCCCTTCCACTCTCTCTAAAAATCAATGGAAAAACTATCCTCAGGTGAGGATTAACAACAACAAAACATACCTGCTTTCTCCTGGCCCCTTTTGAAGCTCTACATGTTACTGCCCAGGAGTTCTTTCACTGAAACACCAAATGTCCCAACCAGAACCAACTGCTTCCGGTTAAAGAGCATGCCCACGGCAGCACTTCCAAAAGGTGTGCAGTGGGTGAGGAACAAGCAGAGACGGAGAGCTGGCTGTCACAAAACTTGCCAGGCCTCCGATGGTGCCGCCAGGCCCCACCGCCGCTTCAGCCTCCTGGGGCCCGCTCCAGGCAGCCCCGAAGAGTTCCTAATCCAGCCACGCAATGCTCAGTGACAAGCCTTGACTCTACGGGGCCCTAGGGGAACCAGCCAATGTCTGAGGACCGAGGGGATATCAGATTCCAAAGCCGTGAGGGCTCCTGGGCAGCATTCACTCCGCCCTAACTCAGGTGCATTGAACCAAACCAGGAAAACATCCTTTGACCTAAGCCCCTTCCCACCCACCGGGGACCACTGACAGTGCCGACTGGGCCCCTAACAGGCAATGGCCCCAGTCTGTCTGTGGTCAGACCTCGAGGGAGGCATCTGTCTCAGATGCCTCAGACTTCGTCCTCAAAGGCACGTTGCTAGAAGGCTCTCTCCTCTCTTTCCTTCTTGGTCTTAAAAGTCTCTTCCCCGGGGAGGCCTTCTCTGGTCCTGAGAGCAGCAGGTCAGGCCCCTCCGTAGTTGTTTCCATAGCTGCCCGCACATCCCTTGTTCTGCACACCCCCCCCCCCCCACAACGTTATGATCACTTACAGCCTTCCCCTTTAGAAGGCAGCGGCTGTGTCAGCCTCGGCACCACCCTACCTCCAGCATACGGTGGGCACTCCATGTGTTTTAAAAGTTGAACTTTTGTGTTATGTGTATTTGGCCACACTTGACAAAAAAATTAGTGCCTGGTCCCATCCCAGACCAATTAAATCAGGATCACTGAGGCTGGGCCCGGGCATCAGCAATTTAATAATAATCACACAAAAAAGGTATGCAGCTAAATGTTCATTTTAATTAGGGGAGATTTGTGTGTGTGTGTGTGTGTGTGTGTGTGTGTGTGTGTGTGTATGTGTGTGTGTGTCTTCGATTTTTGTAATTAAAGAAAAGTACAAGGAAATAAGCTAGTGAGTTAGTTGAGGTCAGGTGAGAGCCAGGCTGCCTTTGCCCCTCTTTGTCCCTGTCTGTATTTGGCACCGGCTATCCCATCTCAGCAAGAGAACCTGCCTTCCAACAGTGAGCAGCACTGAGGTGGGCTGGGAGGGCCAGAGGAGTCTAGGTGTGAGAGCCAGGAAAGGGCCTGGCTCGCAGGTGCACAGGTGTGCACACGACGCCTATGGCAGGCTGGGGCCTCCCCAGCTGGGGACGAGTCCAGGTTGTATTACATCTTCTCCATCGTTGTGTTAAACAACAGTTACTTCCGTCTTGATCCATGGAGAGTTCCTGTACGTGTCTAGGTCATGCTTCTGTAGTGTCTCAAGTTTAACTCGGGCCTTAAGCACACAGACACTGTTAAATTCACAATGGGCCGTGGAAACAACTGCTGTAAAAGTGGCCCCTGAAGTGCTGCCGATCCGGTCCCCCGTACCTGTGACTGTAATTCAGGGCATTTTCAAAAGGTTTTGAAGGCCGGTCAAGTTCTCACTGAAACCAATTTCAACTCTTTCCTGCATCTGAGTGACGTAATTACGGTGCTGGGTAATTTCTGTTTTTCCCTCCAGATCCCCTTTCCACCCTGCCCTGTGGCCTTGAGGCCGAGCTCCATGGATTGTGCTAACTAGACCCCCTTGTGCTCTGGCTTCCCCTTGGGTTTGGCCAAAGGGAGGCTGTGGCAGACCCGTGGGCAGGGATTGGGGCGGGGGAAAGGGGAGGCTGGGGCAATTATTCTCCTTATTGGCTCCTGGGGGTGGGGTGTGGCAGTGGCTGCTTACCTCTACTCAAGGTCACAGGCTGTTAGCACTCTCTCCTCAGGTCACAGCTCTCCTGGTCCTGGAAACTGCCCCTCCCCTGTCACTGCAGGCCTAGCGGTGGTCACGTTGGCCATCTCAGATGCTTAGGCATTTCTTGTTGATTTCTTCCATTGCCCACGTTGCGCCCGTCGTCCAGCGCTCAGCACTCACCTCTTGGGAATCTACCATCATCTCTTTCCTGCCCAGACTCTGGCTGGCAGTTTCTTTTACAGTTCTTTTAAGAGTGTGCTTGTAGCTGGTCTCTCGGCTGGTAGGATGTAGTGTGGCCCCTGTGTAGTAGGCCAGTTGGCTTGGTTCAGGGTGCACTTTGCTTTCTCCCTGCAGTGCCCAAGACTTTGGGCATCTCTGTGGCTGTAATATGGCGGTTCTCACTGACTGAGAGCCTTCCGTGCACAGATGCGGTATTAGGCGATGCACTTGGGCCTTTTCTTACATCCGTCCCCGCGAGGCCGGAGTGGTCATCTCCCATTTCCTGTAGGTGAGAGTTCGTGTCGTTTCCCCAAGATCACACAGCAACTTTGGGGAAGGGAATAGGATTTAGGTTCATGTCTTAGTCAAAGCTGGTGTGTTCTCTGGTGGAATGGCTGCTTCTGGCTTCATGAGTGCAAACATGTTAGCACAAATGGAAAAATTTGCTGTTATCGAGTCAGTTCACAAACACCACTGGTAGAGCTGTAGTGCATGGTGCAGGGCAGCGGCCTGGCAGAGGGAGAACGGTGTGGACATGCTCGGGCCCAAGGGGGGATTTACTGGAGGAGGCATTCCCCGGGCCGCACGTGTTTGTGAGGCTGCAGACCATCCTGGCAGTATTCCGAGGAACACGGCCTGTCTGGACGTGTCCTTCTCAGGACATCTGGCCGGCTGCGTTTCCTGAAATAATCTGTTCTTCGAGATGACCACATGGACCCTGTCTGCACCCCAGCTGGCACCCTGACCTCAGGCACTCAGAGGGCCTGGTTCCTTTCAAAATTTTGACTCTAACATCCTCAGGGTCCAAGAATGTGAGTCGCTTCTGTTTCTCATCTCAGATCTCGGTGCCTGGGGGTTGTGACTGAATGATTCAAGGCCCTCAACATGTATGGACTCAAAATACTGAGTTTATGTCTCAGAAAATCCTTTCTTTTTCCCTCCCTTCCCCTCTCTCTTCCTCTTTCTGATGCCCATTCTTTGCAACGCGGGTGTGGCATTATGTCCATTGTATCAAACTTACTAGTTGCGCTGTTCAAACCCCCATTCGTGTCGATATTTTGCTCTTTTGTCTGGCGGTCTTGGGGTTTAAAAAAGTAACTCCAGACTCACATGCACCATCTAGGCTCAGCTGTGCTGCTTGCACGAAAGGTCTGGACAGAGGCTGCAGGTCTGACAGCCACAGGGACTCCTCCTTTGCGGCTGACATTTTAGTTGTTAACAATGATTTTAGGTTTTAAAATTACGCGCTTTACAGTCGTGATTATTAATCTTTTAAAAAATATTTTTATTGAGTTCAGAGAGGGAGAGAGAGATAGAAATATCAATGATGAGAGAGAATCATTGATTGGCCGCCTCTGGAGTGCCCCACACTGGGGATCAGCCCACAACCCGGGCGTGTGCCCTGACCAGGAATCGAACTGTGAATTCCTGGTTCATAGGTCAACCACTGAGCCACGCTGGTTGGGCTAATCTTTTTATTCTAATCACATTATGAGGGAGGTCAGTCTTAAATTATAATGGTTCTGGGAGCTATTTTAATTTGATAAATATCTATTGACTGATTATTATATGACAAGGCACTTTGTAGATCAATACCGCCCAATAGGAAAGAAACATGGCGTGAGCCACATATATAAGAAATGCATGTAATTTGAAAATTCCAAGTAGCCACATTAGAGAACTAAAAAAAAGGTGAAATTAACTTTAACAATTTATTTTATTTAACCCAATATATCCTAAATATTATCATTTCAACAAATAATGAATATAAATGTATTTATGTGATACTTGACACTTTTTTTTTTTAATTCAGTGTGTATTTAACACATCCTGATTGGAAGTAGCTACCTGTTCATTAGCCACATGTGGCTTGTGGCTTCCACATTGTGCAGTGCATTCTAAATACAGATTGTTTGTCTTAGAGTTGGGCAATTAACTATTATCCTGGGCATAAATCACTTTCCCACGTAAGGTTAACTAACTCCTTTACAGTATTAGAATTGCAATTCAAATACCCCAGGAGAGTTCATTCACTAGGTGTTAAAAAAGCACACAGTAGGTGCTTACTACATGTTTGTTACCCTTGAGTTAGGCAGTTCCTGAGCATCCCAGAGTTACCTGTTATATACACAGAAGACCATTTCCTCTAAGATCCTGATCTTTCTTTCTCCTTTTCTGTTAATTTCCTTCAGCAAATTTGGGCTCAGAGCCTGCCAGACTTTTCCTATTTCTGTGTGTCCACTCAGCGACTGCAGCTTCCTCTCTTTGTCCCTAACAGCAGTGGGACCTCAGCCTAGGGTGAGCAAGACTCTCCAGCCCTCCAATGGTCTAATTTAGTAACAGACCTTCTCCAAGAAGTGAGCTAAATGAACACTACCCACTGCACGTGTGCACAGGCCTCCTGCCTTCCTTATATGGAGGAAAGAGTTTCTCTGACTTTGTACCTCTATTATCATTATTTTGTTATTGTTAATCCTCACCCTAGGATATTTTCCCATTGATTTTTAGGGAGAGTGGAAGAGAGGGAGAAAGACAGAGAGAAACATCGATGTGAAAGAAACACATTGATTGGTTGCCTCCTGTACGAGCCCCGGGAGGAGCCTGCAACCGAGATACGTGCCCTTGACCAGAATCAAACCTGAGAACCAAACTTCGCAGGCTGAGGCTCTACCCACTGAGCCAAACCGGCTAGGGCTGACCCTGTATGTCTAACCGACTGTAGCCTGTGGAGGCAGAGTGGTTGTGCGCATCTCTTACCCGGGACTGCTGGTGCTTCTGGTAGAACTCAGTCATGTTAAAATCATCCAAATCGACCAGCAGGCCTTGCTTACACATCTCACAGGTCTTCACAGCGCCTAGATTCGCCCCTTAAATTAAAGAATTCTTTGTTATGTATGACCCTGGGTCTTTCTGTGTTGACGCTTTGGGTCTTTTGGTGTTGACATTTTGAGAGCCAACTTGTGTGTGTTATGAATTCAGAGTTTCCGTGACCTTCTTTTAAAGTCCGGTCATCTTCCTTAGAAAATGACCTTGAATCAGAACGGAAAGATTACCTTTGCAATCATTTTCATTATTATGCAAGCTTCGTATAAGTGCAAGTCCCATGACTTTTAAATAACAGGTCTTGCTTTCAGTTTCAAAATAAACATACTGGCTCATAAAATTGGATTTGCTACATGGAGACTGAGAGTCTGTAACACAGGTGTTTGCAAAAAAAAAGGAAAGAAAAGTAAGTACTGGGCCTATGTTGTTGCTGTTTTTTGTTTTTCTTTTTTTGGTTTTCTCTTGCAGACCTACCACAGGTCCAAGTAAATAAGTTGGGGAGGACCAAATGGATGGTGGGAGCTATCCTCAATCTGCGCTTAAAACCTGCCTCCACTCCCACGCACGTGACTTCCCACCTGAGAAAGGGAGGGGGCCTGGGGCCACGTGTGGGAACTGGCATAGCAGAGCTCAGTCAGCGTTGGGAAAAGGAACATGAGAAGGCTTCCGTTGTTGTTTTAGTTTTTTTAGGCATGAATTCTAGATCGGCAGTTTTCTCCACTTAGCCTACTCCCAGTGCAAAAGTGGAAGGTGCAGACCTGTGGCTGTTCCGTCCGGGCAAACATTCTGCCGGACATCTTTCCCTCAGTGTTGTTGCTGCGTTTGGGCTCAAGATGTGCCAATGTTTATTTTATACTTTAGAACAAGCATGTCAAACTCACACGGGCCAAATCAACGAGACATGTGGCCCGCGGGCCCGTGAGTGTGACTTGCTTGCATCAGAGAATGCAGGACGAATTAGTTACCCGCACTTACTTGGTAAAGATAAGGTTTGCTCAGTTTCAGAGCCCTATTTTCCCCCACAGAGGGTAAAGAGAAATAGTAAATAGTAAAGAACTTCAAAGGATGAACAGTCATCCCTTATCTCCATTTTGTTCACCCCCATCGTCTATTTCATGAGTAATTTTTTTTCTGTGCTAGATAGGTAATCGGCCTAAATTTCTAGGAAGAGGAAATATTACATGGCAGAGTCATTAGCAGCCGAAATACACTCGTTTCTTTGCTCTGGGAGGGACCAAGTCCTCTGCCTACGATGCGGAGATGCATTTAAGCCGTGTGGATGGTGGCCCTAGGTTGCGTGTGCTCGGGCAGATTCGTATATGGTACAAGGGCCTCAGAGAGGAGACAGCGTGCTCATGCCACGTGTTCATTTCTCTGACTAAATGGTGTTCTGTTCTAGTTAAGGGGGCACAGCCATACCCCATGGGAACAGGGTAGAGCTCTTAGGTCTCCCAGGCTGCCTGGAAGGATGGCCCCGAAGGAGGAGAAAGTAGGAGAGCAGGGAAAGAGGATCTGGCTAGGGGGTAAAAAAAGTTTTGGAGACGTGTGTCTGAAAGCGGCTATTTTCTCATTGAGTTGTTCTTTGCATTGGGCTTCTGTATTTTTTTGCTCAAGTGGCTCTCATTCCTAAAACCATGTTTTAAAGAACCCCCTCCCTTCTCTGCCAAGAAAACTACACTGACCTACTGATGTGGCTGTATTTAGGTTATAACCTCCCCAGGGAGTTGGGGCTTCATCCCAGTTACAAGATCTGATCGGCTAAAGACAGAGTTGACAAAACCAGCACATGGAAGGCTCTTTGTCTAATAAGGTTCTAGAAAATTCGACCGGTGCTCTTTCCCTACCCCTACTGCAAAAAGGCAGCTTTGCTCCGTTTCTCAGTGACCACCCCCCCCTAAATAAGTGGAAGCAGAACTGTTTTGGCCAGGTGTCTACTAACTGGCATGGTGGCTGTGTGCTTGCTGAGGTTCAACGGCTGACCCATTTCTAGTTTCCTTCCTCCTGGGAGGCAACCTTAGCATCTCTACTGAGGCCTCAAGCAGGGGTCAAGTTCAATAGCATAAGGTCCAGGATTCTCCTCTCAGACGTGGAAAAAAACATTCCTTTTCCTCCCATGATTTAAAGACAGCAGTGAGTCCTGCTGCTATCTGCCAGGCCGTGAGCAGGAGCCCTGGCTTGGTGGCCACATTTCCCTGAGTTCCTGCTCGGAGGAGGTGAGTGAGCTGTCGTCAAGGCTCTGAGTCCCACACCGCGGTGCCTCCTATTATTCTATGTCCTCGCACGTTTGCCACTCGCTCTTCCTTCCCCACTTACCTGATGTTATTTTCACTTTCAGCCACTTTTTCAGGCACTCCTGATGAACAAATTGCAGGCTTCCCACACAGCCGCAAGGCTCCAGGAGGGGGTTGGTGGGGGAACCCCCGGCTATCTGACAGATGCGACACAAGTCTCCCTCCTCCTCTGAGTCCTCCTCCAGGAGACTAAATGGAAAACAAGCCCTCGTGACCAAGAGTGCACACGTTTGCAGTTTCCACAAATACCAGTTCCCAGGGCGTGAACGGGGGAAGGGAGAAGGAGCAATCCCCCCACACCTGCCCGCAGGGCTCCCAGTTCCGTCCCCTGCTCCCTCTGACCCGACTGAAGATTCTTCCAGGAGTGGTTACTGATAACAGGTGCACGGATAGTTATACCAGGTGCCGCTGCAGTAGTCCAGGAGAACCAGCACGCTACCCTAAGTCTGGATGGGTGGGAAAGGGCCGCGGAGGGGAACTGTGGGAAAGGCTGGGAACCCCTCTCCTTGTCGTGGCCACTGTGAGGAAGTCGGCTCTGTAGTTGTGGGAGAGTGCATGGGATTTGTGGTCAGGCTTGCCTCCACAACTTGGGAGTTTGGCGACTTTGGACATGTGACTTAAGCTTCCCAGGTCTCTGTTTCCTTGTCGGTAATGCCAGATGATAATGGTACACCTGCTATCTACGTCACGGGTCGTGGGCAGACTGGATGCAAGGAGGATGGTGAACCTGTTCTGCAAACTGTAAAGTGCATCCAGTGTCTGGCAAAGTATTTGCACGTGAGGCCACTCAGTAGATGTTGGTTGGGATGAATGATGAGCCAATAAACGTGGACATGAGCTCACCAATACCACGACACTTGCCAACAATTTATGCCAATATTCCAGAATCTGATGAGGATGGAATGAATGAAAATGGAAGCAAATATATGTGTGTCACATAAATGGTGAGTGAAGACAAGCTGGTTGATGCTCATGCAGGGAGGCCTTTGAGGAACAAAACGCTACTTTGTTGTTGCTGTTCTTTAGAATTTCATGGGACTGGGGACTGCCTGGTCAAGGAAAGGAAACTACTGGACACTAAAACCAAGAGGGAGGGGAAGTGTCACTGCTGTGGATGTAGAAGTGTATGCTTAGTTTCTTGAGAGAACTTTTTCCCTAAGAAAAGTAAGTTCAATAAAAAAGAACAGAATTATAGTTTTCCGTTATGGACACAAAAGAAAAAAAGAGATGTATAACATGTTTATCAAAGAAATGTTTATCTCCAAGATGTCATGTCTCCCCATAATAATCTAGAGATCCAGTGCAATTCCAATGAAAACCCAGCAAGCTGATTCTTAAATATAGTCAAGGGCTTTTTAAGGAACAACGTAGAAAGGGAGGCTTTGTATCATATTATTAAAATTTATAATGGCACAGACATTAAGATGATGTGATACTGGACCAGGGATCAACAAAAAGGACCAATAGGACAGAACGGAGAGTCCTGAAATGGAGTTATACATGGATATGTATGCTACATGAGAGATGTGGTCTGTAGGCCAGCAGCGAAAGATCCTGGGACAACTGGAATTCATAACATGTACCTCACATCACATATTAAACATCACTTTACAGTTAAGTCCCAAATCCATTTTATGTTGAGGTCTAAATTGCAAAGTAAAACTGTAGAGATTTTAGAAGAAAATAGGAAGAATAATGACCCCACGTTTGGGAAGGATTTCTTAAGACAACAGGATACAAGTCACAATTCAAAAGAAGGTGAATACATTTGACCACGTTCAAATTGAGAATTTATTTTTATTAAAAGGCATCAAAAAGAGAAAAACAAACTACCTATTGGGAAAATATATTTCTAAGATATAACTGCCAAACAATTAGACTAGTAGCCAGAATATGTAAAGGACTTCTAAAATAAAATAAACACATTCTTTAAAAATGGGCAAAGACATACAGAAGAGGAAACACAATTGTCATTTAATATTCCAAAGAGCACATAACATTCCTAGCCTCATTAATAGTCACGAAGGTGTAAATTAAAGCTACAATATCTTTTTGCTCCCATCAGACTGGCAAAAATTTGAAAAGCCAACCAATACAAGTGCTGGCAAGGTGAGACAATAAATTCACATTATTTAATATGGTGAAAGGTATGCCACCCTCAGCCCAGCAATTCTGCTCCTAGATAAAATAATACCCCAGAGAACTCTTTTCATATGCACCAGGAGATGCTTATGAGAATGTTCACACAGAGCTGTTTACAGGAAATAACAAAGAACTTAAATGTCCATCGACAGAATGGCCGGATTGTGGTGGTGTTCATATAATGGAATACTTTGTAGTGGTAAAAGTGAACGATTTAAAGCCAAAAATATCAGGATGCATCTCACTAATGATATAAGGGGGAAAAGCAAATTGTAGAAGAATAGATATTACATTTCACAGAATAGATAAAAAATAATAGTGACATTTCTATAGAATTCAAAAATATGCACAATATATTATTTAAGAGGACATATATTCATATGGTAAAACCATAAAGCAAAAAAATAAAATTCAATAACAAAAAAAAAAAGCAAAGAATAATATGGGCAATGCATGTATGATTTCCTAGGGATGGAAGGGGTGGGATAGAGGGGCTGTGGGAGGGAGGTGAGACAAGGTGGGTGAGGGGCTCACCAGCTCCAGCAATGTTCTATTAGCTTGAAGGTGGACACAGGGATGTCTGGGTTTTGTTTTCTTTCTAATTCTCTAGAAGGTACATATGTTATATACTTATTTGTATGTATTAAAGTAACTAACCAAGGGAAACATTTTAAAGAGCATGAAGTGCATTGAGAAATGGGCTTGAAATATTAAAGTAAGGTATATCTATCTATCTCTATATAAAAGCCTAGCAACCAGACGACGGAACGACCAGAATGACCGGAATGACCAGTGGCTATAACACACACTGCGACAGCTGGCAAGCCTGATCTGGGGCCCGATCAGGCCCCCACCCCTGGCTGGCTCAGACCCCAATCAGCCCCCAACACCCTGATCAGGGGCAGGGCCAGCCAGCCAACCGCCTGCAGCCCCTCACCCCCGCCAGCCCAGCCCGATGGGCCCCCATTGGGGTGGGCCGGCCTGACTCCACCTGTGCACAAATTCATGCACCGGGCCTCTAGTCCTATATAATAAAAACCTAATATGCAAATCGACCAAATGGCGGAACCACCAGCTGCGATGATGTGCACTGACCACCAGGGGGCAGATGCTCAATGCAAGAGCTGCCCGCTGGTGGTTAGTGTGCTCCCACAGCGGGAGCACCGCTCAGCCAGAAGCCAGGCTCACGGCTGGTGAGCGCAAGGCAGGTGGTAAGGAGCGAGGGGTCCCAGACTGTGAGAGCCCTGGACCGCAAGAGCCCTGGACTGCACAAGGGATGTCTGACTGCTGGGTTAGGCCCAATCCCCAGGGAGATAGGGCCTAAGCCAGCAGGCAGACATCCTCTGAGGCGTCCCGGACTGCGAGAGGGCACAGGCCGGGCTGAGGCACCCCCCCCCCCAAGTGCACAAATTTTGTGCACCAGGCCTCTAGTATATATATAAAAGGCTAAGTGACCGACTGTCTGTTCGTCTGACCATCCGACTAACTGACCAGCTGGTACTTATGACGCGCAATGGCAATTTAAAAATAAACATTGACTTGTGCATGCATGATATATATAAAGCTCTTGTTGGCGCCAATTGCACGTGTGTGTTTTGATCTGTCATTGTCAATTGTGTTTTGGTTGACGCTTCTATTATAGAGAAAGGTTGATAGTGATGTTAAAGTATTTCTTATAATTAATTTCCTTTCAATGTGCATGAATCCATGCACCAGGCCACTAGTTATGAAATAAGAACCAATGTTTACTCAAAATTGCATTTATATGCGAAGATAAAAGACTGAAAACAGTTTTGTCAGTGCTTATCACTGGGTTATAGAGCTATAGGTAATTTTTCTTTTAAGTTCATATTTCTAATAATTCCTAAAATGAATAGTTTTGAAGTGAGAAAGGTATAAAATGAATATTTTTGAAGTGAGAAAGGTATAAAATTTATTATATACAGAAAAAAAGAGAGTGATAAAGCACACAAATAATAGCTGTTTAATGCACTACTGTGCCTAGAAGTAGATGCATTTTTAAAGGAAATTATTTTTAGCCCAAAGGCACCACTTTGGGTGGTGGAAGTTGAGATTCCTGACAAGTGGGTCTGAAGCTGTATTCCTGGGTAGGGGAGGATGGATGTGTGTGAGGCTTTTTGGTCCTTAATCATGGGGCAATCTCCTGGTAGCTTGTTTAAGAAAAGAAAAGGTGCTACTAACTAGAAACTCGCTTCATTTCTGCAGTTGGATAGAAGACATCTAGGAGTATGTATGCATTCTATGTTCTATTTTTTCTCCTTTTTTGTATGTCTAATTCATTACCATGGAATTTTCCCACTTACAAATGAATAGCAGTAGGATAATTAGTGGCCCAAATGAGCTACACATAAAGGGCCAGAATTCAAAGAATTGATTTCCAGATCTGTAAGCCAAGATCAGGGCATGGCGACACCTATCATAAACGAAACGGCAGAATCCTGACATGGTGCTTAACGACGGCTTTCAAATTATCAAATTTGATAATCGTGAAATATCCAATACCAACTCATAAGAAACAAAAGAGTAATTAAAAAAAAAAAAGATTTACTTCCTGCTTACCTGGTGTGGCTAAATGATTGAGCATGGACCTATGAGCTGGGAGGTCTTGGTTCGATTCCCAGTCAGGGCACATGCCCGGGTTGTGGGCTTGATCCCCAGGAGGGGGCATGCAGAAGGCAGCCAATCATTGATTCTCTCTCATCATTGATGTTTCTATATCACTCTCCCCCTCTCCTTCCTCTCTGAAATCAATAAAAAAAATTAAAAAAAAAATCTGCTCTCTCACGCATGAGAAAGAGCTCCCAGCCTAGCTGGTTTGGCTTAGTAGCTGGAGCGTCAGCCTACAGACTGAAGGGCCCCAGGTTCGATTCTGGTTAAGGGCATGTGCCTTGGTTGCAGGCTCAATGCATGGCCCTGGTTGGGCATGTGTGGAAGGCAACCAATCGATGTGTGTCTTTCACATTGATATTTCTCTCTGTGTCCCTTCCTCTCTCTAAAAATCAACGGGAAAAATGTCCTCAGGTGAGGCTTAACAAAGAGAGGGGCAAAGAGAGAGAAAGGTGCCCAGTCAGGTTTTGATTCTTGGTCAGGGCATATGCTCAGATCTCGGGCTCCATCCCCAGTAAGGCAAGTGCAAGAGGTAGCGATCAATGCTTCTCTCTCATTGATGTTTCTATCTTTCTCTCTTTTCCTTCCTCTCTGAAATAAATTTTAAAAACATAAAAATAATAAAAAAATAAATAAAATGAAAGCAGTGGTTATCCCAGAGCAGCCCTTCAGAGAACTGAGATAATTATGGTAACCATTGAGGACCTGCTTTGGAAGATTCAAATTCTAAAACTGTTTGTTGGATTTGTGCAAAGTCCCATGAGGGAGAGCTGGTGAACTTTAAGTGCTGATGTTGGGGAGATAGTAACCTTTTCATAAAAAATGTTGTTTCCTAATTGCCAGTAAGAAATGCTAGTCCTATGGAGCAGTCAGAAATCCTAATATCTAGCAAACTTACCTACCTTAAAATTGCAGTATTCAAGGGGGGAGAAAAACGCGTAGGGAATACTGAAGAAATTGAACTGGAACACCAAACTTTCCTTTTATAGCTGCATATATTTTAAGAGCAACAAAATAGAGAACTTTCTCATATATAAGTGGTCATCAAAATGTCAAGGAAGGGCCTACCTATTATTTAAAATTCCCATGACCCTTTAATAAAAGCACTGCTTATTTCAGCATAGGAAAAATGGAATAAAAAATATATGTATTTACATATAATTATGAAAAGTCCTCACCTTTCTTGCAATTTCTTGAGTTTCTCTGGGTCTGCCTTTTTTTCAGTGGCTTCTTTTTCATCTATGAAACCAAAGACTGCCCTTCTGTCCCCATTACCACTTTGATTTGAGAAATCGGACACTGCAAAGAAAGTAAATGGCATATTTTCTTGCAGGGACCCAGGCACAAGCAAGTGTCCTTGTAAGTTCATTCCTGATGGAAAGGAGCCGGAAGGCCCCACCAGTGGCATGCTGCTTTGAGAGTTTAGTAAGAGATCTTCTGTGTACACGGGAGCCCTCTGAGATGGACTTGTTAAAGGATTAGCTTCCGCTCCCCTGACACCAAATTCGTGTGCACTGTTTACTGGAAAGTAACCGTGGTTTTCGACACTGGCTAATGAATTCCTGTTTCTAATTGGAGACAGTGGTTGACGAACATTAAACCTTGAGTTTCCCTCTGAGTCTGAACTGTGAACTAGAGTAGATGTCATTGACAAGTCTCCTGGAATGTCTTCTCTCAGGGCAGAATGCATTAATGATCCAGGAGTATTATAAGATGAATTTATGGATGATCTTGGAGCTGTTGGTCTACCACAAATAAAAGATTCAAGAGAAGTACTAGAACCATTTAAATGGGGTTGCCATTCTCTTTCATAATCATGGGTCCCAGGCCTGTCTTCCAGAGAAGGAGAATCACTAAATACACTTTCAGCATTGAGATCATCATCTAGATTAGGTTTGAATTTGGTGTCCCGTGAACGAAAGGTCTTCTTCTCATTTTCATTGTCACCACTGTCATTCCCTTCTGTAGACTCCCCTTCAGGGAGCCTGGGGTCTTGGAAGATCCTTTGCCCAACAGAAGGCTGCTCTCTCACTGGCCCCATTACATTGCTTATTCCTAGTGAGCCATGACTGGACTCCTTTCTTACAGAATTAGACCTGCAATTTTCAGGATTTTCTTTAAAATTTTTATTTTTGGCCTGAGTTCCAAGAAATTGACTTCTCTTATGATTGGAAGGAGAATGGGGTGCATGCATACCAAGCAACAAAAGTTCTTCCTCTGCATGGATTTCCTCTTCAGTGTCATCATCTTCTTCTCCATGACTTAATGATAACATGGAATAAAAATCTTCATCTCTGAACCTAAATGGCACCCTTCTTGACCCTCCCATGGTGGTGGTGAAGAGTGGTGGCCCCAAGGACTCACTCAATACTCGAGGACTGTTCATTCCTGGGAAGGCCTGGGATAGTGATGGATGCGGATCATTCTGGGAAAGGGCACGTGGGTCCCCTTTTCTGACTCTTTCAGAGGTATTCTTGCTCATTGCCAAGGGCTGTGAGGATGGGACCAAGTTTCTTCTCTCCAGAATTGGCCTCTTCAGCTTAGTGTCACTTGGCCACATTGGGCCTTCTCGGTGAACTGCATCTGCATTGAGAAAAGACAAATTTATCATTTTACTATAGATGCTCACGGATGAAATACCTCCACTACCAAGGGTGAGAGTCCCTTAAGCAACCAACAAGCTTAGAGGAGAAAAGACATGTGGTCAACATGGCAGGAGGGTATGAGACTTCTGCATCAGAGCTGGTTTCATCGGACTGCTTCGGACTTCTCCTTTGTATGTTTGTGAAACTCAGGCTGGTTCTGGGGAAACGGGCTGACCTGGAGGGTACACATCCTTTCTGCAGAAGCTTCAGGCAGACTGTCCAGCCCCAAGCCAGTCAGGGCTGGTGATGTGTAAATCTCTCAAATGGTGGTTTTTATTCCAGTATTTGTTGGAAAGGAAAACCAACACTCCAGGAATGACTTCTACAAAAACCACCAGTGCTTTGTGATCTGAATTCATACAACACACATTTATGACACTCCTGCTTCACACACAGCTCTACAAAATCTTAAGAAAAGTACAGTCTGCCTTGGCAGATTGGGAGGAAGTCTCGAGAAGCTGCTGTCCAATTAAATATATGATCTGTGATTGCATTTACTACTTAGTGCAATAAAAATAAAAATCAATAATGCTCACATTACCTCCTCTTTTTCACTAGCCCCTAGTCAACTTGTAATTCTGGCTCTAAATACAATTTTGCCCCCCTATACCCCGGATTTGAAGTATGAGGAGACACAGAGAGAGGAGAGAGGAATTACTACTGATGCAATCATTTGGTTAAAACTTGCCTTATAAAAAATAATGACTAAACCTACTTAATGAGAGCTTACTAGTGCACTGAACAGGCCAGGCACCATGTTCACTGTGTCACATGTACATATTTAGGTTCACAATTCTATGAAACAGGTACTACAGTCACACCATATTGTAAGTGAGGGTACCAAGGCTTAGGGAGGTCATGTAACTTGCCCAAGATCATACTTCTAGTTGGCGATGGAGTGAAAATTTGAACTCAAGCCTGCCTCATACCTCGTTTATCTTCTTCAGACACATGGTTTGCATTATGCTTAAGAAACTGGCTGGCTGGGCCAGCGTGGCTCTGTGGTTGCTTGTTGACCTATGAACCAGGAGGTCACGGTTCATTCCCTATAAGGGCATATGCCTGGATTGTGGGCTCGATCCCCAGTGTGTGTGTGGGGTGCAGGAGGCAGCCAATCAGTGATTCTCTCTCATCATTGATGTTTCTCTTTCTCCCTTTCCCTTCCTCTCTGAAAAAAAAAAAAGTATTAAAAAAAGAAAGAAACTGGCTGGACTTCCAATTTCCTTGTGAAAATGAGCATCCATGTAACTCATCTTTGTCTGTGTGTGTTGTTGAGGGTTCTTTTTTTTTTTTTTTTTTTTAGCATCTTGATGTGCTTAGGACACTGAAAATACTTCTGTGATCCCACTTACCTTTGTCCCCTCCTAACTTTGGCCTTCCCCCTCAGCTCCCTGGCTGCTAGCCTGCAGGATCTGACAAGGCCCTACTGTCCTTACCATTTGATTTCTAAAGCGGTTCACCGTTCATCGTGTAGAGTGGACGGGACGCCACTCGATTGGACAGGTTCAGGAAGGCCACGTGATAACAGCTCAGGCAGGTGAAATGCAAATCCTCTGAGCATGTCTGGCTCAGACAAGGGCAAGTCAATACTGACTTGCTTTAATTGAAGCCTCCTAGGGGAGCACCAGCTCCCGTCTCTAATGTCCTAATGTTCTGTAAGCCTCTTTTATTGTGAGCTGCAGGGGACACTCAGCTACTCAGTGCGAATCTTTACTCATCGGCTCTTCTAGAAATCATTTACGCTCTCCTGCCAGGCCCCTCATGGGTTTTATAAGCCCTGGTAATAGACATATCAGCAATGCCAGAATGCCCTGAGCATCTGGCTGTGTACCTATAGGCCGGAACTGGAATCTTCTGGTCGCTCCCTGAACACTCAGAACCTGCCCAGAGCCAATTTGGTTCAGGCTTTGGGAGACACCTAATGGGCAAAAGAATCAGCTTCTGCAAAACAGAAACTGGTAAGTCAACAAGAGCCATAAGCTTATTTCCTGGAAGCCACCATCTGTCACCTGGTGACACTAGCCTCTGGGGCAGGAGGAGTCACAGGCTAAGTGCTGCTGCAGCTCCTGTGGATGTGGAACACCCCAGGAAACGCATCTCCACCCTTCCTCGTCACCACAACTGCCTTCCTCTAAAACTTCCATCAGCGCCTCCCGGGTGTGTGTGTGTGTGTGTGTGTGTGTGTGTGTGTGTGTTTCCCCTAAAGGTGGCAGGCTGTGCATTCTATATTTATACTATTTTAATCCTATTTCTTGTGTCTATAAAATAGGGAGCAGATTTCATAGTTCAAGGCCTGGGAATCAACACCGGTGTGGTATGCCAGGGATGTGCTATTCATAGAGCAGCCCCACAGATGCTGCCTGGGCCTCTCTGAGGCCCTGCATGGGCTCCAGCAGTGAATGGAGTGCCTGCCATTTCCAGGAGTTCAACTAGATGCAACTGAATGTTCTAGGCGCCATGAGAGGAAACCAGAAACGGCACCCATCTGCCCTAAGACTGTCTTTGGTCTAGACTTCTTCATGTGCTTGGCCAATAGCTTCCTACATTCTGACAGCCATATAATTTTAATTGTTTCCCTCTGGTTATAAAAGTAGTTGATATTCATGGTAGAAAATGTGGAACATATAGAAGAGGATGGAGAAGTAAAAACCACCCAAATTCCAAAACTCACATGGCATTGCCACTGCCCTGGAATTCCCGGATAGATTACAAACTCAAGATCCGTGGGCTGGCCCGGGCCCGTGTGACTCAATTGGCTGAGCATTGTCCCATTCTTTGAAAGGTCTTCGGTTTGATTTCCAGTCAGGGCACCAAAAAAGACCCCTGGGTTGTTTTCATCTTGCAGTTGTGTGTTGACGTTAGCATTTGAACCCTGATTTAACACCTTTAGGAGGAGCAGGTATGTGCTGGCTGATCCCAGACCCCACCCACAGCCCTTGCTATGTATTTCCCCTGCCATACCCACCTATTCATGGAGGCATCTAGGACTCTCTTATCCAGAAATATTGTTTAAAAAAAATACAATTGGGATATTTGGCTCTATGCAACTTTATGTCCTGCTTTCCTTCCCTAAAACTGTTATTATGAGCATTATCTCCTGCCATCAATTTTAAGACAGGATCTTAATTCTGATATAAGGGTACATTACAGTATATAAATGTATTGCAATTTAAATTTGTTGAACTCTCCTCCTATCATTGGGTATATAGATTGTTTCCAGGTTTTTGCTACCATAAATTACACCATGATAAATGTTCTTGCCCATGCATCTTTGACTATCTGTCTTATAGTCTTAGAATAGATTCATAGGAAATGGAATTGCAAGATCAAAAGGTACAAATTTCTACCTTTTGACACGCTGCTAAATTCCAATTTGTACCAAGTAACCCTACAGGTGGGATATGAAAGCATCTCTCACAGCCGTGTTACCAGGCTTGGCATAGCATCTGACACAATAGTGCCCGGGAAGTTAGTTATTAGTGTCATTATCAAGTATTGAGAATTATTTTAAAAACCTTAGTTAATTTGGTAGGCCAAATTTTTCTCATGTAAACTTACATTTATTACTTAGGGAGGATGAACTTTTTACCCCCAAATGTTTATCAGCTACCTATTTCTTCCGTGCAATTATCTGCTATGCCTCTTCCCCATTTTTCTATTAGGTATTCATATTCTTGATGTTGTTTTTTTATTGATTTGTAAGAACTTTCTATATACTACCTCTCGGATACAATTCAAACATCTGGGCCCTTCTCCAATTTATGCAAATCACTTTAGAATATAGGAAAAGGAACTAAAGGGACATTACTGAGGAAGTCATTGGAGGACGATAAGGAGCCCTGGGTATAAGAGAAAATTGGGACAAATTCTCAATGAATCTCTCAGGATAATGGGAGTTGTCTTTTGGGTGCAGGTGGAGGATTGTATGAGCCTCATGGGTCTAGGAACGTTTCACGCATGGGGAGCTTCACTTTTTAAATAATATCCTAGAGTTCATCAAGGGCTATTAGGGAGGCGGCTAGAGAGAAACCAACAATAGTTCACTGCCCACTATAGTCATGTGCTGGTCAGTACATTATTTCCTTGAGCTATTATGGCAATGCAATGAGATAGATTTTATTATCCTTGTTTTAAAGGGAACAGTAGCCCAGAGTGACCATCTAGGGCTCCACCTCCAAGAGGAAGAAGTGCTAGAATCAGAAGTGAGCTCTGCCCTGCCAGAGCATTACTTCCCTGGGTCCTGTGGGTGTCTAGTTGTTACAGGTTCTCATATGCTCTAGTCTCAGGCCATCCAAACACTATCATGTTCTATATTTACATGTGTCTGTATCATATCCTATCTAATAAAGAGGGAATATGCAAATCGACCATCACACCATCACAAAGATGGCGACGCCCAGTCCCCTCAGCCCCACCGGAGTCCCCAGTCCTTTCATCCCCACTGGGGGAAGGGAGGTGGCAGGCGCATGGTGCAGCCAGACATCCCCAGCCTCCCAGGGCTGACCTGAGGCACAGGCAAGCCTTGGATGTCAGCTTCCCAACTGCCCAGGGTGGGCCCAAGATGCAGGCAAGCCTTGAATGGCAGCTTCCCAGCCTCCCAGGGCCACCCAAGACTCAGGTAACCAGGGCCAGCCGAGGCTTGCGCTGCTGGCAGTGGCAGCAGCAGAGGTGTGATTGGGGTGTCGCTTTCCCCTGATCGTCAGGTTGCCTCCCGCCCCTGAGGGCTCCCGGACTGTCAGAGGGGGCAGGCAAGGCTGAGGGACCCCCCTCCAGTGCATGAATTTTCATGCACCGGGCCTCTAGTTTTAAAAGAAAGGCTACTGTGTTCAGTGGGTGTTGAGGAAGTGTGAGCTCAGTGGTTTCCCCATGGGGAAGGACAGGTCCATGGCAGGGATGACTGTCAGGTGGGGCTTTCCTTGAGTCCTCAGGTCCTGTCCTTCTGCCACCACCGGAGAGGGCGACATGGTTAGCAGAGCAGCATGGCTTGGGCCTTAGTACAAATGCGTAGGAGTGAAAGAGGTGGTGTCTACCAAGCCAGCATTTTGAAATGAAGCATACATTCATTTTGATGTTATTTCGTACAGTTAAGATCTTGACACCTTGGATCAGAGGGGATAAGATCTCTGTGGGAGGTGAGCGGTCTGCCACCCACAGACACTCCTGGGGGATGGGTGGGAACTGTGGGCAAGTGAGACATTCCTCCCCTCCCCCCATCTCTACCCTGAACCCAACACCCAACATGCAAATGCCCTCTCGGGAAGCCTTAATGGCAGGCATCCACTCAAAACCATGCATAGTCACGCTTATGGAGGGATGACAGAGAAAAATAATAAACTCCCCCACCAACCTCCCTGGGAGAAGGGAACTAGGGTCAGTGGTTTGTTTTTAAAACCTTGTGTTTCATTGTAAGGTACACTCTCCTTTACATAAAAGTACAAGTGTCTGGAAACCCTATAGAATCCATCAGAGAGCAGTATAAGTCACTGCTCTCTGGGGACGAAGACGCATAAGCCACGGGTCCTTACCTGCTCCCCAGAGAGCCGGCGCCTTCCCTGGCAGCTGTGATTTCTGTCTGCTTCGGTCCCCAGCTCCTCTTGGGCTGTGCATGTCTGGGCTGACCGTCATTCTTCCCAGGTTTGGCCTCCTCTTCCGTGACAAAATCTGTGGTGGCGGGGCTGCTGAAAGGTGCAAATGAATTTTCCATAATGAATATTTTACAGGAAAACACGTTCTGTTTAAAGAATGCTCATAGGGCCCTAACCGGTTTGGCTCCGTGGATAAAGAATTGGCCCGCGGACCGAAGGGTCTCGGGTTCGATTCCGGTCAAGGGCATGCACTTGGTTTCAGGCTCAGTCCCCATGCGGGAGGCAACCAATCGATGTGTCTCTCACTGTCTCTCCCCCTTCCTTCCACTCTGTCTAAAAATCAATGGGAAAAAAGTCCTCACACAAAAAGAAGGAAGAATGCTCATGGGGCCTGCAATAGGGAAGGCAGTTAAGAGAATGGAGCCAGGAGATGAGAGGAGAAGCCTGGTCCCACACCCTCGTAGCCACATGGGCTTGGGCAAAGCACTTCTTGAAGCCTCAGTTTCCCCACCTGTTTCCATGGAAATAATAGTACCTACTTCCCCGCTGTTTTCACCATGAGTGAGTACCTGTGACATCTGCAATGTCTTTTCTTTTGCTAAGAAGTTTCTAGCTTCCAGTTCAGGGATGCTGGGATGGGCCTGTTGTTAACACTGTCAAGAGCTTTGTACAGTTGGACGCACAAAGGCCCTGCTCCTTCCGTGCCATCCAAGTCTGAATCCCAGCCTTTTTGCACCTGCATGTCCATACACCCAGATTGTTTACTGGCAGCTAACATGGCCTTCCAGAAGGATTCCGAGCATCTGAGGACCATATACTCTTATGCTTGCCTTTGTGGTCCCCACCACTGTGCTGGGATGATACACTCTGAGGAAGACAATAGCTGGAGTGCTTACATGGACTGAATGCCCAATGAATATACTTAAAAATATGCATACATATATATTTTATTGATTTTAGAGAGAAAGGGAGAGGGAGAGGGAGCAAGAGCTAGAAACATCAATGATGAGAATTACTGATCGGCTGCCTCCTGCACATCCCACACTGGGGATCGAGCTCACAACTGAGGCATGTGCCCTGACCAGGAATTGAACTGTGACCCCCTGTTCATAGGTCGACACTCAACCACTGAGCCACACCAGCCAGGCATGAATATACATTTTTAAAATTCACATCTTGAACTAGGATGCTAATTGGTATGAATAATCTCATGTTCCTTCTTCCCCGCTATTAAGCATTAGTGCCTGTGAATTTGGGAGTCTCGGTATTTTCCATGCATCTCTATAAGTTCTTGAGTTCACAAGTAGTTAAAAGTGTGAGTATCTGGACTAAATCCTTCCAAGAGAATTTTCCTGGCTCATCCCCTTTTGGACAGTTCAGAAATTTCATAAATAGCCGTAGCCAGTAGGCAACAGGGGTGAAGCTGGGAAGGGTCCCCCAGTGTGTGCGAGAGAGCAGCCTTTTTGGCATGTGAGGACAATTGGATTCGTGTTCCAGGGTAAGCTGTGGTTGCGAGAATACTTCTCATTCAGAGTCAGGAAAGGAATGAAGTTCTCCTTGGCAGCCCACGAAGCCTCCTTTAACACAATGGTTGGATACTGCCTACTGCTCCTGACAGGCCCCGGGAGGGGCAGGCAGTGGGTTCTGCGCCCCAACACAGAGAGGACCATGTTCCACAGGGACGTTACTAGCAGAGGGAAGCTTACAGCAAGTTGGCGGAGCTCAGAGAGGCTGTGGGCATGACCAGAAAGGAGAGAATTCTCCAGAAAATGAGAATATATTCTTTGGAGGGTGGAGAGTGGTGACTTGGACACAATTTCACTGACCAAGAGGAGAATGAGAGGAGGAGGGTGACAGAGAGGGATCAAGGGCTTTCCAGTAAGGGACCCAGCACAGAAAATGTGAGAGGTACTTTCTCTGCACTGTCCTCCAATCAGGAGGCTTCTCTTTGAGGGTGCATCCCTCCCCAGTTCTCGGAAGTCCACAACTGCTCCTACCTCTTACCAGATTGACAGGGTTCGAGAAAGCAGCAGGATTCTTATTTAATGAGGAAGAAACAAAGGGAGGACCAGGGAAGGGGCAGGCTTGGGGCTCAGGCCAACTCCAGTGCGTATTTGGGACCTGGCCCAAAGGTCCTGGGCACAAGCATTTACTTTGATTTCCAGCAGGAGTCCCAGCAGAATATTCAAATTTCCTTCTCAGCCAGGCAGCAGAATATCACAATTCCCCAGCAACACCCCCCCACACACACACACACACACCCCACCTCACCATCCACATCCCCTCACACCCTCAGGGCCAGTGATCCTCTCTCTCAGAGGGCCTGCCAGCCAGCAGGTCCTTTAAGGTCTGTTTCCAATTTTACATCCACCAAGTCTGCTCAAACTCTGCTTTGCTGAGAACTTACAGGCTTCTATGGCCTTTAGCATCTAAGTATTCTAAAATTGCCTGATGGGTGTGCCTTCTCCCTCCAGCTGGACTGTGAGGTCCTTAAGGATGGAGCCCCTGTCTTCAGCTGGCTGGTGTGTTGCCGCCCACTCCCCTCCACCTTGCAGGACAAATAAAACTCGCCTGGTATGATTTGCATGGCTGGAGAAGATGCATCCAGCTGAAACTATGGTGATTTCCAAAAGTAGAACCATTTTTTTTTTTCTTCTGCAAAACACCCAAGATGGTGTAAGGTAATAGGTCATTTTGTTTTCTTATTCAAAAAGTGCCTTCTTCAAAGCATCCGTTCTTTTAAATGATTTCCATTACCACATCTCCTCTAATCAAGTTTTCAGCAAACTAAAGTAATAAAGCTGAATGACCAGAGACTGTTTTACCGGGTCTGGCAGCCAAGAAATCACAACTGGTGGTTCAGGCAGGATCCTGCCTGAGGTTAGTAATTTCCACCTCAGTATCTGCAACTGTATAATGGGAATATTCCTCTCTTGTTGAGTCAGCAATAATGTCTGTACACGGTCTAACTCGGTGTCTGGTGCATACGAGCTGCTAAAAATGGTAGCTGCTGCTTCTACTATAAATAGTGATAATAATTGGAAACCTGAAGTCACTCCCATGAGAGAACTGAATTGGACCAGAAACTTATTGTCATGCAGGCTCCATAGGCTGAGAATAACTTATTCAGTAACCTTCATTCCCGACTCTCCCTCAATCCTTTTACAAAATCCAAAGGGCAAATAGCAACTTTTTTTTTATTATTATAATTTGTTCAACAAATACCTGCGTGTCTTTGCTATGCAATAACTTGAGGGTTCACAGAGATGACGAAGACATTTTGGTCATGACCTTAAAGATTATAATCTAATTTGGCTGCACCACTGACTTCTTCCCTGTGGAGCCATTTAGGTTCTATGGAAAGCAAACTCGTGTGAAATACTCCTTCTCCGTGTGCAATTGCAGGCGTAAATGAGGTGACCTAGATTGCACAGATTTTTATGTACCTGGATTCCAGTTCTTAATCACCCCACCCACTCCCCAAAGTGAACCAAATGTCAGCCCTTTGGGGCCTTTCTAGGGATGTTGCTCACCGTGGCACGATACATATATTCATCTGAGGAAGACCAAGTAACATTTACACGGGAAGATAAAATAGAACTCCCTCTGCAGGTGGTAGGCCCTTTGCCTTACAGAGAAGGGAGGGGATTGGGTTCAGGAGCTCTGTCACCAGGCAACTCCACATCCTGAAATTGGTCAGTGAACACTGGGAAGGTGGTGGTTTGCTTTGGACAATGTAAAACCCATACTTTGTGTTGGGATCTCAGCAAGGTGATGCCTCCAGTAGCAAGGAAACCCAGCAGCTGTTGAGATCAGAGGTGTCTTGCCTCAGTTCTCTTGACAATGCAGTTGTTGATTAAATAGTTCTTCATTGGACCAGGAAAGGAAACAAAGGTAGAAATCTCCTATTTATACAAGTTCCCGGTGACTGAAAATCAGGGCCGTTGCACCTAAAAATTGCTCAGTGCCTCCCATCACTTGCCATAGTACAGTTCTTTCTTAAAAAACTTTTTAAAAAATATGTTTTTTTATTGATTTCAGAAGAGAGGAAGGGGAGAGGGATAGAAACATCAATGATGAGAGAGAATCATTGATCCGCTGCCTCCTGCACGCCCCCTACTGGGGATGGAGCCTGGAACCCGGGCCTGTGCCCTGACCAGAATCAGTCTGTGACCTCCTGGTTCATGGGTCACATGAGCCACACTGGCCGGGCCATAATACAGTTTTTGGTAGACAAAGTTGAAAAGAATGAGAAACCAAACAATACAATTCCTGAACCTTGACCCCTCAGCCTTTCTACCTTGACTCGGATGCCCGGTGCCTAGGAGGTGCCAAGATTCTGTCCAAAAGATGCCTTTTAAAACAATTTTATTGCTTCCTTTAGATGGTGGGAAGAATTACAGCTAATTACCAGCGCTGGTGTTGCCTAGTGTGATAGGCAGCTTTCTGTACAGTCACAAATAACAGGCCGCATCTATCTGAGTGTGCTGGAAATGTGTGTTGTCTCATGTACCCAGAGGAGATCTTCATTAAAGCCTAATTATGAACCATAAATATGTTTTATTTTGGAACCCAGGAGATGGGATTTTTGATTTGGGGAAATGCAGTGCCTAATAAGTAGGCAGAAAAGGGAATGTAAACAGCGACTGAGCCCTTTAATTTGTCCCTCTTCAGTGTGGTGCGAAGGGGTTTCAGTTCCAGCGTGTGTTTTCCCAAGGCCCTGGCCCCGGCGCCTCTCCGGGGGCCGCCTGGCGTGCACACATGCACACAGGCCAGGGGCTGATCAGGCGCAAGAGCCCGTCCGCTTTCTGGTGGCAACATTCCCGAGGGTGCCAGACACAGGAGTAAAGAAACCAAATGAGCCTGGAGAGGTGACGGGGGTTTTATTGGTGGTTCACTCCTTAGCGCTAGAGGAGGGTTGAAGTGGCAGCCGCTGTCTCCTCTTCCTGCTCCTCCCCTGCACAACTTTCTGGGTTTGGTCGGTCTTAGCATGGCCTTCCGGGCCCCCTCCCGTCCACCTGCCTTCTGGGAGCCTGATGTCCCCCTCTCCCCGACTCCACTGTGCTGTGTGCCTTGCCAGGGCCACTTACCACAGGAGGTAGATTTTACTGGGCCTCCTGGGGCCCGGCAGGCACAGCACAGGGATCTCTGATGGGGCGGGTGAGGAGATTGGGAAATAGCACAGGGCTGCTGGCGACTGGGGCACAGGGCTCCGGGAGGCCGGGGCGCTCACAAAGGAGGGGAAGGACACTGGAGGGAGGTGGGGGGAAGGGCCCTGGGCCACCAGGGAGTCAGGTGGCACGAGCGGCAGGAGGAGGCAGCAGTAATTGGTATTGGGCTGCTGGACAGGGGAGAAAGCAAAGACGGAGCAGTAAGGGGAATATTCAACACAGAACAGGGGGTGCTCGCTGCTGTCACCTGCACAAAAGAAAAAGAGCAGTCAGGAAGCAGCACTCACGGCGGGAAAGGACATAAAAGAGTCTGGAAATGAATCAAAACTCAAAAATTGTTTTTTGGGGGTGACCTCTCCAGGGGTCGTGGGCCAGGAGGCACCTATCTGGGATGGCAAGGTCACTGGAGAGTTTACCAGGAACACACCTCTCCCCAGCCAACAGTCTCTGGCATCCCTGACAGATGCTGGAAAGCTCTCCCCCCACTAAGTTCCTGTGTGGAAGCTCTCGGTCCCTTGCAGCTCCCACAGGCCGTCTAATGAGCTGTTCCGGCAGCAACATATGGTGGCCGGCAGGATCTCACTTAGGTAAGGCTCTTCCCCTCAGTCCTCCAGCTGCCCCCGGTCGGAGGTGGTGGGCATGCCTTAATCTGGCCTTTCTGCAGCAGAGAGGAAGCGTGGGGAAAGAGGGAGAAGCCGAGAGACCCTGGTGGGGTCATGGGAAGGGAGAGGGCAGAGGGGGGAAAGCAGGTGGACGAGGGAGGAGTCCAAGTGAAGTTAATGATTTGTTCGCTAACTTCACACTCAGTCTGCCAACCTTGCTGAAGGCAGAATAGGGGCACCTGAAGGAGAAGTCACGATCAGAGAGACCCCCTCAGGCATGACAAATCTCTCAGCTCTGCCACTAACCAGCTGGGGCACCTTGGATCAACTGCTTACCTTCCTGAAGCCTGTTTCCTCGTCTGCAAAATGAGACAGGTGTGCTCTCTAGCCTTGCTCCAAGGGTGGTCCTTGGACATCATCTGGGAGCTTCTGAGACACGCGGGAGCCCAGCCCACCCAAACCTACTGACTCAGAACCTGCAGTTTATCAAGGTCGCTGGTGTTGCTTGTGAACTTTAACTCTTGAGAAGCAAGGCTCTAGGATAGGTGCCCAAACCTCTCTGATGAGAATCAGCTGTAGTGCCTGTTAAAAGCCCAGTTTTGCAGGCCCCTTTTCTGGAGGTTCTGACGCTCTGGGTCAGGGACGGGGACCAGGAGCGAGTATTTTAATTAGGTACCTCCCTGGTGATTCTTCACATCAGAGAAGTTTAGGGAGATGCTACAGCTAAAATCGGTTCCAGTTCTAAAATAGCATCATTGTAACCACCCCCGTTGAAAACCACCAAAGGCATGCCTTGTTTTTCTGGGCTTTTCTCTATGTTTCACAGGTGTTGTGCTTTTTACAAACGAAAGGCAAGACCCTCCACCAGCAAAAACATCACGACTCGCTGCATTGTGACAGTCGCTTTATCCTGGGGTCTAGGCCTGAACCCGCAATGTCTCAGAGGTGTGCCTGACCCTGTAAGGCAGGGGTCTCGTCCCGAGTTACTGGAATCCTCTGCAGCACCTGACGCTGTTATCCACTCCTTCCTTCCCAAACGCCTCTCTTGGCTCTTGCAGGGAGTGGTTCCTCCTTCTCAGATCATTTCTCCCGAGTTGTCTTCATGCATTTTCCCCTTAACTGTTCTTAGCCCCCAAGGATCCTTCATCATCTCTCTTCTTAATCCGTCCACTCACACAGGGAGACACTTGTAGTTGCAGCCGCCTCTTGCTCACTGTAGGCCCTTGGATTCCTCCTGGCAGCTGGGATCTGTGCTGAGCCGCAGCCCTGGGTACCTGGGGGCTTCCTGGCATTTCCTCCTGGCCCTTCTGCCTGGCCCGCCAAGGCAACACCCACAGAAGGGGACCCACCCTCTTCTCCCTTTCTCAGCCTTGGCAAAGGCAGTCACCGCTGGCCTAGTTTTCTGGGCCAGGACTCCAAGTTTTCTTCGATTCTTTCTTTTTCCTCATGTCCACACCCAATAGTCACCAAGTTCCGTCAGGTGTACTTCCTTCAACATCCCTCAAGCTCGGGCCCTCTTCCCTATCGCCTCTGCTTCTGCTCCTGGGCAAGCCCTTCTCATTTCTCTCCGGGTCCACGGCAGCTGCTGCTTCTCTGATCTTGGCCTGTGTCTGGCTGTCCTCACCTTCCCAGCCAGTCCCCTTTCTGTGCTACAGCCAGACTCAGCTTTTAAAAAAACGCCATTCTCCTCGAATCACTTCCTGCCCGGCCTCTGTCCATGATTGATGCTCTATCCCCTTCAGCATGACATTCAAGGCCCTGGGGGACCTCGTCCTTGCCTTCCTATAGGGTGTCATGTTTATACTCTACACATCCTGATTGGTAGCCTGATCCTAAACCAGAGCTTCTCAAGCTCAAATGTACAGAGGGCTTGTTAAAGGCAGGTCTGACTCAGTAAGTCTAGGTTGGGACATGAGGGTCTGTATTTCTGACAGGCTCTCGGGTGATGCCTCCTAATTTGGGGACACTTGGAGACTCGAGGCCCTAGCTGATTTGTAGTTCTTGCCGCCTCTCTCTTCCCTTCTTCTTTGCTCTCTCCCCTCCATGCCTTGGCACACTCAGCATATCCAGCTGTCACATCTTTCTTGCCTTGCTCCTCTGGCTAAACCCCCTGTCCTTCAGGGTTCTCACCCCACTCAACGCTCTTAGAACTGACCGTGGTCAGGGCATGTAGGTGTCCTTCCTGCCCGCGAGGCTGTGAGCCCTGGAGGGCAGGCCCTGTGTGGTTTATTTCTGTTTCCCTGGCACCCATGCAATGGCTGGCAGGTAAGCATGCAGTGAATGAATGAAGTGAATGGATGAGCGATGGGCTAGAAAACCAGTGCACCTGGCATCATATACCCGGGGACGGTGGGGGCAGTTGAATGTATTTGCTAGCATCCCATAGGGACTGGATAAATGGATGTCTTCATTGATAATCAAATAATGAAAAGGTTTTATAATCAAGTTATAGTCTCTCTTACATCTCACACTACAATTTCTCTTATGAAAAGGCTAACCTGAGAGTAGCATATGGTGTTGGGCAGGCTTCATAAGCAGAGAGGGGATTGGGAATTAACCTTTACCCAAGGCCTAGTCTATACCCAGGATTTTAGTGTGCCTGTCTACCTGGTGAGGCAGGTAATCACTCCATTTTGCTGATGAGGAAACAGTTTGGAGAAGTTGCCAGTTCACATTTATAGGCTATAAAGCGGTGGATTAGGATTCTGAGCCAGGACTTCAAATTCTGCTCGGTGACACCCCTGAGCCCCTCTGTCTTGGAAGCATTAGCATAAAAAGGCTGACAGTGATGATGATCTGTGTAAAAATGGCAGCGTTCACTTATGCTGGTTGTTTTCTAACTTGGGCAGGTAACTTGGAAAGTTGTTGGACAGCCCAGCCAGCATGGCTCAGTGGTTGAGCGTTGGCCTATGAACCAAGAGGTCACGGTCCAATTCCAGTCAGGGCACATGCCTGGGTTTCAGGCTCGATCCCCAGTGGGGGGCGTGCAGGAGGCAGCAGATCATTCTCATCATTGATGTTTCTCTCCCTCTCCCTTCTTTGAAAATCAATATAAATATATTTTTTTTTTAAAAAAGAAAGTTGTTGGACACCAGCAGACTTGCCTGGAAACCCATTAGCCTTGGCCTTTCAGAGAAAATCTTCAGGAGTTATTTGCAAGGTAGGTTAAGAAGATTTGGAATTTGCCTCAAATTTCTCTTCCAAGCTCCTCTTCAAATAGATATTCCCCAATTCAAAAGAGACCATGGTAATTTTAGATGTTTATCTTCCTAGATTGAATTCACAGCTTTTCCTTAGTTTTATAAGAACACATCTTCACGATAAGCCACTATTAGGCTGAATAGGTTCTGCCGCTCCTACAAATCTGCGTCTGGTAATGACTAACATTGAACTCAATAATAAGTGAGGATAATTTCAGAATGCTTGGCTTTGTTTAAAAGGGCAAGATTTTGGAAGCAGGCTCCAGGACTCCATCCAGATCCGTTTTCCTGGCACATAACCAGGGGACGATGCCCAAGCTCTAGGTGAGAGGACAGGGCAGGAGAGGGCACCCTCACTTCCCAGGTGCCTGGCACTGGGGTAGAGAGCGCTGTAGGACTCCAGGAGCCAGAGCCCCACAGCACAATGGCCTTTGGATGCCTCTGTGTGTCCTGGGAAGGAGAGGTAGCTCCTTTCCAACGCAGGCTGGGGCTGGGAGGGGACTGGGGAGCAGGAAGGAATCCGGGAGCCAGAGGCCGCCATAGCTCCCTGCCCTTCCCTGTGCCCCTGTCCTCACCAGGCCTTCTGACCATTCTGCTTCCTAAAGATCCATCCAGAATTCCGAAAGAGGAGTATGTGATGCTGCCAGGCTTATTTCTCACCCTGTATCAGTGTCCACCTTGGTCATGAGATCGGATTTCTGAATCAGTTGCACATCGGACCCAGCTGGGTCTTGAATCTGCCTGGCTTTTCCATGTCTTTGGGGAGATAAAGCCAATCTCTGGCTTGGTAAACGCTTTCTGATCATTCATCTCTCTCCATTTGGTGTTTTGCTCTGGAAATTCAGGGTGTAACAAAAGTATCTGGACCTGTATTTATGTTAGCATTTAAAAAAATATAACTGATTTTTGGCAAAGGGAAAAAAAATGGTTGGAGGGGAGGGGGACAACATTAAGACAAAGATAAAAGCGTTTTCTAGTTCATTCTCCTTATTAAACTCAGCTCTTATGTGCTAGATTCACGATGCTATAACATATAAAGGGCCTACGGTGTCAGGCAGTGTTCTACAGCTGAGCATAGTTTTATCATTTACTCCTCACAGCAATCCTAGCAGATGAGATCTGCTTTGACCACCCCTCCCCCCACATTTTACAGATGAGGAAACTGAGGCACAAGAAGTTACTTTCCCAAAGTTACATAGCAAGTAAACAATGGGGCCCAGATGCTAATCCAAGCATTTTGACTCCGAAGCACGTGCCCACCCATAACCTGCACTCCCAGGGTGGAGAAAGATAGTAAGGAGAAGCATAAGCCAACTCATTTAGAAACAGCTCCAGGGAATATATGGACTTAATTTAAAATGTGTGAATTCTTTCTAATAGTGGGAAGAACGATGAACATCTGACGCCTTCTCAGTTATAAATCTATTTGTAGAGAGCACGGATTGTTCCTCTATTGTAAATAGCCATGTTAGGGGTCCTAGATAGCAGTTCACATAGAAGGAAAAACTTCTTTTATGATATGGCTCATCATTAGATTTGCATGGAAGTCACATTCCCTAGCTACATTATTTTTTTAAATGTAATTTACTTTAATTTTGTCCAGTACCATTTATCTCCTCTTACACCTCCTACCCCACAATCACCACACTGTTGTCCATGTCCATGAGTTTTCTCTTTTTTTTCTTTCTTTTTTGTTCAACCCCTCTATCACCATTCCCAAGAGCCCCCTCCTCAACACATACAGCAGATCTGTCTGCCTGTTTTCTATCTATGAGTCTGTGTCTGTTTTGCTTGGTAGTTCAGTTTGTTAGATTCCACATATGAATGAAATCATATGATGCTTGTCTTTCTCTGCCTGGTTAATTTCACTTAGCATAATGTTCTCCAGGTCCATCCATGCTGTTGCAAAGGGTAAAATTTTCTTCCTTTTTACAGCAGAGTAGTATGCCATTGTGTAAATGTACCACAGCTTTCTTATCCACTCATCTACTGATGGGCACTTGGGCTGCTTCCAAATCGTGGCTATTGTAAATAACGCTGCAATGATCATAGGGGTACATACATTCTTTCGAATTCATGTTTCAGGTTTCTTCGGATAAATTCCCAGAAGATGAATTGCTAGGTCATAAAGCAGTTCTATTTTTAATCTTTTGAGGTGACTCTGTAGTGTTTTCCACAGTGGCTACATCATGTTGCATTCCCACCAGCAGTGCACAAAGGTTCTCTTTTCTCCACATCCTCGCCAACACTTGTAGTCCCAGCTACATTATTTTATTTGGTAGAGGTCTGGCATAACACCATCTGGAAGGCTAACCTATGAGGCAAATGTTGCAAAGGGATTTAACTATGTTTGATGCAAAGAATTCGAGGTCTGACATGGGAAGAAATTTTGGTGACTCTCTGCCAACTTTGGATTTACCCCAAAATAATTTCTCTACAGAGGCGAAGAAAAGCAGGAAACGATAAATATACCTTGTGAATTAGATCAATGTATCCAGATAATTCAGGGCCCAAATCCTTTTTTTCTATAATAGGGCATTTATCTGAATTTTCTGAGTTGTCCCCATCAGTCAATTCGCCTGTTCCTGAAGAGACTCAGCTTAAATTCCTGCCATGTCTCTGGGCTCCCATTTTGCTCTGCTAATTAAGGAACTCTGAGAGGCTACTCAAGGGGTGAGTCTACACTTGTAAATAGAACAGATCTTAACAAACCAAGGCTTTGCTTTCAGCCAACTTCATGACCAGCCTAGTTTGTTGCACAACGAATTTGGTTTCTATAGCAACTGACATGTCACCGGGGCTGCTATGCCCACAGCCAGGCCATGGTCCAGCTCATGGCTGCATGGGTCTGGGACATGGTCTGGGTCATAATATGATAATAAAGGTGGTAGTTTTTATTTTATTTTAAAAAATATATTTGTATTGATTTCGGAGAGGAAGGGAGAGGGAAAGATAGAAACATCAATGATGGGAAAGAATCATCGATTGGCTGCTTTCTGCGCGCCCCACACCAGGGACCAAGCCCACAACCTGGGCATGCGTCCTGACTAGGAATTGAACCATGACCTCCTGGTTCATAGGTTGATGCTCAACCACTGAGCCACACTGGCCGGGCAAGGTGATAATTTTTAAAGGATTTTTATTACAAGTAACATCCCTCATTTGATGAAATTGATATCTTTCTGCCAATTTGGCTCTCTTACCTAAACCTTGGTGCTTTGCACTCTAGTAATTCTTCAAATTCAATGTTTTATAGAATGTAAAGTGAATTAACTTCTCCTTTTTGTCAGTGTTGTAAGTTCCATATGGAGAATTTACATCTGTATTAATCAGACACGTTAAAATCATTGAGTGAGCCTACACTGTTCATTTTAATAATATTTCCCAAAGGATGACAAAGCACACCACGCAGCAGCTACCCAGCTTTAGCAAGAAAGATAAAAATTATATCAAGTGTATGGAGTTGCATTATTTAAACTTAAATTCATTTTTTTCTATTAAAAACATCCTCAATTCAACAAGTTGCAACATGTATTTTGAAATATTTGGGAAATGATCCTATCTGCCTTATTTCATCCTTAAACAACGGAATTAAGAAACCAATTCCTACTAAAAGTCTTCCAAGTGAGGTATTAACTATGATGATGTGTCCCCCTGACTAAGTAAGAAAAAAAGAGTTGGGGCTTTGCCTGAAAGGACATCATTTCAGAAGTTCATTTGCTTTTTACTTCATTAAAAGCAACAAAATGTGGGTGGTTAATCGGAGAGCTGCCATTTTCTTCAGCAATACATTAAGACTTCACGGGAGGGATGGTTGTATGACAAGAGCTCTTTAGGACTGGAAAGTAGTTGTGGCTTGGATGTAAGTGAATCACGCGCTCTTTGTGAATCCTTTGGCAGTTAATTTGGATCATTTCCGTCGCACTGCGAGCAGACGGCAGACTTTCTTCCCAGTTATCCCAACGTCCACGTCAGTTCCCGGAGGAACTGACTTTGTCCTACAGATGTTGGCTCTGATGGGGATGAGCCCGAGGGATTCTAAACGTTCGGTTGAATTTATCCCCTTTCTGGATACTATTAAATCACTCCTGCCTCAAGCAGAGGACTGGTCTTCACTTCAAAGGCAGCTGAAGAGTGAATTATTTACCAAATTGTACAAAAGGGAGGATTTATCAAGCCCCTTCTCTCCCAGAGAGGACAACCTCAGAAGTGGAGGCCTTTATTACTCTTTCTTGGCTATAAATTATGCCATTCAGATGCTTGTGAAAGCTTCTCTTCATGCTGTTGCTCAAGTCATAAAACTTGATACCTGGGGCCAAATGCCTTTATTTCCTGACCCCACCCCACCCCACCCCACCCCCAAGGGTGAAAAAGATGAAAAGGCAGCAATTCCATCGAGTGCCACACAAAGCCAATGATTGGGCAGAAAATGCGGGCAGTGGAGACAGTTACTCTGCATAACCCATGCCTCCTTGACCTGATATTCCCCAAAACGAATTTGACCATTTGCCTAAGATCATCGGACCTTCAAAAACCTGTATTGGCCACTTGGAAACCACTTGGATGTAATCAACATCACCCTTTTGATAGTTGTCATTACCTTTCACACTGGGATTTTAGAACTTGTGAATCTGAATAAACTAGCTACTCACCTGGAGAGGGTTTGCTGGAGCCCACTTTCTCTGGTTGCCTTGCAGTCATGGTACTTTTATGTTTCTGTTTGACGGATGTTTGGTCAATTGCTGGAAGTCTGGAATCATAGTTCATCGCAGAATTCTTGATAGATAATCCTGGTTGGGCTTGAAGATCCTCCTCACTACCACTCTAGGGAAAATGAAAGGAGTTTGAGTATCAGTAGCCTAGTACAGTGGTCGGCAAACGGCAGCTCGCGAGCCACATGCGGCTTTTTGGCCCCTTGAGTGTGGCTCTTCCACAAAATACCACGGCCTGGGCGAGTCTATTTTGAAGAAGTGGCGTTAGAAGAAGTTTAAGTTTAAAAAATGTGGCTCTCAAAAGAAATTTCAATCGTCGTACTGTTGATATTTGCCTCTGTTGACTAATGAGTTTGCCGACCACCGGCCTAGTAGGTCATTTTTGCTAAGCAGAGGGAACAAGCCCCCTCCGTCAATAACTCGGGAGCAACCCACCATGATGCTCAATACGCCCTTTCTCCAGTGAGATTTTGATGGACTGGGCTTATCAATGTAGAAATAATTGCAAAGTGATGAGTCTTATTTGTAGAACATTATAAGAAGAATGCACATTTATTGGTCTGTCTTGTAGAACATTATGAAAAGGCTGCCTTTCTGGCCCTTAAGGACTGTAATTTGAGGACCAGTAAACAGTTCATGTTCAAAGCTACATAACCTTCTTGCTATTTGTTGTTTGAACTACTTTGGCGGTGGGTGAGGAAAAAACACTCCTTGTGTTAATCATACACTTGACAATGGAAAGAAAGTTTAGATAATGTGTTGGGATCGAATAAGTCAGACCTCAGTTTAATATTCTGAATTAGTAGGTGCAACAGAAGACAGACTGATCTTTTAAAAAGTCCCCTACTTGTCAGTCTGCTATAAAGAAGTCAGTATAAATCTATGCGCGGACAAATCATGATTCCTGCAATGTCAGAATATCTTAACACAGCCTTGCAGACGCAGTAAAAGTTATCTAGCCATTCGATAGCTTGTGTACTTTGTCACACTTCCAACCACCAAAGTAACGATGAAAACAATATAAGTGGCTTGTGATAAACCTGGTCTAGAAGGGTGATTTAAGTCCTGCGTTATGGTTTAGGTGCTGGTATTAGTATGATTTGCTAGGCCATACACTTAGCAACAAACAAAACCACAAGGCTTCCCGCCCCCATCAACCCCAGGAATTCCAACACTTATCACTAAATTCCCCCACATTGTGCATTAGTCTAGTATTGGAAAATGCAGTCTTTTGCAGAAACAGAATGCTAAATTAATGTCCCCCTCACCTCCCAGCTGTGGCAATTTGTATTGATCTTGCTCATCCGTCTCACCGACAGTTATGGCATTTTCATTTCAAGGCTCCTGACTCAGGAAAATACTCTGACTAGCTTTGAATTATTGGGTGCAACATAAAACAAAGTAAACTCTAAAAAAATCCCCCTTCTCGTCCATCTTCTGTAAAGAAGATCAAATCTACAGCTGGACACATCGTTACCCTCCAAGACTGTAAATCATGCTTCGTAATTCAGAGTCTGGATACAGCCTTCCATCAAATAATTATTGTTTCTCCCAACATTTTCAGCAAACAGACCACCCTCAGATAAAGGGACAGGAAAAGGCAAGGGCATAATGAATTGGTTGTTCTCCCCTTTCCTTTTTGATTCTGGAATTAAATAGAAATCTTTGAAAATTATTCTGAAATGTCAAAGATGAAACATTAGGTCATTTCTGAACATAAAATAGGCTCTCCATTCTCAGAGACGGAAATGTGGGCAAATTTTAATTATTGATGCCTGAGATTGTCACAGGCAAGAAGAACATCCGTGAGCATGGAACAGAATTCCTCCCACAAACAACTCACATTTGTGGGTGGACAATTCTCTGCCGCACCAGGCCATGGTGAGCTGGGAGGAGTTGCTGAGAGACTTCCTTGGGTGGAGTGTTAAGCCATGTTTATCTTTCCTTCGCCCATTCACTCATTATACCTTAAGCATTTAGCAGAACAGGTGACAGGAAGCTTGGCCAGTTACGCCATGCTTGTTGCCTATGGAATTGTGCTCCTGTGTTCTGAGTACATCCATCTCTGGTACCTGGTTCCATCAACCTTACTTCCAGTTGGTAGTCATTCAGAGTCCAGAAATTGCAGCTGGAAGTGGGTGTTTTGTCAGTTGGAGACTGAAACCAGAATGGCAAGAATATACTTAGGAACGTGCTATTGGATCTTTTCCTGCCTGCTTCGTTGAGTAATCTCAAGCAAATCACTTGACCTTCTTGTGTCTTTATTAATGTCTTCTCATATACTCAGCCATTTTCATGTATCCTTTCTCATGAAAAGCTATCATATTTTTTGTGAGAAGGACCCTTGGGTGTGTGTGTATGTATGTATGTGAATTTGTTAGTAATTCATTCTGGCACTAAAGTGTGGTATCTAAGATTCAGAGCCCAGGTTCCTGGGAGTGCATGCTGGCTCTTTCATGTAATTGATTGACACTGAGGTAGTTCTTCTCTGCATCTCAGATTTGCCCCTCTGTGAACAACAATATCTACCTGTTGGTGGTTCTGTGAGGAGTAAATGAGTTAAGTATGTTTATAGCACTTAGAATAGTGCCAGGCCAACAGTAAGTGCCATGTGCATGTTGGCTTTTGCAGTTAGCCATTAATTTACGTTCAGCCATTTCAAAAATTAACCAGCTAATGACTGAACATTAACAATCCACGGCTGAAACCAAAACCAAAAGCCCCAATGAAGATTTCAATAGAATTTTCACCTATCGCATAGAGATATGAACAGAGAGGTGGGTCAATTCCTATAAAGGACTTTTGACTTTTTCTGAAAGCAATTTATGATAGCTAGAATTGATCTAATCTTAAGAAAATATGGCACACTTCCTTTTTTTTCAGACAGTAAAGCTCTAATGGCAAATATTTAACAACATTTAGATTTTCAAACAATAATAATTATTTTGATTTAAAGTTGATTTTAAAACTATGTCTTTTCCTCTTGTAATTTTGAACAGTAATTACAATTTTCATTTCTTCCCCCATATGTTCCTACATTAAAATGTCACATGGAGGTGGAGGCGACAGCACACTGCTATTATTTGGGGGAAGAGAACCAGCTCTCTCTTTCGAAATCAAAGCCATGAACATAAAAGATAAAATAAAATGAAAACACCGCACTACTTGATGGAAGTGTTGACTTCAAGTCTTCTATTGGTAATTTGATGAGAAAGTGCTAATAAAGCCGTGTTAACGAAATGAAGTCATTGTCAAAATCAGTATTTTCTGGAATAGGACTCTTAACATTTTCCAAAGACCCCCAGCTGTGCTATGGCATCATCCATACTGAAGCAGAGCTATTACCTGGCCCAGGACGAGGCTCTCTCCTGAGGTCACAGAAGGACTCACACTGGGAAAACTGGGGCGAGGCTTACCTTAGGGCCGTGGTCGGCAAACTGCGGCTCGCGAGCCACATGCGGCTCTTTGGCCCCTTGAGTGTGGCTCTTCCACAAAATACCACGGCCTGGGCAAGTCTATTTTGAAGAAGTGGCGTTAGAAGAAGTTTAATTTTTAAAAATTTGGCTCTCAAAAGAAATTTCAGTTCATTGTACTGTTGATATTTGGCTCTGTTGACTAATGAGTTTGCCGACCACTGCCTTAGGGCATGTATGCAGCCTTGGGCACTGCAGTCACGACTTAGTAACATTAGAACGGTTAGACTCCTTCTAACTATTAGACTCCTAGAAGGAGAACCAAGGGTTCCTCAGGGATGTGGGGTTGACTAGATTTTTAAACTGGGACCTAAGAGGGTTGAGTCTGAAATGGCAATGTGACAATGAACAGAGAGGATCAGAAGAGCAAGGGGACTAGATGAAGTGGGGGACAGAAGAGATGAAGTCCAACTCTTGCCTGATGGCTCATTTTCCAGCACCCAAGGAACTGGTTCTCAACTGGCATGCCCGCCCTTCACCCCAAGATGTGCTACTGAATTCAGATTGATGTGTACAAAACCCATTTTTGCCACGTATCACGTGATGGACGGCTGAGCCGAGCAGATCTTAGGACACAACGTAGCTCAGGGCACGGCTTGCTGTAAGTAAGAGAGAAGAGGCAAGGAGTAGTGTTAGGCTGGTGCCAGAGAAATACTGTGTTTATTACCTTTGAAATAAATGCAGTCTCGTGAGATTCTGAAAGAGAGTGATCAAGGCAGTGAACCCCAACACGCAAACAGTGACAACATGGAAAGGGTGACCGAGGGACTGTGAATGCAAATGAGCCTTTTCAGAGTACTGTCCTCAAAGTCCATATTCAAATTGTGCCTCAAACACCTGCCTTGGGGAATGAGGGCAGCCTGCCCGTATAAACAGCATTCTGGACAGGATGGATACCTTTATGTGTTCAAGAAATGGAAGGTTAGTATGCTCTACCCAGAGTGCTGTTGCAGCACAAAGTGGACTAAATTTTCTCTATCCAAAAAAACACAACAAAAACCCAACCAACACTAAGGCTAATTGGCTAATATTTTTTTGTTTTGTTTAATTTCATTTTTTTAATTTATTTTTTTATTGTTTTAAGTATTACAAATAGTAGTACATATGTCTCCTTTTTTTCCCCATTGACCTCCCCCCGACCTCCCCTACCCCCCCGTACATACCTTCACCTACCCGCCCTCCCCCCCCACCCCAGTGTCTTGTATCCATTGGTTGTGCTTATACGCATGCGTACAAGTCCTTCGGTTGGTCTCTTACAGCCCCCCTCGCCCAACCTCCCCTGCCTTCCCAATGTAGTTTGACAGTCTGTTCAATGCTTCTTTGCCTCTGTATCTTTTCCCCACCATTTCTTTCCTTTAAAAAGTTTTGCCTTTGCAGACTAGAAATAAACATATAATAACCAAACAAGACAAAAAAAAAATATTTGAGTCCCAATTTCAATGTCCAACAGTTCTGAGTCCCCGTTTCAATGTCTAACAGTTCCTTATGTGTACATGTCAGCAATGATATCTGGATGGTGGGCACATGGTGGCAATGCAGGTCCAACCCTCTCTGGTTTGGTCCTAGGTAACCTGCAGTGGTGCACAGCTGCTGACTGCTCGTGTGGCAAGGCATTGTCAGCGTCTTCCACCTCTGGACTGTTTTTCCTCTTGTCTTCATGGTTGGAGCACACCTGTCAATTCCTCTCTGTTGCAGGAACCCACATCGTCTTGGAGTTATTTTCTCAGCTTTTCAGCGCTCGTGCACTTCTCAATGCTCTTTTCTCTTTCCTTCTAGTTGTAGAACTTCCACTCAGCCAGCTTTCCCGTGGTTCTGGGTGATAAACGTTTTGTCTTTTAGTTGCAGTTTAAATTGTTGTAGGAGGCAGCAGTTTAGGTGTTTACCTACGCCGCCATCTTGGATTCTCCTAATTGGCTAATTTTGAGCCTATCAGATTTGTAAACTTGAACAACAATTAAAAACAGGGGTTAGTAACTGTTATGTTTTTTTTTTCTTCTCATGTCCCACCTACCTGAATCAAACTGCTCCTTGCCCCATTTCTCTCTCCCACCTGAAGACCCGCCCAGCTGCCAGGTAGGGTTGGCAAGACCAGGATCAGCAATGGAAGCCCTGGCTCTCCATTTGCCACAAGATGCTTTTTGGAGTCAGCAGGGCTGCCATATGCATGGATATCATGGGCACCTGTTTCCATTGACTTCTGTAGAGAACTCTCCTTCCAGCCTCCTCTTCTCTGATTCCCATGCTGGCAAGGTGGAATCACCCAGCCTGAGACACTGATCTGAGAGCAACGGTGGCCTCGTGACTAAAGTCTTCTTAAGGTTGGAAAGCTGTTGGGTCTGCTCTCTCAAGTGGCATGTGGGGCTTCAGACTTGCTTCATGATTACTATCCATCCCACTACGGATCGGCCTCTGGGTGAAACTTAGAGCCAATCCCTGGCGTGCTGTGGAAATCACTGTTGATTGACATGGGTGGTGGCCACACATTTTCATATCTCGAGGACCAGTGTGTAGTGTTCTCTGGGATGGAGTTCTGTGTGGCAGTGGGTAAGGAGGTGGTATATGGCCAGACATTGGTTGGATTTAAAAAATGTGAACAGTGAAGCGTAGTATTTAGAAGCACACTGAGACTGCCCTCAGTTGGGTATGGTTTTGCTACAATGTGTTTCTCCTCCTTCCTATATCTCAATTCATATTCTCCCTTTGGCTGGGAGGAGCATCAGAGGAATTTGAAAGACTTGATCCATCAAAAGGATCTCGTCCATGAAAATACCTCCTACACGAAATAATACGTCATAAAACATGGGAATAAGTGATAAATTGTATGGCACCGATTCTGAATTTCAAAGGAACTCAGAGAAAAATGTGGAAATCAAGGGAAGCTTCATGAAGGCAGTGGTGTTTTCTGGGACCTGAAGGATGCGTAGAAACTGTCTTAGGCCCTAGCTGGTTTGGCTCCGTGGATAGAGCGTCGGCCTGCAGACTGAAGGGTCCCAGGTTCAATTCCGATCAAGTGCACGTGCGGGGGTTGCAGGCTTGATTCCCAGTAGAGGGTGTGCAGGAAGCAGCCGATCAATGACTCTCTCATCATTGATGTTTCTATCTCTCTCCCTCTCCTTTCCTCTCTGAAATCAATAAAAATACATATTAAAAAAAACAAAACTGTCTTAGGCTGGAGGCCGCACATGAGCCAAGGTATGGGATGGTGTATGAGGTGTGGCATGATTCTCAGAGAGTGAGGCAAGTGTCCAGAGCATAGGTATGGGGAGGAGAGGTGAGAAATAAAGCTGGATGATAGGGTGGGGTCAAATGCTGGGGGGCTCTGAGATTTAAGCAAAGGCTTGAGACTCAATGAGACAGAGAATGGGGTCCAATGGAAGGATTCTGAGTAGAAAAATGCTTAAGGTGGCATTTAAGATGAGCTTGTATGTTGCTTTCAGAGGGCGAAAACAAAGCATCCTACAAATTTGCCCATGAAATAATCTTTCAGTAGTTTCAATGGCTGATTTTTGTAAAGTGTAATTCTTTTCTTATTACAAAAGAAATGTTTGCTCATAATGGAAAAAGACAAGCAGAAAGAAAAGTAATTTAAAACACTCAAAACCCCATTAACCTTGAAATTAAAACTGCAAATAGCTTTCTTGGTCTATATTCTTTCAGACCCCTTTTTAAGGACTGGGATGGAGACTATTAGCTTCCCACCAAAATCCCTTCCCAAGTGATAAGAGTTGAAGCTGGGATGTGGCTGCCCACCTTGCACTGAAAGTTTCAGCCTCCCCTGCAACTGCATGTAGCCTCAGCAGTAAAGCCTAACCAGCGGCAAGGGAGCCGAAGTGATGCGGGCAGCCTGCTTCGGAGATACCCTCTAGCCTGACCTTTGCTAGAAAGACAACTTTGGAAGTCATGTGCTGAAGACAATGAAACTATCATCAGGCCCTAACCGGTTTGGCTCAGTGAATAGAGTTCGGCCTGTGGACTGAAGGGTCCCAGGTTCGATTCCGGGCAAGGGCATGTACCTAGGTTGCGGGCACTTCCCCAGTAGGAGATATGCAGGAGGCAGCTGATCAATGTTTCTCTCTCATCGATGTTTCTAACTCTCTATCCCTCTCCCTTCCTCTCTGTAAAAAAATCAATAAAATATATTTAAAAATAAATAAATAAAACTATCATCAGCCTGAGTCCCTGCAAGTCCAAGTGGAGTGGAGCAGAACTGCCTGCTGATCTGGTTCCTCCAACCTGGTCTGTCACAGGTGCAAGAAACAAACTCCTGTCTTGATTGTGTCATCACATTTTTGGTCCCCTTGTTATAGCAGCTAGCGTTATCCTAAAATATCTGTTTATGTATATATGAATATTTTTTTACAACACTATTTCACTTGATACAGTGCATCAATAGCTCCCTTTATTTAAAAATTTTCAATCTTTTGAAAAATTTCAAATCTATAGAGAAGTTGAAAGAATAGCACAAATAACATCCATTGTCCTTTACCTTACCAATTCCCTTTATCTCTCTCTCTCTATTATTTTCCTGAACAATTTTAAAGTGACTAGACTTCATGATACATCATCCCTAAATACTTTAATATTTATCTTCTATAAAAATAGACATTTTCCTGTCCTGTAAAACCACAATACCATTATGTTACCTAAGAACATTTAATGGTTCCATGACCATTATGGAGGAGCATATTCAAACCCAAATGTCACCAAAATGTCTTTTTAAAATTAAATGTATTGGGGTGACATTGATTAAAAGGATCATATAGGTTTCAGGTGTAAATTTCTATGATTCTAGATCTTTATATTGCATTGCGCCCATCACCCAAAGTCACATCATCTTCTGTCACCATATATTACCCAAAATGTCTTTTTAGCTTTTTGTTTTGATTTATGATCAAACGAGGTACATGTACTGTATGAAGTTATTATGTCTCTTCATTTCTCTGTCCAGATTTTTTTTTTTTTTTTTTTACTGTTTTGAAAAGTCTCAGCCTCATAGAATATCCTATATTCTGAATTTGATTGTTTCCTCATAATAAAATTCAGGTTAATAGGTTTTTTTTGGCAAGAATAGCCCATAGGTGGTGTGGTCTCCTGCTTTGTAACATCACATCAGCACTAAGCAATGTGATGTTATAAAGGTTGAGGTGGTGACTGCCAGATTTTTCTAGTGTACATTCCCCACACCTATTTCGTAATCAGTATTAATCTATGGGATGATTCTGAGACAGTAGCCTATTCCTAAACAACATTTCACCCAGTGATTTTAGCATCTGTTGATGTGCTCTGCTTGAATAGAAAATTATAATGGGGTAGCAAAATAATTTTTCTAATTCTATAACTCTTCTACAATTAGGTGGCATTCTTCCTTCTCTTTATCTATCATCCATCTCTCTATTTATCCATCTATTTTTTTAAATTTAATTACCTCATCAAAGTTTTCAATGCTGAAATTGTACCAAAAACGGAGAGTGGAAGTCCATCCACCTTGGCTCTTGACTTGAGTCTTTGAGTAATTCTTTGTTTTCTGGTACAATAAATATGATAGTCTCACCTTGTGCTTTACCTACCTCAGAATTGCTTTCTTTTCATTGAGAATGGTATTTAGAAACCAATGTCTGCATGCTAGGTGTGTTCATTGCTACTGTAGTGACACTGTTCTTAAATCCTTTCAATGGAGTTAATTAGAAACATGTATTTTTAAAATCTTGAGTTCATAGTAATATTTCTAGTTAAAAGTTAACACTATATGGGTTTTTCCTTTTTTATATTAATATCTCTTTTATACTATATTTATAATATTTTTTCTTAATTATATTAATATATTTATTTGTTTTACTTTGCAACAAACATGAAATAATTTCAGAATTACCATACAAATATTACTCTAAGAGCAAACTCACTAAGTAAGGTATTATTTCTTTGCATTATCTTCTATAAAAATAGACATTTTCCATCATAATTCTTTTTGTTGCTATGATAGTGTTATGGTAAATGTTCTTATATATTTATACACAGCTTTACCCTTTAAGGTCCAAAAGCGGGAATTTATATTACTAGATTGAAAGCATAACAACAATTTTAAATTTTTTGTTTCCAAAGTATCCTCTAGAAATATTATATCAATTTACATTTCAAGATGTATATGAGAATGCCAGTTTCTATGCAACTTTTCCAACTATTATCTTTTAAAAAGCATTTGTCATTTTGGGAAAAGATTATAATTTTAACTTGTAACTTGTATGTAACTTTAATTATTACACAGGTTCATTTATTTGTCTCATCTATTGAGAATGTATATTCCATCAATTTATAAAAAGGGTCTGAGAAAGTTGAAATCAAACAGTCCTCCAGAAATGGAACAAAAAAGGCAAACTAATTTATGGTGTGAACACTGAGAACAGTGGTTGCCTCTGAAGGGGACAAGGGCAGGAACCGACTGGGAAGGGACGTGAGGGAACTTCACGGAGTGACAGGAACTTAATGGAGGTTTGGGTTACATGGTTACACCTATGCATTTGCCAAAACTCATTAAATAGTACTCTAAAATGCTCACTGCAGGTAATTTTTACTTCTAGAACAAAAAAGTGGGAAAAATATGATCAAAATCACAAAAACATAATTATATATGTTAGGCTATGGGAGTAAAACAAATACTTTGCCCTTACCGAGCTACAGTCTAGGTGGGGAGGTAGATCATTTAATAAAATAGTTATTCAACAAATGTAAAATTACAAGTCATACTTTTTTTTAAGGAAATGTATGGATAATATGGAAATATAAGAAGATAGGGCAAAGGAGTCTGGGTCCCTGAGGAGGTGACCTGGGCTGATATCTGAGGCAGGGCGGGAAGATGGGGTGAGTGTTGCAAGAAGAGCGAACAGCATGTGCAGACTCTAGCAGGAGGTGGCCTGGCACTTAGGACCCAAAGCTAGTGTTGGTGAAGCATCGAGTTGTATGGAAGGCCAGATACCACAGGGCCTTGTTGACGACAAGATGTATTTTGGTCCCCCTTCCAAAAGCCACTCTCCCAAAAATCAATGGAAAAAATATTAATCCTCAGGTGAGGATTAATAATAACAACAAAGCCATGGAAGGAGTTTAAGTAGTCAAAGTAACGATTTCCATTTGCTGATATCACTCTACCTGTGCCAGGAAAGTGAGATTTGGGGGCAGGAGTGGAAGTGTGGAGTCTCGTTGGACTATTACCAGGGGATAGTAGAGAACACACAGATGGATTAAAAAGATACTGGGGAAGTCCTGGCCGGATGACTCAGTTGGTTGGAGTATCGCCCCATACATCAAAAGGCTGTGGGTTTGATTCCTGGTCAGGTTGTGGATTTGATCCTTAGGTGAGGATTAAAAATAAAATATATTTGGGAAGTAAAATTGGTAGGACGTGGTGATGTATTGAATATGAGGGTGAGGATGAGAGAAAGTGTCAGATTCTGACGACACAAAAGGAAGAATGAAGGGTCAGGTTGGAAACTCTAGCAGTGGGCCTGTGGAGTTGAGACGTCTTTGAGACCTCCTAGTAGAAATTACTGAGTAAACAATTGGCTATTAAGATCTGAAGATCAAAAGTGAGGTTTGGGTTGGAAATAAAGATTTGGGAGTCATTTGCAGATAATGTCTTGATTTTGGCAGTTAAAATCTTGAACAGGGCTTCTTGGGGATGGGGCATGAACTTGGATGGGGGAAAAAATTACATCTTTATCTCCACCAACCTCTAGCTGAAATCTAAGCATATGTTTCATTTACGAATGCAGGCAGCAAACCACAGTAGTATTAGCAGTACCTGCGATTTTGTCTCCAATAGAAATCACAGATATTTTCACATTTCATTAAATTTGTTGCCGATGTCTCAAAATACCCTTTACGCCCATCACTTGTTACTTAATGTGTTAATAATGAAGCATATACATTACTGAATCACAGATTTCTAAAAATATTCTGATGACTATTTCAATGAAAGTGGTTTCCTTTGAAATCCTACGTACCTTCTTTTCTTTTTTACATTTGAAAATATTATTCTAAGGAGAGGATTTCGAGAGTTCACCATACTGTCCAAAAGGTTTGCAATACAAAAATGGGATAAAGCCGCCAGCTAGAGAGACCAGAACCAGGCCTAGAAATTCCAGGACTCCGGGAGTGGAGAAGGATGAGATGAGGAGGAAGCCAGCAGCAGAACGTGGCTTTGCAGAGGCCCAGTGACACAGCGTTTCCTGGAAGAGGGAGGGGCCAGGTCAAGAGGTCAAGGACAGTGCAGACTGAAGGAGACCTGCCGCATTCAGAGTCGTGGAAATCACTTGATGAACAGTCACTTCTGTGGAATGATGAGCGTGGAAGCCAGATTGGAGTGGGTTGAGGAGTGAGTGGGAGGTGGGGAAATGGAGTCAGTCGGTGTAAATAATTATTTTGAGAACTTTGGCTGTGAAGAAGAAACAAGTGGAGGGGATGTGGGATCGAGGAAGGGCTGTTCTGTTGTTTTTTGTTTTTTTTTGTGTGTGTGTGTTTTTCTTTTTCAGTTTTTGTAGGAGACCTTAGATCATGATTAAATGCTGATGGAAGCCTCTGGTACAGAGTTGGAGATCCAGCAGGGAAAGGATGATGGGTTGAGTAAGGGTCCTGAGAGAGCTAGGAGGTGGGCTCCTGAGCACAGGCGGAGAAGTGGAATGAGGGAGGAGGTGGGTGGGGTGGGCAGCTCTGAGCTGAGGACTGAGACATTGAGGACGGGAAATAGAAGAAGGTTTGAAGTGGAAGAGAGTTGGCCAGGGAAACTGGGCAGCACTGAGGACTTCCAGGAGGTTGGTGGCTGTGACCTTTCAGGGGCAGCACTGGGTGATTTTTCTCCAACAGTCGCCAGTGGCCTGGGTGTGGGGTCCAGAGACCGTGGATGGATAGGGCTATGGCAGAGGTGCGGAAAAAAAAAAAAAAGAAAGAAAGAAAAAAGACAAAGGTCAGGAGACCCAAGGGATCACACACAGAATCTAGGCTGCTTAGGAACAACGAGAGGGCACGGGGAGAGGAGCCAGTGGAACAGAGGCTCCCAAGAGCTGGCTGAGATGGCACAGTGGAAGTGGATGACCGAGAGCTGGACGGCTGGTGCTCATCAGTAGATTTCTGGAGATGGAGAACTTCTGATTGATGATGTAGCTGAGGGTGTGCTGTTGGCGGTGGGATAGCAGACCGAAACGGAGGAGGCACTTAAGAGGCAATGGGACCTGAGAAGCTAGGGTGTGGCTGGATTAGCCAGGTGTAGGATTGTGGCAGGAGGTCAGGCAATGGGGTGAACAAAACTGGAGCCACAGAGTCTCCACTGAGTAAGGGAGAGAGGCCAGGAGACAACAGGATGATGGAGGGGTGTGAGGTGGGGCAGGGAAGATGGTGGAATAAAACAGCATAAGCCTCAGTGGGCCCGTGCTTCTCACAGAGTCTGGGGAGCAGTGGTCTGGGAAGCCGCATCCGGGAACGAGCAGGGCACCCTCCTACCTCCTGAGCCTAAGGAAGGGGTGCAGGAGGGAGGTCAACAGCACCCTCCAGGGCGGGGGGCTCTGAAAAGGGGTCTGATGCCATTTCCTGGGCTGCAGAGAGGCTGGATGGCTCACCCTTTTCCAAATGTGCCCAGCTCTCAACCTAGGCTCTTCCATCCACCTGCCATGTCCCCCCACCTCAGCTCCCCACTCCCACTTCCAGCTCCCCAAATCCTGCCGGTAACTAAGGTCCAGCTGAAAATCTGCATGCGCTGTGGAGTTTTCCCAGGTTTCCCAACGCCTTTTTATTACGCTCAGCAGACACTGTCCTGAAGCGCAACACCCAGCTGAGCTCCCTGAGGGCGGGGGCGGGGCTTATCATGACCGCGTCCCCTGCCCCCAGCACCAGGTCTCAGACACAGAAGGTTTATAATTCCTTAACAAATAAAGCAATATGAAAACAAATTTCATATTTGTTCCAGGATGAAATGCTGTATGTGGTAAACCACGTTTAAGGCAGGCATGCAGCTGAATAATAATACCTCACAACCGAAAACATTTTAAATTTTGATACCCGAATTTTAATTGGTTTTTAACAATTTTTTTGTTTTAAAAATGAATCAGAATCATTTTTCAAAATAAAATGTGGTAAACTGAAATACATAGCACCACAGAAAATGGGAGGAAAAGCCACTTTATATAATAACCTTCTCTCATGCAATTTCTGAGCCATTCCGTTCAATTAACACAGGGAACTCTTCCGGTCAGAGGCCACCAATCTCGGGGCTCTGACAGTTTCAGTGAGCGGGGGTAACAATAGGTGCTTGTATTGCAGCCTGGTGGCGGAATCACCCTGGTGCAAGGATTGACTTGGGGCTGTCTTATCTGCTGAAAACGGCAGAACAGTCAGTATTCTGGAAGCAGCTGCCATTTAAACTGACAGTTGCCCCATTTTATTGCCATGCCCTATTTTAAAATTACCTCTTGGAACTCTGATAAAGTGCAGAAACGGAGGAGGAATGAAGCACTGCTGGCTTTGCCCAAGACACAGGTATAATATCCATTTGCTCCACTAATACCATTGGCAGTCTCCAGCAAGGTTTGCCCACAAAGGGGCCTGCGCACCAGCTATTCCAATGTACCTACAATCCTATATAATAAAAGGCTAATATGCAAGTTGACCGAATGGCGGAATGCCAGCTTGCTATAGCGTGCACTGACCACCAGGGGGCAGATGCTCAACACAGGAGTTGCCCCCAAGGGCTCATGGCTGGTGAGCGCAGCAGTGATGGCGAGAGCCTCTCCCGCGTCCATGGCAGTGCTAAGGATGTTCGATTGATGGCTTACAGTCGGACATCCCCCAAGGGCTCCCAGTCTCTGAGATGTGCAGGCCAGGCTGAGGGACCCCCTCTGAGTGCACGAATTTTGTGCACCGGGCCTCTAGTCTTATCATGAAAGATCCAACGCAGTCTGGAGAGTGATCCGGCAGAACGTCCAGTCACAATAAGATGACTTCTGTTACGAAGGATAGTGAATTCTGAGTCGACTTGTGGGCCCTTCTGAGCTTCCTCGGTCCACGAGAGCTGCCACCCAGCTGTCCTATGTCTTTGTGTTCTTGCCTACCTGGGACAAAAGGAACTACCAGAGCTTTACAGAAGCCAGCTGTCCCTTTGCAGAGTGGTATGCCAGGACAGGAATGCTCTCTCCAGGGCAGAGATTTCCAAGGTGTTGATTATAATTGACGAATCTTCAAGCCCAGACTGGCCACTGCACACAGGCAGCCCTCACCAGACTACTGACCTCTCAACAATTTCAGGCAAGGTCAGGGAGTGTTCATTCTTCCAAGTAACAGCATGACCTTTCTGCTCTCGCTCAGGGGGAGGAGTCCTGTTCTGGCTGCTATGGCTTTGTCGCTCTGACCTCAACATGTGCTCATGCCTACAACACCCTTGCAACTGTCAGCCACTGAACATTCATTGAGCTTCTATGTGGTGGCCATTAGGAATGCGACAACGAACGCTCCTGCTCTTGAGCAGCGCTAGCCTAAGGTAGAGGCAGAGAGGAAGGTGTGTCTCTCAAGGTAGATTTGAACCCAGAGGGTGTGATGGCAATTCAAAGGAGGGACAAGAGCAGAGTCACCCGACCCCCCAGGAAAAGCTTTGGAAATTCTTCCCAGAGCAAGTGCCCTCAGAATTGAAGGTCAGGCAATCAGGGCCTTGAGTACCTTGCTAGTGTATTTGAACATGATCCCAAAGACAATGGAATTTATTTATTAAAAAAAATATTTTTTATTGATTTCAGAGAGGAAGGGAAAGGGAGAGAGAGAATCATTGATCAGTTGCCTCCTGCATGCCCCCTGCTGGGGATCGAGCCCGAAACTCTTCAGTCCCCAGGCTGACGCTCTACCCATTGAGCCAAACAGGCTAGGGCCACTAAAGAATTTTTAATAGAGTGACAGGATCCAATTTGCTTCTAGATGATCATTCTTTTTCTTTTTTAAATATATTTTTATTGACTTTTGATAATAAGGAAGAGGGAGAGAGAGACAGAAACATCAATGATAAAAGAGAATCATTGGTCCGCTACCGCCTGCACGCCCCCTACTGGGAACCCCTTGACTGGGAATCAAACCATGATTTGCTCAACCACTGAGCTACACCGGCTAGAGGATCATTCATCCTGCAGCCTGAAAGACTGGAAGGAAGAGATGAGGTGAAGACAAAGGGACCATGGAAATTACTCCCTACAACCATCCAGGCAGAAAAAGACAGACCCTGGAAAGGGAGGTGCTGGTGAACAGATTCAAGAGAGAGGAGATAAGACAGTCCAGCTTCAGAGTCTGATTACTGTGAAGTGTGAGGAGCAGCAGGGGGAGGAGTCTTAGATAATTTCCAGAATTCTGCCTTGGGCAGAAATAGATTGAAGAAGAGGAACAATTTGAGGGCAGAGGATGACGTATCCAGCACCTGGAGTCTGAGGGGCCCTCGGGGCACACCAAGGTGAACGGATCAACAGCTAAAATGGAAAACAAACTCAAATGAAAATTCCCACAGACCCGCCCTGGTCAAACTGTGGGCTGTGCACTCCGTCTCTGTGAGGTACATTTCAGGCTGAAGACGCTGTGGGCAGAGCAGCCTTATTACTCAGGTGAACCTCGAGGGAGCAGAATCTGAGCCAGAGTCAAGAGGGCGCTGTGACAAACACCGAGCCAGGTGTTAGAGATGACTCACTGCCTCCCAGGGCGGGCAGACAGAACCAGCGTGTGCTTGCGTGAGCTGTCTCCTCCGCACTGGGGCCTCGGGACAGGAAGAAGGGAGGCCTGACCCACAGGAATCTGACAGTGGATGAGCAGAAGTTAGAGGAAATTAACAGTGTGACTTCCGGAACGCATATGCCCGTGCCAAGTCCTGCCTGCTGCCGTGACACTGCTAAGGGTGCTGGTGGGTTGACACTGACAGATTAATGGGAGAATAACTCCCTCAGAGCTGTTTGAAAGAGGAGAAGCTGAAGATTTCACAGACAGGATAGGCTGAATAAATAGGTAGTGAAAGGAATTGTGCAAATATACGCAGGTGGTAGAAAAACACACAATGCAAATCAAGCCTGGCTTGATTGCCTATTGTATTGCAAAGCATTGTATTGTGGGTTATGTATGGCCAGTATCTGGGAAACAAAACCTCTTCCTGGCCCATGGGGTGTTGTCTTATTTGTGTTTTGGACTTGACCACAATCTGAAGCAGGGCTGCCCAAGATCTTTCTGTAACCAGGGAGATGGTCTATATGTGCGTGGTCCAATATGGCAGCCACAGACCTCATGCGGCTACCGAGCATGTGAAATGTGGCTAGTGGGACCAAGGAATGACTGACTTCTAAATTTTATTTTAATGCATTTAAATTTAAAGTTAAATAGCCCCATGTGCTAGTGGCCACTGTACTGGACAGCTCAGTTCTAGATATTTGTTGCCCTGATGTATGGATGGATATTCTGACTTCTTAAGCCACTGCAGGTTACTTGAAGAGGCTTTATTGTAGCCTTCAAAGTTTGTGTGGAGAAACATATGATGAAAATGTCTATGTTGTGTAAGCGCCTTCACCTTTGCCTTACCTCACTTTCCTGGAGATCCAGGTGATCTCGCTGATGTAAACACCCTGGCTCTGGCAGGCCTGGGGCAGAGCCAGCTGCTGCTGGGATCAGGTGAACTGCCTCCTTCCAAAGTAAGGCTGGGTCCTTGTGACCTGCAATCTAAATACTTAGTTGCTCTGTTGATGATGGTGAAAGGATGATAATCCTTCTCCTATTAGCAGAGCAAATGGTGCTCTTGAAAAATGGAGATCTCGTCTCTACTTTCTTTGCCAATGAAGTAAATGCAGTGACCATGTGTCCTTAGTCTCTGATGTCTGAACATCCCTTCCAGCAAGGATACAGGATCTTGTAAGATGAGAAGGGCCCAGGATGTCTCTTTTCATAGAAGGCTGCCGTCCCCAGGTCCTGGGCTAATCATTTTCATCATTTTCTATGGGGAAATCTGGACCCCAGTCCCTTCTCTGTGAACATGCCGGTGCCCTGTCTGTCTCAGCCAGCTCCTCTAGACCAGCAGCTGTCCCGGGGAAATGAGTTCCTGCTCATATGGAGAGACCGCTTCATTTTTCAGTCTACTAACTCATCCAGCTTCCAGGTGGTTATGTGGAGCTGATGTTTACTTATTTCCCTGTTAAATTCTAATCCAATTAAACAGTTCAAAAGGTTGCATGTAGCTTTGAAAAGGGTCTAAAATGAAGTTGCCACTTAGGTTGGCTTGTAGAAATCTGGCCCGGGGCTGAGCTGAGGGGGAAGAAGGTATTCTAGAGCAGTGGTCGGCAAACTCATTAGTCAACAGAGCCAAATATCAACAGTACAATGACTGAAATTTATTTTGAGAGCCACATTTTTTCAATGTAAACTTCTTCTAACGCCACTTCTTCAAAATAGACTCGCCCAGGCTGTGGTATTTTGTGGAAAAGCCACACTCAAGGGGCCAAAGAGCCACATGTGGCTCGCGAGCCGCAGTTTGCCGACCGCTGATCTAGAAGCATCAGAACCTGCTCCTCCACTGACATCGTTGGAGCATCATTTGCAAGAATAGTTGAACACCAAGGCAATTTATAATGTAGCCTCATGTTAGTATGACGTTCAAGCGTCTCACTCGTTCTCATAATGATCCCATGAGATAAGCATGATAACAAGTATCTCCTCGGTGGGACACTGAAGTGCTTAGGAGAGCGGTTTGTGCCTGAATTCACGCTGCAATGTGGGACAGAGCTGGCCCTTGGTGATAAGTGTTCTTTCTTCTAGGCCACACCACCAACTCACTGTAGTTAGGAGGCACCACTCCACAGATCATCTCAGCATAGGCACCATCGTCACTGCTTTCGCTTAGATTTAGATTGAACACAAGCTCTGCCTGACCAGAGCTTAAAGCCACTGGTTGTCATGAGGGAGTCATGTCATAATGCAGTGGCCACCATGTTAACTGTGCATTTGGGGATCTGCCCACCTCTAGGCAGGTGTCGGAAATTATAGCTTGATTACTTGATGGTAAATGCCTCTGTTACTTGACAGTAAATGCCTCACTTATTCCAGGCTCATCAGAATTTGACAGTCTGAGGCTGGGTTAAGGAATGGGAATTACAGTACATGTCAAATTGCAATGCGTATGTGTTAAGTGATGGGAACTGCAATCTGTGTCAAAATTTGGTGGTGCCTCGCTTCACGTCATGACTGCACAGTGGAAAATGTCCATGGATTAGGCAATCCGCTTTCTTTTTTTTTCTTTTTAATATACTTTATTGATTTTTTTTTTTACAGAGAGGAAGGGAGAGAGATAGAGAGCTAGAAACATCGATCTGCTGCCTCCTGCACGCCCCCCACTGGGGATATGCCCGCAACCCAGGTACATGCCCTTGACCGGAATCGAACCTGGGACCTTTCAGTCCGCAGGCCGACGCTCTATCCACTGAGCCAAACCGGTTTCAGCGATCCGCTTTCATACTACCCACTCAGTCGGAGAGTGAACTTGCCTTCAGAAACCAGAGGTAAAACATTCCTTAGAGTTTTTAGGCACAGAAATCTCTAGAAGGAAATTACTCAGGAGGATGTTCACGTAGGGAAGAGGGCTTTGGTTAGGTTTAAACAGCTGCTCTTTCTCCTGCCCTTTTCTGATTGACCAAGGATCTTTTGCACTCTAGTGCCTGATGTGGCTTCTAATCCACGGAGCTCCAGAAACTGGATGGGTCTGCCTGGGTTCTCTTGGCAAGATGCCAATGTTCTTTTTCAGAGCCTCCTCTAGGAGACTAGCTCCAGAACTCCCTGGTAAGGAGAATCCTGTAGAAGGAGCTTTGATACATCCTTCATTCCCCCAGGATTTGAGATATAGCAGGGCAGGCCCAGACTATGAAGGTTCAAGAACAACCAGCTCTTCACAAACATTTAGGTTGGGATCCAAACCTGGGATGGGAATTCTCCAAACCAAGCCATGATCCTGGGGCCTGAGGATTTCTAGGATCTGGTCTGAGTCTCATAAGGGAGCTTTGGCTTCACTCGTGCCTAGCAAACATTGAAGGATGGAGCCAGGAGGGATCAACGTTATGAGCACACAAGTCAGATGGCTGTTGAAATGTTGCGTTCGGTGAAATCTCTCACCTTGCCCTTCCTGCGCCTTTGTATCCAGAGGCAAATCCTCTAGTGTCCCCCAAGGAATACCTGTCATACAGAGAGCCAAGCAGGGGTGAGTTTCACTGTGGAAAATTCTGATTTTATCACTCTTCTTGATAGAGAAGATGCGACCTTGAAGACACTTGTACAATCAAGGCCCCAACTCTTGGAAAAAAATTAGGATTATGTAAATAATGTTGTTTTGAGTTCTCTGACATTGAATACTCCTGTCCTTATACTTTAGAATAGAAATTGCCAGTTTTATGCATTTTTATTACCTATTTTTGTCTTTATTTCAATAATTACTTTTATATTGACAACTATGTCCTTTGTAGATGTGGTCTGAGTGTTTTGCAATGATGATTTAAAGAATGAGTAATTTTCACAGCTGAAGAAGAAAAAGACAGGAATCTTGTTACCAGCTTGTCCCCCAAATAAGTCTGTGAAGAGGAGCATGAAACGTCAAGTCCTGGAATATTTCAAATGCATGAGCATTGCCATACAAAACAGCCATGACTGTGTACTTGGGTCTTTGCATGAAAATGGAAGAACCCTGCTGCTCATTGCTTAATAAATCCAATCTAGGGAGATTGCTATATGCTCCCTATTTGACTTAAATTTACATTACTTAAAAAAGAAACTTGTCCTTGATATTTGTTCTTAAGTACAAAAATATAAGAAGCTACCTTAATGCTAAAAATGTGTTGTTCTAGCCAGACTAGATTTAATTTTTGGATTAATCTCCCTCCCTAAGTTTCATCAGCATCAGGCATCACATTTTGTCCTTAAGTAACAGGAAAGATCCAGGCAACATGTGCTTCTCAGGCTGCCAATATTGTGAGATAGTCTCTGTCACCTTCAGACTAGGAGGAATCTTTTATCGTGTGAGTGTATGTTCCTTAATAGGGAGTATAGATCTCTCCCAGGAATGCGGCTACATCCATGAACATCAATCACTGATGTTTTTCAGGTGTCCTTTGAACATTAAATAACCACAGTGTGAACATCATAGATTAGAGAAGAAATCCCAACAAGAAGTTGATTGATATCAGGTATCCAGGACCTATCTCAGGGATCCACACTGCCAATAGAAAAGAGAGTCCATCCTCTAGAGTATGTTTCAGACATAAAATATTAAATAAGATTTCATAAAAGGCATATTACTCATCTTAAATCAATTCACCATGCTAACAATGGGTGTTGAATGCCACTTGTGGTATTCAGCTTACATAGGATAAGGAAGATTCTTACACAGATAAGCGCTTACACATGAAATATGACCCTACAGCTCCATGGTTCAGAGCACCCTCTCTGGGCTCAGACTGCCTGCAACAGAATCCCTACCCTACCACATACTGGCTGTAAAATCCGAGGTGAATTTTCTTAACTTTTCTAAAGCTCAGTTTTCTCCTCCATAAAATGAGGCAAATAATATAGAGAGGTTTAAGGAAATTAAATAAGCTAATATGTATAAAGTACCTAACACAGTGTGAACATTGTAAGCACTCAAATAATGGTAACTACTAACTACTACTGTTACTGTCATCATTCTCATATTGCTATTATATTATATTGCTCTTTTTATTTACTATTGTCATCCTAGACACAAATATTTGAACAATGGCTAGTTATTATGGGGTGCAGTTATTATTGCACTTTACTCTCTTCATTTAAAAGAAAAACTGGATTTGCAATGCAGTGGGTTAGACTATAAGGAAAGAAGTGGGAGGCCGACCCAGGGTGAAGAGGAATCATGTGGGGGCGGGGGTGGTACCCAGAATGGGAACTCCTGCCCTTGCCGCTGCCTGCCCTGACCTTTAACCTTTAGGATTCTTCAACATCTCCTTTTTGTGCAGGCCTTTTCCCCAAGTAAAACACACACACACACACACCAGCAGGAGAATGTCTTCCAGAGTTCTAAGTACCTGTTTGGAAGATGACCTGTTTGAAAACGAGGTTCTCTCCACATTTGTCTCTTGCCCCCCAAACTGATCTCGTTTCTTCTCACTTGAGTCTCTTCTGTAGTCCTGTCCTCTCAGACAAGCCTGGAGAACAAAAGAGGGTGGGTTTTTGTTGTCATCTTGGGTCTATGACTAGCTTTGGTAACCTCATGCTTCCTATTGTGAAGAACGTGAACTAACTCACAAAATAAATACACAATGTGCATCTGCAGGGTTGATCAAAACCTGTTACCAAGGATGAACACTCTTGCCCAGGCATCACTCCCTCCTCCCTTTGCCCAAAATGCCAGGTGAAACATGTTAGTCATTGCTTTCATAAATTCAAACAACAAATACACTGAGAGGCATTTTGTCAAATATTTACCCAACAATTGCCTTCCCAAGGAAGGAAGTACCTAATGTACCATATTAACATTGCTTTCTGGTCTCTTTCTCTTCATACTAGTAGCTCCTCCTTCATACTCACCTACACTCTCCTCTGTCGCTTGGATTTCACTCTCGTTACAGGAGAAGAATTTTCCTACGTGAGACCTTTAGCACATGCTGTTTCTTCCACTGGGAATGCCTTTCACAGGATGTTCTCCTGACAAATTAAGAACTAGCTGGGTGGCATCTCAGGTTCCCCCTGCCTCACTCACTACTCTTCCCCAGGCCAAAGTAATTGCTCCTTTATACATATAAAGCTTGAATTATGCGATTTCGCCCCTATTATATTTATATTTTGAGCCTGTTTCTCCTGCTGATCAGTGAGAACCCTCATGGTAAGGACCATTTCTTATCTTTTGAATCCCCCAACATCTAGCATTTAATTTTAACTGAATTGCGTTTTTGTCCAGGAGGAAAGTAATCCCCAAATGTTATGAAAACATAATAAAAATAATAATTTTTTTTTCATTTAAAAAAAATGAAATGAAAATCTACTTCCAAAATATTTCTCCTCCAGTACGGGGACTGGACAAACCCAAGAATATCATGTGTTATGGGGATTTCAACTGATGATTTAAATACCCCCAAAGAATAAAACTTCTTAGAGCATTTCTAGGTTTGTAGAGCTGTGACTGACTTCACCATGGCCCCACCACAGCCAAATTATCCACTCTCATAGTAAAGAAAGGCCGTGTAAAGACCGACAGTATAGTTTCTAAACTAGGCCTGACATGTCCGCCTTCCTGGCTGGATTGAGAAAGGAAAGATTTCTTGGGCATTTTTTGACTTCTGTTGGAAAAGCATCTGCTTCCTTGACTTGCCAGGGTTTCCTGCCACGGGGAAAGCCTAATATTATGCTACAAGGTTAAGAACAGACATGGCCTGATATTAACCAAACATTTCCCACTTGGCAAACCAGGGAGTCAGTTACACTCTGCTTCTCAACTGAGTTGCAGGGGAAGCACTGGCCTCCAGGCTCACGCATGGTGGCCAGTTGGTTACCTGCCACGCGTGGGATCCCGGCTTCCCAAGAGAAATGTGCAGTTTCACCCGCCTTGCTTGGAAAGGGTGAACACTCCAAAATGGTTGTTTTTCTTTCTCACCGTTAATCTTATCTTCAAAAACTATTCCATATAGACAGTAAGCCACTGTGAGAAATCCTGGGCAGTGTTTGTTTTCATAAATAATTTAAACCGAAAACTCAAAAAACACTGGACAGAAACTATATAATAAATAAGATAAGCACCAAAGAGAGTTTAGCTGGAGAGTTTAGTAAAGTTTAGTAAAGTTTAGCAAAGTACGGGCCTCTTTTTTTCTGTTCCTTCTACAATGACTTGTGATCCGAGCCCCGGTTTGGGAGGAGCCCTGGCTTGGCCCATTGTTTCCTGATGCGGTAGATGTCTGTGATACCCTACTGGTATCAAAGGAGCAAGAAAATGCTGATGGGCTGAAAGTGGAGGAACCCGTCTTAGCTAATGCTCGCAGGACCCAGGCAGATTTTGTGGGATGAACAGAATTCTTGTGGGCTGAGTGTTTTTTGAAAATTCTCTCCAAGAATGCATGCGACTTAAGTATTTCTTTACCAAAAGGGGATGAGGAATGGAATGGTTTGCAATGCTGAAAAAAATGTTTTTCTCTTCTGGTTCCTGATCCCTTCTCTCAGAGAGGAGAAGAGAGCAAACCAGTGGCAACATAGGTGCTTCCAATTATTTTCTTTTGATCCAGCCAAGCAGTCTTTCTGTGTAAATCAAACATTAAGCCTCTCAAAGCCACAGCTTTACTGAGGAGAAGGAACAAGGGGACAGAGCCAAGTCCAGGCTTCCAGTCCTAGAAACAGCAAGAATCCAGCCCTGCTCTACCCAGGGGCTAGTTTTCCTGTTATGTGTAAATGTCAATGATGTTTTTGTTGTTGCCGCTGACGTTGTTTCTGCTGGGGGGGGGGGGGGGGGGGGACCTGAAGTGACAGGAGCAGAGGAGTGTGACATCACGGGATGCGGAGAAATGGATTTGTAATACACAGTCACCAGGGGCTCCCCTTACTCAGAACTTTCAAATTTTTCCCTTTCAAACTCACATGCCTGGAGCTAGGTTGCTATAAATAAATTTCTGTTCGTGTGACGTAACTGGCTGGGGCCAGTCTTGAAGCTGAAGGAGTGTCAGGTGATTTCTTATTCCTTCCTTTTGGGGGAGGATCAGGGCTTCCTCCTTCGCTCTTTCTTGGTATTCCTCCTACCCACCTGCCCCTCCCCACTGCCCCTTGAGCTCATCCCTCTGACTACGGCTCATGCAGACAGGCTGCCTTCTGTGAGAAGCCACCACTGTGGGGGCAGAACACAGAAGGTGCATCTACGCCTGTGGGGGATGACGTGGGTTTCGTGACTCACTGTAACTCAATCCTGGTAAACACAACAAACCCCAGCTCTGCCACTTTCTAGCATCGTGACCTTGGGCAGCTGACTAACTCCATTGATTCTCACTCCCCTCATCTGTCAGAGGGGCATGTGAGATGGCCCCGTGCTGCCAGAGTGTTGGGGAGCCCGAGGCACTGTTGGTCAGATGCTTAGCAGAGTGACTGGCTCATGGTGCGTGCCCAATAAAAGACACTCATCATCACCACCACCATTTTGATCTTAAGAGTATTTTAATTGTTTCCAATCCTGTTTCTTGGTTTACTTCTATTTCTGAAGTCAGCCTTTGCCAAATAATGTGACTCTGATTTTGGTCACGGAAGAAGAAAGACTCTTTCTGTTCAGGCCTGGACATCATCCTTGTTTTTCTGTCCTGGAAGTAGACATGTGTTTCTAGAGCCCAGCCAGTTGAGGAGAACCTGTTTAGTCACTCAGGTGCCCCCTGGAAACCACCTTTTCTGCAGCATTACAGCTTTCTGAATCAACAGGGATGCTCAAAGCTTCTTCTGTTTCTTTTATAACCAGCCTCCTCTTTTACCTGTCCTCCTGGTGCCTTAAGAAGCCATCAGCGAACCACAGGAACACTTCCCAGCCTCATAGCTGTAGAATAAAAACCATCCTAAGACCCAGCTCTACATCTCAGTCAACAGTGGCCCTGGTCAAGGTTATTGTTCCTCAAAACTCCGCAAGCATTTTGGCAAGTGCCTTTAATTGGTTCTTTTTGGCTGTTATTCTTTTGATCTAACATGCATAATCCAGAGTTTGGAGTTTTAATGATCACTGGTGACATGATTAAAATTCATTAGTTTTGAGAGGTTTTAAGTAATCAAAGGTGTAAAAACAGTTTGATGTGATATTCCTCTCAAATGACTTGATTTTCTTGTTCTAGCCAAGAAAAGTAGAAAAAGACACACCTCAGAGGTGAGCAAGAAGGAAGGGAAGCTGAATTATCTCCATTCATTCCTTCAACCTTCTGAGTGGACGGTTCCAAACCCTTACCACCAGGCATAGTCACCTACCATGCCCTTGAACAAGTCTGTATCATGGTCAGTGTTTGATCTGTACTTGAAGGAATTAGGACGAATAAGTGACATGAGATGAAACCCATTTGAACACATTAGATTATGGAAAATCATTCCAAAATGCTAAGTGTAATCTTTCTCTCCAGCTTTCAGTGGACATTAATGGCTAAATTTCTGCCTCGAGGTACATAAACACATTTGACTAAAAGAAGAAGGAAAAAAAAAAAAAAAGCTATGCAGCATGAACACCCTTGAAGAAATAGAGCCAAATTCTGAGATGGCATATAATTATGTACTAGTTACCAGATTCTGAAATAGCATGTAATATGCCAAAGAGATGTTTATTTCCTCTTGTGTTTTCAGAAGGGTCCCACCCAACCACTGAAAGGAGTAGCATCAAAATAACTCAGGGTGGGCTGGACCCTCTCCTGCTGCTAGCACGCAGACCTGCACAGGCACTGCTAATTTGGTGCATACCAACCCTTGGCATATTTTAGGATGTAGCAGGAATAGTGTATACGGGAGGTTTCTAAGGGCTTCAATTTGAGCCAGTTCATTTGAGCCAGTCAAACACAGGAAGGGATGTGTGGCAACAGTATATGATTTAGGAGTCACACCTAGTTATTAGGTCTTACACTATTTGTACACCCAGAAATGGGAACTTCCTAGTGTTCACGCAGGTCCTGGCACTTGGAGTGAAAGCGGCAATTTCTACAAGTAACTAACCAAGTTCATCAATGACCCAGGGTTTTAGTATCCACCCAATGCAAAGTCTGCCTTAGCAAATTATCTGATTACACATAGGTGATCTATGGACCAACTTATCAAGGGGCCATTACAGCCATGCGATTGATTCTTAACCCCTTACTTGAAATCCTTTCTGGAACAAGGCAAGGAATAGATTAAATAATCTAACTCACTGCGGTTCCCTTTAAAGTATTTTCTGTGGGTTGCTATATACTTACTTCGACCAGTGCTCAGGATGTCTTAAAGACAACCTGGTTTATTTTTTTGCAGACCTTGTGGTGAGTGGCTTGGAAGCTGCTCCACTGAGGGTGGATTTGTCTTGTAGGAATAGTTACAAGTCATCTGGATCTACGTCTGATAGCAGAATTGGTGGTCTAGTTTAGGAACACTGGCTCTCATCCATGATAAGGTGTTTGGTTCAACAGAGAAGAATAAGATTCCACCCCTGCCCTTAAGAAGCTATGGTCCATTTTGAGAGGAAGTCACACAAAAGGCAGTTTCATAAGCTCTGGGAGAGAGGTATGAAAAGGGTGCTGTGGTATTGAAGTGACAGAAATGTTTTAAAATCGACGGTGGTGATAGCTGCAAACTTGGTGAATTTATTGAAAATCATTACATTATACACTTAAAACAGGTGAATTTGTAATATGTAAGTTATAACTCACTGAAGTTTTTTTTTTTTTTTAAGGTGCTATAGGAGTACTGAGGTTCCCTTTGACTCTAAATTAAACTGGACTCCTCACCATCCTTGTCAAGAGAGTAAAGTAAAGAAGGGTGAAGAAGAGGTTAGAGACATGATTGAGTTCAGGGGTCTTGCTGTGGTTCTTGGGTCTTGGACCCAACCTTAAGTGAGGGAAACAACCGAAGGTTTTCATGCATTCCAATGGCATAGTCAAATTCACATTTTAGATAGATTTCAAGAAAGCAGGCTGGAGGCAAGGAGACCGGTGATAAGGATATTGTAATAGTCTTGGAGAGAAATGATGGAGGTTGAAACCAGGGTGGTGGCAATAGGATAAAAAGGGAGGCACAAGGTCATGAGCTTTTCAGTAAACTTGGCCGGAGCTGGCGATAGTGGGATGTGCGTGGTGAGGGAGGAGGAGTCGGGGCAGGTTTAGGCCACTATCACCAGGCAGGGAATAGAGAGGAGGGAGGCAGGAGGAAGGATATGTGGAGTGCAACCGTGGTCATGCTGAACTTGAGGTGCCTATGCGACATCCAGATGGAAATGTCCAACAACAGTGTGCATCGGATCCTGACACTTTGGGAAGACTCGGGTTACAAGTTATTAGTATATGAGTGGTGGTTAAAAACATAGGAAGGGATTTGCCCGGCTGGTATGGCTCAGTGGTTGAGCATCGACCCCTGAGCCAAGAGGTCCCTGACCTGATTAGATTCCCAGTCAGGGCACATGCCTGGGGTTGTGGGCTCCATCTCCGATGGGGGAGCGTATGGGAGGAAGCTGATCGATGTATCTCTCTCATCAATGTTTCTATCTCTCTATCCCTCTCGCTTCTTCTCTCTCTAAAACCAATAAAAAAATATTTTAAAACAACATAGGAGGGGATGAGATGGATCATGGAGACCTAGCGAATTAGAAAAAAATTGGGTGGAGGATGGAAAACTGGGGGAATTAACATTTGAGGGGTGGGAAGAAGAGTGAGAGAGAAACAGAAGGAAAATCTGGAGAGTGTGATGTCGTAATGCCAAAGGAGTAATGTTTCAAGAAAAAAAAGTGTCAAATGTAGATAAAGCTCCAGAAAACAAAGGCTAAAAATGTGAGCTTTGAAAAAAGTAAATAAGTTAAAAATAGTGATGATAACAGAGGGAGATGATGGACAAGTGAACATGTTGTGGTGTGTCATCCTTTGTTCCTTTCTTTCTCGCATTCCCCCTCTCCAGCTATCAGCAAGATGTCTGCGTTGCTTCTATTTCCAGGGTCAGGCCACTTCCTGCGACCTCGACTCCTACCGTTCTGGCTGAGCCACCAGAATTTCTCTCCTAAATTTTCCATTGTAGTTTCCTTACTAGTTTTTCTGCTGCTTCTCTTGCCCCTTTCAGACCTTTTCCCATACAGCAGCCAGAGAGATCTTTTAAAAATGTAGATCGGATCATACCGCTCCTCTGCTTAAAGTCATCCAATAATTCAAAAAAGAAAAAAGAAAGAAAATTATCCAATAATTCTCATCGCGATCAGAATAAACTCCAAATACCAAGCTTTGTCCTGAAAACACAACGTGGCCCACACTCGCCCTTGGTCCATGTGTTTCAGCCGTTCTGGCCTTCTTTTGTTTCCTCCAATGCTCCAAGTTAGTTCCCGCCTCAGGACCTTTGCACTCGCTTCCCTTCAGCTCCGGATGTTCTGGCTGGCTCTTTCCCATCACTTACCTGCGCAGCCAAAGTTACTTCCTCAAAGAGGACTTTCCTGCCTGTTTAAAGGAGTATCACCCCCACCCCCGTTAGCCCTGTTTTATCTGCCTCATTATATTCATCAGTAACGGAAGTGATCTTACATATTTATTTACTTGTGTATATTATTTGTTTCTCGATTCTGGAATAAGAATGCTGGGAGAAAAGGGACTTTGCTCAGGACATAGTAGGCACTTAAGTATTATTGTTTATAAGAACAGTGTTGAAAGTGCTCTTATGAATAAGAACAGTGTTGAAAGCCCAACAGAGATTAGAAAATGAAACTGCAGGGGCTCTACGCCACACACAGTTGTGTGATTTTTGTTTTTCAACGGAGACCATCAGACAAGATTGATTTTCTTATGTGCCTGTTCTGAAGACAATTTCAAACAAGTGTTTCAAAACGTGGACCGGGTGGCAGAGGCATCTTGGTGAAAAGGAGATGCACTCCCAGCATCATCAGTTCGAATATTTATGTTCTCACTTATTGTATACAAATTCCCTCCATTTCATAGTCTTGTAGGTAGGTGTGTTGCCAAGTTGCGAGAGAAATCTGCTGACTCCATTTCCAGCCCCAATGCTAAGCTGCGTTACACGGGTGAAATCAGGTTACTGAGATAGGTCTGGTTTCCTTGGTGACCTGGGAGGTTCAGTTATATTTGAAATTGCTAAGGAGGAGAAGAACCTGATAACAGCAGTTCTGTGTCTTCCTTAGGGAAGGAGCACTTTTTGATCCTTAGTTGATCGAGGCTGACGACATGCCTCCTGGGTTGGTGAGGGTTGACCTCCGGGCCAGCGCCAGCCAGCCAGAGGGCTGAATGACATTTCCCAAGTTGGTCCTATGCCATCGCTGGGTAATGGCATCATGACTCCTCAGGCTCTCTGTTTTGTTTTTGGCAGGTAAACGCTGTAACTAGGGTGACGAATAGCTAGCTTAATGTGGAATGTGCTCACCCTCTTTCATCTGGCAGGATGACAACGAAGGGCCAAGTCATTTTATAAATAGTAGGGCAACCCAATTTACTCCCTAATGTCTTTTTCCTTGGTAGCTGGTTTATCACATTTAAGCCCTAATGTCATTTGTTGGCAAGGTTTGTGTGCCAAGCTCTGTGCTAAATACTTTTAAAAGGTTATCTCATTTTGTTCCTATGACAGTATTAGGAGGTGGGTACTATTATTATCCTCCTTTTATAGACGAGGAAACGGAGACTCAGAGGTACAGTGGCTTTTCGGGATCACACGGCTTGTAAGTGGTGGGTTTGGGGTTCCAGAAAACTGTTGCTGCTGAGGCTGTCTGCTGAATTCTCTCCTAATACTGTAAATGAAGGTGGAAGGTAACTCTTGTTTTCTGCAATTACTGTACCTGATATTCAGACTCCACCTTATGCTGCATGTCCCGCAGAGACTGAGCATCGCTGAGGAACTTCTGTCTGTCCCTTGCTTCATGCAACATGATTCTTAATCCCTGACCTGCATATAAAGGAGAAATAAATGCGCTGTGACAGAACCCTTTGTTACTTTGCCATATTTGGAATTAGTATAATTGCGTTCATTCCCGTTATTAATCTAATTTCCATTGTTTGAAAGACACAGATGCTCCTTTCAGACTCAAGGGACTCTTTGTATTGGTGTGGATGCCCTTACCACCCTCCTGTTCTGGGCATAAATAATGCAGCCATCAGCTGGCTTTGGTGATCCTGTCTTGGTTAGTCACAAGCAGGTCTACAAAGTGACAAAAAAGAAAACCCAAGAACCTAGCCAAGTTATCAATGACTGAAGTTATGAGCCCCTGGGAACTGAAAGTCATGTATTCAACAATTATTGCACCCCTAATTCCAACCCAGGCACTATGCTGGGCACAGGCGTATATAGCACTGGGCAAGATGAACATGGCCCCTGCCCTGAGGAGCTTACGGTCTAGGGAGAGAAGGCTGACACTGAATAAGTGAACCTTGATTGTGATAAATGCTAAGGAGATGTATGGGGTTCTATGAGAGTATTATTATGGGGGAAGGGCATAACCTGGTCCAAGAGGCCAGGCGTTCCTTAGGAAATGGCACTGGATTTGCGAAGGAGCGAGGCAGGTGAGAAGCAGGACAGAGAGCATCTCGGACAGAAAGGACAGCAGGTGCAGAAGCTTCAGGGCAGGAAGGGGCTGGTGTGGATGAGAAGCAGGCGGCCAGGGCAGTTGGAGCACAGAGATGGGGAGAACAGCACCAAGGGCTGGAAGGTGGGCAGGAGCCAGCTCATGGGGGTGGGGCCTTGAAGCTCAGGAGCCATAGAAGGACACTGGAAGGTTCCAGCCTGGGAAGTAGATGTGCATTTTTAAAAGGCCCCTCCAGCTGTTGTATGGAGAATAGATGGGGGGTGGGGTGGGGATGTGGAGTAAACATGGAAGTGGAAAGACCATTGGGAACATACTATAGTAATCCAGATGAGATAAGATAGTGACCAGACTTGGGTAGCAAAAGTGGAGATGAGGAGGAGGAAGAGGTGGGGGACGAGGAGAAGGAGGAGGAGGAAAAGGAGAGCAAAGATACTGTTTATTGAGCCTCTGCAAGTTATAAACATTTATACATATTAACTCATTCAGATCCTCACCAACACCCTATGAGGCAGGCACTGTATCTCTATATTGTAGCTGAGGAAACTGAGACCAAGGGATTCCGGAACTTGCCTAAGGTTAGAGAAATACTAAGTGGAAAAGTTGGGATTTGAACCCAGAGAGTCTCACGCCAATGCCCACAGAAGATACGCAGGAGAGAAAGTCATCAGGCGTTGGTGATGACATGAATGGTCTGGGAGAGGGAGAGAGAGAGAAACATCAATGATGAGAATCATTGATTGGCTGCCTCCTGCATGCCCCCTACTGGGGATTGAGCCCACAACCCGGGCATGTGCCCTTAACCGGAATCGAACCCAGGACCCTTCAGTCCACAGTCTGACACTCCATCCACTGAGCCAAACCAGTGAGGGCTCTACATGTATTTTTTTAATGATGACCATGTGACAGGTACTGTCTAGGCTTTGGGGAAACAGCAGGATAAGTCAGACAACATTCCTGCCCCCAGGTGTCTACATCCTGCCACTTTTCTTCATTCTCTGGTTTTTCAGTTATGCAGACATTGGCAGAATCAGCTTGTCCCTGACTCATGGTGACCCAGTGTCTGGTCTTGTTGCTGTGAAATCTTCCCAGGTTTATCATCTAGCCCTGAGCAACAGGAAGAACTAGTGTTGGTCCCTCCGCGGTTATTTTATCTTAAGTACAGAAACACGGTTTAATAGGTAGTTCCACAATCTATTAGTACACACAAAACCCAAATCTCTGAGTCTTTTAAAAGTCACTTATGAGATTATTTTTTTATTTTAATCCTCACCTGAGGATATATTTAGTGATTTTAGAGAGAGAGGAAGGGAGGGGAGGAGGAAAGGGGAGAGAGAAAGAGTAACAATGATGTGAGAGAGAAACTTGGATCAGTTGCCTCCCATGTGCACCCTGACCAGGGATCGAACCCACAACTTAAGTGTGTGCTCCATCAGGGAATCAAACCCGCAACCTTTTTGGTGTACAGGACGGTGCTCCAACCAACTGAGCCGTCTAGTCAGGGCGAGAGATTATATTTTAAAAGATCACTTTTAACTTTTCACATGGATTTGTACGTGCATAAAATGAAGTTCCTACCCTTTTCAGAAAACGATGGTGTTAAAACAGGCAGAAAGATGAACCCCTGATGCTACTGTGGGAAAGAGAAGCCTGTCTGAATATTAATCAGGCCGAGAACATAAGGATTCATAATGAAAATATGTTAATGGTCGCTAAAGGGGCACGTTCCAGAGTCCACTGGATGACACGTTCTGGTTACAAAGTTATTGTAGAAAAGCCAGCTAATCTGTCCTGCTTTAACACAGTATTATTTGAAGGAGGCTTCCAAATCAAGAGCCATGAAATAACTTTGTTTAAATAGGTAGGAAATAACACTATTTGAATTACTTGCTAGGTTACCGCTGACTTCACAATCACCTACCAAATAAAGGACTTTAAAATTGCCTACAAAAGTCTCTTTTCCCTCCCATAAACTCTCTATAGATAGACTTTACCATAAAAAACGAATATTTAGAAGCATCATGGTGCCACATGTGATTTTTTAAATTTATTTAAATACATCAATGCTTCATAAGATTAAACAAATACTATGGGACCAAGGAAACAGATTGTGAGAGACAGATCCGGGAAATGGTCTATTGCTACCGTTTAGGCAAACATTCTCCACAGTTCTGAAGTGTCCCTTGAACTTCATACAGCAAGTCTGAAAAACTGACCAGAATGAACAAGAAACAGAAATAACTGTATGGAAATAAATCCACATGAGATCATGCTTGATCCGTGGATCTCAGCTTTGAGGGCCTACTCAACCAGATGGCCATTTGAAGCCAGAAAAGTTTCCTCAGCAAATACAGTCAGGTGGGAGGGGGAGAATGATGATAAAATGTGGGCAAGGCAAATATTTCTAAAATAGCACCCGTATTCGCTTGTCTCTCACCTTTAAACTGCTTTTCAATTTAAAGCCCACTCATGGTCATGCATGCTTCTGTTTTAAGTCTCAGGTGATATATGTTGGGCCAAATCTGTGCTTTAGACATCTACATAGGAAACCATTTTAAATTGGGAGGGAAAAGAAAAGGGGAAGGAAGTAGGAGGCATGTGGGAAAGCAAGAGCAGATGATCCTTCTTGGCCTCAAAATTCTACGTATCTGTGAAATTTCAATGAGGAATATTCTAAGAACTTTGGTGACATATGCATTCCTCCCGCGTATAAATTTCCAACAAATTCAAATTTCCCTGACTAAGGAGAGCAGAATCTGATTGCGGAAATACTTTTCAGTTCTCTAAAAAAATGTATCTACAGCTATGCTCTCTATTCTGTGACCACATTTGTCAGAATTTATTTGAAGGGATTTCTTTTTAATAGCCATCGAGCTATTTCACTGTTTTCTTACTATGTTCTCATATTAGAGATACCATTAAAGTTAATATTTTATTGGTTCAGCAATAAGGAAAAATGTAAACTTAAGCCCCTCTTTAGGCTGAAGTTTCCTTTGAAACAAAATCCAAATGGCCATATTAATACCTGACAATCCTGTTTATAAAGTCCCCCTAAGATGTATAAATTGCCAGTTATAAAAACAGTCATGGGGATATAAATACAGCATAGGGAATATAGTCAATAATATTTTAATAACTATGTCTAGTATCAGATGGGCACTAGACTTATCAGGGCAATCACTTCCGTAAGTTATATAAATGTCTCATCACTGTGTTATACACCTGAAACCAATATAATAGTGTATGCCAACCATAATTTGAAAAATAAAAATAAAAATTAATTCTTCCTGTTCCACAACTGAGTGCCTAGAAGGATTTGGGAGATCTTATTCCTCCGTTTACACAGTTAATTTGTAATGCCAAATATCTCAGGTTTTGTTTAAATTTTAGCTTTAAAAGCCTTAAGAAGTTTTAAAATCTTATTAAAATGTCTTGAGTATAAGCAACAAAGATGAGTGATTCTGGCCTCATTAGCCTCCCGCTCCGGTACTGAGAATACCGTGACCAAAATTAAAGAACAGGAATTGCGGGGTGGAGGAGTATGATTTGACTCTCCCAGTCAGTTTGGCTTAGGAAATAAGGGCTGGTGGAGGGGAGGAGGGAGGGATGGCGGGCGTCCTTGGGGGTGACTCTTCATTGTATTGTGAAACTGTGAGAGAGATGGGCGGTCACACGCTGACCATCACTTCAGTGGGTGGGTGGAAATGTCAAGCAACATCAACAATTTCGCACTCAGAGGCCGAGGGGCCCTGGGTACCTCTCCTGACTTGCGGACCAGGGCCGTCGCGGGCAAGTTATGTAGGTGCGGGCGGCTGCCAGCGTGCAAATAAATGAATGATCAGCGTCCCGCAAACCAGTCCCTCGGAGCCAGGAAAAACGGCGTTGTACCAGCAGGAGGGAGGGGGAGGACAGAGGGGCCAGGCACCCAGGCTTCAGGCCTGATTTCCCCGCGGAATCGTTTTAGTCAAAGGAGAGGCTGTCCCCTTCCCTCCCCCCACCTACGCGGAGGACTAGGAGCAGCTGCGGCGGGTGGGGCTGGGCCGTTACCTGGCAGGTCAGTCCTTTCTCCCCTGCTGGGGGCTAAGGGGCCCAGGGGCGGGGCAGTCAGGCAGGTTCCTGGTGGAGGAGCGGCCCATCAATCGCACCTGGGAGGCCGTCCCTGTGCTCCTCTTCCTTCTCCTCCTCCTCTTTCGTCTCCCCTCCCTCTACCGGCCCCTCTTCCTCTTCCTCCTCCCCGGCTTTCCTCGGCGGCTGCCGGCCTTTCTAGGGGCGGAGGCGGTGGGGGCGACTCCCTGGCGTCCTCCCGTTTCCCTGGCAACCGGCCCCCTCCTTCCGCGCGGGAGCTAGGGGCCCTGGGTGGAGGTAAGGGTGGGGGTTGCGGCCCGTGGTCCCGAGCAGGGACGTGGGGCGCTCGCTGGTTGCCGTGGGAACGAGTGGGCTGCGGTTTCGAAGGCAAAAAAAAAAAACAAAAAAAAAACGGTGATAGCGGAGGGCGCGGAGAAGAGATGCAGAAGGAGGGAGGAGACGATTGGCTTTGTCTTGATTTCCAAACCTAGATACTGAGGCCTACACTCCTGCCCTGAATCCGCGCTGTGCTCTGTAAAGAATGAGACTAGAAAACGAGAGAGGGGAATATTTTTAATTGAATAAAAGAATGTTAAAGACAGTACATAGGAAGAGGGAAAGAGAGTGCAGGTGGTGGTGGGGGGAGGGGTGAGCTATGCAGGGGGTCTCTGGAGTGGCTGCTTCAACCTGAAAAGGAAGACACGAATGATTAAGGGTGGCAGAACCAGAAATGAAGCCAGTAGCTTCCCATGATCAGTTATCTGGGCTGCCTTTCCCTAGGAAGAAGGTTCTTAGAGGTTTAGGGCAGTGCCCACGGAGCCTTGACCTCTCTCTAAGATTTACTTGTCTGTGGTTTTCATAGGCAAAGACGACTCTTCCATTTATTTTGCATACCGGGTGGGCAAACGTAGGTATACAGTTGTGAGCACACGAAACAGAGTTTATTCTTGTATTATTTATTAATTGTATTATTTTCCATAAACCGAGTTTTGCCACCCCCTGTATTTAGGCACTCAATAATAACTTGCCACCTGATAACAAGTTAGTGCATTTTGATTGGGTAGAGAATAGGGGAAAAGGAGAATAGAAATTCTTGGACCCATGCCTGACTGGTGTGGTTCAGTAGTTGGGCATCAACCCATGAACCTGGAGGTCACAGTTCAATTGCTGGTCAGGGCACATGCCTGGGTTGTGGGCTTGATCCCCCCCCAGTACACCCAGTAGGGGGTGTACAGGAGGCAGCCAATGGATGATTTGCTTTCATCCTTGATGTCTGTCTCTCTCCCCTTCCCTTCCTCTCTCTGAAATAAATAAAAACATATTTAAAAAGGAAATTCGTGGACCTTTCATTAGTGCCCAGAATCCCTAGGAGTCTGTGGTTTGGGGTCTTCTCAGCACTCTCCCACATCCACTTGGCCGCTGTGTCCTCTGCAGCATCACAATCCTTTATATTCTTACCACTGCCACTCGAGGTTGGGGCTCCATGACTTCATCACTGGATTACTGTAAGGGCCTCCTAACCACACCCGGAGCCCTATCTTCCACACCTTATTTCCACCATTTACCCTATTCTGAAAGCAGCATGCATCTAATGTCACTGGTTCCCTGATAAGAAACTTGCAAATATTCTTTCACTTCTGAAATGAAGTCTAAACTTTTGACCATGGCTTTCCCTATGTCCTCCCCCAGGGCTCACTTTGTTGGTTTTCCTTCTTCAATACTTCTTCACTCCTATTTCAGCCAGATGCTCAGTATAACACACCGAGCATTCCTCCCTGCCTTCACATCAACTTCTAGGGCGTCTCCTGAGCCGGGAAGAATCCAGATAAAATGTATTTAGGTGAAGTCTTTGAGGCACTTTGCCACCCACCCTTCACTGATCCACCAGCAGTCAGTACCTTTCCATCTCCAGTAGCCCAACCCAGCTTCAGCTCTCAGCTAGCTATCAAGTAAGCCTTAGTAAAGCATTAACTGGTCATTGAAGCTTTAACTGATAAGTACCAATTTAAGACCTCTCCCCATGGTTTTTTGCCTTTCAAAACAAGATATCTAAAGATGCAAAATCTTTAAGACACACGACTGAAACTATAATAGTGAAATGATAGGCAGAAGCTTGTTCTGTTGGAGAGGATCCCTCTTAAATAAAAATAATTATAACAATTCACGGTTAACTGAGGAGGAAGCCCAGGTTAGGTAGTTGAAGAGAAATGACATGCCCAAGGACACCAGGTAAGTGACAGATCAGGGTTCAAAAGCAGAGTTTCCCATTCCCAATTCCCTGATGTTGCCTACAGCAAGGAAATTTGCACCTTGGGCCCAGATTTTCTCCTTCCACTTCAAGATTTGTTTAAAATAATACTCTCTACCTCAAACGACTACTGTGAGGATGAAATGTGAGAGGATAAACAAAGCATTTAACATCGTACTTGGCATATAGCAAACCCTCAGTAATCAGTAGTTTTACTTTCTGAGGCATATTTTAAGATTTTATTTAATGCACATGAGTGTAAACCATAAATATTTTAAGATTTTTAAATAACAAGGTTTGGAGATATCACTTCACGGCTCAGGTTTTTAAAAAATATGTATTTCTATTGATTTCAGAGAGGGAGAGAGAGAGAGAAACGTCAATGATGAGAGAGAATCATAGATTGGCTGCCTCTTGCACGCCCCCCACTGGGGATCGAGCCCACAATCCGGGCATGTGCTCTTGACTGGAATCAAACCTGGGACCCTTCAGTCTGCAGGCTGACACTCTATCCACTGAGCCAAAGCAGCTAGGGATTATGGCTCAGTTGTAAACTTTTCTACATGTCAAGGGTCTCCAAAAATTAAGTTCTTGAAAAGAATCATGGTGCCTTTGAAAGCGGGTGAGAGTGCCAGAGGTCAGCCTGTATAAAGTCATTGAGCAACTCCAAGTTTAATGTTTAATGAGTAAACTTAAGCTTGGCATGAAAATTAAAAATATGATTAGCTTCAGCATTGAAAAACAAAGGGCTAAGGAAGAGGAATATTAAAGTGAGGAGGACACATAATTCCTGGTTGGGGAAAGGGTCCTACTTTTCATGATTCTTTGTACAGTGTCCTGGTAGATGATGAATACAGGGAGGCAGAAAACTTAGTGGATTCTAATGATTGAAATATTTGGTTTTAGCAAATAAGTTTAAACAAGTTCTTTAGTTCAAGAGTTCTGCAAAGGGTAACTTCAAGTAGAAAATTTCAGAAGTAGACACTGTATTAAGTTTCAGAAATAACATTTTGAGGGGAATATTTAATTCAATACAAAGAGTAAGTTGTCCAGAGGGATTGCTATGCATCTTAAGCCTCCCAAGCCTTGGAAGACGAGGGTATCTAGGAGCCTCGTGGAGAACTGCCCCAGCTGCTCACTTGATCCAGAACAAACCCATGCTCTCTTTGTCCTCCTAAGATTTCCTCTTCCTAAGAGAGAGTCTAACTAGGTCACTTTGTCACTATCTAATCAGGAGCTCTCCCGATGGGCACAGAGCCTCATGCCGAGTGGCCTCAGAAGCAGATGGCCGCCCTTACATATAACATTGTCCTCTTTTCCTTGAGCCTGGCCATGACTGTTGGGTTTCTGTTCTTATCATTGTGGCCCATGTGGCAATGCTGCCTTCATTCAGTGCTCACAGCTGGAGTATGGCAGTGTGTTTGCAGAAACAATCTCTGTGAGTGGCTTTCCTGAGAAGGAGACTGTAGGCATGCTAGTCCTTGAAAGCTTCATGGGTTTACCTCTAGAACTCGGTATAGGAAACTCATCTGATTAATTTTAAAAACTGGCTAATGGCTTATTGAACATGCCATGGGCTATTGTGACATTCTGCACTCATCCCATAGCTATATTTGGCCACATTGAATATGCAATATGACTTAATGTCACTCATTAAAAGTGGTCCTAAATCAATGTCATTAAGATATCCAGAAAGTGAGGTAGGCAGTTTCCAAATGTATTCTTTTTTTAAAAAAATCCTCACCTGAAGATATGCTTTTATTGATTCTTTTTTAAAAAATATATTTTATTAATTTTTTACAGAGAGGAAGGGAGAGGAATAGAGAGTTAGAAACATCGACGAGAGAGAAACATCGATCAGCTGCCTATTGCACACCCCCTACTGGGGATGTGCCCGCAACCAAGGTACATGCCCTTGACCGGAATCGAACCTGGGACCCTTCAGTCCGCAGGCCAACGCTCTATCCACTGAGCGAAACCGGTTAGGGCTTATTGATTTTTTAGAGAGAGAGGAAGGAAGAGGGAAAGAAAAAGAGAGAAACATTGATGTGAGAGAGTAACATCAATCGGTTGCCTCCCGTATATATCCAACCGGGGATCGAACCTGCAGCTTGGGTATTTGCCCTGACCAGGAACCAAACCCGAAACCCTTCAGTGCACAGGAGGACACACCAAACAACTGAGCCACACCAACCCGGGCCAAAATGTATATATTTTGATGGAGGCCATTGAAGACTCAGGACTGGTTCCTTGGTTTTGAGGATTAGAAACACCATTTTAGCCAATTCAAAGTTGATCTTTTTAGGAATTGATTCCCAGTAACTCTATTCAGCAGAGACAAAATGTCCTCCTCCTGACCAAGTTATTATTTTATCCCAGAGAATAAAGCTGGCAACTCACCAGCCCTGGTCATATGCACAAGGTACTTCCCCCTGATGGAAAGGCATCCCCAGGAGATCAAATTAAAGATCAGGAGGTTTAGTGAGTATTGACTTAGGCCCAAGGGAACTGAGTGTTCCTAAGGCACATCCCGAGCGGGCTGAGGAGGATGCACAGAGTCACCTTTCTTCCCTCCACAGACACTGCCTTCTGGATAACTGATTTGGGTAACTCATCTCAAAGCTTTTGGAGACTTTTACCACGTTTTTTTTCTTCTTCTTTTTTTTTCACTTAACTGCTTTTTGCACAACTTCAGGGGATCATTTCTCTTCCCCTAAATGCCATTAATGGCACAGTTTGGAGTTGAGAAGACCTGGGTTGGAATCCCAGCAGTGACACTTGCTGTATGATAATGAACAACTTTTATCCCCCTGCATACCTCAACACCATCATAGCCAGAGCCTCCTTGCCACCTTGTCGTGAGGATTAAGGGAACAGCAAGTGCAAACTTTCTGGAAGTGTGCTTGGCACACAGTAGCTGCTTAACAAAGGTCGTTATCATCACTTAATTATGGAGCTTTGATTCTCCTTGCTGAGATCTGAGGACATCTCAAGAACACCAACCTTAGATTTATAAAGCATCTCTAAAGGCTTGTAACCTTTTTAAAATCTTACTCTTATGTTACTAATACCATGGTGGTTAATGTCATATTGATTATATTTTTTTATCCTGAATTTCAGAGAATGACATTTCATGACCTCATCCCTGAATGTGAGGGTGTATCCAATTTGAGGCTTGCAGCCATCCATGAACTGTATGAAATTTAGTAATGCCTGCTGGGCTTTCATAGGTCAAATATTTGAGATCTGAGATCTCGTGTGGAATAAAGTAGACTCTATTAGGGATTGGCAAGCTCCCTACAATTAATAATAAAAAAGCATATCCTTTGCGGGATCCCTTAGAATTTTTCTCATTTGGAATTGTAGCTGGTCTATTGTGCTGTTTGACCAAAAAAAAAAAAAAAAAGGGGGGGGGGCAAACTCATTAAAGTTTTTGGAACCTACAGTGTTGAGATATTTCCCAAAAGTTTAAGCAGGCTTTGATTTCTTTCTCCATTTTGGAAGCTTTAGACTTCTCAAAACCCTTTATTACGGCAATTGATGCATGTGATACCAGATTGAATGTGATTATCAGAACTTTGGGAACATAAAGCATACTGCTTTGCTGAATTTCTGAGAAATTATTACCAAAGGAAAGAATTTGATTTCTGTCCAGAAGGAGTATCTGATTTGTTTGGACTTTGGATAAACTCAAGCCATACATGTTTGGCCAAGAGCTTCATTTGTGGGCTGATCATCAAGCTCGAGTAAGAAAGCTTTGACAGCATCCGGGGTCTCACATGATCGTTAAACATGTTTCTGGACAGATAAATACTCAGGCCAAACAAAAAACAGTGCTTCTCATCAAGAGGGAAGGGAATCATGGGTACTGAGCAACCCCTGGCCGTCATGAAGTGTTAGTTACTCCGCGATACTTTGTTTGGATATCAGTGCTGAGCATGTGAAGAGGGGAGGCGCAGGGCCATTGTTAGTTTGGGGGGCAGGCGGCCTCCTTTCTACTCACCCATTTCCTGGTCCCTCCGATGACTGCACCAGACAGAGGAGCAGTCATCCCTGACAGAATATTTCCAATGTTTGCTCTTTTGTCTCTCCAGGGCTCTTTCTTTTGTGATTCTCTTTTTCTGTTTTTCTAATTATATGGCAAGATCATCAGATTAGTTGCTAACTCTAATTTCTTTCTTTAACCACTTGTGGCTTCTCATGGCGTCTGCCTGCCCAAGGACAGCTGCTTACCTTCCCCTTAGCTAGGCGGTGGCCTGCTCAGGGTATTGGGGTATTCTCAGGGAGCAGGGACAGCTTCCAGGACTAGGTGGGAGCAGGTGAAGAATGGCAGGGAAGAGGAGGGGACACTCGAAACAGAGATAGGTTCTTGGTGACTGCTGTCAGTGCCTGAAGCTGTGCATTCCAAATCCACAAAGCTGGAACATTCTACCCACTTACTTAACAAATATTTGGCTAGTAGGTGTCAAGGACAATTTACTTGTAGATAAATCAATAAATATACACTGACAAATGATCATTAGTGCTAGGACACTAATAGGGTACAGTAAGAGAGAACACTGGGGGTGGCGACAGAGAGGGTGGTACCCTCTTTAGACAAAGGGATCGAGGATGGCCTCTCTGGGTGAGGTATAAAGGATGAAGAGGAGCCAGCCCTCTGATGGTGAAGAAGATGCACAGGTAGAGAAAATAGCATTGGCAAGGCCTGGAGGTGAGAGATGGCTCAGGAGACTCAAGGAACTGAGAGGAAGCCAGTGTGGCCGGAAGATTGTTGTGAAGGAAGGCTGGTGAGGTTGTAGAGTTGGGGCTGGGTTTTATTCTAAGTGCAGTGGAAAGCCATGGAGTGGTTTTGAGGTGTGTGTGTGTGTGTGTGTGTGTGTGTGTGTGTGTGTGTGTAGTGACACCATGTGGAGACCCCTGAGGAGGTTCCTCACCAGAATTGGTAGTTATCGCCTTGTGATTCCTATTATAGCCTCTGAGGAAACTTCAGGCATGTGCTTGTCCATTGGCATGAGACAAGATGATTAAAGAAGAATTATCTAAGACATTTCTCCTAGTTCCGGGACGCTGACCCGACCAGATGTTCCACGTTGGGTAGTCTCTCACTGCAGGGCTTTGCCTAGTAATGTCCTTGACTGGTGCATTTCAGTCTCGCTCCTTTCACTTCCCTCCGTTTCCTTTCTTGCCCTCCTCCGCCTCCCCTTCCCCATCTCTCTCCCCACTCCCTTCATCCCTGTTTCCTCTCACTTCTCTGCCTTTCTCATTAGGCGTCAGTTACTTGCCAAACCACAACTCTGATGTTTCTGTTTTTCCCAAACAAATATCTTGGCTGGTCATTTCCCCCCTTGGTTCTCTCTTCTCCTTCTGTGCTAGTCCCTTCTCAGGTCCCCTCACCTCTCCTAGGTGACACAGTTTCAAAAAAATGTCAACAGGAAAAACCGCTCCTGCTCCAGCCCTGTAAGAAGACGACGCGAAGGAATGAACCTGGGGTGACGTCACTCCGTGGCCCTCAGTGCAGTGGAAGGCAGTTCTTAAAAGCCAGCTGGAACAGAAGGTATCGCTGTGCAGCCTCCGCTCTGTGGCTCACGGCGCCCTCTGAGTCAGGATAATGAGAGAACATTCTTAAAACATGACTTAACCATGCTCAGTCCTCAAACAGATTCCTGGATGTGTGTTGAATACGCTCAACCAGCAAGCCCGAGCACAGGCGTGCGCGGCGGGCTTGTTAGCACACTTCTCAGAGCGCTGCCTTCTGAGCCGGTTAGTTTGTATTAAAATGAGTTTAAAAAAATTATTAAAAAAAAAAAAACAAAACAAGAAAAGAAAAAGGAAGCCAGTCGGCCTGCATGGCAACCACACCCTGCGGGCTCTCATGGCTGCTTTTTCATAGTTTTCTGCTGGGGTGACTGGGCTTTTGTCTTGGGGTATTCGGGGGTCCTTGATATCATCACGCATTAGCAGGAAGAAGTTATGGAAATTGCTTGTCAGACAGAAAAAAGAAACAGGATCTTGTCCATTTCCAAAGTGAAGCAGAGGCGGAGAGTCCTAACACGAGTGCAGTTTGTCCTTTATTTCTCTTATACCTGCAGGGGTGTGTGTGTGTGTGTGTGTGTGTGTGTGTATGTGTGTGAGTGAGTTTAACACAGGCGGCTTATCTGAGTGGATTTTAAGAAATTAATTTAACTGAAAAATGATTAAATTACAAAGAGAGGAAAAAGCATTTGGTTGGCATCATATGGGGTCGGAGGCCATTGCTAATGCAATATTTCATCAATTGACTCATTGCTATTCTTTCATTGATGTGATTTGGTTTCTCAAATAGCTCTTATCGTGGCAGGCTAGCATTGGATACATTATACAGATGCCTTGTAATCATTTCAGTGTGTTTACTTAAAAAGTTTAAAAGCAATTAAGCAATCTAAATATATTCATGTGAGTGTGTGAGTGTATGTGTGTATACACACATCCACAGAGAGATTTTTATAAATGTTCACACAGGGTTCTGAGTGAACACTAGGGCAAGTGTTAAGTTTATACACTGTAGCGCCCTTCATGCATTTCAAGGAGCTTCATGCAGACTAATGTTAAGCGTTCTTCATACCCATTGAATATACCATTATCTCCTCTAACACACTGAAGAAACCGGAGGACAAAGAGCCTCCCTGTGTCCCTTACCCAAGGCCACACAACTCTGGCTGGGACCTTGAGCTCTCGGAGTGACAGGCACTTACTTGAAGCATATCACAAGTGGGGAAAGCCGTGGAGGGTCAGTTTGTTAAAAAGTATAACAATCTATTATCATGGGGGTAGGGTTTTTATATGCTCTGCTTTCCACTTATTTTGTTAGAAAATAGAGCAAACAAGTCAGAGTGATAGGTCTTTCTCATAGAAACCTACCGAGGTCTGGGGTAAAACAGGAACGCAGGACCATGGGAAAGGGCAGAGCGGTTCTGGCAGCGTATAAGTAGGTATGTGTGCGCATGGGTGGCAGAACCTTCGTGCCCTGACCTGTCCCGCACCTCTTCCCCTTCGTCTTTGTTTCAGAATGTTGTGTCCAGAGTTTAGAAATGCAGACGCAATTTGATGTAGAGGTTTGGAACCAAGCGCCAGGATCACAGACTCTCCTGGTGCCACCAGTGAGGCAGGGAGGCGCAGTCATGTAGTCATTCATCAAACGCGTAGCCAGCGGTTAAATGTCCAGTGCTGTGCTAGCTCCTGGGGACCTGGAGGAGTAAGGCGTGGTCTTGGTGCTTGTGGGGGAGGAAGGAAAGTTAAACGAGGCCACGGAGTAAGTCCTAAATAGAGGTAGGTATAGGCCTGGAAGAGGGTGAGGGAGAGATGAACAGAGAGAAAAGGGAGGTTCTCACGGTGAGGAATGAAGTGCCTCTAAGTATTGCTGGAGGCCCTACTCTGTGTTGCTTGCTGTCAGTTCCCTTCAGACAGAAGCCTGTCTCACAGTGCCAGATGCAGGCTAGCTGTGGGCTGGGTGATGCTGGCTAGAAGTGGGCTGGGTGACGCTGGCTGTTGGCCCTCCCAGCCTTCATGGCTCTGCCTTTTCCTCCCTCCCACCCACACATGTCTTTCCCTCCCTGTCTGGAGGGGGTACCTAAAGGTCTTATCAAATTCTGCGTAGGGCAGCCACACAGTCAATCCATATTTATTGAGTCGAACTGATCTGAAAAGTATTCACATTGAGGTATAAAGGACTACTAAGGGGCACACCAGGCAGCATGTGTATTTGAGAGGCCTCAAAGCCTCAAGCAAAAACTTCAGGCAGGCCTGGCTGGTGTGGCTCAGTGGTTAAGCACATGAACCAGGAAGTCAGGGTTCAATTCCTGGTCAGGGCACATGCCCCAGGTGGGGGCATCACTGATGTTTCTCTCTTTCTCTCCCTCTCTGAAATCAATAAAAATATATTTAAAAATAAATAAAAGTGCCCTAGCCAGCTTGGCTCAGTGGATAGAGCATCAGCCTGCGGAATGAAGGATCCCAGGTTCGATTCTGGCCAAGGGCACATGCCTGGGTTGCGAGCTTGATCCCCAGTAGGGGGCGTGCAGGAGGCAGCCGATCAATGATTCTCTCATCATTGATGTTTCTCTCTCTCCTTCTCCCTTCCTCTCTGAAATCAATCAATAAATATATATATATATATATTTTTTTTTTTTTAAATAAATAAATAAAAGCTTCAGCCAGCTAGGAAAGAGCGTTTTGTTGGTGAGCCCCACACTGCTTGCACCCCTGGACAGCTGCCTGCTCTCTCTGCCCTTAAAGCTGGCCCTGCTTCCAAACATTCCGTCTTGCCTGTTTTCCCTCCCAGCCCTCTATTGTGACTGGGTGATAAGGCCGGGTGGGGGCCTGATAACAGCTAATGTGGGTCCTTGGAGCTGGAAATCCCACAGCCTGCAGAAGCAACTGCTTCGAAGCATTTGAGATACCGGTGCAGAGAAACAGATTTGAGCGAGTGGGACATTTAGATGTTATCTTCTCTAAATACATCTCCTAATTTGTTCATTCTTGGCCACTTGTACATTTCCTGCTTCAGGGCAGAACTGGCAGAAGTGAGTGTATGAATGGGGACAACGTGGTGAGCAGGTAGGGGTCGAGGCTGTGGTATTTTTTAAAGCCCCCCAGCTGGTCTAATGTAAGGTCTGGGCTCTGGATGAAGAAACATCCCCTTCATTTTCTAGGTGAAGTAGCTGAGTGAAGTGACTACCCTGAGGTCCCACAGCCTGTGAGAGGCAGAGTGGGACCAAGAACCTGGGATTCTTCCCCTCCCCCACTTCCTCTGCCATTCATAGACAGAGAAACATTTCAGTAATCTCCCCTGTGGGTCTTGTTTTCTGTTTAATTACAGAATTACTTTCGTTTGGAATTGAGATACAACTTCAATTAGATATAAACGCCAAGAAAAGACTACACCCTTATTTCCCAGGAAATCTCCAGAGCAATGGATAACTTTGAAGGGATTCTAACCTGGGACATGGCCCTAAATGCCTCCCAGTTTATTTAGGTCCCGTTGGGATTTGAAACTGGACTGAATATGGAGTGTTATTGGGAAGAATAGGGAGGAACCTCAAAGGAGCCAACACCTGAGTCTGATCAACCTTGTCTTTGCTGACTCACAGTGGAAACGAGAGGGGCTCCTTTTCAGGGGCCTCACACACCTGTGAGTGCGTGCGTGCCAGCAAGGTGGGCTGGGGGCTGGGGGCTGGCTGCAGGGAGGAGAGCCACCATTGCCGGGCTCCTGCCCGTCCCTCTGCGGTGGCACAGCCACGCCTGAGCTGTGTCCCTAGGCCTTCTGAACGCTCAGGAAGACAGAAATGCAGGTTTGTGTTTGTTTCTGTTTTTGTGGGGGGTTTGTGTGTGTGTTTTTAATGAAATAAAAAATTTTGTGAATGTTGGCAACGAATACAATTTTTAGCAAAACACTGTAAGGGTCAAATAAAGCCAGCTCATGGGCTCTGTTCTCCCTGTAACACGCTCCACACTCAATCTTGAGTGCTACTAGTTTACACAATGTTGGTCAGAACCCATTGTGCTTCCTCACCCTGGGAAGCCGATGGGAGTTACTGTCCGTCCCCAGAGGAAAAGTAGTGCCTCGGTTTCCTTTTACATTTTATTCGCTGTCTCACTGTTCTTTTGGGGTTGGCACCTCTGCTACATCATAAATTTTCCTAATGAAGTTGAAAGGAAAGGTCCTTATGGCTCAGAAGATCTAGTATAACTTATGTTTCCCTTCCTTTGGAACATACAACGAGTCCGGCTATTACCAGCATTGCCGTGGGACAGACTGGTTCTGCTCTGCATCGCTGTGTAAGGAAAAACGCTTTCATTCACTGTGAAATGAAATGGACGTTTCCACTGTCGGACTGGGGCCACCTCTGAGCCAGGGAAATGATAAAATAAAAATCCGAATTACTCTTCCCTTCTTCGTTTCAAGAAGAAAATACCCTGGATAAGTACTCAACGTGGCATTGAGACGCCTTGATTTCAACTGAGCGAAGGTGGTAACAATAACAGGTGCAGCTTTTTAGCGGACTAATATAAGAGCTGATGCTAAATTACCCTGTAATCTGAAGTTTTCATATGGCAAACTAAGTGTAAGTTACTTGTGAAGCCTCGTAGAGATGAAGGTAAAATATGTGTACCTTGGTTATTCTCTTTACACATAAGCCTGAATTTCGCACAGTTCTTTTTCTTTTCACATGTAAAAAACGTAAAATTTGAATATGTATCTGGGAGCATCTGTTTCAGGTGTATTTCTGGGAAGAGTTCCACTGTCCTCAGGTAACCAGAGGTGGGTAACAGTTTCCAACAAGAGCTGAAGGGAACAGGATTAAACACGAATTAGAGCGATTATATTTTCTTTATCTAAAAACTTCAAGTCTTCGGAAAGCTGCTTGGTTTCTATTTTGAGCACACTGCCCACATAAGCTGAACGACAGGATTTTTGCATAATTTTGCTCTTCCTCTTTTTATCTGTTTGGGTGTATTTATTATTTCATATGTGATGATGCAAGGCTCATTAAAAGGTCCATTTATATCCTTGTTATCTGCATGGGGATCTAGCTGTCTTGCTCTGACTGTTTATAGAAACCTCACTGTAATATTCAGATTTGCTGGCAACGGGCCCTTTCTAACACACTATCCATTCCCTTCCCCTCTGTGGCTATATTTATGGGAGTCTATGACTTTCTCAAGACCTATAAAGACAGTGGAAGAGGATGGGTCCCGGATTGATCCACCCATGGAATTTTAGCACTTTCAGAGGGGAGGTTTATCTTATGTTCTTTTTCTTCCCCAATTTAATGAAAACAACAACAAAAGCGCGTCAGTCCCAGTGAGTGACAGTTGGCAGATCTGCATTATTCAACTGGAGGGGCTCCGGAGTTTCTGATGCTTCGAGATGGACAAGTAATTACCCCCTGTCTGTGGCTATTTTCTAGCAGGCTAAGCCCAATGTTTATTGTAAACTAGCTGCCATTCAAAGCTGTAACAGCAAGCCTTATGTTCCCACACCATAAATCTCACTTGCACTGTATTTCTTTATCTACCTTCATGGTTTATTATATTCTTGGAAATATTTCATTTTAAAAGAAGATAACGGAAAAATGAAAATGGAACAAAATCCACATTCATGCTTGAAAAAAAGATGCGCTCCGCACACATGTTTTTCATACACCCAGGCAGCCCCGATGGCCACTTCCTGGGTATTGGCAGCTTCCGTGGAACTATTACTAGATGCAGTTGCTATTAGTGTATCATTTGTGAAATGGTCTAGAAAATAGCCTAAAGATTCAAGTTTAGCCTGGCCAGTGTAGCTCAGTGGTTGAGCATTGGCCTAGGAACCAGGAGGTCATGGTTCAATTCCCAGTCAGGGCATATGCCCTGGTTGCAGGCTCAATCCCCAGTGTGGGGTGTGCAGGATTTTAAAAAATATATTTAAAAAAAAAAAAAGATAATAAAGTTTAACCAGACCACATAGGCCCAGGGCAGTGGTTCTCAAACTTTTTTTGTCTCCGGACACCCAAATTTTATACTCTTAAAATTTGTTTTATTTTTAAATATATTTTTATTGATTTCAGAGAGGAAGGGAGAGGGAGAGAGAGATGGAAACATTAATCATGAGAGAGAATCATTGATCGGCTGCCTCCTGCATGACCCCACTGGGAATCGAACCTACAACCCAGGCATATACCCTGACTGGGAATAGAACTGTGACCTCCTGGTTCCTAGGTCGATGCTCAACCACTGAGCTACGCTGGCCGGGCGAAAGTGGTAGTATATATATATATCCTTTATTGATTAAGATATTACATATGTGTCCTTATCCCCTTATTGCCCCCCTACCCCCTACTCATGCCCTCACGCCCCTGGTGTCTGTGTCCATTGGTTAGGCTTATATGCATGTATATAAGTCCTTTGGTGAAAGTGGCAATTTCTTAAAGGTAAATTGCAATGATGAATCTGAAACCCTATCAGTGGACCTTTTTTCTTTTTAAACTAACAGATTTTACTTTTTAGAACTATTTTAGGTTTACAAAAAATGGAGCAGTTTGCACAGAGTTCCATGTATCCTTTCCCCAATATAAAACTCTTGCATTTTTGCAGCACAATTGTTAAAAATCAACGAGCCAATATTGATACATTAACTAAAGTACATGGTTTACATTAGGGTTCACTCTTTTTAAAAAAAATATTTTTTTATTGATTTCAGAGAGGAAGGGAGAGAGAGATAGAAACATCCATGATGAGAGAGAATCATCCACCGGCTGCCTCATGCACACCCCTGTTGGAGATTGAGCCTGCAACCCAAGCATGTGCCCTTAACCGGAATCAAACCCGGGACCCTTCAGTCCACAGGCCAATGCTCTATCCACTGAGCCGAACCGGCCAGGGCTGGGGTTCACTCTTTTGTGATGTGTGGTTCTGTGGGTTTTGACAAGTGCATACCATGTCTCCACGTGACCGTATCGTACTGAATTGTTTCACAGCCTCAGAAACCTTTGTGTGCCACCTATTCATCCTTCCCTTCCCCTGAACCTCTGCCATCAGGCTTTTTACTGTCTCTAGAGATTTGCCTTTTACCAAATATCTTACGGTTGGAATCATACAGTATATATTCTTTTCAGCTGGCTTCTTTCACTAAGCCCTATGCATTTAACGCTCCTTTGTGTCTTTTCGTGGGTTGATAGTTCATTTTGTTTTCTGCCTGAATACTATTCCACTGATGAATGTGTTATCTCTTTACCTTTAGAAAACATCTTGGGTTGCTTCCAGTTTTGAGAAATTATGAATAAAGATACTGTAAACATTTGTGTGTGTTTTTTTGTGTAGACACAGGTTTTCAACTCATTTGGGTAAACACCAACGAGTGTGATTGCTGAATCCTCTGGGATGATTATGTTTAGCTTTGTAAGAAACTGTAAGAATGTCTTCCAAAGTGGCTGTACCGTTTCCCATTCCCACCAGCAATGAATGAGCCTTCCTGTCATTCCGAACCCCCACCAGCATTTGGTATTAATTGGGTTTTTGGTTGGTTGGTTATTTTTATTTTAAGCATTCTGATTGGTATATACTGGTATCTCACTTTTGTTTGCATTTCCTAAATGACAGTTGACGTTGAGCATCTTTTCATAGGCATATTTGCTGTGTATCTTCTTTGGTGAAGTGTCTTTAGAGATCTTTTGACCATTTGTTAAATTGGATTGTTTATTATGGTTGAGTTTTAAGAGTGTTTTGTTTGTTTTGGATACCAGTCCTTTATCAGATCTGTGTTTTGTTAATACTTTTCTCCCAGCCTGTGGCAGCTACTGGATATATAAGAAATCATTAGAAAATAAAGTCATTTGTCCTATAACATCTTAACCCCTATTGACTGTCTATAATGAGGTTCAGCAGGTCCTTGAATAATGTCATTTCATTATAACATTGATGAGGGGGGAAAAAATCAGTTCCCCACAGGGGCCACCGTCTGTGTGGAGTTGGAATGTTCTCCCCATGTCCATGTGGGTTTTCTCCAGCTACTACAGTTTCCTTCCACATCTCAAAGATGAGCACGCTGGGTTAAACAGGCTTGTCTACATTGTACCAGGCTGAGTGAGTGTGTGTAGGGGGTGTGAGTGTAACCTTTGATGGGAGGGCTCTCCAGGGTGGGTACTGCCTTGTGCCCAGAGCTGCCAGGATAGGCTCTGCCCACCTGCCACCCTGAACTGAAATAAGCGGGTTGGAAAATCATTTTCTCACTTGTTTTTATTAATCTTTCTTAAATGTATGTATAGCTCACATTTATTTCAATGTTTAATATTAGAAGTGTTTTGGGGTGTTTGTTTAGATGTTTTTGTGGCCAGAAATATATGTAGGACCTTCATTCTTCTTTGTAGCAGTTAGCCTGTGGTCAAATTGGTTTCCTTATAGGTTGTTTCATTTCAAGTCGCCGTTTCCAAGAACCTATTATCAGCCCAGCCAGCGTGTTTCAGTGGTTGAGTGTTGACCTATGAACCAGGAAGTCACAGTTCGAGTCTCTGTCAGGGCACATGCCCAGCTTGTGGGCTCGATCCCCAGTAGGGGGCGTGCAGGAGGCAGCCGATCGATGATTTTCATCATTTATGTTTCTCTCTCTCTCTCCCTTCCTCTCTGCAATCAATAAAAAGTTATTTAAAGAACCTATCTCGATGATGTTAAGAGAGGACTTACTGTACATAGTTGTCCTTAGGCTTCATCTTCCTGGGACAAAGGAGAGGCCAACCAGACAGTCTTGAAGGCGTTAAGTAGCTGCGGCTGCTCCTACCAGGAGTAGAAGTGACAGACACTTCCATGCACCATGAAGCCTTGATCCCCGGCACTTCCTTCCCCAGCCCTGGGTGAGGCCAGATCACCTGTCCAGCTCCTAATAGCCAGGTTGTTCTGAGTAACCTAGATATTTCTAGTTCCCTGGGCTTTGGTGCCCAGGTTGCATGCCTAGTTCCTGCGCCTCCCCATCCAGTTTTTGGATGGATTCTCTCACTTGGCTAAGGTTTTCCAACTCTGTGTTCAACACTGCTGCTGCCCTGATTTGATGCCTCTTCCCAATAAGAGCTCCATGCCCTCCTCTATCCAGGGATTGGATCGCCTGCCTAGACTTGGATTGGACTTGTCCCACTGAGTTCCCTGCCATTCCCTCTCCCCTTTGCTTCTTCCCTGCCACCTCCCTGCCCCTAGGAAGGATGTCCTCACTCCATAGTAGAGGCACAGACTCTAGGAAGAGTCACTTGCCGAGGCCATGCCTTTATTCCAGTGATGCCACTGCCCCCAAATGTATGTGTAACTCTTCTCTTAGAGCCTGTGTCACATCATTTTTAACATCTCCAGGGACTATATTTCAGGGATTGACGTTTGTTTCAAATGGCCAGACATTATTCAGGGTCATGCATAATAATGAAGACTGTGATCCAACACGACACCACTATTTGTGTTGCTAAAGCACTAGGATTGATTTTTCTCTTGTAATTTGTAATCTGGGCTCCAAAAGAAATTCCATTAGATTGCAGGCATGAGAGCGGGGGCTGTGTTTTTCCCTGCTCTTCACTGTATGCCCAGCTTGGAAAATGGTAGGTGCTTAATAAATATTTGTGGAAGGACTGAATAGGAGGACTTCTGAGACTGTCTGGAGCGGAGCCTCAGCATTTGAACACGCAGGTGACCTCTCATGGCAGGTGTCAGCCATGAGAGGACCCCACTGGCTCAGCGCAGAAACACTGACATGCGTGTTCCTCTCCCTTCTTGCTTTATCCTCATGTGGGAATATGACGAGTTGCAAGCCCAGAGGGTTAGTAACAATTAAACGAGGAATGTAAACCTTGGGATCATCCACATGTTGAAGCCATGTGTGCAGACCGTGGTTCCCCAGGGAACCGCGGAAGCGGCGGATGGTCAGTACGGTCTCAGTCTTTCCATTATAAATCATTATAACCAGAAATGCTGCAGAAATGTTTTCAAGCACAGCTCAGTGCTTTAGATAGACTTTCTTTTCTCTTCATGTGGTAGAGTCACATCTGGACATTAGTTAGATATATTTCATCTAAAAATAGCTTTCATCCAATTTACTGTCACTTGAGGAGAGATTTTTTTAAAGGCAGACTCCACTTATAATTCTCTGCAGTCTTTCATGGCTCACTGCCATTTAATATAAAAAAAATAAAGATATCAGTGTGTGTGCGTGTGTGTGTAGGGAAATACAATGAAGTAATTATTTTTATAGACCGGGGAAAATAATAAGACCTCTGTCTTGTCATTCCCCTGTTCTTCTTCTTTTTAAGTCAGCACTGGTCTTCCTGGTTATGTTGTTAAGCCCTAACCTCAGCATCGGTGTGAACTCCAGATTTTTCTTAGTAATTACTTCAGGGCTACAGTATGAACTTGGGGGTTTTTGTCTACCTTCTTTCAGACTGTCTTCTTTTCACTGTCATCGATTGTGTCTTCTCATCAATCTACCATTTGGGGTTTTGAAAGAAAGGAGCGATGTGAGAAAGGAGTCCAGAATAAGAGATGAAGGGGAAAAACAGAAGTGGGGTGAAAGCACCAGGCTCAGGGACCCTCTGGAGCAGTCGGCACACATTTATAGGCAGAAACTGGAACGAAATCTGACGTGAGAGGAATCAGCGTGCAGCTCCTTCTACCCAAGGCGCTGACATTCACCTAAGTAAATCACAGTTGGCTCTGGATGGGACTGGTTGTAAATAAGGAAGCACTTACAAGTCAATCTCCATTTCACACTCCTCAAGGGCCTTGGTAGTTCTGAAAATACAGGGTGTCCCCCCAAAATGTAGGCACACTTTAACAGCTGATAGCTCAAATTTGAAAATGAGATGTATTTCAATAAACACTGCCTTTATAATTATTCAAAGTATGTGTATACTTTTTGGGGGGGATACCCTATATTTATCTTCAGGGACAGGACTTGGACTTTTCTTGCTTTGTCTCCCTAAAGAGAAACTCTGGCTTTTGCCTTTTTTCTCTGAGGACATATCCCTGCCCTTGAATCCCCTTACCCCCCAGTTTACCAAGAGCGTTGTTCTCAGTGTGATGGAGATGATATGTTTTCCTTTTCAACCCACCTTCCCACCAGAGTTAGTGGGTCTGACCGTCATTGGTATGTGTGATGCCATGCATGCCTGTGCTTGGAGTTCCTTTCCATGCAGTGGGGAAAGGGTTATCTGACTCCATCCACATCCTCTACCCTTCTCATCTGTGCCGTTCCATGGGGTGTGTAAAATGTGAGACCGCAGAGAGGTGGTAGGGCTCCGGCCTGAGCAATGGATTGAGCAGTGTTGGCTGAGCTGTGCAGCGATTCAATCCAGGACCTTGGTATTGACAGTACTGTGTGCTAATGTCTAATCTGCCATCGAGATGAGCTTAAACACATCTGCTTAGAAGATTCTCGTCCAATCCATTAACACAGGGGCCTTCCAATTCCTAAGCAAATCCAGACTGTGAAAACATTTGCAACATCAACCCTAAGATTGGACCTGTTGAGCCATTTTCATTTAGTGAAAAGTTTGTATAGATTTCTCTTTGGATACATCTTGGCATAAATGAAACGATGAACTTAATGTTAAGAGAAGACTCTCATTTGAATTTAGTTATTGCAACGTTCATTTCTCAACTATAACAATTTAACAGATATGTGAGTATCAGGGGTGGGATGAAATTAATTTTTACCACCCACAATAGTTCATCAGTTAAATAAGGAAAGCATTTAATGGACTTGTGCCTGGTGTTCCTAAAATAATTTCACCATAACAAAAGGTCTTGAAAGACTAAGAAAAAGTATGATGACAATTAAATTGCCTCTCTGAACAGGTTTTACTGTATGGAAGGAAAACAGAGTCTTAAAATAGTTCATCGTAGACTGAAAAGATGGAGAAATCCATAAAGGGAGCACAAAGGTGTTGCAAATGGATTGAAAACCTTTTTTAAAACACCAACACAGTACTTGTCCTTTGCTTCCACAGACTCCCAGATTTTCGCGACCTTTCACACTTCCATTTCATTTTTGTGGGGGTCTGACTTGCCTCAGTGAGACTTCTAAGCAAGTTCTATTTACCTTCATTCTTCCCAGTTGTACAGTAAAGCTTTGTATTCTCCATGTTTTAAACCTACTAATTAAGAATTTGATGGTCGCCCCGGCAGGTGTGGCTCAGTTGGTTGGGCGTCATCCCATGCACCGAAAGGTTGCCAGTTGCTTTCCCATTCAGGGCACATGCCCGGGTTGTAGGCTCGATCCCCCGGGGGTGGGGGGGGGGGCGTATGCAGGAAGGCAGGAAGCAGCCAATGTTTCACTCTCACATCACATGAATGTTTCTCTTTCTCTCTCTCTCTCTCCCCCTTCCTCACTCTCTCAAGCTGAATAAATAAAATAAAATAATAAAATAAAATAAAATTTACAGTCTCCATGAAAAAGGTGAACCGGGCAGAAAGACAGCCCGAGGGTTTGATGGACAGACTTTGCCTCAGCCCTTTAATAGCGCCCCTCTTATATAATGTCAGAGCTAGAAGGAAGCTTAGCAATCCATCCAGTAGTCCAACACCCTCTTCTACAGAAGACAATGAAGCAGAGACGGTAAGTGATTAGCTCAAGGGCACACAGCCAGTTCGAGGCCGCATAAGGAGAGAATGCAGTCCAGTGCCTTCCCTCGCTGATGGCTTATTTGCTTGTTAAAGGCTTGCCAGGACCTCAGCACGAAGCCATGTTTATAGCTACTCGTCTTTATTAAGGAGTCTAATGGAAAGAAAGGAAATCCCTTTGGAATATCCTCTACTGGAGACTTTTCATAGATGTTATTTCAATACCTTTGCACTCCATCCCGAGCCGGGGTTAGTGTGATTTGAAGATGACTTCTTTCAGCACCTGGTGTGAGCCAGTGGGTACCTGGCTGTCCTCGGTTTGTTTGGTCCAGGAATGGTGACCCTCCTCAGGCGAGGATGTTCTGGAAGCCTCTCGGTCCTATGAGGCTTGTCTTGTCTCTTACCTCCTTCTGCTCCTCGTGGCTTAGAAGGAAAAAACAAGGAATGAAACCCAAATTTCCTCTTTAGTACCCGGTAACACTGTGTCAAGACAACTGTTTTACTTTTCTGGTTTTCTAGTTCCTTGTGTTTTTATTATCCGAACTTAAAAAAAATTTGATTTTAAGTGATTCGTTATCTTCTGGAAGATCAAGAGAAGGGTAGGTGTGATATCTAGAACCCAGTGTGCACCTTCCTTGCCCTTTGTTCTAATCATTCAGTGCGCAACTCTGTGCTGGGCATTCGTTGTATGGAGGGTGGGATTTAAAGAACCAAACAAAATAGACATCAGGATTCCCAAACTGAAAGGATTTTTAGTCTAGGGGCAACAAAATAAACATGACAGAGACAACTAGAAATGATGGGTGGGTGACTGATAACAAAAGAACCATCAGGGCTGGTCCTAGGTAACTTTGTGAGGTGGGCAGCATTTCGCCTCTTCTTTCTGTCTATGCATGGCAGTGCCTTCTTCTCTCACCCTGAGAGAGGGGAGAAGGGAGAGAAAGGTCATGAAGTTGGAAGGAACCTTTGTCCCAAAGGGTTTGTCCAGTCACTTTTACAGGCGAGGAAACTGAAAACTGTTTTGTCTCAAGTCAGTTACAGACATCTTCAAAGATACTAAAACTCAGGGCTCTTGACCACTAGTCCTATGAGACTTACACAGAGGTGTCTTCAAAGGCAAGGGACAGTCACCTCTGCCAGAAGGAGGCAAGCTAAGTGAATGGGTCAAATTAGGCCATTTTAATGGGCCACGGACAGAAAGATAGAACTTTTAAAATAGTTAAAGGTCCCAGAATGCATGCATAGCCTGTTTGGATACTATGCCTGTAAGATTCCAAGAAAATAAAGCATGGCCTAGAGACCCAGCCACGCCTCCTTTTGGGTGCTGGGGTTTCCAGGGGGTCAAGGAGAGAGGTGGCGGGGGGAGGGGGTGAGGGGAAGTGGGGGAGAGAGTGCGGCGTATATTCAGGCCCAATTGGTATTCCCAACTCTCTGGCTAGGAGACCCTCCTGGCTTTGGCCCTGGGGCAAATACTCTGTTGCTTGTATGCCCCCCACCTTATTGTTTGGCTCTGCTCATCAGTGACTTCCCTGGCTTTGCTTTTCCTCACATTGCATGGTTTGACATGAGGTTTGGATTTGTGCTTTGGTTCTGATACAGCCCAAGAGAGCCCTTTCAGTGACCCAGGCTGGTTCACTAGAGTCTGATAACAGGATGTGGGGGTCAAAGTGCCAGCACGGTGAAGGGTCCTTTCGCCTCCCTCTGCCCTCAGTGAGTATAGATCCCCTTCTTACCTTGCAGGAAGGGGTGGGCGATGAAAGGAAGGAAGGTGTGGGTGTTCCGGGTCTCTGACCCACTTCTGTACTGGGCACAATATTTCTCCATCTACACGTGACTACTAGCATGCCATTTTGACAAGACTTAGAACACAGTCCAAGCGGCGGTGATGAACATCTCTGTTCCCCTTCTCCCTCCCCATCCAAAGACCATTCCATGTGCACGCCAGGGTTCTGAATAAGGCCAAGGACAGCTGTGGCCTGCGGTTGTTCCAGATCCAGCTCTCCCTTTGTCATCCATAATGTTTGTCTATGCTCTAGGTCCCGTGGATGCCGGGGAGTGAGTCTAAGAAGTCAGGGACCAGTTAATTAAGGTGATCAACTTGTCCCGAGTGGCTTGGGATTTGCCTGCTTTTAGGACTAAATGTCCCAAGTCCCAGGAAACCCTCACTCTTAGGCAAACTGGTGCAGTTGGTCAGCTTCACTGTAGTCACCAGAAACCAGTGGTCACTAGGCCACACGGTGGATCTCTGGGGTCGTTATAAAGGTGGAGCATTTGACCTTTTCTCAACAGTAGGGTGGCACCGCGAGTATGTGGAGTAACCAGGGAGGTGAACTTGCTTTTCAAGTTTGGGCACAGGAACCCCAGTAAAACCTGTCCTTTACGGGTAGCCTCTGATAAGAATCATACTTTTGGCCAGAGGCTGCACTTTCAAAGCAGTAAGAGTTTATAACGACAGTGAGACTTGGGCTGCAGGCCAGAGGTGTCTCCTGAGGGCCCTGGGATAACAAGCGAGCACTGATGCTGGCAACAGGTCTTGGATCCCTACCGCCAATGGCATCAGGCAGGAGCTACTGTACCCAAACCTCCAGCGACAACAGCGTTTCCAGGATGATAGCCCCTTCTGCATGGGCAGAGCTCCTTCCCAGTCACCAGGCTAGCCTTGTCCTTGGTGCTCAGCCCCTCTTTAAGGACAGGCTGATGGAGAGGTGTGAACCTGTCAGCACCTGTGTGGTTTCTCACCTGGATTTTAAGAAGCAGCTGTGGACAGGAAGGCAAGAGTGGGAATGAGGGTTGGCAAGCCCATCAGTTATCCCCCCCCCATCCCCCGCCCGGTTTCCTCTCCATCTCTCCTGTCTACCCACCCCCGCTTCTTCCCTCTCCATTTCTACTTTTCCTCTCCCCCCACCTCCACCCCCCTACATCCAGCCCAGGAAGAATCAAAACTGTGAAGTCCCACATGAAGCCAGAAATGACAGCAGAGTAAGAGTCTGAGTAGAAAAAGGGGTCTGGTGCCCAGCAGCTCAGTGTCCAGGGTCTCCCTGGGAGATTTCACCATGCCAGTTGACTCAGGGTATCTTAAAGGTACCATTCAACCTGCAATGATAACTTCCACCTACTCCCCAGAAGAACACAGGCTATGGAAGGATCTGACAAGACTGTACAGTTATGAATGAGTAGCATGAAAGGATAGGTGAGATTTACATAGACAGATTGGAAGTGGGAAGATGGAACAGAGGAGGGGTGTCCTAAGGCTGCAATCAATGAACTGGGAGAGGTTTTAAGAAGAGCCTGCATTGAAACAGATAATAGTGTTTACTGCTTTATAGTTACTAGTGTATATGTCTTACTGTGTCCAATTCCCCTTCCACTCACATTTTCTCCTATCAAATACAAGATCCATAAGGACAGGGCTATGTCTTATTCAACTCTGTATCCAGGTAAGTGCTTTAATTTCATATGAATTCAGGAAAAAATTCTGATAGAAACTGAAGTGAAATTTAAACACGGATTTATTAAAGTTTAGGTAATAAATCTTCGGACAAAGAATGGCTACCATATGCTGTGGCTGGTGTGACTCAGTTGGTTGATCATCCTGTGCAACAAAGGGTTGCTAGTTTGATTCTCGGTCAGGATACAGGCCCAGGTTGCGGGGTTCGGTCCCCGGTAGGGATATGTGTGGGGTGCAGCTAATTGGTGTGTCTCTCCTCTCACATTGGTGTTTCTCTCTCCCTCTCTCTCTCTCTCTCTCTCTCTCTCTCTCTCTCTCTGCCTCTCCTTTCCTCTCTGTAAAAAAATAAATAAATAAATAAATAAATAAATAAATAAAATAATATAAAAAAGAAAGAAAAGAAAAGGAAAAAAGAATGGCTACCATATATGTGAAATTAACCCGAATGGAGCAAATTAAAGTCCACCTCAGAGTGCTCAAAATACAATTATGGATCATTTTTATATGCATTTTTCCCATTTTCTTTTCCATTACAGTTGACGTTCAATGTTATATTACAGTGGTTTCAGGAGTACAGTGTAGTGCTTAGACATTTATATAACAAGAGTGATTCCCCCCAAAGACTCTAGAACCTACCTGGTATCACACATAGTTGTTAGGATATTAGTAACTAGATTCCCTATGCTGTACTTTGCATCTCCTTGACTGTTTTGAATGACCACCAATTTGTACTTCTTAATCCCTTCACCTTTTTTACCCAACCCCAGACCTCCTCCCATCTGAAAACATCAGTTTTTTCTGTTTTGTAAATTCATTTATTTTTTTAGATTCCACATATAAGTGAAATCATTGTCTTTCTCTATCTGACTTATTTCACTTAGCATAATACTCTCTAGGTTCATCCATGTTGTTGCAAAAGGCAAGATCTCATTCTTTTTCTTGGCTGAGTACTATTTTATTCTTTATATGTAACACTCCTTCATCCATTTGTCTATCAGTGGGCACTTAGGTCACTTCCATATCTTGGCTAATGTTTTTAATGCTGCAACGAACATGGGATACATTTATCTTTTTGAATTAGTGTGGCATATAATTGTTCATAGTATTTTCTTTTTAATATATTTCTTTATTGATTTCAGAGAGGAAGGGAGAAGGAGAGATAGAAACGTCAATGATGAGAGAGAATCATCGATTGGCTGCCTCCTGCATGCCCCCCACTGGGAATGGAGCCCAGCATGTGCCCTTGGCTGGAATAGAACCTGGGACCCTTCAGTCCGCAGGCCAATGCTCTATCCACTGAGCCAAGCCAGCTAGGGCAGTATTTTCTTATAATCCTTCCTATTTTTGTGGTATTGATTATCATTTCCCGTCTCTCACTTCTGATTTTATTTATTTGGGCCCTCTCTCTTTTTTTCTTGATACGTCTGGCTAAAGGTTTATAAATTTTGTTTATTTTTTCAAAGAACCAGCTCTTGGTTTCAATAACATTTTCTATTATTTTTTGAGACTCTGTTTTATTTATTTCTACTCTGACCTTTATTATTTCCTTTCTTCTAACTTTGGGCTTCGTTTGTTCTTTTTCTAGCTCCTTTTGGTATAAAGTTAAATTGCTTATTTGAACTTTTTCTTGTTTCTTGAGATAGGCCTATATTGCTATAAATTTCCCTCTTTGGCTGTGTCCCATAGATTTTGGGTGGTTGTGTTTTCATTTTCATTTGTCTTATGGTACTTTTTGATTCTCCTTGATGGTTGCTCTATAATTTAGTTGTAATTTTAACATGGTTGTGGGAGGAGGCAAGCATAGCCTTTACCTACTCTGCCACCTTGACTAGAAGACCAGTCTTTTATCACACATTTAATCTAAGTTATTAAAACTTAAGTATACAAGTAGAGGGACTTCATCAAGGTCATATACATCCTTTCAATTAATACAACTTTGTCTCTTTAAAAACAGTCCACAAAATCAGAATGCAAATCATGTAAATAACAGTGACCCATTTGGGTAAATTAGGAGGGTTTTGTATTCCCAATTTCTCGTATTATGCAGGCTGGTTCTGCATTAGGGATAGATAGCCAGTCTTTACTGCCAGTGAGCTGCTGACTGCTGGCTGAAGCATTTATTGATGATATTTCCTCACGCCTGAGGTTATGCATATCTTTTTTCTTTGGTTCCTCTTATTTTACCCCTTTCTCCACCTTCTACTCCTATTTTCGTTTTTGTTTGTCTATATTAAAGAGACTGATTGCCCATATACCTGCTTACTTCTAGGTGCAACTGTCCCTGTGCACAGCTCTGCCTGCCCTTTTTCTACCACCTCACACCCCCACAGCAACTGCTGCTGGTTCCCACTCTTCCAGAGGCCTGCTTACTCCATTTCTTTGGAGTCAGGGAAATCTTACAACCCCCTTACTGGAGCATGTTTAAGTAGATTTGTTCTTGCAGTCAAAGTTGTCTTAGGCCCCTTCCTCTTCCTTCCTCTGATGTCGGTACCCAAAGGAATTCTCAGCCTCCATGATGTCACCCAGGACATAAAGGGGGTACTGGCCAGCCTGCATGCTTTGAAGCATGGGGATATTTGGAAGTGGGTGGACAATTGGTTTAATTTTCTACTCTTTATTGGAATGGTTCAGCATCTTGTGGACAAGGCTCTGGGGCTACATTTAAACTCCTTGTTAAGACCATTAAATGAATTTTGTTGTGTGCAAAACAAGAAGGATTCACATTGACATTGCCACTAAGCCCTGCCTATTTGGTGGGTTTAGCTGGATATAGGTGGTCAGGGATTTCTTTCTTTTATTCTTATTTTTAAGAATGATAAACTTTTAAAATTGGGATAAAGTAGACTTTATCTCCCTAAAAGGAATGGCTGTAAAACAGCAAAGGCTTTCCCTCTCTCCAGAAGGGAACTGTGGCAAAAGAATAGAAACTTCACAGGGAATTACTGGTGTTATCAAAGGCTTTTCAAAATAGACTTGAATAGTTGTGTGCTGTTTTTATTACTGCTTTGCGAGTTTACGTTTTGTTTTTGTAGGTATTTTCTCCTTCCTATGAGATGGGTGCTAGGACTTGAGAGCAAATAACCCTTATTGTGTTGAATTTGGGACTAAACATAATTATCTTTTAATTTGGGTCCATAGTGCCATTTTTTTTGACAGTTATATTATGAGCTTTTGGAGGAAAATTGAGCCCACATGCTGTAAGCTGCTTCCTATTCAGTTACTCTTCAAGTTATGATGTTTGTGCTCTCCCTTCCCCCATTCCTCCACTGGGCAGCTTCTGGACCAGATGTTGCTGGAGGCAAACCAGATGATCCAGTATGGGCACTGCCCAGCTCCAGCATTGTCTCCTCTGAAAAGACCCTTGTTCCCAGCCAGCATGTTTTTCTGGATGACTCCATGGACACAAGACTCAGTGGATGCTGTAGTTCTCCTAACAGAGGAAAATGGTGAGTAAATAGAAGTTCTGTATATTGAGTCAATATTTTTAGTAAACTCTATGAGCGTGTCAGAAAGGCTTCACCTTCATTTCTGATTGGTCTTCACTTCTTGCCTAAACTGCCCCATAACATTTCTGTAAAGGAAGGTAATGAGCTGTATATAAACTCTGAAGTGCACCATGGGAGCACATTGCTTATAGAAATCGTTTTGAAAAATAATAACCATTTTTCTCTGTTCCTTTCTAGTGCCCTAGAAGAAGTTTGGGGTCCTCTAGAAGCAGTCTTGGAAGGGTTTAAGGGCAAATGGTTTATTAGGGAGGTCATGCCAGCAAGTACCAGGAGGGAGTGGGAGGTGATAGAAGGAAGAGAAGTCACTAAAAGAGTTGTCTTAGAGTAGGTTACTGCCGTAGGTAGGTAAGTGGGGCTCAATCCTGCTGGGACCTCTGGGAGACTGTGTATGAGACACACCTTGGTTACATATCACCTGAAGGTGAGGGAGCTGGGATACCTTATGCCGGTTTCCTCAGTTATTGACAGAGGGCTGCTTCCAGGGAGGGCGTGGGTGTTAATTTCCCATCAGGGGCTATGAAATCCAAGAAGGCTCTTAGCCTATGAGTGCTGGTGGTTGGAAGCCAAATGTAAATGGCTGAAATGTAAATGGCCATGGGCAGGACACCAACACATCTATTATACTTCTCAGAGTATGTGGGAGGAGGTAGACTCTCCACTGCTCCCGAAAGTCACTTAAATAATGACTCTTTATTGGTAAGTGCCTTCTACATGCATTTTCTGCAAATCAAAAAGGCTTTTAGAGACTTATTATTAGGAAAGTGAAGTCTTTCCCTCAAAATATTTTCTTTATATAGAAATACTAGGAAATGGAACCAGTGGACACAACCAACAGATTCATATCAAGCCTTTTCAAAATGCTCCCATCCATCACTTTAAGTAGATGCAGAATATAGCAGCAAGCATATAGGGTGGGGCAAAAGTAGATTTACAGTTGGGAGTATGCAAAATACAGTTTGTCCTTGTATTATTATTTATTAATTATTATTTTTCCATATAACTTTAAACCTACTTTTGCCCCACCCTGTATACAACCTTTATTCTCAGGACGACCTTTAATCCACCACCAATGGTATTCTATGATTACCATATGTTTTCCCCTTAGATGCTTTTAAAAGTGGCTGCAGATCCCTGGGTACCTCACAAACAACAGTGTGGCAGGCAGACCATCTGCAACTTACCCCAATGAGCAGGGGCCAAACAGAGGTATGTGACATTGTCCCTTAGTCCTTGGCACCAGCTCCAAACACTGACAACGGAAAAGTGTGATGAAACCCAGGCATCCTAATTCCCATGACATCTCATGGAGATCTGGAACCTCTTGACCCTGGTGAATCCTGCTGCTCTCTTTGTCCCAAATGGCAGTCTGGCAGCTGAGCCAGTCATGCCTGGTTGTTCTGTTGTTAGGAGGGTTGATGAGTCTCTAAGTTCCTAGCATACTATCACAGAGGGATCTTGGTGAGGAGGAGAATTAAGCTCATGGAGTCTCTACTGCACACAGATGCCACAAAAGAGTGGAGCTGAACTTCCTTTGAGAGGCATATTAATGGACTGACATTTTGGCAAAAGAGAATCCAGAACAGTTCTATGTCAAGTCTGCCTAAGTAGCAGCCGGTACCGGTATCAGATCCATTGACCATTTCTACTGTGATTCCTAATTCTAGTCCCTGATGTGTAATTAGTGGTTTCAGAGCTAGAAAAAACTTTAAAGACCTAAAATACTGATAAGGACACTGCATTCCAGTGTGGTTAAGTCATTTGCCCAGAGTCAAACAGCTGGTGAAGAGCTGGGCAGAGGGAGGGAGCCAGGCTTTTCCCACTTCGCTGTGAAGCTAATAAGTGAAAGCAGCAGGATTTCTCATTGGATTCAGTAGAAATAAATGCTCAGTTCCACAGAGTTCTTTGAATACCTGCTGAAGACAGTGCAAGGCATTGTGGGAATCTGAAGAACAAGTGCCCTCATCATACCTCTTAACAATGCAGACGTGGAAAAGCAACTACATAGCCTAGCAGAAGAGTTTTATTTTACGTGGGCCCATAGGATAAACCGAGGCACTCATCCTGGAACTTACGTTCTGATGAGCCTACTGCTCCCAGCAAGAAATCCAGCCTTGCAAATCTGTGCTGGGACATGGGGCTTTAGGGGAGACAGAGGAGAGAGAGAAGCTGACATTCCTGTATAGTATGATAAGGGAGTAAATGTCCAAACTCTCAATCCCCCCTTGACCAAGACGACTGTGAGGGTTGGGGCCAGTTGCCTGGAAGAAGATGCCCTTCCATCTGTAGCCACTTCCTGACTGCACAGACTCTAGCAGGTACCCAATCCTTCTAAGATTCAATTTCTCCAACTCTGATAATGCTGGAAATATCAGCATCTACTGTGTTGGCCGGCATGAAGACTAAATGAGCTCAGGCAAGTCATATTCTTAGTACTCAATAAATCGTCATTATTTTGCCCAGCTGCTACCTGCCGCCACAGCCCCACCGCACCTCCCCATTGCTCCACCTTTTCTGGAGAGTTTTCCCACCGTCACTTTCCCCCAAACTCACCTCTAGTGATTTTTTTCTCCCTGTTCTCATGCATTGTCTGCCTAAGCTCTTTGCTCCTTGCTTCCCAGCTCTCTTTACCTCCTGTTTCTGTTCCCCGCTCCCTGGTCTTTAGTATCCCTTTATGCTTCCGATTCATCTTCTATAATTATAATTCTTATAATTTGTGCTCTTCATCCCACCTCCCCGATTCCTTCTTTTCCCTCCTCACATTCACCCATCCTCCACCACTTTCACTCCCCCTCGCTGCCCCTTCCTAGACTTGCTCTCCCCACCCCATGTTCCAGGCCCAATTAGGAACTCAATCCCCACCCCCAATCTCTCCCATTCACTGTTCCACTCCAGGAAGCATACTTGTTCATGGTGGCAGGCAGCCTCTGAGATGGCCTAGGGTCCCCACCGCCTGCTCTCCATGCCCTCTGGATTCCCCTTAGTTTCAGGATGGCCTGGACCTAGTCACTTGATTCTAATGACTATGATGAAGATGATGGGATAGCACTTCTGCGCTTAAGTTAAAAAAGACTGTGGCTTCCATCTAGGGTGCTCTTTGGCTATGAGGAAGCCAGCTGCTATGTCGTAAACAGCCTTATTGAGAGGCCCGCATAGCAAGAAACTGGTCTCCAGCCAACAGCCATGTGAGTGATCCTCTCCCAGCTGAGCCTCGAGATGACTGCAGCCCCTCTGACAACTTGACCGTAGCCTGTGAGAAGCCTCCAGCCTGAAGCACCAGGTAAGATGCTGCTGGATTCCTGACCCACAGAAACTGAGATGATCACTATTTGTTGTCATAAGTGACTATATTTGGGGGTCATTTGTTGTGCAGTGATATTAAGGATGCAGAGTTGTTTTATACGGACCACCATTCAGAGGTGTTTGTTTACCCTTCTTTGGGTCTCAGCCTCCTCATCTGTGAGACTTGGGGGTTACAGTCCAGTGTCCCAAGTCTCCTGTCCTGTGAGGATGTCGTCTGTGACGTTACAACCGGCCCATTTGTGCTACTGTTCAGCACAGGGAGCCCAGCTTAAACCGGCACATCTTCGCATTTTGAGCTCTACATCTTTATATTTGCCTCACATTTTTCATTCCTATTATCTGAAGTCTGTTTCTAATTTCTAACAGAATTGCTGTGGCCTATTGTGTGCCTTGCTCTGCATGACATGCCAATTTCATTTTGAAGTCATGGCTATTGTCTTTCTCTCTGCTAATCTCTCTTGTTTTGCAAAATTCCAATAGAACGTGTGAACATAGAGAGTTGCCCTTGTGCCTGATCTTGACGCTGTATGGCCCCCAATCGGGTGGATGATAGACAGACAGCCTGTCTGCCTCTGAGGCATCTTTTCTTGCTTAAAAATTTGCTTTCTAGATTGCAGACTCACAACTCGAGCAAAGACTGGAACATATTAAATAAAAGCAGAGCTGAAATTGGATGGAAAGTCTCAGCCACTTAGATTCCAACCTCTCTTTCAGAGGGAGCACGTGGGGAAGGGGCTGGGACGTGCCGATGGATAATGTAAGGCAAGAAGACTTCCATGCCTTTCTCACACCATTCAAGTTTTAAGCGGGGGTGACATATTTTTTCTTAAGCAGGGCCTGTAACCCCGGATCCATCACTTATGTATGGTGTCCATGGCAACCAGGCAATGGTATGGGATCCCTTCTCACTGGGGAATTCCTTTTATGGCTCATTTCCGAAACCAGCATGGCCAGTACACGAGTCTGCAGTTTCCCAGTTGCCTAGCAACCAGCTCCTATACTCTAGCCACTAGGAAAAGCAGACAGTTTAAAAAAAAAAAAGTGTCGTCAGAATCATATGTTACATTCTCTCTACTTTGTCTCTTTAGAATAAAATAATTAGTGTGTGATAAGGATGCGGGGAAAGGGCAACCGCTCCCTGTTGTTAATGCCTCCACTGCTCCTGGTGGGCTGTTGCAGGCAGGGAGAGAGAGGAAAATGTTAGCATGCTTTCGGCTGGTAATTAAGCAGCGCGAGCCATCTGCACATTGAAAGCTCTACATTTTTCACGTCTCGTGGGGGCATCAAGTAAGTATGGGGCCAGCAATCTGTGCTGCATTCCCTCCCCCAAACCAGGAAGCCAGACTCCACCCACAGGTGTCACTGGACCATCTCTCCTTGGCTTATATTCCTCAGTGCGTGGGGCGGGGGCGGGGGGGGGGGAGGGGGGCGGTGAGAGTAGGTTTGTTGGGTTTTTGGTAGAAAGACAAGGAGACTATGGAGTCCCCTTGAGTTACAGCAGTGGTTTTCAACCCAGGGGGTGACTTCACACACATTCTCCCCCCTCCACCCCCCTCACCCCCCCCCCCCCCGGCTACATTTGGCAAGGTCTTCAGCCATTTTTGGTTGTCACAACTGGTGGAGGAGGGGGGACATTAAATATTACTGATATTTAGTGGGTAGAGACCAGGGAGATTGCTAAACATCCTACAATACAAAGGACAGCCCCCAGCAACATCCAAGTCTCCTGCTCACGATGTCAATATGTTTGAGGTTGAAAAACCCTGAGTAAGAGGAACCAGAATATCCATCTGTCTTGTTAAAAACCCAGCACTGCAGCTGACTAGGAAAAATGTTGACAAGGTAACAGGTGGCACTCATCCAAATCATTCAACAGACACAATCCCAACTGGAATTCTGGATGGCACATGGCACGGGACGCCTCCGCTCCTGCCAGGGCTTGACTTAGCAAAAGCGTAAAGCAGAGAGCCCTCTGGAGCCCGTGGGGATGGAGGTAACCCCTGCGGTTGCCTTCCTGGGAGGGAGGAGAGCAGAGATGGACTGCCTGTCCCCCTTCAGGGAGGTGGCTTTGGCATCAGACAGATTTGGTTTCACATACCGGTCTCTGGCCTATGCACTCTGGGCCCTTAGGTATTCTCCATCAGTGGATGCCAACCGGTGGTCCGTGAGGTCCGAAAGGCTGGCGACCGCTGTTCTACATCATCTCCCAGAGACTCAGTCTTCACAAGTCCAAGATGGACATGAAAGCGGGAGTTGTGAGAAAGATGAGACAAACACACGAAATGCCTGTCTTGATTACGCCCTCCCATTCCCCTTCTTGTCTCAGCCCCAGGACCCAAATTGTCCCTCTCCCCTGCTAGGTACTTTGTACTTTTGAGGAATAGGAACCAATGCACTGCGCCTATAATGACCGAGGTCATTTAGCAAGAGCACAGGACAAAAGCACCGTTTTTGGAATTTGGGCTGGTAGTCATAGGCTATTTTTAGACAGGAAGGACAGAGCATGCTTGGGCTTCAAGTCCCAGCACCTCCATTTTACTGGCTGTGTGACCTTGAGTAGTTATTTAACCTCTCTGAGATGAAATGGGGGTCATTGTCATCTCTTATGGGATTGTTGTAAGTATTAAAAATAACGTTTTTAAAAGTGCTTAGATTGGTGACTGTATAGGCAGTCTTCTTGTTTTTAAAGTGGCATGCGTGGTCTTAGCCCAAGATCTTTTCCACTGACACTGAGAGTGAAGTGAAGGCTGGGTGTTAGGAAGACAGCATTGGCCTCCCTATCATTTCCTCTGTGAAAACTCAGACTTCCCTCAGTAACCTGTGATAGTTCCAGCGGCCCTGACCTTGTGTAAGCAGTTTTGAAGCTATTTCCATTTCCAGCCACTGCTACCTCTTTGTGGAGGTGATGTGCTCATACATTTAGTAACCAGTTTCCACTTGCTTGAAATCTTGAGAATATCTCAGGATACTGCCTAGTTCTAATGGGTTTTGGTCTGTATTTACATTATCCATACATTTCACAATTCTCTAGACGAGCATGCGTCCTTGTCAGCCTCCACCCTGGCCTCATACAAAGCCCCTCCAGTCCCTCCTCAATGTGAAATGCCTGTGAACTCCGTTCTTTCTCCAGATGCATCAACCAGAACTCACCCGCCTTATAAAGGTTAAGGTAACGTTTTTGTGCTTTTGTTCCTTATTCTTCTGAATAATTTCAATATTAGGCTGTTTGGGCCCTGAGTCTTGGCTGCGTACTCTTGCAATGATTCCCAAGTCCTTTTTCTGGTCACAACAGCTGGTTCATAGTGGCAGCATCTGGTTTTCCAGTTTTTACTGTTCCCTCCGAGCAGAATTATGGAATCTCGCCTGGATTCCACCACCGCTGGGAAAGATGGCAGACAGTGTTTACTGGGCGTGCGTGAGATCCCCAGACAGTTGGGCACAGGTGCCTTGTCTGGGAACAGGAAGTGGCCAAGCTGGAGCTCACAGTCGCCCCAAAGCTGTGAGCAGCTGGAGACAGGCCATCCCGAGGTTTACCAGGAGGACCAGAAGCACTCAAAGCATGTAGAGGTCAGAGGAGGGGCAAAGGAAGAGTCCGGGAGGTCAAGGGGCACCAGGCCGCCGAAGGCAGGGCAGGCAGCTCGTCTGGGATGCAGGATGACAGATGGGAGATTCAAAACAGGGCACCATTGGAACCCTGGAACAAGGCAAGGTTTTACCAGGGTGGGAACTGAGCCGCATGAGTGGAGCCTGGCTGAAAAGGGGGCCCAGCATCAGCTTAAGGCAGATCCTATCACAATGAAGCAGGAGGAAAAACAGGGAGGGAAAGAGGTTGATAACTACGTAATTTGGGACAAATAATTTTCCCCTGTTCCTACAGCGCTAGTGCAGGTTCCTGGAAGATCAGCCAGCTGGTCAGTTAGGGGATTCTGACTGTGTCCTCCGTGGCCATCACACCCCTGCATGGCTATTACTTTCATAAAGCTCCCCCCCACACAGTGTGAATCTCTTGGGCCAAGAAAAACATGTCTGTGATCACAAAGTTTAGGATTTTTGTAAACTACACGTCCCTCTTGGAAATTCACAGTGTATATCACATCTGAAAAGCTCTGAAAACTCCTGTGCTATAGAAATCCGTTTGTTTTTCATTCAATGTCTCTCCAACACAGTTGACAACAGGAACCTTTTGTTATGTAAAAACTATGAACTTCCTGTGGACATACCTTGAGAGACAATGTTCTGGAACATTCCCAGGCCCTTACAACCTGGCCTGCCCTTGTTTCCTTACTTTCCTTCATTTCCCTACATTCCAGCCACACTGAACGCTCCCTTGGACGTGCCTCTTTCGCATTTCCTTCTTTCTTGTGAAACAGGTGATTATCTGCCCCCAAATGGGAAAAAAGCTGAGCCTTCCTCACTGCACCCCCACCATCCATGTGTGTCTGTCCTTTAAGGCTCACCTAAAAGGGTCACTTGATCCATCTCTGCTTCAGCCTTCCTGTTTCTATAAAAGGAATCCTTCTCTCTTTTGATCCCTTATGTCATACTATCTGTTATTTTTAAGGCACTTAGCACTTTTTATTTATTTAAAAAACACATATTAATATATTTTTCATTGATTTCAGAAAGGAAGGGAGAGGCAGAGAGATAGATACATCAATGGTGAGAGAAAAGCATTGATCAGCTGCCTCCTGCAGGCCCCCTACTGTGGGGATCAAGCCCGCAACCTGTGCATGTGCCCTGACCAGAATCCAACTCAACCCTCAACCCCTGAGCCACACCAGGCCAGCAAGGGCACTTAGCCCTTTTTAATTTGTGTATAGCTGTTTATGTCTCTCTTATTAGGAGACAGAATCCATGCCTGATTCTGCTACCCCAGAACATTGCATATTTGTAGGATTGTTCAAGGGAGCAGAAAGTATGATGCTATGACCTCCAAGATTGAAGTTTCTCAGTCCTGAGGCCAGAGATGGCAAATGTCTGGCTCACTTGTTGCCAACCCACATTCTTACCTGTGGCAAACACATTCATCCATCACAATGTGATTCCTCTGGGGCCCAGATGGCAGCCTGCCCCTGCTCCCCCCAATACCCTCCCTCCCCTAGGCTTCTCAACACAGTGCTCCCAATAGCCAGAATCAATAGGTAAAGGTTGGCATGACAGAGAAAATCTAATTGTCACCCCTGATTTGGATTTTTCCGCGAAGTGAAAGATAGGAAAATTTAGCAGGCAGAATAGGGGAGCTGTTAATACTTCAGATCAGGGACTGTCCACAACAGAAAAGAGCAATTAGCAAAACTATTCATTATACTTTCATGTTCACGTCTAGTCTCAAGGCTAATTATTTGTATAATTAACCTGTAACAAAATGCAAATAATTGATGAGCTTGATTTCTTGGAATGAAACATGAGTCCTGTGAAATGTAAATAGATGCGAATTACTAACAGCTTTCCTTTACTTAGGCTTTCTAATAAGGCACTGCCTGTAAATTAAAGAAACCATTTAAGTATAATGCCATTTACATTTTAAAAACCCCTCAACAAAACAAAACAATATGATATGTATTTAAACGCATAGAAAAGCACAGATTTTTAATTCTCACTCTACCACTTTCTAGCTGTGGGAGTTTGGGCAAATTACTAATCTCACTTTACTCATGTTACTTATAAGCCTCAGTTTCCGCTTTTATAAAATGGGTATAATAGCAGCCACTCGTTCACAGGGTGAGAATTAAATGAGTGCTAACTCATCTGCAAAGAGTACATAATGAATGTAAGCCATTGTTTTTACACTTTTACATTGCTTAGATTTTTTCTTACGTAAGGAAGCGAGGGAAAGGGGATGTATATGGATGTCTCTGCTGTAACACCATCTATGTGTTCCTGAAATACTTTTATGGCCTACAGAATAGCCCTCTGAAAATAGCTGGCTGCTGGGGAAAGAAAATAGGGTTAGGGCGGACCACTCAAAACCTATACAACTTTGTAACCAGGGCCCTAACAAAAACAATGTTGAAACTAAAATATTAGTCCCACTAAACCTTACGCTACGCAAACATGTGCATGCTGTATCCCAACCTTGAACCCTCAGGCTCCTGGGGCTTCTTTTTGATATGAAAGTCCTGGGGTCATTCATTCTAATGACGTTTTTCATCAAAAGTAAACATCCCATTTAAGGACCAGTGTTCTTCACTACTCTGTCATTCTACTTTAACGGGAAATGTCTTTGCCGCTGCTTCATCAGCAAAAAGCTGGACATGAGGGTAACATGGTGATTCTGTGGCTAAAGAAGGAAGCTCTGTGTATTCTCAGCTTTTCCTTCAGGCCTTCAGAGAGTGCTAAGGTTTCGTCTTTTTGAAAGAGGTAATTGCTGTGAGAAAGCTTGCCTCTGGTTGCTTCAAAACATTAACAAGCTAGGAAAAATATTGCGTAGGAACTGATATGGCTTCCATGTTCTACCAATTCCCCATTTACCCATGGCATGTGAGGTCATCTATAGTTAAGCACAAGTTGTAGCAAAACAGTTTATATTGCATATCTCCTACCAGTTGCTGTGATAGGAGCTAAATATAAACCATGTGATTTATATCTGGCCATTAGTCTATGTAGTAGCTTTCCTTATCTCTGATAAGTCTCAGGAGCATTGAATAACTTGCCTGAGGTCACAAATTTTTAACTAGCAAAGCCAGGGTTCCTAGCTGGAATCCAACTAACGTCAAAACTCATGCTCTTAGAGACCTCACTAATCCCTTAAGTATGGATGGAGGCAGGAAAGAAGACAGACACCCTGGCGGTGGTGATGAGTGAAAGCCTGATTTCCAACTCCGCAGGTCACTAACATTTCATCTAATTTAATCCTCACAACAATCTTTACCACCGCTTCAGAGATGAAGAAACTGAAGCTCAGGATATAAACCTAGCCCTAGCTGGTTCCTAAACTGGGGTTTTCTCCCTACATCCTATTTATGTTTGTCTCTGATTAAAGACACCATCCCTTAATATCACAATGAGTCTGTCTGCTAGTTTTTAAAGTTATGTGACTTGAGCATCGGCATTCACCCATTGTCTCATGTGATGAATTTCACTGTGTTTATTTACTTCACCAGGAAGCACGAAGAGTTGCAAACAAGATGAATTCAAAGAGGCCCCCACCAAGACACATGATAATTAAAATGCCAAAGGTTAAAGACAGAGAATTTTAAAGGCAGCAAGAGAAAAGCAGTTAATTACCTACAAGGGAGCTCCCATAAGACTGTGATCTGTTTATTCAAAAGAAATTTTGCAACCAGAAGGGAGTGACACAAAATATTCAAAGTGATGAAAAGTAAAAAATTAAACCAAGATCACCTAATTAGGGCTATCACTTAGAATCAAAAGAGAGATTGTTTCCCAGGGGGGGAAAATCCACTGATTTAAGCAGTATTATACCAGTTTTATAAGAAATGATAAAGGAACTTCTTTAAGTAGAAAAGAAATGATAAAATAATATGAATCAGAAATATTGGAAAAGAAAAAAATTCTCACTAATGAAGGTAATAACTTACTAAAAACTGGATCAATCAACTATAAAGCTAATACAAAGGATAAAGGCAAAAGTAGGAAGATCATGTGTAATCACCACAGTACAGTACACATACACACACAAAATCATTAAAAAATAACAAAAAGATAAATGTGGAGGGAGTGGGAAAAAATTGTAATGGTTTTAAAAAGTGTTGGAACTTAAACAACTATCAACTTAAAATAGACTGCTATAAACATAGTTTTGTATATAAAAAGCACATGGTAACCACAAACAAGAAACCTACAAAAGGCATACAAGAAATAGAGAAAGGAATCGAAACACAACTCTACAGAAAGTCATCAGCATACCAGAAAAGAGAGCAAGAGCATAAGAAAGGAAAAGAGAAATATAAAAACAATCAGAAAACAATAAATTGAAATAACTACATATCTATCAGTAATTACTTTAAATGTAGAAGGAAGGAAATAAAGATCGGAGTGGAAATCAAAGATATAGAGTCTTAAAAAAAATAAAGATCAGTGAAACCAAGAGCTGGTTCTTTTAAAAGATAAACAAAATTGATAAACCTTTAGCCAGACTCATCAAGAAAAAAGAGGCCAAATAAATAAAATCAAAATGAAAGGAAATGACAACTAACACTACAGAAATACAAGGGATTATAAGAAAATACTATGAATAATTATAGTTTAGCCAACTAATTGGACAACCTAGAAAAAATAAATTCCTAGAAGTATACAATCTCCCAAGGTTGAATCAAGAAAAATAGACCAATAATTTCTAACAAAATCAAACTCTGAAAGACTCCCAACAAACTAAAGCCCTGGACCAGATGGCTTCACAGGTGAATTTTACCAAACATTCAAAGAATTAAAACCCTTTGCAAACTATTCCAAAAAATTAAAGTGGAGGGAAAGCTTCCAAACTCATTTTACAAGGCCAGCATTACCCTGATACCCAAGACAGGAACTGATACTACAAGATAAGAAAACTACAGGCCAATATTCCTGTGAACACAAATACAAAAATTTATAATAAAATATGAGCAAACCAAATTCAGCATATTAAAGGGAATCATTCACAATGACCAAGTGGGATTCTCTCTGGGATACAAGGATGGTTCACCATATGCAAATCAATGTGATACATCACATTAATATAATTAAAGAGAAAATTATCATGATCATCTCAATAGAGATAGAAAAAACATTTGACCGAAATCAGCATCTATTCATGATAAAGACTCTTAACAAATTAGGTATTGAAAGAATGCACCTCAACATAATAACATCTATTAGACATAACAAGCCTACAGCTAATATCGTAGTCAGTGGTGAAAGATTGAAAGCTTTTCCTCTAAGATCAGGAATAAGACAAGGGTGCCCATTCTCACCACTCCTATTCAACATTGTACTGGAAAGTCCTAGCCAGAGTTAATAAAACTATTGTAATAATCATAACCTGCATGTATTTTTTTCAAAAGAACAACTTAAGCTTACTTTTGCCCCACCCTGTATATGATCAATTCGTTTATGACAAAATAGCCAAAAATATACAATGGGGAAAGGACAGTTTCTTCAATAGATGGTGCAGGAAACTGGACAGTCAAAGAATGAAATTGGACCACTATCTTGCACCATACACAAAAATTAAATCAAAATGAGTTAAAGACTTAAACATAAGACATGAACCATAAAACTCTTAAAGCAGGTGGTAAGCTTCTTTGACATCAGTATTGGTGATAAAAATTCTACTAGATTTGGCAACAAAAGCAAAACAAGGGGACTACATCAAACTAAAAAGCTTCTTCAGAGCAAAGAAAACCAACAAAATGAAAAGCAAGCTACAGAATGGAAAACTATTTTTACAGATCATATCTCCAAAAGTTTACTATTCAAAGTATATAAAGAACTCATAAAACTCTTTAGCAAAAGAAAAAAACAATTTGATTAAGAAGTGGACAGAGTATCTAATAGACATTTTACCAGGGAAGACATAAAGATGGCCAACAGGTTCATGAGAAAGTGCTCAATATCTCTAATTATGATGGAAATGCAAATCAAAACCACAGTGAGTTATCACCTCACACCTGTTCGAATGACCATCATTAAAGACAAAAAAATGAGTGTTGGCGAAGATGTGGAGAAAAGGGAACACTGTGCACTGCTCATGGAAAGGTATTTTGGTGCAGCCACGATGGAAAGCAGTATGGAGGTTCCTGAAAAAATTAAAAATAGAGCTACCATATGATCCAGTAATTCCACTTCTGGGTATTCATCCCAAGAAAAGGAAAACATTAACTAGAAATGGTATATGCACTCCCCCCCCCCCCCATGTTCATTGCAGCACTATTTATAATAGCCAAGATGTGGAAACAACATGTGTCCATCGATGTGTAACACCACATTTTGAGTAACAAAGGAATAATAGAATGAAGAGTGTAAGCTTTAAGTCTGGCAGAACTGAGTTTGAATGCTGATTTACACTTATTAATTGATGTCTTCAACAACAAAAAGTTATTTAATTTTTCTTAGCTCCGATTTCTTATTAATAAAACACTGTATATTTAAAAATAATAAAAACGATCTTATGAAATAATACTGCCTGGCACATAGTAAGTACTTACTACATATTTGTTCTCTTCCTCATAACTCAGAATATCGGACCTACAGATACTGACTCAGTACCAGACTCAAACCAATGATCTAGAGTTTTTGTCTATGGTCTAATCACTGATACCTTAACTTGAATCTTCTCAAACTGTTCCATAGAGATGTTCTTCAGTGTTCTATGATTAAATAAATTTGGGAAACATACCTATAGTTTATTTCCCTTAGATATTCATAATGCACATGAACATTTTTAAAAACTATGCATTAAAGAAATCTGTATAATTTTAAGATATTGTATTTTTCAGTTCTAGAATTTCAATTTTTTAGTAGTTTCTATTTTTCTGCTGAGATTTTATATCTTTACAGTCATTGTGAGTATATTTTCTTTGACATTGAGAGTAGTTATAATGGTTGTCTTAAAATTCTTGTCTGCTAATGCCATTATCTGAGTCAACTAGGGGGTGTCTGTGTTAATGATCATTTCTCTTAAATAGAAGTCATACTTTCCTACTTTGTATTTGGAATAATTTTGGATTGCACCCTGGATATTGCAAATGATACATTATAGAAACTCTCAATTCTACTATATTCCTTTAAAGAGTTTTCAGTTTTTGTTTCAGCGGAAAGATAACACAGCTGAATTCAACCTGCAAACTCTATGGTCCCTGAGAAGGGCATCAACTAAAGTCTCAGCTTATTTTTTTTCCAGTCTTAGCTGGGCTACTTGGTGTCTGTCCCATACATGCTTGGTTCAGATAGACAAAGACCTGAGCAGTTTCCCATAGAATGAGGGCCTCTCCTTTTCTGATTCTCTCCTTTCTGAAATGCCTTCCATTTTCAGCTGCTGTGGTCATCCAGAATTGTCTTCTAGTTCTTCAAGTCAATCTTGCTGAGTTTCTATTTGCATTTTAGCCATATTGCCTGGCATAGCTCTCTGTAGGGCCTGCTCTACAAAAAGGCCAAAAGCTATAAAAATGGGAAGGTCATCCAATGCCATTACCATCATAGAATTGGCTCATGTTCAGAATTTGCCTGCTTTTGATCCTCCTCCACTGCTATCAAGTAGTTGTGTATATTTTTTGAGAATTACATTTTCTCAAGAATTTAGTTTTCATCTGCAGAAATGTTGGTCTAACATAAGCTACTGGGCCATTACCAAAACTGAAACGTGTGTAATATTCTTTTATTTTTAAAAAAATGTTTTTATTGATTTCAGAGAGGAAGGGAGAGGGAGAGATAGAAACATCAATAATGAAAGAGACATATCGATTGGTTACCCCCTGCATGTGCCCCAACCAGGACCGGGGATTGAACTGCAACCAGGTATGTGCCCTTGACTGAAATTGAACCTGGGACCCTTCAGTCCACAGGCAGCTCTGTCCACTGAGCCAAACTGGCTAGGGCCTGTGTAATATTCTTTAATCCAGCATTCCCTAAAGAGATCCTTCATTTGGTAGAACCCTATTATTTAGTATATCACAGGATATACTTAATATTTCATAGAACTCATTTTGGGAAATGCTATTCTAAGATTTGTATCCCAAGAGACTTAAAAAATAGTAATAAAACAGATTAGATAGTTAAAAAGCAAAATGGATTTTGAGGGGGAAATGATGGAAATAAATGTAAGAAATGCATTAAAATGCAATCCTTCCCTTAAAATACTCTCTAAGTAACATTCTGTGGGGAAGAGGGGTGATTTTCTATGACATTGCTCCCAGAAATGAGGGATGTACTCCAAATTCCTCAGTTTGTTTTTAACTATTAGGCAGGTGAGATCCACATAATTTTCTCAGTTCTTCTTGAACCTATTTATATGTCAACTATTATCTAAATTCACAATAATTAAATTAAAAAAACACAATTTAAAAAAAATAAATCTTTATTGTTCAGATTATTACAATTGTTCCTCTTTTTTCCCCCATAGCTCCCCTCCACCCAGTTCCCACCCCACCCTCTTCCCTTACCTCCCACCCACTGTCCTCATCCATAGGTGTACGTTTTTTGTCCATTCTCTTCACACACCCCCTACACCCCTTCCCCCCACCCCCGAGAATTGTCAGTCTACTCCCTTTTTATGCCCCTGATTCTATTCTATTCACCAGTTTATTCTGTTCATCAGATTTTTTATTCACTTGATTTTTAGATTTACTTGTTGATAGACATGTATTTGTTGTTCATAATTTTTATCTTTACCTTTTTCTTCTTCTTCCTCTTCTTAAAGAATACCTTTCAGCATTTCATATAATACTGGTTGGGTGGTGATGAACTCCTCTAGATTTTTCTTATCTGTGAAGCTCTTTATCTGCCCTTCAATTCTGAATGATAGCTTTGCTGGGTAGAGTAATCTTGGCTGTAGGTTCTTGCTATTCATCACTTTGAATATTTCTTGTCACTCCCATCTGGCCTGCATAGTTTCTGTTGAGAAATCAGCTGACAATCTTATGAGTGCTCCCTTGTAGGTAATTAACTGTTTTTCTCTTGCTGCTTTTAATATTCTCTGTCTTTTGCTCTTGGCATTTTAATTATGATGTGTCTTGGTGTGGTCCTCTTTGGATTCCTTTTGTTTGGGGTTCTGTGCACTTCCTGGACTTGTAAGTCTATTTCTTTCACCACGTGGGGGAAGTTTTCAGTCATTATTTCTTTTTTTTTTATTTAAATAAACCTTTATTGTTCAGATTATTACAGGTGTCCCTCTTTTTTTTTCCCCCATAGCTCCCCTCCACCTGATTCCCCACCCCACCCCATGCCCTTACCCCCCGCCACTGTCTTCATCCATAGGAGTAAGATTTTTGTCCAATCTCTTCCCGCACCCCTCACACTTGCTTCCCCTGAGAATCGTCAGTCCACTCCCTTTCTATGTCCCTGATTCTATTATATTCACCAGTCCATTCTGTTCTTCAGATTTTTTATTCACTTGATTTTTAGATCCACTTGTTGGTAGGTATGTATTTGATGTCACTTTGTTGTTCATAATTTTTATCTTTACCTTTTTCTTCTTCTTCTTCTTCTTAAAGAATACCCTTCAGCATTTCATGTAATCCTGGTTTGGTGGCGATGAACTCCTTTAGCTTTTTCTTATCTGTGAAGCTCTTTATCTGACCTTCAACTCTGAATGATAGCTTTGCTGGGTAGAGTAATCTTGGTTGTAGGTTCTTGCTATTCATCACTTTGAATATTTCTTGCCACTCTCTTCTGGCCTGCATAGTTTCTGCCGAGAAATCAGCTGACAGTCGTATGGGTACTCCCTTGTAGGTAATTAACTGTTTTTCTCTTGCTGCTTTTAATATTCTCTCTTGGTCTTTTGCCCTTGGCATTTTAATTATGAAGTGTCTTGGTGTGGTCCTCTTTGGATTCCTCTTGTATGGGGTTCTGTGCGCTTCCTGAACTTGTAAGTCTATTTCTTTCACCATGTAGGGAAAGTTTTCTGTCATTATTTCTTCTAATAGGTTTTCAATATTTTGCTCTCTCCCTTCTTCTGGCACCCCAAAAATTCGGATGTTGGTTCGCTTAAAGTTGTCCCAGAGGCTCCTTACACTATCTTCATATTTTTGGATTCTTTTTTCTTTTTGTTTTTCTGGTTGGATGTTTTTTGTTTCCACATATTTCAGATCTTTGGTTTGATTCTTGGGGTACGTTGATCTACAGTTGAGTTTTTGTATATTCTTTATTTCAGACAGTGTATGCTTCATTTCTGACTGATCCTTTTCCATTTTTTTTTTTTTGGCATTCTCATTAAGCTCCTTGAAGGTCTCATCAAGTTTCTCGGCGGTTTTTAGAAGATTCTTGAGTAACCTTATAAATGTGGTTCTGAACTCTATGTCGTCCAGTAGTTTGCTTTCCTCTGTTTCTTTCATTCGTGACATGTTTCTTTGTCTCCACATTTTGGCTGCTTCCCTGTGTTGATGGAGTGGCTTTGTGTGGTAGGTGACCTATAGGGGGCAGTAGCTCAGCCTCCTCAATTACATGAGATGGATGCTCTTGGTACACCCCTTTGTGGGCTGAATGCAAAGTCTTGGTGTAGTTAAGCCTTAATTGCCGTTAGTACACTGGGAGGAATTGACCTCCAGGCCAATTAGCTGTGAGCACTCGCTGTGTCTATAATGGAAGAACTGCTGCGCTGAAGACACGCTTATGGGGCAGGACTTGTTTCAGTGGGGCTTTGGTGCTCACTGAGTCTGCCTCTTGAATGTGTCACTTATGGATGTGAGGAGTTGAAATCTGGTGTCTCACACTGACCACTAGGTACACTGGCTTCTGGATCTCCAATGGGGTGCAGGTCAGCTACTGTCTGAGGCCACTCAGCAGGAGCTACAGTGAGAGCTACAGTTTTCTCCTCTTTGCTTGGGGTTTGGAGGTTTTGGAGCTGTCTGACCCAGGCTGCAAGTTTGCTAGGTTAAGCTGTGATAGGGCAGGGCTTTCTTATGCAAAAGCCGCTGCTTAGAGCTTGGGTGGGTTTGTAGGTTGTGCAGGGTGGGGTCTCAGGGTGTCACTAGGCTAGGGCGTGGCAAATAGCAATGGCTGCTAGTTAGCCAGCTCTGAGTCCCTGTCGGCAGTCCCGTGCCCCAGTGCCGTAAACAATTATTCCTGCGCGCAGCTCTGCAAGCAAGCCACCCTCACTGGCAGACAGTCCAGCTTCTCCCCGTAGGAGTTTGGGTCCCCCGCGTCTCCCCAGAAACTGTATTTCAGAGTAATCGGGGGCTCGTCTCCCTTCGGGTTGAAAAAGCAACGCCCGCCGCCAGCCTGGATCACGCGCCTCCGTACCTCAGCTTTTCAGTGCTCGTGCACGTCTCAATGCTCTTTTCTCTTTCCTTCTAGTTGTAGAACTTCCACTCAGCCAGCTTTCCCGTGGTTCTGGGTGATAGACGTTTTGTCTTTTAGTTGTGGTTTTGAAATTGTTGTGGGAGGCAGCAGTTTAGGTGTTTACCTATGCCGCCATCTTGGATTCTCCTGTCCCAGTCATTATTTCTTCAAATAGGTTTTCAGTATCTTGCTCTCTCTCTTCTTCTGGCACCCCCATAATTCGGATGTTGGTACGCTTGAGGTTGTCCCAGAGGCTCTTTACACTATCTTCAGCTTTTTGGATTCTTTTTTATTTTTGCTTTTCTGGCTGTGTGTTTTTTGCTTCTTTGTAGTTCAAATCTTTGACTTGATTTTTGCGGTCCTCTAGTCTGCTGTTAGGTCTCTGTATATTATTTTTTATTTCAGTCAGTGTATGTTTAATTTCTAGTTGGTCCTTTTTCATATCCTCGAGGGTCTCGCTAAGTTTATCAGCCTTTTCTAGGAAATTCTTGAAAAACCTTATAACCATGGTTTTGAACTCTATATCCAGTCGTTTGCTTTCCTCCATTTCTTTCATTTGTGATCTGTTTCTTTGTCTCCACATTTTCACTGCTTCCCTGAGTTTGTAGAATAGCTTTGTGTGGTAGGTGTCCTATAGGGCACAGTGGCTCAGCCTCCCCAGTTACCTGAGGTAGACACTCTTGGTGCACCCCTTTGTGGACTGTGTACTCAGCCTTGTTGTAGTTAAGTCTTGATTGTTGTTGGTATCACTGGGAGGAATTGACCTCTAGGCCAGTTGGCTGTGAGGATCAGCTGTGTCTATGCTGGGAGAACTTCTGTGCTGGAGACAGCCTTATGAGACAAGACTTGCAAAATTGCAAAAGCCTCTGTGCTCAGCTTGGATGTGGTGGAGTTTCAGGGCAGAGCAGACAGTCTTGGCTTCCTGTCAGCCCTGCCTTATGAGGCCCCTGGGTCTCAGTGTCCCTCAGTAATTGCTGCAAGCACCTCTGAGAGAAAGCCGCCCTTGAGTTTCGCCTCTGCCAAATAGTCCAGTTTCTCCCCGAATGAGTCTGAGTTCCCAGAAACTCACCCAGAGCTGGAGTTCAGTGCAGTCGGGAGCTTCTGTCTACCTCCTGCTTTAGAAAGCCAGCTGCGCACTGAGCTGCCCGTGCATTCAGCCGCCCGTCTTCTACGTGTGCATCTCCGCACCTCAGCCTTTTGCAGCTCCTCTGAGTCTCAATGTGCTTTCCTCTTTTCTTCTAGTTGTAGAATTTCCACTCAGCCAGTTTTCCTGTGGTTCTGGAGGGTGTCCGTTTTTTCTTTTAGTTGTAGTTTTGATATTGTTGTGTGAGGCAGCAGTTTAGGTGTTTACCTATGCCGCCATCTTGGTTTTCTCCAAAAAAACACAAAATTTTTGTTCAGAAAATTAAGATTTATGATTTTGTGTTTTTTAAAACAATATTTATTTTTTAGAGAGAAGAGAAAGAGCAAGAGAAACTTCAATGTTAGAGCTAAATGTCAATAGGCTAACTCTTGCATGCCCCCGACTTGCACGCCCCATACCGAGGACTGCGCCCACAACCTGGACATGTGCCCTGACCAGAAACTGAACCGGCAACCTTTTGGTACATGGAACGGTGCCCAACCAACTGAGCCACACCAGCCAGAGCCATAATTTTGTTTTGATTAAAGTCCTCAGGCCCAAAGGTTGAGAGCAGGCTATACAAAGAAGTAAATAATACCAAATACCATACAGAACCCACAAAACAAAAAGGCTCGAATAACTTTTTTCTTCCCTCTCAGTTTATTAGAAAAGGTAATTAAGTGAATAATTTGATATTACAATATGACAGAGGATCATTACAGATTCAGCCTAACCTATACCTGTTTTATTCTTTAACTACAATGGATGTAAAAGTAATAAGGTAAAATTAAGCTATGAAAGTTGTTTAGAAAAATAAAATCTCAAGTAAAGTGCCTTTCTGATCATAATCAAAGATTATTTACATTATGGTTTTACTGTCAAGTACATTTTATTGTATTCTCTTCCTCTGAAAATTGGTGAACTGTGTGCCATAATGGAATATAGAAGAAGGAGTTCAAGCTTAGGTTTAGTAATGCTTCACCAGTGTTTTGAAAATTAAATTAGCGTTTATGAAGTATGTACTGAATATGAAGGACCAAACAGAATGTCTGATACTCATTAAATGTTGGTTATCCTCTTCTATCTGGTTTTCTGGCGCTGCAAAAAAAAAAATTCTTTGATAGCAAACATGGACAGAAACATTTTATTATTTTTTAACTTTAGACAGGCAAAGGAATGAAAGAAATGTGCCTTTTGGTTGATAGACTGCCCATCCCAAACTGAACCAGAATTTCAAAAGAGCTGAGCCTGAATTTGTAACACTTTAAACCCAGTTCTCTCTGTACTTCAGGAGAATTGTCTTCCCGTTGCTTAGACCTGTATTGTCAAACTGTCAAAATAGCAACTTCCTACTTAAGTTATATTTATGCTTGCAAGTAAAGTTCTTCATATTAAATTAACTTTGGTTGCATTAGATGGAATCTTTTAGAGGAAATAAATCATTCATTATAGCAGCGAGGAAGTTGACCTTTGGGGCACCTTCCTGAGAGTGATGTTTCATTAGTGCCAGATCAGCTTCACGGCAATCAGGTCTGGAGACTCTGAACAGTATCTCTCATATCCACACTCCATCAGGTTAGAAAGCCTAGGTCCTAACACCTGGACGGTGGCCTCCTTTTGTTTCGATTCTCTGTCCCTGTTACATAGACCAGTGGATCTGAGATAAGACCAGTAAGAAGGCAGCAGCCAGGAACTGTCTCCAATCTAAGCATCCCGTGTGAAAACAAAGCTGTGTGTCTGGTCCATTGTGGAAGAGGTCATTTGGCACTCATCCCACAAGTGAGACATAATTTTTTAAAATGGGAAAAGTGGAGTGAGTGGGGAGGGAGACGTTGATTTGCAGAAATTACCAGGCATTAGATTTGGGTACACAAACTTTCCAAAGATTGCTAGAGAAGAAATCACCTGCTGGCCGCATTCTGCTGGCTGGATTGGGAGAGAACCCAAGACCTCGATTTTCACTACAGTTACATGTGTCAGGACCAGAGGAAATGGATGACAACCAATTGTCTGGGTGCTTTTGTGCGCACCTCTTTTCTCCTGTGCTGGGCTATGCAATTACTAGAGCCCTTAAGAATGCTTATTATCAATGGGAGTAATTTCACATCCCATCCCTTTGGTGGAAAGATGGGAAAATTGATCTTCATTCTGCGGTGAGACTGGAACCAGAACGGAGGGAACCCAGGCCTTGGAAGTAAATGTATGCTCATCGTTGTTTTCATTATGTACTGTTAGCCCAGCCTCCAGGGAAATGAACTCTAGTCCAGCTGTCTTTCTGTAAAAGTTCAAATGTGTTCCCAGTCTGGTGAAGTAGGCTGTCAGTTCCATTTGTTGTTAAATTTTTGTAGTGACCGTCAAGAAAGGTGTTGGCAGCCCCAAAGAACATAGTTGTCTGTGTTACCCACAGACAGGGTACAAAATAATTTGACACTTACTCCCAAAGAGGAGCTTGTCTTTCAGTTTCAGAGTATTGTGTTTTGTTTTGTTTTCTTATGGGTTTTTTTTTTCTTCCTTTAATGGTTTCAAAGGTCTCCTCAAAAAGGCAGCAAAAATTAGCCTTAAATAGTATTTCTTGGACTGCTTTGAACAATGGCAATAAGGCCAAAGCTTCTAGTCTTGACAAAAGTGGTTTCTTACACGTTGTTTTTATCCTGCCAGAAGAAGCAAGAAACTTAAAGATATGCTTTTGTTATAGCTAAAGACCATGTTTTAGCTCCTGCATTGTTTTTATTCGGCCTTCTGTTGCTATGGACAGAATAGTATGCAAACTCTCTTTCGCTCTCTGCTCCTAGGGCAAAAAGTAGGTGTGCTTGCTTGTGTTTTAGATAGGACTTCTGCTTTCATTTGCACAATTAACATATCAACAATAATTTGTATTACCATAAATTCTGTATTTCACTGCAAGAAATCAGACTTATTTACTAAGAGCTGCAATCAAGATGAAAATCTTTATCTTAAAAATTTACCTTGGAGCCCTGGCCAGTGGACTCAGTGGTTAGAGCACTGGCCCTTGCACCAAAGGGTCTCAGGCTCGATTCCTGGATTTCTGGTCAAGGGCACACACCTGGGTTGCAGGTTCAATCCCGGCTCTGGTCAGGGCACACGTGGAAGGCAGTCAGTAGATGTGTCTCACATCAATGTTTCTCTCTCCCACCCCACCCCCCGCCTCCCACCCTCCCACTCTCTTTAAAAAATCAATGGAAAAAATATCCTCAGGTGAGGATTAACAAAAACCCACACACAAAAGTACGCGCGCGTACACACACACACACACACACACACACACACACACACACACTCTCACACTCACTTGGAAACAGAAGGCCAAATAAAAACACAATACAAACTGTGTTTTCTAAGTGTTCTTCCCTTGCAGGTGACATTAGCCTGACTTTGATCTACAGACATGATATCATCTACAGGGTGTGCCCAGTGCCAAACTACTTCATGCTTTTGACCAAAACAGTGGTTTTGTGCAGGCTAAATGGCTTCAGAGTTGGCCCGTGTCTTCGCAAACAGGTCAGAGCAGATTCAAGTTTCACAACTCCTGCAGACTGGAGCCTCTTCTCCCTTCACCAGCTGGAGTCTACGTTTGTCAGTCTACTTCCTTGGGGCCTGGCTGAAGATCCATTTCCTCCAGGACTGCCTCTTTTAAGAACTCACCTCGCTCAGTCACTCCCTTCTATCACACCTGCTCATTACTCACCTCACACTCTTTGTTCTGCTCTGCCACGTGATCATTCTCTAAATTTTTACTTTATCCTTCAGCTAAATTAAAATTGCCTTGAAAGCAGAGCCTGTCTGCTATTTCTTTTGTGTACTCCTGTAACAGTTAAATATAGTGCTGTGCATAGAATAGTTTCTTTAAAGAAGAGGAACCTACCCTGGCTGGTGTGGCTCAGTGGTAGAGCCTTGTCCTGCGCATTGAAGGGTCCCGGTTTGATTCCTGGTCAAGGGCACGTACCTGAATCAAATGTGTGTGTCAGTCTCTCACATTGATGTCTCTCTCTCTCTCTCTCTCTCCCCCCCCGCCCCTCCCTTCCCTCCATCCTCCCTTCCCTTCCGCTCTCTCTGAAAAAGTCAATGGGAAAAATATCCTCAGGAGAGGTTTAATGAAGAAGGAGGAGGGGGAGGGAGAGCGGGAGGAACAACATTTTGTGGTTTTTGCATTGGGGTTGGGATCCTGCCTTCACTTCTGTTCCTGAAAACCAAACTCACTACTTCAACATCATGGGATTATCCCAGTCTGTTCTGATGATGGCATGCAACCCTAGTACAGTCCACTCTGTTTTGAGCCCAGAAATCTGTCACAAGTTTCTGTCCTAATATCTCATAGATGTGATTTTTCAAAGGTTAAATTGTCCACCATCAGGAAGGTAGGGATAAGGAAGCAGAGAAGAGTGATGTCTGTGCAGAGAGTGATATTAAATAGAAAGCAGAGGGTCCAAGAAGACCTGGGAGCAAACCTGTGAGAAGGAAGAAGAGGAAACAGGTAGTTGGGATATGAAACAACAAAGAGCTTAAGCTCCTCGTGGGAGGCTCAGGTTGGGGAGGGGCTGGGGAAATTCAGAGCAGAAGTGTTCAGAACCCATGCTGATCTGAACAGTCAGGGGTGCAGTGAAGTAAAGATATAAGGCCTCACACCTGTATCTCCTAGGGATACATGACAATGTGCTGGGGGAACTAGGAACCTTGGGATAAACAAGGCACTTTTTCTGGAATATCTATTTTACTAAACAATTTAGAAATCTTTCCATTGAAAATGAACTAGCCTTAAGCAAACTCACACCCCACCCCCTTTTTGGAGGGGTTCACTGTCTGGAAAGCCCCCGAAGCCTCCAGTATGGGTGGATACAGGTGCTCTAATTATGACGTCAGAGCTCTAGCTCTCTTTTCAGCTTGCCACTCTGCTTGGCCTTATTCTGAGTGTGGGCTCTCTCCCAGTTGAGGTTGATTGCTGGCCACTCCAGGTCCTCATTTACCTTGCTTAGCCACCCATGAGAAGAAAAAGAACTTTGTCCTCCTAGTCATACACCTTTAACAGAAGAAACTGCAGTTGGGCCTTGAGACATGTGCCAGTGGGTTAGCAAGATTGGTCTCACTCATGTCAGCGGCCATGGCCAGGGATCAGAGCCATTATCAACGACAGCTGATGGCACTCATGCAACAGGGGACTGCGATTCCTTTGGCAGACAGAAACATTATGTCCATAACCCTTGATGTTAAGTAATTTAAAATGTCTTCATATTCAAACTAGAGGCCCGGTGCATGAAATTTGTGCATGGTTGCGGGTGGGGGGGGGGGGAGGGAGTCCCCTCAGCCCAGCCTGCACCCTCTCAAATCCAGGACCCCTCGGCGGATGTCCGACTGCTGGTTTAGGATGCTCGCCTGCCTGCCTAGTCACCCCCCGCTGTCTCCCCTGCTGGCCTGGTCGCCCCACGCAGCCTGCTTGCTCAGTTGTTTGGTCGTCCCTCAACCTCCTGCTGGCCTGGTCGTAGGCAGCCAGCTAGTGAGGGTAGGAGGGTTAATTTGCATATTACCTCTTTATTATATAGGATAAAGCCATGTTGGGCTATGAGCAGGTTTGGGGTACTTGGTTTACCTTTTTCTGCTGATAATGGAACTTTGGTGAAAAAGTTGGAGCAGCACTGATCAATATACATGGCTTTTTAAACCTACAGCTACTGAGTGGAGTTAGGTGTGACTGTACTTACCACACTGTATGGTTGTGCCTTTCAGAGGGAAGCCTGACATTGTATTTGTAGATGTTGTAAAACTAAAGGGCTTGTAGTTCAATGTTATGGACAGCATCAATCTCTTTGCTCCATGGACCAGACTGGCCTGAATTGTCCATCTGTGGGCAGCTGCAATAAGAGGCAGCCATGGGTGTTGCCACCCATCTTTACCTTGGTGGCATGGACACCCTGGAAAGTGATATGAGGCTATGAGGAAGGACTGAAGAAGCCATGGGAAAATGTGCAGAGTGTAAAGGGAAACTGGCATGGAGGAGGACATTGCTCTGGTCAGCACACATGGAATCTCACTGCTGCCATCCCACCTGCTTAACCTGCCTAGCACTCAGCCTACCATGGTTTCACGTGCTCCCCAAGTTGAGGTAAAACCAGAGCAGATGCTCTCAGGCCCTACTCTTATCCCTTTGCCTTAGTTCTTCAAATGCAGAGCTACCAGACTTCTAGTGGCCAGCATCTGCATTTCCTGAGGGTGCTCTCTGGCCACTGCTAGCATTGCTGGCTGGAAGTGGCTGGCTGTGATTCCCCTGTGGCAGCCCTTAGCCAATGACTGGCAGGAGCTGAAGAAATAGCCCAGCTTCCCATCCCTTGAGTGGGCTTACTGTGAGGCCTATTCTACAGTGGCTCTCAGGCTGGCCCAGTGGGATTAAGCGCCAGTTGCTCATAGTAGCTGGCTCGGTAACACATCCTTCATTGTCTGCTTTTCCTTCCTTACATCACCCACTCCCACACTTACATTGCTTAAATAAACTACTTGCTCTTGAATCCTTACCTCAGCGTCAACTTCTGGAGGAACCCAAGCCAAGAGGGAGATGTCGGATAAAGTCTCAGGGTTTTTCCTTAAACTAGGGAAGGCTTTCTGTACTTTTGAATAGGAATGATGGGCCCATTATGCAAATAGCCACTAATGTCACTATAGATTCATTTATTAACCCTTATGATATTAGCAATATCCTAAGGTTATGGAACTACCTGGGGAGTCAATATGATCCTGTAACACCTTTATTAGTTAGTTGTTGTTGCATAACAAGTGATCCATAACGATAATCCCTTATTATTACAATTCATGCATCTAGCAATTGACTAGGGTTGGCTGATCTAAATAGGCTCATTCACGCATGTCTCTACAGAGACTTTGGTGGTGAATATAGGCATAATAGACCCACCAAAGGATATTTCTTTAAACTAGGGAAGGCTTTATTTGAAAGTTCCATCTTGGCTTAGGTTCCTCCGGAAGAGCTGGGGTTCTCTTGTAGACAGAGCTTAGCAGGGCAACTCTCTCTGCTCCAATGTCCTTCCTACTGTCTTGGGACCAGCCAGCCAGCCTGGGCACATTCTTCCCTTGGCAATGGCAGAGGTATAAGAGTAACATGTTCAATTGAGCAAGTGCTTTCATAAGCCTCTATTTGCATCATACATGTGAATGTTCCTTTGACCCAAGTCAATCAGATGACCAAACTCAAAGGGAGTCAAAGGGTAGGAAAATCGACTCTTCACCTTTGGAGGGAGATCTTCAAAGTCACATGACAGGGGTGTGGAGAGAGGGAGGGATGAGGAATTGAGACTAAATCTATTCGACACCTATACATTTGTCCTCATAAGTCTCTACCTTTCTACTTGTCTGTCCCCTGGGGGAGTTCTGCAGGGAACACTTGGCTGTCATCAACTTTGTAACTTTTGTAAATTACATTCTGACTTGCCTCTTTTTCTTAGGGCTTTCATATTTTTTTTCTCTTCTACAAAAAACAATATATTTTTATAATCTAAACAGATCCAATAAAGGTGCCCATCTGAACTTGTCTCAGTACTGAACTAATGAATTTGAAGTGAAGTGTATATTTCAATAGCTGAAGCATGAAGGACTAACCAATTAGCAACCAAAATAGTGCTTCAAGACAACACAAATTTCCAGAAATGTTTCATTGGAGGAATCCTTTTCACGATAATTCAAACTGCCTTACTTCTCTTAAACCTAACACAGACCATCCTCATTCCTTCCCCAGACATGGGGCAATGGCAGTGAGATGGAAACACCTACTGTCAGTGGTCATGCTAGTGCTTTTTTGTATTCTCTGTCCATCAGTGAAGTTTAAAAAAAAAAAAAAGATTTATGACTCATTGTTTTCTCAAGGATGCAGCTTCCTCTCAGTTTTTCAAGTTGTTTTTGGATAAGATTTTATTCTTGTTTATACACTGCCTGCTGAAGTTCTTTTTATATCCCAGGTTTGTGTATTTACGGGTCCATAAGCAAACTGCTTAAGACTATTTACTGCCCTTCAGTTGTCTTTGGCGCTTTGAAACTGACTTGATACACAGAAGGAAAAAGAAAATGGACCTAGATTCAGCCAGTGCCATTAAAAACAATCGTATTGTTTGACCCATCTTTCTGATGATAACCTTTATGGTAGGTCCGTTTCCTTATATCTGCCTTTTGGGATTGCCTCTAGGACATTTCTGAAGTGGTAGGTTCTCCAGGGAGTTGTCTTATTATCTGTGGGAGCACAGGAAGGAATTTTACAGTAATTCAGCTACAGTGAAACATTTGCCTTGAGGCTGGAATCAAAAATAGCAGCTGGAAGGACATTTGGATGGAGGGGGGGCAGTTTGTGGGAGTACAGGGGAGGAGGAGAGGTAGAGCTTTTCACATTTGGACGAAAACACTAGGTACAAGGCAAAACGGAGACAGGGCTGGCATCTCCTACCCTTGAAACGATCCCAAACTCAATTCTTCTTGGGCTTGGCTCTCAAAGTTGGTGATTTCAGTGCCGAGAGTGCTGGCCAGGGTCAGTGCACTGCTCTCGGCAATGAACAGCGACAACCAAGATTCCTGGACGGTGCCCAGCAGCCTCTGTTTGCATCGTACATATGAATGTTCCAGCCTCCCTTCCACCACACCAAGAGGCACAGAAAATCTGCCGCTCTTCCCCCAGCAAGTTAGCAGCCAAAATGTAGACCAGTTTCCTGGAGTCCCTGGAAACTGAATGACTAATTTCAGCCCTCGGAAAACTTGGAAAAGAGATGCTCAACCTGTACCAATGAGTGGCATTGCAACAAAGGAGACAAGTTATAGATATAGAAGGTTTGGGCATGAGCCTAAGCCTAAGCTTAGGAGTATAAATTAGAAATAGAAACATCTACATAATCATGATATAAGACACTGTGGCAGTTAGTCTGCAAAGATGGCCCCCAGTAAACCATGCCTCTCAGAACTAGTACTTGTGCCTTTGTGAAACTTTAAACTTCCTCCCTTGAATGGGCTGCCTCACGACTTACTTGTGACTATTAGGCTATGGCTTACATGACGCTGTGGGACTTAACGAGGCTCTAGGTCTTGCAGCTTCTACCTGGGTCTCTTAGATACAAGGAGACACTTCCCTGGGACACTCTCTCTAGAACTTAGCCACAAAGCTATGAAAAGCCCAAGCCACATGGAGAGCCCAGTCCGCGTGGACACCCTCCAGTGGACAGCCCAGCTGTGCTCCCCATCGACAGCCAACACCAATTGTCACTTCAGATGACTCCAGCCCCAGCTACCATCTGACTGCAACCATATGAGACATGCCAAGAAAAACTGCCCAGCTGCGACCACTGAACATACAGAACATGAGAAATAATAAGTCGTTGTTGTAAGCCACTATATTCAGTGGTTTGTAATCCAGCAGGAGATAGCCAGAACAGAAATTATACAAGTAGATGTGGACGTACACACTTAAGATAGGTTGAATGGCTTCTTATGTATTCACTTATTCATTTACTCGGCAAATATGTATTGAGTATACACATGCGCCAGGCATTGTGCTAGTTTCTGAGAATACACTGTTGAACAAATTAATAACAGTCCCTGCCTCGAAGCAGCTTTCAGTCTAGTGGGGGGAGAGGGGGAGATGACAATAAACACACAAACATATAATTCAAAATGATAAATTACGTTGTTTTATGATTTAAAAAAAGCCATATGGTGCTATGTCAGAATAAGACAGGGAGACCCAGCCTAGCCTGGGCAATCAGAAAAGGTCCCTCTGAGGAGGTGATTTTTTAAGAGGATATCTGAAATATGAGAAGGAGCCAGCCATATTCGGGGTAGGAAGTGCAAAGAGCTTTCTAGAATAAGGGAATAGGGCCTTAAGGGGGGGAAGGAGCTTGGGGTATTGGAAGAACTGAGAGAAAGCCAACGTAGTTGGGCTGCTAAAATCTACCAGGAGAGGCTTGAGAAGGGAGCCCTGGCCTCAAGAGGCAGGCCAGGCCATGGCGTACCAGCAAAGAGTTCAGATTTTTCTCCTAAATACAATGGGAAAACATTAAAGGCTTTTAAGCACAGTGACAAGATCCAATTTACATTTTAAAAAGGTCACTCAGGCAGCCTGGTGGGTGACGGATTGGAAGGGGTTCAGAGGGGAATCGGGAAGGCCATCATCCAGGTGAGATGATGGAGGCCAGTTGGAGCCCTCAGAGGCGCCGTGCACCTGCTCCCCGCTGTGTCACTGGGGCCACTGCTCCTCAAACAGCCCCAGCAGCATTTGTTCTGAGGCCAGGCGCTCTGCGGAGTGCACTTCTGACGGATGACAAATGCCACAGGCCCATACATTCACCTCCAGAGAATCTCTTAAAATGTTTCACTGATGCAAATGCCACCCTTGTTCTGGCTTGATGGAGGAACAACGCTTACAGCTAACCCACCCCAGTCCTCACCCAAGCTGCCTCCCCTCACCCACCTCCCCAGAACACCCACATTTTACACAGGGTACCACTCCAGGCCGAGCTGTGGGTGTGGGGCAGTAGGAACATCACCACACCCCACTCCTACCCCCAAGCCAGCAACAAATCCTGCATCTTGGGACACTTGCTGTCTGAAGTGCCAGCCCATCTGGTTGACCAGATTTACTGCCTGGATGAAGCCGTCTTTCCTGACCAAGTTGGCTATTGTTACCAGCAGATAGTGGGGCCTTGTGCTGTTATGAAATTAGTTGTGAAGAAAAGGGAACCAGAGTAGCTAAAGCCTGCAGTCCCCACAGGCTAGAGAAAACCTGTCAATAGTAATTATTCTCCAGGATTGTCATTACAAAGGTATTTAGCTCTGCATGTTCAGCTTCCCTCTGACTTGCTCAGGATTTACAGACTATACTTTCATAGAAACTGCCAGCCACATTTCTGACAAAAAATTTTCTGCATATACATAGCCAAGTGTCTGTGGCAGGAGCTGAACTGAGCCTTCTGGGCAATTGATCCCACCTCCTGTCCTCAACCCTTCCCACAAGGCTGCTCCCCACGTTTCCCACCTCCCCCAGAACCATCTATCACTGCCTGCTGGAAGTCTAGGAAGCTGACCCTCTCCCTCCCTCTTTCTCTCCACTACCACTCACTGATTAGCTCTCCAAACCACGCTTTTCTCCCTCTGCCCACTGCTACCTTAGCTCAGGATGCCTACGGCAGCCTCCTCTTCAGTCTTTGCATCCAGACTCCTCCCATCTACTTCCTGCAGCCTTGTTCTTAACTCCCTGTATTCATGACTCCCTGCTTCCATCTCATCCTCTGTGCATCAGCTATACCAATCCATTGTTGGTCCCTCAAGTAGTTGAGTCTCCCAACTCTGGGCCTCCCCATAACCAAGGAGTCCCCAAACCAGGATCTGCGGGTCTGCTCCCTGTTTTGTAAATAAAGTTCTGTGGGAAAACATCCACACCCATTCATTTATGTATTGTCTACAACACATACAACAGTACAACACAACACACAATGCGTAGCAGCAGAGTTGTTAGTTGCAACAAAGCCTGTATGTGCTGAAAAAGCCTCAAATATTTACATCTGGCCCTTCATTTAAAAAAAGCCCAAAACTTTGCTGTCCCTGTCATATTCTAGTCTTTCTGCCTGACACTCTCCTCAAGTTTTTTCTTCATTTCCACCCCTTCCCTCCCTTTACCTGGTTAATGACCTACCCTTTAGCTCTTAGCCTAGCAATAACTTCCTCCAGAAAGTCCTCCCTAACCACCCACATTCCTTGTATCACCCACATTCCTTGTATCTCTCTCCTTAGCATGCTCCTGTTGGGTCACAACAATAATCACAGTGGCCTATTAGTATCTTCCGCCTGGATCTATCTTACAGGCCTGCTTCTCTACCTGTGGGCCCTGGGGCAACAGTATAAATAAAGTTCCATATACCATTTGTCTAAATATTTAAGAATTATAAACTACAAGCTAATAGTGTTAAATAAAATACTTTATACTGACCCTGACAAATATTCCTTCATATGTGGCACAAAATCTGTAAAGCTATGATTTAATGTGAGTAAAAGTTGGCAAAATATTAAAGACAATTTAATTATTGTAAATGTCTAAATGTTCTACTAACCAATGTTTTGATGAGCAATAAAAATGACATACGATTTCAGAACTAGTGTATTTTTATTTTACAAAATTTATTTTTCTTGTCTTCATTTTGGTGAATCACTATGTTATTATAATCTAGATTTTTAATGTAATGTATGTTCAATTGCTCATAATAACCTAAAGGATTAAAAATAAAATTGTTTTTAAAAATACATGAAATTTGGATTATTTTCATCAACGAAGTAAAATAAGAAAGCAAAACATGACAATTATTTTTTATGTTATTTTTCTCCTGAATTATGCAAAACTACATGTTAAATTAAGGCAAAATTGTCCGGCCTGCATGGCTCAGTGGTTGAGCCATCGACCTATGAACCAGGAAGTCATGGTTCCATTCCTGGTTGGGGCACATGCCTGGGATTGGGCTTGATCCCAAGTGTGGGGTGTGCAGGAGGCAGCTGATCAATGATTCTCTCTTATCATTGATGTTTCTATCTCTCTCTCCCTCTCCCTTCCTCTCTGAAATCAATAAAAATATATTTTTAAAAAAGGCAAAATTATAAGTACAATTAAATGTTACTTAAATCAAAACAATTTAAGCCAAAATTTAAATTTGTAAAAATTTAATGAAATCTTATTTAATACATACATAAAAGATTTCAATTCGAGTGTGCAATGTCTATTAGTAAAGAATTGGCATTACTCTTCATATGCTATATCTAGACCTACATATGCACAAATATAATGTGAATTGTTTAATATAGTTATCACACTACTTCTTAAAGTACTGCCAGAACGACAAACTGAAAGAATATTAAGAGAAGCATGGAACTAGACCCTCAGCCCCACTGGGAAATCATAGTTCTTTCTGCAACAATCTATTGCACTCATGCTGACAGGAAGGATTTGACAATTTTATTTGCCTTTTCTCTTACCTAAGCCCTTCCACTGCTCAAATCCTCTCTGCGTGCCAAAAAAGTGTCTTTCACCAACATCTGCAGCGGCACTGCCCACAAACCATTGTGGCATCTGATATAGTCATCTTGAGTTTTGAGGACATACTGCCGGGATGTAGCAAAGCCTTTTCAAGGGGACTGAACGGTGGGAATTGCAAGAGGAGTTGTTTAGAGTTACAGGTCACTCTGTGCCATGCTGAGCACTGCAAATTCTTTCCTACGTTTGTTTTTGTGTGTATTTGTAAAATGCTTAACCCTCTAAAGTGAGAGGCTACAGTAGTGGCCTTGTTTGAGTACAAAGGCAAAATAGCTCCCTCGTCCATTGTATCCCTACTTCTTATCATAAAGTTTGTCACATAGTAGGTGCTCAGTAAATGCTGATGTGGGTACACTGGGAAGGATTTTTATTCTTTTGGACCAGTGAGACACTAATACATCAATGGCTGGTGTCTGACTCACCACTAGCCATCTGCTAGAGCAGGGGTCGGCAGACCTTTCCTGTCAACGTGACATAGAATATAGTTTGGACTCATGGGTTATGTGGTCTTTGTGGCAAATCCTCAACTCTGCTGCTGTAGTGCAAAAGCAGCCATAGACAGCATATAAATAAGTGTGACTGTGCGCCAATAAAACTTTATTTTTAAAAATAGGGGGAAGCCACATTTGGCCTGTGGGTTATCGTAGAGCACAGAAGGATAGGGACAGCTAGTGATGGAGAGGAGGCAGCAGAAACGAAAAATATTTAGATGAGATTATCAGGAACTGATGACTGCTAAAGGCACTGTCATCCTACTTGGATCTTAATTACTCTGGCAGACCTGAGCCGAAACTGTGCCAAAGAGATGCTGAAGGCATCCCCGAGGCTGGCTTTCTTCATCTGGACTGCCCCTCCTCCTTCTGGGCTGCCCTGGATTGTCACCCTGGCTATTTATCTTTTTATAGGTGTCTCCAGTTTTCTGTCTAGCTCAGTGCTTCTCCAGCCTGGTGGTGCATTAGAATGACCCAGGGAGTTCACTTTAAAAAAATCCCTGTCTGGACTCTATCCCAGATATATTAGTATGCTCAGGCCGCCATAACAAAATGCCACAGGTGAGATGGTTCAAAAAACAGAAATTTATTTTTTTATAGTTCTACAGGCTGGAAGTCCAAGGTCATGGTGGGCTCTCAGGGGTTGGTTTCTGGTGCAGCCTCTCTCCTTGGTTTACAAAAGGCCACCTTCTTGCTGTGTCCTCACATGGCCTTTCCTCTGTGCATGGGGACTCTGGTGTTTCTCTTCTTATAAGGATAGCAGTCCTATCAGATTAGGACCCCACCCTTATGACCTCATTTAATCTTAACTACCTCCTTAAAGGCCTTATCTTTAAATACAACCACATTGGGGTTAGGGCTTCAACGTATAACTTGGAGGAGTACAATTCAGTCCTGTAATATTGTGATTTGTAATAAGAAATATATATTTGGTCTATGTCCACTGTTTCTAGCACAGAGCCCCTAAAACCCTTGTAATTCCCTATTAAGAGCCATAGGGAATTACACGGGTCCTTGTTATAATATTTAATTTTGTCCTCAGTCTCCCCCTCCTCCCCTCAGTTTCAAATAGCTCCAGAGCATAAAAGTGAAATAGATGTCCTTTGTTATGCATAATAAGCCCCTTTCAAGGACAATGAGTTATGTTAATTAGGTGAATTTTGGAAAGCCACTAAGGATGGGGTCTGGGTGCCAGAGGAGCCAACCTATTATTTTTATTTTTTCATTTATTTCTGAGGGTTTTATTTTGTTAACATTCAACCACTCAATCCTCTTTGCCTTATTTATAAAGTTTGAGGGAAAGAACACTTTTTAAAAATAAGTAAAATTCTGTTCTGAGTGACGCACAAAACAGCCTTCTTACTCCTTAAACATTTTTTCAATTACAGTTAACATTTAATATTATTTTATATTAGTTTCAGGTGTACGGCATAGTGGTTAGAGCTTTATGTAATTTATGAAGTGGTTCCCCCTAATAAGTGTGGGGGCTGGGTGAAAGAGGTGAAGGGATTAAGAAGTACAAATTGGTAGTTACAAAATAGTCATGGGGATGTAAAGTACAGCATAGGAAATCAAGTCAATAATATTGTAATAACTATGTATGGTGTCAGGTGGGTACTGAAATATCAGGGGGAACACTTTATGAAGTATATTATTGTCTAACCACTATGCTGAACACCTGAAACCAATACAAAATAATATTTAAAGCAAACTGTAATTGAAAAAAAACCCGCCCCCCTCCAAAAAATTCTGGAGAGACATAGCGAAAGAGAAGACCTTAGTGTACGCTTTCCTTTTAATAAAAATTTCTGATGAAAACCTGCTATGTTTGCCCTGACCCATTTGGTTCAGTGGCTAGAGCGTCGGCCTGCGGACTGAAGGGTCCCAGGTTTGATTCTAGTAAAGGGCATGTACCTTGGTTGCAGGCACATTCCCCCCCCCGTCCCCGTCCGCCCCCCCCTCCAGTGGTTGGTGTGCAGGAGGCAGCTGATCAATGTTTCTCTCTCATCGATGTTTCTAACTCTCTATCCCTCTCCCGTCCTCTCTGTAAAAAATCAATAAAATATATATATATAGATTACATTTACACCATGGAATACTATGCAGGAGTAAAAAAGAAGGATCTCTTACCCTTTGAGACAGCCTGGAGGGACCTGGAGAGTATTATGCTAAGTAAAATAAGTCAGTCAGAGAAAGACAAGTCTCACATGATCTCACTCATATCTGGAATCGAATGAACAAAATAAACTGATGTGCAAATAAATCCAGAGACGTAGAAGCATAGAATCTCAGAGGGAATGCGGGGAGTGGGGGGGCGGGCTAGGTGGGTGGGAAGAGATCAACCAAAGAACTTGTATGCGTGTATGCTTAGCCCATGGACACAGACAATGGTGTGGTGAAGGACAGGGGCACGAAAGAAGGGGACAATGGGAGAAAATGGGGAATATGCAATACTTTCAACAATAAAGATTTAGAACTAAAAAAAAAAAAAAAAAAAAAAAATTCCATGCCCTGAAGAATTTTCCAGGTTTTCAGAGTCTATATTATGAAACGCTTTTTAAAAGTGGGTTACCGGCACTTTTCTATCCACTCTATATAACTCTAATAGATTGTGTAATGCCACACGAAGAGCCTAGATGCTCACCACCCACATATCTAGTCTAAAACTAGGTTATGAGTAAAATGAAAACTCTGCAAAAAAGAAGAAAAACAACAATAAAAAACCACCAAAAAAAAAAAAATCCTTCTGCTTCTTATAAAGTCCTCAGCTCAATCCATATCTCACAGGCAGGGAAATCCAGATCATGTAAAGAGGTCAAGAACCTAAATAATTATTCAGCCATTAATGAACAGTAACAGACACTCCCTTTGAAACTGTGGAAATTCTCATTTCCACACTAAAGCCAAGAGAACAGAGCCATGACGTCAGCAGGCAAGAAGGCTGAAAGGGTACTTTCCTTATTTACCTGACAGTTCTTGCCCTACTTCATCCTGAACAAATCAAGCCTGCCACACCTAGGTTCCAGGGAGTTTTAGGCTGGAGGAGGGGTAGGCTTTATCTAGTGGAACTATGCATGGTGTGGGAAAGTGCCCAAGTGAAAACAATTGAGTACCAAATCAAGGCTGGCAGAGTTGTCCATAGACTGTTAAGCGTCAACCATTCCGGTAAACTCTACGAAGACAGCTTTAAGGACCCGTCCTCCCCCACGGGGAGAACATCTTCACTCCAAGAGGTTGGCCTGGGAAGATAGCGTTATCTTCAAACCATAACAACAAAGCCCCTGCCCCTCCCTCCCCCTCCCCCCCAGTGAATTCCTGTGTCCCACCCTCACTGAGTTTAGGAAACTGATAAGACAGCTGTGAAAATAGAGTGTAAAACATTCTCTCCCATCCTCTCCCCTGGCACAATTTGCACTTTAAAAAAGGGGGGGCCAGGAGGTTGTTATTTTCCATTTTTTACAAAAATGGTTATGGACAAAAACACAACTAAGCAACCACACTATTGCAAAGTACATTTGTCCAGTCATTAGCTCAAATGTAGCTTGTATGCATGTATGCATTCATTTAAAACTTTGAATATCCATAAAAGTAGAGGGAATAATACAATACCAAGCGTCGACAATTCTCCATATAAATCCATTCCGTTTTAACGTTCTTAAAATAAAACCTGAAATTTTGCTGTGAGAAGGTGCCCAGGTGTCTCTTAGAACTAAGGCTATAACATTCGTTACGATACACAATAACTTCCTTAGAGTTTTGAGGCAAAAGAGTAAAAGTTCATATATTCTGACTAATTGCCTGCAACTCTGTCCAAACTATTGAAAAAGCTGCACTAAACAGTTTTTTAAAGGCAGTTTTATCACTTCCAAATGAACACAATACCACAAAAAGCATTGCAGACAAGGTCCTGTCAATAAACACACAAATGGTAAACATAAAATTATTAATTATCTTTGCATGCAAATAGGTGTGCTAATCAGCTCAGCTGCCATAACAAGACACCATGGACTAGATGCTTAAACAACAGAAATTAATTTGCTCACAGTTCTGGAGGCAGAAGTCTGAAAGCAGCTGTCAGCGTGGCCAGGTTTGGTGAGGGTTCTCTTCCTGGCTGGCTGGTCCTCCCAAGGCCGAGAAGGCAAGCAAGGGCTCCCTATCCCTTCCTATAGGCACTAATCCCATCAAGAGCTACCCGTGAGGCCTAATCTAAACCTACTTATCTCCCAAGGCCCCACCTCCAAATACCATCACATTGGGGGCTGGGGCTTCAACATATGAATTTGGGGAAAACCCAATTAAGTCCATGGCAAAAGACATGCTCTTTAAAAAAAAAAATAAATAAATAAATATATATATATATATTTTTTTATTGATTTCAGAGAGGAAGGGAAAGGAAGAGATAGAAACATCAATGATGAGAATCATCAATCGGCTGCCTCCTGCACACCCCGCCACTGGGGATCGAGACTGCAACCTGGGCAAGTGCCCTTGACCAGAATTGAACCTGGGACCCTTCAGTCCGCAGTCTGATGCTCTATCCACTGAGCCAAACTGGCTCGAGCTTTTTTTTTTTTTCCCCAACATGTGTGTGTTTTTTTTCCTGCAGGTTTAGCAATCTCTCTCTCTGTCTCTCTTTCTCTCCTTTCCCCCCCTTCCTCTCTCTCTCTCTCTCTCTCTCTCTCTCTCTCTCTTTTTTACAAATTCCAAGTATGTAAGCATTAATTATTTGCCTAGAAAACCCTTTTTATTCGTGGTACAAATACAAACTTTAGACAAGTTCCTAATGAACATCACTAATTTCATATTAGATAAATTTGATTGAATAGGTTTTATAGCATATGAAATAACTACCCAGTCAGTACCTGCCAGACTGTTACTCTTCTCTCTGGGGGTACATGTCCCCCTAAATAAACTGATAGGTGACAAGAAGTAAAGATGGTACGTGGGGTTTCTGAGTCTGCCCCTGGGCCTGAGTCTCCCCAGGGCAGGGAGGGCATAGCTGCTTTCACAACAAACAGGTTAGTTTAGGGTTTCTTAAAGTTAATTATCAAAGCTTACCCAATAAGACTCAAAATAAATACCAAGATCTTCTAAAAGTAACCAGAATTATTTTTTATTGGGCAATTATTAAAATTAAATTTATTGTGGTGACATTGGTCAACATGACCATATACGTTTCAGGTGTGGGTTTTATCACCACCAAAGTCAAATCTCCTATCACCCTTCCCCTCCCACTCCCAGTAACCTGAATTTAAACCTTGTGGTTTTCTAAAGACCAGTACTTTTTTATTCACTGAAACTGGGATGTTTACTGAGAGACCTGGAAAAAAAATCCAGGCCCTCCAAATTCCCCTAGAATTTTCAAGTGGGTAATTTATTATTCTGCTCGTGTCCCGTGGATGCCCAGCTGTTCATAGCTGAGCTCTCCTGCAAAGGTGAGCCCACTGGAGAAATGAAGTCATGATTGCACAGCCCTGTTGAGAGCTCACCTTGGGATGAAAAGGGCGTCAGTTCTGTTCATGAGGACTCTCAGATTACAGATGAAAGTGCTTTGGGGACTTAGGGCCAAACCTTGTGAACTCAGAGCTGCAAAAAAGGGACTTTGTGAAGGGTATTTGAGTTGCCAACACCTGAGACGTAAGTTAAGAATGATTTGTAACTGACCATAGTGAAGTTTTGTCTTGACATTTTCCTGGAAGTGGGAAGTAAATAATGAAAATCAGAATGCTTAATTTGAAAAGGAGCAACAAATGAACTGTATATAACTCATTATTATATATATACTAGAGGCCCGATGCATGAAATTCGTGCATGGGGGGGGTATCCCTCAGCCCAGCCCTCACTCTCTCTAATCTGGGACCCCTCAAGGGATGTCCAACTGCCCATTTAGGCCTGATCCTACCTGAAATTTTAGGCCTGGTAGGATCGGCCTAAACGGCAGTCGGACATCCCTCTCACAATCCAGGACTGCTGGGTCCCAACTGCTCACCTGTCTGCCTTCCTGATTGCCCCTAACTGCTTCTGCCTCCCAGCCTGATCACCCCCTAAACACTCCCCTGCCAGCCTGATTGATGCCTAACTGCTCCCCTGCCAGCCTGTTTGCTCCTAACTGCCCTCCCTTGCAGGCCTGGCCCCCCCCAACTGCCCTTCCCTGCAGGCCCAGTTGCCCCCAACTTTCCTCCTCTGCTGGCCTGGTCACCCCTAACTGCCCTCCCCTACTGGCCTGATCACCCACAACTGCCCTCCCTTGCAGACCTGGTCCCTCCCAACTGCCCTTCCCTGTTGGCCATCTTGTGTCCACATGGGGGCAGCCATCTTTGACCACATGGGGGCAGCTATCTTGTGTGTTGGGGTGATGGTCAGTTTGCATATTACTCTTTTATTAGATAGGATAGAGGCCTGGTGCATGGGTGGGGGCCAGCTGGTTTGCCCTGAAAGGTGTCCCAGATCAGGGTGGGGGTTCCCTTGGGGCGTGGGGCAACCTGAGCGAGGGGCCTGTGGTGGTTTGCAGGCTGGCCACGCCCCCCGGTGACCCAAGCGGAGGCCCTGGTATCTGGGATTTATTTATCTTCTATAATTGAAACTTTGTACCCCTGAGCGGAGCCAAGCCTCCTGCTTGCTCCATGGCCGCAGCCATTTTTGTTGGGATTTATTTATCTTTTATAATTGAAACTTTGTAGCCTTGAGTGGAGACCAAGGCAGGCCAGGGCTGTGGAAAGCTTGGCTTCCTCCATTGCCAGGGAAACCCAAACCTCCTGCTCTCTCTGGGGCCACAGCCATCTTGGTTGGGTTAATTTGCATATACGCTCCTGATTGGCTGGTGAGTGTAACTTGTGGGTATAGCAAAGTGATGGTTAATTTGCATATTACTCTTTTATTAGATAGGATATATTCTTATTAAACTTAATAAACTATATTATTGTGTGTGAGGCTTAGAGTCAGAAAGTGAGTTTAGGGAAGTTCTGAATGTAAATCCTGATTCCAATGTTTAGTAGCTACTAGTATGTGACCTCAGGCTAATTTCTAAGCCTCCTCTTTTTTTGTTTGTTTGTTTTTCTTTTTTAAATCTGTAAAACAGAGGTAATACTACCTACCTTCGCTAGGTGGTTGTAAGAAGTAAGATAATATAAGTAAATAGCTTGGCTTAGTATCTGGTATAGATTTAGAGCCAAATGAATAGTGACTACTGTTATTAGCTTAGCAGGATTGAACTTCAACAATTATAATTAACTACACTTGGAAAATCTCAGTAAAAGATTGCTTTACTTATCTCAGCAATTACAAATACCTTCTCTAGGATAAGGGGCTGGATTATTTTACCAAACTCAGTGTTAGTTTGTATTTCTTTGGGGTATTTTAAAAGATGGTGAGCAGTCTCTCAGCACTGTATAGTATCCTGGTTCATAGGATTTGGGTAGCTTATTTGCCACTTACGTAAGAGGCTGTGTCTTCTTTAAGTCTCACTTTGCAGGCTATATATACATATTTACCAAGCACTTTTCAGAAACAAGAGGTAAGACATTCAATCAAGGATCTGGGGATACATATACTGTGCAACAACATGAATAAGGGGTTTCAATGTAACAAACAATAACACTAAAAATAATAGTTTACTTCCCCAGTGATGTAGAAGTTGCCTGAATGGACTTCTCTGACTATTGCAATCACAGTGAAAAGAGCTGACTGTAGCCCTAGGGTGCACCCAGTGAGTTAGCCCCGCCTGGATATGCCTCTGTTTCTCATTTATGGCGAGAAAAGCAGTGTTTGCCTCAGAGTGTGAAATCATCTGCAAATTTCAAGGAGGGAGGTTGGAGGCCGAAGATTAAGTGAGAAGACACGAAATCTTTCAGTAAAACATGATGAAGTGCTAATACAAAAGTGACACTCTCGTGTCCTATTTCCCAGCAGTGAGGTGCTTAAGAATAGTGGGTCTGATTAAGACAGAGAAAAAATTTTCCTGTGGCAGAAAGCAAAAAGTGTTTAAGTCTTGCTTTGTGGTCTCCTTGCTCACTACAAACATTTTCTGTGTATTAAGAGCTATGAATGGGTGGTGGGAAAAATTCTATATTTATGAATAGTGTAAACCAAGTTTTACTCATTGAATTCTAAAATAGGGATAGCTTGAAAATTATGGAGTAAAATGCTTCATCAGGGTGACAGAAAAAGCCTTGCCAGTTGCTGCAGTTGGTATCATACTGTATCCCTGGGTAGAATTATGGCATCCCAGTGCCAGAGGAGCTCCAGTTCATCCGGACTTGATAGGATACCGACAATCATGAGAGCTCAGGAGGCCTGGGACTGTGTGTTACGAGTGACGTGTTCAGGCTCCTTCATCCTAAAGGCTTTCATAGTGTTTCTCAATCTTGGGTAATATAATGACCCCTTCTAAAGAGGAATGAAAATTCTCCACAGGCGGCCAGCATGGCTCAGTGGTTGAGCACTGACCTATGAACCAAGAGGTCACAGTTTGATTCCCAGTCAGGGCACATGCCTGGATTGTGGGCTCAATCCCCAGCATGGGGAGTGCAGGAGGCAGCCAATCAATCATTCTCTCTCATCAATGATGTTTTCTCTCTCTCCCTCTCCCTTTCTCTGAGAAATCGATAAAATATACTTTAAAAATATTGTCCCCTGATCCTTACATTGACTTAAATTATCTTTAGTATAACGTTATCTTAAAATGTACAAAAATAAAGTAGGTGCAAACTCCTGTAATATTTATCCTATATAATAAAGAGGTAATATGCAAATTGACCCTCACCCCCTCACACAAAATGGCCACCCCATGTGGTCAAAGATGGCCACCACAAGATGGCTGGCAGGGGAGGGTAGCTGTGGGCGACCAGGCCAGCAGGGGAGGGCATTTGGGGGCAACCAGGCTGGTGGGGGAGGGCAGTTGGGGGTAATCAGGCCAGCAGGGGAGCAGTTAGGCATCAATCAGGCTGGCAGGGGAGTGGTTAGGGGTGATTAGGCTGGCAGGCAGGCGAGTGGCTGGGAGCCAGCAGTCCACAGGGGTCAGGCCTAAACCAGCAGTCGGACATCTCCTGAGGGGTCTCAGATTGGAGAGGGTGCAGGCTGGGCTGAGGGACAACACCTCTAGTTCACAAATTTCGTGCACCGAGCCTCTAGTAGTTCTTATAAACCAAAGTCTCTCCTCCCCCCACAATGAAATTATAACAAAAGTATGGTGCCAATGATATTTAAATTGACAATATTAATTTAATGAGATGAATGATGTTATTTTGCTGAAACTATGTAACTGATTGCAAAGTAAACATGGTACTGATTGCCGGGCGGGGGGGGGGGGGGAGGCTCTTTTGATTTTGGTCCATTTATAAAATGATCTCTTTCAGTTTTTCTTTACTTGAACTATTAGATTACTTTCATGAATGCAGTGGTTATTCTTTTCTCATTTGCCTGGGACAATTGAAGAATGTTATGTCATGCCAATCTGATCACAAACACAAAGCGAGCATGAGCCAAATCATGAGGCAGCTCTCAGTTATAACGTGATCCCCTTATTCTCAATGAAAATGTTCTGTATCTGCACTGTCCAGTCTGGGAGCCCTAACCCCATGTGGCTATTGAGCACTTAAAGGGGAAGAGTGGAACCCAGGAACAGAATTTTAACTTCATTTTCCTCTAAAAAGCCACATGTGGCTAAAGGCTGTTGTATTGGGCAGGGCAGAACCCTAGTGCATGCATTTGTTATGGTTATTTTTTAGATTAATCATTGAAACAAAGTCACTAGTTGTGTGAGTAGGGCAACACATTTAATCTCTCTAAACCTCACTGCCTCCACCTATAAATGGGGGATAACAAGATATAATGCCTTTAATCACTTAGCACAGTGCCAGGAACAGAAACAACACTCAGCCATAGGGATGCATATGGGCGATAGGCTGGCAGGAGCGTTCTGCCCCTTGTCCCAGTTTCCATCATGTTCCCCTCAAGCTCCCCATGGGTGAGCTTATTCTTTGAAATAAAAAGAATTGACATTTTCTTCATTTTATCTGATGTGCCAATAAAGGAGCCTTTAGACAACCTTGCTATTTTTATTAATCTATAACAGGCAAACTAAGTTAAGCAGTGTGTTTAGTATGCAAATGTTGCTTTGATTAGTCACCTGCTTTCCAGTGAGATGGTCCCCCTGAGCTCCTGCTATATTGAAGTTATGGAGCTGCCAGTGATCTCTAATAACTGTCACAGATGCATCAACAGCCAAGGTGTCTCTAGACTTCAATTTTATTTCTCTGGAGAACAGGAAGCCTAAACCCTTTCAGCCTGAAGTTGAACATTCTGAAATTGGGTAGGTCACTATTGTCTCTGCTGCCGCTCCTGCAGGGGCCACCCTTCCATTCCTCACATGCAACTTATGCCCTATCTGTACCCAGCAAACATTCAGTATGATTCCAGAGTCTGCTCAAGTTTCATCTCACCTATAAAATCTTCCCTGACCCTGCCAAGTCAAACACATTTCCTCTATCCCTGCCCTCATCCTGTACTTTACACAGATTTCCATCATAGCAGCCATAATTTTTCACATTTATTTCACATTAATTCTTACCTTATGTTATAGACTGAATTGTTCCCCCCTCCCCCCAAAAAAAAGATATGTTAAAGTCCTAACCCCCAGGACCTTGGAATGTGACCTTATTTGGAAGTTGAGTCCTTGCAAAATGTAATTAGTTAAGATGAGGTCATACTGGAGTAGGGTGGGCCCCTACTCCATAGTGACTGGTGTCCTTATAAGAAGAGAGAGACACAGACACAGACACAGACACAGACACAGACACACAAGGGGAGGATGCCACGTAATGATGAAGGCAGAAATTGAAGAGCTGCCGCTTGCTGTAAGCGGCGAGGAGCGCCAAGGAGCACCAAACCACCGGAAGCTAGCAAGAGGCAAGGTTGATTGTCCACTACAGGCTTCAGAAGGCGGAGCATGCTTTTAGACTTCTAGCCTTCTGAACTGTGGGACAATTACTTTTGTTTTTTTAAGCCACCCAGTTTGTGATACATTGTTATAGCAGCTGTAGGAAACCAATACATCTAGACCATAAGCTCCTTGAGGACAAAAATCTTGTTTGATTTATTATGTGTCCTTGGCACTTGTCACACGGTCTCAACCGGGATGTTGATGGATGGATGAAAGAATACACTACCTATTCCTTTGCCTTAGTCTCTAATTGGAACTGCAGAAAAATCACTTTCAATGCATATGGCCACACAGGTTAGACACTACATGATTCCAGAGTATTGTGATGTGGGGACCTTCGGTTATTTATTATTGTAAAACTTCATCTACATAAGGAAAGTCAGTAGAAGAGTGAATTTCCAGGCCTATATGTTAGAAAAAACCACTACTCTTGAGAGTTTTAGCTCTTACCCTGCTAAATAGCACAAACCATAAATAATTACACTCTAGATCATGGCCAAGTCTAGACAGCTACCTGCTGTTATAAATAAAGTTTTATTGGAACACAGAAACGCTCATTTACATATTGTCTATGGCTGCTTTAGTCCTACAGTGAGAGAGAGATGAGTGGTTGTGATACAGACCTCAAAGGCTAAAATAGTTACTATCTGGCCCCTTGTAGAAAAATTCTGTGGAGCCCTGCCCTAGATAACATAAATTGGTAGACATTGCCAAAATGTTTTATATTAAGTGGTAAAAATTCCACCTTGAAATTGAAGCCATTCATTTTATCACACTTTGGAAGATTCTACACTACTACTGTTAATGTCGCCATGCCAGAAAGAAAATTATGTGTAGAAAATAATTTATTTCTTCCTCAAAATGGGGTTTAAAAAAAGAGTGTATAAACTTATTTATGTGTGTATGTGAATAAGGGGTGTGGGCGGAGTAAATTCCAAGCAAATATAACCTACGCAATTTACACAACTAGGTGCTCTATATAAGGGATTTTTTGAACTGTGCCCAACTCCCCAAATTGGAGAGAAGTAATAACTGGAGAAATGGATGGAGATCTATTACAAAGTCCAGGAGGAAAAATGGCATTCTAATGTTTATGGGAAAAGTCCTGCCGGCAGTTTTATTCCTTCTGGAAAGTATTGTGGAAAGTCTCAGACCTTTCTGAGAGGTCCCTCTGCATCTGGTACATGCCTGTCGTGTGACCTGATCGCTCTGGCTTTACCTGACTGGGCCAAGGCTGGACGCCTGATCCAAAGGTCAAAGGCCTATGTAATGGCCTGATTTAAGGGCTCTGCACAGTGGTCAGTCTTGGGGGAGTTTAGAGACTTATGGAGACAGTGAATCTATGTATCAGGATTAGCAAAGCAAAAGCAGAGAGTTCTTGTCACCACAATGGCAGGGCAATTGTTACCTAAGCAATAAGAAGAAAACCTGCTCACAAAAGTGCATCCTGAGTGATGTCATTTCAAGAGGTCTGACTGTGCCACTGGGGTGGTGTCATTAACCATGGTCCCGTGTGCTTCATTTTTGTGTTACTGTTTAAGAATGGGTTAGTTCATGATCAGCTCAGTTTCTGTATTTCATGACTTCGTCCACTCTCTTCCCATCCTTTGTACCCACACCTGATTGTCCTTTATCTGCAATTGCCTTGCAAACTCTAAGCCTCCACCAACCCAGCCATGTGCTTCCCTACTCCTATAAGTGGGCAGTTTAGGGTTTACCCAATCCTAAATATATTACCCAGCCGCTGTACTGGTATTAGTGGCATTGTAAGTGCATGTCTGTTTGGGAGTACCTTTATGTGTCCATATTTGACTCACTCTCCTATTCCTCAGAGTTGATTCTGCAAAGCTCTGACACTGTCCCCCCTGCCCCCACCAGGCTTCCATCTGCATTGCTCACCTTGCATCCTACCTCAGAGAAAATAGAGATATCTAGCCTCAATTTCCAGACTCTCCCCAACAACTTATCTAAACCTGCATCCTTTCTTTCATACTTTCCTAAAGAAGAGGTGACGCTTTTCTTGTTCAAAGTGAATCCCTCCACCTATTGGCCAAATCCCAAGGTCTTCCATTCTTGATTCTAGACTTTTCCTATGTAATTATTCCCTCTCATTCCCATATCTACCATTTCTCCCCTGTCCGTGGTTTCTTTCCTTGAGCATATATATAGGCTCATGTCTCCCCTCTTTAAAAAAAAACACACAAAACCAATTCTTGACTCTTCATAAACTTCTAGCTATCATCTTATTGAATTAAATCATTTTTCACCTTAAAGGTAATTCTGGTTAATATGGAGAACTGTGGCAATTAAAAGAACCCCATTCTCAAGTTTAAGCACATAGAAATACTGATTAGAATATAATAAATCATTTAAAAAAAATAACTACCTGAGCTCAACTTGAATAAGAGGTATCTCTAAGTCCTGGAAAGGAAAAGGGCTTGAATATCAGAATGATGACAGGGATCAAAATTCGAATGGCTGCAGGAATGTTGGAACCTGAAATAGGCCTGAATGGATGGGAACTGCTATTCTGTCAGCATGAGTGGCAGAGTGCAGGCTGCAGGACCTGTGTTGAAGGGAACTGGGCCTCAGCTACCTGTATCCAGGTCCAAATCACAGAGGTCTGTATCATTCATGAAACAGAAGCCACAAAGATTCCTCTCACCACCCTCTGGAAGCATTAGCAAAACTGGTGCCTACCCAAGACAGTGTGTTCAAAGACTTTTACCTGTGAGAAAACAGAAGCCAAGGCCACATGAGTGGAGTATTGGGTCTGAACTCATACTTCCCATGTGGCTCTGTGATCCTAGCTAAGGCACTAACACAAGCATTTGTCCAGCTCCGGTTGATGGCCATAGGGCCTTTGCAGAGGAAAACTGCCCTATAAGCACATCTCTATAACCCAGGGAGTATGGGGCTCTCCTCATAGAAAATGAACTCACGATAAAAATTTATAAACGAGACAAAACATCCCCAAAAGTTGGTAGATATAATTCACAACAGGATTTGCATTCCTAGAACTTGAAAATAATAGGTCAATATGAAAGAAACTTGAAAAAGTTTACAAATATGAAGGAAGGAATAGAATCAATTAGGCAAAAAAAGGAGCAGTACAAGAAAAAGCTGATTTGAAAGAAAAACACCAAAACCCTAGAAATGAAAAATGTAGCTTTTATAATTTAAAAATAGGTGATTGGATTGAAGAGTAGTCTAGACATAGCTGAAGAGATAATTCTTGAATTATCTAAAGAAATGCAGCTCAGAAAGAGATAAAGGGAAACATAAAAGAGGAGTGAAGAGACATGGAAGATAGAATTTAAAAATATAATATACATCTAATAGAATTCCAGAAGGAGAGTGTGGTAGTTATTATTGCTAACTTCCAAATATTTTATGTTCTTTTCCTGGACACATAGGATAATTGCACTTCCCCACCACCCGGAAGTTAGACATAGCCCGTGACTTACTTTCGCCATTTCCATGTGAAGGGAGGTGATACCGGTCTCTTCTGGCAGATGACTTAGAATGCAATACACAATTCTTCACACTCATTTTCCCCTCTTCTGCCAAGGCAACCAGCAACATCTCCGGTTGTGATTATTTTATCAACTGGGCCTTAGAGTAAAAAGAACATAGAGCTGAGATGATCAGTCAACCCTCAGTGGGCTTGTTAGCAGGATGTTGTTATGGGTTAAGCTGTGTCTCCCAGAAAAGATATGTTCTACCCTCCCTTCCCTCCGGTCCATACCTGAGAATGTGACCTTATTTGAAAATAGGGTCATTGCAGATGTAATTAGTTAAGATGAGGTAATCCTGAAGTAGACTGGGCTTCTAATCCAATATGACTGGTATCCTTATAAAAAGAACCCATGAGAAGAGATACAGGAAGAACTCCATGTGATAATGCAGGATTGGAGTAATATATCTACAAGCCAAGAAACTCCACAAGGATTGCAGGCAAACCACCAGAAGCTGGGACCAGGCAAGGGAGGATTCACCAACAGGTTTCAGAGGAAGTATGATTGCAGACTTGTAGCCTCCAGAACTGTAAGATAATATACTTCTGTTGTTCTAAGTCACCCCATTTATGGTTCTTTGTTATGACAAATAATTAACTAACTAACTAGGAAACTAATGTAAATGGCAAAGCCATCTTTCCTCTATGCCAACCATCGCAGATATTTAGAACAGGGTTGACTTATATAGGATAAACAGAGAAAGAATGTGAGCTTAAAGGGCATAGAAATTTCACTTCATCGGAAATCCCCAAAATAGAACCAGAAAGCATCTAAACCATTTTATTTTCATTATAACATTGATGAATGTGAAGAAGTAAGTCCGCCAGTTGACCAAGTATGAGTTAGCTCACCAGGAAGAGTACACCAGGGGAAATTAGATGTTCTCACTGGGAACCTCTCCAACATGTGTTTGTCATTGCCCACCTCCCCACCCCCAAATTCAGGGTGATATCTAGGCACCTCCCCAAATACATCCAAGAGGCTTCCCGCTTCTGTTCTTTATTTTCTTTTACCCACTCTCTACCCCCAGCAACCATTGTTTTTTTTCTTCAGTTTACCCTGGTTTTGCTTTAAATCTGGCAATAGTATCCAAAAGCATTTCTTTAATCCCACTGGAAGAAAACAGAATACCAAAATTTCTAATCCCTGTTCTACCACTTCAATTCACATGTATTCCTTTGAATAATGTTATAATTCTGCCTGGCGCCATTGTGGAGACAAGGCAGCTGAGGGTGGGGAAGGCAGAGAGACGGGATCTGTGTAGCCAGGAGAGGAATATAAGGGGAAAAAGGAACACAAAACTAGACATGGAGGTGGGTAACTAAGAGTCACCAGCCTTTCCTCCTGGAGTGGACATGCTGAAGCCTCTTGACCCTGGGAAATAAGTATTTCCCAATGCTTCCTTGCCTTCTGCTCTCAATCTCTGGCATTCCGATTTTGAGAAGTGAAAAAAATATTTTGATTTAAGCCATATGGCCTTTTTCTCCTTACACTGGAGCTGTAGAAAAACTCAGAGGGCAGGTGTGGAAAGCAGTGGCAGCAGAGTGGGTGGGTACATAGGGTCTGTGTGTCCATAGCTTGTGAGGTCTGTAGCTATGGCAACTGTGCACAATGCCACTCACAAAGCATCATAACATGGCCCTAGAGTTACCCCTGGCTCAACTATTCCTCTTCAGTGTATTATCTGAGCTGCTGTTTCCTAGCTACCAGAGTTCTGTTACATTTTTTTGAAGTCGTGCTCAAGTATTGTTTTTGTCAGCGGCGCTTGCTGTCATTACACTTTAGTTCATCTGATAGCAAACCCCAAAGCCCATTTCTTATAGATCTTGTTAATTCTTAAAAATTGTCTGTACTTAAACATATTGAGTTAGAAAGAGTCTTAACGATGTGGTCTGGACAAAATGATCACTTGAGATTTTTTTCTAGTTCTAAAGGTTCATGCTGGATTCTGTTAGAGCAATTGATACTATCGATTGACTTCCCGCCTACTGAAAATCATTCTTTTTGGCCAGTTATTACAATTTCCTGAACATAAAAGGAGTAAAATTAAAATAAAATTTACAATGATATATGCAAATATGTTATAGCCTATGGAGCTTGTACATTAGTGATTTATGTGTAAGAACCCTATAAAAGAAAGCTTCATTGTGTTAATTCTGAGAATATGCACAAATAGTTTCTTGTATTGTCAAAAACAATACACAAATCCTCATAAATATTTCTGCTGTAATTAAATGTAAATGTTTTTTAAACATTCATGAGTTGGCAATTTACTAGGTTCATATTTTAGCTTCCTTATGTTCGGTCATTAATTGTGGTATCATAAACAGCTAAGATTTAAAGTCCTTAACTTTCCCAGGACCAAGCAGAAGCAAGATGTCAACACCCATAAGTTATGAGCAGTCTTCCTAAAGGACTGTAATATGAAATATACTTATAATTGAATTAACTCAGGAGAAGGTTCTGGGAAGATGACAGCATCAGTAGCATAGTTTTACATTCTCTCTGAATACTTACATAATAACAGAAAGAACAACTGGATAGCAAAACCTAAAACCCATAAACAATATTATTTTTTAAAAAGTGAGACATTCTACTTACTTACAAACTTCAAAATTCAAGTAGGTGGGTATAAACCAACAACAGCCACAATATGTGCATGGTATCAGTGTCTGTGCTGGGGAACAGATAAAGAAGCTGCCTCCGAAGGACCTGAGAGCAGGAGGACCTCAAAACTGACAATAGACCCTGACTGGAAAGGGTAGGGCAATTTGAGAACAGCGGATGAAACTGGAAGGGGTTTTGACCAATACCCAATATCAAGTCCACGGGAAAAAGGTCTGATGGAACTGGAGCAGCCTAGCTCTCAAATCAGCCCCTTTGTAGGACAGAGCCTTACACCAAAGAGAAATTGCTTGGAGTGGAATGAAAATTGAACGGGACCTGGACAACCAGAGATGAGGGAATTAAGAGTTACAGACTAATGTGGTACGATATCACTCTCCAAAATCAAGACAGGAAGTTCTATGAAGAAAAGTTTTCTTTTTTTTTTTTTAATTTTTAATTTTTATTTTTATTTATTTTTTTTTACAGGTGTTACTCTTTTATTTTTCCCCATAGCTCCCCTCCACCTGATTCCCCACCCCACCCCATGCCCTTACCCCCCGCCCCTGTCTTCATCCATAGGAGTAAGATTTTTGTCCAATCTCTTCCCGCACCCCTCACACCTGCTTCCCCTGAGAATCGTCAGTCCACTCCCTTTCTATGTCCCTGATTCTATTATATTCACCAGTCCATTCTGTTCTTCAGATTTTTCATTCACTTGATTTTTAGATTCACTTGTTGGTAGGTATGTATTTGATGTCATTTTGTTGTTCATAATTTTTATCTTTACCTGTTTCTTCTTCTTCCTCTTCTTAAAGGATACCCTTCAGCATTTCGTGTAATCCTGGTTTGGTGGTGATGAACTCCTTTAGCTTTTTCTTGTCTGTGAAGCTCTTTATCTGACCTTCAACTCTGAATGATAGCTTTGCTGGGTAGAGTAATCTTGGCTGTAGGTTCTTGCTATTCATCACTTTGAATATTTCTTGTCACTCCCTTCTGGCCTGCATAGTTTCTGTTGAGAAATCAGCTGACAGTCGTATGGATACTCCCTTGTAGGTAATTAACTGTTTTTCTCTTGCTGCTTTTAATATTCTCTCTTGGTCTTTTGCCCTTGGCATTTTAATTATGATGTGTCTTGGTGTGGTCCTCTTTGGATTCCTCTTGTATGGGGTTCTGTGTGCTTCCTGAACTTGTAAGTCTATTTCTTTCACCAGGTAGGGAAAGTTTTCTGTCATTATTTCTTCTAATAGGTTTTCAATATTTTGCTCTCTCCCTTCTTCTGGCACCCCAAAAATTCGGATGTTGGTTCGCTTGAAGTTGTCCCAGAGGCTCCTTACACTATCTTCATAATTTTGGATTCTTTTTTCTTTTTTTTTTTCTGGTTGGGTGTTTTTTGTTTCCACATATTTCAGATCTTTGGTTTGATTCTTGGGGTATGTTGATCTACAATTGAGTTTCTGTATATTCCTTATTTTAGACAGTGTATGCTTCATTTCTGACTGGTCCTTTTCCATTTTTTTGGCATTCTCATTAAGGTCCTTGAAGGTCTCACTAAGCTCCTTAGAAGTGTCATCAAGTTTCTCAGCGGTTTTTAGAAGATTCTTGAGTAACCTTATACATGTGGTTCTGAACTCTATGTCATCCAGTAGTTTGCTTTCCTCCGTTTCTTTCATTCGTGACATGTTTCTTTGTTTCTGCATTTTGGCTGCTTCCCTGTGTTGATGGAATGGCTTTGTGTGGTAGGTGACCTATAGGGGGCAGTAGCTCAGCCTCCCCAATCACCTGATGTGGACGCTCTTGGTACACCCCTTTGCGGGCTGAGTGCAAAGTCTTGGTGTAGTTAAGCCTTAATTGCTGTTGGTACACTGGGAGGAATTGACCTCCAGGCCAATTAGCTGTGAGCACTCGCTGTGTCTATAATGGAAGAACTGCTGCGCTGAAGACACGCTTATGGGGCAGGACTTGTTTCAGTGGGGCTTTGGTGCTCACTGAGTCTGCCTCTTGAATGTGTCACTTATGGATGTGAGGAGTTGAAATCTGGTGTCTCACACTGACCACTAGGTACACTGGCTTCTGGATCTCCAATGGGGTGCAGGTCAGCTACTGTCTGAGGCCACTCAGCAGGAGCTACAGTGAGAGCTACAGTTTTCTCCTCTTTGCTTGGGGTTTGGAGGTTTTGGAGCTGTCTGACCCAGGCTGCAAGTTTGCTAGGTTAAGCTGTGATAGGGCAGGGCTTTCTTATGCAAAAGCCGCTGCTTAGAGCTTGGGTGGGTTTGTAGGTTGTGCAGGGCGGGGTCTCAGGGTGTCACTAGGCTAGGGCGTGGCAAATAGCAATGGCTGCTAGTTAGCCAGCTCTGAGTCCCTGTCGGCAGTCCCGTGCCCCAGTGCAGTAAACAATTATTCCTGCGTGCAGCTCTGCAAGCAAGCCACCCTCACTGGCAGACAGTCCAGCTTCTCCCCGTAGGAGTTTGGGCCCCCCGCATCTCCCCAGAGACTGGATTTCAGAGTAATTGGGGGCTTGTCTCCATTCGGGTTGAAAAAAGCAACGCACCCAGTCGCCCGCAGCCAGCCCGGATCACGCGCCTCCATACTTCAGCTTTTCAGCGCTCATGCACGTCTCAATGCTCTTTTCTCTTTCCTTCTAGTTGTAGAACTTCCACTCAGCCAGCTTTCCCGTGGTTCTGGGTGATAGACGTTTTGTCTTTTAGTTGCAGTTTAAATTGTTGTGGGAGGCGGCAGTTTAGGTGTTTACCTACGCCGCCATCTTGGATCTCCTATCAAGAAAAGTTTTCTTGAATGCCACATTATAACAAAAGTTTGGGAAAACTACTGTCACATCATAAGAAGCAAAATTATAAATGTCACATAATTTTAATAAGGAAAAGAAGGGGGTACAAGGAGGCCGAATAACATCCCTACAGACAATGAATACAATCCAGAAAGACATCCCACAAAACAGCAAAACTCTAACTTACTATTGCCAAGTAAGCAAAAAAACATAAATAAAATAACACAAGGTATGTAATGGATTAGAAACTCAGAAATAAAGTGATAGAACTCAAGAAATAATTAAAAATAAAGAAATAATAATTTAAGAAATGACGAGTATTCTAGAAAGAAAATAAAAGCAATAAATTCAAAAGTAGTGCCTAAAGAGAAATCAGTGGAATTAAAGAAAATATTTTTAAGTGAAGAAAGAGACAAAAAAGGATTTGAGAGAAAGTGACAGATATTGAAGAGTGTCAAAGAAGATCCAAATACAGAACAGAATGCTCTAAAGGAGAAAACAAAATTAAAGAAACAGAATAAATTTTAAAACTTTCAAGAAAAACTTTCTTGGAAAAAAAAATGTTTGAAATGACATGCTGATAATGTACAGAATGACCAATTCTAGTAAAATTACTGGATTTAAAAGAAAAAATCCTTTGGACCTAAAAAAAAAAAGAATATAATATTTTCAATTTGAGGTTGGGAATCCATATATGCAGAGGCCAACTTAAATTACATGTGGATTTTTTACTGCACAGTGGATTGACACCCCCAACCTCTGCATTATTCAAGGGTCAACTATATATGAGTTATAAGGGGGAAAATGGAATTATCATCAGGCTTACATTTTTAGATCATTATCAGAAAATGCAGTAATAGCATCAAGATAATTAAATTAAGAAAGTATGAGTCAATTATGAAGGATACAGACAAACTGTTATCAACATCTAAGAACCCAGGAAGTATTATTCCCCTGACCCCTTCCCAAGGAATCTTCTAATGAATGAGTTTCAAACAAACAAAATGACTAGAGAGCCATCAACATAAGGAATGGTGGTGAGCATTAATTATATTTACCCGTGTAACTAAATGAGGGCTAAAAGATAGATAGTGTGTTATAGAATGGCAGCATGCTCTGACAAGGTAGATATAGTCCAACTATTTAAAAAAATGAGAAGAGAACAAATGCAAAAAAAATTGCTTACATGTTTCTATTACCCATAATGGCAATAGTAGTGGTATTGTTATTTTGAGACTCCTGGGGAGACAAAAGTTGGAGTTCAGAGTCTGTATTAGAGTTCTCCAATGAAATAGAACCAATAGTATTTGGTAAATATATAAGAGGAGATTTATTATAGGAATTGGCTTAAGCAGTTATGGAGACCAAGAAGTCCTACCACCATTTACCATCTTCAAGCTATAGAACCAGGAAAGCCAGTGGTATTATTTAGATAAAATGTGAAGGCCTGAGAACCAGGGGAACCAATGGTGTAATTCCCAGTCTGAGGCCAAAGGGCTGGAAATGGGGGCATGTTGGTATAAATCTCACAGTCCAAAGCCCTGAGAATCTGGAGCATCAATGTCCAAGGGCAGGAGAAAATGGATATCCTAGCTTAAGAAGAGAGAGAGAATTCGCTCTTCCTCCATTTTTTGTTCTATTTAGGCTCTCAACAAATTGAATGCTGTCTGCCCACATAGGTGAGGGTGATTTTCGTTACTCAGTCTACTGATTCAAATGCTAATCTCTTCTGGAAACACCCTCACAGACACCCCAGAAATAATGTTTTACCAGCCATCTATGCATCTCTTAGTCCAGTCGAGTCTACACATAAAATTAACCATTACAGCGTCCACCAAGAAGAAAGAACTCTGATGAACACGGTTTAAAATTAAGAGTCCTGAAAGGGCTATGCCCTAGAATTAGGGCAAGCCAGTCTTACCTGGATAAAGGTAATGTGCCTGAACTCTATCTCACTGCTAGAAGAAAATGAATTCTTCTGTGGAGGATAATTCCATCATCCAGAGAATTATAATTTTTCATATATAAAATCTTGCATTCAATTAAAAATAAGCAAAACCAGGAAACAGGACAAAAGATTGAAAATCATGACATAAAATAGACCATGCAAATAAACTTATAAGTGACAAACATACTTGAGTTATTTATGTAATCACAATTAAAAAAAAACAATGGTGGGTAGTATGTTTAAGGAAGAATTCCACTAGAAAATTGGTATTCATAGAAAAAAAATTAATTGTAAATTCTAGAATTTAAAAATATAATAACTGAAATTAAGAATTTAAAATGGGTTTAACAGTATTAGACCCAGCAAAAGAGAATATGAACTGGGAGATAAATCAGTAGAAAATATTCAGATTGAAGCAAGGAGAGAAAAGTATGGAATATAAAGTAGAGAATATAAGAAACAAATGGGGCACAGTGAAAGATCTTAAAACTGTCAATGGAGTCCAGAGGAGTGGAGTCCAGGAATGTGGGAGGAGCCACCTTTGAAAAGACACTAACCAAGAATTTTCCCAAATTAACAAAAGACATTAAGTCAGAGAACCACTAAGCTCTTTGAATATGTAGTAAAATAAATACAAGGAAAACCTAAACAAACCACTGAAAACTAATGCTAATATAAAGATGTTAAAATGAGCCAGAGGTAAAACAAAAACAAAAAACTCCACAAAACACATTATCTTCTACTGAGTAACAATAAAACTGAAAGCTAATTTTTCTAACAGAAATGATGGAAACCAGAGGACAATAGAATGACATCTTTAAAGAGTGAGAAAAATTTTTTCAAGCTTAGAATTTAATACCTAACAAAAATATTCTTCAAAAATTAAGGTAGAACAGAGATATTTTCATAAAAATATGGACCTACAAAGTTCATTGTCAGCAGATGTGCACTAAGAGAAATAATAAAAGTAATTCTTCAGGTGGAACTCAAACGAATCGCAGCTAAAGGCTCAGAAATGCAGGAAGGAACAAACAGCACTGGAAAGAGGACATCTAAGTTAGTACTGTTTAAAACATGAATAATGATGCCTTATAGTGCTAAAAAGGCCTTCATGTATGCTTTCATACCAATGGACCAAAATCCACGGCCACTCAAACATGGCATGTACATTCTTCCCTCTGTGCCTTTGGTCTCTCGCTTGCCCATCTGTTGAGGTCAAGTTTACACCATAACATCCTCAGGAAGAGTTCATTGGCCTCTCCTTTATTTACGTCTCTTTGCTCACCCCTTTAACTCAGCACCATGTGATGTGGGTCACTTATGCAGAACTTAAATTGAGACAACTTTTTGTTTTATTTACTTATTTTCTTTGTGTTTCTTGGCTTCTCAAAAGGACTGTAAATGTAATGTCCTTTCAAAGTATTATCTATATACTAATTGTTCAATAAATATTTGTTGAATTAATATGTTGAAGAATAAATTGGTAATGAGTGGGCTGATATTACTTTCTAGGAAAGAATTTTCCATCCACTAGTTAATAAATTGTTATCCTGAGGTTTGATAAAGGCCACTATTATAAACACATATAAGAAAGTTTCAATAACTTCTTGGATAAAAGATTCATGAGGGACAGATTGGATGTTCACATTACATCTTTAACCTTTTGAAATTGATTAAATGACTGTTTAATAAAATCTTTCTTGGTATCACTATCAAACATTTAAGGCTAGTTGGAGTATATCAGAGGTATGGCATTTATTTCATTTTAATGTGAGTCATTGTACTATTCCCGGATGCTAAAGGAATAAAAGGCACAGTTCTTAAGCTCTCCAGAAAATTAAAAGTCTAATTAGAGGCTAAAACTACACACATAAAACAACTTGAGATAAGATCCAAAGAAATATTTTAATAACTACAAGAAAATATGGTATAGTGTAGACTAAAGCTGAAATAAATAAGGAAACTAAAAATAATGATTACACTTGGGATGTGATTATTAGGGAAGGCATGTAAAAAGAGGTATGTTCTGATTTTGAAGATGAGATGGAAATATGTGGAAGAAAAGTTGCATAGATTTTTCTAAGAGAAAAAATATGAAAAGCACAGAGACAAAATAGTAAGTCATGTTCAGGCAACTATGTACAAATAGGCTTGAGGAATGGAGGAAATATGTGAGGCTAAAGAGAGGCAAAAGGGTAGTGATAGAAGACATCAAATATGTTTATATTTTAAATAGTGTGGAATTCTCTTCTTTTCAATAGAAATAACCTTCACTGTCAACAGCCCAGTCAGATCCCTTAGAGACTCTCGATTCCAATAATTACAGGCTGTTGTTGTTCCTTGTGATTAAGCCCCTATCCCAGTGGTCAGCAAACTCATTAGTCAACAGAGCGGCAAACCGTGGCTCGCGAACTGCAGTTTGCCGACCACTGCGGCTTAGCCGATCCCAACTTCTTAAGCTATTATTTGCAATAATTTATGCCATATGAGTGTAATGGGAAAAACATACTGCCAAGTGAATTACTTTTGAAATGTACTGCATGCTGACATTTGGGAAATTAGATCCTGAACACAATGCATTCTGATTATTGGAGGTGCCTTCCCATCGTGAAATGATAAATTCAGTCCAACAAATTTTTGAAAAGTCTGTATATTAAATTAAAGTTCTGTCCTTTGGCAAGGTTCTTCTCAAAACTTTTGGTCTCTGTTCAAATGATAACTCCGGGCAGGGATTATTCCTTGCCTAAAGAGCCTGCGTGGGGCTGAGGAGACCAGAAATGCTCTTAGTCAAGCATATTTTAGACTAGACCCTGGCAGTGATTGCCAGCCTCGTCCATCTTGGGAAGAATTCTGTGGTGTCCATTCTCTATGTACCCAAATGTATCAGTGCTAGAGATGACCCTGCTCAGCTGGCTTCCTTTCCATTTTCTGGAAAAAGCACAGCCACGCTCTCTGATGAAGAACAAACAACCCTTCACTTCTCCATTCCCACTCAGCAAATTCCTCTGGCACCACTGGCCCATCTCATCATGAATATACATTTGCTTTGGCCCTTCCTCCTCTTCCTCTAACAAGTGTTTTGTATTGCTGGGCTTCCCAGCTGAGCCGCAGTAAGTTGAGCAGTTCTGAATCCAGGAGCACAGACAAGGAATGAATTTGATGAAGGGCCTTCTGAGATATAACATAAATGTTGCTATTTCAAGGCAGAGCCTTTCTTGTTTACGGAACATATCCAATTTGTAAGCTGAATAGAAAAATGTGATGAGAGGAGGGGGAGATGGACAGGGGGAAAATGGGTCCTCAATGATGGACGATTAGAGAGTGAATCTGAAAATTAACTGGGACTGCTAAAGAAGAATAAGCATATAAACATGATAGTGAAGGGTCATTAATTTCCACATAAACCAGACCAGGTTGTTATTTCGATCATTACACTGATCTAAGCATTAATATAGCCTCTGCTTTACATATAAAATAATAGCTCTTGGTCATGGAACTGTACTTTGGAGTCCGAGAGACCTGGTTCTCAATTCTGGCTTATTGTTTACCAGATTAATGATCTTGCTTCTATTATTTAATCTCTTGAAGCCTTCCTTTCTTTATTTATAAAATGAGAGTGCTAATAGTAGCTACCTCAATAGGATTATTGTGAGGATAAAGGCGATACTTACAAAGAGCTTAGCACTTTGCCTAGCATACAGCAAGCACAGAATAAATGTTAGCTTTTATTGTTTTTAATTTATGTAAGTCTAATTTCTCTAAGGCAAATTGGTTTTTATTCACCAGGAGGAATACCTAGTTAAGACTCTTATGATGAGTCTTTCCGGGCAGCAATTATCACCCTCTGATTAATCTTTTTGGTGCATTTGCATTTCATTGAATTGGCTTAAATCAAGCTGTACCTGTTAATAGAAATATGCCTCTGATGCCACTGAGCAAGTTTCCGTGTAGAAAGCTAGGCACATATTGAATAAATAGTTAATAGAGTTTGCAATTTCCCCAAAGCAGATTATACCCCTAATACCCGAATTCTGATGCATACATATATATCAGAATATATGTGTATCGTATAGTATTTATTAGTCCTATTACAGTGCTGCCTTTTTGTAGATCAGGAAACTGCATCAGAGTTAGGTTAAAGTTACACTGTCTTCTGGATGGATTTCTTTTATAATTTTCCAGGTGTCTTACACCTAAACATTGTCCAAAACGGAGTTCGTTATTTCAGCCCACCAACGTCCTCTTCTTACGTTTCTTTTCTCAGTTAATGGCACTGCCATCTACCAGTGACCCAAGCCAGAAATCTGTGAGTCATCCCAGACTTTTCCCTTTCTCTCGTTTGTCATCACACCAAGTCCTGTAAAGTTTTACCTATTAAATATTTTTTTGAATCTGATCTCCTTGTCTCCATTTTTATCACCATTTCTCACTCAGACTACTGCAATTGTTTCCTAACTAATCTCTCTGACACTAGCTATGCTGCCAGGAGGATGTGTCTAACACAGAACGGATCATGTCGCTCCCCAGCTTAGAAAAGTTCAGTGGCTCCCTACTGCCTCTTGAATGAAGCCCAGATTTCTTAGTATGGCCTTCATGAGTCCAGAGCACTCCTCTGACTTAGTCTTAACCAAGTTCAATGAAAATGAAGTAAGTATGTGACTGTCTCCCCTTTGAGACTCTGGGCTCTTTAAAGGTGAAGACCAAGTCTTTTAATGTTTATATCTCAGCGACTAGCAGTGTCAGAAAAAATTGTTAAACTCAAATGAAATGCTGACATCAGGTTTGAAGTCAGGTGAATCAGTTCACACTTTTAAAAAATGGTTTTCATACTTTTTAAAAAATTGAGATATAATTCATGTATCATAAAATCCAGTATTAGTATAGCCAGTGGTTTTTCGAATATTCACAGTTGTATACCCATCACCACTATCTAATTCCAGTATATTTTTGTCACCTGAAAAAGAAACTCCTTACCCATCAAGTCACTCTATTATCCCTTCTTCCTCTTCACCATCAAGAAAGTGAAAGATAATCCACAGAAAGGGAGAAAATATTTGCAAATCATATATCTAATAAGGGACTGTTATCCAGAATATATAAAGAACTCTTACAACTCAACAGGAAAAGACAACAACCCAGTAAAAGAATGGGCAAAGGATTTGAATAGCCTTTTCTCCAAAGGAAATACACAAATGGCCAATAATCACCTGAGAATATGTTCAACATTATTAGTCATTAGGGAAATGCAAATCAGATCCACAATGAAATATCACATTATACCTAACAGAAAATCCATAGTCAAAAGGACAAACAACAAATCAAGTATTTGCCAAGATACAGAAAAACTGGAGCCTGAACACATTGCTGGTGGGAACGTAAAATGGTGCAGCTGCTTTGAAAAATAGCTTGGCAGTTTCAAAAACTTAAACATGGAGTTACCACATGACCCAGAAATCCTACTTATTGGTATATACCCGTAATCGGCAAACATGCAGCTCTTTGGCCTCTTGAGTGTGGCTCTTCCACAAAATACCATGGCCTGGGCAAGTCTATTTTGAAGAAGTGGCGTTAGAAGAAGTTTAAGTTTAAAAAATTTGGCTCTCAAAAGAAATTTCAATCGTTGTACTGTTGATATTTGGCTCTGTTGACTAATGAGTTTGCCGACCACTGGACTATATACCCAAGAAAACTGAAAATGTATATCCACACAAAAAACATGTACGTGAATGTTCATAGTAGCATCATTCACAATAGCCTCAAAGTGGAAACAACTCAAATATCTGTAAACTGATGAATAGAGAAATAAAATCTGATATAGCCATTCAATGGAATATTATTCAGCCTTAAAAAGGAATGAAGTGTTGCAACATGGATGAACCTCAAAGACATTATGCTAAGTGGAAGAAGCCACACACAAAAGACCACATATTGAATGATTTCATTTCTACGAAACGTTCACAATAAGCAACCTTATGGAGACACAAAGTAGATTAATGGTAGCCTAGGACTGGAAGGATTGAGAGGAAATGGGGAGTGACTGATAGTGGGTAAAGGATTTCTTTTTGGGATGATGAAATATTCTAAAATTTATTGTGGTGAATGTTGCACAACTCTCTGAATATACTAAAAATCACTGAATATATAGTTTAAATAATGAATTTGATGGCATGTGAATTGCAACTCAAGAAAACACAGTTTTAAAAAAGCAACTTAAGCCCTAGTCGGTTTGGCTCAGTGGATAGAGTGTCGGCTTGAGGACTGAAGGGTCCCTGGTTCAATTCTGGTCAAGGGCAATGTACTTGGATCCCTGGCTCTGGTTGGGGCACGTGTCGGAAGCAACCAAACGATGTGTCTCTCTCACATTAGAGTTTCTCTCTGTCTCTCCCCGCCCTTCCACTCTCTCTGAAAAATCAATGGAAAAATATCCTTGGGTGAGGATTAACACAAAAATAAGAATAAAACTGTTGGATGCAAAAAATAAAAAATATAAAAAGCAACTTAAATACAAAACTGGGTCAGTTACAGCTAAAGCAGAAAAAGGAAAAAAGTGGTTAACCTGTCTTTTTTTGTCTTAAGTAGGGCCAAACTGAGACTCTGATCAGGTTGGCAGGAATGATCACTAGGATAAACTGCTTGGAGCAAGAGAAAGGACAGGGAATGTAAATATTCTCCAAATAAGGGATAGTAGAAGAGGAATTTTACATTTTTAGGTTCACCCCAAATTTCTGGTTTGACAATTGTTTCCGCTTTGGGCTGCTAAGCCACTCTTGGAAACAGCTATCTAGTCCTGCCTATTCTGATCAATGTCTTGAAAGCATAGCTGAAAAACGCTGGCACAGTTTATCCCCGTCCAGGGCCTGACTTCGATGCCAAATTTAGCCTTTGGCAACTTCATTCTGTTGAGCGTCCCTGGGGACTTGTTTGACCTAATTTTGGAGAGCTGCAAGGGAATTCACTTCTGGACGGGGGCCCAGCAAGCAGGGAGTGGCTCAGCAGGCTGCCTAATCCTCTATTAAGTTAATGATAAAGTGTACCTGGGTACAGTCCACTAGAAGGCCAATGCCCTATATGTGAGGCTTGTACTAGGAATTCTCCAAATAACTAAAGGTAATTCCCAGTATTAAATATTATAATCATCTTGAGAGGAAATCTTTCAGAATGTTTTATATATATATATTCCTGCTTTTTTGTACATAGTCTTTTTTCAACTGATAATTTTGTTACATGGCCACCACAAAAAATTTGCAAAGTATAGTATGATTCTCCTTCCTTAGAATTAACCATTGCTAATGGTTTAGTGTCTATTATTTCAGACCTTTTTTTTTTTAACTTGTTTATAAATATACACACACATACACCCAGAGCAGACTTTTTAAAACTTAAAGAAAAAACAACCCACAAATGGGATCTTACTCTACCTTTTGGTCTATTCCTTGCTCTTATTTAGTGACATATTTAAAGATATATCATGGAGATCTTTCTATGACAGTTCATATAAATTTACCTTAGTCCTTTTTTTTTTTTAAACCTTCACCCAAGGACATGCCCTTACATTAAGCTTTAGAGAGAGAGAGTAAGGAAGAGAAAGAGAGGAACATTGATGTGAGAGAGAAACACTGATCAGTTGCCTCCTGTATATGCCTCGACCACAGATCAAACCCACAACCCAGGTATGTGCCCAGACCAGGAATCAAACCGCAACCTTTTTGGTGTATGGGACGACACTCAAACCAACTGAGCCACCCAGCCAAGGCAACCTTATTCTTTTTTATGCCTGCACATCATTGCATGATATGGATATTCTATAATTTATTTAACCATTCCTGTTGATACATACTTCCTATATTTAGAATTTTTTTCATGATGAAATAAGAATTCTTATACATATACAACATCTTTGTGGATAAATAAGAGTACTGGGTGGGGGGATAGATTCCAAGAAGTAGAATTATTTAGGTTTTTGATACATCTGGAAATTACTTTTAAACATTTTATTTTGAAATAACTTCAAATGTACAGAAAAGTTGCAAGAGTAATATAACAAACTCCCATATCCTCTTCACCTTGATTCCCCAATTATCATTTCATCACACTCTTCTCTCTTGCCCCACATATATATTATAATATACTATATATTTTTTGTGATCCATTGAGACGTCTGATATATTTGGACATGAAGCCCTTGCCTCTAAATACTTCTGTGTGCATTTCCTAAAAAGCAAGTGTCCTGAGCATTAGTGTCCAAGCCAGGAAATAGATATATAAAACTTTGAATTTATACTGATTTCTCCAATCTGACATCACAGAGTTCATTTCAGGCTTCTCACTTTCCACATTTGTAACCTTCTTTCTGACAGAGAGAAACCTGCTCTCACCATCCCCCATATACTTCCTCCTTTGCCCCTGCATATAACCCATCTCCCTGCCATGCTGGTTGTTTCCTTAGTGCGCGTGATCCCTCCTCCCCACCCCCCCCCCCCCCCCCGCCTGCTTGGCTTGCTCTATGTCAGCCCCAAGGAAAAGGAAGTTAATATTTTTTTAATGGTGTGGTATAAGATATGTATATATTTTTTTCTTTAATGGATAACCAATTGTTCCAACACCTATTCTCAATTATTTGGAATGCTTCCATGTATGTTTGTGTCGGTAGCTGATGAGTTATTCTCTTTCATTAATCTATTTTTCTATTTCTATAAGCCAATATCACACTTTCATTACTGTGGTTGTATAACAGGTTTTAATATCTGGTAAGAAGAGGTCCCTCATTATACTTTTAAAGAAATCTTACCTAATCCTAAGTATGTATTCTTCCAGATAAATTTTAGAATTAGCATGTTAATTTAGTTAAAAATCACATTGTAATTTTGACTAGAATTGCACTGAATTTGTACAATATTTGGGTAAAATGGCATCTTTACAATATTGAATCTTCCCATTAGGGAACATCATATGCCTTTCCTTTATTTTTTATTTTTACTTATTAAATTTATTGGGGTGACATTGGTTAATAAAATTATATAGGTTTCAGGGTACAATTCTGTAATATATCATCTGTATTTTGTATTGTGTGTTCATCACCCCAAGTCAAGTCTCCTTCCATCAACATTTATCCCCTCTTTACTCTCTTCTACCCCCGCCCCCCCAACTTCCTTTCCCTCTGGTAATTACCATACTGTTGTCTGTGTCTATGAGTTTTTTGGGTGGATTTTGCTTAATCCCTTCACCTATTTTATGCAGCTCCCAGCCCCCTCACCTCTGACAGCCATCAGTCTGTTTTCTGTATCTATGAGTTTGTTTATATTTTGTTTGTTAATTTTGTTCATTAGATTCCATATATAAGTGAAATATGGTACTTATCTTTCTCTGACTGGCTTATTTCACTTAGCATGATACTCTCTAGGCTCATCCATACTATTGCAAAGGATAAGATTTCCTTCTTTTTTATGTCAAAATAGTATTCAATTATGCAAATATCCCACAGCTTTTTTATCCACTCTGCCACTGATAGACATTTGGGCTGCTTCCGAATCTTGGCTATCTGTACTTATAATAGGGTAATATGCAAAGTGGTCAGGACACTGTCATGTAATGACGGATCAGCAGGAGGGCGGGGCAGCGAGCTACATGTGGCAGAGAGCTATGAGCAGCAGTGGGCAGGGAGGCCAGCTGAAGTAAGCGGCAGCGAGCTACTCGTGCATGGATTCATGCGCAGGGCCACTAGTTGTAAATAACACTCAATGAACATAGGGGTGCATATATTCTTTCGAATGAATGTTTCAGGTTCTTCAGATATATTCTAGGTATGCCTTTTCATTTATTCAGCTTTAAAACATTTTTTTCTTTCAGTAAATATTCATAATTTTTGTGTGTGGGTATTGGACATAGAGTTTGTTCCTATGTTTAAAAAAATTTTTTTGTGGCTATTATTGAGATCTTCCCATCTTCTTGCTATATATTTTGTACATTGTTGAGATTATGCTGCATATTCAATTCTGTATCCTACTTTTTAACTTAATATTATGCCCAATTTCCTGACTAATGAAAATACATGTTTTATGGTTGCATAATTGCCCATTAGATATTTATGTGATGTAATTTATTTAACCATTCTTTAAAGTTAGTAAATTAGATTGCTTCCATTTTTTCTTTTTTTGCTAACTTTTATAAATACTAATGTGATGAATATCTTTATGCATAAATCTCTGTTCTATTTTGAATTATTTCTTTAAATATATTCCTCTAAGTAATATTTCTACATTTTATTCATAATACAGATATTTCCTGAAAGGTCTTCAATACAGTAACACAAAATAAGGGTAAATTGAAAGTAGTTTCATATTTGTTTAAAGTTTTAATATTTTACTCGTATTTAATTTACTTGCTCTTATAAACTGTCTTGCCTTCTTCCTATCACTTAGCCACTCACTTTTGGGGCAAGATTAGAAAGTAATAAAATGGGGACTAAAAAAACAGCAGTGTCATAACAAGCTGATGCAGTGAGAATCTGCGTGGAAACAAAAGCCGTTATCTGGCAAGGCCATTATCTCCTTGTACTTGCAACTTCTGGCCTTGCATGCTTCTTTCATGGTTTCACGTATACATTTGACTCTTTCACATCTCTCAATGTGATATAAAATACCCCACATCTTCAAAATTGTATTATATGCCTTATGAAACTACTTATATAAAGTTGAGTGATGCATAACTTAATTTAATTTTCTAGATTACTTGGGGTTAATGTAGAATCCGTTTTTAAAATTTCTTCCCCAAGGTCTAGAGGTGCAGGTAGGATTGTTTTCCCCTCTGTGCAAGGCATTAAATTGCTGTGCTTTTTATCACTAAGTCAATTTTTATGCTTTTTTTTTTTCATCTCTATGGTGCTTGCAGACTTTCAGCTTCCACTTCTCACTACTATCTGCATGCCTGCTTGTGGTAGTTCCTCCTCCCTCTTCTAGTTTACTGCTTTTAATTTTTTATGAGTTTGGAAACCAGATTGCCAGGCCTTTAAAAATAAAATTCAAGTAAAAATTAATAGGCTCTGAGAAAGGGCTTCAATGAATATTTAGGCGTGATAGGCAGGATCTTTAGGGCATGGATGGTGGTGATCTGTGTTTTATTTCTGCAGAGGTCTTTTCTCATTTACTTAATTTCCTTGGCTCTTTGCTGTGCTTCAATAGATGAGATGGCCAGATAGCCAAGTTTCACATAAATTAAGTTTCATTACAATTTGGTTTGTAACATAACATTAAAGTGCCCCTTTTCCTTTCTTCTACTGAATTTGATTCTTTACTTTCTTTTGCTCCTTTGACATTGTGTGTCAGGCTGGCTTGACTAAACCTGCAGAAATTGTTCATTGGGCTCCATATGTATGGGATAAGGTTCCATCTAAACCTTCATTTCGCCTACCTTTTCTTCTTCCCACCTCTTCTTAATAATTAAAACCTCTTTCATTTCACATCAACAAAGCTACAATTCCCTTATATTAAAAAAAAGCATCTCTTGCCTAAAGACTCTTTTAGCTAAAAAGAAATTAACTGTATTCCATTATATGAAAGAAAACAAAGGCAATTTACACAACTGTACCTTATTCTTTTTTTTAAAATATATTTTATTGATTTTTTACAGAGAGGAATGGGGAGGGATAGAGAGTTAGAAACATCGATGAGAAAGAAACATCAATCAGCTGCCTCCTGCACACCTCCTACTGGAGGTACATGCAACCAAGGTACATGCCCTTGACCAGAATTGAACCTGGGACCCTTGAGTCTGCAGGCTGATGCTCTATCCACAGAGCCAAACCAGTTAGGGCATTTACCTTATTCTTACCTTTACTTTTAGTCATGGCTAATTGGTAAGGGCTACAATGCTACACCATGATTGTGTGTTCATTTTCTATAAAGGACAATCATTCTCCCTTTGCTGTTGATTTCCCCTCCTATTTATTAATTACCTTGTAATTATTTAGGTGCTTTGAGTGAGGGGACATGGCAGGTTCAATAAAAACTGCTATTAGAAAACCCCCCAAAAAACTGCTATTAGGAAATCAACTTAAACTTTATGTCTTATTAGTGGCAGACCAATAGGATCATCTTTGTATGTGGGCACAGTACCCTTGATGATGACAGTGATGTGATTTCTTTAGCATGGTGGGGGGAGTCTATGATGTGTGAAAAATAGATTGACATTAATGTTTATGGTTTCAACTTTGGATCAACTTAACTCTGTCATACAATGCCATCCCTCAGTCATTGTTTAATATTAGACGCCCTGTGCATGAATTTGTGACCAGTGGGGTCCCTTGGCCTGGTCTGTGGGATCGGGCCATAACCAGCTCTCCGACATCCCCTGAGGGGTCCCAGATTGCAAGAGGGCACAGGCCAGGCTGAGGGACCCCGCTGGTACATGATTGGGCTGGGGAGGGACGCAGGAGGTTGGCCAACTGGGATGAGACCTGAGTGGAGGGGGGATGGCGCACAGGCTCCAGGGCATGTCTGGCTTGTCTCACTCAGTCCTAATTGGTCAGACCCCAGCAGCAAGCTAACCTACCAGTTGGAGCATCTGCCCCCTGGTGGTCAGTGCACGTCATAGCGACTGGTCGACTGGTTGTCTGCCCCCTGGTGGTCAGTGCATGTCATAGCAGGTGGTTGAGTGGCCTTAGCATATCATTAGCATATTACACTTTGATTGGTTGAATGGACTACCAGACAACCGAACACTGAGCATATTAGGCTTTTATTATATAGGATACTGAATTGTGACATTCATGTATATACTATATAGGATACTGAATTGTGACATTCATGTATATACTTTTACACAGTGGGATAGCCTACCAGCATTTATTTTCAGCAGCATCACCATTTTTGAAATTTGTTTATGCAATTGTTTTAGTACTTCATTATACTTTTTACCATTATTTATAAATTTGAGTAGAAAGTGGAAAATTGAAAATGGTGATACTATTTTTTTTAAAAATATATTTTATTGATTTTTTTACAGAGAGGAAGGAAGAGGGATAGAGAGCTAGAAACATCGAGGAGAGAGAAACATCGATCAGCTGCCTCCTGCACACCCTCTACTGGGGATGTGCCCACAACCAAGGTACATGCCCTTGACCGGAATCGAACCCGGGACCCTTCAGTCCGCAGGTCAATGCTCTATCCACTGAGCCAAACTGGTTTTGGCGTGGTGATACTATTAATAAGAAGCATAGGTTTCCTAAACTTAATACATACACCTGAACAAAGATAGAGTTGATAGTTATGTACAAAGCAGTGACTCTAGTCTTCATCAGGTAGATATTAATGGACAAAATTGGAAAAGATAATACCTGTTAGAAATCCTATATAATAAAAAGCTAATATGCTAATTAGACCGAACAGCAGAACGACCATCCAGACAACCTTCTGGACAACCGTCTGGATGACCTTCCGGACAAAGCCAGGGCTGCGAGGGACCAAGGGAGCTGCGGCTGTGAGGGCCAAGTCCCTTGCATGAATTTCATGCATGGGGCCTCTAGTACTTTATAAAGATAATATCTTAAAGGTGAGTTGCAATTGGGAATTGAATACTATTTTTCACCTCTCTAGGGGAAATGCTCTTGTGATATGTAGTGCATTTGAACTTTGCACAATCAATTTTTATGTATGTTACCAGGACTGTATTAAGTAAGAAACTGGGTAGGAATGGGTAGGAAATAAACTAGGGGTTCACTTATAGGGAGCTCCAGATAGTACTTTATTTACCCTCCTTTTCCAGTCCAAATACCTTTTATAAAATTTACATTATTGATACTAAGTACCTTTACACTCTGTAGAGGAGTGAGAAAGAAGTCTGTGTCTAAAGCAATACCAGACATGCAGATGTGCTCTCTGCCTATTGCTTCTCTGTCTTCTTTTTAATGTCCCCTTCCCCCAAAGAGAAGTGATTCTCAAAGTTCATTCCATAAACTAAGATGTCTAGTTTTAATGGCAAATTAATTTATTTTCATAGTTTCAAACTGTTGTGAATTGAAAAGGCATGACAATGAAGTGAGGGTTATCTGAGGGAGCTTGGGTGAAAGGTCAGCGTGGTCCAGAATCTGCCCTCAGTTTTACAGGTCCACAAATTCTGGCCTGTCTATAACCCCAAGGTGATTGGACTCTGGGAGAGTGGTTCAGGATAACTAAAATAATGAGAAATGATTATATTTTTCAGAAGAACAATTTTTCATTTTACAATGGAAAATTTGAACATGGATTAGAATATTTGTTGATATGGACTATCTTTCCATGTCCCCCTTTTTACAGATCTACTTGATTATTTAATAAATTAAATGTTCAAATACATATAAAATCAACCCCACCAGGAACTAAGGTAGCAGCCATAAGGCTCTTAGGAAATACAAAAGGACGTAAGAAAACCTGACCGGCATGGCTCAGCGGTTGAGCATCAACCTATGAATCAGGCGGTCATGGTTTGATTCCTGGTCAGGGCACATCCCAGGGTTGTGGGGCTCGATCACCAGTGGGATGCGTGCAAGAGATAGCCAATCAATGATGCTCTCTCCTCATTGATGTTTCTATATCTCTCTCCCTCTCTGAAATAAAGAAAAATGTATATTTTAAAAAGGGCATATGAAAGCTACATTGAACATTTTACATGAACCAAACATTCCCCTAATGGTTTGCCAGGTTTCCAAGGAAAATGTTGAAAGCTTTAATTTAAAAATTTAGCCACATAATACCAAGTATACTTCATTAGAGTATTGTAACTCATCAGTTGTAGTATTAGAATGGAGTGTAATGTTTGCTTGTATCACTGTAGATGTGATATTCTGGTTCTGTGAAATAAATAAATAAATAAATAAATAAATAAATAAATAAATAAGGCTAGAAATTTATTTAAGAGGTCAGAGGTTGAGGAGAAGGAGGAAGATATATATATTTAGATGTTCAAGATCTTAAGCCCCATGAAGAAAGGAAGCATGTCTTCCTTGTTCATGATTACATTTCTCACACAGTATATCTGACATATAGATATCTATATCTGACATACCTATATGTGTGAGAAATGTAACCATGAACAAGGAAGACATGTTTCCTGTCTTCATGGGGCTTAAGATCTTGAACATCTAAATTCAGTAAGCAGAAATGAAATTAGGTGCATGATTTAATGTTAGCCAGTGTATCCAGATCTTTAATGAATATATGCTTACTGTAGGACTGGACAAGTTGAGTCAAAAGGCCAGGGTACTCCCACCTTTTCCTGGTAGGGATGGTAACATTTTACTCTCTGACTCCCATTTTCTATATTTTAAGGTTATCACCTCCCCTTATTTTGACACATTAATTTTTGGGACAGATGGTATGCTATGTTAATTGTAGGAAAAAATCTTCCTCTTCATGTTGTATTCAAAAATTTTAGATTGGCATTTTAATTTGGACTTTTCCTATTGTGGGATCTGGGGCAAGTTATTTTGAGCTTCAGTGTTTTTCTCTGGTTAAATGGGAATAACAAGTCCAATCTATAAAGTTTTTATGAATATTTGATTAAATAATGTAAAATATGCAAAATGCTTAGTCATAGTCCTATTACACTGAATGATGGTAGACCATAAAGACTTGCTAAAGGCCAGGTACTGCAACATGTACTGACTTAATCCTCATATCAATCCCATAAGAGGGTGTCGTTTTTAAACCCCAATTCACAGATGTGTATCTTGAGATCTAGAAATGTAGAATAAATTGCTGAGGTCACACATTTAGTAAATGGTTGAATTGGGGTTTGAGTGCAGTAAGTCTGGGTTCTTGCTCTTCACATCTATGCTCTCTTCCCTTTATTGGAGTATTCATTCCTTCACCTTTCTCACCTAAAGTCCATCTGTCTACAGCCTATTTCCACTTGGATGACTTTCCATTATCTTCAATCAGGATTCTTACCTGGAGCTTATGGGTGAGTTTCAATGAATATCTTTAACCTGTAAATTAATCAGGGCTCCTATATGTAAGAGGCAGAAATAGGACTTAAGTTTAATCATGGACGAATTTCAATAAAGGACCAGGATATCTCCTGGAATCCAAAAATTGGAATGTGATGGACTAAAATGCCATTTGGACATGTTCTCTCCTTCTCTCTTTATCTCATTTCTGTCCTCTCGTCCCCTGCCCCCCTCTCATTCTGCATTTGAGCATTCTCTGTTTCTCAGGCTGACCTGTTAGGAAACATATTAGCTAACAGCATCCATAGCTTTAGCTACTAGGGATATAAAGGATAAAAATTCTTTGGATATAAAGGATAAAATTTCCAGAAAGGGCTCTATGGGCCCTACTTGGTTCAAGAGCTTTCTGGCAATCAGTTCCATGGGTGTCCATTATAAGTTGTATATTATGTAAACTATGACTACATTTTTTTTCCTGAAGAGAGGATCCATTGGTTCCATCAGATTCTCAAAGGAATTGATTTATAACTCAAAAGCAGAAAAGAACTACTACAAACACAAAATATGCCCAAACCATCTCTCTCTTTTCTTTCAAACTAGTCCTCTGACTGCCCTGCTTCTGTCACTGGTACCATAGTCTTCTAGGCAGTCTTTCCACTTTGTTGTATTTTGATTTCTTCTCCCTACATTCAGTTTTTCAGAAAGTTCTGTTAATTCATCCCATGCAATGCCTATTGGAATTACTCCTTTTTGTTTCTACTGCCATAATTCTTGACTATCTGCTGTCATCTTCTTAGCTCATTAAATAGTAATACCTTTAACCAGCTCCTTATTACTTGTCCCTCCTTACTTAAACCCATCCTGTGTTTTAGATGAATGCTTTAAACACTGTCATCTTGTCTTCTTCCTGGGCAGGACCCCCTGCAATTTGGTCATGGCCCAGCTTTCCAACCTTTTACCAACTGATGTTTTATCACCTGGTTAGTAAATACTCTTGTATGCATCCACACAGTTGCTCAAGGGTCTTTTTTTAAAGACTTGCAACATGTCTATCTGTAATTCACACCAATGCTTGCCTTTGTTAAAAAAGACTTAGGTCATTCTTTGACCTAAGAGTTGTTAGGCTCATTTTCTGTTCTGAACATTTGTTGATTTTCCCGGGCCCTCCCTGGAATAGTCCTTCCTTCTGTCCCGCTACATATGTTTATGATTCTACTTTCCTCAAGAAGTGGTCCCATACCATTCTAGTAAAACTTATTTTCTTCTCTCTTATGAATTATTACAGAATTGACTGTTTTACTCATGTTGACACCTAATTCTATAGTGTTGTATTAATATTTAAATACTTAAAGCATTTTGTTTCCCAAATAGATTATGAGGTTCTAGTAGGCAAGACTTCTGTCAAATTAATTAAATATTCCATAGCTATATACATACAGTAGGCACAAATACTTATCAAGCATTTATAAATGTCAGTGTAAAAATAAGTGGAGTTTTGCTTATTCACATTATATTGAATTTTTCACTTATCAACAGATTTAATAGAAACTTCTTTTAAATCATAGGTCTTCTATGTGGAAATGCTTTTAAGTGTTAGTCTAGAAATTATTAAATATTAACCAAAAGGCTGAGGTGAGAGTTTGTAGGGAAAATGTTGAAGCTATCAAGTTAGAAGTCACCAATTTAAGATAAGTGATGAGATTATGAAAATCTATCAGTCAGAAAAATCTCTTTTACATCAACTTTTCAGAAATATTTTTATTGTGAAACATGGTTCACATTTTTAAAAAATGTATGCTGTGTTCTCATTTACATTTTATGTAGCATTATCTTAAGGATAAATCTTAAAAGATAAAATTTATATTTGGGTTCAGATGTGGCTCTGCTTCCATTCAGTGTGATCTTGACCTGGTCATTTAAACTCTGAACCTCTTTTCCCACCCTCATCTAGAAAATTGAGAGGATGATACTTACCTGATAGGATGTTGTGAGAATTAAATGAGGTAGTATAGATAACACATTCAGTGAAGTATTTAAAGCCAGTAAGTAATCAATCAATGGTAGATGTTATTGGTCTTTATTCAATAAGAAGAGAGTTGAGGGAAAGGATAGATATAGACTGATGGTTTACCTAAAAGACTCCAAGGTGTCAGGGCTTTAAGGACATGTGCAGGTGAGTGATTGCTCAGGGGTGATAGACCAAGAAAGGGTATTTTGAGTGGGGTATACATGGCACTGAAAAGTTGGGAGGTATAGGGTAAGGTTGGACTACTTTATTTGTAGGGTCTTCTTATATAGTATACATTATGTTTCCAAGTTTAAGTTAAAGACTAAATTATCATCTTGACTAGAATGTATATTTAGTGTGTAAAACAAATGAGCATTCTCAGTATTTCAGGTATTAGTGACAGAAAAGGAAATCAGGGAGAGGAGCTGAGAATAGAGGTAACTTCTCTCTACAATGTTGCTCTCCATCCCTACTGTACCTGACCATTACTTCTGTCAGGAATAATTGCTTCCTCCAGAGAGTTAGAGTGTGGTAGCAAATTGTAATACTTAATAGCAGAATTATGTGGAAGAGAACTGACTGAACAGAATCATGTTAGATGATCAAAACAGTGAAGCAGTGAGTTCATTCCAGTGGGCAATGCCACTGCCCAGTGTGAACATGGGATTTAGGAAAGGCCAGCCAAAAGAAATGGAGACGGATCTTAAGAAGTATGAGGAGGGTAGTGAGTCAGAGTTGCTTACTTCATCAGAGCCAGGGACCCTCTGGGTCACAGCTATTAAGACCTGACTGGGAAAATCTAATAAAGAGCTCTGCTGCTAAAATTGAACAATTACTATTTTTGTATAATTTCAAGAAAAAATGTATTTAAAGGTTTTCATTTTATGTTAAACTTTTGGTATTTCTACCTTGTGAAAAGTTGCAAACAAATTTTAAAGGAATAATGCAGACATATTATTTTTTTAAAAATATATTTTTATTGATTTCAGAGAGGAAGGGAGAGATAGAAACATCAATGAAGACAGAGAATCACTGATTGGCTGCCTCCTGCATGACACCTACTGAGTATTGAGACCACAACCTGGGCATGTGCCCTTGACCGGAATCGAGCCTGGGACCCTTCAGTCCGCAGGCTGACACTCTATCCACTGAGCCAAACCAGCTAGGGTGAAAATGCATTATTTTTTATATGTGGAGATCTGCATAAACATAATATAGCTAGATTTAGTGTTAGTAAAATTGTATCAAGTCCACATGGCAGAGTTAAAGCCATCAGTATTCCATGGTGTTCCACAATGAGCACCATAATTTCTAAATGCTGCTGCCTGAAGTAGTTTGAAAATCAACAGATTACACTTCTGACTGCCTTTTGTTAATTCTTAAGGGAAGGAATATTATTAGCCTCAGTGAAATTCACAGGCAAGACTTAGATTCAAAGTAATCATATAAAAAAGACCAAAGGAGAATTAAATAGGGTAAATTTGAGTGCAAGAATAGCATAATAGTTACTGTTTCCTGAGCACTTATTATATACCAGGCTCTGTGCTAAGTATTTTTCAAACAATTTCATTTAATCTTTTTAAAAAATATTTTTATTGATTTCAGAGAGGAAGGAAAAGGGAAACATCAATGATGAGAGAGAATCATTGATTGCCTGCCTTCTGCACACCCCCTACTGGGGATCAAGTCTGCAACCCAGGAATGTACCCTGACTGGGAATTGAATCATAATCTCCTGGTTCATAGGTCTATGCTCAACCACTGAGTTTTGCAGCTGGGCAATTTCATTTAATTTTTACAACCTTCCTCAGACGTATCATCACCCACATTAGATAGATGAAGCAAAGAAGGCTCAGAGACTTGCTCAAGGTCACAAAGCTGGTATAAGTGGTGGTTGACACAGATTCAAACCCAGGTTTCCCAAATCCAATCATGACGTTGTAATATTTGTGTGATATAACCTTAAAAAAGCTGAGTAAAGCACACAAATCTTTCTGCATGTATATCAACCATTGCAATCAATAACTAGATCAAGATATTGACTATTTGCACCAACCCAGAAGGCTCCCTCCTGCCTTCTCTCATCAATTTCCCCACAAGTAATCATTACTCTGCCTCTATCACCATAGATAGGGTTTTTTTTTTTTTTGGGGGGGGGAGTGGGGAGTTATGACCCAAAGATTCCATATACCACTCCTTCACCTTGCCATTTTTGCTGTAGTATTCAAAGCTGCTTTAGCTCTAACTTTTCAAGCGCTCACTGTAGAGACTAACTGTTGGAAATGGGTTCATATTCAATTTCTTGTATTGTTCCGAAATCAATACTTATTTATTATTTTTTAATTCTCACCCCAGGATATGTTTCCACTGATTTTTAGAGCGAGTGAAAGAGGAGGGAAAGACAGAGAGAAGTATCGATGTGAGAGATACGTGCATTGGTTGTCTTCTGCATGAGCCCTGACCAGGCCATGGGTAGGGCAGGAGCCTGCAACTCAGGTGCTTGCTCTCCACCGGAATCTTCAGTCCCCAGGCCCTCGCTCTGTCCATTGAGCCAAACCCGCTAGGGCTCAATATTTATCTTTAAAAAGCCAAAGAAACTTCTGGATGAAGTAGGTCCAGAGGGTTGTTATCAAACAAACCTCTCTAAGAAAGACCAGACTCAGGTTCCTTGACTGAAGTAATTTGGTGCAGCTATTTCCAATCACGGCGTCTCATTGGGAAATGGATAACCACGAAAGGCCGTCTCAGTTTGGGGAAGACTAGCCAGGCAGAGCATGTAATAGTGATTGTTTCGCATCATCTTACAGCACACGAAAAATACTTAGGTTCAGACATCTCCCACGGTTGGCTTGCTGTTTTATGTTGCAAGGAAAAGGAAGAATAAAGGGGAAGAAGATCGAGGTGGAGGGAAGTGGGGGAAATAGGACCTTCAAGGAAGCGTGAATGTGGTGACTTACCGTGTCTGGCGGACTAGCTCTTAAAACCCCATTACTTCTGGTCCATCCTGGCAGTGACAGAAGTGATGTCACCACGGCACCTCAGACTCTCAAGCTGTGGTCCGTGAATTTTCAGCAAGTCTAGATAACAGAGCCTCCATTCTCCCTGCCACGCCTCTCCAACTCCCTCTCCCCCGCGGGTTTTCCACTTTATTCCGATTTCCACCGTAGTCTACGGGGCATTTTGAAGCAGTCTACAGAGTAGAATTGAGCATAGGGAGAGAATAACTGACATGAGCAGTGACCGATGACGCCAGGAGTGATACGTGCGTGAGGTGACCCAAGTTTGGGGAGATCTACAGGACCGTTCTGGCCATCAAAGCCGGAGGACAGGCCCAGAGTGGGCGCACGTGACAGAGCAGCACCTCAAGAGTGACATCACCCCTGGGGGCGGAGCCGTCTATCTAGGGCCTTGTCTGCTATAGAGTTCCTTCCCCTTTTCTCCACTGAAAGCCGTCGACCCCACTAGTCACAGCCCCCCTGAGGGAACAAGAAATGCCCAGACCGCACAGCGCGGCAGAGCCAGGGATTAACCTCTGAGCGCAGGGAACTGGTCGGTCTTCACTCTCCTAGTCGCTCCCCACCCCCAAGCTGTGCAGGGGGCGGGGGCGCGCGCTCCACCACGCACGCGCCCCCACGCACGCGCCTTCCCTCCGCGCTCGCGCCCCACCCCGCCTGGCCCGGAGGGGGCGGGGCTGCGGGCGGCCTCGGAGGGTGCGACGCCCCCGGCGCGGCAGCGGCGCTAGTGAGCGGCCGGTCCGGCGCGGGTTGTTGGGAGCGCTGCTCCGGCGGGGCCGCTGGCACAGCCGCCTCACGCGAGCCGCCGGCCCGGCGGGGGAAGCTGCGAGCTTTCCAAGCGCCGCGCCCGGGGCCGCAAGCGCTGCCCTCCCGTCGCCGCCGCCGCCCTCTGCGCCTCCTCCGGGCGGCCCCGCCCCCGTTCCCATCCCCCTCGCGCTCACCTCCCGGCTGTGCCGCGCGCAAGGCGGAGCGAGGCGCCCGCCGCCGCCGCCTCTCTGAGGGGCTAGGACCTGCACCCGCGCGGCCGCTGACAGGAGGACAGCCGCGGGCTGCGCTCGCGGCCCGCGAGGCCCCTCCGCGCCTTTCGGAGGCGCAGACCCGCCGCGGGCGTCGGAACGCAGCGAGGTGCTCTGGGAATCGCGGCGGCGCCCGCGGTCCTCGGAGACCCCGGGGACTGGGGCTTGACCCCGAGGTGCAGCGATTCCTTCAGAACGGCAGGTAAGGGACCGGGCGGAGCGGGGAAGGAAAGGTCGCTTCAGTGACAGGGGCTTTCGCCTCCCAACGCCTCGCCTCCAGGGAGAGGGGCGGGGGCGAGCGGGGAGGCAGCGAAATGAGCAGCGAAGTGCCTCCGGTGTCCGAGGCGTGGGGAAGGCTGGCTCCAGATGTGGCACTCAGGGTGGCTTCAGCTAGGTCCGGAGTCGGTCACTTGGGTGTCACCGAAGGTGTCATGGAATTTGGTACCGAGAGAGTCTCCGGATGACGGGGACCCAGGATGAGATACGAGGCAGATTGCTAAACGTGGCAGGGAATGTGGTGCAGAACGAGTTGCAAAATATGCCCCCACAATGCAGCATAAAAGTAGTTGTGAAATGTGCCAGGTAAGACATAGGGTAGGTTGGCCTGTGTGGCGTTGAAATTCATGGTAGAAGTGTTATTATTGATATTAATTACCCCCCAGGAAAGGAGGCGTAGTGTAAGAAGGGATTAATAAGGCTCATTGCTAGATATTTTATCGCAGGAAATCGAGAGCAGCTATGATATGCAATTTCTTGAGTTATAGAGATTGTACTCACCTGGAAGAAGAAAAGCAGATTGTGTCTGGTTGTGAGATGGGAAAGAAAAAATAGGGCTAAAATAATTCCAGGTTTTGACATCAGCATGGAGAGCACTGATACAATTGTATCCTAGCCCAGGCGTCTTGTCTCCCAGGTGTGGAATGTTTAAAATGTTTTCACCAAATGTAAACAGTGATAATTAGCATGAAGAAGATTTGATGTTTTGGGGGTCTTCACTCTCTGCTCCTCTCCTGGAAAAGAAGGAACAACACCACAATCCCCCTCCCCCCACGTCTTGACCACAATTCAGAGTTGAAGATCACTTAGGCAAAGGGAAATTTTTTTCATATGTCCCTCTGTCTTCATTTTTACACAGGTGAAAATATCTGGAATGAGGAAACCAAAACAATATGGTGAACAAAAGGGATACATTTTCAGGCATTTTGAGGGGTTGGAGCCAAAACCTATTGCAATGTTTAATCACAGTGAATGACAGTAGTGATATATTTGTTCATGTTCTTGGTTGTATGGTGGCAAAAGAGGGAAAATAAATTGTATGCAGTAATGTGGCATAAAAAGCACCAACATGGATACTGCCAGTGAGTGCTTCTGCAGCATTTCCCAGGTAGATCATCTTAAGCACAAAAAATAAAATATTAAATCAGTTCTCTCATTTTCTCTGTCTCTGTCTTTCTCTAATTCATATGCTGCAAAACATTGTGACTTCTATTTAAGAAGAACATTTGTGTTTTGAAAGAATTGTTAGAACATAGCTTGAATTTCAGAGGTAACAAAAGACGAGCTTTTTAATATAACTTATATGTATACAGTCAATGAGTGTCTATATACCATGAAACAAGCAGAAATGCCTGGATGTGTTCATTAGGATGAGGTTAATTATTGATGGATTTTAGTGTTTTATGTTATAATTCTTGCAGATAAACTGAATTACTTGCCTGAATGTTGTGCTCATATTAAGGACAGTAAGTAATTTGACAGATAATCTGAAAATTTATACTGATTGGCTTTTTTTCTGGATCCACATTCAGCGACTGAGGAATCATTTGCTTCAAACACAAAACTGCATTTTCTTTGGGGATTAATTTTGGGTTTTGGTCTTTTCTGTAGATCTATTCCTCACCTAGAGGCCAGCTATGTTCAGTCTAAAGCAAAGAGGAGAGGACCAGAGGAGAATAAAGAGCAGTTCTGTTGGGTCTTCCTGTTTTGTTCTGACTATAAGCCATATGTACTGCCACCCCCTACTGTCTGAGGAAAGAGGTGTTGCAGAGTCCCATTCTTTTCTTATCACTGCCCCCTTGTGAAAGGGAAGAAATTGATAGTTGCACTTTGGAGCAACCGATCTTCTCAGATTGTTCTTGATTGAGTGTTTAAGTAGATTTATTAATCACCTATTCACTTCAGAGGTGCAGGGCTTTAAACTTACTGTTAATCAGCCTTCAGATTTAATGTTTATTTTTAATAGTATCTAATTTTAGTCAATAATTCAAAATTTGAAAGATATTCTAAATATATTTGGGAAGACGGTGCAGTACTATTGTTAGTAGTAGTACCATTAGTAATATCTCATCCTTACATAGCACCTGTTATGTCCTGTGATACATGTTTTAATTAGTTTCAACACCAATGAGGTATGTACTGTTATTTCCATTTTACAGTTGAGAAACTGAAATACAGAGATGTTCAGTAGCTTGCCCAAGATTATGTAGCTAGCAAGTAGAAGAGCTGAGTTTCAATTCAGGAGCTCTGGCTCCGAACTCTGCTCTTGAACAGTATACTTTATTGCCCTCTCAATCAAATTAGTAATATCACACATCATTAAAATGTAGGTGCCCATCATAAAGCAAATATTATAGATGTGGATAATCCTATGTAAGAAGTAAGATACATAAATGTTAAGCTTACAAATACACCAAAAACTATAATATGAACATTTTTGTTTAGAAATTTATTCTTGTAATTTACTTCTGGGATTATGAGTAGAGGAGTATCAGTACTTTTTTTTCAAAGTATGTTTTTATTGATTTCAGAGATAGGAACGGAGAGGGAGAGAGAGATAGAAACATCAATGATGAGAGAGAATCATTGATCGGTTGCCTCCTGCACAACGCACGCTGGGGATCGACCCTGCAACCGGGCATGTGCCCTGACTGAGAATCGAACTGTGACCTCCTGGTTCATAGGTCGATGCTCAACCACTGAGTCACGCCCAGTCTGGCATATCAGTACTTTTTATGGTTAAGGAAATATTTGTGATGGAGTTTGGCTTTGGGGGAAACTTTAGAAGTAGAAAGTTACCTTTAAGTAGTTTGATATGTATATGTGTATGTACATATATATGTGTGTATAGTATCTCTGAGAGTACACTAACACCAGTAAACCTTCACTGCTAATTTTCTCTAGGAACTTTAAAGAGAAATTATCTATTTTTCTACCTATTCCTGTATTTATTTATTTATATTTTAATCCTCACCCGAGGATATTTTTCCATAGCTTTTTGGAGAGAGTGGAAGAGAGAGGGAAAGACAGAGAGAAATATCGATGTGAGAGAAATACATCAATTTGTTGCCTCCTGTACAGGCCCCGATCAGGGCCTCAGCCAGGGAGGAGCTTGCAACTGAGGTACATGCCCTTGACCGGACTCGAACCTGGGACCCTTGGGTCTGCAGGCCAATGCTCTATCCACTAAGCCAAATGACTAGGGCTTATTTTTTTAAAGTAATTAACAAAAAATGGATTGAATGCATAGGAACATTTAACCTTTTCCATCAACAATTGTTTGCTCAATCCTGGCCGGGTAGCTCAGTCGGTTAGAGAGTTGTCCCATACACCAAAGGGTTGTAGATTCCTGACTAGGTCACATACCTAGATTTGGGGTTCAATTCCCAGTTGGGGCATGTACAGGAGGAAGCTAATCTATGTTTCTCTCATTGATGTTTCTCTCCCCGTCTATCTCTAAAAATCAATAAAAAATATACTCAGGTGAGGATTAAAAAGAAAAACTAGCCCTGGCTGGTATCGACCTGCACGCCAAAGAGTCATGGGTTCAATTCCTGGTCAAGGGCACATATCTGGGTTTCAGGTTTGTTCCCCAGCCCCATTTGGGGCTTGTGCAGGAGGCAACCAATCGATGTGTCTCTTTCACATCGATATTTCTCTGTCTGTCTCTCCCCCTTTCTCTCTCTTTCCCTCTCTCCCTCCCTCCCTCTCTAAAAATCAATGGAAAAAATATCCTCAGGTGAGGATTAACAACAACAAAAAAACCCTAAAATAACTTGTTTGTTCAGATTTTTCTCACACTTAAAACATTGTTTTATAGGTATTAACTATATATGAAATAATATTTTAAAATGTGTAAAATATAAAGAATATTAGTGCAGCCAGTACTCATATATCTTCCACCCAATTTGAGAAATGGAATGTCACCTACTACACTTGTAAAAATTATTTTCTTCTCTTAGGCAAACTTTCTGTCATTCTGTGAATCACATATCCTATGTAATCAAACACTGCCTTCACTTTTATATACATTTGTTAATAAGGGAGTTCAATATAATCTACAGATTATGATTACAACATTCTGGATGTATGCTTATATACTTGAATAAATTGTCATAGACTCAAATCATGCTCTGTATTTATGTTGGTTGGTAGTTTATTTTAGCATACGTCACTTATAAAATCGGATTTGTTGTTTGCATCTTTATCATAGAGTTTTACTAACATTGTTAAACATTAGATTATTTCCCTCTTCCATCATTGATTCTTGAATTATTTTGTTTTTCTTTTTCGTTTTTCTTTTTCATCATTAATTCTTGACTATCCTTAGCTCCCCCCACCCTCCGCTTTTCACCATAAATGTCTTTGCTCTTTTAGTATTTTCTGAATTGACTGTGTGTGCATTATTTTGAATGGAGAAGGAAGTAGTTCTAGAAAGGAATATACTAAACTAGTAGTTCCAAAAGGGAAATATTAGGGTGTTGATATTGATTAGATATAAGGTAGAACCACATGTATGTAAAAGAAATGCGTCGAATTCTCTCCTTATCATATTTCTTCCTCTTACACTAGAATTAAAATTGAATCTTTGGGAAATACTGATTTGGCATATTAGTTGAATTATATTGGATTGTATTTACACAGAATCACCAATGTTAGCTGGAATGTTTTTACTGATGGTACCCAGATTTTACTTCAAGGAGATAGAGTAAACTATTGCAGAATGCTGTTTACTTTTATAGCACTAGTCTGGGCAAGGTAACAAATGTTATAAAGTAGTTTGGAAGCTAATTTAATTATTTGGACCCCCTCCCCCCGAATGAATTAGCATTGTCGTATCTGCAGAGTGCCTATAGTCATCAAATTCTATTATTAAATATACTGTATAAATAGTTTAGTCTTTGTCATAATACCATGAAAGCTGTCACTTGGTTTATTTCAGTAGCATCTTTTGTAGAAACTTGTTAAGGAGATATGTATATAATGATGGGGAGTACATATCTTTGGAGTCTCTTTAAAAATCTGTGGAGAGAAATAGGTTAAAAGAAAAAGCTTAGACTTACCGCTATATTTTCCCACCCGGTGGTCTATTTTCTTTCTTTTAGAGGATATTTTATCTTCAGTGCTTAATATTCATGGTAATACTGGATAAAGAATAAGAAATTGGTTTCTGAGTTTTATAAGGCTAGAGCAGGTTGAAGATGCAATAATGAAAAAATTTTCTGGTAAAGAAACTTCTAAGTAATTATGATACCATAATTATTTATGGAAACAAATTTCTTTTACTTGGTCAGTTTATTTTATTTTAAAAATCGTTATTAATCGTTTGAAAGCTCTGTGGATGTTATAAGTATCAGCTAGTTGCTTTTTCATGGGTCACACATTATAGAAATACAATACGTTCAGCTTTTGTTCTTGAATAGTTGAAGATAAATGACAGTTTAAGGTAAGCTTAAGAGGCAAAAGAATTAAGTTGGTATTAGTCTTATCATGTCCCGTCTTTCTCCTCTCTTCTCCATAATATCAGTCTCTGCCTTTATTCAGTGTACGGTATATCCTACCTTTCAAATTCCTTTAAAGTTAGTAAATAGAGCACCTATTAGTACATTTTAGCTGCTCTATTTATAGAATAAAGATTATTGACAGTTGTCTGAGTTATGCCTTTGAAACCTCATCTCTTTCTTTTTTTTTAATATGTCTTTATTGATTTCAGAGAGGAAGGGAGAGGGAGAGAGAAACATCCATGATGACAGAGAATCATTGATCGGCTGCCTCCTGCACACCCCCTACTGGGGATTGAGCCCAAAACCTGGGCATGCGCCCTGAGGGAATCAAACTGTGACCTTCTGGCTCATAAGTCAATGCTCCACACTGAGCCACACCATTCAGGCTCTCATCTCTTATTGTGGAGTTAGAGAACATTCTCTACAGAAATATACATACTTACACACACCATCTAAATTACTCAGAATAACACCTGGACTATAACTAAACCTAACTCTGGAGATAAACTAGATTTAAAAAAATATTTATTAGGGTGAAGGCAGGAATGTTAGAAAGCTCTCTGTGTGACTTTTGGATGAAATATTTTCATTTTATATTACAGGGGTTAGCAAACTATAGCATATGGGCCAAATGCAGCCCAGCATCTGTTTTGAATGGCCTGAAAGAGAAGACTAGTTTTTACATTTTTATTTTTATTTATTTTTTATTTTTTAATAAATCTTTATTCAGATTATTACAATTGTTTCTCCTTCCCCCCCCCCCCCATAGCTCCCCTCCACCCGGTTCCCACCCCACCTTCTGCCCTTACCTCCCCCCCCCACTGTCCTCATCCGCAGGTGTACGATTTTTGTCCAGTCTCTTCCTGCACCTCCCCATACCTCTTTCCCCCTGAGAATTATCAGTCCACTCCCTTTCTATGCCCCTGATTCTATTATATTCACCAGTTTATTCTGTTCCTCAGGTTTTTAATTCACTTGATTTTTAGTTCACTTGTTGATAGATATGTATTTGTTGTTCATAATTTTTATCTTTACCTTTTTCTTCTTCTTCCTCTTCTTAAAGAATACCTTTCAGCATTTCATATAATACTGGTTTGGTGGTGATGAACTCCTTTAGGTTTTTCTTATCTGTGAAGCTCTTTATCTGCCCTTCAATTCTGAATGATAGCTTTGCTGGGTAGAGGAATCTTGGTTGTAGGTTCTTGCTATTCATCACTTTGTAGATTTCTTGCCACTCCCGTCTGGCCTGCATAGTTTCTGTTGAGAAATCAGCTGACAATCATATGGGTGCTCCCTTGTAGGTAATTAACTGTTTTTGTCTTGCTGCTTTTAAGATTCTCTCTTTGTCTTTTGCTCTTGGCATTTTAATTATGATGTGTCTTGGTGTGGTCCTCTTTGGATTCCTTTTGTTTGGGTTTCTGTGCACTTCCTGGACTTGTAAGTCTATTTCTTTCACCAGGTGGGGGAAGTTTTCAGTCATTATTTCTTCAAATAGGTTTTCAGTATCTTGCTCTCTCTCTCCTTCTGGCACCCCCATAATTCTGATGTTGGTACGCTTGAAGTTATCCCAGAGGCTTCTTACACTATCTTCAACTTTTTGAATTTTTTTTTCTTTTTGCTTCTTTGTATTTCAATTCTTTGACTTGATTCTTGCGGTCCTCTAGTCTGTTGTTGGGTGTCTGTATAATATTTTTTATTTCAGTCAGTGTATGTTTAATTTCTAGTTGGTCCTTTTTCATATCTTCGAGGGTCTTGTTATATTTATCGGTCTTTTCTAGGATATTCTTGAAAAGCCTTATAACCATGGTTTTGAACTCTATATCCAGTCGTTTGTTTTCCTCCATTTCTTTTGTTTGTGATCTGTTTCTTTGTCGCCACATTTTCACTGCTTCCCTGAGTTGGTAGGGTAGCTTTGTGTGCTAGGTTTCCTATATGGCCCAGTGGGTCGGCCTCCCAGTTACCTGAGGTCGACACTCTTGGTGCACCCCTTTGTGGACTGTGTGTACAGCCTTGTAGTTGAGTCTTGATTGTTGTTGGTATCACTGGGAGGAATTGACCTCCAGGCCAGTTGGCTGTGAGGATCAGCTGTGTCTACGCTGGGAGAGGTTCGGTGCTGGAGACAGCCTTATAGGATTAGACTTGCCAAATTGCAAAAGCCTCTGTGTTCAGCTTGGATGGGGTGGAGTCTCAGGGCTGAGCAGACAGTCTTGGCTTCCCATCAGCCCTGCCCTGTGTGCGCTCCTCCAGACCTCTGCCTTCCCAGGCTCCCGAGCCTCCACCCGAGAGTCCATATTCCCCCCGCGAGAGTGTGGGTCCCCAGGGGCTCACCTGGAACTTGGGTTCAGTGCAGTCAGAACTGGGGTTCAGTGCAGTCAGGAGCTTCCGACTCCCTTCTGCTAGGGAAAGCCTGTGGCAACCCCCTCAGTCTTTGTGCGCACTGGCGCGTGCGCCTCCAGACCCCCTCCCCCGGGTCTCCGAGTCTCCAAGTGCCTTTCTCTCTACCTGACGGTCCAGACTCCCTCTGTATGAGCCTGGGTCCAGGGGGTTTCGCCCGGAACTGGGGTTCAGTGCAGTCGGAACTGGGGATCAGTGCAGTCGGGGGCTTCCTTCCCCCTCCCGCCAGAGAAAGTCAGCCAGGCTCTCGGCCGCCCTTCCTCTCTGCGCGCACAAAGACCCTTTGCCGTACCTCAACCCTTTGCCGTTCCTCCAGTTCTCCGTGAGCTTTTCTCTTTCCTTCTAGTTGTAGAATTTCCACTCAGCCAGCTTTCCTGTGGTTCTGGATGGTGTCTGTTCTGTCTTTTAGTTGTAGTTTTGAAATTGTTGTGCGAGGCAGTGGTTTAGGTGCTTACCTATGCCACCATCTTGTTTTCTCCAGTTTTTACATTTTTAAATGGTTGAAAAATATCAAAAGAAGAATAATGCTTTGTGATATGTGAAAATTGTAGGAAATTTAAATTTCAGTGGCCATAAAGAAAGTTTTATTGGAATATATCCATGCTTAGTCATTTACATATTGGCTGTGGCTATTCTCTGGGTGCAACAGCAGAGGTGGGTAGTTATAATAAAGAACATGTGGCCCACAAAGCCTAAATATGTATTTACTGTTTAGCCCTTTATAGATAAAGTTTACCAGTGCTTGGTCTGTTATATAGTCTGTGCCCATTAAATGTTCATTAAATGTCATGAGTTGGAGACAAGACCAACCATGTCTGTTGGAGGCCTCTGTAGGGCATAATTGCTTCTGTCTATTTACTGAAAAAAGATTGGCCACTTTGCCTTGGTAGTGATATTTCTGACAGAGCACTCCCGTTGTACCTCCATATGACACCCATACTATGTCTAACTCCAAAGCAGTTTCTGATGAAGTGTATTATTTTATTCTTATTTTTTAAAATTTATCTTTATTGTTGAAAGTATTACAGATGTCTCCCCCTTTCTACCCCATATGTGGAATCTATTTGATTCTTCTATTCCTTTTTCTTAGAAGAGGTATCCTAAGCAGAGAGGTTTGGAGCATAGCACATAAGAGAACATTTTTCTTTGTTTGCTCAGGGGTGGTCTCTTGTTCATGTTTTGCATAAAAATCATTGTTATATGAAAGTAAAGACCCTTGATTTTATATATTAGTTTATAATACAGACACATTGTATTTAAGGAATATGAGTTAAGCTAGATTAGCTTTGTTGGAAAAGTTGGATTTTTTATGTAGTGTATTAAAATATTACATCATTCACTTAAATACTTATTGACTACCTACTGTGTACAGTAGTTACTTCTTTACTACAGTAGTCTTTCAGTTGAAGGTGGACATTTCATATTATTTCTTAAATAAAACCTAAAGTTTTAATTCAAAATTTTGTGCCCTAGCTACTCATTATACTTCTAGGAAAAATGTTGTTAAAAATAAATGTATTAAAGTTTATCACTTTCCTAAAGTTTCACTGGCCAATGTTGATAAGTTTTACAGTTTTCTTTAGGCGACAAAAGTATGAAAAGGAAAACAGTAATTTATATACTCCTTTTAATAAATATCAGCAAGTATTACAGACATAAAATTCACAAAGAGCATACAAGCAATAATAAGGGAAAACTTTTGTTATTTCAAGCAGATATATTTGGACCAGGTAGCGATTGCTTATTTCCTTGTCTGTAACAACATGCTTGCATTACCATATCTGGTTATAGAAATTGACAACATGAAGCAATACAGCACCAGTTTTTATTGCCATGGAAACCCCTTTTTCCTTACCCTATGGATTACGACCTTATAAGTAGATTAGTTATTAAACTTGTAAATGGGAGTGGGTAGATAACTGTTATTTAATCATTTTAGGTATGGGGAATCTGCCTCAGATCTTAGTAAATTGCTTCTGCCTAAATGAAGTCTCTTCTTGTCCCTTGTTCCTAATCTTGTGTTATAAAGTACCACAGTTTCTAGCTGTAGTGATCAAAAATATAATAAGCCAAAGCTAATCACCCTATGGAAGCTTGATGGTTGTTTATGGTGCTCTCGAATTCTATTTCTTTTCAAATTCCATGGAATCCTGTAGGGCTCTCCAGGATTGTGAATTAGGGTGAATGAAGGTAATTAGCTTTAGTAGACATGTGGGATGAAGACTTACTACATACCCAAGTCCTGCTTCAGCATCAGAGAATCTTAGCTCTTACCTTTTTAGGGCTTTAAAGAGGAAAATAGACTTTCTTTGGAAGTTGTTCCTCAGACATTTCTATATTATAGGATGACAATACTATTGTTCAGTTGTAAGAAGCTTTGAAATTCTGCAGTCATGAGACACATTGTATAGTAGAACATAAATTTGTGAGTTTTTGTATCATGAAAACAGGTTAGAATTATTGCTCTGTCACTAAGGGGCTAAAACCTATCTTGCAAGGTTTTGATGATGATCAAATGAAATAATGTCAGTGAAAATCCTTAGGACAATGTCTAGTACTTAATAAGTGCTAATTTTTATTAGGCTTTGGAAAGTATCCTAGATTTCTCTTATTTGATGTATGTTTCCCACAGCTCCTCCCCAGTATTTTTACTAGCATTGTTATATTGTCTTACATTCCTTTTCAGCCTTGCAAGTCATTTTTAAAAACCCAAGGTAATTTGGCTACTGATTTATTTTGTGTTTTGAAATTTCTTTTATGAAGGATTTGATAAGAGCTGAGAGAAAGAGTTCTTGAATACCATCAAGTTTAAAATAAAAAGTCTTAGGCGAGAGATGCTGTTGGGCATACACCTAGTATTCATTTATTTTTTGGACTGTTTGTCTTTAAGCAGCATAAACTTGTCAAAAAATTAATTTTTAATCTCCTATATAATGTAGCAAATCACAGCTTAAGACAAAAGAGCTTTTTGACAAATTTTTTTCAACTCAATCATGTAAACATTTTCAACTTTTATAAACATCTTTCACTTTTGTGAATAACTAGAACTTTCTGTGTGTGATAACCTTATCCCCCCATCCCCACTCCCACCCCATGCTCCATGTAATTTTTCTTTTAAAAAATTTTGTATGTGGCAATCAGTCAAGGTGGTTGGTTTTCTTTTGTGATTTACTTAATAAAAAGGATTTGTCTATTTACAGTGTAAAATAATAGAAAAAGTTTGCCTGTTCTTTTTTAGTATGATAAGCTAACTATTCAAAATCTCATTTTTCCCAAGCGTCAATTATTTCTGCAACATTTTGTTCATTTCTGCTCATCTGTGTACCATTTTACAATTAGTCATTGAATGTTTCTTTAAATGGACTTGACTCACTATCTCTTAGTTTTATTCTTAGTTGTCCTAATATCTATGTTTGTGCTAGTTCTAAAATAAAAACTAGTTCATCCTGAAGGCATCTTACTTAATGCACTTGGGAAAGACCACTTACATGCAACTTTGACTCCAGGTTGGATTTTATATTTGTACTACAGGCCTGGTGCGCGAATGGGGTCCCTCAGCCTGGCCTGTGGGATCAGGCTGAAACTGGCTCTCCAATATCCCCTGAGGGGTCCCGGATTGTGAGAGGGCGTAGGCCAAGCCAAGGGACCCAACCAGTGCATGATCGGGGCTGGGAAGGGACCCGGGAAGTTGGCCAGCTGGGGAGGGACCGCAGGAGGGCTCCAGGGCATGTCTGGCCTGTCTCGCTCAGTCCGGGTGGGCTGGACCCCAGCAGCAAGCTAACCTACTGGTTGGAGCGTCTGCCCTCTGGTGGTCAATGCATATCATAGCAACTGGTCAACCAGTTGACTGTATGCCCCCTGGTGGTCAGTGCATGTCATAGAGAGTGGTTGAGCAGCCTTAGCATATCATTAGCATATTACACTTTGGTTGGTTGAACGGCTAAAGGTTGACTGGACACTTAGCATATTAGGCTTTTATTATATAGGATTTGTATTTTTTTTACTTGAGTTCTGGCTAAGAAAGAATCCAAAGTCAAGGCACAAACTGTAAGAGAAAGTTTATTTAGAAAGTCATAGAGGTAGAAGAAGTGAGCTGTAGAAGAAATAGACTCAGGGAACAAGTTACAGAGACAGAAGGGCCCTTGGTGCTTAGAAGAAAGAGAGAGGCAAGGAAAATACGTGATGGGAAGAGGGTGGGGAAAGGTGTGGGCATGCCCCATAAGAGAGAGCCACAGGGTTTTGTGTTTTTATTTTCATTTTATTTATTTAAAATTTTTTTTTTGTTGTTGATTTCAGAGCAGAAGGGAGAGGGAGAGAGAGGTAGAAACATTAATGATGAGAATCATTGATTGGTTGCCTCCTGCATACCCCACACTGGGGATCGAGCCCACAACCTAGGCATGTGCCTTGACTGGCAATCGAACCATGACTTCCTGGCTCATGGGTCACCACTCAACCACTGAGCCATGCTGGTCAGGCAGATTTTGTGTTTTTAAATAAATGAACTTTATAATGATTATCATGCTTTAGATAATTTAATTCTCTTTTTGTCATTGGCTGAAAATGGCTGAAGGTAGCCATTTATTGTCAACAAATGTCAGTTGTTTTTAGTTATAACTGGTGTTTTCTCCTGTTATCCTTTATCCCCACTGTACCTTTTAAAATTTTTTCAAAAGTAATATTCTACTTGCAACCACTAAAATAAACAAAATGGGTTAATAAAGTTAATTATTTTTCTCTTCCCTCAGGGTCTCCCTTATCCGCTTTTACTCCAACATTAACCAATACTGAGTATTTTTCAACATCTTTCTCTTTGCTCAAAAACATATAAGCATACAAGTTGTGGCAAAAGTTTTATAATTGTTCCTATGGAAAAAATACAATCTATATAAAAGCCTAAGTGGCCATTACGACAGAACAACCAGACAACTGATCGCTATGACGCACAGTGAGCAGGCAGGCAGGCGAGCTATTGGGAGCGGGCAGGCAGGCAGGCAGGCAAGCAAGTGGTTAGGAGTGAGCAGGCAGACAGGCAAGTGGTTAGGAGTGAGCAGGCAGGCAGGCAGGCAAGTGGTTAGGAGTGAGTAGGCAGGTGAGCGATTAGGAGCCAGCGGTTCCTAGTTGTGAGAGGGCGGAGGCCGGGCTGAGAGACCCCCTCCCCAATGCACGAATTATGTACACCAGGACTCTAATATTTCATAACTGATAATAAAAGAATAAACTGTGTTTCGTGTACTCACAACTGTAAACCTACTTTTACCCCTACTTTTACACTCACATACACAGGCTTTTTGTAACTTGCTTTATTCATTTAAGAAAACATGGCTTCCCTGCCCAGGTGGCGGAGCGTTGTCCCTGGTACCAAGAAGGTGGCAGGTTTGATTCCTGGTCAGGGCACATATCTAGATTGTGAGTTTGGTCCCCAATAGGGGTAATAGTTCTCTCTAATATCAATGTTTCGCTGTCATATCAATATTTATTTCTCTCCCCCTTCCTTTCTATCTAAAAATCAATGAAAAACGTCCTATGGTGAGGATTAAAATAAAATAAAGGAAAAGAATATATCATGGCAGTCTCTCCAGTTAAGTAAATGAAACTCTAATTTTACAAAGCTGAGTAATATTCCATAGCATACTACAACATAATTTAGTCTGCTTTTTTTTAACTGATGGATGTTAAGTTTTTCATTTTTTTGCTATTATAAATGTTAAGTCAATTCTTACTCATGACTAGAAAAGCAAACATTCTAAATAAAATGTTAGCAAAATAAATCCAGCAGTGTATTTAAAAGACAGTACCTCATGATCAAGTAGTTTATTCTAGGAAGGCAAAGGCAGTTAAATATTAACATAACTAGAGGCCCAGTGCATGAAATTCGTGCACGGTAGGGTCTCTAGCAGCTGCCAGCTGCCGGACGGGGCCTTCCTTCATTCTGCGCCATCCCCTGGTGGTCAGTGCACGTTATAGCGAACGATTGAACTCCTGGTCAGTCAAACTCCCGAGGGGACACTTTGCATATTAGGCTTTTATATATATAGATTTGTTACATTAATATACTACAAGATAAAAACGATATGATTGTCTCTCTCTTTTGGGGTGAGTGGGGGACTTTGTGTTGGGGATAACTGGCCTTTGGTTGCAAAAGCCTAGTACCTTGACATTATGGAAATAAGCATACTTCCAGAGACAGAAGTGGATGATACAGGTGAGCCTGTTCATTTTAGGGCTGGCACATTTTAAGATCTTCTATTTTATTACTTTGGGCTTAATGAGCACCTTATTGGCCTCTGTACAGGTGCTCATTGCCTTTGAAACACTGGCCTAAATCTTTTTGAGGCTTTTCTTGTGCTTGTTTGCACAATATGCATTACTTGGGATCTAAGTTTCTTGAAGCCATTTCCAGGACTGGTTGTATATGATAATTGTTCTTGGATTTGGCTATATTTATACTGCCAACTACAACTCTAGGAGTCGTGGAGACTGGAAAAAAGAGACCAATGACTTATCTTAACAGATGCCAGAAAAGCATTTTATAACATTTTGTAGTAATTTCCTCAGAGTATATGTAGTATAATTTCTGAATCCTTGGATATAGTGTTCTTGAGTTATAATTATTTTTTTCCTGTAAATTATATTGTATACACCTTATACCACTGTCATCAAGCTTCTCGTGCAATAGGTAAGTCTGATGCCAGCCTGTTCTCCTTTCTTTATAAGTAACTGGTTCTTTATCTTCTACATAATTGTGCCACTCTTATGACCCCCTGAGATTATCAATCTAATCTCATTATGCACTTGGTCACTTTCATTATCATGAGACACCTATACTGCCAGTTCATCTCTCATTTCTTAAACTCTTCTTGTCTGTATAGTTTTTGATTTTCCCCTTCCTGGTCCCAGTTTTTCTTCTTATAATCCATATGTTCAATATTCTTTGTCTGTTTTCAGTATTTATCACTTTCAAATTCTTTTTATCTTTTGAGTTATGAAATTTTCCTCCTTTTTACCTGCTATTTAAAAAAATATTTTTAATCTATTTCAAAAAGGAAGGGAGAGAGAGAAACATCAGTGATGAGAGAGAATCATGATCGGCTGCCTCCTGCACACCCCCCACTGGGTATCAAGATTGAAACCCCGGCATGTGTCCTGACCAGGAATCGAACTGTAACCTCTTGGTTCATAGGTTGATGCCCAAGCACAAGACACACCGGCTGGGCTTACCTATTTTTCTTAAGGGATTCTCTGCTTTTATTCATTCCTGCCTTCATTTCTGTAATGATTCTTTTTTCTTTTTTTTTCAGATTTACGCTCTTTTTTATTTTTTTCCTTTATTGATTAAGGTATTACATATGTGTCCTTATCCCCCCATTGCCCCCCGAGTCCTCCTACTCATGCCCTCACCCCCCCTGATATCTGTGTCCATTGGTTAGGCTTATATGCATGCATACAAGTCCTTTGGTTGATCTCTCCCCATTACCACCACCCTCCCCTACCTTCCTTCTGAGGTTTGACAGTCTGATCAATGCTTCTTTGTCTCTGGGTCTGTTTTTGTTCATCAGTTTATATTGTTCATTATATTCCACAAATGAGTGAGATCATGTGATATTTATCTTTCTCTGACTGGCTTATTTTGCTTAGCATAATGCTCTCCAGTTTCATCCATGCTGTTGCAAATGGTAAGAATTCCTTCTTTTTTACTGCAGCATAGTATTCCATTGTGTAGATGTACCATTGATTCTTAATTATTTTAAATTCTTTCCTGAGTTAATGTTATCTCATTTTAGTTTGTGTAATTCTCACATCTGTTCGTTCATGTCTTGTGTCATTTTTTTAAAGTCTTTTAGCTCATTTTGAAATAGCATGTTACAGTTTTGATCTATTATGTGGGCATGTCTTTCTGGCTTGGTTTCATTATAGGGATATTAATCTCCTTATTTTTTCTTTTCTTATAACAACTTTGTATAGGACTGACATTGATACTTTTCTGTGACTCACTTTTATTTGAAATTAATTTAAAAAAATCTGTTTGAATGTGGCTGGGTCAGAAAAAGTTTTTCTATCTTCATAGAGCTTTTTCTTTTGTTGTTTTTGTATAAGGTTAAAAAGTATGGCAGCTTGCTTTCTGAGACCCCCAGTAGTTGTGGACCCTCTATTAACTTCCTCTCTGTTGTATGATCCCAATTTTCACCCATTTATGATCATGAGACCTTTCTTCTGTGCCTTCTGGAGCTCATTGTCAGTTATCTGCAAAATTCCTTTTCATCTTTAACCTCTTATCTGAACATTATTACTTTTTTTTCTCTAACTGAAACTTATTTCTTCCCTGAAGAGTTTTTAAGTGCTGGCTCCTCCTCTTTGTTTCTCAAAATTGCGTCTAGATTTCTTCTGGGCTTACTGTTACTCTTTTACTACTCCAGTTAAAATTAATGATTTTAGTATCCATACAGATGATCCTGATAGTCTGGCCTCTTGAATTCTCTAGTGATCTTGTCTTCTACTTCAGTCATTCACTTTTATGGCATATCCTATGCAGATGTTTTTAAACCCTCACTGCATCTGCATTAACTGGGGAGCTTTGAAAAACTCCAGATTCCTTGGACTCACTCCCAGAGATTCTGATTTGGTTAGTCTGAGTATGGATGGGGATATTATTTTTAACAGTTTTCCAAGGTGACTTTAATGTGCAGCCAACATTGAGAGTCACTGCCTTAGACCTTGTTATTACCAATAACTACAACTTTTTTTAATGACAGTTTCTGGCATTTTGCTCTCCCAACTATCACTTCTAGTTTTTCTGGCTCACTTCTTCTACCAGCAACCTTAATTCTTTGACTTCATTAGGACTTTATAATTTACCAGCTTTTTATTGTTACTCAAGGCATTCGTGTGTGTGTGTGTGTGTGCGCGTGTGCGTGTGTGTGTGTGTGACTTATTTATGTATTCATTGGTTGATTCTTGAATGTGCCCTGACTGGGATCAAACCTGCAACCTTGGTGTATCAGGGCAATGCATTCACTGTTCCTTCTGCCTGGGATTTTCTTTCCCCAGGTACCTTATTTCATCATGTTCTTCAGGAACTTAGAGCTCTTTAAAAGGCTTACAGCAGTGGTTCTCAAACTTTGGCATGCCTCATAATCAGAAGAAAGAAAAACTTAAATTCATTTACTGTAGAATTACATCTAGAAAAATTGTTTTAAATATTATGAATGCATGTGAAGATTATCAGAGAAATTTGTAGAAAAATAGGATTTTAATAGATCTTGCAGAACTCACAAGGAGCAGGAAAGAGAATATTAAGGAGGAGGACTGGATAATTTGTAGAGGGAAAGATTTAAAGGTGATATTAAGTTTGCTTAGGTGACAGAAAGGGATCTGGGAAAGGGTGTAGGTGAGTGGGGTTTAAAGTTGTAAGTGGGCTAACTTAGAACTTTATCCTTAAAGTTTAATCTCTCTTTTTTATCCCCAACTCTGTTTTCTGATTCTGTCTTGATCTATTCTCACCCTTTCTCTGCCCCTTTCCCTAATTATTGTATTACGTATCAATTCTGCCTACTTTGCTTCATATTATACTCTACTCTTCTATATTCTGACCCAGAAAATTATCTTTCGATTATCATTTTGTAATTTATTTCATTATTTGAAGATAAGAATTCTGGCTTTAAAAAAACCCACTTTTTTCTTAATATTTATCTGTCATTAACTATCCATTCAAAATTTTACTTTATGTGAAATAGAATCCTTAGTTCTAGTTGTGTTTACTCCCCTTCATTCAATAGCATTTGAGCTTGTGCATTGTGGTGTGGGTATACTTTAAATATCAGAGAATGAAGCTATAATAATAGAATTTTCACCCATTTGCATTTTTCTTTTTTCTGCTTAATCAAGGACACCTTTCTTGATTAAAGCTATCATTCTTTGATCCTCCTGATTAAGATAAAAATTCCTGGCAGAATTTTTATCTTAATGAATACATTATTATACCCCATTTTTAATAATGGGTGTGTGTGTGTTTGTGTTAGTTGATATCCCACTGTATCATTGCTTTACAGATGAATAATTTAACACTACTTTACTGATGAATAATTTAACACATTCTGTTAAATGAGAAGTTTTGTGGAGTAATTGCCTTTACTGATCTTCTGGGTGGATTCTTTTTTTGGGGGGGGTGGGATTCTTTTTCTAGGTGTTTTTACATAATGTTAAGATTGTGTTTAGTTGTATGTAATAGAAACTCAAGTAGAGTGGCTTAATCAAATAGGATTTCTTTTTTCAGGTAACAGGAAATAAGGCAGTTCTACAGTGCCATCAGGGACACAGGCTCCTGCTATGTTTTCTTCTCTGCTATCGTTGCAGGGTGGCTTTTGCCTTACAGATTGCAAGATAGCTACTGCCTCCCCTGACATTTTAGTTTTTAAAACAGTAGTTTTTCTTTAGTCCTTGCTCATAAGCCTTATGTTTTCATTTCTTTGATTACAACTAGTCATCTGGTCATCAATAGATACAGGGAGTCTGATATTTTAGTCACATTACTACCTTATCCAAAATTAGTGTTTTGTTAATAAAAAAGAGAGGGAGAATTTGGGGTAGACAACTTTAACAGTTGGTAGGTAGTATGCAATTATACATCTCTATTCCTTAAAACATATTTGCAAGTTAGATGGTTTCATGTTTATGGTAGAGGAAAAACTAGGGGTCAGAGAGGCTAAATAACTTGTATAGTCATACAGTTAGTTATTGATAGGCCTGGGACATGAATATAGGTAAATCTCTGTCCAAAGATTATATTCTTTCCATTATGTTACATGATCCTTTTATATTGTTCACTTAACATCTGATTTGTATGAATAGTATTTAAGATAGTTTAATAAAATGTGATGCCTTTTAAGACTAGTTTATTGGTGTTTAAAAAATTATCATGAGGCCCAGAGGGTACCTGATGCTTTTTTTTTTTGTTATGTAAAAATGAAGAGATTCTTGTCTTATCAGAATCAAGATAAACTGTGAATGCTATAAATAACTTTGTTGAGATCTGTTCAAATAGGGGATTATCACAAGCATTTGATAAGGACTGTGGCCGACTCTTCAAATGAAACGAAATATAATAATGTTTAATAACCTGGAGATTATACCCTGACTGGTTTGGCTCAGTGGATAGAACCCCAGCACTGAAGAGTCCCAGGTTTGATTTCAGTCAAGGTCAGGTGCCTTGGTTGCAGGCTCGGTCCCCAATAGGGGGCGTGCAGAAGGCAGCTGATCGATGTTTCTTTCTCATTGATGTTTCTCACTCTCCCTTTCCCTTCCTCTCTATAAAAAGAAATATATAGATATTAAAATTATATATATATATATATATATATATATATATATATATATGTATATAAAACCTGGAGATTATGTAGGAAATCAGATCACTTCAGGTTTCTTTTACTAAGTTGATTAGTATTCTGTGATTTTTAGTGACCATATGCCTACATACTAATATTTCTTAGCATGTTTGACAGAAACACTATGTATCAAATTATAAAGTGTTACCAACCTGATATTTTGATAAATGTCTCTATTAAAAATAAATTTGATGTGAAATTGGCAAAATTTGCTTGATATCCATATAATTTTTTACAAGATACTTCTTATATTTATTTGGGCCACATTTTTTTTCTTTCTAGTCTTACTAATGCCTACTCATTAAAACATGTTTGTGTAGCTTACTTATAAACATGTGAAAAAGCATATGATAAAATATGTACGGTAGAGATATTACAACAACTAGAAATTACTATTTACAGTGGGGAAAAAAGCCTAAATCTCTTCTCTTCCTCCTTTCCCCACTGCCAGTGATCATAGTTTTCTTGGGGAAGGTTTGCATGAAGGAATAGAGGGAATTTCTTCATCTCTCACAGTGGGACACTTTGAATGTCAGAATAATTAAACTTATTATCTTTTCAGAAAATATTTCTTGAATTTTACATGCCAGACAATGAACTACATGTTAAAGATATAAAGATGAATTTAAAGAAAAACATTATCTCATCAGATACTATAGGGAAGAAGTAATTACATACACAGGTTTTGGAATCTGGCACATCTGAGTTCACATTCTGACTTGTTTTATTTGTTAAGGTGTATGATTTGTGGCAAGTTACTGGACTCTGTGTAGCCTCAGTTTTCTCATCTGTAAAAGACACATTTTATAGGATTTTGGGGTTGAATGAATGCATGTAAAATGTTTAGCACAATTTCTGGCATACAGTTAGGAGTTCAATAACTATTATCTGCTACTGTATTGAAGATGTAGTAGGGGGTAAATACACAAATGAGGGGGGAGAAAGTAAAGGGTTTTTTGGGAGGGTGGAGGGCAGGAGACTAAAATGTAGAAATGAGAAGTAACATGATTAAAAAAGTATTGGGAAAGATTAATATTCTCCATAGTTTTATAGTCATTTCAGTAAGTCTTATATGATCTTGAAGATTCACCTGTGATATTATTGCTTGATGAGAGCAATAATTTTTATTGCAAGAAAATAAGGGACAAATATCTGGGAAATCAAATTATATTTTTCATAGGATGTCTTAGACTAGACATACTTTCTTGCTGTAATTACTTTTTTGTAGATTTTCTTCACTTAAGCTTTGTTCATACTATAGTGAGGCTTTCTCTGATCATATACACTGAGTGGCTAGATTATTATGTGTTCAGAGATCATAATAATCTGGCCACTCAGTGTATATCCTATATAATAAAAGGCTAATATGCAAATTGTCCCCTTTAACAGGATTTCGACCAGCAGGCAGGCCGGCCAACCGCCCATGTCCCCTCCCCCTGGCCAGGCTGGCCGGACCCCACCCATGCACGAATTCATGCACCAGGCCTCTAAAATGTGTGTGTGTGTGTGTGTGTGTGTGTGTGCGCGCGCGCGCGCACACGCACACACACATACACACAGAGTGGCCAGATTATTATGCATTCAGAGATAATAATAATCTGGCCACTCAGTGTATGAGCATAGTAATAGTGTTCATGTGAAGAATGATTTATTTTTCAATCGTCACCCAAGGACATGTTCATTGATTGTTAGAGAGAGGGAGAGGGAAAGAGAGAAGAGGAGAAACATCGATGTGAAAGAGAAAAATTGATTGGCGCCCTCCTGCATGCTCCCTGACCTGGGCCGGGAATTGAACCAGCAACCTAGGTATGTGCACTGACCAAGAATCGAACTCATGACCTTTTGGTGTAAGGGATGATGCTCCAACCAACTGACCCACCTGCCCAGGGTAAGAATGATTTTTGAAGTTTAAATGTTGATGTACAATGAGATCATGTATTAAGGCAAAGTAACAACTGCTTTGTGTGATAGTACAATATAGGCAAATCAGGAATTTGGAGGAAAATAAGGAAGGGAAATTTTTAGAAAATGGCATACAATTAGGGCCACAGAATTAGGACAAATATAATAATAAGATTCTCATTGAGTGTGACTTAGTTACCTCAGATTTACAAATCCAGCACCCAGGCAAGACACAGCTCTGAAGGTCCTTTCAGAAGACAAAACCAGTACCAACTCTAGTTCTTCAGCATTCCCTGGGAACTGAGCATAGAGATAGAACGGAGCAAGATTAGAGTCTGCTTTTCTTCAGGATGGGGAAAAGGAGCCATGGTTTTTTGTAAATTTTCCCTTGAACTTTATCTCAGAGAAGCTATGAAAAATTATTTTACTTATACAAAAGTTTACTTCTAGGAAGGTGACATTTAAAAAAATAAGTCAGCAGCCAGTGTAGTTATAAACCAAGGAATAAGGAGTTTAGAAAAGTGACGATCAGAGATTTGGGAAAAATTGATAATGGTTTGTATCCTCAATTAATACAGTGTTTATTGATTGCTTAGTAGGTGGCAGACTGTGGTAAGTGTTTTACTTACGTTAGTTCCCTTAATTTTCACAACAACTGAATGGATAGGCACTTATATATTACTAGAGGCCCAGTGCACAAAATTTATGCACTGGGCGGCAGGGTGGGCGGCAGGGGGGGAATCCCCTCAGCCTGGCCTGCACCCTCTCACAGTCCAGGACCCCTCAGGGGATGTCTGCCTGGAGGATCAGGCCTAAGCCGGCAGTCAGACATACCTCTCGCATTTCTGGGATCCCTTTTGCAGTCTGGGACCCCTCCTTACTGCCCGCCTGCTTACTGCTCCTTAGCACTGCCACAGAGGCGGGAGATGCTCCCGCCACCACAGGTGCACTCGCCAGCCATGAGCCTGATTTCTGGCCAAGTGGCACTCCCCCTGTGGGAGTGCACTGACCACCAGCGGGCAGCTCCTGCATTGAGCACCTGTCCCCTGATGGTAGTGCGCATCATAGTGACTGGTCATTCCGCTGGTTGTTCCACAGTCAGTCAATTTGAATATTAGGGTTTTATTATATAGGATTAGCCTCAATATTCAGATGAAACTGAGGCTTTGAAAGGCTAATAGTTTGCTCACACTCAGAAAACTAGTAAATGGCAATGGAGAAAATTCCTCAAAGCCCCAATTCTTAATATTTGCACTAATACAATTAAATCTCTTATTTGTTTGGTATAAAAAGAGAATCAGCTATGGCAGTGATGATGGTTGAAGACCAATATTGGGAAACTTGATTCCTAATGCTGTTTCTGATTTGGTGAAAATACTGGGATAATTAAACAGTCTGCCTTATATCTTCTCCTGAGCCATTTCTTAATCAAGCCTGGCCTCCTTTCTGGTATCTTCTCTTTCCAATGTCTATGGGCTTTAGGAATGGAATAATTTTACTTATTTATTTGTTAATCCTCACCTGAGGATACTTTTCATTGATTTTTAGAGAGAGTGGAAGGGAAGGGGGAGAGACAGAGAGAGAGAGGAACATTGATATGAAAGAGACACATCGATTTGTTACCTCCTGCATGTGCCCTAACCAGGGCTGGGATCTAGCCTGCAACTAAGGTACGTAGCCTTGACCAGAATCGAACCCTTCAGTCCCAACTTTCTATCCACTGAGCCAAACTCTCTAAGGCCCAACTAATAATCTTACAATGTTCTAAGTAGACAGCTGAGAATAGAATAGAAGCCAAGTAAAGGTTGTATGTAGCATATTTGAAATTTTGAAGATGGTTCATATTTGGAAGATTAATCAATTTAACTATGTCTATATTTCATGATGAAATTATTAAAAAACTTGCTTTGGAAGACAGCTATCCTGATAAGAGTAGTTAATTTTTTTACTATAACTAATCATCATTATAGTTATCTCTGCCATTAACTATGTTGGTCAGCAAAAGTGTTCTTGTGGGTAACTTATTGTGATCTCTGCAATAATAATGTAGCTATTCTATCTACTAATTACTTACAAATTTATGAGTTTTTATAGTCTTTGATTTTAGGTTATTGTAGTACCTGAGACTACCCAGTCATTGCTTTCTAAGAATGTTGATTAGAAAACTGTAAATTACTTCCTATCCTCAATACCCTAAGAATTAAGATTTGAATATTTTCTTTTTTTTTTTTTTAATACTTTGTTGGATCTAAGCACCTATGTAGTCAATTCTGTTATACTACTTCTTTTGAAAATGTACATTTATCCTAATGTGATTGATATATCAGGGAACAATTTGAGCATAATGGGAGTTGCATGTGTTTATGCACAATTTTCTCTGTGAGAAACACTAGGTAAATGCAAAAAAAATACCCAGCTGAAACAAATTGCATAGAATACACAAAATGCACACACCTCAGACATTTATCAGCTACCTCAGTTGACTTTTTTTTTTATTTTTAAATATATTTTATTGATTTTTTTACAGAGCGGAAGGGAGAAGGAGAGAGAGTTAGAAACATCAATCAGCTGCCTCCCACACCCCCCCTACTGGGGATGTGCCTGCAACCAAAGTACATGCCCTTGACCAGAATCGAACCTGGGACCCTTGAGTCTGCAGGCCAACGCTCTAGCCACTGAGTCAAACCAGTCAGGGCTCAGTTGACTTTTTGTTTTAAGAGTTATACCCATCCACATTTGGTGTTACAACTTTATACAGGGTGGGGCAAATGTAGGTTTACAGTTGTGAGTATGCAAAACAGTTTTTTTCTTGTATTATTATTTAGTAATTATTTTCTGTATGAACAATTGTAAACCTGCATTTGCCCCACCTTGCATGTGGCATTTGATAACCCTCCTTCCACCACTTCATAATAATTCAAATGTTGCAACCCTGTGGCACTCAGTCCCACAAGCAAATCTCAGGTAAAGGTAAAGTGCCATATTTCTTATAGTGTTTATTTCTTAGTCATTTAATATGTGTAAAATTGTTTTTTTAAGGTTCCTATCATTTTTTTCAAATGTATCACTGATGTAGTTTTGAATGTTCTTTTACCCCCATTTTTTTCATAAGCCCTCTAGTTTTTATTGCATGATTTTGCATGAAATTCTAAGATGGGGTTTTCTATTCTGCAAGTCTACTATTTTTATATTTTAGGTATTTAATAATTTATATTGTCTTTTTGATACATCTAGAATTTATTTTTGTGTATGGGTAAAAGTAGGATTCCATCCATTTTCTCTCACCCCCTTTTTTCTTTAATGGCTAGCCACTTGAGCCAACATTCACTGAATCCTCTTCCTTCCTTGATCCTGCCTCAAGCTGACATTTTATCCTTTATCCTATACTTAGTTTTTTTTAAATTCTCTCTGTATCTATATTAATTTAGTTATAAGTTCTATTAGTGTTTTAACAATGAGAATGTTTAACTTTGACAATTGCTGTCTTGCATAAACTGCCCTGGATGCCATCCTTAGGTCTAATAACCATGCTATAAAGATAATGATGCTTGAAAAAAAAAAATGGTGTTGGAATAGGCAGACATGTCCCGAGCCTTGTCCCGGAGCAGATAGAAAGAACAGCTGAGGGTTGCACGGGGAGTGTTGGTTGGTGAGTTAAGGGACAGCTATACTCCAGGAGAAGGTGGGGGACTGCTGGACGGGGCTCCCCTGACTGGGCAGCCCCCACTACTGCTGGGTTCCCTCCCAGAGCCACCAGCTCAGACGCGGAGACCGCGCCATCTTGAAGGGGAAAGTGGATGTTATCGGAAGCCTGAGAATCTGCGGCACCCACTGAACAGCTGTGAACCCCAGAGCACCATCCCCAATGGGCACAAACACACGGATTCAGAGGAGCTCTACACTCCACCACGGAAAGGTCAGATTTCGCCTGGGATACGGTAAGGTCTCTGGTCCCGGCAGGACAGAGAAATTTGCGAACTGAGGGAGCTGGAGGACCAGGGGAAGTCTGCACCTAGAAAAATCCGTGGCTGTTGGGATTGGCGTGATCCGTGAATGTGGGAGGAGGTCCTCAGATATGCTAACAGAGGGGATCTCTAAAAAGCAACCCATTTTGATCTGACGCAGAAGGACAGCCTAAAAATTTTAAAAGTGTGCCGGCTGCTTAGACACAGGGTGGGGAAGGAAGGACTGCACAGACTTTCGTGCAGCCCTGGAGTTCGCACACTTGCGCTTTCTCCTCTTTAAATCCTTGCTTCTGATTGCTGAGCCCAGTGCATGGGATCACCCACTTGGGGACATCCTAGGAGACTGCAGGGGGAAGTTGTTTTTCTGGAACCTGGGGATTGGAGCGGGGAGTGACAATCGGAGAACCAGCTCTGGGGCAGCCCACTCCCACAAACCGGTATTGAGTGCCACAGGGAAAGCAGGATCTAAGCACAGGCTAGAGAGGACCTATAGACCTGGAAGTCAATCCAGAAACACTGCCACCCAGGGGTTGAATCACAAATTGACTCTTGTGTAATCACAAATAAAGGAATACAAGACACACTGCCTTCTTAAATACAAACACACTGCCTTCTTAAAAATCAGGACTGGCTTACAACACTGAGGAGCAGTGGAACACAGGGAACTGCAATACTGTCCTGACTGGGAAACAGGCATGCCAAACAGAACAATAGAAGAAGTGAATGACCTTCACTACTGCACATGTTATTTATTTATTTATTTTTTCTTTTACTTAAGAAACTAATTTTTTCTTTTTTCCTCACTTGATTTTAACCTTTTTAATTATTACATTTTTATTTTCAATCGGTATTATTACTACTAGTATTTTACCTTTTTTTTTTTAAAGTGTCATTTTATTTTCTCTTTATTTGACTTTGAGATTAGTGTTCTACATTCTATTTTCATCTTTCCTTTAGCATAATTCTACTCTATCTCAACTCTACCTTTATGCCATCACTCTTCCTAACTTTTTCCCTTTTGTTGGCCTGTTTCTCTTACCCTTCTCATGCTTTAGATTCTCCCTATTCTTTCTTTTTACCCCATTAAAATATCACCCTACTTATATATCTAATTTCCAATCCCCTGCTCCGAGTTCATACACACCTCTCTCTTCTCTGTCTTTACTATCCAAAAAATTGTTTTTCTCTTTGTCCTTTTGTTGTTGTTTGCTTGAATGTTGATTATATCAATTTTTTATGCTTTGTTTGTGAGATTGTTTTGCTTATTCTTTTGTTTGCTTTGTTTTTGTTTGTTGTTTGCTTCTGTTTTCCCTCGCCTCGCTTGATATTAGTTGTTATTTATAGTTTGTATTCATCTCCAGGTACTTGTTGCTGGCATTTGCTGGGATTAGTGGCTGTTCTATTAGAGTTTTCTCCATATATATATATATATATATATATATATATATATATATATATAGTTTGTTGCCTTTTTCTGTCTTATTCTCTTTCTTTTCTCTCTCTCTTATTTTTTCCTTTTACCAATTTCATTTTGGCATTCCTTTCTCTCTTTCTTTCTTTCTCTCTCTCTCTCTCTCTCTCTCTCTCTCTCTCTCTCTCTCTCTCTCTCTCTCTCTTCTTCTTCTTTCTCTCCTATCCCCTAATTTGCCTTTCTCTGATGGTCACCTTTATTTGGGGTTATTAATATCGTGAATACATTTCTGTTCAGTGCCTTGTGCGTTGTACCTGGTTGTGTTGTATTTTGTACCTTTAAATCAACGCAGGAGAGAGAGAACTACATAACCAGACACCTGGAGAAGAGAGACCATGGGGAGACAAAGAAACAGCCCGCATATGAAAGAAAAGCAGGCATCACCAGAAAAGGAAGTAAACGAAATGGAGGCAAGCAACCTGTTAGAGAAAGAAGTCAGAGAAATGGTCATAACGTGGCTGAAAAGAATGGAAGACAAATTCAACAATATGAGTAAGAACCAAGAGGAAATGAAGAAGAACCAAGAAGAAATGAAAAATAACATCACTGCTATAAAGAACTCAATAGAAAGCATCAAGAGTAGACTAGAAAAGCAGAGGACTGCATCAGTGAGCTAGAAGACAAAGTAGGAAAAAATACCCAAGTAGAGTAGCTTCTAGGAAAAAAAAATTAAAAAGCAGGAGGAGAGCCTAAGGGAACTTTGGGACAACACAAAACAAAACAACTTGTGCGTAATAGGGGTTCCAGAAGGAGAGGAAACTGAGCAAGAAATAGAAAACCTGTTTGAAGAAATAATGACAGAAAACTTCCCTGATACAGGGAAGAAAAAACCCCACACATATCCAAGAAGCTCACAGAGTCCCAAGCAAAATGAACCCCAAAAGACCGATGCCAAGGCACATTATAATTAAATTGGCAAACACCAAAGGCAAAGTAAGAATCTTAAAAGTGGCCAGAGAGAGAGAGAAAGTTACCTACAAAGGAACCCCCATCAGACTAGCAACTGGTTTCTCAACTGAAACTCATCAGGCCAGAAGGGATTGGAATGAAATATACAAAGTCATGCAAAGGAAGGGTCTGAATCCAGGAATACTGTACCCAGCAAGGCTATCAATCAAAATTGAAGGTGAAATCAGGAGCTTCACAGCCAAAAAAGGACTAAGGGAATTTATTACCACCAAACCAGCAATGCAAGAAATGCTAAAGGGTCTACTGTAAAAGGAAGGGAGGGAGGGAGGGAGTAAAGAATAAAAATGGTGACAAGTACCTATCAATAATAACTTTAAATGTAAGTGGATTAAATGCCCCAATCAAAAAACATAGGGTAATGGATTGGATAAGAAAACACGACCCATATATCTGCTGTCTACAAGAAACCCACCTCAGAAAAAAAGACACACAGACTGAGGGTGAAAGGATGGAAAAAGGTTTTTCAGGCGAATGGAAATGAAAAAAAAAAGCTGGGGTAGCAATACTTATATCTGACAAATTAGATCTCAAAGTGAAGGACATAACAAGAGTTAAGGAAGGCCACTTCATAATACTAAAGGGAGCAATCCAACAAGAAGAAATAACTCTGGTAAAAAACATATACGCACCCAATACAGGAGCACCCAAATACATAAAAAAACTCCTGGAGGATATCAAGGAAGAGATTGACAGCAATACAATCATAGTAGGAGACTTTAATACCCCACTATCACCATTGGACAAATCCTCTAAACAAAAAATCAGCAAAGAAACATCAATCCTAAATGACTCACTAGACCAGATGGAATTAATTGAGATCTTCAGAACATTTCACCCCAAAGCCACAGAATATACATTCTTCTCAAGTGCACATGGGTCATTTTCAAAGATAGACCATATGTTGGGTCATAGGCAAAGTCTCTTCAAATTCAAGAAGATAGAAATCATATCAAGCATCTTCTCAGATCACAGTGGCATAAAACTGGAAATAAAACAATCCAAAAAAATCAAACACCTGGAGACTAAACAGCATGCTATTAAACAATGGTTGGGTTACCAGAGAGATCAAGGAAGAAATAAAAAATATCACGGCAACAAATGACAATGAAAACACAACAATCCAAAATCTATGGGACACAGCGAAAGCAGTCTTGAGAGGGAAGTTCATACCTCTACAAGCCTACTGCAAAAAACAAGAAACAATGGTAATAAATTACCTAACCCTACAACTCAAAGAGTTAGAAAGAGAGCAACAAGAAAAGCCCAGTGTAAGCAGAAGGAAGGAAATAATAAAGATCAGAGTGGAGAGAAATGACATTGAGACCAAAAAAACAATACAAAAGATCAACAAAACCAAGAGCTGGTTCTTTGAAAGTATAAACAAGATTGATGAACCTCTAGCCAGGCTCACCAAGAAGCAGAGAGGACCCAAATAAACAAAATCAGAAATGAAAGAGGTGAAATAACAACAGACCCCACTGAAATACAAAGGATTGTTAAAAAATACTATGAACAACTCTATTCCAACAAACTGGACAACCTGGAGGAAATGGACATATTCCTAGAAAAATATAACCTTCCAAAACTCAATCAGGAAGAATCGAAACATCTCAATAGGCCACTAACTGTGGAAGAAATGGAAGCAGTCATCAAAAAGCTTTCAGCAAACAAAAGCCCGGGGCCAGATGGCTTTCACAGGGGAGTTTTTCCAAACATTTAAGGAAGAACTAAAACCTGTCCTCAGATTATTCCAAAAAATTCAAGAGGAAGGAACACTTCCAAGCTCCTTCTATGAAGCCAGCATCACCCTAATACCAAAACCAGATAAAGAACACAATGAAAGAGAATTACAGGCCAATATCCCTCATGAACATAGATGCCAAAATCCTCAACAAAATTCTAGCAAATCGGATCCAGCACTGCATCAGAAAGATCATACACCATGACCAAGTAGGATTTACCCAGGAATGCAAGGATGGTACAATATCTGCAAATCAATAAAAGTGATACATCACATAAACAAATTGAGAGATAAAAATCACATAGTCATATCAATGGATGCAGAAAAAGCATTTGGCAAAATCCAACACCCTTTCTTGATAAAAGCTCTCAACAAGGTGGGAATAGAAGGATCATACTTCAACATAATAAAAGCTATATATGATAAACCCACAGCTAACATCATACTCAATGGGCAAAAACTAAAACCATTTCACCTAAGAACAGGAACAAGACAGGGATGCCCACTCTCACCACTCCTGTTCGACATAGTACTGGAAGTATTAGCCATTGCAATTAGACAAGAAGAAGAAATAAAAGGCATCCAAATTGGAAAAGAAGAAGTAAACCTGTCCTTATTTACAGATGACATGATATTATACACAAAACCAAAAGATTCCATCAAAAAACTAATAGACTTAATAAATGAATTTGGCAATGTAGCATGATACAAAATTAACATCAAGAAATCTATGGCATTTCTATACACCAATAGTGAACTTACAGAAAGAGAGACTAAGAAAGCAATCCCATTTACCATCACACCAAAAAAATTAAGATACCTAGGAATAAACTTAAGCAAGGAGGTAAAAGACCTATACGTAGAAAACTACAGGACACTGAAAAAAGAGATAGAGTAAGACATAAACAGATGGAAGAACATACAACGTTCATGGATTGGGAGAATCAACATCATTAAAATGTCGATACTACCCAAAGCAATCTATAGATTCAGTGCACTCCCCATTAAAATACCAGTGGCATGTTTCACAGACCTAGAAAGAACTCTCCAAAAATTCACCTGGAATAAAAAAAGACCCTGAATAGCCACAGCAATCCTGAGAAAGATTGTGCCTTGTGCGTAATCAAGAGATTACGTGTAGGAGGGATCTCAATATCAGATTTCAAGCTGTATTACAAAGCCACTGTTCTCAAAACAGCCTGGTACTGGCACAAGAACAGACATATAAATCAATGGAATAGAATAGAGAACTAGAAATCGACCCAAATCACTATGCTCAATTAGTATTTGACAAAGGAGGCATGAACATACAATGGAGTCAAGACAGTCTCTTCAATAAATGGTGTTGGGAAAATTGGACAGATACATGCAAAAAAATGAAACTAGACCACCAACTTACACCATACACAAAAATAAACTCAAAATGGATCAAGGACTTAAACATATGACGAGAAACCATAAAAATACTAGAGGAATCCACAGCCAGAAAAATCTCTGACATACGCTGAAGCAATTTCTTCACTGATATGCTCCTAGGGCAATGGAAACTAAAGAGAAAATAAACAAATGGGACTACATCAAAATAAAAAGATTTTGCACGGCAAAGGGACCATCAATAAAACAAGACGAAAGCCCACTGTATGGGAGAACATATTTGCCAATGATATCAACGATAAGGGTTTAATTTCCAACATTTACAGGGAACTCATGCAGCTTAACAAAAAGAAGATACCCCAACCAAAAAATGGGCAACTGATCTAAATACACACTTTTCTAAAGAAGACAGAAAGGAAGGCCAAGAGACATGAAAACCTGCTCAAAGTCACTAATTATCAGAGAGATGCAAATCAAAACAACAATGCGGTACCATCTCACACCTGTCACAATGGCTATTATCAACAAATGACAAGTGCTGGCAAGGATGCGGAGAAAAAGGAACCCTTGTGCACTGCTGGTAGGAATGCAGATTGGCACAGCCACTGTGGAGAACAGTATGGAGTTTCAAAAAAAAAAAAAGGAACTCCCATTTGACCCAGTGATCCCACTTCTAGGAATAGATCCCAAGAAACCAGAAACATGAATCAGAAAGGAGATATGCACCCCTATGTTCATAGCAGCACAATTCACCATAGCTAAGATTTGGAAACAGTCTAAGTGCCCATCAGCAGATAAGTGCATTAAAAAACTGTGGTACATCTACACAATGGAATACTGTGCTGTGGTAAAAAAGTAGTTCTTACCATTTGCAACAACATGGATGGAGATGGAGAGCATTATGCTAAGTGAAATAAGCCAGGCAGAGAAAGATAAATATCACATGATCTCACTCATTTGTGAAATATAATGAACAACATAAACTGATGAACAAAAATAGATCCAGAGATAGAGAAACATCAATCAGAACGTCAAACCTCAGGGAAGGTAGGGGAGGGTGGGGGTAAGCGGGAGTGGTCAACCAAAGGACTTATATGCATGCATATAAGCCTAATCAATGGACACAGACAACAGGGGGGTGGGGTCATAAATGGGAGGTGGGGGTTAATGGGGGAATAAGGACACATATGTAATACCTTAATAAGAAATTTAAAAAATAAATCCTCTATACACCCTCCCCCAAAAAAGATAATGATGCTTATGATTGTAGTTTTAAAATAGGGGATATGATGAGAGAATGTCACTTATACTTCTTTTTTAAGTACTAGGGGCTCAGTGCACAAATTCATGTACCTTGAAAGGAACTGTGGGCCACGAGGCTGCGGTGGGCATAGGGGCGGGTTTCATCACATCCTCTGTGCCCCCGCCCGGCCCCTCCTGCTGCAGCCCCTGGTCCCCTGTCTGCTGGCAGGCCCACTCCTGCCACTGCTGCTCCCATGCACTGATGGCGCCAGCCCCACTTGCACCTGCTGACGGCGTGGAGCAATTGAGGCCAGTGCCAGCAGCAGGTGTGAGCAGCTGTACCAATCACCCCTCAGGAGCAGGGGGAAAAGGAGAAGCCCTGAGGGGCGAACGGGGCCGGCAGCCACCGCTCACACCCGCTGATGGTGGCAAGTGATCGGGGCTGGTGCGGGTGCGAGCGCCGGGTGGGATCACGGGTCACAGGAGCAAAGAATTTTCAGTAACCACCAGAGGCTCACCCTGATGATAGCAATCAGCACCCCGCCTTGGTCTCGCACCCCCACTCACCTATTCCACCATCCCGCCACAGCTGACTCCCACCATGTTCTGTGTGCACCTCCCTGGGGGTCAGCACACATAGCAACTGTTTTTGGTTGTTCCGCTGTTCGGTCTATTTGCATACTAGCCTTTTATTATATAGGATTTTTAACCTCTAAAAATTATGTCAGAAAACCAGAATAATTTTATTTTAATTCAGTAGAATAATTTTCACCCCCTATCTAAAGGGGGATAGATAAGCATTTGTAGTTTTTTGATACTACCTTGTGTTTTGTGATTACCTCTATCACAGAATTTTACATTATATGAAGCCATATATAATAGAGTCTCTTACTCCCCTACTAGGCTATAAATTTCTTGAGGGGAGGACAATGTTGCTATTCTTAGTACCCAGCATGGTACTAAGAATAGCATATAGTAGACACTTAAGAAATGTTTGTTTAATTAACCCTCTAAGTAGTTTTTCCCTCTTATAAACTCCCATTGCACTTTGTATTTCTCTTGTACCATCTAGACTCTTTTAAATTGTACTTGGGTTCATTTTTCTGTAGCTCTCATTATCAGACTGGATGTACCTTTTAGACAGGAACTGCTATTAAATTTTAAACATTTCTCTAGTACCTGCTTAAGGCATTATACTTAGTTTGTTCATAATAAACAATGAATAAATAGAAGATCAGAAGGCATTTCATTTAAAATTTTATTTATAAGTTAATACTAGAAAAGGATTTGAGGCAGTCTTGCCATGTGTATTTCATGTGTTTTAGAAATAGAGAAGCATTCCTAAGCCCAAGAAAATAATTTGCTAAGAATTTTAGCTAATACATGTTACTAAAGTAGTTTTTTGTGTGTGTATATGTGTTTTGTCTGTTTCTTAATGTTATTTATAAGAATGCTCATTGCCTGGATGTAGTCCTCTAAAAAAAACAGTTTAATTTTAACTTTACAGACATGTTGGACCAGTTTATTATATGGTTTGGAGAAACCAGGGGAAAGCAAATGATGGAGGAAGTGGTAGTAGTAGTTCTGTAAACACACCTCTTTTCATTTGACCTTTTACTGCACTGGTGACAAAACAGTTCTGTAATGTAACTTGAAAATATTTTATTAGGAAATATTAAAAGTATCTACATTTTAAAACTCCTTTTGTCATGATTTTGGATTTTTTTGGTATACATGCCACCGGATATGCATTGAGACGTTGTAGGTTGGTGAGATAACTCTTTGAGGAGGCAGTCATCTTGAAAGCCAAAGGTTTTCTAAAGTGCTCTCTCATCCTTCACTCTTTGAGTTCTTGTCTGCTTTGTGGGGATTCAGAGAAAATTTATACTCACTTAATAATTAAACATTTATACTGATATCAATAATGAATAAATACTTTTGGGGTGATGAAAATGTTTTTGGAACTAGACAGAGATGGTGAATGTACTATATGCCACACTGAATTTTATTTATTAGTTTTTCTTTAAGTTGTAAAAATGTATTTAATAATTTCACTTTCCTCTTCCTGTCAAGACTATTCATCTCCTCTGAAAACCAATGTAAAATTTTATGCGTATTCTCTCATAAGTTTTACTTCATAGTTCTAAATATACTAGAGGCCCGGTGCACAGATTTGTGCATGGGTGGGGTCCTTTGGCCTGGCCAGCGATTGAGGCCTATTGGGAGGCTGGCTGGCGGGGGGAAGGGACCCCGGGAGGTTGGCCGGCGGGGGGGGAGGGGCCATAGGAGGTTGGCTAAGGGAGTATACTGACCACCATGGGGCAGCTCCTGCGTTGAGTGTCTGCACCTTGGTGCAGATGATCAACCATTCATTCTGGTCGTTTGGTCGTAATGGTCACTTAAGCTTTTATATATATAGAGATCTCATGCAGGTCCATAAACACATAGTTTTTAAAATTATCATAAGGCCATATTTTACAAATTGCTGTGTGACTTGCTTTTTTTTTACTTAAGGATAAAAATTTGGAGAATTTTTATTTTAGAATTATGTACAGCATACTGTTTAAACCATACATAATATTCATAATCTACAGTATTTCTTATGCCAAAAATATAATCATTTCCCTATTAATGGCCCTTCTCTTTTCCCTCCTTCCCTCATTCTCTTTTTTATTTCCTTCTGTTTGTTATAAAACAATAAACTTTATTTTTTAAAGCAGTTTTAGTTTTAGGTTCATAGCAAAATTGAGCAGAAAGTACAAAGAGCTCCCATGTACTCTCTGTCCCTACACACATACAACCTTCTCCATGAACACATTTCTTAAAATTGATGAACCTACATTTGACACATTATTATCAAAGTACACAGTTTACATTAGGGTTCACTCTTGGTATTCATTCTATGAGTTCTGACAAATGTATAGTGACATGTATCTACCATTGTAATATACAGAATAGTTGTACTGCCCTAAAGATCCTGTGCTCTGCCTGTTACATCCCTTCTTCCCCTTTAACTCCTAGCAACCACTAATCTTTAGAGTTTTGCCTTTTTCAGACTATCATGTCATTAGAATAGTATAATATGTAGTTTTTTCAGATCGTCCTTTTAGATTTCTCTTATGTATTATACTATCTCTTTGTATAATTTGGCCTGAAACAGCACTCTGACTTCTGGGAATTGTAACTAGTAAGTGCTGCTTACTTACTGCAGTGAAAAGCAGCAGAACCATTGGCATTATACTGAGAACAATCATGGTCAGATATGGAGTCTGTAATTTCACCATCCATGTCATGGACTGGTGGATAAATGTACAGAGATAAAGAAATAGAAAATAAGAAAGAGAAGTTAGAAGACAGATTGAATAACTGCAGCTTACATGAAAAGTGAATTTAGAAGGCAAGAATAGAAAAAACACATTCAGAAAGCATAGGAAAAGAAACTGCTATGAATTATGAATAATCAGAAACAACAAAACCAAACCTACAAAATCTTCAGATACTGGTATTAATGGAAATAATATAAAAGTTACATTTATAAAATATATTTCTTGTATATTTATTTATATTCTCATATAATATGATTAAAATGTTTAAAATAACAAGGTAATTAAGAGAAAAGAAGAAACTATAAAAAATCAGAAAATATTAAAGAGGACCAGTATAAATGAAAAATATAATTAGGATTTTGAATGTGAGAAATGTGCTAACATCATTCAGAAAAATAATATACTTCAAAGTGATACTCAGAGTAAGGAGAATGGAATAATATGGGGGGGGGCAGAAGTAGGTTTACAGTTGTTCAAGTACACAAAACAGTTTATTCTTGTATTATTTATTTATTAATTATTGCATTTGAAAGTGATACCACTGTAAACCTACTTTTGCCTTACCCTGCACATGTTGCATATTGGTGTTATGAAAGATGCAATGGTTTGTCAGCTGTCACTGTTATAAAATAATTTGCTTGTTTTCTTCTAACAGGAAAGATGGAAGGGGAAAAATGCTCAGTGGAAAGGGTTAAGTTAGCAAAGTACAAATAGCTGAAGAGAGAATCAGTGATTTGAAGAAATTGCTCAGAGTGTAATGCAGATAGATAGAAAATATAAGAGTAGTTAAGAGATAAGGGCTTTTCCATTCTGTAGTTAACACCATTGGTTCCTGCCCATATTCCATATCTAAAGCCTTTTTTAATACTTAGATGAAATAGATGGCTCAAGAAATAGAAAACCTGAAAAGACAAATTACTATGAAATGAGTTAAATCAGTGCAGATGGATAGATAGAAATCAGTGAGACAACTCAGTCCTGTTACTCTCTTCCCCAGTTGAACCCTGTGACTCCTTAAGAGAATAGTTCATTTTCTACTGACTTTAATCAGTAGAACCATTGCTCCACTGAAACTATGTGGCATTCTTAGGCCACATAGAATGTGTCCTTTCTGGGCACCCTCAGTTTATGATAGATCAGAATTTTGGATGGATTCCCTGTTCCAGAAGAAATGTTGCCATTCTACTAGATTTCTCTCCACCCTTCCCACTGTGTCTCTTATTCACTCTGTACCCATTCTTCTGCAGGACTGATACCATTCTCATATTCTTGCCCTAGATATATAACAGGCACAATTCCCAATCTGAGGCTTGTGCATTAAAGTCTGTAGAAGGGAACTCATTGCTTCCATGTACAGTAGTGGGAGGTCTTACTTTTCTTTGAAAAGAACCCCACTCTATGGCCTTGTGTATCCCTTCTCTCGCCTTATGATCACTGTGTCCTGCTTTCTTGTGGAATGGTGATGTGTGTTGTTAAACATGGCCAGTGAATGAGGCTCTTCGCTGGTCCCTCTTGGAGCACTACTGGCTAATCTATATTTATTAGTGTCAGTTGGCAGGCAGGGATGGCTCCCCTCCCTATTCTCTTTGCCAGTTCTGGCTGTGGTTTGCTTGTCCTATCTAATAAAAGGGTAATATACAAATTAACCATCACTCTGTCACAAAAGATGGTGGTGCCCATAGCCACAAGATGGCAGCACCCAGTCCTCTCAGCCCCACTGGAGTCCCCCAGTCCCGGGGGTGGGGGTGCCCACTGAGAGCAGGCAGCGTGAGCATTCAGTGCCCAGCTGCAGATGGGCCTCTGGCCAGGCTGGGGCACAGATGGGTCTCTGGGCCGCAGAGAGCCTCTTGGCAGCGGGTGCGGAGCAGCCAGGTCCCGCAGAGAGCTACTGGCGCATGGATTCGTGCGCAGGGCTACTAGTACTACATAAGCTGTCAAGTATCCTTCTGTGTTATTGGACAATATTTCTGAGATAATATACAGATGTTTCCAAAACTCATTTATTGGAGCACCATAGTACCTTATATAATACTAGAGGCCCGGTGCACAAAATTTGTGCACTGGGGGGGGGGGTTGTCCCTCAGCTCATCCTGTACCCTCTTTAAACTGGGACCCCTCGGGGGATGTCCATCTGCCGGAAGGGATCGGGCCTAAACCGGCAGTTGGACATCTCTCTCACAATTCGGGACTGCTGGCTCCTAACAACTCACCTGCCTGCCTGCCTGGTTGCCCCTCACCACTCCCCTGCCGGCCTGATTGACACCTAACTGTTCCCCTGCCAGCCCGATTGCCCCCAACTGCCCTCCCCTACAGGCCTGGTTGCCCCCAACTGCCCTCCCCTGCCAGCCATCTTGTGACAATGTGGGGGCGGCCATCTTGTGGCAGCCATCTTGTGACAACATGGCAGTGGCCATCTTGTGGCGGCTATCTTGTGATGACGTGGGGGCGGCCATCTTGTGATGACATGGGGTGGCCATCTTGTGATGACATGGAGTACCCATCTTGTGACAACATGGGGGCAGCCATCTTGTGACGACATGGGGTGGCCATCTTGTGACACAAGGCATGAGGGTCAATTTGCATATTACCTCTTTATTATATAGGATCCCATTAATTAGTGATAATTTCTGCCATTACGGAAATAGAGAATATTACCTTTACTCTTTCTTATCAGAAGGATTCACTGTTCATTTTTTCCTCTTTACTACTGTAAGATGATACAGATCTTCCCACTCTATATCAATATACCACTTTCATTTGAGAGCAATGGATGAGGTTTTAAAGCTATGTAAATGAAGGCTGCTCCATATATATATATATATATATATATATATATATATATATATATTACACACACACACACACACACAGAACCCACCTGACCTCTACTCCTCCTAGACATTGCCTTAGTGATCTAGGGCTGTTGATTATGCACTGCCAATAATGAATACAGAGATCATAGTTTAAGGATTACTATTGCTGCCCTCTGATATTCAGTTTAATGCTGGTAAGGACATGTATGAGGCTTTTTTTTATCAACCTATATAAAGGTACCTCTATACATATTCCCTATATTTTTGTATAATAATTTACCTCAGTCATAAAACTCAAATGGTTGGGGGTGTGTACGGGAGGCAACTGATGGATGTTCCTCTCTCATATCGATGTTTTTCTCTCTCTCTCTTCCTCTCTTTCTAAAATCAATAAAAACATATCCTCAGGTGAGGATATTAAAAAAAAAAAGAAAGGAGGTTTTGTTGTTTGCCTGGGTAAGGAAAGATGGCAGTTCATCATTTGGATCAGTATGCATTCTTGTTTTTGTAATTAGAGTTCTACAGACAATATCTTAGTTTATTACTTATTTTTTTCTTAAATACTTATTGTTGAAGGTATTACACATGTCCCCCTTTTTCCCCATTGACCTCTTCTAATCTACCCCCCACCCCCAAGGCCTTCACCACCCCACCCCATTGTCTGTGTCCATGGGTTATACATATATGCATACAAGTTTTTTGGTTGATCTTTTCTATTTTTTATTTTCTTACTATTTGGAACATTTTCTTCAGATCCTATAGGAGTTTAAAAGCATTTTAATTACATAATTAACCTATTAGGCACAGTTCTAATGTCAAGGGACTTGTTTTCTAGAATTGTAAAACAAATAAAAAAGTAAGAATAAATCATTCCCAAAAATGAGAATAAAAAAAAATACCAAGCTACTCAAAGTGGAAAAGAATATAGAAAAAGAGTGTTGTTGTTTTTAAAGCTGATTAAGAGAATGGAAAATATCCTAAAAAGAAAAGTTAAAGGAAGTACTGTAGTTATTTAGCTTGAATAGTGCAGAAGTGCTTAATAGTTAATTTGAATACATTATCTTATACTGGGTGTCCCTCGGCCCAGCCTGCACCCTCTCCAATCTGGGACCCCTTGGGGGATGTCCAACTGCTGGTTTAGACCCGATCCCACAGGCCAGACTGAGGGACCCCACTGGTACAGGAATTTGTGCACTGGCCTCTAGCTTTACATAAACGCTTAATGCAGGGGAGATATTGTGCTCCTGTTTTGAATAATAGGATAGAAAAGGCTTTAGATAGGTAGGAGAGATGAAGATTGAAGATTAAAATTGATTGTCTACTAAGAAGATAGTGCAAGAAGATGGTGAGATAAGAGATGAGTATCCAGCCTTGGTGGACCATTTAGAGGAGAATAGTTAATACTTCACCTAAATGATTTAGATAGACCAGGTGTCACAAACATAAAAACTTAGAGGTCATATAGAAAACATAATGTTTGTATCAATTAAGTAAATGACAGTTGGAAATGATTGGGGCCTGAGACTGCGTTGTTTGTTGTTATTTTGCCAGAGATTCACTTGTCAGATATTTAATGATTTCTCCTGAGAGAGTTATCATTTTAAAATTTGGGTTTAAAATTTGGAAGAGTAGGATATAATTTATCTATATATTGCTGTTATTAATCCAATTAGCTCAAACTGCCATTTCCCACTTAGCTTCAATTTTGTGGAATTTCTGTATTTTATTACAGCAAATATCCTAGTGATGTGTTAATTTGAATAAGAAAGTCATTTTACTAAAATGTAACTATGAGATGGATAATTAGCTTTAAATAAGTATATGTTTCATTTCATTCTTTATGCATTTCAGTCAAGTTTTATAGAATGTTTTAGAACAAGTGAAGAAAAAACCCTCTATACTTCAAAAAAGTGATCATCATTATAATTAATTTATTCCACCCATCAGCATTTTTTTCATTTAAATTAACTTTAGAATGTCATCTTGGTTTATTTTTAGATGTGGGATTTTTATTCTTTTTGACTCCTATTCTTAGTAATTTAAAATAATTTGTTCTAATAATAATCTGTGCTTATAAGTTTTTTTCATTTGAAACTTTGAAGAAGTGTACATATATATAAGGACTGACTGAAGCAAAAGTTTGAAGTATGACTAGAATTTTCTTGGGTTTTCCTCAGATAAAAATTTGAACTTGCCTAGAATTTCTTTGCCTTTCCCTGACTATCTCTGTTGCATGATCACCCTAAGTATTCCCCATTGTTCTAGTTAATTCATAATCTGGTTTTGTCTATTGAAAGTTACTTATATTGTATCTCCTTACATCTTTACCAGGTTACTAATCTGATGAATCAGGTCTTTGCTCAGTTATTCATTCATTCATTTACTCATTCTAGAAGTGTTGAGAACCTCCATTAGATAGCATTGAGGATAAAAAGAGTAAGATCAGGTTTCTCTGTAAGGGATTTGACTTGGACAAATGGAATACAAACTGGGGAAATATAATTCATTAATTCAATAAATATTTATTTGGCACCTACTATTTAGCAGTTCTCTGGTTATGGACTTGTAGCAGTAAATTAACAAGCAGCTCCCATGCCATTGTGGAGTTTATATTCTAGTGGGAACTGACAATAAACAAATATTTTATATTCTAGGGGGAATTGACAATAAACAGATAGGTATTTAACATTATTTAGAGATAAGTATTTGAAGAAAATTAAAAGATAGGAAGAGATGGGTGAGAGCAATGGAACGTAAATCATACCACCAAGCAGCTGGTCTCTTGTACCCCTGTGTGAAAAGCCATTGGTGTCTCTGGTCAACATAGAGCAATTCTAGGGAAGTGGGGGGCAGCTATGAGCCATTAACACCTGGGCGGGGGTGGGGGGAGATGGATGTACTGATACTGTAATGGGAGCAGCTGGTCTCTTGTACCCTTGTGTGAAAAGCCATTACGGTGACTCCGGTCAGCATAGAGCAATTCTAGGGAAGGGGGCGGGCAGCTATGAGCCATTAACACCTGGGGGAGGGGGGATGGATGTACTGATACTGTAATGGGGATCTGTGTGGGACATCATAGTGTCCACTAAACCAGGATATCTTCCTTCCCCTCCCCATACATTTTTAAAACTACATTGATTTCAGAGAGGAAGGGAGAGGGAGAGAGAGAGAGAGAAACATCAACGATGAGAGAGAATTATTGATCAGTTGCCTCCTGCACACCCTCTACTGAGTATCAAGCCTGCAACCTGGGCATGTGCCCTTGACTGGAATCGAACCTAGGACCCTTCAGTCCCCAGGCCGATCCTCTATCCACTGAGCAAAACCAGCTTGGGCCCCTTCCTCATAAGTTTTTTCATAATTTATTTGGTGCATTTGCAGACTAATGTCAATAGGAAACGGTCCCCCCTTTTTTTTTTTTAAACTCACCAGATTAAGGTAAAATGTATTAAAATATGTGATAGTGCCACAAAAGAAGCATTATACCTATTTTTAAAAACAAGAACTAAATGAAATAATACTTCTGAGACTTTTAATTTGGATCATTAGATTTAGAAATCTCATAGTCCTAGTTTTAAGCTTTAAGTAGATTTACTGTGTTCCCTATTTAAAAAGAGGCACTGAAGAGGAGCATAAAGAGCGTAGGTTCAAATACAGCCTTAAGCATTTATTACCTTATAACTGTGGTCATGCTATTCCATTTCTTTACTTCAGCTTCCTCCTCTGTAAAATGAAGCAAATACCACCCACCTTAATGTGGTTTTGACGAGGATTAAATGAAATCCTACATGTAGAATTTTTTTTCACTTGTATCCACATAGAGATTCTGACATATAAGAAAATAGCTCTTCATTATCTTCTTTTTTTTAAATTGATTTTTATTTTATTTAAATTTAATAAATCTTTATTGTTCAGATTATTGCAATTGTTCCTCTTTTTCCCTCCCATAGCTTCCCTCCACCAGGTTCCTACTCCACCCTCTGCCCTTACCTCCCACCGCTCCCCCGTCCTTATCCATAGGTGTAAGCTTCTTATCCAGTCTCTTCCCGCACGACCCACTCCCCTTTTCCCCCAAGAATTGTCAGTCTACTCCCTTTCTATGCCCCTAATTCTATTATATTCACCAGTTAATACTGTTCATCAAATTTTTTATTCCCTTGGGTTTTAGATTCACTTGTTGATAGATACATATTAGTTGTTCATAATTTTTATCTTTATCTTTTTCTTCTTCTTCCTTTTCTTAAAGAATACCTTTCAGCATTTCATATAATTCTGGTTTGGTGTTGATGGACTCCTTTAGCTTTTTCTTATCTGTGAAGCTCTTTATCTGCCCTTCAATTCTGAATGATAGCTTTGCTGGGTAGAGTAATCTTGGTTATAGGTTCTTGCTATTCATCACTTTGAATATTTCTTGCCATTCCCATCTGGCCTGCATAGTTTCTGTTGAGAAATCAGCTGACAGTCGTATGGGTGCTCCCTTGTAGGTAACTGTCTTTCTCTTGCTGCTTTTAGTATTCTCTCTTTGTTTTTTGCTCTTGGCATTTTAATTATGATGTGTCTTGGTGTGGTCCTCTTTGGATTCCTTTTGTTTGGGGTTCTGTGCACTTCATGGACTTGTAAGTCTATTTTTTTCACCAGGTGGGGGAAGTTTTCTGTCACTATTTCTTCAAATAGGTTTTCAGTATCTTGCTCTCTCTCTTCTTCTGGCACCCCCATAATTCTGATGTTGGTACGCTTGAAGTTGTCCCAGAGGCTTCTTACACTTTCTTCAACCTTTTGGATTCTTTTTTCTTTTTGCTTTCCCGGTTGAGTGTTTTTTGCTTCTTTGTATTCCAAATCTTTGACTTGGTTCTTGCAATCCTCTAATCTGCTTTTAGGTCTCTGTATAATACTTATTTCAGTCAGTGTATTCTTAATTTCTAGTTGATCCTTTTTCATATCCTCGAGGGTCTCGTTAAATTTATCGGCCTTTTCTAGGAAATTCTTGAAAAACCTTATAACCGTGGTTTTGAACTCTATATTCAGTCGTTTACTTTCCTCCATTTCCTTCATTTGTGACCTGCCTCTTTGTCTCTGCATATCGGCTGCTTCCCTGAGTTGATGGAGTGGCTTTGTGTGCTAGGTGTCCTAGCAGGGCCCAGTGGCTCAGCCTCCCCAGTTACCTGAGGTGGACACTCTTGGTGTGCCCCTTTGTGGGCTGTGTGTGCAGTCTTGTTGTAGTTAAGCCTAGATTGTTGTTAGTATCACTGGGGGGAGTTGACCTCCAGGCCAATTGGCTGTGAACATCAGCTGTGTCTCCTTGCTGGGAGAGCTTCTGTGCTCAGCTTGGATGGGGCGGAGTCTCAGGGTGGAGCAGATGGCCTTGGTTTCCCGTCAGCCCCACCCTATGAGGCCCCTGTGTCTCAGTGTCCCATGGCAATGGCTGCATGCACCTCTGAGAGAAGGCTCTCCTTGAGTTTTGCCTGCTGCCAGACAGTCCAGTTTCTCCCCGAATGAGTCTGGGTACCCAAAAGTCTCACCCAGAACTGGATTTCAGTGCAGTCGGGAGGTTTTGTTTCCCTCCTGAACGAGACAGCTAGGTGCCCTCTTGCTGCCTGCCCTCTCCGTGCGCGCGGGTCTCCGCACTTCTGTCCTCCACAGCTCCTCTGGGTCTCAGTGTCCTTTTTCTTTCCTTCTAATTGTGGAATTTCCACTCAGCCAGCTTTCCGGTGGTTCTGGATTTTGTCCGCTCTGTCTTCCAGTTGCAGTTTTGAAATTGTTGTGTGAGGCAGCAGTATAGGTGTTTACCTATGCTGCCATCTTGGTTTCTCCTTCTCTTCATTATCTTCTAAGAAAATACAAATTAAAGAGTTATAGGATTTAGTATTAAAATTTTATGGTAAGGGTAAATATTAAAAATTCTCATCACAAAATTAATTCTGTAACTTTGGCGATAGATGTTAACTAGACTTACTGTGGTAATTATTTTGAAATATGTAAATATCAATCATGTACACATGAAACTAATGTAATGTGGTATGTCAGTTACACCTCAATAAAAAGATAAATTTTATGATCTATTTAAAATTATTAAGTATATTTCATATATATCCTTATATATAATACTCAAGTATTTCAAATATTAATACTTACCAAACTTAGAATTTTTTTCCTCAGTCTCATAAAGTAAGATTAAGAGGAAAAAATTGGAATAGTTCTCAAGATGAATCTATAAAAGGAATATTTCATAATGCTTGAAATGTTCTTTTTAGGATTCATTGCCATATTTATCTTACCTAATAATAGACACACATGTAAGTTGACTGTGCCTCCACTATGCCCACAGCCAATCAGGAGTGAGTATGCAAATTAACCCAACAAAGATGGTGGGCCTGTGGGCAGCTTGCACACACGCAGGCATGGAGCAGCCAGGGGGTAGGGCGGGACGCTGGCATTGTTGCCTAGGCAACAAGGTCCGATGGTTTTCCCGCTGTATCTGCCTCCCAGGGGTGCGCCTGTGCCAGCGGCTCCTACACGCGGTTCCAACCACTGAGGAGTGGTCAGACCCCAGGGCCACGGTCTCTGCCGAGAACCAGGAGGCCACTGCCCTGAGTCCCAGGTGAGAGCATGGCTTTGCCTCCTGCTTTTCAGACCCACCAGGACACGAGCAGAGCCCGGCCTTCATGGTCTTTCTGGAAGCAGCCTCCCGGGGCAGGTGAGCAGACTGGAGATCATGCCTCAGGCTCCGCGCCTTCTGCTGGGCAGAGAAGAGGCAGCTTGGCTTCTCCTCCTCTCCCCATTCTCTGTCCTTTCTAACCAGGGGCCTCACTGGGAACTTAACTTTCTTTCTTAAACAAGGGAATTCTGGACAATGATTGTCCAACCTCTGCAAACCCAGCGGGATAACACGTCCAGGGCTGGGGTGCCCCCACCGACCCGGGACCGGGCAGTGACTGTGCACAAGCACACACCTTTTTTTCCCACGGAAGTTGGACATCTGCTCAGAGAAGTCTGTGGAACAGCAGGGATTCTCTGAGCAGTTCCCGGGCATCTGGGACCAGTCCGCCTGCGAAGAGATTACGGGAGAAGGGTGTCTCTCTGCCTCAGGGGCTCCCAGCCAACCCCTCTGACACCCCCAACAGCGGAGTTTCCCATGGAAACCACAACGCAAGACGAGACCTGTATTTCCTCACCATTGAGCTCTCTGAGAAACTAAGAAAGAGGCTTCCAAAGCTGTGACTGTGAGCGCTTCACACAAACCCACATGACTGCTCCCCAGCCAGCACCCAGCGCCTGCTATCACCCACGGGTCTTCCATGTTCCGTTCATCCAAACCTATGACAGCACACCTCCATTGCTGCAAGCTTAGGGGACTGTGATGGAAGAAGGCACCATGACTGCTCTGGGGACACAACAGTGGGGCGACTCAGGGTCCAGAGAACTGGCTACATTCCCAATGCCCGGATCTGGTTACTGCGTGGGATCAAGGCTCTGACTCCCCAGGCTGTGCCTTCCCCGTAAGCTGTGCACAGCCCTGATGGGCACCGCACTGCTGGGCAGCACAGAGCAGATGCATGAAACCACCCAGCCCAGGAACGAGCCAGTCTCAGGCAGCTGGTCATGAACTGGCCACTGCAGGGATGGCCCTGCTGGCCGTCACATACTCAATTGCCTGCCGAGGTCCTGACTCTTTGGTTTGGGTTTGGTTCACTCCTCTTCCTCCCCAGTCCCCTATAGAGACCCGAACTTATATATATATAATCATCTGAAGAAAGAATGATTCAAAAATTTCCAAATTTAGCAAAATATGGTAAAAAATACAAACCCACAGATCAAAGAAGCTCAGTGAATAGCAAGCACAGGACATAAAGAAAGCTACATCAAGACACATAAAAATCATACTGCTCAACATCAATGATGAAAAGAAAAATCTTTTAAGTAGTCCGAAGAAAAGAGACACACTACACAGGAATAAACATAAGGATTACAAAATATTTCTCATCAGAAACAGTGTAAGGGAAAAGATAGTAGAGTGTTATCATTAAAGTACTCACAAGGGGGGGGAAATCCTTTCAATTTATAATTCTAGACTGAGTGAAATTATTTTTAAAAATAATTAAAAAATACTTTCATATATAAAAGATTGAATTTTCTTTATGACCAGCAGATTTGTAGTGTAAGAAATGTTAAAAGAAGTCCTGCAAGCAGAAATAAAATTTTACCAGATACAAATAACGATCTATGCCAAGAAATGGAAAACACCAAAGACAGTAAATGCATAGGGAAAATATAATAGAAGTTTCTTATTATTTAAATATATTTAAAGATAATTAACTATTTAAACAAATAATAATGTAATGTCAGTTTTATAACATCTGTGAAAGTAAAATACATGACAACAATAGCACAAAGATTGCCTGGGAAAAATGAAATTTTGTTACAGTGAAGTTTCTATACAAGAAGTGAAGTGGTATAATATCCACTTGAAGATAGACTGTGACAAGTTAAAATCCTATATAATAAAGAGCCATTATGCAAATAGTCATCACACCCTCATGCCATCATGCCATAACGGCTCAGACACTCAACACTGGGGAGAGAGGAATGGGGACCAGCCAAGCTGCAGCCTGGGAGAGGGACAAGCTGCATGCCCTGTGGTCCCGGGTGCCTGCAGCTGCAGCCTGGGTGAAGCCGCCTGCCCACGGTCCCCTGTGGCTGTGGCTGGCCTGGGTGAAGCCAGCCCAGGTCCTGGGTGCCTGTGGCTGGCTAGAGGGAGGGAAGCCCGGGTCCCAGGTATGGGGCGAGGCAGAGGCAGTTAGGGGCAATCAGGCCAGTAGGGGAGCAGTTAGGGGCGATCAGGCCAGTAGGGGAGCAGTTAGGGGCAATCAGGCAGGCAAGCAGAGGTGGTTAGGGGTGATCAGGCAGGCAGGCAGAGGCAGTTAGGGATGATCAGGCAGGCAGGCCGGTGAGTGGTTAGGAGCCGGTGGTCCCAGATTGCGAGAGGGATGTCCAACTGTCAGACATCCCCGAAGGGGTCCCCGATTGGAGAGGGTGCAGGCTGGGCTGAGGGAACACCCCCCTCTGTACATGAATTTCGTGCACTAGGTCACTAGTCTTTACTGATACAAAGGGTAAGTTATTTTTTGGTATTCACCTTAATCTTTATGTTTTACATTATATATTGTGATCTTGCTAAATTCACTTAATTCCAATAGTTTATAAATTCTTTTAGGTTTTCCAAGTAAATCATATTGTCTGTAAAAGTGGTATTTTTTGTATTTTCTTTCCATTCTTTATACTTTCTGTTTTATGTTCTTACCTTTCTGTACTGGCTAAGACTTCCAGGACCATGTTGAGTGCAAGTCACATTCTTCAGTCTTGGGAAATATTTTCAATCATTCACCACTAAGTACGATGTTTGCTATTATTAATTTTTTAAAAAATATATATTTATTGACTTCAGAGAAGAAGGGAGAGGGAGAGACATAGAAACTTCAATGATGAGAGAGAATCATTGATTGGCTGCCTCCTTCATGTCCCACACTGGGGATTGGGCCCGCAACCCGGGCATATGCCCTGACTGGGAATCAAACTGTGACTTACTGGTTCATAGGTTGATGCTCAATCACTGAGCTTTGCTGCAAGATACACTTTTGTAATATGAAGGAATTTCTCTTTGATTTCCTATTTTGTACTAGTTTTTTAAAAAATCATAATTGAATGTTAAATTTTATGTGCTTCATCTATTGATTTCTCTTGTTGATGTGGTAATTTTTATTGATTTTTATGTATTAAACTAGAGGCCCGGTGCACGAAATTCATGCGGGGGGGGGGGGGGTTGTCCTCAGCCCAGCCTGCACCCTCTCCAATCTGGGACCCCTTGAGGGATGTCCGACTGCCCTACTGGGATCGGGCCTAAACGGGCAGTCGGACATCCCTCTCACAATCCAGGACTGCTGGCTCCCAACTGCTCGCCTGCCTGCCTTCCTGATTGCCCCTAACTGCTTCTGCCTGCCAGCCTGATCACCCCCTAACCATTCCCCTGTCAGCCTATTTGCCCATAACTGCCCTCCCCTGCAGGCCTGGGTCCCCCCCAACTGCCCTTTCCTGCAGGCCCGGTTGCCCCCAACTTCCTTCCTCTGCCAGCCTGGTCACCCCTAATTGCCCTCCCTTGCTGGCCTGATGGCCCACAACTTCCCTCCCTTGTAGGCCTGGTCCCTCCCAACTGCCCTCCCCTGCTGGCCATCTTGTGGTGGCCATCTTGTGTCCACATGGGGGCAGCCATCTTGTGTGTTGGAGTGACAATCAATTTGCATATTACTCTTTTATTAGATAGGATAGAGGCCTGGTGCATGGGTGGGGGCCAGCTGGTTTGCCCTGAGGGTGTCCCGGATCAAGGTGGGGGTTTCCTTGGGGCATGGGGAGGCCTGGGCAAGGGGCTTGTGGTGGTTTGCAGGCTGGCCTCACCCCCCAGCAACCCAAGCAGAGGCCCTGGTATCTGGGATTTATTTATCTTCTATAATTGAAACTTTGTAGCCTGGAGCGGAGCCAAGCCTCCTGCTTGCTCCATGGCTGCAGTCATTTTTGTTGAGATTTCTTTATCTTCTATAATTGAAACTTTGTAGCCTTGAGTGGAGGCCAAGGCAGGCCAGGGCTGCCGAAGCTTGGCTTCCTCCATCGCCGGGGGCAACTCAAGCCTCCTGCTCTCTCCAGCTCCTTGGCTGCTGCCATTTTTGTTGGGATTTATTTATCTTCTATAATTGAAACTTTGTAGCCTTGAGTGGAGGCCTGGGCCCGCCAGGGTGTGCGGAAAGCTTGGCTTCCTCCATTGCCGGGGAAACCCAAGTCTCTTGCTCGCTCCGTGGCCGCAGCCATCTTGGTTGGGCTTAATTTGCATACTCGCTCCTGATTGGCTCGTGGGCATGGCTTGTGGGTGTAGTGGAGTGATGGTTAATTTTCATATTACTCTTTTATTAGATAGGATTACTTTTGCATTTCTGGATTAAACCCTCACTTAGTCCTGATCAATATATTGATTGATGTGATTTTTGCCAATATTTTACTTAGGATTTTTGCATCTGTGTCAACAGAGAAGTCTGTAATATTTCTTTCTTGGACCTTGCTGTCTTTTGTTATCAAGCTTATGCTTTTTTTAGAAAACACATTTGGAAATGTTCTCTATTTTTCTACTCTCTGGAACAGTTTGTGCAAGATTGATATTATTTCTTCCTTAATTGCTGGTAGAATGTATTGTTGAAATCATCTGGGTCAAGAGTTTTCATTGTAGGAGTGTATTTTTACATTACATAAACTATTTAAAACATATAGAAAATTTAACATAATTTTAGTTCACATATATATATCCACTAGTTAGAATCTACTGTTAACATTTTGCTATGATTGCTTTATAAATAGTCTTTTAGTGGAGTGCATATTTAACATAATAACAGATACTTTTGAGTTTAAAGCTACCATCTTACTATTTGTTTTATAATTTATCCACATGCACTATATTTTTCCTCTCAATTCTTACTTTCTTTGATTCAATCAAATATTTTAACTATTCATTTTGTCACATATATTAGCTTTTAACAGCTATCCTAGAAAATATTAATTAATTAAATGTTTTTGTCATTTAGTTATAATTTTTGTACTATGTTTTTAAACATAGTTAATTCCTTATAGTGCATTTAAAATATAAGCATAACCAATGGATGCAAGACACTGCAGTGGGGGGTGAGAGCATATACTGGGTGGTAGGGGAGGCCAGGGAAGGCCAATGGTAAGAAGAAAAAAAAAGGAGACATATGTACTACTATTTGTAATACTTTAAACAATAAAGTAGAAAAATTAATTCTGAAAATCAAGTTTCCTAACATATTTTCCCACATTTTATTTTGTAGTTTTGTGAGTACCAGAATAGCACAAACATGTTTCGGAATAGTCTCAAGATGCTTCTTACTGGAGGGAAGTCAAGTCGTAAAAACAGATCAAGTGGTAAGTGACTAGGCTACATTTATTTGGTATGATATTTTAGAAAATTGAGTTCTATTAGGGATCTGAATTAATACTAATATTAATACTACAACACTTTATTTGTTTATTAAATGGCTTATTTAATTTAGAAAAAAAGAAAGTTTATATTCCTATAGGCTATTATACTCTATTAAGAGGTAGGAACACTTGAATACTTACCAGGAACAGTCAGGTAAAAAGAAAAGTATGTGAAGAGAAATATTAACTTCTAATATGTGAAAGAGTAATAATTCTGTGCACTACTTATTAAAAACATTCTAGACGTAAATTTATTTTTTGAATTAACATGTGAAATTATTTTAGCCCTAGACACTCTGAGGATTGAGACTATAAAAATAGGAACTGTCCTTAAAGGGTTATATAGAAAGTGAAATATAAATTGAAGATTTCTACAGTCACTAAAATAAAGTTTATAAATTTTTTTTAAGGAACTAAGTAGTTCCTGGGCTTTCATGATAAAAATAAACCTAAAATTTACATATTGGGAGAAATAGTGAAGAAAAATATACTGAATGATTTCTGTTAATGGGTTGTAGATATTTATTATATTCTTTTAATATTTTCAATTTTCTTATTTTTCTGCATTTTACAAGTTTACATTGGTGGTATATTCATTATCATTCATTTAAAACTGTTTTTAACTCCCCTTGTGATTTCTTCTTGACCCATAGATATTTAAAGGATAATTGTTAATTTCTAAACAGTTGATAGTTTCCTGGTTATCTTATTATTAACATAGCTTTGACTGTACTGTTATCAGAGAACCTAGCCTATATTATTTTTTAAAATATTTTTTGAGATTTGCCTTACAGCTCAGCATATGATCAAATTTGGTGAATGTTTTGGATGCACCTGAAAATAATGTGGATTCTGCAGTTATTGGGTGCAATGTAGGTCAATTTGGTTAATATTTTATATCCTCACTTATATGCTCACTTATTTTTAAAAATATTTATTGAGAAAGTTTTCATTAAATCTCACACTATGATTGTGGAACTGTTTAGTTCCTGACACTTTTGCTTTATGCATATGGAAGCTATCTTACTATATCCATTGAAATTTAGAATTGTTATCGCTTCCTGTTGAAATGACTATTTTACAATAATGAAATGTCCCTCTTTATTTCTAATATTGCCTTTTGTCTGAAAGTTGATTTTGTCTGATACTAGGATGACTATCCCAGCTTTCTTTTGATTGGTGTTTGCAAGATATGATTTGTTCCATTCTTTTACTTGAAACGTTTTTATATGTTATACTGTTAATAGCATATAGGTGAGTTTCCTTTTTTATTCATTCAGACAAGTCTTTTAAGGGTAATGTTGGTTCATCTGTACTAATTCAACCAATGTTATATTTAGGTTTAAATATAACATATTACTATGTGCTTTCTTCCTGTCCTACCTGTTCTGTGCTTTTTTCCCCCTTTTATGCTTTATTTTGGATTGGTCAAAAATTTTTTTATTATTTTCTATCTCCCCCTATAGACTTGGAAATTATATGCTATCATAATTCTTTCAGTGGTTACCTTAAAGATTTAAACATCAATCAGTTTGATATCAATTAGTACTTTTACCCTCTTCTTGGATAATGAAAGAACTTTAGATTCTTTTCACCTATATGTATTTTAAACTCCACAAGACATTAATATTGTTGTTTTATGTGGCCACTGTTATTTAGATTTACCCAATATTGACCTTTTCATTCTTTTTTACATCCCTCATTTTCTAGATGGTATAACCTTTCTTTTTGTCTGGAAAACACCCTTTATAATTTCCTTTAGTTGGGATTTTCTTGTGGCAAATTTCCTTTAATTTTGTCTATCTGAAAATGCCTTTATTTTTCCTTTACTTCTTACAGAATATTTTTGCTAGGAGTAGAATTCTAGATTGACAGTTTATTTCTTTCAGATATTGTTCATTGTCTTCTGGCTTCTTGAATTATTTTTGGTGAGAAGTCAACTGTCAGCTTAATTGCTGCCTCTTTAAAGGCAATCTGTCTCTTTTTCTCTTTGTTTTTAGTTTTCTAGATTTATATTGATGTGCCTAGGAGTGTTTTTCTTTTTACCTATCCTTGTTTGTTTTCTATTTATTTATGTTTGTAGGGTTTCTTGAATCTGTGGCTTGATGTCTTTTAGAGTTTTGAAAGCAATTATCCTCTCTTCAAATTTTCAATTAAAAATTTTCTCTCTCTTCTTTCTATACATTTGGTAGACCATATGCATATCAACTATGTCTCTTATATTCTCTTTCTATTCTTTTGTCTCTGTGCTTTAGTTTATGCTGGGTATTTTATTTTGATATATCTTACAGTCATGATTTCAGTCTTCACTAGTATATAATCTATTCTTAGCCATATTCAGTTCTTAATTTTAGTTTTTATATATTTCAGTTCTTAAACTTCTTTCCATTTGCTAGTTTGATTTTTTTAAATTAGAAGTAATTTTATGATTATTGAAAGGTTGCAACAATAGTATAAAGAACTCCACAGATTCACAGATTATTTATTTTTCACTGCATTTGCTTGATCATTCTCTCTATATACATACACACACACTCTGTTTTCCCCTCTCCCTCATGCCACCTTCTTGCTCACTCACTTTAAAAAAAAATTACTTGAGTCTGGCCGATTTGGCTCCATGGTTGAGCATTGAGCTATGAACCAAGAGGTCATGATTTCCAGTCAGGGCACATGCCGGATTTCAGGCTCAATCCCCAGCAGGGGGAGTGCAGGAGGCAGCTCATCAGTGATTTTCTCTCATCATTGATGTTTCTGTCCTTCCTCTGAAATCAACAAAAAGAATATTTTAAAAACTTTGTGCTTTAGCAGTTACAAATTAATATATTCTAGACTTTTGACTAACTACTGCTTTAGTAGATATATCATTTAATTCCACACATGTCAAAGCTCTGTAGCATTAAAGCTAATTCCTTGGATTTACTAGGTAGTTAATGATATCAATAAGGATTTGGGAGTGTCTTATTCTAGTATTTATTTTTTCTCTGTGGTTTTTCTTGTCTAATGTTTATAATTTAGAGTATAAATTAAATAGTGGTTTATATTTTGTATGGAAAGAACCCTATTTGTAGAGAAGCAGTATGTTTTTTCAAACATACTCCAAAGCAAGAATTTCAAACACAAATAAATTGTATCTTAAAATGAAAAGTGTATTTATGGAATGACATCATTAATGTTTTTATCATTACAGTTTTTTCTGTAGTCATTAATGAGTAATTGGATGACTATTTTGTTCTTGTATTAACTTTGGATCATGGCTGGCAGGGGGGTTAGAGAGGGACAACCAAACGACTGAACAGCAGGCTGCGTGGGGCAACTAGGCCAGCAAGGGGGGCAGTTGGGGGCAACTAGGCAAGCAGGGGGGCAGGTGGGGGCGACCAGGCCAGCAGGGGGGGCAGTTGGGAGTGACTAGGCCCGCAGGGGGAGCAGTTGAGGGCGACCAGGTCGGCAGGGGGGGTCAGTTGGGGGTAATCGGGCAGGCAGGCAGGTGAGCAATTAGGAGCTAGCAGTCCCAGATTGTGAGAGGGATGTCTGACTGCTGGCATTGAGGGGTCCTAGATTGGAGAGGGTGCTGGCTGGGCTGAGGAGATCCCTCCCCCATCGTGCACAAATTTCGTGCACTGGGCCTCCAGTGCAAGTAATAAAAGTTCAAATGTGCTTCTTTGATATAAGTAATGTCATTTGGTATCATTTTCTCATTGTTTTGGTAAAGCATCAGTTAGGTATGAGGGGGAAAAATATTGTCAATTTCAGGTATTCAAGAACTCAGAAAGTACCCTAAGTATAACACAGCTGTTAGGAGCAAAATAAAATTACTGACCAATTACTTTGCTAGAAGTCGTCTTCTAGCAAAATAAAAAATAAATGTGAGGAAGGCAGGAGCTGCAGAATGAAAAGCAAGCAAAACGAATAAAACTTATAGTTAAATATAAATGCTGATAAGGTACTGCAACAAGTAGAATTTATTCCAGGAGCGCAAAGATGTTTCTATATTAGAACATTAACAGAAGTTTTTAAATTAGAAAAAAATTAAAAACCACATTATTGTATCATTCTATTTGAAAAAAAGCATTTTATAAAACTGAGCAGCCATTAAAATAGAAAAGGGTGCTTTAAATATAAGGAAAAATTTTCACCTAATCCAACATCTAAACATCATACTAAACAAGGAAATGTAGCGGCAAGTTCTTAAAACAGAAACCTTTAGAGATTTCTCCTGTTACCACTCTTTTTCAAAATTGTTTGGAAGGTTCTAGTATACAATTAGGACAAGAAAATAAAATGACTAGTATAAACATTGGAAACGAAAAACAGTCATTTTTATTTTAAAATGAGGTAAAAATCCCAGAGAATCTAGTAAATATCTACTAGAGACAATAATATAATTTGGCAAGGTGATTGGTACTTTCAGCTTTACCAGTATTTACTGATTAGAAATGTAAATGAGGAAAAAATTACATTCACAATGATAATAACCATCAAATTCTCATGAAATTTGAGAGACCTAATTGGAGTTGGATAAATGGAAAGACATATCATATTTCTTCTGGGTTTACACATAAAGTAAATTTTCTTTTTCAAGTCAATTTTTAGTTTTCCATTACTATTGATACATAATATATTAGTTTCAGGTGTACACTCCAGTTATTAGACATTTTAAAACTTACTAAGTGATCATCCCCCACAAAATCTTATACCCACCTGATAACCATGAATAGTTATTAGAATACTAGAAGCCCGATGCATGAAATTCGTGCAAGGGGCTCGGCCTCTGCTACCACAGCGGCTGCCTCCTCTACCTCAGCCCTCCCGCTCACCGTGGAGGCCGCCTTGTGCCTGTTAGCCCCAGCTTTGTCCGGAAGGTCATCCAGAAGGACTCCAGTCTAATTAGCATATTATGCTTTTATTATTAAAAATTATTGACTATATTCCCTATGTGTACTTTATACCCCCATGACTATACTATAACTACTAATTTGTACTTCTGCTGCTAAATCCCTTCACCTTTTTCGCTTATTCCCCTAACACCCCTCCCATCTGGCAACCATCAAAATGTTCTCTGTATCTATGAACCTGTTTCTGTTCTTCTTGTTTATTTTGAATTTTAGATTCAATTGTTGGTAGATATCTATTTATTGCTATTGTATTGTTCATATTTTTTTATCTTTTTTTTTTCATTCTTCATCATAAAGAAGACCTTTTAACATTTCATGTAATACTGGTTTGGTGGTGATGAACTCCTTTAGCTTTTCCTTGCCTGGGAAGCTTCCTCTCTACCTTCAATTCTAAATGATAGCTTTGCTGGGTAGAGTAATCTTGTTTGTAGGTTCTTGCTGTTCAACACTTTGAATATTTCTTGCTGCTCCCTTCTGGCCTGCAAAGTTTCTGTTGAGAAATCAGCTGACAGTCTTATGGGAGTACCCTTGTAGGTAACTAATTGCTTTCTCTTGTTGCTTTTAAGATCCTCTGTCTTTAACCTTTGGTGTTTTAATTATGATGTGTCTTGGTGTGGGCCTCTTTGGATTTATCTTGTTTGGGACTCTGTGTACTTCTTGGACTTGTATGTCTATTTCTTTCATAAAGTAAGGGAAAAGAATAAATGAGAATAATCAACAATGAGAAAAACAACTGATTTTGGTGGAGGGTATGACTTCTAAGGTATTAAAATTAACTATAATTATGTGGTCACATAGTTAAACTAGATATGTCTAGGACAGAGAGCCAGGAAAACCATGGTATTAATGAGGTAGGAGCATTATTGCTACTTCATTTTGTGGAACTATCAAAGGCATTGTAGGATACATTTCCATTATGACCAAAAGATACCTTTTAATTTTTCAAATAATCAGGGTCTGCCCTTGATTGAGACCTGAGCTGGAGATATAATGGAGATGTTAGATTTTATGTTTTCTTGCATCATTGTATTCCCTTAAATGCTTGGGGTGCTGATCCTTCTGTGTTTAATGACTTGTTCCTGATGGATCATTTCCTTGTGTTTTCTAAGGTTTCTTTATAAGTTTATCTCAGGTAGGAATTGCTTTGTGTGGGGATGATGTACTGTTGACTGTTGCATTGGTATCACAGGCCATGGATTGATGTTTTTAAAGCTTTTTATTGTGTTAAAATATATATAACATGAAACTCACCTTTTTTTTTTTTTTTAATTCTCACCCAAGAATATATTTTCCATTGATTTTCAGACAAAGTGGAAGGGCAGGAGGAGGGAAAAAGAGAGAGAAGAATCAATATGGGAGAGACACATTGATTGGTTTCCTCCCTCATTTGCCCCTACCGGGATCTGGGATTGAACCCAAAACCGAGGTACATGCCCTTGACTGAGAATTGTACTTGCAACCCTTTGGTCTGTGGGCTGACGCTGTAACCACTGAGCACTGGCCAAGTTTGAAGTTCACCCTTTTAACCATTTAAAAAAAAATTCTCACCTGAGGATATGTTTTTTTTAAAATTGATTTTAGAGAGAGAGAGGAAGGAGGAGAAAGAGAGCGAGATAGAGAGATAGAGATAGAGAGAGAGAGAGAGAGAAACATCGATCTGTTGCCTCCTGTACCTGCCTGGACCCGGGAGCGAACATACAACCTAGGTATGTGCCCTGACCAGGAATAGAGCTTGCAACCTTTTGTCACCTGGGACAGTGCTCCAACCAATTGGCCCACCTGGCCAGGACTGTTCCAGATTACCTTTGACTTCATTTCCTGTAAAATAACTCTTGTTCACTTTTTTCCAGCCATATCAGCCTTCTGCTTTAGGAGTTTTATGCTTGTTGTGCCCTTAGGCTGGAACGTTAGCTTCCTTTCTTCATTGGGGACTTAATTGAGAAGTCACCTCCTTGAGGTCTTTCCTGGCTACCAGATTTAAGACTTTAGCCCCTTTTTTGTATTTGTCCTTTTATTTTGTCCCCCCTCTTATATTGTGACTCTTGCAATTATCACTATCTTATTATTTATCTTGTTTTTCTGTTTTGTTATCTGTCTTTCTAACTATAATACATTCTCTTTTCCACTGTATTCTTAGCACAAGATTGGCACATAGTAATCACTCAGTAATATTGTTTCATGAATGAATGACATTTTAAGGAAGATAACTCTGGCATCAGTATATAAAATGGACTGGCGTCCGTATATGAAATGGACTGTGATGAGTAGAATTTAGAGATGATGAAAAGGCTAAAGGACTAAAGAGGATATACAAAGAAGATATTTTTGAGGTAAAATAGAAAGGATTTAGTTATTAGAGTGGCTAAGAAAAGGAAAGAATGAAGGCAATAATTAGTTCTGAAATTTCTGGCTAGAGAGTGGCTGATGTGACATTGCATTATTCCACACCCATATTAGGTACAAAATGATCATATATTAAATGAATAATTATCCAGAGAAATTACCTTTTGTACTAAATTCTGCTTTCAAATGTAATTTATTAACTCCATGGTTTCTTTCCATTCTTCTGAGTCCTTTCTAATTTACCTTTGTTTAAGCTTTGGGATTATACTTCCTCTGGACTTCAGGACAATTTAATGTTATAAACCCTTTTAGCAATGCACTGCAGTATTTCGCCCTAAAGATTTATTTCCATGGTTATCTACTTTCATAGTTTACTGTTTCCATCTACGTTGCTGAAGAAAGAAGCCAGAGAAAGCTATGTAGGGTTAATGCTGTCAGTACAAGCCCTTTTGTGACTATGTAATTCTTTCAAATTTAAAGGAAGTACTTTTCATCTTCTGTTTAGTTGCTCCTTATCCTCAACTTGTACAAGTTGCTTGAAATTTAAAATAGTGATTCCTTAGTAGATTAAAGTTCCCCTGATAAGATTGTCTTTGATTATTAATCCAAGATTATATATTTAAAACAATTTTTTAAAACACACAAACATAAACCATGGAGCCCTGGCTGGTTGGCTCAGTTGGTTGGAGCAGCATCCTGTGCATCATAGCATGACAGGTTCAATTCCTGGTCAGGGCACATACCAAGGTTTCATGTTCAATCCCTGGTTAGAGGCACATGTGGGAGGCAACTGATCAATGTTTCTCTTCCTTTCCCCTCCCCCGCTTCTTCCCTCTCTCCTGCTCCCCCTCTCCCCTTTTCCTCTCCCTCTTGCTAGGGTTCTTTTAACTATTTTAAATCTTCTTACTTTCCATATAAATTTTAAAGTTTCTATCTATAAAAAAACACACCCTCTGGAATATTGCTTGGAATTGCATTAAATCTATAGGTCAATTGGAATAAAATTGAAATCTTTATCATATTGGGTCTTTCAGTGTATAAACAAAGGTGTTTCCATTTATGTGAGTCTTATTTGATGTCTGTCGTCAGCATTTTGTAGTTCCAGCATACATTGTATTTGTTTTGTTAGGTTTATACTTAAGTGTTTCCTTTTGGTCAAGGGCACATGCCTGGGTTGTGGGCTCGATTCCTAGTGAGGGGCATGCAGGAGGCAGCCGATCAGTGAGTCTCTCTCATCATTGATGTTTCTCTCTCTCCCTCTTCCTTCCTCTCTGAAATCAATAATCATATATTCAGCCTGGCTGGTGTGGCTCGGTGGTTGAGCGTCAACCTATGAATCAGGAGGTCAGGGTTCGATTCCTGGTTGGGGCACATGCCCGGGTTGCGGGCTCCGTCCCCGGTGTGGGGCGTGCAGGAGGCAGCCCACCCATGATTCTCTCTCATCACTGATGTTTCTTTTTCTCTCTCACTCTCCCTTGCTCTCTGAAATCAATTAAAAAAAATAATCATGTATTCACATTAAAAAACAAACAAACTACTGTTGGTAGTATTTTTAAAGTTTTGGCTTTTAATTGTCTACTGCTAGTGTATAAATATATGTAAAACTATGATTGATTATTGTTTTTTGACTTTGTACTATGACCATGCTGAACTCATGAAGTTCTGAGAGGTTTTTGTTTTGTTTTGTTTGTTTTTGGTAGATTCCTTTGAATTTTTAAAGTGGACAATAATGTCTTCTGAGAATAGTCAGTTTTATTTCTTCCTCTTCAGTCTGTACGAACTGACTAGTTTCTAGTAAGATGGTGGCTAAGAGTGGTGAGAGTCAGTGTTCTTGTCAGTCTTGGACCACTAAGGATGATTGATGTTGATGGTAGATTTTTTTTTATCAAGTTGATGTAATTTTCCTGTATTTCTAATTTTTAATCATGAATGGATGTTGAATTTTAAATGCTTTTTCTACATCAAGTGATCTGATCATGTGATTTTTCTTCTTTGAACCATTAATATGTTGGATTACACTGAATGATTTCCAAATATTTAATTAACTTAGCTTTCCTAGGAGGATAAACCCCTCTTGGTCAGTGTGTGTGTGTGTGTGTGTGTGTACATTACTGGATTTGATTTGCTAATATTTTGTTGAGGATTTTTGTTTCTATGTTCATAAGGGATATTGGTCTGTAGTGGGTTTTCTTTTTTTTTGTAATGATCTGATCTACTTTAACTGCATTAGAGTAATGTCATCTAATGAGAGATTTTGTGTAAAGTTGGTGTTTTTTTTAATATTTGGTAGCAGTAGAATTCATTGAAACCATTTGGGCTTGGAGATTTCTCTTTTGTAAAGGGTTTTAAACCACAGACTTAGTTTTTTAATAGTTATAGAAATATTCAGGTTACTGTTTAGTCTTAGGTGAATTTCAGTAATTCTTATTTGTTAAAAGGTAAAGGTCTGTTTAGAATGAGAAAATCAAGGTTTGCTACTGACCAGCTACATGACCTTGAGAAAGGTAGTTTAGCCTTAACTTTCGTGGTCCTTAAATTGTTCATCTGAAAAATCTGAGTTAGACTTATTTGTCTTCTTTAAAGTTTCTCAGAGTTTTAAAATTCTCTAATTCTGGTAGGATAAGAGTGTATATGTTTGAAAGGATGGTGAGTCTCTGTTTCTTATTTCATCTGTCAATTTTCGAAAATTGGTTTACGTAGATTCACTTTGCCTTTAACATGTCAGTTCCATATTTTCTCCTTATAAATGGTTTATTTGTTGATGAAAAGGTATGGTTAGAGGCAGACCTCTTTCTGCATTTATACATGATATACTGTGTTATTTGAAAAAATTATTTTCATAAGCTATGCAAGAAGATGTAAGCCAGCCACATGTTAGTTTTTAATGTCATTCTTTCTTGAAAAAATTTATCAGTTTAGAATTTATAAAATGTTAGAAATAAGTTTCTCTTTTGGTAATTATCCTTCTGAATCTTCATAAGTTGTGATTATTCTTCAGATTTTAAAAGTCATTCATTTTGGCTACTTAATAGAGACTATTTCTATGTAATTATTTTATGTAAAATTCATTTTTAAAAGATGGCACATTGTTGTGCATCCTGTTCATTTATTGGGTTAAAGCAAAGTGAAACTAGCATACAGATCTGCTGCTGAAGGAAACATTAAGTTGCAGGCTGCAGCTGGAGGATTTTACGTAGGCACCTGTGGGTTTGAGTGCGTTCAATATACAGACTGCAGTAGGAGGCTGGCACTGCCTCTGCTGACTCCAGTACACTCCTTCACTGCTGTTCTGCTGAATTTTCCACTGTCCAGAAGACAGACAAAATGGTGCAGCAATTTCAGGGCATGGGAAAAAAATAACCGTCAATATGACTCAAAGGTGGGTTTGCTATACTGAATGGCAGAGCAAACTGTTTAACGAGATTAAAAGCTTGGATATAGTTCAGTATGTCAGATATCCTTAGCTGTTTTAATATTTGATTGTGGCCATTTAAGAATGAAAATATATAGTTTTGAAATCTGCATGGCTTCTAATACATAGAGGTTTCGGGTAAATTGCATGTGTAGCATTAATAAATGCATGCATGGTAGCTTATGAATAGTTTATTTGTACTATATGTATATGTGTAATGTGTATACATGTACACACATTTGCATATATGTGAAGGGTTTTTCCTATTAAAATAGTAGAGAGCATTAGTAGAGCATTCTCTGGTGAGGTGGCAAATAAGTAGAATGAACACTGGAGTTGGCACTTATATTTTATTGATGACTATAATGCAGTGAGTTCGCATTACACATAGTCATGATTTAAATGATTACCTCTTTTATGAAAGCAAAATGTTTGTAAGAATGGCCATGTTGTAGACAGTGAGTATAAAATAAGGAAAGTAGGACAATTAAAATTTCTCTCTCCTTGGTTTTTTAATGCTCACTCAAGACATTTTGTCATTTTAGAAGTACAGTATAAGAAACAATTGAACACCAAGTAGAGAAAAACATGGAGGTTTAGTTTCCCATCCCCTCCCAGAAAGCACTTTAGTTATGTACTCATATATTTTGGGTTTCGGTGGCAGCCTATTACTGGGGAGCTGTCCAGTTGAAACAAGATATATTTACTTAAGCCACACCCAACAGATTCAGGTTTTTTATGCATTCAGGCACTATTTTAATCCTGTGCTGATTTGAACCATCATATGTGGGATGCTTTTGAGTTGTAAAAAGAAAGAAAATACTAGATTCACAGGTTCAGCTTAATGTATTCTTAAATATCTGAGTTATATATTAATAGCACAGAACAACTATATTTAAGTTATGCAGCATTAACTCATATATATATATATATATATATATATATATATATTTTTTTTTTTCCCCAGTACAAGTGTACTGCAAGTATTCTGATCATATAAGTAGCAATGCTGCTGGCATACTATTTTTTGGTTAGTATTTTAGGTGTTAAATTGGGGTATGACATTTAAAGTTCAGATTTTCTTATTTGAGAAAATGTTTGTCCATTAAAATGCTTCACTGAGTTTTTCTGTGCTTTAAAAAATAGCAAAATATTAAACCAGACTTTAAAATCTACTTGTAATGTTTTATTCTATACTACTGACATGTTGTGTGTGATAAGAATTAACAACTCTATGGCTGTTTGCCACTGTGTTGGGTTAACTCACCCACTCTACTGTAGACAGAAATAATAAGAATCAGCATTAATCTTAGTAGTCTGCAAATTGTTCATATTCTATATTTTCAAAAACTATTTCTTTTAGACAGAGCAAATCCACTCTCTCTTCTCACCCAAGAGAAAACAAATTATCCACTCTCTGTACTATTTTCCTTTGCTTTTATTGAATAACACAGAAGTCTCGTTATGGGATTTTGTGACAGATTTAGTGGCCATAGATTGCTAACCATAGATTGAAATATGCTATAATTATTAGGATGTTTTATGTATCTAAAATGTTATATAACCCTGATGGAATGTTGCAGATGAAACAAAGAAATCTGATTGGTTCCTCACAAGACACGGCAGCCTTGAAATCCATTCTAACCAGAGGCTTTACAGCAGCCTGATGGTTAGTTGGCATCACAGTAAAAACACAAATAAGCCTTGGAGATGGGGAGGGGTTTGGAAGAGAAATTGAAGTTGTTAAAACACTTCAGCAATTCTAATCTTTGAGCAGTTTATTTCCTTGCAGGTTATTTTTTTCCTCTTAGCTTTTTTTTTCTTTTTTTGCTTATTGTTACTTCAAGAGAGTGTTATATTCTCTTAAGTTAACAAACTTTTAAAATAGTATTATTAAATGAATTGCAAGGGAACCCTAAAAGGGATTTTATGATAAGTGATAGAATGGGTTAATGAATAACATAATTTCAGAACTTATTAATAATGGATGAATAGGACTTGTGTGGGGGGAGGGAATATGTGTTGGAAAAGAGTTCTGAAGAACAGGACACTAATCGGAACTCTTTGGCTCTACCCTTCATCATTAAAATTGCATGAGATAATGTGTTAGCTAAGACTTCAGTGATGCTCGGTGAGGGCACGTTGTTACAGACATTCAAACAGCAGCCTATTGCAAGTCAAAACAGGTGGAGAATTGTTTGCTGTCTGCTAGCTATTAGAAACACCCTTGAAATGTAAGAGCAATATATGTTAGCTTTTTATTTATTTATCATTCTTGGCTAGATGGTCTGCTGGAATATAGTTGTAAATTACAGTATCCAACCCTTTTATAATTTTACAGAAAATATTTAAAATACACTTGTAGTTCATTCTATTAAAATTTGAAAATTCTTATACTTAAACAATAATAGGTCAACCTCATTTACAGAATCTGGGGGGTGGGGTGGAAATTACTGTGAGCAGGAACGAGTATTTAAGAAAATAAATTATATTGAAAGGAAGAAAAGCATCAAAATAAAACATTTAAGGAGTCACATATAATGTATAGGCATAGTCTGATAAAAACCAATTATATCTTTAGATTCCATTTCTATGCTTATTTTCTAAATTATTCGATATGCTAATAGAGTCAGGCTGAAGGCAGCTGGCTGCTAGTGTTACAAGCAGAAAACAAAATGGCTGGCAAGGATTAGTAAATTTGCGATAGAAAGCTCGATGCAATTAAGATATCTTTTGTTGAAGGAGAATATTACAAAGTAAGTTGATGAGAGGATGATTGTTATATGAGATGCTTTTGACAATAAACCTAATTTATTAAAGAAAATGATAAATAATCTATTACTGCATAAAATCAAAAGATTTTATGCTATAAATAGAGTAATTCATTTTCAACTAAGCAGTAAAAAACCCCTCTTGTTAATATTCATTTAACCATTACTGACTTCGCAATTCTAAGATCCAGGTAGTTTCTGAGGGTATTTATGGATCTTTCAGATTAACAGTGTGGTTAAGAGTAAAAGAAATAAAAATAAATATATTAGAATAAGGGGGGAAATTTAGAGGTAAGTTTTGGGGAATTTTATTTATTTATGACTCTTTTAGATTAGCATTAGATTTATTTATGATTCTTTTAGATTAGAATCATTTAGAAGGATAGAAGAAATAGAGTGATGGGAAAATTTAGAGATAAGAATGAAAATATAGTTTAGAAAATGACAAATCCATATATTTGTATATTAATAAAAAATTTTTCTCTCTATAACCATAAACCTTTCCCATGGATTTTTTTTACCAATTGTTGAAAGATTAAATGATGTTAACATTGGTGATAGGCTCAGACAGATTGAGAGAGGAATTGTTAATTACTTAGGTTGGAGACAGCACATTAGCTCACTTGCCTATCACAGTGTAAGAAGGCAATGTGGAATTATTATCTCTATTTCTCGAGCACATAGTATGATGCTCCAGCACTTAATGGGTATCTAGTAACTGATGAATGCATAACAGCCAACACTTTGTGTGTGTACAAAGACACACACATACATAAATATATACATAATTATACTAATTTAATTTTCACAACTTTATGGGATAAATTTATTTATTAATTTTTATTTATTTAGTAGATAGAGAAACAGGGACAGAGGAAAAAAGTTAAAGGACATGACCTAAGTCATACAGTAAGTGTTGGAGCCAGGATTTGTACTTGTGTGGTCCCGAACTTTTGCTCATCTTTTCCTCCAGGAACTGAATATTAAGATGTGTTGGTATTCAACAGTATTGTTAGCCCTCAGGAACATACAGTATGTATATTATCTGGCAGAAACTGCAGAGCAGAGAAAACCTCTCTACTACATCTCTTCCAAAATTGCTTTAACGGACATTTTGTTTTCTAAAATCCTTTTTCTATCACTTAGCTATAGCTGATGGTGCATTATCATCAGCTAATGTAGATGTCATTTCTAAGAGCTACTTAAAAGCTCATAGCAAGTGTGTTCAGGAAACACTTGGAAAACACATGAAGCTTTCTGTGCTCCCCAAAATGGCTGCCAACATATAATGAGCCATCAATTCCAGTTCATTAGAACTTCTGAATATTTCCTATCCTTCTCTTTTTCTTATTTTAGGATATCTTCTTTTGTCACTTAAATTACCATGTCTTTGGTCCCAGGACCCTTTAGTCCATTCTATATTTTGCTATAAGAATGAGTTTTCACAAATATAAATTCCCATAACTTTCAGAATAAAATATGGCATATTTTTCTCTAATTCTCGTTGTTATTACCATAGCTTAACACATGTAGAAAGACATAGATAATTCAGACTCATACAGATTTAGAATTTGGCAAAAAAATAATAATAATTAATGTTTGAATCTTCTTTATCAGAGATGAAATATCTCAGTATAATTTATCCATGAACAATTTTTTCCTTTTTTTTTTTATTGTTTTAAGTATTACAAATAGTAGTACATATGTCTCCTTTTTTTCCCCCCCATTGACCTCCCCCCGGCCTCCCCTAACCCCCAGTACATGTCTTCACCTGCCCATCCTCCCCCCCCCCCCAGTGTCTTGTATCCATTGGTTATGCTTATATGCATGCATACAAGTCCTTCGATTGGTCTCTTACAGCCCCCCTCGCCCAACCTCCCCTGTCTTCCCGATGTAGTTTGACAGTCTGTTCAATGCTTCTTTGCCTCTGTATCTTTTTCCCACCATTTCTTTCCTTTAAAAAAATTTGCCTCTGCAGACTAGAAATAAACATATAATAACAAAACAACAACAAAAAAATGTTTGAGTCCCAATTTCAATGTCCAACAGTTCTAAGTCCCCGTTTCAATGTCTAACAGTTCCTTATGTATACATGTCAGCAATGGTATCTGGATGGTGGGCACATGGTGGCAATGCAGGTCCGACCCTCTCTGGTTTGGTCCTAGGCAACCTGCAGAGGTGCACAGCTGCTGACTGCTCAAGTGGCAAGCATTGTCAGCGTCTTCCATCTCTGGACTGCTTTTCCTCTTGTCTTCGTGGTTGGAGCAGACTTGTCAATTCCTCTCTGTTGCAGGAATCCACATGGTCTTGGAGTTGTTTTCTGAAAATATACAAACATATTCTCGACCACAAGTTAATAAAGGAATCTTTTCTATATAATTGATTTGGGATCCTTTTTATTTTTGCCCAAATGATTTTCCTTTGTCTTATTTAGACACCATGTTTGTTTTTCATGGCCGTCTTGCTGTTAGCATTACAAATGAAAATTAATTTTGTAAAGTAGAAATTTTCTAGATGTAATTTACTTATAGGATATTTTTCCTTACATGATATTACCCTACTATCCCCCCCTTTTTTTTGATTAATGGAGGTTTTTGTAAATTTTATAATGCAGTCTTGATAACTTTAAATTTAATTTTTTTTTTTTTTGCCCAAAAATATGACTGCTTTAGGTTCATTGCATGTTCAGGAATTTTACCATGAGATGAACTACCAATAGAAATTTTAGTTATTACTTTAAGAACAGCTTTTTGTCCAGTACAATTAACTTTACTTGAATTTTCACTTATTTCAATTTGCCTATTTAAATTAATCTGAAAACTCGATTACTATTTTACTGTCAAATTTAATACTCTACCAACAATCTTAGTTTACCCTGTAAATATTAGTGGGAAGGATTATTTGCATTCTTGAGTGGGCCCTGAGCGTTCCTGATGCTAGGCTGAATTTAGATATAGGGCAGCTGCTGTCAGCCAAGTCTCTTGTCTGTTACCTGGGTCCCGATCTGAGCTTGGCCAAGTCTCTGTCTGTCACCTGTATCTCGATCCATGAACAATTTTTAGTTTAGTATTGTGTGTGTGTTTTAAAATTTATTAAGTGGTATCATCTCTGTATCATTCTACATCTTGTTTATTTTGCGCTTGCTGTGTATAGACTTGGTTTATTTCTTTTATATATTGTACAGTATTCAGTTTTAGAGTGCATTTCTTTAATCCTTATTCTCCTAATAGAAATTTGAGTTTATTTCAATGTTCATTTTGTTTTATGTTATTATAAAAAATGCTGCAGTGAATATTCTTGCACACATATAAGAGTTTTCCTAGGGACTATATCTAGAGATGGAGTTGCCATGATGTGGGCTATTTGCCTTTTCACTTTTACTATGTAATTCCTCTCCTGTGTTACTGTACATATTTACACGCTTCTTTTTTTTTTAAAAATATATTCTATTGATTTTTTACAGAGAGAAAGGAAGAGGGATAGAGAGTTAGAAACATCAATTAGCTGCCTCCGGCACACCCCCTACTGGGGGATGTGCCCGCAACCCAGGTACATGCCCTTGACCGGAATCGTACCTGGGACCCTTCAGTCTGCAGGCCAACGCTCTATCCACTGAGCCAAACCGGTTTCAGTAATTTACACGCTTCTTAGAAGTGTTTGAGAGTTCCTGTCCTGCTATATCCTTGCCAACATTCAAATGGTCAGAATTCTTTATTTTCCCCATGTTATACTGATTTAATTTCTGGTGAGGTAGAATATCCTTTCATGTGTTTATTGACCTTTTATATTTCCTCTTTTAGTACTAGCCTCTTCATATCCCATATGCATTGTTTCTCTTGGGTTATTTATCTTTTTCTTATTGATTTATGGATATTCTTTCTATGTTCTAGACAGGGTTCAGCAAATGGTAGCCCATGGGTCACATCTACCCACCACCTATTTTTGTGCAGCCTGTGAGCTAAGGATTAATTTTACATTTATTTTAAATGATTCAGGGAAAAGATCAAAGAAAAATGTCACAACAATGAAAATTATATGAAATTCAAATTTCAATGTCCATAAGTAAAGTTTCATTGGAATGCAGCCACACTCATTTAATTACATATTGTTCATGGCTGCTTTTGCAAGACAGTGGTAGAGCTGATTAGTCACAGCAGAGAACATACAGTCTGCAAAGCCTAAAATATTTTAGTTTTAGTTTTTTGCAGAAGTTAGTAGACCCTGTTCTAGGTTGATCCTTGGTATGTGATGTTTTTGCAGATCCCTTCTCTCCTCTCTGTCCTGTCTTAAACTTTGCTTTTGGTTATAAGACTGAAACTCTCAACTCCTGTTGAATGAAGTGTAAAATTTTTTTTAAATTCTTTATTATTTAAAGCATTACATATGTCTCCTTTTTCCCACATTCCTGGCTGTTCCCACCCCTCTTCTGTCTGTGTCCATGGGTTATGCTTATACAAGTCCTTTGGTTGCTCTCTTACGCACACACACACACACACACACACACACACACATACACACACCCTTTCCCTCTGAGGTTGGATGATCTGTTTGATGCTTCTATGTCTCTGGATCTTTTTGTTCAGTATATCCCACAAATGAGTGAGATCATGTGATATTTATCTTTCTCCAACTGGCTTATTTCACTTAGCATAATGCTCTCCAGGTCCATGCATACTGTTGCAAATGTTAAGAATCCCTTTTACAGCAACATAGTATTCCATTGTGTAGATGTACCACTCATCTGCTGATGAGCAGTTAGGCTGTTTCCAAATCTTAGCTATTGTAAATTGTGCTGCTATGAACATACGGGTGCATATATCCTTTCTGATGGGTGTGTTTGATTTCTTGTGATATAGTCCTAGAAGTGGGATTACTGGGTCAAATGGGAGTTCTATTTTTAATTTTTTAAGGAAACTCCATACTGTTTTCCACAGTGGCTGCACCAGTCTGTGTTCCCACCAGCAGTGCACGAGGGCTCTTTTTTCTCTACATCCTCACCAGCACTTGTTGTTTGTTGATTTGTTGATGATAGCCATTCTGACAGGTGTGAGATGGTACCTCATTATCATTTTGATTTGTATCTCTCAGATGATTAGTGACTTTAAGCATGTTTTCACATGTCTCTTGGCATTCTGTATGTCCTCTTTCGAAAAGTGTCTATTTAGGTCCTTTGCCCATTTTTTGATTGGGTTGTTTATCTTCCTTTTCTTAAGTTGTATGAGTCCTATAAATTTTGGAGATTAAACTCTTACCAGATATAACATTGGCAAATATGTTTTCTCATGCAGTGGGCTTTCTTGTTTTGTTGAGAAGTTTAAGATTTTAATGTATTCATATTTATTACTCTTTCCCTATGTTGTTTCACAAATCTTTCCTGAGAGATTGCAAATATATTATCCTATCCTATCTAATAAAGAGGGAATATGCTAATTGACCATCATGCCCTCACAAAAGATGATGGCACCCACAGCCAATAAGGAGGGAATATGCTAATTGACTTCCACACCCTCAAATATGGTGGTGCTCACAGCTACAAGATGGCGCCCAGTCCCCTCAGCCCTGCCAGGGTGGCAGGCATGCGGCATGGACGGGCCCGTCCCCAGGCGGGTCCGGCTGCTCCACACGCCTGCCTCCAGAGTCTCCTAGTCCCCTTAGCCCCCCAGCTGCCCAGGGCCGGCCTGAGGCACAGGCAAGCCTCAGATGGCAGCTGCTCAGCCTCCCAGGGCTCACCCGAGGCACAGGCAAGCCTCGGATGTTGGCTGCCCAGCTGGCCATGGCCAGCCCGAGGTGCAGGCAAGCAGGGCCACCCAGGCCCCCCCCCCCCCCCCCGAGGCTCAGGTAACCAGGGCCGGCCGAGGCACGCGCTGCCAGCATTGGTAGCAGCAGAGGTGTGATGGGGGCATCGCCTTCCCCTGATTGCCAGATCACCTTCCGCCCCTGAGGGCTCCTGGACTGTGAGAGGGAGCAGGCCGGGCTGAGGGACCCCCCCTCCAGTGCATGAAAATTCATGCACTGGGCCTCTAGTATTTTCTTAAAATGGTTAAAGTTTTGTTTGTTACTTTCAGATTTTTTTTCCAGGTTTTTAGCACATTTTGATTTTTCTTTTTTCGTTTACTATTTTTGTAATAGTATTGTGGTGTGAGAAGGGGATCTATTTTTCTCATATGGAGAAGGCAGTTTTCCTAACTTGTTGAGTAGCCTCTCCTTTCTTCAGTATTTTATAATGCTACTTTCTCACATATAAAGTTTCTTTGCTTACATGCAAGTCTGTTTTCAGGGTTCTTTGTTCAGTTCTTTCCTTGTGCTTTGATTAAATATTTTTATATTCCACTTGATCTTAATGATTCCTACTATTCAACTACATAGTCATTATTATATTCATGTTTCCTACTTCCTTAGGAGAAAGATACAAAATTGTAATAATGTAGTAAGAGTCTTACAATGACAAGTTTTTGAATTTTGTATATTACATATACCAAGGTCATGTTGTTAGCTTTAATAGCATTTTTTCTTTAAAACATTTTTATCTTGAATTTTTATTTTCATTGCCATCATTATTACATCCACATAATACAGTAAAGATTAGGTGCTTACAAGTTCATGTTATTATTCTAAGGACTTTAAAAACATATTTACATATAAACAACAAAGTAGTATTTAGGCATAAAGAATACATAAAATATAATTTACTTGAAAAAATTTAAGGCATATTTAGGTAATATGTTTTTTGTTACTTTGGTTTTTAATTGAGTATCATTACATTTAAATATACTTAGTCAAAATAGAAAGATACTGTGCCTTTTCTTGGGGATTGGAGTGGCGAGGGGGAGATTTAACTTTTAGTCTCTTAGTAGCATTTTTTTTTAATCTTTTTAGGCAGTAAGAGGAATGAATATAAGGGTTTAGTTTATTGTGGAGTATTTAACATAAAATAAAAAATCTCTAATACCAGTCCTTTTGAAACTTACCCACATATATGAAAGTATTTTGGGTGAAAACCATCTTATTCTGACTCTCCAGATATATAATGGTTGTTTCTCAGGTTTTTGTTCTAGATACTCTGAGTATAGAGGTCAAGAACTGAAAGAAAGCCAATATAAGGAAAAAAAGGGAGAGCTAGTTAGAAATGAGCTGGAAAAGCAGAACCTTATGGACCATGTTAAAAATTTTAAATCTATTCTGATGGGAGATCATTTAAACATTTTGAACATTAAATGAATAACTATTAGATTTCTATCCTATATTATAAAAGGCTAATATGCAAATAGACTGAATGGCAGAACAACCAGAACAGCTAAACAAATGGTTGCTATGATGTGCACTGACCACCAGGGGGCGTGCGTGGAATATGGTGGGCATTGGCCACTGTGGAGCAGGGGAGGAGGGGGGCGCCAGACAAAGGAAGGGCGCTGGTTGCTGTCATTGGGGCGAGCCTCTGGTGGTTACTGAAAATTCTTTGCTCCTGTGCACTGCGGTCCCACCCAGCTCTCACATCCACTGCCGGCATTGGAGCCAGAGCCTCCACTTGCACCCACTGCCAGTGCTGGCTCCGCTTGCACCCACTGCCAGTGCTGGAGCCACTGCTCGCATCCGCTGCTGGCGCCCAGCTCCAGTCCCAATCACTTGGCGCTGTCAGCAGGTGCAAGTGGGGCTGGTGCCTTCAGCACATGGGAGCAGCCGCAGCAGGAGTGGGGCTGCCGGCAGAGAGGGGACTGGGGGCTATGGCAGGAGGGGCCGGGCAGGGGCACAGAGGATGGGCCGAGACCCACCCCTGTGCCCACTGCAGCCTTGCTGGCCACAGTTCCTTTCAAGGTGCACAAATTCGTGTGCTGGGCCCCTAGTTTCTAAAGAATTAGTTGCTTTGGGAATAAACGTTTAGAAGAGTGGATATAGAAATGGATGCAGGTTGGAGATGGAGATAGGTGGATGGATTCAAGAGACATTTAGGAAGAAAAATCAATATTATTTGGTGATGAATTCATTGAGATGGGGAGCTCTGATAGAGTATATCAGGTTTGAAGGGGTGAGAGGAAAGTTAGAATTTTATGTTCAGATATTTTGAGTTTGAGGTATATTTGAGACATTAAAGTAGAGATTTTAAAAAGGCAGTTGTTATAGATGGACCTTTCCCATCTATTATACTCAATGAATTGGGAGCTTCCTAGTATAATAAAGAATTTAAAAGTGAAACATAAATATTTGGGTTGAGAATTGAAAATCATTACAGAACTCTCATTTGAAAATGGCATTTGGTTTTCAGAAAAAAAGCAAAAGATTAAATAATTTCACTTCTGGCTGTTCATGTCGTCCCCCCCCCCCCCCCATCTAGTTCTAAATCTAGAATTAATGAGGCACTAAACAGGGGCTAAGACTTATTAAATTCCCGGAGTGTTTAAAGCAAGAGGGAAACCATTATGCTTCAGTGAAGTCAGGCAAAGAGTAGGAGATGAAGTCAGAGAGGTAGTGTAGTGTTTTGATTTAAGGACGTAGAATTTTATTCTTATTAAGATGAGACATCTTTGAAGGGTTTTGAGGAGAGGAGTGTTTAGATCAAATCTGTGTTTTAACAGAACCATTCTGATTGCTGCATTAAGAACAGATTGAAGCCAGGCTGGTGCAGAAGCAGAGAAACCACTTTACAGACAAAAGTTGGCTTGGACCAGGGTGGAAGTAGCAGTGTGAGAAATAGTGTGGATATGTTATGAAGGTACAGCTGACAGGATTTACTGTTGTATTTTTTGTGCTAGTGTGAGGGGAAAGAGGATTAAGGGTGACTCCTCCAAGGCTTTTTGACTTGAGTGACTAAGAATGGAGTTGCTGTCTTACAGAGATGAAGATTGTGAGAGGAGCAGGTTTATGGAAGCATAGTATGTTAAATTTTGAGACAGTTGCTTGATATTCAAAGTAGAAATGTAGGAAGGCAATTCCATATGTATTGGGTTAGTTCATGAATAAGGTCCAGCTAGCGATATAAATTTGGGAACATCAGCATATAAATGAAATACAAAGCCATGAATCTGTTTGAGATAACCAAGGGAATGTAGCAGGGGTCCTCAAACTACGGCCCGCGGGCCACATGCGGCCCGCTGAGGACATTTTTCCGGCCCGCCAGGTGCCGCTGCCTGTCCTGCTTAGCAGCCGACTCGTCCCGGGCCCGCAGTGCTCATAGGAATTTGTTCATATATTTTTTTTTAAACTATAGTCCGGCCCTCCAACAGTCTGAGGGACAGTGAACTGGCCCCCTGTTTAAAAAGTTTGAGGACCCCTGGTACATAGCAAAGAGTCAATAAGAAAACTGAGCCCTGAAATACTACAACATTGAGAGTTTAGGGAAAAATATCAAGTCAGGGAGACAAAGAAGAAGGAGCCACAGAGGTAGGAAAATATGGTGTTTTGGAAGGTAAGTGAAGAGAGAAGTGACTAACTGCATCAAATGTTGTTGATAAATTAAAAAATAAGAAAGCTGCCCAATCGGTGCTGCTCAGTGGTGGAGCATCAGCCTGTGAACCAGGAGGTCATGATTTGATTCCTGGTCAGGATACATGCCCAGTTTGTGGTCTCCATCCCCTGTGGGGGGTGTGCAGGAGGCAGCCAATGATTCTTTCTCATCATTGATGTTTCTATCTCTCCCTCTTCCTTCCTCTCTCTCTAAAATCAATAAAAACATATTTAAAACAATAAGAAAATGGAGAACTGACAATTGAATTTAGCAATGGATTTTATAGGAGATCTTAAAAGTGTGAATTTTCTGGACTGGTGTGGGCAAAAGCCTGATGGGAGTGGCTTTGAGGAAGAAAGGGAAAAGAAAATTGATACTAGTGATTAGACATAACTCTTTCAAATGGGTACAAAGTCTTTGTAGTTCTGCATTCCAAATACTCATTTTTATTCTCAATGTTCATGCATTTATTCAGGATTTCTATTTCCTGGACTTATTGCAGTAATCTCTGCCTTTAGCCTGTGACCCCATAGTGCCAACTTATGTATGCTTGCCAAATTTATCTTTTGAGAACACTAATTTTTTTTACCCACACTTAAAACATAAAGTTCAAATTGACCATCATGAATAATGATTATGCTTTTTGTGATTATGCTTCTGCCAACTTTTCTGCTTTCATATCCTGCCTCTTGCCTATAGTTCTGTGCTCGGTCCATTGCCAAACTCTTTGAATTTCCCCAAATGCATCATGTTCTTTTATTTTTGCCTATCTTTCCAAATAAAATCTGGTACTGTTCCTAAACATACCTTCTCAATACTTTAGCAGCTATGGCATCCCTGAGATACAGGTCACTATGAAGAAGAAGAGGATAATCTAGCGTTCAGAATCTTAGGAATCTTTTCATCCAGATGACATCATCATCCTGATGGTGTAACTGAGAGCCCAGCTGAAAGGAGTACACTTAGATTAGTTTACTGTAGGTTAAACCCTTCTCCATATTACACAATGTTATCCCAGTTTAGTTCACAAACTCCCAAAGTCACCGAAATAAAGCGCTATCAGTAATTATATCAGAGAGTGAATCTGTGAATGTAACCTTTGTCCTCAATTTAGAGATCACATCCTTCTGTACCATTAGGACCTTTTACCTACAGCATCTGTCTGTCAACACTGGAAAATTTCAGATAGATCTGGTTCATCATGATACCATAGCACAACTTAATCTCTACTAATATTTCTAAATTTTGGCTACACATTGTGATCATTCATGGAGTTTTAAATATTTACGCTTGGGTCTCACTCACAGTGATTCTTATTAAATTGATCTGGGGGATAGCTTCACCAGTAGAATTTTTAAAAATCCCTGGATTCCTAGATCATCTAATGTGCAGACAAGATTGAGACCTATATGTATCTTCCTCAGCATCCAGTTTCAACAGATAAGGATAAAAATAAATTAAGTATGTATATGTGTGTATATATGTACTTAGTATTGCTTTTTACCTGTTGTAAGTTTCTATGCTGGACTTCTTTTCAAAGCTCCAATTTCACAGAACGTTAAAAAATTATAAATTGACAAAACAAATAAACTCAAAATTCCTTCTAGCTTTATCGTTCTGTGAATCTACTAGTATGTAGTGCTTATGTGTAGAGATATCTGTGCTTACGAAGAAACTCCAAAGAACCATGTAGAGGAAATTGTGAAATTAAGCTCAAATTTAAATGACTATACTGAGTAACCAATGTGAGGGGAAGTTTGAAATCAGATTATTTCAAATTCACCTTGAAATATCTTATTTCTTTGTTCTCCAACTATACGGTTAGAGCTCTCTAACATGTTGCTATATGGTTGTGTATAGATGTGAAAATAAACTATATGTATTCCCTTTTGCAAGGAGGTGATATAGAATGATGGAGAAGAGATCATTGAGATTGATGGGGAGGATAAGATCATAGTACTTTGGATTAATACTGCTTGTGTTTTTTTTTTTTGTAGTAAGAGTTTGGATAAAAATAAAAGGAAAACACTGAATTCTTTAAACTATGTCTCAAACCTGATCAATACTACTTATTGTTTTTTTCTTGAATTTGATTTGATTTTATGAATGCATTAATTTTACAGCTGCTCCTTGACAAAATTAAGACAATTTTTTATAGTACCCACTTTATACAAGACTCCAAGTTGGCACTGAAAATATTATGAAAAGGGCTTTCAAAGGCACACTTTGAACATTTTACAGTCCAGATATAGTCATATAAATAATTAACTATTATACAGTGTGATAGTATTGTAAAACAGGTATGTATAATGTGCTATGGAAGCACAGAAGAAGGAACAATTAATTTTTTCTGGTAGGCATCCAGAAAGTCTTTATAGAGAAGATAGGAAATGACATTTAAGTAATCTTTTGGTAAAAGGATGTTGTTCATTGTGATTATGATAGGTGAAGATTCCAGTTATCATTTAATAAGTGTTCACTTAGTGGCAAATGGCATGCTATGTTTTATGTACATTACTATATTTGTTTCTCACCATAACTCCATAGGGTATTACCATGTTAACTCATAGATAAGGATGCTGGGGTACAGAGAATTTAATTTTCCTAAGGTCTTATAAATAATAATAGTTCAATGATGGAGTCCAACTCCGTGTGATAGATACCCAACACCATTAATATACATTAAGTAGTCTTATTATATTGTCAACTGGAGGTATTGTTAAGTACATTTTAGGTAAAGCAAAGCAGTATAAATAAATTGATGGAGGCCTTATAATACATTTCCTCTTTAAATATCATCAGGTAGTTTGGTGCTGCCTTAGTATAGAAAAATGCATTATTTAGGATTTTATAGTTACATGTAACAAAAAATTTGACCTATAATTGCTTACCCAAGGGGTTAGCAAACTTTTTTTGTAAAGGGCCAGATAGTAAATATTTAAGGCTTTGCAGGCCATGGAGTCACAACTACTGAACTTTGTCATTGTAGCACAAAAGCAGCCATAGACTGTATATAAAGGAGTGATCATGTGTGCTACTAAAACTTTATTTCTGGACACTGAAATATGAAATTTGAATTTCATATTTTTATGTGTCATAAAATATTATTCTAACTTTTTTTTTTCCAGTTACTTAAAAATGTAAAATTCATTCTTAGCTCACGGGCTGTCCAAAATAGGTGGCAGGCCAGATTTGGCTTGTGGACTAGTTTACTGACCTTTGGTTCATATGATGAAGAGGATTTATTGGATTATGTAACTGTAGTCCAAAGATAGGGTACTTTTCTTTAGAAATTCAGTGTCAACAAAGACCTTGATATCTTCCATATCTTTACCCTAATTTTCATAGTGTTAACTTTATCCTATGGTTTATTTTCCTTGTATTTACAAGATGGCAGCCATAATATCCAGGATCTCCATGGGCTGTCTTTCATGTCTAGGGAGAGACAAGACCCTTTCCAGAAGCTCTTCCTAATGTCTCATGAACTTGATCCTTTTAGGTTTCACTCCTACCATGCCACAGGAACCACGCTAAATCATGTACATTGACTAAATTTAATAATCAATTCTTAGTCTTTATATTACTTGACCTATCAACATCTGTTCTTTTTCAGTCCATAAAACCCTTTCTTTTCTTGACTTCTGTGCTCTTTAGTTTTGTTCCTATTCTCCAGCCACTACTTCTTTTTTTTTTTTTTTATAACTATATTTTATTGATTTTTTTTTTACAGAGAGGAAGGGAGAGGGACAGAAAGTTAGAAACATCGATGGGAGAGAAACATTGATCAGCTGCCTCCTACACACCCCCTTACTGGGGATGTGCCCGCAACCAAGGTACATGCCCCCGACCGGAATCAAACCTGGGACCCTTCAGTCCATAGACCGATGCTCTATCCACTGAGCCAAATGGGTTAGGGCCAGCCACTACTTCTTATTGTCTGCTGGTTTATTATCATCCCCCAGCCTCTATATGTTGGATTCAGCCCCAAGGTTTGGTTCTCTAACTTCTCTCTCTTTGTGTCTTTTAGCTATACTCTTTTCCTTGGGGATGTCATACAGTTGAAATAAGATTTATGTACTGATGACATGTATGTCCATCTCTGCTTATCTAAGGCATCTCAAACTTAGTATGTGTAAAACTGAGCTCCAAATACTCTTCTCATCCCCAAACCTATTCTCTCAAAGTCTTTCCTATCTCAGTAAACTGCAAAAACATTGTTTGGGTCCAAAATATTTGATACCCTTGACTTCTTTCTTTCTCTTCCGCTTAGATTTTCCTCACTGTACTTCAGAATATATCCATAATCTGACTACTTACACTGTGCACTTAGCCCAAGTGTTCATTCTCCTTCTGGACTTTCACAGCAGCCTCTTAATCCCTCTCTGTCTGCTTTTGAATTCTCTTCCCCGTTTTGTTCCCCCATCCCCATCTTAATAGGTGTTGTTGTTGTTATAATAGTGGGCAGTGGAGAGTCTTGAAAAGAATGCAGAATTTTGAAACCAGACAATTTTAATTTTAGGATTGCTACTTACTAACAGTGTGCTTTTGGGAAAGTCATTTACTTCTCTGAGTCTGAATCTTACATTTAAAATTGGCATATTTGTTTCATAGAATTATTATTAGTATTGAATGAGATAATGTTGTAAAGACCTTACTGCCACTGTACCCAGCAGAGAATAGATACTGAACAAATTGTGGTTTCCTTTCTTTTCTAACCCTAAGTAGATAAGCTGGGTTTTTGTTTGTTTGTTTGTTTGTTTGTTTTCTGGCTATCAGAGTGCTAGGAACATGTATGTACCTCTTTATACGTGGCCCTTGGCTAATAAACAAATCTGGCTTATGTTCCTGGTAGTTCTTTTGCATTTTCTTTAAGTTCCATTTATGTCCACCGAATCATGTCTGTCCTTGTTGGCATTAAGTGTATACTATTCATATCTGAATAGTAACACTTTAATACATACATTTGTGCCTGTGTGTGTGTGTGTGTATTTGTATTCCATTCAGTTTTAATACCTCCCCACCCCTTCTATTAGGGTCATATATTTAAGTTCATAAAGGAAGATTGAAGACAACTTCCAAATTTGAACTCAGAAATCTAATCTAATATTTATTCTAGCTGAGAACACTAAAGATGGGTTTGAGCTGACATATTTAAAGTCACTTAAGTTGTTTATTTTTCAACTATAATGTTTTGATCCTGAATTGAAAAGAATAAATCATTTAAAGTATCCCTTACTTGCAGGAAAGAAAACATTTTTCTTGGAATTGTTTAGTCACTTTCTTATTTGACTTCCCCTAACTTAATTCCTTCATAGGAAATCATTAAATACTGAATATTCTCTATAAGGTTGGTATTTCTTTATTAGGAATGTATTAGTGCTCTAATACACCTGAGTTGAAAGCTGTCTATCCTATGTGGTAATTCTCCTGTGACAGGACTCTTTGAAATAATGGGAATAAAAAAATCTATTAACAATGTTTTTCAGTATTAAAGATATGTTGTTTTATATTATTTGCTGATAATAACTCAGTAAGCTGATAAAAAAACAGATGGTCTCTGATGATTATCTCAAATCCAGGAAATCTCAGCTCTGATTTGAGAAGTTAGTACTTGAGTTGGACAGTCAGGTCTTTCCTTTATTATTTCTGTACCTGTTACATCAGTGGGTTTTCCTCTCTTAAGTTCACAATATAGGGTGGAGCAAAAGTAAACTTATAGTTGTGAGTATGCGCGTTTATTCTTGTATTATTATTTATTAACTAGTGGCCCTGCGCACAAATCCGTGCGCGAGTAGCTTGCTGCCACTTGCCTTAGCTGGCCGCCCGCCCACCGCCATTGTAGCTCTCTGCCGCTTGTAGCTCACTGCCCCGCCCTCGTGTAGCTCTCTACTGTGTGTAGTTCACTGCCCCACCCTACTGTAGTTCTCCCTCAATTGTAGCTCGCTGCCCCGCCCTCCTGATGATCGATCATTACATATCATGGTGTAACTGCCATTTGCATATTGCCTCTTTATTATATAGGATTATTCAATTACTAGGGGTCCAGTGCATGAATTCGTTCACCTTGAAAGGATCTGTGGGCCACGAGACTGTAGTGAGCACAGGGGTGGGTTTCAGCCAATTCTCTGTGCCCCCACCTGGCCCCTCCCGCTGCAGTCCACTGTCTGCTGACAGCCCTGCTCCCACTGTCACTGCTCCCACATGCTGACGGTGCCGGCCCCACTTGCACCTGCTGATGGCTCGGAGTGATTTGGGCTGGCGCTGTCAGCAGGTGCAAGCAGTAGGTGCGAGCATCGGCTGCTGCCCTGATCACCCCTCAGGAACAGGTGGAGAGGAATAAGCCCTCAGAGGTGATTGGGGCCAGCAGCCACTGCTCACACCCACTAGCAGCAACAGTGGGTGTAAGCGGCGGCTCTGGTGCCAGCTGTGGGTGCAAATGGGGCCATCACCAGCAGCGGGTGTGAGCGGTGGCTGCTGCCCTGATCGCCCCTCAGGAGATGGGGGAGGTGGAGAAGCCCTGAGGGGCGATCAGGGCTGGCAGCCGCTGCTCACACCCGCTGATGGTGTCGAGCGATCGGGGCTGGCGCTGGGCACCGGCAACGGGTGCGAGCGGGGCCAGCGCCAGCAGCAAGTGTGAGCGCCGGGAGGGCCTGTGGCGCGCACAGGAGCAAAGAATTTTCAGTAACCACCAGAAGCTCGTCCCGATGACAGGCCCCGCCTTGGTCTGGTGCCCCTGCTCACCTGTTCCACCATCCTGCCACGGCCAATGCCCACCATGTTCCGCGCTCTGCTGCCAATGCCCCCATGTTCCATGCATGCCCCCTGGTGGTCAGCACATGTCATAGCAACTGGTTGTTTGGCCTAATTGCATATTAGGGTTTTATATATATACTAGAGGCCCGATGAACGAAGATTCGTTCAAGAACAGCCCTTCCTTCCCCTGGCTGCCAGTACCGCCTTCGCTCCAGCTGGAGCCGCCTTTTTGCTCTGGCCCGGAGCCACCTTTCTGCCTTCCTACGCTGCCCAGAGGCCCGGAGCAGCTAGGGCGGTGGGGAACACTTTCATTGTCACCATGGCGATGACACAAGCGTCCTGCCCCGCCCCCGGCTTCTCGGCGCCTGCATATGCAAATTAACCGGCCATCTTCATTGGCTTAATTTGGATACTCACTCCTGATTGGCTGGTGGGCATCGCGAAGGTATGGTCAGTTTGCATCTTACTCTTTTATTAGTGTAGACTAGAGGTCCAGTGCACGAAATTCATGCACTTGGGGGATGGGGGAATCCCTCAGCCTGGCCTGCACCCTCTCGCAGTACAGGAGCCCTCAGGGGATGTCCATTAGTCGGACATCCATAGTGCTGCCATCACTGCACTCACTAGCTGTGAGCCTGGCTTCTGACTGAGCGGTACTCCCCCTGTGGGAGTGCACTGACCACCAGGGGGCAGCTCCTGCGTTGAGCGCCTGGCCCCTAGTGGTCAGTGTGCATCATAGCAACTAGTCATTCCACTGTTCAGTCGATTTGCATATCAGCCTTTTATTATGTAGGATAGATTTTCCATAAGAACAACTGTAAACCTTCTTTTACCCCACCCTGTGTATTTGTAGTAAGTCTTTAATTCATGTTTGGTGAGTAAATTCTAATTTCACAGATATAGTCCTGCTATACCTTCTACACTCCCCAGTGAGGAAATCTGTATTATGCAAATGACTTGCTCTGTGTCTACATTGTCAGGTCTTATAGCCACTATTACATACTGTAATCTTTCTGTTTTAAAACCTTCATCAATTGTATGTGTAATTCTTATTGCCAGTCCTTATTTTGATGTGTCTCTAGTCACTTTGGTTACCCAATGTGGGCAACAATATTTGGTTGCCCAATGTAGGAAGAGAACAATATTTCCTAAATTCTTGCATGTTGACAACAGCTTGTCATTACTCTTTATAGTTAAAGGTAAATTTTATTTGATGGAAAACCTTCAAATATGTCTTTGTGTATTTTAAATATATTATTCCATTTTCTTCTATTACTTTTTTCTTATAAATCATATGATGTTTTGCCTAAATGCCCAAAGGATTTTTTCTCCTTTTTTCTTTAAAGTCCAGGAATTTTAATAGAAAATGCTTTGGTGCCTTGATCTAAGTTGATTGTCTCAAATACACATGGTGTTCTTATATGTAATTTCACATAGATATATGTATATGTTTGTGTATGTATACATGTATTTACACAGACATATAACCATATATATTACATATACATAGACATTTTTTTCCTGGCAAGCTTTCTTAAATTCTAGTTTATATATTTGTCCATTTTTTTACTTTGGTTTTCTTCTTTAGGGACTCTTATTTTTATTCATGTCTGGATCTTTTTTGCTTATTTCCAACATTTGTCATCTTGCAAATCCTTTTTAATCTCTTTCTTCTTTTAAAAACTAGAGGCCCGGTGCATGAATTCATGCATGGGTGAGGTCCCTCTGGGTGGCCTGCAGGGATCGGGCTGAAACCCACAGTCCAATACCGCCTGTAGCTCCTACCTGCCACTCCTCATCCTGGCCCCACTGTGCCTGCTGGCGGGTCGCATCCAATCAGTCCCAATAAGGAGAGGCTTGCGCTGCCGCAGCAGCCCTCACCAGACATGAACCCTGTGTCTGGTGCCCTCCCAAGGGGAGTGGCCTGCAGGATCGGCTGAAACCAGCTCTCTGACAACCCCCAAGGGGTCCTGGGTTGCGAGAGGGCACAGGCCAGGCTGAGGGACCCCACCAATGTACAATTGGTCCGGGGTGGGACCATGGGAGGGCTTGAGGGCATATCTGGCCCATCTCGCTCAGTCCTGATCGACTGAACCCCAGCAGCAAGCTAACCTACTGGTCAGAGCATCTGCCCCCAGTGGTCAGTGCACATCATAGCGAGCGGTTGAGCAGCCTTAGTATATCATTAGCATATTATGCTTTGATTGGTTGTTCTGCCATTCGGTCTATTTGCATATTACCCTTTTATTATATAGGATAATTTTTAAAGATTTTCATTCTTTTACCTTGTGTTTTTTAAATATTTTTTTGTGTTTATTTGCTCTTGTGTTTTTTAATAGTTTAGTCTTCATTACTGAAATGATTTTTGTGGTTTTTTTTTCTAACTAGTAGCCCTGTGCACGAATCTGTGGCAGTAGCTTGCCAGTAGCTCACTGCTCCAGTAGTTCTCCGCCTGCTGCCCTGCCCTCCTGTAGCTCCCTCCTTCCCCCGCCCCCCCCATAGCTTGCTGCCCTGCCCCCTCCTATAGCTCTCCGCTGCCCACTTGTAGCTTGCTGCCCCACCCTCCTGCTGATCCATGATCCAGTCGTTACATGGTCAGTCATTACGCTTCACGGCCTAACAACCATTTGCATATTACATCTTTATTATATAGGGTTCTTTCTTGGTTTCTGTCTTCTCATTTCTGAGTTTTTCTGATTTTGATTTATATTGCTCTTTTATGTATTATACTAGAGGCCCGGTGTTCTTGCACTGGTGGGGTCCCTCAGCCTGGCCTGTGCCCTCTCGCAATCCGGGACCCCTCAGGGGATGTCAGATAACCGGATTTGGCCTGAACCCCGCAGGCCAGATCCAGACAGTAGGGAGTCCGATTCTGTGCGTTGAGCATCTGTCCCCTGGTGGTCAGTGCACGTCATAGCAACTGGTCGACCAGTTGTTCTGTCAACTTAGGCTTTTATACATATAGATAACAAGTATTCTTACCACTCATAAAACATGTAAATGTAATTTTTATTATAGTAAAACATATAGCCCTGGGGATTATTTGACATACTTTAGAGCAGTGGTTGCCAACCTTTTGGACCTCATGGACCACCAGTGGACCATGGACCACTGATTGGCAACCACTACTTTAGATAAATAAGTAGCTGTAATTAATTTAGGCATTGCTTTAAATCAAGGCTTCTAAATTGCAATTCTGTGAATGAACTTCAGAGTTGATAACATAGCTTTATTATATGCAAAGTAGAGTGTATATGTATGTGGATAAGGAAAGAATACCCTTTAAGAGGGAGAATAAACTGTCCCCACATAAAAAAAATTCAAGGATAAGAACCTTTGGTTTATATAGGAAATATCCTCAAATATTTTAATGATTGAAATTGTAAGAAATGAAAACAAATGATACCTATAGTAACTTTAAGATATAGACAGAACCAAAGTCTATATTACATCAATTTTATTATATATTTGCTTAGGCTTCTTTCTAATTTTATGCAGATGGAGGGAGCGAGGAACCACCGGATCGAAGACAGTCAAGTGTAGACTCTCGCCAAAGTCGCTCTGGGCAAGGTAAATTAAAAAGAAAAGATATCAGCTATGCCTTCTTAGTACTTAATCTGAGGACTGGGGTTTTCATTGGGTCTAGTTTACATATTCTAGGGCTTTAGTTGTTATAGTGTTAAGGTTCTATGTTCCAATATATTTAATTTAAAATAGTTGTATCTGATATCATTTGTTAAAGGTAAAAGAAAATGAAAAATAATCTCATGTCATTTTTAAATGATATTAAGGTTTTAAGCAATTTTGGAGCATTGTGGTATATGTTTGGGTAACACTTAAGGAATATAACCGGAAGTAAATTTTTAAAATATGTACTTTTACTGATCTCAGAGAGGAAGGGAGAGGGAGAGAGAGAGAGAAATATCAATGATGAGAGAGAGTCATTGACCACCTGCTCCCTGCATTTTTCCCACTGGGGATCAAGCCTGAAATCTGGGCATGTGCCCTGACCAGGAATTGAACTGCAACCTCCTGGTTCATAGGTCAGTGCTCAACCACTGAGCCAAGCCAGCCGGGCCAGAAGTAAATGTTTAACAGTAACGTTTGTTAGAGTATCATCACTCTGGCTTTTAAAAACATGGTCAATGCTATGTTTATAGTCTTAGCTCTCTCAGAAGAGGTGGCTTTTGCTTATAATTACTGTCTTAAATTAGGATCTTCTTATTTTCTTTTTCTGTTTAAAATTTATCATCATAGGCTTTTAATTATTTTCAACTAGGTTAAAATGTGATGTTCCAGTGAAATTTTTATTATTTTATTTTTTTAATTAATAAATCTTTATTCAGATTATTACAATTGTTTCTCCTTTTCCCCCCCATAGCTCCCCTCCACCCGGTTCCCACCCCACCTTCTGCCCCACTGTCCTCTTCCATAGGTGTACGATTTTTGTTCAGTCTCTTCCTGCACCCCCCCATACTCCTTTCCCCCTGAGAATTACCAGTCCACTCCCTTTCTGTGCCCCTGATTCTATTATATTCACCAGTTTATTCTGTTCCTCAGGTTTTTAATTTGCTTGATTTTTAGGTTCACTTGTTGATATGTATTTGTTGTTCATAATTTTATCTTTACCTTTTTCTTCTTCCTCTTCTTAAAGAATACCTTTCAGCATTTCATATAATACTGGTTTGGTAGTGATGAACTCCTTTAGCTTTTTCTTATCTGTGAAGCTCTTTATCTGCCCTTCAATTCTGAATGATAGCTTTGCTGGGTAGAGTAATCTTGGTTGTAGGTTCTTGCTATTCATCACTTTGTAGATTTCTTGCCACTCCCATCTGGCCTGCCTAGTTTCTGTTGAGAAATCAGCTGACAATCATATGGGTGCTCCCTTGTAGGTAATTAACTGTTTTTGTCTTGCTGCTTTTAAGATTCTCTCTTTGTCTTTTGCTCTTGGCATTTTAATTATGATGTGTCTTGGTGTGGTCCTCTTTGGATTCCTTTTGTTTGGGGTTCTCTGCGCTTCCTGGACTTGTAAGTCTATTTCTTTCACCAGGTGGGGGAAGTTTTCAGTCATTATTTCTTCAAATAGGTTTTCAGTATCTTGTTCTCTCTCTTCTTCTGGCACCCCCATAATTCTGATGTTGGTACGCTTGAAGTTGTCCCAGAGGCTTCTTACACTATCTTCAGCTTTTTGGATTTTTTTTTCTTTTTGCTTCTTTGTATTTCAATTCTTTGACTTGATTCTTGTGTTCCTCTAGTCTGCTGTTGGGTGTCTGTATAATATTTTTTATTTCAGTCAGTGTATCTTTAATTTCTAGTTGGTCCTTTTTCATACCTTCGAGGGTCTCGTTATATTTATCGGCTTTTTCTAGGATATTCTTGAAAAGCCTTATACCCGTGGTTTTGAATTCTATATCCAGTCATTTGTTTTCCTCCATTTCTTTCGTTTGTAATCTGTTTCTTTGTCGCCACATTTTCACTGCTTCCCTGAGTTGGTAGGGTAGCTTTGTGTGCTAGGTTTCCTATATGGCCCAGTGGGTCAGCCTCCCAGTTACCTGAGGTGGACTCTCTTGGTGCACCCCTTTGTGGACTGTGTGTACAGCCTTGTTGTAGTTAAGTCTTGATTGTTGTTGGTATCACTGGGAGGAATTGACCTCCAGGCCAGTTGGCTGTGAGGATCAGCTGTGTCTACGCTGGGAGAAGTTCGGTGCTGGAGACAGCCTTATAGGATTAGACTTGCCAAATTGCAAAAGCCTCTGTGTTCAGCTAGGATGGGGTGGAGTCTCAGGGCGGAGCAGACAGTCTTGGCTTCCCGTCAGCCCTGCCCTTGTGTGCGCTCCTCCAGACCTCTGCCTTCCCAGGCTCCCGAGCCTCCACCCGAGAGTCCATATTCCCCCCGCGAGAGTGTGGGTCCCTAGGGGCTCACCTGGAACTGGGGTTCAGTGCAGTCAGAACTGGGGTTCAGTGCCATCAGGAGCTTCCGATTCCCTTCTGCTAGGGAGAGCCTGTGACAACCTCCTCAGTCTTTGTGCACACACACACGCGTGCCTCCAGACCCCTGCCTGCCGGGTGTCCAAGTCTCCGAGTGCCTTTCTCTCTACCTGACAGTCCAGGCTCCCCCTGTATGAGCCTGGGTCCACGGAGCTTCGCCCGGAACTGGGGTTCAGTGCAGTTGGAACTGGGGTTCAGTGCAGTCAGAACTGGGGTTCCTTCCCCCTCCCGCCAGAGAAAGTCAGCCAGGCTCTCAGCTGCCCTTCCTCTCTGCGCGCACAAAGACCCTTTGCCGTACCTCAACCCTTTGCCGTTCCTCCAATTCTCTGTGAGCTTTTCTCTTTCCTTCTAGTTGTAGAATTTCCACTCAGCCAGCTTTCCTGTGGTTCTGGATGGTGTCCGTTCTGTCTTTTAGTTGTAGTTTTAAAATTGTTGTGCGAGGCAGCAGTTTAGGTGCTTACCTATGCCACCATCTTGGTTTCTCTCCCAGTAAAATTTTTAGATACACCTTCCCTCAATTACCTTATTTAAAACTAGAGGCCAGGTGCATGAATTCGATCACGGTTGGGGTACTTAGGCTTGGCCAGCAATCAGGGTCATTTAGGCCTGGGATGATCAGGGCCTGCATTGATCAGGGCCTGCCTGATGGGTAGAGGGATCACAGGAGGTTGCCCAGTGGGAAGTTGGCCTCCAGCCCTAAGGAGGGAGCTGACCCTCGGCCCCAATGGGAATGAGGCTGTGTCCGCTGCCACCCAACCCTGGTTCCCAGTCCCAGGTCCCAGCCCAGGGCCTGAAGGGCCCGGTGGGGTTGGGAGAGGAGGCGATGGTCGCTGTGCCAGGTGTGGAAGGAATGGACACCAGACGCTGATTCCACCATCGGTGCCCTGCCACCATGCAGTTGCCTGCCTTCCCCCCTCCTCCTTCCCTTGCCGCTGCACCGCCACCATGGCAGGCAGGCAGCCCCCAGAGAAGGGAGAGGATGGGAGCGAGACAAACTCTTGTGTTGAGGGCTGACTTTCAATAGATTGCAGTGAGGGAGCGGCTCTGCTACGTATGAAACCCTGACCCAAAAGCAGGTTGTCTGCGAATGGTTTAGCATCAGGGGCTCATGGTGACTGGCTGGCTGGCTGGGGGAGGAAACGTGGGCAATTGGCTGGCTATGGGAGGTTGGCTGTGGGAGCGCACTGACCACCAGGGGGCAGCTTCTTCATTAAGCGTCTGCTCCCTGGTGGTCAGTACACATCATAGCAACTGATTGATCTGTCGTTCTAATCATTTGGTCATAACGGTCGCTTAGGCTTTTATAGATACAGATACAGATTACATGAGTGGCACTCCTACTCTTTTTTATTCATAGTACTTACCTCCTTTGTATTTATTTTATTTTCTCTGTCCAAAACTAGAATGGATGTTCCATGATTGCAGAGATTTTGTCTGATTTGTTCATTGCTGTATTTTCAATGCTAAGAATAAGTTTCTGGTATGTAGTAATTACTGAAAAAATCTTGTTGAATAAATGAAGTGATCTTGTAAGAGAATGAGAATTAAGAACCTAAATATATTACAGAATTTCAGGCAGTCATTACTGAGTTTGGTTTTTTAGAAACTCTTTACTTACAAATAAAACAAAGTTTAGATTTATAAATGTATGGTGTTTTAATCCTATAAAAGCTCTTTTTCATAATCCTGTTCCCTTTTTCTTCAATTTCGTTCTTCCCAAGTTTGGAGTTGTATTTTTTTAAAAATATATTTTATTGATATTTTACAGAGAGGAAGGGAGAGGGATAGTCAGAAACATTGATGGGAGAGAAACATCGATCAGCTGCCTCCCACACACCTCCTACTGGGGATGTGCCCGCAACCAAGGTACATGCCCTTGACTGGAATCAAACTTGGGACCTTTCGGTCCTCAGGCCGACGCTCTATCCACTGAGCCAAACCTGTTAGGGCTAGAGTTGTATTTTTTTTATAAAATAAGTTTGTTGCAGAATAAAAAGAGGAATAATTTATGCAGGTTGATTTGGAAATTTTAACTTACACTATTAAGTATTTTGAGGAATCTGACTGAAAAGGAAGATGTAAATGTAGTCATCAGAGGTTTCTTAAGTAAGCAGCTCAGCTAGATCACTCCATATATCAAAGCTCCCAGTCAGCTTTTGAGGCCTTTTCTCCTCAGTATGAGCAGCTAATGAAAGATTACTAGATATTTTTTTAAATCCTCTTAAAAATAGAGATTAAAATAAACATAATAAAGCAACTTGAAGAGAACAGAAATTTTACAGAGGAAAATAATTGAACCATTATTAACGTCCTCAGGGAAATAAGAGAAAATAATACAGCCATGAAACAGGGAGGAGGTACTATAAAAGAATAATATTCTGATTTTTAAAAGAGGCTTTCACCATTAACATTCTGATAGCAGAGATCACAAGCTATCAGAAGTAAAAGGAAATTAATGTTGAAGAAATCTCTGAAAAAGTTGAGCAAAAAATAGATTATAGAATAGAACTGAGGAGTGTTAAGAAACTTACAGGACCAGTCCAGGAAATTTCAATTTTCAAATAATAGTTGTTTCCAAAAGAAAGAACAGAGAAAATGGGAAATAAATCATCAATAAAATTATTCAAGAGAATTTTCTTGAACTTGAGGTTCCTGGTTGAAAGGCTTACTGAGTGTTCAGCACAGTGAATGAATATAAATAACAAAAATACATTGTGGTGAAATTTCAAATTACTGGGCCAAACAGATTTTTCATGCTCCCAGAGAGAGAAAAAAAATTGTCATATACAAAGTAACAGGAATCAATTAGCTTTGGATCTCTCACTGGTAGCATTATAAAACTGAATGAAAATGGAACATCATTTTCAAAATTTTGAGGGAAAATAATTTCAACCTTAGTATTCCATATGCATCAAAACTATTGATTAGACATAAGAATAAAATTGAGATGTTTTAAGACATGTAAGGTGTTTTTTGTGTGTGTGTGTCTGTGTTTTTTGCCTGCCTTTTCTAGGAATCTGTTGGAGGATGTAAACCATCAAAATGAAAAAGTCAGCCAAATAAAAGGAATCGTTTACAGGAAATAGGGAATTTAACAAAGGAGAAAGTGACGAACTCTTCAGGATGACAATGAAAAAAAAAACAGGGACAGAGGGCAACCAGACCAGATTGGAGTAGGTTAGAAGCCCCCAGAAGACTCTTTTTCAAGAAATGAGATTGATAGAAACCTGATGTATTTAACTATCTTTAGAAATTTTTAGGCAAAGGCTCAGGTTTGAATTGGTGATAAATATATAAAATAATAAGTGAAAATATTGTAAACTTAATGGAAAACAGTGTGTAGTAAAGGAGATGTTAGAATAAGTCCAGTCCTTGAGACATGGTGTGGGATAGCTGATGTCCATGCCATTTACCTCCAATAGTAAACCTTATTAGTTTATTCCACTTTGGTATAATATTTTCATTATTTGATTTGGACTATTATGGTTAAGAAGCAGCTCTAAAGCAGGGAGAGCAGATCTGGCCTGTGTGACCTGTTTTGTACATTTGATAGATTTTTTTTTTTTTTTGCTGAGACAGTTTTCATTTTTTAAAAATATATATATATTTTTTTGATTTCAGAGAGGACAGAGAAAGAGATAGAAACATCAATGATGAGAGAGAATCATCTATCAGCTGCCTCCTGCACGTCCCCTACTGGGGATCGAGTCCGCAACCCAGGCATGTGCCCTTGACTGGAATCAAACCCGGACCTTTCAGTCCGCAGGCAGATGTGCTCTATCCACCGAACCAAACCAGCTAGGGCAAGTTTTCATTATTTTTACATTCGTGTTCATATGGGATGTTGACCTTAACAAGTTTTCTTGTCTTTTAATGTGTCTGATTTTGTTATCAGGGTATTGCTGGCCTCACAGGATTACTTGAAAATTGAGGAATATTTCCTCCTTTTCAATTTCCTGTAATGTTTTGTATAGAATTACTATCACTTCATTCCTCTGTGGGAAAGTTTTAAAATACAAATTGAATTTCTTTAATAAATATAGGAATATTTGAATTATCTATTTTTTTCTTGAGTGACCTTTTAAAATCTGGAGAATCTTGGGGGCGGGGGGTGATATTCAAAATATTTAATGATGAGTATGCTGTAAATATCAACCAACCAGAGCAGAATCCAGTCTGTTCAGAGCAAACTAATTTTATTTATTTATTTGTAATGTATCTTTGTTTTTGAAAGTATTACAGATGTCGCTCCTTTTTCCCCATTGACTCTTCCCTCTCCCCCAGGCCTTTACCACATTATTGTCTGTGTCCATGGGCTATGCATATATGCATATATGTTCTTTGACTAATCCAACTGATATGCCTATGTAGGCGCATAATGCATGATAAACTGCCCTACCTGATTATGAATACAGTTTCTGTTTAATGTCTCCTCTCCAATAATAATATTAGACATGTAAGGTAAAGTGTCTGGTGAGGTGTCTTATCTTTTGAGCATGAGTACTCTTTCCTGTGTGTTAATTAGCTAGATCCGCCTTTGATCCATCTTTCGAGTATGATGGATTCTGACTTAAACATACCCACCCAGACCTAACCTGTTTGGCTCAGTGGATAGAGCATCGGCCTGTGGACTGAAAGGTCCCAGGTTCAATTCTGGTCAAGAGCATGTACCTTGGTTGCGGGCAAATCCCCAGTAGGAGGTGTGCAGGAGGCAGCTGATCGATGTTTCTCTCTCATCAGTGTTTCTAACTCTCTATCCCTCTCCCTTCCTCTCTGTAAAAAATCAATAAAATATATTAAAAAACAACAACACAAAACAAAAAAACAAAACATACCCACCCACACTCACCACTCTGCTTTAGGGGCAGGGACTTCTCATGTCTTCTGTTTATCAAATGTAGAAGATGGGAGATGGCCTCACTACTTAGACTGAATCAGGTCCCATCCTCTTATTCAGCTTTCCGCCCCTTGGCCCTTCCTGTTCCTTGTATCTTTTGCTTCTGTGCTTAAAACAGACTGGGAATACTCTCATCTTTCACAGTTTATCCTCCTATGCATACTCTGGGCTATAATTTTTTCAGTCCAATTGCATCTAGTTTCTATTTTCCATGGATTTCTCTTTCATTATTGGTTTTTTGTTTTGTTTTATAATGCTTTAAGAATTGGTTCTTTTTAAAATACATTTTCTGTTATTTCCACATAACCTATATTGTATATTGTTGTTATTTTAGTCTGAACTACCATCATTTTTTCCTTTACTACTATAATAGTGTCCTAACTTATTTCTTTTTAAAAAAAATATTTTTATCGATTTTTAGAAAGAGAGGAAGGGAGAGGGAGAGAGAGAAACATCAATGATGAGAGAGAATCATGGATTGGCCCACAACTTGGGCATGTGCTCTGACCAGGAATAGAGCCGTGACCTCCTGGTTCACAGGTTGATGCTCAACCACTGAGCCACGCCAGCCGGGCCTAACTTATTTTCATTCTTGCTGACATATAGTCTATTGTCCATTTGATAGCTATAGTGCTCTTATTAAGACAAATCAAATCGTTTCCCCAAACTTGGAAAAATAAATTCTCCAGTCGTTTCCTATCACATTCAGAATAAACTCCAGTCTTTATGATTCCTTACATGATCCCGTTGCCCTTTTCCTAATACTCCAACTCTATGTCCTCAGCAATCCCTCCATTATCAATTCTGTTTAATCTGTGCTGGCCTTTTTGCTTAAACATGTTATGAGTGTTTTCTTTGCAAGGCCTGTACACTTGCTCTTTCTTGACTAAATATCTATAGATTTCTGTTTATGTGAAAGAGGCCTTCTCTGACCATCTACCTAAATACCTGGCCATAACATTCATAGTAGTTTTCACTACCTAAAATTAATTATTTATTTACTTGTTTATTGTCTCAACTACAAGAAAATGATTCATTTGAGCAGAGACTTTGTCTTGTTCACACTGTATCCTAGAACACTTGCATATAAAAATTTGTCAGGATGTACTCAATGGAAGAATGAACAAATATCTAGCACTTACTGTGCGTGGCAAAGTATGTGGATGTGCCAAGGCCACATATTGATCTGATGTCCACTTCTACTAGTTATGTCACTGGAAAAGTAAAGCAGTGAGAAATATGTTGAATATAAGTAATTTGTCAGATTATCAACTCTATTGATTTGTGTACAAATAAGGCTTTTAAAAGATGACTGTAAAATGGATGTGCCATTTTAACCCTGGTATGGCCTTCTAAGCTTGGGTGGATATTTTCTGCTTTCCAGTATAGTATCCTATATAATAAAGAAGTAATATGCAAATTGACCCTCATGCCCTCGCACAAGATGGCTGCCCCCATGTGGTCAAAGATGGCTGCCACAAGATGGCTAGCAGGGGAAGGTAGTTGTGGGCGATCAGGCCAGCAAGGGAGGGCAGTTAGGAGCGACCAGGCTGACAGGGGAGGGCAGTTGGGGGGTGGGGGGACCAGGCCTGCTGGAGAGACCAGTTAGGGGTGACCAGGCCGGCAGGGGAGGGCAGTTGGGGGTGACCTGTCCGGCAGGGGAAGGCAGTTGGGGGCAATTGGGCTGGCAGGGGAGCAGTTAGGGGGCTCTTAGGCTGGCAGGCAGAAGCGGTTAGGGGCAATCAGGCAGGCAGGCGAGCGGTTGGGAGCCAGCAGTTCTGGATTGTGAGAGGGATGTCTAAAATGGCAGTCAGACATTCCCCAAGGGGTCCCAGATTGGAGAGGGTGCAGGCTGGGCTGAGGGACACCTCCCCTCCCCGCCCTGTACACGAATCTCGTGCACCAGGCCTCTAGTATTATATGTAATTGCATTGTATTATTTACTAATTTGGTCCTATTTGTTGGGTTTCTGGTTTTCAGGAGTTTATTCACAGTAGGATCTTTGCGTTTTGCATTTAGGCTATAAAATTGATAAAGGAAGCTTATCAATTCTAGGAATTCTGGTTCTGTATTTTGGGGAATCATGGATTACATCATAAGAATTGTTTTTTGTTGGTGTATAACTCCATTTTTTGCATCAAATGATTTTTTCATTAGAGGTCAACTATATATAAACTTAATTTTTAAATTCTAGATATTAAATAAGTGCATGAGCCAGTATAATATGATGGAAACCAAATTTTTATTTACTTTTGCAAAGACCACATTGTGCAGGCATTAGGCTCTGATATACAGGGTGTATTGGTGTAATAATGCCCACGACCAGCTCATACTGGAAGACTAGGAAACTGTACAATGTTTAACTTTGCATGAGTTCCTTTATTTAGAGCCCATTTCTTTGATAATACATGCTGGTGAATCTATAGTAATAATGTACTAAATTGTCAAATATGCAGTCTTCTGATTCTTTTTATTTCCTTTAAATATGTAAAATATTTAGTAGATGAGATGTTCATGCTCTTGAAAAATACACTAATTATTCTTCAGTCTGTTAAGTTACAAAGATTTTTTTTTATTAAGCCAGCAGTGTTGTATTATATAGAATGATAAGGAAAAATATTTCATTATTCAGTATATAATTTATCTCAGTGTAAGAGTATATCTGGTATAGGGGCATCACTAATGCACAGAATTGTTTTGTTGTTTTAGTAGTTATCATTATGATAAAAATTATTTAACTTTCAACATAGATTGCTTTAGGAATAAAGAAAATAAACATAACATGTAATATATATGTGTTGGCTCTAGGCTAGGTGGTTTCACATCATCCTCATTTATTTCTCAGAGTAGTACTGTGAAGGTATTATTTTCAGTAGGAAATAATCAGGTTTATACTGATATACACCCCAAGTTTCATTTATATGAGCCTTGTTAGTAGCATGTATTTAGAATCTTTTCATTCTCATTCTTAAAACAAATTTGTTTGTTGATGGTTGGATAAAATTGAAAGATCTTACCTTAAGTCACAAATTCCTTTGAAGTGTCATTATTTCTAGTCCTATATTTCTTCAGACATTTAACTTTTTGTTGATTCTTCTTTGTGTAATACTTCTTTTTTCATAAAATTAAACTTAAAATTGGCCCTCATCAGCCGTCGCCAACCAGTGGTCTGCAGACCACTGGTGGTCCTTGAGGTCTGAAAGGTTAGCGACCGCTGCTCTAGCTAACAATTTCTTATTATCTTGGGGTGCTAGGATGTGTCACTGAGCTCATACTGGCCTATGCAAGGATGTAGTAGTGTGTGTGTATTAGTTTGAATATTTTTAAAAATAAAATACAATTTTTGTTCTGTTCTTCCCCAATTAACAGTGTAAAGTAGCCATATCTCCAGAGACATACTTAAATTCTAATTTCTTGAAGTCTGTATAATGGTCCATAGCACAACTAAGCCATTATTTAGTCGACTGTTTCCTCATCTATGAGTGTTCATATTTTCAAAGTGATTCATAATACTATATTTAGTAACATCTTAAACTCTTGGAATATGCAGCCCCAAGCACATTTTGTGTCAGAACATATTGAGTATCTTACTTAGTATTATAATTGGCCTAGTTAACACTAGAAGCCTGGTAGAAGCCACTCCTTGCTTGTCCATACTTAAGAAAGAAAGGGAATAAAAGCATAGCAGCTAGAAAGGTTCAAAAATATATGTTGGACACTAGAAAAATTTTGATTTATTATATTTTATCTGAATTTTTCTGCAAGATAACAGAAAACCTCTTTGAAAAACTTAATAAATTTTATTATTTAAAAAATATTTTTATTGATTTCAGAGAGGAAGGGAGAGGGATAGAGAGATAGAAACAATGAGAGAATCATTGATCGGCTGCTTCCTGCACACCCCCTACTGGGAATTGAGCCTGCAAACTAGTCATGTGCCCTTGACCAGAATTGAACCTGGGACCCTTCAGTCCACAGGCTGACGCTCTATCCACTGAGCCAGACCAGCTAGGGCAAAAACTTTGTAAATTTTAGTGAAGGTTAATAAACAGTTGGATAACAAATGATGAGGAAGGAACCTATTAATAAAGCCTTGGTTAAAATTATTATTGAATACATTTTTTTGTTTGTTTGTTTGTTTTCTTTCATTTGAGGAGCAGTTTGAATTTAATAAATTTTATTCCAGTGAGAGATTGCAGAGCTGATTCCCACAAGGGGGCAGACTGAGACAACCTGAAAACCTTCATTCTATAAACAATATTTATTTTAAGTTCATAGTTGATTTATTAAGAAGGAAGGGGAAACCACGAGGGTATAGAAATGAGTGGATAGGTAACTGGCTGACCATCCCATGAATGGTACCATATGTTGGTGGCTTCCACCTACCTCTTTCCCAGTGCATGCAACGTTCATGGACTGTTGGCAGGTTGGACACTCAGCTGTGGCTATCGTCACATTGGCCTCGGTGAGTGGAAGACCATATTGCCAAGCCCCTATATAAATTCCATCCCTATTACCATGACTTCTTTGTTAATGAGCCCATTGGTCAAGCATAGAGTGGTTGGGTAAAGATACTGGCTGAGTCCTCCAAACAAAGCATCTTATTTACTGGGTTAGTATGCATCTAATCTGCAGAGTTTGTTATTTGGTAAGTATTCACATGGGACACAAGTTATAACATACTCCTTTCTCTTTCAGAGAGGTCTATCAGTATACCTCATCTCCAGATTTTCTGGTCACCCGTTTTCTAATTATTCATTTTTTTAATTATTCATATCACTAAACACTATCCATGAGTTAGTGTAGAACCAGTACCTCTTTCTCTCTCCTTGCCGGCAAAATGAATAACTAGGTACCGTGTTCACATTTTTGCCAAGAAGGGTTTCCCTTCACCACTATCCTTTAGGACTACCCCAGAGTAGGATTGTAGTGTTGTTGTCATCCTCATGTTGTTGTGCAGAGCTCTCAGTAAACAAACATGATTTTCCCACCCTCCAACCTCCATCCAGTGAGATGGTCACAGAGAATTCTTCATGAAATCAAATATATCCAGATTGAGAGAAAAGGAGCAATATAGCAGGAGTAGGAACCTTGGGCATCTAGGCCACTTGCCCATGCAAGTTATTTATGCCTTCAGGACCTGCTCAAGCCTGATCTTATGTACACTTCTTTTCATAATGAAGTGCTGCAGTATACACCAATCATATTGCTTTGTTGGTTCAACAATACTTAATTCATAGTGGGCTGCCCAGGTCACATGATAACACAGTGGCCCATGGTCAAGCATTCATTCTGAGGCTCTGTGGTAAGCCAAAAACTGTTTTTCAAAAAAAAAAAAAAAAGGACAATAGTTACTTGCACAGGTTAGCATAGTTTTAAAATAAAATACTAGAGGTCTGCCCTGAGAGTCAATAAGCACCATACAAGATCCCTGTTCGCCACAGATACTTCAAGCAACATTGGATCTGGTGGGTTATATTACCCAAGTGTCAAAGAAGCTTTCACAGCAGCCCATACTTATTTCCAAATCTTCTCTTGTTCTGGGCCTTTCTCACACTCAACAGTCTTGGTAAATGGTTCATAGTTTCATATACTGGTATATATGAGGTACAAGTTGCTTCAGAAATTCAAGTGCATCTTTATCATTAGTGAGAGAGAGTAGGGGCAGCAACTTTTTCACTTTGGAAAGCCTATTGCTCAAGACCATAAGGCTCACCAAAAGTTCACTGATGGGGAAGACCTCTGAATTTTTGTGGGATTTATTTCCCACCCTCTGACATGTATGTATTTTAGCCACAATATCTAGATCAGTTGCTGCTTCCTGTTCACCAAGTCTAATCAGCATGAAATTATCAGTATAGTAGACCAGCATGGTGGCTTATGGGATGGATAAGGTCCCTGTGGATTAGATTATTACCCAGAGCAGGAGAATTAATAGGAGGTAGGGCAGTGAAAATGTGTAGCTAACTCTGATAGCTGAATGCATACTGCCTATGATGCTCTCATTCTCAAGTCAATAAATGCAAACTAGGTGCCAGGGATATGTTGATTTGCTTTAGCAACAAAACCACATTTAAAACAGTAGCAGCAGCAGGAGTCACACCTGAATAAGTTATAAAAATTCACTGTCATTCTCTATCTTCTGCATAGATCATATAGACAAGTTGAATGAGGATATTGTAAGAGTTATCACCCTTGGATCTTCCTAGTGTTTAGTTATTGGACCATACTTCTTACCTTATAGTCTAGAGCAGTGGTCGGCAAACTGCAGCTCGCGAGCCACATGCGGCTCTTTGGCCCTTTGAGTGTGGCTCTTCCACAAAATACCATGTGCGGGCGCACACGTACACTGCGATTGAAACTTCGTGGCCCATGGGCAGAAGTCGGTTTTCGGCTCTCAAAAGGAATTTCAATCATTGTACTGTTGATATTTGACTCTGTTGACTAATCAGTTTGCCAACCACTGTTCTAGAGACTGACTGAATTTGATTTTGGATATAGGTATGGAACTTTACAATACAGTAGTCCATCATTGGCTACATGTGGCTATTGAATACTTGAAATGTGACTAGCCTGAAGAAAAATGTGTTGTATGTGTAAAATATACACCAGATTTTGAGATTTTTCTATCTCTTCTTTTCAAGAATGTTTGCTTTACTTATTGAAGCATTCTTCTAATGGTATCTTTAAGTTCTTTGTTTTATTATTCTAATATCTGTGTAATCTCAGGAATGACATCTATTTATGGATTTTTTCCTTCTCAAGTTGAAATTTTCCTGTTGGATAATACACCATATAATTTTGGATTATATCTTGGACATTTTGAGTATGACGGTATGAGACCCTGGGTTTTATTTAAAACCTAAGGAGAATGTTGGGTGTGTGTGTGTGTGTGTGTTGGTTGCTAGTCAACTAGATTATGTTCAGGACAAAGGTTCCTAACTGTTTTCTAGGGGCTGGGGTCCCAATGTGTCAGTTCAGTTTTCTAAGCACATTGGGGTCCCAGTGTGTCAGTTCAGTAGTACTCCTTAGATCAGTTCCACATATGTGATCCATTATCGATTCTGGGATCAAAGTGGTGGTATATCTTGTTGCTACAGTCTCAAAACCTGTGGCATATTGTTAGGACCAGATCCATGCATGCAGAGCTCCGAGATGGTACCAGAAGTTCATACTCAACTTGATGGGATTGTTTTCTTTGCTATCCGACCTCACCCCAATCTCACCAACACTTTCCAGTTCCCTAGAATCTCCCTTCCCATACTCAGGCTAAAAAATAGGGACTCTAGTTTTCCTGTTTTGCTGTCCAATTTCGGCCACTGTATCTGTATCCAGGTTAAGTGATGAGAGGAAAAGCAGCAATGAAGATTTGCTTCATACGTTTGGGGTCATATTTCCTTGAGTCAGAGAAAACTCTCAGTTTTAAGTACCTACTCAGTCACCTACTACCTCTGTGCTGCTGCTGCCATAGAATTGCCTGGAGACTGGGGGGAAAAAATAGGGATTTCCCTTGGTCTCTCAGATCAGCAAGGGCCCCCTTTCCTGCTCCTCACCAGAAAGGGAGGGATTTTCTTGGAGCTTTTTTTTTTTTTTAACCCTGTGTATGCTTAATGAATTTTGGGCTGCCTCTGAGTCCAGGCCAGGCAATACCTGAGGAAGAAACATGATAAGTTGCTCGGCTGGTGTGTCTCAGTGGTTGACACGTGCATGAACCAGGAGGTCACGGTTCAATTCCTGGTTAGGGCACATACTGCCTGGATTTTGGGCTCGATCACTAGTAGAGGGCATGCAGGAGGCAGCCAATCAATGATTCTCTCTCAGCATTGACATTGCTATCTCTCTCTCTCCCTTTCCCTTCCTTTCTCTGAAATAAATAAAAACATATATTTTTTAAAAAAGTGGTAAATTCACCACCACTTCAGTGGAACTTCATGTTCTGCTCTCCTTTCCCAGTCTGCCCATTAACTATTTATTTTCAGACTCCTCAGATATGCAGCCTTTTTTATTTGTTGTTATGTTTGTGTATTTAATTTTTAAAAAGTAGATTTTATATTTTAGTTTTGGGTTCACAGTAAAATTAAATAGAAAGTACAAAGAATTCCTATATGCCTCTACATCCATGTTTACAAGCCTCCTCCACTATTAACATCCTGCTTCACGGTGGTACATTTGTTACAACCTACATTGATACGTCATAATCATCCAAAACCATATTTTACAGTAGGGTTTACTCTTGATGTTGTACATTCTGTGGATTTTGAGAAAGGTATAATGACATGTATCCACCATTATAGTATCATCCTATCCTATATAATAAAAGCTTAGGTGGCATCACGTGACATCATCAAACGATGGCCGCCACAAGATGGCCAGCAGGGGAGGGCAGTTGGGGACAATCAGGCCGTCAGGGGAGCAATTAGGCATCAACAGGCCGGCAGGGGAGTGGTTAGGGAGCAATCAGGCTGGCAGGCAGAAGTGGTTAGGGGCAATCAGGCAGGCAGGCAGGCGAGTGGTAAGGAGCCAGCAGTCCCAGATTGTGAGAGGGATGTCCAACTGCCCTGTGGGATCAGGCCTAATCCGGCAGTCGGACATCCTCTGAGGGGTTCCAGATTGGAGAGGGTGCAGGCTGGGTTGAGGGACACACCCACCTCCCACCCCTGTGCACAAATTTCATGTACCGGGTCTCTGGTATAGAATAGTTTCACTGGCTTACAAATCCTCCTTCTACATTCTGTTCATTCTTCTCTTCCCTCACTCCCTGGAAACTATTGATCTTTTTATTGTTTCCATAAGTTTTGCCTTTTCTAGAATGTCACACAGTTGGAATTGTACAATATGTACCTTTTCCTGATTGGCAGCTTTTACTTAGTAATATACATTTAAAGTTCCTCCATGTCTTTTCATGGTGTGATAAGCTCATTTCTTTTTAGCACTGAATAATATTGCATTGTCTGGATGCATTACAGTTTATCCATTCACTTAGTGAAGGAATTCTTGGTTGCTTCCAAGTTTGACAGTAATGAGTAAAGCTGCAATAAACATCCATGTGCAGTTTTTGTGTGGCTATAAGTTCAACTCATTTGGGTAAATACCAAGGAGCAGGATTGCTGGAATATAAGGTAAGAGTATGTTTAGTTTTGTAAGAAATTGCCAAACTGTCTTCCGAAGTACATTGTCCATTTTGCATTCCTACTGGCAATGAATGGGAGTTCCTTTTGTTTCACATCCTTTTGTTTGTCAGCATTTGGTGTGGTCAGTGTTTTGGATTTTGGCTATTCTAATAGGTGTGCAGGGGTATCTCATTTTAATTTGCAATTTAATGGTATATAATGTTGCATATCTTTTCATATGTTTATTGCCATCTATATACCTTCTTTTGCCTGTGTTTTACATTTTCTTGTTGTTGAGTATCTTGTTGTTATGTAAAACAGTTCTTTATCAGATGTGACTTTTGCAAATATTTTCTCCCAGTCTGAAGTTTTTCTTATTTTCTTGACAGTGTTTTTCAAGGTCCTAAGTCTTTGCCATATTCAAGGTCATTGAGATTTTCTCCTAGGAGTTTTATAGTATTGCATATTATTTTTAGGTATATGATCCATTTTGAGTTAATTTTTTTTGAGAGGTGTTTTTAGATTCTTTTTTAAAAATATGTGGATGTTTGTTGTCCCAGCACTATTTGTTGAAAAGGCTGTCTTTTCTCCATGTATTTCCTCTTTACTCCTTTGTCAAAGATGAGTTAACTGTATGTGGGCCCATTTCTAGGCTCTGTATTCTATTCCATTAATCTATTTGTTTATTCTTTTTCACAGTACCACACTGTTTGATTACTGTAGCTTTATAGTATGTCTTGAAGTTTAGTATTGCCAGTCCTCTGTTTTTGTTCTTCCCCTTCAAATATTGAGTTGGCTATTCTGGTTCCTTGACACTCCATATAAACATTAGAATTAGTTTGTTGATATCAGCAAAAATAACTTCCTGGGATTTAAATTCCAATTGCTCTGTTAGGTCAATTTGGAAAGAGCTGACATTTTGACAATTTTGATTCTTTCTACCCATGAATATGAACTCTCTCCATCTACTTATGTATTTGATTTCTTTCATCAGAGTTTTATCGTTTTTCTGATAATGGATATTGTACCTTTTTTTTTTTTTTTTTTTTTAGAATTATATATAAGTATTTTATTTTTAAAATTTGTAGCCTGGCCTGGCCAGTGTGACTCAGTGGTTGAGCGTTGACCTAGGAAACAGAAGGTCACAGTTCAATTCCTGGTCAGGGTGCATGCCCAGGTGTGGGCTTGATCTCCCGTAGGGAGCATGCAGGACACAGCTGATCAGTGATTTTCTCTCATCATTAATGTTTCTCTCTCTCTCTCCTTCTCTGAAATAAATCAATAAATATGTGTGTGTATATATATATATATATTTTTTAATTCATAACCTGAATTTAAATATTCCTATCATATCTGGGTCTGCTTCTGATGTATGTTCTGTCTCTTCAAAGTGTGTGTGCGCGTGTTTTTTGTGTTTTGGTTTTTTTTTTTACCTTTGGGTATGCCTTGCTGAAAAGTGGACAACATGTACTGGGTAATATGAACTGTGGTAAATAGTAATGTAAATGTAAGTTGGGGAGGAAAAGCATCCTGTAGTCCTATGATTAGGTCTCAGTCTTTTGATAAGCCTATGTCCCTGGACTGTGAACTTCATTGGTGCTTCTCAGTTGGGATGTTGTTTTGTGTTTGGGGTTTTTTTGTTTTTGTTTTTGTGTGTTTTTTTTTGTCCCTCTTGGGAAACTAAAAGTGAGCTCTGTGCATCCTTTCAAGGGTTTATATTTGTATTTAGTGGGTGAGTAAAGGTAGAATATGTTTGTACTATCTTTCCTGGAACTGGAACCTAGTCAAGTTTTTCAATGTCAAATCCTTGCTGGTACTTGTTAAAAACTCATACTCTTAGTTTCTTTGTATTAATTCTGTTATGTAAAACAAGGGTAATTTTGGGCTGATGGCTTTTCCACACTGTATATATTTAAAAGGTTTCTCTCCAGTGTGAATTCTTGTATGTCTATAAAGGTGAAAGGGATCATTGAAGCCTTTCTCACATTCATTACACATAAAACATTTCTCTTCTCTGTGTGTTCACTTTTTCCCCATGGGATGAGTGACTTCTGATAACTTATCCATAGTCACTGCATTCATATATTTCCTAACCAGGATGTTCTCATGTGTTCAGTAAGGTTAAATAAAGTTCCTTTTAAAGAGTTTTCTGAATTTATTATAGTTATAGTGTTTCTCTCTTGTGTGTATTCACATAGGCATCGTGAGCTTAATATTCCTACTGAAGGCTTTTTTTTTCAGTCAATGCATTTGTAGAGTTTCTTCCCAGTGTGGATGGATGCTCTGGTGAATAGTAAAGTGAGTGATTCAGCTGTAGGCTTTCCCATAAGACTCTGTGTTCATAGATTGTCTTCCCAGTATGTATTCTCTTGTGTACCACAAGACTAGAGATGTTCCTGAAGAATTTTCCACACTTACTACCTTAATAAATTTTGTCTTCAGTGTGAGATCTCATGTACATTTTGGGGTTGAAAATAGCCTAGATGCTTTCCTGCTATGAAATTATTTAGAGTTTCCCTTCATTTTTAAATCTCCCATGTTTGTAACAGGAATAATGGTTACTGAAGGCCTTCTTATAATTACACATTCATGATTTTCTCTCTATGATTTCTCTCCTACAAAATAAGACTAGTATTCCCTCTAAAGGGCTTCTTCACATAGATTACATTCATAACATATATCTCACTAAGATTCCCTCCTATTTGTATCTCATTGATGCAGACATTGTAAGGAAAAGCTGAGTTTTCCCGCTCTGATGCCTGCTTTCACTACTTTTTGCAACTGTGTTGAGAGATCGTAGCCAGTGCATTCAAGCCTCTGTAAGAAAAGATGTTCTTTCTGTGCTGAGATCATGATCTTGAGACAAAAACACCGATAGGATACGTAGGTGGAAAGGTCAGCTTCGGGTCTCCACAGAAGACTAGAGGCCTGGGTCAGCTAAACCACCCCTATCCTCCCAGAACTCAGGTTTCAATCAGACTGAGGGGCAGAAACAAGGCAGATAAAACACCTATTGTTATGATGCTTTCATTATAGAGCAGTGATTTTCAGCCAGTGTGCCACAAGAATTTTTAAAACATGCAGTCCCTGGCTATTTTAGGGGCACTGACCTCTTTTTCCTTAGATTGTCAAATAAAAATAGCAACAATCAACATAACAGTAGCCGTCCAGTATGAATGAATCAAAATTATAGCTATATTTTATATCAGATAGAAAAAAGTATATTTTTTGGTATCCTGCAGAATTTTAATAATTAGTTTGTGTGTGCCATGAGATGAAAAAGGTTGAAAATTGCTGCTTTAACTTTTGAGTTTGCTTAACTCATTCATTTTTCTAGCAGCTTTTTTTTTTTTTAATTCCTTAGAATTTTCTACATAGGCATTCATGCTATCTGACTACATGATCCTATACTAGTTTTTACACTTCTCTTGGTCTGTTTCCTGCCTGATAGATCGACTTATGAGAATACTAGAGGCCCAGTGCACAAAATTTGTGCACTTGTGGGGGTCCCTCAGCCCGGCCTATTCCCTCTCGCAGTCTGGGAGCCCTCAGGGGATGTCTGACTGCCTGCTTAGGCCCACTCCCCGAGCAGACCTAAACAGGCAGTCAGACATCCTTAGCACTGGAGCAAAGGTAGGAGAGGCTCCCGCCACTGCTGCTGTGCTTGCCAGCCATGAGCCCAGCTCAGGGCTTCTGACTGAGTGGTACTCCCCCGTGGGAGTGCACTGACCACCAGGGGGCAGCTCCTGCATTGAGCATCTGCCCCCTGGTGGTCATTGTGCATCATAACGACTGGTTGTTCCACCGTTAGGTCGATTTGCATATTAGCCTTTTATTATATAGGATTACCAACTCACAAAGTGGTATAGACCTTGATTTAAAAGAACATTTGGAATAATGTAGGCAAAGCCTCTTTGTTTCTGAAATATGTAAGAGCTCTTGACTTTAGGAGTTAGTTGATCACCATGCTATGTTTTGTTTTGTTTTTCTGTGTATGTTTTAAAAATAAACTTTTATTGAAGTATGACATGTAAACTGAAAAATTTGCAAATCATGTGTATAATTCAATAAATTATCATGCTGGGGGGATTTGTGTTATAAGTGTTATTTGTGGTTATTTACATAACTTGAAATATTAGAATACAGTTCTTAAAATAGGGATTGTCTTAGGTAAAGAATTTTAAAGTTAACTTGAACTTTAATATTTAATAATCATCTGTATTAAATATAAGACAGTGATGACTAAAGTTTTATTGAATCATAATTACTAATATTTCATTTTTTAATCCTTACCTGAGATTTGTATTATTATTATTATTATTGTTTTTAGGGAGAGGGGAAGCAGGGGAGAGACTGAAAGAGAAACATTGATGTGACAGAGAAACATTGATTGGTTGCCTTCTGTATGTGCCCTGACCGGGAATTGAACCCACCATCTTTTGGTATATAGGATGATTCTCCAACTAGCTGAGCTACTTGACCAGGGCGGGCCCTAATATTTCTTTATTGTCCATGTACTTGCTATTTCTGTGCTTTCTTAGATCAGTTTTTGAATGTCTAATCACGATGTATCCAACATAACTGAATATTTTCTGTCAAAGTAGCAGTTTATATTTTTCTGCCATTATATCTCCATCACCTTATTTCAGTAACTTATGTTTGGTTGACTGAAGCAAGAAAAGTGGTCGTAAAAAGAAAGGTAGAAAATAAAGATTAAGTCCTTTGGGGTACCAATAAGTATTATCTTATATACTTGGTAAATTGGGTTCCCAATTTTTTACTTCCTTCCTGTTATAAAATTATATATTCATTTCTTTTGCTATGTAATTGTTTAGTAGTTCTCTCTAAAGTGTGCCAGGTTGAATGTGAGTGAACAGAGGCCTTAAATATGCTTCTCTGACTTGACCTAGCCTCCTACACTCCTGTGACCTACCATAGAGAAGAAGAGCATTACCTATGTTATTACTGACTCTTCAGTGAGTAGGCCCCAAATCAAAGACACATCAGAGTAGTTCTGAACCTGATAGCCCAATCTACCCAAGAAAAATTGACTAGTACAGTCCAATTATGTGAATGCTTCTCAGTACTTTTCTTTAGTTAAAACATATATTTTTTTAGGTTTTTTTCCTTCCCTAAAACTACAATGAGTTCAAGCACAATTTATAGGACAGAGAAGATGAAGGGAAATATTTTTAAGCAGAAAAGTAAACTAGGACATCCAGATTGGACTAATTGCAATATTATTCCTTAAGGAGTATTATTAGATTCTAAAATTATCGTTTAACTTAGAACATTTCAAGTGAAAAGAGGTGCTTCACTCACTTGTACAGGAGGAAACCAATTGATGTTTCTCTCTCTCTCTCTCTCTCTTCCTTTCCCTCTCTCTAAAAATCAGTAAAAACATATACTTGGGTGAGGATTTAAAAAAACACCTCGTGGGTTTAAAGCAATACGTGGCTTTGATTTGCATATCTGTAACAAGTAATAATGTTGAATATCTTGCTATCTTGAGTGCTTATTATCAATTTGTAGATCTTCATTCCTTTGAAGGTCTTTTCAAGTCCTTTGCCTATTTTTAAATTGCATTGTTTGTCTTTTTATTGTTGAGTTGTAGGAGTTCTTTATATATTCTGAATTCTAGACACTTAACAGATTCATGATTTGCAAATATTTACTATCATTCTGAGGGTTTTTTCACTCTCTTAATAGTGGCCTTGATGCACAAATGTTTTATTTTTCAGTTTATTAAATCTATGTAATCTTTTGTTCAGTCTATCAATTTTTTGTTTTCATAATTTTAAGTCATTGCTGAAATTCTATACTTTCATTTTTCTCAAATATTAAGCATACTTTTAAAAAAATGCAACATGATACAGATTTGCTGTTGTTGTTAATCCTTACTCAAGGATACTTTTCCATGGACTTTTAGAGAGAGTGAAGGGAGGGAGAGAGACACAGCCAGAGAAATATCCATATGAGAGTGACCCATCAATTGGTTGCCTCCTGCGTGCAACCGAGGTATGTGCCCTTGACAGGAATCGAACCCTCTACCCTTGAGTCCACAGGGTAACACACTATCCACTGAGCCAAACCAGCTAGGGCAATACAGACTTTTAATACAGCATTTAAGTCAGTATTTCCCCATAGAAATTCTCAGCACTTTTGCCCCAGTAGTTCTGTATTTAGATTCTACATCTAGAAAGAACTGCATAAGGGGCCATAAACAAGAAACTGGTTAAATTATAATACACTAGAGGCCCGGTGCACGAAATTTGTGCATGGGAGTATGTGTCCTTCAGCCCAGCCTGCACCCTCTCTAATCCAGGACTGCTGGCTCCCAACCGCTCGCCTGCCTGCCTGCCTGCCTGCCTGATTGCCCCTAACCACTTCTGTCTGCCAGTCTGATCACCCCTAACCACTCCCCTGCCAGTCTGATTAATGCCTAACTGCTCCCCTGCTGGCCCAATTGCCCCTAACTGCCCTCCCCTGCAGGCCTGGTCACCCCTAACTGCCCTTCCCTGCTGGCCTGGTCACCCCCAACTACCCTCCCTTTTATTTCTTTTTATATATACTCAGAAATAGAATAGCTAATTCATATGGCAGTTCTATTTTTATTTTTAAAATATATTTTATTAATTTTTTACAGAGAGAAAGGGAGAGGGATAGAGAGTAAGAAACATCGCTGAGAGAGAAACATTGATCAGCTGCACTCCCTTCTGGGTATGTGCCTGCAACCAAGGTACATGCCCTTGACCGGAATCGAACCTGGGACCCTTGAGTCTGCAGGCCAAGGCTCTATCCACTGAGCCAAACCGGTTAGGGTGGCAGTTCTATTTTTAATATTTGGAGGAGCTTCCAAACTTTTTTTCATAATGGCTGTAACAATTTACATTCTCACCAACAGTGTAAAGGGTTCCCTTTTGTCCACATTATTGCTAATACTTGTTATCTTTTGACTTTTTTTTTTTTTTTAATAATAGCTGACCTAACAGGTATGAAGTGATGTCTCATTGTGGTTTTGATTTGCATTTCTCTGATTATCAGTGATGTGCCTTTGGCCATTTTTGTGTCTTCTTTGGAAAAATGTTTATTTGGGCCCTTTGCTCATTTTAAAATTAGGTTTTTAGTTTTGCTATTGAGTATGAATTTCTTAAATATATGGATTTTAATTCCTTACTGGATAAATGGTTTGCAGTATTTTTCCCCATTCTGGAAGTTGCCTTTTTCATTTTTTTGATGGTTTCTTTTGCTGTGCAGAAACTGTTTAGTTTGATATAGTATCACTTGTTAATATTTGCTTTTGTTACCTATGATTTTGATGTCAAATCCAAAGAATCATTGCCAAGACCAATTTCAAGGAGCTTTCCTTTTATATTTTCTTCTAGGAGTTTTATAGTTTCAGTTCTTATGTTTACATTTTTAACCCATTTTACTTGATTTTTTTATGTGGTGCAAGGTAAAAATCCAGTTTCATTCTTTTGCATGTGGCTATCTTGTTTTTCCAACACAGTTTGTTGAAAAGATTATTTGTGTCTTCTTGGTGCCCTTGTTGAAGTTTAGTTGACTATATATGCATGGGTTTATTTCTAGGCTCTCTGTTCTGTTCCATTGGTCTGTTTGCATGCTGCATATCTGTCTATATGCTACTACTAACTTATTTTGGCTATTATAGCTTTATAATTTGAAATCAAGAAGTGTGATGCCTCCAGCTTTGTCCATCTTGCTCAAGATTACTTTCTTCATTTTGTCTTACAAAGTGTTAGAGAATTGATTTCTTATTTCAGTGAAAAATTCCATTGGAATTTTGGTAGGGATTGTATTGAGTCTATAGATCACTTTGGGTAATATGGACATTTTAACAATATTAATTCTTCCCAGTAGATGAACACAGGTATCTTCTATTTATTTGTATGTTTTTAAGTTTTCTTTTATCAATGTCTTATAGTTTTCAGTATACAAATATTTTGCCTCCGTAGTTAAACTTATTCCTAAGTATCTTAATATTTTTTATGTTAAGCATACTACTTTAAATTCTGTGCCTCCTGGTTCATTTGTATCTCTTGTGAGATTATTTCTTCTGCATGGTCTTTTTGATTACTTTTTTCATGTTATCTTATCTCTTTGTTATTGTTAATTAAGGGCCATATTTTGTGTATGGAAATTTGTGCAAATAATTTGAGACCTATGGTGACATTGTTATCTTCCTCTAAGAAGATTTATGTTTATTTTTAGCAGGCACTAGCAATCCAAGATTGCCTTAATTTAATTTTGTGGTAGACATTTAGAGCTGGGTTTCAGTCCTGTAAAGGCCAGCCTAGTTTGGGTTTATATTTACTACTAGAGTGTAGCCCTTTGGCCTTTCCAAACAAAAGTGTTGGAGTTTTACCAGGTCCCCCTCCACAATTTTGTTCTCCCTTCATGCCAATATTTGTCTTTCTAGCTCTATAAAACTGTCAAAAGCTTCTTTAGCCCCAAATGCCAGGCTTCAGTTTTCTTCTGTAATTCTTCATTATGCTATTAACTTTCTAGTGTCTTCAGAAGGATTTAAAGTATATACAGGGTATCCCAAAAATATATATACACACTTTAACAGCTGATAGCTCAATTAGTGTTTCTTTCTTTTCAGATTTAACCCATTGGAATTAATAATGGCAGCCAAAATGTGACTACATTTTTTTTTTTTGAAACACCCAAAAAATGTTCTAGTTTTCTTAGGGAAAAGTTGGTCTGAAGTATATAATCTGACTTTCTTAGGAGTTGGAATTAACAGTATGTAAGTGGAAGTAAACAGCTTATAATTTACTCTTTTTAAAATGTTAGAGAAAGATTCAAAGGTTACCATATAATAATGTCAGTCTTTTGTCCACTTGTATTTTCTCATACTTTCTTGGAGAGAGGGGGTAAGAAATAGTTACAGTGACCTAGTAGCAAATGCATATATTGGATTGTTAAGCAGGTGAATATCTTTTTTTCATGTTTGTCTTATGGGGCGGGGGTTGGGAGGGAATTGAAGAGCTTTGCTCTAATTGTAATACTTATGGCTTTGCACTATAATTATTTTTTATACTAATGTCCCAGTGCACGAATTCATGCACCAGTGGGGCCCCTCAACCTGGCCTGCAGGATCGGGCCGAAACTGGCTCTCCAACATCCCCCAAGGGGTCCTGGCTTGCAAGAGGGCACAGGCCAGGCTGAGGGACCCCACCGTGGGGCCGGGGAGGGATGTGGTAGGTTGGCCAGCTGGGGAGGAACCGCAGAAGGGCTTCAGGGCATGTCTGGCCCATCTCACTCAGTCCCGATCAGCCGGACCCCAGCAGCAAGCTAACCTACCAGTTGGAGTGTCTTCCCCCCTGGTGGTCAGTGCATGTCATAGCAACTGGTCGACTGCCTGCCCCCTGGTGGTCAGTGCATAACATAGTGACTGGTCAACCGGTTGACTGCCCCCCAGTGGTCAGTACATGTCATAGTGAGCGGTTGAGTGGCCTTAGCGTATCATTAGCATATTATGCTTCAATTGGTTGAACTGACGACCAGATGCTTAGCATATTAGGCTTTTATTATATAGGATATGCTATTCTGAACCATCCTAAAAGACAAATTTTAATAGAGAAGGAAGAATCTTTTCTCACCAACTCTTTTGTTTCCATCCTTTTCTAACAGGTGGCATCTCCACAGAAAGCGACTGTGCTTTTGAGCCAGACTACGCCGTCCCACCACTTCCAGTGAGTGAAGGTATGCAGCACATTCGGATTATGGAGGGCATGTCTCGCTCTCTTCCATCCTCCCCCTTACTCACACATCAGTCTATCAGTGTTCGGCTCCAACCTGTGAAGAAGTTAACTGGTAAGGACCTTACCTAAATTAAATATGTTTAACAGGAAAACTAACAGTATGACACTTTAGGTCATATCAGATCTGTTTTTGTGCATCTTTAGTTTTTTTTTTCCTTTTTGGCCTTTCTAATATCATAGACTCTTGGAAAGAGGAGCTCCTACTGATTTTAATTTAGGGAATTAGAATAGTATTCAGTTTGACAGAATGATGTATTTATTTTCTAAATGATCCATCTGTTGTGGACATATTTTTCTAGGCTTTCAGGAAATTTCAAGTTTTGCCAGAATACACTGTTGTTCTGATTTCATTTTATCAGCTTGTTCGTGTCAGATTAACAGATGGAGATATTATAATTTTAGGATAAAAAGAGCTTCATAGTTCAGCAAAGGTACATTAGTCATGTTTTTGTTGGAAATCTTGATTTGTATATTTCATATCTATTTTTAAAGCTGATTTAGATATTTTCCTCTCCACTGTACATTCTTCCAACTTCTTAGGATATTTACTGTCATTCATAAATTGTGGATTGCATTGACTTTAATATGATCTCAAATATATATTGCCCATTCAAATCAAGTTGTTAGGTCTGAAACTGTCTTCATTAAATGAACTTTTTCAGGGAAGACATTTTAATCTTTTTCAGGAAAGACATTTTAGTATGTTCAATGATACTTATGTGTGAAAATATGTAAGCCTGGGTCGCTTTTTTTGATTTTTTTTTAACTTATCAGTATATATCCGATGTCAGAAAGTTGACTAGTTTTGTTGGATTATGAGTACATGGAAGCAATAAATTAAGTCATTCCCAAAGGATGTATTGACTACTTCCTGTGTGTCTGGCATTGAGCTAGACCATAGGGAGGTTTGATTATCATATGACAATTCTTAATAAAATAGGAGGAGAGAGGAGGAAATAGAAATTTTAGACTCTTCCATTTATTTTTTTTAATTTATTGGGGTGACATTGGTCAACATGAACATATAGGTTCCAGGTGTGGATTTCTTCATTATAAGATCTGTATATTGCACTGTATGCCCACCACCCAAAGTCAGATTTTCTCTCTTCCATCTATTTTGAATGAAACTTTTACAATGCTTATATTTTTTCATTAAAATAATATTTCTTTATTGTATAGTTCCACAAAGCATCAGTCATTCCTCTTATAATATTTACTGTTTTTAGGCATATTGAAATAGCAAAGTCTACTTTGATTCTTGGGTTATTAGATAAAAATCAGTAAAATAGTTGAGTAATATTTTACTAAAATCATTATTTTCTTGATATGTAAAAATAGGATAAATTTTATGTGATTCTGCATGAATAAAATTTCATTGCTTAGAAACACCCACTTTTTCTTACAGTTTTAAGGTTTTACTGATTACTGAAAATAACAAAAAAACAAATTTGATGGCTGTCAAGTGGCTTCATTTTACCACACACTTAGAAAGAAAGCCATTTCCTTATGGAAGTTAGCTGGCTCGCCTGAGGTTCTGGAGATACCACTTTTCTATTTCATTTGCCTGTTCCAGTTTGAACTTCAACTTAAATAGGCAAAGATACATAGGATATATAAAAAGATATCTATATATATAAAGAAGCCTAAGCGACCGTTACGACAGGTCGACTGAATGACCAGTAGATGGGTTGCTATGATGTGCACTGACCACCAGGGGCCAGACACTCAATGCAGGCCCCCTGGTGATCAGTGTGCTCCCACAGCCAACCTCCCGTGGCCAGCCAACCTCCCGCAGTCCCTCCATCCCAGAGTGGGTGAGATGGCCCCGATGGGCCTGATTGCCAGCCAGGCCTAGGGACCTCCACCCATGCACAAATTTGTGTACCGGGCCGCTAGTATACATATAATAACAAAGTCAGTAACATGCCTAATATAACTGAGGTGATACAGGGAAATAGTAATAAGAGATCAGGCTGGGGGGCGGCAGTTGGGGGAGAGCAGGCCTGCAGGGGGGGCAGTTGGGGGTGAGCAGGCTGGCAGGAGGACAGTTGGGGGTGACCAGGCTGGCAGGGGGGGCATTTGGGGGCGAGCAGGCCAGTGGGGGCGGGCAGTTGGGGATGATCAGGCTGGCAAGGGGGGAGGGAGTTGGGGTGAGAAGGCCGACAGACAGAGTGTTCAGGGGCAATCAGTCAGGTAGGCAGGTGAGCAGTTAGGAGCCATTGCTCCCAGATTGCGAGAGGGATGTGTGACTGCCGGTTTAGTCCCATTCCCATTGGACATCCCTCGAGGGGTCCCAGGTTGGAGAGAGTGCAGGCCAGACTGAGGGACATCCTCCCTCCCCCGTGCACGAATTTCGTGCACCGGGCCACTAGTAAGAGGTATACTTGGTTAATGACATGTATGAACTATTTAGTTTTAATTTCACAATGCTTAAAGTATATATATCCTCTCAAACAGTTTTGTTTTATTTTCTATATACACATAGTTCTAGTTTTCCTAGACTGTCAAGAATCTAAGAATTTAAAGTTTGAGAATGCATTTTTAAATTTCTTAATGAAAGAAATTTGTCTTTTGACAGAGGATATTATAAAAAATTTTCTGTGGCCAATTTTCTGCAGATTGAAAGAGATGTTAAGAATTTTCTAGTTTAACCTGAAATGAAATTAAACTAAAACTTAACTTTAAAATATCAGTAAATTGTTCATCAGTTATCTTTCCTTTCCTAATTATATTTTGTTTTGAATAAGTAAAGAGAAAGTTGAATGGAGAAAGATTACCTGACCATAAGAAAATTTCTCCCAGAGAATGGTTCTTAACAAAATGCATGAAAGTAATCTGGCCATTAGGGCAACACTTACTAATTTATCTATTTCCATGCACTTAAACTTCCAACTGTCTTATATTCCCTGTATTCATATTACCAACCAAATTAAATAAGTAGGGCCCGATTAGTCATCTTATTCTATTTTCTTTCTGACTTACTAATATTTAATATCTGTTCTGTGCTATAGTGAAGATATTTGTTTAGGCCCTATAGGTACTGCTTTAGATACAGTTAGTAAAGTGGTAAAAAGGACATATTAAGGTCCCTGCCTTGCAGGTATTTATATTCCTGCTGGGAAAGAGACTGGTAATGAATGTATAACCAATAAATAAATACTCTACTTTAGATAATGACAAGTACTATGAAGGTAATAAAGTAGGAAGTGGGGTAGAGAGAGACTGGGTGGAGGTAGGATTTATGTCTATGGAGTGGTCAGAGGAGGAGATATTTGAACTTAAGTGTGAATAACAAAAAGGAACCAGTCATGGGAAGATCTAGGGTCATAGCCTTCCAGGCAGAAAGAACAGCCAGTGCAAAAGTCCTGAATCAGAAAGCACCATTAGCATGGTCCAGGTATTAAAAGAAGGCAAGTGTGGCTTCTGCAGAGTAAGTCGGGTGGGAGTACTAGAACATAGTTGGAGAGGTAGGTAGAAGCTAAAGTTTTTAGGGTCATAGTAAGGAGCCTACTCTTAGAATTTTAAGCAGAGCTGGAATGGGAAGTAATGTGATCTGATACACTTTTTAATCAGATCTTGATGGCAAGTATCTGAAGAATGGAGTATGAGAGACTAGTGTATCCCATTTCATTAATCTTATACATGATTTACTGATCTTTGAATAGATCTTTAACTCCTAACAAGGGATAAAAAGACAATCTTTTTTAATCTTGTAAGATATAATAAAGGAGTAACCTTTTCCTATCATTGTTATTAAATAATCTCTGTACTCTCAGCATATTTATTATAGTCTTTCACATAGGTATATATATGAAGACTTATTTGCAGAAATAGGTCTATTCTATGTCTAAATATTTTGACTTATCTTTAGTCTTCAGAGAGTTAGAGTGGGGAAAGGTCTGCTCAAGAATAAAGACATATAGGAAATTTGGCAATAGAAAATGAAATTTGAAATATATATAGATATATTGTATACCTACATACCTATATACTTCACTCTATTCAATATAAAAACAAATTAATACAGTATAAGTGGTTAAGAGAGAAATAGGCTTTGGGCTTATACTGCTTGAGTTTGTAACCCAGCTCTTAGAAACTCACTTCACTACTGTGTAGTTCTGTTTCTTCATCTGTAAAATGGGATAATGATATCTCCAACATTATGGGTAATCAGGCCTACACCATTGAGGCTGATCACAATGTTTAATACTTGCTTAAAATAGCATTTGGCAAATGTTAAGTGTCCAGAATGTGTTAGCTGTTATTGTTAACAAAAATTGTTTAAATTTGGTGAGGAGTTTTTAAAAATTGCTTTTAACATTAGATACCAATTTGGAACTTTAAAATTTTGCATGTTTTAAAAGTTATACTTTTTTGAATGATCCTATCTAATAAAAGAGTAATATGCAAATTAACCACCACTCTACTACACCCACAAGCAACGCCCACCAGCCATTCAGGAGCGAGTATGCAAATTAACCCAACCAAGATGGCTGCAGCCACCGAGTGAGCAGGAGGCTTGGATTTTCCCGGCAATGGAGGAAGCCAAGCTTTCTACACACCCTGGCGGGCCCAGGCCTCCACTCAAGGCTACAAAGTTTCAATTATAGAAGATAAATAAATCCCAACAAAAATGGCAGCAGCCATGGAGCTGGAGAGAGCAGGAGGCTTGGGTTGCCCCCAGCAACGGAGGAAGCCAAACTCCTGCAGCCCTGGCCTGCCTTGGCCTCCACTACAAAGTTTCAATTATAGAAGATAGATAAATCCCAACAAAAATGGCTGCCACCATGAGCAAGCAGGCAGCTTGGCTCCGCTCAAGGCTACAAAGTTTCAACTATAGAAGATAAATAAATCCCAGATCCCAGGGCCTCCACTTGGGTCGCTGGAGGGCATGGCCAGCCTGCAAACCACCACAGGCCCCTCGCCCAGGCTGCCTCTCGCCCTAAGGGAACACCCACCCTGATCTGGGACACCCTTCGGGGCAAACCAGCTGGCCCCACCCATGCACCAGGCCTCTATCCTATCTAATAAAAAAGTAATATGCAAATTGACCACCACTCCAACACACAAGATGGCTGCCCCCATGTGGACACAAGATGGCTGCCACAAGATAGCCAGCAGAGGAGGGCAGTTGGGAGGGACCAGGCTTGCAAGGGAGGGCAGTTGGGGGTGGTCACGCCTGCAGGAGAGGGCAGTTAGGGGTGACCAGGCTGGCAGAGGAGGGAAGTTGGGGGCGACCGGGTCTGCAGGGAAGGGCAGTTGGGGGGGACCCAGGCCTGCAGGGGAAAGCAGTTGGGGGGGGAACCAGGCTGTCAGGGGAGTGGTTAGGGGGTGATCAGGCTGGCAGGCAGAAGTGGTTAGGGACAATCAGGAAGGCAGGCAGGTAAGCAGTTGGTAGCCAGCAGGTCAGGATTGTGAGAGGGATGTCCAACTGCCTGTTTAGGCCTGATCCTGGTAGGGCAGTCGGACATCCCTTGAGGGGTCCCAGATTGGATGGAGAGGGTACAGGCTGGGCTGAGGGACATACCCCTCCGTGCACGAATTTCATGCACTGGGCTTCTAGTAGTAATAATAATGGTGATAATTCTCATTTGAATGCTTACAATGTGACATACACATATTAGCTTGTCTATTCTTCACATGTATCTCCATTTTACAGATGAGTAAATTAAGTCTTAGAGAGGTCAGATGTCTTGCTCAAACTTATGCAACTAGAAAGCTGTCAGAGCCAATGTTAACATCCAGGACTTTAAATTCCAGATTTGTCTCATTATACCAATGTAAAAATTGAGCATTAGGGAAGTTAGCTAACTCACCCACAGCATCTGGTATATCAAATACTAGTAAGACTTTATTCCAAGTAGCAGAAGTGATAGCCAAATGACTTAAGCCAGCAATTTTCAACCTTTTTGATGTCATGGCACACATAAACTAATTTCTAAAATTTTGTAGCATACCAAAAATTATTTTTGTCAATCTGACAAAAATATATCCTATCTAATAAAGAGGGAATATGCTAATTGACCCCATGCCGTCACAAAGCTGGCGGTGTCCACAGCCAATAAGGAGGAAATATGCTAATTGACTATCCCGCCCTCAAAGATGGTGGCGCCCACAGCCAATAAGAAGGGGATATGCTAATTGCTGCCCCGCCCTCAAAGATGGTGGTGCCCATAGCCAATAAGGAGGGAATATGCTAATTGACTGCCACGCCCTCCAAGATGATGGTGTCCAGTCCCCTCAGCACCGCTGGGGTGGCAGGTACGCAGCAAGGCCGGGCCCACTGCTTCGCGTGCCTGCCTCTAGAGTCCCCCAGTCCCCTCAGCCCTCCAGCTGCCCAGGGCCAGCCCAAGGCACAGGCAAGCCTCAGATGGTGGCTGCTCAGCCGCCCAGGGCCCGCCTGAGGCTTGCATTGCTGGCAGTAGCAGCAGCAGAGGTGTGATGGGGTGTCGCCTTCCTCTGATCACCTGGTCGCCTCTCGCCTCTGAGGGCTCCTGGACTGTGAGAGGGGGCAGGCTGGGCTGAGGGACCCCCCGCCTCCAGTACATGAATTTTCATGCACCGGGCCTCTAGTATATATATAATTTTGATTCATTCATGTAGGACAGCTATTGTTGTGTTGGCTGTTGTCATTTTTTTATTTGACATTCCAAGAGAAAAGAGGTCAGTTGCCCCTGACTAAATAGTCAGGTATTGCATGTTTTAAAAATTCTTGCAACATGCTGGATGAAAATTGCTGGTTTAGGCAATAAAGGAAAACTAGAAGCTATAGAAGTTGAGCAAGCCTCAAGGTTCATTTGGCCTAGTTGGATGTTGCTGTGCATTGGAAGAGACATGGAAGAGATTGTACAAAGATAGCATAGTGTTGTGGTAATGGAATTGCCACAGTTCTCTAGATTCTTATTCAGTGCTCTTTTCAAGATGTTTTTGTTGGTAATATCATGAAGCGTATCATCATACTTCTTAGAATATAGATAATTGGGAGTGCGAGTAGTCTATTTACTCAACACTTACTGAATTTATACTGTTTGTCTATTATGTACACTGTAAGTTTAGTAGAAGTTAAATTTTGAGTATTCACACTATTGGTAGGGGTGTAAATTGGTGTGGCCTTTTTGTAAGTTTGACAGTACATATCAGAATTGTAATGCACATAATTTATGGCAGCGATTTTATTGCTCAGATAAATTTGAAAAAATTGGAAATTTATATGTATGTATCTATGTATGCATGTGTGTGTATACATATAGTATTATTTATATAGTAAAAAATGAAAATTAAATATTTATGAATAATAGTAATCCATTGGTGTTTTGAAATGCTAAATACACATAAACACATACATTTGGTGGTATGGAGATACAATAACTCTAACTCAAAAATAGGAAAGAGATGACATAAATTTTGTTGTATACTCTTATATAGTAGTTGTATTTTTTTACCACATTAAAATCCAAAATCTCATGAGACATTGTAACAAAATAGACCCTGACATCCATTTTCTTATTCTGTAAACTTGTGCAAATTTGCTGTAAGTCTCTATACTTCAGTTTACTTGTTTCTAAAATAGGAATGATAATAGTATATACCTAAACCAGTGTCACCCCAATAAATTTAAAATAAAAAACAAACACCAGCAAAATTATATAGTGTATACCATATAGAACTATCAACAGAATTGGATGAGTTGGTATGTATAAGCTCATAAGACAGCATCTGACACAGAATTAGGTATTCCATAAATGTTAACTATAATTATTGTAACTTTAAGATTTGTGTGACTTTCTATCAGCTGTGTTCAGTATCAGTTCTGAGCCTTTGGAAGGTGACCTTCAAGTAATTTACTTAATTACCTCAAATGAGTTCCTCTCTATTTTTCTAAGGAGTAACCTGAAATCAAATGGATTATTAACTAGTCTTTGGGAAAAAGTAATTTTGGCCTGATTTAAAAGGTATTTGCTACCAATAGATTGGAATGACTGTGGCAAGCCAATTTAGATGGTAAATAAATCACAGTAATCAATTTGATCATGCTGCAACCTAGTTATTTTAGATGCTAGCTGCAGCCGAAGTAGTATTTTCATCATAGATAAAATGGAATCATTGGCTTGTTTTCAGGACACCCTGTGAAAATCATTTAAAGCTATTTTGACAAAAAGAGCCTATGCATAATGTTAGTCTGATATGTTTTAATGCACTTATATGTTCTTTAAATGAAAATAATTATCTTGAATTTGGGGGGAAATGAATTCAAGACACACTTTAGTGAATTTTATTATTAGGAAAAATACAGTTTCTGTGAGGATTAAGATTTCTTAAACATACAACCTATCATATAATAAACATTGAATAAATGCTTTTATTCATGTCATTTTTAACTTGGATAAAATGGAAACCTAGTCTTGAGAAAAGTGTGGAAAAGCCACCAAATTGAAAATACAAAGAGAATTTTTAGAAAAAATGTAAGTTGTATTATAGTGAAATTTATTAGATTAAAAAATCTAGTAGATGTGTGGTAGTCTAAGCTCCCATCAGTCCTAAATTAGATACTTCTATTTTAATTTCCATATGGATAAAGTACCTTACCAACTCCTTTAAAGCTAAATAAAAATGTAAATGAAGACTTTTAAACTCTTTGGAATACTAACACTAATGCTAATTAAAGTAGGTCTGGACCTCATTCAAGTACTGTTTCTAATTCAGATGCTCTAGTTTTATAGGTTTAAGGTTTATTCAGTGGTAGAAGTAGCTCCCATTGCTCCCCCTGTAGCCTTCCAGACAAAATTTAGAGGATGGTAGTGAGTTATTACTTAATTCAATTTAGATAACTTCAGGTATCATGAGTCAGTATTATTAAAGAAAACCAGAGCCGGACCGTAATTAAAGTGGTAGAGGGATTTTACTCAGGAAGTATTGTAACAGGGAAAAAAAGAGCTCAGTTTAGAACTGGATTCAATTCTGAAATACAGTAAAGACAGTTAAGGATTTATAGCCAAGAAGCAAGGAAGGAAAGGCAGCAGTGGATAGAAAATTAGTAAGAGGAGATATCAAGGGTTAAACCAATTTAACAGAATTTTTGCTGAAAGAAGGACAGAGTGATCATCATCAGGGCGGGGGGGATTCTCATTAAACTGACTCAGTAGGATTCTTGCTACAACTTGGCTAGACTGCAGGCTTGAGTATAAGACCCAAGGATGAGGCATAGTGGAAAGGGGGCTCAGAAGGAGCCTGACAAAGTTTTATTAAGAAGAGAGGCTTTGTCAGTATGTATATTTTGAGCACTTACATGTCCACATGTATTATCAAATAAAGAATCCTTTCGAGATGTTTACATATGTGGGATTTAGATAGTGCCATACTGTTAAGAGTCCAGCCCTTCCAGTAGGACAAAGAACTATGTTAAAATTCTACACTCATTCATTTGTAAGCTTTATGTCTGGATAATACATAAGTAAGAATAATAATACCTTAGAGTTAAGAGGAATACAGAAATGTTTGTAGAGCATTTCTCTATGTGCCTAGCACTTGTTATGTCAAACATGGTTTGCAAGTTAAATACATTTTTTTAAACTAATCTTTATTGTTCAGATTATTATAATTGTTCCTCTTTTTCCCTCATAGCTCCCCTGCACCCCGTTCCCACCCCACCTTCTGCCCTTACCCCCCCCTCACTGTCCTCGTCCATAGGTGTACAATTTTTGTCCAGTCTCTTCCCATACCCCCTACACCCTTATTCCCCCCAAGAATTGTCAGTCCATTCCCTTTCTATGCCCCTGATTCTATTATATTCACCAGTTTATTCTGTCCATCAGATTTTTTATTCACTTGATTTTTAGATTCACTTGTTGATAGATATGTATTTGTTGTTCATAATTTTTACCTTTTTCTTCTTAAAGAATACCTTTCAGCATTTCATATAATACTGGTTTGGTGGTGATATGAACTCCTTCAGCTTTTTCTTATCTGTGAAGCTCTTTATCTGACCTTCAATTCTGAATGATAGCTTTTCTGGGTAGAGTAATCTTGGTTGTAGGTTCTTGCTATTCATCACTTGTGGAATATTTCTTGCCACTCCCGTCTGGCCTGCATAGTTTCTTTTGAGAAATCAGCTGACAATCCTATGGGTGCTCCCTTGTAGGTAACTAACTGTTCTTCTCTTGCTGCTTTTAATATTCTCTCTTTGTCTTTTGCTCTTGGCATTTTAATTATGATGTATCTTGGTGTGGTCCTCTTTGGGTTCCCTTTGTTGGGATTCTCTGTGCTTCTTGGACTTGTAAGTCTATTTCTTTCACCAAGTGGGAAAAGTTTTCGGTCACTATTTCTTCAAATAGGTTTTCAGTATCTTGCTCTCTCTCTTCTTCTGGCACCCCCATAATTCTGATGTTGGTACGCTTGAAGTTGTCCCAGAGGCTTCTTACACTATCTTAATATTTTTGCTTTTCTGGTTGAGTGTTTTTTGTTTCTTTGTATTTCAAATCTTTGACTTGATTCTTGCAGTCCTCTAGTCTGCTGTTAGATCTCTGTATAATATTTTTCATTTCAGTCAGTGTATGCTTAATTTCTAGTTGGTCCTTTTTCATATCCTCGAGGGTCTCGCTAAATTTATTGGCCTTTTCTAGGAAATTCTTGAAAAACCTTATAACCGTGGTTTTGAACTCTATATCCAGTCATTTGCTTTCCTCCATTTCTTTCATTTGTGATTCGTTTCTTTGTCTCCGCATTTTCGCTGCTTCCCTGAGTTGATAGACTGGCTTTATGTGCTAGGTGTCCTATAGGGCCCAGTGGCTCAGCCTCCCCAGTTACCTGAGGTGGACACCCTTGGTGCACCCCTTTGTGGGCTGTGTGCACAGTCTTGTTGTAGTTAAGCCTTGATTGTTGTTTGTATCACTGGGAGGAATTGACCTCCAGGCCAATTGGCTGTGAGGGTCAGCTGTGTCTATGCTGGGAGAACTTCTGTGCTGGAGACACCCTTATGAGATAAGACTTGCAAAAGGCCTCTGTGCTCAGCTTGGATGGGGCGGAGTCTCAGGGTGGAGCAGACAGCATTGGTTTCCCATTAGCCCTGCCTTCATAGGCCCCTGTGTCTCAGTGTCTCCTGGTAATCATTGCAAGCACCTCTGAGTGAAAGCCACCCTTGAGTTTCACCCGCTGCCAGACAGTCCAGTTTCTCCCTGAATGAGTCTGGGTTCCCTGAGTCTCACCCAGAACTAGAGATCAGTGCATTCGGAAGCTTTTGTCTCCCTCCCAATTGAGAAAGCCAGCCTCGTACTCAGTTGCCCGCCCTCTCTGTGCATGCGCCTCAGTACCTCTGCCTTCCACAGCTCCTCTGAGTCTCAGTGTGCTTTTCTCTTTCCTGACAGTCCAGTTTCACCCCGTATGAGTCTGGGTCCCCAGAGTCTCGCCCGGAACTGAGTTCAGCACAGTCGGGAGCTTTTGTCTCCCTCCTGCTTGAGAAAGCCAGCTGCGCACTCAGTTGCCAGTCCTCTCCACACGTGCGTCTCAGTACCTCTGCCTCCTGCAGCTCCTCTGAGTCTCAGTGTGCTTTTCTCTTCCCTTCTAGTTGTAGAATTTCCACTTAGCCAGCCTTCCTGTGGTTCTGGATGATGTCCGTTTTGTCTTTTAGTTGTAGTTTTGAAGTTGTTATGTGAGGCAGCAATTCAGGTGTTTACCTATGCCACCATCTTGGTTTCTCCCCCTGTATTTTATTTTTTGCTATTTTTCACAGAATACATAGTCACTATAGAAAATTTAGGAATAGTAAACAAATAATGCCCTAGCTCAGCGTTCACCAACTGGTGGTCCGTGAGGTCTGAAAGGTTGGCGACCACTGCCCTAGCTAGTTTGGCTCAGTGGATAGAGTGTCAGCATGCAGACTGAAGGGTTCAGGCTTTGATTCCGGTTCCCGGGTTGTGGGCTCAATCCCCAGTAGGGGGTGTGCAGGAGGCAGCTGATAAATAATTCTCTCTTATCATTGATGTTTCTATCTCTCTCTCCATCTCCCTTCGTCTCTGAAATCAATAAAAAACAAAAACAAAAAACCCCCACAAAAAACAAATAATAATTGTGTTCCTCTAGCCAGAGAGAAATACTATTCACATACTATATATTCTGAGTTTTATCTGTGCCACATACACTTATTTTATAAACATCTTGGTTTCTCTCTAAATACATTTTTTTTGCTTTAAATAAATTTGTATTATCTTACTGTGATCAACTCATATTTATTAGAAACTCAGATTAATAGTTACTGTTTCTTTGTTTAATTAATAAATAAATTTTTGATAGATAAAATCTTTCAAAATGGAAGTCTACATGGGAAAAAATAAAAGGAATCCTAACAGGTCGAAAAGTTGGTAATCACTTGGTTAGTAATTGTTGATATCATGTCGGGGAAGAAGAAAATTTTTTCTTACACTTCTAGGCTCTTTTGGCTGGCCTAATAAGTAAATCTACAAGAGAAAATAACCAAATTCAATTATATGCATATGTATCAGAACCCCACGTACATAAGAGAGTCAGAGACCCCACATACATAAGAGGGTCAGAATCAGTAAGGTAAAATGGAGCATATATGGCATTGTGAGCCAAGGCACAAGGTAAGAAGAGCCTTGGGGCTTCGGAGGGGAGGGTGATCATTTGCAGATGATAAGAAGAACAAGTGTTCCGTAATTAGAAATATGCCCTTCCTTATACATAGGTCATACGTTATTTCTGATAATGACTCTTATTATGGGCAAGGCACCAATTTAAATTCTTCTAGGTAGTTAAGGGAGGGGCAGAAGTTTCACCTGAACCTACAGGGTCTCAATTGCCTACAGCTTAAAATAATTCACATGCCAAATGGCACATCTTGGGGAGGCCTGTTCTGAACCTCTTAAATATCTTTTAGCTAGTATGTGGTGGTTCTAAGAGTGGGGCATCACTTTTTAAAATTAAATTTATTGGCGTGACATTGGTTAATAGGATCATTAGGTTTCAGGTGTGGATTTCTATGTTACAAGATCTGTATATTGTAATGTGTGCCCACCACCCAAGTCAAATCTTCTCCTGTCATCATAATAGATCTCCTTTCCCCCTTTCCCCCTCTCCCCCACCTCCTTCCCTCTGGCAACCACCACACTGCTATCTGTGTTCATTAGTTTGTTTTATATCCTACATATGAGTGAAATCATATGGTTCTTAGCTTTTCCTGACTTACTTCACTTAGCATAATACTCTCAAGGTCCATCTACGGGGTATCACTTTTTTTATTTTTTATTTTTATTGATTTCAGAGAGGAAGGAAGAGGGAGAGAGACAGAAACATCAATGATGAGAGAGAATCATTGATTGGCTGTGCAAGGCGCCTACTGGTGATCAAGCCCGCAACCTGGGCATGTGCCCTTGACTGAAATCAAACCTGGGACCCTTCAGTCTGCAGGCCAAGGCTCTATCTAATGATACCCCACGGCTAGGCATGGGGTATCACTTTTAAATGTAGAAAATACCATGATGGTTACAAAAAAAAGAAAATCCTTCTTTGTTCATGCTTCCTCTGTGATCTTGCCCAGAAAACTCACCATGATTTTATGCCACAGTTCCTAGAAGTCTATTTTTATACTTAATTGACCCTGTCTTCCCTACTTGCTTATCTGCCCACCTGCTGGAATTTGAGCAGTTTACAAAGTGTCAAATGTTAGATATAAAGATTAAATAATATTGGTCCTCAGAAATACTTCTCAGTCACAACACATCATGAAAGGCAAGTAAGTAAATATCCATGATTCACAACAAATCCTCTTAGTGATTCTCCAAATAGGAAGTAAATTATAGTATGTGATTATATAATACTTAGCTTTTAATATATATTCACATCATAAAATAGAACTTATAATTCTAAACCATGTTTTCCCTCATTATAGAAAATGTGCCCAAATTGATATATTTACCCCATAAGAATAATAAATATGTGGCATGAAAGAATATTCTCTCACTAGTGAATATATATTATAGTGACATGCTGCCCACATAAGAGAACAGTGTAACAAATACATTTACCTTATTGTTTTTGCTTTACTTTGTATCAGAACATTTCATGAAATATGTGGTGGTAGGAAAGAAATATCCATTGATATAATATAAACAATTTCATATAGCTGTGATTTTCAACTGATGTGCTACAATAATTTTTGCAATACTTGGCTATATAGTCAGAGACATGACTTTATTTCCCTTAAATTATCAGGTAAAAAAAAAAGAGAGAGAGAGACAACAGCTAACACAACAATAGCTGTTAGGTGTGAAAGAATAAAAATTATACCTTTTTTTTTTTGTCAGATCGGCAAAAAATATATTTTTTGTGGTGCCGCAGAATTTTAGTGATTAGTTTATGTGTGCTACAAGACAAAAAGAGATTGAAATCACTGTCATGTAGAATTGTTCTGTCTCAATAGATGAATAGCACCAGTGGACCATATGCTTCAGAAGCCTACTCAAAGTTCACAGCCATGTCCAGAATACTGCAGAGAGTACCATTACCACTGCTAAATCCGTACATTAACCCTAGTTCCCCTTCTCCCACGGTTCTTTTTTCAAGCTATCCTGCTGCCCACTGGAAGGGAAAGGACTCTTCTGGCTTCCTGGGAGGTGAGGAGAAACTGTGACAACAGAAAGGTTCCCCACACCCTATAGGGAAAGGCCTTCAGACACATGGGATGGAACACTAACCCCATCTCACCAGTGATTAACACAAGTCATTTCCTTGATCATGAATGAAGGCTATTCACATTTTCAGGAAGTTAGTGTCTTTTGAACCTTTCTGCATCTAGAAGGAATATAGAAGGTAGTATGTCTCTTTTTGAAATTGATACCATTGCTATTATATTAGTTAATCAACTGATAGTTCTATAGTTTTGGTGTATCTGATACTGCCATCTGAATGAAAGGCATTCAATCAGGTTTTGAATATCTCTAAATATTTAAAAATAACTTTTCTGATCTCTTACATTCTAGTAAGAGAGGAGTTTATAGCTTTACAGCATGAGGAGCTTACAGGTTTTTAAAATAAATCGTTCCCAGAATTCATGTCACAGCTCCTTATATGGTGCTGCTTTTTTCCTCTCAGTTGCTATGACAACAGCAGCACTGCACCATTCATCAGCTCTGGACCTGGGCTGTATTGCTAGCCTTCCATGTTACTCCTGAATGTTAAGAACATCCGTGAATCATTCACTATGTTAGTGCTGCGCCATTAGAAACCTCAGAACCAGTTCTTCCATCAATTTGCTCTAACAGAAGGGTAAATTAAACTGCGTCACAGAGAAATAGTGTATAAAAATATTTCCTTTTTCCTAAGGGAATCATACAATCTGTATTTGCTGCAGTAGTCTGAAAGGATAAGCTTATGTCAGGCAATCTAATGAAAAGAACTCGTCCGTGTAATTTGTCTTGAAATCATTAGCTGTTCAAGACAAATACCACATTGCATCTCTGGATACAGAAAGAAGCAGGTGATGTTGTTAGGGGTTCTAAGCTCCTTTGGGAGTATCACTTGTGCTTTGGGACCATAATCAACATTTGCTGTAAGAAGTATCACCTGTAACACACAATAAGTTCTGGGCATTGTGAAGAACTGAGTGCCGAAGATTCAAGTGTGGATCATTACTGATGTGTCAGTTCTGATAACAACATGACGGTGAATAAGAAGCCTTTCAGGTTTTCAGGAGAAAAGACTATAAAGTATTGACTAACAAGGAAGATAAACTAAAGCCTGTGAGTATGATGAGTAGAGTATTTGTGTGTTACATGGATTTTTGAGATGCAAGGCCTACTTTGAGCTTTGTAGAAAAAGAAACACAACCTAAGAGAATTTGACATAGTTTTCAGGGAAGCCATTAAGAAATGTCTTTAAGCATATATATTTAATTTTGTGTTCTTTTACTTTCATGTGTGTGTATGTATGAACATTTAAAAATAGTTTTATACTTTTAAAAATATTTCATTGTGAAGAAAGCTGTTAATTCAGTTTTTTAATGTAAATGTGAAGGTCATATTGCTTTTTTTGTTAGTTGTGATTCCAGAATAGATTTTTACTTCCTATTGCAATAGAAGTACGCTTTTAAAGAATAGTGTGGAAACCTAGAATTTTTGTATGCATGCTTCTTTAATACATTAAACCTTTTTCATTAACTGCAATGCTTACAAATGAATGTACTTGCATAGTTTTAAGGATTTATTAACTTAACATTATTTGTTACTTACGTTGATTTATATTGTCTGTTTTCCCAGTTGAGAAAGGTTAACTAGAGTTTTTCCATTTTTGTATTTTCAGACCATTTGGAAATCATCATTTTAAGATAAATTGAATTTATAGATTGAATTTTCTTAAAAGACTGTTCATTTACTGGCTTTTAATTTCTCTTTTTAGTTCTGGCCATGGTAACTTAGAAATGTACTAAAAGTAGGAACTTGGTTTTTCAAAATTAGAATATTTAGAATGATCTTCAGCTACTCACAAAGAAAAAGGCATTTTATCTAGGCTTTTTCAGTTATTTATCTTCCTGCATTCCTCTTCTTAAATGCATTTTGTTCAGAGAAGATATACTTTAGGGTATAACTGGGTTCCTTTAATTTATACAATTAGGGGAAAAATATTTTGCTGCTTCACTATTACCTCGTTTTAATTTACATTTCTTACATTCTTGAGATCCTAGTCTATAGAGCTGTACATATGACTTTGCTAAATGTTTAAGAAACCTTTGAACAGGGAGAATTAATATATTAAAGGATAATGAAAGTACTAATCCCTTATACTTACTGTCACATGTCATTTAGTAAAAGGATTTTACTTTTATTTGAAAGCCCTGTAAGTGATAGATTAAGTAAATTGAATGTTCACATTTTAACCATTGTGCAAGAAAATATGAATTTTAAAATTTATATTTAATAACTGTATACATTGTAAGTTAACACTTTTTTTTTTTTACTAGTTTTTCCTTATAAATGCATATATATAAAGATGTTTGTATTCCATTACCTCTGGCACCATAATTCTTATTAATAGTAAAAGAGACTGATTTGAGCACTTTTTAAAAAAACAGTTATATTTTTAATAATAGATTTATTCATTTTAAAGAATCTTCCTTGGCACATCCTGTGATTTTTTATTTTTATTTTTTATGTTTGGGGCCTTACCCAATAATATATTCCTGAAATGTTGTATATAAGCATATTTGTTTGTTTGTATCTTGTCTAACTTAAAATCCACTAGTGAAGATCCCTATTTTGAGAGATTCTGCAGTAAGTTGATTTGGTGAATCTGTGTATTATATACTGTACTCTTACTTTAGGTTTTCTTAAAGTAAGAGCCATCTGGTTTGTTCAATATATAAAGATTTAAGTTGCAGATTTAACTGGCAACGTTCTGTGAAAAAATTAAGCCTCCTACTTTGGACTTATAATTTAACCCCTTAATTTCAAAAGAGTTTGATGTCTTCAGGTTTACTTTCTGAAATCCCTTGAAGTCTTTCCAATATTATTGATATAATAGACAACTGGATAAAATCTTAGTTGATAGGAGGCATTGCTTTTATTTGGGAAGAAATATGTTAATGAATAAATAATATCTAGCATTTTTAAGTATAAAAGGCTTTAGTTTCTTCCCTAGTTTAACTAAAACTTGAACATGTCATCCAGTAGCACTTCTGAATATCTAAAAAATTATTAATACTGCTAATAAGCTTTTAGTAGGAAATAGGTGCCTCCTTTCTGTCAGAATCTGAATTCCTGTCAGAATCTACATTAAGACCAAAAGTTTCACAGTGATGATAAATTATTTTAAAACAGTGATTTCTAGTTATTTTTTTCTCATGGGAATCAGTCAATATTTCTATTATAAATGTGTCTTCTTTATCACTCCATTGTTCTCAAGTAAAGCATTTTAACCACTTGTGAGCTTTGTAGCTTAGGACATGTTAACCTCTGAAGTTTCTTTTCTATAACATTAATGAAATAATGCCTTATTGTGTCATTGTAGGCATTAAGAAAGATAATATATATTAGGGATCTAGTATAATACTTATGGAAAGGAAACATTCTCTAAGTAATAATTCTCTTCTCTACCCTTCCTCTTCATTGGCCTACTTCAGTGGTTCTTGGACTTTTCCTAGGGAGTATCTTCAGGACAGAGGAATATGAATACATACCAAAGGTATATGGGAGGTAGCCTAAAGGGGTATCAAAGCAAACCTGGATATTTTTTACATGTATCGTTGGGTCAGGGAAATTTGAATGCATATGAAAGGAGTGCAGGATGTAGCTTAAAGGGACATCCAAAGCAAACCTAGATTTTTTTGGAAGTCATATTTTTTTCTTTTAAAATAGTCTACATTCCATCAACTGTAATTGAAAAGTAAAAAAATATTTTAAAAAATAGTCTACTTTTTACATTTTTATTATTTCAAAAAAGAAATCTTTAAAACTTACTCTTCAGGAAAATATACAACCAATATGTATGAATTCCCAAGTTTAAGACATACTACTGAGATCTTTTGGTCTGGGTATCATTTTTAGGAAATAAAGATCCTGAAATAAGTATATATTTCTCAGGAGAAAGAGATTGGAAATTAAAAAGCAGGGATGATAAATGAATCTAATTAAAGGTAGAAGGCTTACTCTGTTCAAAAGAGTGAGTAGTGGTATGGAGCTGGGTCAAGCTGTAGTGGGATGAGAAAGGAAATAACTTTATGAGAAAAATGAAAAAGAATGATGATGAAGAAACAGTTTAGCATTTTTATTTATTTATTTATTTATTTATTTATTTATTTTCCGGTTAATATTTGCTACTTACCCATCTTGGGTTTTCTTTTTGTGTTTTTTTTTAATTTAATAAATATTTATTCAAATTATTACAATTGTTTCTCCTTTTCCCTCCATAGCTCCCTTCCACCCGGTTCCCACCCCACCCTCTGCCCTTACCTTTCCCCCCCTGTCCTCATCCATAGGTGTATGATTTTTGTCCAGTCTCTTCCTGCACCCCCCTCCCCATACTCCTTTCCCCCTGAGAATTATCAGTCCACTCCCTTCCTATGCCCCTGATTCTATTATATTCACCAGTTTATTCTGTTCCTCAGGTTTTTAATTCACTTAATTTTTAGGTTCACTTGTTGATAGATAAGTATTTGTTGTTCATAATTTTTATCTTTACCTTTTTCTTCTTCCTCCTCTTCTTAAAGAATACCTTTCAACATTTCATATAATACTGGTTTGGTGGTGATGAACTCCTTTAGCTTTTTCTTATCTGGGAAGCTCTTTATCTGCCCTTCAATTCTGAATGATAGCTTTGCTGGGTAGAGTAATCTTGGTTGTAGGTTCTTGCTATTCATCACTTTGTAGATTTCTTGCCACTCCCATCTGGCCTGCATAGTTTCTGTTGAGAAATCAGCTAACAATCATATGGGTGCTCCCTTGTAGGTAATTAGCTGTTTTTCTCTTGCTGCTTTTAAGATTCTCTCTTTGTCTTTTGCTCTTGGCATTTTAATTATGATGTGTCTTGGTGTGGTCCTCTTTGGATTCCTTTTGTTTGGGGTTCTGTGCACTTCCTGGACTTGTAAGTCTATTTCTTTAACCAGGTGGGGGAAGTTTTCTGTCATTATTTCTTCAAATAGGTTTTCAGTATCTTGCTCTCTCTCTTCTTCTAGCACCCCCATAATTCTGATGTTGGTACGCTTGAAGCTGTCCCAGAGGCTTCTTACACTATCTTCAAAATTTTGGATTCTTTTTTCTTTTTGCTTTTCCGGTTGAGTGTTTTTTGTTTCTTTGTATTTCAATTTTTTTACTTGATTCTTGCGTTCCTCTAGTCTGTTGTTGGGTCTCTGTATAATATTTTTTATTTCAGTCAGTGTATCTTTAATTTCTAGTTGGTCCTTTTTCATAACTTTGAGGGTCTTGTTATATTTATTGGCCTTTTCTAGGATATTCTTGAAAAGCCTTATAACCGTGGTTTTGAATTCTATATCCAGTCGTTTGTTTTCCTCCATTTCTTTCGTTTGTAATCTGTTTCTTTGTTGCCACATTTTCACTGCTTCCCTGAGTTGGTAGGGTAGCTTTGTGTGCTAGGTTTCCTATATGGCCCAGTGGGTCGGCCTCCCAGTTACCTGAGGTGGACACTTTTGGTGCACCCCTTTGTGGACTGTGTGTACAGCCTTGTTGTAGTTAAGTCTTAATTGTTGTTGGTATCACTGGGAGGAATTGACCTCCAGGCCAGTTGGCTGTGAGGATCAGCTGTGTCTACGCTGGGAGAGGTTCGGTGCTCGAGACAGCCTTATAGGATTAGACTTGCTAAATTGCAAAAGCCTCTGTGCTCAGCTTGAATGGGGTGGAGTCTCAGCAGAGCACGCAGTCTTGGCTTCCCGTCAGCCCTGCCCTTGCATGCGTGCCTCCAGACCTCTGCCTTCCATGGCTCCCGAGTTTCTGCCTGACAGTCCAGATTCCCCCCGTAAGAGCATGGGTCCCCAGGGGCTTGCCTGGAACTGGGGTTCAGTGCAGTCAGAACTGGGGTTCAGTGCAGTCAGGAGCTTCCGACTCCCTTCTGCTAGGGAAAGCCTGTGCCAACCTCCGCAGTCTTTGTGCGCACTCACGCGCGTGCCTACAGACCCCTGCCTGCCGCGGCTCCCCTGAGTCTCTGAGTCTCTGTGTGCCTTTCTCTCTGCCTGACAGTCCAGACTCTCCCTGTATGGGCCTGGGTCCACAGGGTTTCGCCCGGAACTGGGGTTCAGTGCAGTTGGAATTGGGATTCAGTGCAGTCCGGGGCTTTCTTCCCCCTCCTGCCAGAGAAAGTCAGCCAGGTTCTCAGCCGCCCTTCCTCACTGCGTGCGTGTCTCTGTACCTCAACCCTTTGACTCAAATCCTCCAATTCTCCGTGAGCTTTTCTCTTTCCTTCTGGTTGTAGAATTTCCACTCAGCCAGCTTTCCTGTGGTTCTGGATGGTGTCCGTTCTGTCTTTTAGTTGTAGTTTTGAAATTGTTGTGCGAGGCAGCGGTTTGGGTGCTTACCTATGCCGCCATCTTGGTTTTTCTCCAGTTCAGCATTTTTTAAAGATGTGAGAAGTCCTGCAAAAAGGAACCTATTTAATTGTTTAATCTAGTATCTCTAAAACTTATTTGACAACAGACACTTTGTTTTTTCTTACATAACAACTGCAAAATCGTGTGCAACAAGTAAGTGTTCCAAGGAGCACACTTAGGGAAATAAGTGACTAATGGAGGTTATGAATTTAGAAGGAAAGAAGAATGGATAACTGTGCAGAGCAAAGTTTGACAGCAATCATCTTGGCACTCCAGAAGATTATGGAAAAGTTACATTTTGCTGAAATTCCCCAGATAAATTGAACTATAATATTTTAAAGAATAGTATGCTATGTGTTTTTAAGTGGGGGGTAAATATTGCATTTACCATGTGGATTAGAAAGTGAAATGATAAATAAGGTGACTAGTAAAAACTTGAAGCAAGAGGACAGGATGCATTCAAATGGTAAGTACATCAGTTTGTCCAGAACATAAAGGATTCTGTGGATGATAAAACCAGGAATGGATTGAGGAGGCCTTTGGGACAATGGTAAACAGAGATGGTAGCAGTGGAAAGGGTACAAGGAGAAAAAGATTTTAAGGAATAAGCATAAGCAAATAGAATCTAGGAATATGGGAGATCTGTCAAAGATGATTCTAAGATTTTAGGAATGGGAATTGATGGCCTGCACAGGGTTTCTGGGCTTGTTGATTATGAAACTTTGTCTTTTACAGATTTGAGAAATTAGCCATTATTCAGATACTTTTCCACCCCCGTTTTCTCTTTTTCTGAGACATATATGTGTATATATATATATATATATATATATATATATATATTCTCTCTCTCTCTCTCTCTCTCTCTCTCTCTCTCTCTCTCTCACAAACACACACACACACCCCTTGGGATATCATCTCACAGGTCCTGAGGTGGTTTTTTAATTCTTTTGCTCTTTGTTCTCTGTTGTCTTCAGATTGGATAGTTTTCACTCATCTATTTTCAAATTCACTTACCCCTCTATCATTTTAAACTATTTTAAATTTACTATATAATATATATGTATATGTATGTCTGTATGCATACATATATACAAACACACTATATACTGTCATTTAAATTGTCATGTTTAAACATTTAAATACTATGCTGTTAAATCCATTCAGTTACTTTTTATTTCAGCTATTTCATTTTTCAGTTGTAGAATTTCCATTTGTTTCTTTTTAATAGTTTCTATTTCTCTGCTGAGATTTCTTCCTTTTTTTTTTAATTAAGAGAACATATTCCTTTACCTCACTGAAAATAGTTATAATAATTGCTTTAAATTACTCATTTGCTAATTATAATATCTGGAGTGATCTCCATCTTTTCTAGTGATAATGGGTCATGTTTTCCTGGTTCTTCATGTATTAAGTAATTTTGTATAGTATCCTGGACATTTTATTTAGTGGATACTCTGGATTTTGTCATATTTCTTCATAAAGGGTTAATATTTTTCTTTTATCAGGCAGTTAACTTGATCTCTTGGGCATCATTTCAGTTTAGTTCTGCCTCATGCATGGTTTAGGAATCAGCCAGAAGTTTGAGCAGAGTTTATACACAGAACTTGGGTCCCCTCCTGTGGTTCTCTCCTTTTTGGAAATCTTCCTCCCTTCACTTTTCAGTGCTTGTTGTTGCCACAAGACTAGGAAAACTGTAGGTTTTCTTTTGGAATTTTAATGACTCCATGCACTGCTGACTATGGTCTGCATATATACCAAAAAATGGGACACTCATTCCAGTCTGGTCTTTTCTCTTGCAACTGTCAGCTTTCCTCCAGACTATGTCTATTGTGTTCAATCTCCAGGGCCTTGAGGTAGTTGCTTTTCATGTTTTGTTTAGTGTTTATAGTTGTTTTCTGTGAGTGGATCCATCTGGTAGAGAAGCTTTCTAGGCTGTACAGAAGCAGGACCCGATAGGATTTTGAGATTTTTGTCTTTCATAAATACTGACACTTTCTCAAAAGTTACTTGTTTCTAACCATAGAAATCTGTGTGTATTGGAGAACCAACATTTAGCTTTAGTGCCAGGTTTTTCATATTTTATTGATTTCAGAGAAAGAGAGAGAAAGAGAGATATCAATGATGAGAATCATTGCTCAGCTGACTCTTACATTCCCCCTACCAGGGACCAAGACCACAACCCGGGCATGTGCCCTGACTAGGAATCAAAGTGTAATCTCCTGGTTCATAGGTTGACATTCAACCACTGAGCCACACCCACTGGGCTGTGCTAAATTTTATAGAAACTCTGACTTTAGTGTTCTTTCCTTTACCATGTATTGTTCCATACTTACATGTTTTCACTTTACCATATATCCAATGAGGTACATTCTTAAAATAATAGAAAGCATAAGAAAAATTTATGAACTTTTGAGATTTACTTTTTTGTTATCATTCCTCTTGACTGTATTGTGTAATACTGCTTCTACTTCCATCCTACTACCAAGATTTTTTTCATATTTAAAGAATGTAATATGGTGAATAGAGCAATATGTTTTATTAGTTTAAAAACCAAGAGTGAGAGGAGTCTAATGAAAATAAAGACCTCTGTGTTAAATCAGTCTACTTTTTGCATATTTATAGATCACCCTCTCACTGATATACAACTAAGAAGAGTAAGGCAAATAGTACTTCATTCCTTTGTGTATTTAAGAAAAGCCAGAATAAAAATAAAAATTCCTGCTTCTACCTCTATATCCCCCATATACTCTTTTCCACACACACCCCCCCCCACCCACAGTCACGTGCCTCTCCACCTGAGTCATGGTGCCCGAGTCCCCATGTGGAGATGCAGTGAGCACAGCCAGACACTGTGAGCTGGGGCCTCTGGGCCGCCCAGTGGTGCCGCATGGAAGCCAGGAGGGCAGCATGCTCTCTCCTGGCCGGCCTCTCAGACCAGCTCCTGCGCGAACCCATGGGGAGCCCCACTGGCCCCTGTGGTCCTGGCAGCTGCAGCTCGGCTTTTCCGGAAGAGGCCTGGTGCAGGATGGGCTCCTCACAGGCACCTGGCACCTGAGCGTGGAGACTTTCCTGGCGTGTGAGCCCTGGCATCCTGGGGGAGGGTAACAGGGAGTGAGAGCAAGCTTGGAGGACACCCTGCATTCTCACTGCACCTCCGTCCCCATCACCCTGCCCCCAGGTAGCCACTGAGAGGTCGCAGCCCCCCCACCCGGGTGCCGCAGGAGATTGGTTGCTGCCACCCACTCCCAGTTTCCAGTCCCAGCCTGGAGCCCGGCCCCGATTGGGCGATCAGGGCCTGCTGGCTGCTGGTTACTGTCTGCAGGGAGATGGGTAGGGCGATTGGGCCCCCACTCGCACTCGCCTTGGCCTGGTGCCTCCCGCTCACCTGCTCCATCCTGCTGTGGTCCCACTCTCTTCAGGGCCCATCAGGGCTGGCAGCGCCTCCACTGCTGCCCACTGCCAGTGCTGCATCACCCACGCCCTGCCATGTTCCATGCTGCTCTTTGGTGGTCAGCGCACGTCATAGCAAGCGGTCAAACTCCTGGTTGAGGGGACAATTTGTTTATTAGGCTTTTATTATATACTACGAGACCAGCACATGATTCGAAACACACGGCACTGCCCACCCTCAAGTTGCCGGTCTGGCCCTGCCTCCTTCTCCAGCCCTTGAAGCAGCTGCGGCCTCTGCTGATCAGGCCCTCCCCCGTGCAGGCCCTTGCCACCCCAACCCCGACACTCCTCCTGTCCAGTTGACCCATTATGGTGTCCTGGTTAATTAGCATATTTCTCTATTATATATAGAGAGGATTAGTAGCAGCTTCACATTCCAAAAATAAGCCAGAAAGTTAATGGTCCTTCATAGTTAATCTTTGAAAATGTCTCAGTAGTCATTTTTGCCCATGGGACAAAGACTTATTTGTTGTAAATTACCCTTTTTGGATTTCATTACAGTCTGGCATAGTGTTTATGTTTATGCAGATTGCAGCAGATTTTTGTCTCCCACATTGACTGCCTAGGATCTTCTTCATTTTACTTTCCTGATGTCTGGAAAAATAAAAAAAAATAAAAGAGGCTTTTCATTTCTTTCCTTAATTTTTAACCTTTTTCTCTCTTTGTTAACCTTAGGCCTTTTGGGCCTGCCTCTTAGAAATCAATTTGGAGTTATCAGTAAGTGATGGCTGACCATTTACAAGGTTACTTCTCTTAGTTCGTAAGTGTATGTAAAACTGTTTTTCCCAAGGAAGTTTATGTTACTGTACTTAGCATATTTTCAGCCATTATTGAGAACTGATGCAAAATAGAAAACAGTAATGTGATGGCATTATATATCATTCTTAAAACACTGTTCTAAGATGATTATTCTACAGTTCCTACATTCAAAGAGCTTATCTGGCCCTAGCCTGTTTGGCTCAGTGGATAGAGCCAGTGGACTGAAGGGTCCTAGGTTCGATTCTGATCAAGGGGACATGTGATCCTCAGTAGGGGGCATGCAGGAGGTAGCCGGTCAATGGTTCTCTCTCATCATTGATGTTTCTCTCTCTGAAATCAATAAAAAAGAAAAAGCTTATTTGGTAGGGTTTGATGATTTAGATAGTAATGGGGGAGGGGTAAAATTTATATTTCAAATTTATAATACCAGAAACCTGAATCCAATGTCATATAAAATGTTCAAAAAAGAATGAGCTACTAGCTTTCTCATATATAATACCTCTTTTCCAACATGTACCTTTCCCATCATACATATGAGAGGACCTGTCCTAGTATTCTTGTTATAATACATATTCCTCTAAAGAAAATAACTACATCTAGCCCTAACTGGTTTGGCTCAGTGGCTAGAGTGTCAGCCTGTGGACTCAAGGGTCCCAGGTTCGATTCCAGCCAAAGGCATATACCTTGGTTGCAGGCACATACCCAGTAGGGAGTGTGCAGAAGACAGCTGATCGATGTTTCTCTCTCATTGATGTTTCTAACTATCCCTCTCCCTTCCTCTCTGTAAAAAATAAATAAAATATATTTTTTTAAAAAAAGAAAATAACTTCATCTATTAAATAACAGCTATCCTTTTGGGTACAAGGGGTAGGGAGATAGAACTGAGGCAAGACATGTGAGTAGATTACTTCTTGCAATTGGCTATCATAAATCATCCCCTCTTGATACCAAATATTTTTATTAGCATCTTAAAATTTACTTTGTACATGTCCATGTTTTTCTGTTACCTATCATATCATCATTATCATTTACCAAAAACAATATCTAGTATTGAGTACATTTTATGTACAAGGCACTGTGCTAATTCCTTTACAAAGATGAGTTCATTTCAGTCGTTACAATAATCTTGGGAGATAAGTGACATAGTATTGTTATGATAATATAGGCTTACTTAGTTTAGAGATGTACAGAACATCTTATTGTATATATTATGGTTGATCCATAAATCCAAGGTCCCTATTTTATTTTAAAATATATTTTTATTGATTTCAGAAAAGACAGAAAGAGAGAGAGAGAGAAACATAAATGATGAGAGAGAATTATTGATTAGCTGCCTCCTGCACACCCCCTACTGGGGATCGAGCCTGCAACCTAGGTATGTGTCCTTGACCAGATCAAACCTGGGACCTTTCAGTCTGCAGGCTGACACTCTATCCACTGAGCAAAACCAGCTAGGGCTCCAAGGTCTGTATTTTAGTTTATGGTTCCAGAGGGAGCTCACTTGATAGCCTTCAGTAGCACATTGTGCTTCAGCTGCCTTTTTCCAAAGAATAATAAATATTAATACAGTATCTTTTTTTTTTTTAGCCTTATCTACACTTTGTTCTTTAAATTTAATCCTCGTAACAACTCTAAGAGGGAGATATGGCTCACATTTTAAAGATGTGGAATCCAAACTTGGAAAAAATTGAGTAATTTTTTGAAGACCACATTACATAGGCCATGTAACACAAGTCTCACTTTAAAGCCCTTTTTTTCATCATGATCTTCATTTCTTTATTCTACTACTGGAGGCCCAGTGCATGAAATTCGTGCACAGGGGAGTGTGTCCCTCAGCCCAGCCAGCACCCTTTCCAATCTGGGACCCCTCAAGGGATGTCCAACTGCCCGTTTAGGATCAGGCCTACATGGGCAGTTGGGCATCCCTCTCACAATCCAGGACTGCTGGCTCCCAACTGCTTGCCTGCTTGCCTTACTGATTGCCCCTAACCGGTTCTGCCTGCCAGCCTGATCACCCCCTAACCACTCCCCTGCCAGCCTGATTGATGCCTAACTGTTCCCCTGCTAGCCTGATTGCCCCTAACTGCTCTCCCTTGCAGGCCTGGTCCCTCCAACTGCCCTCCCCTGCTGTCCATCTTGTCGCAGCCATCTTTTGTCCACATGGGGGCAACCATCTTGTGTGTTGGAGTGATGGTCAATTTGCATATTACTCTTTCATTAGATAGGATTAGAAGCCCAGTGCACAAAATTCGCGCACAGGTAGGGTCCCTAGGGCTGGCCAGCGATCAGGGCCAATCAAGGCCTTCTGGGTGCTGGCTGGGGCCTTCCTTCCCTGGCTGCTGGCAGGAGCCTTCCTTGGTTCCACACCACCCCCTGGTGGTCAGTGCACGTCATAGCAAGTGTTTGAACTCCCGGTCTCCCAGTCAAACTTCCAAGGGGACACTTTGCATATTAGCCTTTTATGTATATAGATTTTCCTTATACTTTCTCATAGGTGTCTGATGAGAAGATATGAATTGTAGATATTTCTGTTTAAAGGTACTAGAGAACATATATTTTTTCCTTTAATTTAAGATGGGGATATATTGACTGAACTTTATTTAAAAAATATTTTTATTGATTTCAGAGAGGAAGGGAGAGGGGGAGAGAGAGAAACATCAATGATGAGAGAGAATCATCGATTGGTTGCCTGCTGCATGCCCCCCAATGGGGATCGAGTCCACAACCTGGGCATGTGCCCTAACTGGGAATCAAATCATGACCTTCTGGATCATAGGTCAGTGCTCAATCACTGAGCCATGTCAGTTGGACAGCTAATTTTTAGAACATTTACAAGTGCAGCTAGCCTCATTCCTTGCAGTCATACCACATGTATGCTCCATATTATTGCATAAATAACATGTAAATATGTTATCTATTTATATGTTACATATATAAAATTTGAGACATTTCATATTTTGAGGAGGCGAGAGTCATTTAATGAGGAAAAAACTGTGGCTAATGTTCCCTTTTATATTAGAGATACAACTCTTTGTGTAAAATGTTGCTCAGTGAATTCACTTGCCACCTTTAGGGTCTAAGTATTCCTTTCAAAAGCTGTATATTAAAAAGACAAGTCATTAGTCATTTTAGCTGCTTTTATTGGCATTAATAGTTTATATGAAATATAGGAAAGATCAGATGCTCTGAAACTTTAACAGAGGTATGTAGGGTTCTGATAAATTTTAATTGCATTATATTTGTTTCTTATATTTTCCATCTATGATGATATGTTTATGTGATATTTTAAATGTAATTGTAGTTATGTAACATAGCTACTTGTACTTTAAACTCAGAAGTTGGCCTGATAAACATATAGAATTGCTTATATCAGTAAACCAGTAATCACATAAGCCAACATACTGACAATTTTAAACTCTTTTTATATTATTAAAAACCTAGTGCTTCTTCAATAGATATGTGGAAATGAAACCTAATACCATAAAACTAATTGTCATTGGAGTATCATTAGCATATTTAAAAAGGCTTTTCTGAACTCAGATTATTGATTTATATATGCAAAGATATTAAAGTAGGTAATTGAAATCTGTACTGCCTTATTTTATCATTTTATCTCATATACCCTGAGTTTTGCCATTCACTACTATAAAGAGATGACATAACAATGAGTTGTATGCTACAGTAATTTACCTTTTTCTTTGTAATAGCATGTGTAGGTAAACAAAGATTTAAATATCAGTTTCATGAAATGAAAAAATTTCTATTTAATTTATTCAAAATGCTACTGAAGTTATTACAGTAATTTTTTTGTAGTAATTCTTTCTTTGGAGCACTATGTTGGTCTCCACCTTTATTGCTTGTATGGTCTATCTTTATATAAATGTGTCTAGTATATCCTTTGTGTAGTACAACATAGTTGCATGAAAATAGAACTTTTGTGGGAGGAATAGACTTACTCTTGAATTACCTTGGATATGACTTTGAATCACCAATTTTGTTAGGCCTTAATCACCAAATGTATGAAAGACATAAAGAGATTATTTAATGCCTCCAAAAAATATATAGATAAACATATAGTTAATTCATTTAACAAATAATAGTACTTGCTCTGTGGTCCACACTAAGGCTACAGCAATATATAAGACAAAGGTTCTGCCTTTTGTCAGCCACATTTGTGTATAATAAACATCTGGAAAAGACAAATTAAAACACCACGAGATACCTCTTCTTCCCACTATGATGGAGTGACCAGTATTGGACTTGCTCTCCCACTAGAAACAATGGTTTTCAGAAACTGGACATTTGACAGTATGGTGATGTGATCCCTGAGAGAAAAGATGGAGGAGTAAACTAGGTCAACCCTGGCTTTTTGCCTAAAAGTATTCTCCTGATGTTGGGGAACTCAGAGAGTGACAGTCTTGTTGAACTGAGAAAACAGAGATTAGAAATTAATGAAGCAAGGCAACTGGAATTTACAGAGTATTGAAGAATAGAGAGTTAAGCAGAAAGAGAACTACAAAATTATCCTTAGAGCCTTTAACTTAATAATGAGTTGCACATAGGTGGGTGGGACTTCATGAGACTAGAGAAGCTCTAAACTGAACAATTCCTAGAGTTCCACAGGAATGGGTGGTGTTTTTTATTGTTGTTTGTTTGTTTTTCCATTCTGACCAGCCAGAGTATGTAGAGATCTTATTAAAAGCATCAGGAACATTCAGTAGAAATCCAAGAAAGGACACATTTTGGTAGCAGAGCTCAACTAGCCTTAGACTAAAAAGTTACCCCACACCTGCCTAAGCAAAGCTTTAAAAAGGCTCAAAAGGATCCGACTGATTCACTAGTGACTTATATGCCTTTGAGGGTCAGAAAGCTAGCTACCTAGCCTTCCTGGGGAAAGTCAAGAATAGAGAGATGTTGACTTCTTTTGTTATAATGCATCCTTCAAATATTGCTGAATGTGGATGTGCTTGGATACAGCAAAAGTGTCTTTTCTAGTGTTTCATTTTTAACTCAACTATATCCTCGTTAGCATATTTTGTTGGAAACTTTAAATGGAAATAATCCAGTCACTAAAACTAGAAATTAAATTATTATAGTCTGATTATAATAATGGTGATTTATATAATGTTTGCTTATAAAAGTCTTAAGTTAGTGAGGGTATTTATAAGTGTGATTAACATTTATGTTATCCATGAGTGCTTTTTATGAATTTGTCTGTCATTCTTGTGCAAGGGCCATGCTCATCTTCTCTGTATCATTACAATTTTAATACAGTATATATGCTGCCGAAGCGAACACCATGAGTGCTTTTTAAAACATTTATTTTATTAAAACTCTATTTGTAACCCCTGTCTTTACTTTGATTTTTCTACTGTTCCTATTCATTTAGCAAATAATTATTAACTAGTTACCATATGCCAGACACTATTCTAGGCACTGTAATCTAAAGCATTATATTTGTTTTTATTTACAGATATAATTAATCTATAAAGCATAATAAGTATCATTATATTTGAATGAAAAAATAAATTTAAGTTGATCCTAATTTTTGATGATGCATGTTCGGCTAAGTTAACTTGCTCATTTTGTTACTACTAATACGTACTAGAACCAAAACCTAAATCTTTGAAATGACTAAGCCCATATTCTGAACCAATATGTATCCTTCCTGTCAATCTCTGCCAGGTTCCCAAACTCAAGTCTCTTACGGCTTAAGAATCATGTTTCCAATATTGGTTGAGATCACTTCACAGAGCCCTACTTTCCTGTTATCTCTTACATCACAATAAAATCCCTGTTTGGTTTTAGATTCTTCCTACCCATTTCAATTCAACCACTTCATTTTTCTTTTCTTTGTTTTATTACCTAATAAACCCTTTTGACATAGAATTCTCTTATCCACCTGAATCATCTTATATGCCATTTTTTAAATGAGTATGTTAAAATTCTAGGGAAAATATTATTCCCATCTTCCAAGTTGGCCTTTTATGTTCTCCACCAAGCAGTATTTAAGACTTATTGGACAGTCTGTCATGCTGTTGATTATACCACCTGTGTTTAATTGACTTACAGATGACACTAGTCTTCTATAACTTAGATCAGAGCAACATTATAAGTGACCTTACAAAATAATTCAGATTCATTATTGGGCATGTATAGCATGGATGAAGGAGAGATGAAGGCAGAAAAAAAGAATTAAATGTCTGCTATGAGCTAAAGATAACCTCAGTTGGAATTCTCAGAGAAGAGAAAACAGAACTCTACAAGGCATTGAGCTTCGCAGATCTTTATGATCCTGATTTTCCTCCTTGGCTCCATCTCTTAATTCCTGTATATTACTCAGGTCTCCCTCAACTTCTCTTTTCCTCCTTGAATTTCTTTCTTACATATCTACCCTAAGTTGCTAATTTCTGTCTACTAGCCCCAAATTTCATTATGAAAATTGTTATTAAGATTTTTAGATATATAGAGTCCCTTGAGCAGGGACCAGTGCTGTCCTTGTCAGAAGTTAAAATACTTATTCTGTTGCCATGACAATGTATTAATAAAATTCTCTAAAGGACCTAAAAGCTTTCAGAATTAACTTATAATAATTTTTTCTATACTAAACAATATTAGATAAATAAATCACTTCATTATTTTTTAATTGACTGGTGAGATCATGATAAAAGATTCTAATATTGGCTGCTATTAGAAGCCTGCAGACATGCGTATTACATCGCTTCAGATCTTCATTTGTAATCATGGTTTTTAAAAATAGGCTCAAGTATTACATACGCTCATAGCAGAGGTGAGAGTTCTGCTATTTCAAAGCTTACTTTTGGTGGAAAACCATACTGTTAGCTCCCTTAGCCTTTGTTGCCATGTAGATAACTGGATTTATTTTGTTTTTTAAATAGAAGCTCAAAATGTACTAGTACAGTGGTCCGCAAACTCATTAGTCAACAGAGGTCCAATATCAACAGTACAACGATTGAAATTTCTTTTGAGAGCTGAAAACCGACTTCTGCGCATGGGCCACGAAGTTTCAGTCGCACTGTACGTGCTCACCCGCACGTGGTATTTTGTGGAAGAGCCACACTCAAGGAGCCAAAGAGCCGCAGTTTGCCGACCACTGTACTAGTACATACACACTCTAGGATTTAAAGTGTGAGTTAGTTGTCTGTAGGTTTTGAGTACTGGCATATTTCAAAAATATTTTTTAATACTTTACTATTTTTATCCTCTGGAGAAAATAGAGAAAAATTCTGGCCATTATAATGACAAAGTTCCATATTACTTTTTACAGAATATTTTAGGAATAACTTAGAATCCCTTGTGGATCAGTAATGGAGTAATGGGTGAGGATTTTGAAGAACATGCAGAAACTTGAAAAAAATCAATGTGATCTTAGGCACTCAATGTCTTAGACACCTATAGTTCTGACACTAATTTATAATGCATAAAAATCAATTTCATATTTAATTGATACTATGCTAAACACTTTCACCCTATTGTAGTTTAATTAATAGAACTCAGTTTGAAAGTACCAAAGCAATCTTCATATTTTTAATTTTAATCAGTAAGTAAAATTTATATGAGCTTTCAATAAGTAAAGCTTTCAATTTGTGAATTATATTTTATATTTCATTCTTTACAAGAATGAATGGATTCCATGGCACAGAAATTACTGTTCCATAGGCCACATGATTATATTTGTAATTAAATCCTATCTGTTTAGCATCCACTATCAAACTGGTATGGCCTAGTTAATATCTTAGTCAACTAGCAGTTTTGACTTCTTTTGCCAATAGCTGAACATTCAGGTGATTGATTTCCTTGTTTAGTGTGGTAGATTAATCTTTCTTATGGTATTTATTACAACTGAGTATTATAATAGATATTTGTGAAGAAAACCTTTGATTACAATTACAAACAAAATCCTAGAACTTAGTCCTGTACTTTCCTCAGTTAATACCTGTATTTAATGGCAATGAAAGACAAAATAAGGAAGCTCTTCACTTTATATAAAGAGAGAGAAATAGCTAAAGATTATAAACAGTTACAACTTCTTTTTATAGTTTTGATTATTAGATTTTAGCTTTTCCAATTTGCAGTGATTTTTTTAACAAGACCCATCTCCTATGAAGAATGCAATCTTTTTTTTCTGGCACAAAAAATAGGGTAACCTGATCTGAGTCTGACAGAGTGTGTCGTTCATTTAAGTGCTTCCATCTGTTGCCTGCTGTTCCCCTTACTCATGACCCCTCTATGTTTCTCTTTCCCTGTGTTTCTCTTTCCTTTTTCTTTCTTCCTTCCTTCCTTCCTTTCTCTCCCCACCCCACCCCTCCACCCCACTTTTTCTTCCCCTCTCTCTTTGTTTCTTTTTTTTGTCCTTAGCCCCTCTGAGGAAAGCAAAGTTTGTTGAGAGCCCACGAATTCCAGAATCCGAGCTTGGCTCCCCAACCCTCACTTCAGCTCAGAAACTGGATGTGGATGCATACTGCTCTGGTAAGCATGCATGCAAAGTGTCTGCTTTGAAAGAAGGAGGTTTTTGGGGCAGGCCCATCCAGCAGAGCAGTATTCTGTATGTATACCATTTATAAAAACATCCATTACCTCTTTCACAACTGATTGCATATTGTCCTTATTAGAACATAGTTTTTACTGAACATCCTTTTGACTATTGATATTAATGAGAGTAAGTATTGAAAAAAAATTTAAAGATAATTTTCTAAATAATTTAAATAATTGTGGTAATAGTTTTCAGAATGATTTTTACGATTTGGGATACTTGAAGAAATGTTGCTTTGGCCACGTGCAAATAGGAATGTTAAAGATATGAATAAAAAATGTTCATTCAACACTAGCCCTCTACATGTGGCCTATTTTGCCTAATGCTATTAGATTTCTAGACAGTATAGAAAATAGTTGTGACATTAAACTTGAATTAAAAAAGAAACATGATAGGTTCCTGATTTGGACTCCTGGACACACACTTTTAGAAATATCTCTTCTCATGAATGGCCTGTAAATACATGTGGGAGTTCACTAAAACCCTTCTTGTGTGGGAGCCAAACTGAGACAGAGTCATTATCAATGCTTAGATTCTTCCAAACTTAGATGAGTTGCCTGGCAACATTCTTTACACTCACTCTCCAGTAAGTCTATAGGGCTGTGTCAGAAATGTTCACAGCTTTAGTTGAGTATACAGATCAGAGCTTTAGTAAAGGACCTTAGAAGGCGTGGTTTTAGGTCCTTTGTTTATTCCTGCTTTTTAAAATTGAAGTTAAACCACAATGAATACAACCGCTACATATTTACAGTATTAAACATTGGGGTCAGCAGAATAAAATGATTTCTAGTTCTAGGGAAGATATCAGTAGCTCTCATCTGAAATGTCGGGATAATAAATCTCTGATCCCAGATAAGACATGTTTATATATCAAAAGAAAAATACGATAGGCAAAAACCTGGGTCAAACCTAATCAGACATTTGATTTTATACTACACTTGATCTTAGCCAAAAAGCTGCAAAGCGATTGATTTTATAAATTAGTTTTTAATATTGAAAAATTTGGGGATTTCACTTTCAGAGTGCAGAACCCTGGGCTTCATCCACTGTTGTAAATGAATATGCATTTTTTTAAGTTAATCACAATAGTTACGTATTAGGCACCAGCTTTTCTTTTTCTAAAAGGAACAGATCAGCTATTTAAATGGCACTGTAGCACATTGTTAGAGAGTTACTTTCATGTTTTGAGGTATTGTTATACTTCTTGGGCAGTGGAATATTGTGCTTTGCATTTGTACACACAAATTTTAGTGTGATAAAGTAAAATAAATCCACTAATTCTCTCTTCTAACCTTGAGTTTTGGAAGAAGAACCCTGTCAGAGGCTTTGTCTTTTTCAGATTTGTAAATCAGAATAATTTTTATGGAGACCCATCTTTTACTTCGTGATTGCTCATCCTATATCCTTAATCTAAACTAGCTATTGTTATTGTCAAGAAGCAAGGTAGCTGCTGTTGTTGGAATGTCATTGCTGAATCACTAAGAAGAACCTTATCCATGTTATTATTTACATATATTTTCCACAAGCATGAGTTCCTTGCTAAATTGGAATTAAACCAAACTAAACCTCAGTTTAGATGTTCAGAAAGCCAGGAAGAAACTAAAACATGTTGTAAAATAACAGATAACTGGGTGCCTGTGACTAGAGGTTGAGAGAGGGTTTGGTGTGACTTTGAAGGAACACAAGGAAACTTACAGAGATGGTAGAAATGTTCTTTCTGTGTCTTGATTTTAAAGGCAATTTTCACAGATGTATAAATCTGTCAAAATTTATTCAGTTGTATACTTCATAAGAATATGATTTATTTTATGTAAGTTATATTTTTAAAAAGAGAAGATCAATAGATGAGTAAGAAATAGAAAAGAATCTGGAGTAAGGTGACAACTAGAAATAAGTGACTATGAAGGTAAGGCAGTGATTATACTGATCAGAAAATACATGGTAGGAAAAACCTACCAGGATTTCATTGTGGTCTGCTACTTAAGTTGTGGTTGTATTTGAGGCAAAATAACTATGTAAAAATTAAGTGCTCAATAATACTTTGTAACAAATCAACCTAAAATGCATTACAACAAAAAAATAAGCAATTTTTTTCTTACCCATGGATTTGTAAATATTGATTGGTATAGCTCTGTTTCTGGCTGCATGTTCAGCTTTAGGGTTCAAGTTGGGCTCGGATCTGTGTGTGTTCATTCTGGGGCTCAGGCTGAAGGAGCATCAGGTGGAGGGAGGTTCTTCGTTTGGTAAATCACCTGAGCGCAAGAATATAAGCCCAAGTGCACATGCACATTTCAAGCCTCTTTCATAACAGTCCAGGGTCCAAGTAAAGTCACATGGCCAAGCCAGAAAATAATTTTTGTTGTGTAAAGTTTTAAGCGTACGCAAACAACCTGCCATGTACCCAGACCGTGGTTTCAACAATTGTTTCATCTGTTCCTACTCCTCCTCCTTCAAGTTTGCCCAAGGGAACGAAGAAGAGGGTAAGAATGCTTTAAAGTCAGCCACTCAGTGAGTAGAATTGAGCTGATGGTTGGTTGCTTTGATTCTTGATCACTGGTAGGCAGTGATTCTCACAATCAGGAGCTTAGTTTGGGGAGTGGGGAAGATGTGGAAGAGCCCACTGACTTCAGTACTTGCTATGACAAGTAACATCTTCTGCTTTTAGCAGTCACCCATTTTCCAACATTAATCGGGAAAGGAAAAATTTAGGTAATCATTTAAAAACTAAGAAATGAATATTAACCAGGTTTGCTTTGGCAATTGAACCAAGCTAATCAAGCTAATCATAGGTTTTGTAACTGTTAGACAGAAAGCATGGGTTTCTTTATTTGATTAAATGTGATACAAATTTCTGAGCAATTTGATATAGATGAGAACAAACAGTTTATAATTAACAGATTCTAAAGGAAAATGTAAACAGCCTGATGTGAAAATGGTAAGAGAATTCTGAGAATTAAAAGAGTCTGTGAAACTAGACTGCGTAGCCTGCCATTATGGAGTACAGATTAGGGATTTGGATACCTTAGCTATTAAACATTTATTTCTTGGCACAGTTTTTTATTGAAGTACAATTGACATATAATATTTTCAGATATCCAACATAATGATTTGATATTTGTATACAATATGAAAGATCACCACAATAAGTCTAGTTATCACCTGGCACCATACAATTGACAATTTTTTTTCCTGTAATGAGAACGTGTAAGATTCATTTTCTTAGCAACTTTTAAATATGCAATACAATATTATTGACTATAGTCCCTGTGCTGTACATTATATACCTGTGACTTATTTATTTTATATAAGAAAGTTTGTACCTCTTGACTCCCTTCACCCATTTTCACCAACCCCCTTTCCCTCTGGCAATCACCAATCTGCTCTCTGTATATATTTGTGTTTTTTTTAGATTCTACATATAAGTGAAATCATGCAATATTTGTCTTTCTCTGTCTGACTTATTTAACTTAGCATAATACTCTCAAGATTGATCCATGTTGATGCAAATGGCAAGAATTCATTCTCTTTGTGGCTGAGTAGTATTGTGTGTACACATCTTTATCCATTCATCTATTGATGGACACTTAGATTGTTTCCATATCTTGGCTATTGTAAATTATATTGTTTGAATTACTGTTTTTGTTTCCTTTGGATGAATACCCAGAAGTGGAATTGCTGGATCATAAGATAATTCTATCTTTAATTTTTTGAGGACCCTCCATACTATTTTCCATAGTGGCTGTAGCAATTTATATTCCCACCAACAGTACATAGAGGTTCCCTTTTCTCCACATCCTCATCAACACTTGTCATTTCTTGACTTTTTGATGATAGCAATTGTAACAGGTAGTAATATCTCATTGTGGTTTCAATTTGCATTTCCCTGATAATTAGTGATATTGAGCATCTTTTCATGTGCCTGGTGAACATCTGTGTATCTTCTTTGGAAAAATGTCTATTCGGATCTTCTGCCCATTTTTTTAATTGGATTGGTTATTTTTTGTTGTTATAGTTGTATGAGTTCTTTATATACTTTGAATATCAACCCTTTATTAGATATATGATTTGCAAATATCTTCTCTGATTTAGTAGCTTGTCTTTTTATTTTGTGACTAGTGGCCTGGTGCATGGATTCATTCACATTGAAAGGAAATTAATTAGAAGAAATATTTTAATATCATTATTCACCCTTTCTCTATAATATGTCAGAGATGAAAGAAAATTAGTAAAATATATATGGAAATAATATATAAATTGATTAATAAACAATAACAACATGATATAACAGAAATTTTATAAAAACAACAAAAACATGATATAAAAACAACATTGATAAAAACAATGACTGATAAATTGATTAAACTTATTCTATATCTCCCTGTATACCACATTAAGAGTAAAAACACTTTCAGAGTGCTTGACTAATTTCCCTTGTGTTGAAATATTTACAACTTTAACGTCACTCTTCAAACTCAAGAGAAAACAACATATAACTGACCATGTCCGAAAACGGGTTTAGGTAGGAATATTTCTACTCTGCCTAGAGTTTGTCTTTGTGATTTATTAATGGTCTTCAGACATATCCTGTCAACAACGCCGCTTTCTTTCAGCTTCAGAATGTCTACAAAAACAACTAAATTCACGATCGACAATGACAGATTGAAACACACGCGTGCGATTGGCGCCAGCGAGAGCTTTATATGCATTGCGCATGCGTGAGTCAACATTTATTTTTAAATTGCCAGTGCGTGTTATATGTACCGGCTGGTCAGTGGGTCACTTAGTCTTTCATATATTTTTTCCCCTCCTTTGTGCAGAAGCTAATTAATTTGCTGTAGTCCCACTTATTTATTTTTGCTTTTGTTTCCCTTGCCTTTGGAGTAAGATCCAAAAAATTCATCACCAAGACCAGTGTCAGGGAGCTTACCGCTTATGGTTTCTTTTAGTTTTATGGTTTCAGATCTTACATTCAAGTGTTTAATTTATTTTGAGTTAATTTTTGAGCATGATATAAGATAGTAATCTAATCTGTTGAAGAGACTGTAAATTTTTGCCTCTGTCATAAGTTAATTGACCATATATGTGTGGGTTTAGCCTGGGCTCTCTATTCTGTTCCATTGATCTATGTGTCTATTTTTATGTTTTGGCACAGATTTAATCATAGTTTAATCCCTCCACAGTTTGGCTACTTTAAGTGAAGGTAGTTTTTGCAAACGTTGAAAGTATAAATAAACCATCTCTGAAAGGGGAATTGGTGTCATCAAGAAAAATAAAGGCACACTTGAAACTCATAATGTATTGACCAACGTTACTCTAATAAACTTAATTTAAAAAAAGAAAAAAAAAACACAAAGTGTTCTGAATATTCAATAGCACTTGCTTTTTTTTTCTTTAAATATATTTTATTGATTTTTTACAGAGAAGAAGGGAGAGGGATAGAGAGCTAGAAACAGCGATGAGAGAGAAACATCAATCAGCTGCCTCCTGCAAACTCCCCACCGGGTATGCACCCGCAACCAAGGCACATGCCCTTGACCGGAATCGAACCTGGGACCCTTGAGTCCGCAGGCTGATGCTCTATCCACTGAGCCAAACTGGTTAGGGCAGCACTTGCTTTTTTTTTTTTTTTTTACTAATTTCCCCCATGAGAGTATAAGCTCCTCAAGATAGGGATCATGCCCCACTGTTCATAATTTATTATGTAACACCTAACATAGTGCTGGGCACAGAAAGTACTCAGTAAATATTTATTGAATGAATGCTTTCCTATATTGTCTATAATCAGATAATTCTGCTGGATACTATTAAAGATGAAAATAATAAAATAACCATATAAACAATTTATACTCAGTAACCATATATTTCTTGGCAAAATAATGAGGTAATTATTCCAGGAGCCAACCAGCATGGACTAATATTGACTCTGTTTGCTTGTCTAATTCTGGAACTGTGGTCAAGAACTTAATCTTTGTGTGCCTCACTTGTACTATCTGTAAGATAAGAAATGTTGTAGAGATTAAATGTTTTAAGACACATGAAACACTTGGAAAATTACCAGATAGTAATATCTCAATAAGTGTTAGTTATTATTGTTGTTATTATTACTAACTAGAGGCCCAGTGCACAAAATTTGTGCACTTGGGGAGGGTCCCTCAGCCCAGCCTGTGCCCTCTTGCAGTCTGGGAGCCCTCGGGGGATGTCCGACTGATGGCTTAGGCCCACTCTGGAGGGAGCGGGCCTAAGCCATCAGTCGGACATCCTTAGTGCTGCCACAGAGGTGGGAGAGGTTCCTGCCACCACCACTGCGCTCGCCAGCCATGAGCCCAGCTCTGGCTGAGGAGCCCTCCCACTGATAACCAGGGGGCAGCTCCTGCATTGAGCGTCTGCCCCCTGGTGATCAGGGCGTGTCATAGTGACCAGTCATTCCACCATTCGGTCTATTTGCATATTAGCCTTTTATTATATAGGATACTACTATCAATATTATTCCAGAAATAAAACACTCTTTTAAAACATTAACTAGTATATTACATTTAATCAGTTTTGATCTTAGAGTTTTGTGTTTGTGTTAAAGTAATATGTCATACAGAATTTGAATTTGGAAATTGTTTCCTCTGCTCTCTTTCCCTAATTTCTATTTAAAAAAATCATAACATTTCTTTTTTCATAATTCTAGACTTCTTTCTTGGGGGAAAAAAATTGATGAATATTATTTCATTTTCAAACCCAGTGTCTTCTGTCCTTAATACCTTTTCTATAATTTTTAAAAATGAAAATATAAATACAGAAGGGTACACAAATTGTAATTATGCAAGCCATAAAATTTTATGAAGTGAAATCAAGCGTATAATCACTACCCTATTTAAGTCAAGATATAGAACATTACCAGCACTTCAGCTTTCTCATACTACCTCTGCATCATTATCCGCTCCCTGCAAGCATAACCACTATTCTCATTGTGATGATCAATTATTTCTTTTACCAGTTTTCAGACTTTACATATATGTAATAATTTAGTATGTATTCTCTTCTGTCACTCTTCTTTTGTTCAGTGGCATGTTTGTAAGATTCTCTTTTTATTGCTGTCATATTTCATTGTATGCCTACAATTTTGGCTGTTACGAACAATTCTACAAATGTTTGTTACATATATTTTGCTACCCCTATGTATACCTCTCCTTTTGGTGTACATCTGGTAGTGGATATACTGGGTCATAAGGTTTTCAGTATGTTCAGCTTAAAATTGTTTCCAAATTTGATGCTGCCAATTTACATTCCCACCAGCATAGCAGTATTTAAGTGCTCTTATATCCCATACTAGAGGCCCGTGCATGAAATTCGTGCACAGGTGGGGTCCCTAGGACTGGCCGGCGATCAGGGCCAATCAGATTCCCAAACTCTTTGCCTCCCCGCCTCCCCACCTCCTTCCCTTGCCGCCCAAACTTCGCCACTATATGGTTCCCTACCTCCCCACCTCTGCCCTTCCTCCTTCCCTCACCACCCGCATCCACCACCACCTACCCCCCAGTTCCCCATCCCAGCCTGGGGCCTGGCCCTGATTAGGCAATTGGGACCTGCCGGCCGGGGGAGGGACCAGGAGGTTGGCCAGTAGGCCCTGATCAGGCGATCGGGGCCTGCCGGCCAGGAAGAGAAATGAGGGAGGGACCCGGGAGGTTGGCCACCGTCCCTGAGGAGGGAGCCACCCTCGGCCTCCCTGGGAAAGGGGCCATGTCTGCCGCTGCCCACCTCTGGTTCCCTGTTCCAGCTGGGGGGAGGGACCAGGAGGTTGGCGGACAGGCACCATGGGTGATCAGGGCCTGCAGGCTGGGGGCAGCTACTGCCCCCGGTGGTCAATGTGCATCATAGCAACCAGTTGTTTTGTTGTAACGGTTGTTTAGGCTTTTATATATATAGACTAGAGGCCCAATGCACAAAATTCGTGCAAGGATAGGCTTTCCTTCCCCCAGCTGTCGACACTGGCTTTCCTCCATCTGCACCTGGGACCCGGCTTCCCAGCCGACCCCACCCACCATCCGCACCCGCCTTAGCTGGCCTGGTGCCAGTGCGTGTCATAGTCGTCCCGCTGTTCGGCTGTTCAGTCGATTTGCATATTACACTTTTATATGTAGAGATTGTCAGGTGATTGTTTTTTTCTTTGTTTTGTGTGCTATTCTGCGCTGCACATATGTAGTGGTATTTCAGTGTGGTTTTGATGATCATCCTCTATCAGTGGTCAGCAAACTCGTTAGTCAACAGAGCCAAATATCAACAGTACAATGATTGAAATTTCTTTTGAGAGCCAAATTTTTTAAACTTAAACTTCTTCTAAAGACACTTCTTCAAAATAGACTCGCCCAAGCCGTGGTGTTTTGTGGAAGAGCCACACTCAAGGGGCCAAAGAGCTGCATGTGGCTCACGAGCCGCAGTTTGCCGACCACGGTCCTATATAATAAAGAAGTAATATGCACATTAACCCTCACGCCCTCACAAGATGGCTGCCTATGACCAGGCCGACAGGGGGGTTAGTGAGGGACAACCAACGACTGAACAAGCAGGCTGCGTGGGGCGACCAGGCTGGCAGGGGGGTTAGTGAGGGACGACCAAACAACTGAACACTGCAGGCTGATGGGGCAACCAGGCCGGCGGGGGTGTAGGGGGGGCCCGCCCGTGAGGGGTGACCAGACCATCAGAGGGGGCAGTTGGGGGTGACCAGGCCAGCAGAGGGGAGCAGTCGGACATTCGCCCAAGGGGTCCCGGATTAGAGAGGGTGGAGGCTGGGCTGAGGGGGACCCCTGCCCCCCATGCACGAATTTCGTGCACCAGGCCTCTAGTATCCCAGTAATGTTGAATAGCTTTTTACCATATATGCTTATTGGTCACTTGGCTATCCTCTTGTAAATTCCTGTATAAAGAATTAATTTACTCGTTCCCCAAAATAATTAATGGTAGTAACAGATTATAACTCATTGAATATCATAGGAATCTTTGAGTTTGGATGGATGGATGGATGGATGGATGGATGGATGGATGAAAGAAAGTACACCATAGAAAGAGTAATTAATTTACTCTTTTCCCACAAATTCTCTATACATTCTAGATATAAGTTCTTTTTTTAAGGTATATGAATTAAAGATATCTTTTCCCACTCTGTAGCTTCCTTTTTAACCATCTTAATAGTGTCTTTAATGAGCAGAGCTTTTTGTATTAATAAACTTCCCTTTACTAATCTTTTCTTTTGTGGTTAGTGTCTTACATAAACATTCTCACTAATTGTAATAATGCTTTCCATTGAGGGAGGCAGTATAACATACTAGTTGGGAGCATGGATTCTGCAGTAGGGGAGCCTGGGCTACAACCATTTATAGGTTGTGTGACTGAAGATAACTTAATTTCTCTGTGCCTCAATTTTCTCATTTGTAAAATAAGGTAATAATACCTACTTCATAAAGTTGTTATGAAGATTAAGTTAATATTTGTGAAGTGTTTGGTGACTTGCACTATATATTAAATAAATGAAGCATATAGTATGTCATATTTTCCACATCTACACTAATAAAATAGAAATATGCAAATTGACCTTACCTCCGCGACACCCATCAGCCAATCAGGAGTGAGTATACAAAGTAACCCAACAAAGATGGCGGGTTAATTTGCATACACAGGCATGGAGCGACCAGGCGGAGTGGGACGCCTGCTATGAGGGAGAGGATGAGGGGCGGAGGGAGCTACAGGAGCAGTGCTTTGGCCGGGAGCGAAGACTGCAGGCTCCTGGGCGGCCAGGAGTGAAGCCAGGGGAAGAAGGCCTATTCTTACACGAATCTTTGTGCAACGGGCCTCTAGTAGATTATAAACTTTTTTAAATCAATGACTGTATCTCCTCCATGTTTCATTATAATACCTAGTATTAACATGTAAATATAAAGTATTTGGTAATTGTCAGAATAACTTTCTAGAAAAAAGTGAAATGAACCCCAGAATATCCAGAAGTCAGGAATCTATGCTGAGAAGAACTTGGAAAAGCTTAACTAGTTAAATCTATAGAAAGGGAAAAGAGTAATTAATGAGCAGTTACCTTTTTATTTTATCAAGAAACAAGAAGCTTTTAATCATTCTTGGGAAAAAATCTATATAAATCTAAATATTTGTACCATGAAAATATCCCTACCAATTCTCTTATTTCTGGTCTGTGGCAGAAAAATCTATTTTTGTTGCCTCTTGGAGAGAAAATAGGAAAGGGAAAATAGAGCCTGTTTTTCTACTTTGACATAAAGTCGATGAGAGTTCTATATAGATTTTCCACAGATGGAACATTTAAGTTAAATAATAGTATACAACAATGTACATATAGTCCCCTCCTCTGACCCCCACCTTTTGACTTTAGTAGAGAAGTTAAGATAAATGTTAAACTGAATAATAACAATGTATATCTCAATGTCTTGCCATTTGGAATGGTTTCATGTGTAATACTAAATATTCTAAAAATTAAGAAGCTATTATATTTTGGCATCAAACTGTGATACTATAGCTAACGCTTACTAAGCTGAAAGGACATATCTGATTAAAAAAATTTTTTTTAATGTCCTGTAGGATCTGTGCTACTGTGAATTGTTACATGGTTAGACTAAATGCATCTGAATGTAAAACAAAACCTGAAAAAATGTTGATATTGAATCAAGTTAATGTAAATAGGTATTTAGTTTAGGTAAATCATTCTGCATCACATTTAGAATAGATCATCTTTAGTTCCCTGGTTTCTTTTTATGTGATTTCTATACATTCTTTATTTGGAGTAAATTTATCTTAATGGTGAGGCCAAGGAAGAACCTTATACTGACTTTGTTCAGTATCCCTCAGGGACAAGGTTTGAAAAATAGTAATTTCTATAGCTGGTAACTACTGAAAAGTAGCCTAAATAGAAAGAGACTCTAAAAACGAATTGTATGGAAAGAATGTAGCAGTCTGGAAGCAGAGGATTAAAATGAATGCAGAGATAAGGAATTTTAAGGGTCCTATTTTCAGGGCAAAAATGAACCTGAAAGGGGTTTATTTTTGGAGTGATGAAAATATTCTTGGATTAGAGAGTGGTGATGTTTGGTAACTTTACTGAAAGGCACTGAATTGTACACTTCAAGGTGATAGTTTATGGTATGTTAATTATATATACCAATTTTGAAAAAATTATCTGACTGTGGGAGAAGTGGTAAGTCAGGTCTCTCTGGCATAGGATAGGAACCCAATCAGGATAAGTAGAGCATCTGTGTGCAGGGTGGCAATGAGCAACAGTGAAATTTGTTACATGTAGGGGGACTAGATGAAGTAACTAAGGATAATGAGAGCCAGATTTGTCATTATTGGGGAACAGAGTTACAGCTTTGGAAAGGAGAAAAACTACCATTAACTGTATGGTATTTAATTGGAATTAGAGCATCACTGTGAATTTTAGGAGGGGTTGTATAAACAAAGTGTATGTTTATATATGCATACATATATGTATGTATCTGTATGAATATACTGACTTAGTCCACTGAGTGGACTTGGAGGACAATGACATCCTAGTAGTAATGAACATACCTGATATTCTAAAAAGAACCAGGGCTTCTTGGGAAAGAGACTCATTCCAGGCAGAGAGAGTACAAGATGAGCCTGGAACATCTTGTGCCAGAAAGCAAAGAAGTGCTCAGAAAATGACAGGGATAGAACAAAAGTTTACAGGTGCCAGATTGAAAGAGCTTTCCCTGGCCAAATATGGGACAGTCTGAGCAACAAAATAATTAATGGTAGTAACAGATTATAACTCATTGAATAAGATAGGAATCTTTGAGTTTGGATGGATGGATGGATGGATGGATGGATGGATGGATGGATGGATGAATGGATGAAAGAAAGTACACCATAGAAAGAGTAATTAATTTAGAAAAATCACTCTTTGGCAAGCATGGTGATAATTAACTCAACCAAGAAAATTAATGGATGCTAAAAGTAGGAGGCAAAATTTGTTGAGGAGAGATTCAGACTGATACTTGCACAACAGTGTCTATACTATCATTATTCATAAGGAAGTATATGTTGAAACAACCCAAGTGTCCAACATCAGATGAATAGGTAAACTAAATGTTATATACACACAATGGAACACTATTCAGTCATAAAAGGGGTGAAATAAAAAACTGAAATTCTGATACATGCTTAAATATGAATAAACCTTGAAAACACTACACAAAGTGAAATAAGCTAGACATAAAAGGACTAATATTGTTTGATTATACTCATATGAGATACCTAGAATAGGCAAATTCACAGAGACAAAGTAGAAGAGAGGATACTAGGTACTAGTAAGGGGGGAAATTGGGAGTTATTATTTAGTGGGTACAGAGTTTCTTTGGGGGAAGATTAAGAAGTTCTGGAAATGGACAGTGGAAAAGGTTGCACAATATTATCAAAGTACTTAATGCCACTGAATTTTATACTTAAAAACAGTTAAATTGACCAATGTGTTTATCACAAAAATATTTTTTTAGTTTGGGAGTTTATTGAAGAAGGGAGTATTTACATTGTCTCAAAGTATCCCCCTGAAAAATATTTATTCACTACAAAGAGAAAAAGTGTAATTTTAGAGTAGAGAAATCTGACAGACTCTACCATAACCAAGAAATCAAAGTTAACACAGCAGTACTTTTGTCAAATCATGAGGTAACGTAAGATAAACTCAAATTGAGGGGCATTGTGCAAAACAACTGACCTATAATCTTCAAAAGTGTCAAGATCATGAAAGTTAAGACTGAGAAACTGTTCCAGATCAAAAGAAATAAAAAAGAACTGAGAACTAAATGCAGTGACTAATCCTAAATTGTTGGATCCTTTTGCTAGAGAGGACATTACTGGGACAAATGTGAAAATTTTAAATGGGGTCTGTGCATGAGATCATAATAATGTAAAATGTTAGTTTCCTGATTTCTCTGCTGGTGCTGTAGTTATTTAAGAGAATGTCTTTGTTTATAGGAAATACATATCTGGGGTTGATGGGACATCATGTCAGTACTTTCAAATGGTTAAGGAAAAAATATTCTTTGTATTATCTTGAAACTTTTTTTGTAAGTTTGAACTGATTTAATTTTAAAATTAAGAATAGTTACACAAACTCTAAAGAAAAGAACAAAACACCTGAATAAAGGTGGTGATTATGGCCAGGAACTAGATCCCAAAACGAGTACTATATTGGAAGGCTAACTGCCAAAGAAATAAAAAACTTTTTCTATTCAGTAAGTTACAAAAACATTCTCTCAAAGTCATTTTAAGTAAATAGAGGATAATCTGAGTAGAGTATATCAGTTATAATATGTAAATGTGGGAAAATCAGGTTCTAGACAGGGACCCTGTTATTTTGGATTTACAATGTGAAAACAAAGGAAATAACCAAGTTAAATGTAATAATAGTTGTAGAAATTGCCATTTTATTTTGTAAGGTTCATGTTTCGATGTCTTCCTGTTTCAGGTGATGCTGAACAGGAACTTGGTCCCCCTCCATCTGTAGATGAGGCAGCAAACACACTCATGACTCGTCTGGGTTTCCTCCTTGGAGAGAAAGTCACAGAAGTTCAGCCAGGTGACCAATACAACATGGAAGTAGAAGATGAAAATCAGGTAAACTGCTTGTCACCAATTCTGCTGAATCAACCTGTTATACCAAGAAAGGGCAAATGTCACAGGTGTGTGTGTATGTGTGTGTGTGTTTTGAGAGGAATAATACCAATTGTTGAATGCTTTTTGATACCTGAAGATATAACTTAATTTTCCATAATCACTTTATCTGTTCTGTTTATAAAACATCTTTAAGTTTCATTCTTAGCTTTAAAAAGTCATGTTAAGGTTTTGATTCGTTTATTGAACGAATGAGAAAAGGAATGGGTAAATAACCAATAAGTAAAATTGATATACATGCAGTTCTCGGGTTACGTTGGACTCAACGTACATCTTTTCATGGTTATGTCGCCATCTTCCATTTATTTATTAAAAAAAAACAAAAAAACAGAGTTCCGTCATTTTGATGTATGTGCATATGTGCTTTATGTTTTTTTTGTTTTTTGGGGTTTTTTTTCCACATATTTTTTTATTTAATAAATCTTTATTCAGATTATTACAATTGTTTCTCCTTTTTCCACTGCTAGCTCCCCTCCACCTGGTTCCCACCCCACCTTCTGCCCTTACCTCCCCCCCACTGTCCTCATCCATAGGTGTATGATTTTTGTCCAGTGTCTTCCTGCACACCCCCATACCCCTTTCCCCCTGAGAATTATCAGTCCACTCCCTTTCTATGCTCCTGATTCTATTATATTCACCAGTTTATTCTGTTCCTCAGGTTTTTAATTCACTTGATTTTTAGGTTTACTTGTTGATAGATATGTATTTGTTGTTCATAATTTTTATCTTTACTTTTTTCTTCTTCCTCTTCTTAAAGAATACCTTTCAGCATTTCATATAATACTGGTTTGGTGGTGATGAACTCCTTCAGCTTTTTCTTATCTGTGAAGCTCTTTATCTGACCTTCAATTCTGAATGATAGCTTTGCTGGGTAGAGTAATCTTGGTTGTAGGTTCTTGCTATTCATCACTTTGAATATTTCTTGCCACTCGCATCTGGCCTGCCTAGTTTCTGTTGAGAAATCAGCTGACAATCTTATGGGTGCTCCCGTGTAGGTAATTAACTATTTTTCTCTTGCTGCTTTTAAGATTCTGTCTTTGTCTTTTGCTCTTGGCATTTTAATTATGATGTGTCTTGGTGTGGTCCTCTTTGGAGTCCTTTTGTTTGGGGTTCTGTGCACTTCCTGGATTTGTAAGTCTATTTCTTTAACCAGGTGGGGGAAGTTTTCGGTCATTATTTCTTCAAATAGGTTTTCAGTATCTTGCTCTCTCTCTTCTCCTGGTACCCCCATAATTCTGATGTTGGTACGCTTGAAGTTGTCCCAGAGACTCCTTACACTATCTTCAGCTTTTTTTTTGCTTTTTGCTTTTTCAGTTGAGTGTTTTTTGCTTCTTTGTATTTCAATTCTTTGACTTGGTTCTTGCATTCCTCTAGTCTGCTGTTAGGTCTCTGTATAATATTTTTTATTTCAGTCAGTGTATCTTTAATTTCTAGTTGGTCCTTTTTCATATCTTTGAGGGTCTCGTTATATTTATCGGTTTTTTCTAGGATACTCTTGAAAAGCCTTTGAACCATGGTTTTGAATTCTATATCCAGTCGTTTGTTTTCCTCCATTTCTTTCGTTTGTGATCTGTTTCTTTGTTGCCACATTTTCGCTGCTTCCCTGAGTTGGTAGGGTAGCTTTGTGTGCTAGGTTTCCTATATGGCCCAGTGGGTCGGCCTCCCAGTTACCTGAGGTGGACACTCTTGGTGCACCCCTTTGTGGACTGTGTATACAGCCTTGTTATAGTTAAGTCTTGATTGTTGTTGGTATCACTGGGAGGAATTGACCTCCAGGCCAGTTGGCTGTGAGGATCAGCTGTGTCTACGCTGGGAGAAGTTCGGTGCTGGAGACAGCGTTATAGGATTAGACTTGCCAAATTGCAAAAGCCTCTGTGCTCAGCTTGGATGGGGTGGAGTCTCAGGAGATAGCAGGCAGTCTTGGCTTCCCGTCAGCCCTGGCCTTGCGTGCGCACGATGCCTCCAGACCTCTGCCTTCCATGGCTCCTGAGTTTCCGCCTGACAGTCCAGATTTCCCCCGCAAGAGCATGGGTCCCCAGGGGCTCACCTGGAACTGGGGTTCAGTGCAGTCAGGAGCTTCCGACTCCCTTCTGCTAGGGAAAGCCTCTGGCAACCTCCTCAGTCTTTGTGCGCACTGGCGCGTGCACGCCTCCAGATCCCTGCCCGCCGCAGCCCCCCCCCCCCCCCCCCCCCCCCGCTGCAGGTCTCCGAGTGCCTTTCTCTCTACCTGACAGTACAGACTCCCCCTGTATGAGCCTGGGTCCATGGGGTTTCACCCGGAACTGGGGTTCAGTGCAGTCGGAACTGGGGTTCAGTACAGTGGGGACTTCCTTCCCCCTCCCGCCAGAGAAAGTCAGCCAGGCTCTCAGCTGCCCTTCCTCTCTGCGCGCACAAAGACCCTTTGCCATACTTCAACCCTTTGCCGTTCCTCCAGTTCTCCGTGAACTTTTCTCTTTCCTTCTAGTTGTAGAATTTCCACTCAGCCAGCTTTCCTGTGGTTCTGGATGGTGTCCGTTCTGTCTTTTAGTTGTAGTTTTGAAATTGTTGTGCAAGGCAGCAGTTTAGGTGTTTACCTATGCCGCCATCTTGGTTTCTCTGCTTTATGTTTTTATTTATTTACCACAAGTAAAGGTCAGGAATTGTTACCTTTCTTTTAATTTTTTTTACTGTTTCACTTCATTATTGCTATGTATGTGCTCCATGTGAATGACATAGATGCTTATGTAGGGGGTTCCGACTTAGGGTGAAAATCGCATTATATCGCGCAATAGGAATGGATCTCCGACATAACCCAAGGACCTACTGTATATATGTTTAAGCTTCCTTACAACCCAATATAGTAGAGTCCATTTATATTAACTTTTAGGTATTAAAAAAATGGAAACACACTGCCAGAAAGTGGTTTAATAATATTTAAATCTAGGCAGTCTGTTGAGAACCATACTATTCCAGTATAATATGAAATAATAACACCTGACAGGGTTGTTAGAATCAAGTTAAATCATAAATATTAAAATACTTTGTAAGCTGTAAAATGCCATGTAAATAAAGGGTATAAAATAATATGCAATATTATCCTATCTAATAAAAGAGTAATATGCAAATTGACCATCACTCCAACACACAAGATGGCTGCCCCCATGTGGTCACAAGATGGCCAGCAGGGGAGGGCAATTGGGAGGGATCAGGCCTGCAAGGGAGGGCAGTTGGGGGCGATCAAGCCTACAGGGAAGGGCAGTTAGGGGTGACCAGGCCTGCAGGGGAGGGCAGTTAGGGGTGACCAGGCCTGCAGGGGAGGGCAGTTAGGGGCAAACAGGCTGGCAGGGGAGTGGTTAGGGGGTGATCAGTGTGGCAGGCAGAAGCGGTTAGGGGCAATCAAGAAGGCAGCAGGCAAGCAGTTGGGAGCCAGCAGTCCTAGATTGTGAAATCAGGCCTAAACAGGCTGTCGGACATCCCTCAAGGGTTCCCAGATTGGAGAGGGTGCTGGCTGGGCTTAGGGACACCCCCCCCCATGTACGAATTTCACGCACCAGGCCTCTAGTTAGTATATAAATATATAACCTATATGTATATGTAAAAAATAAGCTACTTCATAGCTTTCATACTTCCATTTTCAAATTTCTGAAATGAGGGAAATAATATGTCTTATACTTAGTTAATAAAGGAGTAAATGAATTATTAAATTTTTAAAAACTGTATAGCATTAAACAAAGGCAAAGTATCTATATATATAAAAGCCTAAGTGACTGGCCGACTGGCCAACCAGCTGACCGGCCAGTAGCTATGATGCGCACTAACCACCAGGGGGCAGACGCTCAACATAGGAGTGGAAACCACAGGCATGGAAACATGGAACAAACTGATGAATCTCTGAGGGAAGAGGGGTGAGGGGAGGGCGGGAAGAGATTAACCAAAGATCTTATATGCATATTGGAGGCCCGGTGCATGGATTCGTGCACAGGTAGGGTCCCTTGGCCTGGCCTGTGCCCTCTTGCAATCCGGGACCCCTTGGGGGATGTCAGAGAGCCAGTTTCAGCCCAATCCCTGCAGGCCAGATTGAGGGACCCCACAGTGCACGAATCCATACATTGGGCCTCTAGTTAATAATAAAGCTAAATGATAGCCTTCTTGGAGTATAGTATACCATAACACTATCTTGGAACCACAGAAGAAAGTGACTAAATTGATAATCAGAAGTTCAAGCCTTGGGAAGATTACTACGAACTAGGAGGTCATGTTCATTTGGTGACTTTTCTTCTGAACCAGACAGTCTACTAACAAAGATAGAATGCTTATATTTCATGCAAATGAAAAGGGGTAAAAAGCTGGGGTAACAATACTTACATCTGACAAAATAGACTTTAAAATAAAAGAGACAAAAAAGGACACTATATAATGATGAAGGGAGCAGTCTAACAAGAGGATACAACCTTATGAACATTTATGCACCCAACATAGGAGTGCCTAAATACGTAAAACAAATGTTGATGGATATAAAGGGAGAGACTGACAGTAATACAATCTTAGTAGGGGATTTTTTAAAAACATAGTTTTGTTGATTTTAAAGAGGATGAGAGAGAGAGAGAGAACCATCAATGATGAGAGAGAATCATTGATCAGCTGCCTCCTGCATACCCTGTTTTGGGGTTCAAGCCCACAACCCAAGCATGTCCCTGACTGGGAATCAAACCGTGACCTTCTGGTTTATAGATGGACACTCAATCATTGAGCCACACCAGCCTAGCATAGTAGGGATTTTAACACCCCATTGACAACAATGGATAGATATTCTAAACAGAAAATCAACAAGGAAACGGTGGCCTTAAATTAATGACACACTAGATCAGATGGATTTAATTGATATCTTCAGAGCATTTCACCTTAAAGCAGCAGAATATACATTCTTTTTAAGTGCACCTGGGACATTTTCTAGGTTAAACCACATGTTAGGACACAAAACAAGTCCCAATAAATTTAAGAAGATTGAAATTAATATCATGCATCTTCTCTGACCATAATGGCATGAAAGTAGAAATCAATCACAAGGAAAAAAAAAACAAAAAACAGAAAAACACACAAAGATGTGGAGGCTAAATAACATGTTACTAAACAATGAATGGGTTAACAATGAGATCAAGGAACAAATCAAAAGATAACTTGAAACAAATGAGAACACAACAACCCAAAATCTGTGGGGCACAGCAAAAGCAGTCCTGAGAAGGAAACTCATAGTATTATACGCATATCTCAAGAAACAAAAAATTCAAATTGAAGAACATATTTGCTGATACATCTGCTAAAGGTTTAATATCCAAAATTTATAAAAAAACTTATAAAACTTAACACCAAAAAAACAAACAATTCAATTTAAAAATGGGCAAAGGACTGGAATAGGCACTTCTCCAAAAAGGACATATAGGTGGCCAATAGTCATATGAAAAGATGCTCCACAATAATAATCATCAGAGAGATGCAAATTAAAACCACACTGAAATATCACCTCACACCTATTATAATGGCTGTCATCAATAAATCAACAGAGGCTAGGCTCCTCCCTTTGGGATTGGCTACAGCTGTTCGGATCTGGGCTGGGCTTTTCTGGGCTTGGCTCCATCCTTTGGGACTGGGTTCGGTTCTGCAGGGCTAGGCTCCATACTTTGGGAACGGCTTTGTCTGTTCGGGACTAATTGGGATCTTAGGGGCTGGGCTCGGCTCTTGGCAACTAGTGTCAGCCCTTTGGGAGTAGATTAGCCTCTTAGGCCTTGGCTGGGCTATTCGGGGCATGGCCCAGTCTCCATGAGATTGTCTTACAGGAAAGGACCCTTAAGTGAGCATACTTGGCCTAGGAGCCAGAGGTTGAAAGGGTGGCTGACTCCCAAGGAAGAGGTGCCTGTAGAAATCACTGTAATACACTGAGGCTGCGGGGTGGGGGAGAGAAGAAAAAATGAAAAGAAGAAAAAGAAAAAATAAACCAACAGACAAGAAGTGCTTGCAAGCATGTGGAGAAAGAGAACCCTCATGCACTGTTGTTGGGGATGCAGATTTGTACAGCCACTGTGGAAAACAATATGGAGTTACTTCAAAAAATTAAAATGGAACTGTCTTATGGCTCAGCAATTCCACATCTTGGGATATATCCTAAGAGACCCAGCGCAGTAATTCTAAAGAATATATGCATCCCTATGTTCATTGCAGCATTATTTACAATACCCAAGATCTGGAAGCAGCCCAGGTGTCCATCAGTGGATGAGTAGATAAAAATGCTGTGGTACATTTGCACAATGGAATACTACAACGCCATAAAAAAGGAAGTAAATTTTACTATTTGTGACAGCATGAATGAACCTGAAGAGCATTATGCTAAGTGAAATAAGCCAGTCAGATAAAGACAAGTATATGATTTCACTCATTATGTGGAATCTAATAATCAAAATAGAAATAGGCTCATAGATACAGAGAACAGACTGACAGCTGTCAGAAGGGAAGGAGTTTGGGGGACTCAGTGAAAAAGATAAAGGGATTAAGCAAAAAAAATAATAATAATAACTCACCGACACAGCTGTATGATGATTGCCAGAGGGAAAGTGTGGGTAGAGGATATAATGGTGATGGAAGGAGACTTGACTTGGGGTGGTGAACACACAATACAATATACGATGATGTATTATAGAATTATACACCTGAAGCCTATATAATTTTATTAACCAGTGTCATCCCAATAAGTTCAGTAAAAAAAGAGGGAATAGATTGCTTTGTTTGTTTTGTTTTTGTCATTCCACAGGTGATTCTACTGCATGCCCAGTTAAAAACCATTCTTCTGATATTTTGTAAAGATAGAGGGGATTATAAAGAAATTGAAACTCCTTCCTACTCTGGAGAAAAATTCTATAGTAGAAAAGAAATGGCATAGATTTGATAGCTTAGGTTTTAGGAAAAATCAGTTCCATATTATTGATATGATTGAAAAGTTTTACTTGGATGAAGGGTTCTGAGAATGTCACTTGTGCTTGTTGAGCTGAATGTATCTTTTATGATCTGCTTATAGCATATAAATGAAAATAAAAACCTGGCTTCAACACAAATTATTTAATACAAGGGATTACATCTAGAAATATCTTAGGGTGAGTTAAAGAGCCTTAATATCCTCATATCTAGTAATTAACACCTTTTCCAATCAAATATTAAATATAAATCTTCAATTTTAGCAGAGAGAATAGGAAGACTCTTTATTTAAAGAAGTTGAAAAACTTCTTTTAAAATTAAGAATTAAAGATATGAAATTTATCATCAGTTTTCTTTCATGTAATTTTGTCACTGAATACACATTTTGAAAAAGATAGAATTTCTTTAGTGTCTGAAAAAAATAGTACTTTTATTCATTATGTTAGTAATTTTTTAGTAGAAAGAGCTAAAGAAAAGTAAATTATTATTAAATTCAATAAATCAGAATATATTACCACCAATCTTTTTTGTGATTATTTTTATTCCTTCCCATCAAAAACTTAAAAAGGAGGTAACTTCAGGTGTAAGAATTACTCAGGATACAAAGAGATCTTAGTCAGTAATCAGTTTCTACAGAAAAATTTAGTTTTTAATTAAATTAATATTGTTTAGTCTATTTCATTATACTAACTTTTAGATTAAAGCATTTTCCCTGCTTTCATTTCTTGTTTCTGGGTAGCCACCTATGTTTCCAAAACACACTTATTTGCATTATGAACCTTTTTTAAAATTTCTTCTCAGCTGGAGGGGTTTTTTTTCTATCCAAAGAAAAATTGTGAACAAGACAAAGTTCCAAGCTTTCAGAAGTTTTATTGATTGGAAACTTAGCAAGATCAACTTGTGCTTAATTTAAAAATGTTTTCTAGCCCTACCCAGTTTGCCTCAGTGGATAGAGCATCGGCCTGCGTACTGAAAGGTCCCAGGTTCGATTCCAGTCAAGGGCATGTACCTTGGTTGCAGGCACATCCCCAGTAGGAGGTGTGCAGGAGGCAGCTGATTGATGTTTCTCTCTCATCGATGTTTCTAACTCCCTGTCCCTCTCCCTCTCTGTAAAAATAAAAAAATATATATATATTTTTTAAATGTTTGCCATTAATTCATGTTAATGATAAAGAATACTTGTTACTGGAAATTTCCTAGGCAGAAAAACTGGCCACAGTCTGCTCATTTTAAGTATCATCTTAATTGTAGAATGCAGAATATCTTATCCTAGAAGGCAAAAACAAATAGAACCACAATAAATGTAAAAGCTGCATGCAGATTTTCTTCTTTTTCTCATCAAAGATTATGTTTTACCATAAGATAATATTTTACTTTAACAGCTGGTGAGTTTATCTTATTTTTTATTCTGATTTTTCAGACCTCAGCAATCACCCAGCGGATAAGTCCCTGTTCCACCTTGACTAGCAGCACTGCCTCTCCACCAGCTAGTAGCCCCTGCTCCACCCTCCCACCAGTCAGTACAAATGCAACAGCCAAGGACTGCAGCTATGGGGCTGTCACTAGTCCAACCTCCACCCTCGAAAGCAGAGATAGTGGCATAATTGGTGAGTTGGTTTTTATGTTAATCATTTTATGTCTTTTTTTTTTTAAATAGTTACACAAGCTTACAGTTTTCAAAAAAGCTGGTATTGGTTATCCTTAACAAAACTCTTAACAAATTGAATCCAAGAATATATAAAAAGGATAATAGGGACAATATATAAAAAGGATAACTCATGACTAAGTGGAGGTGGGGGCCACTGGTATTTTGAGAAGCCTGATGGTGACTGCCCACTCTGGTGGCATTGACAGGGAGATGTTGCCGTGGCACTGGGCTCCCTAACATCAGTGGGGATATAGAGACTGGTTGGCAGCACTTAATTCTCAGATGCAAGGAGGACATATTTTGATAAAGAGCTGCAAGGCAGGAAGGCAACCAGGGCGTCTTCCTTTGTAATTCACCTTCTTTCCTTGCTACTACAAAGTCCAGAACTCCATTTAAATTTCCAAAGAGAAAACTTCACTGAAAAGAAACATGGAAATTACCTCATGAACTTAGGTCTCTTCTTTTAACAATAGGAATATTTAAAATGAAAGAAGGGAATATGAAGTAACATTTAAAAACTCTCCTGGGATGATATTCTTGTTTTATAATTATTGCTGAGATTTTTATAATCTAGATTTTAATGTATTTGAGCCCTTCCATATCTAAGGTTGATGGAAATTTTCCTGTTTATAATTCCTGTTTATAATTAGTGATAAGACTCAATAAAGTTCTAGAAGCCTTTTCAGTTTTTGTTTGATTTCATTAAGGGACTAGATAGGATTAGAGCTACAGTTCAAGTGTACAAACAAGGCCCTGTATTGCCTCCTTATTAGGACAGATTCTTTCTCCTCTATTAGCTTCTTAGAGACTGTTTCTTTTTTTCTAATTCTTTGTTACATATAAAGGACCAGGAAATAAATTTAAATGAGGGAAAATATAAGATAAGAAGAATATAAAGATCTTTTTGAGATCTCTGGAGCACTCCAGTAATTCATGAAAATTATATAAATTTCCTTTTGATGAAATTCTGAACATTTTAGCACTGATAGGCTTTCCTTGTTTGTCCTTTAGCACTGATGTATGAGTTTGTTTGATTTATTTAAATAGAGTTGTTAAGGTAAAAATAGAGATAAGAGAAAATATGTGAGAGATATACTTTGGTTTCAGTTATCTAAACTTCACGGTGGAAATGAAAAGATCATCAGTAACTTTTAAAAAATAATGTAACTAATATTCTTACTATCTAGTCTTGAATTTACATAGTACTAACAGATTAATCTCCAGGGTTGTTGTTGTTGTTTTAAACAATTCATTTTACTCTTTTTTTTCTAGCTACGTTGACAAGCTATTCTGAAAATGTAGAACGCACAAAATATGTTGGGGAAAGCAGTAAAGAATTAGGATCTGGAGGAAATCTAAAACCTTGGCAATCTCAAAAATCCAGCATGGATTCCTGTTTATACCGAGTAGATGAAAATATGACAGCTTCCACCTATAGTCTGAATAAGATCCCAGAGAGGAATTTGGAAACAGTTTTATCGCAATCAGTACAGTCTATTCCTCTGTATCTTATGCCACGACCAAATTCAGTAGCAGGTAAGGTTTTCAAAAAAATGACCATTTTACCAGCATATATATTGAAATGAAAATAAATTCTCTAACAGTATTTAAATTTCCCATTCATCTTCTTTGATTAAGCTGCTCTTTTGTGTTTAGGTAATATACATGTGTATATCTTTTTTAACTTGGGGGAAGGCTTGTGTTCCTCAAAAGGTTGATTGTTTAGTTCTCCCAAAATACATAAAAACATGCACAAAATCAGAAAAAGAATCTGTAAAGTACATTGTTGAACTTCTAAAAATCTTTTTTCTCACAGAAGTCTTCGAAAGGATTTCAGTTTGAGATTTTAAAAGTTTTAAAAAAACATTAAATTAAATTGAAATACATTTCAGTAGCGTTTGTATTATCAGAAATCATCCTCTGTAGTTTGAGAGAGTGGCAGACAGGCAAGAATTCCACTTCCATATTCTAAGAGATCACTGTTGTCACAATATCCTGGCTATCTTATAAAAGAATTACCAGGTGCCTACATTGCTAAAGAATAACTCATAAATACCGCTAGCAGCCTTAGTCATAAAGGAATAGTTCCAAAGTTTAAATGGCTGGAATATAGAGCCATTATTCTTAAGCAGCTATTTAGAATTGATGTCTAAAGATATTTTTCCTACACCTGAGTTACTATTTAATAATTCAGACCAGGAACTTCTGCAGAATAATTGGGAATTCAGGCATTTTAAAAATGTGTCATAATTTGAACGTTGTCCGTACTATAAAATCACAGTTAGTCTTTTTCACTTGCCTGATGAATGACTGGATAGGATTATTTTACTGATATAAGAATAAATTACTTACTTTAGTCAAGTGCTCTTAGTTCCCAGATATAATTATTTATGTAGGTGATAGTGTAATGCTTCTTGCCTTTCCCAGTTCTTTTTCATTTTCATTACCTTTTCTAAACCATCACTCTTTGTTCCAACCTCTGGGAGACCATCAGCATCTGTCATCATGCGGTTATGCGGACAGTGCCTCACCTGGCAGAACAGTAATTCAGAAGATTTTATTATTTATTTTTCAAGATTATTTGCTTTAATATGATGATAGAATATTTTCTCTCCTAGGCCTTTTTTGAATAAGTTGATTCTTACCCATAATGTCATATTAGAATCCTAGAATGCTATAACTTATGAGCAAGACATTGTGAGGTGAAAGGCCCAATAGTATTTACACAAATAAAAGTATATGTACACAAATGAAAGCATAAAAACATACACAAATGATTATAGCAAATGTCTTTGTAATAGCCAAAAGTTGTGAACAAATGCCCATCGACAAGTGAATGGATAAACTATTTATAGTATATCTTTGCAATGGATACTACTCAGCATCAAAAAGAAATGAACTATTTGTTTGTTTGGGGGGGGAGGGATTTTTGTTGTTTTTTAGAGCGGAAGGAAAGGGGAGAGACAGAGAGAAAGAAGCATCACTGTGAGAGAGACATACATCAGTTGGTTGTCTCCCACACGTGCCCTTGTCTGGAATCGAACCCTTCAGTCCACAGGCTGATGCTCTATCCACTAAGCCAAACCAGCTAGGGCAGAAATGAACTATTGGTACAGAAGACCGGAGAAAAACCAAGCAATGCTTAGAGAAAGGGAAGTTACATTTTATTATAATTATGCGTAGGCCCAGAGAAAAATGTGTCTTTCAAATTCTGAGCCCCCAACATGGAGGAAACTTTCCATGTTTACACTTTTTCTAGTTCTTTGTAGTTCTTTGTTTTCAAAGTTTGGAATGAGACTTCTGGACCTTCTGAAAAGGAAGGCCTATGTGCTGGGAAGGGGCCATAAGACCATCTCTCAAGGCCTAGGCCTGGTTCCAGCACTGAAAACTCTGTCTGAGGCATAGTTTATGGCCTCTTTGGAATGGGAGTAGTCTTATTTTCCTTATTATTTAAGCAAGCAAGTGTTTACAGAAGCCAAAATAGCAGGGTTAAAATTTCAAACAGCAGTTTTTATATAAGATGGATGCTTCACTATAACAACTAATGAACCTCAAAATACTTATGTTTAGTGAAAGAAGCCAGATTGTTTTAAAAGTACATAGTATATTATTTCATTTACATAAAAATCCTAGGAAATGCCAATATTCTAGGTAATATCTGCAAAATATCAGAACCTTCATGGTTCTTGACAATGAGTTACTATACCCATACCCACAAAATTAAAAGGAATGGCAGTGCCAGTGGTAGTGAGGATATAATGCAATTGAAAGTCTCATACATTGCTGGTAGGAGTTTATTAATAAATTGATACTACCACTTTATTTATATATCTTTTTAATTTAATAAATCTTTATTGTTCAGATTATTATAATTGTTCCTCTTTTTTCCCCCCATAGCTCCCCTCCACCCAGTTCCCACCCCACCCTCTGCCCTTACCTCCCCCCCACTGTCCTCATCCATAGGTGTACGATTTTTGTCCAGTCTCTTCCCGCACCCCCACATCCCTTTCCCCTGAGAATTGTAGGTCCACTCCCTTTCTATGCCCCTGATTCTATTCTATTCACCGGTTTATTCTGTCCATCAGATTTTTTATTCCCTTGATTTTTAGATTCACTTGTTGATAGACAGGTATTTGTTGTTCATGATTTTTATCTTTACCTTTTTCTTCTTCTTCCTCTTCTTAAAGAATACCTTTCAGCATTTCATATAATACTGGTTTGGTGGTGATGAACTCCTTCAGCTTTTTCTTATCTTTGAAGCTCTTTATCTGCCCTTCAATTCTGAATGATAACTTTGCTGGGTAGAGTAATCTTGGTTGTAGGTTCTTGCTATTCATCACTTTGAATATTTCTTGCCACTCCCATCTGGCCTGCCTAGTTTCTGTTGAGAAATCAGCTGACAATCTTATGGGTGCTCCCTTGTAGGTAATTAACTATTTTTCTCTTGCTGCTTTTAAGATTCTGTCTTTGTCTTTTGCTCTTGGCATTTTAATTATGATGTGTCTTGGTGTGGTCCTCTTTGGGTTCCCTTTGTTTGGGGTTCTGTGTGCTTCCTGGACTTGTAAGACTATTTCTTTCACCAGGTGGGGGAAGTTTTCGGTCATTATCTCTTCAAATAGGTTTTCAGTATCTTGCTCTCTCTCTTCTTCTGGCACCGCCATAATTCTGATGTTGGTATGCTTGAGGTTGTCCCAGAGGCTCCTTACACTATCTTCAAATTTTTAGATTCTTTTTTCTTTTCCAATTGTTTTTTGCTTCTTTATATTTCAAATCTTTGACTTGATTCTTGCAGTCCTCTAGTCTGCTGTTAGGTCTCTGGATAATATTTTTTATTTCAGTCAGTGTATGTTTAATTTCTAGTTGGTCCTTTTTCATATCCTTGGGGTCTCACTAAATTTATTGGCCTTTTCTAGGAAATTCTTGAAAAACCTTATAACCATGGTTTTGAACTCTATATACAGTCATTTGCTTTCCACCACTTCTTTCATTTGTGACCTGTTTCTTTGTCTCCGCATTTTCGCTGCTTCCCTGAGTTGGAAGAGTAGCTTTGTGTGCTAGGTGTCTATAGGGCCCAGTGGCTCAGCCTCCTCAGTTACCTGAGGTGGACACTTTTGGTGCACCCCTTTGTGGACTGTGTGCACAGCCTTGTTGTAGTTAAGTCTTGATTGTTGTTGGTATCACTGGGAGGAATTGACCTCCAGGCCAGTTGGTTGTGAGGGTCAGCTGTGTCTATGCTGGGAGAACTTCTGTGCTGGAGACACCCTTATGAGACAAGACTTGCAAAATTGCAAAAGCCTCTGTGCTCAGCTTGGATGGGGCGGAGTCTCAGGGCGGAACAGACAGCCTTGGCTTCCCGTCCGCCCTGCCCTATGAGGCCCCTGGGTCTCGGTAATCACTGCAAGAACCTCTGAGAGAAAGCTGCCCTCGAGTTTCACCCGCTGCCAGACAGTCCAGTTTCTCCCCGAATCAGAGTGGGTTCCCAGAGTCTCGCCGGAACTGGAAGTCAGTGCAGTCGGGAGCTTTTGTCTCCCTCCTGCTTTAGAAAGCCAGCCGCACACTCAGCAGTCAGTTTTCTCCGCACGCGCGCCTCCAGACCTCTGCCTTCTGCAGCTCCCCTGAGTCTCAGTGTGCTTTTCTCTTTTTCCTGACAGTCCAGATTCCCCCCAAACAAGTCTGGTTTCCCAGAGTCCCACCTGGAACTGGAGTTCAGCGCAGTCAGGGGCTTCCATCTCCCTCCTGCTTGAGAAAGCCAGCCATGCACTCAGCCGCCAGTCCTCTCCGCGCTCGCGTCTCCCTACCTCAGCCTTTTGCAGCTCTTCTGAGTCTCAATGTGCTTTTCTCTTTCCTTCTAGTTGTAGAATTTCCACTCAGCCAGCTTTCCTGTGGTTCTGGATGATGTCCGTTTTGTCTTTTAGTTGTAGTTTTGAAATTGTTGTTCGAGGCAGCAGTTTAGGTGTTTACCTATGCTGCCATCTTGGTTTCTCCCAGTACTACCACTTTAAAAAGTTGCTTGGCAAGATCTATTAAAGACATATAAAGCTATTTATGCATGTTACCTAAAATCTAGCAATTTTACTCCTATATGGGATTCTCATCAAAAATAAGTTATAATGTTCACCAAAAGACAAATAATAAGGATGTTTGTATCTGTTTCATTCTTAATTTCCAAAAGTTGAAAATTCAACTGTCTGTCAACAGTAGACTGGAAAATAAATTGTATACAACAATGAAAAAGAAGGTACTACTGCTACAGACAACATTATGGAATGTATGAAGTATGTATATTTATATAAAGTTCAGAAAAACAGACAAAACTATGGCACTTCTATGGTGATAGAGCTAAAGTAGTGGTTACCTTTGATGGGAATAACAAGTAAAGGAGCCTTCTACTAGTATATTTTTATCTGAATGGTGGTTGCATGGGTGTGTCTGTTTGTGGCATGTGTGTGTGTATAAAAAATGTATTAAGCTATACACATAAGATTTACATGTTTATGTAAATCATACCTCAATTTAAAATAAATTTTAAAGTATATTTAAACTTCTTTCTAGAAGGATTTTCCCTTGGCTTTGGTTTAGAAATAGCAGTCTCAGGCAACATAACTAGATCTTTGAAGAAATACCTGTTTTTAGTGTATATTAACCTAATAATTTCAATAAATTGACAATTTACTTATTCATTTGTTGAAGTTGTTAGGTACCCAGACTGGCCAGAAATTATTCTAATTTCCACCTTAGTTCAGTGGTAGCAGCAGTTTCTGTGAAATTTATTCTTTTTAAAATCAAGTATACTTAGCTATATTTTACACATAAAATTCTCTCATATTGAGTAATTCCCCCAACTCAGTAATTTTTCATATATTTACCAACTTATGCAGCCTTCATCATGAATCAGTTTTAGAATATTTTTATTATCCCAATAAGACTTGTCATGTCTTTTTAATGTTAATTTCATTCCCATCCCGAGCTCCAGGCAACTACTAATCTACTTTCTCTCTATAGATTTACCTTTTCTGGACATTTTATATAAATGGAGTCATACAGTATGTGGTCTCTTATGTCTGTTATAATGTTTTTGAGGTTCATCCATGTATCAGAAGTTTGTTCCTTTTTATTGCAAATAATATTCAGTTGTTACAGCTATTATTACTACACTAGAAGCCCAGTGCACAAAAATCTGTGCACTTGCGGGGGTTCCCTCAGCCCAGCTTGCACCCTCTCGCAGTCTTGGAGCTTTTCAGGGGATGTCCGACTGACGGCTTAGGCCGCTCCCCATGGAGAGCGGCCTAAGCCGCAGTCTGGCCTCCCAATGCAGAAGGCAACCAGGTGGGCTGATCAGGGAATGGCACTGGCTGGTGAGTGGCCAACCCTGCCTCCCCCCCTCCCAATTGCCCCTCCACTGCTGCAGGTTGCTGCCACACCCTGATCGCCGTCTCGTCCCTCTACCCACTGGCATGTGCCTTGGCTGGCCTGGTGCTACCTTCTTGCCAGCTCCACCCCTCCACCCGCCCCAACAACTGGTCATTCTGCTGTTTGGTCAATTGGCGTAATAAGCTTTTATTATATAGGATTTTATCTATCCATTCACCAGTTGATGAACATTTAGGTTTTTACAATTTTTGATGATTGTGAATAGTGCTGCTACAAACATTCATGTGTAATTCTTTGGGTGGACATATGCTCTTATTTCTCTTGGATAGATGCCTATGATGTATCATAAAGTAAATTTATGTTCAACTTTTTAAGAAACTGCCAAACTGTTTTCCAAAGTGGCTGCACCATTTTACATTTCCACCCACAGTATGGGGGTTCCTGTTTTTGCACATATTCTCTACCATTTGTTACTGTCTTATCCCTTATTACAGCTTTTTGATTGGGTATGAAATCTTATCTTGTGGTTTTAATTTTCATTTTCTAATGACTAATGATGCTGAGCACATTTTATGTATTTATTAGCTATCATATATCTTCTTTGATGAAATAGCTACTCAAACCTTTTGCACATTTTTTATTGAGTTGTCTTCTTATTTGTGTAATAATTTGTTGTAAATTCTGGATAAAAATTTTTATCAGATGTTTTTGCAAAATATTTTCTGTCACTTATTTTTTCATTTCTTACTGATATATTTTTGGATCACAGAAATTTTACTGTGCTTCTTTTATGAACTGTGCTTCTGTTATCATTGTTTCTTGATCTTTTTAATAGAAAGTATGCCAATTATATCAAGTATCATGAAACAGTGATTTTTTTTTCTTTGCTATTGGAGTTTGTTTTAATTCAAGTATTGGAAAATACTTCTTGTGCATACTTAAATTGTTTTCTTCCCTCTTCTTTTTCCTTTCCTGTCCCCCTCATATTAAAAAAAAAAAAGTGGGGGAATAATATTAGCACAAATTATTATTCCTACAGACCTTAATTATTGATTATTTTTCACCAATCGCAATGGTCATCCTATAACACTGACTAAAAGAGATATTCAAATTCTAAGTAGTATTGATCATGCTTCTCCAAAGGAAAGGAAGGGTCAAAGCTAAATGCACCATCAGAAGGCAGTTAGTTCTGTCCTAGAGAATAGGAGTGTATACTGTCAGAGTAGTACATATTGACTATGTTGAACAAAATACTTCACCAGATAATCATTTCTTGTCAGTGTTGAATGTAATACAAACAGACCTACTATTGCCTACAAGGCAAGTCATACATCAGGGAATAGTTTTTATTGGGTTTTCTGTGTCTGAAAATCATGGTTTCAGTGTCCTCACAAAGAGGCAGAAAAATGACTCAGTTCTTTTTAAAATTGAATGGATTATAGGTTAAAAATGTTTCCTGAATGTAGAAAAATAAAATTAATTGCATATGGAATTACCCTGCTAACTGTATAATGTATATAAATATTTGATACAACCACCATCTCTGGTAGCTTAAATGATTAGATATGTAAAGCATCTTTTAAAATAAATTTTCTTAGCTCAAGAGGGTGCCCTCTTCTCATTTTAGCTCTAGATATACATATTTTCCTTTACTTTCCAGTGTGTACATAGAAGTGGTTTCCCCAAACTGGAGAAAGATCAAATCTCCTTGGTTAACAGAAATAATTAAGGATCTTAACTATGATAGGAGCTTGAAATAGAGAGGGAAAATACAGTATATTTATTAAATTGTTCTAAGCATATGTACAGCAGGGAAGGAAGGGTATGTGATGAAATGCCAATAATAAAAGGCCTTATTCAAATCCAGCTTTTAAATTTCTCTTTTAAAAAAACTTTATCTCAGTATGAGTAATATAATTATTCATTTTAGAGGCTAAATAATGATGAATAATGATGTGAAAATACCATTTGCATCACTTTAAAAAGAAAATAAAACCAACTAGGGGAGTAGTTGTTTAAAGGGTCCTTGCTGTGTTGCAGACTGCTCTCCACTGGGGGAAGAGAAGCACCCTCTTTTTGCCTGAGTTTGTTGGCATTGTTATAGGGCCACATGGAGCAGGACCAGGAAATTGTCAAGGAATTATTTACAATCCTTGACGCTGCTGCTGGATTGAACTCTAAAAACTAAAACTTTGTATTATTCCCTGAGTCCCTTGATTTTAAAAAGAGTGGAAAGACACGTGGCAAGGGAGAGGGATAGAGAGTTAGAAACATCGAAGAGAGAGAAACATCGATCAGCTGCCTCTTGCACACTCCTGACTGGGGATGTGCCCACAACCAAGGTACATGCCCTTGACCAGAATCGAACCTGGGACCCTTCAGTCCCCAGGCTGACGCTCTATCCACTGAGCCAAACCAGTTAGGGCATAAATTTTTCTGAGCTTTTTTATTATTATTATTGATTTTTTACAGAGAGGAAGGGAGAGGGATAGAGTTAGAAACATAGATTGACTCTTGCACACCCCCTACTGGGGATGTGCCCGCAACCGAGGTACATGCCCTTGACCGGAATCGAATCTGGGACCCTTCAGTCTGCAGGCTGACACTCTGTCCACTGAGCCAAACCAGTTAAGGCTTTCTGAGCTTTTAACATAAAAATGAAAAAATCTATATAATGAAATTTTAAAAGCAATCATGTGCTTTTTATTAACTATTACTACTAAAACAGGTCTGTTTATTATAAGTATAAATATGTTGGTCTATTAGATTTAACTGTATACTTTTAGAAACATAAAGACTCACTCAGGTAAAATCTTATAGTTAGATATACCAATTAAAAGCTCCACATACCACATATGAAGAAAGTACTGTTTACTAAAAACAATAGCTTTTAACAAAAATAACTAAGTCATTAAAGATGACTTTTGGCAGTAGTAAAGCTTGTGTTTTTTTCTGGGGTAACTCAGTTTTCCAAATATAAATTTAGTTATATACCTTTAAATTAAAAGTCTTAAGTATGAGAAAATTAAAACTATGTGTTTTATTGTTTTCAAAATATAAATCATTCCATATTTATTTGTAAGCCTGTTGTATTAGAAGAAAAAAGAGAACCCTTGTGGACTTCCGGTTGCATGGCAGAAATTATCAGAGAGTAGGCTGTCTATGGTCATACATGATGTCTTAAAATGAAATTCGCAATGAATTGGAGGGATGTGGGAAGCAGGAAATGTTCAACTTGCAACAGCTATCCTCCATGCTTTGTGTGAAAATGAAGTCTATCAGGGAAACATACAGACAACAGAAGTCAGTTAAAATGTAAACCTTCACCCTCTACTTGTTAATGTTTGGAGCTGCACATTTTCCTAAGAAAAGGTTCTTAAGAATCCGGTAAATGCAAAAATGGGACTCCTGAGGGATTTAAATGAATCGAATCAGGAACTGTAATGAGGACTTTACAAAAAATCCAGATGGGCTTTTCAGACCTTAGAACATTGGCTTAATGAATCTAAAGGTGTAAGGACCCAGAGTGGCTTCTTGCCCAAGCTGTTGCAAACAAAGCGTCATTCCAGGCTCCCTTCTCAGATCAGCCAGAATGGCAATTGTGCTGCTAAAATCTATTTGCAGTAGTGGCAACTGATATAAGAATAAATAATTCAAACTGGTTTCAAATTCAATATAGAGCTGTCTCTGGAATGTTTTGTACTAAATGTCTCTGAATTTTTTTTTCTGCCTTTGTGTATTAAATTATTTTAAATTCTAAAAAGTATATCAGTTAAATGTTCTATAAGTGAGTCAGCTGTTCCAATCTAATGAAATCTCAAAAATAATATGCTCCCTTTTCTACTTTCTCTTCCTTCTCTGAAAATGTAGAAGGCTTTTTTATTGACAGGTTTTATGGGTTTACTTTTTAAAGCATTTTATTTTTATATGAAAGGTTTATTACAGATTTGTTTTTTCTTATTTATTTGTTTCCCTTAAACTTACCAAATTATCTCTTCTAAACATATTTGGAAAGTGTTCTTTAAGTATTATAGTATTAATTTAACTTGACAGAATTACCACAAAATATTTGCCTATACAATTTTACAGTAAGAGTAGCATCATGAGATGGGAATGTATATGCCTATTTAGACATATCATTGGTGTTTGTGTGGGATGATGTTGTACAAGGTGTTGTTGTTATGGCCACCTCCTTCATCTTTAGCTTCCAAATAACTGGATAAGACAAATCCTGATTTGTTACTCATTGATTGTTTAAATGTAGCCAAAACACAAAGTATATGTTAAATACAATTGTTGAGTCATTAAACAAGCATTTATTGAGCATTATTTTAACTTTTAAAAATTATGTCAAAATACTAAGGATAAGGATAGAGCCAGTCAGATTTCTGTATCTAAGTAGGACTAGTCTGGAATTCGTTCTATGTTGAGCATTATATGCAGGGCACTGTGATTTACTCTAAACATGCCAGGCACTATTTAAAGCACTTAAGAATCATTAATAAGCAAAACAAGATTGCCAACTTCATGGAGCTTACATTCTAGCCAGGGAAAGTAAAATAAACATAATAAGTAATTTATATAGTATGATAGAAAATCACATGTATTTTAGAGAAAAGTTAAAAGAGAGATCGAGAGTACCTGAGGGCCCTGACCAATTTTGCTCAATGGTTAGAGCATAAGCCCAAGGACCAAAGGGTCAAAGGGTTTGATTCCAGTTCAAGGGTAAGTGCAGGAGGCAGCTAATTGATGTGTCTCTCTCACATTGATGTTTCTCTCTCTCTCTGTCTCTCGCTCCCCCTCCTTCCACTCTTTCTAAAAATAATGAGAAAAAATATCCTCAAGTGAGGATTAACCACACACAAATAAAGATAGAGAGTATCTGAAAGGACTACCTGAAGGAAGATTATATGAACATTAGTGGCCCGGTACACGGATTCATGCACATTGAAAGGAAATTAATTAGAAGAAATATTTTAATATTGCTATTCACCCTTTATAATAGAAGTGTCAACCAAATTCATGATTGACAATGACAGATCAAAACGCATGCCTGTGGCGCCAGCAAGAGCTTTATATGGATCGCGCATGTGTGAGTCAACTTAGCGTTTTATATATATATAGAACTAGAGGCCCGGTGTTCAAAATTCATGCATAGGGTGGGGAGGTCCCCTCAGCCCAGCCTGCACCCTCTCCAATCTGGGACCCCTCGGGGGATGTCTGACTGCCGGGCCTAAACCGGCAGTCGGACATCCCTCTCACAATCCTGGACCGCTGGTTCCTAATCGCTCACTTGCCTGCCTGGTTGCCCCTAACTCCCCCCCCCCCCCCCCGCCTGATGGCCCCTCACTGCCTATGCATGCCCGCCTGATTGCCCCTAACTGCCCCCCTGCCAGCCTGGTCACCCCTAACTGCTCCCTGCTGCTGGACAGGTTGCCCCCAACTGCCCCTCCCTGCCAGCCTGGTCACCCCTAACTGCCCCCCACCAGCCTAGTCACCCCTCCCTGCCTCCTCCCCTGCCAGCCTAATTGCCCCCAACTGCACCCCCCTCAGCCGGCCTGGTCACCCCCAACTGCCCCCCCTGTTGGCCTGGTTGCCCCCAACTGCCCCCCTCTCCTGGCCTGGTCACCCCCAACTGACCCCCCTGCCAGCCTGGTCTCCTCTCATGGCTGCCCCCCCCCCCCCCCCAGCTGACCTGGTCGCCCCATGCAGCCTGCTGTTAAGTGGTTTGGTCATCCCTCACTAATCCCCCTGCCGGCCTGGTCGCCCCACACAGCCTGCTTGTTCAGTTGTTTGGTTGTCCCTCACTAACCCCCCTGCCAGCCTGGTCATAAGCAGCCATCTTATGAGGGTGTGAGGATTAATTTATATATTGCCTCTTTATTACATAGGATAAACTTGCTTAATTAGACCTGCTTTCTGATTTAGCTAAACTTTTTCCAGCCCAGTGAAGCACCCCAGCTTCTCTTTTAGGTAGTTGTCAGCAACACAGCAATAAATATCAACACGAAGAGTATTATTGTATATCACGCAGGGAGAACAAAGGGTAAAACATTTAACTGCAGCAGTCTTTGACTATATTCTGCGCAGTGAGAAAGCCTGAAGTCATTTTCAAGGCCCGTCATTTCTTAATTTTCAGTTGAATCAAGTTTCTAAACTTTCTAAATCTCCGTTTTCCAGCTAGTGAATAGAAAATAGGATTCTGCCGAATCTCCTATCTACCTATTCCAGGACTTCTGTGAGGATCAAATGAGATGAGGCACGGGAAAATGCTTCACAAACATTTGGTTAAAATGTAAAATGTTTGCACCTGGCTATAAAGTAAGTCATGTTCCTGGGCTAAAGAAACTGCAAGGATGCTAGTCACTAGGGGGAGGAAACCAGATGTTACTACATGACATCATTACCCAGTGCCCACAGTAACCATTTCCAGGCTGGACTGGGCTGTGGGCCACATTTTGCACCATGTGGTCTTGGCAGCATTGACTGCAGTTTGGTGGGCTGTCGCTCCAGGGTGGTGGTGAGGCCTGTGTTCCATATGGGGGAAGCCGAGTGTTGCTTTGTCAGCGCCAGGTCCATGGTGCCATTTCTTTGTAAATGGCCAGTGCATGTCACGGCAACTCCTGCATTGAGGATCTGCCCCCTGATGGTCAATGCGCATCATAGCAACCGGTCGTTCTACCTGTCGTTCTGCTGTTCAGTTGATTTGCATATTAGGCTTTTATTATATAGGATTGTTGGAGCCAAGCGTATTACCATAGTGATATCTGTTAAGCATTAAGCAGAGTAATGAGGAGGATAAGGATAGAGCCAGTCAGATTTCTAAATCTAAGTAGGACTAGTCTGGAATTTGGTTCTGTATTGAGCATTACATACTGGGCACTCTGATTTACTCTGAAGGGATAATGTTATCAGAGATGAATCAGATGTTGCCTTCTTGTCCTCAAGAACCTTCTATAATTTTTTTTATCCTCACCCAAGGATATATTTTATTAATTTTCAGAGAAACATTGATATGAGAGAGAGACCGATAGGTTTCTTTCATCTGATTGGGGATGAAACCCAAAACCTAGGTATGTGTCCTGACTAGGAATTGAACCCACAACCTTTTGGTGTATGGGACGATGTTCCAATCAACTGACCCATCTGGCCAGGGCAAGAACCTTTTAATAATAAGAGAAGACAGACATGTAAACAACTAGCTGTATAACACAAGTTCTAATTAGCAATATATGTATGTGGTTGCTGAAATGGAGAAGCAATTAATCTGACTGAGCGATCAGTAGGGGAAGCAGGAAAAGTATAGCCTGGGCAAATTTTGACAAGGAGTGAGATCCCATTTGACAAAGTATGATGAAGACTCTTTCTCAGAAAGTGGTTTGTAAATGGAAAAGATTCAAGTGGCTCTGAGGGAGAGTACAACTCCATACAGTTAGTAGAACAAAGAGACACAGCTAACAGAATTTTAGGTCTCCTGACTCTCATGCTTTTAAGTAAGGCATTTGACAGGACAAGATTTTTGAAAATGAGTAAGCAGAAAGAAACTGAAAATAGAAGAAACTTTAAAAAGGAGAATAATGATTTAATGAGGAAAAAGGCAATAACAATTACTCTGGATTAATTTGATAAAGAAAATAGTGATAGACTGAGAGACAACAAATATATGTTAATTGCTAACGTAAGAAAAAGAAGTAATATTTAATAGACTTAGGTAAACATTAACCATATTTAATTGCAGTTCAGATTGAAGCAGTAGTTCCCCATTGGCTGATTTCAGATCTAAGCCCTGAATAAGGACTTCAGAGCTGTTGCACTTGATATTCAATGTCGTTGCTTTTTTTTAGGTTCATTTTGCCCATGAGTATTTGGATTTGGGAAAGAATGAACTATTCATACAGATCAGTAATTGCAATGTGTGTCTGTTTCTTTTAATGTCGTCTGCCTAAAATTGAGGAATGTACTCATTTCAAAATATTTTTTGCGTTTTTTGGTTTTGTTAAAGCAATAAAACAATTTATGTTTATATTCCTAGGAATTACTATAGTAGAGATTAATTTAGTAAAACGTAAGTTCACACTAAAATTTATATTTTATGAACGTTACCTGGCCAGTGTGGCTCAGTAGTTGAGCATTGACCTATGAACCAGGAAGTCACTGTTCAGTTCTCAAGCTGGGCACATGCCTGGATTGTGGGCTCGATCCCCAGTAGGAGGCAGCCAATCAATAATTCTCTCTCATCAAGATGTTTCTATCTCTCTTTCCCTCTCCCTTCCTCTCTGAAATAAATTTAAAATATTTTTTAAGTTGCCAGTAGCTCTTAATTGAATTTAAGAAGTTGAACATGTGGAAAGTAAGGTTGTGGCTAAAAGTCTTTGCCAGAGATTGTTTCTAATACAAAGTAATTTCAATGGATTATGTAAATGTTATTTAATTTAAATTTGTACTCAAAGTATAGATCTCCCTTAGTTTAATCTTTAAAAGATTTGTAGAATAGAAGGATATAATATGTAAAAAATGATAGACTCAAAGCTTTTTTTTCTTGCAACAGCTTTTTGCTTCATTCCATGTTACATATTTCTGCCTACTATTAATGAAATAGACATTCTCTTTTTATTAAAATATATCAAACCATTTTAATGTATTGGCACATAGAACCCTGCTAGGATCTTGCTTTAAAATTATATAATATGTCATTAATATTGCCATAATGGTAACTAAATCACTCGTCCAGCCATTAAGGTTTAATTTGAATTTTGTTTTAACATGCATAAAAGATGCTCATTGTCATTAATCTTCTTTTTATGTTACTCTTCTGTTTATCAGGTTTAAAAGTATGTTATGAGAACTTTCCTTATTTAAAAAAAAAAATGGGGGCTTTATTCTTTTGTTTCTTCCTGTGGAAAATATTCCAAGTGCAGAGATGCATTAGTCTGTGACATGCTGGGCATCATTACTTTGCATTAGCAAGGCCTAAGTTTGATGATTGCCCTTTAAAGCCATAAAAAATAGGGAGTTGAAGGAAAGTGGCAAAGATGAATAAGATATGGGAAATAAGCCTTTTAATAAAGAATTAGAGGAGAAACCAGACGTCAGCATAGGTAAATACCTAAACTGCTGCCCCGGACAACAATTCAAAACTACAACTTTTGAAAATGATTTGACAAGATTTTCAAAATGATTTGACAAAGATTTTAAAAGACAAAACGGACACCATCCAAAAACACAGAAAAGCTGGCTTAGTGGAAATTCTACAACTAGAAGGAAAGAGGAAAGCACATTGAGACTCAGAGGAGCTGCAAAAGGCTGAGGTAGGAAGACACAAGCGCGGAGAGGACAGGCGGCTGAGTGCATGGCTGGCTCTCTCAAGCAGGAGGGAGACGGAAGCTCCCAATTGCGCTGAACTCCAATCCCGGGCGAGACTCTGGAAACCCAGACTCATTCGGGGGAAATCTCAACTGTCAGGAAAAGAGAAAGCACACTGAGACTCAGGGGAGCTGCAGAAGGCAGAGGTCTGGAGGCACGCAGAGAGGACTGACTACTGAGTGCATGGGCGGCTGAGTACGCGGCTGGCTTTCTAAAGCGGGAGGGAAACAAAAGCTCCTGACTGCACTGACCTCCAGTTCTGGGCGAGACTCTGGGAACCCAGACTCATTTGGGGAGAAACTGGACTGTCTGGCAGCGGGTGAAACTCGAGGGCAGCTTTCTCTCAGAGGTGCTTGCAGCGATTACCAAGGGACACTGAGACCCAGGGGCCTCATAGGGCAGGGCTGACAGGAAGCCAAGGCTGTTTGCTCCACCATGAGACTCCGCCCCATCCAAGCTGAGCACAGAGGCTTTTGCAATTTTGCAAGTCTTGTCTCATAAGGGTGTCTCCAGCACAGAAGTTCTCCCAGCATAGACACAGCTGATCCTTACAGCCAATTGGCCTGGAGGTCAATTCCTCCCAATGATACCAACAACAATCAAGACTTAACTACAACAAGGCTGTGCACACAGTCCACAAAGGGGTGCACCAAAAGTGTCCACCTCAGGTAACTGGGGAGGCTGAGCCACTGGGCCCTATAGACACCTAGCACACAAAGCTACTCTTCCAACTCAGGGAAGCAGCGAAAATGCGGAGACAAAGGAACAGGTCACAAATGAAAGAAATGGAGGAAAGCAAATGACTGTATATAGAGTTCAAAACCACGGTTATAAGGTTTTTCAAGAATTTTCTAGAAAAGGCCAATAAATTTAGCAAGACCCTCAAGGATATGAAAAAGGACCAACTAGAAATTAAACATACACTGACTGAAATAAAAAATATTATCCAGAGACCTAACAGCAGACTAGAGGACCGCAAGAATCAAGTCAAAGATTTGAAATACAAAGAAGCAAAAAACAATTGGAAAAGAAAAAAGAATCCAAAAATTTGAAGATAGTGTAAGGAGCCTCTGGGACAACCTCAAGCATACCAACATCAGAATTATGGGGGTGCCAGAAGAAGAGAGAGGGCAAGATACTGAAAACCTATTTGAAGAAATAATGACCGAAAACTTCCTCCACCTGGTTAAAGAAATAGTCTTACAAGTCCAGGAAGCCCATAGAACCCCAAACAAAGGGAACCCAAAGAGGACCACACCAAGACACATCATAATTAAAATGTCAAGAGAAAAAGACAGAGAATATTAAAAGCAGCAAGAGGAAAATAGTTAATTACCTACACGGGAGCACCCATAAGATTGTCAGCTGATTTCTCAACAGAAACTAGGCAGGCCAGATGGGAGTGGCAAGAAATATTCAAAGTGATGAATAGCAAGAACCTACAACCAAGATTACTCTACCCAGCAAAGCTATCATTCAGAATTAAAGGTCAGATAAAGAGCTTCACAGATAAGAAAAAGCTGAAGGAGTTCATCACCACCAAACCAGTATTATATGAAATGCTGAAAAGTATTCTTTAAGAAGAGGAAGAAGATGGAAAAGGTAAAGATAAAAATTATGAACAACAAATACCTGTCTATCAACAAGTGAATCTAAAAATCAAGTGAATAAAAAATCTGATGGACAGAATTATCTGGTGAATATATTAGAATCAGGGGCATAGAAAGGGAGTGGACCTACAATTCTCGGGAAAAGGGTGTGGGGGTGCAGGAAGAGACTGGACAAAAGTTGTACACCTATGGATGAGGACAGTAGGGGGGAGGTAAGGGCAGAGGGTGGGGTGGGAACTGGGTGGAGGGGGGCTATGGGGGGAAAAAGGGGGAACAATTATAATCTGAACTATAAACATTAATTTTTTTAAAAAAAGGAATTAGATCTGTGTAGCTTTAAAAGGAGGAGGAGGAGGGTACCATGTAAATAGCACTCACTGGATTGAGATGCTTGTTTCAAGACCTGTCTCTACCAGATTGATTCACTTTAGACAGGCCACTCTACAGTACTGTCTCTTAATCTGTAATATGAGGGGACTTGATTAGATTGGAATCAACAGACTTTTTATTAAAAGACCAGCTAGTATTTTAGGCTTTGCAAGCCAAATGGCTTCTGCCAAAACTACTCAACTCTGTTGTAAATGAATACTTAAATAGGCAAGGCTGTATATATTCCAATAACACTTGACTTACAAAGATAGGCAGCATGCCAGATTTCATCCCCTGACCTTAATTTGCTGACCTCTAGACTAGATGAACTTTAAGATTTCTTTTACATTTGCATGCTGTGATAGTTCTTAAACATCATTGAAAGGGATTGCTGGTCATTTATTTTCTACTAGAGGCCCATTGTATGAAAACTCATGCACTGGAGCGGGGGAATCCCTCAGCCCAGCCTGCCCCCTCTCACAGTCCGGGAGCCCTCAGGGGCAGGAGGCAACCCAGCAATCAGGGGAAGGCCATGCCCCATCACGCCTCTGCTGCTGCCACTGCCAGCAGCACAAGCCTTGGCCGGCCCTGGTTACCTGAGCCTTGGGCTGCCCTGGGTGGCTGGGCAGCCGCCATCTGAGGCTTGCTTGCACCTCAGGCTGGCCATAGGCAGCTGGGGGGCTGAGGGGACTGGGCGCTGCCATCTTGTGGCTGTGGGTGGGCAGTCAATTAGCATATTCCCTCCTTATTGGCTGTGGGCACCACCATCTTTGCAACAGCATGAGGGTCAATTAGCATATTTCCTCTTTATTATATAGAATGATATACCAGTCAGAGGCTAGCCAGGAGACAGAAACCATATAGGTATTTTAACAGAAAATTTGACATGAGAACAATTGTTAACTAGATTTTAAATTACTGAAAGGGTAATTTACTGAGGTATCATGGATTTAGCAAATGCAGGAAGCAACTACCACCTCTGAGCCTGTGAACAGGAGAAGAGGTTGAGTGAGATTGGTAAACTGTAGAAGATTGGAGGAATGACCCCACAAAGTTGAAACTCATATCTCTGTGAACTGGCGCCTGCTCAACTGATGCTAATATTTCTGAGCTCCAAGGAAGGCTCTGTGCAGACGGAACCTCTGAGGGCTCCTTTTAATGGATAAAGAACCAAACAAAAGAAAGAGGACTTTGGGTAAAGCAGGAGGGATTATATTAAACATAAGAAAGAACTAATTCATAGATACAGTGGGAATGGTGTAAGAGTCATTGTCCCCAGTGTTTTTCAATAAAAGATTAGTTATCTACTCGGGATAGTTTTAATTTCAGAATGCTGAGAACAAGATTATCTTTATTCCTCTGATAGTCTCTTCCTCCCTCTGGTGAGTAATGTGGCATTTGACTTCCCTTTCTTGGTGTAAGTTCCCTAGACTAGTTTTCAAAGACCTTTTTTTTTTTTTTTTCTAGAAACTGTATCATAATTTGGTAAGTCTTTTGTCTGAGTTTCTAACAGACCTAGGTAACCAAGACAATTGCAGTAATTGAAGGATGAGGGGGAATATTTATCTGTTGCACTTGTTCTTTACATTTTTTCCCCTCTTCTTCCTTGTCTCCTGTTTTCTTTGTTTTTTTCTCTCTTAGCTTGTAGAGCTCTGTGTAAATTTTTGTGTGCCACTATTCATAATTCACCTTATGTTATTGTTGTTTGTGTCTTATTTTGATTGGGGATATAGACAATAATACTTCATTGGATCTCAGAAGCCAAGAAGTGATTTCAGTTTGCTTCTTCTCACCCATTCTAAACAGTCATCAGAGGTAAACTGGCAACTAAGCCAAAGAGGGCACCAAGAACAGTGCCTGGCATATGGTAGGTTCTCAGTAAATAACTGTCATTGAATGATTGAACCTACCTCTGGCACAGATCTTACACAGCAACAAATTGAATTAATGGTTTAATTAAAAATTTATAGGCTCTAAATAACCATTTGAGAGTTTTCCCCCTTTTTTGTTAAAAACTATTCTGTCTCAGTGCTTTCTGATTCTTGATTTCTTGATTTTTTGGTTCATTTTAAGTGGGCTCAACAGCTCTCAATACTCAGCAGTGTCAATCCCATTTTCTTTCTCTTTAGTGGCTGTGTTAGGAATTAAAGGATTTATACATGGAATGGGAGGACCTTAATACTTGATTATCTTGAGATAGCAACAGAATGTTTTTGGAATTCATGGATATTGGCAGTTTCCTAAATGCTATTTGGCAGTTCTCTATCCATTGTCTCAGGTTCCCACTTTCCAGTACACACACACACACACACACACACACACACACACAAATTGGTTTCATATTTGATTCTTTATCATGAAAGAAAAGGGTGGAAAATAAAATGTCATGTTTTTCTTACAACTCAATATAATTTGAAACAGGTTTCTTGATTGATGATGTTTATATCTTATTCTGTAAATGGGATTTGTGACCACAAAAGAAACAAAAATTAATAACTTTGTTATCAGGTACTAAGGTTTGCCAACTTGTTGCTAGTATTCTCCATAAGCTCAAGCAGTTGATAGTGATGAAGGAGCTGAAGACAACTTTTGACATGTTTCCCTGGCCCATGTTCTAGACACTGATGAGGATTTTGAATTCAGCAAACAGTTGGTAAATGTATCTGCTGGAGTAAGCTCTGATTCTAACGTTTGAGAGATACAGACTAACTGAAAGTAACTTTTTGAAACTTAAGTGTTCTGACTAAACTCTTCTGTCTTGTCAGCCACAAGTTCTGCCCACTTGGAGGACCTTGCTTACCTGGATGAGCAGAGACATACACCTTTGAGAACTTCTCTTCGAATGCCAAGACAGAGCATGGGTGGTGTTCGCACACAACAGGATTTAAGAGGTTAGAACCACAGGATTACTTTGTTTGGGGATGCTCATGGGAAAATGGAAATGGACAATAGGCAAAAAGTTCCTTTGTTTCCAATTTCTACACTTATTTAAACCTATTTTAAGAAGTGAGTGTGTAACCATAGAAGAGAAATACAAATACATTGCAGAACGGAATTGTAATTACCTACATATAGAAGTGTTGGCATTGATTCCTTGAAATTCTAAAAGGGCTGGTGATGATGGGGGAAATAATCTTTTAAAAAACCTGAATTTCCTAAGTGATTGTTGACCAAATTCAACCCTAGCCATTTTCAGCATGAACTTGGTGCTGATAATGGCGTTTTGCTAGAGAATTTATTTCATGTTCATTTTAGTGGCCATTTCTAGTGACATGTAGTACTTTTAATTTCTTGGAGTTTTAGACAGGGCTTCTAGTCCTGTCCTGGCAACATCTAAACTTACCTGTTTCCCACTCAGGTACCTGTTTACACTCTCTGTGCATGCTGCTTATTTCTACAGTCAGGATCCTGATCTTTTCAAAGACTCATTTTGCTATAACCATGGGCTAGTTGAGAGACTGTTGCTGGTATCTCTGCTTGTGCCTCTTGTTTGCTCAAAATGAACCGAACTGTCTTTGATAGCCTTAACAGATGGTTTGCTTTCTCTAGTATCTAGTAGTGACCCATAGCTCTACTACATCAAGTATATTTTTAATATTTTTTTACAGATTATTTTCATCTTGCCTTTGTTCTCCTTCTTACCCCCTGTCCTGTGCCCCATTCTAAATCCGTATGTTGCCAAAATGCATAACTCACACCAAAAAAGGATCATACATGCCTGCTGTCCATTCTGGAAGTCATTATACTGACAGTTTTTCAATGATGAGTAGGCAACTGGGAGCATCAAATGATTGTATTGCAACTATTATCGTACTTCTCATCAACAATAGTGAGTTGATGGCCTTAGTCATACGAGTAGTCATAGTTTTATTTTTTAATTCTATCCATCCTGCTTGCCATTTCTTTAGTTAGCCACATACTAGTTGCTTAGTATGTGCAATAGTGTATTTCCAGCCCCAAAAGTGGTATTGTGTCAAGTAATATTTTAGTGCTGGTAGGTTGATTATATCCAAAGCCTGAATAAATTTAATCAGAAAACTAAATAAATGATTTGTTCCAAGATGCATAGAAATACTAAAGAAGATTGGACACAACTATTGAACTACTAGAGGCCCAGTGCTTGAAATTCGTGCACAGGTATAGTCCCTAGGCCTGGCTTGTGATCGGGGCCATCTTCCCCAGCTGCTGGCAGCCAGCCCCGCCCCCCGCTGCCACCCACCCCCGGTTCCCCAATCGCCATCCGGGGATCGGAGCCTGCCAGCCTGGGGGAGGGACCAAGAAGTGGTCAGTAAGCCTCATAGCGACTGGTAGAGAGGTCGTTCTGGTTGTTCCACCATTCAGTCAATTTGCATATTACTCTTTTATATATATAGATATAGACCTTCAAATTTGGTTAAATCTGCCACATTGGCATCAACATGTATCTCACTTCTATAAAACATACAGACATTGTTGAATTTATTTTCTGCTTTGCTAGTCAATGAATAATGAATTTTATACTAAACTAGACGCCCAATGCACAAAATTCGTGCACAGAGAGGGGTTCCTCAGCCCAGCCTGCACCGTCGCAATATGGGACCCCTCAGGGGATGGCCAACTACCAGTTTAGGCCCGATCCCTGCATTAGACCTAAATCGGCAGTCGGACATCCCTCTTGCAATCTGGGACTGCTGGCTCCTAACCACTCGCCTGCCTGCCTCACTGCCCCTAACCACTCTGCCTGCCTGCCTTATGCCCCTATCTGCTCGTCTGCCTGCCCGATTGCCCCTAACCGCCTCTGCCTCAGCCCCCGCCACGGCGGCTTGTTCCAGAAGGATGTCCAGAAGGTCGTTTGGCTGTCCAGTCTAATTAGCATGTTACGCTTTTATTATTTTAGATAGAAAACAAAATTAACTGATAGGTTTTAACTGTGTGCTTTTGCGAACTCTTCATATTGGGTTCTAGTGATACTTGATGGGACATTTCTGCTTCTAGTATCTAAAGATTTGTAAGAGCTCTGACAAATGCATTTTATTGAGCTTGATGTTTACACACAGATATCAGTTGTATCTAGAATACAATAAAAAATCTTTTTCATTGCATTGAGCTTCAGCCTGAACATTCAGTAAAACCAAAGTACAAAGATTTTTTTCAAAGCATGCCTAAGTCTTTAGGAATTTCTCTGCCTAAATAATACATCCCTTAACAAAACTAATTTTATACCCTTACAGATAGTATCTCAACATTGTTTACATTAACACTTAGAGATGGAATTTGTTCACTGATAATGGTACTCTGATATTAGAATTTCAGTTCTTTAAAATTGTCTTTTCTTTCAAAAGCTTTCCTTTTTACAGTCTAAACGGTTAGTACATGCCATCCAGATGAATGCATTAATCCATAAGTTACTGGATGTTTACTAAGCAGTATTTTGCCTTCTAAAATATACATACTTTAATTTAGAACTTTGAGGCCCTGGACAAAATTGTCCCTCAAAGAGTAACATGTTATCTTGATTACTGTTTACAAATGTACTCTATGGCTTATGAAATGACTTAAAACATATTAACAAGAAAGGAAAGCAAACTTGGACACACTTTCCTCATGTTTCCATAGACCTGCTTGGCAAGCTTTTATAATTTGTGATCATTATATCCAAAACATTGCACTTTATTGTAAAAATAGAATCATATTGCTTTCCTAGCATAATTTTTTAAAAACGTGTTAACTTATTCTTTCTAATTTTGTTTAAAGGGACATACAAATTGCAGTCATTGTTCAGTTTTATATCTTTTTCTTCTTCTGGTTATGGTTGGAGTAAAACAAGTTTACCCAGAAAAAAAATAGTCAAGTGATTAAAAACCTCTTTTAATTTAAAGATAAATTAAGATGTATCTTTCTACATTGAGGTATATCTTTCTATATTTTGAAATATTACTCAAACAAATCATGATACAGTTTTTCAATCAGAGTTCTGGTTTAAAATACCCTGGATCCTCACAGTTAATGGTCACATACACTGTAGTGTATCCAGTAGGTGCTAAATTTACTGATTCCAAGTACAGAGATTATCTGAAATAATATTCCTTGAATATATGTCTAAAGAGGTGGCAAGGATGTATTTGGTGCTTCATACAGGCAGTCTTGCACTATTCTGTTTAGAGCAGTGATTCTCAAACTTTTTTGGTTTCAGGACCCCACTACACACTTTAGAAAGTATTGAGGACCGTAAAAAGCCTGTATTTATGAGTTATGTCTATTGATATTTATCATATTAGAAATTAAAACTGAGAATTTTTTAAATTATCTGTCCACTTTTTTAAACTATAGTAAACCCATTGTGTGTTAACATCATGTAAGCTATGGAAAATTCCACCGTACACTATCAGAGAATGAGAATGGAAAAAGACAAATGATGTCTTAGCATTATTCACATAGTTTTGACTTTGTAGACCCCCTGAAAGTATCTTGAGAACACCCAGTGGTCCCTAGATCACATTTCAAGAACCATTGGTGCAGAGAATACCATTATAATTGAAGATAAGCTTTCTGCTTTAGGGACCATGCAGAACGCAAAAACGTGCAATTTGCGAATTGGTTAGAAGTTGATCAGGAATGTGGTTTAAGAGTACAGGCATTGTTCATTTAATAATTACCTTAATAGTAACTGCAATTGTTTGCTCATAATAGTAGTCTTTTGCTGAAACAGAAGTTGCTGGGTTAACATCTGAGTTAGAATTTGGCTCTTCAAGTGGGGTATTAACATTTACTTCATTAGTAAAATTTCTATACTTCTTAAGAGAGTTGTTGAACAGTTGTTCTACCAAAATTTATGTTTCTAGAGACCCGGCCCGACAAAGGAGACAAGGTCACATAAGTGCATTGTCCTGGATCCTATTGCAACAAGTTATGAGATTCCTAGCTGTCAACCACCTAAGGGCTTGAGCTTTAATGATAGTTACGGAAGACAGTGCAGAGTATACAACTGGCTAACCTTCTCCAAGTGCCTTTTCTAGTCCCAGAGCCTAATGTCCTTGACAGATATTAATTTGAAACCTTATTAAAGTTTTTAACGTCATTTTTAAAATTGGGGATCCATTTTTAAAATGTAATCATCATTGTGTTAATGTGGAGTTATGCTAGAAATTGTCCACCTGAAACCTCTCATTGTTTCTGACCATCTTAATGGCATCTCTATTCCACGGAGAAAGACAAACTAATTTTGCTGCTTAGTAAAAGGAGGGGAGAGGTTGCTGCCTTTCATGGACAAATACTAGTATAATAAACCTTATGATAGAATATGTAAAGGAAAGCAGGGAGAGTTAAAATACACAAAACAAAATATAGCATAATTACTGAATAGGAGCTACTTGGGGTAAATTAGCAACAAATTATTAATGATACGTCTCTAACCTTCCTGATATTAAATCATAATAACTATTCTGCTTGAAGAGATTACATATTCCTAATTAAAACTTATTTCTCAAAATATGTTGTTTCCTTAGGACTTCTACTAAATCCCATTATATAAATGGCCATTCACAGGCACTGGGTTTAGTTAGCTGCTTTAATAGTTTCTAGGTTGGAGGGCATAGGTGCAAATAGTATTCTGACTCAATGGCAGAATTTATGTGAAATTGACCCCACTACCATTAACTTGGCTTTATCAAAGCAAAGAATTTAATTTTTTGTCTAATAAAATCAGTGCTTCACACCATTTTTGAGTCCCTTACTTTTCCAAAACAATGAATTCTTTATGAAGATGACTAAGATGCATGTCATGAAGTTAATACTCTTGCAATAGCCCACTGAGTCATACATCCTTGAGGTTGCTTAGTCATCTTGATCATTGCCTGACTGGCTCTCACATTTACAAGAGAATATTTCCATCAGTGTTTTCTGTCTCATTGTTCATTGTTTTATTTTTATAAGATTAAGTTTCTTTCTTTTTAGATAAATTCAAAATCCAGAGATAAGGTTGCTTGCACATAACTGCCTATATATAAATATTAGATGGATAGATTGTAAGCTTTACTAGTATGTCAACTCTGTTGCAGAGCACCCTAAAATTTGAAATTATGGTACTCAAACTGGATGCCTTTGAATGTCTTCTAGAAACTAATATATACTTTTTGGAGTAGTCTGGCTATGATTTTTTTTTTAAGCTGATCACTACTTGTTAAAGTAGCTCCAGATCTGGTTTGTATATAAGCCAGCCTTATTTGCTAAACTCCATCTTAAATTCTGAAAACCCAAACAATAGCTAATATACAACAAAGTTCCCCCATAAGACCCAGAAGAAAGAAATAACCTTTGAGAAATAGGAGAGTCCAGAAACTACATAATCTTCTAACAGGCACATATTGACCTCTTGCATTAAATAACACTACTTAAAGAAAGGCTGTGAAATAACATGAAAGAAATTCTAGTTATGGTATCTAATTCTGTAAGAATTAATCACTGAAAATATTTTAAATGACTTAAGTGCAATAAGGAAAAATAAGTAACCATTAAGCCATTTTGATGTTTTGATCTAAATTAAATTTAAGGAATCCGTTTCCCAGTTAATCTTTCTATCATTATTTTCTCCAAAAGTAACTAAGTCTTATTAAAGTGGCCATAATGTTACTAAATTTACTTAGGTAACATTTTGCAAAACATTTTTGTTTCAGTAAGATAGATCGATCTAAGCTTTCCAATTTTATAGTATATAAAAATACTTTTTTAATGGGATCACTTCCCCACATACTAGTAAAATACAGAACTGCAGAATTTTGTGTTATTAAATGTGAGGAAACATGTAAAAAGTGGCAATATTGGGGAAAATTGAATTTTTCCTATTTCTTTTACTGTTTTCCAAATATTTTTGTTCCCTTCCTGAAAATTCCATTCAGCAATGACTCCACATTGTTTTAAAAAAAATGTCCTAGGAAACCACTGTCAAAAGCTGAAATTCAATATGCAAGTTATTCAAAGACTGAAAATATTATTTTCCAGAGTGAAATAAGCCTTTCCCCCTTGTCATCCCCACATTAATAGAATACAGTGGACTTCTTAAAACACTAAGACAAATGTTGAGAATGAGACACTTTAAACATATATGAAAGTGATAGATTACATTTTTTGGAGTGCTTGTTCTTTATAGACATAGTGCTAAGAGCTTTAAACATGTTCTTATTTAATCCTCACAACTCTTTGATGTAAGTAGTGGTAGTAAGGGAATTGAGGCTTAGGGAGGTTAAATAACTTGCTTAAGGTTACATGTCTAGTAATTGGCAGTGCCCAGATTCATTTATCTGAAAAATTCCCGAGCCTGTGCTCTTAAACACCATGCTATGTCATAGACAATCTATAATAATAAAAGTGTAATATGCTAATTAGACCAGACAGCCAAATGACTTTCTGGATGTCATTCCAGATATCTTCCAGATGAAGCCGCAGGAGCGGGGGCCAAAGCAGAGGCGGTTAGGGGCAATCAGGCAGGCAGGCGGTTAAGGGCAATCAGGCAGGCAGGCGAGTGGTAAGGGGTGATCAGGCAGGCAGGCAAGTGATTAGGAGCCAGTCGTCCCAGATTGCAAGAGGGATGTCCGACTGCCAGTTTAGGCCCGATCCTGGCCGTCGGACATCCCCCAAGGGGTCCCAGATTGCGAGAGGCTGCAGGCCGGGCTGAGGGACCCTCCCGCCCTCCAGTGCATGAATTTCATGCACCAGGCCTCTAGTCTATAATAATAAAAGCGTAAATGCTAATAAGACCAGACCCAGACGTCCTTCCTTCTGGACAAAGCCGCAGCAGGCGGGGGCCACTGCAGAGGCCCTTGCACAAATTTCGTGCATCGGGCCTCTAGTGTAATACAAAAAGGGATGGGAAACAAAGTTGCATATAAACATAATTCCCAGATGGCTGCCTTTCATCAGGGGCTATGATCAGAGAGGCCACCCCAGTGATTCATTAGCCCCAAACAACTCATACTTTCTTATTTTTATTAATAGTACCCCAATTTTCTTCTCATTCAGACTTTAAGTCCTGGATTCAGCTTTGAATCACCATCTTCATTATCTCCTATATCTAGGCTTTTATGTTGCCTGATTTTCTCACATTCTTCCCTGTTATCCATTCTTTTTATTTGTTTGTTTGATATGTTTTTATTGGTTTTTAGAGAGATAGGAAGGGAGAAGGATGGAGAGATAGAAACATCAGTGAGAGAGGAACATCATTGATTGGCTACCTCTTGCATGCCCCTTACTGGGGATCGAGCCTGCAATCGGGCATGTGCCCTGACCCAAAATCAAACTGGTGACCTCTTGATTCATGGGTCCATGCTCAACCACTGAGCCACACCAGCCGGGCCCTATTATCCATCCTTAGTACAGCTAATTAGCTTGTCTCCCTACTCTGATGTTTCCATATTCTAATCAAACTAATGCCTAGCTGCCAAATTAATCTTTCTGAAATGCAGCTCAGATAATGTCATTTCTCTGTCTTATAGTTATCATTGCTATCATCCTTGTCTAGTACAGAACCTAGAAAAATAAAAATGTAGCTTTAGAAAAGACAGGTTATGGTTTGTTATTAGCTTTATTTTTTTTTAACATACTTTTATTGATTTCAGAGAGAGATAGAAACATCAAGGATTAGAGAAAACCATTGATGGGCTGCCTCCTGCATGCCCCCTTCTTGGGATCGAGCCTGCAACCCAGGCATGTGCCCTTGACTGGAATCGAACCTGGGACCCTTCAGTCCACAGGCCAATGCTCTATCCACTGAGCCAAACTGGCTAAGGCTATTAGCTTTAAAATGAACTCTATTGATACTTAAGAAAAGCTAATATTTTTACTTGGGCAGTTTTCAATCTTTCATTTTAATATTTGCTTTCCTTTTTTTCCATCTGTTCTTTGTTTTCTTGCATTTCCCTTTTTCATCCCATTTTTTTTAATTGAGTATTTTTATTTATGAGTCTGTATTATATTTTTAGTTAATTGGCTATGCTCTTCATATTGTTTGGTTTTGGTATGTAGTTGCTTCATTATTTTTACATTATTTTATACTGTATAAATTAAATATATATATTTAATTTATACAGTATACTCTCAAGTTATATTATACCATTTCATGTAGAGCATAAGGCTTTTATAATACTTGTGTTAGGGGTGTCCCCTAGGTTTAATGATTCACTAGGAGAATTCACAGTACTCAGCATATAATCATTTCCATAGCTATGCCTTATTACAGTGAAAGGATACAAAACTAAATCAGCAAAGGGAAAAGGCACATATGGCATAGTCCGGAGGAAACCAGACACAGCCTCCAAGTATTCTCTCTCAATGAAGTCACATGGTATGCAATTAGCAATGACTGTGATAACACATGTGAAAGGTTGTCTGCCAGGAAAGCTCATTAGGGATTCAGTGCCCAAGATTTTTGCTGGGGTCTGATCTATAGACCTTCTTGCCTAAAACATACCAAAATTCCAGACTCCCAGAAAAAAAAAAGCAGGTGTTCAGCACAAACTATATTGTTTGTACAAACAATTTAGGTACAGCAATTTACTCTTATTAGTTCTGGTCAATGGTAGGAATCTTCTTGAAATTCACACTCTGAGATTTCAGGTAAGGGCCAGCCTCACAAACAGGCTCTCTAATGATAGCAGTCTAAAACCAGTTATGTGAATTGTTTTCTGCACAATAATCTATTTTTATTTCTCTCCTCCCAGCCTTTATGTTGTTGTTATCAGACATTTTACTTATATAAATGTTATAAGTTCCACCATATAAAAGACAGTTATCTGTTAAAGAGTTTTTTAAACATAAGGAAAAATCCTAATATATAAAAACCCAAGGTCTGTAACGACTGACTGCAGGCTTGACTGAACACTGGAAGTCAGGTCAAGTGCTGGGATGCTGTGGTGACCCAGCACTGACGGCCGAGGGGGCTGCAGATCAGGCCCAGAGAGAGGCCCAAAGAGAGAGACAGGGTCTGATCCACAGCCTCCGTGGCAGCTGTTGATCAGCCATTGCCTCTCTCTTTCTCTCTGGGCTTCGCCAGCAGCCTCACCTCTGTTTCTCTCCAGGCCTCCACAGGGGCTGCTGATCAGCCCCGCCTCTCTGATCAGGCCTGGAGATAGGCCCAGAGACACTGACTGGCATAGAAACCAACCAATCAGAACCAAATCTGGGTGAACTGTGAGGAGCCAATGGCTGCCTAGGAGGTGGAGCTTTTGACGTTGACGGGCATAGAAATTGACCAATCAGAACCAAATTGGCCAGCAGGGGAGAGAAGTTGGGGGCAAGATCAGGCCAACAGGGGAGAGCCATTGGGGACGAGATCAGGCCAGCAGGGGAGGGCAGTTGGAGGCGAGATCAGGCTGGCAGGGGAGGGCAGTTGGGGATGAGATCAGGCCGGCAGGGGAGGGCAGTTAGGGGTGATCAGGCAGGCAGAGGCAATTGGGGGCGAGATCAGGCCAGGAGGGGAGAGCAGTTGGGGGCGAGATCAGGCTGGCAGGGGAGGGCAGTTAGGGGTGATCAGGCAGGCCGGCAGAGGCAGTTAGGGGAGATCATGTAGGCAGGCAGGTGAGTGATTATGAGCCAGCGGTCCCAGATTGCACATCCCCCAAGGGGTCCCCGATTGGAGAGGGTGCAGGCTGGGCTGAGGGAAACCCCCCCTCCATGTATGAATTTCATGCACCAGGCCACTAGTATTATATATTAACCCATTTAGTCACCATTTCTGATGCAGTTCATTTCTCTGTGTTAATCCATGTTTCTACCTGGCAGACTTCTTTTAACATATCTTGTATTGTGGATCTACTGGTAATAAAGACTTTGTCAGACATATAAAAGCTGAAAAAAAATCATCACTATTTTTTTTTTATACTAGGGGCCCAGTGCACGAAATTCATGCACTGTGGGGGGTTCCCTCAGCCCAGCCTGCCCCCTTTCACAGACTGGGAGCCCTCAGGGCTGTCCTACTGACAGCTTAGGCCCATGGGGAGCGGGCCAAATCGCAGTCTGGCCTCCCTCTGCGGGAGGTGACCAGGCTGATCAGGGGAAGGCGCCAGCCCCATCACCCCGGTGCTGCAGCCACTGCCAGCCACTGTGGCCACCAAGGTGTTTTCATCAACACAGACTCCAGTCCCTTCACCATGAAAAAATGACAACTTTCTTTAGGCATTTTCAAAATGTGTCTTTCATAGGATATGACATTTCTTTCTTTCTTTCTTTCTTTCTTTCTTTTTTTTTTATCCTCACCTGACGATATGTTACCATTGATTTTTAGAGAGTGTAGAAGAGAGAGGGAGAGACAGAGAGAAACATCAATGTGAGAGGGACACTTTGATTGGTTGCCTCCTGCATGAGCCCTGACCTGGGGCCCAGCCAGGGAGGAGCCTGTAACCTAGGTACATGCCCTTGATCAGAATCGAACCCAGACCCTGTGGTTGGCAGGCTGAGGTTTTATCCACTGAGCCAAACCAGCTAAGGCAGGATATGACATTTCTTAGCCCCTCCAGCAGCAAACCTTCGTTTTTTCCTCCAGGAATGTGGTGGAAAAAATCCACCTTCTTGGATTCTTATAACTCAAATTACCAAGAACACTGCAAGTGGCAGCATACAGGGAGCTTAGCCAATGAGCGGTCAGAAAAGGTGTTAACACTCGAACTGGTTTGGCTCAGTGGATAGAGCATCAGCCTGCAGTCTGAAGGGTCCCAGATTCCTGGTAAGTGCATGTACCTTGGTTGGGGGCACATCCCCAGTGGGGAGTGTGCAGGAGGCAGCTGATCTATGTTTCTCTCTCATCAATGTTTCCGACTGTCTATCCCTCTCCCCTCTTCTCTGTAAAAAAATCAATAAAATATATATTTTTTTAAAAAAGAAAGAAAAGGTGTTTCCTCTGCAGCTCATGTGCAGAGGACCCCCTGCATTGTGTCCACTGGGCTTGGAGCATGTCCCCGCCACCCGGGGGGGCACGCCCCCAAGGCCAGCAGCCAGTCCCACGTTGTGGGGGCCAGGTTTGGGGGCATGTGGAGACCCCGGGCCATGCACGCGGCAGCTGCCGGGTCTTCGCACACCCCTGAGGCCGGCAGCCAGCCCTGCATTCTGGGTGCTGGGCTGGGGGGTGTGCAGACATGGGCCGTGCAGCAGCCGCCACCACCAAGGGCATACCCCCCAGACCGGCAGCCCCGCATTGTGGGCACCGGGCTTGGGGGCATGGCCCTGGGCCGCCGCTTGGTGCTGGCACATGCGCAAGTGGCCACGGGGCAGGAACATCTGCTTAGTGCCTGCACCCATAGGCCCGGAGTGGCCGAGAGCATTCTGGGACCCCTGCCGCTCAGGGCCTACGCGGCCTGGGTCCCAAGGATGTTCCCAGGACCCAGGCCACTCGGCGCCTGCATATGCAAATTAACCCTCCATTTTTGTTGGGTTAATTTGCATACTCCTGATTGGCTGGTGAGCATGCGGAGGTACGGTCAATTTACATGTTATAGAGGATATTTTTATTTAGTTCAGAGAGGGAGGGAAAGGTAAAGAGAAAAAGATAGAAACATCAATGATGAGAGAGAATCATTGATCAGCTGTTTCCTACATGCCCCCTACTGGGGATTGAGCCCACAACCCAGGCATGTGGCCTTTGATGGAAATCAAACCTGGGACCCTTCAGTCCACAAGCCGACACTCTATCCACTGAGCTAAACTGGCTTGGGCCATCACTATTTTTGAAAGACATTTTCACTGAGTATAGAATTCTAGGTTGACAGGTTTCTCTTTTTATAATTTAAAGTTGCAGATCTGCTTTCCCATTTGCATTGTTTCTTAGAGATCTATCATCTTTATCTTCATTCCTCTGTCTTTAATGTGTCTTTTCATTCTCTGGATGCTTTTAAGATCTTCTCTTCATCACTTGTTTTGAACAATTTACCAGGTAATATAATGTGCCTTGGTGTCATTTTCTTCATATAGCTTGCGCTTGAGGCTCATTGAGCTTTTTGGATCAGTGAGTTAATAGTTTTCATCAAATTTGGAAATGGCGTAGCCCTCCATTATTTCTTTAAATATATTTTCTGTCTCCCCCTCCCTACTTCTTCAGTAACTTCAATTACACCTATATTTGGCCACTTGGAATTGTCCCAGTCACTGGTGCTCTTTTTATTTCAGAGGATTCTTTTTTCTCTGTGTGTTTAATTTTGGATAGTTTTTACGCCTATCTCTTCAAGGTCACTCATTTTCTGTAATGTCACTAATCCTATCTAGTGGGTTTTTCATTTCTTATGTTGTATCGTTTTTCTCTAGAAGTTAAATTTGGATCTTTTTTTATCTCACATGTCCCTACTTTTGAACTTGTAGAATATAGTCACTGTTTTAATATCTTTCTCTGCTAATTCTAACATCTCTGTCAGTTTCAATTGATTGATCTTTCTGCTAATTATGGTTGATACTTTCCTGCTTTTTTGCATGTCCAATAATCTTTGTTTGGATGCCTGATATTGTAAATTCAAACTCATTGGGTGTTGGATATTTTTGTATTTCTATAAATATTCTTTAACTTCTGTCTGGAATATTAAGTTACTTGGAAACAGTGTGATTACTTTTGGTTCTTACCTTTAAGATTTGTTGAATAGGACTGGAACAATATTTATTACAGCTCTCATTATTCTGTACAAGAGGCCCAGTGCATGAAATTTGTGCACAGGTAGGGTCCCTAGGCCTGGCCAGTGATCAGGGCCAATTGGGGCCTTCCTTCCCCAAGCTGCCAGCCACCGGCTGGGGCCTTCCTTTGTTCTGTGCTGCCCCCTGTTGGTCAGCACACATCATAGCAAGTGGTCAAACTCCCAGGCGATCGAACTCCCGAGGGGACAATTTGCATATTAGCCTTTTATTATATAGGATTACTGAGATAAGACCTTTCTGTATATTCTACCCACTGTCCTGTAAATTTTGAATTTTTTTATTCTGACTGGTAGGATCAGGCACTGGTTCTGGCCCTGTGTAAGCAGTTCCTGGTCCTATGTAAGCCCTATGTGAGCACTCTTCTCTCTAATCCTCTTGGGTAGGTCTTTACCTTGTCTTGGGTGGTTTTCTTATTACACATCAGTACTCTGTTGATTACTCAAGGGTTATGCTCCACAACTCTTCAGAATTATTTCAGTACGGGTCTCTCCTTCCCAATACTTTGTCCTCTTAACAGTTGCTACCTTGGTCTACCTGGGTTCTCAGCTTCATCTCCTCAACTAAGGGAGTCAGCCAGAACCTAACTAGGTTCTCCCTCTCCATATCGTGGCCTGGAAATTTTCTCAAGGTAATAAGTGGCATAGGGTCTGTCTTACTTGTTTTTCATCTCTCGGAGGTAACTATTTTTCATTGCCTATGTCTAGTGTCTTGAAAATATTTATTTTATATATTTTGTCTAGAGGTGTACTTGTTTGTTTGGGGATTGTTTTAGGTTGTAGGGTAAATCTGGTCCTTGTTATTTCATCTGAGCCAGAAGTGAAAATTCATGTCAAATTTTTAAAAAGAAAATTAATAGATGAGATGGACCAGAGCATAAATCCATCTCTCATTAGAAAACAACTGTCTTGGTAGTTAAATTGTGTTCTCTGTGAGCTAAAATACCTACTATCTTATCTAATAAAGAGGAAATATGCTAATTGACCATCACTCTGTCACAAAGATGGCTGCACCCACAGCTGAGGCCAAGTTCCCATAAGGAGCCTTAACAAGCAATCAATGGGGACCTGAGGCTACACCCACCCCTGCCCTGTGGGGCTTGACAGGGGACCTCAGGCCACGCCCCCCACTCGACAGGGCTTGACAGAGGACCTCAAGGTGTACTTCCCGTCCTGGTGCTGGGCTAGGGGACCTCAGGCTGCTCCCCACGCCCCAGCACCAGGCAGGGGGACCTCATGCCGTGCCCCCCACCAGGTGGGGCTTGACAGGGGACTTCAGGCCACACCCCCCACCCCAGCACCAGGCCAGAGGACCTGAGGCTGTGCCCCCCTACCTGGCGGGGCTTGACAGGGGACCTCAGGGCATGCCCCCACCCTGGTCTGGACTGGGGGACCTCAGGCCAGGGCCCCTGTCCTGGTGCCAGGCCAGGGGACCTGAGGCCACATCCCCTGCCCAGCAGGGCTTGACAAGGGTGGGACTGGCCGGGTCTGGATCTAGCCCAAATGGGGGGGGGGGTGGCCGGGTCTGGGTCTCACGCGATTTTGAGGTGCATATGGGTGGGCGAGGACTTGACTCTGGGTCCCATGGTGAGCCCCAGACTCTGACAGGAGGAAGGTTTTCATATACATTTTACTAATTTTCTTTCATCTCTGACACTTCTATTATAGAGAAAGGGCAAATAGCAATATTAAATTATTTCCTCTAATTAATCCCCTTTTAATGTGCACGAATTTCATGCACTGGGTCACTAGTACCTATAATAATGAAGAATTAAATGCACAACAGTAAATCTCACATTAGTAAGACCTTAGTTACCCAAATGAATGTATGTAACTTTTCTTTAAAAAAAAGAAAGAAAATTAGTCTTTAAAAAAATTTCCCCTCTGGACACTAATTCTAAGGCACATTTCTTTTCCCCCAGCTTTCTATGAGAATGCAATTCTTTGTCAGTACCTTGGCCAGCATCCAGACCTTGCTTATGTTATATACAGAACTGGGAAAATAATAGTTTTTCTTCCCCAACTGTCTTATTTAATGTTTATGACAGTAGCCTTTAAACAAGAGTGTATGCCTGAAAAGTGGCAAACAAATGAGCTATTTCCTTTTATTATCTTAATACAGAGCAGTGATTTTCAAAGACCTGGGTTTGCATCCTGTAACTGTCTTTTCCCCTAGCCATCCTGTTCTAATAAAACCAAATCTATCCATATTTCTTTGCAGTTGAGAATGGAAAATCAATATTCACTATTTTCATTCATGATTTCACTTATTAAATATTACTGAATATGCATAACATATGACAAGAACTGTACTAGTTAATAAGGACTTAATAGGTTGGGTGATTGTGGTAGGATAAGTTGATGAGCTATGAGAATAGAAGTGTTGGGGTGAACATGATCATATCAGGTATATATATTTGCTGGCTGTTTACATGAAGTAACCTAGGCATGACAATATTTTAGGGATGTGCAGAAAAGGAGGAATCATTAAAAGACACATCAGGAGAACTGGAAAAAAGTGTCATCTTAAGCCCAAGAAGGGAATGTATTTCAAACAATGGGGCTTAGTTAAAACTATTAAATACTGAGGAGTGATTAAGAAGCATGAAGGCTGAAAATAAGTTATTGGAATTAACAGTAAGGAAGTCTTTAGTGACTTTAACCAAAAGAATTTCTGAAGAATAAAATTGAAGGAGGCCAGGCTAGAATGAATTATTGTTGTGTACGTGAAGATAGCAAGCATGGCTCTTTCAAAATGTTGGGTAGTGAAAGGAGATGAGTTAGAAGCCTCAAAGGGAAAAGGGCTATGTATGTTCTCAGTATTTTTATTTTAAGTGTGTGTTGGAGGGGGGTGATTATGGTTACACTAGGTATCTATTTTGGCTTGATAATATGAATAGTGATAGCAGTTAACAGCCAGACACTGTCCTAGGTCCATTACATGCATTAACTTATTTAATCCTCACAGAATCATTGTTATCCCTAATTTTAAAATGAGGAAAACTGAGACATTGAGAACCTAAGTAGCTATCCTAAAGTCACACAGCTAGTGAGTAACAGAGACAAGATGAAAATTGAGGCTTCTGGCTCTGAGTGCACAGTTTTACCCACTTTACTATATGTTCCCCTGCTGACCCAAAAAGTGATTCTGCCTTATTTAATCTTTAAAAACAACCACACAGAAGTTATCTGGAATGAACATATCTCAGACTATTATCTTTAGGTTGTCCTTTAGGACATTCTTCAAAAACTCATTTCCAGAGGTAGGAAGAGCTGCCTACTGTGCTATTCCAGAGCACCAAGAATAAACATCAGACCCTAAAGAGATTTGACTCCTGTAATGGGAGAGTGAGCTTTCTGGAAATTCAGTGGACAAATGAGCCCATTCCTTGGTTTAAGTATTTCTTAAGGGGGTAAAAGCGTGTCTTTTTACTTATGTTTGGTGCTAATGTGATACCAGGTTTTTTCTGAAGCACATGTGTTTTTCCTCTCCTCTGTGTAGAGGATAGCATGCATGGCATGAACCCTAAAAAGTTATCTTTTGTTCTGAGGAACAGAGGTGCTTCCAGGCTAGACTTTACAGTCATTATGGGAGAATGTGAGGAAATACAATTCTGCTCCTGTTTGCACCAGACCTTGGCTGTGTTACACACTACCCTTTCTCCTGCCAGTCCTGTGACTGACTTCTTTTATGATGATTCATGGTTGTTTTCCATGAGTAAATATGCTTTAGTCTAAATCCAGTTAGAGTTCTTTTGCCCCCACTTTCCCTTTCCTTTCTCCTCTGCTGCAGCTGTTTATGTTTGCATTTGGGCTAGTGGATCTGTTAGCCTTAATGCACTTTTGTTTGTTTTTTAAATGTTTACTCTTTGCCTTAGTTAAAGAAAGGTCAGTTTTCACTATAAGCCTAGATATGTAATTATACTTATTGAAGTCTCACAGAGACTGTTTCCTAGAGAGAATTTATTTGTCTGCTGTGAGCCTAATTTGCACTGAAGAGATGCATACACTGATCTGAGTCTAGAGTGGTTATTAAATCCCTTTTAAAAACAGCTATCCAAAGCATGTCTGATTTTTGTGCCCTGTTGCAATGTTTTTCCTTTTCGTATTTTTTCCTTCAACATTTTATTAGGAAATTTTTCGGATGTACAAAATAATGAAAGAATTCTACAATAAACACTCATATACCCACCACCGTGATCAGATCATTAACATTTTGCTATATTATTTTGTCATATGTCTATCCATCTACCCCTTTCTTTATCCACCCATTATTTTTTATAAATTTCAAAGTAAATTGCAGTATACCTTATTGGCATGTTTTGAGAAGGATGGGATGGTCTGTCTGCTCTAGGACTGCCACTTCTTGAATTCCAAGGGTAAGAAAGCCAGATCTGTTACTAAATGGTATGGATCAGCTCATCTTTTTCCCTTAGCTCAACTATAGTTGCTGTGGTAATTTCTCACTGGATTATTTCAGTGGTTTCTGCCTTAGAAAATCTCTTAAAACTAGTTGATATCCCAAACAAAGAAACATATATTTGGGAATATGAACTCCACAGAGAATATTCATTACTTACATGTCCTACAATACAGACCAAAATGCTCTCTTATTCATATGTCCTAACTTTACTCTTGGTACATAAGAAGTATGGTTTTCTTTTAATGTACTGATCTGACAAAACCTCAGTTTCAGAGGTACAGAAATCATTTCTAGGCTGTTCTTGGTATCTACAGTTGTTTTACCATATGGTACTGGGCTAATTTTGTCTGGTCTTCCCTTGAGGTTTTTGTGAATTGATTACATTTTTAGAAAAAATTTAAAATAACTTTTAAATGTCAAAGCTTTCTCAGTAGAATAAAATATGGTGAGCAATTACATTAACATGAGAACAAGTTAATCGAATTTTTCCAAAAAATTTAAGAATTAAATTGAGTCTATACTTATTCAATATTATAAAATCACATTGGTCATATCAATGAAAGTCTCTTTTTAAAATAATACGTTTTTATTGATTTTAGACAGAGAGGAAGGGAGGGAGAGAGAAAGAGAGAAGCATTGATGTCAGAAACATTGATCGGCTGCTTCCTGTACACCCTGTACTGGGGATAGAGCCTGCAGGGAATCAAATTGATGACCTCTTGGTGCATGGGTCAATGCTCAACCTCTGAGCTACACAGGCCAGGCCATGAAAGTCCCTTTTGATACACAATATAAAGTAATCTTAGACCTGAACAGATAAGTTAGTTTAGAAAGCAACTGAGTGTGTCTGAGTAGCTCTTCTGTCTTTGAAAAGGTCACCTCTGATGAAGCATGCAATTCCTAAAGGGAAGCACAGGAGAAGTGAAGGATAAAGAAGAGAGTCTAACATGTCAGCTAAACCTATCAATTCTGGTCATCAGTTGGAGAACTCATGTCACTTTAAGATTTAATACTTACAAACTATAGAGCAGTTACAACATAATATAATAGGGAAAAGCCTGAATGTCTGAGTCAGAATTAGGTTTTAATTCTGGTTCTGAAACCAGTTCTGTGTTCCCTACTTTCTCTGTAACCTTAGGTCTCTCTAGGCATAAATAGACTCATCTCAAGCCAACTGATGTTCTGTTTTCTCCTTCCTCCCTGGGAGTTCTGTGACTGTTCAGCCAGAGCTCAGCATGTTTGTCTAAGTATCTGCCCAGCAAGGGCACTCAGATACCCAGGAAACCCCATGAGGGTTTAGCAGCCCCTGCTATCAAGTGACATCATGGAAAATGATGAAGTAAGGCACTACAATAATCAGTCCCTCAACTGAAGCAACCATGAAGCTGGAATGTCTGACAGAATCAACTTTTTCAGAACTCTGAAATTGCTAAGTGATAAAGGCAAATTATGAAACAGTGTCTATCAGTCTATCATGTGATCCCATTTTTTGTTTATGAAATAAGTGTATATGGTACAGATAAAACTCAGAATATATAGTATGTGAATAGTATTTCTCTCTGGCTAGAGGAACACAATTATTATTTGTTTTTTATGGGGTTTTTTTGTTTTTGTTTTTTTATTGATTTCAGAGAGGAAGGGAGATGGAGAGAGAGATAGAAACATCAATGATAAGAGAGAATAATTTATCGGCTGCCTCCTGCACACCCCCAACTGGGGATTGAGCCCCACAACCCAGGAACTGGAATCAAATCCTGAACCCTTCAGTCCGCATGCTGACACTCTGTCCACTGAGCCAAACTAACTAGGGCAGCGGTCGCCAACCTTTCAGACCTCACGGACCACCAGTTGGTGACCACTGAGCTAGGGCATTATTTGTTTACTATTCCTAAATTTTCTATAGTGACGATGTATTCTGTGAAAAATAGCAAAAAATAAAATACAGGGGGAGAAACCAAGATGGCGGCATAGGTAAACACCTGAACTGCTGCCTCACACAACAACTTCAAAACTACAACTAAAAGACAAAACGGACATCATCCAGAACCACAGGAAGGCTGGCTAAGTGGAAATTCTACAACTAGAAGGGAAGAGAAAAGCACACTGAGACTCAGAGGAGCTGCGGAAGTAAAATGCAGAGGTATGGAGGTGCGCACGCAAAAAGGACGGGCAACAGAGTACGCGGCTGTCTTTTTCAAGTGGGAGGAAGACACAAGCTCCCGACTGCTCTGAACTCCAGTTCTAGGCAAGACTCTCGGGACCCAGACTCATACAGGGAGAAACTGGACTGTCTGGCAGCGGGCGGAACTCGAGAGTGGCTTTCTCTCAGAGGTGCTTGCAGTGATTACTGCGGGATACTGAGACCCCGGAGGCTCTAAGGGCTGGGCTGATGGGAAGCCATTACTGTTTGCTCCGCCCTGAGACTCCGCCCCATCCAAGCTGTGTGCATAGGCTTTTGCATATGAATGGCCTAGTCCTTTGAAATCTAAACTTACTTAACAAACTGGAGCTGAGTCAGTGAGACCCAGAACATCCAAAAGAAGGCCCAAGGCCCCACAGCAGCTTGCATTGCTTCACAGCTGGGCCTCATCTGGGAACCTCCAAAACCCAAACAAAGAAAAGGAATCTGCAGATCTCTCCACAGATCCTGCTGGGTGGCCTCAAGCAGAGGCTAAATTAGCACCTCCTTGGAGATCCAAGAGCCAGTGTACCCAGGGGTCAGAGTGGGACCATCCAGATTATAATTCCTTGGATCCATAAGGGATACACTCGGGGCAGACTCAGTGAGCACCAAAGCCCCACTGAAGCAAGTCTTGCCTCATAAGGGTGTCTCCAGCACAGAAGTTCTCCCAGCATTGACACAGCTGATCCTCACAGCCAATTGGCCTGGAGGTCAATTCCTCCCAGTGATACCAACAACAATCAAGGCTTAACTACAACAAGACTGTGCACACAGCACACAAATGGGTGCATCAAGAGTGTCCACCTCAGGTAACTGGGGAGGCTGAGCTACTGGGCCCTATAGGACACCTAGCACACAAAGCCACTCTGTCAACTCAGGGAAGCAGCCAAAATGCAGAGACAAAGAAACAGGTCACAAATGAAAGAAATGGAGAAAAGCAAATGACTGGGTATAGAGTTCAAAACCATGGTTATAAGGTTTTTCAAGCATTTCCTAGAAAAGGTCGATAAATTTAGCGAGAGACCCTCAAGGATATGAAAAAGGACCACCTACAAATTAAGCATACACTGACTGAAATAAAAAATAATATACAGAGATCCAACAGCAGACTAGAGGATCGCAAGAAGAAAGTCAAAGATTTGAAATACAAAGAAGCAAAAAAACACCCAACCAGAAAAGCAAAAAGAAAAAAGAATCCAAAAATATGAAGATAGTGTAAGGAGTCTCTGGGACAACCTCAAGCGTACCAACATCAGAATTATGGGGGTGCCAGAAGAAGAGAGAGAGCAAGATACTGAAAACCTATTTGAAGAAATAATGACTGAAAACTTCCCCCACCTAGTGAAAGAAATAGACTTATAAGTTCAGTAAGCACAGAGAACCCCAACAAAAGGACTCCAAAGAGGACCACACCAAGACACATCATAATTAAAATGCCAAGAGCAAAAGACAAAGACAGAATCTTAAAAGCAGCAAGAGAAAAACAGTTAATTACCTACAAGGGAGTACCCATACGACTGTCAGCTGATTTCTCAACAGAAACTATGCAGGCCAGAAGGGAGTGGCAAGAAATATTCAAAGTGATGAACAGCAAGAACCTACAACCAAGATTACTCTATCCAGCAAAGCTATCATTCAGAATTGAAGGGCAGATAAAAAGCTTCACAGATTAGAAAAAGCTAAAGGAGTTCATCACCACCAAACCAGTATTACATGAAATGCTGAAAAGTATTCTTTAAGAACAGGAAGAAGAAGAAGAAAAAGGTAAAGATAAAAATTATGAACAACAAATACCTGTCTATCAACAAGTGAATCTAAAAATCAAGTGAATAAAAAATCTGGTGGACAGAATAAACTGGTGAATATAATAGAATCAGGGGCATAGAAAGAGAGTGGACTGACAATTCTCAGGGGGAAAGGGGTGTGGGGGGGTGAGGGAAAAGACTGGACAAAAATCGTACACCTATGGATGAGGACAGTGAGAGGGTGGTAAGGGCAGAGGGCAGTGTGGGAACCAGGTGGAGGGGAGCTATGGGGGAAATAGAGGAACAGTTGTAATCTGAGCAATAAAGATTTATTTAAAAAAAGAAGAAAAAAAATCTGTCTAAAATAAATAAAAAAAATAAAAATAAGATCTGAACCAAGATGGCGGCATAGGTAAACACCTAAACTGTTGCCTTGCACAACAATTTCAAAACTACAACTAAAAGACAAAACGTCTATCACCCAGAACCACGGGAAAGCTGACTGAGTGGAAGTTCTTACAACTAGAAGGAAAGAGAAAAGAGCATTGAGACGTGCACAAGCGCTGAAAAGCTGAGGTACGGAGGTGTGTGAATTGGGCTGGCGGCGGGTTACTGGGTGCGCTGCTCTTTTCAACCCGTAGGGAGACAAACTCCCAATTACTCTGAACTCCAGTTTCTAGGGAGACGCTGGGGACTCAAACTCCTACGGGGAGAAGCTGGACTGTCTGCTATCGGGTCGGAAAGTGAGGGTGGCTTTCTTGCAGAGGTGCGCGCAGCAATCATTGATTACTGTGCTGGGGCGCAGGACGCAAGGACTTGGAAATGCGGAGACACAGAGACAGCTGACTGGCAGCCATCACTGTTTGTCACGCCCTTACCTAGTGACTCCCTGAAACCCCGCCCTGCACAATCTACAAACCCACCCAAGCTCCACGCAGCGACTTTTGCACGTAAATGGTCTGCGCTATCGCAGCTTAACCTAACAAACTGCATCTCTGGTCACACATCTCCAAAACCTCCAAACCCCAAGCAAAGAGGAGAAAATGGTATTTCTCGCTGTAGCTCCTGCTGGGTGGCCTCAGACAGTAGCTAACCTGCACCCCATTGGAGATCCAGAAGCTAGTGTATCTAGTGGTCAGTGTGAGATGACACCAGAGTTCAGCTACTCACATCCATAAGTGACACATTCAAGAGACAGACTCAGTGAGCACCAAAGCCCCACTGAAGCAAGTCCTGCCCCATAAGCGTGTCTCCACCACAGCAGTTCTTCCATTATAGACACAGCTGGTCCTCACAGCCAATTGGCCTGGAGGTCAATTCCTCCCAGTGTACCAACAGCAATCAAGGCTTAACTACACCAAAACTTTCACTCAGCCCACAAAGGGGTGCACCAAGAGTGTCTACCTCAGGTGATAGGCCGAACCACTGGTCACCTACCACAGAAAACCACTCCATCAACACAGGGAAGCAGCAAAATGCAGAGACAAAGAAACATGTCACAAATGAAAGAAATGGAGGAAAGCAAACTACTGGACATAGAGTTCAAAACCACATTTATAAGGTTACTCGATCTTCTATAAACACTCGAGAAACTTGATGAGACCTCCAAGGAGCTTAGTGAGACCTTCAAGGACCTTAATGAGAATGCCAAAAAAAAAAAAAAAAATGGAAAAGGACCAGTCAGAAATTAAGCATACACTGTCTGAAATAAAGAATATACAGAAATTGAACTGTAGATCAAAGGACCCCAAGAATCAAACCAAAGATCTGAAATATGAGGAAACAAAAAATACCCAACCAGAAAAACAAAAAGAAGAAAGAATCCAAAAATATGAAGATAGTGTAAGGAGCCTCTGGGACAACTTTAAGCATACCAACATCTGAATTATTGGGGTGCCAGAGGAGAGAGAGAAAATATTGAAAACCAATTAGAAGAAATAATGACAGAAAAATTTCCCTACCTGGTAAAAGAAATAGACTTACACATCCAGGAAGCACACAGAACCCCAAACAAGAGGAATCCAAAGAGGACCACACCAAGACACATCATAATTAAAATGCCAAGAGCAAAAGACAAAGAGAGAATCTTGAAAGCAGCAAGAGAAAAACAATTAGTTACCTACAAGGGAGTATCCATATGATGGTCAGCTGATTTCTCAACAGAAACTGTGCAGGCCAGAAGGGAGTGGCAAGAAATATTCAAAGTGATGAATAGCAAGAACCTACAACCAAGATTACCCAGAAAAGCTATCATTCAGAATTGAAGGTCAGATAAAGAGCTTCACAGACAAGAAAAAGCTAAAGGAGTTCATCACCACCAAACCAGGATTATATGAAATGCTGAAGGGTATTCTTTAAGAAGAGGAAGAAGAAGAAAAAGGTAAAGGTAAAAAGTATGAACAACAAAATGACAACAAATACACACCTACCAACAAGTGAATCTAAAACTCAAGTGAATAAAAAATCTGATGAACAGAATGAACTGATGAATAAATAGAATCAGGGACATAGAAAAGGAGTGGACTGACAATTCTCAGGGGGAAGGGGATGTGAGGGGTGCGGGAAGAGATTGGACAAAAATCTTACACCTAAGGATGAAGACAGTGGCCGGGGGTAAGGGCATGAGGTGGGGTGGGGAATCAGGTGGAGGGGAGCCATGGGGGGGAAAAAGAGAAGAACACCTGTAGTAATCTGAACAATAAAGATTTGTTTTTTTAAAAAAAATAGTTTGCAGAGAAAGAGAAAAATAAAATAAAATACAACTGTTTGGCAGTTTCTCAAAAAGTTAAATATAGAGTTTTCATATGACCCAGCAATACCATTCCTTGATATACACCCAATAGAATTAAAAACATATGTACACAAAAACTTGTACATGAGTATTCATAGCAGCATGATTCATAATAGTTAAAAAGTGGAAACAACCCAGATGTTCTTCAGCTGATAAATGGATAAAAATAATGTGATATAGGCATACAATAGAATATTATTTGGCAATAAAAATGAATGAAGTACCAATATATGCTCTAACAAAAATGAACCTCAGAAACATTATGGTAGGTGAAGAAAGCCAGACATAGAATGCCACATATTATATGATAACTTTTGTGTGTAATGTCCAGAATAAGCAAGTCTGTAAAGAGAGAGAGTCTCTGATTGCCAGGGGCTGGAATATACTAAAAACCACTAACTTGTATACTTTAAAAGGGTGAATTTTATGGCATCTGAATTATAGTTCATAAAATAATGCTTAAGTAAAGTAAAATAGAATCTATTAGCTATAAGACACTAGAATTTAAAAGAATATTTTTAGGAAGTTATAGTCTAATTTTCACTGACTATAGTTTATAGTTATGGATTTTAAAAGGGTAAGTTTTGGCAAAGAGATGTGAATTAGGAAATTCTAAGTGACTATGTAGCTGTATCTCCACTGCCCTTTTTATTTTATTTTTTAAATGAAATTTGGGAATATTTTAAACTGATATAGGAAACTATTTGCTATTATTAGAGTTTGGCTTTATATTTTTAATTATTTGCACTACTTTTGTAATTGTTATCCTTTTATAAAATGCTCAGTTATCATTCTAATGTATTTCAGACAGTTTTAAATGAGAGTGTACATATATGCATGCTTATGTGTTTTCTTAAGTAAGCTACCATATCTAGATCTCATTTTATGATGCATAAGTGATTTAGGTATGTTCTAGAATAATAAAAGCAGTATAAATAGATCTCATTTCCTCCTTTATGATTTCCTTTTCTCCTGTTCTCATTCCCACCCCTGGCCCTTATTTTCCAAAATATAAAATGGGTTTAGAGTGTCATACCTTATTTTTAATTGATTCTTTCAGTATGTATTTATTGAGCACCTACTATGTTTTAAAGCACTGTGCTAAGTTAAAGATACAAACAGATAAAATGATACATCTTAGAGCTACTCTCAGAATAGTTATGGGGGAAGGCATTTAACTCAGATAAGAGAGGTCAGGCAGGACTTCGTTTTACCATCAATACAATTAGAAGTTTGATCTCTAAAACCAAGTCACATCTATTACACATTATTAGAGAACTATTGAAAGTAGAACTCCTACTTGGCCCTTAGCACATCCCACAACTACATAAGCACAGAAAAGCAATAGAGATTCATCCCCAAGACAGGTGTATATAAGTCAAAAATCTTTTTTTAATTGGCATGGATACAATTAGTACAAGTGCAAAGACAGTAGGTGAAACTTGGGTTTCTACTTCCTTGACTGCTTAAGACCTTTTAAACCATCAGCTTTTGGAGGCTTTGCTTCCTTTAATATACGTATATATAAAATCACGAACTTAAAAGGAATTTCTGTTTTCATTGGTATTTTTAAAGTAACTTTACCTTGCTTTCCTCAGGACTGGTATATACTAGTAAGGCCATATTGGTTGTTAAATGTTGAAATATGCCCTTACTGATTGGTAAGGACCCCCCACAGTCCCGTCTCTCCCCTAGGAACTCCAACTCTGCACCTCCTCATAGTCCGACAATTACAAACAAGGTTATCCCCAGGCATAGAAGGAGGCCTTCAGGACCATACTTCTTTACTACTTGTGCATCTATCCTGATTGCTAGTGCCCAGGCCATCCCCATTGTTTAATAGTTTTTAATATTACCCTGACTTTCTGACTGTCCATAAGTCATTACTGTTTCGACAGTGTTCTGCTAACTAGAGTATCAAATGGCTCTAAGTCACCTGTCATTGCTTATCTGCGTAGAACCAAAATCAGAGTTTTATTATTTTCTGAATAAGCCAGAATACCATCATACTGTAACTCTTAAGTTGATGCTTTTTGTCTTTATTTCTCTCAGTGCTGATGGTTTGGTCTAAGTTCTGTTTTATTGTTCCTTCTAGTTCGCTTTGCACCTTATAGACCCCCAGATATCTCCCTGAAGCCTCTGCTCTTTGAAGTGCCCAGCATCACTACAGAGTCGGTGTTTGTTGGCCGGGACTGGGTTTTCCATGAAATAGATGCTCAACTTCAAAGTTCAAATGCCAGCGTGAACCAAGGAGTAGTGATTGTGGGAAACATTGGGTTCGGCAAAACCGCCATCATCTCCAGACTTGTGGCCCTCAGCTGCCATGGAACACGGATGAGACAGATCGCCTCAGACAGCCCACATGCCTCCCCCAAACGTAAGTATTCCTTTTTGAAGAACTCCCTGCTTCATTGCTCTGAAATTTTTTTCTAACATATTTATATTGTCTCATATCCTTTTATTTTCTAACTAGAGGCCCAATGCATGAAATTTTGTGCACGAGTAAGCCTTCCTTCCTCTGGCACCCGGGACCCGGGCTTCCCTCACAGCCCTGGCTTCGTCTGGAAGGACGTCCAGTCTAATTAGCATATCATGCTTTTGTTACTATATATCTGCAAATCCTGACTTGCATGTGAGGACCATTAATTCAGAGTTGAGGGAAAGAATATAATACTCTGCTTACATTTAACCCGCATATCCAACAGTCACCTCAGTGTAACTGGGGGGAAATAATCTTTCAGAAAAATGTATGACTCTTCTCTACTGGCTATCTGGCTAGTCTGTCCTTTGGAGAATAACTACAGCAATTGCCTGTGAGAGCTGTTTGCATTCATCACTGTCAGGTTTGCTCAGCCTGTGCCCAGGTCTCCTTGTTACATGCCAGCACAATCTGTTCATGCCTTCATTTCCTTACCATTGATGTCAGTATTGCACTGCCTGGGCTTGAACGTCATTGTGCCCTTGAAGGGTTTCTCCTGCTTCCTTGTGAGAAGATGCTAAGATTTCATATATATCCATACTTCTTTCATCCCAGGCAGAGCACAGCTTGGGATGATCACCACCAGGATCTTGTTTACTTATTTTTAGAATACTCATATGGCCCCTAATGCCAGGTAGTGTCTGACAGCTTAGTAAGTTTTAATTCATCCAATCCTATCAACTCAGTGAGGTTGGTCCTGTTGTCTTCATTTTGTAGATAAGTGATTTGAGGCTCAGAGAGGTTAAGCAAACCTCCCAGGTTTCATAGCCAGTAAATGGTGAAACTAGAATTTAATACTAAGCAGTCTGGTTTCAGAGGCCATTCTCTTACCCATTTTGCTCTCCTTTTTGGTAGAATTCACTCACTTCAGTAAAGGAGATAAAAAGAAATGTTCTTCCTATACACACTGTACGTATAGTCTACCTGGTTTCTGTTAGTTATAAGAGAGACAAAATGGAAAGAAACTATTGGTCTGATTATAGTCATTACAGAGTTTAGCACAGTGCTAAAACTCAACAGGAATTCACTGAACACCCTCCAAACATCTTGGCTTCCTGTTGAAATTAATTAGCACTCTTATGTCATTAAGTAGGCAGATTGCCATAGGTAAATTTATGGATATCTAACATCTAGAAGAACAGCTAGTGCCTAGAGAGAAAACTGTTTGAATCAAGAGTCCGTTTACCAGAGTATGATAAGAATTTGTATGAAAGAATATTTTCTTAAGAGTAATGTCATGCTTAGTTTCTACATGAAACTTTCTGAGGTTGATTGACATAGGTTATGTGGGAATCAAGAGCCCAGAGTTTGAGCCCCAACATTCAAATGGACTCTACTTTGTAACCTTGATAATTTTACTTTAATTCATTAAACCTCAGTTTTCTCATTTGTAAATGAGAAAGTGGGACTAGATGATCTTTAAGATGTGTTCCTTTGCTAAAATTCTCTGATTCTAAGAATATATTCATGGTTAAAAGTAATTTTCCACACCTATCCCAATATTTTCCTTTGTGTGCTTAAGTATCACACCAAACTACCTCTTATCTGAGTAAGCCAAGAGGTTAACTATTTGAGGGTGTCAGGCAGAAAAGCAGATAGCTAGTAGTCTCTCTGACTCCTCTATCACTGTTTTGGATAACAGAATGGTAGAATCATGCATGACAGGATAAATGCCAAAGGCAAGAAGAGCTGCTTTCTCAGAAAGCAAAGGTATCTGGGAGTCCCCATACCTCCCATGGCTGGGAGAACAAGAGTTAATAAAAAAAACAGCCCCTAAGCTCCCGAAAGTAGAGATTCTTTCAAGGTGGTTCATTAAGTTATTCTCAACATCCATTGCCTTTATCTCCAGAGAAACTCTAAAAATAATGACCCTCCCATTCATGAGATAAATGTCCATATGTTGAAACTATAGATTTGGCCTGATAGTTAACTTTCAAACCTTGGGAAAGTGTCAAGGAGGATAAAATATGTGGTTGCGTGTTTATCAGAATTATCCAGAGCCAGCAGTTACCTTGAAAAAAATAATTTTTGTTGTAATATTTGATGTCCAAGCTACATTCTGCCTTTACCATCTTAACCAAACCACTAGTCCTTAAGAAGAGTCAAGAATAGGTGACTGATAAAATGCATGCTGTTTTTTGTTGTTGTTGTTTTTCCCCAGAATTAATCTGTTACTGTATGAGCTGGCACTGAAATGTTGCTGGCAGTAGCAGAATAAGAATGATGTCTATATAGAGAGTTGGCTTAGTTTTTTTACAGAGTTTAATTTACATTAAGCTTAGATAAGTTTATTTGAAATCCCACCGGCTTGCCTAACCTCAGTAAGTGATACCAGTGATGTAGTTGTAGTAATGAGAACAAGTGGAAAATTATTGGAGCCCCCAGGTCCCACCTCCCATCTCTGCATCATCTGTCATTCTTCTTCTGTCCCTGCCTCCTCCGCACTGAGCAGCACTGCTGTAGAAGACCTAAGCAGTTTAGTCTGCAGTACTGCATAGCCTGGCGCTGCCTTCCCCCACAGACACTCAGCCCCCAGCCCGCCCCCTCCTTGTCATTTCCCTGGGAAGGTACAGAAAAGCTGTCAAGGCAGGCACTAGCCTGTCATCCTGCTTTCCACCTACACCCCTTCCCAAACCTGACTCCCCCATTAACCTTCCCCCCCCCCAATCATCCCACCCCTCCAACACACACACAAAGAGCAAAACATTTTGTGAAAATAGACCTGTTGTGTAATTCAGGCATTATTGTATTAACTACAAGTATCCTCAGTACAGTAGTTAGGGAAGCTCTAATACAAGTCTATATTTTCCTATCACTGAAAGTCACAGTGTTAGTTATTATTTGGATTTGACATTTGCCAACAGCTGCCAAGTCCCCCAAACAGCTGTTCAGTAAGTAACCACTACCCTCCGTATTCTGCTCATTTCAGAAGTCTCTTTTGCTAGTTCTCTGTGCACACTAGCTTCATATTAACTTTTATTTCTACTGTTCTCTGAATACCAACAGAAAGAAAAGACATGCAGACAAAAAATAAGGCATATTTAAAAGGAAATAACTAGAAGACAGAAGGTATTCAAATATTAACTACCCACAAAATCAAATACCAGAAAAATGGGAATGGTGAGGAGAGGGAATAAACAACAGAAATGATACAGTGACAGTCACTGAACTTGACTCAGCTGACACTTTCCTTCAGGCATTTTTTCACTGTCATCTCCCACAGCCACCCTCCTCCAGTTGCTCAGAACTCTGTCCAGTAACTGGAAAATTTACTCTACCAGTTGAAGGGAAAATAGCTCAGTTAGTTTCACTGGTAACGAGTTGAATGAGGACTGTCTTCCCTGATTCCTCCTCCTTTACCTTTTGACCATCAATTAACATCTACTCATTCTGGGCATTTCATATAAATAGAATTATACAGCATATGGTCTTTTGTAACTGGCTTCTCTGAGTAAGTGTGATATTTTCAAGGGTTATCCATATTGTAGCATAGATCAGTATCTCATTTGTTTTTATTGTCAACTACTTTGGTACCCATTGCTAAAAGTATGATCTGCATTCATAAATACATTTCGTACTTTTTAGTGTAGGTAAGACATTTTCTAAATTACATGAACAAATTGAATTGTTAAAAAAACAGCTATTTTGTTGTAATTCCCATATCATACAATTCACCCATTTAAATTGTTCAATTCAGTGTTTTTTTAGTCATAGTCACAGAGTTGTACAACAGTCATCATAATCTAATATTAGAACGTCTTCATTTCCCTCCCCCCTGCCCCCGGAAAGAAATCCTATGCCCTTTAGTAGTCAATCTCCAGTCTCCCCTTAACTCCCTACTTTCACCTCCTGGTAACCACTAATTTACTTTTTGTCCCTATAGATTCTGTTTTCTGGGCATTTCATATAAATAGAATTATACAATATATAATCTTTTGTAACTGGCTTCTTCTGAGTATAATATTTTCAAGGATTATCCATATTGTAGCATAGATCAGTATCTCATTTGTTTTTTTGTCAAGTAATAGTCCATTGTACAGATATACCACAATTTAACCATTCGTCAGTTGGTGGACATTAAGGTTGTTTCCACTTTTTAGCTGTTACGAGTATTTGTGTACAAGTTTTTGCAGAGACCTCTGTTTTTATTTCTCTTGGGTACATACCTAGGAATAGAATTGCTGGATCATACAACAAATGAAATTTAACCAGTTTTATGATTGTCTGATGCAAATATCTCATCTTTTTAATCCAGATGTGGATGCCAACAGAGAGCTGCCACTCACACAACCACCTTCAGCCCACTCATCCATTACCAGTGGAAGCTGCCCAGGAACTCCAGAAATGCGCAGGCGGCAGGAGGAGGCTATGCGGAGACTAGCCTCACAGGTACAATAGGATTCCCAGTTTGTGGGCATGCTAGTTCCCTTTGAACATCAAGGGGGCAAAGGTAGGGAAACCCTAGGCAAAGTGAACAGAAATATGTACAGGTATACCATGAGAACATGGAGAAAAGTGTATTTTTCTTTGCTGTTCCTAGAAAAATACTTTATTATTACAGAACCAGAACTTAAGAGTTGGAAAGGAAATGGGTAGGTAAGGAAGTTGAGACTCAAAGAAGTTATATAATCAACTTCAGAATTTAACTGATACAAATGCCAGTCATTGTGTAAATTAAATTTTTATGTCCAAATTCCAGATATTCAAAGGTGCCTCTTGTTTATTTGAGATTAGCTTAATCCTATCACAGATTATTCATTTGAAGTAGGAAATGGCCTTTGGAGAGTGAAGGCCTTTGACTTTTAAACAAGCCTGACAGATTTGCTGCCACTCAGTCATTTGATTAGGGCCTTTAATGAGGATTCTGCTTAGTTTTATCCTTTCTTATGTACAGTATTAAGTCAAAAGCTTTTTATACCCAAGGCTATCCTGACCTCCAGTCTTTTCTTTTGTCTATATGATCTACAAACTTCCCCTTTCCTTTCTTCCCTCACAGAAGTAACTTAAAATTCACTTACTGTCTTTAAAAAATTAATACGATTTTCGTCAGATCCTATATATTTTGGATAGAATTTTTTAATAACTAATATAATACTGTATATCAACTCTACAAGTTTAGGGATTTAACATAAAAACTTTAGAAGGAAAAATTGATAAAACAAAAGGCATAACTAAAAATGAAATTTCAACAAGTAATTGTAAGAAACAAGATTTAACCAAGGAGAAAGGTTTTGCCTGCCTGATTTATTGAGTGTAGACTCATTCTGAACCGTTTCCAGGAAGTTGGAATAATAGTGACTGAGTATGGGTGGCCCTGATGACTTCCTCAAAGCTGTAGGGAGTGATCTAACATCCATCACTGAGCACTGATACAATGGCAGACTGAAGGGAAAAACTACATTCCCAGATTTGTTTCCTATTTGTATATGTAAGGAAAGTTGTAGATAATGTCAATAGATAATTTGCAGGAAGTACCAAATGTTTTTGACAGATTGTATGTACATATACATACTACGTAACTATTTTGAAGTATTTGATAAACCTATTTTGGACCACAGTGCAGATTTTATGAAGATGTTGAATGATCTTTCTTCCTGAATTCTGCAAAGGAATCAAGATTTTATATTTGAAATACCAAAGAAATATTTAAAATTAAAAGACAAGTAGCTGTAGGAGGGGCACCATTAGCAATGTTAACCTTTGTTAGATAAAAACTCATTCAGCCAAGAGTACAGATGGTTTTTAATGAAAGCAGCAAAAGAAACCTCTTCCTAAATTTCAGAATTTTTAACTTCAAACTTACCTCATTACTTTAGGTAAAGGGTAAGTTAACAGCTGGTTTGCTCAGCTGTGTTTTGCTTTTTGAGCTATGAAATCAATTGAAGTAAAATATGGTGAAAGTTCATATTGATTCAGAGGTTTGATGTTTGCTTTTTATAAAGTGGAGATTTGTGTCCATGTGGACATAATCACTGACATTCACTGTTCATTGAGGGGACAAATTAATTGCTGCCTAGTTTTCTCTTTGGGTTCCTTACTTCAGCAATGAGCCAGCCCACTCACATCCTGGGTGATATTAAGACTCATACATTTTCTTCTTCTTTTTTTTTTTAATCTTTATTGTTGAAAGTATTGCATATGTCCCCTTTTTCCCCCCAATGACCCTTTCTAGCCCACCCCTCTCCTCTCCCCAGGCCTTCACTACCCTATTGTCTGTGTCCATAGGTTTGCTTATACTAGAGGCCTGGTGCATGGATTGGTGCACTGGTGGGAGGCATGGCCTGCGGGGATCAGCCTGCTATGGCAGCGCCACTCATCCGGGTCAGCTGAGTGTTGCTCCCACTGTGGGAGCACACTGGCCACCAGGGGGCAGCTCCTGCGTAAAGTGTCTGCCCCTTGGTGGTCAGTGCACGTCATAGCGACTGTTCGACTGGTCGTTCTGGTCATTCTGCCGTTCATCTCTGGGCTTATATAAATAGAGATGCATGCAAGTTCTTTGGATGATCTCTTTCTTCCCCCTCTCCCCCCTAACCCCCCCTCCCACCTTCCCTCTGAGATTTGACAGTCTGTTCCATACTTTTTTTATCTCTGAATCTATTTTGTTCCTTAGATTCCACATATGAGTGAGATCATGCAATACTTGTCTTTCTCTGACTGGCTTATTTCACTTAGCATAATACACTCTCCAGGTCCCTCCATGAAGACGCATACATTTTCTAAGTTCTTTGAATTTAAGACCTACATCTAACAAAAAAAAATCTCACTACTTTCCTTCATCCTGTTACCTAATTGTTTTCTTTTTCATATATCTATATATATTTAGAGAGAGAGGAAGGGAGAGGGATATAGAGTTGGAAACATCCATGAGAAAGAACCATCAGTTGGCTGCCTCCTGCACACTCCTTACTGGGGATTGAACCCACAACCCGGGCATGTGCCTCGACCTAGAATCAAACCATGAGCTCCTGGTTCATGGACCGACATTCAACACACTGAGCACCGGCCAAGCCTGTTATCTAATTTTGATTTTCTTGTCTACAGGTGCTCCGAAAATATGTAATGATAATTCTTAAAACTGAATTCTTTTATTTTTATAAGGCTTTTTTATAAAAAAAAAAACTATAACTATAATTTAAAATGTGATGACATAAACAAATGTGTTTGGTGAGACTGACATATGGTTTTTCTCTGAATATCTTATTCCTAATACTTTGTTATAAAATCAGACTCCTATACTGCTCTATGCTGAATAAATATTAGAGAGATTAATGTAAATATTTATTCTCAGGCTTGCTTTCTATTTCTTATAATCCAGAGGGAAAACTCATTTGTATTTATAAATATTAATTGATATATAATTATGATACATGTATACAGTAAAAGTATGTTATCAAATTTCTGATCTTAGATAAATCAGGCAATTTCTGAATTAGTAGATTTTTTTTTAATATATTTTATTGATTTTTTACAGAGAGGAAGGGAGAGGGATAGAGAGCCAGAAACATTAATGAGAGAGAAACATTGATCAGCTGCCTTCTGCACACCCCCCCCCACTGGGGATGTGCCCGCAACCAAGGTACATGCCCCTGACCGGAATCCAACCTGAGACCCCAGTCCACAGGCCAACGCTCTATCCACTGAGCCAAACCAGTTAGGGCTGCTTTTTCTTTTTTAATATATATTTTTTTTATTTTAGAGAGGAAGGTAGAGGAAGAGAGAAATAAAAACATCAATGATGAGAGAGAATCATTGATCAGCTGCCTCCTGCACACCCCACACTGGAGATCGACCTGGTTCATAGGTCGACGCTCAACCACTGAGCCATGCTGGCCAGGCTGAGTTAGCAGCTTTTATTTTTACTTGAAAAAGTTGAGGGATAGGGAAACAAAAAACCATGTTAGAGAAGATAATAATTGTGGCTGTTGCTCTTGCTACTGGTAAACGTGTCTGCATTCTCATCTTTCTTTTGTAGGTAGTTGCCTATCATTATTGTCAAGCAGATAATGCCTACACCTGCCTGGTGCCAGAATTTGTCCACAACGTTGCTGCCCTGCTCTGCCGCTCCCCTCAGCTGGTGGCCTATCGGGAGCAGCTTCTTCGGGAGCCTCACCTACAGAGCATGCTGAGCCTTCGGTCCTGTGTTCAAGACCCCATGGCCTCTTTCCGGAGGGGTGTCCTGGAGCCCCTAGAGAATCTCCACAAAGGTACAGATGAGATGCAAAGAAGATGAAAGGTGGAGGCTTTGGAGCCCGAGTTTACCTGCAGCATATTACAGAAATGATTTTTTTTATCACATTGCCAAAAAGAAATGTTCCATAGCTGATATCCTACAGAATACAGTTAACAGATAAAAGATTTTGCTTGAAAAATAAAAATTCCTACAGGAAGTGCCACTTCCTTCTTTCTTTATAATTATTCTCATTATCATTTCCAAATATAATGCATCTTTGTTGTGGTAAAGATAGTAGAACTTCCAGTCCTTTCTGTGAGTTCAAATAAATCAGTAAAATCAGGGCTCCAACTTGGTGTTGTGGAGTTTCCACTATTAGAAACCTCCAGTCTTTATGCTTGATGCTTTTTATTGCTCTACAGTTCAGGTAAATGGAAATGGCATCCATGGTTGCACAACTCACTATATATACTAAAAATAGTTTAATTGACCACTAAAAGGTATAAAGGTATTTTTTAAGTGGGGGAAGGGGTGAAATGGAATCCTTCCTCTCAGGCCTCTGTCTTTCCTCCTCTTTTCCTCGGCATCTCTAGTGTTGACTATGGCCTAAGTGCAACGTCTCCTCCTTTACCCATCTCTGCCCTATTCCCGCCCCATCCCCTTAACAATGTTTTGTCAATTCTGGAAACCAAAGAAAAAGATTTGAGAAAACATGAGATTCCTGAGCAATCCTGTTTATTCCTGGGAGAATTATTTACCTGTAATTCTTGAGGGTTTTGGAGCTACTCATAGGAAAGAACAAGTGATTATAATTTCCATTCTTCTGGCTATCATCTTCAGCTATTTCAGCCTTCGTGCTGTTTACTCAACTATCAAAATTTCTCTTTTCTACTCTCATGATCTCTGTGAATATCTCTATACCTATTAGCTTTACCATACCCTAGGCTTGTTTAAATCTTGAAATTTCTCCCCAAATATATTTAATTATTTTTTGTACATTGAAGTTTCTCAGCCATCAATATGAAGTGAAAGGTCATACTGATATGTTATGACAACTAAAAGGAAGGTAATTCACATGTAATATGCAGATTGTCTGAACAAAAATGTTGTCTAATATGAGCCGCCTTTTCACTTTTGATTGATTTCTGTACAATATGCCAATAATGAAATATCATGCACTGGGATTCCATTCTGACTTTGGTACTTGCTACCATCTCATCTCATGCTGTTTCTATAATTCTTATTTCTCTCAGGTACCTAAGTAGAGTCTTACAATGAGACTAGTAAGGAAGAAAGTTCAAGTATTTGTTAAGTATACATGTGAGGGCAGTGAGGAATCCCTGGCGAATATATATATTTACAAGGGGTTAAAAACAAGGATTAAAGGGTTTAGGAAACCTTTCCAAAGACTTGTCAGCTAGAACAGTGGTTCCTAAGAACCATTCCATTTGAGGTTTTCATTAGTCCATGGCAAAATAAGAAAATAGAAACAGCCTACTTGAAACCTGTATGGTTTTGTGGACTAATGTCACCCCCATAGATTCCATTTAAAAAAAAAGAGTCTGGCTGGGGATGGCTCAGTGGTTGAACATCAACCTATGAAGTAGGAGGTCACGGTTCAATTCCCAGCCAGGGCATATGCCGGGTTGTGGGCTCAATCCCCAGTAGGGAGCATGCAGGAGGCAGCTGATCAATGTTTCTTATCATTGATATTTTTTAAATATATTTTTATTGATTTCAGAGAGGAAGGGAGAGTGAGAGAGAGAGAGAAACATCAATGATGAGAGAGTATCACTGATTGGCTGCCTCATGCACGTCCCCCACTGGAGATTGAGCCTGCAACCCGGGCATGTGCCCTTGACCAGAATCGAACCTGGGACCCTTCAGTCCACAAGTTGATGCTCTATCCACTGAGCCAAACAAGCTAGGGCTTATCATTGATATTTTTCTCTCTCTCCCTCTCCCTTCCTCTCTAAAATCAATAAAAATACATTTTTAAAGAAGAAAAGAAAGAAACACCTATAAATATAGATGTAGTTTTGCATATGCATATATGTAAAGTTTAGATAGATTATGTCTCTCCTACTTTTTTAATGTTAAAATATTGTTTATTCTGTGAAATAATGGTGATAGTGGATAGTAGTTGTACTTTAAATGTTCTTACATTTAAATATATAAGTAGCAATTTTTAAAATTTTCATTTGTCTGTAAAATCTTTTAAAAGCTACTGAGTTAGAGTATGTTTTTAATAACCTACAAAGGTTTGAAAATGAACATGTAGGAACATTCTTATAAAGCTGGTTGCATTTGAAAGACACAGTCTAAAGATCCTCAAAGTCTTACCTTTTAAGTTGATAATTGAAAACTTCATCATTTAGCAAAGAAAAAGGATATTTAGGAATAGTTCTCAGTATTTTGCAATATTAGTATCATTTGGAAATTCTTTGCCTTTGTTTATCTGAATCTTAAAAAATATATTTTTAGATAAACATGCCATTCTTATTTCTTAACAGGGGAAATATTTTGACACCTAATAGCAACTGTATTAATAGGTGACTTCTAAGTAACTCCTTCAAAAGAAAAGGATCTCAAAAAAAAGTCAAGATTTAGAATAATAAAATTATCTTAAGTGAGGCACTTCTTTTTTTTTAAGAAATGATGTATTGTTTACTCATGGGATGAATAATATCTACTGGTGATTAATGCAAATACAAATTTAATTTTATTAGACATTGAATTGTTTTGTTCATTAAAACATCTACATCATAATTTAACGCAAGTTCTTGATCTTTATGCTCCAGAATGTGTTTGAAATGTTTTTCCCAAAGAAAATCTCAACGAGTGCATTACATCAGACCTTTTTCTCATGGCTTTCTTATGAAGGAGCCTGGTGAAGTTAAAGGAAGTGTAATTGAAACAGTGGAGACAGTGGTGTTGCTGATAAATTTTTAACAACCAGCTGCATGAGGAAGGCTTATAACAATTGCCAGTTTCCATTGTGTAAATAAATATTCCCACCTTGCCTATGGGTGCCAGCTCTTGAAAATATTACAGTGTATTCTTCTGAACCAGTCAGGATGGCTCCAGTGCACCACTGGGAGGGGTCAGGTGATGGTGTTCAGTAACAAGGGATAGGTCTATTATTTCTGCCCCGGAGAATGCAACTAGAAAATTCCTCTATGGAAATTAAAGACACAATTACACTTAAGAGAGCCAACGTCCTCAAAGCCAACAACATAAGAGCCCCCAGTTGTGCAGGTAAATCTCAATTAGTGCCAAGCAACTCCTCTCTTCCTTAATGCTTTGGACTCTCAAAGGAATAATGTGCTTTCTCAGACTACATCATATAGAATGCTGTTTCATTAATGTTCATTGTTAATAGTAAGAGCTAGGATCCTAGTTCATTTCTCTTCCTAAAATGTCACCAGATGAAAGTAATAGTAAAAACTTTTCATAATTTGAAAACTGACTTCTAGTACTTAGGATATTGAAATTAAATTTCTTTACATAAAGCTTGTACTTTAGGGGAGAAATATAAAGTCTTATTAATCATGTAGGAAAATTTACATCTTTTCAAATGTGAAACCAAAATATGTAGACTTTCATTTGGTCTTGACTCTTTTAAAGGCTAACAGACAGTCTTGTACACAATTCCATAGAGCTCTCCTTTTACCCCCAGCTCCATCTTTTTCCTCCTCAACAGAACCTGTTTCCCACTTCAGGCATCCAGTGACTTCTTTCTCTCTTCCCCTGCTTTCTTCTCTTCAGAATCTGTAAGGTCCTGTAACTAGTAACCTTTACTTGTTACTCAACTCATTTGTACGAAAATGTTGATTCAGCCTGGGGATTTTTAAATGTTCAATATAGTAAATCAGTAAGCATTTAATGAGAGTAGAAGCCTGAAATCTTACCAAGCCTTCTTCTACAGCCTAGCCCTAAGGATAAACTGATTTTGTCAATTTAAGATAGAATAGAGTTCAGGAGGGAACTGAACACAAGCATGGCAGACTTCATGTGACTTCTCATCCCCTGGGAAGATCACGGAAGAGTCTAATACCCCTGGAGACATTTTAGGGATAGTCTCGGAGGCTGTTAATTCTATAAGAGTTTGTGATCCAACCTGCCTAGTTAAAATCTGCCTATTGGTTGGGATTCCTTTTCTCTGTTCCCCCATCCCTTCCTACTCACTACACATTCACATGTAATCCTTTATACTGCTTTGGACTTCAAATTAAACCTCCTTTTTTTAATTCCCAAAGGAACATGAATTACCATGTGCAGATAGTCATAAATGTAATGCTCAGACTATCTCACATCTGATAACATGGGGGAAATGATGATGATAATACATATATTTAATATATATGTGACAAAAGCTTTTACACCTGATGAAAAAAATGAATTCACTACATGAATTATTCTCTTTATAATAAATTATGTACTCTGAGCACTTAGTAAACAAATGAAAGACCTTTTATTAGTATTTTTTGCCCCAACCAGATATCTAATCCAAGACCCATAAAGAACTCACTTATCCACTTGGTAATTATTAAGTAATTTGTTTCTTTCTACCTCAGAGAGAAAAATTCCAGATGAAGATTTCATCATCTTAATTGATGGATTAAATGAAGCAGAATTTCACAAACCGGATTATGGGGATACAATTGTATCATTTCTGAGTAAAATGATTGGAAAATTTCCTTCCTGGCTCAAACTAATTGTAACAGTTAGGACCAGTTTACAGGTATGTGTTTGCTTTGGAACATAAATTATTTCCCTTAGAGAGTGCTTAAACTGAAAAATTTCTAGGTCCTTGTTCCTTTAGTGATGAATTTTATTAAACCCCTACCATGTCCTAGAGCCCTAGCAAGGATAATTCTCTAAGGGCCTATTTTGAGAGTAAGACATGAGATTTAGAGAGTACATTCTCTATATATGACTCTCTTAGCTCAGATTCTCATTCCTATTGCTCTGGGTAAGTTTTGATAAAGTGTCCTTCAAAATAGCATGAAAAGAAAGTGTCCATTTTTCTAGACATTGTCCTGAGGACAAACAGCAATGCAAATAGAGTTCCTAACACTCTAATTTACTGCTTGACTTTTGTTTTATATTTTTTATCATTTAATGCCATGCTAAAGTTGGTACAATCTATTAGCTAGAGTCAGATTTTCTAGTTCGTCCCTCTGCTTCTACTTGAACAATTTTCTATAGCATGATGGTGGACTTCTGTGTGCCTTCGTCTAAGAACTATTGGCAATATTAAGGCTTGAGGTTAAATTTACTACAACTACGAGATAAGGTTTATTTTTAATTACCTTCCCTACTCATTCACTTATCACTTAATGGCCCGGACGAAGGACTAGGAATGTGGAACTGAGCCTGTAAAGACATATGGTTGAAGAATAAATGGCCCCACCTTCTCTGCCATTCTCATTGTAGTTGAGTTGGTATCTCCCATTCTTTACGTAGTCACACTTGGTTTGCAACAGGATTTCTCAACATTTTTCCCCTAACAAGCTGTCTTTTTTATAAACATTAAAATATTTTGATGAACACTAAAATCTTATATGTTATACACCTATCGCAGATCCTTGAATAATGTTTTGTTTAGTGTTGTTTCACTATAACACTGATGAGATGCCATATGAACTTAACTTTTGTTTTTATCTATTAGTGTATGATAAAATTGGTTTCGTTATATGTTGTTTCACTTAAAGCTATAGAACCTATTGATGAAGTTAAGTAAGGATTTACTGTATTTTGATGCAACCCCCTCATAACAATTGTTAATGCACAGAAAATAGTCTTGCTTTCCTCCTTTTTCCTCCTCCCAGGCACTTAGTACCATTCCTATATATTAACCAATTAGCTTACTGCCCTCTTTGATCAAAAAGTATACTTCTAATCCTGGCTACCATCTTGTTGATGTTTGTTATTAATCTCAAAGTAATTTGAATTAAAGGATGTGAATGAATCAACATAAATGCATCTTTACAAATAAAAATTACATAATCTGCCATTATCGGTCAGTAGCTTGATTGTTAAAGATGAAGGATGAATAGAAGAAACTTCTAGGAACACAATCTCTGATTAATTTTATTAAATCTTTGCTTAGGAGATGTTATCCTCATTTATATTTTTATATAATGCCATGTGTAATCTCAAAACACTTTTTAAGTATGACTTTCAGCTATGCCAAAGAACAGGAAAAGTATTATGCATATTAATATACAAAGTCCAAATTTCAGTGTCTTTATAGACTTCCCAGATACTTCAACCAATAATTTTAAAAAATTATTTTCATTCAGCTCTGACAGTGAAATATTTATAGGTGCTAAACAACGAGCCCTCGTATTGATCATTCATTATTTCTACATTTTTTAAGTTCTTCAGGTGTGTCAGGCTTTTGCTACAAGCTAAGGATACAACAATGAACAAGACAGATAATTTCCCTGCCCTCATAAAGCATATGTTCTTGTGAGGAACACAAACAATAAACAAGTAAAAAATTATATATCCATATGTTAAAATTATAGTTAGTATTAGTGCTACAAAGACAAAATAGGATAAAGGAATAAATGGGAGTGATAGTTATTTTAGATAGGACAGATAGGAAAGGTCTCTTCAAGGAGCCTTGTAGAGTGATCAGATCTGATTTACCTTTTTAAAAGATTTCTTTGGCTGCTGGCTGTGTAGATAATAAAATGTAGGGGATCAAGAATGGAAGCAGAAATACAGGTGAAAGATGATGGTGGCTTAGATTAAAGATGATGATGGAGACCCTGTAAAGTCATATTTGGACAAAATTTTGAAGAATCAAAAGGATTTTATGGGTTAAATGTGGATGTGAGCAAGAGAGAAGATTCGGGTGTGAATCATGGGGTTTTGGTGAGCAACTGAGTAAATGCTGGAAAGGAGAAAGATCACAGATACCTCCTACAATTTGGTTGTAGGGTTTGTGATGATACCATTTATTGACATGGGAATGTTTTGTGGAGGGGCAAAATTCAGCAGTTCTGGTTTAGTCACATTAGGTTTGTGTATGAAACATCTAAGTGTAAATGTTTAGTAGACTGAAATAAAAGAGGAGAGCTCAAGGGAGATGACTAAGCTGGAAATACAAGTTGGGCATTATCTGCATAGAGATAATAATTTAGAACTATGGAACCAAATGAACTGTCCTAGGGAGTGAGTGGCTGGATAAAAGAATGGAGACCTGAGCCTGGGAGGACTGAGAAATAAAAGAGGAACCAGCAAAAATTCCTGGGTAGGAGTTGCCCGTGTGCTAAGAGGAAAGTTAAGGGAACCTGCTATAAGGCAGCAAGCTACAGAAGTGACTCAAGGAGAACGGTGCGATCCCGTGTCAAATACTGCTGCCGAGAGGTTGAGGAAGATGAAAACTGCAGCTTTGATTATTGGATTTGGCAAGGTGACAATTATTGGTAATCTTAACCATTTCACTGAGGTGATGGTATGGAAACCTTATTGCAACAAATGGAGGAGAGAATGGAAAAGGAAGAATTAGATACAGTAGTACATAGAGAAAACTTTTATGTGAAATTTTACTAAAAAATGGGAACTGAGATATAGGATTGTAGCTAAGGGGAGAAATTACGGGGTCTGTGTGATCCAGTAGCAGAGAAAAAATGGATGGCAGGAAAGAGAGTGGATACTTACAGGAGCAACGTCTGTAAGCAGATGACAAAAGATGAAATCCAGAGCATGAGTTACCACAAAGCCTTATCACCTCTCCCCAATATAATGTCCAAGCTAATCACCAAGGCACCACGCTTTCCACTATTAGAAATATTCCTTTAGGCTAAGGCATCTTCAGAAGGTCTGTATTAAAATGCATCATTTTATTTGGAAGGTTAGAAAGCCACATTTTTATATGGCATTCTTTGAGTCCTTGTGCATTTCTTACTTTGACATTATGCCATAGTTTACACTGAGGAAAAAAAAAGTTATATGGTACTCTATTTTCTGTTTATTTTAAAAGTGTTATTTAGAATATTGACCATTAAATCACTCCTAAAGTATCCTTTATGAGGAACCATAAAATTACCTTAAGTCTCAATATTAGGAAGAATGTTCCTCCTGTGCAACTAATTTGTTTTAATCTGTGCATACTAATACTTGGTTATGTTTTCTTTTCTTCAGCCACTCAAAAATTCAGAATAAGTTTTTAACCCCATAGTTTATCATAAGAATTAGGGGAAACTGAAGGTCTTTCTATCTATCTCTCTCTCTCCATCTGTTTTAGGAAATTACCAAGCTGCTGCCTTTCCATAGGATTTTTTTGGATCGACTAGAAGAGAATGAAGCCATAGACCAGGACCTGCAGGCTTACATCCTACACCGGATACACAGCAGCTCAGAGATCCAGAATAACATTTCACTTAATGGCAAAATGGACAATACTACATTTGGCAAACTCAGTTCTCATCTCAAGACCCTCAGTCAAGGGTCCTATTTATACCTGAAACTCACATTTGACCTCATAGAGAAAGGCTATCTAGTGTTAAAGAGCTCTAGCTACAAAGTAGTTCCTGTTTCGCTCTCTGAGGTTTATTTGCTCCAGTGCAATATGAAGTTCCCAACCCAGTCTTCCTTTGACCGGGTGATGCCTCTCCTGAATGTTGCAGTGGCCTCTCTCCACCCACTGACTGATGAACATATCTTCCAGGCCATCAATGCTGGTAGCATTGAAGGCACACTAGAATGGGAGGACTTTCAGCAGAGAATGGAGAACCTCTCCATGTTTCTAATCAAGCGCAGAGACATGACTCGTATGTTTGTACATCCTTCTTTTCGAGAATGGCTTATCTGGAGAGAAGAAGGAGAGAAAACCAAATTTCTCTGTGATCCCAGGTAAGCCATAGATCTATAATAAGCAATTCTGAATCTATTTTGTTTTTACTGCAGGGAGCATGGGTATTGACAGCAATGAGAAGTGTTCTCCATTGAACATTTCATATAAAGGAAATATCTCTGTTTCTTCTCAAGACAAGGTTGTAGTGAGATTAACTAATTTATTTTCTCACATTGTTATTTCCTTGAGATTCAAAATCTGCATAGATGTGTAGAATGCTCCTGTACATTCCTGTATTTTTCCTAAATAATATTCTGGGTTCACACTGGTGATCCCAGGCTATAATTAATTTAGCCATTTAACAGACTTCTTCAGTATTCTTCAGATATGAAGAAAGAATTGATATATTATCCATCCCTTTGACTTAGAGCAGAATCACTTCAAAAAACTGCTATTGCCCTTTTAAAAGCCATACTATTGTTAAAAGTCACCAATGACTAATCCCATTAAAGCCCAGCCAGTACAAGATTTACACTGGAAAATTGAAACTTAAATCTCATAGCTGAAAAAGACTTGTGACCAACTGAAGAGATCAGTTGGTCTAGCCACTTTACCTTTAGATAAATACAGTGCCATTATTCCCATTGTACTATAAAAGGCCTTAAAAATTCTGAATCACTTGTCCAACATAAGTTAATAGGTGGGAGAAAGGAGGAGGGACTAAAAGAGGGATGGCAAATACATGGTATGTAACACCACTCCCCTGTCCTTCAACCATGGCAGACAGCACTGATTCACCCCAGCACTCTTTCCTGATGGACTTGACCCTGACTTTAAAATCTTCCTCAGCTCAACAAACCAGACTAAATATGAAACTGTTTCCCATTCTCTTGGGTAGAACCCGATCTTCCTAGGGATGTGTTCTTTCTCCTTCTCCACATTACCTTTTTCAAAGAATTATTCCTTTAATTAAGTTGGTGTTTCAAAAGCAGGTCTACTCCTGATTTCCTGGAAACAAAGACACCAACAGCATAGGTGGCAAATGCAGACTTTACTCTGGCTCAAAAAGATCAGCCAAATTTGACTATGAGGTTTTATTACTCTCTTGGCATGTTCATCACCCGGCCTTATTAGAGACAATTGCTTGTGGGCATGCTGCTCAGCCCACTTCAGGCTGATTCATTAGAAAATTAGTTCCAGACTCTGATGACGATATCAAGCCAGACAGTAGATTTCCTGGTATTTACCCTCAAAGGGAAACTTAAAGAAACAAACTAGTGGAAAGAACATGAACTTTTGAGTCATATTACCTGCTTAGAAATCTTACCTCTTCTAGGAACTGTGGCCTTTGGAAAGTTGCATGTTTCTTATATAGTTTTCTTATTCACATAAAAGGGATAATAATTCCTAAAGTTGTTGAGAATTAAGTGAGGTCATGTAGTAAGTATAATGCCTAGAATAGCACATAGTACATACAGAGTGTTTAGGAAATGTCCTTTTTCCTTCCTTCTCTTTGCTGTAAATGGACCCTTCAGGTCCACTTTAACTCAATCCTGTGATTAATTGGATAGGTAGCAACAGTCTTCTACTATTAGCATTTTGGGGCACAAGCTTTAAACAAACAAACAAAAATTGCATGACATTCCCAAGGGGATTTTATTATAAATCACCTGAGTACTGCTACTGATGCTTAACACATAAGAGTTGGCAACCACATATTTAAGAAAAAGAGACCAATCTAGAATTGGTCTCTTTAACTTATAAACACTGAAATCAGTTTCCAGAGAAACTTTGCTAGCTGATCTGCTCTTTCATTCTGAAACATCTCAGAGGATTGAGAGCTGAGGTTCACACTAGCCAGACTACCACAGAATTAGCAGTGTCTTTACAACAAATGAAACCTTCAGGGGCTTCCAAAGGAGAAAATGTGGTATTTATGTAGCCATATCATGGTTTTACAGCCTTCTCAACATTGTTTATTAACTAGGAGCATTTTGGCAACAGGCTGATCCACTGAGACAAGATGAGCAAACACTTCTAACTTCAAATGTTGTGTATAGGCACACCTCAGAGGTATAGCAGGCTCCGTTTCAGACCACCACAATAAAGCAAGTCATAATCTTTCTGTTGGTGAAGAGTCTTTCCTTTAATTTGTTAAAAAAAAATGCATCAGTGGAGCTCAATAACATGAAACACCATAAAACGAGGTGTACCTGTAGTCTGTTGCCTGGTGATTGAATAACGCTCAGGGCTGCTAAGGTATCATGTATCACTTAATGGCAGAGAATAACATAGTAGGACCAAGAGTTATCATAAAAACTTCCTTACATTTCATTTCAGTTGGAATTCAGTCTTCCACCCAGCACTGTCTGGCACCAGCTTTGTTACTAAAGTATTGATCTCAGAGTTTGAGGCCCCCTGGGTCAATGAGATGGAAATTCACTAAGAATTTAATGCTATTGGCAAAGCCCAAGGTGGCCTTTCAAAGAAACTGGCTGTAATTGCTTTCCATTTCAGGCAAGTCTGATTAGTAGGGCTCTCTCCAAGCAGGGTTTGTCTTTGTGACCTTCTGCTTCTACTTCCTGTACTTATTTCCCCCTCTATTCTCCACCTTCTTTCCAGTTTCTCTCTGTAGCATCTAATGTATCTCAGTAGACCAGGGGAGACCAACTTGATGCCTCTAAAATTACACTAGATAGGCCAGTGCCTAACATACGTATCTCTTTGTAAGAAGAACTTTCAGAAGCAAGGAAATATCTCTGTCTCCTAGTCCATTTTCCTGGACTTTTAGCACTCACTTGTTCACCCTGAACTTGTTGACCTTATTAGGGCATTAGACACAGATAAGAATATTCCACTGAAGCCAGAAGTAGTTGATCTTCATTAGAAATAGGCCACCCGGAGAGCTACTTCTGCTACACTGAAGAGTCAGTAATCTGAGGATGGTGCTGGAAAGAGGAAATAGTAGAGGCAGAAGTCAGTGTTGCAGTTGAGACAGTTTCTTCATTTTAAGTATCAGACTTTCTATTGTTCCAGAATCAGGGCAGAGAATTAATGCCCCAGAGAAATTACCTAATGTTGCATAGACATACAACTGTCACAGAGAGAGATGAATTAAAGATGTCTTTTCTTGACTTGTTAACAAGGTGTAGGGTATTTGCATGTGTGTGTTTATATGTGTTTACCAAACGAAGTAAAGTAGCACTCAAAAATCTTTTATTCAAAACTTGTAAGATTTTGGATTTGCATTCTACATAAAAGTATACTCTTTGAGTCCCTCACAAACCTGAGACTTCACCACATTATTCTGCTTTTTATTTCCCACTATTCATCACTGTCATACTCTGAAATTAATCTGTCCTATAATTTTATTCCCTTAGGCACTGAGATATCAGATTAACTCACTAATCTAATAAACTAATCTCTGCTATTATGCTAATAAGAGGGAAGTAGAAAACCCATTTGAAGCAACTTATGCATTTTAAGTAAGGCTTTTGAGAGAAGTCACCAGCCTTATGCCTAACCTACTAGTGACTTTGCTAGGTGAAATTTTAGGCTGATAGAGTAGACAGTTGGGACCTCCAGCCTAGTGGTGCTATCTAGTTTTTAAAGCCTTGTGGTGCTGCTTAATATTTCTCCATAGCGTTAGACTATCCCTGAATGAATCCCCACTCTATTTTTCTGTTTCCTTTCCTCACTATCTCTATTTTCATAGTATCTGGTCTCACCTTCCCTAGGATCAGCTTGCAGATCAACATATATGTATAAATGGGAATATATATGTAAGATTTTGATACAGAGATTAGAAGACACAGCTGCCTTATTTTCTCTTTAATTCTCAGCTGCCTTATTTTTATCTGTTTGAATAAAACACATAAAGCTTGTTAACATTTTTTAATGAGTAGTGAGCTGCTACAACCTGAGATTGTGATTTGGAAGCCTAATTTGGGGGTGTCCTGATTTCCTTGAACTAAGAGAAGCAACTTTTATGGTGGGTGAAAAAAGGAAAAGGCTACACAAATCCTGTTTATACCTATGAGGATAGTTGAGTACTTACTTGATTCTTTGTGAACAGAGTTGATATAATAAGTGGTCTATTGAGATTTTTTTCTAATTATTTGGGCCCTGTTAGTCAGTGAATTATACATTGGAGACCTGGTGCTTCAGATCCGTGCCACAAAGCAGTGTCAGAGAAGAAACAGCTTATCTAAGGAAAAAAGAGGGCAGTCTTCCTATAAAGGAAAACTCTGTGCCAGACCCTGGACAGTCTAGCTTTTTGTAGAATACGTAGGTCTGAAATGACCACAAAATGGTGAATTTCAGGGTTATGGTGATTTTGTTTGTTTGATTCTTTTAATCCAAACATGAGCCTCCAGGCCAGATGACATTTAACCTTCCCCCACTGAAGCACAAACCCTCAAGTTAGACCATGGGTTCCGCTTTCTAAAAGCATTAGGAAAGAATTCAGCAAAACGATTGGTCATGGGAAGAAAAAAGGAACTCCAGGAACTAAATCAACCCTTAGGAGGTTTGGAAGAGTTAAAGCAAAGAGAAGGGAAGTATACCAAACATCCTTACTAGCACTTAACCATTAGTAAATGATCTTAACCTGCTGAAAATATTAACTGTCTGATCTCTGTACTGGGATTAGATCTGCTTCATTTCTAATTCTTTTCTACCACTAAAGGGAAATCATTATTCAAATGTTATGATTTGGATGTGTGGTTTCCAATAGAGATTTCATTAATCTGTAATATTATTGGGGATTTGTCTAATTTAACAATAAATATTTTTTCCTATTAGCTATGTTCCTAACTCCCTTTTGGCATCAAGAGTAAATTTGAGAGTATTACTCTAGTGACCAGAGTTGTGTTTTTATGATATAATGCAAGGGGAAAATTACATTAAATCTAATGTATGTATTGGAGTGTATCCAGTTTGCCAATGCACGGATGTTCTTCTACTTTACAAATTTTTCTCTCAGCATAAATCATGCGACCTACATCTATTAGTCAAATAGGCAAATGTTCCCACCTTTAAAACTTTCATATCTTTGAAGATGGGCAGCAATAACATTTTTTTTCCTTTTTCAAACCCAAAATTAAATTTGGAAAAAGCTGGTTATCAGAATTCTTCCCCAGCACATTTAAAACAGAGAATTACTTATTCTTATTGTCAAAGAACCTCATGTGAAGTTTGCTAATTAATAAGTATACAGAGAAATAATTCTGCTTATAAGATGGAGAAAGAATATCATTTTAAGACTTGGCAGGCATGTAAGAGAGTGAACTAATAAAAATATAGAAAGAATTTGTATGCTTTTATACAAATTCTTGAATTGTATAAAAGAATTCTAGAATTGGTTGATTTTGCTACAAGAAAGTGATAGTGCTTATATGTTTAAAAATATATTTAAATTAAATGGATATGGATATAGTTATACATGTATACAAGGTGAGACAAAAGTAGGCTTATAATTGTAGATATGTGAAACCCAGAGTTTATTCTTATATAATTATTTATTTATTTTATTATTTTCCTTGCAAACAACTATAAACCTACTTTTGCTCCACCGTGTGTGTGTGTGTGTGTGTGTGTGTGTGTGTGTGTGTGTGTGTGTGTTTATAGCAAATACTGGTTAAAACAACTTCACCTCAAAATCTGAAAATGGGGAGAAGTAGAGCAGGTGGTTAAGGGAAATTTTTGGTACAGTAGCGCCCAACACCCTTATCCATGTGGGATATGTTCCAAGACCCCCAATGGATGCTTGAAACTGAATAGTAACCAAACCCTATACATACTATGTTTTTTCCTACTCATACACACCTATAATAAAATTTAACTGATAAATTAGGCAAAATAAGAGATTAACAACAACAATAATAAAATAGAACAATTATAGCAACATACTAAGATAAAAATTATGTGAGAGAGTCTATTTTTGTGTGCGTCATAACCCATATGACTACTAAGTGACTAACAAGCAGGTAATGTACACAGTGTAGATACATACTATGGACCATGGGATTATTTACTTGTTGGGTAGAAGAGAGCATGAGATTTCATCATGCTACTCAGAAAAGCATGCAATTTAAATTTATAAATTGTTTATTTCTGGAATTTTCCATTTAATATTTTTAGAATGGTTGATCACGGATAACTAAAACCACGAAAAGTAAAAACCTTGGATAAGAGGGGGCTTCTGTACAAAAAGTTCAGAAATAGAGGCTAATTTATCCTGTTAATGAGTCTCTGAAGCAACACTGGCTGAATGAAAAGATGGGAACCCCACAGGCTTTCCTAGGTTGTCAAACTAAGATTAATGGCACAGTAATCAGAAGGAGAATCGCCAGCTTAATGGGATATGACAGCACACTGTCTCTTTTGTGAGTAGAGCAACTTATTCTGCTGTCTCTATAGACTTTCAAAAGCAGATAGATCTCCACATTTGGTAAAATCAACTCTAATAGTCTTCTATTCTCCCTACCGTAAGAACCCATGACTATGAGACATGTATTCACTGTAGCATATCTAGTTGGTGCTACCACCCAAATTTTACTTTTAAGTATCCATTTATTTCCATCTCTACTTACCACACCCTAGGCTCTCATGTGGACTACTTTAGCCTCCCAATTGGCCTCCCCTTCAATCCATTTCACCAAACGCCGAAGTGATTTTTAAAAACACAAAGCAGACCATGTAACCTCTTCCTAAAATCCTTCAATGGTTTTTTGTTGTGATTATAATAAAATTAAAGATAGATTTTTCAAAGCCCTGTATTACAAAGATAGCTTCTGCCTACCTCTCTAAATTGAGCTAGTTTATACACAATTTCCTGGTCATAACCGGTCATCTGCCAGTTGCTTGAACTTGCTGAACTCCTCCCCACCTCTAGGCCTTTGCACTTAACAATTCCCTCCATCTGGAGCTCACTTTCCCTTGCTCATCACATGGCAGGATCTCATGCTTCCTTGAGATCTCGGCTTAATGCCACCTCTTCAGAGAGACTTCCGCTTGTCACCATATCGAAGTAAGTTTCTCCTGGTTTTCTTTATCATAGCAACCTTTTTACTTTCTATACTTATCCCACTCTCTCATTAATTTACTGTATGTGAATACTCCTTTCTTGTTTACTCTCCCCTCTAGAATGTCAGTGAGCTCAAGTGAGAACAAGAACATTTTCTAGCATGCTTGGTCTTCCTAATGATTAATAGAGTACCTGGCACACAGTGAGCACTCAGTAAATATTTTTTTTAATAATGAATTAGTGAACAAAAGAATGGTAAGTGGTACTAATATTAAGCTTGCAACTGAAAATATTTCAGAAACTCTTCTCACAGTTCAAAAGACAGTGTCTTTTGTTCACTCTGTGACCATGTGTCAGGAATGAGCGAAGACAGGTATTTCAACAAGCATTCAGTGAACATTTATTACATAATATATTCAAGGTTCTGTGTTAAGCACTAAAGGAGATACAAATATGAATAAAATAGATCGGTCTACCAGGACTTACAGCTTAGTGGTTTTAACAGACACTTTGATAACTATAATTCAAGGCAGAGCACTGTGCTAGTGGTATAAACAAAGAGCTAAGGAAAATGGAGGAGGAAGAGCGACGTGATAAATCCTGTGCCTACTGCTGATGTTTCAAACAGCGACAGTTTGGTGGAATCATAGCTCTTCTGCCTCGTGAAGCCCTGCCAACTGCTTAAAGACTCCATTGTCAGAGGAGAGGCATCTGTTTTCCTAAGGCCAGTGGTGCATTAATGAACCAAAGGGCAATCGGAAACTAGGGCAAAGTGGAAGAAAGCAGTAAATCTCTCCAAAGTCTGTGTTTAAAAAGAATAATGCTGCTCTGCTCATTTCTACAAAGGTAGATCTTGGGCATACTTTTACTTAGTCTGCTACATAAAGTTCATCAGGCTCTTTAATTTCCACATTGAAAAAGAAACAGTAAGGCAAGCTGACTAGAAATGTATTTTGTATTTAGGATCCATGAGAAATCCATGAGAAGAACATACCAAAGCAGTTTCTAACTGATAAGCTAAAAGGGAAGGAAAGAAGTGTGGGTGTTATTTGCTGAGAATTGATAGCATCAAGCAGACTGTAAGGCAGCAATCACCAAAGTTTAATTGCAGGCAGAATTTTTTAAGTGAGAGGTGAAAAAGATAAGGATTGTCAATCTATTCTCAAAATTTGAGTCATAGTCACACTCATTTCACAGTTGAACAGTGGCAACAGAGATGCCCACAAATTCAAGGCTGATTTGGGTAGTAAATTGGAAAGTGGACCTAGAAGTCCTCATGTTGCTCTTCCTGGAACCCATCTGCTTAGCACTTACTCATTTATGAAACATTTATTGAACTTCTGTTCTACAACAAGGACTGTGCTATACCCTAGAGAAACTTAGGTGAATAAGACATCCCCAGCATTAAAGCCTTGCCCTTTAAAGGGAGGTCAGGCACCTAGCAACCAACAATAGGGCCATAGTGCAAGTGTGAGATGCAAAGTGCCTTTGGTGAATTGAAAGAAGTTGTGATGGTCTGAAAGACTGATAGGAATATGGCTAGGAAAAAAAGCCTTGAAAACCATATTTAAGACCTTAACATTTTATTCTGTAGATAATAAGGAATCTCTATAATTTTGAGGAGGAGGAGACAATGATCAGATAACTCTGATGATGTGAAAAACAGCTCTGACAAGTGGTATGTGGCCCTATTTGTCTAGGTGAGAAATGCCACAACCTGTAATGTAAGAATAGAGAGCCTGGTATGCATGGGAGAGACATTTTGGAGATACTCAATAGCACTTGGTGTGTATGAGTGTGTGGAAGGTAGGGGTGGAGGTATCAAAAGTGACTTAAACCCTTACCCTGAGCGGTGTAGCATAGTTAAGCTACTGACAGACAGAACATTCTGAATGGAGGAGGGGTCCTAACATGAGCAACAGCAGGAGAAAGAACAGGCTATGGGGAGAAGGTGAGTCCTACGTTGGGCATGTTTATAATGAATTACCTCCAAGAGAAGATGTACAAATATATTGAAACATGTGACTTTGGAAAATAGAAAAAAGGAAAACTCAGACACAGAGTTATGGATTTGGGAGTTATCAGTGAAAAACTGACACTAGAAGCCATAGGACTAAGCAAGATCACTCAAGAGTATAAAGCAGGAAGTTTAGAAGCATGATAACAGAATATATTTAGTACTAGAATAAAGTGATGAACCAAATAATAATTTACAAGGGTAATATTAGCGTTAGAAGGAGAAACAAGAAACAGTAAGGTTGTAGAAGTCAAAGGAGATTTTTCTGGGCCAAGTCTGAAGCAATGAATGTAATTTCTGCCTGTATTCCATTAGCCAGAACTCACATTACCCTCTTGAATGTGAATGCAAGGTCCCTGGCAAAGTAGCCACTTCACCACAGCTCTTGACTGTGCAAAGGAGCACAAATTTTTTGTAGGCAGCTACCTATCTCTGCCCCATAATCCTGGTCTCACTGGGTCTCCCCAAACTGCTACATTTACCTCTATAACAAAGACATTTTAGAGCAGCAAACATTATTTCGGTCCAAATTATGAGATAAATAAGATAGGTTTTAGATTGCAAGCAGTTCCTTGCCAGCTGGCTATGACTATACCACTTTATTACATCTGAGCACCACACAGGAATTTCAAAACACTTCAGTGTTATTTCTCTGAAACATCAAAGTGTTGTATATCAGGTTTGTCATTCTAAGAGCTAATGAAATCTATGTGACTACACATTAGTGACTATGACTAGAACAATGGAGAAAACATCCATGCTAGAAATATTTGATTCCATCTGTTAGCATGTTTCAGTGCTACAAATAGAAACTTTAAAGCTAGCTATCTCCCTGGGGGGACAGGGGAAGGCTAAGTGAAAATCTATTAGAAAAACAAATATAGTGCCATTATATGTTTTATATAAAACAAGTTATTCAACTTCCAAACTGTTAAATGTGCGGTGGTGGAGGGAGGGTGATTCTTGCTTTAGAGGGTGATTTTTTCTTCTAATAGACCTCATTGCTCTCAACTTTCGAGGTCTAGGGAAATAGGGTTATCATGCAAAGATAGCTCCTCACTGCCTTGTAATTCACAGTTGTCCAAGGGTGAGTATCACTTGTCTCCAATAATCCATATGGAGGGGCTGAAAATGAGAATGGAGGTAGGATTTACCCTCTACTATTCTGGATACTCTTGTCTCTGCCTTTTGTCAGAGCACGTATATATCCATGACAGGGGACCAGGGACAGTGCTGGGGAAGAATCTTCAACTCTGACCTAAGGATAGAAGGAGAAAATAGAAAGAAACAAAATCACAGGCTAAAAGAAAACCAATTAAGAGGCTACTGGTGATCTTAGAGAATAGTAAGACTAGGCATCATAAGGAAATGAGTTTAGGAGTGAGAAACTGATAAGAAAAATACACATAAATATAGACAAATGTAGTGTGAAACTTAAAACAAAAACCAAGAAATAAAGATGATGTTTGTTTTTTAGGCTTCAGTGTGAGATATCTCAGATGTTAAACCTGGCAGAGTAGCCAGTGTTCAATATGAAAGAATATCGTCCAGTAGACATTTGAGCTTCCTCTCAAGGAAGTGTTACCAACAAAAATTCACTTGCTACTTTTTCCTTCTGTTGGATTAATTCACTGGATTTGAAATGAAATTGGGTTCATTTCCCTTTTCTATGACACTTCAAATGAAAAGAATAGAATTGTGTTACCAGTGGCATTAGGACTCTGCTGGCCACAAACCTAGCGGGGAGTAGAGAGTTACTTAAAGTAATACAGTTCCACAGAAGTTCTGTGTCCACAGAGCTAGAGCCAGTGTGGTGAGAAGGCACATCCCAAAGGTGATCGAATGTCCTTTCTTTAATGCCCAGTTTTCTTTTGCTTCCAAAAAATTTTATGGGGAATTTTTATATGCAATATGCTGTGCTAGGTGCTTTGAAGAATATAAATCACTCAGAATTTCTGTCATAAATGTAAACAGAAACACACATAACCCTCAATATATACACATGCATGCACACATACCTATCCATACATACATTCATACTTTAAGGAGTATTTCATTAGGATGCTTTGAGCTAGAAGAAATAGAAAATTCTAACTCAAATGGATTAAATAATAAATTTTTAGATACTTCATATAAAAAGAAATCCAAAATTAGGGCAGCTCCTAATGCTGTAGTCAGGGCTCAGGTGCTATATTTCTGCAATTCTCTTAGCTTAATTCTTCATTTGGCTTTGTCTTAGGGTAGCTGCCACATGACCACAAGAGGGCCACAATAGTTCTGGGCTACAGGGGCAGATAACACGACATGCAGAGCCAGAAAAGGGGTGTTCCTCTTCCATAACAGAATGGGGATCTGTTAATAAGGAGATCGGGAGGAATGGATGCCATCAGGAAACCTACAGTCTAGTAGAGAAGAGAGCATGTGGAAGGGTGATAGATACTGTATAAGACATATAAAGTATATATATAATGGTTGTTCCAAAGAAAAACTACTCCTTTTCCTCTACTGGAAGGAAAGGGAAGATAGCTGCTGACCAGAGAATACTTCACTTGGGGAAGAGGTTGTTAATCCAATTTGAATTTGAGATACTCTGGGACCTCCAGGTGCAGAAATCCAATAGACCGTTGGATCTATACTGATCTAAGGCTGAGAAGTCTAACTAGAGAAAAAGATACAGGATGCAGGTGGTGCTGAAGGCTCTGAGGATGGATGAGCTAATTCAGAGGACAGACCAGGACCAAAAATGAGATCCTGAGGAACACTGACATTTAAAGCATGGGTGAAATAAAGTAGTTGACAGAGACAAAAAATAAAAATCTTTTCATGCCATCTGTGTGTGGGATGGGTGTAAACTAACTAGAAATGACATTTTGTGATATTCACATGTGTGATTTGGGTAAAGGACTGGTAAAAGCTAGGAACTTTTCAATACTCATTCTTTGCCCAGTTGCAAGTGTCCTTCCCTAAGAAACTGGTTGAATGAGACAGAATCTTGGAGGTTTGGCTAGACCTGAACAGTCCTCCACCCAAAGCAGAATTGGTGCATTAACATTTCTAAAATGAGTCTCTTTTTCTTTGCAGGAGTGGTCACACATTACTTGCCTTTTGGTTTTCCCGCCAAGAGGGAAAACTAAACCGACAGCAGACTATTGAACTGGGACATCACATCCTGAAAGCACACATTTTTAAGGTAAGTAAAGAAGTTAGAGGCTTTTTTCTTTCCATCTCCAGCAGGTTTTCCTTAACAGTGTTTTTAAAGCTACTGTTATTTCAGTTAAGTCCTTGCTTTCTGAAATTATTTTGTTGCAAAGCCAGTCCATGTCCTGAAAAGTATGGCTGTTCCTCCCTAGGCATTTGGAAAGAAAACCTCATTTGTCATCCCAGTTTAACCGACTGCTAGGCTTTCCAGGAAATGTACGTGCAATATCATTTAGATGAGAAGCATTTAGATGTATATTCAATATATGACCTATGAGCTCCTGAGGACAGTCATGTTGTAGCAGTTAGTTGCAGATTTTCACAGTATCTAAAAAATTCACTGAGAACAAGCACTCTTTCAATTTTCTTATAAATCTTTAAAAAAAATTTTTTTTTTATTTTATTGATTTGAGAGAGAGAGAAACATCAACCTACTGTTCCACTTATTAAGGCATTCATTGATTGATTCTTGTATGTGCCTTGACCAAGGATTGAACCTGCAACCTTGGCGTATCAGGACAACACTCTAACCAACTGAACTACCCGACCAGGGCCTCATAATTCTTTTAGTGAAGATTTTAGTATTTCTAGTGTTGTGATGTTCAAAGCATCTGGAACCATTCTCTCTTCAAATTATAATCCCAATTTTTCTCCCAGTAGTTTCAAAACTTTTAAGTACTCTATAGCATTAGCTCCCATCTCTCAACATTCACAAGGCTGGAATGGAGGACCCAGAGGAGGGCACATCATTCACTGTTTGTGCACAAATGCATTTGTTTACTCAGCACTTACTGAGGCATTGTCCTAGGTACTAGTGCTGCAAAATCAATAAAGATGCAGACCCTTAATCTCAAGGAATTTTTAGTGTTGATACCAGTATAGGGTAAAAACACAAAGGTCAAGGAAGAAATGCTCTGATTTTTCTAGCCCACAGTTTTCTGGAAGTCTGCTACTTCCCATCCTTACAGTCTCTTCAGACTGCTTTTCCTGGCTCAGGGTTGAAAGATACAGGTACCTTAAACAGTTCTCTGGGTTGGACTTCCTCCAGGAGATACTGTTAAAGATAAAACAGTTCTCTTCAGAGAGTAAGATGGCAGTAAGGACAATCCAAAGAGCCTAGCAAATCTTCCCTGTATTTAAGCACACAGCCAGAGAAGCATCTTCATCAGATAGACAGATGTGAACCCACAGTGACAGGTCCTTTATTTGAATCATAATTTTCTTCTCTGAAAAATCACTGTACTAAAAAAAAAATTATCTCACCCAATGATAAGTGGGAGCAGAGTGGGACTAAAATAACAGGCAAGGTGGCTCCTTCCTGTTTCAAATGGGCCGAAAAGTATCTGCTACTTTGAGAAATTCTGAGATAATTATCCTTCAGTTAGATAGGAAATTTAACTTTTAAGCATCACCACTTTGAACTCTTAAGCTTTTAGCATCACTGTCTGCCTAGGATCAGATGCAAAGCAATTTATGCTTGTCTTCTGTACCATAAAATGAACACCACATTAACAGGTAAATGATAAGAAGTTTTGTTTGACCCACTGTGACTGTATCCAGTGCATGGAGACCTACATTTTAACCATACACCCATCACTGGCACAGTTTTATCTTACGTTGCTACAGACAACATGGTTGCCTAAGATAAGAGTGGCTCCCTGTGTGATTCAGGCCATAAATACTTGGGTGTACAGCTGCTGACATGACTGCAAGTAGAAGACTGTAGACTTGGAGTACGGTTTTCCTGATACTGCACTTTTAGGGTCTTTTAAATGCACAGTGCTCCCTGTTGATAGGCTTTGGCTTCCCCCAGACTGCTAGAATTCTCAGTGCCCATCAGCTGCAGGTCATGAAGAGGCAAAAATAGACTCTATGCTTATACCCTGTACCACTTAGAACCTCTAATCAGCAGTGACATGTAGCCCAATTTATATTTGTTTCCAATTAATTTTAAATTTCCCTTATTTTATCTTTGTGAAAAAGTACATATCATGTCATTAATCAGTCTAAAAATTTGAGGTTGTGGGTCTGTAATTCTGGAGATTAGGCTGGCTATGGAGCCCTTTTCATTCTTTTTGCTTCTAACAACTTTATGGGGGTCTAATTTATATATCATAAAATTCACTCATTTTACTCATACAAGTCAGTGACAATTAGTATAATTAGAGTCGTGTAACTGTCACCACTATTAGTACCTTTACCCTAGAAATAATCTTTGTGCCCATTTGAAGGTACTCTACATGCTGCTTCTAGCTTCTGGCAACCCACCGATCTTCTTTCTGTCTATAGATTGGACTTTTCTGGACATTTCATATAAATGGAATTATACAATATGTGGTCTTTTGTATGTGGCTTCCTTCACTTAGCGTGATGTTTTCAGGGTTTATCCATGTTGTAGCTTATATCAATACTTGATTAATTCTTACTGCCAAATAATCCATTTTGTTTATTCATTCACTAGTTGAACATTCAGGTTGTTTCTACTTCTGGGCTATTGTAAATAATGCTGCTATGAACATTAGTGTACAGATATTCCCCTTTTTAGTTTTTTTAAAATAAAATTAGCCGTTTTAAAGTGAACAACTCAGTGGCACTGAGCACATTTACAGTCTGATTGTTCAGGTTTTTGTGTGGATATGTCTTCACTTCTCGGATATATATCTAGAAGAGGAATTGCCAGTCTGTTTTTCAAAGTGGCTGTACTTTTTCACAATCCCACTGGCAATGTATGAGTGTCCCAGTTTTTTTTAAACCTTTGCAAATACTTGTTAGACATTGTCTTACCTTTCCTTGATATTAAGAAAATCATATGCACTATGCCACAAAATATAATTTAGCCATATTAGTGGATATGAAGTAGTTTCTTACTGTGAATTTAATTTGTATTTCCCTAATGACCAATGATATTAAGCACTTACAATTCTTTTATAATCCTCTCATTGCTATTTAGATTTTTTCTTTTTAATCTATGAAAAGAAAGCAGGGTGTTTGTGAATTGTGGCCAGAGATATTTCAATCTATTTTGTGATGCAGGGTGTTCACTGATTTGGGTCTATTCACTGGAAGGATTTTGGAATGCTCTTACATTAGCTCCCTAAATGTTGCCTTCTAAAATGTTCCTTGAATTGGTCAATCCTATAGCATTTCTTACCAGAACAGAACTATTGGCCAGGGGGAAAGTGCTGTAAGTAGACATCTAGAGCAGTGGTTGCCAACCTTTCAGACCTCACGGACCACCAATGGTCCAAGGACCACCAGTTGGCCACTGCTGATCTAGAGGGTAGAAGGTCCTTTGACATTAATCAAAAGGCATGGGTTCAAGTACAGAACCCATTTACCTTAAGCAGTCTCAGTTTTCTCATCTATAAAATGGTAAAAATATCTATCAGGATTGTTATAAGGAGCATACATATAAAATACATAAGATACATAATAAAATGCAGATACATAATATATACTAGACATACACTGAGTGGCCAGATTATTATGATCTCTGAACACATAATAATCTGGCCACTCAGTGTATATCCTACATAATAAAAGGCTAGTATGCAAATTGTCCCCTTGACCAGGAATTCGACCGCCCATGTCCCCTCCCCCTGGCCAGGCTGGCCGGACCCCACCCATGCACGAATTCATGCACCAGGCCTCATACACACACACACACACACACACACTCTCTCTCTCTCTCTCTCTCTCTCTCTCTCTCTCTCTCTCTCTCTCTCTCTCTCTCTCTCTCTGAGTGGCCAGATTATTATGCGTTCAGAGATCATAATAATCTGGCCACTTAGTGTATATCTAATACAAGGTTATATGACTCAAATTATTAATAAAAATCTCCTGACAATAAGATTTAATCATAAGCACAAATTTTATATGGTAATATCGCCCTTACACTTCAGAGGTTACTTAGCATCCTCTACAGCAGTGATTGGCAAATGTGGCTTTGTACTTCATGGAGTCTCTATTGAAACCACTTAACTCTGCCATTGTAGCTCAAAAGCAGCCAGAGACAATACAGAAATGAATGGGTGGGTGTCGTTGTGTTCTTATAAAACATGATTTATAAAAACTGGTGGAATGCTGGATTTGGCCTTGGGCCATAGTTTGCCAACCCCTTTTCTATAATGAAAGACATAATTTCCTTTGTTTACCAGGATCCTTTTATTACAACCAAACATGGCTATGTGAGTGGTGGATAAAAAGGGTAATAATCCATTTGAGATATTTGGATATTTACTACTGGGTTATTGGCAATATATTCGTAAGTAATTTGCCTTAAAGAAACTCATTAAATAACCCCCCAAGGTTAGTTTTTGCCATGATCTTAAGATACCTGAGCCATAGTTAAGATCCCTAAGATGAGATTGCTCTTGCTTCTTCATGCTTTCTCTTTCTTCAGGAAGTATTCAAAAATACTGATCAAGTTTCCTACCAGCTAGTAAAGTGTTATAAATTTAGATTCTAACAAATATTTAAGAAAGGGACTCCATTACCATTCATCTCTGACAAAACAAGATCCCTTCTTGCCTGAGCAATAGTTATATATACTAAAAAGACCTTTTTCTAGTTGTCTGAACCTCAAGGTCTCTTTAAGAATCCATCAGCTTAGAATTATGTGAGGTTTTTGCTACCTACTGCCTGGTAACAGGATCTGCCTGTCACCTTTGTCAACTTGAGTTTCACTAAACTGAACTCTTATGAGCAAAAGGTCAACCCCACCAAGCAGAAGAAATCAGTAGACTAGCAAGTCCCTAGTACAAGTAAAACTTATACCACAAATCCTACAATCTAGCTCTATATTTCAGACTTATTTTCTATGTATTTATTCCAGCCTCACTGGGACTCTGAGTGCTGCTTTGTGGTCTCTTTACTGGACTATTTAATTGAAGTTCATTTACCAACTCCTTTTCCCATTTTTTCTCCTCTTAAGTCAACTAAGTAAACAGCCTGATTTATGAGTCAGTGAAAAAATAAAGCAATTGAGTGTGACTTCTTTAACTACTCTCCTCCTCTCACCAGTAAATCAGTCTATATCGTTACCAATTCTTACCTTTCTTTTTCTCATCTTAGGGGACAAGATGTCCCTGTTCCTATTTTTTTATTATGAAATATATCAAACACATAAGAAAGCAGAGATAATTGAATAATCAAATACTATGCCATTTTTAAAGTTGTTAAGATTTGTCCATGTTTCCTTCAAGTCTTTTTCTTTATGTTTAAGAAACAAGTACAATAGAAGTCCCCTTTGTATCCTTCTCTTACCCCATTTCTCTTCCTTCTCAGAGATAATTTCTACCCTTGAGTTAATGTGTTCTTCTCATCCATAATTTATACTTTTCCAACATAGATATATATTCATAAACAATATACAGAATTATTTCATGATTTTTAAACCTGGCATAAATAGTATCACAGTCTTTATATAATTCTATGTATATTTGAGATTTATCAAGAGATCTAGATCAATGGTTTTCAATTTGTGTATACTGTAGTCCTCCTTTATCCAAAGGGGATACATTCCAAGACCCCCAGTGGAGCTTCTTCATCAGTGAATGTAACCTCTCCAGTAATTTTTATATTTTTTAGTCCGAACCTCCTCCTGAATTTGTGTAACCATCCCTTACTTGTGGTAAATGGCTAGATGTCACTTGTTTCAGGGGATGCCTTGTGGAAGTTTTCATACAGGCTTCATGCTTTCTGGTGTAACTTGTTGCTGTCTATTCATGTTTTCCACCCACAAATTTAATGTCCTGTCTGTCTTAACTAAGCACTTACACACACTGGAGTCATAACTTTTGCAGTTGACCATACAAAACTAGCACAATTTCATTTTCCTTATTCACAGTTTCACACGAAAAGATTTGTCCTTACTGTAGAGATTAACAACTTCAGCATACTTTTTGATTTTCTTAAGTCAAGAACTGTTATCTTTTCACTTAAAGGAAGCACTTTACATCTTCTCTTTGATGTATTTAAATCACAAGCATCCCTACTCTTGTGCCTTGAAGCCATTGTTAAGTAAAATAAGGGTTACTTGAACACAGGCACTGCAATACCACCATAGTCAAATCTGATAACTGGCAGCTACAAATGTGACTAGTGGGCATACAGCGTGGATACACTGGGCAGAGGGAGGATTCACATCCCAGCATGATGGAGCAGGACTGCAAGATATCATCAATGCTGCTAAGAATGATGCACAATTTAAAACATGAATTGTTTATTTCTGGAATTTTCCATTTAATATTTTCAGACTGCAGTTGATGACAGGTAACTAAAACCACAGTAAACAAAACCACGAATAAGGGGGGAATACTGTACATTAGATTCTCCTGGGGAACTTAAAGCTCATACACATATTTCTGAGCCTTACTCCCAGAGACCATTATTCAATATTCTGGAGTATAACCCAGGCTTCTGTTTTTTAATTAGTATGTTTTATTTCTTAGAGCAATTTTAGGTTTACAGAAAATACAGTTGGTTTTCATATATTCACTACCCCCACCACATTTCCCCTATTATTAAAATCTTGTACTGGCGTGGGACATTTGTTATAGTTGATGAGCCTATATTGACATATTAACTAAAGTCCATAGTTTAAATTAGGATTCATTGTGTGTGTTGTATAGGTCTATGGATTTTGCCAAATGTGTAGTATCATATATCTACCATTACAGTATCATACAGAATAGTTTCACCTACTCATAAATTCCAAAGCTATCAAAAGCACTCTTAGGTAACTCGGGAGAATTGGCAGGCACACCCAGTGGGGAAGCAGCTCTAATGAAGCCCAACTGTTCTGGGCTTCATTCTATCCTATATCTTTGGCCCAGCAATTCTTCTTCAACTTGTAGTCCTTCCATGTCTTCAAGGAGAATGTGTTTTAAATTTTGTACAGTTTTTTTTCAATTGTCCTTAGCAGGAATGTTTGTCCAAATTACTCAGTGGTCAGCAAACTCATTAGTCAACAGAGCCAAGTATCAACAGTACAACGATTGAAATTTCTTTAGAGCCAAATTTTTTAAACTTCTTCTAATGCCACTTCTTCAAAACAGACTCGCCCAGGCCGTGGTATTTTGCGGAAGAGCCACACTCAAGGGGCCAAAGAGCCACATGTGGCTCACGAACCGCAGTTTGCCGACCACTGACCTAGATCAACCATTACCAGAAGTGGAAATCCACCCAAGTTCCCCTGAGCAAAAATTACGACACAACGTTCTGGGAACATCCAGCTTTATTCTAAACAGCTTAGGCTTTCTCATTTAAAATTTACTTGATGCCCTGAATGACTGAAACTATCCTGGGTATCACGCAGAAAAAAAGGGTAATTTACATTCAAGAGTAATTTAAATTCAGGACTTGTAGGCCCTAAGCAGAGGAGTGAGTTGCTACATCTTTCAGAGAAGCTAAATACACATTGCTGATTTGAACATAAGTAGAAGAATGTGCATTTCAAGGCATAAAGCAAGCAGAAGTAGCTTAAGTTTTTAAAAAGAATGCTTCCCCAGATCCAGTTATTAGATCTCAAACGTCATTGTTAATAACTTCCTGCCCTCAGGATTTCCTGCTTTAACTCCTCACTTGACCCAGATACTGGTAGAATGTAAGATAACTGTGAAAGAGTCTTGCCCGAACAACAGAAAACTTAAAACACAAATTATTCTAACTTCCTTTTGGAGAAGCCCACATGAAAGGGGCAAACATTAGTACATGCCATGGGAACTAGGCCAGCCATATAAGAGAAAATTTGTTGTGGATGACAGTCAACCTATGTTGTTGTTTTTCTGAGGGTGAACAGACGTGATCATTGCACTGTGTATCAAGGTGAGGAATGCTAGCTACTGTAACAAACCTACAAAATCCCAATGACTTAACAAAGGTTTATTTCTCATTTACATTGCAATTCAGTACAGATCCTTGGACAGGCTTCTTCCACTAAGTAGTAAAATCTCCAAGGACCTCAGAATCCTCCATTCAAGAAGAACAGTAGAAAGTGTGGAGAGGCCCTGGCGGGTATGGTTCAGTGGTTGAGCATCAACCCATGCACCAGGAGGTCATTGGTTCGATTCCCAATCAGGACACATGCCTGAGATTCAGGCTTGATACCCAGCATAAATCTGTGGGGGCATGCAGGTGCAGCCAATTAATGATGTTTCTCTGTCACCAGTGTTTCTCTCCCTCTCCCTTCCTCTCTCTCTCAAATCAATTTTAAAAATGTTTTAAAAAAAAAGAAAGTGTGGAGAAATGCACAGGAAGTTTGGGCCCAAGCCTGGACATGATATATTATTTCTGCCCATATTTTATTAGCTAGAAATCAGACACATGCCCTACATGTCTGTAAAGGAGATTGGGAAATATCATTTTCCCAAATGCCCAGGAAGGAAATGAGATGGAGCTCAATGATCACATTGCATTGTCTGTGTCACAGTGTGTATTTTACTAACTTGAATTTAAGAGATTGATTCAAGAAGGCTAATAGAAAAGGCATGCGGTGGGGGTGGGGGAAATTATACCCAAATATAGCAGAAGAGAGAGGTATTGTGTAGATTTGTTGCAAGAGACTGCTAAGATAGAGACATTTTAACTTAGCTTATTCCAACAGAACCAGTCTTTGTCCCTATCAGTAGTTTTGCTGGGCACAGGCATTGTTAGGGTGAGACCCTACTCTCACTTATTAGTACCCCAAACCTAGAGGTCACTAACTGATTGCCGATGATACTTTTTCGCTGGGCTAATGACTTGTCTTAATATTTCTTTTTCAGGGTTTGAGTAAAAAAGTTGGTGTGTCATCCTCCATCCTCCAAGGTCTCTGGATCTCCTACAGCACAGAAGGTCTGTCCATGGCATTGGCATCTTTAAGAAATCTCTACACTCCAAATATAAAGGTAAATGCATACAAGTTACATAGATTAAAGAATTAACTGTGAAACACAGAATTAGGGGGACATTTAAGTGGCTATTTAATTGAGTTTTGACTTGCCTTAGACTGTCTCCTATTAGCCTTTTATTGATAACTAGAGGCTCAGTCCACAAATTCGTGCACCAGTGGGGTTCCTCAGCCTGGCCTGCAGGATCGGGCCAAAACTGGCTCTCCAACATCCCCCAAGGGGTCATGGATTGCGAGAGGGCGCAGGCCAGGCCAAGGGACCCCGCTGGTGCATGATCAGGGCCAGGGAGGGATGCGGGAGGGCTTCAGGGCGTGTCTGGCCCATCTCGCTCAATCCTGATGGGCTGAACCCCAACAGCAAACTAACCTACCGGTTGGAGCGTCTACCTCCTGGTCATCAGTGCGTGTCATAGCAACTGGTCGACTGGTCACCTTTCTGCCCCCTGGTGATCAGTGCACGTCATAGCAAGCAGTTAAGCAGCCTTAGCATGTCATTAGCATATTATGCTTTGATTGGTTGAACAGATGACAGGACACTTAGCATATTAGGCTTTTATTGTATAGGATATGTGTGTGTTTTTTTAATATTTTATTTCAGAGAGGAAAGGAAAGGGAGAGAGGATGAGATGGAAACATCAGTGATGAGAGAGAATCACTGATTGGCTGCCTCCTGCATGCCCCACACTAGAGACTGAGCCCGCAACCCGCATATATGGCCTGACTGGGAATCAAACTGTGACCTCCTGTCTCCTAGGTTGATGCTCAACCATTTATTCGTGCCAGCCAGGCCAATAATATGTTTTAAATGGTTACATTTTATTATGTGAATTAAAGAGCAAACTATTGACCTTATATAGTAGTTGATCCTGATTTATAGGATCAGGTCCTGCTGTTTTCAGGGAGTAAGTCAATCTCAGGTAGCTTTTGTTTTGGTAGGGGCTTTTCTGACCAACAGTTCAATGGTAGAGACTATGTTCAGCACTACAGTACAGGTGGCATTTTCTCTAGTGACTAAGTGGTTTATGTAAAGAGACATTTTACATCCCTTTCACAAGGCAAGGTATTGAAAAAAAGGAACACATAACAATTATAAAACAAAGCAGTTAATTAAATGCTACTAGACACTATTATGGGGTCCCAGATGACTTAATAAAAGATGACTAAAAGGATGTGACTAATATTTTTTGAGTGTTATTTTTATTTACTTATTTCTAGGTCAGCCGACTGCTGATTTTGGGAGGTGCCAACATTAATTATCGGACAGAAGTTTTAAATAATGCCCCAATTCTGTGTGTCCAGTCTCATCTTGGTTACACAGAAATGGTGGCCCTGCTCTTGGAGTTTGGAGCCAATGTGGATGTCTCTTCTGAAAGTGGCCTGACTCCTCTGGGCTATGCCGCAGCGGCAGGCTACCTGAGCATCGTTGTGCTGCTGTGCAAGAAACGGGCCAAGGTAATGGCTGCCTGGCTCTGCTGCTTCTCCTTTCTTCCCTTTATCTTTCTTCCTGCTGTAGTCATCCTTATCTCCTGTGTTACCTCATGAATCCAGGTGGAGCACATCAAGCCCTGTTAGGGAGCAGATCAAAGGGAGTACGGGCTCTGCAGACATCCCAGTGTTTGCACGCCAGCTCCACACTGCATCTGGACACAGTCCTAAACCATTTGAGAGGCACTTAGAAAATCTCATTAGCAGCAGCCACAAAAAGTCTCTACCTAACAACCAAGAAATTCTCTACTGAGCTCAGAGTAAGGAAGGAGAAGGTGGAAGAGCAGGGAGACTGCAGTGGGAAATCTGAACTGAATGGTGCCTGCAGCCTCAGCCTTTCATGTGTAAAGATAAGTTAACCAGGGAGATAAGAACAGAGACCAGACTCCCTCTTTCTATCCTTGAAGGTCACCACCAAAGAGGTGTGGGGAGAAGGTGGTTCTCTCTGGTTATCCTCAAACTGACCAGAGGCACTCAAGGGTGTTTCTGTTAGTATGTTTTAATTCTCTAAAAACCTTTCTAAAAATTGTGTTTGCTTTATAGTAACCCAAGAGCCACTGATGTAAAATAACTCAATTTCAAAATATTGGTGAAAAGTGCTGGCCTCAAAATGGAGGCCTCTGGGGAAATTGTAGCCTTGTGGTATTTTGTTTCAGTCCTGAAAACAAACTGAGGATTTGGGTGGTTTTGCAATGAAATATAAGTAATATGAAATGTTAGAAGTATGCCTTCATTCTGAGGTGTCCAGATATTTTTACCAGTGAAGAGAATGGGACTCCTGAAACTCCCTTGGGAACTGGGACCTGGTACTCTCAGTGGAATCCCCGAGCCTCTGATGTTTACGGTGACACTGTAATGGACCACCTCTAAAGTCCTGTTCCAAAAGAATGAACACCTCAAGAAATAGAATGATAATTGGGCCTTATTACTGTTGCTGTGAATTCACATTTTAATCTTAACTGCGTCTTTCCTGCTGCTCTGCTGTCATTTTACTCATCTCTCATTTTCCCCACAGTAGATGTATAAATCTTTTGTGTTCTTTCAGTCCACTCTCAAACTTATTTTATCCTCCTACATTACTAAAACTGATTGAGTTCCTCTCAATGTATGTCTCAAAACTATGAATCCTTACCTACACTCCCCTTTACTTCTGCCTTAGGAAGGAACTGTTTCCTTCCCTTTCCAAAGCATTGGCCTCCACCTATATTTTTTATCTCAGTAAGTTGCTCATTCTCTCACATTTTATTTCATTCTTTTTCTAAATTTATACTGCCTTTCCCCCAGTTTCTACAAACCTATGAATGTCTCCTCTAACTCAAAAGAGAAATTTTTCTTTCTCCTGCTAACCAGAAGCTCCCATCTCTTACCTTCCATATCTACCACACCTGTTCTAAGAGTCATCTGTACTTACTACCTCTGTTCACTTAGTACTCCTTAACTACTTGTCGTGTGGCTTCCATGAGAGAAGGAGGAGACAAGTTGTTAAAAATTATATACTTTGGGATCAAACATAACTTGGTCAAAGCCTGCATTTGCACTTACTTTCTGTGAGGGCTTGGAGAAGTCATTGAATCACTCTCAGTCTTACTTGTTTTGTCCAGAAAATAGGATAATTAAAAACAAGAAAGCCTTTTTTAAAAGAGATGAACTCTATCTGATTTAGTGCCTGATAAATAATAGTCTTTTTAAAAAGAACACACTTGGACACAGACAATAATATGGGTGAAGGTCTGGATGGGGTGGGGTTGGGGCAGGGTGGAGGGGGGGAAGGAGAGACATGAGGGACATCTGTAATACTGTCAACAATTAAATAAACAAACAAACAAACAAACAAATAAATGAAGCACAGTCTCCTGGCATTCAAATGTAGCCAATCTCTCAAAATCCACCAACAACTGCCAGTCACCAAATAAAGTAACTTTTTCTCATTTTTCACCCCTTAGTATTGATGATACTTCTCAGAACTTGTATTATGGTACTAGTACCCTTCCTGTCTGTCTGGTTGTTCTTCTCTCTTCCTCTTTTCACTAAGATTTTTGTCCTCTCCTCATACTCCCTCCCATGGCTTCTGCATTAAGGAGATAATGAAGAATATTAGCCATTTATTTTGTAGAAAGTTCTTGAATTTTAGTTTGTCTGATATTTTCTCATCGTTAGAATATATTTTTGTCAATTATACCACCGAAGTGATACCATTAACTTCTGTTGTTTTGTTAAGGTAGTGCCTTCCAGGTTTCTCAGGTGTGAAGTTACTGTCTTCCCTTTTTAATTAAGAATTATATTTTAGGAAGACGCTTTGAGACTTGTTTCTCATGCTTTTGTCCACTAATTTTAGGATCCATCAGTGATTTCTTACTGCAATAATTATTGCTGTGGTGTTTGCCTATTTTTCTTATTCCTTCAATATTTTTAATTGGAATTCTATTGTAAGGAAGAGCTGTTTCTTCTCTCCCGTGTATTTATTCAATTATTTCTAGCACAGTGGATTTCTAGACACTGATTTTATACTATGAACTATAACCGTTGCTATTATGATTTATTTTGTTGCTCAAATTGGCCCATATTTGACCATTGGAAGCTCTTTCAATATGAGTACTGTGTCCTTTCAAGTCCCTCACCCATTCTTTCATAAGACCCTCTCAATTTTGCGTTTAAACTTCCCCTTTATGTACCCTTTCCTTACAAAAACTAGAATTAATCCTTTCCTATTAGTGAATTAACTTAGACCTAAGTTCATTTGGGTGCTGTAACAAAATACCATAGAGTGAGTAGCTCATAAACAACATTTATTACTCACAGTTCTGGAGGCTAAGCCCCAAGATCGTGGTGCCAACAGATTCGATGTCCGGTGAGAGCTTCCTGGTTCACAGACAGAGCCTTCTTGCTGTGTCCTCACGTGGTGGAAGGGGACAAGCAAGCTCTCTGGGGTCCCATTCATGAGAGCTCTGCCCTCATGACCTAATCACTCCCCAAAGGCCCTATTTTCCAATGCCATCCGGGTTAGAATACCAACATATCATTTGGGGGGATACAAACATTCAGACCATAACACCTTTCCGACTAAATTCATTTCAGGTTCTAGCTGGGAATTTTCTGAAATTTTACTGCATATTTACTCTTCTTATGTCATTTATTATAAACTCCTTTGTTGGGCAAGCGTTTGTCATATTGGTCACATCTCCCCTACCTTGTTTGAAAATCCTTGAGCACAGAATTTATATTTTACTATCTTACTCACCTTTTTATTCATCTTGCACATAGTAGGCATTCAGTAAACATTTGTTAAATAAATGGCTGAGTGGACCTAAAGCTGGGGAAAATCAGATACAGAACTTGTTTCAAATGTTCTAACTGCCACTGGAAGATAACCTGCCTACCTGTCAGAAAAGGCTGTAGCTAAGGACCTTCTGGTAGATTGATCTTAATCAGGCCCTTCTTTCAGTCTAAACCAACACTGCATTGTAAAAACTGCTTCTGGAATTGAGTCTAGCATTAAGGTGCAAGTACCTCTAGCCATTTTGGTCAAATCTTTGAGATTCTTCCCTCACACTGGAAGAAAGATGCAGCTTTTGCCAAAGCTTGGTGGTCAAATGTGTGATTCATAATATATTTTACTTCTTTGGAAGACGAGAGAGAGCACTTCAAAATGTTTTTTGTGTGTGTGGGGGGGGGGTTTTCCCTTTCATGGTTTCAAATACATTTTTTTGTACCAAGAGAGCTACAAGTCTTTCAAATCTTGGTTGGAAAAGAACTAGTTAAGGACAAAGGACAGTATACCTCAGGAAAACAAAGCTGGGACTGGAGGGGTTTTTTATTTGTTTTTTTGGTTTCTTTTGATGTGAAAATAAAAGCCTGACCCTGTAACTGCTTCCCCCCCACACCCAGGTTCTCCCCAGGGGGGCTTGTACCAGAGTTATAGCTCAGTAGTGATTTAGGCTGAGTAGGAAGAGTATCCTCTAAATTTTCTCAGATTGGTTCAGGTCATGGGAAAGACTGACTCTTAGTAGTCCAGGCTGTGCAGTGGGATAATGTGACTAGAGTGGGGGTACAGCCCCAGTCGTCATTTACACAGGTTTCTCTGTCCCCTTCCCTTAGGTGGATCACTTGGATAAGAATGGACAGTGTGCTTTGGTCCATGCTGCACTCCGAGGTCATCTGGAGGTTGTCAAGTTTCTGATTCAGTGTGACTGGACAATGGCCAGCCAGCAGCAAGGGGTGTTTAAGAAGAGCCAGGCCATCCAGCAGGCCCTCATTGCTGCAGCCAGTATGGGTTACACTGAGGTAAGAAAGCAGGCAATAAGGTTTGTTTGGGGTTTTTTCCAATCTGTATATTGAAAGACTAGGAGACCAGGAGAAAAGGGTTGCATTATTGCAAAATTGCCACACTAATTAGTATGAATTAGCTTTTTGATCACTACTTTGAGGAATAGGAAGCATAGACTCCATGAAGCAGTTGAATTCTAACCAAGGTACCTAGAATTATGGGCACAGAATGTGAGAATTGGAAAGGACCTTGGAATTTATCTAATCCAGTTCCTCCCCATCCTTTCACCCCTATTTAACAGACACTGACAGGAGGCTCGAGGGATTATTTATTGAGCTGTGTCCTCATGGATAGGCAGTGTGACATGGGAATAGCACAACATTTAGAACCTCAGAAGGACTAGGTTTGAATCCCAACTTTGCTACTCATTAGCTCTGGACCTTGGGCAATTTACCCATTCTCTTGGAACCTTAGTTTCCCATCAGTAGAGTGAGTCTAATTATTTTTACAAGGCTGTTATGAAAGGTACTTTGTAAACTGTTAAATACTATACAAACGGTATATTTGCTAACTTATTTATTTATGATAGTAATAATATAGTGGCAAAATATATGGAATTGGTAGTATACTAGGAAATGTTAACAATCAGCTGTGGGCAGGAGAGTGAGTAGAACGGGAGAGAGGGAGGGGAAGAGGGAGAGAGAGAAAGAGAGACAGAGACAAGAGCATACATACAGTCATGCACCACCTAACATGTGCCAACTAATGACATTTTGGTCAACGACAGACCACATATATGAGTGTAGTCCTATAAGATCATAACGGAGCTAAAAATTCCTATCACCTAGTGATGTCATAGCCAGTGGTCGGCAAACTCATTAGTCAACAGAGCCAAATATCAACAGTACAACAATTGAAATTTCTTTTGAGAGCCAAATTTTTTGAACTTAAACTTCTTCTAATGCCACTTCTTCAAAATAGACTCGCCCAGACGGTGGTATTTTGTGGAAGAGCCACACTCAAGGGGCCAAAGAGCCGCATGTTGCTCGCAAGCCGCAATTTACCGACCACTGTCATAGCCACTGTAAAATAACCTGTATTACTTGTGTGTGTAGTATGCTAGTGGAAACAAACTTCTATCAGTTGTATAGAAGTATATAGCAGATACAGTTATGTACAGTACATAATACTTAATAGTGATAATAAGTGAATGTTACTGGTTTAAGTATTTTGCATACTATATTTTATCATTATTTTAGAGTGTACACTTTCTACTTATAAAAAAAAAGTTTGGTGTAAAACATTATGCATGTTACTCCACCAGCAGCCTCACTCATCTTGTGTTTATCACCTCACCACTTCTTTGATTCAACCAGTGGATCAAATACATCATTTTCAATTGTGCTTGATTTAAACTCATGTTGTTTTGTTCATTATGGCCCCTAAATTCACTGCTAATGTTGCCAGGTAGAGGGCACATCAAGTGATTGACCTGGAAACAAAATTAAGAGTGCTCACCAGTCAGGCATGCCCCATTCCACTATAGCTTCCATCTTTAAGAACAAGAACTAAACGTCAGAAGTTGTTAAATGGTCTGCTTCATTGAGGGCAACCAGGCTAAAAATTTGAAGAAGGGCTTTTGTCAGACATGGAGAAATTTCTATTGACCTGGAATGTAGATCAGACACATAAGCGTATTCCTCTCAGCACTATGATGATCATGGCCAAAGCAAAATGCTTGTTTGCAATGTTGAAAGAAAAGTCTGGACCCAACTACAATGTTGAATTTACTGCAAGCTCTGGGTAGCTTAAATGATTCAAGAATCATTATTTGTAATGCAGAAGTGAGTGGTGAGTCTGTGAGTGCTGATGTGAAAGCATCTGAGGAATTTTTGGGAACTCTAGATAAGCTGATTGTGGAGGAAAATTACTTGCCAGAATTTCAATATGGACAAAACCTCCCTATTCTGAAAGGGATGCCTGAAAGGACTTTCATACATAAGGAGACCAAGTCACTGCCAGGTTTCAAGGCTCTTAAGGACAGGATAACAGTCTTGCCTGGGGGCAATGTTTCAGGCTACAAATTGAAAGAAACCCTTTTTGACCTGGCACAGTAAGATACCACTTCAAGCATATCAATATGCAGACACTGGCAGTGTACTACAGGAGCAAATAAAGTCATGAATGACCAAGTTCCTCTTCCAAGATGCCCTCCTGAATTACTATGCCAGCAAAATGTAGAAGCATCACATCCCTTTCAAGATTTTGCTTATTGTAGATAATGATGCTGGACATCTTCCTTTTATTGGTGATCTTCATCCCAATATCAAAGTGGTGTTTTCCCTCCAAGCACCACCACTTTGATCCAGCCAATGGATCAAGGAGTTACAGCAGCGTTTAAGGCCTACTGCCTAAGGAGGACCTTTGCCCAGGCTGTTGCTGCAAGTTGTCGAAGACACCGGGGCACTTCTGGAAGGATCACAGTGTCTATGGCTGCATTAAGACCTTTGCTTTGGCTTGGGGTGATGTAACCAAGGAGTATGTAAATGGCATCTGGAAGAAGACACTCAAGAGGTTTGTCCCTGATTTCAAAGGATTTGCCAAGGATGTGAAGGTTGCAAAAATCAACAAGGCTGTGGCTGAGATGGCAAACACTTTAACCTGGATGTGGATGATGATGAAATTGAGGCGCTCCTAGGGGTAGTTCCTAAGGAACTGACTAATGGGGAGTTGTTGGAACTAGAACAGGAATACATAACTGAAGAAGAGGCAAGAGAAAAGGAATTGCAGAAGAAAGAGAAGAAGAATCCCTAAGAAAAGTAATAGCTTTTGAAGACCTCAATAAGCTCCTTTAAAAGTTTGAAAATATGGACCATAACACCAAAAAATTTTTCATTAATAGAGCAGTATCTGCTTATAGGCAAATTTATGGTGGAAAATAAATTTTTTTTAAAAAGACCACCGTGGACTTATTTCTGAAAAGAATGACAAGTCCTCAAGAAGAGCCTCAGGCAGGTCTTTCAGGGTGTGTTCCAGAAAAAGACATTGTTCTCATAGGAGATGACAGCTCTATGAATGTTATTGCCCCTGAACACCTTCCCAAGGTACCTAGAATTATGGGCACAGAATGTGGGAAATGGAAAGGACCTTGGAATTTATCTAATCCAGTTCCTCCCCATCCTTTCACCCCTATTTCATCCCTGTTTCACTCCGGAGGGCAAGTTGTGGAGGTAGAAGACAGTAATTGTGATGATCCTGACCCTGCGTAGGCCTAGGCTAAGGTGTGTGTTTGTGTCTTAGTTTTTAACAAAAAAAGTTTTAAAAATACAAAAATTTAAATTTTAAAAATAGGAAAAATCTTATAGAATAAGGACATAAAGAAAATATCTTTTTTATTTTTTAAAACTTTTTTTTATTGTTTAAAGTATTACAAATAGTAGTACATATGTCTCCTTTTTTATTTTCCCAATTTGTGCAGCTATACGATGTCTTTGTGTTTTAACCTAACTGTTAATACAAGAGTTAAAAGTGTGTTTTTAAATTACGAAGTTAAAAAGTTACTGAAGAAAAAAAATTTTTTAATTTGGTATAGCCTAAGTGTATAGTGTTTATAAAGTCTACAGTAGTGAGGCCCTAGGCCTTCACATTCACTCACCACTCACTCACTGACTCACCCAGAACAACTTTGAATCCTGAAAGCGCCATCATGGTAAGTGCCCTGTACAGATGCACCATTTTTTTTATCTTTCATTTTGTATTTTTACTATACCTTTCCTATGTTTAGATATACAGATACTTAATATTGTGTTACACTTGCCTGCAGTATTCAGTACAATAATGTGCTGTATAGGTGTGTAGCCTAGGAGCAGTAGGCTATACCATATAGCCTAGGTGTGTAGTAGGCTATAGCATCTAGGTTTTTGTTAAGTGTACTCTAGGATGTTCAGGCAAAGACAGGATCGCCTAATAACACATTTCTGAGAACATGTCCCCTTCATTAACTAATGCATGACTATACTTAAATTTATTATAAATTTTACTGATACAAAGAACATGTAGTACACAGTTTACAAGTGATAATGAGCACAATACTCTTAATTGAATGCTAATGTGGATGTTTGCTAAATTGGTGTCATAGCCAACCTAGCGAGTTGGCTATCATGCAACTCCACCATAATTTTATAAATGGAATTTGTACCCCAATTTACCCAATAATTTTATTGTCATTAAATCTGATATGTGACCTGTTGTTAAACTACTACTTGCCCTCATGCAAATTATGTTCTTAAAACTGGAAGTTCTTTCAGCTTTAGCACTAAATCAAATCCTGATTTGTAATGTTTGCCAGTTTCAGGGTGTAGATACTCCTTCCATGGCCGATTTCAAGCTACCAATGTGACATCACTGAACACAAAGCTGTGGAGATGTACACAGTAGCACACCATTATGGAATATTTTCATCATACAGACATAGTCGATATAAATCACTTCAAGAGCATAAATAATTGTAAAACAGTTAAATCAGGAAATTACAAGATTTTATTTTTTAACTTTTGTTTTAAATATAATTTAATTGTGATTTAACTTTTAGTAAACATCTTTGTTTAACACTGGGCTTGCAAAAGTCCCGAAAATTTAAAGTTCGGCTTTCATGGGCCAGTACCAGTCAGCTCACCACTGCATGAGTTGCTTCAGTGATACAGCTACCCTATCAACTGACCTAACATGTCACCAAGGGAATATTAAGTAAAACTGGAATTTTATTATCTCTATAAGACTTTTTAAAACTCTTTCTACAGCCAGATTTCTGGAAACAGAGCTGTCACTTTCCTTTCTAATTAGCAGCCATTCCCCCATGTCCTCAAAACAGTCCTTATACTTAAAGGAGATAATCGCTCTGCTCTGAAGACCTCAAGCCCTAAGGTTGTCCAAATTTATTTTATGTTTTGTTTAGTGATTGGTTTTTCTGTTTATTTATTGGTATTTTTATTGGGAGGATGAAGGGTTGCTTCTTTAAGTTAAATATAAGAAATACGTAATTTTTAAAAATCACATGCTATGTAAGTGAATTGTGTTCAGAGAAGCATGTAAACTGTGCCTGATAGGAACAAATGCACATCATGGCAGCTTCGGGTTTCTTTGCTAGGCCAGGCACTTCTGTTTCTTTTGTGTGCAAGAGATTTCATAACACTTGTGTCATCCAAGTAGCTTTCAAACCTCACAGGCTCATGTCAGTAGCATAGTTTTCCACCTGAAGTTGAGCTGACACAACTTCTTGTTTCAGATTGTCTCCTACCTACTTGATCTTCCAGAAAAAGATGAAGAGGAAGTGGAGCGAGCACAGATCAACAGCTTTGACAGTCTCTGGGGAGAGACAGGTACATGTCATGGACATCACTCTCTTCTCTCGTGTATGTGTTGTATGTGTGCAGAGGTGTTCTCTGCATCACCCACCCTTGTTTTTTCTCTGGCATACCTTAGGCACCTCTCTGGTGGCTTTTGTATTGGAGACCAATTCAGCTGAAGTAAGAAGTCAAGCAATTTCCCTCTTTCAATTCTCCTTCCCTTTGGATTCCCCATACCATTAGCACCAGAGTCTACTTTCAAACAAAACTTTCCCCTGCTCTTGTTTCCAAATACTTTTAAAAGACTGAAAGTTTCCTTAAAATGTGCCAAACCAGAGCAGAAAATAGTTGTGGCCTTTCTCTTTTTTGATGTTATTCTTGTAACAGTTAGGAATAAATAATTCTCCCATCAAAATAACTCTCTTCACCTGTATTTATAAACCAGGAGATTACACTTTTATCTACGACTCTGGCTTCACCAAGTGCTATGGCAGAATGGTACCTGACACAGTATGAGTCAAGTTGGTCTTGGGGGGCAACATGAAGGTGCCATCCTGTAAAGTGCAGCTACATGCCATCTGTCTGTCTGTAGCAAAGTGATTTCTGTGTTGCTGGGTATTTACTACATAAACAGAAGCCTCTTCCTTGTGACCTTTGTAGGAAATGATTATTGTCTTTCCCCCAAGTCTAAACTGCAACATCTGGAGAAACATTAGTAACCTCCTATGTGTTTTTATGGAACCAGGCAATGAAAACTGTAGAGTCACCACAGATATGTGTCATTTTTGCCACAAGGAAACCAATATTGAGATTGCCAAGTTAGGGAGAATATTTACCAAACAAGAAGGCTATGTGTTTTGCTTAGAGTCAGAGTGTTATTAAAAATAAGAAAAGATACTTGAATTCATTTAAAATTTACAATCACCTACTGAATTGCAATGTTTCCATCCATGGCAAAAATCTTACATAGGTTTCATGGCTTCTTTAACATTATGTAAAATGGTCCAAAGCCCAGGAATTTGCTTCTCAAACAGTCCCTCCCTCTGTAAGAGCCAAAGGTAGCAGATGCCAGGCAGCTGCAGCTTAAGAGCCTGTGACAGATTAAAGGAAAATGTGCAGCTGGAAACAGCTGTTGTCTTTGGGACCCCACCCTGAGGGAAGCCAGAGGACAGACTGGGGGGAGAGACTGGCCAGGACATCAGCAGTCCTGGAGTACGCATGTTGTGAGCTAGAGATGCAGAAGGGACATATTGGTTTACTGCTCCTATCAGCAAAGCCTTCCCCAGCACAGTGCTGCCATCCCTCCCAGCAGACTCCCGTGGTCAGACCACGCACATATAACCACAGGGAAAACAAAAAAGTAGTGGCTAATGGTGATAATGGATAGAAATTACAAGACTAACACATTCTAGTTGTGTATTTAAAAGAATTACTAAAAATGTTCAAGAAGGGTGTAAACTAAGCGGAAGACATTTTTATCTATACGAATCGCTTATTAGAATAAAACTTTTTGGTCTCAGGACTTTTAAAACATTTCATACTTTAATTATGCAGTAAAGTTTGTTACATTGTCTTACACTATCATATCTCAAGATTGTGAAAACTCAAAGCTTCGAGTCAGTTTGATTATAATCAGAATTGTGTTTAACATGATATTTATATGAAATAGTTTCAGCATTAGAAACATAAAATGTTATTTAAATATGGCATAGAATGAAATACATTTGCAGTATAATTTATAGACCTATGAAAAGTTATTTGACCTTAGAAAAATTTGCGGGAAATTACATCTTTGCTATGTAAAAATGTTCTGACAACCCACCAAAAACTATGAGTTGCTTTTCTTTCTATAGTGATGGAACTAAGTAAACATGTTCCTTTCTAACTTATACCACATAATCATTTAAAATTTATAATGATCCATTGAATTGTGATGTTTCCTCAAAAGACAAAATCTTATATGTTTCCCTTATATAGGGAATGAAGGTCTATGATCTGCAGTCAGCTGGTTGACTGCAACCCTGTTCTAAACAACATAATTTATCCCTGAGGAAAATATGATGGTCATGATGTCTTCAACAATCTGTACCACTTTACTACATTGAATCTAAGACACCATTAACTATAAGAAACTATATAATCAATACATTTTGTGCCAGTACAAAAAACAACAACCTCTGCCAGTTAAACTGGCACAATTCTTTATTATCTAATCAATCGTAAGAGGGATTTCAATTCAGAAGTGTGAAATGTGAAAGAAAAAAGCGCACCTTAGAATCAGTGAACTATTGAGGTGCAATTTTTACATGTCAGATTTTCTAAAAGCAGATCACCAGAATATCCTTGTTGCCTTTGTCCCCATTTTGCAGCCTCTTATCCATCCAGGTAGCATCTTCCTACATCCAGCTTTCACCCTCTGGCTGACCCTTCCCATCCCACAGGGTTTTCACATACTTTTTATGGAACAACACAGAAGAAAAGCAATTAGGGTAGCAAGATTATCACCACTTCCTCTTCTCCTTTGTCTTATGGGCAAAAACTAGGACCAGCATTAAAAGCTTCTAGCAACTCAAGGGCCTGAGCCATCCCATGGCCCAAAGGAAACCAGTTCCCAGAGTAAACAAGATACCCTCATTCATGCCTTCATCATCTCTTGCCTAGGTTATTGCAAATACATCCTAACTGATCTTCTTGTCTGTAGCCGCACCCTTTTGTGATTCATCTCCCAAATTTCAGCCAAAGCAATCTTTCTGAGCCACAATCTGTTCATGTCACTTTCCTGCTTCAATGACCACCTGTCACATTAATTAAGGTATTTAATGTAGCATTAAAAGACCAGTCATGATCTCTAGCTTCATCTATTGCCTCTCTCTCCAGTTACTCCATATACAATAAACATGCTATTTCCTACCTCATTGCCTTTATACATTATCTGCCTGTGCCTAACATGCCTCCTCCTTGCCTTTGAATGCCTGTAAGTCTCCTATTTCTCTTTCAGCATCTAGCTCTTCCCAAACACTTCTTCCCCTGTGACACCTCCATACAACCAACCTCCATGGACTTATTTCTGTTGTACATATCACACTGTATAGTAATTTATTTGTTTGTCTGTGATTCTTACTGAACCATGAGTTCCTTAAGAGCAGAGACGGTGTCTGACAAGTAGCTCAATAAATGTTTAATTAATGTTTTGGATAGCAGTGATCAGTGTTTGTCTCACAACCACCCCCTCCCGTTGGTCTTACATGACCTGTCTGCTGCACTCTTTCTAGGTTGAAAAAAAAACAAAGAACCATTTGCTTCGCTGCATTCTATTTAGTGTCAGCATCCCATCCAAGCAGACTGGCTTTTCCCCAACTCTGAGCTGTATCCTGTCTGCCTCTTCATACTCCTTAGATTTTTCCATTTGGAAAAGGACCATTTATGTCAGATAATCTCATCAGATGCTGACAAGCTAGCGAGCAAATTTTGTTACTGGTCTCTAAGGAAGAGGTTTGGCTCTAAACTGTTGTGCTTGCGCTGAGAATCAGTTCGTTGTTTTTATAGAACTGGCTTTACCTTAATCTTTTTTCTTTTTTTTCCCCCCAAAGAAGTTTTAACCGTCTTTGATAAGACTTCTATAAAATCCAGCCAAAGCAACTCCTTGCTTTTGGATTTTGAAAAGCACAGATCCCATTTTACATAGTTGTGTTGCTCTGAGATGAAATTGGCCAGCTGTGTTAATGACCATGTCCAGCTATCAGCTTTGAGATATGAATTCCTGCCAAATTACATCATAACCTAAGAAGATACAACAAAGAAAAAGGCCAAATGAAACATTCCCTCTCATAAATGTGCAATCCAGTGGGTTGAAATGAACCAACCAGAGCAATATAACTCCAGGTTAGAGTGGACAGTATAAGTTTAGTTTTTAAGATGGGCCCTGGTTATGCATGTCAACTGTATTCTGTGAACTGGCATCATTGCTGAAAGGCTGATTCTGAAATCCTGTGCATATTTTCTCCAGGGCATTATAAATTCTTTTGTGAAAAATAATATATTTGTCCCCCTTTTCCCATACACAGGATATTAAAAGGGAAGTTTGCTGCAACCCTGTCACCTACCCAGTAGCTACTTTAAATGAGATCAGAACATGGGAGTTAGAAATTTTCCAAATTATTTGTTTTATGTACCAACAAGGTGATGCTGTGATTCCTCACAAGTATCTAACTCAGTCAAGTTCTTTTCCCCCCCAGCTTTACTGAGATATAATTGATATATGACATTGTGTAAGTTTCAGGTATACAATGTTATAATGTCCATTCAAGTTCTTAAACTGCTCTGGTGTTCTGACCCAAGAACTAAAGTGTGTTGTTTCTGAACTATTAGAAATATAAACTTGAGAAAGAGGGATGATTGCTTTGATTTTGATTTGAAGAATAAGAGACAAAATTTATTTATCAAGTCAATAGTCAGACCCATCAATACCTGTACACATCCCTTGGTGGTTTAGAAATGACCCTCACCCCAGGTAGGACCACACCACTTCCATCTGTGAGGAACAGGACAGAAACAATGTTAGGACCTCTCAAATAAAACGGAAAGTGCACATAGGACAAGGCATAGATGCATCTAGTTTGAGTGAATGTATCTTCTAAAATTTCCCTTCTTAAGCCCTTCTTATCATTGAGGAAGGAAAAGATTACTTGAAGGTTTATCCTGGTGGAAATTACAGGTCATCTTGGTTTTGCACATGAGCCAGTTGTGGATAAATTTGGCCAAGCCCAAAGACAAAATGCTATAACTTACACTTCAAAAAGACTATAAATGACCATTTGATTTGAATTTCCATTGCTTTCCTCATTAGATACCAACTGTATCAAAGACCATAAACAAAGAACAGCAGCAAGGAAAGACCGTTTAAGTTTCTTCCTGTTGTGTCCCTTATACTCACTATAGCTAATTTCTATCTGTGACTCCATCTTTATATTCACTAGAAAAGAGCCTTTGTCACACCTCCCATCTTGACTATTACCTTGAACACTTCTGATCCTCATATAAAAATGGTTGCAGATATACTAGAAATGTCTGTCTCAACTAATGAAGGAAAGGAATAAAAACTGGCCCAAGGCCCGTGGACTGCAATTTCTAACTTTGATTCTTGGGTTTAAGGGCCCAAGAACAAATGGCCAGAGATTGTTCCTAGCTAATTCTAAAAACAAGACCTTACTCTGCAAAGGTCCTTCTCCCTGCATTCCAGCCACACACAGACCAGTAGAAGATGTGTAGCTAGGAAGAGGTACTAAAAAAAGAGTCAGGGTAGGAAAAAATAAAATGAAGTAAGTTTGATCAAAGGTGATTTTTCAGTAAATGTGTTCTTATAATTGTTTCTGAATATTATAAATAAGCCCATTTAAATGTAGTTGTACTCATTTAAATTTTCATGACAAAAGTAGCTAAAATCATTATTCTTGGAGGTAAAGTAGCAGTTATATTAATCAAACACAGATATACTGCCATGTTTAACACACAGGATTAGAGATTGCAAGAGCCACCTGTTTTCAGTCTGTGTTCTCTGCCCTTAGCCCTGACAGCTGCAGCCGGAAGGGGCAAACTGGAGGTATGCCGTCTGCTCTTGGAACAAGGGGCAGCAGTGGCCCAGCCAAACCGTCGAGGGGCAGTGCCCCTATTCAGCACTGTTCGCCAGGGCCACTGGCAGGTAAGCAGGGCATCTACTTCCAGGACCACGGGCAAGAGTGAATTCTAGGTGGGAAGTTCTGATGCATAGAGAGAGGAAAAAAAGAAAAACAAAATTTGAGTTGCCCAGCAATCATCACGTTTGAGAACTTGGGTGTTTGTTATTAATATTCCACAGTTGAGAATATGTCAAAAAGTTAACATTCAAAATCATCTAGATTGTATAGAAAGACTGGCTACTTTTGGCCTGGTCGTAGAATTGCCTTTTTCCAGAGAACATTTCACAGTATCCACAAGTTCTTGGGGAGGTTCATATCTCAACAGATCCCTGCTAACCACTTATTTCCAGGAGTCTGAGATTTGCTAAAAGAAAATGTGGTGTATATAAATTTTAGTTATGCGGTCTTTCCAGATGTTTGGCTTCTGGTTAAATGCTAATTTGTACACTTAGGATGGAAAAGAAAGCATATTGGTAATAATCCTTTTCAAAGTGCTTGAGTAGAAAAAAGCCTGTAGAAGCCAAACAGTGCTAAAGAGTTGAGACTCTATAGTATTCAGTTCAGTCACAAATACTCACTGCAGGCAGCTTTGCAACTTCTAGAGGTCAATAAAATGGCACTGACACAGGAGGTGACTTGTGTTGGAGCTTAGTTATGGGATTGCTTAGTCCACATCTTGGCCATTATTATCTTAAATTTTTTTTTTTTTTTACTTAGTGGCTGAGTTGAGCATTCAGAGTTGAATTCTTCAGAGTTAGCTGTCCCTACAAGAGTCAGATCAAATCACATGGTACAAGGACTGTGGAACTTGAAGGGGTGCTTGCAGTGGAAAGTTATGTGGGGGTTCACACAGTGTCTGGGATAGCATGCCTGCGTCTGCTCAGCAGCTCTTCCTGGACAATTGGCTCCTGTTTCTCTGAACTTGCAGATAGTTGATCTTTTGCTCACCCATGGAGCTGATGTCAACATGGCAGACAAGCAAGGTCGGACTCCCTTGATGATGGCTGCTTCCGAAGGCCATCTGGGAACTGTGGACTTTCTACTTGCACAAGGTTAGTCCTGGGCTGCCAGAGCTGGATGGTCAGTGCCCATAATTTCCAGTGATGGATTCCAAGAAATGTTAAGAAAGAAATTATTAATCCTTGTGGCTTGAGGGATCTTTAGTGTTCTAACCAAATTAACATATTCAAACTCTTAAGTTAAAGAGTTTGAAAAATCACCAAATCTTTGCATTTTAATATATAGTCAATAAGTGGTCATCTTCCAGGGATTGTATTTTGCAGTCTTGCACAACTAATATTTTTCTTATATCCAAAGAAGGCAGCTGGAGACTAAGACAATTGCTGACCATGGTACCCTATTGGAGGACTCAGGATATTATTACCCTCCTCTTGTAATAAATGCCTTTTGATATTTACCAACATTCACGTATTCCTGGTGAATGGGAAATAAGTTAAAGGATTCACACCACCATCAAAATATTTCAGATTCCTTTTGATTGCTATGACCTCAGTTACCTGTGCAGAACAGTTACCTGTGGGGAGTGCTGGTAGGCCTCTGCAGTGGAAACGCTGGGATCACTGCTGACTCTGCACTACTATCTAGTGGAACTTGAGCATTTATTTGAATGAAGCAGGAGGTAGTGTGATTGTGACTGGTCTTAATGATTCCATTCTAGTTAGCTTCTCCTATTAGTAAACTGGGCCAAAAACATCTATCCATAAGCACATACACTTCAAGGAAACCAACCTCCTGAAGAATCACGCCCAAGTTGGAGCAGCTAAGGGTAATTGAGTTAGGACGAAGAGGTTTCTTCTAAGATTTTAAACTACAACTTGGTCAAACTCTTACTGGATCTTTAGCTGTATCTTCCAAAGAAGATTTGTATCCACAACCTCAGGCTCAAAAGGTGGGGTCAGAATCAGAGAACTGGTCTCCCCGCGTGCAAAGAGGTTCTTGCTTCCTCAGTACAAGCTACCAAACAAGTCTGGTTTCATGAGATCTCTTCTCACTTCTGCTTAGAGGAGTTGGTTGAGGAAGTGGGATGTGCCTAGATTCCCAGGATAAGATGTGGCAGGAGTAAATGTCTCAGGACAACCCAAGTCTCCTGGAAAGACAGGAGCTCTTCAGCCACTGATGACCTTGAGGTAACTGCACATTCCAATAGAAGATCATCAGGCACAGATTCCAGCAAGTTCTTCTCCCTTAACCGCTGCAGAGATTCTGATCTTTGTACTATTTAATTTTTCACACTTAAATCAGAAACTTTTACTAAATCAACAAATTCTATGAATAGTTACTTAGCCCATGTTATTTGTAGAATTCTATGCCAGGAACTGTAATTTTTTAAAATTAATATACTATAATCTGTGCCCCTTCAGAGGATCCATAATCTGGTAAGGAAGGGATGAAACAGAGATAAATAACTACCTTAAAAAGCAGAGAATCCTGAGTTCTCTGGTAAAGTTATTTGAGTTAGAATAGGACAGACTTTGGAATATGAATAGGAAAAATGTTCTGTGCTAAGGAAGGGGGAGTAATGTAATTGAAAGGTGAAGAAGGAGGAACAGTACACAACAGGTTTGGGGAAATAGGTAAGTTGTCCAGTGAAGTACATGAGTGCTGTTGAGAAATAAAATGGAAAGCATATGTGCAAAGAAATGGAAAAGGAGCAGATTAAAAGAGTTTGGATTTAATTCTAAAGGCAGTGGGGAGCCTTTCAAGATTTTTAAAAAGGGAATTTATGCTAGAGTTGTGCTTTTAAAAAAAAAAAAGTCACTCAGGCAATAATGTGAATAGATTTGATGAAGGAATTATAGGGATCCATTAAGAAGCCATTGTAGTAGAATGGATGAGAGGTAATGAGACCCTAATCCAGGTGCAGTAGCTGTTGGAATAGAACAGAAGGGCCAAATGCAACAATGATTTTGATATAAAGATTGATTGCATTTAGGAAATTAGGAGGAGGGGTTGACGATAACTCCAAAGTTAGAAGATGGTTGTTTGGGAGAACTGTTAGTCTTATTAACTGCAAGGGGGAAAAGAAAGAGGAGGAAAATTACAAATTGAATTTTGGGTTTATTTCATATGTATCTCCTTTTAACTTCTTAAATTCCAACTTTTCTTAATTTTAGAAAAATCAATTTATCTATAATTTATATCCAGATTCTTCTTATCCAGTTTTTTTCACCGCTGGAGGCTCTGTCCAGGGAATTTATAGATGTTGTATCTAAGAAAACTCTTGGATTCTGTCTCATATTCAAAATCATTCCATGGTAGAGTCAATATTTTTATTGTTATTTTTTTAATCCTCACCTGAGGACATGTTTAGAGGAAGGGAGAGAGAGAGAGAAACATCAGTATGAGAGACATCGATGTTCATTGATGAGTTGCCTTTCATATGTGTCCCAACAGGGATTGAACCAGCTACCTTTCAGTGCACAGGACATGCTCAACCAACTGAGCCATTCCAGCTGGGCAGAGTTGATGTTTTAATTTCAGAATGTACCATTGTGAAAAGCTAACCCAGAACATTTATGTGTTAGAGCTGTGGTTCCTTCCAGCCCTTCGTCCTGCTATGGGAAGCCACAAAGTGGTTATCTGACCTCTAGGGATACACAGGTAGCTGCTGAGTAGACTTGAGCTGGCTGTGGCAGGTCCTAAGCTTGGTCTGACATATGAATCCTGGTCCTGGTGAGGGGGAAGCCTGGAAAGTGTCCCCTGTGCAGTAAGTTGATCTCTAATTTAGTGAGTATGACGTGCCAGCTGTGTGAAAAGAATTATCTTAGGTTCCCTTTGAAACTAGCAAGGAAGTAATAGGCTCTTTGCCATCCAGAAGCTTACAATTTAAGCTGAGAGCCAAGTGTATATTGAATTTTAGCCTAATTACAAAATGTGTCAATTGAGCTTGATCTTTACAGATGAAAATAGACATTCTGTCAAGGAGTTTATACTATTATAAATGAAAACGTTCACTGAGTTCAGAAAACATTCATTGAGAATTTAAAAGATTAACTACAGAATAAGGTGACATGATAAGCAGATTCAAGAGGAAGTAACAGTGAACCACAAGAAGCTTGAAGATGGGGATTGGAGATGGTTCCTAGGAAATGGGCAGAAGTGAGGCGACTCGTGGGGAGAAAAAAGATATTCTGCACAGGGAAGCGACATAACCAAAATTGAGGGTTCAGGAACATTTATGGGAGATTCTAGAGGCAGTGAGTACATCCATTTTGCCAAAGTAGAGGATTCTCACAGGGAAGTAGGAAACTAAAGAACAGAGGGTATGCTTGGGATAGATTGTGGAGGACCTGGAGTGCCCAGTAAAAGAGCTGGACTTTCTTCTCTTTCTTCTAACAGCTTGTAGGATCGATTTTTTTAACAGTTTTTATTGAAAGGTAACTCACAGGCCAGAAACAAAAGCTGTGCTTCGGCAGAATGTACGCCGTAAGTTCAACACTCCCTTCTGCTGTTAATTTTCATGTTTCCTCAGCCCTGCATTATACTTGCTCTCATAGGTGCCTCCATTGCTCTGATGGACAAAGAAGGGTTGACAGCCCTCAGCTGGGCTTGTTTGAAGGGTCATCTCTCTGTAGTACGTTCTCTGGTGGATAATGGAGCTGCCACAGACCATGCTGACAAGAACGGCCGCACCCCATTGGATCTGGCAGCTTTCTATGGTGATGCTGAGGTGGTGAGTGTCTTTAAACAAACTTCACAGTGGTAGGGATAGGGGAGTGTTCCCTGTGCAATAACTTGATCTCTAATTTAGTGAGTACGACGTGCCAACTGTGTGAAAAGAATTATCTTAGGTTCCCTTCGAAACTAGCAAGGAAATAATAGGCTCTTTGCCATTCAAAGCTTACCATTTTAAGCTAGAACCAAGTGTATATTGAATTCTCCATCCATAATGCTATCTAGGGTTGAGGGTTGCGTGTGGTGATTCCTGATATAAAGTTCTTGGAGGTATACTTTAGAGGACAGAAAATTTCAAAACACCACTAAAGAAGCATATAGTATGGCCTAAAATACCATGGCTCAGTCTGGTTCAGACCAGCAGTTGAATAAAGGGCAGGCAGCAGCCAGAACCCTTGGTGGAGCTGAACCATTGCACTTATGTTAACTGCTCTGCTTGATCCATGTGCTAGGTCCAGTTCCTGGTGGATCACGGGGCCATGATCGAGCATGTGGACTACAGCGGAATGCGCCCGTTGGATAGGGCAGTGGGGTGCCGGAACACTTCAGTCGTTGTCACTCTTCTGAAGAAAGGAGCCAAGATAGGTAGGAGAAAGGAAGAAGGTGCTGGCCATCTGTGCCCAGAGGCCAGACTGGTCCAGTGGTCTGGCTGCCTTGGGTGTTTGGTGTGAGTGTATATAGTTTCCCCTCTGCCCTGGCCCAAATATTGTCCAAGTGAACAGGAAGGCTCTTGGCCCAGAGAAAGCCATCTGAGCCGTGGTCTACACTACTACGAGTAAAATCACATGGTTCTCTGCCATGCCCCTTGTAGCCTTACCCAGGAGGCTGCTCTGAACCTTCAGCACATCTTAGTGCTAGTGCCTCTATGTCAGCCCCACCCTGTGAGCATCCTGGATCCCTGCACGGCCGTGAGCCTTTGCTTCCCTTGCTCTGTATGTGCTTCAGACTCTTAAGTCCCTGCTGCTGCTGCCCCATTCGCTCCCCACCCACAGACCTGTAGACAAGGGTTGGCTTATATGCTGGCTTTTTTGCTGCCTGCCTCTCACTGCTGCTTTTTCCTTCTTTTTCACCTTCATCCATTTTTTTTTCCTCTCCTACAACTTTTTGTTTTCTCCTTTCTTTGAAGGTTGTCAGACGTTACCGAGTCGCCCACGAGGTATATTTCACCGCTGTCAGCATCAGGCGTGGTCTGATGGCTTGGTCAGCTTTGCCTTCTCCTCTTTGATTTAGCCTGCATGAGTTCCCCACACCTCTAATCTTTTAATTTACTTCACCTTAAAAGAAGATTTTTTTAAATGACTGTTGTAGAGAATAACTTGAACTTTTCATAACTAACCCTGAAAAGCTTAGTTGGTAAATAATTCAGGCATCTGTAAACTAATCAGTTTAACCTTTTCTTTCTCTTCGGGGGTAAAATAGTCCTCAATAATGTTGGCTTGTCTCATGTCTGTCTGACAGTGGGACTGTGCTCCTGGTACCCAGTAAATCCAGGAGTCCTACTCAATACTTACAAATTAAGGGAGCTTTTAGAATCTTGAATGGTTTCCCTCTGCAAAGTACATATTTAAATATAATAAACTAAATAGTTGGGGCCTTTGAGTCCCAGATTCTAAAGTAAATTTCTCTTTTTGGATGTTTAAAATCTTATAGTGGCATTTAATGTAAACCCTTTCTCCCAATTTTTTTTTTTTATTTAAAATAACTCCAAACTAAGCCATTGCCTGCCCAAATACAGTATGCAGACTTTGCTGCCCTCGTGTGGTACAAACTCAGTTCAGATATTCTTATTTTAAGGTGAATACAGTCCAGTGCAGCTTCTAGGCAGTGGGAGTCATTAAGATACTCCCAAGTCCAAAAGATGAGGAAATTCTTGTGGAGCAAGTTGTTCTCTCAGCAGAAATTCCCCCAGGATGTTTTTTTCACCTAGCTTCCTACCACCCTTACATTGTATGAGTTTTTTACCCATCATGCATCCTGTACACTACAGGTCCAGCCACATGGGCGATGGCCACCTCCAAACCAGACATCATGATCATCCTGTTGAGCAAGCTGATGGAAGAGGGGGACATGTTTTATAAGGTGAGGGGAAGAAGGAACGAAGTATCCTCAAAACAGCCACTGACTTTTCTACATATGGAACCTACCGAAGTCTTGACAGTTCTCATCTTTGGTCCTAGAGACAAAGGGAAAATGTCATCCCTCCGTGCCCAGATCATAAGTTGAAAATCCAGGCTTTTCACCTTCTCAACAAGAGAGCAAGAATAGCCTACACATGCCTGTAGCTGATCAACCTAAAGACCTAGTTTAACCACTATTAGGCAGTTACATAGATTCTACATGGAATCTGCTAAGTGGGACCTGAAAATTCATGGGACAAGTCAAAGTAAAATAATGTAGTGCACATATTTTCACTCCATAGAAAAGAGTATTGATCTTGTCTTTCATATTTAATGTATACATAGATTTAAGAGTCTATAATAATAATTTATCAATATCTCTGAGTAAGATAAGACAACCAAGACAGAGAACAATTAGAAGATTTGCTTGAAGTCACTCATTGAATGACAGTAACAATAAAAAGAATGGAGTCTTTTTGTACTCACAACTCAAGCTGAGGGCTCCATGTCCTCCTAACAAACGCTCATGGCCTATAGGAAGTCCCTTAAGAACATTCCATGTCAGAATTACTGTGTTGTGTTAAGATTAGCTGAATCGTCTTCTCCTGAAGGTAAACAAACACAAATCCAGCCCAGCTTTGGGCACTGGGCCTCACTGAGACGTCTCTAGGCCCTGGAGATGACTGTATGTACACTCCCACCTCAGAGTAAGGAGTGCACAGAGTTCCTGGGGACAGAGTTGTATTTCCTGGGGAACTTTGAGTGAGACTCATGATAATCTAAGACTCTTAGCCCTCTAGGAAACTTGAGTCCTGACCCAACCATGATTTCACATAACTTCAAGGAAGGACCTCTTTTACTGTCATATTTATGGACCTGAGAATGGCATTCCTCAAGAATCTAAGCCCTGGTTATAACATAACTTCTGATAGTCTAAGACAGTGGTCGGCAAACTGCGGCTCGCGAGCCACATGCGGCTCTTTGGCTTCTTGAGTGTGGCTCTTCCACAAAATACCACAGCCTGGGCAAGTCTATTTTGAAGAAGTGGTGTTAGAAGAAGTTTAAAAAATTTCACTCTCAAAAGAAATTTCAACTGTTGTACTGTTGATGTTTGGCTCTGTTAACTAATGAGTTTGCCGACCACTGTTCTAAGACAAGGAGTCCTGCCTCCTAATGAGAATGGGCAGAGCTACTACTGGTCCCCCCCAGAATCCTACCTTAGAAGACTCCAAACCTCTCCTTAATGAGAGGTGCTACAGAAAAAATCAGAGATAGGGATTCCTGGTAAAGTTGCAGCTGTACAGAAAGATTAGAGTGGATAAAGATTAGCTAGAGGAATGGGGGTGCCTCCTGCATCATTCTGGGCTCAGCGTGTAGACTTTCAAATACAAATTGTAAGAAAAGTTCAAGGCTTCTGTGACCAGGTCCCTAAGTTGATCATAGATTTGCTTTATCATGGGAAATCCCTCCTACATAGTCAGATAGAATCACAAACTCTGTACTTCCCTTCTCTACTATCACCTTACCCATGTTTTTTCCAAAAAACGGGGCAAACTGATTGATATTATTTTATGCCATGAGAGTAGGGAACCAGCAACTAGATTGTTTTAGCTCCTGCATCCTTTGTGAGGAAGAGAATGACCTCTTCTAGAGGACTGGCAAGGTGGAACATCAAACAAGGAAAGAATTTTCCAGATAAGCAAAATTCAGGAAGTAGTCATTTTGGTGTACTTGAGACTAGGAAATATGTGTTGCCAGGAGATCAGGTCAAGAGAAAGCTCCTTTGAAAGAGTGAGTTCGGTCCCTTAGGAATCCATTTGAGAAGCTGGTCCCAGGCCTTTGATCACACGGCTTTGTTTCTCTGGCTTGTATCTTGGGTAACCCCTTCAACTGAGCCTTTCTTGACTAAAGGCAAGGCTGACCCCTTCTGCTCTCATGTTCAGGGCCAGACCTACTCTCTTAAGTGGCATTTGGGAGGGCTAACTCTTCATAATGACTGGAGAGAAGAAGGGAATGGGACCAAACTTAGTTGCTCAGCACACCAACTTTGTGTTTTGCCATCTTGTCCTCCCATTAGAAAGGTAAAGTAAAGGAGGCTGCCCAGCGCTACCAGTACGCTCTGAAGAAATTCCCTAGAGAAGGGTTTGGTGAGGACTTGAAAACCTTCCGGGAACTGAAGGTGTCCCTTCTCCTCAACCTCTCTCGGTGTCGCAGGAAAATGAACGTAAGTCATTCTCATCCCGGCTCCTTTCTACAGTCCTGGAAGTTGAAAGTCACTCACTAGCCTTTACCAGGCCCCTGATCCTTCTCTGGCCCATTTGGAACTTGGTTGTCCTTCACAGAGCACTGACATTTGCAATTTGAAAGAAATCAACTCTTAAGCACAATCCATATCAAACTGTAAAAAAGTTAATGCTGTGGGCACTTTATAGATTTCTGAGTTTTCATCATTCCCACTGAAAGTGATTAAAAAACTGTCATCATCCTCCCCACCCCAAAGTCAACTTTCTGGTCGTTGGGAAAATGTGAGAGCAATTGTCACTAAAATTTCAGCTGCAATTAGTTATGAATTTTAGTCATTCCCCTTTTGTAGAAGGCTCCCGAGTCACGTATGGATGGGCTGGAAAGAGGACTCAGGACCATGAACTTCGAGATTCAATTTCTAAGGCTAATCTTGAACTTCTCACTTCTACTCGTCTTTTTACCCTAGCATGCCATGTCCCTTCTTTTTGCAGATAGCATCTTAGCACTCTTCCTGGCCCCTTGTTATCTCCCAAATAACCCTTGGTCCTTCTTGCCTGCCTTGCAGATAGTCTCTGATGCCCTCATCAACCTTGACATGCAGACACTCCAGGGCCAAGAACCCTCTCTCAGATACTGGGAATAGCTAAGATCATGTCAGGAGTCTCTGTCATCCACCAGCCTGAGGTTTCATAATTCATCAAGAGATAGAAATAATCCAAGCCAAATAGGAGTGTTGATCAATAAAGAACTCAGCTCTACAATAGTGAGATTTCAGCTCAGTGGCAATGGCTCTGCTATCAATATCAGAAAGATTATTTACGTATATGATCTTCATATCATCCATCTAAAACCTGACAATGAAAAGAGCCCTGATACAGCCTTGGTGTCTCAGAGGACACAGGACCCAAAGAGGCAGAGCTGCCCCGGGTGCTGAGGAGAGTGGGGCCACTAGAGGTTCTCACAGGAGGGGGTGGGTGTCTTAGGGGGAGGCAGTGAGGTTCTTAGATGAAACAGAAGAATCTTCACCAGGGTCTCCTGGGACACCAGCTAGTGAGAGTGAGACAGAGCACAGGAGCTGCTGCCAGCCTCCTGGCTTCTCTTTGCCTAATAGTATACTTTGAAAAAATAATCTTCCCAAATATAAGAATAGTCTCAAAAGAAAAAAGTAAAGGGTAAGGTTGGAAACAGTAGGGATAGAAGACAACCTTGCTAAGATGGAATACTTTCTCTCTAGCTCCACATTTGTTCAGAAATAATCACCTCCCATGAGCAGTACTCTGCTTAGCACCTGAAGTCTGTCTTTGGTAGAAAATTGCCCATCCTTTTATTTATTTTTTTTTTTTTAATTTTTACCTATTCCCCAGGGCCTTTGTTCTTCCTAAGGCCTTGTTTTCTGCATTAGGAATCACAAGTGTAGCAAGAGGCTACTGTGTTGTGCTTTGACATTAAAAGAGGAAGGAAAAACTTCTCTTTTGTGTAAGGGTTAAAAACTACGACTTTGTGCCTTCAGGGAGCCTCCGTGATCAAGAGATGAAGTGATAGCACAGACCCCAGTCATAGACAGGGTCCTCTTTTGGTTTTTTACTTTAAATGTTTCCTAAATAAGGAACCAGTTAAGAGAAGAAACAGATCAGAGAAGTCCTCTGAAATAAAAAGGAAACTACCATTTACTGAGCACCTACTTTGTGCCAAGAACTGTTTACAGAGCATTCACATACTGTATTGCTCTTATCCTACCTGTGAAGTAGGTATGCATAAGAAAACATACAACACACTCTGAAAGGTCACAAAGCAGACCAGAGAATTGAACACATCGACTGTCCTTACTCCATCTAGCCAGCGTAGACCTCATCCTCTTGGATTTCACTCATCCCTTGGAAAACCAAGGAATGGTGGGTGTGTGCAGGGAGGTGGGAGGTAGGGTGCATTTCCCTGTGAGGTGTAGATGTGTGTGTCATGGGAAGTGATTATTTCTGTGTGTTGGCCTCATTCATGCGTGTAATGAGTTTAGGTTTCCAACTTGAGGCACTTCATTGGGTTGACATTTGGCTTCTGGCCTAGAAAGAACTTTGTGAGAAAGGCAGAAAGAAGGAAAATTAAAAGTATTTTTATACTTATGGGCAGATAAATTCTTATGAGCGATTGCAGGGCCACACAGGGCAAAAGCAGAAGGAACTTTCAAGCTGTGGGCCACGTGGCTAAAGCCATACCAGGCATGTCAGGAATCCCAGGTATTCCATCCATAAGTGTCAAAGAAATGTACATATGATCTGTGTTATTCCCAAGTTGTCTATTTTTCATATCTCTTCAATGACTCATTTGCACACCTATTGTAATGACAGGATTTTGGAATGGCGGAGGAATTTGCTACTAAGGCCCTGGAGCTGAAACCGAAATCTTATGAAGCTTACTATGCAAGAGCAAGGGCAAAACGCAGCAGCAGGTGAGGAGAGAGAGAGAGAGGGTAAAAAGCAAGAGGTCTCTTTTCTGAAAATCTGGCCAAGGCAATGTAGGCCATCCTGGGGCATATGTACCCAAGTGTGTCTATCCCTGAGGACGCGTAGGGCACGCTTTGGGGATGGCTCCCATAGCAATACTCAGCTTAAGGTTGGCAAGTCTCGGGGCTGTGGAAAGCTAGAGCCTTTTGCTCTGGGTGAAAAACGTCTTTTCCATGTTAGAGAGTGGCACCTTCTTCCAAGAAGCCTCTGCCATCTCTCAATCGTGTTAACCCCCAAGCAGGAGCATAAGGAGACACTGGTGACTTAGGAAGAGGTCACTTAGCAACATCCCCTCAAACCTTTCAGAGGGAAAAGTGGGTTGGGTCACTTATATCACAGGCTCCTCTTTCTTTTCCTGTAGGCATTTGGGGAATCCCTGGATTGTTTAGTCTTCCTTGGGGGGCTCCCCTCAAGTCTGGTGGCATCAAACCTCTTTCTTACCTAAAGCCCTACCACCCACACCACAAACTCGTGGAGACAGGAGGCTCTGCTGCCAGGATTGAGGGGACCCACAATGGACTCCATCCCTCATGCCCATCTGCTGTGGTTTGGCCAGTGGGCAGGAAGGGTCCCAGAAAGACTTAGAACCTGCCATCAGTGATCTTTGGATAACTTGTCCCTGTCCTTGATGCCTCCTGCCAGCATCCCACCCTTCTCCCAAACTGCGTGGGAAAGAACTGCTTCAGGCTCACTGATATAACCAGGGCGGGGATGTGGTCCTGGAAATCAAACCCAGGGTAAGTCCAGTGACGACAGTGGCAGTAATACTAATCTTAGCTAGCTGGGGTAGCAAAGCTCTTCAGAAGCTTGACTGTCAAGTTCTCTTTCCCACCGAATAATTCCTTCCCCACAAATCCAATTGCTTCTTTTCTGGGCAATATTAATAAAGAGAATGGGAATATCTTTGATAGTTCACGTCCTAATTTGTAAATTAGAATCTGAACTGCCTAGTCAGCAAGCCTAATATCTTCCCAGATTTGATGTAGCAGAATGGAGGAGCAATAGTGCTGTGGGACAAGGGGTAGGAAGGGCAGAAGACAGGGTTCTTGCCTTGGATGGAACAGGCCTGAAACTTGGAGCCAAAATATCAAGAATATAACCAAAAAAAATTCTGTATCAGCAAGATTTTTAAATATTGTAGTTATTATTTTGTTGCTAAGCTAATTGACAGTGACCCTGTAAATGACAACCCCACCCAACCCTCATACTGCCTGGTGTGCATTTGGGCACTAAGAGAATCTTCCTGAAGGGCCTGGCTGGACTGACAAAATAAGGACATTTCTTCACTAATCCCAGAGAGGCCAGAAGGAAGATGGAGGCAGAACGGGTTAAAGAATCATTCTGGACTCCTAGAATGACAGCCTACCTGTTTCCTTCCTTACAAATCAAATAAAACCAAAACCCCCCTACTCTTGACAGATGCTCCCACAGTTCTCTGAAATAGTGACCATGTTCTCAGCTCTGGGTGATTCCTGTTGATTCAGAATAACTCCAGTTCCTGTGTTTACATTTTGTCAAGCAGACAGTTTGCAGCAGCCTTAGAGGACCTGAACGAGGCCATCAAGCTGTGTCCAAACAACCGTGAGATCCAGAGACTTCTGATGAGAGTGGAGGAGGAGTGTAGGCAGATGCAGCAGCAGCAGCAGCAGCAGACACCGCCACAGCCGCCTCAGCAGCAGCTACCAGAAGAAGCAGAACCTGAACCACAGCATGAAGACATATACTCTGTGCAAGACATATTTGAGGAGGAGTACCTGGAGCAGGATGTTGAAAATGTTTCCATTGGCCTCCAGACAGAGGCACGGCCCAGTCAGGGGCTCCCGATCATCCAGAGCCCACCCTCCTCTCCAGCCCATAGGGACTCTGCCTATATCTCCAGCTCACCGCTTGGCTCTCATCAGGTTTTTGACTTCCGGTCCAGTAGTTCTGTAGGTTCTCCCACTAGACAAAGCTATCAGTCCACCTCACCTGCCCTTTCTCCAACTCACCAGAACTCTCATTACAGGCCTAGTCCACCACATACTTCCCCGGCTCATCAGGGTGGATCTTACCGCTTTAGCCCCCCTCCTGTGGGAGGACAGGGCAAAGAATATCCAAGCCCTCCCCCGTCCCCTCTCCGTAGAGGCCCTCAGTATCGGGCCAGCCCTCCAGCTGAAAGCATGAGTGTCTATAGAGCCCAGTCTGGCTCGCCTGTGCGCTATCAGCAAGAAACAAATGTTAGTCAGCTTCCTGGCAGGCCAAAATCTCCATTATCCAAAATGACCCAGAGGCCCTACCAGATGCCTCAGCTTCCTGTGGCGGTTCCCCAGCAAGGGCTCAGGCTACAGCCTGCTAAGGCCCAGATTGTGAGAAGCAACCAGCCCAGCTCTGCTGTTCATTCAAGCACTGTCATCTCCACAGGGGCATATGGTCAAGTAGCCCACTCAATGGCTAGTAAGTACCAGTCTTCACAAGGGGACATAGGAGTAAGTCAGAGCCGGTTGGTTTATCAAGGGTCAATTGGGGGGATTGTTGGGGATGGGAGACCTGTGCAGCATGTCCAGGCCAGTCTGAGTGCAGGCGCCATCTGTCAGCATGGAGGGCTGACCAAAGAAGACCTTCCACAGCGACCTTCCTCAGCATATCGAGGTGGCATGAGATACAGCCAGACACCACAGATTGGACGTAGTCAGTCCGCATCTTATTACCCGGTCTGTCACTCAAAGCTAGATCTGGAGCGTTCCTCTAGCCAACTAGGTTCCCCTGATGTGTCGCATCTAATCAGAAGACCTATTGGTGTCAACCCCAACGAAATCAAGCCCCACCCACCAACTCCCAGGCCATTGCTGCACTCCCAAAGCGTAGGCCTTCGCTTCTCTCCATCTAGCAATAGTATCTCATCTGCCTCCAACCTAACTCCTACCTTTCGGCCATCCTCCTCAATTCAACAGATGGAGATCCCACTAAAACCTGCATATGATAGGTCATGTGACGAGCTGTCGCCAGTGTCTCCCACTCAGGGAGGTTATCCCAGTGAGCCCACCCGATCCAGGACCACACCATTCATGGGGATCATAGATAAAACAGCCCGGACTCAACAGTACCCCCACCTTCACCAGCAGAATCGGACTTGGGCAGTGTCATCGGTGGATACTGTTCTCAGCCCCACGTCTCCAGGCAACTTGCCTCAGCCTGAGTCCTTCAGCCCACCATCATCCATCAGCAACATTGCCTTTTATAACAAAACCAACAATGCACAGAATGGCCATTTGCTGGAGGACGATTATTACAGCCCCCATGGGATGCTAGCGAACGGGTCCCGCGGAGACCTCTTAGAGAGAGTCAGCCAGGCCTCCTCATACCCCGATGTGAAGGTGGCTCGGACCCTCCCTGTGGCTCAGGCATACCAGGACAACCTGTACAGGCAGTTGTCCCGGGACTCTCGACAAGGGCAGACATCCCCTATCAAACCAAAGAGACCATTTGTGGAGTCTAATGTTTAAAAGACATGTGTTGGAGTGAGACCCATATGTTTTCACTGCACATTTTTAGGCTTGGTTTCCACATTTGAGGTAGTTCTCTAGCTTAATTTCTCATGTAGTTTCTGTGTGGTGTTCAGAGGTGGCAGCCCACATGCTGAACCTTTGCATGCAGCCGACTGGGAAGCTGGCCTCCGGGGAGCCAGGACTTCAGTTTCTCTTGCTGTGCCCAGCCACATGCTCTCTCCCTCTCCAGATGCCAACGAGGAGATTGTGCCGTGTGCTTTAACCCAGGGAGATCAGACACACTGGTCAGCTTTTTCCAGGAGACAATCGCTTTCACTGATGTTCTCATTGTGTAAATGTCTTCCTCTTTTTTTACAAAAATAAGATGTTCTTGTTCGTTTTCTTCTAGGAACTTTAGAAAGTGTGATGCTCCCTTTGCCTTTGCATTCTGACCCAGTGTTTTCCAGATAGCCAGCCCCAGTGCATTCTGGTGCCCTGGTCTCCCCTACTGCCAGCTCCCTGCAGTCTTCAAGTCTTGAATGTTCCTTTAGGTTGTTGCTGGTCTTCCTGTGGGGGTGAAAGGATCAAAGAGAAAGAGAAGAAATGTCTGTTAAATTGGAAGAAAAAACACACCAATATAATTATTTGAAATACCACTACATTTATTTTCCAAGAAGCATTTTAACATTTTTAAAACAACCAGCTTTTTAAATATTTTGGTCAGCCAAGAAAATTGGATAAGAATCATGGGTAATTTTTAATAATTCACTGAAATTATTCTTTAGATGTTTAGCCAACAATTACCATTAAAAACTACTGATTTTCCATGGGTGAGGGAGGGAATAAATAAATATATAGGAAGAGAGAGAGAGAAGGAAAGACTGTTTTGGATTCTCATTGAAAGGCTGTAGAAAATCTTTGGAGAAATCCCCCTTTAGATCCTGAAGTGTCACAGAGCATCCACAAAAGTAAAGTGAAGATTGGCTGGTGCAATAATCCTGTTAGGTGGATCTTCGCCTGGAGCTAGACTGTTCTACTGGCCCTCTTTTTTTTTTTTTTTTTTTAACCCAGATGGTATTTAGTGAAGAAATTGGTTCTTTGAGAAACAAATTGAATTCTCGTGGGACTAAAAGACTTATTCCCAGAATTTACACCCAGAGCCATTGCAGCTTGTGCCAGATGTTGTCTCATTCCATTTTGAGATCTATAGTTTCATTATCTATTATTTCTTTTTTTAGGTAGGAGTGTTTGGGAAGTGATATTTTGAAAACCAGGCACCACAAAGTGTCTCCTTTCAGGGTGAAGAAGGCCCCCTTTTAGCCTGAGTGGGGGCACATAAGATACCAGGTCTTCTGATCCAGGAACCCTCCACACATCTGTGTCCAGTGGTCTCTAGCTCAGCTGTCCCCTGAGGGACTGAGGCCAGCATGAGATGAGTGGCAAGAACACTGAAAGCCAAAGCCTTAGCAGAGGCCTGGCACTGAGTGCTTATCAGTTCTTAAAGTTTAATCTTCTAAACTCAAACTCAACAAAAGAGAATTAGTTCTCTGTTATGAGGAATCACTCTGCTCTTGTTCGTAAAGGGCTACAGGTAGGGCAACTTCCTGAATAAAAATCCAGATGGGATCAGACCTGTTTGTAATAGTAAGTGTCCTCTGAAAGCATCACTCCAACATGCTTGAAGCATGAAACTGAGGCCAGAAACACTTCTTTACTAATTTAGATTCTGCCAAATAGGTGGACCCCTCTGCCTCCAAGCCTGGAATAGGCCGGGGCTTGACCCTGTGCTAGAGGCAACAGCTGGGCTAACTCAAGACCCAGACTCTTTCTCTGATGCCAAAGGACTCTCTGCTCAATGAGAGCAGAGTGGGCATCGGCGTGTCTCTCTCCCTCCCTCCTCCCTCCCTCTCTCTCATCAAGAAGATGAAAATGTACAGAATTAGCACACCCTACAGCTGGGAGCCCAGCAGCCTGTCATTTCCTCTTTGTCCAGGTCTTAACCCTGTTGGGCTTTTTGCATCTTGTCCCTTTTTAACCACCTCTCACTGAGGAGCCGCTGCTATATTTTGAAAAACTTCTCAGTGTCTTAGAAAAGTGCCCCTGCTTATTTGGAACAAGACACATACATCTGTCCTCCCCTGTCTAGGTGGGTGAACAGGTTCTGTGGTTTTATAAATATGCTACTTCTCCCCACGGTCTCTCTTTCGGTTTTCCAGGATAAATAGGAGATTTTTAGGGTCTATGTCTCATTGGACAGAACACCTAAAATGTCAAAATACATTTCGTTTTTAGCCATTGGAAGAGGGAGTGAATATCACTACTGGGCGCCAGTTGTTTTTGCCTACAAAATGCCCACTGGACCTTATAGGGGAGGAGACGGAGTTCTTCCTTGTAAGCAGACTGCCTGTGCCCTGTTTTGCTACTTCACTGCCATGGGATGATCTTAGTACTGTACCTGAGAGTTGCCCCTCTCCCAATAGCATTTGCTGAATCAATGTCTGGCTTCAGGTGGGGCGGGAGGGGGGTGGATTTTTCATATGAAACCAGTAAGTTCCTCTCATCCTATTCACATCACCCTGAAATGGAGACAGTGGTGACAAACTTCAGCTTACAGGTTGTATGTTCCATTTGCCCAGAATTCTTGCACTAATGGGTTTCCATCACGTCATGTCTATAAATGGGTGCACTTTACTGTTTGAATTTGTGACTCTAATACTGGATATTTAAGTGTGAGTACTGTCTTCATTAGAAAATAGCAAAAACGCTCTTGTCTTTTAGTGTGTTTTTCAAGGAAAAAAAAGGAAAGAAATCAAGCAGTGGATCACAACATTTATAGCACAAGAAATAACTTGTATATAAGCATCAAAAAAAGTAAGAATTTTTAAATACAAAAAAAATATTTGCAGTGATTTTAAAGTGCTTTTCCAGCAATGTTCTTAGGGACTCCTGAGACATGGTTACTTTATTTACTGGATCAGTAAGGCACACAATTAACAATTAAAAATTAATGTTTATTTACAAAGTAAAGGGAAAACCTGTGTAACATGAGAATTTGGCATGGACAAGATGGAGACCATTTTGTATCTGCTGCTGTAGCTTGCCCAGGTCGCAGGCATGCACTATTAAAGTCCCGAGTTAATAGAGCACAAGCCCGTTTTGTTCTCCCATGTGCCCTCTTTTTAGATGTGTTTAACTTAAACTCGAAGGCTCAGGAAAATTCCACTAATTAGAATCATGTACAGTACCCCAGGTCGTTGTCCAGAGATACGAGTTGGCTGATTGAGTTAAGCCTGGATTACTAAACACTCTTCCTAAATTGTAAACAGAACAGCTTAGAGAAAGGTATTCTTAGTCCTTATATTGTATAGTAGTTTATGAAACCCTCTCTAAATATTGGTATTTTTGTATCCCAGATATGTACCCAATAGAAAAATTAATCAGTATCTAATTTAATATCCGTAAGTATTTTCCTTCGGTTTTAGTCCTAGACATTGGGTTCTGTGGATGTCACCTTGCTTCACCACACTTTATCACTAGGTGTCACTGTGGCTCCGCACCAGGCTTGTCCAGTAGCAAAGAAAAGCAGCATCTCCAGGGGCTGCCTCTGGGGCAGCAGGCTGGCCCATAGGCTCTGAGGGTTCAGGAAGGCAAGCAAAGGTCTGGAAAGAGGTCTTCACACATCTGGGCCAATTGTGAAGATGAGCTCTTTGAACACTCCCTGCTTTGGACCTTCAGCCAGGCAGAGGCTGGGAGAAGGTTGGCCAGCACTCCCTTGCTCTGGTGGATGGATGGGTATGTAGAAGACCCCTTCTTCCCCGTGAGCACCCATCTCAGTCCCTCTTGGCCTCCAACTTTTATTAACTCCAGAGGTGTCACAGTTGGATGGTTTGATTCAAAGATAGTTATTTTTCTACTGCAGAAATGCCTTGGACAAAACCAGTTGGTCACTGAATCTTTGCCACAAAATGGAACAGGCTCTCCTGGGGGGTCAGGATGTGCCTATCCCTGTCCCAGTCTCACCCACCCTGCCTCTCTGTCCCTGGGCTGCCCACTTCCCAAGCTAACCTGCAAAGGCCGCCTGCTGCTGCTCTCGCACGGAGGCCGGAGCTGCCCTGTTGCATGTGCATTGGGAGGTGTGGCTTTTTCTCCTTTTCCTTTAGGAATTCCAGACTGACCATCTACCATGACTAACAACAATGAACAAAGGGCTTAGGGGTAAGAGCTACCTACAAAGACGTGTCATGGAAACCTTCACCATGCAATGCCTTGAACTCAGCTCTGGCTGCTCCCAAGAACAGGTGGCTGGCTGGGGGCGTGGACACAAGCACAATGGGGCTGGTGGAGCCATGTGCAGCGCTACTTGAATCACCACCAGGTCTTCATCAACTCCTTTTATAACAGACCACTCAAGGGCTGAAGTGTCGGTAACCTGCATTTCGGTGTCCAATGCCTCACAGCAGCTGAGCCACCCTGAGATGCTTGTGGCCACATGATGGCCACAGTCAGAGCTTTGAAAGTCAGTACCAAATGAACGCATAATTGGACACCAAAAATCAAGTGTTACTTTCATGTTTCCTCACCCACCTCATCTCATTTCTTCCTGCTGACTCTGTGATATCTCCACTAAGCTGACCTGTCAGGTTTTAGCTGGATGCCCATAGATGCAGGCCAGCATCGCCTGTGTTTTTCAGACAGACCTACTCTGTGGAAAGGAAGGAGCCTAGCTGCGTTGTTTTTCTAGCACTTGTTGGCTGGATTTTTCTTTTGCCTAATCACTAACCAAAACACTTGGTTAGGGGTACTCAACTCAATCCCTTCTTTCCCCGGGACCAGACAGAGTTAATTCTGGAAAATTCAGTACTTGAATGTACCTGCCTTATTGTGTACCAACTTAACTGGAAAAAAAGTTAGAAATGCTGGCTCTAGATCTCTACTTCATTCACAGGTTATTTTGGAAATCTGTAAGTTACACTTCCTATTTTGGCTTTGTTTCTCTTGTTTTCCTTTGGCTGATTCCTGCTGAGTGGGGCCGGTTCCTTGTCAGGCTCAGGACAGGTGCCGTTCTCAGGCGTGGCCTCCCTTCCGTCTGTTCTGTCTCCTCCAAATCCAAGATGATTTCAGTTAGTACAGACATGTACAGTCTACAATTAAAGAGTGATTTGTACTAATATGATTTTGATTCTTCCTCCTTTTGCTGTCCTTTCAAGACACTTGCTGGAAAAAGCTTTAATGCACTTAGTTTTCCTTTAGGTTTTCTATAACTCAGATGTAAAGGACTTTCTCTGTACAGTATATATTATCCAATGCATGTTTGTTCTCTATCCTGATATATTGAACACCACACAGTTGTGAACTCGTGCCGTGGGGAGTCCCACACCCACCAGAGGCGTCTAGCCCCCTGTGTATAAGGAAGGCATTTCCTTTGCTGTACTTGCTTGAGCAGTTTTATTGTCTGTACATGTGAGCTGTGTGAGATAGATGTGAAAAGTTAAGTGAATGCATTTTCCTGCCCATGTATACAGATCGCCATCTGTACAATGAACTGTATGTATGAAAGCAAATGTACTTATTTATAAATGGGTAACACTTGGAAAACCATGGCGTTGTGGTGCTTTCTCCTTCCGTGACTCTCCAGGGAGCTGGCTCAAGCTCACCCTCACTGAGGCCTGCGGTGCCGAGGAAGCTCCTGAGGACGACTCTGGCGGGTTAAGGCGAAGGCCAAATGCGAGATGATTTGGTTGGTCTCTTCCAAGACCTTCCGAATCGCCCCTTCAGGCTGTGCTCACTGGTTGAAGTGCTTGAGCACCTCCTTGGAATTGGACACTGAGAGGCCTGGAGAACCGTGGACCAGAAAGGCCGTCTGAGGGTCTGCCGAGGCTCACCGCGTTTGATGAGAAAGGGAGGCTTTTTCTTCAGTGGAAGGTTTTTCTCCAGCCACACCAAGCGAGCACTGACCTCGGTTCATTTGAATAGCTGAGGTGAGGCTGCACCGAATCCAGCTACCGTCCCAAAACCCAGTTAGAGCTGTTAGGTGAGAAGCTGTGCCCGAGGGTAGGGAGCAGCCTTAGCTGTCACAGGGCTGGCTTGGTCAGCGCTGGGAGCCCACTTCTTTCAGTAGCTTTCTATTTTCTTCAGAAATCTGGCCGGAAATTCCAGTCCTCGCCATGCAGAGAGCTAGACAGATGCACTGTAAATGGAGGGGCTGCAGATTTCCTGAAATTGGCTGTGGAGACGCATTATCTTGCTTACAAAGTGGCCAGCACTGAGTCCGGCCACCTTTCCTGCCTAGCTCCTACTTCTGTTTACTTCAGGGACAAGCAAGGAAGGAGACCACTTCCTCTAGACACGGATTGTGCTGAACAAACATGCCTGCGGGGTAGCAACTCCCATTTCCCCCACACAACCAAAGCTGGGGAGCAGGAAACTAGGGGTGCACAGCCATCCCGACCTGGACGCCAGGACTGTTAGGAGAGGAGAGGACCCGAAAGAATCATCTGCTCGTCTGAAAGCCATTCCTGGGCAGCCAGTTAGCTCATTAAAAAGTAAAAATGAGTAAGTGGTTGGCAAGAGGGAAAAAGAGCTTTTTAAGGATGCCTGGGACATTGGAAGAAAGGTGAAGGTAGTGACTCCTAAAAGACTAATTCTTAAAAAGGAACTTACCCTGAACCTGACTAGAGAAACAGCAGCAGCAACAGCAAGGTCTTTGTCAAAGCCCAGAAGTCCCGGATCAGACCATCTTCCCCTTATTTTCATTCCCCACGGGCACCCTTTAGCAGCTCCTATAGCACAATGCACCACTGCGCACGCGCCCACATGGTAGCCAGACCCCCTTCCACAGGCAGAGATGGGGGGCGGCACGCAGCGTCATCCTCTCAGCTTTAAAAATGGGAGCTGGAGGAGTCGAGAAATTTGGGGACTGAGTCTTGTCTGTTCCCAGGAACAAGGATGGGGCACCCATAACAAGTGTATTGTGTCTGGGAGGCCCCACAGAGAGGCCTTGTTCAGAGCCCATGGTGATGGGCTGTTCTCCGAGACTGTGGATAGGGACTAGACATGTTCTCTAATTGTTCTTCACGTAACCTCTGACAGAGGGCATCATTCTCTCCAAAACGCAAATGCAAAAGCAGATCCTGAGAACTCAAATTAACACAGGCAAAGGTGGGACTGACTCAGACCTGCCTGCACGGCTTCCCTGAGCCAGGCTGCCCAGGTGCTCAGAAGAGGTGACCCAAGAAGCAAGCAACCTGAACAACCGCTGGAGTACGGGCAGCGGGTCAAGAAGGACACTTGGAAAATGCTACTTTGTGCTCCTTTGGAGAAACAACTCTGCCGCGGTCAAGAGGGGTCACTTTGGCATGTGCAGGGGCTTCCAGGCCCTGTAAGGAGGTGAGTCCCTCCTGAAGAGGTGAAGGAGTGACACTGGAGGGAGGGGCGTCCCCCTGTCTGGATCCTTTGAATGTTCACAGACACAGAGACATCTCAGAGGCTCGCACAAAGGCCAGAGAGAGCGGGCACACTCACAAGTCAAGGTGCCTCTGCCCTCGCCCTGAGAGCCCACAGCCCTGACCCTGACGAGCTCAGCTGTGGCGTGTATCCAGCAGCGTGCTTTGCATGCTTTTAAGCAAATGAAGGTCACAGAGAACCTTGATTCGGGAGAAAGACTCTTCAGCTGCATAAAGCAGAGACCTCTACAGCTCTGGCTCAGGCACCACACTGCAAAGGATGGAAATGTTAGGAAGAATTTGTGTCAACAAAGGACAGTTACCACATCAGAGGCTTTGCTGCAGGGTCCCCGTGGAGTGAGCTAAGTTGTGGAGTCGTTTTAAGTGACAGTGGTTTTCAGGAGCACAGGGTGTATTCCATCCAGTGAGATCCCACCCAACGTTCCCAGGACCTCAGTTCTCAAAGCTTTGCTTTTCTTAAGGCATAAAGAGGTATATTTTTTAAAAGAAAGAGGTTAATAGAATACTGGGGGAAACGTCTTGCTGAGGCCTTTATCAGCCCCTTACAGCTCCATCATGCAGGCCATTCCAGGGGTGAGAAAGGGGTTTCCCTCATCACATGGAAGAGCCTCCCACCAGGCCCGTGCCTGGGCAGATCCGGGCTGTTTCTGAGCCTGTGCTGATACCATTCATCACTGACCTGTGTGCCCGCCTGGGGACATCCTATTTCTCTCCACCCGGCAGAACTGCCTTCGTGTCCCTGACTGCCAAAAGCACTGGCTCCTCATTGCCACAATAAATGACGATAACGGGTGAGACATCTGCTGTAGACATTTATTGACTCTCCTGTTGCATCAACACTACATTATATTTCACAAAAGACTGGCCACAGGCAAAACACAATGAACTACCGCGGGTCAGCTTTCGGGGCTTTTTGGCTCCTCAGTCACCCAACATACACTTTGGCAGACAGACTGGTTTACAGACTTTTCTTGCAAATCCAAGGCTCCGTTTCTCTGTGCGGCATTTGGGCAGGGGAGATACACAGTTCCCTTTGGTAGTTTATCTAAGGTGGAGTTTTCTCACATGTAAACATTGACTACACAAGTGTGTGCTCAGTGATGAAAGAACTGAAGAAGCCTGGGCCCCCACTGAGTGCACAATCTAAACGGGCCAACACCCTCGTCCAGGCAAGCTGCAGGGGAGGCGAGTGAGGCGGGGTGGAGCCTGTGCAGGGGAGGGCGCTGGACCACAGCCACCTGCTGAGAAGTGGCCTCGCAGCCCGCATCCCAGAGGCACCAAGTGTCAGAAATCTGAGCAGTAGAGAAGACTACCCCCTTTCTCTAAGGCAGCATGTAGCTGTGAAAAAGGCAACGGTTAAAAAAACACACGCGCTCGATTTGGAAATGTTATTAGCGTCTTCATTTAAGTAAACTGTGTCTGTCTGGAACTGTGTCATGCTCCTCAAAGCCCAGAAAATGAACAAAACAAGGAGAGAGCACTTGCCAAGTCCAAGAAGCACAAGATCGATGCTCTAATCAGGTTATTTCTAAACTGAAGCCAAACAGTGACTCAGCTAACAGCATAGCACATGTGGGGGTTGGGGAGATTACTGTGATTCCGACTCAGTCCCCACTTCCTGCAGAGATGGGCCCTGGAAGGTCAGGGCAGATGAGGTTGTCCTCCCGAACTGAAGCGGGCAGCCCCACCTCCGCATTGAAAGGGAAAGGGGGCAGGAGGAGCAGCTTTTCATGTATAAAAAGGTGGTGCCCTCAGCCTCTGGTCAGAGCAATGCCTGCCTGGCTGGTGAGCATGGACAATGGGAGCCACAGGCTGAGCTGCAAGGTAAGCCACCACCCACAGCCTGCGCAGGGGGCCTCTCCCTCCTCCTCTTCAGCTGGCGGGGAAGGTTTGTCTGTGCCCCATCCCCTCTCCCAGCAAAGCCATCCTGCGGCCAAAGAGCTAAAGAAGGGAAGGCTCGAGCACAGCTGGGCGAGAGCCGTCTCCAGAGCTTCCCAGGGGCCAGTCCCGCCCCTCTCCAGGGGAGCCTCACTCTGAACACCCACATAGTTTACAGATAGTATCACTTGCTCCACTGCCAAACACCAGGCTCATTCGGACCACGTGTCCCCCAGGCTAACGAGACTCCTGGCTTGAATTCAGTTACACAAAGCAAGTCTTGGCTTTGCCGGGCCTGTAGGGCCTGTCGCTGAGGCCCAGTTTCCCCCACAGCCCTAGGGCTCTGCCCTCACCTACTGCCTCTCCTGAGGGAGCCGTTCTCCGACTCCTTCAGGGGTCTGAGCTTCTGCAACCACCCAAATGCCTATTCAAAGCTTCTCCATTTGAGGGGGTGATGGGGACACCAGGGGAGGGGTCTGCGCATGACAGGGCACTAAAGCATCAGTGAGGAGGGGGAAGCAGAGGTGGCCAAGCCCTACAATCCGGAAACCATTGCTCAAAGAGACAGGCTGCCCCCAGGGTCCCCACCCACTCAGGTCCCCACCCACTCCAGTCCCCACCTGTTCTGCCCAGCATCCCGGGAGCCAGGAATCCTGAAGGCAGCCCCTGTGGCTGTGGGAAAGACACCTGTGATAACCAGGACCAGAGGAGGCCCTGCGGCCAGGCCGGGCAGCCTGGCCCCACACTCAGGCCCTGCCACCCCTGCAGGGCCTGAGCAGCCTGTCACTGGGAGCTGGGGCTGTCGCCCTCCGTCAGTGTCTTGAAGTCCATGGAGAGGGCTTGCTCTTCGGCCTGGGGGGGCCGCTTCCATTCAGCGCGTGTCAAGATGTAGAGCACGACCAAGGCGAAGCCGGCCAGCAGCAGCCCCAGCACGTTGGCCAGGACACCCTCCGGCTCAAATGTGCTGTATTTGGCCCTGCAGGGTCAGAGTGGAAGGGAGAAGCCACCCCGGGGTCACCATTAGGCCACATGCCATTCACACCTGAGCCAGAAAGATGCCACTGGGTGGCTCACTCCCCAGAGAGAGCTGGCTCAGAAGGCAGAGTTCCAGGGGGGGCAGGCCACTCACCCAAGTTTAAAAAGCAGCGCCTCCTTCAGACCCAGCAGGGCTGTGCCCACAGACAGGAGGAAGATGGAGGCGCCAAAGAAGATGTGCAGTGGGCGATAGCGGCTCCGCAGAGAAAACGAAGCTCCAGGGAACAGGAAGAAGCTGAAGCCCACCAGCCACTGGAAGGGACGGCGAGGAGGGGACCACGCTGGCCATCGGCTCACCAGCCGAGGACACCAAGCCAGATGGGAAGCCCTTACCCACCCACTGGTTCCCTCCACTGTCAGAGCGGTGGGTGGGGCGGGGGGGAAGCACTGAGCACTCAGGGTAAGGTCCTGGCCTCAGGCCTGGTCTCCTTCGTCATTCCTGCACCCTCAGAGGGCTGGGCCTTGGCCAAACTATGTGGGTGTCAGGTAGAAGGGCGCTGGGATCTGAGGCCCCTCACCCCTAAAATCCTGGCTTATATCCACCTCAGAATCTGAAAGCAGCATCCAGCTGTACTAAAGGACTTTCACCTGAGGGCACACACCCTGGACAATGGGGTACACACACTATTTTAGCTCCTTCCTCCCCACTCCTCTGCCTGCCCCCTGCTCCCCCACAGCTGTGGGGCGGAAAGGACTCACCTGCACAACGTAGAGAACAAAGGCAAGGATGCCACACCAGCTGTGCAAGCTGTACAGGTCAGCATAGCCCCTTTTCCTGTGGTAGTCAAACACTGCCACCAGGCCTGGACGGAGACAGGGGTCACGTGAGGATGGGCCAGTCGGGGAAGGGAGAGGGCCAGGTGACCCAGGAGAAACCTGACTAGCTGGGACTTCTGGGCTCCTGTCCCAGCACCCAATGTCCCCACTCCGCCTGGGATGCCTGGAAGGCAGGGAGGCAGGGCTGTGCCCAGGAACTCACCCACCAGGGCAATGATGAAGGCAAAGCCGTGCAGCAGCCCGTGCAAGATTTTGGTTGTGCGTTTGGCCTCGTTCCTGAAGACACGGTAAACCAACAGGGCTACGGGAGTGAGAAAGGGAGTCAGCACCCTGCCAGCACCAGGCCTTCCTGCCAGAGCAGCCTGGAGACACCCCGAGTGGCTGAGAGTTGATCTGAGTCAAGGGCTTGTCCAGGTGCCCCAGCCGCAGGAAATGGAGGAGAAAGCTGGCTCCGCCCACATGGTCCGACACCTTCTTGTCAGGCATCCTGTGTATTCCAGGTTGAGTGTTAGGTTCATCATGCCCCCAACCTCTGAGCTCCCCTTATGGCTGTGAGGGTCCTCAAATAGTCTGATATTGAAGCCTGATCCACTCTTTCAGCAAGCAGGGTGGGGGCCTCGCTCCTACCCAGAGAGATGACTGTCCAACATTCCTCCCCCGGCCCCACACACACTCACTTTTCCCCCGGGCTCCTCCCTGTGAAGCGCACACACCCGTGGGGGCTCCTTATTGAAGCCAGAGATGAAAGAGCTGGGACACGTTGGAAAGGGGGGAAGGAGGAGCCACCACCGATGTCAGGGCTCCTGTTTGGGCTCCCAGTGTCTCCGGGCTCCTCTGACTGTCTTTTCCAGAATCTTAGATCTAACAGCGAGAGACCTCAGGGGTGATGGGGTCACAGAGCACCTCTCTGGCAGTGGCGCCAGGGAGTGGCTCCAGGGAGCTCGCAGGACTCACCGTCTCCCTGCAGGAAGACCAGGCCTATGACCATGCACAGCGGGTGCACGTTAAACTGCAGGGCGCTCTCCCAGGCAATGCCTCCCCGGTACAGACCCAGCCAGGCGCCGGTCACCGCCACCACGGTGAGGCCCAGCAGCTGGGAGAAAGCCACACAGCAGGGCAGCCCTCCAGGGCGGGGGCTGGCACGGCTCTCCATGCTGAGGCAGCAGCTGTGGGAAAGACAGCAGAGATCAGGGGACGGCCACAACCTCCAAATGACACGGCCCAGGCCCCCCAAGGTGCCCCCTGCCGCCCCCTCTCTACCGCCCCACACCCCACACTCTGGGCTAATGCGTGCTCACCAGCCTCTCCCAGCCCCCTCCACACCCACCCCCCCATCTTCTGAGAGCAGCTCAGTGGGAGTGCCGGCTGTCCTAACAGGAAGGAGTTAGTAACACACACTGCCTAGAGTAAAATACAAATAAGCAAAGAGAAAACCTACAAAACCTCAGCATTTTCATTTATACCCTTACATCCTTTTCTTCTAGAAATGCATACACATACTTTTGTGGAAACAGGATCACACCAATTTCTAACCTGCTTTTCTTTCTTTAATCCTCACCTAAGGACAAGCTTTTATTGTTTTGAGAGAGAGAGAGGAAAGGGGGAGAAAGAGAGAGAGAGAGAGAGAGAGAGAGAGAGAGAGAGAGAGAGAGAGAGGGGCTGCCTCCCACACACGGCCGGAAAGGAGATTGAACCCGCAACCTAGGTAGGTGCCCTGACCGGCAATCGAACCCACCACCTGTTGGTACACAGGACACAACACTCCGCTGACTGCGCCACCCGGCCAGGGCTAACCTGCTTTTTTAACTTAATGATGACTTGGGCACGGCTGTTCACTTGTTAAACACTGGCCCTCAGTGTTCTTCTTTGCACACCTGCCTAATGAACTCCTAACTGGGGAAGTGGAGTGTGTGGGGGGGGGGGGGGGGAGGGCCAGGTTCTTTTTTAGGTCTTAAGTACATTGTATCAAGTCATCTCCCAGAAACACTGCCATGGGGGTAGGAACACCTGAGTCAGAAACCCCGGCACACGGGAACCTCTGTCTGGATCTCTCACCTCTGTCCTTTCCTGTCACCTCCACCCTGGTGACTCCTACAGCTACTGCCAGTTCTGTCCTCTCCCCCAAATCAAACCCCATCTCTCACTGTCCGCTAACGTCTCTACCTGGACATCCTGACACACAGCCCATCCGAAGCCACACTCCTCTCCCGACCTCGCAGGGAACCAGAGCGGCCGTCGTCCTAGTCCCAGCGCAGACAGCCCCCCCAATCCCGGGGGCCCTCCCAGGCCTCTCCCCATCCCGTCCCTCCTGGCCATCTTCATTGTCTTCATTGTCACCACCCAAGCCAAGGCACCGAGCTTCTGCCCCATCTCTCTACCCTCTTCAGCCTGTCTGACCCGCCAGTGAAATGCCAACTCCGTAACGTGATCCTCAGGTTCCACCTGCAGCCCAGTCCACTCAGGGAAGACTGTCTCTGTTCCTGGGCTAATGACACAACCTGTGTTATTCCCCACTTCACACTCCCCGCTCCCTGCAACTGCCCCTCTTCCCCTCCCACAACCCCCCCCCCAACCTGAAATGGGCGTGTGCTCATCACTTCACCCCCCTCCTCCCTGTCCCCAAGGCTGGCCTGGTGCTTGCTCACCCTTGTTGGTGTCCTGCTTTCTGTGCTCCTGCGGCCTCTCTGCTAACAACCCTGTGAGCTCCTTGAAGGCAGGGGGTGTGCCTCACTCTTCTGTGTCCTGGGGGTCTAATGCCTTGCCCGACTCCAACAAGGAAAATGTGCTGAAGAGAAATGCTGTCCTGTCCTTTATTAGATTCACCCCAGAGAGCCCGGGCCGTCAGAATCTGATTAGCTCTGAATTAGGAAGGACAGCAGGAACCTGCTCTGCCCCCTGGGCCTGCCACTCTTAATCCAAGGGGGATGAATAGCAAGAGCAGGGTGGGAACTCAGGCGGCCAAGGACGGTCGCGGGGACCTCAGAGCCACTGGGTGGGGAGGCCAGCCAGAGCCACAGCTTTTCCGACCAACCAGTTTCCGAAGGAGACAGGCTGAGTGGAGGGGAGATGTGTGCTTGGGGGAGGACAGGGGACTTCATCACTAGGGAACCCCCTACTCTGTCCTCAGCATCTCCCGCGTTCTCCCACGCAATCTTTGCAATAACACCATGATAACAGTAGTATCCCCATCTGGTGGGCGAAATTGGGGCTCAAAGAGGATAAAGGACGTGCCCAGAATTATCAGCAGCAAGTAGCGGCTCAACTCAATCGTTTGTTGAGCACCTCCTAAATGCGGACGCGCTGCTGGAGGCTGGAACTACACAGCAGAGGCCCTGCCTTCACAGGGCGCGTCGATAACTTGCGGAGCAGACACAGGTTTTAAAGTGAAAGGGCCGTAAGCATTCAAGCCCCAAGTTAAACTCAGGCTCCAAGCGCACTTCCCACGGTCCCCGCGGAAGAGCACCTCCCTACGGAAAACGCGCACGCGGCGCCTCCTCTGGCTCGCCTCGGATTGGTTGTCTGTGGGCGTTGTGACTTTGCCCATTCTGATGCCCAGTCACTAGGGTACAGCTCTCATGCTTTCCAAGTACTGCAGCCAATCCGGATCTGACTGGGTGCTTGCCAAGGAAGGTGCTTGGAAGCAGAGCTCCAAGGCCCTCTCTCCCCGTGTCCTCCTCACCCTGGGGGAACCCTGCTCCTAAGGCAGTTTAACCCACGTCACTCGGCCACCGGTGCCCCCTGTGCGCTGAAAAACGCAGCAGGGTGGGAACAGAAGGTTAGAGGAGGGATGGCAGGAAGCCTAGTGTCAAGGTCCTCCTGTGGAAGGCTCCAAAGGCAGCCCTCTGGGGCCACATGGACCCCTGGTAGCTAGGCTTCCAGCCAGAGACAAAGAATGCCCTTTGGAATTACGGAGGCCCAATCTGTCACTCGTCCCCTTCCAAGGTAAGGGTGATGCTCAGCCCAGGTATGAGGGGTGATGGGAAAACTCACACCAAGCAAGACCAGCCGACCTCTGGCAGGCCTGTGCCTTGCCGCCTACAGGTGACCTAAGTGTGAAATAAGATCTAAGCATGAAAACCCAGATTTACGAAAAAGACAAAGTAGTGAGTGGCTCTGTGTTTTACAGACGATTGACTGGGGGATGCCTTCAGCAGCGGCATTTCCCCATTGCTTATGTGGTTCAACAAAACTGACAACCCATCTCTGTGCAAAGAGGGGCTCGGAGGAGATAGCTCAAGGCTGGATGGAACCTGACCTGCCCACAAGCACGTTCGCATTTGAAACCTTGAAATCAATTTGAGATGCTCTCCCTAGTAAGCAAACGCCTTGGGGTCACGCTCCTTCATTCCCCAGTGGGGTGAGCAAAGACACTCTTCGTCCTTCCTTCCTAGCTGGGTTGGCCCCCCCAGAACTCTGGCAGCTCTTGGGCCTCCCGTGTTCCCAAAGCAAAATGGGGGCAGCAGCTTCAAGGGCCTGGAAGCAGACACTCTCCATCCCAAAGGCTTCCTTTGTCCAGACCAGTCTTGGAGCCAGCGGGGGCCCAGGTGGCCCCTCACACGGCCACCGCCTTTCCTGTCAGAGCACAGGATGTGGGCCAGATCTCTGGCAGCTCCTCAACAGCCGCTCCTCCCTCCATGTCCACCTGCGTCAGGCTCCACTTAATGAAATCCACAGGGACAGGAGCCACCCGCAGGGCTCCAACGTGCTGAGCATCACTCTCCCTCCCCATGCCCGCTGTTTCATTAGAAGGTCACCAGGCCTAATCTCGTTGCGGGGACCAGACACTGCGCACGTCCTACGTCCTGGCCACTGCCCTTCTTACCAACAGCAGAGCTTTAACTGAGTTAGAATAGATTGTGTTGGGGGTGGGGCTGGATCTTTTCTTGATGGGTGAGGGGGGGGCCCCGGGGAATAAAGTTCAATTTAAATGAGGCATGCAGCCTGCCCAGCAGGAGTTTGACATGCTAGCCCTAGTGGTAGCCAACCAGTGGTCCACGGGCCACTGGTGGTCCGCAAGGTTGGCGACCACTGTCCTAGAATATGATGAAGGAGAGGCAAAAGGAGGGCTGAGCTGCGAGGTGGGGCCCCTTCTTACCAGCCCACCTCCCAGGAGCCCCCAGGAAGAAAGCAGAGCTGGAAGTCAGACACTGAGTCCAGTTCGTTAGGTACCGGGGACTCAGTGCCAGGACTCCATTCCTTGTAGGGACCCACCCCCCAAAAAAGTATTGATTTCTGTTAAAATCAGGAGGAAAAATAAAACTTCAGGGTTGAAGAAAATGTTTTAATTTTTAATCCAATCTGGATTATATTTGTCTTTAAACCAACACAGTCATGAAATATCCTATTTATTTACTATCACTTTTATGGAGGAAGGGGTCCGCAAAGGCAAAAGCCCTAGGCCCATGCGAGTCACAGTGCAGCCCTGCTCAGACCCGTGGTTTCAAAGCCAGCCCCAGGTCGTGACTGTGTGCTCCCAGGCAGCCCACGTCTCCCCCCTGAGCCTGCTTCCTCGTCCGAAAGGAGGAGGACACCGAGATCCACTTTACTGGCCTGAAGCCAAGATTAGGTGGGATCGGTCTGTACCCCGTCCTCGCACACTGCCTGCCATGCAGTAGGCATTCAGGCAACAGCAATCGAACAAAAGCCAAATCTGGTCTTAGTAGGAAGAGCCACGTTTCAAAAACTGTTGACACGCGTGGTTTGGGGCTACAGAGAGCCAAGTTGGCGCAGACAGCAAGACCCCCCTCTAATAAATCCACACTCTCCTCTGTCCATCCTCAGCCATCCACTGAGCAGAGCCCCCGGGGATTTGGGGTGATTCTTCCACCAACTGCTGCCGAGCTGCCCCAAGCTCTGCCTGCCAAGGGAAGACATGGAGGCGGTTGCACTCTGGGTTCAGGAGGCTCCTCCCACACGGGGGTGAGGTGGTCGCAGCCCTTCCTCTGTATGGGGCTCATCTGGACATTTACACGTTGCCTGTATTTTCTGCCTCAATCCAATTTCACAGGAGAAACCAAGGTACCTACAAGAAGGTGGCAACTGTTTTTGTTTTTTTGTTTTTGCTCTGAAAATTCAAGAACAGAATCGAGCTTCATTTAATGAGTCTTTAGAAAATTCCCCCAGACCACCAAGGTAGAATGAATGAGAGGAGAGGGGCAACCAGCGGGGGGAGGGGTGTGGCAGGGGTGCCAGCCTCTGAGGACTGCAGGGCCCACGTGGCTCTCTGGCGGGGTGCCCTGGGGGAAAGGGCCCGCAGGCCCCCAGCTCAGTTCTGCACCTCCTGTGCCCACAAGTCAGGGCCCACCCAAGCCAACCCAAGGAGTCAGGATTTCCCAAATGATTAACTCCTACTTTCACACCAAAAAGCCGAGGATGCTGAGAGGAAGGGATCTGGACGCGCCAGCCTTGCGACAGGGGAAAGAAGGGCAGAAGCGAGGCGGCCGGCGGGAGGCAAGCATTTTGGCAGTCTCCGTTTCAGGTTTCAGAAGACCAGTCGTGGCAAACGGTGGTTGATCCACTTCTGTCTTCTACCTTCTCTACCCGGCCAGGGAACGTGGCCCAGTCTCAGCCACAGGCCCTTCCGTTCCAGCTTCCGCAGAGACCCGCAGGGAGGAAGCCCGGGGCCGAAGGATGACCGCCCGGGAAGGAGCAGGGCAAGCTCTTTACCCTCGGGCCTCGCTCCGTAGTCCCCGAGCCCAGGAAGCAGGGGAGGCGAGAGACAGGTGTGACTGTCTCCAGGTGAGGCCCACAAAGACTCGCTGCGCTCCGGAAGCCTGGCCTGCTGGGCGCGGCCGGGGCGCACCTGGCCCGCCGCCGCCCCCCCCCCCGCCCCCGTGCCCTCCGCCACACGCCGCCGCGCGCACGCACGCACCTGAGCCCCTCCCCGACCCTCGCCGGGCACCGCTCCCCCAGACCCGGGCCACCTACCTGGCCGGGTGCCGGGCCCCGAGCTGGTCCCCGCCGCGCCGCCCACCTGCCAGCCAGCTCCCAGCGCCGCGCCCGGGCCGCTCCGCCGGTTCCGCGAGTCGCGCCGCCCTCGGTGCCGCGGCGTCGCCATGGCGACCGGGCGGCGGCGGATTGGCGGCGCCGCGGACGACGCGACGAAGGTCAAGCGAGGGGGGTCGCAGGAGGGCGGGGAGAGATAGCGGGGACCCCCAATGGTCTCCGGATCTCAGGACAGGGTCCTGTCACATCCGAGCCCCAACCTGGAGTCCCACGAGGCAGGGGCGCAGGGTGCTGAGGGGCGCCCGCCACCCGACCTTTCAGACCCAGCGCAGGTAACCTTCTAATCCGGGGTCTCCCACGTTCGGGGACTCATGATGACCTGCGACCCCGTGGATATGGGGGGGGCCTTCTCGGCCCAGACTCCTCGGAAGCTGCGGGCCAAGCTGGAGGGATGGGCGGGGCGGGACGGGCCCAGGTGCAGGGGAAGGAGCGCAGCCGGCCTGGGCCTGGGCCTGGTCTCCGCGCTTCCAGATTTCCTCCCTTTCCTCCCTTCACCTTTTGCTTTGCCCTCGCCCCGCCCTAGTCTCAGGTGGCCACTAGGTGTCAGACATATACCGGGCCTTGGCCCACGTTGCAGCCACGAAGGAGATGTTACTCTGGAAAGCAGGACCCCCCCTCCCCCCTCCGCCAGCGCGCGCGCGCGCGCACACACACACAGAGAGAGAGAGAGAGAGAGAGAGAGAGAGAGAGAGAGAGAGAGAGAGAGAGAGAGAGAGAGAGACATGACTACCCAACCCCCTAAGGATACAAATCAGTTCTTCCCAGCCTCTCATGACGACCTGGGCGGGGGGCGGGGGCGGCAAGGCCAAGGTTAGAGGCCAGCCCCTACTGCAGTCCCGGCCAGGTTCTTTTTCCAGGAAATGCTGTGGGTAAATCACAAGGCCAGCCCAGACTTCCTACAAGCTTGGAACAAAAGGCCCTTTCCTGTTGAATGCCTGGCAGTGAGATCTGTTGGGTAGGGTGTCTTATAAGTTGATGAATTCACCGACAAGGAAGGGATAAGCAAAGGGAAGCCAAGTTTATTACAGTGAAAGTAACAAAGCTCTCGGCCTGCAAGAGGGGTCCAGAAAAGGGTTGTCGGGAAAGCTCACTAGTCTAGGGGTTTAAATGTCCTGCACCTGCCTTCTCTTGGCTTTTTCAGAAAAGCAGCAGCCAATCCGCTTTTGCCTTCATCTCCCCACTCTACAGTACATTCTGCCTATCTCCCTCAAATCCGGACCCTCGGGCTCATCTCCCATTTAGCTCATCTTCCTTCCCTGGGGCCCTTACCCTACCTAAACTGCCTGATCCCATCTAACTCCTCATGTCCCCCTCTGATGGAGTAACCCTAACTGCTGTTAGGAAATTGAGTGGACAACCGTTGTCGGGAGCCCGGCAGTCGGGATTCCATCAGGAGAGGACGATCTAGAGGGCTCCGGAAAACCTGGGTACCCACGAGGAGTTCCATTTCCATAACCATCTGTAACTTGAAGGATTCTAGGCAAGAGAGCACAAGGGCTAAGCAGCTAAAAATTCAGGGTCCAACCATTAGGAGGAGTGCTACAGAAACCAGGGAGCCTAGAAAGGGCAGGCATCCAGCGAGAGAGCGGTGGCCCGGTGTCCTGGCCCTGTGGGTTGCACTTATGCAGCCATTCTGCTTGTTGGTAGACTTTCCTTATGTGTGTCTCCACGAGGCAGGAGCTACTGATAGAAGAGCAGCAGGTTTTGTTTATAACCGTGCAGACTCCTCCATGTTCTATCAAGAGGTAATTAGGGCTGCAGGATTATGCAAGGCAAGGCTGCATTCGCTACGGCATCCAAGGACCTAGGGTCCTGCTCGGGCTGCTGCCTTGGCGACCGGGTCAGCTAGCCTACTTCCTTCCGTGACCTCATCCAAGCCTCTGTGGTGACCCTGGCAATGTCTGACAGCTACCTCTGAGGGGAGATACACTGAGGACAGGAGCCAATCAATCTCTTTGTGATATTTAATTGAGGACCCATTAGCTGTCAAGAAATGTCTTTCCTTCCAGATGGCCACGTGGGCGTGGAGGACTAAGAAAGCATGTTTAGAGTCATATTTACTCTCTTGCCCTCACCAAACTCTAATGCTCTTGTGAGGGGGATCAGCTTGGCTAACTGAGCGCTAGTGCGGGGGGGGGGGGGGGGGAGGTTGTGCCCCCAGATGGGGGAGTTGCATGGGCTATTCCAGGGCTTAAGGAGACCCGGTTTTTCAGGTTTTCTATGACTATTTGTAAACCTTTTCTGGCCTCAGACTTCAGGGGTTACTGCTTCTGGTGGGGAACAGAGGTTGGGTCCCAGGAGGAAGTTGACTTCTTTTCCTCCCAACAGTCAGGGTCACCCAGGGCTCCTGGGCAGAGAGGACAGTCCAAGCTGGAGCCAACCAGGGATGCCCGGGGCCCTTCAGTCCTGTTGCTGAACCGTCTGCGATGGGGGATCCGCCCTTGGGGGGCAGTTCACCCTCCAATAGTCTCCCTTGCAAACAGGACAGGGTCTGGGCGGCTCTTTCAAAAAAGCACCAGCCGATCTCCTTTTGCCCCCATCTCCCCGCTTTTAGTTCCCACTCTTGGGTTCAGGGGGAAGGGCGGCTCTATGGTACATTCCGCCTGTCACATCCTGACCATCCCCTCTTTATCTACCATCTCCCCTCTCCGTGGCCCTGACCCTAAACTACCTGATTCCATGTAACTCCTCAGCAAGACTCACAAGCGCCTGGGGATGAAAGAGAAATAAGGTTTCCTCCCCTGGACACATAAATGAGCCTCAGCAAAGGGACACCCCTCCCCCACCTGCCCCCAGCACTGTGGGCTTCCCACAGGCAGTGGCCAAAGGCTCCGGGAGGGCCCTGGCCAAAACGGGCCTTGCCGAGAGAACACACTTGGCAAATCGCCCAAGGATGCCCACTGCACAAACACAGCTGCCCCCTCAGAGGGACCGAGCTTAACCCCTCCGTGAACATAAACTTTGTTGGGGTAGCTTTCCAGTTGGAGGGAGTTCATGGGCATTTTAAGTTAAGAAACAGCTTCCTTCGGGTGCCAACAGGCAAGCAGCCGGCAACAATGCCTTGTGAGTTGAATGTGGAACTGAGCCGTTTCTGGGGTGGGCAGAGCACACAGAGGAGCAGAGGCTGGCTGGGAACTCCCTGCGAGGGCTGCCAGCCCCTTCCAAAGCCAGGAGGTGGGATGGAGCCCTTTAGGTTCTCCCCCTCCCCACTCAGGACCATGCCCCCTCCCCAACAAACACATTTTTAATAGATGCCATGTAATATGTGGGACAACATACCCCCAGGGGACAGCACACCCTGCCAGTGGTGCTCTCAGGGGGCTGCTTAGGCAGAGAGGATGGACGAGGCCCTCTGAGTGAGGTAGGCTGCCGCCCAGGGGGGGAACCAGCCACATGGCGTCTTGGTTCAAAGGGCGCATGGCTCCACCCAGTCATTGAAAAGGGCAGGTGATCCCACCAAACTGCAGTCAAGCACCAGGGTCCGTGGCCTTGCCCCCTGTTACCAGAATCCCCCGCCCAGGATGGCAAACACCCTCCCTTCCGGCCCCCTCGCTGCTGCTGAGACTCCTGCCTTGAAGGCCCCCCCTAGAGCTGGGGTGGCGTGGGCGGAGAGCAGCCTCGGGCCCCTTCTTGGGGACCTCGGATGTGGTCCAGGACCTTTTCCATGCAAACTCCGCCCCTCGCACGCTCGCAACACTGCTCTAGCCATCTTGTTTTCAGACTCACCAAGTTCATTCCCACCACCACCCCACGCATCATTTGGCTCATTCCTTCAGATCTCAACTCTGAGCATGCCCTCCTCAGGAAGGCCTTCCCTGCCCATCCAGTGGCTGGGGTGGAGGTGGAGATGCAGGAGATACCCTGGATTGTGTGCCCTAGTGATAGTGCTAGGAACCACGCCTGGCGCTCATGCTGTTCTTTGGCCAAAAGCATTTAAGAAGCAGGAAAAAGCAAGACCGTGAACATAATGTCCATGTAAACAGGACCTGAAATCCCCCAGCACCTGCTGATCCTGTCTGCCCTGCTAAGTTTGACAGCTTTAGAAAGAAGGAAAAATCCAGGAGGCCCATTAAATTTGAATTTAATTTTTAAAAAAAATTATTTTTGGCTTAAGTATGTCCCACATATTACATGGCATATATTAAAAATGTATTTGTTGTTTATTTGAAATTTAAATCTAAGTGTGTGTTCTGTATTTTATCTGGCAATCCTACCCCTTTTCCTGTTTGGGGAGGACAGGAGAGGAGCCTCCTAGCCACGGTAGTCCCTCCCAGCACAGCTTCCCCGCCCCAGCAGACAAACACCCAGTTCACTTCTATTGGGCACGTGCTTGGGCTGCAGAGAATCCAGAAGGCATAGAAGACGGGGTCCCCAGTCCCAAGGCCCTGTGAGATGCAAACGCTGGACACAGAATTTATTCACTCTTTACAGCCGTTTTATCAAGTCCCTTCCACGTGGCAAGTGCTGGGCAACATTGGGGGTATAACGATGAATGTGACAGGTACAGCCTTGGCACATAAAAAGGGTGCTTAACCCCAATGTGAGGGTTAGGGGAGGCGTCTGGGGCATGTGGCCTAGGAGCATAGAGCTCCAGGACGAGCAGGGGTTACGCTGGCAAAGGGACAGTGGGCAGGAGTGCTCCTGGACAAAGAAACGGCTAAAGGAGCAACAGCACCCTGGCTGGGTAGCTCAGCTGGTTAATGCACAGCCCTGAAGCACCAAGTGCAGGTTCGATCCCCAGTCAGGGCACATACAAGAATCAACCAGTGAGTGCGTGAGTAAGTGGGACAACAAACTGATCTCAGTCCTCTCTCTGTCTCTCTCTCTCTCTGTCTCTCTCTCTCTCCAATTAAAAAAAAATGTTTTTAAGAAACAAGAGCTTGCTGTGCTGGAAGGAGGTGGAAGAGGCACTGTACTTAGCTGTTGGGGCCACTGCCTAAATCAGCATGCCTCGACCAAAGGCTGCCCCAGCTCAGGGAGGTGGCCTTGCCTTGGCACCGCACATAATGGAAAGACACATACCCTGACCAGTTGACAGAGTTCCTGAGGAACTTGCTCCAACTTCCTTGAAAAGAAAACTGGGTGAGTGGGAAAGCACACGGCTACTGTGATGAGCTTACAATGGAACAACAATCACTCGGGGGAAAGCCTACGCTCCAGCCTCACGGGGCGCAGAGGTGGCCAGAAAGGCCGCAGCCCTGGCAGGAGCCGCAGGAGCCTCCAGCCGAGCAGCCGCCATGTGGCAGCGAAGCAGGGGGTTGGCCACAAAGCTTCCTGAGCCACCGATGAAGGCAACGAGTCACGTGAGGCCTCCAGCATTTGAGGGGATGAGGCTGAGGGACCTCAAAGGCTGTGTGTCCCAAGGTGACCTGGAGGCTGAGTGTGACCCGCCTGCCCATGAGCCAGAATCACACTGCAGGATGGGTGGAGAAGCAACGAGAATCAGGTCAGGCCAGCTTTTTACCTCTGCAGACCCCGAGGGAACGGGTTGTGAGATGGATGAGCAGTGGTGGGGACCAACTGGGTGCAGGAGGTGGCACAACAGCACGGGGCACCCAAGGTGGGAGGCAACAAAAGGGGAGCCCTTCCCAACTCCCAGTGTGTCTCTGTGAAGCCCTGAGGTGGGGGGGGGGGGGGGTTGCGGGTCAGGAGAAAGTTGCTTTCTTTTCCCTCTCTCCCTTCCTCCCTCCCTCCCCTCCTCTATCCCTTTCTCCCTGCCTCTTTCCCTTCTTCTCTTCCTCCCTCCCTCCCTTCCTCTATCCCTTCCTCCCTCCCTCCCTGCCTCTTTCCCTTCTTCTCTTCCTCCCTCCCTCCCTGCCTCTTTCCCTTCTTCTCTTCCTCCCTCCTTCCCCTCCTCTATCCCTTCCTCCCTCCCTCCCTCCCTCCCTCCTCTATCCCTTCCTCCCTCCCTGCCTCTTTCCCTTCTTCTCTTCCTCCCTCCCTCCCCTCCTCTATGCCTTTCTCCCTGCCTCTTTCCCTTCTTCTCTTCCTCCCTCCCTCCCCTCCTCTAACCCTTCCTCCCTCCCTCCCTGCCTCTTTCCCTTCTTCTCTTCCTCCCTCCCTCCCTCCCTCCCTCCCCTCCTCTATCCCTTTCTCCCTGCCTCTTTCCCTTCTTCTCTTCCTCCCTCCTTCCCCTCCTCTATCCCTTCCTCCCTCCCTCCCTGCCTCTTTCCCTTCTTCTCTTCCTCCCTCCCTCCCTTCCTCTATCCCTTCCTCCCTCCCTCCCTGCCTCTTTCCCTTCTTCTCTTCCTCCCTCCCTTCCTTCCTCTATCCCTTCCTCCCTCCCTCCCTGCCTCTTTCCCTTCTTCTCTTCCTCCCTCCCTTCCTCCTCTATCCCTTCCTCCCTGCCTCTTTCCCTTCTTCTCTTCCTCCCTCCCTCCCCTCCTCTATCCCTTTCTCCCTGCCTCTTTCCCTTCTTCTCTTCCTCCCTCCCTCCCTTCCTCAATTCCTTTCCTTCCTTCATAAGGGTTTGTTGGGCACTTACTTGTGTCAGGCACTGTTCAGGCCCTGCAGAGACAGTAAACAGAAAGACAGGCAAGCCCCTGCTTTCATGTAACTTATGTGAAGCGGGGGAGACAGAACATGAGAAAGTAAACTAACAACATATATACATGCAAATGTACACACACATACACAGAAACCTAATTGCATGTAGCAACAAGTGCATGAAGAAAACAGAGCAGGAGGAAAGGGCTGGAGCATGGCGGGAGGGAAGGTTACTCCTGAGGGAAGGCTCTCTAGGGGAGAGGATCCAGAGGAAGGCAGTTCCGCCCAGGGAAGAGGATGGAAGGGCAAGCCCTGCAGCAGGAGCGTGCACAGCCCTGCCCTCCAACACTCCTCCTTCCTCAGCACAGAATCAGCACCGAGGGAAGCAGGGATGTGAACAGTTCATTAGAGGGGGCAGAGGTCGGAGATGGGAGCGGGGACGCCCCCAACATTGGAGTTGTGTCTCACCATGACCATGTCCATCACACACGGGAGAGTCTGAGCACTGGGTCTTAGTCAGCAGGACACCGCCAGGCTCCTGCAGCCCAGAAGCTTTGCCCTGCGGCTGGTGGCGTGGGCTGAGCAGGAGGCATCAGTCCCAACATCACACTCCTTGGGCCAGCTCTCCCCTCCAGGAAGGAAATCGTTAGGAGGTTTATGCCCTGCCTAGTCTATTCTCAATCCCCACCTCCCTGCTGTTCTCCCTGAGTCAGTCAACCAATCAACAAACATCGAAGACTTGGGTGAGTGCTCGCAGCATTGTGGAGAGCAAGAAACACTCAGGGGAGCAACAGTGTGCAGCCTGGGGTGACAGCAGAGGCCTGGAGAGGCACAGGGTGGAGCTGCTGATATTGACAGGCATCTCATCACCTCCAAACACCAGCCCCAAACTGCATGGCAGGGACTTCTGCACTTTGTTCAAAGCTTGTGACAGCTCTGGGTTCTCACCTTGGGTCCTAAACCTATTCTAACTCTGGCCCCTTACCCCCTGCTTCTCAGCCAAGCCCCGTGTGCCAGGGGTGCAGCGAGGAAGTGGTAGCCACTCAAGCCAAACTTGCAGGGTGAACAAGCCACCGTCCGAAGCTGCCCCACGGGAGATGGGCGAAGGCACAGCTGTGCCTCAGCTGTAGCTCTGTGGCAGCCCCCTCCCAGAGCAGGGCCTCAGCCGAACTCAGAAAAGCAGAAGGAAGCGCGTAGGCATGTGAGGCCCTGCCTCCGAGGAGTGCACTAAGCCTGGGTGACATCCAAGGTCACAGCAGGTCAGCAACACACGGTCCTGAGTCAGAAGTTCCACTCGCCCTGTCCTGCTTGCTCCTCCCCTCTCTCTATCCTAGCTCCGACTTCTGACCTTGGCCTTCACCTCCTGTCTCAAGTGTGCCTATCAGGCCAGCTGGTCTTAATTGAGAGCAGATTAGATGTGAAGGCACCTTGACCTTAACTCAGAAGCTCCCTCACCCAAGAAGCCACACTCCCAGCTGGTGGGAGAGCCTAAGTGGTCATCTGATGCCGGGGAGAACCACGCCCCTCAGCTGGTCCTGAATTTGGGTTGATCCTTAATGTCCTAGACACGTGATCAGCAAACTGTGACTCGCGAGCCACATGCGGCTCTTTGGCCCCTTGAGTGTGGCTCTTCCACAAAATACCACGGCCTGGGCGAGTCTGTTTTGAAGAAGTGGCGTTAGAAGAAGTTTAAGTTTAAAAAATTTGTCTCTCAAAAGAGATTTCAATCGTTGTATTGTAGATATTTGGCTCTGTTGACTAATGAGTTTGCCGTATATGTCCTATACGTATATGTATTCCAGAATTTCAAAATAATGTGATTATATCTCGGTTTAATTCAGGTGCTCTATCTATCAGATTACCCTCCCCCCCACCCCCGCACACACACCCCCCCCAACCACATCAGTTCAAGGTCTCACCCCGAAGACCCAGGGCCCAAAAGTGTTCCCTGGGGTTGGCTGTTAGGTTCCAGGGCCTAAGGCTGTCGGAAGCCAAGACCACTACTTGTGGCTTTAATAAGAACGATCCATCCCCACATCCCCTCATCTGCTGTGATGTCAGTTGCCCTTCACAGCTCGAGGGGCAGTGTCAGATCCAAACAGCATGACTGCAGGCAGAACGTCTATCTATGGAGTTTTCTCTCCTCCCATGGGCCTCTCTTTATAGGATACACACACACACACACACACACACACACACACACACACAGACCAGGGCTTAATTTGACCAGGGCTCAGTCCTGGCTGCTTCACTTCACTGCAGAGTCAGGACCTGGCTGCCCCTTTTTGCCTGGGCAGCTGCAACACCAGCAAACGTGGCCCTATGCCAGCGAACCCGGCTTCCGAGCTCTTTAGTGGCCCAGCGCTCTGTTCCTGGGCCTCCATGGAGTCCCAAGGGCACCCAGGTGGCCGGGTGAGCACCCTCTGCAGAGCTAAGCCCCATCCAGGTTCCTCCAGGGAAGGGTTTCACCCCAGAAGTCCTGCAGCTTCTCACCAGCTGACCCTGGGAGGGCCTGCTGAGATAGAAGGGTCTCCTCTCGGTGGGTTCCTCCTCGTCTGCTTGTTGGTCAACTCACCCACACCGCTGTCAAGGGAGGGGTGACAGGAGGTGGCCTCTGCCTGGCCTCAGAAGTCCACTGCTACCTTCCGCTCATCATGGGACTTTCTGCCCAACATCTGCCTCAAAGGCCCCTCAAGAGGTGTTTCCTAAAACTAAGCAAGTTCCTCCAAGGTAGCGAGATGGCAAAAATGCCATTTTCTTCCTAGGAACCCTCCTCTGACCCCTGTTCAAAGCCTTCCAGGGAGTTTGTTTATCGAGGGGCCCCGGGGGAAGGGTGGGGACACCAGGCAGAGGGCTCCTAAGGGCCAGGCACTCACAGGGCCTGGCCAGGGCCCTGGACATCTAGAAGGGAGGGGTAAACCCCAAAGATGAACTTGCCTCCATGCTCTGGGTCCCATGAAGGAGACTGTTAGAGGACAACAGGGGTGCCTCTCTCCCAGCCCAGTGCGGCTGGCAGACCCCCAGCTCCAGTTCCCACGCTGGTGTCAGCAGTCCCTCCCACTCTCCCCTCGCTGTGGGTCCCCAAGTTTCTGTCTGTGCTGTCACCACAGGCCTTGTTTTGCCTCCCTCGTTCTCAGCTTCTCTCTCACAGTGTCTCTTGCTGCTTCCTTCCATCTGTCTTCCTGTCTGAGTGAGGTTCCCTGGGCTCCCTGAGTGTGGGCTGTTCCATTCACTTCCTGGCTCCTCTCCAGGGACAATGTGTAACAGACACACGGCCACAGTAAGATACACACTGGGCCTGGGGAGCACTTTAGGGCCAGTTAGAGCCCCCAAGCCCCCAAGCTGCAATCTGGGCCCCAGTGGGATTAGGAAGGGTGGGGTCACTACCTTCTATGAAAGAAGTAATATTTTAACTAGAAAAGAAAGACTATTTGGAATGCAAGGTAATGTAACCAAGAAAGAACAGCTGCACCTGGACTGCTATCTGCTGATTGCTTTGATAGACCGAGTGATTCTTGTTTTCATCCCTTTATTGCTGACTATTGAGCCCTTTATCAGGGACCAGACCCCCAGGGGACTGAGAGAGGGACTGTGGAGGTCGGTGAGAGCTGGGCACAGGCAGGAGGCAGGAGCCACACCAGGATGGGCTTTGGACTTGACACTAAGGAGTGTGGCTTCTGCCCCTCAGTTGACAATGAGCCAGGGGAGGGGTTTTTTGTTTGTTTGTTTGTTTGTTTTTATATTTTTTTATTGATTTCAGAAAGGAAGGGAGAGGGGGAGAGAGAGAGAAAAACATCAGTAATGAGAGCGAATCATGGATCAGCTGCCTCCTGCATGGCCCCTACGGAGGATGGAGCCCACAATCCAGGCATGAAGTTCTGCTACCCCAGCCAGGAATCGAACCATGATCTCCTGGTTCATAGGTCCGATACTCAGCCACTGAGCCACGCAGGCTGGGCCGGGGAAGGGTTTTAAGGGAATGGATGCTGTGATTGGATTCACATTTCTGGACAAGCATCCACTCTCACAGCTGTATGTTAGCCTGGTCTGGAGGGGAGGCCAGAGGAACCATAAGGGTCTACTAGTATAGTGAGGCGGGGACAGTGGCCGTAGGACTGGAGCAGAGGGAGCCAGGAAGAGGCTAAGCCAGGAGCACCAGCAGGTGGCCGGAATAGAGAGCTGATTATCCTGAGATGAGAACACAGTGGAATTATTAGGGTAATGGAGACAGGCTTCATTTTTAAAAAAAAAAAGGTTTATTATGTAATACTAGTGGCCCAGTACATGAAATTCATGCACATTAAAAGAGAATTAATTAGAGGAAATATTTTAATATTGCTATTTGCCCTTTGCTGTGGGGGGTGGGGTGGGAGACGCGAGCCTCACATCCCCAGGCCCATTGCCAGGGGCGGGGACGGGAGCCTCATGTGCCCAGGCAGCGCAAGTCCCCACCCACCCACTCCTGCTGCGCACGCAGCCTGCTGAGCAGTCGTTACGGGACAGCATCCCAGCTAATTTGCATATTACCCTATTATTATATAGAATATATTATGTATAATATAAATATGTATGTACATGATAGCTGATGTATACATAAATTAGGAAGCATAATAAAGCGAACACCCCCAGACCCACTACCCAACACCACTCTTGTCTTGCTGAGTCCTGTCCTTCCCTTTCCCATCTCTGACCCCCACCTGCACGCCTGGGTTTATCAGTCTCTTTCTTTTCAAGAATAATTTCAGTACTTTGTATCTTACACGGTGTAATCTCTCTCATTTTAGAGATTAATTTAAAAATCTGTCTCCTAGATATGTATCTGAGAGAAACCAAACCATGTTTGCGAAAAGACTTCCATGCAAAGCAGCCCTATGCAGAGTCGCTCAGAAGTGGAAACAGCCCAAGTGTCCACCAGCCGGTGAATGGGTAACAAAATGTGGTATATCCACACAATGGAAGTTTATTTTGCAACAAAAGGATGAAGTTCTGATACATGCTGCAACGTGGATAAGCTCCAATGATGCTCCAGCGTGAACACGTGAAACCAGACACAAAAGACTACATATTGTATGATTCCATTTGTATGAAATGTCCACTAAAGTCAAATCTATAGAGACAGACTACAGGCTAGAGGTTGCCTGTGGCTGGGGGTTGGAATGGGAAGTGACCAAGGCTTGCTTTGGGGTGTTGGAAATGTACTGAAATTAGTGTGGTAGTTGCACAATTCTGTAAATAACCTAAAAATGATTGAGTCATACATGTAAAATGGGTGAATTATGCTGCAACACAGAAATGGGAATTATACTTCAATAAAAGGCATCATAGTAGAGTCTTCAGGGGCTTGTGTTTCCTCCTGCAATGATGTTTCTGGGACCGAGTGGATGTTATCGCGTAGAGTACTGTAGACAGAGCTGCCGTTCGTTTATGTTCACAACTCTATATAGTCCACAGGCCACGCTCCAGGTTCCAACCCTGTCTCTGGACACTTGAGTGACTTCTTTTTTTTTTTTTTCTCTATCACAGAACAATTTTCCCAGAAGATTCTTATACACGCCCCTTTGGTTCACACAGGTAACTTTATTGAATCTAAATGAAGTATCAGGGCTTGTATATTGTATGTCTTTTCTTCTTCTTTTTTTTATTCTTAGTTAATATATTTTTTCTTTTTTTTCTTTATTTTTTTATTGTTTGAAGTATTACAAATAGTAGTACATATGTCTTTTTTTTCCCCATTGACCTCCCCCCAGCTTCCCCTACCCCCCAGTACATGCCTTCACCTGCCGCCCTCTCCCCCCACCCCAATGTCTTGTATCCATTGGTTGTGCTTATATGCCTGTGTACAAGTCCTTTGGTTGGTCTCTTACAGCCCCCCTCACCCAACCTCCCCTGCCTTCCCAATGTAGTTTGACAGTCTGTTCAATATGTCTTTGCCTCTGTATCTATTTCCCCCCATTTCTTTCCTTTAAAAAATTTTGCCTCTGCAGACTAGAAATGAACATATAATAACAAAAAAAATAATAATAGTAAAAAATGTTTGAGTCCCCGTTTCAATGTCTAACAGTTCCTTATGTGTACATGTCAGCAATGATATCTGGATGGTGGGCACATGGTGGCAATGCAGGTCCGACCCTCTCTGGTTTGGTCCTAGGCAACCTGCAGCGGTGCACAGCTGCTAACTGCTCGGGTGGCAAGGCGTTGTCAGCATCTTCCATCTCTGGACTGTTTTTCCTCTTGTCTTCATGGTTGGAGCAGACCTGTCAATTCCTCTCTGTTGCAGGAATCCACATGGTCTTGGAGTTGTTTTCTGAAGATATATAAACATATTCTCGACCAAAAGTTAATAAAGGAATCCTTTCTATATAATTGATTTGTGATCCTTTTTATTTTTGCCCAAATGATTTTCCTTTGTCTTATTTAGACACCATTTGTGTTTTTCATGGGTGTCTTGCTGTTAGCATTACAAATGAAAATTAATTTTGTAAAGTAGAAATTTTCTAGATGTAATTTACTTATAGGATATTTTTCCTTACATGATATTACCCTGCTATCCCCCCCCCATTGTATGTCTTTCCGTTCACATCATTATTTTAGGAATTCATTTCTTATTACATTTTATGAAAGTGTTATTCCCTCAACGGATTGAAAATGAAGACAAACACAAAACTGGCTCTTGTCCCAGTTTGAGATGCATTGCTCTGGGAATGCAGTGGGAGTGAAGTTGCTGGGTCAAGGGTATGCAGCAGTTGAGGAGAGTCCGAATGGCCGACTGCTTCCTGAACGCCTTGTGCTGATTTGCATTCCCGCGGGCAGCGCAGGAGAGTTCCCACGTTGCGCCACCTCTTCAGCAGCACTCAGTATTGTCCACTTTTTAACTTTGCGCCAGTTTCGTGGGTATGGCATCTTTTCATTCCTTGGGTGCTCAGTGAGGTGGAACATCTTTGTATATGTTTACGGGGAGTTTGTACTTCTTCTTCTGTGCTATTCTCTTTCTGTCCTTTGCCTAATTCTTTTTCTTATTGATTCATACGATTCTTTATGTATTCTAGGTATTAGTCCCTTGTCATTTTCCCCATTGATTTTTTTAGAGACAGTGGAATGGAGGAATGAGAGAGAGAGAGAGAGAGAGAGGGAGGGAGGGAGAGAGAGAGGAGAGAGGAGAGAGATACACACAGCTGGGATTGAACCTGCAACCCGGGAATGTGCCAAGCCGGCCAGGGCGGTCCCTTGTCATTTACATGCGTTGCAGGTGTCCTTCCCAGTGTGGGACTTGTTTGAATTTTCTCCGGGTGCCTTTTTATAGCAGAAGGTCTAATTTGTAAAGTAATTGGATCTTATCTGTTCTTTCCCTTTTTGGCTCCTCTTCCCTGCCCCACATGCTATCTTCCTGCACAGCCTCTACTGAACTGACAAGCCCGGAGCAGAGCATGCTCGGCCCTTCCGAACCGGCACCCTTCAGCCTCCGGGCTCATCTCAGCCCCCCTCTATCCTCAGTCCTTTATTCCGGAGCCTGTGCGCTCACCTCCATTCTTCCCTGGCTGCAGAGACCTCTCCCCCGGGCGCCCCGCAGAACCAAGTCATCCTCAAACGGCAGCTCCAGCATAACCTCCTGCTTTTATCTAATTTATCTATTTTTAAGCCCGAGGTGTTTGGCCACTGTTGTTTTGGTATTGGCCTGGTTTTTTAAATACCTATTGAGCCATGAATTCACACGGAAGGGGTCCAGCACGTCAGCTCCTTCCCACCGGTTCTCATGAGGTGGGCCTCTCTGGGCGGGCCAGGCTGGTGCTTTGGTTGAACCCAGGTACCTTGCTTTTTTGCTCCCTTCTTTTTTGGATCATTCCCCTTCACATATTTCAGGAAGCCATTGTGGCTCTTGGAGCAATTAATATGCCCGGAACGTCCATTAATTCTCTTGGCAAGCATCTCGCCCTTAACTTGTTTGTTTCCCACAATGCCCACAGGACCACACTGCGGGCTCGTCCAGTTTTGCCATGGTAACATTTGTGGGGCCTTCCTTTTGAGCAGTGCCCATTCCCTTGATGTTGACAATACCACCTTTCTTATAGATTCACGTGTATGTGGCCAAAGGAACAACTCCATGTTTCTGAAAGGCCCAGAGGGCACACAGCGGAGTCTCTTCCCGTTCCCTTTGTCTCGGCCATTTCGGTGATTTACTAGAAGATGCAGATGCTGCTGAAAGACACAACCTCCTCTTTTTAGGAGCATCTCCAGGCCCCCAAGGCTTAGCCACTTCTTCCTCTATTCTGTGGGCCCAGGCCTTGCTAAGCATCAGGTGGCTGATAGCATAGGCGTTGTTGTTTTGTTTTGTGTTGTTTTGTTTGAATTATTAAGGGGTGGGGGCCAGGTGGAGCCTCTTTCTTGAAGAGGCACACTGAGACCTGGGCCTATCTGCTTTTTATCCAGTTTTAGATACACATCTTGCCCTCAGTAAAGCACAGCAAACAGGTAGCAGACAGACCATCTCTAAGGTCAGTAAAAATCAGTAAGGTCCAGTAAACATTTATGTGGAGGCTATCAGGTCAGGAAATTGCTGCGAGCCACCACCATCTCAACACGAACAATCGGTGCTTAGCGTCAACCTGCTAACGCTCAAGGTCCATCGGCCTTCCACGTTCCTTGGTGCACTCTCATGACAGTATTGGCAAGTGGAGGCTTCCTGCATGTATGTGGCATAGTATTTTATTCAGTTTCACTTGTGTTGCTCTTTTTAAATGACAGTTTGCATCCAACATGTTGTTGTATTAGTTTCAGGTGTACAGCATAGTAGCTAGGTAATCATGTACTTTACAAAGGGTTCCTTCCCCCTGATATTTCCAGTACCCACCTAGCATAGGCGTTTTTGACTCTTAAAGGGGGATCATTTTTACTTTGGATAAGTGTAATTTATTAAAGAGACACAGTATTTCAAAACATGGGACTTCTTAGCCATGGGATGTTTGGGAGGGAACAAGGTGGGGAACCACTGCTTATTCTGCCAGTGATGCCTACCTTATCCGTGACATCCTCCATGTGAACATTTCCAGGGACAGGAAGCTCAGTGCGTCCGCGGGCTGGACTGCTCTGATTTCTTACGCTAACTCTGACTTCTGCCTCATCATTCATACTCGTTGTTCTTCCCTCTGCTCTCTAGAGAAACACTTAGTGAGTCTTTTTCTCTCTTTGACGTGACCACCCTCAACAGGAGAGGTAGCATCCATGTCCGTGTGGCTCCTCTTCACCACCTGCAGTGCTTCCTGGGAAGCAATGGTTTCCAGATCCCTCTGCACCTGCTCATCCCCTTGTGAACGGACCACAGACGTTTCCAGATGCCTCACAAACTGCACACGCATGTTCAAGGAAAACCCCAGGGCCAGTCTGACGGCACAGAGGGGGCCCCAATGCCGTCCACGTGAGTTACTGCAGCCGAGGAGGCTGGAGGCCGGGCTGGCAGCCTTGGCAGCCCTGTGGTCCACACTGCACCCTGGAGCTGGTGAAAACCTGCAGATCTTTTCCTGGGAAAAGTCACCAGTGTGTTTATATGCATCTGATCTCTCCCTCTCGATGCAGAGTATCCACAGAACCCATCCTTACTGCTTTGACTTGCACACCTATCTTTTGAAAAAGTTTTCTTTTGTGCCTATGTTTAGCTTTCCCCTGCAGCTTCATGTCCAGCACAAATTTAATGAGAAAGATACTATGTTTTTTTAATGTTACATTCCAAGAATAATACCCCGTGGCAACTGAGCCTGTTTGGAGCCCGTCTCCACTGCACTCTGATTTGGGTGTCAGGCTCCGACCCAGGAGGCAGGGTCAGGGAAGGTGCACGTCTCTTGGCCAGGCCTAGGGCGAGGCCCGGCTTTGCCATGGCTGAGACAGCGACAGTCCGCCTCCGCCGCCCGGGCCAGGAATGGCTGAGTAATCTTGGACTCATGTCTGTCCTGTCTCCTATTGCCTAATCTTGCCTGGCCCTCATTAAAAATATCTCACTCCTTTACTTTCTCTCACTTGTTCCTCCACACATTTCTCCTGGGACCACAGTGCCTGTGCCGGAGCCTGAGACTGGTCTTACCAACACAGACTCCCGGATATTTACAAGCAATTCCTGAAGAGGTACCAGGCCCCTGGGGGTGTCTCTCAGATTGCGCCCTGATTGGAGGACTAGGAGTTGGTCAAACCAGTAGCTGGAAGACTCACATTTCAAGCAGAGGAAACAAAGGAATGTCCACTGCTTAGCACTGGGATGTGAGCAGAGGGTGCCAGGCCTCCTCCTAAGGAAGGTTTAGGTTGGCAGTGCCCTGACTGAAGGCCCAGAGGCAGTGGAGGGAGGCAGCCACAGTGGGTGTGGGTGGGAGGCAGAGACGGAGGAGAGACGTGGGATTCAGAGGACAGCAGAAGGGACCAGGGAAGGAAAGGGGGCAGCAGTGATTGGATAGAGGGAGGAGTTGAAAGAGGTGATGATGCCTTAAAAAGCATGCTCCTAGGAGAGGAACATTCTAGAAGCAGGTTAGGTGGTGGGAGAGCGAGGAGACAAGGACTAGGTTTTGGAGGGCCCCGGTCCTTTGCTGTGAGGAGGTGGGTGACTGAGGAGCCAGCTCTGCTGCTCACTCCCACCACCGCCACCTCTAGGGCTCCTCAGTCCCCTCCCCTTTCTGCAGTCAGGAGACCCTTTGCTCCTTTTCTCTCATCCTGCCTCGGGATGCTGCTGGACCAGGCGTCCACCCCAGAGAGTCTTCAGGAGGGGTTGAATGCCCCCTACACCCCCTACACCACCCCGAGCCCAGCATATTCACAGCTCACCAACTTTTGCATCTCAATCACGCTGTGTGAGTGTGGGAGGGGCAAGTGAGAGCGGTCTGGGGACTGAGGCGTTCAGAATACTGGCCAAGGCCTGGGAAGGCGCCGTTCATGTTAGGGCTTTGAGAGATGGGTAGGTTTGGGCTAAGCAAAGAGGGTATTCAGTGAGAGAACCACAGGCTTCTCTGAAAACAGACCAATAAGCAGGAGATTCCTTGATGAACATAGAATGACAGAAGTAAACATTTGGGCATATTTTTAAGTAAGTTACATTAAAATATAATTATACCTAAACTACAAAATTTAAAAATGTACAATTCAGAGGTTTCTAGTATATTTGCAGAGCTGTGCGACCATCACCAATAATGTCACTAGAACATCTTCATCACCCCATGAAGAAACCCCATACCATTGGCAATCACTCTCATTCCCCCTCCCTCCAACCCCTGGCACCACTCACCTACTTTCTGTCTCTATGGATTTGCGTATTCTAGATATTTCACGTAAGTGGATTTATACCTACGTGGCCTTTATGACTGGCATCTTTCACTTAGTGTAATCTTTTTTTTTTTTTTTTTTTTTAGTATATATTTTTACTTATTTCAGAGAGGAAGGGAGTGGGAGAGCGAGATAGAAACATCAATGCTGAGAGAGAATTATTGATCAGCTGCCTCCTGCACGCCCCCTCCTGGGGATCAAGCCCACAACCTGGGCATGTGTCCTTGACAGGAATCGAACCCAGGACCCTTCAGTCCAATGTTCTATCTACTGAGCCAAACCACTGAGGGCAGTGTAATCTTTTTAAGACTCATCCATGTTGTAGAAATATTTAATTTCTTTATAGGACTAAACAATACTCTATTATATAAATGTACCATATTTTGTTTATTCATTGGTCAGTTGATAGACATTTGGAGTTTTTCCAATTTTTGGTTAACATAAATAATATTATCCTCCTTTGAACATTCATGTAGAAGTTTTCATGTGGACATATTTCCAATTCTCCTGGCTGTATACCCAGGAATGGCATTGCTGGGTCACATGGTAACTCTATGTTTAACATTTTGAGGAACTGCCAATCTGTTTTCTTTTTTTAAAAATATGTTTTTATTACTGATTTCAGAGAGGAAGGGAGAGGGAGAGAGATAGAAACATCAATGATGAGAAAAAAATCATTGATTGGTTGCCTCCTGTATGCCCCCTACTAGGAATAGAGCCCTCTACCCAAGCATGTGCCCTGACCGGGAATAGAACTGTGACCTCCTGGTTCATAGGTCAACACCCAACCACTGAGCCACACTGGCCGAGCCCATTCTGTTTTCCAACATTACTTCAGCATTTTACAATCCATCAGGAATGTACACAGATTCCCATTTCTCCGTCTCTTTGACATTTGCTCTTGTCTGCCTTTTTCTCCTTAGACATCTTGGTGGGTACGAAGTGGTATTTCATTGTGGTTTGGTTCGCATTTCCCCGATGGCTAATGAAGTTGAGCATCTTTCTATGTGTGCTTGGTCATTTGTGTGTGTCTTTAGAAAATGCCTATTTAAATCTTCTGCCCACTTTTTAACTGAGTTATTTGTCTCTTTATTGTTGAATTGTATGAGTTCTTCGCATATTCTGGACACAAGTCCCTTATCATATCCGTGCTTTCTCCCAGTCGATGCGTTGTCTTTTCCTTTTCTTGATGGTGTCCTTTGAAGCACAAAAGTTTTTCATTTTGATGAAGACCAATTTATCTTTTACCGTTTACCAAGTTTTCTTTTGTAACTTGCGCTGCCAGTGTCATACCTAAGAAACCATTGCCTAATCCAAAATCACGAAGATTATACATGTGCTTTTTATCAGATTTTTATGATTTTTAGCTCTTACCTTGTCTATGACCATTTAGGGTTAATTTTTGTAAATGGGATGAGGAAGGGTTCAACTTCATTCTTTTGCATGTGTAAATCCAGCTGTCCCAGAACCTTCTGGTAAAAAGACTTTCTTCCCTTCCCCACTACCCCATTTAATTGTCTTGGCACCCTTGCCAAAAACCCATTGAACATAAATGTAAGGCTTATGTCTATTCCATTGTTGGGTGTATTTTCTAAGGGATTTTTTTCCTCCAGCTGTGCTACCGGGTGGCCCATCCTTCCCTAGAAGAGAGATGTAGCGATCTCCCAAGCAGACTGCATTTCCTGGGTGGGTCAGGCCTCATCAGAGGTACATCCTCCTGCAGGATCCAGACCTCCGCCATTGTTTTGCTGGCAGGTGGGAGGTAGCTGACCAAACCAAGGACCTTCTCTCTCTCCTGCCTCCTTATTGTAAACATCAAATTAGATTACTTACATAAAAGAATTTAGGAAGGTCTGAAGTGCCATCCAAATGTAAGGTGTATTCTTCTCATTGTTGTGCCTCTCCATCAAGAATAAGACCTAAATATCGAGAAGTCACTTTCCATTTTCACTCATTGGGATCAAGGTTGTGATGTCTGTATTGTTGCAGATTCCAAATTAGTGAGGTTTGGTGCTTCATGTCCTTCTTAAGAGGCTGTGAGCTTGCCCTTGCCACCGGGAAATTGAATATCAATGTTGGCCATCCCTTCCTTCCACACCCTCTTCCTTGAATGAGGGCCTGGTTTGTGCCCGGCACTGTGCTAAGCTCACAGGCAGACAACTCTATCCTCCTAACTCACAGTTTAGCCTAGCAGGGAAGCTGTATAATTCAACAAGCCATTATGGTCGATGTGACCATGATGGAGATGCAGGGTGACCCTCCAACCAGCCCTGGGATCAGTTTGCTCCAGGCAAACCAGGGGGGTTAGGTATCTTCCAACCTCAAGTTGCCTTTGCTCCTATGAAGTCTCCAGGAGGCAGAGGCTGTCCCATGCTGAACTCAGGCCCTAACCCAGATGTTCTGTAGTGACTGTCACAATGCCACACCGTTAGACCTGAGAATGGACCGGCAGGACCGAACGCGGGCTCCACCATCCTCCCAGATTCAGTTCTTAGGAGCTCTTCCGAGGCGGGGTTGCAGCTGAAACCTCCTCCATCTGCCTTCTGCACCGTTTTTTTCCTGATACTAGAGAAGGGCTCCCTGGTTACAAGCTAAACCTCAGACTCTTCTTCCTCTCTACCCATCCCCCGGCCCTGGCCCCCCAGGACCATTCCTCCAGGGCCTCAAGGGGTGCCACTCTCAAAATCCCTCCCTCCAGCCTCCACCGGTGGACAGACTGCTCCCTCCCAGGAGACAGAAGTTCACGTGTATGGATGACCCTTTGCCTTCAAGCCTGGAAAACCAAGCCACCAGGACCACCTGAGAGCTGGGTGGCTCCAAGGAGAAGAGCCCGGGCCACTGCCTCACCCTCAGCCTGGTCCTCACCCTCACCAGGGCCACTCAGATCAGGGTGTCCACTGGGCCAGCACTGACGTGCACTGTTGTCCCCTGGTGAGAGGAAAAGCCACAGGACCCCAGCTTTCCTCTCCCCTTCCTCCTCTCTCCCCTCCACTGTGGTTACTGGCAACACCCTGCCTTCCCCACTCCTAGGGCCACTTTCCTCTTCCGCCCACCTTCCTCCCCACTCCTGCCACCGTCCTCTACACACTTCTCCCTGGTACCATGTCATCTGACAACTCAGTCTGACCTCGGGTCTACTCAAGTCGCACAGCCTCCTACACACACTCCATACGCCGAGCGTGACACGTGAGCCCGCGTGTCCCTCAGAGCCCCAGGCTCCACACCACCTACAGATATCCAGGAGTCAGGAGACTCCCAAAGGCCCCAAGCAGCGAATGGATTGGGGACTCCAAGCAACTGTCCCTGGCTCCTTCTCGGACCTGTCTGCCCAGCCTCCACTTCTTTCACAGAACCCTCCACATCCTTGGGGGTTCTGCTGGGGTGTGGGGTCCTCCGACCTACGGGGACAGACACCATGGTGCTAGCCCCCTAGCCTCCACTACCACCTCAAAAGGATGCCACTCTCCTCCCTTCCGCTATGCTTGTCCCTTAAAGGGACACGTGGATGAGACAGGGAAAGACTGATGTGGAGTGTAGTAAGGAGGTGACTTGGGGAAAGCCACTCAGCCTGAGACTTGGTTTCTTCATCTGTCAAGCCAAGGGCTGTTCTCTCGCTAGGCTCCTCTTTGTAGCTATCAAAGGCTGCCAGTCTGGGGGTTGCTTCAGCAGGAAGCTGTTTCCCCCCCAGTATGAAGAGGTAGGTGTGCCCGCGCCCCTGTGCCTCTGCTCTCCTCCTAGGACAGCCCTCCATTCTTCCCCCCTTCCCCACCAGCCCCCCACCCAGTCCCCAGGTGTGTGTGTGGGGGGGGGGCGGGCTCTGAACTTTGCAGCACCCCAGGTGCCTGCCAAAGCCTAAACTCCCCCCACCCACATTAGCCCCTCCCCCGCGAAGGCCTACGGAAGGAGGCAGCTGTGTGCCTGATCATTAACCTGTCCCTGCTGCTTCACCTTGGGTGTCACTCGGGAGTCCCAGAGGCCTGGGCTTAGGCCGGGAGGCTAAGATGCAGAGACCGCGGGGCTCCGGGGCCCGCACTGAAGCTGTGAGTCTGTGTGATGGGCAGGAGGGAACCCGGTGGGCAGGCTGGGTGTCCCAGCAAACTGTTGGGTCCCTCCTCTTCAGAGGTGTGCGTGTTGGGGGGCAGCGGGGCCCTGCAGGCCAGCTTCCTCGGCCAGATTCTGACCTAAGCCCCATCCGCACCCGCGGGCTGGGCCGCCTGGGCTCCTCCCCAGGCCGGCGCCCCTGCCCGGGCGGGCCCAGAACCGCCGGTCCCCGCCCCGCTCCGTTAGGCCCGCGCCGCCGGGCACTTGGAGCCGAGGAGGAAGCGCGGCGGGGCGGGGAGGTGGGGGTGTGTCGGAAGGCGGCGGCCGCTGGGTTTTATAATCCGCAGAGCCGGCGCGGCGCGGGAGACCGGGCAGCACCGCGCACCGCGCCATGGGGGCCGCCTCGGGCCGCCCGGGGCCGGGGCCGCCGCTGCTCCTGTCGCCGCTCCTGCCGCCGCTCCTGCTGCTGCTCCTGCTGCTGCCGCCGCCGCCCCCCGCCCTGGCGCTCGCCCCCGAGATGCAGCCCGGAGACTTTTCCGCCGACGAGGCTGGGGCGCAGCTCTTCGTGCAGAGCTTCAACCCCAAGGCCGAGCAGGTGCTGTACCAGAGCTCGGTGGCCAGCTGGGCGCTCGACACCAACATCACCGAGGAGAATGCGCGGCGCCAGGTGGGCGCGGGGGCCGGGCGGGGGCGGGGGCGGGGCCCGGGCGCCCAATCACAGGCCCGCGGCGGGCGGTGGGGGGGCGGGAAGTCACCGTGGGGCGCGCGCCCCCGGCCCCCGGGCCCTTCTGCCTCCCCCCCTCCCCCCCCCACCCCGCTCCCACCCGCCCCATCAGACAGGAGGCGGGCGGCCGAGCATGGTGCTGGGCACATGGTCCGTGCCCATACAGGATCGGAACGGATGAGGCTGGCTCCACGGAGACCGAGTCCCCTCACAGGGCAGCGCCGGGCGGGGTCAGCAGCTAAGGGTCTTCGCTAAGGGCGCCCTCTGCTCCGAGCCCTCCTCTCTGTTTCTGTTTCTGTCGCCGCTCATCACTGTCTATTCTCCCTCTCCTCCCCATTCCTCGCTTGCCACCAATTTCTGCTCCACGCTCCCCTGGGGCAGAGTCCCCCAGTTCCTGACCCGGGGCCCCGGGCGGGGGGGGGGGCGGAATCCTGCTCCTGGAGCCCTTGGCCTTCCTGCCCTCCCCCGCACACGCCCTCCCTGCCCCCTCCCCCCCATCTACACTTCCCTGCCCTCCCTGTGCTCACAGGAGGAATCAACCCTGCTCAACCAAGAGTTTGCCGAGGTCTGGGGCCTGAAGGCCAAGGAACTGTTCGACCCAATCTGGCAGAACTTCACTGACCCAATACTGCGAAGGGTCCTCAGTGGCGTACGCGTTCTGGGCCCTGCCAACCTGTCCCTGAAGAAGCGGCAGCAGGTGGGCCCTCTGGACTCGAGGTTGGAGGAATCCGTGGCCGGTGCCTCCTAGTGCCCAACTAGGATGGGGAGGGAGCTTGGGAGGGCTGCTTTTAGGGTCAGAGGACCCTGCGATCTGCAGGGGAAACCAGCAACAGCATAGAATGGCTTCCTGCAGCATTGCTTTCCCTTGGAGATGAGACGGGAAGTTACTTTATGCTACAGCAAATATTATGGAGTAGAAAGCAAACTGCAAATACACCACAAAAGATGAAGCAAGAGTTTTCAGAATTTCTCCATAGGCAGGTTTGGTTTATAGATGTCCTTAGAAAGAGGAAGGACTGGGAAGGCGTCAAAGCCGGAGACAGTGAGAGAGGGATTTGCCCTCACTTCGAGGTGGGAACCAAACCTAACTCTCAGGATACTTATCTCCACCTCCAGCCACTTCCTTTCTTGGGTCAGAAGTGCTCCCGGCGCCACTGAGTGGTCTGAACAAAACACATCCCCTCTCTGAGGCTTTTTTTCCTTTTAGCAAAAAGAGGAGGGACAGCCAGTGATCCTGGGGCTATTCATCACTAACATGTTCTCAACTCTCCCTAGTACAACTCTCTGCAAAGCCACATGAACAGAGTCTTCACCGCGGCCAGGGTCTGCTACCCCAACATGAATGACAGCTGCTGGTTCCTGGACCCAGGTACAACCTTGTCGCTGCTGTCTCTCTCTAGCCCTTCCCATCACCCTGCACCCTGTTTTTCCTGGCAAACTGACTTCCGGAATCTCCAGCCCCATCCACCCCACCCCTCTGTGCTTTGGCCTCTCCCATTGCCACTAGCCTTCCTCCTGATGGCTTATTGTTGCTTTTCCCTTCCCTGGGTCCTCGCAATCTCCCCAAGAGCCCTCCATAGGCCTTAGCCTCCCCTTCCGGCTTCTGATTATATCCTCCTCTTCCCCCCTCACACCCCACCCCCATATCCCAGGCTGGCTGGAGTCAGCCACTCCATCCCATGAGCCATGAAGGATCTGTTTGGGTTTCGGCCTTTGGATGTGCTCTTTGTGTAACCACCTTCCATGGCCATTTCCCTGGAGACAATGCCCCTGGCTGGGTGATTGCTTCATAGAGCCCCCAGCCTCCTGCCACCCAGCGTATAGATCGCCCTTGGCTTTGGGGGTATCGTGATGTTGAGGAAGCAGGTGGAAATGTAGAGGACCAATGTGGGAGCTCTGATGAAGGCTGACCCCGACTTCGACACAGAAGTCTCCTGACTGACCATGCTCCTTTGTGTCTCAGACCTCATGCACGTCCTGTCTGTCACACGAAACTACGGGCTGCTGCTGTATGTCTGGGAGGGCTGGCACAATGCCGTGGGCATCCCACTGAGGCCCCTGTTCCAGGAATTCACTGCCCTCAGCAATGAGGCCTTCAAGGGAGATGGTGAGCATGCCCTGCCCCCCCCCCCGTGTGGGTGCCACCCTTCCCAGCTTGAAAGGCACTCTCCCATCCACTGTCTCCACTGAGCCCCAACTCCTGAGGCAGACAGAGCAGCTGTTGGGCTGGTTCTATCCACTGGCCTAAGGTCACACAGATCATGGATGGCAGAACCAAGCTTGAGCCCCGTCTGCCTTCTACCAGACTGCTTGCTGTCTTGCCCTGACACCATCCCTCCTCCCTGCCCCTCCTGGCACTCCTCCTCTCCCTAACACTTGCCCTTGCCTCTTGGCTCTCCAGGATCTAGTTAGATGGAGTTCAACCCCCTAGTTGGAAAGTATAGAACAGCAGCCTCAAGCCAGCCTTCCCACCAGTTGGCAGGTGCACAAGCCCTGAGCCAGGAGAGTGGCATGCTGGGAGGCAGAGTGTCAGAGCCTCTGGCCTGAGCTGCACCCCAACACCACCCCCTGCCAGGCTTCGCAGACACAGGGGACTACTGGCGCTCCTGGTATGAGTCGCCCACCTTAGTGGAGGATTTGGAGAACCTCTTCCATCAGATAGAGCCCCTCTATCTGAACCTCCATGCCTACGTCCGCCGCAAGCTGCACCAACGCTATGGGGACAGATACATCAACCTCAGGGGACCCATTCCTGCTCACCTGCTGGGTAAGGACCTGGCCTTGCCTCCACACATCCCAGGCATTGTCCTCGTCGTCTCCCATTTTAGAGCACCCCACTGTTCCCTCCCACACGCATGAGCCCTTGAGGCTTGTCCCACGCAAAATCATAAAGCAGGAGATCCTCATTATCATTCCTGCTTTTCAGATGGGGACCTGAGGCTCGGGGCGCATGAGTGACTTGGCAGAGGGCAGAGAGATAGTCAAAGGCAGAGCTAGGAGACACACTGAGGCTTTGACTCCGGGGGAGGAAGAATCATCATCGTCTATGCCCCAGGAAGCCATCCCCGTGGCCCCACCGAGGCCTGGAAGGCAGGGATCCCAGCACCATCAGAAAGGGCCCAACAGCTTTGCCCCAAGCTCCTGTTGGCACACGGGGCACACACAGCCCTTGGGACTATGCATGGGACTGATGGGAGATTCCTGGCCTCAGCCTCAGGATCTGGCTGCTGGGGGCCCCGGGTCCTGCAGGGCCGGGCAGGGGGGAGCAAGTTCGGGCCAAGCAGGAGCCAAGCTCTCTGCTTTCCTCCTTCCTCTAGGGGACATGTGGGCCCAGAGCTGGGACAACATCTACGACATGGTGGTGCCTTTCCCTGACAAGCCCAGTCTTGACATCACCAGTACCATGGTGCAGAAGGTAAGGCAGGGTGGGCCAGGGTGGAGGCAACAGAAGGGACACAGGGGAGGGGGCGAGGAGGAGTCACGTGCAGGAGACAGGTTGGAAGGCACTCAGTCCCTCCCTTTCCACAGAGCAGCAGCCTGAAGTGTGTGTACCAGCGATAAGCTGGGCTGAATGTCCTCGGGGAGGTGCCAGCCCCTCTCTCCAGGCCCCCACTGGTGGGGTGTGAGGAGTCCACTTTGCTTATCTGCTCTGGTTATTAGGGGCAACGCCTCTGGGGAAAGAGGCCACCGAGCAGAGACACCCTCCATGGGCAGGGAGCTGACCTGGGTGGGTGACTCCAGACCTGCCCCAGGGCAGCCACAGGGAGCTCCCGGCAGCCAGCCCCTGACGTGTCCCCACCCCCACCCCCAGGGCTGGAACGCCACACACATGTTCCGGGTGGCAGAGGAGTTCTTCACCTCCCTGGGGCTCTTGCCCATGCCTCCGGAGTTTTGGGCAGAGTCCATGCTGGAGAACCCAAACGACGGGCGTGAGATGGTGTGCCACGCCTCCGCCTGGGACTTCTACAACAGAAAGGACTTCAGGTCTAGACACGGGCAGGAGGGTTCTGGGGCTTCGGGAAAGGCAGGCAGCCTGAGCACAGAGAAGCCAGTTCCCAGGCCCACCTCTACCCCAGGCCCAGCACTGGCAGAGGGGCTGGTCTATGCCAGGGCTGCCATTGGGCCGGCCCCCTCAGCAGCTTTCACGGTTAGTCAGCACTGCACCTTGGAGTGATGTGGGCTGGGGCAGGGCCAAGCGTCTGTACTTTCCACCAGCAACACACAGGGCAGTCCTCTTCCCATGCTCTGGTCCCTGCCCTGCCCTGTCCTTTACCCTCCCCCTCGCCCTCCCCCGCCCAGGATCAAGCAGTGCACACGGGTCGCTATGGAGCAGCTGTCCACAGTGCACCACGAGATGGGCCACATTCAGTACTACCTGCAGTACAAGGACCAGCCTGTCTCCCTGCGCCAAGGTGCCAACCCTGGCTTCCATGAGGCCATCGGGGATGTGCTGGCGCTCTCTGTCTCCACTCCTGTACATCTGTACAAAATTGGCCTGCTGGACCAAGTCATCAATGACACGGGTATGGGGGCTTAGAGGACCCGGCCAGCCCCAGCCAGCCCCAGCCAGCCCCACAACGTCCACAGCAGGACTCCGCTAGCGCCTGCTCCCAACTGCCCTTCTAATTTCTGCTGCATTGCTCAGAGCAGGCAGGTTTGGGGATCCACCTGATGCCCAACTCAACACTGCCCAAGGACCCCTCTGCCAAGCAGGGCCCCATCATCTCAAAGACTGGCCCTTTCTTCTCTGCATCTGCCCAGCCGCCTCTCCCACTGGCTCCTCCCCGGCCCTGCCTGGTCCTAGCCAGACTCCCTTTTCTTCTCCGACCTCTCTCTTCTCACCTTCCAACAGAAAGCGACATCAATTACTTGTTGAAGATGGCACTAGAAAAAATTGCCTTCCTGCCCTTTGGCTACTTGGTGGACCAGTGGCGTTGGGCGGTCTTTAGTGGCCGCACCCCTCCTTCCCGCTACAACTTTGACTGGTGGTATCTTCGGTGAGTAAATGGGATCAGGAAGGGCCTAATGGCTGCCCCTCCTGGGCAAGCAGGAGCCTCCTGCCTCGTCAGTCCCAGACCCCTCCTCTCTAATGACGTCTCCATCCTTTTCCTCACTGCTTTCTTCTTTCCTGCCGAAAACTCCCTCTGCCAGGAGACCTTCCTCCCCAGCTCACCCAATGGGAAAGGGGTGGCTGGGTGGGAATGCCTGCTTAGCAGCCTTTTCTGCAAAGTCTGAATCAGCCCATATGCAACACTTAGGTCCTAAGGTAATTTAACCATTTTCTTCTAGAGTCAAGTATCAGGGCATCTGTGCTCCAGTTATCCGAAATGAAACCCACTTTGATGCTGGATCTAAGTATCATATCCCACATATGACACCGTACATCAGGTACTATTACCCCATCCAATTCTGTCCCACCTTTAGCTCCCTACCCTTGCCCCATCCAATTCTGTCCCACCTTTAGCTCCCTTCCCTCTACTCCTGGGGTTTTGGCCCCACCCCATGCCCAGGGCTTGTCCCCACATTCTTCCCTGGAATTCAAGTGGGCCTCTTCCCAGAGACAGGCTAGGTTCTCCCTTCTCCCCAGGTGGCCCCTGTCTACCTTCTGCCCTGTGGAAAGCTGGATGGTGCCTGGGCAAGGGGCCCTCACTTGCCCCCTTAACACCCACCCTGTGCCTTCAGGTACTTTGTGAGTTTTATCCTGCAATTCCAGTTCCATCAAGCCCTGTGCAAGGAGGCAGGCCACCAGGGCCCACTGCACCAGTGTGACATCTACCAGTCCACCAAAGCAGGGGACAAGCTCCGGTATGTGGGAGAAAATGGAGGGCGGGTGGGCGGGTTAGGGGAGAGGCTGGTGAAGACTATGTCTGGAAGGCAACTGGCTGCTCCATGGGACCCCACAGGGCCAGCCTGATTGGGTGGCGCCTTTCTTTCTACCCCCTGCTTTCTTTCTCTCATCAAATATTTATTAAGTGTGCCCAGATCTGAGGCCCCAACGGCCATGTCCCCAGCCCCCTTCATGGGGATCCTAGGTCCCAGAGTCTTGATGCCACTGTTCCTACAGTCTGGTGGGGGCAAAAGTGGCTGGAGGTAGGGCAGGTGGGCCAATAGTGGACACTGGCCTGAGTCCCTTGTGTCCATGGTGCCCTTTCTGCCTGTCAGGGAGGTGATGCGGGTGGGCTCCTCGCAGCCCTGGCAGGAGGTGCTGAAGGAAGCAATCGGCACAGATGCCCTGGATGCTCAGCCGCTGCTCAACTACTTCCAGCCAGTCAGCCAGTGGCTGCAGGAGGAGAACCAGCGGAACGGCGAGGTCCTGGGCTGGCCAGAGTATCAGTGGCAGCCTCCGTTGCCCAACAATTACCCAGACAACGTTGGTAAAGCTCTGAGTGAGAGTGGGGCAGGCCTTAAGGCACAGTCTCAGTTCTGGGCTCTGGAGCGCAGGCCCCTGTTCCAGTTCCTGGTCAGCTTCCCCCACTGGGCCCTGGTGCCTGGCTTTGGAGGGCCAGGCAGCCCTTCACTCATCAGTAGAACTCTGGGGAGGGAATGGGGCTGTCTTTCCCCCAGCATTTTAGAGAGGGTGTGCCCCCTCTGAGGGTCCCCCGGAGGCAGGCTGATGCATCACACTGCTCTATGAGGTCACACTGCAGGCTCCGCTCTTATTGGCCGGGGGGTGGTGGCTGCAGGGCTCTGGTCTCCTGCGGCCATGGGCCAAGGTTGGGCTGCTCCAGGACTGCCCAGCCTCCTCTTCCTCTTCCTGCTCTCCTTTGGGTACCCCCTGCTGGTGGTCCTCAGCCAGGAGGTCACCCAGGTGACAACCAACCATGGAACAACCAGAATCCAGACAACTCACCAGGCAGCAGCCAGTAGCCAGACAATCCAAAGCCCACGTGGGACCAGTGGGTGGATGGGGCAGGGCCTTGAGGGGGCGAGGAGGGGGCAGGTAGGAGGGAGGCGGGGGAGCAGCTCAGCACAACTACAGGAGAGGGCAAGGGGAAGCCTGGCTGTCTCCCTCCGCTCTGTCCACAGTCTTGGTGACCGATGAAGTTACGGCCAGAATCTATTTGGAGGACTATGACAAGAAGTCCCTGGTGGTGTGGAATGAATATGCGGAGGCCAACTGGAACTACAACACCAACATCAGCAGAGAGACCAGCATGATCCTGGTAGGGGCTCACTCCACGCCCACACTGGTGTACAGGGACTGGCCTTCCCAAACCCAAGGCAGTGCAAGCCCCCACCCCCTCTCCCCTGGGTCCCTCAGTGCAGGGAGGCTGTTGGAATTTGTGAAAAATCCAGATGGAATATTTAAAACAATACTCATTTTCAGGTTTGGATGGGCCTCTACTCAACGCCTAAATAAGTTGTATCTCCTTACCAATCTGCTGTTAGTGAAAGAATAATTTGTATGCAAATAAGTGATGCTAAAGTCAGTTTTCTAAAAGATGAAAAGCCCCTGTTTGCCACCACAGCCAGGGCTAGCCTTCCCTCCAACCTCCTTCCTGACTGGCGTGGGGCGTGCAGATTATACCCAGGTGAGCCACAGAGAACCAACATTTCTTGAAGACCACTGTGAGCTGGCCAGGGTTCCGTGCCCTTCACATCTGTGGCTTCATTTATTCCTCAACAGCCTTGCAAACCAATGATCTTATTCCCATTTACAGATGGGACCCTGAGGCTCAGGGAGGCCAGTCACAGCGCTAACATCAAGCTACCTTCATCCTGACAGCCTTTACGATATGGGATGGGGCTCCCCTTCTCTCCCCTGCCAGGATATGTCTGTGGGCATCTGTTGAGGGGTATGGACTGCATCTAGGGCAATAGACAGTCCAGGTCAAAGAGGGTCTTAGTCGGCAAAGGCAACCACTTGATAAAACTGCCCTCCCTACTGCCACCCCCAGTCCCTTTGGCTCCCCCCACAGCACAGTTCCCCCTGTACCTTCAGATGGAGAAGAACACACAGATGGCAAACCACACCGTAGAGTATGGCACCCGGGCCAGGCTTTTTGACATTACCTACTTCCAAAACACCACCCTAAAGCGGATGATACACAAGATTCAGGACCTAGACCGGGCAGCGCTGCCTACCGCGGAGCTGGAGGAGGTATGTGGCTTGGGGAGGTATGGGGGCAGGGGGGATGGGGGGAGGATGGGAGGGGGCCAGGCAGAGGGCAGGGAGTGGAGGGTCCAAGGTCAGGACCAGGTCCCAGCTCAGAGTGAGCCTAGTACAGAGTCTGGCCTTCATGCTGCCGCCTCTTCCTGGATTTGTCAAGCCATACCATCTGCCTTGTCAGTGCGCCTACAGAGTAACTGAGAAGATAGCACCTTTGGGACCAGGCGCCCCCAGGTCCATAGCCCCCCTCCACACACACACACACACACACACACACACACACACACACACTGTGATGGTGCCGGGTGGCGCAGGCAGCCAAGGGGTGCAGCTCGCTGCCTCTCTTCTTCCTCCTGCAGTATAACCAGATTCTGCTGAACATGGAAACCACTTACAGCGTGGCCTCCGTGTGCCTCCCGAATGGCACTTGTCTGCAGCTGGAACCTGGTGAGTGCACATGGGGAAGGAGAGGGAGGGTTGTGGGGGGGGGGGGCTGGGGTTGGCACAGTGTTGGGGGTGCTGGCCTGTGAAAAGGTGTTTAGGTGCTGCTATCTCGTGGGGTCAGCCTGCCCAGGAAACGCACCTCCCTGTTTCCTACCAGTGGGGCCTCCTGCCACACTCAGAACCAGCACGGACTTCCTCTCTGTCCTAAGCCAGTGCCCTGCCCATCCACATGCTCCCCCCAGGCCGCCAGGTCAGGGCCCCTCCAGGATCTCCTTTCCCTCCCTGCTCTCCGCACTCCCAGCAGGGCGTCTCTCAAATTTGTCTTCCCAGGACTCAACTCCCAAATCAGAACAGGAACGCTAGACACCTCCCCTTCCTGCTCCTCTTGATCCTTTCCACGGCTTCCGCACCTTCTCTGGCACCTCCCCTGCCCCCCCAGAAACTGACGCCGCACCCTAGGAACCGCTTCCACGATCCAGGCTGTTCCTACTTCGCTCCCTCCACTGACCACCAAGCACCACTTCCTGCTGGAAAGAGTGGACTGGCTGTTGCTTGTCCCTTTCTCTGGCCACACTGGCGGGCCCTTCCTACCTTCTCCCCTTTGGAAGAGCTCACCCTGGACACCCAAGTACCTACACACAGATGGACACACCCCTCCCCTCCCGACCCACCCTTCCAGGTTTGGGGAGATAAAGGCATAAACATTATTTCTAAGGAATCTCCACCCAGAAACAGTCTCTTCCTGGCCCTCTGCTCAACTCCCACGTTAGAACAATGACAAATAGAAGGGGAAGTGGAAAATAAACAGGAGAGAGAAACAGCGTTGGTGGACAGGGTTTGGCCTACGGGTTGTGTATATGAGTAGGCATGCAAAGTGTTGGAGGGGCATGTGCCGTGGGCATGTGTGCATGTGCACACGTGTGAGGTGTGTGTGCATGCGTATGTGTGTGTGTATATATGTGTGTGCGTGTGTTTATGGAGAAGAGCATTAAAGGGAATGTAGCCCTTGTCCTCCCCACCCCCCATCGACTAACCTCTTAATCCAGGGCTAGGTCCTCAGGTCACTGCCATTAGGAAAAATACAAAAGTTCCACAAACACAGAACACTCACATCAGCAGAAGGCAGACGTGAAATTCTCAAAATACAATCTTTTCTAAACAAAATGTGGTGTGGACAACCCTACACGCAGTCCGAAGTCATCCAGCTCGGGCAGGGCAGGGAGAGAGGCTAACGTCGGTCCTAGTGTGGCTTTGGAGCTGACCCACCTGGATCTGTGACGTGGATGTCAGCTCCACGCAATGCATACCGAGGAGTCACAGTGGCTTTGACAGGACACAAACCTGGACTTCTGGCTCCCTGACGATGCTGTTCTTTTATCCAATCCAGTTTGATTACAGTTTGAAAGATGCCCTGAGCCCCATGGAGACACAGAAATGAATGAAGGACACTCCCTGCTCAGCGGCCTCACATTTGATTTTTGGCTCCCCTGGGAGGGCTGGCATTATCCCCACTTTGTAGGTAGGGAAAGGGGTCCCATGACTTGCAAGGTAATTTGGGGTCAGGAGAGACTAGAACAAGAACTCAGGTCTTGTGACCCCCAGGCCATTTCTCCCAGGCAGGGGCTGAGCAGCAGCTCTGGAGTCTGGGCCTTTGGATTGTGCCCCAGCTCGGCCACTTCCTGGCTGAGGACCCAGCCCTGTCACCTAACCGCTCATATGAAAACAAGCACATTGGAAACCTGCGATTGCCTGACGTGATAGCCATGCAGCGCCACGCCCTGGGCCTGGCACCCTGTGGCCTTTAGAGAGGGCCCCACCCTACTCCCATGCACTAGCCTTGCCACCTGAGCAGTTGTATTCCAGCTCTGAACTCCTATGGCTGAGTCCACCTCAGAAGGAGGTGGGAGGTGCACCAAGGGCTGAGGGCTCAAGCCAGTGAAACCCCCTCCCCCAGATCTGACGAATCTGATGGCCACATCCCGGAAATATAAAGAACTGTTATGGGCGTGGAAGAGTTGGCGAGACAAGGTGGGAAGAGCCATCCTCCCTTTTTTCCCCAAATATGTGGAACTCTCCAACAAGGCTGCCCGGCTCAATGGTGAGTCCCTCCTACCAATATCATTGACTTTCTGGTCCCAGCCCTACTGGGGCCCTGATAGAGGTCCTCAGAAACCCTAAGCCCAATAAGACAAAGGTCCCTGAGGAGGTGGTGGCAGCGGAGGTGCTCAGGGGATGGTCAGGTGCCTGAGAGCTTGGCTCTGTCCCCTCTGCAGGCTATGCAGACACAGGGGACTCGTGGAGATCTATGTATGAGATGCCAACTCTGGAGCAAGACCTAGAGCATCTCTACCAGGAACTGCAGCCACTCTACCTGAACCTGCACGCCTACGTGCGCCGGGCGCTGCACCGCCACTACGGGCCTCAGCACATCAACCTGGAGGGCCCCATTCCAGCTCACCTGCTGGGTGAGGGCAGGCGCTGGGCCTTTAGGAGGAGACAAGACAGATGCCAGTGTGAGGGAGGGTGGGTCCAGAGCTGGCCAGAGAGCAGAAGGCAGGCAGGGGAAGGTCTGCAGCGGGCACTGCAGGCTGGGAGAGCAAAAAGACTTGAGCCTGGAGGAAATGTTGCCAAGGCTGAGTGGGGGGAGGGGGGAGCGGGGTGCTGGGGAGAAGAGTGCCTGCTTGCCTTTGGTATCCTATTTGCTACAGATACACATGGTGCAGGTCCCATGGGTGAGACGGTTGGGGGGGGGGCAGTTCATAATCTTGCCACGGGGAGCCCACATCATCCATCACAGCTCAAGGCAGCATGATACAGAAGGTGAGGAAGGGGCTGGGGGAGGGGGCGGGGGGAGCTGAGGCCTCTCCAAGGGGGGGAGGGGGTATGAGTGCAGCCTTGAAAGATGAGGGGCTCTGACAGGTGGAGAAAGTAGTGGCACGGAGGCGAAGGTAGACACAGCACTCACTCTAAGGGAGTTAGGAGACCAGAGAACATTGAGAGTGTAGATCCACCTCAACTGTCGAACCTCTCTTCAGGGGTTGTAAAGTCAATGCCTTTACCACACGGAATAGGCAGTGGAAGACACTGTTTTGTCCTTCAGACTCCACCTCATGTCAGCTCACGCTTAATCTCTTTTGGCTATGAATGATTCTGGACCTTTCCACGCATTCCGAATATCTTCCTTTTCTCCAGTCTTCTCGTGTCGTGTCCTAAGGGCAAAGGCATCAACCTCTCCTGAAGGCGGGTGGGACCACATAAACGAACCTCAGGAAACGTGGGGGGGACACAGTGGTGGCTGGTCAGGAGTGCAGTCTGACTGCCTGCCTTTAAGCCCTAGACCCTTTGCTTAGGAGCCATGGGCCCTGGGCAAGTCACTTGACTCTAAGTAAGTGGTGGCCACGTGCACGTAGATGTTCCAAAACTTGTACATTTGTACACAGTTGCTAGTCACACTGGTCTTCACTGGTCAAGGGACCACTTTGACCACCTGATGGCAGCAAGGATCTCACCCATGAGCCAGGAAAGTGGGCTGGATGTGTGGACTGAAGACAGTGTATGTCAGATGCCCAAACAGTAGGAACTCAAGAGATACATTATGATCAGCAGGACTGGGATCTACTTCCCTCTCCCTGCATGATGGTGCTGAGCCTAAAAAGTAACACCTATCTCTCCTTTCTCATCCCCTACCCGTCTCCAGGGAACATGTGGGCACAGACCTGGTCCAACATCTATGACTTGGTGGTTCCCTTCCCTTCAGCCCCCAGGATGGATGCCACGGAGGCCATGATAAAGCAGGTCTGCACCTGTCCTCTCTGGACACTCTTGCTCTTTCAGAGGGGCCCAGGGCACAGGGGAGGGAAGGCCCTGTCTTGGGGGGGCGGGCCCTTTGAGCCAGTTCCTTCGGCTTGGCCCTCTCCCAGCACTCTCCCCCGCTGGGGCACACAGCCTGTTCCTAATTTGGACAGAGCTCCCTCGGTTTGCAGGGCTGGACACCCAGGAGGATGTTTGAGGAGGCAAACAATTTCTTCATCTCCTTGGGACTGCTGCCCGTGCCCCCCGACTTCTGGAACAAATCGATGCTGGAGAAGCCAACCGATGGGCGGGAGGTGGTGTGCCATGCCTCTGCCTGGGACTTCTTCAATGGCAACGACTTCAGGTGTGTCCAAGGGACTTCACCCTGAGTCCATAGGCAAGGGGACAAGCCAAGTAAAGGCTCCACTGCGTGCCCTCTCAGCCAGAGTGAGCAGAAACAGGTGCAGAGGCCAGAGTTGAGATGGAAGGTCCAGAGTATGGGGCCTGGCCTCAGCTTGGCCACTGGCTTCTGGCTGTGAGGGCCTTTTCAAATGCCAGCCAGCTCTGCCAGCCTGGTCAGTCGTCAGCACCCAAGATCCCAGGCATGGGTGTGAGCTGCCCAGCCTTCCCTCACTCTGGGGAGGCCCCTGCATACAGATAGCCCTCTCTTTGGGTGCATGTGCTTTGACACAGGGAGACACATGAGGACCTGGGTGACTTCGCACTGATCCACCTTCACTGAGGCTCAGAAGCTATCTTCATGAGAGGATGTTTCAGTTATCTGGTGCTATATAACAAACCACCTCAACACTTAGCGGTATAAAACAACAATTTGATTATTCTCATGATTTCATCGGTCAGGCAACACAGTGGAAATGGCTTGTCCCTGCTCTGCAATGATGGAGACCTCAGCTAGGGCACCTCTGATGGCTGGGGTGGCTCAATGAGGCCATCTTTCTGTGGCCTTGGTTTTAGCTATTGGTTTGGTTCCTCAGTTTTTCTCCATGTGGCACATGCTGGGGCTGGAATGTTCAAGCTGGCTTTTTTACTCACATGCTGAGTCGGGATGACTGGACAGCTGAGGGCTGGTGGGTCATTTCTCTCTCCATGCTAGCTTGGGCTTCCTCACAGTATGGCCGTCAGGCAGTAGGATTTCTTACCTGGTAGCTGGCATCCCCCAAAGCAAAAGCAGAAACAGCCAGGTCTTTTAACGCTGAAGTTCAAAGCAAGTACAGATTCTATTAGCTAAAGCAAGGCCAACCTAGATTGAAGAGAAGGGAAAGAAGACCCTGCTTCTTGGGAGGGAAAGTGGCAAAAATGATCTGTGACAGCAGATGAAGTGTCTCTTATGAGAAAAGTGGACACAGAGAGCATTCACAGGATCAAAGGCATGAGAAGAGGTGGGAGCGCTTTTAGGGGTCCTCCCTTGTATGGGAGTCATAGGAGAAGGTGGACAAACCTAAGCCTCATTGTCACCAAGATGCTGGGCAGCTCTTCCCCTTCCCAATGGAATGGCAGAAAAATGGGGTCAACTGACCTGAAAGGCTCTGCTTAGATCCAAGGGAGAAGTTCATTGGCTCACAAAAGAGAATGAGGAAAGGTGGAGAGAAAGGTGGAACCTCTGGCTTGGATGGCGCTGCAGATGTCATTTCAGTCCTGGCCATTAAAGTCGTAAATATGTTTGCTGGTGTTGGGTACATGAGATACAGAACAGCTCAGACATGGGGAGAGCAAAAACATGTGCATGAGAAATCACAAAAACCACATTCTAGAAAGTCCTACGCTGACTTTAAAGGAGTGTCCCAATGCCTCTAAAGCAACTACGTTGCACAGTCAGAAAGTAACATGGCCATGTGGGCTGGAGTTATTCACAAAAGTTGGAGGCGGAAGAATGTCCTGAATGACTATAGGGCAGTGGTCGGCAAACTCATTAGTCAACAGAGTGGCAAACCGCGGCTCGCGAGCCGCATGTGGCTTGCAAGCCGCAGTTTGCCGACCACTGCTCTAGGGGCTTCCAACCCCCATCTCCCTCTTTCTCATATTCACTCCAATCTCCTCTTGGTTTTCTTTCCCATAATGCTGTGTTCCCTGCTTACAGCAGTGGTGGGGGTCTGTTTGCAATAAGGACAGCAGGTCCCTTTGCCTCAGGGCTCCTTGCTGTCCCCTTTCACACCCTCTCCCCATCCCCATGTTCCCAGGATCAAGCAGTGTACCACTGTGAGCATGGAGGACCTGGTGGTGGCCCACCATGAAATGGGGCACATACAGTATTTCATGCAGTACAAGCACTTGCCTGTGACCTTCCGGGAGGGCGCCAACCCTGGCTTTCATGAAGCCATTGGGGATGTGCTGGCCCTCTCCGTGTCTACCCCCAAGCACCTACACAGCATCAACCTGATGAATAGCGATGGTGGCAGCTACGGTAAGGGAAGAACAGGAGATCCTGGTGGGCTGAGGGACCAGGAAGGGGCAGTGAGCTTGTGAGGTGGGGAGAGGGGACTTCATGGCCCCTAGGCAGAGGTTGGACAGAGCAATGGGGAAGAAGAAGGCCCCCAGCAGGGTAAGCCAGGAGGATGGAACCCACAGACCATGCCGAGAGGCAGGTCACAGGAGCAGATAGGTACAGCTCCCTCCTTCCCTCTCCACGCTTTGCACACCCATCACAGCCGAGCTGCTAGGACATGGCAGGAGGCAGGAGAGGATCTGATTTGGAATCCCTTTCCTTGACAGAGCAAGATATCAACTTTCTGATGAAGATAGCACTCGACAAGGTCGCCTTTATCCCCTTCAGCTACCTCATTGACCAGTGGCGCTGGAGGGTGTTTGATGGAGGCATCACCAAGGAGAACTACAACCAGGAGTGGTGGAGCCTCAGGTTCTAGAACATTCCTATGGGGGTGGAGGTTGGGGGCATCTCCAGGGGTGTCTGTGTGTGCCTGTGTGTCTGTGTATATAGCATCTAAGTGTGCATTTGTGTGTGTATATGTGCACATGGGTCTTTGTGTGTAAGTGATTGTGCACAGAGACACTGCACGCTGGAATCTGCAATGCCCAGAGCAGCCCCAGGTGCAGAGACCATCCTTCAAGTCAAAAATGCCAACCCTCCCTGGCTTTGCTCCCCCATACCCTTTCTCCAATCTGTCTTCCACCTTGACAGGCTGAAGTACCAGGGCCTCTGTCCGCCAGTAGCCAGGTCTCAAGGCGACTTTGACCCAGGGGCCAAGTTCCACATTCCTTCAAGTGTGCCTTACATCAGGTAACAAGGGGAAGGGAGGAGGCCGCTCAGTGTTCAAACTGCTGTCACTGCCATGTGAGGTCAGGGGACCTGGGAGACCTGCCTACACTGGACAGCGTGCCTGAGCCACTCACCTGCAACCAGGGCTGACCGTTGTTTCATTTTTTTATATGTCGAGAGCTTCTACCCTGCACACAGTTGAAAACAGAAACTCTACTATAACTGGTTAATGGTTACAAGACCTGGGTTGGGTAGTTAACATTATTAACCGTGGCCCATGGCTAGATCATGCCCTGAGCACTGTTCCTCTGGGTTTTGTTTTTTTTTTTTCTTAACAAGATTGTGATTCCTTTACTTTATATGTTGAACATTTTGCCTGTGTTATAATGTGAGTTGTTCCTGGAAGACCTTCTATACACTAAAACTAGAAGTAGAGACCCAGTTAGATTGGGAGGCTGTATTGGTAGAGGTATGGAGTCAGACAGAACTGGGTTCAAATCTTATCTCCACTCTTTTTTTCTTTTTCCTTACGCGTGTTCCTCAGTGTCTACATCATTTCCTCACCTGTGAAATAGGATTTCACAGGATTGTGGCAAAAGTGAACTTCCAAACATACTGTCGAATACAGAGCAGGCTTGGGAAATGGTGGCCATAACCCACCACTATTAAATTGCCCACTGAAGTGACATGTGTAAACCCACTAGTGCCATGAGTCTGCCGCAGTCGCACAAAGGTGTCCAGTGCGGCGCTTTTCCCTCTATGTATACGGGCTAAGTGGGTTACTGCAGGGCCTGGAGTCCTCTTGGGATGGGTCTGGGGAGGCCTCAGGTGGAGTTCCAGGTGCCCCTGGACTGTAAGTAGCACGGGCCACCACGAGGCAAGGCACAGGGGCTGTGAGGGCTGCCCCAGGGGGGCTGTGCCTCCATCCAGACCTTGCCTCCTGTGGTCCTGGAAGCCCACTGATGGAGGGCCCACTGTGCCACCTTTCCACCCAAGCACCCAGCATGACGTCAGCACAGAGTCAAGGTCTAATAAAGAAGTGTGGAGTAGGTGAATTGTGTCCCCCAAGGTCCAGCAAGGGAAAGAGAGCCTGCTCAGATGCTCCAGAGAGCAGCAGTGGGCAGGGGACCGAGGAGATTCAAGGACACCTGGGAACAGGCCTGACCTTGACAATGTGCCAGGATGACCCGTAGGGAGGGCTTCTCCACTGGTTTCCAGACTTCCAAGCTAGCATTCACTTTCACACAGAAGCCAGGCCCACGTGGTTAGCTTCCGAGCTTAGCATAGATAATTCTCCAGGCAGGGCTGGGCAAAGGAGACTCATTCCCAATTCTGACCAGCAGCTTTGGCAAAGCGCTTTTAGGAAACACCAGGAAAGTCAGTGGCACATGGCTTGTGCCCAGCATTCAAAGTGGGAGGCCTGTGTTGTTTGTTTGGGACATTCAAAATCCCTGCAGACTTAGCGGTTGCTCCAGCCTTGACCAGCTGGTTTCTACCAGGGACTCCCTGCGGCTTTGGGATCAAGGAGATCACTGGGCTGGCTGCCCTGCTCAGAGCCCTGCCAGATAGACGTGACCCTTTGGGCAACACCTGGCTCTACTTGCACATACCCCAGGGATGGAGACCCCGCTCTCTAAAGCAGCCTGCCCTGACCCTCCTCACCCATGAGTGAAGGGGGCCCTGGATGACTCCCAAGGCCAGGATGGATTCCCCCTGACATCCCGGCTGTAGTGGGAGGGTGGGGTGTCCGGCTACGGCACAGGCTCCGCCCCCAGCCGCGCCTCCCTCCCCTCCAGGTACTTCGTGGGCTTCATCATCCAGTTTCAGTTCCATGAGGCGCTGTGTCAGGCGGCTGGGCACAGGGGCCCCCTGCACCAGTGTGACATCTACCAGTCCAAGGAGGCAGGGAAGCGCCTGGCGTGAGTCTGCCCTGGGCTTCCTGCGACTGTTCTTTGCCCTCTGACCCCTCAGCCTCGAGGAGCCCTGTAGGACTCTTCTGGGAACACCTGCCGTTTTGGTGCTTTGGGCTGGGAACTCCCAGGTGGAGCCGATGAGTCGAAGCTAGGGCCTCCTGGGCCCAGGCCACCCCTTGCCTAGCCCCGCTGTTGAGGTGGGGAGAGGGGGGCTAGGCTGAGGCAGGAGGGGCAGTGAGCCTCCCCACTGGTCCTCTAACTCGGGGTCCCTTCGCTGGTGCTGCCCAGGGACGCCATGAAGCTGGGCTACAGTAAGCCATGGCCCGAAGCCATGAAGCTGATCACGGGCCAGCCCAACATGTCGGCCTCGGCCATCATGAACTACTTCAAGCCGCTGCTGGACTGGCTCCTCACCGAGAACGGGCGGCACGCGGAGCAGCTGGGCTGGCCTCAGTACAACTGGACGCCGGACTCCGGTACCAGCACCCCCTCCTCTTCCCCCGGCGGCCCCACCCCAGCCCCTGCCTAGAGCAGCTTAGGGAAGCCGGCCGCAATGCCCCTGCCCGGCCCCTGCCCGCCACCCTGCCCTCTGCCTTGCCCACCGCCCTGCTCTCCTTGCTTCTCCCGCCCAGCTCGCACAGAAGGCTCCTACCCGGGCAATGGCCGCGTCAACTTCCTGGGCCTGAACCTAGAGGAGCAGCAGGCCCGCGTGGGCCAGTGGGTGCTGCTCTTTCTGGGCGTCGCCCTGTTGGTGGCCACGTTGGGCCTCACCCAGCGGCTCTTCAGCATCCGCCACCACACCGTCCACCGGCCCCACCGCGGGCCCCAGTTCGGCTCCGAGGTGGAGCTGAGACACTCCTGAGATGACCGGGCTGTGCAGGCCAGCTGGGGAGCATCCGCCACTGAGACACTGGGATAGGGACCTGGGGTGGGCCCCAAACCCCCCACTCCTCTCACTGCTCACCCCAGCCCTCCCTCCCCCTCCTACCCGGACCTTCCTCCCCTTCTGCCTCCAGTTCTGTGCTGAGAATCCGTCCTCCAGACCCAGAGCCACCGTGACCCCTGCCCCCCGGTCCCTGGGCACCAGGCCACCTAACAAGGAACCCCCTCCCAGTTTCTCTGTGAATACAATTAAAGGTCCTGCCCTCCCATCTGAGTCTGTGTCCCTCGCTGGGAAGCCAGGAACAGGGTCAGGGATGCTCTCCCACCTCCTGGCAGTCAAACGGGTCACTTCAATGGGCGTCTTCATCCTCCTCCAAGAAGAGCCTGGGAAAATGCCCCAGAGCTCTGGCCTGGGCACCACCCAGCAGTGCCCACGCCTGCCTTCCCTCCAGCCCAGGCAATCAGCCAATGTTCTGCCTTGGCAGTCAGCCCCTGCCTGGCCAGGGCACCAACCCAGGAGGACTCTGGGAAGCAGACATTCTGGCCTCCCCACCTCACATTTCCATGTGCGTTGGGAGTCCTACCCCAGCTGTTCCCATAAATGGCCAAGTCCCCAGAGGGGAGGCTCCCCTGGGGGAAGGTGCCTTCCATGTGCCTGACTCATTGAGGGAGCAGAACTGGCCCTGTGGCCACCTCAAGCTCCTACCCACACTAGCTCCATGTCCACTTACCAGTATGCTACCAGCCAGGTCCCTTTGCTCGTGGGGCTCCCAGCCAGGTCCCTTTGCCCCAGCTGGAGGAGGGCAGGAGCCAGAGCCCACCCAGGAATTAACTGCCAGGTGCTGCCCCTGCCTGTGGCCCCAGCACATGCCCTCACCCTGAGCCTCCCCTCAGAAGGCCAATATGGATTTGAGGGAGTGTCATTTTGAGGAACACATTTTCATAGCTTTTATCTATGTTTACTGTAGAAAATTTGTAAAATCCGGAAAACTATAAAGAAATAAAAACACTTTATGACGATAAGAGATAAGCACTGTTGACATGTTGGTGTATATCTTTCCAGACCGCTTTTCTCAGCCCATAGTTGGAATGGATCACACTGTACTTAGTTGTGGATCCTTTTCCCCACTAACAGGATCAGATATATTTTTCAAATATGTAAATGCCAAACCTAGAATCTAGCCAAATGGAAGTGGGTCAGTTTTCTAGGACCATGGGCTTCCACAGCCAGCCTGGCCCCTGCCAGACCCAACCCTCATACCTGTTCCCCAGTATTCTTTTTGCTCCATCTTCAGCTGCCATGTGTGTGTTTGTATCAATACTTGTGTGTGCATATATCTGCATGTATCTGTGTGTGTGTGTGTGTGTGTGTGTGTGTGTGTGTGTGTGTTGCACGTAGACGTGGTTGTACAGCCCTGTTCCATGGGGCAGGATGTGGAGTTGAGGTATTTGGGGTATGCAAGAGGGTGGAAGTTTACAATTACTTAGGGCAATGGAATTTATAAACATATTCTCTAAATAGTTCCAAGCCTCTTCATCAATAGACTTAATTACCCCCTGCCCAGCCTGATGTTTTGAAAGCTCTTTGTCTGCCAGGCAGAGGTCATTGTCACATCACCCCCTTTCCTATCTCCCTGAACTGCAGAGGTTCATGCTGCCTGTGAGAGTGTGTGGGCAGGGTGAGGGCACCAGCATTCGACACCCAAAGGTCTGAGCTGCAGAACGAGGGCAAAGAACATAACATTGTGGTCAGCCTGGCCAGCCTTATCCACTAGGCCTTTTGAAATATTTAAATTGTTCAGACTCCTGTTGCTGCCTCCTTGGGTGATGGGGAGGAGGCCCAGTCTACCCAGAAGGTGGCAGAAGAGGAGGTGTTGACAGCAGTAAGACAGGCCATTCCAGCATTCAGACTACTGGTGGCTCAAGTCTGAGCCCTTCCCGGTGCTGAGCCTGCCAGGCATCGGCTCCTGGGTGACCAGCCTTTTCTTTACCTACGTGGGTCAAAGGTGGTTATAGTTGCTCGACAGTTTCTCCACACCCCCTCCCAACCCCCATACTTGACAGATGAATGGATAATGAAAATGTGACTACATATACAACAACGTGGATGGACTCTGAGGGAATTGTGCTAAATGAAATAGGTCAGAGAAAGACAAATACTGTATGATTTCACTTATATGTGGGATAATAAAAAAACTTATAAAGAGAACAAATTGGAGTTGCCAGAAGTGGAAGCGGGGGTTGGGGGCAGGGGGATTGAAATGGGTGAAAGTGGTCAAAAGGCCTAAACTTCTCCTTATAAGTCCTGGGATGGAATAATGTACATATGATGACTATAGTTAACAAAACAATACTATGTTTTATTAATAACTGAAGCAGGAGGAGGGATTTCCCTGAGAGTCTAGTCAGTTTAATCAGAAGTGCCACTGATTTTTCTGTTAGGTTTTAAATATATTTTTATTATGACAGGTCATAATTGGAGGGCTGTTTGGTCAGTTTCTCTGGTAATAATGTCAGCTTGTGTGAAGGGGTGTGAGGCTGTGGGTACGCTGGGCTGAGGAGGGTGAATGAATGGGACATAGGAGGAGGTAGTCTGGGTGTGGAGGAAAGTGAGTCTGGAGAAGGAATCATATGTAGCCCTGGCTGGTGTGGCTCAGTTGGTTGCAGTGTCATGATGTACACCAAAAGGTGGCAGGTTCAATTCCAAGTCAAGGCACATGCCCAGATTGTAGGTTCAATCCCTGGTCAGGGCATATGCGAGAGGCAACCAATAGATGGGAGGCAACTGATAGATGTCTCTCTCTCTCTCTCTCCTCTCTCTCTCTCTCTCTCCCTGTCCCCTCACCCCACCCCCACGCCTTCCTCTCTTAAAGAGAAAAAAAAAAAGCACTGATTTTCCTCTTGGCTCTGTCACTAACTATCTGTGTACTAGGTCCTATGTTCACCATTGTGGATCTCAGCCTCTTTAGCTGTAGAATGGGGACAGTTAAACCAGAAGGTGGGTGGGGGCTTTCCAGCTCAGACATTCCCTGGCTGACCCTCTAGCCCCTGATGTCACAATATGGAGCCAGATCGTGACTGGCTTATAGCTCCTCCCAGCTGTGCTGTTCTCTTGGTCATGGACACAAGATGGACTTGCCCTGGACCTTCCCTACTTGCCATGGCTCAGGAGCGAGGGTGAACAGAGCTCAGGTGGGGCATGGTATCAGACAAGGAGACCAGGCAGGGGCAGGCCACTCCCAAGACAGTTTAATGCCCACTTCCTTCTCTGCAGACAAGCTCTACAATGAGACCGTGGCAAAGTCATTCCTGCAGTTGTATGAGCATATAGCCCAGACTGTGTGGAACCCCAGTTCATGGAGGCCACCTGCAACTATGTCACCAGCATCACCAAGAAAAATTGAGAAGAGATGGGCTAGCACTTGCACTCCAGCCCCTTCTCCCCTTGCTCTTCTCAGGGGCCTCAGGAGGTGTGTGTGTGTAGGGGGTGGGGATCCACACCTTCTGCCCCCTGTCCAGAACTACAAGAAAGAGAGAAGCCCCAAGTCTCCATGCCCTTGGTGACACTAAACACTCTGTGGGCAAGAATCTCTCACTGCTTTCTTCTTATAACTATTTCCTACTTGCTTTTAGGGACCCAAACTTTCTCCCTTTTACCAAATCTTCAATGATTCTGAACCCTTAAAGCGGGCCCTGGGAGAAGGTTGGGGGGCTGTGGCCCTGGAGTTACTCCCTCCCCTCACTTCCCATGACAAATACGGTGACCCTCCTTCCAGCTGCACAATGAGGAGAGATCCCAGCACATGCTGTACTTTGGCACCCGGGCCTGTCTGTTTAAGAGCACCAGGTCCCAGGACCCAACCGTGAAGCGCATGCTGAGTAAGCTGCAGAACAAAGGCAAGGCAGCCCTGCCAGGCAAGCTCCAGGAGGTGATGAGTGGAAGCCCCAGGCCTCCAGGCACCTACTCCCCACCCCAGGGGTTGTGGGCTGGCTGGTGGGGAACCAGGACAGGAGCAAGGTTGGCAGGGCAGGGTCAAAGCATCCTCTGGGGAGGAAGGAAGCAGAGGCTGGTGGGAAGATGCCTCAACCATCTAGTGGGGCTGGCCCATGGCTCAAGTTTGCTGGCCACAGCATGGTTTGGGGCTACTATGAAGGGACTGCTAGCTCTGCACAGGCCTTTATGTTTATTTGAACCTTTACAACCCATAGTCATTCATAGAGGAAGAACATGCACCTCATGGCCACACAGCAGCCCTGGGGTGGCAGAGCTGGGCACTCAATCCTTTGTCCTTTCACCCTCCCACCCCTGCCCCAAAATCTCACCAGTGGGGTTGGCAGAATCTTGACCTTGTACCTCTCCAAGGGCACATCTCACCAGCTATTGGAAACACCCGAAGGAGTCCTTTTTCTTCTTCTGTGGACACACCTACCACCCCCTGAATGATGCAGACTAGGGGCTGAGGGAGAGGGGCGGCAACTCTCCAGGCCTTGATCAAAACTCTGCCACCTGGGAGAGGAGTCTCCCAACTCTCTGTCAAGCTCAACGGGTGATCCAGAGGTGCTAGTGAGCCAACAATAAAACAATGAGCCTTTTCATAGACTTTGTCTCATCCCAGGGATTGGTTATTTTATCCACATTTTACAGACACACACACACACATTTTACAACAAGGTTTAGTGACAATTAGTCACCATCACACAGCTTGGAAAGGCAAAACCAACCCTGAGCCGGAAAGAGATTGGGATCTGTCAGTGACTAGTTCCAAGTCCTGTCACCAGTTCTCTGACCTCTAAATCGTGGTTTCCTGGTCTGCAGAATGAGAATAAGAGCAGTGTTCTGTCACAGGGTGTGGCTGTATTCTGGGTACCGCTTGCTAGATGACATGGCCTTGTTGACTGGTCTAAAATGGCCCCCATCATTAGGATGTAGGTAGGGACCTTGCCTGGCTGGTTCCCTCCTGTGTCCCCAGAATAGGGTCAGTGTGGAGAGTTCGTAGCATAGAGGCCGTGCTCGGTCAGTGTTAACTGCTGTTATTATTTTATTCTGATTCTCAGTCCCATGTGTTTTCAACTCGTTTATTTCAGAAGTAAAAATGCGTTGTGTCCTCTGCATGCTGGTCCAATTTTGATAGCTGAGAACCCTCCCGGGCAGCATCCCCCAGGTCGAAGTACCAGGGCCAGCGTCCCCATCCCTCGAACAGAGGATGAATTTGTTCCGGTGCCGGATTTTCCACACCTCTGCCAATGTGCCCTACATACGGTAAAGGTCTGGGCCCTGCCAGCAGGACCAGCTTGGGGAGCTGGAGGCTGGGGACATGAGAACCATCCAAAGACTCCCAGGAAGGCCCGAATCCAGATGTCCCCCTGCATCCCCTCCCATCTCTTGCCATCAGGTCCCAAGCCTTCCGAGGGCCCGCCCTAGAACCCCTAGGGCCTTTATGCCAGATCCTGTGTGGAGGACACAGGAATACTCTAAAGCACCTGTGCTGTCCCGAGGGGAGGGCAGGAGAGAGGGAGGCAAGGGTTGGTTCAGAGGCTGAGGAGGAGAGTCCTTGCAGTATCGGAGGGCCATCCTTCAGGGGGAGCCTCCACTGGAGCTTTGGCTGCTGACTGGGACTTCATGGCCTCTGCTGCTCCCATTAGTCAAAGGATACAGGTCTGGTGAGGTTAAACCTGGGTCTACTGGTTTCAAGACCAGCGCTCCAACCACTGACATGGTCTTTTCCCCATTGGTTTTCAACTGATTTCCAGAGGTCCGTTTCCCTAATTGGTCAAGGTCATCTTGAGTTTTATTCCTGTCTCCCAGAGGATTAACAAAGCCACACATTTCTCATCCTTTGCAAATGTAATGAGCACATTTGTGACCCCACCATGCAGTTTGTCAGTAACCACTAAGGCCAGATGGAGCTGCAGGACTGAGCCCCTGGCTTCGCTCCCAGGCAGGGGTGCACCTTGCTTGCCTATTGTCTCCCTAGTCTATTTGCTTTTCCATCTTTTCACACTACAGGGGTTTATTCCGGTCAATTGCCCAGGTTGGAGCTTTTCTGAATGCACAGAACAGAAGGAGCTTCTCTGCTGTCTGCATTCGTGTCTCTGACTGCCCATCATTCATTCATTCAGCCAACATTTACTTGTGCATATGCCCACCAGCCTGCTCGGCAGCCAGCAGGGGGCAATGGGCCACAGGATAAATCAGTAACCATAATACAAGAAAGGAGCTGGTGCAGTAGGAAAGTGCTTTGGTGAACATGCAAAGAGGGTGAAGAAATGCTGGGGGACCAAGGAGAGATCTCTGTTCCCAAAAACAGTAAAGCATAAAGTAGCAGACATTTGTTTTCAACACATCAACTCACTTTTAATTCTGAGCCTTCATCCCACTCGATTGGTGGCACATTTGACTCAATCATTATCACCACTTCCCTCCTCTACTCTACCCAGGGCACACAAGGCACCCAAGCATGTAGAGGCCTTGCCACTCTTTGCTGATCCACTGCTCACTAATCCTCATGCATGATTGTCCAGACTCCTGCTCAGGGAAGACCCTGATTTCCAGGTTTAGGATTTTAATCACCATTTTCTAGGCAGAGGGCAGAGCAGAGTTCTCTGAGAAAAAATGGATATCATGTGCTTTGAGGAGGAGAGATGATAGCAGAGTGGAATATGGGCTGTGGAGGGAGGAGTGGGTGAGTGTTTGCATGAGAGAAGAATTAGGGCAAGATTCTTTTTTTTTTTAATGGAGATAACACTGTCCCCTTTTATATATATATATATACACATATGTATATATATTTCAGAGAGGAAGGGTGAGGGAGAGAGAGAAAAACATCAATGATGAGAGCAAATCATTGATCGGCTGCCTCCTGCATGCCCCCTACCGGGGACCAATCCCGCAACCCAGGCATGTGCCCTTGACCGGAATCAAACCTGGGACCAGTCAGTCCGCAGGCCGATGTTCTATCCATTGAGCCAAACTGGCAAGGGCAAGGCAAGATTCTTGGCTGCTCTTTTGCCTAATATATCTTAAAACTTGATTTTGGTATTTTTTAACTCATCTTCCTAAATGTATTTGCCCTGAGCCAGTCTCTGGTCTAGTTCTGCTGGGGATAGAGGGTCTAAATGGACTTGATCCAAATTTCCAAAGTCCCCCTGCCTCATCCAGCCAGCCATGGTGGGCTTGACCTTGTCCATGGGGCCTATTGCTGCCACCTTAGAGTTGAGAACTCTGGGAAACACCCAGTTGCCACCTTTGCAAGTCTCAGATGCTGCCCACATGGGCCATCAGCTGGGCTTTGGGTCAAACCTCTTGCCCCCTCTCCCCCTGAAGGATTTTCTAAATAGGCAGATTCTCAGTGGTCTAACCTGCCATGTACCAGCTCGTACCCTAACCCAGCCCTAACTCCTAGTCCACCTATGATCTGGCTTGAACGAGCACAGCACTGCTGTGCATGACCCTGTCTACACCTGCTGCAGCTTCAGCCAAGCCCATAGCCCACGCCCCAGTCCATGCCCCAGTTGCTTCCTTGTGCACTGTCCAGCTAGATGCCAGCCTGGCACCGGAGCACAGGGTGGCATCTTTTCTCCAGACCCCTGTAAGGAGCCACTGCTGAGCACCATAGCATAAGTAGCCCTACCTGTGCCCACCTCCCCGTCTGCAGAGTCAGGCATTCCTGTACAAATCCTTGGTGCCCATTTCATGAGCACTGTGCTCTGTATACTGGCCAGCATATCTTTCTGCTGATCCTTTGGCCTGCCCTGTGTTGGGCTGCATTATCTAGCCCCCGAAAGCTACTTGTCAGCTGTCTGAGATGCAAGTAGCCTCATAAAATGTCCACGGCCCTCCCTGCCCAAGTCCAAGCTCTCCCAAATGGAGCCAGTGGGTAGCTGGGCATCAAGCCATGCTTGATTAATGATTGACTTCTTGAATATTTAAACAAAGCTCATCTCCAGCCACTCAGTTTCAGAGATGGCCTTGTTGGACACACACACCTGCTGCCTGATCTGTTGCCCTGGGGATTGAGCACAGGGCAAACAGCACCTTTCCAGACTCAATGGAGGAGGGGACAACAGGGAGGGAATGCTGTTGGAGGACTCTAGGGACAAGCCTAGGAAGAGAAAAAGAAGGCCTCTGCTCTTGCCCCTTCTAGCCCTTTCTCTCCAGCCTTGTTCTGCCTGCAATGGAGACAAACTGACTTTGGACTGAGGCCCCAGGGGCTCCTGGGGAGGCTGAGAATCAGTTCCTATCAGAAATTAGGGAGCCTTGGGGGGAAGTAGCATCACAGAGAGGGAGGCACCAGGACCACAGTTGAGCTGGTGGGAGGGTGGCCAAAAGATGAGACTGGCTTTCTCTAGATTAAGAAGTCAGGGGCTGCCTGTCCTGCATGGCTTAGCGGTTGAGCGCTGACCTCTGAACCAGAGATCACAGTTCGATTCCCAGAGCCTGGGTTGCAGGCTCCAGTGCAGGAGGCAGTCGATCAATGATTTCCTCTCATCATTGATGTTTCTATCTCTCTCTCCCTCTCCCTTCCTCTCTGAAATCAATAAAAATATTTTTTTAAAAAAAGAAGTCAGGGACTCAGGGGACAGAGGCACTGGTCTGAGTTTTCCATGGACCCTGCCTCTGCCCAGGTTTCAAGAGGTCTTCCTAAGTTTTGACTGAACCCACACACTCTTGCTCAACCACAGGCTTCACAGCACCTTCATTTGATGTCTCTGCCACTACGTTGCTGAGTTGTAATGTCCTTATTTGTCCCCATTACTAGCTTTCAGCTCTATAGGGGCAGGGCACCTATCAGGACTGTACCCCCGTGTAACATCTAGCCAGCACAGACCATGGCACATAGTGGGGACTTGGAAAATGTTTGAATGAGTGAGTGAATGAGTGTCCCTCTGTCCTACTCCCTCAGAATTCAGCACCCCATGAAGTGAGCCCATGAAAAACAGCCCAACCTTTTCTCCACAGCCACCCTGTCCCCCCCCACCCCCACACACATACAGACAACTAGGATAACTCTGCCCTCTCCTCCCAAGGAGGCCACATTTGCAGGTCTCCCATCCCTCAGCCACAGCAGCCAATGAGTCTCCCATCAGACACTGCGGCTCTGAGTGGCAAAGGCACACCATCCCAGGACTCCAAGCCTCTCACCTGGATTCCAGCAAAAACCTCACTAAGCCTCCTTGTCCATCTTCCCTTTCCCACTTGTTGTTGTAGTTTATTTCACCGAAACATTTCCTCCAGGTCTAACGATGGAAGAACTTGGTTGTCCATCAATTAAAGCTAGATGTTCAAATTGCCAATTGAGGGTCTTTATCAGTTCCCCATTTCTCCAACCTCACCTCTCTCAGCCCCTTTGCACTGATTATAATATCAGCCTTTGCCATTTGAATGCTTGCCCTCCAAGGCCTGCCTCAAAACTGGTCATTGGACCCTCATCAAAGCTCTAAGCCTGCCAAGATGCTCAGGGAACAGTGGTCCCTTTCTCTCCCTCCTTTCTAAGAAGACTCTTTCAACAAACCTCACCCCATCTTCTTCTACTGTACTCCTTTTCAATCAGTACCCAGACACTTTTATCAGTGGTTACTTGCGAATGGTGGTTTTAAATCTGCTCTCCTCGCAAGCAGCACCTGGATGATAAGAGCCCTCAGGCCTCTGAAGAAAGTACCTAATTGCATATTTCTTGTACCCTTCAGGTGTGCTCCTACCCCATTCCCCCAAGGCCAGGTCTTAGATGGGCTTGCCACTAGGAGTTCTGCATGGGCACCGGGGGTCAGTTGGAGGGCACAGCAATGGCAGGCAAGAGATCTAACCGCACCGTTGCCAGGATCTGGCCCAGACCATCTGTGGCCTCTAACAACCTGTTCTGCCCGCGCCTTTCCCTGCCTGAGAAACTCGCCCCAGCAAGGCAACTCCCTACTGCCCTTTGATGTCATGAGAGGTTCCTAGAGGGGCTGCGGCCACTGGCCACTGGAACAAGAGCATAAGGTCCTCAAAGAAGCCCTGCCCCATTCCCGGAGCCGGACTCCCGCCCAGCTCCGCCCCCTAGGAGTCATGGCCCCGCCCTTGCCCCATGGAGTCCGGGAGAAGTTGCCCCCGCCGCTGGCTCGCAGCTTCTTTCAGCACCGCCGTGCGGACAGCTCCCGGACGGCTCGGAGGGGAGGAGGCGCGGCGAGCCTCCCGCCGGGGAGGGCCACGGCGGGTAGCGTACCGTAGCTGCAGGAGGGCGGGCGGGGCACGGAGGCCCACGGCCCTCCTCGGGGGCGGCGCCGCTGAGAGTGAGGACAGGCGAAGGCGCCGGGAGCCGAGGTTCTGGTGGTGGCTACAGGCAGAGGCCGCGGCCAGAAGATGCCGGTCCGCAGGGGCCACGTCGCGCCCCAAAATACTTACCTGGACACCATCATCCGCAAGTTCGAGGGCCAGAGTGAGTGCGTGCGTCAGGGTGGGGGGACGAGCTGGAGTTCTGCTTCCGTGGCAGGAGCAGTCGGACCCCTTTGCTAACTTTGAGTGGAGCAGGGTGGGGGATACCGATGCTGAATGCAAAATTATTTGCTTTAATGTCCCCCCACACCATCTTCAGCAGCCCCACTTACCTCAATGTCTGTCCTCTTCTCTTCTGGAGCACGAGTGTCAGCTCACAGCCCACCCCACCCCACCCCCTTCCACTGAGTTATTTTCTTGCCCCCCCCCCCCCCCCGCAGCCCTGACCTCCTCTTCTATCAATGCCCAGCTTCCGCCTCTTTACAACCCAACCGCCCCTGCACACACACACACTTCCTCCAGAGGTTCCCTTGACATTCTCCTTTTCACCGCCTGACCCTGGCCCTCCCTAGTCTTTCTAGGAGCTCCCCCAGGTCTGACCCCCAGGTCACACCCCTGCTCCCTCTTCCTGACCCTCTCCACTGTCTCCAAGAAACCTTAGGCCTCCCTCCCATTTCACTGACCCCATTATTGCCCTGGTCTTCCCACAATCCCCAGGACTGACTGTCCTTCCCCCACTTCTCAGGTCACTGTTCTGCTCCCTGCTTCTGACACCCTCCCCCCATTACTCTTCAGGCACCCCCATGACTCAGGCCTCCTTGGTTTTCTCACCATCCTCAGGCCCGACCTCTCCTTCCCTCATTCTGGTCACTGCTCTGCTCCCCCATCTAGATATCCCCTCACTGCTGCCAAGAGTCCCTATAATCTTTCCCTCCCTGCCACCCAATTCTGGTTGCCTTAGGCTTTCCCCCACCCCTTCCCACCCAGGTCGAAAGTTCCTGATTGCCAATGCTCAGATGGAGAACTGCGCCATCATTTACTGCAACGATGGCTTCTGTGAACTCTTTGGCTACTCCCGAGTGGAGGTGATGCAGCGACCGTGCACCTGTGACTTCCTCACAGGCCCCAACACCCCACGCAGTGCCATGACCCGCCTGGCGCAGGCCCTGCTGGGGGCTGAGGAGTGCAAGGTGGACATCCTCTACTACCGCAAGGATGGTGAGGTGCCCTCGAGCCACAGGTTCTTGGTCCCTGTCTTGTTCTTCCAGAGTGGCCATGGGGAGGGCACTGACCCTGGGACTAAGGGCCTGGATAAATCTTATTTCCTGTCTTGGCCTCAGTTTCCTCATCTGTGTGGGGAAGTGATGGGCATTGGATGTGAAGCTTTTAGAGGGCCTTTTCAGAAACAGGACATCAGGCTGAGCCACTGACTGGTCCTAGTTATGGGAAGAGCCTCCCGCTCCACCATCCCTCCCCCGTGTCCCCAGTCTCCTGGCTGTCCACTCTGTCACTGTCAGCCCCAGCTGTCAGGCAACTGGGGTGGAAATTAACTTTTCCTCATCTCTGTCTGCTCTGGGGATTAAGGGAGGAGTCAAGGCCTCTGTGGCCAAGTAAGGCATGGTGGCTGCTGGATGGGAAAGAGGGGTGGGTCTGGCTCACCCAGCCCTGGCTCCTTGGAAAGAGAAGGTACGGAGATTGGCCTGACCTAGAGGCTCATTGAGTTTGGGATGTCACTGCCAAATTTACTGCAAGCAGACCAGAAGCATAGGGCAGGGCCTGATGATAAAGACCTCTGCAGGCCTTTTGAAACCCTTCCCCAGGACCTCTGAGGCTCTATTGGATGAAGCAGGGGGGGGGGGGGGGGACGACTAGGATCGTAAAAGTCCCTTTGAAATTACCTGGATCGGTGCCTCCTCCCGCCCCCCACTCACCTGGTTCTACATCAAAATTACCTGGGGCTTGTTTTCCAAAACACGCCTTCCCTAGAGAGAGGCTGACTCAGAAGTGTGAGGTGAGGCCCAAGCAGGTGTATTTGGAAAAATCCCCCTGATGGTTCGAATGTTCTGCTAAGTTTGGGAACCACTGGCTTAGATAAATCCTTTCACTTCATGGATGAAGAAACTGAGGCTTAGGAAAAAGAATAGACTTGACAAGAATCCTGCTGTTGGGGTCCAACCTGGGGCTGGATTCCAGGTCTTCGGATTCTTTCCTAGAGATATCTCTGTTCTGAGTATTCCCAAGAGGGGAGAAAGGACCCCAGCTGCCTCTGTGCTCAGAGGCAGGACTTTGGGGAGAGTCATGAGGGCCATCTGAGTGCAGACACAGGTCAGGCACCTCTGGATGGGAGCTGAGCAGGGCTCCAGGGGCCAGGTGTGTGTGTGTTGAGCACGGGTGTAAGCGTGAATGTGAACACGTGTGTGAGTGCATGCATGTATGTGTGTGTAAGGGCTTCCAGGATGCTTCTTGGGCAGGTCCTGGCTGTCCCTGTGGCTGTCTCCTGCTGTTGCCACCCAAGTGAATGCAGAGGTAGAGATTAGGTGACTAGGAAGAATCTGGCTTAGTGTGGCGGCACTCACGGGGTTAATGAAGTCAGAATATTTTAAAAAGCTGTGATCTCGCCTCCTCATATCATTGCAGGGAGGAGGTGACAGTCAGGGGAGTGCGAAGGGACCTGGAAGAACAGGATGGGACAGTAGGAAATGAGGGGGAACAACAGGTCCTTCTTTGTCCCTCTCCTTGACCCCAGAGCTCTACCTTGGCCCCAGAGGGGTGCGGGCTGATTCTAGACACCTGGAGAAGTCAGATCAGGATTCTTAGGGTCTCCTCAGCACTCTGCATGTGACTGGGCAGGGGCAGAGGTCAAGGCCAGGCTTGGGCCCTCTGAGGTTAGAATTTAGGTCTTCGGAACCCTCCACATATATCAGAAGGGACCCTGGAATGCACTCACCCACATATTCACGTTCACATTTACACCCATGAAAGTGGACCCCAGGTGAAAATGGAAAATTACATACCTGATGCCCCCAAATGCCAGTCTACTCCCACCCCTACTGGAACCCTTTCCTGTCGTCCAAACCTTTGACCATCTGGACCTGCCTGAAATTGGCCCGAAAAGGGAGCCCAGAAAAGGGAGCTTCTCAGCCTGCATTAGCCTAAAGGAAGGATGTGGTTCTTGGTTGATTTGTTTACCTTATGGTCCACTCTGACCACGTGACCCTTTTTAAATATCAGATTAACATACATCTTACAATCCTGCAGAGGGGCATCCTAATGCTGACTTCCTCTCAGTGCCCATGACTCACATGCCCTGGGCTGACAAGAGTGCCAGGCCCTGGCCTGGGAGGCAGGCCCACAGCACTGAGGCCCCAGGAGTGGGTCACAGAGGCAGGTGGGTGGCCTCTCCGTGGTGTGGATGTCTCCCCCAGGGCCCAGTACAGCAGCTGGCAGATGACTGCCTGGTGCCTGGGAGTCTGGGAATCTGATCCAGGAGATTCCTGCTTCCAGGGAGGAACGTGGGCGGGAGGATGGAGACAGCTCAGCTGTACCCGGTGCTGATGGCTGTGAGGAGATACCAAAGAAAGGGAGCGCTAAATGGGGAGCCAGGAGAAGAGTGATTCTAGCAATATTCTTGCCAGCCAACCTCCCACCCTCTCACATTTACACATACATTCATTCACTCAATGAACCAACAACACCTGGGACGGGTGCTGGCCGCTGGCAAATGAGACAGACCCAAATCTGGGCAGCTCTGCCTTCTGACTTGCATATTTACCTGAGGCCCCTGCCCTTTAGAATCCTACCCTTTGGGCCTGACACCCCCAACGGTTTGAGTTGAAGGACATAGGACCACCAGGTACTATGGAGAGCAGGCTCCTGGGGTGTCCACCCACTCACCCAGCCCAAAGGCAATTTTAGCTTGTTCTGTTCCATCCACCTATGGAGGCAGGGGAGCAAGACCCTAGAGCAAAATAAGGAACAGTGAGGCAAACAGCTGGGGCTGGGCTGCCCAAAAGGGTAGAGAGAGTGGCAGGAGGGACCTGTCCTGTCCCCGTACTGCCATCTCTCTCCTTCTCCAGACCCCAGGCCGTTCACTGCCCTGCCCGCACCCCAGTCCCAGAGCCTCTGCCTTGAAGCTCTGCTCCCCTTCTAGGCCTGGAGCAGCAGCCTGGCCTTCACTCAAGCATCCCCATCCCAGACAAGCCCCTTCCCTCTCCAAGCTGTTGTGTACTGAGAGTTCAGGGATCCCTGCTCCATGTCTTCTCCCAGCCCCAGCAGGTCAGTTTCTCAGAACCTAGGCTCTCATCTGCAGAATTGGGGTCTCTGCCTCCCCACAAAGACCCACTGGGCTCCACCATGTAGACTGTATGCCAACTAGCTCAGTCAATGATAAGATCCTTCCAGTGTCAGCTTTGTGGGCTGGGAACATGGGAGCTGAACCCAGGGCCAGCTAGAGCTTCATGGGGTAGAATGCCCGACCCAACTCCCCACTTAATCTACCCCCATCTGCTCCGCTTTAATTACAGCAGAAGCAACCCTCAAGGTTAAGCCCTGAGCAGAGGCCTGAGCACAGACTTGGACCTGATGCTACATTATCTCATAATCAGCAGCTTAGCTGCTCTCTCCACCTCTGCCCTGTGGCATCACCAACCCTCATCTAGGCCTCCTCACCCTGTGGCTGCCCTTAATTTTACTTTTACCCAGCCCCTTCCCAGCTTCCCCTGGCCAGGTTCCTGCAGGAGAGGACCCCTTCAGTGACACTCCCATGGTGTTTGCAGCCTCCAGTTTCCGCTGCCTGGTGGACGTGGTGCCCGTGAAGAATGAGGACGGGGCCGTCATCATGTTCATCCTCAACTTCGAGGATCTGGCCCAGCTCCTGGCCAAGAGCGGGAGCCGCAGCCTGTCCCAGCGCCTGTTGTCCCAGAGCTTCCTGGGCTCCGGTGAGGAGGGGTGCAGGTGGTTGGAGGGAGGGGTGAGTGGGGGCACCAAGTAGAGCTGGTTCCTGACCCTGGCTGCTCTGACCATGGCCCTGCTTTCAGAGGGCTCTCACGGCAGGCCTGGTACACAGGGGCCTGGCACTGGCAGGGTCAAGTACAGGACCATCAGCCAGATTCCGCAGTTCACACTCAACTTTGTGGAGTTCAACCTGGAGAAGCACCGCTCAGGCTCCACCACGGAAATTGAGATCATCGCGCCCCACAAGGTGGTGGAGCGGACCCAGAATGTCACGGAGAAGGTCACCCAGGTTTGGCCTGCAGGGCAAGGCAGACGGGGCTGTGCTGGGCCTTGTGGGCGGGAGGGGCAGAGTGGAGAGGGCTCAGCTGCATGTAATAATCAACCCCCACCTAGGATTTATGAGAAGTAGTCAAGGTTGCCTGGTACTCAGGACCTGTACAGGCCCCAGACTAGCTACACACCTCAAATTTGGCTTTTTCCATGGAAGGAGCTGGGCCCAGGGAAGGCCTTCACTGGTCCAGGCCCCACAGGGCCTTCTCAGGCATCACCCCTACATTTTCACCGTCCCCAGACCCATCTCACCAGCAGCAGCCGCCCCACTGACCACGCCATGGCCCCCACCCCAGGTCCTGTCCCTGGGTGCAGACGTGCTGCCAGAGTATAAGTTGCAGGCTCCACGCATCCACCGCGGGACCCTCCTGCACTACAGCCCCTTCAAGGCCGTGTGGGACTGGCTCATCCTGCTGCTGGTCATCTACACCGCCGTCTTCACACCCTACTCAGCCGCCTTCCTGCTCAGCGACCAGGATGAGTCTCAGCGCGGGGACTGCAGCTACACCTGCAGTCCACTCACCGTGGTGGACCTCATCGTGGACATCATGTTTGTCGTGGACATTGTCATCAACTTCCGGACCACCTATGTCAACACCAACGATGAGGTGGTCAGCCACCCCCGCCGCATCGCCATCCACTACTTCAAGGGCTGGTTCCTCATTGACATGGTGGCAGCCATCCCCTTCGACCTGCTCATCTTCCGCACTGGCTCTGATGAGGTGAGTGAAACTGCAGCCCTGGGGCCTCCCTGTCCTCACAGCCCTGGGTGCAGAGAGCACCTGGCACTGGGCACCTTTGCCAAAGCAAGTGGAGGTGGGAAGAGGGCAGACATCTCCTGTCATCTCCCAGCCCTGGAAAAGGACCACCAAGGCTGTGTGCCCCAGGCCTGGGTGGCCTCCCTGTGCCCCACAATTCAGCCCCTTCTGGGATGGGCATTTTTTAGTCCCAAGTTCTCATGCTGACTTCTAAACCACACTCACCTTGGAGTTAGAAAGGGAATATGCACGCTGCTCCTTAATGCAGCCTGACCCCTTCTCACCCCTGAGCCCCTCCATTGTGCAACTCCACTTCCCATAGCTGATGTGAGGGCATTTTCATGCTTTTCTTAGAGCTTCTAGTCCCACTATGTCCTTTCCCCCACCTCTTTGGGATCAGCTTTCCACTCCAATGAGCTCTGCCTCTTGTGTTCCGGTCACCCTCCCAATCACCCAGCCTGTGCAGCAGAGGTTGTCCCTCATGACTCCCTGCTCCCATGCCCACCCATTCCAGAAAAATCTTTCCCCAAATCCTCTCCCCTCCTCTCTACCTATAGCCCCTGCCTGGACACTGAGTGGCTTTCTCACCCATGCCTGCCCCAGCCCCGTACCTGTCAGCCATGCACCTTCCACAAAGAAGCCAGAGAGAGTTTCAGATCACTCAGATGACCCTGTTACTTATCTGGCCCTGTCCTCAGAGCCTTAAGTGGCTTCCCAGTGGCTTGGGATAAAAGCCAATTTCCTTCTGGAACCACAGACCCACAGGAACAGCCCTTGCCCACCTTGCAGGCTCATTTCTCCGTACTCTGCCATCTTCCTCATAAGCTCCCGGCTGCAGCACCACACTTGGTTTCCCACGTGGGCTGTGCCATTTCACACTTCTAGGCCTTTGCTCTTGCTGCTCCCTGAGCCTGGAATGCCCTTTCCCTCTCCCTCCTATCTGCCTGGAGGCCCAGCCTCATCCCTCAAGACTCAGCTCATGTGTCACCTTATCTGTGTAGCCTCCCTGCTCTGCTCCTGCAGACTTGACCTCTCCTTCCCCTGTGCTCTCCCTAGATTTCTGTCCTAGTAACTGTAACACTGCCTTTGAGCTCCTTAAGGTCCTACTCTGTGCCCCACTGCCAAGAGCCTGGCCCCGAGCAGGATTTTCTTGAGTGTTTGTTGAATGACTACATGACCATACGCATGAGTAAACAAATGCGGTCCTGAGCACAGACTTTCAAGGGCTGACCGCTAGCCCCATGGCCCCCTCCTTCCCCCTCCAGACCACAACCCTGATTGGGCTGCTGAAGACTGCTCGGCTGCTGCGGCTGGTGCGCGTGGCCAGGAAGCTGGACCGCTACTCTGAGTATGGGGCAGCCGTGCTCTTCCTGCTCATGTGCACCTTTGCGCTCATCGCGCACTGGCTGGCCTGCATCTGGTATGCCATCGGCAACGTGGAGCGGCCCTACCTGGAGCCCAAGATCGGCTGGCTGGACAGCCTGGGCGTGCAGCTCGGCAAGCGCTACAATGGCAGCGACCCTGCCTCAGGCCCCTCGGTGCAGGACAAATATGTCACTGCTCTCTACTTCACCTTCAGCAGCCTCACCAGCGTGGGCTTCGGCAACGTCTCCCCCAACACCAACTCAGAGAAGGTCTTCTCCATCTGCGTCATGCTCATCGGCTGTGAGTGCCACCTCCTGCCCCAGGCCTTTCCCATAGAGATCGATTTTTAGTTTTGTAGTGAGACGTAACAGCACATAGTAACGATGTGTGTGATAAGCGGATCCTAAGCAGACAGCGCAATGAAATGTTGCATGTATGCACCAAGTATACACAGAATTTAACACCCTGCAGCCCTTGCCATGTGCCAGGAACCAAGAGCAACTACCTCATTTGCAGGGCCCAGTGCAAAATGAAAAGGGAGAGCCTTTCCTTAAAAAAACATTAAGATTTCAAGACAACGACAGCAGAAAATTAAACCAAATGTGGGGCCCTTCTTAGCCCAGGTCGCATGCCTATGGAGCCAGACCTGCCAGGCACTTTCCTAAGAGCTTATCAAAGGCCCACATTCCATTCCAATCACTCCCCACATCAGGGCCATATTATGAACCCAATTTACAGACCAAGAAACCAAAGGTCCTCACCTACCAGGGGGTACACAGAGCCCCAGATCCAGTCCTGAGGGCCCTTCCCGGGGCTGTGTGTGCTGAGGCTCTGCACTGTGCTGCCGGCTTCCCAAGACACCTGGTCCAGGAATATGAGAGGCACTGCGAGATTTTACACATAGATGAAGTTGTCATGTTCAGAGTATTTAGAGATGTGAAAGCCCAGAAAAACAAAAACAGCAAGAGAAAAAAAAGGATGAAAACAAGACCAAGAGTTTTCCCTTTATTATATTTTTACAGCTGAATGAGAAAACAAATTTGAACTAAAAAAATTCCATTGCCCTGGTTGTTTCTCTCAGGAGTTTGGCCTCTGGGCCCAGGAAGATGCCAAGAGGCAGAGGGCAGAGGGAGGAGGGCGGGGAGCCCAGGGACCTCTGTCCCCCAGCTGCCCTGGTGCTGTTCTGGGCACTTCTGACTCAGCCCTGGACAGAGGAAGAGGGAGGCTTGAAGCAGGCCCTGGGGTGGGGTGGCCTGGTGGGGATGCAGAGGAGCTCACTCCCCGAACCCCGGCTCCCTGCCCCAGCCCTCATGTATGCCAGCATCTTTGGCAACGTGTCCGCCATCATCCAACGCCTGTACTCGGGCACTGCCCGCTACCACACGCAGATGCTGCGAGTCAAGGAGTTCATTCGCTTCCACCAGATCCCCAACCCGCTGCGGCAGCGCCTGGAAGAGTACTTCCAGCACGCCTGGTCCTACACCAATGGCATCGACATGAACGCGGTGAGCCCGGCCGCCCTGCCGGGGGTGGGGGGGGTGGGGGGGTGGGGGGTGGGGGGGGTGGGGGGTGGGGGGGTGGGGGGTGGGGGGTGGGGGGTGGGGGGTGGGGGGGTGGGGGGTGGGGGGGTGGGGGGGTGGGGGGGTGGGGGGTGGGGGGTGGGGGGTGGGGGGGTGGGGGGTGGGGGGGGTGGGGGGGTGGGGGGGGTGGTGACCCAACTTAAGTCCCACTCTTTTTCTTCTTTTCTTTTTTAAAATATTTTTGTTTATTTCAGAGAGTAAGGAAGAGGGAGAAAGAGAGATAGAAACATCAGTGATGAGAGCTATCCATTGATCAGCTGCCTCCTGCACACCCCCAGCTGGGGACTGAGCCTGCAATCCAGGCATGTGCCCTTGACAAGAATCGAACCTGGGACCCTTCAGTCCGCAGGTCGACACTTTATCCACTGAGCCAAACTGACTAAGGGCTCTTTTTTAAAATATATATATATATTTTTTTTATTGATTTCAGAAAGGAAGGGAGAGGAAAAATGAGATAGAAACATCAATGATGAGAATCATTGATAGGCTGCCTCCTGCACGCCCCCTACTGGGGATGGAGCCCACAACCCGAGCATGTGCCCTTGACTGGAATGGAACCCGCACCCTTCAGGCTCACTCTCTATCCACTGAACCAAACCAGCTAGGACAAGTCCCACTCTTGCTAATGGGGAAGACAAGGTCCCAGGCTCAGGGCGCCACCCAAAGCCTTCCCCGCCCGCTCCCTCAGCCCCACCCCTCCCACCTCGCCTCGCAGGTGCTGAAGGGCTTCCCCGAGTGCCTGCAGGCCGACATCTGCCTGCACCTACACCGGGCGCTGCTGCAGCACTGCCCCGCCTTCCGCGGCGCCAGCAAGGGGTGCCTGCGCGCGCTTGCTGTCAAGTTCAAGACAACGCACGCGCCACCTGGGGACACGCTGGTGCACTTCGGAGACGTGCTCTCCACGCTCTACTTCATCTCCCGCGGCTCCATCGAGATCCTGCGCCAGGACGTGGTCGTGGCCATCCTAGGTGGGTCAGGCGGGAAGGGTGGGGAGGGGGGCCTGGAGATGTCCTGCCTGGACCACTCCATTACTGGCCGTGGTGGTGGCACCTTTTAGGACCTGCATGTGCTGAGCGTGTGCCAGAGAGCTTTATCCCCGGCTCACTGAATCCTTAAAACAAACCTCTGCCATAGGTCCACTCTCCTCGTAGGGAAGTTGAGGCTCAGAGAGATCACGCTGGTACGTGGCCACGCAGGGATTCCAGGGCAATATGTCTGACTCAGAAGCCCAGGCAGGCTCCTACCGTCTTCCACTTTGGGAGAGCACAGGGTGAGAGGGTGGGGGTTTGTCATGGGTGGAGGGGGGTCTTCGGTGTCAATCAGCACAACTACAGGGAAGGCTGGACTTTGGAGGAAAGATATGAGCACTGGGTAGGGCAGTGGACAGCAAACTGCGGCTCGCGAGCCACTTGCGGCTCTTTCACAAAATACCATGTGCGGGCGCGCATGTACAGTGCGATTGAAACTTCGTGACCCATGCGCAGAATTCGGTTTTCGGCTCTCAAAAGAAATTTCAATCGTTGTACTGTTGATATTTGGTTCTGTTGACTAATGCGTTTGCCGACCACTGGGGTAGGGGACAGATGTGGGGCACATGCAGCCTCTGCCTGTTACCAGCTGTGCCAGTGTGACCTTGGGCAGGTCACTTCACATTTCTGAGCTCACAGAGTTTTCTCTTTCTCATCTTCCTCGCCTCCCCTCCCCCAACTTCAGCCACCCCAAGTCCCTGCCCAGGACGTCAGCCTGGCCCTCCCTTGGTCTCCAGGGCCTGGCCCTCCTCCAACAGCCCCGGTCAGGCCCCCTATGCCCACTCCTTCCCCTCTGGTCTGCCCTCAGCTGGTGTCCACCAAGTGTGGGGCTCTGGTCTCTTCTCATCCTACACTCTCACCTGGGCCAGCTCCTTGCTCCCAGGGTCTCAGCCTCCATCTGTGCCACAAGCACTCCCAGAACTCTGTCCTGGCCCCAATCTCTCCTTCGACCAGAATATTCCATTCCCTCCTGGGCATGGCCACCCTTCTATTCCGGAGGCAGACCAAACAACATATCTCAACCTGAAATCTCCATCTGCCCTCAAAAGCAGCTCCTTTGGTATCCCCGTCACTATGAACCACCCATTGCCTGAGCCAGAGACCTTCCTGCCCCATATCATCCAGGTTGCCACAGAGCCCCTTCTGTCTCCCTCTCTGTCCCACACGCGTCTCCTTGTCCCTGCCTGGGTCTAGCCCTCATAGTTTCCTTCCTGGACAGGTGTCAGGAGCTCCTTCCCCATGTCTCTGCATCTGGTCTACTCCCATACGCCATCTTCTACCTTCTGCCAGTGACCTGAAATTCACATCTGTGCATACTCCTCTTCTGTTCAAAATCTTCCATGGGTCCCCATGGCTCACAGGACAAGAGTGAATACCTGTGGGCATAGTCTTCCCCAGTCTAGCTACCCTAAGTCCTGCCACCTGTCCCTTGGTACTTCTGGTTCCAGCCATACAAACTACATGTCACTCTCTAAACCTGCCTGTCTATCACACATCCCTGCCTTTGCAAGTGCTGCAACTCTTCTTGGAGCACCTACCTTGCACCCCTGCCTCGAAGACTCTGGTCACTCTTCAAGGCTGAGTGTAAGCACAGGTTCCTCTCTAAGACCTTCCCTTGCTGCCAACCTATTTTAGAAGCACCATTCGTGTTGGAGGGATAATCATTATTATTAATAATTAAGAAGCCAGTCCAATTTAAGTTTCAGTCAGAGACATGAAATCTCATTTTGTCCTGAGTGGAAATGGACTTGAGATCGTAATCCTTCATCTACTAGAAAACCATCGCTTTATAATGTTGCCCAGATTTCAAGATCCTGGGTTTCATATGTAATCCTGGCAAATTCCTTCCATCTTTAGGCTTCAGTCCCCTCTTTTGTGAATGACCTTTGATCTTGTTCTCTTGGGGGACATGTCCTGGCCTCCATCCATCATTGTCTGTGACCCTTGTTACAGCATGACCAGACTGAGGGGGCTGGACTTTCCTGCAGGGAGCTCAGACATCAAAGCAATCAGCACCCAGCCCTGACTATAGCACTAACCACACACTGTTTTTCTGCCAGATTGCCTTTCTCCTTGGAGCCCAGTCCTCATCAATTCTCACCACTCAGCCCCCACTTCAGTTCCTCTGTAAGCCCCCCTCCTCCCTATTCCCCAATCACTCCTAGGAGAATGAGCCCCTCCCTTTTCTATGGCCCCATCGCTCTTGGTTCTTCCCTGTTCTAAGGTCAAAGATCATTCTGTAAACTAGTTGCTTGCTTATGGGCCTATCTCACAGAGATGTTAGGGTGGGACAGCATCTTATTCATGTTTACATCCTGTGGCAGCACTATACCTGATGCCAGGAGGGCCCCATACCCTCATCACATGCCCCAATGTCAGCCCATGTCCACCCTGTGACATCTGTCAATACCAATGCCTTGAAATCACATGTCTGGTGCCTCTTACTATTCAAGGTACTTTCTCAAGCATCACATCTGCTCTTCTGGACAGCCCAGTGGGGTAGACAAGGGAGATATGGTTATACCCATTTTAGAGATGTGGACATTGGGGTCCAAAGAGGGGAAGTGACTTCCCAGGCTTCCTCTGCCAGTGTCATGCTGGTTACCTGGCCCCACAATGGGGAGTGGGAACACAAAGAGACAGAAGCATTGGGCTCTGCGCTGGGGGGCTAGGTGCTCCTGGCCTTGGATTCCCTGCACTCCAACAGCACTGCAGCAGGCTGCGGAGAGGGGAAGAGGTTGAGCAGGGAGCCTTTAGTGTCCTTTACTGCCCACTGACCGCCAGGGTGGGGGTAAAGGCAGTCCCAAAGCGTGTGGAACTAGGAGGGGGGGTTCTGATAGAGGGTGGCCCAGAGGGTCCAGAGACAGCTGAAGCACCCACATTCTAGAAGGGGGGGGGGTGTTTCTCTGCAGAACTCAAAGGACAAGGTAAGGGCACACTCCTCATCCCCGGTCAGGACATCCAGCCTTGTCCCCAGAGCTTGATCCTGAGCACCAGACCCCCCTGGCAGAATCCCTGGGGTGAGAGAGAGGTCGTGGACAAGGGGCCCTCAGGAAAGATCCTTAGAAGAGAACTTGGAGCCAGATCCTAGAGAAACCCCCGCCCCTCTGGCTGGCAGGAAAGAATGACATCTTTGGGGAGCCTGTTAACCTCCATGCCCAGCCAGGCAGATCCAGTGCCGATGTGCGGGCCCTGACCTACTGCGACCTGCACAAGATCCAGCGGACAGACCTGCTGGAGGTGCTGGACATGTACCCTGCCTTCGCGGACAGCTTCTGGAGTAAGCTGGAAGTCACCTTCAACCTTCGGGACGTGAGTCTGGGCTGGGTGAGCCAGGGTTGGGGGTGGCCCTTGGCCAGCTGGTAACAGATAATGCCCAGGCAGCCTGCTGAGAGCTTGGCCTGTTTGGCCTGGGGGACCCATTTGAGCACCTCCTTTTCTTTCAACCCATTCTGTGTTCTTTACCATAGTTTCTTTTGTGTCTACTATGGCCCACATAATGCTAAATATGATGATAGCTCCCAATTATTGAGCACCTACTATGTGCGAAGCTCTGGCCTTCTTTTACATTATCTCATTTAATCCTTTTTCTTGCAAATGCTGTTATTATCCCCATTTCCCAGATGAGGAAACTGAGGGCCAGAGAGGATACATTGACCAAAGCCATTCAGCCCCACAGTAAGCCATACATACAGTCAATGGCAGAGCCAAACTGTGGAGTCAGGTTTGTGCCACTCCTGAGCCCAGGCTTTGCCCACCCATTGTACCAAGCTGAAAGGGAAGGTTTGTGCTGTCCAGGGGCTCCTGGTGCCAGGTCCTGGGGTGTAAAGAGTGAGAAAGCTGTCTCTCCTCTCAAGCTTATCACTCAGTGGAAGAGATTAAACAAGCCAGGAAAATAAAGAGTCACGTGGTGCAATAACCAAGGAAATCACGAGGGTGCACAGGGAGACCAAATTTCTATGGAGCCCAGGGTTGCTAAGGAGTGGGATGGCCAGACAAGGCTGCATGGAGGCAGGGGTCTGGAATCAGCTAGTGGGAAGGAAGTGTCAAGGCATGCTTGATAGGGGCAACAGTGGCCGAGGCCCCAGCTCTGAGCCCCTTTTCCCCCAACATAACACCCCAGCCTCAGGAGGAGGGGCTCTGCTGGCCCAGGATGGAGGGTATAGTGCTGAGACAGGTTTTCTTACTAGGGCCAGCCCTCCCCACCCAGTGCCCTCTGCTGTTCCCCCTCTCCCCAGTCTCTCCCCTTCCCATCTGATCTGTCCAGGAGTTACCTTGTAAGGGCCCTGCTTTGGGGGCCCCAGCCACTAGGAGCCATTAGCTGGCCCACGTGCTCAGTGGCTGGATACCAGGGCAAGAGTGATGTGGTCTCCATGCGCATCTGCAGCCCCCTAGGGTGGCCCTAAGTGGAGGTACCAGAAGGGTGGGCTGCCAAGGGTGTTGCTGAGGGCGCCTGCTGGACTGGGGGTTCCAGGCCCAGTCTCCTCCAAGGAGACTCCCATTGGCCATGCTGAGGGCCGGAGCATGGAAAGGGAGGACTGGAAGAACAGCTCCCCTGCCCCCTGCTCACATCCCCCGCAAACAATCAGGATGCTCAGAGTAGCCTTTCCCAAGACTCTGGGGGTCTGCATGCCTCTAAGCCCCTGTTCATCCCCTGCCCACCCAGAAAGCTGCTGGGAGCATTATGGGAGAGCCCAGCCACCTGTCACCACTTTCTCACAGGGGCCACAGGGGACATTGGGGGGAGGGGGCAAGGGAGAACCAAGAGGCCCTGCCCCAGCTTTGGTCCCTGTTACTTGACGCTTTTGTTCCCCACAAGGCAGATGGGGGTCTCCAGTCATCACCCCAACAGGCTCCAGGCAATCAGGACCACCAAGGCTTCTTCCTCAGTGACAACCAGTCAGGTGAGCAAAGCCAGCCTCCCCCAGTGTCTGCCTCCCCCAGCCCAAAGCCCCGGCCAGCCTCCTGTGCCTTTGCAGTCCTTTCACCCTGCTTCCTCTAGGAGAGGCCTCCCCAACCCCTGGATGAGTGGAGAGGGGCTCCCTCCTTAGGCTCAGCGCTGGAGGCCCTTTCCCCTGTCCTCCCCATGTCCTCAGAGCCTGGGTGAGGGCTAGCTGGGTGCCTAGTGCTGTCATAAGAAGGGGAATACGGGCCATGCCTCTGGGGTTCCACAGCAAGGCTGCAGGGAAACCACTAGGCTTTAGCTTCCTGGAGAGTGAGGCCAGGGCTGGATGCCCCACCCAGCCAGCCCCCAAAGCTGGGGCCCCAGGCCCCCTCCCAGGGCTACAGCCTTATGGGTCATGGATACCCGACTTCTATGGAGACAGGACTTCATACTCCTGGGCATGCAGGTGAGAAGAGCCACTCCTCCCGCCCTGTGTTCCCATTGCAGGTAGGGGGAGGGGCATAGGCTCAGGTGTGTAGAACCAGCTAAACCAAGTTCAGGCTTTCCTTTGGCTCCTGCAGGTGCAGCCCCTTCCCTGAGCCTCTCAGATGCATCTGGCCTCTGGCCTGAGCTGCTACAGCAAGTGCCCCAAAGGCCAAGGCACAGCCCTTCAGACCCTCAGGAAGACCCAGACTGCTGGTCTCGGGAGCTGGGCCCCAGGCTAGAACAGCTCCAGGCCCAGATGAACAGGTGAGTGCCTTGCGGGGCCAGGTTCTGGTGGCTGCCGGAGTAAGCCCAGCAGCAGGTGAGGCACGGGTGCCCCCTCCTGGTGGTTCAGGAACCTCACTGGATGTCCTGTAAGTTTCAGAATGGCCAGCCCCATTTCACAGCAGACCAGTACGCACAATTCCTTAGATGGCTTGTCCCAGCAAACCCCGGAACATGTCAAGGAAGCTTTCTTGAGGGAGGGGCCTAACTTCGTGCAGAAACAAACTTCAAGGGCCCTTGGGAAAGGGGTGTGGCCTGTGGGTAACCAAGCTGTGGTGGCAGAATTAGGGCTTAGGGGCAGTACAATCCTGGGTTCAAATGCTGACTCTACCTCTTAGGAGCAAGAATGTGGGCAAGTTACTTAATCACTCTGTGCCTCAGTTTGCCCTTTCAGAATACCCATATCAAAGCTTCTTGATGAAGGCAGAATGACATGCATACGGCACCTGGTCACTTATTTTCAAAGTCAGGGATGTGCTCTTTGGGCAGAGGCTATGGACTGTAGCAAGGAAATAGCTTCAATAGGCCCAGGCTGCCCTTCCAAGCAGCAGGAACTGCACGTAGGCTACCAAATTGGGAGCTGTCCTCAGGTCCTGAACTGCCAACCCTAACCCCAACCCTGGCCTTGATCTTGACCCTGACTGTGGCGTTCTGTCCTGTTTGACAGGCTGGAATCCCGCCTGTCCTCAGACCTCAGCCGCATCCTGCAGCTCCTTCAGCAGCCCCTGCCCCAGGGCCATACTGGCTACATTCTGGGAGCTTCAGCTAATGACCTGGCCTTGTTTCCTGTGGCCTCAGCGACTCAGAGTCCAGGAACGAGGCTGCCCCAGGGTGGCCTGCCCCCTGCACAGGTGAGCAGGTGAGGTGTTCCCCAGGGGCTTGCCTGGAGGCCACTGCGTTCCTTCTCCCACCCCTTCTTTCTTGCCCTTCTCAGGCCCCAAGCTGTGGTGACTTGGACCAACGTGAGCCGAAGCACAGGAACTCCTCCTCCAGGATGCCTCACCTGGCCATGGCCGTGGACAAAACTCTGACACTGTCCTCTGAACTGGAGCATCCTGAGGGGCTCCTGTCATCCCTGGCCTCGCCTCTGCATTCCCTGGAGGTACAGGGACTCGTCTGTGGTCCCCGCTTTCTCTCCCTCCCAGAATACCTTGGCTCTGTCCCCAAGCAGCTGGAGTTCCCGAGACATGGCTCAGATCCTGGATTTGCAGGGAATTGGAGCCACTGAACCCCAAGACAAAAGACACTATAAGGGGATTGAAGGTGGGTGAGGTGAGGGTGAAGGATTTGGGGGAGGCAGAGAGCTGCCAAGACGGACCTCTGAAAACCATTCTCTCTGAGTAGCTACAAACTGCTAACCCAGGTGACCCAAGATGGCAGAAGTGAGGAGGCTCAGGATTTGTCCCAGCCTCCAGGCCTCTGTTTAGATAGCAAGCCTGAAGGAGGGGCCAGCACCTTGGGTGTGCAGTTAGCCTACAGGAAGTGGAGTCAGTGAGGAAAAGACAAGTTTCTGATCTGTGTGAGAGCCTTGCTCTGGGCCTGGTGAAATCATCTCCTGGCTCAGAAGTATCCACTGCCTTTCAGCCCAGCACCTAAAATTGGTCAGACCCCCCTGTGAGAGCCTGTGTCCTGGCTGGAGATGCAGGTGTCCTCTGTAGTGGATACATCAGGGCACAGGGCTCCAGCCCTCAGTGGCTCAGCCCCTGATGGTTTTGCAACGACCTCTGGGACTCTAGTGGACAGTGGAGTATCACAGCTAATAAAGTCTGCACATTTCACCTTGGGCTGGGTGTGCAATTTACCTGAGGGTGATTATGTCCTTGACTCTGCCGTGACTCCAGCATCTCAGTTGTCTTCTCCAAGCCCCTCTCACAAAGAGCTATGTGTTGGGGACTTGCAGGTGGCTCTGCTGGACCCAGGAGCCCTTGAACCATGGAGCTCTTAGCCAGGCTGGGGTGAAGGGGAATGAGAGGTACTGGCTTGGTGGCCATTGGGAATCATGACAACAGCCAACACTTACATAACAGTCACCCTGTTCAGCGCTCTGTGCTGACTGCCCTCAGGTGTTAGTTTATCTAATCCTCTCAAAAACCCTAAGGGGTCACTGTTATTCTCCCCATTTTAGAGAAGTGGGATCAAAAACAGAGAGAGACAACTTACACAAGCACAACGGGAACTTTTGGTACTGTTCTGTTTCCTGGTCTACGTGCTGGTTACATGCGTGTGTTGTGAGAATATGTGCACTTCTATGTATAAATTGTACTATAATAATAATAAAAAAGGAATATTGCCCACAATAGAGGAAAAGAAGGATGTAATTTCAACCCAAGTGGTTTGGCTTGAGAATATGCGCAGTTAACTACCCCACTGAAATTGACTGCTGTCCAAAAAGTACCCGCTCACTGGTCTTCAGTCCTCATTGCTCCCTAAAAGAATTACTCCCTAAAAAAATTTGAAAATGTATTTGCCTCTTCGCACATTTTTAAGTTGACATATGAAGTATTTCATTATTAAGTTTAAATAGTTGTAAAGGATGTAAGTTCCAGTGTGTTGTATATATTGACACTTTATAAACTGTTTTATTGCTATGGATCCATTTTGATCCAAATAGCATAGTGATTTGAGAGCCAACATCATTCATTTTAAAAACACTAGAACAGCTGAAACCAGTTTGGCTCAGTGGATAGAGCGTTGGCCTGCAGACTGCAGGGTCCCGGGTTCGATTCCAATCAAGGGCCCCACTAGGCACATCCCCAGTGGGGGGCGTGTAGGAGGCAGCTGATCGATGTTTCTCTCTATCCCTCTTCCTTCCTCTCTGTAAAAAATCAATAAAACATATTAAGAAATTTTAAAAAACTAGAACAAACACTTCTTTAACATCATTTATTTTTTCTCATTCCATTCTCTTCTCAGTTTTTACCACATATAATTTATTATCCTGCTTTAAAGTTTATTATTATAATCTCATCATATCTATTTGCAACAGGTATGTAAATTGAAAACATATACTGTACATTGAAATTTTAAGATTTTTATATTACTAATGCTTTAAGGGTTACACTTATTAGTAGAGAGTTGTTCAAAACAACATAAATAAATATTAAATTTTTATAGAAACTAAAATTTTATTGGAAATGCAGCACTTTCCTCTCAATTAGTTCGTGTGTGGATGAATACCATTTTTGTTTGTTAAAATAAGACAAGGTTCAGAAACAATTTTGTAACTATTTTTCTTTAATAAAAACACAAAACTTAAGCACAGAGAAAACTTGTTCACATAAATGGATGGGATGGTAGGGGGTTTGTTACATATAACAGTGTCACTCAGTTCCTTGAATTCTTTCTGAGTTGTCTGATAACAATCACATTTGTTACTAAAAACTGTATTTAGTGATACATAACAAGTCAATATAATCCTCCTTTAATTTTGTTGAAAGCAAAGAACCGGAAACCATTTAAATTATAAAGATCTGGATCCTTCTCCATTTCAAACTCAGGACCCATAAATGTAGAGTTTGATTAGCTTTTGCTTGGGGATCTGAGGCGGAAAAGGGATGGTAAGGGATCTAAAAAAAACTTAGAGCCAAGCTGGTCGGAAAGCTGCCTTATGAAAACCAACCCTAGAATTCCTAGCATTTCTAGATGGACAGGAAAGCGCGGGAAGGCCTGACTGAATATGGCCTGGCCCTGAGAACGCCGGCGTGTCGGTCTGCACACGGCGTGTCCGCTCCCCTCCCGGTTTAGAGGGGGCGTTAGCGTGAGGGAGGAGAGAAAGTGGTTCCCGTTTGGTTCGCCGGACAGACTGCCAGGCCTCGGGTCTCAGTTCCGCGAAGTGCAGCAGGCCCTCGCCTAAGGCAGCATTTTAATTTTCACTCGACAGAGTAGAGAAGCCGCTCGGAATAGCAGCTGCAGAGTGGAAGTCAAAGGAAGTCACACTAGAGGTTTCGTTCTCAGAGAGTTGGCCTAGAACTTGGAAGCCTGGAGAGGCACACTCGCGCCTCCATGCCATCCACGCCCCCATTCACCCGCACTGCGCTGTTATCTCTCTGACTGGCATCTTTGTCAGCCAATGACCTTTGGGGCTGAGGACTTAGCCTGCCCCGCCCCTGGAATTAAGTGGGACAAGTAATTGGAATGACAAACATTTGCGCCAATAGCGAGGAGATCCCAAAAGGTAAAGGTACAATAGCCAATGAAGAGAAGGAACCGTCTTAAGTGACGTATCAGGCAGCCAACGCCCGGCGCCACTGTGGGGAACGCGTGGCTTCCGTTCCTGGAGGGCGGGGCAACGTCTCAAACGGAAGGTGATTGTCGTCTGAGCCTAAGCAGGTTTGAAACTGGGGGTCGGACCCGGCGGCTGTCGTTGTCTGTCGCTTTCTGTCGCTGAGGCCCCGCTTCCGGGCTAGGCCGTCCCTGCCCACCCCAGCCCCGCCTCTCTTCGGACCCTTAGGTCCCTGGCCCGGCTCCCCGCCTGACTCGCGCCCCGCCCGCCGCATCCCGCTACCGACCCGGCCCGCACTGCGGCCCCGCCGCAGCCACCATGTCCCTGCACGGCAAACGGAAGGAGATCTATAAGTATGAAGCGCCCTGGACCGTCTACGCCATGAACTGGAGCGTGCGTCCTGACAAGCGCTTTCGCCTGGCGCTGGGCAGCTTCGTGGAGGAGTACAACAACAAGGTGGGCCGGACAGGGGCTCGGAGCCCAGCTGACGGGGAGCGGGCCCCAGGAGCGCCCTTTCCGGGCCGGAGCCCAGACCCCAGGACCCTCCTACGGACTTGCCTTAGCACCACGGAGCGGTTCCCCTGAGTCTGGTCCTGAGCAGAGGGTTTCGCACTTGTTTCATTTAATCCTGGCAGCATTCCTGTGTAGTCAGGAGTGTAGTTACCCCTTACCCCCATTTTACTGATGGGGAAACTGAGGCACAATGTTGTGACTTGTCGGAGTCAGACAGCTATGTCGTGGCAGAAACAGATCTCAAACTCGAATTTACACCCCAATGCTACGCTATTTACCACTCCTATCTCCCTTCTCTCCTGCCTCATTGCTTCAGTTGTGGGGCGGAGGAGGAAAGAGGGAGTGATAACTTGTGAAGGATCATGCTCGCGCTTCAGTTGGTGGTCATGCACTCCTGGCCACACTGGATTTCTGTTAGGGCTGTTCATTGCGCAGACTGCCCCTCCTCCCACTCCCAGCCCCAGGTACTATTCATGGTTACCCAGGTCCCTCTGCCAGGATTGCCATTGCTGCCTCATAGTCCTTTAAAAAACAATTTCTTTTTGGAAATCTTGGCCTGTAACCTTGATCCCACCATTGTTGTCTGAATAGAGAAGGATGACACTTGCCATATCTTTTCTTGGCTTCGTCATCCTAATACAGATTTGTAACCTTGAATGGCAAGTATCCATCAATTTGAGAAGCCTTCATAGAAGCCCCGATAGTAAGGAGGAAGCTTTTAAGTTGGCAGTGGAGCATAAATTTATTTTTGAAAGCTGTTGAGTAAGTCAGTGGGAAGAATTTTCTTTCCTTTACCGCTTCATTTCTTTCTTTTATTATATTCGAGTAAATGTTGTGATTATTAGGGATCAGAGCAATTGAAAGCCTTGGCTAGTGTGTTTAAAGCACTCCTGCTCAGTAGGCTGGTGCAAGGGGAAAAAGGCAGGCGGTTGAGGATTGGGTCCTGTCTGACCCATTGGCTAGCTGTGGGGAAATTGCACATGTCAGTCTTACTATTTCTGACCCACAGCTTGTTGTGGGAAAGGTGAAGGTCCTGTAAAAAACATTTCTGAACATTGTGAGTTTGTTTACAGTTCTTCAGGAGCACAGCTGTTTCTCTAGTGTTATGTTTTAACTTCTTTGGAATCCCCTTTGAGAAACTGATAAAAGCGATGGACTCTCATTGCCCTGAAGTTACACAAACAGATACCATGGAGTGCACACTGATCTTGAAGTCCACCCATTACCCACAGAAACCAGAAAGTCCTGAGCAAGACATAACATTCTTTTCTCTGACTCCTCTTTCTTCCTTATTGTGGCCATAGTGGACAGCAGAGCTGGGAATGGAATTCATGGTCCTGATGCTGAAACCATGTTAGTGAAATTAGGAACACTAGAACTATTGTTTAAGAATACATGTTTAAAAAAAAAAAAAGAGTAAAATAATGTCCTTTAAAGGGTTTGAGTCTTCATACAAATAGTTGTTTTTTTCCTTGCAAGTTCTTCCAGAGTTTACTTGAGTAAGCAGTAGAAGTTACATTTTTAAGAAAGACAAATTGAGCCACAGTCTTGCTGGTGGAGTAAGTGGTGTCAAACCTCAGTTGCAGGAATTTACTGCAAAGTTTGTCCTTCATTTAGCAACTGTATAAGAGCTCCTTTGTGCCAGGCACAAAGGCATTGTGGCCTTAGTAGTGTAATGCAAACTAATAATCCCATTCGTAACAAAATAAGCAGTTAACTATATCTTAACTCACTTAGGTGAGATCAGTGTCTTAAAATTATTTTTGTGCCCCCACCTATGTTAGTCAGGGTTTTTAATGTGTTATATATGCACACTGTGGGCATCTTTGGCAATCTGAAATCAAGAGACATTTTTCATAATTATGTTTTCAAATGTATAAAATATATAGGGCTACGAAGAAAACCAGTTATGTTGAACTACAGTTATCAAAAACATTTTTTTTAAAGTAGTGATATATGACCTGGCTGGTGTGGCTCAGTTGGTTGAGTGTCGTCCCATGCACTGAAAGGTCACCAGTTCCATTCCTGGTCAGGGCACATGCCCAGGTTTCGGGTTCGGTCCTCTGTTGGTGCGTACAGGGGGCAACCCAACAATTTTCTCTCTCCCTCTCCCTTCTCTCTCTCAAATTAATAAAAAAGAAATGGTGATACAGTAATATGTACTTTTATATTAACTCATTAAATTACACCATCCAGTGTAATTATTACTGTACTTTTGAAGTGATGGAGGTAAATAGCATTTCAAGATGTTTAACAACTGCAATGTGATATTTAAAAAATCAGTCATTTATATTTATGACAAAGTCACTGATTCATGCCGCTTTGAAGGAAATGCTAAAGTTCAGCTAAAGGTTAGTGAAAATATGAATGTAAGTTTCCAATTCAAGTTCATGGACCCCAAGTTAAAAAATCCTGCTGTAGAGAATCTCTGCCTAGGGACTGGTGGACAGTAAATACCACTTTAAAGCTCTGATTCTCAGGCTTAGTTTTGGGGAAACTTGACATGGAGGTACCAGATTTCACAATTTGCAGGAATTTAAAAATTATTGTTTGGAATTTTCAGACCTTTGGTTTCTGCTTGCCCTCAACAATGATTGCCAGCAAGACAAAATAAATGGACATAGCAAATTAACATTGATGCAAAGCCCAGAAACGGTCTTTTTTACTGTGGAATCATTGACTATAAGAAAACATGGCTATACTTTTTAAAATTTGTATTAATGTAACCATGTTTTCCTATAGTGAAATTACTCCAATGTTTCTCACATCAGTGTTTTCAGAAAATTAATTTGTTAGCATTTCAAAAACGACTTGACTTTCAGATGTTCCAACATCAAAATAAATTTGGGAATCATTGCAGAGTAAAGAACAGGATGATGTCAGTCACACCTGGAATAAAAAGTTCCATTATCAGTAATTGTATTTGTTTTTTTCCTCACCAAGGATATATTTTTACTGATTTGAGAGAGAGAAAGGATGTCTCTCTCTCTCTTTCTATCATTCTTTTGCTCATTAATTCAACAGCTATGTATTGAACACACACATACGTATATGTTTTAGGCATAGTGATGATGCTTGGTAACTAGTCTTCATTAGCAGGTATGAGATTGGCAGCAATAAAGACAGTGTGCTTTAGTGCATGTTGGTATTTTTCATTGATATTTAGGCTTTTGGAAGTTTTGCAGTATTCCATCAGTCCCTGCCAAGACTGTCCAGGGAATTGAAAACATAAAGCTCTTCCGGTTTTAACTTCCTCCTTCCTTTTTTTTCTAGTCAGTGAGAGGACTAATTTCTCCATAGGACTAACCGGATAAAAGTGCTGCTGCTTTATTGCTTTTTGCCATAATTTGCCTCATACAAATAATACTGGAGATGCTATGATTTGAACAAGGAATGAATCCATGTTCTGTAGGTAGTCTGACCTGCCTTGGGCTGCAATGCCTAATTGGTCAGTCTCTGTGCCAGGAGATGAAGGAGTGCTGTGTCAGAATTCATCTCAGAGTTTGACAAGCAGGCTCTCTACAGACATTGATCAGCAATAGTCAGAAATAGGCTGGAAGGCAAGACAAGTGGAAAAGACCAAGAAAAGCTGCTTTATTCTCTCAGAATTTTGCTTTAGCTGGTTTGGTTATATTAACAATTTGGGGAAGATGTTCTGACTGGAGTGGTATATTGATCTGGATAACTTGGGGCTTTTTTTTTTTTTAATCACATGTATAATATGTATTAACCTTCATGTTCTAGTACTAGCACTCTGTAATAGATGGACTACACCATTTTCTCCCTGAGGAAGCTTTTATTATTAACAAGATAGATATGACGTCTTTTAATTTTTGAAAAATACAAGGTATGCGTAATGTGAATAATAAATTTTTGTTGTTATTCATGTAAGTAATAAATGTAAAAGTGAAGATGTGGTCATGCCTTCAAGGAGTAAATATTTCATTTTGCATATCTGCTCCTTAGGAGACATTTGACATAGTAAATCCACAGTGTAAAAATAATCTTGCTTCACAGCCTTTTCTTTTAGGGGCACTTGTTTCACATGTTGGTATAAAGTGTTGTGAAGCAACAGTTACAGAAAGAGAGTGGAGATGGGAAATAAAAGAAGTTTAGCAGGAGGATGGGGAAGACTAGGGAGAAAAAGATAGAGGGGTAACCTAAATGTTGATAATAAGATGATTAAAGTCAGATAATTTTTCCTTATGTTCTGACAAGGATGAGGAAGGATGGCAGTATGATGAAAATCAAATGGGATGGGGAATATGCTGAGAAAGGGTATCTATGGCTGCAGTTTTAAACTCAAAAGAGAACAGTTCTCCAGAATAGGATTTTGATGGGCAAAATCAACAATCCTTTGTTTGGGAGAGTGAAAAGAGGGTGCACAGGCTGGCAGCAGGAGCTTCTTCAGACCCCATTTGACACTTTGGGCAAGAGAGGAGCTAAGCTTTACAAGAAGACACATAGATGTGCTATCTTCTCTAAAAGTATTAAATGAGGCAGGTTGAGTGAGAGACTAAATTGTGAGCAGCCTGGCAGCTCCTCATCTCTGTTGGCTGGCAAGATGCAAAAGCTTCATGTATTTCTACAAACTTGGGGCATGACTATGACCTCTCTCACACAGGAACCTTCTTTACATCATCTAGGAAGAACTTGCCTCATACAAAAGGAACCGGCACAGTAACTATAGAAAGATATTATAAGAAAGGGGGGGAAATGGGAAACCAGTGACAGGTAAAGTACCCACACTAGAAAAATGTTGTTTTTTAACCTCAGTTGAAAATTAGTGGCCAGTCCTGCCACCATAAAGTCAAAGAACTTAAGGAAGTAAAAAACTCCAAGCAGAGATACAGGCGATCAGGTAAAATGAGGCATAGTAACAGGAGAAAATGAAACATCAGCAGGTGCAGCCCAGGGAAATAGTGGAAGAGGAAACAAAAATTACTATGGGATTAAAAGAATAAAAATACCAACTGCTAAAACCAGAGTGAAGGTTAGAGAAGACAGATTGAGAAAATGAAATGGAAATAAATAATTAGAAAGAACATAATAGATGCAGAAAACAAAGATCTAACTTAGGTATAATTGGTACTCCTGAAGAAGACCAAAGAACAGAGACACAAAAACTCATATGCAGTTAAAGAAAACTACAGAAATACAGGTTTGAAGTAATGAGTTCAAACTATACCTCAAGAAAAATTGACACAGAACAATTGGCAACAAAACATTTCTTAGGAAAGTTTCTACCTTTTAAGGATGAATAAAGAATGTTTTGGACATCCAGGCAAAACAATCGAGTCCTCTTGAAGAGGGGAAAGCGAAATTAGGCTAGCCCCATTTGACAGAAGATAATAGAGCAATGTGTGCAAGTCGACAACTATGATAGATTGTTCTCTGTAAATACCTGAAAATATACTCAATATGTAAGATTTATATGGGGAAAATGCACTTTTTAAAAGATAACTCAGTTTATAAAAATTGACCATATATATTTTTTTAAAGTTTTAATAAGATAAATCAACAGATTGGAAAAAATACTACATATTAACACTTACGGGAAGATGAGGAAACTAAAGCCCAGATATGTTAAGTGATTTACACAAAGTGATACTGAAGATAAAAGCAGAGCCAGAACTGGAATACTATCTGTCTCCAAAGTTTTAAATGTATACTGTTGTAAAGAGAGGGGGGAAAATTATGGGAAAATGGTGTTGAAAAACAGTGGGGAACACTTGCTCTATCAGATTAGAATAAGCATACTGGAATTGATATAGCCAGAGAGGTTGGTGGAACCACATAGAATGTTACAAAGCAGATCTAAATATATGTAGAAGTGTAGTATTTGATAAGATAGTACCTTAATTCCCTGGGTGGAGGCGGGGGGGGGGGGGAGATTAATGAATTGTATGACATAATTGGCTGTCCATCTGGCAGGAAAATTTAAAACCCTCTAAGTCATGTCATACATGAAAACCAAATTCCAGGTCAAAAATATCTAAACGTAAATAAAGTCTCACAAACAGTAGGAGAACATTGACTAACAAATTTGTACTGGGGCAGTGGGGATGAGCAGCGGAGAAAACAGTCTATAAGTCACTCATTAAATCCAGACTCAAATAAGGAAAGGCTTGACAGATTATAGTACATAAATAAAACATTTCTATATGAAAAGATAGGTTGTCAAAATACAGATGATAGCCCCAACCGGTTTGGCTTAGTGGATAGAGCATTGGCTGGGGACTGAAGGGTCCAGGTTATATTCCAGTCAAGGGCATGTACCTTGGTTGCGGGCACATCCCCAGTGGGAGGTGTGCTGGAGGCATCTGATTGATGTTTCTCTCCCACTGATGTTTCTGGCTCTCTATCCCTCTCCCTTCCTCTCTGTAAAAAATCAACAAAATATTTTTTTTTAAAAGACAGATGATAGGCCAGGGGAAGTATTTCCAAAACACGGCAGACAGTAGGAGTTAATTTACTTAATATGATTTTAAAAAATGGACAAAGTATAAATAGCCAGCTTCAAAGAGAGGAAATGCAAGTGGTCAATAAACAAGAAAAGGTACTCAACCTCACAGGTAATTAAAGGAAATGGGAATTTAAGTTATCGAGATTCTTGTATTATTGACAGTATAGGGAACTGAACACCTTTATAACGGTACAAGCTAGGTATGTGCCCTGATCAGGATTGAATCCACAACCTTGGGGTATCAGGATGCCCCTCTAACCAACTGAGCCTTCCGGCCAGGACTAAAATTTCTCTTTAAAAAAACATTGAAAGAAAATTACAGAGCAGCCATAGATCAAGAAGATACTTGCAAAACACATAACTAGGGAATTGTATCCAGAATATACAAAGAACTCCGAAAACTCAAATAAGAAAACAAGGAACCTAGTAAAAAATGAAACTATTCTGTATGATACTATACTGGTGGGTGTACACACATCATATATTTGTCAAAACCTATAGAATGTACAACACAAAGACTGAACTCTAATGTAATAGGTGTACCGGTTAATAATGCGGATTTTTTTCAATAGATGAGATTACACATATGTTGATATATATGCGATTTGATATGTATACTATTTTGTTGTATTGACAAGCTTCAAAACTTCATATGTCAAATTTTCTGAAGGTGTTAACATCATAGATATTTTTACACTTAAAAATGTTGAATTTCGTGCCAAAAAAAGAGCATTTGCGGGAAGTTTTAATTCATTACTTTATTTTGAAGAAAAGTGCTAACGATGGACATTACTTTGAATAAAGCACTTCTGATGTTTCTCTTGAAATTATCATGTTTTCTTTGATCACAAAATCTGCATTATTAACCAGTCAATGATTAATCTGCATTACTAACTGGTTAATAATGTGGATTAATCATTAACTGGTGGGTAATGCAGATTTTGTGATCAAAGAAAACATGATAATTTCAAGAGAAACATCAGAAGTGCTTTATAATGTGGATTAATCATTAACTGGTGGGTAATGCAGATTTTGTGATCCAAGAAAACATGATAATTTCAAGAGAAACATCAGAAGTGCTTTATTCAAAGTAATGTCCATCGTTAGCACTTTTCTTCAAAATAAAGTAATGAATTAAAACTTCCCGCAAATGCTCTTTTTTTGGCACGAAATTCAACATTTTTAAGTGTAAAAATATCTATGATGTTAACACCTTCAGAAAATTTGACATATGAAGTTTTGAAGCTTGTCAATACAACAAAATAGTATACATATCAAATCGCATATATATCAACATATGCGGAACCCGATCTATTGAAAAAAATCGGCATCGTTAACTGGTACACCTAGTAAACTCTGGACTTTGAGTGATAATGATGTATCATTGTAGGTTTGTCAGTTGTAACAAACATACCACTTTATTATGTTGCTAGTGGAGAAGGCTGTGCATGTGTGGAACTCAGTACTTCCTGCCCAATTTTTTGTGAATCTAAAAAAGTCTTTTAAAAGGACAAAAATTTTAACAGACTTCACCAGAGAATAAATACAGGTGGCAGATAAACACATGCAAAGATGCTCAGTATCATTCGTTGCTAATACACACCTATTAGAATGACTTTAAAAGAAAAGTTGGCAGTCCCAAGTGCCGACAAGTATGTGGAGCATATGGAACTCTAATGTGATGCTAGTAGGAAGGCAAAATGACAGAGCCACTTAGAAAACAGGTTGCCAGTGTGGCTTAGTTGGTTGGGCATTGTAGACAAAGTTTTTTAATAAAATTAAACGTACACTTACATAAACCAGCAATTTTACTCTTAGTTGTCTACCCAAGAAAAAAATGAAAATTTGTTCCCTCAAAAAACAACCTCATACATAAATGTTTATATCAGTTTACATTAATGGCCTCAAACTAGAAGTAACCCAAAAGTTCATCAACTGAATATAGTGTTTCCATATAATGCAATATTATTCAGCAATACAAAGAAAACACTACTGCCCTAGCCAGTTTGGTTCAGTGCATAGAGTGTCAGCCCTGGGACTGAAGGGTCCTGGGTTCAGTTCCAGTTAAGGGCATGTACCATGGTTGCAAGCTCAATCCCTGGCCTTGGTCAGGGCATGTACAGGAGGCAACCAATTGGTGTGTCTCATATCGATGTTTCTGACTCTCCCTCTCCCCTCCACTCTCTAAAAATCAATGGAGGGAAAATATCTTTGGGTAAGGATTAACAGTAACAAAAGGAAAACACTACTGATACACACAACATGGATGAATCTCAAGAGCAGCATGGTGAAAGTCACAAAAGTCTCAATACCGTAATTCCATTTATACAGTATTACAGAAAAGGCAAACCTATAGGTCAGGGGTTGTTTAGGACTAGGGATAGAGGATTGAATGCAGAGGAGCCCCAGAGAACTTTTTGGGGTGATGCAACTATTCTATATGTTAATTATTGTGGGGGTTGCTGGAGCTTACACAATTGTATACATTTGCAAATATATATATTCCAAATCATTGAACTGAACACTTAAAGTTAGTGAAATTTTATTGTATGTGACTGTACCTAAATTAAAAATAAAAATGATGGGTAGATACTTGTACCTAAGACTGAAGTAAGAGTAACAGGAATTCTGTTTTCTGTTGTATGGTTAGTGCTTATCCTCTCATTATGGATCGTTAGCAGAAATTTTCCATTCCATCTTCCAGTTGCTGGAAATTCATAAGCAAATACACATGGCACTTTCCACTGAGCCTGATTAAGTTTGACAGCAAAGAATGGAAATCAATAATGGCCCAAAATTAACCCTAAGAAAAAGTGACCAGAACCAGGGAACTTCCTCTCAGTAGTTTTTTTCTTTGTTTTTGCCAGTAGAGTATTTTGAATTCTTGAATGCTTGTTTTTCGCACCTTTATGTGTAAACTTGTTGCTATCCAATGTGGGGGAGGGACCAATTTGCATGAGATGTCACTTTGTTGTATGGAACTGGGGCTGCACAGGGTCTAAATTCGCATAGCACAGTAACTGAACCACATTATCAGATGCCTCAGGGTTGTGGGGGAAGGTGTAACCTGCCGGGCAGGTAATGCAGTTCTGCGGGTCTAAAGTGCAGGATTTGGCCTGGCCTGTATTGCTCAGTGCTTGAGCATCAGCCTATGAACCAGGAGGTCATGGTTTGATTCCCGGTCAGGGCACATGCCCAGGTTTCAGGCTTGATCCCCAGGAGGGGACGTGCAGGAGGCAGCTGATAAATGATTCTTGCTCATCATTGATGTTTCTATCTCCCTTCCTTTCTGAAATAAATTATATATATACTAGTGGCCTGGTGTATGAATTCGTGCACATTAAAAGGGGATTAATTGGAGGAAATAATTTAATATTGCTATTTGCCCTTTCTCTATAATAGGTCAGAGATGAAAGAAAATTAGTGAAATGTATATGAAAACCTTCCTCCTGTCAGAGTCTGGGGTGCACCACGGGACCCAGAGTCAAGTCCCAGCCCACCCACATGTGCCTCAAAATTGCGTGAGACCCAGAACCTGCCGCCCCCCCCCGCCCCCCCCACACACACACACATTGGGCAAGATCCAGACCTGGCCAGTCCCACCCTTGTCCTGAGGTTCCCCAGCCCAGACCCGGGCGGGGGGCATGCCTTGAGGTACCCTGTCAAGCCCTGCCAGGTGGGGGACACAACCTGAGATCCCCTGTCAAGCTCCGCAGTGTGGGGGCATGGCCTGAGGTCCCCCGTCAAGCTCTGCCAGGCAGGGGGGTGCAGCCTCAGGTCCCTGCTGATTGCTCATTAAGGCTCCTTTTGGGAACTTGGCCTCAGCTGTGGGTGCAACCATCTTTGTGATGGAGTGATGGTCAATTAGCATATTCCCTCTTTATTAGATAGGATAACTTTTTTTTTTTTTTTTAAGTGTAGGATTTGGAGTCTGAAAACCTGTCTTCAAGTTTTGTCTCTGCCTCTTACTAGCTTTGCAGTGTTGACTGTAACCCAACCCTTCGAGTCTGGGTTTCCTCATCTGAGAAATGAGATGGTTGGACTAGATGTCCTCTCTGTAATAGTTCTTGACTCTGCAGTCACTTCCCAGGAATCTGATGTCTTTGACACGCTCAATTTTGTTGTGTTACAGGTTCAGCTTGTTGGTTTAGATGAAGAGAGTTCGGAGTTCATTTGCCGAAACACTTTTGACCATCCATACCCCACCACAAAGCTCATGTGGATCCCAGACACAAAAGGCGTCTATCCAGACCTACTGGCAACAAGTGGTGACTATCTCCGTGTGTGGAGGGTAAGCAGGTGCTGTTTCAGCTGTTATCAGCAGCATGGAGTCACAGAGAACAGGCTGGGGTTGGAGGCAGCCGGTGTCATTGCCACGGGGGAGAAACAAATGCTAGCAGATCTGAAATAACCTTGTTTGACTCAGCAGATTTCCTAGTAGATCTAGCCAAGATTCCTGGAAGTCCCTGCTGCTGGCCACAGCCAGCCCTGGAAACCCAAGGCTCAGCTAACCTGATAGAACCTTCTATGGGGGTGGAGATATTTGAGGCCTCTTATTCTGTTTACAGTCAAGATACTTTTGAGTAAATTAAACAGACTACCAGGCCACTGATTCTAGTCAAGTATGCGTGTGGGTTATGGAGTTGGTGAGCTTCACCTCCCCTCTCAGCTGAGCTAATCAGCATTGGCGTCTCCTGGCCTGGAGGTGTAGTAAGTGCCCAGCCAGGCAAGGTGAGAAGACCTCTCCTCTAGAAAAATTTGGGAAAAAGCTAGGCAGGGGAAAAAGCTTGTAGAGAAGTAACATTCAGGGAATTCCTCTGGGTTTTATTACTCTTTATGGTAAAAATGTCCCCCCGCCATGTCTTATATTTACTAAGATATTGTCTAAAGGGGGCTTAAAATTTTTTTGGAAAAATGACTGGCTGATTTTTTTTTTTTTCTTACTGTTTTTAGGTTGGTGAGACGGAGACCAGGCTGGAATGTTTGCTAAATAATAACAAAAACTCAGATTTCTGTGCTCCTCTGACCTCCTTTGACTGGAATGAAGTGGATCCTTATCTTTTAGGTAAGGGAGTGAGGGGTGTAGATTACAGTTTGAAGAAGCAAAGATATGTTTTCTCAAATTTAACCAGGGGCTTGAGGTACAGGCATCATCCTAGAAAGGGACTAAGCGAGAAAGAGACTAGATAGGGAATGTTGTTCATTCCTCATATGGAATCAAGCTCCCCATGGGTGTATGGTTTGTCTCCAATCAGAGTCTAAGGTCCTAGGATAAGGATTGAACACTTGACTCTTTGGGGCTCTCTTGGTACCCTCCCTATGCTAGGAAGTGTTTGTGGCACGTGGTCTCCTGTGCTGAACTGGTGAGTAGGCACAAGGAGAGCAGCTGGCCTGGGAACCTCACTCCTGTCAGCTACTGACATGCACTGGTTGTTTCCAGGTACCTCCAGCATTGATACAACTTGTACCATCTGGGGGCTGGAGACAGGGCAGGTGTTGGGGCGAGTGAATCTTGTGTCTGGCCATGTGAAGACCCAACTGATTGCCCATGATAAAGAGGTAATGATGCTGTCCCTCTCTGCTTTCTGTGCCTTCAGTGTGGTGAGATTGTCTTGTCTGCTCACTGTTTTGCAAATGATGTGGAAAATCATAATGCTAACATTGTGTCTGAATTGAAAATAGTAATGTGTCAAAAGTGGAAACAACACTATTGTAAAGGAATTTGTTTTTTGACTGATATAAACAACTTGTCCTATAGTAATTTTTCTTTTCATGCCAAAGAATGCTGTTTTTTTAACAATGAACTCTCTTATAGACAAACTTGGACCTGATGTGATAAAAAATGAATCTTAGAGTAACACTTATCTTGAAATATATTTGCTTTTGAGAGGGAGAGGCAGGAAGAGAGAAATTTCTTGGCTGTGAAACATAGTTAATCAATTTTTCTCTAAACTTGTTTCATGAAATTCTAGTATGTTCACTTAATACTTAAAACTGTTTGGAATTGAATATGGTTTATCTTGATGGTTATGTTTCTCCTGTGTTTATTGCAAAAGCCACAGGGAGCTCTTTGTGGCCGCATTTTAATCAAAGCATTCTCATGAGTGATTTTGGTAAATGGTCCTAAATCTTTTCCTCCCAGAGCTGCTGCATGCACCTAGTTCTCTGATTTCCTGTGGCAGTGTTTCCTTTTCTCCTCTACCTTTCCCTGTATAAGAAGGAATATTAATATCTGAACAGATAAAAAGGATGACTTGACTTTAGGTCAGAAACTTGAGGTTATTCACAGAATGGGAGGTTGGTGACCAGGTTATCATTCTTAGTAAGGGGTTGTCGTTGGGCTTTCTGTGCTCCTAAGGATAAGATTTGTTACAAGACTGCTGGCCTGGGCTGCTGCTGAGCCAAGGGACAAAGGAAGTTTGTCCTGCAGAGAGGACCAGTAAGGGACTTCTGGAAACTCAGTTGACATCAAGTGGAACAAGTTGCTATGTTTTAGTTATGTGACAATGTAGTCTGCTGTTCTCTGTCAGGGTCCAGTTCAGAAAACCAGAACTAATTCTAAGTATGTTTATCAAACAGAGGGAATTTAACCCAGGGGATTGCTTGCACAGACGTGGCAATCTAGAGAATAGGAGCAGTGAGGCAATCTAGAGCAGTAGTCGCCAACCTTTCGGATCTCACGGACCACCAGTGGCCCACAGACCACCAGTTGGCGACTGCTGATGTAGAAAATAGGAGCAGCAGGGAGTGGCACTGCCCACAGGCCAGAAGGGCCAAGGGAAGAGGCAGGATTACTAGAGTCCAGGGGCTGAGTTAACGTGGCAAAAGCTAGAGCCATGGAGGGGACACAGTCATTGCCAGAGATGCTTCAGGGAACAGAGAGAGGGGAGGAGAAAACCCTTAGCCTCTCCCTACCAGAGGGGAAGGCCAGGACCAGCAAACAGGCCCTGGCCTTGAAGAAATGAACCTGAGTATAGTTGCTCTGAGAGAAACAGTGATAACCTCCTAGCACCTATGGCTTTTCTCAGCCCACCTCTCACTATCAAAGACTTGTTTGGGGGCTCCTGTTGCTGCCTGGCAGGTTCGTGTAGAGGAGGGTAGCATATATGTGGGTTGTCATCTCCCCTTGGTTTATAATGAAATATACTGGTGGAGCCCTGATGAAGAAGCAGTCAGTTAAAGCTGAGAGAGCTTTACACACTCGGTCACATTGCCCACACCACCTTGTTGCTTAGTGATGCTGCTGTGGAGTCCCTGTTCTTGCGGTTACTGAGAGCCGGCCCCCTGGGGTGCTCATATTGATAAACATGCCCGTACCTTCAGGCAGGACAGAGCCTTGAACTGCAGGGCCTCCTTGTGGTGACTGCCCAGTTCCTTTTGAATCATTCCTACTATAGAAAGAGAAGTGTAATTTCTTCATAGTCGGAGAAGAAGGAATTTGTGAGGTTGAATAGAACTAGATGCTCGTTTCCCAGTGTCCCTTGGCAAGCAGAACCTCAAGAAGGTGGAGCCATGGTACTTAGAGTCAATCATGTCTCTCCAAAGTCAGCTGTTGTTAATCTTGACCGCAGAGATGAGTTTTGTTTTTCCTTTCATTTGTTTTTCTTTTTCAGTTTGTCTGTCTTCTCTCTGCTTGTCTGGCTCTGGCTTTGTCTCTCTCTGTCCTTTTTTTTCTCTGAAGTTCTCTGCTGCTCTCTGCCTCTGTTTTCTCATAGACAGTAGTGGTGTGCAGTGTTTGCAGCAAGTAATAAATGCAGAAAACAGTGATTGAAAACCTAAACCATTAATGAATGCAGACCAACTAGGAGAAGAAACAACATGTCCTGGGACAAGAGAGTGATAACTCTCTTTGCAAATATAGGAATGCCTCCCATGGTATAAATCTGCTTTACTTCTCTCTTGGGAATGAGTCTCAGGTCCAGGTTTCACAGCAGAACCAGCTTGGCTGAGTGGCCACAGGAGGGTTACTTCCACCTCTCTAAATTATGATCTTGGCCTCATTTTGGTCATGGATCTGCCTCTGACCCCACACAAATGGAAGCCATCAAGGTTCAGGAAATCAATGTCTCGATTTTGTATCATGATGGAAGACCACCACTGTCTCTGGCTTGAGCTTAGCCTGTCTCAGCATATGGAATACTTGCTCAGAACTCCGTGTGCTCTGTTGGTCAGCGGGGTATGTGCTCTCTGTTTATCATAGGGGTTGGATGAAGAAGACTTGGAAAGCAGGACTGTGGGAAGAAGCCAGCCAATTTCTATAGCAGAATGATCTTCACTCTTTGGAAAGTCACTGATGTTAGAGCTCTCAGGTTCCAGACTTTGCAGACATTGTTTGGTTTTATTTCTCTCCTCCTGTGTTATAAACAGGGGTTTAGATGACCTAGGGATAGCAGATTTCCTGCTATGGAAAAGGAGGTAATGGATTGGAATCTGGCTAAAGTGTTTTTTCACCAACAGGTCTATGATATCGCATTTAGCCGGGCTGGCGGTGGTAGGGACATGTTTGCCTCTGTGGGTGCTGATGGATCAGTGCGGATGTTTGACCTCCGCCATCTAGAACACAGCACCATCATTTATGAAGACCCACAGCATCACCCCCTGCTTCGCCTCTGCTGGAACAAGCAGGACCCTAACTACCTGGCCACTATGGCCATGGATGGAATGGAGGTGAGCACCCTGTTTCAGGCTAGCATGGGCCTTGCAACCTAAACTGTGGCACTACTTAGTATATCTAGAACAGTGGTTCTCAACTGGTGGCAGTTTTCTCCCAGTGGATTTTTGAAAACGTCTGGAGATAGTCTGATTAACCCAGCTCAGGAGGGGAGGGGGGCAGGGGAAGGGGTGGGTGCTACCGGCATCTAGTGGGTAGAGGCCAGGGATGCTGCTAAACCTCCTACAATGCACAGGACAAAGAGTTATCTGACCCAGAATGTCAGGAGTGCTGAGATTAAGAAAACCTGATCCAGAATAAGCACAATGTGTTAAAAACTTTAATACTTGAAGAGTTGGAGTTTGTGTCAAGAAAAGCAATATCTAAAAAGTAAACCAAATCATACGTGCTTACGAGGCTAAGTAAGAAGCAGTTTCCCGCTCTGTAGTCAGGACAGAGTCTTCCAGCTTTAGCAAACAGACATGGAAATGGCAACTCTCTTGATACAAGCAGTAAATTGTGGGTAGAGACAGTGCAGTTATTAACTTTGCTTTGGTGCAGCCAGCACCTCAGAATCCTTACATTCTGAATTCTGCTTTGGGGGCAGAGGGTGCTGTCATTCTGTCCCACGGAGCATGCACAGAATCTTAGCATACACATCTAACGGACTTGGTGCTTTATCCAGATTCATGTTACCTACTCCTGCTTCTTCCGTTCCATATCAGTCTAAAGACCCTGTATTGCTTTAGATATAGACTATAAACTACCTGTGTCTTCTTTTTTCCTTTTTCTTCAATCCAGTAGCTACTTTTGGGACAGAGACCCTCTGTATCTAATAATCTTTAAGTCCACAAATGAGGCTCTAACTGGTTTGGCTCAGTGGATAGAGCGTCGGCCTGCGGACTCAAGGGTCCCAGGTTTGATTCCGGTCAAGGGCATGTGCCTTGGTTGTGGGCACATACCCGGTGGGGAGTATGCAGGAGGCAGCTGATCGATGTTTCTAACCCTCTGTCCCTCTCCCTTCCTCTCTGTAAAAAATCAATACAATACCTTTAAAAATTTTTTTTAATCCACCAATAAGGAAATTATGATTAAAAAATTTTGTTTTCTTTTGTGTAGTGTATTTTTTTTTCCCTCTCTTACACTCTGAAGTCCTTGGGCCTTTTCCTTGTTATTTCTGCAGGTAGTGATTCTGGATGTCCGAGTTCCGTGCACACCTGTCGCAAGGTTAAACAACCACCGAGCATGCGTCAATGGCATTGCATGGGCCCCACATTCATCCTGCCACATTTGCACTGCAGGTAAACATGCGGGGGGGACAGTATGTGGAAGGAGAGGTAAGGAGATCTTTCTTGTTTCCTTAGAATTGTAATCCTTACTATTTCCTGAGGATAGTTTGAGAGATTTACCAAGTAACTCAATTGAGAGCTTCTCTACACTTGTGAACGCGAAGCAGTCCAATTTTCCAAATGCGCTGGTACTCTCAGAGCATCTTCCATGTACTATTTCCATCATGTATCAGTTACAGGCTCTGTCACTCATATGTCCACCCCTGAAATCTAGGTTGACACAGAGGACTGGGATCCATGAATGTGAAGGAGAGGGGCAGTCTGTCGGAGACATAACAGCGTCTTTGGGACTGCCAAGATTGACATCTCCCTTGGGAGATATAATGAACCTACAGTGAGCTCTGGATGCATTGAAGGGCTCTGTGTAACCTGGTCTGGTCATTGTGTGTGACCTGTAGTCTTCACATCTCCATTTGCCCACATGAGCCTAGCCCAGTGGTTGGCAAACTTATTTGTCAACAGAGCGACAAACCACAGCTCACAAGCCGCATGTGGCTCGTGAGCCGCAGTTTGCCGACCACTGGTCTAGCCAATTAGGGTTTAGTTTATTCACCTCCCCTGTGTATAAAAGACAGGCTTGCCCTAGCTGGTCTGGCTCAATGAATAGAGCGTCGGCCTGCGGACTGAAGGGTCCCAGCTTCGATTCCAGCCAAGGGCACATGCCTGGGTTGCGGGCTCGATCCCCAGTAGGGGGCATGCAGGAGGCAGCCAATCAATGATTCTCTCTCATCATTGATGTTTCTATCTCTCTCTCCCTCTCCCTTCCTCTCTAAAATCAATAAAATACATATTTTTTAAAAAGGCAGGATTTCACATCAGGATAGGCTGATGGGATTAGAAGACACTCTGATATTGAAGGTCCTTGCCTTGCTTTTTCTCCTCTTAGACTAAGAAATTACTATTTCGATTATAAAAGTAACATGATAGACATTACAGATCATTTAGGAACTAGAAAAAAGTAAACTTAACTCATAACCTTGCCATCCTTATCTCATCCCTTCATCCTTTCCTGGTGCGTGCTATAGGATGAGAGATGCCCACCAGGTCCCATTCTATCGCCTACCTCCAATGCAGTGAACACAGCCCTGGGACAGCCAGAGGCTAGCTTTGAGTCCTGGCTCTGCCACTCACTGGCTCCATTGCTCTGTGGTTTTGGGCAAGTCCTTTAAATTTCCGAATCTCCGTTTTCTCATCTATAAAATGGGGGCTTAAAATCTTTCTCACTGGGTTTTGGTGAGCAAATATTTTGTAGCCTGACCAGCATCACCAAATGTAGGAATCATTATCCTCTTTGCCTGAGTTGTAACCTTGCTTCTTGCTTCTGCCTTTCTCTGTCATTAGCGGATGACCATCAGGCTCTCATCTGGGACATTCAGCAAATGCCACGGGCCATCGAGGACCCTATCCTGGCCTACACAGCTGAGGGAGAGATCAACAATGTGCAGTGGGCATCGACTCAGCCCGACTGGATCGCCATCTGCTACAACAACTGCCTGGAGATACTCAGAGTGTAGTGTTGGAGGCGCCATGTTCATGAGGCAGGGACTTCCGTGTTTCCCGCCTCTGCCCCACCCCAAAGTAAGAAGAAACATGTTTCCAGTGGCCAGTGTGTCTTTCATTGCTTTGCACCCACTGTTACCAGAAGCTGCTCTAGAAGTTCCTGGCCAGTCACCCCATTGCTCTCTGTGCTACACTCAGGGCTGTGTGGCACCTCCTCAGCCCAGGGCTGAGTTTTAAGATTTTCTCTCCTTTCTTCTTTAGTTCCTCTATTAAAAATTTCTGTATATTAGTTTGTCAGCCGTTGTGTTAATGAGCATTACAGGCACTGGCTGTGTTTGTATTCATCTGCCCCAGATGTCTCTGTCTGTTGCCCAAGGCAGCAATCTGTGTCCATGTCCGTGTTAGCACTTAAGTGGGAACAAATACCAATTTGAAGTTGTCTTTCCTCCTATTATCAATGTCTGTAACAAATTTCAACTTTGTATATTTTTTATCTATCAGGCTAATTTTTTTATGAAAAGAATTTTACTCTCTGGTTTCTTCCTTTGTTTCATAGTCCTTCCTGATAGCACCTCCTCTCCTCCCTCAGTGCCCAAACCTGGCACTAGGCCCTTGACCCCATGAGCAGTTTGCCTTCTTGCATCACTGCCTGAGCAGAACAGACCTGACTGGGAGTCCCAAACCGCCTTGGTGCTCTGAAGTCGGCCAGCTTTCACACCTTTTTTCAGTCTGGCTCTTCTCAAGGGCATTCTGGGCTCCAAAACACACGTGTGAAGCCTTCTGTTTCTCACCAAAGTACCTCTGTCCAACCCCACTGGGACCTATTGGGAACATGCTAGAGCTGACATAGGCTGATTGGGGCACCTGACTTGAGGGGAATAGTTTCAGGAAAGCTGAGCCTAGAGCATATTTCTAGTACATAGTTTCAGAGTCTGTTTTCCCCTCCAAATAAAAGCCCAGGCCATTCTGTTTCATGTCTTGAATGATGGGCAAAAATGATCTATGAGTTGAACTTCGGTATCTCTGTTTGTTTAGTTAACTGTGACTGGTGGTATATCAGCCACTCTTTGGATTGAGAGTTCTGAGGTGAGAGACTCCCAACTTGAGAGGCACACAATCTGTGCATCTAACCCTGAACAAGATCTCTGTTAGAGTATGGGAGACTGTCAGCTCTTGTAAGGGAGGCCATCATGATTTCAGGCCATCAAGTAAATAGTTGAGAACCCAGGGTCAGCCAGTTAAGAGCTCCAGTTTAAGTTTGAGCAGTATTTGAACTTGTAGGCTGCAGGGGTCTGTTTCCATTACGTGAATGAGTTCCATGGAGGGGCTTGGATGTCACTGGTAGCAGGCTGAGTTTGGGACACGCTCAGAGTCTGGGTGGGAGTCTGCCCGGTTCGTCTTGCTCTGCCCAGTGGCTGAAGGTTTCTAAGACCCTGAGAGTAGCAAACCATCAGGCTGATGATTTTGTCCACTTAGGCTCTCACCTGCTCTTGAGAAACAAGACAGTTAGCTTTGTTCTTCTGAGCCCTTTGAACCCTTTGGTTGAGTCTTCCTTTTCAGAAGCAGATGTGTTTTTATCCCCAAAGCTCTTTGCTTTACTACACAGGGGCTGTCCCAAAGTAAAAGGCTCTTTTGTTAGAGTATTTTCCTTTCTACTTTTTTATTTTTTTATTCTGGTTTGGGGGCTCTTTGGCTACTCAGCTGCTTGAGGTTTACTCTCCTGCATGTACCAGATTCGCAGCGTGTCATTTGGAGATGTGAAGTGAGCAGTTCTTGCTCAGAACCCTTCTTTGCTTGTAGTTATGTTTGATGACTCCAGGGCCCTTCTCTCAAGGGTCGCAAGTCTAAGTTGATGGTTGTTTGCTCTAGGAGGCCATCAGTTCCTTCTTGTGAAAAAGGGTCTGAGATGGAGATCAGAATGGAAGAGAGAGCTGGTCCTGCTGAGGCAGGGCTTAACTGTGCTGAGATCTGATTTAAGATCCCTTTCCTGATCTGCACCTAAGCCTGGTCTGAATGGTGAGATTTGTACAACTAGAATTCAAAAACAACCTGGAGAGAAATAATTAGTTAATAGTAATTAGAATGTATTTGGGTAAAGTTGCTATTTATTCTGGTAATCTACAGCTTTTGATTTTTTCCCCCTTGCCCTGTGGACTCCTTCCTATCCTTATCACTGTCCTTAGGCCCCACAGTGCAGTCCTGACATCCCACCTGGGGCCTAGGTGAGACTCCCACGCTCCCTGAGCAAACACTCGTAGTTGCTGGGATGCTGGGATTTGGAAGTCCTGGTTCTCACCCTCTATGCCACAGGCCAAATGGCCTCATGTCTGAGGAGGGGATTTCTGCAATTTCAGGACTGAGAAAGCCTCTTAGCCAGCCATGTTCCAGGAAGCAGAAATCTGTTGTAGTTTCAAGAGCAAGTGTCTGCTTAGTTTGTTTAGATTCTCAAATTGACAGCCAGAGAGCACGGTGAGGGGCTCTAGATCTGCTCTCCTAGAGAGGGAGAAGAGCAGCTGCCAGGACTTCACTGGAAAGGCCACACACCCTTCTGGGCTCTTGCTCTGGTGACCCTTTGGCTTGTTCGCGGCCCCTGAGCTGCAGCTGCCTTTGTTTTGCTCTTCTCCTCTGAGGGGAGAGGAGGAAGTGCTGAATAAATTGGGCCTCAGGTTCCACACAGAGAGCTGGTGAATGGGCACAAGACTTCAAGAGCTTGAGTGCTTACACTCCGGAGAGTTGAACTCTCTCCTTCCAGGTAGGAATCGGGCTGCAAGATGAAGACTTGAAGATGGAAGATATTTGATAATGAGGTGAGAATTTCTTATCAGAACCAGGATTGGCTCTCAGAGAACTGGTTAAGATTTGGGAAGAAACAGAAAAAATTGAGACTTCTGCAAGGTTTTGATGATAGTTGTGGCTGAAATTTTAGGAGGCGATTTAGAATGTGGGAGAAAATCAATGGTAAGGGTTGCTTTAGATCAAAGGAGAAAGTATTAGAGGGCAGTAATGGCCTGAGGTGAGGAATTATTCAGACTGCTGTGTGACATGGAGTGAGACTGTGTCAGGGACCATTCATTGGGTATCTGTGATACTGGGTAACCGGGGACAGGATGACAGCTCAGAGCAGTGGAGCCCCTCCCTGCAGCAGTACAGTGATATGTGATGTTTGCTGGTAGAAATCCTCAGGTCTCGGGAGTCCCGTGATTGTTCGAGACCATGGCTCTTCTTGGATGTAGAAGAAGCAGAGGTTATAAACAGTCATGCTGAATTTCCCCACGCCTCCTTTTTCTCTTACCTTCTCTTCCCACTCCCTTTCCCCTGTAGATCTTTCTCCCTGCTGCAACCTGGGCCTTAAATTCCTAGGCTGTGCAGAATCTGCAAGGTTTTTCAAACATGGCAGTGCCAGCCCAGTACCATCTCTCCACCTTCCCCAGTTTGAGAATTTGGCAGTTCCTTCAACTGCCTGGCTTGGGGTAAGGGAGACCATTGAAGTAGAAGTCTCAAAGCAGACTCCCCTTTACAGTCTGCACTTCAGGATGAGGAAGGGCATCATGCTTGGCACTTCAGTCGAGTTTTCCCTGGGAGGAAAGCTGAACTGAGCAGTCACTATGAACTCGGGGCCGGGCTCTCTAAGAATTGTCTTTTCTGTTCTAGCTGAACTAGCTACTGAGAAAGTCTCATGTTGCAGAGCCTTGCCCGCCTCCCCCATCTGCACCCTTTTCTTCTCCCACAGTTGTCATTGCTGCTAATGGTCAAAGGCAAATGTATGGGCCAGGTCCTCTCAGGCTACTTTCTGGATGTTATTTTTTAAATATGGGACATGCAGGTGCCTTTCCAAAGAGGCTTGGACTGGTATTAAAAACCAGAAACAAATAAGCTAATGGAAGTATGAACTCAAGAAGAAAGATGTTGGCAGTCTGTGTAACAGCTGGAAAACTTTAAGTGCCCGCCTTTGGGACAAGTGAGTGAATATGAACTTGTGATATCTGCTATTTAAAAGAAATGTTCTCACCTTGGGTTGATTGTGTACAGTATGTTATGAAACTTGTTGAGCTAAACCTTTGACTTGCTCGAGTCCAGTATGCATCATTTGCTTTGGTTCCTGTGTATTTTATGATCCCCTGTCAGTGATTTTCCATCCCTCCTCCCCCTAGTGTGAATTTGTAGCATGATTGTACAAACCTCTCTGTAGAAATGGAGATTTCTTGTTCTCTGAAATGTTACGCTCTAGCCAATCAATCTAGCCTAGTGTGTCTGGACTTACTTTCTTATTATATATTTAAACTTTTCCTCTATACTATGGATTTTGTGGCATCCCATGGTCAGGTGGAGAGGAAGCTGCCCCTTACACAACTGTACTGTAACTATTTTTCTTTTTAAGAAATTATTTTCACAGGACTGATTGTACACAGGGCTTATAATAAAATTTTAACACTGTGCTGTGAAACCACAATGGTAAATCCCCACTGACGGCTATTTCAAAGGCACCTGAAAGTGGAGTGTTATGTCTATGACTTTATTTCTTGCTTCCTGAGTATATTAAATCTAATTTTTGCCCTTTCATTCTGTTTCAGCCTCCTGTATAAGACCGTATTTTCTGCCCATCATACTTTGTAATAAAACTTGAACATGTATAGGTTGACTGAATAATTTCTTGTGGTGAATTTAGTTCTTCCCATTCTGCTACCATAGTCATGTTCCAGATTCACGGGCTGGGGGATTAGACTCCACCCCAGCTCATCACTATCTGACAGTCTGACTTATCACCTTTAACAAAACACAGAGCGCCTACTCTATGCCAGGGACCCACAAGTTGCTCACAGTCTACCAGAGGAAACGCCACATAAACAAATACTGTCAGTGTTGTGCAATAATAGGTGTGTTCAGGCTTACTGGTAGCCCTGGAACGTTAGTAATCACCTTTGGGTGGGAGCCAGAGATGGTCAGGGGAAACCTCATTAGACAGATACTTGAACTAGGCTTTGAAGGCTGAGTTGGGATTCTCTAGGAATAGGGAAAGGCATTTAAGGCAGAGGAAACATTCAGGCACCAATCTATAAACGCAAGAAAGGGTGTGATCATATTCAGAGAAATACAAGTTGATGTGGGGTTTTATATGGGAACTGGTGGAAAATGTGGCTAGAGAGGTAAGCAGGAGCCAGGTCAGAATCTTTTGTGCTTTGTGGAAAGATTAGACCTTACTCCTGTATGAGACTGGAAATTACACTTAGAGGGAAGTAATGCTCAGAATTGCATTTTAGGGAGCAATGAAGAAATTACCTCTGAGGGAGGGGTGAGAGGGAGTTAGTTCACTTGTTATAATAGTCAAAGTGAGAAGAAGAAGAAAAAAAAGCCTGAACTAAGGAGAAGCAGGAAAGGAGAATAGGCCACAATTGAAAAGATTTAAGAGCCAGGATAACCAGGATTCAGTAATCTATTGGAAGGATGATAAAGAAATGGTAACTCTCAAATCCTGTGGGTTTGGACACTAGGCTCTAATGTGATAAGTAGAGTTTCCAAGCCTAAGCCACTTTCCCCAACAGTAGGATGGAGAAGGAGTTCCTGTCCCCACTGCTATCTAAATGCAGCAAGTCCTAGCTGAATACTCCTCACACTTATTTTTATTGTCATTCTTTATTCATGTTGGGCCATTTCAAGGGACGAAAGAAAAGCAAAATTGTGATTCGTTCAGTGAGCCAGAATTTACTAAGTGCCTGCCCTTCTGAATGGAGCTGGGAGTGGCAATGGGTCTCTGAAGGGAAGTGTATACTCTGAGACTTTGTTTTATGTGGCAAAATGAGCATCTGCTGGCTTTGTTAGAACTGCTATGTGGTCTGAGCATTTTATGGGAAATACATGATTCTTGCTCTTTGGTTTTTAAGGGGAAAGCTGGGAGAGTAAACTATTCATCTCAGACTGGGCTATGCTGCAGTTAAAAATCTGAGACTGAACACAAAAAATTCTGGGGTTTGCTTACATCAGCAATTTTCAACTAGTATGCCACAAGAATTTTTATTTTTTATTTTTCTATGAAGATTGGAGAGGTTTTTATTTGTTTTATTAGTTTTTCTAATAAGTTTTTTGTTGTTGATTTTAGAGAGATAGGAAGGGAGAGAGAAAGAAACATTAATGTGAGAGAGAAACCACAATCCAGGCACGTGCCCTGACGGGAATCAAACTGATAACCTTTCTGGTCACACTGGCCAGGGCCATGAGTGCTCATAAAAGCAATATTCATGGTAGTCAAAAGGTAGAAAAACCCAAATGTCCATCAACTGATGAATAGATAAATAAAATGTGCTATATTCATACAATGGAATATTACTTGGTAATAAAAAGGAATGAGTACTGATACATGCTATAATATGTATGAACCCCAAAAACAAGCTAAGTGAAAGAAGCTAGTCATAAAGGACCATATATTTTACGATTCCATTCATATAAAATGTCTAGAATAGGCAAAGCCATAGAGACAAATAAATTGGTGATTGCCTAGGATTTGGGTAACAGGGAAATGGGTACAGGATTTCTTTGGGAAGTGATTAAAATGTAAAATTGTGGTGATGGTGAAACAAATCTGTGAATATATTCAAAACTATTGTACACTTTAAATTGGTGACTTGTATATGTGAATTATATATTAAAGTTGTTATTTAAAAACAATAAGTGTTCTAGGCAAAGGAATACAGTCCTGCTCTCAAATAATTTAATATCATAGCAGAGATGGACATAAACATTTTGAGACATGCATGAAAGATTATGTGAGCACACAGACTAGGGCTTCTGAGCCCAACTAAAGAATGTGGAGATGTTTTTCTTTAGTGGGAAATAATGCCTGAGCTGAATCTCGAAGGAAGAACAAAAATTATCGAGATGAAGTGAGGTAGGACACAGACTAGCAAAGACACAAGTTTGTGCTTAATACAGGAATTGGGAGAAATACTAGGAGAAATCTGGCCTTTCTTTCTTCCTTTCTTTTAAAGCAACAATTTTTATTTTATTATTTTTTCCCCATCACCATTTATCCCTCGTACACCCTCTTCCACTTCCACCCAGCAATCTGGTATTTCTAATCTGCAAAATACAAGGAGGAAAGTGCTGAGCCCAAGTAGCTTGGATAACAAACAGTAATAAAAGAACAATGCATAAGTGAACTGTGAGTTATAGCTTAAAATTCAAAGGTGGACTCTTACTGAGGAGGTGACAGCTGAACTGGGTCTTGAATCAAAGATCTTAGCAAGACAGAGAGAAGCAAAGAGATGATAAAGAACTTGTATTCAGAGAGCAGTAATTCCCTTCAACCAGAGTATAATGTCAGGACGTGAGAACAACAACAAAAAGAGTAGATCTGAGCTCTCGGGTCCTCGTTTCCAAGATGACCAGGAAAATAAGGAATAACGGTCATGCCAAAAAAGGCTGAGGCCATGTGCAGCCTATTTATTGCACCAACTGCGCCCGATGCATGCCCAAGGACAAGACCATTAAGAAGTTTGTCATTCGAGCCCTGACCAGTTTGGCTCAGTGGATAGAGCGTCGGCCTGCCTGCGGACTGAGGGGTACCAGGTTCGATTCCGGTCAAGGGCATGTACCTTGGTTGTGGGCACAACCCCAGTGGGGGGGTGTATGGGAGGCAGCTGATCGATGTTTCTCTCTCATCGGTGTTTCTGACTCTCTATCCCTCTCCCTTCCTCTCTGTAAAAAACAAACAAAACAATAAAATATATTTTAAAAAAAAGTTTGTCATTTGAAACATAGTAGAGGCTGCAGCGGTTAGGGACATCTTTGAAGTGTCTTCAATGCCTATGTGCTTCCGAAGCTGTATGTGAAACTACATTACTGTGTGAGTTGTGCCATTCAGAGCAAGGTAGTCAAGAATCCTTCTCAGGAAGCCCAGAAGGACCAAACACCCCCACCCCAATTTAGACCTGCGGGTGCTGCCCCACAACCTCCACCAAAGCCCATGTAAAGAGCTAAGTCCTTAAGGAGTGAAGAAAAGTTCTCTGGGGGGTGGGGGGAGGAATAAATGGAAATTGTACTTAAAAAAAAAAAATAGCCGAAACCGGTTTGGCTCAGTGGATAGAGCGTCGACCTGTGGACTGAAAGGTCCCGGGTTCAATTCTGGTCAAGGGCATGTACCTTGGTTGCAGGCACATCCCCAGTTGGGGGAGTGCAGGAGGCAGCTGATCGATGTTTCTCTCTCATCGATGTTTCTAGCTATCCCTCTTCCTCTCTGTAAAAAATCAATAAAATATATATATATTTAAAAAAAAAGAGTAGATCTGAGATTATGGAGGTATTTATATAATAACTAACATAAAATCCATGCCCATGTACTTTGCATCATTATCTCATTTAGTCCTTGCAAGGAAACTGAAACCTAGGAAAATAAAGTAACTTGCTTAAACTTCACACTGTCCTGATCCAACTTCACCCTGACCTGCTCCTTAACAGACCAATTCCTTTGAATTTCATTTCATCAGTATGAGAAGCCATAAGAAAGTTTTTTAGCAATTACCACTTTATTTCTTCTCTATCTTCTCCTAATGGCCTCCGTTTTCTCTTTTGAGAGAGCAGAAGGAAAATGGAGAGGGGAATTTAGCTTCAGAAAGCTTTTCTGATCATCCTCCGTCTTCAGAATGGCCTGTGTCTCATCTGAATCTGAAGCCCTCTCTTGCATTTAGGGGCTTCAACACTATGATCGCTCTATTTACATAAGACTGTTCTTTTAAAACAGCAAGGGCTTATTTTGTGTAACCTTCTTATGTAAAGCAAGTACTAGTAGCATCCTTATTTACAAATATCGAAAAGGAAGTTCAGAGAGACCAAATGATTAATTAGGTAAATCACACCTCTGGCGGCGATTTCTTTTCCTGCAAAATGCGGTTGTTGAAGTATACATTTCTTTGCAACAACAAAATATTTATCATTCTGGACCTGCTCAGAGTTGGCAAGCAATTCAGAGGCAAAATTAGTTTACTAACTCAGATGTATCTCTACTAGATCATTGTGGGAAATAAAGTCCTGCGCTCCCCAGGGCAACCGAGGTGGAGGGCGTGCAGCTGTGGAACGGCTTTTGAGAGCGGTGGGGACGCATTTTTAGAATGGACCGGAAAAAGGAAGTGTGTTACACCAGCCAGATGACCCACTCGCGCTGCTGCGGGCACAGCGCGGGGTCCGTGGAGTTTCGGCTGCTCCCGGCGGGCTTAAACCTTTGAGTCACCGGTGACAGGTGAAGGCGACCGCAGGCTCCTGACCTGCTTCTTCCGGCGGTGACTGGACTGGCACTTTAGCCGCTGTCCTTTCTGTTCTTGCTGACCTTGGCCCAGGGTAGGAGCCAATGGCGGCTTGGGCCATTGTCTATCTGAGCAGAACCGCTGCACCCTGCTTGCGGGTTCTAGGTCCTGGAGCCCAGGCGGCTTTTCCGTGCGTCTCCCCAGGCTTTCAGCCCCATCCCCCGAGCTGTAGCCCCGCTCGGGGCCGGACGCTGCACCTCACCACCGCAGCCCCCGCTGGACACAACAAGTGGTCCAAAGTCCGACATATCAAGGGTCCCAAGGACACTGAAAGGAGTCGCATCTTCTCCAAGCTTACTTTGAGCATCCGCCTAGCGGTTAAAGGTGAGAACCTGATCGTCACCCAGGGCTGGTCCTACTGCCCTCTCCGTGCCCAAGGCTTCATTTGCCTAGTTTGTCTGGGAGCTGGGCCAGGGCCTATCCCATCCTTGGCCCTTCATTTTCCTAAAGATAGAGTGAATTAAAAACTTTTCTAAAATATTTCTCCTCCATATTCCATATAAACACTGGATAAAGTATTCTAAACTAACCCAGAACAAAGTGGTGACTTGCCACTCTTCTGGGTAATGAGGGGGTATAGGTCTGGAAATAATTAAATGAGATGACTTCACTCATTCTTTTCTATCTCAGAAGGAGGCCCCAACCCTGAGCTCAACAGCAGCCTGGCCCACATCTTAGAGGTGTGTCGCAACAAGCACATGCCCAAGTCAACAATTGAGACAGCGCTGAAAATGGAGGTGTGTCCTCAGATTGACATTCTTGTTACTGATTAGAGCCTCTACAGGATCCATGTCTGAAAGGCCACCAAGCACTCCTTAAGTCATCAGAGAGAAGGGTAGCAATGTGGTTGACAACTTCAATCCAGAGCCTTTTGGTGGCTCTCCTTGGCCATTGGTTATGGGAACACAATCAAGAATAGGATAGACAATGTAGAGTCATAGAACCTAGGATTGCTCAGCTGAGTTGTGAGGAGATGGGGTAGAAAGAGTAAGCACAGTGTGGGGCAAGTTCTGATGTTAGATTGAGGAAGGATTTGTTTTTCTGATATTTACGCACAAAGGAGAAAAGCCAGTAGAAAGAGGGAGAGTTCAGATGATAGTGATAGAGCCCAGGTGAGAGGACACCTCTTCCTCTGGAACAAGTGGGAAGGATCTGAAGAAGTAATAATCATCTTAATAGCTAATAGCTGAGTGCTTACTGCAGGCCAAGCACTTTGATAAGAAAATGGAATGCACTATCTCACTGAGTCCTCAGAACCACCTTAAGTGGAAACTGAGACACAGAAAGATTAGGTGACTTGACCAAGTCACACAGAAATGACAGAAGTGAAAACAGACTCCAGAACCTTGCTCTATCACAAATATTGCCTTCATGTTGGCCTGGTGATAAGGTGGTAGAGTCGGGATTTTCCCCACCTGGTGGTGTTTTATTTCCTTTGTGCAAGAGGAAGGGAGAAGTTATCAGTTGAGAGTTCCTGGGAAGGCAGCAGGCAGGGTGCTTGGAGAAAGTGGCAAGGACTGGATGCATGGGCAAAGTGGCATGGGAGATGAGATTGGTCATTATAGTTTTTGATCAATTGTTTGAAATTTGGAGGCCATGCTATTTTCAGTGGCTCTTGTGAAAAGGCGTAGGTGTGCAACTTTGTGTAGCGGTGCTCAGCAGCCCAGAGGTAGCACAGGTGGATCTCATAAAAGATAGGGTGAGGGAGGTTGAGTTTTGGTTGGAGTTATAAGGGTGGGTAGGTGTGAAATTTGGCTGCGGAGAAGAGGAATCAAAGCTGGGAGATGGCTCATTGGTCATTCAGGACCAGGAAATAGACTCCCTTCCAGGTAAGGAGTAGTACCTCTGATTACCTTAAATGTTGGTCCCATGGGCCTCCTCTCAGAGCAGGGAGGGGAGAGACACAAAAATAAACACTCGAGAGCTTAGGCTCAAGCCCAAAGAGCCCATTCATGGAGTCAACTGTATGGTGGTGGTGCTTGTGGTTCTGGGCTGACATGCAGGGAGGGAATTGGGAAACAGGAAAATATGCTTATGTTGTTTTTTTGCAGAAAACCAAGGACATTTATTTGTTGTATGAGGGCCGAGGCCCTGGTGGCTCTTCTCTGCTCATTGAGGCGTTATCTAATAGTGGCCCCAAGTGCCATTCGGACATCAAACATATCCTGAACAAGAATGGGTAGGTGTGTGGGGAAAGTGGAGGAGCCTTTAGGTTCTAATTCTGTGCAAGGAAAGTACTGTCCTTTCTGGTGCTGGTTCAGATTTTATACATACTTCATCCTCAGCTGAATCTAAATGGGATAATTTAGTCTCCCTTAATGTGTTCTGTACTAGGCAGGATCCAAAAGATTAGTTCTTAACTGTAGAAGGGGCTCTTTATCCCATCTCATCTATAGCCTTATAATGTCCACATCTTAAAATGTACCCCCAGGACTGGAATCTAAATGGCATAGGAATTGATGAGCAAAGTCTTTGCATCCTCTAAACTTAAGTCATGGCAGAAAATAGAGTGTGGGGGTATATTTGGATTATTCCCTTGCCCAGTGGTGGCTGCATCTTCTTCAGGAAGAGAGCTGCTCCATGTCTGTATATGCTCCAGAGGCGAGGTGGGAGAGAGACATGCAGTGCTGTGTGGAAGCTGAGCATCTAACGGCATTTGTTCTGACCCATTTCCTTTATCAGGGGAATGATGGCTGAAGGAGCTCGCCACTCCTTTGACAAAAAGGGGGTGATTGTGATTGGAGTGAAGGACAAAGAGAAGAAAGAAGTGAACCTAGAGCGTGCCCTGGAGCTGGCAATTGAAGCAGGAGCTGAGGATGTTAACGAAACTGAAGATGAAGAGGAACAAAACATTTTTAAAGTAAGTATGAAGCATTAGTGTTTGGTGGACTTCCAAGAGGGCCCTAATAGATGCATTAAGGCATGCCTCTCTCAGTTTCTTCTTTCCTGCACCTGGGGTACAGGTGAGATAAAAGGTTTCACATATTGCACAAACATTTATTATGTGAATACTAGATAGGACTTACTCTACCCAGGACTGTGAGAAAGATTCTGAACAATTGAAAATGATATCTCTGCCAGTGAAGAGCTTAAGCCTAGAGATATATTACAGTAGTTCCATTCAAATTTTGTGACATTCTGCCTAGCTTTGTCCTGTTATCTCCTGGCTCCTCATCTCTTGACTTTGATTTGTCCCTAGTTTATTTGTGATCCCTCTTCACTGCATCAAGTGAGGAAGAAGCTGGACTCCCTGGGCTTGTGTCCTGTGTCCTGTGCACAAGAATACATCCCCAACACAAAGGTGAGGCTGGCTGACCCTGACCTGGAGCAGGCCGCCCACCTCATCCAGGCTCTTGGCAACCATGAGGACGTGATCCAGGTCTATGACAACATTGAGTAACCAGACTGTATGTGCCCTCCAGCTCCTTCCTAGGCAACCGGCAGCTTGTTCTGGAGCACAGGCTTCTACAGTGTCCTCTAGACTGAAGTAGGTCTGCAGCCTAGCAAGTTCAAAGGCATAAGATCTACAGCTTTGTGGATACAGGAATCCGCATACTTCTCTAGGGTCTCTTTGTCAGCTCTGCTGGTGTCTCAGAACCCTCCTGGATGAATCTCCCCATTCCCTCGTGATGCAGAGTGGGACTAGTCAGCTGGTCAGACTGTGATCTCAGGAAGTTGGCCCTTCTGGGGATGGTAGGTGCTGTGAGGGCCCATATACTCTTAAATAAGAGTGATTGATCTGTGTTGCTGCATTGTTGTTGTATGGCTCATGAGTTTTCCTGGTTTTGTGTCCAGCTGTTAGAACTCTCTTGACTACCTTTCAAGTCTATAAGCCTAGTTCCACTACTCCAATCCCAGGACTGTTGTTTATGGGGTTTTTTTGTTTGTTTGTTTTTTATTGACTATAGAAATGTAACTCTCTCCAGATACTCTGTGCTCTAATGCTGGTCTGATGGCCTAAACCTGCCATTCATTCATGCACCTGATGTTTATCAAACACCTACTATGTACCAGGAAATATACTTATCAAGAGCATTAGCTGTTCAATTGGTGCCCTGTGTTAGACCCTACTCTTAAGACATAGGACCTCAGGGGGAGCTGTCCTAGGGCAGTGCAAGCTGATGCACATGCATTCTTGTTCACTTTGTGTGCCAGGGAGCTGAAGGCTCTGGCCCAATGGGAAATCAAGTGCCAATGATAAGAGACTCCAGCTTTGCCTGGGTTCCTGTGTGCTCTGATATTTGTTAGAGTGGACCAGTCAGCAGATTAGGTTACTCTCAGAAAAGGCCATACCAAGCTGGTTTAGAAAGCTGCTTGGTCCCCAGAATGCCCAACCATAGCTCCTCTTCATCCCTAATGCCAGATGATGAGGTACTGGGAACTGGAGAGGAAATGAGAACAGAAGACTGGATCAAAAGCCTGGCCAGGTGGGAAATAGGGCCCTTGGTGCCTTTTGCTTCTAATAGTCACTTCTGGGTTTAGAGAGACCAGGAGTGCCAACCACTTGTTCTGGAGCCCATCAAGCATGTCAGGCCTGGACTGGCGTTTTGATCCCTGCTATTCAGCTATTTATAAGTTGTTTAAGCCAGTCTGAGCTCAGAGCAATTTTCCTAAAGAAGTCTCAGGTAAATGAAGATGGAAAAGAACTAAAATGAAATTAGTTATAGATGATAACTTCAGCTTCTAGAAAAAACAGATTACCAATTCTTTGATGACTTAAGCATCTGAAGAGTGAAGGCTAGGGGAAGGAAAACAAATGAAGTAATCCATGATCATGCCAAAGTATATGCTCTTAAACCTCCTTTCATTATCATTATACTACCTGGGATTCTTTAGTTTTTAAAAGGAGAAAACTTATCTAAATATCTGAATAGCACATCATTAAAATAGGGCGACTTAAAAGTTTAAGTGCTACTTCATAAATTAAAATGTATTTTATTTATTTGGTATTCACAACAAACCTAGAAAATAGTTAGGCCAAGTATTTTATGCACAAATAACCTCATACCAAGCAGGTAAGAACAGGTCTAATACTACATCTTGTATTGATAGACCTTAGTTTACAACATAGCTGTTTTGTAAATGTTGAGTATAAACTTGATAGAATGTGATCATTTCTGAACTAAGGAAGCCCACTCTGGAAGAAAATTTGCTACTTATGTGGAATAGTGCTTTAATAGATAGGATTTGTTAATAGGGATTCTAACCAATTTTCTTACATCGAGGCATACTAGATGGCTCTGCACTGACCCCTGGTGGTGCCTTAGTCTTTCCTGCAGTTACTATGGGAAAGGCGGAAATGGAACCTTACTGGAACTTGTTCTGCCTCTAGATCTGGTGAAGAGAACCTTACCTATACAGGTTAGTTAAATAACTATTTAACTGAATAGTTAAAGATAGTATGAGTTATTCTGCCACTAGCTATTATTTCTCAAAGAATATGTCAGAGCAAATATTTAAAATATAATATTAAATGGAAAACAAAGATGCAAAACTATATGTATTGTATGGCCCAAATTTAAAATATATATCAGACCATAAAAATGTCTTTTTAGCCCTAGCTGGTTTGGCTCAGTGGATAGAGCATCCGCTTGCGGACTGAAGGGTCCCAGGTTCGATTCCAGTCAAGGACACATGCCTGGGTTGCAGGCTTGATCCCCAGTAGGGGGCATGCAGGAGGCAACCAATCAATGATTCTCTTTCATCATTGATGTTTCTCTCTCCCTCTCCTTTCTTCTCTGAAATCAATAAAATATATATATATATTTTTTTAAATGTCTTTTTAAAAAAGACGAAAAGGAATTGTACCAAAATGTCAAAACTTGTTATCTCTGGATGGTGATGTTATAACTGAGTTTCATTTTCTATAACCATTTATTACTTTCATCAGGGGAAACATTAAAAAAAAAAAAACTGGTCACAATATTGTCCAGCTAGGAAGACAGCATGTGAGAAGATGGGAGTCAGACGTACCTTAAAGTCAAAAGAATGGGCTCTGGTCCTGGCCTGCCCTTGCCTTATTTTTGGTCACTGTCTTAGCAACATAAAATTATTTAGCACCTTATAGCTGGCTTGGGTTCATTTTCAGGCGTCCTTTCATTGGGTTGGAGGTATCTGTGATAGGCTCTATCCATTGCTTTGACTCTTAAAAGAAGCGTTCATGTGACATGTAACTGCCCCCCACCCTCTGCCAGAGGCCCTGGCTGAATGGAACAGGAACAGTGAAGGCTCTGCCTCCAGCCCACTATGAAGATTCAACCATGTGATTGAGTTACTTTCTTTTCTGTCTCTGAAACATAGCATAGCAGTCAATAAAACATCAAACTCTGAGAGATCCCAACTTTAGACTTTTATTTGAATCCTTGGAGACTGCTCTGGAGACATTCTATAAAGAGAAATGAACCAGTAGTTCTGACAAAACAGAGTGTTATGAGAGATACCACACTGGTCTTGACAAATCACTTTCTCTATTCTGTCTCCAGTCAGCAATTTTTTCTCTCATTTTTTTCTCTTTCTTTGTCATCACTGCCAGAAAGGTAACATTTATTTTTTTTAAAAAGCCAACCCTTATCGAAATGTATAACAATAAAAGTCCCATCGAACCCCATCGCCTGTAATATAACTACCATTTACCTATATTATTCTACTCATTGGAACCAATCTGCTGGGGAACAAATTCTGACTGTCAGTTGCTAGAAACTTTGGATGAGAACTTAACCCCTCTGCAGCTATTTCTTCAACTGTAAAATGGGAATAACAATAACTATTTCATACAGTTGTTTTGAGAATTAAGTTAATATACATGGTGGAGCAAAAGTAAGTTTACAGTGTAAGTACATGAAAAACAGAATTTATTTTTATTTATTTATTTTTAAATATATTTTCACTGATTTCAGAGAGGAAGGGAGAGGGAGATGAGATAGAAACTCAATGATGAGAGAGAATCATCAATCAGCTGCCTCCTGCACACCCCCTACTGGGGATTGAGCCCACAACCCGAGCACGTGCCCTTGACTGGAATCGAACTTGAGGTGCCTGTGGGATACTCAAGGGGTGAGGCTCTGGAGCTCAGAAGAAAGCCCAGTGTGGTGACTGCAGTGTGGAAATGGTTGAAATAGCTGGTTAAGGGACAGACGATGGAGATGAAGCCCTCAAAGAAAGCAATTTCTAGAAAGGTAGAAGGAAAATCAGAAGGTTCTTTTCAGCTAGAGACATATTAAGTAGTTGTATTGCTGTTCTCTACTACATAAGAGGCTCTATTCTAACTGCTGGTGATAGGGCAATGAACAGAACAAAATCCCTGATCCTATATAGCTGCTTATGTTCATCATAGTTGGAGGAAAGACAAATAAGTAAATATATAATTCGGGCACTATGAACAAAAATAACACAGAATATGAAGATCCAGAATGATGGAGGGGAGTGAGGCTATTTTAGATGAGGTGGTTAGGAACTCTAAGAGTTGATATTTGAGCAGCAACCTGAATGAAAAGCAGGAATTAGCCATGGGACATCCTGAGGAAGTTTCAGGCAGACCAAATGGCAAGTACCTGAGGTGAAAGGGCCTGAGCCTAGTAGGTTCAAACTCTGGTGAGAAGGCCATTGTGCTAGAGGACAACGATCAAGGGAGAGTGGTAGAGAAGAGGTAGGAGGGGATGATGGGGGCCAGCTCCTGTTGGACCTGGAAGGCCATGACAGAGTTTGTGGTTTTTTAAAGTTAATTTATTTATATTTGTTAATCCTCACCCGAGGATAGTTTTCCATTGATTTAGAGAGAGTGGAAGGGAGGGCAAAGACAGAGAAACATTGATGTGAGAGACACACCAATTGGTTGCTTCTCGCACATCCCCTGACCAGGGCCAGGGATTGAGCCTGCAACCGAGGTATGTGCCCTTGACCAGAATTGCATCTGGGACCCTTCAATCCGTGGGTCAATGCTCTATCCACTGAGCAAAACCAGCTAGAGCAGCGTTGGGTTTTTATTATAAGTGTGATGGAAAGCCATTGAAGGGTTGACAGCAGGGGCGTGACATGACCTGAATTACATTTTATAAGAATCTGGCTGCTGTGTGGAGAATCATTTGTTGGGTGACCATAGAGGAAATAAGGAGACCAGTTAGAGGCCAAAGCAGTGCTCCAAGAGAGAGGATGGTGGCTTGGACTGGAGTGGTAGTGGTAAGATGTGGTTAGGTCCAGATACATTTTGAAGCAAGAACAGATACATTTTGAAACAAGAGCAGAAAGATTTGTTGAATGATTGAATATAGGGGTGTTAGAGAAAGAGTAAAATCAAGAAAGATTTTAAGAATTGGGAAAACAGAGGAGTGGGGATTTGGTGGTAAGGGGAAAAGAATCAAGAGTACAGTGTAAAACGTTAAATTGGAGATGTGTTTTAGAGTAGGATGAGTGCTTTGATGAAGAAAGTACTAGGTGCTCTGGTATTCCAAGAGAAGCTGCTGAATAGACCTTTGGATACAGACCATGAAATGGGTGTTAGATTTCTACTGGCATAAATGTGTCTTTTAAGAAACATTTATTTCAGATGAATAAAATAAAGGGTCAGATCTGAGCCTCAAACTGGCAGATTATGACCTCTAGCATAAGCCTATTTCACTCTCAACAGAGTGATATCCCCAAAGGGGTGACAGAGTTTGGGTTTTATTCTGGGTGAAAAGAGATTCAAACGGTTGAAAAACACTGGCTTAGTGCAAAAACATAGCCTTTGGGTATCAGATAGTCCTTTTATGAATCCTGACTCTACCGTATGTACATGGTACTTAAATTCTCTGAGTTTTATTTTCATCATTTAAATGCGAATAATATTATTGACCTCAGAATATTTAGGGCCCAGCCAGTGTGGCTCAGTGGTTGAGCATTGACCTATGAACCAGGAGGTCACAGTTCAGTTCAATTCCCCATCAGGGTACATGCCTGGGTTGCAGGCTCAATCCCCAGTTTGGAGCATGCAGGCAGCAGCCAATCAATGATTCTCTCTCATCTCTATCTCTCCCTCTCCCTTCCTCTCTGAAATAAAAAAAAAATTAATAATTATTAGGAAGACGAAATGCAAGGACATTCCTGGCCTATACTAAAAGACTAATAATACTAATTTTCTTTTCCCTGTACTCTTTTTCCCCTTCCCAGAAAAAAAGATTGATGATGAAGGAACTACAATAAACTGGATAGGGATCTATTCAACAGGGAAAATGATAGTCTTAAAAGCTTGTTCAAGAAAAAACAACAACAAACTAAGAGGACAAGAGGCCAGATAAATTTGGGGTGGGGGTATAAATAAAGAGGAGTGTAAGGTAATTCTTAAAGCCACCACTAAAGGTTCTTAGGTAACAGCTGGAAATCACATCTGAGGAAGAGTCCTCTGGCATCTCATTTATATTACACTGGAACAGGGTCCAGAGGAAGGGAGCCCTGTGTAATTGTGGTGGACTTGGAATCTGAACATCTGGGTGTACAAAATGTTGAGCATTGCGGGGTTGGGGAAATTAATTATGGTCAATCTCTATTTTGAAATATCCAGCCAGTACAATTGTTTTGGAACAATATTCAGTGGCACGGAAAACACTTATAATGTAAGCACACCACAAAACAATCTGAAGCCATTTTTGTCAAATGTTGTATATTTAGGTAGAAAAAATACAATTATCTCTGAGGTGGGACTTTTTTCCCCCAATATTAATACAAAAAACTTGTATTGCTTTTATAACCAGAAAAGTTCGTATTCCCTCTCCCGACCCCAAAAGAACCATTTGGCTTTGCCACTTACTGGTTTCAGCCCTGGCCAGCGGCGTAACTCCCAGATTTCCGAGGACCCACATTCTAGCACTACCCCATTCTCTCAGAGGGTGTAGCCCCGAAGGTATGAGAGCCACGAAAAGGCTGGCAGTAGTGAGGCCGCCCCTGCCTCCAGGCAAGCGTAGTGTCTGGACTGGAGGACTTGTCAGGGGATCGTGGAAGAAGTGGCCACACGCCGGGAAGCGCTTAGTGCCAGAACCCTCCCCGCTTATTACGCACCGTTGTGGGCACAAGGAGGAAGAGGCTGGACACTAGCCTCGGGAACGCTGAGAGCGAGAAAGGCGGAAGGCCTGGGGACGCAACCAGCCGCTTTCCCAAACTCCTGCCCAAAGTAGCCGACAGGGAATCGCGCCAGCCCGCGCGCCCGGGAGCCTCGGGCGACTGACGCGAGGTGGGATGTGGGCGGAGACTCAGGCACGAGCTGTGATTGGAGCAAACTACACCTCCCGGGGAGAGAGGGAGGGCGAGCCAGCAAGGGATGCGCAGAGGCGGGTGATCAGAGCCGTCTACGTGATTGGCTAGCAGCGGAGTGAACCGGGTGCTGTTTAGATGATTGGCAGGCGGTAGATAGCCCTCGGAAACCTCCTTGGCTTCGCCCATTGGCATCCTGTGAGAGTAGGCGGGATTGGTTCTTCGTGTGGTGCTGATGATTAGCTGGCGGTTGAGAGGGTGTTGGGAAGGGAGAGGTGGAGGGGGGGCGGTGGCCGCGGGGGTGGGGGCAGTGACTTCATCCTTGTTATTGGCTGTTGAAGTGAGTGGGGGTGGTACGAAGGTCCCGCGACTGCCTAGGATTGGCGAGCGCTGGGGTGAGTGACAGGCAAGGGGGCGAGCTGCGCGACCAGCGGTTTGTTTTTCGGAGCGTTCCTGAGGTGGAGAACGGTGGCCGGACAGAACGACTGCTGGACGGAGGGGCTAGCAGGCGGGCGGGCCGAGCGGCGCAGCCGAGGCCGGGCTGGGCCGAGCCGAGGAGCGCCGGGGATGTAGCGAGCCACCCTGCCCATGCCACAGCGCCCGGCCGCGGGCGGAGCCGGAGCCGGAGCCTGGGGAGGCGGCGGGGGCCCCGAGCGCAGCCCGCGCCCCCCGCCCGGAGCCAGGCCCGCTGCCGTCCCCGCCGCCCGGGCCCCCGGCATGCAGCTCCGGCTGCGGAGGTGACACTCGGGCCCGATCAGCCGCCGCAGCCATCGCCACCATGGGTGAGTGTCGCCACCGCCCCGGCCTGTGCCCGCGCTACTTCGCGTCGCTCCGCCCCAGGATGAGTGAGGGGAGGAGGACCCTGGGGCGCCGCCTGACAGGCACGGACAGCCCGCCGGGCCGGGGCTGCGAACTGCCGGAGCCCGCCCGCCCGGCTTGCGGCTCCGCGGTCGGGGGGAGGAAGGGTCTGGCTCCCCCGGCCCGCCCGGGCGGCCCCGGCCGGCGGAACACACTCCGCAGCCTCCTTCCGGGCTGCGCGGCGGGCGCATCCCGAGGAAGCAGTGGCGGGATGGGGGCCCGTGCTCGGCGGGGCAGCCCGCTCGGGCCCGAGCGAGCCGGACCGCGAGCCCGAGGGCGGGGGAGCAAGAGCGCAGTGTGGGGCCCGGACTGGAGGCTGGTGCAGGCCCAGCTGCTGTTGTGTCTTTTCCTTGATTTGCTTTTTTTTCCTGCCTGTGTCATTTCCTTCCCTTTGCTCACACTGGCCGGTCTGTGAGAGTTCCCGGGGATTGCTCTCGAGCCCTGTGCGCGCCCCAGCGCAGGGGGGAGGGCGTATGAGGAGATAGGCTGGGAGGTGATTACAGCGGCAATCACTGTTAACAACAGCGCGGTTGAGAAATGCTAGCTCACGCAGATTGCTGCTGGATGTTGGGAATTGGTCGGGGGCTGCCAGTTATAATTCACGTCCTACTTTTTGAAAAACCCGATTGCAGTGTTTTGCATCATTGTTTTTATCTTACGATATCCCTGGAATTATATAACTTTTGAGAGAAGCATTCGCTGCACAAAAGAATCTATGAAATTATTTCCTTTTTATCAATATTTGCAATTTCTGTTGTGAAGATGTAATCAAAGAAGAGCTTTTAATTCCTTCCACACACAGCATTTGAACCGAATTATATTTCATGTCCTTTTTGGTAACTTAGCAAAGAACTATTGGACTAGATCAAGAAGCAAATAATATTTTAGATGTACTTTGCTTGTCTTGTTGGACCAGTTATTGTAATACTGTTGTGTGCAATCACAAGTTTTTGAAAGTTTTGATATTGTCCTAAATAATCAAGGAGTAAACTTCAGTGAAAGAATCTTTTGCAAAGCCATTCATTGCATCTGTGAAGTGCCCCATGTGAAGAGGGAACATTAATGTTTGCTTTGCCCTATAGCAAGGTCAAGTCATTTTCGTAGGAGGTTAAGTGTATGCTGTGTCACATTGGGCAAATACTCTACAGTGGCCTGTCTTTACACTCTGACTTTGAATGAATTGCCTTGTTCTATTCCAGGCTGCCCCTCATACAGTAAGGAATGGGTTTGCTCGCTTGGGGACTTAAACTGTTTCCTTCTCATGCTTTACTTCAGAAGTACTTGCTCTTCTGGAGAAAGTCTCCTGTGACAATAAGCAGAAAAGGAATCCAATAAGGCCTGGTATTTAAATACATAAGTCAATACTTATTGAACCTTTACTGTAAATAGATCACATAATTCTTGTCCTCCTTAGGCTTCAGATATTTAACTTGTGTGCTGGGATTTGATGATTGCATTAATTCTTTGATTTGATTTGTGAACCTGTATTTGTGATAGACTTCCTAATAAGTCTTTGGGGGCAGTCTTAAGTTCCAAAGGGGAGTGTGAAATACTTGAGGGTGTGCAGACCTCCTACACCCCACTTTCTTATCTGCTAAACAAGTTAGAGTACCCAGATGTGTTGGCTTTTTTTCATTGTCTAACATAAAAATATATGTCAGCTTTGGCTGTTGTGCTCATTGGGTAGGACATCAGCCAGCACATCAAAAGGTCTCAGTTCGATTCCCAGTCCAGGGCATGTTCCTGGGTTGCAGGTTTGACCCCACGCCCTATTAGTGTGCATGCAGGAGGCAACCAATAGAGGTGTCTCACTCTTTCCCCCTCCCTCCCTTCCACTCTCTTTAAAAATCAATGGGAAAAATATCCTCAGGTGAAGATTACTTGTAACAAAAACAAAATAGTTGTCAGCCTGTTTTCACATTTCAAACCATTTTCAAAAGTTTATTTTAAGTGTGTGGATCTATAGAGGGGCTAGTGATGGGGAGGAAAGGAACTATATATAGGTAGAGTCTAGAGGCGCCTCCCTCCCCACTCCCAGCCAAAAAAAAGAGGAAGGTGAAAGGATTGAGAAGTATGGATTGGTAATTACAAAATAGTCATGGGGATGTAAAGTACAGCACAGGAAGCATAATATTATTGTAATAACTATGTATGGTGCCAGATGGGGAATATTGGGGGGAACACTTTTTAAAGTATATGATTATCTAACCATTATGCTGTACACCTGAAGCAAAATAATGTTGAATGTTAACTGTAATTGAAAAAAATTTTTTTTTAATTTTAAGAAGAAAAAAGGACCAGGATCTCAGTGTCTTCTCATTTGTCCCCAGTATCGGTTTTACACGAAGAAACCAAGACAGTGAGGAGGGAATTAATTTGCCTGGTGGCTACAGTATATTATTAGGCAAGGTGGTTTAAGAACCACTGCCTGGCTTTCTTCATCCTTATACCATTCTCTTTACTTTTTATAGATAACCTTGACTTGCAGAGCTAATACTGAATTCTTCCAGAACCTGGCTCTTTAATTTGCTTTGTGTAGAGTTCAGTAAGGATACATACACACTCACACATACACTGCCTCTCTTTTAAATACTAGTTTCCATTTTGGTAATATTAATGCTGAAAATTCAAATCCCCAGACTTCTTGGTTTACTTTAGTTAGTTGCTATAGTTCTAAATAAACTCAAGGGTTGATATGAGAGAAACATAGACTTATTAATATTTTCATTACACTCATTAAACTTGAGCCCAGTGAGGAAAGGACTAAAGCTAATTTGAGTCCTTGCAGGTTCTTTGACCAACAGTCATATTTTCCTGAGCTGTTCTAAACCCCAGACTCAAGTCTGTTTGACAACTTGGGTTGCTAATAAAAATGTCAGATTTTATATTGGCTGTTAGCCCCAGTAAATTTCTAGTGGAAACTATACTTATCCCTGTAAATAATAGGAATTTTTTTTTTGGCTTTGATACTATGTAGTCATTTTTAAAAATTGGGATTGACTGGTCATATTCTCTTGGTCATGCTAGAAATTAATTCGGGCATTATTTGGACTTTTAAATAAATGCAATCTGAAACTTAGTGGGAAGTATTACTGAAAAATATGTAACAATTTGGAAATCTTACAGGAAACTAATGAACTGAGTCTAGGATTAAGGATCGTGTGGTTCTGGTTTGATAACTTGGTTTGAAGTCAGAATCAATACGATTTATAGACAACTTGGAAACTCCCAGTTTGACCAGTCTCAATTCAGTTTGGCTAGAATCTGACCACCTATGCAGACTCTTGAATAGTTAGCAATTGTTTTCTTTGAAATTGGGATCGAGATATAAGAAACCGATGTGGCAATGTTACAACTAGATTTCTGATATTTTTTAAAATATATTTTTATTGATTCCAGAGAGGAAGGGAGAGGGAGAGAGAGATGGAAATATCAGTGATAAGGGAGAATCATTGATTGGCTGCCTCCTGCATCCCCCCTACTGGGAATTGAGCCCACAACCTGGGCTTGTGCCCTTGACTGGAATTAAATCCGGGACCCTTCAGTCCGCAGGCTCTACCCACTAAGCAAAACCGGCTAGGGCTAGATTTCAGATATTTTAAAAAAACGACAGCTGGATTTTAAAACAGAATTTTAGCCATTTGTAAAAAGTAAATATCTGTCCAACTGAATAACACTTAGGGAATAAAAGGATAAGAAACAACTTTCTTGGTTGTATATAAGCTATCCATTTATTCTTTGTCCATTTATTGTCATTTATATGTCAGATGAAGAGTTAAGCCCCATACCTGAATTTATCATGTCCTTAAGAAGTTATTGTTAGGCACAGTAAATCAAAAACATGTAAACAAATAAGTGTAATGAGGTGTTGTAGGTTGTACTTTGTCAAACTGTAAAGGTATACAGGAAGGGGAGAGATCAATACTGTAGTTTTGGGATTGACATGCATAATCCTATAGTCAAACCTTTAGGTTAATTTTATTAAACATTAAAATATGTAGTGGTGAAATATTGATTCTTATGAGGAAGCAGTGGCTTACTTTGTAATATACATTTTTACATTTTGAGCCACCAACTGATATCAAGGGCTCTTATATCCCAGAAACAGAAAAATAAATACCAGAATTTGACTTTGAGATCTAGCAAAAGTTCAACCATATCCTTGAAGGAAGAAAGTTCATAGTGAATTGAGGATTGGGCTGTTTTTGCTTATACTTAACTATAAAATGATGTTTGCCTAGGTATGGACAGGGTGGAGACAGTGGGAATATGTGAAATATGTAGAATAAGATAGTAAAGTCTGACTCAGAGAGAGTCTCAAGTTCAGGATCTCCTGGGTGAGCATTATGATCAGATGATCTGGCATAGTAGGATAGAGTGTTGGCAAGATGAGGAAATAACATCATTAGTTAAATGAAGAAAAATATTTAAGTATTGCTTTGGAGATTTGTATATATGGAGAAGAGAGAGTGTCTGACATAGTAAACAGACATCATAAAGGACAACAATGTTTACCAAAGGACATGGTTCTTCTAGAAACTTTTCTGGGTTTTTAGCCAAGAGAATTCATAAATTGGGAGTGCCTTAAGACCCAGCTTTTAGGTAGAGAAGCAGTAGTTGGGTTTGGAAGTGACTTCCTGATGGAGCTAAAATAGAGGAGTGTGTTGCCTGGTAGCCCCCATATCATAGGTCAGGGTATCTGGAGAAGTGTATGCCGGCGGCTAATTGTGTATAGCTGTCTGCTTGAGACTGCCTAAGAGTTTCCACAGTTTAAGCCTTGTTTCATAAATCCCTTCTTTTCTGTTTTCTATGAATACTCTCCCCCTCTAGATTCTTAACCTCTTAATCTCTAGAATCAATTTCTCTGCTGCTTCCTGGTAGCTTTTAAGTGGGTCAGATCACCCCATCCTCAGGAAATTTTTTCTAGGTTATAGCACACTGTTACCTGCCTCAACTTGTTCACATGTAAAGTTCACAAATGAATTAATTATTGACTTCCACTACTTCCAGTTTTCTTTTAATCTCCAGCTTCTTGATTCCCTTTAAAATTTGTTTCTGCCTCTACTACTCTATTGGATTTGCCTAGTTTACATATGCCACTGCCCATCTTTGCTCTTGACTTCTGTGGTGTCACTGTTTGTTTTTTCCAATCTTGTTAAAAGGGTTTTTTGCTAGCATACCTTCTTCCTCCTCTGCTCTATAAGGATTACAATGCACTGAGGATCAGTCTCTTTTCTTCCCTTCTACCTCTCACTTGATTTTATGTCCTTTCTCCTCCTTAGTCCATTTTTTTAAAACTCTCCTTCATAACTGGAGCAGCTTGCTTTTCTGAATGAATCTTTATTCTGTTAATAATTATGTAAAAACCTGTACAACCTCTTGCTACTTACACTGTAAAAAAATTTTTTTACACATGTGTGTTTTTATGTACCATGGTTTGTATACTGTCTCCTTCAGTCTCTATTTGTATAACCTCGTGTTTGTGTGTTGTTTATTCTTTTATCCCTAGAGTTTGAATACCTTGAAGTATCTGTCAAAATTAATGTATACTATGTTATACATTAACCATTATACTCAGTAAATGGTTATTATTAATAAAAATTCAGGAATAAAATTAAGTATTAGGGTAGATTAAGTGGCCTTAGTCTTTTCCCATTGACCTTTTTCCATTGATGATAATACTAGCCAGCATTTTTTATACCATTACTAAGTGTTAGGTAACATGATGGATAATTGTAAGTTTGTTTTTTTCCTTTTAACTCTCACAGCAGCTCTGAAATGATGCTTTATGTTCTCCATTTTACAGATGAGGAAATTGAGATTTAGGGTGAATAAGTGATTTGTTCAAGGCCTGCTTAAACCCAGGTCTTTCCGACTCCAAAGTTCATTGACTGCTGTACTCTAAGAAAGCTGCTATTTGTTTTCAAAAGTTTTGTTTGTTTTAATTTTTAAGGAATTCCATACTGGAGTGATAATTCAGTTAAAATCTCACTCCAGGAAGAAATGCCTAAAAGTGCCACTTGATTTACTTCCTGTCTTTATCCATGCTCTCAGTTTGAAGTATCAGTTTAAAACCCTGTCTGCCTCTAGCAATATATTCGACTTTGACACAAAATCAGATTCCACCTGGCCAGAGTGACTCAGTGGTTGAGTGTTGACCTATGATCCAGGAGGTCATGGTTCGATTCCCAGTCGGGGCACATGCACAGGTTGCGATTTCGATCCCCATTGTGGGGCATTCAGGAGGCAGACAATCAATGATTCTCTCTCATCATTGATGTTTCTCTCCTCTCCCTCTCCCTTCCTCTCTGAAATCAATAAAAATATATATTTAAAAATAATCAGATTCTATAACCCTGTTTCACTTGTGTCAGTTGTCCTGGATTTCAAGAGATAGTGCCATACCATCCCTCTAGAGTCTACTGTATTCTCAACGCTGGAACTACCAAGCAAGTTTATCCATTAAGTAATGCGAGGAATTGGTTAGCTTCCTGGAAATAGAATTTGTCAACCTGATAAACCAGCTCTTATAATAGCATCATCTTATACAGAATTAAAAATGACGAAGTCTATTTGTCATGGATTTAACTTAAAAAGCATGTGTGTGTATTTACGTCCATTTTGGTTCAATATCTGAGTTGAGACAACTGAAATTCTCAATTCTAAGTATGGTTACCTTGATACGGAAAATTCCATGCATTCTGCTGCTAGAAATATTATTGGATGCCCCTATGAAAACACCTACGTAGTCATAATCCTCCTTATATTGATCACAATTTATTGTTACAGTTGGCCCAATTTTATACATACATCTTTAATAATATATAAGCCAATTTAATGTATAAGCCTATATATATGCCAAACTTCCTAGCCTATATGTTATTATCTAGTTTTTAAATCTTGATTGGGAGGTTAAAATACAAAATAAACAAATATCCAAGCAGTTCCCTTGTTTGAAGGAGCCTATAGAAATAGAAAGTTGTTAGAAAATGAGATAATTGATGGAATATATGTGCTTTAATTTTGACAAATGTCTTTCTGTAAATACCAACTTCCTCCTCACCTCATTATTCCATTTACCTCATTCTTTTGATACAATTGCATTACTCTCATGCATATTTTTGTAAATATGTATATTTTGAAGTGGAATTAGATGGAAAGCTACTCATGTTTTTCCTGCAAGTTTTTTTAATTTTAATTTTTATTTTTATTTATTGCTTTTAGAGGGAGAAAGGAAGAAGCTGGGGAGAGAAAGAGAAATATCAATTTTTTTGTTGGTTCCATTTATTTATGCATTTGTTGATTGATTCTTGTATATGCTCTGACCTGGATCAAACGTACAACTTGAGCATTTTGGGACGACACTAACCAACTGAGCTACCCAGCCAGCCAAGGCCTCGAATCTAATTTTACTGTTCTGAGCACACAAAAACTTCTTCAAGGGCATCCTTCTCTGAGGTCATGTAGGACACCTGAGCACATGTGGTCTAGGAAGAGGGGAGGGCCATAGAGTGCAGTTTTACTTCCTATACTTCATGCTCTTCTTTCCTTCCCACCAGGTATTAGAATATTTCCAAGGGACAGAAGATAGGCACTGCCTTTGGGTGGAGTCTTTTGTTCTTGATTCTTTTAAGGTGTGCCCCAAGTCCCCAGGTGACTCACTTGTCACCAAAGCAAGTATAACAACTCTATCCCTCATGTTCCTTTCCAGATCAACAGATTTATTTATTTTCGACTTTCAAAGGCTATTGAAGTGGACAAGGAGAATTTTGTAAAACATGGAATTTGGCTGGTTTGGATTCTAGAATTTGGCCAGTTGTCTTAAGTACATGAGAACTCCAGTGCTTTATGCTATTTCAAGAAAAGGGGTTTAAAAGTAATGCCAGTAAAAAAGAGACAATGCATTGCTTGGTCATTTAGGGAAGAAAAACAATAGAACTGCCTTTTGACTTCCCTATGGGAAGCAGAAGGCCTATAAATTTGTGACAGGTTGGGAGGAAGGTATTCAAAGGCTAGGCTTATAAGACAACTTCTGTTCAGAGCTACTACCTGAGATCCTTGTTTGGTACCTTTTAAAATGTGCTTTCCTACATATGATACTTGAAGAATAAGTCTGTGACTAACTTCCATAATCAGCTCTCCATGAATTCATTTTTTCACTCAGTACCCTACTACACTGTGCCACGTTGTTCTTCAGTTCTCCAACTTTTCATCTATTTTTCCTGGTTGAGTTTCTGTGACATTGGAAGAATTGCTGTTTGAGCACCTCCCTTGCCCCCAGTGAATTGGTAAATGTTGCTGCCTGCGATCTGATTAGAGAACTGTTAAGAATCCATTAAAATTCAAACTGCCATATTCTGACCTCAGTTACTTACCTTTCAGAGAGATTTCAGAGAGGAATGTATATAATTATAGTTATAGTTATATAGCCTATCGTTTTACCTGGGCAGAACTCTCTGAGTATTAGTCATATAATTTGTGAAAGTACTTTGCTGGTCTGTACTAAAGTATCTTAACCCATGTGCTCTTTTTCATTGTAGATGAACAGGAGGCATTGAACTCGATCATGAAGGATCTGGTGGCCCTCCAGATGAGCCGGCGTCCCCGGGTGCCTGCATATGAGACCATGAAGAACAAAGACACGGGTCACCCAAATAGGCAGGTATGTGTGGCCCTGGTAGACTTAATGAAATTTGTTGGAGAGGAGTTTTCAAATAGGAAATATTTGAGAAGCCAAGAAAATATACTTTTAAGTGGTATATGACACTTACCACTTAAAAGATTGTGAAAAGAAACCCAGCTCAGTGGTTGAGCATCGACCTTTGAACCAGGAGGTCATGGTTCGATGCCCGGCTTGTAGGAGGCACATGCCTGGCTTTTAGGCTCGATCCCTAGTAGGGTCATGCAGGAAGCAGCCCATCAATGATTCTCTCTCATATTGATGCTCCTATCTCTCTTTCCCTCTCTCATCCTCTGAAATCAATAAAAGTATATTTTAAAAAAAAAAGATTGTGAAAAAAATCACAATCTGGAATCCCAAAGCCTTGTGCATCTAACCTTGTGTATAGTGTTTCATTTGCAGAGAATGAGAATAATTCTTTATTTATTATGGGGACAGTATTTATATAACTTTTCTGGGTTTTTTTGGCCGATATTTTATCCAGATTTATGATCCCTAACTCAGAAGACAACTTTACAGTGTATACTCAGGAAAATTTAATTAATTTTAGTATTAGCTTATATAAAATGTAATTATGAAGAGAATTTTATTTAATAAAATGTCATATAATATATTCTAAAGATAATAATGAGTGAGTGATTTTGTTGTTGTTGTTTACAGTTATTTTCCTTTATTAACTCAGATAGTTGAGAATGCCTTTTAAGAGTTGTGTGGTTCTTTAGGAAAACAGTTTTTATTCTTGTTAACATTTAAACTTACGTGCTGAGAACCTTCTCATGTGCAGTATCATTTACCTCCCTGTTTCCTGGGTACTTTGGCCTGCAGGAAGGAATGAATGATGGGGAGCTTTCTTCCCTAGTGGGTATCTAGCACTGTATTAGATTGTGATGTTTGGTGTGTTTGATGAAAACTTGTCCATGACATCCTCCCTTGTGGATCTCTTCATTATCGGCTAACCTTTCTCCTCATTTGCACTTTGTCTACTAATTCTTCAGAAGTACCCTTGGCTTCTAGAGAACGTATGATGCTCTTGAAGTTTTTGGGTCTGAGGTCTGCTAGATATGGCTCCTAGAGTATTTCTTGTCTTTAGTAAAACTGGGGACCCTGAGTACCTTTTATTCATTTTAATAGAAGGATTAGTTTAGAAAGTTGTTTTTATTTTTGTGGTTACCTTATGGAACTAAGGGAACAACAGAATAGGGCCCATTTTTTTTTACTATTTTCATACGTTATTCTGTCTTAATTGTGTGGGTTCTCCTTTGCTATAAATTCATTTCTATTCAAAGCTGCTTTTGGAAGGAGCATTTTACCAGAAGTGAGTCCCCTCCCCCAGGCTTGAGCCTAATGACCTCACTTTCCTTCCTGTCTTCCTATGTGGAGTGTGCTTGCTAGCTCTGCTCTAGTCAGCTGATCTTTCTCCAGACTGGACTATTAGCCTGTTCGTAGGTGAAAAGGAAAAGCTTTCTTGAGTTAGAAGGCCCAAAGGGACCAGGCTGGGAAGAGGAGGGGTAGAGTGGACCCTGATTGATCCTTGAGGGATATTTCCCTTTTAGGGATTCTGTTTAGAGCTAAAAGCCATAATAAGAAAAGTCCTGATTATTGTGCCTACTGCTGTTATTGGAGTGAAGTCCGTGGTTATGAAGGTAGAAGGCTGTGAAAAATATTGACTACTGGTTAGGAAGTAATATTAGCAAGAGGTACTGGCTATTTGGATTCATAATTTACTTGAATATCATCAAACTTTTTCACTTGCATAGAGGAGGATACAAGCTATTAATCTCAGTTTTTTTGTTTTTAAAGAAAAAAAATTAACAGCAGTAGCTCAGCCTTTATGAACAGCCCCACAGTAACAACAAGCTTATGTACAGGGGCCAGTGAGACAAATTTTTGGTAAGGGACCAAATGACCTGTTAAAGTTAAAATATTCTTTTGAACCTGATACTAGTGCTGCAAGAGTACGGAGTTCATTTCCCAGACAAGTTGTGGATTTGTAGATAGTACTGGTTACTTGTTACCTATATTCAGTGCTTCTCATCACCATTCCTTACAATAATATTATTCGTAAGCAGACTCTATTAGTGCTGTTCAGTAAAATTTCAGTAATGAAAGAAATGTTCTATATTTGTGCTGTCCAATGTTGTAGCCACTACCACACATAGGTAAAGAGCAACTGAGAAACTGAATTTTAAATTTTATTTAATTTTAATAATATAAAATGTAAATAGCCACATGTGACAATAGTGGTTGTCTTGGACAGCACAACTTTATATATTATATAAGGGACTACTGATTTGTTGGGCAAGAAATTCAGTACATGCTTGGAGATGTTTAGTGATTCATTGACACATTCATTTCTTCACACAGGTTATAAGCTTGTGAAGCTGTGGAACAAACATGGCCATTTAAAAATTGAAGCTCAAAGTGTTATGCTAATATTGGGTAAAAAAGCAATAATAGTTTTTTCCCTTAATAAAGTCAAGGTTGTAGAATGGTCTCTCCTGGGAAGTCTAGTAGATGTTTAACATTTGACCAGGAGAAATATTCTTCAGCAAAATCCTGAAAGCAGAAAGAGGGAGGAAGTCTCAGTGAATGCATTTCTAGGAAGGATGGAGCGAGATGGGGGTGGAGGAAACTTTTAGGGGAGAGAGGTGTTTACAGCTTAGTGTAATGAAAAGACCCTACCTAAGAGTCTGGAGACATTAATGATCTGTTAACATAGGATTTTACAATTTACAGAGTGAATTCGCATTTTTAATTATTTTTGTTTTTGTTCACTTGGGCCTGGGGTGGAATTAAACAGTTTTCTCCATTACCAGATCTTCTGCCAGAAGGTCCATGCTTAGGAGAAGAAAGGAATGAAAGATCAAAACCTAATTTAAATGGCTAAGAGATGTCAAAATTGGACTAAAGATTCAAATTGCAGAGGCCCAGTTGAAAGTAGCCAAGTATTTTGGCTAGCGGGAAAGGTGGTTTTTTTCATGCGGGAGATAGCACTGGCAGAGGCAAACAACACTTTAGTGTGAAAATGGCAGTGCTGGCTACAAGGCAGAGCAGAGATTGGCACAGATTTATGGAGCTCAAGCTTGGTACAACAAGGAAAGCCAGAGGAGCTGTGGGTTCTAATGACAAAATTGTTTGGGGGCTGAGGCCTGGAAGAACTAGACCACCTAATTTAATGTCTCTGCTTGGCAGGGTTTCAGACATCCTCTTCTCCAAGTAAGTAAGCTAAGTAACTGATTGAAAAAGAAAATGCCTTAGGGAATAACTAAACATCTGAGCAGCTATGGAAGTACATGGGCCATGAGGTGCGTAGCTATGAACTATTTGCTAGGAGATGGGATCTGTGTTCTTTGTAGTTTCCCTCCTGTACATTAGGTCCCTGAAAGCCTATAGCCTGATTGGAGCTGGCTGGACATTCTTAGACATGGCACATTCTAAGTGTGCTGGGGCCTGTGGATAGTCGTGCAAGGAGTGATGTGCAACATCCCTTTAGCAGTCATCAGCTCACAGTGCTTTATAATCAACAGGTGCTATTTCTCTGTGAGCTTGACATCGTTTGTTACTCTTGGTGCAGTAAAAAGATTACTGGTCAGAAGCCACTGAGTGTTAATAATCCATTAACATAGGCTTTTACAACTAACAGAGGGCTTTCCACAACAACAGTTAACAACAACTATAAGCGTGTGTGTAGTACCTTAAAGTTTACAAAGTGATTATGCAAGGTTATTGAGGAGAGCCAGGAAGGAAACCCAGATCTTGTGACTGACTCTTGATCACAATAATTTTACTATGTGTAAGTCTAACAGCCTTTATAAACCTCAGTATTTCCAACTAAAATACAGAGAAAGTGACCATTGTGTTTATCTCATCAAACTGTTTTAAGTTCATGGACAGAATGTAGAGCATTTTATACATTTAAAACTAATGAAGCGGTAGTGATTACATCATATCTATTATGTTCCGGCATTGTAGATATGAGCTCTAGTGAAAGCTTCTAACCAGAATTATGCATACTGTCATGGAACCTAAAGGGTTAAGGTTTTCTACCTTTATTGAATTGTTATTATTGTCCGATGGCCCTTTCCCAAACTTCTGAAACTAGACTCATTTCTGAAAATCCAAATGGAGGAAAATATAGAAATCTTATTTCCACAGATTCTTACTTCTCTCAAATCTTCTCAGAATGGTAGGTAGAGGCTTGAACAAAGCCCAGGGTCTCAGTCTGACCCTCTAGATGTTCATTATTAGGTACTCCAGAATAGGAAAGTTGTTTTCTTCATAGCAGGCACAAGCAGGTCAGTTCTCTTGGCTATCAGTTCTAGAGGGGAACTTTAAGAGTTGTTCCCCCAGCAGGATCAGTGATTTAACAGACTGCCTTTTGTTTTTACTAAGATAGGCTGACTAGTTTGAAAATGAAACATAAAGGAATATACATTGGCTGTCCAATGTAGTAGCCACTACCACACATAGCTAAAGAGCAACTGGTTAGAAAGTTGGCCCACACACGGATTTCGATTCCCGGTCAAAGTCATGTATCTGGGTTGCAGGTTCGATCCCTGGCCCCTGGCGGCCCCCATCTGGATGCATGCAGGAGACAACCAATTGATGCGTCTCTCACATCAATGTTTCTCTCTCTCTCCCCTGCCCTTCCATTCTCTCTCTAAAAATTAGTGGGGGAAAAATGTCCTCAGGTGAGGATTAACAAACAAACAAAAATCCTCATAAAGCAATAGAAGCCTGGTATTCTATGCTGTAAGAAGCTGCTTTAAAATAATGTCTTCCACTGATCTCTTAGGACTTTCATGAGTCACATACAAATAAAATGATTTTTATTGCCCTTTTCTTTTTCTTCTCATTTATTTATCTTTGGCACAATAAAGACTCTAATGCCAAAGATGTGGGAGCATCAAAAGAATATAGCAAGTACAGGGAGAGAGAGCACTACAGAATTAGAGGGAGGGTACCAGACCTGATGGCTAGCTGACCTCCTTGCCAGCTAGTTCACAAATTAGTTCACAAATCTTTGTTTAATAAACACTGATTTTTTAAAAAATTCTTAACAAGCCATGTGCAGTTGTTGAGTTCAGACTTTGAGAAGTTCATTTCTGCATAAGTTTGGTGTCATCGTTTGTTACTCTTATTGCCCCTACTAAGTTCCCAAATATGTAGGTCACCCTGGAGACCTGCATTGTTCTCCTGGGTGCGTCTCTCACTATTCCCTTCACCAGATTGGTTGTAATGGGCAGGGGACTCTTGAATCTGTCTAGATATGAATTTTTGTACTGGAACTTTTACTTCAGCAGCTATGGCATCTCTCCATTTAGTTCAGCATGTGCCTATTGTTTAAGTGTCTTAGACACACAAAAGAAATATAAGTTATGTTTGCTGTGCCCTGGGAAGCATTCAGTCATATTGGGAAATGAGAAATTCATGAAAAAAAGAAACTAAGGTAAATGTGACTGACTGTGCCTAAATATATGGTACAAGTAGTGAGTGCTATAGGAAGCCAGGAAAGTGAAAGATGAACTTGGGCCAAGGAGTTATGGAGTCATTTCTGGAGGAGGTGGCACTTGAACTAGGCTGTAAAACTTTAGTTAGGTGGAAAGGAAGAAGAGTGGCATTCCATGTTGGGAAACGGAATGAGTAAAGGCCTAGGGAAAGGAATGAATATGGCATATTTCAGGAAATAGGGTGGACATTGATCTGTCTGGAGAGAGGGTTCCTGTTGAGAACAAGCAATGTGAGATGGACTTAAATTCCAGAGAACTTAGAATGATAGCTGAGAGCTTAGACTTTATTCCATAAGGTCGTGGGGATCACTGATTACTTTTTTAATAAGGAAGGGACATGATGAAAGCAGTGGTTAAGATGATTGAAATTGTAGAGGAATGTAAACTATGTTAGAAGGGGGTTGCCAAAAAGTACAGAGTTGCTTTTGGAATCCAGGAGTGAGAGAATAAGGGGCAAAATGAGTGATGATGGAGAGAGTGGGTAACAGAGTCTTAAACCAGAGACCTTTGAAGGGAGAATTGGAACTTGCTGTCTGGCTGTGAGGAGGGGAAAGAAAGGAAAGGATCAAGCAGAACTCTGAGGTTTGAGCCGGTAGCCAAGAGAACAGTGGTACCAAGGTTAGAAATAGCAGCACTAAGAAGGGAGACTAGTTTAGGAGGGTACTTGATGCAGACTGTGTCTGGGTTGAGTTTTATATTACAGTGATAAACTCAGACTGTGCATCTATATGTGCATGGGGTTTTTGCAGATTCAGCATCCCTTATCTGCAATTCGGCAATTCAAAAGAGTACTGTAAACTGAAAGGCAATTTTTTATTTTTTGGTAAATCTGTGGCAAACACATTTGGCAACAAAACCTGGTGTGGCTCAGTTGGTTTGAGCGTCATCCCATGTATCGAAGGTTCTTGGGTGCAGTTCCTGGTCAGGGCACATACCCAGATTGCAGGTTTGATATCTGGTGGAGTTGTATGTGGGAGGCAACTGATGTTTCTCTGTCACATCAATGTTTCTCTCTCCCTCTCCTTTTCTCTCTCTCTAAAATCAATAAAAATAAAAAACCATATCCTCGGGTGAGGATTAAAAAACACACACCTGGTCTGAATGAACATAGGGGTTATTTAGAGTCTTTATTCCATTTGTTGTGAATATTCATACTTTTCCTTTCAAAAACTAGTTTAACAGATAAACCCTAAATCTTAGTGACTTAACACAATATGTCTAATACAGAGAAGGGGAGGACAGGATTCTCAGTCACTTTGGGACCCTAATTGAGGTTGGCTCCACTGATTGGGAACATGTGGCTGCCAGGGAAGATAGTCTGAAACTCAATTCTGTTCCCAACTCTTGATCAGAACTAGTCACAAAGCCCAAAACTAACTTCAAGAGAGGCTAAGCAATGCAGAGGAGTACGTGAGATTCCTGTGAGCATTCTACCTCTGCCATGGGAGTGCTGCCCCAGACACCCTCCTCCTGGGGGGAGGTGTCAAATAATACATAGAACATGTACCATACTACCTCTCTAAATCCTAAAGTGCATTCTGAACACTTTTGGCCCCAACGGTTCTGGCTAAAGGATACTGGGCCTGTATTATTATTTATTGAGCAGTTATGATATATCAGGTCTCATACTTTTATCAATTATTTCATCCAATTCTTTTGATAGCTCCATGAAATAGATACTATCACTATTCTCATTTTACAGATGAGAAAACTGAGTCACAGAGAGATTAGTAACAAGTTCAGGGTCACAGAGCTAAGAGGTTGTAGCGCCAGGGTTTGAAGCTAGTGCTATATTCTTTTTTTTTTTTTTTTTTTGATGTTTTTATTGATTTGAGAGAGAGAAACATCGAGCAGCTGCCTCCCACATGCAACCTACTGGGTGGGGATTGAGCCCACAACCTGGGCATGTGCCCTGATGAGAATTAAATCGGCGACCCTTTGATGCATGGGACGACGTTCAACCAACCAAATTACACAGGCCAGGGCTAGCACTACATTCTTAACAACAGCATATCTGCCTTAGATATGTAGCAGACAGATGAGTGTTTTTTTTAATGTCTCCTTTTCCCCCCATTAACCTCTCCCTGGATGAAGTTTTATTTGAGATATTGGAGCTGATATAGAGATTTCTTATTTCTACTGAGAAGATGTGAGGAGGGATCAATCCAGAGGCCAAAAGTCCAGATATCAGGACAGGTCTTGTGTTGGGGGAGGGGTGGGAGAGGAAATGAGGAAGAGGAACCAACAAAGAAGCAGAAGTGGTTAGAGTGGTGGCAGGTTCCCTGGGTTGGGATAGAGTCACAGAGGTGGGCGGGGTGTGTGTGTGTGTGGGGGGGGGTGGGCAGAAAGAGAAGTTCATGAAAGGGGACTTGGCCAGTTTGAAATGCCTCAGAGAGGCAAAGGAGAATGTTTGGCAGGAAGGAATTGAATTAAGTTATCTTTATCTGAACTTTACTTATCCATGGCTTATTCTTATCAGCCTGAAAAGGGAAACTCTGATTTGGGAATTTGTTAGATTTTGGCACACGGTGTGGTACCTGGAAGTCGGTCATGAGTGTGCTCTGAAAGGCTGTCACCACATCAGAGAAGGGATTCAGAGCTTCTTTGCTTACACTAGGCTTCTTTGCTTACACTGCTTACTAATCACAAGGTTGAGGAGGAATGATCTGCAGTTTGAGGCAAAAGTTTAATTCCCTTTTCAACTAAATGCACTAATTTCTGACTAATAGAATAGTGCTTAGATTATGGCCCATCATGAATATATTTGCCCTCAATCCCAATGGACTGAGGGTATTCCTTCATAGGTGCATCTAACTATTACCCCAGTTAAAATGAGAGCTATTGTTACGTGCTTGTTATTGCTATAAAAATTAGATAAAAATCAACAGAGAAAAATAAACCTAAGGACATCTGGATAAACTATGGACTTTAGTTAATACATCAATATTGGTTAACTAGTTATAACAAAAACAAATGTTCCATACTAATATAACATGTTAATAATAGGGGAAACTGTAGAGGGGGAGTATGTGGGTACTCATTACTATATCTGTTCAATTTTTCTGTAAATCTAAAACTTCTAAAAATAGAATCTGTTAATAAAATATAATGAAAGACTACACCAAGGCATCCTGGACTGTGAGCATGAGGAGGTGAAAGGATGTGGTAACTTACCTGCAGGCACAGACAGGAAGGACTGCAAGCTGTGGTGAGCACTTGGACTACTCCAGAGCCCGTTGTAGAACTAGAGATATTGGGAAGCTGAGAGAGGGCATGTCAGAGCCCGGCAGCAGGTGTCAGGCACCATGCTTTGCAGAGCTCTTGCTTTGGTAACTGGTTAGTGTTTCAGGGGAAAGAGAAAAAGAAGACAGTGAAAACACTGCTGTCACCTTGTTATAAACCTTGAATCTACAGGATAATTTCCTTTGTTGCAGCACCTTCCCTCCTTTCTGCTACACATACACATATCTTCACCCTCACCTAGAATGCAGACCTGGTGGAGCACAGTGCCTTCCCCATTTACCTCCTCCATCCCCATCTACTCACAACCCTAACCACAACCCTCCCTACTGGTCCCCCAGTTCCCATAGCTTGTTGCATGATTGGTACCAGTCTCCTGGTTCTGACTCCATTATTACCCTAGATATGGGGAGTTTTCCATCTCCTCCATGAGTTCCAAAAAGTAATATCACAAAAGATCATTTAATTGTTTCCTTCTTTCAGTGCTCCCATTGAAGCCCTGCATCTGTGAATAAAATAAACCTACTTTGCCTATGTAATGCTTAACCTGTAGTATAATATTGTAGTTAAGAGCTGGGCTTCCTCAGTTTAAATCCTGGCTTTTCTTTTACAAGATTCATGACCGTGAGAGAACTTACTTAATTTCGTTGTAAATCAGTTTCTTATATAAAATAGGGAAGTAATAGTACCTGTTGCCCTACGTGGTTTGGCTCAGTGGATAGAGTGATGACCTGTGGACCGAAAGGTCCCAGGTTCGATTCTGGTCAAGGGCATGTACCTTAGTTGTGGGCACATCCCCAGTAAGGGGTGTGCAAGAGGCAGCTGATTGATGTTTCTCTCTCATTGATGTTTCTAACTTTCTATCTCTCTTCCTTCCTCTCTGTAAAAAAATCAATAAAATATATTTTAAAAAATAATAGTACCTGTTGTGAGGGTTAGTTTAATTGATATATGTAACACTAGAGGCCCGGTGCACGAAATTTGTGCACTGCGGTGGGGGGGGTATTCCTCAGCCTGGCCTGCGCTCTCTTGCAGTCCAGGACCCCTCCCTCCTTACCACCCGCCTGCTCACTGCTCCTTGCCTCTCGGCTCACTGCTCCTTAGCACTGCTGCAGAGGCAGAAGAGCCTCCCACCACCGCCACTGTGCTCGCCAGCCGTGAGCCCGGCTTCTGGCTGAGCAGCCCTCCCCCTGGTGGTCAGTGCGCATCATAGCAACCAGTCGTTCTGGTCATTCTACCATAACAGTCAGTTAGGCTTTTATTATATAGACTAGAGGCCCAATGCACGAAATTCATGCAAGGGGCTCAGCCTTGGCTGCCTCGTGTCCCCACCCCCTGCCCACTGGTCGTTTCAGAAGGTCATTCCGCTGTCCAGTCTAATTAGCATATTAGCTCTTTATTATATAGGACTAGAAGTGCAGTGCACGAAATCCATGCACTGGGGGGGGAATGTCCCTCATTCTGGCCTCGGGGTATGTCTGACTGATGGCTTAGGCCCCTGGTGGGCCTGAGCCATCAGTCGGATATCCTTAGTGCTGCCTTAGAGTTGGGAGAGGCTCCCACCACTACCACTGAGCAGCGCTACCCCTGTGGGAGCGCACTGACCACCAGGGGGTAGCTCCTGTGTTGAGCGTCTGCCCCCTGGTAGTCAGTGCGCATCATAGCGACTGAGTTTTGCCATATGGTCGATTTGCATATTATCCCTTTATTATATAGGATTATATAGATAGATGCTTAGAACAAGTCTCAGTATATAGTATATGTTCAATAAATGTTAACTGTCGTCATATGTTATTCATGGATGAAGTGGTCCATATGTTATATTAAGGATGAGAGGGCTATATCAGAGCTCTATTTGGAAGAATTGTCACATCACAGACCTATTCCTCAAGGAAGCTTTGGTCTCCACTGTTAAGTAGGCAACCTTTTCAGGACCATTAAGTTCTCTGGCCCGCAGTTTCCTTGTATCCTGTTTAATAAAAGCCTGTGTGGTCGTCATGCCCTCATACCGTGATGCCCTCATGCTGCAACAAGCGATCACCAGGAGGCTGCGGGCGTGTGCCGGTGGGCAGGGCTGCGTGTGCACGCGGGTGGGTGGGGGCTTGACACTGCGTGCGCGGCGGCAGGTCCTGTGGCTCCATGCGACCAGACCTGGGGGTCCTGCGGCTCCGCACAGCACGGAGGCAGGATCCCCAGCTTCAGCCTACCTCTTTGGGGCAATCCATCGAGGAGCCCTAGATGGGTGGGCAGGGCCTACCTCTTTGGGGTGATTGATTGCAGGGCTCCCGCACTGTGAGAGGGCACAGGCCAGGCTGGGGGACCCTTCCTCAACTCCCCCGCCCCGAGTGCACAAATTTCATGCACCAGGCCTCTAGTTTAAAATAATGTGTTAGAGGATGGTATGCTTATATTTTAATTCAGCGATTCTCAAGGTGTGATTTAGGGACCTCTAGGTGGTTCCCAAGACCCTTTCAGGAGTCCTTGAGGTCTAAACAATTTTCATAATAATACCAAGATGTTACTTGCCATTTTCAGCCTCATTTTCTTAAGAATCTAAAGTTTTCCACAGGCTACATGATATCTAATATTACAACATATTGAAAGCAGAAGCTAATATGAGAATTCAGCTGTCTCCTATTAAGCCATGCATTGAAAAGATTTACATTCTCTCACTAAACCCTTTTATTTATTTATTTATTTATTTATTTATTTATTTATTTTTAATATATTTTATTGACTTTTTGCAGAGAGGAAGGGAGAGAGATAGAGAGTTAGAAACATCGATGAGAGAGAAACATCGATCAGCTGCCTCCTGCACACCCCCTACTGGGGATGTGCCCGCAACCAAGGTACATGCCCTTGACCGGAATCGAACCTGGGACCTTTCAGTCCGCAGGCCGACGCTCTATCCACTGAGCCAAACCGGTTTTGGCTCACTAAACCCTTTTAAAAAAATTTTTATTTATTGATTTTAGAGAGAGAGGAAGGAGGAGACAGACAGATACGTCGATTTGTTGTTCCACTTATTTATGTATTCATTGGTTGCAGCTTGTTGTGTGTCTTGACTAGGGATTAAACTCGCAACCTTGGCCTATCAGGACAATGCTCTAACCCAGTGGTCGGCAAACGGTGGCTCACGAGCTGCCGTTTGCCACTCTCTTAACTAATGAGTTTGCCAACCACTGCTCAACCAACTGAGCTACCCAGCCAGCTCTCACTAAATTTCTAAAAAAACATAGTTATTTTTTTAAATAAAAAATGTATTTATGTCAATGTACTGGTTTTTTATTATTTTAAAATGAATAAAAGAAATAAATTTTCTCAGTTTTAATTTCTAATATGGCAAATATTAGATAAAATTTATATAAACCAAAGATCTTTGGGGTTCTCCACAATTGTAAATTAGAACCACTGGTCTGGTTCTTCAGTGGACTGGAAGAGAATTCTAGGCCCCTAATCTCTTGGGAAGAAGAAGTCCTTATGCATCCATTCTACCTTTCAGACTCTCTTCCCTTTTTGTCTGCCCTGTGTTCCTCATCTTCAAATTCTTTGAAAGTCTCTACTTTCTTCCATGCCATTCTATAAACGTATCTTTCTCAATATGATTTTCATTCATTGATTATGAATTCTTTCTCTTCTCTATATTATTTGTTGATTTCCTAATAATCTTACTCCCCCCCCCATACCTGTTGTTCTGTCATATCTCTTCCCTTTTCCTTTCATTTTTAACTCCCACAAGTTGTTCGTTTGCCCTTCACAATATCTCTTACTCCTTGATTTGTTCCTTAACATTCTAACACTTCTACTTCCTTTTTTCCCCCTGATATTTACACTCAACTCTGTTCTCTAATTAATCCATTTAATAAATATTAAGGCCAAATATTACATATCATTCTCTTGATTATCTCCGGGGTACAGAAACAGGATAGATGTGATTCCTGTTCTCCCGTAGCTTATAGGCTACCCTTGATGGTCATTTAGGATAAAGCTGGGGACAGTTATAAGGTAATTTGTCCAGGGTCCCATGTTATCCCCCTGGGGGTAGCCTTGAGAGGATCACAGATATCAGTAGTAGCAGTAGCAACCATTTATTGCATGTCTACTGTATATTAGGCATTTTACTTCTATTATCTTATTTAGTTCTCATAGCACCTCTGCAAATTAGATATGTTTAGCCCCATTCTACAGATGGAAAAACCAAGATTCATAGAGGATAAGTAACTTGCTCGTGGCCATATAACTAGGAAGTGTCAGTACTAAGATTTCTTTTTCTGTTCATTCATATCAGCCAAGACAAGAAGGAATGGTATCCTGGCCAGGAAATTATATGGAGGGATGAAATGCCAGAGCATAGCAACTAATCTGGGGCAGCCACCTAGGGATCTTGTCCCAAGAGCTTTGTTGCCCCTAAGGCTAGAACTGGAAGACTACAACTCATTGGAAAGGGGAATACCCAGGGAGTAGAGGCGCTGGAAAAGGACATCAGGGGTATTTGCTTAATGTTGCTAAATGACTGCCTATTGCTTACCTGGGAGTAACACATGCCAGAGTACCCGCTAACTTGTCTTATTTCTTTGGCAGAGTGACGTCAGAATCAAGTTTGAGCACAACGGGGAGAGGCGGTAAGTCTGCTTTCTGATTAGTGGTTGTGTCCCTGGAGTGATTCTTGTGGGGTCACTGGCTGGATAATGGGATTGATTGAACATAAAGGGTAAAGTTTCACCCTTGGCTTGGCCTACCAATTGAACCTTGTTTCTAGTCTATATGGAAGCCATTTAAACTGCTGATCTCACAGTAGCAGAGTAAGAGCAAGAGTAAAACATCAGCCCTTCTCAGAGTCATAACTTCCAGACACTCTGACACTGTACCACTTGCACGCATTAGAGGGAGTTTAGGATTCTCCTGTGATGTGCCATTTCCATCCCTGGTAGAGTGGCCCTAATTTTGTCCATGTCAGGGGCCAGGGTGATGAATTGGAAGTTTTTTATAATATCTAGGTCATGGGAAGCTTTACCAAGTCCCGCAGATGTGAAAGAGTTCAGATCATTTGAGAACATAGAAAGAGGGAGTTTTTCAGTCTATATTCTTTATCTTACCTTGTTAGGGAAGTGAAAGTAATATTACAAAACCCTGATGTCCTTTTCTCCATTGTCAGTATTTAGTTGTTTGGTTTTATTTTATTTTTTTGTAGGCAGTTAAGGTAGATGTTCTTAAGTGGAGTCATATTTTTCTGAAGAATATGGGACCCTGTGTGTATGTACTAGTATTTGCCTAAGTGTGCCTTTCATATCTGTTTCCCACTCTTTGCCTTTCTGCCATTGATATCCCCCATTTTTCTTTGCTCCGAGCATATGGAGAGGTGAAGAGGATACTACTGAGTATAAGGTCCCCCTACTTTACAAGTTCCTCCAGAGGACCTTAGTTTCTCCAGACATTCTTAGTATTGGCAACTCTCTGCTGCTGGCAGTCCACTTTGAAGCTAGCTCCATAGGATATTTGTGGCTATAGCTCTTCCTTAAAAAGATACATCTACAAACCCACAAGGTTGTCAGAGCGTGCCTGGTGCAAACATTTTGCAAAGAGTGGTCTGCAGAGCCACAGTCTTGCTGCTGCCATGTGGGTTCTAGGGCTCTTCCAGGCCTGGAAGGAGGAAGGCCTTCTGCGCCCTGTCCCCAGCTGCTCCTCTTGTGTCTTGCCAATAGCTGGGAAGTTAAATTGTCACTTCATTATTGCTGCTTTTCACACTTCTGACCTGACTGGGTTTTGGAGGCATGGCCAGACTTGCTGCCCAGAGTTTTCAGTAGATAGGAAATCAAAAGCTCAATTGTGTTGGAGCCTAATTATGCAGTTATGCTCTCCTGAATTCCTGTTCCCAAAGTGGTATGCAGTTACAGTGAGCAGACTTATACTGAGAACGTGTATGTGTTTAGTTTCAGAGAAGCTGCCAGATCGAAACCACAAATATTTAAGGTGGTCAGGCTGGAATGGTCTTTTGAAGCCCTGAGCAGCAGAGCATTGGTATCAAGGTTTTGAAAACTGCACTCTCTTTTTGTGGAGCTGTTTTCAGGAGCCATGGCATTTCACTGTTTGTGTACTATGTGTGGAACTGAGGACTTTATAAAGTTGGTGCAAGGAAGCCAAGTTCAAGCTGCTTGTGCCAGACAGCTCTGGTTTTGTGTATTTCATGTCTTAGGATTTTGTAGAGAATGTTATTGTGGGCTTTCTTTACTTTTTACAGGGAATATAGACAGTATCTATCTAAATAGTCTCTTATAGAATTAAAATTTATAGAAAAAAAGAAAGAAGTAGTGATTTTCCCATTCATCTATGCCAAGTATCCATTCTGGAGAGCTGACTTCCCCTTTGCTTTGGAAGGTTGGGGTCCAGACTCCTGACCTTTCTCCCTCTTAACCCCAAGAGGGTAGAAGAGGAGGCCTGTAGATTATGATCTCCTTCCATTTGAAAATGTTCATATCTGGACACTGGTAAGATGATTGTCATGGGTGTTTGATACCTCTTTGAAACACTGGCCTAAAAATGCTTGTTATTCACAGGGTTAGCAACAGTTTAGATCTTACCAGCTCTGGAAATCCTGGTTTCTGATCCTGACCAGGCTTTTGGGCTGCTCTTGGGGGCTTTGAGTGGCTTGTCTCCAGGCCAAATGCAGGGGAATTTATCTCTGAGCCGATCCTTTTTCTCATAGTGTGCTGGGGACATCTGAGTGATCTTCTGATACTTTATTCAAAAAGTCTGGCCCCTTTTGAACTGCTGCTGAGGTCCTGATGAAGGGGACGGGGGTATGATTTATGATTAGGAATTTACAGGAGTCATTCTCTCAGGCTCCAAAAAACAGTCATATCTAGGTAACCCATATCTAGATAGCACCCAACAGTATCATTGCTTGGGACAGTTGATTTAAGGGGAAAAAACATAAGGATTACAATATGTTTGGATTTCCTGATGGACACAGACTAATATATTCAGCAATATAACTTACAACATTAAAGAAGTTATCTGGTTAGATTTCGTTAAAATCCAATAGCATAGATTCCTCTTTCCTGTGTCTTATTGCTTCTTCTGGTTCATACCTCTTCCCCCTCTGGGGAAGCAGGGAAGATGTGAAAGAACAACACACTGCTTCCTCTCAGCATGGAGGAAGGCAAGAACTGTAGAGGTTCCATGGCTGAGTGTTTTACCCCACCACATGGTAGTCAGATTTCTTCTAGCCTAGACCTACTAAGAGATAAAGGAAGTTTCAATAATGCATTTTCCCCATCACATTAAGCTTCTTTGCATGTGTTTATTAGCCATTCATAACTCTTCTTTGAATTGTCTCATCATATACTTTGCCTGTTTTTTTAATCCGATTGTCTATCTTTTTCCCATTGATTTTGCAAGTATTTTCTCCAAGTTTGATATTTTGTGTGTGTATGTGTGTGTGTTAATCCTCACCTGAGAATATTTTTCCACTGATTTTTAGAGAGAGTGGAAGGGAGAGGGAGAGACAGAGAGAGAGAAACATTGATGTGAGAGAGACACATCAATTAGTTGCCTCCTGCACGTGCCCCGACCAGGGTCAGGGATTGAGCCTACAACCGAGGTATGTGCCCTTGAATCAAACCCGAGATCCTTCAGTCTGTGGACTGACACGTTATCTATTGAGCCAAACTGGTTAGGGCGATATTTTCTTAAACTTTGTTGATGATTTATTTTGTCATCAGAAATTTAAATTTGTTGTCAAATCTCTTTTTATCCTTTTTGTCTTCTCTATTAACACACACAAAAGTAGAGAGAATATTATACTGAACCTCCATGGACCTGTCACCCAGCTTCAATATTATCAACATTTTGCCAATCTTGTTTCATCTTTTCCCACTTTTAAATTTTGCTGTGATAGCTAATGACAAATCATGTTAACACCTGTATAATCTTGACAAACTGTACAATTCAGTGGCTTCTAGTATATTCGCAGAGTTCTTACTATATCCTCCATTATCGGAATTGTTCCTTGAACCAACCTGAAGAATCTTTGTAGAAGAGCATCAATATCAGCACTACTTACATACCCATAGTGTCACTGGTTAATAAACTAATCAGACATATAACCGACTCAAGGGAAATTCCTGTGAATCTATGGCAGGAAATCTCGATTCCGAGGATAATCAGTATTGAGATTCCTATGACATCTCAAATATGAGCAATGGAAAAAATCTTCCAAGTCTGAAGTTGAGTCACTTAGGAGTTAAGACCATGGTTTTAGGACTGCTGCACCAATCTCCAGGTTTTCTTCCTAACAGGAATATTTGGAACATAGTTCTTAAATCTAGGTGTCCTGCTATGATACTGAGCTGTCATTGACAGAAATATCTAAGCCGAAGTGGTAGAGCAGTGGTTGGGACTAAGCAAATACTTGTGGGTACTATTAGCAGACCTAAAAGATGCTTAGAGGAAGAGTGAAAAAATACAGACAGATAAGAGATGAAAAAGAAACAATAAAGAAAAAGGCAAATTGTGTCCTATATTGAAAAAAACACACCAAGATAATCACTCAGAAGTCATAGCTTTCTAAATCCTATGTTACAATATGCAATTAACCATGCTTCCTGTTCCTGTTCAGAATTATAGCATTCAGCCGGCCTGTGAGATATGAAGATGTGGAGCGCAAGGTGACAACAGTGTTTGGGCAGCCTCTTGATCTACATTACATGAACAATGAGGTGAGAAAGTAGATGGATGATATAGGGACAACTGTGGGAACAGCTGCCTACCTTTTTTGTCTCCGCTTAGCTGAGGATTTCCTGATTTGTTCTTGTAATATCATCACATGTTTTCACTTTCTGGAGCTTTCTTTCTTAATTCCAGTAACTCTGGTATCTCTGGTGGGTGTTTTTGTTTGTTTTGTTTTCACTATATAAATGGGGAGATTACATAGCTATTTTCATTTCCCTTGCTCTTTCAGTGCCGGTAGCTCTAATATTCCATGGTGGAATCAGGTATGGTATCAGAGCTAAGGCTTATATTGTCTCCTTTACATTTTGGAGGTGATCTTTTTCTTTCCAGCACAGACTTAACTAGAAGCAGAGGAACTGGGAAGGTGGAGAAAACTGGTGGGTAGAACCTCTATTGACAGTCATAAATGCTGGATTCTTCTCTCAAAGAGTTTAACTCCTGATTATAGCTTGCTTCAAAAGTTAGCACATACTTCAACGATTTCTTTGACTCTTCCTCCTTGAGCTACTTGACCAGGGCAGGAAGAAATTCTTTTTTTAAAATATATTTTTATTGATTTCAGAGAGGAAGAGAGAGGGAGAGAGAAATAGAAACATCAATGATGAGAGAGAATGACTGATCAGCTGCCTCCTACACGTTCCCTACTGGGGATTGAGCCCGCAACCCAGGAATGTGCCTTTGACTGGAATCGAACCCGAGACCCTTTAGTCTGCAGGCCGATACTCTATCCAGTGAGCCAAACCAGCTAGGGCAGGAAGGAATTATTTTGATTGTCAGTTAGTTGGCTGTTTTCCTAGCTATAAGAAAGGTACTAGAGGCTGCAATCTGTTTAGACTGGTGCTTTGCATTAGTCTGAAAGATAATGTGTTTGTGCCTAGTAAAGAGAGTATGTCTAGAGCAGTGATTTCCCACCTTTTTCAGTTCATGACATGCATACACTAATTACTAAAATTTTTATTTTATTTATGTTTATATATTTGTAATAATAGTTTTATTAATAATTCACCTACCATAAAATCTACTCTTTCCAACCCTGCTTATGTAGTCTAAATTTGTGTCCTTATTTGAGTAACAGTTTTCATCCTCTTCCTGCCTCCCTCCTCCACCTGTGCCTTTTCTGCTTATTTCGTTAATGTCAGACAGGATTCTACTGCTTAATTTGGAAAGAAATATGGGGACTATAGCTGTTTGGGAGGGTGACCATAAATAACACAAGAGATCTTTTTTGAGCAGTGAAACTGTTTTAAAATTGAATTGCGGTGATGGTTGCACAACTTTGTAAATTTACTAAAAATTATTTCATTGTACGTGTAAAGAAAAGGAAATATCTCTATAGTTTCAATGTGATCTTTTAAGACCCCATAGTATCCAACGAGATTGTTTTCTTCCAAACTTATTTTTATTTTTTGTTTATTTTGCTTATTTCTGCAAACTAAAGACTTTTACATGATTTCCTTTTTTTGTGTCCTCTGTCACAGCTCTCCATCCTGCTGAAGAACCAAGATGATCTTGATAAAGCAATTGACATTTTGGATAGGAGCTCAAGCATGAAAAGCCTTAGGATATTGCTGCTGCCTCAGGACAGAAACCATGTGAGTAGCCCCTGTAATAGCCTGGCAGCAGAAAACAAAGCTTCCTGTCCTTCAGGAGTTCACCTTGCTTCCTTGACAGAATTTTGTGTTCCTCAGCCACTACTAAAGTGAAAACATAAGCATAGCCACTGTGTCAGTGGCCAGTTAGCCTTCTGCATTTGATTTCACTGCGAAGCCAGATCATCAGTGTTAAAGTTGCAACTAAAGATTACTTGACTTGTGGTGTGGGAGGAAGGAAAACATTTTATAATAAAGGATTTTTTCTCTCTATATTTATGTCCTTTCAATTAGATTTGGACCTTAACGAGAGATTTGATTAGTGTGGGGAGTGCTGATAAACAAAGGCTACCAAGGATTTAAGACTGTCATGGTTTATAAATCCCAACTCCCACAACTCCTCAGCAACTGTACCTTTCCCTTGGGACATATATAGGAAATAAAACTTTTCCTTCTCTTCATTGGAAAAAAGGCCATTGGGCTGTATGGCTCTTGTAACTTACCAGCTGCTGCCTTACCAAATGGCATGCAATCAACAGGCACTGTCAGAAGTGAGGAGTTAATTCTTTATGCAGTTTCCTTTCCTAAAGAGTCTCTGGGGGACTACGTTCCACAAGAATGCTTGTAAACTGGATCTGGCTTCTAATCATGGATTCTTCTACCAGTTTTCTTCAGATGCATGTTCCCAGTGGTTTCTTGGCACTCTTTCCTTTCCTTATGCTTGAAGATAGCCAGCTGTAGACAGCTGACATTGCTGTATGAGAGCCATGGGTGCACTATACCAGGACAGAATTTAGATGGAATGGTGCTCAAGCATCTGCAATGGTGACCTCAACCTCTACTGATGGAAGTAATCTGGTGAACAAAGGAGCTGTGCAAGTCAATGAGTCGATTGTGAATCCTCATCTGAAAACGATCCCAAGTCTTAGAACCCTCTTCACAGGGAGTTTTTCTTGTAGTGATTCTCAGAGTCTTGGTAGGCACCTGAACTGGTCCTTTCACTTTGAGATTCTTGTCTATTGCACCTCTGATCAAATGAGCATACACCTTCTCCAAAGGCTTTACATTGAGGCTGGTTAGAGAGTAATTGTGATTTAGTGAATCACCACCTGTGGTTCCATGGGTGTCTTTTCAGTACCTTTAAAAGCCATGGCTGTGGCACAGCTGCCTGATCAACTTGTTCCTGGGTGAGAGCGAACAGTTGTGAGGCAGGAGCAGGAATGGGAGGGACAGAGCTGCATTGCAGCTGCAACCGTGTCTTCCTCCGACCATTTATTTTTTAAGAGACGTATGGGGTTGGACGGTCCTATTTATTAGGAGGAGGCACAGGAGAATGCAGTTAGGGAGCCTTAGAATTAAGAAGACATTTTCTGATATTATAGATGTGTCCTTATGCATGAGGATTGTTCTTCTCTATCCCAAGTGTGTCTTTTTTAAAAAGATGTTTTGGGAAGTATTCTGAAATAAAAATACATACTTTATTATTTCATTTCTCTATTTAAATTTCTCACCTGCTCTTTACAGTTCTTCCTTATTGCCTGTCATATAAAATCTACATTTAGCCTAACACCCAGTATTTATCACCCAACTACCCTTGCTTTTAATTTCCCAGTCTCATCTTTCCACATTCTTCCTTATACTCCTCCATTCTTCAGTTCTTCCTTCCTCTTTTGTCAGACCATGGCCATTACCTTTTTAAAGGATCTAGCCTGATATACCCCCTACAATTTAGTTAATATATTGACTGAGGCCATTTTGTTTATTCCCTATTAGTTTAATCATTGGATGTAATTTGCACACCACTTTATAGGTTGCTTAATAATTATCCTCTAGCTGTTGCATATTTGTAACTTTCACCTTAACAGATTATATAATCTTCATAATTATAATTTATAAGGATACATAATTCCCTTGAGTTGGATATACCATAATTTAATTAAATAACCATTTATGCTATATTAGAGGCCCAATGCACAAAGATTCATGCAAGAATGGGCCTTCCTTCCCCTGACTGCTGGCACCGCCTTCGTTCTGCCTCGAGCCGCCTTTATGCCTTCCCACGGTGCCCAGAGGCCTGGAGTGGCTGGGGTGGTACAGAACGCCTGTGTCGTTGGCATGGCGACGATGTAAGCGTCCCTCCCCACCCCCAGCTGCTCGGCCCCTGTGTATGCAAATTAACCAACCATCTTTGTTGGGTTAATTTGCGTACTCCTAATTGGCTGGAGGGTGTCGTGAATGTACAGTCAATTAGCATGTTGCTCTTTTATTAGGTAGATTGGGGCACTTCAGCTGCTATTATTTTTTGCATTTATAAAGATGTACATTTAAGACTAACAGTGAGTGATAATGGTGGTGATTATATCTTTCCTTGGGAATTTTCTCAACTAGACTTCAAGCTTCTTAATAAACAGAAGTATGATTCAAAATTGCTATGTGCTCAGGAATCCCACCTCTAGAACAGTGCTTCTCTGTCAGTGATGCTTCACTCTCACATCAATGTTTCTCTCTCTTTAAAACAAAAACAGAAAAACATGTCCTCAGTGAGAATTAAAATAAATAAAGACTTTTCTAAACATGTGTGCATCTAACTCTTAATTTATCTAAGTCTGCAAAGCATTGAAGACTAGAAGTAATGAAAACAGGTTTATTCACCTAATCTCAATATGGATTAGCTTCTTGAATATTGGTGGTATATAACAAAAAGAAAAAATAATTTATATAAGGGTTGTAAACATGGCATCCATTATTCAAGTTGCACAGCTTCAAAACACTTTTAAAGGTTTTTAATAAATTAATGTTAAAGCTATAAATTTATTAAATAACCCGCCTAGGTGCTTCTACACCTATCATCACTATATTCATGCAAATGTGTCTTGGTGCCACCATTCAAGCAGAGCACTGGTGAGAGCCAGGGTGCTGATTCTCAGCTCTTGTTCCCATGAACCTAACTAAAGGAAGCGCGCGCGCACACACACACACACATGCATGCTCCCCCCCTTTCCCCCCCCACCATGCAGAATTGAATCCACTTATTCCTTTTGTTTGATGCCACCAAATCTTGTATCAAGATTGTAGGTTAACTTTTGTAACCACTTTGTCTGCTAATCTTCTAGGTTCCACTCACTGCAATCTTTATGTACGTGGTTCCCTGGTAATGTTGCATGTTGTTCGTGTCAGCCACACACACTGCTACCCACAGAATCCTTCAGTGAAGTTCTTATTGAATGGTCAAATGCCACATTCTGTTTGCTATCTTTTAGAATGTTCTGCTAGCTACACCCTGTACACCTGTTGACTCTCTTTTCACTCTATTACAGTCCCCATTTTTTTTCCCTAGTCCCACCTTCCTCCTTCCTCTTTCCCACTTCTAAGTCTTATTCAAGGTTCCCTGAATCCTTGCATCAACCTCATTTTTGTTTGCTACACCATTCTCTTTTATTTCCTTAAATTGGGGGTTTCAAACTTGACTATTACAAACACTTGGGAAGATTTGAAAAATGCCGATCTTTAAGCCCCATTCTCAGTTGGTCTGAAGTGTCAAAAGCCTCATGGGCAGTTCTGATAGGTGGCTAGGGTTGAGAACTGTTGCTTTAAATTGAAGCATGACTCACCTTCTAAGACATTGCTGCTCAAAGTATGGACCATGTGCCAGCAATATCACCTGGAAGCTTGTTAGAAATGCAGATTCTCAACCCCACCCAGACCTATTGTATCAGAATCTACTTTTTAACAAGGTCCCAGGTGATCTGTGTACACATTAAAGTGTGAGAGCCTTGCTTTGAAACCTTTATTAATTTCCCTTCATCTGTTTTCCAACCTGTTGCCACAACTTCAGCCTCTTTTTTTTTTCTTTTTACAAATCTATACTTATGCTGGCTGTTGAAACCTACTTTAGAGTTTAGAGTATATGTTCTTTGATACATTTCTATTTCATGTTGCCAAGATTTATTGAATTCCTACTATGTGTAAGGCCCTGTGTCCAAGCAGGTGTCCTTGGGGTGCTCATCATGCAACTCTTCTGATTGCAGGGCTGTGGCCTTCGCTTGCCCTTCACTGGCCTGCTGCCTCAGTATGTGGCTTTGACTTTTTCCTTTCTGACTCTCAGCAGAGAGCTATTGCACATTGGAGGCTTCAGCAAGAACATTCACTTGCCCTTGGTTCTGACTTCCCATTAGAGCAATACAGTTTGTCAAGACAACCTGCATGTGAAAAGTCTGGCGTGAGGAGACTAGAGGAGGCTGCTTGGCAGCTGAACTCACCCCTGAGAACGGGAAGCCTTTTTCCTGGAGGACAGGATATAGTTTGTTTAGGTCAGATTTTTTTTTTCTTCTGAGAGGTAAAAGACAGATGTAAGTAGAAACTTTGACCCAAATTACTGACCTAAATAAATGGCCCTGAAGAAAAGGGCTATTTCTTGAATTCTGGGAATTTGTATCAAGGGGGAAATCTGGCCTTAACGTTGCTGAGAGCTCTGCTGCAACTATAAATCCCAAGCTCCCATTTCCACTCTCAGTAGTGCTCTGTATATTTGTAAGCACATCCTGACTTCACTTGTTCACCACCAAACTTCAGTTTTAAGCTTTCTCAGTGCAAGGATCCCCCTTTATTGTTTTGTTTTCTCTCTAGGGCTTAGCTGGGTCAGTGTAAAAGTTGGGGGTCAGGGTGGTAATGCTGCTGATCCTGTTTTGAGGTCCTTGACCTCTGGCAGAATAGAAATAGCCTTTCCCAAATGAACACAATTCTGAGATGGTTTACATGTAAACTCCAGTAATATGAAGCAACTGAGATCTTACCTTAATTTTCAGGGAGTGATTATGGGAAGAAATAGCATATCAAGTTACCTTTTTAAAAGATTCCTATTGCAACAATCCTAACCTCAAATATTCTTTTTTTAAATATATTTTTATTGTTGATAGTATTATAGATATCTTCCGTCCTCCTCCTTTAACCTCCCTCCTCCCAGCCCCTACCTACCCCCCTCACGCTACTTTTAAAAATACATATTTATCAACCAGAATTTTGTTGGGCAGGGAAGTTGCCATCATTCTCTATTCTGAACCCCACTCAGCAGGTGGTCTCACTGCTGAAATAATTTCCTGCTTTTCCTGCTATTCTTCCCAAGCTCTCTGGAGAATTTTATGAGAGGGTATTTACAACTCTTTTCTGTTTGGCAGATTAATAGAGGAATGCCTGTTATTCCTCCGTGTCTGGGTCATTGCCTATTAAATTGGGGCACTGGATCTCAGTGCTCATATGTCAGTGAAGCCATAAAACTACATAGAGCAAATAGTGATTTTCCAAGACAGACTGAGGAATGAAATTTGGAGGAAAGCTGGGTAGCTATAGCTCATGTACTGAAAGCATGAAGGCAGCTGAAAATATGTGGATTCTAGGTAAGGGTGATGGGGTTTTTCTCAGCCCACCTGCTTAAAGATATCTCAGTCTTTTTCCTCTTATCTTGCAGACCAGTTCCTCTCCCCACTCCGGGGTGTCCAGGCAGGTGCGGATCAAAGCTTCCCAGTCTGCAGGAGATATAAATACTATCTACCAGCCCCCTGAGTCCAGAAGCAGGCACCTCTCTGTCAGTGAGTATTTCACCCCTTTTTTTCTCTCATCTAATTAATCTGCCCACATTTAAAAAAATTATTAATTAAAAACAATCAGCAAACATTATTGACTGCTACTCTGTGCAGAATAATCCTCTATGCCTTTATTTGGGAAAAAGGAATAAAAAAAACATGGCTGGGATGGTATTGTGATCCTCAGGAAACTTACACTGTAATGATGTGATGGTGTAATCAAATTCCTTTTAAATATCTCTGAAAAAGTCATCTCCTCAGACATCTTTGTGAAGCCCTCCAGCAGCAGTCTACTTTCATTTTTGACCATGCTTTCCCCAAAGGATCGTGGACTTGTGGAGTTCAGAATCAGGTCTAAGTTTGACCTCAAACCTCTTGCCTGTGATTCCTGAGGAGTCCCTGTGCTTAGAAGTAGATGCTGACCAATGAAACTCTTGAAAAGTCAAATTAAGTTGTCTGGGAAGGACAAGAGACTGTTGACATAGTATATACAATTGGCTAATTAGGAAGAAAGCTGTGTAGCTGCTGCCAGGTCTCCCCAGGAAAGAAATCTAAATCATATCTGTGCATTATACCAAGTAACCCCATATTGCTCTGGATCTTATTTCCTAGAATCTGAGGAAAAGGGCCATTTCTTGAATTCTGGGAATTTGTATCAAGGGGGAAATCTGGCCTTATCAAACATTTGTGTTGAGCCTACTGTCCTAAGTTGCTGAGACCCCTGCTGCCACTATGAAACCAAGTTCTATCCATACAGGGAGAATTGCATCAAACTAAACTGCTCTCTGAAGATCTTGAGCTGAGCTTGGGGAGGTCTGAGCATTGGTCTTGTTGCTAAGCTTGTCTGTGAGTGATAAGCCTCCTGAGGGAGTAGCAAGAAGAGTATGTTGCTGAGGCATTGACTTCGCCTCACTGGGTAATTTTTTGAACTTAAACAAGCACTGGTAGTAAGTGTTGCCAAGCTGAAATCTGTGTATAAGTTTCATATTTCTCTAAAATTATTGATAATTAGCAGCTGTGTTTTCAATAAGCTGGTTGAGGAGAGAGAGCCAGGACCCCAGCAAAGAGACTGTCCAGAGCATCTCTGGCCCTGGAGATTGAGAGGCTGGGAGGGCAGCATTGTTCATTTGTGGAATAAGCAGTGAGAATTGACTTGGGGCAGTGACGAGACCTTCTTTTCCTAGGCAAGTGCCTGTGATTTGTATGTGGAAGCAGGAGCTAAATGCTGGGCCATTGTTATAGGGAGTCGTATATGAAATTCCTTGTCTGCGAATGCTGAGAAATAAGATTTCTATGAAGTAGTTCCTGTTTATCTAGAGAGTGGGCAATACAGCCTCCCAATACAGATAGATCCTGGATTCCTTCATTCAGTAAGCATTATGTACCAGCCATTGGGCTGGGATGAATGCTACAGTGAAGGCAAATGGAAGGCTAAGGAGGGTGGAGCACAGAGGAGGCAGGCAATAACCAACTCTGCCTAGGACTTTGGAGAACAGCTTTCACAGAAGAGGGAACATCAGAGCTGACACACAAAGGAAGATTTACTGAGTTTAAAGTAGAGACATATTCCAACCACAAGAAAGACCACCTGCCAGGCAGGATCACAACAGAAAGTGGTGAGATCGATCCAAGAACCCAGGTGGTTTGGAGTGGTAGATGTGACGAGAGTAGTGGGCAGAGCCTGCCAGTCTTTCTATAAAGCTGAGAAGTGGCAAAGATTATTTCTAACTGGGATGCCCTTGGAAATGCATTCTGGCGAGGAGCTGTTTGAGCTGATCTTTAGAGATTATGGAGGATTTCCATAGGCAAAGATGAGGGGAGAGGGCTTTTCAACCATTTGCCTATGGAACTCTTACTTATCCTTTAGATTGGCTGATGTATTTGGAGGAAAAATAGAGTGAGAAAGAATGCCTGGACCACTTTCTGAGGAGCCTTGACTGCGCTTGAGGCTTTGGTAGGCAGTGGGAAGCTGCTGAAAATGTTGACCATTTATACCCATCTCCATTATAATGCTTATCACATTATCTTGTTATATCCCTGTCAGATTGCATTTTTATTCATTCATTTATTCATTCAAGAAATAATTGCCAAAGTATCTGTGTGCCAGCAACATGAGAATAAAAAGGACATAGCTTGTGTCACTATTGCCCTTATAGATCTGTGGGAAGACAGATATCTACGTGTCATGCTATGACTAATGTATAATTATAGTCTATGACTAAAGGTGTATGGTGCTGTGAGCATGTATGACAGAGGGATATGGCCTGATTTGGGGGCAGGAAAGCCTTAGGCTATAACCCAGAGCATGAATGAGAGTTATACAGAGGAGATACAAGGAAGAGTTTCAGGCAGGGAGAGCCTGATAGCTGAGGGAGTTTGGTGTGTTTGAGAAACAAAGAATCCTGAGGGCTGGAGAGCTGAGAACAAGAGGAAGGGGGACAGGCTGAGTCTGGGGAGGGAGGCAGAGCCTTACGGAATGTGATGAAAATTTTGATCCTTATATTGAAAGCAATGGGAAATCCATTATAGGGTTTTTAAGTGACAAGGAATGATTGACATGACATACTCAGATTTACTTTGAAAAGATTGATCTAGCTACAGTGTGGAGAACAGATTGGGGTGGGGCAAGAATGGATCTAAGGGAACCACTGGATCTAATGCAGTGGTCCAGATGAAAGAAGACCGAGCTTGGAATAAGTTAGTGATGTTAGTGGAGAGAGGAAGGAACAGGTGGATATGAGACATTTAGAAAATAAAACTGACAGAATATGGCATTGCAATGGTTCTCAAAGTTGCAATGGGGACTTTGGGGTGGTCCCTGAGGTCCTTTCAGGAGGTCTGTGAGATCAAAACTGTTTTCATAATAGTATTAAGAAATGATTTGCCTTTTCACTCACTCCCTCATGAGTTTTCCAGAGGTTACATGCCTGAGGCAATGTCATTTCTCTGGTGGGCTAATGGAATGTGTGCCCTGAGTATTACTGTGTTTTAAAATTTTCTGAGCTTTGCCCTGGCCATTGTGGCTCAAATTGGTTGGGTGTAGTCTCATGCACTGAGGGCTTGCCAGTTCAATTCCTGGTCGGGGCACATGCCAGGGTTGTGGGCTTGATTCCCCAGTAGTGAGCATCCAGGAGGCAGCCAATTGTTGTTTCACTCTTGCACAGGTGTTTCGCGCTCTCCCCCTCTCCTTTCTTCTCTCTCTAAAAATAAATTTAAAAATCTTTTTAAAAATTTGGAGCTGTAATTTATAATACCGTGAATATCGATATAATCCACATAAATAAAAGCTCTTTAGTGTCCTCAATTTTTAAAGTATAAAGGGGTTCTAAGACCAAAGGGTTTAAGAACCACTATGGTATTGGATTGAATTTGCAGGTGTTGAGAGAGCAGGAGATAAGCTTTATGGATGTGTATAAATGGCACTGCCTTTTCGCCTGACAGGAACTCCAAAAAAGTGCCTGGTTGGGTTCTGAAAAGGGACAGACCTGATGTTTTAGACAAGTTGAATTGGAGGTGCTTTGAGACAGCCAAGAGGAGATACCAGATACCCATTTGATATGTTAGATACACAAATCTCTAGCTCATAGGGGAGAAAATCAGGGGTAGTGAAAAACTTGGAAATTGTCAAATTGAAGCCATGGGCCAAGAAAAGAGTGCCTAAACAGACTGTAGAATGAGGAGAGAAGAGGGCCTAGGACTGAGCCTTAAAAACCCAGACCCTCAGTGGCCTATTAGAGGAAGATGAGCCTATAAAAGTCACAGGAAAGGAGTGACCAGAGAAGTAGGAGGGAAAGTAGGAGAGGGTGTGGAGGGGGCTTTACATACCAGCCAGGTTGGAAAGGACAGACCAAGGGTAAGAGACATAAAGTTGTCATTTTCATCCATAAATTTCTGAGTGCTTGCTATGCTGGTACAGGGTAAAGCTTTCTGGAAGTAGAAGGAAACATTAGGGGAGGAGTCAGGGTCAAAGCATGAGGGAGTAGAATCCTAGCAGTAAAAATAGGGTCAAAGGCAAGCCTTAGTGATTCAACCCCCCACCAATAGAAGGGGGATTCTATGCCCTCCTCCCCCACCAACTGTTAACATACCTGTGAGTATTTAGTAAGAAACTGAACATGTAAGTCATTCAGCTCTCACTGTAACATCTTCATGATGGGGAAGTGCAAGATAGCCCAGTCCAATTTTAGACAGTTCTACTTATTTGCAGTTCTTCCTTTTTTTAAAAAAATATATTTTTTATTGATTTCAGAGAGGAAGGGAGAAGGAAAGAGAGCTAAAAATATCAATGATGAGAGAAAAATCATTAATCAGCTGCCTCTTGCACGCCTCCTACTGGGGATCTTGCTCACAACCAGGCATGTGCCCTTGACCAGAATCTAACTCAAGACCCTTTAGTCCGCAGACTGATGCTCTGTCCACTGAGCCAAACCAGCTAGGGCCCCCCCTCCCGATTTTTAAAAAGATTTTTTAAAAATTATTTTTAGAGAGAGAGGAAGGGAAAGGGAGAAAGAAAAATATCAATGTGAGAGCAAAACATTAATTGGCTCCCTCCTGCACAATGCCCAACCAACTGAGAGCCACACTGGCTAGAGCAACTCTTCCTTATTTTGAATTGAATATCTGCCTCACTTTACTCATTGACTTTAGTGTTGCTTTCTTGAACAATATAGATAACACAAATAACGTATTTCATATGACAGTTTTTCAAATATTTGAAACCAGCTATCATGTTCATCTTTTGTTTTTGACATCATAATATACATATCTTGAATTATAATTTTTTTCAAGTCACTTAATCTGTTAAACTAATTCATGCCAAAACACAAAAACAAGCCAACCACCCCCTCAAAAACAAAAAACTGCAAGGTAATGAGATAACCCAAAAGAGAGACCCCAGACAAGACATGGAATTTCCCTATGTACATGAAGATGCTCTTCCTCCTATCTTTGCTTATAGAAATTGTACCCACTTTTGAAGTTGAGCTCGGGTGCCATTTCTTCAAAAATACATTGGGTGGTGCCCTTAAGCCATGCAGCTAGCCAAGGCTCAACTCAAGGATTGTCTCTCAAATTCTGACTCTCATTTGGTCTAATCAAGGTTTCCTTAAACCAGCGGTCACCAACCTTTCGGACCTCACGGACCACCAGTGGTCTATGGACCACTGGTTGGTGACTGCTGGTCTAATGCATCTCAAGCGCTTTGGCCTCTGTTTTTACTCCATCTTGCTCCTTGTCTTGCCACTGCCTCCCACAGAGGCAAGCCAGGTTGCAACCTCTAAGGAATGGATAGCTGAGGAGACAGTGGAGGCAATCAGTTCTTTCAAGACGTTAGGGTAGGCCCTAGCCGGTTTGGCTCAGTGGATAGAGCATTGGCCTGTGGACTGAAGGGTCCCAGGTTCGATTCCAGTCAAGGGCACATGCCCGGGTTGCAGGCTCGAACCCCAGTAGGGGGTGTGCAGGAGGCAGCTGGTCAATGATTCTCTCTCATCATTGATGTTTCTATCTCTCTTTCCCTCTCTGAAATCAATAGACATATATTTTTTTAAAAAGTTAGGATAGTGGCTTAACAGAGTGGGAGAAATAAGCTCAGGATATTTTTAGGCTAGAGATTTGAGCAGGTTTCTGAAGGGAGGCATAAAGACAGCTGAAAAGAATATTGAAGGTGGTGAGAAGGGACCATGGGGGAGCTGACTCCTGTTAGGAAGGAATTGGGAATCTAGGTAGAGGGCTTATAATGCCTTGGCAAGGACGAGGGGAGCCCTCTTCTGTGTGAGGAGAGGAGAAAAAATTCAGGCAGAGGAAAGTTGAAAGAATAGGATGACTTGTATTGACACCTAGACAATAATTTGTTGGAGAGCTGTGCACAGTGCAAACCTCCAGTCCTAGTACAGATTTGGAAGAATGGAAACCACAACTGCAGAGGTAGTGACCATACACAGGGAAACAAAATGGTCAGCTTCTTTCACTTCTATAGGTTTTTCTCCTCATTATAAATTCTTCTGTGATACTAGATGAGACCAGAAACTGTTTAATGGTGGTAGCAACTTCAAAATAAAACGCCAATTTTGAAAGTTGACACACATAGGCTCTTCTCGTGGTCTTATGGAATGAAGAAGGCCTAGTCCATTATGAGCATATTGGAAAATACTGGTTAAGATTTTCCATTAAGGAAGAAAAAATGATTTGATTCCTCCCCCATCTCATTAGCCCCCCAAAAAGAAAATAGGGTTTAGAGAAAATAGTTGAGGTTCAGAAAAAGCTGTCTCTTTGTACTTGCAATGACCTGCACATTAACACTGACCCAAAGCCCTAGTACTCCCTCCGGAGGCAACTTCCTGACTGCATCAGCTTCCTGCCAGGAGGCTCCTATGAGAAGGGCTAGAATCTGAGAGCCTGTCTTTCAGCTTTGAGTCAGAGTACAGGGCAAAAGAATCAGCATATCCTACCATGAGAGTTTTGTTTCAACTCTGCTGTTCTGGGTTAAGGAGTCTAGCAGAGGGCTAGTATGCCCTGGGAGGAATTCGGACTGCTGGCAGCTTAACCCCTTGGCTTCCTCCTTCATGGGAAGTGGTGGGCTACTCTGAATACAGGACTACTGCTCTGCTCTTTTGTTTCAGCTGGTATTAGAATGGAGCCCCTTGGTACAAATGGCCTGATGAGACTAGAGCCAGAGAAGGGTGTCACAGAGAACCTGCCATTCCTGCTGTGCTTGCCCTGTGAGACCTAGAATGACCTGTGTCTCACATAGCACTGTGATTTGTACTGTTTGGCTCACTGCTGTCCCTGCTGGTAAATGTGTGAGCATCGATGAGTCTTAGAGTTCTCTTAGTTCAGGATCCTGTCCTGTTCAAGTACCTGTCTCACTTGTTCTTGAGTCCTGTTGTGCATCTCATTGACCCCCAGTTTCTGAAATGGAAGATAAAAACAAAACTGAAAATGCTCCAGAGCAGTTCTGCCAACTCCTGGATTTTCCATTGGCTTCCTCTGATAGCCATTGGTTTGGAGAGACTTCCCTTTCCTGCCCCAAGCTGTGGGCCTGTACACAATAGCCTCTGGCCCATTGCCCATCAGATAACAAGGCTGGCTCTCTGCAGGCAGCAATGTGTATTGGAAAAAGTGAAAGTCTCTGGCTGGAAATAAAAGCTCAGAAAACCTTTGCTGTTTTCCCCCAACCCCTCCTGGGTCTGTAGTGCTGGCTTCATGTAAGCTAGTCCCATCCCACCTGTAAAACCAGGAAAGAGTTTACTAGCAGCTGATGAGGGAGAGAATGGGTGTCAGGGGCCATGGATATTTTATCCCAGGGAGGTCTCACCCTACACACTCTAGATCATAGATTGAAGGCAGTTCATCTTGTCTGGGATAGTTTGAACCAATGTCTGCGATCTCCTCAGTAAGTAAAAGTTTTTCTTTCTATCTAATCAGTCCCTTACAATAGACATTTTGTTTGTTTGTTCTAGGACACTCCAGATTTTATTGGCTAGAATTCAGTTGCACAAACAGAAATCTAACTAGTTTCAGCAAAAAGAGACTTAGTGCACTTCTGGTTTATCAGAGCATTGGGAGAGTGAGAAACAGACAAACCACAGAGCTCCTCCCTCTTCTATAATCAGGAAGCCACCAGATCCAGAAGTACAGTGCACCTCTTCTCTGGTCCACACTACTTATATGGGGATGCCTGCACCTGTAAAACTGGAGACCAAGTGCATGGCCTCTTCTAATGCTGCAGCAGAAAAACCAAGGCTTCCGTGTATGGTACCCAGAAATAGCAAGAACAGCAGGAAGCCATCTAAATCTCACACAAGTACATCTGATTGGCTGAACCTACAGGGGGTCTTAGAAATAATAGCTTTTAGGTAACTTTTGAAGCACAGGAAGGCCTGCTAGAAGGGTGGAATGGATCCTGAGCCTAATCCTATTCAATAATCCTATATAATAAAAGGCTAATAAAGCCCTGGCCGGTTTGGCTCAGTGGATAGAGCGTCGGTCTGTGGACTGAAGGGTCTCAGGTTCCCAGGTTTGATTCCAGTCAAGGGCACATGCCCGGGTTGCTGGCTCGATTCCCAGTGGGGGGCGTGCAGGAGGCAGCCGATCAGTGGTTCTCTCTCATCGTTGTTGTTTCTGTCTCCCTCTCCCTTCCTCTCTGAAATCAATAAAAATATATTTTAAAGAAAAATAAAAGGCTAATATGCAAATTGACCAAACAGCAAACGACCAGTCACTATGATGTGCACTGAGCACCAGAGGGCAGGCGCTCAATGCAGGAGCTGCCCCCTGGTGGTCAGTGTGAGCGCCACTCAGCCAGAAGCCCTGAGCCAGACTCACAGCTGGCGAGCACAGCAGTGGTGGCGGGAGCCTCTCCCGCCTCTGCAGCAGCACTAAGGATGTCTGACTCCCAGGGAGCGGGCCTAAGCCATCAGTCGGACATCCCCCAAGGGCTCCCGGACTGCGAGAGGGCACAGGCCAGGCTGAGGGACACACACACACACACACCCCAGGCCTCTAGTTACAGTGGTCAGCAAATTAATTAGTCATCAGAGCCAAATATCAACAGTACAACAATTGAAATTTCTTTTGAGAGCCAAATTTTTTAAATTTAAACTTCTTCTAACGCCACTTCTTCAAAATAGACTCGCCCAGGCCGTGGTATTTTGTGGAAGAGCCACACTCAAGGGGCCAAAGAGCCGCATGTGGCTTGCGAGCCACAGTTTGCTGACCACAGCTCTAGTACATTATATCTGCTACAGAGTGTAAAGAAAACGAATGGAATTCTATATCGATTTACCTGTGTCCACCACATTTATAACTTCCAAAAAAAAATTTATGAGGTAGATAGTTTTTCAAGTGAGGAAATTTTGGTAAGAGTTTAAATTATTCAGCTGAGTGGCAAAGCCTGATTTAAACCCCTGTTCATCTAATTTCCAAGTTTAGGCTTTCCTCACTATACCTTGCTCTGGGTTGCTTCTGTTGTTGACAAATGTTGCCAATATATGGATTGACTTTCCATAGAATGCATGGGCTACTAAAATGTTATCCAAAGCCAGAAGTGTGAAGCGGGCACTAGGCTAATGTTTGTAAGCCAAGTATCAAATAGTGCTCCATGTTTGGGGGTATGGTAAGGCTTTAAAAACAAACAAACAAACTATCCTTTTTTCATGGTTGTACTAGAATTCTGTGCTATGGTACCAAGGGAAAGGGCCAGCTATGTGGGTCTTTGACATTTGGGCTTCTGAAAAGTGGAGTAGGTTTCTTATTTTTGGTCCAGATTGCCCTTACCTCCTCTTTAAGATGGCCAAATGGCATCTTGCATCCCTGGCCTTTGACTTACAAGGGACCATGGACAGAACAGCTCTGAATTTGAGCTGCATGAAATATGGCACAATGTTTCCCCACATTAGCTCCTGGCAGAAAGGCTGCCACATTTCCCCATGGGTGCTGATCCCCGTCCTCTGTTTGGATTGTTCCTGGGGAGCTTATTGTCCCCATGGGAGAAGTTTTGCCTTTGGCCACTGTATTGAGCAGCATGTCTACCTTTTGGAAATAAATTATGTTCTCAGAATTGCCTTGTCTGATCTGCACTAGAAATCACAAAGTCTGTCTTCTAGCTGCAGCCCCACCATTAAATCACTCTGTGACTTTGGGCTGGGGCTTCCCCTTCTGTACAGTGTGGATGATAATGCACCTCCACTGCAGAGGTATTGTGAGGGTTAAACAAGAGGTAACAGTGTAAAACAAGAAAAGAAAAAAATGTCTGGCTAATTTCATTGCTCTGTTAGTTCATGGTACAATATCCCTGAGTTTATACTCAGAGCAGTGTCAGTTTCTGCTTAGAGGCTCAGGGTGTCAGGGCTTGGAAAATTTGAACAGACAGACTCTTTCCTCCATGAGTTATTTGAGATCATTTGGGAGGCATGGTTCAGGTATCTTAGAATTGGTAGTTTCTTACCGGGAGTGAGCTGTTGAGACTGGAAACCCAGCAAATATCTTTGTCTTTTTTCAGAGCAGTTTTGTTTCTGTTCTCTACTGTGGAGTCAGGTGAGGAAACTAGGTTACTGAGACCACCAGGTTAGCCTTCCCACCTAAGAAACCTAATTGTCATGGCTCTTAAAGAGGCTGGGTTGATGCCCCCAACTAGAAATTGGAAGTGTTCTTGATGGCCAATTTATTAGATTGTCTTCTCTACACCTGGATCAGCCATATATTCTTAATGACTAGTTGCATGTGGAAGAATGGAATGTTTCTTGAAGGACATTGAAAATAATAGCTTAAACTCCTTAGAGACTGTCTTTCAAAAAGCAACCCTCCCCACTCACTACTCTTTGACTTTTCTGTAAGTATTTTTTTCTCCTTTTCTGGGGTTTTTGGATTAGGGGAGGAGCCACCTGGCTCAAGAAGTTTACTTGAGCTTTAGCACTCTCTTCCAGGATGTTCAAAGAGCTGTGATGAGCCTCCACCAGCCTCTGTAAGAGATGCTTGGTCTGAGTTGGCTGGATGTCTGCTCCTCTCAGGCTGTACATCCTGGGCTGTACTCAAAGGTCTTGTTTCTGTGATCTAGGCTCCCAGAACCCTGGACGAAGCTCACCTCCCCCTGGCTATGTGCCTGAACGGCAGCAGCGCATTGCCCGGCAGGGGTCCTACACCAGCATCAACAGTGAGGGGGAGTTCATTCCAGAGACCAACGAGCAATGTGTAAGTACAGGCTGGGGTGCGCCTTTGAGTGCGTCAGACCAATGTTAAATTGGGGCATTCTCAGTGGGCATGGTGCAGAACTAAGGAACTCGAGTCCCATCCAATAGCTCTTTTATAAATCAGTCCTGCCCAAATATGGATTATGCCTTTCTAGGGGCAAAATAACAGTTTGTGCCAAAAATGGGACCTATACTACCTAGCCTCCTTGGGTGCTGAATATGCATTTAACCAAGCTCTTCTCTTCTATAGTTCTCTCACTGATGTCTTTGCAAAATACCACTCTACTATTTATATATTCCTGATAACTACCTGTCATTTCCAGTTTTAACATATGACCAAATCTAAGAGACGGATTTTGTTTTTCATCAGCTGTATTTTAGTTTTGCTTGTTTTTTGATAAAAGGTAGGATATAGCCCTGGCCAGTGTGCTAAGTGGTTAGAGCCTAAGCCTGCTCATGGAAAGATCATGGGTTCGATTCCGGGTCAAGGGCATGGAATCTCTCCCCACCACACTCACCCCCCCACACACACACTCTCTGAAAAGCAATGGAAAAATCCTCAGATGAGGATTAACAAAAATTTTTTCCAAAGGTAGAAAGTATGCCATATCCAGATTATACTGTAGGATTAGTTCTTTGAACTTTTATGACGATAAGCAGCTATATTCATTTTCTATTATTACATAACAAATTGCTACAAACTTAGTGGATTACAACAGCATATATTTATTTACCTTACAGTTTCCTTGGGTTAAGAATCTAGTTATGACTTAGCTGGATCTTACGCTCAGGCTCACACACGGCTGCAATCAAGTGTTTGCCAGGCTACATTTCTGGCAGAATTCGGTTCCTTCTGATCATAGTTTTTACTGACTTTTGGCCAATGGCCACTCTAAGCTTCTAGAAGCCACCTACAGTTCCTTGCCATGTGGCCCTCTCACAATATGGCAGATTTTTCAAGGCCAGTGAAAGAGTCTCTCGCTCCAGTCTGCAAAGATGGAGTCTTATAAAATGTAAACATAATCATAGAAATACCCAACATCCCATCCTCTTTGCCATAGTCTATTGACTAGAAGCAAGTTCTAAGTTCTACCAGACGCAGGCAGATGGGATTATACAAGGTTGTGATTCACGGAAGAAGGATCACTTTATGGTGGGTCCACCGCAATGGCTAATCCATTTTAATGGCTAGCTTTTTTTTTTTCTCTAAGACTTCTACATGGATATTTACTAGTATAAGAGCTTTATTCATTAAGAGTTAAAAACTGAAACAACCTAAATGTTCATCTAAGAGAGAATGGATAAATAAATTGTATTATAGTCATTCAACAGAATATTAGGGGTTTTTATTTATTTATTTATTTTAATGAGAATGTTTCTGCTTCTCAAATTTTATTTATCTATTTATTTATTGTTATCCTCACCGGAGGGTATTTTTCCATTGGTTATATTTAGGGAGAGTGGAAGAGAGAGGGAAAGACAGAGAGAAACACATCAATTGGTTGTCTCCGACCAGGGTCAGGGCCCGGGGAGCCTGCAACCAAGGTATGTGCCCTTGACCTGGATCGAACCTGGGACCCTTTGGTCCATAGGCTGATGCTCTATCCACTGAGCCAGATCGCCTAGGGCTAGACAGGGGTTTTTAAAAAGAAACACTGATATATGCAACAATTTGAATGAATCTCACAGCATGTTGAGTTAAAAAAAAATGGCTAGTCTTTTAACTAGTGGCTCACTTGATGAAAATAGCATTTTGGCTTAGTGAACTCAGCAAAAGTGAGAATTCTGGCCTCATTTTGAAGTCTTTTTTTTTTTTTAATGTTCTTAATGATTTATTTGAGAGAGAGGAAGGGAGAGAGAGAGATAGAAACATCAATGAGAGAGAAACATACTAGGGATCGAGCCATAACCTGGTCATGTACCCTGACCAGGAATCAAACTGGTGACCTCTTGGTTCATAGTTCGGCACTCAACCACTGAACCACACCAGCTGGGCCTCATTCTGAAGTCTTCAGTGACCTTGCTTTGATTGCAAAAAGATCCACTCTTATAAATTTTGGGGTAAACCATCCAACAAAAGGGCCGGCAACATCACATGGGGGATTTTACCAAAAACTGCTTCTTGTAACTTTTCTTTCTCCTAAAACTGATTCTTATAACTTTTCCCTTTAATAGCCAATCTCTATACAACATTATTTGGACTATGTAAGCTGTGAGAGGCTCTTTACACTGCTTCTTTTCTATATTTCTGCCTTCAGATAAATTTATGTTTAGAACAGTGACCTGGAGTGCTTTTAGCTGCATATTCCCTTCTTGGGTATTTTATTGACCATCCTTCCTGTTTTCTCTAACCAGAGCACTTCTGAACATCAGCTGTTCTAGGGGTGACTTAGGTGTAAAATCTCAGAGATTGCAAATCAGTTTGATTGCTTTTGGTCTCTATCCCTCCCCATGGTCCTGTACCCTCATCCTTTTACTGCTTTCCTTTACCTGGCTGGTCCTCCAAGGCATAGGAGTATTAGACTCCTAGTGAGGACTTCTGGAAAGAGGCCAAGAAAGGTGGTGGCTAGGGAATGCCTAGGTCAGTGGCTGGCAAACCACAGCTCGCGAGCCACATGCGGCTCGCGAGCCGCAGTTTGTCACTCTGTTGTTGACTAATGAGTTTGCCGACCACTGGCCTAGGTCATTCTCTCTTGAAGGCCTTTGGAAAACCCACTGCTTCTTGATAACTTGTCATGTTGTTATACTTGCCCATTCTCTCTTCTTTTATTAACTGCTTCTACCGTGCCAAATATGCATTTGATGGGTTACAAGCAGTTCTTTCCATATTAGTTTTATCCACTTTGGAAAATCCTACATTCTTAGCAAGATTTGCAGTTTTACTTTGCCATTAATTTGTTTTGATTGGTAGTTTTTAAAAAATATGTCATATATGACAATATGATCTAACGTGTTTGAAATTATGGGTGAGATGGACCATAGTATTAAATGGGAAGAGATCATTTGAGTTGGAAACTAATTTTATGAAAGTTATTAGTGAATTTTCATAATTCCAATGTTCTGCATTCCTATGTCATGTTTAACTTTGGATCCAGATAGTGAGTACTCTCGCTAGTAGATAACCACTTCCCCCATGGACAAAATGAAGGGGAGATTAGTTGGAGACAAATCTAATCTGAAGTCTTTTTGTTACTGCATTTGACTAAGGGTCAGAGAAACATTTTAACTTACATAGCTACCTATTGTTCCTAAGCGAGAACCAGGAACTGGGAATTTTTTTAACTGGATTAGCAGCCCTCCAACTGGTTTCATGACTTTAGACCATTCTCCTCAACTTTCTAGACCTGCAGTGGCTCATCTGTGAAGTGAGAGCAATACTTGTCCTTGTAAGTTATAGATTATGGAGTGTAAACAGAATCATTATGATCCCACCCAAATGCACTGGAAGCTTCTGCAGGGTAGTACCATCTCTAGCGCCAGGCTCTAGCAGTCATGAGCCAAGAAAATGCCAACAAGAGAAGCAGCATCAGCTTTGCTCTCCTGGCAGAACTCCTTGGGATACTAGCCAGGCATTTTTCTCCCTCCTGGATACTTGCCTTTCGAACTTTGGGGGAGAATGGTACCTCCCTAATCATTCTTCTCACTGCACAGGCAGAAAAAGGGCACTTTCATATTTTGACAAAAAGGATCATTTGCTGGCCCTGGCTAGGCCTTAAAGCCCTCACTCACCTGGATTCAGGGATTTGGGCTGCGGTTTTATTGTATGACTTGCCTTGCAGATGCTGGATCCCCTGGACAGTGCTGAAAATTCCTTGTCGGGAAGCTGCCAATCCTTGGACAGATCAGCAGACAGGTATGGGTTGTGGGGTTAGTACCTGGACATTTTGGAACTGATGGGCTGAGGAAATAGAGTTAGCTAGTATGTATGTCTCCATCTAATTGGACACTGGTCTTACATGCCCATGGTAAAAATGTGCTTCTGGGAAAGAACCTCTCCTTAATTTTCCAAACACCATGTGAATGTTATGTTTATATAATTAGATGAATATAATAGCCCAGCATAGCAGCTCACATGTATTAAATGCTTGCTTTATTGTCTCTACATAACACACGCTACTCTAGTGCTCTTGGCCTCATTGCTGTGATCTGGACTGAGAAGCAGTGGACCTTCAGTGTTTTGGGGACAAAATTGAATTATCATTCATGGGTTCACTTTTTTTTAAAGTGTTTCTGGTGGAATAAAAAACTAAGATATAAAAAAAGAAAACAAAATATCCAGACTGCCTAGCTTACACAGCCTGGTGTATAAACTTGTTCTTGCATTTTGTGAGGGGACAGGTGCTGTCCTTTACATGCCAAATGGTTCTGTGGAGCTGGTTTGCTCATCAGCGGGGGTTTGTTTGGAGTTGGCTTTGGCACTGATCCAGCCAGTCTCTCACCTTGACTTCGTTATGTCCAAGAGAATGTTTCATCACATCTGGCTGGGCTTAGAGCTATGGTCAGAGGCTGTGGGGCAGGTTTGTAGATTTTTTTTTCCTTTGTGTCACTGATTAATTGTTCCTGTGGGTACTGACCTTGTGACCATGGCCAAATTGGTACTATGTCTTTCTTAACAGATCTGAACACTGGTGAGCACTGCCTTTCCTCTAGATATAGAATACACACAGTCATAGTTACTTGTTGATATCCAATTTATGGCTTTGTTTGAGGCTTGCTACTACACACTGAGGGCTCTGCAAGGATAGGGACCAACTCTGGCTTTGGACTATCTCCTAAGCTTTGTGGCCAAACTGGGATGTAGGGATGGGGACAGCAGGACAGGACTAAAGAAAGTCTGAGTCTAGTCGTTGTAAGGGCTTTCCCATTCAGATGGATTCTGGGAAAGACAGCTCAATTTACTCACTTGATTCCTCGGTTTTTCCTCCATCCCTCCCTTACCTTTTTTTCCTTCTCTTTGGGAGTGAAACCCAATGATCTGGACTTCTTTCTTTGATGCCTGGCCTAACTTGAGCATATGGTTTCCATCTTCCCTTCACAGGATCTAGGGCCAAATGGACCCCAGCGCCACCAAATATTAGTCAAGTAGCTTTGGATAAGTCCCTTAACCTCTCTCTTCCTCAGTTTTCTCATCTCCAAAATGGGATAGTGGTGTTTAGTCTGAAAGGAAAATGCTTGGTGGTGTTGCTATTTTTATTACTGCCCTAGGCAAGGGTTTTTGTTGTTTTTTTCAACTCCTCCTGTTACTAAGGTGGGAGGAAAGGGTAAGAAGGAAAAGTGCTGTGCAGCCAGAGTGGAGTTCAGTAGGACTGGAGGGGCTCATCATTCAGGGTCCTGTCAGATTTGGGTCTTAGACTAGTAAAGAGAAGGCGCTTCTTCCCATGTAATGACGTGTGAGGAAGTTAGAAAAGGGAGTCCGTCTGGAGTCTGGATATCCTGCCTTTTGCCCTGGTGAGCTGCTTTGGAACTATGCTAAAGTCTACTCTGTGATTTTGTTTTGTTTTTTTTTCCAGTCCATCCTTCCGGAAATCACGAATGTCCCGAGCCCAGAGCTTCCCAGACAACAGACAGGAGTTCTCGGGTGAGTTCCCCAGAGCCTCGGTGAGCACCACAGGGTGCCTGGGTGGGGCTGCCTGCGTTCTGCTTTTGAAAGCTTAGTTGGGAAGCCAGAACTGTGTTTTAAGTTTCCTTGGGCCTACTGATCTGAGGTCTCAGGTGACCTAGGGGCTTAAAAGGACCACTCACCACTATCTACCCAGAAGCCAGTGATTCCTCTATCTTACTCAGATCGGGAAACTCAGCTGTATGACAAAGGGGTCAAAGGTGGAACCTACCCCCGGCGCTATCATGTTTCTGTGCACCACAAGGACTACAATGATGGTGAGTGCATTTCCATCCTGCTGGCTGCCTCAAAAAGGACATAGCGACAGCTCTGCCGGGGAAAGCACTGCAGAGGGGTGGGCCAGGCCACTCCAGATCCTGTGTTTCCTTGGATTTCTGAGGAGCTGTGTGCAGACTTGAGGCCTTAGAGACAGGGAAAAACAAAAAAAGGGGAGAACAGTTTTGGTAGACTCAGGATACTGTCACTGGGAACTTGGTCCTTTGTTTGAGTGTGCAGCCTGCTCTAGGGCACCAGCTCTCCATCGCCCTCTTCTGCCCTTTGGCAGCAAACGGAATGGAGCTTCTGCTGAGATTTAGGATTAGGATGCCAAGGAAAACAGACTTCAGCTGTGGATTGGCCTGCGAGTACTGTGGGGCCTGAGAAACAGCCCTGTGCCTTCCCTTTGGCCAGAGCTTCCTTAACCATCTCTGGCTGCTTCCTAGTTCCTCCTTTTGTCCTGATTCTTAAGGTGTGTGGAACTTAAGCCATTCTGGCATGAGTTAGGCAGGAAGGCAGATAGAATGTACCAGAGCTGTTGTTATGACCTGGTTTGCACATTCAACTTCAAGACCAGAGGTCTGACTTACTCTACTCTGGCCCCTGCACCCCTTCAGGCAGAAGAACATTTCCCCGAATACGACGTCATCAAGGTAACCTGTTCACCCTGGTGCCCTCCAGCCGTTCCCTGAGCACAAATGGCGAGAACATGGGTCTGGCAGTGCAATATATGGACCCCCGTGGGCGCCTGCGGAGTGCGGACAGCGAGAATGCCCTCTCTGTTCAGGAGAGGAATGTGCCAACCAAGTGTAAGGAGTGGGCCCTGACTAGGAGGAGATTGCCCAGGGGATGCTTAGACAAGCTGCAGGTTGGGAAGCCAGTGAGTCTGCTGGGTTGTCTGGCTCAGCAGTAAGCTGCTTTGGCTCATCCTCTCCAAACTGGAAGAGCCTGCAGGGGGTCAGCAGACCCACTTCACCTTAGTCCTTACTCCACCTTTGTGTGACAGGCCACTTCCCCTCTTTGGTCTTTAGTTTTTCCATGTTTAAACTGAAAAGCAGTCTCCTTAATTCCTGCCGTGTTAAGATATTTAGGGGCTTTGGAGATACAGGTGTTTGATCAATGCAGCAAAGCATTTAACCATGACTTCAGTCAGTCCTCTGTTTCTTGGGACTCAGGCCTGAAGGTCTGATTGACAGGGCACTGGGCCTGCTACAGGTGGGGGTGGAGATGATGCAGTCAGTTGTAATAGTGCCGGGTGATGGGGGACACAGCCAAAGGTCCCATATAGAGCCTCTGGGGAATCAGGGAGGACATCAATAAATAGTGTGCGCAGACTAAAGCTCTTTCCTTCTGTTCTCTTGTAGCTCCAAGTGCCCCCATCAATTGGCGCCGGGGGAAGCTCCTGGGCCAGGGTGCCTTCGGCAGGGTCTATTTGTGTTACGACGTGGATACAGGACGTGAACTTGCTTCCAAGCAGGTCCAATTTGATCCAGACAGTCCTGAGACAAGCAAGGTACTATCTTCCCCATGGTCTGACTTCCAGTTCCACCCTCTCATCCAAATACCTGTCTTTATTGCACAGGCTAATTGCTTAAAAGCTGCAGGTTGTTTCCTCCATTGTTCTTCCTCCCACGTTCCCTTGCTGTCCACTGTGACCCTGGCCATGGAGTGAAGGGACTGGTCCACAGAGCACCAGCACCCCAGGGAAGGATTGGATATGAGGAACTGAGTTGATGCCAAAGTACTAAGCAACCCAAAATGAGAGTGCCACCAAGAGTAGCACATGCCTTATCAAATGATGTCTCTTTCAGCCCAGGAAGGAGCCTGTCTTCATAGTTCAGCTTTGGGTGTGGCCTACCCTCCAATCTGAGTGGATAAATACATGAGTTACCTGAAATACAGCAGTTACCAAGCACCCACAACACCTTCTCCCACCCCACTGTTTTCCTATTGCCTATGTTGGAGTGCCACCATTCAACAGCCAGACAGTTGAGAGAGTCCCCCGTTTCTCCAGCTGAAGTTCCCAAGGCAGATAGACCCCTCTGAGGACACTGACTAGGGCAAGCTGAGCTGATCCCAGGCAGGCAGATCAGGGCCCTGAGAGCTGAGGTGACCACTGGCCTCTCCCCTAGGAGGTGAGTGCTCTGGAGTGTGAGATCCAGTTGCTGAAAAACTTGCAGCACGAGCGCATTGTGCAGTACTACGGCTGTCTGCGGGACCGCGCTGAGAAGACTCTGACCATCTTCATGGAGTACATGCCGGGGGTATGTGCCCCTTGATGTGTGTGAGACACACATAAGAGAGGGTCTGACCTGGGGTTCAGGGATGCAGAAGGGATCCCTTTGATATGGGTCTGATCCCCTGAAACTCCAGAGGCTCACAGGAGAAGGTGAGGTGACAGCAGGATGTGTAGTCAAGAAGGCCCTGCCTGTGGTCACAGTGATGGTGTGGGTGAGAAATGCTCCCAGGCCACCCTTACCTGAGGCTTCCAGGATGGCTGCACTGTCCACTTAAGGACTGCCTTTGCCTAGAGCAGGGGACCCCCTTCTGGATTTGAGTCGTACATTGCTTGAGGGAAGGGCTGTCTCAGACTTTTCTCCAAGCTGCCCAGCACTCCCTAGCAAAGTGTCTGGTACATTGCAAGTGGGGATTGGATGAATCACTTCTTTGCTGCAGTGCTGGGGGCTAGAAATAGCCTTGCCCCTCTCCTGCCACCTTCCTGCAGTGACTCCCTCTGACTTCTGTGGCTGTAGGGCTCAGTGAAAGACCAGTTGAAGGCCTACGGAGCCCTGACAGAGAGTGTGACCCGAAAATATACCCGGCAGATCCTGGAGGGCATGTCTTACCTGCACAGCAACATGATCGTTCACCGGGACATCAAGGGTGAGTAGGGGCAGGCCATGGGGTCCCCAAGACCTGGTCGCTTAACCATTTTCAAACTTTCTGAAAAGTAGGACCCTAATTGCTTTCTTGGGGAACTGGTATGAAGATCAGTTGAGCAATTTGGAAAAATATTGCAGAATAAAGTGCTCAGCAATGTTGATCATGGCAATGATCATTTCGTGCTGTAGGGCTCAGGCTGTTTGCCCTGTGCAATTCACATCTAATTCATGGTAGCCCCATCCTCCCAGCAGCCCTGTGACCTGGGAGGGAGGGAAAGAGGGAGGAAAAAGGCCTGAGGGTTCAGGGTTGCAGGCTCTGCCCTTCCATGCCTTAGGAGCCAACATCCTCCGTGACTCTGCCGGGAATGTGAAGCTGGGGGACTTTGGGGCCAGCAAGCGCCTGCAGACCATCTGCATGTCAGGCCCGGGTATGCGCTCGGTCACCGGCACACCCTACTGGATGAGCCCTGAGGTGATCAGTGGCGAAGGCTACGGAAGGAAAGCAGATGTGTGGTGAGCACTACAAACATGCTGGGACCCCATCTCCCTGTCTGGGCTCTGTGGCCCCAACTTACAAATGAGCTTTGGGCTCTCTGGTGTGGTGGGAGGAAGGGAGGGAAGGAGTGTCCGCCTCTTGCCAACTAGATCAGGATACAGAGGTGGCAGTTATGTCTTAACTCCAAATAACAAATGTTATTGCTGGGAACTTACGCTGTGGGAAACATCCCTGCTGTTTGCTAAAATAAAGAGGTTGAATCCATTCTGAGGGCCGGGATCAGCCCTAAACACTAGCAGGCATTTTCCTAATGCCCAGACAGCTTGCATTTGCTCCCCTTAACTTCATGTCCATCCTCGGAAAGGGCCTGGGAGGCTCTTCCCTTGGAACATTTTTGTGGTGGACTGAATGATGGTCCCCTGAAGATGTCCACATACTAACTCCTTTGACCTGTTAATGCTACCTATATGGCAGAAGGGCCTTTGCAGGTGTAATTAATTTAAGAATATTGAGATGGGGAGATCATCCCGGATTATCCAGGTGGGCCAGCATAATCAACAGGGTCTTTATAAAAGGGAGGCAGGAGATCATAGTGGGTAGTAGGTGTGACAGTGTAAGCAAGAGGTTGGAAGTGGTGCAAGAAAGGGGCCACGAGCCAAGGAATGCAGGCAGCCTCTAAAAGCTGGAAGAAGCAAGGAAATTCTCCCCTCATAGCTCCCAGAAGGAGCCATCTCCACTGAGACTGACTTTAACCCAGTGAGACTGATTTTAGACTTTTGATCTCCAGAACTGTGATAAGTTTTTTTTTTTTTTTATGCCATTAGGCTCATTTGTAAAACAGGCACATTTCTTACAGCAGCAATAGAAAACATATATATAGTTATCTTGGAGCTCTTTCTGTCCATACTAAGTGGTTTTCTTCCCCAATCTCAAGAAGTATCCAAGTGGGTATAGGTTGATGAAGCTGTGCGGATAAGGCTGATAGTTTTTTGAATCCTCTCCTGGCATTGGGGACCAACAGTGGTCGCCAACCAGTGGTCCGTGAGGTCCGGAAGGTTGGCGACCATTGGTTTTAAGGAAACCTTTGGAGCAGCGGTCACCAACCGGTGGTCTGGGTACCGCTGGTGGTCCGTGAAGTCTGAAAGGTTGGCGACCGCTGCTCTATAGGGTGTTGATCTCACCTTGTCCCATCCTGCCTCAGTGTGTTCTGAGTAAAGCACCTCCTTTCATGACAGTGGGCAGGGCAGCTGGGTGCCTAGGATGGCCAAGAGGTGACATGGGGTTCTCTCTCTTCAGGAGCCTGGGCTGCACTGTGGTAGAAATGCTGACAGAGAAACCACCCTGGGCAGAGTATGAAGCCATGGCTGCCATTTTCAAGATTGCCACGCAGCCCACCAATCCTCAGCTGCCCTCCCACATCTCTGAGCATGGTCGGGACTTCCTGAGGCGCATTTTTGTGGAGGCCCGACAGAGACCTTCGGCCGAAGAGCTGCTCACACACCACTTTGCACAGCTTGTGTACTGAGCTCTCAAGGCCACGCTGCTGCCCGCTGCCCCTGCTGCAGGGCAAGGGGCTGCTATGGGACTCAGCAAAGTTGCTGCTTCTCCCAGGCAAGGCTGTGGACCATGGAACTACAGTCCAGCCAGCATTTGTCTGTGCCCCTTCTGCCACTGGGGCTCAGAACCAGGGTGGGGTGGCTGCAGCCTCAAGGACTGGAAGCCCCCAGCCTGCCAGACCTGAGAGCTCCAGCCTCGTAAGCTCAGCATGGAGGGCAAGGGGCTAGGAACAGTGTGCAAGGTGCCATGGTCTCCACCCTTGGTGCTGTGTCCTGGCGCTGCAATCAGCTCCAGAGCCCTGGGTCTGGGGCACAAGGTGGACACGAGGGTCCGAATAGTGTTACTTTCATTCAGAGTGTTATTTTGTTTCTCCTTCCCATGTCTGGAGATCACCAGGGCATCTCTGGGCTGGATGAGCCCACCCAAGCCTGAGGTAAAACCCAGCGTCCTGCAGCCAATGGAAGGCAGAGGCCTGGGCTGCACTCCCCCTGGAGCCCCCAGGTCAGCTTTGCCAGTCCCTTCCTTACCAAAGATGAATGAAGCAATGTTATGCTGCCTTATTCAGGGAAGGAGGACCCGTCCTACCTGCCCTGTGACCCTGCCTTCCCAAGCAGGGGCCTGAGATGTGGAACTGCCCACTAAGGGGCAGTTTTGTCAATGCAATTGTCTGTTTTACAAGTTGGAGTCACTCTTATGCTGTACCCAGTTTCTGAACTGGAGACTGTATCCCCCCTGGGTTCTGAGTCCCCCTGCTGTGGGCCCAGGCCTTGGGCTGGATTGGAAAGAGCTGAAGGTAATGGCCTTTGTGCTCCTGGCCTGGCATCTGTTCCCCCACTGCAGCGGACAGGAAGATGGACAGCACACGGAGAGCTTCTGATCCAGCTGGCCACCTGGCCCTGAGCAGGCCACTTAGGCTAGCCAGGGGAGTTGTATCAGGCTGTCTGTGAGCATGACCCTGCTAGGCCAGAGCCTTCTCCAACTGGTAGAAGGGAGAAGCTCCTGTGATGCCACCAACCATGTCTAAAACCACCAGCTCTGTTCCTCCTTGGCCCGCCTTGCCCATCCCCATGAGGTCTCACCCTCTTTCCCTTCTTGCTCCTCCCTTGGGGGAGGAATGGCATCAGGGGTCTGGGAGCCAGTATCTCCAAGCAGCTTAGAGTTGGCCTTATTTACCTCAGCCTGGGCGCTAGTCCTTTCTTCTGGCCCCTCCCCTCCAAAATGTGCCTATTGCTAGAGCTCCTCCCTCTCAACACCCAGTTTCCTTGGGGGTTGTCATTAAAGAAAAAAAAAAAAAAAAGCCAGTGCCCAGGGATGGGTGTCTCCAGGGACCTGAGGATTAGCGCCAGGCAGCTCATTGCCAGCCATGCCCACTTCCCTGCGGGCACCAGAACAAGCCAAAGCCTTCGTTGTATGTTGACGATGCACTTTTATGAATGTAGTTTCTATCGCTGTTTTTAGCCTTTTCACATCATGTAATGTGAGGCCTTGTACTTGTTAATTTATATCTCAGATCATATTTGGTGGTTTATATATATATCACTTCTAGACTGTTACAGGTGATGGACGCCTCAAGAGACAGAAAAATGAAAGCAGGTTTTGCAGGAATGTGTTGCACGGTGCCAGTTTGGCCTGGGCCCATTTCCATCCTTTTCTCCCAGGGGTCTTTGTCAGGCACCCCCAGCCCGGCCCTAAGACAGCAAGCATATGCTCCTGCCTCCACCTCAGCCCTTGCCCAGGGTGGGAACCAGCCCCTCATCTCGACCAAAGCTGTGTAGTGGCAGCTCGGCCTCTCCACGACCCTGTCCTGATGGCTCCACCACTCTTCTTGGGCCCACACCCCTGTCCTGTCTCCATTTTCCAAGAGGAAACAGAGTATGTGCAGTGCCGGAGCTGACAAGATGAGACGACTCTGTGTCCCAGGTTCAGGCTCTCACAGAGCCCCCCCGCTCCCCCCACCCCAGGGTCTTACCTCATAGGGAATGTGTTTTTAAAAATTAATTGGCAAACAAGCCAACAAGCCATGCACTCAAAACAAAAAAAAACAAGACCCTGATATTTGTGCCAAAAATGTGGACATGCTGGATCAGCATCCTCAGGACCAAGCTATTGCTTAATTTTAATTTATTAATCCAGATGAAAAGTTGTGGGCTTAGAACGGCCTGGGCCCAAAGGTTCTGAAGGGCAATTCCCAGCGGCTCCAGGTTGCTGTGGGAAGGGCCTTGTACCATTTGCTCATCATTCCGTGGGATGTCAGCCTTGGCCAACCCAACAGAGGCCAGAGCTGGGGAGAGTCTGCCCTCTGCCACCCTCCTGCCCCTCCCACCCACCTCAGCTCTGTGTCTGTGTCTGAATTGTGGGTCGTGCAGAAGAACCTGCAGCCATAGTTATTTGACTATATCTTGACCGAGGGCTTGCAGAGCAAAGCCAGGCCAGTGTCGTGCATTACTTAAAATAAAAAGGGATCATTTATACCCACGGGGTCCGGTGACAGTGCTTTTGGTTGAACATGGAGAGAGCAGGTGTTTGCCTGGGAGGTGGCAGGCATAGTGCCTATGAACAAATTTGGGCCCCTGAGTAGAGAACTCCAGGAGGGGGTCTTGGGATGGGATGACTTGGCTGGTACCACTGCTAGCTGAGATGGCATCTCCCCTTCTCGCTACCAGGAGCTCTGCTGAAGGCAGTTCTGTGAGGGCTGATTTACCCACATGGCACTGTCGGTCCCCATTGTCACTAGTGGCTGGGTTCCCAGCACCTTTATGGCATCTAGTAGTCTTCAGCCCTGGGATCTTCCCAGTCCCATCCTTTCAAGGCAGGAATCAGGTGCCTCCAGGAGCCATCTCTCTGGTGTCTCCCCCTGGTCCATGCGGCTGTTGCTTAGCTCTGGGTAGGGAGAGACCATCCTTGTCCCCATCTAAAGCTGCCAATGCAGAAGTTGGGCCTGCCTTGAGTGAGGCCCTCAGAGGACCCATTGTGCTTACTGAGTGTTAGCTCTGCTGCTTCAAGGAGCAAAGTCTACTTCAGCACAACACAGTGGCCCTTCTGCCACCAGAACTTGAGGCCTCACTCTTTACCACCCTATGGGCATGAGGCCACTTAAGAATTTGAGTTACATGGGCAGTGGCAGCACGTCCCCAGGAGCCTGTCCTCTTGTTCTACCAACTTACATAGTTTGCAGGCAATTTGGGGAAATTGGGACAGCTGGGTCTGGGGTGGGACAATCCAGATTTCTTGCCTCTATTCTGTTGGGGGTGGGGGTCCTCCAAGTTTGCCTTGTTTGTTGTCCCTCAGAGGGGGCAGGAAAGCTGTTTGGGCTACCTGGGACAGTGACCATGGCTGCCCTCATTGGAGCTTGAAAAGGCAGGGTGAGATCTGCTGATTCTCTCCATCCCTTACTGATTGCAGGACAAAAAGGGCCCAGACCAGGGTTCATCAGAAGGGTTCTGCTTTATACCCCAACATATTGAAGTGCAGTGAAGCCAGGCACCATCACGCACTGATGGCCTGACCCTCTTAACCAACACCAAGGCTGAAGGACAAAGGAGTTTGTTATAAATCCAGAGTGGTTTGACAGCATGGAGACCTGGCTGGGAAGAGGACACCCTTTTTCTCAGGCTGACTGGTATTTCTGTACCCATCACTGTCCCCCATCAAGGCCAGATGTGCTCTGGGCTGGCCCTGCCCTCTCCCCTTCACCTTTGCATGATGAATCTGTGTCCCTGTCCCCCTCCCCCCCAGCCAATCAGACCACATAATACAGAGTCAGGATCTGTTGAAACATGTTTAAAAGAGGGTTGATCACAAGTCAGAACTGGCAGAAACGAGAAGAGGAAGGGAGTGTGGCCCCCGCCAGACTCTGGCTCTCAGCCTGGCAGGTGCTTTAGCTTCTGCTTCTTGATATGTGCGGGTGGTGTGTGATGGTCCCAAGCCCCACTGGGGCATGCCCTGCCATGGTTTGCAGGGAGGGGCAGGGCTGCTCCACTTTCCCTCTCCTCACCCACAGAGCCCTGGGGGGCATTCTGTGCGGCCCAGCAGAGGCACTCTGGCTCTCCTTCCTCCAAAGTCTCCATGGCTCAGAACCAGACTAAGGACAGAGGTAGATGGGGAGACAAAGGGGCCACACAGGGCCCCAGGTGGCAGTGAGGGAGCTTAGGACCCTGAGGGGCATGCTGACTCCTTGCTGGAGAAAAGGCACCTAGATAAGGAAGTTGGGCTTGGGGGCCTCCCAGGGAGCCAGGGGGTGAAGTGGGATAGGGTGAAAGAAGCAGGAAGCAGGGTGGTGAGCAACCCCCAACCTGGTTCCCAAATCCCCACCCACTGAGGGAGAAAGAAGGAATCCTGGAGCAGAGCCCTGCCCCCATAACCCTCTGCTGGAGCAAGATGGCCTCATCCCCTTCCCACCCTGTCTCCCCATGTGAGCCCAGGTCCAATCTCTTCTCCACACTTCCCACTGTCCTGCTCCAGGCCCTTGTGAGAGGAAATGGATGGTCAGAGGGCCTTAGGCTGTCTTGGTGCTGGGGTCCACCTCCTTGTGGGCCCAGAGCTCCTTGTGCTGCTTCCGGCCGAAGCCCTCATCGTAGTTGCCTTTGCTCTTAAACAGCTGCTGAAAGTGGGGTTTGCAGTAAAATTCTCCATGCAGTGCCGCGTAATTGCCCAGGCTGCAGAAGCAGAACAATTGTGGTCAGGTCGGGTCAGGGCTGGAAGGCGGGCAGGGGCAGGGCAAGGGCGCACCTCAGCTTGGAGTGACAGTGCTTGCAGCAGAAGCAAGAGTTGTGGAAAATGAGCTTGTCTGCCACCAGCCTCTCCATGGGGTACACGGTCTTCTGGCAGGAAGCACAGGTTTCTTTCACCTGGGCCCGCAGGCTGAAGGACTGTTGGAGAGAGACTCAGCCACCGGTCTGTCTGATCAGAGCCCATCCCTTCCTCCCCAACACCACACCCAGGGTCCTACCTTGGAGCGCTGAACAGTGCTGGGGCCACCGCCGCCTTTGGCTTCCTGAGGGAGAGGGCCAGTCAGGGCAGGGGCAGCTGAGAGATGCCCCAGACTTTCACTGGGGTCATCAGCCCAGATCCCAGGGGCACTCGAGGGGGGAGGGGCAAGGGTGGTAGGCAAACACCGCTCCTCACCCCTTCATCCCCAGGCCAGACACCTGCCCGGGGTGTCCTCCCACCCGGCTGGTCACCTACATGAGAGGGGGTGGCCGGGGCGGCTCCTGCAGCCTGGAACATGGCTGATTGGAAGTGATGGTGGCCCGGGGAGGGACGCGGCACCCGCTGGGTTCTGCAAGGGGAAGTCGGTAGGTCAGGCCCCACAAGCCTGCAGGGTGGGGGTGTTTACAGGCAAGGGGGGTGGGGGGCTGTGGTTGGGACTTTCCCTAAGTCACTTCCTGTTGCTCTGGGTCTTGCCATTTCCTCCCCTCACCCACCTCCCCCTTCTCCCGCCAGCCCCCCACGCTGCTCTCCTGGGGCAGGGGTTCCTGAGTGGAACCATGTGTTGGGGCATGTACAGAGCGGCTGAGCAGGGGGCTGCGCACAGCCGTCGTGAGCGCCTTGCGGAGCGGGACCCATCTGGGGTGGGAGTCGGGGTGGGGGTGAGGGAGGTCAGGAGAGGGCGGGCCGGGCAGGGCTGAGGCGACATCGCGCTGCCCTGGCCTGACCCCAGCCCGACGCTGCCCAGCGCAGGGCCGAAGCGCCGAGGCCGCTGGCACCCCCAGCCCCTGGACAGCGCTCTCTGGCCAGGCCATCTGCGCGCCCCGTTTCTCGGCCCCCAGACCCGCGTGGACGCGATCCCACACCCGGGATTCCCGCGGGCCCACCCGAGGGGAATTTGGCCCCATCCCGCCCGGCGACTTGTCCTGGAGGCCGGCTGCTAGCCTCGGGGCCCCGGGCGAGAGCGACGGGCGGAAGGGCTCCGCGTCGGGACCCCGGGCTCCCGCAGCCCCCACCTAGGCGCCCGGTTTGCGAGCTGGTTGCAGACCCCACCCGCCGGCTGCCCGCCCGTGTGTCTCACCGGGTCCCCACCTAGGCCGCGGGGCGGGGGTCGGTCTCTGGGTGGCGCTTCAAGCGAGAGGTGGGCGCGGGCGCGAGCTGCCGCCACTCGCCTGTGGTCCCCGGGCGACCGCCGCCGCCACCGCCACCGCCACCGCCTTATCGCAGCGCCGCCCCCGCCGGCCCCCGCCTCGCGCCCGCCCATTGGCTCCGCCGCGCCCGGAGCCGCCTCCGGAGCCCCAGCGCCGCCGCCGACCCCCTCTGCGCTTTGTCTTCTCTCGCTCGCCGTCCCCGCCTTTGTCTGCCCCCCGCTCCAACCCCGCGCTCCGCACTCCCGCCCCCCGCGGGCCCCGCGCTCGCCGGCCTCGCGAACCCGGGCGCCCCGTCGGCCCGCTCCGGGCGGAGGCAGGGACAGAGCCCGAGGCCGCGTGCCTCGGGGTGGAGACGAGTTCAGGCTGAGACACTGGGGTCGCGGGACAAATGGCGCTCCGGCGAGGCCCCTGTGGCGGCAAAGGCGAACCGGGCTTCACCTGGGCCTTTTGGTGCCTGGGTTTCCCCTGGTTGGCTCCGAGGGTGCAGGCCCGGCTGCCCGTTTCCGGCCGGCGCTCCGTGGGCCCTGTACCCTGATCGACCCCGCGGGGGCCGCCCCGGGTCCCGCGGCTCCCACGCCTCCTCGGGCCAGGGAGTCCTCCCGCCGCCAGGGGCAGCCCCGCGCGCCTGCTCGGCCGCCGGGAAAGATGACAGCGGTGGCCGGGCACGCGGTCCCGCCAGCCCGGCCTCCAGGCTGCGAGGTACAGCCGGCGCCGCAGGGAGGGCCTCGGACCTCTGTTCAAATCCCCTTCCGCCGCCCGCTCACCGCGGGATCGGCCTGCACGAAGGCCCTTAGCACTGTTTCCTGCGACCCCCAAGACAAGGGGCCCGGGAAGCGACTGCATTTAGTATCCCACAACATTCGTCCTCGGAAGTCTGGCGTTTCTGTGGCCAGATTTTGTGGGATCAGTCACCCCCTGGCCCCTGTGGGCACTGTAGACTGTCAGGTGTCAGGGCACCCCCTTCAGGGGAAGAGATCTCCATCCTTAAGACAAGCAAACCTCGGTGCACCCAAACCTCATTTAATATAAGGGAGCGAGGCCTGAAGATTTGAAGTGTTTGGTCCAAGTAATACAGCTGGTGAAGCAGGCTGGGTGAAGCCAGGCCTCCTGACCCCGGCTCTTTACTCCCTGCCCCTCATGCCAAGCCGGCGGACCCCTGCTCCAGCCCACAGCGCAGGTCTGAAGCAGGCACCCACGAGGTAGGTGACCGTCCCTCAGCTGTGCGGGAGACGTGCCCGGCAGCCTCCTGGATGGACCTTTGCTGGGAGGGCGGGGTCCTGCGGGCCCAGGGACTGCAGAGCTCTGCCTGACACCAGGCTGCACGCTGTTCCCTAAACATAGCTCGTTCCCACACTGCAGGAATAGAACCCGAGCGGCCCACACACTGTCAGGGAGCACACGCAGCACCTCCGCACCAGGCAGGGGAGGGCGAGGCAGCAGGCTTCCCCGGCCCCCAGCTGCTCTCTGGGCTCACTCAGCAGCCCATGCCCACGGCCCACGCTGCGCTTCACTTTTCTCCTCTCCAGAGCGTTTGTGTTTGGGTTGAGCTGCAGGCCCGAGGACTCCCTGGATGGGTGAGAAACTTCTAAAACTGTTCACGTGTACCTTTCCGGGCCAGGTTTCCTGCCATCAGGTTCTCAAAGGGGCCGCAATAATTTAAAAAGGGTGAAGCCCTCGGGACATAAGGAGCAGGGCTGGGCTGCCGTTGGGGAAGGTCAGGTAGGCTTGACCCTGAGGCCCCCTTGCCCTGCCCAGGTCCAGTCTGTGGGCTGAACTGCAGGGAGCTGCTGAAGTCAGCAGTTTGGTTTAAGAATGAGCTGACAAGCAAGGTGAAGAAAGCAGTTTACAAAGAAAACCAGCTGATAATGTTAGGAAAGGGGAACTTGAGGTTTAAAGAAGAAATAAAGAGCTGGGCAGGGGAGAGAAGAGTTGGAAATAAATGTGACCTGACCTCACACTTCATTTCAGGCCTCCCCACCCCACCTCATGGTTGGGGTCATTCCTTCACATCCACCCCTGTAACTGCCAAAGGAAGAGGTTTTTTGTGTGTTTTTTTTAAACTGATGTTACCATAGCGGAGGAAAGGGAGAGCATTTGATGCTGCAAAGCAGCTTCAGGGAAGAGGGAGGGGCGCTTCCTTAATCTGACATTTGAAGGGCCTCACCCAGTGCAGGGCACCTCACCCCTGAGGGACTGGCAGGGGGGAAGGTGCCCAGCTGGTGCACATGCAGGCTAAGAAGCACCATGAAAGCCAGGTTAGAATCATCCCCTGGCCCGGCCTCTATGGCTGCCAGCCAGGATGACAGGGCAGGGGGTTGGGCTGGTGCTTAGGTTACCTGCTCTTTGGGTATTAGTTCCAGTGGTAAGGAGACACCACAAGTCATGTTACAAAATAACCCCCTCCACCTCCTTACCTGCCAAAGGTGCGTGTCCTTAGTCTGGACTCCTGGTGGTCCCACCCTCAGAGGGGCTGGTCTCCAGCACCAAGTCCTTTCCAGCCCCGAAATGTTTAGATGGTTACAGGCTAAAATGAACAGTCTCTAATTTTCAGATAGTTAAGAGACAAAAATCTATTATGGGTTGTAAAAAAATTGGTGTGTTGTGAGGCTGTCTACTAATGAAAAGTCAGAGCTGTGCTTCCGTAAGCACTTGTGGGACCGCTCTTGGGTGGCAGGGCCCGGGTGGCAGGAGACATGTCTGAGCCTGTGTGGGCCATACACAACGATGCACTCCCCAATGGGCTCTCTGAAAATTTTAATTTGTTCTGACAATAAAACTAACACGGTGTAAGGACTGAAGCCCTCTGGCTAGGCAAGACATTAGGACCCTTGAGAGAAAGCACCACGGCAGCGCAGGAGGCGGAGATGGACTCCTGTGGGAAAGGAATGCACGACACACATGAACTATGGAGGAAGGGCGCAGCGATAACAACCGTCGGGACAAACTGCCCTAGCCTTCACCGTAAAAAGAAAAATCAACACCCTTCCCCCCAGTTGTTAGGGAGAGGTCAGAGGGAGGGGGCACAGGTTGCTTATTGCTTGCCTCTCCATGGGCCCACAGGATCTGGGAACACTGGAAAAGAATGGAATTTGGCTGGTAGGAGAGCATGAGTGGGAAGAGGAAGTCACACAGTTCTCTGTGTCAATGAGTCAAAACCCTGGACTTGAACTTCAGCCCCCAGGGCCAGGATAGCATCTCTTCCTTCTGAAGAGGTCATTGAATTCCCAGGACTGGGAATATCCGCTTTCTGGCCAATCCGGATCCCTGGTTGGGGTCTCAGAAGCCTTGGAGCAGTAAAAAAAAGTTTCTCTCTGGGAATTTCTTTCCCCACCAGCAAGCAGGCAACTCTCCTGGCAGAAAAGTCCTTTCTACCCAATCTGCACCCCAGAGGGTGGGAATGTGGCCAGCCCTCAGGAAGGGCCCGGAGGCTGACACGTCCCTCCCGTGCTGGAAAATGTGCACCTTCTTCAGAGGCTCAGAACTCCCAGTCGTCCACCTCCAGCTCTTCCAGGTTTGTTACTAGGCCGAAGATCCCACTGTGACCCTGAGACTGGCTGCCCTCAAAATTGGTGGTGGGGGTGACAGGCCGAAGTAACTCAGGCAAAGCTTCTGAGGCTCTTCGCTTGATCTGGAGGAGGAAAGGTGGGGGGGGGGGGGGGGGGGGCTGTGATCCTGCTGCTCTGGTCCCAGGACATCCTGAGGCAAGGAACCATGGCCTGTGACAGATGGGCCTTTGGAGTCAAGAGCTTCTCTAAGAGGAAGGAGCAGCACCTTTAAGGGGCTTCAGAAATGGTCATTTCTCTGATTCAAAGGGAGGAGAAGAGAATGCCTAAAGACCCCAAAGCTAAGGGTGTTGGGGGAGTCAGAACCATAGGAAGAAAACGGAGCCTCAGCAAAGTGCTACTGTACCTGCTTGAAAAAAGAATGGCTCAGGAGGGTGCTGGCACTTGGTCTGCAGAGAAAGGGGAAGAGAGACCAGCATCACCCTGTGCCCCAGATTTCCAAAATCCTGCTGCTTATACCTCACCCTCAAGTGCCCCTCTGCTTCCTCCCTCAGCTCAGCCAGCAAAGCAGCCAGAGCTACTCAGCCTGGCTTCTTAGCAAACCCTCAGGCGAACCCCTCTGTCTGTGGGGCTTGGACTCCTCCCGGGAACCCTTACAGGACAGATGCACCCTCTCAAACCCTTAAACCCCGAGCCCACCTGCTCCCTGGAAAGCCCAACCCCAGCGGAAACACCTGACATCCGGGTTGCGCTGAAGGCACTGCTCCACAAAGTGGTGGAAGTGGGAGGAGAAGGTGCGGTGGTAGGGGTGGGATAGCGAGTCTCCGTTGGAGGTCCTGGGGGTGCTGGTCGTCAGGCTGTCACTCAGGCCAGAGTTGGCCGCTGAGCGTGAGGTGCTCATGGTCAGCTCCTCGGCGGGGATGGTGCTGGTGTCCAACAGGCAGGGTACTGTGCCGTTGAGCTTCTCCAGCAGCATCTGTGGGGGACAGACCAGGACTGGGCTGGAGGCTGGGAGACCTATAGAACTTCTTCACAAATACACTTTTCCCCAAATACACATGTGATTTGGGGGGAGTACAGAAAAGACAGAAGTAGAATAAGTAACTTTTCCAAAGGAATGCTTGGCAGCCACACCCTAGCTAGGCCAAATTTTTGCAGAGGGACAGCAAAAAAGGACCCCCTTCAACGTGACTGCAAGGAAGGGGCTCACAGTCTCCTCCTGTTTATAGGCATCAGATCCTTTTAACTGTAGAGCCCTCAACCTCGGGTGAAGGCAGCAGCCAGCAGGCTTTCTTTGAAGCCCAGCCCCAATTTGCCAAGCCCAGGTGGGTCTGATGGGGCCCATTAGCAGCACCTGCAGCACCGCATCCTGGGCTGGTGCTGGCGGGCTGCACAGGAGCAGCACAGGCCAAGCTTGGACAGCTATTTGAAAGCCCCTCAGACTTAGCACATGTAAAACCCACCCCATCTTGGAGATCTCTGTCTAAGACCCTGTGGATTGCTCTGTCCAACCCAGAAACCTGGAAATCTCTTTCAAGCTGCAGTAGTATGGTGGCCACTTAGTATATGTGCTATTTATATTTAAACTAGAGGCCCGGTGCATGAAATTCATGCACGAGTAGGGCCCCTAGGCCTGGCTGGCAATCAGGGCCAATCAGGGCCTTCTGGCTGCCAGCCAGGGCCTCCCTTCCCAGGCTGCTGGCTAGGGCCTTCCTTCCGTCTGCCTTCCTTCATTCTATGCCACCTCCTGGTCGTCAGTGCACATCACAGCGAGCAATCAGTCTCCCGGTCAAACTCCCGAGGGGACACTTGGCATATTAGCCTTTTAGATATATAGATATATGTAGATGAATTTAAATATAATTAGGTTTAAAACTCAGTTCCTCAGTGTGACTGGCCACATTTTAAGTAACAGCCACAAGTGGCTAGTGGCTACCATACTGGACAGTGCAGATATAGAACATTTGGGTCATCTCAGAAAGTTCTATTGGACCATGCTGTTCTGGATCTGTACCTCTTATTCACCTTAAAGAGCCTTTTAACTCTTCCCTGAGCATCTTTCTGTCAGTGTCTGTCTGAAGTTTTCTAGATTCCTAACCTAGATTTCCACACCTTCCTGATCTCGCAGATCTAACCCACCTGCTAGAGTGAGCTTCCTCAAATATAGGTCTGATGCTATCTGTGCTTAAAAGCCTTCAGTGAGTTTCCACAAGCTTTGCAAGAGGAACCAGGTGTTCTGACGTGGCATACAAAGCCCTTCATGATCGGCCCTAGCTTCTCCTCTAGCCACATCACCTAGCGCCCATGCCCAGATGCACCTGTACTTAGGCTATTTACCACTACTTGCTATTGCCCAGATCCTGTTCCCCTGGGCCCCCTGCTCTGCAGAGTTCCCCTTTGGCCATTCTCTAGCTGCCCTCCTCCCCACAGGGTGAGCAGGATGTGGGTTCAAGGAAGAGGCTCACTCAGAACTTGTAATGCACCCCCACTCCCTACCAGTTCTCACGTTCCAGGTACTGGGGACCCAGGCAATCTGCCTCAGTGACCCAAGACCAATTCTTGGACTTGATAAAGCCTGGCTTGATAGGCCTCTTCCGTGGGTCTACCTCCCAAGGGTTGACTATGCCCCTGGCTGGGTATGCCTAGGAGTGGCCAAAGGCAGTTATTATAAGTGGCATGAAGAGAGGTCTGAGAATCCTGAATTCCATGTATATTTATCAAGGTAGGAGGACAACGTGTTTTATACAGTTATAGACGTGTGAGCTTGACTTACACATATTAAAGGCATCTGGTCAGTGGGCCTCCTTTCCACCCGTTCCAGCCCTGCAGTTGTTAGCAGTGGGCCTGCTCCTGAGCTCCCCTCCCCTGGTTTCCATTTGCACAGCAGTTACCACACAGAAGCAAACAGTTACACAACCATATTCCTGGGTGGGGCTCTTGAAGGAAAGGCCTGTCTTTCACCCGAGTACCTCTGGCCGGATCCTGTGTGGTGGGTAATCAACAAGCATCTGTGGAAGGCAGGCAGGCAAGAAGGAAAGCACTGGGGTGCAGGCTCACCTGGGTGGCAGGCATGTCCTTAAAGGGGACATGACCGTTGGCCAGCTCACAAGCTGTGATTCCCACACTGTAGATGTCAGACTTGGCATCATAACCCTGCAGATTCTAAGTCAGGAGGAAAAAGCCACATATCACTCCATTTGTAGCCTTGGTCATTATTCTTAGAGGAAGAACGGGGTGGAGCTATCACTGAGGAGAGGGAAAGAATGCTTCTCCCCAAATCCGGGCCAGCTGCGAAGACTCTCCTTGCCCACACCACAAAGAGCAGCTGCTAGCTGAGAAGGAAGGACTGTTTGAAATAAGCAGGAAGTGTGAGCCCCAGGCTCCAGCTTAGTACAGAGATGGAGAGAACACCAGATGCTCACTTCCCACGAGATGCGGAGATCTCTGAAGGGAGTGGAAATAGCATGAAGCAGTTTGGGACCCCACAGAGGGGTACCTACTAGTACTCCATCTGCCGGGAGCACGTCATTGCCATGCGAGGGGCCTTCCAGGTCTACCTGCCAAAAGGAAAGCCTCCCTCCAGGAGCCCTTACTGCACTCGGAGGCAGAGAGCACCCCCTCCCAGGCTCCTGGGGACCCAGTACAGACCTGCTGGAGGACCTCCGGGCTGAGCCAAGGCAGAACCTTGATACTGTACTTGGGAAAATCGTGGACCACCCGCTGCCGCTGCCCGTGGCTGATCATGCTGAGGTTGCTGCGTAAACCAGACAGGTAGACCTTCCCATCCATGGAGATGAGAATGTGGCTGGCTTTGACACTCCTGTGGGGGTGAGGGGAGGCAGGTGGTGGGAGGAGGGTGTCACGGGACAGCAGGAGCCCCTCACACTGCAAACCTTTGGTCTTTACATGCTAGATCCAGTCAGTTCTCTCCCCGGCAGCGTGTGTGTGTATTATACATGCATATACATATTATATACACAAATACATGCTTTTGTGAAAAGTTTCAAACATTCCCCCAAAAGAAAAAATAAGCATGACCCCACTTACACATCACCAAATTTTTGTTTAAAGTTCTTTTATGCTCACAGATCACTGCTTCCCCCACCACCTGCTGCTACTGGCCGGTACTTTTCATTTGTTCTTGTAAAGTGTATCATGGTTTTGTTTGCGTTATGTTCAATTTACCTAATGCTACTGTGATATGCACCCATTCTTCCTTTTCCTCCCAGTGCTGTGTTTTCGAGACCCATTCATGCTGCCATCTGGGGTAGGATCTGACACTTTTACTCATCCATTCTTCCAGCAAGGGACACTCCCACTGTCTCCCACCATGAAGATGAAGGATGTTGCACACAGGTCCCGGCTGGGCCTGTGTGAGGTTTCTTTGGAGTGCACACGAGGCAGCACTGATGGTTCTGTTCCCAGTGACCCTGACTGGCTGTGTCGGGCTGTCGTCTTCCACTATACGGACAGGCAAACCCACCGCCTCACCGCAGTGGGCCTCTCCAGCCTCCAAATATGCCAGTGCCTGGTACGTAAACTCACATCCTCCTGTTTTGCTTTTCTGATTATTGCTCATATGGCTCTTAGCCTTTGAGCTCCCTCTTTTATTAACCTCATATCCTTCAGTCATTTTTCTATTGTTTTGCTATCCTTTTCTTGGTGCTTCACAAGATCGCCTTGCTACTAACCTCCTGTGTGTTTTAGACAAAGCTTACATCTCCCATGCTGTCACCCAGAGAACAGGTCTACTTACCGAACAGGTCTTAACTTCCTTTAAGGTGTCCTTTATTGGAGAGAAATCCTTAATCTTGATATAATCAAACTCACCAATTTTTTGTCTTATGTTTTGTGCTTCTAAAAGATTAGAAGTTCTAAATATTTCCTTACATTTCCTCCTAAGTCTGTAGTTTTACATCGACATAAGGTCTTTGATCCGTCTGAAGAGCTCCTTTGGATGGGGGGTTAGGTAGGGGTCCCATTTTATTATCTTCCCTACAGTGAGCCGCTTTCCTGACACCATCTACTAAGCATTCTGTCTTCTCCCCAGCCTCTTAGCATAGGGCTGACTCTGGGATGCACACACCAGTTTGGGTGCCCCAAGGAAGAAGGCGGAGAGACAGGTGCAGTGGTCCACCTCAGATGTTCCTCTCACCCAATCAATACTTAGGGCCAAGCTGCTCAGTGAAGAGCAAGTCAGCAGCTCCAGCACCGACATGCTGGATGCTCTGCCCACCAGCTCAGAGGCAAGGGCAGAATCCCACGTCTGGCCTCTCTAACTTCAGTCAACATTCCAGTGTTTACTTGAGGGCTCCTGGGCACAGATCCCCACTCCTGTGAAGGGTGAATAGGTCTAAGAATGCACCTGTGTACATATCCCATGTGGTGGATGTAGTCAAGGGCCTTGAGCACCCCCTGCAGGATGTAAGCAATGGCCAGTTCGTTCATGCCATCCATGAAGTGAGTACAGATGAGATCCTTTGCAGAACCTGAAGAACAGAATTATGGGGAAGTAGGGAAGGGTAACAGAGAAAAAATACAGCATGTAAGCCAGCTGGCAACAGATTCTTAGAATTCCCCTCTGCTGGGAGCCCTTTCCCACTCACCGTATGCCATGAATGGCGTGACAACCCATAGCTCATTGTCTGCAATAAAGGTGGCTCGATAGGGCAGGATATTGGGATGACTGAAGAGTTTAGACACATGAAGCTCCCCCTGAAACCAATGGTAACTGAAGTCAGAATCAAGGGGCACAAGGAATGACACTCAACAGGAAGGTGGCAGCATGAATAAGATGAATGCTCTTCTGAGAGTCCTGGGAGCAGCAGGAGCCTAAGCAGGTGCCCTCTGGAGTGAGGGACACCAGGCTCTGCTCTCTCTGCCAGCTTCTGCCTATGTTTGGCTCTGCCAGCCAATGAGAGGGCCTCCAGAAACAATTCCTGCCAACAGGGAAACTACTAATAGCAGTTCCCCACCATGGAGGCTATGAAAACAAACTTGATTGAAAATTTCTGAAGTTCTAAGCTCAACTTCAAGGGCCAAGGCACAGAACTCCTCTTTAAGATAGAAAAACAAGAAACGTTTTCCTATTGTTAAGGAACAAACAACAACTACTAAACATTGGAAGCTATTTCTCCAATTAACCTCAGATTGAGAGATCCCTTCCTTAGAAGCAGCTATAGAAAGTGTCAGACCTACGAAATTTTAAAATAAATTTGGACAAAAGATGTTAACAAAAAATGGACAAGAGGACTATAGAAACTCTAGGGTCCCGGCCTGTGGAAGGTGAGCTAAGGCCACAGAGACAGTACCTCCTGCCTGTCCATTGCTCTATAGAATTAGAATCTGGAAGTCCATCATGCTCTAGAACAAAGTCAGATATGTATGTTTTTTCCCAAATAACTCAGTCAGGACTGATGTTCTGTCACATCCTCAGATCCGCAAACCTGCGCCAAGCCTGTGGACCAGGATTATAGCACTGTTAGATGAGCATGATTTCAGAAGAGCATTGTACACGACGAAGGGAAAGGGTGCCACTACCTGTACTGAAAATACACTGACCCAGGCCCGGAATCGAGGAGTTCTCAGGGCAAGCCTTCATCAGCCAAGGAGAACTCGGTCCCCAGTCAGTTATTAGACCTCTGGTCTCTCCAGTTAAATGAGAGGGTAGCTACTTGCTTCTTTAATAGAAAGGAGTCTCAGGCAAATAGGGTACTAAAAGCAGGAGATGGCCTAGCCTCTCTGAATAATAAATAAATGAGGCAGGAAGGAGTCCTTGGAGAAGAGGGGAATATAGATTGGGCTGGGCAGCATTACGGAATCCTTAGTGCCAAATGCCAAGGTTCTTCACGGAGAGCTTCCGTAGCTGATCGACTTGGTCTACCTTCATTTCCTGCCAGCTGCTTTCAGAAGATGGAGGTAAGAGATGCCTTGTAATTACTACTGGAGCAAAGAGCCCACCCTCCAAGTGTCATATCCACATTCTTTTTTTTTTTTTACCTGCAAGAACGTCACCATCTCATTGGAACAAGCTTCTAGGTTAATCCTTCGTACCGTCACATACTCTCCCGTTGGTTTGTACCTTGCTAGATTCACTGTCATCAGGTCCTCAAATCCTTTGCCTAAAAGAACAGAGGGATGCCATAAGCAAGGTCAACAACAGCAAAGGTTTTCCTCTTCCTTCAAGAAACTTGATTTCAAAAGAAAATGCAAGTTAAAACTTGCACTACTGTTACTTTCGTGGCTGACAGTTCTTGATTCTTCTCCATGTAGTTCCTTCTCAGCCAACCATTCTGGCTGACTCTGGCCCAGAAGTGTTCAGCCAAAAAGAAAAAAGTGTAAGAGCTCCTTTCCTGGGAACATGATCTCCTTTCCCATACTTGGAGAAACAAAACCCAAGAAGACCCAACAAAGCCAGTTCTGTCACTACAGCCCTCTAAGTAGCCGACAGCCTCAGGCACACATTCATGGCGATGCGGGGAAGCTGCAGCTGCCCGCCCCCTGGAGCTCTAAGGTCTTGGCAGTCCCTGGACATTACCTATAATGGTGAGTAGCTCATAACACCCTCCCTCCGGCAGAAAGCTACTCATGATCTCCTGCTTGGAGAAGGATGCTATCGACTCTGAGCTTGCCTCATTGGTCTAAAGAAAAAGAAAAATCAGTTAATAAGAGAAAATTGGGGTGGGAAGGGAGTGGAGAGGTGGTAATTCAGACCCACGAGGAGACTGGCATCTAAACAAGCAGAAATTCTGGCTCTGGTGCCAGCACTCTTTGATGAGGAATGTAAAGTAAAACATCAGGTGTTCAATGTGGCACTATCCACAAATGTGGGTGGGGGACAAGGGCCAGTAACAGCCAGCTATTGTATTTGCTTGTCCTTCCAACAACTAGCTCATTTGCTAAGAACTATAAATTTCTTTTAAAAAAATTTTAAAGTGTTTTTCAGTTACCGTTGACATCCAGTATTATATTAGTTTCAGGTACATAGCATAGTGAACATGATGAAATTCCTACTTGGGGGAAGGATGTGAGGAGAAAGGCACATTTACAGAAGAGAAGGGGGATGGAGAGATGGCAGGCTCTCTTGAGTTTCCTGCTGCATTAGGGTCCTATTTTTAAGGTCCTGACTACAAGATCCCAAAGATCAAACGCTAAACCTTGCTATAGAGAAAATGTGGCCATAAGAAGCCCTCTCTCTAGCAAACCAAGACCTCAGACCAATCAGTCCCTCAGACATTTCTAAGGGAAGCAAGAAAATAGTTAACACACTGGGCTGCGGGCAAGAGATAGCGCTGTCAGGTCTCAGTTATCATCCCAGGTAGCAAAAGTGACCCCATCATTCCTGCCCATTCATGCTGCAAATGACACTGGGTCCCAGCCATTTAGGATGTGGGCATCACACCACTGGCATGTGAGGTAAAGTGCCCAGCAAAATACATGGCAGACTAACAGCTCTTCCTTCAGTTTAATAGGCTCAGTTTCCTTCTTCCAGACCTAAATGTATTTGTATGACTGAAGGACTGTGTATTTTTCTCTCTGAGTATTTTCCTTTCTTTTGGATCCTCTTTCTTTGGACGTGGTCTAACTGAAATGGAGAGCCTCAGGCCAGCTCAGATTTCGTATGCAGACCTCTAGTCAGGAAAAGGACTTTGTGAACTATGAAAGGCCCTTGGCTCAGTGCTAACCAGAAGAGTGTGAGCTGAGCATGTTCTAATATGGCAGAATCTCCTTGTTGGGGATCCCTGATGTTTCAAGTGCACCTGGTTTCAAAACAGTTGATCCAATGTTGAAGGGCTTTTTGGGTAGTTTTTCAGTTCTGCTACTCTGAACTGTGCTACTAGAAACATTTGCATGTGTCTCCTGTTCATATATGCAAGCGTTCCTCTAAAGCTTATACCTAGGATGGAATTGCTGGGTCACAGAGTATATATGAACAATCGACTCTGCGAGATAATGCCAAATTGTTTTCCAAAACGGTTATCCTAACATACACTCCCACCAGCAATGTATGCATGTTCTTGTTGATCCATCTTTTCCTCCCCAACACTTGTATTCAGACTTAACCTTTGCCAGTCTCGTTGTGGGTCTGACTTACATCTCCCTGATTGCTAATGAAGTTGAACATCTTTTCTTTTATTTACTGGCCATGTGGGCTTCTCCAAGGTGAAAGTGCTTTTTTCTATCTCTTGTCCATTTTTCTACTGAGTTGTTTTAATGTGGGATTTCCCCAAAGTTTACACGTCCAACTAAGTGAGCAAATGCAGCACATTCTCTCATGGAGAATCACCAGGCATACCTACATATTCAAGGCTCTGAGAAGTCCTGTGGTAAGGAAACTTGTTCAACTTTGTTCAGCCTAATACTTCCCAAAGGTACTTGTCCACAGAACCCTTTTGTGCCTAACATCTGTTAAATGTTGGGAAAGGTAAGTTGGAAAAGGCTACTTTAAGTAAAACATATGGTGTAACACAAAGAACATAGGCTTAGGGGCCAGCCAGAGGCAGAACTTGAACTCAGGTCTATCACATGTCCTGTGACCCTGGGTAAGTCACTCTAATCTCATGGCATCTCCGCTGTCTCATCAGTGAGTAATTCCCACTTCATAGTGTTGTTGTGACAATGAAAGGAGATACAATATGTAAAGAGCCTAGCACTGCCTGGTTTTCAATAAATGTGAATTCTATTCTTCTCCTCCCTCTTTGGTGTCTGCTTTTTGGTCACTCTCCTGTTCAACAAATAAGATGGAACAGAGAATCCTAAGCAGAGCTTGATCAACAGTTAAGGTTGGTTTGATTTTGGTTTTTACACTTGTGTTTTACCTGTGTTTTCAAATGTTCTGAAATCAAATTCTAGAATCATTTAATAGCCACTGTAGCTTCTTGAAACTACTTTGTCTTCAGAACAATCTGCAGATACTGGTTACTGCATGCTGGGTGCCTCACACAGGCAAGAGAGATAAAAATGGAGTAGCAATTTGAGCAAAAAGCTTAAACCAAGAGCTCTGAAATGACGACTCCCCATTTATTTAGCATTTACGAGCTGCACGCTAAGTTATTCTTGAAGAATCCCATCTTTTTACCATTATACCTCTAACCGTCTGCTCATAGTCTTGCTTTGCAAGTCCTGTGCTCTCAAGTATCAAACTACTCCTCAATTAAATCAGCACCCCCAGTTAACATGAATCCAGGGGATTGCTTTCAGACCCAGCTCCCTCCTCTGGCCTTTGAGTACCCACGTGTTGGACCCTCCCTGCTTCTAGGACTTCACACCAAAGCACCCTCCCTGACTCATTACACCTGTTGCTCAGTCTTAGAAAACTTGCACCAGCTGCCCTACTCCTACCCCTGCTGTTTTCTCATGGCTGGTTGCTCCTTATTACTGAGGTCTTGACTTAAATGTCATTTATTCATTGAAGACTCTGTCCAGCTAAAGCAAAATAGGCTCCTAGTCACTTCATTATCTTTCTTTCCTTTCTTCATAGTAGGAATCGCTGCAGTTTATTTACCTATTGCCCGTCTCTCTACTACAGTGGTCCTCAACCTTCCTGATGCCGCGACCCTTTAATACAGTTCCTCATGTTGTGGTGACCCCCAACCATAAAATTATTTTCGTTGCTACTTCATAACTGTAATTTTGCTACCGTTAATGAATCGTAATGTAAATATCTGTGTTTTCTGATGGTCTTAGGCTCTACAGCAGCAGGGTCGCCTAAGAGACCATCGGAAAACACAGATATTTACATTACGATTCATTAACAGTAGCAAAATTACAGTTATGAAGTAGCCACAAAAATAACTTTATGGTTGTGGGTCACCACAACATGAGGAACTGTATTAAAGGGTCGTGGCATCAGGAAGGTTGATAACCACTGCTCTACTAGGATGCAGGCTCCACGCAGGCATGGACCTGGTCTGTCTTGCTCACTGATGTCTTATTCCCCAACACCTACAACGGTGCAGGCACTGTATATGGAGAGCCTCAGGCCAGCTCCTATTCAGTATGCTGGTCAAATACAACAATGCTAGAACACACTTAAAAAATCATTTAAACAAAGTTTGAACTGAGGAGGTTTTCTGCCCATGACCTCATCATTCCCACCGGCTGAAAAGGAGAGCAGGGTAAAGGTGCCAGTCAGTTCCATTGGAGACAGGGCTCAATACAAGAACCTATACCGGAAGTGCCAGCCCTCATACAACAGGTCCACTAGGGGCACGTTGTAGATCAGAATCTGTACCTGCATGTGAGAAAGTACAGCAGCTCCTCAAAGAACATTGTTTCATTCAGTGTTGTTTCATTATAACATTGATGAGATGCTGTACGAACTTAACTCTTGTGTTTATCAATTAGCCTATGGTAATGTGTTGTTTCTCTTAAAATTGCAGAAGTTGTTGACAATGTTAAGTGAGGACCTACTGTACTGCCTGTGTTAGCAGGTAACAGTATGGTCCCAAAGAGAACAAATCTAGGGCTACTTTGAAGTTCTTCTCTGATCTCCAGGAAAACTCCTTAATGTTTTTCTAATTTGAAAGAGACTACAAAGTATAGCTGGAGTCCTGAGATTAAAATACTTATTACATACATTTTAAATAACTCCCTTTGGAAAACGATAGATACTTTTTTATTACCCAAGTCCCTCTTCCTTGCTAGGAGTGCATATAAAACAACTGCTACCCTACGCTACACTCTGAAGACACACACTTGTTGAGTCTAGGTAGGAATGATTCATTAAACTACTGATGTGAATAGTTAATAACTTGACAAGTATTTGTACTATCTTTTTGACTATAGAAAACTCCTCAAAGTGTTCGTTTTAGAAAACAAAATTCTGTAGATACTGGGAATATGAGTTCTTGGGCAATCTGCAATTGCATGAAATGAACTAGCTTAGTGGTTGCTGTGGTCCCTCGACCGCTCTGTCCCCAGCCCACTGGGAACGGCACTGCATTGAGGCTTTCTGCTTTGTGGAGGTCCTGTAGGTTTGAGCGCAGAGAGAAAGCAACCTTACTTAGGAAAGCAAAGGCGGTATTTTGAAAGGAAGAGGTCTGGTCTGATATTGCCTCATTATGGTGTTTCAGATTTAGAAAAGGTCAAAATTCAGATGAAAAAGATGAAATACTTAGTCCATTTTCTTTAAACACAGCATGGCATGGGTTTATTCGTGTAATGCATAATCTCAAGTTGCCTAGAGAAAGAAACTGATTCTAGCAAAGCCTAGTCTTAGTTCCCCCATCATGAAAAGCAATTTTTTCACTTTGAAACATTTAAAAACTACATAAGCTACTGATATCCAGAAATGACCATAACATAACTTTGTTTAAAGAGTTCAGAACAAAATACAATACAGCACACAAAGACAATACTGCTACCAAATGAACACATTCAATCACAGGTTTCACACAGGATAGCTTTTTGGTGTAACATCAACAGCTGTGAAAATATAAGTATTATATATAATTGGCACTGCATTCTGGAAAAACACCTAACTGAGCTATAGAAAACATGTTTGGTCTCCTGATTGGGCAATATTTGGATCTGAGAGAGAGGTGCTTACCCCTAGCTAGCAGACTAAGTAAGCACAGCCAAAGCTTTACTCAAAATTCCTAGTCAACATCATCATCCTTTACTTGACTGGGGCTGCTTGCAAAGGTGCACGTCTGTCATCTGGAAAGAGCAGGAAGTCGCCCTGGCTGGTGTGGCTCAGTTGGATTGTCGTTCCATGTACCTAAAGGTTGCAGGTTTGATTCCCGGTCAGGGTACATGCCTGGATTGCAGGCTTGGCCCTTGGTTGAGGATCATGTGAGAGGCAGCCGTTCGATGTTTCTCTCTCCCTCTTCCTCTCCCTTTCTCTCTTTCTAGAATCAATAAAAATAAATAAATAAATAAAACAAATAAATAAATAAATGTAGGAAGTCTATTTAGAAAAGGCTTCTTACACTCTCTCTGATTCACATTATCAAAAATAGCTTAGTACACCATGTGCATTGGGTGTTATTTCCTTAGGTAAAATAAGCTAGGAGAGTTGGAAGCAGGGCAAGTCTTGTAGCTTTAGCTAATAATGAAAAATGCATTTTCTGTTTTATAGTTTTTAATTTGGGTTGTTTTTGTTGTTGTTTTTTCAGGTAGGAGATTTGAGGTCTTGCCTTACAATCTAGACAGGCATCAATGTCATCTCTGTGTACTAACATCTATTATTAATAAACTAAGGATGGAAAATGTAATACCGCTAGCCACCAAAAGGTAACCACCTTTCAGACTGTTGAAACGTTCTCCTTTTCTGGAGGGGTGGTGGGTGACTAGGAGGGTTGGTAAGGGGAGGAGACCTTAATCCCCAGGAGAGAGGCAAAAAGTGCCTGAGGATTTTTTTTTTTTCTGTTTTCAAAGTCTTTCCAGGGTGAAACCTGAATCTCTACAAGTGAAAGAATTACACTTAAAATAAAGCTCAATGACAGATAAGCAGAAACATAAAATGATAAGCCAACAAAACATATGAATTTCCACAAGAAGTCATCTCCATGCAGCAGCCACAGTGGTAGAGCCTAGAAAGTCACTTACTTTTCTCCGAGTGTCACCCGGAGGCTGCTCTGGAGTAGAGAAATGGGTTGTTGGCATTTTGTTTTTTAGTAGAAGACACACCCACATTCAGAACAGCAACTATTGCACTTAGGACTACATTTATTAATAGAAAACACTTAAGAGTCATTACAGCAAAAAGTGCCTGCAGTGCTACATATAAACACACACACACACACACACACACACACACACAGTAAAAATGCTGCAGATAAGATGGGGTTTTACAATGAATCTATAGCTTGACTAGGGAACTATTCTATGGGTATATTTTACTGAATATAACTCAACTGCTATAATTCTGGTCATACATTGACTTTTCATCAGCATATAATGTTACTTTCAGAAACCTGGTTTCAGAGTCTAACACTGTGACCAAACAATTCATTATAAAGTTAGAGTGTTGGCTGGCTATTTCCCAGGGAGTGCAGGACTAGAAAACAGGTTTTCTAAAAAAAAGTTTTAATACAGCAACACGTGTATGTGGGACCATTACCCAATTAGATTCTCTAGTCAGACATTCTATTCTGAATGCAAATAGAGCAAAGGCTTTGGAGCCCTCCGATGCTTTTGGTGAAAACGAAGAAAGCAAAAGACAACTGAAACAACTTCTGCTCTTAAAGTGGACAGATTATGTATCTGTGCTTTTGATTTTGTCCATTCTGTAAAAGTGATAAAAATAGTCAAAGCAAGATTTTTAACTCTAAAGTATTGGAATGCATTTCCAAATATTTTGAATTAGAAATTATAACATCCAACTGTGCTAGCGGAGAGTGGCTGCAGAGTCAATCAGCCTCAATTTATCAAAATAATGTGTATATATTTTTGTCTTGGACATCAGTTTTCTGGTATACAAATGGCAGGAGCAGTTGCTTAAGACGGTCTGCCAAAGGTGACTAGATTAAAGGAAATCAAACCCAGTCTTCCAGAGTGGAGGGCAAATTCCAAGTTGTACAAAGCTTGGTAACATACTTCATCAAGCTGTAAACAACATACAGAAGAATCTCTTCACCCGCCTCAGATCAGAGACCAGGGAACTGTCAAAAGATGGCCAGAGATCCTACACTGAAACCAAAATCCATAAATTCAATTCACACACACTGGAATATTTTAAACTAATTGATTATACACTGGATTCCCAATTCCATTTCCATCAATGCCAGTGTTTACTTTTAAACCATTGTATCCCCATTAGTGATGGGGAGAAATTGAGAATAGGACCAGAATGTAGTATTTCTGTTCCGTTAGCCTTTCCTTTATTGTACAGCTAATTTTTGTTCTTTATAAGGAACATAAAAATAACTCCTCATTTTTCGGAACTCTCATTTATCTAAAACACAATCATTTGACAAAGTGGATGAAAAATACTGCTCCAGAAGTTTGTTGAGTGGCATTAGGGAAAATAAGTTCATAGGGATCCCCTATAACTAACAAGTTTGAGTTTTCAATTACTTAGGCCTATTGGAAGTATTCTGGATCAATCACCCAATACATTCAATCTGATAACCTGTTTCTTTAGCTACAGATGCCGAAGAGAGTATCTTGGTGTTCAGACACAAAGAATGCGGCCCTACTACTATTATTTTTATAGAAAAGTATTTTATTTACTGTAAATTAAGGTCGCAGTTCCCCAAATGGCTCAATTTGAAAATAGCCACAGGAAAATGCCTTGCCTGTTAAATCTCCAAGTTGCAAACCTAACTTACTTCTGAAATCAGCATTTAGGTTTTCCAATAAGAGGTTAATATTTTTGTCCTGACGGACTTTTTCCCTAGTTCTCTTAAGTCTCATAATTTCTACAATGAAAAGATGAGTCAAGTAGACTGACCAGTAAAACCAGGACTTTCATACCATTGCTACCTTCATCCTAACTATAATTTTACTTTTAAAATCTTCAAAGCTAGCAACTTTTAAACACTTATATTTTCCTTTAAGAATATATATTTCAATTGGACAAATACTTAGAAGAAATGCATGTGCCTTTGAGTAAATACTGGCTTTCTAATAATCAAGACTGGCTAATGACAACTGCCAGATTAGTCCTCAAGTTTTTGGGAAACCATGGATTCAAAAGGAGCCAAATAAATATAGCAACTACAGTGTACACTTCCCTTAGAATTGTTAATTTCTGCGAATTGATTTAGTCAACAAAAGAGCAGTGAGATTTACCCTAAAGCGATGGCTACATGCCGTACTGTACTTACCTCCAAACAGTTCCAAATCTCTTAAGCCCTCAACAATGAACTTTTCCGACACCCACCGCTAAAGAGGAAAACCCCAAAGAGAATTAGTATTTCTTCCAAACCACAAAAAATTAACTATCAGCCGTTAGAGAGACAAACAAAACACAACTACAAACACAGAATCATGCATTACAGTTAAGATACATTTTTATGGAAAAGTTTTGAAAAGAATCTTGGCTTTAACGGCAGAAAACAATAGATGAATTCCTTTCTCTATTCCTCTTTGCCTAATTTGACGAATCATTCTTAAATCTGGCAGACTGAGAAAAACCCAGTACTGGCTCTGATAATGAAGAATGTTTTTCTCCGTTCTATATGTAAAACAGCCTTTTGGATCCACCTTACTCATTCCATGGCTACCTAGTACAGATGCTCAGGACCATGAATGCCAATTTGAAAATTACTACTAGAATCCACAATATAGAATATAGGAATGAAACAGAAGTTTTTCACAAGCCTCTATTAGTTTGTAAAAGAAAATTGCAAGCTGCATATCCTTCATCCATTAGGATCTCTAAAGTCATCGCTGCTTACATTTGCTACCAAATGCTACCCCATTACAAGGATGGAACTAGCATGACCAATCTATGGTTCACTTTACTGGCCTATTTCAACCAAGTATTGGGTTTCCACATACTGATCAGTGGTCTGGTTTCACCTGTATCAGACTGGGTTGAAATAGAAAAGAAGCTCACATTTAAAAGCAATGGAATCAAGGTTGTATTTCACATAAGGACTGGTGTTAAAGTTTGGCTTGGATACATTCTTTCCACTGGAGAGAATCTGTTTTTCCTCTCAGCTGACAGTGAAGCTTACTCTTTACAATGTAAATTGTTCTTATATATATATAAACATAAGAAAAAAGATTAAGCAACATTCAGAAATAAGCTGCATAATATGAATTATAAATTGGAACTATAACATCATTCTCTCGCCTTCTCCAAATTAGATTTTTTTCCTAATTAAAAAAACACAACACTATCAATTAAAAAACACTTGATATTAAAAAATCACATATACTGTGCCACAAGATAGTTAGTAAAAATAAACTATCACTTTAATATTTAAAGAAAGTGATATACTCATAATGTATCATACCATTTATATATTGTTGCAAGATTTTAAAATAATTACTATTGCATTCAGAAATTAAATACTTGATAAAAAATAAAATACACTCTTTTATGAAATCATGGTAGCTCTTAAAGAGGCTAAATCCAGTATTCATTCTCAAGGTCATTTTAGCTGATGAAGTTTTCAGGTATAATAAAATTTTTCACGTTAAGAGTTTTCAGTTAAAACCTATGATTATATTTAGAAAAAAGTGTTCCAAGGATTACAATTTGATACGGATTTTTCAAATACACAAACTTGCTGAAAATACATAGGAAATGGGCAGATCGTTAGTGGTTACATACCTACACTTTCAACTCATTTAATGTTGAATAACGGATATTCACAAAATACACCACCTTGTTTCTTCTCTATCAGACACGCTGGTGGGTGTATTCTGTGTCTCTGGTCAGCCTCTGCCTGCAAGCTCTTTTCTCTGGAGTGGAGGCTGCTATACCTGCTTTACTTCCCACATCCCTCACTTCTGCATGATTCTGAACGTCACATAACAAACCACCTACGGTACTGCCAAAACACTTTGCTCTTCAGAAAATAAAAACAGTAAAGACAGAAGAATAGAAACACTCACCCTAATTCGCTCTGGTTTACTTACAAGAAAAGACATGAGTTCCTAATGTGTAGGCCAATTTCAATTTCAAAAATTTAAACCTAAAAGGAAAATAAAAACAGGTTGAGTTAGTCAAATCTCCTTTTGTAGAAATATCTATTGATGAATAAAAACTTACTGCAAATCTACCATTCAAAACACTGTACTAAACATATAAATTGTAGATTCCAAAGATTTGCTTAGAGAAACTTTCAGTGACAATCGACCTGGATGTACTTTGGCCAAGTACAATCTGAAATACTGCAACCTCTATAAGAAAGAAATTTATTATATTGTTTTCTTCTTTAATGTTTAAACTTCTCTTGGCTCAATCCCCACTGAATCCTTCCCAGAAGTAATTATCTTCTATTCATGATGTTTAACATCATCATTTTTAAAAAATTAATATTTTTATTAATCTTTTTACAGAGAGAGAGGAAGGGAGAGGGCAAGAGACAGAAACATCGATGTGAGAATGAAATATTGATTGGCTGCCTCCTGCATGCCCCCTACTGGGGATCAAGCCTGTGCAACCCAGCATGTGCCTTGATCAGGAGTCTAACCAGTACCTTACTTTCGGTGCATGTGATGAAGTCCAACCAACTGAGCCACACCAGCCAGGACTCATCATCATTCTAAGTGTGTATATGGCCATGATTTGTCCTTTTAGACATTTATCTTCTAACTTCCTACCATGGTAGATGGAGACTGAGCTCTCCTGTGTCACCTTCTTGCACTCTACTTTCCTGCCTTCGTTCTTCTGATAAAGTTCTGGCACAATTTTTTATTAAATCAGTAGTCCACGTTTACATTACTTTGACTATGCAAACATGATTCACAGCTGGGCAAACAGGTAAAGATGATCATGTCTTCTTTCTTTATAACCATTTAATAATTGCCTCCTTTTTTCACTCTCTTGGTTTCCCATGTAGCTATTAAGTTTTTCCAAATATTTCAACATTTCTGCTATTTGTCTTACCAATATGTTTTTCCATACACTCAAACTCCCCCGGAGAGTGCCTTCCAGGGCCCTCCATCCTCCTGCTGCAATCTGGACAGCTGCTTTCTAGCCCATCTCACTTTTATATTTGAAATGTCCTTGTATTATTTCCTTTTTGTTATTGTTGTCAATCCTCACTCAAGGATATTTTTCCATTTATTTTTTAAGAGAGAATGGAAGAGAGGGAGGGTAGGGAGGGAGAGGGAGAGGAGGGGGGAGAGGGAGAGAGAAACATTGATGTGAGAGAGACACATCAATCGGTTGTCCCCCGTTCAGGGATCAAACCTGCAACCTAGTTATGTGCCCTGACCGGAAATTGACCTGCCTCCTTTTGGCGTATGGGATGACGCTCCAACCAACTGAGCAACCCAGCTAGGGCAATAGGTGTTTCTCTCTTTCTCTTTCTCTCTTTCTCTCTCTCCCCTCCCCCCACCCCCTTCAGCTCTATCTAAAGTCAATGGAAAAATATCTTTAGGTGAGGATTAACAAAAACAAAACCTGTGGATGCCTGGCCCACCTTTAAAAATTTTAAATCAGGAGGTCTGGGGATGCACAAGTAGAAATGGGCAACTCCCTATGGAGTTCTGCAAAGGCAAAGATTACTGGAGCAGAGGTGGATCTGTATAGTTTCATGAAGGGGTGGGGCTTGAGTGAATTCTAAGCATGAAATAGTATGACCTATTGTCTATTGCTTACTTTGTCTTGTCCAGAGGTGTATATATCTCCTAGTTTCTAGAACAGTGCCTACCACATAGCAGGCATACAGTAATATTGAATGACTGACCAAATGTGCTGAGAAGTGTGTCAGCACCTCATGGGGGGTAGTTAGAGAAGCAGAATTCCACATATATGAGAGCAATGAATAAGTCTTATGTGCATGCTAGAGTATGGATTTTATTCAGCAGGCAGAAGAAAGTCACTGTAGGTTTTGAACAGAAAGGGGACAAACACAAAACAGTGGTGTAAGGTAGTGTCACTCAAACTTTATTGTACATGCAAATCACTTGAGGATCTTGTTAAAATGCAGATTTTTATTCAGAAGGTCTGGCGGTTCTAACAAGCTCCTAGACAATGGTAATGTGCTGACCTGTGGACCATCACATTTGAGAAGCCTTGTTCTAAGGAACATAGAAGGAATATTAACCTGAAAAGGGATGGGAAAGGGGGGTGGAGTATAAAAATAACTGAGAAAGGAATGCCAGTTAGAATACAATTTTAGTGGACCATATTTGTGGTGAAAGAGCCTGTGGTAGAGGGAATGTTAAGAAATTGACAGATAGGGGAGAAGAAAAGTTAATATATTTAGTTAGTAAGGACACCATAAGTTATCTAGCTCATCCTGCACCCTGTGGAGGAATAGATTTTACAAACTCCTGGATATAAGGTTATCTAGCCTCTGCTTGAAAATACCCCAGGCCAGAGACTCGCCACCTTATCCGGGAACCCATCCTATCTGTGGGCAACTCTGATGATTGATTTTTGTGTGTGAGCTCAAGTAACTGAAAAGAGTAGTGTGTCAACAACAAAACAGGAAAGCTCAGAGGTGGAAGTGGTTTTGGTGGAAAGATGAGTTCAACTTTTTAAATCATATTTCAATTGAGAAAAGTTATATATTCCAAGAGGAAATATATAGCATTCAGTTAGAAAAGTTAAAACTGATGCTCAACAGAGAGGTCAGAGATGACTACGTGGAGTTCGGAGTTAGGAGCTAAAGCTATACAAGTGACAGGAATTCACTGAAGGAGAAAATGGTGAGAGAAAAGCAGAAGGCTGGGAAGAGCCTTGGGAAAGGTCCATAGTGAGGACATGGCACTTGAAAGACAGGGAGGAAATGGAGCCCAAAGGAAAAACTTTCATAATCCTGCTTTCTGCCTGGCTGGTGTGGCTCAGTGATTGAGCATAGACCTCTGAACCAGAAGGTCATAGTTCGATTCCCAATCAGGGCACATGCCCAGGTTGTGGGTTTGATCCCTAATGTGGGACGTGCAGAAGGCAGCCAATCAATGATTCTCATCATCGATGTTTCTATCTCTCTCTCCTTCTCCCTTCCCCTCTGAAATCAATAAAAATATTTTTTTAAAAAGAAAGAAGAAACATCCTGCTTTCCCTTCAGAACCACCTTCCTCCCCCCAGACCTGTCCCTCTCAGTTGTCCGGTGCTACAGGAAGTCCTCCCTAACTCCCTCCCACCTATGTAGATGTTTGGCCTCTGTATTTTTAATATGTTTTTACTAGAGGCCCAGTGCACGAAATTTGTGCACTGGAAGGGGGGGGGGCCCTCAGTCCAGTCCGTGCCCTCTCCCAGTCTGGGAGCCCTTGGGGGATGTCCTACTGACGACTTAGCCCCGCTCCCCAACTGGCAGTCGGACATACTTAGCACTGCTGTGGCTCCTGCCACTGCCGCTGCACTTGCCAGCCATGAGCCCGGATTCTGGCTGAGCGGTGGTCCCCCTGTGTGAGCACACTGACCACCAGAGGGCAGCTCCTGTGTTGAGCATCTGCCCTCTGGTGGTCAGTGCGCATCATAGAGACCAGTTGTTTTGCCATTCGGTCAATTTGCATATTAGCCTTTTATTACATAGGATTATATAGGATTGATTTTAGACAGGAAGGGAGAGGGAGAGATGGAAACATCAATCAGCCGCCTCCTGCATGCCCCATAATGGGGATCAAGCTGGCAACCTGGGCATGTGCCCTGACCGGAAACCTAACCAGCGACCTTTTGGTGCATGGTCGATGCTCAACCACTGAGCCACACAGGCCAGGCTGGCCTCTGTATTCAACCCTTACACCTATCACACTTTTAATTTCCTTGAGGGTAGGGAATAATCTTGTTCACTGTTGCATTTCCAGGGGCTACTGTGCCCAACACATGATATGGGCACTCCCATATCTGCTAGCTTAATAACAGTAAGAATAAAAGCAGCAGACATTAATGGTGAACTTACTGTGTGCCAGGATCTGTGCTAAAAGCTTCGCAGAGATCAGCTCACAGTAAGTATCATCTTCCCTGTTTTATGGATTTGGAAATTAAGGCTCAGAGAGGTTCAACACCCAGAGTCACACAGGCAAGTGGTAGAGGACTGATTAGATCTGTTCCAATGCCTGCGCCCCAGAAACCTGTCAAGAGATGCCGGGAGACCTGTCAAGACTGTGTGTGCAAAGGTATAATGATGATTGAGAAGGCATCAACTGATTTGACAGTGTTGATGCCCAGGTGACAAATGGTACAGCAAGGAGAATTCATTTATTCATTCTGCCCCCCTCCCTCTTTTTGGTCCTGGTTTTCTAAACTTCCTCCATGTCGGCGGTTACAACTATAAATACAGCATTTGAGCCACAAGACCTCTTAAGAAACCTGGTCAAAGAGTGGGGGAACCGATTTAACTAGCTCAGCCCCGTAACTCCTGGCGGAAGAGGCTCCTGGCCTGAGACAGGTAATCAGATAAGATTCGGTTTCTGCAGCGCTCAGGGAGAAGACACAGCCTTGGGTGTCCCTAGAACATATCAACCCATCCATGAAGCACTGCCTCACGCCGCACATACCTACTGGAAGATGGTTCTATTTCAACAGCTGTTTCCATAAGAAAGGAACCAATTCGAACGGCTTTTCCTCTTTGGGGGATAAAGTTAGGATGTGTTAGGATATCTTGGCGGAAGGCTGGGCAGAGAAGTTAGGTGCCCATCTCCTGAAAACTTGAACTATTTTAGTTAACCACGCCCCTTCCCTCGCGCTCACTTCCCATACCCCCGCCCGCGATCTCCACCCCGAATCTACCGTGGACACTGAAACCTACTTGGAAAACAAGACAATTGGGAGCTCTTTGTTTTGGCTAAGTCTGGGAGTCACCTGAATCTCTGCGCTCACAGAGTCTCGACCCGCTGCCTGTCCAGCCTGGGAAGAGATGGGGATGCGGGAGAGGGGGCGGGAGAGGTAAGCACTAGGATCTGCCCTCTCTTGGCTCGAGTAGGACACATTGAACCTGGGCCCCAAGTTCGCCACCTGTACGTCAGGGGGGCAAGAAGGGGCGGGAAAGCAGGCGCTCGCCTCTCCCGCCCAGTAACTCCGCTCCGGTGTCGCCCCGCCAGGCCCAAGCCTATTCTGCTCTCGGGATGCAACCGCTCACGGCGGGAATGGAGTTGGACTCGGCGAGAGGGGGCCCGGGATGGCCGATCTGACCAAGGCCCGCCCAGAGGAGATGGGATCGGAGCCAGGGAGAGGATGGACTGATGATCCCTGGGCCGCACCAGGCGGCCCGCCAGTCCGGTACCTGGTCCTGGAGTTAGCGAGCAGTCCCGATCGCGCCTCAGCTCCGCCTCCTTAGTTTATGGCCTCGCCACCGCCTGGCCGGTTGCTGGGAGGGAGGGACGCTACGTGCCATGCGCAGTAGAGGGGCCCCGGGAAAGCTGGAGCGCCCCGCCCCGCCCCGCCCCGCCCCGCGCGGGTGGGGAAGCTCCGCCCTCCCCGCTCGGCCCACGCAGGTCGAAAGCTCCGCCTGGTTCCCGGGTCTCCTCCCTCGGGCCGCCCCCACCGGCTCTCGGGTGCGAGTTATCTCGTTCCGCGCAGACCTGCCTGAGAGTGTTCCGTCTCCAATAGAAGGAACCCGAGTTCCCAGGTGGGTGGAAGCCACAAAGACCGAGCCTGTCGATGAGGGCTGCTGGGTCGGAAAAGGGCTCCCCAGAACCTCTTGCCACCGCAGCAGGAAGGAAGTGGGATGATTTCAGTAATGACGGGTTGGGGGGACTACACGGAGTGAGACTAACCAACGCTAGCTGCTGACTGGGCTACTTTGAGAATTTTATTTTCGAGTGGTAGGACTTAAATGGAATCACCTGCCCTACACTTTAGAGAGACAAAAGGGGAGGGAGAGAAAGCACGGGAGAGAAACAATTCGTTGTTCCACTTATGTCCGCATTCATTAGTTGATTCGTGTAGGTGTCCTGACCCGGGATGGAAGCGGCAACCTGCCTATGGGGACCACGCTAACCAACTGAGCTACCCCACCAGGGCACACTTTTTAAAAAATATTTTTATTGATTTCAGATAGGAAGGGAGAGAGAGAAACATCAATGATGAGAATCATTGATGGGCTGCCGCCTGCACGCCCCCCACTGGGGATCAGCCCGCAACCTAGGCATCTATTTGCCCTTGGCCGGAATAGAACCCCGGGACCCTTCAGACCGCAGCCCGACGCTCTATCCACTGAGCCAAATCGGCTAGGGCGAGGGCACACTTTTTTAAAAAGACATAGCAAATGCCCCCTCACTTTGGCCTCTAGGGTAACAAGCTGACAAGTTGCAAAGGGGAAATCCACACTTTCTGTGCTTCAGGTTACTTATCTGTGAAAGGAGGAAAACAGCTCAACTAATGGGACTATCATCTTTATCTTCCCCCCCTGGATCCTTCCTCATCTGCAGCCCTTAGAGATACGCTGTTTGCAGACACCTGTAAGGTTCTCCTTGATGAGGAAGCTAGCCTAAGTCAAGGCAGGCAGGGCTTGAGAAATGTTGAAGCAATCTCAAGAGATGGAACAAATCTTCCTTTTGTGAGTGCGTTTTTTGTTTTGTTTTGTTTTTTTCAGGGATTTACTCCAACTACGGAGTGGGGGGGAGGGTGGGGACGGTTTTTCCAAAATTGGATATATACCCAGAGGTCCTCGGTTCGATTTCCGGTCAGTGAGCAAGGATTCGGGCTTGCCCCCCAGTAGGGGGTGAATAGGAGGCAGCTGATCTAAGTTTCTATCCCTCTCCCTTCCTCTGTCTTTAAAATCAATAAAAACATATTTTTAAAAATATCTAAAAACAATAAGGTTTGAATGCCTTTTATTTTATTTTATATTTTTATTTACTTTTTACAGAGGGAGAGAGATAGTTAGAAACATCGATGAGAGGGAAACATCGATCAGCTGCCTCCTGCACGCCCCCTACTGGGGATGTGCCCGCAACCCAGGTACATGCCCTTGACCGGAATCGAACCTGGGACCCTTCAGTCCGCAGGCCGATGCTCTATCCACTGAGCCAAACTGGTTTTGGCTGAATGCCTTTTATTTAAAAAAATTATTTTGATATTTTATTGATTTTTAGAGAGGGAGAGAGATAGAAACATCAATGAGAGACACATCGCTCACCAAACTCCAGAAACTAAATACTTTTTGCTATTGCTTTAGCAGTCTGTGATAGAAGCCACTACTATGGGTATAATTGTCTCCCCTTACATTTTGAAGGCAGGAACAGTAAAGGAGAATCCAGGATGATAAAGTACCATATTTCACCCTTTCCACCAAAATAGATCGTTGTAGACACTGCTCTAAATAATTTTCACATTGCCCATTTCTATTGGATGAGTGGATTGAGAATACCAGTCAATGTATTTCTTTGATCTAAGACCCATCTGAAGGAAAGAGGTTCACATCTTGACAGGAAAAAGTTCTATTACTAAGGAAACAAAATTATAAACTATTGCCCTGCCCCACAAAAAAAGTCAAATATTGGCAAATAAAGTTAGAGAACTCTGAAAGGATCTGCTTGGTTTCCATTAGGAGAAATAAACACGAGAGTAAAGGAAAAATGCACCACTTGGAAAATAGTCCTGGGTGATTTATTGTTTTGGGAGAGGGTGATTTATTTTTTGGGGGGGGAAGACATCCATTTGTTGTTCCACTTATTTATGCATCCACTGGTTGATTCGTTTATGTGCCCTGACCCTGGATCGAACCCCAACCGTGGTGTATTAGGACATTGCTCTAACCAACTGAGCTATTAAATTTTTTTCAAATTATAAAAGTTTTTTTTAGAAATTTACAAACATAGACGTGAGCCAGTTGGGCTGGGCAGGCTCAGGAAAGAAATTACAGAAGCAAAGAAGAACCCTTGAAGCTGAGGGAAAAGAAAGGTAACACACCTGGGGGAAGAGGGGAATGGGAAAGGTGCTGCCGTGCTTCGGAGAGGGAGAGCAAGAGTGCCACCAACATTGTTTTGAAAATCCTCACCTGAGGATATGTGATATATTCTTTTTTGATTGATTTTTGAAAGAGAGAAAAACATCCACTAGTTGCCTCCTGTTCGCTCCCTTACTGGTGATCAAACCTGAAACCTAAGTATGTGCCCTGACTGGGGATCGAACCCATAACCTTTGGGTGCATGAAACTACACTCCAACCAACTGAGCCACCTGGCTGGGACACACCCCTAACATTTTCACAATGCTATAGTTTAGAAGAGAATTTTACAGATACTATCTCTTGGTGTTGATACACCTGTGAGGTAGGTAGAGAAAATAATTACTATCCTTACTTTGTAGAAGGAAGAACAGAACAGAGACTCAAAGAGGTTAAGGACTTGCCCTAAGTCAAAGGATCTGTTACTGGTTTTGTTGGCACTAAAAGCCAGGTTTTATTTCCCAGTCCAGCGATTGTTTCAGCGTTGCTAAGTGCCCAGGCAATGCAGACAAGATTGGAGAGCTTAGTGGTTTTCCAATGTGTGACAGTTAACATTCTCTCCTCTCTATCCTCTGATTCCTAGAAGATATTGGTGTCCTCTAACTCAAGAGGGGGACTTCAGAGAGAAGCCCATCAATAACAAGTGGAGCTCTAAAAACAGAAATATTTTAAAAATAACTGGCAACAATTAAGGGATTCTTGTCAAGGCCAACTCTTTTGAAGGAAAAGCATTTAAGTGATTTTTACTGAACAGAAAATATGCCTATGGGCTTATACTATTGGAGAGAAACTCGAGAAAAGTAAAGGCGGCACTCTGAGAGTTTTGTCAATGAGTTTAATATATGTCCATAGGTTACCATTCATATGAATGCTTAAATTACAAAATTAGCTGCCATGGCCCAAATGTGTGGGACTTTAAGAAAGCTTTTATTAAAGATAGCTAAGCATATCAATTTTGATCTCTAAAATGTATTTTAAAGGTTTGTAAAACAAGGCTAATTCTAGAATTATATAGTATTGTTTTGTTATTTTTATTTTAATAACTTAATTTCACGTTTAAAAAAATTACATTTGCATCTCCCAGCTGACGCATTTCTGTATTAACTAAGAGAAAAACTCATGTGAAAAGTTTCCATGCATTTCAAAGGCAGCAGCACATTCTGTTTCCACAGCAACTTATTACTGCCTCAGAACACACCCGCACATAAAGCATCAGGAAAAAAATACCCGCCCACCCCTCTCCCACCAAAAAACCCAACCCTTTCCCATCCCCAGCAAAAATTACCTGGTAAAGCAGTGACTTAAAAAAAATGCTTTCTTACTAGGAAGCATTTATAAAATGCAGAAATCTGAACAAGCTAAATGCTCGTGCAGGTGAATGGGCCTCTCCCCCAAGAGTTCGTTTCTCAAGAGCAGGGGTGGGGATCGTCTGGCCCGAGGGTTGTATAAGGCCCATGAAATCATCTGGTCTGGCCTTGCCAGGGATTAGGGATGAGTTAATTCAATGCCTGACCAAATATAGCATGATAATTTAAAAAAATATATTTTTTTATTGATTTTTAGAGAGGGATAGAAACATCAATGATGAGAGAGAATCCTTGATCAGCTGCCTCCTGCACATACCCCCTACGACACTCGGGCACGCGCCCCTGACTAAAATCGAACCTGGGACCCTTCAGTCCATGGGCCGACGCTCTATCCACTGAGCCAAACCGGCTAGGGCAGCATGATAATTTTTAAGTTGATAATTTTGTATGGCCCGAGAATGTTATAAATACCCAAATGGCCCTGGAGAGAAAAAAAGGTTCCCCACCCATGCTCAAGAGGCAGAAAGAACTCTCAATCGTTTAGGAAAGCTCATTTTTTAAAAGTGTATTTATGCATATTCATGGCTATTTCTCTGAAAGAATATACCCAGCCTCAGCCATGGACGAGAAAAGCAGGAGAAGCAAAGGGACACAGCCACAATACAGAGAACTTCCCCATGAACATCCAATAGGGTGAGGCAACCAAGAAGGAAAACATCTGCGACTTCACGTAGACCACGGATCTGCTCTAGGTGAAGCAGGTAATGTTTCATGCATTTAACTCAAGAAAACGTACAACTACTTAAAATACAGCATTCACAATGTCATTAGCTTATGGTATCAAGTAAGGAGAAAACTGTGCTCCTGTACCCATCTGTAGAATTTTCCAGTACATGTCAGTACTCTAAAATCTACAGATATCCTATAATACTGTCATGAGCACCCTCCACCTACAAAACATACAGTAAACTACAGTTTTGAGTCCCTGAAATTTCAACACCACAGATAGTGTTCTAAGTTTTATTTTTTTACAAGTTTGATGTAGACACAGAAGAAAACAAGCAATGTTTATTGTTATTTGTGGAATCTTGGTTTAAGGTCATTCTTTATAGCCATTTCAACTGCCTAGTTTAAACAAAAAGCAACAATCTAATTGTTTATCTATAAACTCATGATATTTCTTCAAATATAATAGCACTGAAAGCACTGATGATTCATGTTAGAATTTTAAAACTACAGAGTTCATATATCATTCCTTTTGTAAAATAATCAAAATAATGTGATTATCTAGAAGAAAATTACTGAAACAGAGTCCTTCCAATGTATTTCTAACGTCTGTAAAACTCCAAACCAAAAACAGAACATATGATGAAGTAAGGATTTCTCAGTCACTCGGAGTGTTTGAACTTTCAGATGAGAAATGGACTGATATTTTTTACGTTTCCTGTGAATTCATAGCTTATAGGTGGCATCAGGACTCCGATCTCTGGGATGACTTTACATGGCTTTCACCTTGATTTGTTTCATTTTCATTTGCTTCTTTTCCAATTTCTTTTGCTCACGTCTCAAGGCAGCTTCCTAGAGAGACAGACAGACAGACAGACAGAGATAATCCAAACTAAGCTCTAAGCACAGATTTTTTTAAAAATCAAAACTAGAATACTGCCTATATTATTCAAAAACCTAGACTTGCACCATAAATAACATTCCAGAAGATAGCTATAAAAATTGCTAATATCTACATTGGTTAACAAAAATTAACTTGAAATGAAGCAAAGGTAACTACCATCTCAAATCAGAAACTAAATACTATAAGTTGGCTTTGTTAGTCTGGTCTGATTTTTCCTATACCCAGGAAACACTAGGTTAACTTTCAACGTAATAATTATATGAATTTACCAAGGATTTGTACTTCAGTTCAGAAAAGCATAAGATCTTTTAAAAATTGATTTGAGAGAGAGAAACAGCAATTTGCTTCTTCTACTAATTTATGCACTCACTGATTGATTCCTGAAAGTGCCCTGACTGGGACTGAACCTGCAACCCTGGCTTATCAGGAAGGTGCTCCAGCTTGGGTTTGATCTGGTTGAGGACACATACCGGAGGCAACTGATTAATGTCTCTCTCTTTCCCTCTCTCTCCCCTTTCTCTCTTTAAAATCAGTAAAAACATATCCCGAGGTGAGGATTAAAAAACATACAAATAATTTTAAAATAAATAAAAATTTAAAAATTGAGAACTAGTCATAAAGATATGAGTAAAGAGCTCTCATATACTAGTAAAAAAAAGTATAAATTGGTACAACTTATTAGCAGCCTATCTTATTTTCTTTCTCGCCCAGGATTCTTTTCTCGGGAAAGAAAAAAAGCACAAATACAGAAACACATTCTTTGAAAGACTGCTATATTTTTAATATAAAAAGCTGTAGAATATTGTTTGTAAGATAATCTACATTAAGAAAAGGAATATGCACACTAAACTTATATGGAGTTGGGGAACTAAATAAGCTATATAGTGTTAATAGTGGTTACCTTTAGGCATGAGAGTTGTGTAAAGGATTATGTCATTTTAAAAAATATATATATATGTATATATATATATATAATTGATTTTTTTACAGAGAGGAAAGGAGAGGGATAGAGAGTTAGAAAAATCTATAAGAGAGAAACATCGAACAGCTGCCTCCTGCATACCCCCTACTGGGTAGGTGCCCGCAACCAAGGTACATGCCCTTGACTGGAATTAAACCTGGGACCCTTGAGTCCGCAGGCCGACGCTCTATCCACTGAGCCGGTTAGGGTAGATTATGTCATTTTTACATGGTAGAATTAAGGTTAGTTCACTTCTGACTTAAGTTCTGGGCCCTCCTTTTTCTTAAACCTATTGTAGTTTCACACCCTGGAAAGAACTGGAAAACTTCTTTTTTCGTAGAAAAATGAAAGGCATTATCTATTAATGATTCCATGTAGATTGTTGCAGTGTATTCATTAAAAAGCCATTTTTATTTATGCATTGAACATGGTGATTTACTGGATTGCATAAACAGAGCTCTATTTTCAGAGGAAAATTACCCATCAACTAAACCAAAGAAAAAATGATGAGAAATGATGAGATGGGAGGAGGCCTGTGGTATCACGGGCACTTCGCTCAACAGCTTTAACGACTCTACAGGCAACTAAAGTGCCACGTCCCCCAGAACTTTATTCTCCTCCTCTTTTTCTGATCAGCATTTATAAGGTTTAAAATTTTAGAACTGGACTATGGTATCCTATTTCACAAAAATGTGAGAACATGCTATTATCTGAAACATAATATACCACACTCTAAAAAGCTCTTAAGTTTGAAAATCTAGTTATGTACAAAATAGATACCAAAAATACAAAATATATATATATCATAAGTCTCTAATTCTATAATCAAATTAGAAATGTTATAAAACAAGTTTATTTGAACCATAGGGTACATGTGCTGGCTTCTATTAAAATTCCTACTTTCTATCTCAATAAGTACTTGGCTTGAGAGATGATAGTTTAACTTGCAAAATTAGATTGTGTTGGGGGAATAGGGTAATTCATATCATTCGTCAGGATCAGATTCACTCTAACATGGTTTGAAGCCCTATTCTTTAAGTGCTACTAACTAACTAAAGGTCCCAAGTACTGAGAAAATGTTAAACTTTTACCCTGTGTACATTCCTCCACAAAATTACCTTAAGAGCCAATATGGTACAAATAGATATCCTTATAAATCTTAAAACTAAGATTTATAAAAATACCCAGTAATAAGATTTTTTTCCCCAGTAATAAGATTTATAAGGATACCCAGTAATAAGATTTATAAGGATACCCAGTGATAACATTTGTAGGATACCCAGTGATAAGATTTATAAGGATACCCAGTAATAAGATTTATAAGGATACCCAGTGATAACATTTGTAGGATACCCAGTGATAAGATTTATAAGGATACCCAGTGATAAGAAAAGTTGGTCTTACCTCGAGCCTGCGCTGTTTCTCAGGATCTTCCTCATTCATGATCCGCTCCTTCTCTGCTCTTTTCTTCTCCTCACGCCGAGACTGTGCAGCTTCCTGTCTTTGCACATGAGTCAGCTTCAAGAATTTCTCTTCCACTCTAGCTCGGTTCTTATCTGCTTTTTGTTTGCCCTTTCCCCGAGAAACAAAGAGTTTCATAAGAAATCCATTTTAATCCAATAGGAGCAAAAGCCCATTTAGTATTCTTTCATAAAACTACTCCCATTTAGCAATTTCAAGTAAAGTAGCAAAGAAACAATCACTGAAATCCTCGATAGATGATTCCCCCAGAGGAAAAAAATAACAGGTGCCAACTTATAATAAAGGCTGCAGTCTTACTTCTCTGTTGAGTCGGAACTTTTTGGCTTTGTCAATAGAGTAAATCACCATGTTCATCAGGGGTAGCAAAGCTTCCATATCCTTTGGGTAAGTGTTACCTGAACCAGGCACTGGAAAACAAAGCCATTTTCCTATTGAGTTAACAGAGCATTAATACTTCTGAGTCACCAACCCCCTCTTTATTTTTTTTTAATTAATAAACTCTTTTCTTCATGTTTCGTAGGCAGTTAAAATGCAATAGAAAATATAAATTAAAATATATACACGGATCTCTTATTGAAGAAACCCAACAGCAATAAGCAGGCATAAGCAGGCATGGGGTTTGTTTTAATATAGTTTGTTTTTTAATGTATTTTTATTGATTTCAGAGAAGTAGGGAGAGAGAGAGAAACATCAATGATGAGAGAGAATCACTGATTGGCCGCCTCCTGCATGCCCCGCACTGGGGATCAAGCCTGCAACCCAGGCATGTGCCCTTGACTAGAATCAAACCTGGGACCCTTCAGTCTGCAGGCTGACGCTCTATCCACTGAGCCAAACCAGCCAGGGCTAATATATATTTTTATAGCTGTCACTTAGGAGGGAACAGTACTCTCCTTAAGGTCATCTCTCAGAACCCAGACAGGACATGGGATACTTACCATTAAATGTAAACAGTAGTGTCCTCTTAGTTTCAGGTAGCTTTAAAGGCTGACCTTCCCTGTCATGAAAGAAAAGGCTATTTAGAAAGAACACAAGAAGATATTCTCTATGCATATAAATTACCCAGTTCACTTAGATGAATAGATGCCTACAATTAATCAGCACAGTATTTGGCTTGGTATCCCCAAGTCAAATATCATCTCAGAGCCTGAAGGAACTTTACAGGTCACCTGATCCACTTGCCTATCTGATGAATGCATTCCCAAGTGACCATTATACTTGAACACCTCCAAGTGAAATCCCCTCCAGGCAAGATATATTCTATCTCACCTGGGAAACCAGAAATAAGCCTATATTTAAGTAAGAGGCCCATATTTTAAATAACATTTCTGCTTATTTTGATGAGTTTCTATGTTCTATTTCCAACTCCTATTTTATCTTCCTTCCTATAATGAAGTATCTTATTTTTGAGCCAGGCTTAGAATAAATTTAGAAATAATCAACTATAGCACATATAATTTAGTTCCGACTCACCAAAGATTCCCTTGTAATCTTTGACTATCAACTCGCTTCTCCCCCACCCCAAAAGGCTCCACAGTTACCATAATGTGGTACTTTGCCCATGGTGTTGAGTTAAGCAGGGCAAGGATGTTGCAACACCATCTAAAGGCAAAGGACCTGAGTAATTCTGACACACAATGAAAACCCAGAATGGCTTTTAATTGTACTCAATTCCACAGCCTATGAGAGAGTAGTCCTTAACCAAAAATTTAGGCCAGAACCATTTCTACACCAAGGGTGAACTTAAATCAGTATGTTCTCCTGAAATGGGAACATACAACAACAAATCGGAATTCAAACAAATTCAAGCCCTGAATACGTACATTTGAAATATATTACTATAAATATTACTTTGGGTATTGAACATGTTTGATAATATCTATACTCGGAAAGAATATAAGCATCCACTATACAAAGACAGAAGCCAGATTTGCAATCAAACACAAATCAAACATAGATTCATATCATAAATTTAAAAAAGGAAAAAAAGAACACAGACTACGAAGGACAGAGATTAGAAATTGCATTTTCTTATATGAGCCATTTTGTAAGATTCTCTTCTATGTCACTGAGTGCATGGTGCACACGTGCAGCGACACATGCAAACTGGGAAGGCTTGTTTATCTCCCATAGGTTTCCAACTACCTTCCTGACGCATGTAGTCAAAGCAAAAGGAAACTTGGGAGTCATGAACTTCCCTCCTCAGATGGTAAGGGAAATTGCAGAAGCATCTTGCAGGTGTTTCAACACAGAAAGCTAAAGAAGAAAATCTCATACATACTCTTGCATAATTTTTGGACCCGAGAACTGGTCTGAAAAATGAACGGATTCAATCTTGTCAGCGTAGTGTGTAAGAAAGTGGACCATCTGAAATAGAGAAAATTATTATATTTTAAAATAGGGTTTGATGTATTTCCCTTTTTTCATAAAGATATTTACTCTTGCCCTGGCTGGTTTGGCTCAGTGGGTAGAGCATCGGCCTGCGGACTGAGGGGTCCCAGGTTCGATTCCGGCCAAGAGCACATGCCTGGGTTGCGGGCTCAATCCCCAGGGGGCATGCAGGAGGCAGCTGGTCAATGATTCTCTCTCATCATTGGTGTTTCTATCTCTCCCTCTCCCTTCCTCTCTGAAATCAATAAAATATATATATTTTTAAAAAGATATTTACTCCAGTCCTTGCTATTGTACAATGTCATTAAGGCTAAGTCTTCTAAAATATTAAATTTAAATAAGATAAGGAATTTCTCTATAATGAAACTAGTACCTTTTCTTTAGTAACACCAATGCTTAAGTATTCTTTTTTTCAATATATATATTTTATTGATTTTTTACAGAGAGGAAAGGAGAAGGATACAGAGTTAGAAACATCGATGAGAGAGAAACATCGATGAGAGAGAAACATCGATGAGAGAGAAACATTGATCAGCTGCCTCCTGTACGCCCCCTACGGGGGATGTGCCCGCAACCCAGGTACATGCCCTTGACTGGAATTGAACCTGGGACCTTTCAGTCCGCAGGCTGACGCTCTATCTATCCACTGAGCCAAACCAGTTAGGGCAAGTATTCTTATTGAGCACCGGAAAATATGTCTCAAAGTAATATTCTAAATAAGAATAAAAGCATGGAGATAAAATCTAAAATAATTTCAGGAGATTCTTCATGAACATATCACCTTGAATTTACATTTATAACTGTCTTTGAGCTAGCCTACATTTTTATGATACTAAGATGTGCTGTTATCTTGAAACCAAAAAAACAATACAAAGGATCAACAAAACTGAGAGCTGTTTCTTTGAAAGGATAAACAAGATTGATGAAACTCTAGCCAGGCTCACCAAGAAGCAAAGAGAGAGGACCCAAATAAACAAAATCAGAAATGAAAGAGGTGAAATAACAACAGACCCCACTGAAATACAAAGGATTGTTTAAAAATACCATGAACAACTCTATTCCAACAAACTGGACAACCTGGAGGAAATGAACACATTCCTAGAAAAATAGAACCTTCCAAAACTCAATCAGGAAGAATCTAAACATCTCAACAGGCCAATAACTATGGAAGAAATTGAAGCAGTCATCAAAAAGCTTCCAGCAAACAAAAGCTCGGGGCCAGACGGCTTCACAGGGGAGTTTTACCAAACATTCAAGGAAGAACTAAAACCCATCCTGCTCAGACTATTACAAAAAATTCAAGAGGAAGGAACACTTCCAAGCTCCTTCTATGAAGCCAGCATCACCCTAATACCAAAACCAGATAAAGACAACACAATGAAAGAGAATTACAGGCCAATATCCCTCATGAACGTAGATGCCAAAATCCTCAACAAACTTCTAGCAAATCGGATCCAGCAGTACAACAGAAAGATCATACACCATGACCAAGTAGGGTTTATCCCAGGAATGCAAGGATGGTACAATGTCCGCAAATCAATAAACGTGATACTTCACATAAACAAATTGAGAGATAAAAATCACATAGTCATATCAATGGATGCAGAAAAAGCATTTGACAAAAATCCAACACCCTTTCTTGATAAAAACTCTCAACAAGGTGGGATTAGAAGGATCATACCTCAACATAATAAAAGCTGTATATGATAAACCCACAGCTAACATCATACTCAATGGGCAAAAACTGAAACCATTTCCCCTACGAACAGGAACAAGACAGGGATGCCCACTCTCGCCAATCCTGTTCGACATAGTACTAGAAGTATTAGCCATTGCAATTAGACAAGAAGAAGACATAAAAGGCATCCAAATTGGAAAAGAAGAAATAAAGCTGTCCTTATTTGCAGATGACATAATATTGTACATAAAAAACCCAAAAAACTCCATCAAAAAACTAATAGACTTAATAAATGAATTTGGCAATGTAGCAGGATACAAAATTAACGCCAAGAAATCTATGGCATTTCTATACACCAATAGTGAACTTACAGAAAGAGAGACTAAAAAAGCAACCACATTTACCATCGCACCAAAAAAATTAGGATACCTAGGAATAAACTTAACTAAGGAGGTAAAAGACGTATACGTGGAAAACTACAGGTCACTGAAAAAAGAGATAGAGGAAGACGTAAACAGATGGAGGAACATACCATGTTCATGGATTGGTAGAATCAATGTCATTAAAATGTCCACACTACCCAAAGCAATCTATAGATTCAATGCACTCCCCATTAAAACACCAACGGCATATTTCACAGACCTAGAAAGAACTCTCCAAAAATTCATCTGGAATAAAAAAAGACCCCGGATAGCCACAGCAATCCTGAGAAAGAAGAACAAAGTAGGTGGGATCTCAATACCAGATTTCAAGCTGTATTACAAAGCCACTGTTCTCAAAACAGCCTGGTACTGGCCCAAGAACAGACATATAGATCAATGGAATAGAATAGAGAACCCAGAAATCGACCCAAATCACTATACTCAATTAATATTTGACAAAGGAGGCATGAACATACAATGGAGTCAAGACAGTCTCTTCAATAAATGGTGTTGGGAAAATTGGACAGATACATGCAAAAAAATGAAACTAGACCACCAACTTACACCATACACAAAAATAAACTCAAAATGGATCAAGGACTTAAACATACGACGAGAAACCATAAAAATACTAGAGGAATCCACAGGTAGAAAAATCTATGACATATGCCAAAGCAATTTCTTCACTGATACTGCTCCTAGGGCAATGGAAACTAAAGAGAAAATAAACAAATGGGACTACATCAAAATTAAAAAGCTTTTGCACAGCAAAGGAGACCATCAATAAAACAACAAGAAAGCCCACTGCATGGGAGAACATATTTGCCAATGATATCAACGATAAGGGTTTAATCTCCAACATTTACAGGGAACTCATGCAGCTTAACAAAAAGAAGATAAACAACCCAATCAAAAAATGGGCAACTGATCTAAATAGACACTTTACGAAAGAAGACAGAAGGAAGGCCAAGAGACATGAAAACCTGCCCAAAGTCACTAATCATCAGAGAGATGCAAATCAAAACAACAATGCGGTACTATCTCACACCTGTCAGAATGGCTATTATCAACAAATGATAAGTGCTGGTGAGGATGCGGAGAAAAAGTAACCCTCGTGCACTGCTGGTAGGATTGCAGACTGGTGCAGCCACTGTGGGGAACAGTATGGAGTTTCCTCAAAAAACTAAAAATGGAACTCTCATTTGACCCAGTGATTCCACTTCTAGGAATATATCCCAAGAAACTAGAAACACCAGTCAGAAAGGATATATGCACCCCTATGTTCATAGCAGCACAATTCACCATAGCTAAGATTTGGAAACAGCCTAAGTGCCCATCAGCAGATGAGTGGATTAAAAAACTGTGGAACATCTACACAATGGAATACTATGCTGCTGTAAAAAAGAAGTTCTTACCATTTGCAACAACATGGATGGAGATGGAGAGCATTATGCTAAGTGAAATAAGCCAGGTAGAGAAAGATAAATATCACATGATCTCATTCATTTGTAGAATATAATGAACAACATAAAATGATGAATAAAAATAGATCCAGAGACAGAGAAACATCAATCAGAATGTCAAACCTCAGGGAAGGTAGGGGATGGTAGGGGTAAGGAGGAAAGATCAACCAAAGGACTTATATGCATGCACGTAAGCCTAATCAATGGACACAGACAACAGGGAGGTGGGGGCATGAATGGAAGGTGGGGGGTAATGGAGGAATAAGGACACATATGTAATACCTTAATCAATAAAGAAATAAGAAAAATAAAAAAAGATGCCCTAACCGGTTTGGTTCAGTGGATAGAGCATCGGCCTGTGGACTGAAAGGTCCCAGGTTCGATTCCGGTCAAGGGCATGTACCTTGGTCAGGCACATCCCCAGTAGGAGGTGTGCAGGGGGCAGCTGATCGATGTTTCTAACTCTCTAGCCCTTTCCCTTCCTCTCTGTAAAAAATCAATAAAATATATTAAAAAAAAAAATGTGCTGTTACCATTACACAACCAATAGAAAAAAAAATTGCTCTCTATACATCCCTCTTCTCTTACACTAGTTGAAACTAAAATAATGGACTAAATGACATGGTGATAAAGATTAAAGTTGTAGTCCTTTCTAAAAATAATCTGAAAGCCATCAGCAATCCTAGAAACAATTTACTCTTGATTTAGAGAGAACTTCTTCACTGAACAATTTTTTTGACAAGTTAATCTGTTGCTTAAAGAAAGAATTAGAGTGTTTTGGGGAAAGGAATACATAATCAATACACTGTATTATCAGCGTGACTTGTAGGGAGAGTACTTTGTAAATGCCAAGTTCTGCAAATATATGCCTTCTATTACACTTACCTTTGTATCCATCATTCCCTCTGTGACTTCTCCCATCTCTGACAGGATGGCCAAGGAGTCTGGCAGTCCATACTTTGCTCCAGACTTAGGTTTGTCGCTACAAAACTCACTCTAGAGGAAGAAGTAATTGAAAGTAAGATGTGACATTATGCATAGATGTTTTCTTCTCAAGAGAACATGTACTGACCTATTTCAAAGTGGTTAATTATGCTATGCTTTGGAGGTGAATGTCTATGTAATAATTAGGCACAGTTTCTATGTATATTTGAGTTGGAATAGTCAACGTACCAGATCCTGCATCTCTTTCTGCAGTCGTACCAGGGCTTTCCGAGTACCAATAGCAAACACATAGGTATCCATGTCTTCATCATTCATGGTTACTTTTATTTGCTATTAAAAAAACAAAAAACAAAACATAACAACAAAACTCACGTTAGGTTCTGTGATAGGCCTATTTCTAAGATGGCCCCGAAGATTCCCCTGGTGTATTTATACATCCTCCCCTTGAATGTGAGCAGAACTTGTGAAATGATGGGATATCACTTCCATGACACCGTTGTGTTATGCAGCAGAAGGTCCCTAATCAGCTGACTTTGCTATTCATCAAAAGAGACATTATCCAGGTAATTGACCTAATCACATGCACCTCCACCCCAACAGCTACACACTAAGTGGACAATGGTCTGTGCAAATAGAGAAGGGCCCATTTTTTGACGAAGTACATAAGTTGTCAGTAACTCCAAACAGAATCTACACAATAAATGGAATAAGCTCTAAGAAATTAAGAATTCAATCTGTACAGAGAAAAACAGCAAGAAGAATACATACCACTTGATCGCTTGCTGGCCTCATCATACGGGCCAGGACGTTCAGTAAGTCCTGTCTCTTGAGGAACTGGGAAAAAAAAAAGAGAACAGTTGTAATCTCCACTTAATACAAAGAAGAGACCCTGAAGAGGGAATCAGATGTTTCAAATATACCTGACATTTGCCAGTTAGTAGTAAAAGATGACTTTTAGACCTCCTTGAAGACACTAAACTTAGAGAATTTGGAAAAAAACAAAAGGTAGGCATATATATTGCACCAGAAATTCCCTACTTACCCTGAGCTGGATAAGCATCCCCTCACAGCACACTCGACCAGAACACCACAGGTTGTAGATATGCTCATTCTCCTGGTTCAGCTTTCCCGTACTTGTGGCTTCTTTGTTTGTTCCATCATCCCCTAGGAGTAAACCACTTAATGTGATTCCCTAAAGTGTTGAGGCCTAATCACCACTCCCTCCTCCACTCTGACCCCACAATGATCAGAGTTTTAGGGTGGCAATACTTTGAGATCGTATAGAACTCTCCTTTGAACATAGATGACAACAGATGGGCATTGTTCCTTTTACTTTTAAAACTCTATTGTCTCCATAAAAAAAAAAAATCATACGCTAGCATTTCTATGTCCTTGTTAGTTAGACAGTCAGCTTGCAGTATAAGTTTCTTAAAAGTAGATAAAAAAATGGAGCAAAATCAGTTTAAATGTTTCAACCCAAAGTTAAAAATACTCCCAATGTAATGAATAAAAAAAAAAAATACCATCATACAAACTATTTAACACTCCCTCACCATGTCTGAGTTAACATTGACCAAGTTTGCTTTTTCAACAGCAAAATGATAATAGTGGTATTAAGAGCTGTATTTTAGATCTAGAAAAAGGTAAAATTCCAACCATTTTCTCACTTCATTTAATTAAGCGTACGAAAGAAAATGCTGAACCTCACAAGGTAAAGCAAGACTAACACACCAAATGAAAACATATGAGAGGAAGTGGAAGGCTTTAAAGGCGGCTTATTATTTTCCTAATGTCCAGGTGATGAAGTACTCTGAAATAATATGGTACAGCAGAGAGAGCATGGAATTTGAAAGCATGTAGACTAGGTTTAATATATCATGGTTGCAAGAAAATAGCATTTCTGGATTTCAGTCCCCTCTTTAGGAAAAAAGAAACTTTCCAACTGACAGTATTGTTACAAAGTGTAAATAAGAAACAATATATGCAAAGTAGCTAGCACAACACATAAATAGTCTGCTAAAGAGCAGAGCAGATGCATACTTGCTTACTATTAAAGGGAAACAAAGTGTTAAATGCCAAACAGAGGTTGAATGTGGGCAAGTCCACCTTATTCCTTACACTATACAACTGCAGGGGCTCCTCTAATGTACTTCAGTGTACACACACACCTCTGCAGGGGATCCAAAACTCAAGTGCCCAGAACCCAAGGGTATTCTAATTTCTAAAAGATGAACTGAAAGTATTTATCAAACTACTTAAAATGTTAAAATTTCTTGTTTTCAGCCAGACTCTTATCCAAATGTTTTGAAACAATTGTTCTTTAGCAAATGCTGATTAATGGCAGATGAGAAAATCATTTCATAAATACAATTTATTCAGCATATAAAACCTAACAAAAATGGAATCCCTGGAAAGAAAATAAAAAAGCACCCTCTTTAGCAGTCCCTGAAAGCAGTTAGGTACTTAAACTGAGGGGAATAAACAGTTATTAGATGTTTTCCAAGCCCACAGCAGGACTTCTATTAGCCTAACTTACCTACTAAGGTAAAGTTACTCTCCAAAAGCTCTCTGTGAGAGTTAAACCAGGCCTGAGCAAGGCGACTGTTTTTATTCTTCCCAATGATATAGTTCATGATGTAGGCGAGCAGACCAGTCACCATCAAAATTTCTAGATAATAACTCTCCCAACTGTTTTGGAGGTGTGCAGGAACCTAAAGAAAAACAATTATTCCATTTAATGTTAGTTGAAGCTAAAGGATGGAATCTAACTCATGGAATGAAGGGACAATGAGAAAACCCATAAACAGAAGGGATACTTTAAGTAACTGTCACTAAATATGATTATACTTTGAAAAACATGCCCATTTTGATTTTCCAGGTTGGTTTTGTAAAAGACTCTTTAAGGAAATGTGAAGACAGTCAAGTAGGATAAAAGGATGGAAAGCCCTTTGCATTAAACTTGATTCTGGTCCCACCCCAAAATAAATCCAATGGCTATCATCTTCATCATTCCTTAATAAATAAAACTATGAGGACTAGAACAAAAACACAGGGATTGCTTCTATAGGTGTGGAGTTTTATCAGAAGAACTGATGTCAAACTCTTTCATAGCTACCACAGTTATATCAACACCAGCTACATGTCACTAATTATATTTCTGGGATTAATAACAGTAAGATATTTTGTTGGTTAGTTTGAAATTTAGAATCCTGTATACCTACATCAACAATTGTTATCGGGTCTTTATTTTTGCTGGAAGAAGTATCTGGTTTGTCTTCATAACCTTCAAATTCTTCATCATCATATGGCTCACCCTCAGTATCTCCCTCCTACAAAAACGAGGCAGCAATCTGTTTTTCCCTACAAATGTCGCCAGCAATTGTATCTCTTTTTTTGTAGGCAACAATTGTAGAGGAAAATAGAACATGTTAACAACAAGCACAGAACACAGAGATATTACATGTTTTTAACAAGTGACTCTCCATGCTTTTGAACCCTGAGTTCTAAATGACATAATTCCCACCCACACATAGTATCCATTCTCTATCACTTCCAAGCCCCCATCCCAGGGTTTCCAAAGAGGAGAAAGACAATTCATTCTTCCATCAATGTAAAAGGTGGGAAACCACCACAAAACATTTAGAAGAACTCCACCTACTAAACAAAAAATGAAGATACAAGAGAGTAAAAGTCTCCCTAGACCTGGGTCTTACTTGTAAAGTCTAGGAAAAGTGCTAATTAAAAATTTTCCCATCCTTCCAATTTCCTGAAAAATCAATAAGAAAACCTCACCTGGGTATCTGCATCTTCAAAATCTCCTTCTTGGTTTCCATCCTGCCCTTCTAACTCTACAGTGGTCTCGTCTTCATCATCTTCAGTGGTAATCACCCGTTGAGGAGATTCAGTAACAGAATCTTCTGTGACATCTTCAAATTCAGCAAAATCATTATCATCATATTCTACTATGTCTTCCTCATCCTCAAAATCATCAAACTTAGCTTCAGAGACACTTCCGAACACCAAAAGGACAACACAGAAAGCAAGGAAGACTTTCATGGCACCTTAAAAAAAAACACACACAAAACCTAAATGGACTGCTACTCTATACACTGGTCAAATATGGAAACAATTAAAAGATATATCTATGACACTCTCCTACTTTTTTCTTAATATCATTTTAGAAAGCATCACAGAAAACGAGGTGGGAGTAAAGAGGCCTAGGTTCTCATCTGGATTCTGTCACTAATTATCTATAAAATCTTTATAGATAAGTTGGTTTCCATTTACACTGTGTATTCAGTAAGCATTTTTTAAAAAACTTTATATAGGAACTGGGGAGGGATATAAGAATGAGATGCAACTACTTATCTGTTGGTGGTAATGAAAATAATACATGAGCAAAATAAATGACCAAACAAAATAGAAACAGACTCCTAGATTCAGAGAACAGACTGATAGTTGCCAGAGGTGGCGGGGGGAGGGGGGGATGTAAAGTACAGCACAGGGAATATAGTCAATAATCCTATATAATAAAAGCATAATATGCTGTGTCTGACTAATGGGTCAAACTTTTGGCCGACCGTTTTGACCAGTTGCTATGACACACACTGACCACCAGGGGGCAGATGCTCCGATTGGTAGGTTAGCTTGCTGCTGGGGTCTTGTGATCGGTACTGGGCGAGAGGGCCGGGCACGCTCTGAAGCCCTCCCGTGGTCCCTCCTTGGCCGGGCGGCCCCTATCAGCCTTGATCGGGACTGGGCAATCACCAGCCAGGCCGAAGGACACCACTCATGCATGAATTCGTGCACTGGGCCTCTAATATTGTAATAACTACATATGGGGCCAGTTGAGTACCTGAAATATTGGGGGGACCACTTTGTAAAGTATATGATTATCTAACCACTATGCTGTACACCTGAAACAAAAAATAAAAAGTTTGTAAAATCCTTTAAAATGGGAAAAACCACTCTTCGTTCACAGGCTGTACAAAAATAGTCTACCTCTCAATCTGCATATCCCTCCTCTACAACTGTCTCAAAATCAACATGTACCTGAATATCTCTATTTTTATATTAATATTAATCCCATTTTCCCAATCTTACTTGTTGAAAAAAAGCAAGATATCTAATTTTTCACTTTCTTTTCCCTTTGAAATCTAATCAGCCACCAAATCCTGGTGTTTCATTTGATTCCCAAAGCCACCATAATCTAAGCTACCACCACCTGCTGAAGAACCACAGCATTTTCCTAAATGGTCTCCCTTGCCTTAACTCTCCCTAAAAATCAGGGCCATTTTTCTAAAATGCAACTTTTGCTACATAAGGATTCAATAACCATCAAAAGCTAAGCAATTCCTGCAGAATAATATAAGAACTCTGGCTTTTACTGCTTTTCATAAAATGATTCTACCATATCTAAATAAATGTACCTTCACTGAACATACTACCATGTCAGATATTAAGCCAAGAGAGTAAAACATGACTCCCAAATAACTGTAAATTTGCACAAGAATTCAGCTTCAAGGATATGTGTTACACTATTACTTATAGTAGTGGAAAATTTGAAATTGGTTAAACCATAGGTACATACAAAAAGCAAATTTATTTTTATCCATTAAAAATTATTACAAATGAAGTTAGAATCCATATTATTTTAGAAGCAAATACGTGTAAACAAAAGTTTGGAAGGACATATATACACCTATATATAAATAATAATTACTTTGTATAGTAGGACTATGGGCATTTTGCCTTATTTTTATGTTTCCTAATTTTCCTATGATGTGCTTTTGTAATAAAAAGAAAAGGTTCTTTAAAAAAATTAAAAACATGGTTTTTGCATGCAAGAACAGGCACTGCAGATGGAAGAATAGCTATAGCATAAAGGCTAAAAATAACATATTGTAGGAGCTTGATATGATGTTGGGTTTATAGACTCAAGAGGGGGAAATGAGGCTGGAAAGGCCATCAGGGACCAGATCATAATGATCTTTATTTAATACCACACTAATAAGTTTGGATAATTAGAATCAACTAAAGGATTTAAGTAGGAGAATGACACTATCAGATTTGCAATTCAACTCTTGACAGCTCATACACAGGGTGAATTGGAAAAGGGCACCTGAAGAAGGAAAAATTAAGTGGTTGAAATAATTACATAAGAAAAAAAATAAAACAGCCCTAGCTGGTTTGGCTCAGTGGATGGAGCATTGGCCTGTGGACTGAAGGGTCCCAGGTTTGATTCCAGTCAAGGGCACATGCTTGGGTTGTGGATCTGATCCCCAGTGGGGGGCGTGTAGGAGGCAGCTGATGGATGGTTCTTTCTCATCATTGATGTTTCTATCTCTCTTTCCCTCTCTCTTCCTCTCTGAAATCAATAAAAAAAAATTTTTTAAAAAGGAAGAAAACACACACTATTAAACTGACAGTGGTATTGGAAATGAACAGGAAAACAGACTTGACAGATTTTTAAAAAATATATATTTTATTGCTTTTTACAGAGAGGAAGGGAGAGGGAGAGAGAGTTAGAAACATTGATCAGCTGCCTCCTGCACACCCCCTCCTGGGGATATGCCCGAAACCAAGGTACATGCCCTTAACTGGAATCAAACCTGGGACCCTTCAGTCCACAGGCCCATGCTCTATCCACTGAGCCAAACCCGTTAGGGCTAGATTTGACAGATTTAAGACATACTTATCAGCATTGCCCGACCAGTGTGGCTCAGTGGTTGACCATCGACCTATGAACCAGGAGGTCACAGTTCGACTCCTGGTCAGGGCACATTCCTGGGTCGTGGGCTCGATCCCCAATGTGGGGCATGCAGGAGGCAGCCAATTAGTGATTCTTTCTCATCATTGATGTTTCTATCTCTTTCCCTTCCTCTCTAAAATCAATTAAAAATATGTATTTTAAAGTGGCATTATAGAAGTCAAAGGAGAAGCACATTTCTAAAGAAACAGAGCTTTTTCAATGGCTGCAGAAAATTCAAGTAAGATATGAGCCAAAAAAATTTGGGGGGGTGGGGACAGTGAAACCAAAGTACATGCCCTTGATTAGAATCGAACCCAGGACCCTTTGGTCTACAGGCTGACACTCTATCCACTGAGCCAAAACCACTAGGGCTCCAAATGTTAATAAGGAAATCATTTTTGGCAACTGCAGGTAAGTGGTAAGGATGGAAGCCAGAATGCAGGGAGGTGGGTATTAATGGACGTGAGCAAGTGGCACAAGGGAGTAGGTACTACTCTTTCAAGATGCTCTGGGATAATGAATATTCTATATCTCATATTTATAATACCATAAATTCTTAAAAGAATTAGCTCAATATCAAAGGTTATTGCCCAATACTTTGCAACCCATGGCTGCTCAAGAAATATTCTTTGAACTGGACAAAGTTCATAAATTTTTAAAGACACAAGTGACTTGAGAAATACCACATAGTATATCCTTTCCAATAATTGATCTTTGAACATTTTATAGGAAAACATAGCTGTCTTCTCAACGCTAACCTCAAAAAAGTTTGTGCTGTGTCTCCAAACATTCCTAGCTTCCTTTAATAATATTTTATTATAGTCAAAAGTAGAAGACGTATGAAAAATAGCAAGCACTTTGGTGTAGATTTGGTTTCATGTCAGCTCTACCATTTGCCAACCATATGATCTTGGGTTAATTACTTAAAATATCCTGGTCCCCACTTACAAAAAAAGAGATACCATTGCATCACAGGGCTGTAGTGTGGGCGGTACAGACTTGTGCCTGGCACACAGAAGGTACGTAATAAATATTAGGTCCCATTACTTCCTTCCCCTGTGCCTTATGAACACCCTTTAACATTTAAAAACTTCATTTTTAGTGTTTCCTTTTTCAGATATGGAGATCCTTCCAGGTTATTTAGGTTAAAATTATCCAAGCCATTTGTGCCTTGGCCTTCCCTCTCAGAAGTCTCTCTGCTTCACCTGTCAATTCATTTCTCAAAGGCACAATTCCCTGCCAGGCCACACAGTCCTGAATGAGACTCCTGGCGCAGGGAACACAAACACTAACAAGTCTGGTTTGATTAGCTTCTGCAAGCTCACTCGGCAGTCTCACAGATTGGCTCTGGACTTACAAAACCAGAGGGGAATAAGTGGGAGAATCATTACCTGTTGACATTTTGGATTAGGCCTTTCTGACAATGGCCAGACTACGAGACTTCTGGAAGTCACGCACACATTGAATGAAAACGCGTTTTGTGTTAGAACCCTTCAGAGAAGACTAGTCAGAGGCGGTTGCTTCTGTCAAACCACCAGGGTTTATTCCCCACTATGGAGAATCAATTCATCCTAGCATGTACTCCATTCTTCCTGCTACATACGGTAAGCTCCCTCTAACTTTGCCCTTCTGGATGGCATTTGCTCACAGATCAGTGGGGAAGTTCCTCAAAACCGTTCAAAATCACCCCAATTCGGAAGACCAACAGAAAATGGGCCTTGGAGTGGGCTGAGCTTGCTTGTGTGGTTTAAGAAAGTCGGGAGAAGTGAGAAGGAGCGGCGGGGACCGATGCATGTCACCACAGGCCTGACTTAGGGGGTTGGGTGGGAAATCGGACCGGGCTAGGCCACGCAACTCAAGAGAGACCACTTGGGACTGGCCCGGCCCCCACCGACTAACACGCCATGGCCCGCTTCCTACCTGTACCGGGGGCTAGAAACCGGCTCAGAGCTCCTGCGTCTGCCACCTCTACCCCACGGGCCTCTCGGCCTGGCCGCCGCCTGCGCGGTCACCGCGGATTTGGTGCTCCTGATGCTTCTAGGACACAGCAATACCCGGTAGCTCAGTCACGCCGCCCCACTCTTCACGCAGCCTCTGCCATCCGTTACGTAGACTGCGTGCGGCCCGTCCGCGCCTGCGCGCGGCGAAGGGGCGGGACACAGTTTCCGGGACCGCGCGAGACCTCCCTCACCTACGCCCCGCAGAGGTGAGGTGGGGCTGCTGGGAAAATTACATAATCTCGGCCCCTGGGCTGGAACTGCTCACGCCAATCCCATCCCTCGCCGCTGGGATTCAGTAAAGTTGTCATCACACAGAAGTGGTGCTCCGGAAGCTAAAGGTGGCATGGTCTATGGAACCACGCGGCCAGAGGCACGCGGAGAAATGTTGCCCAGGTCGTATTTGCAAAAGACCAGGGTTTAGGGGGGTCGACAATTTTGTCTATATGCGGTTTCCGCCCAAGCCCCTTTTCTTGGAATTTTTGGGCGGATCCTCGTCATTGCTACTCTTTCTCCCCTCTTAGGCCCATTTCCTATACAGGCTATGGACACCCCTTGACCCAGCAGCAGAGCCCTGTCGAACGGTCTAAGAGGTCTGCAAGGCATTCTGGAGCATTAAGGCCAGAAGCCCGCGGCGCTTTCCGGGAATCGCAGACCCAGGCCCCGCCCTTCGGCCCGCGCTCTGCATTGCGCATGTCAGGTGTGTGTTCCCCTCCCCCAGTCAGCAACGGGTCGAGTGGCGGCGGCGAAAGGGGCGGAGAAGGAGGAGCGCGGCGGGACGCGGCCTGGACCGCGCGTACTTCGGGACGTGAGATTCCGCGTCGGCGGTAGTAGTTGCTGCCGCTACTGCAGCAGTTTTGTGCGAGGTGGGTCTGGACGCGGGGCCGCGACCCCTTGGTCTCACTGGAGGCAACTGCGGGGCCTAGCAAAAGCCAGGGAACCGCGGCCTCAGTTAACAAAGAGTCGGCGAAGCCCCTGGGAAGACGGGGAGGGGCGGGAGTGTGGGGCTGAGGCCTGGAGGGGTCCTTCAGAGCCAGGTCGCCCTCCCACGGCTCCCGCTTCTCCCCGCAACTCTTACGGAGGCCCAGTTGGCGGCTTTCCGGAGGCAGCGCCCGCCCCCTCGACTACGGAAGAGATTTCCAAGTTGCCGAGCTCCAAGGCTGGGATGGCCACCGGGAGGATTCTGACCCTAGGCGGCAGCAGTTGGCGGGTGCAAGCCTCCAAATCGGGGGGACCCTAGCGCAAAAGTTGCCAAATTGGAAGACAGTAAATGACAAAGTGGGGGATGTTTGTGCAGCCTTGAGTAGATAGTGATTAGCATCGCCATCGTCACGCAAACTTTTTTGCGGCCTACTTGATGTGAGTAAATAATTTATGTGGAGTTGCAAGCATACGTACCAATAATGTAAAGAGAAACTATCTACTAGTCGAGAGTTTGGAGGAAATGATAGCTTCCTTGTCATTTTGGTGAAGCATTCCCATTTGCCCCTTACTCCTTTAGGCTCCAATTTCCTTTGGCTTCCTTGAATGTTGTTTTTTGTAATGTTGTTTCTGTATCTCTTTTCCCCCCTGTATACACCTCCAAGTTCCTACAAGGCAGAGATTATTTCTTAGTCATTGTAACTTTTCAGAGCCAAGCCCAGTTCTGGCACATAGGAGGTGAGCAGTAAGTGTTTCATGCAAAAATTAATTTTCAGACTTTCAGTGGTGAAAAAAAAGTACATTGTCTTTTCCTGTACCGAGAAGGGGCATTATATGGCCTCATTTGCAATTCACTCATTTAAGAAATATTCTTATTGATGCCTGCTATGTGCCTATTCCTTAGCACTGTTTTAGGGTCTGATGTCCCTCCTCCCCCCCTTCATGAAACTTAACTTTTTAGTGGAGGGAAGAGAGACAGTAAATAAATCTATAAATTATACTGTAAATTAGAATATTATTAGTGACTCAGGAAAAAATACAGCTGGGATGAAAGATGGGAAGGTGTTGCATTTTGAAGTAGGGTGGTCGGGGATTAATAAATAACCTAATATTTAAGCAGATTGAAAGCAGGTGAGGGCGTGTGAGCCCTGCCAGTGTGAGGAAAGGAATGTTCTAGGCAGAGGTTAGCAGCAAGTTAAAGGCCTGGAAGAGGACCCAATGTGCTGTAGCACTGTGAGCAAAGGAGGGAGTGGTAGGAGGTAAGCTCAGGGAAGAAAAAGAAAAGAATTGATGAAGGGAGCAGAACTACCAGGACCTTTCAGGCTATTGAGGATTTCGCTTTTGCTTTGCTGGAGATGGGAACCCTCTGAGGGTTTTAAGCAGAGGAGTGAAAAGATCTGACTTAGGTTGTATTGTAATAACTGAGTATAATTCATGGAGGAATGCAGTTTATATTTTAGTTTTTATCAAAATGATACTAATTTAATCAGCTTTTATTTTCCTTTTTTTAAGAAATTGCCTCAGGATATGTTTTTCACTGATTCCAGAGAGAAAAATGGATTGTTACTTCCTCTTTCCTCCCCAACACACACCACCACCATGCACCCAGAACCAGGAATCAAACTTAGACCCGTCTGTGGACCTAAGGGTGGCCTAAGGTTGAAGATTGACATAGCATAAATCAAATTTAATACTAAAACTGAACTAAGTGCTATATAATAATTCTAACAAAACCTAAGATATATGGGGGAGGGGAGGAGAAGCAGAAAAGTAGAGCATGTTATTCTTGGTCCTTTCAACAATGTCATCATAGAGAGCCATTTTTGGAACTCTTTTCTACATTTGCTTCAGAGCCCATTATAAGCATTTTAATTTTTATCATTCGTTGTAAACATTAATCAAAGATGAAAGTAAAAATCAAATAACTGCAGTTAACATTTGATTAACAGCCCTCCACCTATCTCTGGATATCTTACACATGCTTTTACATTGAATTATGTTGGAATGTATCATCCACCTTGTTCTATGCCCTTTTTATTTGACTTAAGGTGTAATGGACACTTTTCCATAAATGTAAGTTATAATAAAAAAATTTTTAAATTAGAATGCATTTTTCCTTTGACTAAGCAATTACATTTTAAAAAATGATCCTAAGGAAATAATTCTGGGTATGCACAAAGATATAGCTATATGATACGTTTCACAACATTATAAAACAGTAGTAGTGAGATATATTTATTGATAATCAAAGATGTTCATAGTGTATCATTAGGTGAAGAAATCAGTAACTAAAATAATATGTACAGTATAGTTTTATTTTGTTTCAAATTGTGTATATACAGCTTAAAAAATAGTGGAGAGCTCAGTGGATAGAGCATTGGCCTTCGACCTGAAGGGTCCTGAGTTTGATCCCTGTCGAGGGCACATACCTTAGTTGCATGCTTTAGATGCCCGGCAGGCCAGTATTTGAGGCAACCAATCAATGTGTCTCATATAGATGTTTCTCTCTGTGTGACTTTCCCCCTCCCTTCCACTCTCTCAAAAAGTCAAAAACTATCCTGGGGTGAGGATTAGCAACAACAACAAAAATAGTGTAGAATACATAGCAAAAGAGATCAACAAAGTTACATATCTGGGAGAGGAAATTTCAGGTAGTTTTAAATTTTGTTCCTTTATGCTTTCTGAGCTTCCTGCTTTTCCATAAAACTTAGGTAACCTATATAAAAGTGGTTTTTTGGAGCCAAGACTAATAAGATGCTATAAAATACTGTTTTTAAATTGATTGAATTGAAGCTCAGGAAATTTCTTTGTAACCCTTAACCATAGAATTAACAACACATAAGGCAACAGGGGTTTTATCCTAGTTAGTGTTCTAGTGTGCATTTGCTAAATAAATGCATGGTTCATAAGTACCCTTCAGAGATAATAACGTAGGTAATTTCTACAAATAACTTTTTAAAATTTTGATTCTTTGAATCTTCGGGATGTCATTACCAGAGGAAAATCATTAATTTTGGGACAGCATTGCTGATAGCACCTCAGTCTCCGTTATAGCAAGCATTACATTATATTGTAATTGTAGATTGTTTTTGTGGCTTTTGTGTGTTTTTCTTTTTGTCTGTTTTCTTGGTAGACTGTAAACTTCTTGAGGATAAAATTTAAGAGCTTAAGTCTTTTTAATTGCATAGCACACATCTGATCTTCCAAAATATTTGTTGTCTTAGGAGTATTTTTGCAGCTTAACAAATATTAAATTAGCAATCAAATCCTTTTAAAGGGAATGATTTTAAATGCTGCATTCCCATTTAGATTGAGAGTCCAATAAAATAAAAATTTCTTCAGTGTTTTAGAAAACGACCATTTCATTGAAGTTAGCATGCTGCACATATCTGAAGTATAAAGTTAAAGTTAATTGAGAGGCAAAAGTTGAGAATGAAATTTTAGGTAGAGGTTGGGAGAGACATAAAATCAATGGCTCTTTACTTTATAAAGTTACATTTCTATTAATGTATCTTGTTCCTAACAGATCAATCATTGACACCATGAACTGGAATAAAGGTGGCCCTGGCACTAAAAGGGGATTTGGCTTTGGAGGTTTTGCCATTAGTGCTGGAAAGAAGGAAGAACCGAAACTCCCACAACAGTCCCACAGTGCCTTTGGGGCAACCAGCTCTTCTTCTGGATTTGGGAAGTCAGCTCCACCACAACTCCCTTCTTTCTATAAAATTGGATCTAAACGGGCCAATTTTGATGAAGAAAATGCGTAAGTGGTAACTTCTGATAAATTTAGCAAAAGTTGGGTTTTGAGATAATTTACTCCATCAACAGAAATTGAGGCAAAGAAACACTTTGTTTCCAGAATAAAAATAACTTCTTAAATTATCTCACTGAATTGTTGTTAATAAGTGGAATTGTGGAGTTTACTCATTTGTAAGGAATATAATACTTGTGTGCTTACTTGTACCTTTACTTGTTCCAAAAAAGATTTGAGGCCATTGAGACCTAAATATGGCTGAAGAGATTTTAAATAATTCACGTGGTTTTTTTTATGTTCTTTACTGAAATCTTTTATTGAGATCATATAAATTGTTTTGTAAACACAGGCCATTATCAGAACGTAGGGATGGGACACAGTTTGCCTCAACGTCCAAGTCCTTAAAACTGTTATGTTTTAAGATCTTAATAGTTTTATATTATACTTTAAACAATAAAGAATTTAAATAAATATTTTAAAAAATCTTAATAGTGGTAGAAAACAATCTCAGATTTTTGCCCACAATTCTCAGGAAACATATTTAGCAATTATCTTTTTTTAACTCTAATAAGGTAGTTATTGTAAAAAGGTGGGGTTTGAGTTCTAATTCCTATAGGTTATAATTTCTGTTTTTCCTGAGTCTGAAGAACTCTCTTAATTTCTTACCTGGTTGAGTGACACTGCTTGATGTTTTTTGTTTGCTTTTTTTTTTTTTTTTTTTAATGAAAATACTTCTCAAGAACAGAGTTTTTAAAGTACATGCTGCAGCTATGTTATTTAGGAATTCAATGTAGAAGTAAGTGTTTAAAGTTCAGCAAAGTTAAGAATCATTATTCTAGGGAGCAGTTTATCAGTTCAGGGATACTTTTTCATTAGTTAAATAAAACATATAAATGAATATGCATGTGTGTGTGTATAGCACAAAAACTTTTAAAATAATTTCTATAAAGACTTGAAGTGCTTTAAAATTTTAAGCTGCAGCTATTTAAATTTATAATTATATTTATTTTTTTAAATAGTAAAGGCGACTTTTAAAAATTTATTTATTTTTTGTATTTTGTTAAATCTTTATTGTTCAGATTATTACAGTTGTTCCTCTTTTTTCCCCCATAGCTCCCCTCCACCCGGTTCCCTCTCCACCCCATACCCATACCCCTCTCCCCACTGTCCTCATCCATAGGTGTACAATTTTTGTCCAGTCTCTTCCTGCACCCCCCACACTCCTTTCCCCCCGAGGATTGTCAGTCCACTCCCTTTCTATGCCCCTGATTCTATTATATTCACCAGTTTATTCTGTTCATCAGATTTTTTATTCACTTGATTTTTAGGTTCACTTGTTGATAGATATGTATTTGTTGTTCATAATTTTTATCTTTACCTTTTTCTTCTTCCTCTTCTTAAAGAATACCTTTCAGCATTTCATATAATACTGGTTTGGTGCTGATGAACTCCTTTAGCTTTTTCTTATCTGTGAAGCTCTTTATCTGCCACTCCATTCTGAATGATAGCTTTGCTGGGTAGAGTAATCTTGGTTGTAGGTTCTTGCTATTCATCACTTTGAATATTTCTTGCCACTCCCGTCTGGCCTGCACAGTTTCTGTCGAGAAATCAGCTGACAATCGAATGGGTGCTCCCTTGTAGGTAACTAACTGTTTTTCTCTTGCTGCTTTTAATATTCTCTCTTTGTCTGTTGCTCTTGGCATTTTAATTATGATGTGTCTTGGTGTGGTCCTCTTTGGATTCCTTTTGTTTGGTGTTCTCTGCACTTCTTGGACTTGTAAGTCTATTTCTTTCACCAGGTGGGGAAGTTTTCTGTCATTATTTCTTCCAATAGGTTTTCATTATTTTGTGCTCTCTCTTCTTCTGGCACCCCCATAATTCGGATGGTGGTACACTTGAAGTTGTCCCAGAGGCTCCTTATACTATCTTCATATTTTTGGATTCTTTTTTCTTTTTGCTTTTCCAGTTGGGTGGTTTTTGCTTCTTTGTATTTCAAATCATTGACTTGATTCTTGCTAGCCTCTAGTCTGCTGTTGGATCTCTGTATAATATTTTTTATTTCAGTCAGTGTATGCTTAATTTTTAGTTGGTCCTTTTTCATATCCTCGAGGGTCTCACTAAATTTATCAGCCTTTTCTAGAAAATTCTTGAAAAACCTTATAACTGTGGTTTTGAACTCTATATCGAGTCGTTTGCTTTCCTCCATTTCTTTCATTTGTGACCTGTTTCTTTGTCTCTGCATTTTGGCTGCTTCTCTGTGTTGATAGAGTGGCTTTGTGTGCTAGGTGTCCTATAGGGCCCAGTGGCTCGGCCTCCCCAGTTACCTGAGGTGGCCACTCTTGGTGCACCCTTTGTGGGCTGTGTGCACAGTCTTGTTGTAGTTAAACCTTGATTGTTGTTGGTATCCCTGGGGGGAATTGACCTCCAGGCCAATTGGCTGTGAGGATTAGCTGTGTCTACAATGGGAGAACTTCTGTGCTGGAGACAACCTTATGTGGCAAGACTTGCTTCAGTGGGGCTTTGGTGCTCACTGAATCTGCCCCCGAGTGTATCCCTTATGGACTGAGGAGTTGTAATCTGGATGGTCCTACTCTGACCCCTGGGTACACTGGCTCTTGGGTCTCCAAGGAGGTGCTAATTTAGCCTCTGCCTGAGGCCACCCAGCAGGAGCTACAGAGAGATCTGCAGATTCCTCTTCTTTGTTTGGGTTTTGGAGGTGCCCAGATGAGGTCCAGCTGTGAAGCAATGCAAGCTGCTGTGGGGCCTTGGGCCTTCTTTTGGACGTTCTGGGTCTCTCTGACTCAGCTGCAGTTTGATAGGTAAGTTTAGAATTCAAAGGACCAGGCCATTCATATGCAGAAGCCTCTGCGCACAGCTGGGGTGGGGCAGAGTCTCAGGGTGGAGCAAACAGCAATGGCTTCCCCATCAGCCCTGCCCTAAGAGGCCCCTGGGTCTCAGTGTCCCACAGTAATCGCTGCGAGCACCTCTCAGAGAAAGCCGCCCTCGAGTTCTGCCCGCTGCTAGACAGTCCAGTTTCTCCCTGTGTGAGTCTGGGTCCCCAGAGTCTTGCCCGGAACTAGAGTTCAGAGCAGTCGGGAGCTTGTGTCTCCCTCCGGGTTGAAAAAGCCAGCCGCGTACTCAGTTGCCAGCCCTCTTCGTGCACGCTCCTCCGTACCTCTGCACTTTACTTCGGCACCTCCTCTGAGTCTCAGTGTGCTTTTCCCTTCTAGCTGTAGAATTTCCACTTAGCCAGCCTTCCTGTGATTCTGGATGATGTCCGTTTTGTCTTTTAGTTGTAGTTTTGAAGTGGTTGTGCGAGGCAGTAAGTTCAGGTGTTTACCTATGCCGCCGTCTTTGTTTCTCCCCATATTTATGATATTTATAATCATACTATATTTAAATTTACTTATTTAAATATTTGGTTATTTTACTGTTTTATTTAATCTTGAGGTAAGGCATAAATAATGTTTTTGCTTTGGTTTAGTTTATAAAGAGCTGTATTCTTTTCTGGAATTTTTGTTAATGAGAAAGTGATATTTTCTCCAGACTTTGAAGTTGTCGTTTCTGAATACTTAAGTAGTATGATGAATGATTTCGGATTCAGAATTTATTTTTAATTCTAGAAGTTTTCTGTTGGTCCTCAGAAAATAGCCCAGAACTTCTGATGGAAGTTCCTACCCTTATGAATATGTCTCTAAAACATTTTAAAGGATTATAAGAATAAAATTTTAAAGGTTTTTAATATTTGCTGTATCTGTTCAACAATAATATACTAAATTTGTACTGATAACTTAACAGAATTGGAAATTAATTTGAACAGACACTATTGAAATGAGAATCTGCTGTGACTTTTTTCATTTTTAAATGACTAGAGGCCCAGTGCAGGGGGTGCGGTGTCCCTCAGCCCAGCCTGCACCTTCTCCAATCTGGGACCCCTTGAGGGATGTCCGACTGCCCGTTTATGCCCGATCCTGGTGGGATCAGGCCCAAACGGGCAGTCGGACAACCCTCTCACAATCCAGGACTGGTGGCTCCCAACTGTTTGCCTGCCTGCCTACCTTCCTGACTGCCCCTAACTGCTTCTGCCTCCCAGCCTAATTGATGCCTAACTGCTCCCCTGCCAGCCTGTTTGCCCCTAACTGCCCTCCCCTGCAGGCCTGGTCACCCCTAACTGCCTTCCCCTGTTGGCCTGGTCTCCCCCAACTGCTCTCCCCTGCAGGCCTGGGTCCCCCCCAACTGCCCTCCCCTGCAGGCTTGATTGCCCCCAACTGCCCTTCCTTGCTGGCCATCTTGTGTCCACATGGGGACAGCCATTTTTGACCACATGGGGGCAGCAATCTTGTGTGTTGGAGTGATGGTCAATCTGCATATTACTCTTTTATTAGATAGGATAGAGGTCTGGTGCATGGGTGGGGGCCAGCTGGTTTGCCCTGAAGGATGTCCCGGATCAGGGTGGGGGTTCCCTTGGGGCGTGGGGCGGCCTGGGCGAGGGGCCTGTGGTGGTTTGCAGGCCAGCCACGCACCCCCATGACCCAAGCGGAGGCCCTGGTATCTGGGATTTTATTTTTTTAAATAAATCTTTATTGTTCAGATTACAGGTGTTCCTCTTTTTGTTTTCCCCCTATAGCTCCCCTCCACCTGATTCCCCACCCCACCCCACCCCATGCCCTTACCCCCCGCCACTGTCTTCATCCATAGGAGTAAGATTTTTGTCCAATCTCTTCCCGCACCACTCACACCCGCTTCCCGCTGAGAATTGTCAATCCACTCCCTTTCTATGTCCCTGATTCTATTATATTCACCAGTCCATTCTGTTCTTCAGATTTTTTATTTACTTGATTTTTAGATTCACTTGTTGGTAGGTTTGTATTAGATGTCATTTTGTTGTTCATAATTTTTATCTTTACCTTTTTCTTCTTCTTCCTCTTCTTAAAGAATACCCTTCAGCATTTCATGTAATCCTGGTTTGGTGGCGATGAACTCCTTTAGCTTTTTCTTGTCTATGAAGCTCTTTATCTGACCTTCAACTCTGAATGATAGCTTTGCTGGGTAGAGTAATCATGGTTGTAGGTTCTTGCTGTTCATCACTTTGAATATTTCTTGCCACTCCCGTCTGGCCTGCATAGTTTTTGCTGAGAAATCAGCTGACAGTCGTATGGGTACTCCCTTGTAGGTAACTAACCGTTTTTCTCTTGCTGCTTTCAAGATTCTCTCTTTGTCTTTTGCCCTTGGCATTTTAATTATGATGTGTCTTGGTGTGGTCCTCTTTGGATTCTTTTGTTTGGGGTTTTGTGCGCTTCCTGGACTTGTAAGTCTATTTCTTTCACCAGGTAGGGAAAGTTTTCTGTCATTATTTCTTCTAATAGGTTTTCAGTATTTTGCTCTCTTCTTCTGGCACCCCAAAAATTCGGATGTTGGTACACTTAAAGTTGTCCCAGAGGCTCCTTACACTATCTTCAGATTTTTGGATTCTTTTTTCTTTTTGTTTTTCTGGTTGGGTGTTTTTTGTTTCCTCATATTTCAGATCTTTGGTTTGATTCTTGGGGTATGTTGATCTACAGTTGAGTTTCTGTATATTCTTTATTTTAGACAGTGTATGCTTCATTTCTGACTGGTCCTTTTCCATTTTTTTGGCATTCTCATTAAGGTCCTTGAAGGTCTCACTAAGCTCCTCAGAAGTGTCATCAAGTTTCTCGGCGGTTTTTAGAAGATTCTTAAGTAACCTTATACATGTGGTTCTGAACTGTATGTCGTCCAGTAGTTTGCTTTCCTCCATTTCTTTCATTCGTGACATGTTTCTTTGTTTCCGCATTTTGGCTGCTTCCCTCTGTTGATGGAGTGGCTTTGTGTGGTAGGTGACCTATAGGGGGCAGTAGCTCAGCCTCCCCAATCACCTGATGTGGACACTCTTGGTACACCCCTTTGTGGGCTGAGTGCAAAGTCTTGGTGTAGTTAAGCCTTAATTGCTGTTAGTACGCTGGGAGGAATTGACCGCCAGGCCAATCAGCTGTGAGGACTCGCTGTGTCTATAATAGAAGAACTGCTGTGCTGGAGACACGCTTATGGTGCAGGATTTGTTTCAGTGGGGCTTTGGTGCTCGCTGAGTCTGCCTCTTGAATGTGTCACTTATGAATGCGAGGAGTTGAAATCTGGTTTCTCACACTGACCACTAGGTATACTGGCTTCTGGATCTCCAATGGGGTGCAGGTCAGCTATTGTCTGAGTCCACCCAGCAGGAGCTACAGCAAGAGCTACAGTTTTCTCCTCTTTGCTTGGGGTTTGGAGGTTTTGGAGCTGTCTGACCCAGGCTGCAAGTTTGCTAGGTTAAGCTGCGATAGGGCAGGCCTTTCTTATGCTAATGCTGCTGCTTGGAGCTTGGATGGGTTTGTAGGTTGTGTGGGGCGGGGTCTCAGGGCGTCACTAGGCTAGGGCGTGGCAAACAGCGATGGCTGCTAGTTAGCCGGCTCTGTGTCTCCGCCTGCGTCCCGTGCCCCAGTGTAAACAATTATTCTTGCGCGCAGCTCTGCAAGCAAGCCCCCCTCACTTTCCGACCCGGTGGCAGACAGTCCAGCTTCTCCCTGTAGGAGTTTGGGTCCCCCGCGTCTCCCCAGAAACTGTATTTCAGAGTAATCGGGGGCTTGTCTCCCTTTGGGTTGAAAAAAGCAACGCCTGCCGCCAGTCCAGATCACCCGCCTCCGTACTTCAGCTTTTCAGCGCTTGTGCACGTCTCAATGCTCTTTTCTCTTTCCTTCTAGTTGTAGAACTTCCACTCAGCCAGCTTTCCCGTGGTTCTGGGTGATAGACGTTTTGTCTTTTAGTTGTAGTTTTGAAATTGTTGTGTGAGGCAGCAGTTTAGGTGTTTACTTGGATTCTCCTCCTGGGATTTATTTATCTTCTACAATTGAAACTTCATAGCCTGGAGCGGAGCCAAGCCTTCTGCTCTCCATGGCAGCAGCCATTTCTATTGGGATTTATTTATGTTTTATAATTGAAACTTTGTAGCCTTAAATGGAGGCCAAGTCAGGCCAAGGCAACCCTAGCTTCCTGCTTTCTCCAGCTCCGTGGCTGCTGCCATTGTTATTGGGATTTATTTATCTTCTATCATTGAAACTTTGTAGCCTGGAGTGCAGGCCTGGGCCAGCCAGGGTGTGTGGAAAGCTTGGCTTCCTCCATCACCAGGGAAACCCAAGCCTCCCTCCTGCTCTCTCCATGGCCGCAGCCATCTTGGTTGGGTTAATTTGCATACTCCTGATTGGCGGGTGGGTGTAGCAGAGTGATGGTTAATTTGCATATTACACTTTTTATTAGATAGGATACTGAAGTCTTTAGCCAAAGCCTGAAGGTCTCTAATTTGACTTGTGTAGTTTAAATCTCTTAATAGTAACACCTTAATAATAGACAAACATGTAAATTGACTGTACCTCTGCTATGCCCACAGCCAATCAGGAGTGAGCATACAAATCAACCCAACAAATATGGAGGATTAATTTGCATATGTAGGCGCAGAGTGGCTGGGAGGGGCGGGATGCCTGCTATTTGGTGGGGGGGGGGTGCGGAGGGAGCTACAGGAGTGGTGCTCTTACTGGGAGCAAGGACTTGCAGGCTCCTGGTTGGCCGGGAGCAAAGCCAGGGGAAGGAAGGCCTATTCTTGCACGAGTATCGTGCAATGGGCCTCTAGTCCTATCTAATAAAGAGGGAATATGCTAATTGACTGCCCCACCCTCAAAGATGGCGGTGCCCAGTCCCCTCAGCCCCGCCAGGGCAGCGGACACATGGCAAGGGCACCCCTGCCTCCAGAGTCCCCCAGTCCCCTCAGCCTTCCAGCCGCCCAGGGCCGGCTTGAGGTGCAGACAACCAGGGCTGGCCGAGGTTTGCACTGCCAGCAGTGGCAGCAGCAGAGGTGTGATGAGGGCGTCATCTTCCCCTGATCACCAGGTTGCCTCCCACCCCTGAGGGCTCCTGGACTATGAGAGGGGGCAGGCCAGGCTGAAGGACCCCCCCTCCCCTCCTCCCCGCCCAGTGCATGAAATTTCATGCATCGAGCCTCTAGTATATCATAATAAACATTTCTGTTAAATGAAAGATTCACTGACCCAAACTAAACAGTTCACTTTACCAGTCACACATCTTAATTTTCAGATACTTTGAAGATGAGGAAGAAGACTCTAGCAATGTTGATTTACCTTACATTCCTGCTGAAAACTCCCCTACCCGCCAGCAATTCCATTCCAAGCCAGCAGATTCTGACAGCGATGATGATCCCTTGGAGGCATTCATGGCTGAAGTGGAAGCAAGTATCAACTCTGTTTTGTTAAAATGCTCAGCAATTAGAAATAGCCCAAAGTAACCTAGTGCTTCAGTCCTGATTCAGAATTCGTTTTCTGGCTTTTTTGGGATTTTGCTCTTATACTCTAGTTTCTTAAATATACTTCCACTTGCCCTGTAAACTTTGAACATAGTAGCTCAACATTTTTGTGTGTGTTTCGTTTTAATAATTCTTGGTATATTCTTAAATGGAATGAACATTATCATTCAAGCTATAGTTTACTAAATACATATTTAAGGCAATTACCTTTAAAGAACTTGCTAAAATCACAAGTTCATGTTCTCTACTTTTAATGTTTAGTATTTCTTACTACCAACATTATCATCAACATTCATGACTTCCCTGTAGAAATTGAAACTTCTGACTACATAAAATTATTCTTCTAGGCTCTTATGATTTTGCATTTTGTCCTTTTTTCCCCCATTTCTGACTTTTCTTTTTATTTATTATTTATTTACTTATTATTAAGAAAAAATTTAAATACATACAAAAGTATAATAATAAAAAGCCTCTTAACACCTACCAAAACTATTCAGAACATACATGTGCTTTTGCATCATGGTAGCAAGTTAGTAAATATATTAAATGGTTCTCTCTAGAAATAAAGGCAATAAATGGTTTGTCATATTTGAGATATCTATCTATATATGTATGTATATATCTTCACATATGGACATTTCTCAGAGGGGTTTATTTCTCATTATTTCTTGAGATATCCTTAGTGATGAATTAGAAGAAAAACCAGCTTTTTATTTTCTAGGTTTAAATTTGATTTTTGGTAGTGCAAGCTGCCATCACCCTTTTTTGAGTGGGAGTATCCAAGCATGGCCTAGATTCTCTTGCTTGGCATTTCAAGTAGTTGAAGCAATTTGGAGATTAAATCTTGATCTTGGAGAAAGTGTTGTTGCCAAAGTATACTGATTAACCAGTATACTTTGTATAAATTTTTCCAGTATAAATTTCCAGTATAAATTTTTCTAGTGATTGAACTCAAGATGAGGATTTTATTTTTTGAGGTATGATTTATTTTTGTTTTTCTCTTCTCAGTCATGTGAGGATTTATTTTTAGCCAGTGTTTCAAAAAAGGATTTAAGTAGGCTTAACAAATTCGTTCTATAAGTGTTTGCTAGCCATTTCTTATGTTACATTGTTTATGTCGTCTTCACTTTAATTATAGCCTTAAATACAGGTGGGGCCAAAGTAGATTTACAGTTGTTCGTATGGAAAATAATGCAATAACTAATAAATAATAATACAAGAATAAACTATGTTTCACGTACTCGCAATTGTAAACCTACTTTTTCCCCACCCTGTGTATCTTATATGTGGCTCTATCCCTTGAAAAGTAGATTGTGTATAATATTTCTTTTAAAAATAATTTCTCTTTGTCAGGACCACTTGATTAAATAGGATGCCAGGTTTAATGCATTGGCATTTTTTAAATGAAAGAAGTCAGAAAAATTCATATTGCTTTATAACAAGAAACTTGTGCAGAATGTGTTTAAACCTTGGGAAGATTTAATTTTTCTAACCTTGATATTCACACATAAAACAAAGAATTAATTTAGATCAGTGATTATTAATTATCTTTGTATAAGAATGTGCCTGTGGAAAATGGGAAAACTACATGCATTTTACTCTATCCACAAGGATTCTGGAGCAGGGTTTTGAACCCCAGGACTATTGGGGCTCAATCATTCTTTGTTGTAGTGACTGTTCTGTGCATTGTTGGATGTTTAGCAGCATCTGTGGCCTTTATCCACTAGATATTACTAACAACCTCTCCTTCACTCCCCCTCTTGCCCCCAAGTTGGATGATCAGAAATGTCTATAGACATCACCAAAAGTCCACTAGGGACAAAATTGTGACCCTTCTAATCAGTGTCAACTTCTAAACTTGGATTGTCAGCATCCTTTCCTCAGCCAGATCCAGAAATCTGCATTTTTTTACTAGCCCCAATGATAATGTGAAGCAAATTTTCTTATGCTGCACCTTGAGAAAGCCTGATTTGCCTAAGCTTAAGGACTTTTACAGCCACAATTAGTTCATTAACTTAAAAAAAAAAAGTGACCAAGCATTTTTACTAATTTTTCTATGCATGCTATAAATTGCAAGTAAAGTCACGCACATCATGTATACCCAAGGTTTTAGAACATTTGGGTATTTCTCTGGAAAATTGTCAAAATGCAGTTTGCATCCAAATGCAATTGTCAAAATGCATAGCTAAAAATATGATAGCATTTGAATCTAAAAATTCTTCGTAAAGGAATTTCTTTTTTAGTTGCTATGATTGTATACATCCTTTTGTTTCACTAGGATCAGGCAGCAAGAGATATGAAGAGGCTTGAAGAAAAGGACAAGGAAAAGAAAAATGTAAAGTAAGTTGTTTTCTTCTCCCTCACAAAGATTATATAAAAATAAAGTATTGCAACACCTATATCTCCCAAAATTTATAGAGGAAAAATTAAAATACATAAATTCTTAACTTGGAGTTAACTCTGTATCTTGAATAACATTTCTGCAGATAGTAGAGGTTACAGAAGTCTTTAAATTTGTAGTAATTAAGAAAGCATTTTTTTTGGTAAAATGGTATTTGATGTTTTGTAGTTTTTGTTCATTTTTTTGTTAAAGTTTGGGTTCATTGTTCTGAGTTTTGTTCCATAATTAATAAAAACAAACAAACAGGTTAATGCCTATAGGATTGATTATGAAAAGTAGTGGTGATTATGCCATTTTAAAACTATGTATATTATTAATAACAATCTAATTTACTTAAGGAGTAACACCATGCTTTAGCAATGAGTCAGAACTTGAAATACAGTATTTTCTGGGAAAATTAGTTCTCCTCTATCCCTTGCTGAATACACTCCTCTTAAAGTTTTTGCTACAAGACAAAAGTAGGCATGGGTGGACTTCTCCCTTCTCCCATGCTTGGTAATTTGTGCTTTAGACCCTCCCTAAGGTTCCTGTGCCACATGGGAGGTTCAGCCCTTTCTCTGGTGCTTACTGCGTGTTGCATCCTCTTTCAGTAAGCCTACACTGGTGGTATAGCTTGCCTTGGGAATAGTAAGTGCTCTAGATTAGGCAGAACGTTTGATTAGAAAGAGAGGGTTGTGGGAACTAAGCAGCCACACTTTCTAAAGCTCCTGATAGAGTCAGCAAAGGGGCGTTTGTCCCCTTATCTAGGTGAACTGCTTAGGAGTTTTAGTCTCAAACTTATCAAGAGTTGATTTAATTTTTTTCTCTGTCCCCAATTATTCTATAGCTGAATGCAGTTACTCTAGAGCAGGGGTTTCAAACTTTTTAAACAGGGGGCCAATTCACTGTCCCTCAGACCGTTGGAGGGCCGGACTATAGTTTTAAAAAAAAACTATGAACAAATTCCTATGCGCATTGTGAGCCCGGGACAAGTCGGCTGCTAAGCAGGACAGGCAGCGGCACCCGGCGGGCCGCAGTTTGTGAACCCCTGCTCTAGAGCTAGGGGACATTAAGAAAATTGTGACCTATTTTAGTGTACCAAAAGCAGGGTTTTTTTTTGTTTGTTTTTTTTTAAATATAAAATGCTTTTCACAATTGCTTGGTGTTTGTTGTATGTGATTGACAAGGCTAGGGTCCTTGGGTATATATCTTCAGAAGTTTTTTATTCCTTATACCTTGTTAGTAATTGGTGTTTCTAGGGGTACCCTAGCACCAGATTCAAAAGAAATGCAAACTGCAGCATATAGAGTGAAATTACACATGTATGATGGATGGATAGTTTACAGTGTGCTTATTGCTGCTTTGTTATTATTAGTGTTGAGAATTCCTGTGCTGTATGGAATTCAACACTAATCTGCTATAAGTATGGAGCTGGGTATGTGGAACATTTGCAGGGAAGTTTGTTTCTCCGCTTGTTTTTCCAGGGGTATTCGAGATGACATTGAAGAGGAAGATGACCAAGTGAGTTCCTATGCAGATTTCTATCTTTTATGTTTACCCCACAAAGTCTACACTGGGGACAAGCTAGAGCTTGCCTTCACTGAAATGGCCATTCCTGATACTCAGCAGGGAATGTCATTTGATTTGCTCCTTTTCTACATGTGTGACCAATTGGTAATACAAGATTAACATGGCTTTCCTCCATGTTGAAGATGGAACTTTTGATCAATTATGACATCAAAAACAAATATGAGCTTTATTCAGCTTGATTTTTTATGATCTAAACTAATGTGTATTCTCATAAATCAAGAAGTAGAGTAGTGTGGGATCCACTGAGGCCTGTAGCAACATCCAACCTCTACCTCTTTCTAGGGGTTCTGTTTGTGATTTTTATATTTCAAGATGGAACATTAATGACTATCCTTTAGTATTTTTTTTTCCTCATTGGTCAGTTATGGGATGGTGAGAAGGGAACCAAAGTGAACAGTAGCCTTTTCCAGGTTTATGACCCTTCTAATCAGTGTCAACTTCTAAACTTGGATTGGTAAAGCCACAGCATGTGTTCACAGCTCTGGGCAGGGTAGGTAGACGCCCCACCCCAGGAACGCTGTGAAACAGACAGATTTGTAAGTCTTCTGTTAAGCTAAATCATTTTGTAGTACTAACTTTCACTCATTTCTTCTGATTGTCCCTCCAAGTACTGCTAGTGTTAAAGGAATCATTGCTAGTAAGAGTCTTCTTACTTGGTAGGTATTTAAACTGCAATCATCTGGTACACAGTGTGCACTAATTACAGGAGCAGAAATGTTCCCAATTGTACTTGGTATGATTATGTTCTTGTGCTTTCCTGCAGGAAGCTTATTTTCGGTATATGGCAGAGAACCCTACTGCTGGTGTGGTTCAAGAGGAAGAGGAAGATAATTTGGAATATGATAGTGATGGAAATCCAATTGCACCTTCCAAAAAAATCATTGATCCTCTTCCTCCCATTGATCATTCAGAGGTATGGTGTTTTTTGATGAATTTGATTCTTGTTTCAAGCCAATACAGTTTCTTCAGTGTTAAAAATATCTGAGTATTCAATATCTGAGTACTCCTGATTTATGCTCCTTATGTCATAAGAATATTTGTTCTTTGGGATCTTGTCAGCTCTGCTAAGTGGTTGAAACAAAAAGTGACTGAGTGATTGAGGCTTTATAGCCTATATTGTTCAAGGTACAGCTGAATTGCTTTTTCACATTCGATTATATGTGAAGAACTTTTTTTCAATAAATTGTACTGGTGGTCCGTAAGGTCTGCAAGGTTGGCGACCGCTGTTCTGGACCATCACTTAACCAACCATCTTCCTTTCAAAATGGACCCTTAGGCCTGCATTTATTTTTTAATTGCTGCAAACCTTTACTATTTCTCACAGATCTGGAGCAGAAAAGAGACTGTTCTTTCAAAGGGGTACCAGGAATTACAGGTTCCTTAAATCAGGAAAAGGAAATGATATCAGTAAATTCACTTGAAAAATATCAGTATTTCATTGAGGTTAAATATCAGACTAGATCTTTGATATCCTAGTGATTCTAGATCCAGAACAATCGTTCTCAAGTGTGGTCCAAGGATTCCTGGAACGATCTTTTCAGGGATTCTACAGAGTCCAAGAATTTTCATAATGCTAAGATTTTTACTGTTTGTTTATTGGGTCAGCATTTGCATCAGTGCCTAAAATCAATGGTAGATAAAACTGCTAACAGCTTAGCGTGAATCAACAGTGGTAACTAGCCTTGGCTGATTTGCTCAATGGTTAGTGTCGACCCGTGGACTGAAGGGTCGCAGGTTTGATTCCTGGTCAAGGGCACATGTCTCTGTTGCAGGTTCAATCTCCAGCCCCAGTCTCTTTCATGTCAATGGTTCTCTCCTCCCACTCTTTCCCACCTTACTCCTCCCTTCCCCACCTCACTCCCTTCCACTCTTTCTAAAAAATCAATGGAAAAAATATCCTCAGGTGAGGATTAAAAAAGACAGTGGTACCAATTGTTCTTATAGTCAATATATTCTTTTCCTGCTAGACTATCACAGTTAAAAAAAAAAAAAAAAAGCCAGCTTCACTTAAGAATATCTTTGAAACAGCCCAGCTGGCATGGCTCAGTGGTTGAGCATCAACCTATGAACCAAGAGGCCACGGTTCAATTCCCTGTCAGGATATGCTAGGCTACAGGCTTGAGCCTCAGTGGGGGGCGTACAGGAGGCAGCCTGTTAATGATTATCTCTTACCATTGATGTTTCTACCTCTCCCTCTTCCTTCCTATCTGAAATCAATACAAATATATTAAAAGAATAAAGCATTTAGGGTTTGAGTTGTGAGTTGAACTAGCTTTTTTTCTCATGGAATATTGTTTTCACTTGAGAAAATGAATGGCACTTAAAGGAAAACAATTAAAAGTGTTTATTGCCAAGGATAGAAGCTTAAAACTTTCAAACAAAACTTAGAATTTTGGAAACATATTCATCACAGTGAGCTTGTCAGCTTTTTTATATGTAAAGTCTGTTGTAATGAAATTGATGGTAATAACTGATTTTAAAAATATTTGTATATAATGAAATTTTACCATTTGAATCATCTGCATACTACCTCAGTAAACCAGTGTTTTCAAAATGGCCAGTGCATGACATTACAAAATCATGCATGAATAAAGACTCCCATTCAAAGTATATGATAGATTCATTGGTTATAATCCTAACTAATAAAAGAGTAATATGCAAATTGACCATTACTCCAACACACAAGATGGCCAGCAGGGGAGGGCAGTTGGGAGGGACCAGGCCTGCAAGGGAGGGCAGTTAGGGGCAATTAAGCCTACAGAGGAGGGCAGTTAGGGGCAAACAGGTAGGCATCAGGTTGGCAGGGGAGTGGTTAGGAGATGATCAGGCTGGCAGGCAGAAGCGGTTAGGGGCAATCAGGAAGGCAGGCAGGCAAGCAGTTGGGAACCAGCGGTAGGATCAGGCCTAAACAGGCAGTCGGACATACCTTGAGGGGTCCCATATTGGAGAGGGTGCAGGCTGGGCTGAGGGACACACACCCCTGTGCACAAATTTCATGCACTGGGCCTCTAGTGTAACAGAATCTAAAAAGTTCATAATATGGTTTGAGATTACACAGTGAAAAATAACCTGTAAGAAATGACCCCTTGTCAAGTTTTAGTATAGAATTGAAGAAGAGTAAAAATCCACAAGAATCTGAAAAGGCTGTTAATAAGTACTTAATTCCCTTTTCCAACCACATATCTCTGAGAGGCCAGATTTTTTCCTGGGCTAAAAGCAACATATAACAATTTACATGTAGTAGGAATCATTTTCTTTTGTCAGAGATTAAAGAGATTTCTAAAAATGTAAAACAATGTCAAAGTTATTTTTATTAAATCATTTATGTTAAAATGTAATGGTTTATTGTAAATTTTTTAAAAAATATTTTTTTATTGATTTCAGAAAGGAAGAGAGAGAGAAAGAAATATCAGTGATGAGAGAGAGTCACTGATCAGCTACCTCCTGCATGCCTTACACCGGATATTGAGCCCACAACCTGGGCATATGCCTTGACCAGGAATCAAACTGTCGATGCTCAACCACTGAGCCATGCCGGTCAGGCTGTTGTTATTTTTTAAATGAATTGATAAATTTAAAAATTTTTGTTTTAATTTTAACACAGTACATATCCATAGATATAACCCACATAAATGAAAAGTCGTTGTGTTTTTGTTAAGTGTAAAGGGTACCTGAGGCTAAGAAGTTTGAGAACCATTGGCCTATTCAATTTTCTAAATGTTTCCTTTTGCCTAAATGCTATCACATAATGCCTTCGTATTTTACATGTGACAGCTGAAACGAAATATTTGAACCTGATCTAGGAAGAAGTATCCATGATAAAGAGTGAAAATCCTGCCGAAACCGGTTTGGCTCAGTGGATAGAGCGTCGGCCTGTGGACTGGAGGGTCCCAGGTTCGATTCCAGTCAAGGGCATGTACCTTGGTTGCAGGCACATCCCCAGTAGGGGGTGTGCAGGAGGCAGCTGATCGATGTTTCTCTCTCATCGATGTTTCTAGCTCTCTATCCCTCTTCCTTCCTCTCTATAAAAAAATCAGTAAGATATATATTTTTTAAAAAACTGAAAATCCAGTAAGGAAAAACATACAAGTACTTGAAATAATCATCTAATAAAAATCTTTGACAAAGTGCTCAAACTTCATCATCCTGGGGTATTCCCAGTTGTTCTTGTGTAATGGGTAGTCTGTTAGGAGAGACCAGAAGTAATAGAAGAATATCCCTTCTTAAAAGTAGCTTTCTTCTCATCCTGTTTCTTTCTTAATATAAAAATTTACATGTTTACATATAAAATTTGTGAACAAAATAAAAATTCTTGCTCTCATGGAGCTTCCATTCTGATAAAGAGAACTAAAGGAAATCGGTAAAGACTCCATTATGTGCAGCAGCATTGTGGGGCTCATAACGAAAGTTCCTGCCTAAAAGGCAAACTGTAAAACTTTTTGTTGATAGCGCTATAGAAAGATAATTAGGCTTTATCCAGAATTATGGACTTTTTGACCACCTAGTAAAGACTTAGATTCTCCTTAAATAAGTTTATTGTAGACATACCATGTTGTCAAAAAGAAAATCATTTAACCAAATTCGTATGTGGTGGTTTGCTTCTGTTTTGTATTTTTAGTACAGTAAGCTATGAAGAGTAGCAGAAATTACTTCTTCCCTCTTTGAAATTGGAAATGCGTGGTCATTCCTTTTTTAAAAATTATGTAAACAGTTCCATGTTGTTAAAAAGAATAGAACTTCCTCTACACACAGATCTGTCTCCAAAGGAAATATTAGAAATATTTTTAAACTAGAGGCCCAGTGCATGAATTCGTGCATGGGTGGGGTCCAGCCAGCCACCCTGATCAGGGTGGTGGGGGGCATTCAGGGGCAGGGCTGGTAGCTGGCCAATCCAGGTATGTGCCCTTGACCAGAATTGAACCTGGGACCCTTCAGTCTGCAGGCCAATGCTCTATCCACTGAGCCAAACTGGCTAGAGCTGAAATGTGTTCTTTAGAGTCTCTAGAAAGCAGGTTGGTGTTTATATTGAAAATGGGATTAGGGAATGGTACTAGCTGTACTTTGGTGATGTTTGTCATGAATAAGTGAATTCCTTTGTTCTCTGTCTGGTTTTGACTTTATTTTGTAATATTTGTAAAAGGTTATTTTGCATTAAAGTCAAACTCACAGGATTGACTCTTGAATTCTAGACTAACTTTGAATAATTGGACCTGCAGATTGACTATCCACCATTTGAAAAAAATTTTTACAATGAGCATGAAGAGATAACAAACCTCACCCCACAGCAGCTAATAGATCTTCGGCATAAGCTCAATCTTCGGGTAAGTTCAACCATTAAGCTAGATATTCTTAATCTTGAATTTCTTTTCTAATGGTCTCTGCACTGTCTTTGGTAGAGTAATAATTATATCCCTTGGGCTCATGTATCTTGTTTTTATTGTATTAGTCTTCCAGCTCTTTGAGGATAGGATTGTATTCTTCTTGCATGTGACACACATGAATGCTAAATGTGTTCAGTCAACTCTGTATGTTGTATGGAACAATATGTCATCACACTCTTAAAATTAATCAGCAAGTATTTCTCCAACAAATACAGTGTATTGAGAACTGTGTTTGGTGGGCTAGAGACGAAGGGTAGGAGTCACCATCTTCAGAAGAGAAGACAAGTTCAGTAGATGTGATCAATACGTAAAGTCATAATATCTCAAAATTTACACTTGCTTCTCAAATTACATACAGCACAGTTGTTGTTTTTTCAATTAGAAGACATTAATACCTTTTAAAAATATGAATGCACTAATTTCACAGTAATGGTTTAAATTGCCCACCCAAAAAGTTTAGGTTATACATTGGCCACGTTGTTTAGGGTGCTGCTCGATGTTAGTAAAGTGAAACACACACAGATAATACCGTGATATCTACTCTGGTGTGGACAGCTTTCTGGCCTATGCCTTAGCATTTGTTAGGTGATGTTTGAACTTCTGTTTTCTGAGAGTGTATATGTATGTGTCTGTTTGCCAAAAGTACACTGCCCCCCCAAAAAAAAAACACAAAAAAAACTTTTACACAAAATCCTGAGTAGAAATAGATAGCATCACCAGAGGAAGCATTGGAAGGTTATCACTGTTGGAATCAACATGGAAATTATAAGCTTCATTCTTTACCTGGGTACAGTATAGTGCTTGACAATGTCTGGACCATCACTGAGTGGAGCATTAACTCTTCAAGCATGACTAAAAATGGAAATGGCAGATACCTTTGTAACCAGTGGGTTACAAGGGCATACCGTATTTAGAGCTCATTTGCACTCTTTTATTTTATTTTAAGAGCAAATTTTATTTTTTTCTACCATCTGGCTAATAGTTACGCAAAATGGTAAAAAATAAAATGACCTTTTTCAATGAATTGGACAATGATTTTTTAATTTCTTACAGAAAATTAATTTTTATTAAAGAGATGTCTAGGCACTTAATCATTTTAAATCATATGACAGTTATCTCAGGAATGTTTATTCTGGAGTTTTTTATATAAATTTTTAGATCTGTTATTTTCTTTCCTTTTTGAACAGCATATGCTTTTGGCTACAGACTTACATTTTCACGTTATATTCGAGCTAAATGCTAGGTAACAGTAAATATTGTTGAACTTCCAGTGCTGTTTATTTTGAAGTACAAATCATTCCTGGGAATTGTCTTTACCTCTAGGTCTCTGGTGCTGCACCTCCTAGACCAGGAAGCAGTTTTGCTCATTTCGGGTTTGATGAACAGCTTATGCACCAGATTCGGAAATCTGAATACACACAGCCCACTCCAATACAGTGCCAGGTAAGTAAAGCATACTGAAGGGAAAATGAAGTAGAATGACAGTCAATGACTGTGTTTTATTTTACAAACAAGTCAAATCAATAAAACACTAGTTAGTGCAGCCCTGGCTGGTATGGCTCAGTTGGTTGGAGCATCGTCTTGTACATCAAAAGGTGGCGGGTTTGATTCCCCATCAGGGCACATACTCAGGTTGTGGGTTCAAATCTTAATGTTTCTCTCTCTCTCCCCGCCCCCACCCCCTCCTCCACTCTCCCCCTTCCTCTCTCTAAAATCAATTAAAAAAATAAAACAGTGCAGAACTGAATTGACATGGGTCAAATGTATCCATATATTCCCTCTGTAGCTTCGTCTTCAACCTTTGCTTTAAATAAGGGGAAAGAAGGGAAGATATACATGAAATACAAGAGTATAATAAAAAAGATTTATATGTGGCCCTGCCAAAGATTTCTGGTTGAGTGTCATTCTCTGAACCAAAAGGTTGCCAGTTCGATTCCCTGTCAGAACACATACCCAGGTTGTGGGTTCAGTCCCTCTCCCTCCTCCCCTACCTCAGGGTCAGGGTGTGTACAGAAGGCAACTGATTGGTGTTTTTCTCTCACATCAATATTTTTATGTCCCCACCTCCAAGCATGTCCTCGGTTGAGGATAAAATAAAAAAGATTTCTGTGTGGACAAATTTAGTACTGTCAGTGACTAGGATCCCTTTGGCTGTGACCTGAAAATTCTCATAACTGAAAGTAATAATTTCTATTTCACATTTATATATGGGATTTATTCCTTCCTACACCAAAATTGAGAATTTTATGTATGTGGATAGGGCAGTCTGTACCTTCTTAAGGGGACAAGATCTTAAAAATTTTAGTAACCTACTTATAAATTACAATTTTTTTATTTCTATATTTTAAGCAAAATGAAGTCATTCATATTTTGTAAATTGTGGTTGATCCACGTGAAGAGAATGATAAATATTTCAAATCAAAAAGTTTAGGGGAATGCCATGTATTTTTTGCTATTCCATAGTTAGTATGCATAGCCCAGGATAATTTTGTTCCAGTGAAAATGAATGTCATTAATAGTCATATACTCCTTCCCTAGGATTTCCTTCAGAACATTTTCACTATAGAAGGTTGAAAGTGGATATACTTTATTTTTCTCTAGGGTGTGCCTGTGGCATTAAGTGGAAGAGACATGATTGGTATTGCCAAAACAGGCAGTGGAAAAACTGCTGCTTTTATCTGGCCCATGCTGATTCATATAATGGACCAGAAGGAACTGGAACCAGGTGATGGACCAATTGCAGTGATTGTGTGTCCTACGAGGGAGCTTTGCCAGCAGGTATGTGCTTTGTATGGAATGCCTCCTTGCAAATATGAACTAGCAAGGGACCAACCAGTCAAGTGGGTAGAATTACCAGGGAACTTCTTTTATCAATTTTGATGAAATACACATCAAATTTCCCATTTTAACCATATGTAAAAGTGCAATAGAGTGGCATTAAATACATTTACATTGAGCTACCAGGAAACTTTTGGAAAATACTGTTTTACTAGAAGCCTGGTGCAGGAAATCGTGCACGGATAGGGTCCCTAGGCCTGGCCGGCCATCAGGGCTGATCTGGGGGTGACTGGTGGGGCGATTGGGGGGCCCCCGCTGGCACCCACCTTGGCTGGCCTGGGGCCTGCAGGCTGAGGGCAGCTCCTGCATTGAGCATCTACCCCGTGGTGGTCAGTGCATGTCATAGTGACCAGTTATTCTATTATGTGTGTTTTATATAACTCCCTTTTTTGTTGTGAGAAAGGTTTTTGTCAGAGTTTGTTAATGTGTCATTATGTCCACAACTTTTTAGATCCATGCAGAATGTAAGCGGTTTGGGAAAGCATATAATCTTCGATCCGTGGCCGTGTATGGAGGGGGAAGCATGTGGGAGCAGGCCAAGGCCCTTCAGGAAGGGGCAGAGATTGTTGTGTGTACTCCAGTAAGTATGTCTTGGATTTAATGGCTTCTCGGCCTCTCTTTGTATGGAAAAGTGGTTAGTTATTAGAGGGACTTCCCCCTAAAAATGTGGTAGAGCAGGGTAATAGAATACTCTGGTGAGTGACAAGCCTATGGCTTTGGTTTAATTTTGATTAATTGACTAAAATAGCAGTCCAATAAGATTCTGTGATCTATATATTAATAGCTACAAATTCCCCTCTATTTAAAATAATTTTTCTTATGTTCTAGAAAATGATGAGTTCACTGAGAATATCAGGAATCAGAAAGACATTCAAAGTATAGTCCGGCTGTCTAGAAGAGTAGTCTAAACATGAAAGCCCACCAGTAAGGTTTGAAATTAGATCATTTCAGAATGTCTAACAAAAATTGTTCTGGCCATTTTCCTACAATTTAAATCATAATGTGAAGGAAGAATCTAATGGAATTTTCAAAATTTCTGGGTTTTTTTAGGCTTTGTCAAGGCTGTCAGACCAGGGTCTGATATAGTCTAAGACGTATTAATACTTTGCCAGGAACACAGCTCTAGAAAGTTGTTGTAAATGCCTTTAATTATATTTACTATTCATTTTCTGGTTCTCATAGGGTCGACTGATTGATCATGTGAAGAAGAAAGCTACCAATCTTCAGAGAGTCTCTTACCTTGTATTTGATGAAGCAGATCGAATGTTTGACATGGGATTTGGTATGTTCTGAATACCAGTGTCTTCTGTCCCTGATCTCATGATACTAGTTTTTCCCATGTCTGGACTTAGCAAAAAAAAAAATTTTTTTTTCATGAGAGAAGCTAAAAATATTCCTGGGGAGGGTTAGAAACTATTTTTAGGAGTTCTCTTAGGAAAAGTATGTTAGGTGTGATTGGGTTGAGGACAATTGAAAATGCCTTTGTATATAGGGGGGATATTGGCTTTATGCTTTATTTTTATTTATATGCTTTTGATTGTGGATGTCAAGGTCTGTGTTCTTAGTTGGGTGGATGTCATGCCATTCAAGGCCCTTTGCTCTCCTGTCCTCCTCCACTTAACCTGGCTGTGTGAAAATTCTATTTTTATTGATTGAAACACTATTGGGCCTACCTCAACTGGGTGGAGGACAAAATGCTTTCCAAGTTTCATACTGAATAATAGATCTAGGAGTTTCAAAGTTTCCTTATTTCTTTCTTTTCCCCCTTAATTCTTATAACCTTTCATATGAAGAGTTTTACTAAAATGACTTTCCTAGGCATCCCAAACTGTATTGCAGAGTTATAATATTAATTTTACTGTTCTGCTTTTTCCAGAGTACCAGGTGCGGTCCATAGCCAGTCATGTCCGTCCTGACAGACAGAGTATGTATGCAGCAGTTTTATTAAGCCACATTTGTACTCAGAATAAGCTCCTCTATTTATTTTATAAGCACTCAGTTGTGGCAGCAAAAATGATCATGTGTGTGTACTGGTGAGAACTATAAAGGGTGAGATAGTGACTGTTTATCTGAGCTGCACAGGACCTTGGAGGTCATCAGTTATAATTCACTCATTTTTATAGATGGTAAATACGAAGGCTGAGAATTGAGTGACTTGCTCCAATTTATACAGTTTTATTGGGTAGAGGCAATGCACAGTTGCAGATATGATTTCTGTTAACCATACTGACAACCTGTCTTAACAGAAAATTTATAAAAATAGAGTAAGATGAAGCCTTTTTTCCTTCGTCAGTTTTTTTGGTTTGCTTTTGTTTTAACTAAAATTAAAGTTCAGGTAGGCTTATTTTTAAAAAACTGGATATTTTTTAAAAATAATATTTTAAATGTCAGTAGGAAACTTAATGGTTATTCAAAGAAGTGGTGATACTGTTTCTTTAACAAAATTTAATTTACCTTTTAGCTCTCTTATTCAGTGCAACTTTTCGGAAAAAGATTGAAAAACTGGCCAGAGACATTCTGATCGACCCTATTCGAGTGGTGCAAGGAGATATTGGAGAGGTAACCTTAGCAGGGCTGGATGGGACCCCAGTAGGTTATTTCTCAGATTATGGAGACATGGAACAAATTTCTCACTACTGAGAGGAAAAATATGTATGGGTGAGGCAGCATGTTTCAAACTTGCTTTAAATTTAAATATCCAAAGAGAAGGGAAGCCCTGTTGGTTAGAACATGGTCTCCATATACCACGGTTGTGGGTTTGATCCCTGGCTAGCACCCATACAAGAACCAACCAGTGGATGCATAAATAAGTGCATCCATTTAAAAAAAAAAAAAAAAATTTGTTGCGGGGGGCGGGGGGAGAAGCAAGCTTTGCCTAGAAGACTACCAGTCAGGATAGAACTGACATTTAAAATGATGTAGGGAGGGGGTCTGCACAGCATGGAGTGGGAGACTTGAACAGCCTGGTGAAAGTGAGTTAAGTGATTTTTCCTTATCTGTGTGGAAAATTTCTCTGAATTGTGATTTGGAATTCAGTTAAGGTTGCCTTGAGAATTCCTTAAGTTGCTTGCCATGTTTATTAAAGTTCTGTGCAGTTAGCATTTTGACAGTGTCCATTCTTCATTTTTGAGTGCCTTCTGTATGTGTGGATGAATTCTACTAGGAACAGTGAGTGGGAGGGGCAGAAAAGGAGCTTAATTTATTAATAATCTGAGTAGTAGGCATATAAAAAGTATTGCGGTTGGCAGATCACTTGGTTAGTACATGTACGCATTAGGGGAGATAGAGAGCACAGTGATTTGAGAAAGGGACCCAAGTTTTGAGTGCACTTGACTTGCTGAAGGAAGGCCCAGGAGAAGAAAGATTGTTTAAAGTTCTGCTAGATGCAAGTAGAAAATGTGATGTCTGGTCCTTGTTCAGGTGTCCTGTGGCACAAATGTCACAATCCTCTGTTTCCTTTCTTCCTTTTCAGGCAAATGAAGATGTGACCCAGATTGTGGAAATTCTCCATTCCGGGCCTAGTAAATGGAACTGGCTTACCCGGCGTCTGGTCGAATTTACCTCTTCAGGGAGTGTCCTCCTGTTTGTTACTAAAAAAGCCAATGCTGAGGAGCTGGCCAATAACCTTAAACAGGAGGATCATAATCTTGGGCTGCTTCATGGGGACATGGATCAGAGTGAAAGAAACAAGGTCATTTCGGACTTTAAGAAAAAGGACATCCCCATCCTGGTGGCCACAGATGTTGCAGGTAGAATATGAATTTCCCCAGTAACCTTAGGTTTCTGTGCCGTAAGGGTGCTCTGTCTTGCTATACAAGACCTATAATACCTGATCAAGCTGATTGAGGGTGCTCTGCTGGCCTGGCTGGCCATACCCCATGGAGCCATTTAGAGTACACTGATCATAACCAGAAAGATGTTAATTTCTCAGCCTCAAGGCATACTTGAAGCTGATTTTAATTTTTTATATATTCCTGGTGCAAGAGAGGCCATGTCAGGTTATTGATGGCAGATGTTATATACTTTACAGTAGGTGGCACCGCATCATAGAATCTATAATAGTGGCATTTGTTCTAGAAGGGCAACTTGTATCTCAGCTCAGCAAACCATGCACTTTGCCTAGATAAGAATGTAATCTGGGCCTGGCTGTGGTGGCTCAGTGGTTGAGCATTGACCTATGAACCTGGAGGTCACGGTTTGATTACCAGTCAGGGCATATGCCTGGGTTGCAGGCTCAATCCCCAGTAGGGGGCTTTTAGGAGGCAGCCAATCAATGATTCTCTTCATTGATGTTTCTGTCTCTCTCCATCTCCCGTCCTCTCTGAAATCGGTAACACACATATATGTATGTATATATACACACACACATATGTATGTGTAAGAGAATGGAACCTGGATTCTTAGAGATTTAGCATTTGGGGTTACTTTGCTTTTTTGTTTTTTTAAATATATTTTTATTGATTTCAGAGAGGAAGGGAGAGAGAGAGAACCATCAATGATGAGAGAGAATAATTGATAGGCTACCTCCTATATGCCCCCTACTAGGGATCCAGCCCGCAACCAGGCATGTGCCCTTGACCGGAATTGAACCCGGGACCCTTCAGTCCACAGACCGGTGCTCTATCTACTGAGCCAGACCAGCTAGGGCAGGGTTACTTTGGTTTTTGACTCCTGATGAAGAATAAAAGAATTTGGTTTATTATTTCAGCCCGTGGTCTGGACATTCCTTCAATTAAGACTGTCATTAACTATGATGTGGCTCGAGACATTGATACCCATACTCATAGAATTGGCCGTACAGGACGAGCGGGTGAGAAGGGTGTGGCCTATACCTTGCTAACCCCCAAGGACAGCAATTTTGCTGGTGATCTTGTCCGGAACTTGGAAGGAGCCAATCAACATGTTTCCAAGGAACTCCTAGATCTGGCAATGCAGGTGAGGGGCTGGGGCACACTTCAAGGTTGTTCCAAGTTATAAAACTAAACTAGGTGACCAAATTCCAACAAGCGTGAGGCAGATAACCTAGAAACATGTCAAGAAAGGAGTGGGGGTGGGGAGAATAGTGCTTAGAGGTACTGATTAGTTTTGTAAGGGCATTGAAATTCATCTGGTTATCTTCTCATCCTCTCAGCAGCATCTATGTAAGTATAATTTCAAAGATGGCTTCTATTCCTCCCAAACAGTCTTCTCTTTTGGGAGCTAAAAATGTGTGATGTCTTAAAAAATTATGTATTTAACTATTCCTCATAGACTTACTTACATCTCAGATTTTAGACCACACTGATTACCAGTCCAAAATTGAGTGAGCCATTCTACTGAATTAAATCTTAAGTTGTGTTAATACATGCAATCCCCAAATTACAAATGTGTTCAGAGTACACATTCTGTTAGCAGAGACATGTTTTTCAGATAGGCCAGCCTACAGCACTGTTACCCATAATGCAGTTGTCATGTGGTCTTGAGAATAGAGGACCTGTATTACCCGAGAGTAGTTCCCTCCCCTTTCCTGGGTGTGGAGAGCCAATCCTAAACTGAACGTTTGAACCAGATACATCTCTCTTTGTGCCTCAGGCTTCCTGTGCTCTGACTGATCAGCTTCTCAACACCTTTGCCAAGCTTGCCCTGCCTCTCAACAACTTTGGCATATGTGATTGTCAGCCAAAGCTCTAACCTCCCCCAGAGATGTTTGCATTCTGAAGAGAATGTGAATAAATCTGATTAGTAGTATTCTGGCAGTGATCAAGTTCAGTGAAAACTTTTAGGTCCTATGGGTAAATAAAATTTTATTTTTATTTATGTGACTACCAGTCTGGCCTAGAGTCGATTCTAATAAACCTCACTTCACAGTTGTTTTTCCTCTACTTCTGAACCCAGTAATTCTTTAAATTTTTATGTGCAGTGGTATGTATAGATAAATTGAAAAATAGAAAATAAATTCACTTTCCTCAAGGAAGTTAGAAGTGGCCAGCATAACTAATCACTTCCTTTCTTGGAAAAGGAGCAATAAAGGAAGCCATAGATAGGATCTGAGCCTCCTGACAAATTGGTGGGTTAAACTACCTAAAGGAAGTGAATCTGTGGTTCTTGGCTAAAGATGAAGCAACAAGTTCTTCCCTCCCACTTAGTTTCCTCTTGGATCTTATCCTTTCTCTGGCCCCTTCTCCTTACCCTGGCTTAACCTTAAATTGTGTTCAATGCAGAATGCCTGGTTTCGGAAGTCCCGCTTCAAAGGAGGGAAAGGCAAAAAGCTAAACATTGGTGGAGGAGGCCTGGGCTACAGGGAGCGGCCTGGGCTAGGCTCTGAGAACACGGTGAGTCCATACTACAATAGTGCTCTTAACACGTTAAGCGCCCTGTCAATCACCGGTGACTGACACTATACTTTCCGTCCGGAAGACAAAACAGGCTGGGCACTTAACATGTTAAGGCTGGTCCTGAGTCCTGAGTAACGGTAGGACTATTCTCCTCTACCTGAGAAAACCTCAGTGAGTTCAGAACCCTGTGTGGAAGGAAGCTTGGGTTTAATTTGCTGGCTTACCTCTATGTTAATGCTGGTTCTTAAGTGTTGTGACTTCTATTGAAGAAGGACCTTGATGTGCTCAGGAAATCAGTCTAGGTTAGCAGTGGTTCCTGGACTAGCAGTAAATGTAGACTCATGCCCCACCACAAACCTGGTGAATCAGAAACTCTGGATGTGGGACCCCATGGATCCCACAGTCTGTTTTCTTAACACTGGCCTAGATAGAGCCACAAGGTCACTGTGTAGATTCTAGTTGTATCTTGTAACTAAACTCAGGAATGATTTCTACATTCTCTGGGAAATTTCACCAGAGAGAGAGCTTTTCTCACAAATCAGGTAACAAAAGCTCTCCCTGACTCGCTGTCTTAACTGCCTATTTCCTGTTAATCTGATTCCTAAGCCAAGTCTACATTTCTGGATCATCAGAGTTAGCTTGGTGTCTTTGATAAGTAATCTGTTCCCACATTACAGTCATGATGATGATGCAGATGACGCAGGTGAGAAGGATAGCTAATGTTTGCACTTACTATATGCCAGGTCCATTCCAAGCAGGAACACATATTAATTCAGTCTTTTCAGCCACTCACTAAGAGTGAGTACAGATATAAAAGAGGCACCCAAGGTTACATACACACTGGTAAGTGACAAAGCTGAGGTTCAGACTCAAGGGTCTGGATTCAAAGTATGCATACTGCCTTGTGGCCTTCCCATCTTCATAATTTTTACATAATTACATAAACATGTTCGTGTTTGTATATAAATAATGTCACATAATCAGCTTTGGGCATAATCTGATCTCATTTCTGATTATTTAGGATTAATTTACAGAAATAGAAATACTGGGTTGAAAGGCATAGTTTCTAAATTATTCTTCATTACCACACCTATTCTCACAAAATATAACTTCCTAAAAAAAATCCTATTCCTTTTCCCACTTGTTTTCAGTATGTTGAAGCCTAGTCTGTAGCAGGGGCTTTCCTACTTTGCGTCCATTCTTACGCTGTGCTTATTTTTTAGGATCGAGGAAATAATAACAATGTAATGAGCAACTATGAGGCCTACAAGCCCTCCACTGGAGCCATGGGAGATCGGCTGACGGCAATGAAAGCGGCTTTCCAGGTATGAGATCAGCATTTAGTTAAAAGAGCTTCAGCAGTAATTCTTGGGCAATGACGAGGGGGGCTAGTCCTGAGATGTAGCTGGGCTTGTGTGCTCGATACTGGATTTAGGACCTTTCACTGCTTTCCATTTTTTTGAACATAAACTGTAGCTAACCTAGAGACGCAGGTGTAGATGCTACAGAAACCCCCTCTTGCTGCCGTCTACCTCAGGCACGCTGAGCCCAGGACTGTTGTACTGCAGCAGGATTGCTGTTCCCTCCCTGTCTCACCAAACTACTGTGTTGCCCTCAACGGCTACTGCTATCTGGTTGACAGTAATTTTTTAGCTAAGACACATTTGATTGTGTATCTTGGGTACTCTTCTAACTTTACCCCTCTAGTTAGCTGGCCTTAATTTACATGTTTTATCCATCTCCAGACTAATGCACACAGAAGCCACAGGATTGTGGGGCCATCAGGATGCTAAAGTCACAGGGCCAAGATAGCATGGATACTCTTGTGTGTGTGAACACCCTAGTTCTTATATATCATTGCCAAGCTTATATATTAAAGTTTCTTGAACTCACCATCATAACTATTTTCGTTCTCTTTCTTAGTCACAGTACAAGAGTCACTTTGTTGCTGCCAGCTTAAGCAACCAGAAAGCCGGAAGTTCTGCTGCTGGGGCAAGTGGATGGACAAGTGCAGGGAGCTTGAATTCTGTACCATCTAATTCAGCCCAGCAGGGTCTTAACAGTCCTGACAGCCCCGTTGCTAGCGCCACCAAGGGCATCCCAGGCTTTGGCAATACTGGGAACCTCAGCAGTGCCCCAGTGACCTACCCCACTGCCGGAGCCCAGGGAGTCAACAACACAGCTTCAGGGAATAACAGCCGAGAAGGGATTGGGGGTAGTAATGGGAAGAGAGAGAGATATACTGAGAACCGGGGTGGCAGCCGTCACAGCCACGGAGAGAGTGGCAATCGGCATGGTGATAGCCCACGTCATGGAGACGGTGGTCGCCATGGAGATGGATACCGCTATCCAGAAAGCAGCAGCCGTCATACTGATAGCCATCGTCATGGGGAGAACAGGCATGTAGGAGGTGGAGGCCGATACGGAGAGAGCCGAGGTGGAAATGATGGTCGAGGTACAAATGATGGCCGGAATGGTGAAAGCAGGAAAGAAGGTTGTAATCGTGAGAGCAAGATGGACCCCAAGGTGGATAGCAGTAAGATGGATAAGATGGACAGCAAGACAGATAAGACAGCTGATGGTTTTGCTGTCCCCGAGCCACCCAAGCGCAAGAAAAGTCGATGGGACAGTTAGATGGTATGTGCTGAAGTGTGAAATCCTGTTATTTTTAGAAAGATTTTTGGTAATTACGTGTCTCAGGGCTGGGTTGGGGTGGGGCCCAAGGTGTAAGGACCCCATTTCCCTAGTGGGTAGCTGGCACTTGGAGACATGACGCCTTCATCTGGATCGTTTTTTGGTTGGTTTTTTTTTTTTTTGGATTATTTGGGGGGGGGGGGGCTGCTTTGATCATAAGCAGTGAGAACTGGGGAGCTTCTTTTGGCTCTGGGTTTGTCGTGAGGGCCTGATAGGATATAAAACTAGGTTTATATCATGTAGTGTGTATTTTTTACTGTCGGCTTATAAACATCTATAAGTTAAAACCTTTTTCTTAGCCACGTGCCCAGGTGGTCCCTTTTAGGATTTGGCTTCCTCAAAGCCAGTCCTTTGGGGTGTTAGGGATATTTGGGAAGCACTTTGGTGCTTCCATACATTTGCAGGGAAGGAAGGTGTCTGATTCTAAGTGGAGTTGATGCTCAGGTTTGTATCCAGCCCTGAGACAGGAAGAAGCAGCCTGTAGTAGAAGCCCAGAGCCACTACTATTAAAAGGTGAAAAATAATCCTAAAAACAGGATTGCTCGAGGTCTGAAGTGTTGATAAATTTAAAGCCCCAACAGCTTTTAACTGTCTTCCCCCTATTTCATTGTGTGTTGTTTTTTTTAACTTGCCACATGGTAGAAATACCTTTTGCTGAAATGATTTTGATGATTTTTGTTTTATGTTGTTTATAAAGGAAATACACATACTTCAAATTTTGTGACTTTGTGAAGGTTTCTTTAAGATGTGCATTCTTTTCTGCTTGCTCTAGTAAATGTTTTACTACTGGGACCTGTGGATTGTCTGTCATTTCTACTTCAGGAGTCAGAGCATGTTAAATAGGATTTAGAACAGTGAGCACCTAAGTTAGCACTTAATGCGAACTGGCAGAAAATACATCTATAATCATGTTTTTATTTAAATGGCAATAGAAGAGGACGGAGAGACCTGAGAGGCCCAAAAATAGATTAGAATGAATGCCACCTCAACACTCATTTAAAAAAAAGTACCCTGTCTTCTTCATGGAAGGGTTGTGGAGTCCAACAAGGTACTTTAGCAGTGCTTTAACAAGAGGCAGAGATGTCCTCACCGCTCAGACCACCATGAGAGTTCTAGGTACCCCACACCTCACCGACTTTTCAGATGACTGTGATGCAAGCAGGGTGCAGTTGGCAACAGGGAGGCTGGAGTAAACTGCAGATTCGGTCCTCCTCCATACACTGCCTTCTCAGAGGCCCTGGTGGCTCTGCTTACTTCCGCCTGTTTTTTTTCTTCTGCTCCTTCCGTTGCTGTGCTCTCTGGTCCTTCTTCATCCTTGAGTCCACCACTTTGAAATGACCTCTGACTCCAGCTGGCCGGCGCACTTTGCGGCCCACACCTTTTTTGGCTACGACATAGGTGACCTGGCGTTTCTCCTTGCCAAGCCCTGCCTTCTTGTAGAGACTGTAAATGGAAGAAACAGTTGGCTTTCTGGCACTTTTTAACCCCCACATGTCTGTGAGTGACCTCCCCCAATCACCTTCGAAGCTGTGCCACTTTCTCTCGTTCTGAGATGTCCACCGTGTTCACCACAGCTTCTGCTTTCTTCTTGGTTTGTTCCAGCTTCTTCAGCATCTGTGTGAGGCCCTGTCAGGTTAATCTCTGCCCCACCCCTGCCCCACCTACCCCTCATCTTGGGCAGCCCCAATACTTACCCTGCGTTTCTTTCTGGCTTTAGCCTCAGCCACTTTCTTGATGGGACGTGCATTGATTTCTCGCCACCGTTTCCGATAATGCTCCACCTCCTTCTTGTCAATAGGCAATTGCCGTATCCTGTGCTGCTTTTCCTCCTGCACAAACCACTCTGGAAGCTCCCCTTCATCCTCATTAAATGTATACCTAGGTGGAGAGGACACAGCCCTAATGACCCTCCATGCTTTGTGGAGAAGCAGCTACCACTTACCACACACACACACACACAACTGGGCGGCTTCTCGTAATTTTCTTCCCTCACCGGCTGAAGGAATTATCTATGAGGTCTCTCTTGGCCTTTTTGGAAGAGGCAATAATGGCCCCTAAAGCAAGGCCTTCAGGGTCCAGTATCCGATGTTTCACTAGAGGGGGAGGAGAAAAGTCCAAGCTCGATTCCCAAACATCCATGGTCTCCTCCCAGCCCACTGGGTGCAGACCCACTCACCTGGGTCCTCAATAGGCACTATCTCAAACCCATCGTCTGACTTAGGCCCACGGCTTCGCCTCTTACCACGGCGTGGTTCCCAGCTGCAGAAGAGAAGAACCATGTGTCAACCATCACTCCTCATCACTCAGACCCACTCCCACCTCACCTCACCCTGGTTCCTATTTAAGGCTGCAGTGGGTAACTTCCCGAGATCCTACCATGGCTGTACCAGTTAAATCAGAATAAATATTTTTAAAGCTCTCAATCTACAGGCAAGGTTGAAAATGCCCAACTTAGAGAAATGGTTACCACTGTTTCATTATCCCTTCTCCCATGAGCTGCAACCACTCACCTCTCTTCATCCTCACTGCTGCTGTCACTGTCGGAGCTGTCATCTTTCTCCCCACCCCCAAGGCCAGTGGCAGCCTCTGTCCCTGGTGAAGCCTCTGTCGCCTTAAGGGCCTCATCTGGGCACTGGGAAGGTTTTCTCTCAGTCTTCAAACTACAAGATGGTGCTGGCGGTGGCAGCAGTGGCGGCTGCGGCTGCCCCTTCCGGCGGCTCTCGTACAACAGCTGGGCCTGACTGATCTCCAGAGCCTCATCAGCATCATCCTCAATCCCACTGAAGCCATCCTGTAACAGGGGAAATCTTCAGGCATCCTTCAGCAGGGAATGCCATTCCCTGAGTCTTGACCCCCTAAGCTTCCTCTTACCTTTGAGAACCACAGGCTGGCTTGTTCTTCCTGCAGGACCCCCTTTTCCTCCAAAGGCACCAGCAATGGGTTCTCCTCTTCATCCTCCTCCCCTTTATCGCCTTCTACTTTGGCAAATCGTACACTGTAGCCCCCAGGAAAGTGGGTTAGTGGGCCCGTGCCCTGGAGAACTACCCCCCCCCATACCTTTGGCAATACCTGCAAACCAGCCCCCACCTTACCACTTTTGGTCCTTTAGACTTCGAGGATCTCTGACTCCTGCCAGCTCTTCTGGATCCAGGTCACTATCCAGAGATGCATCCTCCTCCTCCTCGCCATCTGACACATAGATGTCATCTCTTGGCAGATCAGACAGGAACATGTCTGCAGCACTCATATCCCCTTGTGTTACCTCCTCTAACAACTAAAGTTTGACAGAAAGAGAGATCGAGGGTACCTGAACATACTGCTTTTTTCCTGTGTCCATTATCTTAGTTTCAGCAAACACATTATCTCCTTTTACAGACAGGGAAGTGATGGGGCTGTCAAAACCATCCCATTCTAGACCAGATCACATCTGTTCCACTCAGCAGTCTCATCTTCAATGGTAGCAGAAATAGGTTTATGAATAAGTACCCATACCCTATATAGCATCAAATTTAAAATATTCTAACATTAATTTTTCTTTAAAAACATTACCTCAAAAAAAGGTACCACATCACCTTCTGAGAATAATATAATCTACGAATTTTGTTTCCACTGAATAAAGGAGCCCAGGCAACATTTTTTACTCATTCCCCAAGACCTAGTAGGTAGGTTCTATTCTTTTACAGATGAGGGAACTGAGGCAAAACATGGATAAATGGTAGTCTGCTCCAGAACCACTACACTTTCCTGTACAACAAAGAAGACCTGGTTCTCATTCCCACACAAAAGCCACAAATTGCCTGTGACCCTGCTTTTATTTAAAAGTCAAATTCCCTGTATTCACCATCCAGCAGCCAAGTGCGCCGAGATGCTAACTTGGTCTCAGTGAACCGGAGGAGCATTGCTCCCCTCTGAGGGAAGCCCTCCATCACTATGCTGGTAATCCATTACCCTGGCTGCATCTACCAGAAATAGCTTCTTGCAAAGAGTGTCTCTTGGTTCTTCTATTTTTACGTATTACATATGATACATACACGTATGTAATATTCTTATAGCATTCACAAATCTTCCTAATTTTATGTTAGGTTTATGTTTCTTCCTGGTCTTTGAAACACAAGGCTCTTGCTTTTTTCCCCAGTCACCCCTCACTGAGTCATGTATTTATGGGTGGACACAGCAGCCATGAGCAGTGATCATGCAGCACACTTAAGAAAATGATGTTTAATCCCCGATCCCCTTCCAAATACACAAACAGATCCTCTGGTCTCCTCACACTGTTCCAACCCTGACTTACCTGGTGACCCCGGATGGTGCGCAGGGAGAACATGCCAGTCTCCCCCTCGTCTGCGATGGAAACCCCGGGAAGATCCATCTTCAGCTCCACACGCTCCCGCTGCTTTCTCTGCTCCCGCAGCAGCTTCTTTTTCTTCCTGAGGGGACAGTTTGAGGAATTACACCTGCCCAACTCTGAAAATTGCTCAACCATTTCCTCATTCTCTTCCTCCATCCCCACACACAGACTCTGGGGGGGGCGGGGGTAGAGGGGCAGTTCCCCAAACTCTTCCCTGCTCTTTTCACCTCTTTAATTCTGCCACCTCCTGGGCCTTCATCTCTGCCAGGGTCCGATTCAATTGTTCCTCCTCTTCCTCCTCTTTAGAGAGCTGCCTTGGGGTTCCAGCTGTTGAGTCCTCTTCATCACCATCCTCCTCCTCTCCTGAGCTGAGGCTGACAAAACAGCCCAAGGAGTTTGGTTATTTCCCTCCTCCGCCCCCCCCCACACACCCCCAGTCAACATCTGTGCTTTAGCTCCCTCCTCACCTGATGTCCAATGCCTTTGCTTGCTCTTTCAGCTTCTTGGCTACATATCGCCGAAGCTTTGTTCTCCAATTCAGTAGACACCTGTCCCAGAAATACCATTACAGACCTTACCATCTGTCTTTGTCCCTGCTTCCTCCTCTGTCATAGGCCCGCATCCCAAATTTCCTATTTGAGTCACAAATCCTAGGGCTCAGGTCCCCAGCCCAAACCTCTAGCACAACAGCATTCTGTTCTGAGATCAACATCATGGCCTGCAAAGGCCTTTCCCTGCCTTTGGTACCTACACCACCCCCACATCATACCTAAGCTCCTTGCGCCCCAGCACTTTGATATCCTGACAGCACACCCGTATATCCTCAGTGGTAGCTGGATGCTGTGCCAACTCTTCATCATCTAGTGAAATCTGTTTGGAAGAAGGGAAAGGAGTTGGGAAACATTCAGGCCATGTTTTCAGGGTTTCATTCCCATTCCCCCAAGTCTGGGACTCACTTCACTGGCTTTGGAGAGGAAGTCAACAGGATTGGCAGCTCGGAGGAAGTCAGTGACTGAGGTACGATGATAGAGAGTGAGGTCACCCTCAGCATAGCCTTCAGCCTTAGGGAGGGAAATAAAGGTTGAACGGTCCCTTATGTGACGTCTATTGGACTCATCAGGTCCAATCTCCCCAGAGATCCAGGACCTGAGAGTGACCACATTACTCAACACACCTTTGGTTTCTTCTTAGTCACTAATTCAGTAACTGTCTTGGCCTGAACTTCAACCTCCTTGAAGGCAAATTTTGGGTCAAAGAATTTACTGTCAACCTTGTCAGGAGCCAGGTATCCTAAGATGATAGGATATATAAGAAAGTGTAAAAAAAAAATGCTTTGGTAGTTAGGAAATAAGTCAAGAGAAAGAAGGAAGTGATGCCCACCTACCCTGGCAGACTACAAAGATCTCTGCAGATTCATGGCGCGAGGCCTGGGGCTTGGTGGCCTGGACATGGCGGAACAGCTGCTGGAAGATCCATAGCAGGGGCTGATAGTCACGGGAACGGAAAACCTTTGTGATGAAGCAGCCACCCCGGGCCAGAAAATCACAAGCCAAACGGAGAGCCATCAGTGTCAAATGGGCTGTGGGAGAGAGGATTAGCCGAGGACCAATACAGCCTGACAGGGCCTGCCCACCTCCACCATCTCCACGCCCCTGGCACCTTGTGAGTAAGCATCATGGACCCAGCTAGCCCCGACATTGGGGGCCCCATCATTGAGAACAACATCAACTTTCCAGGTCTTCAGCTCCTTCCTCAAGGCCTACAAAGGAGGGAAGGGGTTACAGCAGCAGAAACACAGGAATGGCTACAGATGGAGCAGTCCCTGATTTAGTCATGTGTCCACCCAATTATTTGTTGAGTGCCCATTAAAGGCCAAATACTGTGCCTGGCATGGGGGATATAACACGTCTGCAAGGGTGGCGTGGCTCAGTGGTTGAGCTCAACCTATGAAACATGATGTCATGGTTCAATTCCCCATCAGGGCACATGCCCAGATTGCAGGCTCAATCCCCCGTGTGGGGTGTGTGGGAGACAGCTGATCAATGATTCCCCCTCACCATTGATGTTTCTCTCTCTCCCTCTCCCTTTCTAAGTAAATAAATAAATAAATAAACAAACAAACAAACAAACAAACATGCCATGTCTGTCTTCATGAAGCTTACAGTCTACTAGTGAGCCTTCCTGGAAAGGACTTCACTGAAATCTCTGCACTCCTTCCAATATCAAACACCTCATTCCTGACCAAATAAAGGCTGGAGTGGATGAGGCATATTCCAGGCTTACAGCCATCATGCAAACACTGCTCAGGGCACAGTAAACATGAAAAATCTTGCCTTCAGAAAATTTGGGTGAGAAGAGGACAAAAGTGGATGTTTGCATATAAAGAGGATAGGAAGAGAGAGATTCTTATCACCTGCCTACAGCGTTCTGTTGTGATGTCCTCTTGGAGTGTCACCACATTGGGAAGAGGCTTGATTGGTACCAGGTCCACCCCTGGAAGAAATCAGATCACAGTATTCCAAAAGGTTGCCTCAAGCATGAAGAAAGGAAATGTAGAGCACATTGTCTTGTACTGTCACCCCTAAAACACCCGCGTGAACCACCTGTCACTCACCCACAATAAGACTTGATACAGGCATAAACTTGGCAGCCACCTGCAGCCTATGAAAGAAGAATAAAGATTAAAATACCCAAGACTATTCCTTCCCAACCCTTGACAATATAAACCCTCTTCCGTGTTAGGAGAAGCTCTGCCAAAGTGCAGTGGCCAGAGCAAGTCCTATGCACACGTTACAAACCTCTGTAGTCTATGTTCTGGGGAGTAGAGAAATTGAGGCTGGTATTACTGTATCCGCCCTCCCTTCCCCCAATGCAACTGTCAAGTCATCCCAGGCCGGATGGAACCCAGAAACCAGCCGCCAGGAGTGCCAGGTGCCGGTAGTTACGCACCATCCCCCTGGCGCAGCACACAGGTCCAGCAAGGCTCGGGCTTTCTGCAGGAATTGAAAGCGACGATTCAGCTGAATCAGCTTGAATGCAGAGCGGGAACGATAACCTGGGGTCGTCAACAAAATAACAAAGTCCACGAGGTGCTTTCCCAGCGGGATTTCTGCGGCCTCACAACCCACTATCGCTTTTGCGAGAAAAACTCAATGTTCGGAAGGGGGGGGCAAACCTGACAAGTCGCTCGTTTAGCTCGCGGAAGGCGCAAATTTGACTCACCGGTCTCCTTTGCCAAGTGATAGAACTTGTCCCGCCGGCTCTTCCCGACTTTGCCCTTCTTGCCCATGGTGGGACGGGGTAGTGTCACTCAATCTAGGGAGAAAGTAGAAACTGGGACGTCTCTTCCCGGAGACTAGATTCCGCTCGCCATAGCAATCACACTCAGCGCCTTACACCACATCACTCGCAACCAACACCGTCTCCACAACTCGAGCAGCACGTGGAGGCAGCAACGTACTTCCGCTTCCGCTTGCGTAGCACGCGTCCCCGGCTACAAGTTTTCTGTCATTTGGAGCGTGGCCACAAAAAGTATTTTACTGTCGCCAGGTTTTATATAAACTGTAGGTTGGAACCAAGAGAGTAGACTACGTGAACTAAAACCGAGTTTCTAGAAACATTTAGGAATTCTGTGCCCAAAACTCCCGACCTCGCGTAACGCCGCCGACCCCCGGTCCGTCAGGGCCCCTGTTATTTGTTATCATCCCCGCGCGCACCCGGCCCATTGACCCGGAAGCACCCTCTGCCCCGGTTTCCGGCTTCCGAGTCCCTGCTTCTGCGCCTGCGCGCCGAGGCGGCTGGGATGCCGGCGGTCTCCACTACAGAGGGAAGATGGCGGTTGATGGGCCAGAGCAGGTATGTGGCGGCGGCGGTGGCGGCGGCTGGGTGGGGGCCGGGGCTGGATGCGGATCAGGAGTGATCCGAGGTCGGCCGCCGGCTGGGGCAAGAGTTCGGTGGGTCTGGAGTGGATGGTCCAATCCAGATCGGGCCCTGCCTGGGACCGGATCTGCTGTGTCAGCGCAGCCCCCGGGGGGTCAGGGTTGGCCGAAAGAGAAGACACGGCGGAGGCGGAGTGAGATGAGCGATGAGAGCGGGAACGGGCCCGTCTGCGAGTCGCAGGAGACAGGAAACGCGTCCTTCCTCCCGGCTCCGCCTGTGGTAATAACACCCGGGTGTGTAAAGCGCGGGGCTCGGGACAAAGCGCTCGGTGCGTGTCTATCGCCTGTTGATCGTTCTGGTTCCTATGAGGGAGGCGGCATTTGCGTTCTGCTTTTAGCTTAGTCATGGAGTAAAGGAGGGTTCTGAAGAAATGCAGGAAGAGATTAGAACCCAAATCTGAAGTCTCCATACAAACTGGAAGTGGCTTGGCTATTTAGCCTGTTGATTAATAATTACACTGTGTCTTCAGATGGAGCTGGAAGAGGGGAAGGCAGGCAGTGGACTCCGCCAATATTATCTGTCCAAGATTGAAGAACTCCAGGTGAGGACGGACTCCAGAGGGACAAAGGGAGCTAGCAGGGGGATGAATGGTTGGTGGAGATTTCAACAATCCATAAAATTCCACTGGGGCCAGTAGGAGAATAGTTTGTTACACATCCTCCAGAGTCAAACAGAAAAGGCCATTCCTTTGGGTAGAAGCCTGATGGAAAGGATTTCACATAAAAGGGAGGGCACAGGCTCAGGACCTGAGGTTTATCAGATGGGGGTTGGGGTAGAGTGAGTGCAAGGGAAGACAGAATTGAGTCTGGACAATGCTGATAACAGGGGACTGAATGAAAAGGAATTGGCAACACAGTGCTCTCGCCTAAAGAGGGAGCTGGGACCATAGAAATAAGGAAAATAATGAATATGAATTGGATAGAGGAAAGCCATAGGGAGTTTCTAAACTCCAGGTACATTTGCAGGTATTGTATATGGGTTATCATTTTTGAAATGCACTTGTTATTTCATACAGCAGCCCTGAAAAGAGGCATGGTGTATGGACGCTATGCCCACTTGCAGTTGGTAACACAACTAGATGTTTTAAATGGCTCTACCTAGCAGCTAATTGGCAGCAGGAGGCCTAGAACTTAGGCTTCTACTCAAAGATCTTTCCCCTGGAACATGTTGATATGCCACCCTGAAGAAATTGTCTACATGAGCCAGTTGTAACGTTGGCCCATTAGGGTTTGTTGTTCCTGGATCAGTGTTAGACAAGTAGCCTTTTTTGCTCAGAGGGGCTGTTGGAGGACAGGCCAAGGCCATGAGGATCATAGTGGAGAATCTGAAACCTGCAGATGCCTGTGCTCTTCCCTCACTCCGTTCATACCAGCCTGAGGGTCTTGACCAAGATCTTAACCTCCTACTTTTTTCTGCCTTTTGAAACTTCTTGTCCTCTGCAAGCTGATTGTGAATGATAAGAGCCAAAATCTCCGGAGGCTGCAGGCACAGAGAAATGAGCTTAATGCAAAAGGTGAGGGGGGAAGGTTGGCTGTGGGCAGTTGGTCTGACTGCTGACTGTTCAGATCTCCCTGAATTGTCTTCACATTGGTGCTTTTGTCCATGGTGATGCCTTGCATTGTTATATAGTTACTCACATGCACATCTCTTTCCAAGCCCCATAGCAATCCCCTTAAATAGAATTTTTACTTTCTTTTTGTAGCTTTCCCTTCCAAATGTGCTTAGTTCCTGGGTATTGAATTATTGGGGAGGGAACACCAAAGAAGCTGGGTGACCACTATGTCTGTTTCCCATCCAGTTCGCCTATTGCGGGAAGAGCTACAGCTGTTGCAGGAGCAGGGCTCCTATGTGGGGGAAGTAGTCCGGGCCATGGATAAGAAGAAAGTGTTGGTTAAGGTAAAGGCAGCATCACCCCAGGGACCATCTGCTGCATTCCCATACCTTTGTGTGTAGCCTCCCAAGGACAGCATTCTGTCACCTTATTCTAGGACTTACGGGTCTCCCTGGGGGAGGTTGGTGGTTTGGTGACTGTCAGGAAGAGTCATGAGCCCTGTTTCTTTAGGTGCATCCTGAGGGCAAGTTTGTTGTAGATGTGGACAAGAACATCGACATCAATGATGTGAGTGCAGCAGATGAGGTGGGAGTTTGGGTCAGTTCTCTCCACACAGCTTCCTAAAAGTCTCACCCCTCTCTCAGGTGACACCCAACTGCCGGGTGGCTCTAAGAAATGACAGCTACACTCTGCACAAGATCCTGCCCAACAAGGTAGACCCACTGGTGTCACTGATGATGGTGGAGAAGGTGCCAGATTCAACTTATGAGATGATTGGTGGACTGGACAAGCAGATCAAGGAGATCAAAGAAGTCATCGAGTTGCCTGTTAAGCATCCTGAACTCTTTGAAGCACTGGGCATTGCACAGCCCAAGGTGAGAAGTAGGGCTTCTGTGGGAGGGCCATGCTGCTCCTCCACACCTGTCCCAGGCCAGACTGAGTGCAGGGTTGGGGAAAGATACTATCAGGGCACTGAGGCAGTTTGGATACACCAGAAGAGACTTTGACATGCATTGTTTTACATCTCTAAGCTTCTAGTATGGGATCTAGCACAGAGCAGGCAATCGGTATGTGTTCATTGAATGAAACATGGGCTTGGCTTTCTGCCCTGAGATCTGCTATTTCCCTCTAGGGAGTGCTGCTGTACGGACCCCCAGGCACTGGGAAGACTCTATTGGCCCGGGCTGTGGCTCATCATACAGACTGTACCTTTATTCGTGTCTCTGGCTCTGAATTGGTACAGAAATTCATCGGGGAAGGTAACTGTGGCTAGAGACATGAAAACCAAGCGGAAGTGGGATGGGGGGAGTGGGAGTAAGGGAAGGGAACGCAACTCCTAATTCCAGCTTGGCCTCGGCACAGGGGCAAGAATGGTGAGGGAGCTGTTTGTCATGGCCCGAGAACACGCTCCATCTATCATCTTCATGGACGAAATCGACTCCATCGGCTCCTCACGGCTGGAGGGGGGTTCTGGAGGGGACAGTGAAGTGCAGCGCACCATGCTAGAGCTGCTCAACCAGCTGGATGGCTTTGAGGCCACCAAGAATATCAAGGTGAGGTGGTGGTAGCGGTGGGATGAGCTGAGGGAAAGCCATGGGTGAGGTGCAACCTGGGGAGGAGCCTAGCTGATGCCACCCCCCTTCTCCACTCAGGTTATCATGGCTACTAATAGGATTGACATCCTGGACTCAGCTTTGCTTCGCCCAGGGCGCATCGACAGAAAAATTGAATTCCCACCCCCTAATGAGGAGGTTTGTGATGGGCAGTGCTGGGCATGGATGGCTTTGGCTGGGGTGGTGGGAGGGTAGTAGACAGCGGGGCTCAGGTTTTTCCTCTCATCTCTAGGCTCGCCTGGACATTTTGAAGATTCATTCTCGAAAAATGAACCTGACCCGGGGGATCAACCTGAGAAAAATTGCTGAGCTCATGCCAGGAGCATCAGGGGCTGAAGTGAAGGTAATCGGAAGGCCCAAGGAAAAGGAGGGGCAGAGGCAGGAAGCTCTGGGTTCAAGAGCACAGCAACATCCTGTCTTCCTTTCCCTGCTCAGGGTGTGTGCACGGAAGCTGGCATGTATGCCCTACGGGAACGGCGAGTCCATGTCACCCAGGAGGACTTTGAGATGGCAGTAGCCAAGGTACAGGTCTCTCTCTTTTCTGCCTTTGCTGACGGTGGTTCTAGAGCAGTGGGCATAGGGCCTGTGTTCACCCATTTTGTAACTTAATGTTTTCTCTCTCTGCAGGTCATGCAAAAGGATAGCGAGAAGAACATGTCCATCAAGAAGCTATGGAAGTGAGGTGGATGGTCCCTGTGTAGATTCCTCAAATAAAGCTCTGCAGGACAAGGCCTTTAGGACTTCGGTCTATTAATGAGTGGCCGCACTATTCAATGACCAGGTCTGGACACCACCAATAAACAAGGATTTATTTGGGAATTTCCAAACCTGCCAGAAGTGGCACTTTACAAGCCTTAGGCCCACCCTTCTTATCAAGCTCCAAATGGCAGTGAGTCCCTCCACCAAGCATACCCATGCCTCAGGCCATGCCAGAGAACCTGGGTGTCCCCTTCCTCTAGGAGGCTTTATAGCCCTGGGCCCAAGAGCTTGAGTGGCAGCCCTCTGGCATCCCAGGAGATGATGGCGGCCAGAGCCGCTTGCATAGATTGAGGGAAGAAAATAAGGGAGGTGGCACCAAACGGGGCTCCCTGAAAAACCCCAGCTTACCCCCTGTACAAAAACGTGGCTCCCACATAGAAGAACCTGCTCCCCAAATAGTGCAAATACCCAAAGGAAAGGAAAAAGCCAGCAGCAAGGCTGGGCTGGTCGGAATGGCAAAGAACTTTGGTTTAGAAAGGGTAGGAAGAGTGTCAGCTGAGTCCCTCTTCCTTGCCCAGCTCCCCAGAGCCAGCTAGGGCACTTGCCCCAACGGGGAGTCTGTAAACAAGCAAAGCCAGTGGCCTTTGGTTCTGAACCTTCTCCCTTACAATGTCAAAGCAAGGCCCCCAGTAGTCCTACTTGGGCCTGCCTGCAGAGGGCAGAGGCATTTATTGTGAACCCAATTAAAGCCAACGCATAAAGTAATAAGGCTTTGGGGACCAAGCAACAAGGGATCCTATCGCTACATTTATGAAACTAATGCTGGGAAGCTGAGGGTAACAGAACAAACCCTCACCCCACTCCTTATCCTATGTGTCTGCAGCCTCAGATGGTGGTCCCTTCCAGGCTGAGAAGGGGATGATTCCTGGGCTGGGAAGAAAGGAAGGGATCCCTGAGCAATTAGGTCAGGCGAATTCCCAGCACCTGTTCCAGTTCCTGCCTTCGCTGCTGCACCTGGAAGAGAGACCAGCAGCTCAGGCTTTTGCTGCTCACAACCACAGGAGGGCAAACAGGGCAGAGTCTCACCTTGGCAAAGATATGCCTCCCCACTGCTTCCTGGGCCCAGGGCTGGTGGTAGAAAGCAGCTCGTCTCTCTTCCTCAGGATTCCCGATCACATCAGTGATGATCTGCAAAGAGCCAGGGAAAAGTGGTAGCATAATTCCCACTCCTGAGCCCCTGGAATCAATAGTGATGGGGGTAAAACCACCTAGAGCTTAACCTGGTCTCATTACCAGAAAAAGAACCACACCTTGAGGTCTCGGCGCTGGGAACGGAGCCATTCCTGAATGAAGTCCTGGGGGTCAGTGCTAAAGCTGAGCATGAAATCCCTCTGGGTCTTCAGCTGGTTGATGGACTCAATGGTCTCATGGATCTGGGTGGGGGGTTATATACATGTGTCAGATTGGCCCCCACTTCTAAGGGGTCTGTTTCCAGACCTAACCACAAATCTATACAGAAATCCTATCCCAAGGTGCTACATGTATAGAAATGCCTAACAGAGATTGCCCACCCCATCTTGAGCCCCAGAGGAGGTTGGGGTGGGGGGGGTTGGCAGAGGGCCCACCTTGACATCAAGGGAGGCAATCTCCTGCTGATTGGTGGTAGAGGCCAGAAAATTGCTCATCTGGGCCTTGAGTGGGTCATCCACCTCCACGTCAATGTCATAACAGGCTGTCTTCTTCTGGTCATTAGGGTCCACGCTGTAGGCAGCACACGGGAGGGGAAGGATGAGTACATAGCAGTATCCATCCCACCCACCTGGGCCAACCTGCACACACTTGGGGGCAAGAAAACAGACCTGCTGCTGCTCTTAGAAGAGCCTTCCCATTGCCCTCTTCCCACTGACCTAATGACATGGTTGATAACAATGGGGTCTGGATGTTGCAGCAAGCCAGCCAGCTTCATAGGAATCTCGGAGAATCTGAGTCGACCACAACTGAAGATCTGGAGAGAGTACCAAAGATGCCTTTCAGGGCACAGGGGGAAGTGGGTCCTTGCAGGGGGAGTGTGAAGAACGTGGCCAAGAGCTAGCTCGGTGGGGCTCTGGGACAGCAGGCAAGGCCGGGGCTGCAAGACCAGGGGGAGTTCCCAGCTCACCTGGCGGAAGTAACGGTTGCAGTTGATGTACTCGCGCTCATGCCCGTCCTGCAGCTGGTTGTGTTTGATGTAAAGCCACAGGGCCTGCATGATGGCGGCCCTCGTCTGTGTGTGCACTCCCAGCAGCCTTGCCAGTCGAGGGTCCAACTTGTACTGAGGAGGCTGGGGATAGAAGGAAGTCAGAGGAGGGGTTCTTGTGGAAAACCAAAGCTGAAGAATAGGGCAGGGACAGGAAGGGTTTACAATAAACCTGCCCATGGCCCCAGTCACCTGATGATCCAGCATGAGCAGGAGGGTGCACTTGACGTTGAGGTCTCCAGGCCGTTTCACCTGGAAGCCATCTGTTTCCTGGGTGGTCGGCATTCGATGCCACTGGCAGGGAGGAAGGGAGCATAGTTCATCACCAAGGGGTGGGCATGAACATATACATACTTGGCCCTCTCCAAGGGGACTGAGGCTATTTCTCTGTGCACCTGGCACATCAGCCTGTGCTCCCATGCCCCAGGTCCACTCTCACCTCCACCAGGTGGTTGTCCGGCCCGTACAGTTCCTTGTCTAGCTCAATGACGAGGCTCTTAAAGAATGAAGAGAACTTCCTCTTCTGTTTGCTAGGCTGGGGAGGGAAAGGGGTGAGATGGGAGTGCTGCTGAGCTTTCAAAGCTAAGCTATGCTAAGCTCCCAAAAGAGGAATACTGTTTCAGCCCTGAAGTTCAGGGGTGCAGGAGGCAGCCAATCAATGATTCTCTCTCATCATTGATGTTTCTCTCTCTCTCTGAAATCAATATATATATATAAAGGGAACCCCTTCAGGACACTTTACTGCCACCTGTAGGAGAACTGTTGTAATAACCATACAGATCTCCAAATCTCCAACCTGACTGGCTTCGCCCTGTGCAAAGCTAGACCAGGAGCATTGCCCTTTCCCTCAGGCAGGACTTCCCAGAAGTGACCAAGTGGCTGGCCCCAGTCTTTAAATCCACACAGGCCAGGTCCTCTCCAGACAGCTTCTTCCCCAACTCACATCATCCAGGAGTTTTCCTTCCACTCGGAGTTCCCAGGAAGCCACCTTGTCCCCTGATGGGGTTCCCCCAGGGTTCCCTGCAGTTCCTGCACTGTCACCTTCCACCTTGCTGGGACTGAATGTATTGGAAATATAGATCCGCAGCTTTCGTTTTTGCTGAAAAGAAAAGGACAGTTAGAGGTGGAGCAACATGTTAGAAAACGATGCTACCCTGTCTTCCCATCTGAACTCATTCCACACCAATACTGAGTGGCAGCTATGGGCCAACACCTCGTTAGGCTCCTTATCCTGGCCTTCAAGGGACTCCCAATTTTATGGGGGGAAGAGATGCACCATCCACAGTTCCAACATGGTGGTATCAGTGGACACACAAGCGCTATCGGGCAAATCAGAAGCCTCCGGCTCATATTTTAAATAAAACTCATCATGGCCCCAAAACATTCAGGTCTCCTAGAAAGCCTTCACCATTTAGGGGACTGTGCTAGATTATCATTTAAAAAAAAGAGAAAGAAGAAGGAAAAAAGGAAAGCTTCTCTAGGGATGGGTAAGGAGATAAGAATTATCCTAATCTATCCTCCAGTTTTACCTTTCAAACTTCTGACCATGATCAACATGATTTGCATTTTATTTACTTTTTTTAACTTTAATATATTTTTTATTGATTTTAGAGAGGAAGGGAGAGAGAGAGAAACATCAATCATGAGAATCATTGATCGGCTGCCTCCTGCATGTCCCAAACTGGGGATCGAGCCCGCAACCTGGGCACGTGTCCTTGACCAGAATCAAACTCGGGACCCTTCAGTCCGCAGGCCAACGCTCTATCTGCTGAGCCAAACCAGCTAGGGCAACATGATTTACATTTTAAATCATGACCCAGGATCCACGCACATCTATATAAACATCTGAAACAAAAATGTTATCAATAATAACTCTACTACTATGGTAAGTACTTTACTATGGAGAATGATTATAATTTCTACTATTTTATATTTCATAAAAAACATGCTGGTCCCACCACATTAACTGAGTTCATGCTCCACTAAAGGCTGCATCCGCAGTGAAAAGTCCTGCTCTACCCATCGCAGACCCTCACTTGGCCCCCAGAAAACCAGGTCGAGGAGAGGCCGTGAGAAGGCCCAGGATTAGCCAGGGCTGCACACACCGTTAGAGGCTTTTTTATGGCCTCCTGGATCTCCATCCGCTTGCGAGCAATGGTCTGGTCCAACTTCCGCTCAAAAGCCAAGAGGTCCATGTACGCCTGAGACTCTGGGACAAGCTCCCGAATCTAGAGGGAGGGAGAAGGAATGGAATGCATCAGTTGTTTCAGCTGCAGCTCTGGCTCTTTCTTCTGTCCCTTCCTCTTCGCAGGGTTGGGGGAGATTGACTCCATCCATAGCCAGCCATTGGGTGGGCCCCCTAGGCCCCTCCCAACATACTCACTCGCTGAGGTAGAACCTTATCTGCCATCTTCCTCCTCTTTAACCTGGGGAGGACAGAAACCCAATTAACAGGTCAATGATCCAAAGGACCCCCCAACCCCATCCATCCCTCCAGTCCCCAGGATCCTCCCCCAGGAGAACAATGAGCCTTCCTCAGTCATTGCAGTTCTTAGGACAGAGAAAAGCCCTCTGTTGCCACTACAGCTGTGCTAGGTAGAGTGGGAAAAATAGGCTTACCCCCGGCGCTGGGCAGGCATTGGGGGCTGGGCCTGGGGCACAAGCAGGCGTTTTCGGAATGGGTCCATCATGGTGGGTGGCATGCCAGGTCGAAGTGGAGTAGCTGTACCAAATGGGGAGCCCGTAGGGGGTCCCACCTGCAAGCCAGCCATGGGCATCCGACTCCCTGGTGACATGCCAGGCCGCTGGAGGAAGTGAGCCAACGGGGGTGCATAGGTCAGTGGCAGGACCCTATGAGGCCCAGAGCCCATCCCCTCCATCCTTGTCCTCGGCCAGGTCCAGCCCTGAGCAGCACACTGCAGAGGCCAGACTCAAGTGCCAGAAACAAAGGGAAGCAGGCGTCTGAGAGCAGAAGTGTAAACCACACCTGCCCCGCCCCTTCAACCGCCCTGGCAGCTGTGCCAGCGAATGAGGCCTGCAGAGCCCAGGGGTGGGAGGAGAATCCTGCCTGCAGAGGGAAAGGCCTGGGGGAGTTTTCAGGGCCTAATGCCACCTTCCAGCCCCAGCAGGCTCTGCCCCTGCTCCTTGGGACTAGCCAGCTTCAAGGCACTCTTAAGGCCCTCAGATGGTCCAACCAAGCACTCCCATCCTTCCAGGATGGAGAAGCACAGCAGGGAGCTGGGGCGGTGTCATCGTGAAGCAGCAGGGTGTAGTGTGTGGTATGAGCAGGCAGAGCCTTGAAACCCATCCCCAATTGCCAGCCTGGTGCTGTGCCTGAGGGGAGAAAGAAGTTCAATAGGCTGGCAAGCCCATCAGGCAGCAGCACCCCAGGTAAGCAAGCTGCAACAGGATGGCTTGGACATGTCTCAACTGGTGGGGGTGGCCGCAGCACAGTATGGAAACATCTGGTCACCATATGGCCCCTACTCAAAACCCAGAACTGGACCCTTTGCTCACCTCCCTACTGCCCAGCCCCCAACCCCCTATACCAGGAGATCCCAAAAGGGAAGCTGTGGCTCCTGGGTAGCTCATGGGAGACAGAGCAGCTGACACCTGGACTCTGCCTATGTCCACACACCACCTGGCTCAACGCAGCCCTCACAATCCCAACCTGGAGAATGGAGATAAGATTATCCTGGGACACAAGGGACAGAGTCATAGGAGCAGCAGAGGAATCTCGGTGACAGAAATGACTTCTTTAGGGAGCTTGAAGGCTTTCTAGAGGTCCAGCTCCCCAACATTTGTGGAGTCCCTCCAGGAGTAACCAACCCTCTTCCCACCTCCCTTCCCATGGCTGCTGTCTGCAAGGCCCGTTTGGCAGCTCTGCCTCACACACAGGTGCTGGCAGCTTCACAGGGCTGGCCCCAGCGCCCAGATTATGCAAACAGCACAACCAGCCAACCAAGCCACGCTGGGTGGGGACTCGCACCAACTCAAAGGACCCCTGCCCCAGCATCATGGAGAGGAGGTTCTTCCCCCATCTCTTCATCTAGCACAAAACCCATGTTCCCACCACAGAGGGTCAGGTTCTTGACCAGGTGGAGAGATGGAGAGAAACATAACCCAAAAGCATGGGGAAGGAAGCATTTGAGAGAATGGAGATTTTAATGTGGGGGTGGGGGTGAGGGCTCTGGGGCCTCAGGATTCCTGCCATAAGTCTCCCCTCATCAGAGATTCATCTGAGCTGTTGAAAGGCAAAAGACAGCCGTTTCTCTACCTTAATGAGCCATGGCCAGAGATTACAGAAAAAAGTCAGTGTGACCACAGCTGTAAGCCCAGCCCCCCACCCCCCACCCCGACATCCCAGATAATGTTTTTCCCACCCAGTGCCTGATCCGAAGGGGAGGAACTGAGGCAATGAAACCTGCAGAGTGTGAGCTAGGCCCCGTGCTACTCATTAGGGGCTTAATCACAAGGAACAACAACAGCCTGTAAGTATTGGAATCGAAAGTCTAGGTCAGTGGTCGGCAAACTCATTAGTCAACAGAGTGGCAAACCGCGGCTCGCGAGCTGCATGTGGCTCGAGAGCTGCAGTTTGCCGACCACCGCACTAGGGCATTCACAAAGCCTCTGCAGCACCACCCCTCCTGGGCAGGTGCTCCGGTAACCGAAAGTTCCAAGACAAGGCAGCACAGGCAGGCCTAGAAGAGGCCCCTCCCAGACATCTGCTCCAGACTTCCCAGGCGCAGAGCCCCCAGCACACCCAGGGCCCCTGGCTTCCTCCAGGAGGGGGAAGGGGCCCAGGGGAGGGCTGCTTATAGTTCATGAAGTCCCAGCGTGGCCCTGCCAAGCTCCACCAGTAACTCTTCCTCTCCCAAAAAACAACCTAAGGATTATAAAAAAGAAAAAAGAATGCAACCCAGAACTTTCAAGCTCCCTGACTCCCCACCTGCAGCAGGGCTAGGAAGGTCTGGCTCAGTGCCCTGAACCCCAGAAGCACGAGGTGAACTGGCCCTGTAGCCTAGCACCAACCCACATTCTAAGCTTCATTTTACCTCCACCACCCAGGAGCAGGAGGCTGTGCCTGATGCTGCCCGCTCCAGGCCTCCAGAAAGCACGTTCAGCCCTGCCTCAAAGCTGGTGGCTGGGCCTAAGGGCCTAGAAGAAAACATACCCCTCCACAAGGGAGAACTATTTTAAACTCTCTGGAGTGAACCCAGCAATGTGTTTCTTTGTTGTTTGCACTGCACTCCTCAGCTGCGGGCTTGGCTATCTGTGATCCACAGCTAGAACCACCGTCTGGAGGAAGGTGGTCATCACTTCGCTTCTTTCAATAGGCTCTCCTGTTGCTCATCTCAGGCCCTGAAATCCTTGCTCTTCCAGCTCACCTCATGTGCTGACAGGACCCCCCTTGCTTCTCAGATCTCAAGTCCCTTCTCCTTGAGCACACAACTGGACTTGGTAAGAGGCCAAACACGATCCTCCTTCATTTCAGGCAGAGAGAACTGGGTCCTCCCTCCCATCAACCTCTACTGCCTCTCCCTGGATAAGGAGCTGGTGGGATGGGAAGCCCAGGGAAGCAGAGGCTCAGTGCCTTCCCCTTGTGCCTCATCCCCTTTCCCACACCCAGTAGCCTGGGGCTACCTAACCGCCTGCTCAGTCTTGCCACTGGCTCAAGGTCACTCCCTACATGTTGCTGTGGAATCCATCCTCTCCGGGGCTTTCCCCAAGGCCCATTCCCCATGCATTGCAAGCTGAGGAACTGGAGAGGCTCCTATCATTCCTTAGATCCTTCTCGGGCCAAAGGCCCACAGGAGGGCTCCCAGGCCAGGGCTCAGCTAGCTGCCCCAGGGCTGGAATGACTGATGCAGGCATCACTTTGGGACACCTTGGGCTCATGAATCCCCAAGGGGACGAGCAAAATGAGAAAGACAGACCCCAGCTGGAGTCCAGACCAGGTCTGTCTCTGTCAATACCCAGACCCTTTGTTTTCCTTTTGTTGTTTTTTTAGAGGGAGCAGGGAGAATGAATAGTAAGAGGGGAAAAATCACTCTTCCCAGTTAAGCATCTCTTCAGAAAGTGGGGCCCAGGGCTCCTGGGGAGACATGCATACTCTATTCGATGAGGAACCATTTGGAGGGCCTCTACCTGGGGACATAAAGAATAGAAGCCCCAGCTTCCTTCTTTCCCTCAAACTTGCCAGGAGCCAGTGCCAAATGGCACATGGGTTGGAATATGGTATTGCTAGAACTTAAAGGCTAAATAAAAGTGGAGCGGGGACAGGAAAAAGGATGGGTGCAATTCCCAAGTATTGTGGGACAGCCAGACACAATGGCTGGGAGACTGATGAGTCCCACCGGCAGAGTCAGGCTAAGTTCCTCGCCCCGGCTCCCAGTCTCTGCCTCTCAGTGGCCTTTGAAGCTGCAACCTGAGAAGCTGTCTTGGAAGCCAAACCCCAAAGGGATCTGGATAGAACCCTTTGAAGCAACTATCCCAGGATCTTCCAGCCCCAGGGAAGCAGGACTCAGTGGAGACGCTCTGCTCCTCCAAACAAATCAACTCCTGGACACTGCGACACCAGGCAGAGCGCCAGAAAGAGAGTCTGCCCAGAATGGGCCAGGCTGTGTCCTTCTTCAGGCCTGGCCACCACTGTCTCTGGTCCAACTCAGTCATCCCGTGAAAGGACTCCTGGGCCTGACCCAGGGGTCGACTCTCCGCTGCACAGGCTGAAATCCCCCGGCCCTATCCTAGGCCTCCGGTGCCCGTGGGAAGCCAGGCCCTTCCTCCTCCTCATTAGCAGCTGGGAGCCATCTCAGACTCGCTAGGACCCTGCCAGTTCCCAACTACAAACAACAGAGCAGACTTGGAGTGGGACCAAGGCCAACTGCAGGGTAACCCTGGTTTCTCGGTAAAGGCCCTTTTTCAAAACTTTCGGATCACTTCCTAGACACCCCCGCCCGCCCCCGCACCCTAGGACCTACACTATTTCTCAACCAACCCGCCCACAACTCACGGGCTCCACAACTCCTCCATCTCTCAGCTACTCAGAATCCCCGTTCGAAGGAAGCCTCGGGCCCTCCCAACTGCTTCAAACCCTCCACCCTCTTACCCTGTCCCCTAAGTGCTCCACCATCACCTCGCCGATTCCGAGGGTCCTTGGCCTTGCCCTCCACATTGTCCCGTGCGTTCCACATGCAGGGCCCCTGTACCTCCAGTCCAGAAGGTTGCCTCAGGACCCCCTCCCGTACCCTGGCACCCGCGTGCTCGCGGCGCCGCCCGCCCATTGCAGCTCACCTGGTACTGCGCCGCGGGGCCCGCGGGGCCCATGGGGCGGAAGGCAGCGGCCCCCGGGCCCCCCACGCCTCCAGCCGGCCCCGGCCCTCGGAGCGCCGGTCCGGGTAGCATGCCGGGTCCGGCAGGCGGAGGCGGCGCTCCCAGAGCCGCGGCAACCGCACCGCCGCCGGGACTCAGCGGGGGCAGCGGGAACCCGCCCGCGCCACGGCCAGACATCACTCCGTCCCGTCCGGCGATGCAGCGCTCCGGACTCCGGGCTTCGCGCCGAGTCCGCTCCGCGATCCGTGCTCCGGGACTTTCCGCTCTAAATTCCGGTTCTGGGTTTGTTGATCCGAGTTCCGGGATTTCCTAACCCAAGTTCGCGAGTTCCTCACAGACCGGTTTGGGGCAGGGCCGGTCCTGATTCCGGTCCGGCCCGGGAAATCCTAGTTCCGGGATCTGCTACAGGCCGGCCTGCCTCCCCCGGCCTCCGGAGGTTTGGCCGCCAGAGTCCAGTTAACCCAGAGGCTGCAACCAGCTCCCTGCTCCGTCCAACCCAGCCCTGCGCTAGGCCCCGCCCACACCCGACAGCCCAATGCGGGGTTGCCTCCTCAAATCCCGCCCTCGTGAGACCCGCCCCCAACAGGCACAGCTCCTAACCGCCGGCTCCAGGGCCCTGCCCACGTCCCCTTGGGCCGGCCCTTCGCGGGAGGGGCGGGGGCGGAAGCTGCGCAAGGAAGCGCCGAGCAAGGTGCGGGTCATAGGTCGAAGGTCACCTAGAGCTTCAACTGTGCTGCTCTCTCCCCGGTGCACCCTACTCGCCGAGGTACCTGGCCACCACACTCCCCGAGATAGTTTTGTCAAGTCTACATTTTCAGCGTTAAAGATTCAACTTAGAGCTGCGCTCAGGGGCAGAACTGCCACCAACTTAACTTTCTTTAGAAGTCCACATTGGAGAAAAAATAAGTAAATAAATAAATAAAAGTCCACATTGGCTCCGACCTGCCACGGGACCTGCGCTACCTCAGATCCGATCCAGCTGTGTAAAGGGTTGACCTGGCCAAGCGCCGAGTTCTTGTCGCATTTTTTAATGTGGCTCCGCTTCAGTTTAAGGAAGACTAGTACTTACTCCACAGGAAATGTTTCTAGGCGAAGGAATTTTATTATGACAAAACTCCCTGCAGTTAAGTGAGGTCTTTCTCTAGGATTTATAGCACCTAACTTTCAAAAAATAAATACCTTTTCAGAAACCACTGCCCTGTCTCAGAAGGTATTCAAAATAAAGTGCGTCAGCTATGCCTGGGAGCCTACCCTCGTGGCTGGTGATACGGGTTTTTCTTCCCATGATACAGACCAGTGCTTTTTTAAATATATATATATATATTTTTTACTGATTTCTTACAGAGAGGAAGGGAGAGGGATAGATAGCCAGAAACATGGAAGAGAGAGAAACATCCATCAGCTTCCTCCTGCACACCCCCCACTGAGGATGTGCCGGCAACCAAGGTACATGCCCTTGACCGGAGTCGAACTCGGGATCCTTGAGTTCACAGGCCGATGCTCTATCCACAGAGCTAAACCGTCAGGGCCAGACCAGTGCTGCTTTTTTTTGGGGGGGGGGGGGGAGGGGGGGGACCAGTGCTTCTTAAACCTGAATGAATATAAGAAACATCTGCAACTTTTGTCAGAAATACAGATTATGACTCAGTAGACTTGGGGTCTGGAGTAGGGCTCAAGTTTCTGCATTTCTAACAAGCTCCCATTGCTCTTAGATTGAAAATCACAGTCCCTCCCATGAAATACAAGGTTCTGCAGAGCCTGGCTCCTGCTTACCTCCTCGGGCTCATTTTAAATCTCTGCCTTTGGCTCTCTGAGAGTCAGTCTAGAGCAGTGGTCGGCAAACCGCTCTGTTGACTAATGAGTTTTCGACCACTAGTCTAGGGTGCCAATTTCCCAAACTGCTAAGCCCCTTCCCACCACAAAACCTCTCTGCCTCCAGCTCTTCCTTAACTTTTCTCCTCTCTCCCTTTATTACTTCCTCCAAGTGATTATCCCAATATATAATTACATGTTTAAATACGTTTTTTAAAAAAATCTATTTCAGAGAGGAAGAGAGGAGGAGAGAGAGATAGAAACATCAATGATGAAAGAGAATCATTGATCGGCTGCCTCCTGCACGCCCCCTACTGGGGATCAAGCCCCGCAACACAGGCATGTGCCCTTGGCCAGAATCAAACCTGGGACCTTTCAGTCTGCAGGCCGATGCTCTATCCACTGAGCAAAACAGGCTAGGGTAGGAACCGCTTCTTTATTTTGTTTTTATTGAAGTGAGATTTACAATACCTAAAATTAACCCTTTTAAAGTAAACAATTCAGCCCTAACTGGTTTGGCTCAGTGGATAGAGCGTTGGCCTGCGGACTGAAAGGTCCCAGGTTTGATTCCGGTCAGGGGCGTGTACCTGGGTTGCGGGCACATCCCCAGTAGGTGTGCAGGAGGCAGCTGATCGGTGTTTCGCTCTCATCGATGTTTCTAACTCTCTATCCCTCTCCCTTCCTCTCTGTAAAAAAATCAATAAAATATATTTTTTTAAAAAAGAATGCTTGACCTTACTTCTAAAAAAATAAATAAATGAACGATTCAATGGCATTTAGTACATTCAGTGTTGTGCAACTACCACCTATATCTAGTTTCAAACCATTTTCATCACCCCAAAAGAAAATTCCATACCCATTAAACAGTTGCCTATAAAGCCATATACTTTCATTTTGATAAAATGTACAGAAATTAGCATCTAATAAAACAAGAGGTCGCCAGGCCATGACTGTACACAGCACACCCTGACAGGTGCTGTCACTGAACCTCGTGGCGATATCAGGGCTCTGTGACTTGGGCAGGTCCTGGTGCCTTTAAATCTCAGGCTCCACAAGTGTTAAATGGGGTGAGTGTGCCCACCTCATAGGATCACAGGCACGAATGGATGCTCAGTGTCTGGCACAAAATAGGTGCTCAATGAAGATTGCGTCTTCTGTCTCTGTAAGCAGTCAGACAGCTTCTTGCCACACTTATGGAAGGAGAAGGATTGGCTTTGCCAAAGTCGAACCTGTCCAAGTTCATCCACAGCTGCTGGTCCTTGATACCGTTGCAGCTGTCTAGCTGGCAGCCACCACTTACCTACTTGGAACCTCTGCTGCCTCTGGAATTTTCCCACGCTCCCTAGAAAGACCCTGGCTTCTCATTGACACAACCTGCTGACCCTCTTATCAACACAGCTTGTACCCACTGTTCCCAGATTGAGTCCTTCCTACATAAAGAAGGGCTTGCAGTCTTTCTAAGCTACTCATCTATATATATAAAAGGCTAATATGCTAAGTGTCTGACCATCTGACTGGTCGCTATGACGTGCACTGACTACCAGGGGGCAGATGCTCAACGCAGGAGCTGCCGAGCTGCAGTGACTTGGCAGTGGCGGTTCAGGTGATGCACCTGGAAATCAGAGAGGAGGGAGCCTGATTCTTCCCAGAGCCACGCAATTCCACCTTTGGCCATGGGTTATGTTGCTGCTGGGGCACTGTTGGCCCTGAATCTGGTTTACTGTACACTTGCATTTGTGTTCCACACCCTGTATAACAGCAACTTTGCAGAGTGCCCTCTCGCTCTCTGGGACCCCTCAGGATGTTGGAGAGTCAGTTTCAGCCCAATACCTGCAGGCCAGGTTGAGGGACCCCATCTGCTGGAGGGACCTGGCTCACTTGACAGACGCTGGGGAGGGACCACAGGAGGTTGGCTCCAGGGTGTGTCCCGCTCATTGCACCCAGTCCCACCCCACTGACCACCTTCTAATTAATTTCCTTTCAAAGTGCATGGGTCACTAGTCTACAAATATATATAAAAAGCCAGTGACCATAACAGCCATAATGACCATAATGAGCGGTCACTATGATGCCCACTGTGGCCAGCGAACCAGCCTGATCAGGGGGTGGGGCTGGCTGGCCAACCTCATGGCCCCTCCCCCCTGCCAGCCTGCCCCTGATCAGACTCACCCACCCTGATCAAGAGCGGGGCTGGTGGCCAAATGCCCCCTCCCTTTCCCCCAGCCAGCCCCACCCCCCAATCAGCCCACCCCACCATGATAGGCCTGCAGCCCCACCCCCCAATCAGCCCACCCCACCATGATAGGCCTGCAGCCCCACCCCCTGGCCAGCCTGTCCCTGAAAGCACTCCCCACCCCAATAGGAGGCAGGGCTGGTTGGCCAACCTCCTGCAGCCCCTCTCTCCACCTGGCTGCACCCCAGATTGACCCCCTGAACCCCGATCAGGGGCAGGGCCAGCCAGCCAACCACCTGCAGACCCTCCCTCCAGCCAGCTCCGCCCCCATGGGCCCCCCCACTCTGATCAGGGACAGGGCCAGCTGGCCAACCACCCATGGCCCCTCCCCCAGGCTGCTGGCCCTTGATTGGCCCCTCCACCCCATTCGGGGCAGGGCCAGCTGGCCCACCACCCATAGCCCCTCCCCATGGCCAACCCCACCCCTAATCAGCCCCCACCACCTTGATTGGCTTGCAGCCCCTCCCCCCAGCCAGCTCCACCCCCCCACACCAATCAGGGGTGGGGCTGGCCAGCCAACCTCCTACAGCCCCTCCCCCAGCCGCTGATCCCAATTGGCCCCCTACCCCATTTGGGGGTGGGGCCGGCCAGCCCACCACCCACAGCTCCTCCCCATAGCTGGCCCCACTCTGTCCCCAATAAGCCCCCCCCAATTGGGGGCAGGCCCGCCAGTCAATCGCCTGTGGCCCCTCCCCCCAGCCAGCCTGGCCCCGATCTGCCCCGATTGGGGCTGGGCTGGCAGGACCCCACCAGTGCACGAATTCGTGCACTGAGCCTCTAGTCTTTAATAAAAATGATAGTAGTAGCTGCCATATATCAACCCTACCTGTGCCTGGGCTTACACCCTCTATCTCTCTGCCTCATCTCTGCAGGGTGAGGCTCAGAGGTGGAGGAACTCAGTCAAAGTCACAGGGCCAGTAAGTAGCAGCCTATCTGGCTCCCAAGTTTCTCTACTTTACTACACTTCCTGAGCTGTCTCCATTCCATCTTCTACCTCAAAAGGTGGAGATTCCACAGTTAGTTCTAATGTTTGAATGTGGCATCCAAATTTGATAAACATTGTTATAAAACAGTGATTGACCTTTGACTCCCCTGGAAAGAATTTTTAAATGCTAAGGTTGTGGGTTTGATCCCTGGTCAGGGCACATACAAGAATCAACCAATGAATGCAAAAATAAGTGGAACAACAAATAGCTCTCTCTCCTTCCTCTCACTCTAAAAAAAATCAATCAATCAATAAAAAATTTAAATATATGGCAGCACGGGGAAGTCTCTTGGTGTTGAGGGACCAACAAGGGAATCAGAAACTAAAGAGACCTTATCCCAAATCCAACTCTACTACTGTATAAAATGGAGATATTGTCCCCCTCCCCCACCCCACCCCCATACAATTCCTGGGCATGGGCCGCTGCTGGCCTCTAGTGGCCACTGTATAAATTGCCTGAAAATGGGGATGTGTGAAAAGGTTTTCACTTCTGAATCTACCTGAATCAAGCTTGACAGATCCATAACTCCCCCTTCCATAAACTGTTATCAACACTGATTTCATAAATTTGATATGTTAATGTCATTTTCATGGTTTTAGAAACCTGTTATTCCAGATTTTAATTTGCCTTTGACCCAATACTCAGGAGGGAAGAAGTGTGTGTGTGTGTGTGTGTGTGTGTGTGTGTGTATGTGATTGTTTTTGTTTTGTTTTAGTTGTAGCCAGAGAATGGCGCCTATATAATTCCTCCTTTGGAAGGGGAAGCTGAGTATTATTTGTAGTCTATTTTATAAAGGATTTGTAAAGTATTTGAAAAGGGATCTATTCTGTGGGGTGAAGTTTAAACCTGATGATAAAGATAAACATTGACAGTCTTATATGGTTTGAGTATGTCTAAGTGGTGACTGTCCTTTCCTGGGACATAGGCTACCCACCAGCTCTGCACCCGGACCTTTTTCAGCGCTGGTGTCTTTGGCCCAGCATCAGTCTCTAATCTTCGGCATCCGTATCCATCCTCTCTGTCTCATTGTTTCCCCTGTGTCTTTCTGCTCTGCATTCGGAGAACTTATCAAATGTGTGGCTTCACCCTTGGTTGAGTTTTCTGCAGTGTGGAATCCGCTCCTCTGCCTTCAGTGCAGATTTCATCTGTCACTGGTTTTAGTTCTTTGTGTTCTGCATTTCAGCAGGCTGTATCATTTGAGGTTTTTCTTGTATCTTTTTAAAATATATATATTGTTTATTGATTTCAGAGAGGAAGGAAGAGGGAGAGAGATTGGAACTTCAATGATGAGAGAGAATCATGGATTGGCTGCCTCTTGCATGCCCCACACCGGGGATCAAGCCCACAACCTGGCAAGTGCCCTTGACCGGAATCAAACCCGGGATCCCTCTGTCTGCAGGTTGATGCGCTATCCACTGAGCCAAACAGCTAGGGCTTTTCTTGTATCTTATTGAAAACTTAGAACAGACATTTCCTCACATTTTCCATAGCAATTGATTTCTACTGTCTTTTCTACTATCATCTTTAGAACTGGCAAGAAGAGCTCCTACCTGGGTCCTGTACTTTCCAGTCCCCCAAAACAAAATAATTAAATATATCAAGGACCACAGACACCTCTGTCACTCAGGATCTGGCCCACAGCCCAGCCCAGACCCACTAAACACCCACTCTCTTGACTGGGCGGTGCTTCTTCACATCTTACCTAAGTCTGTGGGAGCAAAAATGCAACTGCCTCTGCAGGTTTAAGGAAAGCTTAAGGGGGCCCAGGCTAGGTACTATTTGAAAGTGCAAAGAGGCTTTGAGTGGAAAAGTACTTAAGAGAAAAGACAAATTAATGAACTTGTCAGAGCTTTCCTCTCAAATAGCAACAGAAGTGAGTGCCATGAAATAGCATTTTCTAGTAATGCTGAGTGTACAATTCCTTCTTGTTCTTGTGTTCCTGTTAGTGGTTCCGGAAGTACCTGTGAATTAGTACAGTATTTGCCTCAGTCATAAGTGGAGTGGAAGCTGAGGACATTTTTGCAATATTACATAAATCACATCACACATCACTCTTAAATTTGTCTGTATGTCTGCACTTTAGACATAACATGATACTAATTATTTACAGTGGTAACTAGATGGACATTGAATGCTAGAATTATAAATTTTAATATTTTTGCATAAAAGTTACTTAAGTTTTAAGTTAAAATTTTAATTAAATTTATAATTTACATTTAAAATTTAAAGTTACTTAAAATTGAATTAAGCTTTCAAAGACACAGTCAATTTGCATGGTTAAGACCAGAGTATTTCCAAGAGAGTGATGATGTCACAGAACTGGGGTTCTAGGAGGCAGGGGGTGGGGGATGGGGGTTGCCCAGCATTCCCACCTTCTTTAGAACAGGAAGAGCTGTGAGCTGGGTGGGGCTAGAGTATAGTTCATGAAGAAGAGGAGGCTCCTACCCAAACAGCTTTGTTCTACAGATTCTCACAGAGATTCCTGGGCCAGCTGGGACTGGAGTGAGAGAGGGGTAGGAGAGAGGTCAGCTTCAGAAGGGGAGGTAAGAATGCACCTGCCAGAACCACTGTCTTCCCCAAGGGGACCTCAAGAGCGAACTTCACTGCTTTCCAAGGCTCAGTGACATGTGATTCTGAAGGAATCTGCTCAGTCAGGGCAGGGTAGGGTTGCACGAGACATACTTATACTAAAAAACTATTTGTAGTTTGTCTGAAATTCTAGTGTAACTGGACATCCTGTGATTTTATTTGCTAAGTCTGGCAACTCTAGGGTGGGAGACAGAAACAAAAGAATGGCTGCAAGCTCAGGATGGCATGGAGTGAGTCTTAGAAGACAGAACAAAAGATCTGTGAGGAGACAGGCCATCAGGGTAGCCACCTTGTTCAAGCAGAAACTGCTTCGTGTCTGACTCATGGAGCTGGTGGAGAGAGAAACCAAGGCCTTAGCCCTCAGGAACATACACCTAGTGCAGTGGTCAGCAAACTGCGGCTCGTGAGCCGCAGTTTGCCGACCACTGACCTAGCATAAGGGGAAAGATACACACATACATGCGCACGCGCACACACAAACACCACTAGTGTAAAAATAGCCCCGTTCTTTGTTTTCATGGCATTGACTGTTTTGAAGAATATAAGCCAGTTACTTTCTAGATGTTCCCTCTGTTTGGCTTGTCTGATATTTCCTTGGGATTAGATATAGGTTATGCATCCCTCTTCAGAATAGTAGATAATAATTAAGAAGAGACTGGAAACAGCCAGGAAGGGAGCAGTGAGTGAGCGAGGATGTTTGGCTTCTTTCCAGATTTCTCAGACTCTCAGAGAAAACCAGCAGGAAGTCTGTGAGACCCTAAGAACTGCAGGCCCTCAGCTGACCTCCCCTCCAAGGATGACAAGGGCATTATTCATCTCCTTGTTCAGCTGCCTTGCTGCCATAAACCAGGCCAGCCTCATCAACCGCTGTGACTTAGCCAAGGTGCTGCACCAGGAAGATTTGGATGGGTTTGAGGGCTACTCCGTGAGTGACTGTGAGTGCCATTTCTTCACCCCCACCCCCATTTCTCCTGTCTTCGTCATCTCCTACTTGGCCATCTTTCTTTCTCTCTCTCCTCTTTGAAAGCCAAGTTCAAAAAGCAGCCCTCTCCAAGACACCTTTCCCAACATTCCACATTCATTCAGCAATTATTCATCGAGTATTTATTATATACCAGGAACTATTTTAGGTGCTAGGGATATACTGTAAACAAAGCCACTTCTTTCATAGTGCTTACATTCTGGGGAAGAGACAAGCAATTAACAAACACAAAAATATATAAAGTACTTCCTGGTGTTGACAAGTGCTATGCAGAAGAATAAAGCAGGGGGCAGGTGATAGGTAACACTGTACTGGAAAGGGAAGTCAAGGAAGGCCTTTCTGAGGAGGTGACATTGAATGGTGCTGAATAAAGTAGAGGGCATAGTCACCCAAATGTCTAGGGGAGGGGCATTCCAGGCAGAGGGAATAGTCGATACAAAGGCTTCATACTATTGCATGCTAGGGATATCTCCACTTTGCCCAGAATTTGTGCACACCTGTCCTACAGCACTTTCATCTTTTATTTGTGGTATCTGTAGGTCCATATCTTCATTTTTGTACTATAGGCCATTTGAAGGCAGCATCTGTATCTGGCCCAACTAAATGTCCCTCGCTGGGCTTTGCACAGTTCCTGGCACACAGTAGGTGATTATTAAGTGCCGGAAGCATGAATGGAAAGATGAATTGTTAAACTGATGGGTGGGTTGATGGACCAAAGGATGGGAGGAGATGCTAGGAGGTGTTTCTAGCCCACTAGCCCCATCTAGCCTCTTAGGCCTTGTTCCTTTCTTTTGAGTCCTCATTTCCCTTTCTCCTTCATCTCCCTTCTCTCTCAGCTTGGCCTCTAGCATCCTCTTCTCTTTTTTTCCTAAGGGCTGTGCCTAGCTTTTGTGGAAAGCCATTTCAATATATCAAAAGTAAATGAATATGCAGATGGCAGCTCTGACTATGGCATCTTCCAGATCAATAGCCACTACTGGTGCAACGATTACCAGAGTCACTCGGAAAACACTTGCCACGTGGCATGTCAAGGTCTGGCCAGGGCCCCGCCTGGGGGTGGCGGGGGAGGGGGGGCGGGGAGGGGTGCGGGGAGGGGGAAGAGATGACCAAGTTCTACTCACAACACTTCTCTTTCCACTCGCAGTCTGAAAGTGCTCCCTAGAGGGATGGCTCAAGGAATCAGGGGCTTCCCTTACTGAGTGGGTTTGACTAGTGGCACTAATGCTCATCAGTTAGGAGATTCTTCTGTGTACTCAAGCAGGGTCCAGAAAGCCTCTGCACAGCCTGTAGCAGCCAACATTTATTGAGAGCATGTTACATACTAGGCACTTTACATGCATAGCTGATTTCATCCAACTTTCCACGCTGTGAAAACTAGTATTCCCACTTTACAGAAGAGCAAACTGAGCTTATCGAATTAGTGGTGGCCAGACTGGTGATTCTGGAGGCTAACCAATAAATGTCCCTCTAAAGTTTAGAGTCTAAACCAATAAGTGTCTTTGGCTAATGATCTGACCAAAAGCCAAGGACAACTCCCATTTCAGAGCTGATCCAGTAGACTCCACAGGTGCATGACTCTGCCCCTCACCTCATCTTTTTTATTCTGATTAATGTCCCTGGATATTTACCTAAAGAGTCCCCTCATTAGGCAGGATTTCACTGTGCTCTCTGTGCTGCCTGTTTTGGCATTTTCTTTCCCTAGAAACTCCCAAAGTTTGGGTGAACCACCATCTACTCAGACTAAAAACTGTAATAGTATACAGACCCAAATCTCAGTCTTCCTGTCCCCCCCTTTGGCCACCCAGACCTCCAGCAGGCATTGTAGGGATGTCTAAATGGGCCTCTAGGAGGGAGGCCTTGCCTACTCTGGAAGTACTCAGCCCCCAGGAAACACATGCCTAGGCGGGGAGAGCAAGAGTCTGCCTCAGTCTTTGGGACTGTCCTCTGCTCTCACAGGTATTCTCTTTCTCCTTTTCAGAACTGCTGAGCCCCAATCTTCTCGCAACCATCAAGTGTGCAAAAAAGATTGTGTCCAAAGCAGGGGGGATGAAGAACTGGTGAGGAGGACCCTGTAGGACTAAGTTAGCGGGCAGAGCCCCAAGAAGGGTGTGGTGACAGAGAAAGGGACAGTAGGCAAGGACCAGACCTTTTCTGCAGTCTAGACAAGTGTGGGATAGTGGCAGGACTTGGAACTCTGACTTAAAGGCCTGGAATCTAATGTTTTCTCTGATGTTAAAGAAAAGTCTTTTGGCTGCAGTAACAAAACAACTTGACTAGCTGAGGAAGAGTTGATCTAAGAAGACTTGGGGAGTTGCTGAGCCCACAGAAGGGGTGCAGCGGGGCCTCAGGAACACAGTGGAAGTTGGGCTGGAACTTGGCAGGTTTCTCCTTCTTTTGGTGCATTTGCTTCACTACTCCCTTCTGCAGACCAGCTTTCTCTGCTCCTGGTCTATAAGACAGACTACACCGCCTAAGTTTATGGTCTAACATCCTAAGCATCCACTGAGTCTGGCTAAGCCCAGTCCCAGTCTAAATGCCTGGGGTAGAGAATCGATTGACTCAGCTTCAACCCCATGTGCCCACTTGGTTCAATTAGCTGTAAGAGATGGGAACAATTAAAATAATGCAATCATGGCTGCCAAAGGATTTCTCTCTCCATAACTGGCAGCAACATCTATCTATATATATATATAAAAAAAAGGCTAAGCGACCGTCGCATCCAAAACAACCAAACGGATGACCGAACAGGCTGTGTGGGGCAACCAGACTGGCAGGGGGGGTTAGTGAGAGATGACCAAATGACTGAGCAGCAGGTTGTGTGGGGCTACCAGGCCCGCAGAGGGGGCATTTGGGGGCAACCAGACTAGCAGGGGGACAGTGAGGAGCATCCAGGCTGGCAGAAGGGGGCAGTGAGGGGTAACCAGGCTGGCGGGGGGGCAGTTATGGGTGACCAGGCCTACAGGGGGGAGCAGTTAGGGGCGATCAGGCAGGCAGGTGAGCAGTTAGGAGCCAGTGGTCCCGGATTGTGAGGGGGATGTCTGACTGTTGGTTTAGGCCTGATCAGTTGGGAGTGACTATGCTGGCAGTCGGACATCCCCCGAGGGGTCCTGGATTGGGGAGGGTGCAGGCTGGGCTGAGGGGACAGGCCTCCCCCCACCCCCACCCCCCTGTCGGACGTTGGGATGGTTACTTAACTTTTCTGAGCTTTAAACTGGATATATAAATAATGTAAATGGCTGCCTCTGCAGGCACCTGTGAGGTTGGAAGGAGTTAAGTGCCTTGTATACTCTAAAAACGCATTGCAAAACAAGGGGCATAAATGACTGTTAGGGCTGAGACTTTCTGGAGGGAGAGCCAATGGCTGAACCTGGGATATTTATATATTAGTAACTCTCAGCCTGTAAAACAGTGTTCTCCCCCTTCAGAAGGAGATAAGGATTTTAAAATGTCAAAGCATACTGACTGGGGGAGGAAAGGGGGGAGTATAAATACCATGGATGAGGGAAACTTAAAGGAAGAATTAGAAGGGCTGCAGAAAGATAGATGAGAGAGCTAGGAATGAAGTTGCTCTGCATGGAAGACTCACCAAGAACTGGGTCACGTGTGTGGGAAGCAAGAACCAGTCTTTTTCTCTCCACAGGGCAGAATGGTCGATACACTGTGCCAGACGGCCACTCTCCTACTGGGTCACAGGATGTCACATGGGATGAGGCAGGGTGCAGGCCTGCTGTGGAGTCATTCTAAAACTCCTCTCCTCCCAAGGGGATTCTTCCTCTTGCCTCCACTTCATGTTATTTTCTTCCCTTCCCATTTACAAATAAAACTGACCAGAGCCCCAGGAATAAATGGTTTTCTAGGGCTTAACTCCTTGTTCCCATCCAGGCCCAGGCCCCTGGCTCCTGATTGTCGTTTGTAAACCAAGAGGACCACAATGAAGATGTTTCTGTATTTTGGGAATTATTAAAACATGCTTTGTGCAAAGACTGTGTTAATATATTCATTGTTAATTCTATATATCTGAGAGTACCTAATATATAGCAGGAGTATGTTAGGTACTAGAAGGAAGATGAAACCTAACCATTGTTCTTGAGGTGTTCATCATCTAGGTGGAGAAGCAGACACACACAGGAATAATGGATGCACAAATGAACGGGTACACACATTCTAGCCCCTTCTCCCAAAGCACCCCCACATTAATGGCACCTCGCACCATTTCTCTACTCCACCACTGCTTTCTTCACCTTAGTATACCTGACTCTCAGCCCCACCCATTACCTACTTCTGAGCCTTTTCTTACTTCAAAAATAGTTGGCTGTGGAGGAAATACTGGGGTCCTGACACTTTTCAAACCAGTAATTACAGATTTTATTATCCATTTCCTTATCCAGTGTATCCTCCATTCTCTCCTACTGATAAGAGGATGACAGAGGTGGGATGATGAACCAAGCTTGCTGGTTGGGCAGATCCAAATTCTCATCACCACCTTTGGCACAAGGGGTGGTAAACAGATAAATACACACGCACACACACACAGTGGTATTCTAGCAAATGTTCAACAACTAGTACTCAAAAAGAACTCACAAAAACAAATCCTAATTTGTAGCCTTTGACGATTTCAGTGATGTAAATACTTCCCCACCATGTGTTTTTAAACTACCCACCTGATACCACTAAATGCAAAGTTGGGAAGAGATGGGCTACCCATATAAGCTAGCCGAGGGTACCACGGGATATTTAACTCAACGTCAGGTAGCGATACGTGCTATAAAGAAAAGAAAGCCCAGTACTTTTAGAGAGAGTAGCCAGGAAACACCTTTCTGAGGTAAAAAGACTTACCATTTATTGCACACCTGCAGGTGGAAGCTACACTCACCTCCTCTGAGCGCCAAAGGGATTTACGACTTACATAGATCAACCAACCTGAACAGCCACCTGAAGCCTAGCTGAACGGAAGTATTATTAACAACGATTTACAGAAGAAGCCACATAGGAACTGAATAATATTGAACATAAACTGTAATTGAAAAAAAAATGTTTAAATGGTCCTATATATACAAACTAAATATCATTCTTTTTGACAGATGAGAAACTAAGGAAAATGTTCTGAGAACCAACCTGGGAAGACATTTGACATGGAAACTTAGGAAAGGGGTACAGGGTGGAGAGACGAAACAGCGGTGGATTTACTCTCTCACTCCCACTCTCATTGCTCCCTCGCGGTTGGGGGAAGCAAGAAGACGGCACGTTTGGTAGGAAATGAGAAAAGTCTAGTTCGCTCAAGCCTGTGACTTGTATGTGAAGGTGGCACACTAAAGTGACTTTTCGGATACCGGCAGAGAGTCTTGCCAAATCCATCTCTCGGCACACCCAGAACGGCCGAGACAGGTCCAGGTTGCGATCTTGAGCCCGTGAGGAACCGAGGTCCAATACTAGACAAGCTCCCCGGCCCAAGGCGGGAAGGCAGCTGCGCGCGCAGCCCACTCCCGCGCCAAACGGCTTGCGTCTTCAGGCCGTACCATGAGATGAACAGGCCCGGGGGAAGACAACCCCTTGTTTTACTGATAGAGCCATTATTTTCTGCAACAACCCCTTTCCGTTTGTTTTAATTTTTATTCAGCTGCGATTAACAAATAGGATTTCTCTGCCAAGCAGGACACAAGTAGGATCCTGACCTACCTACCGTGATCTTCCCCGCGCACCCCTTCTCTCGTTTTAGCTCCCTGATCGCCTCACTTGTTTCAGCCAACCCTTGCTAAGCTTCTGCGTTACGTCACGAGTTTCTAGGCAGATCAGGAGCGTCCTCGCGCGCCCCCGCCTGGTGGTGCCTCCTCGAGCGACCAAACCGTCTTAGCGCGTGGCGGTACCTGAGAGCGCCGCAGGCGAGGCGTGCGAGACCGGCGAGTTGACCGAGCGACCCGAGGAGCGGCGGGAGCAGCGAGGAGCGGCCCTCAGTGAGGATTTAGGCTTGGTTTTGTTTGCTAGGGTTTATGCCGGTGTCTCCTCGTGGATCTATACTGATCTGGCCTCATGGCCAGCCTCCTCACACTTTAGTGGGCTGGAAACCCTACGGAGCACTTGTCTTTTTCCCCCCACGCATTTTTTTAATGTTTTAAATACCATTCCCTTTAAAAGCCTTTACGGTCTGCAGGGATAAGAGCGTGAGAGCCACCCTAGAGAGCACACTCGTTCGGAGCAAGAGCTGGCCTTCTGCTCTATGTAGCCAAATGGTGAGCGCAGGTCCTCCCACAAGTATTTGTAAATATCCTGACTGACTGACTGACTGGTTGGTTGTTTCATTCATAGTTTTTTTAACCAGATCCATCAGACACACACACACACACACACACACAGCCCTGCCCTCATAGGCCTGCAGTCCAGGGAGCTCTTAGATGAACCTCTATTCAGAATTGTTCATAGAATACAGAGCAACAGTGAAGTACTCAGAACATGGCCTGGGTTTGAATTCTGGTTTATCATCTTAATTAGCTGTGTGATTTGGAATAAGTTACTTCTCTTCACCTCCATCTCACCTGTGAAAGTGGGGGTGATTAAAGCAAAGCGCTCAGTCCGGTGTCTGGAGCACAGTATGTGTTTTCTAAACGTTAGCAATTACTAGACAAGATGTGGTTGAGAACGTGTCTGTAGGTCAGCAGTGAATGCCTAGCTTGGAGTAGGTGTTATGAAGAGAGCACTTTATGTCAAGGAATTAAAAAGTTCATTGGGATTCTAATAGTGCCAATAATAAAAAAATCCTAAAAACGTTAATTGGCATTCTACAATGTACGAGTTAATGTGACTGACATCAAGAGAATTATACAGCTAAATAATGTTATGCGTGCCCTTGAAACAGTGGGAAGGCCATTTTCCTGTGTCCTTCAATATGAATAATTGATATTTTCTAAATCTTATGTAAGATGTGAAAAGTACTTAAAACACTGCTATTTTGATTGACATGTAACATACACTTTTAAGTAAAACCAATATGGAGGCACAACCTCTAGCTCCCATTTCCAATGAAAACCATACTCCCTAAACACCTTCTATCTAGAATGTTAAACATCCATAGCTTTGAGGACTCATGCTTTGCATAAAGTGAGGCACAGATCATATGAATAAGTGAGGAATTGTGAAATTGGACAGGGTCAGTCAAGAAACCTTTCTCAGAAGAAATTAGCTTGAATGAGGTTTTGAAAGAAAAGGCTTAGTATGGTTTGGTGGAGAAGAGAGAAGCGGACACTTTACATTGAACTCAGCCCAAGTAGTGATCCATTGGTGAACACGGAAGCAGACCAGGAAAAGACGCATTATCTTGAGGGATGTTTCATAGAGATCCTGAAGAAAGAGGCCTGCTGACACGCTTCTCCCTTACGGCAGAGGCTGTGACTCTAGGGACCATTTTCTAGACGCAGGGTCACTGCAGGACAGTGCTGGACAAACACCATCAAGTTTTACCCCTCTAAACCTTGTTTTTCATGTTTCCATGCTAACAGCCTCCTGCTGTTGACTCAAATGGAAGCAAACGTGTAAATAGACAAGTGCAATACAAGCTTATACAGGACTTGCACTTAATCTAATATTCCCTATTATTTTCCTGCATCTTTTGGCTATATGCATAAAGCAACCCCAAATACAAGCAAGATGTTCTTTTAATATCACCCACACCACTGATACTCCTGCTGCAGTTTTTCCAAACTATGTAAGGTTTCAGGAAAGGAGCTGGCTTTAAAAAATACCAAAGAAATAATTTTCTGTATCTTTTTTTTTTTTTGGGGGGGGGGTCACTTTCTCCAGCATTGCTCTTTTCGTTCTCTCCAGCTGTTGGCCTTTCTCATAAGGATGGAAATGCTGCTGTTTGGTGTCTGGACCCTGCTGGCTTTGATCTCTTCCCCAGGTGAGGCTATTTGGAAAAGTTTCTTTAGCCAGCATGTGTCAGGATACAGGTGGCTGGTCAATGAGGAAAAGGATAGGAAGTCCTGAACAGGGCAACACTCGTACTAATGCCCCCTGGACCCTTGGGAGAAATTCCTACTCCTTGGTGCCTCTGGCTGTATTGGGATAAGCCAGCGCTATCCTACTTTTCTGCTCTTAAAAATATTTTTACTTCTTTGTTGCCACCCTTTGTGTCATGAAGAGCCACAATAGGACTTGGCTAGGATAGGGCCCATAGCTCAGTTATGAGGAGTGAGTTCTCTGAATGATTAGAAAGGAACTGAGCCTTAGTGGGTAACATTGCCACGAGAGTGCCAATTCCCAGAGGGGACTGGTGTTTGGGAGATGAAATAGGTGGGCCTGGAGTAGCTAAAGGGGACTGTGGGAAAGCTTTCATCAGGCATCTAAAATTTACCTGAGCGAGGTCTTTCTCATTGCACCTGACATTTCCCCAACAGACTAACCTCTTGCGCATTCAAAAACATCTGTTGCTTTAGCACCAGAGCAAAATGGAACAGTCTCACTTTGAGAAGAGGTGAAAAGTTCCATGGAAAATGAGTGACCCTGGGAGTCACATTTAGAAAGTAGTGGTTCTCATAATTCCATGTGCATAAGGGTCACCAGGAGTGCTTATTTTGTTCACCTGCATTTTTCCAGGTCCCACCTTCACGCATTTTTAACCATTCAGTCTGAGGTGGAGCTAGAATTTGTAGTATTACAAGCATTCCAGGTGATTCTGGTGATGGTCATTTTTAGGTCATATAGTTTGAGAGAAACACTTCTTTGAGATATAACAAAGCTTTTTTTAGGGGTCTAATAACCCCAGCAGCCAATTGGGCCCTCAGCAGCCAATCCTGAGAGTTTCAAAGATTTCTGGAAATTTAGGAAGAGAATGGCTTCCTGGGCATAATTTTTTAGCAACTCCATAGTTTCCACAATGACATTAATGGGGAAATCAGATCCTAAGAAAGATGATGAGTGGAGGGAATGATGGTGGAATCAGAGTCCTAACTTGTTCATTAAGGGTCTTTTTTGTCTAGTCCCCGTACTTTTTCATTCAGGGTAGGTTTCCTATTCTTTATAACTAGATAAACTAGGCTCTGTAGTTTGTGAGGGTCTTGTGGTCTTCACCAAAGTCTTTGGCATATATGATTGATCATTTCAGGGGCCACAGAAGGGCTATTTGAGGTCTCCGTTTGGCCAGATCAGGCCCTGGTAAAGTCTGGAGAATCCTTAGTGGTCAACTGCAGCACTAATTGTCCAGACCCAGGACCCAGCGGAATTGAGACCTTCTTGAAGAAAACCCAGGTGGGCAGAGGGCCTCAGTGGAAGGAGTTTCTCCTGGAGGATGTCACTAAGAATTCCATTCTGCAGTGCTTCTTCTCTTGCGCAGGGATCCAAAAGGACAGAAGCCTGGGCATCACCGTGTATCGTGAGTGGGGCTGAGGGCTGGACAGGAAGAGGAGAATAGGGGAATGTGACTGCCTTCTTTAGGGAAATATTAGACAGAAATTTCGTTTCGGGGAGAGAGTTAGGGTTCTTAATAAAGATTTCCATCATACTGTAGGAATTGTAGAACCAATTACTTCTATTTACCTTTGGTGCAGACTTTTAAATTAGGAGCATACCATAGAGTGCATCCACACATCTGTGCTGGAGAATACATTCAAATACAGGGGGAATATGCTAATAATGCTCACTTATAAATGATCAAAAAAGTATGAAATGAGTGCTGAATTATTTGCCACAAATCCTTCGAGTAAATCGGGATTGGAGATGGACTGCCTCTGGGGGCTGGGTTGGGAAGTGTTCATGGGAGAGGAGACTCTTGAGCTTCACTGCTGCAGACTGGTTAGGATGGGAAGTGATGGAGGTGGTGAGCAGGTGGGAAGATCGTATTGGCAAAGATGTGGCTTTAAGAATAAGTGTGATCACTGTGGGGTAAGAGAATGGTTAACTTGGGTGTAGTTTTTGTGTGATGCTAAGGAGCTCCTCAGAAGCTGCTCACATGTCTGAAGCACTCTGGTAAGAGATAAAAGCTCTCCGAGTGGCAGCATTCATCAAACCAAGGCTCCCCTCTGTGTCCCAGTTCTGGTTATGGCTGTAGCCACCTTTCATGGGCAGAAGAGCCAAAGGCTAATGTGTCCCGTCTGACACTGTTGATCAGATGGTTTAATGGTAGCGGTCACCTTCTATCAAGGCTGCCTGTCCTATACCATTTCTTTCTGGAGAGGTGAGTAGCCTTCTCTCATCAAACCTGCATTTCTGTCTTAAAGAGCCACCGGAGCAGGTGATCCTGGAGTTGCTGCCTGTGTGGGTGGCCTTGGACGAAGTCTTTACAGTGAAGTGCCATGTACCCAGGGTAGCACCCCTGGAGAACCTCACCCTTACCCTTCTCCAGGGTAACCATGAACTACATAGAAAGACCTTTATGAGTTTGGCTGTGGCCTCCCAGAGAGCGGAGGTCACCATCATTGCCAAAGCACAAAGGGAGGATCACAGGTGCAATTTCTCCTGCCACGCGGAATTGGACCTGAGGTCACATGGTGGTGGGCTCTTTCACTCCAGCTCAGCCAGCAAGCTGCTCCAGACTTTTGGTGAGTTGGAGCTCAAGGGTGGAAGGAATCCTGAGGCTCACTGTCCTCATCTTACTTTGGCCTTTGGACTAAGTTCCCACAGGGTGTGAGGGTAACTGAGCTTCACCTCATCTTGGGCTTTAAACTCACCGTGAGGGACAGAGAGCTTGTTGCCCTCCTCCCTTCCTACATCGTGGGGTCCTATGTGACATGATTTACCTTGGGTTTCCTCCTTTCTTTCCTTTCCTCATTTCTTGGCAGAATTTTCTCAGCATCCCCAAATCTGGGTCTCCCCAATTATGGAGGTTGAGACAGCAGAGACTGTGAGCTGTGGAATGGCTAGAGTGTTCCCAGCCAAAGAGTTAATGTTCCAGATATTCTTGGGAGACCAGGAGCTGAGCCCCTTCCTCTCCTGGGAGGGAGACGCTGCATGGGCCAATGCCACTGTTCGGGCCATGGAGACTGGTGATCAGGAGCTGTCCTGCCTTGTATCTCTGGGTCCGATGGAACAGAAAACCAGAGAGCTAGTGCATGTCTATAGTAAGTTACCGGCTTCTTCCCTTCCCCATAAGGGTTCTCTGCCCCAGAAAACATCTACAGTAAAGGCTTGGGGATTTTCTGATCAGTGCAGGCAGCTTGGAAACATGCATCGAGACAGGAGCTTTGTCCAGCCTTCATCCTGTTTGCTTACAGGCCATTCTGCTCAAATGTTTGAACTCTTTTCTAGGAACAATCATTTGAGGTGAGGAGGAAATCTGTAGGATGAAAAGACATCTTGCTATCCTTGCCAAGGGATGTGGCCAAATGTGGGCACACCACATTTGTTGTAGGAAAAGCTCTCAAATTCCCAAAGCACCTTGTTGCTTTTGCCATTCAGCACAGAGCAATAACGGTCTCCACAGTCTTCCCCTTGTCTGTTTACCTGAGGGGCGCCAGCAGCAGCAAGAGTGCCCGAGTGGCTGCCAGTTTGGAGAAAGATGTGTGGTTGTCTTTTTCCTTATAGGCTTCCCTCCACCCATCCTGGAGATAGAAGAATTATACCCACTGGCAGGGACAGATATTAACGTGACCTGTGCAGGGCATGTGTTAACATCACCCAGCCCTACTCTTCGACTACAGGGAGCCCCAGACCTCCCTGCCCCTGGGGAGCCTGCCTGGCTTTTACTTACCACCAGGGAGGAGGATGACGGCCGAAATTTCTCCTGTGAGGCCTCTTTGGAGGTTCAGGGTCAACGGTTGATCAAAACCACCACAGCCCAGCTCCATGTCTTATGTGAGTACCGGCCCTATCTTCCTTTTCAAAGCAAGGAATATTACTATCCTGTTTCCAGAGATCTTGGCCAGCAGCTTCATTATTAGAGTGCCCACATTTTTTTCCCTCATTAAAAAAATCAAAAGAATAAATTAAGTTAAAGCTCTCCATGCTGACCTTACATCCAGCAAAGTGAGTGGGGAGAAACGTGAGGGAACTGGGAACAGAAGAGAGAACGCAGTTATAGTAATCAGGTGGGGGGCCAATGACTGAGAACCCAGGAAGTAATAGTTAAGAGTTTATGCTGAGAAAGGAAATTTCCACCTAAAAATCTGTGCTTTGAAAAATAGAAAATGCTCATCTCTGGTTCACCACGTTCTCACTCATTGAGAAACAGGGGCCCCAGAGCCACCATTAATGAAGCAGTCAGATCATTTAGTCATAGTCCGTGAAAATGCCTGGTGCTGCACCTCAGACTCCTTGCCGGCAGGGACGGAAGGAAAGGAGAGGCTCAAAGCAGGGAGCTGACGGTCCTGCCCTTGGGTGGAGGGGACACAGCATTTAGATTAGAGGGAGAGGTGAGCATGACCAGTGAGGAGGGACGGTGCACAGTGAACTCTGTTCTTCTGGGACTCTTTTCCCCCAGACAAGCCACGGTTAGAGGAATCTGGTTGCCCTGGCAACCAAACATGGATGGAAGGCATGGAACAGAAGCTTGCCTGTGTCCCAAAGGGAAACCCAACTCCATCGTTGGTATGTACCTGGAAAGGAGTGATCTTCGACCTTCAAATGCCACAGAAGGCAACCCAGAACCACACTGGAACCTACTGCTGCACAGCCACTAACCAGCTGGGCTCTGTCAGCAAAGACATTGCTCTCACTGTTCAAGGTGACTGTGGCTCCCCTGCTGCTAGGCCCAGGATGGGAGTCCCCCAGGGGGGTGGGAGTCTTATCCAAACATGGAAAGAAGAAAGATTTCAGTGGGCTGGGGAGGATGAGACCGAGAACTGGGCTTGGTGGGCTGGGGCAGGGTGATCCTCCTTGCCCTTGAACCTTCCCAATTCTGTCTTCTATGCTTGGGCAGAACTGAATGAAGACATCATCTCCATCGTCATCATTATTATTGCCGCCCTTGGAATAGGCATATTCAGCATTGCACTGTATTTTAACTATCTGCCCTGCAAGATAGAGAGGAGGAAATTGCCCTATAGGCAGAAAGAGAAGAACCAAGAGGAGGAAAGCCAGTTTGCTGTTCAAGCAGAGACATGCAACGCACATGACATGACTGTTAAATAGAACAGCTGTTTGGTTGAAGGTGACCTCTGTCACTGGGTTTTCTAAGGGAGGAAAGGGGGTAGAGGAGAAAGGACGAGACATCCTCTATTTTAGGCTGTCCTATAAAGCCTGCTGTGAGCCCCATGTCCCTTGTATCCGATCCATTCACAAGCTGCACTCTCCAACTTCACTAGAGTCACTAGGAATTTCAGTCTGTGTTCAGCTAGAGAGGACCCTCGATCCTTGCTGTATGCCTCACCAGTCCCCCAGATTAAAGAAGATGATCCTGTCTGTGTCTCACCCTTCCATTACCACTGCCCTTTGCTCCCAAATATCAGACTGGAGAGAGAGAAATGTCTCAGAGATGCACCTCATTTCTCATGGTTTCCTCATAACTAAGTGGGGACCAACAGGCCACCACTCAGCCTCCCCGGCTCTCAACCAGCTGGAAGGCCAGTAACTTCGAAACCACCTCTCTCCCCTCGGGCCTCCGCGGGAACGTTCATCCTGGTGGCCCGCAGGAAGAGCCCTGACCCAGCGTGCCCTGCAGACGGGAAACGGGGAAGAGAGGATGGATTCGGACCCCAGAGGCTTCCCGCCCCCTCGCAGCCAGTGCCCGGGCAGGAACCCATGGTCCCTGCGAGGAGACGAAGGCCATGGCGGCCGCCCTCGGCAGGGACTTACCGGACAGGGCGTGGCCAAGGCGGACCACGGGACCCCTGAAATCTGCCAGGAGCCCGAGGAGAAAGCGGCGGCAGTCGCTGCAGGCGCATTCGGTTTCCGCGCTCCCAACGGCGCCGATAGCAACGCCGGTGGCGTCCCCGCGCCCACTGCGCTTAAAGGAGACGCGGCGCCTTGGCTGCAGGGCAGACTCCACGGTCTCCGCTCCAACCTTTGCCAGGCAAGGCTGCCTACGGATTGCGCCGCCCAAGGCCTCTGTCCACCGTCGCTAATCCTCTCTGAGAATTTTCAAGTTACCATTTTATTTATTTTTAAAATACAGCTTTATTTGATTTCAGAGAGGAAGGGAGAGGGAGAGATAAAAACAGCAATGGTGTCCTACCTGGTTTGGCTCAGCGGACAGAGCGTTGGCTTGCTGACTGAAGGGTCCCGGGTTGTTTCCCGTCAAAGGCACTTACCTGGGCAGTTGGGGTGCATGAGGGAGGAAACCAGTCAATCTGTCTCTCTCACATCAAGCCCCCCTCCTTTCCTTCCACTCTCTTTGAAAAGCAATAGTAGAAGGAGGAGGAGGAGGAGGGGGAGGGGGAGGGGGAGGGGGAGGAAGAGGAGGAGGAGGAGGAAGAAGAAGAAGAAGAAGAAGAAGAAGAAGAAGAAGAAGAAGAAGAAGAAGAAGAAGGAGGAGGAGGAGAAGAAGAAGAAACCGCCACTGGCTGAACATTGACCTATGAACCAGGAGGTCAAGATTGGATTCCCCGTCAGGGCACATACCAGCTTGCAGGCTGCATCCCCAGTGTGAGGCTTGCAGGAGGCAGCCGGTCAATGATTCTCGATCATCACTGATGTTTCTATTGCTCTCTCCCTCTCCCTTTCTGAATCAATAAAAATATATTTAGGAAAAAAAAACATTAAACCCGCCCCCCCCCCCCCCCACACACACACATCCACAGGTGAGGATTAATGAAACAAACAAAAAACAATCAAAACAACAGACTCTTGCCTGGATCCCTCACCAGACCAATCAAAAAATTAGAATCGCAGGGAGTGGAGGCTGCACCAAAGTTGTTTGGAAAACATCCCAGGCATTTATAACTTGCAGTGGAGGTTGCCATTCACTGCCAGATTGAAGAGCTGAACGGCAGAATAAGATTGTTTTTTATCAAAAAGTCTAGGGTAGATGGCCTATAAGGTCTTTTCAAATTCTAAAATTTTTACAAAATTAGCATCTTTAAAATTCTCAGCCATCAGGGGTAGAGTTGATTCAGCTGTACCCGGAAGGAATTGAGCAGATACTCCTTGGAGGGTGGGGCCCCTGCAGTTGATTGCTATCATGACATTTTAGAATCATCTTACTAGCAGTGTTCCTCTCCTGCCACATTCATTCATTAAATACAGTAAAACCTCAATATAATGGACTAATTCGGGACAGGGGGGTCTGTTAAAGCCAAAAGTCTGTTATATAATAAAGAAGGTTGTCCGAATGGGTACATTAAAAAACTGACAAATTAGTTTACCTGCTTTATGTAATTAAAATGAAAAGTTTAAATTAGCAGACAAGTCTATATGTATTACTATAATTTTAAATTTATGCTATATAGGTCTAGTGGGGTGTGCAGGAGACAGCCAATCAATGGTTCTCTCTCATCCTTGATGTTTCTATCTCTTTCCCTCCCTCTCTTCTTCTCTGAAATCAATAAAAATTTTTAAATGCTTAAATTCTGATTTAAAAAATAAATACATAAGTAAATATCTAGTAAATGTGTGCATATTCACCAGTCACCTTGAGTAAAATGCACACGTCTGAGGCGGGGCCTAGTGCTTCTCAGAACACCTGCCAGCACCAGTTAGAACTGCAGCAGAAAGTCACACACAGAACCAAGAACCACGCGAGATGCAGTGTGATCACATGCTAATCATTCGTCAAACATTGCTTATGCGTGACTTGGATTTCAATATGTAGACTATAGTTGTAGTTCTGTAAAGCATTTATTTCTGTTGGCGAAATTACTACAGTGTTTTTTTTCCCAACATATGGCCTATTCGCTAAAATTTGTTAAAAATAAGTGACTTAATAACAAAAACATAACCTGTTAAAGTTTAAGCAAATCTTGGTTAGAAGCATTTTATAATGAACAGGGTGTTAATCTTACATAAGACATACAGACTGGAAATTTTGTCCGTTAAATTCGAAGTCTGTTATATCAAGATCCACAAAATTCAGGGTTTACTGTACTTCTTAAGATGGCTCACATTTTCTTTTAAAACACTTATTCAAGGTGAGACATAATTATATATTTATGCTAGTGACATCAACTTCTAAAGACTGTGAGATTTCCAATAATTCTAAGGCCAAATGAGGGTCCTTGCAAAGATATGGATTTCAGCTCAATGTAAAAGATACTTCCCTGAAAGCAGAGAGATTTAGTGGAATGAGTTGCCTCGTGAGCTAGTGATTCCCTTGACGGTGGTGCCTCACAAGTCAACACCATCTGCAAGGGGTGCTATAGAGTAAGATCCCTAAATTAGAAGGAATTAGGATGACTGAAGAGGCCCTTCTAACTCCAAAATGCCATGATTTTAAAGTCAGACAATAAAAGAATAATCTAAGGCAGATGAATGGTTTCTGAGTAATAAAATGAAGCTGAATTATTCCAACTTTCAACCTCTCCCCAAAGATTTATGTTACTAAATATAAAATATTGTAAGTGAATACTGGTGAATCCTATTCTAAAGAAAATGCATGACAGCACATACAAATCTGAACTTCCCAGGAAGATTAATTAGAAAGGTGATTATTTGCAATTTAGAATTGCTCTCCCACTTTTCTTGTCCCAATTCAGATCCCAAACATTCGATTCTGTTTGTCCCAAAGCCATTTTTGCCTTGTTCCCATTTCCCAAGGGTAGTGGAGCCTAATGTGTATTTCCCTTCAGATTTCTGCACAAATGTAATTCTGTGATTTCTCTCGTTTTCTCACGTCAGGGTGTTTTGCTTCTGTACTTAACAGTTGTCACGCTTTTGTTTCTTCCCACTCTTGGGGGCTAGGTTTGGGGTTGTGGTGCTGGGGTGGGTGGCGGGAAACACCTCCAAGTACCTCTAGGGGTGGCCCTGACCTATGACTGCCCAGTAAGCAGGGACCACGGACCTGGGGAGTGGACTGGCGTACAACAGAGAGGAGTGAAGGATCAGCTTCTTTCTAACTTAGGAAGAACCTGGTCAGGTATGCAGTGGCCTGTTTTTTTTTGTTTTTGTACTTTTGTTTGTGTGTGTGTGTGTGTGTGTGTTTTGTAAACATGTTTTTATTGATTTCAGAGACAGGAAGGAGGGAGAGAGCGTTAGGAACATCAATAAGAGAGAAACATCTATCAGCTTTCTCCTTCTTGCCCCCTACTGGGAATCAAGCCTGCAACCCGAGCATGTGCCCTGACCGGGAATGGAACCAGCAACCTCCTCAACCTCCTGGTGCAATGGATGACCCTCACCCAGCTAAGCCACACCAGCTGCATGTGGCCTGGTTCCCCATAGACCCCACAGGATTCCCGAAGCTTGTCCTCCCAACCTGGCCCTTGCCCTGTTCGAATCCCCCACCCCCTTCACAACAGAATGACTCCTCCTCAGACATTATGATGCAAATGTATTTTATTAGGAAAGGGTGGTGGGCACTGGAGGGACCCTTTCCAGGGTCGGGGGAGGCACTGGGGAGGGTCACGGAGATGCCCAGCAGCTAGAAGGCACAGCCGCTTTCCATGAAGCGGCGACACTTGGTGAACCGCAGGTATGTCTCAACCTTGTGCAGGTCCTTCTTGAAGCAGGAGAGTAGCCCGTAGTTCTTGAGCACGGTGTCACCACTGCGCAAGCTTGTGTCAAACCTGTCGTAGGTTTGCGTGAGGATCAGCCCCAAATGCGAGCTGCCATCTTCCAGCTCCTGCAAAAGGGAAGGAGAGACAGAAACTCAGCCCTCCCCAGCTGTGCCTCCCTCTCCCCCGATATCCCTCCCCCACTCCAGGGCTTAGAGGAGGCTGGGGAGGGACCCAAAGGGAAATGAGGAGGAAGATTTCTCCTGGGGCAAAGCTGGGGCTGCTGCAGAGAGCCGCAGTATCTCTCTTCTCCAGGCCGTGTAAGTCCTCGACCCCTCAGCTAAGCCAGCTGGGGCTCCAGGCTCAGGGAAGGGCGAGCAGGCCCCAGGGTGGGGACCAACAACACCATCCCCACCCGAATCAGGGCTTGGATGCCCTCCTCCAGGTCCTTCAGCTTCTCATAGATGCCGTTGGAGATGCCCAACAGCAGGCCACTGGTGAAGGCCCTGCTGAGGGACTGCATGGGCCCGAGCCAGGACTGGATGAGTAGCAGCGAGAAGCGGAGCAGCTCCGTGTCCTGCGGGGAGAGGGTGGATGGTGGGCACCTGGCAGCCCCGCCACCAGCCGGCCTCTGCAGGCCTTCCCCCACCCTCCCACCACCCACTGCCACCTCCGCCACCTTGAAGAGAAGGCAGCCCCGGGCCTGGGTGGGGGGAGCCCCTGCTCCCAGGCGGGGCATGGGAGGCCACTCACGGATTTCTGCCGGGCCTCCTCCTTGCCCGTGGGGGCCGGGATGGTCTCCGAGAAGCAGAAGGCAGCCTGGGCGTTCTGGATCGAGTATCTCTGTCCCTCTGGGATGTAGGAGCGCTCCTGGGAGAGGGAATGTTCGCCCAGGTCTGAGCCGGTGCACGGTTCTCACCATCGTTTTATTCGGAGCCCCCCTCAGTTCATGCTCACCTGACAGCATCTTCACCAGGATAAAACCACCCTGAACTCACCTGTTTTCTCCCCTTATGTTGGGCGGGGTGGGGGGAATGGGGAGTTCAGCCCTTCCTGCCACCACCCCACCACCCGGCTTCCTGGGTTGCTTACAAAGTCTTTGTAGGTGTCAGTAGCCAGTTGGTGCAGGTGCTGGGCCCGGAGCACAGCGTTGGCAAACATGCTGGACAAGGACATGGTGGGGAAGGCACCCACCTCCTGGGGCCAGGGCAGGCAGAGGAGGGCAAAAGCCAGGAGCAGGGAGGTCCGGGGGCCTAGAGAGACATGGAGGCCGAGGGTGGGGCCCCAGAGAGCAGGGAGCCTAAGTCTCCAGCCAGGCCTCTCCCTGCCCAGGGGCCTTCCTTTCTCCTCGACCGCCCTCCCTCCCCAAACCCCCCAGGGACTGAGAACATTTTAAACTTGGCCAAATGTCTGGGCATGGAGGTCTCATGCTCTCTTTTAGAATCCCCAAAGCCCAGGCTTAGTGCCCCATCCACCTATAAGGGCTCCCGTATTGCCCCCTAGTACACAGCAAGCCCAGGGGGATTTTCAGAGTGCCTACCTGCAGCCATTACAGCTGGGTGAGTTGTCCACAGGTCCCTGAGCGGCGTGGGGAGCTGGGTCCTAGGATCCTGGAATGGATCCCTTGCGGACCCTTTTTATACCCTGGTCCCATCTCTCTCCCCTCTGCCCCCACCTGTTTTTTCTATGCATTTATGTATAGGCCCACTGACAGGCCTCCGCTGATGGATAATTTAGAACCTCCTCCCACGCAGGCTGTTCCCGCTCCTCTCCTGGGGTCATGTCCCAGGCTTTTCCCCTCTCCACCGTCACCAGCCACATGAGGGTTGCTCACTCAGGGTCTCACCTAGGGAGATTACCCAATCTGTCCTCTTTTTAGGAGGGGCGTGGCAGAAGGGAGCAATCGGAGTCCATGTGGGGTATTGCTGTGAAGCTGTCCACCAGGTGTCCAAAGGGGGGCTATGTCAGGATGGCTATTCCTGCAGAGCTGTGTCAGTCCTTCCTCGCTACAGTCCTGTTCTCTTCCTTTCACAGTTCCCTCCAACCCACCACAGAGAATGTGTGTGTTGGAAAATGGATCGAGACAGCAATAGGTTCTGGGGTTTGGGGGCGCAGCTCAGCCCAGATTCTACCTTGGCCTCTGTCACCATCCTCAAGACCATCTCACCTCCTGGTCCCGCGGACAGCTAGATGCAGTGCTAGTAGTGACCAATAGAGGGCATTGGCCCCACACACTGCCTTCCCCTTTCCCTGGGTGTTGGGGCTCCCCCAGGTGGCTGGGCAAAGGACGGAAACTTTAGGTATGGGTGCTCCTTTGGACCTACACAGAGATACAAACTGAGAAGCAGAAATCCAGGGAGGAGACAGGTACCACAAGTACTTCCTCCCGCAGCCCTGTCACCATCGGAGAATCTCAAAGTTGGAAGAGTACTTGAGAGTTTGAGTCTTGGCCCCAGTGCTGGAACTCAGGGTGCAGCCCCCTGAAAGATGCTCTCTCCATTCATGGTAGTCTCCTCCCATTCTCTCTTCATTTAATAGTTGTAGGAAGCTCATCAGATTGTGAGGGGCATGTCTATGCCTCCTCACATTTGACCCTCACGACCGTCTTGTGAAGGAAGCATTATTATCAGCCCATGGTTCAGACAGCACCCACACCTAAAGTTTGACTTGCACGAGCTACCTTGGCCAAGGCAGCAGATATCCAATATTGCGTCATCCCAAGCCCCTTCTCCCAAGCAGACTGGGTGGGCACCACTGTTATTTTAACTTCACATCCCTCTGAACACGGGGATCCTGCCCCTAATCATGAGGGTCTCTTTGCCTCATTTTGTCCTCTCCTAAAGGACAGATTGTTGTCCCTTATTTCCCAGGTGAGGATGGCCCAGAGACACAGGGTGCATGTTGTAGACCACACAGCACGCAAGGCTCGGGCCCGGCAGGCTAGGACTACTGCCTTCAGCCTCCTGCTGCCCAAGGTCCTGGCTCTTCCAGCATCTGGAGGTTACCAGCATTGAATCGCTTGCAGGGATAAGAGCAGGAGAGAGCCGAAACCGGTTTGGCTCAGTGGATAGAGCGTCAGCCTGTGGACTGAGAGGTCCCAGGTTCGATTCCGGTCAAGGGCATGTACCTTGGTTGCGGGCACATCCCCAGTAGGGGGCGTGCAGGAGGCAGCTGATCAATGTTTCTCTCTCATCGATGTTTCTAACTCTCTATCTCTCTCCCTTCCTCTATAAAAAATCAATAAAAAAAAAGAGCAGGAGAGAACACATTCTCCTTCCTTTAAACCTTCTGTCCCTGAGTCTTTGGACATTTAGCACTTGACCTGTGGGAAAGCAAACAAGCAAACCCTTCTAGAGGTGTTTGGTTATGGTGTTGACAAACAACATTGAAAAGTCACAGCCACAAGGTGAGTGCTTGCACCTTGCCACCTCGCAAGATCAGAAGGTAGAGCTCCCTTTTCTCCCATCCTTCCTGAACTGTTGCCCAGCCATGCCCTGGGTTTATTATCTGCTAGGGAGGGCTCGGGGCCTGTGGGAGCTGTTCCCCACACAGGACTGTCAGATCAGCCTGAGGTGGCAGCAAAGCCAGAGGCTCTGAGGAAGGGGGAGGAGCCAGGTGGGAAGTGAAGGAGGGTCTCTGAGCTCTTCACAGCCTTCTGCCTCCCCCGCCACTCCTTCCTCCTGTTACCTGGGGGAGGGGCACTGATGTGGAACCCCTCACCACAGGCTTCTAGCTAATGCTAGGGAACTTGTATGTGAACTGTGCACCATGGGAGAAAAGCCCCAGACCCTCTAGGTGTGAGGGCAGAAAGCTCAAGTTGGGGAGTGCGTGAGAGCCACACGCGCATGGCACAATGAGGTGTGGCTGCGGCTCCCGCCAGGCAGCTTACTGCCAAGAACAGAGGGGCCTGGCCAGGACACAGAGCATCTCCTCTCACCAAACCCACTTCTGTTGACCCCAGAACTAGGTTGGCCCAGGGGACTCTGGGGACCTCCAGGGATACACCTTTACAGAAAGGTTACCATGGCGGCAACTATTGGACCCAAAGAGGGAAGAACTGAAGGGTGTGTGGTAGACATTGGTGATCCTCTCCTCTGGTTTGGACCTTTTCAGGGCCGTTAGTGATGGAGACCACAGGCATGATTCATCGCTAGTAGAAGATAAACTCTGAATTAGACAGGATTTTCCCTTCAATGCGGGGAGTCACCTACCCTTTCTTGGGGCACCACCTGGGGCCAGAGCCCTAGCTACTCCAGGTTCAGAGAATGCCCAACAACAGCCTCTGCATGGTGGCCAGTGGGGACGCTGTGCCCAGCATCTCTGAGGTATGCCTTGAAAGGCTCGGACGAATCCCTCCATTATCTTGGAAACCATGAATTTCAGGGTGTTTCCCTTCATGTTTTCAGATTTGACCATCTCTGGGGATCTCTGTACCCACTGTTCTCTGTATCTACTGTGGAAGCTCTCATGTCTGTTCTTTTTTTAAAAATATATTTTATTGATTTTTTACAGAGAGGAAGGGAGAGGGATAGAGAGTTAGAAACATCGATGGGAGAGAAGCTTTGATCAGCTGCCTCCTGCATGCCCCCTACTGGGGATGTGCCCGCAACCAAGGTACATGCTCTTGACCGGAATCGAACCTGGGACCCTTGAGTCCGCAGGCCGACGCTCTATCCACTGAGCCAAAACAGTCAGGGCTCTCATGTCTGCTCTTGATCCAAAAGTGGCCTCTTTCAGGCTTCAGGAACCACTCCGAGGTCCACGTCTGCAGGGTTTATAGCCATCTCATTGTTCATAGTCACACTCGCCCTGAGCTTAGGCACAGCCTCGGAGGGACTGGTGGCAGCTCTTTCCGCTTCCCCTTGGTCACTGGAGACCCACACTCGCCACTGCTCACTCTCTCCTGCCTTCCTTGAGTCTGGGATGATCCCCGGGACAACCTGATCCTCTGTTTCAGCGTGGATCTGAACACCGTGCTCAGGGCATTGAGTCAAAGTCTTCAGAGAATATTATGTGGGGACTCCCATGGGCTTCTCCAAGAGAGATGAGGAAGGAGATCAACATTTCTGAGAGCCCACCATGTGCCAGGTGCTGTCCTGGGTGGTAGAGGGGTGAGGCCCATTTCATAGAGGACACTCAGGCTCAGAGAGATAAAGCGGTTTGCCTGGAGTCTCTTGCTCCTAAGTCAGTGGTCGGCAAACTGCGGCTCTGTTGACTAATGAGTTTGCTGACCACTGTCCTAAGTGATGGCTGCCCAGGGCCTGGTGTTCCCTCTGTGCCAGCTCTTCAGAAGCTCATTTAGGAAAGACGGTGGAGCTGCCGGGCCTGGGCAGAACTTGCCGCAGCGCAAAGCTATCAGGGCAGCGTCTAGTCTCCGCGCAGATGTTCAAGGCAGGTGGGGGCAAATGAACGAAAGGACCTGTAGCCCAGCATGAGGTCCAGAGGCGCTAAGAAAAGTGGCAGAAAAACAACCCGACGATGCGTGATTTAATGAGCCACGCCACATCATCCCTCACATGTGCATCGCACGTTTCAGTGTGCATTGAGTTTTCACTTCCCTTATCTCAGCGGACCCTGTGGCTAGCCAGAGGGCTCAAGCATGGAGGACAGGTCATGGAGGGTGTTGTTTACAACTGGCTGAGGACCTCTGAACAACCTGGAAGTGTACAGCAAGCTGCATAACTGGGCTACTGAGTAATTTCTACTTGATGGATTGTTCCCCAGGGAGACAGGCTGGTAGAAAAAGAAGTGATAAGAACCAAGGTGTGTCTAGCAGCTGTGGGAAGCCTGGGGTGCTTTCCTGATCGGCGAGCTCAGCTGGAAATAACTTCTGCCTCCTTTTACCTTATTTTGTGGCTCTGTGTGGACATCTTATTCCCCTTATGGGACTGTAGGCGTTTGAGGTGAATTTATGCCTTTCATTCATTCATTCATTCATTCATTCATTCTCTTATTCATATACAAACTGACTCAAGAAGCAGTTGTTACTCCTCCCATATGCCAGACACTGTACCAGGCAGATGGACATACATGCATGCCTAGATAACAACAGACATGATCCTTTATCTGCTGGAATGTACAGTCTACGCTATGGGAAGAGAGAGACAATAGCAAACAAATAAATACATAACAGTAAAATCTATACAGACATTTCCCATAGGGAAAACTGCCATGAAGGAAATAGCCAAGAGATAGGGGTGAGAGAACAGTCCGGGGGTGTGGGGGGACCTGCAGCTGGCACGGTCCCAGGCTCAGGAACTCAGCAAGCATCCACTGCATGGATTGAATGGTTAGAAGGATGGTGCCATGGAAAGAGCTCAGCTCCCCACCGGGCCAGGAAGGACAAGGCAGGCCATGCTGCGTCTCGATGTCCTTCACATGGTACAGTGATTTAACACAACAAGTAAAAAAACAACAACAAAACAAGGGCAGGATCTTGCAATGTACGGCAATACTCAACACGAAAACGTTTACATGAAAAAACCAGACATAAGGTGGGCGTACAGATGCTGATCCCAGTGCACACACACGTTCCACACCGACTCACAACATTCAGAATGTGAGCCCTAGGCGAGACCTCGCGAGGGGCCCGGCCCTCCCACTCGTGTCATGTGAGAAAGGGTTGTTAGGGCTCGGAGAAATGTGTCTCCCTCTCTTTTTCTTCATTTGAGATTTGCATTAGGATCCATTGAAATGTATTTTAACAAACTACTCTGACTTTGGGATTTAATGCTTGTGGCATTTCCCGGGAAAGGCCTCTGGGGTGGAGACGGCAGCCAGCTGAGGGGTTCCAGGTGGAAGGTTTGTGGTGCTGGTGGTGGTTGTGTTTGTTTGCAGCTGAGTGCCCAGCAGGTCCCTAGGGGCCATCACCAGGTGCAGCGCGGACAGCAGGGACCAACTCGGGAATGTCATTGTCCTGAGCCTGGATCAGCGACTGAGGTCATCTGAGGAGAGCCGAGCACTCGGGGCAGGATCCGGCGTCCACGCCCTGTGTGCCGAGATGGCCTTGGAGGCCCTTCAGAGAGGACCCCGCCAGGCTCGACAGGGACCCACCCTACGTGCCAGTGACACCCAAACAGGGGCAGCTTTTCGAGTTTTGTTTTGTTTTTCTCTCACCTCCAATCTGCTGGAAAAACACCCAACCCCTCGGTCAGAGGGGCCAGGCCTTGCAGCACCTGCAGCGAAAGGGCCGGAAGCCAAGCAAGCGGAGGAGGAAGCAGCCTGCTCTTGCCCCAGGGCCCCAGGGACCCGACTGGATTCCCCCAGTGGGCAGTGGGGCATGTGCCCACCCTCAGGGCTGCATTCTGGGGAGGGCGAGGGCCAAGCAGCGGCCCAGCCAACACTGGACTCCTGGAGGACACCAGGTGGGCCCTCCGGCCTGTTAGGGTGGAGTGGGGCCTGAAGGGCTTTGGGTCTTGTGAGCGATGGGAAACGGGCAACGAGGGCAGCCCTCCCAGGGACTGCTGAGCAAGATCATGTAAACGGGCATGGGGATGCTCAATGAAATCGTATTGGCACTAAGCGGTGCTCAATTTGTCAATATTCGGTGGTGGGGGGGGGGCAGTAAAAGACTTTGGTTCATGCTCTGAATCTTGGTGGCGGTGGTGGTTAGACAAACCTGCATGCGTGCTACAAACTACACACCCACGGAAAGGAGAAGACAAAGCCACTTTTGCTGTAAGATAGTTTAAAAACACAAACAGCACCTGCTCAATGCCCTGCCCTCAGCCAAGATTCCCACCTTTGTTTCCGCTGCCTAAGTCAGACATGACGGCACCTTAAAACAGAAAAACAGACCAGGGAGGGCTTCTCGATCATAACCCGGAAGGCAAATGCCCTTGAGGGGGGCGTGTCTGGTGGAGAAGGCAGGCCTCGCTGCTCAAGTGATTCTCTGCCGACAACACTTCTAAGCCTTAGGGAAACTCAGTTACTCAAAGGTATTAAGTTGCTTTTCGGTAAAGCCAAGGCCTCCTTTAACTCAGGTCGGCCCCGAGCAGGGGGAGACCCTGCTGGGGGGAGAAGTGAAGACTGCTCCCACCCCCAGCCCGGCTGCCCGGGGTCCCTGGTGGAGGTAGAAGGACAGAATTAGTGCCACTATGCAAAGCAGCTGGAGAGGAAGGGCTCCAGCTCAGTGGAGGCAGATGCCAAAACAAGCCAGTTCCCTGTGGCAGCCCAGGAGGGCCGGCCCGGCCCGGCCCAGGCTGGCTCCAAGCGGGCATCACTGAGCGATGGAGAGGTGGACTTGAAGCCCCAGGGCTGGGTGCCTTAGCCACAGGGGGAAGCTGCTCTCACTGGTCTCACATGCTGGCCTTGGCTCTCCAGTTCCCTGAGGGCAGGGATTGCTCCTGCCTGAATCCAGAGCATGAATGGCAAAGAAGTGTTTTAGGATCTCCCCGAGGGCAACAGGAAGTGGCGTGCAGCCTGGCTTTGCACACTGACATTACTTGGTTAATTGCACTTGAGCTCCCAGCTGTGAGCTGCTCCCACTCATTCTGGCAGCTGGCAGCTTGGGGCTCTAATTGGTAGGACCCTAGGGACCATGTTGTGGGGACCTTGTAACCCTAGGGGGCTTCTGATGTGATGATTGGAAAATGAAGGGGTCACAACTAAGGCCCCCTGCAAAATTTGCCACCACAAAGCCTCCCTCTTTAGGAGTCTCTCTTACATGGCTCTGGGTCAAACAACAAAAAAATAAATTTCCAGGCTTAGTGGGGGCCAGCGGGGTGGGGGTGGGGGCAGAGGCAGAGGAATCCCTACCCTCAGGCAGCTTCTAGTTTAACTGGTAAACAAAGCCAGTGTGGGCAGCACAAGGCTGTAGCTAAGCCACAGCTGCAGAGGCTGGGGCCTGAACAGGGAGTGGGCAGGGACTGGGGCACTTTGGGAGGGCTTCCCGTAGGTGGAGGGCTTTGAAGGACAGTAGGATTGGGATGGGGAGGGGAGGGAAAGCTCCTTCAGGGCTCAGATCCCTGCCCTACAGAGCAGGACTCAAGTACTGCTTTTTGGCTTCAGGGAATTTAAGGAGAAGGGCCAGTCCAATCAGCCTTTCTCCAGCTTCTCTGGGCCCTGCTAGGGTCAGAGCAGGGGACTGAAGGAGGACATGTCCCAGTTGACCTTCAGAGAGAAGTAGCAAGTGAGCCCAGGAGAGGTCCATCAGCCCCATGGCAATTGTCCCCTCCCACGCCCCACAAGCCCACAGGTGCCAAACATTTGTGCTCAAACAGGTACTCTCATTCACCCCATACTCAGAGATGTCACAAGCTTGGGTGTGGTTTCTTAAGACACATTGTTTATTCCATGGGAGAATGGGCTCAAGGCTAGGAGCCCCATGGGGTGGGAGAGGGTGGCAGAGAGTAGAGGGATGAAGCTCTCGGTGGCCTATCTGTGGCCAAGTCGGGGTGGGCCAGGGCCCTTCCCAGGCTTCCTAGGAAGCTCTCTGCTCTGAGTCCATTTGCAGGTTCCAGACCAGTCCATGCCTTCCCTGTCCTGAACACGGGATGGATCCCCGCATAGCACCCTGAGAAAGCTGGGCCCAGTCTGTCACCAGAGAACCTGCTGCAAATCACTGACCTGTGGCCCTTCCACTCCAATCCCTTTGGCAAGAGCTGGGGGCCAGGGGCCGGAGGGGCAGGCAGATCTGGTGGGCCAGCTTTGGAGGCCAACAGGGGATCCAAGGGAAAAGGGATGGACTGGGAGCCAGGCGGCTCTGAAGCAGTCAATGAGGCCCAGCAGGCTGTGCCCAGGGGCATGGGGAGGGCTGGCCTCACTCCTGGCCTGGGTGCTCACCCACCGACCACTTCACCTCCCCTGTCCGCAGAGTCACTATGTCCTCGTAGGTGGCCGTCTGGTCAATGTTCAGGCCCTGGAGACATGGAAGGGAGCTCAGGCCTTGGCCACTCCCCAACCACACCAACAGATGGTGCTGCTGACCACCCCGCGGCCCTCAGAGCCAGGGGTCCACCCTGCTTCTTACCTCATAGGTGTGGTCTTCCTCCATCCCAGCCTTACTGTCATCCTGGTGGGGCAAGAGATGGAGAGCAAAGTGTTGGCTCACTCCTCCCCCATCCACGGCTGGGCCAGGATGGGGAGGGCCAGGGAGATTGGCCTGGGGTCAGGGGTCAGGGGACAGGAGGTGAGGTACTCTCTGCAAGAACAACTGAAGGGGTGAAGGAGTGATGGAGCAGGTCAGTCAATGGGCAGACTCTGGGGCTGGGAGATGGAGACCCTGTCCTTGTCTGGCCTGTCCATGGTGGCCTCCCCGCCCCCCGGGTCACCTTGTCCAGCAGTAGGAAGATGGGCACGGTGATGAAGAGGATGATGAGCAGGGTCTGGATCATGATGATGCCATCTTTCAGTGTGTTCCGCCGCTTCAGCTGAGCCAAGGTGCTGAACCCTGGGGGGAGGTGGGGTGGGGACAGTGAAGCTGGGGCCACACTTGGGCCTGCACCCCTCGAGTCCTCTTCTCAGCGGCTGTCCTGGGTGCTCCAGAGCCACGGCCTCCTCCACAATGCGGCCCCTCCCTGGTGGCAGGCTGGGTGGGGTGGGCTGTGATGGCTCCATGAACACCTGTGGCCCCGTCCACTCCCACTCCCCTCCCTGCTGGAGGGCAGGCCCCGCACCCACCCATGACTCGGAGTTCACTGCCGCAGCCCATCTCAAGGGACCCGTCCGAACGTTTGTGCTGACAGACGTAGATGCCGTTGTCCTGGAACTGGATGTCTTGAATGGTGAGGGTGGCGGTGGAGTTGATATGGGTCTGCTGGATGTGTCCCAGTTTCACGGCCAGTTCCTTGGGCTCCGAGTCCATATCCTGTTTCCAGAGCCAGCTCACGTTGCCTGTAACCTCCATGTTGCAATTTATTTTCACCGCGCCCCCCCGTTTCTTAGCTATGAAACGTGGGTACTGCCAGATCTGGTGACAAGTGCTTCCTGTGGGCGACAAGGCCAGGATCAAAATCCCACCTTTCCCAGCATCTTTCTGGCTGTCAGCCCTACTATGGACCCCTCCATGGGTGGCACATAGCCCTGGCCCAGCCCCCCTGGTCTGGCCTTGCTTGCCAGGGTGTGGGACAATCAGGAGGCATTGGTGTGGGGGAGTGGAGAGGCCGCAGGCCAAACCACCAGGCCCGCCCCTTCCCGACATTTGATGTTCCTTTATTATTTATTTATCCTCACCTGAGGCTATGTTATATTTTCCCATTAATTTTTAGAGAGAGTGGAAGGGAGGGGGAGAGACAGAGAGAGAAACATTGGTGTGAGAGAGACACATGGACTGGTTGCCCCTCACGTGTGTGGCGCCCTGACTGGGGCCGGGGATTGAGCCTGCAACCGAGGTACGTGTCTTTGACTAGAATCAAACCTGAGGCCTTCAGTCCACGGACTGACGCTCTATCCCCTGCGCCAAACCGGCTAGGGCTTGATGTTGCTTTAGAAGGGCCCTGGAACCTTCGGTTCCTTTCCATGCCCATTACAGCAGCCTGAACCAGGCCTCACCCCCCCACCCCCAGCCTCCCACCCGGCCCGTACACCCACCGTTCCCTGGCCTGGGCTGCCCTGCCCCAGTCTGAAATCCTCAGGGACGTTCCCCAAATCCTGGCAATTGAGGCCCCCACATTGATCCCCTGCCCCTCTTTCGTCCGTTACCTCCCTCTATCCCGCTGCATAGACCTGCTCCACTTTTTACTCCCAAACCTTCTTTCTCAGCTTGGCATGCTCTCCCCACCCACCTGCCTCACTGGAGAGGCCCCCTTGGAATCCCCGAGCCCCTGCGTCCTATCAGAGCCCCTGAGGTTAGGGGCTCCTTCTGGGGCTGAATCTGACTCCTCAGCTTGACTAGCCCAGTCCCTCAGGCACTGGGCCTGGGACACTGTGTCTAGTGAAGATGACAACTGGCAGGGGATATGGGTGTGAGGTGGCCAGGAGGCCTCAGAGCCAGGCTTTGGAGGGGGAGACAAGCAGGCCTAGGGAAGGGAGTTCCGGGTGGGGAGGCGCAGGGGGACAAGGGCACAGGGTCAGGCATAAGACAGTGAGGGGCACTGGGCAGGCATCCTTGCCCTCAGAAGGGGCAGGGGAGGTTGCTGACCTTGGGGATTCCAAGGCGGAGAGTCCTTTGTTTCCTTTGTTTCCGCAAACACAGTCTCACCTGCTGGTTGGGAGGAAGTGGGCAGGGCCAGGTCAGGACCTCTCCTTGGAGCTGGCTGCCCCACCCCTGCACGCCCTCCACCCTCTGAATTCTCAGACATACTTCCTCCTCCCCAGACAGCAGCTTCAAGACCCCTCAGCCCTTCCCAGCCCCGCTCTGAAGACAGAAGTGGGGTGGGGTCCCCAGAAGGTCTGCCTCCCAGCCCCGCTTCTGCTTTGACCAGGCACCTGGATGAGACAGGAGGGAAGTCAAAATTACAGAGCTCTCCGGTCCTCCAGGGAGGTCATTTCTGGAATATGTACGCCGCAGGGTCTGGCTGGGGGCAGCCTCTCCCCTGCCTCTCCCCACACAGTGTCCTCAGGGGGTGAACCACACTCCTCTCCTCTCTTCCTCCCTGGCCTGGCTCTTGGGTGGTTAGAACCACCAACCCGCAGGCCTAGCTCAGCCGGAAAATGCAGACTGGAGTGGGGCTGGGTGGGGCGCAGACCTGAGTTCATCGCAGACCCCTGAGCTGATCCCCCCACACTCAGGCCCCAGGGCAGCAGAGGGAGAACGAGGCAGAAAGTGTGAGGAGGAGGGTGGAGAGAGCAGAGACAGACCCGGTGGAAAGAGAGTGACAGAGAGTGAAAGCGGCAGGCCTGGTGGAGGGGCTGTACCTGACAGAAGCATCAGCAGCACCAGCAGCCCGTTGCTGGGCACAGGAGACAGCGCCAGCCTGGCCATGGCCACCCCTCGGTCTCTGATCCCAAGCCCACGATGACGACGAAGGCTCCTGGAGGGAAAACGTGTAACTGCCTGGGCTGTAGCCTGTCCCCTCCCAGCCTCTTCCCCACCAGGCCCCTTCCTGCCATGCAAATCGGGACCCTGGGGAGGCACCAGCTCCCTGGGGACCCTGCGGAAGGGCGGGCTCTCTTGTCAGCTGTGCTGCTAAAGCTCAAGAGTCATCCAGCTTGGCACCACAGCTCAGGTCTATAGTGGGCACCCCCTGGGAGGCCGGGACCTCTGAGTATTCCAGGGACAGCTTTCCTCTGGGTCTCCACCCCCCTGGTGCCCTGGGACCTGCAGCCTCCCTCCTAAAGCCTGGATTCCCAGGCTCTTAGCTGAGTACACGTGGGTCCTGTAGATGAATGTGAGAGTGACCCCTGCCCTGGACCAGCCTGCACCCTTACGGAACAGGAGCACCAAGAAAGGATGGTGTGGGGCCCCAGCCGGTTTGACTCAGCGGATAGAGCATTGGCCTGCGGACTGAAGGGTCCCGGGCTCGATTCTGATCAAGGGCATATGCCCGGGTTTCGGGCTTGATCCCCAGTAGGGGATGTGCAGAGGGCAGCCAATCAGTGATTCTCTCTCATCATTGATGTTTCTCTCTCTCTCTCTCTCCCTTCCTCTCTGAAATGAATAAAAATATATTAAAAAGAAAGAAAGAAAGAAAGAAAGAAAGAAAGAAAGAAAGAAAGAAAGAAAAAGGGAGGGAGGAAGGGAGGAAGGGAGGAAGGGAGGAAGGGAGGAAGGAAGGAAGAAAGAAAGGAAGAAAGAAAGAATGGTGTGGGTGATGGGGAACAGCCAAGGGCCCAGGCCAGGCGCTGGGAGGGCCCAGAGCACAGTGGCTGGGCTGGAGTGAGACAGCCATGATGGAGATGTGACCCTGTGGAGTAAGGGAGCCACAGAGGCTCTTGAGCAAGAGCAGGCCAAGTGCGGCAGCCCCTTGGGAGGAGATTTGGTTCAGGCCCTGGTGTGAGGCCTCCTTCCCTCACTCACTTGGTGGGCGGCTTTGCTGGGAGCTGCTGAGGGGGGTGGACTTAGGTGGAGGCGGCTTAGAGAAAACCCACCACGCAGGCGTCAGGGACTCCCCGCGCACTGAGTGTGTCCATCGCTCCAGGTGTCTTTGGGAGGGGGACAGACCGGAGGCGACCGTTGGGAAGTCTCAGGTTCTGAAACTCAAAGGCTCTCTGGCTTTATCTCACCAGCCAGCAGAGGGGTGGATGGAACGACAGTGGTCAGGAACCTGTCTAACTTCGTGAACTTGGTGCCCGTGGGTCCCACACAGCCCGGGCCCCTGCGTGGTGGTGGCAGGGTGCACAGCTGTGCGTGGCAGGCTTGCACCCCAGCCTGCAGCCCAGCCCGCCCGGGCAGCCTCTTTTCTTGCTCCCGTCCCCCCTCTCTATTCTCCTAACCTCCAGGGGGGAAGACAGATGCCTCGCATCCTCTGCCTGCGTCTCATTCTCCCCACCACCCTCCATTTTTCAAGCAGGCTGTGCTGCCGGTGGTCTGTTTGGGCTCCAGGAACTGTGGACCCGCCTCTCATGCCAGGCTTGGCAGCGAGGAAGGCAGGGGTCTGCAGGCTGCCCACGCAGCCCCGGGCTTAGGCCTCACCTGGTGCAGTGAGGGCCGCCCCCAGGAGCGCGGGCCAGGACCCACGCTACGGAAAGTGGGGACAGGAGGGTTTAGGTTTCATCCAAGGGGCAGCTTGTTCCCGGCAGCCCCAGATGTTCTTGCTGTTTCCAGATGTTGCAAATGAAAAACATTTCCCTGAAAAGGTGCCAGATGTTCAGTTCACAGAACAAACAGTCCAGGATTATAAATATCAACTGAGGTCAGCGTGGGGGCCACAGGCCTCTGGTGCTGGTGGGGGTGTTTGGAGACCCCCCCCCCAGCGGAAAGGGGGATAATCCAGGGGTCTTTTCCTTTAGCAAATTTCCTCCTGATGATTTAGGCCTTGGTTAGCTTTGGGGCTTGTGTCCCCCAAAGTTGGGAGGATAATTGGGGAAGGCTTGGGGTACACACACACACACACACACACACACACACACATACGTATGTGTGTGTGTGTGTGTGTGTGTGTGTGCATGTGTACCCTTGCATGGGGGTGTTGCCCAGGCTGTGTGGCTTTGGGCCTGCTCAGGAGCTGGTCCTGGGGCTCAGGGTGACTATAGGGGCACAAAGACTACGAGAGGCATTTGGTATCCTCCAAACACACATCCATACCCCCAGGAAGGACACAGATGCAGATATGTCCTTTGGACTCATTCCTATTCATGCCAGGCAGGGATCCACTTTCAGGAGGGGGTGGGGACCGGAGCCACCGCCTACAGGGTTATTTGTCATAGTTGGGACCGTGCTGTTCCCTCCCAGGTGACAACAGTACCGAGATCTGTCCGGGGTCATGATGCCTTTTCTTTCCTGGAACACAGGACCTGGGCATCCCGACATCTGGCGGCCTCCACCCCACTTTTCCAGGAAGGCGGCTTCAAAACAGGAGACGGGGCCCGGCTGGGTGGCTCAGTCGGTTGGAGTGTCGTCCATACACCAAAAGGTTGCAGGTCCAATTCCCAGTCAGGACACATACCTAGGTTGCAGGCTCGATCCCGCATCGGGATGTGTACAGGAGGCAACTGATGGATGTTTTTCTCTCACATCAATGTTTCTCTCTCTCACTCCCTTCTTCTCTAAAATCAATAAAAACATATCCTCAGGTGAGGATTAAAAACACACACCAAGAGGTGAGGGAGAGGGGACAAGGAGCACAAGAGTTTGGGGAAGCAAGAGGGCAGGGACCCTCAGCAACCTTGGGAAGATGGGAGCGGTAGAACCTCAGTTTGGAAAGAAGGGCTCAGCCCTCTCCGCTCTGCCATCCACTCTTACTGGCTCCATGTGGTCCCAGCTGGCCTCAGGTGAGGTTTGCATTCCTGGGCTGTTTGTTCTGTTACTGGGAGGAGGCTGCTGGCTAACAGTATGCAAGTTTGAATACTGGCCCTGCTGTGTACCAACCAGAAAAGCTCCTCAGATTACCCGGTAGTTCTCAAAGAGGGTGGTCACGCGCCACCCAGGGAGCAATTCAATGGTTGCTGAGACCAGTGGGCACTACTGGCACCTTGGGCCAAGGGCATGAAAGGTCAGTGGGAGGGTCAGTGTCTCACAAAGCAGAATTTCTCTGCTTCACATGCCCAGTTAAGCATCACCTATTCTTAACCTTTCAGAAACCAACTTTCCTCATTTACGTAAAATAGAAACCACTATAATAATAGTTCTTCATGGGGCAGTTGTGAACTTGGAAGGAAATCCTATATCTGCTCAGGGAGGTACCCGGACCACAGTTCACCCTCCAGACGGTGACAAGTAACATCGCTACCCAGGGCTGGGGCCGATTCTGAAACATTAGCCCACGTTATCTGTCCTCAGTATCAGCCTTTTTTTCCTCTGTCATTCAAAGTTCAGGGGAAAGGTGGGCTGGGGCGCCCTGCAAGCTCTCCTGTCCTGAAGGCCGGATAAAGTGAGGAGCCAGGACCCCAGGGAGGGAGGTCAGTACCCTGATGGGGCTCAGAGAACCCTGCAGGGATGTTGGACCCCTCCCCCCATGAGAGGAGAGCCAAGGTGGTGGATGCCTTGGGGACATGGCTGCGGGACGCGGTTGAGGGACATCAGGGTGGTCTGTGTGTGCCGCTCCCCAGCACCCATGGGGGGTCATGTAACCTCTGGACCCAGGAAAAGGGGGTGCAGAATCCTGAAAAAGACTCAGTGTTTACTAGTTTGGAGGAATATAGCCCTGGGAGGCAGGAATCAAGTTGTCGAAAACAAATTATATACAAAACTAGTGACCTGGTGCATGAAATTCGTACACATTAAAAGGGGATTAATTAGAGGAAATAATTTAATATTGCTATTTGCCTTTCTCTATAATAGAAGTGTCAGAGATGAAAGAAAATTAGTAAAATGTATATGAAAATCTTCCTCCTGTCAGAGTCTGGGGCACACCATGGGACCCAGGTTCAAGTCCCCGCTCACCCACATGCACCTCAAAATCACATGAGACCCAGACCCAGCTGCGCCCCCCCAGTGGGCTAGATCCAGACCTGGCCAGTCTCACCCTTGTCAAGCCCTGCTGGGCAGGGGGCATAGCCTCAGGTCCTCTGGCCCGGCACCATGACGGGGGGCATGGCCTGAGGTCCCCCAGCCCAGACTGGGGTGGGGAGCATGCCTTGAGGTCCTCCATCAAGCCCTGCCAGGTGTAGGACATGGCCTGAGATACCCTGTCAAGCCCCGCTGGGTGGAGGGCATGGCCTGAGTTCCCCCGTCAAGCCCTGCCAGGCAGGGGGGCATAGCCTCAGGTCCCCCGTCAAGCCCTGCTGGGCGGGGGTGCAGCCTGACTTCCCCTGACCCAGCCTGAGGTCCCCCGTCAAGCCCCGCTGGGTGGCAGGCGTGGCCTGGCACTGGGGCGGGGGGTGCGGCCTGAGGTCCCCTGTCAAGCCCCAGAGGGGTGGGGGAGGGTGTAGCCTCAGGTCCCTGCAGATTGTTTGTTAAGGCTCCTTATGGGAACTTGGCCTCAGCTGTGGGTGCAGCCATCTTTGTGACAGAGTGATGGTCAATTAGCATATCCCCTCTTTATTAGATAGGATTTTATTTCACCCACTGGGATTATGTACTGAGCTCACTACATATTACTCTTTGTCACAGGCCTGTGGGACTCTGGGCTTTCTGAGGTCGGCGGGGGGGTCACAATTAGCGTCCTGGGAGGGATGGTACCTCTGAGGAGAGGGAGGGGCACCTTGGAGCCTCTGAGAGGGGAGGGTAGAGAAGTGAAGGGGTTTCCTGAGAGGAACCCCTGGGGATGCTGGATCGAACATCTCTTTGCTGGGTGCTATCATGGGTGGGAGTGGAGGGATGTGACTCCTGACCTCATGTGGCCTCCAGCTGGACTCCAAGCCTTCTTTTAGGCGGAGCAGGAGAGAACCTGACAGGGCCAGAGGAGGAAGTTGGGAGCATCCTGCCCTCCCTGACCCCTGCCCGAGTCTCTGCAAGTCTCCCCTACTTGGCTGCAGTCCCCACCAGCCCCTCTTGCCGCTTGCTGCCCTCAGCCCCCCTTGACGTCTGCACTCCGAGCTGCTGAAGGAAGAAGCCCACACATCAGGGGCTCGAGGGGGAGGTTTATTGTAAGAACTGTACAAAGGGGCCTGTCTGCTGGCCTGGCTTGGGCCTGTGCCTACCTGGGCACGGCACGGACGGCTGTGGGTCTGCCAGTGCGGAGGGGGCACAGGCAGGGGGAGGCTCTATAGTCTGTACACAGTCTATCCAGTCCAATAGATGCGGAGGCTCTTGGGGCCATGCAGTCCGGGCCCGAGGGGGGAAAGGCAGTGGGCAGGGTGCTGGCCAGGGAGCAGGCTGCCCCCTGTAGGATGAACCTTCTGAAGGAAGAGCCGGGCGGAGTGGGGCCCCTTCCACAGAGGACACAGGCAGGGGACATGGAGCAGGGCCGGGCAATGGTGTGACGAAGACAACCAGCAGAAGGGAAGATCATGGAGTCCCAGGGAGCAAGTGAGGGACGCCCAGGCGATGAGGAGGCAGAGGGTGGGGCAGACAGAACAGAGGGCTCTGGCTTGTGGGCAACACACACACACACACACACACACACACACACACACACACTTTGTTTTGGAGGTTTGGCTGCTTCCTGAGTTTTAATCAAACTGTTCACAAGAAACAAGAAAAAGAAGAGGAACTAAGGCCAACAGGGACTTGAACTTAGCACATGTGTTCACACTCATACACACACTCATGGCACAGGCACACTCACATGGACAGGCCTCTACAGAAGACACACACACACCAGCCAGACACCACAGGGGCACACCGACACACATTTACACAAACATACCCAGACACACATGCATATGTAGGCGTTGTGGGACACAGTGGTGTACACACTTGAATACATACACAAGTGAATCAATCCAGTGACCCCTCCTCCAAGCTTAGCCTCTGACTGTTCTCCGGGAGCCAGTGGAGGCCTGGCACTGCCGTGCCCAGATTGGCTGTGCCAGCAAAAGGGCCCCCGGCATTCCAGGCAGCAAGAGGTTGGAAGGTTGGGCCTGAGCCAGGTGGGCTGGGCATGGCCCAGTGTGAAGTCTCTAACATGGGCTCAACTATAACATTCTTCAGACCACTTTTGGGGGTGGAGAGGGAAGGCTGAGGAGTGAGGAGGGAAGGGAGGAAACAAGATGTTTCCTCCTGAGCGACGGGGTTCCCGCCCCACCCCAGGTCTGGGAGCTCAGGCCAAGAAGAGTCCCCAGTGCCATGAGACTCTGGTGGACATGACCTAGAAAAAGGCAGGTCCCAAGGGGGGTCCTCCCTTGTGCTCTTCCCCCAGGGGCCAGCCAGGGGCTGGAGGTCTGGATAGTGGACACACCAGGAAATGCTTTCAGGGGCCACAACCCCAGCCCGATGCACCAGGATCCAGTAGCCAATGAGGCTGGTGGAGCCATTGCAGACCAGCGACGTTTCCCTTTTCCAGGGAATTCCTGGGCCAGCCGGGGAAATGGTATCCCAGAGATGGGGCGGCTGGCAGGCCCTGGGGCCAGGTGTCTGCTCTCACTGAGGGTAAGGCGTCTTTGGAGAGGCCAACAGCCCATAAGTCTCTGGTGGCAAGAGGGCAGCCAATCCCTCCATCGTAGGCCAGCTCCTCCCCCAGTGGGGGACAGAGGTTCTGATGTTCTAACCGCCCTCCAGGCCAAGAGGAGAGGCAGCAGGTTCCCTGAGGAGGTGAGAGCAATATGAAGGTGAAATCATAGAGGCAGAGGTCTCGGGCCCACCGTAGAGCCTCGGATTGCAATTCCCATTTTCCATGGCCGGGAGAGGCAGGGGCTCTGGCCTAGGTGTTAGCCCCATGGTGGCCTATCCCCAACAGGGAGCTGGATCAGTCCTGGACTCAAAGCCCTGCTCCCTCAGCCTGCAGGCAGCTTTGGGGAAGCTTCGGGACTCTACCAGCCTCAGCTGGCCACCTCACTGCCACCTGCTAGACCAGAGACTCTTTGACCCCTGGGCGTACTGTTTGCCCTGGGGGTGGAGAGGGAGGGAGGGCAGCGTCGGAGGGGCTGATGGGCGTGAGCCCCATGGCAGGTCCAGTGTCCCCTGTGGAGCCTGTCTCCTCACTCTTGCCCTGCACATTGCTGTCCCCGTTCTCGTGGCCGTACAACTTGCTCATGGTGTTGACGATCAGCCCCTCCTTCTCGGGGGCCCCATCCCCGCTACCGTCCTGGCTGTGGCGGTACATGTAGGACGCCTGCTTCACCGAGCGCTGAAGCAGGTGCCGGCGGTAGGCCCTCTGAATCCTGATGGCACATACCTCCTCGTGCTTCCTCCTGAGGGTGGTGGTGATGGGCTCATAGGAGACCTTGGAGGGGTTGGCTGCCATGAACTTCTCCTCCATGGTCTCCTTGAGGGCGTCCATTTCTCCTGAGTCTCCCAGGACCTCTTTGGTCAGGGCGAAGAGAATGTCCAGGCAGTGGATTTTGTCGCCTGGCACCATGGGCAGGTCCAAGGTGATGAGCTTGATCTTGTTGGGCTTGGCGATCCTCAGCGGCTCCTGCAAGGTGTCCACGAAGTCGGAGAGGCGGCTGTACTCGATGAACTGTGTGGCGTCGGGGTCAAACTTCTCCCACGTCTCGTAGAACATCTCAAAGTCGTCCTCACAGAGGGGCTCGCTGCTCTCCTCGGTGGCCACGTTGAAGTTCTCCAGGATGATGGCGATGTACATGTTGACCACGATGAGGAAGGAGATGATGATGTAGCTGCAGAAGAAGCAGATGCCGACGGAGGGGTTGCCACAGTCACCCTTGACACTGCTGCCCGGATTCTCCAGGGTGGGGTCACAGTCGGGGGGCCCGCTGTTGAGGATAGGGTTGAGGAGCCCATCCCAGCCAGCCGACGTGGTGATCTCAAAGAGGCAGATGATGCTATTGCCAAAGGTCTCAAAGTTGAACATGTCATCGATGCCCGACTCCTTTTTGACGTAGGCGAAGTTGGACATGCCAAAGATGGAGTAGATAAACATGACCAGGAAGAGGAGGAGGCCGATGTTGAAGAGGGCAGGCAGCGACATCATGAGGGCAAAGAGCAGCGTCCGGATGCCCTTGGCCCCACGGATGAGTCGTAGGACACGCCCAATCCGGGCCAGGCGGATCACACGGAACAGTGTGGGGGACACGAAGTATTTCTGGATCAGCTCAGAGAGTGCGAGACCTGCAGGGAGGAAGTGGTGAGGACTGCTGTCCTAGGGTGGGGGGCTGGGTTAGGGAGTGAAGGGGCATGTGGCTCAAGGGGGCCTGGCCTGGTATGCTCAACTTTTGGAGCACAGCCCAGATGGTCTCACCCATTAGGCCAGGCCCTCCCAGGGTCTTGGGGCAAGGGGTTACATCTTTGCCCCAACACAGCTGGATGGAGGTGAGGTATGCTAAAGTTGATGGGGCAAGGGTAAGGCCCATTCCCAAGGCTGTTTGCAGATGCCATAGATGAGTTACTATCATAAGTACATACATGTCCATCCACTTCTCTAGTGTGTATGGATATTGGAACCCGAGTGTGCAACCACTTGTCTGGTAAATGTTCCTTTGTGCATGAGGCGTGAATGGCAGGTGCACATGCATGTGTGTAGGTGTGATGATGTGTATAGCATGCCGGGTGCATGTGTCCATAAGGACAGCCTGGCCTGGCCCTGCTCACCTGCAATGGACAGGATGACAACCACAAAGTCGAAGATGTTCCAGCCGACGGTGAAGTAGTAATGGCGCAGGGCGAACATCTTGAGCACACACTCCCCCGTGAAGATGATGATGAAGATCATGTTGATGTTGTACAGGATGTTCACCTTCAGCTGGCTCTGGTCGTCCGTCTCCACCATCATGGTGACCATGTTGAGGCAGATGAGGATCATGATCACGATGTCGAAGACCTGCTTCGTCACAAAGTCGTACACCATGCCCTGGATCTTGTTCTGCAGCACAGACGGGAGTGCAGGGACACACGTGGGTGCACAGTGCGGGGAGTGGTCAGGGCCCACACAGGACATGGACAGGCAGGATGGCACAAACATGAAAGAGAGAGGTGTGTCAGGGCTTATGGTGGTATTGGCCAGGAAATGGAGGGCAGACCCATCAGGCCAGGCCATTTTATGGGGTCCCTGGGCATCCTTCCTTGCTCTGAAACCCTTCTACCTGTCAAGGTCCTCAAGCAGCCCCTCGCCCTTCCCCCAAGCCATTGCTCACTGGGGAGGGTATCCTCTTCCTCCCCCTTCTAGGGACCCCTGCACCAGAATCTACCAACTGAGGAGGTGAATGGACATTGAGGGGCTGTGTAGGGCCGGGTAAGGGGTGAACCAGGGACTGGAGTTTAGCAGGCAGCTGCTGCTTGTGCATATAACACCTCAATACAGTTACAAAGATAACTGTATTGGACAGTTATCTGTCCTCCCTGCAGGTGGACTCAGCCTCACGCCAGGGACACAGCCTGCAGGGCAGAGCATAGGCTTCATTTTGGCTCTGTGGGCCCCTCAGGCGGGAGCCCCACACAGGTGTGGGAAGAGAGGCCCAGAGGGCAGGTACCTGAGGCCTTGGAATTGGCTTCTGAGGTTTCTTGGAGCCAAGCTTCTTCATGGCGTTATAGTATTTCTTCTGTTCCTCCGTCATGAAGATGTCTTTCCCTCCAAAGTATAGTGGGATGGAGCCCATAAGGTTGGGAGGTCCCCCTTCTCTGCCTCCAGGACCTCCCTACCTCAGGTACCACACTTAAAGCAACCCTCATCCCAGCAGGTGCCCCTGGCGGAAAGTGGGAGAGGGACATGGAGGGGCCAGAGATGGGGGTTGAGGAGGAGGAGAGGGATGACAGAGGGAAGGGAACCTGTGCTGCCTCGCAGTCTGTTTTGGGCCACTTTCCATCAATATCTCATTGGGTCCCCAGAATCACCCAGAGAGGTAGGTAGCATCCCCTCATTTGATAGATAAGAACACCGAGGTTTGGGGAGGCCAAGTCACTGGTTCCAGGTTGCCTGGTGGGATCCGAACCCAGATTTGCTGTCTCAGCTGTGTTCCCAGCGACAGCACAGGGGTGCTGAGGCAGCGTTTGTGAACTATAAGGGCTGAATGGACCAAGTATGGGAGGAGGGAGACCCAAGGTGGCCGGGGCTGGATACTCATCTTCTTCTTCTGCTGGTTGAAGTTGTCAATGATGACGCCGATGAAGAGGTTGAGGGTGAAGAAGGACCCGAAGATGATGAAGATGACAAAATAGAGGTACATGTAGATGTTCACCTCGTACTTCGGCTGCTCCCCTTGCTGCAGGGGCCATAGGACGGGACAGGGTGTGCTGGGTGGGCTTGGGGACACACGTACTCCCTGTCCCACTGTGGGCAGGAGAGGCCTGGGGCCCAGAGGTGAACCCATCCACCCGAGGAGTCTCAGGGTCTCCCGAGGAGGCAGCATGGGGTTGGGGATGCTGCTGTGTCTTTGGTCTAGTCCTCCCCTGTGGCTCACTCATGAACCATATCTCGGTGACCCCCACTCACCTCCCGAGAGTCCACGGCTGCATACATGATGTCCATCCAGCCTTTGAAGGTGGCCTGAGAGAGTGTGGTTGGGTGTGAGGGGCAGGGCCGCTTGTTGCCTCTATCATCCAGCCTGGTCCTCCCCCTAGGCCACCTGCCCCCAGCCCCAGAGAGGTCTAGGCACTGCTTCAGGGTTCTATAGCACTGGAAGCAGGATGGGCAGTCCCCTAACAAGGAGTGGCAGTGGTCTTAGGTACAACGAAAGACGGGGGCACCTTGATCCACGTCCCTGCAGGGCCAGGGGTCACACTCACCACCTGCAGGAGGGAGAGGTAGCCCAGACCCACGTTGTCGTAGTTGACCTTGACGTTGAGCCAGCGGACCTGTCCCGTGTACATCAGACTCTCGCATTCAGACTTGTTGTTGACCTCGGAGATGTCGAACCTCTCAGAGGTGGTGGTATTCATGCAGTAGTAGAACTTGCCGGCAAACAGGTTGACGCCCATGATGCTGAAGATGAGCCAGAAGATGAGGCAGACGAGCAGCACGTTCATGATAGAGGGGATGGCTCCCAGGAGGGCATTCACCACCACCTGGGGTGAAGGTGGGAGGGAATCATTGCCAGATCTTCTCCCAGGCAGGGGAGCCCATCTCCTCTGGGAGACAGCTCCCCACCTACACTAACCAGACCAGGAAGGGCTGGGCGGGGCTACTCAGGGAAGGCTTCCTGGTGGAGGGCACTCTGAGCCAGGCCTGGGGAGAAGTCTGCTGGGCTGTTTGGTTGGGGCCAGGAGGGCAAAAAGTAGGGGTGGGAATTGCCAGCATGGTGGTTGGAGAGGACTCTCTGCTTGACTGGAGCTATCATCCTAGAGTTGGGGCCCTGGCCTTCTCTGGAAGCAGCCTAGACATGGGTCACCAGGCAAGAGACAAACACTCTTTCCTCCGCCCCCATAGGAAACTCCGCCCCCGTGACCAGCCCCTGCTCACTTGTTCCCAGTATTAGAGACACAGGCACTGAAAAGAAGCCACCAGGCTTATTAAAGCAGCTGGACCCTGGGACCAGAGTCCTGCACCCCACCAGCCCTGGCCACACAGGCCACCTCACTGCTCCAGGCTGAGACCAATCCATCAATTGTTCCTTTTCAAGCAGAAGCCATGACATGACCTCCAGACAGAGTGGGTGGCACAGGCCTGGTGATGACGAGGGCTCCCTTCTTGGCTGGGGTACCAAGCAGCTGTGTGGCTGTGGGCAGGTCATGTCCCCTCGGACGGGAGGGGTCTGTCACTCTGGAGCTGGGAGGGTCCAGCACTGGCTGGCCTCTTGTATGAATAGGAGGGAGCTACTCAGGCTGAGTACACTGATGGGCTGCAACCAGCCGATTCACAGAGGTTTGTCCCTTGGGGGCTGGTCTTGTTCCCAACAGACCTCCCTTCTCTGGGGGAGTCCCATTTGTCATGCCTAAACCCTGTGTTTACCAGTCACTTCCACCCAGTGGGAAGTGACTCAGTAGGCTCAGAGCCCTGGGCACAAGTACCTTTCTGTTTGCCTGAGTCTCAGAGCCATGAGGAACCCCAGTCTGAGCTGGGGAGGGACACCCATAAATACACAGACCTGCTTTCGGTCCACTCTTCTCCCTGCCCTGGTGCCCTCAGGCCCTCCTGGGAGCTGTCGCAGCCTCTGCTGCCCCCCAGTGGTGGCAGAGAAGAGCTAAGGAGCAGGACGGAGGGCAGGAATGGGCACTTGGGCTGGTTCAAGAGGGTGTGTGTCTCAGGCCCTCAAACCTGGCCTTCAGCAGGACCCTCTGTTTCCCCTGGTGGTGGCTGGAGTACAGACATGTGGGCCCTCCACCTTGTCCTGTGGTGGCTGCTCCCTCAACCCCCAGTCCTACTCAGAGCCCTCCCCAGCACCCACCCTCATGCCCTCGAATCGGGACAGTGCCCTCAGGGGGCGCAGGGCCCGCAGCGTCCGCAGGGATTTAATGGGTCCCAGCTCCGAGTAGCCCAGCCAGTTGGCCACCAGGCTGATGATGGAGACCTGCAAAGGGAAAGGGGGGTCGGGGTGTTAGGGAGTGCAGGGCCCCTGGCTCTCCCCAAGCCCCGGGACTCAGTCCTCGAGGACAGGTCTGCCACAGGGGCCTCCTAGACTCACAGCTCTAAGGGGTCTCTCCCAGACCCCTTCCTTAGGTCCTGTCTAGTGGGAATTGTCCCAGTGCCTATAGGAGCCTGGGCTCTATCTCAGTGATGTCATCAATTACACGGAGGCCGTGCCCATCAGAGAAGATACAACATCTTCCACAGATATTGCCAAGGACGGTCAGGAACCCTCCTACTTGCCCTCTTGCCCCCAAGGCTCCCCCCAGCCTGGTAGTCCCCTTTCTGGGCAGCTGTGTCCAAGGAGCCTGAGACCAGTCTCTGCAAGGGCAGGACGGCTAACCAGGGGTCTGACGTGCTATGTGACCTCGAGCAGCTGCTGCCCCTCGGGCTGGGGCTTCCTAAGGTCCTTGGCCACAAGGACGGCCTCTGGGTCTGGCTGCGGGGCTGGGCTGGGGCCGGGGCCGGACTCACGCCCACGATGAGGAAGTCGAGCCAGCACCAGGCGTTGGTGAAGTACACCTTGAAGCCGTAGGCCACCCACTTGAGCAGCATCTCCAGGATGAAGATGTAGGTGAAGACCTTGTCGGCGTACTCCAGGATGGTGCGGATGGTGGGCCGCTGCTCAATGTAGATGTCCTCGAAGGCCTGCAGGCACCAGCACGGGGTGGCCAGAGCCCAGGCAGCTGGGCAACCATGTCCCCATCCCTGCCTGACGCGGTTGGTTCCCAGGGGACTGGCACGGGGTCAGGCTGGTGGCTTCCCCCAGACTCCCCATGCCCATCATGGGGGTGAACGAGTTTAGAGGGCCTGTTTTGGGCCTGGCACCTGCCTCGGCCCAAGCCCATCCCCAGGGCAGTGCCTACCAGGGCGCCACTGCTGAGCAGGATCATGAAGACAATGAAGGTCTCAAACCAGTTGTGCTCAACGATCTTGAAGCAGGCCCTGCGGAGAGTCCACCACGTCTTCCCCCGGCCCTGGGAGATGTCCACGTAGAGGCAGGGGCAGCGCTGCACACAGGCTGGGGGAGCAAAGGGGCACCATGTCACGGGCCTGGTGGCTGCCTCCCGATGCATGTCAGCATGTTCCCGTCACCTCCCAGGATGCCCCCCCAGACCTGCACCTCACTGCCCCCCAGACCCGGCATCCTCACTTCCTCCCAATTGCCAGCCTCATGTCCTCCACTGTTGGTTGGAAATGGGTCCAGCCCCTCCCCTAGAATGGGGGTCCCAGGCTCTCGCTCCACAGCCTGCTGCGCCCATGTGCCAACTGCTGCCAGGGATGGATGTGCAGGGGAAAGACAAGCAGGGGGTAGGCCCCCAGCTCAGGGACTGTCCCATCCTCCCTGCTCTGCCAGGCAGCCTTCACTCTGCACAGCCGGGCTCTGTTCTCCAGAGCTGTGCCCTGAGGGCCGAGCAAGCCTTTCTCCCTGAAGATGCTGCTGAGGAAGACAGACTCAGAGCTGCCTTCCCTGAGTACCACTTCATGTCGGGCTCGATGGGGACTCTGCAAGGCAGCCTTCGGGGTGCTACCAGCACCCACTGCACACACAGAAGGCTCAGGTCAGGGCTGGGAGGCACCCCAGCTCTGACACCCCTGCCTGGTTCTGCAGGGCAGGGTAGCATCAGGGGAGAAGGTCCCGCATGCTTTTGGTGACATGCATGCCCCCGAGAGGTCCCCAAGGAAGCAATGGGCTGGGGTCTGCTGGGCCGGGGCGCACCAGGCGAGGTGGGGTGCATGCATGCGGGCTAACCCTCAGTGAAGCACTCCTCGGGCTGCTCCCCCTCGGGGTTCTCCTCCACCTGCTCCTCAGCATTCTCCTCGGGGGGCTTGTAGTCCACTGTGCTGCAGACGGAGGAGTTCCTGTCCAGGGACTGTGGCAGCTTCTGCAGGGGCCACAGGGTCATGTGACCCCTGGGTCCTCCCACCAGGTGGGGCAGAGGAGGTCAGGGTGAGAGACCAGAGGGAGAGGAGAAAGAGGGGTTGGACAGACCTACTCATTCACTCACTCACTCACTAAACCATGGATCATGAAGCGGGCAGCCTGGCCCATGCAGAAGAACCAGTGACCAAGGCAGCCACGGTCCAGCTCTTGTGGCACTTAGATTTGGAGCAGGGTAGGGCTCAGGCCCGGGCACAGGCGGTGAGGACATGAGTGGACATGTGAGGCTTCAGGTAAGGGAAGAGGCTGGGAGAGAAGCAGGATGGGGTGACTGGGGGTGGCTTGGGGAGCTGGGAGTTCTGGGAGGCATGGGAAGGCCTGAGGAGGGCAGCAGAGGAACAGATGCCTAAGGTTTTGACAGGCCCGAATGGGGGTCAGGACAGACTGGGGCTGCCACAACCCCAGACAACAGCATGTGGTGTCCCCAGGCCTGTGCCTAGGGGCTGTCTGGATGAGGAACCCAGAAAGGATGGACAATCTTCCCAGCTGGAGCTCCAGCTTGGGGCCAAGAGACCTGATGGGAGTGAAGCAGGTGGGGAGGATGGTTCTCCGACCTGGCCAGGCCTCCCCCACCTCCTCCTGGTGCTGCCCTTGGCCAGCTGCCCGGCCCCAGACTCCCCTCCTCAAGGGGATCCCTTCATGGCTGGGGGTGAGGCCCCTGAAGAGGAAGATGGAGAGGGCAACTGGATGTCAGCTCTGGATCCAGAATGGTGACCAGAAAACTAAGGGAGTCCTGTGCCCAGTTGACAGAAAAGGGGAGTGAGTCACGGGGCAATAGGTCAGCCAGGGCATCCACTGAGTCAATTGTCCCGCCCATGTGCCCCCACTCCCGCAATCCCCTTGGGAATCCTGTTTTCCTCACTCTAAAGCGTTCTCAGAGCCTTGGCCTGGGTGTCTCCAGCCCTCCCCCAACCCCCGCTCCTCATACCGAGGTCCGTATCATAGTTCCCGGGTATTTATAGCTTGGCAGGCACTTGGCCCCCTGGAAAGTCAGCGTGCCACATATTTGGGGAGGAATAAGAAGTCAAGAACTTTCAGGGCAAAGTTCATTTGGGCCCCGGTGCCCAGCTTGGCCCAGGGCCCACAGGGTGGCGGTGGGCAGGGGACTTATGCTCAGTCCTTCCCCAGCCAGGCCGGGGCGTGAGTGAGGGGCTCAGAGTCAGCTTCCCGAGGAGGCCCAGGCAAGCAAGGCCCCTGAGCTTCCGGGGGTGACACCAGCCCCTCGCCGTCCTGGAAGGGAAGGAGCAGGATGAGCGGACGTTTCAGGCCAGTAGCACAGGCCCCCTACATGGGCTGGGTGGGTGATCAGGACTCTTGCTGAGCTCCCTGCTCTCCTCCTACCCAAACTCATTGCCCCACTGCACCTCTCCTCAGAGGCCCCAGCCCAACCTGGCACTGGGGCCCACCCTGGGGGGAAAGGGACCAGCCCCAGGAGGGCTCTAAACAGAAATAGGTAACCATGGCAAGAACCCAGAGTGGGCTAAAGAGAGTCCTGGAGTAGAGGTTTCACAGATAAGAACATCCTGCCCAAGATCGCCACCTGCTGGTGAAACAGGGCCCTGACAGGGTTGTGGGGGTGAGTGAAAGGTGTTAGGGCTGGCAGGACCCGTCATACTAGTCGTGCCAATGACAGCAGTAACAGTCACCATTTACAGAGCGCTCACTAAGTGCTTTACACACATCCTCTCACCTAAGGTCACCACAATGACCTCAGGCAGGCACCATGACCCCCATTTTTCAGATGGAGAAATGGAGGCTTGGAGGCTTGAATAAAGTCACACAAAAATGTGAAGATGTGTCTATCTGACCGCTGACCCCCCCATGCCAGGCTCTGCGATGGGCTCACCTTGACATCCTCAGCCTCCGAGAAGGTGTCAGTCTCCTCCTCTGTCGGCATCTCCAGGTCAGACTCCTCAGAGGCGATGGGCACGTGGATGGTCAGGTAGGGGTTGTTGATGAAGTTGAGGTGGTCCAGCTCAATGCTGGGGGTTGGTCCATCAGCCAGGCCCACGTGGTTCAGGATGTGATTGTCCTTCAGGTCCTTGTCACCCTCCTTGGGTGGTGGTTCCTTCTTCTCGTCCTCGGGGGCACTCTCCCCGGCCTCCCCGGCCTCCCCAGCCTCCCCGGCCTCCCTGGCCTCCCCGGGCTTCCCGAGGTGGAGCATGATCTCCTTGGGGCTCAGGATCTTGCCGTGCAGCAGCCCCAGCAGGAAGGCTTTGGCAAAGCTGATGCCCCACTTGATGCGCCCGATGGCGATTTGCAGGTTGTTCATCTCGCCGTCCTCGTCCGGGGCTGCCAGGCTGTCGGCGCTAAAGGAGCTCAGCAGCAGGGCCAGGAAGAGGTTCAGGACCTGGGAGCAGGGGTTGGGGAGCCTCAGCTCAGCCTCCGGGCCCCTGCAGGTCCTCAGGCCTCCAGACCAGATCTACCCCATCAACACCACCTAATGCAATCCTCGCGACTGCTCATGGAGGTGAGGAGTGCCACTCTCATCCCCACTTGGCAGGTCAGGAAGCTGAGGCTTGGGCACAGGCTAGGCCTCTGCTGACCAAGGCTGAGGCAGGGCTTGGGAGGCCCCCTGGGTGACAGGGACTCTTTCCATGATGCTGTCCTCCGCCTCCACTGCCAGGGGACGCAGAACAAAGGCCAGGGTGCATGTCTCCCAGCTCCCAGGACTTACTGGGAACCTCTTCTTTGAGCCATCTTTTCTTTCCTGGTAAGTGGGATTTTGATAGACCCTGTGCTCCCAGTGCTCAAAGGCATGTCCCCTATTGCGCTGGAAGGGACATTGACCCCTTTTCTCCCAGGAGGTTCCCTGCTCCACCTGCTTCTCTTCCCATAACCCTATGGAAAGGGACTTAAGAGGCTACTGGTCTACCCACTGCCTCCCATCAACGTTATCTTCCAGTGGCCAGACATTGAGCCTCTCCAGTGAGCACAGGAGCCAGTGGCCTGAGGGAGCTCCCACCTGCTAGAGACAGACATCTGATCAGAAAAATCATATGCAGTGAGTTGGCACGCCTGTGGAGATGGGCATGGAGGCTTTGAGACCGAGCTGCTCAGTTTTGAATCGTAGTTTACGAGCTGTGTGTCCTGAGGCAAGTGAGATCGCTGCTCTGTGCCTTGGCTTCCTCATCTGTATATGGAGATGTTTCCAGTCCCTGCCTCCTCGCATTGTTGTGAGCACACAGGAGGCACTCACACTGGTTGGCTGTTATGTGTGCAATGTTGGAAGGCAGGGCCAGGTTCTTTCTCTGGGGGGCTTGGGGAGGCCCTGGGAGCCTGTCATTGTGAACCTCCCACCCTTGCCCATCTTCTCCACCTGCCTCTCACTGTCTGGCTTTCACCAGTGTGCTCCAAGGTCCTTTTGTCATTGTCTTACCATCATGGTAACACAATATCTTTTAAAATATACAGGGTGTCCCCACAAAAAAAGCATACAGGACTATAACAGCTGATAGCTCAATATTGAAAAGAAAGTGTATTTTAATAAATACTGCCTTGATAATTATTCAAAGTATATATATACTAGTACATTTGTGGGACACCCTATACATATGTGGTGTCTTGTATACAGTCTTTCCTTGGGGGAACATACTGGGGGGGATTCCGCCCCATCTCCACACCCCCAGCTACTTTGCAGCCTTTGCCCCCGCACCAAAATTTATTGGTCTTTTTCTCTCTCTCTTGCGGGGAGGCATCCAGTTGCCAGAAACACATCTGAGATGGGAATTAGCTGCTCTCTGGGTCAGCAGGGTTTGCACACGGCTCCTGCCTGGGACAGAAATAGCCTCCTCAGGCAAGGCGGGGGGCGGGGGCCTGGTGGGGAGGGAATGGATATCGTGCCCCCCGGGGGCTCTGAGGGTGGGTTCCCTATGACTTAATCATTTCCCCTCCTTCACAGGAGTCCAAGGAAGTGCCCAAGTGCCTTGGACGCAGGGGACCTGGGTACCCACACTCCCTGGCAGGGTGCCCTCGTGCCCTCTGCAAACACCTGCCTCCATGAGCCTGGGTGGAGGGGCGGAGACAGTGCCCAAGGAGCTGACATTGCCACCTCCCTCAGCTGCTCCACTCCCTCTGAGCAAAGTGGGAGAACCACAGAGCTGGGCCGGAAAAGGGTGTCCATGGTGGGTGAGGGAGTGTGTGTGAGGTGTGTGTGACATGCACACAGACTCAGTGCAGGGGTTCCAGCCTCAAGCCAGACTGCTTCGGCTCACAGGTGACTGACTTACTTCCCTGGGCCTCTGCTTCCTCATCTACAAAGCAGATCTGAGCACATGGAGCGTACTCCGAGGGCTGGATGAAGGTAAATGGAGGTCAGCCATCCCCATCCTTGCTGGGGTGGATGTCATCATTGTCAGCACTGCGGTTATTACTGATGTTATTGTCACTGGAGTTCAGAGACACAGGTTCTAGTCCAGGCTCAGTTTCTTGCTGGCTATGTGGTCTGGGCAGTGTCTCCTTGGAGCACAGAGCCAACATCGCCTGCCTCACAGGGTTGTGGAGAACCTCAAGGATGATGCAAATAAAGGCCCTCACGCAGGCACCGGCCCCTGGCAGGAGTGTGAGGCCCCCGATGGGTATCTATACCACACACGCCTGTGACATTTGAACTCCCCTGGCCTCGAGGGCCAAGTGCTTTGCTAAGCACTTAGATGTGTGTCGTGTAATCCTGAGGGCCACCCAGGGAAGTGCGTCATCCCCATTTTCCAGATGAGACATAGTGAGACCAGACAGGTTAATAACTTGCTCAGGGTTTCCCAGTTAGTGGTGGCAAAGTAGGGGCTTGACATGATTTTGAATTTGCACACATACAGTCAGAACCCCCTGCAGAGCCTTTCTGTCTCCCCCAGGTCCTTAAACTACATGACAAACTGCTACTCAGAGACTGCTACCCACACCCTAATCCTGCCCCTGAGGTCTGCCCAGACATCTTCCCTTTCTCTTTTTCCACTCCCCAAGACCTCCCTCCCAGGGACAACCAGCCTGGGGCCTACAGTCTAGCTGTCCCTGTCGGGGTGGGGGGTGGAGGGTGTGGTGGTGGGGGCTCAAGACCTTATCCCAGGGTCTCCTCCTCAGTTGAGGTGACAACCCACCCCACCAATCTGCTCCTGCCCCCAGCCAGAGCTCAGCGATATCTGAGAAGCGCTGACCCAGCAGCCCAAGGATTCCACAGGCCTTTGCGGAACATGTTTGGGGGGGGCGGGGGATGGGACATGCATCTTCCTGCCCCTGTTGCCCAGGGCAGTGCCTGCCAGCCACCGCAGGGGGCAGCTGAGCACAGCACTCTGGGTAGGACTGACCCCCACCCCACCCAGAGAAGGGGAGGAGTCGGGGTCGGCAGGGTGAGGATAGATGCCTTCCAGGCCCGACCACAGAAATGCTGGTCAACTGGACCACAGCCCCACAGCCTGTTTCTCATCAGCCCCTGCACCCCTTCCCTGCACCAGCCCCCCACATGCCAAACCCAAAGTGGCAAGATGGGTGCTGTTTGTGCCATCTCTGGGTTCTCCTAATACCCGGGGCCTGATTCCCAGGAACAGAGGGTGAGAGGGTCGGGGAAGGCCAAGAGGCCCAGCAACCTCGGATGCCAACTCCACGCTGTGCCTTCTTGCACACTGTCACGTCACTCCTCCCAGCCACCTTATAAGGTACTTACTACTTTTCTTTCATGTAAAGTTAGAGAATCCAGCCAACCAGAGAGCAGTATTTGGTTCAAGGTCATGCAGATGGAAAAGGAGCTGGCACTGGCACTTAGACCTGTCTGATTCCAATTATTATGTTACTTTACCAAAAACGCTAGGCTTCAACAGCACTAATTACAGTGCCAGCTGTGGGCCAGCAGCAGGAGCATCACCAGAGCTCATTAGAAACACAGATTCCCAGGCCCTGGCCCAGAGCTGCTAGATCAGACTGGGGTGGGTGGGGGGAGGTGGCAGGTTCTAAGAAACTCCCAAGTGACTCTTAAGCAGGTTAAAATTTGAGAATCATTGGATTAAACCACAAAAAAATTTGCCACTTTGAGGGAAACAAAAGAAAAAATAAACAAATGGGACTACATTAAACTAAAAAGATTTTACACAGCAAAGGAAACCATTAACAAAACAAAAAGACAATCTACTGAATGGAAGGAGATATTTGCTAATGTTATATCTTCTAAAGGGCTAATATCCAAAATTTATAAAGAACTTATAAGAATATATGCACTCCTATGTTCACTGCCACATTATTTACAACTAGAGGCTTGGTGCACGAAATTTGTGCACAGGGGTGTGTGTCCCTCAGCCCAGCCTGCACCTTCTCCAATCTGGGACCCCCTTGAGGGATGTCCGACTGCCCATTTAGGTCCGATCCTACTGGGCAGTCGGACATCCCTCTCACAATCCAGGACTGCTGGCTCCCAACTGCTTGCCTGCCTGCCTTCCTGATTGCCCCTGACTGCTTCTGCCTGCCAGCCTGATCACCCCCTAACCACTCCCCTGCCAGCCTGATTGATGCATAACTGCTCCCCTGCCAGCCCAATTGCCCCTAACTGCCCTCCCCTGCCAGCCTGTTCCCCCAAACTGCCCTCCCCTGCCGACCCAGTCACCCCTAACTGCCCTCCTCTGCCAGCCTCATTGCCCCTAACTGCTCTCCCTTGCAGGCCTGGTCCCCCCCAACTGCCCTTCCCTGCAGGCCCGGTTGGCCCCAACTTCCCTCCTCTGCCTGCCTGGTCACCCCTAACTGCCCTCCCCTGTAGGCTTGATCACCCCCAACTGCCCTCCCTTGCAGGCCTGGTCCCTCCCAACTGCCCTCCCCTGCTGGTCATCTTGTGGCAGCCATCTTGTGTGTTGGAGTGATGGTCAATTTGCATATCATGCTTTTATTAGATAGGAGGATAGCCAAGATATGGAAGCAACCCAAGTGCCCATCACCAGAGGAGTGGATAAAAAAGTGGTGGTGCCTATATACAATGGAACATTACTCGACCATGAAAAAGAATAAAATCTTACCATTTGCCACAGCATGGATGGGCCTAGAGGTATTATGCTAAGTGAAATAAATCAGTCAGAGAAAAACAAATACCATATGAGTTCACTTATATGTGGACTCTAAAGAACAAAATAAAATTGAAACAAACTCATAGATACACAGAGAACAGACTGATGGTTGCTAGAGGGGAGAGGGATGGGGGGACTGCATGAAAGAGGTAAAGGGATTAAGAGGTATAAATTGGGCCCTCAGTTGGTTGGGCATCATCCCATGCACCAAAAGGTTTCTGGTTCCATTCCCAGTCAGGGCACATGCCCGGGTTGTGGGCTCGATCCCCAGCAGGGGGTGTGCAGGAGGCAGCCAATCCATGTTTCTCTCTCTCCATCTCCCTTCCTCTCTCTCTCTAACGATCAATAAAAAAAATATATTAACAACAACAAAAAGAAGTACAAATGGGTTGTTACGTAATAGCCACGGGGATGTAAAGTCCAGCATAGGAAATATAGTCAATACTATTGAAATAACTAGCTATAGTACCAGGTGGGGAACACTTTGTAAAGTATGTGAGTATCTAATCACTATGCTGCACACCTGAAACCAATACAAAATAATACTGAATATAAACTGTAATTGAAAAATAAAATTAAAGAAAAAATTTTCCATTTTGGGGGGTTGTGGGGGCAGGAAGAGAAGAGCCATGTATCATACAGTTCAACTCATAGGAAAAGGGCCCTCGAATGACAGCCCCCTTCAAAGGAAATAAAGGAGATAAAAGAACGGGTCATGTCTTGGACACTTGGATTTCCTGGGTAAGGGTGGGGAGTCACCCAGCCGGCCTCACTCACCACTAGGTTGCCAATGACCATGACCATGAGGAAGACGGTGAGGCACATGGCCTGGCCGGCCACCTCCATGCAGTCCCACATGGTCTCGATCCACTCGCCACACAGGATGCGGAAGATGATGAGGAAGGAGTGGAAGAAGTCGTGCATGTGCCAGCGGGGCAGGCTGCAGTCCGAGGCGATCTTGCACACGCACTCCTTGTAGCTCTTGCCGAACAGCTGCATGCCCACCACGGCGAAGATGAACACGATGATGGCCAGCACCAGCGTCAGGTTGCCCAGCGCCCCCACTGAGTTGCCGATGATCTTGATGAGCATGTTCAGCGTGGGCCATGACTTGGCCAGCTTGAAGACCCGCAGCTGCCGGGCAGGAGGAGGGCAGGGGTGAATGAGGCCCAGGGAACCATGGCCAACCTGGGGGAGCCCCATCCTTAGGGGGGAAAAATCATCTTGAACAGCTCGATTCCCCATTCCCTGAGTGACTGGAAGGCCTCAGTTTGCCTCTCTGTTAGATGAGAACATGCATATCCTACTACCTCATTCTCTTCATATGTCCCAAAGGGAAAAAAAAGTCCTTATTTGTCAAAGATACAGTTAAAGCTTCCAGCCCATGTGACTCAGTGGTTGCTAGTCAACCTATGAACCAGGAGGTCACGATTCATTGCCCAGTCAGTGCACATGCCTGGGTGGGCCCCTGTAGGGGGCATGCAGGAGGAGCCAATCAATGATTCTCTCTCATCATTGATGTTTCTATCCCTCTCTCCCTCTCCCTTCTTTCTCTGAAATCAATTTTAAAAACGTCACATATTTAGAGATACAGATAAAGTGTTTACAAGTGAAATTATATGTTGGGATTTGCTTTAACAAACTCCTCTCCACAAAAAGTGTGCGTGTGTGTGGGGGGACAGATAAAACAAGAGCAGCAGACTATTGATGGCTGTTGAAGCTGGGTGATAGGTACACAGAGGTTTATTATACTTTATACTTTTGTGGCTGCCTGAAAGGTCCGAGAATAAAGTTTAAAAAAATAATAAAAATGCTCCCAGAGGGTGGTGGGAAGGGCACTAATTCAGAGCCCTGGTTCTATTACTAAATAGAAGCGGAGCTCTCCCACGCCTTAACCTTCAGGTTTAAAGTCCGGGCCAAAGTCCCCGTTCCACAGCCACCCAAGGTCACAGGGGTCAAGCTCCTGGGCTGTCATTTTGGCCCCCAGCAGCCCTGTGTGATAGGGGAGGGGGCTCCCTTTCTCCCTATTTTCAGTAAGAAAATCTCCACCCTGTCCCTCCTCCACCCTGGCCCGGGGCTCACGCACCAGACGGAAGGAGCGGAGCACCGACAGCCCCTGCACGTTGGCCAGGCCCAGCTCCACCAGGCTGAGCGTGACGATGATGCTGTCGAAGACGTTCCAGCCCTGCTGGAAGTACTCGTACGGGTCCAAGGCGATGAGCTTCAGCACCATCTCTGCTGTGAAGATGCCCGTGAAGACCTGTGGGGTGGGGGGCGGTTCCCGTCACAGGTCACAGAGCTTCCGGGAGCACAAAGCTTTGAGAGTCTCCTACCCGACTCCCACCTCCTGGCAGAGCCTGTGGGGCCCAGAACCCTGAAGGGTCAGGTAGTGGTGCCCAAGGCACCCGAGTGTGTATGTGAATGAGGAGTGGGATGGCCATTTCACAGGGGAGATGGGGACCCCCCATAGACCTGGGCCCTTCCGTTTTTGGCCGTGTGACCAACGGCCAGCCCTTAACTTCTCAGGACACTCATAAAACTATTTAACACTCGCAGAGGGCTTTGTGGTTGCCATGATAACCTCACTGGTATGCCGGTTTCGTGTAATTGGAAGGGATTATCACACCCGTCTCAGGAAAAAGGAAACTGAGGCTCAGAGAGGTTAACGGGAAGTGCTTGGCCATGCTGCCCACATGGGAATGAGTCAAGTCTCAAACCTGCTTGATTCAGTGTCCTGTTTCTGCACCCTACAGCCTCTCTACCCTCACTGGCATGGGTCTCAGGACTCAGCCTCTTGGTGGACTTGGAAGTCTAGGGCAGGGGCCAAAAGGGGGCAAAGTTGGGAACAACGAGGAGGCCAGAGCTGCCCCACCCCCAAACACAACCCTCTATATGGAGCCTAAGTCCCTGAAAACTCCCCGGGCACAGCCCCCTTCCTGGCAGGCACCAGCTGCCCTGGGTCCGCAGCTTGCCCTGGCACATGCTGAGCCCCGCCCAGGAGTTGTTCCTGGCCATAGCAGGTGCCCAGTCGGCAGCAGAATGTGGGCAGGGGGTGAGCAGGCTGTGGGCCGGCCCTATCACGTACACCCCAGCAGCTGTGCCAAGTCCAGAGCACGCCCTGGCCCCTCCAGCCCAGCCCAGCCATGGCTGCTCGGGCATCTCCACGGAACAGACTTGCCTGCCCAGGCTGGGGACTCCAAGGTCCGATTCCCTTGCCATCCACCCAGGCCTCTCCTTCCTCAAGCCTCAGATCTCTTAGGCCCCCCTGACCCTCAGGGTGGGGGAGCATCTCGCCCATTTGCCATCCTGAAAACATCTGAAGGAAACTGAGAAGGGCGGGGCAGGGCTGGAGGAGGAGGCAGCTTTTTCCCTTTGTCAGGCTCCACCGTGGCTGGCAACGAGGTGATAATGCTCCTAATGGGTAGGGATAAGCAGGCGGATCAGTGTGTGTCAACAATAGTGGAGCAGGCAGGGCTGCAGAGGGTAGTAAGCCTGGCCACACTGGAGAAAGGGTAGCGGGCAGGGGACTGAGGGTTGGGGGACTATGCCTGGGGCCTCCAGGATGAGCTGGGGCCTCTTGGGCTAGGGTGTCCATGGCTACATGCTCTACTTCCAGGTCCTGTAGTTCCTCTTAGGCCCACAACAACTTCTAAAGGTGGAGAGACTTGTCACTCAGTCCCCCTACCTCCATTCCCTCAACTCCCCTATATCTGCATCCATGTCGTGACCTGGTCTCCAGATCCTTGGAGTCCTGATCTTAAGGATTCCAGAACCTCATTCCCACTCTCTCTGCTCCCAGCCATCCTGAAACCCAAATACATCTCGTGGATCACCCCATATACTTCCTGGTACATCAACTTATGTCCCTCACATGCTGGGAAACTAACCCCAGCCTGTCCACATCTGCCCCCAATAGTGCCCCATATTTCCACACAGCTGAGAGGGCCCCATCAAGCCCTGTGTCCTCTCCCCTGTCCTGCTTGGAATGACCACCTCTCCCTTGTCCCCTCCCTACCAGGTTGCCCACGGTGAGCACGTGGTCAAATTCCTCTGTCATGGGGTAGTGCTCCATGGCCATGAAGAGGGTGTTGAGCACGATGCAGATGGTGATGCCCAGGTCCACGAAGGGGTCCATGACGATCAGGTGGATGATATTCTTGAACTTCACCCATGGGGCGCAGCAGTTCCATATGAGCACTTTGTGGGCACATTTGTACCACCATGGTGGGCACTTCTGGTGGGCCTCTTCCAGCTCTGGGGGTAGGGTGGAATCAGACATGTGATGTAGATCTCTCAGTGGCTACCTTCCTCCACTTGGTTTTTGGGGCTCCCCTTCCAAGCCCTGCCCCTTAGATCATATCTCAAACCCCACCCTTCAGGGCCCCCTACTCCAAGCCACACCTCTCAGTGCATTACCCTCAAAACCCAACCCTTTAGACCCTGTCCTCCAAAGACCTGCCCCTTAGCGGCCTTTGCCCTTCTCTCAATGGGCCATTTCAAGCTTCAGCCTTCTAAACACAACCCACAAAGCCCTGCCCCTCAGTGACTCTCACCCCTGCCAGTGGCCCAGGAGAATGATCCTGCACCCTGCTCTCATAGTGCCTGGGGGTCTCTGGTGGGAGGTCACTGCTGGGGGTTGGTTTCCAGTTCCTCCTGCTGCTGGCCAGTGCCACTGGGGAGCAGACTGAGATCCCCCTGTGGACTCTTTATTGCTTTGGCAGTAATGCTGGCCCCTCCAGACTGTTCCCAGCCAATCAGTCACTTCCCACCAGCGTGGCTTTCTGGAAATGTCCCCTGTCCTTGCCACCCTAGCTCAAAAGCCCGTAAGGCCCACGATGAAGCTGCTCTTCCACCTGGACTTCCAGGCCTGTGCTGCTGTGGGAATCCTCAGCCAAGGCATGATCTCATTTCATTCCCACCAGAACTTCATAAGTGCTATTAGTGCCTCCCATCTCATAGAGGAGGAAAGGGGACTGGAGTGGCGGCAGTCCCATGAACCCTTGGGTTTGCAAGCATGATTGGGACACCCCAGGGGTGGGGGTGGCTGACTCTCACCTCCACCCAGGAGTTAGCAACCTGGACCTTTCATGAAGGCTGCACATTCTAGTCTGACCTTAACAACGCCAGCCCACCCCCAACCTGGGTGCTACTGCAGGTGCTACTGCCAAAAATTCTCACAACCATCCAGCAAGGGCAGAGTTGAGTGATCTCCTAGGCCAGCTCTGCCCAGCATTCCCTGGGGCATTATCTGTCAGGGCACACATACCTGGATGCCTGTCATACAAGGTCAGGTGAGATGATGCCCTCTAGAGGTTTGCAAAATCCTCTAGGACAGCGGTCGCCAACCTTTTGGACCTCACGGACCACCAGTGGCCCGCGGACTACCAGTGGCCCGCGGACCACCAGTTGGCAATCGCTGCTCTAGGACCTCCAAGTCCTTCCTGATACAAGTGGCCTGGGAAGGGAACCAGATCTCTTCTATGACAGATTTCCTTCCTTCCCTCACTCCCTCTCTCTCTTTTCTTCCCTCCCTCCTTCTCATTCATCCATATACCCATGTGTTTCTTCCCATTCATTCATCTTTCAGCCCATCCATCTATCCATCACCCATTCATCCATTCATCCATTCATCCATCCATCCATCCATCTACCATCCATCCATCCATCCATCCATCCATCCATCCATCCATCCAACTATTTGTGTAATTCTATCTACCTTCTCTTTATTACCTCATTCTTATCCTCCTCCTGAGACTTGGGGAGCAGCATGGGCATTTGAGGGACTCTGTGACTCTACCTGGGCATAGTCTGGCCTTTGGCCTGTAACTTTTACCCAGAGACATTTGAGGAGCAGGATCTCCAGTTTCCGGAACTTTGGGCCTTCCTGGTTGGTATTATTATCCTGTCCTCCATTGCCTTGGCAGCCCCCAAGGCCCTCCCGGAAGCCCCCATTTCCCGTAGCAGTCTGGTCTTGCAGCCAGAACTGGGGTAGGGTAAGCCAGGACTATATTTATCATGGCCATTTCTTCGATGCCAATATTAAGTTACTGTCCTCCTGAAGCTGGGCCCAGCCAGCCCCACCCTCACTTCCCCAGGAGCCCAAGTGGCCTGATGGGTAGGACATGCAGCGTTGGATGGGTATGGGGGAGCTGGGCACTCACCTTCCATAGCATCTGAGATGGCGCTGTCTGCGCTGCAGCTCGGCCTTGGGGGCCCCTTCTCCCCTGGTGATGTGTCCAGGCTGCCATTGCAGTCTTTGCCATGGGCTGGGTCACCGTCTGCCTCCCCATCTTCCAGAGCCTGGGCAGTCTTGGCCTGTGGACCAGCAGGGTGATGGGCATGAAGTCCATTTCTGAGCCAGGAGGATGACTGATTGACTTTCAGAGCTTCCTCATGAATCCTTTAGGATGGGGCCCCTCTTCTTGGCCTGTACTGAGCCTAGTGGTGGTCCAAAGTGACTAAGGACCCTCATCCTTGAATACCCTCCACTCGGAGACCGTGACTGAGCCTGCACTTTATAAGATGATGAGAGAGTGGGCACTGCTCCCTGGGGCCTCACCAGGACCCACCCCTCTCTTGACAGGGACCCATATTCTGCCCAGAAAGAATCGCAAAATCATAGATATTTAAGCTGGAAGGCTACTTCTAATTCCTTGTCACATATGGGGAAACTGAGGCACAGAGCTGCAAAATACTCTTTCTACTGCCTGGATGTCTCCCATCCGACCAAAGCCCCCAACCCGGGGCCTCTGCTCCCCCTGCCTCCAAGCCCCTGTCCCTTCCTCTCCCTCACCCTCAGCCTGCCCAGGAGAACCCAGGCCGAGGGGCAGGGAGGTCCCTGGGTCCTCGGCCTCCTCTCTCTGAGTCCAGACCTTCTCCATTTCCTCCTGATGCTTTTTGTATTTCTCCAGCAACTGCTGAAACTCCTCTTCTCTCTCCAGATCCTCAGCCATATTGGCCTCGTTCTGCTCAGCGTAGGCCATGGCCACCACCGCCAGGATCAGGTTGATGAGGTAAAAGGAGCCCAGGAAGATGATGACCACGAAGAAGAGCATGTAGGTCTTGCCAGCTGCTCGAAGGGTCTAGGGGTGGGGACAGGACAGGAAGTATCACATGGTGCCCGCTGCTTCACCCACCACCCCTCTCCACCCACCCATTGTCCAGAGAGGTAAACAGAGAGGGTCCCTCACAGAGCCTGGTGATTTGAGGCAAGGTCTAGTCATCCTTGACAGGCTAAACCACACTCTGGGGAATTTCCAAATGTACACCCAGGACCCAGACTTTCCTGGTCTCCTGGCTCAGAGAGCCCTGAGGACCAGCCAGACATCGTGAGGTCAGAGAGCCAGGATAAAAAATGGTGAACATGGGCTATGGGGGCTTGAGTCCTAGCTTTGCAATGGTGCCTGGTGTCTAGTAAGAGCTTAACAGATAGTAGTTATTATTATTATTGCTATTTACATTAATATCATCAGTGTTAGAAGTATCACCAGGGACCAGAAGACATTGTCACTCCAGACTCAGCCTGCCTGTTCTGCAAACAGTAGAAGCTAAATAATTGTGTCTGGGGCCCTGGCTGGTTTGGCTCGTGGATAGAGCATTGGCCAGCAAACTGAAGGGTTGCAGGTTCAATTCTGGTCAAGGGCATGTACCTGGGTTGCAGGCTTGATCCCTGGCCCCAGTCAGGGTGCATGCAAGAGGCAACCAATCAATGTGTCTCTCATATCGATGTTTCTCTGTCTCTCCCTTTCCCTTTCACTCTCTCTAAAGATCAATAGAAAAATGTCCTCGTGTGACAAGTAGACAAGTTAATAAAATAAAGTAAATTGTATCTGGGTAGAGTTGAATTTCTAAGCTGCCCTACAGTACGGTGAGGACTGGGGATCTATGCCAGGCCTAGATCTCAGCAAAGGTGGAGAAAGATGAAGAGGCTGTGGCTCAGATCTGGGCAGGTACCCAATGTTGAGGGGCTCTAAGAAGCTGTCTGTACGTAGGGGCACTGAGGGGGACCCACAGGTGAGACGGCACTGCTGGGGGTCCTGCCAGGTGACGAAGAGGCTGTGGGGAAGAGGGAGGTTCTAGGGCCGAAGAACAGGGCAGGGGCAGCTGTACCAGCTGGAAGAGGTTCTCCCAATAGTCCTGTGTCATGAGGCGGAAGAGAGACAGGAAGGCCCAGCTGAAGGTGTCATAGCTGGTGTAGCCATAGTTGGGGTTCCGCCCAGCCTTTATGCACGTGTAACCCTCGGGGCAGTGCCTGGGGATAGAATGGGGGCTGGTTTTAGGGAAGAAGGAGAGCCCCAACTGGGGGCCAAGAAAGGGGGGCTCCAAAGGGGAGGGGGCAATGCTTCAGTCCTGTGTCCTAGAAAATGTTCCATCCATGCCCATAGGTTTCCCTTATATTCCCATCCTCCCCAGGTCCTTGGCCCTGAGCAGCCCCCCGTTTTCTGACACCCCTGGGGCACCTTTTCCCATCCCCAGCATTACTCACCCAGCGTCACTGCTGTTCCCACAGAGCAGGGCGTCGAGGGCACCCTCCAGGAAATAGAAGTTCCCTTGGGAGTCAGAGGCCACAGAGGATACATGTCACCACATGGACACACTGTGGGCACATGCACCCACTGCACACCTGGAAACACATCTGTGTGGACCACACCAAATAGCTGCTTCCTGGTCCCCCTCCCCTTCCTTTAGGTCTCTGGGTAGATACACGGCAGGGAGCTCAGCTCCAAGTGGTGTGAGCTCAGTGCCTGGTGTGGTTGCAGTCAGAATAAGCGGGGACACAGAGGGATGGGAGGAACATGTATGTGTGTGCATGGGGCTACCATGTGTCTGCGCAGGGCTCCTGACTGAGGGCTGAGGCTGGGGGACGAGGAGGCCAGGCCCCAGGGTACCAGGCTGACGAAGGGGTACCTGTTTCTAATTTGCCAGAAGGCATTGTGTAGACTAATGGTGGCCGTGTGAGAATGTGTGCCTTGTGTGTGAGTATGTGAAGTCTGAGTACGTAAATAGGATGTGGGTGTGTGGGTGCCCGGTGGTGGCCCTGCCAGGGAGTACATAGGTTAAGGACGAGGGAACACGGACTGCTGCTTTATATAGCGGAAGCTTCGGGGTTTTCAAAGCAATTTGGCATTTGTTGTCCTATTAACCCTTTGAGAAAGGTGTTGTTATCTCAGTTTTCCAGGTGAGGACTCAGCATCAGGGAGACCAAGTGACTTGTCAGAGGCCAGTGGTAAGTGCTGGATTTCAGCTCAGGTCCTCTCCTGCTCTTTATCTCACAGGGGGCTGCCCCCGGGACTGGGACTGGCCCCACTGGCCTTCCAGCCGCCATCCGTACCTTCGTCATTGATGTAGGCGTCCCAGTCAAAGGTATAGTTGCTGGCCCTGCTCTCCGGGCTGAACCAGGTGTCATTGCCGAACCAGGTGTCGTTGCTGTCCCACATCTCATTGTCGTACCACGTGCTGTTGGTGTCGTTGAAGGGTGGGGGCCACCGCACACACTTCTGCCGCAGATTTCCCATGAAGAGCTGCAGCCCCACCAGGGCGAAGACGCTCAGGCAGAAGACGGTGAGGATCATCACATCCGAGAGCTTTTTCACCGACTGGATCAGGGCCCCCACAATCGTCTTCAGACCTGACCATAGGATGGGTAAGCGTATGGACGGGGGAGCAGGCAGGGCAGGGTGGTAGCTCACTCCCTTATCCTCCAAGCCTCTGCCTACTCCATCTCCTCAAGACTTGACTTACCAGGGGTACCACTTCCCGGAAAGCTTCCCAAATTAACCCCACTCTTCTCGGATCATGTCCTTAATCAGGAGCCTTCGAATGGCCACAGACTCTCAGCCACTAGGAGACTGGGCTATAAAGACTTCAGGGGCTGCTGCCTGGCTCATAGAGCAATACACAGGCACACAGTGGAGCTTAATAAATGTCACTAGGGCCCTGGCTGTTTTCGCTCAGTGGTTAGAGCATCAGCCTGAGGACCAAAGGGTCGCAGGTTTGATTCCCGGTCAAGGGCATGTACCTCGGTTGAAGGCTTGATCCCTGGCCCTGGTTGGGGCACGTGCAGGAGGTAACAAATGATGTGTCTCTCTCACATCGATGTTTCTCTCTCTCTCTCTCCCCTCCTTACTTCCCTCCCCTCAACTCGAAAAAAATCAATGGAAAAAAATATCCTCAGGTGAGGATTAAAAAAAAAAAAAGTTAAAAGAGAAATATACATTTAAAAAATATAAATAGAAAAAATAAATGTCACTAGGTCAGCATTCCCAAAGTGTGTTCCACAAAACACCAATCTCAAACTGTGCCCTTAAAGGGGACAGGGTATTCAATAAATGTTTGGGAAAGGTATATTTCTGTATATTTCTCTGGGAGAGTCACTGTGTAGATCATCTAATCTAAGGCTCTGACAAGTCCTCCAGAAACAAACAAAAACTTTTAATACCATGTTTATTAACTTACTTGGCCACAGCACCCCTTTCTGGATAATGCCTATCATCCCCCAAGGAAGGCGGGGTTCACACTGAGAAGCTCTAGACTGACTTTGTATGATCATCGCATTCGGCCATTTGATTGGACAGAGGCATAAACAAAACTTATGGAATGCCAGGGACTGATTCCCATTATTTATGGAAGGGCCCTTCCCTTGGGCCTAATCATGGCATCTCTCGCTTAATTATTAGTTTATTTCCTTTTCTTATCCTGGCATAGACCAGAGATGCTCAGCAGCCTCCTCATAAAAACCCTCCAGAGCTCCAAGGATACTGGGCATTGAGGAAAGGTGTTGTGGCCTTGGCTCCGTGGCCGACGTTTGCCTTCAGTCAGCACTTGCCCCTATTGGGGTCTCTTGGGGTCTCCTTCCTACATTGCAGTGTGAGGCCTTTGGTCTAGAGGAGAACTAAGGTGCTTTCTAGCATTAAGACTGCTTGCCATCCCTTATCACCTTTCTCTCCTTTTATGAACCTTCTCCAGTTTCTACGCATGCTTTTTTGAGGGGCTGGATGACTTGGATTCTATTTATTTCCTGCTTCTTGATGCATTACATTGGAATTGCCCAGCCCCATAGCTCAGTGAGCAAGCAATGTACTCCCTACAGAGCCTCAGGGCAGGGACTTTCCACACTGATCCCTGTATGTCTCAGCTGGAGGTCGCTGCTCTGCACACAGGCCATGCACTAGTGTTCTAAGTACCTAATCAATATTAAAGCATTAAATCCTCACAATGGCCCCAGACATGGCAGTATTATTATCCACATTTTACAGATAGTGAGGCACAGGCAGGTTAAGCCACTTGCCCAAGGTCAAAGTTAGGAAGCGGTGTGAGAACTGAACACAGGCAGTCTGGCTCCAGAGTCTGTGCTGCTACCCCCTTGCTATGCAGCCGCTCAAATGAACATCCTCCAGCCTGGGGCCTTTTCTCCCCTCTGGCCATGGGACACCCTCTGTGTCCACGCTTTGGTGTGTGTCTTACACACTCAGCCTGGGAGTCTTGTGACCCTGGGTCAGGCTCCTGGAACTTGAGTGTCAGTTTCCAGGTCTGGGCATGAGGGTCGGGGGCGGTTGACCCCAGCGGTGGGTCCCTGCACCTCCCCAGTACCTGGGATGACGGTGATGGTTTTCAGGGCCCGCAGCACCCGGAAGGTTCTCAGGGCCGAGATGTTGCCCAAGTCCACAAATTCCGTCACGTACCTGGGTGGGGGTGGGGGTGGGGTGAAGGCTGTGTCAGAGCCGGGGGTAGGTGAAGAGGATAGAAATCAGGAATCCTTGTAGTTGGGGTTCCCACAGGGGGCTGGGGAGCAGGTCACTCCGAGGTTCCTATGGGAGCCTGAGAGTTGGGAGAGAGTGCGGGAGCTTGGCTGGGGCGTGGGTAAGGCCTCCCAGTGGGTGAGGCCTTGGCCTTAGGGCTGTTGTAGGCTCAGGGCTGCTGCGTGTGGTTGTACATGGTGTGTGTGGGGGCAGCAGGAGAGCCTGCAAGCCAGACCCTGGGATGGTGGCTCCTGGAGTGGTACAGATAGCTCCCTGTCAGCACCCCTGACCCAAGGCCCCTGCAGCCCACCCTCTGAGAGGGGGAGCCCACTCAACTGCTCTCTTTGAGTCCTGGCCCTCTCTGCTCCCCCCACCACAGCCTCAGGACACCCTGGGTCCCTGCTCACGCCATCATGATGACGCTGAAGTCCAGCCAGTTCCAGGGGTCCCGGAGGAATGTGAAGTCGTCGATGCAGAAGCCTCGGGACAGCATCTTGATGAAGGATTCAAAGGTGTAGATCCCTGTGAAGGTGTACCTGGCGGGGAGAGGGCCGGCCAGGGCCAGGCGTGTCATGCCTGGGGTAGGGGTGTGGGTAACAATGATGGACCTCCCAGGATGGAGGGGCACAGAAATGAAATATGTCACCCTGGGGCTGAGGACGTTGGTGAGAATGACAGTGTGTGCCACCTGGAGGCTTAAGGTGTTGATGGGGTGACAGTGACATTATGTGTCTCCCTGGAACACAATCCTCAGAGTGTGGACACCTGGGATGGGCGATACCCCAGGGCCAGAGGGATGGGGCTGGGGAAGGTTGGGGGAGGGGAGGAGAGACTTACTCCACGTTCTTGGACCAGGGAGGCGGATCACTCATGGTCATGAACACGCAATTGGTCAAGATGGTGATCATGATGAACATGCTGAATAGCGTTGGGGAGTCAAGGAAAGTGAGGGAGCATGTGGGGAAGGGAGGTGGACAGAGGGCCTCCTCGCCCAGAGCACCCCATTTTGCTTATCCCTACCCTCACCTCTGCCTCTCCCCACCCCTGCGCTCGCCCCTCTCAGCAGGATATGAGTGGATGAGCACCTTGATGGCGCCGCGTCTGATGATGTTGAAGGGGCTCAGCAGGTAGAGGGCGGGTGTGGCGGAGAAGCGGAAGATGGCCTTGCCCTTGTTGAGCACGATGAAAGTCTGAGCAGGGAGAGAGCTGTGAGGCCTAGGGACAGGCAGACAGACGGACGATGCACAGACAGGTAAGGCAAACCCTCCCAGGCCCCCACCTTCTTGTCGCTGTAGTAAGGGTCCAGGTCCTCCAAGGGGATGCCGATGACCTCTGGTGGGGGGTCCCCATAGATAAGGGGCAGGTTCTTGCCAGCTTCCAGGTCGCCTCGTGGCTTCCGCTCAGGCTCCTCGATCTCTAGCTCCTTGTTCCGCTGCTGCCGGGCCGCCTCCTCCACTATCCGCTGTTCTATGGCTGCCAGGGACTCCTGGGTGAAGGGGCGCAGGCTGTGGGGGCCCACAGGCACCACGGTGGACAGAGACAGGCGGGCCATCCTTGCATCCTGGGTTCAGGGGCCAGGAGGGCAGTGGGCAACAGGGACAGCTGTAGCGTGCAGGCCCCCAAATGCTGGGTGGCCACGTGCCCACAGGCCAGGCTGGGGGGGTGGGTGTGTAGGTGCTGTTGGGATTGCAAGGTGTGCCTGCAAGGCCTGAGCGCTGCTGCTGTTCAGGTATTGGACACAGGAGCATCACCCCCTAGCCCCACGCCACATTCTCCCCAGCAGGGGTTGGCTGCCCTCAGGACTAATGACAAACCAACCAGATCCTCTTCAGCCTTGGGGACTTGGGGTCAATGCCCCAGTGCCCTCAAATGCCTTCTGGGCCTGAGCTCCGGGAACAGTGTGGCTTCAGCCTACAAGGAGAGAGAGAATCACAACAAGCTATTATACCACATGGCCTCCATGCCAACATGAGGCAAAGAGGAGTCAGATGTGAAATGTGCCGGTGGCCTGGTGGGATCAGCCTTAAGCACAAATGGCAGATGGATTTCACCTTGAGGGTCAACTTGGGTTGGCTGCAGTTGGCTGCCAGGAGATGTGAACAGAGACCATTGAGGTTGCAGCCAGACTCAGTGCAAAAAGACTGCTGTGATTGATTAGTGATGTCTGCCAGGGGCACGGGAAGGAGAATGTAGTGCATCTGCCTGTGTTTGCCATCTCTGGCCAGGAGGGAAGGGAAAGGTGTGGAGTGTGGAGTGTCCTGTCCTGAGCTTTGGGGAAGTGTGATACTGGGCTGGAAGGGGGAAGAAGGAAAGGCCCTAGGCCCTCCAGAGGGTCCCACCAGCTCCCTCCCACAGGACCTGTGGAATCTAATCCACAGGCAGGCAGGGTAGATGGAGCAGGAAGATGCAGGGTATGTATGTGGTGGGCGGAAGGGCTTCAGATGCTAATGTGGGAAAGGCGGACACACATGAAAGGTCCTGGGCACAAGGAGATGGACAGTTTCAATGGTGGGGACAGGGCTGGAGCTCCCAGCGACTGCTTTTGGCTGGTGGTCCCTGTAGGAACTGGGTGGATAAAGGGCGCCCACCAGGAGCTTTAGAGGCCCGTGAGCACTGTGTGGGCTGTGTGTCCTGGGCCAGTCCCTTGGCCTCTGCTGGCCCCTGCCCAGCCATCCTGAGCCTGTTCTCTGTGGAAGGGAGGTAATGAGTCACTTATCTCAAAGGCCCTGACCCACATCAGCAGGAAGACCCCTGTAGCCCACACAGACAGCCCCCACAGAGCCACCCAGAGCCACCCTGGGGGTGGCAGCCTTCTCACAGTGGGCCCACACGCCCCAGCAGGATCCCTGTCCCAGCCAGTGCAGGCACTTCCTCAGGCTTGGTCAACAGGTGGGAGGGCGGCCCAGGGAGCGGCCAGAACCATTGGGCAGAGCTGGCCACGCCCCCGCCTGGCTGCCCAGCTGCTCCCTACCATCATCACTCAGGGAGTCGTGTTTCCACGGGATGACTCTGCTCATTCCTGCTGACCCTGTCCCCCAGCTGCTCATTGGCCCCATCATGTGCGTGGGAGTGTGGATGCGTGAGCCCATATTCACACACATGCATACTCGCACACACATCCAGCCTGAAACCACCCCTCGCATGGGTGGGTTTATATCCTGCCCCTTAGCACACACGTTCCTGCCTTCATCTCCAACACCAATCCCACACACCACCCACACAGAAGATGCTGACCTGCCAGGTGACCATGGAGGGACCCCATGGCTGCTGGGTACCCTCCCAGTTCACGGGCCCCAGTTGGCAACAACCCTCTGGGCGATGCTGCCCACTCTCGCCTTTGCAGAGCCCAAGAGGGACCGCAGACGCCAGTCAGGCTGGCTCCCGCCCCAGCACTCAAAACTACGCTCCACTACGCTCACCTGGGGCCCCCAGTGGACAGCCCCAGCGGTTTTCACTCGCTGGCCCTCCCTCCAGCACTCACACCACCACCGGGAGAAGAACCAGACGGCCCTTCCGGCCTCTCCCTCTGCTCTGAGCTCCTCCTTCCTGCTCCTGGAAGATGCTGTTTCCAGGGGCCCTGATCTGTGGTCTACAGCCCCGGTCACAGCCGCACCTCCCCTCGCCACAGTCATATTCACCACCCGCCTCCTTTCCGTGGCCTCTACAGCTTTAACACGACTGTTCCCATGCCCCATGGTCCCAGACCTGTCAAGTCACGGCTACCTTTCCTGCGCAGCCACAGCCTGCACAGCTCTTAGGTCAATGGTAATTTGTGTCCTGCTTGTGTAGTTGTCTAGTGGTGTCTGTCTCCCCCATCAAACTCCTTGCATGCCGGGTTTGGGGTCACCACTGAATTTGGTGCCTGTGGTGTGACCCACAAATGGCACAGGCAGCCCAACACTTCCTCCTGCTGTTCCCCAGCTGGTCCCACTTCACCTAAATTCCTCTTCTCCCACCTGAAAGCCACTTTGCATCTGGATGTCTTGTCATGTGAGAGGGAAAATGTCCTCGTTGGCCAGGCCAGTTAAGGCACGGTTTTGGTTGGTGGCTGCTGAAAGCATCCTGGTGGTACACCTGGTCAGTCCCCGTGCCCTGCTGATGCTCCCTGCTATTGCTGCCTCATCACCCCCTACCTGCTCTATTCAAATAACCTCCCATCTGCTCTCTACCTACCACTGGGCTCCCCTCTAACCCACCATCCACATTTCTAAAATCACAAATCTGATCATGTCACCCCCCTGCTTAATTCTCCAGTGGCTTCCGGCTGCTTAATAGTGTGTCTACACTCCTCCACGTAGCCTTCCTGAGTCCTTCCATGATCTGATACCTACCTTGCCACTGACCCCCTCCCACCCTCTGGCCATGCTACCTCCATTTTTACAAATGGCCCCAGCTAGTTCGCACTACCCATGCCTTTGCTTATGGTCCGTTTGCCTCCTGGAGCGCTCCTCTGTTTTGTCTCCCTGGAGAGCTTTAATTTGTCCTTCCAGACTTCACCTACACAAAAACACTGCCTCCAGGAAGTCCTCCCTGGGTACCCTGGCTGAGAGAATCAGTCCTTTGTGCTAGCAGGGTGCCTAATGCTCATTATTGAATGAATGAGTCCCAGGAACACTTCGCCTTCGCCCCTTTCTCCTTTAAGTGCACCCTGAAGCATAACCAGAAGCTGTAAGTCCTGCCCCCTTCTTCCTCCACCCAAAGGCCAGGACTTCCACTTGGGCTCTGGCCCCCACTGTCTGCGCTTCTCAAGGACCTTATTCTCTAGCTCTCTTCTCTCCACCACCATCAGCACCTACCTCCTTCAAAACAATGGCAGCCTCCTGGCCTCACATCTCCTTTCATCTGTTGCCCTATTTTTCTGGTCCTCTTCACAAACCAACTTCTTGGAAAGTGTCTACACCAGCTGTCTTTACTTCCTTACCTTTCATTCACTCTCCAACCCCTTCCAACCTGGCTTCCATTTCTCCAACTCAACTGAAGCGGCTTTTGTCAAGTCACTAGCACTCTCCCTGTTGCCAAGTCTGCTGAACACGCTTCTGTCTTCACCTTCCTCAGCCTCTCAGAAGCATTCAACCCAGTTGGCCGCAGCCCCCTTCTGGAATGCTCTGTTGTCTCGACCTCCGTGAGAGCATGCACATGGTTTCCCTCCCCCCCTCTGGCTGTTCCTTCTCAATTTCCTTTGCTGGTCCCTCTTTCTCTCCCTAATCCCTCAAGGTTCTCAAGACTCGGTCTGGGTCTGGATGGCTTCATTCCTATGACTGTAAATAGTGTGGCAGCAATATGATAAACTCCTTTGAACTCCAGACGGATACATTAACTGGCTACTAAACCACTCCATGTGTGTAGCCAATAGGCATCTCAACCTACGGTGTCAGAAATGACACACTTGTGTTCTTCCCACAGTCTGTTCCACCCACAGTCTTCCTCAACCCAGCAAACGGCACTGCCATCCATCTGGTTGCTCAAGTCAAAATACAAGGCATCTGTGAATTCTCCTTTTTTTCCTTCATCTTATACATTCAATCTGTCCAAAGTTCTGTTAATACCATCTCCAAAATATCCCTAACCTCACCTTTCCCCCCTGCTTCATATCGCAATAATTTCTTGCAATAGCCTATTTCCTGCTAACTGCTTTTGTCCTGCCCCTCCAAACCGATCTCATAAAGCAGCTGATGATCTTTTAAAAACAAGAAATGAATTCTGTTTCTCCTGCTTAAATTTCTCCAGTAACTTCCTGTCCCACTTAGAATAAAACCTAAATGTCTTACTAGGTTTTAATAATGCGGATTTTTTCAATAGCTGGAGTTACACATATGTTGATATAGTATATACGATTTGCTATGTATGCTCTTTTGTTGTATTGCTCCTTCAGATTACCACTTGTTCCGATCAATGGCACACGCACTTTCTGAGCAGCACTTCAAAACGTACAAAGAAGTGGAAAATTGGGTCTCTGGATGATCTGCCTCAAAACAAGAAAAGTTCTATTGGGACGGTATCCACAAATTACCTGAAAGATGGGGAAATGTGTAGCTGGTGGGGGGGGGGGGCAGGGACAATGGTAAGATATGTACACATATAATACCTTAATAAAATACCTTAATAAAAAAGAAATGTGTAGCTAGCGATGGCCATTACTTTGAATAAAACACTTTTGATGTTTCTCTTGAAATTATCGTGTTTTCTTTGGATTACAAAATCCGCATTATTAACCGACTAATAGTTAATTCACATTATTAACCAGTTAATAGTTAATCCGCATTTTTAACTGGTTAATAATTAATCCGCATTGTTAACTGTAAGGAGCAATACAACAAAATAGCATACATAGCAAATCGCATCTATATCAACATATGGGTAACTCCAGCTATTAAAAAAATCCGCAGTATTAACCGGTACACCTAGTATGATCCAGCCCCTGCCTGCCTCTCCTGATCTTTCCTTCCTGCTCACTCTGCACAGTCCCCTGGCCTCCTTCCAGCTCCGTCACCATTGGGACCTTGCGTGCCTTTGGGCCGTGGCTCTCCCTGGAGCTCTCATCCCTGCCCTCTTCACACGCTGTTCCTTCTCACCCCTGGCCTAGACTCAAATGTCTCTTCCCCAAGAAGTTTTCTCCTCCTCTAGTCTCTATCACAGTCCCCTGTGTTTTTCTGTGACATCATTCATCATAATTGGTAATGTCTTGTTCATTTGACTGATTTGTCTGTCTCCTCCACTAGGCTGAAATGTTAAGAGGGCAGGAACTGTGTTGGTCTAAGTCAGTGGTCGGCAAACTCATTAGTCAACAGAGCCAAATATCAACAGTACAACAATTGAAATTTCTTTTGAGAGCCAAATTTTTTAAACTTAAACTTCTTCTAACGCCACTTCTTCAAAATAGACTCGCCCAGGCTGTGGTATTTTGTGGAAGAGCCGCACTCAAGGGGCCAAAGAACCGCATGTGGCTTGCGAGCCGCAGTTTGCCGACCACGGGTCTAAGTCATCATAGCCAGTCCCAGCCCTGGGCACACAGAAGGCACTCAATAAGTGTTTGCTAAAAGAATGAGTGGATGTGGCCTTGGCTATAGATCTTTCCAGGGATAAAATGGATTCTGATATATTTCATCCATCCATCCATCCATCCATCCATCCACTCACCCTGTTCATAAGCCAGAAGCTGAGCTAGTTCTGAGGACACAAAGATGTCCCAGTTGAGCATCCTGCCTTCAGAGAGCTGATAGTTGGGGAAAAGGTGGACACGGGCACACGTAACTACGATATGAGGAGAAAGCAATGCCCGCCCTAAAGCGGGGAGGCGATCGTGCTGCGGGAATTCAGGGGGAGGTGGGTTGGAAAGCGGGGCCAGGGCCTTGAATGACAGGCCTGGGAGTCTGGATGTTGTCCTGCAGCCTTGGAGGGCCCCTCACAGGGGTGGTGGGTGGAGGTGGGCCAGCACGTACCTGTCTTCTGCCCACCCTCTCAATGTATCTAGAATAGAGGGGACAAGCTGTGTTGGGCACCAGGGGAGGAATGAAAGGACACCTGGGACATGTGTACAGTGACTTCCTGGCTGAGACAAGCATGGCAATGCCCCCTATCATGGTCTGGGTGTCTCACTGGCAGATCTCCATGTGGCTCCTCCAACCACAACCTAGAGTCAAAGGGGCCAAACGGGACAGCTCAAACCCTCCTTCTGCCAGCCCAAGATCAGACTCCGGCCTCGGCCCTGTTCCTCAGATGGGCCGCTAAAGGCTTCCAGGCCGCTTCGGGCAGCCTCTTTCCACTGAGTTTAAGAATGTTGGAGTTGCAAGGACCTGAGAAACCAACGAGTCCAACTCCCTCATTTTACAGATGGGGAAACTGAGGCCTAGCAAGGAACAAACTCTCCCAAGATCATGCATTTATTCATTCAGCAAACATTTCCTGAGCATCTGCTTTGTGCGGGGCTCTGTTCTGGGACCAAGGGATATGGCAGCGTCAAAGTCCCTGTCCTCACCAAGCTTGCATTCCAGAGGGAGGAGGCAGATAATAAATAGGGAAGCAAATAAGATAATTTTAGAGAGTGATAAATGAGAGGCCAAGCCAAAATTAAAGCCCATCTCCTTGGGTGGCAGGGCCAGAGCCCATTCAGTAAGTGAGAAGCCCCATTGGAACCTCTGTCGAAACGGAAGTTTGGGCAGAAGTGGTGGGTAAAGTCAGGCCGTCTTGGGGGCCTGGAGGTGGTGAGCAGACAGGGACGGGTGGGGGAGGAAGGGTCGGGCGTCAGGGAACCAGGTGGGGCCAGCTGTCCATAGGCAGGGAGCCCAGGGTGAGGACACTGGAGGGTGAGGCGGCTCTTTGCTGGAGCTGGTCCAGCCCAGCATTGTCTCTCTCTCTCTCTCTGTGGGGCTGCCAGATCGGAACACCCAATTCCAGATATAGTCTGACCACAGAGAGAGGCCTTTCCTCCATGGCCTGGACATCCTTCCTATTCATTCATCCCAATATGGCATTTGCTTCTTCAGCAGCCATATTGGTAGAGTTTGCAATCACCCCTGTAATTTTGCCCCATGAGCTGTGGTTAAATTAGATCTTTCCCATCCTATCAATAGTGCAATTGATTTTATTTTTCTTTTAAATCCTGGTAGACCTCAACAAAATATTTTCAAATTGAACCCAAGAGTACATAAAAAGAATTACACCCTAGGACCAAACGGGATTTATCCCAGGTATACCAGACAGGTTCAACATTAGGAAATCAATTGATATGGGGGGGGGGGATGTCAACTGGGGAAAAAGAAGACATATGTAAAACTTTAGACAATAATAAAAAAATAAAAGCAAAACTATAAAAAAGAAAATCAGTTGATATAATTCATCACATCAGTAGTTTAAAGAAGAAAAATCACATGATTATATTAATAGATGCAGAAGGAAAAAAAAGCATTTGACAAAATCCAACACCCATTCATGATAAAAACTCTCAGAAAACTAGGAATAGAGAAAGAACTTCCTCAACATGATAAAAAACATTTACAGAAAACCTACAGCTAACACAGCACCTAACGGTAAGAAACCAGAAGCTGCCACTATATCAGGAACAAGGCAAGGATGCCACCTCTCACCATTCCTTTTCAAAATCTTACTGAAAGTCCTAGCTAGTGCAATAAGACAAGAAAAGGAAATAAAGATATACTGATTGGGAAGGAAGAAATAAAACTGTCTTTGTTTGCAGAGAACATAATTGTCTACGTACAAAATCCAAAAGGATTAAGAAAAGAAAACACACACACACACACAAAAACTCCTGGGGAAAAAAACACACACACCCCAAAACCTCCTGGAACTAACAATGATTATAGCAAGGTTTTTAGGGTGCAAGGTTAATATAAATCCAGGTGTAGGCTTTTACATCTACCTCTACTTAAGTTCCTCTTGTTTATTGTATTTCTTCACCTCTAGGCTTTTGTGAAAGCCTGTTGGAGCTTGATTTCTCTCTCTTAGTTCAAGGCCATCCTTCACAGCTGGGTGTCTGTGATCCTGATTATCTCAAATTATTGGCCAAACAAGGCTCAGGGTAGACACCACCACGCCCCTCTCTCCTGCTGACATATGCTTCTAGAATCTTCTTAGAATACATTTGCTTTCAAGGTGGGTCCTTCGAACATCCAGAAGCCCACCTAGCTGCGCTGCATCAGCCTGAAACCCCCCAAGAGGCCTCAGCCAGGCCCCTGCAGCCTAGGATGCACAAGCCGCTGTGGGAAACCCTCCTGAAGACGGAAAAATGGGTGTGACCTGCCCCTCACCGGCTGTCCCCCAGGGCATATCCCCGAGGATGCAGAGGTAGCTTGCTGACCTTGCTCAGGCCCCAGTCACCAGCCTTCCTGCCAACCAAGCATGCTCTTCATCTCCAGCAAAGCTTCTGGTCACCCCCCAGGGGCTGGCTGTTGATTTCTCTGTGGATTTGGAGCAAAATTACCTGGAGCTGTGTGCGGCCAGGGAAGACCCCTCAAGCTTCACCTGCAGAGGGGGCTCAGACTCAGAACTTTCTGGGAGACTGAAACAGGTCCAACCTTTTTCTGTCCTGGCCAAAGACAGCATCCGGCATCCGGGTGGCGTGCTTCCCACATTCCTACATCCCCACTGTGGCCTATCTCCAAGAATACAAAATGGATTCCCATGACCCCCTAGTAGTGAATCTCAGGGCACAGCTTTTTCTCAGCATGGGCAGGGGTGGGCAGGGGTGGGGGTGGGCGGGCAGCTGTGTTGTTTCTTTGCCAGCACTTAGTGCCTTAGCTGGACAGGCCAGGGGCCTGGAGGAAGCCCCTGGGGTAGCCCCCCTCCTGGTCTAACACTCTCTGCAGAGGAAGTTGGCTCCAAGTGGTCTTGGAGGATGGCCTGAAGCCTGGAGCCTAGTGCAGAAACCTCCGGACTGTCAGGAACCCTGAGAGTTCTGGAAATAATTAGGGTCACCTGGGGTGCTCCTGGGTGAGGGGTGGGCTGATGCTGATTGCATTTTCCCTGTGAGGTTCACTGGGTCAAAACAAGCCCCCTTTTCAGGCACCTGATTCAACCAGCCTGATGATTTGTCCTTCTCGAGGGGTAAGAACGACAGTGGTGGCCACTTTTATTTTGCACGAACTGTATGCCAAGGCTGGCTTCCTGCTCAGGATATATTGGCAACCCTTTCCCACACAATCAGCTCTGTACTCTGCTGAGTCCCAAAGGCTCTCTAAGAACATTTGGTTAGTTTTCCCCCCGACTTGCTTCCTCCTCCCAAACCTGACCTTTCCCTCCGCCCAGAGTGCTTCTGGTTGGTGAGGGGCCCAACGAAATAAAAACCCACACATGGGCTGTTGTTTGGGTTTTGTGAGCTGTGCCCACTTCCCGCTAACCCTTCCCAGCTCATCTGTGGGTCCTGGAGTCTTTTCTTCCCAGAAGCAAAGGCCTGACAGTGAGTTTTTGCATCCAAGGCTGAGCCTTAAATCACACCTTAAAATACAGAATTAATTCCAAGCCTCAGTCAGCTCAGGAAAGAGTCTATTTAAGGTGGAGGGGTGGGTTCTTCGGGTCCCCAAATCTCAGCACCATTGTGCTGATGTGCCCAGGCCCACAAAGTGGAGGCTTAGAAATACTTCTTTATGAAAAGCAGTCATGCCCTAACCGGTTTGGCTCAGTGGATAGAGTGTCAGTCTGCGGAATGAAGGGTCCCAGGTTGGATTCCAGTAAAGGGCATGTACCTTGGCTTCGGGCACATTCCCAGTAGGGGGTGTGCAAGAAGTAGCTGATCGATGTTTCTCTCTCACCGATGTTTCTAACTCTCTATCCCTCTCTGTAAAAAATCAATAAAATATATTTAAAAAAGAAAGAAAGAAAGCCTGGAGGAGGTGGGGAAGGAGTCATGGGGGGGGGGGGGGAGGGGGGAAGCAGTCATGGATACATTCATTTGGTGCTTACCGTGTGCCAGGCACTGCTCCAAGTGCTTCCAATTAGTCCCAGCTAACAAGAGCAGAGCAAGGATTCCAATGCAGCTCTTTGATGCCAAACCCATGTGCCTGTGCCTACAAATGCCACCTCCTTCTGGCCCCTTGAAGAACTCGGCTGGGCATGGCTGCCCTCCCCAGTACAGGGCACACCAGGTTGAGGTCCTATCCAGGTTTTCCCCCCTGGTTGGTCTCATCCTCATCTGTCTGTCCTCTGCAAAGGACAGACCAGAGTCCTTGGGCCAAGGCCCTGAAGGACGTGGGTTGGGGTGGGAGTCTGGCAGGACCAGGATCAGGCTTCCTAGAGCCTTGTGTGGGAGCTGTGGGTGGTGGGGCCTACAGGTTAATGGTTTGGTAAAGAGATTTCTTCAAGATTTGGTTTTATTTGCACTAATTGATCTTCATATACCCCTAACTCCCTCTGCAACCCACTTGTGTTCGTGTGCATGTACACACACACACACACACACATTGGCCTTGCTTCCGTGAGTCATTGCCCAACTGCTCCAAAGGTTGGGGAGGCCGATTAGTTCAGGCCTGGGGCTTCTTACCCTCTGCTGGCTCAGCAATTTCCAAGGAGTCGGCAAGCATCATGACCCAGGCTCCATGCATGACCCCCCTCAAACCTATGTGTGCGCCCATCTCCTACACACATGTCTAAGACCACTTCACAGGCCTTGGACAGAGGCACACAGAACACAGGCACACAGGGCTGCCTCCCTCCACCCTGTGTTAGCCTCCAGATGCTGGCCTCTGCTCTCTCCTGTCTCTGCCCTGCACCATCACCTCTCCCAGACCACAGCTGACAGGCCTATTTCCTGCCTTGAGTCCACCAAGAGGACTTTGCAACACGAAGCCTGAGCCTGGAGAATTCCGGGGCCCACCTGCCTCCCTACCTCTTCCATCAACCCTTCACCATGTGGGCAGGGTGGGCTTTGAGCTCGGGCCCCAGGCGCCAGCCAGGCCCCGGAAGTTGGGGTCATAGTCACCAGCACTAGGACGAGCAGCCCTCTAGCTGCCTGATGACCCCGGGCCTAGGACCTGAAACCCCAGAGAAAGGCTGAGGGACCGTGTCCTGTCCTTCAGCCAGCCACTCAGGGGCGGCCATGCGCTCAGAGAACTTTGCTCAACCCCCGAAACTGTGCTAGGGATGTTTTCTCACCAGCTACCCTGTCAAATATCCTTCTCCACAATGAGGCTGATAGAGGCCTTAGGAGCCTCAGAAAAGAGGAGAGTCACGGGCAGACCTGATGAGAATGTGAGCCGGAGGGACTCCGCCTTGCTGTTAGGGCTTCACAGCTCTCAGCCCTCACAGCATTTGCGAACGTCTGAACTTCAGGCTCTGCAGGTCTTTTACAAAGGCTCTCCCTGCCCCTGAAAAGTACACCCTCACCCTCCACCCCCAGCGAAGGGGATAAGGTGGCCCTGCTTTCTGCCCAACAGCCTGCAGACCCAGCTTCTTACAGCCCCTTCCAGGCCTGTTACGCCCCCCTCCCAAACCCCCGACAGCAAGACGTTTGTTACAGAATCACAGCCTGATGACAGCCGCAACAGTTAACTACTGGGCAACACTCTGCAGAGCTGACCACTTGCTGCACACTGTCCTGGGCCCCTCCCATGTCCTGAGCTCATTTAATTCTCACCGCGATCCTGTAGTTACCGCTGCATTTCACAGATGAGTAAACTGAGGTGCAGAGAAGGTCAGGAAACCCCCAGAGGTTATTTGCACAGTAAACGGGCTGGAAGCCGGGCCCTCCAGCTCTCGAAAGAGACCTTGGCTCCTAACCACCAAGCTACATCGCCATGACCTTCCCCGGCCTGTCTGGTGGAGGTTCACAAACCAGTTCGAAAACAGAGCGGGGCCGGGGGACTATGGCACTTTCCATCTCTGCTAAGGGTCCGGGGCGGGGTGGGGGGGGGGGCAGCCTGCTCTTGGAGGGGTACAGCCTGGGCCCCTCCTGCTGACCCATATCCCCAAGGAGGGCTGTTGACTGAAAACTTCAGGGAATAAAAATAGCTGCTGCTGATGAGGCAGATTGGGGGCCAGAGCACATGAAAGGCCTGCGGCAGGGGAAGTGGAGGTGAGGGAACCTGGGATTCCCCAGCACCTTCTGACGGAGTCCCAGGGAGACCTGGCCTGTCCCTGCCCCTGCCAAGCTGGGGACACACAACCCTAGGGCTACTCATTGGAACCCACTGCCCCCGGGTCTCCGTAAGGAGCTCTGCCCCCACCCAGCCTGTACCAGGGTCAGCTCCCGCCTAGGGAGCAGTGACCCTGGCCGCTGTGGGCAGAGCCCTGCTGCTCACTAGGCGTGCCCCCTTGGGTGACAGGACCCTCTGGCCTGAGGAGTCAAGGGACCCAAGGTTTGAGGAGTCAATAACCCACACTGTGGTTGTTGACATTTACCCTCCACTCCCCTTCCCGCCCCTCCCGTCTCCCTACCTGCTCTCCAGGGCCCCCAGCCTCAGGGTTTTTATTTCTCTCCAGTGCATCTCTCTCCTGTCACCTGGAGAGGCCTTCCACCCCTTTCTGTAAGGCCCACCTTCCCTCTCCTCTCTGACGACACCTCCCCCTCCAAGCTTCTCCAAACCTCACCCCAAGCTGTGCCCCTGCCCCTTCCTGCCATTGTCTACACTTTGCTCTGTTCGGGTGGCGGGAGTTGCCCCCAAAGGCAGGGACCTTGTCAGGACCACCCCCAACCTTGGCCAAGAGTTCTGTCTTCAGCATCCGACTCCGGGCTTCCCCTGGGCCTGGGCACGGGGCACAGGACCCTGGCGATGGAAGCTGCTGGGCAGCCCTGACACTCAGGCCAGCCTAGAGCTGGGAGGGTGACCTCGAGTCCTGACACCCTACCCCACGCAGGTTCCCAACCAGAAATGACCAGCAGGGCCAGGCTGGGACAGGGTCACCTAGAAAGGACCCTCATTACCTCCCCCAAACCCTTCTCAAGTTCCAGCCGAGCCCTTGAGAGATGCCTGGGATGCAGGTGAGGGTGGACCCTCAGCTATGTCTGGGCCCCCCTCTGCTGTCCCCCAAGGTGATGTGACTTCAAATACTAGTGCGATGACCACAAGTGCCCACGCCCCTCCCACGCAGAGTGAGGCTGCTGCCACAGGCAGGGGACTGGGGATGAGATGACCGCAGAAGAATGTGGAGGGTCCTGGGTGAACCAGCCCTCTCTGCCTTCAACCCCAGCCCTGCACGCCAGGGACTGGGCTCCGTTCAGGGCCCTGGGGCAGTCAATCCCTGGTCACAGATGCTAAACAACAATGCCCACCCTGCTCCACCCTACCTCTCTGCCAGCCCCTCCCCTCTCCAGACTTGTCTCTAGCTCCTCTCCCCCAGCTGGCTCTTCATATGCCTTCAAAGCTCCTTTGGGCTCTAACCTTCATGGGCCTGGGGGGGTTTATTTCTGTCAGACCTCGGCTGGTTGGGAGGGCGACAAGTCTAGTCCCACCTGGAGGGCCACCTCCCACCCTGGGGCTCTGTGAACCCTCATCTTGACCTGGCCTCTGCCCTGACCCAGTACCCAGGCAATGGGCAGCCAGACACAGTACTTAACCTGGTGGACCCGGAAGGGGCTCAGGACCCCCTCCCACCCCAGTGCATTCTTGGAAAGCCTCAAGCAGCCCCCATCCTCAGGACTCTTTAAGGTGGGACTTCCCAACAACCCTCACACCCCACTGCCCTTCAGCTCCGCAGGCCTCTGAATGCCACCGGCTCGGCCCTCACTCCTTCTCTGCTAGCCACTGCCCACCTCCCTCCCAGGGTCCCGGGCACCCAGCTCTACCAGCAGGAGGGGGCTGTGCTCTGCCCTGGCACAGCACCCCTGCTCCCAGCTCCTGCTTCCACCCTGGCCCCAGTCTCCTCCTGAGACCCCTCGGAGTCTTCTCAAGCTCCCCATCTTTCCCCCCTTACTGCCGGCTTTCTGGCTGCTAAGTGGGGCCGCTCCTCTGGCCCCCTCCCCTTCCTGGCTTCTCCAGGAAAAGAGCCCAACTGTGCCCCCAGCGGGCGGGCGCGGGCGGCGAGGCAGGCGGCGGGCAGAGCCTGGAGGGCGGCGCGGCAGCCCGCAGCCCCAGACGTGTCCTCTGCTGGCATCTCACAGATTCCTGTTTCAGAGAGCAAAGGAGCCGCCGCCGCCACCCCCACAGGCCTCTGCCGCTCCCCCACACCCCTGCCGTGCGCGAGCAGGCGGAGCAGGGCACTGCGTGGCTCCTCCACTCGCTCCTGAAGCAACACAGCCCAGCGTCTGTGCCCCGGGTCACCCCGTGCCCCTGCCCGCGCGGAGCCAAGCCTCAGCCCCGACTCCGGGCCATGTGTGAGCAGGGTGAGGACCCTCCCGAGGGCAGGACAGCCGGCCAGGCAGGGCGCACCGGGCAGAAGGCAGGGCAGAGAGAGGCGAGTTTGGGGCCAGAGGGTCAAGGCACCAGGACCTTGGGCACGGGCAGCCGAAGAGGAGGGCCCGGTGTGGGCAGGACAGCAGTGCCCAGAGCGAAGTGGTGACTTCCTCGCGGCCAGGCTGGGCTTGGGGCCAGGCGGCCTGCCCCTCGGGGTGGCCTGCCCTCGGGGTGCCGGCCCAGGCGGGGTGCGGAGGGGCGCGGTACTCACTGTTGGACGGAGCCGAGTGCTCGCTGTCATGCCCACCTCGGGCTGAGGCTGGGACTCTGGGGGACTTGGCCGGGGGGCCGGGCCAGCGGGACAGCTGCTGCCGCTGATGTCACGGGGTCATGAGTGAAACCTGAGGACTGGGCCAGTCTTCAGGTGGGAGCCTCAGCCGCACTGGCCGCACCCGGTGCGCTCTGGGCGCCGCCTGGAGCCGCCTGGGCGCGCGCCCACGACCCGGAGCCACACTCGCCCACGCACACGCGCACGCACACTCCCGGGGGCACACGTCCCGGCCCACACGCGCAGTTGCCCTCCCTCGCGTGACAAACGTACGTCAGCTCATTCTGGTACGCACACTTCCTTTCATGCTCATGTTCAGAAACACTCCTGTGGCACACACGCGCTCACACTGGACACACTCGTGTACACGCCCCCGTGTTCACATACACTCTGACACACACCCGTGCACACACATTCCAAGTAACCGTAGGTCCGTTCCTGCGGCGCGTGCGCGCGACCTAACGCGATTTTCGCCGTCAGTGGGCACCCACCTCCCTAAGCACCTCGTCACCCACGTGGAGCACAGACACCGCAGTAAGGAAGCGAAACAGTAAAAAAAAATTAAAAGAAAGATAACAATTCCCGACCTTTACTTGTGGTAAATAAATAATAAAAAACATAACGCACATATGTACATACTTCGAAATGACAGAACTTTTTTTTTTTTTTAATAAATAAACGGGAGATGACGAGGTAACCACGAAACGACGTAGGTCGAGTCCGACGTAACCCGAGGACTGCCTGCACTCACACACACACACATGCTCAGCCTTACACGTAAATCACCTGTCACACAGTCACACAAACGCTTCTGCTCGTGTCCCACCTATGCACACACGTGTACTGCTCACACCTCAGACACGCTCCACACTCACGTCATGCTCGAGCATATGTGTGCATTATTACGTCATGCAGCCCTAGGCACTCTCCCGCCAGATGAACACGAATGCCACGCGCCACGAACACTAGACTTGTATCGAGTGTGCATCTGCGCACACACTCCCACTCCTAGGCAAGCTCACGCGTTCACGCATTTCCACGCATGTTACTTATATCCATGCAGTTGTCTGCCCACATACATCCTCCTGTTCACATGTACAAAGGGACTGGCGGTCACTAGATTTTTATCAAATGTATCCTATCTGTACACTCACACCTACACATCACACACATACACACATCATACCCAAACACACACGTCTCAAGGGTCATTTCTCCACCACCACCACCACCCCCACCCCCACCCCACTGGCTAGCCATCTGTCCCTCGGAGCTTGGGGAGGGGCTCTGGTGGGGGAGGGATGCGGCTGGTTTAGCCCACCTCCCTTCACTCTGGGGCTATGGTGACCCCTAGTGGAGCGACTGTGAAAAGCCCCATCTCACAGCTCTACCACCATTCTGCACAGAATCCCTGGGTGAATCCAGAATCCTTTTCCCGAGTCTCCCCTGCTCATCCCCAAGTCTGTCTTTTCTGGCAGCCAGAGCCCCAGCTGAGCTGAGTCCAGGACAGAGTGGGCTTTGAGAGGGGCCCTAGGAGGCCTGGGGAGGGGTGACCCTCCATCCTGGGGGTGGGCCTAACAGCACCTCTCCACCCAGGGACTCTGTGTGGACACAGCCTCGGCAGGTGGACCTCGTTGGGGGCCAGGCCTGGCTGTGGTTTGAGCATCACCTCACACACTCAGAGGTGTGTCTTCTGGCCAAGGTGGCAGCTTGGCATCGTCTAAGCCGTTTTCCACCCTGCTGTGCTCACTGGCCTGCACTGTCCTGGAGCTGGACTGCTAATGTCATCCAGGGTCTGCTGCTTCTAGCAAACATTTTGTCTCAGATCCCTTCCAAGGGGTCTCCCCAAAGCTGCTCCTTGGGGTCCCTGTCATCTCTCCTGGCCCTGCTGCGGCTCGTTTGCTTTGCTGATGGCCCCTGTCTGGCACCCCTGGCCGCTGTCCCCCTGCTAGCACTCTGCTCCCTTAGGTCCTGGAGGAGAGGTGGCGGGAGGCAGCTGGCATTCCCACTTATGGCTCTGCCGCTTTGGCCTCTGCCTCGCCTCTGCCCAGCGCCCTGCGGGTAAGACTCTTTAGTGAGGGATGGAAGTGCATTATTACGTTATGCACTTGCAGCACGTGGGGGGCAGGGCTGCTGCCTCCGGTTGTCCGGTGTCCACTGCACAATTCTGGGCACCCATCACGCTTGTCGCCATTCTAGCTTCGTGCATTTAAAACGATAATTTTCTAGCAGATGGTAGTGAAACGTCTAGAAGGAGGGGCTAATTTTTCTAATCTGCACAAGGTGTCTTTTGGATTAGGGAATGGGGCTGATTAGAAAACAATGCTGTATGTTAAATATGACTTTTTCTCACAACCACAGAGGGATGAATATCCCTTCTTGTGATAATTCTCCTCCTTCCTTTGGGGAAGGGTCCCTACTCCAAATGTGTGATTCTGGTGGGGCTGCTGCCGCAGGACTGCCACCCTGGCCCGGCCGCAGACAGGGCCATGTTGCCTGGGCTTGGCCAATCCTCTTGGCCACAGCCGTTGGTCCAAAAGCTGAAGGAGGGCCCATCTTAGTCCTCCCGGGACTTACATGTATTGATACAAAAGAAAGTAATCTCACCCGGCTGGCGTGGCTCAGTGGTTGAGTGTTGACCTGTGAACCAGGAGATCATCATTCGATTCCCCGTCAAGGCACATGCCTGGGTTGCGGGCTCAATCCTCAGTGTGGGGCGTGCAGGGGGCAGCCGATCAATGGTTCTCTCTCATCACTGATGTTTCTTTCTCTCTCTCCCTCTCCCTTCCTCTCTGAAATCAATTAAAAAATATATTTTTAAAAAGTAATCTCTCTCTGCTCAGGATCCTCTACACTGAGTGGCCAGATTATTATGATCTCTGAATGCATAATAATCTGGCCACTCAGTATATATATTAGAGGCCCGGTGCATGAATTCATGCATGGGTGGGGTCCGGCCAGCCTGGCCAGGGGGAGAGGACATGGGCAGTTGTCCGGCCTGCCTGCTGGTCGAACTCCTGGTCAAGGGGTCAATTTGCATACTAGCCTTTTATTATATAGGATATACACTGAGTGGCCAGATTATTATGCGTTCAGAGATGTAAGTGGGTCTAGAGTCACTGGAGAAAGTCTGAAGGTGCCTGGGTGTGCCTCCCATCTGCCTGAGGAGGAGGGAGTGAGACCACTGCACAGAGAGGGAGCGACGAGGGAAGAGGGACGTGAAGACACCTTTTGACTCCTGAGCCGGTTAAACGACAAACCAGATCCCCCGCCCCCCCCCCATCTTTCCCTATCGCATGCGCCAGAAAAACACCTTCTCCTTGAGCCATGCAGGCTGAGTCTCAGTTGCCCACAAACAAAGGAATTCTGCAAAACAGAACTACCTTTCAGAAAAACCCACCCCGCTCCACAGGAACTGCCCCCCCGTGCCCTGTCCCAGCCCCGAACCCCAGCCTGACCAGTCAGTTTCTCCCCGGAGTCATTTGGCTGGGGTGATTTTCTGGGAGCTTCAGGAGGTGCTCCCCCATGGTCGCTGGCACCCCAATTCCAAGGATCCAGGGAGGGGCGGGCTCTGAAACGGTCCACAGCCTGATGGCGGCAGACAGGAGTTTGAGGCCGGTCCTCATTACAAGCATCCTGCTGATGCGATCTGTGTGCTTCTCCGTCCCCAGAAGTGCCAGCCGGGGCCTGTTGGACAAAACCCCATGCACACATCTCACAGGATGACCACGATGTGCAGAAGCAGCATCATCAGAGCCTCTAACGACAAAATAAAACCACCACCACAAAAAGGAACTTCACTGTTGTGCTTTCAAGGCTCCTTCACCATGCCCAGGCATTCAACTCCTTCCCTCCAACCCTCACAGTCTAGCTCCTTCCTTTGTGCCTCTTGAGGGACTGAGCCCAAGCAAAGGGCCCCGCTGGGTCATCTCTGCTGGGTGCGTCCTCACAGGTACCGAGAGAAGCAGGGAAGTTTCCACGGGAATTCTTAGGCGTGGCCCTTTTCTCTGCTTTTCTGGGGGAGTAAGGCGGGAGCTCATTTCCCAGTCCCGTCAATTCCCTTGATTTTACATACACATTAATAGACCTGCGGTAACGTTCAATGTTCACCTCTTAAAAATAACACTGCGATGAACACATTTGATGAGTGATCTTTTTCCATGTTTAGCTTAGTCCCAGGAACAGATTGTTACCAAGGCAACAGGGAGGACTGTGGGTACATATTATCTTGGGAAACTAAAAACAAAATCCGCCAAAACAAACAAACAAAAAAACCACATACACAAACAAGAGAAAAGGTGAAAAGGAAATAGGTGGAGTGGTCCACGGCTCAAAGGAAAGAACAGTAGGCGGGGCACATAGCGGCACACACCCCTCCACGGTTGGGCTGATGCTGGATCTTCCACAAGCAAAATAGCTCTGGCAGAGAAGTGCGTAGCTTTTCCTTTCTTCAAACAGCAAATGCTTCCATTTCCTCTGACCAAGAACTCTTGATTGAATAGAAGCGGGATCGTTTAGTTCAGCCCTGTCTTCCAAAGCACAAGATTCGCGTAGGGTTCACGGGCAATCTTCTATCGGAGGTATTGAACCGTCATCCCTTCCTGCCAGTCTCCCTCAGTCACCTCCAGCCTGCTCTGGGCTCCCTTTAGAGCAGTGGTTCTCAACCTTTCTAATGCCGCTACCCTTTAATACAGTTCCTCATGTTGTGGTGACCCCCAACCATAAAATTATTTTCGTTCACCACAACATGAGGAACTGTATTAAAGGGCTGTGGCATTAGAAAGGTTGAGAACCACTGCTTTAGAGGAAGGAGGGTGATGGCCTCCTTGCTGGCCTCCCTGCCCCCAGTTTGCCTCAGTTGAATTCATTGACCACTGTATTCCTAGACCAATTTTCTTTAATGTTGATTGCAGTGTTTCACTTCACCAAACACACATTTATCCTAGAGCTACTAAAAAAGCTTTTGCCTGGCCTTTCCAGCAGCCTGGGGGCAGACAGGGAGAGAGTGGGAGGCTGGAGGCTTAGTTTGGATCCCCCCAAAGGCCAGGATTTGGGAGCATGCAGTTTATTTGGAAGGAAGTCTCAGGAAGCACTGCGAGGGAGTGGAGAAGTGACGGGAAGAGGAGCAAAGCCAATAGGCTGTGCGTATGTGAGCGGGCTGTCCCTGGGACAACTGGGGCGCTGTGGCGAGCCGGCACGGCCATGGCATACTCAGCCCCACGATGGGTGCCCTATGTGCCACACAAGCTCAGCCAGGTTCGGTGACCCTGAGAGGGGGCAGTGAAGGACTGAGAAAAGACAGACAGGAGAAGAAAGCTGGGTCTGGGTGGGACACTGTCCTCTCCGATGGAGAGTCTCTCTGATGGAGAGCTAGTGACAGTGCCACAGCCTGTAAGCCGTCTCTTTATTTTATAGCCAGATTCCACGAGGCAAAGTAAGGGCGTGGTTACAACGTTCTCGTGGGTTTCGATCCTACTCAATGACATGCACCTGACTTCTATCAAGCCCACATCACTCAGGCACATGGGGCCACGTGTTCCAACCATAGGTTCAAGCTCACAACTACAGCTGTTGGCTATAATTGTGCTGCGAGGGCTTTGCCCCCCAAGCTAGGACTTGCACATTGCGATGAGAGGACTGTGCCCTCTCATTAGTCCGAGGCTTGAACCTGTCCAAACACTGTAGCCGCTCTCCACAGGGTGCAAGGCCACGGGGAGCGCTGAGAGAGTGTGGGGAGGACCCCTCAGAGTTGCTCTACTGAGGCCAGGAGGCTGGGGAGCTTACTATCAACTCCTGTCCCTTCATGCTTCAGTGCTGCTCCTGGGACAACCTCAGGATGCTTCCCTGGGTCCAGAAAATGGCCCAGGTGGAGACGGTAGGTGAGTGCAGGGACCAAGGAGGCCTTGGAGGTGGCTGGGAGGTGTGGTCAGGCCCTGACAGCAACTCCGTAGTTGCTTCTCTCTCTTCCCTCTCCCTGTCTCTGTATCTTTTCTGTCTCTCTTTTCCCTCCCTCTCTTCCTCCCTCCTTGCCTCCCTCTCTCTCTGCGCGCGCGCGCACACACACACACACACACAGATATGTACCTGTGATCTTAAAAATAGAAATAAGATCTTACTATGCTTATTGATTGTTTTCTCAACTCTTTTGGACATCATTCCACATCAATACAGGGTGTCCCCCCAAAATGTATACACACTTTGAATAGTTAATTCCAATGGGTTAAATCTAAAAAGAACGAGCCATTGGAATTAATAAGTATTCAAAGTGTGTACACACTTCTTTGGGACACCCCATGGACACATTCTATACCAAGCATGTCAAACTCACAGGCTAACACAGGCCAAATACACAAGGTTTAAGTTTATATGGGCCGCAAAAAAAACAAAAGCTTCAATTTTCATAGAAACGTAGGTTATTTCAATAGAGACATGCTGAATACAAAGGGCTGAAATAAATGAGTCATCGTTAACATGAAATAACAGAACATTTTAATAAAAATTAATATTTTTCTTAAACATTAAGTTACCAGACACTGAATAACTACACAAATTAATAAGCGTGACGCAAATAAACCTATTTTTCTTGTTCTCTGAAAGCGAAATATTTCCTGTTGCACACACCAAACAAGTCAGCCCAAGACTAATGATGTGGCCATCGGCTGCTAAAATATTCGCTGCTAGTATTAGTGGAGAGAAATGGTGCACCTGCGTGTAAGGCGCGGAAGGGAAATGAGTGCAACACGATCATAGTCGTCAGTCATTAGCGAACGCTGTAGTTCGTTAATCGTTATGTGTAACAGGATACTGTAAAAATTAAGTTATGGAATTTTTATTAAAACGTTTCTTACATACCATTATGTTGGCTGGCCACAAAAATGTTCATTGTGGGCAGCATGCAGCCCGCAAGCTGGACATGCTTGTTCTATACCAACACTGTCACTGACCGAGCTGTATTCCATTGGGAAGATACCCCATCAGACATTGTTCTCTCTAATCCTGGTGGACATAAGCAAAGATGTGAGGAACCAGATGAATCTTCCTAAAACCTGGCTGTGTGCACGTGGCCCCCTTATTTCTCCCGTGCTCAAATCCCACCGAGAGCTCTCCATTACCCACACGGTGAATCCTAAATCCCATAACCAGGCCCTGGAGCCTGACCTGTCTTGGCCTGGGCTGCTGGGACCTCCCGCTGCCCAGCTCCTCCCGCTCAGTCAGACAGTTAGACTCACTGGATCATCAAGGCCCTGCCCACTCCTGCACCTGCACCTTTGCTCAGGCAGGGTCCCCAGCCCGGGTGCCCTCTCCACCCACACTACTTGGCCCCATCCCAGGGGTCTCCCGCTCCCTCAGAACTCATCCCTCAGTGATGAGTCCTCTCTCTTCAGGATCCACGGGTGACTTTGCCCCTCCCCCGCCCGCCCACCCATGAAAAGAGAGCAAAGATACAGTCTTGTATCTTTGCTCTCTTTTCATGGGTGGGTCTTCACAGGAGACTACTCTACTGTGTCCCCGTGTTCAGAAGGGTGCCTTGCACACACAGGCACCTCCTCGGTTGAGGCAGCTGATGGTGAGCTCAAGGACTGGTGTGTCTTTCTCCCTGGAAGAGGGTGGAGAGGGAAAGGTGCCCTCCCACTCACCAGGCCTGTGACCACAGTGCCCCATCTCTGTTTGTTGATGGCCGTTGAAGCCATTAGATCCACAAGGGCAGCGAATGTGCTGTCCACAGACACCCCCTCCCCCCCCTTCCCTGGAGACAGGGACTGAAGCTCAAAGGAGGAGGTGGAACCGGTCTTTCTGATTTTAGACGCCAGGACTGCCGGGAAGGGCTGCTGAACAGACGTGGGGGGTGGGGGCAGGGCTATCCACGGGGTGCTAATCCCAGCTTCCTGTCCTGATTTTCCTTGACTGCTGCTCAGGGCCGATCTTACGAAGTTCACAGCTACCGAAATAGATCTCTCCTCTCACCTGTTCTTGAGCAAAGAAGACCTTGGTAACTTCCTGTCAAAGAATGCACGCTTTGGTAATTTTTCCAGGATGAGGGACAAGAATGGGCCCTGCTGCTGAACTCCCAGCTTCTCAACGCCTTGGCCAAGGAGCAGGGCGCAGACAGCTACAAGGGGAAGGGGGTGGGGGTAGGGGTGGGTCAGGGGCCAGCTACCTGTTTCCGGCCAGGGGCCAGCCTTTTCTGTGAACTTGGTTGGTGTTTGCTTCCATGGTCTGCGCCAGAAACCACCCATGGCCCAAGGATGCCCCTCTGACTCAGAGTGACAAACAGCAGATCCTCTGCCCACCTCATCCCCCCTCCCCTCGTCCCTGGCTGATCCTACAGAACTCTCTATTCCTGCTTCACTCATCATCTTAGTCAAGGGGACCGGAAAACCAAGTGTCTTGAGTTAGGGCCGGCCTCTCCAGCCGCTCATTCACTCACCAAACACAAGCCCCCAGGTCAGGGGCTGGGGGTGTGTAAGGGTCTGGAGTTACAGGGAGGAATAAAACGTGATACCCAGCTCCGGTGCAGGGGGCTTGGAGGTGGACATTCGGGCTTCTTGCGGGGAAGGGTCCTAGGGACCTTGGAGAAAGGAGAGCTGAAGGCAGCGACTTAGGCAAACGCCCCAGGCTTCCGGAGCGGATGGGGCGGGACCTGCTCTCGCCAGGGAGGAGACATTGGCGTCGCGTCGCCAAGGTAACCCTGACCTAAGGAAGCCGGCAATGGCCTCTGGGACTGGAGGGCGCTGGGGCCATCCCCTACTGCAAAGTGCAGCCCCCATGGTGAGGGCTGAGCCAGGGAGCAGAGCTTGCCTTTACCGGGAGGCCTGGGGGCGATGGCAGAGTTGGGGAGCGGTCACGGGGTGGGCGGGCGGGGGAGGGGTAAGAACCGTGGAGGGGGTGGTGGGGAATGAGATGAGGAGAGCGACCCCAGCTGGAGAGGAAGAGACTTGGCAGAGAGCGGGATGCCAAAGGGGCGCTGAGGGGAGTTAGTGGCCCCTGCAGGGTTAGGGAGGCAAGGGGGGGAGGGGGGAGGCACGGTGCATGCGGGGGGCGGGAGGGGTTGGACCCCCCAATCCCTTCTCCGCTTAGCCTGGCTGAGTCACCCCTTTCCCCAGCCCTGGGTGACGGTCCTGCAGCCCATCCCGTGGGTCGTCCCACCGCCGCCACCCCCGCAGCCAGGACGTGTGAAGGAAGGTGAGACGCCCTCCTGCCCCTTGTACCTCCCTCTACCCTGCACCTGTCTGGGCATTGAGGCTGCTTCACCAACCCTTCTGTGCCCCAGAGCTGGGTGTCCGGGAAAAGGCCCTGGGGTGGGGGCAGAGGGCTGGGGTGCAGGCAGAGGGCTGGGGTGGGGGCAGAGGGCTGGGGGCCGTGCTGCTGAAGCTCCATCCCCTAGACCTGATGGAGCTGCTGCTGCTGCAGAACGCACAGATGCACCAGCTGATCCTGGGTCGCCTGGTGGCAGCAGCACTCAACCCCTGGCCCGCCTTCTCTGGCCCCCAGGTGCGAGGCTCGGAGTGGGTGGGGGGGTGCCCACCTGCAGGTCCCGGGTTGGGGATCCATCTGCGGGATCCCCTTGAGAGAAAGGACCAGGTGAAAGGAGCAGGAAGTCAGCCCACACCTATCTGACTGGGTCTGTTTGGCACCGATTATGTGCCAGGCCTTGTTCCAGTCTCCATGGATTGGGGGTGGGGGTCCCTAATCTAGACCGCGCAGGCCTTGTTTTCAAGGAGGCATCCCTGCCGTGTGTCCCTCCCTGGACTGCAGGCCCAGGAGGACGGGCGCCATCGCACCTGGACCTGCAGGTGCCTGGTACTCAGGGGCTGATGTTTGCTGAGGAGCCAGTGAATAAATGAATGACCACGAACAGCAGGCAACTGTGGCTGTGCCGGCGCAGGAGGGGTGCCCTGCCTACGTGCCCACCTGGCTGGGGCATGAGGAAAGGCTCCGTGGAGGGGCAGGTGGCCTTAGCACCCGCCTTTGACAGCCACATGGGATTTTGATGGTTGGAGGTGAGGGTGTGTCCACCACCAGGCTGGCAGAGCCCTGCAGCGGCCCTGAGAGGAGTGGCTCCAGGGCCTGGGGCAGGCCAGGGGCAGCTTCCTGGCCCCCACCCCCGCTCTGGAGTCAAGCCTGGACTCGTCCAGTCCCTGCTCGCCTCTTCTTAGCTGGGTGACCTTAGCCCAGCTGCTCAAGCTCTTCAAGCCTCAGGTTTCCCACCCGCAAAATGTCCCCAAAGTGCCTGCTTGCAGGTAGCAAATAGCAATAACCATTTGATGATGCGTATCTGGAAAACTAATTTAGAGACACAGAGGAGTGGGGGTGGGAGAGCCTGATCCTGTGTCACCATCTCCCCTCCCCTCTCGCACAACCCCCAGGTCCACATGGAGGGTCCGAAGGAGGAGAGTGAGGAGGAAGAGGAGCTGGAATCCCAGGAGGAAGGGCCTCTGGTGTTCCACCACCACTACCTGCCCTGCCCGACGCCCGCTCTGGGCTTCCTGCCACCCTGGCCAGCGCCTTTCCTCCCCCCTCCCCCACACCAGCCCCCCTTGCAGGATGCACCCAGGATCCAGCAGCGCCCTCCTGCCAGGAAAAGGGGGGTGTAAGTGAGGCGGAGGTCTGGGCACTGCCAGGCCCTGCTCTGGCTGGGCTGGAAGAGCTGTCTTGGGGCTGGGGGTGGGTGGCGATCGTTGTGGGTCAAACCGCAGAGGACACTTCTGATGGGGGCATTTCTTTTCTCATCCCCATCTCAGGAGAGCCGTGCCCCCACCCCCACCCCCCAGTGCCACAGGGACTGTGGGTGCGGATGTACCCCCGGCTTCAGGTAGGGGCAGGGTGTGTGGGCAGCAGGGTCCAGGCCTAGGGATGGGTCAGGAGGCTAGGAGGGTCGTATTTCCCTGAGGGCAGGGGTACTGTCACTGCTGCAGGCAACTAGCCTGTCCCCTTCCCTTTCCCTCCTTGGGGTCCACTGAGGCAGGAGGGAGTCAAGATGAGGGTGCTGTCTCCCCCCACCCAGATTACTATGATGCTGAGAGCTTACTATGAAGACAGACGCTGGCCCAGGGACCCACACCAGCTGCACTGCGAAGCTGGATACAGGCCCCCAAGGGCCCCTCTGGTGCTCAAAGCCACGCCCGATAGCCCTTCTTTGCCTCAATCCCAACCAGGCCCTCCCCTCCAGGGTGAATCAGTCTCCTCTCCTTCCCATTAAGACCTTGAACCAGCCGATCTCTTATCTGGAGTAAGCTCATTAGGTTTTTCACTGTTTAAGACCCGGAACCCACATGAACACCCAACTCTGCCCCACTGTTTGCTTCCCGGGCAAGGGGGAGGCTGGGAACCAGAGCCCCACCCAGACCTCAGTCCCTCACCCCTCTCTCTGGGAAGGCCAGGGCTGCGGGTCTCAGCTTGGCCTAATAATAGAGCAGGCGGCAAGAGAAGACTGATTTTGTTATCCACAGCTTTGTAAAGGCCAAGATGCGGAAGAGTCCTGCTTGGGAGGGTCCTGGAGCTGAGCCAGACCCTTGGGGCCCCCACCCTCCACCTCACCCCAGGAAGCTGGCTCTGTTGGCCATGTCCTGCTCTGACAGGGAGTGGCCCGCATTTCCGAGGGCCATGTGGGAACAGAGTGTCTCTGCCCTACCAGGCCAGGGTAGACCTCCCCACCCTACCTAGGAGGCACTTGTCACTCGGCCCGATGAGGGTGGGTGCCTGGTGTCTAGGCTGGTCAGCATGGGGGCGCCCCAGGGCTGGGCTGGCCCGAGGCCACTGTGAAGCAGAGGGTGGAGGGACACTGAGGAGGCATCTAGGGAGAGAAGTGTAGGCCCGATGAGTCACCTTCCCGGCCATCGAGTACTCTCCCAGGAGGAGATGTGAGGCACAGGGTTAAGTCCAGGTGTTAATATTCAGACTCAAAAAGGAAATGTCCCCAAAGTCCTCGGCTGCTTGTCACTGTCCTTCTGCCATGGCCGGGCCACGGGCCACATCCCTGAGAGCCACACTGAATTCCAGTGGCTGCCGTGGCAGTGGCCACGTCCCCCACGCAGGCTATGCCCGGTAGGAGCGTCTCAGTCTCCTCCAAGCTGCTTGTACCCCGTAATTGCCCCTCCGCCTCTGGTGCCACTGCTGGCCGAAGACAAAGCACAGCAGGACGGACGCCACAAACAGGAGCAGCAGCACCGACACAACTGCGATGATGATGACCATCTGGTTGTCCGGCATCGGCTCTAGGGGAGAGGGGGGAGGAGGCAGTGGTCTGAGAAGGCCTCCGGGCCTTGTATGCACATATGCACAACCCATGCCCGCAGAGAGTGGGGTGGTGAGGGCTGGGGGGGCAGCGAGAGGGGGCTGAAGAGGGTCGATGGGGGGAAAAGGAGACACATGTAATACTTTCAACAACAAAGATTAAAAAAAAAAAAAAAAGAAGTGCTCTGGTCCTAGGTGCCAGGGCCCAAGGGGGAGCAAGATCCACCCCCATCCATCCTGCAGTCACCCCGTGTCACAGGGATGAGTGACAAATGGTGTACTAACTAGGGGAAAGGTAAGCTGGGGTCCAGGCTACCAGCCAGGCCTCGGTGAGGCTGTTAAGGACAGCGTGTGGCATCTGGACACCATAGTCTGGACAGTGCATGCCAACCCCTCCCTGGGCAGAGCTGAGTGAGTTGCTACCAAACTCTCTGAAGACGGGGGACACCTGCCATCAAGAGTCACAGAGCCGCCCTGGCTGGTGTAGATGAGCACGGAAGGGTGTGGGTTTGATTCCCCGTCGGGTCGGGGTGTGTGCGCGGGAGGCAACCAATAAATGTGTCTCTCTCATGTCAATGTTTCTCTCTCTCTCCCCTTCCCCCCCTCTCTCCCGCTCTTTCTAAAATCATTGGAAAATATCCTCAGGTGGGGACTAACAGTAACAAAAAGAATCAAAGAACAGTGGAGTTCTAGAAGACCTGAGGGGTCAGTTAGGTCAAACTTTTCATTGTAGAGAGGAGCCAGAGAGAGGAGGTTGACTTGGTCAAGGTCACACAGCTCACTGATGGCCAAGCAACTAGTCCAGGTCCACGCTGGGGGCTTGGAGAGAGCTTCAGGGAGGAGGAAGCATAAGAGGGACCCCTCAGGATCAGGTGTGGGGCCCCTGGTGCCTACCCCTGGAGCTGGCAGAGAGTGGGCTAAGGTTCTGACTTCCCTAAGGGCCTAACGTGAATGTGGCGCCCTTCCCCGCTTCCCCGGGGCAGGCGGGGGGCCTCCTCCTCACCATGGATCTCAAGCACCTGGGGCTCCGAGGTTCTTTGGATGAAGCCCCCACCACGAGGCCGCAGGTCCAGCTCAGCCAGGCAGGAGAAGTTGTGGCGACCGTCTTCCTTGTGAGCCGTGCTGTTGTGTGAGATCATGGCTTCTTGTGGGGCAGCTGTTGCCCCCTCAAAGGTCTGCGTGTGCAGGGGCTCCTGGCCACGGAGCAGGGTGAGGGTGAGGCTCTCAAGGGGTGCCACCGCAGGCACCCTGCACTCAATGGTGAAGGCTTTGCCCACCGTCACCCAAGTGGGCTGCAGCTTCAGCAGCACTTGCTCTGGGGGGTCTGCAGGGGAGAAAGTGGGGAGGTTGGGGGCACAGTTCCAGCAGGCCCACCCAGCCAAGAGCACCCCCTATCAGCACCTTGTTCTCAGGTCCCTGGCTGGACTTGTGGTCTAGAGTGTAAGAGAGGAAGAAGGAAGCAGTTTAGGGTGAAGGGGGTGCTGGGTGGTAGTTTTACGAACATGATGGTTTCTGCAGTGGACAAGAATGGAGGTGGTCAGCTGTCTCCAAAGAGAGGATCAGAAACTGCAGACAACAAGAAAGATAGAAATGTTTGCATCTGTCTCCTTCCTCTCCAGAATTTAAAAAATTAAACAGTTGGGTAATTATGTTCAGAGAGACTTAGAAGGGAGTGCTCACTGGGACTAGGCATGAACTGTGAGTTCTCACTTAAGAGGTGGGGGCCAACGTCAGACCTGCCTTAGTTCTCTAGGGTCAGGTTCACAGCCACCTCAATCCCTTATCAAATGGAGCCCTCAGTGTGGCCCACATTTCCCTCTGAGTCAGACATTTCGCCTCAATCACACCAGGATAATATGTTGGATCTAGGGCATCCTTTATTTGATCCATTAATAGGGAGGATCCAAGCAATACCCTCAGTGCCGAGATGTTGGGAGAATCCCGGCCTATCCAGGCCTCCATGGCCGTGGGCAGGTGTGTGTGTGATGGTCCCACATTTGCTGAGGGCCCTCAAGGAAAGAGAAAAGCACCTGGGGACTCCTCAACCTCCCCTGGAGAGTGTGCAGCCCTCCTGCTGGTACCCCACCACTTGTCACGGGATATGGGGTATTCCACGGACGGGGCTGCTGCTGCGCTGGGAGGAGGCTGGGAGCACTGTGATCGCCCTCTCCTGAGCAAGCCTCAGAGGCGGGGTTGCCAGCAGGCCCAAGGAGGCCAGAAGGGTGGGAGCAGACTCTGAGCCCACGGCCTCGGCCTCGGCACTGCTCCTCGTCAGCCCAGGAAGGAGCCCGGGGTGGGGCAGAGCACTCAAGAGCACGCTCTGTGCCAGGGGAGGAGGGCCCTGCGAGAGGCACTCACGGAACACGGTGATGCTGACGTTCCTAAGCATCTGCTTCCCAGAGCAGGTGAAGTGGCAATAGACGACCATGTCCTTGGAGACGTTGGAGACCCTATGTAGCACCCACTGAGGCTGCTTGTCCAGCAGAATCTTGCTCAGGGTGGTCTCCAAGCCACTGATAGTCGGCTTCGGACAGCTGGTACTACAGTTGATCTCAGAGGATGCACCATGCTTCACCACCAGCTGCTCTGGCGACGCGTATACCTGGAACGCCACCTCACCAGACCCTGGAAGACCGGAAACTCTGGGCAGCAGATGTCCCCGCTGTCCTGCCCAGTGAGCTGCCCAATCTGATTGAGGGGGAGGAGCCAAAGAAGAAAGGCCAGGGATGGTCCCTCTGCTCCTAGACCCTTGACCCTTGTTCAGGCCTCGTGGGTTGTCTCCCGGCCTCTGGGTGCCCCTCCTCCAGCCTGTCACTGCCAGACAGTTAAGTCTTCTTCATGCACTTCTCTCTCCACGGAGGGGGATCACATTCAACCTTCAAGGCCCAGCCCTAATGTGCCCTCTGTCCTCCATGAAGGCTTCTCTGAGATGGAGGTGGACTGTGGCCCAGGATTCAACCCATCCCTCCCTCTTTCCTTTCTCCCTCAAATACTTGTTGAATACCTGCTATGTGCCAAGTACAGTTCCAGGCTCTGCAGGAGTGAACAAAGCAGACCAAACCCTGCCTTTACAGCACTCACATTCTAGTGAAGAAAACAGATCACAATAACCAGACATCCAGCCCATTGGATGGTGGTGAGTGCCTGGGAAAGGAAACAGGGGGGTGTATGTGTAGTTGCGGGGGGTGCATGTTAGCACAGGCCTCACTGAAGTAACAACATTTGAGCAAAGACATGAGGGAGGTGGGGGTGAGCCCTGCAGATATCTGGGGGAGTATTCCAAGGAGACGCCTGGGTCGGGAGTGGGTGTGCTGTGTCTGCGGAACAGGGAGGTGTCAGGATGCTCTAGCTCAGTGAGGAAAAATGCAGGGGAAGTGGAGGTCAGAAAGGAAATGGGACCATCTCGCCAATGGCCCGGGATTGTCCCAGTGATTCACATTCGTACGGACCCTCCCTTAGCCATGTTGGAGCTTCTAGAAGGCAGGGCCCTGTTCCCCACTGTGTCCTGTGTGTGACAGACTCAGGAAGTATTTGATGCGTGGAGACTGAGCCCTCAGCACTCACCTCTCTCTCAGCAATGACCAGGAAGGCCCTCGATCCCAACCAGCTGGGCCCAGCCTGGGTCCTGTGCTACCGCCATGTCCCCAGGCAGCCCCCAGATGGCAGAATATAATGAAGTGGCAAGAGACAGGCTTTGCAGGTACATCAAGCTGGATTTGAATCCTGAGTTCACCATGTGACAGCTATGTGACCTTAGGCAAGGTGCTTGCTCTCTCTGAGCCTCAGTTTTTTCATCTGTGAAATGGGCTAGTAACTCCTTTCCCAAAGTTGTTGTGACGGTTCAATGAGATAGCACTTTAAAAGCACCTGGCAGGTTGTCCAAAACAGGCTGCGTGGTACCTGGTGGTATTTTCCCTGACAGTCCCCTTGACCCACTGGGAGGGGTTTCACTTGCGCTCTGAGAATAGCCAGAAGGGCGAGGCCCTCTGCTACCCTCTTCTGTCCCCTAGGCCGCATCTGAAGACCAGCTAGGGGACAGAAGAGGGTAGCAGAGGGCATGTCTTCACCTTCTCTTGAACCCCAGCATCCTTCACCTCCTGAGGCCCACACTCAGCCCACCATTTAGTTTCCATGACCTGCCACATCCACACGCCGTGAAGCTGTGGTGCTATTCAACCTGGTGTCCAAAAGGCCAGGAGCCTCGCCTGCTGCCCAGGGTCACAGGGAAGCTAGGTTTCCATAGCATCCAGTATCCACGGCTGGGGCCACTATGTCAAAGCCTCGGAGACTTCAGGGCTAGCACCCCGCCCCTAAAACCAGGGGAGCAGGCAGCCCGCCCTCTGGGTTGGCACAGGCCAAGTCAGGAACCCCAGGCACTGGCTCACCTGGGCAGAAGAGCAGAGCAAGAAGAGCTGCGGGCAGGCCCCAGCAACAGAAAGGGGACATCTCAAATGGCATCCACGGGCTGGCAGCCGAGGGGGCCTGCAGAGACAGCGTGGGGTCAGGGAGGGTGGCCCGGAGTCCAGCGGAGCCGCCAGCCTTTTGTAAGCTGGTGATTGCATTTCCTCTCATTATCTGAGCAGCTCTTGGGAAACCACGTGGAAGGCGGCTTCCTCTGCCTGGGCTGCAAGAGTCCAGGCCGAGGAAGGTGGGAGCTGCTGCTGAGCGGGGCCACAACCTGACCCTTGGGCATGCTCAGTTTAGAGGGATGAGTGCCCACACAGGATTCTGGTGTGCTCTGTGGGCACAGAAGACTGTGATGACTACAAGTCCCAGATCTGGAGAACCCCAAATCTCACGGGACACACTGTTGGGGTCCCCTCTGGGAAGAAAATATCCTAAGTCAGGACCTGTCCAGAACAGGATCACCCTAGCAACACTGATAAAGAGCTGGGCTTTTCTAGGGAAACGTGGGTGGGAATTAGAGGCACTCCAGCTAACAGCCCAGCACAAATCTACTTAGACCTTCACACCCGAATAGCTTTCAGCCTTGATCTGTCCCTACTCAGCCGATACAGGGACGGTCTGAGGCCAGAGCCTTAGGAAATTTCCCAGCCCCGGCAGCCCAGGCACAGACAGAGGTTATGGGATCAGTCTGACTGTAGCCCAAATCCCCAAATCCTCAGCCTCCATTTCCAGACCTGGCTTGCGGGGTTTCCCCTCCCCGTCCAGGTGGGGAGCGGAGGTCTGGGGTTAGGGTCTGACAAGCTGCAGTGTGTTTCCTGGAAGCTTTGTCACCTGTTGTGGGATCCTCAGACGCAGTGAGCAGGTGAGGGGGATTCCAATGGTGGGGAGGGTCTTGCCGGGAGGCTTTGGGTCCTGACACATCTAGCCTTCTATTGCTCCAGTTGTGGCCAGGAGGCCCGGGGGCCAGCTGGCCTGGGAGAGACAGGACAGCAGCAGGCTTCCTTGCTTTCTCAGCCAACCACCCCTGCTCCCCCTCCTCACCCCCCCGCCCGCCCCGCCCGCAGATGGGGCCTTGCCAAAGGGATGGCCCAGCATTTTCAGGGCTCAGGCCAAACCTTCCTGGGTTGGGAGGGCAGGGAGAGGCCATGCCTTTCTCTTTGGTTGCTGTTACTAGAGTATGTGGCTGTCGAGGGCAGCCCTTGTCAGCAGGGACCTGGGGAAGCCCGCGACAGGCCGCTCGCTGGGACTTGGAATGATACAGAAAGAAGATGGAGAAGAGAGAGCGGAACTGAACTCCAGCCCACGGTGCAGCTGCAGGAAACACTCCTCCAATCCAAGCTAGAGGCTGAGGGGGCACCCCAGGGGATCAGACAATGGGCCCTGCTGTGGTGGGGGCTCTGTGGTCTCCACTGGGTCCGAATAATAATAACAATAACTACAAAAATAATCACACCAGTAATACAATAAAGTGAACATTTACTGACTGCCGGTCACAAGCACTCTACAAATATTAACTAATTCATCTTCCAACTCTACAAAGTAGGTACTGTTACTGTCCCCATCTTACAGATGGGGAAACTGAGTCACAGTTGGGGCAAACCAGGCCTGTGCGCATGGCTTTGTTAGACATGTGTACTGCATTCTGAGAGCTTACATGTCAGTCTCCCCTCCCTCACAGATGGCCTTTCCATCTATGAGGGCAGAAGCTATAGCCACCAGGAAGTGACACCGCCTAGCACACAGTAGGTCTTAATAACTGTTCAGTCAGTAGATGGATGGATGGGTGGATTAGCAAATGAATGAAAGACAGTCTTAATAAACAACCCAAACGATGATTCTTGTGGGCCCACTTAGCATATCTTTCTCCTTCTGCTGCCCCCCAGGCTACATCTGGGCTATAAACTGGGACAACCAGGGTCCCATGATCATTACAAATCCTTGGATTTTTAATGTGATTCAGGCTGATTCCCTCGGAAACCACAATTTTCGATGTGACGAGCCAATGGGCGTGACCCGGATCTTGACACAGGAGTATGGAATGGTTGAAAGTCAAAGGATGGAAAAAGACAGCCCAAGCAAACAGTAACCAGGAGAAAGCCAGGAAAGCTCCACGGATATCGGACATAGAGGACTTTTACGATAAAAATACTTACTAGGAACAGGGTAAGAGCCTAAATGAAAAGGTCAGTTCACCAGGAAGTTATGATAATTCTAAACCTGTAAGCATCTAGCTTCAAAGAACTACAAAGAGATAAAACCACCATCAAAGCAAGAGATTTTAATACACTTCTTTCAACTATGAATAATGAAGCAGACCAAAAAAAAAATCAGTAAATGAACAGAAGAGCTGAAACAATTTAAAAGCTTGATAGGTACCTATAAATCAGAGAATACAATTTTTTTAAAAGGTTAGTTTTAAAATTCCATATATTTGGTAATGTAAAAACATGCCCTAAATAACCCAGGGGTCAAAGGAAAAAAAAGGGTTATAACACATTTAAAAAGATTTAGAACTGAATAGTAATGAAAAAACATATATAAAAATTTATGGGATGCATCAAACATGATTCTTAGAGGAAAATTTATATCTCAAATGCTTGTACTAAAAAATAGTCTGAAATAAGCATTCAACTTAAGTAAGTAGTCAATAAGTTAGAAAAAGAAACAAAGTAAACCCAAAAGTAAACTCAAAGAGAATAATGAGCAGAAATCAATAAACTAGGAAACAAAGCAGACAGGATGGATAATGCCAAAGTAGACAGGATGGATAATGCTCTTGAGAAAACGAATAGAATGGGCATATCTATTTATAAACAAAAGAAGGCATAAGTAAACATTATTAGGAATGAAAACAGAAACATTACAAGGTTAAAAAGAAGACATTCCAGCCCAGTGGCGTGGCTCAGCGGTTGAGCGTCAACCTATAAATCAGAAGATCATGGTTCAATTCCTGGTGAGGGTACATGCCCGGGTTGGGTGGATCACTCCCCAGTGTGGGATGTGCAGAATGCAGCCAGTTGATGATTCTCTCCCATCATTGATGTTTCTGTCTTTCTCTCCCTCTTCCTTCCTCTCTCAAATCAATAAAAAAATATTTTTTTAAAAAAAGAAGACGTTACAAATTCACAGAAAAAGAAAGTAGAACGGTGGTTGCCAGGGCCTGGTGAGCCGTGTGATGGGTAGAGTTTCCGTTTTGTATGAGAAAATGCGAGATTAGTTGCAAAAAAATGCATGTACTTACCACAACCAACTATTGCTATCAGACAAAGAGGATTTTTAGGATAAAGATATTATTAGTGATAAAATGGCTGCCTAAATTAAAGGATCAATTCACCAGAAAGTTTTAATAGTTCTAAATGTGTGAGCATCTATCTTGAAAAAAACTACAAAGAGGTCAAACCACCAGCATAGCAAGATAGTTTACTACACACGTCTCGACTATGGATAAAGAAGCACACCAAAAAATGGTGAAGATGGTACATTTTGTATTACGTGAATTTTACCCCAGTTAAAAATGACTATAAATAATTTAGGCCAAGAAGTTTAAAACAAAATAGAGTAGGCATGCACACGTGATAAAGCACTAAGAAGATCGGGAAGGTGGTTACATCTGGGTGGGAGTCGAGGAACGCACAGGTAGATGCAAGATTTAGGAACATTTCATCCCTGTGTTGAGTGTTGGGTTCAGGCCTGTCCATACTACCCTGCTGTATATAATGTACACGCATGCTACATATGTTACATTATGTGCCACACATAACATGTTACTAAAAGGATGCCAGGAGAAAAGATAAATTCCCACATGTCTAGACAGAAGAGGAGGCTCTATGGGAATGGGAGGGAAGTCCCCTCTCACGGAGGAGGGAGGATTTCACTGGGATTCATCATAAACCCCAGATGCAAGCCTCAGAGGTTGGGGACTGTCCCTTCCCAAGCTCCGGCCCAGCTCAGATGGCCCAGGGCATACCCCCGTGGGCCCCTGGACCAGAAGGCAGCCCTGCAGCTCTAAATCTGTCACCCGGACAGAGCAGGAGAGGAAGCAAGAGGACAAAAACAGGAAACAACCACAAAGCATGGCTCATGAACTCAGAGAGCAGACAGGAGCTCCGTGGGGCTGGGGACCTCTGGGATCTCCAGCCTCCTCCCCCAACCCCGTGCTTGGGGTGTGTGTGTGGGGGGAGGGGGCACGAAGGTCCAGGGAGGGGAGGGATTGAAACTCAGGCTTTGATGCTCCATCCCAACTCCCTTCCACTCTGCCAAAGGGAGGTGAGAAGCGTGGCCTTACCTGTCATCTGCTGGATGGAGTGAGCGATGGGGAAGGAGGGGTGGCCAGGGGTCCAGTGCGCCCTGAGAAGTGGAAGCGGCATGAGATGCTGCTGCTGGGTGCCTGGTGTCTTGGGTTCTGACGTGTTAATTCAGGTTTCTCCCTTCCTTCCACCCAGAAGTCACGTGCTTCCTGTGCCTGATTCTCATCTCTCGTTAAATCGCTTTCAGTCTGCTCCCCCCTTAAAAAATGGTGATTAAAATATACACAGCCAATGATGTCACCACGTTAACCTTTTTTGGTGTGCAGTTCTGAGGCATTCAGTACTGTCACACTGCTGTGCAACCACCACCACCGTCCATCCCAGCACTTTTCCATCCTCCCAGACTGAAACTCTTCCCCAGCCACCCCTCCCCCCCACCCCCGCCCCCCTGTCCCTGGCAACCACTGTTCTACTTTCTGTTTCTATGAATTGGACGACTCTAAGGACCTCACCTAAGTGGGATCTTTGTGCTTTTCTGTTGTTGCACTGAGCACAATGTCCTCGAGGTTCATCCACCCTGTAGCACATGTCAGAATTACCTTCCTCTTTTTAAACCTTTAATTAAATTAAAATAAAAACTTTTGATTAGAGAAACATCGATTTGTTGCTCCGCTCATCCACCCATTCATGTATGCGCCCTGACTGGGGATTGAACACACAGCCTTGGCATATAGGGACGATGCTCCAACCAACTGAGCTGCCCGGCCAGGGCAGAATTACCTTCCTTTTCATTTTTTATTTTTATTTTTTGAGGAGAGCTGGCTGCTACCTTTATTGCTTTAGGGGGAGGGGTGCTCAGGAGCTCTTGGTAGGGCGGGCCCGCTTCCTCTTCACCACCACCGGCTTCTGGCTGCACAGGATGGCGGCCGCGCGCAGATCTGCAGATGCGGGCGGTGCTTGTTCTTGCGGGTCAGGTGCGGGATGCCGCTCAGGGTGGCCCCGGCGTTCTTGTTGATGGTGGTGCGCACGTAGGAGGGGGCCGGCTTTCGCTGGCCGGATGACCACCACCCCTTTGCCAGGGGGCGCCGGCTCCACGCCCACGGCCTTGCGGTGAATCAGCCCCTTGTAGCGAAAGGAGTTGCGGGCCTTCCGGTTAGTGGGTTCGGTGCTGTGCGTCTGCTCGTTCCTCGTGAGCAGGAAGCTGGAGCAGTTCCGCACGATCATCTGCTGCAGGTGGGCAGACATGGCGGCAGCTCCTCACGCTGCGGCAGCCGGCGACGGAAAGAGCTGCCTTCCTTTTTAAAGCTGCAGAATATTCCACGGTGTGGATAGACCACATTTGTGTATCTACTCCTCCGTCGATGGACCCTTGGGTTGCTCCCACCTTCCGGCTGTTGTGAATAATGCTACAATGGATGTGGGTGAACAAATACCTCTTCAACTCCTTTGGGGTCCATACGCAGAAGAGAGATTGCTGGGTCACCTGGTAGTTCTGTTTAATTTTTTGAGGAACTGCCATACCATTTTCTTCTCTCTTTTGAGGTGCAGTTTCTGCACTACTTGGGGCCTTTGGTGAAGGATATAGTTCTAGGGTGAACCAGCAGTTGCCCCTGCAGGAAGCTAGTCAACATCACCGAGCTGGGTCTTCCCCGTGTTCCACATGCCCCACCACGAAAACCTGTCTGTGACCAAGAACCATCGCTTTCTCAGATCACTTCACATCTGCCACCTCGCCTAGCGATAAAAAACACAAAAACAACAAACACAAAAACTACCCTAGCAGAGTGACTGTCCCAATAGGCAGAAAGTATCAGAGCTGGGTGCAGAGGTCGCTGCCGGGTGGCCAGCGAGGCTCACCCAGGAGCAGGGATCTCGCTCCCAGAGGCCAGCCCCATTTTAAACTCCTGGCTTAGCCAAGTCACAAAGTAGACAACGTCAGGGACCAACAGGACAGTCAAGGCCACGCCCACGCAGGGCCTTCGAGGCTCGAAGCCATCTCTCCTGGTGCTTTTGTGTTTTGGTTTCTTCATAGGAGTTCGTTTGGGAAGCTTCCTGTCAAAACACAACCAAGGGAGAAGGTCGAGGTGGGGGCATCAGGGCCAAAGGCTTTGTGGAGCCCATGTGACTTTAGAGCTTTGATGGTGTCTGCGGTAGATACAAATTAGGGCCCAGCCCGTGTGGCTCAATGGTTGAACATCAACCTATGAACCAGGAGGTCAGGTTTGATTCCCCATTGGGACACACGTGCCCAGGTTGCAGGCTTGGTCCCCAGTGGGGGAGGGGGGGTGCAGGAGGCAGCCTATAAATGATTCTCTCTCATCATTGATGTTTCTCTCTCTCTCTCTCTCTCTCTCTCTCTCTCTCTTCTCTCCCTTCCTCTCTGAAATCAATAAAAAAAACTATACACTAGAGGCCCGGTGCACAAAATTCATGCATGGGTAGGGTCCCTAGGCCTGGCCAGCGATCAGGGCCGATTGGGGGCCTTCTGGCTGCCGGCCGGGGCCTTCCTTCATTCCGTGCCACCCCCTGGTGGTCAGTGCAAGTCATAGCAAGCAATCGAACTCCCACTCTCCTGGTAGAACTCCTGAGGGGGCATTTTGCATATTAGCTTTTTATATATATACTAGTGGCCTGGTACATGAAATTTGTGCACTGGGAGGGGTGTCCCTCAGCCCAATCTGCACCCTCTTGCAGTCCAGGAGCCCTCAGGGGATGTCCAACTGCTGGCTTAGGCCTGGTCGCCACCGGGAGCATGCCTAAGCCGGCAGTCAGACATACTTAGTGCTGCCATGGAGGCAGGAGAGGCTCCCGCCACCGCCACACCAGCTTCTGGCTGAGTGGCACTCCCCCTGTGGGAGCACACTGACCACCGGGGGCAGCTCCTGCATTGAGCGTCTGCCCCCTGGTGATCAGGGCATGTCATAGTGACCAGTCATTCTGCCATTCGGTCTATTTGCATATTAGACTTTTATTATATAGGATATATAAAAACTTGTTAAAAAAATTAGGGTACATGTCTCATTCACATTTTCCCCAGGAGTGATGGCTGGACTTGCCTCTTTTAGAGAAGAACCCCTCCTTTCTCAACCACAAACAGGTTTTCTGGGGAGCTCCAGTCCTCCTACTCCACCCCACCTTCCTGGCCAAATGATTGCTCCAAAGTTGGCATCATGGTATTTCAGGTATTTACGTGAGTTTTTTTTTTTGTGTGTGTGTGTGTGTGTGTTTTGTTTTGTTTTTAAACAAGCTGAGGAAAGAGTCTTTTCCTGTAAGGTTGCAGAGATCAGAGGAAGTCAAGCCTCCCATTCACAGGGCAATGAGTCTGTAAGAGGCAAGAAGGTCAAATGCTCAGAGAGAGGTGAAAGTGCTCTGATTATTCTAGTCCTTGGTTCCAGCCATTCCTGAGGCCTTTCCTGCAGGTCAGCATCTACCAGCCAATTCTTTTGGCCTTTTTGCTTGAGCCAGTTTCAGCGGGTTTCGGTCCAGAGCCAGAGACCACGCATCCCCAAAGGACTTGTCAGTCAGCAGAGAGGCTGCAGAGTGAACTGCACGTGGCCTGCACTGGCCCGGCTCCAGGCCTTACTTTGGTGCTGGGTCTTCACAACAGGAGAGGCTGGGAATGTCTTCCTGGAAAGAGAAAAATAAAATAAGATTTGATGAAAACATAACATTACTTCTGCCACTCCAAACAGCCTTCTTCCCTTCCTTTTTTTTTTTTTTTTAATTGCTTTCAGAGCGGAAGGGAGAGGTAGAGAGAGACAGAAACATCAATGATGAGAGAGAATCATTGATCGGCTGCCTCCTGCATGCCCCCTACTGGGGATCGAGCCCACAACCCGGGCATGTGCCCTTGACTGGAATTGAACCCAGGAACCTTCAGTCCGCAGGCTGATGCTCTGTCCACAGAGCCAAACCGACTTGGGCCCTTCCTTTTTAAAAAAATAAATGAAAGGCAATAATTGGGGGTAAGTGTCTATCCCAACTTGGAGAACAAGCTGTCAGCATATGAAGGGCCTCTGAACAGTAACACCATCAAAATCTGTACGTATTCCAGCGTTCTCCAAATTCATTTGGTCATTGAGCCCTTTAACCTAAGTGTACTCTCCTTTGGTACTCTGAGGTGCAAGCTCAATTGTCCTAAATGAATCAACCACGGGCCTTGTTCTCTCACCCGGTCCTAGCCATGCCTTAGGTCATATGTGTCTGGAACATGAGATACACCACCTGACCCAATGCTCAGATCTCTTGGCCCCTCCCCTCTCCGCTTCCTGTGATTCATACCCGCTCAGGCAGCCTCTTCCAGGAACTCACCATAGGGAAGGGTAGGCCTCAGTCATCTGTGCTTATCTGGAAGGAATCCGAGTCCAACCTCTGACCCAAAAAGCAATTTCTTCCTAGTCTGTTCAGGATGAGGCCCTTCTCCTCTATTGGAATCCACCCCCCCCCCAAAAAAAAAAAAAACACCCAAAAAAACAAATAGAGAGTCCTCACTCACTCACGGAGCCTCCTCTGGCCTCTGGGCAGCTCGGGCTGATGGGCAGCCGCCCCCTGGAGTTGGGTCTGCCCTCCTGGGCCCTGTTCCCCCTACTCCTGCTCAAACCTGGAACGAGACAGCAAAGCCAGTTCCTCCCGTGACAGATGTCTGAGGGTCCAACAGCGGTTTCTTCAAATGTCTGTGAGTTTCTAGACCTCTCACAGCCCTACCCTTCACCCGCAGCCCCATCATTACCATCAAGGCAGGACTTCCTGTCACTTTCTTGGGTTGAGATTCAGCATTCCAGTTTCTTGGCATCTCCCGAAATCTTGATTGGGTCACGAACCACGTTGGTGTTAGTCACTCTTTCCAGCTAGCTTTGTGTTACCTCCAGGCACACTCCACAGGCATTTCCATGGCTTCCTCCAAGTCACGGAGCAGGCCTGGGAAGGGATGCGGAGAGGCAGGAAGAGGTGATAGCAGGAAAGAGCACTTACTGGGCTCACCTGCCAATCCACTCTGGGGGTCAAGTTGACTCAGTTACATTTCCAGCTGGGCTGCCCCTCCTGTTTCTGGAACAGGGCCCCCTCCAACCCCCAGCATCCGTCACTATGGTTTCCCGGGGGCTGCGAGCTCTTACCAGCCCTGCTCCTCTGCCCACAGCGGATGGGCCCAGACACCATTTTGGCCCTGCCAAAGCGTCTGGTCAGTCTCTCACTAAAATGGAAGATGTTAATGCCAAGGACCGATCAGGGCACTGATGCTCCAGCACAGTGCCTGGCCTAGTATTGGCTGTTGATATGATCTCTTGAAGCTAACACATGACTCCAATTTGCTGATAGAATACAGTTGTGTATGTGTGTGCATATCCTACCTAATAAAAGAGTGATATGCAAATTGACCATCATTCCAACACACAGATGGCTGCCCCCATGTGGTCAAAGATGGCTGCCACAAGATGGCCAGCAGGGAAGGTCAGTTGGGAGGGACCAGGCCTGCAAGGGAGGGCAGTTAGAGGTGACCAGGCAGGCAGAGGAGGGAAGTTGGGGGTGACTGGGCCTGCAGGAAAGGGCAGTTGTGGGGGACCCAGGCCTGCAGGGGAGAGCAGTTGGTGTGGGGGGGGACCAGGCCTGCAGGGGAGCAGTTAGGCATCAATCAGGCTGGCAGGAGAGTGGTTAGGGGGTGATCAGGCTGGCAGGCAGAAGTGGTTAGGGGCAATCAGGAAGGCAGGCAGGCGAGCAGTTGGGAGCCAGCAGTCCTGGATTGTGAGAGGGATGTCCGATTGAAGTGGGTACAGGCTGGGCTGAGGGACACACACCCCCATGCACAAATTTCGTGCACTGGGCCTCTAGTCTACATATAAAAAAGGCTAATATGCAAAGTGTCCCCTTGGGAATTCGGCCGGGAGACCAGAAGTTTGATTGCTCACTATGATGTGCGCTGATCACCAGGGGGTTGGCACAGAATGAAAGCCCTGGCCGGCAGCCACAAGGCAGTGAAGGAAGGCCCTCGCCGGCAGCCGGAAGGCCCTGATCGGCCCTGATCTCTGGCCAGGCCTAGGGACCCTACTCATGCATGAATTACGTGCCCCGGGCCTCTAGTGTTTAATAAAGTGCACCAGACACTAAGAAAACACATTGTCTTTGCAGCCCAAAGTTGATTCAGCATGAAAGCAGCAAACCCCATCTCAATGACCAGAGCCCCGGCCCTGCCATGCCAGCGACTCCACCTGCTGGCCTCCTCTCTCTGTTCTCAGAAGCAACTAAGGGTGCTACCAGCTGCTTTCCTACCTGGCCTGGTGTGATAGCTGTGTGGGGAATGCAGGAGCTGTCTCTGCTGTTGCATCAGGTGACGGGAAGCGAGCAGGTCCTCGTGTGACCTTGGCTTTGCTGTGTCCAGAGCTGCAGAGGGCAGGCGGGTGTGTCTATGGTTCTCAGGGACACTCCGGTGCCCTCTGAGGTGGGGGATGGGATGGTGGGGGCCATGTGAAAGGAGACAACCTTGAAGCTGAGCCCTGGCTACACTGTCTGGGGGCTGGTGGGCCCTTCAGCATCTCCCTTCAGGTGGTGGAGGAGAAAGCGGAGCCCCCCCTGATTCTAGAGGGATGGATGGGAGAAGGAGAATGCGTCCCTTGGCGTGAGGGAGGACACACTCCATGCTTTCCCAGCTCTGTGCTGGCCGAGTCACCCCAGTGGGTTTCTTTCCTCCTAGATTTCTTGATCCAGCGTCCTATTCACTGTACGTGTGCCCCAAACTCTGCTGGAGCCAAATTCTCACCATGAGGCAAGTCTGTCCCAACTTGGCCATCTTCCTGGAATTCAGCTCAAACTGATACTTTGGGGGGCTTCCTGCAGTGTTTCAAAGGGTCTTCTCCCACAAAGAGCCACCAAGGAGGATGGATGTCCCAGCCCCGTTCCCTGCCACGGAGACAGCAGGCACCTGCACCTCCACCTGTCTTCCCACCGGCTGAGCCAGCTGCTCACACTCACCAGCCACCCCCACGCCTCAGAAGACAGTTGGGGTCAACCCCTTGGTCTGAGTGGTGGTTGCATCTTTAAGAAGATGAAACTGGCTTCCAAATCTAAAACTACCTTTATTTGTGGTTGGCTCAACATAAGATGCCATCATCAATCAGCAGAATTATAAAACTGTACAGGAGGTACAAAAATAGGCCATTTAACTTATATAATTACCCTCACATCATCAAGCTTTAAAAATACACATAAAAATTGTACAATCTGGCAGTTTATAAAATATAAAGCTAAAAAGGAGGATTTTAGGCTCCACAAAGAGGATTGTTTCACATAATTAACACACATTTAACAAGTAACCATCCACAGAGAAGACACGATGGCACAGAATTATTTTTTAAATCACTTAAAAATTAACATTTTTACCACAACCAAATTATTCACCCTTTACTAACAAAGCTACTGTAAGGCATCCATCCCATGGAAGGATACAGTATAACTTTTCCTTTTCCAGTTTTAAAATGGTCAGGGGTGTTGTCCAAAACAAATCGTCTATGCTTTAAGCAAGTGCAATTGTAACTGGGGTATACTTCAGAGTAAAAATTAAATAAATATAAATAGGTTAAATAAATAGGTCATTGCAAAAAGAATACTACATAAGGTTTGCATCTGAGAACGTGGCTGAGTTGGCTGGTAATGCTTTCCAGGTAATGGGGACACCCCCGTCACAGCTTTTGGGATACTGAAAAGGAATACTGCACCCACCAAGCACACGGAGAGCTCGGGAGGCGGGCGCGGGGACGTCGGCCGGGGTTGTGGGTTAAGGCTGCCCCAGAGGGAGGCTCACTGCGGACGGTTCTGTGGTTCTCCAATGAACACAGGAGAGATTTAAGTGCTGCTACAGTCAGAACCGGAGTCACGCATGGGAAATCACTGTTTCATAAAGGAAGTACAGAAGAGGATAGATGCTTTGGTTTCCCTGGAAGGAGGAAATCTGGCTTATCTGCATGGGACACACAGTGACTTCCTTGGAAAGGCTGCTGCCAGGCAGACACATCTGAACAGCTCCAGGACGGTGCAGGGATGGCCAGGGCAAAGACACTTTGGGAGGCAGGAAGGAGAGGGATTTCAGAAACTGAATGAAAGCTAAAGAGGATATAAAGGGCTCTCTACAGGGTGCTGGGCTTGCTCTTCCTGCATGGAGGGCTCCAGACACAGAGGCGGCCCATCTTCCGCAGGAACCAGCCAATGAGCAGATGGAGAATGGGAACAATCTTGGGAAACACAAAGTACTGGGAGGCTGGCCAGAGTCCAACTTCTGAAACGATATCGGCCAAGAGGAGAAAGCACGGCGATCCAAAGGCCCCCACCCACATCAGCAAGAGGTTAGATCAGCAACCAAGTCATCTTTTACTGCCATGAGACGGCATCACACAGATAAATGAGTCACGTCCACACAAAGCCGTAGTGGGAGGATCAGGGTAAATGCTGATAGGACCTTTCTTAATGGGAAGAAAATACTTTGCTGGACCCACTGGCCTGCAGCTCTTCCAATACAATACATGCAGTGGGTCGGAGTGATGTCTCGCTGCAAAGAGCTGACGACGACTATTGCACTGAATCAGGGGAGGGGGGACCCCTTTGCACCCAGGATTTTGTACTTCGGCGCCTAGATGGTTTAGTGACTTATCAGTAAACCAGTGAGTCCCAAAGTGCCGATGCCCGGATGCCTAGTGACATGTGGAGTCTTTATAAAATGAAGTTAAAAAGCTCAAGAAGCAATCAGAGGCAAGTGTCGTAAAAATAAAATCGATTACTTCTAAAAAGCCCAACAGCCTTCTAGGACTCGTACCACAGGTCCCTTAGCTCAGCAGCACAGCAGAGTCTAGAGGCCAGGACGGGACCTACCACAGGATGTTTTCATGGCAAGTGTCCACGCCAGAGCTCTGCAGCCCCTGAAGGCCTGGATCCCCAAGGTGATGAAGAGAAGATGGACAGAGAGCAATCTGACCAGTTCCGAGGGGTCCGGGACACGGGCGCTTTAAGACCGAAAAGGTGCAAACCCCAAATGCACGCCCTTCCCCACCCCGGGCTCCTCCCTGCACTGATGTTAACTTGTCGTTGTCTCTCACTACAGGCTCCTGAGAGCACGGGTTCTGACTATCTTGTCCCTCTCTCTGTCCCCAGCGCCAGTGTCCCAGCAAATGGTGTATCACTGAGTCTGAGTTGGGTGGTTAGGAACAAATATGATCAGCGGAAAAGGCATTTTAAAAAGAAGGTGTCCTGCAGGCAAGATGAGCCAAAAGAGAGAGATGACAAGCACTGGACGGCTAGAAACGACCTGGCTACTCCGCAGAGAACCCTCAGCAGTGCTGGCAGCCGGGAGGTCACCCGTGGCACCTTCTCCGCCGGTCCCTCAAGCTGGTGGCACAGGCCAATGAGAGCGGGGAGAAGAACCCACCTGGCTGTCCTCCCGAAAAACCAAGGACGCCAGGGTTCCCAGGTCGGAATGAGGTAACTGGTGAGCTTCACAGATGCGGGATACTATTTAGGAGAACAAGGGATCGCAGGCATCATGAAAGGGAATGGAAGTCTACAAAGGCAGAGCCAGAGCCTCTGCTGCGTGGCCTTCACACACGAACACCATGAAGACGTCGCACAGTAAGAAACAGTGATTTCCCGTCAGTCAGTGAACGCCACGGCAACACTCGCACTCCCAGCGGAGTCTCCGAGTTCACCAGGACGGAACCGCGTGAACTGCTCCCCGGCTGGAGCACATACACAGGAAACGCTTCCTCACGTGGTACCCTCACTGCATGTAACCACTAAGGCTCTCGGTAGAGAAAAGACAGGAATTGACTAAAACGAAAATTAAAAATTACATTAAATTGAGGAGGAGAAATAAGATGGCATTGGTGATTTAGGGAATATCACTTTGAGGATGACGTGTGTGTATAGTGACGCTGTAATGCTTGCTCTTCGCCAGCGTTGGAGAACGTTCTGAATACGAACACTCTTCCTGGCGGGGGGCGGGTACCACACAGAACAGATGTATTGCATTTCGTCTTCATGAGCAAGCTTCACGTGACGCTTAGCTCACTTGTGCTAATGTAGCATTCTACAGTGTGATCAAACTATAAAGTTATTAAAATCTGCCAAGAGAAACTGAAAATCCTGCCCACGAGGCACGCAGGGAGCCTGGCCTTGGCCACCAAGCCCCTGGCCATCCCGCTGACTCCAGGGACAGAGAGGCCTCATCGCCTGCCCTCTAGCCCAGGCTCTCCTGGGGTGGCCACAGTGGCCGGGTAGGCCCGTGACCCTCCGGTCCTGAAGGCCGTCCCTGCCTGGGTCCTTGATGGCCAGGGAAGTATCACTTCTTGCCCCCAAATGCTCCTAAACATCCCTAAATGGTCCAGGCCACAAAGCCACCATGGAGGCCACTAGTCATGGGGCCGCAGCTGCCTTGGAACCGAGCGTCCTCTCCATTTCCGACACCGGCGGCCGTGGCCTCTCTTTCAAGCGTGTGCTGACCTATTCCAATACCACACTCCACTGCCCCAAGGATGCACAGGGTCCAGTGACCTGGGATGCTTGGGTGCACTGTGCTCAGTGACCAGTGACCTCCGTCCCTCCGTTGGTGCCCCTCAGCCTGCCGGTCGGGGAGAGCTGCTCCGGTCCCTGCACACAGGCAGAGCTTAGGATTTCTTCCTCCCGCTTCCTTCAAGGCCTGCAGGCTGACATCGAACAGGAAGTTTAAAACAAAACATGTCTGGAGCCAGTCTATCCAGGAGGAGGTGGAGGCGCTCTGCTGCTGCCGGGGGACGGCCCTTCCTGCAGCTGTTCTGATGGTGAAGCTTTCACCCCCTTCTTCCCAGCTTCCTGCAGGTCAGGAGGGGTCACCTCTCCCCATCTAGGGGTCAGACCCTCCTCTGCCAGCTGCAGAGCAGGCAGCTCAAGGCACTGGTTTGGGAGCCTGGTATTCTTGCTAAGCGTGGCCTCAGGCCCTGGATTGCAGACATGGGCGCTCAGTCACAGCTGGGGCCACAAGACGGAGTCCGGCCTGGCTCAGGGGCGTCTGGAGTCACGGGGGACTGAGGCTCGGGGGGCGGGTGGAAGTAGTAGGGCTGGAAGAGCCTCTCGTGGCTGCACAGCTCCATGGCCCGGTAGGTGTGTGAGAGGAGGTGGGGGAAGCGCGACGTGAAGTAGCGCACGAAGTCGTCGGGAAGGGAGCCCAGGGTCTCCCGCACCTCCACAGGGAGCTCCCGGTAGTGGTGCTTCTGCAAACAGGGCGGACACAGACACAGGCGGTCAGTTAGAGAGCCCAAGAAACACTGGTCAGAGATCCCTTTATCACTCAGGGAAGAAAACGTTAATTAGTTCTCTGTAAAGGAAAGGGGAGAGGTTTAAGTGGCCCACCATCCATCCCGCTCACCATGGCTGCTTCCCCTCATTCGGAGACCTCGGAGCTGAGCAAGGCCCAGCGTGGGGAATGGCGTGGGGATCTAGCGAGGCCCCTGGCAGCCTCAAGCAGAATAAAGTCGCCTGGAACTGAAGTGTCTGCCCCAACAGGCTTGGAGGCCTCGTCTGGGCCTGGGCCCTGTTTGAAGGCTGCTCAGTGACAGCTCAGGCCAAGATACCCCCAGATCCCTCCAGAGAACAAGTGGGGCCCCTGCCCCAGGCCCCTGGAGACAGGCTGTGTGGGAAGTGCCCAGGGGGTCCTGTAGGGGTTGATACGGTGCTGGATCGGGCAGGCAGAGGGCACCATACACTCAGCAGAGACCACAAAGGACGCCGGCAGCAGAGCCTCAAGGTCCCCGAAGACAAGGCCCGTCTATGGGAAGCAAGTCCCTAGTTTGCCAAGTCTGGCTAAGGCCGCCCAGCCTCTGCGAGGTCAGAATTCCGGGCCGGGTGGAAGGATGCGTAGAGAACGGAGAGGAGGAGAGGGTGGCTGAGTGGCTGGGTTCACAGCCCTCACCTTGTTTCTCATGGCTCGGAGGAGATCTCTGACGGAGCCACCTTTGTAGGTTCTGAATTTACGCAGATCTAGGAAAAAGACAAGGAATGCAACTTAACAAACACTTTTCACAAGAAAACAATTGCTGAGGCTCCTGGGGACTGAGCGATTGGACTGAAACAACATAACCGCACTCTGATCGAGGGCGGGAGCGCGCCCAGACTGAACCCGGGCGTGCCGGTCTGCATCCCACCTGCTGCTCGCACCATGACCAGGGGCAAGCACCACCCACCACTGACCTGTCACTCAGACAACAACGAAACACACTGGTCTCTCTAAACCACAGATACCCACAGAAAGCCTCCACCCTGTGGGTGGTGCTTGGAGCCCAAACAGCCTGGGGCTGCCATTTCCACGTTTGCTTCTCAGAACCGGCTGCAGCTCTGGGAACTTCTATGCTCACCTGTCTGGAGGGGGACGGTGATATTCTCCCTCCAGTCCATCTTCACCACGGCGCGCCCGCCTCTCTCCAGCTGCTTCACGATTGGGCCATCCAGGGACTCCTTTTCTATCCGGTCACTCACGTCCTGTAGGGAGACGAGGGCCACAGATGGTTGTCAGTGTGGCGAGAAGCTGGGTGCTGGAGGATCGACACCCAGGCAGAGCGGTCACTGCCTCCTAAGTCCTGAGCTGGGCTGAAGCCGGCCTCTGGCTGGGCAGCTGGACTTCTGCCTCCCCCACCCCAGTGAGGTAACTTTCCCGTGGGAGTGGCCATGTCTGTTGCTCACTGCAGAGAGGCCCACACGGTCTGTCTCCACGACAGAGAGATGATACAGATCACACCTGTCCATAACCCTGAGCACCTCACCTGCATTTCACACCAGGGAGGACTCTGAGGAACACATCACCTTCCCCAAAGCCACCTGGCAACACCAGGAGGCCTCAAAATAGCCAAACCCCTAAAGGAGTTCACATCCACTGATCCTGTAATTTAACCTCTCGGAATCTATCTTAGGAGCTGCGCAAACAAACAAACAAACACTCAATATAAGGAGATGTTTAAATCTGCAAAACTCGAATGAAATTATATGATGCTGAGGTTTGCTTCAAAATATTTTGGGGGGGGGGGGAGTGGGGATAGGTGGAGAGAGGGCCAAGGCTGAGTTAACAATTGCTGGACCTGGCTGATGGCTAACCGGGAGTTGATTATCATATTCCCTCTACTATTGTGTGCATCTGAAAGCTCCCATAACATAAAGTTTTTAAATGATGGCATACACATATGATAGAATGCAAGTCATTAGAATTTTAGAGCTTTAACATGGAAAAATACCTAAAATAGTATATACAGTAAAAAAATAAATAAATAAATAAAAAAGGCAAGCTACAAAACTGTATATATAGCTTGATCCTCATCACACTTTTATTTTGTGAAGAAAATATATTAAGATGCCAGGCCGGGTGGCCTCTAGGTATGGGATCGGGGTCATGTGTCTTATTCCTTGTCTGCTGCCTTCTCAACGCCTGGCGAGCGCTACCTCAGTCCGGATGGAGCCAGGCCCACCTGGAAGAACTGGAGCTGCTTCTCGAGGCTCCAGAAGAACGGGTGCTTTAGCACGTGCTTCGCGGACGGGCGCTTCTGGGGGTCCATGGAGATCATCTTCTCTATCAGCTCCCGGGCGATGACGTCTTCTGCAGAGGAGGACAACAAGCACAGGACGAACGCATCATCACCAGCCCAGCGCCACCGTGGACCACCCCCACCTGAACCGTCCGCACGCCCTTGGACTGAAGACTCCACGGACAGGAGTTGGTCTGTAACATAATGAAGAGCTTGCCCAGGAATCTGCAGCGGATAAGGAGAGTCCTCATCACAGGGTGTGCAAAGGGCTGGAAATACCCACTCAGAGGCTCGGTGATGGCTGTGCCCCTGCCCTGAACTGGGGGCCACGAGAATGACGCCCCGGCTGAACATGGGTCGACACGGAGTGTCAAGGTGAAGCTAAGAATCGAGCATGTTGCAAAATAGTATGTACCTACGCACATATGCCTAGATGGATGACCAGAATAATATATACAAAGGTGTCATCAGCAGTCACTCATCACCGTATAATGGAATCCTGGGCCTTAACCAAATGTTTCTCAACAGGGAATAAGGGAAATTAATCCATAAGCAAAAACCTAGGCTTTTAATTTTAAAAAGTTAAAGGCTTTTTTAAGAACTGGGTGTCGTGGGTGAATTGTAACTCAGAAAAGCCTGAGGTTAGGAAGAAGACTTGCTACACCAACGCCTGGAGAGTGAGGACCACGCCTGCCTGGCCCCAGCCCCGCCTGCAGCCGCTGACCACGCTGAGCACCAGCGCAGGCCAGAGCCAGTCCAGCGTATGATGCATGGGCTGCGTGTCCTTCTGAACGTTGGTGCAGGAAAGACCTCAGATTATATAACCCTCACCAGTCACGAGCTGGAGAACACAGGTCCCCACAGGAGCTGCCCAGGTCACACAGTAATTGGGGGACCCAACAGAAACTCAGCTTCTTGGTTCTAGAAGGAGGTGCAGCAGGAATAGCCCCTCCAGCCACAGGTGGGCCCCTGGAGGGGATCCCTGGGAACAGAGCTGGCACCATCCCAGTGCAGGGGCACCCGGGCAGCTGAGGAGCGGCTCCTTCCCCCCATGCGCTGCTGCTTACTCACCGTGCTTCTCGGGCTGTAAGCAGTCGAGGCTGTAGGCGCCCAGGAGGATGTTGGCCTGTCGCTGCAGGGACTTCCCGAAAGGGTGGCTGCCCTCAGAAACCACGTAGTAAAACACGCAGCCCGCAGAGAAGATGTCCACCGTGTAGGTCTGAAAAGAAGCATGGGGTGTCAGAGGCCTTCTGGGAGCCCCCCTCCCCAGGAGCAGGGGAGTGTGGCTGCCACTTCCTCCACAGTGAACGTGTTGTGGAGGACAGGCTAACATCTGGGAATTGCTCGGAGCAGTGCTGGGCCCCTGCAGGGCCGCTCGGGTGGCGTGTTCACCTAGGAGACATGGGCTCTGGGGCAGACTGCCGGGACGCCGGCTCTGCTACCAGCCAGCTGGAAGCCCCACGACGGCTCTGTGCATTGTGTCCTCCAACGGAAAAAGGAGAGAGCACGCAATGCTTCTCGGGTTGTTGTGAAGATTAAGTGCATTAGTATGTGAACATTCACCTAGACTGGTGTGTGGCCCCAGGAAGCTCCCTCCTGGCCCTCAGCTACTCTTTACCCAGCCGGCAGGTGGCTCCTCGGAGGCGAGGATTTCTGTGCCTTTGCTGCATGGTGTGCCCCAGGGCCTGCTCACGCTAGGCTTTAAAACTTAGCAAATGAAGGAATGAAACACTTGCTGCTTCAAAAATAGCTCCAGAAAGAAACTATGTGACAAGTTTCCAGGAAGGTCATTCTGATGTCCACTTACACCTCTCACTTATGCCACAAACCCACTCTGTGTCTGTGGGGACTTGCGGGAAACGTGCAGTGTGGTTTCCAGCTGCGCTCCTTGGATGTAACACTAGGTGGCTCCCGGGTATGGCCTGCCGCCGGGCTGCACCACTGTGATTCTCCAGCAGACACGGGAGGACCAGGGAGAGAAACCCAGGAGCCGTCACCTTCCACTCTGGGGAAAATACTCCTGTAACAACGATGACCTGTCGTTCACCCTCAGCACAGCCCCGAGATGAGCACAGCGAATGTCATAAAGACATGGGCAGAGAGGTCCAATGGCGACCAGGGCAAGGCTGTCCGATTCAAGGACGAGACTCAGGTCTTCCAATTCCCAGGCCCGACCATCTTTCTCTCATCAGAATTGTCCTCACGTGGGTGACAGATTCGGGACAGAGGAGCAAGTCCATCATGGCTGAAGCTCTCACCTGTCGCTTCGCCCGCTCGGTATCATTCAAGCTCCCCGTTTGCCACAGCCTGCGCTGCCTGACGCCCCAGTACACTCAACACTGATGCTGGGGGGCTCTTGTCCTACACGCCTGGGTGCCCTGCCCCCACCAGCTCATCTCTACTCTCAGTTATGCTCTTTCCAAACTTATTATTGCCACTTGCTCTTTAATTTAAATATCCCATAAGCTGTAAAAACACGACTTCCACCAAGTTTGAGGTGAGCTGAGTTTTGCAAAGATCCAACTAAGGGGGGGTGGCTACAAAACTCCTATGAATTAGATGTGGGAGACTCCACTGTAAGGGACTGGGCCATAGTTAGCTACGATTCTGCTCTTAGGACGGGTGTGAAATGTCTAGGTCTTAAACTAGGAGACACAGAAGTGGCATGTGAGGTGCTTTATACAGGAGAGGAAATGAACAACTCCATTCAGTTGGGCTGGAATGGGAAGAAGAAAAAACCGACATCAAAGATTCCTACTCCTTAACGCATCACAGTACTTGCTTTAAGTTAAAGTGCTTAAAGTGTGATGAATTTTCTCATGACGCTTCATCATAACTGACTTCTTTGACTCACTGACCAGCTGCTGGTCCCCCGTGAATGGGGTAAGAGGGGTCGACGGAATCTCATCTATATTAGACTGGCTGATCCCATCCGGGTCTGGATCGGGGGCGTGCGGGGTAAAGGTGCCGAGACACGAATGGGCTCTCAGCAAAAGGATGAAGAAGCCAGCAGGAGGGCTCCCACTGAACCAATTTGGAACAATATGAGTGTCAAAAGGAGAAACAAATAGAAAAAAGAATAGAAAAAAAAGGACTATAATGGATTACAACACTATTTTAAAAATCCATGAATTCATAGTGGGGGAAAAAAAAAAGAGAGAAAGGGGATCAGAAATAAAACTCTTCTTTTTAGAAAAATGTCAGCTAATAAATGCGGAAGAATTCCCAATGAGTTAAGGAATTCCGGGAGGGACTGTCAGTGGTAGTCAGTGCCATAGGGTGAATGACAGGTGGGAAAGAGGATACCATCCACGCTGTGCCAAACATCGCCCCACAGGGAACTAACAACAAAGAGGAAAACGTGGTGGAGAGAAAAGCAGGCGCCACCTGTGCCGAGTGAGCCAAGCTGGCATCACTAGCAGGGGTCCGGGATCAACGGTACAACCTGCCATGTTGTGCCTCCTGAGGCCGTGTCCTGTGACGGTTGCTGCAAGAACATCTACCTTTAATCCAATCGGTCCTTTGGACCTATTTTTAGTTCGCAGGGAATACAAGGACTGGATAGGCGAGTTAAACGAGGGAGCAAGCCCGAATGGGGCTTCCTTCAGACGAGTGCCTCACTCTTCAAGCGCCACTCCCATGGAGCAGAGAAGGTCGGAGGTCGGAGGACCGAAGCAGTTTAAAGAGGAGAGCATCACATGCAATGCAAGGCACCTGACTGGACCCTGGTTTACAAATACCCGCTTTGTAAGCGGGATCTGGGGCAATGTGAATACGGACTGAGTGTCAGACGTCAAACGTTAACTGTTGAGGTGTGAATGGTATAAAGGTTAGGACTGTGCTTGTTCTTGGGAGACACCTGCTAGGGTATTTATGGGTGAAGGACTGGGATGCTTCCCTTTTATATTCAAATGGTTCAGCAACAGACAGAAAGAGAAAAATAACAAATGTTGAATCTGGACGGAAGTACAGAGGTATTTTCTGCACATCTTAAAAATTCTCAAAATAAAAAGTTGGGAGAACAAAAACAAAAAACGAACAGGAAGTTTGTTCACCTTATGGAAGCTCTGAGTTCCCAAATACGGGGGACAGTGACTGGGGAAGGAGGGGGAAACCAGACACTTGCTCCCGTTAGCCCCTTTCGTTCCTCTGGTCGTGAGACAATGCGAAGGGCCAGCAGCGTGCTGGTAAACACGTGTCACTGCCCCTCCAATCCTGACGGGAGGCTCTTCGTCCTGGAGGTACAAGAGGCTGCAGTTCCCAAAGGCCTGTGCTCGGTACTCACGGGGTTCTCCTTGCAGTCCTCACTCAGCATCTCCGGGGCGATCCAGCCTTCGGTGCCGGGCACCCCCGAGCGGCGGCTGAAGCTGTGCCTGCCCACTGCCAGCTTCTTGCAGAGGCCAAAGTCGGAGATCATGGCCTTGATCCTGCCATGCGCATTGGGCATGGAGAGGAGGATGTTGTGGGGCTTCAGGTCTCTGTGAACTAACACAGAACTCTGGATGAGTCCAACGTGAAGCACGAGCAACATCGGGCCTCCTCCTGCGATGGGAATGCACCCTCCTCAGACTGCCCAGCGCCCTGCCGCCTCCAAAGGTTTCAACTGCGTAAGAACCCTCCTCAGATCCTTACACAGCGTGCAACCAGCGATGCAGTAAAGAGCTTGGGCAGAGGCAGACCCGCCCGGACAAGCCGTCACCCCACCCGGCTGCGCCAATGGAGGGAAGCCTCTCACCGATGTTGAGGGAGTGCAGGTGGGCCAGGCCGGAGGTGGTCTGCTGCAGCAAGGTGATGGGCTCCAGGCCAAGGTGGGCGAAGTCCTTCTGCTCCACGTACTGCAAGAGACACGAAGGCCAGGTCGTGGCTCAGCCCCAGGACTCAGCCCCTCGGTGCATTCTCCTCTTTCTCTTTTTAAAGTGATTCCATTTTACTTAGAAAAACCCTGCCTCCAGCCTTTTGCTTTAACATTTGGTACTGAGTCAGCTCCTTTTCTTTGATCATATTTTAAGAAAGGGAAGTTTTACTGACAATATTCTGTCTAAATCCTTATTTTCCCAAAGACTTTCTCCTCAAAGAATAGGCTAATTTAAACAAACAAACAAGCTCCAACTTACTAGTTTACAGTGGGAAAGATAAGAGGGCAAGAAACTCAAGCTCACTGCCTCATACAGGTAAACCTACACGTGAATGAGGCTGAGAGAGTTTCACGGTGAGTTGGAAACTGAGCAAAAGGAATTATGATCCTAATGACTCGGGTCATCAGGAAGCATCCTCCAAGCCCACACCAGCCCTGGGATCAGGACCGGCCAGGTATCTAGAGGCCAAGAGGGAGAAGGATGCTAACCACAGATTGCCCCAGGCAGGCTGAGGGGACGCCCCAGTTCAAGTTGGGGTGATAAAATTGCTCCACATTTTGACTTTGTTTAAATGGGTATGCAGTTTTGTCAAAATGCATCAAACTGTTTTAAATGAGTACACATGATAACTTCAATAAAGTTAATAAAAAAATAGAAGAGCGACTTCGGCAGTCCCTGAAACCATGCCCCAGGTGCCAGGAGGAGGGAGGCTGCCGTGGGGACGCGGGCACCCACCTCCTGCAGCGTGGCCGCGCACAGCTCGATGGCGATGTACTGGAACTGCCGGTCCTTCTCTGTGCAGAAGTAACGAATCACGTTCGGGTGCTCGTCAGACTCTCGCAGCAGCTGGACCTCGCGGTCGGCGAAACTGAAGCACTCGGGGAGGATCCTCTTGACCGCCACGTCGCGGCTGTCGAACATGCCCCTGCAGGACAAGGAGCAGGGTTGGGTTGGGAGATGCAGGGGGGCTGTGGACACGACAGGAGACCCACAGTGTTCCTTCTCCTCTGACACAGTGGCCATTCACCCGCCTCATAGCCCAGGAGGCCCCAACCAACCACCCGTGGTTGCCACTTCTCTCCCTGGAGGTGGGACTCTTCCATCTGAATCATGGCTCTGATCCGGTCTGTCGTGGTGAAGGCACAGGGCTCTCCAACACACTCACCGGTACACAATTGTGCCCTCCGCTCCGTGGCCCAGGACGTCCTTGGGACAGAAAGAGATTTTCCCAACCATCACCACGCTGGTTTCCTCATCTGGGACAAAACGGGAAAAAGGAGGGGCCGTGTTAAACACGCCTAACCTGAACCTGGAGGTTAAAATGGCTACCAGCTTCCTGAGCTCAGACTGAGACATGCATCTCAGACGCTCTATGCCTGTCCCCTGGTGAGAGCTGCTGGGCCCACTCCCCATTCATGCCCAGGGCCACCCTGTCCCTGTCCCCTGCCTCGGTCCTGCATCTGCACTGCTCTGAGAATGAAGGTCTTACACTACACCTTCCCGAAGACAGGGGCTCGCTACAGATCCGCCTCAAGGATTTGCACCTGAAACACCAGGGTAGCCGCTGTGGACATGTGACATGGGGAGACCAGCTGCAGAGTCGCCAGCATGAGACGAGGACTCTGAGGTCTCTTGTCCTGACTCTGGCCTGAGCCACCCTCCAAGGGAAAGGGGACCACCATTTGCACTTTCTTCCCTGGTCCTTGGCTGGCCTCGGGAATGCTCTCAAGCCAGGAGCCAGTGTACCGCTGGTCAGCAGTGATTCCCAGCCCTTGTGAGGCATCCCATGGGGGCTCCCAGAAGACCCTCTGAGAGGAGAGGCCACAGATGGGGCAGGACCCTGGCCCCAGAGTGGGAGGGAGTCAGGTGAGAACATGCTGAACGCGTGGGAACCTCGTAACCCCATGGACACTTCCAGGAGGGCCACGGTGCTGTGCCTCCCGGGTGATACTCAAATGAAAGAGAAAATAGCACCAAATGGCGACTGGCTTTACCCTCGTCGTCCTGCTCCAGGCAGGGGCTGGTGCCGGCCCTGGAGGCAGAGCCGCTGGAGTGCAGCGAGTGGTTGGAGGCTCGGGGGGATGTGCTGGGGCTGCTAGTGCCCGAGCTCTCTGAGTACAGGCCGGACGAGTCCAGGAGCTCGGCGTCCTGAGCCACGTCCCCGGGTGCGTGGAAGGGCAGCTGCTGCTGTTGCAGGAGCTGGATTTTCTCCAGTTCCTGCTGGAACTGCCGGTGCTGGAGCTGCTGCTGCTGATGCATGCTCTGGGAAGAGAAACACACATCCTGGGGCCTGGGGAGAGGCAGGGAGCGGCTCCCTGTGCCAGAGAAGCAGGTGAACTTTATGTGACCTCACAGGGCGGAGGAGACGGTGGGAAGGCACAGGAGTCAGGGTCCGTTCCACGGCTGGTGGTCTTCCTGCCCGTTAGACTTCCCAGGACAGCCCATTCTTCCCAATGGAGGCTGATGGCCACCAGGCAGGGGCGGCAGAGGTGGACCCACTTAAACAAGTGGAAAGCACCCCCAAAGTAAAGGGTTCATATGCCCATAACTATATGGGAATGAGCTTCCCGGGCACTGTGAGCTAAGGTGATAACACATCAGGGCTCAGAGCAACCTGATGAAGGAATACTCCTCTGGTATATGGTACCCAATGCACAGCCTATGTGACTACATGACTTTAGCTCACTTATTTCCAACTAAAAAGCAGAAGGGATGACCAGGCCACCTTTCTCACTCTCGCTGATATCTCTAACAGCCGGTTTTTAGGGAAGAAAGTTAAAGGGATTTTCACCTGTAATAGCTATTCTTAAAAAAGGGAAAATGTAGTTAACTATTCAAAAGGAACTGTAAGCAAGGTTTACAAATCAGTTTGTACAGTTAAACCATAAGATGTAGTTACAAAACCATCATGTTTTGAGAAGCCAGTGGCTTTCTAATTACAATGATTTTGAAGATTAGCAAATATTAACTTTTATATGTGAAAAGAAACGTATATGCTTGTTTGCTGTGTTTGTCCAGGCCTCACTGTCATCAGGTGACGGGCACAGAAGCTTGGAAACACGCGGGAGGGCCGAGGGGAGGGCTGAGCCTCACCAGGGGGTAGGTGATGATGAAGGCCACCCAGCCGATGAGCAGGAAGGTGCTCAGGATGATGGTGGCGATGTCCTTGAGCACGGAGTCCACAGGGGCCTCGGGCTTGGCAGGGGCGTGAGCGAACTTCTCCTCCACATCCTGAGAAATGGTGCTGGGCGCATGCTTTGAAGTCTGGTCAACCAGGTGGATAACCTTGTGTGGGAGAGAGTGGCTGCATCTCTGCAACATTTCCAGCCAAACGAGCCAATCAAGAGCAGCACCAACTTTTCACAAGGAATATGTGAAGTGTGATGGATTTTTTAAGCCCTCCCAGAGGGCACGGGGCCGGACAACCACTGCCTTTCCCAAAGCGACTGCCTTGAGAATTATTGCTGTGATGTAATCGTTACTCAGGCTGAGCAGCCACTGGACTCTGGTCTCCCCACTTCCTCTCTTCGTCTCCCCTCCGCTGCCAGGGTTGTCAAGGTTTGGTAACATGGCTCTTCTGTAGCCAAGTGATCCCATTTCCCACTGGTCCCTACCTGGTAGCCTCAGATCCGTCAGGCCTGTCTCCTCAGCCCCACAGCGGGTCACACATGGTCAGCCTCACCTCCAGGCCTAACCTCTGCTGTCCTCCCTCCAGCGGCCTCTGCTGCTGTCCCACCCTTCGGTCCCACTGCCTTTCCTGCAGCTTTGGCTGATGGCCATCTCCTTCCTCCCCTCTGTCCCTCCCAGCTGTGAGTTGCCGTGGATGCCCCCACGGAGTCGACCGCGAGCTCTAAAGGCCAGAGTATGCCTATTCCCACCACCGGACCCGAAGAGCCGTGGCTGCTCCCTGCCCCACTCACGTCCTCGAAGCTCTTTTTCTCGGAGTCAGCAGGAATCACATTTTCCCGGTGTTTGGGCAGATTGTAGGGGAATCTCTCCAGCATCTTGGTAGATGCAGACAGCGGTGTTTCATGGTGCCCTGGGAGAGGAAAGAAAAGTTTCGTGAGAACAGCGTCCAGGTGGAGGCAGCCCTCACGGCCCAGCTGAGGCAGCAGTCGCTATCCACGGAGAGGCCCGCCATGCAAACACTCACATCTGTAAAGGGAGAGCAAGAACATGAGAGGCAGCTGCCAGGAATGTCTCATCAAGACAGAAGTTTTGCCCAGCTGGCGCGGCTCAGTGGTTGAGCATCTACCCATAAATCAGGAGGTCACCAGTTCAATTCTGGGTCAGGGCACATGCGGCATTGTGGGCTCAATCCCCATTAGGGGCATGCAGGAGGCAGCCAATTGATGTTTCTCTCTCATCAATGTTTCTATCTCTCTCCCTTCCCTTCTCTCTAAAATCAATAAAAACGTTAAAAAAAAAAAAAAAAAAGACAGACATTTTGTTACTTAATGGCACATATCCAGTCTTCTGAATCTCATGAGGGGTGAGAAGTCTCCTTGTCAGGAGTGGAATTAGGGTGCTGGGGATACGTTTCAGAGTAAGACTTGTGTGCGTGTTCCTAACAGGCTGTCTGCTGCTGAAGCGTTATGAGGCTTTGTTCGACGTCCAAGGAGTCTGCCCTTCCACGCTTACCCTTGTAACATCACTCCACTAAGAGCATCAACTTCCCATCTTGGTTTTCAATTGCTCCGGGGGAGCCCTATCCCTTTTACCACAACGTGAGCTTCCATCCGGGGAGTGGTGAGCTACTCGCGAGAGCAACGGGACATATCTGCTGAAGGACAGGGGTCCCGGTGCTCTCAGCGTTCACTCACTGTTCTCCACACAACTGCTTCGTGACTACCTAGTATTCATCACACATTTATTGAGCATCTATTGTGTGCAAATGACCCTGCACACCGCCAAGCGTGCCAGTTCACCTCTCCCACTGGGCTGCTGACACCCTGGCCCCTGACACTTTCCTGTTTGTTCTCTCACTGAGATCGGGTCTGTGATCGGGTCTCATTGTGATCTTTCCGCTATTCTATCCAAGGTTTGACGATGTATTGCCAAGATACAAACCAATGGCAGCTAGTCCAAGCTGTGGACATTTTTTGACCTAGTCCCTCTCTTTAGGTCAGTTCCCTACCAACAACACAACACCACTCTTTAAGGGAAGCCTCATTTCGCTCTGATCCGCCCCTAGTTGCCCCTTGTCGGCCAAAGACCTTGGAGACAGGCTTTGCTGGGGAGTTGTACTTCCTCATGCGAGGTCTGCGGCTTCAGACTTCCGACTAAGATTTGCTGGCGGGGCCCCGGGACCTGAACGTGAGTATCTCCCAGTCCCTCTGAGGCTAACAGAAGACCTTCACTCTAAGAGAAATCAAACTGTGCCTTCCACGAGCCACCCGGGCAGCAGTGCCCTGCCCGCCCTCACCCCTGACGCCCGCTCTTAAAGTCCTGCCCCTCCTGTAGGGCACCTCGCGACCCACTGCCGTGGAAGTGATCATCGCCAATTCATTCGTCTTCCTCCTGTAGTTCTTACACACAGGCTTCTCCCTCAGCTCGGCTCTAAGTAATATCACGCTTCACATACTGAACCAAGTATGCTCCAAACATACTCACGAGACCTGGAAACACTTTCATGCAAACTGTTCCTGCGTTTTAGTGATTACCTACCATCAGCAGTTATGTCCGGACTCCAGAGCAAAAGCAGAGGCCCTGCCCTGGATCTACTGATTCAGGATCTCGGGGTGTTTGAATATCTAATTGACAAAGCTCCCAGGTGAAGCTGAGAGCACCCCAGGTGAGGACTGCTGCTCTGGGCAACCCCCAGACCAAGTCCCTCAGCTAAGAGAACTTTATTTTCAAGATGAATGTGATGTTTCTCTCTCTCTCCCTTGCCTTCTTCTCCCTCCCTTCCCTTCTTAATTTCTTCCACAAAAAACAAATAGAAGAACATAATAGTTCAACATGAAGAGCGAACCCTTTGACCTGTGGCCTCAGTTTACACAAAGACTATTTAAAATGGCTACGCGTGGGCGTTCCTCAGAAGGGCCTTCAGAACTGCGGGATGCTTCCTCAGCTACTTCTCTATACTCTGTTGGGTTTTTCAGTTTTCTTACTTGAGCAACTTTTCCTTTTCAAAGGGATGTCATTTTGCTATGACAAAGCCATGAAGGGTTTTTCTGTATTTTTTTAATAGTCTTACATAAACCTTTCCTTAATTTCCAATACTTTTTTCACTTCTTAACCGTTAGTAGGCAGTCTGTGTCCCCTTAACTTGTACATAAAATGGAGTTGCCATATCACTTTAGTGGCCTCTGCTCATCAGCTATTTTTTCCCTTACTGTGAGCCCCTTCAACAAGTTTTCCAAACTACTTCTGTTTTTTAAAAAAAGGTATAATTATTTTGCCATCTCCTTTGCCCATTTTTTGGTAAAGATAATGACTAAAAGAAAAATGCTGCAAAGAGTCAGGATGAATGAGAAGAACGAGTCCTGGGCAGCTACGAAAGCAATGGTCAGGGCTCGAGTACACCTAGGTTCCTCTCTGCACCACCCAGTTACACTGCTCCCAGGCCAGCCTTCAAGGCCCCGCATTCCCCAAGCCCCTCCACATTCCCTACCCAGGACCCCGGCTCTGTCCTCTCTCAGCCCAGGGACCAGTCAGCAGAGATCAAGAGGGAAAATGGTGAGGAGAAACCTCAGGAGCCCCTGTGCACTCTGGCACCCTTCCCTCCTGCCCACCCCACCCCCTGTGGCTGCATCCCCGCCTCTCTCCACCTCTGGGGCTGGAAGGCAGCAGAGTTGGGACACAGGACGGGAAAATCAGATTCAAGAAGACTCAGTTCTGCTGTAATTACTTGGGACACTTGCCAGAGACACAGCTCTCTCACCTCTGCCCTCATCTGTCACACTCACTGCCTCTGGGTGTCATCTCGCTGTCTTATCTGGCTGGCTGACAGCAGAAGAGTGATGGCAGCAACAGCAGAAGAGAAGGAGAAGGGACTCCCCATACACACCCAGGATTTCTGCCGCGGCTCCTGGACCTGGATCCAGCCTCTAACTCTTCACTTCCCTCAGTCCCTGCTGGTCTTCAACCCTCTCCTCCCCCCGCCTCCTCCACACCCACGCCAACTCCAAGTGAATTCTTCCATAGAAATTGCTCCAGTTTCCTTAACTATCAATGGAAATAAAGTAACAAGGGTGCCTACCTGTGAAAAATAGGAAATGTATTCTAAAGTGCTTAGTGCCAATGCCTGGCACATTACAGACATTCAGTGCATTGGATGGTCGCACGAAGTTTACATTACAGTCATGTGATGCATAATGACGTTTTGGTCAATGGCAGATTGCATATATGACAATGGCCCCATAAGATTATAATAGAGCTGAAAATTTCCTATCGCCTGGCAATGTCGCCATCATGTCACAGCACAACCCATTACCCACAAGACTGCGGTGATGCTGCAGTAAGCAAACCTACTGCACTGCCAGTCGTATAAAGGTGTAACAGAGACAATTGTGTGCATACAAATATTGACCATAAACATCTATGTTACTGGTTTAGGTATTTACTGTACTGTACTTTTTGTTATTTTAAAGTGTCCTCTTTCTACTTACAAAGTATGCTGTCAAAAGTGTTCCACGTTAAGCCTTACATATCTTGTGCTTACTGTCTCTCTGGATAGCATCATTTTCTCTTGGGCTTGATTTAATCTCGTGCTGTTTTGTGTAGTAACGCGCTGTGGAGGCTTGTAGCCTAGAAGCAGTATGCTGTGCCATATAGCCTAGGTGTGCAGTAGGCCGTACCATCTAGGTTTGTGTACAACACTCAGGGATGTTTGCAAAATGAAAAAATCGCCTAACAATGCATTTCTCAGACCGTGTCCCCAACGTGACTGTACACAGTACCTGAGTTTTGGAATAGTAGTTAAATAATTTTTGAGAACTGACTTGGCAACACAGCTGCCCTATTTCCCTTGGGGGGAAAACATGTTCAAGATCTGGAAGACTGACTAGGACACGAACTAAGCACAAAGCAGTAGACCAGGGGTCCTCAAACTACAGCCCATTTATCCGGCCCGCCGGGTGTTTTTGCCGCCGCTGCCTGTCCTGCTTAGCAGCCGACTTGTCCTGGGCCCACAGTGCGCATGTGTGGAATGTGTTTTTTTTTAAACTATAGTCCGGCCCTCAACGGTCTGAGGGACAGTGAACTGGCCCCCTGTTTAAAAAGTTTGAGGACCCCTGCAGTAGACTGTAACTAACAAGGTCGGCTCTGCCCACCAGAGGGCAGCACATGGCAGGGAATCAACTCACCGATCAGAAGCCAGTAGTTCCTCAAATAGTTGAGCTTGTTCTTTCCTTTGAGCCCAGGGTTAAACTTTAGGTCCGTGCTGGGTGTGATCACACACTCCCCTTTGTCCCCAATGGTGACACCGTCAGTCTGGGGGCCTTCCAGCAAAGGAAGGGTGCTGCCTCGGGGCTGTGGAGACAGAACTGAAGTGAGGCCGGGGCAGCCCTTGCAGGTGAGGTCTACCCTTCCTGTAACTGTCCTAAGGGACTGTCCTACCTCTGGTTGGGGCTGGTCCAGGACAGTCAGAGCAAGACACAAAGGCGAGGGACGGCAGGGGAGGCTCCCCCCTCAGGGCGTGAAATGCTGTGCTGTGGTCTTTAACATGGACACCTTTTCAAATTCTTTTGTCTAGGAACTGGGAACAGGAAGGGTATGTGTGGAGTTCCGAGCGGCTACTGGCAGTGTAAGTGAAGGAGAATGCCAGGGCACCGAGCAATCCACAACCCATGCACCTGACCCGGGTGGAGTAAACTCCCTCAACGAGCCCGCTGCTGGCTCGGGCACTGCTGGACCTCAAGTGAGGCTGCCCTGCTCATGGGAGCCGCTGACCAACTCGCCTCACTGGAAAGACAAATGATGCCAACCAAACACCTCCAACACCAAATGAGCAGCCAGGATCGTTGAGGCTTCAGATGCCCAGAGACAGAGCACTGTCCAGGTCAGGAAAGGATGAAAAGGATCTGAGTAGCGAAAAGGAGGAAGGGGAGGGCCGGAGTGTGAGGTGCAGCATGAACAAAAGCTAAGAGAGATGGACAGGGAACTTCTGAGATCGGCGAGAAGACGCACGGGTTGGACCCAGCAATGGGGAGGATGGCACCGTGGGACTTCAACACCAAGGCAAGGGGAGTGACCAGGGCTTCCTGGGCCTAGCGAGCTGTTTGCCACGCAGCTCTCCTCGAAAGAAGGTGGTATGTGCAGGAAATGTGTTTGAGGATCTAAGATCTGTGTCATGCATTCTTAACCAACAGATGCTTATATAGGACTCAAAGTCACTCCGCAAAAATGGAACAGGAGCAGTTAGGAGTTAGCAGTTAGGAGGCTTCCCCCTCCCCCCTCGCAAGGGGACTTACCACAACAGCAACCCCCTCGTGGACCATTGAGGGGGAGGCGTAGAGGCTGGTAGAGTATTTCCCAACATACAGGGTGGGCCTAGGAGGAAAACGGACACATGCATTCCACAGTCCTTTAAATTCTGGGCTTTTTTGGAGAAGAATCCCAGCCCCAGCCCCAAACACCACCCAGAAGGATCGCCAGATGAACTCCTAAGCACGCTGGGTGTGGAGGCGAGACGCCTGCCCTGGCAGCAGAACTGGACTCAGGCCCCGCTGCCACTCACTGCCTCGGTGTCCTCATCTGCAACGGGCGGGGCTGCACTCAGCCATCCCCACGGCGCCCGCATGCAGGGATCGCCTGGGAGAGACTGGCGCTTGCGACCACGGCAAAGCCCCTAAGACGGTGGTTATAATTTACAGAAAACATCCCTGCATATCATCTCATTTGCTCTTCTCCAAAAGCTCTCTCAAGTGGGAAACAGGCTGAGGGGCCGGGGTGGAGAGCACAAGCCTGCTGAATGTTAGACACAGGCACCGTAACAGCGTGGGCCTGGTTTTTAAGTGAATATGACTTACAGTAAAAACTTAGAAAATACATGAAATTGGAAAATGAGTACATCTCTTATAGTCCCACTACCTGAGATATATCCGAATTGTACTATGAAGACTGTCTCTTTCCTATTCCCACCCATCATTTTAATTCACTTAATACTTAAGAATTCTGAAGTGCCGGGGACGGCCCGTCCTTATATTCTGGGGTTTCTGAATGAGCCAGTCTTGGCTTTTATTTTCCTCACGGCCCCAGTGTGTGGTGTGGCATGCTGCGGCAGGACCAGAGTATCGGGGTCACAGAGGCCCTCTTCTGCCCCGAGTTCCCCGACTCACGTCAGCTTGCTCTTGGCCTCCGTCTCCTTGGGGAAGGGGTACTTCCACTTGGTGATGCGCCCCACCTCCCCGGACATGAAGGTCAGGTAGCGCAGGGTCTCCACAGCGACGTTGATGTGCATCACCTTCCGCAGCCCCTCCCGCTGCCAGACGTAAAAGGCCACCACAGGGGAAGCATAGTTTTGGATCCACAGGACGTCGCCAGATTCACTGTCCACCGTCACCACCAGCCCATCGCCATTGGACACAAAATGGGACATCTCTGCACAGGTCAGACAAACAAAGCCACATCGAGTCTCGCCCCATTTTGCAACCACATCCTCATGCCCCGGCAGGTTGTGGCCACTCAGCTAGAGGAAACAAGGCTTCTGGAGTGTTCTCAGATCTCCCCCGAACAGTTCCACCCGTTTCCAAGGAGCTCGCTCAGGCTCTCCCACAGCAACACCCTAGGAGCTGCCTGGTTTGTAAGCCTAAGACAGGATCACCCTCTGGATGGCGAGTTACTTAGTGACGTTCGTCAGCATTCCATTCGCTCAGTGAGAGACAATGCTGAGCAGAAAGGAGCCAATGGGGATGCAGTTGATAGCAATCATTTCAAACCTACTGATCAAGCTCAAAGTCAGGGCTGAACACATCTGACCACAGAGCAGGTTTCTATCAGACCCTGACAGAATCGGTTTTTAGTTTTCATTTGAGTTGGGGGAATGTTTACTAGAGAAATAACTGGAGGGCAAGCCACATGTAGGCAGTGAGTTGTTACTGTCACAAGGTGATGCTTTTTCCTGCTTCCCACTGGGCTTCTAGCAAGTTCCTTCTGAGGCACAGAGGGACCGGGCAGAGTGCGCCTTCCCTCCTCTCTGGCTACCTTGCGCTGTTTTACTTGGCTTTGCCTCCTCACTTCTCACCAGGACCTGCCTTAAGCGCTGCCTGTTGAAGCATTTACTCTAATTCCATGGGAAGTCCAGAACCTGCTGACCAAGGGTGTCTCAAAAAAAGATCCAGCTTGTCCTCTGGAGCGAGCCCTTTCTCCTGGATCACAAGGACCGCCCAGCCTGGCAAAGGTACCCGGAGTACTCACTGTAGTCCACGTCGTCCTCGGGCAGCGAGGCTGCGTAGTCGAAGTAGGTGGCGTTCCACCGGAGCTCTCGGGTTTTGGTGTCGTACATGGTGATGGTGTATTCTGAGGACACACACCAGCCCGTTACCCGGAGGGGCCATGGCACCCACCGAGGTGCTCACCTTATCTAAATTACAACAGACAAGTCCTCCCTAAACTGCCTGCAGAAAAGTCCAGGCCATCCATGTGGAGAGAGAAAAGGCCATGTGGAGAACTGAAGTCTCAGACCCATGAGCGAACCCAGCCAACAGCACGTGGCGCAGAGACGGGCCACCCCTGCGGTGCCCTCGAACTCAGGACTCACAGGATCATGAGCAGTATCACAGTGTTGTTCTAGGCCACGTAAGTTCTGGGGTGGTTTATTCTACAGCCATAGGCAGATGATGTTAGAAACTGGTGCCTAACAAAGTGGGAAGGTGTCATCACCCAAACCCAAAACATGTGTCACTGACTGGGACCAGGTGGCAAACGGAGGCCGAAAGGTCGACGTGGAGACTGAAAGAGCAGGAAGAAAACTGCTACTGGAAGCCGAAAAGGGGTAACCCAGGTTATGGGGTGGTGACACAATTACCTCATGAACTTGTGGATCTGGCTAAAGAGATTTCCACGCAGAATGCAGAAAGTGCCGAATGGCTTCTCTTAATTGCATATGATACATTGCAAGACAGATAAACTAAAGAAGAAACTATTTGGTTTTCGAGCTGAATAGAGAGGAAATACAGAGGGTGCAGGACTGACCTTCCAGCTGAAAAAGATTCTCAATGTAAAAAATGGCTTTAGGGCAAAGATGAAGTCCAGGGTGCTACCAGCAAAAAATGGCCTCAGGGTCCAGATCAAATCAAGGGTGAGGCAGTTAGCCCTTGTCGAATAGCTCAGTTGGTTAAAACGTTGTGCTTGCGGGTTCAATCCCCGGTCAGGGCACATATAAGCAGCAACCAATGAATGCATGAATATGTGGAACAACAAATTGATATTTCTCTCTCTAAAAATCTATTAAAACATAAAGTGAGGCAGTAAGACCCTTCTTTGAGACCTCAGAGAGATTTAAGGTGGTATTTCACAGACCTCCTGCTATTAAGGTAGCACATCCTAGACTTGCTAGATAAGAGGGTTCTAAGAACTGTGAGAGTGTGGTCCATAGCACAAAGTAGAGAGGTTTGTGGGTTTGGTTTAATCTTCTAGAATGGACTATAATTTGACACATGCAAAATCTATTTCCTCAGCCCCTGGTTTTGGGCTGGGTCCCTGACCTGCTTTGACCAGCAGACTGCAGTGGAAGGGAGGTTCCAGGACTTCTGAGCCCAGGCCTTAGAGGCACGGTAACGCCCACTGTTACTTAAGAGGAGGACCCAGCCATCGTGGAAAGAGGTCAAGGCTCTCTGTGTGGCGCTGAGCCAAGGCCCCAGGCACCTGAGTGAACCCAGCCAACAGCAAGTGGAGACCACTGATCCCTGTTGAGCCCTCCCTGAATTTCTGACTCAAGGAATCCTGAGCAATAAAGTGTTGGTGCTTGAAGCCACTAACTTAGGGTGGCTTGTTAAGCAGCAATAGATAATGAAACAATAGAAACCCTCCTGCTCACCTAACAGGAGAGCCCACCCAGCTTCTACAGGGCCCCGGATTAGCCTCTCTTAGAAAAGCACTGTTTCCACAGCACCTGGAGGAAGGTGCCATCTCTTTTTTAAAGCCGTGGCTACCTGAATGTTTAGACAAACTTAGTGCTCAATTGTAATGATTTTTTTTTTAATCCTTACCTGAGGACATGTTCATTGATTTTAGAGAGGAAGGGAGAGAGGGGCAGAGACGAAGAGAGGGAAAAGGGGTGGGGAGAGGGATAGGGAGAGGGAGAAAGAGAGAGAGAGAGAGAGAGAAACATCAATGTGAGAGAAAAACATCCATTAGTTGCCTCCCATTTGCACCCTGACTGGGGATCGAACCCATAACCTTTTGGTGTATGGATGACGCTCCAACCAACCGAGCCACCCAGCCAGGGCTGTAATGATTTCTTTCTAGGTTTTGGGTGTAAGTCTTTCCTTTTAAATGTTTCTTGCTTCCCCTCTTAGCTCTGTGTTAACTGTCTATTCCACAATTTGTATGGAGTGCTGGAAGATGTCAGGTGCCGCACACGTACGATGAATAAGGCAGATCCCTGCAGTGAAAGGGCTCAGCACCCACCCACTGACTCGCTCCAACGTCTGGGCACCTGCTCCATGTCGGACAAGTGCCCGGTGTGGAGATACGGCAGGTGAGTGAAGCCAAGTCCTGCCCTTGGGAAGCTGATGGTGTAGCGCAGGAGGCAGAAAAACAGGCAACTATGATTTAGAAACATGTAGTGATAAATACTAAAAAGAAGACGAGGTTGAAAAAAGAGGTGAGGCGGGTGCTGCTGATGCCTTCGAGGGCCAGTGATTGGCAGTCGGTTGGTGGTTTTAACGGGCCCACACAGCGTGGGTGCCCCGAGGATGGAAGCGCTGCTGTCCTGGGCAGGGACGGGGAGCTGAGGTGAGCAAGAGGCCTCACAGCGAGGGTGCCTTTTGAGCAGCAACGTGAAAGGAGACAGGACGTTGGCCAGACAGGCAAAAACGTGCATACCTGGTAGAGAGGGACCCACAACTCCAAGTTATTTAAAATAGCACTGCTTATTCTGGGAGCTGTGGGTAGTTCATCTTTGCTGGAAAATGTTGAAATGAGGGAAACGTAGCGAGGGAGGAGGGGAAAGAGGCAGCAGCTGCAGGCTTTGTGGGCTGCGTACACATCGGACTGTAACCCTCAGGCAATGAGGAGCCACAGCGGGTCTAGAAAGGGGAACCACATGGTAAAATCTGTACCGGAGAAGACAGCTCTGGCTGCCTTCTCCATAAGGAAGCCCAGAGGCAGAGAGTGGTGGGGAGGCTAGTTCAGGTCCTCTCTGGAAACAGGCAGGTTTGTACACGACAAAAGGCTCCTTCTTGCCCTGACCGGTTTGGCTCGATGGAGGGTCGGCCTGTGGACTGAAAGGTCCTGGGTTCGATTCCGGTCAAGGGCATGTACCTTGGTTGCGGACACATCCCCAGTAGGGGGTGTGCAGGAGGCAGCTGATCGATGTTTCTAACTTTCTATCCCTCTTCCTTCCTCTCTATAAAAACATCAATAAAATATATTTTTTAAAAAAGGTTCCTTCTTACCTGTGCGCCCAAGGTACAGAAGAGAGGTCGAAGGGCAGAGGCTATCTGCAAAGGCCGATGACAAAGTCTGCTGTTTCTCCCCAGTCAGAAGGTCAATGACATACCAAATGTCCTGCTTTTTACCTGAAACGTCACAAGGACACACTGTGGTTTACACTCGTCCTATATGGAAAAGTATCACGGCTGAACTGGCAGCCCAAGATGTCCTCTGTCCGAGAGATAGGCCGTTATCTCGTTACCCTGCTCCGCGGTGGGAATGGCAACATGGAGATAATGAAACGAACGCTTGAGACACCGGGTCTCATAATAATGGGGTAACCTAATCGTGTATAAAAATTTCTCCGAACCTAGTAACTCGTACCGTCCTGTTTGATTAGTGGCCTTAAATACTACAAGTCCGGCCTGGAAAGGGCAAGCTTTCCCCACAGACTAGGATCTATATAAATCCAGAAGTGCACGCAGGGGTTCAGCGTGCTGCTAACCATCATTCCTGTATCTCAGCCTTCCTACTGATGAGCTCACGTGGAAGGGGATCTAGAGTGACTGTTTCTGACTCTGATTAGCTGGTGCCTGTCACTGGGCAGTGGAGCTGGTTGCAACCTGGTGCTAATGACATCAAAGTTATCTCAGCCCCTGTCCCAGTCAGGAAGTTATTCCCAGCCACGGGCTATACCTCTCACCTCGGTCAGCTGATTCAAAGGTATGATCAGGTGGGCAGCATAGCTAAAGAACTCTTAGGAAAACTCAGAGATGTGCATCTACAGTACACACACCAGAGCATCATGGGAGTGGTGAGTCCATAGCATGGGCCTCCATCTGAAGGTCAACACATTCACTCTGATGTGTGTGCATCTCTTCCTAACTCACTGGCCAAGTTTCCTATTTCAAGGGACTCTCAGAAGCAGTGCTAAGCTGCCAGGGAGAGCCCCGGGTATTCAGATTTGCTAAGGCCGTGCTTAGCTCTAACAGATGTGGCATACATGCCAAGTCCACATGTGTGACACATGTCCACAGGTCCTAACTTTCTGTTCTCAGCAACAAATCTTAATATGAAAAAGATCGGAAGACAGGGTGAAAACATCACCCAATAGCTGTGACTGTGGTCCCTTTCCATCTGGCACGGCGCCTCTCTGGTTACTTCGAGGACCACTGCAGTCTCCACAACCCAGCACCACTTTCATGGATGGAGAGGACAACTGCCACACTTTTAAATGTGCGTAATGAACTCACTCAAGAGGCACCACCCAAAGGTGATGGAACCACAATATCCTAAACGCAGCCTAAGTGACGAATCTCTGGAAGGCCAAATAGAAACCAGTGATATGATGGTCAGAAGGCGCTCAGAGGGGCCTGGGGCGTGGCACAGAGGAGAGAACGCCTGGGCTGGTCACTTCTCCAATTCCCTCACAGCGGGGGAAGTCCTCACTCTGAAGGTGTGGAAGGAACCAGAGCCCGAGTCCCTAGCAAAAACTTACTATTTGGCCTGCACTAGAGGCTCAGAAATACACATACAGGCTCCCCCACCCCCAGGCATGAATAGGCACTGAGCACTTTCAGTTCCTCCAGAAACTGGTGTATAAATACAGGATATTATTACGACTACGATTTCAAGATAAATACAGCTCTCCTTTGTGTTACAAATGCATTTTTATTGACATTCTGGCAGCGACGTGGTAAAGGGAAAGCAGGTGATCCGATGCTTTGGGAGATGTGGCCCCTGAGGGTGTTAAGCGCAGTTTTTATCCAATATTCTGATAGCAGGAAATACTAAGACAGCCCTATAATGAATAGGCAAGAGCCTGGCTTCCCTTTCTTGGCTCACACCATTGTATTCACTTCAAATTTCGGCCAATTGCTTCTAGGTATGTTGCAATCTTTAAATCGCAGGGGTAGGTCAACACGCAGCTAAAAGCTTGTTAAATGAGTAACCATATTAATGGTGTGGAGTCTGTTCCCAAGTGGGGGAGCCCTTTCTTAATTGTTCAGCTGATCCAGGCGTGAACAGGCCCAACCCAAGCAGGAAAGACCTTTCCCAGAAGGGCTGGTGAGGGGACTGCACCTCTCTCTCAGAGACGCCACCTGCCCAGCTCCTGGGCTCATTTCCAAAGAGCTCGAAGTTTCAGTGCGGAAAACAGCAACTCTTACCCATGTAGAGAATCCCATCTGAACTTCGGCATGGCGATGCCTGTACCAACTCCGGGATGGTAAAGGGAAGTTTCTTTAAAAAAAAAAAAAAAAAGGCAAAGGGAAAAATAAGTTAACTGAGTCTTATGCAATTATTACAATGTTCACAGTATACTCTGTTTCTGTTACCCAATTCTGCTAAAAAGAGAGGAACACTGTTGATGGCAGATGGGCGTTTTCCTAATTGGAGACCAAGGAGAAGGGGTGCCCTAGGCTTCCAGATCCATTTTGGACAAGCCCTCGGCTCCCAGGTGCCTGGCACTATAAACACTAACTCCTTTACTCCACGGGCCCCCCAAAGTCTCTTTTCCGGAGCACTCCTGGGGGCGACACAGACCTTTTTCTGAAAAGACTTACACAAATATGGAGAGTTACACAATCTTTGAAATTCTAAGGGGGCGGGAAGAATTCGCCCGTCTTGGAAAACTGGCCCAGAGCCAGCTAAGACTGAGTAGAATGTCAGTGCTTTTCAGAGTGAGCGTAAGCAATGAGATTAATTCCGATTGCAGCAATCTCCATGCCCAGCGGGAGCTTCGAGAAAAAGGAGTCGTGATTACATGGGCAACATAGCAGCCTGAAGTGGAAGAGAAGTTTTGATGTTTTCTTCAGTAAATAATTCTCTACTGAAAAACAGAGGACAAATCGAACCTTTTGGTATTAAAAGGAAGTCATGGTAAGTGCCAGGAAAAGAAACTCAGAGGAATCCACATTGTTTCAGCTGCATTTCATCATGAAACCGATTCTGCTGAGCCTCCAGCTGACATCTGACGAGTCCTTTTGGTGAAGGTTTGTTTCAGTGTGCTTTATTTTTGGAACACTCTGTTTTTGAAACTGTTCTATAGATAACTGCCTCCACTATGCTGCCACCTTTTTCTCCACGAAAGATTGCTCTCTTGCTTCAATAAACAGAACTTTAAATAATTAATCACTTGGACTTTCCCATCATCCCAAGGTTTAAGCTAAGCCTTAGAAAAGGAAAAATGCCACAGAGCGGCTGTAATGACTGGGCTTCTGCCAGATGTTTCTGAGAATCAGAAAGTCACTGCAAGGCTTCCAGCCTGAGTCCTGTGCTCTCTGCCGAGCCTCCCGATTCAGGGCCTGAGCCGGCAGCATGTTGTTCCTGGCGCTGCTAACCCACAACACAGGAAGGCATCATGTGGGGCGGAGGTCAGAGCATCCTTTGGAAGTTCGAGAGCTCTTCAAGTCTGAAGTCCAACGTGAAGCTGTGGACTTGGCATGTTCCTTCACCCCCCCCCCCAAGGCATAGTTTCCACTCCTTGAGCATGGGGGCAACACTGACATCCCAGAGGGCTGCTTAGAGGTTCAGATGAGACAACGTATATAAGTCACTGGACTCAGTTTCTGGCTAGCAAAGCGCTTCAGTAATGGAGGCTCTAGTGATGTGGAGAGAAATGCTGAAGGTGAAACACACAGACCTCTACACAAGGTCTGCCCTTCTCCCACCTGTTTCAGTCACAGGTATTCATCAAATAATTTTAAAATACCCAAATTAAGGCTCATAAGCCACCTACAGTCTAGACCAGTGGTTCTCAATCTTGGCTGCACATGAGAGGCTTTTTAAACTTTCCATTGAAGCAGAACTCACAATGAGAGAGCTCAGGGATGTGTAGGGCTCAGTTACATCTGCAACGTGAACATGCCCATGTAACCAGCACACAGGAGGGGCATGGAACCTTCACGGCCCTCTGAGAGCCTCTCCTTGCCCTTTTCCGACCAGGACTCCCAGGGAAATCACTATCCTAACTTCAGAACACCAGAGACTAGTTTCCCCGTCTTTGAGCTTCATAGAAATGAATTATTCACTGTGGAGACTTTCTTGCTTGTCATCTTTTGACCAACCTTATGCTGGCGAGATTCATCCACATCACAGACTATTCTCATTGGTGTAGACTATTAAACTGTATACAATGCCATCATTTATTTATCCCGTCGACTACTGGTGCTATTTGGGTAGTTTTCACTTCTTGGTTATAAATAGTGCCACAGTACATGCGGGTACCTGTCTTTTGGTGAACACAGACATGCATTTCTGTTGATGTATAACCCAGGAGGGGATTACTGGCCACAGGCTGTCACAGATACGGCTAAACAGTTTTCCAAACTGGTTGTTCTGATCTGCTCTTCCACCAGCAGCACACGGGAGTTCCAATTGCTTTGATTCCTCCCTTCCCAGACCTGTTTTTTTTCCCCATTTTTTTCTCAGTTTAGCCATTCATTAGAATGCTAATGAATGCTAATCATAGTAGTATGACACTGTGATTTTAAAATATATATATATACATACACACATTTTTATTGATTTCAGAGAGGAAGGGAGAGGGAGAAAGAGCTAGAAACATCAGTGATGATGTTTCAAACAACATCGATAGGCTGCCTCCTGCACGCCCCACCCTGGGGATCCAGCCCACAACCCAGGCATGTACCCTGACCGGGAATCAAACTGTGACCTCCTGGTTCATAGGTTGACTCTCAACCACTGAGCCACACCGGCTGTGATTTTTATTTACATTTCCCTAATGACTAATGAAGCTGAGTACCTTTTCATATGTTTCTTGACCATTAAGATCTCTTCTTTTGCCATTTTTCTATTGAGTTGTCTATCTTTCTAAAATAATCCATAAGAATTCTTTATACAGGGTGGGGCAAAAGTAGGTTTACAGTTGTGTGTTTGGAAAACAATACAGTAATTAAAGAAGAAACTGTTTTGCATACTCACAACTGTAAACCTACTTTTGCCCCACCGTGTATATTTTGAATACGAGGACTTGGTTGGATATGGGTATTGTGACTACATTGTGGCCTGCCTCTCTCAATAGTATCTCTTAAAGAAATAAAATTCTGAATTTGAATGTAATTCAATATACCGATTTTTTTCCTTATGTTAGTGTGAATGCTTCCGTTTTGTCTGTATCCTATTTATGAAACCTTCACCTACTGTAAGGCCATGAAGATGTTCTACTTCTTGTCTTAAAGCTCGTTTCCCATTTCCCACTTACACATGCAATCTATCTGGAACAGAGTTTTGTGTGTCCGGTGTGAGGTGTCAGTCGGGATTTTTCCCCACATGGATATCCCAATTGACCCAAAGCATTTATTGAAAAGACGAACCTTTCCCACTGCACTGTAGTATCGTCTTTGTCATAAATCAGGTGCTCCTATGTGTGGGCCTGTTTCTAAGTTCTCTTATCCTGATGCCTACACTGATTAAATGGAGACTTGAAACTGGGACCTACACTCAGCGTTTCTTTAGGGTTCGCTAGGTTATTACAATGTGTGGCACTGTAATCTAGATGGTGTAGCACGCCATCCAGATTCTCAAATGGAGATGGGGATACCATGTGCCCCCCCCCACATGGGGGATGGGCAGTGTTTCAAACTACCCTAACTCTCCACACCAATTTGAGAATCACCGGCTAGACTGAACCCTTTTACTGAAGGGAGTATTATACCTTTCCAGGGTGTTGGCTGGGCCCTGCTTGTCTAGATTAATATTTCTGAACTCTGGCTGCCATTTAAAAGCTGTAAAAACATATCGATGCCCAGGCCCCATTCTAGACCACCCGAATCAGAATCCCCCAAATGTCTGTAAGCTCTCAGGTGATCTCAATGAGCAAAAGTGAAGATGGCTGGTTTAGAACCTCTGGAGTACAGAGAAGCTAAATACACTCACCGTCAGGCCTTCATTATGCTTGCCCCCAAGTGTATACAGGCTGCCGTCGTTGGGATCCGGGAGGAAGGCTGGCCTAGAAATGAAGCAATAGTATCAATGACAGATTACAGCTCAGGGCACAAAACAAAATACCAAAGCCATGACTGGGGGGAGGGGGAAAGTGGTGTGTGTGTGTGTGTGTGTGTGTGTGTGTGTGTGTGTGTATGAAAGCTAATTCTACCCATTGCCTGTCCACTTTAGCCACAAACAAAATATCACTCTGGTGGGTGTATGCTGTGCTTGAGTAGGAAAAAAGGCACCTGCAACGGGAAAATTATAAATCACCAGAGAAGAGTAGATCATCACTTGGTCAAAGCCCTCTGGATGAAGGTAAAATAAGTGAAAAGGACCCAGCGAGTCTGATTTTCAGCTTTCAAGTCAATAACTTCAACGACTAGTACTTAACAGTGTGGCAGGGTACGTGAACAGGTAGAACCCATCTGCCTTTAGTGTCCAACAAACATTTATTTTTAAACCAGAGGCAATAAAAGCAGACTCTGAAAGCCTGACATCAGAAAGAACCTGCAAGGACATGGATAAAGGTCTCTCGGCCGGTAGCTTCCCATGAAGCAGTTGTGAGGTGGTCTTTGGTCAAGTTAACCTGCTGAAGGACTATGCCTGGTCACACAGAAACCCCAGAGGAATCCATCATCTGAGGCTCGTACAGGTGCCATCCCGCCTTAATCTAGCACACACCTCTAGCAGCAGGTCACCCTCATGTCCCCCCCCCCCCCCCCATGGTTAACACAGTAAGAGGGAGAGATCTAAACCCTCAGGCCTTCCTGAGGACTTTGGAAGCTTAAGTTCAAACCTCAACGTAAGTTCCATCTCAAATAAGCCTTTTTAAATACCATTGCCCTCCTCCCCCATAATGCCACTCATTCCCTCCCAAAGGAACCGACTAACCTCTCCCCAACACAGGCTTCTGTCATGGCACCTGTAAGACTTTCCATGTCTCTATCATTTTCTTATATCTTAAATTTGTGCATATGTACACCCAGCAATTGGCTTTATAAATACTGAATAATACAGAAAATGCATTAAAGGAAAGTACTGAAGCAAATGGGAAAAACTTACTCTTCGACGTGTGTTGGAACCTGCAGAACTGGATCTGTGTGAAAGAACAACAACAAAGGCACCATCAGACAGACTCAGAGATGTCAAGACTCCTGGAGAGTTCCCAGGGCCAATTCACAAGTTGTACTGACAACTTAGGTTTATTTACATGAGATAACGTGCATAAAGGCACTTTAGAAAACGCACACAGAGACACAAATGTAAGCTCTTATGATTGCCACTGAGATTGGAGAGAACTGACAGCAGAACGGAACTGCTCTCAAGAAACGTGCAGATAACTTGGGGGAGGGACAGCGAAGGGAGAACCAGTCACAGCCCTCAGTGGACAGTGGGTCAGTGTCACTGTCTCACACATCAGGGACTTTTAAAGCCAAAATCATCACCTTGCCAAATGCTTGGAGTGGTACCCGATATTCCCATTCAGAAAAGCAAAACTGTGGCTTACGAATCAGCTTTGCTGCTGATGAGAATCTGACTGGATGGGAAATGGGTACGGCCTTTTGAAGCAGCAGTATGGCAGTCTTAGAGCCTTCCAGTGTTCATGCTCATGATTCTCTCTGACCCATTAATCCCAGTTCTATAAAGTGTAGTACAAAAATAACAGAATATAGAAAATGATTTATGTACAAAGATGCTCACAGTAGCATTACAAATTACTCAACTATTCAAGAACATGGTTAAATTATGAAATGCCCACCTGGAAGAACATTAGGGCTCCTAAAAGGGCTTATAAAAACTGAAAACACGTGCAAATCGTTACACTTTTCTGTTCAGGAGAGCAGATAACACTGTATATAGAGTATTAATGCAGCTCCGAATATCTTCCATGCACATCGCTAAAACTAGATGCAGAGGCAAAGAATGCTCATTGTGAGTTATCTCTGTTGAAAATATAGTGACTTCCCCACCTTTTCTCTATTTCCTCAAATTTGTACAAAGGTAGGCATTACTTTTTAAATGGGGGAAAAAGTTTTCTCTCAGAGTCAATGTTCTATCTGTAGTTGTCAAAACAGCAGAATTTCTCCTTCCCTAGATTCTCCTGGCACAAATCCAGAGGACGCCCCAGATCCCTGGGCGGGATGGTGGTGGGGTGAGAGGACGCTGACACAGTGGTGTCGCGACAGAGCTAAAATCCACAGGCATGAGATGGCACAGTGATGAGGTATCTCTAGCATCAAAAGCCCCATGGGCTGTACAGCCACACCAGCCACAACTTCAAAGCTGGGGCAAGGACGGCAAACACTGTGATGTGACTGTGGACACACAGTTCCAGGCTCTCCCGGCTCTGCCTATGGTGACAGGCAGCTGTCTGTTTCTCCCAGTCGGTGGAGATTGTCAAAGAAAGCTCTGTCAAGCCTTATCAAATGTTGACTTTGCCTTACGAGCCCAGCTCCCACATAAAGGCATACGGTGTTCACAACAACAGAGGCACATACACCACATGTGGTCAGTGGGCAGCAAACAAACAATTCATTAAACCAAACACATGATAGGAAACTGGAGACACTTCCAGCCAGTAAGCACATGTTTGTTGTTCCTACTAATCACCTCTCGGTACAACAGACTGATGCAAGAGGCAGGAAATCAGGACCCACAGCACTCATCCACTGAAACACACACAGCTTACAGCCCAGCCCGGTTTCTGCAACAGCCCTGCAGCCAGGCAAGCCGGGAAAAGCAGGAATGCTGCATCCAAAGGGAAACACTGAGCCGCACGGCGGGGCCAGAGGGCATCTCGTTGGTTTGTTCCACAGGAAGACACTGCCGAGTTCTAACAAGTCGCCAGAAACAAGACTTGGAGGCAACGGGTTTGTGATTCCTATTCATAAGCCTATCTTTGTGGTACAGCATCTGCTCACTCTCAGGGCCTCGTCTTCAGGGGAAGATTTCCCAGAGCTTATCCACTGGCCCCCTGACACGGAGGCCTCAGGTCCCAGGTCCTGCACCACAAAGGCACCAGTTGCGACAGAGGCTGTCCCTGGCAGGAGCCAGGAAAGGATCGGCAGGACAACGACACCATTGTGTGAGAACCATGCTGTTTTCCTAGGCTTAGGAGGGGATGCACTCCGGTAGGGAGACCTTCTGGCCACCTTAGCTTTCCCATCCACGCAGTAAAATAAGGTCCCCGGAATAAACACCTGCAGGGCTCAGGGCCACATGTCAGTACAATTATTAAGACGGCTCTCACAGAAGTGAGCACATGGCTGCATTCTTTTCTTAAAAAAATTTTTGAATTTGAGATGTGTTTTAAACTACTACAGAAAAAAACACTGTATGGGGGACAAACAAAAGAAACGGCAGCTTGTCAGCAAGTGTTTAAAGATGAAAGTGACAGCACGGGGCAGTCATGTTGCCGTTCTCTCTACATATGCTTGAAATTTTCCATAATGTAAAAGGTTAGAGATAAAAATATTGGGAAAGCCAGCAAAATAAAAGCAGAAAGCACCATGTGAAAACATGCAACGAAAGCCCAACACGAAAAGGTGATTGTTTTTATTTAATGATGAGAACTGGTATCAGGCAAGATTCTTGTTTTGTTTTGTTTTTTTAAAAAGAGCCATGAGAAAAGAAACCTGGCCTAACTATACGAGCATAAACAAATACTGCTACCCAATAAGCCACTCTGTCTATATGGAGACTGATAAGGATAAATCTGTTTTACTTTCACAAGGGAAAAAAAGAGGGGGGGGGATTACTTCACAAATATAAAAATGGGTATTATTCCAGGGGAAGGAAGGGTATCAGATAAAGGTAAAAATGTCAGAAGAGGAAAGACAATGGTTAAAAATCTGAAATTAGTGATTTGTCTCTTGGATTAACACAGGAAGAAACAAAAGCAAAAAAAAAAAAAAAACACACAAAACCTGCTCAGTGCTGCCCTGGGGGCAGCCACTGGACTCAACTTGATTCCCCTGGCGGATCAGGCCTGAAAAGGCACAACCTTTATACTTAAGAGAAACCTGGGTGAGATGATGGAACACTCATTGCTCCTGTTTGTGCTAGTCTAATCCTTTTAACTTGAGACAGAAATGAGTCAAAATAGATGTTCACCTCTTCCTTTTGTCCAAGTTCGCAAGGGTAAACATTTAAATATTTTTATTTCCAAAAGAAGTGCTGGCCTCCCTGTACTTCTCGAATACTGCCAAGCGTGCCCCTGCCTCGGGCCTTTGCATTTGCTGCTTCCTCTGCCTAGATCTTTGATCAAATGTCACCATCTCAGAGAGGTCTTCCATGACCACCTCCTATCCCCCAGGATGCTCCGCCCTCTTCCCTGCTTAATTTTTCTCCGTGACACTGCCTCTGAAGTATAGTAGTATATTTTATTTATTTTATTTAATGTCTAACTCTAACTACTATAAACTTTGTGAGGGCTAGGATTCATCTTTTATTATCTGCTATATCCCAAAAATCTAAAACAGTGCCTGGCACACAGGAGGGGCTCAATATATTTATTAGTTTCCTTCCGATTTCTATTCCTGCCCAACCTGGATATCCACCGTGATTACTTCTAATGATGCAGCAACTATGCTCTCTCGGCCTTCAACCCAGAATCTACCAAGCAGCCCTCTTCCTCCCGCCAGGCTCTGAGCACTGCTGAAGAAAACTCCACTCTTGGAGATACCATTATACATCTGTGGCCAGTGGGGCCCCATGTCATAGGAGATAAGTCTATCTACTTCCTGGTTGGCCTCTGCTGCCTGTTCCTCACAGCTGGTGCCTCAAATCTTCACTCCTGGACTCAAGGCCCCCTTCCCTCCACACAACTAGGCCTCCTGTGGCTCTCTGAAACTCCCCAGGTGTGTCCAACTCTACCACCCTTCCCTTCGCATCTCCATAAAAGGACAAAGGTTTCACCTTCACGTTCCATAGACATTTCACACTCATCTATCTAGGCCCTCAAGCAGTATCCTATCTCCAAGGTTCTCAAGTCTTTCTGGCTGGCTTTCTGCCTCCCCTCTGACTACAGGCACACAAACAGGGCTTATTCTCTTTTCCATGTGCTCTCCTTTCTCTCCTAATGCATCCACTTTACAAGTACAGTTTGATGAGTCTTGAAAAACATACACAATCAAGACACAGATAATTTCCATCCCCCCGAACATTTCTCACACCCCTTTAGGTGCAATTTCCCTGACTCCCACCCCATCTAACCACTGATGGATTGGTGTGTTTGTTCTAAAAGTTTACAAATGGAATTCATGTAGTAGGGTCTCTTTTGTGTCTGGCTTGTTTCTTCCTGCATCACATTTTTGTAATTCATTCTTACTGTTGCGTGCCTCATACTTTTCTTTTTTTATGGCGGAAGGAGTACTCACCATTTGCTTTACCTGTTGGTGGACATTTGGGTATTTCTAGTGTTGTTGTTTTTTAATATGTTTTTATTGACTTCAGAGAGGAAAGGAAAGGGAGAGAGAGTGAGAGAAACATCATGATGGGGAAACGTGGGGGTGGTACGTCGGCAAAACAGAAAAACGTCTCTGATGAAGTCAACGAAAATTTAAATAATTGTTTTGAACCGGAGCAATCGGGACTGACGGCCTTTCTCTGGAGGTCGCTCCAGGCAGACTTTCTCCTCTGTGGGAAGGAATAATGTCCTTTGATTACAGAAGCCACAAGAACAGGCTGCCCATTTGACTGGAGCGCAAGGAACCTTCCAAGATCATTGCCTCCTCTTCCCCAGATGAGCTGATATTTCCGGAACACCCTCTTCTCTGGCAGAATCTAGATGAGCATCGGTCCACCTCACTCTTCTTTCTAAAGCACAACCACCTACTGACTCCTACACACCCGGTGCTTAAAACCAGCTTCTCTGACTGCAAGACTTCTCCAGGTACAACTAAGATGTCAGGACTAGTTAAAAGTCTCCAAACCAGCCCCTTTTAAGTGCACTTCTAGCGGGGACTGGAGGTGTTCTGAGCTGGCCCTTACGAAGCACCAAAGACCACAAATGAAGTTCCCATCTGCTTTGTGCTCCCTGTAAACCTCCCCCAGGCCCAATATTCAAGAGCCTCGTCTTCCCCTCCCATCCCAGCTATCAGTACACACATCTCATAAACACATCAGACATCTACCATCAGCTTGGTTCCCTGGTTCGTGCCATGCGAGAAAAAGAGCTTGGAAAGCTGGTAAACACGAAACCAAGTATACAATAAATGGCTGAAACACGTGGTATATGCCCTAGGTATCACAGATCACCAGGTGAGAGAACTCAGGGAGGCTGGTGCACTCAGGGAGGACCATGCCATAAAGAAGGCTGGCCCGGCGGCGGCGGGGACAAGACTACCAGAGTGAAGAACGATCACCGCTTTGTGGGAATGAGGACACAGGCTTGGCAAGTGTGAAGTGCTCCTCCTGAATGCAAATCAGGTGGGAGAGCAGGCAGCGAGACCGTGGAGGAGAAAGCCGTGATGTGGCGTGGCGGGCACTGGCCAGGAACTGATTGTAGGCTTCTGAGAAAAAGAGTGATGTGATACAGTCCTCTGAAAAAAGGTTAGACAGGGCACTAAGCAAATGAGAAAAAGAAGGAATCAGAAAGGGTAATGAGGAAGACGACTCAATAACACCGGTCAGACGGCCAGGGTGGGACCCGGTGGGGGAAAAGGAAGGATGGTCAGGAACTAAAAAGGAGGGGGAAAAGGTCAACAAAACTTAGTCCTGATCAGAAAAGTGAAGTGAAAGAAAGGAATGAGGTAGAGGGCACACCATTTTAATCCTAGCCAACGGTGAAACTAGATCGGCTAGTCTGACCGCAGTAGACAAATGCCATTTCCTCAAGAAAATGCTTAAGGTTCTAACACTGTTTCCTTATAAAAAATTATTGGCAGAAACAAGGTCATTCACCCTCCCTTAACTCAAAACTCAAGTCTCCCAAATAAATTTCTCGTGCTCAGGTGAGGCGATTAGGGACTACTTCTCCCCAGTGGCAGCTCATTGCTCCCTCCAGAGGAAAGTACTTCTGGAATCTACACTCTTCACTCGCATTCAGTTGTTAGATCCAAACTGCGGGGAAGAAAGTCTCAAAACGTTTCTCAAAATTCAGCTTGCATGAGGAGAACACTTTAAAATAGACACCCAATCTACAGCGCCTCCATAGCCAAATCTCATCAGAGCTGGGAGAGGTTTTCTTACAGGTAACCTCTGCAAGTCACCAAATGTCAAGATGATCGTGGGGAGATACCAAAGTAACCTAAAAACCCACCCATACTAAAGGCAGCTGACTTCTCACTAGGCTCTTACTCACCTTCACCTTGGCAGAAGTCAGTCAGACCTAAGAACGCACACTGAACGGTACAACCAGTTGCAAAGGAAATTAAAGGGGGAGGATAAGGCAATTCAATACTATGACTTAGGACCAAATGCCTCTCAGCATGTCCTAACTTCACAGAATTCATTCTTGAGTGATGGGAGTGCCATCAAACCTCGCACGGCATCCCAAGATGAACAAAAGGATAAATAACTAAGTCACAGTAAAAAAAAATAAGGGGGGGGGGTGGAATTTTATTCATGCGCTTCAACATTTACAACTGTGCTCTGATATATACCAAGTAATGCAGCGGAGTTGAAATCTATGCTACGCGTGGTGGCTGCGGGCTAAGAGGTATCTCCACAACGGGAGATGTGCTGCTCCAAAGCCAATCCTGAGCATGAGGGAGGCTGTGAACGGGTACATTTGAGACTGGACACCAGCTGATGACAGCTGAAGCTGAGTGATGGGTTACATGAACGTTCATTATATAATTGTCTCTATGTCTGTTTATGTTTAGAATCTTCCATGACAGAGTAAAATACAGAAAACACATTTCCAAGATCCTCAAAAGCAGAAACAGGTCCTCTCATGTCCCTTCTTGTGAAACTTAATTTTCAGTCCTCCAAGACAATGGAGAACAAAGAAACACTTTTCTTGTGCTTAGCCGATAAAGTAGAAAGGTGGTGATGCATATCTGAAGCCTAGGAAGTTTCTTAGGAGAAGGGAGATTAGGACTATTAACAAAATGTCAACCTTCCCACAACTTCCCTTCTCACGTTTCCATCACACCTCTGCAGGCAGAAGTCGGATACTTCCAGAGGCACACAGCCTAGAGGAGGACAGAAAGCCTCCTGCAAAAAGCCGCAAAGCCGTGTGAAACTCAGATCAGAAACTGGAACTGGAAACTAATGTGACGATGGCACGAGTGGCAGGCGAGTCTCTTGAGGAGGCAAAGTCAAGTCTCATCTGTTTTTCAGGGCTCCTGAAGGATGTCTAGTCAGAAGGGTTCTGGAACTTGAGTTGGCATCAGGTGCCTCCAACATTTACTGAGCATCCCTGGCTGTCTAGAGACCCCACCGTCAAGGAGTTAGAAATTCAGCAGGAAGACAAATGTAAACAAAAATTCACACCACCAGCAGGAAGTGCCTCCAACACCTAATTGAGGAAGGGGCTCACCCTGCTTGAGGAAATAAGGAAGTAACCTGGGATGAATAGGAGCCTGCCCAGCAGTGCAGGCTGCTGGAGGGGAGGGAGCAGAAGCAAAGGCCCAATGTCTCCGAGGCCTGGAGAGGAGTTGTGGCTGCAACAAGGGGCACCTCTGGGGGGAAAAAGGGAGTTGAGGCTGGAGAGGTGAGCAAGAGCAGATTCAGAAGGGCCTTGCATGCATACCGAGGAGCTTGGCCTTGACCCTGTGAGCCAGTGCTCCCCAAACTAATCAGTGAATGATCACACCATGGGTGATGCTTATCTCCCTTTGTACTTCTCTCCTCGTGGTCAGGTAACACAGGAGGGCAGACCACACCTGGAGTAGCACTGCTAACAGTCAACACCAAGAGTATTTCAGCAGGGGTGTGGTGTGGTCAATTAAGTCTTTTCAGGGGGCACGTCTGACAGCAGCGTGATGGGTGAATGGGAGGATAAGACGGGTGCAGGGACCACAGTCAGGAAGCTGACGCATTAATGTGGGAAATGAATGGAGAGCCTGGCTAAGGCACTGGCAAGGGGGATGGGGAGAGGGAGTCAGATTTGGGAGACACTTCTTCAGCCTGTGTGACAGGACTCGGTGACTGAGCAGCAGAGCATCACTCTATTTCCCAGACTGGGTGGGCGTGCCGTCAGCACCGGGAGAAACCATAGCAAGAGGCACACAGTAAAAAAGGGAAACTCATGTGGGAAGATTTTCTTCAAATTTCAAATAACCAATTTAGTTCTGATCCCTCCCTCATAAGAATCCCCAATATTAACCATTCAAGGGACATCTCAGGAGTCCGGGCCCATCTGGTTGGGAAAGCAGCCATGTTGCACAGTTAGCACATTTTTATAATTAGTAAAGGGTGGTTCTAAATTAGATCCAGTCCTCTGTGCCATGGAGGGGATGGGAGTAGGGCTGCTAAAGAGTTAAGTGCAATTTGATGAAGATCTGAGTGTCAAAAATCGACATTAACTAGCATTTCAAATTGAGTGCAAGAAGCCGTAAACCAGGAGCTGGCAATATCAGAGAAAGTCCTTTGGACCCCAGCAGGCCGAAGCGAGCTTCGTAAAACTAATCCAACAGGAAGCATGAGGGCAATATTCTCTGTTTGCATTTGGGCAGAAAGTGCAGAAATAAAACATACTCAACCATCTTCACTGGTGATATTTCAGAGACAGACAGACAGCAGGTACTATCGTTACAAAAATCACAGCTTAGAAAGATCACAGCTAATGCACAGTGTCAGAACTCAACTCGGTGTCGGAAAACAAATAAAACTCTTTCTGCACTAGGTGCAGTCTGCCATGATGGTGTAAGAAATCTCCATTTCTGGGAACAGCAACACATGTTTGGGTGAGGAACAAAAGCACCTGCCAAAATCACGCTGTGGAAGGAAAAAAACACTCCCAGCTTGTTGGCCTCTGAAACAAGTAAACAGTTAGGAAACCATGAAATGGAGTAACAGGTACACTAGTATATTCTGCAGAACCCCAGTTTGATGAGTTAAAGGTGTCTGTTTGCATCGGCAAGGTTTTTCCAACTTGACTTTGACTGCCCACTACTGTGCAGGCCCAAGCCCACAGCCTTCCTTGCCTGGACTGGGGCAGTAGCCTCCGCCTGGTCTCCTGCTTCCTCCCGGCCCCCATCAGTTCTGTCTCAACACAGCACCTGCTGATGCTGTACAGTGGAGGCTGGGTGTTTTAGTCAGCTGTAACAAAATACTGTAGCCTGGTATTTATTTCTCAGTTCTTCAGACTAGAAGTCGAAGACCAGGTGTCAGCATGGTTGGGTTCCTTGAGCTTGAGGATCCTTGGTCCTTCCTTCCTTGAGCTCTTACTCAGTGGGGCTGTCCCTGTTTAAACTTACAGCCCTTTCCACCCCCACCCCAGCAGCCTGGCACCCCTTACTCCACTTCCCTGTTTTATTTTTCTCCAGAGCTCTCGAATGTCATTTATTTCCTTATCTGTTTCCCTATAGAATAAAAGCTCTATGAAGGAAAGGATTCTGTCTGTTTCCTTCACTTGTATCCTCAGGGCCTAGAACAGTATCTGAACACTTATAATCTATTTACATGTTAATGGCTTGCAAATAGCAATGTTGAAATCTCTGGTTATAACTGCAAGATAAAATTGGCCCTAGCTGTTTGGCTCAGTGGATAGAGCTTCGGACTGAAGGGTCCTCAGTTCCATTCTGGTCAAGGGCACATGCCTGGGTTGTGGGCTCAATCCCCACTGGGGGTCATGCAGGAGGCAGTGGATCAATGATTCTTTCTCATCACTGATGTTTCTCTCTCTCTCTCCCATTCCCTTCCTCTCTAAAATCAATAAAAAAAATTAAAAAAAATAATAAAATTGAACTGAAAGCTTAGGGTCTCCATATTACCACCTGCAATCTTTGTAAAGAAATATATATCGAGCCCTAACAGGTTTGGTTCAGTGGATAGAGCGTCGGCCTGAGGACTGAAAGGTCCCAGGTTCAATTCCAGTCAAGGGCATGTACCTTGGTTGTGGGCACATACCCAGTAGAGAGTGTGCAGGAGGCAGCTGATGGATGTTTCTCTCTCATCGATGTTTCTAACTCTCTATCCCTCTCCCTTCTTCTGTAAAAAAAATCAATAAAATATATATATATTTTAAAAAAAGAAATATATATCGAGGCTACTGATGGGGCTAAATTTCACTAAAATAAGCCAGTTTATTTGCAGAAAAACAATGAGACTTAGAATATACTGAATACTGAGATTATCAGACCTTAATCAGATTTCTCTAATTCTTCCTTTAAGTGCCTTTTACCCCTCCCTGCTCTGCCTAGATGTGCTACCTCCTTCCCTCCTTCCCAGGCCTCGCTTCTCTGGACTAAAATCCAATCTACCCACCAAGGTTCAGCTCCAACATCCCAGCTTCGTGAAGCCTTTCCTGGCCCCCTCCCTCCGGCAGTTCCTAGGACCTCTGTGAGGTGGTCACCACACGCTGTACAAGGAAGTTCTCCCTGCCGGACTGTGGGCTCCCTCAGGGCAAGTACTGTCTTTTTCTTCTTTGGGCCCATAGAGTATCTCTCACAGACTAGGTTCTGTAAACATGTTAAATTAAGTAAAAAAGAGGCAAATTCTTAAAGCTCTAAACTACAGGAAAGAACAGATTGATTCTTATGTTTGGCTAAGTAACAAACAAGATAGGACCCCGTTGTGCCCGATACAGCTGAGGTACTTCTAGAAAGTAAGACTTGGAGAAGGTCAATTTAAAACAATACATACAGGAAAAAGCAAAGCAGAAGAATGAAGTGTCCTTGGGGCAAAAATGTCCTGCCTAGGAATACTGCAACTAAGGGACCAGCCTTAACACAAGAATAAAAATGCTTATCGCAGTCCTTTTGCACCTTGTTGATGTCCATCTTTGGACAAAATCCGAAATTGTGAAATTTCAACAACTCTGATTTTTTTTTTTTTAAGCAGTAAAAGGCTCACACAGGAAGACGGTACAGATAACATCCTGCAATGCAATGCCAAAACCCAGCTCTACCATCTTCTTGTGGCCACTGACTCCTGAGAGCTGGTCCTTTCTGTTGCTTAAAGCCCCTGCTGATCCAGGTGCCGCAGGACAGTCTGTAGTGCCTCGGCTGCCATCCTCTATGGGCGGTAACTAGGTCTGCTGCACACTGACAAGATGACGTGTGGCCTCTGACACAGGCCCCTGTTTCCCCCTCTAAAATACTATCTGGGGACATTTTATTAAGGAAGGAAAAACACTTGCTGTGCTCATGACAATAATGAGTCATGGATTAGTGACGGAAGAGAACACGCTGGTCAGGCCCTCATCCAGGCCCAAGTGAGGATCATTACTGGACAGAATAACAGAGATGACACGGAAAGCCCCAAATCCTGGGATTTGCATGGCTTTACCAGGGAAGATGACTTGGGCAATCGAATACAGTTTCCCAGCTGTAGGACTCCACTATCACCAGGAAGACAAGACCATAAACTGCGGGAGATTACGAAAGGAGAAACAGGTCTATCTTTTACTTCCCTCCATGTAGAGAACCGATCAAGTGGCCAACTTGGATGAATGTCAAATCTGACAGCCCTCAATTATTCCAGCCTCTATAAAAGCAAATGAGTCACTTGCGGTTAGAGAAGATACCTTCTCGTAATTGTGATTACAAGATTTTAATTATTAGAACTTAACAAAAAAATTTAATGCTGCATGTGTTTTGTGAAGACCAAGCCAGAACTGTTAATAGAAAAGCCTAAGAGCCCTTTAAACATGAAATCTGGACAGAAGCAAAAAAACAACAAAAAACACATAGCCCACCAGTGTCTCTTCAACTGATGTACTTAGCAGATAATCACAATCTAGGCTATAAACATACCTTTGAGCCCTATCCTCTCCTTGACTCCATTATCCCTTTTTATTTTAAATAACATACAACTGCTTTTCTCTTTTTCTGGAATATGTTTCCTTGGGGGCAGCAGAGCACATGTCCATGTCACCCAAGGACCAAATCCAAATTACCTTCTTTTAAAGTCCATTGGATCGAGCCTGTCCTCTTGCTGACAGCGTGCAAACTTCCATCCAGGGTTGACACAAACAACAAGGTTTCAGGAAGCGTCACTGTGCTGGGACTTCCAAAAATCTGCAATGAGATGGAGAAGAACCTTCCTGGTCAACATGATTCTTCACCTGGGGCATGTACCATCAGAGACCTCCGCCCCCGAAAGTTTCTAAAATCCACCAGCTTAGAGATGAGGAAACTGAGGATGCAGAGCGTAGGTTCCCATCAAGGGCACCTGTCTGGACAACAGCTGAGTCAGGACTAGGACCCAGGTCACCTATTCTAAGTGACAATCCTTCCTGCAGAGGGATTGGTTTATGACCTAACATGACAAGGACAGGGATTTTGAAATAATCCCTGAGGTAGAGAGTATACTCAGCTTTCTAACTGACTTCCTTCTTTTAGTTATATTTCACTTTCTAAAACTTGGCTATCTTGCAAGACTCCATGATAAAGAAGAATTCCAACACAACCACACACACCCATACACACTTATGAAATTTTAAAGGGCAAAGAATTATGGGGAAATGTTTAAAGCAAAATAAGGAAAACAGCTCCCATTCTATAATGAGTTTATGTAGTAATAAAACACCAAGATTTCAAGAGACATGTTATTAAAAAATGCATAAAAAACATAACCTAAATTACTCCTCACTTATACTCAAAATACAGTTTAAATAAAATGCACATTTTATGCTCAATGAATTAAAAAAAATTTTTTTTAAAGGAACTAGCCAAAGGTAGTGAAATTCACTTGTTGGTGGTGATGAAAATTGTTAGTGCAGTCTTTCTGGAAAGTATAAACATGATCATATTTTTGGTCCTGTAATTCCATGTCTATATCTTGAAGAAAGAATTCCAGATATGGAAAAAGCTCTGCGCACAATGATACTCATTACATCCCATTTTATAAATACAAAAAAAAACTAGAAAGGTCTGAATTGCCAATAATATCTAAATGGCTGAAATAAATTATGACACATTCAATGAAGCATTATGTAACCATTAAAACAGCATGTGGGAAAAGCTACAACCATACAGAAAAATGCTTATATTCATCATCACATGAAAAATAAAGAATCTAAAAACATTTTTTTAAATACATTTTTATTGATTTCAGATAGAGGGAGAGAAAAAAAACATCAATGAGAATACCTACTGGGTATGGAGCCTGCAAGCCCTGACCGGGAATGGGTTGATGCTCAACCACTGATCCACACTGGCTGGGCTGAATCCAAAATTTAATGTACACTGTGGTTATAATTATACTGAACAGATTCTTTTTATTTGTCTGCCTATCCTCTGGCTTTGCTAGAAATTGTACCCTCATCCACACAGATTCCATGGGAGCAGCCGAGAGAGAGAGAGAGAGAGAGAGAGAGAGAGAGAGAGAGAGAGAGAGAATGTGTGTGTGTGTGTGTGTGTGTGTGTGATGTGCAGGTGATAGCTGGAAGGTTTCCTATGAACATGCTTTTGAGATATGGGCCCAGTCAGCAATGCAATCATGTAATGAGCTTGTCTCTTCTTTTGTCTCTATACTGTCCTGCACATTAAACTGGTTCCTGTAGCTGTTGATTTAAAAACAGGCCAACTTGCTTATACTGAGACAGTTTGAATTTTGGCACAAATGTCATTTTAAAAATATGGCTGGCTTTTAGCACTAACCCTAAAAGCTCAGGGGATTACTCCCCTGTGCATGGGAGTCTGACCCTCAAATACCTGGTCATTCTTGGTAAGAGCCAGGATGATGCCCAGTTAATCCCTTAAAAGGGAAAGCCAAGTGGCTCTCTCCAGGACAGTCTGAGGTGGCAGGACAAACACTCCAGTCCCTGCATTCCTTTTCCAGGGGGCGACACCACTGCCAGAAGCTAGAGCTCATCTCATCTCCTGTGTGCCTGGCCTGGAGGGGGAAGAGTTCCCCCTTTATTTTGTCCAGAGCCCACTCACCTGGGATGGGAGAAACCACAGCAAGCCTTATGGCTCCTGCTGAGCCTATTCTCTGGGTAAGCCTTACACCCGAGGAGGAAGGATCTGCTTCTAATTCCACCTTTGGAACTCGGAAATCCGTTTTAGTTAGATTGGCTAGAAAAACAAGCCTCAGAGGAATCAAGAGGCTCCGCACACCAACTGTTGGTGTAGTGAAAATTATTTTAGGACACGGGATAGATGAGGACAAACTTCACCTGGACCTGCTCACACCTGAAGCAGAGGAGTGCACATTGCACCTGGCCTGGAGGACAGTGGCCCTACAAAGACCATGAAGGCTGCAGCTGAACAACTCCCATGGGGAAGGGGAGGGGTTTGCAGCTTGATGTGGGATGGCAGGATTATGTTGGTAGGGGCAGTTGAGGAACTGAATAAATAAAAAGAAAAGACCCAAGCATACCTGGGGGCCAAGAGATAGAAATCCCTGCTGTGGCCCCCTCCAGTTACCCCAGGAACCGCCATTTTGCATGCTAGGTCTTGTGATCACACAAGAATTGGGTTGAACTCGCTGCATAGATGAAGTGGTAAGAAGTTAAACTTGGGAGATTTCTTTGAATATGTTTTCCTCCACGTGAAAAACAACTGGATGAGAGAGAGAAAGACAAAGGCAGAAACGGAGAAAGAAGCCAGAGAAGAAACACAGCTGAAAGACTGGGAAGGTGCGGCCCACTTCCACCAAACCTCAGGCCTCGCCAGGTCCCTGTCCTTGGGTTCAGGGACACCCAATCCTCACAATTAATTCCCCTCTTTGCTCAAGCTTGTTGGAACTAGGTTTCTGTCACTCACAACCCATACAGTCCTAACACACACACACGCATATACACAGAGCAAATGAAAATATATAGAGAAAAAACGATGAAGAAAATATTGCAAGATGATTGCCACAGCTTTTTCTCCTTTATTTTCTAAATTTTCTGTAATAGGATCACATAATCAGCAATGAATTTTTCATAAGATAGAAGGAGATGGACAAGTTAGCAGGTGGAAGAGAGGCTAGAATTTAAAGGAGCTTCGACAAGCTCCTAAATCCCAGGTGAAGGTCTTTCCATCTAAGGACATGAGGCAACTCAACCACCCTGGATCATTAATATCCACCAAACAAGGAACCAAAGCTAAGAAACACAGAGGTCTCCTGGCAAGACAGTGGGCTTCAAGAATAGAAGAGTTTGTTGTTGTTTCAAAGCCTACTTAAAATTACAAAGAACTGAATGCCCCCAACAAGTACATCTTATCACATATTAAAAGGGCTGATATTAAATAAAATATATCAGTGCTGCTTCACAGCTAGCGTGGATACAATAGCCAGCTGCCTGTCTGAGCTGCCGGGAAACCACAGGAAGAGCAATTGTCTATGGTTGGTTGGTGAACTAAAATAAAACACTAATCACCTAACTAACACGGTCTTTTAAAAATCTCAAAAATACCAGCTTGGGCTAGACGTTGAATTTGAGCAACTGAGAGTGCTGACAGTTAATCACAACGTCCACCGTGACATCACAAACCTCTCACAACCGGCAGATTTTTCTCTTCCTGCCTGGCTGTTTCAATTAGAATGGCCAGGAGCCACTGTGACCAGTGTTATTCTCTCAGAAGGCAAATTAATATAACGAAATGCCTGGCTCTTCACCCCTGGCATTGTTTTTTAAAGCATGCATACACCTGCTTTCAATACAGTTGCTAAAACTACCACGAATTTAGCTTCTATATGCCTTTTGCAATACTGAGCAGAGCTGAGAGCTACGAGTATCTGAACATCTAAACACATGCTTCCCAGTAATGAACTTGCACATTCCCTCCACCCAGGCATGTCAGTCGCCAGTGCTCCCGTTTCTCTACGACGGATGGAATGGCAATGGGCCCTGCAGTTATACACGCTAGTTTCCCGAGAGCCTGAAAACGGAAGGAAAAGCTGATGCTGCAGACCTGCGGCAGGCTGACTACCTGGAATCTGACTCATTTTCAAACTAGTGAACTATATATTCCTGGTTTTGCTGGTGACTTCTAAGAAGCAGGCACAGTAACACTGCAGAAGGTAAGAATGGCAGTGGCGGGTTAACTGGTCGGTCCTCACAGAAGCCTGACGCAAATCATCTCACACAAGGCAACCCCAAGGTAATTCTAGGAAACACCCAGACTGATGACTAGAGGGCTGGCAATTCGGGGCAGAAGATGCTGGGGGAAGTGGCTGCTGGTCAAACGGCTTATTTCACTTGGGCTGGGTGAGTGGTAAAGCAGTCCTCACTGCAGGCCCGCTCAGCCAGGACTTCAACGAGTCTCCCTCCCGTGAAAACCAATGCCGTTGCCGGGCTGCATCCTCAAGTTCTATGTTCTGATTATAAAGCAGCTACACCAGTTCTTAAGATGCACCACCCACTTTGCCCTCACTGCAAAGGCCTGGAAGCAACCCCCAAGTAACTCACAGATGATTGAAAGGTGGGTTGCTGGCAGTTTCATTCTCTAATATTCTAAACTTAGCGAATTGTTAGCTGCTCTTGTATTAACTCCTTATATTTCAGGTTAAAAAAAAAATCTTTTCTAAAACAAGTTCTGAAATAACTTTGTTTAGAAAAAGTCTTTGATAAAGAGAATTATGGACACAAGGGGCGTGATGTGTTTAAGTAGCACAAAAACCAATGAAACAGCCTCTAGCAAAAACCCAGCCATTTCTAGCCAGTACTTGGGGCTGGTCAGGCCAGGCGGCGACTGACCCATGTTGGCAGGAACCCACCAGCAGAGCCCCAGGGCTTGGTTTTGCTGCCGGGCCTGTCACTGAAGTGACTGCTCATTTCCATTCACCCTCTGCCCTGCAAGGAAGAATGGCAGGGGAGCCCACTGCCAGCCGCTCTAGGATTCAGGGCCCAGGAAAGGCCAGTGCAACTCAGGGTGTTCGGAAATGCTGCATTTCCAAAGAAATGCAAGTCTTAATGTTCAGACTCACGTATCAAGAAACAGGCGGTCCACAAGCTAACTGACCACCTAATAACAAAGGCCAGAAATAAGGTTAATAAAAATAGCACAGAACTCTCATCTCGCAGTCAGTGGGAAGAAGTGGTGCCATGCACACATCTGGCTCAGACCAGCTTTCCAGAGGGATCTAGACCTGATGAATCTACTTACAAACCTGGTGCATCCTACCCCAGGAACAGGGCGGACACACACCTACAGAGACCCCTCCACTGGGAACAGGCGAGCCACACACTTCTCAGGTGGCATACAGCTTGACTGAATCAAACCCAGGGAAGTTAAATTTACATGAGCAGAAGAAGTAAAAACAGTTAAAATAGAAATCTCTTCTGTGAATCTTCTCTCCTTCCTACCTCCACTCCAACAGACCACAGTTTCTAAAATAACAGCAGAATCAATAATCTGGCCGAGAAAATGATTTTTCCCCCCTTTTAGGAGTCCTGCACCAACCAGGATTTGTTCAGGGAATTTTGTGTGTTGTTTTTTCCCCCAAATAATTTTTCCTCTATTTTCATGGGATTACTGTTATATTGCATAATCCTAACTTTAGTTTTATTTATTTATGGTTAAGAAAACCATTTCTCCAAACCAAACTAGAAATCTAGCAAGGATATTGGCACGTTTCCATAGAATATCATTACACAGTGTAATGTGTACCTAAATTCCTGGAACCTACAACCTGCCATCAACATCCAGTGTGCCTCTACAGTGCAGGGGCTCCCGGCCAAGGCTCAAATCCACCGGACAGCTGGCCTCAGAGGTAAAGCAAAGTTAAAGTGACTTCAAGTTCATTTTGGTTAATGAATACTACACATTATGGTATTACAGGTAATACTTAAAACAGGTATGCAAGTGAGGGAAGTATTGCATAAGAAAGATTTCCAAGAAATTTTGTTTTATACTTAGAACACAGGCATTCTTGAGAAGAATGAAAGCTGCATGCCACCAAATGTAGAATAATAGATTTAAAATGGATTAGAACGTGCTAAGGAATCAAGAGCTGATAATTATTAACTTAGCAATAATGCTCAGAGGTGAGAAGGGCATTGTTCTCCTGGCTTTAATTAGTGAAAGCCACGGGATGGATGAGCTGATTTTAAGATATAGCAGTAAAACACTTTTTGGATACCAGGGCCATACACACACACACACACACACAATTTGTGCAGTAATAAGTTAATTCAGCAGGAAGTATCTCAAAATAGTATTCTGTAATATAGTCCTTGGCAGGCACTAAATGATATTCAAAAGAGGACATATGTGTCTACAATTCTTCTATTTGCAGCAATAGTAACTACTTCAGATTATAAACTTCAACAAAGCCTGGCTATTTGCAATTCTGGCGGCTTTACATCAAGTACACAGCAAAGTGCTGTCATTCTAATGTCATTTGATCACATAGTAGAAGACTGTGCCCAGTGATGGTCAAAAAGCTGTCTAGAACTCACCAAAGCAGCGACGACTAAAATCAGTGCCAGTAAATGCCAGCCCACACCCATTACATAAAGATCTCCTGTTGAAAAATAGAGCCTACATGAGTATAAGCCACAGACTGATCAGGAGAGTGGGCTAAACAAAGAACTACTTTTGAAGGTTTCTTATGTAAAGGCCTGTTAGATATAACGAAGATTTTTATTCTAATCACATCCTGCTCCCCAACCCCGAACTCATTTACACACCTGACCCAACAGTAAAGTCCTCTCTTCCAATTATGGAGATGTCTATATAGCCATCTGTACACAGTGACACAGAAAACTCATTGTCTAGTCTCCTGTCTACTGAATTGGGATAAAGATTAGAGGACATATAAAGAACTTCCCAGACAAGAAAAAGCTAAAGGAGTTCATCACCACCAAACCAGTACATGAAATGTTATAGAGTCTTCTTTAAGAAGAAGGGAAAAAAAGAAAAACTATGAGCAATAAAGTGGAAATAATGAACAGTTGAATCTAAAAAACAAAATAAGTGAACAAACAGACTCATAGATACAGATAACATTTTGATGGTTGCAGATGGAAGGGAGGTTGGGGGAATGGGTGAAAAAGGTGAAGGGATTAAGAAGTACAAATTGGTTGTTACAGAATAGTCATGGGGATATAAAGTACAGCATAGGGAATATAGTCAATAATATTATAATAATTCGTATGTATGGTGTCAGATGGGTACAAGATTTATTGGGATGATCACTTATTAAGTTATATAATGTCTAATCACTGAAACTAATATAATATTGTATGTCAAGTCAACTGTAATTGAAAAATAAAAATGATTTTAAGAACTTTAAAAACCTGGTAAAAAGAAGCTAGAGAGAAAAAGAATTATAACATTGGTGATATTAAGAGACTTTTCTTGTTTAATTTTGCCTGTTTTAATGATTTCAATCTATTACAGAACTAGTCCAAGTTCTGTTATACTTCATTTACTTGAGTGTAAGTCAGCAATAATCCATCAACCAAATACTAGTTCCTTTTAACCAGCCTATCAGCTGTTATGTTTCCGGACATTAGGTCAATAAAGGTAACCATGACATTTGCTTTGGATGGGAGTCAAGTGTCTGCTTGGGATGCAGTAAAGGGCAAGGCCTAACTGAACAGCTCTGTGTGGTTTCCAAACTAAGCAACTGAGGGAGTAAAACTAGTATTTGTGGCAATTCTTGTGTGGTGTAATTAACCACCACCCAAGGCAGTTACAATTCTTTGGTTTAGGCTATTCCTTTAACGGTTTGATAAAAGGTTCCTCATAAATTCACTTTATTCCTGAGCGCAAAGGTATGCTAGTTTCACAACAGGTAAATATATTTCACCCAATGGTTTGGGAGCCCCAGGCTGTGTCTAAGTCCAAATAGCCAGCTGTTCTGTTTGTCTTCATGGTCCCTCTGCCATCAACTTATATTGACATGGGAGGAGGAAATACATTGGGGCATGAAAAGTGCTCCGTGGTCAAGGAAACAAGCCCTGTGCTTAGGGTGGTATCAAATCCCTAAGGTTCCTAAGCATTTTATTGGTTATGAACACTAAAACTCAAGCTTTCACAATCATTTAGTGATTGAGATTTAGAATGCGAGTATTCCCACTACTATGCTGTTGTCTTCACTAAAAGGCAACAGTAGCAGTTCAGATCTTGTAAAAACTGAGAAATCTACTAGGCCAGTGGTTGACAAACTCATTAGTCAACAGAGCCAAATATCAACAGTACAACGATTGAAATTTCTTTTGAGAGCCAAATTTTTTAAACTTAAACTTCTTCTAATGCCACTTCTTCAAAATAGACTCGCCCAGGCTGTGGTATTTTGTGGAAGAGCCACACTCAAGGGGCCAAAGAGCCGCATGTGGCTCGCGAGCCACAGTTTGCCGACCACGGTACTAGGCTCATTTACCTTAATGGGACAGCAGCACCATAAACAAACTAAACTAATAAAGGTCTGGCTTAGACTAACAATTCTTACAAGAAGACCGATTTGATCCTGCAGTTAAACCTACTGTTAGGATTAGACACCAAATTTTTCAGTTCTGATAATAGCAACTAATCAGAATCTGTCAATTTCGTTCTTTACCCTTAATTAGGGATTTCTTTTGGTTGTAGGAGAGTGGAAGGGGTCAAGTAGAAAGTGGATAAATGCTCTAGTCAAATAAAAGTTATCTACAAACAATTGCATTTATGACATAATTGCCATCCATGCTTGCCAGATGTTGCTAAGCTTCATAAGAGAAGATACCTGGCCTTCTCCTTGTCAGAATCCCCATTGTTTGAAGTCCATTTGAGGATTACCTACTTCCCTACTGGCCCATGCACCATACTGCCTTCCTGCTGCAAATGACCATCTTCCTTCCTTAGATGGTCATTAAGTCCATATGGCTCCATACAACACAGACCAAACTGTAGGACTGTTTACAACTTCTGGAATATATAATTTTAGAGATGAAAAAGGGCTGAAGAGATCACCTTACCCAACCCTCTCATTTCATAGAAGTCAAGGCCCAGAGAGGTGAAGTGACTTGCCCAAGGTACCACAGACAGTTAACTGTAGACAGAGGACTGGAACCAAGGTCTCCGCCTTTCTGTCTGGTCCTTTGCCCGCTACCCCACACTATAATTTCAATAATTTAAATCATGGTTCTCTGAGAACCCTAAGCTTAAATTATTTCAGTCCTGGAGCTCCCCTCTGCATCCTGCCAGAGAGGATGGAGAACAGCACGCTGCCCTAAGAGGGGGTAGGATCTTTTGGATGAGGCCAAAATGTTAACTGTAGATTCTACACAGACACCCAATATACCAAAAGGCACTGTAAATTATACAGGGTGGGGTTTTTAAAAAAATGTTCTGGGTAAAAATTCCTGAGATCCCACTGTAGATCTAAGTGGGTGGGAATACCACCACAGAAAGTCAAAGGCCTTAGCCACCATAAAAAAATTCTTGCGATACATTTATCCAACCCAGTTCTAATGGCTTTTAAAAAATGCTCTTTGATGATGATGATGATGATGATGATGATGATATAGTAGCCTCTGCCAATTCCTTTGATGAAGAATGTCATTCTTTCAAGGCCAATGCCAAGGAAACACACATTACTGATGAGCACAGGACAAGTCCTTTGAACAGCAAAGACCATTTTAATGACCAAACATATGCTGATGAGCCTCAAGTGCTAAGTCAGGACGGCTTCACTTAGCAGGATATATGCTCACACAAAAAAGGAAACAGGGGTCTGAATATTGATTTTTTTCATGTGAGAAAAAATCTTACGCCAGCAGGTTTCCATACTTTAGCATATTTTCTAGGCTCCTCTGGGAAGCCCATGTAAACATCTCTATGCAATTCTCACACATTTGGGCAGAGCTAGGAAATGGTAAGAAAGTGTTTGGAAGACTGTGTTGGCACAACCCCATCTAGCGTGGGACAAGTGAAGGCTGAGAACGAGAGCAGGGCAAGAAGACTGGCTGGGACCAAGCTATGCTGCTCCCTCCAGCTTCTCAAGAGGTAGGCAAGAAACAGAAGCAAGGAGATGGCAAGCCTCTGGATTCAAGGAAGAAGCCCTTCCAGACACCAAGGAGAGAGGAACTCCCTCCTGAGAAAGGAGAAATGGCTGTCCAGGACAGGGATAGGGGGAGGGACGTGCTTTTACAGGACACACACTCTAGCCAACAGGCTCCATTTTCCCAGGGATCGCTCTTCCTAAAGTTACCATCCTGGTCAGGCTTCTGCCTGGTCTGGAGGTCATCCAATCTTACTGCCAATTTCTCCAGGTTAGAAAAGCAGCTTACATGGGCCTCTGAATTGGGGGGGAAGCTGGCTAAGCTTTCCAATCTGTTTCTTCTTTTGAACAACATCTCTTTAACTGCTAAGGCAGTAAAATAAATATTGAGATTTCCAAAGACAAGAATTATGTAAGTACCAGGGAAGACAACTTATTGAAGAAATTGGTGGGGGAGCCAAAGATACCATCGGAAAGTAAACTAAAAAACCTGACTATCCACTCTGACTCAAACCTCAGTTGCTCCTCATCTCCTCCCCTCATGGGCAGACAGCGACAGTATGTGGAACAATTAAGAAAAGATTAAAATATGTTTGGTTTGTGATGTTTAAGAAGGAAGAACGATTTTTTTAGAAGGAAGAAGAAATAACTGCTGGAAAGATTTTTACCAAATGGTACTACATTTTACATTCTGGATTGTATGTGATTATCTGAAAAAACACTTATTGTTGGTTAAGCTTCGATGAAGTATAATGTGATTGTTAGAAGGGCAGATGCTGGAGCCAGACCACCCTGGGCATTCACCTTGATTTTCTCACCTGTAAAATGGGAATAATAGTAATATTTCTTAAAGGGATTGTTGGGAGAGTTAAATGAGTCAATACACATAAAGCTCTAAGAACACTACCTACTATACAGTGAGTGCCATATAAGTGTCAATTATTATGATGATTCATCAAGAACTGTGCAAGACACTAGGATCTAATCACAACAGCGGTCTGATCCTAGCCTTCGTGGAGTTTTTGATCTAATAAGGGGTCATAGGAGTCAAAGAACCAGACAAACAAAATGACAAATTGCAGTAAGTGCTATTAAAGAGATATACAGGACCCATGAGAGCATAACAGGAGAAGCCGATGTGGTATTGAGTTGGGGGTTGTGGGATCAGTGTCAAAGGTTTTCCTGAAGGAGTGACATCTGAGTTAAGATCTAAAGGAAGAAGGGGAGGAAACAGCCTGGGCAGAGGGAACAGCCTGTGTGCAAAGGCCCTGAGACCGAAGATGACTTACTGTGTTTGAGGACCTAGTGGGCCAGTGCTCCTGGGGAGACAAAGCAGAAGGGCAATGGGACAAGGTGGGGCTGGGAAAGCTAGCCGAAGCCAAGTGTGTGCTCATACAGCGAGGCCACGAAAATCAGAATCTTCATTGCGTGTCTTGTTACCTATGCAGCTCACAGAAAGAGAAGGAAGAGGTGCTGTACACATCTGTGCACAGCAAATCTGGAGGAAACAAATGTTCCCCTAAGGTGAAGTTTGATACACAAGACACAACCGTGTTCACTCCCTAGGCGAGTCTTCTCTGATGCTTTATTTGATACCAATGCTGGACTGATGCTGGTTTATAGCTGAGTATAACGCACGAAAACTTCATGGGAAAGTTTAGTAGTAAGACTGTTATATGAAGTATGGCCTATAAAACAAACTCCAACACAAAATCTTTTGCTTTGAGACCCCTCCTCCGAGGGACTTCTCTGACCAGCCACCAGGCACGGATTTGGAGGCCCAAAAAGTGGAACATGCCTCCTCCTGTCCTTTTATCCACTGGGGTGCTCCATCTCCCCAGTACCTGCAGTCAATTCCAGGCTACTTTTGCCACTGTAAGGGTAACCATACAGTAAGGGTAAGTCATTGGATCACAGTCTGGCATTACTCATGCAGGCTGACAAGTTATCAATGTCTTCTAGGCACTCCCTGTTTCACATTTCTTCCTGTTGGCTGACTCGTCTATGTCCAACTTACTTGTTAATTCACTTATTTCAACCCCACTTCTGGGACTGGACTCTCTCTTGCACAGAAAGCAGGGTCCTGTTAGGTATAAGGTACTGGAACTCCAAGGTTTATAACACTCCTGCCTTCAAGGAGTTAACCATCTAGCAGAGAAACTGTACAACACAAGGGAAAATATGGCAGGTTCCATAACCACGCCTCCTGAAGGCTGGCCTGGCAGTGTGCCCAGGCCCTGTCCAGGGCGACTGCCTACGATTCTGAGACCCACACTCCCCTGCTCAGGCTGCTTGTCAATCCTTGGCCTATCCTGTGTTCTCACATAATTCCAAGTTAAACAACCAAGAGTTCCTCAGGTATCCCCACAAGTCTGGCACATGCGCGACAGATGATTTTGGGGTGAACGAAGCTGAAAGATGAGACTGGGAACAGGGATATATGTTCTGGCTCGGGCTCTGGGCAAGTCATTAAATTTCTCCTGCCATCAGTACCTGATTCCATGAAGGAGGAAGACTGGGGTGGAAGCTCAGAAGTGTGATGAGCCATGATTTACCAGGCCCTCATCTCTTCTCAGGCTTTGCTGTAGATTCTTCTCCCCCTAACTGACCAAAACATGCCAAAACCCACCTGAGAATTTGAGAGAGTTTAGAGGTCCTGATGCCTTTGAACACAGTCATCCCCAATCCTGGTCTTTCAACACCTCGGTGTCTCCATTTATCTCAAATTATTGCAACATTGGCAATTAGTAATAATCTGATTCACTTTAAGGTTCAGGGTGGGGAAAAGAAATACCATAGAAATCAACCGATAATATGTGGGAGGAGGTAGGTTACTCCCAAGGACACATGCTATAGGCTGTAAAACCAACCATCTCCTAAACTGAAAGGGAGATCTCTATTCTTCTCCAAACCACAAATCAGATAAGTGACTGAACTTTACTCCAGTTCCAAAAGCCCCAGAGATTTCCAAATACTGAACCATCAGATCAAGATGTCGTAGGGTTGGTTTTAGAAGCAACTGTGGTTTGGTTCCCAGTCTGTTGAAGAGCAAAACTACAGATAAACTTGTTCTTAATCTCTTATGTGTACAGGAAACCGTTTTCTTCTCTGAAAAACAAGACCACTGCAAGCGGAAAATGAACCCTAACAGAACCAGAGGATAAGACCACTAGATTGCTCAGAGGTCAGCGATTCCCCGAAACTGGCTTTACATCTTTCATGCAGTATTTGAAGTTACCCAGCGATCTTACAAACCCTTCCACCAGGGAGGAAACTATTTGATGTTCTTTGAGTAACAACTGAGGTCACTGAGATAACTGGCTGGCCATGTCCTGCACCTTGCTGTACCGTCAGGCCTTCAACCGGCACCTGCTGCAAAGGCCTTCGGGGGGCGAGGCCGAGAGACACAGATATCCAGTTCTCACAGAAAAGGGGAAGGTGAGTCTCACAAACTCTCCCGTCCTACAATGTGCTTCCAACACACACATTCTCACCCTGATAAGAAAGCTCTTTTTTGTTTATATGCTTGTACCTTAGCTATCAGACTTACTCCTCTCACAAATTTCTTCTACACCCACACCACCCTGGCTACTTCACTCTGGCTACAGAAGGCTCTGTTAAAACTCAGAGATTAATTTCAACTGCAAGGGTGCTGCAAAGGGACCTGGAAAGTAATACTGTTTTAATTTCTTAGGCATCTTTATATATGGAGAAGGGAGCAATAAGTGTCACTTTAAATAATTCTAAACATTGTGTAATTCAATAACTAAGTGTATTTGAATGTAAGAACAATTATTAAAGCTGATTTTTTTTAATCCTCCCCCTTGGATATGTTCTCATTGATTTTTTTTTTTTCTAAGAGACAGAGGAAGGGGGAGAGAGAGAGCAACATCAATGTGAGAAAGAAACACGGATCGGTTGCCTCCCATATGCGCCCTGACTGGAAAATGAACCCCCAATGTTTTGGTTTATGGGACAATACTCCAACCAACTGAGCCACCCGGCCAGGGCAAAGCTGATTTTTTTTTTTTTTTAAAGCATTTGGAATACCCACCAGTCTGGAATTACTTGCTCTTTAAGAGTTGAACAATATTGTACTATATTAGAAATAAATATAATGCTAGGTTCTCTATTTCTAGTTCTGCTGCTAACCAGCTGAATGTAGCGATCCCAGTTCTCTATAATATAAGCCCAAAGCTGTCTCTAGGCCAGGCCAGGGCTGTGTAATATTACAGGGCACAGGAAGACACATCTGCTCTGTCCAGGATTAAGGTACAGGAATTACCTAATGGCCTTCATCTGGCTGCACAATAGTCACCTGGGGCTTACAAAAATGTTTTTTCGAGAAAGGATGTCAGCCTCCATGCCTACAGATTCTGATTTCAACCACCTGGGGTGGGACCTCAGCACAGGGTTTTTAAAAAGCTCCCCAGGTGACTAACTCAGCCAGGGCTGAGAAGCACTGCCTCGAGTCACACATTCCTGGCTGCAGCTGTGGCCCTCCTGCAGGTGTTTCTCTCGTTCCTAGAGGCCCCTCAGGAGTCATGGGCCATTGGCTTTAAGAGAAAAGATGTCTGATTTAGTTTGAGCAACAAACTCCTCTGATAACTGTAGATCAATGGCAACATCAGGTTCTATAAAGATCTGACGGCACTGTTTGTTCAGAAAATGTATGAAAAAATTCAGTTTCCATGACAAACACTCCTGCAGCCTAGACAAACAATTATTCCCCCCCCCTGAAAACGGCGGCGGGGGGGGGTGATAATCCACCAGAGAAAGGGTTGGTTTTGAATTACAATTATAAATTAGTCTACTAACTACAGAAATCATGTTTAATACATAGGACGACAACCCTCGATCAGGAGTTCATTCTTTAATAGTGAAACATCATGCTGAGTGAAAAATGAAAGTGACTTGGAATAATCACAACCCATTTATCTCCTGGGGCTTGGCAATGTTAAAATTAACCTTATTACTGATATGAGGAGCCCATCGAGAGGACACCACACACTATGGGTCATATCCTGGAAGCCCCTCTCATTCTGTAGAAAGGAACACTACCGATGAAAGCCCGTTAAAGAAGATAGCTTACAGCTAAAGCAACATCTTCCTTCCCTCCAAAAAACCACAACCCACTTGCCTGATGCTAAACAGCTCCTTGTTTTATTGGTCTTAACAAGACTCAAAGAGACATTCCATGAGTATTCACTGAGTGCCCACTGCAGTGAGTATGGCCGACACACCATGCCAAATGCTATAGAGGATGCGTAGATAAGCAAGGCAGGGTCCCTGCCTTCCAGGACAGACCAGCAAGAGGAGTGTGACGGCCCCTATCCCAGGGCACCTTCTTGGCCCCTTCCTCTCTTCCCTCATTACACTCTCCTGAGACCCCCCTAAGCTAACCTGAGTCCCTCCATTGTGGTCCATTGTCCACTGTGTCACTCCCTCTCCCATCATCACAGACCTACTCCCTGGTGCCAGAACTGCTGGGAGGTAGGGGCCTCTGCAGAGGCAAACACCCCAGGCCCAGCTTGATGATTAGAGTCCTGAATTTTCAGGATTCCCTGAGGAAGGTGACTGCACTATGGAGGACTGACTTTGGTTCAAGGCTTCTCAAACACGAACTTTCAGTTTTGCTGTTTCAGACACATTTCTGGGCGAGATCTTACTGATCCACGTGCACCTGCTTGGATATTATTAGACCTCATAAACTGTGAATTAGGCTTACTCTCCTCTCCATGATGGCCGCTGGGTTTGGCTCCAGAGTTCAGACCAGTCAGTTTTAGAGGAGAGTCTCAGGTGAAGGCAGTGTTTTGGACTCAAGGTTGCATCTTTCCTACTGAAACAAAGGGTAAGGGGCTACAACTCTTGTGGGAAGAACAAGAGCATTATCTGAGCATTTTCCTGAAGCTTACCAATCTTTCTTCTCTTGCTGGTCTTGGTCCTTCTCTAGATCCTCTCTCATTGCAACATGGCTGGGTCACCTCCTCAGGGTGTGACTGGTGTAGCTGGACTGATTTGTTCTAACAAACACACCAGAACATAAGCACTGCAGGGACTACTCTTCAAAGAGAAGCAGGAGGATTAGGTTCAAGGCTCAGTTCTGTCAATGACACATGACCTCAAGGTCGCATGACCCTCTCTGGCCTCAGCTTTCTCATCTGTCTGCTCTGGGGAACAGAGCAGGGCAGTGATCTTTCAACTTAGGGAGGGAAGATGATGCCTGAGAGAGGGTGGTATATGCCACAAACACCACCTTGGAAGGTTCTAATGGGATCCCACTGTTACTGACACGCATCCTGTTCCTTATGTGGGGATGGAGTGGGGGAAAACACTGAGGCTCACTGCATTAGACCAGTGAGGTCCCTTCCAACTGTCTAATATACTCTGATTCTAGTTGGGAAGCATTTATACCTTTATGCATCTACACTCCTGTTGCTCACAAATATTTCTGGAGTTTCCTGGAAATTCCCTTTAAAGAATATACCTGTGAGAGCCCTACATGAAGGAAAGTCTTTAGTTGGTTTTTAAAAACAACCAAAAATCATATCCAAGTGTCCTCAGTAAATTGTGCAATCAAGCTGACTAATAGTTTTCACCAAAACTTCAGTGTGAAGCACATGAAAGCTATATTCAAGCACAGATCGGAAGGAATTGGGAAATGTTTTAAGTTGTGTAAGGATAATTGGCTTAAGAGTAAATATTTGCTCTTTTAGGGCTCCCTGTGTGTTTTAAGTTGAATTATTAAACTGATTGACTACATTATTAAATGAAGTACTGAAAAGTAAAACAATTTTAAAAAGACTAACTTATAGGACATGAACATTGACTCTGAAGGGGTGATTATTTTGAAAGAGACAACATTCCTTTGGACGAATAAGTTTAAGTATGTTTGTGGGAAAACAAAACAAAACAAAAAAACACCAAAGTCATGATGATATTGTCAAGTGGCATTTTAATCTTCCCAGGAAAAACAGCTGCATGGACAAGCTGTATCTTTTAAGAATAGCAGCCTCTAAAAGGCACAGCCAATGCATCAATTCTTGATTTACCAATAGTCTGGAAGCAAAATTATAAAAGGCCTCACAACCAACTATAGAAAGAATCTTGTCTGTAGGAGGCAGGCTACCCTCAAAACCAAACTTGCAGATGACCCCGAGGTATCTGAGGGTGCTCACAGGAGCCACATCTGCTACAAAGCTGATCTGAAACCACTGCAGACCCAGGGGCCCTACAAACAATTTACTGAACAAATCAGAATAAAACATTTTCTCAGTAAGTCTTGGTACAGAAAGTGTCATCAATAGACTGCTATGGTTATTTGCATTTTCAAAATATAGGCAAAATAAAATCTAAATATTTCATTTCCATTTGACTTAAAATCCATGCTGCTAAAAGAAAACAGCTTACTTTAAAATGGCTATTATAAACTCAATTTAAGGCAAGTGTTGTACTTTTTAAAACATCCAAAATAGTTTGGGGCTGGGGAAAGGAGCTGTAAAAGATTACGTCTGATCAGCAAATTCCAGTTCTGGGAATTTATCCCAAAGAATAATTAAGCTATTAAGATGCATTCAAGCCCTGGCCAGTGTGGCTCAGCTGGCTGAGCATCATCCTATGCACCAAGAGGTCGCTGGTTTGATTCCTGGTCAGAGCAGGAGGCAGCCTAAGGATGTGTTGATGTTTCTCTCTCATTGATGTTTCTATCCCTCCCTCTCCCTTCCTCTCTCACTAAAATCAATAAAAACATTTTTAAAAAAGAAAAAAAGGTTTATCACATTGCTTATAATAATGAAAATTAAAAACAGCCTCAATATTCTACCTGGTTGAATGGTCAAATTATGGTATATCCACCCAGAAGTATTACACAGAGAAGTATTATGAGAATGATGTTGCAGAATTAAACTTATTATCAATGAAAGAAAGATCTGCAATATGTTCCAGTTTGGGGAAGAAAAATATTACCTATGCAAATATGTGCACAGAAAAAAACATCTGGAAGTATATATATCAAGGTGTTAGTAAATTAGCCATCAGGGAAATGCAAATCAAAACCATAATGAGTTACCACTTCACACCCACCAAGATGACTATAATCAAAAAGGCAGATCATAGCAAGCGTTGGTAAGAATGTGGAGACACTGGAACCCTCCTACACTGCAGGTGGGAATTAAAATAGTGCAGCTGCTTTAGAAAACAGTCAGTTTCCCAAAAAAGTTAAACAAGCAGTTACCATATATATGACCCAGAAATCCCACTCCTAGGTATATACCCCCCCAAAATGAAAATATATGGCCACTCAAAAATTTGTATTCAAATGTTCATAGGAGCATTATTTATAATAGCCAAAAAGGAGACACCACCCAAATGTTCCATCAACTAAAGAATGGATTAACAAAACGTGGTGTGACCATATAATGCAGTGTTAACAGCAATGAAAACAAACGAAGCACTGATACACACTACGACCTGCGTGGACCTGGAAAACATTACGCTAAGTGAAAGACGCCAGTCACAAAAGACCACAGGGAATCTGATTCCATTTATGAAATTAGTCGTTTCTCTGTGTCAGAGGCTGTGAGAAATGGGGAGTGACAGCTACTGTGCGTGAAATTTCGTTGGGAATGATGAAAACTGATTGCGACCATGGGTGCACAGTTCTGTGAACTGTACGCCATGGGACTGTACACTTTAAATAAGTGAACTATATGATATGAGAATGACATATAAATATATATCTCAATAAAGCTGTTAAAGTATTAACAGAGGTAATATTTGGGTAGTAGGATTACAGAAAGTTTTTTTTTTTCCATTTAGACTTATCTATGCTTTCTAACTTTTCTACAATGAATATGACTATTTTGAGGGGTTAAAAAAATCTTCTCATGTTATCATATAGAAATTTTCCCATGTTATCATTCAGGAAGCACTAAACACATAAAAGATTCAAAAAAAAGGGAAATACACCTTTCCTTATAATAGTGGAAACTGCAAACAATCCATATGACCTCAGCAGAGCGATCACTAGGAAAAGCAAGGCTTAGTACCCTGTCAACCCTGGTCCCCAAGCCAGGGCTGAGCATAGAAAGCTCAAATGTTTTGTCATGAATGATGGTTTACTGAAGTGATACTAAAAGTGACCAATGCACTCAGAACATTTCCTAACAGGTATGGGAAACATTCTGTGGGAGCAAGGGAGGGAGACAGAACAAAAATATAAACACATATTTTTACACTGTTGTGTTTGCTGTGTGTTTGCACATGAACAAAGATGGCAAGATAATCAGAAGTGATTTAGACTGTCCAGATATAACTTGAATTTTTAAAAAGAAATGCAAGCTAGGAGCTTATGATTAGCTTTTTAAGTTCTACTTTCGCAATCCATATCTAGTCTCTTTTAAATATCTCTGAGAATGTGTTGCTCTGTGGCAGGTTACCAAACATAGAATATAGCAAAGATAAAGACGGGTGGGGTGGGGGGTGGAATTGCCAGCCCCTGGGAAATATATTCAACCCGCATGTTTCTTATTCATGGACTGTGATTCACCATTGTTTAAGCCAGCATCACACTCTAATCATATTGCTAGGTTACAGGCCCCACGTTATCTGTGCATAATAAAAATGGAATCCATTTGATACATTAGGTTTTTCTCCCCTATATCATCTCTTTAAGGAGAACATTTGATCATTATAAAACACACACAATATTGAACCAAAAGATTACTTTGGATCCCCAAACCAAAGAAGTTTCCAATGATTCTCCTACCTGAAAAATGGAGTCAGAATCCGAGTCAGGCAAATAACTATCCCCTAGGCCCACGCAGGTGGTGCTGCTCTGTCCAGACATGAAGAAACCTTTACGGAGCCCACTGTCCTCTATTCTGGAATATGGTCTACCATTGAACTCTCTCAAGAAGACTTCTCAGACACTTTTTCTCCTTGCTCTGAGAAGCTATGCTACTGTGGAAAGCCCAGTGGGCAGGCAAGTTAATGAAATAACAAACACACACATGTGCACAACTACGGTCTCATTTCATGATTAGCAGCCCTGATGACATGAGCTTAATGAAACATTATCCTCCTGGCCTCAGAATAAATACTTGCTATCTCCTAGTAGGATAATTCATGCAGGTGATAACTATCAGGATGCACGGTAAGTGAGGACATTCCGCGTTAAGACTCATGTCTCAGATGATATTCTCAGTGTGTTTCTGTACGTACATGGCCCTCAGTTCTCGGTGACTTTTTTTATTCCACTCTATAACCAAAACACTGGTTTCAATCATTATGCTGTACACCTGAAACTAATATAACACTGTACATCACTGTAATTGGAAAAAAAATTTATTTAAAAATAAAGTCAAAACACTGAATAAAAGAATGCTATCCTATATAATAAAAGCGTAGTATGTAAATTGTCCCCTCGACTGGGAGGTTGTCCCAGAGTTCAACCAGGGGGCGGGGCCAGGTGGGGGAAGGGAGGGAGGCCGGGCAGCCCGCAGCCACTAGAGACCCTACCAGTGCACGAATTTCAGCACTGGGCCTCTAGTATATTATAACGGAAGAAAGTATTTTGCCACACACGCTACAGTTCTCTTTGGTACGTGAGAGAAGGGGCACCTCAACACGGGAAAATGAGGACTACATGACAGCGATGATGTGACAGCAGTGATGGAACACAAACCAACATGAGGTTCAAGATCCAGGTCTAGGATGGAGGGGAAAACTCCCTGGGTTAACAGACTCAAATCCTTAATAACACTGATGTTACTGCATTTTGATCTGAAAGCCTAGAGTTGTAGCCTATAATGAGTCAATGTCTGGCTCAATCAGACACAAACTGAAAGAAAAATCACAGTATTGCCTCCAATGCTCTAGTTATGTCATCAATCAAAAAGAAAACAGCATCCAAACATGCTCCTTGCAGACACCTAATACCAAAAAAAAAAAAAAAAAAAAAAAATGACTGAGAGGAAAAAGCACCTGTGTTGGGGGATTCGAGGGGTAAGGAGAGTACATTTATCATCTATGAAGTGCAAAGTGCCTTCAGGCATGTTAGTATGTTAGCTGTCCCCATTGCACATTCAACAGAGTCTCTAAGTAGTAAAATGACTTGCCTGAGGGCACTAGAACTCAGGCTTGTCTAATTTTACAGCCAGTGCATTCTATACAACATCACTGCTGCCTGCCTTTAACTGCCTACTTTGCAATGGGTTTTGTTTAGAGTTTTCAAGTAAGAATTCTCACTAGATTTGGGGATAGACATTTTTACTGGCAGATAATTCTGGGAGTGAAATTCTGACCTTTTACCTAAAAATGTAGTGACATTAAAACATAACCTTTCAATAAGGGTCTGGAATATTTTACCAAGAACTCTGAGAAGTCTGGATTTCTAAATACAATTTGCAAATATTTACATGAAATGAAACTATATTCCCAACTAAAGCTAAATAGTTATTTGGGGCTGTTTAAGCCTAAGTTATTCAATAACTAAAACACTAGACTCCAATGAAAGAACAGCATGGAAATATGTGGCAAAGAAAACCATACACACTTTGGCCTTGATTATTCGAAATGATCAGTTTCCATGCCATACATATGGTCATTCTCTTATCTGTGAGCATATGCCAAGCAGCAGTTAACCAATCCAAGATATAGTGTTGAAGTTCAAAACCTGAACCTAGTTGTGAAAGTGGACTTTTTTTTTTAATTAGAAGAAAAACTTAAATTACACGAGTTCTAACGTGAAGTGTGCACAAATTTTCCTTTAAAAAAAAACCCGAGTGTGAAAAGGTAACTTTATACTATATTATTACAGCTGTTTCCAAATCCTTGTTACTGCAAGAGCATGGAGTATTATTTACCTAAAATGCATAATCTCCAACGAGTTCCCGCTCAGTGGCACTCAGGTACACATATGTCAATTTTCCACCTGGACACCTGGTACATGATATCCATATTAACGAGTACACAGTGGAGGTCATTAAACAGGTCCTGCACCAATGTACCATACCCACATCCTGAACAATATGTTTTTTTTAAAAAACCACTCGCTAGGTTCTTCCAATCAGAAGAAAAAAAACAAACAAGTGTGTCCACAAAATGTCCTCCCAGCCGTGGTGCCCAAATCCACAGCCAGTGTAAAAGGTCTTAAATAGTTAAATAAATGTCAACCAGGCACTTCTTCCCCCAAAAAGATGAGAAGGCGTTTCGGACAGCCCCACAGTGTTCTCACAGAAGGAGACAGTCTTTTACTTCAAGTTCTGAAGCGGCTTCACCGCTGTCCCATATGGGGTCTTAAAAACGAGTCCAATTCCCACAGCTTAACTTGCTTAACGAAATCTTGGTGCACAAAAGGCAGCCTCCTGCCTCACAACACCAAGGAACCTGCAAGACAGGTAAGCAGGATCGAGCGATCAAGCTCTTGGGTAAAAAAGCTCACTCTTTCCCAACTGCATTCGTTTCCCAAAGTTTCTCGCATCTTAAAAGTTCCAACCAGGATAATAAACGCAAGACATTCCTTTCCCCTCGATTACAGGGCCCTTTCAGTCCTTCCCAAGCGGCCACCTCAAGCAGAGCCCGCGCCCACTTTTGGGGAGGGTCTGGCAGGTGGCCTTCTGGAGACCAGAGGTGCCACCAGGGCGACACAAAGTTGCGCACAAGGCCGCACCGAGAAGCGCTGCCCGTGACACCGCGCTGGCCGCGAGGCCCTCCGGGTGGCGTGCGCCTCGGCGAGGCTGGCCGCGGCCGCCACTCGGACCAGCCAGGAGGCGTTCACTCCCCGCCTGGCGCTGCCTCCTACGCGCGTCTGGAGCCTCCGCCGGGGCTCACGGGGCCTCGAGCTGCCGTCGCTGGGCTCCCAGCTCGGAGCCCGGCGGGCTCCGAGGTGTCCCTCCATCCCACGATTCCCGGTCACTCACCCTGGAGCCGGGCAGCAGCAGCGCCAACAGCAGCAGCAGCAGCCGCCGCCGGGCGGGCATGGCGAGAACTCCGTCCCGGCTCCCGGCCCAGCCAGCCGGCTCTGGGGGGCGGTGCGGGAGGGCGGAGGACGGGGCGGGGGCGGCTGGTCTTCAGCGAAGGAAGAGCTGACTAGGCGGTGGCGGCACCCCCATTCCCGACCCTTTAAGCGCCAGGCCGGCGCTTCTTCCGGTCGGGGCGGGTCCGGGCTAGGGGCGGGCCCGAGACTGGGCGGGGCCATCGCGGGGGCAGGGCCAGGCTCTAGTGTTGGGCGGGGCTGACTCGGTGGGCGGGGCCGAGGTCAGCACAGCTTCTGGCCGGCCCAGGTCCCGCGGCTGGCGTTGCTGGACAGGACCAGGCCTAGGCGTCCGCATCTAGGGGCGCCGGACTGTCGAGGCTGGGAGCTTACCCGGGTGCGGGGGAAGGCCGGCAGCCCCGCCACGCGGGCGCACCCCATCCCCCAGGAGGTACCGCTCATCCCTCCGAGAGACCCCTTGAGTCAGACTTGATCAGGGGAAAGGCCAGGAGACAGGCGGTGCCGGCTGCCCAGAGGCCCCGCTTCGTCTTCCCGCCGCGGTGGAAACCGGCGCCCTCCGGAGCGAGGGACAGCAGCTGGCAGGGATGCCAGCAGCTGACAGGATGCCAGCAAATACAGCCTTCTACCTGCGCCCATGTCGCCCACTCCACAGCCCTGGGGTCCTCCAGCTGCCACTCAGCTAGTCGGAAGGCCTTTCTTCCTTTTTCTTTTTTCCCCTCAGGAATTCACCCTCAAATCATGTCCAACAGGCATCATCAGTTCCTTTTGGAATAAACCATGGCCAAATCATTTGCCAAAAACTATAAGCAAGAAAGGAAATAACTTCGGCTGCTGGTGTCATGGTGTTTCCGTGGCATTTGTATATGTGACCTCCTGAAGCTTGGAGGTCACAACTCATTGGAGCGAGTGGGTGTGTTGAGGTCCCAAACAAGCTCTGTTAGAGGGTTGTGGGCTATTAGCGTCAATTAAAGAGCCCAGCGGCTGTTTGGTCACTGAGTCCCAGGCTGCCCTCCACTTGGGAGAGAAGACAGAGGACATATTGTTTGTAATGAGTAAACTAAGAGTTGGATAAGACATTGATAGATCTTAGGAGAAAAAGGGAAAGTAACTTCTCTAATTTTTCCCAACTTGCTCATAATAAAACCCAAGATTTTTCAGGGTTTGGGGAAAGGAGTAAGCAATGCTTGAGAAAACAGCAAAGTCGTGGGGGACTGACCCAGTATCTGGTCTGTGTGCACTGTGGGTCGATCCTCCCTAACTGTAACACAGACATGTTTGAAGTAAGCCAGCATCCTCTAAACAGTTACCCATTCCCAGGCCTTACACGGAGGTCAGTCAAGGGACTAATCCCTACCAATGCTGAGAGTCCAGAGCAGTTTGAATCTTGGCAACTGTGAAAGTAGTAGACACATCTTGAAAAGTGTTATCTGCAAGTCTAAATGCAAACAGAGGTTTGGGATTGGTGGGGAGCTGGGTTAAAACAGGATGCGTTACTCCCGAGCAGTGTGGCCAGGTGCCCAGGGAGGAGCCCTTCAATGATTACCTGTCCGGCTGGCAAGCTGACAACAGGATCTGTAAGACCACATGCTTGAGTTAGGAAAGAAGCTTGACTGAAAATCACCACTTTCCCATCCCTTCTCCTCTGGTGCTTTTTCTCAGAGGAAGTCTAGATGGGGGAACTTTCTGTACTGAAACCCTGGCAGACTATGACAATTCAAAATGTCACTGTGACCTTGTAAGCACCAGTGGATGAAACACAAAGGGGAATGCTTAACCTCAATTTGACTCATAAATCCGTTTTAAAGATCCAATAAAGAAGAAAAAAAATCATTCCAAGGAGCCCGGATAGATGGAGATATAGATATAGATATAGATATAGATATAGATATAGATATATAGATATCTTGAACTCAGCTGGACCTAACACCCCCAGGCCTTAACTGCACTGCTCTCAGAATTTCTTATGCACCAATTAGGTTGTTCTTACATTTAATCACTTGGTATGTTTTATGCAGTTCACTTGACTGGCAACTCATACTGATAAGCTTTGGTTTTATTTATGGCAGCATTGTCCATAATCTTGCTCCACAACCAGGCATTGATTTAGACAGATTTTTACTTATGAAAAAGCGAAAAGTGGCATTACTGATAAATGCCATCATAAATGGAAATATTTTGTAGGGTGCCTTTGGAGTAGACCCGCCCATATAGAATACCTTTCTGGAAGTCTCATTAAATAGCAACCTCTAAACCAGGCAAAGGTCATGGTCTTATTGTAAAGATAAACCCTTTTTTTGCACCAAGGTGAAAAAAATTTTTTAAAAAAAGTAAATATATACATCAGCAGGACCTGAATAGTATATCTGGAGGTGAATGGTGGGAGAAATTTAGTTTAATCTTATTTTCATTTCTCTCTGAAATAGTTGTTCCCAAATTTGGAGAGCTTTACAAAAACAGATTTCCAACACCTTTTCATGCCCTCTTCCCCTGCTGATTCAGAATCTCCGGGGTGGAGCCCAAAGGCTGTGTGTTTTCCAGTTTCCGAAGGTGACTAAGGGTGCCAAGATCCTGGGATCCAGTTTACTCTTAATGTCCGGTGTTAATCCCTATGCGGACTCTCTTTTATTTATTTTAGCAAATGTCGCCCTCTAGTGGAACAAATTATGACCTAGCTTTAAAAGAGTTTATGCCTCTCTTCTGTTTAAAACCCTTCAAAATTTCATTAAAAATTATTATGATGTTGGTTTGCAGATAGCTGTTTAGTGAGAGGGTAGCTCCCTTTGAAAGAAAGAGCTGGTGAAATCCAAAAGGGAGGTCATGGATGAAAGCTTCAGTAACGTCTCAAAGGAACAATCTTTATGAGAATAAATTGACTCTGGTTTATTTTTAGTGATCCCAGCGCAGCGCTATTGCCCCGGCTTCCACACTTGAACTTACAGCACATGTCGGGTAGTCGTGGGAGAAATGAAACGATGAGACGGGAGTGTATGGTAACAGGGTAACTCTATCTCCTTCGTGTCCTCTTGTTTAAGGGAAATTGAAGAAAAACCACCGTCATTGGGAGCAGTTTGGTTCTTCAGCAAATAGAACTCTTTCTGTTCTGAAAAGATTGTGACACTCATTCCAAACAACTTCTCTTTGCCATAGAACCGAACCTACTAGACCCTTTCTTGTATCACAAAAGCGAGTATTTCTTATTATCGCAATTAATATTTATTGGCTGTTCTCGATTGTTTGGAAATGTGCAGAAATACATGCGTTATGGGATCATCTCATGTGATCTGGACAGCAGTTCTGAGGTGGGTGTTACTAGCCACATTTTTCCAGATGCCACGGTGAAATATGAAAAGGTTAATACCTGAGAGGATAACACACAGCTAGTGAGAGCACAACCTGGATTAGAATCCAGCTACCCACAAGACTTCAGAGCTTGTCTAGGCTGCCCAGATGCTAGAACGTGTTCCACCATCAGCTGGTTATTATTCCTGCCCCTCGCACAGCATTATGACAAGGTAACATTATGTGACCTATAAATGTAGCTAGGCAGTAGCCCAGATTGGTGTGTGTCCCTGGAATGACAACCAGAAGTTTATACAAATATGTGGTGACAAAGAGCATCGCCTCAAATGACATGGAAGTCCCCTCCTGATCTTATCTGAGGGTTGTGCAAAGAATGTAAGAAATATAGCAGACACCCGGGGTTCTGCCCTGTGGGTAGTTCAGTCCAATCCTGAATGTTTGTTCACTTGCCTCTGAGCTGTTCTGTTTCACAACCCATTTGTGCCAAGTGCATTTGTCACCATGGTGTCCATAGTGGCACCAATATGTTTTCTCAAAGGCCCAATGCAGCACCAATATAGAAACGGGTCCTCAGAGTGCCACTTCCTCACTGGCCAGTCCCTCCTAACTCCCTGGAGTCTGGCATATTTCCTCAGAACTCTCTGCAAACATCTCTTAAGCAGCTCATAAACATTCTTCCTCTTGTAAAATCCCAGTGGCCATGCTTGATCTTATTTCCATAGGCCTCTCTTCAGTTCGGGTATGTTAACAGCTCCCTTTTCTTGAACTTTTCCACTTTGAATATTACCATTTTCTGTCTCTTTTTCCTCCTTCCAGACTGTGTTTCTCAAGGCTTAATATGTACACCTTACCCAGTCTATCCCCTTTTCCTTAGGAGAGTTCATTCATAGACGTAATCAAATTGTAGAGCAGAAAGGAATTTTAGCTATAATTTCATCAGCTGCATTTTGGAGATGACTTCATCTTTGACCTCTACATGGATTACCATTTATTCATTCTTTTTTAAAAAAAATATTTTTATTGATTTCAGAGAGGAAGGGAGAGGGAGAGAGAGATAGAAACATCAATAATGAGAATAACTGATCAGCTGCCTCTTGCATGCCCTCCACTGGGGATCGAGCCCACAACCTGGGCATGTGCCCTAACTGGGAACTGAACCTTGACCTCCTGGTTCATAGGTCGACACTCAAACACTGAGCCACACCGGTCAGGCCATTCATTCATTCTTTGAATGAATATCACTAAGGGCTTCTGAGTACATGGATTGGTACCACGAGGGAACATCACAAGGGTTTGCAAGTTGGTAAAGGTGATAGGACATGCACAGAAATAACATATAGGCTGACTGTGAAAAGTGTGTGAAGGTAGGAATGAACTCAGAAATAGAACTCTAGTGTTCAAGACAGGGTCTGGTGGAAGGAAGGGGGTGATAAGGGTAAAGCAGAGAGGGCTTCATGGAAGAAGTGGTGTCTGTGCTGGGCCTTTAGTCAGATTTGACAGAGAAACGGATATCCTAGGGGGAGTGGAGGACCTGAACAGGGGCTTGGGGAAAGGAGAGCACCGTGTGGCTTCATGGGAGCCCAAGCTGACTCATCACTGAGCGTGTGCTTGGCATCTACACAAAGGAACAGTGGGAGATGGGGCTGGGAAGGCAGGCAGGATGGGTCAGTGGGTGGGGGGCACTATAGTCAGGCTGGGTTTTCTCCAGTAGGCAGCAGAGTGAGACAGGACTGAAGTTGTATTTCAAGGGGAGAGAAGGGGAAGAGGCAGGCATTTGAGAGACTGTTAGGAGATTGTTCATCTCTAGAGCAAGAGAGGAGAGAGGACAGATACAAAACTTGCCAAGGCAGAATGGCAAGCATCTGACTGGTGCAGTTACACAAACAAGAAGACTGAGAAGAAGGAATTCAACAATAGTTCATCAGACCTTTACCTCATTCAAGGGGCTGTTCTCATTGCTGGGACCACAGAGGGAGCAAGTGAACAGGAATTGGGGCCAGCTCTGCAAGAACGGAAATGCTAAGTGGTGTGGGCAGACTTATTGTCTGTCCTCTAGCGGGCATCTACCCAGGCTGGCCCAATCATATTACTCTATTGTGGAAGCCACTCAATGATGGCCCCAAATAATCCTTTCTCTGCCTCTATGCACATGCTGCTCTGTCCATCAAAAGGGAGAGCTTATTTTCCTCTCTTTCACTTTTTTATGTGGTTAATCCTCACTTGAGGGTATTTTTCCATTGATTTTTTTTTTTTTAAGAGAGTAGAAGAGAGAGGGAAAGACAGATAGAAACATTGATGTGTGAGAAATCCATCGATAGATAGCCTCTTGCACACCCGACCATGGTCCAGGCCATGGAGGAGCCTGCAATGAAGGTATGGCCCTTGACCGGGATTAAACCCAAGACCCCCCTCCCTTTTTTAAAAAATATTTTTTTATTGATTTCAGAGAAGGGAGAGGGAGAGATAGAAATATCAATGGTGAGAATCATTGATGAGCTGCCTCCTGCACGCCCCCTGGGAATCGAGCCCACAATCCAGGCATGTGCCCTTGACCCAAGATCCTTTGGTCTGCAGGCCAATGCTCTATCTGAGCCAAACCTGCTAGGGCTCCCTGCCTTTCAATCCAGACTGGGCCTGTGACTCGTTGTGGGCACAAGAGATATTCGGGACCTCCCATCACAGGTTTAAGAGTCCTGGCCCCTTCATTTCCTTCCTCTTAGAATACTAACTCTTGGATGCTCCTGCTTGGAAGCCAGCTTAGAAACCCAAGCCATCCCACACACAGGCCACGTGGAGAAAGGAGTTGCTCTAATCAACAACTCCAGCTGAGGTCACAGCTGCCAGACATCTGGTTGAGCCATCTTGAATGTTCCAGCCCAGGCAAGCCCCTAGGTGACCTCAGCTGCTACCTGGAGCACAAGAATCTCGCAGCTGAGTCCAGTTAACTCAGGTCATTCTGTGAGGGAACAATAAAATGGCTGTAGTTTTAAATCACTGAGCTACAGAGTGGCTTATTATGCAGTAATAGATAACCAAAACAGCTACCCATCTGGCCACTTTTACGTCACCCACGAGTAGGCTTGTACCCAATCTGACTCCAGTTAGAACCATGAAAACAGCCTCGTTTCCTTTCTAGTGGCAAAGCCAGGAGGTGTGAGGCCCAGGAGCCTCCTCTATCCTGCAAAGAAAGCCAATTCAAAAGAAAGATGGCAGATAGAGAGAAGCATGGATGCAGTCAGGGAGCCCTGGACAAGCTTGAGTCTGATTCTAGATGGCTCGAGATCAGGCTGCCCAGCTCTCCTCCCATTTAACAAAACCTCCCTTTTTACCCCAGCTAGTTTGAGTTGGGCAACTTAAATCAATAAACCCTGATTGAAATGCTGGCTCAGTCTTTCCAAGAGCACCAAATCAACAATGTATATGATTACACCTGGCCTACGGCTGATTATAATACCATTTTATACTCACCATATGGCAAACACATAAAGTCTGACAGTATCAAGAATTGGTGAGGGTGTAGGCCAATGTGGGAGTGCATTATTTTTGGAAAATAATTTGTTATTATCTAGAAAGTTGGAAATGTGCCTACCCTACCACACAGCAATTGTGCTTCTATGTACATACCCTAAAGGAACTTGTGCACACACAAGAATATTCGAAGTAGCTTTGTAATAGCTTATACCAGTAAAACCTGGAATATTTTAAACATCTAATATAAAGAGAACAGATGTGTAAAATGTAGAATAATTGTGTAAAATGCTACCTTGGTTGCATTACTACAATTGCTGGTTGCTTTACATGCAGTATCATAATAATATTAAACAACAAAAAGAGCAAGTCACAGAAGAATTTATACAGTATATTCTATTCTATAAAGCTCAAAATCAAGCAATACTAAATAATATACAAAATATGAAGAAAAATTAAGAAGAAAAGCAAAACAAGACAAATTCAAAATTCAGGATGGTGGTTTTCTCTGAGTGAGGAAGAATCCGAAGGGGTGAAAAGTTAGCTTCAAAGTTATTGATGCCATTTTTCTTAAACTAAGTGGTAAGTATATGAATATTCAATTATTAATTATCTTCAACCATACATACACTTTATACGTACTCCTGTATGAAGAGTTATTACATAACAAAACTTAAAAAAAATTTATTAACTTTTAGAATGGGAGGAAGGGAAAGAGAGAGAGGGAGAGAGAGAGAAAGAGAAGAGGGAGAGAGAGAGAGAGAAGAGAGAGGAGAAGGAGAGAGCAAGAGAGAAGAGAGAGGAGGAGAGAGCAAGAGAGAGGAGCCACATGGATCAGTGCCTCCTGCACACACCCTGACTAGGGACCGAATCTGCAGCTGGGGCATGTGCCCTGATTGGGAATTGAACTGGTGACCTTACGGTGCAAGGAATGACTCTCCAACCGAGCCACACCAACCAAGGTCATAATAAAAAATTTAAAAGTCATATCTTACCGTATTGAGCTAAATACTATAATCCAACCATATGCCTAATACAAAGGACACATTAACCAAAATCACATAGAAAGGTTAAAAATAAAGGGGTAGATAGACAAAGTTATATCAGACAAACACAGATTTAAAATAAAAGACAGAAGTAGCGATGCTAATCTAATGTAAGATAAATCAGAATTCAAGGCAAAAATCTCAATAGTTTAGTGTGTTGTCTCATACATAAATATATGTAATCCACAATGGAAATGTTATCAGTCACAAACCACAATGAGATGAACAGCATAGCCTCAAAATATACAAAACAAAGAATAGAAAAAAATCAAGGAAAATGACTGAAGCACAATTTAATTTTTAAAAATACATATTTTTATTATTTCAGAGAGGGAGAGAGAGGAAAAGGGATAGAAACATCAATGATAAGAATCATTGACCCACCATCCAGATATCATTGCTGACATGTACACATAAGGAACTGTTAGACATTGAAACGGGGACTCAGAACTGTTGGACATTGAAATTGGGACTCAAACATTTTTTACTATTATTATTATTTTTTTGTTATTATATGTTCATTTCTAGTCTGCAGAGGCAAAATTTTTTAAAGGAAAGAATTGGGGGGGAAATAGATACAGAGGCAAAGAAGTATTGAACAGACTGTCAAACTACATTGGGAAGGCAGGGGAGGTTGGGTGAGGGGGGCTGTAAGAGATCAACCAAAGTACTTGTACGCAGGCATATAAGCATAACCAATGGATACAAGACACTGGGGTGGGGGGGGGAGCGGGAAGGGTGGGCAGGCAGGTGAAGGCATGTATTGGGGGGTAGGGGAAGCTGGGGGAAGGTCAATGGGGGGGAAAAAAAAGGAGACATATGTACTACTATTTGTAATACTTCAAACAATAAAAAAAAAGAATCATTGATCGACTGCCTCCTGTTCGCCCCACACTGGGGATGGAGCCTGAAACCTGGGCATATGCCCTAACTGGGAATCAAATCGTGACCTCTTGGTTCATAGGTCAATGCTCAATCATTGAGCCATGCTGGCCGGGCTAATATTTTTTTGTTTTTTGTTTTTTTAAATAAATCTTTATTGTTCAGATTATTACAGGTGTTCCTCTTTTTTTTCCCCCATAGCTCCCCTCCACCTGATTCCCCACCCCACCCCATGCCCTTACCCCCCGCCACTGTCTTTATCCATAGGAGTAAGATTTTTGTCCAATCTCTTCCCGCACCCCTCACACCTGCTTCCCCTGAGAATCGTCAGTCCACTCCCTTTCTTGTCCCTGATTCTATTATATTCACCAGTCCATTCTGTTCTTCAGATTTTTTATTCACTTGATTTTTAGATTCACTTGTTGGTAGGTATGTATTTAATGTCATTTTGTTGTTCATAATTTTTATCTTTACCTTTTTCTTCTTCTTTCTCTTCTTAAAGAATACCCTTCAGCATTTCATGTAATCCTGGTTTGGTGGTGATGAACTCCTTTAGCTTTTTCTTGTCTGTGAAGCTCTTTATCTGACCTTCAACTCTGAATGATAGCTTTGCTGGGTAGAGTAATCTTGGTTGTAGGTTCTTGCTGTTCATCACATTGAATATTTCTTGCCACTCCCTTCTGGCCTGCATAGTTTCTGTTGAGAAATCAGCTGACAGTCGTATGGGTACTCCCTTGTAGGTAATTAACTGTTTTTCTCTTGCTGCTTTTAATATTCTTTCTTTGTCTTTTGCCCTTGGCATTTTAATTATGATGTGTCTTGGTGTGGTCCTCTTTGGATTCCTCTTGCATGGGGTTCTGTGCGCTTCCTGAACTTGTAAGTCTATTTCTTTCACCAGGTAGGGAAAGTTTTCTGTCATTATTTCTTCTAATAGGTTTTCAATATTTTGCTGTCTCCCTTCTTCTGGCACCCCAAAAATTCGGATGTTGGTTTGCTTAAAGTTGTCCCAGAGGCTCCTTACACTATCTTCATATTTTTGGATTCTTTTTTCTTTTTGTTTTTCTGGTTGGATGTTTTTTGTTTCCACATATTTCAGATCTTTGGTTTGATTCTTGGGGTACGTTGATCTACAGTTGAGTTTCTGTATATTCTTTATTTCAGACAGTGTATGCTTCATTTCTGACTGATCCTTTTCCATTTTTTTGGCATTCTCATTAAGATCCTTAAAGGTCTCATCAAGTTTCTCAGCGGTTTTAAGAAGATTCTTGAGTAACCTTATAAATGTGGTTCTGAACTCTATGTCATCCAGTAGTTTGCTTTCCTCCGTTTCTTTCATTAGTGACATGTTTCTTTGTCTCCACATTTTGGCTGCTTCCCTGTGTTGATGAAGTAGCTTTGTGTGGTAGGTGATCTATAGGGGGCAGTAGCTCAGCCTCCTCAATCACATGAGGTGGATGCTCTTGGTACACCCCTTTGTGGGCTGAGTGCAAAGTCTTGGTGTAGTTAAGCCTTAATTGCTGTTGGTACACTGGGAGGAATTGACCTCCAGGCCAATTAACTGTGAGCACTCGCAGTGTCTATAATGGAAGAACTGCTGCGCTGAAGACACGCTTATGGGGCAGGACTTGTTTCAGTGAGGCTTTGGTGCTCACTGAGTCTGCCTCTTGAATGTGTCACTTATGGATGTGAGGAGTTGAAATCTGGTGTCTCACACTGACCACTAGGTACACTGGCTTCTGGATCTCCAATGGGGTGCAGGTCAGCTACTGTCTGAGGCCACCCAGCAGGAGCTACAGTTTTCTCCTCTTTGCTTGGGGTTTGGAGGTTTTGGAGTTGTCTGACCCAGGCTGCAAGTTTGCTAGGTTAAGCTGCGATAGGGCAGGCCTTTCTTATGCTAAATCCACTGCTTGGAGCTTGGGTGGGTTTATAGGTTGTGCAGGGCGGGGTCTCAGGGTGTCACTAGGCTAGGGCGTGGCAAACAGCAATGGCTGCTAGTTAGCCAGCTCTGCATCCCCTACGGCATCCCTGAGTCCCGTGCCCCAGTGCAGTAAACAATTATTCCTGTGTGCAGCTCTGCAAGCAAGCCACCCTCACTGGCAGACAGTCCAGCTTCTCCCCGTAGGAGTTTGGGTCCTCCATGTCTCCCCAGAGACTGGATTTCAGAGTAATCGGGGGCTTGTTTCCCTTTGGGTTGAAAAAAGCAATGCCTGCCGCCAGCCCGGATCACATGCCTCTGTACCTCAGCTTTTCAGCGCTTGTGCACATCTCAATGCTCTTTTCTCTTTCCTTCTAGTTGTAGAACTTCCACTCAGCCAGCTTTCCCGTGGTTCTGGGTGATAGACGTTTTGTCTTTTAGTTGTAGTTTTGAAATTGTTGTGCGAGGCAGCAGTTTAGGTGTTTACCTACGCCGCCATCTTGGATTCCCCTCCGGGCTAATTTTAATATTTAAATTTCACAGTAAAAATAATTTTTTGGGTGAACAGTTCTACTAGTTTTGACAAATGCATAAAGTCTTGTAACCACCACCACAATCAAGATACAGACAGTTTGCCCTAACTTGTTTGGCTCAGTGGATAGAGCGTCGGCCTGTGGACTCAAGGGTCCCGGGTTCGATTCCAGTCAAGGGCATGTACCTTGGTTGCGGGCACATCCCCAGTGGGGGGTGCAGGAGGCAGCTGATTGATGTTTCTCTCTCATCAATGTTTCTAACTCTCTCTCCCTTTCCCTTCCTCTCTGTAAAAAATCAATAAAATATATTTAAAAAAAAAAGATACAGACAGTTCTATCACCCTTCAAAATGCCCTTGTGCTGCTCTTTGTGGTCATATCTCTCCGCCCCTCCCCCCCCCGCCCATTCCTGGAAATTCTTTGATCTGTTCTCTATCCTTATAGTTTTGTCTTTTCCAGAATGTTCTATACCATCTTTTGAGTCTGGCTCCTTCCACTCAGCATAATGTTTCTGAGACTCTTCTAAGTGTTGCATGCATCAATAGTTGATTCTATTTTATTGCTGAATAGCATTCAATTGTATGAATGTACCACAATTTGCTTACCATTCACCCAATAAAGGACTTTGGGTTTGTTCCAGTTTGGGGGGAGAGGGGATTATGAATAAATGTTGTTATAAACATTTGTGTACAAGATTTTGTGTTAACATAAATTTTCATTTCTCTTGGGTAAAAACCTAGGAACAGCTAGGTCATATATAGAGTAAGTGTATGTTTAACTTTATAAAAAACTGTCTGATTTCTTTTCCAAATGGTTGTACTATTTCGTGTTCCCAAATAGTAATGGAGCAAATTTCTTGTTGCTTTGCATTCTCACCAGCATTTAGTATTTGAAGCATAATCTTAATGTATCACTATCAATCAATGACAGAACACACATTCACAATCAACTATAAAATACAGAGATATGGAAAATATAATTATAACACAACTAAGGCTGAATTGATAAATATTTCATGTCAATATTTGCAGATGATAGTAAAACCATCTGCATTTCAAGAATCTGTGGAACATATAAAAATAGATCATATTCTAGTTCAAAAAACTTTAATACATTTCCCAATGTAGAAGCTGTACCACACTGTAATAAATATTGATATTAATAACACGTTTAAACAGCAATAAAGCCCTAACTGGTTTGGCTCAATGGATAGAGTGTCAGCCTACAGACTAAAGTGTCCCAGGTTCGATTCTGGCCAAGGGCACATGCTTGGGTTGCGGGCTTGATCCCCAATAAGGGGCGTGCAAGAAGCAGCCAATCAATAATTCTCTCTCATCATTGATGTTTCTATCTCTCTCTCTCGCTCTTCCTTCCTATCTAAAATCAATAAAATATATTTAAAAAAATAAACAGCCATAAAAATAATCATATAGAAATGACAAAACACTTGCCAAAATAATTATTGCTCTAAATCAAATAGGAATTTTAAAATTTAACTAAAGACTGTAAAAAATAAAAATAAGAGGCCCATTCAACTACAAACTCGTAGGTTGAAATGTTTTATCATTACAAACACACACACCCACCAAAAAACATTTTCCTTATTAAGAGGCAAAAAGAAAAGAATTCCCAAAAAAGAGATATATGTACTACTATATGTAATACTTTAAACAATAAAAAATAAATTTAAAAAAAAGAAAAGAATTCCCAAGGAAAACATATGAAGGAAATGAAGATAACCAGAAATTGTTCACTGTTCCTTTTCCCAGTAACTGAAGCTCTTATAGCACAGGGTCATATTCCTATATCCATTGGTGAATAGTGTGCCGGGCTCACAGTATGAGCTCAATATTTAGCAACTTTTAACTTTCCCAAAGGTAAGCCTTCTCTCCTTTGGGCTTCCACAGTAGGCTGCTATCTTAGAGTTTATTAAAGTATTGGAACCACTTAAGTTTTCCACATCAAAAAAGTCCTCTAAAAACAAGTATTTGTTTACCACTCAGAATGTACCAGGCGATTGGCATTAACCCACTTAATCATTGTAACTTTTTTTGGATATTCTTTTTCAGAAATTGAGGCTCAGAAAGGTTAAGTGACCAAGGTCGTAGAGCGAACTCATCACACTATCAAGATTTGGTTGCACACAATTCTCCTTTCCGGCACACAAGCTCTTTCTACCGGAAAAGGTTACAGTGAATTCAGGGGCAAGGTTCGTTTGTCACCTTTGTATCCACAGCTCCTAACCTAGTTACTGGCACAGAGTATCTCAGGCAAATTAGGCGTTACTTGCGTCCTGTTGTTTGCAAAGTTTTCTTTTGTGGGCCAGAGAGAGATGCGCTCATTACAAGCCCGCAACCGAGATGTGGAAAGAAACCGGTAAGAATTTAGGATACGACGCGCCCCTCCGTCTCTCCTAACCTCCCATCTCCATGGTTGGCTTGTAACCACTCTATATTCTGGAGGACTCAGCGAGCAAGGCCAATCATTAGGCCACTTTCCAAGCACGTGGCCGGAAGTTTGACTTGCTATTGGTTAATAATAGTAAGGCCCGCCCAACCACCTCCTGCCTGCTTCTTTAAGTAGAAGCCGTGGGAATTTCTCCGTCTTTCGGCGGCTGTAAAGCTTGTGAGGTGAGGTTGTCTCTACGGTGGGTTGTGGCGGGTAGGCCTCGGTGTTCGGGGCCTTGGAGCCGGGTGGGAGGCGAGTGGCCAGCAGTGATGACGTATATATCAAAGCACGTGTTAGACTGCTGACAAGGGTGATGCGAACTAGAGTCTGAGCCTGGCCGCCTTGGGGGCCAGGAGGGAACAAGCCGGCGGGGGCGCACCCAGTTACCCACCGCTCTCTTTGCAGATCCGGCCGGCCGGCCGGCCAAGGACGTCGGATCCATTGTCCTCCCAGCGCTTCGACCTTCCCTGAAGGCTCTCAATAAAATAGATTGTTCCTACCACTGGTGTCTGTGTTTCTTGTCGTGACGCGCTACCTTTGAGCCCCCGCTGCGCCTGCGTGTGGCGCCGGGGGTCAGGCTGCAGCGCCAGAGCAGTTGCTTGCGCATAACTGGGGCCTACGGCTTTCTGCCGGTGGCCCTTTTAACCGCGAGCGACACGGCGGCACGCTATGTCGGGGTCGGGTTTTCCGGCGGTTTTGACCGATCCAGCCTTTGAGCTGAGGTTGAAATGCCTTAAGGAGACGTTCTGGATCCTGTAGGTTCTGCTACCGAGTGCTCCCCGCATTTCCTGTGCTTGCCCTGTAAATCCCGACTGTCCAGCAGTGAGACAGACTTGCACCGTAAGTTAACCGCGGTGTGCCTGGCGTAAGAAAGGGGCTGTGGCCTTGAGAAGTTTAAGGGCGTGGTGATTCGATAGGAACCGGCTTCGGTCTTGATTTGTAAGAACTTAATCTGGCTAAAGTGTAAACTGCGAGTTTTTTACAAAAACCCCCACTTAACGACCATGCTTGTTTGGATACCGTGGGGCTAAAGCGTTGGGCGACTGTCTGTTAGCCCTAACAGCTTAGAACAGTGTAGTTGGGAAGGTTAGATTTTTTATGGTTTACGGGGCACAACATGAGCACCTGGATAACTGCACTCCTTTGTAATCCAGATTCTAATTGAACAATCTAACCTGGGCTTAGATTTAATGTGCATCACTCTGGGAGGAAGCACTGGTGCAGAATAAACTGCGTTGGCAACTGGAGGGTGGCCCAAGGAACAGGACTACTGGGCAATACAGTTCAAAACTGTTCCCTTCAGATTAAATGTGGATTGAGAATAGCACTTCCCTCATGTCGGGTGTGGTGATTACCTGGGACGCTTAAGAATGCTGGCCAGTGGTCACCAAGGAAATGGTGCTTAAGTGTCCCTATTTAAGTAGAATTCAGTAGGAATAAAGATACCTTTATCTAGTATTTGACAGATTTATTTTGTGAAAGAATGCAAGCAATTGTAAATCCCCCATATACTTTTTAAGTGCAATAGGGTACAGTCATGTGTCATCTCTACAATACACAGTAGTGCATCTAGTCCTCTGCCTTTAGTTATTGCACAGAAATTATAAAGACCAGTGAACAAGACATGCGGACTGACTGGCAAACTGGCCTACACAATGAGAAATTGGAACAGCACACCGACTGGGATGGTCAAATGGTTAATGGTGCAATTAAAATAATCAAATAAGGGTTCAGACATTTTTTTCAATATATTAATTTCTTTAAAGTCATGTTCAGGCAGGGTGCTGTTTAAAAAGACACTATTAGTACATGTAAATGATCAAAGGTTACCCAAGGTAATTTTGATGTTGAATGCAGCTTTAAACAAATTTTAAATTCTCAAATTATACAGTTAGGGTCTCCACACTTGTAAACGAAACATTCTGACACAAATGCACAAATTAAAGTTGGCAACGTTGAAGAAATATCACATTAATTTTGAGATATTGTAGTGTTTGACGAGCAGGCTTTTGGTCTTGACTCGTGATAACAGATGTTAAGTTTGGTTCATCAGAAGGAAACTGACCACAATAGATCCAAACTAGAAGAGCAAAGCCTTTACATAACTATATAAAGTTTCCTGGAGCACACTAGAAGACGCTGATCTGGTAGTTATGTGGTGGTTAATGTTTCCATGTGCTGTCAGGAAACTGGGATTAGAACCAGGTGGTTATATATAATTGGTAAAAGGCTTGGGATAGTTTGATCTTGTGTCAGTGTATGTTCTATGGCTACTTGCTTCCAAGACAAATTAATATGAAGGAAAAGTAAGTTGCTATGCATATCTTTATCACCAATGAAATAGTTTACAAAATTCCATTCCCCACCCTCCACATAGTACCACATTGACATTCTCAAAATGTGGAGGGATGCATCACATAAAGACTAGGAGTGAGAAATGTTTCACTTGTGCTCTGGCTGCCTGAGGAAAAGCTTTGGAGTTGAGACAAGGGGAAGGAAGCCTTCCAATTGTAGCTTTGCTCTTAATGTGCTCTTGCTGCCACAAAAACTAGTAGACTCAAAGCCATAGCATGAGTCACAAAACCTCTGGATCCACCTTGATTCTTCCAGTCTCCTTTGAGTCAAAGTTTTGCACTTAGGCAATCCAGACACCAGTTGCTGGATGCATGGAATGACACCTCACAGTGGAATGGGCACTGGCAGGCAGAGGGCAGAAGCTGTGGTGAGAGGAAAGGCCTGTGCTACAGCAGACAGGCAGCCAAGGACCCCGCACCTGGATCTAGATCTCAACACTGGCAACGTCAGGTCTTCACCCATCACAGCTGATCAGCAGTCTCCACGAGCGGGTCTTTGAGGAGGCAGGAAGTGGAGCGAGGGTCCATGGCTGAGTGCATTATAGGGATATAAACATCATCCATGTTTGGCATGACAAAAACTTTCTGTAGGAAGAAAGAACAGCCATGTAGAAAATGTTTTTTCACTTATCTTTTTGGTGATATTAAACTTTCCAGAAATTGGTTTTGTTATATTTAATCTATAGCCTTTAATAAAAAGCTTCCATGGCAGTAACTCAAAACATACCACTACAAAAATACCTATCTTTTAAAGGTGAAATTCAGTACAAAGTAAGTTGCTAATACATAAAACCTTGAGAGACCACTGTGCCTCAAATACCTGGTTAAAATTTGATAAAAATAGCTCATCCCAGGGCCTGGGCTACACTGCTGTTAACTTTTGGTGGAGAACGCAGAAGACAGGCTTGGAGAATGAGCTCTTGGGAAACTCCAGGACTGCCCTAGAAAACCCACGGGAGGGGCAGGTCTAGTGTATCTTTAGACTCCCAGGACAGGGGTAGCTGTTCACAGAAGGGTTTCCAATGAATGAACAAATCAAGGTGGGTATCGCACAGAGCAGGAGCAGCTCTGCCGACCATGGGTGTGTGCTATAGCTGGCCAATTTCAGGGCTCACAAAATCCAAAGATGGCCCCAGCAGGCGAAGGGCTTAACCTTCGCCAAGCCTACTGGTAGAAGATAATCATTTTGCTCTTTGGCTCCACCTTTTGGGTTTCCTTTTTGATGACCACTTAATAGGGTGCTGTGGATGAGTTTCAGAGTTTCTGAAACCACCTCAAGTTTACACCTGGTTTGATCATATGTGTACTTTCCTGGGATGAGGCTCCTCAGAGGAGGATCCTGACCCACATGAAGTTCAGAGTCTCTCTTCTCCACCCAGAGCTAGCCTCGGTGTGAAACACGAGATGACACTGCAGGTGTACCTGAAACTCTTGCTCCAGTTTCTTCTCTATCCAGTCTGTCACATGAACTAAAGTCACTTCTCTCTCTCCAAGTTTTGGCCGAGCTTTCAGCTCCACATATGGTGGCTTCCGGAAACCATACCTTTTTTTAAAAAAAGACAAATAATAACCACATTTAGAAGCAAAGAAAGGAAGCAGACAAGTACCAACAGCACACATTCCTCATTTACACAGGCCTTTACCACTATTTAACCGTTCTTATTCTGAGAATCCCCTCTGGAAAGTAATTCAGCACAGTATGTATGATCTGAACTCCGTGTCCTGGGCCATGTGTAGGGCTGTGACGATCTGAGAACAGTTCTGACAAATGGCAAGCCAGGAAGCCCCAAAGGAAGTCAGTGACCTGGGGTTGGTTTTCCTAAAATGGGAACAACCTTTTTGTTTCTATTTTTATAACAGTATATATATGTTATAAAACCCAAATATAAAAGTGTATAAAGCAGAAAGTGAAAGTGGCTCTCTCTGAATATCACTCCCAAGATGGGACACTGAGAGAAGTGGTCTTGTTCCCCACACCTAATATGCATGTGTAAAGAGAACATTCCATAGCCTTTCTCATTCCACACTCCCTACCACACTTACTATGGCTTCTCCAGGGAGTAGACTGTACTCAGAACTTGGTAAAGTATCCAGACAAGAGACTATGTGCTATCAAACTATCTAAAAACTTCAATTTGTCATGGACCAATGTTTTAAAAGAATACAATAAAAATGTCAAATTGCTATAAATGTTCTAAACATCCTCAATATCTAGACTTATCGTGGATCATTAATAAATGGTTCAGCATTTGAGCATGAATCCTAGAGGCCTTCAATTTTATCTCCCACTGAGCAGTGGCATTTATAACTGATAAAGCTTAGAAGGGAAAGAAATGTTATCAACTCTTAGTATTTAAAAGCATTTTAAGTTAGGTTTGGAAGACTGTACAGAAAGGTATTAGCTGGTTATTTTTGGATAAGATTATAGGCTTTTTTCCCTATGAAAATATTACTTTAAAAAATAAAATCTAAAATGACATTTTGAAGTTTTTACTGGGAGACACCAGTAAAAAAACTGATGCGTCAACTCAAAAATCCTCTGGATCACCCCACAAACTCTTCTGAACACAGGATGTGTGCTGCTAGCAGGGTGGTTTCACTCTATGATAGAACAGAGCTTTTTCATTTGAGTGTAGTTCATGGTACCATGGAGTCTCTTATGCAATCCTGTATACACTTACGTACATTTTAGAGGACATGGAATGTCAATTTTAAGATTCACAGAGTGATTTTCTTCTGCTGGATCCATGAGTAATTTATTTCAGTGATTCTCAATCCTGGCCAGTTCCCCAACCCCTGAATCCTGGGCACTAGGCTGGGAATATCTTTAACAAACTCCCCTGTAACTGTGATATACAGGTGGGTTGAGAACCACTGGTTCATTTAGTTACAACTCCTTGGATAGACCTCCTATCACAGTTCCAAAGTGCCCATGTTCTTGCCTCCTGAACATCTAGGCCCGACCCAAGGAGTCTTCCCTAAACGCATGGGACTCTGTTGAATGTGTGATCCCTTCTGTAAATAGCACCTATCTCCAAGGATGCTGTCAGGACTGCCAGGTCAAGCGGTTACACCTGGGCCAGGCACAGAAGAAGAGCTCTACAAGCGGCAGCTATTCTTACTGGTGGAAATAGAAGATCAAGAATAGAGACAGCTCATCCCATCAACTTCACCTACTGACCTTGTGAAGGTGAATCTTTAAATGTGAATTAACCATTCGCAGAAGAAAGTAGGTTCCATAAAAAAAACCTGTGAAAGTGCTTCTGCCCAGGAGAAGGTACTTTCCGTAAAGTCAAGGGCAAGCAGGCTGGGATTTTTATGGTCACGCACCAAGGGAAATCCCAGCCGTCCCTGAGGGCTCCTCTACGTACCATATTCGGTCACTTGGGGGAGGTGGAATGTTGACTGCCAAGGTTCCTCTACATTCCTGTACTTCCACAGTTAGCAGCAGGGGTGTATTGGAGACTTCTTCAATCTTCTTTTTAATGAACTCTGTCTCCGTTGCTTTTTGGAAATATTTTGACTTGGTAATTTTATCAACAAACCTCATAATCTTACTTGTTCGATAACCTCCAACATACCTTTAAATGAGAACACAAATAGGTGTTATCTCTACCTACTATGTCATTAGCACATTCCCCCAATTCGTGACAATAAAAAATGTGAAACACTGCTAGACGTCCCCTGGGCTGCAAAATAACCCCCCATTAAAACTTCTACTTCAGACAAGGTGGAAAGCTCACACAGAGCTGAGTCTTGACAACAGAGGGTCACACAAAGTTCTCATTGGGCAAACTGAGGAGGCATCTCATGTTTATAAAGCTCACATGCTGAATGTAAGTCCAGTGTCCTCTTAGAGAAATCTCACCATCTCTAGATGGCACTAAGAAATCATACGTCATGGACAGGGACAAAAAACACAATTTCTTAATGGCTGCATTTTAGGTGGCATCATACAACTTTGGCAACCACTTTTTAAAGGGTTCAGGAACTTGTAAAGAAAAATGCTCCACCAAACTGACATGTCAGCAGGCCAAGAAGCCGAGCTTTTGTATTCTGTCATGTCTACCGTAAGACTGCCCTAAGAAGAAAGGATAGTTGCTTTTCACGGTCCTCCACAGTTCCAGAGTGTCAGGAATAGTATGGCTATGTGTATGAGGAAAAGCAATCATTCCTAAGAAGGTCAAGTGGGTAGATTTTAAATAATGCACTCAAACTTTAGAACCAACTCCTCAACATCTGGGTTCTCTTTTTATCTTCTGTAGGATTTCAAAAGTGAATAGGCTGATATTTTCTTACAGATGCTTCTGGCTTCTTTATAATCTATAATAATAAAAGCATAATATGCTAATTAGACCAGACGACCTTCCGGACGAAGCTGGAGCTGCAAGGGAAGCCTGGATCCTGGGTGCCTGCCAGTGGCCAGAGAAAAGCCCTGGTCCTGGGTGCCAGAGGGAAGCCTGTGCCGGCAGCAGGGGGAAGGAAGGCTTACTCCTGCACGAATTTCGTGCATCGGGCCTTTAGTCTTTAAATAATGAAAAGATCTGCACAGAGTGGCTATTTAAGCACTTTGATCATTCCACAGTCCAAGTAACAGGCAAAGAGAGTCCCGGGAATTAAGTTCATGATCCAAAAGATCAGCTAAGTGATCCACAGTTTCAAAATTCACCAAAGAAATCGCCTGAATGTCTCAGCTTTGTAGGAATTAGCAGCTGGATAGAAGCACGACCCAACTGAAAGGGGAGTAATGCTCTCCACCGAGCACCAGGGGGCGATGTTGTATAATTCGTGCTCCCTGTGATAAGCAGCTCTTCAATTCTATTATTTACTCCAATGGCCCAAGAAAGCCATTTTGTTTGGGACCCTCTTAAGTAAAGAAAGCTACATGGTCTTTTTTGCTTTGGGGCTTGGAATTTAGACAAGCCACTGACTTTAGGTTATTAATGCAATACCCATTCACTCAAATGTGTGGAAGAAGGAAGATCACAGAGGAAAAGGGAAACAAAGCTCACCCCAACTTTTTGCCCCGACTGCTGGAGACCCCACTCACCCTTCAGCCCCGGGGAGAAGCGGTTTGTCTCCCACACTGGGCTCTGGTGCATCGTCTTCCTCAGAGGAGCCAGCACTGGAGGACTCCTCATCACTGTCAGCCAGACAATACGCCCGGGGCCTGCAACTGAAGAGGACAGAGTCACGACTGCAGCCTGCCCATCACCCAGGCTCTGCTTAGAAAGAGAACACAGCCACTCCACCACCACCACCGACACACAAGTCATCACCCAACCCAAAAAGAGGAGGCCCAATCCAGGAGTCCTGGGATTGGACTGGTTACTCGGAAGATATTTCAGCGCCAAATCCCCTGGGAGGAACACAGAGGACTTGGGTCTGAAGAGTGCACTTTTGAGCATGCATCAGGACAGGTGGTGGGAGTTTGGTGCAGTCAACACAAAATGCAGTGAGTTCATCAACAGTGCAGCAATAGTCATGGAGGGTGAATGGAAAGAACGATGGTTGTTGCAAGGGTGAGGTACCAGCTTATGGTGGAGACATGATCATTCCTCACCACTGACGGGGATGTTCAGGCAAGTCCCCTGACTGGATGAATTAAAAAACTAAGATGCTTTCTGGTTTGTTACCTCCAAATTATTTAGACTCAACACCCCTTCTTATTTCATACCTGGCCCAGCTCCTGAAGGTCACAGAAAAAGCCAACAACCAAATCACCACAGGGTACAAATCTAAAGGGACTCTAGGAAGCAATTAACATGAGAACCCAGGACTGTCCCAGAGAAGTACAAATTTAAAAACCATTAAAAAACAAGGTAATAAAAAGCCTCATCGGAGAGCAATGTCCTCTGTTAATGTTTCCAGGTTGGATATGCAGTTTCCAGAAGCATGAGGGCTGCTGGATCACCAAGCAGCAGTGAGTGAGTGATCAAGGTTCCCCACTCAGGGTCATTGGGGTTCTTGGCTGACCTTCAGCCTCACAAAGGCAGCTCCCTTCCTGGGTGATGGCTTCACTTCAGGGAGGCAGATGGGCAGGGCCCAACTCAGGCTCAGAGACTTAATTGGGACAAAATGAACAAAGGACAGAGTAGTTTCTGAACACTAGTAAGCAACCAAATGGTCACTAAGCAGAGGCTAGGCCTTGTATTTTTAACAAGGACAAAATTGCCAGGACAGGCAGTAGAACTTAGGCCCCATCTCCCCGCAGGTACAATCCTTTGGGATTTTCCTCTGATGTTGCCCTTGGGCCACCAGAAGAAGCCTATCGGGGCAGTCATCTCCTAGCCACCAGGAGCCAAGGGCACCCAAGGGCAGAGCACACACGCTGGTATGGGTTTGAAGGCCCAGCAAGAGGCCCCAGCACTAGGCGGGCAGGACTGAAATCTCCGCCCCTGAAACAGGAGCCTGGCTGTAAGAGGACCCCAGGAGTGTCCTCCCTGGCAGGACACTGGGATCCTCAACTCCAGCTCTGAAACCTTAGAGCCAGCCCGTTAGCCAACAGGCTTGAGTATAGTATTAAAGGGAAACTCCCTCTGTAGACACAAAAGCCTCTTGTCCTGGCCAGGGAAACAGCAACAGCATCTAATTGACTTGTTATTTGTCCTCCATCAGAGGCCTGGCTGGTCCCGGAAATGTGTATGTGTGTTTGCTGGTCACAAAGCGACTTCAGAGTTTTCCATGGCCAGACGGCCCTCATTAAAGCTCTTTTTATTTTGACTGTACATAACAAAATAAAATTTCCAATAAAGCCTAAGCAGGATCTTAAGATGAGGCAAATCAAGAACACAAATCCCCAAGGATAACACAAACATCTCAGAAATGTATCCTTCTCTACCAGTAGTGACTGGGCTCCCTGGCTCCCACCCAGTGCTGCCCAGTAAGGCTTCTGTATCCTGCTCCTCATCCACCAGCACAAAAGGCTGCCTCAAGATCTGGGACCACAGTGAAACCTGCTGAGCCATTGCTCCCTCCTGTCCCCACCCGCATTTGTCACCTGGCAGCCTCCAGACCTGGGCAGAAGATGCTGAAGGCCAAGCACTGCAGTGAGCTATCAGGTTCCTGAATTAATCCTCCACAGGACAGAGAAGAGGACAAATTTTGTGTCTGGAAGTTAATAATTTAGACAATGCTATATCAGTTAAAGCAGATCAGATGACACAAAATTCTGATTTTGACCAAATGTTACCTTTACTCTCTGCAGGGGGAGCTATTTTATGTGGCACCTATACTTACTAATTAAAAGTGTAACTAATTGGCTCAGTTTTATACTGTTTTATAACTGAACGTGCATTTTATGATCTCAATCTATGATGTTAGCATGAACTTCAGAGAAAGACAAACTGCACACACACTTATTTATATAAGACGTGCTAGAACTAATAAAGCCTAATTTTTAAAAACACACCTTAGAATTCCAGTGAGTGTGATATTCTTTCAAAGAGTCACCTTAAAAGGCTTATTGCAGTTTTGCTGCTGCTGCTAAAAATCTTTTTGGAAATGTGTTTGGAGCCAGACACATAAGAAAAAGTGAATTATTTTATCACTGATACTCTCTCTCAGACCAAACATTTTATTTCTTGGTTTCACCATTGCTGACGGCTCTGAATGACTTATAGCAATTTCTCACAGATCCAACTGATCTACAAAGGAGGGTGATTTTTGTCACTCATTAGTTAAGAGAATGTCACAGATTCCAGAGGCAATTCTAAAAAAGCAGCTCCAGAATACTTTAAGTGAAAGAAGCATAATTAGATTAACAGCCCAGTGAGGTGACTGCTTTGTGGGGGGCCACACTCATACAGTGCATTCTTTTTTTTTAGTTAAGAGAAATCTGTCCCACACATCTGCCACAGACACACATGTTCGTACATCCACAGAGCCGGACCTAGTCACGGTGTCTCAGGTGGAGTTGTGGTGATGGTGGTGGTTCTGGGTACACTGTGGACTAGTGACTCAGCATGGGGACAGAGGGGCCCCAATGGGGGAACCTGCACACCGCGCCCAGGCTGCAATGGTAGAGCATGAACAGGCCAAGTGCCTTACAGGAAATGCCCCACCCCAAGGCCACCTTTCATTAAAGAGCAGGCAACACACAGAACATACCCCTGACCGACTCACTTTGGCCTTTTCAGGCAATTCCTAACATTAAGACTGCTCAGTTTACTACCTGGTTTCTACCGAGTACATTACTGCCTCAAATTTACGTTAACTGTGTATATAACACGAAGACTATTTGGGAAATAAAAAGACTAAAGGAAAAATGTCTGCAAATACAAAGTGTATGCAGATTTCAAAGGAAAAAGGACTTCACTGGAATAAAGCAATATTGACTTCAATTTCTCATCATCACCCTGAGGGTAATGACAGGAAGATGGGAACCAGCCTCTACTAGTAAGTCGGACTTCTCACAGGTTGAGCAGCATCTCCTCAGACTCCCCAAGAGCACAATCATTTGCACACTTGAAGGAAGCTGAGAAAAGCAGGGAGATAGAGCAGAGACCCTGCCAGAGCGTCCCATCCTGGGAACAAGCCTGGGCCTGAAAGTGAGGCCCTGGACTGGCAGCCACAGAATACAGGGAGCTCCTGGAGGGAAAGGGCTGCTGCTGGCCAACTTTTCAGACATTACTCTCGGAGAGGTTTACCATCAAGGAAGATGTCACCACCAGAGACCACATGCTTAATAACAGCTAAGTGCATAATGACTTCTGTCTCTCCTCCAGCATGTAGCCTCGGTGATTCCATGCACTCAGCACTGAGGCAGTGAAGAGTGGATCGAGAATCACTTCTGGGATGAGGTTCTTAGCTATGGGTGGGCTTTCAGAGGCTCTCGATGCTCCCAGAAATTGTGAGCCAAATGAACACATGTAAGCATTTTCTGGGATGAGGACCCCAGAGCTCTCAGAATTCCAAAAGGGTGCTTTATGCAAAAAAAGGGTTAAGGGCTCATCTGCCCAGGCTTTTGGATTGTATGCTTTTGAAATTAAGTGACAGCCAATTACATGTCAACATAAAATTAAACACCTTCACAGGAGGGAGCAAAACATGTTATAACAGATTCTACTGGGGGAAAAAAGTGCTTTAGGTGTATATTACAAATTATATATAATACCATCACAAAAGCAGAGGATTTTTTTTCACACAGTCTAGAGAAGATTGTTTGCTTAGAAACATATCCATCCTCTGATCAGCCATTTTATGAACTTGAAATTGTGCCAAGAGAGTCAGACGAATAATAGTTAACATGAAGCACCTACGTGGCAAGGATCTCAGAGACCTGGCTGTATTTGGGGCTCTACTTGCTGCCCCAAACCCACCTCCTTCCAATGGAGTCCCAGCAGCTCTTGTGCCACCACAGGCTGTTCCCAGAAAGGGCTCTGTGTACAAATGCTGCTGATGAGTGTTTGTGGTGTCGTGCTCCCACTTAGATAGACCTCATATTTAAGACTGTTCCTGCCTGACATGCTTCATTTTATAGGCAGCTGGTTCTGCCACTCTTTCCATGAGGCTGGGCTGATGACGCTCAGGCGTGCACGGTGATGGGGGATGTGTGGCGTGCAGGGACATGAGTTGAGTCTGACCACAGGACTAGATCCCCCAGCAATTCAAATCAAGGAAGCTTGTCTGACTTTCCCTGCCAGGAAAGCCTCTTAAGTACTCCTGATCTCAATCCTCTCAGGTCTACAAACAGAGCCTTTATGTCCAGGAACATGATAAAATGACAAGCTTCCTAGTGGCGTCACATGGGATCAAATAAGACAGCACTGACAGGGTATGAAATGCTACATGGAGACTTGATAAATACCACTCACCAGAAAATACAATCCACAGATTGCCGAATCCCAACATATTTTAACAAATAGAAAAATGAAAGGGAAATAGCACAGATTCAGGTTAGATTGCATACAGCAGGTGAAATTCTCCCAATTATTAAAAAAGGTACATTTCATTAAGTAACTTGGATAAATCAGAATCATCAAAGTATAAGAACATTCTCAAATGCGTGACCCAGCTCCTGCACTGCTATTAGCACAATATAAATAGAAGTATCAGGTCAGTATCATAACTAAGCAAAAATTTAAGTCTGGGTCTTATATTTAGACTCTGAGAAGGTGCTCCCTGTGAAATGTTCCTGTCACTGCACTGTTAATTCTATGCAGGGGGCTAAAGAGGTGAGAAGCAGACTCCAATCAGCATTTTCAGTTTGGTCAAAACAATTATATAATTTAAGTTTGTAGTTAAGTCATTTAGGAGGTGTATGGGAATTAAAACTTACAGCTTATTCATTGTTAAGCATTTAATAAAAAAGATAGCAAACATTATTTATTAGCTTACAAATTTGAATATTTACTAAACTCTGGGCAGTATATACAGTATATTCTACAAAGAGAAGCATTTGCTAAACAAGTTAATACTGTATTATTTAGGGGAAGTGCATCCTAAGACACTTCAGGAGCACCCTCTTGGCTATAAAATCAACTACTAATTGTAGATATTGTGACTAAAGCAGATAGACCCTCTACGGGCCATAGCCTTGCCCGCGTGTGGCTGTTTGTGGCTGTAAGTTGGAGGAGGTACTTTCTAAGTGACACTTTTCTTTACAGAGCATTTTATTGTGTAGACAAGCCTGCCCTGCTGGTCTCAGTCAGTGATGTCTTCTGGAAAATCGATACTATGTGCCCCACCAGCAGCACCGAGGCCAGAAGACACTAAGTAGAGGTGAGGACTCACAGTATGCAGGGGTGAAACTAGGGAACCATTCCCTGAAACCCTCTGTGGTCCAGAAGCACTTACATGGGAGTGTTTCTCTTTCAACATCAGGGACGACTACGTGTCAAACCTGCTTCTCAAAGGCTGGAGGGAGAGGTTGGTTCCCCAGGGTTGGGTTAGTAAAGTCATATAGCCCCTTACCCTTCTTTGCCAATTTCTCCAACCTTCAGGGCTTCAACAAGAGGCTCTTTACCTAGTTTGGTCAAATTCATTTTGGTCTCAAGAGTCATCAGAAAGGACCCATTGTAGGACATTTCCAAATCGATCCAGAGTCCTGCAGAAATGGTGAAAAAACAGAAGGTTTTTCCCCCCAGAAAAACATGACTATAATTGACAATATAAACATTTATATTTGAAAGTATCTAAATTGGTATCACATTGAAAGTCTATAGATATATAGATACATATACAGGCACGCAAGAGGAACTCGTGAGGAGAAAAGCCTCTGGAAAAGCTGCAAGCACCTGGCAAATGGCCGGCATTTCACTATCATTAAAACGCTCACAGTGAGCTCAGTGCACATGTTAGCCTGGGGTCCCATCCTCTGGGCTCTTCTCACATTTAGTAAGAGGATGGTTTGACTCAGGGCAAAGCCGGGACAAGGTGTGCGATTCCCAGCCAGCTACAAGGCAGAAGAGAGGTATAGACTAGACACTTCACTGCAAGCTGGGCTGTTCTTTAAAGACACATGTGAGAGCCCTGGCTGGCATGGCTCAGTGGTTAGTGTTGGTCTGCCCACCAAAGGGTCTCTGGTTTGATTCCCAGTCAAGGGCGCGTACATGGGTTGCAGGTTGGCTGCCCGGACCCCAGGTTAGGGCGAGTTGGAGGCAACTCCCACATCAGCCTCTCCCCCTCCCCTTACCCCTCCCCCTCTCCTTTTCCCTCTCTCTCCCTTCCACTCTCTCTGAGAAGCAATGGGGAAAAAATATCCTCTGGTGAGGATTAACAAACAAACAAAAAAAGACACATGTGAGAACCACTGTCTTCCTTAAAATGATCTAAAATTGTGGGGCAGCAGGGACACAGAACATGGTTCAGACTTAACTTGGTATAGTAAGGACAGTGACAAAAACTTTTAGAACCCTTTCCTTTCTGGAAATTGCCTAATAATGGAAACAAAAGAATTAATGTTTGAGCCCCAGGATTATCCAAATAAAGCCAGGTAATCACTTTGTACCTTAGTTTAAGAACCTATTCCTTGGAAAAGCTACTGTCAATGAGATCATATCTAAGAGCAGCTCACTGGGATGGTCCATCAGCAGAAATCTAAAATGCAAACTAGGACCAGTCACCTCAGAACTTTCTCCACGAACATTCTACAACTTGGCAGGTAGGACAGAATAGACTGAGATTTTTCTGACTTGGAGCGCCATAATATCTCATGGACTTTCAATTAAAATATGATCCTTCAAGTGAGTGTTTAAATGTTAATAAACTTTCAGAGATCCTCAGAAGACAAATGACAACATTTAAAGGAAGCAGGAGGGAGAAACCAAGATGGCAGCATAATTGAACACCTAAACTGCTGCCTCCCACAACAATTTCAAAACTACAGCTAAAAGACAGAACGGACATCATCCAGAACCACAGGAAAGCTGGCTGAGTGGAAATTCTACAACTAGAAGGAAAGAGAGGAGCGCACGGAAACTCAGGGGAGCCGCGAAAGGCAGAGGTCTGGAGGCGTGCATGCAAGTGTACACAGAGAGGACTGATTGCTGAGTGTGCCACTGGCTTTCTCTAGCAGGAGGAAGGCAGAAGCTCCCGATTGCGCTGAACTCCAGTTCTGGGCGAGAATCTGGGAATCCAGATTCACTGGGGGAGAAACTGGACTGTCTGGCAGTGGGCGAAACTCGAGGGCAGCTCTCTCTCAGAGGTGCTTGCAGCGATTACTGTGGGACACTGAGACCCAGGAGCCTCATAGGGCAAGGCTGATGGGAAGCCAAGGCTGTCTGCTCAGCCCTGAGACTCTGCCCCATCCAAGCTAAACATAGAGGCTTTTGCAATTTTGCAAGTCTTGTCTCATAAGGCTGTCTCCAGCACAGAAGTTCCCCTGGTGTAGACACAGCTGATCCTCACAGCCAGTTGGCCTGTAGGTCAATTCCTCCCAGTGATACCAACAACAATCAAGACTTAACTACAACAAGGCTGAGCACACAGCCCACAAAGGGGTGCACCAAGAGTGTCCAACTCAGGTAACTGGGGAGGCTGAGCTACTCTACCAAGTCAGGGAAGCAGCAAACATGGGGAGACAAAGAAACAGATCACAAATGAAAGAAATGGAGGAAAACAAACGACTGGATATAGAGTTCAAAACCAAGTTTATAAGGTTTTTCAAGAATTTCCTAGAAAAAGCCAATAAATTTAGCAAGACCCTCGAGGATATGAAAAAGGACCAACTAGAAATTAAGCATACACTGATTGAAATAAAAAATATTATACAGAGACCCAACAACAGACCAGAGGAACACAAGAATCAAGTCAAAGATTTGAAATACAAAGAAGCAAAAAACACTCAACCAGAAAAGCAAAAAGAATCCAAAAATATGAAGACAGTGTAAGGAGCCTCTGGGACAACTTCAAGCATACCAACATCAGAATTATGGGGGTGCCAGAAGGAGAGAGAGAGCAAGATACTGAAAACCTATTTGAAGAAATAATGACTGAAAACTTCCCCCACCTGGTGAAAGAAATAGACTTACAAGTCTAGGAAGCGCACAGAACCCCAAACAAAAGGAATCTAAAGAGGACCACACCAAGACACATCATAATTAAAATGCCAAGAGCAAAAGACAAAGAGAGAATATTAAAAGCAGCAAGACAAAAACAGTTAGTTACCTACAAGGGAGCACCCATACGATTGTCAGCTGATTTCTCAACAGAAACTATGCAGGCCAGATGGGAGTGGCAAGAAATATTCAAAGTGATGAATAGCAAGAATCTACAACCAAGCTTACTCTACCCAGCAAAGCTGTCATTCAGAATTGAAGGGCAGATAAAGAGCTTCACAGATAAGAAAAAGCTAAAGGAGTTCATCACCACCAAACCAGTATTATATGAAATGCTGAAAGGGATTCTTTAAGAAGAGGAAGAAGAAAAAGGTAAAGATAAAAATTATGAACAACAAATACATTTCTATCAACAAGTGAATCTAAAAATCAAGTGAATAAAAAATCTGATGAAAAGAATAAACTGGTGAATATAATAGAATCAGCGGCATAGAAAGGGAGTGGACTGACAATTCTCAGGGGGAAAGGAGAGTGAGGGTGCGGGAAGAGACTGGACAAAGGTCATACATCTATGGATGAGGACAGTGGGGGGGAGGTAAGGACAGAGGATGGGGTGGGAACCGGGTGGAGGGGAGCTATGGAGGGAAAAAAGAGGAACAATTGTAATAATCTGAACAATAAATATTTATTAAATAAATAAATAAATAAATAATAAAGGAAGCAGGAAATTAATCTAAAACTATTGTTCATACACAGTAGCATTTTCAAGCAATTACAGTAAATAACCTATCCTCCATTTGGCCACAATCTCAGCTAAAAGCTTTGCTTAACCTCAAAAAGCACTAATGGTATATAATTCCTCACTAAAGGCAGAATAATTTCCAATTTGTTTTCAACCATTTCTTTTTATCATAATTGAAGGTACTCATTTTCCATGAATGACCTGGTTTAATTAAGTGACATGCAGACCAATTATGATTGTCTTCTTTGCTTTATTTCGTGCTTACGTTAAGCAGTTAGAAATCATCAATTAGCTTGCTCTGCAAAGGTACTGTTACTGGAAATGAAAGGCACATCTGTTTTCATAAAGGCATTTAGCCATTAATCACTTCTAATAGAAGAAGGTTCAGGGCAAAAGGCTTGATATTAATAGACTTTAAACTCAATATAAAAAGGATATCAATAAAGAAAATATTTATTCTACATCTCCAGCTTTATTTAACTCAAAATCAATAGACTCAAATTATCTGGTTGCTGTATGTCTTCAGACATAATCATTTCTTTTTGAAAATTCTAGTCAGGTTTTCAATAAATATTAATAGTATGTATTGCCTTTGAAGATTGTTATTAAAGGCATCCGAATTTTACTTCTTATAAAGTGAAGGTTTTGTCTGTCTTTTTTTTTAATGCAGGGATATGGATACAGGCTTAGTAGGCTACTGACCCATACCCCAGTCATTGGGACATCCCCTCAAGTGACACATGCTCCAGTACCCTACCTTATGGAACCAGAGGCAGGGAAGTACATATGGAGCCCAGTCACATGGAAGTCCCCGACCTTTGTGCTCCGGCCTCATCTGCCCAAGGGAGACCGTCCTGATGTGTGTAGCCCAGTGCCTGGAATATCCTAGCCAGGCTCTCCTTTCTCTGCCATCGCCAGCCCACTTCCTTGCTTCCAAAATTCCTTGCTCCAGCCTAGCTGTTGTCATGGCAGACAGGGGCCAGACCAGAGGAGGCTGCAGGGCTAAGAGGGAAGAGGCTGCATTGGGCAGCCAGAGAGTCCTGTCTGGGCAAAGGAGGGAATGAGAGGTGGGCATCTGACTGAGCCTCGGGGTGGGGGATAGGGTCTGTGTTTTATATCATTGAATATGTCCCATGAGCCCACTCATGGGGCCTTGCTCAGCCCTGGTTCTCAGTGAAAATGTGAAGGAGTCAAGAATGGTTTGAAAACTTTTAAAATAGATATAAACTGCAATATTCCAACAAATTAATATGATGTGCTTGCATTCCAATGAGGGAAAGGTGACAATTTTAGCACTAGGTGCAGAAAAACTCACTTCTGTGACAAGATTCAGCAGGCAGAAAGCACCCTGAAAACCGTGGAGCACAACAACCTGGAGCCGAGGCCAAACGGTTACATAATAGGTGAGTCAGAAGGCTGCTGCCTTGAAAGATGACATTAACAGTTTCTAGAAAAGCTGTCTTCCCATTGGGGATAAATGTAACAACAATGTGAAGATGGGACACACACTGCTCCGTGAGTGGTGTCTTAACTCTAAGGGAGCTGAACGCTACTCATTAGATGAATGTGGTTACAGAGTTGTTTCTTCTGTGCTCTTTACAAATGTTAAGACTTTTTTGTGAGGCATTTCATTTAAAATGCTGGTTTCTGTAACCATCTGCTCTTGATAATGCTCAAGGACAAAAAACAGAAGTTGAGGAGGACAATTTTTTAAGCCTCTAATTAGGAGTAAGGCAGTCAGTCCTGAGAGGTTCTCAGAAAGGATATGAACACGAAGTCCTGTCTCATCTTGGGCTGCAATAACAACATACCATACACTGAGTGACTTAAACAACAGACATTTATTTCTCACAGTTCTGGAGGCTGGAAGTCTAAGATCAAGGTATGGCCAATTCAGTTCCTGATGAGGGCTCTCTTCCTGGCTTATAGATGGCCACCTTCTCACTGTGTCTTCACATGGCAGAGACAGAGCAAGCTAACTCTCTGGTCTTTTCTTATGAAGGGCACTAATCCCATCATGAGCAACCTCCCTCATGACCTTATCTAAAAGCCCTACCTCCAAAGGCCCTATCTCCAAATACCATCACATTGCAGGTTAGGGCTGCAACATAAATTTGGAGGGGGGAGGGACACAAATAATGAGCCCTTAACAAGTCCCTGTAAAATGAGCACTTCATTCTGCAACATGGGAAACACAAATGATAAGGACAATGGCGAGTTTCAGTGAGTCTTCATGCAAAGGCCTGTGAGCAGCTCCAATGACTGTTTTTCACTCTTAAGCTTCAGAGAAAAGGATCAGCTACCACCACCATCACTACTCAGAGGGAGACCACGGCAACAGTTACAGCTCACTCTATCCAAAAGTGCTTATTGAGTTCTTAATGCAAGATATTAGAGCTAAAGACGCTGAGATGAATCCCTGCCCTCAGGAAGTTTACACTTGAAGGAGAGGAAAGATACCTGTGCCACCTGGTGCAGATCAAACTGTGATGTCACCAGAGTTCAAAAACAGCCGTGCGGGTATCACCAGAGACAACTAAAACCGAGGTTCTTCGGCCTTCTCCCTGGCATTCTATTTAACAGACTCCATGGCCTCAGGAACAGCTCTTCCATGGCTATATCCATCTAGTAGTTCCACTTCGCTGTTCACTGTTTTATTACTATTAAAATAACTAAAAGTCTCATTGGAATAGGTTTAATAGGGCCCCTGTGACTCAGGAGTTGCGAGAACCTAAAGCCTTGCTCTCTGAGCTTGGCCCTCATGTTACTCATTTCCTCCACCTCTAAATAGTAGTGGTTGATTTTCACTCTGAAAGCATACAAAGAACAAAACCTCTTAAAATGGAGCATTAATAATATATTACCAAGAGCAGATGTTTGAGTTATTCGGCTCTTAGAAGAACTCACCAGTGACTGTTTTATTCCTGGCAAACAGACTGGTGACATATTACTCAGATACCACAGAAAACTAGCATTTCTTATATTTGGCTGCCTCCTTTAGGGTAAATGTCATTTTTAGCTTTGTCTACCTGTAACTGTTCTTGGAAACAGCTCTGCCTTCCAAGGTGGACACAGTCACAAGTCAATCTCCTCTTTCACACCCCTACCAAGATCCACAAATGAGTCTTTTTTCTCCCTTTCTATAAAAAGTCTTTTTCTTTCTGCAACACAATCTAGTTAGAGAAGTGTGCGTGCCATTCCTGTGAGTACTAAGCCCCACAGTCTAGCCCTGTCATCATGTTCAGCCCTAGACAGCTGTTGTCCTAACGTCTACTGTTGACAAGGGGGTTGCAGCAAGAAATGGGCAGGTCACAGCCTGACTCTGGTTCCAGTTTCTGAAGCAATCAGTTGGCAGAATATTTTTAGTCCCATCACTGGATAAAGGCACCAGGTACTCTAAGTTAAGGTCCAGAAGATGAGTGGTAGATGGTGGAAACCGCCAGTCATGAGTAAAGGCATCTGAAGACAGACAAGATTCCTATCCCGCCTGGTCATGGTAATCTTTCCACCTTCGGTTGAAATGTGGGTTGTTATTTTGGGTATCCTGAAACGGGGCAAAATCAGTACAGAAATGCCCATGGTAGATGCTCAATGACTATTTGCAGACTTAAATACATGAAGCAAATATCCTGAAGACTAAATGAATTAATCTGAACCTAAGGAGCAAAGTCCATATCCTTGGTTCATTCTGACACTGGTCCCAGGCATGAAGATGATAACCTGGCTGACAGAAGCAGTTCCCTACTAGAAAGCTTTTACTAACAACAAGGCTTTGTGACAGCAGCAAACACTAATGGCTGTCTATGTGCCATGTGTCCTCTCTGAGCATTTTACATGTAACAATTTATTTCCACCACAACTGGAAAAGAGAGGCACTACCAACACCAGTACTTTACGGATGAGGAAACTGAGGCCGAGTGGTTAGTAACTTCCTGAGATCTCACTGTTGGACAGTGAAGAACCAGGGGCCCAACATGGGTGGCCTGGCTGCAGAGCTATTGCTCATGGAGAGCCTCTGGCCTAGAAGCTGAGGAACAGGATGGAAGGTGAGCTGCCGGGTGATCTTTGGCAAGTCACACTCACTCTGGGCTTTGGCCTACACATCACACAGCTACAACACAGCAGGGTCTGGGCTAGGTTATCTTTGTCCTCTCGAGTCTATGTAGTCAGTCTGCCTAATTCTAAGTATCTGATTCTAAATCAGTTTTTAACCAGAAGAGAAAGAATATTAGGAGAGAATAAACAAAACATGTACCAAATGTACCATAAAGGTAACTCCGAATGGTGGGGTGATGGGTAATATTTTCCCTTTTCTAAACAGTCCAGTTTTCCCTATAATGAGCAGCTGCTGAATAAATGAAGGAGCAAACATTATCTATCCCAACAGAGCTAATAAAACAACAGGAAAAACCTTGGCTGAGAGGGGTGGCCTGGTGGACCCCAGAGGCCTGGACCTGGACACAGCAGCTTGGGTGGGGATTAGGGGTGGAAAGGGGAGGCCAGTTTTTTTGGGGGGAGGTTATAGAGACAGGATTCTGTACCCCACTGTATAGCCTGAAGAGAAGAGAGGAGACCCACACACACTCCATGGTTAGAGACATATGTGGTTTGGGAGGAGTCAGAGATAAGGCAGGAGGTACAAAGCCAGTTTCCAGCCACCTGCCGTGGGTGGGAAGTGAAGATGCCTTGGGGAAGGCAGTTATTTAACTTTATTAACTACATAGAAATTGGCTGTGTGCCCCAGAACTTGGACAGGCCAACATGGTCAATGTGTGATTTTACTGCTCCATTGCAAGGTCATGAAAGCTGACAATGGCATTCTTCTTTCCATTTATTCTGGTAGCAGTTACCAGCTTTAAGCTGTAGGACGGGTCAACTGTGAGCCCAGCAGTCTGGCCCCAGGCCTGGTGCTCAGAACCACCACTCAGTGCTGCCTGAAGAAGAGCATCTGGAGGACAGCTCTGGACCAAATACTCCTGAGCCATGTGCCTCCAATGAACAAGCACAAGTTAGAAAACATTAAAAAAAAAAAGTATGTGTAGGGGGATCCCATGAGAGGTGCCTCTCCCAAGAACTGGTGAGGCCTCTTCACTCTGGGTTGCCTTTTCCTGGAAGGTGAGCTCTGCTTTTCAGAGTCCATTTTAGCAAGTCACCCTCATTTTAATTTTGCTAAAAGGAGTTTCCCTTAGCAATGGAATCCAAAACATGTATTTCTTTTGTATTCATTTCTGTTTTACCAACACTTGTATTCTTTGCAGACATGGAAAAATCTAATTTGGTCAAACTTTTAAAACCCACAGGCTTTATGTCTTTATCATACCTTTCCTCCTTCGTTACATAAGCAGGCAGATCTCTAAAATTTGCCCTGAAAGGAGTTAAATAAGCAGCAAATGGACTAAACACCGACAAAGCTTTGATTTATCTAGTGCAGTGATTTTCAATGGGTGTGCCACGAGAAATTTTAAAACATACAATACTGACTAGTCACAGGCACTGACGTCTTTTTCCTTAGACTGTCAAATAAAAAAAATGACAACAGTCAGCACAACACTTCTGGTATGAATGAATCAAAATTCTACTTTTTTTATCTGATCGCCAGAAAGATATAAATTTTGGTGTGCCGTAGAATTTTAGTAATTAGTTTATGGGTACCGTGAGATGAAAAAGGTTGAAAATCAGTGGTCTAGTGAAATGTCTCTCTTCAGAGGGACAGGAAAGAGACTGAAGATTTAGATGGTTGGTGAATTTCACTCAGAGCCTGACAAAGCTGCCCTGGGAGGCTACAGAGTTCAAAGCTAGAGGGACACTCAGATGCAGCAAGGCCCAGCTGTGGCACTGTTTCCTTGTCATTAGAAATTTCTAATTCAACAAAGGGCGAATTCAGCCCTGAGATAAGAGAGTGCTAATGCACTGGAAAACAGAGCATGTACACCTATTATTTACTTTCTTTAAGCCCCTGGCTCAGAAGAGTTATGTTAGCTGATCATTTACCAGCTTGTTACATGCAAGTCAATTCCTAGAGGCAAAGAGTAAAGGGCAACCTAGAGCCTGCTAGAGGCAGAGGGAGAAAGGCAGCACTTGTACATCGACAATGGAGCAAAGATTCTAGCTACACACTTAACACATAGATGATGTATCCTTTACAATTTCAAATGTGGTTAAGAGAACTCCTTTGCAAAGACTCTGTTCTAGTTTTACTCTTAGAGAACCAGGAATTAACCAAACCCAGGAGCACTCAGATTTATTAAAGTGTAGACATAATTTAGTGGTTATACGTGATCTCAACGTGCAGTATTAGGTGGACTTCTACATTTGCAAATACTACTCTGGTCTACCTTTCTCTGTTAGAGTGTCTAAACCAGTTAGGGCTGAAGGAGGACTTTTTAAGGATCCAAGAGACTAAAAGGAATAAGAGCGGGAGTCCTGATTTATTCCCCATCAGTGTGAGGCTGGGACTGTTAAGAACAAAGACAACCAACATGGAATACACGACTTAAAAAGCCCCCAACTCCCTTCAAACATAAAGTCTTGGTATTCAACCTGCAGTGATGGAGACATTTTCACACTTATATAAGTGTCATTCCTCTCTAAAGTCAATTAAGAGTTACCTTGGTGATCAACATAAGGCTTGAAGGCCTGAAGGATTTTTGGCACAGCTACCCCCATGTCAAGTTCCGTCAGAGTTAGTTCATTCATAAAGTAGGGGAGCTGGAGAGAAGAAGTAAACAATGAATGAAACGTTAGTACCCTGGTCAATGTTAGAATTCAGCATACTGTCAGAAGGAGTGATGGTCAAGGTTTTGGGGACACATTTATTTAACCCAAATTTATTGAGCACATACCACTACTAGGCACTGTACTGCGGACAGATCCATGGATGAGGCAGACAATATCCCTGCTCTCATGGGGCTTATCTTGGAGAGACAGAAACAGTTAACTAAGTAGACAAACAACTTCAGAGAGTGGTTAGTGCTACAGAGAAAATAAAACGGGAGAGAGGGATTCTGGGGCATGAGTGGGGTTGGCTATGTTTGCTAAGGAGGCCAGTGAAGGCTTCTCTGAGGAGCAGCGTTTGGCCAGAGACCTGGCTGTGGAGAAGGAGCTGGCCATGTTGGTCAGGTTAATAATACCCTGTTGGCTAATGTGTGGGAAAATGGACAGCTCTTAGACTACCAGTGGGAATTATGAAATTGCTACATTTCTGACAGGCAAATTCACACTGTTTATGAAATCCTTGAAAAAACAACAACACCCACATCCCTTGACCCTGTGCTGACATTTTTCATTTGCCCCTGGATTCTAGTTCCTCCCTATACCAGGGCTGGCCTGAGCAAATCACGCTGATAAGCTCTCTTGCCCTCTGCTTCTGGTTGGACGTGGCCAATGGGATGCATCTGTAGGGAGGTAAGGTACAGAGAAGAGTGCTATCCGACATTTGTCCCCTCCCTCTATTAAAGGCCACAGCTCCTGTCAGACAGGCAGCACGTCCTTCCCCCCCCTCGCCCCCTCCCCCCCCCCCCCCCCCCCCCCCGCCACACACACACAGCTGCTGCTTCTCACTGCTGCCAGCCCTGGGGTGCTACACTATGCCTTTTGGTTTCTCTACATAGATCCACACTTTCATAAATCTTGCCTTTATTAAACTCTCCTCTTAGGTTCCTCCACTTGAGTGGAACCCCAACTAATAATACAGCTATCAGTAGGAACTTACTTTAGAGGAAATAACATAAAAGGATTAATATTATGCTTAGAAATTCCTACTTTGCCTCAAGACTACAGAATTAATTCATCTGTGTTCCCTCCACCTCAATTTATGTATGTGTATTTTTAAAAAATCTTTAGCCTATTCCTAATTTTAGTGTAAGATGTAAATTAGGGATCCACTTTAATTTTTTTCTAATAATTAGTGAAGTATCTTAACATATTTATTGAACCACCAATACTTTCACTACTAATGCTACCTTTAAGTATGAGATTCCCAATACACTGGAGACTGTACTGAGCACCCTGCTTTCTACTAGTATCAAAATGCTTTTATTACTGTAACTTTATACACTTAAAAATCTGGCAAGTCCTCTTTCCCCCCAGATTTTCTAATTCTCATGAGTATTTCTCCATTTGAACATTAGAATAATTTTGTAAAATTTAGAATAGATTTTTAAATTAAAGTTATGTTAAACATTTCCCATAAAGTGTGGTAGCATCTAGCCAGGTATTAATTTATGCCTATTTTGACTGGACCTCTTCAGCTGTCTCTCTGCAGAGAAACTTATACACTTTTAGGACTCACCAGTCAGAGAACTTCATCTCTGATATTCTGCAGGTGGGGAGGGGCCAATGGAAAGAGGTTATGAAGTCTGTGATGGCCAAAGCAGGACTAGAGACAGTATTCAAATGTACATTTCTGAATTGGTGGTTTCTGTGTTTGGAAAAGCTTTTTCCAAAGCATTAATGTTATATGGTCCCTGACCTCCTAATCAGCCTACAGAATGCTGCTTGGCAAGAATGTAGCCAAAATCTTGGACCCTTGCCTGCCCCCATGCTTTTAGTCTATTATTGTCATTCTAATACCCACATGTCAGGAGCATGCTGGGTTTCTATGGGAACAGGGGTCCAACACTGAGCCAGAGGAGCAAATACAGAGACAGGAACGTGCTGTTCTTCCTCATGGCCTGTCCAACCTCCCACCCCATCCCATCCTACACCCTGCAGTTCCGGAAGGACCTAAGCATAAGGAGGGGACTGGAGGAGAAAGACTGGGCAGGGTGTGGTGGCTCTCATTACCAGTAAGTAGAATGGGGAGAGTGATCATCAGCAGGGTCTGGTAACCTATTTACTTACCTGAGTACCCAATTCTAAGATTCTCACCCCGCAACCCCTCCTTGTTCAGATCTCTGATCTGAATCAACACTCTGGCGTCCAGGCCCTGGAGTAGCCTCCTCCCTCCCCTGCAGGGAAGGCAAAGAAAGGCCACTCCTCCTGCTCTTTTCAACCAGAACCTCTCTTCTGCCCACCCAAAGGGCACCACAGTGTGACAGAAACTCACTGCATGTTCTTTATCCTCCTAAATGGGGGACTGGCGTGCAGGTGTATGGGACATTCTCGGGCGGGTGGGTGGCATGTTAGCAGCTATATGCAGTAATAGCAGAGGCCCCTAAATATTGAGAGCCCTGTGGTGGTGGTAGAGCAGCTGGCTGAGGCCAAGAGTTTACTTGCTGTAGGGGCAGAAAATCAGCTTGTTTTAAACCCCCCGTTCACCATATAAACACAAGGCTGCTCTTTCAAAACAAGTCATCATGTGCACAGCTGACAATCTGAGACAGCAGCGCAAGGCCAGCAAAGAGTTCTCCGAATGTCAGGCCTTCAAGGGCTACCAGTACGCAAGGGTCATTGTCAGGGGGACAGCTCATGCTCCTCCAGCCATTCTGGCTCTTGACCAGCCATTAATCAAAATTCACTATATTGAGGAATAACTCTTCCAGGGATATCTGAATATTGGTGATACTAACGAGTTCCTTTGGCAGGGGAGCTGGTAGGTTCAGAATTTAGATAATATCTTGCTGCCATTCTGCTTATTCCACTGACAGGGTAAGGTCCCTTCTGGTCGACAGGGCACTTCATGGGTGGCAGCTGAGGTCAGAGTGGAGGCACTGAGGCCAGAGATGGAGTGAGTACTGCCCCTGCCTCTGAACGGTTGGCACCGCTGGATCCAGGCCCCCTTTCTCCATCCTAACCCTCCAGCACTTCCAACCTCACAAAACCAAAGGGAGTGTCAGTGTGTGAACTGCAGAAGCTCACATGATGAACAAAGGGAGAAAATGAAAATAAAAGACTTTCCCTCACTTCCTCTGGGATGAGGGAACCCACTGTTTTTCACCAAGGGGACCTCCGACTCCAGAGAGAAGCGCGGTACACTGCACCCTCCCCATTGTTTTGGAATGTGTGTCACAGGGAGAGCAGGGTCCCATCTGGAGTGCAGGCATGCCCTGCTTTCCGCTGCACACTGCCAGGCCCCCAGCTCGGGGAAGGGCCCACAACAGTCTCTGGGGAAAGAGAAGTGCCAGCCCAGGAACTCAAGCCCTCCACCACTTCCCAAATCCAAGAAGGGTGAGTGAGCTCCAGGCTGGCTGTGGGCCTCTCATCTCTAAACATGGGAGGGTCATTGTCGCTTCCTGCTCCCTCCATGGACCTGGTTAGCAAGGTGGGTTCAATCCTCAATCCACCTGAAGAACACAAACAGAGAGCTCCCAAATCCCTGTCCTGAATTCAGCCTCAAAATCTGCTCTTCCAGCTTAGGAGGTAGCCTCTCCTCTTCATCGGGGCCTCAGAAAGCAAGACAGAGCTTGTTCATTACCCAAAAATCAATCCAAGCTCTTCCATGCCCATGTTTTCCTTACACTGCAATTTCACTTAGCTCAGTCTCCTAACATGGAGTCCTTGAACTCTCTGAGGTCATGGGCAAGATTCTGTCACTGTGCTTTTTTCTAGGGAAAGGATCCATCTGTTTTTGCTGCTCAAAGGTATTTTAACTCCAAAGATCCACTGACTTAATTTTCTGACTGTGCTACCTCTCAGTGAAGGTGTGGGGGCCACAGTAACTCTTCCTTGGCTAGGTCTTTGCTGGATCAAAAACGTACTTCTAAGTCACCTAAACAAGGTCTCTTGGTTACCAAAGGTGATACTAAGTTAGTCATTCGGTGGCAACCATGAGGAGTATTTATGCAGTTTTAAACTCATTTCCAAGTGGGTCTAAATCAGCATCAGGACTGTTTCTTCAGCAAAGAGAGAGCCCAAAATAAAGTACCATCTGGCCAGAAGGAAAGGTCAACCCCAGACACATTTAGAGTGCAGTGCTAACTTCCCCAGCTTGCAGAGGGAGCATGACTTGGGAAAGAGGTCTTAAGTAATGAGGCATGTTGTGTGGCTCAGACTGTGTGGCTGGGTGGCCTCTGGAAATACTAACAAATTAAGTTAAATGTTAACTTATAGATAACAGAAGTCTATATGACAAATGTGAGCTACAAGAGCTCACATTTTCCCAAACCGAATTCTGGATTATCACCTAGAATGGATCACAATGAGGGCAACACAGAAAATAAGTAAACAGGAATGGTCACTGAGTCTCAGATGCAATTAGTCATATGGTAAAGGTCACAGCCCAGATATGTTGTTTGACAAGAACTTACTACTCTCATATGTTATATGCTTTAAACTGAATTATCTTTCACTGAGAATACAATGGTACAAAACTTCCAGAAATTAAGAAATGTGAAGAACTGGAATACCTTTATTTTGCTGAGTTTCATTTGGATTTTCTTAGACACCAGTTCGGACCAGTACTTCTCTCCTAAGAAGTCCCAAAACATTCTCCCAAGCAAGGCGTTCACCCAGGCTTCCTGTTCTTCCTCCTCAGAGGGCGGAGCCTCTGGCAACTGGCAAAAGAAAAGGGATCAAAATTAGCTAGAAGGCAACTGGAGAACAAGACAGGTGCTTATTTTTATAGTCATTGAAGGTCCTTCCCTATAGAGATGGGTGACCACGAGTCGTATTTTTTTCCTATAAATTACAAGTCCCACATTATGTCAGTGAAGAGAAAAAGAAAAGCCACCATCACAGATAAAAATTCCTCTTCACCTGTTTTATTTTTCTACCAGTCTTTCTATGGATACCATTAGTTCAGCCAAATTGCTGTTCCCCCACCCCAAGTTAACTCGGTACTGATCAAATGTCTGCCTACCTCTCTTCTGGCTCAGGCTCCCTGGATGAGTAACTGTCAGGCTGGTTCTCACCAGGCAGCCCCAGAGTTTCCCAATGCTCAGGACTCTCACATTCAACCTCCTGATTATGTGACTCATGATGCTCTGGGGTGAGGTGCAGGGGAGTGCTTAAAAACACTGATGCCCGAGTCCTACACCACACATACTAATTTAAGTGGGTATCAAGATTTTTAGAATCTTTCCCACTGAAGTAACAAACAGGTGAGGTTGAGATCTCCAGTCCTGGATTAGAGAGTCACTCTCAGAAATTTGGTGAAACGCCTGTAGCTCTTCCCACCTGGGCCTCACCTCCAAATGATAAAATCCATTTAAAACATCTGTCACATCCAGTGTGCAAGGTAGAAGAGCAAACCTAGGTTAAGTCTCCAATTTCCAAGGCTAATGACACTATGGACTACGGCCTGGTGAGGGTGAAAAAGAAGGGAGAGGCAGCAGTGACATCTAAGACAGTATGGTGAGGTTTGGAGGGTAGTGCAGGTAATGCGTGGTGGTCACCATTATTGTCACTATTGCTGTCCACTGAGGCCAGGCCAGACCCTGTGACAAGACTCCTCAGGCTCCCTCTTTTATGCCTCCCCAAAATCTTGAAAGACAGAACTTTTATGTCTATTTTGGGAATGAGAAAACAGATTCAGAGCCATTCAGTGCCTTGCCTGAGGCCCCTGTTTGTTGGCAGAGCCTGACTCACAGCCTCCTTCTCCCAGATCTCCACCTGCCAGGTCCTGTGGGAGGGCAGAAGGGGGTGTGACTGGCACCTGGTGTGACAGACATTTCCCTATCCTGAGGTTTCTAATTAGACTATAACTTTATAGAAACCATCAGCCTGGGAAAGCAAAGGCCAAAGGAACTGGAAGTGCAGAAATCTGTGAACTATTCACCTTTCACTTCTATGGTTTATGTAAATGCATTCGTCTTGCCCTCAGGGGTTGCCTGCAGCCATAACACACACCAGACACCCTCATCCTCTCCATGCTCCATACATATGCATTCACACCAGTGTGATCTGGTGTGGGCAGCTGTGACTGTGCTGATGTCGCAGCTGGGTGCCTAGGCCAGGAGCACAGTACAGAGGGGCTTGGTGCTCATGAATTTGACACTTGGGGATGTGATGACTTGGAGTACTTCAAAGGTTACGGCATGTACCTATGTGTGATTTTTCTGAAGCCTGGAGTTCTGAGCGTCTGGCCTGGTGAACTGCTCACTGAGCTTGTACAGGGCCTATCGGACTGCCCAGCACCCACCTGACCACTAGTCTTGTCAGAGCTTGTGCCATCTTTCTCTTTGGGGACCTGGGGCTTAACTTGCATTTTCAACTAATGTTACTGCATGTGAAGGGTGATATTTTATGTTCTAGGAGTCCTTCAAATTGGAGTATTTTGAAAGGTCTTCCTTATAAATGTTGGTGAGTCTCATTAAAAAAATTAAACTCTGGTTTTGAGGCAGGAGAATAAGAAGCTAAGAAAATTCCTTGACAAGTAGAATGTGGAATGAGGGAAACTTGAGACAAATAGTTAAACAAGGCCACACAATTAATAGCCTGCTAATAAATTGCAAGATCTTATCTTCCCTAACCAAGGACAGTTAGGAGCAGATGGTTTACACTTCTCCTCCCCTACCAGAGTAAGTAGCTTAAATCCTCCATGTCACGGAGATAGATAACAGAGACCCAGTTAGTGCCATTAGTGCCAAGCCAAACCCCAGACTGGATGAAGTCAGAGGAATAAATAACAAAAAAATCCAATTAAAGACAGACAAATCCAAGACAAAAGTAAAGCAGTAAAGCTGACCAGAGAATGATCCCAAAGTCTGCTATAAGCTCATTTTGATGCATCAGCATATTAAAGAACACACCTGGAAGGCTGTTGAATATTCTGTTGAGACCCTCCCGTCAGAGCTCCCCTAAAACTCTCTCCTTTAGAAAACAGATAAAAACCCTTAAGACAAAAGACCCAATGCACACTCTCTCGAGCATGACTATGCCTCCCTTCTTTTCTCAGGTGTGTATCTTTTCTTTCTTTCTCCTAAGCTCTAAGGGTCCCCACAAGACTTGCAATCTGGGAGCAGGGCGCAGCAGGCAGCAGCAGCTCATTCTGGGCTAACCCCCTCAACCTATCTCCTAGGTCCCTCTTTTTGTATCTGTAATTTCCTTTCCTGAGTCCATGCAGCCCAGTCTAGGCTCACTCCTGCAGCTGAGACCTTGCCTCTTTTATCTTAAGCCTTTCCTTTGTTTCACTGTCCACAGCTTTAATAAATGTGTTCTCTCAAAATCACCAGGATTGGTGTTGTGAAATATTTCCTACACATGACAGGGCAAACCGCCTAGTCCCGGTCCCTTTCTGGTGACAGTTTAAAAAATAATACAGGTTGATCATTCTATTTCAGAAGACATGGTTCTACCTCACTCATTTTAATGTCTGAAGAGTATTCTCTCTGTGCTTTTCTAGTGCTGTACTAGTAATGTCTTTTGATATTAACCAAGACCTTTCTACCACCGGATCCTAGACAAAGGAGTGGAAGTCTGTGATCAGTGAGCACTCATGCCACATATTGTACATGTTATATGGAATCACTTTTCTCTTTGTCTGAACACCTGCACTCCACTCCTAAGGGGATCTGGTCCAGCTTTTTGAGGTTACGTCTTTGAGTCACATCAGATTAGCTATGTAGACTTCTCAGTAAACACTCACCCTGGGATAATGCTTTCCTCCCTGGGGGAATTCAGGCAGGGCCTAGTTGCTGCCCACATAGGGTACTGCATGTCTTCTTTAGATCTGCAGGCTACATAAGAGAATAGATTTCTCTTTCCCTTCTCAAGCGGGAGAATCTAACCTTTATTAACCTTTGTTTACAACCCTAGTTATTCACAGTAAACAGGTTTACCAAAAATTTTTTTTAAATAGCAAGAAACAAAGGCTATTTCACAATTTATATCTAAGCCAAAGGCATATGATGTGGAAACAAATTTCAGAAATAACTGACAAGCAGGTTGTTTTTTGTTTCAACAGTTCCTTTTTCTAATTCAGGCTTCTCTCCACAGACTCACTGAGAACAAAGAAAAATCCAAGAGCAGCAAAACATTCAGAATGCCTCAAAGCAGTTTATGAAAAAAGTCTGGATTCAACAGGCTGCTAGAAAGAACTCACTTCCAATGAATGTCATAAACATTAAAGAGCTTAAAGAATAAATGTACATACGTTTCCTAGTATTGCTGTTTGGCTATATGAAGGAATGGAAAACTACCCATTTCACCATTTCAACTATATTCATACGTATATTTACAAAGGGCAACTTTCAAAAAGCAGTCGGAGAGGTCAATGATCTGAAGGTGAAAATGACTATCATAACTGAGTAGCTCTTGGGATACATGTTATTAAAAATTAACCTCCAAAGTAAAGTAGTAGAGGTTTACTTAATTTTGTGGTATAACCTTTCCTATTACAAATGGCCAGGAGACCAGCCCAGGTTTTTTTTGTTACAAAGAGAACTTAGTGCCTCTGATCCTAAGGTTTGATCATATACAATCTGGTGCCACTGCAAGTTTTACAAAGGGCTGCTTGGTCCAGAGAAGGTACAATAAAGACCCTTCCCTAGGGCTGTTAGCTATAAAAACAATGCATAGTCATTATAGAAAACACCCATAATCCCACTATCCAGATGTAATTATTTAAAAACATTTTTTACTATATTTCCTTTTAGTCATATACATATACATATATATATGTGTATACACATACACACACACACACACACACACACACACACACATTCTTTTAAAGGATATAGAACTTTTAAAAAAGACAAAATTGGATCTAACTAACATGGTTTTGTATCCTTTTTATGTATAGCTTCATTAAGATATAACTCACATAGCATACAATTCACCCATTTACAGAGTACAATAAATAGTTTTTAGTATATTCAGAGTTGTGAACCAATTTTAGAGTATTTTCATTACTCCCCAAAGAAACCCTGAATCCATTATCAGTCACTCCTCAATCCTCCCCAACTCCATCCCTACCACTACCATCAACATCAGCCCGAGGCAACCAACCACTAATTTGTCTCAATGAATTTGCCTATTCTTGACATTTTATATAAATGGAATTATACAATATGTGTTTTTTGTGACTAACTTCTTTCACTAGGTAAAATGTTTTCAAGGTTTTTCCAAGCTGTGGCATGTAGCAGTACATCATTCCTTTAAATTTCAGAATGCTATTCTATTGTGTGCATATACCACACTTTATCCATTTATCAATTGATGGATACTTCAGCTATTTTCTACTTTTGGCTATTGTGAAGATTACTGCTATGAATATTGGTTTACAAGTGTTTGTGTGGACACAGGGTTTCATATCTCCTAGGACATATATCTAGGAGTGAAACTGCTGGGTCATATAACTCTTTAACATTTTGAGAAACCAACAGTTTTCCATAGCAACTGCAGCATTTTACATTCCTATCAGTAATGTATTCCAATTTCTCTGCATCCTCAATAATACTTGTTGTTATCTGACTTTTATACTAGCATCCAAGTGTTTGTCAAGTGGTATCTCATTATGGTTTTGATTCACATTTCCCTGATGGTTGATGACAGAGTATTTTTTCCATATGCTTATCAGCTACTTGTATACCTTCTTTGGAGAAGTGTCTATTCAGATTTTTTGTTCACTTTTTAATTGAGTTACTTACCTTTTTATTATTGAGTTGTAAGAGTTACTTATATATTCTAGGTACTAGACCCTTATCAGATATATGATTTGCAAATATTTTCTCCATTTTGTGGGTTATCTTTCCAATTTTTTAAATATATTTTTTATTGATTTCAGAGAGGAAGGGAAAGGAAGAGAGATATAGAAACATCAATGATGAGAGAGAATCATTGATCAGCTGCCTCCTGCACACTGCCTACTGGGGATTCAGACCGAAACCTGGAATCAAACCTGGGACACTTCAGTCCACAGGCTGACACTCTATCCACTGATCCAACCCAGCTAGGGCTCTTTTCAATTTCTTGATGTTATTATTTGTAGAACGAAAGTTTTTAATTTTGATGAAGTCCAATTTATCTATTTTTTTATTTGGTTGTGTGTATTTTTGGTATCTTATGTAAGAAGGCTTTCCCTAACCCCAAATCACAGAGATTTACACCTATTTTTTCTTCTAGAAATTTTACAGTTTTTAGCTCTTAAATTGAGGCCTACAATTCATTTTGGGCTAACTTTTGTATATGGTGGGAGGTAGGGGTCCAACTTCATTCTTTTGCATGTGGATACCAATTGTTCAGAACCATTTTTTGAAAAGACTATTCTTTCCTCTACTGAATTGTCTTGGCACCTTTGTCTATATCCTTCCTAAGATTTATTTTTAAACTGTATACATGCCTTCACATTTCTTACTTATTATATGAGAAGCACTTTCTGACTTTAAATGTTTGAAAAGCCAACTTTCAGGAGGGAAAGGAAAATCTTTAGAAAATCACTCTGCCAATTAAGATTTCCTGATTTCTATTCAATTCCTACTTACTTTGTAAGGTTCTCAACTCCTGATGACATAAAACAGGGAAGATGATATGACCCATTTATGGATAACCAGATAATTAACTAGTAATAATAAAGAACTATCACTTATAAAGGAAAGCATGAAGAGCAATAAAAGTGGTACAGGAACACTGTAGCAGATCTTATTTTCCAGAAATGGTGCAATGACATTTCACATCCCACATATTCTTCCAAGAAATCTGCTAATCCCTCAGCAAGAAGTGGAATCCCTGCCCTTCTCCTTGAAACTGGGAGGGCATTTGTGACCACCTTGACTAATAGAGCACAATGGAAGTGACATTATTTTACTACTGAGACTTGGTCAGAAAAGACAATATAGTATTCACTTAGCTTTTTCTCTAGGGACGTTTGCCTTAGAACGTAGTCACCATGCTGAAGAAAGCTCAGGCCACTGGAGAAGAACCGAGGCCCGAGGCCCGAGGCCCAAGGCCCTAGCTAAGTTCTCATGCAACAACCAGCATCTCCTTGCCAGCCATGAGAGCAAGCCATCTTGTAAGCAGATCCTTCTGCCTCCAGTCCAGCCTCCCTAAGCTGACACTGTGTGGAGCAGAGAGAAGCCTTCACTGCCAAGTCTGACCAAATTATAAATTTGTGAGCAAAATAATTATTATTTTAAGCAAACACTTTGGGGGCGGTCACAGATAAATAAAACACACCTATGCTGTCTGTATTCAGGACCATCTCAACTACCAGATCATGAGAGCCAGGATGTGACCCACACATGCTTCAGGCAGACCAAATATATGCACAGGCCCAGCACTAAAACTCATACGCTTTCTTCAATGGCCCTTTTTTCAAAGACTTATCTCTGTTCACACAATTATGGTTCTCTGGTTTCCTATCCCATGCAGATTAGAATCACAAAACTAATAAGAGTGGGGGTGGGAGATGGGGATAAGTGCTCAAGGAAAAGCCAGCTAGAAAAATACATACCCATACCAGCCAACTGACAACCGAGAGAGAAAGCTGCAGAGTTTGCAGTCTGGAAGACTTGGATTGGGGGAGAAAGCCTTCTGACGTCAGCAGCCTTGCATGACGACAGGCCTGGATTTCCGTTTGTTGTACTGAGTCTTTGTCAAGAAAAGATTAAATCATTCCTGCCTGCTCTAAGGGGCCCAAAAGTACAATGTGGTTTTTAGATTTTCATGAGATTTAGAAGAGGAAATAAATGCTTACTGGAAAGGTTTGTATTAGGAATCTGCCCCCACCCCAGCAATGCTGGGTTGAGAGGCTGAGCTGTTGGCCATCAGGGTCTCCCAACCCCCTGGGCTCACACAGAACATGTTCTGAGGAAACAATGTTCTAAAACCTGTTTTCATTTAAGGAGCTCTTTTAAAAAGCAAGCTTTTTATTAGATAATTTTCTTACATCCGTGCACAATTCTCCCCCTTATTTCCCTGAGTTTGATGAGTCCAGGCAGCTGATAGTACAGGGAGGACGGGAGTTTAGGGGAGGGGAATTCACTACTGATAAATCAGACATTTTCAGAACAGTTTCATTTTAACCCACTCTAGCCTATGGACAGTCTACTTCCCGCTCTCACTGGTAACTTAGGGCAGAGGCATGGGCCAGCAAAGGCACATGGTCTTTTTTGCCCTGATAAAGTAGGGTACGTGAGGAGGGCTCAAGGCCTCTTCCACACTGAAGAGCTCAATGAAGTGAACAAAGACTAAAGGCACAAAGAGGAAGGTATCAAATGCTTCCCATGAAGAACAGGCATATGGTCCTTCTAAGAGGTCACTTTAGTAACTGAACATGGGAAAACAGGCTTCATGCTCCACAGGTGGGAGGCTGTGTCTCAGAATATTAGTGGAAAGTGATGGCAGGAGGCCTCATGTCAAGCAAGGTTTTTTGTTTGTTTGTTTGTGTGCTTTTTGTTGTTAATCCTCACCCGATATTTTTCCCATTTATTTTAAAGAAAGTGGAAGGGAGGGGGAGAGACAGAGAGAGAAACATTGATTAGTTGCCTTCTGCACATGCCCCAGTCATGGCTGGGGAATGAGCCTGCAACCAAGGCACGTGCCCTTGATCAGAATCAAACCCTGAGACCCTTCACTCCGAGGACCGACGCTCTAACCCCTGAGCAAAACCAGCTAGGGCTCAAGCAGTTTTAGAATGACCTACCAAAATGGCAGCTGGGGCCATGGTCTCATATCAGGTTTTGCACACTCCATCACAGCAACTGTGAAATTAAGCTACAGTACTAAAGAGCCTAATAAAGTCTGGCATATGGTAGCTTATATTATTTATCTTATCACAGATGGTAGTGAGTCAATATCTAGATTTTTACACTTTGGAAATAACCCTGGTGGTGAATGTTCAAAAGCATTGGACATAGCTGAGGCGTCTCAGAATTTGAGAATACAATGGTCACTGAAGAATTAGACCTTTATTATTAATGATTCTGTGAACTTCCCTACTGATCATCCAGTTACTCATGTGAAAAACCAGATTGGTTCTCTCACACCCCATATCTAATTCATCAGCAAATCCAGCCAGCTCCCCTACAACACATACTCCCAAAGCAGCCCCTTCTCACCATCGGCTGTTACCACCTTGACCTCAGTCCCATTCTATACTGCCATCACTGCCTCCCACCCACACTTTTCCTCCTATAGCCAATTCTCCAGGGAAAGCCACTTATCTTGTAAAACTTAAATCAGATCAATATTACCCCCTGCTCAAAACCCTCCTGGATCTTCCCATACCCCCTGGAACTGATCCAATGAGGCCCTGCCTCTGTCCCTTGCTCCTTGTTCTCCATATTGTCATCATCACAATTCTTTGAATACTCCAACCACATACCTGCTTTGGGGCCTTTGTACTTGCTGGTTCCCCACCTGAAATGCTCCTCCCATACCTATCACCATGGCTCACTTCCTCACATTGGTCAGGTCTCTGCTCAAATGTCACATCCTCAAAGAGTCCCACCTTGACCACTGATCTGAAATAGAAGTTCTGGCCACCTTCCGTACTCCCTTATTTGGCTTTATTTTAATTTGTATCACCACCTGATGTTTGTTCCTTGCTATCTCCATGACTACAAGTTACCTAGGGGCAGGGCCCCCACTTTCTTGTTCATTACTGTGACATCAATGCCTAGAACAGGGCCTGGTACACAGAGGTGCTTATGTATGAAGAAATGAGTTTAAATGGAAGATCAGAAAAGCCACTCCTTGGCAGCCAGAATTACCTTTTTTCCAGCCGTGGGGCTGCTCTCCGCACTCTGCACGGGACTCCTCTGGGGGCTTCGGTTCTCTTGGGGGATACATCTAGCCATGTACACACTATAGTCTAGAAGCATCTTCTGCCGCACACTGCCCATCAGCTCCTTCTGCTTTGGCTGGGACATAATCTCTTCCACGCTGCCTTTACTGCTGCTGCGACTGTGGGTCAGGTGTCCTGAGGGACTGCTGTGTCTGCTGTGTGAGGGCAAAACCCCTGGAACAAAGAATTAAGGGCTGTTAATATAGATGAAGAAAAGGACTGCAAAGTAAATGAAATATAGAGCAAAACCACTGGGTTACATTGAGAAAAGCAGCTAAAAGGTTATCAAATGACTATTTAAAAAATAGTGATAGGTCATAAGGTTGTAAGTAAAAGCAGCTAAAATGCTACCAAATTATTATTTAAGAAATATCTATAAGGTAACTAGAGGCCCTGGAGGGGGTGGGGGTCCCTCAGCCCGGCCTGCCCCCTCTCATAGTCCAGGAGCCTTCAGGGGTGGGAGGCAACCCAGCGATCAGGGGTTGGAGACAGCCTATCACACCTCTGCTGCTGCCACTGCCAGCAGTGCAAGTCTCGGCTGGCCCTGGTTACCTGAGCCTTGGGTGGCCCTAGGCAGCTGGGCAGCTGCCATCTGAGGCTTGTCTGCACCTCGGGCCGGCCCTGGGTGGCTGGGGGGACAGAGGGGACTGATGGACTCCGGAGGCAGGCGTGCGGAGCGGCCGGGCCTGCCTGGGGACAGGCCTGGCCTTGCCACATGCCTGCTGCTCTGGTAGGGCTGAGGGGACTGGGCGCGGCTATCTTATGGCTGTGGGTGCCGCCATATTTGAGGGCATGACAGTCACTTAGCATATTCCCTCCTTATTGGCTGTGGGCGCCGCCATCTTTGTGGGCGTGACAGTCAATTAGCATATTCCCTCCTATTGGCTGTGGGCGCCGCCATCTTTGTGGGTGTGATAGTCAATTAGCATAATCCCTCCTTATTGGCTGTGGGCGCCACCATCTTTGTGGGCAGGGTATTCATTAGTATATTCCCTCCTTATTAGCTGTGGGCACTTCCATCTTTGTGACAATGTGAGGGTCAATTAGCATATTCCCTCTTTATTAGATAGGATACTCTCCATTCTAATAATAGATAATTTTTTAGAACAGGTTTTATTCCTCCCTAAGACCATTCAGAGTAATGGGAGCCATGAAATACACTAGTAGGTACTTTTTTCTTTTTCCCAGTGATCTCTTAGGGTCAAATAAAGGCCTGGCACATACCCAGGGGCAAATGGAAAGTGGACAGAAAATAATTGTTCATCCACAGCTCATGGCAATTCCAAATGTGCCATCTTCCATTCAATAAGGTTTTTATCAAGCACTTTTCTAAGCCAATTCCACATCAAAAACAGAGAATAATCCCTGCCTTTGAACTTGGGCACCTAGTCAAATAAATCACAATTTTCTGTAAAAAGTATTGTAGTTAAAGCATGACTAAAGGACTTTTAGGGTAGAAAGAAGGGGGTGACCACTCTGCCCAACAGTGGAGAGGTGCTTACCCCAGTAGTGATTTCCAAAGGTAGTGACCTCTTGCCTCTTGAAATAACTGGCATTTTCCTGGCCCAGGATGAGGAAGAGCATTCCAGGTAAAGGCAAATAGTATCTATCTATCTATATAAAAGCCTAAGCAACCGAACAACTGTTTGACGGGTTGCTATGATGCGCACTGACCAGGGGGCAGACGCTCAACACAGGAGCTACTCCCTGGTGGTCAGTGTGCTCAAGCCTGGTGAGCACAGCTGCAGTGGGTCAGCCTCTCCAGTCTCTGTAGCAGTGTGCTACTGAGGCAGTGGCAGGCACAGCGGGCTAGGATAAGCAGGAGCAGCACAGCGCTCGGCCCAGGCTCCTCCCCAGCCCCCTGCCACTTCATACACTATTACATTCCCTAAGGGGTCCCGGATTGCAAGAGGGTGCAGGCCAGGCTGAGGGACCTCACCGGTGCACGAATCCATGCCCCGGGCCTCTAGAATGTAATAAGCAGTGATAGGTCACAATAAAGTTCAGTGAAGTTCCAAGAAGAGGACATGAGGCAGAGGGATAGGAATGAGCAGAGGTCATGATTATCGATGCAAATGCAGTGAGTCTAGATGCCAGAGGATGCTGCATTTATATGGTGAACCCGCATTTTGCTGGGGGACATAATTGAGCCCAGGGGCTTGACAGCACTAGCTGTCTCATTATAAATAGGGTTGTGCTGTTGCGTCTTCTTTCAGAGGGAATTTTTAGAAATTTTATAATACATAAATACAATCTTAAGGAACCAGCAAAGGTTAAAAACATACACCTGCAAATGGTTTCATCACTGGTTGAATGATTCTGTATAAAGGGTCACAGTGGTTGGCCTAAAAGGCAAATGATTCATGAGAACACACCTTAGGTGGCAGATAGACAGTCATCAATTCAGAGTGGGCTTCCTTCCTTTCTATCTGGGAATGTCAAGTCTCCTACAGGCCCTTTAAAAATACATAAACATTTAGCACATTTGTCATTACCTGATTTACTTCCAGAGACACCAGGTGGCTTCTTGATTTCCGACTTCAGCTTAGATGCCAGAATAAATCTCCTAAACCACTCTTCCTTTTCTCGGCCAGTTCTCCCAAAGAGATACAATATCTGATCTCTCTGGCCAGATCTTGTTCCTTCCTGAAGATGGGGTGGCTTCTTAGGGTCCTCGACTCCCAGGTCTCTCTCAGCTGGTGGCTTTTCTTCAGAAGTCTCTTTATCAGTTTGGGCCTTGGACATAAAGTCATCTTGTTGACCAAGCTCGATGCAAATGGGATACTTTTTATTCCAGATTCGTTTTCGAGCCAAACTTTTAGGTACAAGATAAATCTACAGAGAAAGGGAAGTGATGATTCACATACTAAATTAAGATTTTGCTACATTGTGCATTAAAATATGTAGAGTACAAATGCAAACTTTATAGTATTTTTTACTAAAGTGATGAATGTGAAATAATTACCACTTATCTATAACATGACTATAGACTTTCTAATAAGATTTTAGAAATTACTTGTTATTCTTCTTTTTTTAAAAAAAATATATTTTATTGATTTTTTACAGAAAGGAAGGAAGAGGGATAGAGAGCTAGAAACATCGATGAGAGAGAACTATCGATCAGCTGCCTCTTGCACATCCCCTACTGGGGATGTGCCCGCAACCAAGGTACATGCCTTTGACGGGAATTGAACCTGGGACCCCTCAGTCCGCAGGCCGACACTCAATCCACTGAGCCAAACCGGTTTTGGCTATTCTTCTTCAAAATTAGTACAGAAAGTAGATGTTTAAGAATTTTGCAAGAGCTACGAATATGCATAATTTTCAGGTAATAATAGCACAATAATTATATAGTGGATCTTCATCAACTAAGTTTGGATATCAACTGAGTTTAATGACCCTGGGCCAAACGTAAGCTGGGCGGAAAACAAGAATTTATAAAACTAGATCTAGAGGGAAAAGTCTATAACTAAAGCTATTTTAAATATTTCTATAATTTTGGAAAAACTTAAAGATCAGTCATATGAGTTATAAGAAGAACAGAGAATCTATAACTTTTTGGAATAACAAATAATTTACATTTCTCAAAAACACAAGTATATAATACTTTTATCAAAATGTAGTTATTTTGCATTAATTTTCACATTTATAGAGACTTCATTAGTTACTATCCTAGCACCACTACATACAGCTTTTTATTTGACTGAAAAACTTAACTCTCAAAGTCAGAAAAGTGTGCTATGCCTTTGTTCCTTGAAGTGTGGTTCCTGACCAGCAGCATGGGTGTCACCTGGGAGTTCATAAAAATGCAGACTCTCAGGCCCCACTCAGAACTGCTGAATTCAAGTCTGCATTTAAAAAGATGCTCAGGATCCTGGTTGATGTGGCTCAGTGGTTGAGCATTGACCCAAGAACCAAGGAGGTCACGGTTCGATTCCTGGTCAGGACACATGCCTGGGTTGCAGGATTGATCCACGGTGGAAGGCATGCAGGAGGCAGCCAATTGATGATTCTCATCGATGTTTGTATCTCTCCCTCTCCCTTTCTATCTCTGAAATCAATAAAAAGTTTTTAAAAAATAAAATAAAAAGATGCGCTGGAGATTCATATGCACATTAACATTTGAAAGGTTCTGCTCTAAATTGTACTAATACTGTAAACACACACACACACACACACACACACACACACACTTTTTAGGGGAAACATGTTTTTCATTAATCTAAACTTCCTAAATTAGTTGGACTTACCTTGCTGTCTGAGAGGTCGTAGATTTTCTGGCTGATGTAGGTGACCTCTGGCTTTGTTTCATTGTAGCTTGCCCTCCTGGATATATTTTTATTGGGCTTTGAAAGTCTTAAGGTCCCACCCTCAAGTCGAACAAAGACTGAATGTGTCAAAGTCGCATGGTAAGTTTCTGGATCATAGTTGTAAATTTCATTCATCCAACCCTGATGAAGAAAAACTTCTATTAGTAATATAAGAATAAATACATATCAGATTCAATGTGAAAATGATGACAACTGGTATTTGGGACACTGAAATCAAACCTGATCGTAACTCAAGTGTCAATTTATTAATGACTACAGGTTTCTGAAACAAGTGCTTAGCTTGAAGGATAATCAGTGCTGAGGAGTAATTTGGTATGTTTTTTTTATAACTAAAAGTTGTATTTGGGGGAGAATGACAATCAATGTCCATTATTCTAAATAAAAGGTTATTTTCCTTTTGTAAAGCTGACAAGCAAATCAAGAAACTCAAAAGTATTGTTCACGTAAAGAGAGCAAGTCTTTTCCCTGACCTCCTCTTGGGGTGAGTTATCCCACCCAACCTGGTCTTTCTCAGTAGCCAAATACATACACCCTCTTCTCAGCCTACTTGCAAATGATCTTTGAAATTTCACAGACCATATTAACTCATGCTACTATTCCAGGACCCAGAGAACACCTACCACTCTATTTCTATTTCACTAAAATAATATAGTAAAGCAGATAATTGAGAATTAGGCATTAAATAAACCATAGATATGATCAATATGTCAAAAATCAAAAGTGTATAGTTACTTACATGAGTAAATATTGGTCCAGGTTCCCCTCTCAATCAATATAAATGTACTTATACATTGATTTTTTTAAGAGAATGAACATATTGAAGTGTATGAACAACATACAAAGGCTCAAAACACCATAAAATTGTGCTAAAGCTAATCTCACAGCTGTAATCAATATCCATCATTTAACATTCTGCCTGCCCCACAGTACTTTCAGATGACATGGGTGGCCCAGATCTCTTTAAAAGAAGTTCTCTAGGGAATTTTAATTGATATCTTCCCACTCTTTCCCCAGCCCCCATTTTATAAATGTCTTTCTAATGAGCAGAGAAATGCTAACACTCACTACACTAGAGTTGAGATTGTCAAGGAATAGCTATTTCAAGGAATAGCCATTTCTACAGTGAGTACCTGATCTCACCTTGAAGTCTGGAGGGCCTCTGCAAATGAGGAATACTCAGATTTATCTTTTATTTATTTATCTATTCATCAAAACATTAGTTGAGCTTCTCTACAGACCAAGTAATGTGTCAGGAGTTGATACAAAGATTAAAAACAGGACAGTATTCTTGACCCAAATCAGTAGAGAAGAATTAAGCCTTCATTTTAGCATCTTATGACCCCACTGAGCAACCATAAAAAAAATTTGGCACAAAGAATATGTCATGGAAGTAAAATTAGACAAATATACCTCTTTGTCTTGGGAGGTGTGAGTAAAATTTATGAGCCAATTATATAGATTTATGTACTTCAATATATTTTATTGCATGAGACAGGAGTATCTCTCCGTACTCCCAAAGAGTCACTTGTATCTATTAAAAAATGTTGAATCAAAAAGCAGTAACCATGGCATACATATAAGCCTAATCAATGGACACAGACAACAAGGGGGTGGGGGCATGAATGGGAGGTGGGGGGTAATGGGGGAATAAGGACAAATATATAATACCTTAATCAATAAAAAAATTTTAAAAAAAAGCAGTAACCATAAAAAGAAGGTGTGATCTAGGTATTTATAAAGAAACTAGAGACTCAATGCAGGAAATTCGTGCATAGGGGAGGGTGTCCCTCGGCCCAGCCTGTACCCTCTCCAATCTGGGACTCCTCAAGAGATGTCCAACTGCCCGTTTAGGCCCGATCCCAGTAGGAATCAGCCTGACTGATGCCTAATTGCTCCCCTGCCAGCCTGATTGCCCCTAACTGCCCTCCCCTGCAGGCCCGGTCCCCCCTAACTGCCCTCCCCTGCAGGCCTGGTCACCCCTAACTTTCCTACCCTACAGGCCTGGTCCCCCCGCAACTGCTCTCCCCTGCAGGCCTGGGTCCCCCCAAACTGCCCTTCCCTGCAGGCCCGGTCGCCTCCAACTTCCCTCCTCTGCTGCCCTGGTCACCCCTAACTGCCCTCCCCTGCAGGCTTGATCACCCCCAACTGCCCTCCCTTGGAGGCCTGGTCCCTCCCAACTGCTCTCCCCTGCTAGCCTGATCACCCACAACTGCCCTTGCCTGCTGGCCATCTTGTGTCCACATAGTGGCAGCCATCTTTGATCACATGGGGGCCGCCATCTTGTGTGTTGGAGTGATGGTCAATTTGCATATTACTCTTTTATTAAATAGGATAGCAATGACCAGAGCAATGAATAAAAAAAGGGAACAAGCAATACAGAGCACAGTGGGGCCTGAAGTGGACTGTATGGTCACAGCATCTGTTTAGATGGCTCTAGTTTGCAAAGTGTAGAACTAAGTATATTTTTTGGTTCATAGTTTTTTGCCTTTTTCTTTAGTCTGTTAGTGTGGTGAAGTTACACTAATTGATTTTCAAATGCTGAACTAGTCTTGCATTCTTAGGGAAATTATTATTGCTTATGATGAGTTGAAGTTGGATCATACCAGTTCATGAGAGCTGATTTTACATCTCTTCCCAACTATACCTTCAGTGATTTCATGTTGGTAGCTTGCAACTGACTGGTGGGAGTTCTTACACCATGAAAATCAGTGAACAGTACAAAGAGGGCTTACAGGCCACACCAGAGAACCAGTTTATCACCACAACACTATGATTATCCTTTTTATACATTGCTGAGTTTGATTGCTAATACTTTGTTCATTTTCCCTCTAAGTTGACACGCTGCTCAAGCCATAATGACTTTCTCCATGCTAACAGTACTTTATAGAGGTACAATTTGCATGCAGTAAAAGGAACAAATCTTATACATATGATTTCAAAAATACTAATGTTCATAATAATAGCTGACATTCAAGCTCATATTATGATCTAGGCACTTCAAGGTGCATTATCTCCTTTAATTCTGCCAATTCCCTATAATTTTATAGGTGAGGAAAATAGTGAGAGAGGTAAGTGATTTGCCTAGAGAGTGGTTTTAAAAAAAAGTGATCTAGAGATTGGCAAATCTGAGACTTAAACCAAGTCTACCTGACTCTGAGGTCCAGGCTCCTATTCACCTCCATAGCCCAGACCCACCTTCAGTCTAACACCTGGTGTTTCCTCAGATCATGGCAATGATGGCACTTCTCCCAGGAAGCTGCCCTGATCACCTAAGTAAGTTACTTTCCTCCCATCACTGTATCTGTTAACTGCCTGGTTTACTTAACCACAAACTCAAGACAATAATAGTTGTAACAAATGTTTGGCAACTGAGTGCATAAATGAAGCCTTATTCAGAGGGAGGCTGTGAGGATTGAATAAAAGCTGTATATAAAGCACACATAAGGACAGTTCCAGATGCATAAGTGGAGACAAGCAAAAGAATGTGCTGGGACCATACTAAATGCAGGGAGCTGTGGAGGTTACTTTAAAGTAGGCAACTTGGTCACTGTTCCCAACCAAAAAAAAGTTATAATTACACAAAACAGCACAGGTAAAGAAAATAAGTAACCTCAGAAAGAATCCTAAGAATAAAAAAAGTTAAAGCTTTTCGGAAACTGAACAAACTATCTTATACAGCAGAGAGAGATGGGTGACTGGAGCCCAGGTTTCCTGACTCCCGTGTAGGGCTCTTTCCAGAACACCACAAGCTTTGATAGGAAACCGGAGACACTTACAGGGGATGCTACGTAACTCATATTAATCAAGTATCCAAGATGCAGACTGGCCATTGGGAGTACATCTAAGATGTACTCAGGCCAAGAGGTGGCCAAGCATGACTCGAGTCCCTCTCATTCTGTACCCCTAATGCACCCCTACAGACAAAAACCAGGCTGCCCTTGCAGAAAGCAATTTCCCAATGCAAATCCTAATTGCCTTTTACACCATTGATCAGTCAGTTTTTTCTGAGGCTTAACCATCTCCCTGGTAAGCTGCACATGGCACTTCCAGAGCTAAGTGGTCAAACATTAAATCCTGAGAGCAGCCCAGCAACTCAAAGGCCTTCACCCTGTTTCTTACATAATCTCAGCCCTTCACTGCTCAGCTATTCTAAAATTCTCAACTCTGAATTTCTTACCAAGTAAGATATTACTACAACTTTATTTTGTTATGGGACATGGGAGTGGGTATAAAGAGATACAGCATATAGTTAGCAACTCAATGCATTTCTACAGTCAACTACAAAACTCAGATATGCTCTCAACCCACACTAAAGTGACTCAGACAAGCCTTGTTTCTTTCTGAAGCTGGAACTGTTAAAAATGGAGATAGTGCATGCCAATGAAGGACAATGACCACAGTCAGCCAGGCTCCAGATGTCTGGCCCACAGACTGGTCCTGTGATTCCGTTTGTAAAAGGTCAGGGTTTTCTCTTCAATCTCTGGTGGATTTAGAAGCCATGTCTGGCTGAAAGTACAAACTGCAATCTATTAAGAGACTTATTTAATACTTAGAAAGATTAAAAGCTACAATTAACCTTTTGCAAAATAATAAAGTCTGGAAGAACTACTATTGTGCTCACTTCTGGTTAAAGTGCCAATCAGGAGGTCAAGGCCTGATGCTGAGCTGAACAGAGAAAAACACCAGCCTCTGGCCTGAGGAAGTGAAGGGCATTTCTCTGTCTTCAGTGCATGAGGTTCCTGGGCTGACACCCTGCTGTCACAGGGCTGTGCTGGCATTTCAAGCTGCCTGTCACTCACATCCCCTGCATCATTCCTTCATCTAGTCTAACAGGGAAGGTACAAATCCTAAATGGAAGAACAGAGCCACAACCTGAGGCCCCTGCTGCTGAAAATTATCTCTAAAGCAGACAAAAAGGTGATTACTTTTCTTTTGTCCCCCCAGGCTAAAACATAAGCAGGGTTTTCTTTTTGCCAGGCTTAAATCCTTTTTGATGTATTTATTTGATGGTTTAGAACTGGAGTCATCAGTTAAAACATGATATCATAGATCATGGAGTTAGAGAATATAGCAGGAACAGTTTACTCAACTTTATAGAACTTTAGATCCAAATTTGGTTTTTCCTATAAAAGACAAACAGACCTATACATATGCAGAATTCATACTATGAATGATAGCCTCAAGCAAATAGTCAACTTTAAAAATAAATGCTGCTTGAAGACACCATCAAGAATAAAGAAAGCCCTAGCTGGTTTGGCTCAGTGGATAGAGCGTTGGCCTGTGAACTGAAGGGTCCCGGGTTCGATTCCAGTCAAGGGCACATGCCTGGGTTGCAGGCTTGATTCCCAGTAGGGGGCGTGCAGGAGGCAGCCGATCAATGATTCTCTCTCATCATTGATGTTTCTACCTCTCTCTCCCTCTTCCTTCCTCTCTGAAATCAATGTTATCTCCTTCCTCTCTGAAGTCAATGTTGTCTATTGACATCTATTAACAACAACAAAAAAAGAATAAAGGGAAAAATAAAGTCTATTAGGGGAGGGAAGCATTAGCATCAATACCATCCACATCCTCCAACTACCTGTTTCAAGGTCACCTTCACAGCTATATCACTAGAAGCAATGGAGTCAGGGCTAAAGCCACAGATTCTGCCTGTACCTGAGAAAATGGCTTTTATCCCAGCTTTTCCTATCCTTTGGGGCAGCATCTCTCCAAGAATACTTTTAGTAATGCAATGGCAAATAGTAATAGAAGTCAGAGACAACAAGCATTCAATTTAGATAGAAAATAACATGATCTCTGAAGAACCACTGAAACAATCAAGGTCTTATTTCTGTTACTACACAATAAGCATTAAGCCATATTAACAGGTAAGTATTGAAATTATAAGATGATAAATAGATTAGCAAGCAAATAAATTAGTAGCTTTCAAACTTTTTAGATCGGAGTAAACATTTTTTGAGTATGTACCCATAATATATACATTTACCTATAAATTATGTACATGTTCTAATATAATACAGCTTTTATAAAAAATGAAAAAGAGAAATAAAGAGAAGATAAAATTTTTAAGTTTTTCCTTTCTGGTAGCTTTTTCTATCTTCACCTGACACCTCAAGGCACAATATATATACTTAAGGTGAGGCTCATGGTTAATGATAATGAATGTAAATCCATATTTCAAATAATGCTGAAAAATTCCAAGGACTTTAGCCAAAGGTCAATATATGGTAACCTATATGTTGAACATCAGCAGGGCTTATTTATTATTTACATTCTTAGGAAGAGTAAAAATATACACAAATAGAGACTGATATTTTCTTCTTGTATAGTGCCTTCAACAACTCAATTTGGAAACCACTGAAAGAAGTAACTGAATGAAACAGGGCCACAACAGAAGCCTGGGCGCCAACACCAATATGTATAGATTGTGGGGCCACGTTGCTTATAATCTTGTAGTCTTTGTAGGTACAGCAAACTTCTTAAAGGCTAGTTATTGTACAATAAAAAGTCTTTGATGGATTTAGTACTTTATTACATTAAATATAAATTTTAGAGATGAAAATACATCTAACATTGATTTTTTCCCCCATGATTTATTCCCTACTCTCCCAAAAACATGATGAGAAATCTCAGTTCCATAATGCCTATAGCCTCTCTCCTCCTCTATAAATGACACCTGGGACAAAACCAAAGAGAATGGTCCTAGAATACCTCGCTGGAATTTAGGAGACATTTGCCCAAGGAAACAATGCTATAAACTGTAGTTATACATTGGCTGACTAGAATTACAGTTCAGGACTAGAATTACAGTTCAGCCATGCCATAAGTTAATGAGTTGAGTGGAAAATTGGCAAAATGTTGATCATTGTTGAAGCTGGGTGTTGGGTGCATGGGGGTTCATTTTACTATCTCTCTACTTTTGTGCATACCTGAAATTTCCTACAATAAAACATTTAAAAAGTTCAAATAATCATTTTGGGGTCACCTGACTTCCTTAACAATTGTTCCCATGGAATTCAGGAAGCCTATGAAGCACCTGCACTAAACATCTCACCTGATAATCTTCTCTGGCCATGAGGGGCCCTGGAAACAGCCATGTTTATAAAAGCTGTACATAAAAACTCAGTGACCCATTACCGGGGCAGGATAGTTTCAGTTAATTATGGTGTAGAAATAAACGCTTTTTTATTTCTTGTACTCCTTGTATTGAGGGTTGTAAGAGACCAAATGAAATCAATCCAAGTCTCTTTTGGCCGCATTTAATGAGGCTGTTTTATCCTTAAGACTGCTCATTCTAATTTCTTAAAAGAAAGAATTGCATGAGATTCCGATTATATTTACATGTTTTATTTTCTTCACAAAATTGATAATGTTCTCCCTATTAAATTATTATTTTATATAGCAAAACCAAAGCCTGTATTTAGGGAATCTAATTACTTTTTAAAAATATCTAAATGTGACATGACCAAACCTTGTTTGGAGAAACAAGGTTCTCCGAAATTCATTTCTATTAGTCTTGCAATGGGGTACTTGCAATTTTAGTCAACCTGCTATGCCATATTTCTTAAAGAGAGAACACTGGAAACTGACACTCTACTGGTGTGTTCTGCAGGTGGTGTGTAAGTCTGAGATAAAGAATCTAATTCATGAATATAGTTCAAAACTGCATGAGTCACACAAACATAAATCCAGTAACTTCACGAACCTTCTCATTATAGATATGTGGAAACATAAGTATACTCCTGGTGAAGTGACTTCTCATTCTTGGAGAAGGAACATCCAACTTGCCTAAGAATGCTCAGCAAAAACAAACATTCCAGGTGCAATATGCTGACTCTAAATGTCCCATCCTCTCCTGGCCCAAATCCATACTCTTCCCCAGGGTCCCCAGCTCAGAGTAACTAAGCATCCAAAATAACACTCCCAGAAGTTAACTTACCCAGATTGCCATGTTTTAAGTCATGCTAGCTTCTATTAACATTTTAGTCTTCCTTCTGAGTTTCACATGTTCACATGTCACTTTGTGTTGAATGCCTGTGGCAACCTTTTTTCCTATTTGATGCTTTTCATCAGCTATGGATTTTAAACATTAAGAACAAGCAGGCTTTGGAGGAGGTTCTAAGAGTTCTTCTATGGACTTTGTGACAGCTCTTTGTCCTCACAGAAGCTCTGAGTATTTCTATTACAGACAGTACAGCTGCTGATCAGCAGGATACCTTGAGGCTTAACCAACTGCTCATTCGTCTTTGAGCATAGCTAGTACTTGGCTGCAAATTGGCCTTTTTGGCTCACCATCCCACATAATCATCAGTATCATTTTAAAATACAAATGTCTGAAGTGTGATGGAATAATAAAATCCCCCGGATAAAGTACTGAAAAGCTTTACTTTTCTCTTCCTTTTCCTTAGCATGTGAAGTCACATTGCAAAGCTCCCTGAATTGCTTTAAGAGCCATAAAGGAACCAGGCTCTCAGCCCAGGCTGCAAGGATGGCCTGTACCCACTGATGAGAACTTACATGGCTCAGAGGTTTAAAAACACTGGTCAAAAATAGTTCTCAAGCATCAAGGTCCCTGCCTAAATGTTCCATGGGGCTCTCAGATGGGAGTTTACTTAGGGTATAAAGTTTGCAGGGTCATTGTCAAGAGACTGGGCCTCTGTACCAGACAGCTTTATCACAGGCAGCTTTTATAGCATACTTTGTCAGTGATGTTTCTAAAACACTAAAATTTAGGTTCTTTAAAGTTGTTAAAAAGTTTCCAAACTTGCCCTCAAGAATCATACCATTATATCCTTTATAAACACCAATTACATAGAATCAGATGTGCAGAAAATAACTCAAAATAGCTGGATTCACCCTAGAAACATGTTCACAGATCTGCTCAAAGTTAGACTTCACTATACTTTCCTTATCACAACATTTGGGTACCAAAGTTAATGTCAACACTATTAAATGTTTTAAAGTGTCAGAATTTTAAAATAGTTCCCAAGAGTATGACCTCCTAATCAGTAAAATTAATTAAGACCAAAGCATATTTGCATTTGAAATCTTTGGCTTGGAACATACACCCAACCTTTCTAATCAGTAGTAGTGTCCCTTTTAAAAATAAGGACTGTTTTTAGTCAGGTTTCTAAAAACAGCCCTGAATACCAAACAAAATATCTCAAGTGAAAATGTACTTTTCCTCATTAGTAACAAAGCCATTCTAAACAAGTTAAGGCTAAGAATGAAAAACCAAATTTGATCAATCAGAGTTGTTCAAACATCAGTCAGGAAGAATACTCATAAAACAGCCTAAGACAATTTGGATTACAAGTGTCAGTCCATGATAGCACCCTAGAAGTACTTATTCTCTACAAGGAAAATTTAAATACATTTATCCAAGCAAAAAAACCTTCCTTAAAATGAATAGTCTTGCCCTTGCGGGTGGCTTAATTGGTTGGAGCATCATTCTGTACGCCAAAAGGTTGCGGGTTCAGCCTGGCTATTATTGCTCAGTGGTTGAGTGTTGACCTATGAATCAGGAGGTCATGGTTTGATTCTTGGTCAGGGATATGCTCAGATTGTGGGCTCAATCCCCAATGTTCAGGAGGCAGCCAATCAGTGATTCTCTCTCATCATTGATGTTTCTGTCTATCACTCTCCTTTCCTCTCTGAAATCAATAAAAGAAAAAATATCGTAAAAAGTTGCAGGTTCAATTCCTGGTCAGGGCACATACCTAGGTTTTGGGTTTTATGCCTAGTTGGGATGCACGTGGGAGGCAATCTATCGATTGAAGTCAACAGTGAAGATTTAAAAATCTTCCCAGAACAATTAAGTACTCAAACCAGTTTAAAATGAATGTCACAGTCAGTCATTAGGCATTGGCGTTAAAGATAAGTACCATTTTTCTTTGCTAAAGTTATCAGTAACTTACTTAGAGGGCATTTTATATGCCCTCTATGTAGTCACAGTACCATCCCATCGAAAAAGCTTAGCAACCATGAATAATGAGTCCCTTTTGCTTCACTTCAAACATTAATACTAAGCTTAAGTGTGTCACATCCTCAAGATTCAGCACCAGCTTCTCTTTAAATAGAAGCAGTATCATAACATATTGCCATGTAAAAGAAAGAAAAAAGTGACTGCAAAATATGTGGTCCCATTAAATCAAAACAAAAAGAGTGTATGAGCCCTAACTGGTTTGGCTCTGTGGATAGAGCGTCAGCCTGCGGACTGAAAGGTCCCAGGTTCGATTCCAGTCAAGGGCATGTACCTTGGTTGAGGGCACATCCTCAGAAGCGGGTGTATAGGAGGCAACTGATCGATGTTTCTCTCTCATTGATGTTTCTAACTATCTCTCTCCCTTCCTCTCTGTAAAAATCAATAAAATATATTTTTTAAAAAAGTGTATGAGTCTGCATGTGTGTGATTTTTATACTCATACATGCAGAAGTTGTGTTTTTTTTAAGTAGGATATAGAGCAAATCATCCTATATAATAAAAGCATAATATGCAAATCCACCAGTTGGCAGGGGGCGGGGCTGGCGAGGAGGTGGCACCAGCCAGGCCAGCCAAGGCGCATACCAGTGGGCAGAGAGAGGGTACAGTGATGGGAGGGGAGGTGGGGTGGTGGCAGCAATCAGCAGCAGTGGAGGGGCAATGAGGAGGGGGTGGGACCACGCAAGCTAGTGCCGGCCCCTGAGGTGCTGGCCCCTGATCTGCCCGCCTGGTTGCCTCCCACAGAGGGAGGCCTGTGGCGGTGCCTTCCCGATTGCCACATCAGTGATGGGGCCTGTCCGGTCACCTCCCACAGAGGGAAGCCACCAGTGGCGGCGGCAGCAGCAGGGTGATGGAGGCAGTGCTGTCCCCTGATCGGCCACCTGGTCACCTCCCACAAAGGGAGGCCAGACTGCAGCTTAAGCCATTAGTAGGATATACCCTGAGGGCTCCAGACTATGAGAGGGATCAAGCCAGGCTGAGGGTTCCCCCCTCCCCCGAGTGCACGGATTTTCGTGCACCGGGCCTCTAGTTAACTATAATCCCTCCCAATAGTGTGATGAAGAATAAATTGTTGACCTGACTGTTGTGGCTCAGTTAGTTGGTTGAGCAGGCATGAAAAGGTTGCTATTTCAATTCCTGATCAGGGCACATGCATGGGTTGTGGACTCACTCCCCAGTGGATGTTTTGTTTTCACATCAATGTTTCTCCTCTTCCTCTCTCTCTCTAAAAAAATCAATAAAAAATCTTGAAAGCCCTAACTGGTTTGGCTCAGTGGATAGAGCGTCAGCCTGCGGACTGAAGGGTCCCAGGTTCAATTCCAGTCAAGGGCATGTACCTTGGTTGCGGGCACATCCCCAGTAGGGGGTGTGCAGGAGGCAGTTGATCGATGTTTCTAATTCTCTACCCCTCTCCCTTCCTTTCTGTAAAAAATCAATAAAATATAGGTTTTTTAAAAAATAATCTTTTTCGTTGGTTTGCCTGTGTTTTTTAAACATTGACCATGCATTTTTTGAATAAGATAAAGCATTTGAGAAATTAAAAAGAAAAAAGAAAAACAGTTATTTTAGACCCCCTGGGTTCTTCCCCTTGTTTTGTTAGTTTTGCAATAAAGAGATATCATGGTGCCATTTTTTTTTTGAGCATTCTTATTTAAATGGGGTAGAGGAAAACCTATTAAGAGAAATTAAACAAGCTCAGAACTATCAAAAAACTAAATTAAAAAAAACAGAAAACATAAATTATTGGCAAGGATGAGAAGGTAGAGAAACTGTGCATTGTTGGTGGGAATCTAAAATGGTATGGCTGTTATTGAACAGAGTACAGTGGTTCCTCAAAAAATTAAAAAGAGAATTACAATATGATCCTGCAATCCTACTTCTATGTATTTTTTTAAAAATGGAAGCAGGGTCCTGAAGAGGCAGTTGTATAACCATGTTCATGGCAGCATTATTCACTATAGCTCAAACATGGAAGCAACCCAAGTGTCCATTTACAGATGAATGGATAAGCAAAATTTTATCTAATAAAAGAGTAATATGTAAATTGACCATCACTCCAAGACACAAGATGGCTGCCCCCATGTAGACACAAGATGGCTGCCACAAGATGGCTGGCAGGAGAGGGCAGTTGGGGGTAACCAGGCCAGTAGAGGAGGGCAGTTGGGGGAGACCAGGCCAGCAAGGGAGGGCAGTTGGGTGGGACCCAGGCCTGCAGGGGAGGGCAGTTGGAGGGGACCAGGCCTGCAGGGGAGGGCAGTTGTGGGTGATCAGGCAAGCAGGGAGGGCAGTTAGGGGTGACTGGGCCAGCAGAGGAGGGCAGTTGGGGGGAACCAGGCCTGCAGGGGAGGGCAGTTGTGGGCGATCAGGCAAGCAGGGAGGGCAGTTAGGGGTGACTGGGCCAGCAGAGGAGGGCAGTTGGGAGGACCAGGCCTGCAGGGGAGGGCAGTTAGGGACAATCAGGCCGGCCGGTGAGCAGTTAGGCGTCGATCAGGCTGGCAGTGGAGTGGTTAGGGGGTGATCAGGTTGGTAGGCAGAAGCGGTTAGGGGCAATCAGGCAGAGGCAGGTGAGTGGTTGGGAGCCAGCAGTCCTGCATTGTGAGAGGGATGTCCAATTGACTATTTAAACGGGCGGTCGGACATCCCTCAAGGGGTCCCAGATTGGAGAGGGTGCAGGCTGGGCTAAGGGATACTCCCCATCCCATGCATGAATTTCATGCACTGGGCCTCTAGTGTGGTATATACACAAACAATAGAATATTATTCAGTCTTAAAAAGGAAGAAAATTCTGCAATATACTACAACATGGATGAACCTTGAGGACATTATGCTAAGTGAAATAAGCCAGTCACAAAATGACAAAGACTGTATGATTCCACTTACCAGTATATGAGGTACTCAGAATATTTAAAAACACACACACAGGAGAAACCAAGATGGCGGCATAGGTAAACACCTAAACTGCTGTCTCGCACAACAATTTCAAAACTACAACTAAAAGACAAAACCGACATCATCCAGAACCACAGGAAGGCTGGCTGAGTGGAAATTCTACAACGAGAAGGACAGAGAAAAGCACACTGAGACTCAGAGGAGCTGCAGGAGGCAGAGGTACTGAGATGCGCGCACGGAGAAGACTGGCAACTGAGTGCACGGATGGCTTTCTCAAGCGGGAGGGAGACAAAAGCTCCCGACTGCGCTGAATTCCAGTTCTGGTGAGACTCTGGGGATCCAGACTCATACGGGGAGAAACTGGACTGTCAGGAAAGAGAAAAGCACACTGAGACTCAGAGGAACTGTGAAAGGCAGAGGTACTGAGGCGCGCACACCGAGAGGGCAGGCAACTGAGTACGCAGCTGGCTTTCTCAAGTGGGAGGGAGACAAAAGCTCCTGAATGCACTGAACTCCAGTTCCAGGCAAGAATCTGGGGACCCAGACTCATTCGGGGAGAAACTGGACTGTCTGGCAGCGGGCGGAACTCGAGGGCAGCTTTCTCTCAGAGATGCTTGCAGCGATTACTGTGGGACACTGAGACCCAGGGGCCTATTAGGGCAGGTCTGATGGGAAGCCATTGCTGTCTGCTCTGCCCTGAGACTCCGCCCCATCCAAGCTGAGCACAGAGGCTTTTGCAAGTCTTCTCCCATAAGGGTGTCTCCAGCACAGAAGTTCTCCCAGCATAGACACAGCTGATCCTCACAACCAACTGGCCTGGAGGTCAATTCCTCCCAGTGATACCAACAACAATCAAGGCTTAACTACGACAAGACTGTGCACACAGCCCACAAAGGGGTGCACCAAGAGTGTCCACCTCAGGTAACTGGGGAGGCTAAGCCGCTGGGCCCTATAGGACACCTAGCACATAAAGCCACTCTATCAACTCAGGGAAGCAGCCAAAACATGGAGACAAAGAAACAGATCACAAATGAAAGAACTGGAGGAAAGCAAATGACTGGATATAGAGTTCAAAACCACGGTTATAAAATTTTTCAAGAATTTTCTAGAAAAGGCCGATAAATTTAGCAAGATCCTCGAGGATATGAAAAAGGACCAACTAGAAATTAAGTATACACTGACTGAAATAAAAAATATTATACAGAGATCTAACAGCAGACTAGTGGAACGCAAGAATCAAGTCAAAGATTTGAAATACAAAGAAGCAAAAAACACTCAACCAGAAGCAAAAAGCAAAAAGAATCCAAAAATATGAAGATAGTGTAAGGAGCCTCTGGGACAACTTCAAGCGAACAAACATCAGAATTATGGGGGTGCCAGAAGAAGAGAGAGAGCAAGATACTGAAAACCTATTTGAAGAAATAATGACTGAAAACTTCCCCTACGTGGTGAAAGAAATAGACTTATAAGTCCAGGAAGCGCACAGAACCCCATACAAGAGGAATCCAAAGAGGACCACACCAAGACACATCATAATTAAAATGCCAAGAGCAAAAGACAAAGAGAGAATGTTAAAAGCAGAAAGAGAAAAACAGTTAGTTACCTACAAGGGAGCACCCATACAACTGTCAGCTGATTTCTCAACAGAAACTATGCAGGCCAGATGGGAGTGGCAATTAATATTCAAAGTGATGAATAGCAAGAACCTACAACCAAGATTACCCTACCCAGCAAAGCTATCATTCAGAATGGAAGGTCAGATAAAGAGCTTCACAGATAAGAAAAAGCTAAAGGAGTTCATCACCACCAAACCAGTATTATATGAAATGCTGAAAGGTATTCTTTAAGAAGAGGAAGAAGAAGAAAAAGGTAAAGATAAAAATTATGAACAACAAATACATATCTATCAACACGTGAATCTAAAAATCAAGTGAATAAAAAATCTGATGAACAGAATAAACTGGTGAATATAATAGAATCAGGGGCATAGAAAGGGAGTGGACTGACAAGCCTCGGGGGGAAAGGGGTGTGGGGGGTGTGGGTAGAGACTTGACAAAAATCATACACCTGTGGATGAGGACAGTGGGGGGGGGAGGGTAATGGCAGAGGGGGGGGTGGGAACCGGGTGGAGGGGAGCTATGGGGGAAAAAAGAGGAACAACTGTAATAATCTGAACAATAAAGATTTATTAAATTTTAAAAAAAAAGCAAATTCCAAAGCAAAAAAATATATAAAAAATAAAATAAATAAACACACACAAAAACAGAAAGTAGAACTGGTTGCCAAGGGCTGGGGGGAGGAAAGAATGAGGAGTTATTGTTTAACAGGTATAAAATTTCCCTTTTATAAGATAAAAAAGAGTTATGAGGATAGTTGGTGGTAATGGTTGTATACTGTGAATGTATTTAATACCACTGAACTGTACACTTGAAAATGGTTAAGATGGTAAATTTTATGTTATGTAGTATTTAAAAACCATATATATATAAAATATGTGTATGTGCCTATGACTTAAGAACTATATGAGCTATAACTGTACTTTTATATCATGTATATTAAACATGCATAATAGCCAGAAACTTTTAAGTATGCACAAATAAATATAAATAGAAATTCTGATATTTTCTTCCTGAACCCTAATGACATCCCTCAGGAGGCCCAGATCCTGGGATCTGACATGAACTGAAAGGTGATGTCTCTTTCTCCAGCCCATGTCCCGCTGTGCACAGAGGGAAGAGGAGAGCCAGCAGCGGCCAACCACTGACATTAATTTGCTGTCTCTTCCTCCTTTTCCTTCTCTTGCATTAGGAAGTATTTAACCCTTCTCCAGGGTCTCAAGAATATTTAATTCTAAAAAAGTCAGCTATAACAAATCAACAAGTAGCAAATCCCTGGAAAGTTTAGAGAGAGAATGACACAGGAACTGGATGCAAATGCTACTTTCTAGGGCCATGGAGATCCTTGAAAAACTATTTGGTGAATCAGTAAACCCTGAAATAGAATGAAGTTTACTTGATAAATCTCTTGGGTGCCTGGAAAACGAAGAGATCCCAAAGTCTTAAAAACACTGCTGATGCAAAAACCTGTGACAATGAACTCAACAGACTAAAAAAATTCAGTTGAGTCTACAGGCTCTTTGTGAGCTAACTCATGCACTAGCCAGCTGCTGTGGAAAGGCTTGCTTACCTTCAGTATTTCTGGTTCTTTGATATCCAGAGTTCCTGTGTTCCAGTGTTGTTGATTTTTATGTAGTCTGTGATATTTATGAGCACTTGGTGGTGTAAAAAACCAAATCATGCAAACTGCAGTCATGAATCCCAGGCCAATTCCCAGAAAGAGTCCACTCACATAATGGGGGAGGGGGAGGATGAGGTACGCATAGACACACAGTATGAAGAAGCCCAGTGTCTTCATGGGTAACTCTGGGTGCTGCATGGCCAAATCCACCTCCTCGTCACTGTCAAGAGTTGGAACATCATCAGCCAGCTCCTCTGGCTTGAGAGGTGTATCTAGGAGCTTATCAACTTTACCCTCCCCGTCCATTTCCAAATCAAACTCTTCAGAGTACAGTTCACAAAACTCTTCGTCTTCTTTGCTCACTAAGGCAGACAGAGAACATTTCTCAAGGACTAGAGAACTTGTCTTCAGGCCTAAATCCTTTAAACTGCTCACCTGAGAACTCTTCAGTTCTACCTCTTTTGGGGACTCATCAATGGACTTTGGGTGGTCACTTCTGGGGATGCTGGGATTGCTTCCCTCACCATCCCCCTCAGAATCACACTCCTCTTCCTTGATGCTGTAGTTGTGATTGCTTTCCAAGTGACCGTTCAAGCTGGACAGATTGGAGAGCTCTGAAGCACTTGAAGATAAGGCTTTGGGCCTATGGCTGCCACTTTCTTCCCCTATAATTTTGCTAAGGAGCTGAAAGGGCTCGTGTATGACTTCTGAAAGGCGTCGCTTAGTGTCTTCGATTTTTGCCTCCATTTCGGGCACTTTAAAAAAGGAGCGTGTATCGGAGGGAGAAGTAAGTGGGGAAGAAGGTGCGGTTTTGGAATCTCCACCTGTGTTTCGTGGCTGGGTAAACTGCTTGAACAGGTGTAAATTCAGTTTGGAATCAGGTGGTTTATAGGACACAGTATCTGACTCTTGCTTGGAGGTGTCTGTGGACAGAGACTTGACTAATGTCTTCATCAAGTGCCTGTGCCTTGGGGGCGGTGGGGGTTCTTTTGGCTCCACCTCAGTGGACAGGGACTTCACAAGATTCATAAAGGGTTTCGCACTGGAAAGGGTGGAGGATGAGGCACTGGATGAGAGGACAGGAGACTTGGAAGGAGAGGACAATGGGGAAGAAGAACTGGTTTTCTGCTCAGAAAGGGATGACACACTGGGAGAGCTAGCTAAGGGCCCTGATGAAGATGACCCTGGGGACAGAGCCAATGGCACTGTACTTAATACTTGCACTGCGGGCAGAGGGGCTTCCAACAGCTTTACAGTGTTCTCGGAGACAGGCAAAACAGCAGGCGACTCGGACAGTCCATCTGCCAGGATAGGCTGGGAGGCAGGGCCAGTGGGGTCATGGCCACCCCGAGGTTCAAAATAGAGGTCTTCCTTGGCTTCAAGCCCCGTTACAATGCTTTGGTCGTCCAGCCCCTCATCAAGATACTCCCTGAACTCCTCCTCCTCTTCCTCCTCTTCCTCCCCAGATGCCGAGAAGTGGATGGCGATAGTGTCTCGGGACACGGACCTCTGCACATGCACTCTGGGGGCTGATGGTTTTGGCATGTCAATGGCTTTTTCGGCATGGCGCCCATTCAGACTTGTCATTGCCAGCTTCACAAGGGCTTAGGCTCTGTAAAAACATCAAGAAAACTGAAGTCAGAAAGTGGTTTCTCCCCAGGAGACAGTATGTGCAGATAGGAGCACAGACGAAGTTCACTTCTAAACAATGATTATGCTTTTACTTGGCAGATGGCCACTGCTTTTCACTTGAGCAGGTTTAATGGTTTAATTTTCACCAGCCACATTCCAGTTAGGCATTCTCTTTTATGAGCAAACTACAAACCAGTGTTAAAAAATGCCATACAATCTGTCTTACTTCACATCATCTGAGTAATTGTTTCCTCCCTCTTAACTGGCTCATTTTTATCAGCGATTCCATATTTCAAGGCTTGAAATACCTGCACAATAGATGTTACCAGCATTACTTCAGAAGATCAGCAGGATAAAATGTAGCATCTTGGTGATTTTGAGAATCTTGGAACAAAAATTTCACCAGAGGTTTTCTAGCTATAAAAAGCTAACCCACCCTAACTGGTTTGACTCAGTGGATAGAGCCTCGACCTGCGGAGTGAAGGGTCCCAGGTTCGATTCCAGTCAAGGGCACATGCCCGGGTTGTGGGCTTGATCCCACTGTAGGGCGTGTAAGAGGCAGCCGATCATTGATTCTCTCTCATAATTGGTGTTTCTATCTCTCTCTCCCTTTCTCTTCCTCTCTGAAATCAATTAAAAATATATTTAAAAAAAGAAAAAAAAAGAAAGCTAACCCAGAGGGGTTATTGCTTCCACTGAAATTTTCACAGCAATCTTAACAATTACTTGGCTCTATCTCCCACCAACATATCCTATCTTGCCAATGCAAGTAATTAGCGAAGTACCCCAGATTTGAAAGGAAAATCTGTAAACTAATTACTATAACCTGTGGGCTTCTTTATTCTCCAAATGGCAGGTACCACAAGGCCAGAGTATTTAGGCAGCCATGAAGACATGGCTGTGTCCTGAGGCTTCAGGAACAAGCAAACAATTTAAACTGAATCCAAGATTCTACAGAGAACTCTCCTAAGGGCTATGGCGACAGACAAGGAGGCTATGCTTTCTGGAGCTAAGTAGCTAGCTGTAGAGAAGAGAGACACCTGAAAGGCTGGGCAGCAAAACATAAGACACCAAGTCCACACTGACATCTAGTATATTACCTTTCTTCCTATTCACTTAAGGCCCATTTATTTGGCACCAGGCTTCCTAATAGACCCTACAAAGTTGAAATTAACACCACAATCTGGAAAGAGATCCTGTCAAAAAAGCTAAAATACACTTGAGTGGACTTCAGGCATTCTGAAGAGGGTGAGATTAGTGTGGGAGGTAGGACATTTGCTCAGCCTTTTAAACTGCTGTGTAGGTTGTGGTGGAATGGGCATGATGAGAAAGAAGGGTCAAAAAGACATGAAAGATGAGTGCAGGCATGAAGATGAGCATGGGCATGGTGTGTCCTGGCACCTGAGTCTATTCTCTACCTCCAGGGTGGAAAGTGGGTGTTGGGGAGCAGTGGAAAACCATCAGTACAAGAGAGGCATCCTAGGAGAGTAGAAAGAACAGTTTTGGGATCAGGAAATAGGGCTTCTGATACTTGCTCCCTTTCCAGCTGACTCTGTGGGACCTTAAAAAAGCCAAGACCTCTTTGGGTCTCAGAATCTTCCTTTGTAAAATGGGGGATCAGCAGTCCTTTCCATACCAACCCTACATGTTTACATTTACAGGTGGTTGCTCACAATACAACATAAGACACTTATACAAGTAATATACCATAGACCAGTGATTTTCAACCAGTGTGCCTCACAAATTTTTAAAACATGCAATACCTAACTATTTAGTCAGGGACACTGACCTCTTTTCCCTTAGATTGTCAAATTAGAAAATTACAACAGCCAATACAACAACAGCCATTGATGTGAATGAATCAAAATTATACCTATTTTTTTTTTTGGTCAGAAATTCTGGTGTGCCACAGAATTTTATCTTTATTTATTTTTTTGCCACAGAATTTTAGTAATTAGTTTGTGTGCCATGAGATGAAAAATATAAAATGCTGCCACAATCAACATCATAGTGCTTGCTTATTTCTTTCATTTGAAGAACGTCTACATTTAAGTTTTATGCTAAATATTCATGTTCAAAAAGCTGGCAACAGATACTACTGACAAGAGAAAAGGTAAATGGGGGACAGAAAACAGTGATCCTGAATCAGTATAAATAATCTAACAATGAGAAGAACTGCAGTTCAAAGCCCAAGCATCACAAGGACACATCTGAACTGCACATTCTCAATATTAATGCTTCAGAGAAATTACTTTCATAAAAACTTTCCAAAAGAGTTTTGCCCACACTCATTCATGACCCTCAGGCTCTCCTATCCACACTGGATCCAGGAAAAGGGACTGATCTCTACCCATCAGACAAAGCAATTTAAATCCAGGAGCTGATGGCTGCGAGAAAAGAAGACTCCAATAGCTTTACAGAACACTGTAAAGCTAGAAAGACAAGGCAATCCTTCCCTGTTATTCTTAAGCCAATGGATGTGTGGGCTTAGTAAGAAGAAAAATACCAAGTGCAACACATATTTTTCATTTTACTGTCACCTAGTTTTATACGGGTAATTTAAAAAGAAAATTATAGAGGTAATTTAAAAAGAAAGGTTGGTACTTGATAATTCTCAGTAGGTTGAAAAATAAGGGTTAAATTGCCTTAATAACATAAAGGGTGATCTGTAAGGCTCTGTAGTTCTGAGGCTGTTTCATAGGTAGTAATGGCTGCAAGTGAAGATGGCTGTGGGCACAGGTACAAAATCAGAGAGCACAATTTTGGGGGTTGAACAGTATGAGTTGGTCCTATGAGGGGGGAAATGCTATTTAGAGCCAAATTCTCTCTGCGCCTTAGCCTCAGTCAGATATGTTTCTGGAAGCAGGAGATCTCAAACTGTTATGCTGATGGGTCTTTCCTAAGGTCTTGACTGTAATTCCCCATTAAAGTTACTATGCCTCCTAAAGACATTCTTTGCTCTCACTAAGACTAAGAAAACCTCCAACAAGGGTTTCTCTCCCCAGCACTAATGCAGGATCTATCCAGTCCAAACACAGGAACAATCAATGCCTACCATTTAACCTGAACTAGTAAAAAACAAGGCCTCAAACATGAAGCTAACAGCCAGATGCCCTCCCTATCATGAATTCCAACAAGGCTACCAATCTCAGAAGAGGTGGAGTTAGAATACCAAACATCTATGAAATTTATTTTATTTCTAGTCACTCAAAAAGGTTATTATCATTAATTAGGCAATGAAAAAACCAATCAACAATAAATCACACTGTACAATGAAAAACGAAGAGCTATTTCAAGACTCAAATTGGTATTTATTGACTCAGATATAATATCCTCTGAATTAGGCAAAATTTTAGTGTGTGTTTTTTTAGGGGGGGGGGCTAATTTTCTATTAATAACTGTCCTTCCTACCTCCAGCTGTATTTGAAACAATTCAATCCTGGGGTCCTACAGAGCCATAAAAAGAGAAAGCAGTTCCCTCCAGACTGTTCACTTATCACCAACTCAACTACTTGGTCCTTCTACTTTAGAACAAATACTAATGTATCCATTATTATCATCATTATTAATTTCTAATTAATATACTAAATTAGAGGAAGTGCTGGAGGAAGAAAGAGGGGAGAGGGAAGGAAACAATTTTAATTGAAAATTAAAATACAGGCATACCTTGTTTTATTGCGCTTTGCTTTATTGCCCATCACAAGTGTCGTATTTTTTTTTTTTTTTTACAAACTGAAGACAAGACCCTCCATCAGCAAAAAGACTATTAATTGCTTTATTGCGAGGAATCCAAGATGGCGGCGTAGGTAAACACCTAAACTGCTGCCTCCTACAACAATTTAAACTGCAACTAAAAGACAAAACGTCTATCACCAGAACCACGGGAAAGCTGGCTGAGTGGAAGTTCTACAACTAGAAGGAAAGAGAAAAGAGCATTGAGACGTGCACCAGCGCTGAAAAGCTGAGGTACGGAGGCGCCTGATCTGGGCTGGCTGCGGGCGACTGGGTGCGTTGCTTTTTTCAACCCCAACGGAGACAAGCCCCCGATTACTCTGAAATCCAGTCTCTGGGGAGACGCGGGGGACCCAAACTCCTACGGGGAGAAGCTGGACTGTCTGCCAGAGAGGGTGGCTTGCTTGCAGAACTGCGCGCAGGAATAATTGTTTACGGCACTGGGGCACGGGACTCGCGGATGCCGTTGGAGACTCAGAGCCGGCTAACTAGCAGCCATTGCTGTTTGCCACGCCCTAACCTAGTGACACCCTGAGGCCCTGCCCTACAAACCCACCCAAGCTCCAAGCAGCTCAATTAGCATAAGAAAGGCCTGCCCTATCACAGCTTAACCTAGCAAACTTGCAGCCTGGGTCAGACAGCTCCAAAACCTCCAAACCCCAAGCAAAGAGGAGAAAACTGTAGCTCTCACTGTAGCTCCTGCTGAGTGGCCTCAGACAGTAGCTGACCTGCACCCCATTGGAGATCCAGAAGCCAGTGTACCTAGTGGTCAGTGTGAGACACCAGATTTCAACTCCTCACATCCATAAGTGACACATTCAAGAGGCAGACTCAGTGAGCACCAAAGCCTCACTGAAACAAGTCCTGCCCCATAAGCGTGTCTTCAGCACAGCAGTCCTTCCATTATAGACACAGGGAGTGCTCACAGCTAATTGGCCTGGAGGTCAATTCCTCCCAGCGTAACAACAGCAATTAAGGCTTAACTGCACCAAGACTTTGCACTCAGCCCACAAAGGGGTGTACCAAGAGCGTCCACATCAGGAGATTGGGGAGGCTGAGCTACTGCCCCCTATAGGTCACCTACCACACAAAGCCACTCCATCAACACAGGGAAGCAGCCAAAATGCAGAAACAAAGAAACATGTCACGAATAAAAGAAACGGAGGAAAGCAAACTACTGGATGACATAGAGTTCAGAACCACATGTATAAGGTTACTCAAGAATCTTCTAAAAACCGCTGAGAAACTTGATAACACTTCTGAGGAGCTTAGTGAGACCTTCAAGGACCTTAATGAGAATGCCAAAAAAATGGAAAAGGACCAGTCAGAAATGAAGCATACACTGTCTAAAATAAATATACAGAAACTCAACTGTAGATCAACGTACCCCAAGAATCAAACCAAAGATCTGAAATATGTGGAAACAAAAAATATCCAACCAGAAAAACAAAAAGAAAAAAGAATCCAAAAATATGAAGATAGTGTAAGGAACCTCTGGGACAACTTCAAGCGAACCAACATCCGAATTTTTGGGGTGCCAGAAGAAGGGAGACAGCAAAATATTGAAAACCTATTAGAAGAAATAATGACAGAAAACTTTCCCTACCTGGTGAAAGAAATAGACTTACAAGTTCAGGAAGCGCACAGAACCCCATACAAGAGGAATCCAAAGAGGACCACACCAAGACACATCATAATTAAAATGCCAAGGGCAAAAGACAAAGAGAGAATATTAAAAGCAGCAAGAGAAAAACAGTTAATTACCTACAAGAGAGTACCCATACGACTGTCAGCTGATTTCTCAACAGAAACTATGCAGGCCAGAAGAGAGTGGCAAGAAATATTCAAAGTGATGAACAGCAAGAACCTACAACCAAGATTACTCTACCCAGCAAAGCTATCATTCAGAGTTGAAGGTCAGATAAAGAGCTTCACAGACAAGAGAAAGCTAAAGGAGTTCATCACCACCAAACCAGGATTACACGAAATGCTGAAGGGTATCCTTTAAGAAGAGGAAGAAGAAGAAAAAGATAAAGACAAAAATTATGAACAACAAAATGACATCAAACACATACCTACCAACAAGTGAATCTAAAAATCAAGTGAATGAAAAATCTGAAGAACAGAATGGACTGGTGAATATAATAGAATCAGGGACATAGAAAGGGAGTGGACTGATGATTCTCAGGGGAAGCAGGTGTGAGGGGTGCGGGAAGAGATTGGACAAAAATCTTACTCCTAAAGATGAAGACAGTGGCGGGGGGTAAGGGCATGGGGTGGGGTGGGGAATCAGGTGGAGGGGAGCTATGGGGAAAAATAAAAGAGGAACACCTGTAATAATCTGAACAATAAAGATTTATTAAAAAAAAAAAGAAAAAAATTGCTTTATTTCAATACTCCCTTTATTATAATGGTCTGGAACCAAACTTGAAATATCTCCAAAGTATTCCTGCCTGTAGTCTCAATATAGAAAGTACAGTAATATATCCTATATAATAAAAGCCAAATATGCAAATCGACCGAACGGCAGAAGGACTGGTCACTATGATGCACACTGACCACCAGGGGACAGATGCATAACACAGGAGCTGCCCCCAGCCAAGGTGGGTGCTGGTGCTGCCCCTCTCCCCTCATCGCCCCTGTTGAGAGGCCATTGGAGGCGGTGGGGGGCAGGGCCAATGAGTGGGCAGCACCAGGCCCACCAAGATGGATGCCAGTGGGCTCCCCCCCAGCCCCCGCTGGTTGCCCCACAGATCGGCCCTATCGCCGGCCAGGCCTAGGGACCCTACCCATGCATGAATTTCATGCATCGGGCCTCTAGTAGCATCATAAGAGGCAAGCCTGGTTTGGAATATGCCTCATTTCTCAGAATTATCACAAATCTTTCAAACCAATTATTAAAATTCGTTGTCTTTGTAAAGTTCTGCCTGTTAAATATCTGTGGCCTCTGCACAAGCTTGCACTTGAACATATGATGTATGAGTACCATCATTAGCATGGCCTGTGAGAGTCAATAGTTTTCATTTAAAAATTTCTTTTGGCAGAGGAAAAGAGGCAAGCCACATTGTATTGCAGAGGATGTCTTAAAACCTCGTGTGTGTGTGTGTGTGTGTGTGTGTGTGTGTGTGTGTGTATTTTAATCCTCACTAGAGGATATGTTATTGATTTTAGAGAGAGGAGGAGGGAGGTAAGGAGGGAGGAGAGGGAGAGAAGGGGGGAGGAAAGGAAACATCAATTGGTTACCTTCCCCTAGTGGCCCCAGGGATGGAACCTACAACCTAGGTATGTGCCCTGGCCATGAATCAAACTTGCAAACCTTTTGGTATACAGGAGGACACTAATCAGCTGAGCCACAACAGCCAGAGCACTTATCTATGCATTTTAAAATAGGAATTGGTGTTATAAAAAGTAGGGAAGAGGCCTTCAAGACTCCATTTTTTCACCTTGATGCTAGAAAGAAACAGAGAATCTGGTCAAAACCAACCATGGTAGGAAGGTCTGATTTAGCCTAAAAATCTCAAATATATCTTAGCAGCTATCCTTTGATTCATTTAAATTCAATGCAGCAGCTGAAAATTGCCAATAGCCATTCTAATCTGTTAATCCTTCACCTCCAAAAACAAAAATCAATATTCACATTGTGGATAATGAACTAGCTCTGGCCTTAGTTGAGAGAGAGAGAGAGAGAAAGAGAGAGAGAGAGAGAGAGAGAGAGACAGAGAGAGAGAGAGAGAGAGAGAGAACAAGAAAATTACTCTACTTCCAATGTAGGCAATCCTCCCAAGGCACTTAGGCCTTGATTGTTAGCAACTTGGAACTCCTTTTCCATTAGTAGGTTCCCTCAAAGTCTCTTCCAGGCCAGCAGGGGCCTGCAATGCAAACAACACAACACAGGGTTTACACCTCTAGTAAACAACAGGTCCACCCCTTCAGCCACCGCTCAAACTTTTACCTGCCAAGAGGAAGGCCCACCTGGGAAGAGTGCTACATTCCCTGAAGGGAAAAGGTGTTCAAAAGCACAACACAGCCCTAGCTGGTTTAGCTCAGTGGATAGAGTGTTGGCCTCCGGACTGAAGGGTCCCGATTCCAGCGAAAGGCACATGCCGGTTGCGGGCTCAATCCCCAGTGGGGAGTGTGCAGCTGATCAATGATTCCCATCATTGTTGTTTCTATCTCTCTCTCCCTCTCCCTTCCTCTCTGAAATCAATAAAGAAATATATATACATATATATACATACACACACACACACATATATTTTAAAGCACAACACAATTATAATTTTGCTTTATAAATTGCTAGATGGTTCTAATAATGAAATCCAAGTTCAGTTCACAGTAACTCATTTAAAGCCAGGTCATGCCTCCCTCACAACCGCAGAGGCCTAAGGAGTTTTACAAAAATAATGCCAGTGCCATCCACTGGGTCAGTGATCGGCAAACCGCGGCTTGCGAGTCACATGCGGCTCTTTGGCCCCTTGAGTGTAGCTCTTCCACAAAATACCACAGCCTGGGCGAGTCTATTTTGAAGAAGTGGTGTTAGAAGAAGTTTAAGTTTTAAAAATTTGGTTCTCAAAAGAAATTTTAATCGTTGTGCTGTTGATATTTTACTCTATTGACTAATGAGTTTGCCGACCACTGCACTGGGGAACTCAAGGAGACAACAGATGGACATCATTATAATGCCATCTATATGAAAGCAAAAAACCCCTATGGCAATGAAAACTCAGGACAAGTACGCCCAAATCAGATAATGCTAATCAAGTAAAGAAGTCTGGGAATTTTTAATTTTTTTAGCAGAAAAGTCATATGACAGGGGGAAGAGATGTGGAGAAAAGAATATTGCAGATATCTGAAACAGCAGCACAGGCAAAGGCACTGAGATGGGAACAAGTCAATCAAATCAGAACAAGCGGCTCACAAAACAATGAGTTTAACTACAGCTGGGGAGTGCAGGAGGAAGATTAATATTTGAGTTTAAGGGGCAGGGAATCAACTTGTAGTTTAAAATCTTTAAAGGTTAATGCCCTGGCTGGCTTGGCTCAGTGGATAGAGCATCGGCCTACGGACTGAAGGGTCCCAGGTTCGATTCCAGCTGGGGGCACACGCCTGGGTTGCGGGTTCGATCCCCAGTAGGGGGTGTGCAGGAGGCAACTAATCAGTGATTCTCATCATTGATGTTTCTATCTCTCTCTCCTTCTCCCTTCCTCTCTGAAATCAATAAAGAAATATATATTTTTAAAAAAATCTTTAAAGGTTAAGTACTTGTTTGGGTTTACATATATTTAAATCTTAAGAACCAGAACCAGGTTCCTGAGAAGTTTGAAAATTGTGTGTAAACATTTGATTCAGATGAGTGAATGCCTGGAACCAGGGCCGGGGATCAAGCCACAACTGGTACGTGCCCTTGACTGGAATCAAACCCAGAACCTTCAGTCCGCAGGTTAATGCTCTATCCACTGAGCCAAACCAGCTAGGGCCATATTTATAATTTTAAAACTGTCTTGCCAATTTGTCCAATTTATTAATTTACATTCCTACCACCTGTGCATAAAGTGTTCATCTTGAACCCTTGTCAAAACTGAACATTATTTTTAACTAGAGGCCCGGTGCACGCAATTCGTGCAGGGGAGGGTTGTTTCCTCAGCCTGGCATGCACCCTCTTGCAATCTGGGACTTCTGGCTCTTAACCACTTGCTTGCCTGCCTGCCTTATCACCCCTAACCCCTCTGCCTGCCTGCCTGATTGTTCCTAACCACTCACCTGCCTGCCTGATCACCCTTAACTGCTCACCTGCCTACCTGATCACCCCTAACTGCCTCATTGCCCCTAACCACTCTGCCTGCCTGCCTGCCTGCCTGATCACCCCTAACTGCTCGCCTGCCTACCTGATCACCCCTAACTGCCTCTGCCTTGGCCCCCGCTGCCCCACTTCATCCAGAAAGTTGTCCAGAAGGACGTCTGGAATGAAGTCTGGAAGGTCGTTTGGCTGTTCGGTCTAATTAGCATATTACACTTTTATTGTTATAGATTACTGCCCATCTGGTGCATGAGGAAATGGCACGTCAATACTTTGATAATCATTTCAAGTTTTTCCCTATCAGTTTCTCTTCTTCTGTTAATTTGCCATTTATATTTCTTGCTCAAGGGTTTTTCTTAATCACTGTATATATCATGGATAGTTTACACTTTCTCTACTGTTGTGTTGCGAATATTCTTTCCCATTTCTGGGCAATGCTCTTGGTAGTAGAATCAGTCACTGAAAGTACATACCAAGTGAAGCCATGTGACAACAGGTGCAGGGGCTCCGAGGACCAAGACCCTCACATGACAGTGATGGAGCTCATCCATTTCACCTCCCTAAGCCTTGGGTCTTTCACTGTAAATTCTAAATTCTCTAAGTCTGTGATTCTATGATTCAGTTTCAATGGAACAGAACCTACTTAGAGTCCCACTTTTCCGTTTTGCACCAGAGAAATTCTTGGCAACTGCTCAAGTCAAGCAAAGGAAAACAGAGTGCACTTGAACTGATTAATGTGCCAAAGGCAATTAAGTCAAAATATTTTTCTAATAATATTGAAACAGTTTGTCTCACATTAACAATTACTACCTTCCCGACTTGTCTTGCTTATTTAACCCAGCTGTAGAAACAGCCCTTACTTCTGGTCACAGGTGTCTTCTAATGACAGAATCAACTAAGAATGAGATGCAGAGATAATCAGCACTTGTCTGTGCTGTGGCAACAGAAAACAGGTCTAAATCCTCCTCAAGAATCCCAAATCCCTCCCCCATTGCTAAACTATACAAAATATAACTCCTGCTCAGGAGTCCTCTGCTCTGGCTGTGTGATAAGGACAGAACTCCTACTGGGCTTTCTACCCCAACCCTTGTTCTTTCTTACTCCAATCAAAAATCACTCCAAGTACAGTCTCTTGGCTCCAACCTCTAGTGGATTCAAACTATACCATCTCCATGTTCCCACCACCTCACTTCTACAGTAGCCTGCAGAGCCTTCTAGCACACCTATCCTTAAGAAACACAACTACATTCTCTCTCTCTCTCTCTCTGTCACACACACACACACACACACACAATCCTCCTCCTACTCTACTTGGATTTTTTTTTTAAGGGGTAGGACAGCAAGGTAAGCAAAGAGCTGGTGTACTGTTCAATATCATACCACTATCTGTATTTTCAGACCAAACCACCATCTGTACCACCCTCTCTAAATCATTAGCACTGCTATCTATGTGAGACATCCATCCCCACTATGAGGCCCGAGTCACTACCATTGCCAGAGATCTCTATATCAGCTAGGGAGGGGATGACTGGGTTGGGAATTGTAGGAGGTCAAGCTGAGAGGCTGGAGTTGTTTAGGGGGAAAGCCTGGAGTTCAGTTCAAGCATCACTGACTTCATAGAGGATTCTAGGACTTGACAAGGCAGAGGAGAGAGGGGAAGGCATTTTTAAAATATATATATTTTTACTAATTTCAGATAGAAAGGGAGAAGAAGAGAGAGATAGAAACATCAATGATGAGAGAGAATCATTGATCGGCTATCTCCTGCACGCCCCACACTGGGGATCGAGCCCTCAACCCGGGCATGTGCCCTGATCAGGAATCAAACCGTGACCTCCTAGTTCATAGGTCGATGCTCGACCTCTGAGCCACACCGGCAGGGTGGGAAGGCATTTTCAATAACTAACCAGAATGTTGATCAGATGAGATACAGGAACATGATAGGTTTCTGAGCAAGAGTGAAATGTGTGTAAAGATACCTGCGACCAGAAGTAAGGGCTGTTTCTACATCTGGAATAAATAAGCAAATAGTTATAGAAAATGAATCTTCAAACAACAGTAGGTTGAGTTCTGAAAGTTCATCAGTAAGTCAACTGTTTGAAATTCAAAATTAATTTATCCTAAAAGAAAATAAATGGAAATAGGTTCCTAGGCCCACAGAAGTTATATAGTCCATACTATAACTTAACTATAGTACAAATGCACCTTTCCAACTACATGGAACCACCATTTAAAACATAACTAAAAAGAAAAACATTGTGAGTTTCTATGTTCAGATAATACCAGGATCCTAGGGCTTGTACACACTCTGGAAAAAGACAATTCTAGGGAACATGAAACCAAAGGCCCAGGGGGTAAACTGTGACACTTCTCATCCATCTGCCCCAACCAGACTTATAGAGTCTGAACTCCAATTTTCAATGCAGCCCAAATTCTGCTTTAATTCATGTGTGAAATTCTCTCATTCAATAGTAGCAAGACCCTGGAAAAGTACAGAGGAACTGGACCTGCCTGTTCCCAGACACACAGGAGCCCAGGTAGCAGTCAGAGGAACCTCTTCCTCCTAGACCAGTGGTAGGCAAACTCATTAGTCAACAGCCAAATGTCAACAGTACAACGATTGAAATTTCTTTTGAGAGCCAAATTTTTTAAACTTAAACTTCTTCTAACACCACTTCTTCAAAATAGATTCGCCCAGGCTGTGGTATTTTGTGGAAGAGCCACACTCAAGGGGCCAAAGAGCCGCATGCGGCTCACGAACCGCAGTTTGCCGACCACTGTCTAGACCACCCCATGCAGCAGAGGGACTGCTTCAGTGACTTCTAAGCATCACCACGCAAAAAGGCATGAGGAAGAACATGGGAAACTTTCTAATTTATCCAGAAAACAAAGCAGGGCACACAGATAACTTCTAATTATCATGCATAGGAACTTGGTGGCCACTCGCCAGTGGGGGTTAGGTTCTAAGGTCAAGGCAAAAAGCTATCTGTAGCCAAAATTATCCCCAAGAATATTTTCTTTTTTCAATTTTATGAGAATTTTATTTTTATTTATTAAAAACATGCTTGTGTATGTATATGTACATGAAAATACATTCAAATATTTGAGTACTTTAAATAATTTTGTATGTGACTTCATATGCTTGATAGAAAAGAATCATGAGTTTCCCACAAAGTACTTCCCACATGCTTCAGGTGACCTTGCATAGTCATTGTTGTGCCCATTCAAGTTTGAGAGACTTCAAGGCCAACTAAAGGATAGAACTAAAGGAAAGGCTGAATATGGGTTGGCCATATTCACACCACTCTGCCCACAGGAAGACTAACAAATCTCAAATGTGGATAGGAATTCTCAGGGACACCAGCTTGCTATACTCTATCTTGTTTTAATATTAAGACTTAATAAACATCAATTAATATGTCTGTTGCAAGGATTAAGGTGGAAGGCGGTTAGTTTTCTTAAAGGAGCTGAGAACTGGATGGGCCCCAATGGTGCACAGAAAAACTTGGTTAAGAACTCAAACATTAAACAGACCCAGCTTCAGATCCCAGTTTCACTGTTTACCAGCATGTGACCCTGTACAAGTTACAGCAAAAAGCCTTTTTTCCTTCATATGTAAATAAAATGAAGATAATAGTGCCTACAAGGACTGCTGGGAAAATAAAGAAATAACAGTTAGCAGATGTAAAGTTATTATTATCAGCATCAGCAGCAGGTGTGAGCACGTCTTTTTTATTTATGCCGACTTGACCAGAGTTGACCCCACAGCCATGTTATCTAGGATGAAACAGACAGCTTGTTTCTAGCCTTTTCTAATCCCCTAAACTAGATTGTCCTGACTGACTGTGGGTTTTGTTCAGGCACCTGTGACCATTAAGAATGTAAACAGAGGAGCAAAGTAGAACTATGGAAAGGTCTACACATTGTAATACGATATGAGAAAGGAGAACTTGTGGGCTGATGTGCATACGTCAAACATAATTACATAAAAGGAATGTACTATCAACAAGATCCTAGGTGGCTACAGGGACTAAGTAATAATAGTTGGTGCTTTACTGTGAGTTATCTTTGTTTGCTTTTAGAGTAAATCCGGTTAAAAGGATCATTTTAAAACTAAGGACACTAGATATGATCTACAGTTTTACCAACCTCTTTTTTCTGCCCTATGTTTCTAACAAATGATATTTAATAGTAATTGATTAATTCTGTTTATAATTTTTCCATTTCAATGCTGATCCAAATTTTACCTAACAATCTACATTAAAAGGTTCATAATAACATTATGAAATCAAATCACTACCATAGGTGTGATGATGATAATAAGCATAGCTAAGAAAGCAAGAAACAATCCAGTTGCTTTATTTTGACAGTCAAGGGCACTCACATTCAAGGTCAACCTCATTCTAAATGTAGTGAGCACATTAGTTTGAGGAATGAGACCTGATACCAACACTAGGAACAATGTCTAGAGTTAGACCAGTCAAGTCCCAGAAATTCTTATTATGTCACGCACAGCCAATCAGAACTTGGAATCAGCATGAAACCACAAAGACTTGCAATCCAAACAAAGACAAGGAAACTTGATGATGTGGATAGCTTTTGTGTCCTTATCCCAGGTAAATGTATAGTTTCTACTAAGCCTTTTGAAATGAAAATGTACCCCTGGCTCCATGGGTTCATTTGCAGATGCCAGGCTGGAACCACCATCCCAGGTCAGCTCTACCCAGCAGACTGCAGTGGGACAATTGATCAGCCAGCCTTAATCACTTTCTCAATCCTGGTTCTCAAAGGGCAGATGCATTTTGGAATTGGGTAGAGGGGAGTTGTACCAGATAATCCTACTGAACATCTGCACACAGATGACCCAGCCACTCCTCCCCATCTCAGGGCTTATCATCATTGAGGAGGGGAGACTGGAAGACATATTATTAGAAAAACATTCCCCAGTAATCACAGCCTGTGTGTGCACAGCGTGTCTCCCCCCACACCAGTCAATACCTCCCATGTAATTTTATCAACTTGGAATATCAGGAACATATTACACACACAGAGAGAAAATAAAAGGTGATAAAATCACCAGGAACTCAACTGGAGATACAGTACCAGCTATTCCTGGGCACTAGTTTACACCTACGTTAGTTAGAAGGCACTACTTAAGAGGCAATTGCTTTGTAAGAGGCTACTGTTCTATGCCTACAATAAAAAAAAAAAAAAAAAAAAAGGCCGATTTCCATCAAGGTCAATCAATCAACTACTTCAGCTATTTTAAGTGAGGAATCAGAGGTGGCCGGTGCTTCCATGGGCACAGGACACAATCGGAGTAGACTGAGTTCTGCTCCTGATCTTTGATACATGTGCCTGCATTGTTTCTGTGGTGGCCTCATCTCCTGCGCTGGTCCTGATGCCCACTCCAACCAGACCCAGGGTATAGGCCCCTGCCAAAGCCTCCATAGCTGCCCATTCCTGAAAGTCTGTTTCATTGCTATCTCAAGGCCCAAGCAGGACAGAAGGCAGAAATGAAAAGCAAGTGGGATAAAAAAGAAACTTGGATGCACAAAGAAACATGAGAAAAATTGTTTCCTGGTAGATCAGGGGAAATAAGCACAAATAGTATTCCATAACCAGTACACAGCATGGAACCAAACTGTCTAATTCTGGAGGCACCATAAGCCTGATGGCCGTACTGGGGCTCTATTGATGTTTCAAAGACACAGAGGCTATGAAGTTATCTTAATGTTTTTCTGTTCCCAGGTCCAATAATTGCCTAACGGCAGTGTCCTGCCCTTTCCAGATGATTAGTGCTGAGTTTGTTGGTAGGTTTTTTCTTCTTCTAGTTTACATGGGTCCTCAGAGAGTATTCTCTGCCAAAGCAAAACACCAAAACAGGAGAACTTTCTGTCCATCCACCTACAATTAGGATCCCATTAAATCCCACTCAGATGACACCCAAAAGTGCCTTGCCTGGCACTGCTGAAGTGACCCAGGAAGAGCCCCAACTCAGGAGCAGACCAGATTTTCTGGTCTGTCAAATGAGGGTCATGATGGTAAAAGCCCACCCCTTAGATTATTGGGACAAAGGAAAAAAATGGGATAGCACTTCATAAATTGTAAAGTTTGGACACTAACCACATAGAAAGCCTATCTAATAAAAGAGTAATATGCAAATTGACCATCACTCCAACACACAAGATGGCTGCCCCCATGTGGACACAAGATGGCCAGCAGGGGAGGGCAGTTGGGAGGGACCAGGCCTCCAAGGGAGGGCAGTTGGGGGTGATCAAGCCTGCAGGGGAGGGCAGTTAGGGGTGACCAGGTCGGCAGAGGAGGGAAGGTGGGGGCGACCGGGCCTGCAGGGAAGGGCAGTTTGGGGGGACCCAGGCCTTCAGGGGAGAGCAATTGGGGAGGACCAGGCCTGCAGGGGAGGGCAGTTAGGGGTGAGCAGGCCTACAGGGAAGGGCAGTTAGGGGCAATCAGGCTGGCAGGGGAGCAATTAGGCATCAATCAGGCTAGCAGGGGAGTGGTTAGGGGGTGATCAGGCTGGCAGGAAGAAGTGGTTAGGGACAATCAGGAAGGTAGGCAGGTGAGCAGTTGGGAGCCAGCAGTCCTGGATTGTGAGAGAGATGTCTGACTGCCCACCTGGATCGGGCCTAAATGGGCAGTCGGACATCCCTCGAGGGGTCCCAGATTGGAGAGGGTGCAGGCTGGGCTAAAAGACACATTCTCCCCGCCCCCCGCCCTGTGCACGAGTTTCGTGCACTGGGCCTCTAGTGTTGTTATACTATTGCTCTCTCCCCATGGATATGATGGAGTAAAGTACACCAAGGGTCTTTTTCACAAAAGACCCTATGTTTGGAGTTATTTTTTTAAAATAAAGTTGTAACACGGTTAGTCTTTTCTTGAGAAAATATAGAGTTTTTTTCTTCTAAAACCTTTATAACAGCAATTTAAATGTCCATGGTAAAGAACATTATTTATGTACTAAGCAGCAATTATTTCTTGGAAGAAAGGAGGGCCAGGGGCCATAGACACAGTCAGACACAGTTCTAATTTGTGAGGGTACATCATCAAGATTCTGAACCAGACCTCTAAGTGCTTTACCAACAGTATCTCACTTAAGTCTAACAACACTGTGAGGTAGGTACTATCATTATTTCCACATTTTACAGATGAGGAAAAAGACTAAAAGTGGTTTAGGCAACCACCAAGGTAACAAAACTACTAACTAGCAGATCCAGGAATCCTGCTCCAAGGCATGATCTTCACCACTGTACTACACTGTCTCATTCAGATATTTTTATGGATAAATCAATCCAGAGCCAACAGAAGCTTTCTACAGATCCCTGTACTCCAATAAAGAGTTCATCCATTCAACATTTATTGAGCACTGGCTGCCTGCCAAGCCTATCACTGAAAGACAGAGATCTTCACCCTTTCTAGGGGGAGCATCAATTCTAAAAGGATCTTGACCCTAAAGACAACTCAGGAAAGCACTGAAAGTATTTTTAAAAAGTTGTAGTAATTCATAGAACAGGCTAAAAATACTTTAGTCTCTGTACTGTTAACCGCCCCCCATCCCCTAAAAGTCTGCTTGGGATAACCATCAACCTATTAAGGCAATATGTTCCATATTTTGAAGACTTTTTCATAGCATAGCAAACCACAGTGTACAGCAAAAAAAAAAAAAAAAAAAAAATCCAGGCCCTTATCAGTCCTCAGTACTGCCTATCCTAGCCCACCTCTAATCCACTGCTATATAGAAGCAAATGTTCTATTGCATGAATTAAAATCATAGAAAAACAAAATATTGCACATCCCTTTTTGTGTGCATATAGGAATATACTTCCATCTCTAGGGAAGTCGGTTACAATTAGCTGGGACTTCACTGAGATACTAGCAGAGGCTACATTAGATGAGGCTTCCTGGGAGGCTCCATCTGTAGCAAATGTAGCATATTATTGATTATCTGGTGACTTTACTGATGTCTCTGTCTTCCCTTTTATACTGTCTGTCTCAGGCAGTTGCCACCATAGATTTTCCTATGTAAACTATTCCACAAAATATTAATGTAAATGTCTTAAGGTACTACCAGACAGAAATTAACTTCAAAAATGACACCTACTGTCAGATGGGTACTAGACTTAACAGGGTGGTCACTTCGTATGTATATAAATATCTAATCACTATGTCGTACACTTGAAACTCACATAAAATTGTATTGTCAACTGTAACTGAAAAATAAATTAAAAAATAACACCTAGTTAAAGACAAACTCTTATTTCCCCCTCAATGTATACTGTATATAAAACAAGTATTTGGAGTTGATTATAGCTATAAGGCTCTCTTAATTTCACAAAATTATGCACTGTTACAGACCTGTTTGTACATTTTACTGTATGCCAAACCTTTCTAGTTGAACACATGGAATATCAGAGGTCATGATTTAATATTTCATACTTGTCATTTGTAACCTGTGTTACAATTCACAAAGCAGCACAGTACTTGAGTAGCCCTCAGGGAGCTCCAAGCGGGATTGAGGGGACAAGACAATCAAATAATCAATGCAAGAACATAAAGGGCATCAAGAGATCATAGCCAGAGGGAGACCTGATCAGTTTGAGCGTCAGTCATGGAAATGTCCCTGGAACAAATGGGAATTGGGCTGATATCTCAAGGATGAGTCAACGTTAACTAAGGAGTGGTAACATGGGAAGTCCAGAAGAGACAAGGGACCTGAGGCAGAAGCATAGCCTAATAGAAGAATTTAAAGAATCCCCTTGGATGTGGTATAGTGTACACAACATGAGATGGGAGAGATGGGCAGGGACCAGGTCATGCAGGTTCTTAAAAGCCACATTGAGGAATTTGTCTTTATCCCAAGAGCAATGAGGAACTGAAGGGTTATTGTATGTGGTCTAGAAGCAGCAATGAAGGTGATCAGATGAACATTCCGAAAAACTCACTCTGGCTGCAGTGTGAAATCAGACTGGAAAAAGGCAAGAAGGTTCAGAAAGTCAATTAGACTCTTACAACATTTTAGATGAGAGACAATGGTAACCCAAACAAGGGAAGTGGCTGTGGAAAGGAAAGGAAAGGCTTGAGATAGAGTTAGATATGAAATGTATGGGACTTGGAGGGTAGGATCTGGAGTGAGGAAGAAGGTGCTCTAAGGAAAAACCACGTCTGGGAATAAGAGGAGGAACGGGTTTAGGGGGAATGTAGTAGGTTCAGTTTCAAATATCTTAGAGCCAAACACTTGGTGACCTTCAAGGGGGGGATGTCAGAAAGGTGTTGAAAAATCTGGTTCAGTAACTGATACTATTACATATCCACCCAGACAGGAGACTAATGGTTTCTTACAAAAAACCTAAAGCCAATAGAAAGAGAACTTGTTGGATGATGGTGTTTTCTTATAGTCAGGAACATCTAACAATACTGTGCAAGAAACATATATAATAATACGATTTCAGAAATGTCTGCATAAGTTCAACTTTTTGGAATATATCTTTCAAGAGAAATTTAATTTCATCTACTATTCTACATACACACAAAAAAATCCTTCAAACATTAGCATCCTAATTTAAACTAGCAACCAACAAGAAACTTCAAAATGGAGAAAGAAAAATAATTGTTTCCTAAAATGAGCAGTGAGGGGTGTTTGCATCACCCAACAGCTCACGTAGTGTGCACTAATTTACTAAAAATTTTGAGTTAAAAAAAGTGTTCACTTTGATTGAATATTTATGTCCCAGGTACATCAATACCCTCTTTATTTAATCCTCATGGCCCTCCAAGGTAGGAATTGTGTTTCTATTCCCCAAGAGAAGTAAAGATACTTGCCTAAGGCATCGTAACCAGTAAGGGCAGAAATGGAACAAACAAGTCTAGGCAACTCCCTTTACCAATCAATGCCCAAAATCAGAATGGGAAGAAACAGCTATTTCCCTGCTTCCAATCTTCCATTATATAAACATCTGATATGCTAGAGGGATATACAGTTTAACCTTCCTCTATAGAGATATAGGCACACACATACACATACACACATAAACACACACAAGTATGTGTATAAAGCTCTCTGTCAACATGTTTTAAAGTCTATTAACTCTCCAGGTACCTTAGCAGAACTTCTCAAGTTGGTACTACATGCCCACGGCCCAGTCCATGACACCCTGCATAGATTCAGGTAGGCTGCTGGCTCATATCAAGCAAAACGGCTGAGGTGACACTGAAGAGGAGGAAGGCGGAGCTGGAGATACATAGGAAAGAAGGGAACAAGAAGCAGGTGGCCTCAGGCAGATGAGGTAGGCGCCAGATAGGGTGGAAAGGACAGGCATTTCCAACTTGCACACACACTGGGAGCATAGTCCAGCTCTGCCCCTCCCCAGCTGTGTGACCTCAGGCAAATTATATGATCTTTATGAGCTTGAGAAAGATTTTAATCTACAAAATGAGAAAAATAAATCCTGCTACCTCAGAGCATCTGTGTGGGGTGAAAGGAGTTCTACACAAGTCCCTGTACAGGCTTCCCCTTGTATGATTGGTCCCCCTTCCTTCCTTGACGGGTACAGAGTCAGTTTCCTGGTCTGCAAAGGGACAGCAATAACAATAGGATGTCATGAGGACTGAAGAAAGATGTATGGCAATGGGTCTGTCAATTGCAGCCCTATACAAATACTGGTTATTAACATACCCTGGGACTATGGGGTAAAGGCAATAACTGCAGGGCTGATTAACAAGTCACATGTGTGTAAAATGTTTTGAACAGTGGCAGCATCAATGGCAGAGGTATACTGCTTCCTAAGAGATCATTTTATAATTTTGAAATTCATGCTTAAAAATTACATTCAGAAAAATATAACTTGGGCCAACAGCTGCAGTCCTTCACCCTGTACCCAGGCCCCAGAATTCTGGGACTTGAGTCTGAGCTGAGGTCAGCTGGCCTCTGTATGTGGTGACCATTCCAGGGAAAGCATTCAGGTTGTCAGACCTGTGGAGTGACTGGTGAAGGAGGTTCATGCATTTTAAAGACTGGGCATGCATGCTATCAGTAAGCTAGGTTTAGGGGCCCAGCTGGAAACCAACCTGGAGAGCAGGGAGATGCTCAGTCTGCTCTGAAGCACTGCCAAGAGGCCAGCAACTTCATCTCTCCTGTTCTTGCCGCAGGAAAACTGACAGTAAGAAAAAAAGGGCACTGAACCAGATAAGGCCGGATCACTCTCTCAAAAAGTCACTGACACCAAAGTCTGACTCCTCAAAAGGTCCTTCAAATTAATCAGTCAAAAATTTCTGCAAAGAAGCACCACTGAATTCCATGGTCCCAAAGACGATTATTAGTCCCCATAAGTTGGTGTAGTAAAAATAATGGGAAGACTCAGCCCAAATGTCTCCCCCTCAGAAAACCCTCATGACCGCCTATCTTAAAAGAACAGCCCCCTCATCCCCTTTTTCTCTTTATTTTTCAGAACAATATCACACCTGACATTGTGTTATATGACTACTTACTTGTTGCCTGTCGCCCCATAGTTATTTGCTTTATGTAGGCAGAACTTCATTTATTAACTGCTGTGTCCTCAATGTTCTACAGAATAGGCACTTAAATATTTACTGGTTGAGAGAATGAATAAACACTACACATACTGGAAATATTGGAGGGACCACTTTGTAAAGTATATGATTGTCTAACCACTATGCTGTACACCTTAAACTAATACAAAACCTTGCATCTTACTATTTTAAATGAAGGGTTCTTAACATTTACATGCATGCAAAATTTGTCTGTGTGTACATGTGTATTTTCTGAGGAGAGAATTCATAGTGTTCAGAGACTCAAAGAGGTGTATGTCCCAAAAGAAATTAAAACACCACTCTTAAGGGCTGCAGGACTTTCTCCTTTGAGATATTTCAGGAAACCAAAGTTTCTCAGAGCCGCCCCTGGTGAACAAGGTTTCAAGTTGAGAATTGTTTGCGATCAAACATTTTTTCCCAGAACAAATACTAGGAAGCCAGAGTACTAGCTGGCACATTCCTTCTGTGGGTGTGGATCCCTCACTTTTATAGGGTGCCCAACAACAACCTGCTGGACCTCGCGGCTATGCAGTCCCTGAAATCAAGATGGCAAGTCAGTGAGATCTGCACTTAGGACGTTGGTTCCTGGATTTGCTTTGGATTCACTTTGGATTCATGGATGTTGGCAATTCCACAGCAAGACTTTGATACTTCATAATGAGTTACTATTTTGTTCTCAGAAACACATTATTTTATCCAGCTTCCTAAGAAAGATCTAAATTAATATTGAATCTCCAATGCTTCAGTACATCATTCAAAACATAGGGCACATCTCCACAGAAAATTTCCTCCCAGGCAATTTTTTTCTTTAATTGGGAGCATTTCTACATCAATAACCCTATCAGTCACCATTCCCACTGTTCTTTGGCTCCCTCAACAAACTGTGTCCTATATATTTAACTTTTTTCAACATTCTGTAAGAATTAATACATGTACGTTCCCCCTTCCATTTTTCAAAATTCATTTATTTTTGTTTTGACAAACTCTTGCCCTCTATGTGCTTTTCTAATACGGAAATTTAAATATCCTACAGATTACATAAACTCTCTGCTTCCACCAATCCTGGCTGCTAGACCTGCAGTCATCGCACATCCTTTGTTTCCACAAGCCACAGAAGAGGGGACCTTGTTACTCTAAAAATCTCATTTTCATCCCAGTCTACCCAGTTACCAATATTCGTTCACATCTATGGAAATTTTTGGTCTTTCTTCAAAAATGTGGTCAGAGGTACAAAAAGGAGAGGATGAAAATTACTGTCTTCTGTTTTCTCTCCTGAATTAAAATCTTCCTCTACCAGTTCTTCTAAACCAAAAAGTCCCATTGTAATTGAAAAATAGTCAGTTTTAGAAAAAGGTACCTTTACACGATTATTTCCAGAATGACTAGATGTACTGAAGGAAAAATTACCATCTGCTGAGAAAATTGCAAAATAATTTAAAACTCTATTTGCTATAATTTGACAATTCTATCTTAAGAGTTAGGAAATGTACCATTGTGAGATGTCTTAAAGCCATTATCCTAATTGAAATCTATTTAAATGGAATAGTTAGTTCCTTTTCAAGTCACATGAAAGCACATATAGACCAGAGATCTTTCCTATTAAATCAGGGGATGGTATGCCTATAAAGTAAATGCCACCAAAGCAATAAAGATTTTTAGCCTCAAAATTCCTTAACTATTCACCATGGTATATATAAGTGCTGATCTAGAGACCTTCAAATGCTGACATGCACACACACAATGGAGTACTGAATAATGTCCTTAAAAAAATCAAAATCTGAAAAAGCAGACATGTTCTATTCATCTAGCTCAGTGGTCGGCAAACTCATTAGTCAACAGAGCCAAATATCAACAGTATGATTGAAATTTCTTTTGAGAGCCAAGTTTTTTAAACTTAAACTTCTTCTAACGCCACTTCTTCAAAATAGACTCGCCCAGGCCGTGGTATTTTGTGAAAGAGCCACACTCAAGGGGCCGAAGAGCCAAGGCTGCAGTTTGCCAACCACTGATCTAGCTGGTTTTCACTCCCAAGTTTTTGTTCTCCACATGTTTTATTGTTTTCTTTTAAATACACTGGACCTTTCACTTCTGTTTTCATAAGAAGGGAAAATGGATAATCCCAAACAAATGACTTGGGAATGCTCTGCATTTTTTGGTAGCTTCCCATTAAAATGGGTGGTGCTGGAGAAATGTAAACAGAATGGAGTGGGAAGGGAGCCCACAGGCACAACGGGGAGCAAAGGGAAGTGAAGGCTTAAAGACGGGCAAGAAATAATCTACCCTCAGATAACTGACAGTCAACGTCATAACTTCCTCGGTATTTAAAATCCACAGTGCTGGCTATTTATTAATTTTAGATGAATTTCACAGTAGGTTTTTTGTAATTACCAACAGCTTGCATTACTAGCTCATGAGGTGGCTCTATCAATTAAGAGATCTAGTTTCCTAAGCAGAGGCCTCCCAGATCATATGTTCACCGTGGCGTGAAGGAAGGTGCTGCCAAGGGGCTAATGAATCCTCAGAAGTAGCAAGAGAAGGAGATCTTCCTCCAAAACCCTTTCAGGGCCAGATCCCTGAACCCCTCCCTGCCCCCAGAGCATTGAGGGACAAATCTGGGGAGGGCAAGAAGCTTACACTACAAAGGTGGAAGATGATCATCTTTGACTGTAATTTAAATTTCTGTTAACAGGGTTCTATTGCAATAATGTACATTTGTTGCTAGCATTATCTTATATTGGCCTGCCCCTGTAAGAATGAATTTTCTGAAAGCAATAACTTCTGTCTTTTCTGCCTCTAGCAAAACTGGAATAAAGAATATAAAACCGAGTCATACTTTCATGAGCAGAGCTCACCATCATGGGACACACATGAGGTCCACAAGAAAAGGAGGAAGCCAGTGATAGCGATGATAGATTTGTGTTCAAGACCAGTCAGAAACTGCAAAACTTCTGTGCTGGTGTGAGCTGAGACCTCCTCCCAGGCATTGCAGGGAGGGACAGAATACACCATCCAGAGTCACAAGGTTGGGAGTACCAGCCCCTGAATCCTGTCTACATCATGGCCCCCTTTCTGGCTACAGACAAGAATTACTAGACCTAATAGCAAAGCCAGTGACAGGGAACAAAGAGAAGGGAAAAAAGGAGGAGAAAGAAGAAGAAAAGGTAGTATAAAAAAGATAAACCCAAGAAAAATTATAAAGAGAGGCCTTGTGAGAACTTGGGCAGAGGGAGGCGGAGCAATTAGGGCATTGATCAAAAGGAACTAAGAAAACCAAGGAGAAAATATCCTGGCACAAGTTACCTGGCTTGGAGGCCAAGTTTACCCAATACCCTCCCACAAAGGATATCTTAAGTATTTGAGAAGGGAGAGAGGCCAGTAGTGAGGAAAAAGAATTTCAGGGACCCAGGGATAGCCTAGAATGAGTGTTAGGAGAAAGAAAAGCCAGGCTGGCCTGAGTGGACGCCTACCAGTTAGGGACCTGCAGTCTGTGCTCTAGGTTCTTCCCCTACTGTTAATTGGTCCCTCCATTCTCAAAAGCTGGCTTTAGACCTTTTTAGAAGAGAGGAACAAAAGACTTTAGAATTGGAGTTCTTCCTTAACCTTTCTCTTTCTAGCCTGATGAATATCAAAGACCCCAGAGCTACCACCAAATACACATACACAAATACCCACAAGATGTCTTATTCACTTTGCAAGAAGACAAATTTTTCCCTTCTCTCTCCCCAAGATCAGATTTGAAGAACTCATTATATAGTTTTGAGTAAGAGGGGTAGAGTTTTGGTCTATACCTTTGGATGGTGGGTGCTTGTCTTTTGGGAGTCTGAGCCAGACAGAAGAGGGAGAGCAGGGTGAAGTCCTGCTCCAGGAAGATGACAGTCTTTTAGTGCCTCCCAAAGTTTTGTTGGTATTTTTACTCTTGGTGCTAAGATCTTAAAGGGAAAATAGCTGTTTACTTTCTAAACACTCCACAAATAATCAAATGTTGAAAAACAAATTAAAATTCCAAAACATACCTAAGTATTTACTTAAGTTAAAAAAGAAAAACTGGCACACCGGGCCAGTGTGGCTCAGTGGTTGAGTTTCAACCTATGAACCAGGAGGTCACAGTTCGATTCCCAGTAAGGGCACATGCCCGAGTTGTGGGCTTAATCTCCAGTAGGGGGCATGCAGGAGGCAGCTGACCAATGATTTTCTCATCACTGATGTTTCCCTCTATCCATCTCCCTCTCTAAAGTCAATAAAAATATATTTTAAAAAAAGAAAAACTGGCACAATAACTTATAAGGTATTAATCTGGGAAAAAATAACCTAATTAACCATTTATAATTAACTAGAGGCCCGATTCACAGATTTGTGCACGGGTGGGGTCCCTCAGCCTGGCCTGTGCCCTCTCACAATCCGGGACCCCTCGGGGGATGTCAGACTGTTGGTTTCAGCCAGATCCTGGCAGTCCAACATCCCCCGAGGGACGTAGCAGTGCTAAAGTGGCAGGTGGCCAGGGAGGAGCCCGAGCAGAGGCCAGGCGCCGCACCGCTGCCACTCATCCTGGCCCCACTGTACACTGTGGAAGTGCACTGACCACCATGGGGCAGCTCCTGCATTGAGCATCTGCCCCCTGGTGGTCAGTGCGCATCATAGTGACCGGTCCTTCCAGTCGTTCGGTCATAATGGTCGCTTAGGCTCTTATATAGAGAGAGAAGATAATTTACCACATGTAGTACTATTCAAATAGTACTTGCTTTAAGATTTTTCTAAGACCTTCCTTAACAGGAATGGCAAAGAGGGTAAGGACATCATTTAAGAGATTCACAGAAGACTAACTTTCTCTGAAAGGTCTGGACCTGCCCAGTGACAGTCCCCAAGCACAGCCACGGTCTTCTGAGCAACATCATCTGCTGAATGCTCAAAGGATCAATGGGTAACCAGCCCGTATTAACTCAATGTGGGGACAACCTATTTAATCAGCCCTTAATCAAGCCTCAAAAAATTTGGCTTGAAATAATCACAGTGGTTGGATGAGGGCTTCTGAAGCCAGTTTCTGGGCTTCCTGTAGTCCAGCAGGACCACTCCCTCCCTTAGCAATAGCATCACTCCACTGAGAGAGTGATGGATGTCCTACAATGATGGCAGAAACAGGAACTGACAGGGCTGAACTACATACCTGCCCCTGCTATACTGCTGCAAAAATCTCTCATTACCACTTTAAATCCCAATTTGGGCACCTGAATAAATAAACTCCTAAAACAGAAAAACATGGCAAAAATCCCCCCATGGTACCTTTTTTCCTCAGCTTGCTACCAAGCACTCCTCTCACTCAACATTAACCAATCAATAGTTCCCACCTGCACTGTGCTTACTAAACATAGTGTTGGGTCAGAAGCTAGGGTACCCCACCGTAGCATAGAAGGGAGCCCAGCAGGAGCAGGAGAGCGTTTTTGGGAGGGAAAATTGGGTTAATTCTGACAGATAACACAAAATAGCTAAAATTCTTATCGGCCCAGAATAGAGTTAAGTTTTAGAAATAGTTACACCCGCAATTTCTGGAAGACTTCTAAGCTGTGGGTCAAAAAAAAAAATGTATTTTAAATATGCTTTATATTTTACTTTTTAAGATTAACACTCAGGCATTATAAATTCATATTACTGGAAGGACCTCTTGACCATCTGTCCCAGAAAATTCTAGCCCTGTACTTGCTACATCTGCTACCAAAATAACTCTATCACCTAATTCAGAAATTCAAGATGTGTTTTTTCCTTTCATAAGATTTTCATACCACAAACCAGACCTCATGAAATAAAATTCACTTCAGGCTATATTTAGCCTCTGCCAACATCCCTCTCGATCACAGTCAAGCCTCAACACAAAAGTTAGGCTGACCAAATGAGTTTTGTCTCTGGCTCAGCGCATGATCAACAGTCATTTCTGTTGGGAGTTTTGGCCTTAAAAAAAAAATGTAATGTTCCTGCTTTACTATTAACCTACCCCATCAGGATCGAATACCACTCATCCTATCCCCAGACATTAGCCTACCCAGGGAAATTAAAATGAAAGCAACCTCTTTCCCATGGGTCTTCTTAGTACTCTGATGATGTTTCTACTTCACTCTTGCCTCTGAACTTAGCCAGAGAAAGCAGCTCGACCTTCCCTTCAGACTTCCTAGCGTAGGTACTGGATGGGAAACCAAGGAGGGTCCACATCAAATTAGTCATTGCTGTAGGCTAATATTCAAGAGGTCACAGGCACCTGGACTTGAGGACACCAAGATGGCTCCTCTAGAAGCTTCCATAAGGAGCAGGTCCATCATGTTATCAAATGAAACAATATAGGGCAGAAGATGCTCAGCCCAGTGACTGGTGGTTAAGAGCAGGTGCTGTGGAGCCAGTTTGCCTGAACCTGAGCTCTATGCTTGTTCCTGGGCTGCAGTCACTGGTTCCCTTGCCCTCTGATGGCTCTACCCCAGCCTCACTATCAACCAACTTTTCCTTATTTGTCATTGTTAGGTCCAAGCAGCACCACCCTGCAAACACACACACACACACACACACACACACACACCTCTCTACCTGCTCTCAGAGGTAAAATTACCAGCAAGCTAGTGTTAGAATTTACCACATGGTCCACTTTAAATAAAATTCCCCTCAAACTCTGTATGGCCTACTACACCTGCCAGGGGACCTCTTTTAAAATCTGTCTATGAGGAAAAAATCATTGCCCCCTCAGTCTGGCAGCCAGAGTCTTACAATGACATAACTTGCTCTTTCCATCATAATTGAAATGCTTTCCATCAGCCTCCTGTGATCAGAGCACACAGAATGACTCTCTCATAGAGTTTTCTTTTGGAGCCAGATGTACCCACAGTACTTTGCTCTATTCCAATCTACCCTAACACCAGATTATATTTACCTGGCTGTGCTGTTAAGGTTTCCAGTGCACGGAGGCATTTAGCTGCTCACCCTCAGGCAAGAGTTTACCTTCTCCTCTCTCAACGGTGTTCTCAACCAGCTTTGGGGCTAATTTCTACTTGAGAGTTTCTGGGCACCACTAAAGCCACACAGGTATCTATGATATATGGTTCTGCAATTTTCCTGTGTATTTTTTTCTTCTGTCCTCTTAATATTCAGCTTAAAACCTTCTAAACCAGACTTGCAAGTCTCCAAGAAAACACATCATTCTGGTCTTCAGGAATTACCTCCTCTCTGGTTATCAAAGTACCTGGTCTAGGGAACCAGTCCCTTCCTTCCAAAACAAAACAAAAGAAACATTACCTAGAACACCGGCTAGCAACATCAATATCAGTTTTCTCTTTCAGAGTCACAATCACAAAAGTTTCAAAAAAAATTAAAACACTATCTCTGCCTCAAGTCCTTCTCTTTCCTATTTAGAATCTCAACGTTTCCTATGAAGATCCGGGTGTCTATGAGCCCCTCCCCCAAGACAAGTGGATCTCATGAGCACTGGCAAGCTCCTCCCCTCACTTAGAAGTTGGCCACAGAAGAGCACAAGTCTCCCCAGCTGCAGGATCAGGTCTAAACACTGCTGCCTCTGTTCTCTGGACAGCAGGAAGCCTCTGCTCCACAAAGGTGCAAACGGCAATTCCTTCCTACTACTGCCTGGCGGCCTCTTTAGGACTATTAACAAACACCTGCCCAACACCCCTCACGGGCCAGTACTCTGATTTGCTAATGACACTGAGGGCAGTGGATATGAGGGAGGAGAGAAAGACAAAGATGAATGGGCAGAATCCCTCCCTTCTAGAAAGAGGAAAATTACTACACCCTTGACTGTGGGCTGCCTAGGTAAGACTCCAATGCTGAGGTCTTAAATTGGAGCCCCATGCCACTGATGACATACCCAGTGAGAGAATGCCTCCTGAGGCTGGGACAGGAAGCCTGTCTAGACAAGAGGTTCCACCTTTGTAACTTGGTGGGTGGAAAGCCTTTCAAGTTTGGGTCAAGGGCACAGAACATGCTTCTTTTGCAAGACAGTTCTAAACCCACTGGACAGCTGAAATCCCTATGGACTCTTCCCGTCTCATGTCCCTGCCTGGGTTAATCTACTCAAAACTATTCAATCCCTCTAACAAACCAAGTTTTAAATTGCATTTTTCAAGTTTCCCTTGTTTTCTAGTGTGCTTGCATTCACTTATTCATTCATCACCCCAAAAAACATTTAAGAAGCTTGTGCAATGGGTCAGATACTGTGCTAGGTACTGGGAATGTAATGGTGAGCAAAATCAACAAGGTTTTCCCTGCCCTCATGGAGGAAGGGGGAAAGCAGATGTCTACTAACAAATATGGAATAAGAAGTGGTGATAAGTGCTATAAAGGACCAGAAAAAAAGACAGAGGTGAGGGGGTGGAACCATTTCCTGAAGAATGAGCAGATGGTTCAGTTCCTGAAAGGCTAGCTCCCTTCCAACAGGAGACAGAAAGGTGCCTGGAAGATAATAAGCCAGGAGAAGAAAGGCACCGGCCCAGGCAGAAGTAGAAGGTAGGAGGGACTGGATCACACAGCTTTTCAGAACAGGTTCAGAATGTAGCTCTTATCTCAGGAGCAACAAGAAGCCTTCATAGGGTTTCAAGCAAGGACATAACATGATCATATTAGGAATTTTTTAAACCATTCTGATTGCATTGGGGTTAATAGATTAGAAAGGAGTAGAAGTAGCTGTGGGGCGGGCAGTAAGGTGGCAGCTGTATCTTCCAAGCAAAAAGATGGTCATTTGGACCAGAGTGGTGGCAGTGAAGTTGGAAAGAAACCATTCAAGAGATGTTTAAAGATGAAAATCAACACTGGTAAGGCCTAAAGGCCAGCTTGCATTTTCAGCTTTGAAGAGAAATGTCAATTTCCTCTGGCAGAAAACACTGGCTATGTATACTCCGCAGTTCATTGGCATTAAATTTCCCTTGGCATTTATTTGTCAGAATTTTTAGATAAATTTAAAGCTGTTCTCCTTCTTTGCTCTTAAATCTATTCCTGAAAACTGTCATCCATTTTTGAAACATGTTTATCAAAGCACCTACTATATGCTAGGGATAAAGAGGTGACCAAGGCCCTCAGCATGTCTCCGCTGAGCCTCTATCAGGGGTGGGGAACATCTGGCCCGTGGGCTCTATAAGGTCCGTGAGATCATTTGATTTGGTCCTGCCAAGGCATTAGGGTGTGTTAATTAAATGTTTAAGTAAATACAGCAGGAGAATTAAAAAATTTTTTTAAATTAATTTCAGAGATGAAGGGAGAGAAAGAGATAGAAACATCAATGATGGGAGAGAAGCATTGATTGGTTGCCTCCTGCACGCCCCCCACTGGGAATCAAGCCTACAATCTGGGCATGTGCCCTGACCGGGAATCAAACCGTGACTTCCTGGTTCATAGGTCAATGCTCAACCACTTAGCCATGCCAGCTGGGCAGGATAATTTTTAAGTTGATAATTCTGTATGGCCCTCAAATGATGTTATAAATATCCAATTGGTCCTTGGTAGAAAAATGTTTCCCACCCTGCTCTAAATCCTCCTGGCAGTGAATATAACTCTCAAAGCTGGGTCATCCTACCTCCTGAAACCTTAATATGAGCCACTTAACAGGCTCCTCTCTACCTCTTAGGGACAACCCACAATGCAACAAGCAGCACAAGCACTTTCTACTCAGGGGATTCATTCCTCTTTTCATAAGATCCTCAGCCCCAGGAGACATAGCATCCAATCTAACCTCTCCAGGTCTCTGAACCACCCAAACCTTGCTCTTATAGGAAGATCATGAACCCCAACAGGCAGTTCTTCCTTCGATGTAATCAGACTCCTTTTCTCTAAAATGTACTCAGTTCAAGAACAGTATATAAATTGTGCTCTTTCATTTGTTGCTGAAATTAGTTTGTGCTGGATTCTATCTTCTCTTGAAGTTTTATAAACTGGTGGTGTTATATACCTTGGAGCTACACTGTGCAATGTGGCCACATGTGGCTAGTTAAATGAAGATTAATTAAAATTAAAACTTCAGTTTCTCAGTTGCGCTAGCCATGTTTCAAATGTTCGATAGTCATATGTGGCTAGTAGCTACCAGATGGACAGCACATTTCCAACACTACCAAAAGGTATATGGGTTGCTTCCTGTATGCGCCCAGATGAGAGGTTGAACCCACAACTAGGTATATGCCTTGACCAGGAATCAAACCCATGACCTTTTGGCTTATGGGAGGATGCTCCAACCAACTGAACCATACCAGCCATGGCTTACTTTATATATATATATATATATATATATATATATACACACACACACACACACACACATATATACACCTTACACACTGCCAAATACTTAATAAATACATAGATTATTTAGTAAATACATTGATTAACTGAGAGCACTATTTAGTAAATAAATACAGTCAATATTTAGTAAATACACAGATTAACTGAAAGCACTCTAATTTTTTATGCCTGCTTTTCATTAGCAAGGCTATAAGAGGCTTGCAAGAAACATTCATTTCAGATTCTGAATTTCAACTAACACCAATCCTATAATTTGCAACATGTGCAAATTTATTTTGCTTTAGGACCACATCTACAATATGTTTTCTACTGTGAGAGGAAATCCATCAACAATGCTTCAAATATGGAACTATCTTGGAATAAACCTGGTCAAATGTCAGTAAGTATTGAAACTGAGTGATCCATACATGAGGTTCATTATATTATTCTTTACTTTTGTGAATTAAAAAAGTGTTTCATAATAAAAGTTTATTTTTAATAAAGAATACAATTATATACAAATTCAATCAGTTCTAACAAATATGCTATAGGATAATTATAAACTTTGATATAGTTCATAGTATTTTGCTGAATATACAAACCAAGCCAAAGAACCAAAGCCAGTGATTCATTTTATGATGTTCTTTTCCTGTGTGATCCCAAGGTGTGGTTGTTCTTCCAGGTGACAAAGCATCATATCAATTTACACTGCAGATGGGGTTCAAGCAGGTACTGCACATAGCAGCTCTGAGTCACCACGTTTGATCACCTGGTAATAAGGCCACTGACCTCTGCTTCCTCGTATCAGAAAAAAAGGCTAAAAAATCTACCTTCCATATCCAAACACTAAAGCAGACAACTGCAGGAAAGAGCAGAGAAACAACTGCTTCTGGTCCATCCTTCCTTCAAGGTGGGCACTGTACCCACTCTAGGTCAAGTTCCCCACTACCTGAGAATCAGAAAACCCTTATCCACAGGTCTTCCTGTACATTCCAGGCACTGCTCTCAGAGCTTCGAGACACTAGTTCATTCAATCCCCACAAACACTTAGAGGTGGGAAACTGAGGCACCGACAAATTAAGAAATTCCCAAGGCTCCTCAAGCAGTGTTTGGCTCCTGAGCCCCAGTTCCTCACCTCTACCCTGTGCTGCCTCCTCCTGCCTTTCCCATGTTTACCCCTCTCCTCTTTGACCCTCCTCATTGCAGCTGTATTTTCCACATATTGATCCCTCTCTTGAAATGCTCTTCCCAATACTCCCAGTTGGTAGCGCCTTTTCTTTATTCTTTCTCAGTGCCCTATTCTTTTTCTTCAGAGGAAGATGATTTCACACTTACCACAATTTAATGTATACAGTACATATGTTTGTTGACTTATTAATTGTGTAGGCTACATAATGTGCTATGTGCTGGCAGGAACACATCTGTTTTGCTCCCCCAGTAGACTTCCAATGCCAAACACAATGCTTGGCTCCAGAAGACGCTTAAATTTTTGTTGAAAGACTGATAATCATTCTTCAGTCAGTGCTTTCAGTGGAAAGGTTTTTAAATTCTGTTTCAAGCCCCAAGTGATAAATATAACCAGCTTTAGGAACACTGCCTAAAAGACAGCATTAGATGTAAGAAAAGACTCAAAATTGAATAAGAGAACAGGCCAGAGTAATGTCAGCTTTACGTAACAAAAGAGAAATGAAACTCATAAAATGCATATTGTGATTCTGAAAGATTATTGCAGGAGCAATCCAAAGGGTGAATCTAAATCTCAAATCCTAAATATGCTCATGACTGAAGAGAGCTCCTCCTGCCCTGGGCTGTTCTCAACTGTTAGGATAAGCCAGAGGCACTCAGTTTGTTACTTCCAATCATCTTCTTAGGGGGAGTGCTTAGAACCAACATCCAGGCAAACCCAATAGACAAAGGTTACCTGGTTGTTTCAAAGCCCACCCACCTTTCTCATCTCACCACGAGTTTCAACAACAAAAGGTTAGATTCTTTTTTAAAAAAAAATTTTTTTAATTGATTTCAGAGAGGAAAGGAGAGGGAAAAGGAGAAACATCAATGATGAGAGAGAATCATTGATTGGCTGCCTCCTGCACACCCCCTACTGGGGATCAAGCCCGCAACCCAGGTATATACCCTTGACCAGAATCAAACCTGGGACCTTTCAGTTCGTAAGCCAACGCTCTATCCACTGAGCCAAATTGGCTAGGGCAGTGGTTGGCAAACTGCGGCTCGAAAGCCACATGCGGCTCTTTGGCCCCTAGAGTATGGCTCTTCCACAAAATACCACCGCCTGGGCGAATCTATTTTGAAGAAGTGGCGTTAGAATAAGTTTAAAAAATTTGGCTCTCAAAAGAAATTTCAGTCGTTGTACTGTTGATATCTGGCTCTGTTGACTAATGAGTTTGCCGACCACTAGGCTAGGGTAAAAGGTTAGATTCTTCCCAAAACAGTCCCCACTTATGCTCACAGTGACCTGGCCTATGGCTTTTGTGCACAAAAGGAAAACTTTCACTTCAAGGACTCAAGTTTTCTGCAACCTCCATAATGGTTATTTGTTAGGTTTAACAAAGGTCTCCAAGTATGTAACAGACTAGTGGCCCGGTGCATGAAATTCGTGCACATTAAAAGGGGATTAATTAGAGGAAATAATTTAATATTGCTATTTGCCCTTCCTCTATAATAGAAGTGTCATAGATGAAAGAAAATTAATAAAATGTATATGAAAACCTTCCTCCTGTCAGAGTCTGGGGCACACCATGGGATCCAGAGTCAAGTCCCCACCCACCCACATGGGCCTCAAAATCGCGTGAGACCCAGCCAGCCCCCGCCCCCATTGGGCTAGATCCAGACCTGGCCAGTACCACCCTTGTCAAGCCCCACCAGGCAGGGGACGTAGCCTCAGGTCTTCTGGCCCCGGGCCAGGACAGGGGGCGTGGCCTGAGGTCCCCCAGCCCAGACCAGGGCAGGGGGCATGCCTTGAGGTCCCCCATCAAGCCCCAACGGGCGGGGGGTGCGGTCTGAGGTCCCCCAGCCTGGTACTGAGGTGGGGGGGGCACGGCCTGAGTTCCCCCGACCCAGCACTGGGGATGCACCTTGAGGTTCCCTGTCAAGCCCTGCTGGGTGGGGGGCATGGCCTGAGGTCCCCTGTCAAGCCCAGCCAGGCAGGGAGGCGCAGCCTCAGGTCCCCTGGCCCGGTGATGGGACCAGGGGTGCAGACTGAGGTCCCCTGTCAAGCCCTGCTGGGGGGGGGGGGGGCAGAGCCTCAGGTGACTGCTGATTGCTCATTAAGGCTCCTGATGGGAACTTGGCCTCAGCTGTGGGTGCAGCCATCTTTGTGATGGAGTGATGGTCAATTAGCATATTCCCTCTTTTATTAGCTAGGATGTCCTCACCTAGAATTCAGAACAGATGTTAGTACATAATAAAAGGCTTGGAATTTTCGACTTCAAAGCAGAGGGAACCTTACTTTGTAAACAGAAAATTTCCAGAGTGCATGGCTTGAGAGGATTCTAAGATGAGGAGTATCCACCTGAAACAACCATACAACTCATACTGGGAAGCAGCATAAATAAGCCTGAGTTCTAGTCCACCCACAAGCCCTTGTACTTGCTCTGTGAGATTGGACAAGTTACTTATCTTCTCTGAATCTATTTTTTCATCTTAAAATAAGACTGATAATAGTATCTACTACTCATAGGGGGATGTTAGGTTAAACAGGTCAACAGGTGAAACCTCCAGGACTGGAAGCAGGCCTCTTGATGCTAACTCCAGTGCTCTCTCTACTTCATCCAATGCCAGTCGAAGGCTCCTGTACTTTCATGACCTCCTAGCATCCTTCTAATTAATGTCTCATGGACATTTCATGCAATGCAATTAAGCATTATAAACAGTTTAGAAAGGTTATATAGAAGATTGAGTGTTAAAATTCACATGTAAGAGTACTCACAACAGTGTGAATTTCCAATCTTTATAATGATATTTGTTTTTAACTTGGGATTTAAAGTTGACAAAGATCTTAATGAATAAGCAGGGCAAAGGGAACTGTCTGTCCATGGCTCGTTAGCTCCTGAAGTTAATGCTTCTCACGGGGACAAGAGTTAGCCAGAGGACAGAGTTCCACGCAAATTGGAAAACGTTCCTCTGGCCCACAGGTCATGGATTACTGCCTAGGCTCTGAGTGGCAAATCTTACGAGACGCTCCCCAGAGCCACCTGCCAGTTAACTGTCTGTTCTGTCATTCTACAACATCAACTATTATTGGGTGCTCCCTCTGTGCCAGACACAGGAGTGACTTCACGGCATCCTCACAACTACCTATGAAGAATGTACTGCCATAGTTCACCCAATCTAAGACTGCAGTGATTCTAAGACACACCAGTATTTTATGTACAAAAGAAGGGAAATCACTGACAACTACAACTATAAGATTCCATAGATTATAAGACACTTTTTTTTCAGAAATGCTAAGATGAGACAAACTGTACTGTCTTAGCATTGTTGAAATGTAAATACTGTCCCATTGTAAGATAAAGAAAATGATACAGAGAGAGAAAATAATTTGCCCAAGGTTACAGTGCTGGTAAATGGAAGCACAGGGATACAGACCTGGTAAGTCTAATCACCCATCACAAACTCAAACTTCCCCATGGCTACATGAATTACCCAAAAGTGCAGCAGGTAGAGAGGCAGGACATGGGGTGCTAATTCTTGCTCTACCATGAGCACAATAACTGCAGCAATTCTCCAAGCATCTCTGAACCTGACCCTTCACACGTCCAAAGAAGACACGGTGCCAACTATCTTGAATAAACTGTCGTTCTTCTGGGAAAAGAAACATGGCCTAATGGAAAAAGCATGTTTTGGAATCATAAAGTCCCTGACTGAAATTCTGGCTCCACCATCTAGCCAGTTTATCACCCTGGGAAAGTTACTCAACTACTCTGAGCCTCAGTTTCCTCTTCTATAAAATGAAGCTATTTCCCTTAGGGGGCTGTTCGATGGCTGGAGATGAAATATATATATGGGGAAAGTAATAGAATGCAGAGTTGGACTTCAGCAAATGCTCTCTTTCCTAAACTAGCCACCTACGGATTCTGCTTTGGGACAGAATCAAAGAGCAGATATTCCCTGTGACCTCAGGGAGACCCTCAGGAGAGAATGAGGATCAGCTAGAAGAAAGTAGACCTTGAGGGATACTCAGGCAAAGAAAATGAACTGGAAGCACCTGGAGGACAAGGACACTATTGGTTTAATGAACTTGCAATCTTTTGAATAAATGAATTGATAGTGAAAAGGGGGGAAGGAGGAGAGAGAAAGATCAGGAACTTAACACAACAGAAGATGCTAATCAACACATATATGGATGAAGATAGTTTTATACCAAACCTGAAAGAAAAAACAGTCTTTGAAGATTCAGTTCGATACCAAAAGTGACCTACAGCTAGAAGAATTTCCCTGTTTCTCTGTTTTGTTCTTACGGTAATATTCTATGGCCCAGCCGGTATGGTTCAACGGTTGAGTACGAACCCATTATGAAACAGGAGATCAGTTAGATTCCCAGTTAGGACACATGCCTGGGTTATGGGCTCAATCCCCAGTAGGGGGCATGCAGGAGGCAGCCAATCAATGATCCTCTCTCATCACTGATGTTTCTATATCTCTCTTCCTTTCTGAAATCAATAAAAATATTTTTTAAATAATAATAATAAGTAATATTCTATGCATTTCTCCCCTTTCTTTCCTCAAGAGCTTCAGAAAATCCTCAGAAGATGTGAGCTTTTGACTTGGAGGGAAGGTAAATCATATGGCATGTAGAAACAAACTCTTAACCTGTGTTTTTTCCTCCATCATACCCAAAATGCCTAGCAATTTCTGGCACACACCTGACTCCCAATAAAAATTAGTTGAATATTTTTTACTATAAGCAATTTCTTTTTGACTAAAACTCCAAAACATCCTATATATTTATTCTACCTCCTGCTCTCCTCCAGACACATTCTAAAACATAATCGCTAATAAACAAATAATACTCTTGGTGGATGCTACATTGCCAATCTTCTCACATAATGTCACTCTTCAAACCTCAACAAGGCCTAGCACACTGTCCCAACCCAAACCCTTGCACTTTCCCTTCCCTCTCATCTGTCCCAGCCCTTGGGTTACTTGTCAGTTGTCTCATTACTACCATCTTCTGATCTGAATCAGTTTGCTAATCTCTTTCCTCTAAGATATGGTACCTTTTCCTGGAGATAAATGTGCAGGCAAAGTTGAGTTCCCCCAGACCCCCTCCACACCCCTGCTTCAAGCCTTCACTGCAACTCCCAGAGAGGCCACTGTCCTATTCGGCAAAAATCCCACTGTCTCCATCACGTCAGGGAGCCTACTTGTTTTTCACAGTTTAGACCAACTACCAACTTTTGGAAGAATTTGAAAGAATACTGAAATAGTTTAAGGGCTGGGTTAGAGCTAATAGAAATGGTAGTTTCACACTTCTAATGCCTCCTATGAGATAAGCTTCACTGGGTCCCCAGGCACTGAACCCACACACGTAGACCCACAAAAGCACCCTAACCCAAAGCTCAAGGCTCATTTGGTCCTCCGTTTTCCCTTACAGGTTTCCAGATAAAAGTCACTCACTGTTTACTTCCAGCTTACATCTGGCTCCTGACAGGGGGACTCCTTTAAGTCCTTTGATGAAAATCATCAAAACATGCAAGAGGCTGGTGCCCTTCCATTCTTGAGCGGAGCAGCCATGTGGTGTCAAGACCTGGGACTTCAAACATACATATGGCACCACCTCTGCCTTCAAGGAGCCCACGCTGTTCCTTCAACTCTGAGAATGTCCTCCCTGTACAGTGTCTATAAAACGTAGTGACAAAGTACTTCATAGCTTTGGGGAAAGAGCGAGGGTGTAAACTGACTGCTTTTGCATTTGATGCCCTGTAACCATAACAACCGATGAAGTAACCATCAACCCACTGAGGGGCTAAGTTTTCCAAAAGCCTTTTTTCATAAAGGGAAACTCCCCAGCACCAACTCCCGCAGCAGCCACACGTTCTGGGCAGCGTGCGTGGTGCAGCTGAAGTCGGCTGTTCATTCCTTCTCCCGGTCCCACCGTTTCCTCCGTGTGCTCTCCAGCAGCCACAGCCTCCACCGTCACGGGGCAGGACACCTGGCGTTAGGCCTCAGCCCAATGTACTTGTTAACCTTCCGATCCCTGGCTTTCGGCACACCGCCGTCTCAGGTCTAAGGCATGCAAACCAGCCCACGGCCACCCGCGATTTCCAGGAGTTGGAGAAAAACAACCCGAGGCGCCGACAGCCACTGACAGATCCGCGTAAAAGTAACTGCGGTTCTCGACTTCCCAGCCTTTCGCAACGACGTGGGCAAGGGGGCGGCAGGAACCCGGGCCCCATTCATAAATTTACAAGCAGTTTCCCTTGTTGAGATGCGGACGGGTCTCCAGGGCCCCGGCCAAGCCGAGCCGGGGGCCCGCGGACTGCAGGCTAAGAGGACTGGACGGCGAGCACGTCTGGCCGCGGTCAGCCCAAACCGCCCCACACCGCCCCACAAGAAGGAAGGGTTCTCCCGGGGGGCGTCGCGAGTGGGCGTCCGCGGCCAACCCAGGGCTGTGACAGCAGGGCGGGGCCCTGGGGGGCTCGACCCCTGCGCCCCGCCGCGCCAACGGCCGCTGGCCCCGGAGGCACCCTGGACCCCCGCGGGGTGGGACAGCTCCCCCACGCCGGCCCTCCACGGGCGCTCCCTCCACAACCCCTCCGGCCCCGAACGCGCTCACCCCGGATCCGCTGGCTGCCTCATTGTACTCCGCCGGCGTCCGTACTATGCGGCCGCCTTGGCTCCGGCTTCAGCTCAGCCTCCGGCTGCCGTACCGCCGCCAGCCCTACCCCGGGAACCGGCCGCCCCGCCCCGCCGGCGGACCCGCCCCGCGCCCGCGGCAGCCGCCACCAACGAGAGAGCGGTGGGGGTGGAGCAGGCCGTGCTCCAGGCCCAGCCAATCCAGCCCCTACTGCGCGCCGAGGAGCGGCGGGGGAAATGGGCGGGCGATTGGTCAGGTCTGTTAAAGGCACCGCCGCCCCCATAGCTGGGGGAAAGGGAAGACTGCAGAGTTATCTGGAGGAATCCGGGATGGGAAGAGTAAGAGCTTCTCTCCCAGCCGGGCTGCAGCGCTTTCCCCAGCTCTTTGCACTTATTAATTTCCTCGTCCTGCAGCCTAGCAACAAGTGGAGACGGAACCAGGTCCTGCCAGAGAGAGAAACTGAGGCGCCGAGAACCAGACGTCTGCCGCTGGACAAATTCACTCAAATTTGGTTTTAGAGAGCCGCCAGACACATCTATCCCCGTCCAGACATTGGCTTTAAAAGGAACATTCTCAGCCTCACTCTGGAGGATTTTAACAAGCAGATTCCTAGGTCCTGCCCCAGAGCTTCTAATTTTCTGTGTGTGGAATGAGATTGGGGAAAACGTGCGTTTGTCAACACCCCTCCCCCAAGATGATCCTGATGTACAAGAGCCACACTCAGGTACATATTTCAAGTCCATCATAGTAATGAAATTCAAAATCAACCACCAGAAATAAAGCTAAACTTTTTATTCTCAACATGACTCATGGTTGAGAGACTTGCTAGTTGGACTGGAGGTCACCTACTGAGAAACTCAGAACAGTTCCTGAGTGGGTCATGCTAAGAACTGAACTGAAGGGCTAGGATGAGGCAACAAGCCAGTCTTGTTCTCTCACTCGTGAAACAGTGCTTAAATATCTTAATGGCAAACACACCCTTCCTCATTGCCACCACCAGGCCCAGTCATAATCGCAGGAGGATGTCTTGCCCTTCTGGAGCTTCCTTCCAATGCCATCAAGCTCTGCCCACCCTGCCAGCCACACTCCTCTCACCATCCTGGTGTTCCAAACACACATCTGGTCCCGAAGTCACTGACCTCAACTTCAAAGTCAACCCCTTCTACGAGGAATGAATGGCTCCACACAACAGCCCATATTTTGCTGTGATATCTGATGGGTGCTGTGTTTGTCAGGGACAGCTCCGCACACATTAATCAGCCTTGTCAAGACATTGTGTGGGATCACCCTTTGCCAACTCTTGGCCTTCCAAAAGGAAGAGGAACTCTTGTCCCAGCAGGAGAGGGCTCCAGTTGCGGCTATCTGGAAATGTGCATCAAGGGCAGTTATCATTGGAGAAAGAGCCCAAAACTCTGCTCAGCTGCAAATTAAAATCTTACCGCAGGAGAAGCGGTGGACACGGGCCCTGAGGCTGCACCACTGCAAGAGTCCTTGGAAGCTGGCAGTGTGCATCTCAGAGTGCCCGCCCACCTCCTTGCCTCTGCCAAGCCCTACATGATTATGAATTCATAGACTATGAACCTCACCTCAAACTAGAGGCCAGTAGGATCCAACAGTGAACACTTAGAAAGAGCCCTTCTTTTTGAAAAGTGAGAAATTTGAATGCTTTGAACAATAAATGAACATAGAACATAATGATAGTAATGTTGCCTGCCTCTTAAGAGGTTGCTATGCACCAGATGCTATGTCAAGGCCTTTGTATACATTAATTCATTGAAGTCTTAGAATAACCCTGTGTAGTAGATATGAGTGTTATTTTCTCCACTTTACAGATGCAGAAACCGAAGCTCAGAGAGAATAGTGATGTGTCCAAGATCACAGATAAGCTAAAGAGCCAGCATGCATGACCTCAAGGACCAGGCTTCTCCTAACTGCTCTTCTCCAGTGCCATTCACAATGCCCTTTCTTGCTGTCAGAAAGAGGACGAAAACATCAAAGGGCAAAAGATGCAAATATCACTCATTTCCATCAAAAGACAGTGTAATACAGGAACACTGCCTTGAAGTGTTAAGTTCCACTGCTATAACTTACTATCTGTTTCACCTTGACCAAGTTATATAATTAAGTCTCTTTGAGCCCAGATTGCTCATCTATAAAATGGGATAATAACAATTTTGCCTCCTTGGGCTGGCATGAAAATCAAATCAAATAAAGAAAATACATATGAATATATATGTGCTTTGAACTTACAAATGAAAAGAGTGACTTTAGAGCTTGGCCTCTGTGACTCTTTATAGTGACCCATGGCAAAGGTTAGGGATTGTGATGCTGGATTCAGATATTGAGCAGCACGATTTCTTACATTGTCCTCCAAATAGCTGCTCTATATTTACAGCATGTATAAAGTGAACTAAGTTTTCCCACCTATAGTAGACGTAGAAGTCATAGAAATTCAAGCCCAAATTATTACTCTGGCATTTGCCCCACCCTTGCCCCCAGCCATCACCCCAATCTCTCTCACAACCCAGGCTTCAGCTTAAGCCTACATAGGTTCTGGTATACTTGAATTATTCCCAATAATGATATTTCAAGATAATCCCTATTTTCTCATGAAACTCTAAACCAAAAATTGCTCTAAGATTTTTAATTCAATTTTTAAAAAATATTTTTTTATTGATTTCACAGAAAGAGAAACATCAATGATGAGAGAGAATCATTGATCGGCTGCCTCCTGCATGCCCCACACTGGGGATTGAGCCCGCAACCCGGGCATGTGCCCTGACTGGGGATCGAACCATGACCTGGTTCATAAATCAATGCTCAGCCACGAAGACGTGCCGCCCAGGCCTTAATTCAATTTTTTGACACTGCTTTGCACTTTTGGAGGGAGAAGTGGTTATAAAATATGTAAAAACAACAACAACAAAAAGTGGATCCGCCTGTACATCTAAAAATAATGTTAGGAATCCATTGTGCCACAAGGTGCACAATTAATGAACTGTCACTGAGAGATCAGTAAGCACTAGGCGCTATGGTAAACGCTGGGGATGGAAATGAAGGTACTTGTAGGAAAAAAAAAAATGTGTAAACATGGTGAACTTTTGGCATTAGATCTAGCAGAGAAAGACCAACAAGTTGATAGACCAGTATTAACTATACAGGCTTCCACAAAAGTAAGCCCAGGAGCTATGGGGCACAGAACAGGCACGTATAGCCCCTGAAGAACCCCAATAATATTTTAGAGATGGCCGGATGAAGGCTAGTAAGAAGAAGAAATCCACCCTAACCGGTTTGGCTCAGTGGATAGAGCGTCAGCCTGCAGACTAAAAGGTCCCAGGTTCGATTCCAGTCAAGGGCATGTACCTTGGTTGCAGGCACATCCCCAGTAGGAGGTGTGCAGGAGGCAGCTGATCGATGTTTCTCTCTCATTGATGTTTCTAACTCTCTATCCCTCTCCCTTCCTCTCTAAAAAATCAATAAAATATATTTAGAAGAAAAAGAAGAAGAAACCAGAAAGGTGGCAAAAACCCAAGTAAGAGTGTTGTCACCGAAGGAGAAGAGATTGGAGAAGGAAGGACTGGTCAACAGCAACATATGCCTCAGAAGGGTCAAATTAAAAGAGGCCCGAACATTACACCTTGGGATTGGGAAATGAGGGTTATTGGGGTCATGGACCAACATAGTGTAGGAAGGGCTGGAAATGCAGAGGCTCCCTAGAGCTGGGCTGAGGAGAGGAGCCAAGATAAGAAAATAAAGAGCCTGGTGGGGAGAAAACAGGAGACTGGGGCCCAGGAGGCCCAGGGGGACAGGGGAGGTGCCAGGGCAGGAAGAGGGTCTGCTCTTACTCCATGAAGAGGTGGATGCAGATAAGAATGGGTGTGGGTGCAGATTCATTCATAGGTCAAGGCCAGGAAGTTGAGGGAACTCCAGGAAGTTGAGGAAATAGAAGTTGGCTTCTATTTTTTAGCTCTAAAGTGAGAAGCAAAGTCATCTCTTGAGAGTGGGTGAGAGGTGATAACAGCAGCTTTGAGGGAAACTGAAGAACTGGAAAAGCCACTGAGAGAAAAGAAAGAGGGAGCTGCCAGACTGAGAGGGAGAATTCTGGGCAGCCCTGAGGGCCCCAGGACCACAGAGTTGGATAGAGGGTTATCCAGGGCTCAGCCGCTGGGCCCAGGTGGGGAGAATCCAGACTCAGGATTCTTTAATCTTGCAAAAGTGTTTTATGTACCCTGATATGCAATAGCTAGAAGTCAGTGGCAAGTGTCAACTCTGGACCAGGTTGTTAAACAGAATTGTAAATGGAGACAGTGGAATTGCTAGGCTTTGCCATTTCCAGATGGCTTCTGTACACAGCACCTGTGTGGTTCAGAAGACAACGATGCTCTCTCTATATTTGGGTGGAACTTTAGACAAAGAAAATGTTTGAATTTGTTTTGGCCATAATTCCCCAGAAAGCAGAACTTTAGACAAAAGCTCGCCTTCCAATATATTATGGGGGAGCGTGAGCCCAGGGAGCATATCTGAGGCTCGGGGCCAAAGCAAGGATGGGATGGGATGGAGGCCAAGTTGTTTGATAATGTGTTATTGGGGTGGTCACATTCTGGGCCACTTGATTCAGAGGGACTGAGCAGCCCTGTGCAAAACATCTCAGGACCCACATCTGTGATGGGGGAGGGGGGTGGGTAAGGGGAAGACACCAATGGTTTCTGCCTCCATTGGTGAAAGGCTCGGCACAGGGGCCTGAGCCCTGCTTCTAGGATTCATTGACACCCAGTGTTGATGAGGTGCCCTGGGTGGGGGCTGAGAGGTACTAGCTTCCAGCCTGAGGCAAGACAATGTCAGAGTGTACCTGGAAGCTGGAAGAAGCAGTCACAGAGCTGGCCGCTACAGCAGTGGCTGGGAGGTCTCAAGTGCTACATAAGGGGTGTCTCATACAAAGTCCATTTTCAAAAAGAGGAACCTTACACTATCCTCTCAAAATTGCTACCTTAAATTAGGATGGAGGAATATAAGATTTCAAATATCTTTTTTTAAATTATTATTGATTGATTTTTAGAGAGAGAGAGGAAGGGAGAGGGGAAGAGAGAGAGCAAGAGAGAGAGAAACATCAATTTGTTGTTCCCCTTACTTATACATTCATTGGTCGATTCTTATATGTGCCCTGACCAGGGATCGAACCCACAAACTTGGCATATCAAGACTATGCTCTAACCCACTGAATTACCTGGCCAGCGCTCAAACGTGCCTTAATGTTATTACAGTGTTCTTTTTAAGGAAGCAGCACTAGGTTAGGGGTCATTTGGACCTGGGTCATTGCTGAGCCATGTGATCTTGGAAATGATACTGAACCTCCTTGAGCCCCTGTTTCCTCATCAGTGTATTAGAGATCTTTACACCATATGTTTTCGTAGAGTTTAAGTGTATGTATAAATGCTTCATATAGCATCTTTAATAATAGGTGCCCAATTAATGGAAGCTGTTGTTTTTTACTTCAGGGAAAAACTATTGCCCACAGAGTAATAACAGTGGAGTGACATGCTTACACTTCAAAACAGAAGTGAAAGAAGTTATCATATGGTTGCAGAAAACAAACAAAAAAAAGACTTCTAATATTTCAAATAACCTAACAGCTTTTATCTACACATCTTGGAGTTTCGGGGAAAGCATCAATTTCAAATACTCTCTCTTGTCCCAGTCCATACACTCATTTGAGAGGCAGTCACCTTGATCAGGGACCAGAAATCAGCATTATAGATATATCCCATCAAGAAGGGGAAACTTCAGCCCTCTAGTTTCTTTTGCTCTGCCCACTCCTGGAGTGTGGGAAACACAGGTCTTCTTTCCCAGGAGGTTCTTCTTCCCAACCTCAGCTGAGGGTGTGTGTGTGTGTGTGTGTGTGTGTGTGAAGGGGGGCAGTTTCGTGTGCACAGATGAGCGACATTCAGAAGAACCAGAAACCTGAAGCACAGCAGAGGAGGAACCAAAATCTGCAGGTGGAGGGCTCCTCCCCCTCTACCCCTCTACATCCCCAGCACCCCTCTCTCCTGCTTGGCCTGTATGATCCACCACAGAACCAAATGGTTTGGGTTGTTCTATTATGAAAGTGATAGAAGCTCAATTTAGAGTATTAAACACACACACACAGAAACCTAGAGGAAGGAAGATAAGAGCTCACTCATTTTCTTGCCACCTATTAACAACTGTCAACATTTTGTTTATATTTCCTTCTGTCTTTTAAAAGGGCATTTGTTTTACATGGCTATTTTGCACTCTCTAAATTTTGTACTCCCTATTGAAAATTTAGCATTGTGACATAATGAGCAGCAGTACTGTATAGGTTAAGGAAAAGAAGGACTTAGAGTCAGGAGGGTCTGAGTATTCACCTGAGCTCTGCCATGCACTCACTATATGATTTGGGGCATATTGTTTCTCTTTTCTGAGTCTCAGGGTTTTCATCTGTGTAATGAAGATAACAGACACATCCGTTCTCTGTCACTACTTTTCTGTGTGGCCCACTACCTAGACTATAAGCTCTGTGAGCACCAAGTCCCTTCTGATTAGTCCTCTGCTAAATCCCTGGAAGCTCTGGTGGATTAAAGATGGCCACAAAGTCCTGGCCATTCCTCTCATCCAGAGGTAGAGTTTATTTCTCCACCCTTGGAATTTGGGGCTAGCCTTGCATGGTAGCCAGCCTCCAAGATGGCCCCAGTGTCCTCACTTCCTGTTCCTTCATGCCCTGTCATAGTCTCCTTCACTGTGAATCAAGGCTAGTCTGTGTGAGAAAAGAGTGTGGTGGAACTGACAAAGTCTGAGTTCTGGGGTCAGTGCACAAAGGGTGCTGAGGCTTCTGCATGGCTCTCTTGGATCATTCACTCTGGGGGAAGGCAGCCACCCTGTCTTGAGGACATTTAAGCAGCCTGTGGAGAGGCCCATGTACAGAAAAACATGAGTCTTCTCGCCAAAGCAAACATCCATCTGCCAACTATATGAGTGAGCCATCTGGGAAATGGGTCCTCCAGTCCCAATCAGGCCTCGGATGAGCATAGCTCTGGCTGACATTTTGACTGCATCTCATGAGACACCCCACGACAGAAGCACCCAGCAAAACTGCTCCACAATTCCTGACTAATCCATAGAAATTGAGAGATAAATATTTATCATCGTTTTAAACCACTAAGTTTGGGGATTATTTGTTATGCAGCAGTAGGTAACTAATACACTCTATGACTGGCGTTGACCAATAAAATGCAACAGAAGTGGCATTCTGGGACTTCTGAGCCCAGACCTTTGGAGGACTGATAGTTTATACTTCCTGGCTCTTGGAAATCAGTTACCAGGCTGTGAGAAGCCATTAGATGAGAACCGAGGCATGCCAGGAGAAAATGCCAGCTAACGGTCAATACCAACTGCCAGCTCATGAGCAAGCATCTTGGAGGTTCCAGATGACCACAGTCTCAAGCCCCAGTCATCACCCTATGGAACAAAAGAACCACACAGCTGAGCTCAGTCAACCCACAGACATGTGAACAATAGTAAAATAACTGTTGCCTGGCTAGTGTGGCTCAGTGGTTGAGCATTGACCTATGAACTAGGAGGTCACAGTTTGATTCCCAGTCAGGGCATATGCCCAGGTTGTGGGCTCAATTTACAGTGTGGGGTGTGCAGCAGGCAGCCAATCAATGATTCTCCTTCATCATTGATGTCTCCATCTTTTTCTCCTTCACCCTTCCTCTCTGAAGTCAATAAAAAAATGTATTTAAAAAAATAAAATAACTGTTCTAAGCCTCCGAGGTTGGGGCCGATGTAGCAATATTTAACCAAAACACTGGCCAAACACTTGGCACGTAGTTGGCTTTTTAAAAACGTTTGGTGAATTAGTGGATGACCTCTGTTGGACTTCAGTTTCCTCTTCTATAAAACCACAGAGGTTGGGCCATTCCATACTTACATCCTGTGAGCCTCAATCTCTGTTGTTTTATGGCTGCTTACCTGGATGCCTGCTACAGGGCCTCACTTGACTCTTGTGGGAAGACCATGCCTGCGGTAATCTCTGTTCCTCACCCTGTGCCAGTTCCGTCTTCTTTCTCTCTGTGGCATGCACACACTCCAGGCACCTGTCCCCATGAAGCTCTGGTGATTTTGAACTTGGGGCTGTGTAACTTGGTAAGAGGAGAGCAGCAGGGGCCCTCGGTCTCTTAGGCAGCACCTGCTCAGTTTAGCCAGAGGAAATTGGAAACAGTCCCACAGGTCCTTGGGACACACAGGCAAAGAGCAGCACAAACGCAGACTACACATTCCATCTACCTTCCTCGAGGCCAAGTCCCATGTTGTCTTTTGGCTAGAAAATGGCTGGCCTTTTTCACAGTATCCAGGGCCCCGGCCAAGGTTCCTCAAGTAGAGACAGTCTCTGCCTCTGAGGGCTGATGCTCAGCCTCTGGTTTATAGATTCCCTTTAATGCCATGATTTTATTAGCGTGGCCATTTGGGGTGGTAGATCTCTATCACTCCCATAAAAATTTTTTTTTCAAAGGGCTGGAGAAGTCAAGTAGTTAGCTTGAGGTCACAAAGCAAACTCCCCTTCCTGGTGGAATTAGAATTGCTTCCCTCCCATTTTCCAATTACCCACCCACACCCTCCTACATCCACCCATCACTCATGTCACTCTGAGAAACCACGGAGTGACCCATTAAGTGATTATTCAGAAGAGCTATTGGCCCTTCCTGACTATTAGTCATCCCCAAATCAATGTCATCATTGCTGTAATTAGTAAGGTCTCGCTCTCATTAAGAAAGTCACCGAGTTTCTGGAAGCTGGAGGGACGGGGGAGCCATGATGTTCTTTATTTTTGCAGCCAGAACATACGGATTGAAAACCTGCTGTCTTCTAGGTGCTCGGCGAGGCGCTAGAGACACAGCAGTGAGCGAAACCCAGGTCCTGCCTGCAAGGAGCTTGCGGTCTAGTGCGGGAGCCTTTCCTCCTCTTTGTGCAAGTCAGGGCTGTGAACGTCGCATACCTGGGCTCAGCTCTCGGTATGGTTTTCACACATTTCAGAGCAGAGGAGAAAACACAGTGCCTCCCTTTACGCCTCTTTACCCAACTGCCTGTGGTCTCTCATGGATGTCTGACAATCATCTCATGTCCAAATTCTTCTAATAGAAGAATTAGCTCATGGTCTCTGCCCGCCCCCATCCTAGTCAGTGGCACCACTGCCCACCCATTTAGCAATGAGTTATTTCATCCTCTCCTGGTCACATCTGATCCACGAGCAAGTCCTGGTTTGGGCGCATCCAAACTCTAACTCTGATCTGTCTGCTTCTCTCCATTTCCACAGCCACCATCAGCTTTCATCTGGATTCGCTGCTTTTAATCTCACTCAGCGCTTCCACTTTAAATTGATAATCATGGACCTCAAATGAGCTTTCAATCCTGGCCAACAAGCTTGTATTTTCTGAGCAAATTCACTTTCCTACTCTCTGAGACAACTGATTGCCCTCTCTTCAGATACCCAACACCTCCCTGCCCCCTCAGCTGCTGACATCATCTCATCCTTCCCTGGAAATACAGGCCCGGCCAGACAGAACTCCCCCATCTTCTGAGCACCAAGTCTTCCTGTGGCATTTGTATGCATGCCCTCTGTTTTCTGCCCTTGGGCCTATTCAAGGCCTAAATCCTCTGGCTTTCTAGGAATCGAGGGCTGTAATTACCTCCTTTCTTTCTCCCACATAATTGACTTCTTCCCATCAACACACAAACATGCTCTAGTATCTCTCTTCTGCAAACCCCCTATCTCTGGTCCAAGACGCCCCACTGCTGAACACTCTCTGCTATCTTTTCTCAAAATAATTTCTTCCCTTTCTGATTATCCTCTTGAACGTGCTCCAGAATGGCTCCGGCCACCTTGTTTTTCTGCACGTGGGCCTCTCCACTGCTCCCCTGACCCAGCTCCTGTTATGTCATTGATGACCTCCACTCTGCTGAACCCAGAGCTCACTTCTCTTACTTGACCCTGAATCAGCCTTTTTCAGAACATCTGTTGGCTGCCTCTCAATGCATCCAAACCTTGTTCCCTTCATCTGGTCTCTCAGATTCCCTCCAAGTCATAGCAAGCTCTGCAACCGGGATCACACGTTGCTGGTGGCCTGTTTCTTGCCCAGATGACTGGCCTTCAGTAGAGACCTCAAGCTATTCATTGGTGCCAGGAAGTGTAAGAGTGGGGTGTCAGCGAGGGCAGGCCCTGGGGTGTCTGCTACAACCACCAGACAATGTCCCCACGAGCCTTTTCCCTTCATCTTTAACACAGGGTTGGAAAAGGAAAACTTCACACGGTGGTATGGGAGAATGATAGGATTGCTGGTGTTTCTTTCTCTCTCTCTCTGTTTCTACTAATGCCTTTCTAATGGTGTTTGGGCAACAGAGAAAATTTGGGTGCCAAAAAATAAAATGCCTGATAAGAAGAACTGGCCGTGGCCTGCAAGGATCTCGGCTGAGGGTGGGATGCCAGGGAGGACGTGCTTACGGTGGGTAGCAATCCATGGATGTGAAAGCTGGGGCCTGGCTGGCATCACTCAAGGCTCCCATGCCGCTATGATTGTATCTCAGTGATCTTCCCAAGAGCCTGGCTATAGAACTCATGCATCGGCTGCAATTCTGGTTAATGTTTATGCTGACAGAGTGCCCAGGGAACGACTTGAAACCTCCTTGCCTATTCTTCCCTTTTACATGTCAATCGATATCCAATCCCAATCTTTTCCATCACTATCCACCCCGTTCTCAAACCTCTTCCCCTTTACCAAACACTTTCTCCAGTAAAGATGAAATTGAGCTTGTCACCTGGTAAGTCATTCCCTTTGGCCCTGGGTCATGCTGACAAGTGGCCTGGGTCCCTCTGGTCTTGTATATCTTTTGGTCACACTTCTCCAAAGAGTGATGCAAGTAATTACTAGCATTTCTGTCCTTGAGCTCCAGGAGAGCAGAGATTGGATCTTATCTCTTCCCTCTTCTGCAAGACCAGCCCATCCGAGGCCCGCAGCTCTCCTCTTCACCTTGGCCCTGATGGACACATGTTCTATCCAGCTAGAGTTTGGAGAAGTCCTGTCTGGCGAGAGGAAAGACAGAAAAAAAAAAAAAAATTCCTGCAAGCTGAGTTGAGATATTTTCAGGCTAGAAGCTCCTGGAATGAGCCAGAGTGCTTGCTCTCACTCCACCGTGGTGGGACAGACATCATTTCTTTCTAGGCCTCAGAAGCTTCTAACTGACAAGATGCATCAAAGGGACTGAGCAGCACCATGAGAAAAAAGAGTCTGAATCCTCAGGACGGAGTCTCCAAGGCCTGGGACAAAGCACAAAATCTGTTCCAGCTGTGGTCAGAGGAGGACAGTGGCTCCAGTGACTTTCTATCCAACATCCACCGAATGCAGTGTAACCCCACAGTAGCAGTATTTGTTTAAGAGCGTGAACCCGGCCTTACAAGATCTTACTTCCTAAATCACATGGACTATGTAAGGATAGGTAGAAACTCCTGTTTCTGTGGCCAAGCCAGGGATAAAAGAGAGGCAGGGTGTGCTAAGTTTTGCTTTCCCTTGACTTTTGAACACTGTAAAACCAAGACCTGGGGGTGGGTACTATGTTGTCTGCAGTCTTTTATCAGCCTCCTCTTTTGGATTTGTCCCACTGGGGACCAGCTGCACAGATGCAGTGTGACAGGCTCAAGTCTGGCTGCTGACGCTGGCAGCATCGGCCAAGTGAGGGCTGTGTGTTCTGGGAAAAGAACGCAGGAGGGTGGGTAGAAGGTACCAGCCCACCGGAGGACAGAATGGAGGGTGGGAAGAGGGAGGAGGGAGGAAGGGGAGTAAAACCACAGAGAGGTGTGCATAAAGTGACAAGTGGTGCTGTGACCTCTCCCAGGGGACCTCCGCCAATGCTCAATGCTCAGTGCTCACCCGTATCCATAAAACACAAAACATTTTGCTTTTAAACTTTAAAGTGATAGGTAAGTTTCCTCACTCACCAGTTCTGGACAGTTCCAGAAATTTAACCACGCCTGTACCAAACGATGACTGGGAAGTGTATGCATGAAATTGTCATCAGAGCATTGATTATAATTCAAAAGAGGATTCTAAGAAGTTTAAAGGAATGAGGATCACATCTTTAAGACTCTTTCCAGTTCTGTAATCCCACTTTAAAAAAGTTAAAGTTTTAGTAAAACAGAATCAACTCATAATTTATGGTTTTAGGGAAATCTTAATTCTTGTTTGATGCAAGAGGGAGTTGAGCAAAACTGTTCTAAAAACTACCATTTTTTCCTGCCTTTTTGTACTAATTAGGCAGAATAGGAATTATGGGGCTGGCCTCTCTTGTAGATTATATTTTCTATTTCTATTAGCTATTTTTTAAACATATACAAAACAGAATAATCAACGTATGTGTACCCATAACCCAGCTTTACCAATGATTACACATGCCTAATTTTTATTTTTTTTACCAATCCCCTATTTCTCCTTCCATTAGCTTGCCTAGAAAATGAACAATAACTCCTTAATACCATAAAATATCCAGCCAGAGTTCTTTTTCCTGAAAATTTTCTTTCATATCTGGTGCTGTGTATTTATCGAGAGCCTTAAAAATGCTTAGACTTGATATACTTTGCTTCTAGAAATATTTTCTGAATCCAGAAAAGGCTTTCTGCAGAAAGACATTTTCTGCAGCTTATTTATAACCATGAAATTAGGCAACAAGTTAAATGACACACGAGGTGAATGGTTAAGTACGTTATGGCAAAACCCAACAAAATAGCACTGTGATTAGGGAAAGGCAGTGATGTTAGAGGACTCACTCCACCATTTCCTATTAAGACTTTTTGAAGCACCATTTTACTCACAGATAAAATATGAGTAATAACTGTATCCACCTAATGAGGTAGGCACTACCATTATGAGGACTGAGTAAAGATGCACTTAAAACACTCAGCAAAGTGCTTGTCTGGCTCCAAATGAACCCTTACTATATGGTCACTGTACAATGTGCAGCAATAAATGTATTTATGAAGAACTTGTAGTAAAATAAAAAATTATTATAATATCAAGTTTAAACGTTATTAAACCTTATACTGCCCTAGCCGGTTTGGCTCAATGGATAGAGCGTGGGCCTGCGGACTGAAGGGTCCTGGGTTCGATTCTGATCAAGGACACATGCCCCGGTTGCGAGCTCAATTCCCAGCGGGGGGCATGCAGGAGGCAGCCGATCAATGATTCTCTCACATCCTTGATGTTTCTATCTCTCTCTCCTTTTCCCTTCCTCTCTGAAATCAATTTAAAAAATATTTTAAAAAATTATACAGCCATATAAACCGCAACCATGTCAAGAAAGTGTCCAGAGTTAATATATCAAAATAATAGATTATCATTGAGTGGTGGTCCTTCCCAAAAGCCTGCTTTTGTAAAAGCAAAGCTAGCTCATTGTAGAAAATTTGGAGAGTGAAGAATAGAAGAAAATAAAAGGAAGATTTGATCAATTAAGAGGGCAATCTTACGATTTTCTTTTTAAAGTCAACAATGCCTATCCGCAGCAATTACTGGCCACCAAGCCCGTTATCGCCACCTTGTGGTAAAACTAAGTAACTACTCTTAGACAAAAATCCAGGGAAGAATTAAACTGCCAATATTCTATATATATATATAAAAGGCTAACATGCAAAGTGTCCCTTCGGGAATTCGACCGGGAGACTGGGAGTTAAATCACTCGCTGTAACATGTGATTGGGGGTGGCGCGGAACATGGTGGGTGACCCGAGGCGGTGGGCACTGAGGGAGCGAGGGAAGCAGGAGGTAGGAAGGCGGGGAGGCCAGGAACCTGATTGGCCCTGATTGCTGGCCAGGCCTAGGGATCCTACCTGTGCATGAATTTCATGCACTGGGCTCTAGTAGCTCCATAAATAACATAAATGTTACCCTGGGTCTTCTACCATGGGACCTCCAACTCAAGGTTCATCTCAGTCCATGGATGCTAGGGAGTATCCAGGGGACCTCATGTAATTGTCCATAGGAGAGAAACATGGTTCAAGGATTTCATATGAGTAGCCCATTATACATATATAGAGGCCTGTTGCACAAAGATTCATGCAATAGGCCTTCCTTCCCCTGGCTGCCGGCACCGTTTTCCTCCAGCACCCAGGACCTGAGCTGCAGCAGAGCCAAGCCTTCAGCCTTCAGTGGAGCCAAGCCTTCAGCGGAGTCAAGCCTTCAGCCTTCAGGCTTGGCTTCGGCTGCAGCAGACCCTTCAGTCTTCAGTCTTTGGTCTTCGCTCGGGTGGAGCCTTTAGTCTTCGCTCTGTGCCTGCATATGCAAATTAGCCCTCCATCTTTGTTGGGTTAATTTGCATGCTCACTCCTGATTGGCTGGTGGGCGTCACCGAGGTATGGTCAATTAGCATCTTTCTCTTTTATTAGTGTAGATCCTGCATGAATCTGGCTCACCCATCTCAGAACTAGTCTATGTTCAGCCTGAGGCTTTCTGGAAACTTGTCTCCACTGTGTCCAACTTTCATAGAGGAGCCCAGCTGCCTCACTGCCACCAGTGCCGAGAAAACTCAACTGACATGCCCAACAGAAAACCACCTGATAGAGGGGTGCCCTGGAGGAGCCTGCACCTGGTTCCCCATAACTCCACCTGCATTAGATCCTCCCAGGTCACCCCTGTTCTGCAAGGAATAAACCAGCTCCGCAAAGCTGCAGCTTGCTTTCCAGCAAAGTGGAGGGAGCAGACCCCAGGGTCCCAGAGACTGGAGCCTGGATCAGCTGCAGCAGAATCATCTGGGGATCTTTGATATGATGAGTTTTGTTGCTTCTGCCCAAAGATTCTGATGCAAGTGGTCAGGGTCCCTTCTGACCTGTCAGTCTCTGTCTTCTAACTGCAGAGTCTGGAAGATGTCTTCCTGAGCATGGCTTTGTTTCAAGGACATCCAAAAGTGACTCAGATGACATCAAGTGGAAGAGCAGGGCTCTGCAGACAAGGTTCGTCTGGGCTCTGGCCCTTAACCTGGCTCAGCTGACTTTCTTCATCTGTGAGTTGAAGATGATAATGTTCATACCTACCCGCCAGAATTACTGTGCAGTGAAGGTGAAATTATTTATCTTAATTATTTAATTATACTTACATTTACATCTAATTATAGTTATTTGATAAATGCAAAGCCCAAAGCCCTTAAAATAGTGTCTAACACATGAGTTATTATTAGTAGTGATTATTTTAACTGTACTATTACTATTATATACAGATGGGTATCTTTAAATAACAATAATTTTTAATGGATACAATTCTTTTATTTTTTTAATCCTCACTTGAGGATATTTTCCCATTGATTTTTAGAGAGAGAGAAAGAGAGAAATATCGATGTGAGAGAAACACATCTATTGTTGCATGAACTCCAGGGCCTGGGCCGGGGAGGAGCCTGCAACCAAAGTACGTGCCATTGACTGGAATCGAACCCGGGACCCTTAGGTCTTCAGGCTGATGCTCTATCCACTGAGCCAAACCAGCTAGGACTAAAAGATATAATTCTTTTTTTAAAATTATATTTTTATTGATTTCAGAGAGGAAGGGAGAGGGGAGAGAGAGATAGAAACATCAATGATGAAAGAGAATCATTGATTGGCTGCCTTCTGCACGCCCCCTACTGGGGATTGAGCTGGCAACCCCGGGCATGTGCCCTTGGCTGGAATCAAACCTGGGATCCTTCAGTCCACAGGCTGGCGCTCTATCCACTGAGCCAAACCAGCTAGGGCAAAAGATATAATTCTTAAAGAAATCTTTAAAAAGTACCTATGGGGATAGTTAAAATATAGGGTTCAAACCATCTCCCTACTTACCCTTCCAAGGTGAATCCAGGTGGAATACTCAGGACAAGGACGAGCTGTACCATCTACAGAAGTGATGCTCCCTGCGGAAGGATGCTCAAGGGGATGTAGGAACAGGCAAGGACAATTGTGGTTGATAAGGGTCCTGTCTCAAAGCCCTCTGGCCAGTACATGATGATCCTGAACAGGGTTTCCTGAAATGGGCACTGATGCAGGGACCAATATTGGTCATTAAGGTCCGTGGACCTCACCATTACTTAGACCCTATCCATGATGAGTTAGCTGACATGGGTGCCCAGTGCTGTGGCTCTTCTGTTTCTTCTTCTTCTTCTTCTAATAGTTTAAAAATTTTTTTTATTGATTTCAGAGAGGAAGGGAGAGGGAGAGAGATAGAAACATCAATGACAAGAGAGAATCATTGATCAGCTGCCTCCTTCACGCCCCCTTCTGGGGATCGAATCCATAATCCAAGCATGTGTACTGACTGGGAATCGAACCGTGACCTCCTGGTTCATAGGTTGATGCTCAACTATTGGGCCACAACAGCTGGGCTGTTTCTTGACTGAAATCAATTAACTGTTAAATGAATTTCCTGGACCGAGGTCCTGTGAGGTTGGGGACTTAATCTCTTTCACCACTGTACTAATTATTAACCAAACCCCAAATTAATGACTGGCAAACAATAGGTGCTAATAAAGCATGTGTTGAATGAATGAATGAAGACAATTGGCCTTCTGAATTATTATGTATCCATCTCTTGAGGGTTTGGTTAGTGAGCCTGAAAGAAGTCAGCTGATAAAGAAGCTTCCAGAAAGTTAAGGCCTGAACTAAAGCATAGCCTGGAAGATGCCCTGCTGATAAGGAAGACCCCTTCCCACCCTACACCTCGCTGCCTGGAGCACTGGAGCTCCTGGGGGACAGACAGTGCTGTGCTGGGGTGCTCAGAGGCGGCCAGCTGCCCGTGCCTCCGGCCCCTCCGTCTCTGCTGGTGAGTTTATGCACTTCTCTGGCACATCCAAGAGGGCGCACAGGTGGCCATGTGGACTCAAGGCCAGCAAGGCTCAGGCTGAAGAGTGGATTCCGCCTGAAGCTCCATCACAGAGACATGGACGAATGGCGGCTAGGAAGCGGGGTTCGGCTCTCAAAAGGTCGCTTCCTCGTCCACCTTGGGAGCATACAGCTGTTCTCAAAGGACAGGGCTCAGAACAGAGACTAAAGCTCTGAGGGTCAACCCAATGATCAGAACCAGGCAGAACCACCGGCGGCACCACAGCAGCCCATCTCGGAGTCGAGCGGGTTGGACCACAGGACCCTGGGGAAGCGAGAGAGCCATCTGGGCTGTCACTCCGGCAGGATCCACCACCAAAGGACGGTCTCCTGCCTGGGGAGGAAGCATGCCACAGTGGAAAGAGCACCGCCCTGGGAGTCCAAGTCAGGGCCCTGCCTGGAAGAGAGAACAAGATGGGCCAGGACGCAGTCAGTCACCCGGGGAAGTTTCCAGAGCAACAGATCCATGGACTGACCTCTCCCCTGGCTAAAGGAAGGTTTTAGGAAGTCAGCAAAAAGAGCCCAGATCTGCCCGGCTGGTGTGGCTCAGAGGCTGAGAGTCGACCTATGAACCAGGAGGTCACGATTTGATTTCCAGTCGAGGTACATGCTCGGGTTGCAGGCTCAATCCGCAGTGTGGGGTATGCAGAAGGCAGCTGACCAATAATTCTCTCTCATCGTTGATGTCTCTGTCTCTCTCCCCCTTCCTCTCTGAGATCGATATAAAAGAACCCGAATCTCTGGAATTTGTAGGAAGATTTTACTTAGGCCTTGCTGGGAATGATAGCCTGACGCCCTGAAGGAGCTCCAGCTCCGGGAAAGGGAGGGACGCTCATCGATAGGCAGAGGAGCGAGCGGAGAGTCCCTCTGCTGCGTCAGGAGTGCAGCGATGGTACGTGCGTCTCAATGATGCAGTTACACCGAACGGAAGGAACAAGGAACGTGTAGGGATGTGCAGGTTGAGGTGCCGTGGCCCCTGGCCTCAGGGAGTCTGGGGATAGGGTCTGGGAGGAATTAAACGGCTGTGAAACTCGTTGAGGTGAATGTTTATCAGGGTGCAGAAGGCACGGGCACTGTTTTCTATCATCGCTGGCCGCCAGTGTGGAAACTGTAGAAGATGGACCGGGTCACCCCTGTGGGTTGCACCTTAGGAAGGAATTTCGAGGAAGCTCTTGGTTACTGATGAAGTCAGAGAAGCTGGAGCATCTGTTCTTTCCCCCAAGGCCTTCCGCCAGGTCCTTTCTTCACAGCCCCAGGCCCTGTGCCTGGCAGACCTGTGCCCAGGAGGGGGCCCCGGCCAGGGCTGTCCCCACTGGGCCTCCAAATCAGGCCCCGTCTTCCTCAAGCCGTCTCCTCCAAACCCCAGCACACATCTGCCGGGCCTGGCTGTCCCCGGTCGGACTCCCACCTGGGCCTTTGGTGAGGCCCCTCACCCCCTCTTCACGTCACAGATTAAAGGGAGGTGATGAAAATGCTCTAAAATTGGTTGGGTGTGATCCCACGCACTGAAGGGTTGCCTGTTCAATTCCTGTTCTGGTCACATGCCCTGGTTGCAGGCTCAGTCCCTGGTGGGGGCGTGCAGGAGGCAACTGATGGAGGATGTTTTGCTTTCACATCAATGTTTGTATCGCTCTCTCCCTCTCCTTTCCTCTCTCTCTAGAAACCAATCTTAAACAATCTTAAAATTGACTGTGGTGGTGGTTGCAGAACTCCGAATATACTAGAAATCATTGAGTTGTATGCCTTAAAAGGATGAACTTTATGGTATGTGAATTATCTCTCAATCAGTTGTTATTAAATATACATTACACCCATACATATACTTATGGCCATTACTCAGCCTGTGCCACTGAGGAGATGAAGATGGATGTTGTGTTGGCTAGCTTCCAAATTTAAAATAGAATAATACAAGATGAACTTGGCAGGGAAGAGGGGCATGTAAGAGGGCTATAAATAAGACCTTGGCTTTGAGCTGTCAGATGCCAGGTGCTGATTAGGCCTGGTTATCTGTGACCCTGCGACGGCGCATGCGTCTCAATGATGAGCACCTGCGAGGGGCCAGGCTTGATCTCCATCTACTTACTGAAGAACAAGTGTGCGGCTATCGAGCTAGGAAGGAAGAAAACTCCTCCCAGGATGCTAGAAATCTGTAATTAAAAGCATAAACGACACGTTCCAGGCGTTGGAGGCATTCATCATGTCCTCTCCACAGGCATGCACAGAGGAGGCGGTTTGAAGAATTCTGTGAATTATTTTAGCAAAGAAAAGGAGAGGCCACCTCTGGTGTTGTGGGCACTGTGAGTGGAGAAGCGGGGGGCGCTGGAGGGGATTCCAGCCTGCTGGTGCACAGCTGGGCACATTTTGTGGGCTCACACAGCATGAGGAATTTTCTCCATCAACTGCCACAAGATATAAGCTCTAGGCAGGCAGAGCTCTTGTTTGTTTGTCCGGTTCATTGCTGCATACTTAAGGCCGGTGTGCAATAATTTTTTTTCCGGCATGCGTGGAATAAATGAACATTTGAATATTAGATTTGACTTCTGTGTCTGACCAAGACAGAGTAACAGGGGCCAGCCTGAAACAACTTAAAACCCAGACAAAATATATGAAATGGCCCAGTCGGCGTGGCTCAGTGGTAGAGCATCAACCTATGAACCAGGAGGTCACAGTTCAATTCCCGGTCAGGGCACATGCCTGGGTTGTGGGCTCGATCCCCAGTGGGGGGCATGCAGGAGGTGGCCAATCGATGATTCTCTCTGAAACTGATGTTTCCATCTCCCTCTCTGTTCCTCTCTGAAATCAGTTTTAAAAATATTAAAAAATAAACACAAAATATATGAAACGGCTGTTGTCGAGACATTGGACATGAGGCAGAAAAGGACAGCGATCCCTGAGAGCTGAGAAACAAATGAGGTGAACCCTACATTTGCCCCAAGTAACTGGAGAGTTTCCAGGCCGTGGTGTGGACAGGAGGAATCCCAATGGAGCCTGGCGAGGCTCCTTGAATTGAGGAGAAAGAGCTGGGCAGCCAGAGGGTTCTGCTTGCGTCACCAGCTGAGTACTGAGGAGCACAAGCATGTGAGGAAGCCACCGGGACCAGGAGCAAAGAGAACCATCTTTGGAGCACAGACAGGACCAGAACTGGGCCACGTCCTACTAGCCAGCGCGGGAAACGTTGTCCTTCATGGGGCCCCGGGTTTCTCCCGCTGTCGTGGGGAAAACTAGCCCTAGACTAAACACTGCTCTGATCCTGCCTAACAACATTTAATAGCAAGCCTTCAAAGGACAAAACTGTTCCCAAGCAGCTTAACCCCATCGCAGAACAAAGTTCAAAAATATTTATCAGAATACAAAAATAACCAGCACCCAACAGGTGAAATTCACAGTGTCTAGGTAACATTCAGGAGAGAAACCACATAGTAACTAGAACTGGAAACGTTTAATATGAAGAATTATTAACGGAGAGGAAAAACCCAAAGATGAATTCAAACTTCATTGAACGTTCTCCTCTCAATTACCATTCCCCCAGGCCTTGAAGGAGAGCTAGCTGACAAGGAAATGCATTGAGTGTCAACCTACGAACCTGGAGGTCACAGTTCAATTCCTGGTCAGGGCACATGCCTGGGTTGTGGGCTCTATCCCCAGCATTCCTTAGCTTGTGGCCCCATCACTTCAGGGCCAGCATCTTCAAATCTCTCTGCTCTGTCATCACACCACCTTCTCCTCTGTGTGTCAAATCTCCCCCTGCCTCTGTCTTATAAAGAGACTGGTGATTGCATGTAGGGCCCACCCAGATGAGCTGGGATCAACTCCCCATCTCAAGATCCCTAATTTAATCACACTGGCGAGGATTTTCTATATAAGGTCACATTCACAGTTTCCAGAGATTAGGGTGTGGATATCTTTTGGGGGCCATTTTCAGCACACCACTGGCAGCCATCCTGCTCCAAGTTTAATAACAGGAGCAACTAACCTTCACGACATGCCCGCTGTGTGCCAGGCACTGCTGTGTGCCAGCCACTGCTGTGTGCCAGGCACTGTGCTAAGCATTTGCCAGAGACGCCTGGAAATGGGTTAGTGACGTGTGTGCTTTGGAACCAGAAAGACCTGAACTGGAATCTCAGATCGGCCACAATTAGCCATGTGACCTCCAGGCCAATGACTTAGCTTCCCCACCTGTCCCTCACCTACAGAACGATGCTGCCTTGAGCTATTTTCCTGGGAGGTTGGTCACGAGGATCAGATTTAAGCAAAACGTCTGGCCCAATCCTCTGAGTGGCGGACTCATGTGCACACACACATTCATGAGGGGATGTGCTGCAGTCTCTCAGTGTGAAAACAGCTAAGTGCCACTGGCGCCCGTTAAAAGGCAGCGTGGCCACTCCCGCACCCCCCCACTCCCAGGGCTGCGGGACTGCAGACTCTTCCTTCAAAGACAGCACGCTCGCAGCTACCGGTGTACGCGCGCGCGCGCGCGCGCGCGCGCGCGCACACACACACACACACACACACACACACACACACAGCAATTTTCAGGCAAGAGCTGAGCAACTAATTTTCCCACATAAAATGTATTCTTCCTTCTCTTGTTATTATTATAGGCTGGGGCAAAGACATAATAAAAACACTCCGAGTCTGGCAAAGAAAAACAAGAATAAAAGCATGAAATTCGATTTGAAACTGGAAGTAATCATTGTGTCTACAATCCTAAAAAAATAAATCAGTCAAGGAGTAGCTTTTAGAGCCGGTCTTAAGTTAGGCAGAAGGATCTGAGTCATAGTTTTCCTCCCTCAAATGCCGCTCTACCTGTACTTCCGTAAGGGTTACAAGTCCCACCGATCCCCAGAGCCACTGGTTTAGACCCACGGGCGCCCTCTATATCCCCTCCTTCCTTGCCCCGTCAACTTACCCAGGCCTGCAACTTCTTTAAATCAACAACAGAGAGAGACTGTGGGTGGGGTTGCTGATGGCCGGAGTGTGCTTACAGAAGTGTGGGGCGTGCTCCCTCTGCTGCCCTGTCCTTGGAGAACCCTGGCATATCAGTCTATTGAAGGGCTGGTTGCAACTTAAAAAGAACACTTTAGCCTAGAGTTTTCTAAAGGCAGTTTGCCCTGGAACCCCTTTGCGCTGAACATCCATCACAGTCTGAAGGAGGACTGGTGTTCCTCGGTACACAGTCTGGGAACCGCTGGCCTTCACCGGCTCCAGACCTCCAAGTGGGGCCTGCCTGCCTCTCCGGTTTCACCTCCTCTTGTGCCTTATGTCAACCTCCTTGCTCCAGCCACACCTCCCTGCTCGCATCTCCTCATGCATGCGAGGGTGTTCATGCCTCCCAGCCTTTGCCTGAACTGTCTCCTCAGCCGGGAATGCTGTTCCCTGCTTCCCTCCTGCAGATGCCTCGGGACTGGCTGAAACGTCTCCTGCTCCCGAAGGGGCTTCCCAAGGCTTCGAACCGGAGCTGATTGCTCCCTCAATTGCACCAACCCTGTGCTTGGCACTCACCTGTAGAACAGCATGTCTCCCTATGCATGTTGATAAATATTCATTTCACATGCTGTGTCTGGTTGTAGGCTACGAATTTCTCAAAGGTAGGACTATGCTTCCTTTATTTCATAATAGGTATTTGCCAGCTGAACTTCCTCTTGTCTTCTAGTTTATTTTCTTAATATATTTTTCTCATTACATAAGTAATTCATGCCCATTTTGTTATATATATATCTTCATATAAGAAGAAATACCCATAATCCTAGAGGGATCAGGTGGGATGAGTCTCAAACTAATGTTAGCATAAGAATGACTTGCGTGAGCTTGTTAAAAAGAGAGGTGCTGCCCAGCTGGAATGCCTCAGTGGTTGAGCATCAACCTATGAACCAGGAGGTCCCTGTTCGATTCCCAGTCAGGACACATGCCTGGGTTGCAGGCTCGATCCCCAGTGTGGGGTGTGCAGGAGGCAGCCGATCAGTGATTCTCTCTAATGTTTGATGTTTCCATTTCTCTCTTCCTCTTCCTTCCTCTCTGAAATCAATAAAAAAAAATGTTTTTTAAAAGAGAGGTGCTCGTCCTAGCTGGCTTGGCTCAGCGGATAGAGCATTGGCCTGCGAACTAAAGGGTCCCAGGTTCGATTCCGGTCAAGGGCACACATGCCCAGGGTGTGAGCTCGATCCCCAGTGGGGGACTTGCAGGAGACAGCTGATCCATGATTCTCTCTCATCATGGATGTTTCTATCTCTCTTCCTCTTCCTTCCTCTCTGAAATCAATAAAAATATATATTTAAAAAAGACGTAAAAAAAGAGAAAGGTGCTCACCTAAGTGTCTATTGGATAAAGAAGATGTGATATATACAACGGAATATTACCCAGCCTTACAAAAAAATTGAATTCCTACCATTTGTGACAGACCTAAGTGTATTATGCTAAGTGAAATAAATCAGACAAGAAAGACAAATACCTTCTGATTTCACTTATACTAATATGTGGAATCTAAAGAACAATATAAATGAACAAACAAAACAGAAACAGATAACAGAATGATGGTTACCAAAAGGAAGGGGGTTTGGGGGACTGGGCAAAAAAAAGTGAAGTGATTTAAGAACTACAAATTGTCAGTTACAAAATAGTCATGGGGATGCAAAGTACAGCATAGGAAATACAGACAATACCATTGTAATAACTAAGTGTGGTGCCAGGTGTCTAACCACTGTACTGTACACCTAAAACTAATATAATATTTCAATATTGTAATTGAAACATTAACAATATTTTTAATAGAGATGCTCAGCCCGCAGCTTTGCCACCCAGCTTCTGCCCCAGGGCGTGTGTGCACGTGTTTAATAAACTTCCAGCTCATTCTAAAACACATCTGTCATTAGGGTCACTGATCAGGTGATTTCCGACATTTCTGTGCCATAAACAAGCCTGTGGTAAACATCACTGCACATACAGCTCTGTCTACGGGTCCATTGCCTGTCTAGGACAGCTTCCTGGAGATGAAGCTACTGAGCCAAAGGGCCGCCCGCTATTTAAGGCCTTGGGACCCTCTTCTTCAGAAAGAGTTTGCCTCTCCCCTCTCCCACCAGCAGCTGAGGGGGGTGCTTGTCTCATCACACCCCACAATTACAGCCACTTTAGACAAGAAAGAACACAAGAATAGCGGCTATTAAACGTGAAAGAAAAATTGCCTAGCTGGGTGATTTTTTAAGAGGAACATTTAGCGAGCTTTTGAAGTATAATTACTGTTTCAGCCAGCTGAACCAGAGGCTCATTATTTTCTTTCGGAGCGTGGTTGGTAATTTTGTCAAAGCTCTGAGCACCCATCACTTCATCTGTTCCCTTGGGCTTATGCTACTTGTGTGTTTCCCTAGAAGAGTCTTCCCGTCTTCCTTCCCTCCCTCCCTCCCTCCCTCCCTTCCTCCCTCCCTCCCTCCCTCCGAGTTTCCTGCTTCCCAGAGGCTCAGCTAACTGGCAGGTCCCCTCCCCTGAGATGCACCCAGCCTGCAGGCAGGGGGTTGACAGCCTACCACCTAGAATGTTGCCCAAAGCTCAATATTCTTAGTTGTCATATTTCACGATTTCTCCCTTTCTGCCTCCGTCCAACTCTGGCAAGCAAGGGTGCCCCTGGCAGACTTTCTCCAAGTCTGCATCCACCTGCACCTAAGGAAGAAGCCCCGTGGGCCAGTGGATTCGGGCCTTAGAATGGCAGAGGCCACAACTCCCTCCCCTGTGCCCACGCAGCGGAGCGTCTGCCCGAGCTCCCATGTTGTACCAGAGGAGAGAGCAGTGCTGACCCAGTCCATGGACAACAGCCTTTACGTGTTCAACGTTCATCCTCTGACTGGCTGTTCCCAAGCTAGAAATCTCTCCCAGAGAATGCTCACCCGTATGTATAGTGCTGTCTGCAAGGACTTTCCCTGCTGTTTGCAACTGGGGGGAAAAGCCCATCAGTGGGCCGCTGGTTAAAGAAGCCACGGCCCTTCCATTTGAAAGAATACCAGGCAGTTGCACCAGGTAGTTTAAAATACTGCGTCAAAAGAGAAAAAGGAAAAAGGCAGTGAGGCAGACCTGCATGGATGGCAGAAAAAATATCCACTATCACATGGAAACAGCCAACATTTAATGAGGATCTACTGCATGCCAGGCACCATGGAGAAAAAGGCAAAAGCTCGTGAATCCCTCGCCCCGGTGAGATGGGCATGGCCAGGGTTCGTAACTAAACAGAAGCAAGGCTGAAAGGAACTGTGTAGGTGTACTCAGCAGGGACTTGGTTTTGATGAGGGTTTTCTGATTTTACTCTCTAGGCTTCTATATTGTTTGAGTTTTTCCCACAGTAAATATGCATTGTGTTTGTAATTAAAAACATACAAAATGAGCCTGGCCGGTGTAGTACAGTGGTTGAGCATTGACCTATGAGTCAGGAAGTTCGATTCCTGGTCAGGGCACATGCCAGGGTTGCGGGCTCAGTCCCCAATAAAGGGTGTGCAGGAGACAGCCAATCAATGATTCCCTCTCATCATTGATGTTTCTCTCTCTCTCTCTCCCCCTCTCCCTTCCTCTCTGAAATCAACAAAAATATATTAAGAAAAGAAAAATAATACAAAATGAGGACATGAAGTACAGGGGACATGCAGAAATGGAGTCCAGGATACAGCCAGGGCCAGAGAGCTGGGACACTATTGCTCTGGCTTCCCATCGGATCATAGGTGTGATCTTTAATTTCTCAAGGAAAATAAGGCAGAGAAACAAAACCTCTGTGTGTGTGTTGGGGGAGGCTGGGGGGGAGGTTTGAAGGTTACCCCAGCTGTTACTGCCTGACCCACAGGTTTCCGGTCTCAAGTCTGGAATCCATTTCAGGGTCAAGTGTAGCATTTAGTTGCCCATCCCCTTTAGTTTCCTTTCATCTAGAGCAGTTCCCTCAGCCCATTTGTGTCTTTTCAGACACGTAGATACTTGAAAAGTCCAAGCCAACTGTGTTAAAACTGCAATTACTTTAAACATCATACTTGAATTCTATGTGGTATCCTGATCCTGTGTAAAATTTCTTATTCCACTAGGTGGCACTCTCGGTAGGCCTTGGGCCTCAAAAGCCCTTGTAAAAAGGGCCATGAAGGGCAAGCAAGCAAGGCTATTTGGTAAAGCACAGCATATTGGAAATGCCTTCATATTTATAAAGGTGCTATTCTCCTGAGCACGACTTCTCACATAGATTCATAATCACATTGCTCTGTTTAGTGGGCCTGATTTAGTGGGCCTGGGGTGGGTCCTAAGATTCTGCATTCTAACAAGCGGCCAAGTGACGGGGGTGACTGGGATACTGCTGGTCTGCAGACCATACTTTGAGGAGCAGGTATTGGAACAAGCACATGAAGAAAGATATCTACGGGGTGTCCCCCAAAATGTATATACACACTGGAGCTGATAGCTTAATTCATGTTTCTCTTCAGATTTAACCCATTGGAATTAATAATTACTCAAAGTGTGTATACATTTTGGGGGACACCCTGTATTTATAACCAGGCAACTTTTATTTTTATACCATAATCAGCAATGGTGCTTTTCCTATTGCTGTCCCCCACCTCTCCCTCCCTCCGGCCCTTCACCCCAGCCCTTTGGCCTCCTTGCTGTCCGTACTTTAGGGCTTTTGCTGCACTTGTTCCCTCTGCCTGGAAAGCTCTTTTCGAAGTAGCCTTCTGCTTGGCTGATGTCCTGGGCTCCCTCAAGCTGTTGCTCAAATCTCATTCTTTTTCTTCTTTTTAAATTGATCTGAGAGAGGAAGGGAGAGGGGGAGAGAGGTAGAAATATCAATGATGAGAAAGAATCATTGATTGGCTGCCTCCTGCACGTCCCCCATGGGGATCAAGCCCGCAACCCAGGCATGTGCCCTTGACCAGAATTGAACCCGGGACCCTTTTAGTCTGCAGGCCAACACTCTGTCCACTGAGACAAACCAGCTAGGGCTCAAATATCACTTCTTACTGAGGCTCTCCCGGACCATCCTACTAAATACTGACACCTGCCCCCAGCCCTGCTTCCTGTTCCCTTTCAATCTCTTGATTTTATTCCCCATAGCCTCACCACCTTCTCACATACCACATAATCTACTTAATATGTTTGTTTATTTCTGCTTTTCTCTGCTAGAATCCAAGCTCCATGAGTATGGCGGGGTCTTGCCAGACCACGTTGGGCGCCAGATATGACAGGGTCTCTCTTTTCCGCATCCACCACGGAAAGAGAGATGATCCGGTTCTCCGAGTAGAGGGGTTGGGGATTGAGGAAATATGAAAGAAAGAGACAAGAATGGAAGGGAAAAGCTGGGAACCGGGTGGACCACTGTCCTCTTCTGAGGGAGAGACAGTGACCCAGAGCCAATACAGCGCGTTTATTTTATACCCACAAATACCAGGAGGTTTCATCAAATGGTCAAGACAAAGGAAATTATTTGCATTCTCGAGTAGGCCCGAGCATTCCTGGTGCTTGAATGGATTTACATATCAAAGACCCACCACCCTAAAACTGGGCAAAGGTAAGAGTCAGTGCTGATAACACATCTGCCTTTTTGGTAAATGTGTATCCAAGACTCGGCTTTGCCTGTCGCCTTGGGTTCAGCTGACAATAATTAAAGAATGCCCATGTGCCTTCCCAGGGGGCCCTCCACACATGAGGGTGGAGATTTTTTCTGGTGTTTTTTCCCCCCACCGATATATCCTAAACACCTATAACAATGTTTGGCACACAGTAGGTACACAAGAAAATATTCATGCATCTTAATGGAACCTTCAAGATAATGGAGCCCAATCCCCTCATTTGGTTGATGAAGAAATGAGCTCCAGGTCTTCCTTTGGGCAACATAAAGACCGGCCCAAGGTCATTTAGACTGTAGAGATATTCTTCTAAATGAACATAATCAAAAGACTTGTTTGTATGGGTTAATTTTTAAAGCTACAATTTTAATTTTTACTATGTGCACTAGGCCTTTTCCAAAAAGGATCTGAAGTAGCCAACAAGAACAAAGGTCATGTGAAATGGAACAGTCAGGAATCAAAATGGAAGCGACATCATCTAAAGGAAGAGGGAGCCCACGTAGCAGGCACATAAAGGTAGTAAATTACTCCGCTGGGTGCAGAATCTGGCTCGGAATTCTTTGGCAGCTGAGTTAAACAGGAAGTACGTGGGATTGCAAAGTGTCTGCTGTCTGAGCACCCAGAGGCATTGGTGCAGAAGAACTCTGAGCAACACCCACTGGACCCCAAATGGGCCAATGTTTACAAAAAAACCAAAGTCACGGTTGAAGAATGCAATGCTTTTAACTGCAAAGGCTAAGCGTATAGCATTAAAGCACACAGCTCTTGTGCCTCAGGTGAATTCTATTCTGGTGTTCTACCTGGAATTAAAGAGGAAAACGAGAGAATCTAGAATACCTAGTTCCGTGGTCGGCAAACTGCAGCTTGCGAGCCACATGTGGCTCTTTGGCCCCATGAGTGTGAACTAATTTCAATAGTTCAACGTGTCTAGAAATATCTTTCACAAATATCTGAGGTCTCATATCTTTGATAAACATTGAATCCATAATTCATGGATTAGATTTTCATGTTTAAGAAATATTTAATGAGCTTTTACTATAAATGTTTGTTTTCCTTTTCCCACAGGGCTCTCCTCAGCCCAGCTATCTCCCAGCTACATGAAGGGAAGCCACTTCTGTTTCTCCAAGTTGCGTCAAGTATTTGCCAGGGTTAGTCATGTGTCCAAACGAGAGACACTGCGCATTGGTAAACGCCTTCTGGTCCCCAGGGAATTGTCCTCCACCACTGAGCAGGGACAGTTGCTGTTCTCCAGGAATGCTTTTTCAAAACCCAGGTGTTGTTTTTACAAAGCCTCTCACTATCCTCTGAGTCCGAGGTCGGCAAACTGCGGCTCGCGAGCCACATGCGGCTCTTTGGCCCCTTGAGTGTGGCTCTTCCACAAAATACCACGGCCTGGGCGAGTCTATTTTGAAGAAGTGGCGTTAGGAGAAGTTTAAGTTAAAAAATTTGTCTCTCAAAAGAAATGTCAATCATTGTGCTATTGATATTTGGCTCTGTTGACTAATGAGTTTGCTGACCACTGCTCTGAGTGAATACTAGTCAATATATTTTAAAATGACAATAAATTTTTTCTTATACACCCCTTATCTTTTTTTTATTTTTTATTTAAAGAATTGCTCTTTTTTTTTTTTTTGGCCTGGTGTGCTTAAATTTTTTTTTCTTTTGTGGTAAAATACACATAACAAAGTTTATCATCTTAACCATCTCTTCCTACCATTACCAACAGCCATCTTGCAAAGCTGAAACATTAAACAACAACCATTCAATGATAACCCAATTCTCCCATTTCAGTCCCTGGCAACCACTCTTCTACTTTCTCTCTCCATGCTGGTTTGTTTGTTAATTGATTTTAGAGTGAGAAGAAGGGAGAGGGATAGAGAGAGAAAAATAAAATCGCTAAGAGACATCAATCCCCTACCTCATGCATGCCCCCTACTGGGGATTGAGCCCTAACTGGGAATCGAACTGGTGACCTCCTGGTTCCTGGGTCATCGCTCAACTACTGAGCCAACCAGTCAGGCCCCTTCCTTGCTCATTTTTTTAATCAAGTTGTTTGTTGTTGCGTTTTAGGGGTTCTCTCTATATTCTGGATATGAATCCCTTATCAGATATATGATTTGTAAATATTTTAATATACACTGAGTGGCCAGATTATTATGGTCTCTGAACACATAATAATCTGGCCACTCAGTGTGTGTGTGTACATATATATATATATACACATACATATATATATATATATATATACACACATACATATATATATATATATATATATATATATATATATATATATATATATGAGGCCTGGTGCATGAATTCGTGCATGGGGTCCAGCCAGCCTGGCGAGGGGGAGGGGACATGGGCAGTTGGCCGGCCTGCCTGCTGGTCAAACTCCTGGTCAAGGGGACAATTTGCATATTAGCCTTTTATTATATAGGATATACACTGAGTGGCCAGATTATAGCAATCTGGCCAGTGTATTTCTCAAGGCATTTTTTCTTCTGTCTGACCGTGTCTTCAACTGAGCCCCCTCTGCACTCTGCCCATCTTGGATGTGTCACACCCACAGAATGTTCTTTCTCCAGAAGGAGCCCCGAGAGCACTAATAACAAACTGTACCTCAGTGAATGGCCCTGCCCTAGGGGCCTCACAGCTAAATCTAGGGGCCCTTCCCAAACAATCAAGACCTCAAGTGGTAAATTTGCATACCAAGGGGTCTCCCGAAATGGTCATGGCCCTAAGCTTCATGTTAGAAAGAAAGGCCTCCCCATTCGCTCTCTTGTTTTTACTAGCCCTGCCAGAGCAGCAGCCTGGACCCTGAGCTCAGCTCGGCTCGGGGACACACACTTTTAACTAGTGGCTGGTGGTGTGACAGAGCTTCTACAGAGGGTTTTGGATGCCAGTTCAGGGTCGGTCCTCACTCTGAAGGCACTGAAATCTACTCTTTCCTTTCCCCAGGACCCAATTCCAGGTTCCTTCTAAGTCCCAACCATGGCGCTGCCCAAGGCACTTGCTCCTGTCTCTGAGTTCTCTTAACAAACTATCCTCCTGCTGCAAATTCTGGCCCCAACAACCCAAGCCCTGAGGAGGGCAGAGGTGGCTGCCCCAGAAACTCATGGAATAGTTTCTGGCACTCGCCAGACCCCCCTGTGCCAAGAGTTTCCAGGAAAACTGCACATCCCAGGATTGGAGGAAGTAGGGCAGCAACAGGGGACTTTTTCCTAATGAATTCAATCAACTCTCAGAACAATAATCCACCGACGGTCAACTATAGATAGAAAACAACGTTGCAGGCTTTTGGAGGCTTTTTTTTTTCCCCCTAAGGAGAGAGAAAAATAGAAAATATTCCATGCACTGGCTCTCAAAATAAATCACTGGTGATATAAAACTCATCTGTAAATATAGTAAATATAAGCTTCAGTTTTGTATTATGGCCAATTAACTGGGGCCGAGAGGCGAAAGGGAAAATGGAGAAGAAAGAAGGGAAAGGAGGAAGCAGAGAAAGGATGAGAGATGAGAGGGAGGGAGGACTTTGAAGGACAACAGAGAAACACAGTATTTCCACAAGAGACACAAAACCCAAGAGAGCAAAGTACAGTGAGAGACTGAGGATTCTTGAAAGGTGGTCATTTAAACGTAAATCACTGTTGTCAGACCTTCCCACTTACATGAGCATCTTAGAAACATGGCGAGTCAGAGCTGCAAGGACCTGAGCTCACCTTGACCAATTCACCCTGCACTGGGTTGAATAGTGCTCCTCCCTCCCCAGCCCCTACCTAATGCATGACTACCTGAAACGGTGGCGGGCAATTGTGAGCAGAGCAAGGACAACGGGCCAGGTACGGAAGGTCACCAGAGTGAAAAGCTCCAGGTCCCTAGCAAAGGACAACTTGTGGGTCGGGACCTCACCCCCTGGGTGACCTTTCCTCCCCTAGCCTATCACTGGGCGTGCAGTTTGGACCCCTGACCTTTCCTCCCTAGAGATAACATCTAGGCCTCAGTTGTATTTCCACTCGAGGCCCAGGAAGGCAGCTAAACCAGACAAGTGACACCAAGACTGACCTCAGGACCAGCTGCATTGGTTAATGACCGCCTGCCCTGGCACTGACCATCAATCAGTGGAGACCCCGACCCTGAGAGGGCACCCCTGGAAAGTTGCTAAATATTATATTGAGATCTTCCCCCTGGGACCTCCCCTAAAATCTCCACCCTGATTGCCTATTCCTTTGGTATTCCAAAACAGTTGAATAGCTTGTTTTGAGAGAGGACAGCTTTTTTTTTTAACAGTGAAGTCACCATTTCTTTCTTTATTCTGAGCAGTTTTTTCAAGGCATGCCAAGTCCTGCTGGGGTTTTGAACTTAAAACTGTTCAAGCAGACCCCTCAATATGAAATGAGGTAGCCACTCTTCGGGGGTTTCAACTGACATAAGATCCTATGCCACGTACATTAAGCTTTTCGTTATTTTGTAGTTCTTAACCCTTTGTTGGATCATGTCTCTGAAAAACTGGTAACAGCTATGGACCCTTCCCCAGAAAACTGTGTGCTCTCACAACTGTTGGCACCTACTCTCAGGGGTTCACCATGCACTGCCCCTGCCCCACTCTGTGGACCCAGCTATGGAGACTTGTCCTCAAACAGCCAGGCAGGAGACCTCTCCCTCTAGTTCACCTTTCACTTGAGCCACATGGTTTAGGCAAGGGCCCAACCTGGCCTATGGCAGAGGTTTTCTCCCCAATGTGCTAATGACGCTGGTGGAGCCGAGTTCTTGCTGAGCAACTTTAGGGACCCTCTCCCGACTCTTACAGACTAGCCAAGCCAATGGGAGTCCGGCAGAAATCCCCAGGGGACGGTGGAGGCTTTATGAAAGGGAATGATGGAATACGAGGGCTGGAAGGGCCCCGGGGCTGACGGGCTGTCTCTCCGCTGTGCCTGGAGGCCACCATCCCCTCCATTGCCCCAGGGCCTTAGCACTGTCCCCCTTTGTCAGCCTTGCTCCTCACCTCACCTTTTCCACCTGGTGCTCTACCTACCCCCAGGTCTTTGGTTGGACTCAACTTCCTCTTGGACACTTAGGCGCCCTGTGCCCCCCTTTCCTTGGAATTTCTCCATCACAGCATTTGTCCCACTGTTGCAATTGGCTCTCGGCTAATCTGTATCTACTGTGTGGTTTGTCCCAGGAAAGAAGTCGCCCCCTGATTTTCATAATCTTCTTCCCAACAATGTGGAGAAAACCGAGCATGAGGGATACAAACTCGGGCAAAATGATTTCCCGGTACTTACTGTGATCAACACCATCTCACGAAGCAAGCTGACCACCAGTTTACCCCTATCACCTGAAGGGAACCTTCCTGCATAAACAAGTGGGCCCATTAAGCTGTTTACTGCTTTGGATTTTACAGCATTTAACAAGCACGAGCTGAGACATGAGGCTATAAGCCACCTGTGTTAGTTCGGACCACTTGGCTGTAGACAACAAGCCCCATCCCTTGTTGGGGGTGGAGGTGAACTGTCTAGCTGCTGCCCGAGGCTTCTGTCTCTAAGTTCTCTTAATAAACTCAAAGTCCTCCCAGGGTTGTCAGCCTCTTTCTTCTGTCTCCAGGCCCCAGGAGATTTTCCCAACAAAGTTTCTTGAGTAAATAAATGAATAACTAACTGGCCGGTTTAATGAAGGGTTTCCCGACCTTGGCACTACTGGCGTGTTGCGCTTGGTAATTTTTGTCACCGGGGACTGTCCTGTGCAGTGCAGCATCCCTGGCTTTCCTACCCACTAGATGCCAATAGCACCCCACCCAGGTGTGACAACTAAAAATCTCTCTGGACAAAGGGAGGCAAAATCACCGAGGTAGAAAAATCAGTTCCAATGAATGCATGTTGTTGACCTCAGAGTCCAATTGCCCATCTCGAGTCTCTGTCCGGGAGTGAGAGTTCAGTTAATCAGTTAACACCGATGGGGCGCTCAGTATAGGCTCATGTAATGGGTGGCTGACCTCTTCCGGCTCCCCGGAGGAGGGAGAAAATTCCACTGTGCCTTTGCTATGGAGCCTTTCAAGTCTTTTAATGACTTGTTACAATGTGAGCACACAAGGGGGCGCTCCAACTAACACGTTCAACCGCGGAGAAAGAAGGCCTTTCAAGGAGCTGGTGACTGGACGCTCTTGTTCAGTGATGAGCTTGGACTAAGATGCTTTGTTATGCCGTCCGGGTGGGACAGTGAACCAGGGTCCTAGATTTAGAGAAATCCTTGGTCATTAAACCTACGATGAAAGATCCCTGCCTGTGTGGTTTCCTTAGAGACATAGACAGTGGGGGCCAATAATAGAAAACCCACTTATGCCCCATAAATAAGTCATAAGCAGCGAGAGAGTCTTCTCAGCTTCCACAGCAATGGCCCTGCTCTGGTAGCAGCAACGGACTGATGAATGTTCTGGGGGCTCTGGCCAGCTTGTTAGAAATCATCTAATCCTTTGCTTCTGACCTGAGTCAATGGCCCTGAAAACTGGGAAGTGGTATAACATTTTTGGGACACAACTTGGTGTGTGGTCCAACTGTGTGCCTCTGTAGCTTGCATTGTATTTTCAAAGGAGTCTAAACCCTGTCAATGTTACGAGCCATTCGTTTAATCTCACTTTAGAGAGAAAGAATCTGAAGCTCTGAAGTTCAAGTTTCTGCAGCTGGAACCTAGCAGAGCCAGGATGCACTCAGATCTCCCTCTGCCTTCAGGCCCATGGGGTGGTGCTCTGATGGGAACCCGGCCTATGGGGTGGCAAGGTCTGAGGCCACTGAGGAACATGGATCCCAAGGCTTAGAGGGGTGGGAGGGTACTTTACCGGGAGGGGTTGCCAGATAAAATATTGGATCCTAGTTAAATGCAAATTTCAGGTCAATGAATACTTTTATAGTATAAATATGTAGCAAACATTACATGGGACACATTTATACTCAAATATTCATTTATTTGAAATTCAAATTTAACCGGGCATCCTGGGTTTGGGGAGGTTTTGTTGGTTTCTGTTGAATCTGTCAACACTGTCTGCCAGGACAGCCTCGGAGCCTTCAGTTGGGCAGCAAACACCAAAGCCCCAGCCAATGGATATTAATGACTCCATGTTTGAGACTGGCTACCCCCAGCCCTGACTTCACCTGGAGGCACAGAGGCCCTTGGCCTCTGCTGATGGGACCTGCTTGGTTCTCTCTGTGACGTCAGCAGGCCTGTGAGTCCTTGAGCACTACAGATATCCTTTATGCATACGGCCTCTCAGAAGATGACATTTCACAGGTCTTTGAAGAATAAAGATCAAATTTATTGAATACAACACCTGCCAGAGTGCCTGCAGCTGTGTCACCGAGGCAGCTGGAGGGAGCGGCCTCGGTTTGGTGTGCTCGCTAGTGAAATTCCACTGGAGAGGGCTGCAGCCTCTCACTCGCCCACTCAAGATACCATCGGAAACATCGTAAGACCTCAGGAGACCATTTCTTTAGCAAGGAATAAATAAAAAAAAAATTAGTAAGAAAAATATGCATTTCATTCTTCTATTAAAAATAATATTTGCTGTAGGCAACCATCTTCCTGTTGCTCCGCCTTCAGCATGGGAGAGGACAGAAATATAGAAAAACAGCTTAAGAGCATCTGTGCTGTCCAGCTGAGTTTTCCGTTTTGTGCATTGCCTGGGATGAACCTTGTCTTCAAGTTGACATATCAATGGGGCTGCTTCCAAGCAGCGTTGTTTTCCCATTTGTGTCGGGCAAGGTTGCAGAGGGGACAGGGTGCAGCTGTCCGGTCAGTGCTATGCACTTTCAAGGAGCAAGGACTACCCAGAACTACAGGCCTTTGAAGGACCAAAGACAAAGAGAAAAAAACTAGCCCCTAAGCCAGGCCATCTGCTAGAAGTGATCCACTACAGAAATAAAAATAAAAAATAAATCAAACCCCAAAAAAACAAACCAGGTTTCTGTGTATGAAGGTACTTGGAAAAGTTCTTCATCTCTGTACAAGACAAAATATTCAAGTTTCAAAATATTCCAGTGGCCTGCTGACTCTGAACCTCCTTCTGCTGCTCTCCACTCCCCAGGATGCTCCGACGTGGGGGGAGGTGGGCTGTGCGGGAAATTAGCCAGCCCCTCGGTATCTCTTTACGCCTAACATCAAGGCGGCAAGATGGCTTTAAGGACTGGTGGCTTGGCCTGAGGAATTGCTATGTTCAGTGGGAGCAGGGCAGGTTCAGAAATAAGTGCACAGAGCTCTTGGAATCGGGAATCGTCTGCTCTTCTTAGAATGTGGATGTCCTCCCGGGGACGAGTGTCGGCTCTCGCAGTTCTAAGTGCCATCAAGAGAGCCTTCCGTTCTCTGTAGTGACAAAACACAAGACGAGGTATGGTCACACCCTTCAGGACTGAAGACTGGCATGCCAAAATGCAGACAGCGCTTCTCAAAGGAACTCCAAAGCAAAAGGCTATCACCCGCTGGCACCGCCCACATGCATTTCCCCCTCGCTCCATGCCTGCTCTGTAGGGCCTGCAGCCTCTACTGCCCAGTACATGTTGCACAGCAGACTACCAACCAACTCGCTCAAGCACCCACTGTGCACCCAGCACTACGTCCCATGGGTGCTACACTTACCCACAGAGGAAGACTAGTGAAGTCAAGAGAGACCTGTCTTCTTGCTCCGGCCCTACCTCTAACATAATATGGGCCTTCTAGGTCTGTGTTTTAATTTTAAAAATGAAGGGCTGAACTCTGATGATCAAACTTAAATGTTTTCCAATTATATGATTCTGCCTTAAAAAGGAATGAAATTCTGATAGATTTCAACATGGATCTGCCTTGAAAATGCCACACTAAGTGAACTAAGCCAGACACAAAATGAACAAATATATGATTCCACCTATATGAGGCCCCCAGAATATCCAAATTTAGAGGGACAGAGTAGAACAGTGGTTGCCAGGGGCTGGGGGAAAAGGGGGTGAGTGTTGTGAACAGGGGTACAGAGTTTTGGTTTGGGGTGATGAACAAGTTCTGTGGGTGAATGATGGTGAAGATTGCACAACAACGTGAACGTACTTAATGTCACTAAACTGTACACGTAATGATGAACAAAAACAGATCCAGAAACAGAGAAGCATCGATCAGATGCTCAAACCGCAGAGGGAATGTAGGGGAGGGTGGGGGTAAGGGGTCGAGGTCAACCAAAGGACTTGTATGCATGCATATAAGCAAAACCAATGGACATAGACACCAGGGGGTGAGGGCATGAACAGGAGTGGGGTAGAGGAGCAATGGGGGGATAAGGACACATATGTAATACCTTAATCAACAACAATAATAATAATGACAATAATAATAATAATTAATCTACTCTAAAAAAATGGTTAAGATGGGCCAGGAAGCTCAGTTGGTTAGTGCATTGTCCTGATACGCCAAGGTTGCAGACTCTATCCCTGGTCAAGGCACATACTACAAGAATCAACTAATGAATACGTAAGTGGAACAACAAATCAATGTTTCTCTCTCCATTTTCTCTCTCTCGTTCTAAAATCAATCAATCAATACAAATATTTAATGGTTAAAATGGTAAACTTTATGTTGTGTGTGTTTTATAACAATAAAAAAGGGGATTCTATATGCCTTCTTGTAGTGTTCTCTAACTGCTTCATATGGTGTTTATGTCACCTGCCCACCAATCAGTGACTAGACCCACATCTTACCCAGGCAGTTCTCTATGCTGAGGATGCAAGAACCTGACAGGCTCCCCACCCCCCACCCCCACCCCCAGTTTTATATCCTGGAATTCTTGACAAACAACACTGCTGTGAACTGGAAAGTGGAAGAGGTCCTAACAAACGGTAGGAGTTCAGAGGTGGAGCAGGATGAAGGTCTGAGGGGCTTCAGCTGGAAGCCATAGGTTCCGCCTTCTCTGCCAGGAGAGACCCTGCGGGCAGGCCAAGAGAGCTGTGCTGGCCCCAGGGGCCTGGAGGCCCGCCAGCCTTGGCAGCTACCCCCGCCCCATTTCCTCCACCACCGGATGGTGACCCTGGTGTCCAGCCTTTTTGCAGGGCCCAGACCAAGTCCCTCCCCAGTCACCTCTGCTCTCCTTCTCCGAGGGAAGCCAGCACTTAGGGAGCTGCTGTCAGACCAGCCCCACAGACAGGAAGGGCTGGGCCACAGTCAGCTGTGCCTTGGGATTTTGAAGTAAAGGTGAACACGCTCACATCTAAGGCCTGTGCTTAAATCAGAGGCCAGCCGTCAGCCACGCACGGACAGAGACGAAATCACCCTGCTTTCTGGCCAAAGGTCATTTTGCTTCTAACACCCCGAGGGGATCTCTACTTCCTGCTTCTAGACTGTGCCCCTTATGAGCATTGCCAATAAACCAGGTCTGTGCTAGGTGCTCATTTAATTCTTGCAACAATCGGGGGAGGGGGCTTTAAAACTTACAACTTACAGATGAGGAAACCAAGGCCCTGAGAAATCTGCCCCAAATGACAGGGCTGATCAGTGGCTAACAAGAAAAAAAGTCCAGTTTTCATGGGGGTCTCTGATCCTAGGTCTAAGTCTGGCTTTGGTTGAATCCTGTGCCTGGGGAAAGCAAGTGCCTGGTCCTCTCTGTGACGGGGGCATCTCAAGGCCAGGTGAAGTGCCCACATCCACACCCAAACCACCGCAGCGTTTGATGAAAAGAACTTCAAAATAGATCATACACTAGCTTTTAAATGATGGTTTGCATAGTACTTTGCACATGTTTCTCATTTAACCCTGAAGAAACTCCTAACAGGTAATTATTGTTTTTTTGTTGTCATCTCCATTTTACAGATCAAGACAGGATCACCCAAAAGATGTCTGGAGCACTGGATCTCACACTCCAGTCTCCTGATCCCAACTCCTGGGCAATGCCCACTGCAGCCTCGCTGCCCGCTGGCTCCCAGCGGGAAGTGAATTGTAAATAGGAGTTGCCTTTCTTCAGTAAAAAGGCAAGGTTCTTTCCAAGATTCCGAGACCCACGCAGGGCCAGATTCCCCCTTTCGCTGAAGGAATGGGTGTTCTCTTCCACGTTATCTGTCTGCCTCCCTCCGCCACAAATACAATTTATAAACAAGGCAAAAATGGTAGAGGAAAATGAAGTCAGAGTATGCCATTGAAGCAAGTCAAACAATAGTAAATTGGTATTTGGCTGAGTGGCTATCTCATTGTTAAGATATTTCCTCCAATATGTTTTCAGAAGCACCGGCCATTAAACAACTAGGAATGATTGCCAGGTTTGATTTCAGGAAGGAAATCCCCTCCCATTTCCCTGCTGGGCAATTCAATTAATTTTCTCCTGCCCCTCACCCACCAGCTGCTTATTAGGGCAACCATACCTGCTTCTCTTATAAACAAAACGCTTTCATTTAAAGATTCAAAATTCCTTCCAATGGCTGGGAACCCCTGCTCTCCCACCAAAGGACTTGAGTATTTTGAAGAGCAGGACCAGCCCTGGGTGGACTCTCGGGAGCATCCTAGGAGCAGATTTCTGGGCTCACAGGCCAGCTTCTGGGGAAAGGGAACATTCTGTCTGTCCTGGACCTTGGAGCCTCTGTCCAGAGAGACCATTTGGATTGAAGACGAAGTAAATAAGCCGGTCCAGCAGACCTGCCTTGGGTGGACACAGCCATGTTTACTGCAGCATCTCCTTATCTAGCTCCCACACTGCCCATGGACCGGTCTCACCTTCCACTCTTCCGAGGCCATGATGGCTGGGACAGTGACATCACTTCCTGGAGGGAGTCTTGTGTCACGGACTGGCTTGGGGAGGAGGGAGCCTGGACACTTACATTCCAGTCCTGGCTCTGTATGAGCTAGCTGGGTAACCCTGGGCAAGCTGTTTTGCCAATTTGGGTCTCGGTTTTCTCACCTATCAATTGGGCTCCCTGCCCTTCCGATGTAATAGTCTCTGATTTCAGCCTGGCCGGCTGGCTCACTAGTTAAGTCTCACCCTATGAACCAGGAGGTCATGGTCAGGGCACATGCCCATGTTGTGGGTTCAATCCCCGGGGGCGCGGGGGGGGGGGGGAGGTGGTGGGCGGGGTGCAGGAGGCAGCCAATCAATGATTCCCTCTCATCATTGATATTTCTATCTCTCTCTGTCCCTCTCCCTTCCTCTCTGAAATCAGTAAAATATATATATATATTTAAAGTCTCTGATTTCATAAGTCTGGGTGGGTTTAGGTTAGAAAAAGACATTCATCCATTCCTTTTGTCTTTAAATTGATAGCTTTCTTCCACAATAAGGATGTCAGTGCTTCCTGTCTGTCAAAGGCACAATGACTTCTCTGTTTTCTAAGAGGGAAGACTCAGGCAAAGAAAGGAAGCCAGGGGGCCCATTGGAAGGGCTATCCGCAGTCTTGCTGCAAGTTCTTCCCAGACCTTAAAGAAACAGTTTAGTGGGGCAAATTCTTCATCTCTGAAGATGCAAGCTGCCCTTTACTCCTGCACTGCTGCGTGGCTCATAAGAAGGCTGGGAGTAGGACACAGGGGAAGATGGGTCTTTGCAACATTTGAACTTGGACTTCTGCAAGCCTTCTTCCCAAGCCTGGACCCGGGACGAGCAGGAAATATGAACTTGGCTTGTTTGGAGCTAAGTACCCTAGATTCCTGGTTCTCTGGGAGGGGATTTCCAAGGTCTCCCTTCATATGTGGGCTGAGATGTAATGATGGAAACAGTGGGAGAGAATATTTGACATCACAACTGGCCCAGCAAAGCTGGCTGGTCTAAGGACCCAATCTCCATGGCCCAGGGCTCCTGGTCTGAAACAGACGAGGCCAGTACATGGGTGTAATCAGTGGGAATGCAGAATCTGGGTGAGTCTGGAAATATTTCACTGTTCAATGGACTATTTTAAAAAAATGTATACTTACAGAATATCTGTTTTCCATGAAACCTGTAAAACAAAGTGTAACAGGGAAGTGAGCAATGCAGAGAGAGCGTGTTTGGGTCCTCCCACCCCAACATCTCAGGGGCTGATCCCAGAAGGGAAAGGGGGAGATCATGCAGAAGATGCTAGACCCACAATCTTACGGGGTTCCCAGGTTTACGGCTCTTTTGCCCAGACAGCTTCCCCTGGACCTTGTGGCTCCATGTGACAAGCATATAACGCCCCTGCCAGCTTATGTGACATTTAGATGACATATTTATGTTTGTATTGATTTCAGAGAGAGGGAAAGAGAAAAACACTAATTAGCTGCCTCCTGCATGCCCCTTCCTGGGGATTGAGTCTGCAGCTCAAGCCTGTGCCCTTATTGGGAATCAAACCAGCAGCCCCTCAGTGCATGGGACAACACTCAACCGCAACAACTGAGCCACACTGGCCAGGGCTCCTTGACATTTTAAACAGTTTTTTAAAAAATTAGTGCCACCTATTATTTTAGGAACAAAACTGAAAACCATAGAAAAGTAACAGATAAAAATATCTCCAGTTCTACTCTTTGAACCCTGTTGACGCTTTTCATCTTTTCTGCTACCAGTAGGCTTCTTTTGGAGTTATAATAATACAGTGCCTGGCATTTTATAGCCTATCTTTTTTCACATAACATGGTTTTGTAAACATTTTCTGGTACCATCTTAAACATTATTGTTAGCAGCTGCATAATAATCATTTGATGGATGTTTATTTACTTACCCAGCTCCTTACTTTAATAATTTAGGTTCTTTCCAAGTTTTTGCTCTTTTAAATAATGCTGCCAATATCTTCTTGGGGAATAAATCTATTTTCATATGCCTTGCTAGCCTGTCCATTCCCGGGAGTGGGATCAACGGAGCAGAAAGTAGAACACGGCTGACACTCTTGGCATGTGTGGCCCACGTTCTGGTCTGAAGGGCAGGACTGCCACATCCCTGTCCCTCAAGAGACTCATTTCCACTGTCCGGAGACCACACTGTCTTCTTGCCAGAGTGCATGCTGGGATTAGCTGGCCCTGCCAGGCTTCAGTGATGAAAATGGCCCTGGCCAAATGTCAGGCAGAAGAGATTAGGGGTAAGAAAAGCCAATGAGACCAGCCAGTGTGCTCAGTGGTTGAGCATTGACCTATGAACCAGGAAGTCAGGGTTCGATTCCCGGTGTGGGGCATGCAGGAGGCAGCTGATCAGTGATTCTCATCATTGATGTTTCTCTCTCCCTCACCCTTCCTCTCTCTGAAAATCAATTTTAAAAATATATTAAAAGGAAAATCAATGAGAACAGGAGGCCGAATTGTCCCTGACTGCATTAGTTAGAGTTAGTTTTCACGACAAGAGGCAAGAAAGGGGTATGATTTGCCCCATTGGGCAGGACCAGGCCCCGACTAATAGCAGAGTTTCTGAATGGTCAGTGACCCACATGTTGGGGCTGATTCCTAGAGACTGTGGGCATAGACATAAAGTTAGAGAAGCCACGGGGACCTCTTGTTACCTGAGGTAGGCCCTGAGAGGAGATGTAGATTTGAATTAGGGGTGGTTGCCATTCTTGATGGCTATGGGGTGAAGGTGGGAAGGCCATGACCCCTCCCCAAGTCCCCAGTCTTACTGGTGGAAGCTCTCCAAGGGGCCTCTGTTTCTACCAGCCGCCCAAGCTCAAACCTGGTCCTTCCTGAGTCTTAGGCCGTCTCAGGGCCCACCTGTACAACCCTTCTGTTTCTTTCTCTAATTTAGAAATATCCTGTTTCCACAAGTCCACTTCCCCCTCGAGCTCTGTCTTATCACAGCTCCATTGTGTGTCCCCTCCAGAAGGAACAGGGCCAGAAGTGCCGAAGGGGCCCCTTCTGTCCTGGCCAGGACAGAGGCAGCCGGCAATGGCCAAATGGATGAATCAGCCCAATGTGAAGCTGAGCCATTGTGTAAACTTCCACACATTGAGTGAGGCAGGCAGCACCCCACCCCCACCCCAAATCTGACCCGGGAGGATCCGAAGGACCCCATGCTTCCTGCTCCCTCAAAGCCCCAAAGGCCGGGGAATGAGATGGATGAGGGGGAAAGCCTCAGTCCGGGTTTCCTACAGCAATCTGAACACAAAATACTAACATTTCAGTCTGCTGATACACATCAAGTTTCTGTACACAGGTTTCTGTAGTTTTCTTTGTGGTAATAGAGGAACCACAACAAAAATAGAATCTGGAGGGCAGTATCCGCCCCCCACCCCCACCACCACCACAGAATACGTTTTTACCCTCTGGAAGTCCAAGCCTGGGCTACTCTGGGCCTCACGGGTGGGGGGGGGGTCGAAGGGGGGGTTGGGGGCAGGGGGGAAGACAGGCCCTCATGCTCCTCTCGCCCTCCCAAAGGGGACATGGCACAGAGGCCCTCTGTTTTATTTTCTGAATGACCAGCTACTCCTGGTTTACTGGGTTTCTCCCCCTTAAGAAACATCTGTAAGTCTGAATCCCAGGCAAAGGGAAGCAGAAAGTGGAGGATGAGTGAGCAGATACTCAGGCGGGAAGGCGGGCTCTCTGTCTGACCCAAAAGGCTTAGGTTAGTGTCTGGAGCAGGACTGGGCATCTTTTCCCAGGGCCTGGAGTCGTCAGGTGGGATGTGCCCAAGACACCTCCCAAGGTGGGAACAGGGCACCTAGAGAGGAAAACCAGCTCTGCTGTTGGAAGATGGCGGGAGGTGAATGTCTCTAAGCCGGGGTTTCTTAACATTGGCACTCTCGGCATCCTGGTCTGGATAAGTCTTTGATTTGGGACTTGCCCTGTGCACTGGGAGGTGTCCAGCAGCATCCCTGGTCTCCACTCACTACATGCTGTAGCATCTCCCTCCCCCCAAGTCATGACAACCAAAAATGTCTCCAGACATGGCCAAATGTCACCTACATTGAGAACCACTGCTCTCAGCGCTGGAAATCTCACTCAGACTGGAGTTCTTTCACTGGGAAGAACTTGACCGTGTTGCTAATTGTAAGAAACCACTTTACCCTTCTGTTTCAAAATCCAGTGTAGACATGGGCTAATGGGTTTTGCTTTGGATGACTTGCAAGCCACTTTATAAAGCATTTTCAGAATTAGCTGGAGCCCAACAAAATGTGCTGAATCAGAGGTAAACTTTCCTGGCCAGAAATTACAGTTCACACAGTCGTGGCTCAGCCAGGCTGAGGGAGCTGCTGAGAGCCATGGACCGCCATGCCTTTTCAGAGAGGCTCCCTACCCCGCCATCACCTCTCTAGGAGAACAAGGGGGAGGGAAAGAAAATTAAATCATTCCTTGGCTTACCCAGGACCAGACCGAGAAGGAGGAAGTCGATGCCAGAGAAGTGGTGGGTGTGAGGTGGGGATTGACTCCAGGTCACCCTGCAACCCAGAGCACCAGAGCTAGGAACAAGCCCTGGGAAGACACTGCCATCTAACTCCAGAACTCAGGGGAGTAACCGATGATCCTGCACGAAGTCCTCGGCCACGGGATGGGAGCAGATCGGGTCTGCTTATGGGTTAAAAGAGAGGCACCACACTGTAACCTCGGCTACTTTCTTTAACTGCTCACCTCTTCGGACCGCTACATTACTGCTTCAGCCTCACTATAAGCCATAACTAGAGCGGCTATTGCTGACTCAAATCTGCGAATAAGTGAAAAGGGAACAAGAACTTTGGGAAATCTCAAGTGCTAAGCTTGCAGATGTAGACCATGAGGCATTTGCATTTTCTCCATTTCCCTAAGAAACAGAAGATTACAAAAGCTCTCAATTTGGTTTCTTTCTGATGTAATTTTTCTAGTTCTGGGGACCCCTCTCCTTCCTTCCCTAACATGTAGCAACAAATCATCTTTTTTTCCCTTTAATTTAATTCTTTATTGTTTAAAGTATTACATATGTCTCCTTTTTCCCCCATTGACCTCTCCCCCATCATTCCCACCATCCACCCCACCCCAGCCCATGCCCTTACCCCCCTACTGTCTTATATGCATGCATACAAGTCCTTTGGTTGATCTCTCACCATCCCCCTTCTCCCACCTTCCCTCTGAGGTTGGATGGTCTGTTCGATGCTTCTATCATCTTACAATTGGAAAGGGGAGAAGATCAAAGGCCAAGAGGTTTCCTTGCTGTAGACTAAGAGTAATTGCTGGGACAAGATGTTAGATTAATTATATGTCAGCATATGGTAGGCTCTGAGTGGACAGAATAGCAGACTTTCATAGGCACGATTCTGTGGGAGACATGGAGTTGGAAGAGATGTCCCCCTCCTCCCCATTTCATTTACTTTATTATTACCGTACTTTTTAATCATCACCCAAGGACTTGCTTATTGATTTTTAGAGAATGAAAAAGGGAGAGGGAAGGAGAAAGGAAGGGAGGGAGAGAGAAAGAGAGAGAGGGAGGGAGGGAGGGAGGGAGAGGGAGAGGGAGAGAGAGATATCAGTTGCCTACCATCCATGCCCCAAGCAGGTATCAAACCCACAACCTGGATATGTGCCCTGACTGGAAATCAAACCTGCAAACTTTTTGGTGTATGGGAGGACGTTCCAACCAACTGAGCCAACTGGCTGGGGTCCCCTCCTCCTAATTTTAAAGAACCCACCTGCCCACCATAGCCCTTTCTTTTCCACCTTAGGGTCACATACACTCCTGAGGGACACTGAGGTGTTTATAGCAATTCTACATGGGTCAGGGGCATTTTGTTGAGAGTTAATGAGAAAACTACCTCCGGGGGGAAGAAGTGAGGTGTCAAGTCATATAACCTGCTAAGGGCAGGGCTGAGACCAAACCCCAGGTCTCCATCTCTGATGCAGGATGTTCTCCACCAGAGAACCATCCAAGCAGGACTCTGGCCAATGTGAATGCAGCAGAAACCCAGCAACTGGGCGCCTGAGATCCCTAACTTAATTCACACTTGAAGGGGACACTCAGGCTTAACGGCAAATACCTATGTGGCCTTGGAGTCAAGGGTGGATAAAGATTAGGACTGGCCCCAAGGGACCCGGGGAGTGACTCATAGAAGTCACTGACGACCCCTTCCTCACCAACATGTTCAGGGGGACGGGTGCTTCCAGACTGACTGAGGCATAGACCAGTGACCATGACTGTCACTTCCAAATACCGGGACACTGAGACCCTCTGAATGTTATAACTGAAAGGCAACTTAAGATCATGCTTTCAACCACCTCCTTTGACAGATGAAAAGGCAGAGCTTAGTCACATTCACAGAGACACAAAGTAGGCTGGTTGTTGTTGGGGCTGAGGAGAGAAGGGGGTTTTGTTTAGTGGGGATGAAGTTTCAGTTTGGGAAGACAACTTGTGGAGATGGATGGTGGTGATGGTTGTCCAATATTGTGAATGGATTTAATGCCCCTGAAATGTACACTTAAAAGTGATTAAAACGGCAATTGTGAGGTATACTGTACCACAGTTAAATAAATAAATAAGCCCAGCCGGTGTGGCTCAGTGGATTGAGTACCAACCATGCACCAAGAGGCCACCGGTTCAATTCTGGTCAGGGCACGTGCCCAGGTGGCGTGCAGGAGGCAACTGATCAATGATGTTCCTCTCACATTGATGTTTCTATCTCTCCTTCTCTTTCCCTCTCTCTAAAAATTAATAAAAACATATTTCTAAATAAATATGTAAGTAATTAAGTAAGCAAATAAATAAATAGAGCTGAACTTAGAGACTAAAGCCAAGGTCACAAAGACCTGTGCTTCCCACAGCCTACGAGAACACTTCCCAGTCAGGACACTTTTCAGCCAGGTCCTACCCAGAGCCCTGCCCTGGGGCTGCTCCTAGGAGGCAGGCCTTCCCAGTGCCCTGTTGCTTATCTAGAAGAACAGTTTGCTTTTGTATCACTCAGGGGAAAACGGGGTTTAAGAGCCAGAACTATGCCCTGTGAGCCAGTTCCCGAAATAGCCAGTCCTAAAGTGCAGCCCATTGGAAGATGCTGGGGAACTGAGAAATTAAGGTGGGGAAGAATAAAAAATTAAGAAGGAAAGGTCAGATAAGACTCAGCTCTGCCCTCCGCCTGCCCATGGACCTATCCAGAGACCCATTCCCCCACCAGGGCCTTTGTTTTATTGTGGTTCACACACACACACACACACACACACACGTACACACACACACACACACACACACACACACACACACAAAGGTTATCTCTGCTGTCTACCCTGAGCCATCCCTCCAGGATCAATGAGGGTAAGAAAGACCCTAACCCTTCACACAAGAAGCAGAGCAGAACTCAGAGTGACACAATCAGACGGGAACAGGGGTGGGGAACCTTTTTTCTGCCAAGGACTATTGCATATTTATAACATCATTCTCAGGCCATACAAAATTATCAACTTAAAAATTAACCTGCTATATTTGGTCAAACAATTAACTCACCCCTAATGCCTTGGCAGGGCCAGACCAAATGATTTCTTGAGCTGGATGCTCCCCACCCCTGATCTAGAAGACGATGCTCCCCACCCCTGATCTAGAAGACGGTTCTAAAAGTGCGGTCCCCAGACCACCAGCAGCAGCAGCTGTGGGAATTGGTTGGAAATGCCAATTCTCAGCCCCACTCCAGACCTACTGAGTGGGAAATGCAAGAGGTGGTGCCAAGCCACCTGTGTTTAAACAAACCTGGAGACCCCTGTCCTACATCCGAGCCCATGCCCCTCATTTGACAGAGACCGAGGTCCAGAGAGGTTCTGTGGCTCACTCAGAGTCACCCAGACCAGACCAGACCAGACCAGGCAGTTACCCTGAGCTCCTGAATTAGAGAGAACATAACCCTCTAATTAAGCTGGTGATAATGGGGAAACCAAACAAACAAACAAAAAAGGGGGGAAATGTAGAAGCTCACAGTCAATGGGTTTGGCAACCCAGAGAGGTTGTGTGAAGGCTCTGCAGCCAGGCTCCCTGCCTTCGAGTCCCTGCTTGGCCACTGCTGGCCTTGGCACCAGGGGCCCATTTCCTCATCTGTAGAGCAGGAGAAATAACAGAGCCTCCATCAGCCTATGATGATTTTGAGAATTAAGTGAGCATCTGACAGTAAGAGGAAGAGAAAGAAAAGAGGAATCAACCAAAGCCTCTTTATGCAGCAGTGGAGCGGGAAATGCTCAGAAACAGGAAGTGCCTGGGCTTCTAGGATGGGAACCAAGCCCAGCTGATCCCTGGTGGCCCAGACGGGGGAGCTCCCTGGCCTGGGAGTCGGGAGATGGCTTTGGTCTCACCCTGGTCACTGGGGTTCCAGTTCCTCTTGTGTTTTCCAGCTAAGACTGAATGCTCACTATAGGGCAGAGATAATACACAGAGTGCATTCATGGGGTGGGTAATTAGCACCATCTCCCCTGATCCTGTCTCATCCCCCTTTCTCACTGAATTCCATCTCCATGTAACAGTTGAAGAAATTCAGCGTCAAAGATGTCAGGCATCTCGGTCAAAGGGTCAAAGTCACACAGCTGGTAAGAGGCAGGAGAGGTTGATGACTCCCAACAAAACAAGGCCCTTCACTGTCTTGAATCCCTCCCTACAGGGTTCCTGCGGTGCCTGCGGTCCATTCCATCCCAAGGCCAGAGGGAGCAGTCACATTCCAACAGCCTGGCACTGAGGACTCCGGCATCTAGAACCAGCCCGGGGACCCCGAGAGAACCCACTTGAGCAGCTGCCTCAGAGCAGATGCAGGAAACCAGAGTACACCTCCCCGAGATACGCCACTTTGGCACAACAGTTATTTTGAGCTGGAAGCAGAGAATTAGCGGGTGCAGAAAGAAGCCAACTGGGAGCTTCTCTTATCGGAGTAAAAGCAGAAACTTCTGAGACCTAAGAACTGCCATAAATCCCCTGTCCCAGGAAGTTTTATAGTCATGAAGACAAGGAAAAGTTTGTGCCGAGGTAGACATCCACAAATAAGCCTGACACCTCAGTAGTGTCCCCCATATATTAACCTTCCCACAGCTCTCTACCCTGGAACCCCTTTTCCTTTGTTTTGTCACTTCTCTATGAATTTATTATTCTTGGTTAACAGGCTAAATGAGCCACAAATTTTAATCACTCCACCGAGTCACTTATCACTGCTTATTTTCCTCTTGTTAATCTGTCTTTTTTCAGCAGGGCCCCTAACAGCAGCCCTTGGGAATCCACACTGGGCATGGCCTTCCTCAGCTGGAAGGGGCCTCCAGGGGTAGCCTTAGGTGATTGCAGACCCCATGGCCTTATCCCTGCAGCCTGCCTGCCTACCAGCTTTCCTTCCTAAGACAGTGCTGCTCAGGGATCAGGAGCATGGAGCCTGGCTCTGGGGTGGACCAGTTCTTAGGGACTTGCTTGCTGTGTGACCTCGGGCAAGTATTTTAACCTCTCTATGCCTCAGTATCCTCATCTGTAAAATGGGATTTATTGTGAGGATTGAAAGAAATCGTGTAACACAGACCACTTGGCACAAAAGCTCAATAAATGTGAACCAAAGCAACTACAAGGGAACCATGTCTGGGACCATGAGGAAAGCAGAAGAGACATTTTTGCAGTTACTAAACAGGACCAACCTTGAACCCTACCTGGCCTTTAGCTTTCTGTTACATGGACGATCAGAGAGAAGGACAGAGAAAGCCTGTTTATTTCCAAATTTACATTTTACTAGCTCTGAATATATTGAAAATGCAAAATCAGATACTTAAGCCAAAAATTCCCCAGCAAATGGTTTTAAAAAATTATTTAGTGTTGAGTCCCACAAGGGGCTGAATTTCTGCTCCAGCCATGAAATAACGTTAAAAAAAAATTACTTAAGGAGTGATTCCTATTTCAGAGAAAAAGTAGGCTCTTCAGGTAAGACAGTTACCTGTCTTCTCAAATGTTGTCAGCATCAGAAACATCTGGGAACATGTTAGAGTTCAGATTCTGGCGACTTTGATTCTGTGGGTCGGGCTGGGCCCGGGACCATGGCTGCTTCCGGCCTGTGGACCACACTTGCATTAGCCGGGCTTTACCGAGTCTCCCAGCCCTTTTTAAGAACTCCCTTCCAAAGAATTCATTTAAATAGAGGTCTGTTGTTCAAAGGAAGATGTCCCTCTAGCAACTGTCTCCCCTGGAATGCTTATGCCTTTTAGGTTGCAATTTATTTTCAGAACTTAAAAGTAATCTCTGTAGATCTCATTTCTGCAGAATGGAATGCAATAATTATACAAAAAATGAGATGGTTGGGAGCATGTCTGCAGGCACTGCGCTCGGTCTGGGGGAAGCTCTTCACCAGCAAGCGGGGAGGTGGGAGTGGAAGTGGGTCTAGGCAGAGGCTAAGGGAATGGAGCAGATCCGACTCCCTCCCCCAAGGTCCGAATGGTCCCAGGAAGGCTGAAGCCACTGACCATCTTCAAAGCAAAGTGCCGACTCTGTCTAAGACCTTCTTGGGGGAGAGGGGGCTCTGCACCAGGCCCCCATGGGGAGCAGGTGCGGCTCACTGCCTGGCACCCGCCCTGCTTCTCGGGGTCACGGGAGAGCTCTGCGGAGTATCCTGTGAGCACACAATGTTGCCAGCACCCACTCCCGTCCAACCTGCCCAGCAGCTGGGCGCCTGTTTGCCTGGTGAGAGTCAACTCTGTGGAAGAGGTGGCACCCCTTCTTGACCTCCTTTGCTCCCTCTTTTGCCTGCCCACTCCCAGGACCTCATGGATGATGCTGGGGGCAGTGCCCACCAGGCTGGGGATCAGGGCCCCTCACTCACCGGGGTTAGCTTTCCGGATCTCACTGTACACTGTCTCCGTGCCTTTCCTTCCCAGACCTGGAAAGGGACCAGGCACAGGTCAATAGCTGCCTCTGAGAACCAGGTTGGCCCACTACTGAAACAGGAAAATATCTGAGGCTCCCCAGGCAAGGCTGCACCCTGCCACCCCAGCCCACGAATGCCATCTTCAGGAGCACCTGCAGACCCCCTCACCACTAAGCCCGTGCCACTTCCCAGCTTTTGAAGACCTGGTCTAACCAGTGTCACTCAGCTGGAAGTATGAGGTTAATAGGTCACCTTGGGAACCCTGGACTGGAGGGGACTGCCGCCTCTAGCTCAGGTTGGGGGGCCTCCTCCCTGTTTCCCTGCCACTGTGTCCCGTGTCCAGCTGCACTGGGCCCCAGGGGGCTTAGCTACAGCTTCCCAATCGCCTGAGGTCCAGGTTACAGCCTGAGTGTCATCTGTGCCTAAGGATTAGCTGGGACGGAGACCATTTACAAATCTAGGCAGCTGGGCTGCTCAGTTTCACATGCCCATACCTGGGCCTCACTGCAGCTGCTGTTTGCATTTGTCTGGTGTGGGCCCTGGCTTTGGTGATTTTTTAAGCGCTGCCAGGAGGTCCTAATATGAGACTGGGTTGAGATCCTCTGGTCTGGGCTATTTTGAAACAGCAGGCAAGATGGGCCACCCCAGGTGTGGATTCCACCCAGAGGAGACGCAAGGGTTTGGGAGACCAAGAGCACCCATTCGACCATCTGTTTATGTATATGCACTGCCTGTATATACACATATGTACACACACTCATAGTGCATCTACACGCATTGTCCACACACACATAGTATGTACACACAGTATGCACAGACAGGCCTGCACACCCGTGCGTACACTCACATACACACCCACAAACCCTCGGGAAACAGGGTGGAACCCAGCTGCGTCCCTGGCTCCTCTCACCTGCACCGAGCACCAGGAAGCCTCATTGTAGAAAGGCGTCTCATGCCATGTGGCCAGCACTCTCCCTCTGCACATTGGGAAACGGAGCCCCCGACAGGGTGAGATTCCTGCTGCCACAGCCAGTGCCGTGTAGGTGTTTCCTTCCTCAGTGGCAGATGGCCTGGGCATGCCCATGGACTCTAACTGCACCAAGATACCCTCAACTCACCCTGTTCCAGGGACACCCCCTCTCTTGCCCCTGAGCCTGCACAAATTCCTCCATTACCCGCATGGCCCTTTCTCTTTGCTCTATTCCTCCTCGTCCTCTAAGCCCCAGGACAAGCTTTGCCCTTATACTCGGAGCACACACCCTCACACACCTATATACTCCCTCACACACTCACCCCTTCCTGTGCCCCCGGCAGTTACAGAGGCCCCTGTGCCTCACAGCCCTCTGGGGACACTTGCCCACTACACGATGACATCCTTTGTCCCCACAACTGCCTCCCCTAGTGGCCCCAGAGCTCCTCCAGGGCAGCGCCTGAGGTCTTGTGCACCTCCCAACCGCAGCACCTGCAGGGCTACCGGTAAAGGTTTGATGTGACGGGCGAAGGCACCAGTCAACATCCCTGTAAGTGTCTCTATCTCAGACCCAGGGCCTTCGGGAAGGTCTTGGCACAATCAGCCCAGTCCCTGAGGTTTTTGGTTTTAGGACTGAAATCCCGGTCATTCATTACACACTGAATGGTGAGGGTTCTGTGGCAGGACCCGAATGCCAGAGACAGCCTGGGGGGTGGTTCAGGTCCCCATGGCTAAACTTGAGGCACTAGGGGTTGCCAGGGCCTTGAAGAAGGCGACTGCCCTGTGGTAGGGAACAGGAGCTGGAACTCAGTAGAGCGGCTGAGGTACCAGGCATCTCCCTAAGAGGACAGCAGAGAGGCCCACACCACTCTCCCCCTGTGACACAGATTTGGGGGTGTAAAGGGAAGCTCCAGGGGCCCACCACATCCTTAGGGGACTCTCTGCTCAACGTCAGGCCTGGCCAGTCCCTTGCTCAGTGTGATCCTAACAGCTCCTGTGTGCCGGGCACCACAGAAGAGGAAACGGTACACTGAACCAGCTTTCAGGAGCCGCAGGCTACGGGGTGATGGACAGTCGTCCAGACGCACCAGGTCGCTGCCAGCTCATCCTCTGACCCAGCCCCCCATGGAAGTGGAGGAGGGGCAGGGGGCCCTGGTGGCCAAGCCTGGGGCCCTGGATACCCTGTGAACTCCACTACCCCAGGTGCATAGGGGTGGCCTCTCTGGTTACCTTAGGGACACTATCACCCTCTGGACCCGAAGAGTCACACTCAACTCCCTTTCACCTCCTAATGGCTTGCCAGCCTGGGCAGCAGGGTGGCTGCCTCTTCTTGGTGTCCCGGTGGTTTCTCCTGTGCCCTCCTGGTTCTACCCAGCTCAGTGGTGGGCGGGAGCTTGCAGCTCATCACTCCCCTCCCCTTGCTGCTGCCAGCAGCTGCCTGCTAATGACTAAACCAGCCAGCAGACTGTTTGCCTCTGCTGTCAGAGAGATTTCCAGCTGGGGCTTTATTTGGGCTTGTTTTTCTCTGTTAACAGAGAAAGAGATGGCTTCAACCTCATGGGGTTTTCCCAGCAATTAGGCTCAGAGCAAACAGGCAGCAAACCGGGGTTTACCGAGTTCCTTCCTGCCCCTCCTCCACCCTCAACGGACACTTGGTCAGCTGCCAGCCAGGGTTAGAAGTGCCCTCTTCTTATAATCCTCCTTTCTTCTATAGCCCAAGTCCCCTGGAGAGGAAGTAAGCTGCTACCCACAGACCAAGCCCAGGATGCCCAGCGATGGAGAGGCTCAGGCTGGACCAGGGAAGGCTGCAGGGAGTCCCCTAACGGTCCCATCTGCCACAGCCCTCCCAGACTCAGTTCTGAGCACGAGACCCCTGTACTGCCTCCTCTTGGGCACCTGGAATTTAACCCAATGGAACCAGTGGTCACGACGGGCACATTCCTCCCAATCTCAGACATTAGGGCCATCCATGAAGGAATTTTGTCTCCCCCATCCTGGCTGTGAAAGTTTTCACCCAGTGTTGTGATCTGTCTGCAGAATATATCTGGAATCCATCCATTGCCAGCACTTTAGCTCCGCGTTCATCCCCTCTTGTCTACTGATAACGTTCTTGTTCCCCGTCACATCCGTCCTCCACACCAGCCACAGGGATTGCCTTTTAAAGAAGGAAGTTGGACCCTGCCACTTCCCTGCTTAAAGGCTTCCAAATCCTCTGAGACTAGAATGCAAAGAGGACCTTGGAGGCCCCGTCCCGTCCGCCCAGCTCCATCTGCCTCCTCTCTCTGCAGATCCTTAAGTGAGCCAAGCTCTGGGCCACCTTCACGCTGCCCTTCTCATTTCCTGGGTCCTTCCTCCTCTGGGTGGGGCCACCTTCTTTGTGCCCCTTCAGGCTGCAGCTTCAATGCCACCCCTCAAACAGACCTCCGGGGACCACACACGCTGGAATAGGCATCACCTTTCATGCCTTCGCATGGTACCCATTCTCTTCCTTCTGAGCACCTGCTATAACCTGATATCATTTATTCTTTGGTTCCTTGTTTTCTTGGCTCCCTCAGAGGTACCTTTGCTGCTGGTGCATGATGGGCCCTTAATTTATTAACTCAGCAAGTGAATCATTTTACAATGAAATAAAGAGGAAGAGAACTTCAGGCCTGCCGTGGCCCCCACCCCTCCCAGGTCCAGTCTGGACTTAGAAGGGGGATGCGCAGATGGGCCACACCAACTCTAGGGGCCATTCTCACTGCAGGCTCTGGGAACAGTGCCCAGTTATGCAGCTCACAGCCTAAGGCTGTATGGGACGGTGTTACCTGGAAGGCTCTCTGCACACACCTGCTGACATGTACTGGGAACCTAAGCGAGGAAAGAAGGAAGGAACCCAAAACGCCTCCCAGATCCTGAGCAAGAGGTGAGGAGAGACGCCATCACCACATGGCTCTGGCTAAACCTATGCAGGTTTGTCCTGGAAAACAGCCCCAGGCCTGCCTGGCTGAGTGGGCACTGCCTGGCCTCAGCCTCGACAGCGAGGGGCAATAGCCCTGCGAGCTTCCCAGCCGCTGAGATGGATGTTCTAGTGTTTGCTGGGCACCGGCCCACTCCTGGCCAGTCTCCCCAGCACAGAACCGGAGCCAGGGACCTCCAGGCCAGCCTACCCCTGAGGGAACCACACACATAAAACCAAAACCAGAGCCACCAATTTACACAGGAAGGGATTCTGTGCTTTCAAAAGCCTTTTCCCAAGTGTTCCTTTAAATAGCAAAGCACCCACTACCTTCAAACATGGATTTCATTTACACAGCTCGGTCTGCAAGCAACTTTTTTAAGGAGGATGCTGGGTTTGGGCCAGGGGGTGCACCTCTGGAAGAAAACTCAAAGACCCAGGAGTGAGGCTGATCTCAAAAAGTCTCAGAAAACACATTTCTTAGGACTTAGTAAATTGCTCAATAAAGCATATCCATTATTAGTAGTATGCTAAATAATAATAGATGAAATTTTACACCTCAAAGCCAGGGCGGGGTCATTGCTCCTGCCTTAGGCATGTTCAGCAGCTCTGTCTGCTGACTACCTCCCTTCTTGAGCGACTGAGGGCTACTAGTCCCTTGTCCCTGGGTCACAGCCCACCTTACCCTAGGACAGTGGTCGGCAAACCGCGGCTCGCAAGCCACATGCGGCTCTTTGGCCCCTTGAGTGTGGCTCTTCCACAAAATACCACGGCCTGGGCGAGTCTATTTTGAAGAAGTGGCGTTAGAAGAAGTTTAAGTTTAAAAAATTTGTCTCTCAAAAGAAATGTCAATCGTTGAACTGTTGGTATTTGGCTCTGTTGACTAATGAGTTTGCCGACCACTGCCCTAAGGAGAGAGCAAAGTGTGAGGAATCACTCGAGTGATGGCATTTACCTTCATGAGGCTCAAGGGAGTTCACTTCCACTTCTGTGTACTCCACGTCCAAGGTCAGAGGCTCTGCCCAAAGGAAACACAACACACTGAAGTTAGACAGAATCCCCTTGGGGGCCTCGGGAGGCACTAGAGATTTCCATTCAAATGATTAAAGTATTCTGGATTTTGAGGGAAAGCCAGCAGAGGTGTATCTCCATTCTAAGTGGGAGAGAAATCTCAGGCAGGGGAAGGCAGTGTTAACGGGGCACTCCCTGGAACATGGAGGGGCCCTCCTGCCTGGGTCTCTGGTGTTTCTGCAGTGGGAGGGTTAGTAAAAGCTCAATAGCCTGACCGGTGTGGCTCAATGGTTGAGCATTAACCTATAAACCAGGAGGTCATGGTTCCATTCCCAGTCAGGGCACATGCCTGGGTTGCAGGCTTCATCCCCCATGTGGGGAGTACAGGAGGCAGCTGATCAATGATTCTCTCTCATCACTGATGTTTCTATCTCTCTCGCCTCTCTTTTCCTCTCTAAAATCAATAAAACTATATTAAAATTTTAAAAAGCTCAATAGATAACTACATGCCGTACCATCACCCTTTTTTACAGCCCCTTAACACACTTCTCCCAGCTTCTCTGAGATAGAATTGACATAGAACGTAAGTTGAAGGTGTCTGACCTGATGATTTGCAGTAATGCTATTAAAAAACAAAATTTAAAAACCCACCTCCTCCTCTACTCTCCAAGAGAAAGGAGATTCTCTTACCTTATTCAGTAGTCCATTCTGATTTAGGAAGTTCTTTTTTGAGTCTAACCCAGTTCTCTTCTACCAGAATTTAGGTCACTTTCCCATTAATGACACTAGATGTGTCTTTGGAGAAAGTGTTCGTTTTACTTACCAGCCGCTGACGGCCATTAAGAGAGGTAAGGAAATACCCACCCACAAGTATCAACAGTTTTAGTTCTTTTCCTAGGGGTCTTTTTTCATGTAAAGTTTTCTAATTTTTTTAAAAAACCCACTATATAATTACCTTTCTTTTCTTTTACTGGGATCGTTTCATGGTTTCCAATATCTTCATTGTAACCTAGTTGGAAAAATAACAATTAGGATGGGTGGCAGTGGAAATTATAGTTTTCTATACATAACTTTTTTTCTCCCTCCTCCCCCTTCCTCAAATGCCCCTCCCCCAGCAGTGTCTCTGGGTTCTGGATCCCCTCCTGGTCTCCCTGTGGCCCCCATCCAAACCACTGTGTGGTCTCTCCCTAACACCCGTGGGATGGCCGCCATTCTGTGGGAGGGACACTTCTGCTTATGAATGGTTTAAGATTCCGAATTGTTCATCTGAGCAAGTTCATGAGAAATTAAACTTAATTGCAGAAGGGACGGCTCTGTAACCACAACCATGAAGGACACTAGGACGCTAACCTCCTCCAGCAGGAGAAGGGAACCCATGAGAACAGGTTTAAAAGGCAGTGCCTCCAGGCCACCACCTCAGTAGGCAAACAAATGTTTGATCTCTTTAATCAGGTTGATCTTTATTTTTTAAATCTTTATTGTTGAAAGTATTACATATGTCCCCTTTTTTCCCCATTGACCCCCTCTAGCCTGCCCCTGCCTCAGGTTGTTCTTTATTAAAAACAATTCTTCAGAATGTTATAAATAAACAAGTGGCCTGGTGTACAAATGTATGCACATTGAAAGGAAATTAATTAGAAGAAATATTTTAATATGGCTATTCGCTCTTTCTCTATAATAGAAGTGTCAACCAAATTCATGATCAACAATGACAGATGGAAACACACATGTGCAATTGGTGCCAGCAAGAGCTTTATATGTAACGCTAATGCGCAAGTCAACTTAGCCTTTTATATATATAGAATAAACTTGCTTAATTTGACCTGCTTTCTGATTTAGCTAAACTTTTTCCAGCCCAGTGAAGCACCCCAACTTCTCTTTCAGGTAATTGTCAGCAGCACAGCAGTAAATATCAACACAAAGCAGATTAATATTGTAGATCACACAGGGAGAACAAAGAGTAAAATATTTAACTATAGCAGTGTTTGACTATATTCTGTGCAGTGAGAAGACCTGAAGTCATTTTCAGGGTCCACCATTTCTTACTTCTTTTCAGTTGGGTCAAGTTTCTAAGCTTTCTGAATCTCCATTTTCTGGCTAATGAAAAGAAAATAGGATTCCACCAAATCTATTTACCTACTCCAGGACTTCTGTGAGGATCAAATGAGATGAGGCACGGAAAAACACTTCACAGACATTTGCTTAAAGTGTAAAATGTTTCCACCTGGCTTAAAGCAAGTCATGTTCCTGGGCTGAAGAAACTGCAAGGAGGCTAGTCGCTAGGGAGAGGAAGCTGAGCATTGCTACATGACGTCATTACCTGGATGGACACTTAGCATATTACACTTTTATATAGATGATAGATAGATAGATAGATAGATAGATAGATAGATAGATAGATAGATACTATCCCTGATGAACAAAAGGCTTCCCATTATATATTTGAACTAATTGCTATTGTGATTAGCAACATATATTTATAAACTGAAATAATCCATGGAGAGATAACCCAAGAATTGGACTATTTCTTGCATTTTGGAAATTCTGGGGGAAATTCTGTTTTAATATGTCTATATCAACATTTCATTTAAAGTATATCAGTATTTCTGTTTAGATAATACAATAGCAGAACCTGCCTTCCACCACACACAAAAAGGTATTTTCTCTATACCACTGAATTCCTTTTTGCCAAATAGTCACTAAAGTTTTCTGAATGTCGTTTCTTAAGTAATTTATTTGTTCTTTTCTCTTTACTGTAGCATTACTTTTGTTACTTACTATAAATGTTTTATTTCAGTTTTTAAAAGTTTATGATTTATTACTAAAAGAATTGCTGGATTCTTAACACGTATCTCTCAAGTATGCCTTGTAAAAGGCATATCCTGAAATTTTTTAATTTACATATTTATTTATTTTTATTCTCTTTACATTTTTAAAGTTTTTTTTTTTCTTCCTTTTTTTCTGTTGTACTTTTCTTCTGAACCTTTTCTTATTTTGTGGGATACTGTTACTGACGTAGAAAAGAACGTGGGCATCCTTCTCCCTAACCTGCTGAGAAAGAAAGAAAACTGCTCCAAATCTGGCCCAGGACAAAACTTCCTGTGTGATGTAATTACAGTCCCTGCTTGAGCCATTTTCTCTTAGACTTAAAGGGATTAAGAACTCCTGGGATTGGCTACCCACCCGACTGCGCTGACGCAAGCTTGCAATAAGGCTCATAACCAGGTAGCCCTATGTTGTTGCATTCTTTTTAAAATGCCTCTACTAACAGAGAAAGACTTCAATTCGTTTCCTGTTGTGTCAAGTGTGAGATGGAAATGTCTTGTGCTTGTAATACTTCCATCTGAGAAGATGTTTTATCAATGCCTCAAGTTGTCCTCTGGTCTCTTTTACAAGGGGAGCGTGACTACGCTCGGGCAATGTTCAAAGTCTTTGAAGATCAGCCAGGATGGGAATTCACAGCAATACCATTATTGTCCACCTTTCATTCCTTGGCTGTTCAGAAGGTGGTGAAATCAGAGTAAAATGTTCTGCCTTTCTGTTCTGTTTTGCGTATCAGCTTACCATCCAATGGCTGCTTAGTTTAAACTGTCCTGCCTGAGGGGCGGGGCTTCCCTAAGAACTTATCCCCACCACCTGCTCCTAAGAGGGGGTAGCAAGTTGGGAAACCTCTTAGCAACTGCGGGAAGCCATGACTGTACCGTAAGGTCTGTTGGCTTCGGAACTGGATCCTGACATCTTCTCATTGTTGGAGGTCAGAAGTGGTGCTGCCGGCCTTAAAAGGAAATTTGAAAAGGAAAAAAAATATACAACTTGTTTTTGGCTCTAATGTCAAACCAACAAAATAATCAAAGAAAGAGCATGAGAAAACCAGGAAGAGATTTCCAAAGCGAGGCCAACTTTACTCTGTCGTTTGGAAAACTGACTTTTTCTTTCAGTCAGATTATTCAACAAGCACTTTTTGCTGTTAAGATGAGTGTCAGGGCCAGTGGGCACAGAAACAACAGGAGTCCTTTCCGAAGTGAGCCCCAAACCCCTGAATTCCTCATTCTGTGCTACAAAGCCATTGTTTGCTTGTTTTTGTTCTCTTTTTAAAAATTTTTTCTTTTGTACCCATGCTTTTGGATTTTGAATTTCAAGAACAGTAAAAATAGTACAGCTGCTTAATGCCAACTCTATTTTGCAATGTAGGTAAATTTTAAAAATTCTATCTACTACCATTGTAATTTCATAAGGGAAAGGGGATTTCACACGTAACAGTGTAGGAAGGACGTGACCTCAGAATAAAGCTATTTCTTCACAGGAAAGGACAGTTGGCAATCTTTCACTGGGACACATACACACACATACACACACCCCTCTACTACTCACACCCTTGTTATTCAGAGTTTCCCAAGAACCACTGAACGCTTCCTAATGACTAGACTCTCCCTACAGACAAGTCTGTCCGTGCCCACAGAGCAGCCGCCTCTCTTCCCCGGACACACACACTGACCTGGACATCTCCAAGGGCATCTGCTTGGCTTTAAAAGAGAAAGAGAAAAACCAAAGTCAGTAAAAAGTGTCCATGTCTATAACAGATAGGAACCCTCATTTCAACCACATTTGACTTTCTTGAAGATTGGTTAACCATAAAAAGAGAACAGAAAGCCAAATATATTTCCACTTTTTAAAACAAGAAAAAAACAAAACAAACAAACCAAAGCAGGCCTTCTCTCACATTTATTCTGAGAGATTTCACATCATTTCATCCAGAAATATGATTTTGCTGTGTTAGCCAGGAGCTGTTTTCTTTAGTGGAACAAGGTAGAGATGAAGACAATGATACAGGAACCAGATTAGCCAGATAAAAAGGCAACTTTAAAAAATATATATATATATATTCCAAGCTGGCCTGAGAATGAGTCTGTCCTCCAACCTTGTCTGTTCTGCGATGGGCCAGTCCCCTTAGAAGGGGCTTGTTCTGGAACCTGTCCTTTCAGAGGGATTTCCTGTTCTAGAAAAAAAACAGGGCCCCTTCTTATCTAATCTGCCCCCACCCTTCCCAAGCAGCAGCACCAAGGCTCCAACAAAAACCGCCTTATCCCACACAAATCTTGGCAGAATATACTGGTGCTGGGCCCTTTTCCTTGAGTCCAGGCTAACTGGCTGTGATGCCAGGGTATCAACAGGTGGTCCCGGCTTCCCTTCCAGGTTCCATGTGTGGCTAACCTCAAGCACAGGGTAGATATCACACACAACAGACAGCTTAATTGAGGGGCATTCAGTGTATGTGGGGGTGTCTCCATAACACTCACGCCCCACTCTACCAACTGCAGGACTAAATGTGGCCAAACCCACAGAGAAGGCTTCTTCTGACCATATATGGGACTTTCCCCCGAATTCATTTTTTCTGGTTTGCCCAACTAGGAAAGCAACCACGTTCCTTTATGCCTAGCAAAATCCAGGGGCAGTAAAAGCTCCACACCCACCGAAGCCAAGATCTTTGGTTATCAAGGTGAGACCCCAAGGAGAAGAACAATTGTGGTCAGTTACATGTCCTGAGCTCCCGCTGGGGCAGAGCACAGCCACTCCTAAAGCAGCATGAAGCCCCTCACATCCATGGCGGTTTCCTGGTGAGGGCAACCTGTCAGAAGGCAAGGAAGGAACTGTGCTCACCCTTGGCTTTCTTCCAAAAGTAGTATCTGGCCCCAACTGCCAAGATGGCAATTATCACGGCGATGACAACCACTGCAATAACTCCTTTCTTCCATGGGGCAAGAAAGACTGGAAATAAGAAAAATTAAAATAGCTTTTTTCTTCTCTGCCAGCAAGAAACAATATTAGCCTTAAGCAACATATAAGACTGATTTGTAGCTCCTGTAATCGCATCTTGTACCAAGCATCTACCTCTGAGGGATTCTGTGTTCAGAGTTGGTGCAGAAATGGTTGTTCTTGCTACAGAGTCAGCTATCGTCTTAAAGAACTGGAGGACTAACGTAGATGCCTTTCTGGCTCTGTCTGATCCTCCTTCTTCTCTAGGAAACCACCCTCTCTATTCACACAGGTGGGCTCCTCTAACCATCTCTGTTCTGCGTGATCCAATCCCCATGGCCACAGGTGGGCTCATGGGTAGATGTTTAACCCAAGGAGGGCCATTTGCTATCTCTTCACCAAGAATTTGGAATTAAAACTGTGTGAAATACTTCCAATTCCTCTTTTATATTTAATTTGAGTTGGTTTCTGTCACTTATGACCAAAGAGCTTGGAGGACATTGGTCTCCTAGCCTTCAGTAATAAGCACTAAACTCCACCCACTTCCTCTTACAAATGATGAGCTTGCTGGCCTCACCCTTGGTGGCCACATTCCATCTCACTGTTGAGACCAGTCACTCACCTCTGACAGTCAATAAGTTGCTTTGGGGGATGTTTTTGGTAGGATTGGCTCTGTTGGAGGCCGTGCAGTAATACTGTCCCCCCTGTTCCATGCCAGCCTGTGCCTTGTACCAAATGGCCTGGGTTTCATTCGAGGTGATTACACGGAAGGGCCTGACATCCTCTTCCCTGTAAAACTTGTAGGTGATTGGACCAGATGCTTTGTTCACGAAGCATCGAAGCACAAGATCTGCCCCAGACTCCACTTGTTTATTATTCAGGATAGCAAGCTTGACCTCAACCACCGGAGCTGAAAAGCAGGAAAAGGATTAGCACTGAGAAAAGACAAGAGGTTGGGGATTGAGGGGTGAAGATCATGACACAGCCACTGCTCATGGCTAGCCTCCACCTGCGCCGTGACTCAAGACTTGGATTTTGTCTCTCCTCTTAGCCCACATTCTTCAGTTCCTCCCCTAATTAGTCCAGCAGGGCAGCAACAGATGCCTCCTGTCCTCATGTGTTGATTAAACACAAGGTGCTTCACTTACCACCTCAAGGATTACTGACCATTCAGCTTAACTATACCCATTACCTTTATGTGTTCTGTGGAGGTCTATTCTGCATGAGTCTGTGCGTGTGCACCAGTGTGAGTATGTGTGTGTGTGAGTGTGTGGTTTCTTGGCTTACAAAGATACATGGCATCACCAGCTCTTAATAGCAAGTAACTTAAAAACAAAGAATATGTCTTTTTTTAATATGCCCTAAAGCATTAGTTGCTTCATGTATACGCATGTTAATTTGAAAAGTATGGCTATTCTTAGACTATATATTAATAGTAGCAGGAATCTCTATCCAACTCAAGATGTCCACATGGCACATGTAGATAAAAGTTATTACACCAGAAGAAAGAGGAGGAAGAGAAGGGAGGCTTATATGCTTTTTACAACAGGATGCAGACTATCTCAGAGATGCAGGCAATGGCACTCCTAAGGCCTCTGAGAGGCACAGATAGAGACTCAAGGGAAAATATCCACCCAGGACAATGGGTATACGAGTCCCAGGCCATTGTTAGCATGTCCTGTGAGACTACAGCCTGCAGCTCTAATGACTGCGGGTTCTCACATGACAGTTGCCTCACAAGGGTCAACCACAGAGAAGAATTCTGGTCAACAACTCTGAGATGGCTGGCGGTTGACCTAAAAAGGAGCAAATGCTAAGAGAGCCCAAAAGCACAACTTCAGAGCTTCCTGAAGTCAAGGTACTTCACTCTTATGTTCACTTGAGAGGGCACTGGCCACACCAAAAGCCCCCAGATAGTTTCTGGCTCCATTGACCTGGGGCTTGTCCTGCTTGGCTACGTGTTATGTTTATGGACTTGGCATAACTACCACCCACTTCCCTTGTCCATACCACCCCTGGGTAATCCCAAACCTTTGAAAATGTGACCTAAAGGCCACACCCCACATGATAACCTTTTTTTTAATCCTCACCTGAGGATATGTTTAGAGAGAAGAAGGGAGAAAGAGAGAGACAGAGAGACATCAATATGAAAGAGAAACATTGATTGGTTGCCTCCCATACACACCTTGACCGTGGATCGGACCTGGAATCTAAGTACCGGTATGTATCCTGACTAGGAATCGAACGCGCTACTTTTTGGTGGATGGGACTACACTCCAACCAACTGAGTCACCTGGCCAGGGCCCCTGATTGCTTCTCATAGCACAGCGACTTACCTATCACCTTGACCACTAGAGCTTCACTGATCATTGCAGGGGAGGAATGGCAATTATCTGCCAGACACAGGTATTCGGTGTCTTCTGTGGGGTTGTCTTTGAACACTGCGGGCTCGTTGGAGCCTACGGTGTAATTCTCCAAAATGTTACTTGCTTTCAGAAGTTGATAAGAAATAGGCGTGGTTCCATTTATGGATTGGCAATGGATTTCTATGGTCTGTCCTTTTATCACCTCAGACTTGGAGTCATAAAAAATCCTGGGCATGGAGAGCATTTCTAGAATGACAGGGAGAGAAACAATCTGAAGCAACACATCCCACCCAAGGGATTCTTTCTCCAAACTCTGGGCTTCACTCTCTCCGTCATTACTGTGATTTTAAGTGCCTGCCTGCCTCCTCTACCTATACAGGTCTCCTTTAACATCGGCAGGGAGTGTGTGTGTGTGTGTGTGTGTGTGTGTGTGTGTGTGTGTGTGTGTTGGGGAGACAGAGGGAAAGGGAATGAATGCTATAAATAAAAGATGATATAAATTCAAGAAAAACATTACACCCCTCTAAATACATGTTTATAGTTTCATACATGCACATCCATATGGGGTTGTTTTGTTGTTGTTTTTTGTATTGAGAAAGGATGCACACAGGAAAAGTATTAAAAACACAGAAACAAGAGCATTATGCTAAGTGAAATAAGCCAGTCAGAGAAGGATAAGTATCACATGATCTCACTCATTTGTGGAATATAATGAACAACGTAAACTGATGAACAAAAATAGATCCAGAGACATAGAAACATCGAACAGACCATCAAACCTCAGAGGGAAGGCAGGGGAGGGTGGGGGTCGGGGGGCTAAGAGATCAATCAAAGGACTTGTATGCATGCATATAAGCATAACCAATGGACACAGACAGTAGAGGAGTGAGGGCATGTGCTGGGGGGATGGGAGCTGTCGAGGAGAGGTAATGGGGGGAAAAAGGAGACATATGTAATACTTTCAACAATAAAGAATTTTAATTAAAAACAAAACAAGAACACAAACAGAATATCTTTTCAAACAAATTCTCAGTGCCTCAGCCTCTCCTGATTGGAAATGGCATGCCTCCAAAACTAGAATCCCACTAGGTCATTACTTAAAAGTTAGCTTATTCATAAAGCTTCTATAAAGAAATGAGCTCCTCCAAAGAACAACAAAAAGAACTAAAATAGAATGACCCACATTTGTGTCTTGCATTATTTCCTTTAGAGTTAGATGACTAGAGGATTGACAGTAGGCTGAAATACTGGTTCAGTTCAGACTAAGATCTTAGTTGGAGAAACCATAGCCACAGGTTAAATTTAAAGGACATGACTAAATAATGACAGTGATAGTGACAGCTTGACCAGAGTTCATTTAGAACCCCTCTACTAAGTGTGGCCCAGGGACCAGCAGAGCCAGCATCCTCAAGGTGCTAGTAAGAGATGTAGAATCTCGCCCCATCCTGACCTACATTGTAACCAGGTTTTGCACATTCATCAAGTCTAAGACATGCAGCTCTAGGTGATCCCAGTACCTACATTCTGCCCACCAGAAGTCCTAGACCTTCTGGTCAGCCAGGATATGGATTAAAAACTGGAGCTTCTAAGGGGGAGAGATCAACCAAAAGACTTGTATGCATGCATATAAACATAACCAATGGACAGAGACAGCAGGGGGGTGAGGGCATGTACAGGAGAGGGGTGGGAGGGTAATGGGAGGGGGGGGGGGTTGGACATATATATAATACCTTAATCAATAAAAAAAAAAACAAACAAAAAACTGGAGCTTCGACCTTAAAGTTTGATGTTGACTAAGCAGTGTTCACTGCCTGAACTTATGGGTAGGTGCCTGCTCCAGCAGCCAGAATCCTGACAATTCAGAGGCCACATCATCAGCCATCATAAAGCCATAAAAACGCTTTTTGCCAACAATATTTCCTTTGTATTGTCCCTCTCCTGTACTCTAAGCAGAAATACCACTTGCTTCTGTCCAGTTTCTCGATTTCATTCATCTCCCTTTCCCTCAAGTTCTTATCCTGCCTCAGTCTGATCTGCCTTCAGAAAGGAGAGGGTGGCAACTTCCCTTTTTCCCACTCAGGACTCTGAGCCAGCAAGGGCATACTCACCACACACGGTTATCAGGACTTCGTTGCTTTTTTTGATCACCTTGCCCATGCCTGCGACACAGGTATAGCTCCCACTGTCCCATTTTGAGGCTATCTTGGTGAAATTTTGAGCCTGTGACACATTCTTGTCTCCCTTCTGGATGGCGAAGTCGACAGCAGGTGCTCCTGGGATGGAGCACCACAGGTTCAGGCGGTCACCCTGGTCCAGATGTGTGGCGGAAGATTCCAGCTTGGGTTTGGGAAATAGCTCTGAAAAACCAGTGAGTGGGGATGGAATGAGACATTTCGGGGAACCACCCCCAAAACCCCTTCACAGAGAGTCCCTGGCCCAGCTGCTTTTGGCAGAACCAACTCCCAACTTCCTTCAAAAAGGTTTCCTTTGCCTCTCAAGGACCTGATGATTATGCAATTGAAGAACTGGCAGGTTTGCGTCCCTTGTTAATCCAAATTATTTCATAGACATGGATTAGGAAAGTTTTACAACTTGTAATGATTCATGCATTTACCTATTTGTTCATTCACTCACACATTTTATTCCATAAGTATTTATTTCAAGCTATGTCTGTGCTGCGCACCTCGGTTGGTCTTGGGGAGACAATAGAGAGAAATAGTTCCTGACTTCCAAGTGCTGACGTCTGGTGGGCGACTCAAACACGGTGTTTGCAGCAGAGCCCATAGAGGGGCCACTGGACTTAGGCTTGGAGGAAGTCATCCAGGCAAAGAGGGAAAGGGTCATAGGCAGAGGGAACAGCATCTGGAAGACCTGGCAGAAGGTTCAAGCATCTGAAAGTTCAGTTGCCCTGGAACATAGTGGGAGTAGAAGAGGCCAAAGGAGGCCTATGGACCTTGAAGGACCTTGGAAACCACCCAAAGACGTATGGATTGCATCCCCACCACAGTGGGAAGCATGCAGAGTCTGGGTCAGGGGGAGGGCAGAGATGTGAGTTGTGGGGAGATCTCTGGGAGTAGAATGAATGAGTGATACCTACTGAGGTCAAGTTGTGAGCTACACATCCTATGCCACTTTAAGGAGTTACTAGTACCCTCATTTAGATTGCATGGCAACAGTAGTAAAGACGGAAATTGACTTTTAAAAGGTTTTGCCTTATTTATTTGTTTGTTTGTTTGTTTATTTTAAATATTGGCCCTTCTGCTTGCTAGCATTTTTATTAAAGGCCAGTTTTGCCTTATATAAATATTTCCTGAAATACATCAATATTTCATAGTTATAGAATGTGCTTTTATTTTCAGCTACAGGGCAAGTACTTATTAACTACTTAACCGATGTGAAGACTTGGCTCCTTCATGTAAAGTTTGCATTGTAAACCAATGCACCCTGACTTCATGGTTATACCCTTGATGCAGAACGGAGTCAATAATTCTTTTTTTTTTTTCCAAATCCTCACTCAAGGATATTTTCCCATTGATTTTTAGAGAGAGTGGAAGAGAGAGGGAAAGACAGAAAGAAATCACGATGTGAGAGAAACACATGGATTGGTTGCCTCCTGCACATGCCCTGACCAGGGCCCGGGCTGGGGAGGAGCCTGTAACCGAGACATATGCTCTTGACTGGAACTGAACTTAGGACCCTTCAGTCCCAAACCAGCGAGGGTGAGGGTGAGGAGTCAGTAATTCTCGAGACTCTGCAGATTGAGAAAGGGACTGAGTCCCAAAGTTCCTGTTTAGGAAAGCTTCTTGGGCTTGAGTTTTGAGAATGCAACCAGGAATTAGGAAATCGAATTCTACCTTTGCCTATAAATTTGCCTGCTGTACAGGTTTGGGGGTACAAATCAACATTGTCATCATTGATGTTATCATCATTATTATGGAAGTGATTTCCATCTAGTCCACAGTGTCTTCCTAGTTTCCTGAACAGGGAATAAAATAAAACTTCAAGTAAGGTGGTGCCCCAATAAATAATCGATATGTTATTAAGGCACATGCCATCCTTCCTTCCTTCCATATAGTTGGTGTTGACTCCTCACCCTAGCTGCTTTTCAGAGCCCTAGGTCAGGAGTGGGGAAAAGGAACCAAAGAAATTGACATCCTAAGTGCCTTACAATCTCTTGGGCAGATTCCAAACAAATGTGAAACAGTGACTTAGATTTAAAAAAAAAAAATCAGAAAGCAATGATTTACATTTAAAAATATGTAAACAAAAAGGTCAAAAATAGAAACCAGTTGCTGAGGCAGGTACAGGCAGTTTACAATTAGGAAGGAAATGTTAGGGAACAGTCTACTTATAAAGGAGATAATGGAAACAGACTGTCAGAGCCATGACGTGGACTAATAAGGATCAGTCTTTTATTCACTCATGAACGGATATTCATGGAGCTCCTAGAATGTGCCAGGTTCTAAGCACCAATGATTTAGGATGAACTGAGCCCACAGACCTGGTTGTTCAAGAGCTCACACCAGGTGGTGAAGACAGATGCTAAATCTTTGCAGTGACTGTTGACGTCAAGATATGAGCAGAAGGCAATGGGACCTGAGGTGTGACTGTGGGACTCTGTCTGGGGGAGCCTGGATTGAGATTTGGGGCTTAGCTCTTAAGGACAACAGAAGTTTTTCAGTGGCCAAGGAGAAAGGATAGGCTGAGTGGGGAGAGATCCTTCTAAGAGAGTGGGCCCTGCAGGAGTCGAAGCCCAGGAATAGTTATGCCAAATAGGGGCCATCTTATGAGGGCTTCTTCTGCAGCTGGCTGACAGAGATGCTCAGGGAGAACCCTGGTGTGAGGCCAGTGTTAGGATATGATTGCAGAGCTGAGAAAGACAGGACAACAGTGACAGACCTGTCAGCACTTGGTGACAGATTGGGTCTGAAAAGATAGACAGTGGGGGGTGGAAGAAACCTTTTTTGTATCCAAAGACAAATGACAAATCCAATGATCTTTATGTTCACACAATTATTTTGCGCCTCCCATATTACTATTTAGAGCCATCTACAGTGAGGCTTGATAGTAACAGGGACAAGGAAAACCAGATGCATTAAGTGGGCTTGCAGACATTTCCAAAGGCTTGGTAGAATTTGAACATGGGGGTGTCTGCCTGCCAGTCCTGAGGTGTCTGGGTCAGCACCACATGGAAAGGAGGGAGCTCAGGCTCACCGTGCACACAGGCTGAGGGCATGAAAAGACAGACCGAGCATAACACTTGGCTTTCCTGTGCCACAGAGACTGATTCACCAAATGACTTCTATGCCCCGCATGACACAGACATCTGGATGTGAGTGATCAGCTACAATAGTAACTTATGGTCCAAGGATGCTCTATGCTTTCCTAAAGTAGCCTTGCCCAAGGGAGAGGCAAGGCTACTTTGGGGTGAAAGAATCCATATGTTCACCACTTGGTCCCTGTTGCTCTCACAGCAATAGGCAAAGCCTTTATTTACTTCCTCATTGCATTGCATTGCATTCTAAAGGTCTATGTATGTCTGAATTCTTCAAGGGCAAAGCCTGACTTTAGGCAGCTTTCTATCCCCAATAGGTTGCCCAGAAAAACAAAAGGTGCTCAATTGACTACTTTCCTCTAATGAAATGACATGTCATATCCAGTGAAAAACATCATGTGCCTCAAAATATTTGTCATTATCAACAATAAACTAAATTGCTAGCACACACTATAGACCAGCAGGACCCAGCACACATGCCAATCACCTAGTTGGGGTGTTGGGAGCCTACCAATGATACTGGGAGACTGTTTCTGCGACACTCAATGCTTAACACACAGGAGGCTTTCAGTAAGTGAATGAACAAATGAGGAAATGAATGAACACCTGCACTTGGGAACAAAGAAGTGCTGACTCTCGAGAATAAAATAAGTATCTGTTCATGACATCAGAAAGAAAAAGAAAAGAAATGCTGACTCTGTTCTCTGAGACACTTTCATCCTATATTCATGTGTTCATGCAACAAATAAGTTTTGAATTCCTACTGTGTGCCAGGCACTGTATAAAACAGGTAATGTTCCTGCCCTAATCAGCTTACACTCTAGATTCCATATCCATAAAACTGCAATCATGACACACAGATCTCATAGCATTGTGATGACCATGAAATCAGAAAGTATGCAAGCCAGTCACACAGTGTTCAACAAAGAGGAATTGTTACCATTATTTGTGAGTTTGCTAATGCTTTCTCACGCCTGACCCTGTCATAGGGCCTGTCTGGTATGCTAGCACAGTGCTTGGCACAGAGGAAAGACAAATGTGCTCTAATAATAGAAAAACTAACTAACATTCACTGGGTCCTAGCGGTGAGTTCTGTCATTACCCTCATCTCATAGAGTTGTGGCCGAGAGGCACTCAGTACGTCACCCGAGGTCACAGAAGTGGTGAGTGACAAGGCTGGGACCTGATGCCAGAATCTGCACCCTCAACCACCACAGCTAACTGCTTACTGGCTCTGTAATGACTTTTCCCCACGAGCACACCCCCGCCCGAGTGCATTCATTCGGACAAGCAGGAGTAGAAATATCAGCGTCACTGGCCATCCCAGATTCCAGCACAGTCGCTTCTTGAGCCCGCCATAGGCTGACACCCTCCAGCAGCACCCCTACCTGTGATGTTGACAACGATGCTGCTGACCTTGGAGATCTGGCTGGTTTCCACTTTGCACGTGTAGTTGCCGTTCTCCTTCATTGTGGCCATCACTGAGTAGGTGGCCTCATTGCCCTGCTTGCTGTGCCCCACAATGGTCTTGTCCCTCTGGATGATGATTTCCGGAAATGCCTGGGCCATGTGCGTCACCTGAATGGTGCACTTAATGTGCAGCTGGTCTCCTTCGATGATCATCCCCGCGGGGTTGACGTCGAACTGGGGATTGGAGAAGGATTCTACGAGAAGAGGACAAGCCAGTTGGACTCAGGTTCAAGCCTGGGTGAGGGAAAGAGGCACTTCCTCCTCTTCTCTGCTCTTTTTGTTGCCAACCACTATTTTTCCTTATTAATTAAAAACAAACAAACTCAACCTGTCTTCTCAAACAACTTTGACTAGGCTGCTCTGAGGCTCCCTTCCTTCTCGCTCATTCTTGCATCTTCAACCTTTTTCTTAACTGCGATTCTCTAACTTTCTTGAGCTTCCCAATGGCTAAGCCATCTTCTCTAAATCTAATCTGCAGAACCTTCTTCAAATGACCTCAGAAATATAGAGTCATTAGAATAGACTCTTCCCTCGCCCAGCAAGGATTATCTAGATTCCTCTTGCGCTGTTTCACACAACTCTGGGATTTCAGGGTAAATAGTCCATAGCTTTCAAAACTGACAATGGTGTAGACGGTGCTGTTTCAATATTTAAATAACCAGATGCAAAAACAGTGTATTCTATTTCTTTATTTAAAATGTTGGTTGTGCCCTAACTGGCTTGGCTCAGTGGATAGAGCATCGGCCTGTGGACTCAAGGGTCCCAGGTTCGATTCCAGCCAAGGGCATGTACATTGGTTGTGGGCACATCCCCAGTAGGGAGTGTGCAGGGGGCAAATGATCGATGTTTCTCTCTCATCGATGTTTCTAACTCTCTATCCCTCTCCCTTCCTCTCTGTAAAAAATCAAGAAAATATATATTTTTTAAATAAATAAATAAAATGTTGGTTGTAACTGACTAAATTGATTTCATGGCTCACAGTCTGAAAACACCGTCTTAATAAAATACATGTCAGACACCAGGGTGTGGAATCTCCAGGAGACGGAAAGGGAAGCGGGGGTAGGCCTTCCTTCGCTCCTGCTAAAAAATAGCAGAGCATAAAGAGTATGTACAGATATGATGGTTAAAAATGCCAAAAGTGGCCCTCGCTGGTTTGGTTCAGTGGATAGAGCGTCAGCCTATGGACTGAAGGGTCCCGGGTTTGATTAAGGTTAAGGGCACATGCCCGGGTTGCAGGCTCGATCTCCAGTAGGGGGAATGCAAGTGGCAACCAATCAATGATTCTCTCTCATTATTGATGCTTCTATCCCTCTCTCCTCCCTTCCTCTCTAAAATCAATAAAAAATATTTTTTAAAATGCCAAAAGTGAATGTAGAGTGGTTTGATATTTTCATATTCATTAACTTTTTAACTATAAAGCCATTTAAATTCATAAAAGAAAGCTAACATTTAAAAAAAAATAGTCTTTTCCTGAGTAAAGGTCAGAAAAGGGAGAGCATCTTTCAGGACCCTCAGCAAGTGCCCCTTAGGGTAGCTCAATAATAACTGAAGGGTTTTTCCTTATGCTCAAATTAACACCAGATGCACCAGAAACCTAAATGCGGGGGGGGGGGGGGGGGGGAATAGCACATTTAAACCACAGAAACAATAAGAGAAAACATCAATGCATTGTTTTTCTTTAATAATCTTGGAGTATGGAGGAATTTTAGGTGTGAATCACAAAACTGAGATATCATAAGGAAGAAAGATGGATACATTTGATTAACTAAACATTAAATGTTTTGCATTGAAAAAAAATCATATAAAGAAGCTCAACTAAAAGAATTGTGGATTGACTGAAATGACAAGTGGATTGAGCAAAAAAGGGATTAAGACAATTAAGACTCAAACTAAGGCAGTGGAAGGACTCAGAACATGTGACATTCCTTAAATAAAAATTTATTAACTTTTTAAAAAATCATAAAATAAAAACAATGACAGTCCTGGCCAGTGTGACTCAGTTGGTTGGGCATCACCCTGTGCACGAGAGGGTTGCCAGTTCGATTCCTGGTCAGGGCACATGCCCAAGTTGTGGGCTACATTCCCAGTGGGGGGTGTACAAGAGGCAGCTGATTGATATTTCTCTCTCTCTCTTCCTTCTTCTCTCTCTAAAATCAATAAAAACATTATATATTTAAAAAGTAATGACAAACCGGGGGAAATATTTGCATGGTGCCAAAGAGCTAATTCCTTTAATTTATAAAGGGCTCAAATAAATCAACAAGAAACAGTAAAAATGGGCAAAGTGCATACACATAGGCAGTTTATGGGGGCAAATGTAATAGACCAATAAACATAAAGACTCTCTTCAACCTCACTGGAGACCAAAGAAATACAAATCACAACAACCGTGATATGCTCAACCATTTGGAGGAGCACTTGGGCAATATCTATCGATATTGAAAACGCACAAAACATTTCAATCAACAATTTAGGTGTGAATCACAAAGTCAATTAGGAGTCAACCCTATAAATAATAATAATAAAATACTTGCAAAAATATACAAGTTTGAAGTCCAAGTATGTTTGTTGCAAAATTGTTTTAATAGCAAAAACTGGGAAAATACCTAAATGTCCATCAATAGAAAAAGGTAATACATTATGGCACATCCCTACAATAGGATTCCAAGCTGTACTAAAATGATGTAGATCTACTTTTCCTGATATGGACAAAAATCCATAACATATTAAGTTAAGAAAAAGTTATAAAGTGGTTTGACAAGTCCTATTTTTCTGTAAAAACAAAGAAAAACACAAACTTTGTGTGTGCATGAACCTACAATCGGAATAAGTCTAGAGGACCACACAAGTGGTTTTCTTGGATAGTTGTACATCAATGTGAAAACGGAACGTCTATCAACTGCCTCCTGCACACCCCTACCAGGGATCCAGCTTGAAACCCAGGCATGTGCCCCAACCAGGAACTGAACCAGCAACCTTTTGATGCATGAATCGTTACCCAACCAACTGAGCCACATGGGCCAGGGCTGAGCTCTTTATACTTTACTAGAGGCCTGATGCACAAAATTCATGCAAGAGTAGGCCTTTCTTCCCCAGGCTGCTGGCACCAGCTTCCTGCTGGCACCTGAGACCCAGGCTTCCCTCATAGCCCTGGCTTTGTCCAGAAGGTCATCCAGAAGAACATATGGTCTAATTAGCATATTACACTTTTAGTATTATAGACATCATACCATATTTTCTGAAAATTTAACCCACACCATGAAGTCTAAGAATATTATAGCCCTAACTGGTTTGGCCCAGTGGATAGAGCATCAGCCTTCGGACTGAAGCGTCCTGGGTTTGATTCTGGTCAAAGGCACATGCCTGGGTTGTGGGCTCAATCCCCAGTGGGGGTTGTGCAGGAGGCAGCCGATCGATGATTCTCTCACCATTGATATTTCTATCTCTCTCTTCCTCCCTGAAATCAATAAAAATATATTTTTAAAATAATAAATAAATAAAACTTATTTTAAAAATAATATTATATATACATGATATTTATATATGCATATAAATATACTTATTATGTAATATATGTAGACATATATACATACACATGGGCAGGGGTGAGGTCAGGTGCTGAAAACAGAGGGTCATCTATCAAACTTTAGGGCTCCTACTTTGAAAATATTTGTGGCTATCTGCAAGAGAATGTGCCTTCCCCTGACTTTTCCCCTGGTTGCCTGTCCTGGACACTTACACCCAGGCTTCCCTCTGCTGTCATCTTTCTCTCCCCAGAGCAATTTTCAGGTCGCCTCATTTGCTTCCTATTGGCTCAACGTCTTGTTGATGGGGTGTGGGAGAAGAGGGGAGCTCCTTATCCAATGTGGGAGGCAAAGGCTGAGGACCTGGCCCCCCTTCCCTCCTGATCTCCTCAAATCTCATTTCTTGATGTCTGACCCACATTGGCTTACAGCTGTGGTTTCCAACTGCAGGTCACACAGCACATCATTTCAGTGAGTCCTGGCCAGAGTTTTAAAAAACTGAAATAGAATAGAAAAGAACAAAATGCAGCATATATGAAGGTTAAGTATCATGTGTGAAATTTTGCTTGAGAAACTCATATATATAATAGAATACTTGCAAAAGTATACAAGTTTTAAGTGCAAGTATGTCTGTTGCATGGGACAAAAGCAGGTTTACAGTTGTTCATATGGAAAATAATACAATAATAAATAAAGAGAGAAACTAAGATGGCAGCATAGGTAAACACCTAAACTGCTGCCTCACACAACAATTTCAAAACTACAACTAAAAGACAAAACAGACTTCATCCAGAACAACAGGAAGGCTGGCCGAGTGGAAATTCTACAACTAGAAGGAATGAGAAAAGCACACGGAGACTCACAGGAGCTGCAGAAGGCAGAGGTACAGAGGCGCGCGCGGAGAGGGCTGGCAACTGAGTACGCAGCTAGCATTCTCAATTGGGAGGGAGACAAAAGCTCCCGACTGCTCTGAACTCCAGTTCTGGGCGAGACTCTGGGGACCCAGACTCTTTCAGGGAGAAACTGGACTGTCTGGCAGCGGGCAGAACTCAAGGGCAGCTTTCTCTCAAAATGCTTGCAACAATTACCACAGGACACTGAGACCCAGGGGCTTCTTAGGGCAGGGCTGACGGGAAGCCATTGCTGTTAGCTCTGCCCTGAGATCCAGCCCCACGAAGCCATTGCTGTTTGCTCCACCCTGAGACTCCACCCCATCCAAGCTGAGCATAGGGGCTTTTGTAAGTTTTGTCTCATAAGGGTGTCTCCAACACAGAAGTTCTCCCAGTGTAGACACAGCTGATCCTCACAGCCAGTTGGCCTGGAGGTCAATTCCTCCCAGTGATACCAACAACAATCAAGGCTTAACTACAACAGGACTGTGCACACAGCCCACAAAGGGGTGCACCAAGAGTGTCCACCTCAGGTAACTGGGGAGGCTGAGCCGCTGGGCCCTATAGGACACCTAGCACACAAAGCCACTCTATCAACTCAGGGAAGCAGCAAAAATGCGGCGACAAAGAAACAGATCACAAATGAAAGAAAAGGAAGAAAGCAAATGACTGGATATAGAGTTCAAAACCACGGTTATAAGGTTTTTTAAGAATTTTCTAGAAAAGGCCAATAAATTTAGTGAGACCCTCGAGTATATGAAAAATGACCAATTAGAAATTAAGCATACATTGACTGCAATAAAAAATAATATATAGACGTCCCACAGCAGACTAGAGGATACCAAGAATCAAGTCAAAGATTTGAAATACAAAGAAGCAAAAAACACCCAACCGGAAAAGCAAAAAAAAAAAAAAAGAATCCCAAAATATGAAGATAGTGTAAGGAGCCTCTGGGACAACTTCAAGCCTACCAACATCAGAATTATGGGGGTGCCAGAAGAAGAGAGAGAGCAAGATACTAAAAACCTATTTGAAGAAATAATGACTGAAAACTTCCCCCACCTGGTGAAAGAAATAGACTTACAAGTCCAGGAAGCGCACAGAACCACAAACAAAAGGAATCCAAAGAGGACCACACCATGACACATCATAATTAAAATGCTAAGAGCAAAAGACAAAGAGACAATATTAAAAGCAGAAAGAGAAAAACAATTAGTTACCTACAAGGGAGCACCCATACGACTGTCAGTGGATTTCTCAACAGAATCTATGCAGGCCAGACAGGAATGGTAAGAAATATTCAAAGTGATGAATAGCAAGAACCTACAACCAAGATTACTCTACCCAGCAAAGCTATCATTCAGAATTGAAGGTCAATAAAGAGCTTCCCAGATAAGAAAAAGCTAAAGGAGTTCATCACCACCAAACCAGTATTATATGAAATGCTGAAAGGTACTCTTTAAGAAGAGGAAGAAAAAGAAAAAGGTAAAGATAAAAATTATGAACAACAAATACATATCTATCAACAAGTGAATCTAAAAATCAAGTGAATAAAATATTTGATGAATAAACTGGTGAATATAATAGAATCAGGGGCATAGAAAGGGAGTGGACTGACAATTCTTGGGGGGAAAGGGGTGGGGGGTGCAGGAAGAGACTGGACAAAAATCGTACACCTATGGATGAGGACAGTGCGGGGGAGGTAAGGGCAGAGGGTGGGGTGGGAACTGGGTGGAGGGGAGCTTTGGGGGGAAAAAGAGGAACAATTGTAATAATCTGAACAATAAAGATTTATTAAAATAAATAATAATAAATAAATATATAAAAATATAAGAAAAAAATCTGTTTCACACTCACAACTCTAAAACTACTTTTCCCCACCATATATATATATCTATATAGATAGATAGATAGATAGATAGATAGATAGATAGATAGATAGATAGATATATTAAACTGTGTCACAGTCAAAAAGTTTGAGCCCGGCTGGTATGGCTCAGTGGTTGAGTGCCCACCTATGAGCCAGGAGGTCACGGCTCAATTCCTGGTCAGGGTACATGCCTGGGTTTCGACCTCAATCCCCAGTGAGAGGCCTGCAGGAGGAAGCCGATCAATGATTCTCTCTCATCATTGGTATTTCTAGCTCTCACTTCCTCTCTAAAATCATAAAAATTTTTTTTTAAGTTTGAAAACTATGGAGCTAAAGTGATTATGAACAGTCTTGAGAACAGCAGCCCAGCCCGAAGTCCCCAGCCCCTTGCCAATCCTGGGCTCTTTCTCCCTGGACCAAACCAGCAAGCCAGAAAGAATGAAGAAAAAAAAAGAGCAGCACTCTCACCCCTCACAGTGACCAGATCGCTCTTGATGGTCTCAGAAGTCTCCACGTGTTTCCCAGAAACGATGCTGGCTTGACAGAGGAAATAGATCACACGGTCCTGTTCCTCCACTGTGAAGTCCAGCGTCACAAAATTCTGGTGCTGAGAAGTTTTTTCTCTTTTTTGCTTGATAACTTTTGCCTCTAGCTCGACTTTTTCAACTGTGAAATGTACTGGGGCCTTTTCGTTGGGGACAGAACAATTGACGATCACGACCCCGCCCTCTATCGCCTCCTTCTTGTCCAGTGTCACTCTGGGACTGGACACTCCTTTGGGGAAAGAGAAAGCCCATTAGTATCAGTTTGACTGAATGGCACAAGTGAGTCATTGTGGTTGACCCATCTAAGAGTTCTTTTCTTGCCTGGCCAGTGTGACTCGGTGGTTGGGTGTCAACCTATAAACCAGGAGGTCACAGTTTGATTCCCAATCAGGGCACATGCCCGGGTTGCGGCTCGATCCCCAGTGTGGGGTGTGCAGGAGGCAGCCAATCAATGATTCTCATCATTGATGTTTCTCTCTCCTTCTCCCTTCCCCTCTGAAATCAAGAAAAATATTTTTTAAAATAGTAAGAGTTCTTTTTTTAAATTTTTATTGCCAGAACACCCAGTGCTAGCTACCAGGTAATTATTGAGCATGTATGTGTCCAGCACTGCAGCAGGTACTTTGAAAAGTACAAAATCTGTTGAAGATGTGGTTGGTGCTTTCAACATTTATAATCCCATTGGGAAAACAAGTCTCCCCAAGAAAACAGTTAAAAACAAAACAGCCCAGCCAGTATTCATTAGTATTACTGTGGTTGTTGTGATATTCACAATCCCATGTAATTCTCATAATAAACCTCCAGGGCTATGCCCATTTTACAGATGAAGAAGGTGAAGCTCAGGGAAGTTCAAGGCTCATCCAGAAGCTCATAGTTATAAGCCCCCAGAGTTGAGATTCGGCTCCAGGTCTGTCTGACTCCAAAGCCAGGGTGGTATAGGAGGGGAGGGAAGGAGGAGTGTGCATGGCCTCCCAGTTAAAAAGCAAAGCTGAAAATAACTGAGCATCAGAGGGTGCTGCAGAGACAGTGAGTGATGGAGAAGTCAGGAAAGGAGGAGGGTCTCTTTGCCTGGGGGTTCAGAGAAAATGCTAGAAAGGAAAAGGTCTGAGGGGAATCTTGGAGGAAGGGTGTTATTTGGGCAGATGTTGTGGGATGGGGGCTAAGAACAGGATTTCAGGGTACACACGCACATGGGCAATTGCTCAGGCTGAGGTGTGTGAGTGGAAGGTCTAGAACAGAGAAAGGGGTGGAGAGAAAGATACATCAAGTGGTGAACCAGGTCAGATTAGGGGGAGCTGGGAGAACCTGGCTGAGATTAGATGTCCTGTCCAGCCCCCATGGTGTTGTGGTCATGAACTTCATCTTGGAGTCCAACAGACTTGCTTGCATCCTAAACCTGACTCTTCCTGGATGTGCCACCTCACCCAGTCACTTACGACTCTTATGAATTTTGTTGTTGTTTGTTAATCCTCACCCAAGTATATCTTTTTCATTAATTTTTAGAGAGAATAGAAGGGAGGGGGGGAGACAGAGAGAGAGAAACATCGATGTGAGAGAGACACGTCAATTGGTTGCCTCCTGCACGTGCCCCGACCAGTGCTGGGGATTGAACCTGCAACTCAGGTACCTAACCTTGACCATAATCGAACCCATGACCCTTCAGGCCTCTATAAGCCATGGGCCAACACTCTAACCACTGAGCAAACTGGCTAGTGATCTTTTTATTTTTTTGTTGGACCCACCAAGTTTGGAGATGGAGGGCTGTCTGCTTGGGAAGAAGACCTGGACTGTATTCATACCACTACTGCTACCTGTGGTGCAGCTGTTATGAAGGTGTTCCCCTGCTTCACATGAGCTCCCCACAGGAAGGGACCATGTCTTACTCACTGCTGGATGCTGGGCCTGGCTCAGAGTAAAAACTCAATAAATGTTTAATGAATGGATCAACTGCCTTTAGTCTCCCTCGAAGACCTATCATAATAATCACAACTTAGAAGTCAACTTTAGAGTCAAATAGATCTTGGTTCTAACTCTAGCTTTGCCTTTGATGAAGTGAGAAACTCAACCTCTCTGAGCCCCAGGGTACATTCTTGTAAAGGGGAGGAACTATGCTTCTCTCCCAGTGCTATTGCAGAGGTATAACCATTTATCTCATGAGAGCCTAATAAATGGTAGTTCTTATTACTGGAAGTAATGATAGTCTGAATGACTGTCCTGATCACAAAAGCACAAAAATGCGGAAATGAGTTATGGCAGCAGCTGTCAGAAAGCATAGGGCTGAATTTACTAACTCTGTCCACTCAATCATCCAAGTTTTAAGAAAAAGTACCCTAACTTTCTAAAGCCTGCCGGCACAGTTCTTTCCAACAAACATTTCCAAAGCTCTTGATCTATCACTCTTTCCTCGTCACTAACGTAAATGCCCAGACATGTTGCTTCCTCCCCTGTCCTCAGGGGAGATGAAGAAGGGCTGGTTTGCATTTCTGTGGCTGTTGCCCCTGGTGACACAAAGAGATGCCTGACACCTATGGAGGAACTGGCCTGGAGGATGATACCGTCATGTTCTCCCATGTGAGTCTCAAAGACAGACAAGAAAGTGGTCAGAGCTAGCTGGTGTTGCTCAGTGGTTGAGCATCTACCTATGAACTAGGAGGTCATGGTTCGATTCCCGGCCAGGGCACATCAATTTTAAAAAATTTTTTAAAAAAAAGGAAAAGAAAAGAAAGTGATCAGAGATTGCATACTTATGAAAGGAAAATGCCACCAGACCCTTGCCCACTGGTTCCTCCTGCTTCCTGTTTGCTGTAAGGGTTATTTTTTTCTAAGGATGGCCTGATCCAGTACCTCATACATGATGGGTCATTCATTCATTCAACACTTGGTTACTGAACACACTTCATTCACTATTCATTTAATCCTTAAAACAAAATAATCCTTCAAGGGTACGTGTCGTTAAGTAGTTATCTCTATTTTAGGGACAGGAAATGAAGATCCCAAGAGGCTGAGCATTCTGCTGGGATACTCCCCTCTTTCTCAGCCTCTGCTCTTTCACGCTGATACCACTTGTCCCTTGTCCCACTTCACCATCAAGCAAACTCTTACATGATCTTCTGGATCTGGACCCAATGTCCCTCCCTCCAGGAAGACATCTCCAAGTTCTCTAGGCAGAATTATTTCCTCCCGCTTGTGTGCTCCCCAGGCACTCAGATCTTATAGCTATTGGACTGTAATTATTTGTGTAAATGTCTTCCTTCCTCGCCAGACTGCAACTGCCTCTGGAGCTGGGGCCTGCCTGATGCATGTTCATGTCTTGCACTGTTTATTTCCTGACTTGCAGCCTTGGGAATTGTTTCTTGAGGGAATGAATGAATGAATGAAACCCTATATCTCTGAGCCCAAGTTTCCCATAATGATTTCTCTCCTGTTTCTCCATCTATTTCTACTTCCCCATATCATCTGTTTAACTTATTTCACAATCATTTATTGATGGCCTACTGTGAGCCAGATTCTTTGTTTGAGATACAAAAATAGATTAAACACAGTACCACCTCTTTGCTTGTGATCTCACAGTCCGGAAAAACAGACACATGAGTGAGAAATAGTTACAATATCGAGTAAAAGAGTAAATGCCATTTACTGGGTACTCATTATGTGCTAGTATTAGGCTAAGCCCTTTACTCATGGGTATCTTTTAATCCTCTCAAAATTCCCTGAGCTGGGTATTATTATTATGTTCATTTCATTGATGAGAATTTCCAAGTTTAGAGAGGTTCAGGGACTTGCCCAGCTTGGAATCCAGACAGACTGACTACAGAATCTAGTGTCAAACTTTGACTCAATGACCTTTATACAAACGCCATTGAATGTAGAGAGAGCACAAGAGCTGTGAGGACCCTGGGGGAGATCAATCTTGTCTGGAAACGTGTCAGAGAAAAGATCATTGAGCTGAGTCTTCAAGGAGAAATAGTAATTCACAAGGAGATGAGATGAAGAAGGGTATTCCTGGGAGAGGGAACAGCATGTGCAAAGGCAAGATGGTGAGAAATAGCCAGGCATGTGGGGACCATGTCTAATGCCTACAGTTTCAGGTTGGGGAAATGCCGGGCAGATGCGTGAGAAAGGTGATGGGCGAGCAGGTAGGCCTAGTGTTACTACGCATTCAGTCACTGTTCTTGCTGCTGCATGTGTTAGCTTCATCTGCTTGCGCTACGTTCAATTCCAGGGACTCACCTCTCACCGTCACTTCGTACTCCGATGTGGGTTTCACCTTGTTGTTCAGAATCACGGTGCACCTGTATATCCCTGCATTGTAGACCCGGGCTTGGGGGATGAAATAACTCTCTGTGCTCCGCATGGAGGTGACGTTGTGAAACTGCTCGTCATCCTTATAGAACAGCACCTGGTGCTGAGGCCTGACATGAGAGGTGGTGCTGATGTCCACAACGCACTGCAGGGTCAGATTCTCCCCGTTTTGCACCTCCTGCTTTGGCAGGATCACCATGTGGACACTGTTGATGGTAAAAGCTAAATAAGAAGGGAAGAAAGGAAGACTCCTGTTATCTGAGAAACAGCATTGTCCTGGTGACCTTCACCATGCTGGCTTGTCATCACCCTACACAGTATAGTGTCCAGGGGTCCCACATGCCTACAGGGGCCAAGTGGGAAATGACTCTGGGCAGTGGGTCAAGCATGAGGCAGTTGGTACTAAGCTGCTCATATTCCACCAAGACAAGGTGGCAGTCTTCAGAGTGTGACAAGTAAAACATGCCCCTGCCCTCGCCGGTTTGGCTCAGTGGATAGAATGTCGGCCTGCAGGTTCATTGGGACCATGTCTAATGCCTACATTTTCGGGTTAGGAAAATGCTAGGCAGATGAGTGAGAAAGGTGATGGGCACATGCTCTGGTGTGGGCTCGACAATCCCCAGTAGGGGATGTATAGGAGGAAGTTGATCAATGATTCTTATCATTGATGTTTCTCTCTCTCCCTCTCCCTTCCTCTCTCTAAAATCAATACAAATATATTTTTAAAATAAAAATAAACACGTCCTTAAGATATATGTAGCACATGAGCTGCAACACTGTGGCCCCTAGAGGAAGCATAGGATTCAGGCAGACAAGCATGCAAGTTCTGGTTCATCATTTCTTATGTGATCTTATCAGTGGTCGGCAAACTCATTAGTCAACAGAGCCAAATATCAACAGTACAACGATTGAAATTTCTTTTGAGAGCCAAATTTTTTAAACTTAAACTTCTTCTAACGCCACTTCTTCAAAATAGACTCACCCAGGCCTTGGTATTTTGTGGAAGAGCCACACTCAAGGGGCCAAAGAGCCACATGTGGCTCGAGAGCCGCGGTTTGCTGACCACTGTCTTAGGTGATTAACCTCTCTATGCTCTGCTTCCTCATTGGTAAAATGAGGTAATCATATTTAGCAGGTTGTTGCAGGCTTATTGGAGACTTACTGAGTCTCCTGGATACCCTACGCTCCTTATTTTTAGGCCAAGGAACAGCCACTGAGCTTAAAAGCATATCCCTCAGTTTCAGACAAGCCTTTAGATCATTGTAACCTGACCAACATTTTATCTGCCATTTCCTGACAGACTGATTCAGAACCACCCAACTAAGCTACTCCTGGATTCCCTACCCTCAGAAACAGTGTGAGGCAATAAATTGTTGTCTTAAGCCACTATGTTTTGGGATAACTTGTTAAGCAGCAATAACTAACAAATATACCACCCAAACAATTTTCAAAAATATTTACCTGATGATTAAGATAATACAGAAAATGGAAAATATTAGCTCTTTGTGCATAAACTGCCCAGGAATAACCGAACTGAGTTACGTCCCATAGGTCTCACTGTTCACACAACAGAGTGACTGTTCACAACCTGGGCTCCCTGGAAGTTCACCAGTGGGTGTTAGGAAGCCATGAACCACCTCCACTTGTATGCAAGTGTGCAATTTTATAGAGAGCGGATCCACAGATCTCCTTACAAAACCCAGAAGGTTTAGAACTATTGTGATGGAAGGACAAGGTTGTGAAACAGCCTAAAGAGTACAGATCTGTCTGGCCGCTGTGGCTCAGTGGTTGAGCATCGACCTATGAATCAAAAGGTCATGGTTCGATTCCCAGTCAGGGCATATGCCTGGGTTGTGGGCTTGATCCCCAGTGGGGGTGAGTGGGAGGCAGCCGATCAATGATTCTCTCTTATCATTGAGGTTTCTATCTCTCTCCCTCTCCCTTCCTCTCAGAAATCAATAAAATATATATATTAAATTATGTCAGATCTTTAATATATATAAAACATATATATTAAATTATGTCTTCATCTTGGGAGATGAAGGCTGGTGAAGAAGAATACAAAGTAACAGAATCACCATAGTACAGTGCCCACAGTGCCAAATCCTCAAATCCACAACCAAGGGGCCTGCTTTCTTCTGCCTCCAGCTACCAATCAGCTGATGCTCCCGGGAAGATGAGACATTATGACTCAGCCAGCCACGTGTCCCTCAAGCTGGAAATGACTCAGAAAGAAAGGTGGGGGGAGAGAGGGAGCAGCCACACACTATTGTCTGGAAAATCACCGGGAGCCATGAAGCATGGAGTCCTTACTGACTCAGTGCTTAGCATAGAGCATGCTGGCCCGTCTGCTCATTTGAATCCGAAATCTCTCCAAGTTCAGTTGGAGTCATTCACCGAGCACCTGCGCCAGATGGTGGGCTTACAAGGTGAATACAAAATCATCCTGCTGTCATGGACCATGCCGGCTGGTGGAGACCCAGATAACTGGAGTACAGTGATGCAAGCACCAAGAGGAAGGCTGCCCAGGAGTGGCCAAGAAAAGTCTGAAGGAAGTGACTCCTGAACCAAGCCTTAACCTGGCCAAGAACAGGGGTGCTCGGGTAGAACAGCATGTACCAGGACACAGGGGCATGACAAATGAATGAATCTGGGCACAAACAGTTCCAGGAACCAGAGTATGGGGCCGGAGGGGCCACGAGAGCCATGTAGGAGGTGCCCGAATAGAGGGCCTTGCCTTCTGGGCTGACAAGCTGGGTCCTGTCCTGAGGGTGTTTAGGAGAAGGGTGACAGGATGACACTGGAGCTTTAGAAAAATCACTGTGGGCTGGGCAGAGAGACCAGCTGGAACAGGGATCAGGTGAAAGCTGAGGAGGCCTGAGAGAGGGCAGGTGCAGTGGGAATGAAGGGAAGGGATGGACTTGAGAAATACTGAGCGGACACAAAAGGACTTATTTCGGGGGCGGGAGGGGAAGGATTTCTGGAACTAGACAGTGGTGACGTGTGTACATTATGAATATACAAAATATCATTAATAAAAAATAAATTTTATGTTATATATATTTTATTTAAAAAATGTTTAAAGACTTGTTTGATCGAATATGGGGGTTGAGACAAGAGTGGAAAATAAGGTCCTGGATTAGGTACCCAGGAGGATATAGGTGTCGCCGACTAACTTAGTGCAGAAAGAGATAAGGGTGAAGAAGAAAGTCAGGTGATGAGACTGGTTTGAGGGACCTGGGAGATGACTAAGAGGCGATGTCACCTACTGGCCCCGCATGATACTCAGGGGACAGGCCAGGGCTCTGCTAGATCAGCGGAGTATGTGGAGGAGCAGAGGGGGTTGAGCAGTTCCAGAGAGAATAAGACCTGTGAGCCTGCAGAGACGAGGGGACGGAGGGAGTTCAAATCCTGGGAAAGTCCAAACATCCCCTGGGGTTTGTCAGGGATGTCAGAGAACGCCAGGGAAGCGGGTCCAGGAGGCCAAGGAAGGAGGCTTAGTGCAAAGGCAGCACAGGGCCCCAGAGCTGAGGCTGGAGTGTTCACAGCTTTGCCATCAGAGGCTCCAGGAGAGGTTTCCAGAGCAGGGAAGATGGGGGGTGGGGCCGGGGGTGGGGGTGGGCCTGCACAGCCAGGTGCTGAGTGAGGGCTGACTGAGAGGTGAGGAAGCACAGACAGTGAGTATAACCCAGCCTTCAGAGACAGGAACGGATAGATAGGGGACACGAGATAAATGGAGGGGGTGGGTGGGTTGTATGTGATTTTCCTTTCCTCCCCCCCCAAAAAAAAAATAAAAGAAGAACTACCAATCGAGTTTGTGGGAAAAGACCAAGAAAGGGGACGGGGAAAGACACTAAAAGTGGGATGGCAACTGCATAAATTATAGATTGTGATCCTGGGGGGCGATGCAAGGCCTGGGCTCAGACCCCAGGGGGACAGGCTGGCCCTGGTCTGCGCAAGGGGGCCGGAGCAGACGTCTCTCTGAATCTGGAGGGAAGCCGGGGAGGATGGGTGGGGACGCAGATAAGCCTGCAGCCAGGGCAGGACGGGAAGTTGAGGGAGTTCCCTCCAGACAGCACTGTTTTCAAGGTGAAGGTGGGATTGAAATCATCTCCTGAGACTGGCAGGCCAAGTGGGCTGAGGGCCTGAGATAAAGGAGTGGAAAAGGCCCTGGCTGACCAAGCACCTCAACCACACAGAGAGCCTGTGGAGCGGAGCAGGCTCCTGGTGTGGAGGGCAGTTACAGGCGAGAGCAGAGCAAAGACAAAGGGCCAGGTACCGGAGGTCACCAGGACACAAAGCCCTGGGTGCCTAGCAAGGGACAGTTACAGGGTGGGACCTCAGCCCCAGGGTGACCTTTCCTCCCCCAGTATCTCCACTGAGGTTTGGACCCCCAGGCCTTTCCTCCCAGAGATAACCTCTAGGCCTCAGTTGTATGTCAGCTCCAGGTCCAGGAAAGCAGCCAAACCAGCCACCCCAGGGCTGACCTCAGGACAGCTGCATGGAATAATGACCCCCTGCCCAGGCAATGGCCAGTCAATCAGTGGAGACCACAACCCTGAAAGGACACACCTGGAAAACTGCTGAATATTCTATTTATCTCTTCCCCTGGGACCTCCCCTAAGATCTCTGACCATAAAACCCTTAGGACAGAGGACCCACAGGCTCTCCCTCCCAGCAGCACACCTGTGCCTTCCCAGTCCCTCTTCCTGCCCATCCTCCCCTCCCCACCCCATTCCCTTCCTCAGTCCCAGGCTCCTAGGGCCCTTCCTTTGCCTCTATAACTTGTTTCCTAAGCCCATTTCTTCTACAAATTACTTCCTCTACCTTTTCGATTTTATAAATAGATATTCTCTTAAAGTTGGAGTCTTGGTTCTGAATCCTTTCCTAGTCAGAACTCAAGTACCAAGGTTGCTGAACCCAGGTCCAGTCTGACCCCACAAGTCTAACACCTGGTGCTGTTCCCGCCGCTTGCAGCAATAGGTCATGCATGTCCAGTGCCCGGACAGCATGGTCTTGGGTGGCCTGAGGAATGGGAGGCCTGGACCCTAGCCTCCACTCTCACACCCAGTGCACAAGTACTTTCTGACCTCCAGGCCTCGGTGTCCTCAAATGTAAAACAAGGCAGAGGAGTGGGACGACACCAACTAATGAACTTGTATGTATATGTGCATAACCTGTGGACACAGACAATAGGGTGGTGAGGGTATGGGGCGGGGCAGGACAGGAGTGGGCTGGAAGAGGTTAATGGGGAGAAAGGAGGATCTATGTAATACTTTCAACAATTAAGATTAAAAGAAAAAGAAAACAAGGAGAAGCCTGAGGAAGCAATGGGAGAGCCTCCTGCTCCGAGTCGGCCAGTTCCCAGGTTTTCCCTGAGGGTCCAAAGACTTTTTCTCTACGAACCTTGGGAAGGGGGTGATTTACTTCCATCTGAGGTGGGGAAAGAGCTGGGAGAGTCTGGAGGTCCTGGGAAACAGGATGTGCAGGAGACACAGAAGCCCAGAGGCAGGAGTGTTGGCAGGGTGTGGCTGGTCAAAAGCTGGCGGGAGTGGGCTGGCTGGACAGAGAGGGTGTGCAGGAGCGACTGTAACGCTGGGGAGGACCCAGGACCGCGAGTAGTAAACCATCACTCCGCACATGCTGGGCAGGCCAGTCACTTCCTTTTAGCTACTCTCTCCCTCACGGGAGTCCATGGTCATCCCCGCTCTGAGAAAAGGGCTCACGGAGGCCAAGTAAGACTGGCCGTAAAGCGTTGAGGCAGGCCTATGGCTCCAGACAGATTCGGCGGGTTTTGGAAAGTGGAGATTCTAGAGCCGATGCCCTGCCAACTGGCTCTCCCTCCATCAGGCAAGTCGGTTATTTCTCTGAGCTGCAGAGACACCATCAGTTAATTGGGGTGATGAGGAAGAGAATGGATATCATGCCTCCATGGGTTGCCATGGGGATCAAATGCCTGCAATAGCATATGGGCAGTTGACCTGGAGACCTGCAGATGGGCTTTGCTAGTAGCCACACCCGCCCTCTTTGTCCTGGAGCCTCTGCTGAGCCCTGGCTCATCAAACTAGCATCATCCAAGTACATCATCTCCAGAGGCTGTACAATTGTCTACAGCCCAGTCACCCCCATCCTTTGCTGACTGAAGTGACCACTGACAAGGGGTCCTGCTCTGTGGGCTCTACGAAGCCCCCAGCCCCCTCTTTCATAGGGTCCCAGATGAAGCAAAACCACACCCACCTATCTTTTTTCAAAATTAGCTCCAAAGTGGATGATAAAACAGACTTCAAGGATAAGCCCCCTCCCTGTGCACAACCACACAGTACTGCAGTTATAATTGCAGCATCATGAATGTATGAGAAATGAAACCCAATATGTTTTAGGTCATTTGGGAGAAAAAAATCGTAACAACAATTTAAACTCTGTTCTGCCTTCCTGAATCTAACAAACTGATTACATTTCACTCGGGAATAAAACCATTTGGAAGGGGGTAGAATATGCAAATGAGAAATGTATGGTAGAACAACAAAAAACAAATTATGCAATCACTCACTTTTAAAAATCAACTCCCCAAACCTAACATATAGCAATTAACTACGATCTAGCAAATGTATGCTACTTCTAGAACATGTTGATTAGAACTTGGCTCAGAACAAGGATTTTTTCTTTTCTTTCTAAAACCTTCTAAAAATGCCAGAAAGCAATAAACTTCAGCTCTCAAATTGACTATGTTTTCTCAATTGTTACAGATATTAACCCAAGCAATTCGACATGAGAGTTAAGAATCTCAAAAGACACAATGAACCGAGGTAGAAATTTTACAACTTACAGTTCTCTTGACCCTCGAGGCTCGAACCTGGAAAAGACAGAAGAAATACGTTGACTTCATTTGCTTCAATTCTCACGAAGTGCAAGTGATCTCGAAAGAGAATAAAACTCACAGAGGAGAAGTACCAGCAGGACTCCCAGCCACATCTTGCCTTCTTTAGTCAACCCCAGCTGCATCCTGAAAGCAAGACTGCGGGCAGTTACTGCTGCCTTTGGGCCATGCCCCGGGGGCAGAAGACACTTCCCATGCAGTGCAGAGGAGACGTCCTGTGAAAAGCAGAAAGATCACTCTGGTGACTTCTCCCAGCGCAGCGAGAGGAGACGGGCTGCGATGCTGGTCAGGTAATGGTGGCCATTGCTGGAAACCAGGAACAATGCCTGGGCTGGCCTGATATCTCCTCAGGAAATGACTGGTCTTCCTGAGGTGCCACTGAACACAGCTGCTTTGTTTAGTTTTTAAGGGGGAAAAAGGCGCAAGTGGTCATTTCGCCTCAGACTTCCTGACCCTCCTCATTAGGCTGGGTAGGGAGCCTCCTCTCATGGCAGGGTAAGAGGGTTCCTCTCTCTCTCCCACTTCCAGCCGAAGGGCCTCTCTCCTTAGGCACACAGCAAGACCCCTCGGTTTTCCTTTGCCCCCCAAAGGGGCTCTTTCCACACAGCGTAAGTGTGGACCTCCTGCCTTTCCGGGCAAGGCCGTGGGACAGGGCTGACTGTTCCAGAACATCACAGGTTCATCAGGGAAACCTCCTAATGGCTCCCACAGCCCTCGGAGAAAGCCAATTTACAACCCTCCGCCTTCCAGCCCTTACTTCGCTCTCCAGCCTGGTATCCGTGGACAAAAAGGAGTTTAGGGAAAGTAACCTCCCAGGGTGATCTAATCATAAATTCCTATCTGCGTTGGACAGCTCAAGCTCAGAGATGTAACTTTTTGGTTTTAATCAATTTTCGAGGAAGTGGAAGGAGGAAGGGGTGGGATATCGATTTGTTCCACTTATTTGTGCATTCATTGGTTCCTTCTTGTATGTGCCCTGACCAAGGATTAAACCCACAGCCTTGGTGTGTCGGGACATCACTCTGACCAACTAAACTACCCAGCCAGGGCCTGTCACTTTTTAGTAAAAGGTCCGTCTTTGCCTTAAGCAGACCCTGTGCGTCGTTTTTGTGCATCTAGGTTAACACACCTTTGAACCTCTAGGTAACCACGCTCTAGAGAGCACATAGATCCTTTGGCAGGGGAGGGGGTAGAGATCAACCAAAGGACTTTTATGCATGAATATAAGCCTAACCAATGGACATGAACACCACGGGGGTGAGGGCATGAGTGGGGGTGAGGGGAGGTGAGGGGTTAATGGAGGGATGAGGACACATATGTAATACCTTAATAAATAAATTTTTTTTAAAAATATTTTTAGATAAAAAAAATTTAAAAAAAGAGAGCACATAGGTCCTTTGGCAGGGGAGGTGAGGGGGTGGGGGGTAGAGAACAACCAAAGGACTTGTATGCATGCATATTAGCATAACCAATGGACACAGACACTGGGGCGGTGGGGGCTTGCCTGAGGTGGGAATGCTGGGGGGTGGGGGGAGTCAATGGGGGGGTGGAAGGAGACATATGTAAAACTTTAGACAATAAACAAAAAAGAGAGCACATAATCTTGTTAACTATCCTGTAACCTTGTTTTCTCTTACCTTTATGGAATCTTCCTTATATTCCCTCCTTAATTTCTAATGCATAACAGAAACTGCAAAACTATCATTCTCCAGGGCATTTGAGATCTTGCTTCCTGGCAATTGTCCTCAGTTTGGGCTCAGATAAACTCCTATAAAAATGCTCCACAGATTCAGACTTTTTTCTCTTTTTTTATGAGTTTATTTGCGCCAAATTGACGGCATATGCCAGGGAACAAGATCTCAAATGCTCCTGGACATTTCTTTTATATATATATATATATATATATATATATATATATATATATATATATATATATATATATATATATATATATTTTTTTTTTTTTTTTTTTTTTGATTTCAGAGAGGAAGAGAGAGGGAGGGAGAGAGAGAAACATCAATGATGAAAGAGAATCATTGACTGGCCGCCTCCTGCATGCCCTACACTGGGGATTGAGCCCCAACCCAGGCATGACAGGGAATTGAACCATGACCTCCTGGTTCATAGATCGACACTCAACCACTGAGCCATGCCAGCCAGTGGACATTTTTAAGAAATGCTCTTGGGCCAAAACCGGTTTGGCTCAGTGGATAGAGCGTCAGCCTGCGGACTGAAAGGTCCCAGGTTCGATTCCGGTCAAGGGCATGTACCTGGGTTGTGGGCACATCCCCAGTAGGGGCAGTGCAGAAGGCAGCTGATCGATGTTCCTCTCTCATTGATATTTCTAACTTTCTATCTCTCTCCCTTCCTCTCTGTAAAAAAAAAAAAAAAAAAAAATCAATAAAATATATTAAAAAAAAGAAAAAAAGAAATGCTCTTGGACATTTCTTAAAGCGACATCTCTCACCCACTGCCTTCCTTGACCCTGCGTTCTTGCTGTTAGAATTTACCAGTTCCCAGAACACACCATATGTCTGTGCCTTTGTCAATGCTGTTCCCCTACTTGCAGTATTCTTCCCCCTCCTGTTTTTCTGGCTGACTCCTACCCATTCATCATAAGTCGGCATGTCATGTTGTTTCTGAAATGCTACCCTCTCCTACTGCCACTTGGTACCGCTACGTCAGACTTGAACTGAGATTATGGAAACCAAAGATTTCTCTGCCTCAGTGCCAGTACCAAGACGTGATGGCTTCCAGCTCAGGAACAATTCTTTTCTCTGACCTGAGATTCAGTAAGTTTTGATAAGAGCTGTTAAGGAGCAATGTGAGCATAAAGGAGTTTTCCTATTGCTTTTTGTTGTTTTGTGTTCTCCATACCCCACTATAAACCATCTTCTTTGGCAATCCCGCCCACATACCAATTTTTGATTTTTCAGGAAAAAAGGATACACCATGAGTAAGAAAATAAATGTTGACTTCAAAGGTAGCTCTCACATACTGTAGAATAAGCAACTTTTGCTTCTCAAGCAATAGGGACAAATGTCCCTTCCCTTACCCCTAAGTTTAAAAGTAAACTTCTAAAAATTAGTCATTGTTTCAGATTCAATGCTAATACTTTTAGAACACCAGGAGGGGGGAAAAGGCTTTATTTCAAAAATAAATGTCAGTGTTTTAAAAGAAAAGCAGAAAAACTATATCCTACAACTTACATCATGCACCAGAACAAATTCCAAATGGACCAACCATCTGAAGGTACAAAGGAAACCGTAAAAGTTCTAGAAGAAAACATGAAAGAATTCCTCAAAATCTTGGAATGGTAAAGGCTGGTTTAACTATGACTTAAAATCCAGAAGCCATAAAAGAAAAGACTGTTAAATTATACTCCATGAAAAGTCTGCTTTGCAAAAAAAAAAAAAAAATTTTTAGTCAAGAGAAAAACTGGAAAATATATTTGCAACTCACATCCTAAACAAAGAGTGAATCTTTCTAATATGTATAAAGCTCTCAGAAATCAAGAAAAAATATTTTTTAAAAAGAGATAAAAGAAGAAAAAGATCAACAATACAATAGTGCCTTAACTGGTTTGGCTCAGTGGATAGAGCGTTGGCCTGTGGACTGAAAGGTCCCAGGTTCGATTCTGGTCAAGGGCATGTACCTTAGTTGTGGGCACATCCCCAGTAGGGGGTGTGTAGGAGGCAGCTGATTGATGTTTCTCTCTCATCAATGTTTCTAACTCTCTATCCCTCTCCCTTCCTCTCTGTGAAAAATCAATAAAATATATTTTTTTTAAAAACAATACAATAGAAATATGGGCAAAGGATATGAACAGGTAGATAACAATAAAAGTATCTGAAATTCAGAAATAGGTAAAAAGGGTCATAGTGTGTTCTTTCAGTGCCAGGCATAAGTAGCAGGCTCTCCTAGAGCTTACCTGCCCCTCTAAGGGTATGTAAACCTTTTTTTTGACTTGCTGTTTACTAAAGATGAAGATATTTTACAATAAGTAAAGGTAAACATTAATTTTTGGAAAGTCTATAGCAATACAAATAATTCCTGTTATCTGTGGTGGGGGGACAGGTGGTGAGAACTGGGCAGTTGGCACCCTTTCATTGTAAATCTTTCATACTTTTTAGTTTTAAATTATGAAACCACTACTTTTTTAAATTATCTTTTAAAATTATAATAAGAAGTTGAAAGTTTTAACATCTTTACTGAGGTATTATTGATATACAGTACACTGCACATATTTATTATTTTTAAATATATTTTTATTGATTTCAGAGAGGAAGGGAGAGGGAGAGAGATAGAAACATCAATGATGAGAATCATTGGTCGGCCTCCTGCCTGCTCCTTACTGGGGGTCGAGCCCGAAACCTGGACATGGGCCTTAGACCAGAATTGAACCTGGGATCCTTCAGTCCGCAGGCCAATCCTCTATCCACTGAGCCAAACAAACGAGGGCTAAACTGCACATATTTAAAAGGTACAATTAGAAGTGTTGACATAAGTATATCCCATGACACAACAGACACAATTAAGCAAGTGTACATATGGTCAGGGAGGAGAATAATCCCCGCCCCACCATTCTTTAGTTCTTGTGGCTAGGCTAATAATAAAATAATAAAATTGCCAAAAAAAACAGGTAAACAGGGGGAAACCCAATGTAATGCTTGTGCCCAGGAAAATCACAATATGATGCTCAGATCATAAAATAAAGTGCAAAGAAATGACTGAATTAGGCAACTTCTTATACTTTGCAGACAAAAAAAAACACACAACAATACATTTCTGAGAAATAAGACAAAGAAAATTAGCGCTCATTAGAAAGGAATCTGAGCAAGTTTCAGCTTGGGGAATAAAGTAGTAAAGGCCTTATAAGGCTCATTTATACAAGCTTTTCACTCTGGATTTTATAACTACATCTTCTGATAAGGTTTATTTCCTTCATTTAAAAAAAAAATATGTTTTTATTAATTTCAGAGAGGAAGGGAAAGAGAGAGAAACATCAATTATTAGAGAGAACCATTGATCGGCTGCCTCCTGCACGCCCCACACTGGGGATTGAGTCTACAACCTCCCCCCCCCCGCCCCCGCCCATGTGCTTTGACCGAATCGAACCCTGACCTCCTGGTTCATAGGTCAATGCTCAACCACTGAGCCACCGAGTCTGGGCTGTTTATTTTCTTAGTATCATGTTTTTAGAGTTCTTAATACATTCTAGAAACAAGTCCTTTATCAACTATGTGATTTGCAAATATTTTCTCCCAGTTAGTGGCATGTCTTCATATCCTTTTAATGGTGTCTTTTGATAAGCAGAAGTTTTTAACTTTTAACAAATAAAATCGAGTTTATCAATGTTTTCTTTTATGGATCAACCTTTTGGTGTCACATAGGTCACAAAGATTTCCCTCATGTTTTTTATTTAGATCTATTCTCCATTTTGGGTTAACTTTTGTGCATGATGCAAGGTATTGATCAAAGTTCTTTTTAAAATTTATTTATTTATTTATTTATTCATTCAATCATTCATTCATTTTTTGCACCATGGATGTCTAATTCTTCCATTTGTTGAATGGCACTATCTGTTAAAAAGACTGTCTTTTCTCCAGTGAATTCTCTTTGCACCTTTGTTGAAAATCAGTATATAACTGGGTTTAATTTTGGAGTCTTATTCTGTTTCATTGACTTATTTATCTTTATGTAGTACCACACTGTTTTGATTTCTGTAGCTTTATATCTTGGAATCAGATAGTCTTTTTTTAACGTATTTTTATTGATTTCAGAGAAGAAGGGAGAGGGAGAGAGAGATAGAAACATCAATGATGAGAGAGAATCACCAATTGGCTGCCTCCTGCAAGCCCCCAACTGGGGATTGAGCCCCGCAACCCGGGCATGTGCCCTTGACCAGAATCAAACCTGGGACCCTTCAGTCCACAGGCCAATGCTCTGTCCACTGAGCCAAGCCAGCTAGAGCTAAGTCAGATAGTCTTAATGTTAAAACTTTTCCTTCCTTTTCAAAGTTATTTGGGCTTTTCTAGGGTCTTTGCCCTTCTATCTGATTTTTTTAAATCAGCTTCTAAATTTCTACTCAATAAAAAGCTTTCTGAGATTTTGATTGGAATTGCATTAAATTTATATAAATCAATTTGAGGAGGACGGACATCTTAACAACACTGAGTATTCTGTCCCTTGCTGGTCTGGCTCAGTGGATAGAGCGTCGGCCTGTGGACTGAAGAGTCCTGGGTTCAATTCCAGTCAAGGGCACATGCCTGGGTTGTGGGCTCAATCATCAGTAGGGGATGTGCAAGAGGCAGCCAATCAATGATTCTCTCTCATCATTGATGTTTCTATTTTTCTCCCTCTCCTTCCTCTCTGAAATCAATAAAAATATATTTTAAAAATACTGAGTATTCTGACCTACAAACGTGGCATATCTCTTCATTTAAGTCTACTTTCTCTCACTAATGGTTTCTAGTTTTCAGTGTGCTTTTCATTATAAACCTTGGTGTCCTTGTTAGTTTTTAAGTCATGTGAATGTATTATCTATTAAGAATCAAATTAAGAAATTAAATTTTAAAATACAATCTATGCCTCAGAGGGTTGGAAATCATTTAAAATGCCTATGAACCACCCCCCTCCAGCCCAGACAGTACCACAGGGTCACATGCTGAGGCCCCATGAGCCAAGACCAGGGGCTGGTCCAACAGAGGACCTGTGGATCCTCATGGGAGACCCTCCCCTCACCGCCCTCCATGGGTCTGTCTGTCTCCCACTCACTCTCTTTCCTTGGGAACCCCCTTCCAGTTCTCATGGAAATCTTTTCCTCCTCTCAGGCCTGAGCTATGACATACGAACTAAAGCATATTTTCTTCATCATTGATTTAATTCATTGAAAAGACAATCATGTGCCCTAGCCGGTTTGGCTCAGTGGATAGAGTGTTGGCCTGTGGACTGAAGGATCCTGGGTTCGATTACGGTCAAGGGCACATGCCCAGGTTGCAGGCTCGATCCCCAGTAAGGGGTGTGCAGGAGGCAGCCGATCAATGATTCTCTCTCATCATTGATGTTTCTATCTCTCTCCCTCTCCCTTCCTCTCTGAAATCAATAAAAATATATATTTTTTAAAAAGATGATCTTGCTCCATAGTCTTTATTTGTAAAGTATGAATGTCTTACTGAAAATTAAAGATGTTTAAATGAAATGTTTCCAAGAGAATCCAAGATGGCGGCGTAGGTAAACACCTAAACTGCTGCCTCGCACAACAATTTCAAAACTACAACTAAAAGACAAAACGTCTATCACCCAGAACCACGGGAAAGCTGGCTGAGTGGAAGTTCTACAACTAGAAGGAAAGAGAAAAGAGCATTGAGACGTGCATGAGCGCTGAAAAGCTGAGGTACGGAGGCGTGTGATCCGGGCTGGCGGCAGGCGTTGCTTTTTTCAACCCAAAGGGGAGACAAGCCCCCAATTACTCTGAAATCCAGTCTCTGGGGAGACACGGGGGACCCAAACTCCTACGGGGAGAAGTTGGACTGTCTGCCAGTGTGGGTGGCTTGCTTGCAGAGCTGCGCGCAGGAATAATTGTTTACTGCACTGGGGCACGGGACTCGGGGATGCCGTCGGGGACGCAGAGCCGGCTAACTAGCAGCCATTGCTGTTTGCTACGCCCTAGCCTAGTGACACCCTGAGACCCCGCCCTGCACAACCTACAAACCCACCCAAGCTCCAAGCAGTGGATTTAGCATAAGAAAGGCCTGCCCTATGGCAGCTTAACCTAGCAAACTTGCAGCCCGGGTCAGACAGCTCCAAAACCTCCAAACCACAAGCAAAGAGGAGAAAACTGTAGCTCTCACTGTAGCTCCTGCTGGGTGGCCTCAGACAGTAGCTGACCTGCACCCCATTGGAGATCCAGAAGCCAGTGTACCTAGTGGTCAGTGTGAGGCACCAGATTTCAACTCCTCACATCCATAAGTGACACATTCAAGAGGCAGACTCAGTGAGCACCAAAGCCCCACTGAAACAAGCCCTGCCCCATAAGCGTGTCTTCAGCGCAGCAGTTCTTCCATCACAGACACAGCGAGTGCTCACAGCTAATTGGCCTGGAGGTCAATTCCTCCCAGTGTATCAACAGCAATTAAGGCTTAACTACACCAAGACTTTGCACTCAGCCCACAAAGGGGTTTACCAAGAGCATCCACCTCATGTGATTGAGGAGGCTGAGCTACTGCCCCCTACAGATCACCTACCACACAAAGCTACTCCATCAACACAGGGAAGCAGCCAAAATGTGGAGACAAAGAAACATGTCACTAATGAAAGAAACGGAGGAAAGCAAACTACTGGATGACATAGAGTTCAGAACCACATTTATAAGGTTACTCAAGAATCTTCTTAAAACCGCTGAGAAACCTGATGAGACCTTTAAGGATATTAATGAGAATGCCAAAAAAAAGGAAATGAAGCATACACTGTCTGAAATAAAGAATATACAGAAACTCAACTGTAGATCAACGTACTCCAAGAATCAAACCAAAGATCTGAAATATGTGGAAACAAAAAACATCCAACCAGAAAAACAAAAAGAAAAAAGAATCCAAAAATATGAAGATAGTGTAAGGAGCCTCTGGGACAACTTTAAGCAAACCAACATCCGAATTTTTGGGGTGCCAGAAGAAGGGAGAGAGCAAAATATTGAAAACCTATTAGAAGAAATAATGACAGAAAATTTTCCCTACCTGGTGAAAGAAATAGACTTACAAGTTCAGGAAGCACACAGAACTCCATACAAGAGGAATCCAAAGAGGACCACACCAAGACACATCATAATTAAAATGCCAAGGGCAAAAGACAAAGAGAGAATATTAAAAGCAGCAAGAGAAAAACAGTTAATTACCTACAAGGGAGCACCCATACGACTGTCAGCTGATTTCTCAACAGAAACTATGCAGGCCAGAAGGGAGTGGCAAGAAATATTCAAAGTGATGAACAGCAAGAACCTACAACCAAGATTACTCTACCCAGCAAAGCTATCATTCAGAGTTGAAGGTCAGATAAAGAGCTTCACAGACAAGAAAAAGCTAAAGGAGTTCATCACCACCAAACCAGGATTACATGAAATTCTGAAGGGTATTCTTTAAGAAGAGAAAGAAGAAGAAAAAGGTAAAGATAAAAATTATGAACAACAAAATGACATCAAATACATACCTACCAACAAGTGAATCTAAAAATCAAGTGAATGAAAAATCTGAAGAACAGAATGGACTGGTGAATATAATAAAATCAGGGACATAGAAAGGGAGTGGACTGACAATTCTCAGGGAAAGCAGGTGTGAGGGGTGCGGGAAGAGATTGGACAAAAATCTTACTCCTAAAGATGAAGACAGTGGCGGGGGGTAAGGGCATAGGGTGGGGTGGGGAATCAGGTGGAGGGGAGCTATGGGGGGAAAAAAAAAGAGGAACACCTGTAATAATCTGAACAATAAAGATTTATTTTAAAAAATAAAAATAAAAATAAAAATACATTAAAATAATTTTTACTAAAAATAAATAAATAAATGAAATGTTTCCTATTTCACCTTTTTAAAAAGTGTAAACTCAGTGGTTTTTAATATGTGCACGACCTTTACATGTCTTCCCCTTCCTTCCCCTTTTCTTAGTGAATTCCTTGACCAGGAGAAAAGGTTCCCCACAACTATTTTAGTTCTTTGGTAACTAATCAAGTCACTGGCTTATACATTGCCAGGGTGGTGGTCCCAGGTGTGCTCGCCAGGCATGAACAACTCGCCCAAGACCCTATTCCCCAGGAGCACCGCCCCCTTCTCGCTTTTTGGCCAAAGGGACTTGAAGGACAGAATGGTTTGTGCATGCTGTGCTTCTGCCCTCAAATACCGGAATGTCATGCAAACCCATATCACATCAGTCCTTGCTGCTAGAACAAACCTCAGGAAGTGTTTTTGTTTTTTGGTTTTTTTTTCTGAGAAGCTGGGGTGGGGTCAGAGAGGAAGGGTGGGGAGGCAGGCAGCCGTCTTGCCAGGCAGCTACAGGCACCACACACAGCTGACCTCCCATCTATCTCAGGACCAAGGTGATAGGAAATAAGATGTCAGCCATTTCCCCCAGCCTGTAGCTGCCCATCTGGTGAATTTACACGCAGATCAGAAGCCGGGGTTCCAGACCCTTCTCTTCAGTTTAATAACTTCAGTGTCTTGAGGCGCACTTTCCTCGCCTATAAATGGGAATAATATGCTCATTCTACCTATTTTACTCTTGTTATGAAGATCAAAGGAGAGCTGGCATTTGAAAGACATTTAATCTGCAGAATACAATGGGAATATAAAAACAATGAAAATGAGTATTAATAGCAATAGTCGTGGATCTGATTTGGGGCCCAGCCTGCCCCATTTGAACTGCTGCTCTGGAAACTCTGCTGTCTTACGGAGCTCCAGCAGAGGGCCTCAGAGCCCCCAGTTCAGTGCCCGCCTGGGTGCTGCCCTCTAGCTTTCCTCCTCAGTTTAAGGTGGATAAAGAGATGGACCTCCAGCCTGGCTGGCCTGGCTCAGTAGTTTGGCATCGACCTATAAACCAGGAGGTCACGGCTCAATTCCTGGTCCAGGATGTGGGCTCAATCCCCAGTGTGGGGCGTGCAGGAGGCAGGCAATCATTGGTTCTATTTCAATGGTTCTCTCTCTCATTGATGTTTCTATCTCTCTCCCTCTCCTTTCCTCTCTGAAATCAATAAAAACATATTTAATTAAAATAAAAAAGATTGACCTCCAGGGCAGAGCCTTTATCCATTCTCTTGACAATTGATTCTATTCTCAGACTTCTCCCTCTCAGCTTTAAATCATCCACAGATTTTATCAGATCACCAGAATCCTCATCCAAGTCATTAATAAAAATATTTAGTAGAGAAATAACGATCAAGACCTATGGCTCTCTACCAGAGACTTACCCCAAGCTGACCTCAAAATTCTTTTGATATCAAATTCTTTTGATATAAATGTTCAGCAAGCTACAAATCCGCTTACTCTACTATCATTCTCTCCACCCCCTCCATGAAGATATGAGGATTCCTCATGAGGATAAAACCCAGAAGTACTGGCAAACCACACATCCATTAGATAGTGGCTACTCTTGATACTGTCATAGCAGCAGTAATGATAATAATAACAACAATCAAAATCAATAGAATAATTTTTGGTCCTTGCTCTCCCTTTCCTGACCTTTCTATCCAAGATGAATAAACTTTACTAAAATAAGAGGAAACCCCGATTGGTTTATCATAAATTCTTGGAGAAATTACCCTGCCAGAAAAAACTCCTGGGGAAGTGGGGTGGGGGGGCGAGAAGGGGATAGAGAATGGTTGTGGTTTAACTAAAGATCAACAAAATGAATTTTAGATACAAAAAGGTGACTTAGGTTTAAAGTACAAGCAGTTTCCAGCTGATCCTCAGGTTTCAATTCATAGTTTATTTATTTTTCTTTTCTTGTGTTTTTTATTAATGAAGTATATTATCTTTTTAAAAGATATGTTTTTTACTTATTTCAGAGAGGAAGGGAAAGGGAGAGAGATAGAAACATCAGTGATCAGAGAGAACCATTGATCGGCTGCCTCCTACATGCCCCCTTACTAGGGATTGAGCCCTGTGCCCTGGCTGGGAATTGAACCATGACCTCCTGGTTCATAGCTCGACACTCAACCACTGAGCCAACTGGCCAGGCCAGAGTTTGTTTTTAAACAGGTTGTTGAGCAAATGCTAAGTGTACTCAACAACAACCTAGGGAACACTGAACAAGTTCTCTGGTCAGCCCCCCTCAAACTATTTACCCGCAATGAAGTTGAAATTGACTGTGAGCAATGTGCAATCCAATGAACAAACTGAACTAACAAGCAAAACAGAGACAGGCTCATAGATGGAGAGCAGACTGACAGCTTCGAGTGGGGTGGAGAGCTGTTGGGAGAATAAAGGGATTGAGAGAAAAAGAGAGAAAGAACTCATGGACATGGACAACAGTGTGGTGATTGTGGGGGGTACGGGGTGGGTGGAGGTGAAGGAGGGTATAGGGGAGATAAAAGGTTAATGGAAAAAATAAAGAGGGGGAAAGGGTAAAAGGGGATAAATATATGATGAGGGAAGATGATGTGACTTTGGGTGGTGGGAACACAATGCAATATACAGATCATGTGTCATAGAGATGTACACTTGAAACCTATACGATCCTATTAACCAATGTCACTCCAATACATTTAATTTTTAAAAGTCCCTCCCAAAGACATTTACTGTGAGCAGCCTGAGCCCCAAGTCTCTTCAATCTCTGAGCTCTGAACCCCTTTATTCCCAGGGGCAGGTGGGACTTGGCAACTGCCCATGTGCTGGGATCACATTAAGTTCTATGTCTGTAACTTAAAATCATGTTTAATAGAGCCTCGTTCCTGTTTTCATGGGACTTACCAACAGGAACAGTGTCCCCATCCCTCACATCACCCATCAGTGCCTGAAGACTCCCACCTCTATGAGCACCCGAGCCTCACCTGGTGGTCCAGAAGGTAGCAGCCATTTACCCAACTGGTTTTCTTAAGCCTCAAGCTTTGGGCTTTAGATATCCATCCTTCCCTGAATATTTTAATATTAGGGATTGAGGAAGAGTAGCAGAAAACACAGAAAGTAAGAGACAGAATGTTGGCTGACAGCTGCTGTTCCCATCATCCCTCTAGGGTTTGCCCACTTCCGCACATAGGCTCTGGAATTTACAAGAGAATAATGCTTTAAAATACTTAAAACACAACTCACCGGATTGGTTCGCAGTCTAGTGAGTGATTAGCTTTGTCCATGTCCAACTGGCTTTCGTGGGGCCAGCAGAAGTGTGTGTGACCTTTCTTATCATGATGAGCTGTCACCTCGGTTTGAAAAGGAAATCTGGCCGGAGATGCTGAGAAGGAAGCAGAGGCTGGAGCCTCAAGGGCACGTTCTTCTCTGCTCTCAGCCAATGCCTCTGTTTTCTGCTTTGAAAGGAAACAATGGCTCTTACCTAAGAGGCTTCTCCTTCCAGCTTTTTGGACCAAGCCAGTAGGTGCTATTCCTGGGCTCCGGGTGATGAAGGTGTGTGGAGCAAACGTGCCTCTTCTACTATCTAACCTGAAGCCCAGAAAATGTCCTGAGCTGAAGAAAACAGGGATGGGGGTAGGGAATTCCAAAACCATAGATCACAGGGGCCTCCATACTCATCTTCTACAAAAGTCCACCAGGAAAAAAACAAAACAAAAAAATGGCCAAGAGATTATCTGTTAGGTATGTAAAAACTTTATGTGTCTAAGCATTCCCTACATTCTTTTCCTAGTGAGTCATGGCTCACAGTGTGCAGAACTTCAATAAAGTCTTCGTGGAAAACAATTATGGAAAGGACCCAGGTCTCTACGGCTGGAATTTACAGAGAGGTAGAGACTGGGGAGTGTGGGCCAGGCCTGACAAGGGCTGCCTGTGAGGGTTGTGCCCAGGAGGGATCAGGTCAGGAACTCAAGAGTAGATGAGGCCTGGGGTATGAAGCAGGGGGGCCAGGAGAAGGGGTGCTCAGCAGGATGGGAGCCTAGCAGCCAATAGCTGGTGCTGACCAGAGCAGAACTCTTACAGGTTTTGGTAGAGGACACTTGCAGCTACCAGGCCGGAAGCAGAGATGACCAGAAACCAGCAAGGATTTTCTAACAATATCAGAACAAGGTAACTAGCTTTCAACTGTTGTCAGGGTTACTAGGTTGTTAAAACAGTCAAATACTGCAGATACAGGGTTTCTGGATTTCAGAAAGACATATACCCAGGCCTGTCCTGGGGTCTTCACGGAGAAGTGTGTGGCACCTGTCATTTGTGGGACAATTATAGCAAAAGAGTTCTTTTTAAAGAATGTATTTTAATTGATTTCAGAGAGGAAGGGAGAGAGAAAGAGAGATAGAAACATCAATGATGACAGAGAACCATAGATCGGCTGCCTCCTACACGACCCCCTAACCTGGTCATGTGCTCTGACTGGGAATCAAACCATGACCTCCTGGTTCATAGGTCGATGCTCAACCACTGAGCCAAACCAACCAGGCCCAAAAGAGTTTTGATCAGGGTTCATTCAAAGGAGCTCTCTAGCAGAGTGCCACATGATTCTGTCTTCTTCCTTCTCTTGGTTGACACTTTTAGCTGAAAACACAATGAGTGAATCACTAATGATACAGAACTGAGAGGGGTAGGGAAGAGGCCAAATGACAGAATTGGCAGTCAAAAGGAAGCAATGGGCCAAATGGTGATATATATATAGATATATATCTATATATCTATATATATATATATCTATATATATATATATATATTTTTTTTTTTTTCTTAGTTCCTCAACACTGACCTACAGATACAGGATGAGGGAGATGCTACTTAACAGTAGAATGCATGGGAGACTGGTGAGTTTGAAAGGGTGTGGCCCCGTCAAAGTTGACAGCATTAAAGGAAGTAAAGAGTTCAGAAGAGGGGAGGAGACAGTGTCACTGCATTTTGTCATACATGTTTGATTCTGGGGGCAGAGAGGGTGTGACACCCCAAGGCAGGTGGACCAGAGATGAAAAAGCTGAAGCAGGGACCTTCAAACCATACCCTAAGAGGAGCATTTGAAGGAAGTGGGAATGTTAAGATTTGGGGGCAATGTGATAATTATCTTTAAATAATTACATTGTATTTTTTTTTAAATATGTTTTTATTTATTTCAGAGAGAGGAAGGGAGAGGGAGAGATAGATAGAAACATCAATGATGAGAGAGAATCACTGATTGGCTGCCTCCTGCACACCCCCTACTGGGGATTGAGCCCGCAACCCAGGCATGTGCCCTTGCCTGGAATCGAACCTGGGACCCTCCAGTCCGTAGGCAGACACTCTATCCGCTGAGCCAAACTGTCTAGGGTGCCACAGTTGTTTTTATGTGAAAGAGGAATTAGACATTTTTTCTCCTTTTGGGGAGAAATGATAGGGAGGTATACAGTGTGTCTGAAAAATGTATACACACTTTAACAGTGGATAGCTCAATTTTGAAAATGAAATGTATTTTAATAAATACTGTCTTTATAATTATTCAAAGTGTGTGTATACATTTTTGGGGGGACACCCTATATTTTAGTTAGAACTTTGCAACACAGCAGGTGAGGCAACGTTCTGTGAAGGTTTTTAAAGGCTGCCAAGGGAGAGGAAGATGTTTCCAGAAACATCTGTGGCATCTCCTTTGAGCCAATGTTGGCAAGAGGCGAATAGACATGCCATTCCTGAGGATGCCAGCAGCCACACAGGCCACTCCTTCTCTCTCTGGGGGAAACCTGTGGCTACCGAACATCTCTTCACCTTATTGATGAAGCCGCTAAGGAGGCAAATCTTAGTCAAAACCAAAGCCATGAGTCAGAGAAGTGTTCTGGGGATGAAGTGATTGCCAGGGTTGAAGATAAAAGAAAAGGAAAAGAGACAGTTGTCATCAGTCATTGCAGAGGTGGTTAGCGACCCCTGTTGCTGGTGGGCTGGGATCACGGTTCTGGCTTGATGCTGAGAAGGGCCGTGACTTTCTTTGTGGAGCTCATGAAGGACCAACCAGATGGCATTTCCCTTCGTGGAAACCTGAGCACATCCACTGACCAACCAGACAGCAAGTGTGACAGGGACCAAAAAAAAGGAGAAGGAGAACAAAATGCGGCCCAAGTGCTTCTAGCAGAACTGAGATTTGTGTGAAGGAGAACAAAATGCGGCCCAAGTCTTCATCCCCGGGGATGCAAGGGCAGAAGAATGACACACGCCACGGATGGGACACAGAACTGAGGAAGAAAGGAGCCCCTCTGGGAGTGAGGGTGACAGAGTGAGACGTACTGGCTGACGTTGGGAGGGACAGCGGGAACTTGATTTTCTCTGGGAAGTGTGCTACAATTCTTCCCTTGCAGGCTCCCTCAAGTAGCCCCCCTTCAAACCGCCTTCCTCCGAGGGCTGTGTTATTCTCAGTGGGGTTGCTGCTGAAATGTATGGAGCATTCCGTGTTTCCCCTGTGGATGGAGCATTCCGTGTTTTCCAGTGTCTCGTTGGATCCTAGGAACCACATGTATCCTCATTGTACAGCAGAGAAACAAGACCCTCAGAGAGGTTAGTACACTTGCCCAAGGCCCCACAGCTAGTTTCAGTGGTCAAGTGCATTGGAGCCCGGGCTGCCTGATTCTAGCGCGGAGCCCTTAAGTTTTTGCACAGCGCCTCTAGAAGAAAAACGTTTTGAATGCCCCACAACAGGAAAACCTTTGGCTGACGGGGTCAAAATCTGAAAAAGTTGAAGTACACAGAATATGAAGTATTTATTCACCAAGGTTATTCTAGGACGTCATCCTTCAATTTGTTCTATACAACTGTCTTAATGTTTCCTGTTTCTTTACAGCTTCATTACCTGATTAAACACAATTAGAACCACTAGATACATCCAAATATGAAAGGCAGCCAAGCTGGGGCATGAGAATATGCACAGGAAGCAGTGCTTCTAGCAGAACTGAGATTTGTGTGAGTTAGGACCAAGCCAGGAATCTGTATAAACATTTCTAATATTGAGGATGTGAGAACACATACAGGTCTCCAAATTAATCCCTCACAAACCTCAAGGATCTGCTTTAATTAGAGCTGTTTTTAAAAATGGACCAGTTCCCCAAATAAATTAAAAAACAAAACAAAACAAAACAAAAAATGTTATGTTCACAAAAAAATCTGGATCTGAATGTTGACACGGTTTTATTTGCCCTTCCCGCTTTCTTGGAAAACTGGAAGCAGCCCAGATGTCCTCCAATGGCTGAACGGTTTAGCACACCGTGGTTCATCCATGCCATGGAATATTCCATGGTATGGAATATTCCTCAGCAATAAAAAGGAAGGAGCACCAGATGCATGTAACATCTTGGGTGAAACTCCAGGGAAATATTCTTGCTGAGCAAAAAAGCCAACCCCCCCAAATATGATTCTATTTATAGCGTATTTTTGAAATAACAACATTTTAGACATGGAGGACAGATTAGCAGTTTCCAGAGGTTGGGAATGAGGACAGGGAAGGAAGTGGGTATGGCTATAAAAGGACAAAGGAGGGCCCTGGCCAGGTAGCTCAGCTGGTCAGAGCATCATCCTGATACACCAAGGTTGCAGGTTTGATATCTAGTCAGAACAGGTATCTGATCCAGGCACTGGCCTCTAAGGAATGTCCTGAGTGCTGGGCCAAACCCAGCAGCCTCAGCTCTCTCCTGCCTCCAGCTGAGAACACCTGAAACTCCTGGAATGTGGAAGTGACTGACAATGATACACATGTGCTGTGCACCCCAAATACCAAGCTCCCCTCCACAAGAATCAACCAATGAATTCATAACTAAGTGGAACAACAAATCAATGTTTCTCTCTCTCTCTCTCTCTCAAATCAGTAACTTAAAAGAAAAATATTTTAAAAATAAAAGCCTCTGCCCTAACCAGCTTGGTTCAATGGATAGAGCATCGGCCTACAGACTGAAGGGTCCTGGGTTCGACTCCCAACAAGGGCACATGCCCAGGTTGTAGGCTCGATCCCCAGTAGGGGGCGTGCAGGAGGCAGCCTATCAATGATTCTCTCTCATCCCTGATGTTTCTCTCTCTCTCTCTCTCTCTCTCTCTCTCTCTCTCCCCTTCCTCTCTGAAATCAATAAAAAAATATATATTTTTTTTAAATAAATCTTTATTGTTCAGATTATTACAGGTGTTCCTCTTTTTTTCCCCCCATAGCTCCCCTCCACCTGATTCCCCACCCCACCCCATGCCCTTACCCCCCACCACTGTCTTCATCCATAGGAGTAAGATTTTTGTCCAATCTCTTCCCGCACCCCTCACACTTGCTTCCCCTGAGAATCGTCAGTCCACTCCCTTTCTATGTCCCTGATTCTATTATATTCACCAGTCCATTCTGTTCTTCAGATTTTTTATTCACTTGATTTTTAGATTCACTTGTTGGTAGGTATGTATTTGATGTCATTTTGTTGTTCATAATTTTTATCTTTACCTTTTTCTTCTTCTTCTTCTTCTTAAAGAATACCCTTCAGAATTTCATGTAATCCTGGTTTGGTGGCGATGAACTCCTTTAGCTTTTTCTTGTCTGTGAAGCTCTTTATCTGACCTTCAACTCTGAATGATAGCTTTGCTGGGTAGAGTAATCTTGGTTGTAGGTTCTTGCTGTTCATCACTTTGAATATTTCTTGCCACTCCCTTCTAGCCTGCATAGTTTCTGTTGAGAAATCAGCTGACAGTCGTATGGGTACTCCCTTGTAGGTAATTAACTGTTTTTGTCTTGCTGCTTTTAATATTCTCTCTTTGTCTTTTGCCCTTGGCATTTTAATTATGATGTGTCTTGGTGTGGTCCTCTTTGGATTCCTCTTGTATGGGGTTCTGTGTGCTTCCTGAACTTGTAAGTCTATTTCTTTCACCAGGTAGGGAAAGTTTTCTGTCATTATTTCTTCTAATAGGTTTTCAATATTTTGCTCTCTCCCTTCTTCTGGCACCCCAAAAATTCGGATGTTGGTTTGCTTAAAGTTGTCCCAGAGGCTCCTTACACTATCTTCATATTTTTGGATTCTTTTTTCTTTTTGTTTTTCTGGTTGGATGTTTTTTGTTTCCACATATTTCAGATCTTTGGTTTGATTCTTGGGGTACGTTGATCTACAGTTGAGTTTCTGTATATTCTTTATTTCAGACAGTGTATGCTTCATTTCTGACTGATCCTTTTCCATTTTTTTGGCATTCTCATTAAGCTCCTTGAAGGTCTCATCAAGTTTCTCAGCGGTTTTAAGAAGATTCTTGAGTAACCTTATACATGTGGTTCTGAACTCTATGTCATCCAGTAGTTTGCTTTCCTCTGTTTCTTTCATTCGTGACATGTTTCTTTGTCTCCACATTTTGGCTGCTTCCCTGTGTTGATGGAGTAGCTTTGTGTGGTAGGTGATCTATAGGGGGCAGTAGCTCACCCTCCTCAATTACATGAGGTGGATGCTCTTGGTACACCCCTTTGTGGGCTGAGTGCAAAGTCTTGGTGTAGTTAAGCCTTAATTGCCGTTGGTACACTGGGAGGAATTGACCTCCAGGCCAATTAGCTGCGAGCACTCGCTGTGTCTATAATGGAAGAACTGCTGCGCTGAAGACACGCTTATGGGGCAGGGCTTGTTTCAGTGGGGCTTTGGTGCTCACTGAGTCTGCCTTTGAATGTGTCACTTATGGATGTGAGGAGTTGAAATCTGGTGTCTCACACTGACCACTAGGTACACTGGCTTCTGGATCTCCAATGGGGTGCAGGTCAGCTACTGTCTGAGGCCACCCAGCAGGAGCTACAGTGAGAGCTACAGTTTTCTCCTCTTTGCTTGTGGTTTGGAGGTTTTGGAGCTGTCTGACCCGGGCTGCGAATTTGCTAGGTTAAGCTGCGATAGGGCAGGGCTTTCTTATGCAAAAGCCGCTGCTTAGAGCTTGGGTGGGTTTGTAGGTTGTGCAGGGTGGGGTCTCAGGGTGTTACTAGGCTAGGGCGTGGCAAACAGCAATGGCTGCTAGTTAGCCGGCTCTGAGTTCCTGTTGGCAGTCCCGTGCCCCAGTGCAGTAAACAATTATTCCTGCGCGTAGCTCTGCAAGCAAGCCACCCTCACTGGCAGACAGTCCAGCTTCTCCCCGTAGGAGTTTGGGTCCCCCGTGTCTCCCCAGAAACTGTATTTCAGAGTAATCAGGGGCTTGTCTCCCTTCGGGTTGAAAAAAGCAACGCCCGCCACCAGCCCGGATCACGCGCCTCCGTACCTCAGCTTTTCAGCGCTCGTGCACGTCTCAATGCTCTTTTCTCTTTCCTTCTAGTTGTAGAACTTCCACTCAGCCAGCTTTCCCGTGGTTCTGGGTGATAGATGTTTTTTCTTTTAGTTGTATTTTTGAAATTGTTGCGGGAGGCAGCAGTTTAGGTGTTTACCTATGCCGCCATCTTGGATCTCTCTCAATAAAAATATATTTTAAAAAATAATAATAAAATAAAAGCCCCTGTGGTGCTAGAATTTTGTCTTGACTGGTGGAGGACACATGAACCTGTCAGGTGACAAGGCGATATAGAGCTACATACAGACACAATGAGAACAAGTAAAACTGGGTTGTAGCAACGTCAATATCCTGGTTGCAATATCATATCGTAGTTTCACAAAACATTACCATTGGGAGTAACTGGACAAGTGTACTAGGGATCTCTCTGCATTACTTACTACAGATGCATGAATCTATTATTATCGTAATCAAAACCTCTATTTTTAGAAAATGGACTGGACAGTTTCTGGTCCCTGAAGGATTCAAGCTCTGGCCAGATGCTCCCTGACTCAGGTGTCGGGGGATTAACGCAGTAGGTAGCCCCTACAGCGTTCAATCCTCCAGCTCTTCTGAGGTCTTATGGGGAGTGAGACCCTTTAGCTGGTGAGGAGAAAGCTGAGCATCGCACGAAAGCCCTCCCTTTCTGCTGGTCCCATAAGTACACAGAATCAGGGAGAACTGGCATGTCCTCCCCAAAGAGGCTCATCCTCTCATACCAAGGGGAAGAGGTGAGCTGCGCTGCTCTGAGGGCATCTGGCTGGACCACCTCTGTCATCACAGGCTTTTCCCTAAGGCTGGGGCTCCCCTGGGGTGCAGGGACGCCAGCCACTCCTCTAACAAAAATAAAACATAAATTTTCACATTGCAAGCCTAACAGATGCAAACCCCAGGGTGACAAGGAGCAAACATGCTCCAAATAAAGGGACATTCTAGATGGAAAGCGAAGAGGAATATTTTGAGACCTAAGGAAGACACAGGAAAGAACTTGGATGTTCAAGGAGGTGAAGGGGGATTTTTAAACATTATTCTAGAGACGCACTGAAATGCCCAGTTCCTAATAATTTCATGATCAGTTGCACCCGAAAAGTATTCTTTAACAAACCTCTGGAGCAGTGAGATGGGTAAATGTGAGGTGTCCTTGGTCCCCTTTTGCCCCTGTAGGATGATGCCAAGAGAGCCATCCTTTAGATCAACTTACAGAGAAGGTCCCAGAGGAGGGCAGCCAGTGAGAGGCCTGGGAGCTTCCTTCATTGTGTCTGGGATCCCCACTTACCACTTGCTCTGTATGCTTACATCCTGGACCCCCCCACCAGCCCTGGGTGCTCTGATGCAGGCACTGGCCTCTAAGGAATGTCCTGAGTGCGGCCAAGTCCAGCCACCTCAGCTCTCCTGCCTCCAGCAGAGAACACCTGAAACACCTGTGGATTTGGAAGTGACTGATGATGCAGGAGTGCATTGTGCCCGAACACCAATCTCCCCTCCACTGGCATCTCAACGCCGCCGGCAGCTCCCCTCTCCTGTATCCACAGGTGCCCTCCATCTGTAAGCCTGACCCTCCAAGAACGGATTTCTCTTGGGGTCTCCACAGGCGGGTAGGCACACGCAGAGGAAGGGGGCCCTGCCCTGCCTGGAATCGCATCTGCCCTGCCTGCGTGGAAGGCTTTGGCCACACAAAGCTAACACAATATTACCTGCGCCTGCCTAGAAAGCCATTTTAAAAATGTGGCGAGGAGAGCCGAGGGAAGGGGAAGAGCCGGGGCCCCAGTTCAGCCATTGTTCGCACACCAGCATTGTTCTCAGGCCTCCCGCTTACCCTGAAGGCCCCCAGGACCCCTGGGGAATCAAATGAGATTGTTTTTCCCAAGCTCGGGCTCTTCAGGTGTGAGCTGCAGTTCTAGGACGGCGACAGTAGTGACTGTGGCATTTCTGCAACAGGAAAGAGGAAGGAACTTCTGATCTGCGCAGCAAAGGCATCAGCAATGACAATGTGCGCCCCCAACCAGCCAGCCCCAGAGGGAAGGGAGCTGGGTTTCCATGGTGATCAATCCGCAGGAAGCTGGCGACAGAGCAGAGCGTCAGCAAGAGGACTTTTCCCTCTGCTGCAAACACGTTCCTCACCCCAGAGCTGGTTAGACGCCTGGCACCTCTCCAGGCTGACCCTCCAGAACCACAGGTAGAGGAAGAAGGGGGAGGCCTCTGCCAGATGGAAATCAACACTGAAAATCTCTGGCCACTGAGAGCGGGAGAAAAGGGGTTTCCGCTACTCTTAAAGGTATACACCGGGCACAGGTGCCTGAGCGACTCGGTGGGCCCAGCACTCTGTCATACGTGGGTGGCCATCTGCTGACTTTAAAGCTCTTACATAGTGTATGCCACCTACACTATTCCATTTCACTAACTTACAACTTACATTGTGCCCCACACCATACCGGGTTCCATTATGAGCCCCACAGCAGGGGTCTGATTAGCCCTTTTATGGCAGAAGAACTGACCAGGTGAGGGCGAGTGCTTGGCCAGAAACAACCCATCAAGTAGAGAAGGCTGCCACAAGCCACTTCTGGTCTTCAGGGCTCTCATCTGGGACTCTCTCTTGCCAAAATCCGACTTTTTTTCCTAAGGAAAAGTCCAGGATATTTTTTTAATGCTCTGAAATGTTATTTGTTCCAAGCCTCATTGGTCACTCTTCATCGTACCATGTTCTCATGCCTCTTGCCTTTTCATATGCTGTTCCCTCTGCTTGGAATGCCGTTCCCTGACTCTTTGATGAGTTCACTCCTGCGGGAGATGCCTGGCCCCTCCTTCCCAGTGACTCAGACACCTTGCTTTCTGGGCCTCCACAGAACTTACCACACCATATGGTGAGCACAGAGTAGTGGTAAGAAAAGGTTCCTCTAGGCCCAGTCTAGCTGTGTGCCCTTGAGGGACTGACTTAGCCTCTCTGGGCCTCTACTTTTTCATAGGCAAGATGGAGAGAGTGATAGTATCTGCCTTATAGCATTTGTGAAGATTAGATGTTAACACACTTAAAGCCCTTGAAAACTCTAGCACATGGTTAGTGATCAGTAAACATCAGCTGCTAATGAATTAATTTTCCTAAAGCTGGAGCCATCTTCCATGCATATCCTCAGATGGAGATGCTTCAGCCCTCCATGAGTGTTCAGCGATATGAACACTGAATGAACACGTCAAATGAACTCTGAATTCGTGGACGGCTATTTTCAAGCTACCATTTATACAACAGACACAGGGCTAGGCACCTTGACACTTCACTAAATATTTCAAGACTGAACCCAGGTAGTTAAGGACCAGCATTTTGCCAGTGGAGCACGAAGCAGCGTCCTTGAATGGGCCCTTCTGATTTCCGGAGAGCCCCTCCCAACCTGCCTTGCCCTGGCTGAGCCTGGACAGGGTCCCCACCCTCACTGCTAGGCCATAGCTGGGTTACTCACGTGGTCTGTAAACACCAAGAGATTCAAATATTCCACATACCTGCAAAACGAATGCCACTCCGATGGCAGAAGACAAACCACACCACCTTAGGCAGCCAGTCTCCTCTGTGATTTGGCTTGAAAAAGTGAAACTAAACTCTTCATGTAAATACCTGGATTTTAAACTAAATTGTAGCCCGGCCAGCATGCCTCAGTGGTTGGGCGTCGACCTATGAACCAGAAGGTCACGGTTCAATTCCCGGTCTAGGCACATGCCCAGATTGCAGGCTCGATCCCCAGTGTGGGGCGTGCAGGAGGCAACCTATCAATGATTCTCTCTCATCACTGATGTTTCTCTCTCTCTCTCTCCCTCTTCCTTCCTCTCTGAAATCAATACAAAATATATTTTTAAAAGTAAATAAATAAACTAAGTTGTATAACAGCCAAATCTCTCCCCTTAAAAATGCAGCCTTCCTTAACTCTATAGAGACAGAATGCAGACCCATGGTTGCCTGGGATATGAGAAATCAGGGATCCACTGCAAATGGGCAAAAGGGAATTTGGGGGTGATGGACATGTTCTAAAACTAGCTTGTGGTGATCATATATATTTATAAAATGTCGAGTTCTCAAAATTAGCAAATAAAAACAGGACATTCTGTTAAATTTGAATTTCAGATAAGCCACAAATAATATTTTTAGTGGATATATGTCCTAGATATTGCATGGGACATACTTATACTAAAAAAGTGTGTGTTGTTTATCTGAAATTCAAATTTAACTGGCAATCCTAACTAAAAGTCATTACAGTGTACACTTAGAATGGGTATATTTTGTGGGTCTGTAAATTATACTTTGGTGTTAAATTTAGCACAGTGCCTACAATGGTTTTGTTGATTAAAAAAACGCACAGCTTTTCCTCTCACATACCCTCTCACTCCCTCTCCACTCTCACCCCTGGCAAAATGCAACTATAAACGACCACCCCACCAGCCCAGGAACCCAAAGAAGTCAACAGTGTAGGAAATGGAAACAGTCGCCATAGCTTTGTTTTCCTGAGGCTTGGAGCCTGCAGAGGGAAAGATCCCAAGGTCAGAAACACACAGCCTCTCATTGCTGGGTGCTCCAAGCCCTATAATCACTTCCACCCCATCCCCTCAATAATTGCTGCCCGGCAATTCAACTCTCATCAGCTTGGCAGCCAGCCACCGACTGCCCAGCACAGGCTGGGCAGGGGGCTACACAAATGAGTATGTCGCTGCCCTGCTCTCAAGTACTATCTTAAGAATTGCAAGCCCAGTAGACAGCCACCCGCCAACATACACACTAATAGCATTAAAAACAGAGAGAAAGTACGCTTCTCTCTGCTATGGAAGAGAAAGTTTTTCACCTTCTCCAAGAAAATGAACTTTCCTATACTGTATCTGTGGGGTTTGCCCAGATTGCATGGTGCAATCAAGAAGAGAATGTCAGTTACCTTATTAGAATTAGCATAGTTAATGCTCGTCCATAGTAAATATAGTTGCCTCTGAACAACACGGGTTTGAACTGCAAGGGCCCGTGTATACGCATATCTTTTTCCAATGTCCCTTCGTATCCCTGGGTTTCACATCCACAGATTCAACCAACTTCCGAACAAAAACAGTATTTTCACATTCCCCAACAGCAGATTCCTAACTGTGGATGGAAAATACTGTTTTCAGTCCTCAATTGGTTGAATCCCTGAATGCAAAGTGCCAACTGTATAGTCAAAAGTTATACATGGATTTCCTACCATGCAGGGGTCATGAGTTAATCACAGGTAAACTGTACATAAAAAGCCAAATTCTGACCAACCATCAAAATGGATAATCTGTTCTTTTTTTTTTTTTTTTTTTAATCCTCACCTGAGGATATTTTTCCATTGATTTTTCATAGAGAGAGTGGAAGGGAGAGGGAGAGACAGAGAGAGAGAGAGAAATATCAATATGAGAGAGACACATCAATTGTTGCCTCCCACATGCACCCTGACCAGGGTCGGGAGCTTGCAACCGAGGTAGGTGCCCTTGACTGGAATGGAACTGGGGACCCTTCAGTCCGCGGGCTGACACTCTATCCACTGAGCCAAATCGGCTAGGGCAACAGTATTACTATTATTATTATTATTATTATTATTATTTTAATCGAATGACTAAATTCCTTCAATAAGCACTTCAATTCACTTATCTCCATTGACTTGAAATAGGGTATTCTGAAGGGAGCTCTTACATTTATTTTCAAATGACTTAAAAGGAAAGCAAGCAAAAATAAAGTCTTTACAGGCAGAAAAAACGAGCTGGTGGGTTCCTTCCCAGGCCCATTTGAAACTACAGAAATTTGACAACGGCGCCATCTAATGGAAGATTAGAAGGTTAAACAAAAAAAACGCACATTTTTTCTTTCAAATTTGTTTTAGCAACAGCAGCTTCTCCTAAACACCTTTTTATCAGCTTTGGATGTCCCCATTATTTACGTCACCTTGAAGTTATAATTTATAGCAGGAATATACCATCGATGTAAAAAAAAGTATATGAAAATAGTATAAATATATTGAAAACTTTTCCATTTATTTCTCTAGACATAGATACATATACATTCATGAACAAATACATAAACATCTCTATATATTTATATGTGTGTACACATATACTTTATAAATAAATGGGCTGTGTGTTATATATTTTCAGCAACATGCTTTTTTTTTTTTGCCTATCATGAATATATTTCCATTTAAATACAGAGAACTACCTTGTTTGTTTTTTTATTCTTTAAAAATATTTTTTTTAATTGATTTCAGAAAGGAAGGGAGAGGAAGAGATAGAAACATTAATGATGAGAGAGAGTCATTGATCGCTGCCTCCTGCACAACCCACACTGGGGATCGAGCCTGCAGCCCAGGCATGTGCCTTGATCAGGAATTGAACCGTGACCCCCTGGTTCATAGTTTGATGTTCAACCACTGAGCTATGCCAGCTGGGCTTCCTCATTTTTTGTTTTAAATGGATTCAAAATATCTCATCATGTGTGGAATTTCTTTTCAGGTTAATAAAATTGTTCTAAAACTAGATTGTGTTGATGATTACTAAAAAACACTGAACTATATACTTGAAATTTTATGGCATGTGAATTATATCTCAAAAAAAGCTGTTTATCAAAAAGCACAGATGTCAAAAAATGTCCCATTGTAAGGTCTCCCATAATTTAAATTACTAGTTCCCAAATGATGGGCACTTTGCAGTTTTTCATGATTATAAGCAAAACTGGATGGATGCCCTATGCCTATCTTTGCACCCCCATCGAGGGAAGGTTCTAGGTCTACACAATCCAGCTCTGGATATGAATATAGGAATTCACTGGTGTGGTAGAAGCCACTTCAAATTTCTTCCAAGAATATAAAGGTTGTAATGTGCTAAAGTACATTTTCTGTTGCAGATGGACCCCTGTTCCCCTCAGTGACCATGGATACGGGAAGAGAGAAAGATGGTTTAGTCTTCTAAAGACAAGTTACCATAGCTGGGGTGGATATGGAATATATTAAAATTTTTTTGATCCATGCATTAAGTTACATATATCTATATAACTCTACTAGTTGTTAAATATTTTAATAACTAGTGGCCCGGTGCACGAAATTCGTGCACGGAGGGGGGGTTCTCCCTCAGTCCAGCCTGCTCCCTCTCCAATCTGGGACCCCTCGGACATCCCTCTCGCAATCCAGGACTGCTGGCTCCTAACCACTCACCTGCCTGCCTGCCTAATCGCCCCTAACCACTCTGCCTGCCAGCCTGATCACCCCCAACTGCCCCCCCTGCCGACCTGATCATCCCCAACTTCCCCCCCACCAGCCTGCTTGCCCCAACTGCCTCCCCCAGCCTGCTCACCCCCAACTGTCCCCCCTGCCAGCCTGCTTGCCCCCAACTGTCCCCCCGCTGCCTACCTGCTCCCCCCCAACTGCCCTCCCCTCCTGGCCTGATCACCTCTAACCGCCTCTGCCTCGGCCCCACCACCATGGCTTTGTCTGGAAGGTCTCCCGGTTTAATTAGCATATTACCCTTTTATTAGTATAGATACTTCTGGCCCCAGCTGGTTTGGTTCAGTAGATAGAGCGTCGGCCTGCGGACTGAAGGGTCCTGGGTTAGATTCTAGTCAAGTGCACTTGCCCAGGTTGTGGGCTCAATCCCCAGTAGGGGGCATGAAGGAGGCAGCCAATCAATTATTTGTCTCATTGATGTTTCTATCTCTCTCTGATAGAAACATCATCTCATTGATGTTTCCCTTCCTCTCTGAAATCAATAAAAATATTTTAAAATAATAATAATAATAATATCTCTGTATACCTTATAGCAGTTTTATAGGGATTAAAATTATAGGTATTACACAAAGAAAATGTAAGATCTGTATAAGGCTTAGACAACAGGAAGGATTATAGTACCTTTCCTGTTTGTATGACTATATTTATTGTTATTACCAATCTTACCAATATGGTGAGTTACGATGGACCACGACAATGTGAGTATGGCATGATTTGGGACCCCAGGAATGTGCCCCATCCATGTACGAACTTTGTTTTTTTCCATTTCAGCTGTCACTTCTGATTTATTGTGTAACTTTTAATAAATTACATCCCTTTTCCTGGGGCCTCACTAAAGTGCTCCTAGCAACGTTTACTAACAGCTGCAAGTAGCACTTCCTCTGCTATACTTGTGTCTAAGCTGTGGTCTGCAAGCTTCCTGCCCCAGCTGAAACGTTCCAGACGCACAAATGCCCCAGCCATGTCAGCTTTTCTGAAAGGCCCCCAGTCTTCTCAGGCACAACGGCGCTCAGGGGCCCAGCCCCACCCTCTGCCCAGGCACAGATGGATGAGATGCTGGTTGGTAAAGTGTCAAGAACAAAACCTCCAACTCCCTTAGCAGAAACTCTGGCATTCCCAGGGTCATCTTACCAGAGATCGAGTTTGTGGGGTTCTTTCCCTTCCTTTAGTGAAAGAAATTGCCAATAATATCACAATGTGAAAATCACCATCAATCACTCAGTGCCGTCTTTCTTAGGAGAGTTGGTGCCCAGTAGTAAATTTGACTGTCAGGCCCCCAGTCTTCTGGGGAATTAGGGCCTTTTGCAAACTGAGGGCTACATAAGAGGTTTTGCTTCCAGACAGTAGTGGGCAGCCAGGGAAGAAGTAGGAGTGGCAGCAGCTGGCCCTGGCTCTGCTCAGACCCCCTAGGTGGCTAGGTGCGGGACTGGGAATGAATGATCACCATAGTTGATAGTAGAGGTTGGAGAATGTCCTAGAACAGAGGTGGGAAACCTTTTTTCTGCCAAGGGTCATTTGGATATTTATAACATCATTCATGAGCCATACAAAATTATCAACTTAAAAATTAGCCTGGTATATTTGGTCAAACATGTAATTAACTTACCCCTAATGCCTCGGCCGGGCCAGACCAAATGATTTTGTGGGTCTTATGTAGCCCTTGGGTCGGACGTTCCCCACCCCTATCCCTAGGGCAGGGACCTGGCTTCCCCACGGAGAAGGCACCTGACCACAGGAACGTGCGACACCTACAAGGCCAACCCTGGGTGGCATCAAGAATCAGTAACCCAAGCAGCCCAGTCACAGTTCCCTCCACTTGGGAAGCCCCTCAGCACTTCCCAGGCCCCACTTCAGAGTGGCAACACCGGAATATGTGGTTTTATCTGTGTACACTTCACAGAGCCAGGAGAATTCTGCATCAGATAGAAGTGAACCACAGTACATTCTGAGATATAATTTAGAGACTCTGAGACAGCTGGGGCCCTTGTTAAAATTCAGAGTCCCAGGTTTCATCCCCAGTAAGTGTGGAATAGGGCCTCGGAATCTACATTTCACAAAATCAGGCACTTCTGATGTCATGCTTGTGTATGTCTGCTCTAGACAGTCAATATTTGTTTCCCAAGACTAAAGCAAACTTCCATTAAGTTCCTTTTGATATAGGCCAAATCCAAAGAGAGATTGATCAGGTGGGTTTTCACAAAGACAACACAACAGTCATATTTTTATCCCTCCCCCACCCTGCCCACACACACACACACACACACACACACACACACACACACACAGTTCAACTTCCCATCCAACTGAGTTAGCACAACCTCCCACATCTCCCTCTCTTCTTACAAGAAGTCACTGAGGAACACATGTTGGACAAACCAACCAGTCGTATTATGCCATGCTTATGCAGGCAACTGTGATCTCTATAAGTTGGTCTAAAAGAAGGAAGTTTTCTAAGTGACTCACCACGATGGTGCCACCACACCTCCTTTGGCCTCTTCTTCAGTTTCATTCGGGAGAATGCGGAGCCATATGAACAGACAAAGGCATTTTTCTTCTGTCACATCTAAAGCTTGCATCTCAAAACCAAACTGTGATGTGGAAAAAGAGTTTTTTTGTGCTTCTTTTCTCTGTGTTGACTCTAAAAGCAGAACTGGATTGTGAGACAATGAAAAAAACAAACAGTAAGTTTCACTTACTTCTCTCTCTTGTACTAAAACCGTCTTCACCAAAACAGTGGATGGTCAGCTTTAAACATCATCTTTCATGAATAAGTTTTTCTATGCTTTTAGATGAATAACCAGAGTAAAGTCTTTTCTATTACCTGCTGTTTAAAATGAAGTGGTTTTAGGGAGGGGGTTGGAGTATCTTTCCTGAGACTCAGAGATAAATTATTGTTAATTGTTAGGCGTGATAACGGTAATTGTTATGTTCACAAAAGAGTCCATATCTTTTAGCGATACAAACTACCAACTTTGCCCAGCCAAAGATCACCAGGGATACACATGTAGCTGAACAAAGCTGGGTTTGGGGAGAAAATGTATACCAAGAAAATCATGGGATGTCTCAGCAGGACGGTGATAGAAAGGTCTTATGATAAGATTTAGATCTGTGTTAGGTGGTTTGGAGGAAGATTCAAAGCAGCAGCCTCTACTCTGGATTGGATCCAATTAGAAAGTGGAAATAATGATATAATTGGGTATGTTAATAATTCTGATCTGTGTCCAGATATGGTTATGGAGTTGTCTTGTTTTTGTCTTGATCCAACATGGTCATAGAGTGGCCTTGTTTGGTATTGGTATTCTAGCTGTGAGTGACAGGTCAGTTCCTAGCCAGGCCAGTCCCCAACTGTCAGGGGCTGTTTTTCTTTTTCTCAATACTGAAATTTATGGATGCAATAACATGTGGTCTGGGATTTTCTTTAAAATAATGGAAAGGGGTGATAGGCAGATGAAACAGGATGGACCATGGGTTGATCATTATTGAAGCTGGGTGATAGGTCCATGGGAGATCATTGTACTCTCTTTTATACTATTATTTTGAAAGTTCTTATGTTCCAAAATAAAAAACTTAAAAAATAAATAATGGACAAAACTAGCTACCAGACATAATGGTTGGTCATAGAACCTAGAATTTTAATATTTCTAAGTCACAATAGCCAATCTTTAGAGGGTCCATTTCAAGCTCTTACTGGCCAGAGAGATAGCAAGCACAAAAAGGCTTGTCGAGGCCACCATCTCTCATTGGTGGGGCCTCTGTAGGCCCTGAGGCTTCCTCACACACTGATCAGCCAGGCTGTGTCGGCAAGAAACGCCCCCTTAGGAAAGTTTGCCAAGAGCATTATCTCCACCACTTTGATCCACAAAATGTGGCCAGACGATTATTATCAAGGGACATTAACAAGAACTTTCTTTTATGTTATTTTGTTTTCCAGAATGCAATTCTCCAAGTTTGTACTCAAAAACAAATATAGTCATGAAGGGTCAAAATGTATCTCTAAATTGTTCCCACCAGAACAAATCACTACAAATCACCTATTATTTGTTTCGGGATATGAAACACATAGGAACCCAGCATAGCAAAGGAAAACCCGTGATTTTTAACATAAGCATCTCAGAAGCCTGTGATTTGGGGCCCTACAAATGCAAAGCTGAAGTTTCCAACTGTTCAACATACAGTTTCGAGTTCAACTTCACAATTGTGGGTAAGAAGAGCACTGGTTCCACAGGGTCCTGTGACGTGTAGGACCCTCTTCTATTCTATAATGGTCTCTCTGTTCCCCTTGCAAGCACTCACTGGAGAGCCTGAAAAGTATGTCACTGAGACCTTTATTCTTAACTAGAGGCCCTGTGCATGAATTCGTGCACAGGTGGGATCCGGCCGACCCTCCCCAATTGGGGCAATTGGGTGGGGCTAGAGGGAGGGAGGAGCTCAGGGTAGTTGGTCAGTTGGCCCGCCTCCCAGTCCAACTCCCAGTCAAGGGGACAATTTGCATATTAGCCTTTTATTATATAGGATAATTCCATTTCACTTTCTCCCCAAAGACTTTTTGGCTATTTCAGATAATAATAGGCTGGTTATCTAAGACAAAAAGTCTTACATCAATGATTTAGAAAATTGTTGAAATCTTTTCTAGAGGCTTTACTCTAGGATTCCCATCAGGTAGGCAAAAATGACTTTTTCTCTACAGATTCGAGTGAGAAGTCTGAGAATCATGATGGGTCTGGTGGCAAGGGTCTCCAAAGCCCCAGGCTTTGCCCACCTCTTCCCTTTGCAATGACCACCCACCAGCCCATATTCTTCCTGCCCAACCACACTTTATTACTTCTATATTTTTCTCTCCCATATCCCACCCTAAGCCTCTCACAACCTAGCATTAATGGGCTCCTCTGTAAAGGTGACCTTGATAATAAACTCCTGGGAGAGAGGGTTTCCAGGTAATACATGTACAGTGTACCTGGATTCTTCTAAACATAGATGCTCTGATACTGGTAAAATCTTTGAGTGGTTCTCTAGATCTATATTCTCCATTATGGTAGCCATCATAGTCACACATGGCTATTTAAATTTAAATTTAAATTAATAAAAATTAGATGGAATAAAAAAACTTAGTTCCTCAGTCTCCTTAGTCACATTTCAAGTGTTCAGTAGCCACAGGCACCACAGACATAGAACATTTCTATCATTACAGAATGTTCTATTGGACACCTCTGCTCTAGGTCAGTGGTTCTTAGCTTTTTAGATTATAGCTGTTTTAACAATCTAATGATAGGTCATTGGCCTTTCCCAATGGTTGCAAGCTTCTTGACTTCTCAAGAAGGGTGTCAATCATCCCTGGGATCACATCAGGGAATAGAGTAGGGGTTCGATTCACATTTATAGACTGGGTGAGTGAACCCAATCTGTATCCCTGTAACATGCACTTTCATTTTTCTAGATCCAGTGACCACTCCAGTGCTGAACATTGTCGTTCAAAAACAGACAAACCTTTATATAACACTATGCTGCCTCTCCTTCAATGGTTCTCTGCCCATCAATTATACTTTCTTTAAAAAAGGCATCGCCCTGTCACCAGTTATTTCCAAGCACGTAAGGGAGCCTGCTGAATTTAATTTAACCAAGAGCAACACTAGAGAAGGGGAAGAGTACAGTTGTGAAGCTAAAAACAACCTGCCGAACTATGCAAGATACAGTCATCCCGCCATCATGCCTTCAATAAGTAAGGACTATCTGAGCTCTTTCTACAGGGTCTGGATTTGCTTCCAGAAACTTCTGCCAGTCCACGTCCCACTTTGGCCACCTACTTCCAAGTGCTTTTCCTTTGGTAGGGCCCATACAAACTGTGATGGGATTGTTTTCTGCCATAAAAACAAAACAAAAAAAGTCATAGAAAAGCCTAGACAGGGGTCCTCAAACTTTTTAAACAGGGGGCCATTTCACTGTCCCTCAGACCGTTGGAGGGCCGGACTATTGTTTAAAAAGAAAAAAACTATGGACAAATTCCTATGCGCACTGCGGGCCCGGGACAAGTCGGCTGCTAAGCAGGACAGGCAGCGGCACCCGGCGGGCCGGATAAATGTCCTCGGCGGGCTGCATGTGGCCCACGGGCTGTAGTTTGAGGACCCCTGGTAGACACTGTAGCAGGAAGGAACCTTGCAATGAGACTTCCTGACTGGACCCTGCTTCCTGCCTTGACCTTCCACTGTCTGGGTTCTGAGCAATCACACTAGAATTTGCATCTCTTTTGGAGCTGCCAGGTCTCTTTTCTTTTGCTTTTTCGGTGACTTCTAATGCCTACTTGGCTGTTTATTGCCCCACTGCTAACATTTGGTGAGTCTAGACTTTCAGTGCCACCCTTGGCTTGGGGCAAGAGGGGCCCCTGTCCCTTCCCTGGGTTTTGGAGGGTACTGCTCTGGTGTATCTTGGCCATGCACATTCCCACAGGCCGAGGAGTCCAGGGGGCCATGGGAATATGCCCACCTGGACCCTGTATCCCCACTCTTTTACACCACTCTCTTGGTACCTGTGTCCAAATTCCCTACCCAAGCAGATCAGAACCCACCCACAGGGCCCGGGCAAGTCTCTTCCCCAGTTCATCCTCCCAAGGGTGGACCACAGTGAGGATGTGAGCATTCCTGGACCCAAGCTAGGGGAGCTGCTTGTGGGGGGGTGTAAATGGCATTTGGACATGCAGGCGAGGGTCCACATGCATGCAAGGCCCCTTAGGGTGCAGGTCAGAGCCTGGGTGGGAAGGGGATTAGGCTGGAAAAGGGGGTCAGGCTGGAACTGGGGCTGGCTTTCACCCACGCTGCCATGTTCCAGTACAGAACTCCAAAAAGCCTGCGAATTCTAGATTCAAACCTGGCCAAAAGTTAGGTTAGCAAAGGCAATAGGCACACTGGAGCATTAACGCTCCACCCGGCCTCATCCTCAGAAGAGCCCACACCCTAGTTCTACGTCCTAAAAAGTGAGGCAGTCGGTGGGAGTCAGACCCCAGAATCAGGCTTTTGCCCACAAATCACAGCCTTTCCGTCTACTAGATGTGTGACCTTGAGAAAGTCACTTAACCCTTTCTGAGCATTATTCTACACATTTGTAAAATGGGAGTGACACTAATAAGACAAATAAAACAATGCATGTGAAGTGCTTAACACAGTGTCTGCCATGCAGTTAATAATAAATGGTAGCTGGTTGGGTGCTGTAAATTATGCCAACATGACTAGGGGCTTTGTTCAGTAAGTGGCCAGGCCATTTGGAAGCTTATGACCCTAACATTGTAGCCACAATTTGGTCTGTTAAACGCTGTGTTGTCTTCTTGTGTGACCCCTGTGGAAGATGCACTTGGTCATGACTTTAAGAACTTCACTGAGAGTTGCAGATGTCCACAGCAGTGCAGGGATAGGGTACACAATACATTGGTTACCATGGGAGACATCGCCTTTTCCAGAACAATTCACAGTCCACCATCATTAGGAAAGAAAGCTGACCCGTGAATGCTGTCTTCCTCCAGGTGGAGACAGCTGTCCACTCTGCCTGCAGCTACTGCTTCCGCTGCTGATGCTAATTTTAATCCTAATTGTAATCCTACTTCTGGCATTTTGGATTCGACAGAAGTACAAAGCCAGTAAGTACAAAGCTTTTCCATTGTTATCCACGCGTTTTGGATACAGACCAAAGGGGAGGTGAGGTGAGGAGGAAGGGAAAGGGGAATCAGAAATGGATGTGAAGAAATAAAAAGAGAAGAAGCTGAGAAAGGGGAAGGTAAATGAAACAGAATTGCTGACGTTATTGGGTAAGAGCTGAAATTTCTTATTTAAATTGCTCAGCAGTGTGGGCCCTGTGTAGTCACACAAGGCCTGAGCTAAAAAAAGCCCCACACTTGGTTTAATGCTCCATGGCTGTCACTGGCTTGAAATTCTTAATACTTTTCTTTTTACTTTTTAAAATTACTTTTTAAAAATATATGTATTTTTATTGATTTCAGAGAGATAGAAACATCAATGATGATAGAGAATCATTAATTGGCTGCCTCCTGCACACCCGCTCTTGGGGATCAAATCTGAAATCCAGTCATATGTCCTGACCGAGAATCGAACCGTGACCTTCTGGTTCATAGGTCGACAGTCAACCACTGAGGGAAAATTATTTTTTAAATTGTGGTAAAATATATATGACCATAAAAGGTACCATCCTAATCAGGTTGAGTATACAATTCAGGGGCATCGAGTATTCTCATTGTTGTGCAACCATCACCACCATCCATCCCCAGCACTTTTCTCATCTTGTAAAACTGAAACTCTGCCCCCATCAAACACTAACTCACCAGTCACTTCCCCCTCCCCCCAGGCCACTACCATTCTGCTTGTTTACTCTAGGGAGGACCTCATATAAATGAAATCACAGAGAATCTGTCCTTTGGTAACGAGTTCATGTCAGTTAGCATAATGTTCTCAAGGCACATCCATGTTGTGCTCTTGGGTTATTCCACCTTTGGGCTATGAATAGTGTGCAATGAACATACGTATATAAATATTAATAATTTTTAACAAGAGGCCCCACATTTTTTTTATTTTGCCCTGAGCCCTACAAATGATGGAGCAGTCCTGATTGCCAGCTCCTCAAAGGCAAGAGCTTTCTTTGCCTTGTATTTTTCAGCCACTCGGAGGGCACCCAGTACATGAAGACAAACACAAGCAGCCTTCCTCTCCGCTCCACCTTAAATGCTGTGTCAAGCCCCAGTGACTAACCTCGTCTTATGGCCACCTCTAGTTAAGATTTCAAATGGCCTTTTCATTGGGCACACAAGTATAGAGGAAGATTGAGATTTGCACAAAAGACACTTTGTGTCTCAGCGCTGGCACCCACCAGTGAACATGTCTGAGCCTGAGCATTCTGACCTGTAGAATGGGGTCACGTGAGAAACTGTCACAACTGGGGAGAGAACTAAGCGATAAATGTTAGGCTCCTGCGCCTCCTCCACCTCTGGATTATAATTCAGAGAAATCAGGGACTCAGTTGGTATGAAACTTGAAAATTGCTGTCAAGCCCCATCCGGTTTGGCGCAGTGGCTCAGAACGTAGACCTGCGGACTGCAGGGTCCTGGGTTCAATTCCTGTCCAGGGCACATGCCCGGGTTGCGGGCTCGATCCCCAGTAGGGGGTGTGCAGGAGGCAGCTGATCAATGATTCTCTCTCATCATTGATGTTTCTAGCTCTCTCTCCTTTTCTCTCTACAATCAATGAAATATATATATTAAAAAAAATAGTTGTAAAAATGTATACACCTCATGCATTTTTTTTTCTTTTTTGCACAGATGTGTGTGTTTTATCCTCACCCGAGGATATGTGGGTTTTTGTTTTTTGTTGTTGTTTTTTTACTTAGAGAGAAAGGGAGAGAAAGAGAAACACTGATGTGAGAGAAAAATATCAATCAGTTGCCTCCCATACACAATGCTCCAACCAACTGAACCTCCCAGCCAAGGCAGACATCTCATACATTTTTAAAACCTGTCTCCCTTCCTACAAAAAGCCTAGAGTTTTGCAAAAGTGGAATTAATATTCTTTGAGTACTGGCCACAGCTAAAGAGAACTCAGCTGGGTAATTTACTATCTCTTGTAGCTATTACAAAGCTTTTGGCAGACTGTTCTTTTCAGTGAAGGAAAGAAAATGTGTCTCTGGCCATCTCAAGCGTAATCTGATAGGTAAAGGATGTCACCTGCAGAGCTGGGGGAATAAATCAGGAGGGTTCTTGGCTTGGGAAAGCAGGTGCTATGGACTGCTTGCTGAGTCCACAGTTTTTCTTCAGTAGACAACAAGGCCATTGGAGCAGCTCATAGTTTGTTTCAGAACTTTGGGGAATTCTGCTCCTTGGCAGAGGAGATCAGAAAAATGTGGCTGAGCCCTGACCGGTTTGGCTCAGTGGATAGGGCGTGGGCCTGCGGACTCAAGGGTCCCGGGTTCGATTCTGGTCAAGGGCACGTACCTTGGTTGCCAGCACATCCCCAGTGGGAGGGTGCAGGAGGCAGCTGATCGATGTTTCCCTCTCATCGATATTTCTAACTCTCTATCCCTCTCCCTTCCTCTCTGTAAAAAATCAATAAAATATTTTTTAAAAAAAGAAAAATGTGGCTGAATTGGTTTAATTTAATTAATTCTGCACAATTTACACAGGAAAAGCTATGAGAAATAAAGCGCCTAGAGACTATGGAAATACACCCATAGAAGTTGGAATATATGCAAATGTCCATGAAAATCAAGCAGGTAAGATAACTTTTTTGGGTATTTTCATTGGTTTGGTTGGTTGGTTTTCATCTTATTTTTTTTAAGGTCACACAGACACACAGGTACAATGTTTCCTTCCCACCCCTGATGCCCAGTCCCACTTTCCAGGGACAACAATCAGTTTTTAAAATCTTTCTACAGATAGTCTATGTGTATGCTGACATCTAAACACAGGGCAGAAATGGCAGCATGTCACAGAGAGGCTATTCTACATCTTGATTTTTTTTCACTTAACAACATATCTTGGAAATTTTTTTTATATCAGTTTGGAATGATCTTCACTGTGCCCCAAGTCCCTTTATGATCACTTTTTAAAAATATATATATATTTTTTATTGATTTCAGAAAGGGAGGGAGAGGGAAAGGGAGAGATAGAAACATCAAGGATGAGAAAGAATCATTGATTGGCTGCCTTCTGCCTGCCCCACACTGGGGATTGAGCCTGCAACCCAGGCACATGCCCCAACCAGGAATCTAACCATTACCTCCTGTTTCACAGGTCAATGCTCAACCACTGAGCCATGCCGGCTAGGCAACTTTTTTTATTTTTTTAATTGATTTTAGAGAGAGAGGAAGGGAGAGGTAGAGAGATAGAAACATTGATTTGCTGCCTCCTGCAGGCCCTCTACTGGGAATCGAGCCCAAAACCAGGCATGTGCCCTGACCAGGAATTGAACTGGTGACCTCTTGGTGCATGGGGCAATGCTCAACTAATTGAGCCACACTGACTGGCCTATGATCACCTCTTTTGTTTTTTAAATTTAATAAATCTTTATTGTTCAGATTATTAAAATTGTTCCTCTTTTTTCCCCCATAGCTCCCCTCCACCCGGTTCCCACCCCACCCTCTACCTTTACCCCCCACCCACTGTCCTCATCCATAGGTATACGATTTTTGTCCAGTCTCTTCCCGCACCCCCCACACCCCTTTCCCCCTGAGAATTGTCAGTCCACTCCCTTCTATGCCCCTGATTCTATTATATTCACCAGTTTATTCTGTTCATCAGATTTTTTATTCACTTGATTTTTAGATTCACTTGTTGATAGATATGTATTTGTTGTTCATAATGTTTATCTTTACCTTTTTCTTCTTCTTCCTTTTCTTAAAGAATACCTTTCAGCATTTCATATAATACTGGTTTGGTGGTGATGAACTCCTTTAGCTTTTTCTTACCTGTGAAGCTCTTTATCTGCCCTTCAATTCTGAATGAGAGCTTTGCTGGGTAGAGTAATCTTGGTTGTAGGTTCTTGCTATTCATCACTTTGAATATTTCTTGCCATTCCCGTCTGGCCTGCATAGATTCTGTTGAGAAATCCACTGACAGTCGTATGGGTGCTCCCTTGTAGGTAACTAACTGTTTTTCTCTTTCTGCGTTTAATATTCTCTCTTTGTTTTTTGCTCTTAGCATTTTAATTATGTTGTGTCTTGGTGTGGTCCTCTTTGGATTCCTTTTGTTTGTGGTTCTGTGCGCTTCCTGGACTTGTAAGTCTATTTCTTTCACCAGGTGGGGGAAGTTTTCAGTCATTATTTCTTCAAATAGATTTTCAGTATCTTGCTCTCTTCTCTTCTTCAGGCACCCCCATAATTCTGATGTTGGTAGGCTTGAAGTTGTCCCAGAGGCTCCTTACACTATCTTCATATTTTTGGATTCTTTTTTTTTTGCTTTTCCGGTTGGGTGTTCTTTGCTTCTTTGTATTTCAAATCTTTGACTTGATTCTTGGTATCCTCTAGTCTGCTGTTAGATCTCTGTCTAATATTTTTTATTTCAGTCAGTGTATGCTTAATTTCTAGTTGGTCCTTTTTCATATCCTCGAGGGTCTTGCTAAACTTATCAGCCTTTTCTAGAAAATTATTGAAAAACCTTATAACCATGGTTTTGAACTCTATATCCAGTCATTTATTTTCCTCCATTTCTTTCATTTGTGATCTGTTTCTTTGTCTCCACATTTTTTCTGCTTCCCTGAGTTGATAGAGTGGCTTTGTGTGCTAGGGCTCCTATAGGGCCCAGTGGCTCAGCCTCCCCAGTTACCTGAGGTGGACACTCTTGGTGCACCACTTTGTGGGCTGTGTGCACAGTCTTGTTGTAGTTAAGCCTTGATTGTTGTTGGTATCACTGGGAGGAATTGACCTCCAGGCCAATTGGCTGTGAGGATCAGCTGGTCTACGCTGGGAGAACTTCTGTGCTGGAGACACCCTTATGGGAGAAGACTTGCAAAAGCCTCTGTGCTCAGCTTGGATGGGGCGGAGTCTCAGAGCAGAGCAGACAGCATTGGTTTCCCATCAGCCCTGCCCTAATAGGCTCCTGTGTCTCAGTGTCCTGTGGTAATTGCTGCAAGCACCTCTGAGAGAAAGCCGCCCTCGAGTTCTGCCCACTGCCAGACAGTCCAGTTTCTCCCCGAATGAGTCTGGGTCCCCAGAGTCTCACCCGGAACTGGAGTTCGGTGCAGTGGGGAGCTTTTGTCTCCCTGCCAGTTGAGAAACCCAGCCGTGTACTCAGTTGCCTGCCCTCTCTGCGCATGCACCTCGGTACCTCTGCCTTCTGCAGTTCCTCTGAGTCTCGGTGTGCTTTTCTCTTTCCTGACAGTCCAGTTTCTCCCCGTATGAGTCTGGGTCCTCAGAGTCTCACCCGGAACTGGGGTTCAGCGCAGTCAGGAGCTTTTGTCTCCCTCCCGCTTGAGAAAGCCAGCCACGCACTCAGTTGCCAGTCTTCTCCGTGCGCGCGTCTCAGTACTTCTGCCTCCTGCAGCTCCTCTGAGTCTCAATATGCTTTTCTCTTCCCTTCTAGTTGTAGAATTTCCACTCAGCCAGCCTTCCTGTGGTTCTGGATGATGTCCGTTTTGTCTTTTAGTTGTAGTTTTGAAATTGTTGTGCAAGGCAGCAGTTTAGGTGCTTACCTATGCTGACATCTTGGTTTCTCCTCTATGATCACCTCTTAAAGCAGCCATCATACACAGCTTTATGGTAAACAGACCCACAGCCTTGGCCAACAAGAACAAATCCAGTCAACACTGACTGAGGGCCAGCCATGTTCTAGGCACAGTGCTAAGCAATTTACCTGCCCTGTCCAACATAAAACAGCCCTAACTCCCAATTTATGTCGTTCCCATTTTACAGACAAGGAGTCAGTGCCAGGCTTGGAACCAAGACAGAGTGTTTCCACAGCCCAAGATGGTAAGCACTCCCTGCAAAGTCCAGAGGCTACATGCCATTGCGAGGGCAGCCAGCTGAGCCACTGCCCTTGAGTGACTAGGGATTCAGCTTATAGGCCCAATAACTCTGTTTCTTGTCTTTTGCCCAGAAACTGAACATTCTCATGAGATACATTATGCCACCCCCATGTTCCTGGAGGTGACACCAGGTGAGCCACAATTTGGGATAAGAGATACTAATGAATGAGACAGTGGTCCCTGTGAGACCACCATATTCTAGGACCTTAGGAGCCCAAAAATGGGGTGGATGGGGACAACACGCACACCCAGGAGACCAAGAGTAACCAGTACCACGGCTCCTAACAAGGAAGAGGGAACAATGGAACAGGGAGAGTATCACATAAAACATCGAGAGGAGGATGCAGGGGCATCTCTAAACCATTTTCAATAATAAATTACTTGAAACAGGTGAAGGGATTAAGAAGTACAAATTGGTAGTTACAAAATAGTCATGGGGATGTAAAGTACAGCATAGAGAATATAGACAGTAATATTATAATAACTATGTCTGGTGTCAGGTGGCTACTAGAAATATCAGAACACGATGTAAAGTATATGATTATCTAACCACTCTGCTATATACCTGGACCTAGTACAAAATAATATTGAATTTAAAGTGTAATTGGAGAATAATTTTCTTTTTAAATAATAAATTACTTGATATAGTCCAGGAAAAAAGTTAATACTTGTTTGTCAGTTCACCCTAATACTAAAATAAAAAATTTTAAGCGACTCTATGGATATATATTCTAATTTTACTAAATTATTTCTTCTTTTATATTTCAGAAGCCCATAATGATGATAAAACTGGATGTGTCTATGCTGAACTCAGCTTATGATATTTAAAGATACAAACTACATCTCAGGGTAAGATAATTTTTACAAAGCTGATTTACATGAAGAAAAGGCAAACTTGATTTGACATTTTAAATATGTTTGTATTGATTTCAGAGAGGAAGGGAGAAGAAGAGAGATATAGAAACATCAATGATGAAAGAGAATCTTTGATCAGCTGGGGATTGAGCCCACAACCCAGGCATTTGCCCTGACCAGGAATTGAACCATGACCTCTGGTTAATAGGTTGATGTTCAACCACTAAGCAACACTGGCTGGGCTTGACTGACACTTTATTCTTTTTTTTTTATTTTTTTATTTTTTTTATTTTTCTTAATTAAATCTTTATTGTTCAGATTATTACAGGTGTTCCACTTTTTTTCCCCCATAGCTCCCCTCCACCTGATTCCCCACCCCACCCCATGCCCTTACCCCCCGCCACTGTCTTCATCCATAGGAGTAAGATTTTTGTCCAATCTCTTCCCGCACCCCTCACACTTGCTTCCCCTGAGAATCGTCAGTCCACTCCCTTTCTATGTCCCTGATTCTACTATATTCACCAGTCCATTCTGTTCTTCAGATTTTTTATTCACTTGCTTTTTAGATTCACTTGTTGGTAGGTATGTATTTGATGTCATTTTGTTGTTCATAATTTTTATCTTTACCTTTTTCTTCTTCTTCTTCTTAAAGAATACCCTTCAGCATTTCATGTAATCCTGGTTTGGTGGCGATGAACTCCTTTAGCTTTTTCTTGTCTGTGAAGCTCTTTATCTGACCTTCAACTCTGAATGATAGCTTTGCTGGGTAGAGTAATCTTGGTTGTAGGTTCTTGCTGTTCATCACTTTGAATATTTCTTGCCACTCCCTTCTGGCCTGCATAGTTTCTGCCGAGAAATCAGCTGACAGTCGTATGGGTACTCCCTTGTAGGTAATTAACTGTTTTTCTCTTGCTGCTTTTAATATTCTCTCTTTGTCTTTTGCCCTTGGCATTTTAATTATGATGTGTCTTGGTGTGGTCCTCTTTGGGTTCCTCTTGTATGGGGTTCTGTGCGCTTCCTGAACTTGTAAGTCTATTTCTTTCACCAGGTAGGGAAAGTTTTCTGTCATTATTTCTTCTAATAGGTTTTCAATATTTTGCTCTCTCCCTTCTTCTGGCACCCCAAAAATTCGGATGTTGTTTCGCTTAAAGTTGTCCCAGAGGCTCCTTACATTATCTTCATATTTTTGGATTCTTTTTTCTTTTTGTTTTTCTGGTTGGATGTTTTTTGTTTCCACATATTTCAGATCTTTGGTTTGATTCTTGGGGTATGTTGATCTACAGTTGAGTTTCTGTATATTCTTTATTTCAGACAGTGTATGCTTCATTTCTGACTGATCCTTTTCCATTTTTTTGGCATTCTCATTAAGGTCCTTGAAGGTCTCACTAAGCTCCTCAGAAGTGTCATCAAGTTTCTCGGCAGTTTTTAGAAGATTCTTGAGTAACCTTATACATGTGGTTCTGAACTCTATGTCATCCAGTAGTTTGCTTTCCTCCGTTTCTTTTATTCGTGACATGTTTCTTTGTTTCTGCATTTTGGCTGCTTCCCTGTGTTGATGGAGTGGCTTTGTGTGGTAGGTGACCTATAGGGGGCAGTAGCTCAGCCTCCCCAATATCCTGATGTGGACGCTCTTGGTACACCCCTTTGTGGGCTGAGTGCAAAGTCTTGGTGCAGTTAAGCCTTAATTGCTGTTGTTACGCTGGGAGGAATTGACCTCCAGGCCAATTAGCTGTGAGCGCTCCCTGTGTCTATAATGGAAGAAGTGCTGCGCTGAAGACACGCTTATGGGGCAGGACTTGTTTCAGTGGGGCTTTGGTGCTCACTGAGTCTGCCTCTTGAATGTGTCACTTATGGATGTGAGGAGTTGAAATCTGGTGTCTCACACTGACCACTAGGTACACTGGCTTCTGGATCTCCAATGGGGTCAGGTCAGCTACTGTCTGAGGCCACTCAGCAGGAGCTACAGTGAGAGCTGCAGTTTTCTCCTCTTTGCTTGGGGTTTGGAGGTTTTGGAGCTGTCTGACCCGGGCTGCAAGTTTTCTAGGTTAAGCTGCGATAGGGCAGGCTTTCTTATGCTAATTGAGCTGCTTGGAGCTTGGGTGGGTTTGTAGGTTGTGTGGGGCGGGGTCTCAGGGCGTCACTAAGTTAGGGCGTGGCAAACAGCAATGGCTGCTAGTTAGCCGGCTCTGCGTCCCCAATGGCATCCGCGAGTCCCGTGCCCCAGTGCCGTAAACAATTATTCCTGCGCGCAGCTCTGCTAGCAAGCCACTCTCACTGGCAGACAGTCCAGCTTCTCCCCGTAGGAGTTTGGGTCCCCCGCGTCTCCCCAGAGACTGGATTTCAGAGTAATCGGGGGCTTGTCTCCGTTCGGGTTGAAAAAAGCAACGCACCCAGTCGCCCGCCGCCAGCCCGGATCACGCGCCTCTGTACCTCAGCTTTTCAGCGCTCGTGCACGTCTCAATGCTCTTTTCTCTTTCCTTCTAGTTGTAGAACTTCCACTCAGCCAGCTTTCCCGTGGTTCTGGGTGATAGACGTTTTATCTTTTAGTTGCAGTTTAAATTGTTGTGGGAGGCAGCAGTTTAGGTGTTTACCTATGCCGCCATCTTGGATTCCTCTGACTGACACTTTAAAACATCTCTCTTGCCCAGCTGGTGTGGCTCAGCAAATGAGCATCCACGTATGAATCAGGAGGTCACAGTTTGATTCCAGTCAGGGCACATGACCGGGTTGTGGGCTCGATTCCCCAGTAGGGGGCATGCAGGAGGCAGCTGATCAATGATTCTCTCTCATTGATGTTTCTATCTCTCCCTCTCCCTTCCTCTCTGAAATCAAAATTTTTTTTAAATGTCTCTCCTGGAGTATTATGCTAAGTGAAATAAGTCAGAGAAAGATAAGTATGCCATGATCTCAGTCATAAGTGAAATCTCAGTAACAAAATAAACGGATGAATGGAGTGGATCCAGAGATTCCAAGCCTGGAACAGAGTGCGAAATCTCGGAGGGAAGATGGGGGTGAGTGGGTGGGAGGTAATCAACCAAGGACCCTGTATGCATATAGGCATGCCCCATGGACAAAAAAAAAGTCTCTCCTGGTTACCTACAGTGAATCACTGATTTTTATGATTAAACACTCTCCCTTTGGCACATTCAGATACTGCCAATCCTGTCATCAGACAACAGCTTTGTCAGGTGGGATCCTGACTGGTGACAGTTCTTAAATGCTTTTGCTATTTTTAGGCATGAACCGTTCTCCCCATTTCCACATCACTTAAAAAAGAATAACTGTTAGGGCACTGTGCTTTTCATAAATGCATCCTGAAAACATTATGGTCATCTTTCTGGTTTCCCTGGCCCCGTGCCCACTGAAGGTTCAAAAGCAAAAACACAAAGGTCTAAATTCTAAAACAAAAAACGGTGACCTTGAAAATGTGTCTGAGGAAAACAGTGAGAGGCAGGCAAGATTACTCAAGTACGCGCTTGTTACTCATTGCCATTGAAATTTGTTCTCAAATTTTCAGAGGCTGCAAAAATAATTATTTATTTATTTATATTTTTATTTATTTCAGAGGGAGAGATAGAAACATCAATGATGAGAATCATTGATTAGCTGCCTCCTGCATGCCCGCTACTGAGGATTGAGCCCCCATCCAGGCATATGCCCTGACTGGAATCGAACCAGTGACCTCTTGGTTCTTGGGTTAAGGCTCAACTGCTGAGCCGCACCCAGCTGAACTGCAAAAATATTTATATTGGTTTTTCAGGGATTTTCTCAGTCCTTCAAGACTGAGCTAATGTCAAAGGCATGCCTATATGTGCTGCATATCCAATCAGTGTTCTGTGGAGAGAACAGCCCAGAGTTGAGTTGGTGGAGAAGAAAGAATGGATTAGTTTCCTAGGACTGTGGTAACAAATTATCATTAACTGGTGAATTAAAACAGAAAATTTTTTCTCACAGTTCTGGAGGCCAGAAATCTACAATCAAGGTGTCGACAGGCCCACACTCTCTCCAAAGGCTCTATGGGAGAATCTTTGCCTGCCTCTCCGTTTCTGGTGGTTCTTGGTTCATGGCAGCATCACTCCAATCTCTGCCTCTGTCTTCATGTGGCCTTCCCTTCCTCTGACATTCTCTTATAGGAAAACTGGTCACAAGATTTAGGAACCACCTGGATAATCCAGAATGACCTCATCTTAAAATCCTTAACCTAATTTCATCTGCAAACATCCTTTTCCCAAATAAGGTGACATTCACAGGTTCCAGGAGTTAGGACTTGGATGTGTGTTTTTGGGGAGTCCCTATTCAGCCCACTACAGTGGACAAATGAGAGAGAAATAACACCTATGTCATGGAGCTTCTATGAGAGTTAATTCAGGCTTCTTCACGTCTTAACCTGAGCTCCTTCCTGAAGCAGAGCTGAGACAAGACTTGGGTGCAAGTTGCTTATATGGGAAGTGATCCCAGGGAGCAGGAGAGTTTGGGGAGAGTGAAACAGGGAAGGAAAAGAAGCCAACACAAAGGGTAGGGAGGAGCTACATCTACACAATGGAATACTACGCCACTATAAAGAAGAGGAACTTTTACCATTTGCAACAGCGAAATAAGCCAGTCGGAGAAAGATAAATATCACATGATCTCACTCATATGTGGGATATAATGATCAACATAATTTGATGAACAAAAATAGATCCAGAGACAAATGGCAGGGGGGGGCGGTTAGAGAGCAACCAAAGGACTTGTATGCATGCATATTAGCATAACCAATGGACACAAACACTGGGGTGGTGGGGGCTTGCCCAGGATGGGAATGGCTGCGGGGGGGAGGGGGGGGGTCAATCGAGGGAAAAGGAGACATATGTAAAGCTTTAGACAATAATAATAATTTAAAAAAAAAAAGAGTAGGGAGGGGCTAGCAAATGAGTGACCATACTGGTAACTGCATTTGGTCCTATCTAGACCTCCCAAGGTCTTGAAGTGCAGAATGCTGCTGAGTTGCACAGCTTGCCCTCAGACTATCAATAGCCTCTCATTTTCTCCTTGCAAAGCTTCTAAAGTGGTGAGTAAAGCCAACCAACACCACCATCCATATAATTACCATTGCCCTGTGTCTTCCAAGTGCTAGAACTATTGCATAACCTAGTGCTCACTATCTACTTCTGCAGTGGAAAGTCTTACTAAGTGTGAAGCTATGGTGTGTAAGGGTTATCACCACTCCCCTTACTTCCATCCAGGAAGTTAATTCCCTTTCTCAGGGCTACTTTCTAGGACCTTCTAATACCCTGTCTTATCCTGGGCTAGCCCTGAAAGCAGAGCCTGAGATAGATCTTCTGGGCAAGCCCTGGCCAGTGTTGCTCAGTTGGTTAAGCATTGTCCCAAGGATTAAGAGACTGTTGGTTCAATTCCCAGTCAAGGCACATGCCCAGGTTGTGGGTTCGATCCTCAGTAGGGGGCGTGCAGGAGGCAGCTAATCGATGTTTCCCTCTGCTATCAATGTTTCTTCTCCCTTCCTTGATCTCTAAAAATCAATAAAAAAATATTTTTAAAAAGACCTTTCGGGCAAATAATTTACTTGTGAGGAAACAGGCATGAGGGACTGGAGAAAAAGCCAGTCCAAGGATGGATTGCTGTGTTGAGCACTGCTGTGGGCCACTGGGGCTGGAACCTACTGAGGAATGAAAAAGGTGTCTCTCAGAATTGTCCACTTGAGGAACATAGTGAGAATCATGTATCCAGGAGGGGAGGAACCCCCCACCACAACCCCCCAGCCCAGCTTCTGGGCTATGCCTGTGGGCATTCCAAGTAGTCTTCCATTAGTGTCTCACCCAGGACACTGGGAAGCCCCAGGGCAGAAAATGAGTGGTATGTGTTGTACACTTGAAGCATGAAACTGTCAACACAAAGTGAGTGAAGTTGCAGATGCAGCTGGAGTCAGAGGTGAGGCCCAGAGGATGTGACACAGGACACAGCGGTGGCTGGTATGCCATTTCTCAACATTTCCTTTGTAAAAACTATAAGGACAATAACGATCACGTGTTGAGCATGTAGCAGGTTCCAGGTACTTCAGTGCTTCATGGACTTATCCTCATGTAGTCCTCAAAACCCCCTTCTCCCCCAGCTCCACCTCAGCCCTGCACAGACATAAGCAACCCCTGCCATGTGCCACCCACCATGGCTTCTGGATTGAATTGTGTAGGAAGGGAAGAAGAAAAGGAAGAGGAGAACCTACTGGATTTTCATTTCAGTATCTACTTTTTTTCATGTCTAGAAGTTTCACTTTCTTTTTCAAATCCACCAATTCTTTCAATATTTTTTTGTTGTGAAATACAGCACACATTATATGGAGATGAATAAAAATATATATGCAGTTTAATAAATTATATCAAGTGAACACTAGTGATGAAATGTCACCAGCAGCCCAGAAACCCTTGGCAGGTCTCTTCCCAATCACAACCCCACCTCCCCAACTTAACTACTACTCTTTTACTGGATATTTAGGTGGTTGTGAGTTTGGGCTAGTACAAATAATGGGGCTATGCCTGGCTGGTGTGGCTCAGTGGTTGAGCATTGACCTGTGAATCAGGAAGTCATGGTTTGATTCCTCATCAGGGTACATGCCTGGGTTTCAGGCTTAATCCCCAGTAGGGGGCGTGCAGGAGGCAGCTGATCAATGATTCTCTCTCATCATTGATGTTTCTCTCTCTCCCCCCCTCTCTGAAATCAATAAAAAAAAATATTTGTTTAAAAAGACAAAAAATGGGGCTATGACTACTCTTATGCTAGGGCCATGTCTCCTAGTTTCCGAGCACATACAATCATGATAAATATACACTGAGTGGCCAGATTATTATGATCTCTGAACGCATAATAATCTGGCCACTCAGTGTGTGTGTGTATATATGTATGTATGTATGTATGTATGTATGTGTGTGTGTGTGTGTGTATATATATATATATATATATATATTAATTAGAGGCCTGGTGCATGAATTCGTATATGGGTGGGGTCCGGCTAGCCTGGCCAGGGGGAGGGGACATGGGTGGTTGGCCAGCCTGCCTGCTGGTCGAACTCCTGGTCAAAGGGACAATTTGCCTATTAGCCTTTTATTATATAGGATATACACTGAGTGACCAGATTATTATGCAGTCAGAGATCATAATAATCTGGCCACTCAGCGTATGTACAAATGGGTCATGGGCTAATAATATCTCCAGTCTAAGCAGACAAAGCCACACTATTTCCAAAGTGGTTCTATGTTGCCCATTATAGCATTCTATGATCAGAGACCATGAATACAATCCTCCTGTGAAGGCTGAAGTCCCTAAGACGAAGTACCTGAATAAAGGTAACTTTGGAGAGAACTAGATTCTCTTCAGAAAAATCACTTGTAAAAAATAAACTTTTAAATTTCTCATAGTTATATTAAAGTATTGAACCCCAAACTACAAAAATAAAATTGAAAATTTTAGATAGATATATGGTGGTAAGATTGGTCTTCCAATTCTGAGACTGCTATAATTACGATGACACAAAGCAAATGAGCATGGCATGACAGTCCAGTATCCTCAATATTCTTGAGAACTGGGATTCGTGCCATGAGAGGAGATACAATGTATGATAGAAGAGTTAAGTAAAAACCCTAAAGTCCTAAAGGGGTACGAAGAGACTTTTTTTAGTGATGGAAATGTTCTATATTGTCATTATGGTAGTGGATACAAATTTCTCAAAACCTGTATTTGTACCTTTAAAATAGGTCAATTTATTGTACGTAAATTATATATTAACAAAGTTGATTAAAAAACACCCACGTATTGCAATCCTGAATTCGAATTGAAAATATCAGTGTGGCCTTAGCTGGTTTGGCTCAGTGGATAGAGCACTGGCCTGCGGACCAAAGGGTCCTGGGTTTGATTCCAGTCACATACTGTGGTTGCAGGCTCCTCTCTAGCCCTGGCCCTGGTTGGGGCACGTACAGGAGGCAACCAATCGAGGTGTTTCTCTCACATCGATATTTCTCTCTGTCTTTCCCTCCCTCTTCAATTCTCTCTAAAAAAATCAATGGAAAAATATCCTCAGGTGAGAATTAAAAAAAAAAAAAAAAGAAAGAAAATATCAGTGTGAATTCATTATGAATTTTTTAATTTCTGGGGAAATACACATACACACAGATATGTTTGCTAGCTCTAAACACTGAAAAGGCATCCAATTTAGCATCCAAAAGATTAAAGGTGATGAATCCAATATTTATCCCAAACCTTTTCCACACCACTAAGCAAACAGTAGATGAAACATTTTCCTTTACAGAATTATTAGAGGCCCGGTACACAAGATTCATGCACTTGGAGGGTCCCTCAGCCCGGCCTGGTGCCCTCTCTCAGTCCGGGAGCCCTCAGAGGATGTCCGACTGATGGCTTAGGCCCGCTCCCCTTAGCGCTGCCACGAAAGCGGAAGAGGCTCCTGCCACCGCTGCTACACTTGCCAACCATGAGCCTGGATTAGGGCTTCTGACTGAGCGGCGCTCCCCCTGTGGGAGCGCACTGACTACCAGGGGGCAGCTCCTGCATTGAGTGTATGCCCCCTGGTGGTCAGTGCATGTCAGAGTGACCTGTTGTTCTGCCGTTCGATCAATTTGCATATTAGCCTTTTATTATATAGGGTAGGATTCTAGTCAACAAAAGAAGAAGACAGAATCAGAATATCACCACTTTGCCATCTCTAAATAACTGACTGATCTAGGCATTGATCAATGACTGCTAGCATCCCCTCAAAAGAAACAACCAGACATTACTGACTCTTGATGGGAGAATACAACAACCTAAATAATCTGGCTACAAAAATTGAAGTTAAAAGCTGATCAAGCCTCTGGATTCAATTTCCACTCTAGAGGAACAGGTTAAATAAACTACATCCTGGGGATGTAATAAAATCCAAACAGTAAAAAACCCAGTAATCATTCAATTCTGAGAGAGAGAATGAACCTATAGGATAAGAGAGCTAACAACAATTTCAATAAATTAATATGACACCCAAATTAAAAAACACAAATATTTATTACACCAATATTGAAATTTATACATTCTTAGCTGATGATATATACTTGGTTAAAAAGTCTTTTACTTTGGATATATGCATCATTTCCTTCATAGTGGTGTCTCTACTTCTCAGATGTATTAATCCATTCTCCAAAGTAGCATCAGTAATCAAAACTGTGAAGAGGATACTCATTTCATCATATCTAAGAAAAAAGGTAGTGAAACAAAATACATGCACACAAACATAAATTGTAAATGCACCACATTAGCAGCTTTAATTACTTTAGAACTCATGCCACTTTCAGGGTCATGAAATTCAAAGCAGGGCTGGAGGGCTAGACCAAAACCACTTTTTTCAAGTTTCTGAATCGCATTCAAAGTAAAACTTTCAGAAAGTTTCTGACTTATTGTAATAGCTGAAAAGTCATAAAAAGAAAAGAAAATCTGAAATAATCAAAATACTATTTGGGGTGATATTATGGGTAAACCTCAGAATAACCTCCACCTTTTGGTACTTTAATGCAGTCCAAGAAAATTATTTCAGATGAAAGTCTCTTATAATGTTACCATAATAAAAGTCCAGTGCACAATATATCATACCAAAATCATGCTTGATATGTAACTTTGTAGGCTAACAGCTTTTTAGCCAGTTATACTGTCTCACTGTTTCTTTGCTTTGTTGAACTCTTATCAACATTATCTTATTTATCTATTTACTTGTTTATTGTCTATTTATCCCACTAGAATATAAGCTGCATAAGGACAGGAATCTTCTCTGCCTTTTTTACTGCTATATCAAAGTACAGAAAACATACTAGGTGCTTAATAAATATTTGGATAAAAATATCCTAAAACAATAAAGCCTTTACTGTATCAAGAACAACTATAACTGATAATGTCCACATGACTCAAAGGATATGATTTTATCCTTTAACAGAGAGGACTGGAAAGTTTAAATACCATTTCTTTATTTTGGTTTACCTTACCCATAGTAACCTACTTTTCTTTTTACATCATCTGAAAGGTATATTTTAACCAGTTATTAGAGAACTAAGGAGCAAAACACAAAGTCTGACAACTTTTCACCCAAAAGATATGTATTCAACACAAAAAGCTACATAACAAAATAAACCCAGAGGAAAGAATGAATTCCTTTATTAAAAAACAGAAGTTTTAAAACTAGAGACAGGAAGGTAAATTAGGAGATTACTTCAATAATCCAGGCAAGAGATATTGGTGACGTTCACTTGGTTAGTAGCAGTGAAGATGGAGAGATGTGGATGTGAAATGTATTTAACAAGCAGGGGGACAACATTTAGTGACAAAATGAATGTGGAGAATAGGAAGAGGGAGGAGCTAAGGATGACACCCGGGTTTTAATCTTGAGTGACCAGGTAAACAGAGGTGCCAATCACTGAGACTAGTTTTCTGTCCTCTGGGATGGAATTATTTTCCACTCAGCCTCAAAATAAACTACAACACCAGTAAGGAAAAGGCACTCGATTCAATAAATGCATCCAATGTACATAATTCCAATCCTGATAAGTTGATAAACTCAGGTATACATACTTCATCACATTAAGTCTTGAAGATGCACATAGTATGTACTCAAGTATGCCTGATGAAGAGTGTTTCCTGCTGTAGCAATTAACTATGGACATGTGGTTCTGTAAATGGAAGAATTAGGAATACTTTCAAGTTACATTATATAAAGATATATTTAGAAGGGAGATCTGTTACTCATAAAATAAAAAAGGAACATCTAAAAAAAACAACTCTGAAAAAAATACTGTTTTATCGAAAGGAAGACAATTCTTACTTTGAATAAAGTTGTTCCACTGAGGATTGTGCAGTTTCCAAATAACCAGGCCACACAGAAATTCCACTTTCTAGTAATTCATTAAACAGCCCTTGACAAACCTGGAAAAAAAAATTCAAACATGAAAGAAATAAAAGTAGCTAGAGTGATTACTCTATTTTTTTGAAACCACAAGTCACCTTTTTCAATCTTAAAAATGGGCATAAATTCCCTTAATTATGTGATAATATTGCTTATAATTTATATGTTGTACACTTAAAAATTGTATACTTTCTCTGAAAATAAAGAAATTAAGCTCTGCAAAGCTGAATATTAAATGCAAGTCTTCTGAGAGAAAATTTTATACCAAATATAAGAATTTTTATCATCATTATCATTCAAAACACAAATAAAACCAAAATAGGTTTTATCAGAGAAAAACGTAAGTCCAAAGGGCTACCGATGTCCACTCTAAACTCATCTGAGTTGAGAAACTGAGCCTGAAGGGTTTACTATCATGTCAGGAAGAGAAGAAAGAGCCAGGAGAGGAAACTACGGAGAAGCCACCAAAGAAGTATGAGGACAACTTCGAGAGTAGTATTCTTGGAGCAAACTAAAGAAAATGCCTCGAAAAGAAAAGATGATTGATTAGTTACAGTGGAATGCTGAAGACAAAAGCCTGACTGGAAATACAGATGTAATAATGAGTCAATGACATAGTAAATTTACTGTTTTCTTAACAAGCAACGGTGAAGCAAAATGAAGCAAAATTTTAAACGCCCCTGCCCTGGCCAGTGTTTTTTAGCGGTTGGAGTGTCGGCCAACCACCCAAAGGTCTCCTGTTCAATTTCTGGTCAAAGGCATATACCTGGGTTGCGGGTTCGGGAGGCAACCAGTCAATGTGTCTCCCTCACATCAATGTTTCTCTCCTTCTTCATCTTCCTCCCTCCCTCCCTTCCTCTCTCCCGTTCCCCCTCCCTGAAAAAACAATGGAAAAAAATATCCTCCGGTGAGGATTAACAAAAAACACACACAAAAATAAGTGGTTTGTTTTGTACACACCCTTAACAATCTAGAACTAAGATATTATAGAGTGGGATTTCTCCCATTCAGCTCTGCTGACATAATATGTTTAGAAGCATCCCTGGCCTCCATTAGATCGATTCCCGCAGCACCCCTTCCCCATTGTGACAACCAAAAGTGTCCTACTTGAAGAAAAATAATTTTTTAAAAAGTAGATGAATCAATAAAATTCTAAATGGCAAACTCCTCATTTACTTGAAATAATGGTTATAATTAAAACCATGACATCAGAACTCATTTAACCCACCTGTCTTAGTTCCACTGTTGGGCCTTTTCCCATATCCAAAGCAACCTTAATAGGGGCTAGACAAGGGTGAAGCTTAAGTACCTAAAGCAAATGAAAGGGGTGGGAGAACAATACATCTTATGTAAGTAAAATACAACCACTAACAAACATGGGCTTCTTAAACAGTAACATTTTCTGTGTGAAAATGGAAGCTAGCTGGGGCCGTACAAAATCCTGTAACGATGTCTTCAGTTGTGTATATCCAGCTGCTTGTGGATTTCTCCAGATGTTCTGCAGAAATGAGTCCACCTATAACTCTCCTATTTCCTGACAACTCTATTTTTTGTCAGTCAAAATGCCTCCTGGCATCCTTGTTTTCCCACTCAGCTGGGGCCATATGAACTTACCACTTAGAAAGAGTGGAGGTGGGAAGAAATGATCAGTTTCAGGATATATTTTGAAGGCAAAGTCAAATAGGTTTTGCCGATGGTTTGATGTGGGGTATAAGAGAAAGGATCCACCTTGTTTGTATGCTACAGACACCCTATAACTCCCATCCCCCAGAGCAGTTCTATATCTGACTTTCTCTATGGCCATAGGTTTATGCTACAGACACCCTATAACTCCCATCCCCCAGAGCAGTTCTATATCTGACTTTCTCTATGGCCATAGGTTAACTGAGCACTGCATAATCAATCACTTAACTCCACAGAGTGGTGCTACAAACTCACAGTTTCCAAATCCAGCTGAGCACTCAACATGTTAAAACTTTGATTTGGGACAGCTGCCTTTCACATTCAAGGGGAATATGACTATTCTAAACTGTTGCCACTTAAATCATTGACTCCCCAAATTTTACTCTTTAGTAATTTCTTTCCTTTCCTACATAGTAATTTCTTTCCTTTCCTATAGCATTAATTCCTTCTGCCTCTTGATTTTCAGTCCGACCCCTCCTCCCCCACCAAAAAATTGTTTGTCCTAAAATAAGCTATTCCCTTAACCCATCCCATATCTAATCCCTATGATCCAGTGATCAGCCCCTCGGAATCAGACCAGAAGCAGAGGTCAATACCACAGTTTTGACCTGTCTGTCTTATTTACTCTTACTTAACCCTCAGCTTCTGAGGCAAATGGAAGCTATCAATGGAAAAAGGCTTAGAGGCTAAAAATCAGATAGCTGTCTAGCTCCCTAAGATGAGACAGAAATGCCTTAGGAACGTCTTGTTCTATTCTGTGAGCACCTGCTTATTATTCCTGCAGCCAGATTCTAAAACAAACTGAAAAATACTCAAATTACTTGCACTAAAATAAAATTATTTTTCAGACTTTATGTTAGAAACTAAGCACACTAACATTAAAAAAAGGAGGGAAACATGTATTTTTTTGTTTCCCAAGTCTATCTCTGAAATATCAAAAGCACCTTTCTATGAAGATTTTTCTTTCTTGTAAAGGAGTTCTCTGTTAGCTGGAAAGAATCGTAGAGGTAAGCCAGCATGCCTCGGTCGAGATCTCCATTTATAGATAAAACAGAAGGAACCACATTCTTTCGTCCATCTCGGCCCTTCACAGAAAAGTAGAACAAAAACAAAGTATCATTTAGCAGAACTATCTTTTAAAATTACATATTTCAGACTTATAAAATCTGAACATAAACTGACCAATAAATCTAGAAGAAATGATAAAATTATTAAAAAATCACCATTTGGCCTTGACCGGTTTGGCTCAGTGGATGGAGCATCGACTTACGGACTGAAGGGTCCTGGGTTCGATTCCGGTCAAGGGCATGTACCTTGGTTGCGGGCACATCCCCAGTGGGAGGTGTGTAGGAAGCAGCTGATTGATGTTTCTCTCCCATCAATATTTCTGACTCTCTATCCCTCTCCCTTCCTCTCTGTAAAAAAATCAGTAAAACATATTTAAAAAAGTAAAATAAAATAAAAATCACCATTTGGCAACCCTTTGTGGTAATAATTGATTTGGGCAAGAATCATCAATGGAAGCTGCAACTGGTAGGTCAAAATTTTGTGAAAAGCAAATAGTCTTTAAGTATCTGCCCAAAAAAGACTTATTAATTACTCATCAATTAATAAATACAACTTTACATTGGAGAAACTCAGCATGTATAGCAAATCTAGCAACATGTTAACCAAGTGATAAAAGTTAATATCGCCATTAACCAATTTATATCACAAGCCTCCTGTGATTATAATGAGTGGGCGGTACCATTTCTGTGGCTGAGGAAATATGAAAGAAACTCAAACTAAGGAACATCCTACAAAGGAACTGGCCTGTACTCTTCAAAAACATCAAGATTATGAAAGACAAGGAAAGACACAAGGAATTGTTCATTTGAAAGAGACTATAAGGATACACAACAACTGCATGAAGTATGTGACTAGATAAGGTCTAGAACCTATAAAGAGCATACTGGAGGAAGCGGTTACATTTGAAGGGTTCTCTGATTGGATGGTAATCCTGGATTACTCTTACTTTCCTCATTTTGATGGTTGCATTGTGGTTATGTAGGTGAGTGTCCTTCCACTCGAGAAATACATACTGAAGTATTAAGAGGTCATGTGCACATGTCTGCAGCTTACTAGTATTTTCATTCAAATGGCCCAAAAATGATCACAGAGAATCTGGGTAAAGGATACATTAGGAGTTCCAGGTAAACATACATGTAATTGAGACACATTTCCAGGATACATGTGTAAAAGTTCCTGATCTCCTAGATTCCACAGGGTTTCTATTGGCTCCTTTCCCCAGGGAAAATTGTAGTAAAGTTTGTTTCCTTTTCGTCCCTCTTCATCCTGACAGTCACTGCTGCTGAAGTTAGACGGACTCACAGCAAACTGAAAAAGAAAGTTTGTCTATTAACTTATTAAAATAAGTGTTGAAAAGTAAGTTGCCTAAGGCTATTATGCAGCAGCTGAATAAAATGGTCAAGCCCAAATCAAAACTACAGAGAAAAACTGTTGATGATCAAATAAATAAATATCCTAATTAATTAAGAGGGGAAGGCAACCAAGAACTGAGAAGAAGAAGTATCACATACCATACTTATCCTTTTGTAAAGAGCTTGATTGTTTGTGATTATTCCACTTAATTTAGGTTGGTGTTTGGGGATTTTAAGAGTTGGAGAAATGGGGAGACAGAAATGCTTACTTCAACTCTTTCGTCTTCAGCATATACTAAAACTTGATTACAGATTATAGAACCATTTTGACTAATATGGAGAGTTCGTGGAGATAGGGAACAAAAGTTAAAGCCGTAAGAGTGGACAAGGGTCAAATTCATACCAGCCAGGAATACCAGGTGAGGAATGTGAACTTTACCTTGACTGTAAAAGCTTATCAATAAAGGCTTCTGAGCAGGAGAGAAATATTAACAAATGTCTTTACCAAAGTAACTTTGTTAGATGGAACAATGAAAATCAATAGAGTGTTTTATTCGTATTTGTTGATTTAATATAGTTGTATCTTATAAATATAACATAGCTCCATCAAAAATTTTCATTTATTAAAGAGAAATGTTACCTCTGACCCGTTAAGACAACATAGTTATGCTGTCGTACCTTTCTCCACCACAGGAGTCGGTGACGTAACCAGAAATCAAGCCACTGGCTGGCAGTTCTTGCTGAAGTAAACCATACCAGTGAAGCTTCTGTCGTCTCACCAATTCTTTGAATATCAGAAATATCAAATAGTTACTTATTTGAAAATTATATAATCTATCTCAAAGTGAAAATGACTGGTTCTTGACTATTTAAACACAAGCCATTTTTCTGTACCTTTTAACGCCATTAGGTGTCTGCTTAGTATCAGAAGCAGAATGAAAACACACTCCAATCTGAGCAAGGCCATAAGGCAGCCTCTTGTTTACCAGATCCAGGCAATTAACATAGTGCTCCAAGGCACCTGTCAAAAGGTAAATCAATCATCATATAAATCTATTCTATAAACCCAAATCATTTTGGTCAATTCACAGACAAATTAGTAATATATTAATGCTAACACAACAGCACAAGTAGCATGGAGCTATTTATTAAGGCAGATCTTAATTACCACTTAATTTTAGGTAGCTTTCCCCCAACTTTTCAGTTTGAAGATTTTCAAATCTACAAGGAAGTTGAAATAGTACAAGAAACAAATATCTGTAAACCTTTTACCAGCATTCACCAATTATCAACATTTTGCCACACTTTTTTTGTTCACCCCAAAAACATTTCAGCATTCATCTCCTAATTTTCTGTTACCATAAAATTTATACCATAAAATTAATCATAATACCATAATTTCATCTAACATATGGTCAATATCCTTATTTTGTCCAATTATCACCCAACATGTCATTTAGTGCTGTTCTCTTTCTCCCGGAGGTTCAAACACCATTTTGACCAGGTCTCTTTAATCGCTTTGAATCTTGAACATTTCCCCTGACTCCTCCCTCTCTAACTTTGCTTTTAATGACATTGACTTTTGAGTCCAAGCCAATCATAGATTATCTCACATTAGAGATTTGTCTGATTGCTTCCTTATGATTTAATTTGGGTTATTTTTAGCAGAAATAATACTACAGTCGATGTGAATGTCTTAGTGCATTGTAACAGGAGGAACAAAATATCAAATTATCCTATTAATGAAACAAATTTGATTACCTGATTAAGGTAATCCATTTCCTAACAATACCTTGCTCCACCATAATCTTCCACTTATATTTTAGAATCCACTGATGATCCTTGCTTGAATCAATTATACCTTTGGGGATCATAAAATCATAGCATGGTGATTTTTCTAATCAATCTTTCCTTCTACATTTATTGCAGTTTCTGTACTAGTAAAAACATAAATTTTCTCCACTTTTCCCTCCAACAGCAGCCTCAATTATTTACTTCTTTCATTAACACTATGGTTTAAATTTTTCTTTAACATGTTATGACCCATTACCACCAATATTTAATGTTCAATTCGTCTCAAATTTAGCCAGTGGGAGTCTCCTTCAAGCCAACATCTGTGTCTTTTTGACAAGTCTTCAAGTAATTCATTGCTTTCTAGCACCATAAAATGTCCCAAACTCACCTTGTACTTTCCCTGCCCCGGACCTGGAATCAGCCATTTCTCCAAGCACTGGTTTATTTCAGAAACCAAATGTTGGGTACTAGGTGTACTCATTGCTATTGTCATTGCTTCTAGGTCCTTTCAATGAAGAAGGTTAGGAAAATTTTTTTCTTTAAATCCTGAGTTCATACTGATATTGCCAATTCAAATTTAGCATTACAAAATTTATTCTTGCCTTTTTTGTATTTTTCTTTTATATTTGCATATTTTCTATTACTGAGAAAATCTTGGTTTCTAATAACATTAATCTATTTGCTTTATCCTATAATATATATGAAATAGCCTCAGAGTTATTCCAACATTCCTACTTAGAGTAAACCTAAGTTCAAAATTTCTTTGTAGTTGTCTATGCTAGTTATATAAAAGTTATATCCCAATAAATGACAGGAATATGTTCAAAAGTTACTTGAGATTCCCACTAGCTTGGTGATAGCTGGTCCAGAAACTTAAAAAAAAAAAATCTGTTTAACAACACGGGAGAACGCTGTAGCTGGTTTGGCTCAGGGGCTAGAGCGTTGGCCTGTGGATTGAAGGGTACCGGGCTGGATTCCAGTCAAGGGCACAATATATATATATTTTTAAAGACACAGGAGAACTATCAAGGCAATAAGGACTTGAGGGTCCAAATTTTGGAGAAAAGGAAAGAGCATAGAGAATCCAACATTCAGTGCCACTTTTCCAATTTTCAAGTAGTAGAGCTGAGGAGAGCTTCCTGACATTTTATGTGATTGGAAAGTACAAAAATTATAGTTCCTGCCCTAGCCGGTTTGGCTCAGTGGATAGAGCGTTGGCCTGTGAACTGAAGGGTCTCGCGTTTGATTCTGGTCAAGGGCACATGCCCAAGTTGTGGGCTTGATCCCAGTAGAGGGTGTGCAGGAGGCAGCCAATCAATGATTCTCCCTAATCATTGATGTTTCTATCTCTCTCTCCCTCTCCCTTCCTCTCTGAAATACACACACACACACACACACACATCCTATATAATAAAAGGGTAATATGCAAATTGACCAAATGGTGGAAATACCGGTCGCTATGATACGCACTGACCACTAGGAGGCAGACGCTCAATGCAGGAAGTGCCCCTTGGTGGTCAGTGCACTCCCACAGGGGGAGCTCTGCTCAGCCAGAACCAGGCTCACAGCTGGTGAGCGCAGCTGAGGTGGCAGGAGCCTCTCCCATCTCTGCAGCAGCACTAAGGACCCCTAAGCCGAGGATCAGGCCTAAGCCGGTAAGTGGACATCCCGCAAGGGGTCCTGGACTGCGAGAGAGTGCAGGCTAGGCTGAGAACCCATGCCCCGGTGCATGAATGTCCCGCACTGGGCCTCTAGTATATATACAAAATTATAGTTCCTGGTTCATCAAGGAGGGGCCCTGGTAAATAGCCCCACCTTTCACTAGGGACACTACATACACTCTAGGGCAGTGGTTCTCAACCTTTTTAATGCCGGGACCCTTTAATACAGTTCCTCATGTTGTGGTGACCCCCAACCATAAAATTATTTTTGTTGCTACTTCATAACTGTAATTTTGCTACTGTTATGAATCGTAATGTAAATATCTTTGTTTTCCGATGGTCTCTTAGGCGACCCTGCTAGCGGTTCCCCACCCTTTGGGTCCGACTCACAGGTTGAGAACCACTGCTGTAGAGCCTAAGACCATCGGAAAACATAGATATTTACATTACGATTCATTAACAGTAGCAAAATTACAGTTATGAAGTAGCAACAAAAATAATTTTATGGTTGGGGGTCACCACAACATGAGGAACTGTATTAAAGGGTCCCGGCATTAAAAAGGTTGAGAACCACTGCTCTAAGGGTAGAGATGACTGAAAAGACAGAAGCTCAGCCTCCAAATAAACTTAATCCTGGATTGTTAAGAAGATACGCTCCCACTCTAGCTGTTTGGGAAAAGCAAAAGTAAATCCTTCCAGAAGGAAGAAAACACCACTCAAAGCCTCACTTTATCTCTACAATTTTTCACAACTTACCTAGAACAGTGGTCAGCAAACTCATTTGTCAACAGAGGGACAAACCACAGCTCGAAAGCCGCATGTGGCTTGCGAGCTGCGGTTTGCCGACCACTGACCTAGAATATCAGGAAAGTACAAATGACCAAAAGCCCAGAGAAAAACAGATAGTAGAAACAGATACATGTGAGTTACTGGACATGGACTTTAAAATGGGATTGTGTTTAACTAAAATATGTGTAATTATCACAACAGGCAGAAGAGAATGAGTAAAAATATTTGAAGATATAATGGCCAAGAATTTTAAAATACTAATCATAAAGAAAGGAAGGGTGCCCAGCTGGTGTGACTCAGTGGTTGAGCATCAACCTTTGAACCAGAAGGTAAAGGTTCAATTCCTGGTCAGGGCACATGCACAGGGCAATTTCAGGGTTGCGGGCTGGATCCCCAGTGGGGGACATGCAGGAGGCAGCAGATCAATGATTCTCTCTCATCACTGATGTTTCTATCTCTCTCTACCCCTCTCTGAAATCAATATATTAAAACAAAACAAAACAAAAAAAGGAAAGAAAGGTTATTGGAAATAGAAAGCAATGGCAAACCAGGTGTCTCTAAACTAAAAACACTAGATTACCAAAGGATTTGGCAAATAGATGGATTAAGTTTCCTATAGGCAACAAAAAGTCTGGCACAACATAGATGCTTTGATGGATGGGCATCTAAGAGAGCTAAGTTTCATTTTCTAATAAGGAAGAAAAGATTGATTTGTTTTGGGACATGGTAATGAGCAGTGGTTTAACTCCCCCAAAGTAAAACCATCATGGAATAAAATAATGTAAATAAAAATTATCACACTTATTCATTTGTTTCCATTTGATTTATTCCCTTAAGGAAATCTTTAACAATTTATAATTTAGGTACTGATTTTCAGAGAACCATGGACATTGGTTATCTTAAATTACTTTATAGTACCACTTAATGAAAAATGGCAAGGATAGCATTTTGCAAAGATGAGAAGCTGTGGCTGCAAGTTGGTCCTATAAAGAACCTGAGTTGTTTTGTTTTCAGCATCTCCGCAATCATGTTCTATTTGACTTTAAAGGCAAATGGTCCCCTATAAGTTTGTTTATCCACTCAAAAATCACTTATAAAGCTTGATTAGTCCTATTTTGCCTATATGACTCTTAAAACAAGATTGTAGATCAGAAAAACCAGGGAAGGGCATTTTCTTTTTGCTCTAGAAAAATGATGTTGGTTTTGTGTAAAACTGAAGGGTGACTGGAAGTATTTACAAGCATTTTAGTAACGATGAACAAATGATTGAAATACAGGCTTTAATTTAGCCCAATTCTAGGGCTGCTCAATTAACTCTAAAATTATAAGGGTTGCTCTGTGAAATGGAGAGCATTACCAGGTTGGTCCTTCGGTCAGATTCTTTAAGTAACAGTAAGGATTACATGGACCAGTTTTCTCCAGCGCAGAAGCACTGTCAACACACCCAACTACTTCAAAAAGTTGAGAACCACGTAACTTCCTTTTCACGTGAGTGCAGGGCCAGTTGCAATTCGCGGAATCGCGCGAGATTGCCTTTCCACCCAATACCTATTTTGAAGCATGAAATCATGAAGCATACCGTGAAGAAGGTTCTCCCGTAGTTTCCCAGAAGTTTTTAATAAATTCTCAAGAAATGCTACTAGCTGTTCCTTAGTCAGTTCTTTGTCTTGCAGGATTTCGCGTAGAGTTTCTGCGGCAACTAACCTGAAGGCATTGTCCCCGGGCAGCGAAGGGCCCGATTCATGGTGGAGGGCGTCTACCGGAAAGACCTGTTCCCTGAACACCACGGAAGACCACCATTCTGCCACCAGGTTCTTCCGCAACTCTAAGCCCAAGGGGCCAAAGCCGGCGTGGCACCCGCTCAGGAGAGAATCTCGGCTAACCTGCCGCTGGGTGCCACTGAGGAAATGCCTTCTCTGACAGATCTCTACCAGCGTTTCGCTCCCCTCTCCAGACTCTGGGGCTTCTCTTGGTTCGCTCCCCCCGGGCAGTTCCGCGTGCGACCTCGGGGGCCCTGCAAGGAGGCTACTCCCTTCCGTCAACGGCTCTGGCTGGCCCCCATCTACTCGACCCCCAAAACCAGATAACAGGCATCTGCAGACTTTCTGGCAGGCCCTGACAGCTGCCCCACAGCGCATCTCCCTGGGGAGTTGAAGCACACAGTCTATTAGCTGGCAACCCCTACAAACAGCCGCAACCCTAAGAACCCGGAAACCAACTTCGCAGCAGCGTCGGAAGTGAGCTTGCGTGCAGCTGGCACCGCCCACGGAAGCGCGTCAGGGTCCCGGCAGTGGCCGCCCAGGGCCTACCTCGCTCGCCCAGGCACAGGCCCTCCTCACCTTGTCAAGCCTGGTCCGCCAGCCATTGTTTTCATCTGTCCTCATCAGCAGGTAAAGGGCATTCCCATCTACTTTTCACTATCGTGCGGTAATCGCTGCTGCATCAGCTTCACTTTCCTTCTCCATTCTCTTGCGTATCAGACGTGAAATACTTATGTTCTCCAGATCACCTCAATCATAAGTGCTAACGAAAATAAACTTTGGTTCCCTTTTTGGTTCTCCAGATCACCTCAATCATAAGTGCTAACGAAAATAAACTTTGGTTCCCTTTTTGGTGGTTTAGAACCCAGATCTTCCAAATGCACCACCAGGGTGCCTACCTTCTTTCCTGGATGTGAATGGGGTTGTAACTGGGAAGAGATAGGGTCACTTTACTGTCTCAAGGAGCAGTGCGGGGCCCACCCATCTGCACCACTTGGGAACCTTAACCTGAGGGACTCAGCAATGTTTTAAATAAGCCCTGCATGTGAATGTATTTGTACAACTGAGAACCAATAGTAAGTTGCTCTACCAGAGGTTCCTTTTAGGGTTTCATCAAAACATGCAATAAAACTTGACAACCCAGGATTGCGTAGCAGGCCTGTTAATTTAAAAAATCTCCATTTTAAAAGTAAAAGCCCTAAGAAAATTGCCCAGAAAGTGTAAAAAATGAAAATGGTTCATCCCCAAACCCATGATTCCTGTCTTCCAGGTTCCCTTCAAGTTTGTTTAACCTTGAAAAATTAACTCAGGTGAAAATGAACTACTAGATTCCACTGGGGCAGTTTTCGGAGGAGGGTAATAGCTTAGCAACTAACGGTAATATAGAACAGCTAGAATTTTTCTTCACAATTGTGTTGTAGGACCACCTCAGAAAAATCATTCCATACAGCAAGTGTTTGTTTATAAAAAGAGAAACTAGAAAATGGAGACAATTGCTAGAAAGCAATTACATTAACTGCAAAGCTGGGCACTATTAATGTACATTTCCCACACTCAAGAAAATGAACCAGAGAAGCCTACACGCAAATAAATCAGAGAGAGAATGGGGAGAAAAAAAAAACACATTTATTAAAGACAACCACAGGCTGGACACAACACACATGCTAAAAAGTGGACTGTCTTTTAAAACTTAATTCAAAGGTAAATAGATAAATGTTTCCCACAGCCCCACAATCATTTCAATTAAGTGTTTACAAATTTAAAGGCCCACATTAGACATTGAACAGTAAAATATGTGATACTCCAACCTACCCCAAAAACTTATGAGTTGTCATTATGAATTTGACCTATCATGCTATTGAAAACTGTTAGAGGTTGATCAGTTTTCAATGTATTAGTCCTAAAAATACCACTCCCCCCCTCCAAATCTATTTCAAGGATAAGGCATTAACACCAATTAAAGCCTCAGTTTAATAATCAATTTAAATCAATTTAAAAAAAAAAATGTCTTAAGACTTCTCTCCTGGCAAGAACATATATACCACTTTCTGGGTAGACAATCAGACCTACTTCTATAGCCATTATTGAAATAAAGTATTAAGGAATATTTGTGAGCTAAAGCTAGTTCCTGATTCTTTCTAGCAATAAACCCATGTTGACACTAATAAGACTTGTACTATAGTCACTGTGCTTTTGGTTATGTTACTTCCCCTCTTGGTTAACCATTAACTTTGATGAGGATTTTTTGTGTGTGTTCAAAAGATGAATAGACCTTAGTTTTGAAGTGCTGTAGAGAGTTCCCTGGATTATTGGAAAGACATTCAATGATCCCCAGTGTGACTGCAATTAAGAGTCCCTGGGAGCCTGTGAAGACTAGAATCTGCACTAAGTAAACAAATTAAAACAGCTCCTGCCAACCGTATCTTTAAAGATGTAGTCTTAGCTTTGCTCAACATTCCAGTAATTCACAATAGACAAGAGCATGAATATAATCTTCGAAAATGCAAGTTTTTGGAGCTATTAAATTATAAATTTTGCAAAAGGAACGAAGTCATCCATGTTCCCACACTAACCAGTTTGAAGGTGGGGCTATACAGTTGATTTCCTATCTACTTTCTTATTTCACCATTCTAAATGACTCACCTTATTATGTTGGGAGGTACTGACAGAAAGCCATTACGCAATTTAGCCTAGAATTATAAATTAACCTAAATCTCACTTTAATTCTTGCAATATAAATAGATCACTGCAAAGGCCTTCTGATCTCCCCACTTCCCAAAACTAAATTATAGAAAGCAGTTTAGTTTTTGATTAAAAGAAAAAAACAAAAACAAATAAAAAAACACACAAAACGGACCACACCTAAGCAGTTTTACATGACATTATATATGTAAAATAAAGTACAATTTCCACTTAATTCAGTCTTCAAATATTTTTTATTGGAAGGCCATGCATTGCCTTCATTCATTGTATTTCAAATCACTGTACATTTACTTTGTGAAAACACTGCCTGCATTTTCTAGTACAAAAAAAACCTAAAAATTGTTTCAGGAATGTAGAGAAATATCCAACTTAAATAGCGAAAAAGTGCACCATAATTACTGCTGCACTGCAGTCATTTCTGCATTTCCCATGTTTCTTAAATAACTATCTTGTCTGATAACACACAATATAAAGAGCAATTATGAAAAACAGACATTTACATATACTTCTAAAGTCTTATTGAGAATATCCTGTTGGCATTGGATAACCAATCATAGGTGCAGCTGCAGTAGCAGGATATGCATATGCCTGTTGGTTCATACCATTGTGCATATTTGGAACATTACTTCCATATTGCTGAGTGCTATCATAACCATTCTGGTAAGTCCCTGTTGGATTACCAGTCCTAAAACTGGTCTGTATACCAGCAGACACAAAATTACTTCCAAAGCTCCCATTGGTGTAATTTGTAGCACTGTAAACACCATTCTGGGTCTTTGCCCCAAAATCTCTCTTAAGCAGACTAGAGTAACCTCTGTCATAATTTTCCCTGTCTCTAAAGGTATTAAATCCACCCCTTTTGCCTGCAGAATATCTGTCCCGACGGTCATCCTTCATGCCTCCTCTACCCCTGGAACGACCTGTTAAGAAAAAACAATTGCAAGCTGATTATTTCTGTGGCATAAATCATTTCTAACACAGAAGGAACTAGGTACCTCTCACTATAGATGAGGATCACTTTCTCAACTTGTGTCACACCCATTTCATTCATCTGCCAATCCCTTTTAAAAATGGGTTTGTAGACAATTATGAAACCTAAAACCACCAACATTTATTTAATGATTTGTCTTACCTGAACCTCTGTCTTCAACCAACTGAAGCAACTTGGGATTAATTGCTTGATTAGCTTCACGAAGCACAGAGATAAGGTCGCTCACTTGCTTTATATTATTAGGTGTAAAGAAAGTGTATGCTGTGCCCGTTTTGGTACTGCGAGCAGTTCTTCCAATTCGATGAATATAATCCTCTGAGGAGTTAGGGTAGTCATAATTGATGACAAATTTCACATCTTCCACATCTGTAAAGTGTTGCAGTGTGGCAAAATAGCAATGTATAGAGTTTTGCACACCACAACAGCCAGACCAAAAATAAAAAGTTAGACATTTGTATTCCCAAGAAGGTACGGGCTGCAAAAAATAGTTAAAATGGTTATCCGTTCCCTGTAGGAATACCATTGAGGTTGGGGAGGAAAAAAGAGGGGGAGGGGGAAGCACACTTCATCTGTGTTATTGCCCACCCAATGATAGAACCTGTCAAAAGGATGTGTATTCCCTATCACATTCCCAAATCAGCAAGTCCCCGTATAGGTCATCAAGTGACATCTGAATGCTTCTGTGCAGTAGGGCCACTTAAAAGGTTCACAGCAACCTCTTCATGTGCTCATTTTTAGGACCTTTAAACAAAAATGTACATGGTCCTTTGCATTACACACTTATCAGAAGTTCAAAATTCTGGCCACACTGCTTGTCTTGCCAAGACCTTACAACTGCAGCTGCAAGAAAAACATACCTGTCCCCAAAAAGTTGTTTTTATGCACTGTGTCTCGTCTAGGCAAGCACTTCCAAGAAGCCAGGATTCACTTGAGAATGTCTCTCTCTCTGGCAGGTCTCGACATGACGACTACTGTGTAGGTGAGGGAGGAACTTTCAAAGCATTGTTTTATTTTCCCACTAAGTGTGGGAAGTTGTTCCTGCTCTAGAGGCTCATGTGCCAGTACTCACCAATTTGTAAAAGGCTTTTAGTACCTTTTAAAGCTGCTCTCTCCATTTCAAACTTGAACAAAAATGTCATTGAACATTGAAGTTTTGAAATATTTCTTCGACATTTCAGCAAACTCACTGAAACTCAAAGACTCACAGATCACAGTAAACAGTCTGAAACAATGCAGTACCATGGCAGTCATGCAAAGCATGGGACAGAAGAAATACCACGGCAGTGACTGTGAGGATAACTTCCATTTTTTTCCCCCGGAGAGAACAGTTTATGCGGCAGAGGTGGTATGTTCTGCCTTTTGAAGATTACTGGCACACTTTCAGTTTTTCACCTCTCTAATCGACTGGAAGCAGCCAGCCGATCACTAGTCCTCCATCCCCCTCGAGTCCTCCGATTGTCATGCCTAGGCCTTGCCACAAAGACTGCACCTTTATATGAAAAAAAACTTAGAAAAATGCAGAGGTTAAAGAAAGCAATAAACTTTCTTTAAAAATTGTATGGAGATCTTCCGGAAAACCAAGCCATGAACTCGAGTTTGTACTAACCTAGCCCTCTGGAAGCCACATCTGTAGCAATCAGAATAGGAGCTTTTCCATGTTTGAATTCTGCAAAACAAGGTATATATGATCACTAATCTAAGCAAAATCCTAGGTTGTGGGAGAGGATCTTCATTTGAAATACTTACCATTTAGAACCCAATCACGTTCCTGTTGACTCTTGTCACCATGAATACCCATGGCAGGCCACCTAAATTAGAGAGGTTATGTTAGTAGACTCGCATATAAAACCTGATAGATTTTAGTTTAACACCTAACCATTTTGGGGGTCACAGATCCCTCCAATTTCCCCTGAAATTAAGTTATGTAGTTTTACCTACAAGATGACTCTCATCCACAAAACTCAAATCTATCACTCCTAAGTTTGTCCTTCCCCTAAACTAAGCTCTAACACATCTGGCTCCAATGGAGGAAGTCCACATACCCGTCTCTCCTCATTTTTCTAGTAAGTTCATCACATCTCCTTTTGGTTTCAACAAAGACAATGGTTTTATTCTCCTTCTCACTCATGATCTCTTCCATCAGACGAATAAGTCTTGAAAGAAAGAAAAAAAAGATTGTCAATTTTAAAAGTCCATGGTGTGACCATAAATTTATCATCAATGTAAATGGCTACAAATAAAAAGGCAGACACCTGATTAATCACTTATCAGGCAATTATACCCCTTTGCCCTTAAACCACAGGACACCCTGGTTCCATTTCCTACAGGAATTCTATAGTGATAGCCAATTACCTGAATGAAGAGAGCAAGAATTTTTAGAAAGACTGACAGGCTAATTTTAAAACAACATATTCAGGTTACACCACCTGAAAGTCACTTTTAAGGTAACCTATAAAATAGGAACTGAATTTACACAGCAGTTGTTTTTGTTAAGACATAACTTACTTTTCATCCTTTTCTACATCATGACACACATCCACAATCTGAAGAATGTTGTGGTTTGCACTCAGTTCCAGTGCACCAATGTTTATATGAATATAGTCTTTCAGGAAATCTTCAGCAAGCTGTCTTACTTCTTTTGGCCAAGTTGCACTCCACATTAGGGTTTGCCTGTCAGGCTAAAGAATTTTGAATTAAAAAACACACACACACAAATCTTATATTCTAAGAATAAACTTAGAGCTAAGTTTGAAAAAATGTATGTATGGGCACTTACTCTTATCTGATCCACAATCTTTCTTATTTGGGGTTCGAAGCCCATATCAAGCATTCTATCTGCTTCATCAAGGACAAGGTAGGTGGTTCGTCTCAGATTTGTTTTTCCACACTCCAAAAAGTCAATCAGTCTTCCAGGTGTTGCAATGCAGATTTCCACACCTTCAATAAACACATAGACTAAGACATCTAGAACTTTCCATAGCATCAGTGACAAAAAGAATCTTTTGTTACGTACCTCTCTCCAAATCTCGTATTTGTGGTCCCTTGGGAGCACCACCATAGATGCAAGTAGACTTCAATCGGCATGCTCTACAGTATTCAGCAGCCACTTGCTGCACCTGCTGGGCCAGTTCCCGAGTTGGTGCCAGCACCAAGCACTAAAGAAAGAGGAACAAAAAAGTATTCAGCTTTTAGCAGAAACCTGAAGCCTACTTTTAAACTAATTATTATATCAACAGATGACAATATCCAACAAAAACAAGATTAGTATCTCTACATAAAATCACAAAAATTGTGTCTTTTGTTATATATTCTACAATATCTCCACACTGCACTTCTGGCTAAAAATTGAAAAAAATATACTTACAATAGGCCCATCACCTCTCTCTAGGAACGGCTGATGATTGATGTGGACAATGGCAGGCAGCAAATACTATTTAAGGGGTAACAGAGAACAGAAGGTATATTAGAAAATACTTTTGGTTTCTTTTTATTCCCAATCCATTCCCTCCAAACACCTCAAAAGTTCTCCAAACTTACAGACAATGTTTTCCCAGATCCAGTCTGTGCTACTCCAACCATATCCAATCCACTTAGGGCAACTGGCCATCCCTGAGCTTGAATAGCAGTGGGTTCAGTAAAGTTCTGTCTTGCAATCACATCCATGATGTTTGCTGCAATTAATAGCAATTTAGAAAAATTAGTAATGCCAAGAGAAAGAAGGGCATTTTTTTTAAGAAAGAAACTCAAAACTAGCACTTACCAGGAAAGTTTGCTTCATAAAAATTCAGAACTGGCTTTGGGCAGTTGTGACCTCTAACTGTAATTTCCTTGCTTCTTCTGTATGTCTCTACCTCTTGCTACAAAACAAACAATTTAGTTAAATCTTATGACAGTTCCCCTAACTTAAATATGCAACTAGTAAACCCCTAAGTTTATAAATGATTAGGTACTTAAACATGGCCATTTTAAATCTGGATCCACATATAAAAACCTCATTTAACACACAAAACACCTATTGTGTTATTTATACAAAATCATCCTAAGTAGAAAAACTCAAAGCCATCTGTTTTCAAAAGTAACTCTTCTTCCCCAACAAATTATTAAGCATGAATTTCCTACAATTTGGTCATTTGGAAAACATTTCTTTTCCGATTTTGATTCACTATGTTATTTTTTAGTTGAAGCTTGAAGTTACATGAAATTACTCACCGCTGTACGCCTGGCCAAATCAGGATGTTCTTGATAAAAATTCTTCTCAAATTTGGGCAGCTCATCAAGATTCCACTTCTTTTTAACTAGTTTCTCCCCAGGATTTCCAAACTTCTTTCCTGATAGAGGCCCTGCCCTACTTCCTCCAAATCGAGGTGCGCCAAACCTGAAATTAAAAACAAAACAAATAAGAAAACCTCAGGCTTTCAAATGTCTACATAGCAATGTGTATACCAACCTCCCATCCGCTTGGCTCACCCTAAAGATCAATAAAAAACTTATAGTTGTGAGAGCGCGCTGTCCTTAGTGATGATCATTTTGCAAACAATTAGCACCCCAGGTTTCATTTCCCGTTGTCCTAAGTACACACACTACAGAAGCCAAGTCAATAGCCCAGGATTTATCAGGTCGGAAACTGGCTGCCCAAAGGCCAAAAGCTTAGATTACACGGATAGACTACAGCTTGTGGCTACCAGTCTTTCCCACGAGCTCAGGAATTAAGTATCTGGGAGAGAGACAATACAAGAAGGGAGGAGCTTAGCGGTAATATTCTTTACCAGCTGTTTTCAAGCCAAGCAGCTTTGGTTTTCATGAATAACGGGGCAGAACAGGCAAGGAGAGCAGAATGTGGACGGTGGGTGGTGGTGGTGGTGGGGGTGGGGGTCTCTGGGACACTTATGAAAGCCAATCGAAATCCCGCGGAAGGGCTCCCGACCCCGGTAGCAAAATTATATAACTCAAAAAAAAGAGGAGGAGGAGCCGGCGACTACCGGGGGAGGAGTCGCGGCCCGGGCGGAGTCGGCCGGGCGGCGTTCCCGCTGGGGCGGCGCTTCCCCCTTTGTCTCGCATTTCTCTCTGCGCCACATTTTCTCGCCGCTGCCATTTTGAGCTCCTCCGCCGGGCGGGGTAACAAAGGCGCCGCCATGTCCGGCAGCGGCATTTTGTACCCGCGGCCCCGTCACATGGCCGAATCCCGTGGCGCCGGCCACCGTCCTGCCCCCGCCGCACCCATGGCTTTGAAGGCGGCCCTCTCCGCTCCCACAGAATTCCTGGGGCCCCTAAAACGCCTCTCGAAAGTAGCACCAAGCAGCGGCGACTTCGCCCGCCTCGAAGCGTCGCGTCTCTCTCCCTTTCCACTCGTACGTCCCTCCAAATTCTCCCCACAGCGGCCTAATCGTCGAGGCCCCAAAACCCCCTACCAAACTAAAGGCGAAGTTGACGGCCGTTAACAGAAAAAATTTTCAGTCAGCTTTGGACAAAAATCGAAATGGCGCAATCCTTCGACGGATGAGACCCAAAAATTCGGTTGAAAACATAGGTTCCCATCGCTACCCACCCCTCATTACCTCATCGGCCTCCCATCCCCCACCCGTTGGGCCTGACAGGTCTGTTCCCACACTCACCCTCGATCCCGGCCGCGGTCTCGGTCACTCGAATAGCCCGACATGGCGTCAATGATTGCGGTTGGCGGGGAACGAAGTGGAGAGAATCGGGTGCGACGAGTCGCTGGTGGAGGCTTCGGCGATAGCGAAGCCTTGCGGGGGCGGCAGCGGCGGAGGGACAGCGATGATAGAAGCCGGAGCTGCTCACCTACAGGCCGGTGGAAATGAATGAGGTGCCGGCCGCGTCCCGGCAGCCGGTTTTATAGGCTGGACCGCCTCCTCTGCCGCAAAGGATGCTGGGAGGCGCTCTATGATCTAATCACCCCGCCCCTGCGCAGAGGCCGCAACGCCCGCAGGCGTTCCGGAATCCGCCATGTTCTCGCCCCTCCCCCTCAGCCCCTCCCTCACATTCGCCCGTTTTTTTGCCCCTTTCTTGGCTGGGCCCACCCACCACCGCGATGCCTCAGCCGGCACTCTCTTGACTTCACCTTTTTCTCGTCTTTCTACACCTCAAGGAAGCCACACCACCCTTTTTCAGGTCCAGCCCAGGCGATAAAATGGCCAACACAAGACAACCCACTCCGCCTCCTTAGAGTTGTTTACGTCTCCAAAGAGCCTTCACGCCCAGAACCAAATGAGACGAGAAGGCGGAGCCCGTGTTGTCACGTGTCTGCCCCGCCCACCGGGTGAGAGGGCCGGACTATTTCCTCAGTTGGAGTCGGCGGAGGAATACAAAACGAAAAGCTCACCGGAAGTGCCGCGCTAATGCCGCGCTAATGCCGCGCTAATGCCTCGGGGAGACCACCAGGGGCTGTTGGTGACTCGACCTGTCAAACCCACCCACCTGAGAATCCCTCAGCGCGATCTTGCCCGAGGAGAATAGTATCTAAGGTCCCCAAACCGCCGCCTCGGCGCGCGCGGCGAGAGGAAGTGCTCTGATGACCAATCAGCAGCGAGAAGCCGTTTTACCGTTCCTCCTTTTCTCACTTCTCCTTTCCTTCCCCTCCTTGGTTCTGTGTGTGCGCCGTGCGAACCTTCCCGGACACCGTCCCTCGCGCGCCCAGCTCAGAGTCCGGCCGCGACCGGCCTCCGCGACATGGCCGGCTCAGAGGCTGGTGAGTCTCGGTCTGGAGTCCGGGTTTGTGTGGACTAAAAGCCTTCCAAGTCCCCGGACGCCCCTGCCCGCTTTATATTGAGACCTCAGACCAGCTCTACTAGGTCTGGCTCGTGACGATCTCCCGTCGTAGTGGGCGTGTTCTCTGGATAGGGTCTCTCAGCCCAACTCTGTACGGTGGGGAGCCGGGGAGTGCGATTTGGGGATAGGGGTAGAGAAGGCCCGTGGTACACCCGCATCCTGGCCGCAAAACGCAGTGGAAAGTTTCTGCCCCGGACTCATTTCTCTGCGGAATCTAGCCGCTGTCCAGGTGCTCTCTGCTCTTGCATTGTGGGGACTGAGGTCGTACCTGCGTCTGAACTAATAAGGAATGGCACAAGAAAGATCTGTCGGTGGCACTGCCAAAGTAGAATGGTTGTGGGTTTTTCTCTTTAGTGCCCTATGAAGTTACCGTCTTTGTCTAGCACCGCTTTTGAAAGCGACTTGATTTGGTTGTCTAGGACGCTTTCATCCTTTTCTCCAGGACTGCGTTCAAACCAGTTGTCATGGTTTGGTCATGTGTGAGAAACGGGCATGGGGGAGAGAGAGATAATGTGTCTTTAACACACAATCACACACATGTCTAGAACATATTGAAGGCAATCGAATACAGAATAAAATGACTTTCCCTTTAATCACCAATCACTTCAGGGAATATATTTCAAGGTTTTTAAACTACCTTGGTCGAGAAACCTTAGAAATAACTTTGCTAATTCCAACAATATGGGTGGGGGAGGGGTACACAGGAAATTTACACAGTATTGGCAATATGCTAATTCTGAATTTAGGGACTTCTGGTGTGTATTTTCCATATTTTCTTTAATATAACCAAATATAAAAACTAACAAATGCACTAATGTTGGACAGCCTAAGTTAATCACTACCTATTGGGGCACTAGAGAAATTCTTTCTTGCACAAGATAATTGGATAAAACTATGACTAATGCTATTGGGAATTTGAAACAACATCCATTAATTAGTTTCTAGTAGCCTCAATATCATTAACAACATGTCTTGTTTGGGACATAATCCTATTTACTTGTAAACATGTTCTAAATAAAAAAACACTAAAGTATGGCTTGTAAATAGGAACTACAGTAAATAACAAAATTTTAGGTTCCAAACAGTGAATATTGGATTTGCATCATATTTTTGAATACACAAATTATAGCAGTCTGGAAGACATTCCAAGACATTAAAAAAATCATGCCTTGGAGGGTCTTTCAAATTCTGTCATAATCAAATTTCTTATACAGAGTTCAATCCCTATACTTTGTCAGTTTTGTGAGGATTGGTGTTTTAAAAATGTATGACTTTCTAGTGCTATTTAAAGCTGAACTTTTCCCTATCTTTCCCAACAGAGTGGGTAACGGTTGCCAATAATCTTCTCCTGAAATGTCACATACACCTGAGGATACATGAACTAGAAGATTGTGATGCTAATGTCTTTATTGCTCTTTATCAATCCATTTTGGGAGAAAAGGTACCAGGTAAAGATACTAAAAAGTAGGAGTAACAATGTTTGTTTCTTGAGCCAGAAGTTTCTAGTGCCTTTAGTTAGAGCTTATAGTATTTATAAAACCTTGAGTTTTCTCTTTGTCTACATGTTATTTCTTCTAAATTATTGCATTTATTTCTGTAATGGTACCTTATGAGACCAAGCCATAATAACAGCATAGGTCAGATCTGTTTGACTGGTCCTGGTCATCACTGTTTAATCTAATCATGCTAAATGCCCTGTGAAAGTCACACCTTTTCTGTAAATGTACCTTCAGAGGTTCTAAAATTGAGTGGAACTTAGCTATTTGTCAGGTTCTCTTATTTAACCAATATTATGGATAAGAATTTGTATTTGTACTGTATCCTTGGACATTCAGTAAGTCTCGTTTCATACCTGTTGTGGGGTTTTTTCTCTCATTGAAAGGAGCCCATGATTATTGGTTCAAGTCTCACCCTCATGTATTGCCTCACTTATTATCATACTAGAGGCCTGATGCACAAAAATTTGTGCAAGAGTAGGCCTGCCTTCCCCCAGCTGCTGGCACTGGTTTCCTTCTGGGACCCCGGCTTTTCTCCTCCGGCCGCTGGCAGGCACCCAGGACCTGGGCTGGCTTCCCTCAGGCTGCCTGCAGATATTCGGGACCTGGGCTGCTTTCCTCCTGGCCCAGCTTTGTCAGGAAGGACATCTGGAATGACGTCTGGTTTAATTAGCATATTACTCTTTTATTATTATACTAGGGGCCTGGTGCACGAAATTCGTGCACTGGGGAGGGTCCCTCAGCCCAGCCTATCCCCTCTCACATACTGGGAGCCCTCAGGGGATGTCCTACTGATGGCTTAGGCCCACTCCCCATTGGGTGCGCACTTAAGCCACAGTCTGGCCTCTCTTTGCGGGAGGTGACTGGGTTGATCAGGGGAAGGCACCAGCCCCATCACCCTGCTGCTGCAGCTACTGCCAGTCACCGTAGCCACCAAGGTATATTCATCAACATGGACTCCAGTCCCTTCACCATGAAAAAATGACAACTTTCTTTAGGCATTTTCAAGATGTGTCTTTCATAGGATGTGACATTTACTTATTTTTCTTTTTATCCTCTCCTGAGGATATGTTTCCATTGATTTTTTTTCCCTTTCCTCCGATCCCAGGCTTGGCCCCGCCCCTCCCTACCCCCACCCCCTGCCCCTCTGATCGCCAACTTGGGCCCGCCCAGGCTTTAAGGCTTAGGCAGGCCACACCCCTCCCATCACAGGCTCGGCCCCTTCCCAAGCCTAAAACCTCCACCCAAGGCTTTAGGCTCGGGAAGGGGGTCCCCCTGCACCTCCGATGGCTGGCTGGGAGTGACCTGGGTGCCAAGGAGGTTCCCAGGACCCAGGTATGTATGCAAATTAACCGCCATCTTTGTTGAGTTAATTTGCATACTCTGATTGGCTGTGGGCATAGCAGAGGTATGGTCAGTTTACATGTTTCTCTATTATTAGGTAAGACATACCATCTCCTTGAATTTAGGGACATTTTTATCTTTTTTTAGCATGGTGCTTAATGTAGAGCATCCTATCCTATCTAATAAAAGAGTAATATGCAAATTGACCGTCACTCCAACACACAAGATGGCTGCCCCCATGTGGACACAAGTTGGCCAGCAGGGGAGGGCAGTTGGGAGGGACCAGGCCTGCAAGGGAGGGCAGTTGGGGGCGATCAAGCCTACAAGGAAGGGCAGTTAGGGGTAACCAGGCTGGCAGAGGAGGGAAGTTGGGGGCGACCAGGCCTGCAGGAAAGGGCAGTTGGGGGGGACCCAGGCCTGCAGGGGAGGGCAGTTAGGGGCAATCAGGCTGTCAGGAGAGTGGTTAGGGGGTGATCAGGCTGGCAGGCAGAAGTGGTTGGGGCATTCAGGAAGGAAGGCAGGCGAGCAATTGGGAGCCAGCAGTCCTGGATTGTGAGAGGGATGTCCGACTGCCCGTTTAGGCCTGATCCCCAGGATCGGGCCTAAACGGGCAGTCGGACATCCCTCGAGGGGTCCCAGATTGGAGAGGCTGCAGGCTGGACTGAGGGACACACACACACCCTGTGCACAAATTTCGTGCACCAGGCCTCTAGTATAGTATAATACAAGACTAATATGCAAATTGTCCCCACGGGAGTTTGACCCACTGGGAGTTCGACTGCTCGCCATGACGTGCGCTGACCACCAGGGGATGGCACAGAACGAAGGAAGGCCCCGATTGGCCCTGATCTCCAGCCAGGCCTAGGGACCCTACCCGTGCACGAATTTCATGCACTGGGCCTCTTGTATTCATATATTTACTAAACTATTTCAATCAATAAATAGTTAACCAATAAAGATTCTACTGTGTGGAATTCATGTATGCTCTGTTAACTTTATCTGTACTTTTAAAAACCTGTTCTATTTGGGGCAGAGTTTACTTTTGTGGTAGGTGAACTTATTTAAAAGCCTAATCAGACACAGATGAAAATGTGGACCCTCATAAATGCAAAATCATGTAGCTTTCTTCCCTCTCCTTCCCCCAGACCTCATAACTAATCCCAGGAGTCAAGAGGATGAAGCTCACAATGTACAAGCAGTAATTGATTCTTTGGCCTTGGATTACCTGCAGGTTAGCTTGTCTCACATAACAGGTTGGTATATACTTAACCATCAGATAATTTTGCATTCTACTAACATAACTTGTTTAGAACCCTAGACATTGTTTAGCAAAATGAGTAAGCTTATGATATAGACCAAACAGCAAGATTGAACCAAGACAGCTGAGTGGGTATAGTTAAGGCAGCCACCCTTGAGAACTTTTCTAGGACAGTCAAACATCCTATATAATAAAGAGCTAGTATGCAAATGGACGTGCACACACCCTCACGCTGTCACGTTTCAGACACTCAACATTGGGGAGAGGGGTGGGGATCAGCCAGGCTGCAGCCTGGGAGAGGGACAAGCCGCCCGCTATGCGGTCTTGGATGCCAGTGGCTATACCTGCAGCTGGGAGAAGGACAAACCGCATGCCCTGTGGTCCCGGGCACCAGTGGCTGGGGCTGCAGCCTGGGAGAGGGACAAGCCGCCAACCTCATGGTCCCAGGCACCTTCAGCTGTGGCCCAGGCGAAGCCGCCCACCCACGGTCCCTTGCAGCTGCAGCTGGCCTGGGTCCTGGGTGCCTGCCAGAGGAAGGGAAACCTGGGTCCTAGGTGCCTGCGACCAGCTGGAAGAGGGAATCCTGGGTCCTGGGTGCAGGGTAGGCAGAGGCGGTTAGGGGTGGTCAGGCCAGCAGGGGAGCAGTTAGGGGCAATCAGGCAGGCAGGCAGAAGTGGTTAGGGGCAATCAGGCAGGCAGGTAGGCGCATGGTTAGGAGCCAGCAGTCCCTGATTGCAAGAGGCAGTTGGACATCCCCCAAGGGGACCCGGATTGGAAAGGGTGCAGGCCGGGCTGAGGGACACCCCCCACACACACAAATTTTGTGCACTGGGCCTCTAGTTGAGTTTATAATTTATCAGGGTCCATAGTCCTAGCTGGTAATTTGAAGTGTAATTTTTTTTATTTTAAAGCTACCATGCTGCTTGTTTGTAGTAGCTAAGAAACACTTAGATGTCCATTAATGGCAACAGGTTAAGTAAATTATGGTAGCTCCATAGAGGGAGCTACTCTGCATGTAATTATGATGCTCTTTATGTACAGTGTTCCATGTCAGTGAAATAATCTCCAGTAGAGTGTGAGGAAAATGTGGTGTAGTTACAATGACAATATGTAGAGTATGCTGTTATTTGTAAATACAAAGGTAGGGACAACATATGTGCAGTTGATTTCATGCAGAAGGACTCTCTCAAAGCATATACAAGAAACTCATGATACTGTTTGCCTCCAATAAGAGTAACTAAAGGGCCCAGGACAAGGGAGGATGAAACTTCCCATTGTATGTCTTTTATACTTTCTGAATTTTGAAGCATGAATATATTACCTATTCAAAATTAATGAAACTGTAAATTGTTTTTGAACCTTTCTCTTGGAGTGAATTATTTCCAGCTAACAAACAGAGGGTATCTTGGAGACTTGAAACTATATTTAAATCACTTAAGAGAACGTTTGTATTGTTGATCTACTCTTTGACAATAGTTAAAGGAGATAAATGTTAATCAGGATAGGTCATTTACATCTCTTAATTTGATATTGACAAGAACAAATTTTTGTAAAAATACTAAGTTTTTGAGTACAGTTTTAGGTGAGTAAATGTGGTAAATTAGTTTGGAAATAATTTATTTTGAGGGATAATCCTGGGGTTTGTTTCCCTGTTCTTTTGCAACTTAGAATTGCTTTATCACTGGAGTAGGGCAATTTCTAGTATTTGTGCTTTTTAAACATACTATATAGTGATGTTGTGTCTGCTTACAGAACTTTTTTTATTGTAGAACTTCCCCTGATAACTCATACCCACCCCATGAAAAGTTGCAAAACTGCTTACCTCTTCCAGTAGACTGCAAAGCAGCTTTTCACTCCTTGTGTTTTGTTTAAATCAGTTTCCATGAATTACTGGATTCTGGCAGGCAGTCTTAGTTGCTGGGTTGACAGAGTATACTCCCTTTCCTGGAAACTGTGAAGTCCTAAGTATGCCCTTGGGTATACCTATGTATCTTGTTAAGCCAGAAAAACATAAAGCTACAAGATTTCTGTTTAGTTGTTTTAAGCACACAAAAATCTGTCAAATATTGTTTGACTTGCAGTATTGCAAAACATTAAGTTTCTGGTTGGTTTTGCATCCTAACTAAAGTTATAAATGGCTAGATTCTCTCAAATATCAAATTTCCACTCTGCTGCTTCCATGCTGCTTTGAACACATGAGAATGCCAGGCATGATGGTCCCATCTTGAGTGTCTCAAGAATTAAGTTTGTCCATACCTGATGTTGATTGGAGTCTATCTTATGGGACATTTAACACGTCAAGTTTCCATGCTTTTAGGAACCCGTTTCTTGTCAACATTTTCAATTTAACTTTTATTAAAAATCTATTCTGGGCCAGGTGGTGTGCTAGGTACTATTTCAAGATTAACTTATGGGCATAAGGTGGATGTGATGGGAGATGAAGCTGCAGAGGTTGGGGATGAGGTGAGATTAAAAAGGGTTTTACAGCCCTAGCGGGTTTGGCTCAGTGGATAGAGCATCAGCCTACAGACTGAAGGGTCCCAGGTTTGATTCCGGTAAAAGGCACATGCCTGGGTTGCAGGATCGATCCCCCCAGTAGGGGGCATGCAGGAGGTAGCCAATCAATGATTCTCATCATTGATGTTTCTCCCTCTCCCTTCCTCTCTCTGAAAGCAATAAAAAATACGTGTGTGTGTGTGTCTTAAGGAGTGTTTTATATGTTGGGAGCCATTGGCGGTTTGTTGTTCATTTGTTTTTATTGATTTAAGAAAGAGAAACATCAACCCTAACTGGTAATGGAACCCACCACCTTTGGTTTTTGGTGTACAGAGATGAGGCTCAAACCAACTGAGCCACACTACCAGGGTGCATTGATAGTTTGTTTTTGTTTTTTGTTGTTGTTGTTTTTGGTAATTCTCACCTGAGGATATTTTTTCCATTGATTTTTAGAGAGTGGAAGGGGTGGAGTAGAGATAGAGAGAGAGAAGCATTGATGTGAGACAGACACATCAATCAATCAATTGCCTCCAGCAAGCATCTTGACTGGGGCCTGGGATAAACCTGCAACCCAGGTATGTGCCCTTGATCCTGAATTGAACCCTTCATCCTTCAGTGAAGTGCACACCAATACTCTACCACTGAGCCACACCAGCCAGGGCCCATTTACAGTTTTTAATTTTTTAAAAATGGTATGATCTATGCACAATGAATAGGAATTAACATATTTGAAAAAATTAGGAAATCTGATTAAAGTATCCCAATACATTTTTTATTGTTTTCTTTTTATACTTCTTTATTGCTATTATCTCCAAAAATCCATCACAATCTGAAACAGTGTTCTCTCCTGCCATTTTTTTTCACCAGCCAAATAAACTTCCGTTTAGCTGTTTTATACTTTGGTATAAATTTTATCACAGTATGTTTTCTTAAGTTCATTTATTTTTCTTCTTGATAAAGGAAGGAATATGCCAATGAATTATCAAACACCATATTCAAGCCTACCCTCTTAGTTTCTTCAGATATAATCAGGTATCAGGAAATTGATATTTTTAATACAGTGATCCTTGAGCAACACAGGGGTTAGGAGTGCCAATCCTTGCGTAGTCAAAAATTCAGGTATAACTGAAGTTAGCACTCCGCATATGCGGATTCCCAACCACAGATAGAAAATACTGTTTTCGAACTGTGTTTGGTTAAATTTGCAGATGCAAAACCTGAGGAAACAGAGGGCTGACTGTACATATATTGGGGGGGAAAAAATCTGTGTTAAGTGGATCCATGGATTTCAAACCTGTGTTATTCAGGGTCAATAGTATTACATTGTTTCTCCAGAGTTGGTTTATAGCCCTTGTATCTTGAACAATATTTTCATAGTGGTATATCCATTTCAAAATTATGAGGCTTTTGATTTCTTGGTTAAATTTTTTAATAGCTCTGTATTCTGTGTCCAGGAGAAAATATAATGAAAGGAGATAAAGAATCTATTAAGAATCTCCTAGAAATATTTGATGGGTTGCTGGAGTATCTTACAGAACACATCAGTGAAGCATCTCACGAGAAAAGTAAGTTTAAGAACAGAAATTTGGTTTAGTTTATTGGTTATGTCCCTTTTTGCCTTTTATATTTGGGCCTCCCTATGTAGTCGTACCTTAGTTGGACAGTGTTTTCTAAAGCCTGATTGTTACCTTTGCAGGTCTAAGTTTCTATGGCAGTATTACCTATAGCTGATCAGATTCCTCAAAACACCAGTTAATGATGGGAAATAAGTCTTTATTAATACTAGTTACATCTGGTGTGCAGAGCAGCTTCTTCGGTACCTGACCTAGCATTCACTTGCCAATGATTAAAAAGGTATTTGAAGGCAGACCATGGGCTAAGTGCCATTCACTGTATGACTGAAGCTCTCTAAGCCTGTTTTCTCATCTGAAATTCACTTACAGCTGTAAAGAAGGTTAAGTAAGTAGATATGCATAAATAGTTTAGCACCAAGCCTAGCTCAGAATAAATGCACAATGATTGTTGCCTGATGTTATTAAAATGTTGCTTGGTAAATACAGAGGGGTAGATCTGAATCATAGGACGTTTCACCTACATACCTCCTGAAATCCCTCCCCTGGTGAGTTAATGCCTCTAGTGAAAGTGTATTCATCATGTATGTTGGGGTAGAAAAAGATGGATAGTCCTAAGGAAAATATTATCCAAGACTTGATGTGGTCTCACTCTTAGATAGAGCTTAAGGTAGGCTGACACAGTCATTTTTTTCTGAAGCCACACCCTAGTCATCTTGCCTCAGATATCCTTTACAAATAGAGAAGTATAAGAATAATAAATCTGCTACCTAACTTAAATAATAAAACATTGCTAATACAACTGTAGACCTACCTTTTTTGTTGTTGACCTACCTCACCCAAGGATATTTTTCCATTGATTTTTAGAGAAAGTGGAAGGGAGAGGGGGAGAAAAACATCTATGTGAGAGAGACACATCGATTAGTTGCCTCTTGCACACACCGCATCCAGGGCCAGGGAACCTGCAACTGTGGTACGTGCCCAAGGGCTGATGCTCTATCCACTAAGCCAGGGCTAGGGCTAGAGCCTGCTTTTAAAACAATACTTGTGCCCTAGCTGGTTTGGTTCAGTAGATGCAGTGTCAGCCTTCGACTGAGGGGTCCAGGGTTCGATTCTGGTCAAGGGCCCATGCCCAGGTTGCAGGCTCTATCCTCAGTAGAGGGTGTACAGGATGCAGCTGATCACTGATTCTCTCTCATCATTGATGTTTCTATCTCTCTCTCCTTTTCCCTTCCTCTAAAATAAATGAGAATATATATTTTTAAAAAACCAATACTTGTATTGTTTCTTTGTTACCCAAATAATACATTCTCATTATAGGTGATGATTTGTTCCTTTCAAATTTCACTTTTGCAAGAGCCCAATTTACCAGGAAGCATTGAGGGTGCCGTATTGTTCTTAACTTTACCCACTCCTGTATAGAAATAGTAGTATATTAACTTGGGGTTTTGTGTGTATTGTTTTTATCTCTTCTAAACAGGTGAAACTGGAGAGTATTTTAAAGAATCCCATGGAGAAGAACCCTTGGAAGAATCAGAAAGTACTAAAGAATCTAAATCATCGTGGAAAAGAATTTCTTCTGAGAGGTACCACTCAAAGTCTGAATTTAATCATAACAAGTTATATTTTTTCCTTCTCCTAAGAATTAAAATTGTACACAATATACCAGAATGGCAGCAAAAAAACCCCGCACACACACACAAAGCTAATATGAAAATTTTACTAACTTTTAAACCTCTCTGAGGGAGTTTTAAGAACCTTGAGCTATATACAGTGCTTAATTCTAAGCATTAACTATCTACTTATTTTTTTAATTTTCCATCACCTTCAAAATAGTTTACATTCCTTGCAAAAAACCTGGAAAGGAGAGAGATAAAAAAAAAAAGAAAAAAATCTACCATTTAGAATAGCTACTTTAACAGTTTGTTATACTTCAGTCTTTCTTATTGTGTTTTTTTATTTAGTTACATTGTTTATATAACTGCTTCCTGAATTTTAAAATTAGCATATCAAGTCTTTTTCCAAGTTGTTAAACTCTTTATAATCATTTTTAATCACTGTGATAACATACCATTCTTACAGGTGTATCATAATTTACTAAACCACTTCTCTAAAGTGGAGGTGGTTGTTCCTGTGTGTGTGTTCTTTTTAATTTTATATATATATTTTAAAGAATAGTTGATTGATTGATTGATTGATTGATTAATGGGGGGGAGGAAAAAAACATTGATGTGAGAGTGCAACATTGATTGGCTGCCCCCCACGCACCAACCGGGGGTGGAGCCCGCAACCCAGGCATGTGTTTATATTCTTTTTTAAATGTGATTTGTACCTTTATTCTTTCTTCCCCTTCCCTCCCAATACCTTTAAGTTACATTCAGAGTCAAAGAGTATAAATGCTACAAGGCTGTCAAAAGTTGTTAAATTGCTTTCCCAAAAGGTCATGACTGATTATACACCCACTAGCAGGATGAAAGTGCTGGATTACTGAACCCGCATGTACCAATATCATTGACCAATATCAGAGTTTTAAAATTTGTGCTACTTTCATAGAAAAAGTAATTATACAGGCTTGATTGTACTTCTGCTAACTAGATGTTGAACATTATAATATTACTTTCTTTTAAATACCTGATTCTTAGATAAGCATCAAGAAGTGATAAGTGATAGGAGGGAGTGTCTTTCTCTTTCTGTGTATAGCAATGAGCAATCTGAATACTCACAGGCAGGCTGCTTGAAGCAGCTCTTGGGGTTCTCATGGGAGGGACCCTCTATGGTCAGGCTAGGCCAGGGGTCCTCAAACTACGGCCCACGGGCCACATGCGGCCCGCCGAGGACATTTATCCGGCCCGCCGGGTGCCGCTGTCTGTCCTGCTTAGCAGCCGACTCGTCCCGGGCCCGCAGTGCGCATAGGAATTTGTTCATAGTTTTTTTTTTTAAACTATAGTCCGGCCCTCCAACGGTCTGAGGGACAGTGAACTGGCCCCTGTTTAAAAAGTTGAGGACCCCTGGCGCTGGGCCCTGAGTAACTAAGGGAACTCTTTCAGGTGTTCCTGGTCATCTGAGGCTTTGGACCCCTCTTGGGATGGAGATGAAGTAGAATCTACTGGTGAAATAATTAGACTTGGAGACACAGCACACACCTTTTCTCTAAGAAGTAATGGTGAGTAGTTAAACTTTAAATATCAGTTATTGTTATTTAGCATACAACTATTAAAATGTAAATAATTATATTTAGAAGTGTTCAAAGTTGAGAATAGAGAGAGCCCTAACTGGACTTAAGAATTGAAATCCCTGAATACCACCATTACCCACTAAATATGAACAGTTACCTGAAATCTATGAAGTGGGAATCATAGGCGCATGGGCGAATAGGCGAATGCAAGTTTGTCCTGTAATATGTGGGACTTGAGGCCATGGGAATGGAATTCTAGATGCAGCTTAACAATCTAGTCACATTCAGAGTAACCCTTAAGTATAGTTTCCTGAACTGGATGACTTTTTTTTTTTATGGTTTCAACCAACAGGTCTGTACATCCAGTGGCAGTTTTTCTCTCAGGCTTCAGCACACATATCCTACAATCTACTGCTTATATACAATAAACCTGAATATCTTTCAGGCCCATGTTGAGCCTTTCTCCTTATCCTGCTCCAACCATCCCAAGTCCCTGTGCTGTCCACTTGATTGCCATGCTCTTCTCTGATATTATATTGTTTCTTCTGCAGGGATGTTCTTCCTTTCTATTCCTGGCAAATTCACCCTACAAAGTTGTGTCTCTCCCTGACCTGCCTCAGGCTCTGAGGCTCTTTAACCCTCAGTATAGCCCCCACCTTACTTTGGTAACACCATTTTATAATTTCTTTTATATATATAATGAAAGATGAGTTTAAACTATGAAACCAGTGGTTTCTCAAGTATACAAATCAGAGGTGTCTTATGTAACATTTTAAAAAATATATTTTATTGATTTTTTTACAGAGAGGAAGGGAGAGGGGTAGAGAGTTAGAAACATCAATCAGCTGCCTCCTGCACACTCCCTACTGGATATGTGCCTGCAACCAAGGTACATGCCCTTGACCAGAATCGAACCTGGGACCCTTAAGTCCGCAGGCTAATGCTCTATCCACTGAGCCAAACCAGTTAGGGCTATAATTTTTTTTAAATGTGTTTTTATTGATTTTAGAGAGAGAAGAAGGGATTGGGAGAGATAGATAGAAACATAAATGATGAAAGAGAATCATTAATTGTCTGCCTCCTGTATGCTTCCTACTGGGGATCAAGCCCACAACCCTAGCAGGTGCCCTGATCGGGAATCAAACCGAGACCTCGGTTCATGGGTCGGTGCTCAACCACTAAGCCACACTGACCAGGCTTGATGGTAACCATTTTCACTTTGCATATTAACTTTGAGTTTTTCTATTATATTAACTGTTAAGTTCCAAGAACAGTAGCCATATCACGCTCATTCAGTAAAGAAGGACATTTCATAATGATAAAGGGATCCAACAAGGGGATATAATCCTTGTAAACATTTATACACCCAACATAAGAGAATCTAAATATATAAAGCAAATATTGACAGACAAAAGGAGACATCGACAGTAATATATTATAGTTTAGGAAACTTTAACATCACATTGACATCAATGAGTAGATCATCTAAACAAAATTAACAGGAAACTGGCCTTAAAATACAGATTAGAACAGATAGATTTAAAGATTTAAATTATACTTTTAGAACATTTCAGTCAAAAATAGCAGAATATATATTCTTTTAAAATACATATGGAACATTTCCCAGGATAGACTACATGTTAAGCCACAAAACAAATCTCAATTTAAGAAAATTCAAATCCTATCAGGCATCTCCTCCACAATGGTATGAAACTAGAAATCAACTATAAGAAGAAAACTGAAAAACAAATGGATGAAGGCAAAATAGCATGCTACTAAATAAATGGGTTAACAATAAGATTGAGGAAAACATCAAAAGATACCTTGAGACATGATGAAAACATGACCCAAAAATCTATGGGATACTGCCAAAGCAGTCCCAAGAGGGAAATTAATAGTAATATGGGGCTACCTCAAGAAACAAGAAAAATCTCAAACAATCTTAATTCCTTACAGCTAAAGGAACTAGAAAGAGCAGAGCAAACAAAACCAAAGTGAGTAGGAGGAAGGAAATAATAAAGATCATAGTGAAAATAAACAAAATAGCCCTAGCCAGTTTGGTTCAGTGGATAGAGCGTCGGCCTGCGGACTCAAGGGTCCCAGGTTCGATTCCAGTCAAGGGCATGTACCTTGGTTGTGGGCACATCCCCAGTTGGAGGTGTGCAGGAGGCAGCTGATCGGTGTTCCTCTCTCATCGATGTTTCTAACTCTCTATCCCTCTCCTTTCCTTTCTGTAAAAAAATCAATAAAATATATTAAAAAATAATAATAAAAGAAACAAAATAGAGTCTAAAAAAACAGTACAAACAATCAATGAAACCAAGAGCTGATTGTTTGAAAAGATAAAAACAACAAACCTTTAACCCGACTCATCAAGAAAAAGAGAGGACCCAAATAAATAAAATCTGAAATGCAAGAGAAGTGACAACTGGCAGCACAGAAATACAAAGGATTGTAAGAAAATACTAGAATATCCTGGCCGGTTTGGCTCAGTAGATGGAGCATCCATCCACCTGCGGACTGAAGGGTCCCAGGTTCCATTCCAGTCAAGGGCACATGCCTGGGTCGCAGGCTCGATTCCCACTAGGGGCCGTGCAGGGGGCAGCCAATCCATGATTTTCTCTCATCAATAATGTTTCTATCTCTCTCCCTTCCTCTCTGAAATCAATAAAAATATATTTTTTTTAAAAAAGAAAATACTAGAATAATTAGTTATATGCCAACAAATTGGACAACTGGGAGAAATGGGTAAATTTTTAGAAACATTTCATTTTTTAAGACTAAAGCAAGAAGAAACAAAATCTGAACAGATTGATTACTAATAAAATCAAATCAGTAATCAAAAACTCCCAACAAACCAAAGTTCTGAACCAGATGGTTTCACAGGTGAATTTACCAAACATTCAAACTATTAACCATTATCCTTCTCAAACTATTCCAAAATATTGAAAATGAGTGAAGGCTCTCAAGCTCATTTTACAAGGCCACTATTACTCTGATTCTGAAGCCAGATAAAGACATTATAAAATATGTATGTATATATATCACAGTATCACTGTGAATATAGATGCAAAAATCCCTAACAAAATACCAGCAAACTGAATTCAGTATGTTAATAAGATCATACACTATGATCGAATGGGATTTTTTCCTGTGATACCATAAATCTATTAAAGTGATATGCCACGTAAACAAAGGATAAAAATCATGATCAAATCAATAGATGCAGATTAAGCGTTTGACAACATAAAGCATTTGTGTTAAAAACTCAGCAAAGTGAGAATAGAGGGAACATACCTCAATATTATAAGGGCACATGTATGACAAACTCAGAGCTAACATCATACTCAATGGTGAAAAGCTAACAGCATTTTCCTTACAATCAGGAACATTGTATTGGAAGCCCTAGGCACAGCAGTCAGACAAGAAAAAGAAGTAAAAGGCATCTAAAAGGACAGGAGAAGTAAAACTGTCATCATTTGTAAATGATAGGATACTATATCTAGAGAACCCTAAATATGTCAACAAAAAACCTATTAGAATTGATAAATGCATTCAATAAAGTAGCATGTTACAAAATTAATAATCAGAAATCAGTTGCATTTTTTTTTTTAAATCCTTGCCCAAGGATATATTTACTGATTTTTTTGGAGAGAGAAGACGGGCGAGAGAAAGAGAAACATCAATGTGAAAGAGAAACATGGGTGAGTTGCCTCCTATACACACCCAAACTGGGGATCGAACCCACAACCTTTTGGTGTATGGGAGGATGCCCCAACCAACTGAGCCACCCAGCCAAGGCATTAGTTGCATTTTTTATACTAATAACGAACTACCAGAGAGAGAAAACAATCCCATTTATAATTGCATAAAACAAACAAAATGAAAACCCTAGGAATAAATTCAACCAAGAAGGTAAAAGACCTGTACTTAGAAAATTATAAGATTTTGCTTGCTATCTGTTGAAGGAGATACAAATAAATGAAGAATATACTATGCTCATGGATAGGAAGAATTAAAATTGTTTAAATGTCCACATTACCCAAAGCAATCTATAGATTCACTTCAATCCCTATCAAAATACCAATGGCATTTTTCACAGAACTACAACAAATAATCCTAAAATTTGTAAGGAACCACCCCCGAATAACCACAGCAATCTTGAAAAAGAAAAGTTGGAGGTATCATATCATGCTACCTGATAACAAACTATACTATGAGGCTATAATAATCAAAACGACATAGTACTCGCATAAAAACACATAGATCAATGGAATAATAAAGAGCCCAGGAAGAAACGCACACCTGTATCATCAATCTATGAAAAAGGAGGCAAGAATATACAATGACAGTGTCTTGAATGAATGGCATTGGGAAAACTGGACAAATACATGCAAAAACTGAAACTAGACCACTTTCTTACACCATATACCAGAATAAACTCAAAATAAATTAAAGACTTAAATATAAGACCTGAAACTAAAACTCCTAGAAGAAAACAAGCAGTAACTCTGATACTGCTCTTAATAATATTTTTTGTATACATCTCCTTAAACAAGGGAAACAAAAAAATTGAGACTACATCAAACTAAAAAATTTTTGCACAGTAAAGGAAACCACCTACAAAACGAAAAGATAACCTATTGAATATGAGAATATATTCACCAATGGCAGATCCAATAAGATTTAATATTCAAAATATACAGCCCTAGCCAGTTTGACTCAGTGGATAGAGTGTCGGGTTGCTGACCAAAGGGTCTGGGTTTGATTCCAGTCAAGGGCATGTACCTTGGTTGCAGGCTCCTCCCTGGCCCAGGTCCTGGTAGGGGCTCGTGCAGAAGGCAGCCAATTGATGTGTGTCTCACATCGATGTTTCTCTTTGTCTTTCCCTCTCTCTTCCACTCTTTCTAAAACTCAATAGAAATATATCCTTGGGTGAGGATTAACAAAAAAAAATTCAAAATATAGGAAGAACTCCTACAACTTAACAACAAAAAAATTCCAATTAAAAAATGCACAGCTGCCCTAGTTGGTTTGGCTCAATGGATAGAGCATCAGCCTGTGAACTGAAGGGTCCCAGGTTTGATTCTGGTCAAGGGCACATGCCCAGGTGTGGGCTCGATCCCAAGTGTGGAGCATGCAGGAGGCAGCTGATCAATGATTCTCTCATCATTGGTGTTTCTATCTCCCTCTTCCTTTCTCTCTGAAATCAATAAAAATATATATATATATTAAAAATGCACAGCCCTAGCCAGTTTGGCTCAGTGCGTCAGCCTGCAGACTGAAGTGTCCAGGGTTCATTTCTGGTCAAGGGCACATGCCCAGGTGGCGGGCTTGATCCCCAATGCGGGGCATGCAGGAGGCAATCAATCGGTGATTCTCATCATTGATGTTTCTGTCTCTCTCCCTCTGAAATCAATAAATATATATATTTTTTAACTTTACTTTTTTAAAAAATTTCTTTATTGATTAAGGTATTACATATGTATCCTTATACCCCCACCCCCCACTCATGCCCTCACCCCCCTGTAAATGCACAGAGACCCTGGCCAAGTAGCTCAGTAACTTGGAACCAAGGTTTTGGCTTCAATCCCAGTCAGGACACATACAGGAATTAGCCAATGAATGCATAAATAAGTGGAACAAATAAGGGGGAAAGGAGATAACTTACAATAGTGTCAACATTAAAAATTTAAATAATTTTAAAAATAAAAATTGAAAAAGGGATTAAAAAGTCAGGAGAGAAGTTATGAATCCATTTCATTTATGCAAAGTTTGTGTATGGTAGATTTATAAAGGAGCAAAGTGGATATTCCCTCAATTGCAATAATATTTTAATATAATTTGTTTGATCTATAAATCTTTGATTATGGTATCATCCAAGACTCCTAGCTCAGAGCTATAGCTACACAACAGTCAGCATTTCTACAACTCTGGCATCTATTTTTCTAAAGCAAACTAATGAAACATTTTGTAAAACTTATCTTTCAAGTTGTATACATGATTCTGGGCTACAGAACTACATCTTGCTATCTGATAGTCATTAAAAATAATAGTTAATTTGAAAAGTCACACCAACATAGTTCTATTACTGTGTCATTCCTGAGATTTTTATTTTCTGGGTACAAAATTTTTGTTTCAGTATGACATTCACAATTTTTAAAATTTACCTTTAATATTTTCTAGGTACCCAAGATCCTAACAAAATACATTCTGAACAATCCTCAACTGTACCGTGTTCTAAGTCACGTGAAGAAGTGTTGAATCCTCTCTCACCCAGTTTTTTGTCCAAGAGTGAGACATCCTTTCTTAAAGACAGTGAGTGGCAATGTTATTAGTTCTTGGACAATTTCTATGAGTTGGAGATAATAATTAGTTCCTGGGACAATCTTGTTGCTATTAGCCCTTTTTTTTGTTGTTGCTCTACACTTTATACAGTTTTTTTGAGTTTTACATGATCTTATTTGTAAACTAGAGGCCCAGTGCACAAAAATCGTGTGCTCGGGGGATGTCCAACTGACGGGTTAGGCCCGCTTGGCAGTTGGACATCTTTAGCACTGCTGTGGAGGAGGGAGAGGCTCCCACCACTGCCCCTACACTCGCCAGCCATGAGCCCAGCCTCTGGTTGAGCGATCATCCCCCCTGTGGGAGGACACTGACCACCAGGGGGCAGCTCCTATGTTGAGCTTCTGCCCCTTGGGTGGTCAGTGTGCATCATAGCAACCGGTCGTTCCGCTGTTTGGTCGATTTGCATATTAGCCTTTTATTATTAGGACTAGGAGCCCAGTGCATGAATTTGTGCACCTTGAAAGGAACTGTGGGCTGTGAGGCTACAGTGAGCACAGGGGTGGGTCTCATCCCATCCTCCACACTGCCGCCCGGCCCCTCCTGCTGTGGACTCCAGTCCCCTCTCTACTGGCAGCCGCTGTCCTACTGCTGCCGCTCCCATGTGTTGATGGTGCCAGCCCCACTTGTACCCGCTGACGGCACAGAGCGATCAGGGCCACCAGCCACCTCTTGCACTTGCTGACAGCTATCGGGACCGCGCCAGGCGCCAGCAGCAGGTGCAAGCACCAGGCAGGACTGCGGCTTGCAGGAGCAAAGAATTTTCAGTAACCACCAGACGTTTGCTCCGATGACAGCAACCGGCACCCCACCTTGGTCTGGTGCTCCTGCTCATCTGCTCCACCATCTCTCTGTGGCTGTTGCCCGCCATCTTCCACACATGCCCCCTGGTGGTCAGTGCATGTCATAGTGATTGGTTGTTCATTGTTTTGCCATTCAGTCTATTTGCATATTAGCCTTTTATTATATAGGAGGATTTTTGCTATTAAGTATGAGTTCTGATTTCTTTTTAAGATGGTCTTTGGGCATACATTTTACATCCCCTATTTTATTAACTAAGTCCTCTCTTCTCAAAGACTTTAAGACAATAAGAGTCCCTGATATATTAGTTCAGTGGTTGGCAAACCACGGCTCATGAGCCACATGCGGCTCTTTGGCCCCTTGAGTGTGGCTCTTCCACAAAATACCACATGCCGGCATGCACATACAGTGTGATTGAAGGAGTACCCTAATTAAGTTAAAAACAATGTACCTACCTATGTAGTTTAAATTTTAAAAATTTGGCTCTCAAAAGACATTTCAATCATACTGTTGATATTTGGCTCTGTTGACTAATGAGTTTGCCGACCACTGTATTAGTTTATCAGGTGGTAGTCTTTAAATTATTCATGAATGACAAAATGTAGTAACTTGAAAAATACTGTTTCTTATTGTTATATCTGGAATTTTCATGTGGTTAGTATTACATAAAACCATTGTTAATGACTGCCTTTATAACATGTGGACAACCATAATTATGTAATTATTCTTCAAGCTATTTAGGGTTTTTAGTAGGTTTTTCATTGCTTTTAAATAACTTTTCAGGAAACTTTTCTGATACTTAAAATTACATTCTTCCTAATTTAATTAGATCTCTACTTGTTTACTGAGAATGAGTCCCTGATTTGTTTTTTTGTGTGCTTTTTTAAAAAAATCAAGTTAAAATATATTTCTAAGGAGTATTATAAACATGTTTATATAGGTATATGTGTATGTAAGATGATTTATTTCTTAGAATTTCATTTTAATGTCCACTTAAATTCATCCAACTAGCAGAAATTCCTACTGTGGATATGACTCCAAGTGCTAGGAAGCTAGGAGAGCCTATCCGATCAGCTATTCCTTTACATCCACCTTATCAGCCTTCAGAGCCTCGAGCACCCTACCCCATAGGAAAAGAATACTTGCATTCAAGTCACTGCTCCCCTGCCATGAATTTTACTGGAGAGGGCACAGAATTTTCTATGGTAAGTAAAAAAGCTTGCTTTCAATTGGTTACATGTCTATAGATTTAAAGAAGTCTCTGCTAGAATAGTAGTCAAGGATATTACACTAATCAGAGCACTGTACTTCTTAAACTTTACCTCTGCTTACTCCTAATGGTCTTTAGGAATATAGGGGCAGGATGAAAGTATAAAAAGGGAAATAATAAGAGCCAACACATTTACTTTGTACCAGGCACAGTTCTAGTTACTTCACAAATAGTGAATAATTTACTCTTCTCAACACAGCTTTGGGAGTAGATACTATTTTTATTTCCCATGGAGAAGCTGATAGAGGTTTAGTATCTTGTCCCAGGTCACACAGCAATTGTAGAGCCAGGATTTGAATTCGGGTATTCTGGCTTAAAAACCCACATTGTATGTCCCTGATTAAATAAATTGTTTAAAAGTATAAAAAGTGTGAAAAATAAACTTTTATTCAGCATGAACTACTATTAATATCTTGGCCTATTTGCTTCCACTCTTATTCTTTAAAAGAAAAAAATTCTTTATAGAGTTAACCTGTCCTTTATCTTCCTAGAAATAAGAACAGGCAGGTATATGCAAAGAGTAAATTTATAAATAATGATATATTCTCATTTTGAAAAAGTCAAACAATGCAGAAAAAGTACAGAGAAAAAATGAGCATCGTTAGCATTAGGTGACCATCATTTTAAACATTCTATGTATTCAGATAGGATGGTGTATGAAAGAAGAGAGAGAGAAAAGGAATCATAGGACAATGATTGCATTTGGAAGAGGCTTGGGGGTGCGGTGGTGAAAGGACTTATGAGTTGCTGGTAATACTCTATTTCTTGACCTGAGTGGCAGGTGGGGATATTCATTTTTAAATAATTGTTGAGCAGGACACTTAAACTTCAATTTAAAAGTTTTTAAAGTATTTTTAAAGTTTTAAGAAATATTATAGTTATTTACTAAAAAATATTACATTTAACTTCAATAGAAGAAAAAGATACTGAAGTGAAACTAAAGACATTGTTAAATATCAAATATTCCTTTACCGCAAGAAATATTTTCCATAAGATTCCCTCTGAAGTTAAGAAATAAATTATTAAAATGTTACTAATTTATATTCATATTTTAGGAGGTTTTGTCTTTAACTGTTTCAATTTTGGACAATTTATATTGACTGCTTGATATGAAAGATAATGACTTTAATACTTTCCACTTGTGATTTGATCATTTTTCATTGTTCAGGTTTACCCATAATCCCTGAATTTTCATATTTGCGAATGCCTCACCTGCCTTTATAGTTGATTGGCATCCTGAGCCACACTTTTTCTCTGAGTACAAGTTTACAGACATTGCTCCATTCTGTTAGTATTAAGGATCCATTATATCCATATTTTGACAAATTCTCTATTTTTTTAAAAAAAGGAAAACATGGAGAATAAAGGGACCTAGCTTTGTGCAACAGATCCTCCCCTCCCCCACACTCAAAATGTTATTTTTATGTGTCTTCTTTATAGTTTTTCAAATAAACTCTCTTCTGTTTTTATAGGAACCAGACAATAGAGCTTTCTTAACTTCCAAGTTGCCTGAAGATAGCAAACAGGAAATATGTCCAACTCAAGTCCAAAGCCCTAGGACAAGGAAGCTTCCTAAAGGAAAAAGGTAACATTACTGCAGGCTTCACTGTTTACAGTCTGGTAAAGGGATTTGAAGGCAGGGGTATACTCGCCAAATTTAGCTGAGAAGACCAGTATGAAATATTTGTTAAAGCACATATTACAATTATTTTAAACTAAGTAAAGTACTCTTGGCTACCTAAATATCACATGGTCATTTTTATTACAGATATGAAAACAGAGCTGCAGTCTCATCCTGGGATTCACCTTTCTCCCAGAAGCCAGAAGACAGGTTAACAGGACAAGAATTACATGCAGTATCAGAGAAACTCTCTCAACGGCTCTCTGAACTAGATTGGGCAAGTCTTATTTTTATCTATATTGATATTGCCATAGTTGGTGATCATTTAAGTCATTTTATAATTGAAAGTGAAAGATAAGCTAAAAAACCAGAAAGCTACTTGTACTGTGAAAATGTTCCTTAAATAAGACAGATAGAACATAGGGTGAAAAACAATATAGCCTTTCATGATATAACCAAATTTGGTACAGATTTACCCAAATTTTTATTGAATTCTGATGAAAACAAATCACTTAACATAAGTGATTACATGAAATCATTTATCTTTTTTTGTTTGTTTTAAAATATATTTGTAGGAGCTCCAGTGGCGCAATCGGTTAGCGTGGTACTTATAAAATATTTGTATTGATGTCAGAGAGAAAGGGAGAGGGAAAGAGTGATAGAAATATCAGTGATGAGAGAGAACCATTGATTGGCTGTCTCCTGCAACACCCCCCAATGGGGATCAAGCCCACAACCTGGGCATGTGCCCTGACCAGGAATTGAACTGTGCATGACCTGGTTCATAGCTCCACACTCAACCACTGAGCCACACTGGCTGAGCTAAATCATTTATCTTTTGATACATCTCTAATATGGTTTCCTTTTGTCACTAAAATTATATGGATCTCTGATTCTCACAAAATACAATATAACAGTTTGGGGTTATCACTGAATAAATGTATTAAATCCTTATTGAATTACTCTAATGTTTATTGAAACTGAATAGTCCATAGCACTGGTGTACACTCTGGAAATTAAACATGCATAAACATTTGAAAACTTGTTATTAGTACCTAATTATCAGAGGAAGCTTTCTAAAGGTTACGTCTGTCCTGTCCTTCCGACTTGCTTTCTGCTAAAATCAATGAAAAGATGTTGAATTTCATTGGTAGATGTTAAAAAGTGCCCTGGGTGATCGAATTAAAGAAAAGACTCACCACAAAGAAGATACTGGAAATGAAGAGGTGAAGAGTGAAAATGATGAGATACTGTCACAGCACAGTGACAGCCTCATGGAATGTGGGCCGAAGAAGCGAAAGCCAGGTACCTATCCCAGAGGGGCAGGATGAGGACAGGCTAGGGCAGTGGTTGGCAAACTCATTAGTCAACAGAGTGGCAAACCCCAGCTCACGAGCCGCATGTGGCTTGTAAGCCGCAGTTTGCCAACCACTGGGCTAGGGAACCACATAGGCACTTCTGTGTGTTTATAATGACTGTCTTTCTCATTTTAAATAGTTCATAAATATAAAAAGGATAAAAAATAATATGAAATACCTGTATCTTCACCATCTAGAAGTAGCAGGTATTAATAGTTATATTTACTTTACACCTCTGTGTTGTAGAGTTGAAATATCTTATCTGTCCTTCCCACAGTCCATTTTTTTTCCTTCCCTCAAAGAAACCCCTCTCAAAATTAGCATATTTTTTTCTTATTCCTGTTTTTATTTTTTTCTTTGAAGTTTTATTGAGATATAATTTACATATATCATTGTATTAATTTAAGGTGTACATCATGATGATTTGATAGATGTTTCTACTGCAAAATGATTCCACAACTTTAGTTAACATATATAACCTTTAAGATCTAATCTCTTAGCAACTTTCAAATATGCAATACAGTATTTTTAACTAAAGTCTCCATGAAGAACATTGCATCCCCAGAACTTAAAACAGGAAGTTTATACCTTTTGTCCACCTCCACACATTTCACCCACTCCTAACCCCCACCTTTGTCACCTGCAAATCTGTTCTCTGTATCTGAGTGGGTTTTTTTAGGTTCTACATACGAGTGAGAAAATACAGCATTTATCTTTTTTTTGTCTGACATAATTCATTCAGCATAATACCCTCAATGCCCATCTGTGTTGCCACAATGGCAGGATTTCCTTCTTTTTTTATGGTTGAATAATACTGCATTGCATTTATATGCATTCTTTATCCATTTATCTGTTAGTGGACACTTAGGTTGTTTCCATGTCTTGACTGTTGTAATACTACTACTTTTCATGTGGGGGTATAGATATCTTTTACATTCCTACATGTTTAAAAGTAGCAAACAAACCAGCCCCCAGCACTGTGGCTCCAAGTCCTCAGCACCCACATTGCCTTGAATTCTCTTATCATTTATATGACAATGTTTCATCACTTTGTGGTTTCTGGAGAATTGCCGTTTTCTTTCTGTTACCTGTGACCCTGGTTATTCATGGTACTTGATGGGTTGTTCCTCTTTTGGCATATTTGAAGTAGTGAACACCTTTATTTATGTATAGTCTTGATTTTAATAATCCAGCAGGTTGATAATTAAGTCTTTCTTTTTTCCCCCAGTAGGCGGTGCTATAGCACAAGTTTTTGTCCTTACCCCCACCTTCCCTCCCCTATACTAGTACATTCTATCTAATACACCCACCTTCAGATGTACCAGTGTGTGGATCTCTCAGGCATGGTAGTGTTGAACAGAGGAACCTTTGTTGGGTTACAGATATCTGATTAGTTGTAAGTTTAAGGGTAGATACAAAGGGGTCTTCCCACTCCACAATGATGCTGACGTCACTCCTATACTGCCATCTTGAACAGGAACCCTTTTAACCCTGTGTTTGTATGTCTCTTCTGTGTTATAGGACTTGCCATGCCTAGAAAGCCACCCTACAGATCTCATTCGCTCTCTCCATCTCCAGTTAACAAAAACAAACAGTTTCATATGGAAAGAAAAAAGCAGAGAAAACCAAAAGAAACAGATACCCGCCGATTCCAAGCTAAGGTACATTCCATCTCTTGACTACCGTTGGACAGCAGGCAGTATCATTTACCCTCAGCCAAATGCTATAATGAACATGCTGTTGATTTAAGGCTAAAATGCATTTAATATTATTGAGCTAAGTAGATGATAGGAAATTATGTGACATCTTTTATGCCCCCCATTAGGGAGCATAAAACTTGTACTCTCAAAATTTTAACAAGGCGAACTTTGTCAGATATAGACTAGTACTGAAGGAAATTAAGAAAGAATAGGTCAGTAAGGGTTGATAGTTTCAGAAAGAGCTTTAGCAATTAACAGAATTTGAGGTAGATTAAATGTGACAGGCCATTTGCAGTACAGATAGGATGAAAGTAACCAAGACAGAAATGAGAGGAGGTGGTTAGGATTCAACAAGGAGAATGTATGATTACTAAGAAAGACTTCCTGCTATGGAATAGGAATTTTGAAATGTAATATAAATTTAGAACACTTAAGTTGTTTTCTATAGTATCCTATATAATGAAAACCTAATATGCAAATTATCCCCTTGGGCAGTCGTTCAACCAGGAGACCGGGAGTTCAACTGCTTGCTATGACATGTGCTGACCACCAGGGGACAGCGCGGAAAATGGCAGGAGTTGGTGACAGCACGGCAACCTCCGCCGGCTACCTGGGGGTGGAGGTGACAAGGGTAGAGGTGCAGTGAGAATGTGGAGTGTCCACCGAGCTCACTCTCATTCCCCCTGCTAACCTCCCCCAGGATGCCAGGGCTCGTGCACTGTGGAAGCCCCCGTGCTCAGGTGCCAGGTGCCTGCAAGGAGCCCCCCCCCCCCCACACACACACACACACACTCATGCAGCCTCTTTCGGGTGAGCTGGGCCGCAGCCGCCAGGACCGCAGGGACCCGTTGGGCTCCCCATGGGTTCATGCAGGAGCCAGTCAGTGAGGCCAGCTGGGAGAGAGTGCGCTGCCTGCCCCATAGGGACTTGGGCACTGTGACTTAGGCAGAGAGGGTGTGTGGGGGCCCAGAGGCCCAGGTGCTGCTCAGGGCCCAGAGATTGGCTGGGACCTGCCCTTCCACGCCAGACATTTGTGCTTCGATCACCAACCAGACCTAGGGACTGCACCGATGCATGAATTCATGCACAGGTGGGGTCCCTCAGCCTGGCCAACGATCGGGGCCATCTTGCCCAGTCCCAGTCGGGGCCAATGGGGGCTGGGGGAGGGATCGTGGGAGGTGGCCGACCGTGGGAGGTTGGCCGTGGGCGTGCACTGACCACCAGGGGGCAGCTCCAGCATTGAGTATCTGCCCCCTGGTGGTCAGTGCACATCATAGCTATCATCCAGTCTTAACGGTTGCTTAGGCCAGCAGTCGCCAACCTTTCGGACCTCGTGGACCACCAGTTGGCAACTGCTGGCTTAGGCTTTTATATATAGATGTGTTACAATAGCTTGTAACTTCAATTCAGTATGTAAATTCCACTCAAGGGAGTTTCAAAATAATTTCAAGAACTATGAGAAAAAATACATTATGTAGAATTTCATTTTATGTCTCAAGTACATGTCTATTAAATAATGTATATTTGTGATATAGAGCCTGAAAGGTACTTTTTAAAAAAGTGAATACATTGGCAGGATCTTAGATGAATTTCCTTCCTTCATTTTCATTTGTATGTTTTTTATAACTAAATGTCATATGGCCTTTTCCTGTGTAGGCACTAACTGAGGCATTTGAAAGGGAACTAAGAAGAAATAAAGTTCAAGAGAATATTGGACCTCCAGAAACAAATGAGGAGGAAACAGTGGGTAAAAGTCTCTACTGTAATAAATGCCGTTTGATCAGATCAGTGGAAAGTACAGAGATGAATTTTTTAATATGAAAAAAGAATCAGCAGGGCATTAGCTCCTTAGAAAAAGGCAGGATTTCATTTCATGATGTGGGATTTTTCTCTTATTTATAGGGTATCCAAGTTGTATACCAAAGAACATGAGCATTTTTCCTTCCTGCCCAAAGGTTTAATAGATAGTCTAGAGCTAACAAGTTAAAGGGACTTAAGAGAAGACGGGAAATCTCAGTTGTTACATACCTGGTGGGAAGAAACCCAAAGCATCAGTTTCCATTGCCTTTCAAAAGGATGGTTACAGAAACTGAAAGCATGGAAAAAAATGCTTATGCTAAAGTGTTCATAAATAAAACAGGATACAACTAAACATTGGGAACTTTGACAACTTTTTCCATGTAGATTTAAAAAGAAACAAGCACACCAAAACATTATTAGTTGTATTTATGGTGTAGGAATATGGCGACTATGAAATTTAAAAAGAAAATTGTCCTTTTCAAATTCCAGATGATGCCAAAAGTCAAAGATTCTTTTTACTTAGAGTAGATAAAAACCAGATTTTAGAAATCTAAAGTAAGATGGTTTGGTTCGGGATTAGTTAGCTATTTTTGTCAATATGTAATATTTAAGATGATGTATTAACAAGTTATTAGACTTCTGTCTTCTATTCTGTTTCATATCTGCTTTTAAGGAAAAAATATACAGAGAAGCTGGTCATAAAAGAACTCCAAAACGTAGTCAACCCTGGAAGATTTACTCTAGAAACACCATAACTCCAAGTCCAAGAGGTGGCTTGCCAAAAGCAAATAAAGTAGTTCCAAGTAAGAACCACAAAATTGTACTTTGTGCAAAACTGGCATCCTTTAAATGTGTGATACATCCCAAGGACACGCACTGAAAACTGACATCCACAAGTTAGTTGGAGAAAGTTACCTCTTTTATCACTGCCATGCACTAGATTTCTGTAAAATGATAAAATTCTTCAATAAGGCATTTATTTAAAACTCATCAATAATATCTTAGGGAAGCTTATATCTTGGCACCAAAGGAATGCTAGGGCCACTCACTACCTGCTGCTCCGGCTTTTGCTTTACTCTGCTCATTTATGCTGGCTGCCTTTTCTTTGTTTCTGGGAAGTTGGTAGAATCAGAGAGATGCGCCAAAGCAAGCAGATGGCCTGTCCAGCTCCTGTTATATTGACAGTTGGTGCCAGTGAGTACTAGAGTCCTGTTACAAGGAAAATGAGGTCATATGAAATGCCAAGGTGCAGTTTCAAAGACGGCTGGCCTTCTAACTATATCCCACCAGACACACACTTTGCCAACCAGCGGGGCTGAGGAGTCTGTGTGACCACACACACAGCATCCACCCAAGGCAGCCGAGTCAGCTGAACAGTTAGGATGGACTTCACAAGACCAGCTTGTCATCAGTCAGAACTGTTGAGCTTATTTTCATTTGTACTAGTAGTTGGCTCACTCTGAGAAGGGATGCAAAATAACATACGTTTAGAATTGTTCTTTTCAGGATCAGAACCACATCACTTAGGTAAGCTTTGATCTATCAGGAAGGTGAGATGAGAGTTCTTATGAAAAGCTGTCAGCAAGTCTTGCAGATTAAGAGCTTTTTTTTTCCTTTTGTACCTTGCAGTGAAAGTCAATGAACACAGTCTCCTGCCCCTGATGCTTGAGCAGTTTCCATTTCTCTATGTTTCCGGCCAAACACTAAGCAAAATGTGGAAACAGCAAATTGCACAAGTTGAACAGCTCAAAAAAGATGCATATAGAGAAGATCGATCAAAGAAGAAACTCCAGGATGAAGTAAGCTGTCAATTTTAAGCATAGGAATAATCAAAAAGGGAAAGAACTTAATCCCTGAAAATTTAATGAACAGAATTATTAACCTCCTTCCCTGTTGTCCCACTTAAAGATAGAAGAAGCCTTAAGAAGGCATGACCTGCTTACTGCACTTGTCAAGAAAGAATATGAACATAACAAGAGATTGGTATGTCACGAGCAAGTTGGGTATAACTTTTAATTTATAACTTGTATTAATTACTTTCATTTGTACCAGCTGGGCAGTAGCCCCACAGATTGTCACCATGAACACTTGCCTGTCGAAGCATCTGGGGCTTGAACCAAAACTGATGAGGGGGAAGTTGCTAGGTGCTTTCTAGCACACAGTTTCATTTAGTCTTTATTGTAACAAGATGGACACATTTTCTATGAAATGAAAAACCCAAGGCTTTGAGATGTTAGCTTGCCCTGGATCCCACCATAATCAATCAGTAAGGAGCAAGGTTGAGATTTTAATCCAGGTCTGTTTCTACCTGCATGGCCCCTTTGAGGTACCACGTGGTTGTAACTAGTGCTTTAGTCCTCTCCCATCTTCCCAGGTCCCAGGTCGAGATGAGGTAGTTTACCAGCCTCCATTCTAATTTGGCTAGAGAATCGTACACAGCACATTATCCTCTGTTGCAAATAATGAAGGGAAAGGACAGAGATCAGAGACAGAGATTTAAAAACAATTGGCCGAATGTAGAGATAAGCAATGAGAACCATAATCTCAAACATTTCCAAAGAAGGGGAAGCCATCTGAGGAACTGCATGTGGTACTTTGATATGAGGGAAAGGAAACGGATATCTGAACACCTAGTTAGAGGGTTTATGTACACGACCTCATTTCATCCTCACTACTTTGTAAGAAGATATTGCTTAATTTCCTTAGTATTGATGTAAATACTCTTGGTAACTCAAATTTTGCTTGAAAGCGAGCCGTTTTTCTACTCCTAGGCTGGCATGTGTGTGTGGAACCGGGAGATGAGATCTCAGCTCCACCAGGTCTCTGCTGCTCTCTGCAGTAGAGGGGGCTCGTCGGGGCAGCTCTTAGGACTGAGGTGATGAACCACCAAAGGCTAGAGGACATCTGGGGGCTGAGTCTTTCACACTCTGTGCCCAGGCAGTAGGCCACTGGTCCTCCATACCCAGCTGACTGCTGGAAGACACTGGTGGGGAGTGGGACAGATGAGAATGCTAGAGTCTGTATTCCCCTTATCCTTACTTCTGTTTCTCTTTCCCTTTCCCAGCAAGACTTCAAGGACTGCATTCATAGGCAGAAGTTGACCCAATCAAAAATAAAAGAAAGTCGACAGCAGATTGTTCGAGCCCGAAAATATTATGATGATTATCGAGTTCAGTTGCGTGCAAAAATGATGAGAATGAGGACACGAGAAGAAATGGTAAGTCTGGATTTTCTAGCTAACCCTGTTAAGAAGGTGAATTTTGTCTGTTACCTTTCAGGACCACCTTCTTTGTTTGTAACTCTTGTCCCAGTTTAAATCCAAAATTCAAATACAAGTCCTAAAATGCTGGCTGTGAGAGTTCAGACTTGACCATACCTCATATTATTACCCCAGTAGTATATCCCAGTCTCTTCTCAGTCTCCACTGCCCTCATCCAAATTCCCTCTGACCTAAAGCACACAGGTACTTCTCCCATACAATGGCTTTAGGGGTTTGGGGTCATATTATCAAAGACAGGAACTTAAGATGTGATTAGATGACCTAGGTTTCCACATAAAATCAGGAAAAGACATAGGGCAGATATGCTTTGAGATGTTTCCACAAAGTATTTGCTGTCTCATCCAAATCAGGCTGAAATGCTTAATATTTGAGATTCTAAACTGGCAATAAATTTCATCCCTAAAGTAAAACTTTAAGGTAATTATAGTTAACTGGGCTGAATACTCTGAAGTGGATCATACATATATTATCCTCATTTCTAGAAGATACTAAGGCTTTGAGAGGTTAAGTGACTTGAGTAGGGTAATATGGCTGGCTAGTGCATACATGGTTCTAAAAACCAGTTCTTGATCAATTCTTACTAATCAATGGAGGACAAGTGGGCATATCCAAATCCATTGAACAGTTTGCTTTCCTGTGGCCTGTTATGTGCTAATCAACATCACCCTCATTTATTCACATGAGTAGATGCAACATTTGTTTCTGCTTTGGGTTCTTGTCCTATATACATGGCTGCTTTAGATATCTTTTCTGGAAGCAATAAAGAATCTTTGGGCTCCAGGAAAAGATGCTGAAACATCATTAGTCATAACGGAAATACAAATCAAAACCACAGTGAGATACCAGCACACCCACTAAGATGGCTGAAATAAAAAAGACAAGCGTTGGCAAGGATGTGAACATGGAACCCTCATGCAGTGCTGATGGGGCTATAACATGGTACAATGACTACCATGTACCATGGGTTCCTCCAAAGGTTAACATAGACCTACCATATCACTCAGCAATTTCACTCCTAGGTATCTATCCACACAGATAACGTACACACAAGTGTTTGCAGAAGCACTATTTATAGTAGCCAAAAAGAGGAAATAACCCAAATGCTATCAGCTGATGAGTGGATAAAAGAAAAGGATATTCATACAGTATAATAAACTTGGGCAATAAAAAGGAATGACACGTTGATACATGCTATGATATAGATGAACCTTGAAGACATGCTAAGTGAAAGAAGCCAGATACAAAAGGTCACATAGTATATGATTCCATTTATATGAAATGCCCTAAGCAAATCTATAGACATAGAAAGTAGATTAGTGGTTGCCTGGGGAGGGCAGAATGGGAAGTGGAGTTTCTTTTTGTAGTGATGAAAATATTCTGAAATTAATGGTTGCACAACTGTGAATATAATAAAACCTACTGAATTATACATCTTCAGAAGGTGAACTTTATGGTATGTGAATTGTTTCAGTAAATCTGTTACTAAAAAAAAAAAATCTTTGTACCCTAGCTGGTTTGGCTCAGTGAATAGAGCGTCAGCCTGTGGACTGAAGGGTCCCAGGTTTGATTCCAGTCGGGGGCACATACCTGGGTTGCGGGCTTAATCCCCAGCGGGAGGTGTGCAAGAGGCAGCCAATCAGTGATTCTCTCTTGTCATTGACATTTCTATCTCTCTCTACCTCCCCTTTCCTCTCTGAAATTAATAAAAAAATATATATTTTTTTAAATCTTTGTGAAATATAATGAGTACATAGCTCCATTTGGGTGAAATGATTATATAACCTCCATGAAAAGCTCAGCATAACTTAACTTTTCTGATTAAATAACTGACAGATATTTAAGAAACTGTTTGAAGAAGGCTTACAAATTCAAAAGCAAAGATTACGAGACCTAAGAAACTATGCCAAAGAAAAGCGAGATGAACAAAAGAGACAGCACCAGAATGAACTGTACTCGATGGAGAACTACTATAAAGACCAGGTGGGCTTACTGCTGCCTGCTTACATTCTCTTGTGCTTAGTACTGACCACCCTGTCCAAAGTCAGCTCAGTCTGCTGAACAGTAGCTCTACATATTAATTCAGAACTTGTGACTATACAGGTTAGACTAACCCATTTTCAAGATTGAAATGTAAGATTAAATAAGTTAGGGCTTAACTAAAGTACAGGTTCTATATTGCCCTATTTCTATTAAAATAGAGAACTGTTATATTTAGACTACAAATAAAATATTTGATTTTTTTTTTTCTTCCCTGTAAACAGTTTTCATTGCTGGCAGAAGCCATATCACAGGAACATCAAGAACTCAAAGCCAGAGAAAAATCCCAGGCCCAGGTAATGATTAACAGGATAGAAATCATTTATTTACATTTTTAAGAAGTGAAAAAACAATTATATTACACCTTAAGGGGAACGGAGAGAATACTAGTAAGAAGGTTCATCTATGGTCCAAAACATTTATCCTGTGATTTCAACTTTACCTACTAAGGCCTCTGTATATTAAATTATTAAAATTATTGCAGGAGCTTGATCAACTGGAAGTTGGAGAAGGAATAAAAATAGATAGATGAGGGTGGCCTGGCTATATGTTCTGAATAGCAGGATGACATGAATTCTCTTTTAGACATTATATAAGGTGAAGAGGGAGCTGAGATCTAAGATGGAGAAGGAAATTCAACAACTGCAGTACATGATCACGCAGAACGACGAAGATGCTTTCTTCCGGGAATTAGAAGCTGAGCGCTTCAAATCTCGGCTTCACATGGCTTCCTTTCAGTACAGTAAAAGTCCCTTCCCCTGAGGCTACTTCCATAAGTGGTCAAGTCTGGAAACTTGACCAGGGCAGACTTAGGATTGAGTAAGTAAACTAAATCAAAAAAATCATTTCTAAATGTCTTGTCTACATATTCACTCCAATACTTTTAATGAAATAACGTAATAAAAATTGTTTTCTTAAAATATATTGCTCTTGAATTTATGAACTAAAACCTTAAAAGCACACATTCTTCATTAGTCATTTGTACTAAAGCAATCAACAAGCCTTGATTGAGCAGCCAGCTCCTGAAGCCTACCTATTGTGGGTCAACAAAAATAGGGGGGGGAAAAGTGCCTGAGGACCAAAAAACTCTCTAATTCAAAAAAGAGAAGTGTGAGCTTGTCATCAGAGGTGGGACATAGGAGTAACCTTAAAGACAGGTTCAGGTATGTGTAGCTTTTTCACCTGGTGGCTAGAAGAAGAGAATTTATGCATATGGCTTCCAGCGGTTGGTAGCGGATAGCGTGAGGAGAGGCCAAGGTGGAAGGCCAAGTGGTGTGTGTCTCAAAGGCAAATTAGTGGTGTCAGGTGGGAAAGAGGCATAATGGACTTGAAGCAAGCAAGAGTACACCAACCTAGTGGGGGAACATGAGAAAAACAGAAAACCCACTTGGTATGGTGTCTTCCATGGAGAAGAGGGCTTCAATGAAGGCCAGAAACTAGAGGAAGGCTTCAGAGCAGTTGAGGATATGGGCACTTTTGCTGATCAAAGCCACAGAATGGCAGAGGACAAAAGGAAAGGATGGTTGGAAGGGAGAAGAGAGAATCCCATTAGGGCATGTAGAAAGGAGCATGGCGCCCTAGCTGGTTTGGCTCAGTGGGTAGAGTCTTGGCCTGCGAACTATAGGGTCCTGGGTTTGATTCCTCTCAACGGCACATGCTAGGGTTTCGGGCTCGATCCCCAGTAGGGGGTATGCAGGAGGCAGCTGATCAATGATTCTTATCATTGATGTTTCTCTTCCCCTTTGAAATCAATAAAAATATTTTTTTAAAAAGGAAAGTAGCATGGTGATGAGCTTATGAACAATGATCAATTAATTTATGACAAATGAGCCAAAAATATGGGGAAAGGACAGCGAAATGTTGTGCAAACTGGATAGCAACATGCGGAAGAATGACACTGGACCAGCAGATCTTACACTATACACAAAAATTAACTCAAAAGTGGATTAAAGACTTGAACATAAAATTACAAGAAAACATAGGTGGTGAACTCCTTGACATTGATATTGGCAACGATATTTTTGATTTGACACAAAAGCACAATGAAAAAGTGGAACTATATGAAACTAAACAGCTTCTGCATAAAAAGGAAACCAACAAAATGAAAAGGCAACCTATGAAGTAGAAAATTTTTTTTGCAAATCAGATATCTGATAAGGGGTTACTATCAAAATAATAGAGAACTCATACAACTCAATAGCAAAAAAATCAATCCTATTAAAAATGGGCAGAGGAACATTTTTCTAAAGAAGTCATAAAGATGACCAAGGGTACATGAAAAGATGCTCAGCATCACTACTCATCTGGGAAATGCAAATCAAAACCACAAGAAGATATTACCTCTCAGCTATTAGAATGGCTGCTACCAAAAAGACAAGAAATAAATGTTGAGGGCATCAAGAAAAAGGAGCCCTGTGCACTACTAGTGGGAATGTAAATGGATGTAGCTACTGTGGAAAACATAACTTCTTCAAAATATTAAAAATAGAACTACCTAGCAATTCTACTCAGGGCATTTACCAAAGAAAACAGAAACATTAACTGGAAAAGGTATCTGCACACCCCGCAGCATTATTTACAGTAGTCAAGATGGGAACAAGTGTCCATCAACAGATGAGTGAAGAAATGTGGTATATATGTATAGAATGGAATATTATTCAGCCTTGAAAAAAGGAAATTTTGCCATTTGCAACTACAAGGTGGACCTTGAGGGCATTATGCTAAGTGAAATAAGTCAGAGAAAGACAAATACTATATGATCTCACATATACTGTATGTGGAAAACAAAAAAAAACTGAGCTCATAGATAAAAATAACTGATTGGTGGTTGCCCGAAGGGGTTGGGAGTTTAGTGAAAGGGCTCAAAAGGTATACACTTACAGTTATGAGATGTGATGTACAGAATGGAGACCATTATTAACAATACTGTATGAAAGTTCCTTTCACACCCCAAAAAATCTATGTATGGTGATGGGTGTTAACTAGACTTACTGTGATCATTTCAAAATATATACAAATCATTACGTTGTACACCTGACATTAATAAAATGTTACATGTCAGTTACACTTCAATTAAAAGAAATACCTTTTTGGTCTCAATGGTTCACCACCACCTGGCCATGCCAGCATTGTCTTTGGGGGAAGTGAGTGGCCTGAAAGGTCGAATCTATGTGCTCTCCATCTTCACTCCCAAATCCGGGGCTGAAAGTGAGCTGACTTCACGAACACGAAAGTAGGCAGGAAAAACATCTTGGAAGGGTGCCTTGCCTACCCCACGGGCTGCTGTATTTGCCTCTCTCCACTTTTACTTATGAAACACTCACCATAAGGGAGACAGAAGTGGGGTTTACAGCTCATGTTAGAGACTAATTGAAAACCTAGATAAACCCCAGCCCAAATATTCACAAGGGGTATATAAGAGTTGAACACATTACCTTGGAAATGCAGCCAACTGTATGATGAACTTGAACACAAGAAAGGAACTACCTGTCCTGGAGACCAGTGTCTCTAGGATCTGAAGTATCAGGAGGTAGGAGAACAAAACCGATTGTTTTAAAAACCAAACCTGGGACTCGAGGCCTTGCTGAAGGAAGGTATTTAATCCTGTGCTCCCATCATGACGGACCTCTTTGCTATAAACAAACTGAGTTGTGAGGACCTAGGTTTGAATTTCAGTTTCTAACAACCATCCTAAGCTAGTACAGAGCCTGGCACATGGTAGCAGCATAGTAGTTATCTGTTGAATGAACAAAGAACAAGTCACATTTAGGGCAAATACCTTTTAATATCTTTAAAATCTGCTTTGTCTATTTAGCTAAGAATATTAATGTAGGAATGTATCCCTTTTTCTGTATAATTACCTTTATCATGTCACTAGCCTCTTGTTCTGTTGTGTATTTCCTACTATAAGAATTTAGGACAAATAAATGCAGTGAGTGCCAAGGTTAACCATTATAATGAAAGGACAAACCTTTCAGGTCACCACACAGAAAAACATCATATATTAGTTAAATCAAACTTTTGGGTAATTTATAGATTACTAGAAGCCTAGTGCACAAATTCGTGCACCAGTGGGGTCCCTCGGCATGGCCTGCAGGGATAGGACTGAAACCAGCAGTCCAACGCTGCCTGCCGTTCCTGCTCATCCTGGCCCCACTGCACCTGCCACCACTGCTGCTCAGTAGGCTGGCTGCCGCACCGCTGCAGTCTCCAGGCTGCGGTGGCCAGCCGTGAGCCCTGCGTCTGGTGCCCATCGGTCAGCTGAGTGACACTCCCGTTGTGGGAGCACATTGACCACCAGAGGGCAGCTCTTGTGTTGAGCTAACCGTCAAAGGGTCGTTATGATGCGCACTGACCACCAGGGGGCAGACACAACACAGGAGCTGCCCCTTGGTGGTCAGTGTGCTCCCACAGACAGCCAACCTCTCACAGTCCCTCCTCCTGGCCAGCTAGCCCCATGGGACCTGGGCCAGATGGCCCAGATTGCCAGCCAGGCCAAGGGACCCCACCCATGCCCGAATTTATGCATCAGGCCTCTAGTATAGGTAATACTAAATTCCTTAATGTACTAAAACTTCACAAGTTTATATATACACACACACACACACACATATATATATATATATATATATATATATATATATATATATATATTTTATTGCTTTCAGAGAGGAAAGGCGAAGAGATAGAAATATCAATGATGAGAGAATCATTGATTGGCTGTCTCTGCACGCCCCCTGCTGGGGATCAATCCCGCAACCCGGGCATGTGCCTTTGACCAGAATCAAACCTGGGACCCTTCAGTCCTCAGGCCAATGCTCTATCCACTGAGCCAATCCAGTTAGGGCGAATTTTACAGATTTTAGATAATAACTAGTAAACGTGGCAATATGAGACAAAGCAAAAAATAAATTTCAAAAGGATAAAAATGGACAGCATGCCCACTCCTGGAACTTTAATATACTGCTGCTACATCACTGTATTTCCCAGACCTTTAGTGTGGAGAGACAACACAGACTACATTGTGGATGAAAAAGCATCATCTCCATTCTTTTTCCCACCCATGTATTTAAGCTGGACTTTCATCCACTATCACGTATAGAGTTGTGAATAATTACCCTTAAAGTCATGGCTTCATTTCATTCTCAGGGTTCCACTGTTCAACACCAGGGTAGGAAGTGAAGCCCCTACTGTAGCTCTGCCCTCCAGAGCCCTGGCACATTGTTTGCTGGACTGGAACACTTCCCCAATAAGCCTGTATTGGCCTCAGAAATCCATCTCTACATGACCCCCCCCACACACAACCACTATTGACCAATCAATTTGCCATGGCAGCAGAAATGCCGTTTGGCACCTTCCCTGCTTTACCTGGAGACAGAAACGAGGTCCTGAGCACTCTGAAGCTCCAGCTCTCCAATGTGACAGAGGCATCAACTAAGGAAGGTGTGTGAAACCTCTTAAACTTCTCACTTTATGGTTCACATGCTGTCACTTTTCATAGAGCCAATCAAGGTTTTTCAAAACAATTCATTATAAACTCAATCTTCTTTAAAAACTTTGATGCTGTGACAGTGCAAACAGCATTCATTTTATTGCTCAACTTCGGCATGGGCACATACATAGTTAATTTTTTAAAACCATTTATACAGATGTTATTGATAAAGCTCATGTAACAACTGAGTGAAAATACAAAGAATATCAAAGCTAAAACACTCTGTAATAAATACAAATACAATGAAAATGATAAAACTTTGTTTTTAAAGTCAGTTTGAGAGAAGGAAGAATCTTACATTAAGTGAACTAATTACATCGAGAAACAAAACAACTCAGCATTTGGTACAATCATCACCCTAACAGAAGGTTAAATACCACAAATGGCACCCACGTGTGGTGCTGCAGCTTACAAACAGAAGTGGAGGCTGCTCTGTCAATGAAAAGATGGCTGGACAACCTCTTAACTCCCATCAATGCAATCAGATCAATGCACCAGAAGTTCAAAGCGGACTTAGTGTTGTAAAATAAAGCAAATTACATTGTATTTAAAAGAAAGGAAACTTGTGCTCTGGACTGTAAATACAAGAAAAAAATGACAATAAAAATAAAACTCATTCAAGGCAACAAACTATGTGCAAAACAAGGTGTACATTATACACAGCACTATTTAAAAACTCTTTACACCGAGAAATAAGACCCTCTGAAATAAAACTCACCTCTGTACTGCATATGAGCTCTACAAAGTAACCACTGTTCATAATTACGAATTCATGATGGAAAGGCAATGCACGGATACACGACAGCACATATCTGAAATAACACTAGAGGATTAGGAAAAAACCCAGTTAAGAGGGACATGTGGAAATAAATATTCACATTAAACAAGGGGTGCAAGTCTAAGGTTCAAGGACACATTGGGGGGCTTTGTTTGCTTAGCACCTATTTGGAAATAATTAGGTAACATACTTTTGAAAATGAAATCTAAATCATGTTTTTATAAATTACGTTGGTGATACCACAGACAATTAGGGTAATTTATTTATTTAAAGCTCTATTAAGTCACTTTATAAAATTTAAAAAGGCACTCAGAAAGCGATGGTATTTGCCTGCTTGATATTGTCCGTTATGACATTAGCATTTCATTAGCACTGCCTCCACCAGCTGTGATTTCTCTAAAGTGTTCATGTACTGAATTTTTACCGAAAGATTCTAAGAGTAGGCACAATGACACTGCACTAGTGCTGTAATACGAAAGAGATGGATCTGTGACCGATTATCTAATAATATACAAACCTTTTCGGTACCTTTCAAGATGTTCTTCCGCACTACTAAGAATGCAGAGGGAAAGCACAAATTGGGAAGAAAAAGGTCAGTAAAAGCACAGTTAAGATTATAACTAGGTTTGCATGTAGCAGTCCAATTTGGCTGAATACAATGAATTCAAATTCTTAGAAACTACACAAGTACTTTTCAACTTTTTAAAAAAAGCAGGTTTCTACTTCTTTTATCCTCCCCTACCCTGTGAAAGCTTACTTGGAATTCCTATAAAAGAGACAACCTGGAGCTGCTCTGGGTAAAGGGGGTGGGGGTGGGGAGTTAGAAGCCCCTGCTGAATATCAACTCGTCCTTTCCTCTCCTTCACTCTGTCCCTCCTCTTGCAAACCACTCTTTTGAGGCACCTCTGAGGCACCCTTGGCTCCATGAACAGACTGAAAACCAGCTCATCCCATGAAAGAACACACGGGCCTGTTATTCACGTGATAAGCCACAACATTTAAACAAAGCTATATCATAATCAAAATTTGCTATTGACGGTTTCACATCAATCTATTTAAAAAAGAATAGTTCCGATTTCTAACGGCTGAGTTAAAAAAAATCTGCCCATGATTTCAGATTTTTCCAATCTCTTCAGAATTTTGGTTGCCTTCTGAATCATGCGACATGCCACACCCTGAAAGCTAAATCTGGATATTTCAAAATCAGAAGCTGATCTTCAACACCAAGGGAACTGGGATTCCCTTACTTCCAAAATTCACTCTTCGGTTTAAAGTCGTTTATACCATAGAGTTAGAATCACTGTTTCTTTAGGAATCACGTCCCCTGCCCCACCAGCCGCACCAGCCCCACTTCATTTTGTTAAGGAAAATCAGGGTTTTTTAAGTTTGCTAAATAATCTTTAGAGCAAATTTTTTCCTATTTCATAACTTTAGCTGATTAAAATATGAGCAGCTGAATAAAGATTTACGATGATTTGCTTGATAGAAACTTACACCATAATTAATATATAATATAAACTAGGTGTACTGGTCAGAGGAGACTTTGGTTTACAAGAAATAGTATATCTATTAAAGTTGACCCAGCAAAAGAGTTAAAATCCTATCCCATCCACATGATCTGAGAAGCTATAAAAATGCAGGATTTCCATTTAAGGTGAAAAGTAAAATCCAAAACACCTGGTCATACCGATTCAAGATAAAAAATTAGGATTTGTTTTTAAAGTCTCTTAAAAATAGGGAGCCCCTGAAAGCATCTTATGTAGCAAATAAGCTACCAAGTTTAGACTAAATGGTTGCATTAGGAATTTGACAACCAAAATTATAAAACTGTATTCCAGGTAATTTGTGCTTGAAAAAATATAAAAAAGACTCACCTAGGCTAGGTTGAAACATATAATGCTTTTAAAATATAATGCTTTGCTATAGAAAAATGTAGTTAAATGTGTAAATGGCTTTTTTAAAGACAATGATTCTTTTAGCCAATTGTTTACAAAGGTAGAATAATTCAAAATAATTTTATTTCATTTTTTTTACAAAGAGCAAGTACAGGAGCTGTTCAAAATCATGTATTCAATCAAAATGAAATGTGACTTGTACCGCCTGCTGAAGTTGTCTTGATGTCTGAGACTTGAAATCTGTGAAGCGATGTGAATAGGTTACCTTTTATAAAAATAGTAGTAGTCTTTAAGTGTAGAATACTGCCTAACTCTGGAAATGTAGGAAAAGTCAGCATTCTTTAGGTTCAAGATATTAATTTTAAATAGCAGCTGAATGCGGCCTCATGGCAATGCATAAAGACCTGTTTTTTTCCTTAAAAAGGAATTTCAAAATCGTCCTTTCCCCTCACAGTGTCCTAAAATTTAGAAAAGGGAGGGGGCATGTTCCTGCACTCCGGCACCCCTTGAAACTGCTGAGAGGAGGCTGTTGAGCATAAACAGAGTCCTGGGTAACTCCGTGAAGTCCGTCATTCCACAGCAAACCCACACGTTTCTTCGATGGCTGTTAGCAGCTTCTCATACAACTTTTCATAGCTTTCATAGGGCGGAATGTCGATTCGATTGAAGCTGTAAATAAGCACATCAGGTTTAACACAGTTCCTTCAGAATAAGCAAACCAGCCACATCGCTCTTTGTGTCACACAGAGAAGTAAGGAATAAGGTTCTATCTCTCTACAGCAGAGATGACCACTTTCGGTGTTCCTACCAATGTCAGAATAACCTTAAATCACTGAGTGGCTTATCATTCCTTTTAAGGGCCCGTTTAATGGTAAGAACAAGAAATGAAAAGCCACCTGTTAAAACTCACACACACACGGAATAAGGGGGAAGCCACAAACATAACTCACCACGTGTGGGCTTTCGGCAGGTTGTTAGTGCAGGCATCGATCTGGTGGATGGTGAAGAGCCGTGGGCCTGCAGCACCTGCCAAAGAAGCAAGCATGGGTGCGGTCACTGCAGGTGCCTGTATGCGTCCCTAAGATAGCAGGATGAAACTGGTACATAAACCACAGGGCCTAGGGGTAGAGGAAAACTGGTGACGCCACACAAGCTGCCAAAAAAATTCTTCTGCCAGGAAAGGAATTTGGGTTTGAAAGCTGAATTGACCTTGGGTAAGGCTGGATTCCTTAACATCCTAGCATTTCAAATTTGAGAAAAGGTTCAGGATTGAAATCCTCTGCCAACTTCTTTCTTATACAGGATATCAATGTCCCAAAAGCATGAGAAGAAAAGTAAATGGGCAAATCCAAGATTAAATATACACACATTCAGAAAGGTGACGGCCTAAATGCAAATTTAGGTTTCAATGATTCAAACTTGGCTGAGAGCAAAAGATCAGCAGTTTACAGAATAAATGTGTTAACATAAGACAGCCATACAAATAGACGTAGAAACACCACTTCACGTGATGGGCAGGCTGCTAAGGATGAATTCTCTAAGTAGGGCCTGTCAGCACAACTCCGAGGATGCTTTCCTCAGGGACTTCTGACTGCGCTGTGGGCAACACTGGAGGAGCATGTGCTGTCTGGCTTTGTATATCCTCAGTCATCACCAGCAGCAGCAACTTGGAAAATGAAGAGCTTCAAAGATAAAGCACTGCCATCCAGTGAAGCGCCATCGTCCAGTTGTTAGCAATATTACCAACTCACCCAAAAGGTAAGCAGCTATTCCACAGAAAACTGCTGATGCCATGCAGTGAGGCCCATGCACTGACCCAACCAATGGCTTCCACAACTCATGCTGCCTCTTTCCGCTCAAGGATGACAAAGGAGAGGGGAGAGGCACCCGGGGGGAACGTTTTGCAGGCTGAGATGTGGAGGTGGCAGGGGCAGACTCCCCCACAAGAATGTGCAGTGGGATCCAAAGCAAGGGCCCGGAGAGGCAGAGCATCACCACACAGTCCAGTGTGCGGCACTCACTACAAGCACCGAGAACCCCAGCAGAAAAAGCTCTTGGGAGAGTAACAAAGAAAAAGGAGGAGAAGAAGGGATCAAGATGTGAGTTACAGATCAGAAACAGGGTGAAAAGAGAATCGATTGCTAAGCACCTGGTTGTAAACTAGCTAGATAACCCAAATAAATACACACACACACACACACACCACCACCACCACCACCACCACCACCACCACCCCCTTGTGTGGTGCCAGGCGCCAGGCCAGGCCCCCTGGCTGGCTACCTTGTAAAGCTTTGAAGCCCTGCAGAGGCACTCGAGACGATCCTGTCACAAACTGAAGCAACCGTGCTCGCTGCTCTTCATCAAAAAACTCCACGGCTTTCCAGAACCACTTGACCACATTGCTGTCCGGTGTGCAGTGTTTCAACCGAGTGTTGACCTTCCAGTCGTTAACATCTATCTTTCCAAGTCCACAAATAATGAGCTGTTAAAATATCGCACAAAGCATGAGCCAATGGAAACCCAAGTTAAGCCAAAAATTCCTCAAAACAGAACTTCAGATTTGTAGTGTTGGCTCTCATGGGGTGATTCTTAAATTCATCAAGGGTACACACCAGAATCATCTTGAAAGTTTTTCAAAATGCACACACCAGGTCCTATGTGCGGAGATGTGAGTTCTGTGGATAGGGTGATATTCAGAAGCTGTGTTTTAAAAAGCTCCATACGCACCTATATTCACTTTCAAATTCCCCACCCAGAGTCTGAGAACCACCCCTGGGAGCGACTCAGCAAGATGGAAATTCTATAACTTCATATAATTCTACTTTTTTTTTTTATGGACAGAAACTAGACTCCACAAGTAAATACAATTTATATGTGCCTTCCTCAAGACCTGCATCCTATTCTAGTTTCAACACTTATTAACGTGGGGATTCTGAGCAATTCAGTACATCCCTGGGCCAGCAATTAGTTCCCTATGGCAGTCACACCTATTTCACTGCATCCTTGACGGCAACCTGTGGTGTATAGGAACTCAAGAAATGTGCTGAAAAGTAATGCAATGTGTTTGATAATCTTACAATTGTATCCAAGTACAAAGTACACAAATGCACTGATCTAGCGCTCTGTATGGTGTCCTGATGCAGGGTCAGTGTAGGTGAACGCTATCAACATCACCTCGACGCTATTAATACTTAGGGTCCTTCAGGTCTGATGCTAGCTCATCTCAGTAATGTGTTTCTAACAGTGAATTAGGATAGTGCGTAGTGTAAAATATAACTTGCAAGTCCTATCATTATATTAACCCAGTATAACACTAAAATAAATTATATATTTTTGTAAAACATATAAAAATTTTAATTTCATTAGCAGCAGAAGCTAAATAATAAACCCTGTCTCTACTGAATAAAATCTCCAACTAAGCTTCTACAGGGTTCTGAGGATTACGGAGCCACAGCCACACTGAAGAAGGAAGTGGCTATCCAAATAGGATCACAGAAGTATTTATGCCAAAAAGGTAACTCCTAAATTCTTTTCTTCAGACAAGTGGTAATTATAAGGCCAAATTCCTCATCATTGTATGAACTAATGAAAACGCATTGTATTTCAACTTTATTGTCAATCCTGTTTTCTTCCTCCTCCTGACTACTTCCTTCTGACCATGCACTGTTGAGTAATTCAATTACAAAGAGGAAAGGGGATGGTACTGAGTGAAATCAATTTTTACACTTGTTTGCTAACAGGTCTGCTAACAGATTTAGTTTAAAAAGACAGATTTAGTTTAAAAGGTGGTAACCTTCCACTAACAAAATTAAGGTTAATTAATAAATCATGTAGACTTTGAATATTTATGCTGTCCATAGTTAAATTTGGAACCTCTGGTAGAATAAAACCTCATTGACTTTTTTTACAAAGTAGTTCAATGAAAATTCAGATGTACTTGTTAAAGGTCTTAATTTAAAAACCAGACCTAAGGTGCTTTAAGGACCAGCTTTAAATGAAAACAAAACCCCCCAAAAGTTAACTGTTTATTACTGCTACTGTTAATAATGAATGTTTCCAAAGAGACTGAGGATGTTTAGATACAGTTTATCCTAAGTGTTTTAATTATTTCCTCTATGATCTTGTTTACCAAATGCTTTCTTGCAACGCTTTGTGTAAATAGACTGAGCTTAGGATTTCATTCCAAATAAATTTCAACAGAAAACAACATTGGAAGAAGTTATACATAAGACATGAAATCTGTTGAAAACAAGAAAGAATAATATGAAAAAATAAAATGTTCACAATATAAGGGATATTGCTCTCTTGTAGAAATTCCACAGCAAGATGGAGCTTCCTATGAATAAGAATGCTCACAGTACTGCACAATGAAACTTCAAAAGTGCCAGAAATACAACTTTCCTCTAAAACTAAGAGAAAATTCCTAACCTTTCCTTGTTACACTAGATGATGTCATGACATTAATATACTGACCTCTAACTCCTTCTCATCAAATGTCTTCAGCAGATGCTGTGGAATGACTTCATTAAATCCTTTCTGCAGAGCCAGGAACTGTGCCTCAATGCCTCGTAAAAACCTCCAGTTCACATAGAGCCTAGAAACATGGGGCGGGGGTTTCATGTGATCCAGTATGTTCAGATTTGGTCATTATGATGAATCTCTACTTTAGCTGTATTAAAAGGTGGTAACCTTCCACTGACAAAAGCTGCATCAATAAAGCAACTCTTCACATCAGAGAAATTCTGAGTAAACTGGAAGTTGGCTGGAGCTTGGATGGGTCTGAAGTCACAATCTGGATGAGACTTCCTTCTAAACTTCTAGCCAAAAGCCACAAACTAGAGCCCATTCAAAAAAATCACTGTTTTTCTGGTTTCCCTTGAAAATACGGTCTGAATATGTTAGGTGTTTTGTTTATATTTTGGGAGCAGTAGATGAGGGAAGAGGAAGCAAAGAGAATGAGGAGAAATAGTAAAAGCCAATAGTAAGCACTTTTTAGTTAAATATTCATTGTTCCCTGGAGGCTTTAAAACCCCCAGAAGATGTAATTTACCAACAAAAAGTACACTACATCCAATGTGTAGCCTTTTTGATGCTTTTGACTTGTAATTTTATAAATGAATTGCTTTTTAAACAAATCTCCCCAGGAAAACCTCTCTATCTCCCACATCTCAGAACTATTCACCTTCCAAGTTTGTCAACATATTCTTTTCCAAATTTGGAGAAATAGTTCTTTACTTTAGGAAATAAGTTACTTAACATTAATTATATGCTTTGGGGGACCTCATTTTTGTGTGTTTGGTTAAGGGGATACCAAAACTGCTCATCTGTAAAAAGGTTTCCTTTGTCTTTAAACCCTACTGGGTGAAGGATATTACTAAGCGCTATAAACACAACCAACTCCTGGAGAGCGGCAGGGACTGAGCAGTCCACACCAGGTCCTGGAAGTGACGCACAACAAAGTCAGGAAATGCCCATCCGTTCTTTCATTTTTTAATTAGAAATATAAAAGATGCTTGTTAGATAAAGAAAAAAACAAACAAAAAAACCCTAATTGTGGAGATGGAGGAAAAGCTGAAAGTCCATTATTTTATCCTCTTTTCCCTCTCTACTCCCAGGCCCGGCACCTCCACTCCCTCATCCCAAACACTTGGTTTGGTGCACAGCCTTTCTGAACAACTTCCATATAAGTATAAAACACAGATTTTGTCCCTACATAATTTTTCTAAGACTTGCTTTTTAAATCCCAACAGCTTATACAGAGTCTCTCTTCCTTTTAAAAATCCACATACTATTCTGCCAAATATATGTTAATCATTCTCCTCTAAAAACATTTAGCTGTTTTTAATTTTTTACAAGTAATATTTAGTTAACATCCTTTCTCGTAATTACTTAATTACATGTGTTTCCACAGCATAGATTCCTAACACTGGAGCTGCTAGTTAAAAAGCATACACATTTTTATTCTGGAAGCGATTATCAAACTACTTTCCAAAAATAAGCTAACTCAACGCTCATGCCCATCAATGCTGATCCTCAGGACTGATGGGCCTTGTGTACAAAGTGGGAACATTTTAGCCAGTAAGACTTGGGGACATAATCTATATAAAGTAGTAGAGATGCATGTTTTTATTTATACTCTTAATTTGGTTACCAGTTTTATGTTTAGGAGAACTTTAGTTGCCATAGCCAAATGATCTAACCCACTACTTGTAAATTCCTCCATCAGCAGGTGATTTTGTAAAACTTGGAGAACATTTCCTTGTATCTACCTTTAACCTCATAACATGCTTATTTACAACAGGGCAAGTGCTAGAATATAGCACAGAAGTGCTTCTGTATAGCTAGTCCTGGTAGCTCACGGCACACGCCCATGCACCATGTTTCCCGGTATCTGTGCCTGTACAGTCTCCTCCACGTTGAACCCGGGTTGGCATGTGACTGGCTCTAACCAAAAATATACAGCACAGAGGTTACGCTGTCCAGTTCTAGGCTTAGGCCTTAAAAAGCTCCGACAACCTCTCTTGTGCTCTGGGAAACCAACCCTCCACCCGTCCACCTTGCTGGGGAGAGTGAGACCTCTGGTTCCACGTGGGGATAACCACGGAACCCAGCCAACAGTGAGAACGAGGCCCCAGTGGCTGGTCCAGCCAGCCCCAGCCCTTGGAGCCCGCCCTACTGAGTCATCAGACATGTGAGCGAGGAGGCTATCTTGCCGTTTCCATCCCCACCAACACCAGGGGAGGAGCGGTGTGCTATCCTGTTATTCATCCAAACTCCTGACCCTCAGGACTGAGCAAGAATAAAATGAGAGTTGTTTTTAAGGCACTAATTTCTGCAGAAACCTATTTTGTAGCAATAAGTAACATGACCTAAATACTGAAATGTTTTTCTGTTCCGCTACTCTAGAACATTCAAACAATTCTCAGTTTTGGGAACACAGAAGTGTTTACCTGACATATTCCTTTTTATTTTCTTCGGTAACAGGGATACTCTTGCCATTTGGCTTAAGTTCATGCTGAATAATTTCCCCATATGCATTATGTTCGACACAGAAGGTATGGTCCAAAACACCTGTAATATCATTCTCACTAGAAAGGAAAGATACTTAATTGGAATTTAAAATACAGATGTATTAACTGTGAGACAAATAAAACTAGAACAGTTTATGGCATGACAAAGATCAGATCAGATTCCTTTGAATATTCCTATACTCCAAACCTCCTAGTTCTTGGGCAGAAAAGTCAGAGCTTTAACCCGCATCAACACAGGATGCATTTCACTTCCTGAGCAACGAGAAAGGGCGCTGGCCACGGCCGGGCTTTACCCGGGGAAACTTTAGTTGTGTCTGGCCTGCAGGTAAGAGGCCCTACTTGAGTCTCACTGGTTTGGCAAATAAGTATGGCCAATATATCTTCATAAGATAATGCCCTCCCACAAAACAGAACTGGTTCTTACAGATGCCTTTTAAAGCATGGCTTCAGCAATCATCACTTCTGCAGGAATCTGCTATTCTAACACATGCAGGACTGGAAACAAACTTGCATCACTTTGAGAAAATCACTGACATATAGAAGTACTTTTTAACAGAATATATTAGATATTATTTGCCTTTTTAAAGTAATAAAGTTCACTAACTTTTAGGAATTTGAAATATACAGGAAAGCAGTAGAAAAAGGAAAAATCTAATGTGGTCCTATCGTTCAAATAGTCACTCTTCGTAATTTCTGTGTTTTTTAAATTTTAAAGAAGTACATCCATTGAGACAGGATCTTTTTTAAAAGCTCAGATTCTAACTATAATGAACAAGACTCAATACATACAGTATCCACACTAAACTGTTATGAAGATCTGGATCAACTAACTCCATGTCGTCCAAAGTAATTGACTTCCCAAGCAGCTGTTTATAAAACGGCAATGTGAAGCCACCATCAATGTAATGTCCATGAAACACAGCCATTCCCATTATTCGTCCAACAAAATGGAAATATGATAAGTGTTCCTGAAATGGAAAAGAGTTTATATAAATACCGAAGTTAGACACCATTCAGGGAATTTTTAATAAAAAATTAAATATTTAAGCAACATTAATCTTTTTATAATATCAACTTATACTCCAATTTACAACTATTTCAATGGAATAGGCTATCATACCAAAACTCAGTAATCATTAGGGAAGAGTTTCTATTGGGCATGCTCAAGATTCCCTACATTGTTATAAAATGTTACAGAGTCAAGCCTCTCTCAAAGGATATAGTCACTTTGTAAAATTCATCTTTAGAAATTAAGTCCAGACAAGAGTCCCATTGCAGCTTCATTAAACCACCCATAGATCCTGTTCTCTTCCTCTCAGATCCTGCTAAGCCCTTTACAATCTTGGCTGTCAGAGAGAAAAGAAAAAAAAAAGCTTTCAACCCTAAACCTCCCTATTTCCCTGACCTAACCAGAAACTGAAATTCAAAACCTCACAGATTTAGGGCACAGATTTCATGTCTAACTTGGACTTGAGTCCTGATTCTGCCAGTTACTAGCTATGCATACTTGGGCAAATTACTTAACCCCTATAGGATTAATTTTCCACATCTGGAAAAATAAGGGTAATAATAGTATCTAAAAAAAATCTCTGTGAAGAGTAAAATGAGATAATGGAGCCCATGGCACTGTAGCTGGCAGAGGATAAAAGCTCAACAACAAACATGAACTGTTATTACTACAAGTACAATGGCAGTAATGGGACCCCAAGCAGAACCTTTGCCTAAAACTCTTCCCTTTATGAAGGATTGCCTGCAATGAATCTAACATTCCTACCATGTTTGGGTATATTTGGTCTTTCCTGATAAATTGTTTTGTTAATTAGTATTTTAAACTTCTTTTACTTCTCTGTTTAGTAAGTAATCTCAGCATTTGTTTCTTCATAAAAAGTAATATATGTTCACTACTCATAGTCTAATACCCAGAAGTAACTAATGTCAATATTACAGAGTAGAGCCTTTTGATGTTGACACGTATACAAATTTACCAAAATTGTATCATACTATTTTCCAACCCTCTTTTCACTTAAAACATCACAAATACCATCTTGACATGTCATTAACTTTTATCCCACAATGTCATTTTAGTGGCTATATTGTATGCCCTTGTATGGAAAGCTAATGGAAATAATGTAGTAACAAATTAGTAACAGCTGCTAACTTTTGTTGAGTGCTGAATAATTTTTATATGGTTAATAATGTAAAGCATTATGCTAAATAGTTAATGTGAAGAATCTCATTGAATTCTCACAGCCCTTCTCTGAGGTACAAACTATATTTATTATTATTAGCAACTAGAGGCCCGTTGCACAATATTCGTGCAAGAATAGGTCTTCCTTCCCCTGGCTTTGCTCCCGGCCACCCGGGAGCCTGCAAGTCCTCGCTCCCTGCTGGAGCACCACTCCTATAGCTCCTTCTGCCACCCCCCTCCTCCTCATAGCAGGTGTCCCACCCCTCCTGGCCACTCTGCACCAGCATATGCAAATTAACCCACCATCTTTAGCAGGTTAATTTGCATACTCACTCCTGACTGGCTGTGGGTGTAGTGGAGGTATGGTCAATTTACACGTTTGTCTATTATTAGGTAATAAAATTGAAGCTCAAGTCAATGAATTTGCCTGAGGTCACAAAGCTATTAAGTAATAGGACCTGGTTATGAAATCATGTCTAACTCCAGAATCTATGTTTTGTAACTGCTAATATCATTCTGCTTCATGTCACAATGTAATCAACCCTCTGCTTATGGACAATGATGCTCTTTCGAATTGGGGCTACTACAAACAAAGATGCAGTCAATATTCCTAGGCCCAAATTGCTGAACACATCCATAAGCATTTACTTGAGAAATTTTCTAAAGAGGAACTGTTAAGTCCAAGGCTATGATTAGGACAAGGAAAATAATCCAAACTACATTGACATTTAAAGATGACAAGTATTGTAGGTCACTTTTTAATTCACATCACCAGAACAGCAACCATACCGGGTTAACTGCAGAATCAGGATTGATCTGCAATGTATAGATATCATCTCTTGAATACTGGAAGAGGCCATAGTATGGATTCAACATTTCATGCGACAAGAGATATAACCACTCCCTAGAAAATAAGATATGACAAAGGAATTTTTTGTTAAAGAATATATTTTTATTAAAATATGCTATTGATCATTTTAGCAAATAATTTTTTAAATAAAAATAAAGCACTAACTAGTTATAGATCACAATGGAAAAATCTACCATGCCCAAAAAGCAAATGGAAATGCTTGTTTTATTATTACGCAGTCACTTCTCACTCACACAGGCAACTTTATGACATAGCGGCAGAGAATACAAAGGTATTACCCAGAAGTACCAACTATTAATTATGTAATGCATCCCAGCAGTCTGCTCCTTTTAACTGCTAAATAAATTTGTTATCAATCATAAATATAAAGTAAAGGTAAGGGAATAGTTCAAAATATCCATGTGACCTACACTTCCTGTCCGCTGCTGTCACAGCAGACTTGTACTCGGTAGCATAGACACAGATAATGACACAGCAGTAATTTACTTTTGTTTTCGGATAGGGTGTGCTTGCTGTTGGTATTGTTTTATAAGGAAATTTCACTATCTATTCCATCATCTTTTTTTTTGTAAACCTTGAAATGTGGCGTGATAAAAGTGTAAGTGGCCACTTAAAACCAAGAAGTGGTATAGAACACACTAAAAAGTATATGCTTGTCCTCACCTGTATTTTTTGGTGTGTTCCTTACCACTTCTTGGTTTCAAGTGCACATCAATATCTTTTCTTTTTTTTTAAATATTTTATTGATTTTTTACAGAGAGGAAGGGAGAGAGATAGAGAGTTAGAAACATCAATGAGAGAGAAACATTGATCAGCTGCCTCCTGCACACCCCCTACTAGGGATGTGCCCGCAACCAAGGTACATGCCCTTGACTGGAATCAAACCCAGGACCCTTCAGTCTGCAGGCCGACGCTCTATCCACTGAGCCAAACCGGTCAGGGCAATATCTTTAAAACCTCATAATAAAGAGTACTGTCACCTTAAATTTATTAAATCCTTCATATTTTTCAAAGGATGAAAGATAACACTCATCTTGAGGAAACTGAAATACAATCACTAGGCTATCACAGATGCAGTTCTCATCCGATTCCTGTCACTCCTTAGCTAGGAAAGGTATTTAAATGATATGTTCTGTTATTATGGATTAAAAACATTGAATAACACACTTTAAGGAAATTCAGTGAAATACTTTTAACAAAAAGTTAAAGAAAAATGTTTTTCAGTTCTATAATGTGATGAAGTCTAGCTCAAATCACCACCATTTATGTAATATTTGAAAAACTCTAGAGATTAAAAACAAAAGTGAGGTCTCCATTTAAGCAACTTTCGCAACACACATTAACACTCACAGACATGTCTTATACGTTTCTTATATATGTATGTGTGTTTTTAAAGAAAATCCTAATTTTTGTTCTGTTTCACCATGTATTTAGAACACACGTAAAAGCAGAACCCAACTACTTTTGGCTTCTAGCATGGAATTAAGATCAGAAAAAGCAGTTCTCTGCCACATCCCTTTTAGTCTGCCCAAACCCTGAGAATAGTGGGGTTAAGAAATAAATAACAAAACTATTTATTTGACTTATACATATAACTAAAGCATTTAGATCCCATCAGCAGGTAATCAATAAGTTTTCACAATAAGCATTCAAAACCAAGTTATAAATCAGTGGTTCTCAACCTTTCTAATGCCGCGACCCTTTAATACAGTTCCTCATGTTGTGGTGACCCCCAACCATAAATTATTTTCGTTGCTACTTCATAACTGTAATTTTGCTACTGTTATGAATCATAATGTAAATATCTGTGTTTTCCGATGGTCTTAGGCTCTACGGCAGCAGTTCTCAAGCTGTGGGTCATGACCCAAGGGTTGAGAACCACTAGCAGGGTCGCCTAAGACCATCAGAAAACACAGATATTTACATTATGATTCATAACAGTAGCAAAATTACAGTTATGAAGTAGCAACGAAAATAATTTTATGGTTGGGGGTCACCACAACATGAGGAACTGTATTAAAGGGTCGCGGCATTAGAAAGGTTGAGAACCACTGTTATAAATAAATTATAAGAATGCCACAGAAATGATCAAGTCCTAAGTATGATGTACAAGCAATCAATTCTAAAAATCCAAATTAAAGGTACTTCCATTTGCAGGTAAAAAGGTTGCAAAATGAAAATAAGTCTACAGGTAAAAACAAGTAATGCTAAGTAATAATTATGGGACTTGGTGAAAATACAATTTAATTAAGCCTGGATTTAGATTAGGGTAAGTGGAATTATCATGATGGTCCTTTAGAATGTTTTAATACAGAGCTATAATGTTTCTGCTACATTTACATAAAGTGAATTTTCACACCTAAAACAATACTTTATGTATGTATGTAACATAACAGTAGGACCATTGAGGACACCCACAGACACTCCTTTAACAAGGTTAAAAAGCATGGCAATGAAAGCAAAGGGAGCAGTATTCCGTTCAGATTATGTCATTAAAGCCTGAAGATTGCCCCTGACAATAGAAAGCAGAGGGAATCACACGCACTAAAGGGGAGATGAAGAAGATACAGGGCCTGCTGGTCTACCAACAGCCCCTGTATGGTTGCAGCTAGTTTTCAGAGGGCATTCCATTGGGCTCTATGATCGATTAAGGAGTCCCAATGGAAATTCCAAAAGAATGTAAGTAATCATTAGTGCCTCTTTGGTGAAAGTACTATCATAACCTCATTACGAATGTATTGATTAAGATATCCTCCTATTGCAAACACTAGGGAATATTATACTAGAAAATAAATATCAGTGAGAAGGTTACACCACAGGGAGTCTCTTAAATTTGTATATATAAGGATTCATGTGCCATTTCCTAATAAGCGAGTCTTTACCTGGCAACCCCTCCATAGTCAAGACCTTCTTCTCCACGAAATTTTATCATCAATCGCTTCCAAAGATCTTTTGGTCTCATTTTCATGACCTGTCGATAAGATTCCTAAAAAATAAAAAAATATATATATTTAATATACTATAATTACTAGGTGCTTTTAACCTGTTATTTAAACTCTTCCTCCCATTCCACCTACAAAGCATGTTTATAAATAAGGTGAAATTCAACAATCAAATCATTGGATAAACTCCAAGTGTTTGAAACCTCTTTGGAACTTCTAAAAACAAAATGAATATTGCTTAATGCTACTGAAACCAATTAACATGATAAATATTAAAACCTACTAAGTGCAAAACTCCATAGTTAAGTTCTATGAACCATAGCAATGATATCACTCATATTAAAAACAGAATTTGATAGAAGTACCAAAATTTTCAAGTTGGTTGATCTAAATCTAGGTCATAGGCAACAATAGAAAGTAAAGGTAAGAAAAAGAAAATTCCAAAAGAATGTAAGTAATCATTAGTGTTCTCTTCATTAAATGGATAATGTTATTATTTTAAAATACAAATGATGGACTATAGACAAGGCCAGAACTGTTCTGAAAGAAAAAAAATTCATCTTTTGGGAAAAGGGTTCTCAAGTCCCCAAACCTCTTGCCCAGGAATCCTCTAAAGAGTGGAAGTCCCTGCCTTGGAGCTCTGCCACTAATTCTGTAAGAATTCTGAAGGTGATGTTAGGGATATAAAGTGCAAAGATAAAAAAATATGCTAGGAAGGAGGATTTTCAATAAACGAAGAAAGTAGTCCAACAGTAATGAAACAAAATGATTTTCTGAGTTAAAAGCCCCTTACCTTTTGGAAGTATTAGAAAGTAAGAGGTGGATGATACTTAAGGTCTTTCAAAACTCATGATTAACAAACACTGGCAATGCAGAGGCCAACCTGAACCAATGGAACACCAAACACTCTTCATCCTATTTAAATGTTTACTTTCTGCATTACATCTCTTCCACGTTATTGCCGTTAATACCCACAATTGAAAAAGAAATTAATGAAAACTCTTTCATTATAAAGAGTCTCAAAAAGTTTATTGGAAAATAGAGCAAAACACTAAAATGTCATTTTTCAGTAAGACTTGAAAGTTTACCTCAAAAATCTCTTCCCTGGAAACCTCAATGCGGCAATGGCCAGCCTGAGGCTGTTGTTGGGAAAGTTCTTGCCGCAAAATTTTTAGTTTCTGGACCAGGTCTCGCTTGTACCGTGGGACTGTCAGACACTCAGTGTCGTCAGGGCATAACGATACCACCTGCTGTTGCTGTTGATCTTTCAACTGGTTCTGCCGACTAGAAGTAAACAAAAATACTATTGAACGAAAAAGATTACAATCACACATTTAAAATAGCCATCAACCATAAAAAAAAAAACCTAGCTGTATCATTTCTACACCTTACTGTGTTCTTGGCTTGTCATTTTTGACAACGATAAACTAGCTCCAAAGTTTATTTCTGAGAATCCACATGACTGTATGGAGTTGGAAAACAGAGTTTTATCCATCTACCCCATAAAGCAGCCTGTCTCTTCAGGTGTGCCACGGTGCAGGTTGCTGCTTAAGCATAGCAGGATTAAAATACTCATATATCCAAGTAAAACTTGTAATATTCTTATATAACATTCTGTTCAACAAAAGTAATAATTGAAGACAGCAGTCTATCACATTTATTACAGAAAGCACCATCAGTCTTCTCTTGTTCAGACTCGCGTTTTCACACATATTGTTTCAAAAACTTACTTTAAAACTAAATGCAAGTTAGCAGAGAGCCGAGGATCTGTGAACTGTGTTGTTCTGTTGTTATGGTCAACAAAATAAACTCTGCCTGTTGCCGTATTACGGATCTCCCATCCAGGAGGCAATGGACCAAGCTCTTCACAATTGATGTTGCTAAGATCCCTGCAAAAACAAATAAAAAATAAAAAATACCTCATTGCTGGGCCTGCTGAGCCAAGCAAGTGTAAATGACACAGAACAATTCCATGAAGTCTGAGAAAATGTATTGTTTCAGAAACTTGAGATGTTCAGCTGGAATCTTTAATTCCCAATGGTTTAACAAAGTTACATATTCAAAACTCAATCCATAAATGGCCCAGAAACTTATCACATAGCCTACATTTTTTAAAAGTTTGTTCCTGAGCTTTAATGTGACACAGATTTTAAATTAATATAAAAGCAATCACAACACTTGCCAACATAAACTGTATTTCAATCCTTATCTGACAAAATATTGTTTTACAAATGTCAGTGGTATAAGGAATGAAATGTTTTCTAAAATTTCCTTTCAATTTTTCTTTCATTACTACACTGTAAAATGTGGGTAAATAAATGTTCATTCCGTTATTAATTTTAAGCTCTCCAACAAAGCAAAACTGTAAGTTATATTAAAATTCGGATCCTTAAAATAATCACAGCATATATTTTAAAGAATAACGTGTGCATTTTGAATTTTTAAGCTAGTGAGTGAAGAACCTGTTTAAGATATGTAAGGAAGAACAGCTAAGGCTTGCTGCTACAAAAATTAAAAAAAGCAGGAAGACTTTTAATGGACCAATCCCATTGTTATGTATCACACATTCTCAAATATTATTATATACAAAGATTTACAAGACCTTAAGAATGAAATAAGAGCAGCATGTCTAATGTAAACTTAAACTATAACAGATAATTATAATGACAAATATCTTCAAAATCATGTTTTAAAAGTTAAACTAGAAAAAAAATTTGCCTGGTCATAATGAAACACAGCTATGGGCACATATAGATTTGTTGAAACCATAATTCTGGCTTCTGCTAATGGGTGCTCCAAGAGACTCCTGCTACAGAACTATAGCTTGACAAGAACACACTATTTGAGACACTGCTGGTCTCAAAAGAGACAAGGGGGAAAGTTCTAAAAATCCTTCTCAAATTTAAAAGAAAAAGTGAATTGAGCTTGCCCTAGCTGACACGACTCAGTGGTTAGAACGTCAGCCCAAGCACCAGAGGGTCGAGAGTTCGATTCCCAGTCAAGGGCATATACCTGGGTTGCAGGCTCAATCCCCAGCCATAGTCAGGGAACATGCAAGAGGCAACCAATCTGTGTCTCTCTCTCACATGGATGTTTCTTTCTCTCTCTCTCTCTCTCTTCCCTCCTTCCCTCCCTCCCCACATCTCTTCCACTCTCTCTAAAAATCAATGAGAAAAAAAAAATTCTCAGATGTGGATTAAAAAATAAAGTGGACTGAAATGGAGCTGGTACCCGAGTGGCAGGAAGGCTCAGGGGTAGGACTGCCAGGAAGGCACAGGGGTAGGACTGCCAGTGGGTAGCTGTTAATTAGAAAACAGCCTCAGGTCAGCAGCAAGGTTAGAAAATGACATCTGACACTTCCTCCCTAAGCTGGAAACTAAAAAAGAAAAATGAAGGGATCCCAGGAAAACTTCCTAAATTCCAACTTAGGTCCACAGAACTCAAACCAATTAAGATCAAACAAATTCACGCAGATCACCAAACACTTCAGAAAGGAAAGTCATGCTGACTGAGAGTCAGTGGAAACAATAAACCACAGAATCAGATCCCTAAGTACTGTCAGAGATCAGAGAACAGCTATTACATGGGACATTAAAAAAATAAGGGGAAAAATAATAATAAAATAAGGAAACAATTACAAAGGCAAACTATCAACGAAGAGATTATTAAAAATGAACAGCTGGATTTTTAAGTGGAGCTTTTAGAAATGAAAAGCAAATACTGAAATCAAAGGACAATTTTGACATAATGCAAAATTTTATTTCATATACTTTTACTTCGAATTTTATAAATCTACAGTTATACATGGAGAGCTCTAAAAAACTGATTAAAACAGCAGAAAACTGGGAACAATATTTCCACTTGGAAAATGATTGAAGAAAAATGTTTCATAGCCATAAAAAGCAATACAGCGCTGTATTTCAAGACTACACAGTCAGGATGCAATGGCATTAATCACTGTCTTAAAGAGATATGCAAAACTTGATGAAATGGGACTTCTCAGATAAACCTAAGTTTAGTGAATACCTTAAAATGAAGTATCTGAGTTACACTATTTTATAAATATCTTTGAATAGTGATTTTTTTAAAATGTACTTTTATTGATTTCAGAGAGGAAGGGAGAGGGGAGAGAGAGATAGAAACATCAATGATGAGAGAATCATTGATAGGCTGCCTCCTGCACATCCCCTGGGAAATTGAGCCCGCAACCCGGGCATGTGCCCTTGACTGGAATCAAATCCCGGACCTTTCAGTCCACAGGCCGACACTCTATCCACTGCGCCAAACCAGCTAGGGCTGAATAGTAATATTTTAACAGAATCTATGTATTTATAGTCTGCTTTGATAAAAGATCCTCCATACACACAGCATGTTTACTAAAGGATCCTCCAAAAACAAGAGATATGATACTAGTGGCATTCATGCACATTGAAAGGAAATTAATTAGAATATTTTAATATCACTATTCGCCCTTTCTCTATAAGTGTCAACCAAATTCACGATCGACGATGACAGATGGAAACACACGCATGTGACTGGCGCCAGTGAGAGCTTTATATGTATTGCGCATGCACGAGTCAACTTAGCGTTTTATATACAGAGAGAGCGAGAGTGAGAGCGAGAGCGAGAGTGAGAGCAAGAGCGAGAGCGAGAGATTGAGAAAGAGAGTGTAAACTTGCTTAATTAGACCTGCTTTCTGATTTAGCTAAACTTTTTCCAGCCCAGTGAACACCCCACACGCAGGGAGAACAAAGAGTAAAATATTTAACTACAGCAGTGTTTGACTATATTCTGCAAAATGAGAAAACCTGAAGTCATTTTCAAGGTCCACCATTTCTTACTTCTTTTCAGTCGGGTCAAGTTTCTAAGCTTTCTAAATCTCGATTTTCTGGCTAATGAAAAGAAAATAGGATTCCACTGAGTCTCCTATCTACCTACTCCAGGACTTCTGTGAGGATCAAATGAGATGAGGCACGGGAAATGCTTCACAGACATCTGGTTACAGTGTAAAATGTTTCCACCTGGCTATAAAGCAAGTCATGTTCCTGGGCTGGAGAAACTGCAAGGAGGCTAGTCATCACTAGGGAAAGGAAGCCAGGTGTTGCTATGTGACATCATTACCTGGATTAACAGTTAGCATATTAGCCTTTTATATATATAGATATGATGATATGAAGATTGATTGTTAAGATAACAATTTGGAGCATAGAGATTAAGGAAAAGAAAAATAATCCAGAGCATAATTTAATAAAGCCATTATTCAGTACTCAACATGAAATATTCTTAAACCTTTATTGAAACCACATATACCTTAATGAAAAACTGACACATTTCCTTAGGAGTAAGAACATATTACCAACAGTGCTGCCAAGACCTCTCTCTATTTCATCTTCTGATGCCAACTTACATACTATTCTTTCAACAGATAACTCAAGATCTACTTTCTCACTACTGTAAAACATTTAGTTTTTAAAAATCACTTCCTTCTATACATTTCCTTCTAATGATTTTAAATTATTTTTTTAATATATTTTAATGATTTTTTACAGAGAGGAAGGGAGAGAGACAGAGAGTTAGAAACATCGATGGGAGAGAAACACCGATCAGCTGCCCCCTGCACACCTCCCACTGGGAATGTGCCCACAACCAAGGTACATGCCCTCGACCGGAATCGAACCTGGGACCCCTCAGTCCGCAGGCCGACACTCCATCCACTGAGCCAAACCAGTCAGGGCTTAAATTTTTTTATTGAAAAGCTCATCACTGACCTTCAATTGGACCCATACCACTTTTTATAATTTACATAATAAAAGTCTTGTTGCTAAAAGTCAGACCCATGGATTTTTCTCAATGAGCTTATTTAATAAAACAAATATTTCCTCCCCACGACTTTTTTTAAACAACTTATATTACCAAGACAGAGAAAAGGCAATCTTGATATGGAAGTTAGTGATAGCACATTTCTTTGGTTGCCAACCTCAAAAGACTAAGCTCTATGACAAAGTAAAATATTTTTATTACTTTGCTTTATTTATAAATAAAGAGAGGGTATCAAAGCAATCCAAAATCAGCTAGTCACATCTAGTTTTGACATGATTCTTGACAAATAGAGCTCTGAGTATAAGCTTTGGCATTTAATAAAAATTTAATTTAATTAGGTTATTTCTTTTCTATATTAAAATGAAGCTTTATTAAGGAACACATAAAGGAACACTGGATACACTCATATAAAGTTAAAATAAATAAATCCTTTGTAAAAAAAGCCTAACCAGAAATAAAAATATCAATTTACTACCCTTTAAAAAATGGGTATGTTTTTTGTAAGATTTTGTATGTTTTTTCCCCAGGTCAGTTTTCAAACTCCCAAAAGACTCATGTTTTTTGCCCAGATTTTTTATTATTTTTTTTGAAATTTTTAAATGTATTTTTATTGATTTCAGAGAGGAAGGAAGAGGGAGAGATAGAAACATCAATGATGAGAGAGAATCATTGATCAGCTGCCTCCTGCACACCCCCTACTGGGGATCTAGCCTGCAACAGGGGCATGTGCCCTGACCGGGAATCAAACCCTGATCTCCTGGTTCACAGGTAGAAGCCTAACTACTAAGCCACACTGGCCAGGCATTTTGCCCAGACTTTTTAAAAGGGAAGAGTGGTGAGGGACTGGTTAGGGGTTAGGACACTGGGGTAGGACTGCAGAGAGATAGGTAAGAATTTCTACAGACATCAAACTGAAATGAGTATTAGAAAGATCCAACTTTTACATAAGCTATTTTAAGACATTAAAGATTAAATAATCAAAGAAATCCTAAGTAAAATGGAGATTCAATGGTATGAGGAACATTTGGAATATGTTCTTACCTAGGCACTCTTGGATCATGCCACGTGCTCACGCCAGTTTGAGTATGTAAAAAATACACCTGACCTTGTTGTGTTGTCCTCTGTTCTGTAAAATTAAGAAACACTAATAATAAAGATATATTCAGAATGTCCAAATCAAAGACAGCTATAGACATGAGAATATTATATTAAGTAAGTTATCCGAATGACCAACCTGTATCATTACAACAATTTTGTTTCACAAATCATTTGTTCTGAACTCAGAATACATCTTCTCCTAAAAACAATCTTATAAGTAGTGATGAGGGGTCACAGGCCAGCTATTTAAAGCCAACTATACTTATAATATGGCTCAAATACTAACCACGGTGTAATGCAAAATAAAAAACAGGATTGTGACAGTACCAACAATTCAACAAGACAAACGTGGAGAAATGATCCTTTATTTGTCTTGAATGTGGAGCGTGAGGGAACAAGAGAAGGCTCAGAGAAAGAGGCTAGCCAATTTTGGGAAGGTTTTGAGGAACTTTCAGAAACTTTCAAAGGGTTTGCAGGACAGTAATGTTTGTTTTTTCTTATGCCTAATTCTTTTACTTAGAGGTGTATTCTCAAGACTACATTTGGACTTAAAAGAGAGACACTCTATAGTCAAAAATAGGCAAAGATGAGGACTAAACAGCAGTGTACATATTGGGAAGTGAGGAAGCCAGGGCAGAGAGGGGGTCTGTAAAAGGTTCCTTCACTCGTGGTTTCTTTACTTATCCATTTTTTTTAAACAAAATCTAATGAAAAATTCCAACATATAAAATGACAACACTATTGCTAATATTTATTAGTATAAATTTGTTTATAAACTTATAATTAAGTCAATGAATTTCAAGTTTAAACTTTTTAAAATTATAAACATAAAAATATTTAAAATTGGTTATAGATGACAACTGCAAAGATTTCAGCCTTGGTAGCCACTTTACTCCTATGTTTTGGTTGGATTTTTTTTTAATTTAATCCATACCATACAAATATTATAAAAGTATAACCACCCCCACTCCAAACAGCTTGCCTTATAATCTCAATTAAAGAAAAATGGCAGAAAATACTTTATTCTGAGGTCTGAGCATTAATAATAGTAGCTACAATTTACTAAGTGCTTTCTATGCCAGACATTGTGTCAGGCACTTCAAATGAAATTACCATTTATTTCTTGTAACAAGCCTACATGGTTGGTACTATTATTTCCCCCTTTTTCTAGAAGATAAAATTGTGGTTCAGAGAGGTTAAATAATGTGCCCACTATTACACAACTAATATGTGGCCAAGCCAGGATATAAACCATGCCTGCCTGTCCCCCAAGCCCAAGCTGTGCTGTAAGTTCACCTGTGTAGCATAGCACAATGGAAAAACAGGGCATTTAAAATTTAAGTAAAGAGTTAAAGTACGTTAAAAAATAAAGTTAAAATCGTGTGTCTGCAGAAAAGTTTAAAAAATATCCTACATTAAAAATAAAAGTTAGATCAGGCAATTCCCAATATTGGCCACTAGGTGTCACGAGCAGTCCAGGACAGTTTATGGGCAGGCTGTTGAGAGCACAGGGATTTAAGTAACATCATGATTAGCATTTAGCAAGAAAGGAGAGGACAGTTGAGTTCATACTATCTGCAAGAGTGTTCACAAGTTGTGATTTAGAAAGTTTCGTATTCAACTAGAAGATTCATGTAATCCTTCACATGAAATTCTACAATTCAGGAAATTATATAAGATTATAATTTTATACAAACAGAAATGACTAAATCATTTATAACAATAACCCAATTACTCAGATAATTCAAAATTATAGGCCAGTAGTCGGCAAACTCATTAGTCAACAGAGCCAAATATCAACAGTACAACGATTGAAATTTCTTTTGAGAGCCAAATTTTTTAAACTTAAACTTCTTCTAACCCCACTTCTTCAAAATAGACTCGCCCAGGCCGTGGTATTTTGTGGAAGAGCCACACTCAAGGGGCCGAAGAGCCACACTCAAGGGGCCAAAGAGCCACATGTGGCTCGCGAGCCGCAGTTTGCCGACCACGGTTATAGGCAATACAAATATATAAATACCATTAGAAATATGCTTTTGAAATTATTTCTAAAATGTATGTTTAGAAAATTACATTTCAGGTCTGACTGCAGATTTCCATTATCAATAACAATACCATCTTACCTTTATACAGTGCCTATTTATAAGGAAGTAAATTATTTCATATGCGGTTCACAATACTTTTGTGATACAGAGAGGTATCATTCATCTTATTTCATTATAAAAGAGCAAAAAAGGCCCTGGCTGGTTTGGCTCAGCAGACAGAGCATCGGCCTGTGGATTGAAGGATCCCAGGTTTGATTCCTGTCAAGGGCACATGCCTGCATTGTGGGCTTGATCCCCAGTGGGGGGCGTGCAGGAGGTAGCCGGTCAGTGATTCTCATCATTGATGTTTCTCTCTCTCCCTTTCCCTTCCTCTCTGAAACCAATAAAAATATATTTAAAAAAAAAAAAAAAAAAAGAGCAAAAAGGCTGAGGTTAAATGACTAGCCCAAGGTCAAACTGTTGGCTAGGCAGTCTTCTACCACTTCAAAGACTTTTCCAAGTTGGGAGGTTTTACATATACTTTCATTTTCATGCAGAATTCCTAAACCCAGATTAATAACTTATTTAAAAAGTTGATTTTCCAGATTTCTTAGTAAACCACACATTATTTTTGAAATTAGTAAACCACACTTTATTTTTCCTCTGCTAGTTGTCATACCATAGCCTTCTGGTAGGTCTGGAGGAGTATGTAAATGTGTCCTGCTCATGTAATTTCTATGTCGCTGTGACCTGACTCTCCTCTCTGCCAGTCTGGGATCTGAAGATTGTCCACATGTTGCACCATTTGTTCCACTAATTGGAGTGTTCTCATCAACAAAGCAGCTAAGAGGTCTGCCAGGACTAGAATATTCCGATGCCGGTCTATTGAAAAGTAACAGGGGGAAAAAGTTACTCAATTCAAATATCAAAAGTAGAGCTCTCTAAACAATGTATGTACTTGCAGTGACAATCACTTATAGGAAAATGGAATGACTAATACAAATAAAATGATTTCACAAACTCTAAATAAAAGCCTGAAACCTCTAAGCACCAATGAAATTCAAGTGATCAGCAGAATGTCAATTATGTCTTTAAATCATTTTAATATTTATTTTAATTACATTTTATATGAAATCCACATATATCTGCAGATATAAGTACTAGCTCACCACGCACGACTTGACTTAGCTACAGCCCACCTCTCAGACCTGACCTCCCACCATTCTCCCACTCTGCTTCTGCCACACTGACTTTCTCCCTGCTCCCTGAACTTGCACAGGTCGGCTACCTTTAGTTCTGGATGGTAAGCTCCTCCTTCCATCTAAAATGTGTGTGTTTTCCTATTCCACCTAGGCCAGGCTCCTTTATTTTCTTTCTTTCTTGTGTGTGTGTATGTGTGTCTATCATTCAAATCATAGCTTTAGCTTTAATGTAGCCTTGAAGAGGTCCTTCCTGACATTAGAATCTGAAGTAATCAGCAGGCATTTGATAGTACCTCACCCTAATTCATCAGCATAGCAATTATTTCTGATATTTTTTTATTTGCATCCTTGTTTTGTCTGTCTTCCAGCACTAGAATACTTACTGAGAGACTAGAGTGCCTAGTTTGTTCCCCACTACACATACCCCCACACCCAGAATAGTACATGGCATACATGTAAGAGCAGCTCAATAAACACTGAATGAATAAAAGAAAGTAGTCTGTCTCTTCAAAGAGCTTCCAGTCTATTGAAGGTCATCCAAAATAAGAGGATAATCAAGAGTTAATTTTTAAACTAACATTTACAACACAACCAACTTTATACATGTGGAAATTAAAGTCAATTTTATCAGTTTGAATGAAGTAGAAGGAAACGAATTTCGCTAAAACACTGACATAAGTACACATTCATTTACACTCAGATATAATAAAAAAGCTATCTGACTTCAATAAAACCCTTGGTCATTTAATGCAACTCTCAAGCATTTTTTTTTAAGAGACTGAGGTAGGCTTTTATTTCAGAAAGGCAAGTCTGATAAACAGAGTGAAGGCTGGGCATGGGAGTAAATTCTATCAGCAGAAAAAAATTTTCTGCTAGATTCTGAAAGTCCTGGACAATAAACCTGACACAAAAACCAAAAAGCTAATGTGCTCATTGTGCTATCAAGCATTTTTTAAAATAGTAACATGAGCTAAGTTTTTAACCAAGAATCACAATAGAGAAAACTGTGATTCAATGAGTTAAACAATTACTCCCTAGCAAATAAAAGTACATATAGTTAATGAGAAGCATTTGATGTTCTATGTCTGGTGCCAGCCAGGCCTGCCGAGGGGGGGTAGAGGGGGAGGGTGGGGGCAAAACAAACACTGAGTACAGGTGGCAAATAAACTTTGTTCTTACTTTTTTTTTTGGTTATTAAACTTTGTTCTTACTTTTAAGAAAATGAAAAAAATATTCAGCCACTTAACCTATTCATTTTCAGTTACGTATAAAGCACTCCCTTGGAGTTTCAAAAAAATATCTTGCATCCCTATGTGTTTACACATTAAGCTCCATGAAGGTCTTTCCAACGTGTTCAATGTTACAGCCCAAATGCTGAGCACAGTGCCTGGCATATAACCATTGGTGCACTGCACGACAGCTGTGAGCACTACTACCTTCCCCTTACCTAGCTAAATCCTAACATTTTTCAGGATTTAGTTCAGAGATTCAGAGTTTTCCTCAGCAAGTTCCACCATCCCCTTGCCCCCCATTCTAAGCCAGGTGCCCCTCCATATAACCTCAGAGCATCTGGTTCTTATCCTGATTACAGAACTTACTGGATGCAATATAATATATTCATCCCCCTACATGACTGAACAAATGTAGATCCTGTATACATATTTTGTTACAGCCATTCAATAATGGGCTCAAAAAATTTTAAGTGTCCCAGAAATAAGATGACTTCTCGATTTATTCATTTACCTTATTTAATAAATATTTATTGAGTATCATCGCAGGCCCTGCAGCTACAATAACAGGATAACCTGCTAAACAATCCTTATTGAAAATTACTTTAAAAAATAATAACGGCACTTGCTATAAGATCTACTGATCTAGAGCAGTATAAACCAAGATAGGAAATCTGGTAAAGCTGATAGCTAAACAGAAAGAAACGCCTTCAGGAGAGTGAACAACACAGACCATGGGAAGATATTTGTATGTTCTTACCGTGTTGGGCGTTCCCATTGTGTAGTTCTTGTTATGTGGTTTAGATACTGGATTCTTCCAGAGGCAGTTCTCCTTTCTTCCCAGCTTAAATAAAAATATTGAAAAATAAGGTATTAGTAGGAAACTGGATACAAAATGTTTTTAGTGCAGTAACCAAGCCAGGAAAAGATTTGTGAGTATGAATCAAGAATGACAAATTGAAAGATCAAGCCACAGACTATAGGAATTTTTTCAACTTACTTTTTAAATATACAATATATTTTCTGGAATTCTGAAGCTTCTAAAATATTTACATTGAGGTGTAATTAATATTTCCCATCAGCCAAACTGAGAATTTTTCAATAATGTCAATATGGTTCAATTAAATTACACTAATTTATCCAGAATTTAGTGGGGAGGGAGGTGCAGACCATACTAAAATCCAAATAATTTTTTAAATATTTAATTTAACTAAGAAAATACATAAAAGCTTTTTAAAGTATTTAGCCTACCCAAACTAATTTTTTAAGACGCAAGAATGTCACCTTTTCCTCAATATCTTATTAATTTACATAACAAAAAATAGTCTAATGACTATAGAGATGTGGTAATGTTAATATTTCCACTAAAACATTGGAAGGCCTTAAAAAATAGAAAATAAGGCCTGGCCAACATGGCTCAGTGGTTGAGTGTCAACCCATGATCCAGGAGGTCATGGTTCGATTCCTGGTCAGGGCACACATGCCCCGGTTACAGGCTGAATCCCCAGTGTGGGGTGTGTGGGAGGCAGCCAAACGATGATTCCCTCTCATCATGGATGTTTCTATCTCTCTCTCCCTCTCCCTTCCTCTCTGAAATCATAAAAATACATTTTTTAAAAAAGGAAATAAGGAGATGTTAACATGATCTCTACCCTATGATTACAATTATACAGTACTAGAAGCCCAGTGCGCGAAGTTGCATGGCCCGCCCACCTGCCATGCTCACAGCCCCACCCACCTGCGTCGGTCTTCGGTTGTTACAGCATTAGGGCCACAGGCCTTTTATAATATATATAATATAAAGCAAGTTTAGAATAATTAAGCTTTACATTGTTGTAATCTCTCAATATTGATTAGTTATTTCACCTTCAACTTCCCCATAAAAACTACCATAATCTACTTCACATCCATAAAAGTTAACAGATATAGCAAGAAGCTAAAGAGATCTACAAATTGGACAAATTTAAGTTATAATGATTTTTACCAATTTAAATAAAATGAGCAAATGCCACAGCTTGGATGTAAAATATCATATCAAAAATAATTTAAGTCACAACTCAGCCACTTATACACTTTATATGGATATAATCTATAGAATATAAGCTACACCTCCTTGAAGTTAATTAAAAATACTTTGAAAGTTAAAAATAAAATAAGAAAAATGTCAAAATGTGTATCAAAGATAGAGAAGAATGATAAATAAGCATGAGCTTTGGAATAAAGTTTAGATTTATGTTCCAGCTCTTGCCATCTACCATGTGGCCTTCGGCAAGTTACATAATTTCTTGAGTTTCAGTTTTTTAATCTGTGAAATAAATAAGGGTAACAAGGATAGCAGCAGCAGTAATAATAGTAAATTATTTTTTAAGTTTTTATATATATATATATTTCTTTATTGATTTCAGAGAGGAAGGGAAAGGGAGAGAGAGATAGAAACAAAAATGATGACAGGGAATCATTGATCAGCTGCCTCCTGCATGCTCCCTACTGGGGATCAATCCCGCAACCTGGGCATATGCCCTGGCTGGAATCGAACCAGGGACCCTTCAGTCCGCAGGCTGATGCTCTACCCACTGAGCCAAACAGTCTAGGGCAGTAGCTAATTATTTATTAAGCACTTACTATATGTAAGACATTGTGCTAAGTGATTTACACGAATTATTTCATTTAGTCCTCACAACAATTTATGGCACAGGTACTATTATCATCATCTTCTTTTATAAATAAGTATAAACCAAAACTTACAAAATTAATAAATTTATTATATTCATATAGCTAGTAAGCATAAGAGTAAGGATTAGATACCAGATCGTCTAATTCCAGAACCATATGCTATGAGAATTAAATTATATAAATGCATTATATAAAGTGCTTACAACAGTATCTGACACATGTATGCTCAATAAATGTCACTATGTTATTATAATTACTATTATATAGATTCTCAATCCTATACAATGTTTCAGATTCAGTACTTACTAGTATATATTCAGTTTTGAGTAATTTTTTAACATATATTTTTATTGATTTCAGAGAGGAAGGGAAAGGGAAAGATAGAAACATCGATGAGAGAGAATCATTGATCAGCTGCCTCCTGCACACCCCACACTGGGATCAAGCCTGCAACCCAGGCTTGTGCCATGACTAGAAATCGAACTGTGAACTCCTGGTTCATAGGTCGATGCTCAACCACTGACCCACACCGGCCAGACTTGAGTAATTTAATAAAACAAAAAATGTTTTCTTTTGAATACATAATATTTACAAAAATTTGTTTCCTAATCAAAACTCTTAAAAACCAAATTTAGCATCTAATTCGTGGTTTATTTTATAAATTTATGACAAGATCCCTTACTAATTTTCCAAGTACAAGGAAAACCTAGATTTTGGAATTGATCAGCAAATTTTTAAAGTTACGTATACAATAAACACCAACTTCTTTCTCATTATTTTAAGGATGTTATCCACATATTTCTCTAATGATTTTAGCTTACCCATCTGGTAAGTCGTTATCAAACAAACGACTGCAGTCCACAACTTGTCCTCCTGTGCCTATCCGGTCTCTCGACTGAAGACTTACTATCAAACAACAGAAGCATTACTAAGAGTCATAGATAAGAAAGAATTGTTACCATTTCATAAGACATCTGGCTTAATTTAATATTTTAGAATGAACTCTTTAGTAATTTATTTTTCCATGAGATTTTTCCTTTACGAGTGATATTAGAATTTTAAGGCTTCCTACACTTTATCATGTTCATGGAGAAGAGTCCAATTACTTTTTTCCACTATAATGGGCAATGCAAAGCTACTACTTCATTTAAGAAGAAGCGGAATACATAAACGGTATATTCATGTACAGAAGAATATGAAAAGATCACATTAATTTCAGTTTAATTCTTGACTCATCTTTTTTTAAAAAATACACTAGATTCTGGCATTGGGCAATATCTGAATTCCATGAGTTAAAACAGTAATCATCATCCAGTGTAGTATAAAACTATCACTATGAACTTGGTAGAAGAGATGTGAACTCTAAACCTGGCTATACCGACTAGTTTAGCTCTGTGACCTTGAACAAAACACGTAAGTTTTTAGGGTAAAATAATCCCAATCTGAGTAATGAGGAAGTTTGGCTAAATACTATGCCTGAAATCCTTGCTGCTCTATTATTCTTTAACTACAGGCCCAATACACGAAATTCATGCAAGAGTAGGCCTTCCTTCCCCCAGCTGCTGGCACCAGCTTCCCTCCAGCACCCAGGACCCAGGCTTCCCTCGCAGCCCAGCTTCATCAGGAAGAACATCCGGTCTAATTATCATATTACGCTTTTATTATTATATGATAAGCATGTATTTTAATATAAGCGTGTATTTTTGGCAACTCTCTCAAATCTAGAAGGGATACAGAAAAACTTGACTACAGCCCAACTTCTTAAAAGAACACTACATAAAGTATGACATCTTAAGACCCTTTGTTCTAGGAAGGATCTCAAAATTCTGAAATTTTCCAGGTCTGTAAAAATTTTGAAAGTCAGACAGTTCAATGCATTGTTCCATTTACAGGAGACAATACCCTAACACACCTTCTCAGTGAATGCAAATAAGACATTAGTGTTAGAATTATACTAGAAAACTATATCAGAAAGGCTAAGTGAAATGCTTACCACAATACAATCCTGGCAGAAACAAGGTATTTTCTCATTAGCTTTGTTTAGAATAATATTAAAGATCAAAGCTATAGGATTTAATGAGATTCAATGTACATCTCCAGAATGCTGTCTTACAAAAGACCTAAGAAATTTTTAGATGATATTCTGATTTTAAGTAGCCTAATTCTAGCAATATATAAAATGAGTCATAGAAACACTATGTTTATCACAGCTCTGCTCATACTATTAAAACATCAGAAACAACCTAAATGTCCAACAATAAAGACTGGTTAAATTAGTTATTTGTCTTACCACAGACTACCAAACAAAATTTTAAAATGCTATAGAAATGTATCCAGGTTCCCTGACTGGGCATTGAACCCATGACCTTCCTGTGCATAGGATGGTGCTCCAACCAACTGAACCACACCGGCCAGGGCTGCACTTTTATTTAAAAGGTATTGAGAATTTAGGTCAGCTTAAATGAAGGCAAAAATTCATGTAACTTTGAGTTCCACACTTACCTACTATCTGTCCTCTAACTGTATCATTGTCATTTGGCCCCAGTTTGCAGAGATCCAACCTCTGATCTATTTCAAATCAACAACAAAAAGCAATTAAAAAAGAGGCTGGTCGCAAAGACTCTAACATCTATTAAGTGATAGCAATTTTCCACAATCCACAGGAAATCAGCCTATCATTTAAAGCAAGCATGTCAAACTCACAGCCAGCGGGCTGAATTTGACATGCTTGATTTAAAGAATTAATTATGTTTTAATGATAAGACATGTTTTAAATTTTCTGACTGTATATATAATTAATGTAAATGTCTCAACAAAAGTTTTGATAAATTTAGATTTCAAAAACCATGAGACACTGGTGTGATACTGCCAATATGCAATTACTTTCTCTCCTAAGATTTCAGACCACTTCAGTCTGTGTCTTGGCTCGACACTTAAATAGTTATTGTTCTTAAGCAATTTATCCCTGAGTAATGTTCAATAAATGTTAGTGTCATTATTTTTCTCTCTAACCACTGCAAACACCCCCCCCACACACCACCAGCACCACACACAAAGTAAGCATTAACAAGCAGCCAAGTATAAACTGTAAGATAAGGGTTTGAGTCAGGTCTGCTACTAACCCAAGTAGGGGCAACTCATTCTCTCATGCCTCATCTATAATGTTTACCTTTCTATAACTTTAATTTTTCAGTTTTATATATCATTTTTATTCACTAGTAATTCCCCTTTAACTGCCACCTAAACACTCCAATTGCCTAAATAAAACTCACTTTATTTCACAAATCCACCAAAACCAGAGAAGGGTGCTAAGAAATAAAAAAGGCACATATATTCTGACATCTTTCTTATTACTCTCTGGATAGCAATCATTTCTGAACCCTTACATATTCACTGGGAACCTAGCACCAGCTCTGATTCAGTTCTAGGAGTCACATATCTAAAATGTTTCGTTGCTTCTTTTAAATAATATGAAATAAATTTAGACCAGGAATTATTACCAGTGTTTCAAACATACACAGAAGTTTTTGAACTCCTCCCCAAAACAGGTATATATGTGTATGTATATATGTACATTTTAAAAAGTACTAGTTCTACTCACAACCAGTGTCTTTGAGGCGGTTGATGGCATTGGAAAGAAGGCGAACACAACCAAGAAATCCAGCACCTTGTTTTTTATGGATCTTCTTGTGATTCCATACACTGATCGTAACTGAATCAGACTTTCCAATATACCTAAAAACACAAAAAGACTACATGAGTAACTTGGCAATTATAAGTAAGCAGTATAAAATTTTCATTTTGCTTTTGTAGCCTAGAGTCACAAATGTTTCAGAGTATGCCTAGATAATGTATAACATGTTTTGAGTTCAATCAATCCATAGTATTGAATTTAAATTTTTTTTGTAATCTTAAGAGTAAAATCTAAAAAGAATTGGTTTTTTAATTGCTTTTTAGAGAGAGGAAGGGAGAGAGAGAAAGAGACAGAGAGAAACATTGATGTGTTGCTTTCCATAAGTGCCCCAACTGGGGAATGAACCCGCAAACTTTTGGTACATGGAATGATGCTCCAATCAACTAAGCCACACCAGCCAGGGCTAAAAAGAATTTTTAATATATCCTTTATCACATCTGCCACTCTCAGGCTGAGTTACAATTTCTGTTAGTGAAAAAAACTATTTCAGTAGCTGGTGTTAATAACACCATGAGAGTATATGGTTATTCCAAGAACAAAATCTTGTAAAAACATCTTTATAGTCACATTTTAAATTTATCTCAATGATATGATCTGCTACCTCATTAGTACTCCATTCATTTTCAAAGGGCAGTGTCAAGGCTGACAGACCAAAAATCTGACATACCTGTTATGTTTTTAAATGCTGTAGAACAAAAGCTGACTGTAACGCTTTTTCCCTGCTTCTTTCCTGTATGCAGGCCTTGAGCGAGCAGGACTCTTGCAGATTTCACTTCACTGCCTGCAGACAAGCAGAGCAGGGAAAAGCGTTACTACACTTGTCTGTGCATATACCTGCAAGCATGTAAAAGCTCTACCACAGCCAATTGTTCACATGGTGTCATCCCATGCAAAAATATAATAAGGTAACATAATGCTATCAGCAGGACCCTAACTATATTTCAATGTCTCTAAGAGGTCAAATTTTTGGTCCAGCAACCTTGATCTTAATGTCATTTAATAAAGCAGCAAATTCAGAAAAATTCACCTAATACATTAGAAAGCCTAAACCAGTAAGTGAGGACTAAAACTTTTACATGAGGAACATGGAAGTCATATGTGTGTTCCTGGATCCAGCTGTGTTTAAAGCATGCCCACCCCATCCCCTAACTTTTAATTAAGCAAGCTTCTACATTCTCTCTTTTTTTTAATTAGGCCAATTTGAATTTCATGTCTGTTGCTTGAAATAAAATATCTGAACTAAAGTATCACTCAGTATGAATGTACCGATTTTCAAATAGACCTAACAGATCTAACATGGCAAGTATCTACCACATGACATGTTGAAATTCTAGAACCAGATCATGTATTAAATAGCTAAATACCCCAAACCAAACATTTTTTTTAAATCACATTAAATCAGTTTTCCAACTGGGAAGCTGATTTATAGGTATGCTAAAATACTGATTCCCTCAGGTCTGAGAAGAGCCCACCATGGCTGAAGTAGCCTGTTGGGAGGCTAGATGTCAAGGCCCATAGAGACCCTAAGACCACACAATGCAAACAGGGAAGCTTCTGATAGCCTGTATTCCTGAATGACTGTTTGGCAGTGTCTCACCGCCCTGCCAAATGGACTTTATACATAAAATATAGTACACTTCTACTGTATTAAGCCAATGAAAATTTGATGCTGTCTGCTCTAATCAATAGAGAAGACAAGTCATAAAGGGCCTTGTCAGCCATGGTATGAACTCTGGCTCCTACGTGGAAGTTAAAAATGTGAGAGCAGAAATAAGAAGGGAGCAGAGAATTGCATTTTCCCATTAAAAGTCTCACAGTAGTATCATTCGCCTTTTTGAAAAAGTACATATCCTATCCTGTATAATAAAAGCCTAATATGCTAAGTGTCCAGTCATCCATTCAACCAATCAAAGCATAATATGCTAATGATATGCTAAGGCTGCTCAACCGCTCACCATGACATGCACTGACCACCAGGGGGCAGACAGTCAACTGGTAGACCAGTTGCTATGACATGCACTGACCACCAGGGGGAAGATGCTCTGACAGGTAGGTGAGCTTGCTGCTTGGGTCTGGCTGATCGGGACTGAGCAAGACGGACCAGACACAACCTGGAGCCCTCCCGTGGTTCCTCCCTAGCTAGCCAACCTCCCACATCCCTCCCCGGCTCCAATCATGCACCGGTGGGGTCCCTGGGCTTGGCCTGCGCCCTCTCACAACCCGGGACCCCTCAGGGGATGTCGGGGAGCCGGTTTCAGCCCGATCCCGCAGGCCAGGCCGAGGGACCACATTGGTGCATGAATCTGTGCACCAGGCCTCTAGTATTATTATGATTAAAATAAAATTTAAAGGAAAGAAACCATTCATACAGAAGCAAAAAGAATGCCTATGAGTGAACCCCAATTATGATTTCTGGTTTTATACTTATAATTGGCCTAAAGTGAATTAATATCTTCATTTAATTGATAGAAGTGGAGTGAGGGAACTGTGTATACATTTTGTTCTTCACAGAGTCATCATGGAGGTTACTTCATTTTCCAAAACCAGCTATAAATTAACTGAAGTACCTTCTCAGTAGGTTTTATATCCCTCTGTGAAGAACAAATTATACCGTAGATCAAACCCAGATCTTTTTTAGTGATTCTTTTCCAAGACTATCAAATAATACTGATTTCTATGTTTCATTTCAGATTAATCATTTAAACCTACAGGTCATAATGCTGATTCCACTTTGGATCAAGTGTATTCTTCACAGTATCTGTAGAATGGCATTGCCCAGATCCATCAACCACCACCTTAGCAAATGGGTCTGGAAGTCCTGTGAAAAAGGAGATAATTTTTTTTATTAAAAAATATTTGACATAAAAATTATTATTTGCTACAAAGATTACTTCATTCTTTATAAAAGTTTAATGTTTAACTAAAAAAGTGATCCATTTAAAAACTAAGATTAAAGTTAATTCTACATTAAATACCAAAAACTACACTTTTTCTTATTCCTATCTCAAAACAGTCTCAGCTCTAAACTACCTAGGTCTAGAGGTTACCTCAAATGTGAAAGTTTTTATAGATCTTTACCTCTGACCCCAGAAAGGAGAATGCTTAAAACACTCCTGGTTCTCAGAGCTTTTCCAAGGTCTCCCTGGGTAGCTTATGTAAAGAAAGAGCTTACTAAAGGTTTTCACACAGGAACATGGGCCACGGAGAAATTAAATTAGCCAAAAAGTTTTACTGAGTAACTTCCATAAGTGTTGAGAAATTGAAACAAAAAATCTAATACCCTGCCTTAAAAGAGATTAATATCTAATTGGGGAAATAAGAATGCCACACACTCACACACTCACACACACACACACACACACACACACACACACACACAAACAGCCCTGAGAATAAATAAGTGTTTGATTGTACTGATCTGTAATACTATGAATGTTTTACATATGTATTAAATCTCTTAATCCTCACAATAACCCTATGGAGTAAATAATACTATTATCTCTATTTTATCTACAAGGAACCTGAGGCACAAAGGGTTATTAACTAGTCCAAGGTTATAGTAGTAAGTGGTAAAGCCACGGTCTACAGTTTAGATTCTAAACCCAAACACACACAATCTGGTTCTTGATTTCATGCTTTTAACTACTATGCTGCACTATACCTCTCTCTTACTATGTGATTCCCAGTCTGTACAAAAGCTCCGAAAAAGAACAGTTTGAGTTTGAACAGTACAGAAAAGCTGTATTTTTTTTTTCTTTTGAGGGGATGGGACTCATTTGGGCTTTAAAGAGTAAGTAGGAAGAGCCAAGGAGAGTCTGATAATATCTCAAGGGCTCAGAGTAGTCTAACCAAAGGGTTTGTGCTAAGGTGTGAAAGTAAATATGGTTGTAGAAATAAGACTGATCCAAGAGAAGCTGAAAAGTCAGAAAATACAGTCTGAGAGTGACTGAGGTAGATAGCAGGGAGCCATTTTAGGTTCCTGAGCTGGCTGTGAATATATTTTCATAATTTCTATTCAGATAGAAATATAGGTATTCAGATGGGCTAAGCAGCATAAAGAACACTAAGACAAGTAGACCCTGAACTAGCAAAGTCACATGGGAAGGAAAAGGAAATGACAGTGAAGAAAGCTACTCTCAAAGATCTAATATAATTCATAAGAAACTAACGTCAAAAATGATGCTACATTTTTCAGCCCAGACAACACTTCAAATAGTGGCCCTTTTGGCCAAAAAATAGTTAGGAGAAAGTAGAACTAAATAAAATATTAAAAAGACAAAAATGACCATTTAGATGTGAGACATATTGGTATATGGTATAGATTTCCTATGGACAACTGAAAATACTACAACAAAATTTGGTTAAGTGTTAATAATTGGAGAAAGTTTGCACCTAGACATCTATGCTAGTTTCTTTTTAAAGTCACGATACTAACATGCCAAGATTCAAGGTCAGACAGAAATCAGGACATCTGTAATGGTGTCAACAAAAATAAAGTTATTTTTAAAAGTATGAATGCCTGAATCTCACCTCCCTATGTCTCTCTTCTGTTAAAGAACAGAAAATACAAGCTCTATATCCTAACCAAAAAACACCTCTTTCAACTTACCTAATTATATTATTCTACAAAATTTTCACCTGAGAGCCAAGTTAATCTAATGTGGTCAAGAGCTATCAAGTTTGCTGAAATTAGTGAGACCTCTAAGAGTGGTAAATACAAAGTGGCTAAAGTATTTTCTGTATTTTTTTTAATTTCTCAATTCTCCCCATCACTCCTGAGTCATATAAAATAGCTAAAGCTCAAGAACTTTTTCACTACACAAAATTACTTAATGAGCTGAAAATAATAATAAAATAAAAATTTCAACTTAAAATTGAGTTATTTACTGGGGAAAAGAAAGCTTTGTTTTTGATTAGAGGAAGAAAAAAAAATTCAGCTAACCAATCTTGGTTCTGAGTGACTTCAGTATGGCCCCTATACAACAGCTCAACAGAGTATGTTACACACAGATATTTAAATGTCCATAAAAGAAAAAATAATTTGATGCTAATAGCATTCTTTTAAAAATAAACATAATGGATATATGGATAAAGTTAATGGAAAAATCAAATGGTGAGGTTTCACTGTAAAATTCTTTATATGGTCCCATATGTTTGAACATTTTGCTGCTAAAATTTTGGAAGAAGGAGAAGTACCTATTTTTAAAAGCCAATAGTACCTATTTTCATCAGCTTATAGTCCTGCCTCATAATTAAAATTTACTTTTCTCATACAACACGATTTAAACTGAATTACAACAAAAAACTTAGCTATATTTCAGTAACAATGATAATTACATTCTGGTTTCACTCAAACTTAATTAAGAGATTTAGGAATTATTACTTAATTCTTTCTCTGAAATTAATGTGAGCAACCTTCAGCTTATAAACAGAGAGAAATAAATGTAAATCTACCTCAGCAGGAGGACGGACCGCCATCATAGCGTGAACCTGGGGATGGTCCGTCCTGGCTGAGTCCCTTCTGAAGCCTCAGGACTGGCTCTCCTGCTTCCCTTTCCAGGGCCATCAAGTGTTTCTTCTACTCTGGGTTTTAAAGATACTCACACAGTTTCCCCTAATTTTCTTATCCCTGAAAACAAGCTCACAACTCTTAAGAATCTTTATCAATTTTTTTACTGCTTACACCAATAAAAGGGGGAAGTTTCCTTTTTTTGTGTTGTTTTTTTTACATACAAATTAAGGACAGATAAAGATCATATGAGTGATAATCACCTCTTAGAGGTTTACAAAGAATTAAAGTAAGACCCCTCTAGATTTCCTAGGAAAGCTGAGACATGGCTATCTGGACATTTCATTGGAGAAACTGTATCTTGGGGCTCTGAAGGAAGGAAAACAATTTGGGGAGGAAGGCTGGAAGACAAAACTGAAGATTTTATCTTTAAAACCAGAGCAGATGTCTTGGGAAGTATGCAGCTGAACATGTGCAGTACTCACTTCCCCATCCTTTTCTCCTTGTCACCAACCTATCTGATCTTACTTGCCATATTGCATTCCTACTAGGATAAATCCTATCTCAGACCAAGCTTAAGGAGGGTAAAAAGAGTACACACTGGCCCAGCTGGCATAGCTCGGTGGTTGAGCCTCCACCTATGAAGCAGGAGGTCACGGTTCAACTCCCGGTCAAGGGCATATGCCTGGGTTATGGGCTTAATCCCAATAGGAGGCATGCAGGAGGCAACCAATCAATGATTCTCTCTCATCATTAGTGTTTCTATCATTTCTCTCCCTCTCCCTTCCTCTCTGAAATCAATAAAAATATGTATTTTTTAAAAAGAATACACATTGGTTACTAGGTTATTAGAGACAGAGTTGATTGAGGTGAGTAGTCCAGCACCAGCTTGTGAAGACAACAGTAATTAGTGGTAGCCCAGAGAAAGACCATTGGGTACAAAATTGGGGCATAGGGTACATGGTATATCAATTGCTTATATCTTTCTTCTTAACTATGTCCTATAGCACAGATACCATACCAATTTTTAATTATAGAGTTTTATAAGAAGTTATTTTATAAGCTTTAATTCAGATTCTACACTAGGAAGACTGGAAGTAGTGAAATTTCAAGTAGAATGAATTAAGTATGATTTAAAAATATATCAAGAGCTTGTTATTTCTTTTAACCAAACCCTCAAGAATTATCTAATGTCATATTAAATTAGCACTTACAGCTAGTTTTTGCTGGCTGGGAGGACATGAATTTCTTAAATATATTTTTAATAATATCAGAGAGGAAGGGAGAGGGAGAGAGAGAGAAACATCAATGATGAGAGAAAATCATTGATTGGCTACCTCCTGCACGCCCCCTACTGGGGATCAAGCCTGCAACCCAGGCATGTGCCCTTGACCAGAATCGAACCTGGGATCCTTCAGTCGGCAGGCCAATGCTCTATCCACTGAGCCAAACCAGCTAGGGCTAGGACATGAATTTAAAAATCTAATAATTCTTTATTTCTAACTTCAAATACTTTACATATAAAATTTTGTTTGCTTAGAGTTTTTAATAAAAATTTTATCATGTTTTACTCAATAAATTAAAGCTACCCACAATCCTTCTTCACAAAACTTAATCCTAAATAAAGCCACAAGAAAATTTCACAATAGATCAGCAAAGAGACTGCAAATGCGGGAACCAAATGTCCACTTTGGAGTCTGAGACAAGAGCATCTATGATCAAATGTGGCAGAGATTTCTTTCCTACAGCCTGGAAACTCCAAGCAAGCTGAATGACTTGCTACTTTCCAAGGAATCCTGAATGCATGAGTAAAATTTGCTATAAAATGTTAGGGGGGAAAGTGTTTATAAAATAATCGCAAACCTTTTCTAGAAATCTAGTAGCATGAACACTTTTAATATACATTACACACATCTGCATATACACAGCAGCGCGCGCACACACACATTTCACACGAATATATGGGAGGGGTGACTAAAGGGAAAGGGGTTAAAACTAAAAAGATCAAAATCCTCTAAAAGCAGAAAAAGTGCTCTAGCCGGATAGAGAGTCAGCCTGCAAACTGAAAGACCCCGGGTTCGATTCCAACCCAGGGCACATGCCTGGGTGGCGAGCCAGATCCCCAGGGGGTGGCGTGCAGGAGGCAGCTAATCAATGACTGTCGTCATTGATGGTTTGCAAAAAATATATTTTATTGATTTTTTTACAGAGAGGAAGGGAGAGTGTGTTAGAAACATCGATGAGAGAGAAACATCAATCAGCTGCCTCCTGCACACCCCCTTACTGGGGATGTGCCCGCAACCAACATACATGCCCTTGACCGGAACCGAACCCGGGACCCTTGAGTCCGAAGGCCGACGCTCTATCCACTGAGCCAAACCGGTTAGGGCATCATTGATGTTTCTATCTCTTTCTCCCTCTCCCTTCCTCTCTTAAAAATCAATAAAAAATATATTTTAAAAAAAAAGAAAAAGTGATGCCAAAAGGCTCTGAACAAAAAAAAAACACTGAGTATATTTCTGAATAGAAAAATTCCTAAATCAGACAATTCTGAAAATGCTATCCAAAATATTCATACACAACATACAAGATTTAAAGTTAATTTTACTTACGGAAAAAATCCTTTTTCACCAAGTTTTTTGCACAGAGTACTGTAAAGGAAACAAAAAAAATACATAGGAAAATTAAAATAAAATGGTAAGACTGCATTGTCAAAACCGTCATTTTTAAACACTGAAAACACCACTGAATAATAAACACTAACTATAGCAACGTATGAAATATGATCACAAACTTTCATTAAAAGACCAGCAGAAGACAGTTGAATTAGTTAGTGGTTGCAACTTTAGCAATGTTAACAGCTGAGGACAGAAAGTTTGTAAATCTGGTATTCTAATAAGGAACCAATTCCTATCTTCCATCAAGATCTGTTCTCAGGGTAGCTTGGTGGCAAGGGGAAAACAGTTCTAAGGCAGAAATATGTAAATTCGGGTTGACATATATTTTAGGACAGTGGTCACCAACCAGTGGTCCGCAGACCACTGGTGGTCCATGAGGTCTGAGAGGTTGGCAACCACTGTTTTAGGAGATAAAGTGATTTTATACTGAAGAGGATCATAAATAAAATAAAGCTTCCCTGATATAGATGAATTTTTTAAAAATAGCACTCTGTTATTTACTCTGCATCTAAATGCCACAGAAACTTTACAGGAGAGATAAATTACCTTCTAAATTATCAGCTCAACTAGAGGCCTGGTGCACAGATTTGTGCATATTGAAAGGAAATTAATTAGAAAAAATATTTTAATATTGCTATTCGCCCTTTCTCTGTAATAGAAGTGTCAGAGATGAAAGAAAATTGGTTAAATGTATATGATAGTATGTAAATTAATAAATAACATGATATAACAATAAAGACATGACATAAGAACAACTAAAACATGATATAAAAACAACAAAAACATTATATAAAAACATTGATAAACACAATGACTGATAAATTGATTAAACTTATTCTAATATCTCCCTGTATACCACATTAAGAGTAAAAACACTTTCAGAGTGCTTGACTAATTTCCCTTGTGATGAAGTATTTACAACTTTAACGTCAGATGCTCTTCAAACTCAAGAGAAAGCAACATATAACTGACCATGTCTGAAAACGGGTTCGGGTAGGAATATCCCTACTCTGTCTAGAGTTTGTCCTTATGATTTATTAATAGTCATCACAAATGCTGGCATCACAGGAAACTGCCTTCGAATTAATTTAAATGGGAGACCAGTGTCAGATGGGGACAAATCAATTTTTGGAATCAGAACAACCTCTCCTTCCGCAGATCCTGTTAATACTTCAGCTTTGATTATGTTAGATCACAATCTTTTGATAATAAATCTAGTACCATTACAAAGACCCCATGTACTATTAAGATTTCTCAGTAGCATGATGACTGCACCTACGGATTTATGACACGGCATTCCCGAAGGGGTAATATTATTAAGAAATTTGATGGGAAAATTTTCCTTTTCAGCATCATCTGTCGAATTGATGGAATCTTCACTCAAATAGGTGTGAAAATCTCCATCAAGTATATCCAAAATTTCTTAATTTATGAACGTGCTCATTTTTAGGTCAAAGAATCACATGTTTAAGTGTATTTTTAATATTATCTATAGATATACTATTTCCAAAGGAAGCTTAAATAATAGATCCATTACAAATCATTTCACGGGAGATTTCAATAATATCCATTCTGAGAGCTTTATATGTATTGCGCATGTGCAAGTCAACATTTATTTTTAAATTGCCAGTGCACGTCAGATGTACTAGCTGGTTGGTCAGTTGGTCAGTCAGATGGTCGGACAGATGGTCGGTCACTTAGCCTTTTAGATATATAGGTGACAAGATAGATCTATTTATAGCTTAACAAAAATTAAGAGTTAGTATATTGAGCTAGATATCCCAAATCTACATTCTCTTGATTACCTTGCATTAAATTATTATTTATAGGGTGATAGATGCACAAATCTTGTGAATATATTAAAACCACTGAATTGCAGCCCTGGCCAGGTGGCTCAGTTGGTTGAAGCGCCATCCTATACACCAAAAGGTCTGGGGTTCGATTTACAGCCAGAGTACACAGCTAGGTTGTGGGTCTGAACCCGTCAGGGTGCATATGGGAGGCAACCAACTAATGTTTCTCTCACACATCAATGTTTCTCTCTCTCTTTTTCTCTCTCTCTCTCCTCCCTCCATCTCTCTCTAAAAATCAATTTTAAAAAAATAACACCATTGAATTACACACTATAAAGGGGTGAATTTTATAGCATGGGAATTTTATTTAAATTAAAATATTACTGTTTATACAGAGTCATAAACTTCACTTCTTTAATTCAAGAACAATACAAGTGAAAGGGAAACATCAATTTCCATGTGTTTATAGTTTAATTTATAAAATATCTATGAAAGTAATGACTGATTAATTTCTACCCACTTCTACTCACAGTTTAAATAGTCTATTCAATTAGTTAAAATTATTGGAAGTTTAGTGTGTAAACATTCATTTAACATTATAAATCTTGGGAACAAATCTAAATATAACTAATCACTTTTCAGGTTCAAATAAAAGTCATTTTGAAGACAGAGGCCATTAGTAAATGAATAAAATTATTAAGTAAATACAAGATACAGATTTACTAATCAAAGTCTCTTCGAAACAGTTTTATTTTTCAAATCATAATAACTCAATCATGAAAACTATGGCCATAACTAAGAGTACCAAATCACAAACTTGATTTGAAGTCTTCTCCAAATTTTTACTATCATCATATAAACTAAATAGAATATTCAGGATCAACACATAAACAATATAAATACAAATTATAGTCTTCAGTATTAAAGAGGTGATCATAATTCAAGAAGTGAAATGATTTCACATCCTACTTCAGAGAAAGAGAAAAATATGCAAATTCTCTCAACTTCTTGTTACTAAACCTACAAACTTAATGTTTTGATACTCATTCTTTTTTTCTTCTTTTCACTTATAATGTCTACTCTACTCTCCCACCTAACTCTACTCTTCTGCCTTTGCTCTGGATCTTATAGCCAACCCACCACTTTCTCAGGGATATATCTCTCTTCTCCTCTACTGAACAATCTCGGCAGCACTTAAACATACTCAAGTCTCACCCATGTCTCTTACCTCCAGCCACCATCCAACCTCTTCTCCTTTATAATGAAACTACTTTAAAGAACTGTCTACACTTTGTGGCTCCACTTCTTTATCTTTCACTATATAGGGCTTCCTCTCCCACCATTTGCCTACACTGGCTTCTCCAAAGCCCTGGGAACCTAATAACTAAATTCATCAAATGGACACTTTTCATTATTACATTTGACCCCTGAAGGGCATTTGCCTCTACTGACTACTCCCTCCTCTGGAACCTCTCTCTTCTTTTGGTTCTGTTTAACACCACATCCACCTGGTTTTACACCAGGCATAAAACTCATTCTAAGTCTTCCTTGCCAGATTTTTTTCCTGTGTACCATCCATGAAAGTTAAGGTTCTTCATGGTTTTGCCCTAAGTTTCTTTACATCAATAACCTGAGGAAAACAGATGCTCATATTTGTAAACCTTAGAATTATTTGTAAACTGTTATATGTACATGAAAGAACTCACTTTTTTTTTTTCTGGGAGAAAGTTCATAGTTTAATAGACTGACAAGTCTCTTCCCTCTCAAAATATACATCTGAAAAGCCATTTTCCCATACATCCCTCCCTGGTCTGTACCATTTTAATGACACCTAAATATATAAACCCAAACCTTTGCTCTCTCCTGAACTCTAGGTCCACACAGGCAAACTAAATATATCCCCAAAATAAAATCTCCATTGTCTCTCTCCCCCCAAACTTCCCATTTACTTTTTTTCAATAAGTAGCTTTGCTTTCCACTCCATTGCCTCAGATAGAAACCTTCATAGCAGCCTTCATTACTCCTCCCTCTCCTCACCTCACAGCAATTACCAGTTCTAACTAATATCCTTCATCTGGCCACTTCTTTTATCAGTGCCACCACCCTAGTCCAGACCACATCAACCACTACCTATGTCATTACAGTAGCCTCCCAATCAGTCCTCTGCCTCAACCCCCTCCAGTAAGTTCTCCACATTGGACCCAAAGTGATCTTCCTAAAAATATGATTAAGTCCTTCTATCCATTTCCCCTTCTTCTAATAATATTCCAAAGCATCCTTAAAGCATTCCTCAAAACCATCCTTTTACCTGTGCTCTGTATCTCATATCCAACCTACCACTTCCTTAGAGACCTTGTCTCTGTCTCCTCTGCTGACCTTCATCCTTAAAATATTCCCAAGGTCTTCAGGCCCAAACTTTATTTTGGTTTACAATACCCTTCTGGCCCTGGCTCCTGCTTACCTCTCTGACTTCATCTTTCATCACCATCTCTCTCCTCCAAGCCCCCAAGTCCAAGATCCAGACACTCTAAACTTTCACTTTCTTAAATGTACACCATATCTCACCCACAACCTTCCCAGGCCTGACACATTTTTCTCAGGCTTCACCTTCTCATCATTTAGGTCTCAAAAGGGAAGGAAACCTTTTAGAACATGTTTCTCTCAACCCTCCGCCCACTTGTATTTTCACGGAAGCCCATTGTTATCACAAGCATTCATCACACTTCATTATAATTGTTTAAGTGCAGAATCTATATAATAAAGAGGTAATATGCTAATTGGTCCTAACGGTGTCACAGTCACAATCAGGGTGCTGGTCTTAACGGTATCACAGTCACGACCAGGCTGAGCGCGCACAGGAGCTGGTGGGCGGGGACGGGGGCAGGAACTTGCGCCACCAGGACATGAGGCTGCCACAGGGGGCGCCCCCCCCCCCCAGTGGAAGCGCGCACAGGTCCACAGCACCACCTGGCCTGGAGGGGGGCATCAGGACGGGCCACAGCAGCACCCCTGGCAGAAGCACGCACAGGCCCACGGCACCACCCAGCCCGGAGGGGGGCATCAGGACAGGGGCTGAGCCTCAGTGGAGAGCTCTCAGCACTCCTGCACCGGGGTCTGAAGGCAAGGGAGAGCACATAGGCAGTTAGGGGGTTTAGGACAGGAGGGGAGAGCAGATAGGCAGTTAGGAGGATCAGGCCAGGAGGGGAGTGCAGATAGGCAGTTAGGGGGATCAGGCCAGGTGGGGAGTGCAGATAGGCAGTTAGGGGGATCAGGCCAGGAGGGGAGAGGAGATAGGCAGTTAGGGGGATCAGACAAGGAGGGGAGAGCAGTTGGGGAATCAGGCAGGCAGGTGAGTGCTTAGGAGCCAGTGGTTCTAGATTATGAGAGGGATCCCAGATTGGAGAGGGTGCAGGCCAGGCTGAGGGACCCCTCCCCCCGTGCATGAATTTCGTGCACCAGGCCACTAGTCTATACTATAATAGAGGAATATGCAAATTGTCCGGGACACCATCACAGTAACAGTAACGACCAGCAGGCTGCCTGGGGTGACAAGGACAGCAGGGGGATTAGTGAGGGACAACCAAACGACTGAACAGCAGGCTGCGTTGGGTGACCAGGCCCGCAGGGGAGGCAGTTGGGGGCAACCAGGCTGGCAGAGGGGGGCAGTAAGGGGCAACCAGGCCAGCGGGGTGGGGCCGTTAGGGGCGACCAGGCCGGCGGGGGAGAGAGCAGTAGGAGATGATCGGGACAGTTAGGGTCGACCAGGCCAGCAGGCAGAGGCAGTTAGGGGCAATCAGGCAAGCAGGCAGATGAGCAGTTAGGAGCCAGTGGTCCCGGATTGTGAGAGTGATGTCCCGACTACCAGCAGTCGGATATCCCCCAAGGGGTCCCGGATTGGAGAGGGTGCAGGCTGGGCTGAGGGGCCCCTCCCCTCCATGCACAAACTTCATGCACTGGGCCTCGAGTGTTGCTTATAACTATAGGGGTGGTAAACTCCATACAGCAAAAACTATGTCTGCCTCATTTCTTTGTACTTCCAGCCTCAATTACACATTGCCAGGCATTTGATGGGCCCTCAATAAAAACTTGTTGAATGAATGAAGCAGACTTCAAAAATATCTAAAATAATTTCATTGAAAGAGGAGCTTTTATTCTGTATGATAGATAAATTGCCAATTCTCAAGTAATCATGATTTTGACTTATGAAATCTTATTTTTAGTGTATCCCTTTATTTAAAACATACTCACCAGACAAATTTTCTTTTAAAAATCACAAATAAGATGTTGCTAATATATGAAAAAGTTTCAAAGGGCAACTGAAAAATCAAAATAACAAAGAATTTTAAAATCAAGTTTAAAGTTTATGAAGAGAAACTGAAATTCAGTAACCCAGAGACTAGGGAAGATAAAACAGGGTCCTACAAAAGGTTCATTTAAAGGTTAATTTAAAACATAAAGAAATACCAGGATTGGTCAGATTGCTAACCTTAACACTAGATAGACGGCTCCAACCAATTTTAAGATTTTTTATTGATTTTTAGAGAGAGAGGAAGGGAGAGGGAGAGAGAAACATTGAGACACTGACAGACTGCCTCTGCACACTCCCAACCAGGGATCAAGCTACAACCAAGGCATGTGCCCTGACCAGAGATCAAACCATCAACCTTTTGCTGCATGGAATGACGCCCAAGCAAATGAGCCATACCAGCCACGGCCAGCCAGTTTTTCCTTAAATGATTTTATACCCTAAAAGAAAAAAAACTCTCAGTTGTATATTTTAAAAGACTGATTCTTAACCATAATTTGAGATTTGGTGATTTATTTGCATAAATAAATTATTTTCATTCCTTGGAGTCTTTATTGCACTCTTCTTTTTCTTGGAAATATACTCTGGGTACTTGAACCAGCGCCCATTGCTCTTTCCATCCTTGGTATCAACTATAAGAGCTCAGGAAATGCTCAGTGAATTAATGTATTAATAGGACAAATCCTATTTGTCACCATAATAAATTCTTAACTAAGGAGGTACTATATATATCAGAATTTCCTGGGGAATGCATGCACCATATTGTAATGTAACTTTATATGTGTAACAAATTTATATTTGTATAAATTTGTATTTGTAAATTTAACATTTTTTGTAATAGATACAATTGAAATTTGAAACAAGATTGGAAATCCTGAAGCTAGGGAGGGGTAGCAGTGTGGAAGAACTTTCATTTTAGTTTTCTAAATGATTATTACAGGAGAAAGGTAAAAATAATTTTTAGAAACACCAGACTAAGCTGTTAGAAGGGACTAGTAGGAGAGAAAACTTGTAAGGAGGATAGGACCAGAGCAAAGGCTTAGAGAGTATACACTTTTTCCTAAATAGTTACCAATATTTCAATAATTTTAATGTTTAGTAAGCTTTCTACTGAAGTAACATATACAGAAAGGTGCAAAAATCTTAAGTATATAATAAATTTTCACTAATTTTTGTACAAAAACAAAACATTAAACTGGACTCTAGATATTTATGTAGCAGTCAGGTGTCAATTTGATTAATGCTAACCACAAATGTGGCATTACACCAGCACAACCCCATTACTCCAGAATCCATTAGGGACCATGTCTCACATGGCCTATAGATTTGCACTAGATTAATCTTACTCAGCTACTTTGATCATGTACCTTTCTCAAATTCCTTCAAAGCATTTCTCATTCTTAAGTTTACACTCCTAAAACCTAGCCTGTTCTAGCTATTCTAATCACCCCTTCTACAGATAGATGGTTTGAAATAGGTGGAGGAGATTATCAAAATAAGCTAAGGTTGGCCTCATTGCTACACAGGTAACTCCTATTTCACACAGATGCAGATGTGACAATCTTGAGATGCTTAATGAGAAAGGAGCACTGCCTACATCATTCATTCTTTCATTAACATTTCCTGAGCACCTACTTTGAGCCAAGTGCTATGATAGATTCTGCAGATACAAAGATAAATAAGATGTAGTCCTTTGCCCTAAGAGCCTGCAAGTCAAGTATAATTCAAATATGCTATAAATGCCTTTGTTGTTGTTGTTTTCTCAAGAAATGTTCTCAAATATTGCAAAAAATCCCTTTTTAGTAACTTTTATTTGAGGCAGTAACTGGAGGAAATCATTTGCAGAAGTGCAGATGTAATAAATATTACCATTTCACTTAAGTCAATAATTCTTTTCTGGATGGAAAGGAGTTACTACATGCAAAACACTATGTAATAATATCAGAGTATAAATCCCAGCTGTAGAAATAGAATGCTATTGCTGTTCTTACTGAGTTGTACTCATAATGAATGGCTGTCTATGCTTCATCTGAATAAAACTCCCAACTGCTCAGGGTCTTCTTGCCAAAAATTCCCTTTCCTCCTCCAGATTGGAGTTGCATTCCAATTACACTGCTGATTGGAATGAGACTGCTTGAGAGAAAGGAAAAAGAAACAACTCAGACATCCCGTCTTCCTTCGCTGTACAAAAACAGATTTTATAATACTGTTCCTGCAACTCAAAAGTTGTACAGACTATTTTTGAATAGAGTAGATTTCTCTGCGTTTTCTTTGAACTTATATTATCATTGTAAAATAAAACTGAAGCTCAGGATAACATTCCTATGCAAATTCCAACAAGATGGGCTAGTGTTTTAAAAATGTCTACTAATATGCACCCTTCCTGATTGCTGGCACGTAACAGCAATTGAGATTTTTCTGCTCCAAGAAACAACCTCTACCTCAACTCTTAAATGTGAAGTGAAAATGAAATAAGTTCTACAGAAAATTTGTACACAATATAATTTTTATAGGTTTTGTTGTAGTAGTTATTGTTGCTTGAAACAAGAGCACTGCACAAAGAGCCACATTCAAGAGCATTATTATAAAATGAGAGGCCCGGTGCATGAAAATTTGTACAAGAGTAGGCCTTCCCCCAGCTGCCGGCACCAGCTTCCCTCCAGCACCCAGGACCCAGGCTGCTTCTCTCCTCTGGCCACCCGCAGGCACCTGGGACCCAGGCTGGCTTCCCTTGGGCCACCCGCAGGCTCCCGGGACTTGGGCTGGCTTCCCTCCAGGCCCACTTCGTCAGGAATGACATCCGGAAGATGTCAGTCTAATTAGCATATTACCCTTTTATTATTATAGATGTTGCAATGAGCAAAAATATCAGATACAACCCTATTTGCCCAATAATAATCAAATGGATAAGGATGACAAACAGCATATTGAAATATTACAGAGCCATTAAAATTATGTAAATATGTTTACTGACAAAATATTTTCTTAACATGCTATTAAGAATAAAAGTCCGTCCGGACCGGTTTTGCTCAGTGGATAGAGCGTCGGCCTGCAGACTGAGGGGTCCCAGGTTCGATTCCGGTCAAGGGCATGTACCTTGGTTGCGGGCACATCCCCAGTGGGGGGTGTGCAGGAGGCAGCTGAACGATGTTTCTCTCTTTTTTTTTTTTTAATATATTTTTATTGATTTCAGAGAGGAAGGGAGAGGGGGGAAGAGAGAGAGAGAGAGATAGAAACATCAATGATGAGAGAGAATCATTGATCAGCTGCTTCCTGCACGCCCCCTACTGGGGATCGAGCCTGCAGCCCAGGCATATGCCCTTGACCGGAATCGAACCTGGGACCTTTCAGTCTGCAGGCTGATGCTCTATCCACTGAGCCAAACCAGTTAGGGCCGATGTTTCTCTCTCATCGATGTTTCTGGCTCTCTGTCCCTCTCCCTTCCTCTCTGTAAAAAATCAATAAAATATATTTTAAAAAAAAGAATAAAAGTCCAACCATGGCCGGTGTGGTTTGGTGGTTGAGCATCGACTCATGAACCAGGAGGTTTGATTCCTGGTCAAGGGACATGCCCAGGTTGGGGGCTGGATCCCCAGTAGGGGGCATGCAGGAGGCAGCCGATCAATGATTCTCTCTCATCATTGATGTTTCTATCCCTCTCTCCCTCTCCCTTCCTCTCTCTGACATCAATAAAAGAATTTTTAAAAAGGTTAAGAGTCTACTTACAAATAGTACATTTAATACAATGTAATTTTAGTAAGGAATATAAAAAGATTGTATAACGTTTACTGAATATTTACTATGTGCAAGTAAGTATGTATCAACTACTCTGTGAAGTCAATAGTATTACCTACATTTTATTTATTTATTTTTGTATTACCTACATTTTAGAAATAAAGAAACTAAAGTTCAGGCATAAAAGACTTCCCAAAGATTACACTAAGTTCTAGATTCCAAGTCAAATTAATCTAATTACGGAACCCAAACTCTTAACCACCATATTTAAATGAAACAGTCCCTCAGGTCAGCTCTTCCTTTTCAAAGCAACTTAAAGCAATTATTGGTGATACAGTTTCACAAGATGGTTAATAAAAGCTTAGATTGCAGAAGAGCCTTCTCCAAAACATAAGAAGAGCTTTCTCCTACCTTCATGTAATCTTTCCTCCTTAATTCCAAATGCAGAAAATAAACTGCAAACTTTTATTCTGGGAAGCATTGTTCTCAGTCTGTTGAAATCTTGCTTCCAGATATACCCTCTGTTTGTCTCAAATAAACTCTAATAAATATTATTCTTTCAAAAAATACACATAAGAATTTTCCTCTTTCACTAGATATAATAGTTTACCTCTACAACCATATTAGACCTACTTTTAGCTAAATATCTTGCTACAATGCCATCTAATCAAGGAATTTTAGGCAATTCATGCTGCAAAACAAACTGGACCTCTAAGTTTAACTTACTGTACTTAGTACCTGGCAGGTAATTTAATTAGTGTATAAGATGATGTATTAAAAGACACAGGTTCTACCACAATGAGGTAAATATTCTTACAAAAACAACAAGCAATATCAGCATTTAAATATTTTACCAAAGGAAAAACTGGTTCTCAAGTTAACCAATTAAAAATGACCTTTCTAGCCCTAGCCAGTTTGGCTCAGTGGATAGAGGGTGGGCCTGTGGACTGAAGGGTCTCGGGGTTTGATCCGGTCAAGGGCACATACCTCGGCTGCAGGCTCCATTCCCAGCCCTTGCAGGGCCTCATTGTGGGAAGCAACCAATCGATGTGTCTCTCTCACATCATGTTCTTCTCTCTCTGTCTCTTCCCCTCCATTCCACTCTCTCTAAAAATCAATGGAAAAATATCCTCGGGTGAGGATTAACAATAACAACAAAAATGACTCACTTATATCAAACGTATGAAGATTTTAGTCAGAAAGTTTCCCAACATGTATAGTTTTTAACTGAATAAAACTGAAACAAGATTAAGCTATACAAATAAGCTTTTTTAACGTTAAGTGCATGTTTATTAATTTTCTCAACACAAAAACAATGTTCTACTTTGATATAATAAATGCAGATACTATTTGTTCTAGCTAGCCACAACTGTAAATTGTTACCTTACAGAGATCAGAGGTAGCTTTAAAACAAAGCTTCTTAGGAACATAATAATCAGGTTCTGGTGTAAATTCACGTTAAAAATAAATAAGGTTCGGCTAAAGCCAAGCAATACATTCAGCACGAAATAAATGCAAAGCAAGTAGTCTAGGTGCCTGGCACATAGCAGGCACACTGTGGAAGCTATTACTGCAAGAAACTATCTGAAAGCATTTCAGCTATATATCTTAAATCAGTATTTCCGTAACTTAATTTCTTCAACTTGAGGATGAAAATACATAAAAGTACTTTCATTCACTATGACTTAAGCATCTCCTATGCTAATTGTAGACTGAACACTATCCTGGCTAGTGCTATTGGAGACTAAGCCACCCACCACCTTCTCTCTACTGGTCACCTTCATTCAAACAGACCCACTTCCTTATTGAGGACTAAAGGCCCAATGCACGAATTCGTGCACAGGTAGGGTCCCTCAGGTTGGCCTACAGAGATCGGGCCCCAGTTCGCACCCCCAGGCTCGTAGCCCTGCAACCCCACTTGGCACCCGGCCTTGGTCTGGCGCCCGGCCTTGGCCTGGCGCCACCCCGTCACCTGCTCCACCATTCTGCCTGCGGGGCAATCGATCGGGCCCCCCTCCCCATCACACCCGCCTTGGCCTGGTGCTGCCCGCTCACCTGCTCCGCCATCCCGCCGTGGTCCCGCTCTCATCGGGGCCCATCAGGGCCGGCAGCGCCTCCACTGCCACCCGCTGCCAGCTCTGCGTCGCCGAAGCCCACCATGGTCCACGCCGCCCCCTGGTGGTCAGCACACGTCATAGCAAGTGGTTGAACTCTCAGTCTCCTGGTCAAACGACCACCCGAGGGGACAATTTGCATATTAGGCTTTTATTATACAGGATGACTGTTCAAGAGATTTCATACAGTATATCTAAATTTAGCCACACAATAATTTCTTTGTGGGAGCACCAAGAGAAAGAAACCTTATGATTCAAGTATATAGTTGCAATGAAGCCACAACACTATTCTATCTACATGTAGGGGGAAAATTGCATCACTTTCTGGCCATTCCTAAATTTCTCTCCTTTGCCTTCCTTTTCTATAGACACTCATAAAAGACAGCATAGTTCAGTGTTAAGCTATCTATAATAATAAAAGCCTAAGCAACCATCGCAACCAAACAGACAGCCGAACAGGCTGCATGGGGCGACAAGGCCGGCAGGGGGCTTATGGAGGGACAACCAAACGACTTAGCAGCAGGCTGCATGAGGCGACCAGGCCGGCAGGGGGGTTAGTGAGGGGCGACTAAACAACTGAGCAGCAGGCTGCGTGGGGCAACCAGCCGGCAGGGGGATTAGTGAGAGGCGACCAAACAACCGAACAGCAGACTGCGTGGGGAAACTAGTCCTGCAGGGGGGGCAGTTGGGGGTGACCAGGCCTGCAGTGGGGGGCAGTGAGGGGCGACTAGGCCAGCGGGCGGGGAGGGGGGGGGAGTAGTGAGAGGCAACCAGGCCGGCGGGGGGGGGCAGTTACGGTGACCAGGCCAGTGGGGTGGGGGACAGTTGGGGGTGACCAGGCTGGCATGCAGAGGCAGTTAGGAGTGATCAGGCTGGCAGGCAGGTGAGCAGTTAGGAGCCAATGGTCCCGGATTGTGAGAGGGATGTCCAACTGCCGGTTTAGGCCCGATCCTGGGGATCGGGCCTAAACCGGCAGTTGGACATCCCCCAAGGGGTCCCAGATTGGAGAGGGTGCAGGCTGGGCTGAGGCCCCCCCCCTCCCCCGTTCACAAATTTTGTGCACCAGGCCTCTAGTAAGACTATATAATGTTAAACACTTAGAGACAGATGCCTGGGTTTACTGTCACTTATTAACTTGTGACCCTGAAACTACTTAATATCTCTTTACCTCAGATTGAAGATACTATGAGACAGATACCTAATAGTGCTGATTTAAAGATTAAATAAATTGAAATATAAAACACTTGGAATATTACCTGATATACAACAAGTGCTCAATAAATATCAGCTATTATTATTCCTTCTACTCTAAAATTTAAAATAAAATTAATCTACCAGGTTGCAAATCTTAAAGAGCAAGAAAGGGATCTTCTCACGACATGGTGAGAAGCCTGTTTTTGTTTGGGCTGCCATAACACAGAGGTGGCTTAACATTTATCTCCCACAGTTCTGGAGGCTGCGAAGACCAAGATCAAGGTGCCAGCAGAGTCAATGCCTGCTGAAAGCCCTCTTCCTGTTCTGCAGACAGCGCCTTCTTGCTGTATCCTCACGTGGCCAAGAAAATGGTGACCTCTCTTAAGTCTCCTCTTACAATGGCACAAATCCAAATATAAGAGCTCCACCCCCTGGAACTAATTACCTTCCCAAAGCCCCACCCTCAAATATCATCACATTGAGGATTGGGGCTTCAACATATGCAATGTGGGGGACACATTCAATCAATAACAAAGTTTATGCATCTAGTAAGCTTTCAGTAAACATGAATAAGTACGTCTAAATCTGTATGTCTCAAAAAAACACAAAACTCTGTATGTCTAGCCTCACTCCTCTCTCAAGCTCCAAGCCCACATTTCAATCAACTACCACATACCCACTTTCAAATCTCACCAGCATTTCAAATTATATTTATTCAAAGTTGAATTAATCAGCTTCCCTAGTGAACCAGCTCTTCTTTCTTTTGACCTCCCTGGTTCTGTGAACTGCACCACATGCTTCCCATTATCCAGAAAGCAAATGTCTTCCTTATCTCTCCCTCTCCCTGGCCACCCCACATCTAAAGCAGTTGCCAGATTACATCAAGTATCACATATCTCTCTGCCTATTTCCATTTCCAGTATTCACATTTAAATAATATATCTATTTTATAATGTGCCAAAAGAAAAAAAAAAGACCTCCACACACGGTTTCTTGCTTGATCCTTAAAAGTTTGTGAGTAATGTTTTAATATCCACAGAAAAGGAAATTACAGCTGAGAGCTGTAGCTTGCCCCAACCTGTCACCTAGTAAAATGAGCATTCTGAATCCAGGCTCCATCCTCTTTTTTCTATATATTCCTCACACAAAAGGCTATCAATGATCCCAGCCTTATCACTCCTTAACCTCCAGACTGAAAATCTGAACCTCTTTGTTCTCACTAATAAGCCCAGGAGTTTTCTGCCTTTGCCTTTATTCAAAATATTCCCCTCATCTCAAGTGCTATGATTCTAACCACTGACCCTCAAAATCTTAGCCATTTATTAATTTTTTTGTTGTTTTGTTTATTAATCCTCACCTGAAGATATTTTTCCATTGATTTTTAGAGAGAGTGGAAGGAAGAGGGAGACACAGAGAGAAACAAGAATGTGAGAGAGACACATCAATTGATTGCCTCCCGAACGCTCCCTGACTGGGGTAGGGGATCAAGCCTGCAACTAAGGTACGTACATATGTGCTCTTGACTGGAATCGAACCCAGGACCCTTCAGTCTGTGGGCCGACACTATCCACTGAGCCAACCTGGCTAGGGCACCATTTATCAAATTTTAATTCCATGTGAAACCTTCTCTGATTCTCCTTTTTCACAATCTGATTTTGTTCTCTCCCTTCCTGTGAACTTCCAACATTTTGACTCATTTTATATGTCTCTTCTCACTTGCTAGTATTAAAGTTATTCAAATGATGTCCTATCCTTCCCTTTATGTCCCATTAAGCTCTAAATTTCTTAGAGATAAAGTTGTGACTTTTCAGCTCTCCTACAGTTTATTATATAATATCTTAAATATAATATGACTCAAATACTTGCTGAATCAAGACAATCCTCTAAAAACCACTGCCAAGGTGGTTTTTTGCTCATAAGGATGAGCAAACTAAAAGGTAAATAATAAAGTAAAACTCACTCCTGGCTTTCCTTAACCTAGTAAGTCTTTTTCTTCAAATCAGGATTGCTTCCTCAACTATTTGTAAGCTTACCCTAGGCCTAACTACCCTTCCCCTAATATCAAACATGTCAGTGAGCCTTCTCTCTAACACAATAAAAAGGTATATTGTCACATAATGTTCTCCATTATATAAACCGTATTTCTATGACAAGGATAAGCTCCTTGGTCTTCTGCATCCTTCCAACCTCTAAAAATCTGTAGTAACTCAAATACCTGATGACCTACTCTAATAGAGCAAAGTGGCTGCCAAGATATTTAGTTTCCCAAATAGGCTCCATTTGTAAACACAGGCCAGTCACTACTACAACCAGGGAGGGAAAAAAACTTAAAACTATAAAAAGCTGTAATTTATAATAAAAAATATTTCTGTCCTAGCCAGTTTGGCTCAGTGGATAGAGCGTCGGCCTGCAGACTTAAGGATCCCTGGTTCACTGGTTTGGTCCCCAATAGGGGGCGTGCAGGATGCAGCCAATCAACGATTCTCTCTCATCACTGATGTTTCTATCTCTCTCTTCCTCTCCCTTCCTCTCTGAAATCAATAAAAAATATTTTTAAAAAAAAAAAAACTTCATACTTTTAAAAAATATGGTTTTATTGATTTCAGAAAGAGGAAGGTATGGGAGAGAGACATAAAAACATCAATGATGAGAATCATTGATTAGCTGCCTTCTGCATCCCTCCCCCCTTTCTGAGGATTGAGCCTGCAACCTGAGTATATGCCCTGACTGGGAATCGAACCAGCAACCTCTTGGTTCATGGGTCAATATTCAACCACTGAACCACACCGGCCAGGCTATAACTTAATAATTTTGAAGTATTTCCTGGGTTAATAGGGAATTACTAAATTTAATAAATTTTTTATTTTAGAATAATTTTAGATTTACAGAAAAGTTACAAAGATAGTATATTGTTTTCATACATGCACACCCATTTATTCTATTATTAATATCTTACATTTGTCACAATTTAATGAACTAAAATTGATACCTATTAACTGAAGTTCATATTTTATTCAAATGTCCTGAGTTGTCACATCTTTGTGACACTATGTAAGTCACTATGTGCAGCCCAAATTAATGTCCTGAGTTGTCACATCTTTTAAATGTGTTTAAAGATCCCAATGAGGACACCATATTACATTTAGTCATCATGTCTCCTTAGACTCCCCTTGGCTATGAGTTTCTCAGATTTTTTTATTGTTTCTCAGACTTGTTATTAATGACCTTGACAGTTTTTAAGAACAATGGTCGTTTTGTAGAATGCCCCTCAATTAAATTTGTCTGATTTTTCATGATTATTTGGTGTTCATGGGTTGTTAGAGGAAAAACCACAAAAGGTAACAGTACCGTTTTCACAATATCCTATCAAGGGTATGTACTATCAGCATGACTTACCACTGTTGATATTAACTTTGACCTGACTCAAGTTGTGTTTTTAAGGTCTCTCCACTGTAAAATTATTCTTTTATCCTCCTTTCCATACTGTACTCTTTGGATGTAAGTCACTATGTGCAGCCCATATTAAGAAACAGTGTTATTCTTCCCTTCCTTAACAATGGAATGGCTACTAAATTATTTGGAATTCTGCGTGAGAGATTTGTTTACCCTCTTCCATTTATCTATTTTTCAATCACTTATTTATATCAGTATAGATTCATAAATATTTATTTTATACTTTGGGCTATAATCCAATAATATTTTATTTTATTCTTCAAATTATTTTGACTTTGGTATTGGGAGCTATTACAGTTGGTTCCTGTGTTCCTTTGCCATACCCACATCACTGGAGAGAAAGAAGCACACTTCCATACTTTCTGACTCTAGAAAAAGCTATAGGCTTATCTTGTACGTTCCCTGGCCCAGCCCAGGAATCAGTCATTTCTCCAAGAAGGCCTAAGAATTACCAAACTTAAACATTCATAAAGACCCACATTTTTCAAACGAACAGTTAAGCCAATTAACTTTTCAGTTCCTAAGGTCTCTCTCAACTACAATATTAAAGTCCATGAGGTCAAGAGCTTAATTTTGATCTCTATTGCATCCTCAGAGCCTAAAATACCATGCACAGAGTACACAATTCAGTAACTACTATAGATACTAAAGTCTCAGAAATTCTGAAGCTCTATAGCAGCGCTCAGGATTGAGTCACAACATAACTTGCCATTTCAATGCAATCTGCCTAGATTTATCATATTTAGACTCCTGTTCTAACATCACTATGTCTAATTCACTGCATTGTTTTACAGTAAACAAAAGGCTTCCTTTTTCCACTGCTCCTCCCTCTTTTTCCACTGCAAGCCAAACGTGTGTTAAGTATTCCCCAGGAAAATTTCCAGTGCAAAGGACTAATGCATCACATTTCCTAGATTTTTTTCTATAATGGCATATTGCCATTTACATCATTCTGCCCAAGCTCTATTCAAATGATCATTTTAACTTGCTATGTGTAGTTTAAATGAAAGGCATAATGCCAAATTCTTATCAACATTGGCAAAAGAAAAATCACTGACAATGAAAGTGCCAGAAATTCACTGATACCTGTTTATACATAATGCCCCCTCAAACACCCAGTTAGTATGCATGTAAAATAAAGCACCTGAAACCTACCAATATCTTTTTATAAATCTGTAAATATGTAGAAAGAAAAAAGCATAAGCTAAACATATACTGTCTTATGTGTTTAGTGTTTGATTACAATTTGAAGGCATGTTTCCACAGTCTATCCAATTACATGCAAAAATAAGCCAAGATTATAATGAGACTAGAGGCCTGGTGCACAAAATTCATGTACGTGGGGGGGGGGGTGTCACTCAGCCCACCCTGCACCCTCTCCAATCTGGGACCCCTCAAGGGATGTCCAACTGCCCATTTAGGCCTGATCCAGGTAGGACATTCCTCTCACAATCCAGGACTGCTGGCTCCCAACTGCTCACCTGCCTGCCTTCCTGATTGCCCCTAACCACTTCTGCTTGCCAGCCTGATCACCCCCTAACCATTCCCCTGCCAGCCTGATTGCCCCTAACTGCCCACCCCTGCAGGCCTGGTCACCCCTAATGGTCCTCCCCTGCAGGCCTGGTCACCCCTAACTGCCCTCCCCTGCAGGCCTGGTCCCCCCGCCTAACTGCTCTTCCCTGCAGGCCTGGGTCTCCTTCAACTGACCTTCCCTGCAGGCCTCGTCGCCCCCAACTTCCCTCCTCTGCCGGCCTGGTCCCTCCCAACTGCCCTCCCCTGCAGGCTTGATCGCCCCCAACTGCCCTCCCTTGCAGACCTGGTCCCTCCCAACTGCTCTCTCCTGTTGGCCATCTTGTCGCAGCCATCTTGTGTCCACATGGGGGCAGCCATCTTGTGTGTTGAAGTGATGGTCAATTTGCATATTACTCTTTTATTAGATAGGATGGTTCTACTAAACTTTGTATCTACAATTTAATTAAAATATTCACTAAATAATTTGTGACAGCTTATTTTTTAGAGAAAGTTTCTGTAAGGAAAAAGAAAGCTACTCACTACTGACCAAAAGGAAGACACATTTGTATAGTGTGACCTTTACTCTGGCTAACTTACTAGGTTAAGGCTTGTTCTATAGATGGCATTGTCAAGTTAAATGTTCTAAAGAGGCATATATTTAGAGATTCCAAAGGAAAAATGAGCACAAAACAAAATTATAGCAGCCCTAGAAACCCTTGTTTTCTTGTGCATACTGGCCTTTCCCAGCCCAATGCTGCATCAAATTCCTGTGCTCTGGACTTTTAAAAGATCTTACTGACAGAATATATGGTGCTGACCCTAAGACTTCAAATTGATCCTTACAAAACCCTACCTTGGTTGTTCCAATATCCTTTTAACCTTAAATAATTATCAGGAATAAATCTCACATTGAGTCTTTATTAGAAGAAAGGCTTATTGTAATAAGTCTTTTGTAATACTCCCCTATTGCTCCTTTAGAAAATTAATGGAAAAGACTACAGACTTGTTCAAGTTCTCAGGGCAATCAAAAGAATTGTGATGCTTAGAATCCCTGTAGCTCTTAACCAAACCCCTCCTGATCCTCCATTCCTTCCATAAGAAATCGAATAGCAGTGTTCACACCAGAAACCTGCTGCTTATCTTGCTAAGAAATACCCTCCCTGCTTGCATTTGGTGGCACTTTTCCACTCACTCTATGGATCCCACATACTATGTAATTCTTATTATTTATAAACAACATTCAATAATTTGTCAACTGAAATCCTTTTTTATTAAATCCTTTTCTGTTCACTTTGCATATCACTCTTCAACTCTTTATTCAAAACTTAATTTTGCAACAGTATTCCCTCTTTAGATGAAGGGGAACTACATGATTTTTTAGCTGAAACTCAAAAATTAATATGCCAGCTCTAATCCTAAAACTACCTCCTATTGTCACCTCTGATTTAATATAGTTTGTGGAATGACTTATCTTTAAAATAACCAAAAATAAATAAATAAGGGCATTTCCTGTGCAGGATACACTGTTACCATTAAACATGCAGCCACTGAAGCAGGTTCACTGCTTAATGAAAGATGGGGAGTCCCTACCTTCCTGTCAAATGACCAAGAAGTTTGTTTCACTGGAGGAGTTAACCACAAACTGGATAATATCCTTCTCTTAACACAGAAATTCCACTGTTCATATCATCCCCAAAGTTACAGAAACCTTTCATGTTTCCCAGCCTACAGTTTTGCCACTTGCACTAATGGCCATGTAGTTGTTCCCTGAGAGCTCACACAGACTTTCTACCTATGAAATCATTATAATGTGCCCAATGCAAATGGGATCAATTCCACTAAAAACTTATTCTGTACTCTTATATGAAAATCTAACTAAGTAATGTCAGAGACTAACCTGATTTACTCAGTCTTATACTGAACAAATATAAGTTACACCTTTCTTCTCCAGAAAGGATCTCACCTAAAGGGATCATTTTCAGGTCCTCCTGTCAACAGCTACAACAGTCAAGCTTCAAAGTGTTGACACATAGGTTTATGTGTCACAGTAAAAACAAGCTACCAATCCAGACCACCAGATTTCCATGCCCCTGAGTGATCTTAAACTGAGTCTAATTAAAAGGACTCAGAAGCAGATGACTCCAAGAAACACACAACTTGCCCCGAAACTGCAGCTCAAGCTCATGACTACATATACTAACAGATGCTGCACAAGATGTTGGAACACAACAGAATTATATGTTCTTTTTTTTAACCATTTGTACACTATAAGCATCTATAGACGCAAGCAGCAGACCTTTTTTAATTAAATTCAAAATATCGTGGCAGTTAACTGGTTAAAAAGGACTGCTATAGTATTTTTCTTGTGATTTAATTTAAATATAAAGTGATATTGTTTTCTCTTAGTATAGTGGAACTGAGCTTAACTATGTTTAATTCCTGATATACTTCAAACATATGTTTTCAGGTTAGCCTGTGCCTTGGCAGCTATCTAGCTACACACCATAATCTCAAGACAGGTACATGTGTATATACGCATATACACAGACCACTTCTGTGTATAAAACATATACACAGACCACTTCTGGCCGATCCACTCGTCTGACCAACAAATCCATATGTCACCAGCCTATCAAAAACACTCAGGGACTTTGCTTTCCCAATATAAACCAGAAATATCTCAAGGTCTTCTAGCTACTCCATTTCTCCTTCCCAAAAAGTTGTCTCCAGCCTACCTAGACTCTGCTAGATTAGGTTCCTTGGTTGGCAATGCTCAATTTTTGTTGTCTAATAGTCTTTGTTTTTCTCTTTAGTAACCGTTTCTAGGGTTCCCCACTATTAAATTCTTATTCATCTTTCCCTCTCTCCTTCGTTTAACAGCATCACCAATCCACATAGTCATCAAGGAAGCCTAGAAATTTACCCATTATCCATACACTTTCCACATAGTAAATTTTCTAAAACAGAACTCAGACTACATCACTTACTTGCTTAAAATCTTTCAATGGCTTGCCAAAACACCTTAGCACACACAGTACTTTATCATTTGTACAAGCACCCTTCACCCACTATACTCTTTCAATACTGAACGCCTTCTTCACTAATCTCCAACTTATATACCTGAATAAATCCTACTAATACTTAAAAATTGAGCAAAACCATCACTTCCCAGTAAAAAGTGATCCTTAACACCTACTCAGACCTCTACCAACCTGACCAAGTTCACTTTTCCTTTCTTAGTCTCCTCACAGTACTGTTTATCTCTACCATATTAAAAGACCACGCTGTAAGCTACCTTAAAAACAAAGATAATATCTTCTTAAACCTCTTCTGCAGCCATAGTGCCTGACTCTTAATAAGTACTCAATAAATAATTGTTTACTGAATGAATGAATGAATGATGCTCTCAGTATGTTAGACTACCTCTGGTTTTCTTACCGCCCCCCCCCGCCCCCCAGTTTTATTAAGACACTAGAGGCCCAGCGCGTGAAATCACACACAGTAGCCTGCCACTGCATGCTGCCCCATCCACTCACCCACTGCCCTGCCATGCTCACAGCCCCACCCACCCACCCACCCGCTGCTGCTTGCTGAGTTCGCTGCCCTGCCCACCTTGCTGCAATCTGAGTCTGTGGGCTGTGGGGGAGGGACCGAGAGGTGCTCATGCACCTCATGGTGACCAGTCAATTGGTTGTCCTGGTCGTCATGACACTGGCTTTTTATATATATAGATTATTGACATATAACATTCTGTAAGTTTAAGTTGTACAACATGATGATTTAATATACATATATATTGCAAAATAATTACACAGAAAGGTTAGTTAACTGAGGTCCAATTCTTAAGTGGGAATAAAACCTTTGGTATGTAGATGCTCACTAGCTTCTAGACATCATCTTTTATATAAACTGTCCTTTTAGTCCCACAAAAATTATATGAGGTATATATAATTATACTGATGAGGAAACTGAGACTCAAGAGTCTCAAAACTACCAAGTAGAATAGGAAGATATAAAATTCAAATTTTTCTCAGTTCAAGATGCATACTCTTCCCATTACGTTTTGCTGTATTTATAGGTAGAATCTAGAGAGAAAATAGCTCCCCTCATGTACTGTGGCAACTTTATCCCCACCCAAAACATCATCATAAATTGTAAAGGGTATTTAAGAACACATAAGGCAAATTAGAGCAATTATCACTGCACTGGAATTAAAAGAAAAACCAGACCAAGGTAAACCATGAGTTTCTAAAGAGATGGAATTTCTAAAGGAATCAACTGATGTCCTGGGAAAGAATCTTATAGGTTGGGACTGATGTCCCAGGACAGAATCTTGAAGACAACTTTTTAGTAACACTGCAGTAAAAAGGCTAGAGCAAATTACAGGTAAGTGAAATTTAAGAAAAGAGGCTAAGCTTGGCAGGTGTAGCTCAGCGATTGAGCATCGACCCAGGAGCCAAGAGGCCACTGATTCGATCCCCTCTGGGTGGCGTGCAAGAGGCAGATGATCAATGATGTTTCTCTCTCTAAAGAAAAAAAAAAAAAGAATCAATAAAAACATATTTTTTTAAAAAAGGAAAAGAGGTTAAGATGAACAGCATGTTAATAGCATTTTAAAAACAACATAGCAAAAGGAAACAGAAAGCAAACAGAAAAACAGAACTAAGGGAACAGAGGCCAGGAAAAGCAATCTGGTAACAAACAGGTAAACTATCCAAAAACCAAAGTAAGTCTATTCAGAAACCTCCTATAGGGAGGGCCTAGAACACTCACCAAAAAAAGGCTGCCTTGACACAAGAATTTTGGCCTAAAGTCTATAGAAAATTAATTTGATGAATTGACTGCAAGAAAAATACTTATTCAGAAACCTAGGCTACTGGTAGAGAAAATAAAGGGTTAGGCCCAGGAGATGTAGAGACAACTAATAAAGACAATAAAACTTAAGTGTTAGGTTTAGGAGAATGACCTGAGAAATCACAAAAGGTACCTGGAAAGAACTACTTAATATTTGAAACAAGGTTCAACCTGAGAGACATGAAACTATATGTAGTTTGAACCGAGAAATGCTCTCGTAAAATGAAGATTAGCTGTAAGCCTGACTTAGGTGAAAAGTGTGGTTTTACAAAAAGGGATAATGAATAACAATGAAAGACCAGCCACTTGAGGTGACTGGAGAGAATAATCATCTGCTTTTGCCCTTAGGTAGTGAAATATAAACTTAATGCAGATGAACTGAACAGCAAAAATCTTAGAAGCTTTTGCTTGTCTGTCTGTTTATTTCATAAACTTCCGAAGTCTTCATACCTGCATCAAGTAGAAAACCACTTCACTTGAGAGATTATCAGTCAACTGGGAATTTCTAAAATATACAATCCCAAATTAAATTTCACAAAAGTACTCTGCAAGTGAGCAGAGAGCTAATCTGCCCAAACACAATAAATAAGTTCCTGCCACCACACCCAAACTGGTGCAACAGGTTGGTATAAGCAGTAAGACAAAACTATCTGTTAATACTGTTCAACCTAAAAATTTCTACAGGCTCTAAGACAATCATCAGGAGAGAGAAAACAAATGATGGTCCATCCTCAGTTGAAACAAACTGAGTCAAACTGGTTTTTTTAAACTGTCCTTAGAAAACTATAAAAGCACCCAGAGTTTGCTTCTCATTAGCTGAACTGATAAAGATAAGAACAAGTTGCTTTACAAGTTCCTTGAAAGATCCAGGTAAGAATTTTCCTTGGATGATTGGGGAAAATTTTAAACACCCCCTGAGGCCCTACTTTCAACAGCCTTTAACTAGCTCTAGGATGACCTTAAAAAGCAACTACTAGTCAAATGAAGTACATGGTGAGGTCAAGAAAGGAAGACAGAAAAGTCTCCATATATTTTATCAATTAGGGAGCTAGTATCCTCATCAAAAGCAGCTTTATAAGAGTATTGGACAAACACTGAACTAGCACTTAAATGAAAGGTGGGAAATGTGGACAGAAATGAGAGTAGACTACTTTTTTCTAAAAGTCAAACTTGAAAAGAATAAATACAAAAGCCCTGGCCAATGTAGCTCAATTGGTTGAGTGTCATCCCCTGCCCTGAGAGGTCACTGGTTCAATTCCAGATCAGAGCACATGCCCAGGTTTCAGGCTCAGTTCCGAGAGGGGGGCTGCAGTAGGAAGTGCCAATCAACATTCCTCTCTCACTGATATCTCTCTCTCTCTCTCTCTCTCTCTCAATCAATAAAAACGTATTTTAAAAAAGAATGCAGGAGTTAAAGAACATGGCCTGAAGAAGGACTTTTTAATATGGAAAGCACATGAGAATATTTAAATTCTGAAAGAAATAGACAAATGTACTTGATAGGAGAAAGTTCCAGATCCCAAAAGGAAAATTAATTGCCTTGATGTGGAACACACCGTGACAGGTGTTCTTTGAAAACCTACCCAAACTCCTATGACCTACTCTTTCATGACACCAAATGCACTTAACCAATGTCCTCAAAGAAAAAGAGGTAACAAGATCCTAAATTCTACTTCTGAACTCATTTCACACTCTCTTTATTGAATATAAAAAGTATTTACACAATAATCCTATCTAATAAAAGGGTGATATGCAAATTGACCATACCTCCGCTACACCCACCAGCCAATAAGGGGCGAGTATGCAAATTAACCCAACCAAGATGGCTGTGGCCATGGAGAGAGCAGGAGTCTTGGGTTTCCCCAGTAATGGAGGAAGCCAAGCTTTCCACCTGCCCTAGCCTGTCTTGGCCTCCGCTCAAGGCTACAAAGTTTCAATGATAGAAGATAAATAAGTCCCAGATACCAAGGCCTCCGCTTGGGTCACCAGGGGGCATGGCTGGCCTGCAAACCACCACAGGCCCCTTGCCCAGGCCACCCCACGCCCCAAGGGAACCCCCACCCTGATCCAGGACACCCTTCACAGCAAACCAGCCAGCCCCCACCCGTGCACCAGGCCTCTAGCCTATCTAATAAAATAATAATATGCAAATTGACCATCACTCCAACACACAGGATGGCTGCCCCCATGTGGTCAAAGATGGCTGCCCCCATGTGGACACAAGATGGCCGTGACAAGATGGCCAGCAGGGGAGGGCAGTTGGGAGGGACCAGGTATGCAAGGGAGGGCAGTTGGGGGTGATCAGGCCAGCAGGGGAGGGACCAGGCCTGAAAGGGAGGGCAGTTGGGGGCAATCAAGCCTGCAGGGGAGGGCAGTTAGGGGTGACCAGGCCGGCAGAGGAGGGAAGTTGGGGGCGACTGGGCCTGCAGGGAAGGGCAGTTGTGGGGGACCCAGACCTGCAGGGGAGAGCAGTTGAGCGGTGGGGGGACCAGGCCTGCAGGGGAGGGCAGTTAGGGTTGACTAGGCCTGCAGGGGAGGGTAGTTAGGGGCAACAGGCTGGCAAGGGAGCAGTTAGGCATCAATCAGGCTGGCAGGGGAGTGGTTAGGGGGTGATCAGGCTGACAGGCAGAAGTCGTCAGGGGCAATCAGGAAGGCAGGCAGGCAAGCAGTTGGGAGCCAGCAGTCCTGGATTGTGAGAGGGTTGTCCGACTGCCCATTTAGGATCGGGCCTAAACGGGCAGTCGGACATCCCTCGAGGGGTCCCAGATTGGAGAGGGTGCAGGCTGGGCTGAGGGACACACCCCGCCCCCATGCACAATTTTCATGCACCGGGCCTCTAGTAACTAATATTCATTGAGCATTTACTACTTCCCAAGTACCTTATATCAGGGGTCCTCAAACTACCGAGGACATTTATCCGGCCTGCCAGGTGCCGCTGCCTGTCCTGCTTAGCAGCCAACTCGGCCCTGGCCCGCAGTGCGCATAGGAATTTGTTCATAGTTTTTTAAACTATAGTCCGGCCCTCCAACGGTCTGAGGGACAGTGAACTGGCCCCCTGTTTAAAAAGTTTGAGGATCCCTGCCTTATATGATTAGCTCATTAAATTCTCTGGGTTAATAATATTTTTCCCATTCTACAAAAGAAAAATAAGGCTTGGAGAACAGCCACCCAGTTTCGCTTTACTATCACATAGACAGCCTCTCATCATCTGTTAAACCACCCATCATTCTAGTTTTCCTCTAAGCCTCTCTTTTAAAAAGGGGGGGGAAGGCAACACATTCAATCTCCACAAGCTTTGACTTGATTAAGTTTTGGCACATTAATCACAAATTTCTCCATTAGCTTCGAAGTCTAAAGGTACAATGGTCAAAGTATCCTGTGTAATCCACATCACACAGTTAATAACTCACCACACCCCAACATACTCCTAAAATCAGTCTTCCCAGGGAATATTTGCCAGTTAAACAAAATGAATCTCCAACTGACTTAACATTCAGTCAGCTGTCAAAAGAGACACGGGCAGAGAAAACACAAACTTCTCTTAATCCAAAACACTCACTCAGCCTATCTGACCTAAACCTGGTTCTAAGGAAATTACAAATGCTTCTGTCTCCCTTTTCTTTTTCTTTTTCTTTTTTTTTTTTTTTTTTTTAGCTGGAAGGAAACTGAGACAAAAAGGAACTGCTTAAGGGGAAAAACTGTTCAAAAGCCTCCAGTCCTCTCTGTCAAGAGATCTTAAACAACTTAGGAGACAGAATAACACAGAGCTTAGAAATGACAGAAAAACACATCTGTTTTCAAATTCTAGCTCCCCCACACCTATTAGCTTTGAGCCCTTGGAGAAATTACTTAACCTCTCTAAGATCAGTGTTTGCTGGTAATATTTGTATCACCTATTTCATAGGATTACTTTGACAATTAAATGAAATGATTTAGGTAAAGAATTTCTTAATAGTCAGCAAATAGAGGTACTTGATATTTACTATTATAATAAAAGGAAGAATACCTAATGACAGATTCCTCTGTATCCAGGGTACTGGGAGTTGATCAGGATCCCTTAAATGGGAGCAAGGGAACAAGAACTTCAAAGAATATAAAACAGAAATAGAGGCAAGAAACTCCCTTCCCATTGACTCCTCCACACCCACCCAAGTATCATTCCATCCCAGGTAAAATGTTTGTATTAGCTGTGTAAAAATAATAACTTTATTATTATTAACATATAAATTATAATAAATTTGTTATTAATATGTTAATAATAATGAAGATAGTAAAATGGTCATTTACATAAATCCCTTAGTATTTATTTACAATCCTCCAGTGAGGATCAATAACAGCAACAACAACAACAAAAACCTACACTAATAAAAGAGAAAGATGCAAACTGACCTGGGCCTCTGGGAGCAGAAAGGTGGCTCCGGGCCGGAGCAAAGGCGGTGCCAGCAGCCAGGGGGCCTCTAGTGTGTGTGTGTGTGTATATATAAATGTATAAGCATGGACTTCACAGAAGTAGAAATAACAAATAAAAATATAAAAATATAATTTCCACACTAAGATTCAAAGAAATTAAATATCTTTTTTTTTTTTAATCCTCACCAGATGATATTTTTGTTTATTTTAGAGAGAGAGGAAGGGAAGGAGGGGCGTAGGGGAAAGAGAGAGAAACAAACATGGTTGCCTCTCTCATACAACTTGGGTATATGCCCTGACCAGGAATTGAATCCTAAACCCTTCAGTGCACAGGATGACACTCCAACCAGCTGAATCACCTGGCCAGGGCTCATGATAACATTTTTAACCAACCAAATTGGCAAAAAATTTTAAAAATCTGTTAAAAATAAGCTTTTTAAAAGTATATTAGTATACATTATGGAAGGATTCTGAACGTATACATCAGACATATTTCCTGCCCTTAAGAATTTTGTAGTCTAGTAGAGAAGCCATGACTAAAAATCATAAAACTGTTTTGGCTCAGTGGACAAAGCATTGGCCTGTGGACTGAAGGGTCCCGGGTTCGATTCCAGTCAAGGGCACATGCTCGGGTTGCACGTTCAATTTCCCAGTAAGGGGCATGCAGAAAGCAGCCAATCAATGATTCTCTCTTCATCATTGATGTTTTTATCTCTCTCTCTCCCTCTCCCTTCCTCTCTGAAGTCAATAAAAATATATTTGAAATAAAAAGAATAAAATACATAAAACTACCATCAATTTAGTGCACAAAAGGTAGTCTAAAATAGGAAAGTTCAATTAACAGAATAAATATTTGTCAACCACAAGTACATAAAAGCACTATGCATGGGAAATAAACACCATAACTATCTATATATATAAAAGGCTAATATGCTAAGTGTCCATCTGGGTAATGACGTCATGTAGCAATGCCTGGCTTCCTCTCCCTAAGGACACTAGCCTCCTTGCAGTTTCTCCAGCCCAGGAACATGACTTGCTTTACAGACAGGTGCAAACATTTTACACTTTAACCAAATGTCTGTGAAGCCTTTTCCCATGCCTCATCTCATTTGACCCTTACAGAAGTCCTGGAGTAGATAAATAGGAGACTCAGTAGAATCCTATTTTCTTTTCATTAGCCAGAAAACGGAGATTTAGAACGCATAGAAACTTAACCTGATGGAAAAGAAGAAATGGTAGACCTTGAAAATGACTTCAGGTTTTCTCATTGTGCAGAATATAGTCAAACACTGCTGCAGTTAAATATTTTACCCTTTGTTCTCCCTGCATGATCTATAATAATAATCTGCTTTGTGTTGATATTTACTGCTGTGTTGCTGACAATTACCTGAAAGAGAAGTTTGCGTGCTTCACTGAGCTGGAAAAAGTTTAGCTAAATCAGAAAGCAGATCTAATTAAGCAAGTTTATTCTAAACTAGAGGCCCGATGCATGAAGATTCGTGCAAGAATGGGCCTTCCTTCACCTGGCTGCCGGCACCACCTTTGCTCCGGCCTGGAGCCGCCTTTCTGCCTTCCCACACTGCCCAGAGGCCCAGGGCAGCTGGGGTGGTGCAGAAAGCCTGAGTTGTCTCCATGGCAACGACTCAAGCGTCCTGCCCCCAGTGCCTTTGCATGCAAATTAACCCGCCATCTTTGTTGGGTTAATTTGCATACTCACTCCTGATTGGTGGGCGCCATAATGGTATGGTCAATTTGCATCTTTCTCTCTTATTACCATAGATCTTACTTAATAATAGACAAACATGTAAATTGACCGTACCTCCGCTACGACCACAGCCAATCAGATTGAGTATGCAAATTAGAAGGCCAAAGATGGCGGCCACCCAGCTGCTCTAGGCACAGAGTGGCCAGGCAGGGCAGGACGCCTGCTATGAGAGGGAGGGCGGGGGGGCAAAGGGATCTACAGGAGCAGACTGCCACAGCAAAGACAAGACTGCAGACTTCGAAGTCTGCAGCGAAGACTAAGATGGCAGACTCCAGCTGGAGTCTGCAGCAAAGACGAAGACAGCAAACTCCGGCCAAGTCTTCAGCGAAGCAGCGAAGCAGCGAAGACAAACCAGCCGGAGTCTGCAGTGAAGACGAAGATGGCAGACTCCGGCCTGAGTCTGAAGCAAAGACAAAGAAGCAGACTCTGGCCAGAGCGAAGGCCTGGGTCCCGGGTGCCAGAGGAGAACTGGTGCTGGAAGCCAAGGGAAGGAAGGCCTATTGCACGAATCTCTTCACGCAACGGGCCTCTAGTATATATATATAAAAGGCTAAGTTAACTTGCACATGCACAATACATATAAAGCTCTCACGGGTGCCAATCATACATGTGTGTTTCCATCTGTCATTGTCGATCGTGAATTTGTTTGAAAGTTCTATTATAGAGAAAGGGCGAATAGCAATATTAAAATATTTCTTCTAATTAATTTCCTGTCAATATGCACAAAATCATGCACCAGGCCACTAATGTTTTATAATCTAGTAAGGCTGTTAAGACAAGCAACAATAGAAGTGACAAGTAAGTGACAAGTGCTTTAAGTACAAGCAAAGAGTTCTGAGATTTCAGAGCAAAGAACTCAAACTAGCTTCCAAATTATTTGAAGAAGCTCTACAAGAAGGCACAATGTTAACTGAACTCTTAGGATGGGCATAATTTTTAACAAGTAGAGATGAGACTAGAGAAAGGATGACCCAGGAGAAAGAAAGAAACAGACAAAATTAACAAATGGAATGGGGCTAGAACCATGAGAGGGTAAAAGAAAAATTCCAAGTTCGCTAGAATCCAGGTTAAATAAAGGGGAAAAGGTAAGGCTTAAAAAGTAGACTGCATTAATTTTTAGAATACCTTGAATGGCTAAGAAGTCTGGATCTTATCCTGTCAACAACAGGGAGATACTAAAGGTTTCAGAGAAGAAATATGTGATCAAAATGAAGCTCTAGGTAAGATTAATCTAATACTGGTGTCCAGAATGGGCTGCAGGACAAAGGGCTTAAAGCCGAGAAATCATTTATTAACTACGACGGCAGCAATCTCAGTCTGATGTAAGAAGGACTGAATTATGGTATTGGAATGAGTAAGAATGGAAAAGGAAGGGATGCATCAAGAAAGCTTTCAAAGGAGAAAAAGTAGGATTTGACTATTAGGTCTGAGAGGAATGGGAAATTAATTATAAATTTTCCCCTTGTTTGGAAATGTTTATTAACTCCTGACTACCTACTGGATAAAATCCAGGCTCCTTAGCCTATCATTCAAATCACTGTACAATATGACCAGGTGTTCTTTTTCTCCCCTCCCACCCCCCCCTCCATATACATAACTTGGTATTTTATAGCCTGTGCTTTTTTTGCTCATGCATCACTCTACACCTGGAGATTAGAACAGCTTGAGTCAATGAGGTGGGCTTAGACCAGTGGAATTACTTGGACTGTGAGTGAGACAGAAGAGGTTCCCAAAAAAAAAAGTAGGATAAGTTATCAACAGAAGGGGCAAAACCACAAGCATCCTCTACTTTAGCAGTTAGCCATTTACAAAGTAGGTGAAACTGGTAACATTACGTCTGGGGGAGCACGTTCAGAAACTAGGCACACATGGAAATTAATGTTTTTCACTGTACAGCCTCTGTACAGGCTAAATTTGCCATGTATATACACATTTTAGCTTATTCTATTTTTTAACTTTTTTAAATTGTGCACGCAAGACATAGAAACTGGGTAACGACTTTTTTAAGTCACCTCAAATCAATCACAATATCAAGAACATAGTTCAAGCCAAAAAACATTTCCCCAAGATAATTCTGATCCTTCCCTCCCTCACTGTGTAGCAAAGTTTAAAAAAAAGAAAACTTTTAAATAGAGAGGAGGGAAAAAAGAAATTTCTTGACTGTATATCAATATAAATCTATTTTTAAACTTAGAGGGGGAAAGTACCATAATTTCCTCATTAAAGAACATTTCTGGGCCAAGAACTATTAAACAAAGAAAATGTTTAAATATAATCCAAAACGTAAGGTAATCTTGGGGTAATGATTTACTTTACTTTTCTAGTACTTAACAGTAATTTTCAAAATTTCTAAAATGTATCTGCACCATGTATTCAATCCAATTTCCTACATTACTTTAGGCCTCAATGCTAACATGCATTCAAACTGACATTCAAACTGCAAGAGTGGGAGATCATGGAACAGCCATGAAGACATTACTAACTAGGGCAGAAAAGGAGATTTACATTTTAGAAAAAAAATTCAACACAGCAGATAAAACAACCCAAGTTGTCCCTCAATACTCTTCAACAATTCTAAATATATATATATATACACACACACACACACACACGCATATTTATTTATTTATTTATTTATTTATTTATAAAAAGTGTGTGTGAGAAAGATGTGTACTTTAGCCCTTTAGGAATTTTTCTAGAAGTTTTCTTCATAGTTCTTTTCCTTCACAAACAGCAACGTGTAAAAATTTTGTTTTCCATAATGCTAAGGACTATTTGAAATGTCTATTTTAGGCTGGCACTTTTTTAAATAAGGTGTTTTAACATAGTACTATAATACTCAAAAGAAACTCATTGGTTCTTAGAGTCATCTTATTTACTACAGAAATTTAAAAGTGATCATGCGACAAAAAACTATACTAATTCAGAACCCTGAAGACAGCATGATATAACAGTGAATGTACATCAAAATAGGAGTCAGGAGATCACTGTTGAGAAAGCCACTGAACCTTTCTGAGCTTATTTGTGTGAGCTCAAACTGGACCCTATGCCAGGGGAAAAAACAAAACCTGTCCGCATATACAAATTTACATACAACCCAGGGGATTCACAAATTCTACACAGTCCCAGGAGCCAATCCAGATTTTTGAAAGGCCTCCATATCCCAGGTTAAGGTAACCACTTGGTACTCAGCGAGCTCTAAACTTGAGCATTTCTATAAGTAAGTATTTTAGCAATACATCCATATGGTAATTGACAAAGCAGATAAAAAGGGAAAAAAAGCTCTAATAGTAAAAGTAATCAACTTTTCATAAAAGACTTTAAAACCCAAAAATTTTAAAACATACCATTTCACTCACCCACAAAATTGTCAAAAACTAAAAAGTTGATAATGTTCATGGCTGGCAATGCATGAGTTTGGCTTTTGGTCATCCTTAACAAGAGCCCCAATGCAGACTGTCTCCCAAGAAAATATATACAAAATGTTGCATAGAATTTCAGTCTCTTGCCCTACACTTTAGGTTCACTGTCTGGGGACTTCCCTTCGCCTCTCTCTCTGCCTTTTCCTTTGTGTACAGGGATACAATCACCTGTGTGTTCCTCTTTGATAGTCTGCTCCCTCTCTTTGATAGATACATCCTTCAGTAGCTTCCTAAAAAGGGGCAAGTGGAGATCTAGCATGCCCCCAAATGCCTTTATTCTGCCTTCACACTTGACTGATCAAATGGTTGGGTTCTAGGCCAGAAGTCATCTTCCCTCAGAATTCTGAAGGCATTTACTCCACTCTCTTCTCCGTTCTCAAACTCTTGAGAATTCGGGGCCATTTCTAATTGTTCATATGAAGTATAAAGAATTAGTGGTCAGACTCTCGATCCCCCACCTGTCAACTGATAAATTTCACTGTAGGTTGTTTGGCAGGGTGATCTAGCTAAGGAGACTTTAAATATCAGAATTTATAAGTGTTTTCTGTTAATTGCCCAATTTTTTTCCATAAAGGATAAAAGACACAATTGGCTGCTAGTGTTCTTGAAGCTGAGCAGTGCAAGGGGGCTGAAAGTTTCACTATTTAAGATGTTGCCAGGCCCTGACCAGTTTTGCTCAGTGGATAGAGCGTTGGCCTGCCGACTGAATGGTCCTAGGTTCAATTCCGGTCAAGGGCATGTACCTTGGTTGCGGGCACATCCCCAGTGGGGGGTGTGCAAGAGGCAGCTGATGGATGTTTCTCTCTCATCGATGTTTCTAACTCTATCCCTCTCCCTCCTCTCTGTAAAAAATCAATAAAGTATATTTTTTTAAAAAGATGTTGCCAGTCCCCTCATTTTCAGGTGAGCCCTTACCCTCCTACCTTCTACAGTACCAGATACCCTGGGTCTAAAACCAGTTTGGTTAACTTTCTCCACAAAGTAAGTCTAATATTTTGTGAGGGTTGAGGAAGAACAGCCACCAGGCTGCCTGGTATGAGGTATGTACAGAAGTTTTCAGCTTCATATACCACCTGCACCCAATTAAGCCAATTTATTTATTTTTTTTAATGAAGCTGCTCTGTGGAAAATGGATTGTAGAGGGCTAAAGAAAAACAACGCAGACCCAATAGGGAAGCACTAAAATTATTTTATTCTTAAGCCTGAATTATAATATTTTTAATTATAAGAATAATTACAGAGAATTATCTTATTTGAATAAAATTATTTCATTTGAATAAAAATGTGTGCCTTCTTTCTTTTTACCAGTCTGTTCCTGTTTCCATTTAGTATCTTTATTCTTTACCAAAATAATTTATGGATTTTTATACTTTAATAACAAACTATCATAACTTTTCTAAAAGCTGTTAAAACTTTCTATGCCATTTAAGTGCTCTGTAATAAAACTCCTAGAAACTTCAAAGGCAGAACATAACATAACAACTAAATTATAAAATCTGGGAAATGGTATCTATTAGATTAGGATACCAAAGAGTATGTAGTCTGACCCAAAAGTCAAAAGGTAGCAGTAGCAGCAGCCACTGCTACTGCCATCTATAAAATTTTTATTTTTTTATTTTTTATTTTTTTATTGATTTCAGAGGGAAGGGAGAGGGAGAGAGAGAAACATCAATGAAAGAATCATTGACTGGCTGCCTCCTGCATGCCCCCTACTGGGGATCAAGCCCGCAACCCAGGCATGTGCCCTTGACTGGAATCAAACCCAGGACCCTTCAGTCTACAGGCCACGCTCTATCCACTGAGCCAAACCGGCTAGGGCTATAAAATTTTTAAATGACTACAAATTCTTGATACTTTTTCCATTAAGAGATGGGGTCAAAAAAAAAAAAAAAAGAAAAAGACTCTGCCAGCATGGCTCAGTGGTTAAGCATCAACCTATGAATCAGGAGGTCACGGTTCGATCCCCGATCAGGGTACATGCCCGTGTTGCAGGCTGGATCCCCAGTGGGGGGCATGCAGAAGCCAATCAATGATTCTCTTTCATAGAGATAACTCTCTCTCCCTCTCTGAAATCAATAAAAATATATTTTTAAAGAAAGAGCTGGGGTCTATGCTCTTGCCACTTGAATCTAGAACTTGTAACTTACTTGACTGTAGCCAATAAAATGTGGCAAGGACTTCCTAGACTAAGTTTAAAAAGGAGAAGCAGCCCTAGCTGGTTTGGCTCAGTGGATAGAGCGTCGGCCTGCGAACTGAAAGGTCCCAGGTTCGATTCTGGTCAAGGGCACATGCCTGGGTTGTGGGCTTGATCCCCAGTGGGGGGCTTGCAGGAGGCAGCCAATCAATGATTCTCTCTCATCATGGATGTTTCTATCTCTCTGCCCCTCTCCCTTCCTCTTTGAAATCAATAAAAATATATAATTTTTTTTAAAAAGGAGATGCAGCTTTCACCTCGCTCACTGGGCAATTCCTGTTGGTGCCCTGGGCCAGTCATAATTAGCATTGCAACTGCCATAAACTAGCCCATGAAGACAGACCACCTGAAGAGAGATAAATGCTCAGGCAACCCTCAGCTATTCCAGCTCCAGCCACCACCTGAATAAAACACAGAAGGGACCCTGAGCCAAAAACATCTAGCAGAGCCCTTCCCAACTTATAACCCACAGAAACTATGAGAGATAATAAAAAGTATCGTCTTAGGCCTCTATATTTTGGAGTAATTTTTCATGCAATAAAAATAAGCCTTTATAGCAAATATATGATAATTAATTCAACTACTTGGGGGAAGGAAAGAATTTCCATCAATAAGGGTGGTTTTCAATAGGGTGAATTTTCCAGATAGAGACCAGCTTTCACATATTTAAGAGATTTGAAAAAGCTATATAATAAGGCACATTCTTATGTCTTATTAAAAATGTCTGAAGTCAACATTTTTATCTTATAGCCTCTACAGATTCTTTTCCTGCATCATGATTTTTCTATAGCAAAAGAAAGTGCATAAATATACTAACCAGGCCACTGAGCAATCAACTCAAGGTCCTGCATTATAATTCTTCTAAATGTAGTAATCTATTATAGCTAAAATTAATCCCTGGCCTCTCTTCAACCAAAATGAATGAGCCAGTTATTGCAGAAGCATCAAAACTGCCAAACAAAGCAAATATTATTAGATTTACTCTTTTGAACAAAGAATCTCCACACACAAAGAATGACCACACTTTACCACTAAATAAGACAGATCTTTTAAATCATGTATCTCATCCATCTTTTTATACTTTTTTCCATTTAATTAACAAATATCTAATGAGTACTGTGGTTATACAAATATAAATAAGAGATAGTTCATAGCTCTAAAGAAGTTCATGGTGCTATGGGGAAAACATTAATACAAGCAATGAGTTTTCAGTCAATATGATAAACGATACAATGAAGTATGCTAAAGTGCCAAGATAATTCAATAAAGGAAACAAAAATATTTTTAACAAATAGTACTAGGAAAGTCAGGTATATATGGGAGGGGGGGGATGGAGAAGAACTTGACTCCTACCTCTCATACCATATTAAAAAATGAACTTTAGAAGGGTCATAGATCTAAATATAAGAGCTAATATTCTAAATAATGCAGAAGAAAATATAGAAGAAATCTTTAGCACTGACAATTAGGAAAAAATTTCTTAACTATGACATAAAAAGCATAAACCATAAAGAAAAATATTAGCCTGACCAGTGGTCAGGGACAACAGGGGGGTGGGGGCATTCGTGGGGAGGGGTTTGGGATGGGAATGGAGGAATGAGGACAAATATGTGATACCTTAATCAATAAAGAAATTAATAAAGTAAAAAAAGAAAAATATGACAAACAGGTCTTAGTCAAAATCCAAAACTTCTGCTCTTCAAGATACTACTGAGGGAGGAATACATCACAATATAGGAGAAAATACTTGAAAAGCACATATCTGATAAAGGACTTGTATCTGGAATACAAAAAGAATTCTCAAATCTCAATAATAAGAACACAGCCCAATTTTAAAACTATGAGCAAAAGCCCAGCGGATATGGCTCAGTGGTTGAGTGTCAATCCATAAACAAGAGGTCATGGGTCGATTCCCCGTCAGGGCCTGGGTTGCAAGCTTGTTCACCAGTAGGGGGCGTGCAAGAGGCAGCCGATCAATGATTCTATCATTGATGTTTCTATTTCTCTATCCCTCTCCCTGTGTCTCTCTGAAATCAATTTTTAAAAAGCACATAAAACTATGAGCAAAAGATTTGAACAGCTATTAACCAAAGATACAAGGATAACAAGTCCATGAAAAAGATGCTTAACACTGTAGGTCAATAAGAAAATTACAATTAAAGCTACATTAAAATATCTCTACATACCAATTAGAATAGCTATAATCAAAGACTGACAACAGCAAGTGTTGACTAAAATTGGGAACAACTGGAACTCTCATACACTTTTTAATTCTTCAGTGTTTAAAGTATTACATATAGTATTACATATGTCTCATTTTCCCCCCATTGACCTCTCCCCAACCACTCCCACCCCCCGGCACATGCCCTCACTCCTCTACTGTCTGTGTCCATTGGTTATGCTTATATGCATGCATGTAAGTCCTTTGGTTGATCTCTTACTCCCCCCCGCCCGGAACCCTCCCCTCCCCTGCCTTCCCTCTGAAGTTTGACGATCTGTTTGATGCTTCTGTCTCTGGATCTATTTTTGTTCATCAGTTTATGTTGTTCATTATATTCCACAAATGAGTGAGATCATGTGATACTTATCTTTCTCCAATTGGCTTATTTTACTTAGCATAATGCTCTCCATGTCCATCCATGCTGTTGTGAATGGTGGGTAAGAGTTCTTTCTTTTTTACAGCAACATAGTATTCCATTGTGTAGATGTACCACAGTTTTTCAATCCACTCATCTGCTGATGGGCACTTAGGCTGTTTCCAAATCTTAGCTATTGTAAATTGTGCTGCTATGAACGTAGGGGTGCATATGTCCTTTCTGACTGGTGTTTCTGATTTCTTGGGATATAGTCCTAGAAGTGGAATTACTGGGTCAAATGGGAGTTCCATTTTTAGTTTTTTGAGGAAACTCCATACTGTTCTCCACAGTGATTGCAACAGTCTGCATTCCCACCAGCATTCCCACATCCTCACCAGCAGTTGTCATTTGTCGATTTGTTGATGATAGCCATTCTGACAGGTGTGAGATGGTACCTCATTGTCATTTTGATTTGCATCTCTCAGATGATTAGTAACTTTGAGCATGTTTTCATATGTCTCTTGGCCTTCTGTATGTCCACTTTTGAAAAGTGTCTATTTAAGTCCTTTGCCCATTTTTTGATTGGATTGTTTATCTTCCTTTTGTTAAGACGTATGAGTTCCCTATAAATTTTGGAGATTAGGCCCTTACCAGATATCACACTGGCAAATATGTTTTCCCATGCTCTCATATACTTCTGATAAAAATGCAAAACTGCATGTCTTTGAAAAATAGTTTAGCAAATTTTTTTAAAGTTAAATACATATTTAGCATACAACCCAACAATCCTAATCACTGGAAATAAAAACATTCATAAAGAGAGGTGTACTCAAAAGGTCATAGTGACTTTTTTCATAATGTCTAAAATCCCGAAACAACAAATGTCTGTGAATACATGTGAATGAATAAACAAAATGGGATATATGTATACAATGCAATATTTCTCAGGAATAAATAGGAACAACTGATACACAACATGAATGGACCTCAAAAGCACTGTGTTAAGTGAAAGAAGCCAAATTCCACTTACATAAAATTTTAGAGAAAACAAAACTATAGTGACAGAAAGTAAACTAGTGATTGCCAAGGACTAGAGGTGGGAGAAGGAGACTGGCTAAGCAAGGGCACAAGGAAACTCTGTGGGAAGAAAGAAGTACCCTTTGTGCAATCATCTATGTAGTAATTCCTTCTAGAATGAATTCAAAATTTACTTTAAAACTAAAGTTTTATGTATGCTGTCAATTTTTAGTAAGAAACAAAACTGCCAAACTTGAGATACATGTTGATACTTAAAGCCTTGTTAAATATAGTTTTTTTTTAAAGCATTCAATGCTTACTGAAGTTACTCTAAAACAAATTAACATAAAATTCCTCTTTTTATACGAATTATACATTAGTGGGAAAACTGAAAAGAAAAATGTTAACATTCAACTGCAAAAACTGCTAGATACTGATACCCAGAAAAGTGGCATCAAGTGGAAAATTAACAGGCTTAGTGTTCTGCAAAACTCTAATCAAGAAAAAAATATATATGATGGCATTCCTAAATATAAGCAATAACTAAGATTAGAAAATACAGTAAAAATGCCACAAATGTAAATTAGCTGGAATTACTTTAAAACATAGGAAGAGCTAAGTGGATAGAGTATTGCCCTGTGGACTGAATGGTCCCAGTTTCAATTCCAGTCAAGGGCACATGCCTGGGTTGCAGTCTCAATCCCCAGTGGGGGGCGTGCAGGAGGCAGCCAGTCAATGATTCTCTTTCATCATTGATGTTTCTATCTCTCTCTCCCTCTCCCTTCCTCTCTGAAATCAATAAAAATATGTATTAAAAAAACATAGGAAGAAAACTATTAAACTATCCTGAGCAATACAGACAAATGCTTAAGTATAAAAACATAAAATGCTCCTAGGTGAGAAAACTAAAAACTGCACTTAAATGCCTCCTTCTCCCAAAGTAATGCAATTCTAATTACAATCCCAACTAAATTTCTTTATAAATTTAACAAGTTTAATATTCATATAGAAAAGCAAATATATAGAATAGCAAAAAATATTAAACTAAATTATAAAACTACTATAATGAAAAAAATATGGCACAGAACAAGAGATAATCTTATTCTACCATAACTAATTTAAGGTAACTAAAAAGATATATCACCGTGGAAAGGAAGAATTGGTTAATAAATAATGATGAAATAGCTAAATAGAAATTTGGGAGGAAAGAACCTCCTAAACCATTTTTTAAAACACTAAAATAAAATGTATTTAAACAAAAAGGCCTTCCTAAGTATAGAAATGATAGGAAAAACAAAAGAAAAGTTGGACAGATTTGACTCCTAAAAATAACAAATTTCTGTGTGTCCAAAAATGGTCAAAATGAAAAGACAAATAACAGACTGGGGAAAACGTCTGTAGCAAATATGACAACAGACTAATATCTTTTTAATTCTCAAGCAAATCAGTAAGAAAAAAACTAAAACCCTAACAGATAACTAGGACAACGCCAAACAAGTCAACAAAGAGAAATATAATCAGGAAACAGAGAGGAAAATATTCAACTTCACAAAGAAATGTTTAAAACTATATGGCAACTCCTGACCGGTGGCACAGTTGGTTGAAGCATCATCCATACCAACAACAAAAGGCTGTGGATTTGATTCCCAATAAAGGCATATACCTAGGTTGTGGGTTCCATCCCCAGTCTGGCACATATGCGAGGCGACTGATTGATGTTTCTTTCTCTCCCTCTCTCTCTCTCTCTCTCTATTTCCTTTCCTTCCTTCCTCCCTCCCTCTCTCTAAAAATCAATAAAAAATTGTCCTCAAATGACAGAAAGGGTGAGAGTCAATGCTTGTAATAGCATAAAAAGAGATATTTACTTACCCATTGCTGCTCTGAAATAGGCACAATTCTTTCAGGAAGCAGACTGAGAAAAATTAATCAAGAACCTTAAAACCATCCATACCCTTTAACACAATAGCACTCTTTCTATAAAATATCCTAAAAAAATAATCCTTAAAACAAAATCAAAGTTATCTACATCAAGATGTTTATAGCAATTAACTGTAAAAACGACATTTGGAAATAAACAAAAGTGAAAAGAAGAAAACCACATGAACAATGGTTTCTGTGGCATCCTCTTAACTGGTTATCCTAAAAAATCATCTTCACAATTCCTATCCCAGTCCATCCGCCCTATTGCCCCAAGATTAATGTTACTAAACATCAAATATATCAAAGCTTATAACCCTCACCACCTTAAAAAACAAATCAAACTTATTGGCAAAATATAACAGGGTCTTAAATGGGTTTGTCCCAATTTGTTGCCTCAATTCTTGCCACTCGCACGCAATGCATTAGCCGTAAAGAACACATACAGAATTACATATTATTACTTCTGTGTCTCCATCATCCTATATAATAAAAGCCTAATATGCTAAGTGTCCATTCAACCAATCAAAGCATAATATGCTAATGATATGCTAAGGCTGCTCAACCGCTCGCTATGATGTGCACTGACCACCAGGGGGGGAGACAGTAGACCAGTCACTATGACATGCACTGACCACCAGGGGACATATAGTCGACAGGTCAAACAGTCGCTATAATGTGCACTGGCCACCAGGGGGCAGACGCTCCTTTCAGTAGGTGAGCTTGCTGCTGGGGTCCGGCCAATCGGGACTGAGTGAGACGGGCCGGATATGCCCTGGAGCCCTCCCATGGTCCCTTCCTGGCTGGCCAACCTCCCACATCCCTCCCTGGCCCCATGCAGGAGCTGCTCCTTGGTGGTCAGTGCACTCCCACAGCGGGAGTGCCGCTTAGCAAGAAACTGGGCTTATGGCTGGCCAGCACAGCGGCAGTGGCGGGAGCCTCTCCCACCTCGGCTGCAGGCGGGCAGTAAAGAGCGAGGGGTCCCAGACTTCAAGAGCCCCGGAGTGTGAGAGGGATTTCTGACTGCTGACCAGCGGACATCCCAAGGAGTCCCAGACTATGAGAGGGTGCAGGCCGGGCTGAGGGAATCCCCCCCACCCCAGTTCACGATTTTGTGCACTGGGCAATTTTTGTGCACCGGGCCGCTAGCTGGTTCAATAAAATGCCAAAATGCTTTTAATCTATGCTGAAACAAGGATTCTGCCTTCATGGATTTTACAGATAGAAACAACAAATGCCCTTCTGTGAGTTACAGAGGAAAGGTCTACTCAGGTCAAGAAAAGTTCTAAGGATAAGGGTAATCCTGGACTTTAATCTTAAAAGACAGGCAAGGATGGTAAGGGTAATTCCAAATAAATGGAAAGTATTTGTGTTTCCACACAAAATCTTGTAAGTTTGTAACAGACTTTCTATACAGACAACTCCAAGTTAACCTCTCCAACTTTCTCTCTGTTAGCGTTATTGTGAGAATTAAAGCTGATAATAGTATCTGGCACTTAATAAGCATTCAATACATGTCAGTTATATGGAAACATAACAATGCTGGTTACAAAAGTATATTTCAAGGGTCCAGCATTCTTAGAACAAATAAAGTAACAGTAAACAAGACCAGGGAAAAAAGAGAAAAGCAGTAAGAACAGGATTAAACAACATATCATCAAATAGCCAGGGTCAAACAGTTATCTCTACACACCATGACAATATCCTCATACTACATATTACAGCAGCACAATAATTTATACTCATAACTAGAGGCCCGGTGCATGATATTTGTGCACTCGGGGGTGGGGGTCCTTCAGCCCAGTATGCGCCCTCTTGCAGTCCGGGAGCCCCACGATCGATCACCCCGCAGAGGGAGGCCCCACCCACCACCGCCGGCTGGGTAGCCTGGGCCTCCCTCTTTGGGGCATTTGCAGAGCCCCCTGGCCGGTGGCCTGGGCCTCCCTCTGCGGGGCAATCGTGGGGCAATGGCAGGGCCCCCCAACCAATCATATCACACCCGCCTTGGCGATAGCAGTCAGTGCTGGGTCACCACAGTGCCCACGACCCAGGAGAGACCAAGAGGTCAGCAGTTCAGCCCACTCGCCAGTCCCCACCCACCCAAGCCTGCTGCGCGTGCAGCCTGGCGTTCAGTCGTCTGTTCTGTCATTTTGGACGTTACGGACCCTGGCTCTTTATATATTAGGATGATACTGAATCATAAATAAAACACTAAGTTCTGATAAGTATGGTCTATTTTAAAGGAGTAGGACATATTACATCTTTAAGAGTCTTCAAAATCTTTAAGACATCAAAAATAGCTAAAATAAGAATCTTGTTGCCTAAAAGTATAGTCCTTCATTTACCTTGAAAATTTAATTATATGCAAAATACACTAAATTATATATTAAATAAATGACACGTAAATATGCTGTGATAGTTACAATTCCACGAAGAGGAAAAAAGTAGAATCCATGATTAAAACACACACACACACACACACTTTATTTGCCAATGAAAACCAACTGCCTGTCCAAAGGTTAGAGTAGACGAAATAACCTAAAGAGAAAAGGAAGGAGGTAAACTAGATTGCCTTACAGGCAGTCCTCAGTCGACGTATTATGGACGGTTACGTCCGACTCGACATACGTCATTTCATGGTTACATCACCATCTCCCATTTATTTATTTAAAAAAAAAAAGATTCCATCATTTTGACATATGTACATATGTGCTTTGTGTTTTTTATTATTTATTTAACACAAGTAAAGGTCAGGAATTGTTATCTTTCTTTTAAATTTTTTTTACTGTGTCACTTCATTACTGCTGTGGATGTGCTCCATGTGAGTGACGTAGGTGCTTATGTAGGTGGGTTCCAACTTATTGTGAAAATCAGCATTTCGTCGTGTTGTAACCCGAGGACCTACTGTAAAATGAATTGGGGATATTCAAATCACTAATACCCCTAGAATAAGTCATTATGGTATACAGGCACTTTCCTACTCAGAAACCTGAGATATAATCAAGTTGTAATTTTTAAAGCCTTGAATCAATAAAATATGCAGGAAAACAATACTAAAACACCAGCATATCTAAGGTGGTTTTTAAAGTTGATTTTTCTTTTTTTATATATATTTTTATTGATTTCAGAGAGGAAAGGAAAAGAGAGATAGAAACATCAATGATGAGAGAGAATCATTGATCGGCTGCCTCCTGCACGCCCTCCACTGGAGATCGAGCTAGCAACCCAGGCATGTGCCCCTGACCAGAATCAAATCTGGGACCCTTCAGTCCACAGGCTGACCAGAGCCAAACTAGCTAGGGCTAAAGTTAATTTTTTATTAGCAAGACAAGGTTAACCTCATTACTGCCAAGAGTTTTATAAATTAATAATATGAGGAGCAGCATACAAAAACATTTAAATTACAAAAAGGTCTGGAAAGGTCCTCTGTTACTTCTCCATGTCTCAGAATTTTAAATATTAGGAATTATATTAAACTGCTTTTTCCAATTAGCTAGGGTCAAACAGTTCATTGGTTCTCAAAAACAGTAATGAATGAAAAAAACCACAATGATATTAAAATATTTACCCCCAATTTTTTACTATAACCAAATACAAAGAATATGTAAGAAAAGCCTATTAGCAGATATTCATACATGTAATGTATATAAATTTTATAATCAATTTGCTCTAGAAGTGCTTGTTAAAATTGATACCTTTACCACAGAATTCATTGTAATGAATAAGTATTAATACATCATAAAGATCAATAGAAGTAGCTTAATGGACTCAATCTGATTTTAACCACTAATGGCCTGAGGAATCTCAAATTTGGGTTTAAATTAGCACTACCTTCTTAGCATCAACAAGTACCAAACTGTTCACTAGTTGATTGTGGTCTTGAGAATAGGTGGAAAAATCTAATATCTGTTGTGGGCAGAGATCTCATAGCTCAAATATTTCTTCTCCTTCAGTTTGTGTGTATGTGTACTAGTAAGTGAGTGGGTGTGTGTGTCATCACGTAAGAATTGTTGACACCTTTCAGTAAAGGGGCACCTCTCCATTAAGGATATAATTGAGTAACTACAGTTCATAAAAGCACCCTGAAATCAAAGACACTAAAAATTTTAAATACTAGTATTGTATTAAAATAAAGCAAAGAACAATAATCTAAAGCATCTTACAGCTCCAGTGTATTGTAAAACATATAAAAACTCACTGTGTGATCTGCCTTTTTTTTTTTTAGTGATTTTCCTCTATTATGGAATCCGGATCTAAATGAACTGTTAAACACTTAGTCTAAAGGTATGCCAAACATTTCTTAAGGTCTTAACAAAGAATCAACTTTTTTTTTCCAGAAAACAAAATGAGGCCTAGGTTAAATATTTTATTTGGCGTCTCAAGATGGACTGAAAAGTTGGGCACCAGCTCCAGACCAATTCCTGGACGCACATCAAACACAGCCCTGTCATTTATCCAGTCAGTCAAAACAATCTTTTCCATCTAACCCTTTAATGTTTATGTCCTAAAAAGCTGCTAATTGAATCCAGCTCCTGAGATCTATTTGTTAAAATATATACCATCTAATTTGTAAATGAACAAAAAAGAAAAAAATATATGTTAACTTTCCTGGCAAAACAGAAGAAAATCCATCACATGTAACCAAAAGGGAAAGAGCAGTGTTTTTAGTATTTGAATATTTTTCTCTTAAAATACGACAGAGACAAATTCCCAATGGTCTTATGAAACTGAGAGTACCTTAACTGTTTTTACAATTACTAGTAAGGGGACACAGTATATTTAAAATTCCTCAGAAAAATCTAAAAATACAAAATCACTCTATAAATTTAGTCCAGTGTTCCTCTCCTCCCCTCCCCCCCAAAAAATAGTAAGTAATCTTTTCTCCTAACTTTATGTGTGAATTTTTCTAATATATCATATGCAGTCAGGAAACCACAGATAAACACTTTAAGATCTAATGAGTCACACAAAAAACCTCAAACTTATTTTATCTGCAGTGAATCAAAATCCCTGTTTCCCCCCCCCCTTTTTTTCATCATGTATATAGACGAGAAGGAAGTCAATGGCCAACAGCCTATTTCTGATGCTTTCTGCACACCTGGAATCACAGGTTCTTTTCACAATCACTGACTCAGGACTGACTCGGAGAGGAACAGTAGTAGATAAACTCTAAAGCAACAAAGATCCCTTATAAAGGTTTCCATTGATTCATAAGAAAATAAGGAAACTGAATGGTGGAAACAGGAGACAGACAGGCATTCCCCCAATCCAGGTTTTCCATTAAGAACCACTCAGTTAATGATTCTTTGCAATTTTCCCTAGGGAAAGTAAAACTGTCATGAAAGTAATGTATTTTTTAAACTGCAGCCAACATAGGCTACCTTCTCAAATACCAAATTCACTGCAAGTTTGTATCTCGAAAGTTCAGCCAGTGGGCTGGGATGTGACACACAAGCATACAATTACAAAAATTAGTCCATATAAATCTCAAAGTCTAGTGTAGGCAAACATAATTACAGTTTACTCTTACACATGCGCGCGCGCGCACGCGCGTACACACACACACACACACACACACACACACACATTAAGGAAAACCATCTTTCTCACCACACATCCAAAAATCATGTGGGTAATTTATTAATAGTGAATAGTAAATCGCATTTCAGTTAACACTTTTCAAACCAAAAATTAATTTTTCCTTAAAATGTGTAACACGACTGTGTAAGAATACCAAAAATGGCAGGGAAAGCAACATGGACCTGTGATGTTAAAGATTCAAGGCCCTTGGACTCCTCGACACTTTGTAAGGGAAGCCTTCTATCTAGCAACCCCTCCAGACATTCTTTTCCATTTAGAAAAGGGGAGAGGGGGAGGTTGAGGAGAGAAAGGAAACTTCGCTTGAAAGTTTGTATGAGCACTTAGACATGGACAAAAAAAAAAAAGTGTGTTTGTAAAGCCGGTCGAGAGTTAGAAGTGAGACACAATTCTGCGGCCTACAAGGAACAGCCCAAAACATGCTACCCTGCAATCAAACACTTCCAAAACACAGTGTACAATGAGCCGGAGTCGTCGGGTCGGCAGACACACCGGAAAAGTCCAGCCCGGTCTCCTTCCCTCCCCGGGACGCGCGTTTCAGGTGTGTGGCACGGGCTCCTGAGGCTGGCAGCACAGTGCGGGGTGTTGCACGGAGGCACAAGCGAACGAACAAGTTAACCACCAGGGAACACACACACACACCCTCCCGTTAAGCGCTCCATCTTTAAGGAGTGTTTACTGCGCGCAGCCAGCCACCGGATTCAATAATCCCCGCACGGGAGCTGCTCAGCCCCTCGCCGACCCCACCTGAGCTGCCTCCGAGGGCTGCTCCCCGAGGCCCGGGAGACAGTCGTGCTCCTCGGCCGTGGCTTGTCGGCCTCAGATCCGCCTGGAATTCCAACCGGGTCCCCCTCCCCTCCACAAAAGACCCCGAGTCACCTTTAGCTTTTTCAAGAATTTCCAAACAAGGGCGAGTGGTCTAGCGCTCGCTCTCCCTGAACTAGGCCTTCCCACGTCCCCGACCCCCCGACTCACCATTGATCGCGACCCTGGCCCTTCCCAAGGCCACAGGCACCCCCCGCCGGCTCGCCCACCCGCGGCTGCCCAGCCGGGCCCGCCGCCCGCCCGCCCGCCCTGCCCCCTCACCTGTCAGGCGCAGCTTGACGGGCCCGTTCCTCCGGCCCCCGGGGTTAGACATGTCCCCGGCGGCGGGGGCGGCGGGGCTGCGGCCGCGGCGCGGGGCCCGGGCCAGCGGGCGGCGGGCGGGGGCGACGGCGAGGCGCGGCGGAGTCACCACAGCGGCCGGGGCTGGGGCCCGAGCAGCCGGCGCCGCGGCCGCCACGGCCGGAGGGTCCCGGATGTGCCGAGCGTCGTCGCCATGAGCCGCGGAGGGAGCGGGACGCCGAGCTCCCCCCTCCTCCCACTTCTCCTTCCTCTGCCCGGGCCGCACAACAAAGCGGCAGCCGCGGCCGGCCGCGCCGCCTCGGCCCGCGCCCGCGCCCCCGCCGCCTCCACGCAGCCGCCTCCGCCTTTCCCTCCTCTCGGCGTGGCGGGGCCCGGAGCCGACGGGGCTGGTTGGCTGCGGCGGGCGGTGCTCGGCGGCGCCGGAGCAGACTCGGGGATCGGCCGCTTCCTCCTCCACCCGCCCTCTTGTCTGAGCGAACCGGGTCCTGCGGCCGCCGCGGCCACTCGTCGGCTGCGGGGGGCAGGGAGCAGTCGCGGGGGGGGGGGGGGGGGCGGGGGAGAAGAGGGGAGGAGGAGGCCCTGGGGGCGGGATCAGAAGTGATGGGCGGGGAGTGGGCGGGGCATGGGCGGGCGCGCGCGGGGTGCCCGGGCGCGGGGCGCGGGGCGCGAGGCTGGGCTCTGCCTGGGCGCCCGAGGTCCGCCGGGGGTCCCACACCGAACTTGACGGGGAGCCCGCAGAGAAAGTGGCGGCGCAGAGCTCTGGCACCAGGAGGGGCTCCGTGTCCGGGCCACGTAAGGGAACGCTTTTGTCCGTGCGACGCAGACCGCACTGATCAGTCGCCCACTGCGTGCAATGCTCCCCGAGAGGTGGGGCGAACAAAGTTAGAGCCGCTGCCCTCTGGGAATGTAGCGTAGCTGAGGGAAGAGACACTATTTCCATACCGAGGATTCCAGCAAATGCCCCCAGGGTGTTTTGCTCCTGGTACCGTAGCTGCCACCTCCATCCAGGACTCACCTGGTGAGAGAGATCAGGTTACCTGCCTGCTCAGGCTCTTTCCAGCTGCAGCGCAGGGATAGGAGGATAATGACACTGCCTTAAAGGATTATTAACAAGACAAACCTTAGATATGTGTGAAAAGCCTGACCTACAGTACTGTATGTCGTTGTCTCAGGAGGGCAAAACAAAAATAAGCGTACCTTATCCTTTGCTTCTGTCATTGCACTCTTAGGAACGTATTCCTGACGTATAATAATACAGAAGATGTTCTTTGCAAAGTTTGGTTCATAACAAAAGGGAGATTGAGCAAATAGCCCGGTGATTATATTGCATCAACCGCATGGGGTTTTGTGCAGCCATTTACATGGCAGTTGTGAAGATCATATGTTATGGAAGAGTTTACAAATAAAGCTTAAAAGCACAATAAAAAGTTGTATGTATGCATGCAAAAGTGTCCAGCACAGTGAAAACTAAGGATTACAGCATGGGGGATTTTTTTGTATGCTTGGTATAACATTAATGCAATTTTAAATGTTTAATAAGTGGAAGATCTTTAATCCTAAATCAGTGTCAGTTGTTATTTCGAACTCATCAGTGATGTCACTTCATGATCCAGATGAAGTTACCTCCAAGAGCATCTCATCAGTCTGAGTACAACCTGCAATTAAAGTGATCCAAAAATTCTATAAAGCTCTAGAAATACTAGGCAAATACTGAATGCCTACTATGTGCCAAAGAGTGAACAAGACCTTTTTTAAGTGCTTCTTTTGCTACAGAAGCTCTGAAGATACATTAATCAATTCGAACAATAGCCACTATCACAATTTAAGAGACTAGATGAATAACGGAAGTAAAAGTTAGCAAACTGATATATACATACACTTTTGCCTTATTCTTATGGCAAACACTTGGTTCCCAACCACCCACTAAAGTAATTTGCAGATTTGTATTAGGTAGAAGTTAGGATTTCAGAACGTGATGGGAGAGCTGGGGTGACGGCCTATTGTGACATTCAAAGCAGTGCATCTATGTATAAAAGCCTAAGTGACCTTTATGACCAAACAACCGGAACGACTGGTCAACCAGTCGCTATGACATGCACTGACCACCAGGTAGCAGACACTCAATGCAGGAGCTGCCCCCTGGTGGTCAGTGCACTCCCACAGCCAACCTCCTGCAGCCCCTCCCCCTGCCTGTTTGGCTCCTGTTGCTAAACCATTGGTAGAGACCTGCTTCTATGTAGCAGAGCAGCTCCCTCACTACAATCTACTGAAAGTCAGCCCTCAACACAAGGGTTTGTCTTGCTCCCATCCTCATGGTGGCAGCATGGTGGCAAGGGAAGAAGGGGGGGGGGGGAGGAACTGCATGATGGCAGAGCATGATGGCAGCGTTGGCATCTGGTGTCGGTTCCTTCTGCGCCTTGCCCAGTGACCATTGCCTTCTCTCCCATCTCCACCGGGGACCTCGGGCCCGGGCTGGGGCAGGGAACTGGGATGAGTAGCAGCAGATGCGGCCCATTTCTCAGGGGAGCTGAGGGCCGGCTCCCTCCTTGGGGCTGGCGGCCAACCTCCCACAGTCCCTCCCCTGCCCCATCCCCCTGTGCACAAATTCGTGCACTGGACCTCTAGTTCAACTGTAAGAGACTGCAGAAAAATACACACATGCTTAATATGCAGGGAAGACTCTGTTTAGGCTTGCCTATGTGTAAGTGTAAATCTTACTGCTTAAAACAAAATATTCCGATAAGAATAATACTTTGAAACCATTCATACGTTAAGGAGAGCTAACCTTTCATTGAGTTAAATTTTAGCATTAGATGTGTAGCATTGGCATCATAATTTTAGTCATATTTTTTGAAGGAAAAAAGTAAGAATAACAATTCTTAGGAAATTTACCTTTTTCTTTCTTCCTAAAATAGAAACCCACTACCTATACATGTCACTAATGAGTATGGGAATTACAGAAAATATTTCAAAGCCTTTTAATTCCCTTATTTCTTCTAATTTTTATTGCCTTATTTCTTCCCATCCTCAGCGCTCTCGGTTGAATTGTGCACCTTTACCAAACCATTGGTTTAGGCATCTGTCTCAAGTACACAAAGTCCACCTATTTCATACCGATAAAATGTCTTTTTCCATGGATGTCACTAAATAGAACCTTCCAGTAAAAATGCTGTAACAACTCATTAAATGGCATTTTTGAGCAAAAGTTTTCAACTTTTTTATTGTTGATCATTTAATGCTGTATCCTAAACCAGAGGTAAAAATCGATATAAGAATATTTAAAACCTTTTGTTTAAAACATGTTTCTGTTTTCCAAGGCTAATGTTAAATTTGATGTAACTTTGCAAGCAAATGCTTACCATCTGTACTTGGTATTTTTCTTCTGCTCCAGCCATTAATATATTTTTTACATAAAAGAGTTGTCTCCAGTAATAAAAAATCTGTCTGAGGTAAGGTTATGTTAATAACAGTACTCCTGTGAAGCTATTTTTAAAGTATAAATTTCAAATTTAATGCCGTTTATGTGCCATGGAAAAAGCAAACATCAGGCACGCAGCGATTTCTACCCCCGCTGAAAATTCAGCTTTCTTTAATGTTTAAAATGTCATGAATTGAATTTAATATTTAGTTCTAGCTTCCTCCAAATCAGCTTATAACTGATGAAGCGGCCAAGCACAACCCCCAAGTATTTGCAGTTGTCAATCGGACCCTTCCTTCCCCATTTCCACTGATTTTTTTTGCCTTCCCAGGTCCTCAAAGTTAGCGTCACCAAAAACCCTCATGGGCACCCTGTCCCAACATGGTTTAGGATTAGGTCACATTCCAGGCCATTTTCTGTGACCCCTTTCCTGTCCCCTCCCCTGCAGATCTGGTCCCCAGTGATGAAAACTGAGGTCACATCCGAGACCCGTGTCTCTCCACGTCTGGACTCCCCCATGCCACTCTCCTTGGCTCTTGCTTCTCAGCCTCTACCTTGGTATACCAAGATGGTAGTCCTTACCCACATCCCCTTCTAAAGGAATCTGATCTCACCTATTGCTCTAACACAGTGGTCGGCAAACTCATTAGTCAACAGAGCCAAATATCAACGACGATTGAAATTTCTTTTGAAAGCCAAATTTTTTAAACTTAAACTTCTTCTAAAGCCACTTCTTCAAAATAGACTCTCCCAGGCCGTGGTATTTTGTAGAAGAGCCACACTCAAGGGGCCAAAGAGCTGCATGTGGCTCGCAAGCCGTGGTTTGCCGACCACTGCTCTAACATAGTGTCCTAGGCTCCATCCCTACAGATACTGATTCAACAAGTTGTGATGGGGCCCATGAATTTGCATTTCTAATGCTGCTGGTGGGGAGAACCTACTTTGAGAACCACTGCCTAACACCGGGGATGAACTTGGACAGCTCTGTTTGTATTATTTGAGGTTGGCCCCAACTAACTGAGCCAAAGGTGGATGGCTCACCAAGAGGCCAATCACATTTTCTCTCCTGGGAACTTGAAATGGGGACACTAGGACATGGAGTTAGTGGTGGGCAGCTGGGTTGAGAGGTCACAGAGTTAGCAGCTGAGAAAGCCATTTTAAGTTCAAGTAGATAAACCAAAGAGGAAATGAGTGTGTAGAAAATACTAAAAAGTAGACAGAGAAAAGTGGAGATAAGAGACTTCATAACCTCAAAGAGAGAGACAAAGGGAGTGATTGTCTGACAGATTTCCTGCCCATACTCCTGGCCCAGGTGTGCCTTCTTACAATTTATTTCCAAGGGATCTCACTGTGCAGAATGACCACCTAACTCTCCTTTCCCCTGACTTAGACAAGCTTACGTGGATCCCTGTCCCTTGCATTCACTTTGTCTCTAGTCAGAACACTGGGCCTGTTTCATCTTCAGGCCTGTTCTAAGCTCTTCCCCCAAAACCCTCAATCACCTCCCTTGCTCTGCTTGTGTTCTTCCCCAGAGCTAGCCTTACCTGCAACCCAGCTGGTGGCTTGGATTCTCCCACCGAGGGGCCGCACTTCTACAACCTAGAGCAGTCCAATATATGTGGCTCTGGTGCTCTTGAAATATGGCTAGTGATGTGCTGCAAGTATAAAATGCATATTGGATTTTGAAGACTTATTATGGGGGAAAAAAAAAGCAAAACATTTTCATTTTTTTATACTGATGACATTGAAATGATAATACATGGGATATACTGGGTTAGATAAAATATAATATTAAAGTTCATTTCCCCATTTCTTTTTACTTGTTCTAATATGACTACTGGAAATTTTGAAACTACAACTGTGACTCTTATACTCAGTCATACAGTGGTGATCTAGAGGATGATGACCATCCCACCCATCTACCTCCTCAATGTTTGCCAACAGCTGGATTCCCCCATCAGTGGGCTCTGCGCTCTGCCCAGCACCAGACTTTCTCTGCATCACTCTTTAGACCTTATCTTACCTACCCAGCCCTCCAACCCATTTCTATAGCTAAGTCAGTTCAACAGCAACTATCTCAGCCCAGTGAGAATGGGAAGATATTCTTCAAAGGTAAGTTTAAATTCTAAACTGCATCCCCTGTACCAGTAAGTGTGGCCTTACTTGAAAAGAGGGTCTTTGGAAATGTAACCAAGTTAAGATGAGGCCAGTAGGGTGGGTCCTAATTCAATATGACTGGTATCCCTATAATAAGAGGAAAACACCATGTGAAGACAGAGACACACAGGAAGAATGTCATGTGACAACAGAGACAGAGATTGGAGTGTGTAGCTGCAAGCCAAGGAAGGCCAAGAATTGCTGGCAACCACCAGAAGATGGGAAGACGCAAGGAAGGAATCTACCCAGTGTCAGAGAAAGCATAGTCTTGCCAACACCTTAATTTTTAAATTTAGACCTTCAGAACTATGAGAAAAAACTTCTGTTGTTTTCAGCCATCCTGTTTGTTATACTTTGTCACAGGAGCCCTCGGCAACTGATACAACCTCTAAGTCCCTTCCACACTGTATTATATTATACGCAGTACAAGTGAAAAAAGCACACAGCATAGCTGATTTTCATTATTTGTTGCATTTACAATACTGTGCTTCTTAAAAAATAGAAAACCCTGTAAATCTAGGCCATCTTTATGCACCCATTTTCAAATGTCTTAAGTATGCAGACTGCCCTGTTACATTGTTAATTCTGAGTTAAAAGAGAATATAATTTGAAGAGCTTGCATATTTTCCAAAGCCAATTTGGTGATTTAAGCATGGAAGTATTACAATTAAATGTTTGAAAAGTTATCTGTGTATGGTTTGCTGTAAGTTGATATCATGAAACAACACATCTTTTCAGGATGAGGTAGCAGCCCCAGCCCCCGGGGGAAAGGGAGCGGGCGCATCACTCAACTGCAACTACTTTGGACAACTGAGCAACATGAGCAGGCACAAAAAAATAGTCATATCCAATCATCTTCAAAATAAAAACTGTAGTAGCTACAACACGATTCTCTAAGGGCAGGATGGGAGGAGATGTGGAAATACTTGTATGATGCAGTCTTCATGGGTAATGCAGAGAATATGGGCCAAAATGAGATCAACATGGCTCATAAGCCAATGGGTCAATGTCAACCATTGCTTAAAAACTTTCAATGGCTGCTCGTTGCCTTTAGCAGCCAATCCAAACAGCTTTAATGACATAAAGGAATGTTCATGATTTAAATATATAAACTTTCAAAAAGCAGAAAACAAAAATATATGTGAAGCATGATCCCAATTTTTAAATAAATATACTTATGCATTTATTCAAAATGATGTTTACTAAGCATATGTTAGCTGTTGAGTACAGCTAAGTAGTGAAGGAAGATAACCAACAAGAAAACAATACATAAAATACAAAGGGTAAGACAGTATTATCTGTTGCTTTCTAGAGTGCATTTTCAATGTTTAAGTCAAATCAATCCCAGTGATTCTCCAAAGTTTAACTGAAATGTTAAGAAAGATTATACCTCACCCTAGCTGGTTTGGCTCAGTGGATAGAGTGTCGGCCTATGGACTGAAGAGTCCTGGGTTCGATTCTGAGTTACAGGCTCGATCCCCAGTAGGGGGCGTGCAGGAGGCAGCCAATCAATGATTCTCTCTCATAATTGATGTTTCTATCTCTCCCTCCCTCTCCCTTCCTGTCTGAAATCAATTTAAAAAAATTTTTTTAAAGAAAGATTTTACCTCTTCCCATTAGACACGAAGCTACAAAGGCCAGAACTTGCTATGCCATATTGTGGCCCTCCATGGCAGACAATGTCTAAGATTGAAGTCAACACAGAAGAAGAGGGGCCAAGAGATGGAGAAGGCAATTTGGTCCTGATTATCCCATCTGAGTCCCTGTATCCAGCCATTCCTAAAGCTACCATGTAGTTGGGTCAAGTTTTCAGTCACTTGCCCACAAAGAGTTCTAACTAACACATCCAATGAAGCAGAATCTCGGGTGGAAGCTGCAATCTGCATTGTTAACTAGGTCCCCATGTGAATAATCATTAGGAGGTGAAGACTTGGCTGGAGAACACAGGCTGGCAAACTTTTTCTGTAGGGGCCAGAGAGTAAATATTTTAGGCTTTACCAGCCACTCAACTACTCGACTGTTGTAATGCAAAAGCATCCAAAGATGAATGTGCATAGTTTTATAAACTTTATTGGTAAAAGCCAACAGTGCCATAGTTTTGGATAACTGGCCATAGTGCCAACCCCTGCTCTAGATCTAGAGCCATAAATAAAAGAACAGTAACATTCCTGGAAGGAAGGGCCGGTAGAATTCAGTGTTTTTCCAAGATCTGTGAAATCTGAAACTATTTAATAATTTAGGAAAAGAAGCCAATACAATTATAAAAAGAACTACTATTTGTTGAGGGTTCGCTGTGTGCTAGATGCTGTGCTAATGAACATATCATTTAAGATGCTTTGGTTAGCCAGGGACAGAAAAGCTGACTCAGATGAACTTAAATAATAGAGAAGATGTGTTATTTCATCTAGCACAGTGGTTCTCAACCTTTGTAATGCTGTGACCCTTTAATACAGTTCCTCATGTTGTGGTGACCCCCAACCATAAAATTATTTTCGTTGCTACTTCATAACTATAATTTTGCTACTGTTATGAACCGTAATGTAAATATCTGTTTTCTGATGGTCTTAGGTAACCCTGCTAGCGGTTCTCACCTGTGGGTCATGATCACTGCTGTAGAGCCTAAGACCAATGGAAAACACAGATATTTACATTACAATTCATAACAGTAGCAAAATTACAGTTATGAAGTAGCAACGAAAATAATTTATGGTTGGGGGTCACCACAACATGAGGAACTGTATTAAAGGGTCGCGGCATTAAAAAGGTTGAGAACCACTGATATAACAAGTAGTTCTGAGATAGATTGATTCCATAATTGAAGTTTCAGTGGTTTAGTGATATGTTCAGGACCCAGGTTCTTTCCATCTCATGCCTCTGTCTTCCTCTGGGCTTGGCTTTACCTTCAGGTAACTCCCTCCATGACCACAAGATGGCTACTGCAGTCCCAGACCTCTCATCCCAACCAAACAATATTCAGAAGAAACAGATCATCTCTTCCTCTCTCTGCTTCTTAGGAGTTAAGACATCTTTTTCAGAAGCCCCTCCACATCAGCGTCTTTCCCTCTCATCTCTCATTGGTCAGAATTTGATCATATGCCGACTCTTAAACTAATCACTGGCAAGAGCAATAGACTTTCCAAGGTTAGCTGAGACGAATGAGGATCCCCTCCTGATCCAGGTTATTTATGTAGAGAGCGCAGAGGAGGATATGGATGATGTATGAATACCTGAGTGAAATCAGGGTTCTGTTAAAAACCAGGAATGGATATTGCATAAGCACCCACAACTGATATTAGTAAGTGATATTCTTTTTCATTATTATAGACAAGAAAATAAAGTTCAGAGACAGGAAAGTGACTTGCCCAAGGTCATACGACTAATAAGTAAAAAAGGCTGGATTCAGTTCCAGGTCTGAGACTACAGTGTGCAATTCTTCCACCAACACATGAAAGGGCTATTGTAGAGCTGAAGATGTTAGGGAAGAGCAGGATAGCTCCAAAGGTTGCCTCACAATCAAGTAAAACTGAGCCAGGTATTAAACCTGTGATGTGACCAGACCTCCCCAACAGGTCTGAGCCTTTGCTGTACAACAAACAACCTCATAAGTCAGTGTGTAAAACCACAGTAATTTACTCAGGTCACAATCACTTGATTGTTGACATGGGAAAATACTTGAAGCATGCTCTGGGCTCAGATGGACTCACCCATACATCTTTGGTTAGCTGCCAGTTAGCTAGCAGATCACCTGGGGACTGGCTGGTCTAAGAAGGCCTCAGGTAGGTGGCTTCCCTTCACTCCACGTGGTCTCTCATCCTCCAGCAGAGTGCCAAGAAGGAGAGTGAAAATATGCAAGGACTCCTAAGAACTAGGTCAAATCTAGGAAGAGTTCCTTTTTGACTAGGGACTGAGGTGAAAAAGGATTTCCCTTCCTCATTCCATAGAAAGATTGATGCTATAACACCTGTGCGACAACACTATGCCCCATTCCCATGTTTGTAGTTCAAACAGGTTGGCCTATTTTATGGCCAACAGATTATCTAGGCTCCCAGATGACAAAAACTCTTACCTAGACATGGCAGATAACATGCAAAGGTGGGACATGGATTTAGTACAGAGTGCTAGAAAAGCAGCACGGTGGTCAATGGATTGAGGCTGGGGTAAGAAAACATGAGGAGAGCATCTGAAAACCAAATATTTAAACCCAAAGACAAAACCGCACCATCAATTTGTGTCACGCGCCCCCAAAAAACATTCCATATGATGATAAAGAGACCAGAGCCATATTTTCTACTATCCTGGTAAATTATAAACTATACATTCATTCACCAAATATTTTTTGTACCAAACTCTGTCAAATGTGAAATGAATTAAATTCTTACTTATCAAGTTGCTGTCTTTTTAAATATCCTTCAGAAGGACTTCTGTTATCTTTATAGCAACCAAGGAAGTTTTCCCTAATATCAGAATTTCTTTATGTGCAAAATTATTAAAACATGTGATCTAATCTATCTGAAAATATTGATATCTTTTTTCTGAATTTATTCACTGCTATCATTAGCAGTTTAAATCTATGGCTGTATGCAGGCATTTAAAACATTTCCTTAATTTCTAAGGAAAGGTAGTGAGCACAAGCAAGTTGTATTTCATCTTATGAACCCATTCAGAAATTTACAGTCTAGGTATGAACTTACACAGCATGAAGCTTGGCCCACAGCATTTCTGAAAGTGGAATCTGGCTCATGCGAATTCTCATAACAAAAGAGGGATTGCCAAAACAAGCAACTTCCTCTACGTGCAGGTGAAATAATATTCTTACAGAGTAAATCCTCACAATGTGAAAATATACAAAGTTCACTAAACGTTCTCTAAAATAGTTTTCCATAGAACCGAAGCCATGAAAAGCGATTGAGTCACTACTATAGTGGGAATTCCTCTCCTGCTTCATCATGCGGGAGATACAAGAGAGAACTCAAGCAAACCAAGGTGGAATCACCTAGCCCTCGGGTAGAGGAGCCTGAAAGAAGAGGTTCTATTGGCTTGAATTATCTCCACTTCTGCAGCTTGAGGAGAGGCACAGATATAGAAAATGTTCATGAATATGAATATAGAAAATATGTAGAACATAGGAATATAGACAATAAAAACAAAAGATATTTACTGTATTATTTCATGTTCAGTGTGAACTTTCTTGTTGGAAACAGCCATTTCTAATGAGCAATTTATGATATATTCAATTAATAGGTGACCATATGGGCCATTAAAAGATAGCCATATGGGCCGTTAAGCTACATTAATACACTGAAATGTATATTTGTAATAAAGTTATAAAAATGTTTAAGAACATTGAGTTAGGCATCGTTGAGTTAGGTTTTACACACTGACTTATGAGGTTGTTTTTAACTTCTTTGTTAATAGTAAGTATTAGCAAAGAAGTTAAAAACACATGACCTAGTGGAGTGATTCTGTTTAGAATAAAAAGATTGTATTCCAGCAAGAAAGTTTAAACTATCTGAATATCTAATCATATAGGATCAGTTAAATAAATGATGGCACCTTCATATTACAGAATACCTACAGCCATTAAAATATTATAGAAATAGGACACATAGCATATATAATATATAAATATATATATATTTTAATAAATCTTTATTGTTCAGATTATTACAGGTGTTCCTCTATTTTTCCCCCATAGCTCCCCTCCACCTGATTCCCCACCCCACCCCATGCCCTTACCCCCGCCACTGTCTTCATCCATAGGAGTAAGATTTTTGTCCAAGCTCTTCCCGCACCCCTCACACCTGCTTCCCCTGAGAATCGTCAGTTCACTCCCTTTCTATGTCCCTGATTCTATTATATTCACCAGTCCATTCTGTTCTTCAGATTTTTTATTCACTTGATTTTTAGATTCACTTGTTGGTAGGTATGTATTTGATGTCATTTTGTTGTTCATAATTTTTATCTTTACCTTTTTCTTCTTCTTCCTCTCCTTAAAGAATACCCTTCAGCATTTCATGTAATCCTGGTTTGGTGGTGATGAACTCCTTTAGCTTTTTCTTGTCCGTGAAGCTCTTTATCTGACCTTCGACTCTGAATGATAGCTTTGCTGGGTAGAGTAATCTTGGTTGTAGGTTCTTGCTGTTCATCACTTTGAATATTTCTTGCCACTCCCTTCTGGCCTGCATAGTTTCTGTTGAGAAATCAGCTGACAGTCGTATGGGTACTCCCTTGTAGGTAATTAACTGTTTTTCTCTTGCTGCTTTTAATATTCTCTCTTTGTCTTTTGCCCTTGGCATTTTAATTATGATGTGTCTTGGTGTGGTCCTCTTTGGATTCCTCTTGTATGGGGTTCTGTGTGCTTCCTGGACTTGTACATCTATTTCTTTCACCAGGCAGGGAAAGTTTTCTGTCATTATTTCTTCTAATAGGTTTTCAATATTTTGCTCTCTCCCTTCTTCTGGCACCCCAAAAATTCGGATGTTGGTTCGCTTAAAGTTGTCCCAGAGGCTCCTTACACTATCTTCATATTTTTGGATTCTTTTTTCTTTTTGTTTTTCTGGTTGGATGTTTTTTGTTTCCACATATTTCAGATCTTTGGTTTGATTCTTGGGGTACGTTGATCTACAGTTGAGTTTCTGTATATTCTTTATTTCAGACAGTGTATGCTTCATTTCTGACTGATCCTTTTCCATTTTTTTGGCATTCTCATTAAGCTCCTTGAAGGTCTCATCAAGTTTCTCAGCAGTTTTAAGAAGATTCTTGAGTAACCTTATAAATGTGGTTCTGAACTCTATGTCATCCAGTAGTTTGCTTTCCTCCGTTTCTTTCATTCGTGACATGTTTCTTTGTCTCCTCATTTTGGCTGCTTCCCTGTGTTGATGGAGTAGCTTTGTGTGGTAGGTGACCTATAGGGGGCAGTAGCTCAGCCTCCCCAATCACCAGATGTGGACACTCTTGGTACACCCCTTTGTGGGCTGAGTGCAAAGACTTGGTGCAGTTAAAGCCTTAATTGCTGTCGGTATACTGGGAGGAATTGACCTCCAGGCCAATTAGCTGTGAGCACTCACTGTGTCTATAATGGAAGAACTGCTGCGCTGAAGACACACTTAGGGGCAGGACTTGTTTCAGTGGGGCTTTGGTGCTCACTGAGTCTGCCTTTGAATGTGTCACTTATGGATGTGAGCAGTTGAAATCTGGTGTCTCACTCTGACCACTAGGTACACTGGCTTCTGGATCTCCAATGGGATGCAGGTCAGCTACTGTCTGAGGCCACCCAGCAGGAGCTACAGTGAGAGCTACAGTTTTCTCCTCTTTGCTTGGGGTTTGGAGGTTTTGGAGCTGTCTGACCCAGGCTGCAAGTTTGCTAGGTTAAGCTGCGATAGGGCGGGGCTTTCTTCTGCTAACGCTGCTGCTTGGAGCTTGGGTGGGTTTGTAGGTTGTGCAGGGCGGGGTCTCAGGGTGTCACTAGGCTAGGGCGTGGCAAACAGCAATGGCTGCTAGTTAGCCGGCTCTGTGTCCCCAAGGGCGTCCTGGAGTCCCGTGCCCCAGTGCCGTAAACAATTATTCCTGCGCGCAGCTCTGCAAGTAAGCCCCCCTCACTGGCAGACAGTCCAGCTTCTCCCCGTAGGAGTTTGGGTCCCCCGCGTCTCCCCAGAAACTGGATTTCAGAGAATCGGGGGCTTGTCTCCCTTTGGGTTGAAAAAAGCAACACCCACCGCCAGCCCGGATCACGTGCCTCCGTACCTCAGCTTTTCAGCGCTCGTGCACGTCTCGATGCTCTTTTCTCTTTCCTTCTAGTTGTAGAACTTCCACTCAGCCAGCTTTCCCGTGGTTCTGGGTGATAGACGTTTTGTCTTTTAGTTGAATTTTTGAAATTGTTGCGCGAGGCAGCAGTTTAGGTGTTTACCTATGCCGCCATCTTGGATTCTCCTAAATATATTAATCATATGTCTATTTCTTCACTTGATTGTAGCCAAAAGACCAAGAAGTAATTATGTCTACTTCTTGACATGGGAAAATACTTTAAGCATGCTGTCAAATGAAAAAAGATTTATAATATTACTATATAAATTCATTTCTTAACAGAAAAATAAAATATACATGCATATTTAAACATCTTAAAAGAAACATCAAAATGTAACTAGAGGTTATTTCTAGATAATGGGGATTTCTATTTCTTCTTCTTTCATACATTTGTGTTTTCCACTTTCTACAATGAGCCTCTATTACATGCAATAATACAGTAAAAATATTGGGTCTTAGCAAGCTAAAATTATACAAATAAAAAAATGAAAAATTGCACCAAATGTCAACAATGATTACCACTAGATGACGGCATCATATGGGATTTTCATTTTCTTCTTTAACTTTGATGTTTTCTTAATTTTTCACAAAGGGCATATGTTAAAATCATACTATATATTACTACTGTATATAATCTCACCACATATTGAATGAATGGGCAGGAGAAAAGAAATGGTTACATAGTTAGGAGAAAGGTCCTTTCAACAAACTAAAAATAAAAACTTCTGCATTATCATCAATTGCTATAGATTCTTTCTTCAGAAATGTCTGTTGCAGGATTCCTAAATAAGCTGATAAAGGTATAATTTGCAAGTGCCAGTGACACCTTTGTATTGGTCCAAATGGTGGTGGGATTCCCTGACTCAACACTGCCCCCTTCCTGTAGTCATAGCATCTTTCTCTGAGACAAGAACAGCCGGATGTCAAATTCAAGGGACTAACTGGAGCTTAAGAGGGGTTCCTTGGGTAACTTGGGTTCAAAGAATCAATTGCTCAAGTACAACTTGAGGGAGATGTGAATCAACAGCAGCTCCTGTGGAAATAACTTCAGGATCTTAATTGACAATGGGCTCAGCATGAGTCATTCTAGTGACATGGACTTTAGCTGAATTCAGAGCAGTGTTCTGTTGGGAATGAGAGTCATTATGGTCACCCTCTACTTTAGCCCATCAGCCTACACTCTAGCAATACTTTGCATGCTGTGCTGTACAAAGGACAAGGGGTACTGGAATAAAAAACGCTGAGGGGGGCTGGCTGTTTTTTTCCGTGGTTAGAGCACCAGCCCTCGGACCAAAGGGTCGAGGGTTCAATTCCCAGGCAAGGGCACATGCCTCAGTTGCAGGCATGCAGGGGACAACCAGTCAATGTCTCTCTCTCACATCAATGTTTCTCTCTGTCTCTCCTTCCTCCTTTTCCTCCACTCTCTCAAAAAAAAAAAAATCAATGCAGAAATCAGGTGAGGATAAAAAAAATTAAAATGCTAAGGGGATTCAAGTCATGTCCCATGCAGAATGCCTGGAAAAGCTGAGAAAGAAACCCAGAGGAACACATCAGCTGCCTTAAAATAATACATTCAGGTGAATTAAACTTGCTCATACGGTTTTACAGGAGGAACTATGACCAGTGTGATGAAACTAGGATTGGAATTCTATTGAGACAGACCTTGAGATAAGAGGAAGGCTTTTTTAGCAGTTTGAATGAGCAGAAGATATACTGGCCTTGAACCTGCTCCACAAAGTGTGGTCCATGGAACCACAGCGTGGAATAATTGGGAAACCCATTAGAAAAGTGCTGGATCTCAGGACCAATCTAGACCTAAATTAAAATGTGCAGTTTTAAAAAAATGGCCAGGCAACTCAAATGCATATTATTACACAGACATCATTGATTTTTTTAAAATATATTTTATTGATTTTAGAGAGGGAGAGAAAGACAGAAACATCAATGATAAGAGAGAATCATCGATCAGCTGCCTTTTGCTCACCCCGCACTGGGGAATGAGCCTGCAACCCGGGCATGTGCCCTGACCTGGAATTGAACTGTGACATCCTGGTTCATAGGTTGACACCCAACCACTGAGCCACCCCAGCAGGGCTATGTAATCATATTTATCCATTTATTATTTTATGGATTCTGGACTTCGTATCACACTTGGACAACATTTTCATTTATAAAATAAAACAGTATTCTTCAATGGAATTTTCAAGTACTTTTGTAGTTCCTTTTCTGTGTTGGTGTTTTTGTTTTGTTTTATTTTTGTGGTGTTTTGTTTTGTTTTGGTTTTGGACATCTAAATATTTAGTGCATTTGAATTTATCCCAGGAAAAGAAATGGATTTACGTATTTTCCCCCAGATGGCTATTTCGTTGTCCCCAACACTATTTTTTTAAAAGTATGTATATTTTCCCATTAATTTATACACTGTTGTCCTATATTAAATTTCCCTGGCAACATTAAAATGATAGTTTCTTTATTTGAATGTTAAAAAATACTGGGTGTAGGCACTTCATTTCATCCCCCTTCCCCTCTGATACGTTGTTAAATTGATATCAGGAACACCTTAAAGATTATGTCAAAACGCAGGGGAAATGCTTCTGATGGAAGTGACAAGTGGAAAGGGAACGAGAAAAACTTTATGCAAATGAGAATGACCACATTGAGAAAGCATGTGCAGCAAAGAGTCACATGAACAGGATAATAATGGTTTTGTCAGGATGAGAGACAAGAGATTCCCCCCACATTTTTCTTCTGAATTTTCTGTAAAGTGGTGGTATCAGCATAATCTTTAAATATATTTTTTAATAATGGCAGATTGTCCACATGGTTTTTTTCCCCCCCTGAAGAACTCACTAATAGCATAGTAAAGAAATAAAAATATTATAAACCTACACAGAAAGAGAGAGAGAAAAAGAAAAGGGGAAGAGAAAGATCTCATGGTTGAAAAATTCCAACACGTTTTGGGAGAGGGCAAGCTCATGGAGGAGTGGTAACAGACACCACGGAGCTGTGAAGGAACCAGAAGACGCTGGGTGGGGTGGTGATGAAAATAAAACATGTCACTTAGGGACAGGACTCCAGACTCCCCTCCTGGGAGACATGTCTGACTCACTGTGTGTGCCCTCGAGCCAAGACACTTAGAAGTGCTCTTGCCTCTTCTCCCAACTGAACAAGGAACACTTGTATTTAACATCTCTAGCTTCCACTTGGGGCTGCGGGGAGGTTAATTACTGGTTGAGAACGTATGTGAGCTGGTAGAATAAAAGATCCAATAGGCAGGAGGAGGGTTATTACCAGTCAAGTAACCCTTTAAATCCTGTGATCCTCTCATCCACCCAGAAGGTCAGCACTTGGGTTTCGACCTTGGCAGCTGCAGGTGCAGCTTAATGCAGACTTGGCCGAATGCTCGCATCGCTGTAAGAGCAGGGCAGGCGTGGCCAACTGTGCAGATATGAATGGGTGTAAGACTCCCAGCTGGGACACCAGCCCAGGCACATCCTTGGGCAGCTACTCCCTATAGAGGCAGTCACATGTCTTCCTTGGTCTCCCACTCAGTACTCTTATTCATCCCCAGATCTGGGGCCCTATCTTAAACTCTTACCTAGAGCCCCTCACTGCCCTGCCTTGCTCCTACGTATCAAGACAAGTTCAGGCCTAGCTGGTTTTGCTCAGTGGATAGAGCACCGGCCTGAGGACCAACGCAGGTTCAATTCCGGTCAAGGGCACATACTTTAGTTGCAAGCTCTTCCCCAGCCCAGGCCCTGGTTGGGGCGCATGCAAGAGGCAACCAATCAATGTGTTTCTCTCACATCGATGTTTCTCTCTGTCTTCCCCTCATCCACGCTCCCTAAAAATCAACGGAAAAATACCCTCGGGTGAAGATTAACAACAACAACAGAAAAGACAAGTCCAGTCTCCATGTTTTGGGAGCTCCGATGCCCTAGAGTTGCAGCTCAGAATGCAATGGTCTTGTCAAGATACAGAAATGTGGTACAATTTCATCATCTCCAATAAATCGATGGTGTTGGCAGTTACACCTACTCAGAAGTGACATGTGCACACACACACATACACATACACCTGATTTCAAGAACTTGCTGGTGGGTTTAGATCCAATCTCTTTTCTGTGGCTTGAAAACCAAATAGAGCTAAAATTATTCATCCATTCATTCCATCAGTTGTCTTTATTCTTTCTTTGAGAGAATGAATTTCTTAGCCCAGACACATAGCTTTAAAGACCACAATAATCATTTATTGAAATTCCACTCTATGGGTCAGTCTCTGTCCCAGACCCTATGGAAAAAAAAGAAAGAAAGAAAAGAAAAAAGAAAGAAATGCAACTCCTATCTCAGAGTCAGCTAGACTATTCATAGATCCTTTAAAGATCTAAGCATTCTTTTCTCAAGAAAAGCAGGAACCACGTCTGTCTTACTTGCTGCTGCATATTATGTTCATTCATCAAGTAAATATTTACTGAGCACCACTGTGTGCCAGGTCCTAATTCAAGCACTGGAGATTCAACAATGAATAAAGTATCTATTTTCATGGAGCTCAGACTCCAGTAACAGAAACAGACAATAAATAAATGGACAAATAAACCCATAATATGGGAAGCAGTGAAAAATGCTTAAGAAAAATAAAGAGGGTAAGGGATAAGAGTGGTAGGGGATGTTATTTCACATAGGTTCATCAGGGGAAATTGCTCTGATAAAGAGAAGTTCAGGCAGAGACTTGAATTAGGCGAGAGAGTGGGCTGCAGGGATATCTGGGAATAGATAGAGCTGTCAATGCAAAATCCTCAAGGAACAACCAACATTGCTATGTTGGGGAACAGTAATGAGAAAATTGTCCTAAGAGTGGAGTGAGCCCAGCGGGAGTTGCTCAGTGGGTTGAGTGTTCTCCTGTGAACCGAAAGGTTGCCAGTTCACCCTGGTCAGGGCACATACCTAGGTTGCGGGTTTGATCCCGAGTTGGGGCATATAGGGAAGAAAACAAATCTCTTTTTTCTCTCTTTCTCTCTCTCTCTCTCTCTCTCTCTCTCTCTCTCTCTCTCTCTCTCTCTCTCTCAACATGTTCTTGGGTGAGGATTAAAAAAAAAGAGTGGAGTGAGCAAAGTTGGGGTTCAGCTGGAAATGCGGGTTGGGGAGAGGGAGTGGCATTATCATGAAGGACAAGGACTTTGTGTAAGCTTCTAAAGGAAATATAGCACATGTAGAGAAAAGCACACACATCATAAATGTACAACTCAATGAATTTTCACCCACTGGACCATCTACTTAACTATCCATCCCAACTGAGCTATAGAGCGTTGCCAGCAGCCCTGAAGTCTCTCCTGCCTCCTCTGTCATCATCCCCCAAGGATAACTACTGTTTCAGTGCCTATTACCACAAATTAATCTTACCTGTTTTTGAACTTCATGTAAATGGAATCATACAGTATTACCCTTTGGTGTCTGGCTTTATTTGCTTAATGATTTGTTTGTGAGATTACTTTATGTCTTTGGGTATAGTCATTGCTTTTTTTCCCCCATTATTGTGTAGTATTGCACTGTATAAATAAACCACAATTTATCTCTCCGTTCTACCACTGATGAACATTTGGATTGCTTTCAATTCGGAGGCTATTTCTTTTCTTTTTGGTTTGTTTTTATGTTTTTATTGATTTCAGAGAAGAAGGAAGAGGGAGAGAGAGATAGAGACACCAATGATGAAAGAGAATCATTGATTGGCTGCCTCCTGCATGCCCCCCACTGGAGAATGCAACCCAGGCATGTGCTCTTGACCCAAATCGAACCTAGGACCCTTCAGTCTGCAGGTCGACACTCTATACATTGAGCCAAACTGGCTAGGGCTCAGGAGCTATTTCACATAATATTGCTATGAATATTCTCATCTGTGTCTTTGGAGCACATGAGTATGCATCTCAGTTGAGTAAATATTCAGGGTGGTATCACTGGGCTTCAGAAGATGCTACTAAACTACCTTAGGATTTTGCATTTTATTTATTTATTTACTTATTTGTTTGTTTGTTTATTATGTATATCTTCTCCTGAGGATACTTTTCCATTGATTTTTAGAGAGGGAAAGGGACAAGAGTGGTAGGGGCTATTATTTTATCTGAGAGAAACACATCAATTGATTGCCTCCTGCACGTGCCATGACCAGGGCTCGGGCCGGGGAGGAGCCTGCAACCGAGGTACGTGCCCTTGATGGGAATCAAACTCAAGACCCTTCAGTCCATAGGCCGACCCTCTTTGATTTTAATCTGAGTAGAAAGGGAAATCATTTGAAGGTTTAAAGTAAAGAAATCACATAATCTAGCCTACCTCTTTAAAGGAGGATCACATGTTAGACCTTTTTTTTTTTTAAATTTATTTATTGATTTCAGAGAGGAAGGAAAAGGGAGAGAGAGAAACATCCACGATGAGAGAGAATCATGGATCGGCTACCTCCTGCAAGTCTCCCACTGGGGATTGTGCCCACAACCCGGACATGTGCCCTTGACCAGAATTGAACCTGCGACCCTTCGGTTCGCAGGCCGATGCTCCATCCACTGAGCCAAACCAGCTGGGCAAGTTAGACCTTGTTTAAGATTACATTTTTAAAATGTTCATATGAAATGCAACCCCAGCTCGTCAGTGCCTCCAGAAAAAGCATGGCACCAAATCGGTATCGGTAGCCAGGACCACTACTCTGAACCACAGATTCATGACTCCAAAGCCGACCTGGCAACTCCGTGTGGATGTCTAATAGGCACCTCACACTTCCTATGGCCAAAGCCAAGTCCTCCGACAGGCTCCCCTCTTAGCTGATGGCGGCACTGCTCTTCTATTTGCTTGGGCTGAAAACGTTGGTGCTCTTGGTGTTATCTTTATTTCCTTGTATTTTTTCACACCTCATATCCTGTCTCTCAGCAGGCCCTGTGAGCTCTATCTTCAGAATATTCTGGAACTATGCTCATCACACCCCCTGCCACTACCTTTCTAGGCCACCATTATCTGGCTTTCACATCCTGCCCTCACCTCTTCAGGCCACTATCTGTGCAGTTTCTCAAGAGATCCTGGTGAAGCATAAATTAAATCCTGACTCTTCTCTGTTTAAACTCTCCTGTGGCTTTCCATAACACTGGGTGGGCACCAAAGTCCATACTACACTCAGAGCATAATATGGCTCCTTAACCTCTCTGACTGTAACTCCTCTGCCTGCCTCTCTTCTTCAGCCACACTGGCCTGTCTCCTGTCCACCACAGTCCCACCTCAGGGTCTTTGCACTTGCAGTTCCCTCTGCCTAGAATGCCCTTGCTCCCACTGCTTGCTCCCTTGCTTCCTTCAGATCTTTATTAAAATATCCTTTCCTGCCCAGCCGGCCTGGCTCAGTGGTTGAGCATCGACCTATGAACCAGGAAGTCACAGTTTGATTCCTGGTCAGGGCATATGCCCGGATTGTGGGCTTAATCCCTGGTGGGGGCATGCAGGAGGCAGCTGATCAATAATTCTATCTCATCATTGATCTCTCTCTCTCTCCCTCCCTCCCTGAAATCAATAAAAATATATTTAAAGCAAATATATCCTTTCCCAGCAAGGATGTCTCCAGCCACCTTGTTTAGCGTTCCATGCTTCCACCCATCCTCAACATTTTGTATTTGTTTCCCCGGCTTTGTTTTCTCAGCTTAGCATTTATCACTATCTTACATGCCATAATGTTTTATATTTTTTATCTTATTTATCAGCTGTCCTTCCCAGTGAACGTAATGGCGATGAGGACATTGATTTTTATGTTTTGATGTTTACCTCCGTAGCCCAGCATTTAGAATAGAGCTTGGCTCATAGTAGGTACAATAAATATTTATTGTATGAATGAATGAACGGATGGACAGATCCTTGCCCTAGATCGTTTACTCATTACCTGTGTCTGAGACGCAGTGGTTTCTCAGCACCTCCAGTGAGTTCATGTTGCCAATAGAAACATGCTCCTTCTATACTCTCCTTTCCTGGCGTGCAGGGACTGGGAAAAGCGGAGATGCTGATTGGTATCTCTGACTGGGGAGGAAGATGGGATTAGGTACTAGAAATGAGAGGAAGGATGTCTCCGCCCGTCTGCTCCCAGCACCAGAGACTGCGATCTGCCTGGCAAGTCGCCTGCTCCCAGAAACAGGATGTGTCCAGAGAGGAAGTGACTGCAGACACGGCTGGGGTGGGGGGAAACACGCTGTGCCTGAGACAGAACACTTGAGGCTAGTCATTCTGGAGCCTTCCAAGGGCCCATTCCTGGGGGATGAGTAAATTCCGCTGTATGGTCCCGGGGTGACTCAGTCTGTATCTCAGGGAATTCGCAGCCCATCCCTGAGATAGAGTGGACAGGTGTTTCCTCCTTTGGGGCTCCCAGCTTGGGTGACTAGATGCTGACAGGGAGAGGATGCCCGTGCCAAGCCCACAGCCAGCTCAGGTGGGCTGAGAGAATAACCTGCTTCTGTGCCAGCATCTTCCCGGGGCCATGTGGATGAGGAAATGAGCACTTGACAAGACAGCAGGTCTTTTTCCTTTTTATTGACTTCAGAGAGGAAGGGAGAGGGAGAGAGAGAGAGAAACAATGATGAGAGAGAATCATTGACAGGCTGCCTCCTGCACGCCCCATAGTGGGGATCCAGCTTGCAACCCAGGCATGTACCCTGACTGGGAATCAAACTGTGACCCCCTGGTTCATAGGTCGATGCTCAACCACTGAGCCACACTGGCTGGGCAAGGCAGCAGGTCTTAATGCCGTGCCTGTTGCTGCGGAGGGGAACACTCAGGGCCAGGGAGAGAAAAGAGCGCCTGTGTTTAAGGCTCCGCAGGAACTGTCAGAGGGAGAGGCTTTCTGGCAGGTCCCCTGACCAGTCTTGTCTTCCTTGATTTGAGGTCAGAGGTTAGATGGTTTAGAAAGCTCTTGCCTGGGGTTCTCTAGCTTTCTGCACCTTCCCCAGGAGTGGGCAAGGAAACGAGCTTGGCCTGCCCATCCCTAGGGTCTCACGCTCAGGCATCCCAGCAGTGGGCTCTCCCAGCTTTATGGAGGTTCTCCAGCCTCAACACCACGGAGGCCAGGGCCTGGCGTCTCCTTTCGCAGCAGAAGCGAGAGAAACAGCGCCTACAGACTCTCCACAGCAGCTCTGCCTTGGTGGGCTCTAAGATGTGGACTCTGCATTCTGGCCAATGGCATTAATGTCGGAAAACCCATACCAGGAAACTTGATGAAAAACAACATGGCTGTTTAAGAAAAAAACCACAAACCCAGGGCTCAGCATGGAAATGGCAGATGCATCAATTTAAGTTCCCAGAAGAACAGAAAAAGAAAAGAACTCCCGACACGCCGTGTGACCACAGAAATCTCCAGATGAGCTCTGGGCCTTCTGTTTATGGTGAAATGCGGTGAGCAGCTCAAAGCTGGGAAGACGACTGAGGAGCATCACAATTATTGTCATAAGAGCTGCAGCATTTTTGTCCTCCCTCTCTGAAAACCAAAGCAAGCATCTTTAAGCTTGTTTATGACAAGAGATCAAAGACAGCGGGAGGTGTCATCCTGCAGGCTGCTTTTTTACTTACAGAGAAGTGTCCAGATGGTACAAACCATTCTGCAACTGCTTTTTTCTGCTTAAGCAATGCGTGGTGAGCTCCTATATGCATTGGTGATGTGTGTGTTGCATGTACATCTACATCCTTCTATGTGCTTCCTGTAAACTCAGAAACTAGCCATCTTGGGGTGGCCTGAAGGTGGGCCCCAAGCAGACATCCACTCTGCCAAATGACCTGCTCCCATCCCCACACCAGGGGCTCACCACCCCAGCACTTCCTCATGGTCAGCAGAAACTGGCCCGTCTGAACCCCCTCTTCCATGTGACAGTCAAAAAGGGGGGGAGGGCACCTCCTCTGGGCTATCTACTGCTCCCGCTCTTGCAACTTCCCCTCACTTTGCTCCCACCTCCCTTGTTCCTTCTAGAAACTGGAGATGGAAGGCAAAGTAATCATCTCCCTGGCAGAGGGAACAACCCTCCTGGTTTGCCTGAAAGTGAGAGGGTTTTTCTGGGACACGTGACTGAGTTTTAGAACCAGGACAGTCTCAGTGAAACCAGGAGGGTTGGTCACCCTATTCCCAGAATTATGGGGTTGGGAGGGTGTGGTCAATCCTGACTAAGTTGCTGGAGATCCCCTTTTCACAGATCCACCAAGGTCAGGCTGGAAGTTTCTGGAAGGCACGCTCAGAGATTCCCGTTGACTGAGCCTACTTACATCCACCCTGGAAACAGCCGCCAGGACGGGAGATGGATGCCTGGGAGGCTGAGAACCATCCACTAGGAAGGGGGTCAGCTCGGGTCACTGACCACTTCCCTCTCTGCAAAGCCTTCACGTGTCTGAGCCAGCCACAGCTTCTCCCCAGATTCCCTAATGTGTCACCAAATGAAGTGGCTCCCAGACCCTTCCCCAGCCCAGTCTGTGGGATCAGGGAAATGATCCGCCTGGGAGGAGACCTGCGGCTTTTTCTCCCACCTGAGTGTTGGCATCCTCCAAGGAGCGGAGCTGGGAACCAGACAGAGCCCAGGAGAGGAGGGGCCGCTGACAGGCAGGACGGACTCCACTCCTTCCCCGCAGAGACACGCTCCAGGCCGCCCAGTCAGAGGCCAGGATAAACGTACGTTTAAGGAGTATGTCAGGGACACTTTCAAAGAACATGCTCCACATGTCTGAATGCCTCTGTGTTTAAACCAATGGGGGAATACATACTAGTACACAAACTTCCCTGTGTTTTCAGACTTTCTGGATATTCTGTGGTACACATTGTACTTCTTTTTGCCTTAACGATTGAACCAATAATTTCAATTTAAAGGTACTTCCACCCGGCTAGTGTGGCTCACGGTTCGATTCCCGGTCAGGGCTCGATCCCCAGTAGGGGATGTGCAGGAGGCAGCCGATCAATGATTCTCTCTCATCACTGATGTTTCTATCTCTCTCTCCTTCTCCCTTCTTTTCTGAAATCAATTTTTAAAAAATAGCAGACACTTTAAAAAATAAATTATTGACTAAATAGATGAATGGAAAACAAAAGATAAACTTCCCATACAGAAGAAGTCCAAACAATTGATGTAGTTACTCCCCACTCAGGCAGAGCAGCGGAACGGCCCGTTCCTGGCTGTGCATGGTGACTTCCTTACAAAGAGCACAGTCTGGAAAGGGGGTAAAGAGGTAACTTTACATGGAGAAACCTGACAACTCGACCTCAGCCAGGTGATTCCAGAAGAAAGAGCTTGTCCTGTGTTCCTGACTTCGCTGGACACCATAGAACTGTGGGGAGGCAGTCTGCTAAGGCGCAACAACCTCTGTGTGTCCTTGGGGCAGTCACCTCACCTAATTGAGCCCTGGTTCCTCATCCGTAAGCGGGAAGAGGAATGGAACATGGTGACATATGTCTGCTCTGAGGTGCCGGAGCGGAGTGCAGGGGATGGCTGGGCAGAGGGGCATGCTGTCCCTACCCCCTAGCCAATTTCCCTCCCGCCTCCCCATCCATCTGGCTGCTCACTCATTCTCCCCCAATGTCAGCAAGGTCAAGGGCCTTTCAGACCCTCTCAGTCCATTTGGTTAGGGCAGGAGGTGGGGTGGGGTGTTGCACAAAGCTCTGCTTGTTAACTTGAAGGACCCAGAGGGCACGCTTTATAGAACACAATGTTCATGCCAGCGTCTCAGACCACAAACCCCAGGAGTCTGTGTGCTGAGACACTCAGGAAGTCGAGAGGGTTCTCTCATCTTCAGAGGCCCAGCCCAACTCACGGGAATGGCATGCATCAAAGGCAGGAAGTCCCTGCAAGTCTGTCCCGTCAAGCCACCAGACACTGGTTACCTTTATGTGGCTGCACAGGAGGTTGCGTTCTCAGGGAGGGGTGAGGTGATCTGGGACCTTCAGAGCTGGGAGGAAGTCGCGTCTGAGAAGGGAGGCCACCACAGGAAGCCGGGCTCCCCGCTGCCGACAGAGGCACTCAGAGTTGGGGGCCTTAGCTCCCTTCCGGGATAAGGGGCATTTGGCTCCTGTGTCCTCCCCTGTCTGTTTTTCTTTTTTCCCCTCATACATTCTCCAAGGAAGTCTTAACCATGGACTGCAACCCCCAGGAACAAGCTCCCCAGAGTAAAACAAAGAGTGGGTGGCCTTCCATCAAGATTTGATGTACCAAAAGCCAGGGACAGCCCTAGCTGTCACTCTCACCTGCTCTCACCTGCTGGCTGTGCCTCACCACTGGCTCGCCTGGGCACCAGTTCCCTGTCCTGGGCTTCCCAGGGGGGTGGGAGTGGGGTGGGGAGAGAAGGCAGATGGCTGCACTGAAGAGACAGCCTGACAGATCACAAAGTTGGACGTAGTCACAACTGCCTGTGGGAATTTCTCTGCAGTCAATGGCCCTATGATGAGAGAAAAAGAGAGAATCTCTTTTTTTTTTTTTTTTTTTAATATATTTTATTGATTTTTTTACAGAGAGGAAGGGAGAGGGATAGAGAGTTAGAAACATCAATCAGCTGCCTCCTGCACACCTCCCACTGGGGATGTGCCCGCACAACCAAGGGACATGCCCTTGACCGGAATTGAACCTGGGACCCTTCAGTCCGCAGGCCGACGCTCTATCCACTGAGCCAAACTGGTCAGGGTGAGAATCTCTTAAAGAAGCATTTTTGTAGGAGGGAGAAGAAATAACAGTTGGCCAGGGAGACCAGCCTGCCTCCTGAAGGCAGCTATAGGTAAAACACACCAGTGGTCACCTGAGTCCTGCTTAAGACAGAAGCAACCCAGAAAGGGAAAGGAAAGGAGGAGGAGAGCCACATGCAGCCTCTGTGTGCCAAAGCCCTCCTCTGGGCCACAGAACGCCCTGGATCTAATTATCACTGCTCCTTGCATCCTCACACCATTTACAGATAAGAAAACCCAGACCAATGAGGTTCAAGTCTTCACCTTGGGGCCACAGGTTCGTGAATCTGATTTGAGCCCAAGACTGTGTGACTCCAACAACCTCCAGGCTCAGCGGTAATTGCCTCGGAGCTGCAGGCTGCCTGCTTGGGGTCCACATGTGACCCGGGGCTGCCTCTCATTGCTTGTAATTTTCAAAATAATCATGTCAAAGAAAGGGGACAGCCGGGGGGTTTGAGCACATAATTTCTCCTCACGTTGTATAGATAAGAGTCATAAGAGCCACCTCTAGGGGCAAACGAATGACAGGTGAGCCAAAAAGGTGATCCCCCCTGCTCTTCGGGCAGCCAGGGGAGGCCTGGCCTGGTGGGTGTCTCTCACCATAAGCAGCCTTGTTTATTAACCCAGCATCCCACCTGGCCTCTACCCTCCTGGAATTTGGTTATTCTCATTGAGATCAAGGACTCTGATTTCTTTGTAGCATTTCTGACCTCACCTCCAGCCCACAGTGGCATCACAGCACCCCCGAAAGATGCTGGTGCCTTTCTTAACGTCTTGGTAAAGGAAATGTGCTCAGGCCTTGGGGTGGGGGAAGGGAGGTATGGTGGGGATGGCTGAGAGGTCTCGTAGAATTGATGCACTTAGACATTCCTATTTCTTTGAGCTTTCAGACTCCTCCCTCTGCAGTCAGCATGCCAGGGCATTTTCAGCACGTCAACCTCATTAACTTTAGGTCACTATTGAATCTAGTCTGAATTAGAATTAGTGTTCTCCATTGTAGGAGATTATTTATGCCAAACTCCAATGCCCAAGCCTGGGTGAGCGTATCCACGTCAGCGAATTCAGCCCAATCAAGCCTTGAATTTATCCTCCTCCAGCTATAATGCATGGAGTTCATTCCCAAACATGTTTCAAGACTCTGGATTTAAATTGGCTAGGTGCTGCCCTGACTGGTTTGGCTCAGGGGATAGAGCGTTGGCCTGCGGACTCAAGGGTCCCAGGTTCGATTCCAGTCAAGGGCATGTACCTTGGTTGTGGGCACATCCCTCGTAGGGGGTGTGCAGGAGGCAGCTGGTCTATGTTTCTCTCTCGTCGATGTTTCTAACTCTCTATCCCTCTCCCTTCCTCTCTGTAAAAAATCAATTAAAAAAAATATATATATATATATGAGATTGGCTAGGTCCTGCAACTTGTTCCATATATAAGGTGTCCCAGAAAGTGTATACACACTTTAACAGCTGATAGCTTCATTTTGAAAATGAGATGTATTTTAATAAACACTGCCTGTATAATTATTCAAAGTGTGTGTGTACATTTTTGGAGGCACCCTGAGTGCAGTCCATCTCTTCCTGGAGCAGGCCTTGTACTTGCCCATCTGGGCTATGTTGGGATCCAACTCTCCTTTTGGGCTTGGAGGGCTGAGGAGCAGGTTTGACATCCCTTTTGTGCTGAGTGCAGTCATGGAAGGCTCCTGGGCAGAAACAGAGTTGGTTCCCCAGATGACAAGGGAGGTTCAAGGGGATTTGAGACTTCAAACTTCTCAGCCTTGTCTGCGACTTCCCAGACACTCCCATTGTAAGTCTTGGGGCTCCACTACTTCCCTGCTGGGCCCTCCCCTGAGCATTGAATTTCTGCTACATGTTCAGTGAAGCCATGGGCCCAGTCTTCAGCTATATACACTCTGCAAGGGCAGGGGATGGGGTCCCTTCACAGCTGCCACCAAGCCTCTCTCACTGTCCACTGCATTCTCGGTTCGAAATCCACAGCTTTCAGTTTTTCCTTTTCCCTGAGTATTCTCTCTAGTGATGTCAGTAGACACAAGTGGCTCCATAAGCTGTATGATGGCCATTATTGACATAGTATCTAAGTGCCCAAGTCACTCCAAGTCCTAGAGCTTTATCCTCCACCTGCCCTTCATCCCATGCCACTCCTGGTAAGTTGAATGACTATAATGCCACCAAATCCCATTGGTGACACCTGACCCATCCCATGCCCACTGCTTCCTTCAAGGAGGTTTGGCTCTGTGGATAGAGAGCCAGCCTGTGGACTGAAGGGTCTTGGGTTTGATTCTGGTCAAAGGTACATACTTCAGTTGCAGGCTTGATCTCCACCCCGGTCAGAGTGCCTGTGGGAGGCAACCAATTGATGTGTTGCTCTCACACCAATGTTTCTCTCTCTCTCTCTCTCTCTCTGTCTCTCTCTGTCTCTCCCGCTTTCTTCCACTCTCTCTAAAAATCAATGGGAAAATATCCTCTGGTGATGATTAACAAAACAAAACAAAGAAAGAAAGTGAAAAGAAGTGACAGCGGCAGGAATCCAGGTAACACAGGAGCGGGGTGGGCGTGAGGGGATGAAAAGACAATCCGCAGAATGGGAGAAAATATTTGCAAACCCTATATTTGATAAGGGCCCAGTACCCGGGATGTATAAATAACGATTACAACTCAGCAATACAATGACAAGTAATCCATTTAGAAGGTGGGCAAAGAATCTGAGTAGGCATTTCTCCAAAGAAGATATACCAGAGGCCAATAAGCACTTGGAAAATACTAACAAAATCAATAGTCATTAGGGAAATGCAAATCAAAAACATGAGCTACACCTCACACCCACTAGATGGCTATACTCAACTAGATGGATAATAAGATGTATTGGTGAGGATGTAGAAAAATTGGAACCCTTATACATTGCTAGTGGGAATGTAAATAGTGCAGCTACTTTGGAAAGCATTTGACAGTTCCTCAAAATCTTAAACATAGAGTTGCCCTGCAACTCAGCAATTCCACTTCTAGCTATATACCCAAGAAAACTGAAAACATATGTCCACATAAAAACGTGTACACAAATATTCATAGAAGCATTATTCATAATAGCCAAAATGTGGAAGTAACCCAAATGTCCATCTACTGATAAATGGATAAACAAAATGTGATATAGCCATTCTATATAATAAAAGGGTAATATGCAAATTGACTCTAACGGCGGAACAACCGGGAACAAACAGTCGCTATGACGCGCACTGAGCACCAGGGGGCAGACGCTCAACGCAGGAGCTGCCCCCTGGTGGTCAGTGCGCTCCCACAGGGGAAGCTCCGCTCGGCCACAAGCCAGGCTGACGGCTGCAAGCACAGCGCCTCCTCAGCAGCACTAAGGATGTCCAACTGCGGCTCAGGCCCGCCTAAGCTGTAGATGGACATCCCCCAAGGGCTCCTGGGCTGCCAGAGGGATGTCTGACTGCCAGCTTAAGCCCCATCCCCCGGGAAATGGGCCTAACCTGGCAGGTGGGCATCCCCCAAGGGGTCCTACACTGTGAGAGGGCACAGGCCGGGCTGAGGGACCCCCCCCAAGTGCACAAATTTTCATGCACCGGGCCTCTAGTCTATATATAAAAGGCTAATATGCAAAGTGTCCCCTCAGGAGTTCGACTGCGAGACCGGGAGTTCAATCGCTTGCTATGATGTGCACTAACCACCAAAGGTGGTGCAGAGCAAAGGAAGGCCCCGGCAGGCAGCCAGCAGCTGGGGGAGGAAGGCCTCGGTGGGCAGCCAGAAGGCCCAGATGGGCCCTGATTGCAGGCCAGGCTTAGCCATCCTACCCGTGCACAAATTTCATGCACTGGGCCTTTGGCACAATAGAATATTATTTGACAATAAAAATAAATTAAGAACTGCCCTAGCCAGTTTGGCTCAGTGGATAGAGCATCAGCGTATGGACTGAAGGGTCCCGGGTTCAATTCTGGTCAAGGGCATATACCTCGGTTGCAGGTTTGATCCCCAACTCTAGTTGGGGCCATGCAGGAGGTAACCAATCGATGTCTCCCTCTCACATTGATGTTTCTCTCTCTCTCTCCCCCATCCTTTCCACTCTCTCCAAAAAATCAATTAAAAAATTAGCCTCAGTGAGGATTAACAAAAAAATAAAAATAAAAATAAAATAAATGAAGAACCGACAAATGCTACAACATGGATGAACCTAGAAAGAATTATACTAAATGAAAGAAGCCGACACAAAATTCCACACACTGTCTGATCCCATTTGTATGAAATGTGCAGAATAGGCAGATCCATAGACACTGAGGCAGATGAGTAGCTGTCTTTGGCTGGAGGGGAGAGTAAGTGAGGAGTGACTGATAATTGGGGACGGAGTTTCTTTCTGGAGTGATGAAATGTCCCAAAGTTAGATAGTGGTGATAGCTGCATAAATATAAACATACAAAAAGTACTGAATCATACATTTTAAAAGGGTCAGTTTTATGGTACATGAATATACTTCAATTTAAGAAAACACATTGAAGATCCTCCGTTGGAGTCTGTGGCTTGCTCTGCCCCTCCCTGTCTCCCTGGAGGGGGTCAGGACAGCATATGGGAGCATGACTTGGCGGTTGCTCAGAGGCTTGTCCTCCCACGAAGACCATGAGGAAATGAAGCTGGAACCCTGTGTCAGAATCCAGTTTTACAGGCTGCAGTGTGGCATCAAAAGTGTTTGCGTCTTTATCCCATAGCCAAGCAAAACACGTGCTGATTACAGGAAACAAATGATCTCTGGAGGGAATGTGATGGTTTAAAAAGTCTCTGCATATTTTCGACCTGTGTAATTGCCCTGAATCCTATATAATAAAACCTTAATATACAAATCGACTGACCGGCAGAACGACCAGTCACTATGACGCACACTGACCACTGGGGGCAGACGCTCAATGCAGGAGCTGCCCCCTACTGGCAGAGTGGTTAGGGGAGATCAGGCAGGCAGGCAGGCGAGCAGCTAGAAGCCAGCAGTCCCGGATTGCAAGAGGGATGTCTGACTGCCGGTTTAGGCCTGATCCCAGATTGGAGAGGGTGCAGGTGGGGCTGAGGGACCACCCCCCCCCCGACTGTCCCGTGCATGAATTTCATGCACCAGGCCTCTACTACATAATAAAAGGGTAATATGCAAATTGTCCCCTCGACCAGGAGTTCAACCAGAGTTCAAGGGCCCCTCCCTCAGCCGGCCCCACCCCCAATCGGCCCCTCACACTCCAGTCTGGCGTGATATAGCCATTCTATATAATAAAAGGGTAATATGCAAATTATATTTGCACCTGGGGCCCTGCCCATCACCTGGGGCCCTGTCCCCTGGCCAGCCCAGCCCAATCGGCCCCAATTGGGGCAGGCCAGTTGGACCCCACCCGTGCATGAATTCATGTACCAGGCCTCTAGTTATTTATAATAGCCCAAAGGCAGAAACAACTCAAATGTCTATCAACAGATGAATGGATAAATAAATGTGGTTCATGTGTATTATGTGTGTGTGTATCCTATCTAATAAAAGAGTAATATGCAAATGGACCATCACTCCAACACACATGATGGCTGCCCCCATGTGGACACAAGATGGCTGCCACAGATGGCCAGTAGGGGAAGGCAGTTGGGAGGGACCAGGCCTGCAAGAGAGGGCAGTTTGGGGCAACTGGGCCTGCAGGGAAGGGCAGTTGTGGGGGACCCAGGCCTGCAGGGAAGAGCAGTTGGGGGGGACTAGGCCTGCAGGGGAGGGTGGTTGGGGGCAATCAGGCTGGCAGGGGAGTGGTTAGGGGGTGATCAGGCTGGCAGGCAGAAGCAGTTAGGGGCAATCAGGAAGACAGGCAGGCGAGCAGTTGGGAGCCAGCAGTCCTGGATTGTGAGAGGGATGTCCGACTGCCCGTTTAGGCCCAATCCTACTGGGATCCCAGATTGGAGAGGGTGCAGGCTGGGCTGAGGGGCACACACCCCTGTGCACGAATTTCGTGCACCGGGCCTCTAGTGTATATATAATAGAATATTATTCAGCATTAAAAAGGAATGAAATTCTAATACATGCTACAACATAGATGAAACTAAAAAGCATTATGCTAAGTAAAATAAACCACATAAAAAGGCAACTATTATATGATTCCACTTATATGAAGTAACTAGAATAGGCAAATTAATAGAGACCGAAAACATAATGGAGATTGGCAGGTGCTAGGGAAAGAAGAGTGGGCAGTTACTGTATAATGAGTAACGAGTTTCCATTTGGGATGATGAAAAGTTCTGGGAATGGACAGGTTGATGGTTGCACAGTATTAAGAATGCACTTAATGCCAATGTATTGTACACATAAAAATGCTTAAAATAAATTATATATTATGTATATTTTATAATTTAAAAAAAACTAGAAAAAAAGAAGGTAACCACTCAGAACAGCCAGGAGACAAGTTCCCATCCCCCACATTTATCAGAGAGGGTGACATTTAAAGATGGTGGGGAGAAATCTGCATACATGCCATCTGAGAGCAGACACTGGGGATGAACATGCTTTTACAAGATAATGAGATCATATGTCTACAACACTCATCTATGAAAAAGACTGCCTGTGATGTGGTGTAAAGCAGCACTGTCCAAGAGAAATACAACGTGAGATACATATAATTTTACATTTCTAGTTGTCACATTAAAAAAAAAACAGGTGGGATTCATTTTTGCAAGATATTTTTTTAACCCAGCATATCCAAAACATCATCTCAGCTTGTAAACAATATTAAAAAATTATTAATGAGAGTCTGTATTCATTATTTTTTTCATACAAAGCCTTCAAAAGCCAATGTGAGTTTTGCACAAGCAGCATAGCTCAATTAGGACGTGCCACATTACAAGGCTCAATGGCGGCCCTGGCTGGTGTTGCTCAGTTGGTTGGGTGTGGTCAGCATGGAACCAGTTCAATTACCAATCAGGGCACACATGCAGGTCGCAGGCTCCCTCCCAGTAGGGGGCATGCAGGAAGAGCTGATTGATATTTCACTCTCACATCAATGTTTCTTTCTCCCTTCCTCTCTCTCTAAAAAGTCAATTTAAAAAAAAAAAAAAGGCTCAATGGCCACACGCAATCCGTGGCTTCCATACTGGACAGCTTCAGGCTAGAAGGAGGAGTGAGGCTCTGAACCAGTGTTGGTCCCCTGGCCCTAGCTCCACCACTTAAAACCATGGGACCTGTGGAAAGTGCCTTAATAGTTGTAAATCTCGGTCCTCATCCTGGGAAATTCCTAATAAAATAGAGTTCGCAGTTCACCTGCGCATATTACAGTTATTGGGAGACTCCAGCGAGATGACATCAAATTAAAAAGGTTCAGACAGTTGTGATGTCTGATGGAATCTATGAATCAACCCCCCAATGCAATGTGCTAAAATTCTAGTGTTAGGCAATAATAGCTGTAGGCAAGACAAATACTTCTGTGCATGTGAAGTTGGGGGAGGCATGCAGAAAGGGTGGAATGGAGAAGGTTATAGTATTATCAGCAAGTAACTCCACAGCATGCTTACCCAAGAAAAGGAGCCCCAGTATGTGGAGCCCAAGGAACACAGGGTCATAATTGCTTTGTAAGTCAATTTTCTTTAAGGTTTTAAGATGCTGTTTCTTAAAGGAAGGAGCTCAGAGGTTCCTTGTTTGTGAATTTATTTTTCGGGGGTGGGGTGTTTTAAAGAGCCTGGGCCATTTCCTGACGGTGCACAGCGAGCTGGCCTGCAAGCCTCAGGACCCAGCAGGGCTGACCACGAGCCAGACCCAGAGTCAGCTTCATCCCACGCTTCCTGTCGGGTCCGGCAGCCTGAGTTTCCTGGTGACCCTTCCCTGCACCCAGCTGATTCAAAGGCCTGGCAAGACCTGGTGCCAGCCAAGAAAATCTGAGGCAGCCAGGTTTGTTATTTCATCTTTAACCCTGCAGACCTCTGTGTTTGGCTAATAAATATGAAAGTTAAAACAAGGATGCGTGTGATAGCCATGATTATGGGACATGTGAACAAAAATGCCTGTATGACCAGCCATCTAAATGCCAGCCCATTTCAAAGTTAACTAATTTAACTACTATAGCAAAATAATAAAAGCAACGGGGAATGTAAAATGATACAGCCATTCTGGAAAATAGTTTGGCAGTTTCTTATAAAGTTAAACATACATTTATCATAAGATCCAGCAATTCTACTCCTGGGTGTTTATCCCAGAGAAATGAAAATTGATCTTCATTCAAAATCCTACACATCAATGTTTATAGCACCTTTATGTATAACAGTCACGTGTAAATATGCAAAGAGATTTATAATAAATAATTGGCTCACATGAATATAGAGGCTGACAAGTCCCAAGATCTGCAGTCGACAAACTGAAGAGAGCCCATGTGTAGTTCCAGTAGGAGTCCACAGGCCTGAAACCCAGAAAGAGCTGATGTTTCAGCTGCAGTTTGAAGGCAGGAAAAACAGACAAACAAAACAACAGTGTCCCAGCTCAAGATAGTTAGGACGAATTCTCTTATGTGGAAGAAGGTCAGCCCTTTTGTTCTATTCAAGCCTTCAACTGATTAGATGAGGCCCACCTACATTAGGGAGAGCAATCTGCTTTACTTAGCTATTGATTTACAGGTTAAATTCATCCAAAAATACCCTCACAGAATAAAATTTGTCCAAATATCTATTCATCCCCCATGGCCCAGTCAAGTTAACACATGATAGTAGTAACCATCACAAGTCAAAAACTGGAAACAAGTCAAATGTCCTTCAACAGGTGAATGGATAAACAGTGTACATCCACCCGATGGAATATTACTCAGCATTAAAAAGGAAAGAGCCATTGATTCATGACACAACTTAAGAGGATTTCAGGGCTTTATGCTGAGTGAAGAAAAAAAAAACAATCTCAAAAGGTTACATACTGAAGATGCTAGCTATGTTAACTAGCTTGATTGCAGTAATCACTTCGCAATGCATACATACAAGCAGTCCTCGGGTTACGTTGGAGATCTGTTCCTACGGCGCAATGTAACTCGATTTTCGCCGTAAGTCGGAACCCACCTACATAAGCACCTCCATCACTCACAGGGAGCACATACACAGCAGTAATGAAGTGAAACAGTAAAAAAAAATTAAAAGAAAGATAACAATTCCTGACCTTTACTTGTGGTAAATAAATAATAAAAAACATAAAGTACATATGTATATACATCGAAATAACGGAACTTTTTTTTTTATAAATACTGTAAATGGGAGATGGTGACATAACCACGAAATGATGTAAGTCAAGTCAGACGTAACCCGAGGACTGCCTGTATATCAAACCATTACGTACACCTTAAATTTATACAATTTTTATTTTTCAATCATACTTCAACAAAACTAGAAAAAAAAGAATAACTTAACCCTTGCCAGTTTGGCTCAGTGGATAGAGCATCAGCCTGTGGACTGAAGGGTCCCAGGTTCGATCTGGTCAAGGGCACATGCCCAGGTTGCAGGCTCAATCCCCAGGAAGGGTATGCAGGAGGCAACCAATCAATAATTCTCTCTCATCATTGATGTTACTAAATATATATATATGTGTGTGTGTGTGTGTGTGTGTGTGTGTGTGTGTGTATGTATATATATCCCTAATATGCAAATAGACCAAAAGGTGAAACAACCGGTCGCTATGACATGTGCTGACCACCAGGGGGTGCACGCGGAACATGGAGGGCAGTGGCCGTGGTGGGATGGTGGAGCAGGTGAGCAGGGGCACCAGACCAAGGCGGGGCGCTGGTCACTGTCATCAGGGTGAGTCTCTGGTGGTTACCAAAAATTCTTTGCTCCCCACGCACCATGGTCCTGCCTGGCACTCACACCTGCTGCCAGCACCAGAGCCACTGCTCACACCCACTGCTGGTGCCAGCACCAGCCCGGATCGCTCAGCGCTAACAGCAGGTGCAAACAGCAGCTGTCAGCCCTAATTACCCTTGAGGGCTTCTTCACCTCCCCCTGCTCCTGAGGGGTGATCAGGGCAGCAGCCGTCGCTAGCACCCGCTGACGGCACCAGCCCCACTTGACCTGCTGCTGGTGCCGGCCCCAATTGGTCCACGCCATCAGCGGGTGTGAGTGGCGGAGTAGGAGTGGGGCTGCCAGCAGACAGGGGACCAGGGGCCATGGCGGGAGAAGCTGGGCAGGGGCGTGGAGAATGGGCCAAGACCCACCCCTGTGCCCACTGCAGCCTCACGGCCCACAGTTCCTTTCAAGGTGCACGAATTCGTGCACTGGGCCCCTAGTGTGTGTGTGTGTATATATATGTATATATATACACATACATATAGATATAGATATACATATACATATATTTAAATTAAACCCTAAGCTATTTTGCTCCTTTTTGCCTGATATAGATACTCATTTTTAAATTTTAATAAACTAATATATGTTCATTGCAAAAAAAAAGTTACATATTGTTTGATTTTTTAAGTGACAAAATTATAGTGATGAAGATTAGATCAGTGGTTGCCAGGGGTTAGGGTTAGAGGGAGAATGCAACTATGAAGGGGTAACTAACACAGAAGGTTTTATTAGTAGTGATGGACCAGTTCTGTATCAGATTGTGGGGATAGTTACTTGAGTCTGCACCTGTGATAAAATTTCATAAAACTACACACCAAAAAAATAGTAGTAAGAGGATCATGCACCAGCCAGGTAGCTCAGTTGCTTAGAATGTCCTTCCAATATGCCAAGGTTGCAGGTTCAACCCCGGGTCAGAGCACATACAAGAATAAACAAATGAATGCATAAATAAGTGGAACAAGAAATGTCTCTCTCTCCGAAGCCAGTTTGGCTCAGTGGATAGAGCATCGGCCTGTGGACTGAAGGGTCCCGGGTTTGATTCCGGTCAAGGGCATGTACCTTGGTTGTGGGCACGTCCCCAGTGGGGGGTGTGCAGGAGGCAGCTGATTGATGTTTCTAGCTCTCTATCCCTCTTCCTTCCTCTCTGTAAAAAATCAATAAAATATATTAAAAAAAAAGAAAAGAAATGTCTCTCTCTTTCCCTTCCTCTAAAATCAATAAATTTTTTAAAGGGAGTACTTTTTTTAAAAATGATGATGAATGTCTAGTTGGTGGTTAGTACCACATTCCCCACACTACTCTTTAAACTTTATATACATTACACATGATACTGACAGTAACCTTGTGAATAAACATTATTGTCCCCATTTTAAAGAGGCAGAAACAGAGACCCAGAGAATGTCAGTAACGCTACATGATCACATAGCAGGTAAGTGGCAAAACCGGGACTTCAGCCAAACCTGTCCGACGTCAAGTCTTCTGCCTCATGGAACCTCCAGCACTCACTTAATAGGTCATTCCAGCCCTGATGTCATCTTGTGCCACAACTAAGCATTCTCACCTTCCCTGGAACCTCAGGTCCTGAGATAAACACAGGACAGGGATCCCAAAGTAAAGGGAGCAGCTTTCCCCTCTAAACCTCGCTTGAATTTAGAAGGTGAACAACTTTTCAAGTCCCTCCCTCTTCAATGCTCACATATCAATAGAGCTTATCAGAGACTCAACATACAGCTCTAGAATCCCCAGTGTGCATGCCATTGATCTTGGAGCCCAGAACAAAACTTGATTTGAGTGGGGGCTCTGTGTTTGTTGGGTGAATGAATGAACTGCAAAAATCTAACACGGGGTTGTGGGCTTAAAGACCGTCAGAGGCCAGGCAGACAGTACAAATGAAGGAGTTTGAGGGTGGTAACAGTAGGGAGCAGTGGGGACGAGAGTGAAACAGGTCACCTGTGCCACACCTCAAGGGGCAGCCACTGCTCAGTTCTGGCCATGTGCTGCCATGTGGGAATGTGGACCATCTATTCCCACATCTGATTTTTCAAGAGAAGCCGAAATGCAGACTTTTATGATGAACTCCTGATTTGTTCATGTTGTAAACAAATTTTAAACGTTATTAAGTGAGGGCCAAACGAAACACATATGGTAGGTGACCACTGCCCAGAGGACATGTTCGGAACATCTACTCTGAAACTCCCAGCTGTTCCTGATGTAGTGACAGTGAGTTTGCTGAGAACTGCTAGGCAAAGGGGTCAATAGCGGGCAAAGGAGAGCCAGTGTCACCAACACCCTTAAGCCAGGTCCATGTGGATGGCCTCTTCTTCAGGCATGCCACTGAGAGAAGCCCCAAGAGCAGGCAGGAGCTCTGAGGCTGAGGTGGGGGTACCAGATGGCCTGAGGACTGCTGGCAGCTTTGGTTATGGGATTCCCCTGTAACTCCACCCTCCTGAAAAAGGCATCTCTTCTGAATTACCTGATTATTTTCATCCTGGCACCACAGGCACAAAGACCAGGCAATCTCATCTAATGGACAAAAGATGGTCTTGCCAGGTCTACTTGAAGAGGAGCTACTTGCCGCAGACAGAGGGAATTTAAGACAAGACTGGACAGGGCACTGGGAAGAGGCCACAGGGGTGAATCAGCCCTGGCTGAAGGACCGAATATGGATGTAAAGTCTCCCACCTCCCACCTCCTACCCTCCACGTCAATACCAGGGGCCTTGAGTCATCTCCTTCATCAGACAGCTCTTCCTCTCAAACTAAGGAAATGGCACAAAGCTCAGAATGGCTCAGTTTCAAATCCTCCTTCTACCATTTACTTGCTGTGGGACTAGGCAGGTGACAGCTTCAGAATCCCAATGTAGACCCCTTTATTTATTTTATTAATTTATTTTTTAGAGAGAGAAGAAGGGGGAACGGGGTGGGGGGAGAGAAACATCGATTTGTTGTTCCACTTATTTATGCATATCATTGGTTGATTCTTGTATGTGTCCTGACCAGGGGATCAAACCCGCAACCTTGGTGTATCAGGACAACACTCTAGCCAACTGAACTACCTGCCAGGGCCCCAGTGTCTACACCTTTAAAATGTAACCAATACACATTGATATCACACATCCCGTTATATGATAGAATAGTGCTTCATCTCTTTGGTATTCTTTCCAAAAATGTACATCCCCAGTCTAATCGTGAGAAAACATCAATGAGCTCAAATTGGGGAACATTATGCAAAATATCTGTGTGCACTCTTCAAAAGCGTCAAGATAAAGAAAAACAAGGATGGACTGGGAAAATGTCTCATAGTGAAGGAGACTAAGAAGACACAACTCAATGTAACATGATATCCTGGATTGGGTCTTGGGATGAAGGAGGCCATTGGTAGAACTGGTGAGATATGAATAAATTCTGTAGTTTTATTTAAAGATCATGAGAATAACAAATAGCTCTTCTTCATATCCCTTTCCCCTTCCTGAAAAAGTCAGTCCTAAAATGTAGGTGGGACAAAGCAAGGTAGGCCAGCAAGGTAGGAGGTAGGGCGCTGTGGCAATCCAGGGTGAGCGGCCACACAAGGAGGAAGTGAGACATAATGAGGCAGAGCCCAACAAGATGAGAAGTGTCCACACAGGACACGGTTATGGAGGAGGGGTAAAGCATCGCTGTCGGAGAAGGGAGTTACAAATACAGAAAGGAAGAGGCTGGAATGAGCCCTGTGGTGTTGGATAGACACTGGACATAGCAGTGTGAACTCAGGCTTTCATATATACAGATAGATTTAAAAACAATCCTAGAGATGAGTGCTTAATAGGTATTGAGTTTCAGTTTTACAAGATGAAAAAAGCGTTCTGGTGATGGATGGTAGCAAGGGTTGTTCAAAAACATGAATGTGTTTAATGCTACCAAACTGTACACTGAAGAATGGTTAAGATGGTAAATTTCATGTTTTGTGTATTTTACCACAATTTTTAAAAATAACAAACAGCCATAGCTGGTTTGGCTCAGTAAATTAAAGCGTCGGTCTGCGGACTGAAGGATCCTGGGTTTGATTCCAGTCAAGGGCACATATCCAGGTTGCGGGCTCAATCCCCAGTAAGGGAGGAGGCAGCCAATGATTCTCTCTCATCATTGATGTATCTCTCTCTATCTCTCTCTCTCTCTCTCCCTCTTCCTTCCTCTCTGAAGTCAATAAAAATATATTTGAAAATCATAATAATAAACTGCCCAGCCGGTGTGGCTCATGGTTGAGCATAGACCCATAAACCAGGATGTCACAGTTTGATTCCCAGTCAGAGCACATGCCCAGGGTGCGGGTACGATCCCAGGGGCCATGCAGGAGGCAGCCAATCGATGATTCTCTCTCATTATTGATGTTTCTGTCTCTCTCTCCCTCTCCCTTCCTGTTGATCTTAAATCAATAAAAACCTATTTTTTTAAATAGTAATAAACATAGATGTAAATGATTGTGTGTGACGTGTGTCATTTTGTGTATGCATGTGTATACATAGCCACATTCCCATGCCCTGCCCACTGAGAGGGACTGGGAGGTCTCCCTCTAACAGCAGTGAGCACACCCAGCATCCAGATCTTGACTTCTAAATACCATTTAACTAAAACCAAACCAGGTTCCTTGGCGAAACGGCTGATTCCAGGGCTGGGCCAGGAAAAATACAAGATGAGCCTAGAACAGCTTGTGCTAGAAAGCTCAAAGAATGACGGATTATAGCCAAAGGACACTGCAACCAGCCAAATGGAAATAATTTCATTAACAAAATAAGTAATGAGAGCAATGGATGCAGACATAAAAATATTTATTATTTGCCCAACATCACAAGGGGGTAAGAACACTCACTCTTTTTTCCTTTTTTTTTTTTTAATGCTGTGAGTGGAAAAGGATGACACATAGAACAAACTGGAAGCCAAAGAAATTCCTAGAGAGACTGTCCAGGACATATGGACTTTGAGATCTGTCCAGTGTCATTTCCTGTTGGTGGGAAGGGAGGATGCAAGGTGCCCATGAGGAATGGGATATGGGAGTGAGGGTAGCAGGCGAGGGGGGCTGGGCCGCAAGCAGAGGAGCTGAGAGGTGGTGAGAGGCCTCCTGGAGTGGCCTCTGCCCTGAAGAATGAGGTGCCCCACATCTGGTTCATATCGCTGGGTAAAGGCCAACGGGTTTCTGAGCTGGAAGAAGCCCAGCATCACCTCTTCCGAGGGTTACCAGGCCTGGCCAGCTCCCATGGGCCCACAGAGGGGATGCCTTTGGAATGAGGCCATCTTCTCTGCTTAGAACCACGTTCTCTGGGCCCAGCTCTGCCTAATATATAAAACAGCCTCCTCGTGTCCAGAGGGGCTGGCTCTGTGATTTGCAGATGACTAATTTCAGGTCTGGAATGACGCTAGAGCTGCACACACACCAAATGTAACCATCTCCACCCACAGGGCTTGTCTGTGCTTCTCTGGATGCCTCCCTTGGCTGGGAAGGGACAACTGTTTGCTGTGGAAACTTGAGCCACTTTCTTAGCTTCTCTGAGCCCATTTCTCCATCTGTAAAATGGGAACAATTCTTTCCTCACAGAACCATGGTTAGCCTATTAGAGCTACTAAACATGAGGCAGTTACAGCTCCAGAAAGCTCTCAATTAATGTCCACCATTCCTACCAGTCATTTGGATACCAGTCTTATCCTTCTAGTGGATGATAAAATCTTGGGGGGAATGAAATTTTTTCTTCCAGGCTTTGTAGCCCAACAATTAATTAGTACCATCCATGGCAGCATGAGGCAAGGACAGCCAGCCAATAGTTCACTCTCTGCTGTGTGACTCTGGGAAGCTTCCTTAATCGGTCTGAGCCCCCATGGGTTTCTCTGTAGAAGTGGAATTCTTGCCCCTGCGTCCCAGGTGTTTGTGAGAATTGAGGGAGGTAATGCCTGTCAGGGGATGGTTTGTGGTGTAAACTGTTTTCCTTCTCAGACTCATTTTCAAGGCCCAGAGAACTCGAAGTTGTTGGGTTAAAGGGATGCACATCAGGGAAACCATCAGCTTTGGCCCGTCTCTGACCAGCATTAATTCTTTCCTCTTCAAAAACTGGCAGCAGCCCCAAGAGAGCTGATTCATTCTGGAGAGAGCTCCGAGGCCCAGCATCCTGGCCAGTGCTCCTTGAAGGCCTCAGCTTCCTCCCCTGCTCTTGCCTGTTGCTGTGTCCTCAAACTTAGAAAAGGACGTTGCCCCTTTGCCAGATGCAACCAGCTTCCTCTCCCCCAGTGCCCTCTTGGGTGGTCTCAGGGAGCCAGGCAGCTTCAGTCAGGGTTCTTGTCCATTGCAAAGAGCCCTGGCCAGGAGCCAAGTCTGCAGAGCAAGAGTCTAGGTTCCAAACACCACCTCCTTTTGTCCTTGGGAGAAGAAGATGAAACCAGAAAGCTGGCTACACTGTGGCAAATCATTTGACCTCTTTACGCCTCTGTTTTCTCATCTGTAAAAAGGGCTTATAGACACTATCCACCTTACAGAGTGTGATGAGGCTTTCGTGAGAGGTTCCAGTAAGGGGCGTACTTAGTACAATGCCTGGGACATAAGTGCTCAGCAAAGGGTCACTCTTATGACTATTGCCTCTCATTTGGAATCTCTCCGCCCCTAAATAATTCCTGCTGAGCAGCTCAGAAGTTGCCAAGGTTCAAACTCAACTCTGACATAGCAGGGCTACTGGAGGAGAGAAACAATCTCTTACTTCTACTCACTAGTGAAGAACCTGATATTACATCAACATCTAATTCACTCCTATAAAACCAGCCAGACAAGCTAATCTGCAGAGGGAACCATAACACAAGCCAGTGATGAAAACTAAATTCCTTCCTTGCCCTGGCTAGTGTGCATCATCCCATGCACAAAGAGGTTGCTGTCCATTGCAAGTCAGGGCACATGCCCGGTTGTGGGCTAGACCCCCAGTAGGGGGCTTGGAGGAGGCAGCCGATCTGTTTCTTTCTCACATCAATGTTTCTCCCTTTCTCCTTTCCTCTCTCTCTAAAAATCAAATCTTAAAAATCTTTAAAAAACAAAACTAAACTAAACTAAATTCCTCTCATCTGATGACCTAGATCTCAACACACCCAATTAACCCCTCTCCTCTCCAAAACTTATCACCCATTGAAATGCCAGCCATAATATTTAACTACCCACCCCCAACTTGAACACTGTTCAGTGTAATCAATACCCAAACTGAAAGATTTTGCTTAAAGCTGTCTTTGAAACCTTGAATAAGAAAAAAAGCAGAAAAAAAAGCAGCCTTCCCCATCTCTATGGAATCCTAACTGAAAAGCCCAGAATAAAAAACAAAGATAAATTAAATACAAAATTATAATATATAATAATATACTCTATTACATGTTAATAAAATAATTATATAACATAGATCATTTCCATGTGTGTTTGTATACACGCTACCAAAGGCTAAAAGAAAGCTTGTCACCCTCAAGAGTGAAATGGAACAAATCACACATTTTTGTGCATGACAAGGAAGAGCTAGAAGAATAACATTGCGGAGGCCACTGTTTCTCTGAAGCAGCTGTTGGAATCTGCTTCATGACCAACACTGCAATGTGAAGACTGGGGATAGGTTCACTGAGTAACTGTTTAGAGATATTGCTCTCAAAAACATTTCATCTAGCTATCAGAAATGTGTTGCCCTCAACAAAATAGAAACGGACTCATAGATACAGAGAACAGACTGACAGCTGTCAGAGAAAGGAGGCTTAGGTGGCTAAGTGAAAAAGTTGAAAGAATTAAGAAAAAGTCCTCATAGCCACAGGCAACTGTATGATGATTACCAGAGAGAAAGCAGGGTGGGAGAGGAAGGAGTGGGTAAGAAGGGCATAAATGGTGACAGGAGGAGACTTGACTTGGAATGGTGAACACACAATACAATATACAAATGATGTATTATAGAATTGTACACCTGAAATCTATATAATTTTATTAACCAATGTCACCCCAATAAATTCAATAAAAACAAATAAAAAAAATCCACTTTACAATTTTTGTTTTACATTCCACTGCTCAGCTTGAGAATAAACCCCATTACAGCACACTAACAAAATGTAATCAATTTGTCTAAAAATAAATACATAAATAAGTTAATTAAATTTAATTTTAAAAAATGTGTTGCCATCCTGGCTAGGTGGCTCAGCTGGTTGGAGCGCTGTCCATACACCAAAAGGTTGCAGTCCAGCCCTGGCCGGTTTGGCTCAGTGGATAGAGTGTCGGCCTGTGGACTGAATGGTCCCAGGTTCTATTCCAGTCAAGGGCATGTGCCTTGGTTGTGGGCACATCCCCAGTAGGGGGTGTGCAGGAGGCAGCTGATTGATGTTTTTAACTCTCTCTCCCTTTTCCTTCCTTTCTGTAAAAAATCAATAAAATATATTTAAAAATTTTAAAAAAAGGTTGCAGTTCAATCCCCAATCAGGGCGCATACAGGAGGCAGCTGATCAATGTTTCTCTCTCTCTCTCTCTCCTTTTCTCTCTAAGAAATCAATAGGAACATATCCTCGAGTGAGAATTTAAAAAAACAAAACAAAACTGTTGCCCTCACCTTAAACTCCTACTTTCCAAAAATTGAAGTATAGCCCTAACTGGTTTGGCTCAGTGGATAGAGTGTGGACTGAAGGGTCCCAGGTTCGATTCCGGTCAAGGACATGTACCTTGGTTGCGGGCACATCCCCAGTAGGGGTTGTGCAGGAGGCAGCTGGTCCATGTTTCTCTCTCATCGATGTTTCTGGCTCTCTATCCCTCTCCCTTCCTCTCTGTAAAAAAATCAATAAAATATTTTTTAAAAAGAATGAAATGAAACAAAAACCAATTTTATTTAAAAAATTGAGGTATAATTGGCATATAACATTATATTAGTTTCGGTTGTACAACATAATGATTTGATATAATGTATATATGTCTACATAGTTACCAAAATGTTTTTCTTCTAATGAGAACACCTTTAAGGCCTACCGTCTTTACATCTTCCAAATATGCAATACAGTATCCTGCTTTTTATTTTATTTTTTAAAATATATTTTATTGATTTTTTACAGAGAGGAAGGGAGAGGGCTAGAAAGTTAGAAACATCATTCAGCTGCCTCCTGCACACTCCCTACTGGGTATGTGCCCACAACCAAGGTATATGCCCCTGACTGGAATCGAACCTGAGACCCTTGAGTCCACAGGCCGATGCTCTATACACTGAGCCAAACCGGTTAGGGCAGTATCTTGCTTTTTAAACTACCACCAATTGAGAGCTTACTCATGGAGCTAATCTTGTTCACCCTGAAAATATCCCTGAGTTGGATACCACTTTTATCCCCCTTTTTGCTGCATTGGAATGAGAGCAGTTGAGTAACTTTCTGGAGGTCACACAGCTTTTCAGTGCCAGATTCAGATTCAAACTCAAATCTGATTCTGGAGCCCATGCTGTTAACCACTGGGCTCTACTGCCTCCCTGTGGCAGACTTTCCAGTTGGGAGGAAGTCACTGGTTTTCACAGACTGGACCCTCCCACCATGTAAGACAAAGAGCTCAGTATCCCCCATGGTGCTTTTCATAGCAAATCCCACACCCTGTGTTCACAGTTTCAACATGCATGAAGTATTAACCCACTGTGAGAGAGAGAAAAAAAGAATGCATTGGTTTGGTTTTCTTTTCACCAATAACTTCTACTCTCTCCGACTCTCAACCATTCTAAGCAAAGCATTGTTTCTCACCTTCGGTGTAAATCCAAAAGAATGAACTCACGCGGACTCGCAGCACATTTTGGAAGCCATTCGGTGCTGCCTGGCCTCCGTTCCAGAGAATACACCCAAATTTGTAAACTCGGAGATAGGTCGTGTCTCCAAACTTTTAGAAGCATCTTTGTTCTTCATATCAGTGTTTCAGACGCCTCAGGTGGCAGGAAGGCAGGTTTCTTTTCTTCCTGTTAACACTCTCAACGTTCTAAGCAAAAGCTTTTGGCCTGGAAGGTTAGTTTCACTGTGTGGTGGGTGGGTAGGTTTGATTTAATTGATGGAATTGGAAGCAAATGTAGCCCCGTTAACTAGATTAGAACAGAGCTGATGGGATCTGGGTGGGATGGATTGAACTAAGGTTTGATTGGGTATTTGGTTCCTTACTCTTCACCCAGTAATGTGGAGGCAACAAAAAACAGCCGAGGAAAGGGCAAAGGAGTGAGTAGGAAGGGAGGACCCACTGGCGGGATTCTGAGGCCCAGAGTTAAGTGTACAACAAGGGGAGGTGAGCTTGCAAATAGGTAAAATAAAATCATTAAACAGGCGAAACTACTGTTTCCTTTATCTTTCTCAGATATCTCTGTCTCTGAATCAAAGCTTTCCGTGTGAAGTTTGCTGAGAACTTGTGATTGTGGAAGGCAAAGACCACTGCCACCCTGCCAACAGCTAGGTGTTACTGAGCGCTTGCTGTGTGCCCCGCACTACCTAACCATTTCATCTGCACAAAGCCATTTACTAGTAACCTTCACAACAACCCCATGAAATGGACAGAGGCCTCCCTGATGGCTGGACCTTAAGAAATGCAGAAATAAGTAGCTGCTCACTGAAATAGCCCGTCAGAGAAATGAAAATACCTCACTCTACCCACTGCAGGGACAACAGGACCTCGAAGCTCTGGAGCCCAACTGGGAGCTAGGAAAAGTGATTCCCTTTCCAGAAAAACCACTCACCAGATGCACATGCATGTGATTCCCAGGGCACAAATGGTGCAAAGAGAGGCAGGAGTGTCTCCCATATCCCACAGCTTAGGGCAGTGGTGGGCAAACCGCGGCTTGTGAACCACATGCGGCTCGCGAGCCGCGGTTTGCCACTCTGTTGACTAATGAGTTTGCCAACCACTGACCTAAGCATTTAAAAGAGAAACACTGTGGCTCGGTAGTTGAACTTCGACCTATGAACTAGCATGTGGCTTGCGAGCTGCGGTTTGCCGACCACTGGCTTAGGGGAATGTCATCACCTGCAAATGCATGCAGGGCTGGACCAGGAACCCAGGATGCCTAGGAGCTTAGAGCCTAGATTTGAATGGGCTTAAAGGTCATCAACATAAAATCTGGTGCCGAGAGAGAGGACACAAGCCAACACTGAGTCTTTGAACCTTTAGACAGGCTTTGTCCACCTCGGCACTATCAGATAACTGCAATTGTGAGGGGCAGTTCATGCATTACAGGATATTTAGCATCCCTGACCGCTGCCCACTTAGAAGCCAGTAGCGTCCCTCTTCCCAAGATTTGACAACCAAAAATGTCTCCAGACACTCAGATTTTCCCTTGGGGGGTAAAATTGCCCTCAACTGATAACCACTGCTTTAGATAAAAATTAATCTTAAATGGTTTTTTTTAATTATCTGTCATCTTGCTCAAAAGTCTAAATGACCCAATTTAAACACCAGTATCTGAATCCCACAGAATGTAGCAAAAAGCCAATCAAAGAGGCAGTTAATTACATGGTGCCTCACTTGCTTCTTCTTTGCAGCTTCAATAGCATGAGGCAGTCGGTTTCCTTTCCACTGTTTGAATTGTTGCTGAGGGTAAAGAAGGCAGCTGGTTCACCTCAGAGCTGGCACATTTCAATAGCCGCTAGGAGGACTCCCATGGGGCTTTCCAAGCTTAATTAGTTCTTATTTGTAAAGTTCCTTGAGAAGCTCAGGCCAGGATGCTATGGGAAGTCCAAGTTACTAGGATTCTCGCCACACTCTAAAAAGAACATTTCTGCAGGAAAAGGCTGGGAGAGTCAGAAAAGAGCTGCTAGGAGTGTGTGTGTGAATAGTGGAGTCCTTGTGAAGCACATCTGAGAGCATAAAGGAGGAGAAATACTTTCCAACTTTCTGGCTCTCCTCCTATTCTCTGGAGCAGGGAATTATTTCAAGTATTTCCTGAACAGCTGAAGTATGTTAGAAACCTGCTAGCATTCTCCACAGGAAATAGATGCTGAAGAATTTCTTCCCAACAAGAAACTGAGCTCTACTGCCATTGCCACCTGAACATGTGTGTGTGCGCGCGTGTGTGTGTACTGTCACTCTGGAAACTGGAAACTACAATCGTCTTAGATCATTTTGATGTCATACTCAGTGTCCCAAAGAACATACCCTGGAGAACTCTTCCAGCAGTGTGTGTGTATGTGTATATATATATGTATGGAGAGAGAGAGGGAAGGAAGGAAGCAAGCAAGCAAGCGAGGGAGGGAGGGAGAGGGAGGGATTTTCTTCACCAGGTAATTCAGCAATGTAATAGTTTGCTAGTTATCAAGTTATCCTCAGTCTTTGGTGGAGGTCAGTTTCTTCTGTTTTAGGCCAGGCTCCAAAATGTCCAGCAAAAAGAAACTGATTACCCCATGCCACTTCTAGAGTTTAACTCTCCCAAGCAAATCAATGTTGGGATGTTGGGGTGGGGGAGGAGGAACATGGAACTGAGAGCCATCTGTGAGCCAGCTGACTGGCCAGCAAATTCCTCTGGTCTATAAGAAAGACAAGCCTGCTCAGCACAGCAGAAATGCCAGAGGAAAATGGCAGTCGTTACCTCCAAAGCAAAGGACGAGGCCCAGAAGGAAAGCCAGTTCCTGAAGACAGTGACAGATCTGATTATGCTGAAGGCCGGGGGAGTTCCCTGCTGTCTCATAACAGTTAGAAGCCATTCCTTTCCCCAGGTCAGCAGGGCTTGGGATCCAACATCAGTAAGTGTGTGATTGGCCTCTCAGAGACTTGGCTGTCAGCAGGAGGATGAGGAGCCAAACATGTCCTGTTACCGCCCATCCTCCCGGGCCTGCAGGAAAGCCCAACTGAGGCCAAGAGCATCACAAGCCCCTGCCATCTTCAGTGGACAAATACACCATTCTTGTGGAATGAATGTCAACCAAATGCTAACGTTTAGGGACAGCAGTTCCGACGCCTGTTCAACTAGAGTTCTTTAGTCAAATTACAGCTAAATTCATTGGTCTGATGTCTTAAACTAGTCTGAAAGCAAGCTCAGAGGGTGATTTTTTAAAAAGCACACTACACATGTGAAAAAAATAAATTGGAAAGATCTATACCTAAAGTCTGTAATATTCTCAAGGTGGCTCCACCTTTGAGAACTTAATGTTCATCAGGCCAGGAGCACATCTCAGAAAAGCTCACATGCATGTACTTTACAGTAAACTTTGCATCCAGTTTCAGGGGTTCATGGGCCCCCTGAAGGCCTGTCCTGCATCTCAGGTTACTCAGATTCAGAATTCCTACCTATGAAAAAATGTACAATTCCGTGGAAGGATTTTAGACTATTTTTTTAAATGTTTCCATTGATTTTAAAAGAGAGGGAGAAACTTTGATGGTTTGCCTCCTGCATACCCCCTACTGTGCATTGTGCCCCAGTAGCCTGCAACCTGACCGTGCTCTGACCGGGAATCAAATGTGGGAATCGAATGTGACCTCTGGGTTCATGGGACAATGTTCACCCAACTGAACCCCACTGGCCAGGGTAGCTTTAGTTTAACCTTTGTGGCATTCTGTTTTTGAAATTTTCTAAAATAAGTATTACTTCTGTAGCTAGGAAGAGTTACTTCCCAAAGTTACAAACAACAACAACAACAACAAAAACCCATTGGTTGAGAGTATGGGCAGGAAAGGGGTCAGAGGTTATCTGCCACCTAAAATTTTGGTGTAAGTCAGAATTATGAAGTCTTATTTCTATGCTTTCCCAAGTATTTTTCCTGTATTCCAAGTTTTGCTAAAAATGTAATTTTTGTAGCTACATTCAGGAACTGCCATCTGTATATCATAACTTTTCATTCCATTTGCATTTTCTTATTCATCCAATTTTTCCTCATCTTCCCTTGTTTTTATGGATGAGCTTCCAATATTTCTGCATGAACCTGTTCAAGCTCTAACCAGTAAACTTTTTCCAGAGTAGAAAATACAGCTTTGTTTTGCTGTTTTACAGTCAAGCTTCGTATCACTACTGAGCAAAGGCCTATCTGTTGTTATGCGGACAAGCTGCCAAGCAAACCATCAGTACGTTGGACTTGCGTGGCTGTTCTCAGGGCCAGTGAAAAGTTGGAGGAGGTGCTCCAAAAAAGTTGTCCAATAGAATTAAGAGAAAGGTTAACAGTGGACACAAAAAACTCAACTATGTCAAGCCTGTAAAGTGCTGATGGCTGACAAAACATCCAACTTTTGGATAGAATCCTGTCACTGAATATAGAAACAAACCATGTGGTGAGCTCATGTTGATTTATATCTGTGATTAATAAGAAAAAAAAAGTAATAAGTAGCCTAGAAGATAAAATATATAAAAATAGAAGTGTGGAGAATAAAAGAGAACCTTTGCTGTTAAAAGCTTGGGAAAAGCTGTTCTATAATACTTACCTGGGATATTAACATAATAATGAACATCTAAAGAGTACTTATTTTATACTAGGGATTGTGCTATTTTAACAGCCCAATTTGAACGTATTTGAACTTGGGCAGATCTGGCTCCTAACACGAGTCCATTCCACTAAACCCCATCCCAGAAACAAGGATGGGAAAGCATTTGTGATTGTGAAAAGCCTGGGAGGAATGCATAAACTGATCAATTTAAAAGGGTTTGATGGATAAACTCCTATATAGTGTTATGAAACTGTCCCAAATATTTAGGAGGAACTGGGTGTTTATATAGACACCAGAATTATGCTTTCAAACTATGCCAACAACATGCCATTTAACATACAAATGTTCAAAATTAAATTGTTCTGCCCTTAAAAAAAAGCCCTACTTAATAGCTTGAGTGTTTCTTATCTTTATTAGCTGGGGTTATGACACATATCAGTGATGTCGCTAAAACATTTTCACGTACACTTTCCCTTGGGGGATAGAGACACTGCATGATTTGGGCAAGTTTTGTTAATCACAAATGAGGTCAACAGCCCATCTCAAAAGAAAGCACCATTAGTGACATTTCCATGGCTTTCCAAAATCAGCTGGCTTTTGGCAACAAACTTCAGCAGGCTGGAGGGAGGAAAGGAGTAGCCAGCTACACTTCCACTAATGGCCTTCTGAACTTGGGATCCTGTATCTCACAACTTTTCCAACTGCCCAAACAAAACAAGAATTTGCTTTTACTACTATTGATAGATGGAAAGGAACATGCCGCTTCGGTGAACGCAATTTTGGTTCTGGAAAAAATGGGGGGTGGGTGGAGAAGAGCAATTTAAGAAGCCAAATGCTGAAGTAAAAATCCTATTTAACAATGAGGGTTTATAGTTACAAGAAATTATCCAGAGTTTGGCGCACCACAGAAAGATTTGAAATTGGGAGCGGGGGGCGGGGGGGGATTAAACCACCTTAGGAATGTTTATTTTCTATTTTACTCCAAAAATAGTCAGTAGCTTGTTTAGATTTAAAGCCAAGATACAATGTAGCAACTTAAAGAATTAATATTTGTGCCCAGCCATGTGGCTCGTGGTTGAACACTGAGCCATGAACCAGAAGGTCACACACAGGTCAGGGCACATACGTGAGTTGCAGGCTCAATCCCCAGTAGGGGAGGTGCAAAAGGCAGCTGATTGAGGATTCTCTCCCATCGTTGATGTTTCCTCTCTTTCTCCCTCTTCCTTCCTCTCTCTGAAATCAATTAAAAAATTTAATATTTTGTGAAATATTTAATACTAAAAGTCAATCTCTTAATGATACTTTAAAGATTTTTGTAACAAAATATGCATCAGCATTTTTTACTTGGTATTTGCCTCATACAAATTTGTGTTATCTTCCCATCCTTACTTTTTTATCTATAATACAAAAATGAAAGTTATAGGCAAAGCTATATCATTTATTAAAGTCTTAAATGAGATTTAAAACTGCTAGGAGCTAAGAAACAATTTTAGTGCATCAACAAAAGCAATTAGATATTAACACATGAAAGAGGAAAAATCAAGCAACTATATAATCCTCTTTTCTGATTTTTAAATATCAAACTGAATATGAAAACTCATTCTCAAAGTCAAAAATTTTATCCAGTTAAGTTCAATAAAAACAAATGCCTCTAAGAATTTCAACTCCAAGGAAACCAGCTTAACAATTTTATCTAAAATGTGAAAATGTATTTTTGGAAATCAGCTGTCTCCTGTCCATACGTCATATTGAATCATGCTTTTAACAAACCCAGACCTTGTACTGTTTACACTAGTCCCTCCAAAGCCATTGAAGTTCCACCTATTTTTAGGGCAAAAGTCTAGAGGGTCCAGATTTACTTTCACATTATCTTTTCTCAAGTTAAGACTTTTGGATCCAGCATCCAAGGGACTTATGTTTTAGGAAGAGTAGAAATAAAAAGGAGGGAGCAAGAGTATCTGGGAACCAGGACCAGCATGGCTCAGTGGATAAGAGTGTTGGCCTGAGGACTGAGGGGTCCCAGGTTCAATTCTGGTCAAGGGCATGTACCTTGGTTGTGGGCACACCCCCAGTAGGAGGTGTGCAGGAGGCAGTTGATCGATGTTTCTCTCTCATCGATGTTTCTAACTCTCTATCCCTCTTCCTTCCTCTCTGTAAAAAAATTAATAAAATATATTTTTTAAAAAAAAGTATCTGGGAGAGCACGGGCAGTCTAGAGCTGCAGTTTTACTTCTTTTTCCTCTCCCCCACTTCATGGGAAAGCCTTTGAACAGAAAAAGCAAGAAAAGGACCACAAAATGTTCTAAACTTAGGGGAAACTACATGTAACATGGTTAGTGTTCCAGGTTAGAAACCTGTGTTCTTCTTCTGCACACAAGCAGGATAAGCACTACAACATTCTATTCCATGTAGAAAACTTTAAAAGCCCATTACCTGCCCTGGCTGGTGTTGCTCAATTGGTTGAGCATCATCCCATGCATTGAGAGGTCGCCAGATTGATTCCTGATCAATGTTCTCTCTCTCTCTCTCTCTCCCCCTTCCTCTCTATAATCAATAAAAACGTATTTTAAAAAATAAAAGCCCATTACCTGCAAAAAGTAAAATGCATTTGTGACATAGTTGACATTTCTCAGTGGTTCTTAGGACATGCCTTCAGTGGCATCTTTCTTTGAATTTTGCAAATTATCTATATATATAAAAGGCTAATATACAAAGTGTCTCCTTGGGAGTTCGGCCAGGAGTTCAATCACTTGTTATGACATGTGCTGACCATCAAGAGGCAGCATGGAACATGGCAGGCAATCAGGAGCGGGGCGCTGAGGAAGTGAGGGAAGGAGGAGGCAGGAAACCTGATTGGCCCTGATCATTGGCCAGGCCTAGGGACCCTACCTGTATATGAATTTCGTGCACTGGGCCTTTAATACTGTAGTAAGTTTTCAAAATGAAAAGTAGCAAATTAGTGGTTTTATTGTTTCCTTAACAGAAAAACACAAAGTATTTACGTGTATGTTGAATTGGGGGAACCCTTACTGCTCAGAGAAGGTAAATAGAAATTTGTTACTGAGTTGAAAGACTACCTTGCCCTAGCCAGTTTTCTTAGTGGTTACAGTGTCAGACTGAAGGGTCTTGGATTAAATTCTGGTCTAGGACACATGCCTTGGTTGCAGGCTCAATCCACAGCCCCATGTGGGGGGAACCAGCTGATGTGTCTCTCTTTGAGTTCAAAGGCCTTAAAGGTCATCAATCACTTGTGATTTTTTTTTTTGCAGTTTTAAAATTTTATTCAACAATCAGCAGTTAATTCTCATCCACATTAACAGTAGATTTTTAAAAGTGGTGACACGCATGTAGATGACCAATTCATAGACCTTGTTTGGTGAATCTTCACCCTAATCACATTTTCTGAACAATGGCACCCAGATACAGTATGGCACATTCCTTATTCCTTTGGCCCAGTTTATCTGGAGTTTTCATCTTCTTCTTGGCAAATTTCCAGATCTGAGTGCCTGAGGGGCACAATTCTTGAAGTCCACCCCATGGACATGCTTGTGAATGTTGACAGTATATTCATTCTCTGGTCACTACTACAATGACAGAACGACCCTTCTCCCACCCTTCTTTGCAGGAGCCATTTTGCCATGCCCACACTGGAATAAATACTTTTAACTTGAGTCTCAACCCAAATCCCCACCTCTACCACTACGGCTATTTTCTATGGGGGAAAAGGCAGGCAAGGCTGTCAGAGTTTAGCAGTGGAGGCTTGACTCACCACTTTTCTAACTCATCCAAAAAGCACAAACAAGACTCCTTTTTAAATCATTTCATTTTCCTCAGACTTATGAATACTGTAGTTAGCACTCCCACTACAACCACAGCCACCTCAATCCATTTCCTATCCTGCTAATAGCATAACTATTTCTTAAGAGTAGTGGTTTTCAACCCAGACTATATGGGAGAAGCTCCTGGGGACTAAATTTTAAAGACATTAATAGTTGGACCAACCCCTTACCAAACAAATATAAATCTGGGTAAACTTTGCAAAGTGCCAGGTGCAGCCTTGAAACCACTTTCAGCCTTGAAGGTTGGGAGGAATGAATGTCACTTGAAACTCCCAGAGACGCATGATTAAATTTAAGTTTTTATTCCCTCTCCCTGGCCACTAGACTAGAGGAGACTGCCTGAGGGCTTCTGGGAAATTTTATTCATTCCTTAGTGAAAACTCTTCAAAAGAGTTTTTCTGGCTAATGCCATTATTACTTACCAAGAGGAGAAGCAGCCTCGAGCAAAGCCAGAACTCAGAAGCAGGCAGGAAAAGGTATCACCCACATATCCTTACATCAAATGATGTCTGTAACCAGAACTACACCTCTAATTTAGTCACATCATTTTGGTTCATTGGCAATGTAAGAGCTCCAAATTGGAAAACAATTCATAGGCATGGTAAAGTCACATAAATGGTGGAATTTAATCTTTATTTACAGGAGACTGCAAGATATGAAATTCCACATAGACGTAAGAAACTCAGAGAATGGAAGCTTCATACAATATGTACAGTTTGGAACTGTTCAAGTATAGATTTGTTGTAAAAAGTGCTACAATAACAAACCACATTTAAAAAGAGTTCTTAGTAGAGAAACAGTAAGACATACTTATACCAAACATAGTACACAACAAACAACTTTCTGCTTCAGTTGTACAGTCTAAAAGTTGAAGGTCCCAGAAGTGCCATCCTGAACTTGGAATGTATAACCTTCAGAGGTAGTTTCTGGCACAACATTTTGATCTTCCTCTTCCTGGAAACATTAAAATAAATAATTCCCATAAATATGGCATAATAAATAAGTAAATATTCCCATAAATATGGCTTATCTCTAAGTAGTAGCCTGCCTAGAAGTCTGTATTTACTCTTAAGGTCTTTATCTGCATATTTCACCTTTAACCCTGTACCACATTTGAAATAATTAAGGGAGGGTAGGTTGCTCAAACTTGCCAGTATGTTTAGTAACTGGGAGGGGAAGGTTCTGGATAGGTTAAGAAATGCTACTATGATAACAGAGAGATTTCTTCTCTACCACTTTAATAGGCAAGGGAAAAACTGCTTATAATGCCCAGAGTATGGCTATGGCGTTGATTTACTTCTCTACTGACTCCTACACAAGCTTATTCCAAGATAATTCTAAGACTCCCAAGGCTATTCATTTGAAAGTAAATTAGTGATTTTTAAAAATCTCACGTTAAAAAGGTATCATGACAGGCCGGGCCAGTGTGGCCCAGTGGTTGTGTCAAGAAGTCACTGGTTCACTTCCTGGTCAGGGTACATGCCGGGCTGGGGGCTTGGTCCCCAATAGGAGATGTGTAGAAGGCAGCTCATCAATATTTCTCTCTATCCCTCCCCCTTCTTCTCTAAAATCAGTAATTTTAAAAAGATATCATGCCAAACATCTGAAGAGCAAATATATACATTATATCCCACTTACACTGATATTTTGCTATATTTAACAAGGATACAGGATTTATTGAAAAAGTATGAAAAAAAAAAAGTCCATGGGCTTGACCTTAAATGTCTCTTTTCCAAATTCTTAACGTTACCATGTTACTCACCTCTACAGAGAAATATTTCTCAATCAAGTTTAGTGAAGCTTTGTACACAGACTCATTTTCATGGTTTTGTAGAGCTTCAATTTTGTCCAAACCTCCACATTCTTCAATCATTATACTTAGTTTCTCAGTTTCACCTAGTTTCTCGGCAGCCTAAAAAAAATTCCAATCTGTTTGAGTACTAATACCTTATCAGACAGAAATAAATACTTCAACAACCCTACAAGATAAAAACTATCTCCATTTTACATTTTTTAAAAATTCAAGGTGATCAGATCTGTACTTGCTCTCAGCCTCTACTACTATAGCATTGAGCTACAAAGAGTTTTGAATAATTCTCAACCTTTTCTGTTCATCATCACCTGGGCAACTTTAAAAATGACACTATATCCAGGTTCAATTGGTCTGTAATGTTAACAGGAAATTTCTGTTTTGTAAGAGCGCCTCAGATAATCCCAAAGTGTAGTCAAGGTGAAGAACCAGCCCAGCCGGTGTAGCTCAGTGGTTGAGCATCGACCCATGAATCAGGAAATCATGGTTCCCCCCTTCCTGGTCAGGACACATTCACAGGTTGCAGGGTTGATCCCCAGTAGGGGGGCGTGCAGAAGGCAACAAATAAATTGAGTCTCTCCCCTCATTGATGTTTTTATCTCCCTCCCCCTTGTTCTCTCGAAAATCAATAAAAATATTATTTAAATAAATAAATAGCCCTAGCTGGTTTGGCTCAGTGGATGAAGCATCGGCCTGCAGATTGAGGGATCTTGGGATCTTCTAATAAAGGGCATGTACCACAGTTGCAGGCTGGCCTGGTCTGGGTGTGTGTGGGAGGCAACTAGTCGATGTGCCTCTTTCACACCAATGTTTATCTGTCTCTCCTCCTCCCTTCCATTATCTAAAAATCAATGGAAAAATATCCTCAGGTGAGGATTAACAAAAAAATTAAACAGTAAGCCAATTATCATCAAACCCAAATACAAATGATACCTTGTTAAAACTTACCTGAAAGATATTTGAAATGGCATCCAGAATAACCAGAATAATCTTGGTGTCTTTAGCAGTTAAAAGGTTCATCAGTGGTTCTATTATGCCACAATGAACGAGGTATACAATTTGTTCAACTGTTCCACCACTTGTATAGTTGGTCACAGCCCATACAGCTTCCTTTTGTGTCTTAAAGTCTGCCTAATAAACATAAGGAAACAAGTTTATTTCAGAATGGTTGTAAAAAGATTCTAAAAGTACTGTTTTAGAAAAAATGACTATTAAACATTAAATGAGATTACTGGCCATTTTAGCAAAGGACTGTCAGTAGAAGCCAACATTAGTACATTAAGAATCTTACCAAGCACAGCTTTACCAATTGCCTGTCCATAAACTCAAACAATCCTTTGATTAAGGCCTAAGACTTCATTACCTTAGAAAGAACAACAATGAGGAATGGGACTAATCCATGATTCACAACTTGCTGTATCTGGTCCTGGCGGCCAGCTGTGATGTTTGACATTGTCCATGTAGCTTCCTTCTGAATATTAGTTTTGGAGTTCATTAGCAGGCTGGGAAAGACAGCAAGTGCTCCCGCATCTATTACAACCTGCGTCTGTTCATCTGTCCCAGTGACAATATTTCCTATGGCTCTTAGTGCAGGGGTCTAAAATGGGGGGGAAAAAGTTATGCTCACAGTTATCTTTTATTATTTCCAATATTGCTCAAAAACACTATAACCCAAAAGTTTAATATATTTTATTGATTTTTTACGGAGAGGCAGGGAGAGGGATAGAGTTAGAAGCATCAATGAGAGAGAAACATCTATCACCTGCCTCCTGCACACCTCCCACCGGGGACGTGCCCGCAAACAAGGCACATGCCCCCGACCGGAATCGAACCTGGGACTCCTCAGTCCACAGGCCAATGCTCTATCCATTGAGCCAAACCAGCTAGGGCTACCCCAAAAGTTTTGACAATAGGCTTATCATGGCCTAAAACGGCAATGTCAACATTAATATCAACTGATTATGTTCCTTGTATTTTATGTTCTCATCTGAAAGTTAATAACTTACCACAATTGGCAATTCAGTAGCTCCTAAGAGCTTCACAAGTTGGGGCACAACTCCTGTTTTCACAACCATTTCAATCCGTTCATTTGGACCATCAGTAAGGTAGGAAATGGCCCAGCAGCTATCTGCTAATACTTCTGGATCATCATGATGTAAGAGACGAACTAAGGTAGGAAGAATCTGCTCAACAGCATCTAACGGGGGTACAGGATTCTTGTTGCGACAAAGGTTTGAAAGTGTCCAGGTCAGATTACGTAAGTAACCACACTGCGAGAAAAGAAGAATGCAATGAAAGGTCCTGTTTTCTGAGATGGTGGGAAAATTAGAATCAACAAGTGAATGAACTTACTGCTAAAGATGACATATCAGGAACTGCAAGAAGAGCCAACAGTGGGTCAACTGCACCATACTTGATAACCAAGTCTCGGAAAACTGAACCATCACCTGAAAAAAGGGCAAAATTAATCTTATCGACTTTTCTAGTATCATCAATGTTCAGCGAGTGACTCCGTGCACCAATGTCTTAACATAAAGACAATACTCTCAGAAATTCCCTAACTTACTTAGATGTCACTTTCATACCTAATAAGCACTAGAAGAAAGCAAGTCCAAAACACAAAGGTCACTCACTTATACCAAGCACTTATCCCAATCTCAGCATGATTAGAGACATTCTGTCAAAAGAACTTAAAATGCCAAGTACCTGCAATGTTTCCTAGAGCCCATACGGCTTGTTCACTGATGTGAGCGTGGGGAGATGCCAACAGAGAAATGAATGCTGGGATAGCACCTCCATCTACTACAGCCTTGGTCTGTTCCGAAGTCCCAGAAGCAATGTTAGTGAGGGCCCAAGCAGATTCAAACTGGATGGGACTACAATCAGTTCTGCCCAAGAAGGACACAAATTTTGGGATCAAACCAGCCCGGATTATGTTGTCTATGGGTGGCTGTTTTTCCCTAGAAAGCAGTTTCCTAAGGGTAAACAAAAAGATAAAAGTTGAAGGTGATTAACAAATGAACTTTTGTAAAAAGCAATTAAAAATGCAATTCAAAGATTTAGAACTTTAGACAACCTTTTACAGTGAAGCACTAAATGCTCAGATACCCTGGACTGTAAAAGGAGCTAAACAGATTGGTTGCAAGGTACTGCCATATGTGGTGTCTTTACTACCTTTTTTCCAAAATAAAAATATTACCAGTAATGTAGGTTACCCTTCTCTCTACATCCCTGCAGAAATCTACTTTAGATCTTGTCAGTTTTTTTTTTTTACTCTGACTCTCATTATTCATTTAATTTGTATTTCTCTGACCAAGTAAGATTAAACATCTTTTCCATGCTTGTTTGTCATTCAGATTTCTGCATTGTCAAACTTCAGAAATTATTACTCCTTTCTGTGATGGATGCCACAAATATCTGTGTATGAGAGATGAGTCTACATATACGTATTTTCTAAATGGATGTGCCAATCAAAAACTTTGTAATTTCCTTGAAAAGTACACCAAAAGTTGCCCTAACTGGTTTGGCTCAGTGGATAGAGTGTCAGCTTGCCTACAGACTGAAGAGTCCCAGGTTCAATTGTGGTCAAGGGCATATGCCCGGGTTGTGGGCTCAATCCCCAGTTGGGGGCGTGCAAGAGGCAGCCAATCAATGATTCTCTCTCATCATAGATGTTTCTCTCTCTCTTCCTCTCTGAAATCAATAAAAAAATGTATTTTAAAATTTAAATTCCTTACTCTTTAAAGTATTACATGTCTCCTTTTTCCCCCATTGACCTCTCCCCGGCCGCTCCCACACCCCAGCACATGCCCTCACCCCTCTATGTCTGTCCATTGGTTATGCTTATATGCATGCTAAACCATTCATCATCCACACCATCTATCTGTCTTTTTCCCACCAAAAAAACACACAAAATCTAAAACAGATAATTTCTAGGGTTACCCATGCGACAACAGACAACACTTACCTTGCAGCCTGAGTAGCTTGGAGCTGGCTTTCCAAATTGTTGCTATTTATGCCTTTGACAATGTCCTCAACAGACCAATTTACAGTGCCCTACAGAAGAAGTGGAATTTTGCAAATTATCTTTTAGATTAAATAAAAATAAAATCCCGTATTTGCCACTTTTTGGTTTATAATCAGTTACTAAAGGTTTATTAGCCCTACATTTAAGTTTGCCTGTTAATTAAATATCAATTATGTAGAACAGTCTCAAACAAGTACAAAAAATAGAGAATTCAAAAAAAAAGGGTAGAAATAGGCCAGAAAGTAGTTCTGGACACACTTTCAGTTGGTACTGGAAGGAGCCAGGTTAAGTTACTGAGCTGGCAGCTGTAAATACAGGAAAACTTGAGAGATCTGGGAGCTAAAGACCTTTCAATCAACGAGTCGATTATGGAGAATGGGTAGGAAAGAACTGATTAAAGCAGGAAAAAAAAAATCTTCAGATCTTATAGTTACAACCATAACACTAGCAATGGTTTTAAATACTGAAGTCCCATACTGGTTTTCTGGCTTTACCATAATTCATAAGCTAAAATATATTTACCTGGTTGTTGCGGTTTTCCTGCAGTGGAGAAGTAGCATCATCAGGAAATGAGCTCACATTTCTCCTCTTCAGCATCTGGTCATCCTTCTTAGCTTTCCTCAGCTCCACATTAACTTCTATTCGGCGCCGCCTCATTTCCTTGGAAAAAGATAACATGTCATTTCACCCATCATTCCAGGCTTTGCTGCAAAATGAGGGCTTTCTTCTTTCCAAATTCCCTCATAGCTTTTTGATCCCTTCCCAATTATCTCCCCATTTAAAAAAAATACCACGTGAAAGCAACAGAAGGTACTCACTGTACTGTCTTTCCCCTTGTTCTTGAATCTGTTAAGGCGGGCAGCTGGCGAATTAGCATTCTCGTTGGTGGACATGGTTATGAGACAAAGGGAGAAGCTCTAAGATGGGGGTGGAGGGGGGAAGAAAAAAAATTCCCTTTTTTATCATTTTGCTTTGTCAGTAAGAAGAGTGTTAATAGCTATTTCACATTCTTTTTTCATGCCAATTCTTAGAAATCTTGTGTGTTCTGTAAGCTTACAGCATAGCTCCAAGTTCGGACTTGCCACAAGCATTTGGTAACTACCCTACGGGACAGTGCAGCTCTGGACTCTGCTACATACAGTCCACCACTGGAGACAAAGTAGGAAAAGGGCGCTTACACTTAAAATCTATGTCCGAGGCGCAATATATTCAGAGCCTCTGGTCTTTGAATGGCCAAAATAGGCACGTTCTTCACATTTAAAAATGAAAGAAACACTGGGTTCATTATTGGTTGTCTCCCATAACTCTCGTCAACCCTGAAATTTTGCGACGCAGTTCTGCATCTTCCACATCCCGGTAACATTTTCATTTCTGGGAATTTCGAGTGAATGCCCTTAATTAGGCTCATATTAGCTGACACCATTCAAACGCCGATACTTATGAGCGATCTCCACAAGATGACAAAATTTACTTCAATCTTTTCAACGTATTTTTATCCTATTACGTTAGTTCACAAAACTGGCATAGCCAACCCAAAGCCTACGTTTTAAGAGAGTTCCAATGGCCACCTCCACCTCCAGTCCCTTCCCCTGCGCCCCCCATGCCCCCCCACCCCGACACACACACACACCCCGGAATATGCAGCGGCGCCCGGCTCCCTTCGGGACTTTGGCCCTTAGGCCTCGCTCTGATTCTGCGAGTCGCGAAGCAAAAAGGCTCCCGCTGAGGTTCTCGGGGCCTCGGCGGCCCAAAGCCCGAGGACTCGCCTCGCAGTAACAGCCTCCTCGTCAACGAACGACGCCCAGGAGGCCTGGTCATCGAAGGAGGCCAAAGCCAGGCCAGGCGTGTACCCGGGGCCTCCCCTCCCGCCACCCGCAAACAGAGCGCGGCCTGAGGTCCAGCCGGTACCTCTCCGGCGGGGCCGGGGCCTGAGTTCTTACCTACACAGCCGGCTCAGGCTTTCACAGGAGACGGTGAGCGGAGGACGGGCTGCGGTTCGGTTGCTCTGAGAACGCCTACCTCGGCTCAGCCCTAAGACGGTGTGACTCGCGCAGCCGGCCGGCGCGATTTAAATTTCCCGGCGGCTCCGCATTCTGATTGGCTGGTTCGAGCCCATGGTGAGCGTCTATTGGTGGATTTGAAAAACACGTTGGTGGGGGAGTCATCGGGCCTAGCCTCAGAGAGAAGAGCATCGCGAGATGAGGGAGCGTGCAGGCGATCCCAGAATACCTAGCAGCTCGGATTGTAAAGACTCCAAACCCGGGCAAGTAGCGCCCGAAGGGCAGGTTCTCAGCCCAAACGACCTTTGGCAAAGGAATTACGGGTTCTTGTAAAGTCGATGGTCCTTTCCCCCCCTGGCTGCCTTAATCAAGTAATGATTCCCAAAATCATCCTCTTTAAACTTATTGATATAGAAATATATTCTATGCACATTTCACCGGAGGAACTTGGCAGGGGTTTCTGACCATTCTGGAGAGGAGGCAGATAAGTGTGGCATGTTTCTTTTTAACTTGCATCATACTGTTATAGGCACCTCTCACCGACACCAAATTGGATCCAGCAATATAGTAAAAAGATCATACACCATGACTAAGTGGGATTTATCCTAGGGCTGCCAGGCTGGTACAATATTCGCAAATCAATAAACATGATACATCACATAAACAAATTGCAAGGCAAAAATCACATGATCATATCCATAGACCCAGAAAAAGCATTCGACAAAATCCAGCACCCCTTTTTGATAAAAGGTCTCAACAAAGGGGGAATAGAGAGATCATACCTCAACATAATAAGGACTATAATATGACAAATCTACAGCCAACATCATACTGAATGGGCAAAAATTAAAACCATTTCCCCCAAGAACAGGAACAAGACAGGGATGTCCGCTTTCACCACTCTTATTCAACATAGTACTGGAAGTCCTAGCCACAGTGATCAGACAAGAAGAAATAAAAGGCATCCAAATTGGAAAGGAAGAAGTAAAACTCTCATTATTTGCAGATGACATGATATTGTACATAGAAAACCGTAAAGACTCCATCAAAAACTACTAGATTTAATAAATAAATTCAGCAATGTCGCAGGTTACAAAACCAACAACCAAAAAGCTATGGCTTTTTTATACACCAATAATGAATTCTCAGAAAGACAAACTAAACAATCCCATTAAACACTGCAACAAAAAAATTAAGGTAGTTAGGAATAAACTTAACCAAGGAGGTAAAAAACTTATACTTGGAAAACTACAGGACGTTGAAAAGAGAGATAGAAGAAGATATAAACAAGTGGAAGAATTTACCATATTCATGGACTGGTAGAATCAACATCATTAAAATGTCCATACTATCTAAGGCAATCTACAGTCAATGCAATCCCTATTAGAATACTAACAGCATATTTCACAGATCTAGAACAGATACTCTAAAAATTTATATGGTACCATAAAAGACCCCGAATTGCCACAGCAATCTTGAGAAAGAAGTACAAAGTTGGAGGAATCACAATACCAAATATCAAGTTATACTACAAAGCCACCGTAACCAAAACAGCCTGGTACTGGCACCACAACAGGCACATAGATCAATGAAACAAAACTGAGACCCAGACATTGAACTAAGCCTTTATGTTCAATTAATATTTGACAAAGGAGGCAAGAACATACAATGGAGTCAAGACAGTCTCTTCAATAAATGGTTTTGGGAAAACTGGACAGATACATGCAAAAAAAAATGAAACTAGACCACCATACACAAGAATAAACTCAAAATGAATAAAGATTTAAATATAAGTCATGAAACCGTAAAACTACTAGAAGAAACCACAGGCAGCAAAATCTCAGACATCTCTTGTAGCAATGTTTACAGATGCATCTAGGGCAAAGGAAAGTAAGGAGAAAATAAATAGGCTACATCAAAATAAAAAGCTTCTGCACAGCAAAAGAAACCATCAACAAAACAAAAAGGGAAGCCCACTGTATGGGAGAACATATTTGGCAATGATACATCTGATAAAGGGTTAATATCCAAAATATATAAGAAACTCATACAACTTAACAAAAGGAAGACAAGTAACCCAATTAAAAATGGGCAAAGGACCTAAATAGACACTTCTCCAAAGTGGACAAACAGATGGCCAAGAAACGTATGAAAAAATGCTCAAAGTCACTGATCATCTGAGAGATGCAAATTAAAATGATAATGAGGTAACACCTCACACCTGTCAAAATGGCTACCATCAACAAATGACAAGTGCTGGCGAGGATGTGGGGAAAAGGGAACCCTAGTACACTGCTGGTGGGAATGCAGACAGGTGCAGCCATATGGAAAACAGAATGGAGTTTCCTCAAAAAATTAAATATGGGACTGCCATTTGACCCAGTGATCCCACTTCTAGGAACGTATCCTAAGAAACTGGAAACACCAATCAGAAAGAATGAATGAAAAGAGCTCCAAACTTGTGAACGGAAAGAAAAGCCCTGGGCCCTTTGCCTTTCAAGGATATTGTGGTACATAAAAAGGCAAAGTTTGTGGTGAATGAGAGCAGCTAAATTGAAGTTAGACTGTTTTTGTAACTTGGAATAAAAAAAAAAAATGTATGTACCCCTATGTTCCTAGCAGCACAATTTACAATAGCTAAGATCTGAAAACAGCTCAAGTGCCCCTCAGTAGATGAGTGGATAAAATAGCTGTGGTACATTTACACCATGGAATACTATGCAGCAGGAAAAAGGAAGTATCTTTTACCCTTTGAGACAGGATGGAGGGACCTGGAGAGTAGTATGCTAAGCAAAATAAACCAATCAGAGAAAAACAAGTATCACATTATCTCCCTCATATATGGAATCTAATGAACAAAATAAACTGTTGAACAAATAGGTCCAGAGACAGAAGCATGGAACAGACTGTCCAATCTCAGAGAGAAGGTGGGGATGATTGGGTGGGCGGGAAGAAATCAACCAAAGAATCTGTATGCATATATGCAGAACCCATGGACACAGACAATAGGGTGGTGGAAGGCTGTATTTAAGGGGGGAGACTTAATTCAATTAATAAATTCTTATAGCATTATCAAGGACATTCTTAAGTGAAGTTGACTGTCCCCCGCGTTTCCCCCCCCCCCCCCCCCCCAACACACACACACACACTTCCAGGGCATGAAGGTGAAAATACCATTTGGTGTCACTGTCTTAATTCACTAAGGTGACAGTGTTACCCATCACTTCTGCACCATCAGTGCTGGATGATTCGTTATTATTCCCTAATAATGTCATGGTTTCCATGAAAAGCATTTCCTGGATGGCTCATGACCCACAGATATAACAGTGACACACAGACAAGATTTAAACTCACCAAAACTTTAACTAGTGTTTAACTCTGAATGGTAAGATTATAGTCATTTTCCTTTTTTTCGTTTGGTTTACCCATGTTTTATAGTTTTACAGTGAACAGGTATGATGGGTCCAAGAAGAAAATGAACTTGTGTTGTTCTGTAGTTTGGTTGTAATTTTGATGTGGTTGTGGGAGGATGCGAGTACCACATTTACCTACCCTGCCGTCTTAACTAGAAACCTCTCCATTTTCCCTTTAATCCGGAAGGAAAGAGGAGAAAAATAAATGTAGATAAATGGGGTAGAAGGGCGGATTTAAAGGAAAGCGTGTTTGCCTTGGAATCCCCCAACAGTCCACAGCACATAGCAGTTTATTAAGTTACTGTTCCTTGAATAAATGCAGGAAAGAATGAGAAGGAAGGGCCTGCGAGGGATGGGAAGGTTGAAGAGGGGCGCGGGAGGGCTTACGCTCTGCGGGTGGTTCTTAACAGGAGTGGCAGAGAAAGGTCCAGGGGAACTTTGTCAAATGCAGACGCCAGGTCCTGCCCAAGTAAACAGAATTAAAGTGGGGGGAGCACAGCCAGTGGAATTTTGCTTAAAGTTCCCCAAGTGCGAGTAATGTGCACCCAGGGAAAAGAACCCCCCAAAAAACCCAGTAGACAGGGAGAAACAGGGGCATGGAGAACCACGCGCAGGCGCCCCAGGATTGGCCCGAAGTCTAGGCCAAGGGTGCACAAGGGCGCAAGCGCGCGCGCTGCCGCCGTTGGGGCAGCTTCCAAAACTCACCACCCTACCCAGGGCCGCAGAGCGCAGGGGCGGGGCGTGATGATGGCATCACGTAAGAGGACGTTGTGAGAGCTTTCCTTGTGTGGTGACCCAGTGGCCTAATGGATAAGGCATCAGCCTCCGGAGCTGGGGATTGTGGGTTCGAGTCCCATCTGGGTCGTACGGAGATTATTTTTGGTGGAAAGAAAAAGATGAGGATATACTGAAATTAGTAAAAATAGACTCTGAAATGTGGTTATTTCGGTCTCTGCAGCGATCTCGGAGAGAATTGTCTTGACAAATTAGGAAACACATCTCCGTGTTTTAAGAACATTGCAATTGAGGTTTCACTTACAAGTGAAAGCGAAGGAGTGATCCAGAAGTGGGGTTTTCCATGTTGCTTAACTTCTTTAAAAGAAAAAAGCCGACTGGACAGACAGATGGCTCCATTCCTTTTTCTGTCTTCCTTTTCAAGGTGAGCTTCACCACGGGCAGCCCCACATGCAAAACTGTCTCCTCATCCTTGTCCCAAGGGGTATGTGAGCAGATCCAACTGTGCTGGCTCCAAACATTTATTTCAAGTGCTAAGTTGAGTTCACAGAAAAGCAATTGTGCTGTTACAACACACAAAGATAAAAGGCACAATTTATGATTTCTGTCTCTAAACGATTATGAACAATAAATTGCAGTTAAAACGTATGGGTCTGGGGTTGGGGGATGTCTCTGTGTCTATGTTTTATTTGCAAATTTGTGTGATGAAAGAAAACCAGAACTTAAGCTTTTCGGGCCTGGTCAGTTGACTAGCTTGAAAAAGTTTAAACTCTTCTTGCAGAACTTGTACAGGAAGAATATCACTGAGTTATCTCCTACTCTTGAAAAACTACTGTACACTAAATGCAATGTAGTGTCCTGAATTTGAGCCTGAAACAGAAAAAGGGCACTAATGGAAAAACTAGTGGAATCAGAACACAGTCTGAAGTTTGGTTACCAGTAATGTACTAGTGTTGATGTCGTAGTGTGACAAATGTGCATGGTACGTTCTAGCCGTTTGCTGTTTTATTTCAGTTGTACTTACTTCCTTTGTAATGTTGACTGGAGTAAAGGTGACCACCATACCAAGCGTGAGAACACCAGTCTCCAATTGGCCCACAGGGACAGTAGCAATACCCCCAATTTTGCAGACATCCTGGAGCGGCAGACACCGGGTCTTATCTATCCAGTTGGATGAGTTGCTGGCAGCAGGATGCAATCAGAGCTTCAAGCAACGTGGTTCTGCTGGCATTTGACATCTTTGCAGGTGACTTTCCATGCCTTGAACTGAGGCATGTTAGTACTTGACTCCAGCATGTCGTCACCATCCCAACTAGAAACTGGCATAAATGTCACCGTGTCAGGGTAGCCAATTTTCTTTATGTGGGTGCTGACTTACTTAACATTTTCCTCATATCTCTAACGGCTGTAGGGCAGCTCAGTGGGATCCATTTTGTTAACACCAAAGGGAAGGTCCAAGACACTTTCAAACATAATTCCGAGGGTGCTCAAGGTAAGCAGGGATCCTTGCTGAGTCGAGGGCCCAATCCTGGGAAGCCCAACATCACTAAGGGAGCAGGCGGGCACGTGAGGAGACAAACCATGGCAGAACCCAAAAATGTTGGAATTCACGCTATAGTATATAGGCTAGTGTTTATCCCCAGTAGCAATATATGACTACAGCCCCAATTATATGGAGAAACTCATTTTCCCCACAGAAAGGTATATTATACCTATAATCAAAGATAGAATCCTTATTAAATGAAAGAATATGGCAAAATTCAGATATTTAAAAAGTTTTTGCATAAATTTCTCCTTTCCATTTTGACTGACCCAGATAAATATCATGTGTCTACTAGGATCGTGCTTCATTTTTAATTGTAGGCTATTCTACTTTTTGGTTAAAAAATGACTATCAACGTGTAATACACATGCAGAAAAGTCACATTTCGTGTGTGCAGTTCAATTATGTTCACGAACTCAACACACTTGTAGAGCCGGCACCCCGATCAAGAAATGGGGCATTAATCACTGCAGAAGCCCCCCCCTTGAGTTCCGTCCAATCACTATCTCCTCCGGGCGACCAGGAGCTTTATTTCTAACAGCATTGTTTAATTTTGCTTGTTTTTATACTAGATCACTTTGGAATTTTAATAATTTTTAAATCTTGGATACATACAAACATTTATTAGTATTTATTCAAATTTTCAAAACTCATTTTAGAATTTCAGAGAATACACCAGAATTAATATTAAAATACAATCTGATAATATTAACATTCAGAATTGTCATACTTTACACTTTACCGGTTGCAGTATTAAACATACAGTAAAGTTGCCATTTTCTCCACTCCTCTTGGAAATCCCATAAAAGCAACAAGGGGGATGAGACGCAGAACCACAAACACCATCAATGAAACCAGGAGATAACTGAAGCTCCTCAAGCAAAAGGGGAAAGCTCCTAAAAGCCATGAGGAACAATGGAGGGAGAAGATGCTCTAGCCTCGGATCTTAGGAAAGGCCAGCAGAGGGCGCTACTCCAAAGGGAAGGTCAGACTCCTAGAGGTAACAATAATCCCTTGTTTGCAAGGACAAGACTGCGTGTGGACAGCGCCTGCTCCTCACAGGGACAGACAGACCCGTGTTCTGGGTGTGGATTTGCTTTCCTTGCTTGCAGGGCTTCTGCGAGCATCACCACTCCTGGGTTGAGACATTGCCAGATGGCACCTGGAGCGTGGCCCCTCCCACGATGTCCTAAATGATTCACTGGGAGAATGTTTTGCTTTCCTTACCAGTGATCCGGGACTCAGTAGTTGCAAAGGTCCTAGAGCCCAAGGGAGAAATATTTAAACAGGGTCACGCTATCATGGTTCTATTCATGGGAAGCTGAGGCTGCCCGTTGACCATGGGACCCTTCATGGTGCAGAATCAAAAGACAGAGAAGGGGTCGTTGTTTATATTACCCCCAAATCTACATGTTGAAGACCCAACCCAAATTTTTTCTTTAAGATATATTTGTATTGATTTCAGAGAGGAAGGGAGAAGGAGAGATTGAAACATCAGTGATGAGAGAGTCACTGATTGGCTGCCCCCTCAACAAAGATGATGACTATGACATTATTCAGCAAAGTTTGGGAAGTTCTCCTCAATGCAGGAAAAAGTTTAAGTATTTGAGAGGAAGAGGCAACATATCATTACTTATAGAGTGTTTATATATATATATATATATATATATATATATATATTTTTTTTTTTACTGGGAAAACCCAAGGGAATCAATTGAAAATAGTTTGGACTATTTTTGGATATGCACAAATTGGGGTATAAACAGTAAGTATAGTTATTCACACAAATCCAGCCTTTTTCTACATACCTAGAAAAACCAGTTAGAAAATATAAAGGGGAAAAAGATCTTTCCAAATTGCATTAAAAATATAGACTACCCAAGAAATACATTTAACAAGAAAAGTGTAGAGCTTAGAGGAAGAAAATGATAATATTTTGACAGAGGGAAAAGAAGGCTCAAAGAAATGTAGATATTTTATCTTCATGGACAGAAAGACAATACAGAAAAGCTATCAAATCTTTTACAAGTTAATCTATACATGTAATGCAAATTCAATAAAACCAACAGGATTCTTAAATTTAGCAGAATAAATTTTAAAGTTAACTTGAAAGAAAAACAAACAGTATCATATCAAAAACAAATTTTTTAAAGAAATATCTATAATAATAAAAGGGTAATATGTTAATTAGACCTGACAGCCTAATGACCTTCCGGATGACCTTCCAGATGAAGCTGGGGCTGCGAGGGCCGAGCCGCTTGCACGAGTTTTGTGCACCGGGCCTCTAGTGTGTTATAACAACATGATAACTATAACCATGCCCCACTGTGGACAAATATGCCAGTGATTTTCAATCTATTTCATCTCATGGCACATATAAACTAATTACTAGCATTCTGTGGCACATCAAAAATATATTTTTTGCCAACCTGACAAAAAAATAGGTATAATTTTGATTCATTCACATTGGGCGGCTATTGTTGTGTTGGTTGTTGTCATTTTTTTAACTTGACAATCTGAGGGAAGACAGGTCAACGCCTGTAATTAAGTAGTCAGGTATGCATGTTTTAAAAATTCTTGTGGCACGCTGGTTGAAAATCGCTGCTTTATGTTAAGGGTGACATCTCCGTGTTGGGAAAGGATGAATTTATTTGCCAATTGGATTAGACAACTTCCTAGTTATTTGAGAAAAAAATAAAATTAGATTCTTACCTCATACTACATACCAAAATAAATTCCAGATGGAATCGTGATTTTACTACAAGCACTAGAAAAATATAGGTTTATATATTTTTTGAGATGGAGAAAGGCTTTCTAAGCATGACAAAGACACCAGGGACATTGTTAGACAAGAGATTGATGGATTTTACTATGCGAAATGTAAACATTCTCTGGCCAAAAAAATCACTAAGAAGTTACAAGTCAAATGAAATTCTGTGAGGAAATATTTGCAATATATACAGGGTGGGTCAAAAGTAGGTGTTGTGAGTTCTTGATACATAGAGTTTATTCTTGTATTATTATTTAGTAATTATTGTATTATTTTCTGTATAAACAACTGTAAACCTACTTTTGCTCCATGCTGTATAATGGACAAAGAGTTAAAATTCTTAGACTATAAATGGTTCTTAAACTCATAAAGGACAATATGAACATCCTAATAAATAGACAAGGAATATGAACAGGAAATTAAAAGAAATCCAAATGGCCAATAAATCTACAAAAAGTGTACAATATCACCCGCAATGAAAAAAAAAGGGAATTAAAGAGAAACCTTTTAAAAAAAACCTCTTCAGGGTGAAAAAAGTGGAGGAAGTAAGAAGTACAAATTGGTAGTTACAAAATAGTCACGGGGATGTAAAGTACAGCTTAGGGAATAGAGTCAATAATATTGTAATAATGATATATGGTGCCAGGTGGGTCCTAGACTTATCCCGGGGAAGCACTGTGTAAATTATGTAAATGCCTACCACTATGCTATACATCTGAAACTAATATAAAACAATATTGAGTGGCAACTGTAATTGAAAAAATATTTTTATAAGAATTTACATGGAAATTAAAAAGGAAAAAAGAAAAACCTCTTCAGAACAGCAAGGATCTCAAATACTGATGTTTCCTATCCCAATGTGGAGAGAGAGGCATTGGTGCATGCCTGTGCTGAATGCTGCTCAGTGTGCACTGATAAAGCATGTCTGAGGACAGCTCAGCAACACGCAGCAAAAATATTGAAGTATCATAGCCTTTGACTCAGCAATTCAATGTTTAGGAATTCGGTCAATAAAAATTATTATGGAATCCTGCTTATTGAAATGGAAAGATGCTGACAAATCATTAAAATTAAACAAAAAAACACATCGCCCTGGCTGGTTAGAACGTTGGCCTGCACACCAAAGGGTCAAGGGTTTGATTCCCAGTCAAGGGCATGCAACTGCAGGTTCTATCCCCAGCCCAGGTCAGGCGGGTGCAGGAGGCAACCAATCGATGTGTCTCTTACACATCGATGTTTCTTGCTGTCTCTGTCTCTGTGTCTCTCTCTCTTTCAGTCTCTCCCTTCCTCTCTCTCAAATCAATAATAAATATGTATACACCATGATCCCACTTTTACAGAAATTATGTAACATATATTTATATGTATATATGTGTGTAGAAAAAGTCTGAAAATGGACACACCAGAATATTTATAATAGTTTTTTCTAGACAATAGAATTACATTTAATTCTTTTTTCTTATCTGTAATATGCAATTCTGGAATGAATATGTATTACTTGTATAAATTTAAGCTTTTATAAAGGGATGAAAGATGTTATAAACTACATGACATCTTTTTTTTTAATATATTTTATTGATTTTTTACAGAGAGGGAGAGGGATAGAGTTAGAAATATCGATTAGCTGCCTCCTGCACGCCCCCTACTGGGGATGTGCCTGCAACCCAGGTACATGCCCTTGACAGGAATGGAACCTGGGACCCTTCAGTTCGCAGGCCGACGCTCTATCCACTGAGCCAAACCGGTTAGGGCGACATCTTTTTTTAAAAAATATATTTTTATTGATTTCAGAGAGGAAGGGAGAGGGAGAGAGAGATAGAAACATCAATGATGAGAGAGAATCACTGATTGGCTGCCTCCTGCACACCCGCTACTGGAGATCGAGCCTGCAAGCTGGGCATATGCCCTTGACCAAAATCAAACCCAGGACCCTTCAGCCCTGTGGAGGCCAACACTCTATCCACTGAGCCAAACTGACTAGGGCATGCTGGGATATGACATCTTTGACTATATAAAATAATACCACTTCTTATTTAAGATATAAAAAATTAGTAAGTCAAACTCTAGAAAACTTTAGCATCAGAGACTCCCCTCCCCCAGTATTCTTTCTAGTCAAGACCTACTCCCAAGAATGACCATTATCCTGACTCGTAACTCCATAGATTAGTTTTGCCTATTTGTGAACATTATAAAAAGGAAATTGGACTTTTTTTTATTTGACATCATCTTTATGAGATTCGTTTCTATTGTGCTTTTGTAATTGTAGCTCATTTATTTTCATTGCTGTGTTAGCAATGAATATGGGTCATGATTTGCCCCCAGGAGACATTTGGGGACAGTGTAGGTTGTCACAGCTGGAGGCAGGGTGCTACGGGTATACGGTGGATAAGGCTGGGCATACTGGTCAAAGTCCTACAACGCACAGCAAAGAACTATCTGCCCCAAATGCCAACAGTACCTGCTTTATGGTATTCCACTACGTCACGCCATAGCCAGCCATTTCTCTGTTGATGGAGACACAGAAAGTTTTACAATGGCAAAAACTGAAAGCAGCCTAAAACACTCCAAATTATGGTTCGTTTGAAAGAGAACGTGTTATGCAGCTATGAGATTTCACGTTTACAAAGAGTTTGTAATAATATTCTGATGATATTTTAATAAAAACTGGCAACAAACTGGGGGACTCTCAGGACCCCCGTCAGATCTGATGGTTCTCTGCAGTGGCTCACAGAAGTCAGGAAGGTGCTGTACTTACGATCACAGTTTTATTGTAAAGGATACAGATCTGGAGCAGCCAAATGAGAGACAGAGATGGTGAGATCTGGGAGGGTCCAAGTGTAACGCTTCCTTGTTCTCTCTGCATGGAACAGGGCACAGCACCTTCCCAACACACTAATGGGTTCACCGAGCGCCACTGACTGTTGGCTGGGGTTTGTTGGTAGGCAGGATGGGTTAAATCACTGCCCACCCGAGTGAACCCAATCTCTAGCCTCTCTCCCCTCCTTGGAGGTCCAGTTGGCTCCAAGTCTTGACCATTTAACTGCCTGGTTGTTCTTTCTGGTCCCAGCTCCCATCCTGAAGCTATCAAAGCGATCGCTCCAAGAGTCCCCTCATTAGCATAAACTCCGGTGTGATCCAGGAAGCTCATGAATAACAAAGACACCTCTATCACTTGGGAAATTCCAAGGGTTTTAGGAGCTCCATGCCAGGAAGCTGGCACAAATTCTTTCTTATACAACACATAGTAGACGCTCAACAAATATTTGCTAAGCAGAAAGATATAGTCAAAACACCAGAAATTGGCAGGAAAGAGGAAGGCTCATGGATTCTGCCACCTGCACACACACACACACACACACACACACACACACACACACACACCCCTAGTATGGAGATGGACACATCAGGCTATGAGAAACCAATACTGTTAAACATTCCAATCATATGACAAACTCCTCGTGCTCTGGCTTATATTACCAAGCATCATGATGATAATTTGGCTTCCCCCGTGGCTTATTTATAGGAAGAGAATGTTAGCCAGGCTGACACGAGCGTGCACACTCGCCTGGGTTGATTTCTTGTAAATTAGTAAGTGGCACTCTGGCTTACAGAGATCAGTCTCTGAGCTCTTGCGCCTCCCACCATTTGCATGGTCCGGAAGTTGCAGGCCAGATGCTGCCCGGCCCTGGACCCTGCAAGTTTTTCCAGGCTGGTGCCACCTGGGAGCTTGTAGGCGATGTGGGGGCCGTGCAGCTGGTCTCTGCCTCTGCGTCGCAGGGTGTGGGCTTGGAGGCATTCACAACCTTCCTGCAGCAGAGGAGTTTCTGGAACACCCCAAATTGGGTCTGCGTGACTGGCACCCAACCTCCAGCGTCTGAGGTGTGGCTGTAACTGAGAAAGCGTAAGCCTCATTAGTTCTATTTCACTTGCCTTAAAGAAAGAACCTGTGAGAGAAGGGGAGCTAAGGACATCGGTAAACTGGGCCCCCAGAAGCACGAAGAATGTCACTGTGTGTATGTGGTCCTGGCCAGAGGTGGGAGACCCTGGCTGGTGGACTCAAGCCGTGCAGTGGCCGGAGTGACAAAGACTAGCCTCCTCTAAACCTGAGTGACAAAGACTAGCCTCCTTCAGCTGTAATTCAATTTAGTGCTCAAAACACAACCTTCTGATTCGTCGCTAGACCTCGGAATCACCTTTCCTATAGCCTCTCCATTGCATACTAATAAATGACTTTCTGGTTTATACACCTGCTTTTTACGAATTTGGTTCACATGAGTCAATCCCGTGAATCTGATCCACTGACATCCTCTGGGTTACAAGCTGAGGAAAGTGGAGAACCAGACGGCAGGACATAGGGACCCCCTCCGACACACTGCCAGCCTGTGACTAGACACGCAGCTCCTCTCTAGAGGACCACGTTTACCTCGCTGTATCCCTCAAACCACAGCAGACCTCATTCGGGAGCCTCCCTACAGCATCCCTGCATGATGCTCTCTTGAGTGCCCCCAGCGGCCAGGGGCTCATTGTCCCCACCCTACAGCCGGCGTTCTGGGAGATCTCGGCTGTTACCATGTTTTCCTCAATTGAAGTTAAACTTGCCACTTCATAACTTCAACCTACGGGTTCTTTCACAAGACACAACCCATGTTCTTGTGTGTCTAGGCTGCCAATCTCCTGTTCCCCCTAAAGAACTTAAACACGATGGAGTCCAGCCCTCTCACCACGCCATTGTTCTCCTGCTGGCTCTCCAGTGTCTTTCTGGAAAACTCGACCCCCCCCACCCCACCCCCAGAATCTGGAATCTGGTCAGTCCACTCTCACTATTTATTTCTGAGACGTAAGGTATTAGTGCCGCAGAAGTTTGCTATTTCTTCCAGCTGCTGCATCTCACGGTTGGCTCAGATGCTTCTGAGAAAACGCCTTCATCTCAATGCATTTCCTCTTCCTTTTGGGTTTGAAGCCATTGAAAGCAGAGACACGCGGGGCAGGCTGTGGGTTTAGGAGGTTGAGCCTGTGTCTGCCCTTGGTGAATACCGTTGCGGTGCAATCTGAGCAAGAGGTTTCTTAGCCTGGGACTGTTTGGGAATCCAGCCCTAAGCAGCGAAGCACCTTTCTCCAGGAGGTGAGCCGTCACTAGAGACCTGGGAAGGTGTTTTGTTCACCTTTGTCCCCTAGCACCTGGCGGGGGGGTGAAGGCTTGATGAATCCTGCCAACTAGATACCAGTTTCGATGGGGGTGTGGAGAGGAAGAAGAAACGCTATGTTGAGGATGGCTTTTTTTCTTCTGCTTCTAGAATATAAAAATTGCCTATATAGTAAAATCGCCTAACCAAACCTAGGATGTGGTGACTTGTTTCTCTTGGAATCCCTGACACATTCTGCGAGGAACTTTGTCATCTGAGATCTCCCTGCCACAAGCCCAAGCTGTCTGAAGCGCTGATGTGCGTATTTGTTGTAGACTTCATCCAGAAAAAACGTCCTGTCACTCATTCTCCCCACCCTGTCCCTCACCCCTTAACACCCTATTCTCTCCACTTGCCAACCCACCCTCTCCTCCCCGCAGCCCAGCCCGCAAACCCACTGGGGTTTCAAGTTTAGGATTTGATGTTATCACTGCTCAGAGGCCGCAGGAAGCACATTCGCAGGGACAACTTTGGGAGGCCACGTGCTGTCCCCCTTAGGACCTGGAAGAAATCCCTGCGGCTCCCTGTTGTTCCGATGGTCTGTCCAGTGAGTGATTCCCGTTTCCCCAAAGGCTGCCTCTCATTAGCATGAAGGGGGGTGGGGGTGTGGAGAAGGGGTGGGGGGAGAGAAACAGCAAAAAGCCCTGGCTGGGTTTTAGAGCCTGGGAACCGTGTCTGCAAAAATGACAGCCAGAGCTTTCTGGCTCCTCTGCTTGATCATTGGATCATCTCCCGAAGCCCCAGTGGCGGAGGGAAAAGGTAAGATCGATGAACTGCTGAGCCCTGGGAGAGGGAGTGGGATCCCGGGGGGAGCGGGGGAGGGGGCGCGATGAAGGGAGAGACGAGAAAGGGGCCAGAGTTTGCAAGAGAGGAGACTCCGGGTCCGTGTTCGTGTTCGTAGGGAGCAAAATGGGTCCCCAAGATGTTGTGTGTCTTGGCAGCCCTTTCGGAAAGAAGCCAGTTCAGCTACTGAAATGATCTGGAGCGAGCCGGGCAGGCTGGAGAAAACTTTGCATGTTAAGTAGCTGCTCCTTCACGGAGCAGGGAACGTGTCCGGAGGGGTCGCGGCGCGCCTTTGGGGAACCTCGCTGGCCCCGCTCGCAGGACAGGACGCAGCGGTAGCAGGCGCCCCGAAGAGCGCGGGGTCTGACCTGCGCCGGAGCCCCACGGGCGGTCATCGCAGCGCTGCGTGAGCCCACCGGGGGACGAGGACGAGAGCAAAAACCCGACCTTCCTCCCCTCTCCCTGTGGCCCCAACGAATGGCCCTGCCACACCTGAGCTTTAAAACCCACAGTTCCATGCACGGAATGAAAATAAGTTACGGAGGGAATGCAGGAATAAGGATTTGCTGTGGCGCGGTATTTTTGTTTTGCTTTTTGGGGGGTTGTTTTGTTCGAGTCACTATCTCTGGGAAAAGAGCTTCCGCACCTCACAAGGGCAATTTACTTTGGGCTATTTTTCCACATTGAATGACTTCAGTGGCATGTAACCCAAATATCAGACCATCTTTCCCATGACAACAGATGGTGATATCAATGGGGAAGCAGTTGGAAGGTCAGCAGTTGACAGTCAGGAATTGGATACCCACCAGGACTTTATTCAGCTGTGTGTGGGACAACGTCGGCCACGATGAGTCAGAATCAACCTCTTTGCAAAAACATGAACTATAACCAGCTATTACTGCTGGGTGAAAGCTGATGTTAAAGGAGATTATCAGTTTGGCAAGATAAATCACTTTAAATGAAGTGTTGTAAGAGCTGCAAACCGGCAGACCAAGCTCTTCCATGCAAGAGGAGAGAAATGCTGAAAACCAGCCGGCTAAAACGACAGAGAAAAATAAAGACGGGTCTTCGAGGCTGTCTGGAGGGCGCTGGGACCCAGGCAAACGGGGAGCTGATATTGTGTAACTGGGCATGGAAAGCTGCCCAGCTTCCAAGTTGGCTGAAGTTTGTTCACCAATCTGTCTGGAGCCCTGGGGAATATCATTAATAATTTAAAAAATTTGTTTGCATGCCATACCATTGAGGAGTTTTTTCTTCACCATCAAAGGAGGGGACATTGTAAGCAATGTGTGTGCTTTTATGCGTAACCAGGGGCCTCTGCCTCCCAGCGAGGCTTTAAAAGTCTCCTAGCTGTAGTTTACCAGTAAGTGGTGTCCAAGAAGCCAGATAAAAATCCACTCACAAATGCTCCATTCTGGAGACCAAGATGACTGTGTAAACACGGATGGGAAAACCAAATAGTTCTGTTGTCAGGGGCGCTTAAACAATTGGGAGGACCTGTAACATGAGATCTCGCCCCCTGGGGTTCGCTCTCGGTACTTTCTCAACAAACTGTACACAGCAAGAAGGCGGATGTTTATATATACATTAGAGAAAGGGCAGAAAGAGCTTGTTCCTCAACCACAATTGTCAATTACGTTTAGTCCTAGAACAAACAGGGGGTTGTCATTTTAAAAGCAATCGATTTGGAAAGGTTCCTTAAAAAAAAACGAAATGTTCCCACGTGATGAGAAAGTTTTCTTAGCTGGCCTCATTCTTAGAGGGCAAGACCCTCATCTCCGTCTTCCTTTGGGGCCCAGGAAACGGACCAGAAGCTGAGGCTTCCCTCCCCTGACCACCGGGGCGCCTTCCTCTCGCCCTCCCTTCTCTTTTCTTCGCTCCCAGGTCTCCTGGCCTCCCCAGTCTCCTCTCGCAGGTGCTTGCTAAGTGTGCACTGTCTCCCATCTCCTCTCCCCTCCCAGGGCCCTGTCCTCTTTCTCCCCATCGGTCTCTCCTCCCCTCCGCGGCCTCACCTCCTCTGCCAGCCTCCCTCCCTCAGCCTCCCGGCCTCTCCTCTGTTCTCCCGACAGCGTCGCCGCCCCACGACAGGAATCCCGATCCAGGCGGCGGTCCGAGCGCGGAGGAGCCGCCAGGACCGCGGGAACAGCCGGTCCCCGAGGCCGCTCCTCCCGCCTGGTCGGACCCGCGGCGCCGGAAGCCCCCGCCGCCCGCCGAGAATCGGACTGGCTTCCGGGAGGCCGCGCGCGCGCCCGCCGGCCCGCCGAGCCCGCGCCTCCCGCAGGCGGAGAATCGCGCGTCGCCGCGCCGCGCACCCACGCTGGAGGATTCCCCGCTCCGTGCGCGCGCCCTAGCCCTGCGCTTCCCCGCCGCGCGCCCACCTGCGCGCGCCCTCGACGGCCTCGCTCACCCCAACCGGCCGCGCGCCGCCGCGTCGCCCGCGCTCTCCGCGCCGCCGCCGCCGCCGTCGCCGCGCCAGGATCGGCCACGGGGCGACGCGGATCCCGGCGCCGAGTCCTGCGCGCACGCCTGTCGGGTGGATCTGGACGAGCGCGAGTCCTATTGCGCCAGCGAATTCGGTGAGCCCCGCCCCGCAGCTACTCCCGGGCCCGGGCTGCATTGCCCAGGCCGCCCGGCGAGCCCTTCCGAGCCGAGAGCGCTCGGCGATGCGCGCGGACACCCCACAAAACCCGGAAACCCACCGACTGGGTCCTGCAGGCCTCAGACCCGTGTGAACTATGTCTTGATTTGTTAGAAACGCACTGGGGAAAGAAAGAGGAAGCGAGAGTTATGCATTTGTCCAAACTCTGTTTTTTGAAGCAGCAGTGAACGGAATCGTGCATGATGTGGACGTGGTCGGCCCAGGGATCCAGCTGGTGACTCTGCTGGTGGACCGGGACGGGCTGTACAAGATGAACCGCCTGTACATCACTCCGGACGGCTTTTTCTTCCGAGTCCACATTTTAGCCCTGGACTCCTCCAGCTGCAATAAGACATGTCCAGAGTTGAAACCCGGTATTGAAGCTGATCTGACCACTTTTTGTGTGTACTTTATTTACATCACCATTTGTAACGTGGGTGCCACAGCTCGGTCACCCCAGCACCTTTGGGGGCGAGGGGTATTCCAAGACTAATAGAATTTGGACGACAGGTGTTATTTTGGCCACTGTTAATTTAAGCTCCAACAATCCTTCACCCTCCGCTTAAAGGTGGGAACAGCACGGATTGGCACAAAGCAGGCACTCAGTAAATATTAGTTGACAAATTGAGTGCATGATTGGGAACACCGTTGCCAGAAGGGGTCCAAGGGGCTCTGTAACTGCGTTTAGAAAGATCTTTCTTGAGGGTTGGGACACCGATACCCTCTCCCGTCTTTCTAGAGATGTGCTCTGGCAAAATCCTGTTGATACATTGTGATTAGGACCCTCGTTCTCTAATGTTGACTGTTTACAGGTGGATTATCTGGTTATCTTCTAAAGGTCATTATTAGACTGTTCCCACCAGTTGTCTGAGGTTCAAAATAATAGAGCAAGACAATAGATTCAAGCTTAGTCGTTTCTTAAGGATCTTACATTTTCTTGTTGTTTCATGGCATTTAAAAGACACTATGAATTTACACCTTTTTTCCTCCCCCAGGCAGCAGGTATATTGTGATGGGCCACATCTACCATAAGAGACGGCAGCTCCCTACAGCTCTGCTCCAGGTCCTAAGAGGGCGGCTCCGACCAGGAGATGGACTGCTCCGTAGCAGCAGCAGCTACGTGAAAAGGTTTAACCGAAAAAGGGATGTGCAAGTTCAAGGTGCAATTCACACCCAATGCATTTGAATTTACCATCCCAGCATTTCTGGATCATAAGAGACTTGGAATTGATCAAGACAGGAAAGGTCTATCTTCATGTAATCCTGTAATCCCTGCTCCCAAAAACCTGTTTTGTGGGAAGGTCCATTGTAATGGGACCTTCCTTTACAATAGGGCACATGGCTCCTTTTTATGAACTAGTTGCATAGTTCCAACTCTAATCGTGAAGTTGTCACCCTCTTATTTACAAGATGCTTCTTAAAGGTATGCTTCTGAGCTCGATGGGAAAGTTATTCTTAGTGCTAGTTATGCACATCGCTACTGACCTGTCCCATTAACAGATCACTGCTTCATGCTGTTTATTTTTAATTATTTTAATTTAAATACATTCTCAGTAGAAATAGTTCACAAAAAACATTTCCTTGATTTTATATACAACTTTGAATAGTTTATATCACGTATCAAACCAAATGTTATACCTACAGCATCACATTTTAAGTTCTGTACATAACAGTAAGTGCACTAGTCAAAGACATGTATGATGTCATATAGATCAAACAGATGGGTCGGAGCCCAAGACACGTCATGAAGTTTTACACTTAAAGAATATTAAAGGGCTTAATTCAGGCAAAATATTACTCAAACAAGTGTTTCTGATGTACCAAAGTGTAAGATAGTTTATTTTCATGCCTCCCTGCTCCTGAAAACCTATGTTTTGTGCTGGACTGTCAGCTATCCCAATGCTAAACATTCAGGGTGTATCTGATGTCATTTTTCTATTAAGACCAAATATCATGTTTGTGTTTGTAAAGCAGTAAACCTTGCCTTGAAATCAGATCTTGGATGCACCTGGTTCTTTTAGCCTCACTGAGCCCCAAAAGTTTGGGAAGAAGCGTCTCTCAAACTTACTCAACAAACCCTAGAACTGATATTCAATGACAGCTTGCAAGCACATGAATTTTAAACATTTTCCAGTGGGGATAAAAAAAGTTTAACCATTAACTGAATTTCATACTGATTTTTACTTGAATCCACAAAAATATTAATTTTTTCCCCAGAAGACCAAGCTGTACTTCAGTTCATTTGGAACACTGACTAGACACTGGTAATGCATGGGTAAGATTACTGCCTAAAGGAAGATAAAAAGGAACTGCACTTGAGAGAAGACAGCCTATTTGGTTTGAAAGGACATGCACGCAGTGAGCTCAAGAAGTGTCTAGCTGCAGTGGCACACAGGCTCAGTGGCTGGGCGGCACTGCAGGACACCAGGACAGGACCCTTAGAGACACTTGAGGGAAGCAAGTAGCAATAGCCTAAGACATAACATCTGAGTGTGATGGGAGATAAGGCTACCTTATTTGTCCCAAGCATGGGCAGAGAGGTAAAATAAAGGCCGAGAGGTTCTATTATTCTGTGGTTAAAGCGTTACTGGGGGGAAAAAATTTAGAGAATTTTTCCAAGTTAGTTTTAGGATAAAAATGAACTCAGACGTAAGTAGCAGCAGTCACAAAAATGAAAGCCGAATTTTTAAATGTCAAGGCTAAGTGGTAGTCTTGAGCAACATGGTGGGGAAAAACAATGGCCAGATAGAGAAATGATTGGTTGGATGGTCAGGCGTTGGAGCATAAAGTTATAAATATGATCCGGTTTAAAAGTGGAAAAAAAAATCACTTTTACAGAGCTGAAGGTTAGTGTTTGATTAGACTGATTTGATAGTACTACTTTCTGAGTTTTGGAAACACAAAATGTCCCAAAACTGTGAACTGCGTGATGCTAGGCGGCCATATAGTTAGTACGTACACTGCGGCCAGCTTCTTAGGAACTTCCTCTTAAAATTAAGGCCATCATTTAAGACCAGGTTTGCAATGACAAGAATGAGGCTCAAATGAGTTAGAGCAGTGGTGGGCATGGGTATGGGCACAGGAGACCGTGAGTTCAAGGGAAGAAAAAAAACCAGACTTTTCTTTTGGTAACATACAATTTTTTTGGTACTAGCTTTTTACCTAAAAACTGACCTGTAATACACCAATTCAATTTCAGGAACAGGACTTTATAATTTAAAAAACACAGCCTAGTTCTTCAGCTGAATTTGGTCCCAATTGGATCAATTGGGATGTGATTTAAAAGCCTTTTTTGCTACTTTATTCTAAGTAAATAGAAGGATCTCAGAATATTTCAAATTATTACAGCCCTGGCTAGGTGGCTGTTGGAGTGTCACCCCCTACACCACAAAGGTTGTGGGTTCGATTCCCAGTCAGGGCACATATCTGGGTTGTGGGTTCAAACCCCTCTTGGGTGCATATGGGAGGTAACCAATTGATGTTTCTCTCTTTCTCCCTCTCACTCTAAAAACATATCCTTGGGTGAGGATTAAAGAAATTATTAAGAAGACTTCTCAGTGGGCTCTAAGTATGTATAAGGCATTACTTTGCCCGTGAGATACCATTCTCATTTTAAGGGCTCCAAATCTGAGGCGTACAGGTAACAGCCTCAGTCACAGAAGAGTGAGTTCTGCAGGAACCACAGAGTGCTGTCACTCAGGCTGTAAGAGTGCATATTTGAAAGGTCACCAGGTTGGCTCTTTAATAACATCAGAAATACACGAAGATGCAGGGAGTCTGCCGAATAGAAATGAACAAGGACAGGGAAAGAACTTTTATTTGCAGATTCTGGAAAGGTGGATTACAAACCACAGCAACTGTCAGTGTCTCTAAAAACCACTCCAGGCCACTTGATATATAAAATGGTAACTGTTTCACTTTAGAAAATATCTCTAAAAGTTCACAACTTTAAAAAACCTACCTATTGCAGGACATTAACTAAAATAAAATCCTGCAGAATTTGGGTAGGAGCAAAAAAAGCGTTATCAATATTATGAAAATACTTTTCCTGAAACAGTTTCAAGGATTGTGAATTTGGCAGATGAAACATAACAAGCATTGAGAATACCTTTAGCCAAGGAAATCTATTGATGTAAAATAAATATATTTACAAATCCAAAGATTGGGTAGAAAAATCCTAACTATCACAAATGAGCATTTTACTACTTGGATTTTTTTGGGGGGAAAAATAGCTGTAATATGCATATTTTACCGAATAGCAGAAGCTTGTCAAAGAATACTCATAAAAAAGCTTTTGAAACTCCTTATGTGTTATAAGAACGTATGCTTTTCAAAAATTACCTTTGGAAGACTAAACTCTGTAGTTGATAAAAACCATAAAATGTCTATGTCTATGTATTTATATATGATGATAGAAATTGCAAAAGGCTTTATAATATTAAATACACATATGAAATTAACGTCTCCCTGGTCAGAGGATTCCCATAAAATTTGCCTTTTTTGCACAATTTGGCAATGCCAACAGCTATAGAAAATATATCAACCAATCAACCAACCAACCAACCACTGTTTCATTAGAAACTGCACCAAATCCAATGTCAAAAACATTACTTTATTTTTCTAGGATGAAATGTCCTATTACGTACAAAAAGAATTGCTGTTTAGAATTTACCACAATCTGTTAAAAACATAGCAATCTATTGCCTACAGGTAGGAAAGTTCTTGCCGCAACAAGTTTTAAATGGTTAAGCCCATATATATCTATATCTCTCTCTATATGAATAAATAGTACAGAAATACTAATGTGATGAGATGCAGAATAATTTTATAATTCATTAAAATGTACGATTCTTGCATCAGCATAGTGCATACAATATGTAACATTTTTAAAAAGTCAAAGGACAAAATAACCTATATTAGATTACTTCCATGTTAATGTTTTAACAAAAACGGTTTCCATGTTTCATAGTGAGCATTAGTCTCTTCAGTTTTTAAGCACAGGTTTAGTGACATTTTTATGTACAAAAAGCAATGGGCTTCATTTGACAAAATTAACCCAGAAGAACCGGTACACCTGAGCCTGGAACAAGAAGGAACTGGGAACTGGAGCAACATCTTTCTTTCAAGAAACAATGGTCAGGGAAAGGTTTTGCATAGCAGGGTGATAGTAAACAGAAGGAAACTTTTTAAAAACATTAATTCCAGAACATGGTGGGACAAAGCTAGCAGGAGTTAGTGCAAAATCTAGTAAAATTTCTGCAAAGCTGCATAAACCAACCATGGCAGGTCTTCTAGAAGCTATTGTTACAATGCCTTGGTACAACTGTCAAGTTAGGACATGGAAAGGAGAAACATGCGAATGTACCCTCCTCCACTGCTCCCATTCCCCACCCTACTGCTCACCCTACTTTTCCTTACGTGGGAAAAAGGAAAAATCCAAACAACTCAACCAACCAACCAACAAATACAAAAACAGAGGATGCCACCTAAAAAAATGCCCTTCATAAATTCTAAGTAGCTGTCTGTGACTGATAATTTGCCTCGTATCATAATGTACAGATGAAGGCAATGTGTGTGTGTCACACTACCTTTTTTATTAGTACAATCAACTGATGCAACAGGACGAGCACACCCCTGAAGATTTTTCTCTGACGTGATGACAATGGACTGGGAACTACAAAAGGAAGGGCTACTACTATCCTGGACAAACCCAGGTACGATCGGATGGTTCTGCCTTTTCTTTACCTTGCAGCCCACCCTTTCCCCTTAAAGGCTTACAGAGAATCATTAGCGCACATTCAAAGACACCGTCTGTGGGAGAAAAACGATCTCCATTTATTTTGTTTCATATACATCCATAGTTGAATTTTAATACAAAAAGAAAAAAATTAGAATCTGACAAATGTTTACAAACAAGATACCTTCAAATAGATTTTACTCATTTTAGCCTGGTGCAGAGTAAATGACAAATTGTACTGTTATATTCAAGGCAACAGAGTCTGTAGTCCAGGACCACTTAGCTCAACCTTTATGCAAGCTTAATTTTTATCTACCATGAACAATAAAGTCATTGTTGATTCCCAGTTGTGTGTGTGTGCACATGTGTACATAGCAGCTCCTTTCATAGAAAGAAAAGACATCTAGAGGTCGTCTTGTACTTTTACCTATAGGAATCATGATAGGATACAGAATGGATTACATGTAACCAGGGCTGGCTTTTATAAGAAAAAATAATTAGCTGACAAATGAGGGCAGCAATAAAAAAGCGTCTTTTTTTTTTTTTTTTGCAACAATAAATAAATACAGTCAAAAGTTTTCTGTGAGACTCTAAACCAGCTTCTTCACTGAAGAGCAGACGTGGCATTTCCATGGAGTTACACTTGACCCCATATTATCTTTTTTTCTTGCTTTCCTTTTTCTTTTTTGTTCAATAAACAAAGTTCTCCCGCTTCTGCCACAAGAGTAAAACCATTTGATCTTGACAAGATAATGGTGTCGTTGACTTCGCTTTTCCCTTGTCCGTTGGACAAAATTGGTCAAGAATAAAATTGGACTGTTATGACCAATAAAAACGAAGTTTAGGTCAAGTCTTGTCAGGATAACCTGACTAAAAACATCTGGCTCCTTAATTTAAAATAGTTCAGACAACCAGATTCTTGCTGTTTTATGTTTAGGTTAACACGCTGAACTTTAAGAAGCTGTAGACTGCAGCTTGTTGTTATGAGACCTACAGAATACAGAAAAAAGGGAACAATTAAGCACCCTTCATTTTTTAAAACAATGATGCTTCATGTGGATGCCAAGGTCAATCTGTGTAGGGGAAGCAGCCATGCTCTTTCTTTTACCCTTGGTGAGCAAATGTATTGAGAACACGTAAGAAATTTTTAGCCTTAAAATTTAAAAAAATTCACTGTACACAAAATATGAAAACTCACAGAAAAATGTCAATATTAAAAAATATATATATATATTTGCCTAATAAAAATTACATTTTTAGCCAAAGGAACAAATAGGGACATTTACACAAGCATTACCCTGTGGTAAACGGTGTGTGTGCGTGTGTGCATGTGCACGTGTGTGCACGCACGTGCTTATTTATACTTATTTGGGGAATGTGAAGGGAAAAAACTATGTTAAAAGAAAAATAACAATATTAAAATCACATTTTTCTACTAAACTCCAGAAAGTCTTCTTTCTAGTTTCACAGTTTTATTCACAACTTTTGTTAGTAAGCCAAATTACTGTACAGTTACCAGAACTAAAAGTATGTCCTACTGCAATAGTGTACATAAATACAGCAATTCAGGAGTTTACAATCTTAAATACATTGTTCAACATGGCTGCTAGAATAAACTGTTTATTACACATCTTTATTTAACATTAAAAAATTATATTAACTAATCTGAACTTTGGGGTGGCAACTTTGAATTAGGTAATCACGTGGTTTAATAAAAGTGTGACCCCCACATCCAGTTCTGATTCCAGTTAAAAATTCAGACTAAAGATATCACAATCTGTAAGAAAAGAAAGAACATGGATGGTATAAATGACGAATGGTAACAAAGTACATGAAAGTAATGAAAATAATTTGCAACAATGCTGGCAATAATAAATTAAAAATGGGGGGAAACATGGCAAAGGAAACACGGGAAACCATAAATAAATCAAATTTCAATGACTGGCTATGTGTTTCATTCTGCCTTAAATCGGAAAATCAACAAAAATTCCCTAACATCTCTTCAATTATGTTTTGTTTATTTAAGCAGAATTGAGCAAACTCCTCAATGCGCTCCCAAGCTCTTACTAAAACGATATAAACTCAAATGTAATAAAAAGCTACCCAGGATAACCTGGTGGCAGCTCTCCCATGGCCCCTTCCTGTGCTGATTCAGCCCCCGTCCCCATTTCTTTGTTTCCACAGGCCCAGCAGCATCAGCTGCTACCGCTCCCACTCAGGGTTCTGCCTGCAGACTCCCAGCTTCTCGCTCACAGTTCCCACCAAAGGCTATATATATATATATAGCCTTTCCAATTAAAAAAAAAAAGTTTTTAGACATTTATTCAGAGGATAATTGTTGGCGGTATAACTCACAAAGCATGGCGAGGCCTGTGAATAAGCTGCAGTCCCCTGTCCTGTCTTTACTGAATGGGAGTCTGGGCTCCCTGGGATCAATCACTTGGGACTTCCAGTTCTCAAGATAGTTAGATTTGTTATGCTGCTATTCTCCACTTTATCAACTTTATATTGTTCAAAATCCTGGTATGGCAAACAGAAGTGAGCTCAGGTAACCATTTTCCCTTCCCTTCTCTAGCCCAAGTTTTACTTCCCTATAAATGTAATCTTTCTATGCTCTGTCTAGAAGTTGAAGATCAATGTGGCACTCACATTATTATAACTATGTAAATCTTTTTCTCTGCAGTATCTACTCCTGTGCTCAGAGGGCATTCTCAGTATTCCTATGCAACATTTCGTTTTCCAGGGAGTTTCTAATTGCCTTTCATTTTCTCCCAGACACCTCCCTCCTGGGAGTGCTCCCCTCTCCTGCTCGTTCGGACTGCTTGCTGTGTAGGCCTGCCATACACATGTCACCCTGGGTCAGAGAAATTCCCATTGCTTTCCTGAACCTCTTGTTTCCTGGATTCAAGGTCTTGTTTGCTAGATTTGCTTATTTAGCTACTGAACATCTTAAAATAACTTGCTAAGAAAGATGCATGGGAAGGAGCCCTTTCTGAGCCCTTACATGACTAACATGTATTCTTTCTCTATATTGGATTGTTTGGCTGGACAAAGACTTCAAGGCGGAAAATAATTTTCCCTCAAACTTTTGGATTTATTTCTCCATAATCCTCTAGCATTTTAGTTGCTAGAGAAAAGTCTGCTAGAGATACCAGTCTAGTTCTTGATTTGTAGATTGTCTGTTTTAAAGAGCTTCTTTTAACCTTGGCATCTGGAAATTTTACATGATGTGCGTGGGGTGGAGCTTTTTCCATGTGTCCAGCTGGCTCATTATTTTTATAAGTGTCCTCATCACTCCACACCACCCCGCCCTGTTTTTCTACCGCACAAAAAAGCAAGTCCAAGGGAGCAAGAGCTTTATTTGTTCACTGCTGTATCCAATCTCCGGCATGCAGCAGTTTCAACCCTATGCTGAATGAATGAATGTATTTGCTTGGATTTGAAGTCTTGTGCTTCTCATTAGCTCAGGAAACTTTTCTTATATTAGTCTTTTGATCATTGCCTCTCCTTTGTCTTCTCTATATTTTCTTTCTGGAATTTTGGATACTCTAAAACATCTTTTTTCTTTCACATTTTTCATCTTGTCTTTCTGTTCTTTATACTGGGAGAGTCTCTTGATCTTAACTTTACTGTTTGCAATTAATTAAAAATTTTTCCAATCACTCCTTCCCCTCAGATTGTTCTTTATTCCTAATATCCTGTTCACCATTTACCATACTTCTAAAATCTCTCTCAGGCCATGATTTAGAGGCTCTTATTTTATTCTATTCTATTTATTTATTGAGAGGCTCTTTTTAAAGCTCTCTCTGGGATCTATTTTACTGCTACACCATGACCTTCCTCATTCACACTGCAGGTTTTCCGTATGTATCTGGCTGCCCCTGGCTGTAGGTGCACAGGTAAAAAAAGTTAATGGACTAGATAGGTACCTGGAGAGCCCTGTGTACATGTGTAGGACTGGCTGGCAGGATTTTTTGCTTTAGATCATGGTTTCTCAATCTCACTATTGACATTTTAGAGCTGGATAATTCTGTTTGTGGGGGCGTCCTGTGCATTGTAGGATGTTTAGCAGCATCCCTGGCCTCTACTTATAGATGCCAGTACCACTTCCCTCCTCTAAGTGTAACAACAAAAATGTCTCCAGGAATTGCTATATCCCCTGGGAGCTGGGGACTGGACAAATTATCCCTATTGAGAGCCATACTTTAGAATGAGGGGGCTGAGGACTGGACCTTTCAGAGGCCAGGGTACTTTACTCTAGGTCCCGTTCTCTTCTGTCTACTCGAATCCCCTGAAGTGTAACCCAATTCTTTAAAGAGGAATCCTGCGTTCTTCCAGCTTCTTGGGCTTCTCCTACACAGGTCTGCACACCGGGGTTAGGGAAGGTCCCTGGCTTACGATGATTCGACTCAATGATGTTTTGACTTTAAAAAACTGCAAAAAGGTTGTGTGTTCAGTAGAAACAGGTGAAGCTAAGCTATGATGTTCAGTAGCTTAGGTGTATTAATAAAAGCATTTCGACTTAGGATACTTTCAATTTACGATAGATTTGCTGGGACGAAACCCCATCGTAAGTCGTGGAGCATCTGTGTAAATCTCCAGTTATTCCCTCCCTTCCCCTTCTCTCTGGTCTTCCGTGTGATTTCAGAACCTCTGTGTTGGAGGCCCTCTGGGCTTCTACTGAGCAGTAAGCTGTCGTCTCTGCTGAAGAGCCCTCCTGGAGGGGTCTGGGCTGAGGCCTGCCTGGCTTCATCAATCGATCCTCTTCCATCTGCATTCTGTCTTCCAGAATCTGTTGAAATCTCATTAGCTAACTAACGTCTACCATATTCTTTTCACTACTCTATCTCTTTTTATTCCTTTATTGTTATAGTTTCCTGGGGATTCTGTCACTGAATAAATTCTCTTCCATTTTAAGTTTTACCGCAAATGGGTTAACATAGAGGGGATGCTAAAAGGGCAAGTTTTAGAGATTTTGTCAAAGGCTCTTGGTTCCTTGTCTACAGCCTGGATGCTTACACACCTGCTTTCCTCCTCCCTTCCTGGCCTACCGTTTTTGATTCCTTTGCTGAGAAGATAATTGGATACTTCAGCTTGGCTGTCCTTCATTTATTTTAGGTAAACTGACTCTAAAATGCAGTTCTTGATATAACTTGCTACAGGAAAAGGAGAGAGACAAAAAACACCCTACAGATTTTCCTCCGGGGAAAATTACTAAGTAGAGCACTGGTTCTTACACTCTGGTATGGGGAGCCCCTTAGGAGTCCATTAGATAATACAGGTGGTGCTCAGGCCCAACCCAGCCAAGATCTACTCAACTGAATTTCTAGGGACAACCAGGCTTGTGGGGTGGTGAATGGGAGAGAGTGAATTACAAAATCTCAGGGGCTGGAAAGGGGTGGCAGCTACCATGGGACTGAAAGCTGGGCTTCCGTTGGAAGGAAGGACGTCATGGGCTCCAGAGGAGGGCTGAGGTTTAGAAACAGAGGTAACAAAAGTCACAGCACATGACCATGATGCAAAGTTGCTCGATGCTTTCTGTTACTAGAGGTTCAAAGAAAAGGTCTGTGGACTTAAAAGTCTAGTTTTGTCCATAGAAAAAATACCCAGAAAAAGAAACATTTTATGATTTCAAAGACATAGCAAACATCAATTAAGGAGAAAATACTTACATTCCCCTTTCACTGTCTCCCCTCCTGCACCTACAGAAATCACTTATACTCTGTGAGATGGACCAAGAGCTCTGATTTACTACCACTATCTTTGTACGTGCAGTGCATTTAAGAGAACATCTTGCTTTCTGGAAGCATTTGATAAATGCTTTTGTAATTTTAAAAAATGACATTAATTCTAAGTAGATCACAAACAAACTCGGCAATCTCTCATTATGAGTCTGTCCTCTTGTCCTTGGCAGTATATGATAATGCTAGTCTTATTATTATTTTTTTTTAAAGGATTCTTAATGTTAAGGTTAAAATTTACCATAAACTTCATTGGCTGATTCCTTTGACAGAATAGTATAAAGGGTTTGAGGAATAGCCCTGACCGGTTTGGCTCAGTGGATAGAGCCTGCGGACTGAAGGGTCCCAAGCTTGATTCCAGTCAAGGGCATGTACCTTGGTTGTGGGCACATCCCCATAGGGGGTGTGCAGGAGGGAGCTGATCGATATTTCTCTCTCATCGATGTTTCTAACTCTCTATCCCTCTCCCTTCCTCTCTGTAAAAAATCAATAATAATAATAAAAAAAAGTTTGAGGAGCTGAATTAATTCAGAACAATGAACACATCTGCTTACCTGCTAGCCTTGAATCCTTTCAATTTCTGTACAAAGAATGATTCAAGAACTTCTGCACACTGGTAAAAAGGGGAGTCACTTGGATTGTAGTAACGACAGTTATCAAAAATTTTGGTCATATCTGCCACAAATTCCGTCAGCTTTTCATAATATCGTCTTTGTATTCTTTCTTCCATGGTGGCAAGGTCTTAAAAACACAAAATGTAAAACATTTTCAAAGCTTTAAGGTTATTCCAATGTGAATACTGCTCACAGTTCTGACTCACAAGAAAATATATTTCTGCCCAAACTGACTTACCATTAAGGCTTTAAGCAGTTCTTGAAGAAAATAGGAGCACTTTTTGTTTTTGTTTGGGGGCCTGATGTAAAAATCATGGCTACTGATAAGAAGGCTCTTTTATGTTCAGTTAAGTACAGAGAACAGCTCTTTATTCAATTAGTTTTAAATAACATGATCAATATATATTTAAGTATAATGCATTTTTCACAGGCACACAATTAAGTGTAACTATCATATGTACAAAGAGTAGGGGGAAATCCAGAATTAAGAACAAAATCTCTGTAGTTTTGTAATCCTGGTATGAGTAAACGGCCAATGATCAAAAATTAATCTAGAATCGATTGAAAGAGATACAATTCTAAACTAAATCTCAATGATTATTTTCAAATTTGAAAAAATAAAAGCAATGAGAAAATTTAATCTATCAGACATTTAAAAAAATTATAAAGCTGTGATAATAAAAGGTATGGCACGTTGCAGGATGACACAAACATTAATAGAAGTGAATTCAAAATAGGAACAGACCTAACTGTATTAAGCATAAGAATTTCATGTATGCTGAGGATGTCATTTCAAATAAGCAGAGGAAGGAAGACTACATATATGAAGAGAAAAATTCCACCTCACATTAAAAGCCAAAATAATTCTAGGTGGATAAAAACTTTAGGCCAAAAATTAAAACCATAAAAATTATTAAAAGACAACATTGCAAATGTAATTAATCACTAAATTGTGTATATAAAAATAGTTAAAATGGAAAATTTTATGTTACATTGTTTTAACGCATGCACGCACGTCTTTGACTATATCCATTTATACCGGCAGGGGGAAATGTGCAAACAAGGAGAACTGCAAAGGTGCACCTAACAGCCTGACGAAGTTCCAAGCACGATCTGGGCACATCTATTCTGTGCAGGTTATGGAAAAGTAAAATACTTCACATATCATACCAGGATGTTATCATTTTTGTACTTAACTTCTGGGTACTTACAGCCTGACTAACTTTTTCTTTTCTCTTTTAACTTTATTGATTGATTTTTAGACAAAAGCTATACATTGATTTCTTGTACCCCTTTTATTTATGCATTCACTGGTTGTTTTTTGTATGTGGCCTGACTGGGAATTGAACCTGCAACCTTGGTACATTGGGATGATGCTCTAACCAACTGATTTCAGAGAGAGGAAGAGAGAGGAATAGAGAGATAGAAACATCAACGGGAGAGAAACATCATCAATCAGATGCTCCTGCATGTAGCCTACTGGAGCCCATAACCCAGGCATGTGCCCTGACTGGGAATTGAGCCTATGACCTCTTGGTTAATGCTCAACCACTGAGCCATGACGGCCAGGCTATATTTCTGCCACCCGCTCTTGGTATTTCTAGAGACATTTATGTACCCTTAGAATACATATAATTGTTTACTGCATAAAACCTAGGTATTGTTTTCTCTCTTTTTTTTTATTGTAGACACTATTACAAATGTCCCTATACCCACCCCCCATTTGCACCCCTCGATCCAATATTGTTTTGTAACTTTCATTTTTCTTTCAACAGTATGTCTTGGAGATCTATATTGTCTCTATGTACATACTTACATAAGATGAGGTTTATCTGGACGGTAATAACAAAGAAAAAAGATAACAAAATAGTCTAACGTTTCAAGAAAATAATTTTGGTTAAGTAACTTGAGGTATATTCAATTTACAGAATGTATAAAGCCACTAAAAATCATGTTGTTGAAGATAAATGGCATAGGAACATGTGTATCAGACAGATCATTATATAATCTCAATTTTAACACACACACACCCCAAAATGTAGTGGAATTCAGTGAGGAAAAGATGAAAGGTGTACTTAATCTTTCCTTATTTTTTATTTCCTAAATTTTCTACAATTAACCTGTGTTAATTTTATTTTTTATTTATTTATTTTTTAATATTTCTTCATTGATTTCAGAGAGGAAGGGAGAAAGAGAGAGAGAATCATCAGTGAGGAGAGAATCATTGGTCAGCCGCCTCCTGCATGCACCCCACTGAGGATTGAACCCGCAACCCAGGCATGTGCCCTTGGCTGGAATCAAACCTGGGACCCTTCAGCAGGCTGATGCTCTATCCACTGAGCCAAGCCAGCCAGGGCAACCTGTGTTAATTTTAGAAGTAGAATTATTTACCTACCAATCTATCTAAAGCAGATTATACAAATCTGAAACACATGCAAGGATTCAAGGATTAACTTCTACCTTCAACTTCAGGAGAAGTGAGGTAACAATTATTTATATTGTTTTCTTAAAAAAATACTTTCACTAAGCCTTCACTTATTTCTCCTTCATGTTTCCCTCTTTAAAAAGTTGTCACCAGCCTGCCAGTGGCTCAGTGTCAACCCATGAACCAAGGAGGTCATTGGTTCAATTCCAGGGGGGGCAATTGATGTTTCTATCTCTATCTCTTTCCCTTCTTCTCCCTCTAAAATCAATAAAAACATATTAAAAAAAAAAAGTTGTCACCAAACACAAATCCTTCTAATTAAAAAAATATTTTTAAAACTAAGATATAGTTGACATATAACACTATTAGTTTTAGGTGTAGAGCATAATGATTTGATATACATATAAACTGCACAATGATCACCGCAATCAGTTTAGTTAACATCCACCATCACACAGCTACAGATTTTTTTTCTTGTGATGACAGCTTTTAAGATGTATAAAATGCTTAGCTGGCTTTGGAATACTTTTTTTCATCAGCTGGATGAAGCTACTACCCCTTTGGCAGTTTTGTAAGCTGCCAAATGAAATTTTAATTTTTATAATATTTCTGTTGATACACTATCTATATATATACAAAAGCCTAAGAGACCATTACAACCGAACTACCAGAACAACCGGTCAACCAGTCACTATGACATGCACGGACCACCAGGGGACAGACGCTCAATGCAGGAGCTACTCCCTGGTGGTCAGTGTGCTCCCACAGCCACCCTCCTGCCACCCCCCCCCCCCTGCCGATAGACCTCGATCGCCGGCCAGGCTGAGTGACCCCACCTGTGCACTAATTTGTGCACCAGGCCTCTAGTTTTTAATATAATCACTGGAGCTTTTCTTCTTAATATAATCACTTGTAGCTGTAATTTATTAACTCCCCCACCCCTGAAATGAGGCTATTTTCTCTTTGATCTCCACTGTGTGTCCATCAAATAGTTCTCCTTCAGGAAAAGATGAGGAAGAGGAGACAGGATGAGAGGCTCAGACAGACCCAACCCATTCATTCTTTTCCATAGCTGAATAATACTCTACATATATGTCATCTGATTTGGCTACTCCTTTACTAAGGGCTATTTATCTCATTTCCAGTATTTTTGCAATTATAAACACTGTATGATGAACATCATACTTGTGCACATGCAAATCCTAAGAAATCAAACTGCTGGCTCCAAGGGTATGCACACTTAAATATTTAATATATATTAGTAATTTATTCTACAAGTTACCATACCAATTTATACTCTTATCAAGATTGCTCAACATATCCTCATGATATATTAATTTTATGGGTAAGAAATGAAATATCTACTGAGACTTGAAAAATAATTCCATATTCCACTCAAGTACTTACCCATAGGCTCTTTAATAACACCATAATAATCTGGTGCATCATTAGGATCCACTGGTTCCAGGAAGGGCCAGGCCATCTTATGGGCCTACAAGGAAAAAAAGGGCCATTCTTATTGTCTCCACTTAAATTTCCCATTGGAATTACTGCATAAATCAATGCTTAAAATCCAAAAGTTTTAAACTGGATAGATAATATTGTTTATAATTCTGCTCTAGTCCAAATTATCTCAGATGGGCATACTCTATAATAATGGCTTTCAAAGAGTGATCTGCGGACCTTGGCATGAGGGGACAGGGTTTAGGAGTAAAGAAAGTTGGCATGATGACTTGCCAACTGAATGATGCCGGCACTGTAATCATACCCATAAAAGAGGGGATGGGGTGGGTTCAACGTGTGGAATGAAGTCCTGGCTGGGTAGCTCAGTTGGTTCGAGCGTTGACCCAATACACCGTGGTTGAAGGTGTAATCCCAGGAAGGGCACATACAATTATCAACCAATGGCCCGGCTAGTGTGGCTCAGCGTTTGAGTGTTGACCCATGAACCAAGAGGTTGCTCGTTTGATTCCCAGTCAGGGCACAGGCCTGGGGTTTGTGAGCTCGATCCCCAGTGGAGGGCATGCAGGAGGCAGCTGATCAGTGATGTTTCTCTCATTGATGTTTCTATTCTTCTCCCTCCTCTCTCCCTAAAAATCAATAAAAATATATTTAAAAGAACCAACCAATGAATTATCAATAAGTGGAACAACAAATCTATGTCTCTCCCTTTCTCTTCTTTCCCCGCTCTTGCTAAAACCAATAAATTTAATTTATAAGAAGGCGAAGTGTGAAATGGTCAGCACTGCTGGCTAATGTGGCTAAATGAGGTGGCAGAGATGTGATGTTAAATAACATTTGACCCCGGGCTGAGACTATTGTTCTCCTTTCAGTTCTTCCCATTCTCCTGCCTCTGATTACAACAGAGAGAGTGTCAGTCTAACACTGATGTCTTGAATACATCTCTAGCATTTGCTAATCTTGTAAGCCTTCCCATCTCCTTTTGATTTTTAATAAGGGGAGGGAAAACTTTGGCTCAAAACCTTACATAAGCATTTGTATCTCACCAGGATTTAATCAGACTGTTTTTCAATCTATGATGGTGGGATGAAGTTTTCTTTTTTTTTTTGATTAAGTTTTCTTTAAAAATAAAATTTAGGTTAAAAAGTGAGTCATCTTAGCCCTAGCCAGTTTTGCTCAGTGGATAGAGTGTCGGCCTGTGGACCGAAGGGTCCCGGGTTTGATTCCAGTCAAGGGCACGTACCTCGTTTGCAGGTTCCTCCCTGGCCCGGGCTCATGCAAGAGGCAACCAATCGATGCGTTTCTCTCACATGGATATTTCTGTTTTTCCCTCACTCTCTAAAAATCAACAGAAAAATATCCTCAGGTGAGGATTAAAAAAAAAAAAAAGTATCTCATTAAAAAAAAAAAGTGAGTCATTTTTAAATACAAGTGTTGGTAAAGAGCAGCTGAGCTATTGTGTGGCTATGGAAACCTCATGACATTGGCATGTGAAGGACTGAAGATTGTAGAGCACTTGACTAGACTGGCTGGGAGTCAGTGAATAGTCAGGTAGTATAAGATTGGCAAGTTCAAACTCTAGGAGTGTTTCCAAAGTCACGCTGGTAGATTTCATCTTCAAACGTGGCACACAGAGTGGTTTCTCACCTGTAGAGAACGCAGCACCCTCTTCAAACCCTCATAATCTTTCTCTGTTAGTGGCGTGAGCACTGTCATGGCATCCTCTGTCGACTGGCACTGTGGACAGACATACTCGTCAATGAGCTCTGCCTCACTCTGCAAGATGCCAACGCAGCGCCCATGGTACCAATTCTGACACCGATCACAGCCAATATAAAATCTGCAAGATCCGAAATGGAAATGTGAGTTCAAAACAGATGGGCTCAAATTACTTATAATTTATTTTAAAAAGTAATAATGCATGCATCTGAAAATACTCTAACCCTAGGATATAAAGATTTAGTATTATAATTGTTTTAATAGTTTTGAAGATTGACATTCCTATGTGTTAATCTAGTATTTCTGGTGTTAAAAACAAGCATTAAAAATTTATTAAGGACACTGTATAATATTAGAGAACCAATACGAAGAAAAATGTAAAACATTTTCATTGTCTTTAAAGCTCAAAACAAAATAAAGCCAAAAATCTTTCGACAAATACCATATCAAATGGGAAGCTGATATTGGCCACCCAACTGGGAGTTCAAAATCCTGGAAGCTAAAAACAGAGTCTCAGAGCTTGTATCCAAATTAGTATTTTTCTAACCCACAAAAAAGCGCCTTTCAAACACTGATGAAGTCCAAACAAGGCAGGCTATTTTAATCTCATTAATTTCTGTTACATATTGAAGAATCAAATCTACCATTAAACCATATTTCTCCCAATAAATCTCAAACATTCACTAAGAAGCAACGTAAATTTTGAAGGGGAGGTAAAGAGGGAAGAAGAGAAAAAAAATGGAAAGGAATTTGTAATGTAAGTGTATAATATATGCAGAAAATATCTTGCTTTTCATTTTAAAATAAATAAGTAATCAGACAGAGCAATTTGGCTTCCTAAATTATTAAATATGATGCTCTTATCAGAACTCACTGTGACTCATCATAAGGTGTTCTGCAGATACAGTACAATTCCTCACTGCTGCCCTCTTGTGCCCGTTTACAATCATTACAGATGTACACATCCATTTTCTTAGCCTCCTTTTCTGTGATGCCAACACATTCTCCATGATACCAGTTAGTACAAAGATCACAGCCAATATAGAACCTAAAAGTATTCACAATGAAAATGACAATGTGATTGTCATTTTGAGCTGCATGGTACTTAAATCTGTCTTCCCTGCCCTGATTCACTTTCTTACAGGATAACTTTCTGTAATGTGTCAGCTAAACATCCTGAATCCGACCATTCTACCCCTGGCAAACTACAGCATCTGACTGTATCAAGTGTGAAAACATAAAGTCACTCACATCAATTTCAACAAATACACTGTTTAGTGAAATATGAGTCTTTAAAAACATACTGGAATTTGAAAAAATAAAGAACACACTGATGGTAATGTCTGCCTCTTAATGAATGTGTGTAAAACTGTAACAGGCACAAAAACCAAAGCCAAAGAATCAAAGACTTACATCTGTCAAACCTATGCCACAGAAGCCATTTCAAAATCAGGGCTATTTCTTAGATAGGTTTGAAAATGTATCTCACAATTTAAATTTGAAAACAAAGCAAAGCGCAAACACCAAATAGAAGTTACACTACAAGAACATGCAGGTCAGCCAGGTGTGAAAGATAAATGGTCAAAAAATGATATGAAGAAGAAAACTAAGAAAGGTACATGTAGTAATTCAATTTCTACCAAATAAATGTTGGAATTTAATCTAGTTGTGACAGACTATGGCAGGGGCCAGTTTTTCAGCCAATACAATGTGTGAGACAATGTGGAGTGCCAGGTTAATTAACTCTAAGAAATTGCTTCAATAAGAAACCGGGGTACACGGTGCAGAGTGTAAGGACAGTTATCCAAAACAGTATTTGGCAAAGTGGGGCTGTGTGGGTGTTTAACGGCTGAGTGAGGGCTAATCACATACAGGGTTATCAAGGCTTCTGAAAATAAGGTCCCAAATGACAAAATGAAAAGTGTCTCTATGACAAACACGTGTATATACAAGTGTTGACAGGCACTGGGTAGGAAACCTCATATCGAAGTCATAGGTAGAATTAGTGTGGATCACAAGGAACCAGATTGGCCTTGCTGATACCATTGGTTCTAGCAAGGGATTTCTTGGTCAATTCAGAAATAGTAGTTGTACTCAAGCTTCAAACTTTATGAAAGTTAAGGAATAATACATGGTTGTGTGGTTTATCCTATTGCCACTAACTTTATTCTTTTGGAATTATGACTTCCGCAGGATTCTCACAGCCACAGGTGGGGCCACCAAGGTGTTTTCGTGTTGCCTTCACCACATGGTGGGCTATGTTCTGGAAATAAGCTCAGGACTTGTATTTCAGGTTTTAGTCACTCTCACTAGATTTCCAAACCAACCTAGTTTGATACGAAAGATTACAAAATATTCCTTAAAAAACACTAACTCATCCAAACTCAAACAGGAAGTGAATGAACCTGGTATACTGAAATGTTAATGACAAACTGAAAAATATGAATATACACAAAATAATGAGGCAATCTCAATACAATGAGCACATGTACACGTGTGCCTCATTTTATGCAACTTGGATATTACATAAAATACATTTCTGTGATCTTAATATTTTAAGTAGGCCAAAGAAGACTGTTATTTAAAGAAATTCCATAAGCAGATCTTTTTGTAAATCATATTCTGTTTTATTCTACAAATCATTCAGTATATTTTGCTTAAAGGGAGGCACACTTGTATTAGACTAAGGGAAAAATCAGTTAATAGGGCTCCACTTTTTACATTATTATAAATTCCAGTAAAGTAAGACAATGAAAAGTGAAGATGCCTAAACTGATCTGTGTTTAATTCAACACACAGCTAAGTTTACCGACAGAAACTTTTAATCTAGCACTTGCAGATTATAATTTAAATAGCACCACCAAAGCAGCTTCAAGGTTGCAATTTAAACATCATTAAAGAGAGAATTTTATTTTAGAAATGGATTAGGCATCCACTTAAAGTAGACATTAAGCATTCCTAATTCTAAATGATCATATTTTTTAGCACAATCAAACTTTTCAGTACTATAAAATAATCTTGTGGTTAATTTTGGCTTTTAAAAGCTGGCCTACATTTAGTTGTTCAAAATGGAAGCTAAATACTTAGTTAAAAGACAATGATTAAAAAAATAAAAGTACATTTATAGATCAGCATCTCTAAAATCTCGTATATATTACCAAATACAAGTCACAACTGTCAAAAACAGCTTCCAGCTGCCATGCTTATTCAATTTTTGAGTGTCTTAATTGAGGAATGGGTAAAAAGGAACACTTTTTTTATTTCTCTGACTTTTTCCCCAATAAGCAAGTGGGAACTTTGACAAAAATAATACTGTTACACCATCCCAATATAAAAACACAGAGAATTGCTTAAAATTAAACCACAAAAAACCGAAGGCACTCAGACTTGACCCCTCCTGCACCATTCAGATTCACACAGTCCCTAGAATCTGAGGTATCGGGTCGTGAACAGATTCTAGAAAGGACGCTCTGGCTCTGGCAGCAATAACACACACCTCCTCCTCAGACAGCACTACTGACTGATTTGGAGCTAATCCAGAGAGAAGAGGGGAAAGCCAAGGAGCAACAGAAAGCTTGTTTTTGACAGAAAAAGAATATGAAGGACAAACACGAATCATGAACACGGGAAATAAACTTTTATTTGCTAGTGTCAAAGTTAAGAATATCAGATGCAAGATCAGAGATAAGACACTATTACCCTTACTTTTAACTATTTTCCTCTATGTTGCTACCAATATACTAATTTCCTTCAAAACTGGAAGATTAACGGCTAACCTTTAAGAAAATAAACTAGAGCTCAAAAGGATCTACTCACTTAGATTCATCGTAAGGCGTTTTACAGATACAATAAAGCTTTGTGTCCTTCTTAGTTTCCTTTGAGGTAGTAGAAATCATTTTCTTCTTCTTGGACTTGGAGCTCGAGTCTCTTTCCTCTTCTCGCTTCCTCTTCTGAGAAGCTGCAGACAGCGTGGCCGAGGCTGTGGCTGTGGCTGTGGCCTGTGGCCCCGAGTGCTGCGGGGGAGGTGGAGGTGGAGGTGGAGGCGAAGGCGGAGGGGCTGGAGGCGCAGGAGGTGCTGCAGGGGGAGTGGTAGCTGCTGCAGTGGCCTGCACCATTTCTTTTTCTTTCTTAATTTTCAGGTCTCTCTTGAGCTCTTCCTATTGTCAATTAAAGACAATACAAGACTATCATTTGACTTATGTAAATGCACAAACTGGCCAGAGGATGTTACATTACCCCCCTTGTCCCAATAGCTCCACAGTTGAACCTAACGTGAGGGAGTTGCAATAATTCCAAACACCCATGTTTGTACTATACCTTAAACCCAGTTATAACAACTAGAAATGGAAGATGAAGTAGCAACTAGAGAGCTATTATCCTCAAAGGAGCTCTGACAGAACGATGCACAAGTGTCTAACAAGGACATCCCCTCCCCGCTGGCCCGGAATGCCCTGGTTATTTCAGTCACGGCTCAGAATGTGATTTCCAGTGTCCTCACCCACTGGCTGCTTTCTTCTGGCCACTCTTCTTCTGTTCCTTAGAGTGAGAATGAACATGAATTGATACTCAAACTGACCAGCCCAAAGCAGAATGAGACAGGCTTGCCTCGTTTCTTATGCATCTATGTCTAGAATTTAAGGCTGCAGGAAGAGCATTTTCTTATTACAGATTTTCCCATAAGTTAAAATCCTTTTTTTTTTTCATGTGAAATACTTTACAAGCATACCTCTGCTACCCAGTGTAACAGCTTAGTCTTAGAAAAACCACTGGGACTGGTATCCATGAACAAACTTGGTGTAAATAAAATATAGTTATGACTGAGCCTTTAAGCATCACAAATATTCTAACAAATAAACCTGAATGGTCTTGATTTAATAAACCTATTTTCTCCATGTAATCTAGATAGTTTTGTAAATGAGAAGATAAGCTCTGTGGCTATTCAACAGCCCTTCTCTATTTAAAAAGAAAGTGAACTTTTTCCTAGGGATGAAAGTAAATCTTTCATTAGAAGTTTCATTTTAATAACATGGTTTATAAAATATAACAAGATGACTGCAGGAAAATCAAGATCGTTAAGACTGTGTAGTGGGTACACCTTGATTCCCCCATCAAGAACATACTAATGAGCCCTGGCCAGTTTGGCTTAGTGGATAGAGCGTCGGCCTGTAGACTGAGAGGTCACGGGTTCGATCCTGGTCAAGGGCACAGGCCCAGGTTGGGAGCTCGATCCCGAGGGGAAGGCATGCAGGAGGTAGCCTATCAATAATTCTCTCTCACTGCTGATGTTTCTCTCTCTCTCCCCCCCACTCTCTCTTCCTCTCTGAAACCAATAAAATGTATTATAAAAAAAAAAAACTGAAAAGACATAGCTATGCTTGAATACAATATAAACGTCTCTATGGAACAGAAACACAAAACTATGAACAGGGCTAGAACTGCAGGCCTATTGGGCTCCAGATTTGGAAGTAAGAAGTGGTAACCCACAACAGTAACAGGAAGAAAGGGACTCAAGCTTCCTGTGAGGTAGATAACGAGCAGGCTCCCTCTTTGATATTAAGTGTTGGCTCGGCTACAATGGACTTTAAGAGGAAACAAAACCAAACCCTTATCACTTAAAATACCAAATACAAAACCAAATGAAAACATGTAATGTGAAAAAAGACTACCAACAAAATCAATAACCAAATCTGCATTCACTCCATATGGAATTAATTTTATAGGACAATGACAAAAAGTTTATAATACATGTGTTTGAGAATTTCAGAGGCAAATGAAGATATAAAGTTCTATTCAAAAATGAGTAAATTACTTTATCAAAAAGACAAGCAGAGCCAAAACCAGTTTGGCTCAGTGGATAGAGCATCAGCCTGCGGACTGAAAGGTCCCAGGTTCGATTCCGGTCAAGGGCATGTACCTTGGTTGCGGGCACATCCCCAGTAGGAGGTGTACAGGAGACAGCTGATCGATGTTTCTCTCTCATCAATGTTTCTAACTTTCTATCTCTCTTCCTTCCTCTCTGTAAAAAAATCAATATATTAAAAAAAAAAAAAAAAAAGACAAGCAGAGGGGAATGAAGGAGGGATGAAAAGGTGGAACACAGGACATTTTTAAGGCAGAGAAACTATTCTGTATGATGCTGTAATGACATGCTTCTGTATTTTGTAAGATGTCCTTCACAGCAAATTATCTTAGCAATAAGTTCTAGTTAAAATAATGCTGATTATTTTCTTAATGTATGATTTTTCTGCATTAGATAATACAAAAAGAACACCATTAACTGTACAAAATATTTATAACAGTAGTAACATCTTTAAATGGCTGCACTGTATAGTAGTGAATGCAGAAAAACGTTCAGTATTATGTTGTCTCCAGTGTGACTGTTTTATATATAATGCGCTTATATGTATACAAATATTATAAACAAGGTATATTCTAAAATTACTTTAAAATGGTAATCTTTGGCCCTAGGCAGTTTGGCTCAGTGGATAGAGCATCAGCCTGCTGACTGAAGGGTTCCAGGTTCAATTCCAGTCAAGGGCACATGCTTCGTTTGTCTGCTCGATCCCCAGTTGGGGGCGTGCAGGAGGTAGCTGGTCAATGATTCTCTCTCATCATTGATGTTTCTTTCTCTCTCCCCCATCCCTTCCTCTCTGAAATCAATAAAAATATATTTAAAATTCATTAAAATAAATAAACAAACAATAAAAATGGTAATCTTTGCCTAGCTCAGTGGTCGGCAAACTGCGGCTCGCGAACCGCAGTTTGCCACTCTGTTGACTAGTGAGTTTGCCGACCACTGGCCTAGCTGGTGTGGCTCAGTGGTCCTATGAACCAGGAAATCACGGTCTGATTCCGGTCAAGGCACTGCCAGGGTCGCGAGCTTGATCCCCAGTAGGAGGCGTGCAGGAGGCAGCTGATCAACGATTCTCATCATTAATGTTTCTCTGCCTCTCTCCCTCTCCTCTCCTTTCTCTGAAATCAATAAAAACACATTAAAAAAATAAAACGGTAATCTTTGGGCAGTATAAACTTACATATAATTTTTACTTGTTGGATAAAGGTAATTGCTTTGAAAGACATTTATATGTATGTTTGTATGTTTGTTCGTTCATTCATTCATTCCTTTATAAAGGATACAGATGACAAATATTTCCCTACCTTGTGCAGAATAGGGAGCAGGAGCAGTATGTGAAACACCCAAATGTTAAATAAATATTTGTTGAATGAGCTGAATGGATACATCACTCTATAAATACTATTCTGCAACCCACATTTTCATTTAAATATTTATGAGGATTTCCCCAAAGAATTAAAAACAAAACAGCACTAATCCTACACTGACCATTGTGAGGACACTCCAAAACACATTTAATCCAGTGATTCTCAACTGAGGGTGGTAATGGTACCTCTGGGGGTGTTTGAGTATGTATGGAGAGGGAACAAGGTCACTCTCTTGCTGGTTGCAATGAAGGGAAAGCTACTAGCATTTGGAACCCAGTGCTAAACTCCCTACTGAGTGTCAAAAACGGGCCTGTTGAAAGGGCCCAAAGTGCTCCTGTTGAGAAACAATCTCTTTGTGGACTTAGGGCTGATTCCAGATTATTATTATGGTTAATATTCATTATGTTCTTCCTCGTGTATCTTGCCTAGTTGTTTCTCAGATGGTTCTAAAAGTAAAATTATGGTTCAAAGAGTATTCATATTTTAGTCATTTTATACATACCAATGAAATGTTCACTAGACATACATGGTATTTTCTCTAGAAAAACAGTATTTTCATTATTAGGTTGAATATCATTTTGCTTATTGATATTTGACAGATTTGAAATCTGCTTATTTTTGTGTCTTAAAAATCTTCTATTAGAGTTTTTTTTTAATTTCAGCTTTACTGAGGTGTAACTTACAAAATCATAAAATATTTAAAGTGTACATTGTAGTATTTTGATTTACATGTATATTGTGAAAGAATTTCCCTTATATAGTTAACTAGTGCTATCTTTTTCTTATTGACTTGAGAGCTCTTTAAATTTTAGGAATCTAATTCTGACATAAATGTCACAATTTCCCCCCCCCCGGTTATCTGTTTTCCAATGCTGTTTATGGTATTTCCCCACCCAAATAAAATTTTTCTATGTCATCAAATCTATCTTGCTCCTTGTGGTATTTGAAATCTGAAAAGCTTAGGAGTGATTTTTCCTATGCTGAGATTACAAAAAATGACAATCATATTTTATTCAATTATTTTTGTGATTTCCATTTTTACACTAAAAATTAGATCTATAAAATATATCTTAATTTAAAGTGGGAGGTGGTATATTATATATTCTGTTGCTCCTGTGAGTTGGCTCTTTTGCTTATTACATCTCAACAATGGTTGTAATCATGATATTTACTGAGTACCTTACTGAATTCTCTCATAAATTTTAATTCTTTTTCTTTTTTGGGGTTTTGAGATAATAATCATATCATACACAATAACAACTTTATCTTCTTTTTTCTTTTCTTGGCTTAACATATTAGCTAGAATTTCCAGAGATGCTGAAATAATAATGCTGATTTTTGGCACTGTCATCTGGTTTCTGACATTAGTGGGAAGAGCTCCAATGTCAGAGTTATGTTGATTTTTTGGCTGATCATTATTTTAATATTTCTCACCTTAAAATATAAAGGCACTTTTGATGCTTTATATAGACTATTTTTCTTTTAAAAAGCTGCTTAGATATGTATGAATAGATGTTTTCTTTCATTTTTCAATAAATTCCCCAAGTAAGCAGAGAATTTGCAATGCCTGGTAGATCAGTTTACAAATCACGGAAGAAATATGGTCTTATTTAATGGGAACACTTCATTTTTCATTCTTTCAACATTATTTCACAGTTTTTCTGTCTACCTCTCTCGTGAAACTTGGCTCCTGATAACTTCTGGCAAGACAGTGTCACAGAGAATAAAAACTATTCCCAAGAGACTTCTCAAATGTTTTAGTCAACAGACTAACCTCTTAAAGTGCCTGGTTTAGAGATTACAATATACATTTAGATATAAAAATCTCTAAGACATGCCCCACAGCTTTTTATTGAATATACAAAACTATAAATTTTAGAAAACTAGATAAAATTTTAAGCTTAACCAAAATTTCAAGAGAGGAAAGAATAAAAGTAATGTTAAAAACTGGACAGAGAAGGAAAGGAAATGCCTTCTTACCTGCACCTCAATTTGTAGGTCTTTGTCCAAGAGAGCTCTCTTTTTCAGTATTTCTGCTTTGAGCTGCTCTTTGTGTTTGAAGAGCAGTGCGGAGAGCTTGGTAGCATTCTGCTTGCTACGTTTCTGTTCCACACTCTCTTCGCGCTTTCGTTTTTTCGCTGCTTGTTTTTCTTCTTTATCTATCTTATCCAAAATATACTTCATCACCTGGTTACAGACAATCATTCTAGAGAGAAATACACAACCTATGTAATGCTGGGCATTTCATTCTGAAAGGCTTAAGACAAGATTTTTGATGTCTCTACAGGTGATACACAAACTCTGAGTAATTAGAAAGCTTCAAAGAGTGATTCAAATAGGCAATGAGAACCTATTAGTGCCAGGGGTTCTTACTGAATTAACTTCAGTCAAGATTAGAAACTATAAACTCAGGCCTAACCATTTTGGCTCTGTGGATAGAGCATTGGCCTGAGGATTGAAAGGTTGCTGGTTCAATTCCAGTGAAGGGCACATGCCTTGGTTGCAGCCTCCACCCCTAGCCCTGGTGGGGGTGAGTGTGGGAGGCAACCAATCGATGTGTCTCTCTCACACTGATGCTTCTTTCTCTCTGTCGCTGCCCTCCCTTCCACTCTCTCTAAAAAGCAATGGAAAAAATATTCTCGGATGAGGATTAACAAAAACAAACACAAAACAAACAAGCAAAAAAACTATAAATTCAGAACCTGTGTGTCCAGATACAAAAGAGAAGAGACTGACATACAATGAAACCCTATTACCATCTCTTCCTACCTTTGATTCTCCTCTCTTTCAGCGGGAGTCATGGTCTTTTTCTGTTTTAAATGTTCTATTACAGCATTATGCTTCATCACCACCTTCAGGACAGAAAAAAAAATCCAAAAGTGCATATTTTATAATGACTACAAGTCGGTACATAGGTAATAATAGAAATCTGAGCGCAACTATGTGTTTCCCAAAGAAACTAAGAATTTTCTATCATAATACTACAAATAAAATCAGAGCTATATGGTCTGGATGCTTACCATGTACCAGGCCCTGTGCTAAGGTAAGCACTTGACATTGTCTCATTTATTCCTCATAACATGGAAAGGTAGAATAATTTTACAAAGAGATCCCGAGACAAAATAAGGTATATGGCTATAATTCTAGCCCAGCAATCATTTTCCAAAGGCCATATTTTTTAACATTATGCTCTTTCCAGGCATCAATTTTAAAGATTCCTCCCACCTCCATCCCACAGATGGGCTAAAGAGATTAGAGTAAAGGCAGGTATTGTGATACATAATTCTCAATTTATAAACTATACAGTACTAAGAGCTGGGTGATAATGCATTTAAACATTACATATGATGTCAATTTTATTATTACCACAGATTTTTAAAATCTGTTGTTTAAAAAGTGCTTCTCTTTTAATGATATAATCATCAAAGTTGCTAAGAGACTAGATATTAAATATTTCAACCACTAAAATGAAGCAATTACGTGACATGATAGAGGTGCTTATGTTACAACAGCAATATTACAATATGTAAATATTATCAAATCAACAGGTTATACACCTTAAACTTCCACAATGCTATACGCCAAATATATTGCAATGAAAAAATAAAAGTGCTTCTACATACATGACCTCAGTTAATCATTACAATGATCTTGGGTGGCTGGAAAGAGGGAATTTTAGTAAGGATATAGCTCAGAGGAGATAAGTGAGTTTCAGGGGCTGTGAATGGGAGACCCAGGAACAGAATGCAAGTCTCATGACATGGGAACACTTGAAATCCACACTAGTACCAGGCAGTGCGTGCTGTAGATATAAAGAAAAATTTTTCCAGTAATGCTACAAGATGTTATAATGTGACTTCATTTTAAGTAGAATAATTCTTACTCATCTAAGTTGCCTTACTTCACTAAGATGCTATTGCATAATGCCACTTTATATGTAAGCTATGGAATCATAGTAGTTAAAATTTACAAAGGTGTGGCTAGAAATGCAAATGAGTGAAATTGGTCTATAATTTGCTTGGTCTACATGAACATGCAAACTAAGGGATGACAACCATAAACAACTTCAAACAATTGCTATGACACCTGAAGTGGCTTTAAAATTTCAGTTACACCTTCCAGTTCTGTAATAATGATACTTCAACTCCTAACTCCATTCTTCCCATCTCAGTTCTCCCAAAATGCTGGTAGTTTTTCTAATAAGCACTGACTACTGCCAACAAAAAAGTTCCAAACCATAGTAGTAATTCAAGATTTTGGTCACACCAATATTGCTTCTAAATTCAAACATCAGTGAATTTGTCTCATTTAGGAAACCTAACACAACCAAACACTAAGTCTAACGCACAGCACAATAATTCAAACTACTGAACATGCTGCTTTTACTTAATAACTTTACCTGTTTCTGAATGATTTCACTTTGATTAGATGCTTGGAGGGTGTGTTCCCGCTTAATCTCTATCTGTTGCTGTTTCTTCTTTTGCTGCTGATCCCTGAGTTGCTGAACCCTTTGCAACTGCTCTTGCACACTGGCTGCCTGCACTGTAACCACATTCTGAATCTGGTGAGTCTGCACAGGACTGCTTTGCTGAATTTGAATAGGTAACTGGAGTTTGATTTGCTGGGGCACAACCCCTTGCTGAGCCTGTATCTGAGCCACAACCTGCGACTGGATCTGAGAGAGAACCTGGACTTGTTGTTGCAACTGAGGCACAGCAATGACTTGGGGCTGTGGCTGCTGTATTTGTAGCTGAGGACAGGATGGGGATGAAACAGTAACTTGACTTAACGTTTGTCCCGATGAAAGAGTTTGAGGTGAAGACTGTACCTGGGGTTGTGATTGTGGCTGGCCCTGGGAAGGTATCGGAAGAGATGTATGTGGCTGAATTGGAATCGGTTGTGAAGTTGTAGTCTGAACCTGGGATTGCTGTCCAGGAGACACCTGGGATGGAGGTGATGGACGTATTCGAGTCTGTGGTGGACTTTGGACGCGAGCAGGTGGCTGTCCTTGGACATTACTTTGAGGCTGACACTGTACTGCAACTTGGGGTTTGGATGACTGAGTTTGGGTGGGTTGTGCTTCCAAAGAGACATGGGATGCAACAGTTGCTTGGGTCTGAACTTCAGGCTGAGTCTGAACTTCAGGCTGAGCTGGGGACTGGGGCTGAGTTTGGGGTTGAGGCTGAGCTGAAGGCTGAGCAGTCTGTGGCTGGGAATCTGGAGGACTCACACTTGATGACTGAGCTGGTGGCAGGGATTTGGCTTGTTGCACCTGTGTTGAGGGTGACAATTTACTCTGTCTTTGTTCACCTGTACCTGTGAAAAAGAAAGACCAAATAATTATATTACTCTAGAACAGCGGTCGCCAACCTTTTGGACCGCGTGGACCACCAGTTGGTGATAGATGCTCTAGAATATAAGACCAAGGTTAAAGAATTTGAAGGATTTTCTAAAGGTGAAAATTCTGAATTTCAGTATAGAAGAAGAATGCCTTAGAAAGGCTCCATTGAGACACACTTGGGTTAGAGCTCTTTTAAATTGGGGAGAATGGGCCCTATCTGATAGCCACCCTCTGCACACTTTGCTGACTCCCCGCCCAGAAAGCTCACTTCCAAAGTGAGGTGCAGTCTCTGGAAATCAGCCAGGTCTTTTGGCCCAGGCGAATGCTAACCACTATTTTTTTCCTAAGCGTGGTGGCAGTTAATGATGGCTACTTGCAGAAGGAAAACAAAGTGGCTTTGGACCTGCAGCTCTCACTTGTAGGTTATGAGCTGGATATATCCACCTGCCCGGAGATTAACTCCATTATGTAATCAGTGCCCATAAGGCTTGGAAAGGAATGTGGGCATAGTTAGCATGATATCCAGACCCTCACCTCCCTTTCTACATATTCTGAGGGGTGAAGGTGACAGAGTCTGCAATAAAAGATCTTGTGAGGCTGACCAATCAACTCGTAAGCTTACTGGCTTGTGGTTTATTCTCCCAAAGATAAGCACTGGTCGCCTGCCCGCACTGTTAGCCCAGCAACGTGTGGTAATAACACAGTACGCCTGATAACCCCCAGTTCTACCTGCTGCTGTGGTGGAAACAGTGGTGGTAGTGCTGGTGCTGGCTGCTGTGGCTGTTGTTGCCAATGGGGTGAAGAGGAACCGCTGAACAGTACCATTTGGCATCGCAGCTTGCATCAGCTGCTGTCCTGGACCTGGAAGTATAGTCACCCCTTGAGGTATCAACTGCAACTGACCAGTAGTTTGACCTTGTCCTTGAATTACTACTGTCAAACCTTGATTGCCACCCTATGGAAAAAACACACATGTAAATAGTATTTAAAGCATCAATCTGTAAGTATACCTTTTTAATATTAAAAAGATCCTATACTATAATGAAAATATGTAGTATTTAAATGTCTACTGAAAGGCACCAGAAGGAATTCAGATAAGCTAAAATAAAAATATTTATTTAAAAGGACTGAAGTTGCCTGGACAGAGTGACTCACTTGGTTAAGCAGCGTCCTGTGCAACGAAAGGTTGCCAATTCAATTCCCAGTCAGGCAACATGCCTGGGTTGTGGGTTCGATCCCTGGTTGGGGGCACGTACGGAAGGCAACCAATCGATATTTCTCTCATGTCAATGTTTCTCTCTCTCTCCCTCCCTCCCTATATAAGCAGGTCTCGGCTGAAGATTAACCAATCAAAAACACTGATGCCGTTTATTAGAAAAACCATGAATTAACAATCTGAGTTCCAAATGGATAGCCAGAAGATGCTGGTCAAGGGCATGTACCCCAGTGACAGGCTCGATCCCCGGCCCTAGTCAGGGTGCATGCCAGAAGCAACCAATCAGTGTGACTCACATCAATGTTTCTCACTCTCCTTCTCTCTCCCCCTCCATTCCTCCCTCCTACTCTCTCTAAAAATCAATGGAAAAAATATCCTTGGGTGAGGATTAACCACAACAACAAAAATGGCAAGCTACCATTTCTTAAAATAAGTATATTCTTTAGTTACTGAAAATAAGTACATTCTTTTAAACTTACAGGGATAAATATGATCATCTCTGAAGTTAAAATGAAGTCACGTTACTTACGTGGCCCTGTGTTAACTGAGTGAGTTGAGCCATGGTAAGCTTCACCTGTCCTTGTTGGGGGCGAGGGGATGGTGAGGTTGAAGACGGCAGATTTGCAGTGGATGTTCCTGAAGTTAACCCTTTCTGCCCAGGTGCTGAGGAAACTGCATTAGGGGCAGAGATTGCAGTAGAAACAGGCTGCCCTCTGATGATCTGAGTCACCACTTGTTGAGGAGTACCTAGGCAAATAGCAAAACATCACCAATACTTGTATGTCCTTTCCAGCACTTCTAATTGAAATAGTTCAACACTTCAGATGAATGTATTCTTTTCAGTTTCCAAAAAAGACTTCTGGGATGCTGACAGCTCAAGCATGCATTCAGACATATATCCAAGCCCAAAAGGATACACCTTGTCAGTGAGCGTGTTTTCAATCACATCACTGACAACCATTCTTCAGTTTTTGCTATCTCTAGTATAGTGAATATTCTTCCTGCGTGTCCAAAGCCAAAATGGTAATAGGGAGGACAGAGAAAAATACGTAAGATTTGACATTTATAAGCCTGCCTTTCCTTAGGAATATAACATTAAAAATAATTTAATATAAAATTCATATGAATTTTAAACAAAAACATGTAGAATCTAGAATACTCTGGGTCAATTTTAAAATATATATATTTTATTGATTTTAGAGAGGAAGAGATAGATAGAAACATCAATGAATGATGAGAATCAATGATGAGAATCATTGATCGGCTGCCTCCTGCACGCCCTCTACTGGGGACCGAGCCCGCAACCCAGGCATGTGCCCTTGGCTGGAATCGAACCTGGGAGCCTTCAGTCCACAGGCCAACACTCTGTCCATTGAGCTAAACCAGCTAGGGCTCTGGGTCAATTCTAAATAAGCTTTTTTTACAGTTATGTACCAGGTAAGAAAAGTAGGAGGGGAATGATCACCATATCCTTCCTAACCCATACCTTGTTTTATTGGGCTTGGCTTTAATGTACTTTACAGATGTTACCTTTAAAAACACACACACACACACACACACACACACACACACACACACACACACACACAGAAGGCAAGACCCTCCACCACCAAAAAGATTGTAACTTGCTTTATTGCAATATTTGTTTCACTGTGATGTCCTGGAACCAAAACCGTAGTATCTCTGAGGAATGCTTGTACTCAAAGTAGTCAAAAAATGCTACCATAGTTATTGTTCAGTAAAAATCTAAGGATGAATAAAGTTTAACTGGAATGGCTCTACAATCTTCTAAAAACTTCCATTTCTTATTTTATTTAACTTGCTAAAACTGGAAGAAAAGGCAGGTGGGATTTTTCCACCCAATGGAATAGTTGCTAAAAGTAATTATTTGGGAGCTAATTTTACATTTTGTGAATAATATCACATTTTTAAAGTTTTATATTCACTTCCTTTTTTCTTTCTGTAAATGCATTATTTCTGTGTATTTTTCTTTTAATGACTGGTATTCAATATAATGTACAAAATTGGACCTATTTTGACATTTTAGAATATATACAGACACACACTCTTAAAATAAATCTATGGTGAAATTCTTGCTTATCAATTATTATGTGCTTCTAATTATTGCCTTAGAATAAATTTCCCCGCAAAGTTACTAGGTTCATAGTAAGAACATAGTAGTAAGTTACATTTTAGAAAGATTATATCATTCATACTCTCACCACAACTGAGACCCCATTTCATTGAACAATGAAACTCTAGGATACCTGTATATAATTATCTTTTTAACTTTAAACATTTTCTTTCTAATTACATTAGTACTTTTATTTTAGTTCCTCCATTCTGCTTTCATTTAAGATTTGTTTTAAATATTTTTCTAAGATTTAAGAACTTTTTTATTCGTCTGTTTTGTTCATCAATATAGTTCAATACCTAGAGTAGGTGCTCAAGCATTTGTTAAAGAATGAACTGGCCCTGACCCGTTTGGCTCAGTGGATAGAGCGTCGGCTTGCAGACTCAAGGGTCCCAGGTTCGATTCCGGTCAAGGGCATGTGCCTTGGTTGTGGGCACATCCCCACTGGGGGATGTGCAGGAGGCAGCTGATCAATGTTTCTCTCTCCTCAATGTTTCTAACTCTATCCCTCTCCCTTCCTCTCTGTAAAAAGTCAATAAAATGTATTTAAAAAAAAAAAAAAAAGAAAAAGAATGAATTGGCCTCTGAATTCAGCTTTGGCAGAATAGCTTAGTTGATACTTGATAAACTGTTTGAAATTACACATTTGATGTTTCTTTAACTTAAAAGTTATTTACGAGAACACATATTTTTAAATTTACAAGCAAGTAAAGGTTATTATTATAATACTAAAAATACTAATTTTGAGTTTTATTACAAAGAATGTGGCCTATAAACATTCTATTTTTTAGAATTCATCAAGGTTTGACCCATGACACATTATATGAGCATTTTTATATAAATTGTTCATAAATATTTAAAAACAATGTGTATTCCTGAAAGTACAAAAGTTGATACACAATCTGTTTCTGATCTTCTATGCTTCTGTTAATCCCTCCTTGATTTCAAAAAAAATTTTTTTTAACATTTCAGTGGTAATCTTATTTAGTTCATAAAGACCCAAGATTACATATTCATTGCAACCTTTATATTTAAGCCAATAAGAAATGACCCTCTTTTCCCTATAGTCTTTTTTTCTTTTAATATATTTTATTGATTTTTTACAGAGAGGAAGGAAGAGGGATAGAGAGCTAGAAACATTGATGAGAGAGAAACATCGATGAGCTGCCTCCTGCACAACCCCTACTGGAGATGTGCCCACAACCAAGATACATGCCCTTGACTGGAATCGAACCCGGGACCCTTCAGTCCACAGGCCGACACTCTATCCACTGAGCCAAACCGGTTTTGGCGCTATACAGTCTTTTAAAAAACAGCAAATTCTACTCTGTCCGATATTAGTGAGACTATCCTTGTCCTCCTCATTCGTCCTCTTTTTATTTCTTTGTCCATCTATAAAATTTTGTGTGTAACTTAATTTTACTTATGTTTCTCAAAAATGTACAGTTGGATTTTTTTTTCACTCAGTCTTTATTTTTTAAAATATACTTTTATTGATTTCAGAGAGGAAGGGAGAGGGAGAAATAAGCATCAATGATGAGAGAGAATCATTGATTGGCTGTCTCTTGCATGTCCCACACTGGGGATCAAGCTTGTAACCTGGGCATGTATCCTGACTGGGAATCAAACCATGACCTCCTGGTTCATAGGTCGACGCTCAACCACTGAGCCATGCCAGTCAGGCTTCGTTCAGTCTTTATAAAGTCTTCAAATTTTAATATGGAAGCTTCAGCCTATTCACATTAATGAAGGGCTGGCACTACCTTTATAATCTTGCTTTACGCTTTCCATTTAAATGCTTGTTAGCTATTTTAATTTTCTTTTGTTTGTCACCTGAGGATATTTTTCCATTGGTTTTTAGGGAGAGTGGAAGAGAGGGAAAGACAGAGAAAAACATCGATGTGGGAGAGTCAGGGCCTGGGCCAGGGAGGAGCCTGCAAGCAAGGAATGTGTTCTTGAGCAGAATCCAACCTGGGACCCTTTGGTCTGCAGACCAACACTCTATCCACTGAGGCAAACCGGATAGGGCATTAGCTGTTTTCTTGATTTTATCTCCATCTTTTGACATACAGACCGTGTTTTCTTTGCTCATTCTCTGCTCCAATATTTTAATGTATATAGGATATCCCCAGAAATGTATACACACACTTTGAATAATTATAAAGGCAGTGTTTATTAAAATACATTCCATTTTCAAAATTGAGTTAGCAATTGCTAAAGTGTGTATACATTTTTTGGGACACCCTAATATTCTATTTATTAGAAATTTAAAAATATTTTTAATAAGCATAATTGGATCTATTTTGCAATGCCAAAAATGAAATATCTATAAATGCATTAGAAATTTAGTATGCTTTAAAACCTTAATTCAAATTTGTATTTTCTAGTATAAAAAGTAATACAGATTATTACAGATTTAATGGACTGGTTGTTTAGAAGTAAAATGGTAATACTGCATGGATGAGTACCTGGCTGTACCACCACAGGTGTCCGAATAATTGTCTTTCCTAGTGTTGACTGTTGGAGTGGTGTTCTAATCACTGTCATACCAGGGCGGATCTGAGGCCCTGTGATTACCTATAAATGACACAAAAGACAGTAAGTTAAAATGTCCTTAAAAGACAAAAGCATGATGGACTTAGAACACAGATCTTTAAATACTATATATTAATAAACAAATCTACAGAAGTGACAGAGGCTCTTGGATACCCCATTTTAAATTATACTAAGCATCAGAATAAAGATGAAATCTTGAGGGAAGAAAATTGAATTTAAATGAGATCATGTGAAATGCCTTGTCACTGACACCAAGAACAGGCCACAGGCTAAAAGGCCAGAACAAGAAGACCCAGTGAAGCTCTAATCTATAACCACCATAGTTGCTCACAGAAAAATTTTGCGTTCAATTTTCCCTGAGCTCCAATCCATATCTGTAATCCAGGGAATATGAGTAAAATCACAAACCTAATGTTCTTTCATAGTTTTAAAGGAGAAAGCACAGAGTATGTTATTTTCAGTTTTATAGTTAGGATCAGAACATTTTCAAGTCTGCAAAAATTCAAACCTTTTCCATGTTACTAGTGCCAAAGAAATGATGTCTCTAACATGTGTTGCATATTAGCTGATCACAAACTAGTTAGTGTGCTGTAGACTGTATTTTTCATTCTATTTCCTAGCTGCATAGCAAGTTTCCTTTGGTCTGGTCCACTGCTGACCATTATTTTATATATGGTCTAGGATTTCTTTATAAAATCCTAGAAAGGAATTCTTATGATTCATAAACAATACTAACATACAATTAGGTATATGTTAAATATAAAGTTTGTCACGTATCATTTTTACTTAGAAAGATAACCAATACTTTTTAAAATCAGTACTTTGTTACAGATTAAATAAAAGGCAAAGAAAAATTAGAAGCTAGATTAATTGTGGAAAAGTCCATTCTAAAAACCTGATGTCAGTAATATTTCAAAGCAAAATAAAGAATTCTTACTTGTGAAGTGCTTGTAGTTCCTCCAGAGGCTGTGGTATTGGGCCTAATTGTGACTGTTGCTGTCCTGGGCTGGAATGAAGTAAATGTTTGCTGACTTGTACCTGTACTTGATGGAATGATACCCAGGACTTTTTGCTGTACTTGAACAACGCCTTAAAAAAAAACACAGACAAAGTAATTAACAACTGCCCCTTTAACAAAAAGCAATAGCTGTTGCTCAGTTTCTGGAGAGAAACTATGTGTGGCAGGGTTTTACAGTGGGCTACACAGAATGTGAGATCCAAGGACTGAAATCAGTGAAAAGGAAATGAAAAATGATGGCAACGGGATGATCTGGCAAATGTGAATTAAAACTCTTCACATTTCCCTTACCTCCTTGTGTTGCTGGCACATTTACAGCGACAATCTTGCTGTTTGCAGGAAGTGGCAGTTTGGTAATTACTTTTCCTGCCATAGTGACTGGATTGCCTGTAATTTGGAACGTCTGACCTGTGCTGGCAATGGTTGTAGCAGATGTGGCAGCTGTACTGGTGGCTAATAGGGTATAAGACATTTAATAAGCTTTACATTTAAAATAACCAGCAACGTAGTGACTTCTAGGAAGGGCACCAATGCGTGAACTGCAGTTCATTTTGTATAAAAAAAAAAAAATTCCTCTCCACTCAAAGTGAACTATGTAAATGTTGAAAGTGAAATAATGTAAGAGAGGAGTTTTGCTAATGTAATTTATGGATATTATCTGTAACAAACTAACGGCTACAACTTGTTTGCTCAATCTGCTGCACAAGAAAAATAATTTCTAAAGAAATGTTTTATTTCAGTAGGTAATCGATTGCAATTCTTTTTCTTGAATGAAAGCGATCTTTTATTTAATCACAGTTGTGTACCTGAATTTGACTGGCCTTGCTTAACCCATGTAGCAAAGGTCTGATGGAAGTTCTTGTTCTGCTGGAATGTTACTGTAGCTGGAGATCCAACTTTAGTGGTTAGTACCATTTTAGTTCCAGTTGTAACTGAGCCACTTAAGGGGGCCACCATAACTTTCTGTGCTGGAGAGATGGTACTAGTCGTATTGTTTGTTGGGGAAGTCGTGGAAGCTGAAATTACTGTAGATTTCTGCTGTTCCAACCGTTTCTAGAAAAGTCAGGGAGAGAAAACATGAACCAAAATAGTTCTAAATAAAAACAATACTATTCTGCAAGAAGTCCACCTAGAATTCCTCCCAATCTAAGAAACTGTACCATATATATTTTTAAATATATTTTATCGATTTTTTTACAGAGAGGAAGGGAGAGAGGGATAGAGAGTTAGAAACATTGATGAGAGAGAAACATCGATCAGCTGCCTCCTGCACACCCCCTACTGGGGATGTGCCCACAAGCAAGGTACATGCCTTTGACCAGAATCGAACCCGGGACCCTTCAGTCCGCAGGCCAATGCTCTATCCACTGAGCCAAACCAGTCAGGGCAGAAACTGTACCATATTTCAAAAATATTTTACTTTTGAAAATATGCCCATATAAATTAACCTGGAATTTAATTCCTTGATGAAAGTATTTTTATGACTCTAAGTCACATATATTTTATTAAAAGTAGTTTTTCATAACAAAAAATTAAGTTTTTTGATAAACTATCAATTTTTTTTAGCTTATACAAATGTCCAAGCTTTTAGAGTGAAAATAATAGAGACCTGGGTAATCTTACCAGACACAGAAATGCTGCTCAGCAGTAGTTATTTAGAGAGGATAACAAATACTACTAAGTGTAAAAGGGTTCTGGTTTACCATAATGTTAATTTATCCAATCATAAAAAACACGTCAAATATTCAACTATTCAAAGATGGCAAACCTGCAATTAAGCAAGCTAAAAATTATACAACAATTTTTCTAGATTTATTGTTTTTGAGTTCAAATATTTTTACAGAAAAATACTTTAGACTATTCTGTATAGACTGGTATAATCTGATCTTTCAGATATTAGTCATTAAAGACAATTTGTGTACATTTTATCATAGATTGATGACATTTCCTGAGAGCTTACAAACTTGATGGTGGTAAGCTTACACATATAAAAGGACTAGTGACTTGGTACACGGATTCGTGCACTGGTGGGGTCCCTTGGCCTGGCCTGTAAGGGATCGGGCTGAAAATGGCTCCCACATCCCCCGAGGGGTCCTGGATTGCAAGAGGGCACAGGCCAGGCTGAGGGACTCTACCAGTACATGATCACGGCCCGGAAGGGACCGCAGAAGGGCTCCAGGGCGTGTCCAGCCCATCTCGCCCAGACCTGATTGGCTAGACCCCAGCAGCAAGCTAACCTACCGGTCAGAGCGTCTGCCCCCTGGTGGTCAGTGTTCATCATAGTGACTGGTCAAATAGTTGGACACTTAACATATTAGGCTTTTATTATTTAGGATAGGTGGCATGGATTACAAACCTGATGGCAGATACTTTACCTTCATTAAATGCTCAGACCAACCCAAAAACGTTGCTGGTATTCTGATTTAAAGATGAGGAAACTGAGACTCAGAGAGGTTGTGAAACTGGCCCAAGGCCAGAGCTAGTTAACGGTAGTGCTGAGATCCAATTCCAATTCTGAACTATCTCCTGCCATTGGAAACCACTCACCAATGACATCACACCCAATCTTCTTAGGACTACATCCTCTATACCTGAATATAACGTATTTCACATGATATCCTCAGAAAATAAGGAGTTCAATTTTGGATATTTAGACATATCATTTAATTAAATCAATAAAAAAAGGAGGCAAAAATACTGAACACATATCTAGAAGTTATTTCCTGAGGCTAAATCTTCAAAATTAGACATGTTCACTATCTTTGTAAATAAGGATGTTAAAGAAATTTTTAAAAGTAAACCATTAAGGTTACATTGTGGAGTTGACAAGACACATGTATAAAATGAAAAAACAAAAAACAACACCAACCAGCCAGTTTTTTATGAATGAACAGAATTCAAAAGTGCTGTTATCTCCAAGTTTGATGTAAGTGAAGATGACCTACAGTAAACTGATATAAAAGATACCTAAGAATTTGAAAAAATGTTTTTATAAAATGTGAGAGGGAAAAGGTAGTTTGGAATGAGGAGCTAGTTTATATAAAATATAATTATTTTAAGTTATGTGTAACTTAAGTTAATGATATTCTAAATAGACATGTATCTATTTCATCTGTGTCTTTAAAGCTTATATATTCAAGTTTGCTAAAAAGTTTTATAGTATCTCCTTAATAGAAAAAAGAGGCAATCATTCTTATGTGGGTCCCTAATATTCAGGCAATGTTTTCTTACCATTTCCATAGTTTTATGGTCATCAATTACAACAAACTCGGAATTTTAGTACAATTTGCTTTTCATAGAATAAAGAGATTTTATGGATTGGAATTCTACAGGAAAAAAAATCCCTTTAAAAACTACCCACTAAATTATAAAGATAATAAATAAATCTTATTTCAAACATTGTACTCCAAATACGGATTTTTTTGCAAAACTGTTTGTTGTAGCCACAGAGCTACTTTCAAGTAATGAAATTAAGATATATTTGAGATACCCTTAAAAAATAAAACTATACAAATGTATCATTACTGTGCTTTCAGTGTGCATGAAATTGGCTAAAAATGTCAATTCATTGCCAGGTGGGAATGGTACCAACTCCCCCACCTGCTGGGCAGCCAATCGCTGCTGTTTGAGGTGAGCCTCCATTTGGGCCTTGAAGTCCTCTGCCTTCTTCTGTTCACTAACCTTAGCTTGTTGCTCAACTGCTTGTGCCTTTTCTTTCTCCACTCTGCAGGGAAAAGAAAAAGGAGAACTTACCAGAAAATACCTTATTAGGCATCTGCCGTCTAATATTAAGTGAAATCTGGTTGACTTTTCTATCAAAAAGAGGTATCAAATTATTTTTATTTAAAAATAAAACACTTAAATTAAGATAATTGGAAACTCACAAGTGAATAAAGTTAAAACCAGGATATTAATAAATTATTTACTGCTAGTATTTGAAATCAAAAGGTAGAGTAACATTAGGACCCATTGAATAAACTATTAAGGGGTAATTCTTTAATTCTGAAGTGATAAAAATTTCCAATATCTGATAACTTATTAGCCATTTCCTTACCTCTCAGCAAACGCCCTGATCTCCCATAATTCCAACTCTTCCTCTGCTACCCAAGTTTCAATAATAACAGGGCCAGTTTGCTTGGGCGTTTCTGGTCTCTTTGGCCGTAATGCACTTGATCGAAGGCCTTTCCTCTGGGGTGTAGGTGTTTCTTTGGAAAAGAAGTCAGAGTATTTTAAGCAATATAGCTCCTAAAATTATAGTACTTCTGGTATCTCCTCTTATATATCATGAAAAGCAGGGATTGGCAAACTTTTTCTTGAAAAGCCAGATGGTAAGTACTATGTGGACCAGATGGTCTCTGCTACAACTTCTTAACTCTGCCTTTGTATCACAAAAGGAGCCAAAGATAATACATAAGTAAGTATGGCTGTGTTCCAATCAAACCTTATTAACAACAGCAGGTGGTTAAGACTCATGGGCTATGATTTGCTGGCCCCAGATACAAAGGCCTATGAACCTTTCCACAGCCTGATCCCTCTGCCTGGAACACTATTCTAGGCAGAGGGAACCCACCCCTCACTGGACCAATGCCTATTTATCCTTCAGAACCCAACATGGATACAACTTCCTTCAAGAAGCACAGCTCATTCTTCCCACAGTTGGGCTGGGTGTCCTTACCATGCACAACTCTAGTAATCTGCATTTCCCTATCCACGCACTGAAAAGGGGGACTTGAGAGTTATAACAAAGAGATCTGAAAACTATTAAGAACAGGCAAAATATCCTAATGATAAAATTTTCAAAATAAAAAGCAGGGAGAGACAAGCATTGAACCTTCCCATGTTTAGGGAACAAGAAGCGGTAGAATCAAAGGAAAGCAGCAGAAGGAAACCAAAACAGCAGCAGGGCCTGGGCTGTACTAAGTGATATAAGCCAAAGAAAAGTGAGTTAAGGAGATTGCAGTGGTTTGCATTGAAGGCTATGGGGTAAAGACTAAAGACTGATCAGGAATACCTTCTTCTATCTGTGTCTCTGCCTATCATTTGCACTGTTCCAGGACATTTTAAAAATATATATATTTTTATTGATTTCAGAGAGGGAGGGAGAGGGAAAGAGAGATAGAAACATCAATGATGAGAGAGAATCGTTGATTGGCTGCCTCCTGCACGTCCCCTATTGGGGATGGAGCCCGCAACCCAGGCATATGCTCTTGACTGGAATCAAACCTGTGACCCTTCAGTCCACACGCTGACGCTCTATCCACTGAGCCAAGCTGGCTAGGGACAGGACAACATTTTTAATTACACTAATATTTATATCTACTAGGACAGGCAGCCCCTCCTCAGTATTGTTTTCAAAAAGCTCATTTTTTCAGTCATTTATTCTCCAGGATGAACTTTTGAGTTAATTCAATCAATATTCAAAAATTAAATGTATACATTTGGGGAAAACTAACTTTTATAAAATAGTATGTTTCTAAGAACAGCATTTTCTGTTTACTAATTTTTTAATAAGTTTTTCCATAAATACTTTATGCATATGTAAAATAAAATTATTGATTTTTGTCTATATATCTTGAATCTGGACACCTTACTGAGTTCTTTTTAGCGTTCACAGTTTTGGTCCTCAAGTATATTATGATACTAATATAACTTTTCTTTGCTTCCTTGAGAATAGGAGCTGGATCTCATTCTGCTACTTATTTACCATCCGGTGCCTATTATGTGGGCTCTCTATAAATGTTTCCTGAGTACTCCTTAGCCTCTCAGATTATTTATACCCTGAACAAGGAAGTATTTTATAGTATTTTTAATCCTTGAGTCAACAAATCGTCAATGACCACTTATAGGTCAGTTGCTGCAGCAGGTGCTGGGACTATAGCAAACCAGGTGGACTTGGTGGTTACCCTCTTGGAGCATGTGGTCCGGTGTCAATCACTGTTCCACATTTTAATTTTAAGAGGTGTTATTATAGCTCTTTGTACTCTCCCTATTGTTGGCACACTACCAATGGGCATCAACATGTGGCTAGTGGAATTTTACTGTGTTTCTACTTAAATACAATTTTTAAAACTTAATAGTTTGTAATAAAAAATAATCTCTTTCACAAGTTGAATAAATAGTTAAAGAAACAATTATAATGAAACATCAATTCATAAAAAATGTGGCTAACAGGTCAATAATGAAAGAACAGAATTATTTCTATTCCTTACCTTTTGGTGCTTCTGGAACTCCAATGGGGCAAATTATTTTCCTGATACAGTATTCAGATCGAATGCCATAAGGACCAACATCTCGTCTTTTAATTATTTCTGTTGTTGTGATTTCAGTTTCGGATGTTTCTATGGTGATTTAATTCACAAAGTATTAATAAGCAACTAAAGTATTTAGGTACAGCATCTGCTGCTTTAAAAGAAACACACATGAAACAAACTTTTGGAAGCATTTTATTAACGATCAAAGGAAATATTTGAAAATTTCTAAATTGAGCAAAATGCTGTTTGGGGCAGCTTACTTCCTGGTGGCCAAACTCATCCAAAATAACAACACTAGGGGAGAGGCAGCAAGCATAGAGTTTGAACTGACCCAGTTTAAATGATTTATACTCTATAACAGCGATTTTTAATTTTTTTCATCTCATGGGACATATACTCATTACTAAAATTCTGCAGCACTCCAAAAAATGTGTTTTTTACCAATCTAACAACAACAAAAATGTTGTAATTTGATTCATTCACACTGAAGGCTTTTGCTGTGTTGGCTGTTGTCATTTTTTAATTTGACAATCTACAGGAAAGGAGAGCCGTCCCCCCGACTTCATAGTCAGGTATTGCATGTTTTAAAAATTCTTGTAGCTCACCAGTATGCCTCAGCACACCGGCTGAAAATCACTGCTCTATAATATAAATCTCTTTTAAAAATTCAGACTGGTTCATATGTAAGTGACTCATCTTATAATTTGAAACCTCCTTCCCTGGCCCCAGGATTTTCTAGCATGTGCTGACAAACTTTAGCAAAGCTGTATTTTTAACACATAAGCACTGTATTTTAATAAGTATCAGATATACTTAAAATTAAGCAAACTGTCAAGTGATTTTCTCTTTAAGTTTAAACTAGAAAATCAAAAACCCTTACCTGTGCGCGTGGTCCCTCCTCCGGGAGGAGCCTTGGCTGCCATGTCATCCCATCTCAGACTTGCCCACAGTAAGCGTAACATGAGGCTCACTCCAGCTAAGGACTTCACAGTTTGGAGTCTGTACCTGAAAGAAAAACCCAAGAACTACCTATATATGTTCACACACACACTCTCTATTAAACTGAAGGACTATTTCTAATTCTCATTCAATATTTATAATATGGCTTTGTAAGCAATTTGGCTATTATATGTCCCTTAATAAGAAATGCTTTTGTTGCTAGGTACAACATGCATCTAACAATTTAAAAAGGATCGGAATCAAATGATATAAATCTGTGCAAAAAGCATGCTTCACTGTATGATAGATACAGCAACAATTTATGAAGATCTTATCAATTTAGCCTAATCTCAAAATAAGTGTTAGGAAATTATGAAGAAGAGCAAATATAGAGACTTAAATTTTGAACTCACAAAATTTTCCAAATAAGACAGAAAATTTTGTGTCCAAGTGGTGGCTCTGCGAAACATGAACTCCTGGATGATGAATATTGCCAACACTAATAACACTTTAACATTAGTATAATTTTGGAATCCTAATATAATGAATAATAAAAAAAAAGGACAATATTGTATTAGTTACTAATCAGGAGATAGAGTAACCTCTTTTTTCCTAAAAAAAACACATTTCAAAACAAATTTACAATTGTAATGAATATCATGTTTTAAAATGGAATTAACCATAAAACATTTTAAAGCAGGCCGAGGCTGTCAATTCTCTATTAGTAATCTTTGAGTAATTAAATACTTTGTTGACATTTCCACACACTTAAATGAATACAAGGTTGACTGCAATGTAGAGAAACTTACACAATTTAAATAATTTCCTCCTCTTACAGAGGTAGACAGTAAATCTTAGACAGTATGGAAGGCAATGCTTTCTATTCTTAATGTTAAATTGGAAAAGTGAAAGATGTGAGAAAGGGAAAGCTTGAGCCAAAAAGTTGCTGCAACTTAATTTTCTATCTCCACCTGTGACACCATTATTTTATTCGTTGTGTTATCACCATGTGAATCCTCTGACCTGCACAGGAGAATTTTTTAACTAGTGGGCAAATGTTAACTAGTGCAGGGATGTCCTAGGAGGGAGGAAGTGTGTGTCACTTTTAGACCACATCCTATAGAAACGTCTTAGGAACTCTGGACTCACTATTTGAAAAGAGAAGTGTTTTCTCATGCTCTTTCTCCTTCCTCTAATCACTCTCTACAAACAACTTTAAAGCATCTCTATTTTACAATGGAAACATCAGGTGGGGAAAACATCTCATGCATTATCAGCCTGTTCAGCCATTTATTCATTAAAAAAATAAATTTGAGTGCCTTCTATGTGTGAGTGAAAGGAGCCGGGGGACACATTAATGAATTATAATCTGTTGATGTGTCCCCAGGAGCTGTGACAAAGAAAAGCACAGGTGGCGGGGGGGAGGCGCGCATCCGATTCGGCTCAGAGTTGTGCATCAGAGCTTTGTTTGTGACTCTCATATAAAAAGGATGTGGTGGTGGCTGACTGAAGGCAAGGGGCACACATATGCATGGGGGAAATGTAAAAAAGCACACACTTCTTCCCCAAAACCGTATCTGGTGTGCTATGGCTGGCAGGAAGGGGTGTAGATGTGCATCATGAGATGACGCTGGCATGAGAGAGAAAGACAGAGCCAGAATGTGCTGCACCAAGTGGAAGGATTAAAGCAGAGACTCAAAGGCAATCTATATTAAGGCCTCTGAAATTTATCCAGTATTGGGTGGGTTGCAAAGGAAAGTACTTCTCATAGAGGAGATGGACAGGGGACAAATACTTTCTCCTCAGCCCGGCAGTAGTTAACAAGTCCCCTTTAAATGTCTGCTAAGTTCAATCAGAATATTCACAGGATAGACCTGCATTTTAGGAGGGTCCATCTGGCAGCACTGTGGAGACAACTACTGGTTCAAAGTGATAATAAAACATGGAATCAGGGCCTAGGGAAAAGAGAGGAAGGAATGCACAGTGGAGGGAAAAAGAAGCCCTAATGAGTAGATGAGACAAGTTTCACTTATTCAATATGGCTCAGCCTTAACATTAATCAAGATTGAACATGCACCTTTGGCATTCTTATCTCCTACTCTAAACAACAGACATATTTTATTCAAAGTGTAAGTATAAAAATGCATTTCACATGCATGTTTTTTATAGCTATACATTTTCAAAAAACAATTGCATTCTAAAGTAATAAATAATTTACATATTCACCCATGCCTGTTAGACAGAAGGGATTATGTTTCTTTCAACTTTAGCAAATTAAGATGTTAGCATATATTGAAGGCAATATCTGTTTAAAATGTACAGGAAGGTATTTCCTTCCATTTAAAAATGAGGAATTAACTAAACAGATACAAATTGTGCCCAGAGTGCATATTAAAACATAACAATACAGGGCTCCTGAAACCCAGTCGTGCAAAAAAGGGCCCTGGGCAACACTTGAGCAGAACTGGTTCAAAGAAAATGCTTCCCAGTTGAGCCTACCTTCCATTTCATAATAGAAAAAGGCAGAAAGATCGGCCTCCACCTCTGCCAGGTCATTTTAATTAAAGTATTTGTACACAGTAACTTTTCCAGTGGGAAAGAAGTTACCTGCAGGACAGTCAAGGATATACTTTGGGACCGCTCTCAATGAAGAAAGCAGAAAAGTGCAGAGTAATCCTACAAATCCATGAACTGTAATGAAGAGTTCCTTGATTCCCTGCAGGATTCTGCAAATCCTTCATTGCAGGCCCTGCAGAGAAATTGTACTTTTCAGCTGTCTCTATTGAATGTGTAATGGAGTGATGATATTTTAATTCAAATCAAAAGATGAGTTATAAAAACTTGGTCAAACCAACTATGCCTGATTATATTAGTAAGTTAATTCCTTTATAGAGGGTATTCATTTACATTCTTTTTTTGGTCTTTTATGATACTGTCATATAGAGGAAACAAAAAAAACCCATGATTTTTAACTTTAAGAAACTGGGACCATATTAAAGTTACACAGAAATGAAGCCTGCTCAGTAACTTGCAGAAGTAATCAACTTCAGGATCCTAACAAAATGTAACTGCAAAACTGAGATCCTTCCTAATTTCTGAGTATGGCCCATAGAACTCTTTTTGTTTACGTTCCATTCTTTTCCACTGTAAGAGTATACAGGAAAAAAAAGACAAGGAAATGAAAAAGGACAAAGCAAGGATAAATATGTGAACTGTGATATAGCAGATCAAGTACTGGGCTAGGATTTAGGAAAACCAGGCACTATTTCTAACTTAGTCCCTCTGTGGGCAGAGGCAAATTAGCATACATACATAAAAGATCCTTTTCCAAAATAAAACTTTTACGATCTCACACTACATACTTATGACTCATCCCCAAAGCTTATTTCTGGGCTTAAAAAAAATCCCTAAGCAATCTCAGAAACTACCTTTACTCACACAAATAAGAGTACTCCAGAACAAATGTTTATTATACAAATAAATCACATTAGGACGATTTCCACATAATGAACCTTAATGTAATTTATAGGCAAATTTCCTATGTCTTATGTTTTTATGAATTATCTAACAAAAATAAAATACATTTTTATCTACAATTAGGAATCCGTGTAAGCGGAGTGCTGACTTAAGTTATACACAGATTTTTGAACACAAGAGTGTTCAGTGCTCCAACCCCCAATTGTTCAAGGGTCAACCATACACACATTCCAGAAAGTGGGTGATTATCCAATTCTGTGATTATCTCATTCCCAGAGCACACACATGGCAATAATTTGGAAAGTTAGACCACAAAAACAACTGTGTTTCTTTTGTTTTGTGAAAATACCAATTTTCATTTTAAAGGATTCCCTTACATATTCAGTCTTTAAATATATGCTTCCCTGCCTTGTCTCTATTATCTTTTTTTTTTTTTAAGGGTTATTAGATAATTCTTTTAAACTTTCTCCCTTCCCCAAATACATTTTAAAATACATACCTCCAAGTGATACCGAAAGTTGGTCTAGGAGAAGGATATGGCCATATATCCAGGGCAGGTTTAGCGTTATAATTAAAATAAGGGACTTCTCGGATTCCTCCTTTTCTGGCCAACTTTTTTAAGTCATCATTAGGCAAAACAAATATGCTCTTCTTGCTGCTCTTGGTGAGAAACTTTCTATAGGATGGTAGAGCTGTACCTGAACGAGTCTTCTTGGGTCTTGAAAATTTCATGAGTTTCACTTTGTCTCTTGTGGAATATTCTTTGCTCACAGTCATAGATGTTACCAGAGTGCCTCCTGCGGTGGTCAGCGAGTCGGTCACTGTTGTGGTGACCACCGTTTTGCTCTGCTCCTTCACAGAGATGATGTCCACGCTGCTGCCCGGGGAAGGCGTGGAAAGCTTTGTTACTGTTGTAGTAGTGGTTGTGACAGTAGATTTGGCACAGTTTTCTGTGGAAGAAACCAAAGTTTGCTTATCACCTTTTGCGACTTTGATTACAGTTTTTGACTCTGTGGCCACTGTGGATGTCATGGTGGTGACTTCAGTGATGACTGTTTTTCTTTTAAAATCTCCATTGACATTTTCATCTTTGTTGGTGGGCAGGCCATTTTCATCAATAAAATCATTACTGAGGTTAGATTCCTCTCCAGAAGTAATAGGTGATGGAGAAACTTTCTTAACTTCGGAGGTTTCAATTTCCATATCTTCCACCTGATTATCTGCACTGCTTTCTGGACATGGGGGTGGTGTGGTAGTTTGTGCTCTCTCGCTCTCTCTGGTTAAGGGCAGGGTTTCTAGGCCATCTTGGTAGTCACGTTCAGAATCTGAAGATCTCAGTGAACATGATTTTGTTTCCAAGTTGTTTTTTTCATTAAAATCTTCCATGACGACATCACCATTCATGAATGGTTTTACAGATTCTTTAGCATTGAAAGATTTGATATCATTTTCAGGAATTGCTTTATTTATATTATTAACCTTTGGTTCAACGTCACCACTTACTACTTTACTCTCAAAGATTTCTTTCAAGCATTCACCTTTCAAATATACTTTAGGTTTATTATCTTTTCCATTTATTTGAAAGGTACTTGCTTTCTGTCCTTTCTTTTCAGACTCTCGATTTTCATTATTCTTTTTGTCAGTGCTACTTTTTAGATTTATTTGATCAATACATTTATTAACTGGTCTCTCCTCTAATTTTTGTTCTTGACTTGTTTTTTTACCATTTGTTTCAGTTATCTTACCCTGAAGCCTGTCATCACATTTTTCAGTAGACTTATCTGAAACAAACTCACATTTCAATGGTTCCATGCCTTCAATACCTTGTTCTTGAGTTATGAACTGCTCAGAAACACTGTCATTGCTATTCTGAACAATCATATCTTCTTCACTGTCTTGAATAGATATAGTATCAGAACTATTTTCCAAAGTGCTGTTATATTCAAAGTGACATCCCAATTTTCCTTCAAAGTCCATTGCTTTTGGCAGAGATGAGATATCTCTGTCAGTACTTTTAGATACTGATGGAAATAAAGGGCTCTGGGAAGGAGAGACAATGGTGTTATTATTCTGCTGTGTGAGTGTTTTTTTGTTCTTAGAAATCAAAGTACCAATTTCATCTGCACTGGCTAATTTAAAGTCATCAGTGAGAAAACCACTTCCTTTTGTTTTAATCTTACTGGGTTCCGAGCCTTTACTGGTTGATTCAGACAGCCTCTCATCTATGTCATTTCCAACAGAATTTTGTTTCTGACAGTCTGTCTCTGGGCTCTGAATGGAGACGTCCTCTAACGTTTGATCTTTTGGATAAAGTTTACTTGTGGTATGATCAGGATCACTGATTCCTAGAATTGAGGAATCACTTTCTGAGCATTCCTGAAATAAGTCTTCAGATTTATCATTACTTGCATTAGAACTTTGTTCTTGTCTAAGCGAGTCTCTTTGACACCCTTCTTTTGCTTTTGTTATTACTGGTGACTCAGACAGACTTTTCAAAGAACTTGTAGAGGTCTTTCCTGCACCCTTAATTCCACCCTCCAACTTCATTTTTTCAAGTCGCTGTTTTTCTTCCAGTGTAAACTGTTTAATTCTCCTTTCAAGAAGTCCATCTAGTTTGGATGACTTAATTTTCTTTTTATAACTAGTCCTTAGATGAAAACCCTCACTGACATTGACCACATCTACTTGAGAACTTTCCTGACAGTTTATATGTGACTCTGTTTTCACATCATCATCTATTTCCATTGGCTCTTCCTTAAAGGATCTATCGTTGTCAGAATCTAAGTCTTCTTTTATATCTGTAAAACACAGACATGTATATAAGTGATATTTTTACTCTTAAAAGTATAATTCATGATAATATTTTTATTTTCTAATATATGATTAAAATAGATTAACAGGGCTAAATGTTATAAAAGGTTAAAAAAAACCCAATATATTCCAAATATTTAAATATTCTAATTCTTAGTATCTAAAAATGGTGGACTACTACAATGTAAAATTACTTGCGATATGATAGCTACTGCATACACGAGAACCTTCATGTAAGATCCTATGTAGAGTATCTTACAGTTAAAAAATATTTTGCTCAATGTGGCTCAGTGGTTGAACGTCCACCTATGAACCAGGTCAGGGCACATGCCTGGGTTGCAGGCTCGATCCCCAGTGTGGGGATGTAGGAGGCACCCGATCAATGATTCTCATCACTGATGTTTCTATCTCTCTCCTTCTCCCTTCCTCTCTGAAATCAATAAAAATATATTTAAAAATATATCTTAAGGCTCATGCTTATGTTTAAAAAAAACAACTTTTCACAAAACACAATATAAGCTCCTCAAAACATTTAATGTAGAATTATCTCATGACCCAGCAATTCCACATAAGTCCACATAAGAACTTATACACAAATGTTCATATCAGCATTATTCATAAAAGCCCTAAAGTAAAAAGGACACAAATGTCCATCAAATGATGAATGAATAAACAAAATGGGGCATATCCATATAATCAAGTATTTGAAAATTTTTTAAATGAAGGACTATTGATAACGCTACAACATGAATGAACCTGAAAACATTATGTTAAGTGAAAGAGCCAGTCACAAATACCACCTATTACAGAATTCAATTTATATGGAATGTAAAGATAGGCAAATCATAGAGACAGAAAGTAAATTACTGGGCTGGGGAGGGGGAAAAGGGAGAATTGGGAATGCTAATGAATATGGCTTTCTTTATGGGATCAAGAATATGTTCTAAAATTGATTGTGGTGATAGCCAAACAACTCTGTGAAATACTAAAAATCACTAAATCATACACTTTAAATGGGTGAATTACAAGGCATAGGATTGTTTTAATTATCTATGTATATAAAAGCCTAAGCGACCATCGCAACCAAATGGACGATGGAACAGGCTGCGTGGGGTGACCAGGCCGGCAGGAGGGGCATTTGGGGGCAACCAGGCTGGGGGGGGGGGGGGAGCTCTTGGGGACGATTAGGCCAGCAGGCAGAGTCAGTTAGGGTTGATCAGGCTGGCGGGGGGGGGGGGGGGGCGCGGGCAGTTAGGGGCGATCAGGCAGGCAGGCAGGTGAGCGGTTAGGAGCCAGCGGTCCAGGATTGTGAGAGGGATGTCCGACTGCCGGTTTAGGCCCGATCCCCGGGATTGGGCCTAAACTGGTAGTCGGACATCCCCTGAGGGGTTTTGAATTGGAGAGGGTGCAGGTTGGGCTGAGGGGGGACTCGCCCTCCCGCCCCCATGCACGAATTTTGTGCACTGAGCCTCTAGTCTTATTATAAAAAAGAGACAATGCAGTACTTTTCCTGCTGTGCGAATTAGATACAGTGCATTTTTATCACCACCTGGCTGACCTTCACATTGGACTCCCCTTACCTTGGTCCTTCTCAGTAATCTTTGAAGTGTCCATTTCATTTTGGTCTGCTCCTCTTGCTGCACCTGAATCTTTAACCTCGTCTTTCTCAGGATCAGGCTCTGTTTTTATTTTTTTTGGACTTCGTGGGCTTTTTCTTCTATCTGATTCATCCATATTTTCATCCATGTTAGTTTTGGCTGAAAAGAACCAAGTATATATTAATTACAAATATTTTTATATTAGCAATTTAATATACCTAGTTTAGTGGAAATTATCAAGTACTTTCCAGCAATATACTTCATTATTTTTAATTAAAAAAAAAAAAAAAAAAGGTTGACCCAGACAAGAAAAAAAAGCTAAAGGAGCTCATCACCACCAAATCAGAAATGTCAAAGGGTTTTCTCTAAGAAGGAAAAAAAAGATAAAAAATATGCACTATAAAATGACAATAAATACATATCTATCAACAACTGAACCTAAAAATCAAACTAAGCAAACAAGCAGAACAGAAACAGACTCAGAGATATAGAGAACATTCTGATTGTTGCCAGATGGGAGTAGCGTTGGTAGAATGGGTGAAAAAGATGAAGGGATTAAGAAGTACAAATTGGTTGTTACAGAATAGTTATGGGGATGTAAAGAACAGCATAGGGAATATAGTCAATACTATTGTAATAGTTATGTATGGTGTCAGATGTGTACAAGATTTATTGGGACAATTACTTAGTGAGTTATGTAAAGTCTAATCACTGAGGTGTATACTTGAAATTATGTAATAATGTATGTCAAATGTAATTTTAAAATGATTTAAAAAATTGGGGAAAAAAGATTTTGAAATGGGGGGAAAAACAACAAAAACTGACCAAATTAACTAAGTTGTTAGATACTCCCAGGAGGTGTTTAGGGAAGAGAGTAGAAGAGTCTGGGGTTCTGTCACGGTCAGTGTCTCAGAGTATATGCAGTCCATGAAAACCAACCCAGATGTGTATCTGTGAGTCATTTTCTGTATGTTTATTATTCTTCAATAAAGTGTGTTTGTTTTTTTAAGTTGAAGATCCTATATATTCTTATATATTCCAGTGACCTAAAGCATAAAAGGAATGACTTCATTTTATATGTGCTGCAGAAGCCTTCACATATGAAACTATTTCAGCCTGTTCATTGACTCCAGAATGTTTGCATAGTGGTTTTTCACAGACACAAGTGTGTTATAGAACCATATTAGAATTGGCTAAATTTTCTGATCCCCTAGCAAAAAAAAAGTACATACACAAACTTTTGTAATTAATTTCAATGGACTCATTGACTCCAAGTGAATAATATTTAATTCTGTATTACAGAATAAAAGAGAAATATCCAAATGCAATGTATGGCCTTGATTGGACCCAATTTACTGCCAAGAGTAAAAAGGCATCTTTGAGACAACTGGGGCAATGGCAGTAAGAGCTAAGAATCAGACGATTAATAAATATGTTAGCTATTGTTAATTTGCTGAATGTGATAATGGCATGTGACCATGAAAAATATCCATTTTAGTTAGAGATATATATTGAATGAATTTGGTGAGTAACTTAATTTTTGGAATTTGCAGGGAAAGAGTGGGCAGTGACAATGGAAGAGTGATAGAATTTGATAATTACTGAAGTTGAAGGATGGTTACATGGGAGTTCATTATTCTCTTCTCTTTTCTTTTGTGTAGTTTCAAATTTTCCATAAGAAATAAAAAAGAAACCCACAAAACAAAACTATTGTCTGGGTAAATATCCTTAGATCTTAGAGGCATTTTCCACCTTTTCTTTTCTCCTTCACTTGAACTAAAATATCTCAAAGATGTGGCAAGATGTACCTATTTTTTATTTAAATAAATGAATCTTTCCAGAAAGGTTTGAACAAGAATAGGAAAAAGAATGCAAAAAAAAAACAAAAAAAAAACCCACAGTCAGTACCTGTCAAAATAGCACCATAGTGGTAAAAGCAGAAAAGCATCATACAAAAGGATGACGGGATGTGTCTGGACCCCACAGGTAACAAAAGAATAATAAAAAAAAACCACACAACTAAACTGATACCCTTCATTTTCAATGCTTCTTCAGTTATTGCAGAATTGCTGGGCAACATTTTTTCAATGGTTTCAAGTTGCTCAAAAAGAGTTTTATATGACAATGGTAATCCTGATATTTAAAACAAATAACTATAAAATACTTGGGGTTTCCCCCCTACTCAAGTCTTCTTGACATGGACAATATTATTATACACCCATTATTGAAGCTGATAGATTAATGTAAAAAGCAAATGCATACAATCTGAGAATAGAGTAACATTTAGAGTTAAGAAACACACAGCAGCCAAACAAGGCAAACACTCTAGTCTTCTGGTGCTAAGTCAAGTGTTCCCTGGACTACACTTATCTCTCCATATCAACACATCTGTGCCTCTATCACATGATCAGATTAGATTAGCCATTATAGGGTCCAACAGTTTTGAGATTATAAACAGTATAATTTATACTGATTTATATAAATAGTACAAACATGTATTACTGCCTTCTCTGTGATTTCTACTCTATAGTTAAGCTAAGCTAACAATAGGTAATGCAGCTTTTTTCCCTGCTAATACCTGGAAGGAAAGGCTCAAATGATGCTGGAAGACTAACTTGGTACCTGATGGTTAAGGCTCTGCATATGGACAATGGAAAATCCTATGTTAAGAAAGTGGATATAAAAGAAATTTGCAAAAGCCCAAATATTTTGCATATTTGTAATCTGGACTTTTATTTCAAGGTTAATCCAGGTTAGACAGAGTAAGACAAAAGCTCTCTAGAATTCTAAGTGTTGCATGGGTAACTAATGCAACAAAATGGTGTTAAAAAAATGTAATGGGAATTATAATGGACATTTAGCCTGAATATAATCAGGTAATAATAGACTGGTAATAGAATAGAAAAATTCATTGAGAATGTGCAAGACTATTTTAGTTTCCATAAAACAAATTCCAGTGGGTCTTACAAAATACATTAGTTTTTTACTATTAAAAGATAATTTCATGATAACTTTCCCAAATTAACCGTTTCAAAAATCTACCAGTCCAGGTTTCACTACAACCATTAACAACAACAAAAAAGCCAAATCAGTTAGCTAGATATGTGCATAGTACCTGACACTTATACCATAGACTTCATAGGAAAGAACACATCACATCATAAATCAGCAAATTATATTGCATAGTGAAGAGAACTGCTTTTGAAAATCACTTAGGTAACATAGAGAGAGAGAGAGAGACTGCATGGTAGAGTGCAAAAAGGGCAAGAGAAGCCAAGAGACATGGATTCCAGCCGTATCACTCTCCATCTAGTATAAACTTCAGTATTTCACTTAACATCTTCATGAAATAATCTGCTTGTGTGACAAGAATTTCAATATATAAGGTTTCTTTTTTTCCAAAAAATATATTTTTATTGATTTTAGAAAGGAAGGAAGAGGAAGAGAGAGATAAGAAACACCAATGATGAGAGAGAATCACTGATCGACTCTGCCTCCTACACGCCCCCCACTTGGGATTGAGCCTGAAATCTGGGCATGTGCCCTGACCGGAATCGAACCGTGACCTCTTACTTCATAGGTTGACGCTCAACCACTGAGCCATACAGGCTGGGCTCAATATATAAGATTTCTTAAAAGGGCAGTCACCTCTATAGTTCTTTGATTCTAAAGTCATTACCCAGTAGCATAAATTGAGTTAATCCCTCATTTAAGTGACAGTGTTATGGAAGTCTCTATCACTTCCTTTCTGGTTTTGTCACGTGCTGTAATGCTGAGGTTACCAGATACCAGATGTATGATTCCTCAAGAAGTCAAGCAGTACTGAATTCAGAAAAAAACAATTAGGTGGCTGAGCTCTTTTGCCTTTTTTTTTTTTTTTAAATAATACAAATTCTATTCTATCATCTCTCATTAACTGAAATCCTAGGCATAAAAATCCTTTGAATAAAGGTAATTTAAAAATGTATCAAGCCCTAGCCAGTTTGGCTCAGTGGATGGAGCATCGGCCTGCGGACTGAAGGGTCCCGGGTTCAATTCTGGCCAAGGACACATGCCCAGGTTGTGGGCTCAATACCCAGTAGGGGGTGTGCAGGAGGCAGCCGATCAGTGATTCTCTCTCATCATTGATGTTTCTATTTCTCTCTCCCTCTCCCTTCCTCTCTGAAATCAATAAAGAAATATATTTTTAAAAAAAAAACACAAATAACATATCAAGTTTGTAATAAACTACATTAGCAATTTTGAACATTTTACTAAAAATTTCAGGAAAACTATTATCTATATATATAAAAGCCAAGCAACTGGAATGCCCAAATGACCAGAACGACTGGTCACTATGACACGCACTGCAGCAGCCAACCAGCCCAATCAGGGCCCTGATCAGCACCCCCCAACCTCCCATGGCCCCATCCCCCACCCCAATCTGGGGCAGGGCCAGCCTGCGTCCCTACCCCCCCCACCAGCCTGGCCTGATTGGCCCCCAACCACAAGAGGAGTGCCGCTCAGCCAGAAGCCGGGCTCACAGCTGGTGAGCACAGTGGCCATGGTGGGAGCCTTTCCCACCTCCATGGCAGTGTTAAGGAGCTGCCAAGTGGTAGGGAACAGTGAGGAAGGTGGGCAATAAGGAGCGAGGGGGCCCGGACTGCGAGAGGGCACAGGCGGGCTGAGGGCACCCCCGCCCCAAGTGTATGAATTTTGTGCACCAGGCCTCTAAAGAAAGTACTATAAATATATAAGAAATAATACAAATCAGAAACAATTATGCAGGAAAAATACTTCAATTACTTACTTCCTTCAAATGACGTTCTGTAATTCACATTAGTATTGCCTGGCAATTTAGGAACAAACCTATAGACATGAGTTTTACTAATCCAGCTCCAACCACCATATCCTGTTACTCTGTATTCCTCTCCTTTTTGTTTCCAAACCTGTTGTAAATAAAAACATACTGGTTAAACAAGAGAATTCTTATAAAGTACATGTGTGGCTCCATACATTTTTACCAAACAAAATCAATAGGCAGACAAATCAATTAAATTTATCAATCAATTTTATTTTCAGCAAGAATCAAAGATTTATGAAAAAAACTTCATTTTCCTTTCTGATATAAAAAAATGTAACACAGCCCTGACCGATTTGGCTCAGTGGATAGAGTGTCGGCCTGCGGACTGAAGGGTCCAAGGTTTGATTCCAGTTAAGGGCATATAACTTGTTTTCGGGCACATCCCCAGTAGGGGGTGTGCAGGAGGCAGCTGATAGATGTTTCTAACTCTCTATCCCTCTCCCTTCCTCTCTGTAAAAAATCAATAAAATATATATATATATTTAAAATATAGCACAATTTTATGAAAATTTCAACAAATTGATCTAATAACTCACCTATATTTTACTAAGATAAACCTATCCTTATAAAATTGCCAGAAAGATTACTTCATTCTAACATTATGAAAAGACTATCAAAAGTAAAACAAACTCTCAAGTACTCAAAGTTGCAGAATAAAAGTCTCAGAACACTGTTTTAAAAATTGTTAAGAAAAATTACCTGATGTTTAACTGGAAATGTATATTTCACCCATGTAGCTTGTTGCATCGTTTCTTCCTCTTCTTGTTTCTTCTCCTTTTTTTTGACTTTCTCTTTTTCTTCTCTTTCAATTGATGTCATCCTGTGTAACCTAAGAATATAATACAAAGATAGGATTATATATTACTTTGAAAAACAATATAAAAAGAACGTGCTGAAAATTAGGAAAACAAAAACAAACAATGGTTAGATGTAATCCACAACCCAGACAACCCCAACAAAGAAAAATAAGCAGATGTACAATCCCATAATAGGAAAAATCAAATAGTACAGAGGCAAAAACAAGACATGCTATGTTCCCCTTAAGAAACACTCATTTATAACTGATTCCTAAAACATTTCATGCATACACCAACAGTTACACAAAAGAGGTATTATATTACAAACACAATTACCTGGTTTTTATTTAATTATCAATAAATAATTGCACTAGGAAATTTTTCCGTACCGGAAGACACAGATCTTTTAAAGAATATACCACTTATATGGATATACTATAATTTATTAATCCAGTTCCCTATTAAAAGGAATACTTTATTCTTTCTCCCCAAATAAGACCAACAAATCCAAAAACTTCTTTTATTTTTCACCCAATATTTCTGATTGTATCTAGCACTGGGGATTTTAAAGCCTTCACATGGTCCACTAACATAGAATTCAGGCTTTCTACGTCCACAGAGAAAAGGGCCCACATGTCTCCTTCTTCTGGACAAGGGAAAGGGCATAAATTAGGCATCACTGGGTATAGGACACAAGCCACACTTTTTTTTAGGCCAGAAAACAGGTATCACTGCACTCAGCAATAAGGGGATGGGCACCCCTGTGGTGAAACTCTACATTAAGGTGTTTAGACCAGCAGTTGTCAACCGGTGGTCCGCAGAGGTCCGAAAGGTTGGTGACCACTGTTTTAGACTATATGTTCATGAATGGAACTATTTTCTACAAATAGGAACATTAACCAAGACCTAAAGAGAGAAGCTCCTGTCTTTCTGAGATCTCCAGTGGTAGAACTGTTTGCATCAACCTCTGCCCAGCTGTGGACTATTTCCCATGCACAGCTATGTGGAAAGAACAGAGATCTTTTGTCAGCATGTGGGGAGGAAGGTGCTAAGCTATGAAAGAGGATTTAATTATTTATTTCCATTCCTAAACCCAAAACTCCGTACCTATCTATCTTTAGGACCCCATAATCTAGCCTCCCTGAGGCTGATAGAACTCATGCTAACCCTTCCTTCTCTCACAGCTGATGGGAGGAGAGGAAAGGGAATGAATTCTCATCGGGACTAACTCTCTGAGTCAAATACCATCGATTTGCTATCAACCACCCTTGGAACCAGGAAGTGGGGCAAGCTCTGTAAGGCAGAGAGCCTGGTGGGTAACCCTGATAGCCTCAGACCATCAAGTAAAGAGGGAGTGACTTAGGGCCATGTAGTATCTCTCAACAGTTCCTGTGGACTCAGCTTTAAACGCCTCTGCAAGGTCAGGTCCAGCACAGTAACTGTCCATCTTCACTTTCACTGACAGTGGCCAGGGACGGCGCACTGTGTGGGCAGAGCAGCAGTGCAGTGACACTCTAGGGGCTCATAGCTGAGCTGGACACTCAGCTTGTACGCTAGTGTTCACAGGAAACAGATCCATCTTCATCAAAGGCTTAACTTTGGCGAGGAAGCCAGGCCTGTGAGGTGGTATTGGAGCTCATCTGTGATGTTAGCTAAACCAGAGTAAATTCTATTGTTCTCACTGCCACCAAAACAATCCTTAGGAGAAAAAGCAGCAACAAAGGAGCTCCAAAGGAATTCAATTCCTCTTGGCCGGGCAGAAAGCTTGGCTACTGCTGCCAGCCTGGAGGCCCCAGGAAGGAAACACCATCAGGCCGGACTGCACAAACTCCACCTGCTGCTCCACATTAGTGGGTGCACTGGTAGTAGATGTTCCTTCCACGTGCCCCGTTCAACTGAGAGCTGGACCAGGAGTATGGACTGAGCTTCAACTCCACTCCCGGTATTCATGTGGTGCCCAGGGTTTTGTCCAGTGTGTGTTTGCTATGACAACCAAAGCTACAATAAGCAATGTTTTCTAGCTGTCTTGGTTAACTTGGGGAGTATCCCTCTCTGTCCCCCAGTGCTGGGATAACTAAAACCCAAGGTTCATGCACTTAAAATGCTGATAGTGCCAAACTACTCTTTAGAACTGTATACTTTACACTGCCATCAATTATAAAGCCACCTTGCTTCCCATACCTTCACTCAAGTTAGTACCAAACGTCTAAATTATTAGCCCCACTGAGAGATAAGAAATACTATCCAATTGTTTTTATTTACATTTCTTTAATTATAAGTAACCTTTTTTTTACATTTCTACTGGCCTTTCGTATTTATTTTCTGCATAATGCCTGTTCAAATCCTTTGTCTTGTCTGCACTGGACTATTAGTCCTTTTCATTTATAAAAATGTCTTTGTCAATTAAGGAAATTTTCCATTTGTAGTGCAAGTATTTTTCCTCAGTTTGTCATCTGTCTTTTGAGTTTGATTACATTATTATTTTCCACTCAGAATTTTAAATACACATATCCACTCTTTTCCTCTATGGCATCTGGGTTTTATATCTGTTTAAAAAGAAAGTATCACAACAAAAACATAAATTAATTCATGTTTTCTTATTGAAGTTTTGTTTTTATTGTTATTCAGGTGTTTTTTTTTAAGCTTCATTTATCTGAATGTGTTTGCTGAGGCAGAGATCGAGCTGATATTTTGTGCAAACATGCCCGGCCCTCTTTCCTTCTCTGGCATTCGATGTTATCATAGCCAGATTCCCATGTGTGCTTAGGTCTATTTCTGGATTCTCTGTTCGATTCCACTGCACTGCTTCCTCTGCAGTACAAATTATTTTGATTACTGAAGCTTCAAAATATGTTCATAATAATACCAATCCCTTTTTTTATAATACCTACTTTCCTTTTCCTGCACATTAATTTTTCCAGATGAGATATTATCATTTTGGTTGAACTTCCCTGCACGTGGAGAAAAAATCCTATTTAATAACAATGCAAATAAATATTAATTTTTATAAACTAATTTACTACATAGCATCTTTAGAAAATATACACATCTAGGCATATATCTTTTTATTTACTCAAAGTATCCTTTTATATCTTCGGTAAAATTTCAATGATTTCTTTGCATGAGCCTGAAGATTTGTTAAATTTATTCCTAGTTGAGGTTTCTTTTTTGTTGTTCAGATCTTTCCTTGCATTATGATTTTTTAAAATATGTAGAATGTAACCAGGTTAAGAAACAGAACTTTATCAATAACCAATACATCTGAAGCTAGCGTGTCCACCCCAGGTAGTCATTATCCTAGGTCTCTTTCATGGATTTGCCATCCATGTATGTATCCCAAATAGTATCAAGTTTGGCTTTTGAAAACTCGGTACCAGAATAAAACCTGCTCCATGAGTGAAAGAGCAATATTGTCACTATTAAAAGAAGGTTACTGAGGAAAAAACAACTTTTCTCTGGGTCATAGTTTACAAGAGCCTCTTCTGGTCAAATCCAAGGGCAAGTTCATGAGCAAGACCTAGAAGGCACTGGGCTCACCACACTCAGAGGATCTGGCAGACGGCGTGTAAACAGGTACCGCAGACAGGCAGACAGGACCTGAAGAGGACTGCTCTACATTTCCTATTTCTGGGCCTCTGAGGGTTCTGTGGTGTAAACTGTAACAATGCTCAGTTCTCTCCCTTCTGGGAACTTACCTTTGTACAGCTGCACTCTTACTTCCAGTTTTACTGGTGCTGTATTCTCTTTTGTTCCCCTTGTCTGTGGGTTCATGCTTAAAAACTCTCTGCCAGAGTTTTGGTGGAGCTCAGCAGAGAGCAAACTTAACTGTGCTTATTCAATTTATTTTTAATTCAGAACTTCTACTGTATTTTCCACATGGTTACTGTTTATATACATAAAACCTACTGTTCAATATGGCTGCCATCTTACTTCATTTTCATATTGTTTCTGCTAGTTCTTCTAAGTACATAATTAGATCAACTGCATAATAATTGTACCTACTAGTATATCTGCCAATATGTTTTCTCTTAACAAACTGCCTTGGCTAATACTTTTAAGAAACATTAAAAGACGGTAGTAATAGCTGGCATGTCTGTTTTATATCAGAGTATTAATGGAAATGCTTAAAGAGTTTCACCAAAAACCATGATGGTTTGATTGAAATACGTCTCTACAAAAAACAAAACAAAAAACCAAAAAAAATCCCAAAAGACTCTTCATCTCTTCCTATTTCCCAAGGTTGTTTTTTTTTAAAAGAATAATGAACTTGTTAATAAACAAATATATTCTTGGCATCTAATGAGATGATCAAAGTTTCCTTTCTTTGATGAATTAAAATAGCATGGTATTAGTAATCTCCTAAGAATGGACAAGTTTTCCATGCTAGGGGAAGTCGATTTAGCTATTGTGAAATTCTTTAAATTTACTCCTAAATGTATTACCTGATGTCTTAAGATTTCTTGAATGCATACTGTGTGCCATTAATTATGTATCAATGGTAAATATTAATAAAGATAGGGCTATAATTTTTTATTTACCTATTCATCAGTTTCTATTTATCAAGTTTTATACTAACGGAAATAATAATCTACAAGAATTCCTTCTTTTTCTATTTTGTGAAAGTGTTTAAGTAGAATTATCTGTTTACTAAAACTTGAATAACTTCCCTATGAAGTCATCTGGTCCTGTCCATCTCCTGTGACAGCCTTTAAACTGAACCAGAAATCCTCCTCCTGCCTCAGAAGAGTGTAGCCCATGGCCTATTCCAGTGGCCAGCAAACTGCGGCTTGCTGCAGTTTGCCGCTCTGTTGACTAATGAGTTTGCTGACCACTGGCCTACTCAGTCCAATGATTGAGATCCGTGGGGCTCCTCCTCCCCCACCTCTTCTACCCAAAAGCAGGAGCCCTTTTCTCTGTGGATGCAGGAAGCCTGAGTACTGCATTAGTGGACCCTGTGAAGGGTAACTCCCTAGCACCAGTGAGAGAAAATCGCTTGGCTGGTATGTCCCATTTTCTGTTCTTGATATTGGTTCTTTAATTTTCTCCCCTCTCACTCCTTTTCTGATAATCTTTCAGGGATTTATAAATTATAATTGTATCTAAGGCATATTTGTTTTCTATTTAATGAAATATATACTATTTGATATTCCTTAATATTTCTTTTCTTTGGGTTGATGTCTTCAACATTTATACCTTGCTAATTATTTTTAGTTTTTCAATATAAATGTTAAAGGCTACCAATTTGCCCTGGGTACTCTTTTTTTTTTTTTAATTCTCACCTGAGGATATGTTTACTGATTTGAAAGAGAGAGGAAAGGAAGGGGAGGATGACATGACAGAGGAAGGTGGGGGGAGGGGGGAAGGGGGAAACGGTGGTCAGTTGCCTCCCATATGCTACCTGCATGGAACCTGAAACCTTTTTAATATAAGGGATGCCGTTCCAACCGACTAAGCCATCCAGCTGGGGCTTCCCTGGGCACTCTTTAGCTAGAGCCCCCAAACGTCAATATATGCAGCATTCTCATCAACTTTCCATTCAAAATGGTTTCTAGTTTTCAATATGATTTTTCTTTGACCACCTGGTATTTATTTAGAGGTATATTTCGTAAGTTTCAAGCATAAACCCTTACATTGCTTTAACCTTTCACCACAAATGTCCATATCTGTAAATAATATTGTAACACTATATTAGCATACATGTTTTTAAATTTTACATAAATGGAATCATACTCCATGTACTTTTTAGGAAAAAGAGTTGCTTTCACTCTGTTGTACATTTATGAGATTCAATCTCACGGACACTTGTTCTCCTTTGTTTTTCACTGCTATCTAGTGGTCCATTACAGAGCTGCACCACAATTTCAACATGCCTGATCCTGAGCATTTAAGGGTTATTAGCGTATTTTCACCACTACAAGGTGTTATAAAAAAATTACCTTTCTACATGTATTTTCACATACACATGTAAGGTTTGACTAAGGTATTTAGTTATGAGTAGAAGTTTTCAACTTTGTTTTTACCAAATTTTTCTCTAAAATGCTTGTAGCAACCATTATACTAGTTGCTCTTTTAATCAGCAATGTAGCAGAATTCTCCTTCTATTATGTCACGTTTTTGCCAATACTCTCTAAATTTTTGACAATCTGAAGAATGTGTAATAACAGGTCCTAGTTTTGTTTTGAAATCTTATTGTTGAAAGTATTGTTACATATGTCTTTTTTTTTCTTTTGCCCCACTGACCCCTTCTAGTCCACCCCAGCCCCCACCTCAGGCCTTTACCACACTAGTGTCTGCATCCAAGGGTTATGCACATATGCATACAATTTCTTTGGTTGATCTCTTCCTACCCAGCCACCCCAGACTTCCCTCTGAGATTCAACAGTCTGTTCCATGCTTCTATGTCCCTGGATCTATTCCTAGTGTTGTTTTTTTATCTTAATTTTTTTATTTTAGAGAGAGAAAAAGGGAGAGGGAGAGAGAAACATCCATCAGCTGCCTCCCGCACAACCGGGTATGTGCCCTGACCGAGAATCAAAATAATTTCCTCACCTTTTATTGAATAGTTCATTCTTTCTAATGCTATTTCTTTCATAAATTGTATTTCTATATGGGGGCTGGACTACTTCTGGACTGTTTATTCTGTACCACTGGCCTACTTGTTTAACTTTGCATCTATAACACAGTATTATAGCTACCAAATAAGTTTTGTTACCTGGTAGGGCAAGTCCTACCTTATCGTACATACCTTTTCTATTACTGCCCCTTTCCATATAAATTTTCTAATCATCTTGTCAAATCCTACAGAAAGCTCAATAATAATGATCAATGTTATTGAAATTAATTTATATATCAACACAAGTAAACTGTCATTTTCAAGACACTGAGTCTTCCTATACATGAAAATAAAATATATTTCCATTTATTTATTCTTTTTTTTCCCTTTTATTTACTGATTTTTTTTTTTAGAGAGACAAAAGAAGGGAGAGAGGGAAGGGTGGAAGGAGGGAGGGTGGGAGGGAAAGAGAGAGAGGAAAAGGGAGAAGGAGAGAGGGAGGGAGGGAGGGAGGGAGGGAGGGAGAGAACTGGTTTGTTGTTCTACTTATTGGTTGATTCCTGTATGTACCTTGACCAGGGATCAATCCTGCAACCTTGGCACACCAGGACAAGGCTCAAACCAACCCAGCCAGAGCTATTTAGGTATTCTGTAATATTTTTCAATAAAGGCTACAATTTTCTCTTAGATTTAGATTGCTCTTAAAGCTTTATTATTGAATATCACAATAAATAAACATTTTCTAAATAAAATATTTAAATTCCTAGATATTTTCTGAGAAGTCATCTAGAAGTAGCTGACCACAGTTTTGCCAGAAATGGAAGTTCTATTATTAACTTCTAATTTTCCTGAATCATGGTCTCTAAAATTTTTAAAAATTCAGTGTTCTATAAAAAAGTTATTTCATATGTTACCACGTGTGTCACTAAGTAACCTGTTTAGAAGACTAGTTATAATGACAAACAGAAAGAAAAAATACCGCAATATTTTTTTTTTACAAATTGAAATCCATCTTCATTAGAATGTTTAATATTCAGGAACAAATTTATAAAAGGCATGATTTAATCCCTCCAAAAAGTTATGTTTGAGTATTGGGAGTTTTATTTAGCAACATTTAGATTAGCTTTAGTTCTCAAAGAAGTGTTCTCTGCCATCAGACAGGTGGCTGCCTGCTCCACTAACACAAGTTTCAGACAATCACCGAATAGGAGAACGTTAGGACAAAATGGTTTGGCGCATGTCTGGAGTTAAATGCAAGAAGGAACAACAGAAATACAGTATTGGCTCTGACTGTCTCCTGGCTTTACCCTGATAAAAGAAAGCTGTAAGGAATAGAATAAAGGCGTGCCACCCATTTAGTTCTCCTCTTCAGGGGTGCAGTCTGTAGCACCTTAGCTTTACCCGTTTTTGTTATCCTAGGAAGAATTAAGTCCATTCCATTTGTGGACGCCTCTACTGGTAGCAGCAGTTATAGCCAAAATAGGAGGAAGAAAAGAGAAAGTATCCGTAAGATTTATATGGGGAAAACACCAAAGAAAACTGAGAGCAACCCTTAGCCAATGAAAAACGTTTAGTAGGTATAAATGAACTTTTCTTAAAAAAATTTTTTCATTATAAAATAAAACAGATGTTGAAAGCAACACAAAGCTATGTTCATATTTTAAAAATGGCACTGTTATATCTTTGGAGAGGGTCCTGTAGGTAGAACGATTCGTACTTTTCACATGGAATAGTAATTTACATTTTTACCATAGCTGGTATTAGTTTTACTGTAATAACTTTTTTTTCTTTTTGCACGAATGCAGTCCCCCACTACCACAAATTATGCAGCCGAGTTTCCCACATTTGGGGAAATCACAGGAGTGCAATGGATAAGCCTTGCCCTGGGAATACCACCTTCGTGATCATGGTATCTCCCCTACCAGGTATGTGTAGTAACTTCTTAAAGACTAACTAAAGTTAAAAAATAAATAAATAAAAAAGCCCTAGGGTGAAAAAGTAGATTCAAGGCACTAAATGTATCATTTTTATTTTTTTTAAACCATCTGAAGAAGTTACAAAGCTCTTGATCTACTTAGGAGCTAACATAATCTTTGGGCACACATTCAACTCAATATATTCAAGAAAATATTTACTTCATATACTTGATGTACTTTGATCTTCATTATAATTCTGTATCATAAATTAGAACTAATGTGCACTCATGTTTACATCTTATTATACGGGAGGAAAATGAGGCCAAGAAGAATTAAGTCTTTAATATGCTCTTTTAAATACATTCACTTCCATTCTCAATAGACTATTCTTCCTAAAAGGAGTCTAACACACCATTCACAGGGCTCAGAATTCACTTACCTGGTGTGTCCTAAAGATTCCCGCCATATTGGTAGCATCACAACTGGTTTAACCGCACACTCCAAAATAGCTAAAGCCAGCGCAAATTCTCTGGGTTTGCTACACATCTGAACTGCCTTGATCCAATTTGCCCTATATTTCAGAAGGGAAAACAAACATTTCACTTTGCTGATCCTAATTTATAAGCACAAGAGTTGTAATTTACGATATCTCCATCTTACGGGACTTAAGTTTCTAGGCTAAGCAAGTATAAATATACTGTTACTGGAATTTTCTATCTCACAGAATCGTCAATTTTGACCATTGAAAGGAATCCCAAAGGTCAATTAGTCCTCCAACTTCTTAAACTGTTTACAGTGCTCTGTTCCTTTGGTCTCTGCTTCATTCCAGGGATAGAGAGTCTGTTTTCCAGAAATCTCCCAAATGTTAGTGTTGGTTCAGTAACTTAGAAGTACACTCACATCCCTAATGCCCTCAGTGTTTAGCTGACTAAACCGACTTCATTCAATTCATTGGTAATGACCATTTTAAGTACACATCTGCAATGATCATTTTGTAGTCACTATATTCACAGCAATACATGAACCTTAGTTTCCTTTACCTGTGTGAAGCCCAATTGGGATGAAGAAAAGATGAAGGGATATTGTTTTCCAGTTGGGTGATGGTCAGTCTCAGAGTAGATATTGTAAGAACTTTGGACCCGTGGACAGAACCATTCCATTTGAACTCTCCTGCTGGAGTCAGACAGAATTTGTGTGCAAGATGTCTTCTCTTATCATGGTCTTCCCTGTGTTGGTGCTTATTCAAAGCAAAGGAATTGGTGGAGTATTGATTGTGGTAGACACGGTATTTCCCTTCTTGACCCAACTTAAAATAATTGTTGATATTTCCTTTCATGACCACTTCCTTTTTGGTGCTCAAACGCGAAATTTCTCCTTGAGAGTTAACTACCAGTACCTGACAAAGAAAATAAAGACTCCACTGTTTATATCAAATATGCAAATTGATCAATTGTCTTTCAATAATTTGTAATGTAATCATTCCAAATAAAATACATCTTGCCAAAACCGGTTTGGCTCAGTGGTCAGCCTGTGGACTGAAAGGTCCCAGGTTTGATTCCGGTCAAGGGCATGTACCTGGGTTGCAGGGACATCCCCAGTGGGAGTCATGCAGGAGACAGCTGATCGATGTTTCTCTCTCATCGATGTTTCTAACTTTCTATCTCTCTCCCTTCCTCTCTGTAAAAAATCAATAAAATATATTTTTTTAAAAAAACACATCTTATGACTGAACTTAAGTTTAAAAGTTAAAGCTATGTTTATAATTAAGAGATCAAAATATGTCTGCCAAAAAGGAAGAAAACTAACCTCTATTAAATGCCGATTATATGTCAGACATAATTATTTTCATGCATCTCAAATATATACACAAAAGTACATGTGTAAATTACTCACCATTATTTCAAGCCTACAATATATATAGGTTAAGGAAAAAGGAGGGCATTACATGTACTATTCCCCAAAAAATATATTCCTAAAAATACCTTTTCTTTTACTCCTCTTATCAATTTCAGCTTTAGCAGAAGAACCTGAGGATGATCTAAAATAATGTTTTCAAAGAGTTGGTGCCAGTCCTTTTGTGGATTATTAAATCAATACTGGGCCTTATTCAGCTTTTTTTTTTTTTTTTAAATGAAATATAATACAATAAGAGAGAAAATAACAGAATGCTTCCCACACAGTACTGCAAAATACTATTTCAGGACACTTCTGAGTGTACTAGGGGGCTATGAAAAATGTCTTACTAAGGATCAGAGTAAAAAAGAAGTTTAAAGCCAGTGTTTTAAATCAATTCATATGTTACGAACAATGCATATTCTTGCATATCTACCCTGCAAATGATTCTCAACTGGGAGATACCATTGTAGTCATTACTCTGTCACCATAGCTCCCTGAGGGGCAGAAATACTGAGTCCTGGCTTCAATCTTTTCATTCACAATGAGAGCTGGGAAGCTGTGCTGTTCTATGCACTGTACTCTGCAATCAAGGAGTAAGTCCTATCCTTTCGCTGCAGGTTCAGCTAAAATGATTCTAGCTGGAGCTGATCATTTCATCATCTACAAACAGCCTACTCATTACCCTATGTGAAAAAAAGCCTTGATCTCTTTAGAATTACATACAATAAAACTAATCATAAATAAGGTATACCACAAATTTACAACATTTCTTTGCATGGACTGAAATCCAGGGGCACAACTATACTTCTAAATGTAACACTTTAATTCTTGTTAGCCAATACAGTCTTGGAAGTGGAGAAAATAGAATTCAAAAGGTCTATAAACTTGTTTCGCCTATTTCTACAGTACAGTAAATGAATTATTTTTACATTCCAAAAATGTTTGTTTTAAACAGAAAGAACACACCTCTTTGCCCTCCTTAAATAACTTATTTGCTTCATGGGCTGCAGCTGCCACCTGTTGGCTCTTCAGCTGACTAAGCTTGCTGTCTGGGTTCCGTAATCTTGTGATAATTCGAGTTGAACCGGATGCTCCTCGTCCACCTCCAGGAGACTCACTTATTTCCCCATTAGACTTTTCTGATTTGAAATCACCTGTTAACAAATGAAAAGCCAGAAGTAATTGCTAATGGTAAGTAAATTACATATACTACTACTTTATCTGAAACTCATACCTAGCCCTGACTGGTTTGGCTCAGTGGATAGAGCGTCAGCCTGAGGACTGAAGGGTCCCAGGTTTGATTCCAGTCTAGGACATGTACCTTGGTTGCAGGCACATCCCCAGTAGGGGGTGTGCAGGAGGCAGCTGATTGATGTTTCTCTCTCTCTCATCGATGAGTTTCTAACTCCCTCTCCCTTCCTCTCTGTAAAAGATCAATAAAATATATTTTAAAAATAAAAATAAAAATAAAACTCATACCTGGTGCACATCTAAGATCCAAAAAGTAAAGAGAAAAAGTCCTTGAAGAGCCAAAGCAAATGTATTAATTTTTACAGGGTTTATTTAAAAGAAAGTTACGTCAGAACTTGACTGCGAATCATTTATTATTTTACAGAAAATTCAAACATGCCAGGTTATCTGTTTCAAGCTCATCTACTAGAAAACAGTAAGGGCTGCTACAAATTTATAAGTAACAAATATAACAACTGAAAATGCACAGTAGTAAGATGTTGCCTTAGGTAATAAATGTGGATTTCTATATAAAAAGTAAAGGATATAATTAATTTTAGAATGATTTCCATTGAAATTCTGCTTAAATATCTAATGGTTGAAAGCTTATAAATATAAAATGCCAAGTGAATTTTCTCCTAAAAAAAATCCAGATAATTATCTGTATATGCAAATAATTATACATGTGAAATTAACTGTATTAGTTTTTCTTAATATAATAAAGGCCTCTCACATTTTCATTGTGACTTAATTTTTAAGACAGGAATAATTTCTGCCTTCCCATGAATCTCACTTAGGCTGAAAATTTCTATACTGTCTGAAACGATTGCATCACTATCCAATTTCCATTGGCCAAATAGTTGAACAAGATCTAATTTTCCTTTTTTAATTTAAAGCTTTGTAAAATTAAGACAGTGTGGCATTGGCAAATGGAAAACCGAACAGAAAACTTACTATACTTTATAATATAAAGATGACATTCTAAGTAGATTTAAAAAAATGGATTGGGAAAAGTAGGTATCTATTTTGAAAAATATGGAAGTTAAAACAATTCAGTAAACATTGTTAATCTTATGCATTCAACACCCCTTCTTTCCTTTGGGGATATGCTTTCCCTCCACTACAATCATGATTCTGCCAGGACTGCAAATAAGTATCTTGCCCTGTGTCTGGAGTGAGCAAACTCATCCAGCTTAGCCAGAGAGAGCATATCACTGGTTGGCCACAGTGATTGCCCCAGAATTAGTACATGGTCCAGCATACTATTCCAATCTTGAAAATCTGAAGATGGAGAAACAGTACTGCTTCAGAAAATTTGGAGATGGAAAAAGGGCATTAATGAGCATAAAGCTTATAAATTAAAGGTTGGCCACTTTTACCTCACAGCATGGCTAAAACATCCAATAGTAAGAGATAAGAAGCCCATCATGATGGTGAGGGACTGTTGAACATGAGGGGAAGAACAGTGATAACCTCACAGAGTTATTACTGGTCCAATAATGCCCCTGGTGCTGTCATTACTTCTGTACTTCCCAACTGTATGTGCCAATAAAATTCCCTTTTTGTTTTAAGCAAGTCTGGTGAATTTCTGTCACATATAATCAATAAATTCTAAACAATCCAGCAGAGTATATGAATATTTTGATTCCAAAATATGGCAATGATGTGGTAGGGGTACTGGATATTTTGCCATCCCAGGCTGGAAAACTAGAAACGTCTAATGTATGGCAGCAAAGCAGCTGGTAGGACTACCAACAGTGTCCCTTGGGCCCCAAACCATAAGCCGACCCATGCTAAAGGTTTATGCCAAGATGTTGAACCATGATGGCTATGTCTTGGGACCATCTATAAAGTCCTACAATAAAGACTTTTTAGACATTGTCTGATCTAGACTGGACTTCCAAAAAAAGCAGAAAGGGAATGGCACAGAGCTTTTAAAAAGAAGCCCTTCAAGCAAAATTTACTGCAAATAAGGGGAAGGAGACAGAAAATTCATCCTTGGGTAAAACTTGAAAGGAAACCAGGAGGTGAGTGGAGGTCCTTATCTTATACCCCTTGCCCAAAGGCCACGCTATTAAGGAGCCAATCACTTAGATGCAGCCTGGAGGCAGAGTACAGAGCTGCTTCCTCTGCAACTCAGTGTTTAATGATGTGAGGAGGAAGAAGCTTAAACAGACTATTCACCTGAGGGCCAGCAGAAGAGGTTTACCTTCAGGAACCCCATTTATGGCTATTAGGTACTAGCTGGGTACCCAAGCAATCTATAAGGGAGTACCACTGCCAGAGAAAATGCCAAATCTGTCAAGCTAGAATGTATGATTAGTCAAACCTGTAGCAATTCTCAGCAACATCCCTGACAACAGCCAGCCAGAACTAGGCTGCTAAAAACAGAAAAGCCTCTAGAAGCGAGATCTTCCCATAGGCTCCTCACTTCTCATCCACAGCCAGCCTCCCAGAAAACCAATGGCAGCAAGATTTATCAAAGAATGGCTCATGGTTTTTGAGATCAAGATAAGCCACATCTAGACCTAATAAAAATATATATATATAAAAATCTAAGCGACCGGCCAACCTTCCAACCGGTAGCTATGATGCACACTGACCACTAGGGGGCAGACACTCAACATAAGAGCTGCTGAGCTGCGGTGATTTGGCAGCTGCGGTTCTCGGGTGAAACAGAGAGGAAGGAGCCTGATTCCGGGGTACGTCACCCGAGAACCACCCTCTCGCAATCTGGGACCCTTCGGGGGATGTCAGAGAGCCAGTTTTGGCCCAATCTGCACAGGGCAGGCCAAGGGACTCCACCAGTGCACAAATCCGTGCACCAGACCTCTAGTAAAAAATAATAAGACAAACACAGAAAAAGATATCCAAGACACAATTATAATTACCAAATATAATTTTGGGGAAAAAACTTTTTTAAAACTTCCAGTTGTGGGTAAGATCTTGGCATTATGTTAGGCAGAAGCATTTTTTAATTTGAATGCACAAGTTTGTGCTAAGCTACCAAAGGGTAGAATTGTGGTTATTTACTGTTTTCTATCTTTATAGCATCTCTCTTTCTTGGAAACCACTCCCACTCCAATCATACTTTTGCTGGAGCCATCAATCATAATACCTTGCCTGCCCTGGCCACAGGAGTGGGAACAATATGTCCAAGATAGGGTACTCAAATTCCTTCCTCAAGGGCTTTGGATTTGGAGCAGGAGTAATGGCCGTGCCTTTGGGTCACAGACCTTGGGGAGATATGAATACAAACTGCTGATGCCACTTGGGAAAAGCCTGTCTGTATTAGGAGAGAATGAAGTTAACATACAAACATACACAGATGCAAAAGGTGAGAGTGAAAGAGGAAGACAGAAAGCGTTTTGATACCTGAGGGTCCAGTTATCCCTGATGATGGCCTGGACTTCCCCATTACACAATAAATTAAATTCCCTTTTCACTTATACTAGTTTAAGCTGATTTGGTCACTTGCAAATGAAAAAGTCCTAATTAAAACAGGTCCTCACTCATACAATACATAAAATTATACTCCAGAAGGATAAAAAACAGTTATAGAAGTATTATTGCAAAATAACTATTATATATTTTCTTGGGATAGGGATGGTCTTCCTTAATAAGAAACAAAATCCAGAGAAACCCTAAAGAAAAAGACTGATAAATTTAACTACATAAAAAATGTAAAAATTTCTGTACAACATAACAGTTAAAAACAAGCAATGACTACATAAGTATACATGTAAAATCAAAGACTAATAGCCATAATACTTTATAAAGCATTCTTAAAACTCATTAAGGAAAAATATCAAAACTCAATAGGAAAAAATGAGCAAATGATGTGAAAAAGCAATTTACAAAGTTGAGCATACACACAAAAAGAAATTCAACCACATTAGTAAGCAGGATCTGCAAATTTTAAAATGATATACTTTACCACTGGCAAAACTCTGAGAGATTGATGATGCTGAATTTAGTTCAGTGTATGAAGAAGTACATATGTATGTAAATTATCGGCACAAATCACTTTTCATGTACAATGAAGCAGTAGCCATCACTACTTTTAACATGTGCCTAACCATTAGACCCAGCTATTCTACTCACTGTTTCTATACTGCCAAACATACTTGATAAGTACACAAAGATGTATGCTGAGAATGTTAAAAGGCACCACTATTTGTAATAATTTAAAAAAACTGTTAACAGTCTAAATGTCCATTATTAAATAAACAATAAATGGATTGTGGGTCATTCATACTGTGAAGTACCATGCAGCAGTTAAAAAGAATGAATTCTTTATAACACAAAAATATCCATTACATGTATTACCGAGTGAATAAAAACAAGATGCAGAACAATACATGCAAAATGATCCTGTTTAAAATATAAATTAAAAAAATTCTTATAAACATACATTAATGAAACTGCATGGAGAAAGATAAAAATGTTACACACCAAACTGTTGATGGGGGTTACCTTTGGGGAGGAGGGTGTGAAAAAGATCTATTTTCCTGTGTACTTTTTGTATTTTTTAAAACAAAAACAATGGGTGCAAGTGTTGCTTGTGTTAAAAAAAAATGGGGGAAAAATGAAAAGAAAATCTAAATCTTCCCACCCCCATCAAACTTTCATTTTAAAAATTAAAAATGAGAGAAAAAAAGGCTTGCTTTAATGTATGAAGTGTATTCTTACCTATCTCTTCTTGAATAGAGACAGGTGTGTGAGACTCTCTTTCTCCATTGTCAGGATCATCAGCTGCCTTAGCAGATTCACTCAGGGAAGAACTTAATTCACTGCTGCTGTTACTGTTTTCCAGATTAGGCTGAATGGAGGTAGTGGTAGCACTAGTGTTACTGCTGTCACATGTCTTGTTAGGTTCTTCTAGAAAAATAGAATACCTGATTTTTACATTGGAAATCACATCAAAATTAACTAATTGTCAGAAAAGACATTTTATTGTTTTAGGATTGCATTACAAAGTTAGATTTTAAAAAGAAAAGCTACTCATGTATGAATAATACAATACATGAAAAGAAATTTGTAAGCAACACCCTATGAGTTATTTTTTAAGTTTCCCAGTTTAATAACTCAGATTTTTATCATCTTAGCCTACAGTACAAAGCAGACAATTTTTTAGATACCCCAGAACTAAAGAATAATACAACTACCTCACAAAACTTACATTCTAGCAGATACGGCAGAAGTGATTTTGTTGAGATAATCCCCAAAATATGAACTTTATATTCTTACTTTTCAAAAAGTAGTCAAGCTTTAGGCAGTTTGGGTCAGTGGATAGCGCCAGCCTGCAGACCAAAGGGTCCCGGGTTCTATTCCGGTCAAGGGCATGTACCTTGGTTGCAGGCTCCTTCCTGGCCCGAGCCCTGGTTGGGGATTGTGGGGGAGGCAACCAATCGATGTGTTTCTCTCTGTCTTTCCCTCTCTCTTCTACTCTCCCTAAAAAGCAATAGAAAAATATCCTCAGGTGAGGATTAACGGGGAGAAAAAAAAAAGTATTCACACAGTATTAGAAACAGATTTAAACAGGATTCTTTACCTCTGAAGTTCTCTGCCTGAATGCTATATGCCTCCAAGTTAACTAGAGGTAATACCTAAGTGACTGTTAATTTTAAGAAAAATTTAATAAATTTAAAGCCTCCCTATGCATTTCACTGTCACTAATAAGATGCTCTTTAAATCAATCACCTAAATTAAAATGTGATAGACCCTAGCCGGTTTGGCTCAGTGGATAGAGGTCAGCCTATGGCTTGAAGGGTCCTGGGTTTGATTCCCGATCAAGGGCACATATCTCAGTTGCAGGCTCAATTCCCGCCCTGGTTTTACATTGATGTTTCTCGGAGCTCCAGTCGCGCAATCGGTTAGCACACAGTACTTATAATACATTGATGTTTCTCTCTCTGTTTCTCCCCCTCTCTTTCATCATTCTCTTTAAAATTTAATGGAAAAATATTCTCGGGTGAGGATTAACAACAACAACAAAAAAAGTTAAGGCCAATAAATATAAGGCAAAAAAAAGGTGACTGACAGTAAATTACAAGGGCTATCTCTAACATAATGAGCTCCTAAATTTTTTTTTTTTTAGGAAAAAACTAAATAACTTGATAGAAAAATGGGAAATTATATGAACAGTCACAAAAGAGATGAAAATGACCTTTATACATATGGAACTATGCTCACAATTCAAACTAAAAGAAATGCAAAATAAGCTATATGAAGAAACTACTTCTCAGCTACCAGATTGGCAAAAATCCAAGTCTCACAATACACTCAGGTAGAGAGGCAGTGGGTTAACAGCACTCCCAACATTGCTGTGGAAAGGCAAAATGGTCCACAGTGGATAAAAGGAATCTGACAATATCTAGAAAAAATATACATACATTTTCTCTTTAGCAATCCCATGTCCAGAAACCTATCCCAAAATACACTGGCAAAAATACTGAATTACTTATTTATAGAGCTATTCATTGTAGCATTATTTATAATGGCAAAAAAAACGGAAGCAAACAAAATGCCCATCAAAAGGGCATTGGGTGAATAAAAGATGATATACACAATGAAATATCATGCACCATAACAAAGATTGCAGAAATCACTATATCCATATAACTGTACTTATAGTATGCTAACTTTTGTGCAAGAAGGGGAAATATGAACTTATGAACATATTTTGCTTTTATTTACAAAAACAAACTAACAGCTCTAGCTGGTTTTGCTCAGTGGGTAGAGCATCGGCCTGAGGACTGAAGGGTCCCAGGTTTGATTCCAGCCAAGGGCACATGCCTGGATTGCAGGCTTGATCCCCAGTAGGGTGTGTGCAAGAGGTAGCTGATCAATGACTCTCTCTCATGACTGATGTTTCTCTCTCTCTCTTTCTCTCTCTCTCTCTCTCTCTCCGCCTTTCCTCTCTGAAATCAATAAAAATACGTTAAAAAATATTTTTTAAAAAATGGGAATAACCAGAATGGCACTCTAAGGGAAGGAAAGGATCTGTATACGTAGAGAGAAAATGGATGAAAATAAAAGTTCTCTGCATGTATAGTTACATAGTTTGACTTTAGAATCATGCCAAGGTTTTACTTTTTAAATTATTTTTATTTTTTTAAATATATTTTATTGATTTTTTACAGAGAGGAAGGGAGAGGGATAGAGAGTTAGAAACATCGATGAGAGGGAAGCATCGATCAGCTGCCTCCTGCACACCCCCTACCGGGGATGTGCCCGCAAACAAGGTTCATGCCCTAGACTGGAATCGAACCTGGGACCTTTCAGTCCATAGGCCGATGCTCTATCCACTGAGCCAAACCAGTTAGGGAGAGGTTTTACTATTTTAAAAAACTGAAAATTAAAACAATCTAAACCAAATAAACCCTAACTGTACATCAAGTTATTGGCATAACCTCAATTATTTCAAGTGACTTTGGGACACAGTATTTTGCCTGTATATCCTCATTGGAAATATGATATAAGGATAAGTAAAGAACTGCAAAAAAAAGTCTGCCATTCAGTAGTCTTATTATTACCAATTATATCAGTATTATGAAATTACTAGAATTTATAAAATCATTTCTTCACATTACTATTTTAATGTACATCAAGATATTAATAATATGTCATCATTAATGGACACCTGCACCAAGATAAAGCAAATATATAAGTCACTGCTGTTAAGCACTAAGGCCTTCAGTACAAGAGAAAAGAGATACAAGTACAAAAACAAAGAAACTAAGTATGCAATCCTCAATTTGAATTTGAAATGTCAATGTGAACTGATTGTCTTTTTTCTTTTTCTTTTTTTTTAATATATATTTTATTGATTTTTTACAGAGAGGAAGGGAGCGGGATAGAGAGTTAGAAATATCGATTCAGCTGCCTCCTGCACACTCCCTACTGGGGATGTGCCCGCAACCGAAGTACATGCCCTTGACCGGAATCGAACCTGGGACCCTTCAGTCCGCAGGCCGACGCTCTATCCACTGAGCCAAACCAGTCAGGGCCTGGTGGTCTTTTTTTAAAAAAGTATTTTCTAACTCTACCCACCAAAACAAACCTAGAGGCAATGACAGCCCAAGACAGTAGGTACCCCGAGGCCCAGATTATGGTCTCTAAATATCATTCCCCACCAAAAGAAACCAGAGCTTCTTGGAAAAATGACTAATTCCAAGTCTGGGGTAGAAAATGTGTTCTGAGGTAGAAAATGTGTAAGATAAGCCTCAAACATCTTATATTGCCAAAAAGCAAGGAAGCTATCTAAGACTACTGGGTCACAGCAAAAGGACTCAAAAGCCACCATGAAGGGGCTCTGCTGGTGCACATACGTAAGGTGAATTATGACTACAAGTGAAATAAATTGAATATATGATGAGCTGGGAGTTCAAATGGATACTTAAAATGAGAAAGCCATACCCCTCCCCTAAAAGTCCATAACACTGGAATGCCCACTGAAGGTAACTAGACACTAGCTCTTGGTTCTGAAAATATTCTGGCCAAAAATAGTTGAAAATGAATTTAATCAAGCCTTCAGAAACAAACTAAACAACACCAAGAGGAAGGAAACAGACAAATCCTGGATGTGGGACATTCCATAGAACACACTAGGATTCTTCACCAAGTCAACATGTGAAAGAGTTGGAGAAATGGGGAGTGCTTTACATTAAGAGTCTCAGGAGATATAAAACCAAGTATCATGTCACATGGGGAACTTATATGAAGTTATTTCAAATACAAATGCAAAACAAAACAAAAAACATTTTTAAGTAAGGAAATTTAAACTGACTGGATAATAAGGAAATGTCTATTTTATTAAAATGATAATGGCAATGTGATTATGTAAGACAATGTCCATAATTCTTCAGAAATGTACTTAGGGTTGGTATAATATGTTTAGAATTTGCTTTAAAATACTACAGTAGGAAACAACACAAATTTACATAAATAGGAAAGAGAATAAACAAATGGTATAGTTATACAGAGGACTATTATAATGCAGTTAATATGAAAGAATTCCAACAACATACATTATATTAGTAATATAATGTAAAGTGAAAAAATTAAGTTCCAAAATGTTATACTTAACACAATACACTTAATAGGATATACTTAACACAATACACTTGCTATAAAGTTTAAAACAACAAAAACAGAAATATAGTTTTTAGCAAATCATATAGATCAATTAAATGAGGCAAGAGTATGTGGCTTATATATCACTTTGACATCAGGTAGCAACAGTCCTAACTCTATCGGGTTTCCCTTGTAAGAAGGAAAGAAGATAGTGAACACTTCAGGTAGTGGAGAGGAAGGCAGGGGATGGAATTGAGGAGATGTTTTGTTAGATGCAGGTTAGTTTCAAAGCAGGACTTTGCTTTTTGTTTGGGGTGATAGGTTCCTAACTATTTCATTATTAAAGATAATTTAAAACCTGAATAAATCAAGAAGAGCCATGCAATAATTAGTGATAAATGCAATTAACTAAGGATTATGCTTTACCTAATACTGTACCCCTGAGATCAAAGGGGAAATTTTTTTTTAATTTGAGCCAAAAAAACAACAACAAAGTAGTTTTTTAAAAAAGCAAGGGTGAAGCACGTATGACTAAATCTTAATAATTTTTAAATCTAAGTGTTAGATATGTTGGGGGCATCCATTTAACTGTCCTGCATGTTTAAAATTCTTCGTAATAAAAAATTTTATATTAATGACAGAAATGGCAAATTTAATATTTGAGAGCTACAAACCAGTAATACAATAAACTAACTCACGTTGGAAAAATCTATATAACTGGAAGAAAAGAAGTAAACGACATCAATTTCCTCACTAATCATTCCTTTTACAGCTACAGATATAGATTTGTAAGGTGTAGCATGCCTAATGCATAATTGTCTAAACATCATTTTCTCAAATAATAAAGTATTATATAAGATATACCCTCATTTATGAGTTCAGAGTACATTTTCCCATAGAAATATGTAAGAAAATGATTCTAGATCAGCCCACAAAAACCTTTTTTAGCACATCATATACCCAAGTATGTTTTTAACCATGAAAATAATTCTGAGATTGGAACTTAAGAAATTCTAACTATACATATCTTAAGTACTTTATTAGAAAGTGCTCTCTGCTATTAGGGAGATAATGGCACTTCATAAAATAATAGGCAATCGCCCTGGCCAATGTGGCTCAGTTGGTTGGAGCGATGTCCTATACAAGGAAAGGTCACAGGTTCAATTCTGGGTCAGGGCACATACCTAGGTTGTGAGTTCAATTCCCAGTCAAGGTGCATAAGGAGGCAATTAATCAATGTTTCTCACATCCATGCTTCTCTCTTACTCCCCTCCCCCAAAATTAATGAAAATAATAAGAAGAATCTAGCTACACTAATAAAAGAGAAATATGCAAATTGACCATACCTCCACGCTGCCCAACAGCCAATCAGGGGTGAGTATGCAAATTAACCCAACAAAGATGGCAGGTTAATTTGCACACGCAGGTACGGAGTGGCCGGGTGAGGTGGGGCGCCTGCTATAAGGGGAGGGCGGGGGGTGGAGGGAGCTACAGGAGCGGTGCTCCGCCAGGAGCGAGGACTTGCAGGCTCCCGGGTGGCCGGGAACAAAGTCTGGGGAAAGAAGGCCTATTCTTGCACAAATCTTTGTGCAACAGGCCTCTAGTATATATATAAAAGCCTAAGCAACTGTTACGATGGAACGACCAGTTGCTATGATGCGTACTGACCACCAGGGGGCAGGCGCCCAACATAGGAGCTTCCCCAAGCCCGCAAGCCCCAATTGTTGATGGGGCCTGCCTGCCAACCTCCTGGTCCCTCCCCACACCAGGCCCTAGGCTGGGATGGAGAATTGGAGGTGGGTGGCAGCAGACGCTGGCAGCAAGGGAAGGAGGGGGGGGCAGGGAACTGTGTGGTAGCGATGCGTGGATGGTGAGGGAAACAGGAGGTGGGGAGGCAGGGAACCTGATAGGCCCTTATCACCGACCAGGCCTAGGGACCCCACCAAATTTCATGCACCAGGCCTCTAGTAAGCAATCAATCCCCCCACCCAAGTATTTTGATCTAAAAAAACCATTAACTTCCAGGCTGGTTTGGCTCAATGGATACAGCACTGGCCTGTGGACTGAAGAGTCCCAGGTTCGATTCCTATCAAGGGCACATGCCCGGGTTGCGGGCTCGATCTCCAATGGGGGGCATGCAGGAGGCAGCCGATCAATGATTCTCATCACTGATGTTTCTATCTCTCTCCCTCTCCCTTCCTCTCTGAAATCAATAAAAAAAATGTATTTGAAGACCTTGATCTTCAAATTTTGAACATTCTAAGCAAAAAACTGCAAGGGAAAAAAATAACTTTTCCACATGACAGTAAAAGAGAAACTCTTGTTTAAAGAAAAGGGGTGGGTAAAATAACCAGAATGTATATGACTAGAAACTAAACAAAACACCTTAAAAATAATAATAAACAAGAGTATTTAACTGTAGAACCTACAAAAGCCATTACTGATCAAATCAATGAGTTAAAATATATGGGTGATATGTTAGTTGAGCATTCAGTATCAACAGCTTCTTATCCATTGAATTTACCTTACAATATCATTAAAAACTAATGCCAAGGCCCGGCCGGCGTGGCTCAGTGGTTGAGTGTCCACCTATGAACCAGGAGATCATGGTTCGATTCCTGGTCAGGGCACATGTCCCTGTTGCCAGCTGGATCCCCGGTGTGGGGCATGCAGAAGGCAGCCAATCAATGATTCTCTCTCATCATTGATGTCTCTCTCCCTCTCCCTTTCTCTAAGAAATCAATTAAAAACAACAACAAAACTACAGCCAAGTACTATATTTCAAGAGGTCATTATCCCCAAAAAGTTAAGATTAAATAGGTTAAAATCAGTAAGCTCTTATAGTTCAATTTTGTAGATGCTCGTTTCATTATGTCCATGGAAACATTTTTAAAGCCATTATAAATAGTTATGAAAATAAAGTTTTATCTACTACTACTATTTTCCTAATCTCAGGCATTAAATCTAGAGGCATAACTTAAATGAAACAAATGCTGTCTGCATTATATGTTTAAATACAAATTCTCAATAGTAGATTTGAGTTTAAGGTGTTAGAAAGACATGTATCTCTCTTGCCCTTAATACATTTAAAACACAGTCTGGTACAAAAAGTTTCCCATCTAAACTCCAGGACAAAGTGTAAATCTGAATACTGAGCCTTTTGTTAACTACAAATAAGTTATACTGAATACGAAACAGAATACTTGCTACATGGAGTCGTTTGGGGCACTATAACCATGTTCATGAACCAAAGTGAAATGTCTATAATGAAGCCCTAGCTGGTTTGGCTCAGCGGACAGAGCACTGGCCTGTGGACCAAAGGGTCCTGGGTTTGATTCTCATCAAGGGCACATAACCTTGGTTGCAGGCTCCTCCCTGGCCCAGGCCCTGGTTGGGGCACATGCAAGAGGCAACCAATCGATGTGTTTCTCTCACATCAATGTTTCTCTCTGTCTTTCCCTCTCTCTTTCGCTCTCTCTAAAAGATCAATAGAAAAATATCTTCAGGTGAAGATTAACAACAACAACAAAGGTCTGTATGCAGATGCAGGAAAAAATATCTGAGGCAATGGAAAAAATAGCCTCAGGTGAGGATTAACAGGGGAAAAAAGAACAGATAACCAATTTCTGGACTGAAAAAAGTATTACTACAGATCCTGTAAACATTAAAGATGGGATGTTTTATGCCAATAAAATTTAAATGAAATGGATAGATTCCTAGAAAAATGTAACTTTAGCCCACTATTACCAAATACATGAAATCTACAATGAATAACTTTCCCACAATGAAAACTCCTGGACCAGATGGCTTCAACAAACATTTAAAGAATAAATAACACAACCCACAAAATTCTTGCAGACAAGGAAAAATGGGAACTTGTTCCAACTCATTTTATGAGGCCAGTAGAATCCTGACACCAAGGCCTGGCATGGACATTATCAGGGAAGGAAAACTAAGCCTATCTCACTCATGAAAGCAGATACAAAAATCCTAAACAAAGTATTAATAAATTGGATGCAACACTAAATAGGAATGAAAATATATCACAACCAAGAGCATTTACTTTAGGAGTATGAGATTGGGTTAACACAAAAAAATTAAATGAAGCAACTTCTGCTTCCAGTCAAGGTGGAACAGAGGGACTGGATTTACCCTCACCCATGAAACCACAAACAAAAAAAGAGACCACTTAACAGACGATGAACAAAGGAGCCTTGGCCGGTGTGGCTCAGTTGGTTGGGTGCCATCCCATGCACTCCCGTGCACTGAATAGCTGCCAGTTTGAATCCCAGTCAGGGCACATGGCTCCCATGGCAGGGGTGTGCAAGTGGCAGCCAATTAACGTTTCTCTCTCTTTCCTTCTCCTCTTAAAAAAATAATTTAAAAATCTAAAAAAAGAAAATGAACAAAGGAACCCACCAGCACTTCACGAAAGATAACCAAATGAGCTATATATCCATATACATATGTACATACATATATACACAAAAAAAGTGCTCTACATCTTCAAACCTGAATAAGATATCCCTACCTTCCTACCAGAATAACTAAAATAAAGGAGAGGGGGGAGAGAGAAAATAATTCTGTGAAATTTTTATAAAAAATCTTTCAGAATTTCCATCAACCTTATTAATTATAATCCTTGATTTTTAGTGGAATTAGCAGTGTTTATTTTCTTGTTTATCCAAATTTCCTAATTTGTATTTCAAAAAAACACATACTAGTATGGCTCCTATAATAAAATTCTTTTTCACTTTTAAAAAATGCAAAAAGAAAGGCATAACAACATTCTTGGTGTAATATAAATTATTTTCAGTATAATTTAAATTATAAAAAGTTTAAAATAGGAACTCTTTATTAACTTACATTTTTATGTCAAATATATCTTGCAAAAATGTTTTATGACAATGTTTTTCTACTATGATTTTACAGTTTGAAATGTTAAAAAAAACTATATGAGCACATGCAAACATGAAATTAATCAGTTAGCACATACAGAACTGCGATGGTCAAATATTCAACACTAAGCCATTAGTACGTAAGTACTTAAAACCAAAATATCTGCCACTATGGTCTGGTGATAAAACATACAATAAGTCTATTAGACAAAAACATCTAAATGAACTTTAAAAAGCATGAAGATTATGATGCGTTTCGAGCACTAACTGCAAGAACATTTGTCAAACTCCAAATGTTAGATGACAATTTAGCAATCAGGGATGGCACTTATGTAATGTAAGCAAGCAGCATGAATGAACACATACTTTAAAGTTTTAGGTGACATTCAGCTTTAAAGGGAAGGATTCCCCCCATTACAGAGGCACTGATACACTGCCCTCTGTACCTGGCACATCCTGGGGGAGCTCAGATGCCACCTTCTTCTCTGCCATGTTGCTGCTATCATGGGTTTCTGAGAGACACCCCACGGGACTCTTCCCTTCAGAGGGACTAGTCTCTTCTGAAGAAGCATTTGTTGTGTTGTCGCCAAGATTTGCTGACTCAGAGTTACCTTTATCCCCAACTTCTGTTGGCTCTATAGTAAAATGCACAACAAAACTTTAAAGATATCCTTTAAAATTGCTTTAGGACATTGTGGCCGCATTCAATCAACTGTTAAAAATGAATGATCACCAAAATATCTGCTTTTATTTGATGGCCATTTTGAAGCAATCAGATTCTGGGCTATTTTTGCAGTAGATAATCCAAAAAGTATTTAAGAATACTTAACATGCTAAGAATGTTTAAGTAATTAATATGAAAACGAACAGATTTTATCACATACAAAAGTGCATATTCTGGTATTAAAATAATGCTTTTTCACCAACAAATCTCACAGGGAAATGGCACCTTATTAGAAGTAGAAATAGAGATATGAGCATAACATTATAGCAAATAGACCAATATGTAAAAGTCAATACAATGATTATATATGTTATAAGAGGGAAGGGTATCCTAATCTCTTTAGAAACACAAAATTAAATAGTTGCTTATATAAAAGTGATCTGTTTTCATTTTGCAAGTAAAACTGGAGATTTCATAAATAACACTGATCAAATATTTTTTTTTAACAAATAACTTTTTTACCCTCAGATTTTCCTTGCTCAGGATCATCATCTGGTGTTTTGCTGTCATTGTCTTTCTCAAGAGACTGGTCTTCAAACTCCTCTCTACTTTTCTCAGCATCTTTGGAGTTATTCTCGGTCTCACTGTTGTCCTTTTCTATTTCTTCTGGGTTTTTAACAATATCGATCTCTCCCTTTTTTGCTCTTATGGATTCCAAAATTTCTTCTAGAATAAAAACAAAAAACTTTGTTTCCATATATACCAAATATAAAAGTACTACAAATGCCACTTAAGAGTTTCAATTCAAGTTATTAAAGTTAAATCTTTTCAAAGCATTACAACTATGAAATAAGGATCAAGAGCATCAATAAAATTTTGATGTTAAGAACTCAACCAATTTGGTTTCTTCACTTCTAGAAAATATATGTTAATTTAGGTTCTACTTTTTATTTTAAGATATTGAAACCTGATTATAGATTACTGTCATATTCTCTGACATATGAGAAAAACTGTTAGCTGACACACACACACAGTTTGGGCAACAGGGTACAGTGATCAAAAATCTAGAGGTCCCATGACCTAGTACAGATCTGACTTGAATTAGCTGTGTGACCCTGGGCAAGCTACTTAACTTTCAGTCCTCCACTATAAAATGAGAAAAGAGGCCCATTTAGAAACCACATTTCTCCCCTGAAGTCCCATAACTGTTCTGAAAACAAAATTAAAAAAATAAAAATCATTAAACCCCTACGGGCTCTAATCCTCTTTTACTTGGGCAGTAGTTGAATAATTTGGGGAATATTAGTAATGACCAGGGCAAGATACAAAACTTCAAAAAATGCATAGCATCCCTAATTTATGTCGGGATGAACAAGGTTCTCCTAGTAAAATGAAATATAGAGAATTCAGGTAAAATATACACATTTGGCCTGGCCCGCATGGCTCAGTGGTTGAGCATCAACCTATGAACCAGAAGGTTACGGTTCAATTCCTGGTCAGGGCACATGCCCGGGTTGCGGGCTCGATCCCCAGTGTGGGACACATAGGAGGCAGCCAATCAATGATTCTCTCGGATCACTGATGTTTCTCTCTCTCTCCCTTCCTCTCTGAAATCAACAAAAATATATTTAAAAAAAATACACACACACACACACACACACACACACACACACATTTGAAATTTGGAATACATTTTCAAATTTTGTAGTGATTTCATTCCAAGCATTTATGTTAAATTTAACAAAAAGTAAAATGAGAAAATTTCTCTCTCACCATTAGCTGCCGCCAGAAAGGATTTATTACTACCCCTAGCCTTATTGGTCAAGTCTTCAGTTATGTCCATGTGCCGGTGGATTTCTTCACGCATTTCTTCCAGAATTTTGCAGAGTTCTGCTTCCCAGTAATCTTTGTCTAGACAGTCAATTAATTCTGCAAGCTGGACCTTTGTACTGTAGTACCAAATTTTCTTTTCATTTTCATTTTCTGTATCTTCTTCTCTGTTTAAAAAAACATACAAAAGCACTTCCTATATTAGACATACTGGCACTTATCTGACAACTTCACCTATTCAATGGAAATTAAAATATGTGCCCTAGCTGGTTTGGCTCAGTGGATAGTGTTGGCCTGCGGACTGAAGGGTCAAGGTTACATGTCTGGGTTGCGGGCTCAATCCCCAGTGGGGGGTGTGTAGGAGGCAACCAATCTGTGATTCTCTCTCATCATTGATGTCTCTCTCTCTCCCTCTCCCTTCCTCTCAGAAATCAAAAAAATATATTTAAAAAAAAAAGAAAATTAAAATATATGACACAAAGTTTGTGCACCAAAGCTCTATAGATTTGCTCTCAAGAGATCCCCTCAAGTCTCATTCAAACTCAAGTTTTTATTTTATTTCAGCAAACTCTATTTTGACTTCTAACCCACTGCAGCTTAGGACAAAAAGAATTTATGAGTAGTAGAGGGGAGAGGTATTAGTACAACAGCAAAGTAGGATGTATCTAAAAGCATGACAGAGAAACAGGATCTCAAAATTCAGAACCTGTGAATACTTGGTGGAGGACAATCTTGGTTATACTTCAATCGACTTTAAGATTAAGATCATCACTATAACAATATGATGAGCAGAATTTTAACCAGAAATATTTAAACTCCACACATCGCAGGTACAAAGCAGGTCCACTTTACAATGTAATTTAGAAGCATTTCCATCAAAATGATGAATGGTCTGCTAAATTCTGGTCCTTGAATGAATCATCCCAATAGAGCAATAATGCCTCATCACTCTTTTCTTATGGACAAAGCTCAAACTGGAGAGAAAAGGAGCAGCTAGTTATCTTTCCTGTTTAAATCTTTTTCAAGGTCCCATTCACTTGTAACAGAGACAGAACCTTAAACAGGGATAGTCACTAACTAAAAACTGGCAAATTAATTAATGTTAGGACCAGACTTAGAAAAACATTTATGACGGTATTTCTTCTCTCATTCAAAAGAAATTCAGAAGTGCATGTGAGGTACTTGACGAAAAAGAATCCAACTTTGCTGTCTACTCAAAGGCAAATGTGTGGAGTTGAAAGAACTGGGCTTTGAGAGATCTGGCTTTAAATGCGCTCAGTCACTTATGAAATATGTGAACGTGGATAAGACACAACCTCTCTGAGCCTCTGAGGCATTTTCTTTACTATACAGTGCCCATTTCAAGGCTACTGTAACAATCAAAAATATGACAATAAGGCTTCCACTGTAATGCCTGGACACATTATTAGTGATGAATAAATATAAAATATTATTACTATTTAGTAAATAAATAAAAATTTAGCAGAATTTCAGGACTTAATCATTAAGGCATTCTGAAGACAGGAAGGATATAGTAAATCATGGATAAATAGAAGGCTACCAAAATTATTTTTAAAAATTTTAAATTTTAAGTGAGAAATTTTAAAAAGATTAATAAATGGTTCCTTTAGTATCTAGCTTTGATTTTTCAAATCAGCATCTGCTGGCATATGAGGTTAGTATATTTATGTTGGAAACTTTTTACAACAATTCCTGAAGATCATTTTTTAAATCTGCTCTAAATTTCACTCAATAATGGATATTTCTACTAACTTTTTATGACTGAACAATGACAATAGTCTTATTCCAATTTACAATGTTAAAGATGTCAGAGTTCTCTAATCAAAAATATTAATAAACAGCTTTCAAACAACAATATCAACTCAAAAATCCAATTAAGCGATAATATCAAATCAGAAAATACTTAGTGAGCTTTGACTGAACATAAGAGTTATAGCACTGACTGATGCTTTATTTTCTAAAATCTTAAGGATTTTCCTGTTATAAAGACAGTAAATTCTTTCCATAATTTTTGCTTTTCTCTCTTTATTCAGAAATATCAACACATTTCAGTGGAACCAAAAAAAAAAATTCTACATAAAACTGTTTTTGGGCCAGGTTGGTGAGGCTCAGAGGTTGAGCGTTGACCTTTGCATCCGAGGTCGCCAATCAAAGCACATGCCTGCGTTGCAGGCTCAATCCCCAGCAGGGGAGCATGCAGGAGGCAGCCAATCAATTTTGATGTCTCTCTCTCAACAATGTTTCCATCTCTCTCCCTAAAAAATCAATAAAAACATATAAAAATATTTTGGGGATAGAAAATAAGATATCAATATTAAAATGATATAGTATGAAGCCCTGACCAGATAGCACAGTTGAGTAGAACATCATCCCCGATATGCCAAGGTTTCAGGCTCCATCCCTAGTCAGGGCACATATAAGAATCAACCAAAGAATGCATAAATAAGTGGAATAAGTCAATGTTTCTCTCTCTCCCCCCCTTCCTCTCTAAAAATCAAACAATAAATTTTAAAAATTTTTAAATGAAATGCTATGAAAATACGTTTAATTAAATGGAGTTTCTGTCCATTTTTTTTAAGCAATTCAGAGACTATTGAAAGGGTCCCTAACTGCTGACTGGCTTAGTCCATGCTGGCATCTGCAGAATTTCCATTTGAACAAAGAACACTTAGTTGTAATTTTAATCTTCATCTTAGCATCGAACTCACTACTTCATATGGTAGTCTGTTTTAAATTGGAATTGCTCTTTTAGACAGGTTCTCTTTATAATGAGACTACTAGAGGCCTGGTGCATGAAAATTCATGCACTGGAGGGGGGTCCCTCAGCCCAGGCTGCCCCCTCTCAGAGTCCAGGAGCCCTCAGGGGAGGGAGGCGACCTGGAGATCAGAGGAAGGCGACACCCCATCACACCTCTGCTGCTGCCACTACCTACAGCCTGCCCTTGGTCACCTGAGCCTCAGGCGGCCCTGGGCGGCTGGGCAGCCGTCAACCGAGGCTTGCCTGCACCACAGGCTGGCCCTAGGCTGCTGGGCAGCCAACATCAAGGCTTGCCTGCGCCTCGGGCCAGCCCTGGGCAGCTGAAGGGACTGGGGGACTCCGGTGGCAGGTGTGCGGAGCAGCCAGACCCGCCTGGGGGTGGGCCTGGCTGTGCCACACGCCTGCCACCCCAGCGGGGCTGAGAGCACTGGGTGCTGCCATCTTGTGGCTATGGGCACCGCCATCTTTGAGGGCATGCAGTCAATTAGCATATCCCCTCCTTATTGGCTGTGGGTGCCGCCATATTAGTGAAGGCGTGCCAGTCATTTAGTATATTCCCAATTTATTAGTAGGATGGTGCAAACCTAATGTATCCACCAATTAGTCCTGGTTCTGCCTGCTAGAAATTAAGTAAAATAAACCTAACACGTCCTCCACACACACAGTCTTTTGAATCTTTTACATCATCTATAATTTTACCTTTTTTTTCTTTTCAGGCCAAATTTGCTTCAATATTTAAATCATTCCTCATATAACATGTTTTCCAGTCAGTACCCTAATATTCTTCCCCTAAATGTACAGTTTGTCAACATCCCTCTAAAAATGTGGCACACAAGAACTATTTTTTTATGCTGCTCATCAAAGATGATACGTAACACTGACAATTTTTTCTTCTTTTTTAAAAATATTTTTTTATTGATTTCAGAAAGGAAGGGAGAGGGATAAAGAGATAGAAACATCAATGATGAGAGAGAATCACTGAACGGCTGCCTCTTTCACAGCCCCTACTGAGGATTGAACCCGCTACCTGGGCATGTCCCCTCAACAAGAAAACTTGTTTTAATACTTATGTACATTGTGTAAATGTGCCTAGGCTCATAAATATTAAAACAAGTTTTCTTTGAAAGCATTAGCAATTATTATTCATTCTGTTTTGCTGCTTTATGCTTTTAAAGAATTTGTCCCTCTCTACATGTAGCTTCAAGAAGAAAAAATATTGTCAGTGTTAAGTATCGTCTTTGATGAGCAGAATAAAAACAATAGTTCTTGTGTGCCACATTAAGTGACAACAGCAGCTTTCCTATATAAGTATACATTGTTTTGTATGTATATTTGATTTTGGGGTTAAAATGTGGTTTCTACAGAAGTTCTGTCCCTACAATGTTCTTTGTTTAACGCCCAAAAAGACCTGGTTTTCCTACAGACACTAATCAGCACAAAGAGCTCACTGGATGTCAGGAAAGGATGGTTGGGATGAAAACCTTTGCCAAAAAATTATATTTATAAGCAAACATACATATGTCTTCATTTTAAAGTTTGTTTGTTTTTTTACTCTGGCAAGGTAAGAGGTTAAGAACTAAAATTAAGTTTTAGTTTCCTTTCTAAAAAAAACCACAGAAACTAAGAAATTCATGTCCACTTGAAACCTTAGAATGTGACCTTATTTGGAAATAGGGTCTTAGAAGTCATAATTAGCTAAGGATCTCTGGACTTAATGTAAGCCCTAAATCCAATGTCTGGTGTCCTTATAAGAGACAGAGAGAGAGGGCGATGTGAAGACAACAGGCAGAGATTCAAGTGATGCTTCTGTCTATAAGCCAAGAAACATCAGGGATTGCCAGCACCCCACCAGAAGCTAGGCGAGCAGCATGGACAATATAGGACAAAAGACTATTCTCACGTTTCTAGCTTGAGCAGCTGCTATGATGGTGATCCCCTTTACTAAGATGGGAACACTGAATGAAGGGGTGTGTGTGTGGGGGGGGTGATTACATTTTAGACATGCTATGTTTGAGGTGCCTGTGTGAACATGTCCAGAAGGGTACTGGACATACAGAACTGGACATGGGCAGAAGGGTAATAGATATAGGTTTCATGGCAGCGAAGCCAGTAAGTAAATAGGTGGTTTACAGCTAGAATGGGGAGATGCAGACAGAAAGCTGTGTAGGTTCAAAAGCATAATTTAGTTTACTTGGCAAATGAAAAAATACAGAGTTTTTAAATGCTGTGTTCAAGGTAATTTTATTCATAATGGAGAGTGACAGGAAAAGGTCAATTTCCCTAATTTTGCAATTACTATTTTACTGACAGTCCCAATTTCAGAGCAAATGATTGATAGGATGAAAGAAAGACTGGCTCTCCCATATTGGATTAAAATCAATCTCTCCATTGTTTACCCAACATCTTGGTTCCTCAGGTAGACTAAAAAGAACCTTTCTTTTACTTTATGCTTCACTAACCTATACCAAAAAAAACACGTATTTTTAAAGGAATATTAAACTATTAAAAGCAATAATGGAAAAACAATTTTTATGAACTACTAGCAATATAATTAAAACTTGTTCACTGCCCCAGACTTTGTTTTAGACATGCCCCCCATTAAACATGATTCATCATCATTTTCAACTTCTGGGCTGTCAGGGAATGGATACACCAAATCTCCACATACTGTGATCTGAGCAGTATACTAGTACATATATGGCTTCAAAACTTTCACCAGGAGTACACATACAATCTACCACAAGAGGGCACTTAAACTGATATTGTTTTAATTTCACTTTAAAAAGATGTAAAATCTTTCAGATTGGCCCAAGTTATTGACAAGTAAATTAATTATCACTAACAATGACATTTAAAGTTTTGTATTTGACTTCACAAAGAATCAAAATATCAAAACATGAAAAAAGATACCCTTATTTGTCTGAAATCTTCGTTAAGTTTTGTGTATTTTATTATGCATTTAGAAAAGCAATGAGGAATTATTATTTAACCTTTCAAAGCAAATGCATTTAAATAAACAGTTTCATTGCCGAACATATAACTTGTTTTAATCTAACTTTAAGAATTTCAATTTAGAAAAATACATTTCATTAATAATGTAGCACAAATCCATGCTTAGGTGAATCAAAGGTAACGTCTTAAGTCCTCTGACTCATGTAATTTCAATAGTTTGCACTTATTTACCGACATTCAAAAAAGTTCTCGCCTGCTTGCCTGAATGCTGGCTTTATATACTGATACAGATTTATCAGGAAACAAAATAATTTTGGAATGTCACTTAAGTTATTTTATATTTTCTAAAAATGCCTTTGTCTCAAAATTTTAAAGATCTCAGAAATACCCAACCCATGTATTAGCAAAAACCATTATACTATCTTCTTCCTGCCCCAGGCCACCCCCAGTTATAAGCATTGGTTTTAACAGCTCAATCAAGGTGAGTTGCAGACTTCTCAAGATGATGGCTTGGAAACTATGCAACAGTATAAAATTTGTTATTGAAAATATTTTTATAAACAGTTTCTGAAAAGTAATTCCAGCCGTGGCAGGGTAGCTCAGTTAGCAAAGCATCGCTCTGCTGCACCAAGGTTTCAGGTTCAATCCCCAGTCAGGGCGCATACAAGGAACAACAAACCAATGTTTCTCTTTCTCTCTCTCCCTAAAATCAATTTTTAAAAATATTCCAGGTCCTACTTTCTAACAGTCAAATCCTAGGGCAAGTTACTTAACTTTTCTGAGCTTTAGTCCCTTCATCTACAAAATGCAGACAACCCTGGCTGGTGTGGTACAGTGGTTGAGCATCAACCCATGAACCAAGAGATTATTGGTTAGATTCCCAATCAGGGCACATGCTCAGGTTGTGGGCTAAATCCCCAGTAGGGGGCGTGCAGGAAGCAGCCGGCTGATGTCTCTATCTTCCTCTCTCTTCCTCTCTCTAAAAAAATAATAAAAACATACTTATTTTTAAAATGCAGACAAAAACAGTACCTACATTATTGGGTTCTTACAAGGATTAATGAAAAAAATGTATATAAAATGCTTATAACACTGTCAGGCACACAATAAATGCTACTAGTTACACACTAGTCTAACCAGGAGTCCTCAAACTTTTTAAACAGGGGGCCAGTTCACTGTCCCTCAGACCATTGGAGGGCCGGACTATAGTTTAAAAAAAGAAGCTATGAACAAATTCTTATGCACACTGCAGGCCCGGGACAAGATGGCTGCTAAGCAGGACAGGCAGCGGCACCCAGCGGGCTGGATAAATATATGTGGCCCGCGGGCCATAGTTTGAGGACCCCTGGAAACCCTAAAACCAAGGCCTAGACCACTGATTATAGCATAGCAGCCTTACAGATGTCATGCTCCCAGTAGAAAATGCCTCTCTGGGCCATCTGACCAGCTCAAGAGGAACTAAAGACAGAGACATTAAACAGTAAAGCTCAAAATTGATAAGGCCTACCAACTTGCTCAGAGCTTCCAACCACTGATATAATCCAAAGTGTTAATCAGGGGCAAAAATTAAGGATTAATAAACATCAGAGGATGGAAGAGACCAAAACAAGTATCAAGAAGCATCTTAGCCCTAACTGGTTTGGCTCAGTGGATAGAGCTTCAGCCTGTGGACTGAAGGGTCCCAGGTTCGATTCTGGTCCAGGGCATGTACCTTGGTTACGGGCACATCCCCAGTAGGGAGTGTGCAGGAGGCAGCTGATTGATGTTACTGACTCTCTACCTTCCTCTCTGTAAAAAATCAATAAAATAAAAGTGTTAAAAAAAAAAAAGAAGCATCATCTTAGTCCTGACTGTATGGGACAATGCTCTAACCATCTGGTTAGAGCAGTGGTCGGCAAACTGATTAGCCAACAGAGCCACAGTTTGCTGACCACTGGATTAGAGCATCATCCCATACACCAAAAGGTTATGGTTCAATCCCTGGTCCTGAAGCATACAGGAGGCAACTGATCAATGTTGTTCTCTCACATCAATGCTTCCCTCTCTCTCTCTCTTCCTCGCCCTTCCTCTTTTTCTAAAATCAATAAAAACATTTTTTTTAAAAAACTTTAGAAGCTGAGCCCTGGCCGGTGTGGCTCAGTTGGTTGGGCGTCATCCTGTGTACTAAAAGGTTGCTGGTTCTAGTCCCAGTCAGGGCATAGGCTCAGGTTGTGGGATCAATCCCGGGAAGGAGGTGTGCAGGAGGCAGCTGACAGATGTTTCCATCTCACATTGATGTTTCTCTCTTTCCCTTTCCCTTCCTCTCTAAAAATCAATTTTTTAAAAAATCTTAAAAAAAAAACACTTTAGAAGCTGAAAATATGAAGTAGCCCATTCCCTCTGACCAAATTTCCACAGGTTGTCCAAAACCAAGTTCACACTACAACCCTGCGCAACACCCGGATTTCCCAGACTGCCTCCTGACCTGCTTGAAAGAGCCTCTTGAAAACCCTCAGGAAGGCAGAAGCCAGGAATACACCCTGAGTCTGCTGGGCCTATCTTCTGGGAGACTGCAACCATTGATGGACTAATGGCAAAACTGATCTTTCCTTAGACTTCTGGTTTGTTCTTGCTGCTTCACATACACATAGTAAAACTAAAAAAAGACTCAAGAAAATCCTAACACCACACACAGTGAGAATGGAAATTACCTCAGGGTGGGCTGTAGGGAATATAATCCGGGAAAGGCCCACAGTGGCAATCTGTTTAGTAACCTATTTCCTATCCTAGGCTTTGAAAACAATGATATATTTTGCTATTTTTAATACTCTTCTTTCTTTACAACTTTTAAAACTGTTTTTGTTTTGTTAAATCCTCACCTGAGGAGTGAGGATATTTTTTTCCATTCATATTTAGAGAGAGTGGAAGGGAAGGAGGAGAGGGAGAGAGACAGAGAGGAGAGAAACATCCATATGAGAGATATACATGGATTGGTTACCTTTCACACTGGGGGCAGGGATCAAACCTGCAACCTAGGTGCGGAACCTTGATTGGAATGGACCCCTCGACCATCCAGTGCTGCACAGGCCAACATTCTAACCACTGGGCCAGCCAAGGCTACAAACTATTTTAATGTGCATATTTCTTCAAGTCAAAAATTATTTATACAACTGATTAAATCACAAAGATTTAGAATACATCAGCAACACAGTTCTGCTACATCATGAAGGAAACAGGCTTGATTTTAAATACATACAAAAAAATCAAGACCAGACAATAAGGCAGGGAAGATGTGGGGAGGGGATGGGAGTAGGGTGAAGGGGGTAGATGGGGGGTAAAAAAAGGAGATATCTGTAATACTTTCAACAATAAACGTAAGTTTTTTAAATGAAAGGATCAAATATTATTAAAAGAAGTTATCATTACTATCCTAAAAAAAAATCAAGGCCAGATTTACTTACATTATGAGTCTTCGGTTTAAGAACCAGTATTTCCTCCGACTTCTGTCATATCCAATAGGTTCATGTCGAATATATGGTTTGTTTTTTTGGATTTCAGCGACACAGTCAGTCACTCCAGGCACCTTATGTGCTACACAGACTTCACACTGCCATTCATCCTCTGGCACCTCCTCAAGAGGTGGTTTCACACATTCCAAATGGTATACTGCTGAACATGTCTCACAGCAAAGCAAATCCCCAAGTTTGTGACAAACCCTACAATGGTCATCATACTGAATCACCCCTTCAGACATCAATTCCTCACGAGCAATATTTGTGGTAAGAAACTGATCGACTAAAAACTGCAGAACTTTGATTTTGTTCTCTACTGGTCCATAAGGATAGTCCTCTGCTTCTTGGTAAGGAAGCACATGATGGTATTCCTTATCACTCTCACAGTACACCCGCAGCACCTCCGGCCACGTCATTCCATCTATGAAATAGAGCGTGGAATTAACGCTATCTTTCAGATCAGCAGGTCCAAAGGTAGTATTGGAAGTGTCTTCTTCACGCAAAACTGCTTTCAAAAGCACAACGTGCATCTCCGCCATAAGTGTACACTGCTCTTGACTCACCAAAGCTGCGCAGAAGTCCTCAAAGCGAAAAGGAGATAACCTTAAAACAGTGCCAAAGTTCCGCAGTACCTCATAAATGGCAATAACATTCATTATATGCTCATTAGGCACCATTAAATCCTCAGAGGACTTGGGGAATTCAAGGGGTGGGATGTCTTTTTCTTCCAATATTGGAGAACGAGGCCGATGTACTCTTGGTTTTCGCCTACCTGTAAATAAAGAAAAGGTATAATTAAAAATCAATATACCATTTCTACAAACTAAGGGTTTTCCAATTTTTCCTGTTTCGATATATACTTCAAAAATATATAAGTATACTTCTATTTTTCTAATAACTATCAAGTTAAAATAAACCAAGAAGCAATGATTTAGTTCTAATTTTTAAATCTATAGAAAATCTAAATTCTGAAACTAGATCATCTTCTTATACCATATCCAAGCATAAACTAACATGGATTAAAGACCTAAATTTAAGAACTGGAACCATAAAACTGAATGAAAATATAGGCAATAAACTCTCTGACTTTGGTCTTACTCAATTTTTTCTGCTATAGCTACCTAGGCAAGGGAAATAAAAAATAAATAAATAAACAAATGGGACTCCATCAAATTCAAAAGGTTTTGCATAGCAAAGAAAACCATCAACAAAATGAAAAGACAACCTACCAATTGGGAGAACGTATTTGTCAATGATACATCTGATAAGGGGTCAATATCTAAAATTCATAAAGAACTCATACAACTTTACACCAAAAACAACCTAATTAAAAAATGGGCAATCTTGGGGAAAATGTAGAACAACAGAAACACCAGTGGGACTGTAAACTAGTACCACCTCTTCATAGAGCAATTCAGTAATAAGTTATGGTTGTGTATATAACACTGAGAGAACAGTCTGCAAACTTTTTACCCATGAACCAAAGTAAGAAATACATTTTACATCTCAATCCAGTACACACATATCCCAAAACAGAAGTTGTACAAAACTAGTTTTTCTATATGTCATACCATTTTCTATCCTATTCTAATACCTTCTCGTATTCTCTTTCTGCTTTAAAAATGTGCAGTCCACAATTTGAATAACATTTCTCTAAAGAAGTTTTCATCATATATGCAGAACATTCAATATTGTTTATGAAAGCAAACAGTCACCATGGCCAATGTGGCTCAGTTGGTTGGAGTATCCCCCCGTGCACCAAAAGGTGATAGGTTTGATTCCTGGTCAGGGCACATAACCAAGTTTCCATTTCCCAGGTTGGGGCATGTGGGAGGCAATGTATCTCTCTCTCTCTCACATTGATATTTCTCTCTCTTTCTCTTTCCTTTCCTCTCTCTGAATTCAATATAAAAATACAAAAATTATAAACAAATAAGTTCATTAATTAAAAGCAAACAGTCAATCAAGCTGAAAACAATCAAATGTACAACAGGGCAATGGTTAAATTGTGGAACACTCATTTGACAGAATTCTAAAAAGCAATCTTGACTAATTAAGGCTACATATGTCAGCATGGATTGATCTTAAAAACACCATGAAACACTTTTGGCTTAGTGGATAGAGCTTCAGCCTTCGGACTGAAGGATCCCAGGTTTGATTCTGGTCAAGGACACATGCCTGGCTGGGTTGCTGGCTCGATTCCCAGTGGGGGGCATGCACAAGGCAGTTAATCAATGATTCTCTCTCATCACTGATGTTTCTCTCTCTCTCTCTCTCTCTCTCTCTCTCTCTCTCTCCCCCCCCCTTCGTCTCTGAAATCAATAAAAATACATTTTAAAAAACACCATGAAACATACAAAATATTTCTACACAACTATCAACAATTCAAAGCCATGCAAAATAGTTTTATCTTGCTTATGGATGAATGGACTAGCAGTTACCACTACCACTAGAATATAATCTCCTTAAGGGCAGGAAGTTTTGTCTATATTGTTTTTGCTGTGAATAAATGGCTGGTACATAGTAAGATATATTTATTCAAAGAAATAGTAGTTTTGAAGTGCTAACCCATGCAATTTGCACAAGAAAATGATGTATTTTTTTGAAAACTAGTGGCCTGGTGCATGAATTCGTGCACACTGAAAGGAAGCAGGGCCACGCTCCCTCCTCTCTGGTTCCGGGGTGCGTCATCTGAGAACCGCCACTGCCAAGTCACGGCAGCTCAGCAGTAAACCAGATTCAGGATGACAGTGCCCCAGCAACAAAGTAACCTAAGGCCAAAAGTGGAACTGCGTGGCCCCGCAAGGAATCAGGCTCCCTCCTCTCTGGTTCCAGGGTGCGTCACCCGAGAACCACCACTGCCAAGTCATTACAGCTTGGCAGCTCCTGCGTTGAGCGTCTGCCCCCTGGTGGTCAGTGTGCGTCATACGTACAGGCTGGTCAGCCAGTAGGCTGGTCACACTTAGCCTTTTATATAGATAGACAGATGTTAGAAATGTGCTTTTACTTCTCACTATTTAAGCAAACAGACAACTATTGTGAAAACTTTTAGGACAGTGGTCCTCAAGTTTTGTACATCAGAATCACCTTGAGAGTGGATTGTGATTAAAATAGCTTCTAACTCAATAGGACTAGGACAGAATCTCAGAATTTGCAATTCTAACAGCTCCTAGGTGATGCTAATTTTGCTGGTTGAGGCCCACACTTTGAGAACCACTGCCCTAGAAAGGTTATCTCTCTAAAAATCTAGATGAATAAAAATTCATATACATCAGAAGGCATTCACTAATTCCAGTCCAGCCGGTGTGGATCAGTGGTTGAACATCAACCTATGAACCAGAGGTCATGGGTTCAATTCCCAGTCAGGGCACAAGCCCAGGATGCAGGCTTGATCCCCAGTGGAGGGCACGCAGGAGGCAGCCAATCAATGATTCTCTCTCATCACTGATGTTTCTCTCTCTCTCCCTCTCCCTTCCTCTCTGAGATCAATATCTCTCTCTATATAAAGGCCTAAGTGACCGTTTGCTATGATGCATACTGACCACCAGGGGGCAGACGCTCAATGCAGGAGCTGCCCCCTGGTGGTCAGTGCGCTCCCACACTGGCAGTGCCACTCAGCGAGCTTACCGAGCAGCAGTGGCAACAGGCACAGTGGGTTTGGGATGAGCGGGAGCTGCATGGCACCGGCCTGGGCTCAGGCTCCTCCCTAGCTGCCTGCTGCTTCAAGCACTACTGTATCCCTTGGGACTACCGGCCCCTGCAGGCTATCTCGGCCAAAACTGGCAATCTGACATCCCCTGAGGGGTCCCGGATTTTGAGAGGGCTCAGGCCAGGCCAAGGGACCCCACCGGTGCACAAATCTGTGCACTGGACCTCTAGTGTGTGTGTGTGTGTGTATACACAGTATATACATATATAAATATACATATATATATATAAAAGAAGACATTCACTAATTCCAGAAGTTACCTTCAAACCTTGCTATTTAACATGTGATTGGCATTACCTAGGATGCATGAGAGAAATTCAGAATCTCTGATCCCACCCCAGGCCTACTAAATTAGAATCTGCAGTTTCTCAAAATTTTCAGTTGATTCATATGCTCATTAAAGTTTGAGAAGCTGCCTTGAATAACCCATCCTAAAACTGGAGGTGCAGCAAAACCACATGGTAAGCTGTTAAAAAGTGTCAAATTTACAGAGCCCTACATGAAGCTCAGGACAGTATTTTTATCTTTCTTCTTAGATAATTCTGCTATGCAGCCAAGTTTGAAAACTAGTAGTTCACAGAAATTGGATATCCTACTACCAAGCAGAAAGTAAGACTTTTGTGGAAACTCAACCAACAGAACTAAGGTTGCCTTGTAAGGCATGATCAGAATAGAAGTGATATGAAAGGAAGGTGTAAATAGTCCAAACACAGTAACTAAAAGAGGCTGCCAGAAGACTGAATTAAAAAAAATAACAACAAGGAACCACTTGAAAATATGATATAGATAAATGAAAAGTAAAAAGGTGGGAAAAGTTATATCAAACTTATAATATTCCCCCAAAAAAGCTGAATTAGCTATATTAATATCAATAGATTTTTAAAAAGCCAAGAATATTACCAGAAGATTATTTCATAATGATAAAGAGGCCAAATATCCAAGACAAAACCACAAACAACCATAATGTTTATGCACCTAATAACAAAACCACAAAATACATGAAGCATAACCATACAGAACTTTAAGGAGATTGACAACACTCCTCTCTTAGTAATCAATAGAACAGGTAGAAAATCAGCAAGGTTATAGAAGATCTTAACAACACTATCAACAAATTTGATCTAATTGACACTTATGGAACACTACCCAACAGCAGCAGAATACACCTTTCTTCCAAATACACATGGACAATGTTTTGGGCCATAAAACAAATCTCAAATTATATTTTTAAAAATTAGTCATACCTGTTATGTTATCTGACCATAATGGAATTAAATTAAAAACCAGTAAGCCCTAACCGGTTTGGCTCAGTGGATAGAGCGTCAGCCTGCGGACTGAAAGATCCCAGGTTCAATTCCAGTCAAGAGCATGTACCTTGGTTGCAGGCACAACCCTAGTAGGAGGTGTGCAAGAGGCAGCTGATCGATGTTTCTAACTCTATCCCTCTCCCTTCCTCTGTAAAAAATCAATAAAATATATTTTTTAAAAAAGAAAAGAAAAAGGTGACTCCCTTGATCCTTTCCCTTAAAAAAAAAAAAACAACAGTAAGAGAAAAATACATGGGAAATCCCCCAAATGTTTGAAAATTAAACAGTATACTTCGAAATAATCCATGGATCAAAGAGTAAGTCACAATAGGAATTGGAAAATATTGTGAATTTAATGAAAACGAAAATACAACAAATCAAAAATTGTGGGATGCACATGCTTATAAAGTGCATAGAGGGACACTTACAGCACTAAATACCTAGATTAGGAAAGGAAAGTCTCACCCAGCCGGTGTGGCTCAGTGGTTGAGCGTCGACCTATGAACCAAGAGGTCACAGTTCGATTCCCGGTCAGGGGCATATGCCTGGGTTGTGGGCTCAATTCCCAGTGCAGGAGGCAGCCGATCAATGATTCTCTCTCATCACTTCACTGATGTTTCTCTCTCTCTCCCTCCCCCTTCCTTCTTCTCTGAAATCAATAAAAACATATTTCTTTAAAAAAAAAAGTCTCAAGTAAATGATTGTAAGGTAAGCTTCTACTTTCAGAAACCAAAATAAGAGCAAATTAAACCTGAAACAAGCAAGAGGGAAACAAGAGTAGAACAAAAGTTTACAAGTGGTTATTATACTTCAGTGTTCCTGTGTTCATTGCCACACATCCGTTTATTTAAAAGAGTAGAACAAAAGTCAATGAAATACAAAAGTATACACAAAAATCAAAGGTTGCTTCTCTTAATAGATCAACTAAATGGATTAACACTGTAAGACAAATTTCTGTGTCAGGAATGAGAGATAACATTACTATAGACCAGTGGTCGGCAAACTGCGGCTCGTGAGCCGTGGTTTGCTGCTCTGTTGACTAATGAGTTTGCCCACCACTGACCTAGACTCTCGATTCCAATAATTACAGGCTGTTGTTGTGATTAAGCCCCTATCCCAGTGGTCGGCAAACTCATCAGTCAACAGAATGGCAAATCGCGGCTCACGAGCCGCAGTTTGCCGACCACTGCTATAGACTTTACAGATATTAAAAGGATAGGAAATATTATGAACACCTTTAATTGATAAATTGAGCTCACATGAAAAAAACTAATTCCTTGAAAGACATGAATAATCAAAGTCCATTCAAACTGTATAGCCTTAGAAACAGACTCATGGACACAGAGAATAGACTGAGAGCTGTCAAAGAGGAGAGGAGGTTGAAAGAATTAAGAAAAAATTTAAAAGCTCATAGACATGAACAATAGTACAGTGATTACCAAAGAGAAAAGAGGTTGGGTGGACATAGAAGAGAGTAAATAGTAATAAATGGTGATGGAAGGAAACGTGACCTAGGGTGGTAAACACACAATGCAATATACTGATGATGTATTAAAGAAATGTACAACTGAAACCTATGTAATTTTATTAACCAACTAGAGGCCTGATGCACGAAATTTGTGCAAGAGTAGGCCTTCGCAGCCAGGGCTGCCTGGATTCCTCCCTCACAGCTGTGGGGCAGCTGCCTGGATCCCTCCCTCGCAGCCACGGTGGCTGCAGCCCTGGCTTCGTCCTGGAAGGACATCCAGTCTAATTAGCATATTATGCTTTTATTATTATGTCACCACAATAAATTTTTAAGAAAGAAAAAAGTATAGCCTTTTATGTATTAAAGAAATTAACTTCATGGTTAAAAATCTTCCAACAAAAAGAACTCCAAGCCCAGATGACATCATTGGAATATTCTACCAAACTTTTAAAGAAGAAACAATTACAATTCTATACAATCTCTTGCAGAAAACAAAAAAAGAGGCAGTAACTTTCTGACTCATTTTGAGGCTGGCATTACTCTGATACCAAACTCAGATAAGACATTTCAAGAAAACTACAGCCAAAACTCCCCAAAATCAGACATAAAAATCCTCAAAACACCATGCATGAGAATTCAGCAAGATATAAAAAGTTTAGCACATCACAACCAAGTAGAGGTTAACTCCTGGAATTAGGCTAGTTCAACATTCAAAAGACCACTCAATAGCCCAGCCAGTGTGGCACAATGGTTGAGCGTCGACCTAGGAACCAAGAGGTAGCCGGTTCAATTCCTGGCCAGGGCACATGCCTGGGTTGTGGCCTCGATCCCCAGTGTGGGGCATGCAGGCGGCAGCCAACCAATGATGTTCCTGTCTCATCAATGTCTCTCTCTAACACTTCTGAAAGTCTAGTAAGAACTTTATATTTTAAAAAAATATTTTTTTTTATTGATTTTAGAGAGGAAGGGAGAGGGAGAGAAAGAAACATCAACGATGAGAGAAAATCATTGATTGGCTGCCTCCTGCACACCCGCTCCTGATGCTCGAGGACACAACCCAGGCATGTGCCCTGACAAGGTATGTATCAGTGATCTCCTGGTTCATAGGTCCACACTCAACCACGGAACCACGCCGGCTGGGCCAGAAGTGTTATTTTAAAAATGCAAACCCCAAAAATAAAATAAAATAAATAAGTAAATAAGCAAGCAAAGCTTTTGCCCTAGCCGGTTTGGCTCATTGGATCGAGCGTTGGCCTGCGGACTGCAGGGTCCCAGGTTCGATTCTGGCCAAGGGCACATGCCCGGGTTGCAGGTTTGATCCCCAGGAGGGGGTGAAGGGCGGGGGGCGCGTGCAGGAGGCAGCCAATTGATGATTCTCTCTCATCGCTGATGTTTCTATCTCTCTCTTCCTCTCCCTTCCTCTCTAAAATCAATAAAAATGTATTTTTAAAAATATTTAATTAATTAAATAAGATAAAAATGCAAAGCTTTTATCCCAACCTAATTATCCAAGCCACAGATTAATGAATGTCAAGAGCTCAGAGAGGGAATGGCAAACTATGGCCAGCCACTGCCTATTTTTGTAAATAAAGTTTTATTTGAACACAACCATGCTCATTTGTTTACTATTCTCTACAGCTGCTTTCATGTTACAATAGAGTTGAGTAGTTGCTGCAAAGACAGTCTGGCCCCCAAAGCCTAAGATATTTACTATATGGAACTTGAAGAGAAAGTTTGTCAATCTTCTACCCATTAGATTATCTAGTTCAGCCTACACTTTACAGATAGGTAAATTGAGGCCCACAAAGGAATGACTTCTGTAAGGTCAAACTCAAGCTAAGAAACAAGGAAGAAATCCATTCTTACCTAGCCAGAAAATTCTCAAAACACACATCCACCCCCCCTCCCCCGCCCAGTTTGAGAGTGAACCTCAGGCTCTCATACCACAAGTGAGTGTATTTACCAATAAACTGATGAGGAAAGAACTTTGGGCCTAATTCATATCCAAGAAATACCTGCTAAAGGTCTGAGGTAAACTTTGCTAGATTCTAGAAAAAGTTAATTTGAAAGCCACATAAACTCAAATTAGGGAAGATTTTAAAACAAGTAAGTGATGGTTCAGCCTCAAATAATTGCCAATTCATTTAATTGCCTATTTAATGTAACCCAATAATCCCACTCCTAGACTCTACACTTATGGAAACACCAGTCTGGGTGGCCTAAGATAGATCTAGCACATTTAGAATAGCACCATCTATAAAAGCAAAGAGGGACTAAAGTTTCAATAGGGCTACTTTTCAAGGCAAATCTGACATTCTTAAAAAGAGCCACATCAATGGATATGATATCACCGTAAAACTTAGGAATATTGGAGACCATATAAAGTTTAAACGCTTTTAGAAAGAAAAAAAACAACAAACGGGTTAGACATGATGGAAATACTGGTAATCAGAATGGTCCTAGACTTCTCAACAACAACACTACATGCTAGAACACAATAAAGCAAATATTTCAAGTAAAATTGATTTTATTTAGGATCCTATACCCAATCAAACTATTAATCTAGTTTTAGGGTTGAAAAGGGCATTTTCAGACATGTAATGAAAAATAAGGGGTGAGGGATATTTCTCATGCATCCATCTTAGGAAGCAATTAGAGCTTATACTGAAAAAAGGAAGTAAACCAAGGAAGATGTAGGTCATAAAAAACAGAATCAACATGGCAAAGCAGCAAAAAGAGCAGCAAGCAACAGTTCAGGTGAGAGCAGAAATGCTGAAGGCTGCAGAAGAGAGATCAATAAGGAAAATATTGAATTGCTACACTGGAGAGTTTAGAAAATAGGAAATGGTAAGATATTTTATCTATCTATCTATTTATTTATTTATTTATTTTAATCCTCACTCGAGGATATGTCATTATTGCTCTTTGGAGAGAGAAAGAAACATCAATCAGTTGCCTCCCACACACACCCAATCCGGGATACACCTACAACCTAGGTATGTGCCCTAACCAAGAATCAAACTAGCAAACCTTTGGTGCACCAAACGATGCATCAACCAGGACAGGAAATGATATTCTAAAGTAAGGGATAGTACCCTAGGCTAAGTACATAGAACACTAATAAGTTGAAAAACAAAACAAAACGGGGGCAATAATTCCAGGAAAACAATTACAAAGAAAGTAATAACCATAGCACATTATTTGATTCAAGTGTAAGTAACATTTAATAGCCACAATAGTGTAATCAATCCCTCATGACTTATCCTGACCAAGAATCATGCTATATAACTATAATGAGAGCATAGAAGTAAGGGTAATTTATCAGGGCTAAATGCTCATCTATTATATCAAAGTCAAGAGAGAAATGTCTAATATTGATAAATATAAGCATATCATTTTAAAATACCATGATAATTACCAGAAAAATAAAAACCAGCTACAAGAATTGAAAACCGTTGCCTCTGGAAAGATAGGAAGAGGTACATCAAGGAACCACTTTTGTTCACTGTGAGTCTTTAATACTATTTTATCAATGTTTATGTACTACTTGGATAAAGATATAATGATATGGGAAAACCCTGCTTTATAACAAATAAAAAATAAGTTTAATATGATCCAAGTTACCTTTATTTCTTTTTTTAATATGTAGATAAAAACATGATATAAAAAATGGAATTTTAAAAATACATAAAAACATGTACCATGGTTATCTTTGGTTGGTAGGATTACAGATGATTTTCATTTTCATCTGTTATCATATGTATTTTCCCAAAAGAGTAAACCCATTCTATTTTTGTGATTTTTCATTGTCATTTTAATAACAACTTGAGAATAGATGAGAACTCAGGGGAATGAGGGAGAGTTAGAGGGCCATAGGCTGGTTTGAAAACCTGGAAAACTGCCGAAACCGGTTTGGCTCAGTGGATAGAGGGTCGGCCTGCGGACTGAAGGGTCCCAGGTTCGATTCTGGTCAAGGGCATGTACCTGGGTTGCGGGCACATCCCCAGTGGGGGGCGTGCAGGAGGCAGCTGATTGATGTTTCTCTCTCTCATCTGTTTCTCTCTCATCAATGTTTCTAACTCTCTATCTCTCTCTCTTCCTCTCTGTAATATATGAAAAAAAAACAAAACACCTGGAAAACTGGTGTTTAAGGAAGAGGCAGAAAAAGAGGACATGGAGGAACAACAAAAGAACTAGAAGTATCAAGAGTGCTTTCTCCTACCATTGTAGATAATTGAAGTAAATGTATTATTTATTATACATTTACTTCTGGAATAAATCAGATGTTCAATAAACTAATTTTTTTAAAATGGAGAAGTTAAACATTTAATATTCCTTAAATAGTTTTTTTAATGTACATTTTTACTTAAATATTTTTTACCTTATCAGTTGACAGCTTTCAAAAGAATAAAATACTACCTTCAACACACTATAAGTAAGGTCTCTATATCATCAAAGAATCTCCATCTTCAGCTCAGGAACAAATCAACAGATAATAATAGCTAATATTTACTGAACCAGGCATTTCATATGCATTAACCCATTTAACCATCACAACACCTTGAATAAGTACTATATCTCCATTTTATAAATAAGGAAAGTGAGGCACAAAGAGTTGAGCAAATTGCCCATCATCACAGAGCCAGATTCAAATCTATGAAACCTGGATTCAGCTTCTTCACTCTTTAAATCTCCATGCTACCTGCTTTGGTCTCTAAATTTTTGGTGTTTTTTTTTACATTTATAAAATACATGTCTAGAATCCTCAACTTCTCATACATCATGATAATCTAAAATTTTGTGTCTGTGCCTCTGATGCCTTGCACAAGTCCTCACACTAACAGTGTGAAAATCAACTCCACTCACACTGGTCGGTCTCTTGACAGATCCTTCTGGAATTAGTTCTTCAGGCTGGCTTAAGGCAATCCAGCTCTCTTTCATTTTAAGAGAACTTTGTTTTTTTGTGTGTTTTTTTTAATACACACCTGAGGACATTTTTTCCACTGATTTTTAGAGAGAAAGGGAAGGAGGAGGAGGGGGCGAGAGAGAGAAACATGGATGTGAGATACATCGACTGGTTGCCTCCTGCAACCGAGGTACGTGCCTTCGACAGGGAATGGAACCCACGACCACTGGGCAAAACCGGCCAGGGCAAGAACTTTGTTTTAAGACTACAGTACCAAACAGCCTTTCCAAAGAACCGACAAGATGGCGGAAGTGGAGCAGAAAAGAAAGCAAACTTCCGGCTGCGCCCATCTTGAACAGCTGCTGGACGAGCCCTATGCGCATCAGGCTGCAACTGTCCAGCGCCCCGCAGCGCGTGGCGGCTGAACCCGGGCCTGCAAAGGAAGCAGCACTTCGCTGCCGAAGCCAGCGCCTGCCCAAGGAGGAGGTGCCCCCCGTGGAGAAGCCCAAGGTGATGAAGCCACACATTCGGGACATGATCACCTGACTGAGATGGTTGGCAGCACTGTGGACATCTAAGAGGCAAGACTTTCAACCAGGTGGAAAGCAACCTTGAGATGATTGATGGGCCCACTACCTGGGAAATTCTCTTATCACCTACAAGCAAGTGAAACACTGCCAGCCAGCACCAGGGCCACCTACTCCTCTATTGTGACCCCCCTCAGGTAGCCAAGAAAGGCACAGATATATCTTATGTAAAAAAAGAAAAAACGATTGTAACAAACAAAGTAAGTCTGTCTGCTTAAGATAATTCTATTAAAACTGCATTTGTAATGGTCCAGCTGTTCCATTCCTGGGATATACCCAAAGTAAAAACATATAGCCCTAACTGGTTTGGCTCAGTGGATAGAGTGTCTGTGGACTGAAGGGTCTCGGGTTCGATTCTGGTCAAGGGCATGTACCTTGGTTGCGGGCACATCCCCAGTAGGGTGTGTGCAGGAGGCGGCTGATCAATGTTTCTCTCTCATTTCTCATCGATGTTTCTAACTCTCTATCCCTGTCTCTTTCTCTCTGTAAAAAAAAATCAATAAAATATGTTTTTTTAAAAACACACATATTGTACAGCCAAAAATCTATACACGAATATTTGCAGCAGCATTATTCATAATAGACAGAAAGTGAAAACAATTCAAATGTTCATGAACTGGTGAATGGATAAGCAAAAAGTGGTATATCCATGTAATGGAATATTACTCAGATATAGTACTGGTATATGCTATAACATGTATGAACCTGAAAACAATCTGCTAAGTGAAAGAAGCCACATATTATATGTCTCCATTTATAAAAAATGTCCAGAAGAGACATATCAGCAGAGAATGAAAGTAAGTGGTTGTCAAGGGATGGAGAGGGAGGAGGAGAGGGTAGAGTGTGACTGCTATGATATGGAATCCAACCCCAGTGGGGGCTGTGCAGGAGGCAACCCATCAATGATTCTCATCATTACTGTTTCTCTCTCTCTCTCCCTCTCCTTTCCTCTGAAATCAATAAAGATATACTGAAATCATTGATCGGCTACCTCCAGCATGCCCCACACTGGGGACTAAGCCTGCATGTGCCCTGACCGGGAATCAAACCTTGATCTCCTGGTTCATGTCAACGCTCAACCACTGAACAACACCAGCCGTGCCATTTTCTTTCTTTTAATTCTCACGTTTAACTCCTTCAGGTACTTATACCTGAAAACAAATCTCATTAATTTCCCTTTTTTTCCTTTAATTTCAGAGAGAAAGGGCGATGGAGAAAGAGATAGAAACATCAATGATAAGTATCATTAATTGGCTGCCTCCTGCACTCCCCTTAATGGGAATCAAACATGCATCCCAGGCAAGTGCCCTTGACTGGAATTAAACCCAGGACCCTTCAGTCCTCTCAGGCCGACCCTCTATCCATTGAGCCAAACAGCTAGGGCTCATTAATTTCCCTTACAATGTTGAATTCCTATGGCTACCTACTGAAGACAGTACCATTCTTATAGAGGCGTATTTAATGCATTCCTCTCTCTGTCTACACTCATGATGTTGAGGCACGAAGAACTTTAAAGCACTTCCTGAAATGATCTTCCATCCAAGGCTCCAAAACCCATCCAGATCCCCATCAGCTATCTTATTCTATTCCAATCTATTCTGCAGAACAGAATCTATGCTAAACTTTCTAACATCCCACAGAAATCATTTCCCACGTGTTTTTATATCTTCTGATTGATCCCCAATACCTGCAAATAAAACAGATTTGAAGTAGATTGGTGGGGAGGTGCTCCAGAAACTATCTCCTCCAGTTTCATACTTCTGCATGGTACTGATGGCAATATAACATATCCCCTGAGTGTTTCAGGAGTGATAAATGACTGAGGACCACTGATCTAACCCAATCCTTACCCTACAGATAAGGAAGGAAAAGGACAAATGCTCCAGTATGGTTGTGTAGGTCCTGCCCAACACAGAGCTTTACAGTTTATTTCCTATTCACACACACAAGCTCTTGCTAAACCAGGTTACTTTGCACATTTTAAAATCAGTGCCTTAGTTGATGCTGCTCCTTCCCTCCACCTGTCCATCCTCACTGTCCACATGCTCATCCAGAAAGTATAAACCCCACCACAACTCCACCAGGAAGGTATGATCTCGACCTCCTTTAAACTTCCACTACCCTTTGTAACTAACTCCCTTGTAGCAACCAGAAATTACAAATCCACTGAAAAGATATTTGGTTGACACTGATGGAAATAAATACTGCCAAGCCAGTTACAAATTCTGTTTTTCAGATATAAATCTACAGTTCATTCATGGCATCTGTAACACTGATGGAGGACGTAACTCCCACACCACCACCAGAGCTTTTGCTTCCTGTAATCATCAGAAGTTCCTAATTTCAAAATTCCAGCTAAGAATCTTCAGAAGTGCCATACAAGTTAAATGCAAGAACTAGCCTATTTCAACCATGACTTACATTTTTTAAATTGGCAAATGTTAGATTTGAAGATGCTGTCAGAACTTTTCCAAAAGCCTATTCAAAATAGGTTTTCTGTACAATCCTTCAAGGTATTGGCAGAGTATGTCATAAAACCTATAGGCTATCTCTGGCCAGCGTGACTCAGTTGGTTGAGCATTGTACTGTGCACCAAAACGTTGATCATTCAATTCCCAGTTAGGGCACATGCCCAGATTTCAGGTTCAGTTCTGGTCGGGTGCTTACAGGAGGCAACCAATAGATGTTCCTGTCTCACATTGATGTTTCTCTCTCTCAAATCACGTTTTGTTTAAAAAAGTAAAAAACAAAACACTACAGACTAAAACAACTTTTAACTTTAACAATAAGATAAATAAAAGCCTTATTTAACCTGGCTGGCATGACTCAGTGGTTGAGCATTGATCTATAAGCCAGAATGGTTTCAATTCCCATTTAGGGCACATGCCCGGGTTGCAGGCTTGCTCCCCAGTGGGGGGGGCATGCAGGAGGCAGCCAATCAAAGATTCTTTCTCATCATTGATGTTTCTATCTCTCTCTTGTTCTTCCTTCCTCTCTGAAATCAATAAAAATACATTTTAAAAAAATAACAGCCTTATTTAGCCAAATACCTCTAGCTTAAGCAAAACTAGATGATTTCAATTTTGTATTCAAATTGTCATTTAAATTTTTTTCATAAAAGAAAAACATGTAACCTTCAGTTAACAAACCCTTTTAAATCTATGATTTTAGAAAATTAAGCTAGTAATGTCAACCAGTGTCTCTGCACCATCAAGTTATACTACCTACAACGTACTTAATAGATGAATAAGTTATTTCTTATACTAGGAATTTATTATTACTTAAGTCAACATTCTAGTTTATAAAATTAATCTAAATTACCAATAAAGTATATCCCTCTTTTAGGCTTGACAGTACTCAGGATTCAAATCATATTTCTTTATGTGCTTCAGAAATATTTAAACCAAGACTAGAATATTTTGACTTCCAAAGCATATACTCATATAGACATTTATCTAACAACCATCTTTCCAGCCTTTATCATCTGTAAGTACAGACAAAAAAAAAAACCCTACAAAAAACTAATAAAACGAGTCCTTATCCCAAACAACTCACTGTCATCACTGTTACTCATTCTAAACAAGTGGACATAGTCTAAAAGTTTAGAACACAACATATATTATTCTTTTTACCATAATCTTGAGAAATAAGGTGTTTTAAAAGTAAAACATCCAGCAAGTTAACACCCATCCAATAAAGAAAGGAAAATGCCTGGCAAGCAAAACACACTAATTGCTACTAAAAACATTCACTGGTCACTCACCTATTAACATCTAATTAGACCAGTTTTAGTTTTCCCAATCTAAAATATTTAAGAGTTATGGCACCCAGTGAAAAATTATCAAAACTTCATCTATTACAAATTCTCACCAATCTTTGATGAGCACCTGCTACTACTACATTCAAGACACTTTGCTAGGAAATGCAAGGGATGTAAGATTAATATAAGGATATATAATCCTCAAATTCATATAAAGATAGGACAAGTATACACAACATAGACTGTCATGTAAGCACATAAATATACAAGTTTGTCACATCAGTATTGTAATCACTTTTTTTTTATTTTCCCAAGCCCCTAGCTCAGGGCCTGGCATAATAAATGCTCAATACATGTTATAAGCGGGGGAGGGGGGAAGGAAACACCCAACCACAAATTGTAATTTAACTCAGCATACACCCAGCTATCAATCCTAAGTATTATTTGCTAGGCCTTCGAAGAGAAGCTAAGGATAGCTGAACTGCCCTGCCCAAACGCCCTGGGATAGTGTAATTCAGCCTCCAACTTTTTTTCAAATGTGGGCTCTTTCTTAAAGTAAAAACTGTAACTACAGGATGTATTAAAATCAAATTGGAATGAAATGAAAACTGGCATAGTCCCCTCTACATGCAATGAATACTTGGCACTTGATTCATTCCCTTCATTCTCCACCCAGCAACCCTCCCCACCCCCTAAAAAAATTAAAATACAGGCAGATATGTTCTTTCTGTGAGGCAAAATAAGTTACCTTTTTCATTTGCTGTTAGGACAATCTAAATGGGATTACATCTGGCTTAAATATTCACACTCCTCCAATTAAGTATTAAAGCATGTATAAAAAATGGAAACGTTTAAACTTATTTAACCACTTCTACTACCCTAGTCTCTTTTTAAAACGCAAGTGATACACCTTACTTTCTTAAGATCCTATTTCCTCATAAACTTTACTTTGTAAATGCTCTTAAAACTGAATTCTAATTTAGTTAATACAGATTAACAAACATAAAGGAAAAATCTTGTAGGTTATCGCTACAAGTAATGCTTTTTTCACAACTTAGTAAGATGCAACTCCATATTTAATACAAAGCAGCAATTGTGTGCTTTAAAAAAAAAAAAATGTATCTAAGCACCAAGCTAGAGAAACTTTGAGAGAAGTTAGGAGTCACCATGAAGAAATTCATTACAGATCCCGCAGAACTTTTGTCCTTCGAAATGGGATAAAAAGAAAAAGTCATTTTCTACTAAATCCCCCTATACTTTCGCTGTGTGACTTAGAAGTTGGTCCAAAAGTTCATCTTCAGCAATTACGCCTGCTACATGTTCTCCTGCAACAGGTGACACGAAACTGCATTTCTCGGGCAAAGCAAAAGGATCAAATCAGCAAGACGCATGATTTCTTACTTTTACGTTGGATCTTACCAAAATGACTTTGAATCGGATGAATTACCGCATTTGTTTGGGTTTTGTTTGGTTTTCTGCTTTGCTTTTTAATCAGCCATTCGCGAGCAACTGGGGGTCACGAGCCCATTAACACTCAAGTATAAAAACAAACCCAGGACGCGAGAAGGCTCCCCTACCACCCAAACTGATCCACTTCCTCGACACAATTGTAAAACCATACACTACGGCTCCGGGTGGGAAGAGAAGCTCAGTATGCGCCTGTGTGTGTGCGCCACAACCTGTCTAAATGCTCAATTCCATGTTAAGGAACAGCTATACAATAAACATCTAAAAGAAGCCCTATTAGAAATGCAGAGAGGTCTGCAAAAACAAGAGCCTTCTTTCATCCCCACACCCCAAACCAACACAAGGGGAGGAAAATAAGTGCAATAGACACGCGTGTGCCAAAGTTTCGATCCTGCCCCACGGAGACACTGCACTGGCACAAACTGGGAAGAGGAAAATCAGGGGCTTGGGGCAGAGAAAGAGAGCGAGCGAGTGTGTGGCCTGCAAACTGCAACAATGCAATCTCCATTTTGAACAATGAGCCTCTTTCCTCTGGTAAATCTAGTTTAGTTTTTTGGTTTTTTTTGGTCACTTGCTGTAACGTAGCATTTCCCCTCCGCCGGGGCGAGGCGGGGGTGGGGGAGCCCCGAGGGGAGTGAGCATGGGGGAGGGCGGAGGAGTGGGGAAGGAGCCCGCACCGAGGGCTGGGTGGGTACCTGGAGTGCTGCTGTAGGTGCTATGGCTCCTGAAGCTGCTTTCCGTGCAGTAACTGGCGTCGTCGTCATCGTCTTCCATCTCCTCCGGATAATCGGAGTCATCGTCGTCCTCTTCCATCTCGTCTTCCTCGTCGCCCTCCGAATCCTGGGTCTCCTCGGCGTCGCCGTCCTCCTCCTCGGAGACCATGTCCTCCTCCTCCTCGCTCTCGTGGTCATCGTACACCACTTTGTTGACGGCCCTCCGGGCCGGGGTGGTCCGGGCCAGGTGGCCGCCGCCGCCCCCGCCCCCCGTCCTGCCGCCCCCGCCTCCTCGCCCCCCCCGGCCCGGGGCGCTGGTGCTGGGGGGGGCCGGCGGCGGCGGCGGCGGCTTCCTCCGGCTACTGCTGCCCCCCCTGGGCGAGCTCAGCCGCGTCTTGGGCGCCACCTCAGCCTGGGCGGCGGCCCACCTGCCCCGGCTGCTGCCGCGGTGCCGCGAGCGGAGCCCCCCGATGGGTCCGGACGTGGGCGGCGGCGGCGGCGGCGGGGCCGGGGCGCAGCGCTCCGCTGCGGGAGCCGCAGGCTGCTTGGGCGGCCTGCCCCGCCGGCCCCTCATGTCGGAGCTCAGGCGGGGGGAGAAGGGAAAGCGGAGGGGGAGGGGAGCGTGGGAGCGCCGGGGCCGGGTGGGGAGGCCCGCGGGGCCGGGCGGGAGGGGCCCGGCCGGCGGAAGCGGGTGGAGGGAGAAGGCTCAATCCGAATTGCTGGGGCCCCACTCCGGATCGCCTTCAGCCGCCATCTTGTTTCTTCCCTCTCGCTCGGTGACTGGGGGAACCGACAGCGGCCGCAGGCCCGGAGCGCGGTCACGTGAGCTGCGCCGCCGAGCCTGGGACGGAGCGAGGCCCCAGGCGGCCGCTAGGGGGAGCGCGGGAGCGCTGGGCCGGGGGCGGGGAGCCCGGGGCGCCTCCGCGCGGCGCGGCAGAACCTCAGACGTAGGCGGCGCGGACCCGCGGGGCGCTCTCTGCCCCTTGAGAAGTGCCCAGCGCTGAAGTCTGAGGAGACGACTGCCTCCGCGGAGCCTTCTCAACAGGGCCTCCTTCCCGTGTCTCCCCTCCCCTGGCTCGGAGAGGAGGGCAGGGGAGCCCCCAAATGTATCCCTCTCCCGCCTCCTTGGGGAAGCTGATGCTAAAAGAGCCAGAGGATACGCGGAGGGGGCGACTCAAGCAACCGCGGGGACCAGCTTCGCCAAGCGACGGAGGAAAATTAACTGGGGGGCGGGGAGAGGAGCCCCCAGAAATGTGAAACTCCCCGGGCTTGGTTCTCGGGAGTCCTGACGTGGATCCCAGTGGCAACTGCTTGGGGGCTGTGCCAGGAACCACGCCCTTGGTCGCCGGACCCCCAGGCAGTCACGCTGGGACTCCAACCCCTAGAAATCCCCACCCGGAAGCCTCGGAGGAAACTCCGGGATGAACTACATTCCAGTCTCCTTCCACCTTCCCCAGGATCCCAGCTGGAAACTCCAACACCTCCGCGAGAACTTCCCAGTAGAAAGAGTGACTTCCTGCCTAAAACCTACTTCAAAATGTATGTTTGTGTTACCAGGAAGTCATTTTAATCTCTTTACCTCACTAGTCATCAGGCCTCTGCTTAGCCCAGGGGAGGAATCAAGATGATGAAATGATAGGCATCCCCAGACCAAACCAGGGGGACTCAAGAATCAGCCAACCGAATGCGTAAATAGGGGAAACAACAAAATCGATGTTTCTCCCTTCCTTCCTCTCTCTCAAATCTAAAAAAAGAAAAGAAATATCGTTAGCAGGCTCCTGTCCGCTGAGTGGCTTACTACACTCCAGTTACAAGGATAGAAAGCAAAAGTGAAATGCAAATGAATCTCAGGGGGTTAGGCGGGGTGGCTGGGTGGGTGGGAAGAGATTAACCAAAGAACTTGTATGCATAACCCATAGGCACAGACAATAGGGTGATGGAGGCCTGGGGCAGGGTGAGGGCTTGAAGGGGCCAATGGGGGGAAAAGGGAGCACTTGTAATACTTTCAACAATAAGGACTAAGAAAGAAAAAAAAGGAAAAAAATGCCTGACCAGTTTAGCTCAGTGGTTGAGCGAGGACCTATAAACCAGGAGGCCTGGTTTGATTCCAGGTCAGAGCACATGCGGGGGTTAAGGCTCCATCCCCAGTAGGGGGCGTGCAGAAGGCAGCCAATCGATGATTCTCTCATCATTGAAGTTTCTGATTCTCCCTTCCTCTGAAATCAACACAAATATATTTTTAAAGAAAGAAAATGTAAAACACAAGCATTAATGGACAATTTATTCAGTATAATTCAGTTAAGCATCAAGGGTGACAAACATGCCTTCGGAGTCCGGCTAAGTAATGAAAGTAAAAAAAGTGGGCATGAGGACTTTGTCAAATGGAAGAGCCTGTGTTTTGTTTAAAGAAACCTGTGGGCCCTGGGACATGTGGCTTAGTTGGTAGGAGCATTCCACACACCAAAAGGTTGCAGGTTCAATTCCCAGACACATCAGAGTTTCTCTTTCTCTAAAATCAATGAAAATGTACTCGGGTGAGGACTAAAAAAAAAAAAAGAGGGACGCTGTGGGAATATGGGTTTAAAATGGCTAGATCGTCAAGTTTTTTCAAGAGAAGGTGCAAATGGGCATTGCATCTGAAATCTTACGATTTTTAAATGTTGGCAACTAAGTCAATTTTTTAAAAACACTTCAGATTGAGCAAATTACATGCAGTTCAGATATAGCCCAGAATTTACAAGTTTGCAACCTGTATCCTGCACTGTGTAAAGTACAGTCCCATGTACTACAGGAAAAATATTAGAAATGGTGACAGCTTTCAGAGTTCATAAGCTATTTGTGGAGGAGGCCGATTTACAAAAAAAAAAAACAAAAAACTATAGATGACACAACAAGAGGTGTTTTTGCATTCTTGGTGTTTTTTATTGCAAGCAACAGAAACACTGGCTCATTTACCCAGAAAAGAAATTCATGAGAAGGATATTGCCACCTCCAGAATTGCTAGTTGTAAGTATAAATGGAATCCAAGCTCTCAAGCTGCTTGTCTTCCAGCTGGTCTCGGGAGTTGTGTATTCCATAGGACCGTCTACTATTTCATAAAGCCAGCCGCTTCTGGTCATTGGGGTCCACAATAGGGCTAGCCAATCTGACAGCCAGTTTCTTCTTTCTCTAAAGTTAGCCCCTCGGTCAGATGCTGTTATGGACTGTGTCCCCTACCCACCCCACCCACCCCCATTCACATGTTGAACTCCTGCCCATCCAATGTGATGGTATTAGGAGGTGGAGCCTTCGGGAAATAATTAGGATTAGATGAGATCATGAAGGTGGAGCCCTCATGAATGGGATTAGTTCCCTTATAAGAGCATGAGAGGGGTTGCTTTCCTGCTGTTCTCTGCTTTGTGAGGACACTGTGAGAAGTTGGCAGTCTGCAACCAGAACCCAACCATGCTGGCACCCTGATCTAAGACTTCCAGCCTTCAGAACTGTGAGAAATAATCTGTTGTTTATCAGCCACCCAGGGTACGGTAATTTGTTATAGCAGCCTGAACTGACTAAGACAGATGCCATGATGTGTAAGATAACCATGATGGCAAATAAGGTATTCAGTAGACCCATGTAGGATGATGATGGGAAAAGCAGGGCTGGTCGGAAAAGCAAATCCAAATTCAGGATAAACCTCTTCCCAATGTGGTTGACTCACTGTACCCACCATGATCAGAAGAATCCTATATAAAAGCACAATATGCAAATGGTCCCCTCCATCAGGAGTTCAACCAGGGGGCGGGGCCAGCCGGCCAACTGCCCGTGCATTGGCCCCTCCCTGCAACCAGCCTCAGTGGCAGGCACCTGGGGGAGGGGGAGGGAGGTCCGGCAGGCAGCTGCTAGGAACCCTACCCATGCACAAATTTCGTGCATTGGGCCTCATTATAATGATTCACTCTAACACAGACACTCAGTAGTGGCACTAGCGAGGTCAGCCTTGGCCAGGAGAAGCCCATGATGCACTCATGACCCCAATAAGTAGTCACTGGCTTGACTAGGGAAGGAACTTGCCTTTCATCTACAGGGTGGGCCTTTTTTTTATTTTTTATTTTAGAGTGGGTCTTCTTGTCTGCTCTTTAGCAGTGGAGACATTTTGATAAGTATTCATACAGAACACTAACACTCCCTAGGTCTGTTCTGAGACCCTCATCTATGTCCTCTCTCCCAAACCTCCTTTTCACCAAAGTCCTTGACCACCTGGCTCATGAAATGGTACAGAGTCTTTCTAGAGGCAAAGAGAACCACAAGAGTACATCTCAAAGCTTGGCCCACTGAAGATTTCCTTTAACCCTTGTCCTTCAAGACTACTTGCCTAACCTGGCTGGCAGCATGGCTCAGTGGTTGAGCATTGATCTCTGAACTAGGAGGTCACAGTTCCATTTCCAGTCAGGGCACATGCCCGGGTTTTGGGCTCAATCCCCAGTGCGGGGTGTGCAGGACGCAGCCAATCAATGATTCTCATCATTGATGTTTTTATCTACCTCTCCCTTCCTCTTTGAAATCAATAAAAATGTATATATAAAAAAAAAAGACCGCTTGCCTAGTGCAGCTATAACACCTTAGCAGTAAACCAAGCTCAGATGTTGTCCACCTTAGTCACCTGGTCATGGGAGATTTCCGTAATGGGCATTGCATCTGAAATCTTATGTAAGATTATGGATTGAGGGAGGGTGGCAGTAAAATGGGAGTAAACACCCTGGGTGTTGCATGTCTGTGCCTTCTTCAGGGCCTGCTCAGACCTGCTCTTATATTCCATGTCCTCTTGAGGAAAGGGAGCTACTGGGCACTTTGTGGTTAAGTGGACAGATACTTAGTTCATGATAAGCCACATAGGTTACATGGTCAGCCAGTGGTCCATGGTCAGACTTTCATTCTTTGGAAGGGCCCAGGAGCAATTTAAAAACAGGTTTCCAGTCCGGGCCAGTGTTACTAAGTGGTTAGAGTGTTGGCACCCAAGGATCACGGTTTTATTCCCAGTCAAGGGTTGCAGGTTCTTCTGAACGCGCCACCCCCATAGGGGCATATGGGGAGGCAACCAATAGATGTGTCTCTTTCACATCAATACTTCTCTCTCTCTCTCTTCCTCACCTTCCTCCCTTTCACGCTCTCTAAAAATAAATGGGGAATAAATATCCTTGGTGAGGATTAACAACAACAAAAATAAAAATAAAATAACTAAATAATAAAATCAGTTTCCAAAAAGAATAGTTATTAGCCAGAGAGAGCAAGGCTTTGCTCCAAAACCTGAAACACAGCCACAGTGATGGTCTTCTGAGGACTTGATGTGGGCTCTGCACAGCATCCCAGCATGTGACCGCACACAGAGCACCATTGGCTCCCCTGGGATCTGAGGACCAACTAGCAAAGCTCCTTGCTCTGCAACCTGGCCCTGCTGAAGGACTTCTGCTCTGGGCCGAGGCTCAGCACTAGCAGGCTTTCAGAGCACTTGGAAATGGGTTCTATGTGGTACGTGTAGTCTCCTAAATCCAAAGAGAGCTGCCAGGCATTGAGCATGTCGGAAGAGACTCACCCTCCTACCCCCTAGTCCTTGAAGTCCTCACGTCCATTATAGTTCTATGGCCACAGTCAGTCACTCCTTAAAGAGTTGTCTTTAACTCCAAGCGGCACGGGTGTTTTGCTGAATTGTTTTGCCACAAGTTGATGTGGGGTATTTAAGTCTCAGAACTCAGTATTAGATGCATTTTCTCTACCTTCAGCCTCAAAAGTCTAGACAGGCAGGCACAGACCACCCCACCGCATTTCCCTGAGAGCCTATTTCCTACAACTACTTTGGTTCCCATTTCTTTATCAGTTTGGTTCTTCCAGATTCCGAAATTTGCAACCAGGAATTGTCTGAAATCAGGCTACAAAACTAGCGAGGATAGCATGCTGTCACTCCCTGGCACAAGGCCCAGCTTGTCCTGGTAATATCACCCACGCTGGGCACTGGGCACTGCTCCATAGCACTGCTAGCTTCCAGTTCAAAGGCTGAGGGGGGTGTGCTGAGTACTCATCTAACTGCAGGAGAGGCCAGGATGGGGAGTGCCTGGCCATCCAGCTCCCATTACCTGGAGCATTCCTTCAGTCTGGGAGGGGCGATAGATCAGCTAGGATATCACACACACACACACACACACACACACACACACACACACACAGATGTTAATGTGAGTTGACTTAGACTTGGGTAACTTGCAGTGTGATGTATCACAGACCTGCAGTTAAGACTCAGGATGAGGCCATATGAACAGAGGTGACTGGTCCAGAGACCCCAGCCACTCTGAGGGCTCGGGGGATGGCCCTATCCACCCCCACATCTCATTCGCTGAGCACCAGTGTGTGCCATGGGCTGGCTGGGCAGGTCTGGATTAGATAGATCATCTCAATGGGTCTTTCCAGTGCCAATGTCTATGATTCTGATCCGGCTGTTTCACACTTAAGCAGGCAGAATTTGGCTGGTTGATGGGAAAATGAGGCGGGACTGTCCTGGAGCCACTTTGAAATGTGGACTAAAGCCCTGGAGAGATTGCAACTGAGGTTTAATCTGGGAAGCAGATTATGACATGAAAATGGCGGCCGTGTGAGTAAATGAAAGTATTATGGAAGAGAGTATAGAGAGAGAGCAGATGTCACACAGGCCTCGGGGAGTCACTTACACCTCAGGAGCTGGAAGAAGGTGAAGAGAAACCTATGCAATGATACAGAGAAGGTGAAGAGAAACCTATGCAATGATACATCTCAGGAGCTGGAAGAGGGTGAAGAGAAACCTATGCAATGATACAGAGCAATACTGGCTTTTGCATAAGGCATAGACAAAGAGAAGCGAAGGACAGATTGAGGAAACTGTGCCCCCAAACCTGCCAATCTCAAATCTTAGTTTTCCTCCTATCTTCTTGGCCATTTCTCTCGCTCCCCCCACACCCCCATTTCTCTGGTTTCCATTTATTTATTGGCTTAAATGTCTTTATTCTCAGGCTCTGTCCTCATTACACATCTCCTGGACCCTCTAGCCCACTCCCATGACTTCCGTTGCCACCCAGTGAGCTCATGTTTCCCAAACCAGCATCTCTTGTCCAGACCTGTGCCCTGATCCCTTGTTTCTCAAGCAAGCTTTTGACTAGTTTTCTTACTTCTCTGGGACCAGGGATACAAGTCTGAATTCAAAGGGAGATTCTGCTCACCGGTCCTCTGTGCAATCCATCATCCTTATTTTGGGAGGAACACAGCCTGGCTCCAGCTGAGAAACCCCACTTGGAGACCTAAAATTGTGCAGCCCTGGAAGCACCCTGCGCAGTGAGAGAGGGTGACCACCTTATTCCAGTTTGCCAATGACTCTTCCAGTTTTAGCACAAAAAGTCCTGCATCCCAGGAACCCATCCCATGTCCAGGCAGACCAGGTGGGGGGTCGCCCACAGGGGGTGTCCTTTGTGGAGTATTTGCAAGGGCAAAGGCCTGGAAAAAGAGTGGCTGTGTCGCCCAGCTGGCGTTGCTCAGTGGTTGAGCATCAACCTGTGAATGAGGAGATCACAGTTCCATTCCCGGTCAGGGCTCCATCCCCAGTGTGGGGCGTGCAGGAGGAAGCTGATCAATGATTCTCTCTTATCATGGATGTTTCTATCTCTCTCTTCCTCTCTGAAATCAATAAAAATCTATTTTAAAAGAGAGAGAGAGAGGGAGGGAGGCTGCGTCTATCAAGGCCAGACATTTTATGAAAATTGGGGCAGCGGGGGAGGAGCAGAGGTACTCCAGCGACTCCCTAGGGCCCCCAGGGCCTTTGCAGAGGTCTGCAGGAGCAGGTGGGGTGACGAGACAGAGAAATTTGGGTATGAGGTGAATGTGGTCTCATTTAAACCCACAGGCTGGAGAGGCCCAGGGACTTTAGCGATGTATTTACATATAGGCAAGACGACGCCACTTCCACACTTTTGTCCAGTGCTCTCTCGTCTATGACTCTACAATACATTCTCACGATGTAATGACTGCATAGTATTCCATCAAGAGGATTCTGAGTTTGTTTCCAAAATTTTTCCTATTGTAAAGAAACAGTTCATGAACATCTTTGTGTTAGAAGTTTTCTTCAGTATTAAATGTTTTTCAACAGTAATATAAAATGATAATGATTAAGCATATTGATTTTGAGACCTTATCCCACTTAACCCTCACAGCACCACTCTGCGGTATGCATTATTTTCTGGAAACCAGAGGCCAGAGGTAACATAATTTGCCCAAGGTCACATAGATAGTACATGATAGAGGCAGGATTTCAAAACCAGCATCATTATACATCTTTTAAAATATGTTGATGGCGATTTTTTATTAATTCAGGGCCGAAATAACTTTTTAAAAAAATATTTTTTCATTGATTTCAGAGAGGAAGGGAGATGGGGAGAGATGTAGAAACATCAATGATGAGAGAGAATCATTGATCAGCTGCCTCCTGCACGCCCCACACTGGGGAACAAACCCACAACCTAGGCATGTGCTCTGGGAATTGAACCATGACCTCTTGGTTTATAGGTCAACGCTCAACCACTGAGCCACACCAGCTGAGCCCGAAACATCACTTGCCTGGATTTGCTCAGAGAAGGGGGCATTGCTGGGGCGGGGCATAGGACTTGAGCTAAGTAGACAAGGTATTCTGAACCAAAGGAATGGGGGAAGCAGAGTTAGGGGAGTGGAGATGTCCATGGTATGGCTTCACTTAGTAAATATTTATTGAGTACTTATTATAAGTTGGCAATACATACAATGCTACTTTGTGTAGGTGAAGGGAAAGCTCTGAGGAGGTAACATTTGAGCTTAAAAAAGTCATCCATGTGAAGATCCAAACAGAGTGGACCCAGTGTGTTTAGGAAAAAATAAGACTTACTATGTTGGGGCAGTACTGTGACCCTGGGAAGGTTTCTTTACGTCTGTTTTGTCACATGTAAAATGGGAAGGATTATAGTGCCCACATCATAGTGTTGTTATGGGTATTAAATAAAATAATGCACATAAGGAGCCAAGTACAGTGCCTGATATTCAGCAAACACTTCATAAAGATTAGTGATACCCTTGCCGGTTTGGCTCAGTGGATAGAGCGTCGGCCTGCGGACTGAAGGGTCCCCGGTTCAATTCCGGTCAAGGGCATGTACCTTGGTTGTGGGCACATCCCCAGTGGGGGGTGTGCAGGAGGCAGCTGATCGATGTTTCTCTCTCATCAGTGATTCTAACTCTCTATCCCTCTCCCTTCCTCTCTGTAAAAAGTCAATTAAAAAAAAAAACTAGATTAAAAAAAAAGAATGATTGCAGCTGAAAGCTGTGTCTGCCAGACAATCATTTTAGATTTGTTGTGCGCCCTGAAAACCTGAACAATGAATTGCCTGGCATCCTGATAAGGAAGTCAATTACCTCTGAGCAAAGAGAATAAAAGGTTTAAAAAAAACAAACAAAACCAAAACAGTAAGAATAAAACAAATTGAGAGGAGACACACATTTTAAGCTAGTGTTGCTTTGCTTGAAAATGAAGTTTTTATGCCTTCAAATATCCATGGTGATTTTTATTCCTTCATTCCTGCTTCCTCTGAAGCCAATGGGCACACCCATGCTAGGGGCAGCCAGCTGCCAGCCTTCAGCCACTCCCCATGTCATTTTTCTCAGCTTGTCAGGACAGTTACCCAACAAAGTGGCCTCTGATCATCCCACCACAGGCATCCCATTCCATGCAAGAATCGCAGCCCCTGCTGGCCTGCGAGGAGACAACAGATTTCGTTTCCAGGGGGAAGTTATACATGATCTTTCTGAACTGGGTTTCCATCGGCCTGGGTTACTTCTTTGGGCCTCACAGCTCCCAGAGCAGCCCAGCAAATAGGAAGGGAAGCAAGGACGGGGTTTTCAGAGCCCCATTAAGTCTACCTAACGGGTCATTTTCACTGAGCAATGTAGGGACGGAACATTTTTGTCTCCTGATCGACTAACGCTACCCCACGTACTTCCAGCCATTTCATTATCTTCTCACCCGCGCAGACGCCGCGCTCTCCACCTGGAAGCTGTAAAGCCAACGTCTCAGGAGAGTCCAAATTTTATTAGAAATGTGTTTGCTTTACTCAACAGTGAATGTATGTTAGCTTGATCTTAGAGTGAATGACCTTTTTTTAGTGGAAGGGGAGGCGGGAAATGAAACATGGGACTCATTTGCCAGCTGATGCTGAAGGCATGAATTAAATACGAGGCTGGGAGCTTCCCACACCTTGGCTGGGATAGTGGATCCAGGGATTTGCCTGGAAAAGGATCTGCGCGCGCGCACACACACACACACACACGCACGCAATGGACTGCCCTCAAGGGCAGCCATGGCTAGGCTGGACCTAATTTTACAGGCTATGCCTTCAGCCAGGGCTACTGTCGTCTTAAACCAGGACCGTTTGCTTTGCTGATTCTCCGCCTTCTCTTAGGTCCTGCAAACTAGACCCGGATCACAGAGGCAAGGAACAGCAGGCAGTCTTGCAGACATGCCTTGGCCTGCTTGCATAGATAGAATCCCTTGGCCAGAGCAGTGGGCCAGAGATGAGTGAATCCCGGATCTAAAGGGACCTCTGACCACTTCCGAGCTACCTCCTTCTTGACCCCTCCACCCTGGCACCACAGAACTGATGAGGGGCCTGGCCAGGCTGCAGGACACGGGGTGGCAAAAGTATCACGGGCTCCTCAGTCTAACCTTGCTTGCAATCCTTTTAAAAAAAGTATGTTTTATCTTTGCCCTATAAACACTCAAGAAGGCATTTTGGTCAGAAGAATTGTTAAGCTGTGTCATGGAAGGATTCGTAGGAAGGCTAGATTTTACGAAGAGATCAGGGTATGGTATTTAAAACCTAGATCTCTCTGGATATGCAAGGATGGGAGTTAAAAACAGATTTCAAGGTGAGTCTTGTACAGTTGAAATGCATGACAGTGCTCCTAGGTGCAGACAATGTCTCTGCTCTTTTCGGGGCCTGCTAAAAGGGCCCAACCCAGCCTTCTGGGCATCCTCTTCCACTTGGTGACCTCAGACACTTGCCAGACCCACCTGAACCTGGTCCAGCAGTTCCAGACCAACAGCATGGGCGCCACCACCAGGCCACTCCCAAGAAGTGTAGTTTTGTAAGTCGGACTGATATCCTCAGACGTGTTCATTCTGGGCTACGTGTATCCATCCTCAAGGTTCAGGGCAAAGGGTCTGGGCTCCAGGGCTGGGGACACCCTCCCCCAGGCAATTCTGGAATCTAGGGTTTCTGGGGGTTCAAGAGTCTGACTGGCCCACCCCCTACTCTCCCACCCTGTTTGCCCCAAGTGACCTCAGAAAAGAGATGGTATTCCTCCTGTCCCAGCATTGCTGTGTTTGGTCTCAGGGATCGCTCTTTATTTCTAACTAGTCCTGACCTCCCCCAAATCAGTCTGGCCTGACAGCCTGTCTGAAGAACTCTGCAGCCTAAGCCACTTCCTCCTCTGCAACACCATATGAGGAAACCAGGGATAGCTAATGTCCATGACCTTGTGGAGAAGACAGAGTATCTAGTGAGCGAGGTGGCCTTCAAGGAAGGGAGTCCACCATCACCTGATGGCCAGCAGTGCCCAGAGCACACTTAGCTGCAGCATTATTCACGGTGGCCAAGACACGGAGACAGCCCAAGTGTCCTTCGATAGAGGGGTGGATACGGAAGATACGGTACATATATACAATGGAAAACTACTCAGCCATAAGAGAGGATGAAATAGCGCCATTTGCAACAAGGATGGGACTTGAGAATATTATGCGAAGCAAAATAAGTCAGTCAGAAAAAGCTAAGAACCATATGATTTCACTCATATGTAGGATATAAAAGTGAAACTCTTAGACACTAACAACAGTGGGGTGGCTACCAGAGGGAAGGGGGTAGGTGGTGGGTAAAGTGGTCCAAGTACATGGTGACGTAAGATGGTTTGACTTTGGGTGGTGGGCATGCAGTGTAATATACAGACCATGTATGGTAGAAATGTACACTTGGAATCTATATGATCCCATTAACCAATGTCACCCCAATAACTTTAACTCTTTTAAAAAGAAAGTAACTTAGAAAAAGATTATCCTTGATAAGCTGGGTGAGCCTTATTCAATCAGTTGAAAAGCCTTAAGACCAAATATGTTTTCCTGAGGAACTTTGTGAATTAAAGCATTCACTCTCGCCCAAGAGTTCCCAGCCTGGCCTGCCCTACAAATTTCAGACTTGCAAGCCCCCACAATCACATGACCAATTCCTTGCAATAAATCTTTTTATATCTATCTATCTATGATCTATCTATCATTCTACCTACCTACCTATCCATCCTACTGGTTCTGTTTCTCTGGTAGAACCCTGACCGATATACCATGGAAGTGGCAGTGCCCAGTGGCTGCAGTGGTGAAGAGTTTTGTGGAAATGGCAGTGCCTGTGTGACACTGTCCTGAGTATCAGACAGAATGGCAGGATGAGGCCCCACCCTTTCTTCACAGGCGGTGGGTATCACTGAAAGCAGCCAGCGGGGAAGAAACAGCAGACGCCTCCAGGAAGAAGGCAGAGCTTGCTGGTGAACGTATGTGCACACCCCCTGGGGCCACTCAGAAATATCCCAGTGAAACTTTGCGTGATTAAGGTCCGTCCTCATCAGCAAGTGTAAGCAGAACCTAAACAATACAGTTACTATTCATGTGACCAGGTGTAGCTCCAGAATGGTGTGGTGCAGAAAGTCAAACAGGGAACAGAAGGCACTCAAATGAGGACCGTGCCAGGAGGGTTTGACAAACGGACGATTTACTCAGAGGTGGGCGTGGCACAGGGACGCTGCAAGGGATGGGTCAGTACTCCTGGGGCTGGTAACAGCCTAACTGTGACGTCCCAGGCTGAAGGGCCAAGAGGAGGGAAAGATGTCCAGAACCTGGAAGCAGAATTGTATACAGAAGCTTGCCTGTCAGGACCTTTTGGTGGGGAGACAGCCAGAGCAAGGCGACCTCTTAGGGAGGGAGCCAAGGGACTAACTGATCTTCCTTTTTCTTTCCTTGATCTCTTATCTGGGCTCCTCCCAACCAGAAGCCAGGGACACGGGAGTCCCTTTATGTGTGGCAGAAAGCCAGCTAAAGAACCATGGAGGATCTCCTGGAAGGCACCGGAATGCTGTCTAGCCCACACAGGTTACATTGGAATGCCAAACCTAAATAGATCTTTCCTCCCTCTGGACGCTTCAATGTTATGCTATATTTATAGGTTCTCTTTGTTCTGGCGTTTCTCAGGCAGGGACAGCAATGTTCCCTAGAGGCCAATGGAAATGCATGTGGGCAGTTTCTCTTTCCTTTGGTAGTCTCAGTGACTTGGAGGCACAGTTGGCATTTTGTGGGCCAGAAGCCAGGAATGCTAAATGTTTTCCAACACTAAGGAAAAGTTCTAAAGAATGAAAAACTTGTGGAAAGCCCTGGGGGGGGCAGGCGGGGCTTCATCAGGTGAAGGCAGCAGAGAGGCTGTGGCTAAAACTGGGGCCTCTGGGAGAAAGCTGGTAATGCCTAAGGGTATGATCCTTGGGTTGCCAGAGTTCATGGGAGAGCCTGGCCTCACTGTCTGAATAATGAGGCCAGGACCCTGGGCCAGGTCCCCAGGAGCTCTGCTCTGCAGAAAGATGACAGCTCCAGGCTCTTGTTCCCACACTGTGTCGCGGCAGCTTCTGCCTGGACACAAGGCTGTCAGAGAGGAAGAGGAGGCCCACGCAGTCCTCTCCTCCTGGTGGCCAAGCATGTTCATCTAAACCCCAGCCTTTCCTCTCCCATCTTATTTTGAAGTAAATACTAGAAATCGTATTATTTCTTATGTAAATGTTTTAACAGATATCTCTAAAAGACAGGCATTTCCTTTTTGAAAACATAAAAAAAACATTGGAAACAAATTAAGAATCATTCCTTTTGCCCTGGCACGTGCGGCTCAGTTGGTTGGAGCAGCATCCCATATACCGAAAGGTCGCTAGTTTGATTCCTAATCAGGGCACATGCCCGGGTTGCTGTTAGGCCCATAGGGCAATACAATCCTTAAATGGCCATTTGTAAGCTTCCCGCCACAGGAGAACAAAAGGCCAGGAAAAACTCCGATACCAGGAGTCAGACCATACAAAGAATGGAAACTGTCTTGAAGGCACCTGATCGTGCACCTGCATTCCATCCACATTCCAATCCCGCCTCAGCCCCCAGACCCACTGCCAACAGCTTTCAGCCAGTGACTGTATACAAGGATGGAACCCCAGCGCCGGATGCTGCCTTCATCGACCCAGTGTCCCGCTGGCTGGGTGCTGTGCAGCCCTTCCCTCCCTTGGGAAGTTCCATCTCCCAGCCCTTCCCTTAAATTCAATTAAATTGTCTGCTGAGATGGCTATCTGGCCTGTCCTCGAGCACTCTTCACCATGTTCACCCTTCAGTTGTGGGTTTAGTCCCTTATTGGGGTGCATAAGGGAGGCACCTGATCGATGTTTCTCTCTCCCTCTCCCTTCCACTCTAAAGCCAATAAAAACATGTCTTAAAAAAGAATAATTCTTTTTAAAAAAATATATTTTATTGATTTTTTACAGAGAGGAAGAGAGAGGGATAGAGAGTTAGAAACATCGATCAGCTGCCTCCTGCACACCCCTCACTGGGGACGTGCCCGCAACCCAGGTACATGCCCCTGATTGGAATCAAATCCGGGACCCTTCAGTCCGCAGGCTGACGCTCTATCCACTGAACCAAACTGGTTTCGGCAGAATAATTCTTTTTATCATCAAATATCTAATCAGAAATCCACCTTCTCTTTGTTTCATACATTTAAAAAAAAAATGTTTAACTAGGATCAAATAAGGTTTCATATGATAACTGATTAAATAGGCTTTTAAAGTCTCTTTAAATTCATAGGTTACCCTTCCCACTTTCTATTACATCCTTGCAATTTATTTTGTCGTAGGGAAGCTAAATTATATTTAAAAACTAGATTAAAATGATCTGGGATCACAGGTTGGTCTTAAAGCAATCAGCAGGGAGAAGGCAACCATCCATACTTCCCACCGTTTTGTAGTCAAACACCGATTCACTCACAAGGCGGTAATCAATAACAAGATAGCATTGTGTTTGTAATATTAAGGGGCACAGGCGTTTCTGTTTGAGATAGTATTTTCATTTTATAAACTAGTTTCGAAGCAGTCGAGACTCTATACTTATTCCTTTCATCGGTGGTTTCTAAAAGGAAAAATAAAGCCACGGAGCTCATTTTATGTGAACGCGCAGGGCACACAGTTACTGCAGGGTACACCTAGGCACGGGGCAGGGGTGTCTTCACGGACAGGAGCATGAAAGTGCATAGAGATGTTCATGAAGGAGCTCAAGGCTTCGAGAAACATGAAAGTTTAAAGACATCTCGTTGCTATGGCTGCACAGAGTAGGGAACAGATTTGAGGGATGGCTCTTGTCTCCATAACTGCTGTAATTTCTTATTATCCACTGCAGGGTGGGGTGAGCAGAGGTTCTACCCCCAAAGAGCTCTGAGGATTAGCCTATGTGGGATGGGGGTGGGGGGGGAGAGGTAGCGGTGGTGGTGGTGGTGAGAGGGGGCCGTGCAGGCAGGGAAGGGCCCTCTCACCCCCTGCCCTTTGAGTCTGGCCAGTGTACACCCTGCCTCAAGAGAGGGTGGTTCTGCGAGAGCAGCAGAGCAGCTGGGCTGGGCAGTCGGTCACAGGTCTTGACAACACCAGGGACGCCTGGCCGGGGAATGGGGCCAGGCTGGGTTATTTTTCTGACTATTATGGGCCTCAACATACATTCCTTTCTCCCGTCCAAGCTGGAAATTCCATTGCACTGAGCATCTGAACGTGAACACGTGTGTGGTATGAAGAGCACGCAGGGAGAAGCTGGAAGGACCCTTGTTTGTGGCTTTCCCTGCCCTGAAATCCCAGCCCTCAGCGCCAGTGCCTGGGTCTCTGGGCCTGGAAACTTGGATGCAGAGGAGAGAGAAGGGGCCTCCAGTCCTCTTCTGGCCTATCTCAAGCCACCTTGGGAGGGCAGAGCTTGAACAAAGGAGTGGAGGTAGGCTTGGCAAGGTTGCTTAGAGCAGGCTTATAGGGTGAGTATAAGGATAGGCGACCAGGGGCCAGACCATGCAGGGCTTCAGGGACTATAGTGAGGAGTCTGATGCTAAAGACTGCAATGAGAAGCACTGACACTTAAAAACAACAACAACACAAAAAACTGGTAAAATTCACATAAAACTCACCACTGTAATGTGTACTCCAATTTCTCCCTTCACTTGCTCCACCCCAGGCAAACATGAATTTGCTGTCTCTATGGATTTGCCTGTTCTACACATTTCATACACATGAAATCACACACTACATGACTGGCTTCTTTGGTTAGTGTAAAGTTTTCTAGGTTCATCACGTTGTAGCATTCACAGTACAGCAGCACAAGCTTTTTAAAGGGCACGTGTGAAGCAATCTGATTTACATTTCAGCATCGCTTTTACTGCTATGGAGAGAATGCGCAGGAGAGAAGCCAGAGTGTAAGGGGGCAGAGTTAGGGGCTGTCTCGATGGGGAGGCTGGGAGAAGATGGAGATGTGGAAAGATGGCTTGCAGGGTAATGGAAAGAGGGGGCATGTTTGAATTAGTTTTTAGGTACTGTTGACAGGACTTGCTGATGGATGGGTGGTGAGGGAAGTGTGGCGCCAGGTCCTCAGGAAGTCCAGGGCAGGGGAAACAGGTGTGGGGGGAAGATCAAGAATTCTATTTTGGGTACGTTAAGGTTGGAGATGTTAATTAGGTAGTGGAAATCTGGAAATTAGTGGAAGGTCAGTGCTGGAGATAAAAACCTGAGCATCGTCAACCAGAAGATTGAGTCTAAATCCAGGGGAATATGTATTAAATTACATGCATTATAATAAATCAATTTGCACCCCCAAGGGTGACCAAGAGTAGGAGGTCAGTAAATCTAATACCTCCCAGCTGCTAGCTAAAATCAGAATATTCTGCATTTGAGTGAGTACTCAGCAGCCTCCTCCAGGTCCATATTCACAGTCACCAACCTCACTTAACAGACCTCTTTTGCATTTCTATTGCCACTCCAGTTAGTCAGTCCTGGGCCCCAACAACCTGTAACTCTCATTGTGGGTGTTAACTTCCTTTCAATAAAAAACCAACCAAGTGAGATCGGGGCCTTGGCTCCAGTTAAAAATAAATGCTTTGTTCTAGGAGATCGCTCACATTGAAGAAACCAAACTCATCCATAAAGTGTTCCTACATTGTTATGCTTTCCAGTGATTTAACCCCTCCCAGGGGCAATCCATACTCCTTCCTATGTGGGCCGTTATCCTAATTGCTAACACATGGTCTCTGGGAGAAGTCTTGTCACCAAAGCGAACACCTGACCAAGCTGGTCCACTTCTGTTCAAAGAGCAACTGGGCCTGGTCCCCACCTTTGGGTGGTAGCAGTGGGGAGGCAAGATGTACACTTCCCACAATTGTCCTTTGTGGCTTACATCTGTTTATGTCAATCACTGTAAAATGTAGGTGCAGGAACTCAGGCCAACGAGAGGAGAGGCTCAAGAGGAAGGAAATGCACTTGAACCCTCACATCATGAACCGTTAGCCAGGAAGGGGCACCCATGGCAAGACCGCTAATAAATCATTGGCACTAGAGTTCCCTGATGGTTCGCTGCCGGCAATTTCAGGGCAGAGGGCTTTGTTTCTTCATCTCCTGGCCCTGGCTGCTCCCCTCACTAATTCATCCGATGGATGCCTGCCACGAGCCTGCCCGACCTCGTGCTTGGGTTCAACAGAGAATAAGACAGGAATCCTGCCCCCATGGAGCCTAAATGGACAGACAAAAAAAACAGACTGTTAAGTAAAATATAGGGTATACCATTCAGTAAATAGTTCCTGGGAGGGGGAAATGAATGAGGGAAAAATCACTAGAGAGCACCATCGTGGTGTAGAAAGGGGTGTGTGTGTGTGGTAATTTCCTGGAGGGAGCGCAGGGAAGGCTTCCTGAGGTGACATTTGAGCACAAACCCCTAAGAAGTTGCAGGGAGAAGGAAGAATGTACACAATGGCAGGAGCCAGACTGAGCAGAAGAGCAGGAGATGAGGTGAGGGAGGGAGTGGAGTGAGCACACCGGCCCCGTAGGTCTGAAGAGAAGACTGACAGGTTTGAAGAGAAGACCAACAACATTCCTCTTGCTTTTTTAATAAGATCACTTACACCTGCAATGTTGAGAGTGGACTGTAGGAGGCAAGGATGGAAGCTAGAAGACTGCTGAAGAGGCTTTGGTGGTGAGCCAACTGAGAGAATTATGGCTTAGGCCAGAACGGTATTGGTGGAGATGCCACCAGGAGTTAAAACTAAAAAAGCCATGCTTTCAAATTAAAATCACAAGGAGATACCACCTCCAATCCACAGGCCCCAACCGTGGATTAAAAACAGTATAGTATTTATTGAAAAAAATCCACGTATACCATCTAACTTCTGGGTATGATATAGAAGGCAGTTAGACACGCGCAGAGGAGGAAGCCCAGGTATGGAAGGCCACCAGGGCAGAAAGCTCTGGGTACCTCGTCATGGACAATTGTAAAGTGGAGCTGTGCCCCAGGATGGCCTTCCCTCCCCTAGCATATCGCTGGACATGCAGTTTAGACCCCCTTAGAGAAGGAACAGGGGGCTGGAGGGTCAGGTGGAGAATCTCTTGTCTTAGGTAAAGTTCCTTCTCTTTTTCCTTCCTAACTTCTGCTTCTAGCCAATCCTTTAGTTCCCTTCTTAGCTTCTTGTTTGTGCGAATTTTTCTTCCATCTTGTAGTTATTTCTCACCCAAGCTGTCTTCTTCAGTCATTCAGTAATTATTTCATGGGCATGTCCTTTGTGTCATCTTCATATTTCGTCTGCTAACAGCTTTGAACAGAGGTTGATCCCTTGCCAATTAACGGGACCATAATCCCATTTGCCCCAACACCAAGGTCTAATAAGCCATTTAGCCACACACCTATGGTGCTAATTAATATTTTCCTCAGAGTTTTAGTACATTTGCACAACATTTAAAATATTACTTATTTTTTCTTAAAAACTTGACTTGGAGCCCAAACATTGCCACAAAGTAGCAAACAATCTTGAGTTAATCGCTCCGTTTTTCTCTGTAGAAAGTGAGGACTGAACTTGACCAGCTAAAACACTTTCAGCATCATTTCAACCTAGCTATAATGAGACAGGTTGCCTTTATGTTACAGTCTCTCCCATTAAAAACATCTCTGACAAAAAAGAGACAAAACACAGATCTAGAGTTCCCTGTGGCTTTCTGTCACATGATAACAAGAAAACCACAGCAGGATTTTGTTTTTTTGTTTTTAAACAAGAGCAGCCCTGGCCTGTTTCTTTCAGTGGCTAGAGCATCGGCCGCAGAGCAGACTGAACGGTTCTGGGTTCTGAAGGGTTCCCGGTTCGATTCCAGTGCATAAGGGAGGCAACCAATCGATGTCTCTCTCTGTCTCTCCCTCTTCCTTCCACTCTAAAAATCAATGGAAAAATATCCTCGGGTGAGGATTAACAAAAACAGAAAAATGATACTATGGAGAAGTAATCAGCATAACCTAGACTGGAAATTCTATAGGACAAAGGACCTACTTTCTTTCACAAGTAAATGCAAGAAAGAAAGAAAGAAATGAGATGGTAAGGGAACTCACACATTACAAGTCATGAGACTGATCAACCATTGCCACAATGTGTAAACTTTACTTACCCTGATTCAAGTAACTTGTAAAAATAAATAAATCAAATACTCAGAGATAAAATTATCTGATGTGTGGTGTGCAATAATATGGTAAGTGGAGGCATAGATGAGACAGTATTGGAAAAATACTGATAAATGTTGAAGCTGGGTGATATATACCTGGGATCCATTAAGCAGGTGACCCTTGAACAACATGAGTTTGAACTGTCCGGGCCCACTTATCCATGGATTTTTTTTTCAATAAACATCCATACTTTTTTTTTTTGTTTTGTTTTGTTATGTTTTTGTTTTGTTAATCCTCACCCGAGGATATTTTCCATTGATTTTTTTGAGAGTAGAAGAGAGACGGAGAGAGAAAAACATCGATGGGTTGCCTCCCACATGGGCCCAACCAGGGTTGGTGATAGAGCCTGTAACTGAGGTAGATGCCCTTGACTGGAATTGAACCCAGGATCCTTCTGTCTGCAGTCCGATGCTCTATCCACTGAGCCAAACCGGCTAGGCACCCATACTGTTTTTAATGCGTGGTTGGGGACCTACAGATGTGGAAGGCTGACTGTATGCATTGATCTATGACATTCTATATAGGTAACTTGAATGTCTGCAGATTTTTGTATCTGTGGAGGGTCCTGGAACCAATTCCCAAGGATACCAAGGAACAATTTAAGTTTTGGAGGAGTTAAAAGTTATGCACAGATTTTCAACTGTATATGGGGAGATGTCAGTGCCCCTGACCCCTGCATTGTTTAAGGGTCAACTGTACTCTTCTGCCTATTTTTGTATGATTGAAATTGTCTATAATCCAAAAAAAAAAAAAGAAAGAAAGAAAAAGAGGAAGGACCCATAAAGTAAAACTTCAAAAATATATAATCAGGTAGTCTTTGTGAGCCTAAGTTAAAAGTCTGTTGACTTTTGCAGGTACCATAATTTTTTAAAAAATGTATTTTTATGGATTTCAGAGAGGGAGAAATAGAAACATCAATGATGAGAGAGAATCATTGATCAGCTGCCTCCTGTACCACCCATCCTGGGGCTCGAGGCTGCAACCCAGGCATGTGCCCTGACCTGGAATCGAATGTGACGTCCTGGTTCATAGATCGACGGTCAATCACCGAGCCACACAGGCTGAACTGCAGTTACCATATTTTATCCACCTTTGCTTCGCCTAATTTTCTATTTCTATCATACTATTTAATTGTACACTTCTCTTTCTTTGAAAGACAATGTATAAATAAATTAAAAGCTTTAAGCCAAAGGCTATAGAAGCCTTAAGCTTCCTGATATTCCTAAGGGAATCATGCACCAATCAAACTGTTGAAATGGTTTTTCATTTTCATTCTATAGTTTAAGCTACTGCACATTACATGCTACTCGCCCAACTCCATAATAAAAACAGGATGCAGATGGTCTGTGCAAGTCCAAAAGCCTTTCAAGTATGTACTTGAAGTTCTCTAAGTCAATTATAAAGAAAAATAAAACATCTATACACCAACTATTCCTTACCTGATGCACAATTTAAAATAAAAGACATTTAACAGTAAAATAAAAAACCCAAATAAACAAAAAAATAGGTGTTGTAATCCCTGTGGTCTGACTATATCATAACAATATATAACAAATTTGGCACTGGCAACCCAAAGCATACAAATACGTCCAGAAATTAAAAGTAGCCAAAGATAACCAGACTCACATGAAATTAAATGTTAGACAAGAAACTCAATTTGTTAATTTATGAGGATTATAGGAAACCATAATTACCTCATCACCTCTCACACCAAGGTATTTTTGTGCTTCTGGGAAAGCAAATCAGTGTCAATTGCTTTGTGAGTATGAAGTAAAGAGAGGAAAGATAATTAAAAACTCTCCCTTTGGTGCCCAGCCAGAGTGGCTGTTGGTTGAGCATCATCCTGTGCACTGAAAGGTTGCTGGTTAGATTCCCAGTCAGGCATGTACGGCGGGCAGGGGGTTAATATTTCTCTCTCACATCGGTTTCTCCCCATCCCTTCCTCTCTCTAAGCATGTCTTGGGGTGAGGAAGATATATATTCTGGGGTTGTCTTCTCCTTTTTTTTGGTCTTGTAACAGGTTGTCCATGAACACTACATTGTTCTGCATAGACACTACTACATTCCCGCCCCCACCCTCCCCACCCCCGATCAAATCATTCTTTTAACCGTAAACTTAGACTAATTTACTTTTATCTTTTCCAGACTTAAACTATGGCAATCTTGATTCCATGCCCTGGGCCACCACCCAAGGTATCCCATTTTGATGAGACAATTTGCTAGGTATTAAAGTAATAATGCTTTCTACAAATCTACATACTTATGGCATACTTGGAATCTATCATCTGATATTTTAAGAATTATATAGGTGGTATCCATTTATTATCTCAAAGTGTTCCTATAGGACTACTTTGAAGCAGGTGTTTTCTTACATAAGTTTAAACAATAATTAAACAAAAATATTCTTAAAATCGAACACCAAATTATAGAGATGACTAGCCACATACATAAGTAGTATGGCATTGGTTAAAAGGCAGCACTGTCTAGGGCAGTGGTCGGCAAACTGCAACTCGCGAGCCACATGCGGCTCTTTGGCCCCTTGAGTGTGGCTCTTCCACAAAATACCACGGTCTGGGCAAGTCTATTTTGAAGAAATGGCATTAGAAGAAGTTTAAGTTTAAAAAATTTGGCTCTCAAAAGAAATTTCCATCATTGTACTGTTGATATTTGGTTCTGTTGACTAATGAGTTTGCCGACCACTGGTCTAGGGGTTAAGAATACTAATGCTAAAAAAGAAGGATCTAGTACCCTTTGAGACAAGATGGAGGCTCAGAGAAAGACAAATATCACATGATCTCACTTATATGTGGAATCTAATGAACAAAATAAAATGACAAACAAAATAGATCCAGAGACATGGAAACATGCAACAGACTGACAAATCTCAGAGGGAAGGAGGTGTGTATGTGTGTGGGGGGAGGTGGAAAGAGATTGACCAAAGAACTTAATATGCATAACCCATGGACACAGACAGTAGTGTGGTGAAGGCCTGGGGGGGCGGTGGAGACACAGGAGGGAGTCAATGGGGAAAAGAAAAGGGGGGTGGTGGGCATCTGTAATACTTTAAAAAACAAACATTAAAAAAAAAAAAGGATACTAATGCTAGAGCTAGAATGCCTGGGTTCACATCCTGATACTTATTAGCTACCTGAACTTTGAAGGTTATCTTACTGGTCTGTGCCTCACTTTCCTCAAAAGTAAATCATACTTTATGGGACTATTCAGCAGGGTTAAGAGTAGAGTATTAGCCCTAACCAGTTTGGCTCAGTGGATAGAGCGTCGGCCTGTGAACTCGGGGGTCCCAGGTTTGATTCCGGTCAAGGGCATATACCTTGGTTGCGGGCACATCCCCAGTGGGGGGTGTGCAGGAGGCAGCTGATCGATGTTTCTCTCTCGTTGATGTTTCTTTTTTCTTTTTAAAATATATTTTATTGATTTTTTTACAGAGAGGAAGGGAGAGGGAGAATCAGAAACATCGATGGGAGAGAAACACTGATCAGCTGCCTCCTGCACACTCCCTAATGGGGACGTGCCTGCAACCAAGGCACATGCCCTTGATCGGAATTGAACCTGGGACCTTTCAGTCCCGAGGCCGACGCTCTAGCCACTGAGCCAAACCAGCCAGGGCAATGTTTCTAACTCTCTATCTTTTTCCCTTCCTCTCTGTAAAAAATCAATAAAATATATTAAAAAAAGAGTAGAGTATTAAATCAATTAATATTTATAAAGCACTTAGAACAATGGCTGGCACACAGTATTATACAATCTAATATGCTATATGGTAGTAATATAAGCTTAAATGATAAGTACAGAAATGCACATCTGTTTTATTAGATAAAATACAATTAAATAACAAAAATACCTTACATTCTAAATCTGAAAATAAGGATAGAATATTATAGCAACCGGGATCTAAAACGTATCATAAATGATACCTCTAACACACCAAAAGCACAATTCTACTTAATTACTGGTTGTGTTAATCTAGTAAAAGTCTTAGTTTGTGATCTAAAACAAGTAGGGCAACCGTAACAGACATTTATTTAAAATCCTTTAATAAGAATATACTTTCTTAGAGGTGAAAAGGCTGTGGGGAGGTAATTTAAAATGGTGCCAGTAATGTAAAAAGGTTGTCCAGAATTTTGAGTAGTTTTTTCCTCAAGAAATTTGTCTGTAGTAAACAAAAATTTTCAAAATATACCACTGATTTGGATATGCTTTCATGATGATGATGACGATTAAAGGAAGTGGAATAGTATAATCTAATCACATTTCAGCTTTGCTAGTACAAAGCTGTGGGAGCCTTGCCTCGAAGAACTCAGCATGTAAGAGTCTCATCAATTATATCTCAATTAAAAAACAAGTCTCTGTACGTCCTAATAAAATCCTTAATTTCTAAATTTAGTAAGAAACTATAGGCAACCTAGAAACAATTTGCAACTAGTATCTAACAGCAATTAAAATTTTCTACTTACTTTAAGCATCAGTAATTTGCTTCCATCATACTTACAACCCAAATCATTAAACTTTACAGTAGACTTTGTAAGGACCCTCTATGGAAGCTCTGTTAAAAAAGACAGAAGTTTGAGGGTGCTGGGACTCACCTGGCCTCTCCCTGCTCTAAGGCCTCTATGTGTTTGATCCCTGACCAGGCAAGTTATGTTGGTTGCACTGCCGAAGCCACCTTCAAGTGGAATTCAACCAGGAGTCATGAAGAGCAAAATGTCTGTCTATGAACTGACCGCCACTGAATTGCAGTTGCTTATCTTGTTTTCATTAAAACCAGAATTTATTTATTTAAACAAATTTAAGAAAAAAGATGGCAGCTGGCAGGACGGCGGTGAGGGAGAGGAAGTGAGTGAGTGAGGGTATGAAAGGAGAGTGTGTGGATGTGCGTGGTGTGTGTGTGAGTGAGTAAGGGACAGTTAAATCTCGCAGGAGCAGCAGGGGCTGGCAGACAGGCTCTCCTTGACAAGGAGAGACTACCACCGCTGCGGGCACTTCCCGGACAGCGGGACTCCAGCACGGAGCCCACGTCATCTTGAAGGGGAGAACAGCCTTTTTTAGGAACTCATCAACACCACCAACCAGACAGGCCTTAGAACTGCCCCGCGACCCAGCAGCCACTCCAGCCAAAATCCTGCTACCCCAGCTGCAGACCCGCAGACCCTGGGACCTCCACCTCCAAAGGAGCACCGCTCGGCAGCAGTAAGTGCAACCTCCCCCTCCCCAGCGGCAGAACTCCGGATTCGAGTATCCAGCCCCGCAGGTAGCCAGGGCACTCCACTCCAGATTCACGCGTATCCAGACCACAGGCAGCCAGGGCACTCCACTCCAGATTCGCACGTATCCAGACCACAGGCAGCCAGGGCACTCCACTCCAGATTTGCGTGTATCCAGCCCCGCAGGCAGCCAGGGCACTCCACTCCAGATTCGCGTGTATCCAGCCCCGCAGGCAGCCAGGGCACTCCACTCCAGATTCGCGTGTATCCAGCCCCGCAGGCAGCCAGGGCACTCCACTCCAGATTCGCGTGTATCCAGACCTCAGGCAGCCAGGGCACTCCACGCCTTAGGCTGCGCTTGGGAGCCGCTGAGAGCCCCCGAGGGTGTGATTCTGCACAGACAAGGGTGCGCAGCCCTGCAGTAGAAATTCTGAATTCCCTCTTCCTGAATAACTGCCCACATTCACCCCAGCGGCTCAACCGCGGTGCCAGGACCCCTCAGAGTGTATCAGAACTCTGCGCCTGGCAAGTGCACCTCCACAGAGGCGAAGTTCCAACAGGCAGGCACCCTGAGCCCATCTACTCACAGGGCGCTAGTGGGAGCCATTGGGAGCTCTCCCTGGGTTTATCTTGAACAAGTGGGGGCGCACTCCCCCCCAGCAGAGAAGTTTTGAATTCACTCATCCTGGATACCGGCCCACAGGCACCTCAATTGCACAGCTACACTGCCAGGGCCCTTCAGAGTCCTTCAGTGTGCCTCTGCAGTATTGGGGTGCTCCTGTGAGCTGCCACTGGGAGTAAGCGCCTATCCACCACAGGTGCAACAGCAAAAGCTGGGTCTGCCCACCCCACGACTGCAGAGCTCTGGGCACCACAGTCACGCCTTTCCAGAGAGCAGGCCCCCTGAGCCCCATCACCCCAACAAATGGTTCCTGGGTGCCACTGTGAGTCCCTGCTGGGCACGTGTGATTTCAATTAAGGGTGCAAGACAGCAAAAATTGGGACACTCCCCTCCAGGGCGGCTGACTTCTAGACACCACAGTTGTACCTCTCAACCTTGTAGGCCTACATCAAGAGAACCCAAAGAGCTCAAGTAGGGAGCTACACTAGATTAACAAGCCCAGGAGAACTGAGAGATTAGGCCAGTAGCACCATCCCCAAAAGAATCTGGGTAGCAAAGCAATTGGATCTACAATTAAAACATTACAGGAAAACGTGGGAAGACAAAAAAAGCAATCCCCAAAGGAAAGAAAAAGAGGAACCACCAGAAAGGGAGTTAAATGAATTCGAGGCTAACAGCTTATCAGAGATAGAATTCAGAGTAATGGTTATAAGGATGTTTAAACGGCTGGATGACAAATACACACAACTCAATGAGAACTATAAGGAGCAGAATGAGAATGTCACCAACATGAAAAGAAACCAAGAGGAGATGAAGAATGACACAGCTGTAATAAGGAACATAATGGAAGGCCTAAACAGTAGACTAGAAGAGGCTGAGGACCGCATCAGCGAATTAGAAGACAAGGTAGGAAAAAACACACAAACACAGCAGCAACTGGAAAGAAGACTTAAAAAGCAAGAGGAGAGCCTAAGGGAGCTTTGGGACAACACAAAACAGAACAACATTTGCTTAATAGGGATACCAGAAGGAGAGGAAGAGAAGCAAGGAATAGAAAACCTGTTTGAAGAAATAATGACAAAAAATTTCCCTAATATTGGCAAGAAAAAAACTATACAAGTCCAGGAAGTACATAGAGTCCCAAACAAGTTGAACCCCAAAAGACTGACACCAAGACACATCATAATCAGACTGGCGAACACCAACGACAAAGTAAGAATCTTAAAGGCTACCAGAGAGAGACAGAAAGTTACTTACAAGGGATCTCCTATTTGAATATCAACTGATTTCTCAACAGAAACACACCAGGCCAGAAGGGAATGGAATGAAATATACAAAGTGATGCAAAGCAAGGTACTGAATCCAAGAATACTATACCCAGCAAAGCTATCATTCAAAATTGAAGGTGGAATCAGGAGCTTCACAGACAAAAAAGGGCTAAGACAGTTTATCACTACCAAGTCAGCAATACAAGAAATGCTAAAGGGACTGCTGTAAAAAGAAGAAAGAGAAAGGCAAGAAGAAACACAAACACTATGGAAAAATATGACAACAAACATGTACTTGTCAATAATAACATTAAACATAAATGGATTAAATGCACCAATCAAAAGACATAGGGTAGCTGAATGGATAAGAAAACATGACCCATATATTTGCTGGCTACAAGAAACCCACCTCAGAACAAAGGATTCACACAGACTGAGAGTGAAGGGATAAAAAAACATTTTTCAGGCAAATGGAAATGAGAAAAAAGCTGGGGTTGCGATACTTATATCTGATAAAATAGACCTCAAAGTAAAAGCCATAATAAGAGATAAGGAAGGCCACTACATAATACTAAAGGGAGTAATTCAACAAGAAGATATATCTCTGGTAAACATATATGTACCCAATGCAGGAGCACCCAAATACATAAAAAATCTCCTGGAAGATATCAAGGGAGAGATCGACAACAATACAATCATAGTAGGAGACTTTAATACACCACTGACATCACTGGATAAATCCTCTAGACAAAAAATCAGCAAAGAAACAGCAATTCTAAATGACACACTAGATCGGATGGACCGAATTGACATCTTCAGAGCATTTCACCCCAAAGCCATGGAATATACGTTCTTCTCAAGTGCACATGGGACATTTTCAAAAATAGACCACATATTGGGTCACAAGCAAAGTCTCCCCAAATTCAAAAAGATTGAAATCATATCAAGCATTTTCTCAGACCACAATGGCATAATATTAGAAATAAACTACAATAAAAACATTCCAAAAAATTCAAACACTTGGAAGCTGAATAGCATGCTACTAAACAATGATTGGGTTATCAATGAGATCAAAGAAGAAATTAAAAACATTCTGGAGAATAATGACAATAAAAACACAACAATGCAAATCCTATGGGACACAATGAAAGTAGTCCTGAGAGGGAAGTTTATAGCTCTACAGGCCTACCTCAAAAAAACAAGAAAAAATGGTAATAAATCATCTAACTCAACAACTCAAAAGAATTAGAAAGAGAGCAACAAGAAAAGCTCACAGTGAGCAGAAGGAAGGAAATAATAAAGATCAGAGCAGAAATGAATGACATAGAGACCAAAAAACAATACAAAAGATCAACAAAACCAAGAGCTCGTTCTTCGAAAGGATAAACAAGATTGATGAACCTCTAGTTAGGCTCACCAAGAAGCAAAGAGAGAGGACCCAAATAAACAAAATCAGAAATGAAAGAGGTGAAATAACAACAGTCCCCACAGAAATACAAAGGATTGTTAAAAATACTATGAACAACTCTATTCTAACAAACTAGACAACCTGGAGGAAATGAACACATTCCTATAAAAATACAACCTTCCAAAACTTACTCAGGAAGATTCTAAAAATCTCAATAGGCTGATAAGTATGGAAGAAATTGAAGCAGTCATCAAAAAGCTTCCAGCAAACAAAAGCCTGGGGCCAGACGGCTTCACAGGGCAGTTTTACCAAACATTCAAGGAAGAGCTAAAACCTATCCTCCTCAGACTATTCCAGAAAATTCAAGAGGAAGGAACACTTCCAAGCTCCTTCTATGAGGCCAGCAACACCCTAATACCAAAACTAGACAAAGACAACACAATGAAAGAGAATTACAGGCCAATATCCCTCATGAACATAGATGCCAAAATCCTCAACAAAATTCTAGCAAATCGAATCCAGCAGTACATCAGAAAGATCATACACCATGACCAAGTAGGATTTATCCCGGGGATGCAAGGATGGTACAATATTCGCAAATCAATAAACGTGATACATCACATAAACAAATTGAGAGATAAAAATTGTATAGTCATATCAATTGATGCAGAAAAAGCACTTGACAAAATCTAACCCCCTTTCTTGATAAAAACTCTCAGCAAGGTGGGAATAGAAGGATCATACCTCAACATAATAAAAGCCATATATGACAAACCTACAGCCAACATCATACTCAATGGGCAAAAACTAAAACCATTTCCCCTAAGAACAGGAACAAAACAGGGATGCCCACTCTCACCACTCCTGTTCAGCATAGTGCTGGAAGTACTAGCCATTGCGATCAGACAAGAAGAAGAAATAAAAGGCATCCAAATTGGAAAAGAAGAAGTAAAGCTGTCCTTGCAGATGACATGATACTGTACATAGAAAACCCTAAAGACTCCATCAAAAAACTAATAGACTTAAATGAATTTGGCATTGTAGCAGGATACAAAATTAATGCCAAGAAATCTATGGCATTTCTATACACCAATAACGAACTTACAGAAAGAGAGACTAAAAAAGCAATCCCATTTACCATCGCACCAAAAAAATTAAGATACCTAGGAATAAACTTAACTAAGGAGGTAAAAGACCTATACGTGGAAAACTACACAAGACTGAAAAAAGAGATAGAGGAAGACATAAACAGATAGGAGAACATACCATGTTCATGGATTGGTAGAATCAACATCATCAAAATGTCCATACTACCCAAAGCAATCTATAAATTCAATGCACTTCCCATTAAAATACCAGTGGCATATTTCACAGACCTAGAACGAACCTTCAAAAAATTCATCTGGAATAAAAAAAGATCCCGAATAGCTGCAGCAATCCTGAGAAAGAAGAACAAAGTAGGGGGGATCTCAATACCAGATATCAAGCTGTATTACAAAGCCACTGTTCTTAAAACAGCCTGGTACTGGCACAAGAACAGACATATAGATCAATGGAATAGAATGGAAAACCCAGAAATCGACCCAAACCACTATGCCCAATTAATATTTGACAAAGGAGGCATGAACATACAATGGAGTCAAGACAGTCTCTTCAACAAATGGTGTTGGGAAAATTGGACAGATACATGCAAAAAAATGAAACTAGATCACCAACTTTCACCATACACAAAAATAAACTCAAAATGGATAAAAAACTTAAACATAAGACGGGAAACCATAAAAATACTAGAGGAATCCACAGGCAGCAAAATCTCATACATATGCTGAAGGAACTTCTTAACTGATACTGCTCCTAGGGCAATGGAAACCAAAGAGAAAATAAACAAATGGGACTACATCAAAATAAAAAGCTTTTGCACAGCAAAGGAAACCATCAATAAAACAAGAAGAAAGCCCACTGTATGGAGAACATATTTGCCAATGATATCAACGATAAGGGTTTAATCTACAACATTTACAGAGAACTCATACAACTTAACAAAAAGAAGATAAACAACCCAATCAAAAAATGGGCAACTGATCTAAATAGACACTTTTCGAAAGAAGACAGAAGGAAGGCCAAGAGACATATGAAAACCTGCTCAAAGTCACTAATCATCAGAGAGATGCAAATCAAAACAACAATGCAGTACCATCTTACACCTGTCAGAATGGCTATTATCAACAAATCAACAAAGGACATCGTGTTGGCGAGGATGCGGAGAAAAAGGAACTCTTTTACACTGCTGGTGCGAATGCAGACTGGTGCAGCCACTATGGAGAACAGTATGGAGTTTCCTCAAAAAACTAAAAATGGAACTCCCATTTGACCCAGTGATCCCACTTCTAGGAATATATCCCAAGAAACTAGAAACACCAATCAGAAAGGATATATGCACCCCTATGTTCATAGCAGCACAATTCAACATAGCTAAGATTTGGAAACAGCCTAAATGCCCATCAGCAGATGAGTGGATTAAAAAACTGTGGTACAAGCCGAAACCGGTTTGGCTCAGTGGATAGAGCGTCAGCCTGCGGACTGAAAGGTCCTGGGTTCGATTCCGGTCAAGGGCATGTACCTTGGTTGCGGGCACATCCCGAGTGGGAGGTGTGCAGGAGGCTGCTCATCGATGTTTCTAACTCTCTATCTCTCTCCCTTCCTCTCTGTAAAAAATCAATAAAATATATTTAAGAAAAAAACAAAACAAAACTGTGGTACATCTACACAATGGGATACTACACTGCGGTAAAAAAGGAGTTCCTACCATTTGCAACAACATGGATGGAGATGGAGAGCATTATGCTAAGTGAAATAAGCCAGGCAGAGAAAGATAAATATCACATGATCTCACTCATTTGTGGAATATAACGAACGGCATAGACTGATGAACAAGAACAGATCCAGAGACCGAGAAACGTCAATTAGAACCTCAAACCTCAGGGAAGGAGGGGGTCAGTGGGAGTAAGGGGGAGAGATCAACCAAGGGACTTGTGTGCATGCATATGAGCCTAATCAATGGATGCAGACAACAGGGGGGTGAGGCATGAATGGTGGTGGGGGGTAATGGGAGGATAAGGACACATATGTAAAAAAATAAAAAATATATAATAAAAATAATTTAAAAAAAGAAATAAAAAAAAAAAGAAATTGAGGTAACCAGAACCCTAAGAACGCCTGAGAACGTCTTTCTTGCCATGCTAGCAGTCATCAGCTGTACGGTAATATTACCTGGGGCAAATGGGGAAGTATTTTGGACTTATGTTCCTGACCCTTCATGGGTAAGAGCCCTTACTTGGGCTGATCCCCCACCTAATGTAGTCACCAATAATACCAAACACCTTGGTCATCCAGGAGGACCATGGGTGGGGCAAGGAAGTGTAATTACACAGGGGTTGCCACCCTGCTTCCCTTTTGTATGACACAAAATCAAGCCACTGCTCCTTTGTGTGTAAAATTAAAGAGAGGTTTCTGGCTTGCATGGATACCAAAGGAAGGAACTATCACCACTTGCTCCTGGGAGAGGTGCAGAAAATGTAACTAAGACCTTGTCTAATCACAAAGAAATTGACAGCCAGTTTGAAATGGAATTGCCATAGCCTAGAGCAGTGGTCGGCAAACTCATTAGTTAGCAGAGCCAAATATCAACAGTACAGTGATTGAAATTTCTTTTGAGAGCCACATTTTTTAAACTTAAACTATATAGGTAGGTACATTGTTATTAACTTAATTAGGGTACATGGTATTTTGTGGAAGAGCCACACTCAAAGGGCCAAACAGCCACATATAGCTTGCAAGCTGTAGTTTGCCGACCACTGGCCTAGAGCATAGAACATCCTTACATGATATTATTCTACAATGTCATTATAATTTTTCCCAGATTTGTATTACCCCCATTACCTATAATAGTACCTCGCACCCTTGGGAATCAATAAAAAATCATCTTTTTGGTGCTTGGACACAAAGTTAACACATCTGTTGATATTTTAGAATTACAACAGCATAATGTACAATTATCCCAAACAAACTTACAAACTAATTCTTTGAATATCTGGCAGCAATTTGAAAAGGACATGAAAGGATTTAATCCCTTCCACTGTGTAGAGGGCCCCCTGGGAAGGCACCTGAGAATTCTATATTGGCCCCTCTTGCCCTTTTGGCCAAGAGGGACTCTCTTCTCACAATCCAGTTGCCCACAGCTGTTGCCTGAGCTTTCTGTTCATGCCGAGGTTGAAGCTTCATGGTGGCTGGTACCATGGATCTGTCTCTCACCCAGTGGGGTAAGCTGGGCCCTCCCTGGAGAAGAAACGTGGGTTCCCTAAGATATGTGATCAGTGCCGGGGCCCCACCAGCAGGTGAAGGGATTCCAAGGCAGATGCTGGGCGTGGAAGCCATAGGCTACCAAGGAGACAGAACTGAACCTCACATCACCCTGCTTGGCCCTGGAGGATGGATGGTTAGCCAGAGACGGGTAAGATTCCTCAGGGAAAGAACAACCTAAGACAGGCACAGTCGCAGAGGGGCCATCAGGAGATAACTTGGGGGTCAACAGAGGTGGGGCACAGACCCTCACCCCCCTAACTTTGCAGGGGCCTGAACTCTCACCCCTTCTGAGGGAGGTCTCCTGCCCCATGGCTGCTTTGCTTCCCATGCCCAGCTCAAATCGGGACCCAGGTAACAGAGACTTGGCCGACAGCAGTTGCCCTCTCACTGCAACAAGACTTGTTTGAGTTGTCTTGTACTCATGGTGTGGGGAAGTGGGTTTTCGATATCTAAATCCAGCCTAGCATCAGGAATGCTCAGGGCCTACTCAAGAAGGCAAATAATCCTTTCCACTAATATTTACAAGGTAAAATAAGATTATTGTTAGAGTATTAAATTTGACAGTAAAATAGTAGTTAAGTTCTCAGATTAATTTAAATTGGCTAATTGAAATAAGCAAATATTCTAGAAAAATTAATGGTACTGGACAAAAAGCTGTTCCTAAAGTGTTAACTAAAATTTTTATTGGTAGTTCATTTCATGGTAAAATTGCATAACATGTAATGAATCTAAGGCAGTCATATTTTAGTGCAAAAAATTAAAATTTAAAAGCTATCAAGACTATATTATAAAATTTCCAAAAGCCTCCTAATATTTAAATCAAAAAAGGAGGGAGAGTAGAAGAATATCATGTAAGGAAAAATATCCTGTAAGTAAATTACATCTAAAAATTTTTTACTTTGGAAAATTAACTTTCATTTGAAATGCTAAAAGCAAGACACCCATGAAAAACACACATGGTGTCAAAAAAGCCAAAGGAAAATCGTTTGGGCAAAAAATGAAAAAGGATCCCAAGTCAAATTTATAGAAAGGATTCCTTTATTAACTTTTGGTGGAGAGTATGTTTGTATATTTTTAGAAAACAACTCCAAGACCATGTGGATTCCTGCAACAGATAGGAATTGATAGGACTGCTCCAGCCATGAAGACAGAAGAGAAACAGTCCAGAGATGGAAGACGCTGAAGATGCCTTGCCATACTAGCAGTCAGCAGCTGTGCATTGCTGCAGGTTGCCCAGGACCAAACCAGAGAGGGTCGGACCTACATTACCACCATTAGTCCACCATCCAGAACTGAAATATCATTGCTGACATGTATACATAAGGAACTGTTTGACATTGAAATTGGGACTCAAAAGAACTGTTGGCCCAGAAAGAAACTCACTACAGACTGATTCATTTGCCTCTCAGCATAACCATTATTGCTTGTCTCATTTTCGGTTCTTATAAGTGTATTTCTAGTATCACATGATCTCACTCATCTAGGGGAAATAATGAACAACATAAACTGATGAACAAAAACAGACCTGGAGACAGAGAAGCATCAATCAGACTGTCAAACCTCAGAAGGAAGGTAGGGAAGGGTGGGGGTAAGGGGGAGAGATCAACCAAAGGACTTGTATGCATGCATATAAGCCTAACCCGTGGTCATGGACAACAGGGGGGTGGGGACATGCGTGGGGAGGGGTTTGGGATGGGAATGGGGGGAGGAGGACAAATATGTAATATCTTAATCAATAAAGAAATTTAAAAAATAAAAAAATTTCACAAATCTGAGATTTCTTATTTTTTTTTAATAAATTAAATCATAAATCAGAATCCAAAAAGTGTAAAAATCCTGAATAATCTTAACCCCCATAAGATAGATCTCTAAATCATAAAGGATTTGCTACTCTAGAGCTCAACATTTTTTAAAAGAAGTTTGGCCCTGGCCAGTATAATTCAGTTACTTGGGCATCATCCAGTGCACCAAAAGGTTGCTGGTCCTATTCCCAGTCAGGGCACAGGGCAGCTGGTTGATGTTCCACTTTCACATCTCACATTGATATTTCTCTTTCTTTCTCCCTCTCCATTGCTCTCTCTCTAAAAATATTTTTTAAAAAGCTTAGGAATCCACAATTTTATGTCTGGCCTTCTGAAAGTAATTCTTAAATGGTTCTGCAAAAATGGTAAAAAAGAGAATATACACTGTGGAGACCAGCATTTTCCATTTCTGCTGAGAAATACTATATCAGTTTTGTTTAAATTGTCTGAGTAAGAGATTTCATTAAATAAAATAAGCATGACAGTTAATATATGCTGTTATCTTTGGTATTTCTTTTCTTTTAAAAGAAAAAAGAAAGAAAAACAAAAAGAATGACTGAGAAGCCCTGGCCGGTGTGGCTCAGTGGCTGGAAAGGCAGTCCATGCATTAAAAGGTCACGGGTCCATTTCCCAGTCAAGGACATGTGCTGGATTGCAAGTTTGATACCTGGCCCTGGTCAGGGTGCATGCAGCAAGCAATCAATCGATGTGTCACTCTCACATCGATGTTTCTCTCTCAGTCTCTTCCTCTCTAAAAAATCAATGGGAAAAATATCCTCAAGTGAGGATTAACAAAAAACAGTGACTGAGGAGGAGAACATGTTTGTTAACTACCATAGATATATAACTCTTTTACATGGAGAACCTGACAAAAATGAAGCCTTTCTCTAATGCAGATTAAGTTAAACAGTAAAAATTCTAAAAATTTAAGCTCTAGAATCACATATGAACTTATATTTTATGTACTACAATTTATAGGAAAATTTAAAAATATATATTGTAACCCTTTAAGTAAATATGTTTCAAAATTATTTACTCAACAAAGACTTTCATGGCTCAGAAAAGTGTCAAGTTAACTTTTGGGAAACTTAATTCATCACCTGAAACTGATTTCATTTTTAACAAAATAAATGAGTTTACTTTCAAGAAACAAAAGTATCCATTTCTCCTACATAAAACCATTCATTTGGCCTAAATCCAAAGAGTTAAAATGAGAAATTCTATGGTCAATCAACCTTTTAAACTATTTGTTTTTTACTATTTAGTAATGTTTTTATAACCTAAATTATCAACTAATCATGGAGGTAATCTGAGAGATAATGTGTAGAAAGAGGTATTGTTCAATGTCTGGGTAGGAAGAAAAGGTGAGTGGAAGTACATAAAGAACAGGAAAGAATTGCCCTAGCCTGTTTTTCTCAGTGGTTGGAGCATTGGCCCTCGGACTGAAAGGTCCTGAATTTGATTCTGATCAAGGGCACGTACCTTGGTTGCAGGCTCGATCCCCGGGGCCACTTGTGGGAGGCAACAAATTGATGTGTCTCTCTCACATTGATGTTTCTCTGTCTCTCCCTGTCCCTTTCACTCTCCTAAAAATCAATGGAAAAAATATCCTCAGGTGAGGATTAACAAAAACAAAAACAGGAAAAAATGGCAGAAGACAAGCCCCTGCCTCTGCAAGCATGGTTCCCCACCCTGCATGTAGAACTGACTGCTGCTGTCAGCTATGAGCACAGAGGAGCTGGGACAGTTTATGGCACTGACAACACTACATTCTTCCTAGAATGGTGATTTTTTATTAAAAGAACTATTTAAAACATATGGTAAGAAATTAGACTTTTATGAGTAACACAAATAAGTTTACTTAAAATTAGCTCAGTTACATATTTTTTAAAAGTTTCGGAACTTTCTCCTCCAATGTCCATAAACCAGGATAGGTTCGCATGAGACCTCCAGTCCAACCCAGAAGCATCAATAAGTGATGGTCCAGGTACTCTGACACATTTCTCTTGTCACTGAGAGATAGTCACAAACAAAACACATCTCTTGCCTGGATGAGCAGGAAGAATTCACTTTTAAAAGAGCTTCATAAAACTATGAAAGAGAACTGGTAATATCAGAAGAGTTCCAGCACTTCAATTGAATATAATTCTCTATTATTCTTTTCTTGATTCAATTTCTGTAGCTCACGAAAACTTACTTCAATCTTGTTGAGCTCGGAACAAATGCATATCTAAAGAAAAAAGTTTCAGAATAACTTTTACTATCACTCTAGGTATGAACAAGCCCTCAATTATTACTTACAACTATTTCAAGAAAAAAAATTAAGAATAAATTATAATTTAGGTGATACTTGGGTACAAAATGAATTCAGTGTAGATCAAATAATCACACACCTGAGATTTCACAAACTTGTAAAGACTTAACAGTAGACTTTTGGCTTCTGGTATCATTACCACAACAGTAAAATTAGCATCTAGAAGTAGGCATATCCAATCCATAATCTGAAAGTAAACAGGAAAATAAAAATTAAGATTTTAAATTTAATTTTAGGTTGATTCATTTCCCAATATCCATGATTATATCAAACAGTTATAAAAACATAACTCTTCCTTACAAATACCTGAAAATTTTGTTTAGATATAAAAGAATTTCTAAACAATATAAAAAGGCTCTTTTCTGCTTTTTTTCTTTTTTAAATCCTCAACTGAGAATATTTTTCCCATTGATTTTCAGAGAGTGGAAGCGAGGGAAGGAGGGAGACAGAAACACAGATGTGAGAGAGACATGCCGATTGGCTGCCTCCTGCAGTGTCCAACCAGGGCCGGGGGGAATCAAACCTGCAACCCAAATTCATGCCCTTGACCGAGAATCAAACTCATGACCTTTTGGTGTATGGGCCGGCACTTTAACCACTGAGATAAACTGGCCAGGGCACTTTTCTGCTTTTATACTTGCTATTTTAAAAGCATAATGGCATATTTTTCATAATATTCATCAGTAAAGAGAAAGCTACAGTGATATGTAGTTCAAGGGAAAGTTATTTTTTTATAATTATTGGCAGTTATCTCCTATTTGGAAATATAAACTATGCCCCAAGAATAGGGTGAGTATTACAGATGAGCTACCATGAAATAAAATTATTGCTATACATTTATTAAAGTACCCTATGTAGGTCTACATTTGCAAATGGTGTAATTAACATGCAAATATCACTGTCATGAAAAAGTATTAAGGAAACCAATGTCTATTTGGGGGGAGAAGGGAAAGCTGATACCCATGAAAGTCCTTACACCAAAATAGATTTTATATGTATCAAAGAGTTAAATACAGAAAAAGAAACTATGAATGTACTAGGGAAAAATAGTGTGCCTATTTTTACATTTTGGAGTGGGAAGGGCATTAAGCATGATGTAGCCACAACAAAGCCATAAAGAAAAAACTTTAATAATTTTGATAGAAAAAACATAAGAAGGCTAATTTAATCAAATACAAAAAATTCTTTAAAAAGTATATATTTTACTGCTGAAACTGGGAATAAAACTACAAATACTTTATAAGCCAAAATGAAAAAGACATGAAATGCAATAGAAAAATAAACAAAGAACCCAACAAGGCAGTTCACAAAAAAGAATATAAAATAGGCAAGAAAAGATGGTCCAACACTCTTATCAAAGAAATGCAAATTAAAATAAAGCACCATTTGTTGTCTACTTGACTGGCAAAGAGTAAGGTCTCAGACCTTTGAGGTAGTAGTACTGACTGTCACAAGCCTTCAGAAAGGTAATCTACCATTTTCAAAAACAAAAAAAATGTGTGCACCTTTTACTCATTAATTTTGCTTATGGACATTTACCCAACAGGTATTCTCTCATAAATATACAAGAATATCTAGATTAAGATGCCCAACGAAGGTTTGTTCACAATAGCAAAAAACTGTAAACAACTCAACTGCTGCTATTTAGGAGACTGACAAATTAAGATTTTTCCATAAAGTGAAATAGAATATAGTCATTAAAAAGGATGAGGGGCCCTAACTGGTTTGGCTCAGTGGATAGAGCGTCGACCTGTGCACTGAAGGGTCCCAGGTTTGATTCCGGTCAAGGGCCTGTACCTTGGTTGCGGGCACATCCCCAGTAGGGGGTGTACAGGAGGCAGCTGATCAATGTTTCTGACTCTCTATCCCTTTCCCTTCCTCTCTGTAAAAAATCAATAAAATATATTTTAAAAAAATGATGAGGGAATGAGCAGACATATGTATACTGGTCCAGGAAATGTCTAAACATGGTATTGACTGAAAAAAACAAATTGCAGAATAGTGTGCATACTATGGTATTATTAGATCTTTCAACTATAAAAACCCACTACTTAAAAATTTTTAACTTATATTTTAAAATAAAATTAAGTGTTTGAAATACTTAATTAGAATAACACATTCTCTTTTTTTTTTTAAGGTTATTCTGTTTTATATGTTTTTATTGATTTCAAAGAGGAAGGGAGAGATAGAAACATCAATTATGGGAATCATTGATTGGCTGCCTCCTGCACACCCCCTATCGGAGATTGAGCCAGCAACCCAGGCATGTGCCCTTGACCGGAATCGAACCTGGAACCCTTGAGTCCAAAGGCCAACGCTCTATTCACTGAGCCAAACCGGCTAGGGCAGAATAACATTCTTAAACCACAATAATTTTTTTTAAAGTTCTCACGTAAGGATGTTTTTATTTATTTGAGAGAGAGAGAGAGGAAGGGGAAGGCAGAGAGAGAGAGAGAGAGAGAGAGAGAGAGAGAGAGAGAGAAAGCGATTTTTTAAAATTCTACTTATTGATGCATTCATTGGTTGATTCTCATGTGTGCCCTGACGGGGGATTGAACCTGGAACCGTGGTGTACGAGGATGAAGCTCTAAACAATCGTGCTAGTCCTAGCTGGTTTGGCTCAATGGATAGAGCGTCGGCCTGCAGACTGAAGGGTCCCAGGTTCAATTCCAGCCAAGGGCACATGCGTGGGTTGCGGGCTCAATCCGCAGGAGGCAGCCAATCAATGATTCTTTCTCATTATTGATGTTTCTATCTCTCTCTCCCCTTCCTTCCTCTCTAAAATCAACAAAATATATTTTAAATAAATAAATAAATAAATAAACAATCGTGCTGCCCAGCTAGGGCATCATTCTCTTATTCTTAAGAGGTTATTAGGAGGATACTTGTCACCCTCTCCCAATGAGCCTAAGGAAATTCTTGAAAAGGATCACAATAAAGAAGCAGGAATTTAAGGTAAATTTATATTATTTCATGTAGAATTATAACTTTAAAACTCAATCTACCAAATTGAAAGATGCTCCCGACCCCCTACTCCAGTGGTTTGTATACAGGTAGAGGAAGGAAGTTCATATGGACTAGGAGACAAGGAGAAATCAGTTACTGAACTCCAGGTTCTGACCCTATATATAAACTGAATAAACACTTTCCTCAGCACCAAATAAAAATTAAAAAATGATCTCACCTGGTTCAGGGTTGGAGGGTGTATTCCAGGAAGAGTCATAGTAGCATTTTCATTACACTTCAAATAAAGGAAATACAAATATTGGAGAAATAGCTGGGTGGGGGAAAAAAGGACAATTTATCACTTGGATAGAAATATGTTCTCTATATGTAAAACTAACAGAGACTGGAAGGAATTTTAAGAGGCTACTGAATTTTACTATCTAATGACACAAAAATAAAATAAATAAATAAATAAATAAATAAAACTGCAGTCCCTGCCATCAATGGAGTTCACCTGGTTTGGGAAGTGGGTAGGGAGTTTATTTACTTCCCTCAGCTGGCCACCCGCCCACCACAGCTGGTAGTTCTCTGCTGCTCATAGCTCGCTGCCCCACCCTCTGGTAGTTCTCCACTTGTAGACTGGCCGTGATGGATAATTAGCATAGTCCTCTCTTATTAAGAAGTAGGATACTAAGTAGAGAAGAGAGAATCCTTCTTTGGGCAATTTAAAAAATATATATTTTTTATTGATTTTTTACAGAGAGGAAGGGAGATGGATAGAGAGTTAGAAACATCGATGAGAGAGCAACATCGATCAGCTGCCTCCTGCACACTCCCTTCTGGGGATGTGCCTGCAACCAAGGTACATGCCCTTGACCGGAATCGAACCTAGGACCCTTCAGTCCCCAGATCGACGCTCTATCCACTGAGCCAAACCGGTGAGGGCTGGGCAATTTTTAAAAAATAGTTTATAACTAGGATGGATTAACCTGGCCTTCAGGCTTGGCACCAGGACCAATTTTCACAATGAGGGCTGTGGAACCTCTTATTCACATGAAGGGAGATGATACCCTTTTGAATGCCCTAAAAGCTGGTGGAGTGAAGGCGCAAATTTAAACCAGAAGTAAAATTCTATTGGATTTATAAGAACACTTACAGTGATATGTTGTGCTGGGATGTCTTTCAAGTGAGGCAGAAGAAACGTTTCACTATATGCTGAATGAAGAACCGCATTTCTACTTAGGAATCAAGGAAAATCTTACTCCAATAAATAAAGGCTTTTCTACTAAAAGTATGAATAATTCCCTTTCCCAATAATTTTTAAAAATTTATATGAAAGTTTTACTTTTCTAGAAGAGTTCTACCACTGAACATCCTCCTAATCACTAGAGTACTATTTACTCAGAATACCAACTTTAGAATTGAAAGAGTATAGCTTCTGACATAAGAAAACAAGTTTAAGGAAGTTGTTTCGGTGTGGCAATGAATGTAATCCATTTTCAAGCAGAAACTAAAAACCCCCTGAAAAACAAACCAACCAACAAACAATAACAACAAAACCCACCCTGGGTTTTTGGTCCATTGGTTAGTGTTGGCCCAATAGACCAAGGTTGCCAGTGTGGTCGCTGGTCAGGGTACATACAAGCGTCAACCAATGAATACATAAATAAGTGGAACAACAAATTGATGTGTTTGTTTCTCTCTCCCCACCCCCTTAAAATCAATTTTTAAAAATCACTTTAAATTATCTAACCATTCCTTAGTTATTGCTTGGCATTTGACTCTGCCCCCGAAAAGAGACAATACAAAGAAAACTATTTCAAAGGGTACAGGAGAGCTGCTCTTTTTGGTATTACAGGGCACGAAGTGGTCTCCTCTATTGTGTTCTGAGGCTTTTTGCTTAACTCTTTATCACAGTTATCACAATTATCTTCTTCAGGATTGAAGCCATTTTGAAGAGTTCCCGTTTGCTCTTCCATCTTCTCATCTTGTACAGCACCACTGTAGTCAGAAACTGACTCCATATTAACATCTGTTTCTTGAAGACTGTCATCACCAATGCTATCATGTTAATTAAAAGAAAGTAAGTCTTATCGCTCTTTGAACTTACTGGAAAATTTTTCATTTTCTAAGCATTCAAACAACACAACAGATTAAAAATGCAGTGAAGGTAGGGGACCATTGGCTTCTAAATTACCTCAAGAACATTTTTAAGCAAGCACAGGTGACTGCTTCAGGAATGTCAGGGAACTGCTGTAGACAGAGCTGCAACATCTGTACATCTGTCTTTTCTAATGCAACTTCCATTAAGCCGGGGCACAAACTGAGAAAAGAAAACATGTATCACCTTTATACATTAAGAAAAATCTCGACTGCAAATAATTTATAAGGTTTTTCAGAGCATGAAAATTAGAACTATAAGAAACAAGGTAAAAAAAAGTTATGCACGTAAGGTTTGGTGTGCAAACGTTTACCTGTAAGAAAGCACATGCATCTGGATAAGCTGCATCAGAGAGTTCCGCGGATAAAACGATGGTTCTGTTTTACATCTTCCCAGAAGTCCTATTACTATGTCCCCAATAACAGTATGGAAGTCAGGTGTCCGCTTAGTAGCCAAAAATTTACGTAGTTCTATTTCAATGTGTTTTTCTGAATCTTTCTGAAAGGGCAGATTTAAAGAGTTCAGTCTGGTACATTAATAAATGTCACTCTGAACTTAAAAGTTCCCTAGCTCAACATTTTCTAAGTCACTAACGGCATCCATGCATTTCTGTGAAAATGGAGTTGATAATTTGCTGCACAAAGACAAATGGCAAAGAAAAAAAAATTGAAGGGTTTAGAAATAAAAATCTTTAAGAGGATAAATTACAAGCATTCAATGCAAAGCTGAATGAGATACTGATGAGGGCACCACCATCACACAAAACGCTTAGCAAGTCAAATAAAGCAAAATATTGGGTCATTATGAAAATCTTAAGGTACTATACAAGTGCTAGCTATAGCTATAAAAATGACCACAAAAATAAGATAGAATGAAAAGTAAGTAGGATTTCTTTTAATCACTTGACTTTTCTTATTTCTAATATTTTTTCGTTTACCTTTATGGTTGATAAAAGTTGCTGGGATGCTGGAACTTCTGGCTGTACACTTGCTTCAATTGTCCTTCTCCTTAACTATAATTAAGTAAATTGATTAGGATCTCAAAATAATTAAAAAAAACTCCAATATACATTTAGAAGAATATAAAACATCCCAAAAAGAGACTAGCAAACTTATGTTCTAATCACAAAGGTTTTTTTAATAATTTAATTTTGTTATAGTGAAAAGTTGGTTTATTTAAACTTTTAACTTAAATGTCTAATACTTTTAAGGTATTTTTTATCAAAAAATTTTAAAAATTTATTTATTTATTTGAGAGAGAGAGGTAGGGAGAGAGGGAAAGAGGGGGGGCAGATAGAGAGAGATGGAGATTGATTTGTTGTTCCACTCATTTATGCCTTCACTGGTTGACTCTTGTATGTGTGCTGTCCAGGCCTATAGGGACGATGTTCTAACTAAGTGAGCTATGTGGCCAGGGCAGTTGTGTTTTAAACACAAAATAAAATCTTTATACTCAGGAAGGTATTTTACTAATTGCGAATTGGTCCATTTTCACACCTGGATCTTACCTAAAAATATGCCCATAAAAATTAACTACTAGATAATGTATGTCATTTTTGGATAAATGCTGTAGGGTTACCAAGTTCAAGAATTAAATTGCCCCATCATGCCCCACAGTGTGGCTCAGTGGTTGAGCACTGACCTATGAACCAAGATATCACGGTTCAATTCTCAGTCAGGGCACATGACCCCGTTGTGGGCTAGGTCCCCAGTAGGGGTGTGCAGGAGGCAGCCGATCAATGATTCTCTCACAGCATTGATGTTTCTCTCTCTCTCCCTGCCTCTACCTGCCTCTCTGAAATCAATAAAAATATATTTTAAACTGCCCCACCATTAAAATCAAAGCTGTAAGAGCTGTACAGATATGAATCATTAAAATAATTCAGCCTTTCCCCATTTTATAATATTTGCACTAATATTTGTATTTCGATGACCAAACTTACAATTCTCTTTGATGGCTCTGAGTTCTTGGATCCAAGTCCATATCCCTGAGAGGTTTCCCAATTTACAAAATGAGGCATGATCTGAGAGCCTAAGAAAATAAAAAATACACAATTTCTAGCATTCTTTGACCTATGTTATTTACTCAACCAATCAATCAAAGAAAAAAACCACCACCACTTATGCACAATTCAAGAGAGGCTTGTCCATTTTATTTTACCGATAACCCCAGACAAGTACATCACAGTAGAGTAAAAGGCTATGTACCCAGCAACATTAAGCCAACAGATGAGACGGGTGGTAAACCAGGGAGGGTAGAGGTATTAATGATTTTGTCTGGGGGTCTCTCCCTGTGCCCCAAAAGTCAGAACACTGGTGTTCAAAACCACAGTGTAGCTCTTAAGCCTGTGGCAATACCTGCAATGTGCACTGTTCCCAAGGTACATAGATACCTGGGACAAGGAAATGCCAATAATCAGTGGCAAATTTCAATATTAAGAACAGACTCTGCAAATTGATGGGTGTTTATATTAATCAAACAAACTTGTAAGTTCCTACCTGGATCTTGACCATGTTTGAGTTTTCCAAGAGCACCTGCTAATGATGACATTTCACACTTGTATGGAATCACAGTTAGAATTTTTCCATGTAGCATAAATAAATGTTCCCCATAATACCAAAGCTACAAAAAAAGTTATAAAAATGTAATCTTTCCCCACTTCTATGATCTGATTCAACAAAGTCATATAACTTATAACAATAATTTATGGTATGAGCAATCTTAATAGCACACAAAATAACATGCTAAAGTTAAGCAACTTTTCAGAATAATTCCATGTACAACTTATTAATTGGGTAGGTTTACACAGTTCTTATTTTTGCCGATGTCTGACTGAAGCATAAAATTTAAAAGATACTCTCGACTCATAAAAATTTGATTGATATATACGTTAAGTATTTAAAATTAATATTATCACTATTACACATCTATTAACATGATAAATGTTACCAAGGCAACTGCAACATGGGCACACTGTAAGATGTACTAAGTAAAAAGGGAAGAATTTAACAGAATCTAATGATTCAAATTATAAAATTGTAAAAATAGGTATATCAACAAAAAACTCAAGGGAACATGAAAATCAAAACTACTAAGTTTGTTAAAGTAGTGAAACTGTGAGTGGTTAATTTTGTTAAAATTATTTTTTTTAAATAAACCAGAATTACATTGTATGTGGTTAATTTTGTTAAAATTATTTTTTTAAATAAACCAGAATTACATTGTATGCTGAGAAATATAGTTTCCTTATTCTAGAATGACAATTATCAATAAATCCTATTATCTTGATTTACATATGAGTAATCACTTACTAAACAACCAACACTCATTGAGCACCTTTGATAGTGAAGACACAACAAAGAACAAAACAGACAAGGACCCCTGAGCCTCTGAAAGTTTATAGCCTAGTCTGCGTAAGTGTTAATTCATTAAGTATTTTTTAAAAAGTATATTTTATTGATTTCAGAGAGGAAGGGAGAGGGAGAGAGAGATAGAAACATCGATGATGAGAATCATTGATCAGCTGCCTCCTGCATGCCCCACACTGGAGATTGAGCCCACAAACTGGGCATGTGCCCTGACTGGGAATCAAACCCTGACCTCCGGGTTCATAGGTTGACGCTCAACCTCTGAGCCACGCCAGCTGGGCTCTTAAAGTATTCTTATGTAATTCCATAATAATGTTTAACATATAACCTAACAGGTCAAGTTATTAGGAAAAGTAACATATAACAGAGATATGTTAAAAAAAAGAACTATAAAAGGGTATAGTTCAAAATACAAAAGTAAAAAGACCAAACCAGCCTAGCCGGCGTGGCCCAGTGATTGGGCTTTGACCTATGAACCAGGAGATCAAAGTTTGGTTCCCAGTCAGGGCACATGCCTGGGTGGTGGGCTCAATCCCCAGTGTGGCATATGCAGGAGGCAGCAGATCAGTGATTCTCCTTCATTACTGATGTTTCTATCTCTCTCTCGTTCTCCCTTCCTCTCTCTGAAATCAATTTGGAAAAAAAAAAAAAAAGACCAAACCAAAGAGCAGCTAAAAACCAAAATAATTTAATGACTAGGTAATTGTTCTCCCTGATCTAAAACTAGCTATAATTTAGTCTTACATAAGGAAACTAGTAAAACAATTGAATTAAATACAATCTTTTGGATTAAAAAATATTTAACTTATTATAATAAAAAACTGCCAAAATATTTAGAACAAAGAGGTCTCTTCATTAGGCACAAAAATAACTTGAAAAAAATTCCCAAGTGCAAAAACTTACTTGACCACTGGTACCTTGTGGTAATTCTTTTGAAATCTGCAGTGTTTGAAATTTTGTGTTCCATATGGAGAGGCATTCTGTAAAAAAGAGAGAAATCCAGAATAAGTCCCAAGAATAAATAAATATATGATGCCCTGTGGGTGAGACAAAGGAAGAGTCATAGTTAAACACACACGTTTTGCTTTACTGAATAATGACAACAGTGATTGCCACCAAAATTCAAAGGAATTAGACCTTATGAAAAGAAGAATGCACAGGTTATGTGTGGGGGCAGGGTATATAGAAGCTATCTGTGTACTTCTCCCTCAATTTTGCTATAAACCTTCAAATGCCCAAAAATATAAAGTTAATAACAACAATATGCTCGTATGGGAAGGTCTCTATGATATCTCAGGCTAAGATACAACTCTAACAGTGGTTACTGATTTTTTTGCTGCGTAGAGCATGAACCAGAAAGAGGAAGGAGGGGGGTTGAGAGAGAGAAGCACAGCATAGGAAAATGGTTAAGAGCCAGCACTTAAGAGGGGTGAGGTACATGGCACATCAGAGTCAACCTGCTTGGGCTGAATCCTAGTTCACAATTTAATTGCCTAATGCCCAAGTTTCCTGACTTGTGTGAAATAGAGATGATAACTGTACTTTTTCTCTTAAGTTTGTTGGAAGATAACATGATACAAATAATGAGATAATTTAAGTAAAATGCCTGGCACATAGCCATGCTATCACTAGTAGTGCCTATAAGCAGGAGAAACTTAACAAAGTACACAGGTGAGGACGGGCATATCAAGTTTGTAGTCAACAGGGAGCCTGGCCTGAATAAAGCAGAGGGCTCTTGCTGTGAAGTTAGGAGAAGAGACCGGGAAAGGTGAATGGGGTCAAGACTGTGAGGAGACCTGAGTGGTAAACAATAGATTCTGAGTTTTGTAGTATAGGTGGAGAGACCCCAATCTTGCACTGGCCAGGAACAACTGGGTCTTTCATGATAGACCCCAAGTATGTGTGTGTGCAGGGGTGTTTGGGGGTGAGGTGATGATGAGAATCCTGCTCTGAAGTGACAGAAACAAAAAAGCATACTAGTAGTCCCCAAATTTCAAGCTGTCCAAGTCCAGTGGATTTCTATTCTGTGTAAACGCGGCCAAGCTATGAATTTAATGCTCTAGGGAAGGCTTACCAATGTTTCAAATGCCTATGGGTTGGCATTGACATGTGCAGTTCTTATTTCTTTTTTAAGACATGAGTCATGAGCAAAGTAGTGATGCAGGGAAATGTTTTTGAAAGATTAACAAATGCAAGATGAAAGTCAAAGACCTATAGGAACACTCTGAAGGAAAAATCGAAAGGACTTCTTATTGATTTGCTTTTAGTTACCCTTAGAAGCTGGTAGTGGTGGTCCCAGGACTGCTACGTGATCTTGATCCAGGACACTGAGTGCATTTCGAGCATTTCCAGATACGACAGTCTTGAGCAACAGTGATCTAACTACCCTCTGATGTTGATTTTTTTCTGGGTCACTCGGATGTATTGGTATCAAGGTTTCATATATACACCCATCTGAGCCTGTTGAAAACAAGTATTTGTTGTTCAGTATTGGATAAAGAACAAATCTTTATCTGTTATAAATATATATACTAGGTTGTTTATTAAGATTTTATCAATTTTGATACAGGATCCAACCAGAAAAACAAATGTGCCAATCATATCACTCTTTGCTTTCACTTAAAGAATATAGTACAAATTTAAAAATAAGGAAGGAGGCCCTAGCCGGTTTGGCTCAGTGGATAGAGCGTCGGCCTGCAGACTGAAGGGTCCTGGGTTCGATACTGGTCAAGGGCACATGCCTGAGTTGTGGGCTCAATCCCCGGTGGGGGGCATGCAGGAGGTAGCAAATCAATGATTCTCATCATTGATGTTTCTATCTCTTCCTCTCCCTTCCTCTCTGAAATCAATAAAAATATATTAAAAAAATAAAATAAAATTAAGGAAGAAGTATCATTAATAAAAATCTTAGTAAGAAATGTCTTAATAGCCAAGAAATCAAAACTGTAAATACCTGTAATAAAATGTGACAGGAGAGTGTCAGGGATACAGAAAATCTAGTCACTGAAAGGATCTCTCTCTCATTAGAAATAAATTAGCATTCTGGTTTATACATCACATTTCTTGTTACCTCACAACCCTGAAAACCATATGAAATTGCTATTTTTTTGTATGTTAACTGAATTTTGGCAATTCCATGTGGTTCTAGATATATTACAGGAAGATTTTTAGGGCCCTGTGGTTCAGAATCCCTACTTCAGTGTTTAGTAAGCTAAAATATAACCTGCACACTTCTGTTTAACAATAAATATGCCCGATAGGTTAAACTTTAAGAAAACCAGTCCCTGTCAAGCAAAGGCATTAAGCAGATTCCAACGACCTAGAAATGATAAATGGAAGCATTTTTATTAATAGCTATTGCAAACATTTGCAAACTGAAAAATTTCACAAAGATTTTTAATTGTGATAATACATATGTTCTCTGAATAGTGTTCTTGTTTTTTCCCTCCCTTAACCTTCTCAAAAACAACTTCAAAAGAAGCCAAAAAGGGTAGTGGGAGAGTACAGCATTAGTTTTTTTCCCTCCTAGGCATGACTGGGGCTATACTTTACACCATCATATACAGTACACTCCAAGGCATTGAAGTAGTATGTAAAACATGGTTAGCCTGGGCCTGGAGTGCTTCGTTAGTCTCCTTTAACCCACCTGCCTCCATTCAAAGAAGGCCACACTAAATCTTAAGATTGGGAAAAAAAGAAAACGGAGGGCCATTTAGTAACCATCTTAGATATTTTACGGTTCAGTAATTATTATATAAAAGAAACTGGTCTTACCATGATAAAGATTAAAGGTGATTTTTCCTTTTTTGTTAGTGTTATACTATTATTTACTGCTTATGATAAATTTGAAGACGTAACATTTACCTGCAGAGAACCAATGACTTAAGCTTGACCAGACATGGCAAAGTACAAAAAGTGAAGGTATAAATGCTTGTAAGGAAGCTTGCAATGGGAAGTGCTACAGCAGAAAATTGCAAAAACAAGTATTATCCTGTAATATTCCTCTATTTACAGTCACTGCAAATTCAAAGAAAAGTACTTACTTAATGACATCAAAGAAATGAATTTCCGATCCAGAGATGCAGTAAAACTCTGCATAACAGATATTTCTTCTTGTCCAAGTAAGAGGGTATATTTGCTTAAGACACTTGAGTTAAACTTTTGTACATAAGCAAAGTAATTTCCATGCTGAAAAAAAAAAGTTATTTTATTTTTGAAATACTCTCATTTCAACCAACTATATTTAAATGTTAAAACCATTTGTTACCCCATTCTAATTACTTTAATGGGTGCTTAAAAACCTATTGTCTAATTAAGTTTAAATGTTATAAAATATTTCAGTTAAGCATAGAAATATAGCCAGTAGGCTCTTTATAAAGTATATAAAAGATATAAAGTATATAAAAGATATAAAATACATAATCTCCGACAGAAATACTAAAGTCCTATTTTAGTTTTAAAAATAATTAAGTGATTTAAAAATGTTATACACCGTGGCCCAGGAATTAGAGATCTCACTTACTTTTTCAGTAATAAAGATTAAGGCAGGATGCCTAAATACCATGAAAAACTTTGTCCACCTAAAAAAATAAAAAAAGCATAAAATGCTAAATCACCAGTTGAGAGAAACATACCATCAATCTAAATTTAAGAAAATATCTTATATGTTTTTAGAGAGAGAGAGAGAGATCAGAGAACACTGAATTCAGTGTTCCAAAATACAGGGTGGGGCAGACGTAGGTTTACAGCTCTAGGTATAAGAAACATACAAGTTACTCTTAATATTATTATTGTATTATTTTCCATAAGAACAAATGTAAACCTACGTTTGCCCCACCCTGTATATACCAGAAGGAAGTAGTAGGTATTTCTGTCAAATGCATCTGTGGATTAAATGCAAGTTGCTGAACTTCCCAGTCTTAAAGACAATAATGTGAGTTATAAAGTTTATAAGTGGGTAGGGTAGAGTGTGAGAGTATGATGTGTTTCCCAAATTTATTGCTGCCTCTACCCTCCTTTTTTGGTTAATCCTCACTTGAGGTTATTTTTTTTTTTAATTTATATTTTTATTGATTTTTTAGAGAGAGGAAGGGAGAAGGATATAGTTAGAAACATCGATGACAGAGAAACATTGATCAGCTGCCGCCTGCACACCCCCTACTGGGGATGTGCCCACAACCAAGGTACATGCCCTTGACCGGAATCGAACCTGGGACCCTTCAGTCTGCAGACCGACACTCTATCCACTGAGCCAAACCGGATAGGGCACTTGAGGTTATTTTTTCTATTGACTTTTAAATTTTACTTATTTATTTATGTATAAATATATTTTTATTATTGGTTTCAGAGAGGAAAAGAGAGAGAGAGAGAGAGAGACAGACAGACAGACATGCACCTGACAGTGAAACATCGAATGGCTGCCTCCTGCACACCCCTTAATGGGGTAATGGGGATGGAGCCCACAACCTGGGCATGTGGTCTGACTGGAATCAAACAGTAACCTCCTGGTTCATAGGTCAATGTTCAACCACTGAGCAATGCTAGCCAGGGTCCTTTGATTTTTTTTTAGAGTGTAAGGGAGGGGGAAGGAGAGAGAAACATCAATATGAGAAAAACACATTGATTGGTTGCCTCCCACACCTGTCCCAATCAGGGCTGGGGATCAAGTCTGCAACTGAGGTACTTGCCCTTGATTGGAATCGAATCTAGGACCCTTCAGTCTGCAGGCCGTCACTCTAACCACAGAATTAAACCAGTGAAGGACCCCCTCCCTTTTTGAGAGTCATTTTTTGGGACTAGCATTCAGAGAAAAACATTAGAATCTCAATTGCCTTTTTAAAGTGACAGTGGGAACTTAGGCACAGGAGTGTGAAAAGGGCTTGTAACCAAGACTGCATGGCCACTTTTTTGCAAAATGGCTATTAACCCAGATCCTCTACCTATATTTTTCTCCAGTTGTTCACACTTCAAGGGAAGTCCAAGATAGAGCTAACTGGTCATTGTCCCTGTCCACACTATTCACTAAGTACAGGTCTTTGCTTTGACTTTTAGAAAGTTAGTTTGATTCAGGTGGACCTGGAGAGCAAGTTAACTGATCAGAAAATGTGATAAAATAATGGGGATTGGAGAGAGATGAAATCATGAAATTTCCTGCTATCATTTGGGTGATTCATTTTCTTGGCTTTGTTCCAGGATCTGGGAAAGCAGATGGGCTCAAAACACTATCGTCTCACTAACAAGCTGCACATTTCCTCAGGGGTAAGGGTTCTAACTAAGGCAGTCAGGGCAATGTGACAGAAACAAAGATTATTTTGGTGTGGGATTACCCACTTCATCTTCAAATAACTGACTATCCAGTTTTCTGTCATCAGAACAGACTCATGATCTTACAGTTTCCTCAGTCATCTATCACCCTAGAGGGTTTTGAAGTATGTCATTGCAGCCAACGTTTTATAAGTGGTTTTTAATAAGACTTCCATTATGTTCGTAACCAAAAAATTTTTGAGAAAAAAAAAAATCACCTGAGGATAGGTTTTCATTGATTTTAGAGAGATGGTGGAAGGGAGAGAGAGAAACATTGATGTGAAACATCGATTAGTTGCCTCCTGTACACGCCCCAAGTGGGGATGGAATCCACTACCTGGGTATGTGCCCAAGACCCTTTGGTGCACAGGACGACACTCCAACCAACTGAACCACCTGGCCAGGGCTAACCAAAATGCTTTTTAACAAAGCAATCAGTGTTATAAAAAAACATGCAAAGTGCCTTTTCATTTTGGTAAAAATTCACTTGCAAGTATTAGAACTTACTTAATCACTTCTTCATCAGAGATAACAGTTTCAATCTTCTGCTGGGGCTCTGCAAGCAAGGCCTCTAAACCTCGAACGGCACCTTCCTTGAATAACACCAAGGGTTCTGTTCCTGGTATTGAATGTATTCTATATACCTCAGCTGACAACTACGAGAACATAAGAATATTTTAATTTTTATTCTAAACCAATTGCCACCTACTAGAATAAAGACATTTAGAGAAGGCTTATTTTAAGAACTGATTTGTTTTCATTTTGATTCAGTTCTGTTTTATAATTATGTATGGTTTCAAAGTCAAATCTACAACATAAATTATATACAGAAGTCTAACTTTTGCTCCTATCTGTCTACCCTGTTCCCTGATCTCCCCCTTAAGTAATCATTTTTATTCATTTTTAGTTTATCCTTCCATTGTGAATACTGGAGGTTAGGCTAGAACCAAAACTGGAGGTGGGGAGCAGTACAAATAGAGCCACTAATAAGGGATTCTGGAGCTAAAGACTGACGCCATAATTACAATCATAGCCTGCAAGCCCAAGAAAAGAAGTTAATTCCACTGTATAAAATTCAGGACCTTGTTACTACAAGGTAAATGGAAAGCCTGGAGCCAGGGAACAGCACAGTCAGCAGGTTAGAAGTTTCAAGGGTCCAGGCAACACCTGCCATTTATATCTGAGTCAGCTCTATTATGAGCTACTTCTAAAATGTGCCAATTATAATTAGACTTAGACATTTAGAAATGGAAGGAACTTTCTAGATTAACCTAATTTGAGATTCTCATTTTAAAAGTGAGAAGCAGTTAATTAACACACTTTAGGTCATTAGTAAAAAAGGCAGTTAGTTAATCATGGTCTTTTTCAATACATTATGTGCCACTCTTAAAATATAAAATGCACGAAATTTGCAGGGTTTATTTTACCTAGTTTAAGAAAGGCACAGTGAAGTTGTTCTCACAAGGGACACACCACAAACATCTAAACTCATGGAAATAACTACAAATTTATCATTCAGGAGGTATTTAAATCCTTAACCTCATGGGATAATGAAGTTTATATTTTGTAACATCAACTCATAAACTGAGACATGTAAGATAAATAGAATGAGAAACTAATTATAAGCTTTATGCTCACATTCACAGATGCAATAAGATAAACAACCTACTATAACAATGCAAATTATTCCATCTCACCAATAAGCTAATAAATATGTTGGAAAATCCAAAGACTTACTGTAGCTTTAAATACTTTATCCAGGTTTACATCTTCATTAGTCCATAATCTCAAAACCTTAAATTAAAACATATAAATTAAAAAAGTATTCCAATGCTCATTTATATATAATACTAAGCTACTAAATGAACATTTTGTGTTTTATATGTACATAAAAGTTTTAAAACTCACCTTGCTATCGTGTACAACAATATATTCTCCAGTTTGAAAGTTGCACACAGCTGGACATGTTATAACTTGACCTTGTTTCACTGACCAGCTCCCCAAAGGTTTCTGATCTGAAACCTAGTAAAATTAACATACAATATTTAAAAAGTCAGTTTCTGACTATAACAGCAATCCAATTTATAGTTAAAATTATTGTATTCAAAAGATTTCCTACATCAGAAAAATAGTCACAAGAAGACAAATACTGTCTGATTCCACCTCAGACACAGAGAGTAGAATGGTGGCCGCTGGGGCTGGGAGAATGGGCAGTCATTGCTTAATAAGTACGAAGTTTCATATTTGCACGATGAAAAGAGTTTCCCGTACATGGATGGTGGTGATGGCTGTTCAACAAGGTGAATGTACTTAATTTAATACCCTGAAATATATGCTTTAAAAAGATGGCTTAAGACAGTTAATTTTGTTATGTGTATTTTCCCACAATTAAAAATATAAAATACTTTTACAAAGTAGTTAAAATGAAAGTATAAACAATAGTACATTAAAAAAAATTTATTCCATTGCGACTTTGAACAGAAGCATGGGAAATTAAGTAGGAGTAGCTAACAGTCATTATATTCCCATGCAGGAATTGCAAAATTTTAAGTGCACCTGACAGCTCAGGTAAAAACAAGTGTCATCAGAAGAGTCAAAACAGGCAAATAATTTGGAAACTGTTTGCGACTTGTTCCCAAAACCTCAAAGTAGATTATCTAGCTTCTTAAACACACGGAAAACTATATTCTGCGACCCAGATGAAACAAATTACGCGATCAATAAAAATAAAGCTGCTTAAAAGGTGTGTCTTCAGGCTTTAGGATGAAAAGGGGGCGGGGCGTGTAGATTTCCCCAGCCTCAACCCCAGGATTTACAGCGTGTAGTTAGTTGGCAACAGATTTCTCGTAATCAAGGTTCCCATCAAGATACTAAGAAAGCAAAAAAACAAAATAAAAAACCACAGAACGTTTCCCCGAGGGGATAAGTGTATGGACACAGGGATAAACCAGTTCCCACCATAACAGCCATCCCCTCCCGCCGGACTAACCTCCGTTCAAACACTTCAGTGGGCAGACAGGGTGACAGAGACCCCAAGAAGGGATTTGGCAAGGCCGTGTCCCTCCGGGGGTTCGAAGCAAAAGCACAGGTTTCCTTTCCTTTCCGAGTCTAGTCCACGTGCACTTAGACGCTTTGAAGAGTGCAACTCAGAAATATGCCTCTCTCATCAGGAAAACCACCAAATCAAATTCTAGCCTTCCTTCAGCATTCCGGAGGAGCCAAGCTGGCCTTCCGCTAACCCCGCTAGACGATTTTTTTCTGAAGCTGCGAGAGACCCAAGGCTCCGGCTCCGCGCTCAGCAATGGGCGAGCCAGCAGCGGGGCGCTCCGATCCCATCGCCCTCACCTTGGAGAGGAGGACGGTCCTATCGGCCTCACCTTATAGAGGATGACGGTCCTGCCGCTGTCGGTTATTAAAAACTGGTCTGTTTTGTCGCACTGCTCCACGCCTAAGAGTCCGTCAGGCCCGGCACCCAAGGGTACTGCAGACAACGTGAATTCCCCCTCCAGGGCTGCCATCTTGGGCAAACCTAAGGACCGCCGCGCATCCCTCCCGGCAGGCTTCGCGCTTTCTCTCACGAGAACTAGGAGTCCTGACGGGAAGATACTAAAAGAGAAATGGGCCCTCGGAGCTTACGACTCCGACGGGTGTGCTGCGTGGGTGGGCGGGGCCTGGAGTTCGCGTGAGAATCCACCTCCCAGGCCACGCCCCAGCGAGTCCCGGATGTACTCCTGTTGGGAGAAGGGGCGGGGTTACTCTTACCTGTTGGGAGTCCGCGGTGCTTTAATTAGGTGCGGACTTGGGAGGCTGAGGGGTGGCCGTGGCAAGTGTTCGATTGTAAATTACATATATATTTTTTACCCTAATCGAACTCTCTAGGAATTCCTACCACGACCTAATGGAACAGTGTAGGTAAATTCTTAATAACGGGCTGCTGTAGCTAAATATAACTCCTAATCCCCCAGCTTCTCAGAACCCACCAGTCTGCTGCCTTTCAGGCCTCCCAGGTTGTCTCTTCGCTGAGCACCAGGGGGAGGAAATCTCTCTAGCTCAGTGACTTTCAACCTTTTCATCTCATGGCACACATAAACTAATTACTAAAATTCTGTGGCATACCAAAACATAGTTGTTGTCTTTTTTGCCAATCTGACAAAAAAATAGATATACTTTTGGTTTACTCACACTGGACAGCTATTGTGTTGGTTGTTGTCTTTTAAAAAATATTTTTATTCATTTCAGAGAGGAAGGGAGAGGGAAAGATAGAAACATCAATGATGAGGCCCCAGTCAGTTTGGCTCAGTGGCTAGAGCGTCAGGCCGACTGAAGGGTCTTGGGTTCAATTCCTGTCAAGGCCCCGTGCCTGGGTTGCGGGCTCAAACTCCAGTAGGGGTGTGCGGGAGGCAGCTGATCAGGAAAACATTGATGTTTCTATCTTTCTCTCCCTCTCCCTTCTTTTCTGAAATCACTAAAAGAAGGGGAGGGAGGGAGGGAGGGAGGTCAGTGATGAGAGAGAATCATCCATCAGCTACTTCCCACACACCCCCTACTGGGGATCGGTCCCACAACCCCCGGCATGTGCCCTGACCAGAATCAAACCATGACCTGCTGTGGGACTAAGGAATAAACAGAGAAAGCTTACTCATAATATTGAATTTGTGCATTCCTTCTTCTTTGGCTTGAAGACTTTAAAACAGGGATTCATAAACTTTGTGATTTCAAGAATCCTTTATAAACTTAAAATTTATTGAGGCACACGAAGAGCTTTTGTTTATATGGGTTATATCTGTAGGTATTTACTGTATTGGAAATTAAAACCAAGGAATTAAAAATATGGATTTATTCTCATTTATAAAATGAGAATAATTTCATTTCATGTTAACATGAATAACATTTTTATGAAAGACAATTTTAAAAATAACTTAATGAGGAAAGTGACATTATTGTACATTTTGGCAAATCTCTTTAATGTCTGGTTTAATAAAAGGTAACCGGATCCCCACATCTGCTTCTGCATTCAATCCATTGTGTTATGACATGTGATATAGCTTATGGGCAGCTCCATTGTGCAGCAAAAAAAGGGTATTTTAGTTAGGATAGCTACTGGAGGCCTTTATGGGAGGGTGACTTTTAAGTAACGACATGAAGGAGAAGGGGGAGCTAATCATATGATTAGCTGAGGCAAGAACACTCTCAAAGCAAGTGCAAACGACTGTGGCACAAGCAAGCAGCAAGCTTTATTCAAAGGCTGTTACAGTAATTGTAGTTATCAAGGCGAGAGAAGATGAGGGTACCATCAGAGAGGCTTCCGGTCTACCTTGTCTAAAACATTCCATCATTCTCTTAACTCAGCAACTGATTTATTTCCTTTTTATCACAGTTAGTAATTATTTTATTTATTTGCTTGCTTATTCATCTAGGCTCTCCCAGTAAGCTTCTGAAGAGGTCTCTGTCTGTCTTATGCACTGACACATCCCCATTTCCTAGCAATTAGTAGGCACTCAGTAAAAATGTGCTGTGTAACAGAATGAATCACATTACATCTTGGTATTCATGGCACCAGTAATTGTATCTGATTCATACAAAGCGTTTAATGCATTTTTGTTAAATAAAATCATATTTCTATGGCAAGCCATTATAATAAATAGGATGTGGGCTTAAACCATTAGGACAAAGTAAGACTTACTGACTAAGAAAGCTGGAACTGTACTTGTATATTTGCCTGTAAATTTGAGTCTAAAAGAAATTTAAGTTTGGTAAACTCTTCAAGGAGAGTGCAGTCCTTTTTTTTTTTTTTTAAAATATTTTTATTGATTTCAGAAAGGAAGGGAGAGGGAGAGAGATAGAAACATCAATGATGAGAGAGAATCATTGGTCGGCTGCCTCCCACATGCCCCCCACTGGAAATCGAGCCTGCAACCCGGGCATGTGCCCTTGACCAGAATCAAACCTGGGACCCTTTGGTCTGCAGGCTGATGCTCTATCTACTGAGCCAAACCGGCTAGGGCAAGGAGAGTGCACTCCTTTTTGGAAGGTCACCAGCTATAACAAGGGAACTAGGAGCCTTCAGCAACGGGCCTAAGATCAGAGTGGAGCAAACTTTTCCACTTCCAAGATGTATCAGTGAAGGTCAATGAGCAAGAATAGGGCCTGGCTCTTTTTTATTTTTTTATTTTTTAATCCTCATCCAAGGACATGCTTTTATTGATTTCAGAGAAAGAGGAAGGGAGAGGGAGAGAGAGAGAGAAACATCAATGTGAGAGAGGGCCTGGCTCTTTGTCACTCCTGAGAGCTGTTTAAGGGCTCGTCTTCAAAGGCAGCTGTGGCCTTATGCATTTCACTGTGAGCTGTGGGTGTTCTGTCTGGATTGTTTGCCATATTTATGCTGCTTGGCTGCCTCGCTGTGAGGATGCGGGAAGATATCGCCTCTCACATTCAATTCCTAGAATAGGATCAGGTGATAAATATACAAGGAACAAGTCTAATTATACAATGGGCAGGAAAGGATGCCTGCCCATATTTAAAAGGAAGAACGTTAACCGTTATGGACATTTCATGGAAGGCTGACAGTTGGTGGCGTGCCTGAGTGGGATATAGTAAGTGCTTTGCCAAAGGAACATTTCTAGAAGGATTGGTCTCAAAAGAGAATGACTGGTGCACATATATTCCACCAAGACTTCATAGTATATGGAAGTTGTGGTGGTTCTTAAATAAGGTCTAAGGTTCTCTGAGATATGTTTTCCAGTTTTAGAATATCAAAACATTTTTTTTGCCCTGACCGGTTTGGCTCAGTGGATAGAGCATCGGCCTGCAGACTGAAGGGTCCCAGGTTCGATTCCAGTCAAGGGCATGTACCATGGTTGTGGGCACATCCCCAGTGGGAGGTGTGCAGGAGGCGGCTGATCGATGTTTCTAACTCTCTATCCTTCTCCCTTCCTCTCTGTAAAATAAAATATATTAAAAAAACATTTTTTTTTTTTTACCATTTGTTATGTTTAATTGCAAAGCTAAGGCTAAAGCTAAGGGGCAGGGTTGGAAAAATATTGTGTAAACAGGCACACCTTGTTTTATTATGCTTTGCTTTACAGTGCCTCGCAGATATTGGCTTATCTTCTCTGTTTATCTTTAATGAGTATAACACTGGTTAATAACATTACATAAGTTTCAGGTGTACAACATTATAATTTGATATCTACATATACTATAGCCTGCTCACCACCCAAAGTCTAGGTTCTATACATTTGACCCCCTTTACCTATTTTGGCCTCTCTCCACTCTTCTTCCTGTCTGGTAACCTCCAATCTGTTGTCTGTATCTATGAGTTTGTTTTCATTTTCTTTTCTTTCTTTTTTGTTTTATGTTCCGCACATGAATGAAATCACACGGTTTCAAAACATCCATGATGCAAATGTGGAGACCGTGTAAATAAGTTGAACAATATTATTGGAACTCAGAAATAAAGAAACCTCGAAATAAAGATGGTTTCCCCTCAGCAAAAATCAGAGTTCGAGGAAGCATCTAAGCCCCTTTGTCCCAGTCGGGTATATATCTCAGTCTAATGCTAGCACCCTGTCAGTGACCTCCAAAAACAGCCGAGTGTGTTTGAAATTTGAGGTCAAACAGGCACTCGTGATTTAATTGTAACAGAATAGGGAAGTGCGAGAAAAGACGGGGGTGAGGAGTTTTAGAGGAGTATAGTGCCCACAGCACCGAACAATCTTCAGGAGTTTGGACAACTAGTCATCCACATGGAAGGAATTTAAAGCAGCGGGGAGGGCCCAGGTTCCAAGCGTTGTTGATTTTATCGTCTAAATATAGCTCAGCCTGTCCTCTCTCCTTCCCCACTGCCACCCCTCAGGTCCAAGCCTCTCCTCTTACTTGGACCCCTGTAGTTGCTTGTCTCCCTGCTTCTCTGCTTGCTCCCTTCCAACGGGGAGCCAGTACGAGCTGATCAAAATTCTAATCGGATTGGGCCACTCCTTGCTTAAAGTCTTTTCATAACTTGTTCTCAGGGTGAGCAAGACCAAATCCTTACCTGACTCACAAGTAGGGTTGCCGAAGAAAATACAGAATGCCCAGTCGAATTTGAATGTCAGATAACATAATTCTTTAGTACAAGTATATCCCATGCAATTGTTCATTGCTTATCTGGAATTAAATGTAACTTGGCATCCTGCATCTTTATTTGCTAAATCTGGCAGCCCTACCCACAAGGGCTTTGAAAAATGTTGGCCTTTCTAGTTAAACTTTTGTGTGTATATTTCAGATCTGTCTCAAAAACCACTCATCAGGTTGGGGAAGGTGTCTTATAGTAAAAAGTGTTTTTGTTTTTTTTTCATTTAGATATAAATTAGACCAAGCACATCAGAAAAAAGAGACTTTTTTGACATTTTAATATTCTGACAATGACAGGATATGTTGCTCAAAAGAATCTAATATAGCCTGGCCAGTGTGGCTCATTGGTTGAAGGTCAGCCTATGAACCAGAAGAGATCACGGTTGGATTCCAGGTCAGGGTACATGCCTGGCTGCAATCCCCAGTAGGGGTTGTGCAGGAGGCAGCTGATCAGTGACTCTCATCATTGATATTTCTATCTCTCCCTCCCCCTTCCCTTCCCCTCTCCCTTCCTCTCTGAAGTCAATAAAAATATATTTTAAAAAAAGAACCTAATATAACACACTATCGATCCACCAGATATTCTGAGTTAACTTTTTTTTTAACCATCCAAGCTTTATAGGAGAAAAACATAATTATTTGACAACTTGCATGTATGAAAATGAAGTAAGTTTTGCAGGTCTGACTTCATCTGTCCAGCTCTTTTCTTGAAACACTGTTCTTTCTACTTGGGATGTTATTAATATTTGCTGGAATTCTAGGAAGGGTTCAAAAATTTGCATTGCTCATATTTGTTTCCTTTGGCAAGTTTGTTTCTAGAAAGGACATTTTAACCTACTTCCCAACTGTTTTTAGTGACCTCCTGTGGTCAAAAGGAAGAGACTCACTCAAAATAGACTCAAAATAAAAGGAGCATCATGTCTAGGGAATGGCCATCCTGCCCCATGGAGATTCGGTTTCCAAGCGTCTGTAACCTCTCTTTCTCTCATGGCTCCTTGGCCTCAGCTTTCTTCACTAAGTGGCAATCCTATTTTTTACATGCTGGTCACTGAGATAGAATATATGCCACCTGTTTGTTTGTTTAAAGAATCCTTGACTGATTTTTAGAGAGGAAGGGAGAGAGAGAAACATCAATGTGACAGTGCAACACCAACCACCTCCCTCCCTCGCCACCAGGGAGCCTGCAACCCGGGCAAGTGCCCTTGACTGGGAATGGAACCAGCAACCTCCAGGTGCAGGGGACGAAGCCCAACCAACGAGCCGCACCGGCCAGGCCTACATGCTACCTGTTATTGCTGGTGTGGTTACACTTGAAGAAATGAAGGCTCAGAAGGATGAAGTGATTTGCCCAACAGTACAGAGCATTATAGTTTTCTCACGTAACACAGGAGAGAAACTGTGTTTATTGAGCTTATCAGATATACCCTCTCCCATAAAATAAGCCTTTAAAATATCTGAGGCATGGTGTAACATGAATGTTGAAAACATTATGCAAAGTGATGTAGGCCAGACACAAAAAGACAAATATTGTATGATTCCAGAAAAGGAAGATAGTATCCAGAATAGGCAAATTCGTAGAGACAGAAAGCAGAATAGAGGCTACCAGGGCCTCAAGGGAGGAAAGACACAGTTACTGTTTAATGGGTACAGTTTCTGTTTGGAAGGGTGAAAAAGTTCTGGAAATGGGTAGTGGTGATGGTTGGACAACATTGTGTCTATTCAATGCTACTGAATTGTACACTTAAAGCTTATTCAGATTTCACCAGTTTTACATGCCTGTGGTTGTGATGTTGTTGTATGATAGTTGTACAAGCTGTTATCACTCGGGGAGGCTGGGTGGAGGGTGACAGGACGTCCATGTACATGTCTTTGTAACTTCCTGTGAATCCGTAATTATGTCACAATAAAAAGTTAACATGGCCACATCATACCAAAAACAAATAAGTAGACTGCAGATTCCAAACTAACTTGAGGACAAATTGAATACCATGTCCTGGTTTGCTAGGGCCCCTCATTCTCCTTGAGGAGAATTCTCTGTTCCTCCCGAGTGGCTCTCACAGGGCTCATGGTCAGAGAGAGGATGACGCACAGGCTGCTAACCTTCTTTTTTTGGACAGCACATACAATCCATCATCACATTCTTTCCAAGAAGGGAAAGGAAAGACGTAGGAAAGACTCGGCTCTGTCCTTACCAAGATCCTGTTGCAGTCAGGAGTCACTGATTCTAAAGTAACAGTGAGCTCAAGTTTTTACCTTGATTCTCTCTTGGTTAAACCAAAATAAAACAAAATAACACTTGTCAGTTACAGGTGGCTTTCAGGAAATCCTCAAGAAAAGATGCATCATTCCATGTTGGTTATCACTGAGAGTATGCAAACAAAATGACTTCAAATTGATGTTTGTTTATTCAGTTAAATGCCGTTCCTTATGCTTTTGTTTCTGTAATTAGCCAATGAACAGTTCTGCAGCTTAGCAAACTAGAGAAGGCACTGAACGTCTAAATAAATCAGAGAAGTCCAGTTTCTTCCCCTGTATCTGAGCTAGAGACCTCAATGCTGGGACCAGAGCAAGAGCATTAAGGCAAAGTACAAAGCTGTTTCTAGTTTTCCCAGGAGTAGTTAAATGTTTGGACTTGAATGGGATATTCTACTAGATTGCATGCTATAGAAAAGGAAGAATTTACGTCAGTATGGCATATTAGAGGGCTAATAATTAAGCAGAGAAAGTCAACCTAATAAACTTGAAAGCATGTTTTGCCTGGGTCAAACACATGAAGTTAAACACACACACACACACACACACACACACACACACACAATTATACATATATATACATGAGAGAATCTGGTGTTCCACTTGGGTGGTGTCCCTACAGATTCCTTCAGGATGATTTTTCTTGGTTACCACTCAGACTGTGGTCTCACCTTTGATAAGGGGAAACAAGCCCGTAGATGGGTGGATGAGTCTATGTGTGTGTCCCACTGGGTTACAGACTCTCCTTTGGGTATTTTTTGGCTGGACAGTTAGAGCCGGCACCCAGGCTTTCCCTGAAGGCACCATATATAAGGCTTACTAGCAGGCCAGGCTTCCTTGCACACAAATCCCTAGACCTGGGTCTGAGTACCGGCCATTGGCTTGTTCCTTCTTCCTTGATCACTTCTTTCCCATCAACCCACAAACTCACAGTTGCCAACAATTAAGGAAGCCACACTTGGAAAGAAGGTTGCTTTGTACTTTATTTACAACAGAAGGTAAGAAAAAGGAAGTTATTAACAATAATAAATAACTGGGGGGAAACACAAAACAGCCATAAAATGACACAGAAGGATGGCATATGTGAGGGTCACCGTTTGTTTGCGTTGCTTGTAGACTGTAACACTGTGCACTCCAAATTTTGGTCCTTTAGCAGTGGCAGTGGTATATTGACCCATTTAACAAATCAAGATCCCAGCTTGAAATGTAAACACTAGAGAATGACACTTGAAGCGACATAGAGGTGGCGTAGGCGTAACACCAACTCCGAGAACCTCTTCTTGGCGACACACAGGAATTGAAGGGGGCCTCGCGATCCCATAGACATGCTCTCCCTTTTCGGCCACAACACCCTACAGCATTTAACTTAACAGCAAAGTTACCATGAATCACGTCTGAAAAGTTCTCCACATCTTCACATCCTCTTATCGCACTAACTCCTAAAAAGCTTAAACACATTTCCAATGCAAACAGATCGTTCCAAAGGCAGCGCACACGATAACCCGGTGTAGCCTCCGCGTGCCAAGGGTGTGGATTGCGTGACATTTCAGTCTCAGCAAGAACGAGTTGTTTGACCAGTTACAACCGCACACCAGATTTCTTTTTTTTTAATTTCAAGAATTAGGGCTCAGATGGCCCACTGAGTCAGATGATCAGAAAGGGACTAAAACTATTTAGACAATTCCTGTCTCTTGGATTATCCGATTACACATTATACCTGAATTATACTCTGGCTCTTCTGAAAAGTAAAATTCCTACTGACATAAACCAGACAGTGACCTTGCTATCTCTGAGCCCTGAAGAGCTACCAAGGAAAGTAGAATTTAAAAATGTACATAAATACATTAGCCTTGAAATTTTCACAGGAAAATGATTTCTGGAGAAGTGTCAGGATCGATTCTCTAGGCCAGTGTTATAGTGCCTGGAAAGGAAACGCTGTCATTACTTTTGGGGTCTTGGGCTTTTGTGCCTGCATTGTACAACCACGACTGTGCTTGGAGACTTATTCTCACAACCCAAAACGTGGCGAATACAAACCTCCAAATACATTAAAACCATTCTTCCCACACAGATGCAAAACCGCAACAGAAGGGTTTATAAATTAGTTCACTCGCAAACGCGTATTGTGCCTGTGATAACGATGGTGAGTGAAAAATGTCGTGGCCTCCTTTGCTTTGTTTTGTTACAGCCCGAAAGTAGAAAGACGAAATGGTCTTCAGAGCTAACTTCTGACAAAGTTCCCACGGGAAAAACACCAAGACCCTCTGATCCCGGGAAAGCAGGCAAAGCTACAAATGCTGTACCACACACAGCCCCGGGAAAGCACGGGGGCGCCTGGTATGTGAAATGCACCTGAAGTGACGAAATGCACAGCCATTGTCATGTTTTCACCAACATTGGAGATGAAGACAGTGTGCTGTGCCTGTGCTATTCTGTGGATTACTTTAATTTGGCTATCAGAGACTTCAAACTGGTGATGTTTGATTCACTACACTATATTTCTATATATGTACATACGGGTATAATACAATTTTGGTGAACAAAGCTGAAGGTTTCCACACCGCAGACAGAGGCACTAAGTTAAAGATTCTATTCCCCCACCCCCAAACATGCTTAAAGAATTCAAGTTCCTGCTTTTTTCCTTCTAAGTTTCCATCATGCAGCCATTACATTTCCAACCTTATAGGGATTATTAAGGTTCTATGTACACATTCATTGCAGGCTTGTATCCCACAACAAAGGCATGTATGGAGAATGTAAAATGACCCTTGGAAATCAAGGCAGATAAAATGGTGAAGTCAGGTATGCTCATGATGACGGGATTAAATATTCAAAGCAGCTGAAGGAATATACTTACCCCCCCTCCACTTTTCTTAAGTGCACACAAACCACATGTACACAGAAAACTGAATGTATTCTAAGTACACACACTGTTGATGGCTACAACTCACACTGTCTTTAGCAGTTTGTAATTGACGTCCATGGTATTGTGCTGACTCTGAGAAAGAAAACTCACAGAAGGAAATGAGAAATTAGCTTTCTAAAGCGGATAGGATTGCTGCCCTTGCTAGCGGAAGCTACTTTACAAACAGCAATGGTATGAATGGAAAAAGTAGGCGTCAGATGTGTTAACAACTTGCACAAAATAGATGGGTTCCATTAGAAAATGACCCCATCCCCACTTGTTACAAAGCTGATTTCAGCTCGTAAATAAATGGTAAGCAAACGTACACATGATCGCTGCCTTGTGAAAATAGAATTTTGCTTTCTGAAGCCAAACATAATCCTTAAGTACTACTGTGTGGAGAGAGAGCCGTTGAGAAGTCCAAGGGGTTCGGTAAAAGATTAAGTTTTCCTACAAGCAAAAAATCATGCTACCATACCATGCAAAGATGTCTTACTACAATGCTATATCGCTCTCAGGGAAGAAATGCATGTTGACCTAAGCTATTTGTAACTGGTTTCCCTTGAGTTCTGGATTTAAAAAAAATTTTTTGAGCTAAGTATCAACCTGTAGATAAAGACATGATCTTGACAGTCTTACGAATGACTTACGCTTACTTGGTGCTGGGCTCAGGGGCCAGCGCCTGCACCTGGGAGTTTGTCAACTTGAAAGACACAATGCAGAGTGCTGAGCACTTAGAGAAGCAGGCAGGGGCCACTGGCTGAGGCCAGGAGAGAGGAGGAGGCTATGCTCCTTGGTCTGTGTGTTTCCTTTGGAATCTGTGTGGGAAGGTCCCTTTCCTGAGGTTGGAGGTTACGGTGAGGAAGGCTAGCGGGGGGCTTGGAGTTGCCCAATTACTTTGCTCTCTTCCTCTCATGGAGGACAAAAGTGAACATAGGTACTGCTTGCCCTTCCTTCTGCGTTTAAAGGCAGTGAGGTGTGAAGGTGGCAGGTTTTTCCCTTTAAGATCAAAGGAGAGTTCTCCTTCTGCCACTTTGGTGAATGAGCTTGCCTCCCGTCAACCTTGAATCTAATCTTGCATTAGCAATGCTTTCAGAAAAGAAAGCTAGACAGAAGGACATGTATCTCTCCTCCTTTTTGCTTTACAAATAGGAGTCAACAATTCTGCTCATTCTCTCCTCCCACTTGACAGTATTTACTCAACGTCTGGGACATCCCAATATTTGGATTTCAAGTAAGGAGCAAGAGAATGACAGTCTTTTCTAAGGTCCTGTGATGGGCCATCGGGTCCAGGAAGTCTGGATGTTATTAAAAGTAAAACCAGGAGGGAAATGAAAAACAATTATCCTTTTTAGAGTTTCCCGAACCAGATATTCCAACAGAGTTAAAGTCCAGTTAGCTTACTTTACCCTTGAACTTTTTGAGTGGGCAAGTAGTCAATAAATTCTACTTAATTATTTGCAAATTCTGAGAATCTTCATGGATGATAGAAGCTGACAAGTTAAGGTTTGTTGGTACCTGTAGAGAAAAAAAGATGTTTGTCTCACCTGGGCCTCTTGGCTCCTAACTCAACCCTTCCAAAATCTGTCAAGTTAAGGTCACATTCACCCATGTAATTCTTAAGATTTCTGAGGGCACATAGGGGAAAAGTTATTAAAAGACAGAAGCAAGTGGAATCTTTATTAAATTCTGTGAAAGGTATAAATAAGTTATCATTAATTGCACATGGAGCCTCTGTGGTTGATAATTAAAATTTTCAAAAAATTTAAAGTGTTAATTAGGCCCCAAATCCTGAGTCAGACTAACCAAAATAGGAATTTTAGTAACCACTGGTATTCAAGTATTGGTGATGAGCAGTTCAAAATTTAACAATTAGGTATGTTACGCCTGAGAGTATTTTTGAGAATTTCAGGTTTGATCAGAGGAAACTGACTTCACTATTTTATCACACCTTGTACCACAGTGGTGCAAAGTTTTCATTTATTTACCCTTGAAGTCCATACCAACCGCATCAAATGCCCAATATCAAGGCTTCCTCCCAGGCTTCCAGCTGTGGTGACAGAAGATGCCTTCTGTCCTTTGCATGTCTTACATGTTGCATCTAATATGATGCTGTGTGGCATATTTAGGGACTCATATTATATGTGAAATTACTTAACCACATGCACACTCGGATAGAAGGAACATGTTTTGAGTGACAAAGCAGTCTTTTTTCTATATTAGAAGATTCTTAAAAAACAAAACCAAACAAAAAAACCAACCCTGAAAATGAAACTATAAAACCCCATGAAATATTCACACGAAGTTATTCTGACTTGGGCCGGCATGGCCTGTCTGAAGAGGGTACGCCAGGTAAATTCAGGGTGGTTTTTTTCTCGGGGTCTGGAAGCGTGAGAGTTTCTGGGGCAGACTTTTTCCGGGGCCGATCTTTGGGCACGGACAGAAACTCAGGTGCATCCGAGGACAGAGGTGTGGACGGCGCACTGGAAGGGGCACTGCGGACTGAAGAAGGCAGCAGGGGAATGCTCGAGATAGAAATCACAGGTGGAAAAACGCCAATTTTCTGGTTGGTGGCTTCCTGAGTGGCTCGTTCAAATTCTCGGACTTCATCCATTGTCATGTCTTTAAAGAAAAGAAAAAGAGCAGTTATTTAGAAGACATGCAAATGGATTCATCTCTACACCCGTTTTTAAAGGACCTATGGGACCCTATGAAAAAGGGGCCTCTTTGGGTTATAAACCCAAATTATTACTAAAATGTTAAACCTTAAATTTTTCCTTTTCACTGAGGCAAACCTCTGAAATAATATTCCTTTATGAATACTCATCTCCAAGACTTCACAAGCATGCTTCAGTGAGTGTTTTATGTATTCTCAATTAGAAAACATCAGGAGTGTCCAGCTGGTGTGGCTCAGTGGTTGAGCGTTGACCTATGAAATAGGAGGTCACGGTTTGATTCCTGGTCAGGGCACGAGCCTGGGTTGTGGGCTCCGTCCCCAGTAGGGGGCATGCAGGAGGCAGCTGATCAATGATTCTCTCTCATCATTGATGTTTCTATTCTCTCTCCCTCTCCCTCTCTGAAATCAATATATCTATATCTATATCTATATCTATATCTATATGAAAACATCAGAGCATTAGGAGTACAGAATCAGACCAGAGCAGTGAGTGTGTGTGTGTTGTGGGTATGACTATTATCAGACCTGGCCATCTTTTCTATAAAGAGAAGGTAACTAAAAACAATTAATGGCCCCAAAATGATGCATACAGTGTGTGGCAAACGTAGGTTTACAGTTGTGAGTATATGAAACAGAGTTTATTCTTGTATTATTATTTATTCATTTTTGTATTGTTTTCTGTATGAACAACTATAAACCTACATTTGCCCCATCCTGATATATGTGTCACATAATAACATATGAGCAAATCAGAAATATTTTTCAAAAAACAAAATCCTTAAGCAGATTTCCTGGAAACAATTACTAAATTTTCTGAAAGGGAATGTTTTGTTTACAAAGGAAATAAAAAAATTATGGTTGTGTTGATATAATATAAAACTCAGAAGAGTACAAAAATCATATCCATGACCTAAACACCATTAAGACTATTAAGCTAAGAAAAGAGATTATGTCTTTTTAAAAAGAGGTACTGCAAAATAAAATTGAGGATCTCAGGAAAATGTCACTGAATCGGGTCTGTTTCTGCTCTAATAAATGGATATCATTTCGGAGAAATCGGGCTTTCTGAAAAAGCAGCTGAACACAGTGTCCTACTCCATGCATCCAGCAGAGAGCAGAAATCACCCAGAAGAGACAGAATTTTTATTTTACAGTCCCTTCCGGAGTCTCTTAGAAGTTCCCTTCCTTGAAGGCACTGAAACTGCTCAATTGAAAAGGAGACAATTTCCTTATTGCCCTGGTCATGGATGTTAATTTTGCATAATTTCAATCTAATTTGTTTCTACTTGGGTTGATGATTTAAGTTTTATTGGGCACTCATGTAGTTTTTATTTGTGGTGGACAGCAACCTCTTGATTTCAACTGTTTTTCATTATGATGGAGAAGAGAGACAATGGAAAAATAATCTCCAATTTGAAGGAATGCCACAGAATACAGGAAATGTCACCAGCATTCAAAATAACCACTCTGCATCTTCGGAAGAGACACTAGCAGACATATCTCTTGCTGACGTCATGGGAGCGCCTGTGAGTTGCAGCAAGAGAACCCACGCATGGGCTTTCACCTGGGAGAACCATTCTAGGCACCACCGTCTCTACGTGGTAAACTGACCTAACATCAGTACTCGCAGTAAAATGGAAAGAAAACCAAGAAAGAGCCTAAGGTTAAAGCTGTAAGAACTCAGGAGACAAGCATTGTGCTTTGAATCTTTGGGATGTGTGGGGTCTCTCCCAGTCCTCTGGCTTCCTTTGTCTGGTCCTCCTGACAGTGAGCAGCTTTCAGAGAGCGGCTGAGGGGGAACTGGTGTCTAACATTCCTAAAAGAAAAGGTCATTGAAAGTGATGAAAATTCAGGACAGTTTCCTGAAGGAGCATTTCTAACTCTAGAACAGGGAGAGAGGAAGACAGAGGTCCTATCGGAACTGGTCTGTGCAGAGAGGACCACCTGGGCTAACTCTTGTGAGAAGGGTTTTCTGCAAGTCCAATCACAGCACGCAAAATGGGGAGGAAGTGTTAGGGCCATTTCAACCTCAAGGGCAGTCACGTGCATCCAACAGCGGTCTTGCAGGGACATTCTAAAGACATGCTCTACAAACTCAACTAAAGATTTCCAAAGTGCAAAAGAAGGTCTTCACAATTCCAAAGCATCCGTTTACAATAGCCATTTCTCAATCTCCTACAACTACAACATCATCAGTTTATTTTTTTTTTTGCCAAGAACATTAATTTTTATTTCTCATTGCCACAAATACACAGAGATTGCAAAAAGCAATCCTGAGGTTCCTGTTAATATAAATTTTGTTTTATGCTTCAGAAGGGAATTCCTTTCTTTTTTAATCAGAAAACAAGCTTGGAATTATATAACCCTGGCATTAAAAAGTCCTCTACCAAATTTCATATTCCTTTTTGATCATATATTGAAAATGGTTCAACTTGTCACCAACATTTTTGCAATTTACTTTTCATTATAAAATGCATTTCTTTTTTCTTTCTTTCTTTTTCTCTTCTATGCTTTTTTTCTTATTTTATTTTATTTTTATTGTTTTAAGTATTACAAATAGTAATACATGTCTCCTTTTTTTTCCCCCCCATTGACCTCCCCCCGGCCTCCCCTACCCCCTAGTACATGCCTTCACCTGCCCGTCCGCCCTCCCCCATCAGTTTCTTAAAAAACTAATTAATGTGTTACTCTGGGGCAGTGGTCGGCAAACTCATTAGTCAACAGAGCGGCAAAATGCGGCTCCACAGTTTGCCGACCACTGCTCTGGGGCATGCGAGCTCAAGCTGCCACCCAGAGATCCCAGCTCTGGCCAAAGGCACATACAAGTGACTCAGAGGTTCCATTTTTCGTTGTCATCTGTAGCTCCTCTTCATTAGCATGAATACAACTGTATGTAAAATGCTGGCAGACACCCTACAGTCAACTCTCAATTTCCCAGGAGCTTGGGAATAACTTGAGGCTCCCTGGGGCTTATCTGACACCCCAGGATAGATCTGGCGGAGTCCCCACTCACCACACCATCATTGCCACTGTGCTGCCAGAGGCATGAAGGGACCACAGACTCACCTGGACATTAACCTAGTAAAGATGAACCTACTGGGTAAAACAGCTATAAAAGGCCATGGAAAGCATTTCAGAGCAAATGTAAGGAAACCTAAAAGACCAGATGGGCCAGAAGCCTTCCCTTGAATGGGAAACTGTTACCTATGTTTTCAAAAGTTCTGGTTTTCACATGACCCCTGCTTCTACCCCTCTGTTCTCTTCTGGTACAGGCCAGGCCTTCACTCGTCCCACAAAATGTTTCCTCTCTCCATGTTCTTGGCTTTATTACTGGAACACCCTGCACGTCAAGTGGCTTTAAAGACTCCAAATGTCTGCAAGTGAGCGGTTCTTTACCAACAGCTCCTGGGCGACGATGCTCTCTGTGGAACCCTGAGAATTGAGCGCTGGCAGCATTTCACAGATCAGTGTACGTTTGGTAAAGGGAGGGGGCAACATGTTTTAAAATTCTACATACACTTGTTTGGGCCTGGCTCTCTATGTCATCCACAGTGGAGGAATGCTGATTGCAAACTTTTATGTTGGTTTGTTCATGCATGTTTTTCTCGTATTCTCGAACATCGTCCATTGTCATATCTGAAAGAAGGTCAAGACGTGGGCAACTTCCGTTATTAAATGCAAACTTTCAATGGGGGGACTTTAGGGAAAGATGGTAGCTTAGCAGAAGCCAAAGAGAGGTTTAAAAAGCAGGGGATTCACTAACTTTATGGAAAGCAAATCATAAAGTTAGCCAAACCAGCCAGAGGGGGCAGTGAGTACAAGGAAGGGAACTCAAAATAGTCTTAGAAAGGGAAGAGTGGACATTTTTTAGGGGTGACTCCTGTGAAGTGAGCTAAGTGGGTGGAATAGGAGCGCGTGGGCAGTGCCAGAGCCTGAGATCTCCTAAAGCAGAGTTAGAAGATCCCTTTAGGGATGTGCTCAGCTGTGTTTGCCTTAAAACTTACCTTCCATATACCTTCCCAGATAGGTTCTGTAAATCAGTGCGTTTGACAAGAGAAAGGGCACTTTCATTGCTATTGTAGGAGACATGACGTAGAAGGCATGGGGCGATGTTCATGGGTATAAGTGAGATTGGGTGCGGTGCCCACACACAGGTGAGCTTTTGCACAGAATGCGTGGTGTCCGAGTGCAGGTCTACACTGAACTCCAAGTCTAGCCTAACAGCTTGAAGGTGGCTGGCACTACCTATACCCACACTCGTCTCTAAATATGACGACACATGGCTTTATGATTTTGGGCCCGAGTCTGCAGGCTTTCAGTATTCAGGATAATGATCTGTTAATCTAGCTGTTCTCAGTGGGGGACAATTTTGTGACATTCTTGATTGTCACAACTGGGATGCCACCCTTCCTCCAACGAAGAATTTAACTACCTGGTCCAACTGTCAGTGGTGCTGAGGTCGAGAAACACTGTCCTAACCCAACTGATAAAAAACTTAAACACGGAACCTGCCCAGTTTCAGTATGTGAAGTCCAAAAGCCTAGCCATCAGTCCCACTTTAAATACTTGTGTTGTTGTACCCCCCACACTCACCTTACACACTTGGCTATTTTACTACAATTTACCAATAGCTGTCCCAGATGGGCATTCTCCTGTTGCTCTCACGGCAGAATTTAGCTTCACGCCTCTTTACAATAAAGGTATGCTGAGCAATCGTTAATCAACCACCCACCCTAATCACTAATTAATTTCGAGGCTTAGAGCTGGTGTGCACAACTGGAATGGTTCCTTACGTATTTTCTGCAGCATATGGTTTGCTGTCTTTTTATGTCAATCCATGTGTGTCATGTGAGATTCTCTTTATTTCCAAAAGGCAGACTTGCCAGAAGTTTCTGATTTAATTCAGTATTGTCTGGGGCCAGGGTAGAGGGCGACTCTAAACCCAGACCTGGGCCACATTATTTAGTTGGATGGTCTCCTCACACCCAGAAACCGTCAGTCAAGAACGCTGTCCATAGCAATGTAAGTATCAAGCTAAGCAGAGTCTGGCCAAGCGAAGAGCATGCTTTTGTTTTAGAAAATCGAGGTAACTGGAAGCAATAAAGAGATGCTGCTTTGTGATTAGAACAAATGCACCTTAGTTAACAATAACAACACATCCTGTCAATACAATCACTTTCATTTCAACGGCTGGTTATCAAAATTTCTTAAACACAAATATGCCTGGAATGAATACTGAGGTCATTCTAAGCTGGACGTAGAAGGCACTTAAAGATATTTCTTCTCTCCCCTTCACAAAGGCTTTTAGTTCCTCTGTTCTAGTGAATTCCAACACAAATCATTCTTTATCTTTAATTAGCTCAATGTTAAGAGAGGGGCTTAAACTGTGTGACTATGTGCTTTCAAAGGTATATCAACTTAATGGATGTGATGAAGAATTTAATAACATTACTCATTACTGCCTTGTTCAGTGAAAAATTGAAAACAACTCAGGGGGCTGATAATGCTATGCAAACACAAATAATGTAGAAGGATATTTAACAGCACAGAGAAATGTCCTGGGTATATTGTTAAATAAAAAATAGGAAGTAAAAACTTATACATATTATGTGAAATCTGTTTTTCTTTGCCAGAAAAGCATTATATACATTTTAAAAAGACAAAGTATGTATTTCAAAATGTAAACGGTGATTGTTTCAAGGTGTTAGAATGATAGCTAATGATCATTTTCTTCTTTTTGCTTATTTATATTCTCCACATTTTCTACATCAAATATGCAGTATTTGTGTAAGAAAGAAAGAAAAAAAAACCCCAACATTTAAAAATCTATTATTTGTGGTCATTAGAAGAGAGATACCATCAATCTGGAATTGGTAAGGAGAGACACTTTTCTAGAATGGTGCCCATTCTAGAAACATGACATCCTCCTCGTCCTTTTTAAGATTAAGAGTTAAGAAACAAAACTTCACAAAGTTTTGTCTAAAAGAAAAACAACAACAACACACCTCCCAATCAGACCACATAAGGGCGAACATTTCTCGCCCTGGATGGTGTGGCTCAGTTAGCTGAGCGTTGTACTGTGCACAGGTTCCCGGTTCGATTCTCGATCAGGTCATATGCCCAGGTTGCGGGCTCCATCCCCAGGCAGGGGTGTGCAAGGGGTAGCCAATCGATATTTCATTGTCACATGGATGTTTCTCTCTCTCTCTCCCTTCCTCTCTAAAAATCAATTAAAAATATTTTAAAAAACCACAGTGTGAACATTTCTAACAAAGTGATTCTCTAAAACAGTGGTTCTCAACCTTTCTAATGCCGCGACCCTTTAATACACTTCCTCATGTTGTGGTGACCCCCAACCATAAAATTATTTTCGTTGCTACTTCATCACTGTAATTTTGCTACTGTTATGAATCGTAATGTAAATATCTGTGTTTTCCGATGGTTTTAGGCGACCCTGCTAGCGGTTCTCAATCTGTGGTCGCGACTGTCAGTGAAGAATGCAGGTTGAGAACCACTAGTAGGGTTGCCTAAGACCACTGGAAAACACAGATATTTACATTGCAGTTCATTAACAGTAGCAAAATTACAGTTATGAAGTAGCAACGAAAATAACTTTATGGTTGGGGTCCCCACAACAGGAGGAACTGTATTAAAGGGTCGCGGCATTAGAAAGGTTGAGAACCACTGCTCTAAAAGATGATGATAGGGGGAGAAACCAAGACGGCCGCATAGGGAAGCACCTAAACCGCTGCCTCGCACAACAATTTCAAAACTACAGCTAAAAGACAGAACGCACACCATCCAGAACCACAGGAAAGCTGGCTGAGTGGAAATTCTACAACTAGAAGGAAAGAGAAAAGCTCACGGAGAATTGGAGGAATGGCAAAGGGTTGAGGAATGGCAAAGGGTCTTTGTGCGCCCAGAGAGGCAGGGCGGCTGAGAGCCTGGCTGACTTTCTCTGGCGGGAGGGGGAAGGAAGTCCCCACTGCACTGAACCCCAGTTCCGACTGCACTGAACCCCAGTTCCAGGTGAAACCCCGTGGACCCAGGCTCATACAGGGGGAGTCTGGACTGTCAGGTAGAGAGAAAGGCACTCGGAGACTTGGAGACCCGGGGGAGCCCCAGCGGGCAGGGGTCTGGAGGTGTGCGCACAAGTGTGCACAAAGACTGCAGAGGTTGCCACAGGCTTTCCCTAGCAGAAGGGAGTCAGAAGCTACTGACTGCACTGAGCCCCAGTTCTGAATGCACTGAACCCCAGTTCCAGGCGAGCCCCTGGGGACCCACGCTCTTGCGGAGGGAATCTGGACTCTCCGGTGGAGGCTCGGGAGGCGGGGAAGGCAGAGGTCTGGAGGCGCGTGCGTGCAAGGGCAGGGCTGACAGGAAGCCAAGACTGTCTGCTCCGCCCTGAGACTCCACCCCATCCAAGCTGAACACAGAGGCTTTTGCAATCTGGCAAGTCTAATCCTATAAGGCTGTTTCCAGCACCGAACTTCTCCCAGCATAGACACAGCTGATCCTCACAGCCAACTGGCCTGGAGGTCAATTCCTCCCAGTGACACAAACAACAATCAAGACTTAACTACAGCAAGGCTGTACACACAGTCCACAAAGGGGTGCACCAAGAGTCCACCTCAGGTTAACTGGGGAGGCCGACCCACTGGGCCATATAGGAAACCTAGCACACAAAGCTACCCTACCAACTCAGGGAAGCAGTGAAAATGCAGCGACAAAGAAACAGATCACAAATGAAAGAAATGGAGGAAAACAAATGACTGGATATAGAATTCAAAACCACGGTTATAAGGCTTTTCAAGAATATCCTAGAAAAGGCCGATAAATATAACGAGACCCTCGAAGATATGAAAAAGGACCAACTAGAAATTAAACATACACTGACTGAAATAAAAAATATTATACAGAGACCCAACAACAGACTAGAGAAATGCAAGAATCAAGTCAAAGAATTGAAATACAAAGAAGCAAAAAACACTCAACCGAAAAAGCAAAAAGAAAAAAAAATCCAAGAACTTAAAGATAGTGTAAGAAGCCTCTGGGACAACTTCAAGCGTACCAACCTCAGACTCATGGGGGTGCCAGAAGAAGAGAGAGAGCAAGATACTGAAAACCTATTTGAAGAAATAATGACTGAAAACTTCCCCCACCTGGTGAAAGAAATAGACTTACAAGTCCAAGAAGCACACAGAACCCCAAACAAAAGGAATCCAAAGAGCACCACACCAAGACACATCATAATTAAAATGCCAAGAGCTAAAGACAAAGAGACAATATTAAAAGCAGCAAGAGAAAAACAGTTAATTACCTACAAGGGAGCACCCAGACGATTGTCAGCTGATTTCTCAAGAGAAACGATGCAGGCCAGACGGGAGTGGCAAGAAATCTACAAAGTGATGAATAGCAAGAACCTACAACCAAGATTACTCTACCCAGCAAAGCTATCATTCAGAGTTAAAGGGCAGATAAAGAGCTTCACAGATAAGAAAAAGCTGAAGGAGTTCATCACCACCAAACCAGTATTATATGAAATGCTGAAAGGTATTCTTTAAGAAGAGGAAGAAGAAAAAAGTAAAGATAAAAATTATGAACAACAAATACATATCTACCAACAAGTGAACCTAAAAATCAAAGTGAATTAAAAACCTGAGGAACAGAATAATCTGGTGAATATAATAGAATCAGTGGTATAGAAAGGGAGTGGACTGATAATTCTCAGGGGGCAAGCGGTATGGGGGTGTGCAGGAAGAGACTGGACAAAAATCGTACACTTATGGATGAGGACAGTGGGAGGGAGGTAAGGGCAGAAGGTGGGATGGGAACCAGGTGGAGGGGAGCTATGGGGGGAAAAAGGTGAAACAATTGTAATAATTTGAATAAAGATTTATTAAAAAATAATAAATAAATAAATAAATAAATAAAAGATGATGATAATTTCGTCCCTGCTGCTGCAGAAAGCAAAATATGTTTGCCTGAATCTTGAACTACTGCCACGTACCATACATGTTTATGGAAACGGAGTAAACATTTTCCGTATTCTTAGTAATTTATGGAAAGCCTACTCAAGTGAAAAATGTAAGTTCCTGTTCAGGTTATCTGGTAAAATGTATTACGTCTTGCTTCTGCAAAATATATTACCTTGCAATCTATATGTGAATCAATTTTCTAGTAAATTCAATTACAGGTGGCCAAGGGCAGATTATCCTTTCAGAGCTGCTTCATCTTCATTACTGATCGATTTTTAATGATCAATGACGTCTAACCGTTTAGGTTTGGATCTCTTTGTTTCCAACAAGCAAGCAAACGCTTATGTGTGTCAGGGCAACTCTTAATTAAAAGAAGCCTATGTCCATTATTTTGCAAGTAAACTGAAAAATAATCACCCCTTAATTCATAAGTTTAAAAGGTCATAATTTACTTCTCTTAAATAATAGTCCGATTTAAAAGAATATTGGAAGTAGCACAGTATTTGTTCTAAGAAAGGTACATCCCATATCTTTGGTCCTCGGTTGTCAGAGGTTGACGGACAGAAGCGGCACTTGGGAAGTGGTTCTGGGGTATAAATGCCCCTCATTGCATTTCAGTGGATCAAGATTTCCTTTCTCTGGCCTCTTGCGAGGCCATTTCTTTCCTTCTCTTTCTCGATCAGGTCATATGCCCAGGTTGCGGGCTCCATCCCCAGGCAGGGGTGTGCAAGGGTTAGCCAATCGATATTTCATTGTCACATGGATGTTTCTCTCTCTCTCTCTCTCCCTTTCTCTCTAAAAATCAATTAAAAATATTTTTAAAAAAACCACAGTGTGAACATTTCTAACAAAGTGATTCTCTAAAACAGTGGTTCTCAACCTTTCTAATGCCGCGACCCTTTAATACACTTCCTCACGTTGTGGTGACCCCCAACCATAAAATTATTTTCGGGAGAATCCAAGACGGCGGCGTAGGTAAACACCTAAACTGCTGCCTCCCGCAACAATTTCAAAAATACAACTAAAAGAAAAAACGTCTATCACCCAGAACCACGGGAAAGCTGGTTGAGTGGAAGTTCTACAACTAGAAGGAAAGAGAAAAGAGCATTGAGACGTGCACGAGCGCTGAAAAGCTGAGGTACGGAGGTGCATGATCCGGGCTGGCAGCAGGCGTTGCTTTTTTCAACCCGAAGGGAGACAAGCCCCCGATTACTCTGAAATACAGTTTCTGGGGAGACGCGGGGGACCCAAACTCCTACGGGGAGAAGCTGGACTGTCTGCCAGTGAGGGTGGCTTGCACGCAGGAATAATTGTTTACAGCACTGGGGCACGGGACTGCTGACAGGGACTCAGAGCCGGCTAACTAGCAGCCATTGCTGTTTGCCACGCCCTAGCCTAGTGACATCCTGAGACCCCGCCCTGCACAACCTACAAACCCACCCAAGCTCTAAGCAGCGGCTTTAGCATAAGAAAGCCCTGCCCTATCGCAGCTTAACCTAGCAAACTTGCAGCCCGGGTCAGACAGCTCCAAAACCTCCAAACCACAAGCAAAGAGGAGAAAACTGTAGCTCTCACTGTAGCTCCCGCTGGGTGGCCTCAGACAGTAGCTGACCTGCACCCCATTGGAGATCCAGAAGCCAGTGTACCTAGTGGTCAGTGTGAGACACCAGATTTCAACTCCTCACATCCATAAGTGACACATTCAAGAGGCAGACTCAGTGAGCACCAAAGCCCCACTGAAACAAGTCCTGCCCCATAAGCGTGTCTTCAGCGCAGCAGTTCTTCCATTATAGACACAGTGAGTGCTCACAGCTAATTGGCCTGGAGGTCAATTCCTCCCAGTGTACCAATGGCAATTAAGGCTTAACTACACCAAGACTTTGCACTCAGCCCACAAAGGGGTGTACCAAGAGCATCCACCTCATGTAATTGAGGAGGCTGAGCTACTGCCCCCTATAGATCACCTACCACACAAAGCTACTCCATCAACACAGGGAAGCAGCCAAAATGTGGAGACAAAGAAACATGTCATGAATGAAAGAAACAGAGGAAAGCAAACTACTGGATGACATAGAGTTCAGAACCACATGTATAAGGTTACTCAAGAATCTTCTTAAAACCGCTGAGAAACTTGATGAGACCTTCAAGGAGCTTAATGAGAATGCCAAAAAAATGGAAAAGGATCAGTCAGAAATGAAGTATACACTGTCTGAAATAAAGAATATACAGAAACTCAACTGTAGATCAACGTACCCCAAGAATCAAACCAAAGATCTGAAATATGTGGAAACAAAAAACATCCAACCAGAAAAACAAGAAGAAAAAAGAATCCAAAAATATGAAGATAGTGTAAGGAGCCTCTGGGACAACTTTAAGCGAACCAACATCCGAATTTTTGGGGTGCCAGAAGAAGGGAGAGAGCAAAATATTGAAAACCTATTAGAAGAAATAATGACAGAAAACTTTCCCTACCTGGTGAAAGAAATAGACTTACAAGTTCAGTAAGCGCACAGAACCCCATACAAGAGGAATCCAAAGAGGACCACACCAAGACACATCATAATTAAAATGCCAAGGGCAAAAGACAAAGAGAGAATATTAAAAGCAGCAAGAGAAAAACAGTTAATTACCTACAAGGGAGTACCCATACGACTGTCAGCTGATTTCTCAACAGAAACTATGCAGGCCAGAAGGGAGTGGCAAGAAATATTCAAAGTGATGAACAGCAAGAACCTACAACCAAGATTACTCTACCCAGCAAAGCTATCATTCAGAGTTGAAGGTCAGATAAAGAGCTTCACAGACAAGAAAAAGCTAAAGGAGTTCATCACCACCAAACCAGGATTACATGAAATGCTGAAGGGTATTCTTTAAGGAGAGGAAGAAGAAGAAAAAGGTAAAGGTAAAAATTATGAACAACAAAATGACATCAAATACATACCTACCAACAAGTGAATCTAAAAATCAAGTGAATAAAAAATCTGAAGAACAGAATGGACTGGTGAATATAATAGAATCAGGGACATAGAAAGGGAGTGGACTGACGATTCTCAGGGGAAGCAAGTGTGAGGGGTGCGGGAAGAGATTGGACAAAAATCTTACTCCTATGGATGAAGACAGTGGCGGGGGGTAAGGGCATGGGGTGGGATGGGGAATCAGGTGGAGGGGAGCTATGGGGGAAAAAAAAGAGGAACACCTGTAATAATCTGAACAATAAAGATTTATTTAAAAAATTATTTTCGTTGCTACTTCATAACTGTAATTTTGCTACTGTTATGAATCATAATATAAATATCTGTGTTTTCTGATGGTTTTAGGCGACCCTGCTAGCGGAGGGCAGGGTCCCCCTTCAGGGGAGGGCAGAGCAGGTCCCTGTCTCCTAGCCACCCTGGGAGCCTGGGTAAAACCTCCTCCTCTACCATTGGCCCAGCTTCGAGAGAGAAGGGCGGGATCCAGGGGATTTGTTAATTGGTGAATAGTCTTTGATTTAAACCATGAACTGAAGGCTCTCATGAAAGAGCAAAATCTACTTCAACTTTATGAATCTAGGTCCACTTCACTCATTTTCTACTTAAGACAAAAAATGGGTTCTAATTATTATTTAATGAATCACTTAAGTAATGCATGAATTATGTTTCATAGAAATAATTCCAGTAGTATTGGATTATGTAGAGAAAAGAGTTTAACTCCTTTTAACTTCCCCCACAAAGACTATTCCTTCTGGAAATACCCACTGTTAAGAGTTTGAGGCACAGATTGCCAGATTTAAAAAAAAATAAATTTACATGTATGTTACTACACACACCCGCACACTCTCATTTATTTTTACACTTATGGAATGATACTATCTTAAACTATACGATACTATACTATACTATACATATTGCTCTGGCTTGCTTTTTCCAATAATGGGAAATGTACATATTTCCATACCAATACATAAGAACTACCTTATTCTTTTTAACTGTTACACATAATATTCATAGTATAGGTGTATCATAATTTACTTGACCATATTTCTGTTAATGGACATTTACACCGAGTCTAATTTTTAGCTTTTATAAATAACACTAGAGGCCCGGTGCGTGAAATTCATGCACTGGAGGCAGCGGGGCATCCCTCAGCCTGGCCTGCACCCTCTCCCAGTCCGGGACCCCTCAGTGGATGTCCGCCTGCCAGCTTAGGCCGATCCCCAGGACCTGCTCACTCCTTACCACTTGTCTCGCTACTCCTTAGTGGCAGGCTTACCGCTCAGCTGCTCCCTAGCGGCACACTCCTTACTACTCAACTGCTCCTTAGTGCTGCTGTGGAGGCAGGAGAGGCTTCTGGCCGAGTGGCACTCCCCCTGTGGGAGTACACTGACCACCAGGGGGCAGCTCCTGTGTTGAGCATCTGCCTCCTGGTGGTCAGTGCATGTCATAGCAACTTGTTGTTCGCTGTTTGGTCACTTTGCATATTAGCCTTTTATTATACAGGATGACACCGAATAGCTTTGTACCTATATTCATGAGCACATGTGTAGTATTCCTTAAGAATAAATTTCTAGAAGTGGAATTGCTGGGTCATAGGCTATTTGTACTTATCATTTTCATAAAAACTGTTAATTTGTTCTCCCACCTATCCAAAACTAAATATTGTCACTCTCTTAAATTTCTGCTATCACATGGGCAAAAGTCAAGTCTTCCTGTTGTTTTCATTACATTTTTTTTTTATCAGAAGTGAGGTTATTGGCCATTTGCCTTCCTCTTTCTACTGTTTACCTGCTCGTGTACTTTACCTTTTTTCTATGGAATTGTTGGATTTTTGATGTATAGGACCACTTTATACTAGTATATTAATTAACCCTCTGTTAGCTACATATATTGCAAGTTATATTCTCCTAGTCTTTCAACTGTGTTTATGGTGGCAATTTTCTTTCAATCTTCTTAGTTTTAGAGAAGGCAGGCTGGCCCTAGCTGGTTCGGCTCAGTGGACAGACCATCGGCCTGTGAACTGAAGATCAAGGGCACATGCTCGGGTTGCTGGCTCAATCCCCAGTAGGGGGCGTGCAGGAAGCAGGTGATCAATGATTTGCTCTCATCATTGATGTTTCTCTCTCTCTCCCTCCTTCTCCCTCCCTCTCTGAAATAAAACAAACAAACAAACAAACAAACAAATGAAGGTAGGCTGATTTTACAGGAAGTAGAGGCAAGATCATATATCTGGAAAGCCTTTAGGCTAGAAGTCAGTTGAACATACAGAGAAACTACAAATACCAAGGAACAAAATGTCTGCAAGCCTGAATTTTCCTACCTTGCACTGCACAATTGCAGCAACTAAATTTAAAAAAATATATATATTTTTTATTGATTTCAGAGAGGAAGGGGGAGAGAGAAAGAGAGATAGAAACATCAATGATGAGAGAGAATCACTGATTGGCTGCACCGAGCCCACAACCTGGGCATGTGCCCTTGACCAGAATTGAACCTGGGACCCTTCAGTCCCCAGGCTGACACTCTATCCACTGAGCCAAACCAGTTAGGGCACAGCAACTAAAATTTTTTAAAAAGGATCTACCCACTCTAATTCAATAACCTGTCTAATGGCACATTAGGTTATATTTCCTTCTATAAACATTTTCTCTCCACTTCCAGGCTCCTGAGCTGAAATAGAATTCATTTTTTCTTGCTCGAAGTCAAAATGGAAATCTTGAACAAGGGGCTGGGTTGGGTGTGGGGCTGGGTGTGGGGAGGTGCCAGCAATCCTGAATTAGATGTGATACCCCTTTGGCTCCACCACAATGAAGGCTATCCTTTGGGAAGTGCCTTATTTAAACCTTTAAAAATCATTATAAGGTCAACAATGTTTATTACAAATAGCTTAGGGTGGCTACACCTTTTATGCAGTGAAAGCAGTCAATCCTTAAAGCTGGGTGCATACCCTTTCCATGTACTAATTCAGACCACTAAGATCCTGGGTTGTAATCTACAGCTGTCATTTTTTCCTATACAGTAGTTCTTAATTTGAGGAAGTGGAAGGCGGGGTCACAGATCCCTTTGAAAAGCTGATGGAAAGTTATGGGTTCTCTCCCCCGAGAAATGAACATAAGCACACACATAAAATACTGCCTAAGAGCCAGGGCACTCAAGGTCATGTGAGGCCATTGGAAAATGCTGGCCTGGTGACCGCAACCAGCTCATGCTAATCTCTAAGCATGCCTTTCTCCACTTTGAGCTTGCTTTGCTCAGTGTTAGGCCTGCTCTAGGGACTCTAGGATGATTCCTAAGTCATTGTCATGACGTGGTTTCATCTGTACCAGTCAGAACTACCCCTCCACCCCTATATTTTTTTTGGAATGGTGAGGATTTACAAGATGTTCATGAGGTCCCACTCAATCACAGCCTCCAGCTGGCAATCCTGTGTTCCTTTCTCAAAATACGGTCAGTCTATGAAGCGAAACTATGCTCTTACGAAGCTGGGCTGCCTATTTTTATCCACCCCATTTTCTGAAATGCCTTGTTGCTCCTTCTCTGATTAGTGTTCTAGTCACACAGGAGACACCCACGGCTCATGGATAAAGACCAATCAAGCCTTTGAAAGACAAACTCAACTGCTTCAATAGTGGAAATGGTTACACTTTACTATGAACATGAGCAGAATAACATCTGTTTAGGAAATTAGTTATGTGACAGCAAAATGCTGAGACTCGGAAAAGATACAAAATTAAAATCCTTGAGCAAGAAAAGATCACCATCAGCTACAATGTCCTTTTTTTGACTCTTAATTAGGCACTGGAGATGGTGAGTCTAGGGAGAAAGACATACAGGGCTGCCATTGCATAATGGTGTACAGTTTGTGTGCAATAGAAACACTCAGCCCAGGGGGTGAATGGGGCTAAAATTTAGCCCCAAGACGATAGCACCTGCTGAATCTGCCTAAAGGGGGCGCCCTTTTCTAATTTTCACAAGGCACCAGAATTTGGCAGTTGGTCCTGAAGACTGCTACCATTCTCTAGTTTAATCTGTTTGTACTGAATCAAACTGCTCTTCCTTGCGATCTAATCTGGTTTGCAGTTCATGCTATCTGCCAGGTGTTCAGAAGCTTTATTAAGCATCAAACCCATCTGGAGGGCTTATTAACACAGATTGCTGGTCTATGCCCCAGTGTACCTGATTCTGTAGGTTTAGGGCAGGGCCTGAGAATCTGAATTTCCAACAAGTAATCAGGGGATGCTGATGTTACTGGTCCAGGGACTTCACTTTGAGAACCAGGCTATGAGCTACAGGCAAGAGTTGATTTGTTTGTTCGTTTTTACTTTAGACCTTGTCCACGTTTACTAATGACAGCCTCCCTGGCTCTGTACAGAGCAAAGAAAAATAAGCAACTTCAGGTACCCAAAACTGAAGGGCTATCCTGGTAGACTTTTGGCTTCGGTACCAGGGACACACCCATTTGCCTGAAAGGCCCACAGTCCCCAGCATTACTGTGAATAAAAGGCTCAAAAGACACTCTGTGGGCAGGGCCATTTCCACCCATTTGACTTGAGGGTCTGCGTCTGTGTAATGAAGGAGCCACTGTTTTGCTGGCAAGCAGCTCAGACGGGGGACGATGCCAGCAGTCACTTACACGAAATGGATGGAGTGGTTCTCAGACCCTTTGCTGGGTGAAAAGGCTTCCTCTTTGGTTAGGGCTAGGATTGTGTATACCAGGGGTAGAGACCTTTCTGGGGAGGACACGGCACCCTGATGGTCTACCTCCACCAACCCAAAAACTGCTTTTCTGCACTCAGATACAGAAAAGGCTTTTTGTCAACAGGCCCCTGGAGTTCTGTCTCCACTGAGCCCATCTGAAGTAGGTGTTCTCTGTGAGGTCTCTAGGACTGGAGACCTCCAGGTTTCTTCGATGTATTTTTCTACCTTTGGGCCCCTGTAATAGTCTGAGATTTTTCTGTTTTGGGATTAAAAGTATTTTAGTCTTCCTTATCCCAGTCAATCCCCATCCTCTACCGTCTAGCAGGTCTCTTACTGGAGGCCCACCCACAATTTTTCCTCTTTCTATATTCATCTCTCCTCAAGCCCTTCCCTGATTGACAGGCTGGCAGTGTTTTGTCCTCTGAACCAGGACCCAGCTGCCCTGTTTGATGCTGAGCTTTCTTAAAAGTCTATGCTGGCATCCTGGCACTACAGAGACATCTACTGATGTGCCCAGTGTCTCCTTGGTCTTCAAAGTGGCAGATATTTGGTCCTTCGGGTCCCCTTCACTTGCCAACCTCCTTATCAGTTTGAGCCTGTTATTCTTTGAATATCCTTTTGATATCCCTCGTGTAGGTGGTAAGGGAACCATAAGCCTGGAGGAATCCAAATTGAGACTTACCAGTTCTTTAATTTTTTTGGGGGGTCTCTGCTTCCTCTAAGAATCTGAGAAAAGCTCCCCAGAAAAATACAATGGGAAGGATTGGTTTAAAGACCAGGGGAAGTGAAAAACCAAGATGGCGGCACAGGTAAGCACCTAAACTGCTGCCTCGCACAATTTCAAAACTACAACTAAAAGACAGAATGGACACCATCCAGAACCACAGGAAGGCTGGCTGAGTGGAAATTCTACAACTAGAAGGAAAGAGAAAGCTCCTGGAGAATTGGAGGAACGGCAAAGGGTTGAGGTACGGCAAAGGGTCTTTGTGCATACAGAGAGGCAGGGCGGCTGAGAGCCTGGCTGACTTTCTCTGGCGGGAGGGGGAAGGAAGCCCCCGACTGCACTGAACCCCAGTTCCGTGCGAAACCCCGTGGACCCAGGCTCATACAGGGGGAGTCTGGACTGTCAGGTAGAGAGAAAGGCACTCGGAGACCCGGGGGAGAGCCGGGGAATCCCGGCGGGCAGGGGTCTGGAAGCGTGCGCACGAGGTTGCACAAAGACTGCAGAGGTTGCCACAGGCTTTCCCTAGCAGAAGGGAGTTGGAAGCTCCTGACTGCACTGAGCCCAGTTCTGACTGCATTGAACCCCAGTTCCAGGCAAGCCCCTGGGGACCCACGCTCTTGCGGGGGGAATCTGGACTCTGTGGCGGAGGCTCGGGAGGCAGGGAAGGCTGTGAGCACACAAGGGCAGGGCTGACAGGAAGCCAAGACTGTCTGCTCCGCCCTGAGACTCCACCCCATCCAAGCTGAACACAGAGGCTTTTGCAATCTGGCAAGTCTAATCCTATAAGGCTGTCTCCAGCACCGAACTTCTCCCAGCATAGACACAGCTGATCCTCACAGCCAACTGGCCTGGAGGTCAATTCCTCCCAGTGACACAAACAACAATCAAGACTTAACTACAACAAGGCTGTACACACAGTCCACAAAGGGGTAAACCAAGAGTGTCCACCTCAGGTAACTGGGAGACCAACTCACTGGGCCATATAGGAAATCTAGCACACAAAGCTACCCTATCAACTCAGGGAAGCAGTGAAAATGCGGCAGCAAAGAAACAGATCACAAATGAAAGAAATGGAGGAAAACAAATGACTGGATATAGAATTCAAAACCACGGTTATAAGGCTTTTCAAGAATATCCTAGAAAAGGCCGATAAATATAATGAGACCCTCGAAGATATGAAAAAGGACCAACTAGAAATTAAACATACACTGACTGAAATAAAAAATATTATACAGAGACCCAACAACAGACTAGAGAAATGCAAGAATCAAGTCAAAGAATTGAAATACAAAGAAGCAAAAAACACTCAACCGAAAAAGCAAAAAGAAAAAAAAATCCAAGAACTTGAAGATAGTGTAAGAAGCCTCTGGGACAACTTCAAGCGTACCAACCTCAGACTCATGGGGGTGCCAGAAGAAGAGAGAGAGCAAGATACTGAAAACCTATTTGAAGAAATAATGACTGAAAACTTCCCCCACCTGGTGAAAGAAATAGACTTACAAGTCCAGGAAGCACACAGAACCCCAAACAAAAGGAATCCAAAGAGCACCACACCAAGACACATCATAATTAAAATGCCAAGAGCAAAAGACAAAGAGAGAATATTAAAAGCAACAAGAGAAAAACAGTTAGTTACCTACAAGGGAGCACCCATACGACTGTCAGCTGATTTCTCAACAGAAACGATGCAGACCAGACGGGAGTGGCAAGAAATCTACAAAGTGATGAATAGCGAGAACCTACAACCAAGATTACTCTACCCAGCAAATCTATCATTCAGAATTGAAGGGCAGATAAAGAGCTTCACAGATAAGAAAAAGCTAAAGGAGTTCACCACTAAACCAGTATTATATGAAATGCTGAAAGGTATTCTTTAAGAAGAGGAGGAAGAAGAAAAAAGTAAAGATAAAAATTATGAACAACAAATACATATCTATTAACAAGTGAACCTAAAAATCAAGTGAATTAAAAACCTGAGGAACAGAATAAACTGGTGAATATAATAGAATCAGGGGCATAGAAAGGGAGTGGACTGATAATTCTCAGGGGGAAAGGGGTATGGGGGAGTGCAGGAAGAGACTGGACAAAAATTGTATACCTATGGATGAGGATAGTTGGGGGAGGTAAGGGCAGAAGGGGTGGGAACCAGGTGGAGGGGAGCTATGGGGGGAAAAAGGAGAAACAGTTGTAATAATCTGAATAAAGATTTATTAAAAAAAATAATAAAAAAATAGAAAAAATTAATTCTTTAAAAAAAAATCAGGGGAAGTAATCACAGGAGACGGTCCCTCCTGCCTCACAAAAGACAACCACAGACAGGTCTCAGGGAGACACACGACCATGAGCTGAGCCAGCCCGTGGACCGCGGGGGGGCAGCATCCTGGGGGTTGTGTTAAGAGAGCGGTGATCTTGCCCTAGCAGGTTTGGCTCAGTGGGTGGAGCGTCGGCCTGTGGACTGATGGGTCCCTGATTCGACTCCGATCAAGGGCACGCACATGCCTGGGTTGCAGGCTGCCAATCAGTGATTCTCTCTCATGATTGATGTTTCTATTCTCTCTCCCTCCCTTCCTCTCTGAAATCAATAATATATATATAAAGAGAGTGGTGATCTTCCAAAAGAATCTCTTCTAGGAAGATGCATTTGTTCTTCAGAAGATGCAGAACTGGGAACAATTGCAAAAAATAAAAGCAAAATATAAAAAGCCCGTGGCCTACAAAAGCATGTTTCTAAAAAAACGTGGCTCAGAAACAGCAAACAACATGACTGACGATCCCTGCCTTTGTCCATTCAGTCCACCCGCCCCTTTCACTTTAAGTTTGATACCTTCTGTTCTGAAGAGGAAGGGAACTGGTGGAACAGTGACAGAAAAGCACCAGAATGCAGCCGAGCTTACACTCAGAACAGAGCCAGGGTGACTTAGGATAAGGCCAAGGAGAAGGGCACCTCATTAGATAATCAGATCTAACCCAAGCCACCAATTGGGTGTGTTTGTTTCTATTTAAAGTCAAGGACATTAGTGTCTGATGACTGATCCTGGGACTGGAGAGGATTCTCGTGGGTAAAATGATAGTGCAGAGGATCTGGGGAGGGTGCTCCATTCATCATTTACTGTAAACCAGCAGAACTTGCTAAACTCTTCCCAAATCATGAAGAAAAAAAAAAAAGGCCAAAAACAATAGCCTTAGGATTAAGGGGATATCTAGGTCTCTGCCCTTGAACCCTTGCCGAATCCTTGTTTTGTGTGAGGGAGTGTTTCTAAGTGATCTGTGAATCAAAGGACGAGTTTCACTTGGTATGACACTTGAGACAGCTTTGATCTTGAAGTCTGTATAAATTAGGATGAGACTGAAACCCATCCCATAGAGAATTAAGGAGTCCGATATGCAAGTCAAGTAAGCAAGCATCAAACATACTGAGTGAGGTCCCACTTCCTCAACAGCTAAATACTGTAGTTATTTTAGATCAAGCTTCTATCATTACATTTTCCCTCATTATGTTCTGTGAACAGTGCTATTCCCAATACAGGAAGCAGTAGCCCTGCCTTTGTTGATGTCTTTCTAGGTAGCGGTTAAAGCCAGATGGACTGAAATCCCAAGTCAATGTGTTATGAAATTGTCCTACAAGTTATTTCGGGGAAGTTGACTTACCATACCATTCATCAACCCATGCAAAAGCCTGTCTATGTCCAATCAGCAGAATATCTCGGACCACCTAAAAAAGGAAAAGAAGAAGGTTGAAGTAATACCATGTTTGATTGAAACTACCTGGAAAATAGATCCTTCCCAGTTTTAGGAATCCTGGCATTATAAATGTCTCCATACCTCTGTTCATATGGAGGACAGTGACAGAAGACATGCACAGGTATTGTACTCGCTCACCCTTGGCCCTTTCCGTGGCGGGCATGTCCTTGGTGTACATTCATGTCCGTCTTACTTGGAAGTCAGGCTGGAGGTGTGTACAAACCAATGAGAACGACTTGGCAGTCACACGGCAATGACTAGAAGGAATCTCCAAGGCTAACCACCTTGAGATTTTTCTCTTTGTTTACCTTCACCTAAAACAGGCTCTACTTTTCAATCTCCAAGGCTAACCACCTTGAGATTTTTCTCTTTGTTTACCTTCACCTAAAACAGGCTCTACTTTAATTTCAAACAGGCTCTTCTACAATTGTAGAGGGTGTGTCTCACTGGTGCCAAGCAGTCAGACATACTAGAAATCAAGAGTTTTTCTGGGCAGTAGGTCACTTCTTAATGAAGAGCACTTAACATTCTTCTCTGATGAAATATCTTAAATATTGGTTCATTTTCTTTAAATAATTGAAGCGCCCTAGCCGGTTTGGCTCAGTGGATAGAGCGTGGGCCTGTGGACCAAAGGGTCCCTGGTTCAATTTTAGTCAAGCGCACATACCTTGATTGCAGGCTCCTCCCCAGTCCGGGCCCTGGTTGGGGCTCGTGCAGGAGGCAACCAATAGATGTGTTTTTCTCGGACTTCCCCCTCTCTCCCACTCTCCCTAAAAATCAGTGGAAAAATATCCTTGGGTGAAGATAAACAAACAAAAAAATAAAGTAAACAAATAAACAAATAAATAATTGAAGGTGTGGTATACAAGAAGCATAAATATCTTTCTGGCTTGACTTTTCATGTAATAGGAACGCGGGCAGGGGAGGAGGGAGCAAGTGCAGTAAACTATTATTGAAAGAAATGAAATAAGACACCCAAAGTAGAACAGAACATAATGGCAATGATAATAAGCTTGTCTTGTTGCCATTATGTGTCACCATCAGAATGAAACTGTTTCTGATGGTGACACATAATGGCAACAGGAGACAAAGAAAAATAATATAGACACAGTTTGTGTGTGAGTAGTCCTATATATGTGCTTTTAACTTATGGTATTATTTTTTTGTCCCCCATAAATACTCCTTAAAAAGTTTCTTGGACACTCACACTCTCCTTCTGACATTCCCTTCTTACTGCTGAACAAATCCAACAATTGTCTAAAACCTCTCATGGAAGGTTTGAGCATGTTTCAGAAAGTGAAGGATTTTAATTTTGGTGAATTTGCAGAAACAAGGGAAGTATTTATCAGAAAGTGTTTATTATTCCAGCCCTCTGGGTAGCTAGTGAGGCTCAAGGAGGAAATGTAATGAAAATAAGAAATTTCGTGAAGCTTAACATACTTGAGTACCGAGTATGTCAAATTCATGGAAATCAAAAAACAGCATCGAGGCATCAGTAAATAGACCCTATTACGTTAAGCACAACACAGCTGTCTGCTTGGAAACAGGAACTCAATAATGTGCTAATAGCTCGCTTTCAAACATTTCTTCCCCTTAACTGTGAAAAGATTCTTAAAAAAAACAAAGGTGTTCAGAGAAAGGCGCCCATGCAAATGCTGGCCTCAGACACTCATTAGCGACTCATGTGCCAGAGCAGGTGTGTGCTGGGCGTTGGTAGCACTTCATTCCATTTGGAAATGGGCAATGGGAATGCCTACGCCAGAGTATAATTCTTACAGGTGTTTTAAAGAAACAGAGTCTCAAAACTAGCCCAAGTCATCTATGAGAAAAGAAACACAATGAGCGCTGTGGTAAAGAAAAAGGGGTGAGGGGATGTTGTAGGCAGTCACAGCCTGAGACAGACACAGAGCAGAGGCTGGAAGATATTCACCTGGGGAGCCCTGTCTTCCTGCTTAATAACTGGGGCACAGCAGGACGACAGGAGGCCCCAGAACTTGATTTCTAGGTGTCTTGCTCGACTCCCTCCTCTGTTGGGCAGAATGGGGTCTGAGGCTCAGCAGATCAGCACCCTTCTCTGTCTCAAATTTGTTCCAGAGTCTGTGATAATCATGAGCCCAAGGTCAGTCTATTCCTTGGACCTAATTTCAAGATTTACAAATTTTTATGGTCAATTGGGTCCCCTATTTTATTGTCAATTGTCTGCCGTAAACAAATCCATCTAAGTAACAAAAAGCTCAGCACATTAAGTTTAAATTCCAACACCTCCAAAAGAATTCCAGAAAGCTTTTTTTTTTAAAAAAAATTATTATTATCAATGTTTAAGAGGAAAAACAAACAGATACTCAGCCTATCTGGAATGCAGAGACAACATGGGTAGTATTTATTTTTATGGAGATGGAAGGAATTACAAAGAGCAGTGTTCAACACTACATTTCCTTTTTTTTTTTTCCACCAGGAGGACAGGGGTCATGTTAGAAACCTCTAAAAAACTTAAATCATTACCAAGGGAATTCCTGCTACAAAATTAATGAGCTGAGCTAAAGTGGGTATAGAATTGAAATTTGTATTTTGAGATTGTTCACAATTCTTTGTTGACAGAATTATATGAGCAGAAATTCTGCAGTGCACCATCTAATGGGACTACTGGGATTTCTTGCTCTGTCTCTTGAGGCGCCTTCTACATTCAGACCGTGCCTCAGGGGTCTACGTTTGCAGGACCTTTAGAGTGAGAATTATCCTTGGGAAGTGCACATGCAGATAAGCCCTGTGCCTCTGCCTGCAACCCAAGTACCAAGTATAAGTTCCTGTGCTTGGAACTAGACAGCCCAATGCCAAAGGGAGAAGCATGTGGCGTTTTTAACTTTTTTTTAAAATTATTTTTCAATTACAGTTTGCATTCAACATTATTTTGTACTAGTTTCAGGTATACAGCCTAGTGGTTAGACAATCATAAGCTTTACAAAGTGATCCCCCTGATATTTTCAGTACTCACTTGGCATCATACATGGTCATTACACTATTGCTGCCTATATCCCCATGCTGTACTTTACATCCCCATGACTATTTTGTTAACTACCAATTTGTACTTCTTAATCCCTTTCATCCAGCCTTACCACCCTCCCGATCTCTGTGTCTCTAAGTCTGTTTTTATTTTGTTTGTTTATTTTGTTCTTTAGATTCCACATATGAATGAAAACATATGGTATTTGTCTTTCTCTGTCTGGCTTAGTTTGTTTAGCTCCACACCCTCTAAGTCCATCCATGCTGTCGCAAATGTAAGATTTCATTCTTTTTTATGGCTAAGTCATATTCCACTGTTTATGTCGGTGCCACAGCTTTTTTATCCTCTTGTCTATCGATGGGACTTGGGTTGCTTCCATATAGAAGAAGTGTTTTGAATGTCCAACTTCCTGAATACACTCACACAAAAGATATGGTGGTACAGGATAGGAGAAGGTGTAAAACATCTATTAGTGGAGGAAAATTAAACCTGAATGTAAAATGTCTGTTCATAAAAACAGGGTTGCCTAGATGCAGTTACCTGGTGTTGGCTCAGCGTCTGTGCATCTGTCGTATATCACTCACTCCAGCTTACCATAAAGACAGGTACGTGCTCCAAGGCTCAGGAACTGCACTTTGTTCACTTACCTTGTGTACAAATTGTTCCACTCTGGTCTGCAGCCCCCAGACCTCAAACTTCACAGTCACCAGCTTGTAGGAGCACATGATGGGCTGATGACTATCTCTCCAGCCTTCCCGTAACTGTCCCCGTCCTGTCTTCTCTGACTTGAAGTGTTTAGGATCCTGGAAAAAATATACCAAAGAAATGGTAACTTGGAAGTGAAGCCAAGTGAAAGAAGCTTTTCACCAAAGGCCACACTATAGAATTCCATTTATATGAAATATCCAGAATAGGCAAATCTATGGAGAAAGAAAGAAGATTAGTGGCTAGGGTATCGGTAGAGTACAGGGAATGGCTGCTATGGGGACATAGTTTCTTTTGGGGGTGATAAAAATGTCCTAAAATTAGATTTAAGGGGATGGCTCAAAACTCTGTGAGTGTGCTAAAAACCACTGAACTGAACACTTTAAATGGGTGAACCCTCTGGTGTGTAAATTATCTATATATATAAAAGCCTAAGTGACCATTACGATGGAACGACCAGTTGCTATGACATGCAGTGACCACCAGGGGGCAGACACTCAATGCAGGAGCTGCCCCCAGCCTGCAGGCCCTGATTGCTGATGGGGCCTGCTGGCCACCCTTCTGGTCCCTCCCCTCCACTGGCAGGCCCTGATCACCTGATTGGGGCTGGGCCCCAGACTGGGATAGAAAACCAGGTGTGGGTAATGGCAGATGCAGGTGGTGAGGGAAGGAGGAGGGGGAAGCGGGGAACCTGATTGGCCCTTGATTGGCCAGGCCTAGGGACCCCACCCATGCACGAATTTCGTGCACCAGGCCTCTAGTATATCAATAAAACTGGGAGAGATACATAAATTCAAAAAATCCTCAGTAGGATTTTTCAGTGTGTGCTCCGCCCTGGGTTTGCTGACATCCCTGCATAAATTAATATTATAATAGTCATCATCCCAAGCCCCTGTTTACTAAGTGTACACTGTGGGCATAGTATAGAAGCAGGTATCACACATGCTCCCCGCTGACCTGATTTCTTTGTCCTGAGGGTGTGAAGGGCATCGGCTGTGTGTGGTCACAGAAAACTTCCCTCCACACAGAGAACAAACTGAGCTCTATTTGGACACCTCTGTTCCCTGACCTCCTGCTAGGGTCCCTCCTAATTTGCATCAGTTGCAGGAAAGTGGTGGGCCTGGGGGCAGAAAGGGACCAGAGTGGGGCAAATATATAATTAATGGAATACAAAATTTATAAAAGGGGTTCCAGAAGTGGGGGAGGAAAGAGAGCGGACAGTAGGTATCCCAGCGAAGTAAGTGCTTCTGTGAAGGGAGGGCGTGGGGATCTTGAGAATGGGTAGCATTTTTGAATCTTCGGTACCAACGTTGCCATGCTGTGTTTTTATTACCCGAACCAACCCAGAAACTGGCACTGAAATGATATGCACAGGCCCCGAATGATAGGCCCACGGAAAGGCATAAGCACAGGGTCTGGCCCGTAGCAAGCACTCCTTCATGTAAACCATGATTGCACCCCTCCAAGACAGTCATCGAAGACTTAGAGTAAAGTATCCAACCCTACAGTCCAGGGCAGAGACAGCAAAAAGCACCTGCAGTTTGCAGTAAAACATTTGATGTTTAAGGCCATGGAACGAATTCCTGCCTGCCTGCGTTCCTATGCCACATAAAGCCATTAAGAATAAAAAGAGAACAATAGAGCAAGAGATGTATCAACAGGGAGACTATGGTAGACAATCTCCAAACATGGTGGCTATCAATTCCTTCCCGCACCGTGCACGCACGCTGTTCCTGTCGCCAGCATGCTGTTCCTGTCACCAACAGCTGCCCCACCATGGAACCTAGACTGGCCTTTGACTTGCTTTGACTAATGCAATGTGTCCGAAGAGACACTGTGTCAGTTCAGGTCACACTAATGTATGTTTCGGACTTAAGAATAAAGCAAGACTCTGCAGTATCACACAGGAACACTGGTGGATTGAATTTCCAAAGCAGCAAAGAATTGAGGGGCCCCACAGCAAATTTCATTTCTGAGTAAGGTGGGAAAGGTTCTGCCTGCACAGTGTGAATTAGGTAGATGCTGAAATCCGGGTGAGGCTCCTGATCACACCACAAAATTACGAAATTTTATTAGGATATTGCCAAATAAGGTTTTAGGAAAAGGCCAGATGGTAATAAGAAGTGCACAGTATTTTTAGAATAGGATTTTTAAGGTGGATGTGATCATTTGGTTTCATGTCCCTGATTTTATAGATAAGGATGCCAAGGCCTGAGAGAAATGAAATCATTTTAAGCTGGTGACAGGTCGGGGACTAGAACCCCAGACTCCCCTAGTTCTAGCCCAATGTTCTTTCCACTACATTTACTTTTAATACTAAACAGGGAAAGGGTGTTTTTGTTACAGCCAGATGCAAAGAAGCAATGCACACTTGGGCTTTTTATGGCAACAGTGGGCTGATTTTTTGCAAGTCTGGAGTCATATCTATAGCTGCTGATTTCATCTAGGAAATCTCAGATGTGGCTACAATAAGGAATTCATGTCCAAAGAGCTGGAGGGAGGTAATGGAGAGGACACCAGAGGGCTCCTTTAATGAAAATTCAAGATCAGACATGAACATCCAATTGGATGCCTTTGAATGAAGATGAGAGAAAAACATAACCTGAAATATTCTGATTTCCAACTTTTCTCCCGTTTCCCGTTCAGAGCCCATTGCCTCCAACCCTCATGCCCTCACGCCAATACCCATTCCTCCTGGAATCATTCTCAACTCTCATTTTAGTTTGTGGACGTAAATATGTAAATTGTCCATTTACACACCAACTTACCTTTCTTTACAACCTTTAAACATTTTGTATTTTTTAAATTTCTGATCTGTGTTTCTATAGCTACTACGATATCTTGGTCCTGATTCAAACTCTGTTATATCACTCTTTTTTTTTTTTTTATTGAGAGGAAGGGGGAGGGAGGGGGAGAGAGAGAGAGAGAGAGAGAGAGAGAAACATCAATGATGCTTGGCCGGCATGGCTTAGTGGTTGAGCATCCACCTATGAACCAGGAGTTTATGGTTCAGTTCCTGGTCAGGGCACATGCCCAGGTTGTGGGCTTGATCCCCAGTGTGGGATGTATAGAAGGTAGCTGATCAATGACTCTCTCTCATTATTGATGCTTCTTTTGAAAAAAATTTTTTTATTGATTTCAGAGAAGAAGGAGGAGAGAGAGAGAAACATCCAACTGTTGCCTCCCGTGTGTCCCAACTGGGAATCAAACCCACAACGCTTTCTGTATATGGACAATGTTCCAACCAACTGAGCCATACCAGCCGGGCACCCAGGTTTCCTTCTTTTAAAACAAGGTTTATAGACCTCCACCTTGACCTCTGAAGCTACAAATACCCTGGACCTTCCCACACTTGGATTTCAGGGTTTGGCCTATTTTAAAAGGACATAAAGTTTGACTTCAGTGTGATGGAGAGCTTACACATCTTGGACCTCCTGGATCTCAACCCAGTGCAACCAGAAAATACCGTGCAAGCTCTCTGTAGTGGGTTGCAGGTACACCCCTCTTTCCCCACAAAGACATGTCCTAGTCCTCATCGCCAGTAACTACGGATGTGATCTCATTTGGGGGAAAAAAAGTCTTTGCAGATGTAATAAAGCTAAAGATCTCCAAATGAGATTGTCCTAGATGAAGAGGGTGGGCTCTATGTCTAATAACAAGTGTCCCTGTAAGAAACAGAAATGGAGAAGACAAGAGGCACATGCTGTGGGAGGCAGAGATGGAAGGCGTATAGCCACAAACCAAGGAGCCACCAGAAGCTGGAAGAGGCAAGAAAGGGTTCTTCTCTAGAGCCTCGCCTTGATTTCGGGCTCTGGCCTCAGAGCTGGGAGAGAAACCCCTGGGGACGAGGCGCAAGGCTAACCTCACCCCCCTGCTTCCGATGTAACTGGTCTTGGTGGGTCTGGGCATCTAGCTCCCCACGTGAACTGAAGGCACCGCCAAGGTCAAGCCACTGCTCCCAGAGACAATGTCCTCTCAGGGCTGCCTGACTCCAGGCCTGGGCTCCCATTCTTCACCTTGCGGACAGGAGAGTCCCCTCTGAAGTTCGGGCACCGTCTGTCAGAGGAGAGGAATTCTCGTCATCTGCAGGGTGGTGTCAGTGCCGGCTCCCTCGTGGGGTTGTTGCGGGGCTTCAACTGGATAATGTAGGCAACGCCCCCCCCCCCCCGCCCCCATCCAGCACCCAATGGATGGCGTGTGATAGGCAGGAGACACCCGAGAGAGATAAGAAACATCCTCGAGAGAGACTGTAATGCAATTTCCTCAGATCTTATTAAGTTCCTCGAAAGAAGGCAGCAGGACTATCCGAAGAGCTGCAGGACGATTATTACTCTGCTGTTATCCTGGGGTCCAGTGGACAGGAAAACGCTAGTAAGTGCAGCAGAAATAGGCCTCCCTGCCACCATCATGCCGGTGTCCTGGCACCAGCGAAAGGCTGGTGGGCGCTCCGGGAGCTGTCACCTGCCAGTCCATAGGACGGTGGTGGAAGAAACCCCAGAGAAGGGCTTTTGCTTGTTGGATGCTACGGCGAGGCTTCAGGCCAAGGACAAGGGATAATCTCCAGTGTCAGGACCGATTCCTTTCTCTGTCTCCTGTTTCAGCGGCAGGTTCCAAGACGACAAAGCACACTGCCCCGCGGCAGGCTGCTGCCTTCGCGAGCGAAGCCCCCCATTTCACGGGGGCTCCGCAACCACGTGGTCGCACTTGCAGGAGCCAAGCTGGGAGCGAGCCTGGTGGGAACAACAGCCCGATGGGTCTGTCTGGAAGCCGGACAGAGTTTGAGCATCTCAGGGGTTTCTTAAGAGCTTTCCTCTCGAGGAGAGTGGAGCGCTACACACACAGGTGCAGTCTTTTCCTTCCAGCAACCTTCCAAGCGAAGGTGGGCTCTTTCCCCTGTAGGAGACCACGGTATTAGATTGCGAGGGCTGCAGTAAAAGTATCACCAATTGGGCGTCTTAAACAACAGAAATTGACTGTCGCATCAGCCTGGCGGTTCAAGGTCGGAGATCAAGGTGAGGGCAGGGCCGGTGCCCTCGGAGGGCTGTAAATAATTTGTTCCACGCCCCGCAGCTGGCTTCTTGGTTCGGGTGGCTTGGGTTGCCAGCAGTTTTGGTATTCCTTGGCTTATAGATGCACACCTGTCACATGGCGTTCTCCCTGTAGGTCTTCCCGTTGTCTTCCGTCCCTGTCTAGCTCTGATCCTACATGTCCCCCTTTTATAAGGATACCAGTCATACGAGATAAAGGCCCTCTCCCCCTCATTTAACTCAACCCCCTCTGTAAAGGCCCACTTTCCAGATAAGCTCACTCTCAGGTTAGGAGGTTAGGACTTCCACAACTGCTCTCTTGGTTGTGGGGCACTGCACCCCCCACTCCTCAGTTGCAGCTGGTCCCGGGGTGATGTGGAATTCTCTGAATGTAATGTTCTTGCCGGGAACCCTCTGCCCAGCAGCCAGCTGGCTGGGAGGTGCCAGGCTGCAGTTTTCCTGGCCCGGCTTCTAAATTCATCCACAGAGAGAGCTCCGGCTCACGTCCCGCCGCAACTCCCCAGGCTTGGCAGATGGCACGCTGGACCTCTGCGGTCAAAGCCCATCTGCACGGAGGAAGGTGAGCTGGTGCCAGGACTGTCATCCTGTGGCCAGATGGACCTCACTGGCCACCCTTCTGCGCGAGGACATCCTCCATAGAAGGCTTCCTCTCCACAAGGGCAGGCACACCTCCTGGCCTCCTCCACCTCGCGCTTGGACAAAGCAGAAAAGGTGACACTAGGCTTCTTCCTTAGGGCCACCCAAGGGACAGAGCCCAGGGGACACTGTCCCGTGTTGGTTAGAATCAGTCTCACACCTGGGAGGTGTTCGGAGAAGCCCCAGGAGATCCTGGAATGCGGCTGGAGCATGGCTTCTGTCTCAGAGGCGATTTTATTAGCCGACTTTCACTGAGATGTTAAGTCTCCGTGATTAATTATGCTTTCAATTTGAACCACATAGGACCCTGTCCAACAGGGACTTGCCCTGTTAATTGAATCTAGAAGTTTTTGATAAATGTTAAATGAAAAAGGGCTAAGCAGCAACAGGGTAGGAATAGCTACATTATGGAACTGTAATGCTCAGCTCTAAAATAGGGATGAACTATTAACAGATATCAGATTTTTTTCTCTTGCATTCTGGAGTTTTTCTTGAAGACTCCAAGGTGTTATAGATATTGTTTTCTCATATCCCATCCAAAGGATGGCTATTTAAAACTGGTAAAATTTAGTCCCGACTTTAGACCAAGATTTCTTTTTTTTTTTTTAATGTTTTCTTCTGAAAGTTTTTTTTTACCTTTTTTTTTATTGTTTTAAGTATTACAAATAGTAGTACATATGTCTCCTTTTTTTCCCCCATTGATCTCCCCCTGACCTCCCCTACCCCCCAGTACATGCCTTCACCTGCCCACCCTCCCCCCCGCCCCAGTGTCTTATATCCATTGGTTGTGCTTATATGCATGCGTACAAGTCCTTCAGTTGGTTTCTTACAGCCCCCCTCGCCCAACCTCCCCTGTCTTCCCACTGTAGTTTGACAGTCTGTTCAATGCTTCTTTGCCTCTGTATCTTTTTCCCACCATTTCTTTCCTTTAAAAAGTTTTGCCTTTGCAGACTAGAAATAAACGTATAATAACAAAACAAGATAAAACAAAAAAAATGTTTGAGTCCCAATTTCAATGTCCAACAGTTCTGAGTCCCCGTTTAATGTCTAACAGTTCCTTATGTGTACATGTCAGCAATGATATCTGGATGGTGGGCACATGTTGGCAATGCAGGTCCGACCCTCTCTGGTTTGGTCCTAGGCAACCTGCAGCGGTGCACAGCTGCTGACTGCTCACGTTTGAATTCTAAAAGGGATACACATAAAAATCAAGCAGCTTTCAAAGAAGCTAATCCCATTCTCTGGTTTCCCTTCAAAGAAGCTAGTCCCAATAGACTACTTACTACAGGATCCCATTCATAGGAAATGTCCAGAACAGAAAAATCAACAGAGACTGAAAAATCAGTGGTTGTGCAGGGCTGGGGTGAGGTGGCTTGTGGGGAAAAGAGCAGGAGGGAAGAGGGGTGATAGTGAAAGTGTTCAGCGTTTCTTTTAGGGGTGATGGATATGTTTTAAATCTGATGGTGGTGATGGTTGTGCACATCTGTGAATATATTAAAATCCATTGAATTCTACACTTCAAATGGGTAAATGGTATGGTATGTGAACTATCCTATATAATAAAAGGCTAATATGTAAATTGTCCCCTCGACAGGGAGTTTGACCGGGAGTTCAACCAGGGGGCCAGCCGGACCCCACCTGTGCACGAATTTGTGCACCGGGCCTCTAGTATCTCAATAATGTTGTTTAAAAAAAAACAAACAGAACTTAAGAGCTTTCAGAGTGTGCTTGAGAATTGGCCCAAAACTTTACTTAAAAGGTCAACTGCTCTGCATCAGATAAAAATACAAACTAACAAACAAACAAAAAAACCCTAAATGCAAACTATAGCCTGAAGCAGCCAATTCTTTTCTTTTTAAAATATACTTTGTTGATTTTCCACAGAGAGGAAGGGAGAGGTAGAGAGAATTAGAAACAGTGATGAGAGAGAAACATCAATCAGCTGCCTCCTGCACAACCCCACTGGGGATGTACTCACAACTAAGGTACATGCCCTTGACCGGAATCAAACCTGGGACTCTTGAGTCCACAGGCCGACGCTCTGTCCACTGAGCCAAACCAGTTAGGGCTAAAGCAACCAATTCTTGCTTTGCTAGCAGTTAATACCTAAAGTGCTGTTTTCCTAAGCACCACCTCTTGGCACCAGAGTGCACCACAAACATCAGTGACTTGGGCTACTGCCGCAGCACCTCTCTTGGGGAGCTTGATGCGTAAGCGCATCTGACAAGTAGACAGGCAGACAGAAAGGTGGCTGGGGGGGGGGGAGGGGTTTGCTTTGGCATGGGTTCTGAGCCCTTCTCAGTTATAATTCAGTGCCAGAAAGACTCACAACTCTGTACTTAGGGAAGAGGGAGCATGAGAATGGAAAATTTGAGCACATTCCACAGAATAATTTAATAGTCGGAGGTGTTCTGTTTATTTTTTTAAATTCTCACCCGAGGATATTTCCCCCATTGATTTTCTAGACAGAGTAGAAGGGAGGGAGAGGGGGAGAGAAACATCGATGTGAGAGAGACACATCAATTGGTTGCCTCTTGCACACACCCTTATCAGGGCTGGGGAACCTGCAACTGAGGTATGTGCCCTTGACCGGGAATCGAACCTGAGACCTGTAGGCTGACACTCTAACCACTGAGCAAAACCAGCCAAGGCAATAGTTGTAGGTCTTGACCTCTGAGGGTGACCACTGTTGATGGCTTTCAGAGACTAGGGAGAATATTAAGTCGAGAGAACCCTAAGAGAGGTGATCAGAAGACAGTGATGGTAGGGACAAGTCATCATACTAGCTTAGTAAATGATTGCTGTGTTCCAGAGCCTGTGTTGGGAACCCCAGTCTATTAGAAGTGTGGGTGGTTGAACTTGTGACTGCCATCAACAGTGGGAATGGACGGTCTTGTGGGACCAAGCCCTTTAACTCGGGGATCTGATGCTGTCTCTAGGTAGGCAGTGTCAGAATGAAATTGTTGGACAGCCAGCTTGGTGCCGGTCAATTGGGGGTTCAGATGTTATCAGAGAAAACACCCCAGAATTCTCCTCACAACAAACCTATAAAGTACATGACTATCTTCTTCTTCTTTTTAAATAATGCCCGAGGGAATGCTCCATCCTATTCCCAGACTCACTCCCTTCCTCAGCCCCTGCCATGGACATCTTCCATAAGCCCCTTCTTCAGAAGACTTCAGATGGGCCACCTTGCAGGCTTGCGGGATAGCAGCACAGAGGGCGGGCCTGCGATTTCCCAGCTCAGCAAATAGTCAGCTCTTGTGCAACTTACAGACAGCCCAATTGCTATAATTGATTCTCTTTAAATACTTCCCTCACATGGCTTTGGGGTTAGGCAAGAAGGATATTCCCAATGTCTCTGAGCATGTCCCTCCCCTGTCTCTAAATAAAGACCAGTAAATGGAAGAGATGAATGCGGGGAGCCAATGGGGAAGGGCCATCTGGGCCATCTGGGTTGGCCCTGGGAACACCTGGCCTGAGCAGACTAGCAGCTGCCTGTGGGACATGGAGCCCTAACTCCTTTGTCCCCAGCTTTGGGCCTGGTTCCCATTCCAGAGCAACTTGAGATGGCTCCCTAACATCCTGTTATGTAATGCTAACCTGTTCCTCTCAGCAGTGACAGACATGACTGTATTTTTAAGATAATCTCAAAACCAGCAAGGTCATTCAAGGGCGCACTGGAAGGGTCCCTGCCTCATGGAGTGTGACAGTGAGAGGCACTAGCTCTTCTAATAGCCAGTGAGCTTATTCCCGCCTCCCCACCGCAACACACACACACACACACAAAGGAGGCTGCCAGGACCTGGCGCGGTGCGGCAGCCTCTGAACCGGGGCTGCCCCTGTGGGTTGTCCTGCTCACTCTGACCGTAGCATGCGGTTTGCACACAGGCTAGGAAGCATTAACAGCCCAGGTCCAACCTGAAGTTATACAATCTGGCCCCCAGGTAGCCTGAGTCTATTAAACCAGAAGCTGATAATAGGTTAACAAATATTCTTGATGAGTTGCAACATGGCAACAGAGATCAGCATGGGATTAGCTGTCCCTAAAGCTAGCTTACTCCTCACGTACTGTATTATTTTGGGAAACCTGGACCTCCAACTTGTTGAACAGAGATGGTCAATAAGCCAAAACACCTGTGATTTGAAGGCAATCAGGGATTTCCATTTTTAAAGTGGAACAGATTTCAAATTTATTTTAGCTTTAGAACAATTTTGTTTTTGCTAAATATGATATGATTTGGAATCCCAATATATAAAGCAGGTAAAGTGAGACCTGGTCTGCCTGATCTGGGATCAGGGATTGAGCTTGCAACCAAGGTATGTGCCCTTGACTGGGAATTGAACTCACGACCCTTTGGTCCACTGAGCCAAATCTGCCAGGGTTCTCCTTAGCTGTAAAGTGGAGACAATATCTATTCTCTGGGGTTGTTAGGATTAAATGACATAACTGAATAAAACAACTTAGCAACTCAAAAGTTAGTTCACGTCCCTCTAAAGCGAGGTTTAACAATTCTGTAAGCAATCTGTTGAAATTTCTAAGGCCCAAGTTGATGAGCTAGTTGTTGTATGTCTTTCTTTGGGCCCCTTAACAATAACAGAGGAAGACAAGTGACTTATTACCACCTATTCCTTCCTGGATATTTTTGGAGCCAAAGCTGAATAGCTACACCTGGAGTCCTAATAAATAGAAAAAGTGGAAGAGAGAATCACTGGGTCAGGTCTTATTTTTCAAGGGGAAAAAACACCACTTCCATCTGCACAGAGGCATAGTGGAGACTCTTGGAGTGCCAGCTGGGAAGGGCTTGGAGAAGATGAAGCCTGAGCACTTGGTGGATACTGATTCCAGTGTCTGATTGGAGGAAATAAACTTAGATGGTTGTTCCAAAGCCAGCACCCAACTTAGAAGCAATTTAGAAACTGCTCAGCAAACTGTACAAACTTATATTGTTATTAATGCCACTGGCTGGCAAGAAAGGCCCGGGATGTGACTCCACAAATGGTATCAGACCCCCAACAGCAGGAATGATTTCAAAGGCACTGACCCCTCCCTCATAGGGGAACAGGCATTCTTCCAGGCTATTTCTAACCAGCCTCCATGGCTCAGTGATTGAGCACTGACCTATGAACCAGGAGATCACAGTTTGATTCCCGGTCAGGGCACATGCCTGGGTTGTAGGCTGGATCCCCAGGGTGGGGCGTGCAGGAGGCAGCTGATCAATGATTCTCTTTCATTATTGATGTTTCTATCTCTCCCTTCCTCTCTGAAATCAATAAAAAAAATACATTTAAAAAAGATTGCTATTTCCTTTTCCTTCCACAAAATTGAAATAACAATACAATGGTTTTTAAAACTCAAACACAGATACAGACCTCCCTTAGGCACAGCTGCCCTACCTTGAATGAATAATAGCTGTAAAAAAATACCGCTTCCCTGGGCGCTAAGCAGATGGGCCTTCTGATCCCAGGGGTTGGTCATCTCTGACCAGGAGCTCCTTCCCGATAGGCCAGTCAAAACAGATCATTTGCCACGTGTGGCATGACAAGGAAAAAAAAAGGGGGGGGGGTGTCCCTCTGCTCTGAGGCTATTTCCCCAAACCCGGCGCATTTATACAGAGATCCCTAGGTCCCACTTTACCGCATTTGGTTTGGTAGGTCTAGGGTGGGGCCCAGGTACCTGCATTTCTTTAAAGCTCCCAAGGAGATTCTAATCTGATTTGGGAACTCAGTCCAAAAGGGCCAAGAAATCCTGATGTTTTAATCGAATCAGACTAAGTCTAGCAGAGGCTGATGGAGCTGCCCCACGTCCTGGGCAAGCTGTGGAGTGGTTTCCTTGAAAGGTCAGAGGGAGGTGCTCCATGAAATAGAATTAAAGCCCTTGGGGAAGTGCACTTCTCACTGAAAACCTTGGGCCCTTTGGCTCCTGCTCCCTTCTTTTAAAATCTTAACTTTTATTCTTCTAAAATATACCTGGTAAGGCTCAAGGTGGACAGATGATAAAATGCCATAGCTGCCTTGGGTAATATCGGGATCCAGTACTGCCCAAGGTTGGCACACAAACAGTAAAAGTAACTTCTAAGGTTTCTTAGAAGTGAAGTCAGAGACACATGGCCTTCTGAATTCAGGTCAAACAGTAACCCAGTAACCAGTAATAACAACCCCTTTTAAGAAAACTCCACTCCTCAGCAGTTCAAATGGCTCTATTTTCTGAAGGATCTGGTATCTGCACAGGATTCTGTGATCTTGAGAAGTGGAATGATTAGAACCAACCTTCTGTTTCTCTTCTCCATTTGTGCCAACAAGTCAAAAGCAACCTACAAACAAATTCCCATAGCCTCTCTCCAAAGACGTAGGGTTGGTACTGAGCAAGCAGCCCAACAACACACCTGCAGATCTCCACGATAGAGTCAAAGTGTGGAGAAGGGAGAAGGCCTATGATATACCGGGACTGTGCTAGTCATTTTAATGCCCTGCTTTGCCTATCACATCATCTCATTGCATCTCACCTCATCTTTACACTCATCCATTCATTGGAAGGGAGAAAGAGATTAAAAATACAGAGATGGGGAGTGATGAAGTGAGATGGCTATGATGACCTGGGAGACTTCCCGAAGCCAAGGCCCCTGGTTACCTGGGGTCATCTGCACATGGAAAGTATGAGCTGAGAATCCCCACCCATAGGTTCTAGAGGTGACTTCTTAGGCAGACCCCCTCCCCCCACCCTCACACCCCCAACAACAAGCCGATTGCTTCTCTCTTCCATGGATGCTTTGCTTGGCTGAATCCTTCCTTATGGGACATGGAACCATTTCCCCAAGGACTCCTTCTATTGAGAAACTTCACTCCTGGCAGGGACTTCGAATCTCTGGTTTTGACCTGGTATTTAGGAATTCATTTGCCTCAATTTTGTTTGACCTACTTGGCCTGGCATTTCACTATTAAATCCAATTGATAAGCTCTGCAATTGCTATTCTGGGCACTAAGCTCTGGGGGAACCTCATTCATACAGATTACAGCAGCAGTTAATCATTTCTTCTCCCCTTGAAAAATTAAAAACAAAACCTTTTCCCTAGGATGGAGTTGGGCTCTATTGTTTTCCTAGTAAAAATTAGCTTTGCTGCCCAGCCAGTGTGGCTGAGTAGTTGAGCATTGACCTATGAACCAGGAGGCCAGGGTTCAATTTCTGGTCAGGGCACAAGCCCGGTTGCAGGCTCGATCCCCAGTAGGGCGAATGCAGGAGGCAGCCAGTTGATGATTCTCCCTCATCACTGATGTGTCTGTCTCTCTCTCTCCCTCTCCCTCCCTTCCTCTCTGAAATCAATTAAAAAATATCTTTAAAAAAATCGGCTTGGCTTAAAACATTCTAGCAGGCTCCACATTATCAGGTCAAAAGAACAGCAGTGGTTTTAAAAACCAGCCCTGGACATGGTGCTTTGGTAAGACTTGGTGGCCCAGCTTTCTTGTATTTGGAAGAAACGATATCTGAGAGAGATCACCTATTTGTTCCTTGAGAAGTGAGAGGCCCATCATTACTTTAAAAATGATGTAGCCAGGGTTGCTGAGGGCTGGACCACTGTTCCATGTCCTTTTCTTAAAAAAAAAAATACATATTTTTGTTGATTTCAGAGAGGAAGGGAGAGGGAGAGCTAGAAACATCAATAATGAGAGAGAATCATTGATCGGTTGCCTCCTGCACACCTCTTACTGGTGATCGAGCACGCAACCCAGGCATGTGCCCTTGACTGGAATCGAACCTGGGACCCTTCAGTCCCCTGGCCAATGCTGTCCACTGAGCAAAACTGGTTAGGGCTGTTCTATGTCCTCTTATTTCCAAAGGCTTCTTTACATTAACAAAATAATTGCTGTAAAGATGGCCGAAGGCGATTTATTCACAAAAAGGGTAGTAGAAGAGGGACAGAAGTAGGCTGATGGATAGGAGGGTCCAGGAGCCTCCCTTAGAACCCCCCTCCCCAAAAGTCAGCCTTTCTAGTGAGGTCACAAATGGAGTCCTCTTGCATCATGGCTGGTGACCCTGCTTTGAAAGTCCTCCACTACTTGCAGAATAAACTCCCAGTTCCTTGGCTTGACGTTCAAGGATCTTCTGTCTCAATCAGACAGATCCTTGAATATGCACTGGGCCTCCCACCGTGGTCACTGTCTCTTCCCTCACTTACTACATTGACGTTTGCATTTCTCTCACCCTCGAAATTCAGTGTGGGTCAGAGGGTAACTTCACATAGCTGTGAACGGGAGCAGCCTGGATAAAGTCCTCCTGGCTGACTCAACAACTTCACTTTTAGAATCTATTCTACAGAAACATTAGAACAATGCCCAAAGGATGTCACATGAGGATGTTTCCTGCAGTACTATAAGAGCCAAAGAATGGACACAGCCTAAATGTCCTCTAAGCGGGGAAAGGCATAAATAGGACATAACCGTAAGATGGCACAATCTACAGCCATTACCAACCCTGCCAGACAGATGTGTGCTTCCACAGGATGGCAAGCTCCTAGTGCCCGTGAAAAGTTTTTTTTTCCTCAAATAATGTTATTTATGCACCATGTTTAGGTATAAACACCAACTTTAGCAACAGCTATTTCTGATGAGGCACCACAGGACAATTGTTTTCCCATGTTATTTATATCATGTTGGAACTTTGTTTTTACGAGGATCAGGTATTACTTGGTGAACAGATGAACAATAAAGATAAACACATTTTGAAAGCCCAGCTCCGGTTCCACCACTTCTAGCAAGCCTGCCCTGACCACTGCTGTTGATGGAGCTGTCCCCTCCCTGAACTCGCTGGATGATGGTCAGGCAGAGGGTATGAATCTCACGAGGGCCTTTCTCCTGCTGCCTCAGGCTGTGCTGTCATTACCTTCTCCTCCCAACCAGATCAGAAGCTTCTTAAAGGTGAGGGTGTCCTACTTTTCATTTCACCCCACAGGCTGTCCCCACCCAGTGCTGCACTGCATTTGCACAAGGGACAGTTCTTGCAGGTCAGAGAATAGCAGCATCTCCCTCTAGCCTTCCTGGATCAAGCCCTCATGGCTGAATGGACTCATGCTCCCACACTGAGGAAGCCACTGGAATACCATCTAAGCCTCCCACTGGGCCGGAGACCCGTTCCCTTCTCAGTACCATCAATCTGGATAGATGCACCGTATGATGCCCAACGTGTAAGGGGAGATGGAGAGAGAAAAGCCAGTTTCCCAGGTGCCCACCCAGGCTCCCCATTTGCAATGACATGGCAGCTACAATGCTGCCTTCCTCTTGGGGACACAAAAGTTGGGGTGTGGGGGCAACAGACCCCTTGGGAAATGGCTCCTGCATACTGCAGCCAGTCCTCCTGGTATCTAAGAGGGCCCAGCCCCAGGAACTTGGAACCCGTCACAAACAGCTGTGCTGCTCTCAGAGAGAAACAGATGGACGGAGGGAAAAGGGGGAAAAAATGACAATTACAACACAACAAACTGAACTCGACAATGTACCCTAGCAGGAGGCAGCTGTGCTAAATCTGGCTGTTGGGAGATAAATGAAAATTCTACTACTGTCAATCGCCAGGATGCGGACCAAAATGAAAACATTTTTAATCGGAGGGAGCCGAGTAGTTTGGGCGAAGCACTCTGTACTGAAGGGTATGGCTAAGTATGACAATATTTACTGACTTTGCCTCTTGGTTCCCTTTCTGGGGGCCCATCCTACTGAGCAAACAGCATTTAATCCCTCATCTCTGACAGTTACTGGGAAAGTTAGATATACCTCTCTTTGTTCTGTTCTCTCTCCCTTAAGAGAGAATTCAACAGATAATTTCGATTGGAGTGCCCAACAGACTGGCTGCTAGGGATTTCTCCCCCCACCCTCCAAAATATATTTTTATTGATTTCAGAGAGGAAGGGAGAGGAAAGAGAGATAGAAACATCAATGATGAGAGAGAATCATTGATCGGCTGCCTCCTGCATGCCCCACACTGGGGATCAAGCCCACAACCCTGGCATGTGCCCTGACTGGGAATTGAACTGTGACCTCCTGGTTCATAGTTTGATGCTTAACCACTGAGCAACACTGGCTGGGCTGCTGGTGATTTCTTAGTCCAGGCAATGATCCAAGCCTGGAGGCTGAGTCTCTTAGTCACACCCAGAGGGAAGGCTCTAAATCAAATGCTGCCTAAAACTCCTGCACTGCCCTGCATTCAGTTCCAGCACTTCAGGGCCATGCTTCTAAGAGAGCTGTTATCCTTTCTTCTTCACTGCTACCTGGGTTCAAAACATCGTAAAATTTCCCATAATGATGATTATGCTCTACTTATCCCTGGCAAGCAGGAGACTTCTTTCACATCCTCCAAAATGAAGAGGACCTTGATTTTTCTGTAAAAAGCGGATCAAGTTCAAAGGGTAGTAGAGACCAGACAGTCATGGCCTTCGTTGCCTCAGTGCCCAGCACAGAGCCTGGCACATAACAGGCACTTAGTAAATGCAAATTAAAGAAATTAATTAATGAGTCCTGCTACGAATAGGCTCTTCTATATTTCCGTTCTTGGATTGGTCTGTAGCAGCATTTCTTGACTTCACCACTGTGGACATTTGGGCTGGATAATACTATTTGTGGGGGAGCCCTGGGCATTGTGGGATATTTAGCTGCATCTCTGGCCTCTGCCCACTAGATGCCAAACATCCTCCACTTAGTGGTGACAATCAGACCTATCTCCAGACATTGCTGGATGTCCCCTGGGGGGTAAAACTGCCCTCAATAGAGAACCACTAGTTGAGAGACTTCCCTCTGCTTTACAAAAATCAACAAAGAAAAAAGAAAAAAAAAGACAAAACACCAAAAAATCCTCTACTTCTAAACTTCCTCCACTAGGGAAATACACCCGCTCCCTTCTACTCAAGGCATGTCTGAACACCTAGAAGCTACTTTGTATGACTTCCACATTGGTGCCTCTGGGGAGCTGCGAGGAGGCCAATAGAGATGCCATTATCTCTGGTCACTCCTCTTACAGTGGAAGACAAACCTTATGCAGTGAATCCAGGAGGAAGAGCGCTGGACTTTACAGAGCCAACACCAAGGCCTGAGTTAGAGCCCTCTGAGCATGGCTTTCAGAGATTGTCCAGGCTGGACTAGCGCTGTAGGCGGGGCATCCAGATGTGCTCCTGCCCCCTAAGCTGCTCAGCCTTGCAGGGATGGGTCACTGCCCGTGCCCTCTGTGGGCATGTTCCAACCAATCATGCAGAGTTTCTCCTTCACCTTGAAACCATGGCAGAGCTTCAAAGGGTTGGGATGGAAATCTTGGCAAGAGGCAACAATCCACCTATCAACCACATATCAAGTACCACCTGCTCTGATTTTGGCCTCCCCTCCTATTTGCTGCGTCGGTGCTGCTCACGTGACTCGGTACAAAGAGCCTTCCGACTCTGGTGGGGGGCGGGCCTTGGTGGGGGCTGGGTTGAGATTGATGGATGAACTCTCTGTGCCTGAAAAATCATAGTGACTGTTTTTTTGTTTTAAACACAGCGATGCTCTGCAGAATTCTGCAATGGATATGAGAGAACAGAACTTGAGACGAAGAGGTTCTAGGGAGCTGAGGCTCGGGGCCTGGATATGCACAGGAAAGAGCAGTCCTGGAAAAGGAGCATATGGAGAGCACTGGGCTAGGGATCAGCTGATGCCTCCGGTGACCTTCTGTCTCCCTGGTTAGTGGTGGCACCAGAGCCACCAGGCAGAGGGCACCATCGGAAAATTCCCAGCTCTGGTCACCTTATGGAGAGAGGCATTCTTGATTATGTGGCTCAGAGGTTTCCAAGGAGAAAAGGAAAAAGAAAAAAGTGCTTTAATCCTCTTTTTCGGTCTGGACTGCGATGTGAGTGACAGGAGCTAGGTGGGGAGGACTGACTTAGATAACCCTGGTCCGGATCCATAAGCATCAGAAACCTCAGATTCAGCCACTGGCACCAGTTTTCTCCCCAGAAAGTGCGATCCTACTTAGGATGCTGACATAGTCAAGTTACAAAGATGCATTGGAAGAGAAAGTGGGTAAAGCTGTATGCCTCGGATTAAAAAGAAAAAAGGAAAGGAACTCTGATTCACAACTGTTAGCTTGCTGGCAACCAATTCATTTTCTCGGATGGTGCTTGCTCTGAGGCTGTGGCTGCTAGAAGGGAAAACAAAGCCCCTGGCTTTCACTCATTCATTCAACAACCGTTTCATGAGCGTCTGCCATCTGCCACCGCTGTGCCAGCTGCTGAGGCACGGTGATAAAGACAGCAGCCCTTGTCTTCATGGAGATGTTGACATAACTATGAGCTAGCATGAGCTAGCATGATCTGGAAACCACAGACCAGAAATCCGCTGACAGTGGGTGGGGTGTGGGATGCTCAGGAGGGCCCACGGGAGAGGTCACGCTTGTGTGACCTCTAAAGAGGAATAACTGGATACTCCCCAGGGGAGTGGCACAGAGGCAGGGAGGACAGGGGAGTGGAGAAGGCAGAGGGCCATGCTAAGAGACTGGGCTTCCTCCCAGCCACCGAGGGGTTTTACTCAGAATATGACAAGGTCAGCCCGACTAGTGTGGCTCAGTGGTTGAGTGTTGAGCTATAAAACAGGAGGTCACAGTTTGATTCCCGGTCAGGGCACACACCCGAGTTGCAGGCTTGATCCCCAATGTGGGGCGAGCAGGAGGCAGCTGATCAATGAAACTCATCGATGTTTCTCTCTCTCTATCCCTCTCCCTTCCTCTCCCTAAAATCAATACAAATGTATTTTTTAAAAGGCATTCTATTGCACTTGAACAAAATAAAATCTAAGTGTCTTAACATAGCCCCATCTCACTATCCAGTCTCCCTTGCACCATTGTTCCTTGTTTCCACTGCCACCATGCTGGCCGCCTTCTGATTCCTCATGCATGCCACCTCGGGGCCCCACCCATGCTGCTACCTCCTCCCCCAGCTCTTTCCGTCCCCTGGGTCTCGGCATGTCATTTCCTGCAGGACATTTTTCCTGCTTCCATCCTTTTACGTTCTGTTTCCCTATGTGTACTCATTATTATTTCTTTATTGTTTGGCTCGCCTGCTAGATTGGAAGTGTTTTGAGGGAAGGGACCCTCAGCGTCTCTTCTGCCCATTGCCATGTTACCATCTTAATACTGTATGTCACACTCACTGAATATTTATTGGATGAATGACGATTCTCCTCTCATTTCCTTGGTCTAACTGCATCCAGAAAAGAACACTAAGATCCAGAGAAATTAATGACTGTGAAGCAAGAAGTCCAAGTTCCTGGAATGTCTGCCCAGTGGTGGTTCTTGGAGCACGAAGCACAGGGAAATGAGTAAGGCACCGCTGATCAGAAACGAGACTGGCTGATTTCCTCATTAGTATTCTATACTTGTCCTAAGACTTTCCACGAACCCAGAGGGAACTCCCGGAGTAACAGGCAGGACTACCCCAAAGCAATTGAAGAGGAAGAGCTGAAATTAGCTTTCTGGCAGCACTGCCTTCCGGGAAGGCCTGAGCTCCCAAGAGGCCAGATGTTCAGGAAGGGCAGCGGCATCCCAAGGCCTAAGGAGCCACGGGAGTGACGGGGCAGCAGCTCCACCCATGTGTTGCACGATGCTCTGCGTATAGTATTGGCGAACTTGATGTGAAACCACAGAAATGGCTCCTCCGTGCCGTGAGAGCGGCCAGGTTTCTCCTCCTCGGCATGTTACACAGAGAGCATCTCACTATGTTTTTCTGAAAACGCACGAGCGTTGCTGGCTGCAGAGTGTACTATAAATTGATGGCGCTAAAAAGCTCAGCCTTGGACCAGAACGGAGAACAATTCACATCACAGCCTCTCCTGGTCTTTGAGGTGACGTCAGCTGCGGAGTCACTCCTGCAATTAAGCAGCTGGCTCGGCATTTGCTACCCTCAGGTTAGACCTTTATATCCAAACGAATCCCAAAATGTGAAGGTAAAAACAACAACAACCCTGAATCACATTGGAAGCCCAGTTTGTGCAGCGGTGGGATTTATTTTTAACGGGTTTATTTATTGTGTCTTAAATCAGCCTTAATGAATCTGAGAGAAGAGTTTCAAGGTTCACATGTTACGGCCCAAGGACGAGTCTGGGGCCCTGAGTCCAAACACACTGTGATTGGCTGCATGTTGCTAAACAACAGAAACAGCCCTGCATCTGCTGTCCTTGCAGGGCTGGGCCTTATTTACAAGGGGATCACCCGAGTGCCTTCTGCAGCCATCCATAAAGCACTAACGGGATATAAACAATGGCTTGCACCCACAGTCAAGTAAAAAGGTCGGGCTGAGGCGAACCATGGATTCTATTAGGGTAGAAACTGTAGAGAAGATATTCTTTTGAATTTATTCTCAGTCAAGACAAAAAAAAGGAGAAGACCCATGAAAGTGCTTCCCGCTTGGAGAGAGAAAGGTTCCCCGCTGACAGGTGCTGCCCAAGCTCCAACATTCATTCAGAGGGGAATGAATGGGCATTTTTTTGCGTGTGAGACCCCAAAGATACAAATAAAACACAGCCACTCCCTCACAGATGGGGAGACAGGTTATGCAAAATCCTGGAAAAACAGGAAGCCAGAAGTAAACGCTGCTTTTTTGTTTTAAATCCTCACCGGAGCATATGTTTATTGACTTTAGAGAGAGAGAGAGGAAGGGAGGGATAGAAAGAGAAAGGAAGAAAGAGAAACATCGATATTCGATCGGTTGCTTTCCATACTAGCCCTGACCTGGGATCGAACTCGCAAACTTTTTTTGCGTACAGGTACGACACTCCAACCAGCAGCCACCCAGCTGAGGCAGTAATTGCTGGTTTTTTAAAATCCTCACCCAAGGATATTTTTTTTCCCATTGAGAGTGGAAGGGAGAGGGAGTGACAGAGAAAAACACCAATGTGAGAGACACATCGATTGGTTGCTCCTGCATGCCCCCAAACAGGGCTGGGAGCCTGCAACTGAGGTTCGTCCCCTTGGCCGGAATCGAACCTGGGACCCTTCAGTCCACAGGCTGATGCTCAACCCACTGAGCCAAACCGGCTACAGCAGTAACTGCTGTTTTTTAAGAGAGACCAGTATGTTGGGTAAGTTTAGCCTTGTGAATATTTTGCTGCCCAGAATTGGGGGGATAGGAAGACTACACTGAAACTCCATGGCAGCCAGGGTCAATGATGGGCCCTTAGGAGGCAGGATTTCATGTTGAGACACACAATTAAGAATCCAGCAAAATGTGAAACCAGACTAAATGAACACAAAGACAAATGGAAGTCTCCAGGTTATGGTGGACTTAATAATTCTTGTTGAATGAATGAATGAATCTCTTCCACATGTCATCCCATCTACTGCTCACCTCAGATTCTTTGTAGTAACGTTCTGGAATTTCATCGCAGGCAATATCAATAAAGCAAACTTCTCTCTCAAGGTCTTTGGCTTCGCTGTCAAAAATCTGAAAGAGCAGAGCAAGAGATCAAAGGTTAGTGATACCAGGTGATAGCTTCAAGGTGTCCGCTGGCAGAATTACAACCCACAGAGCATCTTCACGTGGCTCAGGGCCCCTGGCTAGTGCCTTCCGGGGCCTGAGAACTCACAGGAATCATGAAAGGCTTTTATTCACTGCCTGTGTTTGTCACATCAGAGGCAGGTGTAGCATCAATCACCGCTGGGTAGAAGAAAATGAAGGTTGTTTTTAGAAGTTCAAGACTGAAGACATAAATCTCTTTCCAAAATGATGTCTGCTGAACAGGGGGAGTGAAGAGGCTAAAAAGGATCTAGCTAGATATGAGACATAAAGCGGTAATACAGCCAAAGATTTAGGGAATTTAAAAATGTGGGTTTTTTTTTTCATTAAAATTTTTATATATACCTAATTTCACGAAGAATACATGCTCACTGTAGAAAATACAGATAAACAGAAGAAAGTAAAGATCTGGGTAACAACCCAGTTACCCAGGGATACACACAGGGTTATTCTTGATCACATGAGAGCATGGTTTCCTCGGTACACAGAGGGGTAGGAAGGTAGAACCTGGAAAAGATACTGAGATGACTTCCCGCCAGTCTACTCTAGGTTTCATGGCCCACAATGACGATCACTTACAAATAAATATGTAAGACAGCTACATATACAGATACACATTTTGGTGGAAAGATTACATTCCTCTAGTTTTTCCAATTGCCATTTTCCTAGACTAAAGTGATCACCTTCCCAGCCCTTCTGAAGGATCTGAAGGATGGGAAACAAAATAAGTTTGCAAAACCACTTCATCCTTGCAGGTTTTTTTAAAAAATATATTTTTAGTGATTTCAGAGAGGAAGGGAGAGGGAGAAAGAGATTGAAACACCAATGATGAGAGAGAATCATTGATTGGCTGTCTCCTGCATGCCCCCTACTGGGGATTGTGCCCACAACCCGAGCATGTGCCCTTGACTGGGACCCTTTAGTCCACAGGCCGATGCTCCATCCACTGAGCCAAACCAGCGAGGACCATCCTTGTAGGTTTTAATTATCCTTGCTACCTCCATCCCCCCCATTTTCACAGTTGAGCTAATTCCAGCAGGGGAACCATCCGTTAACACTAATTAAATCTGACTCTTCAGAAGGGAATGAAATCTTTGGGAAGAACAGGGTGGTTGATGCCTAAGAACATTGTCTTGACACACAAATTTGGTGCCTATTAATAACACCATCTCCCAGGAGGGCAACTGCGGGCCTCTTTGCATGCTATGCTCCTCTGCTTTGCTTCTCAAGTTTAAACGATTAGTCCTTTCCAAATGCTTTCTGAATAATGTTGGTGCTTGTAATTATCCTCCAAGTCTGCTGTTCACTCTGTTGCTAATTTTCTCCTAAAATGCTTGGAGACTGGACTCTTTCAGATTTGTTCAAGAAGATTAATCCCATGGTCTGACCTGAGGTGGTCACTGCATTTTCCTTAGGCTCCTGGATCAGCTCTGATCCCTTCCACTGCCATGGGGAGCCAAGTGCTTCAGGACACGCCCACAGTGGACAGCTTAGGAATGAGAGAGACGGTGGGGAAACAGGTTCAAGGCCGAGTGGAGAAATACATTGTGAGATGAAATACTGGGTCCTAGGTTGTTTATGTGAGTGTTTTCCCTCTCCCTTTCATGCACGAGTCTCTTTTAAGTGTGTGCCAAGAGAAGAAAGACTCGTGCCTAATTAAGACAACAAACCAACTCTAAATCCCCCTGAGGGAAATGAGCTTCTGGAGAGTAAATTACAAAAGAAGTGAGAGATTGGACATTTATTGGTGGTAAAAATTTATGGGACTTAAAGAAGAGGGCATAAACAGGGGCTAAGGTAGTTATTGACAGATTGTGTAGCTTTTCCTACTTTAATTCAAACATTTTTGACCGCCCATTTTAGCAGTTATCAGATCGTTGCCTCTCAGCGCCGAGTTCATCTTTTGGTCTTTGCTTGTAGATAATGGCCTGGACCCTGTAAGCACTTCTTTGTAGCAAGTACAACATTAAGCCATGTACTCAGCCGCTCCGCAGGAAGAAGGAGGCTTCTCTTCCTGGTTCCTTCCTTGGGTATTTCTTCTCCCTTATGAGGAGAGTATTACTATTCCCAATTTGCAGATGAGAAAACCAAGGCTCAAAGAACTAAAAAGCTTTGCCCGAGGTCACACAGCCAGTCAGCAGGGAAGCTACTATCCAGGGCATCTCCAGCCTTCACCATTAGGCTCTGCCTACTCTTGATAAAAGGCTGCCTTTTGGCACCCAACTGAGAAGATATATATCAGTCAAAAGTGCTTCCTGCTTCTTTCCAGAAAGATGAAATTGGAATCTGGTTTTCCTACTGCTATTTATAAAACATATGTCCCCAAATACTTGGAGCTCTTCTTCTGGTTGTTGAGTAGCTGATGCAGCAGTAGAATCTACGTAGGGACCCTTTGGTTCAAACTCTGGTCTCCTTCATTAATGTGACACTTAACTTTTGCATCACAGTCAATGAAATACAAAGCACCTTTGCACTAAACCTTTCAGGGTGGGGTTCCCACCGCCTGAACAAAGCCACAAAAAATCACTTTGAGGACCTCAACATCCTCTTCAGGCTCCAAATACAAAAGTTGTAATTTCCAATAAACAACTAGTCTCCCAATGATTAGAGATTTTAGGAGATGCTCTTTTTTTATTTTATTGATTTTTTACATAGAGGAAGGGAGAGGGATAGAGAGTTAGAAACATCGATGAGAGAGAAACATGGATCAGCTGCCTCCTGTACACCCCCTACTGGGGATGTGCCCACAACCAAAGTACATGCCCTTGACTGGAATCGAACCTGGGACCTTTCAACCCACAGACCGATACTCTATCCATGAAGCCAAACCAGTTAGGGTAAGAAATGCTCTCAAGTTCTCGTTAAGTACCTGCTGAATTAATGGAAGGCATTAGTTTCTGCTTTCCAAAGAGGAATCTATGGCAGGAATACTGAGTACTAACTGATATTAGTTTCCTTTCATAAGCCCGAGTTCTATTTCCTTGGTTGTAAACACCCTACCTTTTCATGATTCCCAAAATAGGGCTCAACGTAGAGTGGAAACCTCCTGTATTGGTCCTATATTGGGAATTAGGGGATCTGAGTTTGAATTCAGTTCTCTCCTCTGTGTAACCTTGGGCAAAGCTCTGCATCTCCGCAGGTTGTCCATGTCCTCATCTGCGAAATGAAAGGCTTAGTCTAGATGGACGGTGTCAGGGAGTTGTGGAATATTCTGGAATTGTAGCCAGAATTTGGGCAGGTGCACATTTTGGAGAAATTGACCACTTTCATGTGATTATCAGAGATCTGTGGTCCCAGTGAGGTTGGGATGGAGTGACTCAGATCACCACTAATATTCCTTCCAGTTAAAGTGTCTGTGATGTTGAGTGACCTCTGGGTCATGTTATCTCCCAAGTTTTGCTCTTTGGCTCAGTCCCTCTCTGCCCCTTCACCCCATAGCCAGCTGACTTGGGTGGTGCACAGAGGGGCTGTGGCAGGGAAATGGGAAGTGGGGGTGGTCACGATGTAGTGTAATCAGAGGCCACAGCCTGGGCAAAACAGTCTAATCTTCATGCTTGGTTTAGGCCTGATCCAGAATTAAGCTAACACTGTTAGACACAGGCAGAGGCTTGGGCAGGCCTTCGGGGAAAACAGCACGAGTAAATATTCATCTCAGCTTCCCCAGTGGCTGCAACAGCAGCTGCCAGAACTCTGGTCAAACCACCATTTCTTTGAGTAGGAGATCTGCTGAGATAGCGTCAGGACAAGACGCATCTTGTTGGTACATCATCAAGTCAAACAATGCCAGGATTGCTCCTGACACAGGTGTTATGCACTTCTAGGCCTCAGGCAGAACCCATTTCCTTCTGAGACAGCAGTTGGGTTTGGGAGTTCATTGTGGTACTTTCCCTTATCCTCTACAATAACGCTCCCATGTTTGGTTATGTATCAGACATGCCCCCCTACAGATCATCTGCAATGGATTTCAGGGCCAATCTGGTTGGTTCCCCTTCCCCTCCCCCGCAGGCAATGAACATCCCATAAACACACTCCTTTTAATATGAACTGAGCAGTACTCCAGGAAAAGGCAAGTCTCCCAAGTAAATACTATCTTACAGAGTCCAAAATGAAAAGGGAGTAGTTTTCCCTTTTTTATAAAGTATTATGAACATTAAATATCAAGCATCTTTAAAACCTTCATAGAGTTTGACCCAGTAAACTTAAGCTTTGAAAATTTATCTTAAGAATCTTAAGTAAAGGGAAAGCATTACGCACAAAGATTTTCATGGCAACATTATTGTTTAAAAAATTAGAGAGAGACAGAGAGAGAGAGAAAGCAAACAAGCAGCTTAAATATCCTAGTATGGGAGAATGGCCAAGGAAATTATGATAAATCCATTTGATGAACTATTATGTAGCCATTAATAACTCCATTCGCAAAAAAGATTTTCCCAGAGGGTAAACATGGGGTGGAGAGGATGGGGAAAAGGAGATGCCCCACATTTAATGCAGGAAAATGCTGAGTTGTGCGGTCATAAATCAGGAGAGAAAGGTGCATTGATAGATAATGGACTGTGTCTTAACAACAAACTAGACTTCTTCCTTGGACAAGAGTGTCTTTCTAGATTTTGTGATCTCTCTTGTTTTGTTTCTAGATGTTTCTAACTTTTGTGATCTCCCTTGTTACAGCCCATCGAGGGAGACCACTGTGTCTGATGGCTCTCCAGAAATCCACAATCTTGGAACGCAAGAGATTGGGCAGCCCCCTTTTCTCTGTAATAGTAACTTATGGTTTCAGATCCAAGTTTAGATGGGAACTCTCTGTACTTTTTGCACAATTTTTCCATAAACTTAAAACTGCTCTAAAAAAGTCTATTATTAAAAAAAAAATTTTGATGGGGGCAGGGAGAGATCCAAGCTTAGGAGCTGTGTGGATTTTCCTGCCATCTGCCCAAGTTACTAAAGATGCATGGTAGGGGTGGTTGATTAGTAGGGATTTTTAAAAAATATATATTTTATTGATTTTTTACAGAGAGGAAGGGAGAGGGATAGAGAGTTAGAAACATCGATGAGAGAGAAACATCGATCAGCTGCCTCCTGCACACCCCCTACTGCGGATGTGCCCGAAACCAAGGTACATGCTCTTGACCGGAATCCAACCTGGGACCCTTCTAGGTTTGACGCTCTATCCACTGAGCTAAACCGGTTAGGGCAATTAGTAGGGATTTTGAGAAATAAAATCCCATCTTGTTTTATGCTTCAGATATAATTAAAGGGATAGAGAATCCCAACTAAGCCACTGTTCTACCCTCACTTTATTTCACTGCACTTGGGCGATCTCAAGGGAAAGCAATTGACTAAGACATACCAACAAAGAATTCAGCAAGCATGCTGGAAGCAGGATTATTGTTTTAACAATGCTTTCGTCTTAATGCTCTGGATTAAAGTGACCATTGGCTTGGTGGAGAGCAGTGGTTAATATACTAGGCATATGGGGCTAGAATTGGTTCATGGCTTATTGATTATTATCTCATAGCAGCATACTGGTAAGGAGGGCCTGAAAAGCACTTATGGTAGAATAAATAAATAAATAAATAAACCCAAGTTAACGACGAAGTAAACCATCATTTTATTGCCCCATTACTAATGGTATTCTCACCAAGAACGTTGCCACGCCTGCACAACTTGATTGTGACTGTTTCATACATATGTGTGCTCTATGATTCAACCCAACAGCATGCAACATTGCCATTAAGATGGAGATAGAGAAGGATCATCTTCTTGGGTCTCTTTAAAAACATTTCTGCTTTTGTTTTACCATGGGAATAGAGACGTGGGTAACTGTTATTTGTTCCGAAGATGGAATTACTTAAGATGGTGCATGGAAGAGAAGCTACTAGGCACACAGCAATCAATAACTCAGCAAATATTTATTAGGTACCTACTATGTGCTCAATGCTGTGCCTCTTAAAATATGTGAGATAAGGTCCACTCAAGGAGGACCTTGATTTTATAGAGAAGACCTTTCCCTTTCTCCACCCGCCTCCAAGGTTGCAAAGAATTCAAAAACAATAGACAAAAACCTGATGGCAACAGAAGAGACAGAAGGACAGGGATGCTGTAGGTCGATGCTCGCCAGAGAAGTTCAGAATAAAAAGCTGCCGTTAAATGGACCCAGAGAAGGAGAACAGCAGGATAAAGAGGGAAGGGTGCCTGAGACAGTGGCAGGATGGCCTCAGGGTAGAGAGCACAACAAAGTGAGTCTGAATTCATAGCACGACCCCTCCAAGGGAAGGGACACTCCTTTCTCTTCCAGAATCTGTGTCTAGACAGAGCCCCAGAAAACCAGTTGAGGGTTGAGAACCATTGTGTGTCACGACCCAAGGTCCATGCAGGGAACAATGGAGAACCCTGGCTCATTTGGGTGAATTGAAGGGTGAAGAAGGTTCAAGAACCAGTAATCAGTGTGACATGATGACCGATGAGAAAAAGACTCTGATTGGAGAAATGATGCTCTAGTAAGGTGCTCCAGGTCATGGCAACTAATTATGAAATGTATAGAAAAGTACATTACAGCAACGCAGAGGGTCACAATGCTATTGCTCCATCCATTTACTAAAAAGGCTTTTAGGGCACAAATACGCTTCTCAGTGACGTTTCCCAGGGCCGCTGTCACAAGGCTCTTTTCACTGGCTTGGTCTGATTCTGGGACAGAGCAGCCTCCACTCGAATCCTTCTTCTAGGGCCGCAGCCCCCATTGGACATACAGCCTGTGTCACGCTGGCCACACTTCACACGGACACGTGTAGATCCTGGCACCTGATGTGTTATATGGTTTTCCCCGCAGCAGGATCAATATGCTTCCTAAAATAAACCTCAGGAGCTGAGCTTAAAATAGTTTCAATTTCTCCCAGTTCCTTCTTCTGTCAGTTTGCAGGGTGATCTCTGGGAACTAGAAGTGCTGGTTTTCTCAAGGTGAGGAGTCGATATTTAACCTGGACACACTGTAGGCTGGCTCTGGGACAGCCCTGGCGCTGGGACAGCCTGCAGTGGCCTCAGTGTTTGGGGTTTGCCAGGGCAAGGCAGCTCTGATCCCTGTCCTCCCCTCACACCTTGTTTGAGCCTGCACAATGAAGCCTTTGCACAGAAAGGCAGAGCTCCTGACACAGGAAAATTACTTGCTTTTCCCTGAGAAGCCACTACCTCAGCCTGGAGGGGAGAGAATAAAACACTGAGATAGATGGCTTGCTGAGGCCTGCGGTGGGGAGGCCACACCGGGAAGTCAAAAGACAGGAGCGTGACAAGAAGGCTGCCAGGGCCTTGTGTCTCCTTCCAGCTCGTTCCCACCATGCCTCTCTGGGCAGAACAGTGGGATGGGCACCAGCCCCAAACCACTTAAGACTCAGGATAGATATTAAATCAACTGTCAGAAAAAAACAAAATAAAGGGACAGATTGTTACATTTTCCAGGTAGAGTTTTTTTCTTTTTAATGATACATTTTCTTTTTTAGAAAATATATTTTTATTGATTTCAGAGAGGAAGGGAGAGGGAGAGAGGACAAAAGTATCAATGATGAGAGAGAACCACAGATTGGCCACCTCCTGCATGCCCCCACTGGGGATTGAGCCTACAACCCAGGCACGAGCCCCTGACCGGAACTGAACCCGGGACCCCTACCCACAGAGCCAAACCGGCTGGGGCCAGGTAGGTTGTTTTTTTGGGTGGTTTTCCCCTTTGCAAAGGGTTGGTTCTAAATACCGCCCAAGGCTAAGTTGGGGAACTCCGCGAGGCCTCCTGGTTGAGCTCCACAGACCTGGCCCAGGCTGCCAACTGGAAGGTTCTAGAAGGTGCTTCCAGGCCTGGGCAAGGTAGACTTGGGCCAGCAGGTGGGAGGGGCTGGCCTCCTGAGCTCTTCCCAGGGTGGAGGCATGACTAGGCCAGAGACCCCGGATAGGCCTGTCCCTTTGGTTCGCCCAGGGAGGAGGAGCCTGTGGCCTCATTCCTCCCTAGTCAGACCAGCCCTCAAAGGCACAACTCTGGGCTGTCCTTCATGTCATTCTTTCTTTTTTTTTTTTAAAAAAAAAATATATTTTTTATTGATTTTTTACAGAGAGGAAGGGAGAGAGAAACATCGATCAGCTGCCTCCTGCACGCCCCCCAATGGGGATGTGCCCACAACCCAGGTACATGCCCTTGACCGGAACCGAACCTGGGACCCTTCAGTCCGCAGGCTGCTCTATCCACTGAGCCAAACCGGTTTCGGCTGTCCTTCATGTCATTCTAATGTAACGACATTTTCTTTTCTCTTTTCCCCTTATCACCATACTCCTGCATCATGGAAAACAGAGTGAGCAAATGGTTGAGAGGAAATAGAGTCTGGTGCTACTGAACCGGATTCCAGGCAGCAGACCTGGGTTTGAGACCAGGCTGTGCTGCTCGGCGGAATGACTTGGGCGTGCTGCCGAGCACCGCCGGACCTCACTCTTCTCGTCTGGGCAGTGGTGAGGACTCAACAACCCAGAGAAGATGAGGCCCACTTAATTTCGCCCTGGCCATGGTAAGTGCTTGTCCATTAGATGTTAGTCTTGGGGTCGGGGGATCACTGAATGCACCACAAGGTGGACATTCATTGTTAAGGTCTGAATCACATTTCAGTATATGGCTGTCACATAAATGAACCAATCTCACTGTTAAATGTTTAAGACCTTTCCTTTTTTTCTTCTTCACCGTCTTTTCTCTTTATCATGTTGTTTATATTATAGGAAATACCTGTAATAAAATGTTAATCACTGATTATTAGTTACCTAACAAATCTCCTTTTTACCCCAGATACTTTTCCTGATTTCCAGGCCTTTTGATAACAACTGACTATGGGATGCTAATCTCTGTTTTTTCTCAAAATCAATTTATTCAAAACTACATTCATCATCTCAATCCCTACCCCTTGGTTTTCAGGTTTGAGTTGGTTCTTCCTCTTTAGCATCTGAGGTAGAAACTTGGGGGTCGCCCTGGGCTCTTATTTCGTTCTCATTCTCCTATCTGGTCAGGCAGAGTCCTATTAATCCACTGCCTCTGCACCTCCCCAATCCACCTCCCTGACAGACCTCACCTGGACAGCTGCAGGACCCCAACCTCCCTTTCTCTTGACTCTGGTTTCCACATTCCACCCACCCACCCATCCACCCATCCATCCATCCATCCACACACCCACCCATGAAGTTTTCTTCCCAATATGCTAGGATGGTTTCTTCATCACCTCTGGAACATATAAGTTTCTGGTGGCAAGAGCACAGCCCAGGAGTCAAAATATCTGGTTCTACTCCTGCCTCGATGACTTATGTGTTATGTGGCCCAAGAAACTCCTCCAAGTCTCCATTGGAAGCGAGTTCTCTGTGTGTCCTGCCACGTCAGGACCAGGTAAAGGGTGTGAAGGTGGTATGGAAACTCTAAAATGCTACACAAGCATATGGAATTAGTACATTTGCCTCCACTTTTCAACTCACATTGCCTAGGGTGTTTCTTTTCTCACTTCCTTGCTCCAAGTATGCCCTACTCAGCCCCCTGAGCATCAGGCTTTCTAACAATTCACTGTTTCAACCTTCCACATCCTGATTCTTGCTCCTCCTTTTGCTCTGAAGGCTTTTTCCCACCCAGCCCATCTGTCTGGGTCACACCAACTCACCTTTCAAGGTTATGGTCTCTGCCACACCTTTCCAGATGGATTATCTTTTAGTAAAGCAACAGTGACTGTGAATTCATTTTGGGGCGTAACATTTGGTTATGGTTAAAATATTGGGTTCCCAGAGATCCATGCCTACCTCCTGGATGGAATTGCTAGAGGAACAATACCTCTATGAAGTGCTTTGTCCCCATTCTTGCTAAATTAGAGGGTCACAAGTCATTAACACTCCAGGGAAAGTTGAACCTTCCCGCTTCAGGATTTTGACATCTCCCCAACTAAAGCCCAATCTAGCAAGTGACAACAGACTCACCACGATTTTTGGTTTAAAATACATTTCTTGCCTGGCCATTGTGGTTCAGTGGTTGAACGTTGACCCATGAACCAAGAGGTCACTGGTTTGATTCTTGGTCAGGGCACATGCCTGGACTGTGGGCTTGATCCCCAGTAGGGGCAAGCAGGAGGCAGCCGATCGGTGATGTTTCTCTTTCATCACTGATGTTTCTATCGCCCTATCTCTCTCCATTCCTCTCTCAAATCAATAAAAACGTATTTAAAAAATGCATTTCTTTATCAAGCTGCCACACGGAAGATGAAATAAAATTGACAGGTGACAGCAAGTCTTTCATTTAATTGAATTGTGCACAACTGGACTAGTGGCATCCCAAGAGCTCTAGTAAAAATATGGCCATTGCCCAGGTCCGATTAAACACAGCACCATGAGCACATGTGGCCCTAGGGATAGTGGGGAATATGTTATACAACTGATATACCTCATGGATTGGTGCACCCTTCACACTGCATTTTAACATTTCCTATATAGTCAAAGCTCAACATTTCATTTTTTGCTGTTGTTGGACTGAACCGTTGGGCTAATACCTTCAACTTTCAGTTTTAACATTAGCATTGTCTGCTAATTCATTTTGTTGTCTGCCAGCAAATAACTGACATCTTGGTAGCCAACAAGTGGTAGCAGATGTCCAAGTTTAGGAAAAATTTGTGTAAGAAAAAAGAATTGAGAAAAATCTCATCCACTAAATTTCCTTCTTTCTGCAAATTAGGAAACATAATTGTAAAGTTTAATTTTAGGGATGAATCCCTTGGAGCAGTTCCTCATGACCCCCAACCATAAAATTATTTTCATTGCTACTTCATAACTGTACTTTTGCTATTGTTAATGAATCGTAATGTAAATATCTGTGTTTTCCCATGGTCTTAGGCTCTACAGCAGCGGTTCTGCACTTGTGGGTAGGCGACCCTGCTAGCGGTTCTCAACCTGTGGGTTGAAACCCACAGGTTGAGAACCGCTGCTGTAGAGCCTAAGGCCATCGGAAAACACAGATATTTACATTACGATTCATTAACAGTAGCAAAAGTACAGTTATGAAATAGCAACAAAAATAATTTTATGGTTGGGGGTCACCACAACATGAGGAACTATATTAAAGGGTTGCGGCATTAAAAAGGTTGAGAACCACTGCCTTGAAGCAAAGAATAGTTTGAGAATCATGCCTCAATACCAATGACAAGAGCCTAAGGGGGAACTTAAGATCCTTGCATAGAACATGTCCTTCCAGCATGTTCTAAACAGCACTTCTGTACTTTAATATACACACAAATCACCTGGGGGAGCTTTCTAAAATGCAGGTCCTGGTTCAGGGAATCTGAAGTAGGGCCTGAGATTCTAGTAAGGCCCCAGGGGATGCTGATGCTAAAGGTTCTGTAAACATCTGATATTTTGGGGAATAGAAACTTAAGGCTGGGAATCCAGAATAAAGAAACTGCAGAATAGAATCCCACCCTAGCAATGGAAGCCACTGTGAAATCAGATTTGGGGTTGAAATGGATCCCCGCACAAGGCTCCGTGGGAGATGGGTTTAGTGAGAGATTGTTCTAGAAAAGAGATAAGGACCTTAACTAGGGCAGCAGTAGTTGAAATGCAGAAGATAGGATGGATGTGAAATTCCACCCAAATGGAATTCCCAAAAGGCAAATGGAGGCAGGGAATTTGGCTCCTTTTCCTTAATCCAATCAGACTGGCTTCTGCTCTGAATGATCCTGTTAGGGCTTCCTGAGCAGTTGGCAGAAGTTAAGAGGCCAGCTTGGAAGTGCCCCTGCTCTGGGATTCTTCCTTTTGTCCCTTAGGGTGACTTTTCATCAGCCTTCGTTCCTTCTCCAGGCCTAGACAAACATGGCAGCCTGAGCCTCTGCCCACCCCTTGCACTGGACCTCCACCACCAGCTGCATAATGAACACAGCTTGGAAAAACTGAAGGAGGCCAACATCTCCCCAAAGCCAGAAAAGAGAACACAGGAAAGTCACACAGTGTGGGGAAAGGACGAAAGTCCACAAAGACCCAGTATTCTGGCCAAAGACGTAGTCTGCATCTAATCATGAGAACACGAACAGGAAAACCCAAGCATGAGGGGCATCCGCACAACATGGCTGTACTTTCCAACATGTCAGTGTCATGGAACATGGATTAAAGGAACCCAAAGAAAGTGACAGCTAAATGCAATGTATGTGCCTACACCGGAACATGAATCATGAAGGTTTCTCTCTGTTGGTCTCCGTAAGCAATTGGCAAAACGTAAATATGACTCTATCAGATCTTAGTATTGCATCAATGTTAAATTTCCAGAGCTTAGTCATTGCACTGTAGTTATGAAAGGAAAAGTCCTTGTTTTTAGGGCATGGATGCGGGAGTGTTGAAGGGTGAAGAGGGTCATGATGTCTGCAACTAACTCTCAAAGGGTTCTGGGAAAAAATATTTTAATATTTATGGAGAGAGAGGGAGAGACAAAGCAGATGCAGAAAAAGGTTAACAACGGGTGAATCTAGAATCACTGTATTATTTTTGCAACTTCCCTGTAGGTTTGACATTTTTTAAAATAAAAAATTTAAAAGAAGGTCACAAGACATTGCTGGTTTGGCGAAAGCAGCTAAAATGCCAGAAGCAAGTCCTGAGCAGGGCAACTGGGCGCATCATCCAGTCTTAAGAGTCACTTGCAACAGAGAAGCTCTGATCCTCTGCGGTGGTCAGTGCTGTGTGACCAGGGACAGAGGGTGGACATCGAAAGTTCTCTTGGAAAATGCTACCTCGGTTCCTCTGCATCATGTAATTCCTGGGACTTGCCCCCTCTCTGGAAATCTGAAGGGAACAGTTTGATAGACAGGCACTGTCTTGTAAGAGTTCTTCCTGGATCCCATAATGATGCTCCACCATTCCAGGGAGCAGGTGCCACTGGCATCTGATCACTGCATACTTCTCCTTCTGAGTTCCATAGGGCAAGAAGGTGGCACCCTATTTTTGCCCTAATGGTGCTTCCTCCAACTCCAAGTGGAAAATGAGCCTTGCTGACCATTATTTCTTCTCTGCTGGAGGTAATGTACCCATTCTGCACATGGACCAACCAAGGACAGCAGAGTGGGGCCGGCTGCCTGGGTTTCTGCAGAACCATTTTAAAGGCAAGTGACAGCCAAGTTTCCAGACAGACAACGGTTTGTTTCTAGGCTTATCTGGACATCCCAGAACAATCTGATGGAGGGTTGCTAAACAAGAATTCTTTTGCACCTTTCTTTCTTTTTTCTGGTCTTTCTTTCTCTCTCCCTTATTATCATTATTTAATGAAAAGGAAAAGGGGAAAAAAAAAACACCTTTCCTGGCCCAGAGCCTAAAATCTCTTCTTGTGATGCTAATCTCTCCTCCCTGACTCCAAGTCACCGCTGTTGGCTCTGTGCCTGTTTAATAATCGTGGTTGCTGATAGCAGGTTGTGTCAGCGTTTCCATTATGAAGCTCAGCTTTAAAAATGTTCCTGAGATGGTCACACAGTCAGTGTTCCAGGCAACGGGTCCTTACCCCACGCCCAGCTGTCCAGGTGTGGACCAGGTATCACCAGCCTGCATTTATAAACCTCATCTCTCAAGGCCAAGTGGGCCAATTTTCTGTGCGATGCTTCATTCTGTAAGCATCTCTTTGAAGGCATCTGAATTTGAGTCTGAGTAAAAAACAATTAAGAAAAAGAGAGCCCTGCCCAGTGTGGCTCAGTTGGTTGAGTGTCATCCCATGCACTCAAGAGAAAATATTTTTGTCTCTTTACTCTCCTCATTTCTCTTAACCCCAGTTTTCTGTAACGTATGTAAGACTTGTTTACATACCGAAGTCTTTTCAACCAAACTACTAAATAATTCCCCCATTTGTCACCTATTGCCCATTGTTTCTTGAACTCAGATAGCCAGTATAGGGCAGAAGCTTCCATCACTGACACTTCCCACAGTCCACTCTGACCATAGGATCTGCTTCATGGCAGCTGAGGTGGAGTGTGGACAGAGCAAAGAATACACACTTAAAAGTGTATTCTTAATTGTCTGGCCTTAAACATCTCTCAACAGCAGAGCCTAATAACATCCACCTTAAGATGATGTGAGTGTTAACTAAAATAATATATAGCAGATGCTCTCAACTCTAAATATATTGTGCTTTGGTGCAGGTCCCTAACAGGAGCTCCCTGAGTGCCTGCTGAATGCACTTCACTTCCTGATAACCGCAGGGGGCATTTTTCTGTCTGACACTGGAGTAGTTTTCCCACCTGGTTTGAAGAGCTGTCTTCCTGCCCATTACTTATTATTTGATTGTCCATGATGACTCCCAGGCACAACCCACAACAAATACAAGGGCTTACTGGACTGCCTTCACTAGCCGCTAACATAGTTCAGAGGGATGACAGAAATAAAGAGCCATGCGAGCAATGTCTCCTAGCTAAAATCTTCAGTAAGAAAAGATTGGGAGATTCTCTGGATAAATATGCAAAATAGGGGAAGATCACAATAAACCCCGTGAGGGCTCTCTGCACCGGGGGCAAGGTCTGTCTCCAAGCTGTGGGGCGGCTATCAGTTGGCATGCGCTCAAGGTCTTGCACAGACTATGGAAAATCCATAAACAGTTTAGGACAAAGACTTTTGCAGAGCGGCCTCTCCCTCACGTGGTGAGATATGCTGAGGAGTTTGGCTGTGGATATTTTCAGATGTCCTCTGGCACTTGACCTAGGCCGAGGAAGGCACATGCAGACCAAAAGGTGGGGAAAATAAATCAGTCAGACATTGGGCTCCAGGAACAGAATTCTTGGTTCAATTTTGCTCCTGTCAAGGTTTATCTTTAGCCTCATTTTATTTTTAACTTTTCCTTTTTGCTGCTGGGTCTCTGGGGCCAGACTCTTTTCTATCATGGTGTTTCTACCCAGATCCTCTTTCTCTCCAAATCTGATCATTTTCTTCCCCTTCTGATGTGCCTGGCTACCATCCTCACCCTCTAAGGTCGGGGTATCTAACTTGAGCCAGACTCAAGATGGCCCAGTTCTGTCCTTCCACCCACATTTGAAAATGCACACAAACTGAAGACATGTTTGAAAAGCCATTTTCTGTTTCAAGATTATTTCCAGCCCTACAGAACTTGGGAGGAGAACAAACAAAATTGATACTGCTTCAGTAACATGGGAAGGACTATTTCTCTTTGTTCACTATGAAAATTTAAACCTTTAGCCAGGCTTTCAAAACTCAGGTAGCAGATTCCACATGTAGTTTTGTAATTCCATTTCTAGAACTGAATATAGCATATTAATTACATGAGAGCTCATGCAACGAGGCCAAACTAACTTAGAATCAAGTCCCAGGTCTGCTGCTTGCCAGATCTGACCTTGTGAGACCACAGGCTCTCATTAAACCTCAGTTCTCAGCTGGAGAGCAGGAATAATCAGTTGTGAGGACTTGGTAAGATCACAGCTACAGACGGGTTAGCAGGATGCTGCACTTGTGCTCAGTAAATATTCCTGCCAATATCCATCTTGTTCTCATCATTATCACTAGCCGACAGCCACATCATTATCATCACTGTTACTTTCCCCACTTATTTTTTATTAATCCTTCCTCACCAGAAGATATTTTTTCCTATTGATTTTTTTAGAGAGAGTAGAAGGGAGGGGGAGAGACAGAGAGAGAAACATCTATGTGAGACACATTGATTGGTTGCCTCTTGCACACACCTGACCGGGGCCAGGGATTGAGCCCATAACCAAGGTATGTGCCCTTGACCAGAATTGAACCCGTGATCCTTCAGTCCCTGGGCCAGTGCTCTAACCACTGAGCAAAACAAGCTAGGGCTACTTACCCACTCTTGAAGAAATTACTTTCTAGCTGGGGCCTGCTGGTTTACCTTCTATGCTCTTTGCCTTCCTGTGGTTGAGGGGCATAAGAGAGCCTGATTGCTCCACCTGTACTTCGCAAAAGGGCCATTAGATGGGGCCCTGCTATCATTACCCAAGCCAGCAACGCAGTCAACACCCAGCTCTCATGGTTTGGCTCACGTGTGTGATAAGCTGGGTCACTGGCAAGAAGTAGAGATGTACTACTCCTTCAGAATATAAAGTGCAGCACTGAAGAAGCAGCATATTCAGAATCCCCTTCTAGAAAATAATTATAGATCCTTGGGAGAAAATTCCTAGAGATCAGTGGTCACTTGTAGAATGAGTGGCACTTCTGGGTCCCTCGTCCTTCCAGGATCGTGCTTTCTAGCCACAAGGCCTCCTTGCTGATGGGTGGTATTTACAGACCACCAATCTGGAGCCCTGCCCCTTAAGTCACTGAAGAAGTTCCAAGAGGCTCGCACTCCAGGTTCTGCTTTACCCCAACGCATGTCCATATCTTCGTGATCTCAGTTTCCACAGGGACAATACCTTAGGCCTAAATCCTTTCCCCTTCTCTTCCAATGATCTTCACCTCCATTATACTTCCTACCCACTTCTTCCTAAGCCCCACCCTGGTCTCAAATCTCCTGGAATTATTCCACCTTGGAAATCTGAAAACTTAAGTTACTTATTCTCTAATCTCAACCTCAATTTGCTCACTCTCACTCCCAGGATGCCTACTTTGTGACCTTGCTGAGCTCTCCAATCCCGAGAGCAGCCACTGGGCTTCAACACTCAACTTTTTCATACCCTGCCAAACCCACCCTGAAAACAAATCCTGAATCAATCCAACCATTTCTTCTGCATGCTGCAAAGAACAGCTGGGAAAATGACACAATTACTTTCGCTGGTGCTACTAACTCATTCAAAATTTCCCAAATCACCTGACTGCCAAACCTTTTACGTAATCCTTTTACTCTTGGGAGGTGGTTCCCTCATCCATTTCCCACACCGGTTTATCAGTGACCTTCGTTCTCCTCCATAAACCCCTCCTCCTGTCTCCTTCCCTGCTCCTCCTCCTCCTAGAGACACACCCTTCCATGCCCCACCCTCTTCCCTTCCCTCAGATCTTGGAGGCTCATGAAGACCATTCCTTCTCTGATTTGCAGGAGCAGGCCCTTTTCTACTTTCAAATTTTCACTCTCCTGCTGGCAACTTCCTCTCAGCATCTCACGGCCAAGAGTTAAAGTACAAAAGTAAATTTATCAATTGATAGGCCCACATTTGTTTTTTGTATCCCATGCCTCTCCCTGGTTCACTTTTTAAATACATCCCTTCATTAACTTATTGCATCAATTGTTGCTAATCAGAAGTCTACAGTCAGGGCTATTATTATCCCTTCTGTATGTGATCTGTCTTTCCTCTGAAGTACCTTTCAAGAGCTTCGAAAAAAATCTTTAATATTCTGCAATTTCATTACAATGAGACTACGTATGGATTTATGTCTACCTCCTTCGTATCTGAGTGATACTAGCGGGTGGTCAGCCTGCTAGGAGTGAAATCCCACCACTTAGCTGTGTAAATTTGGGCAAGTTACACATATTCTCTCTTTTATAATATGTTCACATGTAAAATGCTTTTATCGCAAGGTTACTAGAGAATTAATGAGTTAATACACAGAGAGCACATAGAATGGTGGAACATAAGGGCTCAATAAGTGTTGGACATTGTTCTTATTATTCAAAGTATACTTCTGATCTGAGTTTTCATGGCTCTCTTCAATTGTATTTATTTATAATTTTGGTTGATTTTAGAGAGAGGGGAGAGGAAAAAGAGACAGAGAGTGAGCGAGGAGGAGAGAGAGAAAAATAATGATGTGAAACATCGATCGGTTGCCTCCTGCATGTGTCCTGCAACCTGGGCATGTGCCCTGACCAGGAATGGAACCTGTAACCTTTTGGTGCAGGGCATGACGCTCCAACCACTGAGAAACACTGGCCAGGACCCTTCCATTTTAGAAAGTTCTCCACTTTTATCACTTCATATTGCTTTTCTGCTTTTCCTCTATTGCATTTTCTGTTGCTATGAGATAACCATATGGCAACTCTTAACTTTCAATTATTAATAGCCAATACATTTAGCTATTTTAAAAAATTCTTTATATTTCTGAGCTATGAAATGGGTTGTATCTCTCAATATTGTTTTCTAATTCACTATCCTTTTAGTTGTGTCTAGAGTTTATTTTATCTCTGGAGTCTTTTGTTTCAATGCCTCGGCTCCCAAATTTCTAACTGCTTCTTTTTCAAATCCTCAGTTCTTGTATCATTTTTATTTAGACTTGGTTTCTTAATTTCTCATTCTTTAAAAATGGACATTTCCTTATTTTTCCCTTTGAGCAGCACAAACATGTTATTTTAATCAGATCCATCTATGAAATTATTTCCTTTGCATTCATGTTCTGATTATTGATCATACTGGCTGTCTTAATAATTGGCTTGTGGGATTTTTTTGAGTAGGAAGCTTTTTTCCTTTCTCTTTCTCTGTCTCCACTCCCTCCCCGACCCCTTGCATCAATCTTTAGGTTTCATAGTTGCCTTCCAAGGGCAAAACCAGTACTCTAAGCCGTGGCCAAGGAGCCGTCACAGGAGATTCTTTCACCCCCTTTTCCCAGTGGAGGAGTCCCATCCCAGCCTCTTGCTTTGAACAGTGGGCCTAGCTGTGGTCCCTATTTTGCATGGAGCACTTCTACTCCCATATTAACACTTGCTACTGCTTGTCCCCAGACTCAGAGGCCAGCCACTCCATGTACCCCATTCTCCTGGGTTTCTGTCCTGTTTCTGATCCGTGAACCTAGCTGTATCGCTTTGTTTTTCTCTTGCTGTACTTTATATGGCCTTGCTATGTGTTTGGAACAGAGGAGATGTGTCAGAACATGAACTTTTTTTTCCTACCAAGATGGGAAGTCTTCCACAGGCTTATCCCCTCAACCCTGAGACCCTTTCTGATTCATTTCCTCCCCTTCCTTTCAGAGCCAAGCATTTCCAAATTCTTTTTTTGGTACACTGCAAGCTGGTTCTGCCCCACCATCTCACTCCTTTTCATAAAGGTCACTGATGGCTTTCTTATTGCCAATCCCACAGGACCTTTCAAATTCTATGTTCCTGAACTATGTGGCCATTATCATGGTGACTTTTTCCTCCGTGGCTTTCTCTCTCTCCTGGGCCTCTGCACTCCCCAGCATTCTGATTCCCCTCCTGCCTCTCAGGGAGCTCCTTCCCATCCATCTTTACAGATGCTCCTCCACTTCCTTCCCCTCGAATGCTGCTGTTTCCACAGGTTCCACCCTTACCCTTTTCTCTTTACCCTTCGTACATCCTTTAGGCAACATCTTCCATTCTTATGGCTTCACACTTTATCTCTCAGTCTCGGCTTTGGATTTATATATTGTTTCTTACTGGTTATTTTCACTAAATTTCCCATGAGTACTTCATACTCAACCAGGCAAAAAGCGAACTCATCAACTTCTCCTAAACCACTCAAAAATATTCCTTGTCTTGTTGGCACTACCACCAATCCCTGACAAAAACCTGAATTATCCCAGACCCCTGAGCCAGTTGTACCATTCCATCCCTAAATCTAGGTGCCAACGTATCTCCCTCTTTCTAATTAATCTTCTCCTCTCTATTTTTATTTTGGGTTGCATTTTGTCTCATCCGATCTACTGCTGGTCTCCTCTTCCCTCAACTAGTCTCTCCTGCATCACGACCCTGTCTTTCTTTCCAGTTGCTCCTCCATCCTCTGTTCACTGTATACCTACCACTTTATGCTGCAATGGTATGACTTGTCTGCCCAAGCCGACGACTCCTCAAACCAAATAGATGGCCAACAAATGTTTCTTTTTTTTTTAGTATTAAAACTTATCATATATTTTCAGTAATCTCAATGGTATAACTACTATTATGATTAATATCATTAGCAGACAGGTAAGTATAATCAAACAACTGGTTTCTGAGTTCAATATCAACCCATAATTATACAGGCCTTATAGATATCTGAGGATAGCTGTGTACATCTGATATTGGCAGCTTCTCGTCCTCAAGAAGTGTTTGGTGTTCATTGTAGGCAAAAGCAAGTGTCAGAGACAGGGACAAATGCCATTTGTGGTTAAGTGCCGGATAAAGTCCCTTCCAATGAGGCCAGAGAGTGTATTTCATCTCCTTTCCAATAAAAGAAAAAAAATTTCCAGGTGGCAGTCAGTGATCATTAAAGTCTTTGTCTACAGAGATTTTGCTATTAGAATGGCCACAATCCAAAACACTGACAATACCAAATGCTGACAAAGGTGTGGAGCAACAGGAACTCTTATTTATTGCTGACTCCAGATGGATTCTGCCCTCTATGCAACCATTGATTTGATTCCAGATGGAGATGAGATATTTGAATGGCTTTACCTGTGCTCCTATAAACCTCGGTTGCAGGCTCAGTACTGGTCAGGGTGCATGCAGGAGGCAACGAACAAATGTTTCTTGTACTAGTACAATGAATTAATGCACTATTGAGTTCGTCCTTTCCTTTCAATGCAAAATAAATGGCTTCTCAGATTCTCACTGCAGAGTTAAGACAAAGGAATTGAGGAAGACAACTGATATTTACTAAACATCTCTTACCTGTAAAATAGGTGGCTTATATCAATTGTTTGGATCAGAATATTCATTATCATTTTAAAAATGGGTTCAAGGGGATAAGAAAAATCCAAGGGGAAGAATCTTTAAAACATAAGAATCTACTGCACCTCCAGGGAATAAAGAACACCCCAGGAATAGTCTTTAAATCAGAAGACTTTACATTTTTGCCAATTTAGAATAATGGTTGGGAACATGAGTAAAACTAGGTCTGTGGAAAACAGCTCCAACTCCTCTATCTCTAAAGGTTGGTGTTGACTGCCCTTGAGACATTGTAGGACTCTTCAAGTACATTACCCAACTTTGCAGCAGGAGAAGCTTGTTCAAGTTCCCGAATGCTTGGCCCAATAAAACCTCTCTTTCTCCCTCCCTCCTTTCTTTCTTTCTTCCTTTCTTTCTTTCAAACCACTTCTTGACTTTGTCCAATGTTACAGATAAAGCCTGTTATCTGCAGGGGCACTGGCTTGGAATAAGATAAAGCATACAGAGCTGGAAACATCCTTTATGTTGGGCATTCCTATTTGTACAAGTGTGTGATAATAACTTTTACACACTACCTTTTGTTCCTTAGTACTCCATGGTGTAGACTTTAACAGTGGATCCCAGAATACACAGTTTTTCAGGGGAGCTAGAGAACAAGTCTGACAAAATACGTAACTTTCAAAAATCTGTACTTAGCCTGGCTGGCTGGAGTGGCTCAGTGGTGGAGTGTTAACCTATGAATCAGGGGGTCACAGTTAGATTCCCAGTCAGGGAACATGCGCGGGTAGTGGGCTTGATCCCCAGTGAGGGGCGTGCAGGAGGCAGCCAATCAATGATTCTCTCTCATCATTGATGTTTCTATCCCTTTCTTCCTCTCCCTTCCTCTTTCTGAAATCAATAAAAAATTTTTTTAAAAAATCTGTACCCAGAGGGAGTCACTAATTAATTTCTGATTCTTAATTGTATGAATAATGTTTTTTCCAAGGGTAAGATTTTTTGAATATAAGAGCAAATCTTGGAGGAAATTGTAGGAACACTCAGCTAAAGCAGACTATAAAATCACCCTGAGTAGCACATTATTACTTTCATTTTTCTAAGAAGCAAAGTCATACCATGTGTGCAATGGTGTATCTGCTTTAACATTATCTATTTCAAGCGACCCAGATGGTTCTGAGCAAATCCAGCTGGGTGTTGAAAACAAGACTTCACTCACAGATCAAAATTAAGGTACTAGAAAAATCAATCTTTCCAGTGTCCTTCATTCCTGAGAACCTTCCTTAATACATTTCATGTTTCATTTCAATATTTCACTCTAGTTTCGACATGCCAACCAAGGTGAAGCTGAGCTATAAACAAACTCCAACTCAAGGCAGACTGGTAATTTCCTCTGAGTGACAATAACACATTTCAGCACCAAATAGTCAATTATTTGGTTTCCCTGAGTATCTACTCCATGATGGCATTTAGTTGATACTTTAAAACATGTATTTAGTAATAACCAAATTGGCATAGCTAAAGAAAATTAAAATCACTCCATATAATGGTCTGCATATTCCAAGGTTATTTCTGACTGTTTCTTTAAAGGGCTGGAACAAGATGAAATTTTCAGATGCAGCTCCATGAGGTTTATATTTAATAAAGTTTATGTAGCAAATGGCTGTGAAGTCTGAGGGACTATACACAGGCCTTCCAGAGGTATTAGTGGGGGAAAACGATGTAATAGGTTAATATTGTGCAGACAGAACTGCTATCAGTCTCAGAAGATCAAGTGCAGGATTTGGTGGGCAAAGGCTGACACGCTGCTTAGAGAAAACACAGAGCCTGCACACGAGTAGAGTAAATGGAAGCAACACCTTCAGTGCATCAAAAGCAAAAAACAAACAAAAAACCCTGCTTTGGAACCACATCTATTGGAAATCATTAACTTCTTTTCCATAAGGCCAGCTCCCCTCACCTCCTAGCCCCACTTATTTTAAAGATGAAAACGCTGGCTGGCGGAGACGGTGTGTCCTTGAAGGTGTTTATCAGATAGACGGCATCCAGGGAATTTAGAGAGAAATCCTGTTTACAAAGATGAAGGCTCTGAACCTGTAAGCAGAGGAGACTCAGCCACTTCTGTTTCAGAGCTCTAGCAGGTCATTGGCATTAACAGGAAGCCAGTCAGTGCCCTGGAAAAGTTGACTAACCTTCCAGGCCTGAATAACTGCATAGCTTATCAGTCAATGACTTTCCACTGACAGAACCCAATGTTGATATGTTTTATGTTCACACTTTGTATGCAAACACTATTCAGGGCGTAAGTTCACTATCCAGAACCTCAGCGTCCTGTGCAGGGGGAAGTCTCACAGTGAATTCACTGAACTAAAAGCACTGCCAGTTATGCCACCAAGAAAGAAAAATGCTGCAACTTAAAATTGTATGATGGCACCAACTCTAACACGCAGTTCATTTTTAGAGTTGTTAAAACATGAAAAACAGCCCCATCGGTCTGCGGACTGAAGGGTCCCAGGTTCGATTCCGGTCAAGGGCATGTACTTTGGTTGTGGGCACATCCCCAGTGGGGGGTGTGCAGGAGGCAGCTTATCGATGTTTCTGACTCTCTATCCCTCTCCCTTCTTCTCTGTAAAAAAATCAATAAAATACATTTAAAATAAAATAAAATAAAACATGAAAAACAGTAGCCACCATAGACTTTATCAAGTATGGAAACACCAGTAACAGCTAGCATGTTGAGCACCTAATATGTGTACTAAGGACTGTTCTGAGCACTTTTCAGGATTAACACATTTAATCTTCACAAGTACCCAATGAGTAGAAACTCTTATTATAGTCGTTTACAGGGACACAGAGAATGAAGTAACATGCCTTAACCAGCCACTGATCAGCTGACCCAGGAATCAAACCCAACTGGTCTGACCCTAGTGGGTACAGCTTTTGTCCCAGCACCATTCTGCCTTATATCCTGTTGATTACTACCTTGGACTGGAGACTGTCACCTCTTGGTGCCAAGATGTGTCAATCAGGATACCCTACAAGTGAGTGAGACCCAAGGAAAGATTGGTTCTGAAATCAGAACTCTCAACTTCCAAGCAGAAGGCCACCAAGCAGAGGGTCCAGGGCTCGCCAGTGACCACTCCCTGCTCCACCTTGGAAAAGTGAACTCAAAGGCTCCCAGGAATGTGTGACTTCTCATCTTATGCCTGAGGATGCCCCATCCTGGATGGTGGAAAAGGAGCAGGGACTACAGACTTTGGAAAAGTGAAACCTGCCCTCAAAAGAACTCCCAATCAATTTATCCACTTGTAGATCTCCAAGGTCTAACTCTGAAGTGGTTTCCACCAAGCACACTGAAGTTAAAGAAATGAACCCCTGTCTAGGGAGCATTCAACATGCACCATCCCACTGAAGTCTCCCAAGAATCCTCTGAAGCAGACATCGTTTTCCCCTTTCCACAGCTGGGGAAGCTCAGAACAATGAAGTCTCAGTATCCTTAGGCTCTAAGGCCCTGCTCTGGACCCTGTTCAGTCAAGGCTGGTGAGTTCTCTGAATCTAGTACATTGTCCTGCTACATGGGGCTGGGCAGCTGCTAGCTTCTGGCAGAAACCTAATGTGTCCTAGTCCAAAATGCTCCAAGACCCAAAGGTTATTGGCCACCATCTGTCGTGAGCAATCCATTCAATGAGGTACAGAAAATTGGGCTCAACAAACAAACACAAAAGCTCTAGGTAAATAAACGGGAAGAAGTGCCTTGAATTTTTTCCAAGTGAACTGTACTGTTTCCCACATAAATTAGGTCTCTTAAGAAGGAAAGAAAAAAAAAGCCAAACATTTGGGAAGCAACTGCAAAGTGACAGGACCTGAGAATGGCTCACAGAAAGTAGGAGATATTCAAATCTCCTTCAATGGGATTGTTAGATGAATACTTTTTCACGAACCACAGAAGACCAACAACATCCAGAAAAATGTCAAGGATCATATAACAAATAGCCACTCCCCACCACCCAAAATGAACACATTTACATAAACATTTTGCCACATTTGATTCCCATTCTGCCCTCTCCCCTCCTCAGTTTTAAAAAAAGAAGGTCTCACATTTAAAGTTGAAATCCCTCCCCTTTTACTGCGGCTGACATAAGTTCGTCATAAACCTGGTCCATGTTTTTATAAACTATATTTTTTACAATGTGTAAATGTATTCATAAACAATATATTCTTAAATACTTTTAATGGTTTCTCACAATTAGGTTTGAAAACTCCTTTTGCGCGCTAGCTGGTTTGGCTCAGTGGATAGAGCGTCAGCCTGCAGACTGAAGGGTCCTGGGTTCGATTCGGGTCAAAAGCATATGCCCAGATTGTGGGCTAAATCCCGAGTAGGGGGCTTGCAGGAGGCAGCCAATCAATGATTCTCTCTCATCATTTCTATCTCTCTCCCCCTCTCCTTTCCTCTCTGAAATTAATAAAATATATTTTTTTAAAAAAGAAAAACTTTTGCAGTTTATTATTTTTTAATATGGAGTGAGGTAGGGATCTAATACTTTATTTTTTCATAGGAAATGTCAATGGACCCAAAGTCATTTTCTGAGAAAATGACTCAATGTCTTTTCTTCCTACTGATTTGAGATGCTTTATCTATTATGTGTCAAACTTCCTTTATCAGCTTAGGTGTATTTCTGTCTTTGTGCCAATACCACACTCCTTTAATATGTTTTGTTATCTGGTATGATGGCTCTCCCACCTCATTGTTCTTTGTTCAAATTTTGTCCTGGCTAAAATCTTTTGGATGAGTAGAATCAACAATGATGCTGACAATAGTTATGATTAGGCTATTTTTTTCTCTGTTTCGTTAATGAAATCTTCTTTTGAGGATATCACTCAAAAGAGAGAGAAGACTGAAAACTTCTGCTTCATGGCACAGAAAAACAAAAACAAAAGACTCATGTAACCTTGAGTAAGTTATCTGATATCTCTTTGCAATGTGTGAGTAGCTCTTTAATTTTTATAAGCCTTTCTTTAAGAACAAAAATACATGTATAAATAAAAAGTGTTTGGCTGAATCATGTGAAACTAAGAGTATGTTACTTCATTCCTGAATATGTTAACATGTATTCTAGACAGGGACATTTGCCTACATATTCACAAGGTAATGATCACAGGCAAGAAATTTAATATTGACTCGATATTATACCATACTATTTCCTAATACATGGCATGTTCACATCCCCCCAATTGTCCCAATAATACCTTTTCTTATTCCCTATACTGTCCTTCCCGCTAAATCCAGACTCTAATCAAGGATTAGGCATTATATTTAGTTGTTGAATTACTTTAGTCTCCTTTAATCTAGGGCAGTTGTTTTTGGTCTTTAATAACATGTTCTTTTTTGGAGAGTTTTGGCTAGCTGTTTTGTAGCACTTTCCTCAATTTGGCTTTGTCTGACTGCTTCCTCCTTTTCTGAATCCAGGTTACACATTTTGGAAAGGATAATCAATAGATGATGGTGTCCTCAATGTGTCACAATGGAAGGCACACCATGTCAGTGTGTCCGATTATTGGTGATGAAAATTGGCTTACTTGATGGTATCCTCTACATTTCTCCACTGTTGGTAATTGATACATAAATCTGGGCTAATACTCGGAGGCAGTGTGAATTCTGGTTCCCCAATACTGCTTCACACAATGATGGTAGCTTCCATAGATGACTCTTGTTTGAGTCTATTATTACTAGAGTAGCCGTAAAACGGTCGCCCAGAACGTGATACTTGTTACTGCTTTTCTAGCTCTGACCTCTGTTTCCTCACTGTGATTCAGGCTAGTCCCCTACATTATGCTGCTTTTGACTAGTTTGGTAAACTCTCTTCCTAACCCTCAGTACCAACAGCAACAGGTCAGCACAGGCAGGCCGTTTGTGTTTGTTTGTTTGTTTGTTTGTTTTTAAATGTACTTTTTATTGTTGATGGTATTACAGGCACCCCCCCATTCCCCCTCTTTACCTCTGTCTTTCTGTGTCCATGGGCTATGCCTATAAGTATGCATAAGGTCGTTTTTAGGTCCCCCACAGCACTGGCGAACCAGATTTAACCAGAAAACAAATACTACTATCAGCGATCTCTATTAATAGTAACTATTACTAGCAGTAAGTTCTAGCTTCTCTGAATGCAGAGATAACCTGCATTGTGACTATACCCAGACGGAAAGCTCCTCCTCGAGATGGACAGATGCTCATCTTGCCAACAATTTTTTTTTTTTTACATCTGCTTTCAGAGCACAAATTGTACCACAAACAGCAAAGGCGACATCTTAAGGGACCAAACAGAATGTGTTTTCCATTGTCCTCAGAATGACACTATTAGACATGTATTGAGAAGGCCATTGATTTCCCACTTCATGGACCAAAGTGGATAATAATCCTTCGAAACTGCAAATGGGGTGTCTGGTGCAGCCTTCTTTTAACACGTACCGATTTATTCGAGAAAACTGCAGATTTTGTAGGTGGCTAGTTATAATCATCTCAGGTTAAAAAAAGAACCATAAAAGTTGAAGACAGCAGAGATCATGTCTAAAAATAATCCTCAATTTTTCTTTCTATAATCCTCAATTAGAAACCATTTAAGGAGAAGGTAATGAGCTTCAGAAACCTATAAATATGGATTCTACGGTTCTCACTGGCACCTCTGCTTTAAAAATCCACTTTGGCACGTTTTAAATGAATTATTTTACCAATCCATCCATCCATCCATGTTGCCCTCTTGATGTAAAACAAAACAAAACAAAAAACTATCTGGCCAGTGTGTCTCAGTGGTTAAGTGTCGATCAATGAGCCAGGAGGTCACGGTTTGATGCCAGGTCAGAGTTTTGGGCTCCATCTCCAGTATAGGGCATGCAGGAGGCAACCCATCAGTGATTCTCAATGATGTTCTATCTCTCTATCCCTCTCCCTTCCACTCTCTAAAATCAATAAAAAATATATTTAAAGAAAAACAACGAATACTAATAATGAAACAAACTTCATGATGACTATTATAATAACAAATCCTGCATAAGCAGAGCTCCCCTGAGATGGTAAACTTCCCTGTGTCAGTTGGTAAATTCAGCAGAAGCTATCTGAGGTCTGCAGAGGAACTTTTTGGCCACCTCTCCAAGGCAATGTTAAGTTGAGCCAAGTCAACACATTGGGATGTTTATTCAATTCATACAAAGGAGGCGTCCACTCAGGGGAAGAAACTCAGGTAGACTTCGTAGTTAACTAAATGAGATAGTCTAATGCCCTAAAACGAAGTGCCACTCAGTGATTGCAAAGAAGTCATAATCAAGGAGAAGAGATAATAATCAGAAGCTGGACTTGAAAGCCATGGGACCATCCTCCTCAGGCGCTCTCTGTTCTGGAGTATCTAGAACTTTCTTTTTTCTGTCTCCCATCTCCCTAGATAACCTCACTTATTTTCAACTCTGAATCATGACGTACACCTCTCCTTAAACTCCAGATTCATATTTCCAACTCCTTACCTGCCCTGTCCACTAGGAAGTCTCCCTGGTCTAGCACACTGACTATGTCTCAAATAACACTCTTCCCCGCATACCCAGCCTCTCCTCCACTGTCCCCACGACGGCCGTGGCACCACCACCATTCATGGTCAATAGACAAAGCTGGAAATCCTGAGGGCATCCTTATTTTGCCCCTTCTCATGCACCAATACCAACAGAAAGTCAATTTCCAAAATATATACATATCCCTCCTCTTGTTATCCACTGCCATCTCTCCAGCCCAAGCCACTATCATCTTGGGTGTGGATTATTACAATCTTCTACCAATGGTACTGCCTACTTGTGATCCTACCAACTGTTCTCCATAGAATGGCCACAGCGAACGTTTAAAAACATAAACCACCCAGTGTAACACTGTTTCCTAAAATGGATTCTAAAGCAGAAAAAGAGAAATTAGCACAAAAACAGGTGAAATCTGAATAAAGTCTGTAGTTTTAAAAAATGTATCATCTATACTAATAAAAGGGTAATATGCAAATTGGTCAGGACGCCCTCACAGTTAACAACTGAATAAAGTCTGTAGTTTTAAAAAATGTATCATCTATACTAATAAAAGGGTAATATGCAAATTGGTCAGGATGCCCTCACAGTTAACAACTGAACAGCAGGCTGCATGGGGCAACAAGGCCAGCAGGGGGGTTGGTGAAGAACAACCAAATGACTGAACAGCAGGCTGCGTGGGGCTGCGTGGGGCAACCAGGCCTGTAGGGGGGTTAGTGAGGGATGACCAAAGAACTGAACAGCAGGCTGCATGGCGCAACCAGGCCGGCAGAGGGGCTCAGTGAGGGGCAACCAAACAACCGAACAGCAGGCTGCATGGGGTGACCAGGTCAGCAAGGGGGGCAGTGAGGGGCAACCAAGCCAGTGGGGGTGGCCAGGCTGGCGGGGGGGGGGGGCAGTTGGGGGCAAGCAGACCAGCGGGGGGGGGGGGCAGTGAGGGGTGATCAGGCAGGCAGGCAGGTGAGCAGTTAGGAGCCAGCAGTCCCAGATTGTGAGAGGGTGCAGGCTGGGCTGAGGGCTCACCTCCCCCCGCCCCCACCCCCGTACACGAATTTCATGCACTGGGCCTCTAGGGGTTATATAACTGTTAACAGTAGAGGAAGCTGGGTAAAGGGTATACGAGAACTCTCTGTACTATCTTTGCAACTTTAGTGTAAATTTAAGATTACAAACTAAAAGTTTATTTTAAAAAAACCCATATATCTAATTTCTCTTTTGGTTAAAATCCTTGCATAACTTCCTACGATACTAAAATTCAAACTCTTTGCCATGGTCTCATAGGACTTCTGTGATCTGGCTTCTACTACAATTTTTAAAAAGATATATTTTTATTTATTTCAGAGAGGCAAGGAGTGGGAAAGAGAGATAGAAACATCAATGATGAGAATCATTGATCAGCTGCCTCCTGCACGCCCCACACTGGGGATCGAGTCTGCAACCTGGGCATATGTCCTAGCCATGAATCCAACAGTAACCTCCTGGTTCATAGGTCAACCACTGAGTCATTCCGGCCAGGCACTTCCACATTATTTACTCTTATTTTCTTGATAAGAAAACTAAGATGCCATTGCTTAAGGTCAACTAGTTGGGACTTCAATACTGATCATTTTGTTTCACAAAGAACAACTTTGTGTTCTTCCATCACAACACAGCTGAGCTAGACACTCAATTCCAAATACTTCTTTTCGCCAGCCTCCAAGGAGAGATCTGTGAAGGACAGAGCCTCATGCTTCCAGGAACTCAACTGGACACATTCTTTCCATCTGCTCAGAGGAGGAGGGTCAGAGAATAAATATGGTGCCCTTACAAGCCCTTTTATTGTGTGTGGTGGTGGTTGTTTTAAACATCCTTTTTGTAAGCTGTTCTGTTTCCAGGGGTAGGATGAAGTAGAGAAATTTAGAGAATCCGATATCCTAAGTTTCACAATTGGTTTTTTAAATAGTACTTAGTATCTTTTAAAAATTTATATTCTCAGCCTCAATGCCCATCAGATTCACCTGGGGGAGCGATATGAATCCTAATGCCTGGACCCCACCCCCAACGAATGAAATCAGAACCCCAGGGGGAGGGATGGTGCCATCGATGCTAAAGCTTCACAGGTGACTTTACTATCAGTCACGATGGAGAACTATTTGTCTAGATCAAAGGTGGGGAACCTTTTTTCTGCCAAGGGCTATTTGGATGTTTATAAGAATATTCACGGGCCATATAAAATTATCAACTAAAAAATTAGCCTGCTACATTTGGTCAAACATTTAATTAACTCACCCCTAATGTCTTGGAAGGAACAGGCCAAAAGATTTTGAGGGCCTGCTCTGAGGGCTGGGTATTCCCTACCCCAGCTTTAGATCCTCAAATGGGTGGCGATCTATCCTATAAATGGCATATCCTACACCCCACCCCAAAAAGGACTTACCAGGTTTAACTGGAGGGCAGACTCTAAAACTGCATATACTCCCAATGGACAAATTCAGCTCTCCTAGAGGGAGAATGCTCTGCCCTTCATGTGTGTTGACTAGTTAGACCAGCCTGCGCCCAGGGCCAATTAAATCCCAGTGGAGTGGAAGCCAGGCATGAGCTAAACCACCGCTAAACCTCTAAGGTGAGGCCCCTGTGCAGCCAAGCTGAGAACCACCACTTTAATGGTGCCTGCTTTGTTTGGAAGAGGAAGTAAAGGCAAAGCTGCCCCCATTAACCCCAGTGAACGACAGTAACCTGGCAGCAACCATCACGCGTGCTAAGCACTGGCTCTCCCCATTGAGATTTATGGCCTTGGGCAAACAACAGAACCTGAACTTGGCATGGTGCCATCATCCCCAGCACTAATTACAGCTTAAATAATTCTCGTCAGTATGTGCATAAAATAAATGGACCTCAATTTAAGACAACTTCCCCACTGTGTCCTGGTTAATGGATTCACAATTTACAGGTCTTCACAATCGTAAATGTACAAGTTTTATTTTCACACAGAGGAGAAGATATTTAAACCCAGTCATCTCAACAAGAAATTTTTTTTTAAACTAGATATTGGATCATGGAAAAAATATTACTTACATGGTCAATGATAATAGGATAACAACATGTACTCTATTCGATCACTAATCAATATGATTATCACTAGCGTCTTTCAATTTATTCATTGCTTCTTGTCATCAATTTCATTAAATCTTTGGCAGGTAGCGGAGAAAACAGGTTGCAGACATCAGTATGAAGAATGGCAGCTGAATGATAAGACTATACACCCAGAACATGCAAAGAAAGGGAGTTTATTTAATAATTTATCAAAGCAGTGAGAAGAGAAATATCCACTACTGCACTGCTTTCTTTAGCAACTCTGTCTCCCACCAAAAACCGCATCCTCATCCACAGACAGAAAAAGAACATGCAGGCACAGGCCATCTGCTTAAGACTCCAGTTCTGAACCCAGGGACAAAAGTATCCTATATAATAAAGGGGTAATATGCAAATTGACCCTAATGGCTGGGAATAACCGGTCACTATGACACGCACTGACCATGAGGGGGCAGATACTCAACACAGGAGCTGCCTCCTGGTGGTGAGTGCACTTCCACAGGGGGAGCGCTGCTCAGCCAGAAGCCAGCTCATGGCTGGCCAGCGCAGCTGCGGTGGCGGGAGCCTCTCTCGCCTCCACAGCAGTGCTAAGGATGCCCGACTAACCACTTAGGCCTGGGAGAGCAGGCCTAAGCCATTAGCCAGACATCCCCTGAGGGCGCCCGGGCTGCCAGAGGGATGTCTGACTACTAGTTTAGACCTGATCCCCAGGGGAGCAGGCCTAAGCTGTCAGTTGGACATCACCCGAGGTGTCCCGGACTGTGAAAGGGTGCAGGCCAGGCTGAAGGACACCCTTCCCCCGCCCCCCCCCCGCCAGTGCACAAAATTTCATGCACCGGGCCTCTAGTCTTTTAATAATTAAAGTAAGCTTTATTACATAAAAATATATTTCTCATGGTCTGATTTCAAAGCATTAACTAATTATGAATGAAACGAATGAAAACCAATAAGGTCTTCCTTTTCTGGCTCCCTGGGACCAACCTTGGATCAGCTGGGTGATCAACAGCTGTTGCTGAATATGTAAATGAGAGGAAGGTGAAGTGGCAAAGAAGTCTAACCAAGCTGGCGTTGGCCCAGCTGATCCAGTGGCCTCAGAAGCAAGACCTAGGGATCTCGGAAGCAGAGCCAGGCAGAGGCTGAAATGGGAACCTGGGCAAAAGCACGCTTAGGACCTCTTTTTAAAAATATATGTTTTTATTGATTTCTGAAAGAGGAAGGGAGAGGGAAAGAGAAAGAAAGATTGGCTGCCTCCTGTATGCCTCCTACTGGGGATAGAGTCCACAACCTGGGCATGTACTCTGACTGGCAATCGAACCGGCAACCTCTTGGTTGATGCACCAGACGATGCTCAGCCAACTGAGCCATACCAGCCAGTAGGACCTCTTTTGTGTAACAAGATGGTGGGATATGCAGTTGGGCAAGCTGGGTGCCATGACAGAGAGATAAGGAGCTGACCCAGTGGTAGTCTCAGAATCAGCAAATTGGGGAGGAGGTAAGGCAGGTACAATAGCTCGCATTTCTCCCAGAGGAAGCACACTGTGTTGACAAGGACTCTGCACAAATGCCCCTGTTTTCCTGCTTCTCTTGCAGGCTGGCCTAAGTCTCAGAGAGGCCCGGCCCTGGCCACGGGCAGGAGATGCTGCTGATTCTAGGTGGATAACCTGGTATTTTACGTTCTTAGGAGAGGAGTAACAAAGCTAAACTCCTAGGAGAGTAGTGAAAAGAACTTTGCACCTGCCAAAAAGGAATACAAGATAATAATGTGAATTTTTTGGCTGTTTGAACCAAGCGGAGGATAACCCAGAAGATTATGCTGTTCCTAACAACCTATGGGGATCACGGTGAGGCCATGTGACCTCCTTAGACCTGCACAAATGAAGGAGTTTATAACTATGCATGAGGACAGAGCTCTACAGAAAAAGAGAAAGAAGAATTTGTGTGGAAAGACTATAAGATGTTAAAAAAATTTACACTGTGCCAGGCAAGGCAATTCAAACATCTGATCTGCATCCTCCTTTTCCTGACAGTCAAGCCCACTTCACTGTCCAGTGACTGGCAGTTATTCAAGGAATATAAGTGTGGAATGCAGTGCAGCCATTAAAAAAAATCACACTGGGGCCCTAACCGGTTGGCTCAGTGGATAGAGCATTGGCCTGTGGACTGGAAGGTCCCAGGTTCGATTCCGGTCAAGGGCATGTACCTTGGTTGTGGGCACATCCCCAGAGGGAGGTGTGCAGGAGGCAGCTAGCTGATTGATGTTTCTCTCTCATCAATGTTTCTAACTCTCTATCCCTCCCCCTTCCTCTCTGTAAAAAATCAATAAAATGTATTTTTAAAAATCACACTGGGAAGGGCCCTTCATGAGATGTTAAAAACCAGCATATTATATGGCTCAATTTTAGGAGAAATGGTTAAAAAAAAATCATCAATAATCTGCACCATGAACCAGAATGCTAATAGTAGTCATCTCTGAATTATGAAATTAGTACTAGTTTTCCTTCTTTCTTTCTTTTTTCTTTTGTATTTTTCAAGTTTTAATAACCAGGTGTTAATTTTCCAATTAGATAAAAAGCCGTTGTTTTACAAGGGTTTCAGTTAAACATCGTGCAACACCATTTTAGACAGTAAGGTCTTGATGAAAATGGCCACCACAGTACCTCCAATTTTAGGATGCTGACAAGGAGAGGGTCCTAAACTTTTCCATTGGGGTTACTATCCACTAGGGGATGCTAACAACTGGGGACCCTGAACTTATTGGGGAGAGAGTACCCTTGCCACCTACATTCTCCTTTCCTCTGGAAATTTCCAGAAACTCCGGCAAAGGCATTGAGCTGGAAAATATATGTAGAATATGCACATATATCTGATTGTATTCATTCATCTCTATAAATAAATGTTAACCTGAGAAGATATGTGTTCAACCCAATGATCAGCAACCAAATCCGGGAGTTCCAGGCCCCTACCATCCTCTCAATCCCTGTGACTATCACTCCAGGTCACAGAAACTCCTGCACATAAAAATGAGAAGAAAAACTAGATAACAAAATAATCCAGAAAGGAATCCCAGGGCACTAGCCCTCAGAAGCCAAAGCCAGAACTCTGAGGCCCCAGGCACAATTCTTGCTGCTGGCCCTGGACACACAAGGGCCTGAAAAGTACTAGGCTCTCAGAACCCAAAGGCAAGAACACAGTATGGCACGAGGGGTGTGGGGGTGGGGCTGGGCTACTCACGCTGTCGTTGCTTCCTTTGTTGTCCTCATACTTGGTTTCTATATGAATGGAGAATTTTGGCAAGAAGGAACACTATGGAAAAAGAGAAGGTTTCATTAGCGTACCATTTTCTCTCTCTTTGCATCTTCAATATAGGTTCTGGATGCTCTTCTGACCACTTGCTTGGGAACACTGTTTGCAACCAGAAAGGCCCAGATCTTAGGTCAATATCCAAATTCAGACAAGAAAAGCTGCCTTTGGCAACGTGAACACAAAATTTCATCCAGAAGTCAGGCTGGAGAGAATGCCAAGCAATGGAAGGCAAGTCACTGAAGAGGGTGTTTTCAAAAGGATTACGTTCTGAGCCATGCCCCAGGCTTGAGAGAAGCTAACACCTGAATCAGAGGCAATTCCAGCTTTGGGTGCCTACCTCTGGGCAACAGCAATCACTGCTGGGACCCGGGGACCCAGCCTTGTCCTTTTATAAACATTCATATAAAGCTAGGCAGGGGGCACAGCAGAACCTCAAGATCATATATTACAGAAGTCAGAGAGACCTGCTTTTAGTTTGGGTCTATCACTTGAAAACTTTGTGACTTCGGACAGACAAGTTGAACTCTTCTGAACCCTAATAGTATTAAAACGCGATACTAATTATTACCTAATAGTGACATTGTGAGGGTTGAATAAATCAAGGGCATAGAGTCAGCATTCAGTTTGAGGCTACAGCTGAGCGTGGCATAAAAGGCAGCCCCTCTTCCTGACGGCACAGGGGAGACGAACCCCGAATGCTTACCACCCTAGTGTCCCAGTTTCACTGAGTTACATTCTATGGATTCCGTGAGATTTTAAAATTTAAGGTAGTTTAATAAGAGGATTAAAATTTTTAAAAATTGATTTCAGAGAGAGGAAGGGAGAGAAACATCAATGAGAGAAACATCGGTCAGCGGTCTTCTGCATGCCCCCTACTGGGGATTGAGCCTGCAACCCGGGCATGTGCCCTGACCAGGAATCAAACCTGCGACCTCCTGGTGCATGGGATGAAGCTCAACCCATTGAGCCACACTAGCCAGGCCAACAAGAGGATTTTGATGGATGTTGATGTAACCTTCCTCCTGCTGGCACCAAGCTGGGCATTAACTTTCTTGGCCACTGGAAATGGGATTGAAGACAATTGAGTAAAATGACCCAGCAACTCCACTGGGAGCTGCAGGTTTAGGGGAAATGAGAGTTGGACTGATCTGCTCAGTACCCATAGCACATTGTACCCCAGGCACTGGCCTAAATTCTAATTAATTTATGCCTTGCATCCATCCCAGGAACAAGGTACCATTTATTATTACCCTGCTCTAAAGAGAAGGAAACAAAGGCACAGAGAGGTTAAGAAAATGGCTCATGATCACACAGCCAATGAATAGTTGAGTTGGGTTTGAAGGTCTGGTGGCATGGGCCCAGTGTCCAATCCTACTGATTCTCGAAGTGAGGGCTCTGAACCGTTAGTAGTAGTAGTAGTAGCAGCAGCTGCCTGGAACTCATTAGAAATGCAAATTCTTGGGTCCAACCCTCCGCACTGAATCAGAAACTCTGGGAGCCCTTTTGTATTTAATGAGCCCTTCTGGGCCTGCTGATGCACACCCAAGTGGGAAAACCGCCTCACTACTTCATGCATAGGAAGTAAACAGAGATAACGCATCATCTAAGATCCGGAAGTCCAGAGTACCCATCTTCACCAGTGTGCGGATGGCTCCCTTTCAGCCCAGGCATCTGTACAATAAGGCAGGGGCCTTGGATGTGCCACTGAAAATTCTCCTGATGCCACACGCTTGTGTGACTTAGCATTCATCTGTCTCAATCTGGTGAAACAAGCAAGCTGAACCGTGACTAAGGAAACTCAGAACCAGACAATCCCAGTAATTGCCTTTATGGAGAACGTAGCCCTGCAATTTCATTTATTGACACCTTCCTTGCAGTCATCTCTCCAACCTCTCACTCCATAATGGCTGCCCTCACACCCAGGCCCAGGGGGTTCCAAGGAGGGGCTGCTCATTGGGAATCGAGACCCCGGGGACTTAGCGGCTTGAAGCCCACAGCAGAGCTCTCCATCAACCTTGAACGTGGGAAGATGCACCTGCCCGAGACCCTTTTCAAAACAATAAGCCTTCAGGTAAACAGACTTGTCCTTTTTAACCCATAATTCACATGAGCGTCAATCCAACACGAGTACAGTACCAGCTGGTGAGAGAACAGAGCTGTGCAGCATGGGGACTGGGCTGCGTGCATCGGAGTGGAACCCCACAAGGATTTTTTATTGGTTGAACCTCTAAACCATTTACCTAAGGTCAAACAAATGAATCTTAGCATTTGAGTATTGAACCCAAATAGGAAAATAAAAACTCTTACGCAAATCAGCAGATGTTCTTTTTGAGTGAGGACTTGGGTTATTTTCATATTAGAATGGCAAGGCTGCCAAAGGATGTGAGTGCACCTGGCGGGCAAGGCAGTGAGAGGACCAGATCAGACAGGCCATCTTCAGGCGGGTCAGCGTTTTTCTCTTACTGCAGTGGTTTGGGGCTGATAATTCCCTTGGGAACTCAGTGGCTTTTACTTGGAGCCCTGGAGAGTGTACCTGTCTTAAGCTAAAAGTCAGGTATATCTGTGGCTCGGGGCCTATTCAGAGCTGTTACTAAAACCTTTCCACTAAGATGTCCATGATGAGATAAACTTCTGCTTCCCCACGCAGGTTAGCATCCCTGAAAATACGCCCACTGATCCTCATGGAGCCTTAGCTCTCAGGAGTACAGGAGAGGAAAAAAAAGTTGGGAACTCTGACATAGCTGGAGCAAAGTGCAAGAAGAGAGACACTGGGCGTGTCACCCAGCGGCTAAAACTGGACGTCTAAGGGATTCAGGAGACTCATACGCTCTATGGCACACTGAGTGGTTCAAGTCCCATTGGGCCACAACAACATGAAGGGCAGACTAAAATACTCCTATTGACAGAGTTCCCAGATAGACCCCAAAATTCCCAGCATCTGGGATACAGATCCTGTATAAGCCCTCCCCTTAAGTGTGGACAAGACCTGATAATATGGTATAGCAGCTCATCTGATTAAATTACCAACGTGATTAGATTATGCTACATTATATAAGACTTGTGTTTTTTTAAAAAATATGTTTTTACTAGAGGCCTGGTGCATGAAATTCGTGCACAGGTAGGGTCCCTAGGCCTGGCTGGCAATAAGGGCCGATCGGGGCCTTCCAGCTGCTGGCCAGGGCCTTTCTTCATTCCACACTGCCCCTTGGTGGTCAGCGTATGTCATAGTGAGCAACTGAACTCCCGGTCTCCCAGTCAAACTCCTGAGGGGACAATGTGCATATATCAATATATCAATTTGCATATATATATATATATATATATATATATATATATATATTTCAGAGAGGAAGAGATAGAAAAATCAACGATAAGAGAGAATCATTATTGATTGGCTGTCTCCTGCACATCCCCCACTGGGGATCAAGTCCACAACCCATGCATGTGCCCTGACCAGGAATCGAACCATGACCTCCTGGTTCATAGGTTGACGTTCAACCACTGAGCCATGCCAGCCAGGCTATGAGACTTGTTTTTAGAAGAAGCAGAGGTTCCCTTGCTGTTTTTGCGGAAGCAAGCTGCCATGTCTAGAAGCTGAGGAGCTGAGAGTGATCCCTAGAGGGCCGTCAACTAGAAAACGGGACTTCTTTCCTACAACGCAAAGGAACAGAACCCTGCCAACGGCCAGTGAACGTAGAAGAGGACGCTGTGCCTCAGATGAGGAGCCATGGCTGACACCTCAGTTTCAGCCTGGTAAGGTTCTGAGCCAAAGACCCACTCACGTGGGCCCCATAACCATGTAATGTGTTAGGCCACTAAATCTGTGGGAAATTTGTTACACAGCAATTGAAAACCAATCCAGCACCCAACCTCCAAAATCCAACCACTGCTTCCTTTCCAAATCTCCCATCTGGCTCATCTGAGTACAGTATACTCACTTTGAGGCTTGAGCACATCCAATGGGAAATTAGTACTCTTTTTAACTTAGTGGTTCCACCTGTGATGTCGTCTGCTCTATCGATGGCCACTGTGTATTGTCCAGGGTGACAATGACTAGTAACGGATACCACTAAGCTTGCCATTAGCTGGCGTCCAGGTGCAGCAGCGTGTGGCTAGCACACAGGGAGGATGCATGGTGGTCCAGTAGAAAAAATACAGGTGTTGGAGTAAAGCAGACTTTAGATCAAATCCCAGCTTCTTTTCTCACAAACTGTGTGACTTTGGGCAGATTCCTTAATCCTCTTGAGCTTCAGTGTTCTCATCCATAAAATGGAGACAATACCAACCTCACAGCTGTGGGGTGAGGATTAAATGATATAACACATGTCCAAGATCAGGCAGTGTCTGCTAGAGCAGTCACTCGAGAAATGTGGGCCCATCCGGTGTACCCCTTCCCATGAATGAAATCCCACAGGCTACCTGGGGGAGAAAACAGAGCTGGGGTGGAGGAGGGCCTCTGCCGTGTAGGTGTGAGGATGCATTGGAGGCTGTGGGCTTGCTGGGGCGGCGATGACAGGAGGACACCTGCTTGGTCCTTCCTGACATGGGTGGTGGCCAGGACACAGAGCTTGCTTGCCTTCAGCATGGCTCCGGCCCCTGAGCTGCTCTGTTGTTGAGGACGTCATTACATCTTCCAAGTCTACCCTCTCATTGTCCTCCTTTTCCTGAAGGGTTATCAGTTCCCTTTTCTGCACAGCAGCCCTCTCCCCTCACCCCTTCTCAGCACTCTCTAGACTCCCTGCCAACTTCGTGCAGGGAAACAAGCATACCACCAGGATCTCTGTGTTCTTTCTTTTTCCCTAGATCTAAAGGCTTTCTGCCTGCTGGTTCACTCAGCCGTATTATGAAAATGGAGGCGCAAAAAATTAAGTAGCATTTAAAAAAATCAGCATAAAAAGCACACAACAGCTTTTGGGAGCCGCGGGGTCCCACTCGATGACCCTGCTTCCAGGCAGAGGGTGGGTGGTGACTGAGCAGCATGATGAAGCAGGGGACAGGCAGTGAGGTGCCCTCAGACCCTGGAGCCTGGGGGACAGCATGAGTCATTTCAGCCCCTCCCCTGGGCCCACTAGATCAAAACTCTAATGAAAAATCTTTCTTTCTCTCTGTCTTCCGGACTACAAGAGCAGCTTGGCTAGAGGAACCTTCACTTCATTATATGCAGAGTTTGTTTTGCCCTCAACCCCCTAAAAATAGTAGTGGTGTCATGGAGAAATTTGGGAAATAAGGCAAAAGATCGCTTGTCATTTCCTCTTTGATTTTCTCGCTTAGATCCTCCCTACCCAGACGAGTCTTATTAGTATCGCTGTCACCTGCTCCCTGCCACAACCAGCTTCCTCAGCAGCCAGGGTCTGCGCATTTTTCATTTGCTTTCCAAACCCAGTGGCAACCACCCACCGACATGAACCCCTTTCTATAAAGTGATCATCCGGTACCTGTGAAAGCTCTAGCACCTAAAACTAAAAAGTGGCCCGGTCGACATGGCTCAGTGGTTGAGCATTGATCTATGAACCAGGAGGTCACAGTTCATTTCCCAGGCAGGGCGCATGCCCGATTTGTGGGCTCAATCCTCAGTGTGGGGTGTACAGGAGGCAGCCGATCAATGATTCTCTCTCATCATTGATGTTTCTATCTCCCTCTCTGAAATCTATCTGTCTATCTATCTATCTATCTATCTATCTATCTATCTATCTACCTACCTACCTACCTACCTACCTACCTACCTAATAATAAAACCAAAAAGTGCAGAAAAGTGGCAGTTCGGCAGTTCTCTGCTGAATATTTAAATGCTTGCACTTGTGTCTTTTGGAAGTGATGAGGGAATCTGCAGTCAGGAAGAAGAATGCCAGGAAAGATGAGCGAAGTACCTGGGCCTCTGCAAGAATAATTTCCAGACAAAGCACGCCCAGGTTCAGTGTCGGGAAATGGAAGCAGCATATGCAAAATGCATGGAAGAGCTGAATTTCCAATTCACTACAGACATGCTTTGGAAACATGAAAGAGCCATTTTTAGTCCGGTGATTGATTAGGGTTGCTCTGGCAATAAGAAACACTTAGAACAAAACTAAATGCAAGCAAGTCTTAAAGAGAAAGGGACAAATAGGCTGAGCATTCCATCGCCAGTTTCTGGATAGTGCTGGAAGCCCTGGCTGCAGTCTCCACACCGCAGAGGGAGAGGGGCTGGTGGCCATGGAGAATGGGTGTGGGACAGGAGTCTAAGGCTCGTGAAGTGTTCTGCACTCCAGAAGCATGCAGTGGCAAAACTTCTGGAAGAATGTGCACCTTTCACTTTGAAGATCATCATTATTGTCATCCTATATCCCCAAAGCACCCATGGGGAAAACTGGACTTGACCAGGTATTACTTCCACCTACACCCGTTTACAAAGTAAAATAAAAATCATGTATTCTCTAACAGCATATTTCTAAAAGTTACCTAATGATGCCTCATCTAGTGGGCTTGCTAAAAACAGATTCCAGGCCCCTCTCCTGCTGATTTGCTGAGGGTTCAGGTTCTCCTCATATGGTGTTTCTTAACCCCAGGAAGTTTTGGGTCAAAATGACGATCCAAGGTAAACACTGTCAGCATTCTCCATGTCCAATCTGGGCCAGACAGACATGACCCAACACTGAGGTAGTAATGATACTGCACTTACTAGCATCAGGCACTGGTGGAAGTATTTGATATATAAGGTACATGAGTATTTTTAGTGTAGTTGAATACTCAGTCGGGGGTGATGGGGCCTAAGGCACAGGCTTGCTTCTCAGTATGCCCTGTGGTCACTGAGCAGAGAAAATAAGTGTGTGTGCATCTGTCAAATGATAGATGTGCTGCCTTGTTTCAAATAAACCCAAAGAAGGAAAAAAGGAATTACCCGAAAGATAAACTGGAGAAATACACTGAGTGGCCAGATTATTATGATCTCTGAACGCATAATAATCTGGCCACTCAGTGTATATCCTATATAATAAAAGGCTAATATGCAAATTGTCCCCTCAACCAGGAGTTTGACCAGCAGGCAGGCCAGCCAACCGCCCATGTCCCCTCCCCCTGGCCAGGCTGGCTGGACCCCACCCATGCACAAATTCATGCACCAGGCCTCTAATACACACACACCCACACAGTGGCCAGATTACACAGGCCACTCAGTGTAATTATTTACTTCGAAAAGTGAAAATATGATGGCTTAAGTTAGTTCTTACTGTGGAAGTGCTTTTAAATACCTACCCAGAACTCCAGGAAGGGTGTGAATTCTCAAGTGTAAAAAAATACTACATATGAACAAGCATTCATGACCACGTTCTATAAAAGACATGAACACAATCCAAGTCCAATAGGAGAAGGTTGGTTAAGCACACTGTGGTGAACTCTAAGACTATTAAAAAAGCAAAGTGTAAAACAGGATGATCCTATTTTTGTAAAAGAAAAAAAAAAAACCCAAACCCCACCAATGGTTAATATATTATGCAGGAAAAAAATAGAGAAATAGACATCAAAATATTATTATGGAGAACAGTGGGAATTATGGGGTCCTTTTATTTTCTACACCATACATTTTTATAATGTTTGGATTTTAAAATAAAAATCTATTTTCAGTAATTAGAAAAATTCAAATCCAATAAAAAAGTGAATAAAGACATCAGTGATATCCCAAACTCTATTATGTGTAATGGAAATCACAAGATGTTCTAAAAATTCTCTTAATTTTAGTCCTCTTTAAAGCAGAACGTATTATAAGAGCACTGATAAGTAGATGGAGGAGGTAAAAATCCAGAAAGTTTGGCAATCACTACTGCAAGTGTTGTTCACAGAGTTTTAACACAGGGTGGGATCTGAGAGGTGACACAGTTCAAACTACATTTAAGTGACATCAGAATTTATTCTTCAAATAAAATGTAATGAAGAGATACGGTGGCCAGTGGGGCAGGTCCAAGGAACTCCTGGACCAAGAAAAGGAAAGTTTAAAAACCAGTGATTGAGCGCAGTAACTCAATGCCTCATTCCTGGTCACCAGCCAGTATCCTTCCATGTCTGAGGGCAAACTTTATATGGAGGCTTGGAATGAAGAAAGTTAAATGGAAGAGTTGAGAAGCTGGCCTGGGGTAGATGAAGTATTCATATGCTTTTAAAAGATCATTTCCTTTTAGCTTTCATCTGGGACTCAATGCATTCCTCCCTGGCCATCTTGTTCCGACTCTACGCAACACGTGTTCCCTGCTATCAATGAACATTAAGCTCTATACAGACCTGACCTTTTCTCTAATGGAATCCCCCTGAAGACATCGATTCTCTGGTACCATATTCTTTGTTGTCATATTAAATGTAATCTAAGACCATCCAGGGAATTTCAGTTTGAGGTGGATAATAAAACTGGATTTGCAAATGTTCCATATCTTACCAACAGGAGACTTACACCCTAGCCTCCATGGGGCTAGGGAGGTCAGGCCTGGAGTGTAGGGTTTAATATTATGTAGGAATCTGGGCTGTGCTGTTTGTAAAACAGAGGATGAGTCTATATGTAGAGGCAGTTGATAGACACCTAGATCTTAAAGTATCTTTCAATTTATTCTTCATGAGAAAATTTTTATCCTTCCATTTTATTTTATTTTTTTAAATATAGTTTTATTGATTTCAGAGAGGAAGGAAGAGAGAGAAACATCAATGATGAGAAAGAATCATCAATCGGCTGCCTCATGCACACCCTACACTGGGGATCAAGCCTGCAACCTGGGCATGTGCCCTGACTGGGAATCGAACCATGACCTCCTGGTTCATAGGTCGACGCTCAACCACTGAGCCAAGCTGGCCAGGCTATCCTTCCAGTTTGATAGAAAATTGGCCCTATCATTAGAAGGTAGCATATATAAAACTTCTCTTTTGTGCAGAGAAGATCTTTAATACACATAACAATTTCAATAAGGTGTCTGTCTGTCTGTCCCCCATCTACTCAGAATCTCGGTCATTATACAGGGAAAGACGCAAAGGAAGTAAGAAGAGATATTTGGGTTTCCTTTGCTGTTCTGGGTTCTGGGGGCCACATATGACTTTACCCACAGATAACGTGGGTAGTAAATAGTGACAGGGTAGTTGGGGGAAAATGGCAAAGAACATAGTTTCAGAGAAGTGAAAAAAGGAACCTGTGTAAAGATTTTTTTTAAAGTAGAAGAATTTTTAAAGTAAAGAAGAACAGGAATTGCATGTAAATACTAGAGATGAGGATAAACCAGAGAAAGTTCTCCCAAATATAGGCAGCACAGGAAGAAAAATGTCTCCAAGAGCGGTGGACCTGGAAGAGAAGTGGGTGGGTTGAGAGGAAGGCAGAGCATGGAAATAGAATAGGGGAACAGCAATGTGTAGTCCAGCTCACAGTGAGAAAATAAATGTCAGCCTCTCGGCTGCTTCTCATCAGCCTGCACCCTGCATAGAAGCTTCTGTTCATTCAGTAGTTCATTCATTGATGGAGCCTCTTCCCATCCTCTGGCACGATGAGTAACAGCACCCACTGGAGAAGCAAGTCCAGGAGGGAGAGGGAGCAAAGACATGAATGAAAGTATGTTTTCTCAATGGGGACACAGTTTGCTACCCACATTTCTATGAAAATCAGGCAGAGAAACTAAATTCAGGCTCATACAATGTAGGGCTGGACCTGTTCAGGTAGCAATAAGCAGAGGATGCTCATGAATATTGATAGCCACACACAATAAAGGCAGGACATGAATTTAAAGAGACAGGCAGGCCACATCAAATGAAATGCATCTACACTAATAAAAGAGAAACATGCAAATTGACCATCACTCCGCTATGCCCACCAGCCAATCAGAGCAAGTATGCAAATTAACCCAACAAAGATGGCGGTTAATTTGCATAAGCAGTTGCAGAGTGAAGAATGAAGACAGCATAGAAGGAAGAAGGAGGGAAAGCAGAAAGTGGGGCAGTGGTGGCAGCAGGAGGGAAAGCACAGGGTAGCAGCAGTGGCGGCAGCAGCTGTGGGAGGGGAAGTGCGGGGTGGGGGCAGCAGTGGGGGGGGAGAAAAAGTGCTGGGCAGTGGCAGCGGGAGGGAAAGTGTGGGGTGGGGGGCAGCGGCGGCGGGAGGGAAGGGAAAGCACAGGGCGGCGGGGGCGGGAGGAAAAGCGCAGGGGGCAGAGGGAGGGCGGTGGTGGTGGCAGCGGCGGTGGGAGGGAAGCCCACAGGAAGCCCTGTTCTTGCAGGAATCTTCCTGCAACAGGCCTCTAGTATAAATAATAGAGATGGGAACAAATTGAGGTGACTTTCCAAATATACGTTGGCATATGGCCAGTTTAGAAACCTCCAGATTCAGTTAAAAACTATAAGAATCTCCCTTTTAACCAGCTAGGCATTTCCTCACTTAAATATATACTACCACGTAACTCAGAGTATCTTAGTGATTAGGTCAAAAGAGATAGGGCAACTTTGCAATGACTTTATTTAATCACTTAAATCTACACTAATAAAAGAGAAACATGCAAATTGACCGTCACTCTGCTACGCCCACCAGCCAATCAGAGTGAGTATGCAAATTAACCCAACAAAGATGGTGGTTAATTTGCATAAGCAGATGCAGAGTGAAGACTGAAGACAGCATAGAAGGAAGAAGGAGGGAAAGTGGAAAGCCGGGCAGTAGTGGCAGTGGGGGGAAAGCACGGGGCAGCAGCAGTGGCAGCAGTGGCTGTGGGAGGGAAAGTGCGGGGGGGGGGGGTGACAGCAGGGGGGGTGGAAAAGCGCTGGGTGGCGGCAGCGGGAGGGAGAGCGTGGGGTAGGGGGCAGCGGCAGCGGGAGGGAAGGGAAAGCACAGGGCAGCAGGTGTGGGAGGGAAAGCGCAGGGGGCGGAGGGAGGGTGGTGGTGGCAGCAGTGGTGGAGGGAGGGAAGCCCGCCTGGGCGGGCTTCGCTCAGGCCGCAGGAAGCCCTGTTCTTGCAAGAATCTTCCTGCAATGGGCCTCTAGTTTAATATATTAACATAAGTATAGTTATATACATTTTATTTTTATAGCAACCTGCCCCACAAAATTTTTCCGGTTATATTATTCTGACCTCACTAACTTGAACACAACTCCATAGACATTAACAAACTGTAGAAGAGAAATCCAATTTTTAGGTGGAAAACAGAAAACAAGGAAAGAAGAATTCCCTAGTAAAATCTTCTATGGAAAACTCCTTTAAACAAATATTTTTTTCTCTGATGACTGCCCTTTGTAAAGTCATTCTGAGTGATATTTAAAAATACAAACAATTTAAAAATGCTATGTTAGGATAGAAAGCCTATTCTCTCCCTGTCCCCTCCCAGCCCCCCCCCCCCCGCCCCTAGGCTGAATTAATTTTCTTTGAAGTACAAAGAGCCTGGGAACAGCTAAAGCAAATGGACATGGGATAGATCAGACAGACAACACTGATGTTCCAAGGCCCTGCTTCACCAGGTACTCATCTACTGGGTTGCTGAGTTATGGAGACAAGTCCCAGTCCTGCACAGGACCAAGGCACATTGGTGAATAAGCTGGGTTGCAAATGGTTCACCCATACAAGCAGTTCATTTTCTGAAATAAGTCAGAATGCATAAGCTCAATGTCATCCTAATATGCTGTTGTCTTTGCTTTGTGGTCTAACAGAATCAGATGGCTTAAAAAGGAACTTACTAGTATAGTTCTGATTCTTTAAAAAAATTTTCATTTGTTGGGAGTTCTTCAACAACTGGCATTTGAGTAACAATAATCCTCAGGTGACATATTAGCCTACTGAAGTGTAAGAGAAAAGTAACATTAACCAAAATATAATTGATCCACTGGCCTGGTTACTGAGCAAATCATGGCTCTGACCCTGAGAGAAGCTTCTGGAGCTCTCCTAAGTTTTAGAAGACTGGCTTTGAGAAATCCAAGGTTGCAGGGACAAATAAGTGTAGTAAATGTTTCATGATACAACTCCCTTTTGGAGATTCACAATGTATGTTAGAATAGTAAAGGCTCTGAGAAGTCCTGCAATCCCAAAAACTGTTTAACTTTATAACCCAGTGTGTTTCCCTTACTTAATGGGCTATACACCGTCTTTATGATGGTTATAAATGGTACTAGAATGTTTCCATCTAAATTCTCTTGAACTCTGAAGATTTTTGAACTTGATCATTCTGGCTCCATTTAGGACACCAGCTTCATGCCATGATCCATGGCTCCACTGATTTCAAGCATCTTCTCTAGGAAGGTCCTCTTCTGACCTAATTGCTATCTTGCTCATCAATGCCTCCAACTGGAGGACTTTCTTTGGCCTGGTCCCTAACAGGTCCCAGCTCATATGTTCCCATTTCTAAGAAGGAATACTTTTCCTTTACCCCACAAAATTATGTACTTCCCTGGATATTTAGTTACTTGTGACGTAACTGAATTTCCTACTCGCCCTGGCCAGTGTGGCTCAGTTGGTTAGAGTGTTGCTCATGCACTGAAGGGTCACAGTTTCAAATCCTGGTCAGGGCACATACCAATTGATGTTTCTCTCTCACACTGATGTTTCTCTCTCTCCCTTCTTCTCCCTCTAGAATCGATGAGAAAAAAGTTACTTCCTACTCGCCTAACCCCCATTACAACCCCTGGTTTCATGATCCCAAAGAAGAAACACTTAGGGACCTTCATTCTCTTAGCTGACAGAGTCGTTGCGGCTCTTTGGCCCCTTGAGTGTGGCTCTTCCACAAAATACACGGCCTTGGCGAGTCTATTTTGAAGAAATGGCATTAGAAGAAGTTTAAAAAATTTGGCTTTCCAAAGAAATTTCAATCGTACTGTTGATATTTGGCTCTGTTGACTAATGAGTTTGCCGACCACTGATCTAGGGTGACTGATGGCCCATCCCCAGCTGTGAGCAGCCCTGACTCTTCCAGGCTCAATAAAACCAACCCTGAACGGCCCCATCTTTCATCATGGCTCTATACTGTTTGAGGTTCTCATTCAAGAGTCATTTCCTTAGAAGGGGTCAATGGGGGGAAAAACGGGTCACCTGTAACACTTTCAACAATAAAGATTAATTTTTTAAAAACAGTCATTTCCTTCTTCCTGGTCTATTACAATTCACCTTTTCTACCTCTTTGAACTAAATAATTTAAATGCTGGGTAACACTGGACAACCCACATCTACCTTTGCTCCCTGAGTAACGGCCGGCTAGTCTAACAGAAAGGGCTTCCCATGTGTCATCACCTCTCCTGCAAATTCTTATTAAAAGAAGTTTTGGTGGGCCCTGGTCAAGCAGCTCAGGTAGTTTGAATATCATTCCTATATGCCAAGATTGCAGGTTCAATCCCTGTCAGGGCATATACAAGAATCAACTCATGGGTGTATAGATAAGTGGGACAAATCGATGTTTCTCTCCCCACCCCCCACCCCCGCCTCTCTAAAAATCAATCAATACAATTTTTAAAAAGAAAATAAAGTGGTGAGAGAAAGGCAACTGAATTGCTTTTTTTTTAAAAAAAGATGTTTTGATGAAATAGGATGGTCATAACAGCAATATATATATATTATATTATATTCTAGGTCACTCCTATCGACTTACTATAGCTTAAGTTGTCAAATTCTTACAAATGAGAAGAAAATCTGTTTCTTCCCCCTCCATTGTTACTGAGGCTGAATCGATGCTGCTGAGCCATGTCCACGCTCCAGCGCTGCCTTTTTTTAGCCCAAGAAAAACAAAGTCAGCTGCTCTGGAAGGCAGCCAGGCTCCTCGGGCACCTTCCTTTGTGACTTTTCAAACTTCAGAAGGACCAGCAGGTTCTGAAGGATTCTTAGATGGCCTGTCCTCTGGAGAATTGTCGTTGTGTAGTTCTTTGTTTATTGTATAATTAAGATTTTTTTCCTACAACCAAGCTAAAGATGTATTTTTCCATTTCCTGGGTAAATCACATTTCCACATAATCCTAGACACATGCAGTCACTCACCATGATGAAAAAGCTTGAACGTCTTTATAACTGTGATCATGGAACCCTAGATGATGACCCTAAATAGAAAGTTCTCATAGCTGGATTTTGTCACAAATGAGGGCAGCATGAGGTCTCAGTAGTAGGCTGAAGAGTCAGATATAAGACCGAGGGGAGCCTAGGAATAGACAACATAGTTCTGGGCTAATCCTATGAAGAGAGACACCACTCTGGCTTCCCTGAGGGAGGGGTAGGGTTTGGTGACCCAAATTGGAAGTCTGACATCAGGGAAGTTGTGCTTTGGGGCACAGACAGGAAATATAAAGCTTGAAATGACATCAAGAAGAGCTATTTAGGATTAAAGGTTCAGGGGATAAAGAGCCCAGTGAAAAAGCATTTAAAACAGGAAAAAAGATGAAGACAATGGAAAGCATCTGCTGTAAATCCTAGGGGGCAGACCCTGTGGACGCAGCTGAGCCAGAGTCACTGGGAAGGAGTGCACCTGCAGCCAGAGAGAGAAGCCCAGACGCCCCCAGCCACTGGAATGTGAAAGAAAGCTGTCCTATATTTGGAATAGAAAACAAAAGTGGATTAGTTGCTTCCCTGTGGAGAATGAGATGTGGACCTTGACCTGACATTCAGAGCTGCCCTGTCCTGGCCTCCATGTGTCCAGGATCCAGTGACATCACTTAGCCACTGGGCCTGGAATGAGCATGGTATATAAGAATTGTGGGGCCCTCATGATGGGATTAGTGCCCTTATAACAATAGAACAGGAAGCTTGCTTTTTCTCTCTCTGCTGTGTAAGGACACAGTAAGAAGGTGGCTTTCAGCAAATCAGGAAGAGGGACCTCACCAGGAACCGAAGCAGCCAATACCTTGATTTTGAACTTCCAGCCTCCAGAATCTGAGAAATACATGTCTGTTGTTTAAACCACCCAGTTTGTGGTATTTTGTTATGCATCTCAAGCAGACTGAGACCCCCCTGCCCCCGCCCCGCCCCAGTCAAGGGCCTGTACCTGGGTTGCAGGTTCAATCCCTGGCAGCTCTGGTCAGGGTTTGTGTGGGAGACAACTAATCGATGTGTCTCTCTCACATTGATCTTTCTCTGTTTCTCTCTCTCTCTCTCTCTCTCTCTCTCTCTCTCTCTCTCTCTCTCTCTCTCTCCCCTTCCCTCCCTCTCTTTCACTCTCTCAAAAAAAAAAATCAATGGAAAAAATATTTCAGGGTAGGATTAACAAAAAACCCTACAAAAGACCAAAAACTCAACTCCATCACAGTTCAGTTAACCATTTTCTTGTTACGACAGTCTGACCTGTTGGCTGCAGGGGAAATGATACATGGAAAATACAACACAATGTGTTATAGGGTCCTTTTTTAAAAAAATGGAAATAATGACTCCAGAGGCCTTTAGAATAAGAAGAAATTAAATGGTTTTTATCAAGCCACTGAGACTGTCCAATCCAGAGCCCTGAGTAAAATAGTTTGAGTGTATGTCTTTCTAGTTTCAAGGTTCTCCTGTAAGGGATAAGGCCACCGGCTTTAGGAATAAGCCCTACCTTCCATTGATAACAAGCATCATCTCTTTAATGCCATGTTTCTAGAAACTGCTCTTCTGATATAGTGAACTATCACAAGTAGAGCAGCCAAGCTATTTAAAAATGCAAACAAAGTTAATTATGCAAAGTAACTCTCAAGACATTTAAAATTAACATTCATATTCTGGAACAAATGAGAACAGTCAGGTTCTTGCATTATATATAACTATGGAATAGCCCCAACATTTAAATATTTCTGCTGAATTATTCCTCTATATTTTTATTAAATTGATAAGATAAGAAATACAAGGGCAGTCCCAATTAATCTACTGATTATATGCTGAATATTTCAAAATGATTAAATAAAACTTACTGTGTATTCTGGTTCCAGATGTTCATTTGGAAGAAAGGGAGGGGTGGGGAAGAGAGAAATAAATGGTGATTTAGACCACACTTATATGCAATAGAAAACCACAGAACTAACATATATACTAGTGCATTATAATTATTAAAAATGTGGTAAAGAAACCTTCCAAAAATTACACTTTTATAAGTATTAAATGCCTCCATGTTTGTTCTTAAAATTCTTTCATATGGTACTTTGGTGGTTGGTATGATAAGAACTGTAAGACAATTCAATTAGCCTACGGGTTTGTGGCTAATTAAAAACCAAAGAGTTGGCATTATAAAAGCAAAATTAAAGACTAACAATTCCAGTAGAGCAATTCATTAACCACACAGAAAATCTTTTAAGTGGAAAGGCAGCTTTCAGAACCAATAAAAATAGCTTGTTATGATGATATTCAAGTGGGATCTGGAATTTTCATGTGTTTGAGGGCAGGAACTAAACCTTCTAAATTTTCTGGCCACAGTTTCTAGTTCAGTATCAGCATAGATATGTCCTATGCTGTAGTACAGGACAGAGAGAGCCAACAGACTCTTTTACATAAATGATAGCCAAGGTGCTCTTTGCGGGGTGGAATAGGGGGTGCTGTAAAACAAACAAGTCAAAATAAACTACACCCCAAAATTACTTGAGAAATCACTTTAACAAGGAAAGTGAAATGGCTTAGCTTAACACCCCCACCTCCTTCCAGGAAAAGTGAAGACTTTAAAGGACGGTAAGAGTCTCCCACAAGCCTCTGCTGGGATAACACACCTGAAATCAGTGAAATCTGACCATGTTATGTTTAGTGCTACATGTAACGTACTGGCCGCACAAAGGACTTACCTGTAATTGTGTAGGGATAATAGTTCCAAGCCTTCTCTGTAACATAAAATATTTTGGGAACAACGGCTCTGGCCCAACTAGGCAGTTTGCTAAGAGAAAACAAAGAAAGAAAGAAAGAAAAAGACCATCAGAGTCTGTCCAGTGCCTTGCTATGCTACCCTGTCTTCCTGGATGAATTGACTGCTAGAGAGCAAGAGGAGTCCTGAGGCAGCCCTTTTCTCCACAGCCACCCTTCCCATCCCTCTGGTCCTTCCCGCAGTTTATGGTTTTCGGTGCATATTCATGTGCCCCTCAAATGTGTGAAGGCAGAAGGTTACAGCCCGGTGTGAAGATCTCATAGGACGGGAAGCCTGTCCTCTTAGATCTGATTTACAAGGACATGGGAATTCAGTGGCTGGGAGGTGTTATGTTTAAAAGTGTTTGGCCAGCATTGCCTTTGTCTATAGGAGTGATAGGGTGGGAGAAGTAGTATGAAGGTATGTTTAAACGAGAATTTGGGGGTGGTGGGGGTGGGAAGGGACAAATGTCAGAGCCAGATGTCAGCTTAACAACCCAAATGAGCCATGTTTTTTGAAAGTGGACTAAAGCAACAGAGAGTAGAACTTCAGAGATGCGAAGAGAAACATAATATAACCCCTTCATGACTATAGGGTTGACTGTGTCTCCCCTCAAAGACATATCCACATCCTAACTTGTGAATTTAACCTTATTTGAAAATAGAGTTTTTGCAAGGCAAGGTCTCCCTAGGTTTGAGAAGGCCATGTGAAGACGGAGGTGGAGACTGAATGGAGGGATGCAGCCACAAGCCAAGGACTGCCACACATACCCCAAGTCAGAAGGGAGGCAGGGAAGAGATTCTCCCTCAGAGCCATCGGAAGGAACCAGCCCTGCTGAGGCCTGGGTTTTAGACTTCTGGCTTCTAGAACAGCGAGAGGATACATGTGTATTGTTTCTGGCCACCCAGTTTTGGCAATTTGCTGCTGCAGCCTTACAAAACAAATATGACAGAGCGGCGCCTCTGGAGCAGGGACCCAGGCAGGCACGTACAGAAATCAGATTCTTTAAACAAAGAAAACCCAAGCACACAGGTCCCAACACCTTTTGTAAACCAAGGGCTAATTAAGTTTTGTTTCCCTTCAGAGGCAAATTCCACAGCAAAGAACAGGCCTAGAGAATTCCTTAAATATTATATTTAAATATCCAGTATTATATATTCCTTAAATATGCCTGCACAATTTTATTTCCCCCTCAGCAGTACACCCTGGGGTTTTCTGTCTTTCCTATTCTGGTGCCTACAGCGATGTGTCTGGGACGCCAATGATGATGCAGACTCACAGCTCCTCAGGGCTGCATGTTGGCAATAAAGAACACCACGAGGCAGTTTTAAATTTCAAGCTGATATAGCTAGGAAACGGAGGGAGGGAATCACGCTTCTAGAATCCCAAATCCCTAATCCCTCCTGGCCATGGAATTTAATGACAACCAGGGCCAGTAAAATACTGTGTACCTTGTATGTCTTCTCAAATTGTTTCTCCTGTTTCTGACAGTATCCAGGACCTGCTCTTTAAAAGACAAATATGTATTTTCAATGGTTGGCTGGCTGGATCTAACCCAAAGCTCTGGGCCATTTCTCGGGGTTAAAACCAAGGGGAGATGAAAGCTCCCCTGAGCCAGGTGAGTGCAACGAAGCCCAGTGCTTCGGGCGGGCCGTGGGGAGAGAGCCGGAGCAGCTTCAGAATTCACATAATCATCCTTCTTGCTGCTCCAAAGCAGAACACCTCACTCCTATAAAATCATCTCTGAGGTAACTGCTCATTTACCTTACACTCACACTGCTCAAAAGGAAGGCTGCTTTCCAGCAGGCATTTTTATAGCTTCTGCCTGTGGTTTATTCTTTCAGTCCTTGAAGTGGGAGCACAACTAGGGCTGATGTCCCGTGTGGGTCATAAGCAAAACTTCCCCTGGGTTCCCTCCTCTCTGCCCCCAATCCCAGAGTGATATGGCAATGAGTAGGGTAGGGAAGGTGAGTTCCACTCACAGGCAAGAGGATTGTCCCCAAAGTAGGCGAGGCGTTGTTTAACTTAGACAAAGCACCTATGACTCCCTACCAGCACTGGGCCCCCCTACCCACTGCCTTGGGGCCAGTGTTCCATCTACACTGCACCCCTCCCCAGATCCATTAGGCTCCTCAGGCATGCCCCTCTGAGACCCAAGTCCCCTCCCTCCACAATTCATTCCCTGTGTCCTTTACTAAGCCTCCCAGCATAAGCGCATTCCTAAGCAGCAATCATTTTCTGGAAGGAACATGAAAGACACTGGCGATTTTCCATTCACATGGAAACTGCTCCCATTTGTAAATGGTCAGGACTCTAGAGTCTAGAATCCTTATTTTAGCTGATTCATTCACCAGCTCTTGCAGAATACACAGCCCTATAGTCAATTACCTTTTCCAAAGAGACACCCTAAAAAAACACAATCCTTCAGCCAAGATGGTTGGTATGATTTTATGCGACTGTTCTAATTAGTGTGGGAGGGAGGCCCTTCTGGTGCGAGTCATTTACCGGGCCAGGCGCAGGAGGCTTCTGTGTCGAGTTCTCTGATACTTCAGTTTAAATATTTTTAAGCCCATGAACAGACCTTCTCTCAGACCCCAATTTCCCCAGAGCACATCATTATTCAAATCATTCTGGTCTGAGCAAGTAAAATTCAGTTTTCCCGCAGTAATGATTTATCAGGGCTGCAAGCAAAAATGGAATTAAATTAGTCCCCACTGTTGCTGTCACTTTCACGATGTATCCTGTCACACCGCCTACAGTTCTAAGGAGACGTCTGTCATTCAAGCACACTACTAAGTGTCAAACAAGAACCTCTCTTCCCAGAAAGGCGGCATGGTTCCAAGCATGTCCTTCTGGTCCGCTGGCCAGGACCGAAGCTCCCCATGGCACCTCTCACCATGACCCAGGGTTAGAGACACTGAGGGAAGAGATGTGTGTTTGTCCCTAAAGCCTTTACCATAATGCAAAGTGAGCTGCTGTGAAATGATACCAAGTTTCCCAAAGGCCTTTGTGGAAGGCAGACTTTTCAAAACGTTTGGTTTCTTACTTTGAAACTTTAGTATGATGTAGAACATATCAGTGACACAGCTGGGTGGCCAACTCTTCCCTGTTTGCATGGACTGCCCTGGTTTTAGCGCTAGAAGTCCCACAGGCTAAATTCCTCAGTCCTGGGCAAACCCGGATGGCTGATAGGTCATCCTAAAGCAGTAATTCTCTATGGCAGGTAGGGGTTGGGAGTTTGCAGGCCCCCCCCCCCCACCAGGGGGGACATTTGGCAAAGTCTGGAAACATTTTTGGTGATCACGACTGGGAGGGGTGGGTGGAGGGATGCGGCTGCTATCTAGAGGCCCAGGATGCTGCCCAATATCCTACAATGCACAGAACAGTGCCCACAACAAAGAACTATCTGGCCCCAATATGAACAGTGCCAAGACTGAGAAACCCAGCCTGGACCTAAGTGAATACAGTCACTGCTGTCTTCATACATTCTCCAGGTTTCCCTGGATCACAACTGACCTGAGAAGAAGGCCCCATGGGCAAGAATAATCCGAACACTCAGGTAAAAAGTGTTTACCTCCTTCGTAAAGAATTTATGGAACTGAAACATAAACATCCCCCTCCATTAGAAGCTTCTGGTACTTTATAATCCAGATTATCACCGTGTTTATTCATGACATATAATCTCACTTCACAATTAATGTGCATTGGGGAATATTACTGGGCCCCAGGAGGTATTAAACATCATTAGGTCAAACGTGATCTAAATGGAGTCTAATTTAATTTTCTCAACCGGGACCAGATTTACAATGGTCTTAACTGGAAATTTTGGACGTCAACATTCCCAGCAGAAAGACAGGCTTCCTGAGTTCATGAAACAGTGCTTCGCTCAGGATGTTCCCCAGCAGAGCGCACCTGAAGAACCACTGGTGCTGACTGCAGCTCACTTAAACGACTTTAAAAGGACTTAGCTGCTGCCCTGGCCGGTATGTCTCAATGGTTGAGCGTTGACCCATGAACCAGGAGGTCATGGTTCAATTCCCAGTGCCCGGATTCTATCCCCAGTAGGGGCGTGTAGGAGGCAGCTGGTTGATGATTTTCTCTCATCATTGATGTTATCTCTCTCTTCCTCTCCCTTTCTTTCTCTGGAATCAATAAGAACACATTTAAAAAAATCAAAGGACTTAGTTGCCTTCATGTCCTCATTTCCCACTGGTCCATTTGACAATTTTTGGATAATAATCAAATTATTCCTATCCAGTTCCACATACAGTAATTTCTGAGGTCTCTACATTTCTTCTGCAGCTGCTGTACTCTTCCTAATGGTTTTTCTGGCTGGTCTTTTAGTTCTGCTCTTAATGTAATTCTTCCTATGGCAGCAGAGAGATGAGCGGTTTCCAGACTGGAGCCATCACCTGCAAGAAGCGGAGCTGCTGGCTTCCCTCACGGGAAGTTCCTGGATACCACCACCGCTCTCCTAACTAAAAGGGACACTATGTGGGGATTCTGGGAAGAGGCTTATCTGGCACAGGTTCTTGGGAGGGCTTTGCTTGGACAGTGTGAGGGACATATGGCCAGCATGCTCTGGGGAACCCAAAGGAGCAGTCCACATGTGTCAACATCAGCCATCAAGGAATGAAGATGGACAGGCCGAGGTGGCTCATTTAGTTGAGCATCATCCCATGCACCAAGAGGTCGCCGGTTTGATACCCGATCAGGGCACATGACCAGGTTGTGGGCTTGATCTCCAGTAGGATGTACAGAAGGCAGCCAATCGATGTTTCTCTCTTGTCATCAATGTTTCTATCTCTCTCTCCTTCTTCTTTCCTCTCACTCTAACAAAATCAATAAAAACATATATTTTTAAAAAGGAACGAAGATGGGAGACCACTGAACTGGATACTAAGATCCTAATAATTAGCCTAAACATTGTTTCTGTGATTTCCCATGGGAGTAGCTAAGGGTTCCGTCATTGTGCGAATGCCTGGCATGTTCTTAAGAACTGAGGTGGGGACAGAACAGAATAGTAAGCACTAAAAAGTATGCCTGGAAGAAGTCCCTTACATGCTCTATTTGTCCCAGTATATATATTTTAAAAATTATTAATTGAATAATTTATCTAATAGTATATTAAATATATATTTATATAGAAGATTAAGTATTTCAAGGTATGCAATGATTTTAGATATTGTGACTAAATGCTAGCCCCACCAGGGCAGAGGTCTTTGCTCTGCTCAGAGCTGCCTGTCCTGACCTAGAATGGGGCCCTGGCATGTGGCACATAGCAGATGCTTAATAAATATTTTCTGAATGAATGAAGATTGCACCTGGATATCCAAAAGCCAAATAATGACCATGGAGAGCCTTTAAAAATAGCATGGATATAAGCTGTGAGGTCAGAATCTCTGGCACTGACACTTTTCTACGACCTGTTGCCGAGGTGGTGTCCCCCACCCCCCCCGCCACATGAGCTCGGGGCACTGGGCTCTTACTCTGGGGGAGATCTGGGCGAACAGGAGGAGGAAATGTGAAAGACAGATCTAAGCCATGGCCACAAAGCTCTACCAATGAGCTGGTAGGTAGAGCCATCAGCTGGTGGCTTTGCTTATCCTGTTAAACGGGATTCATGGCTTATGGAAGCTGTACCTTCTCCTACCCAGAGCTGCTCGAATCCAGAAGAGGTTGCCCTGGAAGGTCGGAGCCACATAGCAAGAGAAACATTCTCTCTGCAAACTGATTGAGGCATTAAGCGGACTCACTGTTGGAAGCTGGCAACCCTCCCTGACTGGCAGCTGCCAGCACAGCCTAATTAATCCAGCAGCCGTGGTAGGGAAGAACATGTCACTTCATGACTGACAAACAAACCTAAAATAGGCTTCATCTTTCCTCCAAGGCACCCCTACCCCCACCAATTCCCACTCCTCAATGGGAAGGGATTGGAGAGGTGCTAAATATGAAAAGAAAAGAAAAAGGGATAAAAGATTCACCTCATGTGATTCTGGGCTACAGGTTTGATTTAGAATCACTATTCCAGAGTTTGATGAGTATCTTGCCTCCTTTCCCTGGATGCCAGGATTTTTTAAGACAGTTATTTGGTTAACTAAACTGGATCTAAGGACAACCACCAAATGCACTAATGTATCGGCACTAATGTGATGTCCTAAATGTATTAGGCAACCGCCAAAATGTACTGCGCACCCAACAATGTATTAGATGTAGGAAGGGCCAGAGGCTAGAGCAACTCTGGGAGATGAAAGCAAGTAATAAAGAGATAAAGGGCCCTTATAATACATTTTATCAAATTGAAAAAGACAAAGGACTTCAATAGGCATTTTTCCAAAGAAGACATATAAATGGCTGATGAGCACATGAAAAGCATTAGGGACATAAAATGCCCATCAAAATCTCGAGATACAACTTCACACCCTCTAGGATAGCTATAACCAAAAAGACAGACAATAACAAGTATTGCTGATCATGTAGAGCAAGCATGTCAAACTCGCAGCCCGCAACGAATATTTTTGCGGCCCAGCCAACATAATGGTATGTAAGAAACGTTTTAATAAAAATTTCATAACTTAATTTTACAATATCCTGTTATACATAATTATTAATAACAAACTACACCGTGCACTAATGACTGACTACTATAATCGTGTTGCATTCATTTCCCTTATGTGCCTTATGCGCAGGCGCACCATTTCTCTCCACTAATACTAGCAGCGAATATTTTAGCAGCCGATTGCCACGTCATTAGTCTTGGACTGACTTGTTTGGTGTGCGCAATAGGAAATACTTCACTTTTGGAGAACTAGAAAAATAGGTTTATTTGCGTTATGCTTATTAATTTGTGCAATTATTCAGTGTCTGGTAAGTTAATGTTCAAGAAAAATATTAATTTTTATTAAAATGTTCTATTATTTTATGTTAACGATTACTCATTTATTTCAGCCCTTGTATTCAGCATGTCTCTATCGAAATAAACCTACGTTTCTATGAAAATTGAAGCTTTTTTTGTGTGTGGCCCACATAAACTTAAACCTTGGTTATTAGGCCCGTGTTAGCCTTTGAGTTTGACATGCTTGGTGTAGAGAAATCAGGACCCTCAGGGGCTGCTGGTGAGAATATGTACCGTTGCAGTGCTTTGCAAACCAGCTGGAAGTTCCTCTCCACACTCAGCAAGGCTCAGGGTTGGACTGGGAGCTCAATGGGATGCTTACTTTGGAATTTTGGGACAAGTGATAAAAAGAAAAAGGGGACAATTTGGACCTACTCATGGCAGCTGTGGGGGTGATGGCAGAATGAAACAGTCTGACTCTACTTAAAGGACTCTAACATCCTTCCCTGAAACATCCTTTCTACTCAAGACAGACTGAGAGAGTAGGTCCTGACTACACAGGCTTTGAGTATTTCCAATATCTCTAGAAGTTGCTTTGGATAATAAATTTTAGAAGCAACTTCTGAATGAGATTTGGCTTATTTTGCCACTTCATGAATTCAGGTCTAGAGGACAATGACATTTCTATGAACATTATTAAATGGGCACTGGAGGACATGGGTCAACGTGAGGTGCGTTAATTCAAATTTGTAACCACGAAGTAATGGGTTTGATTTTCTTTTATGATTTATTATTTTATAGTTATGTCACATGTCAACTTTTTCTTTCTTTCTTACTAAACCATAATCTACCTGCTTCTAAAAATACCTGGTGCGTACTCTTCCAAACATGCCCAGAACCTTTTAAATGATAAAAGGACGGATCTAGTTTACATTTGTACAAAGGGAACTGTAAGTTCTTGGCTCCTCATTTATGTATGCTGGAGGAGAGTCAGGATAATGTCTGAAACTTGCTTTGAGTATAGAAAATTCAGGTTGAAAAGGACCTGAAAGGTTGTCCAGTCTAAGCAACCACCTATTTGATGTTTGAATCTGCTCAGGGGCAACCTGAAGACTGGGTTCTGCTCATGCTCAGGACTCCCCGTGACAGCATCACTGACCACAAGGCACCCTACTGCCCTCTCCCATGGCTTGCCTACTGAGATTTCTTCCCTAAACGAAGCCTAAACCCTTCTCCTGGCATTCTCACCCATTGGTCTTTGTCCAATCGGCCCTCCTGGGGTCTTACAGAATATACAGGCCTGATTCTTCTCCTCCTGACTACACCATCATCCAGTTTTATCCATTATCTAGCTTTTCTAGGTTCAACGTTCTTGGTTTCTTCATTTTGCACGCCACTTGGGTTTCTAATTCTAAAATTTATATGAACAATTTTAGAAAAGCAGAATAATTAGGAAGGACTTGCCCTACCAGATATCAAGGCTCTTTATAAAGCTATAGTAATTAGGACTTTTAGGATTATGTTCTCTAATTCTATTTTAAAAACAACCTTGTTTTAATTAGACTTGCATTAAATATATGATTGATTTGGGACTTGACAGCAACTTCACAATACAGCATTTCCCACCCATGAATACTACCTTTTGTCTGAGGTTTTAAAATGTCCTCCACTAACATTTCATATTTTTTCCAAAAAGTTTTTGTATATCTTGTGGATTTGTTACTGGGTACCTTCAGCTTTCTACTTCTATTATAACTAGAATTTTTAAAAGTTATTTTTCCCCATTTATTGTTCCTGCTATATAATAATGATGCTAGTGGTTTCTGATGTAGATTTTATACCCAAGAATCTTGCTGAATTCTCATACTGATGTTAACAACCAAGGATAAATTTAAGTCATGATTTACTGTTATTATTACACTAGTGGCCTGGTGCATGAAATTCATACACATTAAAAGGGAATTAATTAGAGGAAATATTTTAATATTGCTATTTGCCCTTTCTCTATAATAAAAGTGTCAGAGATGAAAGAAAATTAGTTAAGTGTATATGAAAATCTCCCTCCTGTCAGAGTCTGGGGCACATGGCGGGACCTAGAGTCAAGTCCCCGCCCACCACCCACTTTGAAAATGCAGGAGACCCAGACCCGGCCAGCCCCACTCCCGTCAAGCCCCTCTGGGCAGGGGGGCGCAGCCTGAGGTCCCCTGGCCCGGCACTGGGGCGGGGGGCCAAGGGGGTGCAGCCTCAGGTCCCCTGTCAAGCCCCGCTAGGCAGGGGGTGCAGCCTGAGGTCCCCTGGCCTGGCACTGGGGCTGGGGGCATGACCTGAGGTCTCCTGGCCTGGCACTGGGGCAGGGGGTGCAGCCAGAGGTTCCCTGTCAAGCTCCACTGGGCGGGGGGTGCAGCCTGAGGTCCCCCGTCAAGCCCCACTGGGTGGGGGGTGTGGCCTGAGGTCCCTCGCCCAGGCCAGGTGCCATGCAGCCTCAGGCCCCTGATATTTGGTCATGATGTTATGGTGTCCTGGCTAATTTGCATATTCCCCTATTATTAGATTCTGAGGTATCTGATTTGCTAATGGTTTATATAGGATTTTCACGTCTTAACTGAGATGGGTCTGTAAGTGTCCTTTTTGTATTGATACTGTTCAGCTTTGATGTTAAGATTCACGTGGTAGGTACTACTCACTGCCTTCCCAACTATCATTATCCATTTCATCCCCTTCCCGAGAAGCAGATCATGTCTCTCTTGAATATCTTCCTCTTTTTATCAGAAGGAAAAATCTTACATCTCATTGGCTGGAACTAGGTGGTTTGGCCTCCCCTTGCTGCAAAGGTGGTTGGGAAGGCGGGTATCTGATATTTTCAACCCATGAATTATTTGGCAATGCTTACATTTTCTAAATGATGGAAAACCTCTTTTTTTGTTGTTGTTATCAATTTATTTTTGTAATCAGCCCACAGGATCTCCATGATAGTGATTTTCTGGTATTTGTTAAGATAGATTTCTGGCCTGGTTTGTCGTCAGGTTTTGTACGTGTTCGTGTGTGTTTGAAAAGTATACTGGTTCCAGGATGTAGTAATGTCCACTGGATCAAGCTTGCCATTCTGTTGTTTGCATCCTCTCTGTGTGTCTCAGTCTGTAAAACTGATATTATGCTAAAATCCCCCATTATAACTTTAGGCTACTTACGATTTTGTCAGTGTTGCCATATATTTGTTGCTCTAGGTTGAGGTTTAGGATTTAACTCACATACCTTTACTGTGACCACTGATATATTTTTATTTATCTTATCATCAAAATTTGTTTTCTAGTTATGCTTTTTGCAGGATTCTCTTTGTTCTTACTCTGCCTTCTCTTGAATTGAACAAGTTTTCTCTTGGAAGTTATATAATTCCAAGTATATACTTGCTCCTTCAGAGGTTACCTTTACATTTTGAATATGCACAATTGCCTTTAAAAACTTTAAATGAATCAACAATTCCCTCCTTCTTCCTAAATAATATTTTCAACTTAAGAGTGTTTCTACTATAATTACTATGCTCTCATCTTTTGCTATTACTATTATTTAAATTCCATGAACATACCCACAATTACTCATTAATATTTTTAAAACATTCTATGCTCATTCAGATTTGCCCAGATTTTTACCAACTTCTTGTTTATTATTACTTACAGATCTTCCCCCCTTCCTTCTTGGATTCAATTTCCTTTTACTTCAAGCACATCCTTTAGTAGTTCTTTTAGTATGAATCTATGTAACCTCTCTGTTTTTTGTTGTCAAAAACAATTTTTTAGAATTATTTTTTTATTTATTTCAGAGAGGGAGAGAGAGATAGAAACATCAATGAAGAGAGACTCATTGATTGACTGTCTCCTGCATACCCCACATTGAGGCCTGAAACCCGGGCATGTGACCTGACTGGGAATGGAACTGTGATCTCCTGGTTCATAGGTCACTGCTCAATCACGTGTTTGTGAGTCACATCACCTAGGCTCAAAAATTATTTTTATGCACAAGTCTCAGTTCCACCTCCCCATTTGCATGAGCCAAGGCCACATATCTGTCCCCTATGGGTGTGGCACCTCTCAGATGTTAGGCCTCACTTAGTTCTGGCTGCCTCCAGCTTCCTTAGCATTAGCTCATCTGCTTTCCGTTCTGGTTTGAGTTTCCTCTTTATTTCTCGTACCTGAGGATTTCCCTTTCTTTGTTTGGAACTCCGCTTTATATTGTTATATTTCATCCTGTGTTTGTCATACGAGGTGGGGGGAAGGTCCACATTAATCTTTGTGGTACCTATTCCTGGAAATCCAGATATTCTATTTATAACAAATTTCCCTCTTGCTGCTGTTTATTATTCTCCTTTAAAATAAATACCATATTTTTGATAGAGAAAACAGCCAGGACAGAGACTGCTGGACACTTGTTCTGTTTCAGTAAAAGTCATCAAGTTTTCTATAATTTCTTCTGGAATTTGGTAAATACAGAACATTCCCCAGGCAATAACTGTACCTGTTTTCTTACATCTCCCTCACTTCTCTTTGCTCTGCAGAGATGATCTGGGCTCCGCATCTGAATTATATCGTCCGCACTAACAAGCCAAAGCAGCATGTTTAGAGACCTTTCTCTGTAAGGAAGCCATCCGCAGGCGAGACCCCGGGCTCAGCTACTCCTGCAATCAACAGCTGGCTGGAGGCTGAACTGGTTCCAAACCCTGGGAATTCACAGCTCCAAGGAGATGAATGGGACCAATCTAATTTGCATTTCATCGTGACTTGGAAATCCCTGGTACTGCATCCCCAAGCAGATTAAAACACGTTGGTTTAGCTCCAGCCAGTTTGGCTCAGTGTATAGAGCGTTGGCCTGTGGACTGAGGGTCCCAGGTTTGATTCCAGTCAAGGGCATGTACCTCGGTTGTCCTCATGTGGGAGGCAATCAATGGATATATCTCTATCACGTCAATGTTTCTCTCTCTTTGTCTCTCCCCCTCCCTTCCACTCTTTAAAAATCAATGGAAAAATATCGATGGCCAACAACACAGGAGGTCGTGCTTCGATTCCTGGCCTGGGTTGCGGGCTCGATCCCCAGTAGGGGGTGTGCAGGAGGCAGCCGAGCAACGGTTCTCTCTCATCGCTGATGTTTCTTTCTCTCTCCCTTTCCTTTCCTCTCTGAAAGCAATAAAAAATATTTTTAAAAAATATCCTTGGGTGAGGATTAACAACAAAAACAAAACAAAATAAGAACACATGTTGGTTTAAGCAGCCCAAGGCTTCACTGAGAGATTTCCACACACCTAGTGACAGGACCCAAACTCTCCTTCTTTGTCGACTCCTGCCTGTCGGAGCGTGGAGGCCATGGGGGACCCAAATTCGGCTTGAACGATGGTCAAAGCACGGACAATGGGTCAGGAAATAAACCGGGGGCAACGTCCAGCTATTGTGTCAGAAATGTTTTCTGAATAATCACATGTGGGCCAATTGGAGAAGCTGCACGTGGGGATAACGAGTATTCATGGGATAAAGAGTATGCATGGAAATGACAGCAAGGCCCAGACTGGTCACACACTGGTTCACTAGAGTCAACACTTACTTTCCATAAAATATATTCCATATGGCATGTGAGTACAAAGTTCTGACCCAGGGAAGAAGGGAAAGGAAGAAAATGGGCTGGAGTAGAGGTGTAGCATGGGGAGAAAATCAAACAAGCACTGATGATCAATTATGCCATGAGTGATAAGAAAATAGCAAGAGATTAAATTAAAGACTGTATTTTGCAAAGCAGAAATGGTAGTCCTGATTAGTACTGCTTTATCATCTTCAAATCTTTCCCCGTCCATAGCAGAGGTGACCGACCACCTCCACCTTGGGAAGGATGGGTCCACCTAGGAAATGGAAACCACCTTAGCACTGCATAACACACATTGGTCACAGGTGACCATTCGTTTGGTCAATTCCCTTGCAGACACCTGAGTGGTCACCTGGCAGGAAGTGGGAATCTTACCCCACCAAGACCCCAGTGGCACAAGGCCACCTTCAACGCTTCTCTACACCACCTTGCAGGCAAAGCCAGCTACTCCTACTGCTAACTCTGAACCAAAGGAGAAGACAAAGCCCTTTAATCCTTCAGATCAGATTTCAACCTAACCTGTCCCTGAAAGCATGGGAAAGGTGAAAGGAAAGCTCCTCTTGGTGAAACGCAGTTGAGAACTATTTTGCAGAACACAGGGGATTCTGTTATTGGAAGCAACTGCACAGGTGGATGCAGAAGGCTGACCTAATGACTTTCAAGCTGCCTTTTTATCCCAACCCCACCTCGACCTCAGGTGCTGTGGGGTCAGGTGAGAGGGGCTCCCGTGCGGTGAGGGCCCAGAAGCAGGACACCAGCTGCCACCACTCACCTGTTGAGATACACACGCTTCTCTGTGAACTGTCCATTGCCGTGGTGAGGGTCCTCAAAGGGCTCATTCTGGACGACTTCTACCCCTTCCCCTCGGTCACTCTGCTCATGGCTGTGCTTGCTGATCATGTACAGCTGTCCAATTTTGTACTGCAAAACACAGAGACGGAGGTCAGCCCCGTGCGCCCTTCGAAAGCACTCCCCCTCCCCCATCAAACAACTAACAGCACTTTCTGCTCAGGAAAGAGAGCAGACACATGGGCCTGGTGTTCCTTCTCCTGGGGAGCGAGGAGAGCAAGTGGTGAGCAGAAGGCAGAAACGACATGTTCCTCTGAACATTTTGCATCACGTTGGCAATCACCTTGGGGTTGGCAGCCCACCAAGGCACGGGTAGCAGCAGGGAGGCGATGGCGCGGGGATCTCCCTTCCTATCGGGCCCTGCAGGGTTAAGTGGAGCTAAAGTCCTATTTTTCTCAGCAAAACACAGGCCAGGGTGTGTTCCGTCTGTCCCTTCTTTTTGACTAATTAACTGCATTGCTGGGCACAGGAGGATTAGATGTCACCTGTCTCCTCCATCACCTCCTAAAAAGGGTTCAAACTCTCCTGGAGGGCTCTGCCCCTGGAAAGCAGTTCTCAATGGTGGCTGGACATTAGAAGCACCTGGAAGCTCTTAAATCTCCAGATGCCCAGGCCCCCCAGAGTGAAACCTGTGTTCTAAAGGCTGCTCCCCAATGAGGAAAATTACGTATCTTTACTTATATCCAATTCCATTAACAGCGTGGGGCCTTCCAGCCTGGGGTCCCAGAAGCCACCTGTGCTTACATGAAGATGATAATATGGAATAACACAGAATATGGACAATTTCTCTTCTGTCCTTTTTTTTTCAATCTGTTCCTTCTCCTTCCTGCCTCTCTGAAAATCCTGTGGCCGGCAGGCATTTCTTCACCCAGTGAACTTCCAGGGTGGCAACACTAATCTGATGGAGAAAAAAAGAGATAGAGCCTGGCCGGCATGGCTCAGTGGTTAACCATCGACCTATGAACCAGGAGGTCACGGTTCGATTCCCAGTCAGGGCACATGGTCAGGTTGCAGGCTGGATCCCCAGTGGGGGACATGCAGGAGGCAGCCGATCGATGATTCTCTCTTGTCATTAATGTTTCTGTCTCTCTCTCCCTTTCCCTTCCTCTCTGAAATCAATGAAGATATCTTTTAAAAAACAGAAAAAAAGAGATAGAGAGGAAGGAGGGAATTAAGAGTCAGAAGACAGGACAATGCCACCTGCTGTGGTCCTTTGGGGTAACACAACACACAGTTGTTGGGATGGGATGAGGGAAAGGGTCCTGTGTCTGCAGCAAGCTAGTGACAGTTCTGGGTTGATCCCAGGCCAGCAAGAATGCAGGTCTCCTGTCTACATGCATGAGAGAGAGAGAGAGAAAGAGTGTTTAAATCATGGAGGCAGGTGAAATGCACAAGTCAGCAGTGCAATCGGTTCCAAAGCTGAGAGATCCCGCTCTCACTCTGAGGCCGGTGCAGGGAGGAGAGTGTGAAGAGAATCTGAAAGGCCCTGGTCTGATGCCAGCCCGAGGGACCAGGCCCAGTAACCATGACAATGAGGGCAGAAGGCAGCTGGGTCTTCTCAAAGGGTAGTGCTCCCTGTCTGTGCCACGCCCCTTCCTAGGATGGTCTGCACTTGAAATGCCCTTTAGAAAGAATTTTTTTAGTGGATTTGTTGCGGTGACATTGGTTAATAAAATTACAGGGGTTTCAAGTGTACAATTCTACAATACATCATTTGTATAGCGTATTGTGTGTTCACTACCCCAAGTCAAGTCTCCTCCCATCACCATTTAGCACCCCTTTACCCTCTTCTATTAAAATACTTTTAACATGAGTGTACTAGTATGTGTGCTTGGGAGGAGAGAGAGCTATGAGGATAAAAGCAGGAAGAGAAGAGAGGAAAAATCAAAGGTAAAATCTATTTTTAAAACCATTTCTGGGATCAGAAACATGTCTTGGCTTCCCCTTAATAAGTCCTTACTCTTACTTATGCTCACAAAGACTAACACTCTTTCGAGGAGGAAGACAGTAAGAAAAAGTTTACAGAGTAAGATCTGTGCGCTACACCCATGAGATCAACTGTCTACCTTATGCAGAGGGGCACACAAGCCTATAACAGAATAATTCACTGCTCGGGGAGCGAAGATTTCACTGGCTGTTGCTATGTACTTGGTGTTCAAAGAAGAAGTATTAACCTACAGTGGAATATTATTCAGCTAAAAAAGGCATGAGGACTTCAGAGTAGGCACTAATCCAATGGGATTCGTGTCCTTATACAAAAGGGTCAGTTGAACACAGACACACAGAGAAAGATGAGGCGAATCACTGCAAGGAGAAGACGGCCGTCTGCCAGGAACCCACCTTACCTGCTGACACCTTGATCTTGGACTGCCAGCATCCACAACTGTGAGATGATAAGATTCTGGTTAAAGCCACCCAGTGTGTGGTGCTCTGTTACAGCAGCCCTAGCAAACTAATACAGTGGGTACGGGACGAGGTTCCTTTTAGGATGATGAAAGTGTTTTGGATCTGGATGGAGGTGGTGACTGTGCATTGTTATAGACTAAACACCACTGAATTGACTTTAAAATGGTTAACTTTATGTTATGTGATTTTTCACCTTAATTTTTTTTTAAGTGTTGATTCTGCTTCTGAAGTAGTTACCCCCTAAACCAAAATTCTGCCGAGGACTTTAGTGGGGGATTTGGCAGAAGGGACATGTCTACCACTGAATGGTCTTCAGGAGCTCCAACCCACTCACATATGAAAAATATGCAGGATCAAGGACAATGCATGACACAGAAAAGCCATTAGCCGGACGCGAGTCAGCCTTACTTCGTTCAGCTCAATGGCTCCTGCTCCAATGAGAAGGGACTGGGCCTAGGCAGCGGCAGCTGATTCATGGTGCTCAGAGGAGGGCCCGGCTGCCTGGCTGCCCCGCTGCCTAGCTCATTGATCATTCCAGGGACTCCTGAATGAGCTAGTGTCCAGCAGACATCAGCCTTAGCTCACTAAGATAGAGTCAGACTGGGGGCGACCGACTGACGCTAGATGCAAAGACGTAGATGACATTGAGGAGGTGGGGGGAAAAGCAAGGGACGGGGGACACTCAAGCCCAGACACTGAGATGGTCAAGGGCTCAGCAGCAGTCACTTCTCTCCTTCCCAAGCAAATCAGGCCTGCTCAGCTGGTTGTGGCCATCGGAGCTGGGCCATCCAGAAGCAAAGGTTTTGCTGCTGTTTATAAACCATAGATACTTGCATTTCATGCATTTCTCAGTTAGGGGAAGAGGGCAAGACAAGACAGTCCATGAACCACCTGCCTCAAAATCACCAAACACACTCCTAAAAATGCTAAATCCCAGGCTATTCCAGCCCTTCTACATTCAGACTCTAGGGAACAAAGAAGTTGGGAATCACACTCAAATGAACACTAAATGCTAAGAACCACTGGGTCAGAGAGAGGCAAAGGCACTCATTAGGACTCGGCACAAAATGGTGCCCAGGCATTTCTTGCAAAGCTCCATCCTGAATTTAGTGAAAATACCACATCCTTGACCACCAACTCCAAACAAATTCATGTCAAATGAACACAGCCAAATCCAAAGACTCAGAACTCCACAGTCTTTGAAGCCAGATAATTGATGGTGATTATGTTGATGATAATAGTGAGGGTGATGATGATGGTGGTGGTGATGACGATGGAGTAACAGAATACAGTTTAACTGATTTCCTGTAAGTTAGGTGCTTCGTGTTCATTTCTAATACAGTGACTCATGCAGAGGAGTATTTTCAGATGAGGAAGCTATCTCAGAGAGGTTAGAAACTCTCTCCAGGCCCCGAGTCTTCTAGGTGGTAGAGCTGGGATTTAACATCACAGGTCTGCACTCTTTCTTCTCCACCCAACTTCAGCCCTTTTGTCTCTAACAGGTGAATTGCTTCAACAAATCAAAGCCTCACTGTGATTAAAGGGGGCAGGGAGGAGGGCTGTTCAGAGCCACTGTTACAGAAGACGAATAATAAAAGCCCGATATCATTTGAAAGATCAAAGTTGTTAAACTGTGCTCACATATGAAATGGTGGAGCAATTATGCTCTAACTTCGTAAAATCTATTGTTATAATTCCAGAGGTTGGATAATCATCATTACAGGCAATCATGGTTAGAGACAGCTCTGCACTGCAGGGCTGGGCCCCCATGTGAGCCATCGTCAGGATAGCTACCCCAAGTAATTATCTTTGTAGTCAAAAAGCATCATGGGGATTCAGATCTTTCCCACTTTCACACAGTGCCACAAAATTTGAGAGAAGGAAGAGTTGCGTAATGTACCTGGAAAAGCCGAGAGGTTTCATCAGTCTGCACTTTGCAAACTCTATGGCTGTGCACAATCATCCTAATACAGTTCAGCCTCCAACTTTGATGTTAGAAAAGGAGACCCCAAGATGAGCTCCTGAGAATGGTAAAGTTATTAACGGAGCACCAGTAACACTGTGAACATCACCCTTGCCAGAAGAACTAGTGGACCCAAAGTTTTAGGCTCAACAGAACTCCTAAGGCTGATTTGCACTTAACTGCTCCCCACAGCTGCTGAGCTTCAGAAATCTCTGCAAGCTAGCCTCCCATACACCCCACCCTAAAGAACCAAGGGGTAGCCATCTATCTTCCTTCCAACCCTGTCTCCTCCCTTCTTATTCTCTTTCTCCTCCATTGGTCCCAATTCTATTTCCAAACCTCTGCTTTGCCATAAACATCATTGACTCCGGATGGAGTTATCTCCTGTTGATAGACGTGGGACCTGAAGGCAGGTACACCATCAAAACGGATGGATGTCACATAACCCAATGACCACAGAGAAACACCTATCCTCTGACTTAACGTGGTATCATGCATTTTTCCACCTGTGAAATGGGCATGATTCTGCCTGTCTTACTCTGCTGTGTGGGAGAAGGAAAGAGTAGAGGGCAATACAATTTGGTATTCTTGGGAGTTTCCCACATTATTCACAGCACTGTTAATGCCTTTGTTGAAATTCTTTCTTCTAGCCTTCTCCACTCTCAATACATGGCCCTCAAAGCGCAGTGAAGCAGTTGCCTCATGAAGTGCAAGGAGCCTCCTGAAGAGAGAGGGAATCTGGAAGATAGAACATCCCATAGGATTCGGGTGCATTGCCAAATGGTGCCCAAATTGTAATTAAACACAGGAAGAGAGATACAATGAGTCCAGATTCTAACACCCTCATCTCAGAATGCTAGAGGCGAGCGTTTTCTGTAATCCCATAGCACAGCTAAGGCACCGAGGAAAATGTTCTGGTCAGCAAACTATGTGGGCTGGCACCTGTCTTTTAAATAAAAGTTTATTAGAACACAGCCAAGCTCATTCATTCTGTGTCTACTTTCAAGATACAACAGCAGAAGTGAGTAGTTACAATGAAGACTATATGGCCTGCAAAGTTGAAAATATTTACTATCTGACAGAAAAACTCTGCTGACCCTCATTCTAGTTCCCCGTACTGGGCCCAGTATGGGCAGCTCTGGCTGTTCCCTTAGACCGGTGCTGTCCAGTCTAGTGGCCACTTGCCATATGTGGTTAATGAGCATTTGAAAATTTGACTGTGTAATGGAGAGACTGAATTTTTAATTTTCTCTCATTTTAATTAATTTAAATTTCAAAACTGACAATTCACTTATTAGAAAAATGTTGTATATGTTTGTTTGGGTATGTACCGTAAATCTACTTTTTCAACTGGAAATTTTATGAAATTTAAATTCAGATCTAGTATCTAATGAAAATCTAGCATCTGATTTCAGTTTGCTGTAAGTATAAAATGCACACTGGATTCTGATGATCTGGTAACACCTCCCCAAAATTAAAATAACTCATTAATAATTTTTGTATTACTTATATATTGAAACTATAGTATTTTTCTGCAAACTATATTGCATTGACTAAAGTATATTCTTAAAATCAACTTTACATATTTCCTTTATAAATGTGGCTACTAGAAGATTTAAAATTATGTAGGTGGCCCGGCTGGTGTGGCTCAGAGGTTGAGCTTGACCTATGAACCAGGAGGTCAGGGCCCGATCCCAGGTCAGGTCACATGCTCCAGTTGCAGGCTCAATCCCCAGTAGAGGACATGCAAGAGTCAGCCGATCAATGATTCTCTCTCATCATTTCTATCTCTCTTTCCCTCTCCCTTCCTCTCTGAAATCAATAAAAATAAATTAATAAAATAATGTAGGCGGCTCACATTTGTAACTCGCTTATTTCTATTGGACAACACTGGTCTAGACCCTAATGTAGTCCAACAGGGATTGCAAGCCAGGCCATTATGCCACACCAAGACTTATGAGGCTGGATGGTCAGGTGACAGAGCCAGGCCCAGGATTTCCACGTGTTTCCAAGCCAGCAAGGTGTAACACTGGTAATGAGGGATATATTTGGAGAAGCCCTCCCTTCCTGAGGACTGGTGATTACCTGGACCTCCAGAGAGGTGATAATTGCCCATAGTGTGCTCTGGTGGAAAGCCCTAGGGTTTTAAAATGAAAAACCTAGAGCTGAAGTCCTTATTCTACCTTTGATTAGTTTTGTATTACACAATTTACGTATTTGAGCCACAGTTTCTTATTATTAAAATGGGACTATCAAAATATTTCACAGGACATGGTGAGAATCAAGTGAGAAAAAGCTTACAAATTAAAATGCCCCATAAAATATAAAACTGCACACGAACCGCTGAAGTGATTGGTCCTTCGGTTTGGGAACAGGTTGCCTGCCTGGGACCTGAACATCTGTTTCATTCGTGGCCCCATTATGCTACAGTTCTATACAGGACAGGAAAACGGGCATCTGCCGTACACCTGCACAATGCAGCCACCAAAGGAAACCTGAAGCCTTTCTTTCTGTAAAAACTGTGTGAGATGGAAGTCAGCTCAAACATTTGCCAAAATATTATAAAAAGCCTGGGAACTCCCCCTTATGTGAGGCCCCTAGAATAGTCAAATTCATAGAGACAGAAAGGAGAGTGGTGACTGGGGTGGGGGGTGGCTAGAGAGTTTGTGTTTAATGAGCACAGATTTTCCCTTTGGGAGGATCCAAATGTTCTGGATGTGATGGTGGCGATGGTTGCACAACATGAATGCACTCCGTGCCATTAAATCGTACACATAAAAATGTTTAAAATGGTAAATTTTATGTGATGTATACTTTATCACAAAATGTTTTAAAGCCTGGGAACCTGTCATTTTCCAGTGAGTGTGGCTCAACCAGTTCATAAGGGTGGCCATCTAACAATGATTCTATTTTTATGATTATGAAAAAGTTTTTCTTAAAAGTACAGGGACTTTTATATTTGGTGGATCTTTAGTTTGAAAGCTTATTTGAAAGTGTCGAGCAGACAGGGGAGTGACTTCATGACCTCCCTCCAAGAGAATGTTGCATGAGACACCCTCACCCCACCATTCCTGCCATGCCAGGGGCATCATCTGGCTCACTGTCCTAAACTTAAACTTGTCTTTAATATTAGCATTCTGGAGAATTCACATTGCTGATGCTCCCAAGCAATGCATCATGGTATTGACAAAGACCCTGACAGAAGGGAAAGAGAGAGTGATTAACTGAATACAAACACATTCTGAGGCTGCCAACCTTAACGGGGGGCAGTGACAACACCAGCTCCTTTCTAATCATGACTGCCACATTTCACAGCCTTGCCCCTCCCCGTGGCTCCTCAGCCTGGGGGATCCATCTGAGAGCGACTCCACAGCAAGACATTATTCCAACTCCTTTCTCCTTTGGGAAAGTAGTGTGTATTTTTACCAACAAGGGCTAGATCTGATTTGGTTCTGCAAGGACCTGACTGGCTTACCCCTTTGGCTCTCTAGCTCCATGATTCAAAGTCCTGATTTCTCTATGTAAACAGGAAGGCTTGTTCTTTTTTTTTTTTTTTTAAGGTGGAAAGTTCTTTGGTGTTTCGTCAGAGCTCTCCCTGCCAGGTCAATAAACCACAAAAACCAATATCCGATTCCACAAAGAGAATACAAACCTGAAGCTCATATTTCAGGATATCAGGCATCATCACACATTTATCATTTCTCCTGGATTTTTATAAGCAGCTCTCTGAGGTGCCTTTTTTACGTAATGCCTGTATCACTATGCCAGGGTGCGTGAATGAGAAGGCTGATAAAAAGATTTAAGAAGGAGCTGGGTTATCAACATTTAATTCAAAAATTTTTCCTTTTGTGACAAACTCATATAAACAACATCATACACTGATGTTTAACCGATCCTGAGTTTTGAACTGAATAGAAATACAGCAACTCAATGCCACGGGAAGGGCTCAGGCTAGGCTTCATGCTGGTGCAAGCATAGCTCTATGCCCGTGGTTGCTGCAAGACTATAGATCGTTTCCAGTACACTCAGCCATCTGAGAGTAGAATATACTTGACCAAATACAGGAGGGTACCAATATTCTTTTTAGTATATGAAAAGTAAGAGTGCAGTCCTGGTCAGTGTGGCTCAGTTGGCTGAGCCTCGTTCCGTGCACCAAAAGGTCGCCAGTTCGATTCCTGGTCAGGGCACATGCCCAGGTTGTGGCCTCAACCCTCAATCGGGGTGCAAAAGTGGGAGTCAGTGGATATTTCTCTTTCTCCATCTCTCTCTCTCTCCCCCTCCCTCCCTCTCCCTTCCTTTCTCTCTAAAATCAATTTAAAAAAAGTAAGAGTGCACATATCTGCTCCTTCTGACACTGACTCGCCCTTCGGGGTGGTATTCTAGCCCTGAGAACTCCTTTGATGCCCAACTGAAAAGCCGAAATGATCACAGGCAGCACATATAGGCTGCTTTATAAGCATGGGCTGAAGTAGAAAGTGTCATCCCTTGTATTTATAAATGAGAAGTTGAACAAATTAGCCATTAGTGAAGAATCACGAAGAGAGCAGACAGGAACCCTAGAACTCAAATCAAAACCACAAAGGTCATTGGCCCTTGTGGCAGAACACGGGATTTCTCCATACACAGGTTGTGAGGACAGCCTTGGTTCTGGAAAGTCCTGTGCATTCCAAAAGCATTTCCTATGTGCCAGGCCCTGCAGACACCGGAGAAAGAGCTATGGACAAGAAGAGGAGGGTTTCTTGAGGAGTTCCACCTGGAAGGCATCAGGCTATAAGCTGAAGGAACTTGATGCTTCACCAGAGGCATCAAGTCATCTGCCAAGAAATGTGACACTGACCGCAATCCAAGTAGATGAAGAGGTTTGGTGACAGGTCTGACCTTTAGAAAGCAATCAATGCTCTTGTGTTTGCTATAGAACACAAACCTGCAGCCAATCACAAGGCTAAAAAGAGGTAAAACAGAGACAGAACCTAGGAAATGGATCCTGCAGCTTCTCCTTGCCACCCACCTTGGTCAGGCTCATCTCTGTAACCTTGGCCTCACAGTCAAAGGCGTGCTCAGGACAGAGATCTGTCTGCTATGTGGGGAGCAGGGTCTTTCCAAAATTAGAAAGCCTATGACACCTATCAATCCTTTAAGAAAAAGGCTGGTAGCATCAGGGGACACTGGAGTGCTGGTTAAAAGCAGAAATATACTTGCATGAATCACAGCAGTTAGTGTTGGTGTCTTTGAGACCCTCGGAACACAGAAGGGCAAACTGGAAGCAAAGAGAAGCACTTGCTGCTTCGAGTACGATTGAACAATGGGAGTTCCTAATGTTTTCAAAGACTTATTCAAGTCATGTCTAGAATAACAAGAGCTCAGTGATACTGGAGGGCCAATGAACCTCTTTGATTACTTAAGTGCTACCTGGTGAGGCAAGTGGTTTGGGGACTCCACCAACTACTGAGCAATGTGGAGGGCGAGTTATGACCCAAGTACACCTGAGTTTGGAAAGTTCCAGCATCTTTTTTCACCCCATGGTGGAGGCAAGGCCCCAGGTTTCACAGGCACGGTACAGGATCTGTAGCCCTTAGGCAGCCTATACATATGTGGCTGCTTGCAGGGAAGACACCATTTTCTTAAGCCAGTAGTCGGCAAACTGCAGTTCGCGAGCCACATGCGGCTTGCAAGCCGTGGTTTGCAGCTCTGTTGACTAATGAGTTTGCCGACCACTGTCTTAAGCAATGGCAGCCTAAGGGTGTTTCTTACTTGGTAAAAAGAAGCAGTAATTGATTAAAAAAGCATGTGGTTGTCAACTGCAGCTCTCCAGGGACAGTTGATGAAGACAGGCAAAACAGAGTCAGCTGGGTACAGTTCCAGAAATTGCTACATTTAAAAATCTCCCTTTTTGAGCTCCTACTGCATTTGGGACTTATTCTAATGGCCTGGAGACAGGGTCTAGCAACTAGTACTTTTCTTTTTAATCCTCATCCAAGGATATGTTTTTATTTACTTATTTTTTATTATCATTATTTTAAATATATTTTTATTGATTTCAGAGAGGAAGGGAAAGGAAGAGAGAGAGACAGAAACATCAATGATGAGAGAGAATCACTGATTGGCTGCCTCCTGCACGCACCACATAGAGCCTGCAACCCAGGCTTGTGCTCTGACTGGGAATGGAACCATGACCTCCTAGTTCATAGGTTGATGCTCAAACACTGAGTCACGATGGCTGGGCAGGATATGTTTTTATTGATTTTAAAGAGAGGAAGGGAGAGGGAGAGAGAGAGGGGAAAGAGAAAGAGAAACATTGATTGGTTGCCTCCCATACATGCCCCAACCAGGCATGGAATCCGAAACACAGGATATGTATGCCCTGACTGGGAATAGAACCCACAAACCTTTGGTGTATCGAACGACCAACTGAGCCACCCAGCCAGAGCTATCAACTGGTACTTGAAGGCAAAATGGTGGCCCTGTCGTCCTCATGTCGACAGTTGCTAGTCCTCCCATCATAAGTCCCCTAGGCAACACCACAAACCTATATAATAAAAGGCTAATATGCAAATTGAATGGTGGAATGATGGGTCACTATGACGTGCACTGACCACCAGGAGGCAGATGCTCAATGCAGGAGCTGCCCCCTTATGGTCAATGCATTTCCATAGGGGGAGTGCTGCTCAACCAGAAGCTGGGCTCACAGCTGGCGAGCGCAGCAGCGGTGTGGGAGCCTCACCTGCCTCCATGGCAGCGCTAAGGATGTCTGAGTGATGGCTTAGACATGCTCCTGGGGGGGCGGGGGGGAAGCGGGCCTAAGCCGTCAGTTGGACATCCCCCAAGGGCTCTCAGACCGTGAGAGGGCGGAAGCTGGGCTGAAGGACACACACACACCCTGCACCAGGCCTCTAGTAAAATATAATTTACCAAGTTATCAAGGAGTTGGGAGAAATAAGAATGTAACAGATAAAATGAGGAACAGGAAGAGTTGTTCTTCACAGGGTTTTTCCCCCCAATTTTTTTGCTGTCATGAAATATACATAACAAAATTTACCATTTTAAAATCTACAATTCAATGGCACTACATTTGTTCATATTGCTGTGCAACCATCACCAACATCCATTTCCAACATTTCAAGAAGAAACTCTATACCCATTACACAGCAACTCTTAAAATCCAACCTCCCAGTAACCTCTAATTTACTTTGTCTCTATAAATTGGTCTAATCTATTTTTTAAAAATATGTTTTTATTGATTTTAGAGAGGAAGAGAGAGAGAGAGATAGAAACATCAATGATGAGAGGAATCAATGATCGGCTGCCTCCTGTACAGCCCCTACCACGGATCAAGCCCGCAACCCGGGCATGTACCCCAACCGGGGATTGAACCAAAACCTCCTGGTTCATAGGTCGATGCTCAACCACTGAGCCATACCAGCTGGGCAAGAATTAGTCTATTCCAGATACCTCATATAAGTGGAATCACACAATGTATCCTTTGTGACTGATTTATTTCACTTAGCATAATATTTTCAAGGTTCATCCATGTTGTAGCATGTGCCAGAATTTCACTCCTTTTCAAGTCCGAATAATATTCAATTGTGTATGTATGTACCATATGTTGTTTATCCATTTGCTGATAGATATTTGCACTGCTTCCACGCTTTGGCTATTATTGTGAATAATGCTGCTTTGAACCATGGTGTACAATTATCCGAGTCCCTGTTTTCAATTCTTTGAGTTTATACCTAGATGTGGAATTGCTGGGTCATATGGTAATTCTATGTTTAAGTTTTTAAGGAACCACCAAACTTCTTTCCTCAGAAGCTGTATCATTTTGTACTCCTAGCAGCAATGCACAGAATTCCAGTTTCTCCACATCCTCGCCAACACTTGCTATTTTCCAAGGGGGAGGGAAGGAGGGAGGAAGGGAGGGAGGGAGGGATCCTAATAGGTGTGAGATGATGACAGGATGCTTTAAAGTCAATCCTAGATTCTTTCTTGGATCTCTCATTCCTGTAAAGTTAATTTTAGGTGGTGCATGGGCATATGAAACCCTTCTTCCAAATAAGTACTGAGACAATCCTGGGAAAGATGTCAACCCTATTGTTTATTTAAACTAGAAATGGCAATCAGTAAACCCTTCTGGTGAAATACTGATGATCTGAAATGGTTATTTTTCAGGGGGTTGGAGGGTGTCCCTTGGAAATGTCCTGATTGCAAACATAAGATTAACGCTCAATGCAATAAATCCCTTTGAGTCAAAAAGGCTCCAACATATTCACAAACAGCTAAGTCACTCTATAAGAGCACCAAAAAAACATAGCTAGGAATTACCACCTTAGGGAGACTGGGGTTGGTGAGGGTGGGAGGGACCTGAACAGGCACTTCTATTTGTACTATAGACGCTGCATTCAGTATTATTTTGATGACCCAGCCAAGAATGTGGTAAATTATAGAAGCACAACGTAGAAGGCAGCACAGAGACCTGCAGAATTTACTTATGAAACAAATGTGTATAATTTACATAAAGATTTGGGGTGAAAAAGCCATTCTTGGTAATTTACATATCTCATGTTTTTTCTTGTGGATTAAGTCACTTTTGATCTAATTTAGGTAACAGCTACTCTTGGAAAAGTACTGTTGGAATTGACTTTAGACTCTGCAGTAGACAAATATTTTCTCATACTTTTTAAAAAGTATACAATTCAGTGATTTTTATATATTCACAAGGTTGTGTAACCATCACCGCTAATTCCAGAACATTTTCATCATCCCCAAAGGAAACTCCACACCCATTAGCACTCAACCCCCAGTATCCCCTCCTTCCAGACCATGGCAACCACTAATCTACTTCCTATATCTATAGATTTGTTTATTCTGAACATTTCATACATGGAATCATACATGTGGCCTTTTGTGATTGATTCCTTTAATTTAGTATAATGTTTTTATTTATTTATTTTTAAATATACTTTATTGATTTTTTATAGAGAGGAAGGGAGAGGGATAGAGAGTTAGAAACATCAATGAGAGAGAAACATCGATCAGCTGCCTCCTGCACATCCCCCACTGGGGATGTGCCTGCAACCAAGGTACATGCCCTTGACCGGAATCAAACCTGGGACCTTTCAGTCTGCAGGCCAACGCTCTATCCACTGAGCCAAACTGGTTAGGGCTTAGTATAATGTTTTTAAGAGTCACCATATTGTAGCATGTTTCAGTATTTACTTTCTTTTTATTACGAAATAATGTTCCATTATATGAATATATCACATTTTGCTCACTTATTCATCATTTGGTAGACATTTAGGTTGTCTCCACTTTTGGGTGATTATGAGTAATGCTGCTATGAACATATATGTGTGGATATATGGTTTCATTTCTCTTGAGTAAATATGTAGAGGTGGAATTGCTGGGTCATATGGTAACTCTATGTTTATCCTTTCTACTGTAGCTACACCATTTTACATTCCCATCAATAACGTCTCCTATTTACTTTGGATAGTTTTAAGCTACTTGTAGAAACAAGAAGGTCAAACAAGTGACTTCAAAAGCCAAGAGTAAGCTCTGGGACAAGTGTAGCCTTGATTGCTCATATCACTGTATTTTATTTACATTTGGGAAACATCCAATGAGCAAATATCATGGGCAACTATCCAGCCACGTGGCATTTTTTTCATAACTGCAAGAACAACAAAGAGCTAAACGTGACGAACAGATAATTACAAGCTAAGATAGTATATATCCAACTGTACTAATTATGCAGCACAGGCAGAAAGTGTGTGAGGGGTTAGGAACGAAGGAGCAGCATTGCCTACAGTTGTCCGGCAGGGCGGCACGTGGAACATGAGGCACTAGCTTGGCAAGAAAGGAGGAAATCACAGCCTGCACACAAACCCTGGTCATTTACTTTGCATACTGAAGCAAAACCCATGAAGATGCAAGACAGAAATAACAGTGGCCCTAGCTGGTATGGCTTGTAGATAGAGCGTCGGCCCATGGAGTCCCAGGTTTGATTCTTGTCAAGGGCAGGTACCTCAGTTGTAGGCTCAATCCCTGGCCCTGGTTCAGGGTGCATGTGGGAGGCAATCAATTGATGTGTTTCTCTTACATCGGTGTTTCTCTCCCTCTATCTCTACCCCTACCCTCCACTCTTTCTGAAAATCAATGGGAAAATGTCCTCAGGTGAGGATTAACAAAAAACAAACAAAAACAAAAAAGAAGAAAAGAAATAATAGTGAAAGCTGACACACAATGCTAACTAAAGCTTTTATTCTTATTTAATCCTCACAATAACCCTATGAAGTAGGCAGTATTATTACCCCTATTTTACAAATGAAGAAACTGATTGATGCACACAGAGGTTGAGTAACTTGCCCCAGGAACCCAGCTAGAAAGCAGGAGAACTGATATTTGAACACAGGCAGTTGAGCTCCAGGATCCATCCCATCTCCTGCCTCTGGCATTAATCTCCTCAGCCACTTGCTTGAAATTCAAATAAAAGGTTATTTATAAGGCTGAGTGACAATTACCCTGGTGAGTAAAGTGACTGTCTTTACTCTTGAGTGCTGCTGACATTTTTAGGTTGATGTAAGGAAGAGTTTTTTAAAAAGGTGGGAGGCAGCTGTGCCAAAGAGAGCAAGGAGAGAAGCGGTCACAGGGGAAGTTACAAGGGTGACAACATTAGAAGCCAAGAGCTCAAGGTTCTGAGCCCAGCTCCTGGAAATTAGTTCTCCTACACAAACTCTGACACACAGCCATTAAAGGAAGCACACCCACCCATACAAGTCCTTGAGATGTTCAAGTAAAAATTAAAATTGCTCTAGCTGGTTTGCTCAGTGGATAGAGCGTCGGCCTGCAGACCAAAGGGCACTGGGTTTGATTGCGGTCAGGGGCACATGCCCTGGTTGTAGGCTTGAACCCCAGTGGGGGCATGCAGGAGTCAGCTGATCAATGATTCGCTCTCATCATTGATGTTTTTATCTCTCTCTCTCCCTCTCTTTTCCTCTTTGAAATCAATAAAAATATATTTAAAAAATTTTTTTAAATTAATGAGTCCATGCAGTTGGGACTCACAGAATGCGTGGGTGGAAGCCATTTCTGGAGCTGACAGCTGATGGGACAGTTATTGCATGACATGGAATAGAACTTCCCTGCCTTTGGATTTGAATGTTTCCCAAGTGATTCTAAGCCCAGCCTGAAACACTGCGCAGGACGGGAACTGAATATAGATGTTCGCAGGACGGGAACTGAATATAGATGTTCTATGGGAGAAAATCCCTTCAACTCACCCTGTCAACATGATGTGCAGGGAAACAAGATGGACTAGCCTCTTGTAGTCACCCTTCCTGAGAGCTCGCCTGATAAAGGCAGTGAGCTCCGGGTCTAGCTCATATACTCTGGTCAATTGGAAATTGGTTCCTAATGGCATTGTGGAAGGCCATACATGCATATTCAAAGCTTCATTACCATTACAATTATCTGAATCTAAGTGTTTTGTGATACACTGAAGTGATATATGCTACACCTTTACTGCTCACTCCCCCAGAAGAAATATACAACCTAAACCCCACGTCTATCCCTAATGGTCTACCTTATAAGGCTGTCCATAGGGCGAATCCCAAACTCCTTTGTAGGAATAGTGAGGAAAAGGCTCTAAAAGTAAAAAATCACATCTTCTTCCCTGGTTTTCCTTTCCCTTCTCTTCCCTCCATCCCATCCCCTGAAACCTCCCCTCTCTTCCCCAACCCCCCCAGGAGAGAGGCCTTTCTTCCTTCCTCCTCTTGGGCAGATGGTATTTGCATTCTGACATATTGTAAATCTAGTCGCCCAGGTAACAGGCTCCAGTTAGCAACAGCTCAACACAGGTCAGCCTGATTCCTTCTAAAATTAGAAGTCAGACCAATCAGATTTTTAACTGTTCAAGGTAGGATGCCCAGTTAGATGGCAAATTCAATTCTTAAAGTGGATTTTCAGTTGGGAGACTTCAGCACTATTTAATTAACAAAGGCATTTCAACATAATAACATAGGCTTTGACGTGGTGAAGTTGTAGTTCTTTCTGTAAATAATCCTACTAGGACTCCAGTCTCTGTAGGAAAGTCATCTTCAGCCTCGCATCTCTCTTGACCTTCACATTAAGGACTGAGTGTTCATTCTTTGCCAGGCCTTTCAGCCTTCCACAGTTGGCCTTCTCCAACCCATCTTGGTCCCCTCTCTTTCACAGTCAAACTGACTGACACTGAACAAGACCCATCTCTTCCAGCCTCTTTTGTCTCTGCCCAAACACATCCCTCCTACCTGGAATCTGCTACCTTCTTTTCCTTCTCTTTCATGGAAAGGGGTTTTGTATGGAATGCATGAATTGTGCACAAATCCCCACCACCATTCATTTCTCAAAAGGTCCATGTCCCCCAAAATATTAAGAGCCATCAACTATCTAATTACAGATGATATAAACGCCAGCATTGGCCATATTGAAATGGAATGAGAGATCCATAAGATATTCAACAGTGGGAGGAAAATAGCTCCACAGTCAAGTGTGGAAAACACTAGGTCAAACAGACAGGCTTGTTAACACAGGCCTTCTCTGGGCCTTTGCTATACTGATATGTACTCTGAACCAATGGACACGTCCTAATGTTCCCTTAGTGACCCCTGGGAAACCTCAGCATCCACTTGACAACTACCAAGCCATGCACTGCTTTGTGATGGTTCTTAAATGACCATTTGAGCTACTTTTGTTTATATATGTATACACACATGTGTGTGTGTGCAGGTGTGTGTGTATACATATAGATATATATACTTAATGTTTTTATTGATTTTTAAAGATGAGGAGAGCTAGAGATAGAAAAATGGATGACAGAAACATCATGATCAGCTGCCTCCTGCACGCCCTCTAGTGGGGAATCGAGTCTGCAACCCTGGCATGTGTCCTAACAGGGAATTGAACCCTGACCTCTTGGTTCCTGGGTGGATACTCAACCTGTGAGCCACACTGGCCAGGCTTACTATATATTTTTAACAATTGTTAGAATTTATATCACTGTACTTGTCACATTATGCTGTGCTCATTTTATATCATTTTATTTGTCTCCCCTACTAGACTGGAAGCCACCTGAGAATGAGGCATATGCCTTAATATCTTTAGAGTTTAGATACTACTAATGTATATGCCCTTGACCAGAAATTGAACCCCAGACCCTTTGGTGTGTGGGTCAATCCTCTAATCACTGAAATACACTAGCCAGAGCAGAATATATACATTTTAAACATTTTTTGTATTCCCATAGCACCTAGAAAACAGCTTCTCATATGACAAAAGAGTCAATACATTTTTTAAATTTCTTATTTATTTTAGAGAGAGAAACACTGATTTGTTGGTCCCCTTGTTTATGCATTCACTGGTTGATTCTTGTATGTACCCTTGGCGTATACAGGATGACACTATAACCAATCAGCTACCTGGCCAGGGCCGGGAGCCAATAAATTTTTAAAAATTAAATTCATTACAAGAAATTTATTGGATACCAATTATGTCCTAGCACCAAGGATATTAAAATGGTAAAGTATAGCCCTAGCCAGTAGTTCAGTTGGTTGGTGTGTCGTCCAGTACACCAAAAGGTGGCGAGTTTGATTCCCTGTCAGGGCACATACCCAGGTTGTTGGAAGCAACCAACCAATGTTTCTCTCTCACATCCATGCTTCTTTCTCACATCAATGTTTCTCTCTTCCCCTTCGCCTCTCTCTAAAAATCAGTAAAAGCATACCCTCCGGTGAAGATGTAAAAACCCAGTAGACGCTGGTAAGGGAAATAGACATGTAAACAAAGAGTGATGATGAAATGTAAATACTTGAAAAGGAGACCCAGGCTGCCTGGGAACACAGGATGGAGCACTTAGACTGTTTGCACTTGCGGGAAGCGGGCAGGGGTCAGTGCGGGGATGCTGAGATTTGATGATGGGATCTGCAGCCAGGGCCCAGGCATCCTGATCCTTGACTGGCCACGCCATATTTAGGGGGGAAATTGGCCTAGAGGGTACCCTCATGTGCCAGTACTCATATTAGCTCAAGTTTGGCCTTCCTCAATCCCAACATGGATCCTACGCTCTGATGAGCTGACCGCCACCTAGAACTGGCTGTCCCTGCCCAGAAAGACCCATCCTGGGACTCATAGCCACACAGGCAGCATGGCTTCACTGTCTCCAAGACTTCTATGTCTCACCAGCGTGAGATTGAAGAGTGAGCCGTCCAAAGAAAAGAGCACAAGAAGGAAAAAAATAGAAGCGCTTCTCTCTTCCCTGAGAACTAGGTATGGGCTGGTCGAATTTTCCCACCTGGCCTTCCCAGGGAGGGCAGCCCTAAAGCCCCAGAATCCCTGGACCATAACCCTCGGATTTGTGGGGAAACCTGGGGATCCTAAGAGGCAGATAGATGATGTTCTTAGACAAATCCAATACACATTCCCCATCCAGAAAGATTCTCTTGCTCTTTGGGGGAGGAGTGGGGCAGGAGATAGAACACCCCAACACTCAGGCCTCAGTACTGAAAGCTTCCAGGTTAAGGTTGAAAACCCCTGTGGTAAAGGAAGTACAGAGAGCCCTAGAACGCCCCCTAGGGACAGGTTGTTAAAACCGATTCGTACAACAGCCGTCTCCATTGCCTCCAAGGACTTGGCTGGTCAGGTCAATGAATGATGCCAATGGTTACAATGAACAGACACACTTCCCCAGCAAATTAATAGCTTGGGAATACCCTTCTCCTTATACATAGAAATATGATCACTTTAATAGTTTTGTCTTAGTTTCTACTTTTAGCAGAAACAGGGGTACCAAGAAATATTCCTCTACCATAAAGAAAGCAACAGGGCAAATGTGATGATGAATTACAAATAACAAATAACATACAGCTGCATGGGATGGGGAAGACAGAAAGAGGAGTGAGAGGAGAAAAGAAGGGAGGCATGGAAACCTGAAGAACCTATGCCCTGTCTAGAGGGGGCAGCAGTGACCTACCTCTAGTGGGTGTTTGCCAACATTTCCTATTTCTCAAGAAAAGCTGTACATCTAGATTTTTATATGAATGTCTTAAACTTAGAACAGTTGGCTAAAATCAGAAAACAACAACTCACAATACCCTATATAAACATAAGAAATTGGTGAGCTCCATTTAGCCATATATTGTAACCTCTGACTACATGTAACTCAGTTACAATAAAGAGAATGGAGGTGCACTGCAGAATAATACTACTGGAACGTATTATATTCAGAGCCAAGCTACCTCATTAACATCCAAGCCCTAGAACAATTATGGGAATGGAGAAGATATAAAACACTATAAATGTTTTAGCACAGCTCCATTTTAAAAGATATCCCCCATGTCCTTCACCATCTCAATATCAATAACAGTCAGAACGCATAAGTTAGAAAACAAAGAGTGATTACAGCAATAATAGCAACAGCACTTACCGAACACTTATACTGTAAGAAGCAAGGACTACATGCTTTATGTAAAAATGATCTCAATTCAGAAGGCAACCCTTTGTTGTAGGCAAAATTACCACCTCAGTTTTCAAATGAGGAAACTGAGACCTAGAGAGGTTTAAAAATTCATCAAAGATCAAACAGTGTGTGGAGCAGCTGGGAGTCAACCTGATCTTTCTCATGGTAAGTCCTGGGTGGACATCACTCCCTAGCTTTGAGGCAGGAAGTGGTATTGGGCATGGGGGTCTGAAAGGAAGGCATGGGTTTCCCATCCTGGCAGGGAGAGCACAGAGGTGAGGAATGAAAGTGGGTAATTAGTAGAAGCCTGGGGAAGAATTCAATATGGCCGATAAATGTTCAACCTCAAGTAATCAGTATCACTCCAAAGTTTTACAAAGGGAAGACAGTAAATAAATAAATAAATAAATAAATATGTTTTTAATGCAAACTAAAACATTGCACCTATAAGATTAGCAAAGATTATAAAGGCTAGCCACTGTTAGTGAGGTGGAGGAAACAGGCCCTTAACCACACTGTGGTGGGAAAGCAAAGTGGTTAAGCCTTTAAGAAGATGATTTGTCTATTATCTTTAAGAGGATGATTTTAGATATTAAAAGTTAAGATGCTTTTGCCATTTGACCCAGCTACTCTGCCTAGGAATTTATTCTAGAGAAACTCTTTTGCAATTGTGCAAAGATTTACATGCCAAAGATTATTCATGGCCATATTATATGCATTGGCAAAAAGCTGGAAAAATTCCAACTGTCCATCAGTGGGACCAGTCAGATCAATCAAGGTACATCCAAATAATGAAATGCTATATAGCTATTAAATCATGAAACAGATCTCTACTTGCCAAAATGGAAAGATGTCCCAGATGCATAGATAAGTGGAAAAAAGTAAGGTGCAAAAGAGTAGGTATAGCAGAAGTTTTGGTACAATGTACACACATATTCCAGTATATGGATGGGAAGAAAACTAAAAATATATAGTCAATTGTAAACGCCAATTACCTAAGAGGATTGTGAGATATGTATTTCTATGAGGTTTATCTTCTATACTAATAAAAGAGAAACATGTAAATTAACCATCACTCCACTACACCCACAAGCCAATCAGGAGTGAGTATGCAAATCAATCCAACCAAGATGGCGGCCGGCCACTGAGTTGGAGCAAGCAGGAGACTTGGGTTGCCTTGGCAATGGAGGAAGCCAAGCTTCCTGCCCTGGCCAGCCCTGGCCTCCGCTCAAGGTTACAAAGTTTCAATTATAAAAGATAAATAAATCCCAACAAAAAATGGTGGAGCTGGAGCAAGCAGGAGGCTTGGGTTGCCCCCGGCGATGGAGGAAGCCAAGCTTCCCACCCCCCCTGGCCTGCCCTGGCCTCTGCTCAAGGCTACAAAGTTTCAATTATAGAAGACAAATAAATCCCAGATACCAGGGCCTCTGCTTGGGTCGCCGGGGGGCGTGGCCAACCTGCAAACCACCACAGGCCCCTCACCCAGGAACGCCCCATGCCCCAAGGGAACCCCCACCCTGATCCAAGACACCCTTCAGGGCAAACCAGCTGGACCCCACCCGTGCACCAGGCCTCTATCCTATCTAATAAAAGAGTAATATGCAAATTGACCATCACTCCAAGACACAAGGTGGCTGCCACCATGTGGACACAAGATGGCCAGCAAGGGAGGGCAGTTGGGAGGGACCAGGCCTGCAAGGGAGGGCAGTTGGGGGCGATCAAGCCTGCAAGGGAGGGCAGTTAGGGGTGACCAGGCTGGCAGAGGAGAGAAGTTGGGGGCAACTGGGCCCGTAGAGAAGGGCAGTTTGGGGGGACCAGGCCTGCAGGGGAGGGCAGTTAGGGGTGACCAGGCCTATAGGGGAGGGCAGTTAGGGGCAATCAGGCTGGCAGGGGAGCAGTTAGGCATCAATCAGGCTAGCAGGGGAGTCGTTAGTGGGTGATCAGGCTGGCAGGCAGAAGCAGTTAGGGGCAATCAGGAAGGCAGGCAGGCGAGCAGTTGGGAGCCAGTAGTCCTGGATTGTGAGAGGGATGTATGACTGCCCGTTTATGCCCAATCCTACATAAACAGGCAGTCAGATATCCTCGAAGGGTCCCAGATTGGAGATGGTGCAGGCTGGGCTGAGGGATACTTCCCTCCAGTGAATTTCATGCACTGGGCCTCTAGTAGTTTTTATACGGAGCATGTACTTTTCAAGTAAAAGAATAAGGTGGCATAGAAAAGATGCTATGCTGAAATTTTAGGGCAGGATTCCAATTCCTGGGGACGAGGGCAGACAGAATCAAGAAGGGACCCAAGAGTCTCAAGCATGCATACCATACTAGTCTGCACTGCCCAGAGACACCCTCAGGAGTTGTCCAGGGCAAGGGGCATTAGATAGGCATTGGAAACAGAAACTCAGAGGCAACCAAAGCAAAAGCCCTGGCATCTAAGCAGGGCAGTAGGGCTCTTGTCAGAAGGAAAGAGCATGCATGCCTACTCTGGACATGTCAGGATGCAGGGCTCAGTGACAAGACGGGGTCAGAGCTCCCTGAAAGTGGGCAACAGAGTGGCCAAGAGAGCCTGAGTGTGGCTCTGATTCCCAGTTCTGCAGCTGGTGGAAGACATCCAGCTTCCACAGGGGCTGAGCCTCTTCAGTACTTCCTGCCTTAGACCCAGACTGGCCTTGGGACAGGAGGAAGGAGAGACAAATGCAGTAAGGTTGCCCGATTCACTTCCACTTCTCTCACCCAATTCCCTATGATGAGTTTCAACACATCTAGATGGGCCATAGTGACCAGAGCCTCAAAGTTACCCAAAGTAGGCAGAACCTCCTATCTTTTCAAAATAATCTGCAAACCTCTGCATAAAGTGCGCAGACTGTACAGACCTGAAGTAAAGTTGTCTCCAATTTGAGTGCACCTTGTTCTAGAATTTCCTTTTCAAGCTAATGTGTCTTAAAGCTGTAAAATACCCTCTCCCATAGAAATAACATCATTAGGTCAGCCTGGAGAAGATTAACGACTCATAATTCACCTAAAGAGAAGCCCAACCACTGTATCTAATAATGTTTCTTTTTTTCTTTTTCTTTTCTTTTTTTTATAATCCTTACCTGAGGATATTTTTCCATTGATTTTTAGAGAGAGTGGAAGGGAGAGGGAGAGACAGAAAGAAACACCGATGTGAGTGAGACACATCAATTGCTTGCCTCTCTCATGACCCTGACCAGGGCCAGAAGCCTGCAACTGAGGTATGTGCCCTTGACAGGAATCGAACCCGGGACCCTTCAATCCACAGGCTGAGCTCTATCCACTGAGCCAAACCAGCTAAGGCTCTAATAATGTTTCTTAAAGAAATGCAGTCAGTTCCAGCAGGGTATGAGAAAATAATTAATGTAATTTCTCTTTCTGTGCCCCAAATATGTGGGAACGTTCCCCAAAGTATGTTCCTCTAACATCTAAAGCATGTGAATGTATATTACACCATAATATTTTGTATCTATTGATTTTTAGAAAGAATAAAGGAGAAAAAAATTGATTTGTTGTTCCACTTACTTATGCATTCATTGGTTGATACTTGTATGGGCCCTGACTGGGGATCGAACCCACAACCATGGCATATTGGGATGATGCTCTAACCAACTGAGCAACCTGGCCAGGGCATTTTTTAATTTTTTGATCAGAGGGCTCCAGAGTCAAATTTGTCTAGGAGAAACTGGTTCAAAGCAAGATGAACAGGTTTTATTATTTTTTCTTTTTTAATTGTGGTAAAATATACATAACATAACAATTGCCATTTTAACTATTCTTAAGTATACGATTCAGTGGCATTCATTACTGTCACCATGCTGTAAACCATCACCAGGACTTTTTCATCTTCCCAAACAGAAACACTGTCCCCAATAAACACTAACCCCCATTCTCCCAAGCATGGTTTTATCTCCCAAGCATGATGATTGGAGGGAGAAGGGAGAGAACGGACCAGAACAGGACTTGGGCCAGTGCTTCTGAGGGCAGGAAAGGGGCTTCAAGGATGAAGTAACAACCAAGGGCTGGCAACTGGACAAAGCATACAACCCAAAAGCTCCAATGCAACTATATAAGAGGAGGAAGCTAGTGTTGCTGGGCAGAATACAAAAACAAACAAAACCATGAGCAGATGAATCGTGAGAGGAAAAAGAGTTCCTCCAAATTTTTGCATATGGCCCAGCTGCCATTTGTGTGAAAGGGCTCAAACACACCCCCAGCAGGTGTTCTCGAAAACATCGTTTGAAGATCTCCCCCAGATGACTAACAAGCAGCAAGAGCTCAAGAAAAGGTAGATCTAGTAATGTATATTGAAACCTGCAAATTTTTGCGTCCAAATAATCACTGTAAATATGACCTACTACTGACTGAAATGTAAACTTGTTAAACAGATGATGCAAAAAGAAGTATTAATAACATTCTGAATTCCACATAGTATTAAACTAGCCAATGGAGATGGCATGAAAGACCATAAAAGAGGAAGGGAAGGGGAGACAAAAGTACTGCTATAAGGACTGATCATCAGAAAAGGCAAAAGTTGAGAATGCTTTTGCAAAGCCTAAAGGTAATGACAAGAAGAAATAAAAACAGGATGTCAATTTTCAAATCACTAGAGAAGATACCAGGCATGCAGAAACAGCAGGCGTTAAAGAAAAAGATAAAAAATAAAAAAGATGACATAAGATCACACTATTAGTTATAATAGTAAGTTACACTTCCATATTAACAGGAAATAACTTTCATACTGGGTTGAAAAATAAATCCTAGTGACATTTTGCTTACAAGGAACTGAAGTAAAACAGAATGAGACACAAATGGTCACAATAAAAGGCTGATAATGATTTAGTAGACAAGAACAAGTAAAAAGTGTTTTTAATTTATGATAATAGGCGCTATATTTTCTTTTTATGGGCTCATGGAACACATAAAAATTAATTATATAGTAAATCACAATAAAAACCTAAATAAATTCCAAGAAGAAACTACATAGGACTCATTGTCACCCCTTCCCTCACCCCTCAAAACTTTAGAAGTCTAAATCAAAACCCCAACACTTGGAAATTTAAAACAACTTTTTTTGCTCACAGTGGAAGTCAAAACTACAGTTACAAACAATTAAACAACTGAAAATAACAATAGGAGCTACATATTCAATCTTAGATGATAAGGCAAATCTGTAATCAGAAGTCAAATAAACAGAAGGGAACGTGACTATTGTATTACTCTTAAGCTTAAATCCAAATAAGAACGCCATTTCAATAATATATATATACATATATAGGCTAATATGCAAAGTGTCCCATTGGGAGTTTGACCAGGGGACTGGGAATTCAATCACTTGCTATGACATATGCTGACCACCAGGCGGCGGCATGGAATGAAGGAAGGCCCAGCCAGCGCAGCAGCTGGCAGCTGGGGAAGGAAGGCCCTGGCCAGCAGCTGGAAGGCCCTGATCTGCCCTGATTGCTGGCCAGGCCTAGGGACCCTACCTGTGCACTAATTTCATGCACTGGGCCTCTAGTACTTATAAACATATACACACTCAGAGAAATAGAACAGACTCTCCAAAGTACATATCTCTGGGTTATGAAATTTCTGTTTCTTTCTGAATTTCCTAACTAGGCTCAATGAGCATGTAACATTTTTATAATCAGAACAAGATTAAACAAAAGCACAACAAAACATTAATTTATAATCATAGGAGAATAGCAACAAAACAAAATAATACCATCTAGCCAAAATGATTAATGAGATTAAAATTCTCTCCTATCCTTTGACTTTTCAGCTATATATAGCCTCAGGTGATGGTATTACAGCCAGCTTTTACTATATTTCAGGACAGTTCTACCCTCTGGTCTTGGGCCTGGAAGTCAGGTATGCTGTGCCCACTGGTTGACAACTTCTAACCACTGTTGTCTCTCTTGCTAGGGAGAATCAAGCATTCAGGCAGGTGGGCATTCAGGCATGAGCAGCATGATGACTGCTACTATGTGTTAAGGTTAACAGTCTCAGATGACATTTATGCTACAGAATTGACAGGGGGGGAAATTTTTAATATTCAGATTATTTTAATTATTCATTAAGGGATTGTTTGTTGTTTTTTTGTTAATCCTCACCCAAAGATATTTTTCCATTGATTTTTAGAGAGAGTGGAATGGAGGGAGAGAGAGAGAAACATCGATGTGAGAGAGGCACATTGAACTGGCATGCGCCCCGACTAGGGCCAACCTTGCAACTGAGGTATGTGCCCTTGACCAGAATCGAACCCAAGACCCTTCAGTCGCAGGCCGACTCTCTACCCACTAAGCCAAACTGACTAGGGCAAAAATGTTAATATATTTGAAAATAACAGCACAAATGAAGTGCGTGGGACCAAATCTGTATTAGGGTAATGAAATGGTACCAGATGGTAAGTGATACGCACAGACACAAATGAAGGGAGCCAGAAACAGTAAGAAGAGTAATATAACAAACTCTATAAATACATATTCTTCTTTCTTCTCTCAGCTTATTCAAAAGACTTAAAATCATATAAAGTGTTAATTATAATAGTGTATTGCTGGATTTATAACATACAGATATAATATGCATAACAATAGTATACAAAGAGGGAAGAAGAAAAAACCCTATATAGAACTAAAGTTTCTTTATCTCACCAGAATTAAATTAATATAAATATGAAACAGATTTTGATAAGTTATGATGTATGTGGTTAACCCAGAAGCACTACTAAGAAATGACTTTAATTTTTTTAAATCATTAAAATAATATAAATGCTATACTAAAAAAAATTCACTGAACTTTTAAAAAGCTGTAAAAGGGGGAATCAAGAAACATAAAAGACATGATACAGAAACCAAAAAGTAAAATAGAAGATGTGAGTTGAGCAAGCAATCCAATTAACAATCAGATAATCAGGCTTGATAAAAAAAGAAAAAGAAAAGATCCAACTATATGCTGTCTGCAAATCTGTTTCTGTCACTTCCCAAGACAAGTCCCTTCAACTGCTCTTGGAATAAAGCCGTAGTCTTCAGTAAGGCCCATGACGGATGCCCTGACTGAGTGGGTGCTTCTTCCAAGGTGTGCCCTCCTCTTCTTTAAAGTTTTGTGCCTTAGATATATGGGGCTGCTCCCCCCACTCTTAGGAGCCTGTACACTTATGACTCTCTCAACCCTCTTCCCTTCGTCTAATTAACATCTTCCTCCTAAACCTCCTCAAACTTCCCCAGACATCTTCCCTCAGTCCCAAAGACTAGACCCTGTCTCCTTGTCTGAGCCTCCTAATAACACCTTGTACTTTTCTTCATGAGAAAGGGTTAAGGTGAGGCTAGGAACGATAAATGCTACAATTACCCCATTTCAGATATTACTTACTGTCAACAGCTTATTTGCCACCTTCAAGTCTCTTCCACACAGAGTTCCAACCAGCCACTACAGAGTGATTATTTTTCAGCTTTTGTACTTGGGCCAAACTATTCCTCAAACTGTCAATATCCTAAATTTTCCATTCTCCTTAAGTAGCTTGCATTGTTACCTCCAAAACTGCTTCCATGCATCTATACCAAATTTTCATTACAATTTAAATCCATTTCCTGGAAATGATTGTGCTTTACTAAAAATCCAGAGAGTTCTGAAAACATCCTAGTGACCTAAAAAAACAACAAGTAAATCCTAAAACACTGATTATGACTTTATGAAAGCAGAGAAGAAAAGCACTAAGGAATAATGCATAAGCTTATGGTGCAACTATAGTAATAGGATTATTTACTTAATCACACAAACTTTCCTCATCACTTTACTGTCAGTCCATAGGATGTTTGCAGAGTGCAATTATGATCAGACCTCCCAATTGTACAGATGAGGAAACTGAGGCACAAGCAAAGTAAAAAATCAAAATGAAGATTTTTTTTGGAATGTTATATGAAGAGAGGAATAAAATTTTACTGAAGGACATTAAAAATAAAGACCTGGATTAAGTGGAGAAACTTAGAGAGAAATTCTATTTTATACTAGAGGCCTGGTGCACGAAATTCATGCATGGGGTGTGTGTGTGCGTCCCTCAGCCCAGCCTGTACCCTCTCCAATCTGGGACCCCTCAAGGGTCCCTCTCACAATCCAGGACTACTGGCTCCCAACTGCTCACCTGCCTGTCTTCCTGATTGCCCCTAACTGCTTCTGCCTGCCAGCCTGATCACCCCCTAACCACTCCCCTGCCAGCCTGATCGACACCTAACTGCCCTCCCCTAACTTCCCTGATTGCCCCTAACTGCCCTCCCCTGTCGGTCCAGTCACCTCCAACTGCCCTCCCCTGCTGGCCCGGTCACCCCTAACTGCTCTCCCCTGCCAGCGTGGTCACCCCTAACTGCCCTCCCCTGCCGGCCTGGTCCCCCCCAACTGCCCTCCCCTGCAGGCCTGGTCCCCCCTAACTGCCCTCCCCTGCAGGCCTGGTCCCCCCTAACTGCCCTCCCCTGCTGGCCTGGTCACCCACAACTGCCCTCCCTTGCAGGCCTGGTCCCCCCCAACTGCCCTCCCCTGCAGGCCTGGTCCCCCTTAACTGCCCTCCCCTGCAGGCCTGGTCCCCCCTAACTGCCCTCCCCTGCTGGCCTGGTCACCCACAACTGCCCTCCCTTGCAGGCCTGGTCCCCCCCAACTGCTCTCCCCTGCCAGCGTGGTCACCCCTAACTGCCCTCCCCTGCCGGCCTGGTCCCCCCCAACTGCCCTCCCCTGCAGGCCTGGTCCCCCCTAACTGCCCTCCCCTGCAGGCCTGGTCCCCCCTAACTGCCCTCCCCTGCCGGCCTGGTCCCCCCCAACTGCCCTCCCCTGCAGGCCTGGTCCCCCCTAACTGCCCTCCCCTGCAGGCCTGGTCCCCCCTAACTGCCCTCCCCTGCTGGCCTGGTCACCCACAACTGCCCTCCCTTGCAGGCCTGGTCCCCCCCAACTGCCCTCCCCTGCAGGCCTGGTCCCCCTTAACTGCCCTCCCCTGCTGGCCTGGTCACCCACAACTGCCCTCCCCTGCAGGCCTGGTCCCCCCCAACTGCCCTCCCTTGCAGGCCTGATCCCTCCCCAATTGCCCTCCCCTGCTGGCCATCTTGTGGCGGCCATCTTGTGTCCACATAGGGGCAGGACCTTTGACCACACAGGAGAAGCCATCTTTGTGTGTTGGAGTGACGGCCAATTTGCATATTACTCTTTTATTAGATAGGGTAGAGGCCTGGTGCATGGGTGGGGTCTGGCTGGTTTGCCCTGAAGGGTGTCCCGGATCAGGGTGGGGGTTCCCTTGGGGCATGGGGTGGCCTGGTTGAGGGGCCTGTGGTGGTTTGCAGGCTGGCCATGCCCCCTGGCAACCCAAGCAGAGGCCCTGGTATCTGGGATTTATTTATCTTCTATAATTGAAACTTTGTAGCCTTGAGCAGAGGCCAGGGCAGGTGGTAGGGCGGGGGGGGAGGAGGGGGAAGCTTGGCTTCCTCCATTGCCGGGGAAACCCAAGCCTCCTGCTCGCTCAGTGGCCACAGCCATCTTGGTTGGGTTAATTTGCATACTCGTTCCTGATTGGCTTGTGGACATGGCGAACATATGGTCAAATTGTATATTTCTTTTTTATTAGTGTTTGCATCCGTTGGAGTGTAGATAGAGTCAGATTCTAAGTTCACTATGTGAGAAAACAGGAGACTGTCTTTATAGTCTTAGGCTGTAGAAGGCATTTCAAAGCAAGACATGAAATCTGGGAGCCACAAAAGAGAAGACAGATTGACTATGAAACAATTTTTGATTCCTTCACAGTAAAAGACATAAACGAAACGTAAATATACAGATATAAGCAATATCAATAGTCTGGGAGAAAATACTTGTAGTGTAATATTTATAATGAGCAGTCCTAATATATAAAGAGTTACTAAAATCAATTAAAAAAATAAACAACCCAATAAAAAACAACCAGCCAAAGATAGGAAGAGGCAAGTTTCTGGTGAGGATAATACACATGTGCCACAAACATAAGATAAGATGGTTGGCCTCATTAGGAATCAGGGAAATGCAAATTAAATCAATCCTGAGGTGTTGTTGTTGTTGTTTTTTTATTGTCTTTTTTTAGTTATCAGATTAGCAAAAATTAAAAAGAGAAATGAAATGGCAGCACGGGAGACAGTGTAGAGAACCATTGTCTCCATACCCGTTCATGTTTGGTGGCACTATAAAGTGGTATAGCTTTTGGAAAGGCAAGAGGGCAATGCCCACCAGAAATGAAAGTGTACTCATTTTGGACCAGCAATTCTGCTCTAGGAATCCATCCTGAGAAAATACTTATGTGTATGCACGAAGACATAAAGAAACTAATGAGTTTATGGGGGCTGATTTATCTTATTTGTGATAGCAAAAAATTGAAACTTCCTAAATGTTCATCATTAAGGGAATAGTTACAATTTTTGTTTGTATATTTAAAGAGTTGCTGTTAAAAAGAATGTGGCAGATGTAAGTGTACTCGCTATTATAAATTAAGTTTATAATAATGTGTCTTGTGTACACACTTAAGTTTAAAAAACTTAAATACGTCTTATTTTCAGAATAAGGTCTGAAAAGATAGAGCACATTTTTTTACTGTGGTGAGCCCTACAGAAAAGGGCAGAATTGGGAAGGATGAAAGAGGACTTCTTACTATAAATATACTATATTGATTATTACTTTTGGATTTTTAAAACATCACTTACCCATTTTTAAATTATCACCCTCAACATTCTCTTTTCTATTCCAAATAGAAAGAATTCCGTTAACCTTCTGTGGTTACATTAACTCGTTCAGTCACCATGTATAAGTCTGGGTCAAATTTATTCAAGAAGCCTGACAGAAGTGAAACATTCTTTTTCTCTTTTCTTAAAGAGAAAGCATGTTTTAATATCCATAATTCTTCTCCAAGTAAATCAAGCTTGTATTTTTGTTAATCCTCATCCAAGGATATTTTCCCACTGATTTTTAGAGAGAGTGGAAGGGAGGGAGGAGGATTGACAGAGAGAAACATCAATATGAGAGAGAAACATCAATTGGTTGCCTCCCACACGTACCCCAAATGGGGCCAGGAATAGAGCCTGCAATCAAAGTACGTGCCCTTGACCTGAACTGAACCCAGACCCTTCAGTCCACAGGCCGATGCTCTATCTACTGAGCCAAACCGGCTAGGGCAGAAGTGAACCATTCTTTCCAGGACTTGTACCTGATGCACTCAGGATGGCTCAACAAGGGGGGGATAGTGAGTGCTTTCTATGTGTCTCAGACTGGAATTCAAATGCTGAGCTCTGATGACTCCATTACTCCATGGCAAACACTGGGAGACTGGGATGCAACTTTGGGGTAATATCTGTCACAAATGAACCCAACCTAATTAAGTTTTTACAAAAGACAAGCAATAACTCAGCTCAAGCAGTATGACTCAACTCAGTAAGAGCCATGAATGGGAGTTGGAACTAGTTAAAAAGTTGCATAGTTGGTTATGCAGTTAGAGAACTGAAAACATTTTCATATAAATTTACATGGGGGGATTTCTGTACACCAGTATCTGTAGTTAACTAGAAGGAATAGAAAAGAAAAATAATGGGGAAGGGGAAATGTCTCCCTCACGAAAGTGTTTGTTAGAGAAATGGTATTTTGAAGTTTTGTTCTTTTTTACCACAACTCAAGTGTGCTCTCTGGCATTTTCCCCTCTGAGGACACGCATTATGCCTGGCACTACTCCAAAAGTGCTCTCTATAATTCCTGCAACATTTTCTTCTTAGAATTCATTCCCAGCAACACCAAAAATTCATTTGTCTTTCAGAATTTCTAAAACCATAATCATCAGAAGTGGAAAATAATCAAATGAAAGATGGTCATTTGGAAATGGCTGTTCCATTTCCAAAGACATTTATCTCTACAGTACCTTTTACATGCTGACTGTATCTTCAGTCTAAAAAACAAAGCCTCACCACTAATGTCACCATGACGATATAATAGAATTAGCTAAATGTTCTCTCCCAGTAAATTGCTGGATATGTTATGCCGGTAGCTGTAGCATGCAGGATTGGCCACTTATGCTTCAGTCACAAAGAACCCCAAGATCTCCATGGCTCTAAACAGCCAAAGTTTACTTCTTGCTCACGCAAGTCAACAGGAGTACTCTGATCTTCCTGGTTGCTCAGGAACCCAGGTGGACACCAAAAGGTTGTGGGTTTGATTTCCCATCAGGGCCCATACCTAGGTTGTTGGTTGGATCCCTCCCTAGTCAGGGCACGTTCAAGAGGCAACCAATTGATGTTTCTGTCTCACATCGATGTTCCTCTCTCTCAAAACCAATAAAAACATATCCTCAGGTGAGGATTAAAAACACAAAACTGGAGCACTTCATAGGCTGCAAATTATTTCTGAGATTTGAAATGGAGGACACAGCAGCTGTGCCATTCGTCTTTCCAGTGATGAATCAAGAATTTTTTTTTAAATTCACAGTCAAGAGTCCAGCAGCCTCTCTGTGTCTTATAAGGGCACTTGTCATTGTATTTAAAGATCTCAACTCAAGATCTTTAATTTAAATTTATCTCTGAAGACCCCTCCTTTCCAAATAAGGTCATATTAACAGGTTCCCGGAGACATTTCTTTTGAGGGCACACTGTTCAACCCACTACAGTTACGTGGGTGGATGTGAAATTTTACCCAGCAATGCACACACGCACTTTTCTAGTTATATGTTATAGATCCACAAGGAGTTTTTGAAAAGTCAGCCTACAACTTCTCAGAAAAATATCTGTTATTTGCCATGAGGCATCTCGCACACATCTAACAAAAAACCCCTGGCATTTCATCAGCTGCAATGCCCGCAGAGTTTTGGGCTTCTTAACAACATCCCATCCCACATCTGATCTTAGCAGTATGTACAGAAACCTCACAGCAACTCACATGTATGTTTTTATTCATTCCCCCCACTCTCCATTACCCAAAGTGGTGAAATCCTTTAACACATTATAAGCCAGGGACCATCAAAGAATCTGGGCTCTGCACTGTGTCAGCTCAGAGAACCAAGCTATAATTTTAGACAGATGCCAGTGAACTTGGGGAATCCTGGTATGCGGACTTGGGTGCCTCCAACCCCAGATGGCAGAGGAAGCAGCCAGGGTTCCTTGCCCAGATGACCCAGAAAACATTTCTGAATGAATCGTCCAGCATGACTCACGCTGGCTCCCACATCTGGCAGAGCTGGGTTACATCACTTGTGGTCCTCAGTGTCCTGAGGGTTCCTGGGAACGCACTGCCCAAAGTCAAATGCACCAGCTGCAGCGACCGGCTGCTTTCTCACGCCTCTCTGCGTCATTCTGACGGCTGCACTATGGGGCTGGCTCTAGCTCCCAGTTCCAGAGGCTGAGCTGGCCACCCCCCAGGAGGCCACCTCCTCTCACTTTCCCATGGGCCTAAGAAGTCTACCTAGGAAGTAAAATTCCATGCCTGGAGGTGTTCAGGGCAGGACTGCATGCTCTGGTTTTCTACAATAATAACTCCTGGCACCATAATTCAACAGCATTAGCAATGCTAATCTGGAGAGGAGACCAAACAAACACAAAAATCTGAGCCATTCACATTCCTCGAACAGGATCAGAGGAGAAGAGAAATAAGTATACACCGTGAAAGAATTCCAAAGAAGAAATATTGACTTTAATTTTCTCAGAGACAGGGGCCTCTGATGCTCTGATTGGTTGGACCAGATTCTTGCTGTGGTCTCTCCATCTCTTAAAATGTCTCCAACACTCTCTAGCAGTCTGCCTGGCATGACATTCCTGCTTTTTGGTGAACTACAGATCCTTCAAGATCTTTATTTTGTGTCCTTACATTTACTGATCAGAACTGCCCTGAGGCTGCTTCTGGGGTACCAGAACTCCCAGCAGTACCTTTTGTGGAGGTTCTTTATCCTCCTGCTCATTATCACTATCACGCAACATAGTTCATACTTATGGAACCACAAGCTTCTTGCATTCCCCAATAACTACTCCACCTGTTCATTCAGAGCATGTTAGAGGTAGAGGGGACATTTTTAAAAAATCATTAATTTCATTCTTCTAACTGGTTTGCTAATCCATACTCTTAATTTTAAAGCCAAGATTAAAAACAACAAACCTGTGATTCTGACAAGTTAAGTAATTCATCGTCCTGGTTAGATAATGACATACACAAGAGTATGACCCAGGTCTCCTTGTTCTTGGTTTCAAAATGACATCATGCAGCTTCATTAATTTAACAAAACAAAAGAGTATATTAAAAGTCTTTAAAATTTTGGGCTGAGATTTATACATCTGCAGAGATGTTCTAAAGAAATAACCAAAATGAAGACAGAAAGAAAGAGGCGGACAAAATATTCCTTTCTATTCAGTCATTTATCTGAGTGCACATGGGACTCACGGGGGGGGGGGGGGGGGGGGGGCGCGAGAGCGGGGCGGGGGGAAGCTTTCCAGAAACCCTGTGCCCAGGTTTGACCTCAAACTAACTTAGAGTCTCTGGAGGTAGGATCTAGATGTCAGTAAGCAATCAGGTAACTCCAATGCATAGCCAGTCTGAAGTGCCACTGATTTACTGGGGTTTAGGCTAAAATAGCCATGTAGAGACCAAAACGAGTTTTCAAAAGAAGAAAAAGAAACGGAGGAAGGAGGCGTCATTTAAATGACATGATCTTCAATTTACTCTGTCATCCTCTCTGTGCTTTAGTGGGCTAATCAGATGAAGGGTCAAACTGAGAAGGTCTACCCTGGTGATCTCAGCCTGGGACACACCACTTTTCCCCACCACACCTGTGACCACAGAGGCTTGTAGGTTACGGGGGGGCGGGGGGGGGGGGCGGGCAGGGAAGCACAGACAATCAAGTCCTGTACTCTTAGGGCAGTCCCAGGTAATCATGATACTTTTCTTTGTTAAAAAAGAAACCCATTACTGCACAAGCAATGCTAATTATGATCCAGTAATTATATCCAGTAATTATATCCATTCTGGGTATATACCCCGAAAATGGAAAGCAGGGACTCAAAGAAATATTTGCACACTCATGATCATAGCAGCACTCTTCACAGTAGCCAAAGGTAGAAGTGACACATCCGTCCTCCAACAGGTAAATATGGATAAATAAAAGGTGATGTGTACACAGAATGGAATGGTGTTGGCTCTGAAAAGGGAAGGATGTGCTGACACAGGCTACAACTTGGATGAACCTTGAGGACATTATGCTAAAGGAAATAAGCCAGTCACAAAAAGACAAATACTATAGAATCCCACTTGCATGAAGTCCCTAGAGTAGTCAAAATCATTGAGACAGAAAGTAGTACGGTGGTTGGTGGGGTATGGGGTAATGAAGAATTATTGCTTGATGGGTACAGAGTTTCAGTTTTGCAAGATGGGAAGATTTCTGTAGACAGATGATGTTGACAGTATCACAACAATGTGAATGTACTTAATGCTGCTAAACTGAATACTTAAAATGGTTACAATGGTAAATGTTGGTAAGTGGTATTCACAATTTCAGAAAGTTTTTTTAAGTAGCGGGGAGTCCAATGAGTGTCCCTCACTTACTTTTCTCTGGTATTGGTGGAGGTTACTGAGGACAACATCCCACAGACGTGTCATCTGTAATTGTGAAGCCTGAGGTCTGTGCCCAGCATACCCTGGGCCACTGACATCAATTTGGCAGGACTGGCTGACTTGAGGAAGAGTTATAGAGCCTCGAAGCTCTCCCCTGGGGCACACTGAGGGCCAGCTGGCAGGCCTTGCTTTTCATGTTATATAACCATGCCGCCGGCTTCCAAACACCATGAGGTGAATTCCGACGTGCTCCATGGCTGGGATGAGCCAGCCAACGGATGATTAATTCCCAAATAACTTCACCATGGAAGCCTTTTTCTAAATCCCAAATGCAGTAATGCCACTTATTTATGAGCCGAGAAACCTCAGGGTTTCTCTGTGATGGGCCAACGCAAACGTATTTTGAAAGACAGGCTTATCTTTCACCCTTTCCTTCCGATTTGCTTATTATTTTAGGGGCAAAGGAAAACTTCAGCAAGGAGAAAATTCCACCAGCAACAGCTCTTTTGAGCTGCTCAGTAATCCAAAGCTTTCAAGTGAGTTAAGCCTTCTCCTTTACTGACACCCTTGCAACAGATAGAGAAGAAAAACACCCACAGCTCCTCTCCAGTCAGGGGTCCTAGCCCTTTTCCTCAGTCAGCACTCCATGGAGATCCTATACAGGGGATGTGACAAGTGAGATGTTTTCCAGGGGAAGTCACAGGGCCCTGGAGGCTGGTCCCCACGTCCATGTGTCTCACCTCTGGCGAAATAAAGCTGCATTGCTCCCCCAGCCTTGAACCAGCAGCACTCACACTTGGCCTTGAAAGTCTGTCCAGAGATTCAACATGAAGCCCAAAATTTGGCTGCTAGAAAAATGGAAACTTTCCCCTTTCTTAGAATTTGCATATTAACAGTTCAGCCAGGAGCCAATCATTCAAACGGGAGTTAGATAAAGCACTTGGAAATTCCTCTACTGAGCTCAGATAGACAGGAAGGAATACTCACTTGTTTCTTTGACATTGAGTTTTGCAAAATACAAGAAATTTCGCTAAATCTGAGCAATTACAGAAAAGGGGAGAGGTCCGTGTCCATGGAGGACAAAAGAAGTCTAACTTGAATGGTGTGGCTTGTTTATGATGAGGTCTAACCTGTGCTCATAGTTTTTGTTTTTAAGATATAGATATTTAGGAATAAATTCCAAAATACTCTTTAACATAGAACACAGCACTTAGGATTCCAGGAGACATCCTGAAGGGCAAGAGGGGATGGGGTTTTCTGGACACTCCTAACCCCTCCTACCCTCCTCACCCCGCAACCAAATGCATAGTCACTTGTCAGTCAATTATATTCCTCATTATGTATCTGGATTCAAAATGTAACCTCCTGCCACATGCCTCCCTCATATTTGACCCATCTGCTTATCCTTGAATGGGAAGGAGACCACCTCGCTCCTAATCGCCATGCGTGCTTTGCGATTCCACAAGGCTCTCTGGAGCCCATGAACTCTAGGACTATGAAGTGGTCCACGGAGTATGTGGACAGCAGTATCCCAGCTGTACACTGGTACCATCACAGATCATTGACATCTTCTCATTAGGTCTTCTTTTTTAATATATATTTTTATTGATTGCAGAGAGGAAGGGAGAGGGAGAGATAGGAACATCAGTGATGAGAGAGAATCATTGATTGGCTGCCTCCTGAACACCCCCCACTGGGGATTGAGTCTGCAATCCAGGCATGTGTCCTGACTGGGAATCGAACCATGATGCTCAACCACTGAGCTATGCCGGCCAGTCCTCATTAGGTCTCTAAGTGCAGACAAAAGGTTAGTAGATCTATACACTGCCACAGGAGGAGGAAGAAAAGGTGTATTTTCCATCACTGCTCCTTAAAAGCATGCTAAGCAACATATGTAACTTAATAGCCTATTCCTTTCTTTGCCCATAGGAGAGAACTCAGCTCATGAGATATCACCATTTATATATTGTATTCATTATATATATATAGCCCAACACTAAGATAATATACTATATTCTAAAACACTGCCAAGACTCTGAGGATATATATATATTTTTTTTTTTTTGGTACATTGAAACCACAGAATGACCATAAATTATGTAAAGTGAGAATTTTTTAGTACATTTCAGAAAATAAAATAAAAACCCCAAGCAACAGAATTTAGTACTTAATAACTTTCACATGCTAAAGTTTCCGATTAATCAATTGCAACTTTTAACATTTTATTTAATACATCTAGAAAGCATCACTGAAAGAATAATTTTCACACTGCTTCTAAGTTCAATGAGAGTGGCTATATTATTATGACAGAGTAACATTTGCAGTGCCGTTCTTTAAAATTAATGCACAAATTACTAAATCCCACAGTCCTCTAATCCACACTGCAGACTAATCTAATGCATATATGCCGCCCTTTCACATCCTTCAGCATGTGGCTTGCATACTGCACAGTGTGATAGCTTTCTCTTTCTGACCTAAGAAGTCTTTTTTTCCTCTTGACATCTTAAGAGTAATTTTTAATAATGTTTTCCAGTAATTCTAATGTCTGTCAATTTCTGATGTTTCAGACTGACTTCGCAAGTCCATTATTCTCCCACAAAAAACACCCATTAACTGCAGCTACCAATGACTCCCAGGCACATGGTCTGGCAAATACTCTATTATAAAATTCACAAATCCAAACACTTCCCAGAGGGCACCACACGTTTCCTGCCATGCCCATGACAGGTGCTCCCAATAGCATGACCTTCAGGAAACTGATGCACACATATATATGTATACAAAGACCAGCCAAGTGATCAGGCTGAGAACCCTGTGGCCACACTCTACCAACCTTAGGTAAGACATTAGGTCTCTCTAAATCTCAGTTTCCCTGTTTGTAAAATGGGAATACTAGTTGTCACCACTTTTGTTGACAGTAACGAAGAGATAAGAAATCCTAGTTGCTTAGGGTGGCATTTGAAATTTTCTTAAAATCTTTAGTCTGATTTCTCAGGGAAGCGAACTAATGTTCACAGGTCCAGACTAATTGGCAAAGCAAGAACCAGTAAGGCCTAAATTAGGGTGTCCCCGCCTTAAATATTTTCTTTAGAACAAGGTCAGATGTGAATTAACAATGACAGCAGCCCCTAGAGAATTATACTGGCTGATGTGATGAGAGAGCCAAAAATGGCTTCTTTGATGGAAGTTAGGATGGGCCCAATTTAGAATAACAAAACATTTCAACAAAGGCTTGTTTTTAATCTAGAAAAAGTTGGCTATAAATTTTCTCAAGCTTAACAGTAATCTAATTATGCAAAGCTAGAGAGGAAGTACTAACACTAGTATCTATCACGTAGGCACTTTCTGAGCTGGGTTTCAAGCTCGGATCAAGGGCAAAAAAATTAAAAAAAAAGTGATGAAGAATGATTATTCCATGACAACCAATACTGTTGGCTACATGATAAAACCTCCTGCTCTTCAGTTATTAACAGAGAGCTGTGTTTCAAAAATTAAGATCTACATGCTTTTTAAGTAGAAAAACCACAGTATAAAGTACTGAGTCCCCTAGGCTACCTACCAATGTGAGCTCTTGGTGCTTCACTGGAAACTTCTCACTCTCCCATTCTGCTCTCAGATAGGTGGGTAGGTGATAGACAGATGAACAGATGGATTTATAGTCCTTGAAATAAATCAACCTATAGGTCATAAAACAGTTTCCAAAATATTTATACAAATTAAACCAGAATCATGCCCCCCAAAAGAATGATTCATCTTAATACTGACCAAAAAAGTAAGAAAGTTATTTTAAAATATAGTATTGCTTTTCAGCAATTCGACCACTTTAGAAAGGAAATACTTTATTTTTGTTGTCACTGTGAGATTTCAACTCTCAGTGCTCTGAATAATGGTTTTCAAAAAAAGAAACTTTGAAATTCTTTATATAGAGATGTTTTGGCTGTGAAACTTCCTTACAAAGTTGGCTACAAATCCAATTTCTTCCTCAAATGGGCTTATTGTTACTATAAATTAAGAAATGAATCCCAGATCTACAGATGCTATGATCTAAAGATGATACCCTGGCCCTAGTCAGTGTGGCTCAGTTGGTTGGGCACCGTCCCATGTCCCGAGAGGTCACAGGTTTGATTCCCGGTCAGGGCACATGCCAGATGGATATTTCTCTCTCTCTACCTAGCTAAAACTAATAAAAACATATTTATATTTAAAAAGTATAAAGATGACACCCTCACTCCCACTTCATCACAGTCCTGACCCATCACCCCCGTGGATCAGGAGCTGGGAAATCACTGCCCTCTGCCTTCTCCTTACTGGAGTTTCTACCCGAGGTTCCCTTCCACAATAGAAAGCAAGCTGGTGACCCCCAGAGGTATAACCTAAAGAGAGGCATGGTGTGGTATGGAGCAGGGAAACCAGAGGACTAAAAGTGAGAGCCATGGTTCAGAATTTTGCCACAAATGAACTATGTGCCCTCAGCAAGTGACTTGACCTATGCACATCTCAGGTCCTCATCTGCAAAATTTTGAAGGCAACTGGATCACCCAATTTTTAAAGTTCTCCCCAGCTGTGGAAATCATTATTTATAGAATAAGCACTATTTGCAAAACAGCAATTTTCAAATCTGGACCTCCCTCATTTGCAAAATTCTTGCCTTATGATGCTTCACAACCTGAATTTCTGGGGGTGAGGGGAAGGAGAAGGAGGGACATGCCAAAGTACCAACTGGTTCATTCTATCCCCCTTGAAACATTTCATGGACTATCAGGGAAATAGCAAATCACAGGCATTTAGACTTTAGCAGGTTTTAAGGGACCATGTGGTGGGAGTGGGGAGGCAGTTAGAGACCAAAATCCACCATTTGTCTTTGGAGGTTTTATATATAAAACCAGAATCATGTTTTTTTGTTTTACTAGCCTAAACTCTACAGACTTGAGAAATCCAATGCTAGGCAAAAGATATGCAAAACGTGGTCCAATTGTGAAGGAGATAATGTATCATGTAATTCTAGATAGAAAATTTTCTATCCAAGGGAGAAAAATAAAACCTCTTTATAGTATACTAGAGGCCCGGTGCATGAAAATTCATGCACTGGAGGGGGGTCCCTCAGCCCGGCCTGCCCCCTCTCACAGTCCAGGAGCCCTCAGGGGCAAGAGGCGACCCGGCAATCAGGGGAAGGCAACGTCCCCATCACACCTCTGCTACTGCCACTGCCAGCAGCGCAAGCCTCGGCTGGCCCTGGTTACCTGAGCCTTGGGCAGCCCTGGGCAGCTGGGCAGCCACCATCCAATGCTTGCCTGCGCCTGATGCCAGCCCTGGGCAGCTGGGGGGCTGAGGGGACTGGGGGACTCCGGAGGCAGGTGTGCAGAGTGGCCAGACCTGCTGGGGTGGGCCCAGCCGTGTCGCACGCCTGCCACGCTGGTGGGGCTGAGGAAACTGGGCGCCACCATCTTGTGGCTGTGGGTGCTGCCATCTTTGTGAGGGCATTACAGTCAGTTAGCATATTTCCTCTTTATTAGATAGGCTTTCTGGTTTACCTTCCCAACTGGTCTAGAAATATCTCACTCAAGATAACCATATTTAAAAACTCTAAAATTCTATTTTTAAAAAGTACATTTAAAAATAACTTATACATTAGTAAGTCAAGAGTTGCCTTTAAATTCTAGTCCTTCCAAGATATTTTATGTTAAAGATCATTACAGATTTAACAAAGAATTACAATTTAAAAAGCACTAGCTGAATATTAATCACAGCCTTAAATTATTGTAAGGTCAGTAGGAAAATATGATTCAGTTCCTCTATGGCGTAAAGGGAGGTCATGTTCCCTCAAATGTCATAAAACACAAATAGTTTCACTTTTTCCAAAGACCCAAGTAATCCTGATAGCTCAATAAATCAGAATTGCTAGCTTTTCAATTCACCTAAGCCTTATTCCATGATCCTAGCAATTTTCTCCTCTGCATTTGTCTAGCCACTCTTTTGGCCCTTTGCAAACATTACTTTGAATTGTTATTGGTCCAATTATTCTATTGGACTGTAAATCCCTTGAAGGCAGTATCCATATGTTATACCTCCTCTGTATGCTTAATTCCTAAAGGAAATGTCCTCCAAAGACATCTAATCCAAAATTCTATCCCTTTTTAAATTTTGTTTCCTGCCTGCCTTTTAGTTGGTTGTAGCTATGTGACTGTGACTCTGCCAAGGGATGTGAGCAGAAGTGATATGTGCCACTTTGGGACCAGCACCTCTTTTATGTCCCCTCTTCCTCCTCGGGATAGCACCTAGCCATGAACATGGAGAAGACAAGGCCCTAGGGAAAGGAGGAGCTACAAGATGGAAGGAACCTGGGTCAATGAGTATCTGAATTGAACAGATATGCATAGCTGCATAAATGGAACACCTACCTCACAGTATTAAATGAGAAATTAATTTCTTTAACTCTCAATCTTGTGGTTCTCTTAGCAGCTTGGCCTTTTACTATAATATGTGCATATTTATAGTTGAAAGGATAAGAAAATATGAGAAGTAGAAGGAAAGTCACCTGAATCCTACCATGCTTAAATAACTATTAATATTTTGGGATAGTTCCAGACTTTTCTCTATGCCTACAAAAACAAAACAAAACAAAAAAAACACACACATATTTTCTACAGAAAGAAATCATACTGGTTTATAGCCTCTCGCACTTAATATCATCTATTTAATATATTGATATTTTTCTAAATAAAAATACATATATATCACTTTAATGGCTATACTATAATATCCTATTGCTTATATTTATCAGAATTTATTTAACCAACTTTTCATTGTTGGACATTTGGGGATTTTTTCCTTCTAAAAATTCTATTATAAACAACACTGAAAAGAACATTCTGTACACGAAGCTTTACCTGTCAGATCTGTTTTTCCCATAGGTCTTTATTCTTAACATATCTTTGCAAACAAAGATGTTCCCTCTTTTTGGGTACCTGCATTAAGTCATAATGTCTGACAGACATTTGCAAAGCTACTTTCCACTAATTAATTATAATTTTGGACAAAGTCCCATTCCAATTTTGTCATCCATAGACAAAGGGAAAACCAAACAAGGTTCCAGCTCTCCAGTCAGCACCCAAGATGAATAAATGGCTCCCCACGCAGTCGACTCAGCCAAACTCCCTTATGCAATGCAGTCCTGGTTAGTAACACGCACAAAAAAGAAAGCAGTAGTAGGCCTCGTTTCCTGCTGACAAACCTTGATCTACATCTGTGTTGCCAATTACTTGTTCAACAAACCTGTTACTTTTTTGGAAATAATAAATAATTCAGGGGAAGTCATTCTGAATCTCTGACATCTGTTGCTTGTATGCCTTTGAATTATTCATCAGTGAGCAAAAACAGTATTAATTAAAGTACTGAGACAATCCATTGAAATAGAAATGAACACTGCAGAAGAAAATGCCTCTACTCAGAACATACTTCCCATCGTTGACAAATACCTCAAAGCACACACACGCCCGTCCTTGGAATTTAAAAGGATGGGTACACCGAGAAATCAGAAGATGGGATATGTGATGAGCACTGTTTTATGTTTCCAAATTTATTTATTTTTCTCTCTTTCCTTCAGAAGCATCATCATCTTTGATTTGGTCTCTTTCAGCATTCTACCCCTTGTTCTCAGTCTGGAGGAGTCTGATGGTCTCCAAAGAGAAAAGAAATGTACTAACTGAGGTTCAAAAGCATTGCAAGAATAAGTTCCAAGGGATCAAGTCATCATGTGCTCATTTGTAAACTGAGATTTAGATACATTAATGGAAGAGTTCCCTCAAATTAAAGACGGCTCAATTAATCTGGCCTCCACAGCCTGATCATTTATTTCATTTCCATGACGACTTTGGCACTACCCTTTGACAAAGGACTTTCTGGTGGTAATGAGCAAGAGAAAGAAATCTGCAGCCTCTCTATGTATTCCACATGAGTGGTTCTTGGTAATCCTTCCCCAGTCTGTCTCTCGGCTCACTTAGAGTGATATGATTCAGTAACACCCTCCCTGTAGAAGAGGGATTGCGAACGTGTGTGTGTGTGTGTGTGTGTGTGTGTGTGTGTGTGTGTGTGTGTGTAGGGGAGTGAGAACATCAAAGAAATATGTTAAGAGTTTACGAAGCACTGGTGGCAAACAGTCGCCTCCAAAGGTGGGGCAGGAGTACCTGGTTCCTCAGGTACCAGAAGAAACAGGCCTCTCAGGAAAGGCAAAAAGGGGAGCCACTGATGGGCGTTTAAATGGAAGAGATTTTCAGAGAAGCCTAGTCACTTGTGTGGCTCTGGAGAAATCATTCCATAATGATTGTTTGACATGGAGGTAACCCGACGTGCTCCCTCCACCCTGGTACCAACTGTTCAGGTTGCTGTGGGCAACAAAGGAGAAACACTGGGGAGGCGTGGGGAGGGGATCTGCAGAGAACAGGGAGGCCAGAGGAGAAGGAAATAGCAAAAAAAGCAGACTGAAAAAAGACGCAAGCCCAGTTTGGGCGGTTTGGGATCTTCAAAACCTCTGACTGAGAGAATGACAAGCAACTGGCAAGCTTCTCCTGTGGTGGCCACTCGTGAATGGCTCCTGTGCATAAATTAGCACTTACTCCAGTCTCTCCAGATCCATCCACGGAAACCTCCCAACGCTTCCAGAAAGAGAAGCACAGAAACCCTCCACAGGCTTTTAATCCTTTCAGTGACACCCTTTCAAGGGACTTCACAAAGCGGGACAAGTCTCCCTTGTCTCCTCCCCAAGTCTGGTTTGTTGCCGTGGTTTTGTTCCCAAGCGAGGAAGCCTGGAAGAGGTACAGGAGGCGGTGGAGGAGAGCCTGGAGACTGGAGAAATGAAAGGAGGAGAAACAGCTCTGCCTGGCTCAGAACGGCCCTTCGCTCTTCATCAAAGGGGTTTGTTGTTTAAAAACAGCCGACGAGGGGTGGGAAAGAAACCAAGGCTCTCAGTTTCCCAAAAAGAGGCTGAACAGGGATTTCTGTGTCTCTTGTAGGCACTACCCAAAATGAAACTACAGATTTAGAAAAGAGCACTCATATAGCATTAGATTTTAAGAAACAAACTAAAAAAGACCTTTTAGAAAGACAACGATGGCGTTTCTGGGTAAGAGTGCCTCCCAGCTAAGAGGTCCAGCTTGGAGGCAGCCCATGTGTGATGTCCCATGCTTCCACGAGGCCCACACAGCCTTAACTTCATTCAAATAGTCAAAACAACATTTGCCCTGGCTGGTTTTGCTCAGTGATTATAGCATCGACCTGCAGACCAAAGAGTCTCTGGTTCCAATTCCTGGTCAAGGGCATGTACCTTGGTTGTAGGTTTGATCCCCACCCCAGTCAGGGTGGGAGTGGGAGGCAACCAATCAATGTTTGTTTCTCTCTCTCTCTCTCTCTCTCTCTCTCTCTCTTTCTCTCTCTCTCTCTCTCTCTCTCTCTCTCTCTCTCTCTCTCTCTCTCTCACACACACACACACACACACACACCTCCTTCCCTCCCACTCTGTCTGAAAATCAATGGAAAAAATATCCTCGGGTGAGGATTAAAAAACAAACAACATTTACCCAGGACCTTCCATTTACAAAAGAAAAGAGAAGAAGAAAGGTGCTGCCTCCCTCCTTTCCAATGCAGCACTTAGGCTGGAGGTAAGTGCGGGTCTCGGGAGCTGAGCACAGGTTGAACCACCTTTCCTCGCCGGTTACTCCAGCACTGATGTGCCATCACTCTCAACAGGAAGAGCATAGAGGCTGCCAACACTGCAGTCTTGGTTTGATGGCTACACTATGATGCACTCAAAATTCGGGGACTGTGAAGACACACTCCAACTGCTAGCAGTGAGCAAGACTTGTGGCTTCACTCTCAGAGGCACAGGAAACCCACAGGGCAGGGGAAGCCAGGGCCCCCAGTGGGGGCCACCCAGGCCTTGAATGCTGCCTGACTGGTAAAAATAAAACAAAAAAACAGGTGTCCTGAATAGAGATGCCAATGGGTGCAGCTCAGTAAGTTCCAAATGCCCACCATGCATAGGATTCACCTGGGGGTCTTGTTACAATGCAGACTCTGATTCAGAAGGTGCCTGAGATCTTGCATTTCTAACAAGCTTCCAAGTGATGCTATGCCTCTGGTCCACAGACCACACTTGGAGTAGCCGCATATTAGAATCAGAAGCCCATGATCCAACCTTCCGCTGCTCAGCTAAATCAGTATCTACGGCAGTGGGGTCAACCACTGGAATTGAAGTTTCCCGGCAGAGTTGAGAACCCACTGACTGGACTCATTCTGATTCTCGTTGTCACCTAGATTTGTGGACCCTGGAAACTTAAACCTCTGGGGAATCTCAGTTTTGCATCAGAAAAGGGGATATGCTGGCCCAAATGGATTGGTATAGAAACCATGGACAGTATTGGAAAGCACTTCAAAGGAAGATAAACTATAATTGTTATTTTACACAACAGTGTCTTAGTTTCTTTGATTAGAGTGAGTAGTTAATAGTATCTGCTGCATGCTAACTCTGTGGAAGAGATAGTGTTTTTTTAGTTTGTTGTGCTGTTAAACTCCCCAATGTCCAATGCCCACTATCCTTCCACTCCTCCCCTACCCTGGCAACCCCAAGCTCAGGGGTGCAAGGAAGGTCCCCTGCAGCCAGCTTCCCCCTTTCTGTGCAATAAACACAGCTCCAAAGGGTCTCAGTTCTGCCAGCCGCCAACAGGTGGTATCGGTGGTCGTGTAAGGTCCTTCCAGCCTTGACCTTGGCCTTGTTCCTTAATCTGCCATATTAGTTATGTTTGAAATGCAGTGTCTAGTTAAAAACTTACTGAAGCTTAAAGAAAATTGGGTCACAACACAAGCGCCTTTAGATAATAAAACGAGAGGTGTAGAGGAGTAAGGGTCCCCAACACCCCTGGCTTTCCGAGGAAACAACCTTCCCAGCCACCCATGCATGCCCAGCTAGGTCAGTGTCATGGACTTAGAACAAATGGGCTTTCAGAAACTAACTTGAGGGAAGAGCTTTTGTGTCCCCAACTGACATGAAAGTGCTTCTCACAGGTCACACAGAAACGACACAGAAAGCACAACAACCCTCCACCAGGAGGCAAGGCTGCAGCAGCAGCAGCGCTTTTCAGGACCCAGGACCCTCTGAGAACCACAGCTCCCTTTCCCGGCAGGGTTGAGATTTGTCCGGCTACTGCGCTCAGAACACCATCGGCTACTCGCAAGAAAACAGGGCCTCCCTTGTCAGTGGTGGCAACGCTGAGTGTTGAAGTGAGGGTGGCTGAATTCCTTCTGCAAGAACTTAGGTGAATGCCATTGTCTTCCTCTTTCAAAGGCTGTGCTCAGCAATCCTGTGGGCTGCCCAGCCAGTGTGGCTCAGTGGTTGAGAATCGACCTATGAACCAGGAGGTTCAGGTTTGATTCCCAGGCAGGGAGTACCCCTGGGTTGCAGGCTCGATCCCTACTGTGGGGTGTGCAGGAGGCAGCCAATCAAGGACTCTTTTTCATCACTGATGTTTCTATCTCTCTCTCCCTCTCCATTCCTCTCTGAAATCAATAAAAATATATTTTAAAAATAAAAAATAAAGATAAGGGGGATGAGGGTAGTACTGTGGATTGCCAGAACCGTGAGTATTATTTTAGATCAGTGGTTCTCAAGCAGGGCACTTTGCTCCCCAGGGGGCACTTGGCCGCCCTGCATAGAGACATTCTGGTGGTCACACTAGGGGAGAAGAGAAGGAAGTGACTGGCTTCTAGTGGACAGAGGCCAGGGATGCTGCTGAATGCCCTACAATGCCCAGGACACCCCCACAACAAAGAATCACTCAGCCCAAATGTCAATAGTGCCGAGGCTGAGAAATCCCATTGAAGGAGCCAGGAATTCTGGCCAAGAAAATTCAAAAGTCAATTTTCCACTGCTATCACACACAAAAAATCTTGACTGAGAAGACAAAGGGTAATTAATGGGCACGCCCTTCTGACGTCAAAATCGGCCCTCCCAAGCTTTCTTCATCCCCGTTTTTTTAGTACAGAGTGTCCCTCATTTTTGCCAAGGCCTCCCCTTCTGGATCTCACTCTCAGGAACGGTGCTCCATGCACTGAGTATCTTCCTCCGCACCCACGCTCTTCCTTACCACCTCCACCGAAGGGATTCACCGGGGATGCTTCCCTACTCTTAAAAACACCTCTCACCCAGAAAATAAAGCAAATATCTGTGCACCCATGCTGGTATAAACAAGCAATTGAATCAATAAATAAGTGAAGAAGGGACAGATCTTCCTTACAGAAGAAGTCCAAGTGATAAATGCGGAAGGAATGAGAGAAAATCACCAGCAGAAGGCGATAGCAGGCGGGATCCACGGATAAATGCTGAAAGCTTTTAAAGGAGACACGGGATACTTGCACAGCCTGGAAGCATCTCTCTGAAAGTGTATCAGTTCCTGCGGTGGTTTTAGCACACATACCTGAACAACCTTCCTCTGGGAAGCAGGGTTTCATTCCCCTGCCCTTGAATGTGGACAGGATTTCATGACTCACTCCTATTGCACAGAGCATGTCCTAGCAGAGCTTTCTAGATTATCAGGATGACTTCTTAGGTGTTTTATTCTTAGGTCATGAATATATTTGGATACACTATCCAATGCAACACACAGCTGGGTTTGGCTAGCAAGTGGCTTTGCTTTTGGATGATGTTGAGTTTTCCACAAGGATACAGAGCTTGGTGTTTACCCTGAGTGACAATAGCTTGTAGAGCAAACACATTTGAGGCGCAGGCACATCAAGTCTCATTAGATTCCTGAAGGGTCAATACCTGGCTCCAAAATTCAGAATTCTGCAGCAGCTGTCCATCGACATGGCCACTTCAAAAGCCTTAGTGTCCGAGTAGAGTAATTTTTCTATAAATTAATTTGTTACTAAGACACTTAGTGACAACATCGGTTAAGTTAATGCCCCAGTCACTCCAGATCGGAGTAAAGATGAAAAAAGTACAACTGAGACTCTCTCACCAGTCCACACCTTCCTCCCCTAATCTTGTATCTGGAAAGAAATTTGAGTTCAGAAAAAAATCTCCTGGATGCCTCAGAGGCCTCTTCAGCTGACGTAGTAACAAAAGTAGGCTCCAGAAGAAATCAGATGGTCCTTAGCACAAGAATGCCAGGTTACTACTTTGCGAAGAGTAGCGTCAGAAAACACTTCTTAATAGGAAGAAAATACTTCTTATAAAATTAGAATGGTTGCTGGGTTGTTTGGGGAAGAAAATTAATACTCACTGCCAAGGCCTATTTGCCTTTAGCTGACTCTGGAGGAAAGTAGTTGAAAGATCAGGATTAGATGGTTCAGCATCTCACACCCTACCTCCCACCAAGCACTGGGACCCACCATTCCTCCTCGGAGCCAGCAAACCCCCAGTGGAGTCCAGCTCAAACCATAGGCACCTGAGCTTCCTTTCCTGTGTCCAGGAGTGGAGCTCTTCAGGGGAGGGGCTGAGGACACTGAATTTGGAGGGCAAGTGGGACGCTTTAAAAGGGGCCCTGGGAGCACTGGTGAACTGCGTTAAGGGGATGAGTTAAAAAAGAGGCCAACACATGACCCTCTCTGTTCTGGGTAACCCAAAGCACCCTGGCTGGATCCCTTTACCAGACACGGGCGGCTATATGAGTATCAACTGCTACTGGGTCCTATCTGCCCTCTAGTCCATAAAATGGCCATCAGCCAATGGGAGCCATTCTGCCCCGGAGGTTACACCTACCCTGAGAGAGGCCCACAATCAATCAGTGGCGGACCAGGGAGAGGGGAAGACGAGCTCTGTGGTGTAGGTCATGCTCCCAAGCTCCCCACTGCTCTGCTCGCTCTCTCCATCTCCACCCCTCCACCCTACATCATCTCCACAAGAATCCCTTGACTTCTAAGGAATATCACCCAAGGCACCGGGAGTTAAGCTTTCATGAGGTTTTGGGAGTGTTTGGTAGATTCTGGGAAGGAAACTTCAAGGACTCCAGAGCTCCCCTGAGGACAACTAGGCAGAGAGGACCAGCTGATATCCCTAAAACCAAGGATCAGGTTCATTTCTCTAAGTTCTTCATTATTCAGATTACAGAAAGGACATCAGAAAGAGGGGCTCTGCCATACCAGGTGACAGACCTGTCTCCTAAAAATATCCTACAACAAAAGACTAATTTGGCTAGTTCCCAGGCACCCTGTACCCATGTTGGGGGAAAAACCTCAACTCTAGTAGGTCCAGTCTCCCAGAGCGCACGTAAAAGGCAAAAAGAGTTACATCAGCCAGTGAGCCTTTTTCAAGGAGGTACAGCAGGTCCTTGAGTAACATCGTTTTGTCCAATGTTGTTTTGTTGTAATGATAAGAAAAAACAAACAAACATATATATATATTCTGTATAATAAAAGGGTAACATGCAAATTAACAGTAACAGTGGAACAACCAGAACAATTGCTCGACCAGTCACTATGAGGCACACTGACCACCTCTCAGACCCTTTCCCCAGCCAGCAGGATCTGATCATCCGATGGTGAACGGGGAACTGGGGATGGATGGCGGGGGATGCAGGTGGTACCAGGCCAAGGCCCCTGCCCTGCCAGTCGCCCCACACACAGAGGGTGACCCATGGCAGGGGTGGGGCTGGCAAGCGGGCGGGAATGGCTGACCTCTCAGTCCCTTCCCAGGGCTGTCAGGCTCTGATTGCCCGACGGCGAATGGGGAACAGGGGAAGGGTGGCAGCAGGGCGCAGGGCCGGCTGCAGGCAGCCAGGGAAGATGGCCCTGATCGCAGGCCAGGCCTAGGGACCATACCCGCGCATGAATTTCGTGCGCTGGGCCTCTAGTATATATATATGTGTATGTATAGAGGGGAGGTCAGTACACGAAATTAGTGCACTGGAGCGGGGGGTCCCTCAGCCCAGCCTGCGCCCTCTCACAGTCCAGGACCTCTCAGGGGACGTTGGACATCCCTCTTGCAGTCCAGGACCCCTCGCTCCTTACCGTCCACCTGCTCTCTGCTCCTTAGTGCTGTTGCAGAGGTGGGAGAGACTCCTGCACTACTGCTGTGCTCGCCAGCCATGGGTCCGGCTTCTGCCTGAGCAGCACTCCCCCCCGTGGGAGCACACTGACCACCAGGGGGCAGCTCCTGCATTAAGCGTCTGTCCCCTCCCTCCCAGTGGTCAGTGCGCATCATAGCAACCAGTTGTTCTGGTTGTTCCACTGTACAGTTGCTTAGGTTTTTATTATATAGATTCCCAGCCAGGGCCACTTTCTGAGTGTAGTTCTCACATTCTCCCCATGTCTTTGGGGTTCTCTCTGGGGACTCTGTTTTCCTCCCACATCCCAAAGATAATGCCTGTTAAGTTAACTGGCATGTCTAAATCATCCCTGTCTGAGTGAGTGCGGGTAAGTGTGAGCGGCCCTGGGATGGAAAGGCATCTGGTCCAGTGTGGGTTCCTGATGGGCCCTGAGTAGCTGGGAGAGGCTGCTGCCACCCACAACCTTGAACTGGAATTAGCAAGCAGGTTGGAACATCATTATCTCACTTGTTTTTATTAATCTTTCTCAAATGTATGTACAGCTCACATTTATTTCAATATTAATATTAGGAGTGTTTTGGATCTCATTTTAGAAGTTTGGTGATATTTTTGTGACCAGAAATAGGTTGTAAGAACTTAACTCTTGTTTATATTAATTAGCCTATGAGAAAATTGGTTTCTTTTTATGTTGTTGTGAATCCTCACCAGAGGATACTTTTTCCCATTGATTTTTAGAGAGAGTGGAAGGGAGGGAGGGAGGGAGAAGGAGATAGGACAGAGAGGGAGGGAGAAAGAAAGAGAGAGAGAGAGAGAGACAAGAAACATTGATTTGAGAGAGACTTACCAATTGTTTGCCTCCTGCACACGCCCCCAGGTATATGCCCTTGACCAGGAATTAAACCTGAGACCCTTCGGTGTGCGGGCCGACACTCCAACCACTTAAGCAACATCGGCCAAGACAAAAATTGGTTTCTTTTTATTTTTTAAATATATTTTTCTTGATTTCAGAGAGGAAGGGAGAGGGAGACACAGAAACATCAATGAGAGAGAATCACTGATTGGCTACCTCCTGCATGCTCCCTATTGGGGATTGAGCCCCCAACCCGGACTTGTGCCCTTGACAGCAATAGAACCTGGGACCCTTCAGCCCACAGGCCACCGCTCTATCCACTGAGCCAAACCAGCTAGGGCAGTTTCTTTTTACATCATTTGGTTTACAGTCCCAGTTCCCAAGAACCTATCCACGACGTTAAGTGAGATTTACTGTGCTTAGAGATTTTGCACTGGTCCTGCCTCACCTCTTATTTCCTTAGTGTTTGCAGGGCTGTTCCCTCTGCACTAGACTCGTAGGAAACTCTCCTTTACACACACTCTATCACCTTCCCCTGCCCTTTCTTACCTCTTCATGCTCCTCCTGGGGCTCCCCAGGATCACCTCCCCGGGTCCTCATCTTAGGACCGATGTGTATCCAGTAACATAAATCTTAACATCGTAGCTGCAGGGGGCACATTCCCAGAGAAGAGCCCAAGAATGCAAAGCCTGCCTCTGTGTTCTAACTAGTAGAAACTTGCCCAAGTATTTGATTTGGGGGCAAAGTAGCCTAAAAGCAAGAGTTATGAAACAGTGGTCTAAAGCAGTCTAAGAACTTTACACGACTCATAACACTGTGCCCTTCGATACAATTTTAAATTAACTTTTAAAATCATAAATCTTCGCTTGGCCCCCTGTATTTCAGATGTTGAATTCAGGACAGTGTTCAAAGATTTTTTTTTATGAGTTTCAATTCCAATTGATCATTCTTCCTTTACTGACTTCCTTTTGAGCATATGAGTCCTTGAGGACTAAAAAAAAAAAACCCAATGAATTAATCAAAGGAAAAATGTTCTGTTTCCCCCATTTAGAAATTCGTTGAAATATAGATGAAGTCCATCCTGAACAGCAGGACATTCTGAGAAAGCCATCAGCCTAAATGCCTTTATGAATAACTATTATGTTAGAAGCTCAAAAGATCTTACATCTCAGCCAAATGAATAATCAGGCCACCAAGGAAGACAAGTAAGAAAATGAACGTAACGGGGGTCTATAGTTTTTCTCTGCTTATGTGAACATATAAAATACTTTCCATTTTCCCACCATATGCACATTCAGGTAGTTTCTCCTGCTATCTCTGAAGTTTCTTGGCCCTAAGTTATGGCCTTCTGGAAGCTGATTTTGCTTCCTCAGACCCCTATGATCTATGTGAAGTACTCAGCATGAAGGCAACATCCTGCTTAACTTGTACGAACTGGTACTTTGGACTCAGGGAAAGTGCTAAATCGATGTTGCCACAAATGCATGTTATTTAAATACTAGAGGCCTGGTGCACGAATTCGTGCACCGGTGGGGTCCCTCGGCCTGGCCTGCGGGGATCAGTGGACCTCTGCGCCACCACAGCCTGGCCTTACCCACCAGCTCGTTGGGCTCCAAACTGCTGTCCGCGTGGATCCCGCACAGCACAAAGTAGTGCGCAAAGCAGCAGGTGGCCAGGGAGGAGCCCGAGCCTGAGCTGGGCGCTGCACCACTCCAGCAGCTCGAGTGAGCAGGGGGAGTGTGCGTGGAAGAGGCTCGGGCCACTACACTTGACAGCTGTCAGCCCAGCATCTGGTGCTTGTCTGTCAGCTGAGCGGCACTCCCACTGTGGGAGCGCACTGACCACCAGGAGGCACCTCCTGTGTTGAGCATCTGTCCCCTGGTGGTCAGTGCATGTCATAGCTACTGGCTGATCGTCTGGTCGCTAAGCTTTTATAAATACAGATATGCCACAAATTCAGTTAAGAGAGTGATTAAACAGTATTATAAGTAAGTATTTTTTTAAAAACAACCTAGCCCTGGCTGGTATGGCTCAGTTGCTTGGGCATCGTCCTTTGCACCAAGGATTGCAGGCCAGGGCACATGCCCAGGTTTTGGGCTTGATCCCCTAGGGGGCATGAAGGAGTCTGCCAATCAATGTCACGCTCTCACATGGATGTTTCTCTCTATCTCTGTCTCCCTTTCCCTCTCTCTAAAAATCAACTTAAAAAACAAAACAAAAAAAACCCTAACCCAAAACAAGCTTTTAATTCTCCCTGCCTGCCAATCAGAAGTACAAAGAACCAAAACCGATTTGGCTCAGTGGATAGAGCGTCGGCCTGCGAACTGAAAGGTCCCAGGTTCGATTCCGGTCAGGGGCATGTGCCTTGGTCGCGGGCACATCCCCGGTGGGGCGTGTGCAGGAGGCAGCTGATCGATGTTTCTCTCTCATCGATGTTTCTAACTCTATCCCTCTCCCTTCCTTTCTGTAAAAAATCAATAAAAAAATGTTTGGAAAAAAAAAAAGAAGTACAAAGAGAAAAATACTATCAGTATTCATCCCTCTTTCGCTATTATTAACTGTTACTTGCTAGGCAAAGGTATTCATAAGCCTGAATTACTACAGGAGGCTTGTGGTTTTAAAAAATACAAACGCCAAATATCATCAGTATATTACTATATATTTGTGTGTGTGTATAGAAACACAAACTATGATTTGTCTATAATTACTTAGTAATCAAACTAGTCTTTTTCCCCCCTGAAATTTACCAGTTAGGAAAATCATTATGTCATGTAAATAATTTCCCTGGCTCCACCCCAACTGCATCAAAAGCAGTCTTTCTTCCAGCACAATATGTATTTGGAAAGTGCCCAGTATGTGGCGTTCTTGTCCAGATCACTATACCCGAAGCACATAGCAGAAAAAAAACTTGTAGCTAAGCTCACTCCTCCCAACCAATAATTAACAGACTTCTCTTCCTGACCAAAGGACCCAGCAAATGAGCTTCAAAGATGAGAGCCACCAACCACACAGTTATCTTTCAATTCAATGTTAGAGAGATTTCACTTTGTCACTCCCCAACACAATGGGATGGGTTTGGAGAAAAACAGGAAAGGCATGTTCTGTGTGATATGCATGTGGCCCCTGAAGAGAAAGGACATTCCTAGTTCATTAATTCCCACAGGGTGCTCAGTAATCTTCATCTAACACAGATCAGACCTACTCAGGCACTGTCCCCACAGCTGTATATTATCCTGTGCTGCTATTCTGTGGGACCTATTGTCTATTTGATTCAAGTAGGAAGATTCTAGAAGCACTTTCAAAATGGGAGCATACAAATATTTTACTTCTAATTTGAGTAATTCGGGATACCAGTGGAATTGCCTCTTCTCACACACACATTTTAAGGCAGGCCAAGGCAAGTGTTCTGCACCCTAGAACGCAATTAAAGCTACACTCTGCGCAGATTGCCTGGGCTGGGAGAACACCCTGCCACCTTAAACTGGTTGTCTGCCTCTGATGAACAATGGCAATCCAGAGGCTGACAGGGAAGGTATGGAAAATCAATGGGCACTCACTTGGATAGACAATTCTGGGTGCAGAAGACCTGCCACAGGGAATAAATCACTTCATTTAAGTTTATCTTTTTAGCAGTGCATCGTGGATTATACCCATAGATCACTTCAACCTCTCTTTTCTGCCCTGTTGACAAAGGACAAATTGAGAAGGATGGTGAGAAAACTGGGAGACAGAAGGGGGTAAGGGGGTGGACAGAAGAGCTCTGTTACTAGGACTGTGCAGGAAAAGAAATAATAATAATAATAAAGCAATGTCATTGTTTTCTAAGTGTCAGTTCTACTTGGAAAATTTTTCAAGTAGAACTTGAAAAATATTCCTGGATTTACCAATGAAGTTACAAGAAACCATGCCTAGATGTGCAGGAACTACAGTATAACTGATTCCCCTCTGTACATAACCTTTCATTCTGTTCACATCTATTTCTAGCCTTTGGGTAAGAGAACTTAAAATGTGACCCAGAGCCCTTCATTCCGCAGGTCTTCACCCACCCACCTACGCTGGACCTTCTCCAATAATGAGTCACCCACCATCCCCTCTGACTTCTGATTGGGTGGCAATCTGCCAAGCCAGGGTCCCTTATTTTCTTGTCTGCACTCAGACAATAAATCTGAGTGCAGAGTAGAGCTCATTCATTGTTTTGTGTGTTTTTTGCCCATTTTTCTTTTATTGAGGTAAAATCAAATCCACCTGGCACACAATTAACCGTTTGAAACTGAACAATTTAGTGGCATTTCGCACGGTCATAATGTTGTATTAACCATCACCTCCACCTATTTCCAAAGCATTTTCACCACCAAAATAAAACCCCATATCCATTAAGCAGTCATTCCCCATTCCCCATCACTCCCACTGGCCCGTGGCGATCACCAGTCTGCTTTTATGGATTTACAATCTATTCCAGATATCTTTTATAAATGGAATCCTATAATAGACGACCATTTGTGTTTGGCTTCTTTCAATAAGCATGATGTTTTTGAGGTTCATCCAAATTTTGGCATGTAAGAGCTCATTCATTGTATTCTCAGCACTTGGCATTATGTAGGGACTCAATCAATGACTCCCAAGTGAAACAGCAGAAAATTAGAAGTAGGAAAGTCTTCTAAATGGCACATACTAAAAATAAAAATTTTATATTATTTTATTTTTTAATAAAAATTATATATTCAGTAATGCGTCACTAATGATGGGAATATATTCTGGAAAATGCATCGGTAGGCAATTTCAATCCTATATAAGCATCATGGAGTGCACCTATGCAAACTTAGATCAATACTACAGTCTATATGGTATAGCCTGTTATTACTCCCAGGCTACAAGCCTGTACAACCTATTAGAGTTTTGAAATGAATACTGTAGGCAACTATAACCAATGATAACTATTTCTGTGCCTAAACATAACTAAGCACAGAAAAGGGACAGTAAAAATACAATCTAAAAGATGAAAAATGGTACACATGTATAAGATACCCTATCATAAATGAAGCTTGCAGGACCGGAAGTTGCTCTGGGTGTCAGTGAGTGAGCAGTGAGTAAATCTGAAGGTCTAGGACACCACTGCACACTACTGTAGACTTTATAAACACCGTACACTTACGCTACACTAAATTCATTTTACAACAACTGGGATGTCATAACGGTTAAGTTGCTAGGCAGTAGGAATTTTTCCATTTCATTATCATCTATGGGTCCAGCGTTGTATATGCGGGTCTTCGCTCACGGCATTATTATGTGGCTCATGACTGAAGGTGTACAGTGTGATGACTTCCTATACATATATATCATGAAATGATTACTGTAGTCAAGCTAATTTACATATTTCTTCACAGTTAGCTTTGTGTGTGTGTGTGTGTGTGTGTGTGTGTGTGTGTGTGTGTGGTGTGCACAAAAAATAATTTTAGAAGTCTCTTGTGCATTCCTGGATGGACAAATGGATCAACATAATATGGTACATACATACAATGGAGTATTATTCAGCCTTTAAAAGGTAGGAAATACCGACACAAGCAATAGCATGGATGAACCTTGGAAGCTAAGTGAAATCATCCAGACTCAAAAGGCCAAATGCTGTCAGATTCCACTTATAGGAGGTCCCTAAAATAGTCAAATTCATTGAGATGGAAAGCAAAATGTGGCTGACAGGGGCCGGGAGGAGGGGAGAATGGGAAGTTAGCATTTATGGGTACAGGGGTTTCTTTTTTGGGGAAGATGAAAAAGTTCTGCATATGCATCATGGTGACGGCTGAACTACATTGTGAATGTACTGACTGCCATTGAACTGTACACTTAAAAAAGGTTAAAATGGTAAATTTTATTTTATATATACAGGGTGTCCCCCCAAAAATGTATACACACTTTACCAGCTGATAGTTCAATTTTTAAATTTAAATTTTAATAAACACTGCCTTTATAATTATTCAAATTATTCATTTTGGGGGAGGGACACCCTATGTATATAAAAGACACCACCATTTTTTAAAAGTCTCCTGTGCTGTATTTCGCAGGAGGAAGGAGGATGTGGGGACTGTGGCCTTGACCCACTTTTAGTGGCTATTTCTTCTTAAATTGAGTTCTGAAATATCTAATTGATAGCAAAGGGAAGAAAACACATCTAGGATTCACACAGCTCAGTGTCCAAATGTCTACAGTCCTTAATTTGGAAAATACCACAAGAATCATGAAACTGGTTCTAAATTTACTTCTGATTCATGAAAACAAAAATGAAGTGTGATTTTAATTGGGCTCTCTGCGAGTGTAAGTGTTGTTGCACATGACTCATTACTTTAATTGTTAGTGATCACTGGCTACTGTACCAACCTCACTACCAAAGAGAGAAACATTAAGTCATTCAAATATTCAAAACAGAGAAAAACGTTTATATTTCTAACCTTTTCTTTTTAGCATCAACTGTCCTTTATCAAAGGACTAACCCTTTAAAAGGAGATGAATTAGCTTTCATAGTTGACTACTTTGGTAACTGAATGTCCCTAACTATTTTACTGTCCCTTTTCACCACGCCTAACCAGAGAGAGTAGTTGAGTTCAGTTCTCAGAGAGTTCTAGATTATAATGTTGACTTTCTCACACAAGTAAAACCTCCCAGCAATGTTAGATTCCCTGTCAAGATAAAGACAGGAAGTTTTTTTTCTTTGATATCTGTCAAGAAATTAAAGAGGCATGCTTGCTACTTTTTTTTTTAAGTTATTTTCCTTTTAAAGAAAAGTGTTATATTTATCCCAATGACAGTTTAATCTTGAGTCCTCAGTGAGGCTTAAAAATGGAGGACGAGAATGCATAAGTTGACAGACTCCCATTAAAATGACATGCCCACTCTACGTCTTCAAAAGATGTGAGTACCAGCATCACCAGAAGCAATCCTCAGGGTCACCTTTACCTTCTTACAAACACCAAGCCTTTCCAATCTCAAACACGGAGGAGGAGAAAATGCAAAAGAAGGGACTTGGCTATGTCAGAAGGTCAGTGTGAATTAAATAAGTACGACCAAATGGTTTTCGTTGCTCCAGTGACAACACAAAGGTGACAAGGAGGAAGAGCTAAAAATGTTAGCATTTAAAGGATCAGAGCAATAAATACTGCGAAGATGGATGTACCTGCCTCTGCAGTTCAGTAATATGGCCTCATAGTGATTTTTGACACTGGATGGTGAGAAAGGACGTTGCACCAGAAGATCTTATCCCCGGGGAGGGACTAGAAGCACAGAGCCACCAAAGAGAGGAGAGAAGGGCTCTGTGGCTCTAGACGGCTCAGTGGACAGGAGACACTGAAGGGAGCTTAGTGCAGGTAGAAACCCGAGTAACGTACACAAGAAGCAGCTAAAGGACAGGGTCTCTGGGGGCTGGAGGCTTGCACCCTCCCCCCTACTCCCCCATGACGGGGTCCCAGACAAGAAAATCACTTCGTTCTGGGTGGAAGAGCCACAGACAGCCACACACTCAGAGACACATGCAGACCGAGGTGACCAAAAGAAAAACACTGGGATTAAGCCCACAAATCATTTTCCATAAACCTTTCCAGAAAAACAATGTAAGTCCTGGGGGTGTAATAGACATCGTGGTGACTACAGGTAACAATACTTCACCGTACACTTAAAATTTTCTACGACAGTACACCTGAAAAGTTCTCATCACACACACACAATTTTTTATTTTATTTTATTTTTTATTAAGAACAGCAATGCAGTCATTGGGATCCCAGGTAACAATTTCAGAAGAAAACACCTTCAAAAAATGGGGCTTCTCTCTGTGGTTTCAAAGGCAAGCAAGCTTCACTTCCGCTGCTCCAAGGACCCAGAAAGGCTCACTGTGCTAGGGAACTAGGGTGTGGGAGCTTGGAGGCTTGCACAAACAATCAACTCTTCCTTTAGAGATTCCAGAATCTAGAGTATCTTGTCCTCCCCTAAGAGATTCTGGGGCAGCAACAAACTACTAATAGTAGTAGGCTCACTCTATACTGTTCGTCTATGCCTCTGAGCTTGAATTAAAAACAAAACATTCAATCAGAAACAAAGTTAATCCTTTTACCATATTCCTAAAGGCTATATTGCTGTGTGAGATCCTGGTTAAGCTTGAATATACTTTTATTATCCATTCTTTTCTTTTGGACCTAGAATCTACCCCGTACTCCCCTCTAGGCAAAAGACTCGGGTGAAAAAGAACTGGTTGTGCCCTAGTTTTAGGAGGTGCTGAAGAGGCAGGTCCTAAGCATCATGAAGAAAACTACTACTCGCTGCCGACCAGACAAAGCTACCTGGAGTCCGATTGGAACTTCTAGAGCAATTTAAGCCTTACGCTCTAAATGCCTAAACAATGGGCTCTATTTAGGCACAATCCAAAAGACCTCATTGCATCAGAAGGCACCTTCCCAATAAGACTACAGCTAATTCTCCAGCAGCAAAAATCCACTCCCATGAATAATAAAGCTTTACTGTTATTCATAATAAGGATTAAGCCCAGCGGGATAAAATGCACAGTTGTCAGGTCAACTTAGTGTAGGGCTGAGCGTGGAAAAGTGAGCCCTCCTTTCTCCCCAGCAAAGCCTGGAGGTTGGTACAGGATTCCATTTCTTTAAACTGCCTATCACAGCTTCTTTTGCTGTGAAAGGAAAAATCCAAGAACAAGTAAAGTTCTCAGAGAGGCAGAGCTTGAATATTACTACTGTCCTCAGCCCCATGTCACAATTGAGGGCAGCTCTTCAAAGTTGTTACATAAAATGTAAGATTCCCCAGCCAAAAGGCTGCCTCGAAAGCATCAAGGGGTTAGCCCTCCCCCCCCAACAGTCGGTTCCACCTAGGATTTCCTTCCCATTCACTGCTCCCCACCCTGTCCCCATTCCAGCTAAAACAATCTGCTGACCATGCCTTCTTTGCTAAAATCCATATTAATCCTTCAGGACACGCTTCCCCATGATCCTCACCCAATGCCAGCTCTCCTGTGCACGTGGTCGATACTGAGCTTGCAATCGGTCAAAAGTTTAATGTTCTTACTGAAAGAGTTATATGTGGAATATGTTGTCTGGGATTTGCTTTGAAATAATCTGAGGATGAAGGCGGAGGGAGCAGCATTGCAAGCAGCTGGAATGGCCTGGAGCTGACTGTCGTAGTTAGAGGATGGGTGCATGCGGGTTCATGCTGGGTTCTCTCTACTCTCTGAAAATCACTACCGGCAAAAAGCTAGCTAATGACAGAACCAAGATTGGAACTCAAGATCTCCCGACTTTAAGACCAGTGTCCTCTCTGCAGAGCTATTGTTTTTCATGAATTATTTCATAGTTGCTGTTACTGCCTTTTCCACTGTATCCAATCACATTCATTATTCACCTAACATGAAAGGCTCTGGTTGCTCTCCTCAAGGAGCTGGCAGTGTCACTGGGGACACAGGTAAACAGATAAATCACAGTGGAAAACAGTGAGTGCAACAGGCAAGATAGGAATTGAGTGGAAACTATTTTCTGTGGGAAAACACAGCCATGACGCCTACTTGGGGAGCCCAAAAAGCAGCTCAGCCAGGAAGTGGTATCCCAGATGGAACTCAAAAGCTAAGCAGGGACACCTGTGTCAGGCGAGGGAGTTTAGGGAAAAGGACACAAAGGTGCTGTCTTGAAGGGCTAGGGGTTGTGGGGATAGAGGTGGGAGCAGATGCCCTGGTGAGGTAAGTGGAGGCCAGATTGTGAAGGGGCTTGCTGCCAAGCCAAAGGGGCTGGATTTTATCTCTTAGACAATCAGGAGCCAACACAGAAGTGACATAATCACTGCTGGTCTATTAGGAAGGTAACTGGCAGCTGTGTAGCTGTGTACATGATAGCAGGGAGTGACCAGAGCCAGGATTAGGGTGAATGAGTGAGGTACCAAATTTAAGGGGGTGCCAAAAAACTCAGCAATATTATTTTAATGCAATACTTTTTGGGGGAAAATTAATACCAAAAAAAAAAAAAATCCACAATGAAAAAAATCCAAACTGTAAATAAAGACAGGCTGTTGCTGTTTGTTTTACAACCCTGCCTTATTGTGTCCCTGGGAACCCCAACCACCTCCCATTCCAACCCCCACCACTGGGCTGACAATGATATGGGAACAGATGGGGCAACATGAGGCTTTATATATAGTTGGATTTTTCTAATTGTACAGCTTTTAACAACTTTCCCCACCTGGTTCACAACACAGGAGGGTATTTGATGAGTGTGTGTGGGGAGCACATGTGTGGGTTTTTTTTGCCTCAGGCTCCATTATGGCTGGCAGGGCTCTGCAAAAGAGATGAGAGCAAATGGAGAGGGAGCATTAACAAGGAGACACCAGATTCAAACACCATTTCAAGGGTGGAAATGAGAGACTTGTGGATATGCAGGAGTGTGAGCCTAAGGCTTTTTATTCTACCCAACTACGCCCTCAGTGCTTCAGGGGCAAAAATCCCATTCTCCTAGCCTTTTTTCTTTTTTTTATCATTTTGTGCCCAGTTCAATGAGTTGCTATTAACTAATTAAGTGGAAAAAAGGAACTGAAATCCAAAGCACACAGGACTGAAGCCAGAAATACTTAGTTCCTACTCATACAGCCTTTCCATGAAGAACAGAGAGAAGTGGTAAGTATTCAAAACACAGGAACCACTAATGATGACTAATACTCCAAAGACTAATAAGTGATCTGAGTGACACTTTCCTGTCTGTATTTTGCATCCTTAGGACTAGACAGAATAACTGAAGTGAAGGCTCAGCTTGAGGGTCTCTGCAGCTATCAGATTAGAAGAAAAGCTGACAGCATTGTTGTTTCTCTGCTCTTCTGATTTGTAAAGCTGGAGCATAATTGAGCTGCTTTACAGTTCTCTGTATGGAATGTTAACTAAACTCCCACCTCACTCTCCTGTGATTTCTACTCTGACCGCATTAGCTTCAGTCTTATGTGATAGGAGCGAAGAAGCCCCTTGTCTGCAAAGCAAATCAGAGGTCAGCTCAGGACTGTGGACAGTTCAAGTAGCAATAGGGTGTGAACTGTCATCCAGATGAATGATCATGTGTGGAAATGTGCTCAAAAGACTCACAATGACTGGGGGGAGGGGAAGGATTCTTGATAAATAAAGGCCACTAACACCTCACTTGTAGAAAGCTGAGCTGCTCTGAGAGGGAAGTAGAGTTGATAATTTACAGCCAGTGGTCAGCCCCAGGCAAGGAGCTGTGAATAAACAGGAAATTGGTTACTTAGCAGTTCCACGAGTGTATGAGTGTTCAAAACCTTGGCCCAGGGCCATACTCTGATATATCCTATAAAGTGAAAATCACACCGTGTTAACCCTGACAGATGTATAAGAGACTCTTAAGCTTATAGGTGGTACCTGCTTGGACCTCCTGGAAACTTAATTCTTTGTGAACAATTATGAATTATTTAAAACCACTGTTGGCCATCTACTAGTTGCTTGGTGCTTCACAAGCATAATTTTTAAACAAACCCCAAAAGCCTGCAAAGGAAAGCATTATTTTCATTTTATAAAAGGAAGATTAGAGATGTTATTTACCTGAAGTCACAGAGCTGGTCCTAACAGCTAGAATTAAAACCCAGGCCTAACTGGTTTGGCTCAGTGGATAGAGCATCGGCCTTCGCACTGAAGGGTCCCAGGTTCGATTCCGGTCAAGGGCATGTACCTTGGTTGCGGGCACATCCCCAATGGGGGGTGTGCAGGAGGCAGCTGATTGATGTTTCTAACTCTCTATCCCTCTCCCTTCCTCTCTGTAAAAATCAATAAAATAAAATTAAAAATTAAAAAAAAAAACAACAGAACTAAGCCTGGCTGCTATGGCTCAGTGGTTGAGTGTTGACCTATGAACGAGGAAGTCACGGTTCAATTCCCAGGCAGGGCACTCCTGGGTTATGGACTTGATCCCCAGCGTGAGGCGTGCAGGGGGCAGCTGATCAATGCTTCTCATCATTGATGTTTCTAAATCTCTCTCCCTCTCTCTTCCTCTCTGAAATCAATAAAAATATATTTTTTTAAAAATCACACACACACACACACACACACACACACACACACACAGCTAAGCCAGGCTTAGAAAAATAAGAAACTTTTCCTTCAGAGCTCTTGATGACCTTACTTTTGGTTAGAGGGAGGTGAATGAGGTTGAGTTTCCATGGTAGGATCAGCTTCTGTCTTCAACTGTTTGCTATTTTGTTCATCGTGGAGTACTTTACATTAATTATGATTTTTAAAAACTATATTGTATTAAAACATCATTTATGGTGATAATTGAGTTTTTTAGTGCTCCCTTAAATTCTGTACGCAAGGGGCGTGTCTCACTAGTCTCACCCAGTTTGGGCCCTGCTCCAGGTACAGTGGATCTGTGATAACCTGAATGAAGTCTACAGAGAAACTCTCATTTCCAGCTGACGGTTCTCTTCCTCCTACCAGCCCATCTCTTAAGTTTTACATCCAAAATTACTGCCTACTGGGAAAGAGGTTTTCTTTCTTTTCTTTTCTTTTTTTTACTGTTGTTTTTCATTGTGTCTTGTTTTGTTTTTCTTTTATTCTGTGTCTTTATTCATCGCTAGCTGGGATACTTATAAACAAGAAAAGTCCCAAAAGGTGATAAATTAGGAAAAAAAACTACACAACCCATGATTATTTTCCAGCACACTTTAAAAGGAAGTGTCTATGAGTAATGTCATGCCCCTGACTAAGGCTGGAGAATATATTTTTATAAGAAATAAGCTTCTGTTAGGATCAGATCTTCACACCTCGCTGCTTCACAGTACTGTCTCTGAGCCCTGTTACCAGATACCAAATTAAATAAATACTATGAGCTGAGGTTGTCACTGATAGCTGGAGGGAGAAAAGTCATCCTTTTTCTTTCTAAACTTTTGTTTCTACAAATGTGGTATTGTTATGAAAGGCACAAGTAAGAGGAGGGTAACAGCCACACCAATGGCAAATGCAGCTATTTTAAATCTTATTCTATTTGTTTTTTAATATATTTTATTGATTTTTTACAGAGCAGAAGGGAGAGGGATAGAGAGTTAGAAACATCGATGAGAGAGAAACATCGATCAGCTGCCTCATGTGCCTGCAACCAAGGTACATGCCCTTGACTGGAATCGAACCTGGGACCCTTGAGTCCGCAGGCCGACGCTCTATCCACTGAGCCAAACCGGTTAGGGCTTATTCTATATTTTTTAAACTAAATATAATATTTAATTTTTAAATCAACATCAGGAGGCTCATCAATTACATAGGAAAGAAACCGACAGCAATTGTCATTAGTGTGCAGATGATGTTTATTGAGATATACACTTAAACCTGTATGGTTTTGAGAACCAATGTCATCCCAATACATTCAATTATTTTAAAAAAAGAAAGTAATATAGGGTGGAGGTGCAACTCGACAATTCCCTAAGTAAATCACATGCTTCTTCACAGTATAAGCAAACTATTATCAAGCCAAGTCAGCTCTGATTTCAATTAAAGAAGCATTTATTCAGCGCCTACTGTGTCCCCACACAACCAGGAACTTGTATCACCAAGACAAAAGGCCAGGTGTTGTGGGACAGCGGTGGCCCAACAACAGAGAACTGCCAGGTGGACCAGTGTTTTAGGAAGAACAGTATATTAGTTTAAAATTTTTTTAATATATTTTTATTAATTTCAGAAAGAGAGAGGAAGGGAGAGAGACATTGATCAGCTGCCTCTTGCACTGCCCCACCAGAGATGGAGTGCAACCCAGGCATGTGCCCTGACCAGAAACCGAACCAGTGACCAGGGACACTCAACCAACCAACCCACACTGGCCAGGGCTAAAAAAATTTTTTTTTAGATCTTGATTTCAATCCACATACATTTTCTGCAGGACAGGCCAAGAGAAATTGATAGGAGTGGAGGGAGTGGACCTCTGGCAGCACTACAATAAAATTAAATTTTTGTGGCCTGGAGATTCTTCTCCCTTTTCAGCACTTTCAACTCTAAAAAAAGAATTGTAGCAAGCCGGCAGCAGAACTGCTTTCTGTTGCTGGGACACAGGATTATGCTGCTGGATTACTTCTCCAGTTCTCCTAACTTGACCTATCTAATGAACATTTAAAGAGAGGAAAGAAAAATACTTCTGAGCTCAGAAAACCAATGTTAAAAGTCCAGGCTCTGAAATCCACACATTTCTAATCTGTGCACTAGAAAGTCACTTAGGTCCTCTGGGTCCTCAACTTAGGAACCCTGTCCACTTCACCCAAAGGTATTCCAACAAAGATCTTCATTCATCTGGTCTCTCAACCTGCAGGAGCTTGGAAGGCACACAGCAGAAGAGGTGCTGGCTACACTGACAAAGAGGTCCACAACCTGAAGACTGCCAAAAACCATTATCATGGCTGAGGCGATTTAATGACTCCAGGCTTGGCTCAGGCTAAGGCCTATTCATTCATTCATTCATTCATTCATTCACTCACTCAACCCACATTCATCACGGACCTCTTCCTTGGGCTCCTAGTGCTCCTTTCAGTTCCGGTAAGACCACCTTCCTTGACTTTAAGGTCTATAGAGTTATCAAAGCCCCTAATAAGATCATGCCTCCTACCCCCACCCCAGTGCAAATCTCCTAAGCAGACCAGAGACCCTCAGAAGGTACATATATTAGTTCCCTGTAGCTGCTGTAACAGAGTACCACAAACAAGGTGGCTTAAAGACAACAGAAATTTATTCTCTCAATTCTGAAGGCTACAAGACCAAAACCAAGGCATCAGCAGGGTCGCCCTGAAGGCTCTAGGGAAGAATCCTTCCTGCCTCTTCCAGTTTCTGGTGGTCCCAGGCCTCCTTGTGACAGCATCATTCCAATCTCTGCCTCCATCTTGGCATGGCCACCTTCTCTGTGTCACTCTGTGTCTTCCCTTCTTAAAAGGACACAAGCCATTGGATTTAGGCCCACCCTACAACCAAGATGGTTTCCTCTAGATGGCCCTCAACTAGTTTACATCTGCAAAGACCCTATTTCCAAACAAGGCCACATTATGAGGTTGCAGGTGGACATAACTTTTGAGAGGACACTATTCAACCCATGACAGGAGGCCATCATTACAACTGATAACTGATTACTCATTTCCCAAAAGAGGCCATCAGAGCAAGTCCCCTTTATCTCACATGCCCAGAAGTCCAAGGATCCTCAGCACACAGCAAAGAGATGTAAACTATATTACTCCCCATAAATTACATCACACAGCAAAGAGACATCTATCTATATATATAAAAGTATAATATGCAAATCAACCAACGGCAGAATGACTGATCACTATGATGTGCATTGACCACCAGGGGCAGACGCTCAACACAGGAGCTGCCCCCAGCCTGCAGGCCCCAACCACCTGATGGGGGATGGGGAACGGGGAACGGGGGTGGGGGTGGGGGGTGGGTAGCAGCAGATTTGTGGTACGGGGCGGGGCTAGCTGCTGGCAGCCGGGGCAGATCCCAGGCCAGGCCTAGGGACCATATCGATGCATGAATGTCATGCACCGGGCCTCTAGTAAATTATGTAACTCTCAGTGGCTCCTTTGTAGGAAAGACAAGTCCCAAACTCCTGGCTGAGCCTCCAAAGCCCTGCCAGTCTGCACTATGTACTCCCACCCCCAGAATCTCCCTTCCTTCCTTCCACCTCTCTTGCCTCACCCCTTTCCACCCTCCTCCTGGCACACCCACCTCCTTCTCAGATGCACCCAGGTCATTCCAGCAATGGCTGCTCCCGCTGTCTAGACAGCTGTCCTCCAGACTGTCACTTGGATCAGACTATTGTTCAAATGCCAAGTCCTTGGAAAAGCTTTCTCCAGCCATCCTATTTGAAATAGCACCTGCACCCCTGCAAGCCTTAGGTCACTCGATTGCATAGCCCCAATTTAATTTTTCTTCATTGCACTGATACTATTTGAAAGTATATTATTTATTTGTGTTTGCTTATTTAGCATCTGTCTCCACCAGTAAAATGTCAGCCCCGTGAAGACAGGTACTTGCCTGCAGGAGTTCAGTTTAGTGAGGGAATACAGACATGTACATAGCAGTAAGACTTATGGGGCCAGACACTGTTGGGCAGATTTTATATTCACAACAGGGTAGGTACTATTATCATTCCCATTTTAAAGTTGAAGTAACTGAGGTCAAACAGTTTGCCCAAGGGAAGGCAAAGGTTCCAAGGAGATGTGACTATAGATCTGTGCTTTGGGCTTCTAGCCTGCCTCCCCAAAGCAGGCTAAGGGGCATATAAAGGTTATGTAATATGTCTGTGGGGGTTGGAAGCGGAAACTCAGTCTGAATAGGGGTGGAAACTTCCCTTAGCTGCCCAGTTCCCAGGCAGAGGGGGCAATCAACATATGCAAATAGGCAGATCTTAAAAGACAGTGGCAGAGAGCAGATTGTTTCTGGTCATCCTGTGTGAGCACTGGAAGGGGACCCAGGCTCAGCAGCTGAGGTGTCAGCATTAAGTCCAGTGGCTGCAACTCATTCCCAATCTGCAGGCCTGGTTCCATGCACTAAACTCCGACGTGTCCAGGCTTGCTCCCTCAGCCTGAAGCTAAGACCTCTCCATTCTCTACTTCATACCTGTAGCTCTATCTCCTTCCTGGATTCACTTGGTTGGGGCTCAACTAAGCCCTCTCTGACAGTGACAGCAAGGAGGGAACAGAAAAGCTACCGAAGCGGAAGAGGGAGAACTCTTTAGTGCAGAAGTAAACGGCTCTGTGGCCAAATATCTGCAAGGCTTACAACCACAATTCATTCAGGTCTCTGTTCAAATGTCACCTCATCAAAAGTCTTTCATCATCACTCTCTCCATCCCCACAACCTGACCCTTCATCCTGCCTCGTTTATCAACCCCTGACATTATATTTGTAAGTTTTGTAAGTTCTATGTCATTGTCTGGGTTTCCCTTCCTACAGAGGACAGGGAGTTTGTTTCACTCATTGCTAAGGAGGATCTCCAGAGCCCATAGCCACGTCTGACACTCAGTAATCATTCAGGTATGTGGGTGAGCTAAATGGGAACAGACTCACACACCTGAAATCCAGGGACAGAACACACTGTATATAACAGATGATAATGACAAAGATCGCTCAAGAAATCAAGGCAGGGAAGTATTTATTTTTTCTTAGGATTACCTGAGACATTCATAAAGCCTGTAACAAAGCTTCTAGAACACAGCAAGTCCACGAAAACATTGGCTATTGTTATAGAAAACGTTCTAGAAAGATTTTGGTAAACCTTGTCAGGTGCACCCAGCTAGTTTCTAGAGAGTTTCAGAAAGAACTTCTTGGAGTTTTCTGGGATGGCTAATCTACTGGGGAAATAGAAGGCAAAGTGGGTGACGGCAGTGCCATCTGAAACTGAAAATGTCCGACTGAGCCAAATAGAAGAGACGTTAAATATGCTACTGAATAAGCATACAGTCCATTGTTGAGAAAGTCATGACGTTTAGATGAACGAAGGTTTTCCCAGTGTTTTGTGTTGAGACTTTGAAGATATAATGTGAGGAGGAGACGACACATACCCCCATGTTTATGCTTCTAAGATAAGTTGTGCTAAGGGGCAAGTATGTATGTACTCAAGGCCACAGAAGCTAGTCTGTTTTACAAATGATCATGTAATTAAACAGAAGGCGCATGAGGTCTATTTTAAGCACATCCTTTCTTTATTCTTAGTTTTCCGTTCCACATACAAGTCCTCTCTGGCCAAAACCACAACTTGCAAATTCACAGTACTATCAAGGAATATTTTCTAACTGCCCAACAAGCTGTGTCCCCATCATGAATGATAGTATGAGGAGGTTGACAGGTTAAAAGAGGGGAAAATGGCCCTGGCCAGTGTGACTCAGTTGGTTGAGAGTCCAAAAGGTTGCTGGTTCAGTCCAGTTGGGGTGCATGTGGGAGGCACCCAATTGATGTTGCTCTCACATTGATGTTTCTCACCCTCTCCCTTCTTCTCCCTCTAAAAAATAATAATCACTAAAATTTTTTTTAAATATGAAAATGTAGTAATATAGGTAAAGCTTGAGGGTAAGGCAAGACAGTAAACTTTAAAAAAAAAAGTGTTGGTGAAGACCAGGGAGGTGGGTAGAGGCTAGGAGGCAAGTAGCAGGGATTTGGAGCTGGAAGTGAAATTGTGTTGTTCCGAAGTAGTGCTCTTTCGGCTACACTGAGCACTCCTGATGATTCCTAAATGCTACTGTGTCACAAGTCTGCCCATGTTCACTGCCAAACAGAAAACACAAAGCAAGTGTAGTCTGTCTTCATAAAGCTACATCTATTCGCTATTTCAATCCTGATACTGTAACCTTCCTAATGTTTCATGTTTAAATATTCTTTCATAAAAGGGTATTTTGAGCCCTAGCCAGTTTGGCTCAGTGGATAGAGCATCCGCCTGCAGACTGAAGGGTCTCAGGTTTGATTCTGGCCAAGGACACATGCCTGGGTTGCGGGCTCGATCCCCAGTAGGGGTTGTGCAGGAGGCAGCCAATCAATGATTCTCTCATTGATGTTTCCATCTCTCTACCCCTCTCCCTTCATATCTAAAATCAATAAAAAAATATATATATTTTTAAAGGGTATTTTGATGTGAAAGTTCCCCCCAATCATAGAAACAAACTTTTTAATGAAAAATTAATAAAAGAATAATGGTAAGTTTTTAAAATATCCTTATCCTGCAACATAAAAAGTGGATGATCTTATATCAATCACCAAATGTCTTTTGACATTTTACTAGCCCATGAAATAACAGAGGGGCACCGCTGTATTTTTTAATCTACTTCTCAGTAGTTCATGAAATTATTTTAGTTAGTTAATACCTACACCCTTCCTTCCTTCCTTCCTCTTCAATAAAATAGAACAGAAAACATTAGGAAGTAAGGGCAGGTATTAAAAAGATCAACTAATGCTTCATGAAAGCCTTATTTTAATTTTATTAAAACATAAATGAATGTTTGTATTGGATCAGGATGTAAAATGTACTTACTGTGGGTTACAGTCAAACTTTGAAAGCCTTTGTACTGTTTTTCTCAGAGTAATACATACACAATTTTGAACATTTGTTAAACACAGAAAAATTACAAGAAAGTTTAGAATCACATATGATACTGTCACTCACAGATGACTTTAATTAACATTTGTACCTCCAGGCAGGGTATGTTTTTATATTATGCAGCCACTAGCTAGACACACTGGTACTAAATACTCTTAGACCCTCTAATGGAGCAGCATGATTTAACTAGAAAATTCTACTGACCCTCATTGGCAGTGTGCCACAAGGAGGAGGCGTTGGGGGGAGAGAATGTCCTTGAAGAAGATGAACTAGTGCCATTTCAGATGCTTAGACATCCATTAATCTCTGATTACATCAACTGATAGGTGGAATTGATTTCTAGCACCCTGCTCACTGAAGGAATGCAATCCCTCCCATTGTACTAGTAAAGGTAAGCATCTGCTTCCTCCATTAACATTCTCAACAGAGATTCAATCAAATCAGATTATATATTTGCCTGGGATTTTTCTTCCAGGTGTTGAGTATGGTTTATTTTCAGTTTCAGGAGTGCTGGAATTTGTGTTAACAGGTCTTGGTGAGAATAAGCAGTTCAGAGCCACGCTCAGAGGGCAGCTAATGTTTAAGCACAATGAAGGATGATCCTGAAATTGGCAAATCCTGCACATGTGCTCTTGTGAGAATCACAGGGGGTTTTAATAGTGAGAAAGTATAAATTGTGAGAAAATAATAAAGTAGGAGAAGGGAAGATGGTGGCAGAGGAAAATGCCTGTACTCGCAGCCCCCCACAACCACATTAAAATTACAACAAAATACAGAACCGCTGGAAAGCTAGCTGAATGGAAGTCTTATAACTAGAGAAGTAAAGAAGAAAGCACACTGAGATGTAGGAGGTGCAGAAGTGTGGAAAAGGCTGGTCTGGTACCCACGTGTGCTGCTTTTTTAATTGAGAGGGAGGTCGTCTCTGCGGAGGCCGTCCGGAGGAGCAAGGGGTCCCAGCCCCACACCAGACCCCCGCCCAGGGTCCCAGAGCTGGGAAAAGAAGTCCCCGGGCTGTAAAAACTATGGGCTGTAAAAACCAGTGCAGATTGGGGCTCAGTGACACAGAGGCTGCTGGAGGCCCAGCTGTTCCTCTTAAAAGGCCGGCACCAGAAACTGAACTTACAAAGTCCTGCTTCTTCTGAGCTCCAGCACCAGGGTGAGGCTCTGGAGAACACTGACACATACGAGGGGGAACTGGATTGTCTGGCATCGGGGCAGGAACTCAGGGTGGCTTTCTCCCAGACGAAGCTGCACACAGGGATGATTGTTCCTATGCTGTTTGCTCCGCCCTGCCTGTACCCTAAGACCCCGCCTCTTCCAATTTGCAGCCCCACTCAAGCTGTGTGAAGCAGCTTTTCCATATGAATGGCCTGTCCTTGCTCTAGCTAAAATCTTTCAAGCTGCAGCTGGGTCAGGGAGCTCCAAACTATCAATAAAAGGCCCAAGACCCAGCATCAGCACCAGCCTGCCTTGCTTCATAGCTGGGCCTCGTCTGGGCACTTCCAAACCAGATACAAAGAGGAAGAATCTGCAGATCTCTGGGTGGTTCCTGCTGGGTGGCCCCAGGCAGTGGGGGACTTTGCACCTCCCTGGAGACCAAAGAGCCAATGTACCCAGTGGTCAGTGTCAGACCATACCAGATTACAACTCTACACATCCATAAGTGACACACTCAAGGGGCAGACTCAGCGAGCACCAAAGCCCCACACTGAAGCAAGTCCTGCTCCATAGGGGTATCTCCTGCAAACAGCTCTCCCACTGTAGTCACAGCTGTCCTCACAGCCAATTGGCCTGGAGGTCAATTCCTCTCAGTGACACCAACAGCAATCAAGTCTCAACTATAATAAGACTGCTCACAGCCCACAAAGGGGTGCACCTAGAGCTCCCAGCTCAGGTGACTGGGGAGGCTGAGCCACCTGGCCCTATAGAGCACCTACTACACAAGGCCACTCTACCAACTCAAGGAGACATAGCAACTCTACCCAATACATAGAAACAAACACAGGGAAGCAGCCAAAAGGTGGAGACAAAGAATCATGTCACAAATGAAAGAAATGGAAGAGAGCAAACTACTGGATATAGAGTTCAAAACCATGGTTAGAAGGTTACTCAAGAATCTTCTAGCCCTAACCGGTTTGCTCAGTGGATAGAGCATCAGCCTGCAGACTGAAGGGTCCCAGGTTCGATTCCGGTCAAGGACATATACCTTGGTTATGGGCACATCCCCAGTAGGAGTTGTGCAGGAGGCGGCTGATCAATGATTCTCTCTCATCATTGATGTTTCTAACTCTCTCTCCCTCTCCCTTCTTCTCTGTAAAAAATCAATAAAATATATATTTTTAAAAAAGAATCTTCTAGAAACCTCCAAAAAAATGGAAAAGGACCAGTCAGAAATTAAGCATACGGTGACTGAAATAAAGACTAATATACAGGGATTCAACAGTAGAGGATTGTGAAAATCAAATCAATGATTTGAAATATGAGGAAGCAAAAAACACCCAACCAGCAGAGCAAAAAGAAAAAAGAATCCAAAAATATGAAAATAGTCTAAGGACATTTGCATTATGGGGATGCCAGAAGAAGAGAGAGAGCAAGATATTGAAAAACTATTTGAAGAAATAGTGACAGAAAACTTCCCCTATCTGGTGGAAAGAAATAGACTTACTAGTATAAGTCCAAGAAGCACAGAGCCCCAAACAAGAGGAACCCAAAGAGGACCACACCAAGATACATCATAATTAAAATGCCAAGGGCTAGCCCTGACAGGTTTGGCTCAGTGGATGGAGCGTCGGCCTGCGGACTGAGGGGTCCCAGGTTCGATTCCAGTCAAGGGCATGCACCTTGGTTGTGGGCACATCCCCAGTGGGAGGTGTGCAGGAGGCAGCTGATTGATGTTTCTCTCTCATCCATGCTTCTAGCTCTCTATCCCTCTCCCTTCCTCTCTGTGGAAAATCAATAAAATATATTTTAAAAAATAAAATAAAATGCCAAGGGCTAAAGACAAAGTGAGAATCTTAAAAGCAGCAAAAGAAAAGCAGTTAGTTACCTACAAGGGAATGCCCATTCGACTGTCAGCTGATGTCTCAACAGAAACTATGCAGGCCAAAAGGGAGTGGCAAGAAATATTCAAGTGATGAATAGCAAGGACCTACAATCAAGATTACTCTACCCAGCAAAGCTACCATTTAGAATTGAAGGGCAGATAAAAAGCTTCACAGACAAGAAAAAGCTAAAAGAGTTCACCACCACCAAACTAGTATTATATGAAATGCTGAAGGGTATTCTCTAAGAAGAGGAAGAAAAATAAAAATAAAAAATATGAGCAACAAAATGGCAACAAATACATACCTATCAACAATTGAATCTAAAAATCAAAATAAAAGAATAAGAAATCTAATGAACAGAATAAACTAGTGCATAAAATAGAATCAGAGGCATGGAAATGGAACAAACTGACAAATCTCAGAGGAAAGGGGGTGGGGGTGGGGCAGGAAGAGATTAAACAAAAATCTTAAATGCATTACCTATGGACACAGACAATAGGATGGTGAAGGCCTGGGGTGGGGTGGGAACTGGGTGGAGGGGGACAATGGGGGGGAAAAAGGGATACCTGTAATAACCTTAACAATAAAGTTTTTTTTTTTAAAGAATAAAGTAGTCAGGGCCTCACAATGCCATAAAGCCCATATGTATTAGCATGAACTCACCCCAGAAAAACAGGAGAACTTCTTGTGAAACCACAGAGATTAGCTCAGGATTAGGAGGTATCCTGGGAGGAAGATACCTCCTCTGCTAAGTAATTAGACAAATAAGGACCTCATACTTACAATACTACAAAGGAGAAATGCATGAAATATGGTGCTAAAAACTCATAGGCATATGAAAATGATCATCAAAGTAGTGGTCAGCAAATTCATTAGCAACAGAGCCAAATATCAACAGTACAACGATTGAAATTTCTTTTGGGAGCCACATTTTTTAAACTTAAACTTCCTCTAATGCCACTTCTTCAAAATAGACTTGCCCAGGCCGTGGTATTTTGTGGAAGAGCCACACTCAAGGGGCCAAGAGCCGTGTGTGGCTCGCGAGCCGCAGTTTGCCAACCACAGCTCTAACCTTTTGCCTATGGCTGTTTGAGCTATAGCAGAACTGAATGACTGTGATAGAGCAGCGATGTTCAACAGGTGTGCTCCTAGAATTTTTAGAACATGCAGTACCTGACCATTTAGTCAGGGAAACAGACCTCTGTTCCCTTAGACTGTCAAATAGAAAATGACAATAGTCAGCACAACATTAGCCACCTGGTGTGAATGAATCAAAATTATACCTTTTTATTTTTCAGATCAACAAAATATGTAATATACCAGAGGCCCAGTGCACGAAATTCATGCACTTGGGGGGGGGGGGGCGCGTCCCTCAGCCTGGCCTGCGCCTTTCACAGTTTGGGAGCCCTCAGGGGATGTCCGACTGGTGGTTTAGGTCCGCTCCCCACAGGGAGCAGGCCTAAGCCGTCAGTCGGACATTCTTAGCACTGTCACAGAGGTGGGAAGAGGCTCCCACCACCGCCACTACACTCACCAGCCATGAGCCCAGCTCAGGGCTTCTGGCTGAGCAGTGCTCCCCTTGTGGGAACACACTGACCACCAGGTTGAGCATCTGCCCCCTGGTGGTCAGTGTGCATCATAGCAACTGGTGGTTCGGTCAATTTGCATATTAGCCTTTTATTATATAAGCTTTTTTGATGTGCCACAGAATTTTATTAACTAGCTTATATGTGCCATGAAATGAAAATTGCTGTGATAGAGACCTTACAGCCTGCAAAACCAATAATAGTCAGTGGCCCTTTAAGAAAAAGTTGGCCTGTAGCAAGGGTTTCCTGAATAAGCCATTTCTTCCTGCATGGTGATTCTTCTTTCTCTACAGAGGTCATTTATTAAGGGGCATACGAATAGCTGTAAAATGTAACAGGAACACCAATGGGATTTGGACTGGTGTTAAACCAACTTCAGACAAGTGTGACTTCCAGGGCTACAAGGAAACTACTCAAAATCTCTTCTGTGAAACTGATCCAAAGGTGAAGTCACCTAAGAAGGGCCACTGCAACCCTGCGGATGTGGATGGGGCCACATATTCCTTCCAGGCCGGAGGACACAAATGTGGAAACCCCCCTCTTTTGTTTAGCAAATTTATTCTCTTTGTCTTTTGCCCTAGAACCACAGCATGGAAACCCACATAGACACATTAGGCACATACCCATCACATTCAAAAGCAGGTAGATCATGCAAGCCTGTAAGGTGAAAATACTGGTAACCAGCCCTGATCTGGTAGCTCAATTAGTTATGGTTCTCAACCTTTTTAATGCTGTGACCCTTTAATACAGTTCCTCATGTTGTGGTGACCCCCAACCATAAAATTATTTTTGTTGCTACTTCATAACTGTGATTTTGCTACTGTTAATGAATCGTAATGTAAATATCTGTGTTTTCCAATGGTCTTAGGCTCTACAGCAGTGGTTCTCAACCTGTGGGTCATGACCCACAGGTTGAGAACTGCTAGCAGGGTTGCCTAAGACATTGGAAAACACAGATATTTACATTACAATTCATAACAGTAGCAAAATTACAGTTATGAAGTAGTAACGAAATAATTTTATGGTTGGGGGTCACCACAACATGAGGAATTGTAGTAAAGGGTCACAGCATTAGAAAGGTTGAGAACCACTGGGTTAGAGCATCATCCCAATACACCAAGTTTGTGGGTTCAATCTCTGGTCAGGGCACATACAAGAATCCACCAATGGATGCATAAATAAGTGGAACAAAAAATTAATGTGTTTCTCTCTCTCTCTCTCTCTTCCCCTCCTTCCTCTCTCGAAAATCAATAAAAATTTAAAGAAAAAATACTAGTAACCAGACTTCACCAACTCTCTATATTCAGCCCACATCCTCACCTTTAAAAAAGAAAGCAGTGCCTGCCATGCAGGGTCACAGGGTTCTCCAGGTGAACAGCACCTCCCCCAGGTTAAGCCCCTGTGAGATGATGGAGAGTATATCCCCAACAAATGATGATTCTTCTGTCTGTCAGGGAAAAGACCTTCATTCAAATTGTACAGCATGATTTGAAAGCCAAGCCAAAATCTCAATGCCATCCTGGCAGTATTTCTATTAAATAAAACCTTCTGTTTTGTTGGGGGCTTTTAAAATCAATCTGCCACAAAAAGCTTCTGAACAAGTTAATAACACAGACGCCTGATTCACTCTCCAGCAAGCCCTCCTCCACAAGGAATCAATGGACTTTGTTCAACATATCAAAATAGTTCGTAGTTAAGCAGAAATACAATTAAAATGACTCTCTTTCTTAAATTTGTTCTCATATCTATCTATCTATATATATATCTAGATATATATATATCTAGATATATATCTCATATCTATATATCTAGATATATATATATCTAGATATATATCTCATATCTATATATCTATATATGTCTATATCTATCTATCTATCTATATATATACATATACATACATACATATATATATATATACATACATATATATATATATACATATATATATATATAAAGCCTAATCGGCCATTATGACCAGTGGACCACTTGACTGGTTGACCGGTCACTATGACAACGCACTGACCACCAGGGCGCAGATGTCAATGCAGGAGCTGCCCCGTGGTGGTTAGTGCGCTCCCACAGTGGGAGCACCACTCAGCTGACAGACCTGACCCGGTAGCCCACCAGCCCAGCAGCAGCCACTAACTCCCTCAGTTGTCCTGCAGGCCCAATCTCCAGAGAACAGGCCAGGCACTGACGGACCAGCACCGCCAGCAAGATCCCCACAGCACCACCAGCCTCCTGGAAGTCAGCCTCAGGCACCAAGGCCACTTCCCCTCCCTAGACGCTCCACAGGGAAGAAAGGATATAAAAGCAGCCATCAGGTGGCTCCTGACAACTGGTACGAACATCAGCAGGATGGATCCAGATCCCGGGCCAGCAAGGGCATCCCACCGCCTGCCCAGAGGGCCGATCGCATCCCAGCCCCCTTCCTACCCCCCTCAGGATCCCACCCATGCACGAATTCATGCACCAGGCCTCTAGTATATATATAACAAAGCAAGTATTCTAAAGTCTTGGGAGTATCAGAATCAAGACACAGCTGGGTTCAAGTCAGAACCCTCATAGCAGACCTGACCTTTACTAAATGAATATTACCTGGAAGGCTGTAACCACCACTTCTCAGCCCACTTCTAAAGATGAACAAACTGAAGCTCAGATTGTTGAAGTGACTTGTCCAAGGTCAAGCACCTAGTACGAATGGGCAGAACTGGGATTCAAATTCAGTCTATCTCCAAAACTCCGTTTTTTGTTTGTTTTCCCCCAAACTCTATGCAATGATAGTTAGACACTGTCAAAGGGCTATGACACCATCTCTTCGTAGGACAGGCCTGGGGAGGTGCTGTTTCATTTTTCTCTCTGCCTCTCCTTTTATTCTTTGGAAGCATACAATGGGTATGGCCTTTCTTCAGATGATTTTGCTTAAATTAAGCCTTCTTTGTTACAGTCATGATTGAGTCATACTTCCCGCAAGTTACACCAGCTCGCCTTTCTGGGCTCACAAATTCTTGGCTCATCTCTCATACTGTAACCCTTAATTTCAATTTGAAGTCATTTCCTTTTGGCCCAGAGGTATCACCTACATGTGGAGTCCGCCTCTCAATATTATTTCTGGAAGGTCTCTAATTGCCTTGGCCCTTCTAGAAGGTGAGCCCCATCAAAGAAGGCCTTGCTGCCTCATTCAACATTGTATTCCCAGAACTTGACAAATATTTGGTAGATGAATGGACACTGTTATCTCTGCGACATTTTAAGAAGGGAAGGAAACCAAGACACAGGTAAATTAAGGCCATGAAAGAGTAGGACTTCATAAAAAGTGATTTAAGAACAGCTATAACCAGGACAAGGATGTCATCTGGTAGAACAACCTGGCTCTTATGCAATACTCCATTATACAACGGGATTGGAACAGCATAAGTGGGTTTTGAAAGTTGCCTTCTTTGGTTCCCAAGTCTTCCGGCAACAAAGTAAAAGACATTCATCCTGTATATGGGCTCTGTGTGCATGAATCCAACATGGGGGATAAGCTAACAGTTCTTGCTCTACCTGCCAAGTTCTCACAAGCAGCATAATGAAGAAAGCCTTCTCTCAGCCTACCTGGAAGGGAGGACACCTGGGAGAGGTGTGCAGAGGTCTCCCAAAGGGTCATCTTTCCCTCTATACCCAAAAAAGACTGGAGCTGAGTAGGTTCTAGTTAACATCATGGATAAGGCATTATTCAAGATGGTGAGATTCCTAGTAATTATGAATTAGAAGCCATCTTAGGCATTTCTGAATTTCCTTCCATGACATACAGACTACTAGTATTGATTTCATTGGAAGAAATGAAGAAAACTAAGTCTGATACCAAGACATTAAGTGCTTCTACGATGAGAAAATATATTGAATGTCAGGAAATGAAATGAAAATAAAAGCACAAGTAGAAAACTGTCCTGGTTCATCTCCGTGTGCCCCCAAGAGTTAAGAAAGTTGGCCATGCATTGAAATTTTTGCTCCACTGTTTCCAGGTTCTCAGGAATGACTACATCCCAGCCTGGGAACATGGCAACAGGCTATGACTTAGTCATTCCTGAGAACCTTCCTTTGAAAGTTTTGAAATCATACTTAATACAAAGTGTGCTATAAAAAGACTCACTAATCATTGATCAATAAAATATATTCCCTTCCACAGAGTGCCTTTTTTTTTTTAGCTTCAATCATCGCTTTCCTGCCCCCCCCCCCTCAGGGATCAAAGACAGACTAATGTCAGGCCCATGAGCACAAAGGAAAATGAGAGCATGACTTATCTCTGATAACTTTGTGCTTTATTGCGTAGCCAGATGTGAATTGTTCTGGAACAAAGTTTTTTGGGTTTTTTTATGAGTCAATTTACTCTGTAATTCAGGAAAAAGAGGCTCCTCCCTTTCTCAGAATTTTCCTGATACCATTTTTCTTAATATATTTTATTGATTTTTTACAGAAAGGAAGGAAGAGGGATAGAGAGCTAGAAACATCGATGAGAGAGAAACATCGATCAGCTGCCTCCTGCACACCCCCTACTGGGGATGTGCCCGCAACCAAGGTACATGCCCTTGACCGGAATCGAACTCAGGACCCTTCAGTCCGCAGGCCGCCGCTCCATCCACTGAGCCAAACCGGTTTCGGCCCTGATACCATTTTTAAGGTTAAAACTAGAAAGTGTCCCCAACAGGCATAAATATGGATATTAGCTCTAGATCTGAGGCATGTACTGGATCACAGAATTTGAGGCAAGGACACAGAGAAGACGCATGAGCCTGGCAAAGCAACTTGAGAAGCTTGCTGGATAAAAATCTGTCTTAGTAGGAAATGCACCATATCTATGCTCCTCCTCAGAAACAGGAAACTTCTAGAACCCACGCCAATGAGATAAGAGCGGTTGGGAAGTTTCCACTTCTCCATCACAGATACCTATTTTCCCCCCTCACCCCATGCACCTGCTTTCACATTTTCCCTCTCCCTTTCTCCTCCTCCCCCTAAGCAAGCTTTTACTTTTGATTGCAAGCCAGTCTGCTTAATTTCACTGAGTTATCAACCCAGTGTTAATCTGGGCAAAGAGACTGCTGTCCTCTACCCCTTAACAAATACATAAGTTTGCACGCAAGGAGCTAGTTGCTTTGTAAGGCCAAGCTATGCCTAAGTTCTCATAGGCTGAGAGATCCCTGAACACAACCCAAGGCATCAGCAACGTCTGTTTTCTCTGGTCCAGGACATTCATTTTCATCATGATTAATCAAGCAACTTCCTGAAGTGATGCCATCCTTGATTGCTGATGTCTTTCTTTTTTGTTTCCTCCCTCCAGGAAGACTGATTCATGGAACAGGCAGAAATCTGCCACCCACCCAAAGAATGAAAAATGGAATTCTCCTGTGATAGGAAGTTTTTGCATGAAACACTGCAATCCCATTTCCTTGCACTGTAATTTTTTAGGTCACTATTTACTAAACCACGTTAGAATATTCCATTGAAGTGTAAAATTGTCTTCTCTTAGGGACTGGCAGAGCAGCGCTGCCATAAACAAACCAACTGAGCAAGATAGAAATGTGGTCTCTAATAAAAATAGGTATTGGGAGCTTTGTACAGTCTGTAAGGCAATAAGATCTTAATCTACTATCTAATCATCTCCTGACAATGAGGTCATGCTCCTGGAAGCCTTAAGACTCAATCTGTCAGGGAGATTTCTAACACACACTTCCCAAGGAAAGGATACCCCAATATACTACCTCATTCCATTGGCCAAGGAGTCAGAACTCCCTGTCTGTGGGAAACCAGGGAGACCTTAACAATGGTACTGACTGCAAAGGTATGCTAACAGCAGGAAAGTTGACAATTAGTTACTTAAAAAGTGTGCAGCCCTGCTCAGTGTTGCTCAATGGTTAAAATGTTGGCCCAAGCACCGAAGGGTTGCAGGTTCGATTCCCAATCAAGGGAACATACCAGAGTTGCAGGTCCATTAGATCCCCAGTCCCAGTCAGACACATCAACCAATTGATGTGTCTCTCTCATGATGATGTTTCTCTCTCTCTCTCTCTCTCTCTCTCTCTCTCTCTCTCTCTCTCTCTCTTCTACTCCCTCACTCCATTCCACTTTCTGAAAATCAATGGAAAATATATCCTTGGGCCCTATCCGGTTTGGCTCAGTGGATAGAGCGTTGGCCTGCAGACTGAAGGGTCCCAGGTTCGATTTCAGTCAAGGGCACATGCCTGGGTTGTGGACTCGATCTCCAGTAGCCAAACACTGATTCTCTCTCATCGTTGAGGTTTCAATCTCTCCCTCTCCCTTCCTCTCTCTGAAATCAATAAAAAATATATATATTATATATTATATATATATTATATATATATATAAAATATATATACTTGGGTGAGGATTAACAAACCAAAAAAAGAGTGCAAATTCATACATGACCACAGCACAAGGCATCCAGAATTTTATAGAAAGTAGATTCAATTCAGGCCATTAACTATTATAGGTTTCTTGAGCAATGGACCTTAGAGGACCCAGGAAGGCTGGCCACCAAGAGATTATTTTTTTTAATATATTTTATTGATTTTTTACAGAGAGGAAGGGAGAGGGATAGAGAGTTAGAAACATCGATGAGAGAAAAACATCGATCAGCTGCCTCCTGCACACCTACTAGTGGGGATGTGCCTGCAACCAAGGTACATGCCCTCGACCGGAATCAAACCTGGGACCCTTGAGTCCGCAGACCGACACTATCCACTGAGCCAATCCGGTCAGGGCACCAAGAGATTATTATATGTAGATCAAGTTAACTGCTTCTGCTTCCCTTGCTGACACTACATTTCGAGTTCACTCTCTGTCGTTGGTGGGGTCACATGGGGGAGGCAGCCAGTCAATGTGTCTCTCTCACATTGATGTCTCTCCCCCTCCTCTTTTTCTCCCTCCCTCCCTTCTACTCTCTCTGAAAAGCAATGGGAGAAAAAGGTGAGGTTTAACAAAAAAATATATTACAAAAAAAAACAATAAAATATAAAAAGCAACTTGGGTCATCAGCATAGGTTCTTCTTTAATGGTGATGTAGATGCCAAGTTAAATAAAAAAGGCGTATGTTAGTTAAGGAGGTAAATAATGTATCACACATACATACACACACACGCGCGCGCGTGCACACGCACACACACACACACACACACACACACAGCAAAAACTGAACTTCTCAAATATGGCAGGACCCTACCCAGGTCCATCAGCCTCCCTGCACCTGGGGACACCAACAACAGGCTGGGGAGGAGGGAGCAAGAATTTAGACAGAAATACACTGCATTTGCCCCAGCTCCCCATGACCACCTTGTTTTTCCCATGTTTATGGATCCTTAGCTAAAAATATAGGATCTTACTCTAATCTTACTAGTACAGTGAGTGAAATTATGCAAAACTCCACTGTAAAAAAAATAGCAATACAAATGAACAATGAAAATGGAGTGTACACTTATATACAAAACAGGACAGTCTTACTTGGAAAGTTAAGTGTATTTTTCAGAGTTGGTACCTGTGTTCAAAGATTCCAGTCATAGCCACACTATCCTATATAATAAAAGCCTAATATGCAAATCGACCGAACTGCGGAATGACCAATGGAACGACAGGTCACTATGATGTGTACTGACCCCCCGGGGGCAGATGCTCAATGCAGGAGCTGCCCCCAGCCTGCAGGCCCCAGGCCAGCCAAGGCAGTGCCAGTGGGGGCCCCCCGATGGCGCCACCAGTTGCCCCACAGATTGTCCCTGATGGCCAGCCAGGCCTAGGGACCCTACCTATGCACAGATTTTGTGCACCGGGCCTCTAGTTTTACATATTAATCCATACATAAACACTGATACTGCTGTGTCTTCAATTTGGCAATTATTCTTCAACATACGAGCAAATTACAGTAAAGAATAGCAATGTATTTTTACACATATAATAAATGTAAACTATATTCAGGTTTGCTCTTTGGGCAAACATGATTGTTAAAAGTCAATGTTTTCATTCTGAAATATGTGACTATTGAATATTTATCACATCTAAGTCGGGTCTTTATTGCTTTTGAGCAAAGTTCTTTGCAAATCATCCAGAAGAAGGGACAGTACAACACAATCTTCAGAAAATGTTACAAAACTTCAGAAAGAATCAAGTCAGAATGAGTTTTTGGGTTTGAAAGAGATAACATTTCAGGATTTCATTTATTAAGGGCATGTCAAGGCCATTATATAATCATGTCCATGTAAGTGCAATAGCCAACATTTCATTAGCTCTGATTTTGGAGAAAGCCAAGGTAATGAAGAGAAGAGACATTAAAAGTTGGCTACATAGTACATTTAGTGAACCATAATTAGTCTGATTTAGCCAGAGAGCAGGATATAAGGGAGACACAGAGGGTGAGGTTGGGAGAAGTCTGTTCAGAATGACTTTAAATGTCACACAAAGGGGCTTGGACTCATTGTAAAAGAGGCTGTACTGACCCAAGAGACTCATAGAAGAATGTGACATGGGTCTTGTTATTAGGAAACTTATAATCTAATAGAAGTGACCCCCAGAGAGGTTCATGAGCTAACGAAAGGCAGGAGAGAAATGAATTATGACAGGGGAGATGGAAAAACTTCCCTGGGAATGAGGCATTTCAGCTGGGCCCTAAAGGATGGATAGAACTGAGACAGTAGTGGACGGCGATCGAACATAATAGATGAAGCAGAAAAACAGAATATACTGGGCAAATGATGAGAATTTCAACTGAACTGTCAATTAAGATGCAGGGGAAGCTCCCTAAAGAAAGCATTTCCCCTTTGCCCCTGTTATTGTCTACTGACATCGCACTAACATAATTTGCCATTTTTCCTATCTGTGCTTTTTTTGTTGTTGTTGTTTACCGTCTGTCTCTACCTCTAAATGAGGGGTTAAATATATTAGGTTTTGCAAGGTATATGGTCTTCATCAACGCCTCACTCAGCTTTACTATTGCAGTGTGAAAGTCATAGACAAGACATAAATATGAGTGTGACTGTGTTCCAGAAAAAACTTTATATACAGAATTAGGAGGTAAAGAGGAACTGGCCCACACAATGTATTTTGCAGACCTCTGCTGTCAAATGCATAAAGACTGGCCTGGGGCTGAGGTTGGGACTGTCCATGTACAGCACCTAACAGAACCTGACGTGGCAGGCACTGAATGAGTGACTATATGTTGGGTGGCTGAATAAATATGAATAAGCTGTAAAGTTGGTTGAGATTCCATTGTGTAAAGAAATTTGGGTTTGAAAGTTTGGACTTTATAGGGAGTGGGATGCCATCAGTTTTTTTTGTTTGTTTGGTGTTTTTTTAAGTTAGGAGATATAACTAGTACGATAACATTCACTTTAAGTGTGTAGTTCAGTAAATGTTGACACAAATTGTTTAAACAGCACCACATAGAGCACATTTCCTTTCCTCCCAAAATGTGCCCACAAGGACATTTCCTTATGTCCCTTGGCAATTAACCTCTCTTATCACCACCAGCCTCTGGTAAACACTGATCTGATTTCTATAGGCTCATAAGGAAGTACTGTCGTTTTTGTCCAACTTTTTTTCATTCAGCGTATTTATTTATTCCACGCTGTTGTGTGTACAGTTTGTTCTTTTTTATTGCTAGTATTATTCCATTGAATGGACCTACCACAATTGATTGATACATTCACCTATTGATGGACATTTGGTTGTTTCCAGATTGTATCACAAATAAAGGAGGCACAGTCACTGTTAGTCCCTGCCTTTGCTATTTAATAACTCCTTTGTTCTCTTTCAAAAGCATGTCCATACTTGGCCATGAGTTGATAACTAGTGAGGCTGGGTAACATTACACCATTCTCTCTATTTTTATGTAGCTTTCAACTTTTCCATAGTAAGAAAAAAATTAGGTACTTTATATAAAATGTTTTTTTTGGTATGTATCATTACTAAAAATATTCAGTAATTCTAGAACTGAGCTAATGAGTCCAACTTGGAGGCCTTATTTAAAGAAGGTTTAAGTTTGATTCCTGTATTTGGTTTATTATACTCATGGGAAGTCTTTACTAAAAATACAAATTCATTTATCCTCTCCTCAAAAGTACTGAATCAGGTCACACCAAGTCATTCTTTTAAGCAGTTTGGAAAACACTGAATTCTCTTTCTGAATGATCTAACCTCCAGTTTTAGTTTCATATGGAAAAGTGGAACAATAAATCCAATTCTCCCACTGTCATCTCTTTCTACTCCTATGCGTTCTGCTTCTCTTCCATCATTCTCAAATGCTCAAATACACTGACATCAGATCCAGTAACCAACTAGTTACAGAGGAAAACTGTAATGGAAAAACAAACTAGAAAGAAGTCTGCAAATGGGAAACAATTTAAAAAAGGGGAGCCCAACCGGTGTGCTCGGTGGTTGAGTGTCAACCTATGAACCAGGAGGTCATGGTTTGATTCTCGGTTGTGGGCTCGATCCTCAGTGTGGGGCATGCAGGAGGCAGCCAATCAATAATTCTCTCTCATTGATATTTCTATTGCTCTCTCCCTCTCCTTTCCTCTCTAAAATCAATTAAAAAACGTATTTTTAAAAAGTGGTGGGAGGAAGAAACAAGTATAAAGAGAAGCATGTGAGGAAATGACATAGTGGTCCTTATTGTCTTCCTGTTGCTTCTCTTCGAATTAAATCAGAGTCTAAGGTCACAAAGACCAGGAGCATAATTACAGGGATGCAGAGTGAGTGAGGAGTCAAGATTTTAATCTTGCCTTGAGTTGAGTTGCTTAACTCCAGGCATCCTGGGGATAGTGACAGGAGCACCTGGTTCTGTCAGAACCTGCTTGGAATTTTGACCTTCGTATCTCTCTTCTCCCACAGATAAACAACTTGATCCTCACATACACATTAAACCCTGTCCTGGGCTCTAGGCCAAGTCCTGTCCTCAGTTTGGAAGGGTTTATTAGTCAAAGTAGTATTCATGAACACTTACTGAGTACCTACTGCAGGCTAGACCAGCTGCAAGGCACTTCCATATGTAACCTGCAAACCAGGCTTCTTATTTTATAAACAAGGAAATTTGGTTGACTTGTCTAAGATCATAGAAATAGTATGCCATTGAAGTGAAGATTAGAAACCAAGATTACTTGACTCCCTAACGCACAGTTTTTTCTAGGGCGGTGGTCGGCAAACCACGGCTCACGAGCCACATGCGGCTCTTTGGCCCCTTGAGTGTGGCTCTTCCACAAAATACCACGGCCTGGGCGAGTCTATTTTGAAGAAGTGGCGTTAGACCTGGGCAAGTCTATTTTGAAGAAGTGGCATTAGAAGAAGCTTAAGTTTAAAAAATGTGGCTCTCAAAAGAAATTTCAATCGTTGTACTGTTGATATTTGGCTCTGTTGACTAATGAGTTTGCCCACCACTGTTATAGGGGAAGCAAGTTCCACAGTGGAGGAGCTTGGGCTCTGGAATCAGAATGTTTGGGTTCAAACGCTGACTCTGCCATGCATTAGCTGTGCCTCAGTTTCTCTATTTGTAACATAGGGTAGCAACAGAATCCACGTCATGGGACTTTTTTGTGCAGATTAAACACATTAGTATAAACACTTAGCCCATATTAAGTACCCCCAAAACGATGGCCATTATTACTCTCTGTGGGAGCAACAAGGGTCAAGCCCACTAAGTTCTTCATGCTCTTGTGCACCGGTGCTAATAACAGTTATTTCAGTCCATGTGAGCTGTTACAACAGAACACCACAGCCTGAGTGGCTCATAAGCAGGCGTTTACTTCTTACAGTTCTGGAGGCTGGGAAGTCCAAGGTGAAGGCACAGGCAAATCAGGATCTGGTGAAGAGGGCCTACTTCCTGGTTCATAAAAGGCTGTCTTCTCTCTGTGTCTCTCTGGGGTCTCTTTTATAAAGACATTAATCCCATTCCTGAGGGCTCCACCCTTCTGACCTAACCACCTCTAAAAGACCACACCTCCAAACACCATTACATTGGAAATTGGGTTTCAATATATGAATTTGGGGGTGGGGAGAACATAAAGAGTCATAACGTCAATTTATTCCTGAGATCAAGTTGCCTCCTTGTATTCAAGTTCCAGTTTTTTTTTAAATACAGAGCCTGGTGACCTATGACTGCCCCTAGGGCTGGAGCATCTTGCCAATCTCCTCCTTCCGCCACCCTCATTCTTGCTTCATAACGGGCATCCTGTCCTTGAGCTCCAACCTGAGCTGAAACATTTCCCCACGAGCTTCTCTGATGTGGATAGGGTTAGGGTTCGGGTTAGGGCTAGGACTTGGGGTAGAGCTCAGGCTAAGACTAGGTCTAAGGTATCAAGAAAGGGAAGCATCCCTCCTACGCTCGCATACCCTGATTCTGCCAACTGCTACATTATACTTGCTCTGGACTCTGACTAAAAGAGCAGTAGTAGGGCTGTTGTGCGATAGCTTTAATGAGCACACAAGCTCACTTACTATCAGCAAAAAGCTTCATCACCTCAACCTGCCGAAGATCTGTTTAAGCCTCACACTAATAATTTACAAATTTAAAGAGACACTAATTGCATACTCGGTTCTCTAGCTATTGACCTTTTACTTGTTTAAAATAATTTTTACTAATAAAATATCAGAAGCCTAAAAGGCAATTTTCACTTGCAAATACTATTTTTTTTCCCTTTAGTTAATGGCTGTTTTTAAAGAGACACTAAACAAAGAGAATGTTTAAAAACTCAGTTTTCCCAAATGTAACTCTTATACATAGATGATAGCAGCATAAATATTACAATCACTTGGGAAAACGTGCATAACTCTACTCTCGGCAACATGCCCCCTAGAAAGACACTCGGACACGTGGGTAGTAAGAAACATGAAGCATGTTTCCAGCAGCAGTGTTCATAAAAACCAAACTCTGGAAACAAGCCATTGGGCCCGGATCAAAGAATGAAAAATACATGATAGCAGAGTCATATAAAGGATACTACTAATATACTGCCATAAAAATGAATGAATTACAGTTATACGAACCTCTGGATCAAAATGTTGAGTAAAAAAGACCAAGTTCTGCAATTCAATGGGGGAAAATCGTCTTTTCAACAAATGGCTGGGACAAATGGATAGCCACATACAAAAGAATGAACTTGGACTACTACCTTATACCATATACAAAAATTAACTCGAAATGAACTTAAAACACCTAAATTTAAGAGCTTAAACTATAAAACGCTTAGAAGAAAACATATGTATAACCTTTGTGACCTTGGATTAGGGGATAGTTTCTTAGATATTATATCCAAAGCACAAGGAACCAAAAAAAATTTGATATATTAGATTTCATCAAAATTTAAAACTTTTGAGCTTAAAAGGACATTATCAAAAAAGTGAAGACAACCCACAGAATGAAAGAAAATATTTGCAAATCACGTATCTGACAAGGGTCTAATATCCAGAATGCAGAAAGAACTCCTACAACCCAACAATAAAAGGGCAAATAACTTGAAAAGAAATTTCTCTAAAGATATACAAATAGCCAATAAGCCCATGAAGAGATGCTCCACATCATTAGCCATTAAGGATATGCAAATCAAAACCACAATGAGATACCCCGTCACACCCACTGGGATGACTAGTAACAAGTGTTGGCAAGGATGTGGAAACACTGGAACCCTCATACACTGCTGGTGGGAATGGAAACAGGATTTTTATATGACCCATCAATTCCATCCCTGGGTATATATCCAAAAGAATTAAAAACTGATGCCCAAACAAAAGCTTAGCAGTATCAGTATTCATAATAGCCAAAAAGTGGATCAAATGTCCATCAACTGATGATTAGATAAACAAAGTGTAGTATATCCACACAATGAAATTCAGCCATTAAAAGAAATGAGGTACCAATTCACACAACAACATGGATGAACCTTGAAAATATCATGCTAAGGAAAAGAAGCCAGTCACAGAGGCCATATAGTATATGATTTCATTTATATGAAATGTCCAGAATATGCAAATCCATGAAGAGATACAAAGTAGATTAGTAGTAGCCAAAGGCTGGGGAAAGTGGAGAATGGGAAGTGACTGCCAATGGGCACAGGGTTTCTTTCTGAGTAAAAGAAATGTCCTAGGATTAGATAGTGGTGATGGTTGCACAACCTTGTGCATACACGAAAAACTACTGATCTGTAATATATTTAACAGAGTGAATGTTACAGTATGTGAATTATATTTCTTTTTTTTTTTATATTTTATTGATTTTTTACAGAGAGGAAAGGAGAGAGATTGTTAGAAACATCGATGAGAGAGAAACATCAATCAGCTGCCTCCTGCACACCCCGCACTGGGGATGTGCCCGCAACCCAGGTACATGCCCTTGACCGGAATCGAACCTGGGACCCTTCAGTCCGCAGGCTGATGCTCTATCCACTGAGCCAAACCGGTTTCGGCGTGAATTATATTTCAACATGAACACTGAACAGAAAGAAACAGGAAGCTGTTAAAGACTACATTCTCTCTAATGCCATGTGCAGAGAGAGCCTGGGATCCAGGGAGGGGCATATAAAGTGTTAAATGAGCTTCTTTCATCCTAGTTATTTTTCCCCATTGATTTTGAAAGAGAATGGGAGAGAGGGAGGGGGGAGGGGGAATTGGTTGCACCCTGTACACTCCCAACAGGGGTGAGGTGGGGGGTGGGGGGGTAAGGGGATGTGTCGAATCTGCAACCCAGATCCAAGCCCTTGACGGGGAGGGAATGGAACCCATGACCTTCTGTGACCCTCCGTGTGCAGGCCAATGCTCTAACTACTGAGCATGCCAGCCAGGGCTCATCCTACTTATTAAGAGAGGCGATGGGTTCATGGGTGTATGGCTTCATACCTATTCAATAGTTAATAAAAATCAAAATTTTTTAAAGAGTGATACTTTTTTCCCATTTTTCAAGCCACCATCAGTACAAAAATTAGATCTGATTTAAATGACCATTAAGTTGTAATCAACCTCAACTAAGCAACCATCATGTGCAAAGCACCATAAAACAAAATGTGGGGAGTTAAAAAAAAAAAAAGGTGGTGACAATCACCTTCCTCTGAGGAATTCATAATCTAAACCCTGAACAGCCACCAACCAGCTTCCTCACAGAATAATCTCAGCACCAGGTATTAAGGCACCCATTTCACACAATTAAACAATTATAATATGAAATATATTTTACTTAGCAGCTTCAACATTTTATTCTGAAAATCTGTTTCATCTCCCTCTTACTAGTATAAATTTGCTTTTAAGGACTCAGATAAAGGTGAAATTAGAGCATGCCTACGAGACTTCCTTTCTCACTGGAAGTAATGTGTTTTTAAAGCCCTGACTTAAATGATATCTTTAGATTATCACACATTCTCATCTAGGCTCTCTTAGCTTCTATTAGAACATTCATATAATGACATCTTGAAGTGCTTTTTTGCAAGATACAGTCTAGATAAACACAGAAGCTTTCTAAAAACAATCAAGGTTTCCCTCATGATTTATAATAGTTTTAAGGTAATCTAAAATTGTATCTATGTTTCTAGTTTTACTAAAATATGGCAAATGCAAATAATCTGAAAATATGCTAAGGAAAAGAAGGTCATTAAGATCTTCCATTAAGAAGATCAATATTCTTATTTTATATCACAGGTTCTGAGACATATACTCCAAAATGTATTGTTCCAATAAATAATTTAGAAATATATAGCCATTTTAGGATCAACTGTCTAAATTGATACGATTAACTTGCTCATGAATGAATGTCAGCTGGCCTCTGGCTTCAGAAAGCAATGGTGTTGTTGGAGAACACAAGTGGAATTTGTAGCCAAAGAGCCCTGGGTTTGATTCAGCTCTGCCACTGACTGCCTGCATGCCTTTGGCAAATCCTTTGAGCCTCAATTTCCCTATCTGTGAAACGAAAATAACAGCATGCGCCTTGGAGGATGGCGGCAAGCATGACATGAGATAATTAACACAGAGGTCCTGGCACACTGGATATTCCACTAATGTCGGCCCTCTGTGTTTTCCCTTCCTCCGGCAAAGCAAAGCCTTGCTAAGCAAACACCCTCCTAGACAAATATATCATTTTAATTAAATGCTTAAACATTGAAAAATAGTGGCTTCACCATTTACTAAATTTTCTCCTCTGCATGCTAAATTATAATCTTAGTTAAACTGCTTCAAAAAATATCTAATGAGAACCTTATTTTAAAAATTAAAAGTAATGAGGAAGTAGAGCATAATCCATTCTTAAGCTTATTAATATAATTGAGGGCTTCCTTTCTACACCCAAATGCATACTGGTTTCTGCAACCAAGGTAAGCAGTTATGAGCTATATTTTAGGATTGAGATGTCACTTGAAAGTCACATAAAGACAGAAGGACATACTAACCACATCTGCTACTAAGCCAAGAGAAGCAGCTACCACGATCAAATAACAGAAGCACGGATCAAAAACATTTTGTCAATAGGAAATCAGCAGATGCTACTCATCGCATTTACACTTTAAAAGTCCTGTGGTAGCCCTACCTGGTTTGGCTCAGTGGATACAGCGTCGGCCTGAGGACTGAAGGGTCCCAGGTTCGGTTCCAGCCAAGGGCACATGCCCGGGTTGTGGGCTCGATCCCCAGTGGGGGGTGTGCAGGAGAAAGCCGATCAATGATTCTCTATCATCATTGATGTTTCTATCTTTCTATCCCTCTCCCTTCCTCTCTGAAATCAATAAAGAAATATATTTTTAAAAAAACAAAAATTTCCTGTGATAATGCTTGCTGCTGCTATGAGGCTGCTGTTTTTTGTAGATTTCATACACGCTGGAAAAAGAGACTTAGCAGTGCCAGCAGATCTCCTGGATAAGACCTGACCACCAATGCCGATGATGCTAGAGCATCACCAAAGCATAAGGTGCTGAAGTAAGTTCCATGTTTTCCCTACTGGCCCTCCAATACGTGCGGTCAAATCCCGCCCATGCCTATCTTTGTATGGTCCATGAGCTTCAAATGGTTTTGCATTTTTAAGAGGTTGAAATAAATCAAAATTAGAATAATATTTTGTGACATGTGAAAATTATGTAAATTTCCAATTTCAGTGTCCATAAATAAAAAAATGTATAAGCCTCACCTGAGGATATGTTTTATTGATTTTTAGAGAAAGAAGAAGGGAAAGAGAGAAATGTGGATGTAAGAAAGAAAAATCAACCAGTTGCCTCCCAAACGTACCCCGTTCAGGAATCGAACCGAGAACCCAGGCCTGTGCCCTGACAAGGAATGAAACCAGCAACTCTTTGGTGCACAGGACGACACCCACCCAAATGAACCACACTGTCCAGGGCTGTTCAATGTTTTTAAAGGGCAGTATCAGAGGAGGACCACTGGAATGAGGAGGGAGTCTGGAAACCATTTCATAAAGTGAATAGTTGGGGGAATTCTGAATATTAAATCATAGAAGATAAAACCAAAAGATAACATGGCTTTAAATATTTAAAGACTCGGCATATGGAAATGGTTGTGTCACTGTAAAGGGGAAAAAGAGGAGCGATCATGAAAGTTCTAGGGAGGCAAACATCAACGAAGCATAAGAAAGTGTCTTCTAAACGAAGAGGGCAATCAGAGAAGAGGTCATACCTCAAAAGAGCGAGCACCCTCCCATGCTGGTGCTTAAGCTAAATGCCAAGATGATTGCTATGCAAGATTATTATAGAAAAGATTCTGACAGGGTGTAGGAAGCTGAACTGTTTTAACACTTGGATTCTTCCTATGATTTTATCTAAAAAGAAAGAAAATGATCATAAATAAGTAAAAGTTTAATGACAGGTCAGTGGAAAACAATTTCTACTACCACATTCACTAAGGATTATACCTACAGAGAAATACAAATATATGTACATATGTGTATGTATCTACATGTATGTGTAAATGGCACATTAAAAAGAGGCCTTCCATTTAAATAAGGAGTACATCCGCTATAAAAAGAATCACATTAAGAAAAGAAGGGTTATTTTTAGGAAGAGGCTCCAATTACATAAAATAAGGAAAGCACATCCACTGCTAAATAAAATGAGCTAAAGTCTTTCCCTGTGTTGCTGCAGGAAATCAGCATTGCACTGCTTAAAAGGGGGAAGTCTATGTATAATACAGGAAGGAGAGGACTGTGTTAAAAAAAGGGGGGGGGCACAGCTGCATGATTTACTTGCACTGGACTTCTTTGCAAAAGAGTTTTACAAACATCACAAAGTACAGCCACCTGTTAAGCTGTTATTTTGGCCTATCTATTTTCAATGTCAATCTTGACACCCAAGCAAGAGACACACCGCCATAGCAACATAAACATCGCGGTGATGGAAAATAAAGTTTTAAGAAGCATCTCATAGCCCCTGCAGGACTGGAAATAAACTAATCCATTTTTTACTATAACATAACAGTCCCACTCTGCAAACTCAGATCCTCTCAGTATCTATCTTAGAATTCCTTCCCATGGGCCATGTGGAAAGTAGACACTCCAAGTGTACTAGATGGACACCCTAAAATAAAGGGGTTTAAAAGTGTGAGGCAATGATCATTTTGTGCATTGCTCAGGGAATGCATGTTTACTAGGTATTCAGGCAGTACCCACAGATGGGCAATTATCATCACCCCTTACATTTGCAGGCTCCCTATCTCATGTGATCAGTCTTTGATGGAGTAAAAAAGAGAAATGGTTGACAGTTGGGGAAACCAAGGCACAGGAAAATCGAGTCTTCCTAAAACAACTCATGGATTATCACACGGCAAGGATTCAGTTAGTTTTTCTAAGTCTATACTCATACGCACTATACTGCACCAGCCCACACCAGAAAATCCAAATAGGGCATCATGGGCACTTTGGCTCAAGGTGATAAAATGCAAAGTGTTTAATTAAATGAAAGGGTAGATTTTTAAAAAATGAGAGAAAAATAACGTTTGGAATTATACTTCTTTACAATGATGAAACTCCCGAGGGAGCTGGGGCAATTACCAGGACTTAAAATGTGACCACTGTCAGGTTTGGCTAATTTGCAATTCCAAAAGACCCAACAAGAGCAGAAAGAAAGCTGATCTTCCAGCTAGAAGATGAGACACACCCAGAGGGTGTGTCGTAGGAGGAGGCACGTGGCGTGCCATCAGGAGTCTGCATGGGGTGAGCGGGTTCCATCCCAGGGCAGATCTGAGCCCAAAGGTCAGCAACACAGGCCTGGACTCCAATCCAGCCCACTATTCGCTGCCTCTTTTTCACTTTGTTCTGAATTTTTCTCAGTCAGAGAGGCCTGTAAGGTCCTTGGCAGCTTCTTCTCCAGGTCCACAGAAGACTGTCCAAAGGCCAGAACACTCAGTGTAGCATTCCGCAGATGACAAATAGATGACTCTATGATGAACCTTCTGTGAAGCCAGGGATTTGGCTGCTTTTGACCTAAGAACCAGTTCTGAATCTCTTTGAAAAATTAGACTGTTCTGACAGACGCAAGCAACATTTTTTTTTTTCCAAAAAAGAAACAACTCCTGGAGCAGTGTGGGCAGAGGGCTGAGCACCTACGTAAACAATGGCTAATTTTAAATGCACTTGACCTTTTTGGAAGTGTTTTTCTCAAAAAGGCTTAAGGGAATTATTCCATTTGAACAACTAATAGCCTAATTACTATATTTTTAAAAAACAACCACCAAGCTCCTTTTCAGCTAGATCTTGGCAAGAAATCGCTGGAGCACACCCATATCTGCAGCCCCACAAGTCACACTGCTGAAAAACATAATTACACTCGGCGGTGTCCAAGTTTCCATCAGGCACAATCCAAAAGAAGTGAACTATTGAATCCCGAATCTAAAGGTTTTTCATTTTGGACACGGTGCCTCTTAATGAGCAGCAAAAACATAATATCAAAAAATGAGCGTTCATCATGGCCTTCAATGGTCCAGGGTGTGGGTCTCCCACACACTCGGTACAGTCTGTACACTACTGATTGTAATTCCAGTGACCCTGCTCTCTGCACTTAAGCGGGGGGAGGGGATTCAATAACCATATTTCATATCTTTAAACCTGTCTCACTGAACAAAAGAACCATCCATTTTCACAGCATTTTTAAAATATTGATAAACCACTTTTATCCACTGCATCACTTTTATGGAGGCTGAATGACCAGAATGATGGATATGTACAAAAAGAAATTAAGGGCCTGCATTAGTCTTTTCATCCGCAGCAGCAGCATCATAATTTCAGATCACAGCAAACTCAGCAAAATATGCCTCATGGAGAACTATGTCCCCCATACGGAACTGACACATTTCAGAAGACAGGCCTCTGTTTTCAGAACTTCCTGTCCATACACGCCGGTGATTACGTCTTGTTTTCTCAAACATCTATCCAGTGTTGTTTCTCATTTTAGTGTATGTTTTGTTTAAAGGCTCATGACTGGTTTAACAGGGTTTTGTTTTCTATGACTCTGTATTACAAGTGTCTAATATTTCAGGTGCATTAGAGGTTAAATACACCTGTAAGGTAGCCCAGACACACTGGAAAATGCTCTCAGACTGGATTGAAACTCAGGACTAACATGTTTCTAGATCCCACTATTTTCTTGGATAGTGCATGGAACAAACTTCTCCTTGAGAGTGGCAGGACCATCATCCCATAAAATCGAATGAAATGCAGGTTGTCAGCTAGTGAGTTGAAAACTCTATCTATAGACATCACTACAAAAATTGGACAAGAATGAAAATGTAACAAAGTTAAATGATTAATATTAAGCCATCATACTGACTTAAATTATTTTGTTCTAAGTTAAATATTTATAAAATCCTAAAAGAATAAAATGAAATAAGATTTTCGCTCTGGCTGGGTGGCTCAATTGGTTGGTGTTATCCCATACACCAAAAGGTTGTGAGTTCAATCCCCAGTCAGGGCACGTACAGGAGGCAACCAATCAATGTTTCTCTCTCACACAGATGTTCCTCTCTCTCTCTTCCTTCCTCTCCCCTAAAAATAAAATAAAATAAAATAAAATAAAATAAAATAAAATAAAAACGTATCTTCGGTTGAGGATTTTAAAAAAAACATTTAACTACACTTCCTTATTCAGAAAAAGGGTCCAATTAATATCTATTTCTGCCTGGGACAGGAATAAAGCATTATCATTAATCAAATATTCTGTCTTCTATGTTAATAGAAGAACACTTGTCAGTGCCAACCTTGTTTGTTTGAAATGCTTCTAACAAGAATGTACTTTTCTGCTAAATGACAAGATAGTATTAGGTAACCCGAATTTAAATTTTCAAGCACTTCAGTTGTTGCTGCAAAGGTATTGGTCATCAATGCCACCCAAAATATGGATATGGGTCCATCTTATCATAGTTTGCCTTTGAAAGAAAGCAGAACTCAGGAAAAATTCTACTTAGTTTCCATTAATTTAACTTCTATTGGCTTTATTTCAGGAAATGGTATATGAGTTTAATGATAAATAGAAAGGAGACTTAAAAAAGAAAAACTGACCAGCTACATCAAATAGTAAATTCATAGAGACAAAGTAAAATGGCAGTTGCTAGGGGTTGGAGGTAGAATGGGGAATTATTGCTAAATGGGTACAAAGTTCCACTTTTACAAGACGACTTCTGAAGATGGATGGTGGTGATGGCTGCCCCAACAGTGTGAATGTACACTGAACACTATACTTAAAAATGGTTAAGGTGGCAAATTTTATGTAAAATGTATTTTACCACAATTTTTAAAAAATTGTTATTTTTTAAAAAAACTAACCAGAATATACACATCCAACCAATTGTGTGTGGTCCCTTCGAATAGCTCATTTTAGGTAGTTACATGTTTTTTTCAACACTGTGACAAAAAGTAAAACATCTCTGAATCGCCCTAACCGGTTTGGCTCAGTGTATAGAGCGTTGCGTCGGCCTGCGGACTGAGGGGTCCCAGGTTCAATTCTGGTCAAGGGCATATACCTTGGTTGTGGGCACATCCCTGGTGGGGGTGTGCAGGAGGCAGCTGATCAGTGTTTCTTTCTCATTGATGTCTCTGACTCTCTTTCCCTCTCCCTTCCTCTCTATAAAAAAATCAATAAAATATATATTTTAAAAAATCTCTGAATCTCCACTGTGGAATGAAAGGCAGGTTTGTTTGGGTCTTTCATTGCTTTAAAATTCTCGATACTAGTAAATGTCTTTTGAGGCTAATATTTTTTTTCTTTAAAAAAAAGTATAGAACGGTTCACGAATTTGCATGTCATCATCTTTGCATAGGGGCCATGCTAATCTTCTCTGTAGCATTCCGATTTTAGTATAAGTGCTACCAAAGTGAGCATGAGGCTAATTCTTAATTTGGAAAAAGAAAAAGTTGCATTTTCAAAAGAAATAATTGCATCAAGTTAAAATTTTTTATGGAAGTCCACATGAGGTGTTAATTTGTGCATGGGCTTAGTAAACTGGCTCTGGACGAAACGCTAACAAAGGTGAGCCATCTCAGCAGGGAAGGCAACTAAATATAGGGGTGGGCAAGAGCAGGTTCAAGTGTGAATAGTACATTTTGGTCATTTTTCATGCCCTCCACTTTGCGGACCTCCACAGGAAGTTTTAAGTTTTTGACTAAATGTGCCAAAAATATGGTGTCGCTTTGTCTGTTCCCATCGTTATTTTTAGATACTGAGTTTAAGAAAGCTCACAGGTGCTCATCAGTGAACATCTCTGTTGCTGATGTCTATAAAAGCCAAAGGTTTTCACTGCCATTAAAAGGAATAATTTTCAAAATTGTAGAGGTGGTTCCCTTTTTAGAGCATGAACCACAAGTTATTTTCAAAGGAGTATGATTCATTTATCAAAGTTAAGCTGAGGAATGTCACTTGGTTTAGTACTTGGGTAAAACTGATCATTCAATGGATAAAATTTGTGGACTACTATCTCAGCTTAACCAGAATACAAGAACTGCCTTCCCCCAACTATTTTCCTTGATAATCCTGAACACGTTATTTAATCTTTAATAAATCACCACTAGTGCTCCTTCCAGCTTTAGGATTCTAAGGAAGGTGAAACTGGGTAGAGCAAAGAGCACGCCTGTGGAGTAGGACCACCTCGGTGGGAATCCACGTCTACTACTGACCAGCCATGCAAGCACCCCTGGTCCACATCTGTAAAATGGGATGATAATATCTCGCTCATTGGACCATTCTGAGGACTCAGTGAAATGAGAAGACACTCAACACGTGTAATTTCTCTCTTTCCCTCCTTTGCACGTGAAATGGGGCTACTATCAGTCCAAGCACGTAAAATAGAAATAAAAATTTAAAACACTTTCCAGACAGTGTTTCACGGAATGCACTGCTGAGGCATATAGTGCTGACTATTTTATTAAGTGCATGAAAGCAAGGTTACTACAAGGCCACACTCAACCAGACCTTGTGACACAGATCTAGCTCCTAAGACAGTCATGGCAAGTAACTTTCACAATTTATGTGAGACATGAAGACAGAGATGGCTCAGATAAGCAAAATGAACAGTGAACCCCTTGGCTTTTGAAGCACTGTTCAGTTTTCCACAATACTTTCCGGAAGTTTGGGTCCAATATTCATCAACAGGTCATATCACTGTCTCTATAAATTGGCTACACATATTGGAAACTTTTTGGCCAGAGAATCAAGAGATAAGTGACACTTTGCCATTTTAAAAATAAATAAGTAAATCCCACTACAATGTTTAAAACAGACAGAAATATTGCACAGCTTTGGGGAAATACAATCTAGCAAATAAGACCCAGTGCACTTAAAGGTTTCAACAACTTCATTATACAGCAGCTCCCCATCCCCTACCCACAGTTTTATTTTCCGCGGTTTCAGTTACCTGTGGTCAACCAGGGTCTGAAAATACTGAGTGGAAAATTTCAGTAATAAGCAATTCGTCTTTTTAGTTGTGTGCCATTCGGAGTAATGTGATGAGATCTGGCAGGGTTCTGCTCTCTCCCACCAGCGACATGAATCATCCCTTTGTCCAGCGGATCCACACTGTATATGCAACCCACCTACTAGTCACTGAGTAGCCAACTCATTTATCAGACTGACTGTAGTAGACTCGGAGTCCTTGTGTTTAAGTAAGCCTTATTTTACTTAATAATGGTCCCAAAGCCATTCATCTATTGTTATAATTATACATATATTGTTATACATATATCACAGGTATGTGTGTGTAGGTAAAAACACAGTGTATATGGAGTTCTTGGTACTCTCTGTGGTTTCAGGCATCAACTAGGGGTCTTGGAACACATCCTGAGGATAAACCGGGACTACTGTATTAGCATCCAAGTTAGTGGTGAATTCTCATTTTTTTTTAAATATATTGATTGTCAATTGTTGATGCAAGAAATAACCCAAAAAACTATTGCTCAGAAAACACCTTAATATAGCAAATATAATCAGACCTGAAAGTGTGTGTGTGTGTGTGTGTGACATGACATGGGACAGGGAAGCAATCTTTGGAGATTAGCTACTCAAATTAGATGCTTAAACAACATGACTATAGGTTGTCATCACATTACATGTGTTTGGCCAATCTTCTCTAGGTGATTCATTCTGGGAAAGAAACAACACCCTAAAGATCAGCAGACATAATTCTAGAGGAATTAAAGGATGATGAGGTTTTCCTCTTTGCTCAGGAGCAACAGGAATTCTAGAAGGTCATGCTTCACCAAAACAAGCGAAAAAGAAAAAGAAGGGAAGAGTCACTGAATAAATTTGCTCAAGAATTTACGTTAGCTACTTGTTCAGACATATGAGTCGGCTTCCACTGAAGTCCACAAAGGAGTTTAAGAGCAGCCCCTTTTGTCAGATTGCCGGGAAGAGGAATTAGTCACTTTAACACTGGATGTCCAAATCTTGGTGAGCTCTGGCTTTCTGTTTCTAAGTCAACAAACAGCACTGTACAATGTTGCACAGGCATCAGCCAGGAAGTGGTGGGTAACCCCAGACTCCTTCCTCTGTCACTCCTTCCGCAGCCATCACAGTGGGTCCTGTGCAGTGGGGGTTCCCTTCTAGTGATCTGCCATGCTGGGAGATATGCCCAGCCTAAGGGGGCAGGATTTTGCCATCCTAGACTGAGTCTATTGAGACATAGTTTAAATAGCTAGTTAGCCTCCATGACGGGAGGTCTTAAGGCAGAGGATTCAACTCCCCCATAGAACCATCTCCTCCTCAGAAATGTGTATTCTAGGATTTATTCTGCTAACACATTACTTCCCATTTGATGAGTATATAAAGCAGAGAAATGCACTTAGAGCCATAGCCAGAAAGGTCCCCAGGTGGGGACCTTCATGATGGCCACCAGCCTCTGTCCCCTTGATGGTAGGGCTGGGGCTGGGAGCTCAGAGGGTTGTGACATGTGTCAGTGAGCCCTGCAGTTGGCCTTACGGCAACTATTCAAACTGTGATTACTTTTTCCCCTTCAGTATGAAGTTCTGACCTAAACTGTGGTCATTCTGATCCAATCTGGCAGATTTTTCTCCCTCACGGCTGCATAAGAGAACAACCTCCTTTGGAAAGCTAGACTCGGGACAACCACAGCCATCTCCTTGAGGGCAGGGACCATGACTGTCCATTGTACGTGACTTTCCATTGTACTCGTAATTCAAATTCCACACTTTTGTCAACAGCTCTCTCTCTGAACATAGATCGTCCATTCTGCTGGGAAAAATCCATAGGCACCTCTTTAAAAACAACAACAACAAAACAGCTTTAGCCCAGTCCAGCCAGCATGGCTCAGTGGTTGAGCGTCGACCTATGAACCAGGAAGTCACGGTTCAATTCCTGGTCAGGGCATATACCAGGGTTGTGGGCTCAATCCCCAGTGTGGGGCATGTAGGAGGTAGCTGATCAATGATTCTCTCTCATCATTGATGTTTCTATCTCTCTCTCCCTCTCCCTTCCTCTCTAAAATAAATTTTTTTAAAAAACAGCTTTATGTAGATGTATTTTTTTATATATCAACTCAACGGTTTTTCATATATTTACAAAGAGTTGTGCAACCATCACCATAATCTACTTTATAATGGCAATGAAACTTCTCCAGTGGCCTGTGGACTATAAGCTCTAGGCTGACCAACAAGTAAACAAATAAAACAAGTACTGATTATGATAGAAAGAAATGCAGAGACAAAGAATAATGGGGAAAAATTATTTTAGATGAAGCGGTCAGGAAAAACGTCCCTGAGGAGGCGACATTTCCACTTATATACCCTCAAGTTTTCTGTAAACTTTCAAATGGTGTGGTTCTTTTTAAAGAATATTTTATTGATTTTCAGAGAGAGAGACATCAATGTGAGAGCACAACATGGACCAAATGCCACGCCCCTACCAGGGATTTGAGCTGCGACGCAGGCATGCCCTGACCAGGATTCAACCTGGCAACCTTGTAGTACATGGGATAACATCCAACCAACTAATCCACCCCAGCCAGGGCTAACCTTTCAAGTTTTCACACATGACAGCAGCTGGGCCTGAGAGCCTGAGAGGATCAGATGCAGGGCCATCATATTGCCCTATTTCCATTGGGTTCCATAGAAATGGTGCCCCACAGGTGTGCACCCCTGAGACTCTGTTTATATGAATTGTTTGTAAGTTTCTGTAAGTTGGAGGATGTGTGGTCTGAAAAACCAAGCTTCCAAGATAATTTTTTCAAATAACTTTACATTTTCCAGATATGATTTGTTTTCCTGTTTTAATACTTATAATACACTTGGAATTTATCTGCCATGTGGCCTACAAAAAAAATCTCCACTGGGGAATACCACAAAATTCCTGACTTCAAGCATGAGCCAGGGAGGCCAGGCAGTTAGCAGACTGCAATCTGAAATTCTCTTTTTCTCTCCCAGGGCTCTGAATTTGCTCAAGACATGTAAAACCTTCCCGACTTCTTACTACAAATCAGCTGTTTCTACACCGTATCTGTCTTTTTCTCTGAACAGAGGCAGAAGTGTTCATGGTTTTCAAAAAGGTTTTCAGTTATTTGACCAGACAGACCTCCAGGCAACAGAAAGCAGGCGCTCTCTCTCAGGTGGCTAAAGCAATGAACCTCAACGGATTTTTCCAGTAATCACTGCCCCTGAAAAACACATTTACTGCCTGTCACTGTGCACACACTTTTAAATTTAAAACAACTTTGTGAACACACACACACACACACACACACACACACTTTCCTAAATGACACCTTACAGAGGTTGGAAGCTGAAAACATCATTTTTAAAAACTGCTTACAAAAAAAATAGTATTCTCCATTCACCTGAAATGAGAGCCTTTCTGAAATGAAGATGCCTCACTTTTCTCTCAATATCAATACTACTCAATTAACCAGACAGGGTTTCTAAACTGATTTCTAAGAGCTATAGGGACTCACTCGATGCCTTTTTAAATGAAAAGCAAAAATTAATTACCACCCTCTTTTAAGTAGGGTTTTGGTAATAGCAGTGTGCATTTTTTCCAAGGCCCAGAATCTGTTTCACGTGAAGGGCATTCACACTCAAATCACAGGGAAAATGCAGGGCCCTTCACACACAAAGTCCATTTCACTGACCGGCCAGGAGGATGGCATCTGCTCCTTGTTGTCTGCTCCATTAGTGGTGAAAGGTTTGCACTTATCCATTAACCCGCTCCTCTCCCCAGGTACCCTCATGACCACAAAGGGAGCTTTGCAAGATAGCTGGGCAGCATGAGGGACATTGTTCCCTGGCTGTGGAACAAGCAAGAGAAGCTACCAGGATGGCCCAGAAATCAAACTCATGACCCTGGCATTGGTTCCTCCCCATAATCTAAGGCGGGGGTAGAGGTGGATATCACAATAGTGCTCATTCTTTTTTGCTGTTGTCATTTATTTTTTAGTTTTTTGTTTTTCTTTTTTTATTTCTGCTTTTCTTCTTAAAAAATCAATAACGCTCATTCTTAAAACACACTTGCAAAATTACAATTATGAGGAATCCTGGGGAAGGTCTATAAGATTAACCCAAGGAGCCTTTATACTTAGGGGTATCACTTTATACCAAAAACAAACTGTCAATGCTGATGTCAAACTTAAAATCTCTTTCCTTAAAAAAGTCCTGCCCCAAAGCCCACAAAATGTTTTATTAACCCTGGCATTTTGGCACCTCCATTTAGGTCATCCCAGAGATGGCACCACCCTGATCCCAAATCTGTTCTCAGAAAAGTCTCTGGGGACCCGGGGAGCCTGGATAAAGTGCACTCGCTCCCTGCCAGGGTGAAGAACAAGATAATATACTGTATTTTTAAAAGTTGTTTTTCTGTTCTTTTTTTCCTTCCTTTTTTGGAAGGAAGAAGAATGTTCCTACCTTTCATTGTGCACCAAATCCCTAAAGACCACAAATAAATCCCTAAAAGTACACATATTAATGATAATGCAATCAGGACAGGAACTGTTAAACACCAGAGCAAGCAATGAAAACGAAAGGATTCCTGCCTTAGATTTTATTAGGATGTGCTTAGCTCTAGGAAAATGCTTATCTTGCTGCTAAGCACCTATCAGGGAGGGGTGATCTTCAGACTGTGCCCCAAATGTCATGAAGATGACATTTGGAATTAGGATGCTGGGACCAATAGAAGCACCCAAGGGTTTTCTTGGGGAGGGAGGCATCTTGAATGCCACCATAACCTCTATGGAGCCACATATCCAAAAGCCACCCCAAATAAGCGTACAATCTAAGGAAAACCAGTGGGCTTGTTATACAAAAGTAGCTTTAAATGGTGCTCCCCTGGACACCTCTGGGCAGCTGACCACCCTTAAACATCCCCTAAGTACACACGGTCAAATTCTCTAACCCACTTCCAACTAAACACTATACCTGTTTTGCATATCATGCTTAGAGATAATATTTCCTTCCAACAAGGAAGCCCAGAGGAGAGAAACGGCAGAACCCCTATCCTACAGTAAAACAACTTTGCACCAGAAATCAGAAGACCTGGGTTCTGGCCTAGACCCTGCCCTTAGCTATGAAATGGGCAACTAACTGAACCTTCTACAACTCTATTCTCTACAAAGCAAAATGGTTCAACTATAGGTCATCTCTCATAGCCCTTCCAAATTTAAAATTCCAGAATCTACATCGCCAGCTGTTTCAAACGAAAACAAGGACAACTACCTCTTTATGACCTATCAGGGAGGGGTGATCTTCAGACTGTGCCCCAAATGTCAGCCCCAGGGCCCTTTGCTAAGCAGAACTTTCCAAAGGGCTTATATTTAGTTCAGAAACTGACGTTGAACATAAATGAGGAGGTTATTCCAATGACTTTTTTTAATTAAATTAATCCATGGGATGTTACTTCTTATAATTCATTATTCTGAAATTAATGTCTAAATCAGAACAAAACACCAACACTGTCTAGACTGTAGTTCAGCTCTCTTCTCTTTATTTCCCAGAGCTGTTCTTTCCTGGAACACCATGGGACATTTTGTAAGGCTAGAGAAATAGTAGAAACAGTACTCTCTTGAACAATTCAAGAGATTTTGATTTTTTCATTTAGTTGGTAGTGCGGACTTTATCGGTTATCAAGAAAAGTGTTTTGCTTTTGCTGGAGTAAATATGAGTGACAGGCAAAGAGCAGAATAAGGAAAAACAAACAATGTGTTTTTTTTTAACGTGGCTCTGGTTCTGTCTTGGCTGTTAACTAGTTGTGCGGCTTGGTGTACATTACTAAATCATTCTGAATCTCAGTTCACTCATCTGCAAAATGTAGATAACAACGCACCCGTCCCCTTTACCCTCCCCTCCCCCAGTAAGGCGTTAAATGGATACTGCGGGGGGGGGGGGGGGGGGCACGAAATTAGAAAATGACTCTCCAAGACAAAGCATTTGCCTCATTTTTAAAAATATGGACACTGCTACTCATGTGAACTGTGGTGGTTAAACAGAAATACGTCCCAGAAGTCCTATAGGTCCATGAATCTGGCCTAAAGCAATTCAAGAGCTGAAACAAAAGTTAGGTACGCCCTGGCCGGGTTGGCCCAGTGGATAGAGTGTCGGCCTACGGACTGAAGGGTCCAGGTTCGATTCCGGTCGAGGGCATGTACCTTGGTTGCGGGCACATCCCCAGTGGGAGGTGCGCAGGAGGCAGCAGATCGATGTTTCTCTCTCATCGATGTTTCTGGCTCTCTGTCCCTCTCCCTTCCTCTCTGTTAAAAAAATCAATAAAATATATATATATTTTTTAAAAGTTAGGTAGGTTCCAAAGGTGATAACTGTCTTCGTTGAAGACATTGAGTTGCTGCCCAATATTCAATGTTCAAGTTGGTAGAGCATAGTGCCCTGTAACTGTGGGGTTTACTACCAAACTCTAGGGGTCTAATCTCTGACAAGATGGGCCTAGCCTCCCCATCCATCATCTGATTTGGTGCGCCTGAATCCTTAGTTTGAAACCTCTATCCATCTAAAATGTCCCCCTGCTTCTCTAACAAAGTAGAAACCTACTTCAGAATATGGCCTTACAGAAACTGAATTATGCTCTAGTCCAAATGAATTATATATTAAGTTATAATTATACATGGTATTACAAGTAGAATCTGATTTAATTTGCCAATTAAGGAAGGAAGGGCCTCCATCTATACCACTCAAATGTGATTTCTTTATAGGGAGGTGGTGGGTATTTAAGTCCAAAAACAAACAGTGGGGCAAGGAGCTGTGCCTGCCTGTTCAAGAAAGCCTGAGAAGAACCAACCAGAATAAAGAGATTTTGCAGGTAATAGAGAATATTCTAGAACTGGTTATTTTCTTGACTATCACCTGTATTTTGGGAGCATTTCATGCAGTACTAACATGGGCCCCTAGAGTCCAAATTCTGATCAATAAATAAAGTCATTAGGAGGAGATTTAGAAGAAGTAAACACCCCCCCAAGCTGAACCTCCTGCTCCCGCTGCCCACCCATAGATTGAGATCTCACCTTTTCTAGAAATACTGGAGTTTCATTCGTTTGCCTCCCTCACTCTCCAGAGAACTATGTGTTGCTTCACCACTTTATTTACACAGTCAGGATGCACGCCCCAAAACTCCCCACATGGTCTCCATCCTTCAAGATCTTGCTCAAAAGCTATCTCCTCAAATACCAACAAACTGCAACGTTCCACTGATCATTCGGGTGCAGACTGATCTCTCTCTCTGGCAGCCAGCGTCCCCAGGATGCGTTTTGTAAACTCAGAGCTACTTTGATCTTGCCTTGCCTGGTAAGTGAGTCTTCCCTTAACACTTGCTCCCTACGACAAATGAAGGCAGACCCTTGGGAGCACAGCCACGTTTTGGGTTAATTATCTTTTTCTATCCCAACGTAACTAGTCCCTTCCACAAAATAGTGGCTCAGTAACGCTTGATAGATATAAATTAAGGGCACTATATTTAAATATAAATACGGTTGGGGTCGCTGATTTCGTTTGTGTTGCCATACCAAACCACACCAGTGAGTTTCAAATTGCCTTGACGGGCTTCAAGCTCCCTCGCTGTCCCCAGGGCAGGCGCTAAGCAACTGTGAGATCACCAAAAAGGTCGGGAGCATAGGGGAAAAAAGGGAAGCTGGGGCCCGAATAATTCTGAGTCATCATTTCTTGAAGGCGAACCTGAGCAGCGTGGACGACGACCCCAGCCGCTCACCCGCACTGCCGGGACCCAAACCCGGCCGGACGCGCACCCACGTGCTGGAGCGCCCTCCTGTGGCCGTGCCGCAGCACCCGCCACGCGCGGCTCGCTCGCAGACCACGCTCCCTGCGGCTGAAGAAACAAGAGACGCAGAAAGTTTCCGAGCCAGGCGGTTTGCGAAAGGTCGAAGCCAGGTCAAGGAGCCTGGTTGCGAGGGTGTGGCGGGAGCGGCGCCCGGGAGGGCGGCCACCGCAAGATGTCTGGACCCGGACGGACCCCCCACCCTCAAAGAGCTCCGAGGTGTCCCCCAGCAGGGCTTGGGGCTTCTTCCCTAACCTGGACCTTTCATCAAAGGGCGGGAGGGGAGTCTGAGCCCATGCCAGAATGGGATGACCCCCCCACACACACACCCAGTTTACCAGCGCGCGCGTGCGGTTGTTGGGTGTGCTTTATTCATTTTCTTAATTGGAGAAAGGGGGCGCACCGACTTCCTTTGGCGCATTCTGATCCCCAGGAATGTGGATCTAGGTGCCCCTAGAAGGGCCCACCTGGAGCCCACCGCCCCACCCAAGGCCGCCCTCCCCCGCTGCGGTGACAAGTGGAAACAGCAATTCCCCTTCCTCCCTCCCCTCCAGCCTTCTGGTTTGGGAGGTAATGTTCCACCAGGTTTCCTTGCCGCCCGTGGTGGACTCGACGGCCGCGGGGTACACGGCGTCCCGGGGCGGGGGGGGGGGGGGGAGCGCGGAGATGTGGGGGGGAGGCCGGGAGCGGGCGAGGCAAGGCCGGGCGCGGCGCTTACCTCGTCCACGGTGAGCGGCATGCAGATCCGGTACTCCTTGAGCAGCATGGTCCTGCCGGCCGTGGACCACCGGAGCAGGAAGCGGGGGGCGGCCCCCAGAACAACAAGGCTGCCGCCCAGGCGCAGGGCAGGGAGCCCGGAGCCCCGCGCTCGGAGCCGGCCGGAGAAACAGACCCGGCAGTGCACTCAGCTCCTGGCTTCCTCCTCTCCACCCAAGAGCATGTCAAGGTTTGGGTCCGGGTGTTCGTAGCTCCCCCGCCCCCTTCCTCGCCGAGGTCGGTTCTCCCGGAACGCGGTGTTGCAAAGTCCTCGGGAGGGAGGGAGCCCCGCTGGAAACCACTCGGATCCGCAGCTCAAGGCGGTAGGAGCGGCCGTCAGATCAGGACATGCCCGGTGGCGGCGAGGGAGGGGGGAAAAAGAGAAATTTCCAAAAATTAAAACGAATGCACAAAAGTCACCCGCTGGATACGCCTTTGAAACCAGACGTGAACCTAGCGACCCCCTTCTCCGGCCGTTCTGCCCAATGCTAATTCACCAGAAACTCATTGCAGGAATTCATCAGGAGATGCTGACTTTCCAGACAAAGGCTCGATGGGCTCCTCTCCCCGGGCGGTAAACAAGATTTCCTGCTCTTTTGAGGGCCGGTCCCCGAGGCGCTCTGGAGCTCGCTGGGGTAGAAAAGGGAAGCCGCCGCCGCTGGGCTCAGCCGGGCTGAGGCCCGGGGTTCCTCCAACCTCGGCTCGCGCTGCGAGAGGCGGGCGAGAGCAAGCTGGCGCCTTCCGCACGCGTCCCCTCCCCCGAGTCCCCCGGCTCCCCGAGCGCCGTGCGTGCCCGCGAGTTTGCAGCCACCTCTCCAGAGCCGGAGAGTCCGCGCAGAGCTGCAGTGTGCCTCGGGCCCGGGAGGTGGGTGCGGGAGGAGCCAGAGCCAGCAAGGCTGACATCAGCAGCGGCCGCGGCGGGGAGCCCCATCCGGCCAATGGGGATATGGCAAAGAATGTGGAGGATTTAAACAAAACAGCATGTCTCTCCCAGGCTGCTGCCAGACAACCGGGCTGCCCCGGAGCCCGGCCCAGCCGGCGCTGGGGAAGATCACAAAAGGGGGCTTCCCTAGACTCCTTTACCCTTTGAATCTCTTCTCCAATGTGCCCTGCGTGCCACAGTGCTCGTCCAGCCACTCTGGGAAACTAATGGTTCCAAGGAACAGAAGTGCTCTTTGACCTTTGGCAAAGGTCTTGACAAATACCCACCACAAATATTTTCACTTTGGTCAAGTACGCAAGTCCAGTGCTGGCGAGGCCATGGGATTTGAGAGCATGAGAACAAACCCTTGCCTGGTTTCCTAACTGGTTTCAGAAAAGGAATCCTGGGAAACTGGGGAGTGCAACAGTATAAAGGAAAGTGAAGTACAAACACAAAGACACAAGTAGAGAAAAGATGATAGGGACGCGGCCTTTTACCTCTCCTGCCCTGCTCTGGAGTCTGCCTGCAGACTTCCAGAGCAGCAAGAATAGGTTTCGTGTCAGCACTCCTAAGTTCAAAAAGTCACAGTGAAATGTCAATGAAAATGCCTGGAGTGTTGGTATTTCGTCCATATTAAACAGATCCCTCATTTTAACCACAAGAGGCACATTCTTCAGTCACTCAGGAAGCTAGCTGCATGTAACTGCTGAAGTCTGTTTTTCATTTGTCTGGTATTTTTAAGCTTGTTTTGCTGAAGAGTTGCAGGATGAAAAATGCATTAGTTGCCTCTATGCAGAATAACCTGCATCATCTTTTCTCTGAAAAATATTCATGATCTAAAGTCCTGCAGCTACTCATGGAGCTTGGGTGGCGATACAGATGGCCTCAATATTATAGTATTTTAAATTATAATGAATAATTATCTGGTATAACAATGGTGGGCGGTGGCAAAAATCATCCAGATGGCTGGAGAGAATTTATAACTGTGTGAACATGATGCAAAGCTTGATAGAAAAATGACACCCTAAATCCAGCTTGTATTTTAGTAAAACCATTTTTCTAGATAAATGTTTTCCAAGAGTTGGCTCAGAAATATTCATAGCAACTAATTAAAGCTAAACCCAATTCCTCGAGGTGGAAAATCTAAATCTGACACTGTAGTGTTGAATAATAACACATTGAAAGCCTGTGATACAGAAAGAAGCTCAAGCTGTTTTTCTTTTTTCTACTTCTGACTTGAAAACAAGTGTAGTGGCTTTGCTTCTGGCACCTACTAATCTACCAGAGGCAGTAAGAAAACATAAGGCTAGCCACACAGACACAGGACATCAGAATATGTGGGTGTATTCCTGACTTCCTAGATGTTTCCTGACATTGATTCTGTAACTAAGTATTTTACAGATGAATATTGTGGTTGAGGAACTACTTTTCTGAATATTCCAAACTGCAAATCAGATGACTATGCCTTTCCCCTTACCCTTCTTATAAGCTTTCTCCACTGAACTCTTCCTTTTCATCCAGCCCATCCACATGCCTGGTCCCATTAATCTTGTTCAAACACAACTTTGAATCCAGTGATTCTCTATGGCCTATTGAGCAAGTTCAATTCCTTGGCAGGAGGATCTGAATCTACCTTTCCCACAATAGCCAGTCACACTTGCCCTGAGACAAATCTATTACCTAGAGAGGCCTCCACTTCGCTTTGATTTTTCTGTTACTGCCATTGCCTTCATAGAGAATCCCGCTCCCCTCCCCCCTCCACCACCTCCTACACACACACACACACACACCACTTTTCAGCGGGCCATTGACAATCTGTTTTTGGAAAGTGATTCTGATGATAACATGTTGGATGGGTAGGATCAAAGGATACTAGAGGCAAGTTATTACATTATTCTAATACCATAGGAGAGATATGGGAAGGACCTGAAATGAGGATGAATTTAAAAGATTTGGTTTGGCTCAGTGGATAGATTGTCAGCCTGCGGACTGAAGGGTCCAGGGTTCGATTCCAGTCGAGGGCACATGCCGGGATTGCAGGCTCAATCCCCAGTAGGGGGTGTGCAAGAGGCAGCCAATCAATGATTCTCTCTCATCATTGCTGTTTCTATCTCTCTCTTCCTCTCTGAATTCAATTTAAAAATATTTTAAAAAAATATTTGGAAAGGACTTGAAGATGGATTGGTTTTCACTACAACAGCACTTGGGGGAAGGGAGGGCAAAGAGAGAGCTTATTCATTCATAACATAGTTACACAAAGGGAGGAGAGCGCCATCTACTGGCCAAGATACATTTTAACATGTTTTAAGTCCCTTTAGTCATCAAGTCTAGCAAGGAGAATTTTCTTTCTTTTCAACGAATGGAGTCCCCACACATCTATTTCCAAAGAGCCTTAAAGGTGTTGCAATCATCATTGTGGATGGTATAAAGTTCTATAAAAAACATATAATCTCATACAATCTATAGCTAATGATGATCACATATTAAAAAATAGGGGTGGGCACAAAGGGCAAAAAAGAAGAATGAAGAGTAAAGTTACCAGAGAGAATAATATGACCAAAAGGAAAAGAGTATTAGCCCAAGCACATCTGTGATGCATTTATTCTCAGGTGAAGGATGACATATGAAGGCAGGGGCTGGAGATGGAAGTAGGTACACAATCATTTCAAGACACTGATGCCCCCCACTCAATTGAAACCTCTTCTCAGTTTGTGAGAAAACTATAAGGTCCTGCCCACCTCTGTAAGTAGCATTGGAAAGAAGAATGTACCGATAGTCTGTATGACTATTCAAGTCATGTTTATTCCTGGTATTTCTTAAGTAAAATAAATGGTTCTTCCGGTTTCCTCTTTCCTACTCATTATACCAGTACTTAAGGTCCATTGAAAGTCCTGTCCCCTACACAAAGCCATTTTAGATAACTCTCTATCTTTCTAGACAATCCAAAACACTTATTTGAACTGTTTTTTTATTATTATTTCAGAGAGGAAGGGAGAGAGAGAAACATCAATGATGAGAGAGTACCACTGATCGGCTGCTTCCTGTATGCCCCACACTGGGGACCTAGCCTACAACCCGGGCATGCACCTCCACCAGGAATCAGGAATTGAACTGCGACCTCCTGGTTCATAGGTCGACGCTCAACTACTGCACCATGCTAGCTGGGTTGCATGGCCTTTATATATAAATTGTCTTATACAGTAGTGACTTTTATATATAAAACTAGAGGCCCAGTGCACGAATTCATGCACGGGTGGGGTCCCCCAGCCTGGCAGCCATCAGGGCCGATTAGGGCGGCTGGCCGGTGGGGGGGATCCTGGGAGGCTGGCTGGCCAGGGGGAAGGACTGAGAGAGGTTGGCTGGCTGCGAGAGGTTGGCTATGGGAGCACACTGACCACCAGGGGGCAGCTCCTGCATTGAGCGTCTGCCCCTGGTGGTCAGTGTGTGCCATAGTGGCCGGTCGACCAGTTGTTTGGTCATTCGGTGGCTTAGGCTTTTATATATATATATATCATATACAGTACTGTGTTTCATCTGTTATCCAACATGATGGTAAGCTTCCAGAGGAGATGGGCCCGGGCCTATCTATGTCATCTGGAAAATGTAGCCTTGTGAGAGGGATACTATAAGTACCCAATAAATGTATATTGGATGTATACATTTATTAGTTTAGGGTTCTCAACCTCAGCACGACTGACATTTGATGACAGATAATTCTTTCTTGTGGAAGTCATTACAGGATTTTTAGCATCCCTGGTCTTTACCCACTAAATATGTAGCAACTCTTCCCTCACACACACATACATATACAGATACACAATGCCCAAAACAGTGCTGAGTATGGAGGGGGCTCTCCTGCAATGAAGAACCACTGTATTAGTGTAACATTCATTAACCTCATCTAAATGTTTAGCTACTCCAAGAAGAAGCTTTTGGAGAGACTGACTTTCAACTAGTCAAAATTAGGGTTGAGAAAAGGAATAAAACAAAACTGCTACATCACAGTGATGTAAAGATGTCACTTTGTCATTCCCATGCTCTGCATTAATATGACCAAAATACCCCTTGATAAAGGACTTGACCTTAACTTTGATTACTTGGTTAAAGTAATGTCTGCCAAGTTTTCCATTGTACAGTTACCATTTTTCCCTTTCCATACTTCATGCTTCAGAAGTGAGTCATTAAGTGCAGCCCACACTCAAGGGAGCTCCATCTCTCTGAGGGAAGAGAATCTACATATTCAATATGGAATTCTGCAAGATTTGTCCCTCCTCCTTCATTTATTTATTCAATTATTTAGTTATATTAGTGTGGACTTGTGCATATTTATTTTATACTTGAGGAATAAGTCTACATTACATTAACTTTGTTGCTCAGATTGCTCCAACTTTGGCCATTGGTAGTTCCTGCTGTTTGGTACCTGTGTCCTTTCTTTTTAAAAAAAAATATATTTTTTTATTGATTTCAGAGAGGAAGAGAAAGGGAGAAGAGATAGAAACATCAATGATAAGAATCATTGATTAGTTACCTCCTGCACACCCCCTACTGGGGACCAAGCCTGCACCCAGGCATGTGCCCTTGACCAGAATTGAACCTGGGACCCTTCAGTCCACAGGCCAAAGCTCTATCCACTGAGCCAAACCAGCTAGGGCTCCTGTGTCCTTTTGACATGCTCCCCTTTTTAAGGGCAACTTTTGAAGATCAAGTGTTACCTTTGCAATTAATTTTGTTGCATTAAAGATTGTTTAATTCCAGCAAAGTTTATGTCTATGCATGCCTCCGTGTGTGTTTTTAACAAGGTCAGAAAACCTGTATGTCTGACCTTGTTAGGTACTAAGCAAATGTTAAATTCATTCTTAACAAAACAACACAAAGCAAGTCCCAAGGCAATTTTTGTGTGTAGACCCGTATACCAGGCTTCTATTAAATACAGAGAATGCCTTTGATGTGTAATTGCTTGTGCTGTGCAGTAAATGCTCATAAAATAAAAATTAATTGACAATGATGTAGTACAGAATGCTTCGCAGAAAATAAAAACCTAGAGGTCCTGTGGCCAAAGTTATAGTTTTGGCTTTTTTAAAATAAATAAGCTAATCATAAATGTATCAAAGTTTTACTTTCTATTGCATTACCTATTTTTACAGAAATTGGCAAAACATTGGAATGTTTTGAGATGAATTATAAGATTATAGGTAACCTATACTCACTTGAGAGAAATTTTAGTGATAAAAGAAAACATTGCCCTTGATCCTGAGTGTCCTTTAAGAGGAGGCAACTGTGCAACCATAATTTATTATAGTTCTTTTATGTCAAAGCATATTTAACCTAGTATCATCAAATGATGTCGATACATCTGGAAAGAGTATTCCTTACTTATGCCACAGAGATGTCATGTAATTTGACTTTTGGTGAAACATTTTAAAAGTTACCAGAGAGGCCCTAACTGGTTTGGCTCAGTGGATAGAGCATCCGTCGGCCTTCGGACTGAAAGGTCCCAGGTTCGATTCCAGTCAAGGACATGTACCTTGGTTGCGGGCACATCCTCAGTGGGGAGTGTGCAGGGGGAGGCTGATCGATGTTTCTCTCTCATCGATGTTTCTAACTCTCTATCCCTCTCCCTTCCTCTCTGTAAAAAATCAATAAAATGTATATATTTTTAAAAAGTTACTAGAGCCCTGACTGGTTTGGCTCAGTGGATAGGGCATTGGCCTGCGGACTGAGGGGTCCCAGGTTCGATTCCAGTCAAGGGCATGTACCTTAGTTGTGGGCACATCCCCAGTGGGGGGTGGTGTGCAGGAGGCAGCTGATCAGTGTTTCTCTCTCATCGATCCTTCTAACTCTCTCTCCCTTCCTCTCTATAAAAAATCAATAAAATATATATATTTTTAAAAGTTACCAGAGAGAAAATAAGGGAATAATGTTTGCTTATTAAGTGTATGTAATCATTTATATCAGAACTCCACTTTAAATATTGCTTAGATGACCCTGGTAGCTCAGTTGGTTAAAGCCTCATCCTGACACACCAAGGTTGGGTTCAAGGCACATACAAGAATCAACCAATGAATACATAAATAAGTGGAACAACAAATCAATGTTTCTCACCTTTCTTCTCTCTCTAAAACAATAAAAAATAAAAATCAATACATAAAAAGTGCTTAGGTGACTGCATTTAGGCTGAACAATGGCCCCCAAAGATATCAGATCCTACACCCTAAAACCTGAAAATATCACCTTATTGGAAAAAGGGTGTGATTACATTAAGGATCTAAAATAAGTAGATTATCCTGGATTATCTGGGTGGGCCCTAAATACAATCACAGGTGTCTCTATAAGAGAAAGGTAGAGGAAAATTTGACACACATAGAAGAGAAGGCAATGAGACGAGGAAGGCAGAGATGAAATTAGAGTGATGAGGCCACAGACCAAGGAATGCCTGCCCACAGCCACCAGAAACTGAAAGAGGCAAGGATGGAAGGTCCCCTAGAGCAGTGGTCAGCAAATTGTGGCTCGTGAGCCACATGCGGCTCTTTGGCCCCTTGAGTGTGGCTCTTCCACAAAATACCACGGCCTGGCCAAGTCTATTTTGAAGAAGTGGCGTTAGAAGAAGTTTAAGTTTAAAAAATTTGACTCTCAGAAGAAATTTCAATCGTTGTACTGTTGATATTTGGCTCTGCCGACCACTGCCTAGAGCCTCCAGAGGAAGCATGGCCCTGCCATACCTTGATTTTGTCCAGTGATACTGACTTCTGGGCTCTAGATCATGAAAGAATCAATTTTTGTTGTTTTAAGCCACTAAGTTTGTGGTTGTTATAGCAGCGAGAACAAATGAATAGAACATTTTAGTTAATGACTTTGTTTACTTGATATAATTGTACTTGACATGAAGAAATTCTACACAGGACCAAGAGATTTACTCAAAAGATAAAATACACTATATTTTTCTTTGCAAAATGATTCGCAACAAACTTGAAAATACCAATACCACTGCGTTTAAAATCGGCAATTTACAAAAACAAATATTCTACACACACGTCAGGAACATTTCTGTAACGCAAATCCTGTGGCTCTACATACCATCAATATGCTAAGGACTCCTAACTTCAAATCTGTAGCCCAAATGACTCCCCTTAATTTGACACATGTCTATCCACTTGCCTTCTCAGCATTGTCACTTGGATATCCAACAGGCACCTCAAACGTAAGATATTCAAAGCTGGGCTGCTGCCCTTTTCCCCTGGCTTGCACATCCCTAATCAGTGCCATTAGGTAAATGGCAGTTCCATCTTCCCAGACAGGCAGGTCAAAAATCTTGATAACATGTTTGCCCCTTCTCCCCTCACATCCAAGCAAATCCTATCTTGACTCTATCTTCAGATTATATCCAGCATCTAGCCACTTCTTCTGCCTCCACCCTAGTCCAAGCCACCATCATTTTTCTCTTGGATCATCAGAGTAACCTCCCAACTAGTCTCCAGCTTCTGCCCAACCTAGTCACCACACAACAGCTGGAGTGATTCTTTTTTTTTTTTTTTCATTGATTTTTTTACAGAGAGGAAGGGGGAGGGATAGAGAGTTAGAAACATCGATCAGCCGCCTCCTGCACAACCCCCACTGGGGATGTGCCCACAACCAAGGTACATGCCCTTGACTGGAACCGAACCCAGGACCCTTCAGTCTGCAGGCTGACGCTCTATCCACTGAGCCAAACCGGTTAGGGCTGGAGTGATTCTTTTACTAGGTAAATCAGCTCATGTCACTCCTTTGCCCCAAAGCCCCACAGGCTTACCATTTTACTCAGATTAAAACCCAATGCCTTATAATGGCCAAATTGCCCTAAACCTCTTATCCTACAACTCAAAGTCTCACTCATGCTGGTCTTCAAACAGATCTGATTTCTCTCATCCCCGGGTTCTTGCTCCTGTCTCTCTCTGCCTGTAATCCTCATCCCCCAGCTATGCAGGACTCCCTTACTTACTTGAGGTGTGGCTCATTAGTGATGCCTTCACTGACCACCTCCCAAACACTATTCCCCCCAGTACACATTTATACTTGTCTGTCTTCCCCCATTAGAATGTTCACTTCACAAAGGCAGGAATTTTGGGTTAGCTATGTGCACGGACTATAAGCTGAACATGCCAGAAATGCCAAATCTGACAAAAAAAATATACCACAAGTAGTAATCCTATATAATAAAAGGGTAATATGCAAATCGACTGAACAGTGGAACAACCGGTCGCTATGATGCACACTGACCACCAGGGGGCAGACACTCAATGCAGAGAGCCCTGAGTCGGGCTCACGGTTAGCAAGCACAGCGGTGGTGGTGGCAGTGCTAAGGATGTCTGACGGCTTAGGCCAGCTCCCCGAGGGCTCCTGGACTGCAAGAGGACACAGGCTGGGCTGAGGGACCCTCACTCCCGCCAGTGCATGAATTTTCGTGCAGCGGGCCTCTAGTTAATATATATAGGCACATTATTTTCAAGTTATTATCATAATATACATTACCACTCTTCTTTCTGAATAAACTTTTTCCATCAGTATTTCATCCTATCTTTTATTTTTTTAAATATTTTTAATTTATTTATGGATTTATTTTTTAGAGAGAGAGAGAAAGGAAGGGAGAGGTATAGAGAGAAACATGGATGAGAGAGAAACATCATTGAACGGCTGCCTCGTACACGCCTCCCATAGGGGATTGAGCCGGCAACCCAGGCATGTGCCCTAACTGGGAATCAAACCAGTGGCCTCTTGGTACCTGGCTTGACACTCAACTGCTGAGCTGCACCTGCTGGGCTCATCCTACCTTTTAGATTCCTTATTCTTCCACTGCCAATTTTTCTCTTCTGAAACCAAAGTCTTTCTAACAAAGTCACAGATTTAATCTCAGACTAATCCAAATAAAGGATTTATAAAGAGCCTGTCTCTACTACGATGCCCTTATCTATTTTCTCTACCCACTGGTCAGACTTTACTAAGTTCCTTCTTTATTTATTTCTCTTTAATGTTTTGTTTTCCTTTGCAAGCTATCCCTCACATTGCCATTTGCTTTCATTTTTGTTGTTGTTGTTGTGGTTACCTCCAAGTTTAGGACGATAGGTCTTCAGTTTTGTGTGGGAGTCAACTAGAATTTTCTCTACCTACTAGAGGCCCGATGCACGAAAATTCGTGCAAGAATAGGCCTTCCTTCCTCTGACTGCTGGCACCGGCTTCCCTCCAGCACCCAGGACCTGGGCTTCCCTCCTCCAGCTGCTGGCAGGTACTCAGGACCAAGGCTGCTTCCTTCTGCCCCCACTTGGTCAAGAAGGACGTCCGGAATGACGTCTGGTCTAATTAGCATATTACCCTTTTATTATTATAGATTTGCCTCTTTTTTTTTTTTTTCCATCCCCTATTTCTTTTTTTTTTTCTTAATTAAATCTTTATTGTTCAGATTATTACAGGTGTTCCACTTTTTTTTCCCCCATAGCTCCCCTCCACCTGATTCCCCACCCCACCCCATGCCCTAACCCCCCGCCACTGTCTTCATCCATAGGAGTAAGATTTTTGTCCAATCTCTTCCCGCACCCCTCACACTTGCTTCCCCTGAGAATCGTCAGTCCACTCCCTTTCTATGTCCCTGATTCTATTATATTCACCAGTCCATTCTGTTCTTCAGATTTTTTATTCACTTGATTTTTAGATTCACTTGTTGGTAGGTATGTATTTGATGTCATTTTGTTGTTCATAATTTTTATCTTTACCTTTTTCTTCTTCTTCTTCTTCTTAAAGAATACCCTTCAGCATTTCATGTAATCCTGGTTTGGTGGCGATGAACTCCTTTAGCTTTTTCTTGTCTGTGAAGCTCTTTATCTGACCTTCAACTCTGAATGATAGTTTTGCTGGGTAGAGTAATCTTGGTTGTAGGTTCTTGCTGTTCATCACTTTGAATATTTCTTGCCACTCCCTTCTGGCCTGCATAGTTTCTGCCGAGAAATCAGCTGACAGTCGTATGGGTACTCCCTTGTAGGTAATTAACTGTTTTTCTCTTGCTGCTTTTAATATTCTCTCTTTGTCTTTTGCCCTTGGCATTTTAATTATGATGTGTCTTGGTGTGGTCCTCTTTGGATTCCTCTTGTATGGGGTTCTGTGCGCTTCCTGAACTTGTAAGTCTATTTCTTTCACCAGGTAGGGAAAGTTTTCTGTCATTATTTCTTCTAATAGGTTTTCAACATTTTGCTCTCTCCCTTCTTCTGGCACCCCAAAAATTCGGATGTTGTTTCGCTTAAAGTTGTCCCAGAGGCTCCTTACATTATCTTCATATTTTTGGATTCTTTTTTCTTTTTGTTTTTCTGGTTGGATGTTTTTTGTTTCCACATATTTCAGATCTTTGGTTTGATTCTTGGGGTATGTTGATCTACAGTTGAGTTTCTGTATATTCTTTATTTCAGACAGTGTATGCTTCATTTCTGACTGATCCTTTTCCATTTTTTTGGCGTTCTCATTAAGGTCCTTGAAGGTCTCACTAAGCTCCTCAGCAGTGTCATCAAGTTTCTCGGCGGTTTTTAGAAGATTCTTGAGTAACCTTATAAATGTGATTCTGAACTCTATGTCATCCAGTAGTTTGCTTTCCTCCATTTCTTTCATTCGTGACATGTTTTTTTGTTTCTGCATTTTGGCTGTTTCCCTGTGTTGATGGAGTGGCTTTGTGTGGTAGGTGACCTATAGGGGGCAGTAGCTCAGCCTCCCCAATCACCTGATGTGGATGCTCTTGGTACACCCCTTTGTGGGCTGAGTGCAAAGTCTTGGTGTAGTTAAGCCTGAATTGCTGTTGGTACGCTGGGAGGAATTGACCTCCAGGCCAATTAGCTGTGAGCACTCCCTGTGTCTATAATGGAAGAAGTGCTGCGCTGAAGACACGCTTATGGGGCAGGACTTGTTTCAGTGGGGCTTTGGTGCTCACTGAGTCTGCCTCTTGAATGTGTCACTTATGGATGTGAGGAGTTGAAATCTGGTGTCTCACACTGACCACTAGGTACACTGGCTTCTGGATCTCCAATGGGGTGCAGGTCAGCTACTGTCTGAGGCCACTTAGCAGGAGCTACAGTGAGAGCTGCAGTTTTCTCCTCTTTGTTTGGGGTTTGGAGGTTTTGGAGCTGTCTGACCCGAGCTGCAAGTTTTCTAGGTTAAGCTGCGATAGGGCAGGCTTTCTTATGCTAATTGAGCTGCTTGGAGCTTGGGTGGGTTTGTAGGTTGTGTGGGGCGGGGTCTCAGGGCGTCACTAGGTTAGGGCGTGGCAAACAGCAATGGCTGCTAGTAAGCCGGCTCTGTGTCCCCGACCGCGTCCTGGAGTCCTGTGCCCCAGTGCCGTAAACAATTATTCCTGCGCGCAGCTCTGCAAGCAAGCCACTCTCACTGGCAGACAGTCCAGCTTCTCCCCGTAGGAGTTTGGGTCCCCCGCGTCTCCCCAGAGACTGGATTTCAGAGTAATCGGGGGCTTGTCTCCGTTCAGGTTGAAAAAAGCAACGCACCCAGTCGCCCGCAGCCAGCCCAGATCACGCGCCTCCGTACCTCAGCTTTTCAGCGCTCGTGCACGTCTCAATGCTCTTTTCTCTTTCCTTCTAGTTGTAGAACTTCCACTCAGCCAGCTTTCCCGTGGTTCTGGGTGATAGACGTTTTGTCTTTTAGTTGCAGTTTAAATTGTTGTGGGAGGCAGCAGTTTAGGTGTTTACCTATGCCGCCATCTTGGATTCCTCCTAGATTTGCCTCTTTGTTAGACACCCTCACACTCTTATTTTTGAGTTCTGGGTACCATAGCTCTTTTACTCTATCGTAACTTTGTTACTTTTTGTCTTTTCAAAGTCTTCTCACAAAATGTAGAACTCCCAATTCTTTTGTCTATTCTAGTGAAAACAACTGCACACCAAATATAGAGCCAGAAAACATCTAAGCCTGTGCGTCTCAACCATACTGGCTCCTAGAGTGTTTTAGGGATCTGTAAGAGAATTGTGAGTTATCACAGTCATTGAGGGGAAAGGGAGATGGTAGCACGTAACTGGAATGCTAGACATCTGCAATGCAACAAACTTACACAATAAAATATTGTCCCATGTTCTGTCAGACTTTTCAATGTCCTGCCAGACACCTACTCATGTGTCTAAGGACTAGACTCTAACTCCATTTGACTAATGCCAAGCTATTCTTTTTGAAGTTTTAATATGGACTAAAACTTCTAAGAATTCCTCTGTGCGAAAAACAATGGAAAATTATACTTTGATATAGTCAGACTTAACCAAGAAGTTATACACTATTTTGGAAAAACCATGCCACCAACAGAAAGACCTGCTGATGCTTGAGGAACCAATAGAACACACCTACTGCAATTGTATCTTTTGCATTTACAGTTATTGTTTATGCATGCAAGCAAATGACACTTTGTATTTTTCTACTATAGACTTTTTAGCTTTTATATTTTGAATTATATACTATTTTGCAATGTTTCTCCTTTACATACAACTGGGATGCTTTTTTGGGGGGTGGGATATGGATGGGTTATATTATCCATGGTTTTCATTACAGAACAATATTTTTAAAAAGCTATTCAGCATATATAAAGGGATGTTGGTGCCGATAAAGTTGAGACGACTAACATAACAGGTAGACCACTGCAGCATTTCCCACTTGCTTCCCAACCTACTGTTGACACTCTGACCACACCATATGTGACCTCATTTTCATTTTCAAGGATCCTAAGCTTTTTCATAGGGGCCCTAATTGTGCGCTGATAAAAAAAACTTGAATGGTTCTTAAGAATTAAAACAATGGGGGGCAGGGGGGAACCTAGCTGGTTTGGCTCAGTGGATAGAGCATCTGCCTGCGGACTGAAAGGTCCCAGGCTCGATTCCAGTCAAGGGCGTGTACCTTGGTTGTGGGCACATCTCCAGTGGGGAATGTGCAGGAGGCAGCTGATCGATGTTTCTCTCATCCATGTTTCTAACTCTCTATCCCTCTCCCTTCCTCTCTGTGAAAAATCAATAAAATATAAAAAAACAACAACACAACAATGGGGCGGGGGGGGGGGGGGAGTAAATAACAGTCTCGCATCCGTGATTTCGTTGGATGTTCGCAAGAGTCCTACAGGGAACGCAAACTGTCTACAGATTCTTACCAACTGTAGTGTATTATAGTAAAAACGAAAACAAACCAGAAATACTTTACTTGAGCCGCTACCATATCCTCGTTTATGAGCGCTCAACGATCCCACAGATTAAGCCAACAAGATTCTCAACCGCATGAGACCTGAGAACTTTTTTCTTTAGGGTTTATTTCGGCCTGCTCCTACAGAGATGAGAAAACCGAGATTTGAGGAAAGTTAAGCGACTTGCCCACGGGCCCGAGATTATCATAACATTTCAAAACAGAGGTTTAAGAATACACAGGAAGGTCTATTCTATTACACAGGTTTTCCTCAGCGCAAATTTTAGATTAAAGTCTGTCTGTCACCTCGGACAAAACTGGAGGTGGGCGAACCCGCCCCTCACTCCGCCCCCCACTCCGCCCCCAGGGCTGTCCGCGGCACTGCCTGACTGGCGGCCAGCGCAGGGGGCCTCGTGGGGTCCTTCGCGCGGGCTCCGGACGCACTGCCTGAGCGGGTGCGCAGGCGGCTTCCGGTGTGGGTGACTAGTGGTGGCCGAAAAAGGGGGACATCAAGGAACGCTCAGGCTTGGACCATGGCGGACGGCGGCTCGGAGCGGGCTGATGGGCGCATCGTGAAGATGGAGGTGGACTACAGCGCCACGGTGGATCAGCGTCTGCCCGAGTGCGAGAAGCTGGCCAAGGTGAGGGGAGGCCGGCTGTCTGTGGCGGGCGCCAGGGGCTGAGTCACCGCGCGGAGTCTGCCTAGGCCTCAGGGGGCCTGAGGGCTGGAGCGCGCATCTCCAGCCGGGTTAGGCCTACTTGAGTAGGACACCCCAGGGCCGTCTGATCAGAGAGACTCCAGGCGGGGTGCGCTCGTGAATACCCTCCCAAGGACAGATGGTCACTTCCTCCCCGTAGGCGTTGGGGCCCCGATAGTACTTTTTGCGTTTCCTTGGATACGCTTGACCGTTTACTTTGGTAGTTTCCCAGGGGTTAAGGCCGCTTCGGCATTCAGACTAGATCAGGGAGTTTCGTTCTATTGCTGAATCAATTTATGTCAAGTTGTTTATGGATCGTGGTGATGTGCCTGGTGTTTGGGCAGGAAAGTGATAGTACGAGGTGATTAACACAGGATTTCTGTCCTGGAGGAGTTCGTGTACATAACGAATCGGACAAGTCATACCTGGCGGTGAATGCCTTACAAGTATAAATAAATTGTTATTGGAACACAGAAAAAGAAGCTGTTGGTTCTTACTGGTGGGATAAGGGATGGCTTTATGGAGAAGCTAATGTTTGTGTTGGCCCTGACGAGTAAGATTGGGTTGGGAAGGAGACATTCCTGCAGCGGGAACTACGTAAGTAAAGACAAATAAGCACTAAAGTGCAGAATAAACTAATTCTTGAATAGTAGGTTAGCCCAATTGCTTATCTCCCATAGGATAGAAATTTAACTTGATCCAAACTTTTGTCACGCCCCCTGTGATGTGTAAGGCAACTTTGTATATCATTTTATGTATAAAGAAACAAAGGCTCAGAGTTGTTTGTCCAGCGTTACAGTTATTAATAGGTAGAACCAGGGATTCAAAACTTGGTTTGTCTGACTAGGATATAAGTGGTTGTTGACTCTGCTCCATCATGGGCTATTGCTAAGGCCTCATTATGCTCAGGGCTTATTAAGTTCTTAAATCAGTCTCCAGCCACAGACATTTATTGCTATCTATCTGGAATGCATTCACTAATAGGGTTGTTTTTGTCCCTACGGAGCTTACTGTATAAGTACATTACAGTGTTAACAAATCCAAGGACAGGAGGAGTGACAAGTAATGCATGACACTTAGTCTTAGAAAGAAACCTTTTTAATGTCCTCCACCCTCTTTTTCCCAGAAAAGAATTTAATGGGGCTTTACAAAAAACAAGGATAGGGAAAGATGATGAAGTTGATATACTGTATTTCTTAGGTTCAGAGAGCCAAAAAAATTCATCTCTGAGCTTTCTAGTTGAGAGTGTAAAGAAACAGCATCAGCCCTAGCTGGTTTTGCTAGGTGGATAGAGCCTGGGCCTGCGGACTGAAGGGTCCCAGGTTCAATTCAGGTCAAGGGCAGGTACCTGGGTCACAGGCTCCTCCCCCAACTGGGCCCTAGTGGGTGCTCCTGCAGGAGGCAACCAATCGATGTGTTTCTCTCACATTGATGTTTCTCTTTCCCTCTCTCATCCACTCTCTCTAAAAGTCAGTGGAAAAATATCCTCAGGTGAGGATTAAAAGAAAGAAAGAAACAGCCATTTAAGGGTTGGAAAATTCAAACACCTACAATGCCAGGGAGAGAACAATAGCTGGCATTTATTGGGTAGTTTCTGCAGTGCCAGGCACTCTTCTAAGTGTTAACATGCATGAACTCATTTGCTCCTCACCTTAGCCCTATGTGATAGGTGCATTATTATTGTTGTTTTACCGACAGCAGGCTAAGAGAAGTTGAGTCACATGCTGCAGGGTCATACAGCTGGTAAAGTGATGGGGCCAGGATGCAAACCTGGACAGACGGATTCTAGAGCTTGTGCTCTCACTATGCTATCCTGCCTAGCGATCCACGTGTAAGGAAAAACTGAACTTCTGAACACCTGCCCACAGAAAAGGGCAATAACTCTTCACCTCCAGTTAATCTTTGCCAGTTGGGGATGAAGGCTAAGCCTTGTCAACTCTTCTATTTTGAGGGAGAAAAATACTATCTGAGCTAATACTGTGTAGATCAAATTAAACATACCTACAGGCCAAAGTAAAACATATATGCAGGCCATTCAAATTTCCTACAATTATGACCTAGTACAATTCTGTTTCTGTGTCCTGACACTCACCTAGCAAATAACAATAACTAATATTTATTGCTGTGTAAGCTCTGTATGATGTTCGCTATTATGATGATTATGTGTATATTACGTTCCAGCCACATATCCATTTAGGAGTTAAAGGATGGACACAGACATACAGAACTTACAGATGCCCTACAAGTACTGATGTTAAACTCCTTATTCATTCACCTCATTTACAAGGATTGTTTTAAAAGTCACTTGTTCCAACAAGTTGGTTTTGATAAGCTCTGGCCATCTTGTTCCTCTTGAGTTAAAAGGCAGCATTGAGAAGGTGGAATTTCCAGAACTATGTGCTTAGATAGGGAAGGACAGAGGGAGGAGAAAGATGTTTAACCATAGGATTGAACATAGAAAGTGGGATGGCTAGAGAATTGGGAGTTGCATATAATGAAGTTGGTGGTAGTGTCCCTCAAATAGTACCAAATTGTTAGCGGTATAACTTACCACATCCTACTCACTGAGATAGTAAGATTCAGGAATTGTAAGCCATTAGGTTCAGCTGAATAGTTCAGGGCAACGTCAACACAGTGCATGCTATATGCACTTGGTGCAAGGGAAACAATAATTAAACAAGGAGCAGCCCTAGAGGAACTTACCACCTAGGAGGCAAGACATGCACATTAATAACTGGCACAGGTATAAAGGGATGTACTGTAATATCTGCAGAAGCAAGATGATGTGCTTGTCCAGATGCAGAGCACTGAACACCAGTGTCAACAGTATAGACAGTATCCCTGCTCTTACAGAGTTTGCATTCTGGTGGGATGACAAAGACAGTAAACAGTTAAGTAGAACAGAGTTGGGGGTCATTGCAAAGAAGAAACCCAGTGGACTTGAGTATTAAAGGACATGCTGAATGACTGTTGATTTTAGAGAGCATTCTCTGAGAACATCTTTCTGAGAAGGTGACATTTAATGTTCCATTGATACATGCAGACCATTGCTCTAGAGCAGTGTGTGATTTCTTCTCATGTAGGGTCAGTTCTTTAAAAACCATAGTTCTGAATTTGCCGTATAGTAAACTACACTCTGTCAATCACAGTCATGTGACTAACAGTAATGGCAAACGCAGCAGGAGGTGACTGTGAATTAGTTATTTTGCATTTTAACTATTTTTGTACTCTGTTTTGTTGCCAGATGGTAACCATTTCCCTATAAGATTACTTTGATCAAAGCAAAGGGGTGATTTAAACTAATATAGTCTAGTTTAGTGAAGGGAACTTGGACCGGGAAACAAGGACCCTGGGCTCTGGTTCTGCTGGTTAGTTTTGTGGCTGAACTATTTGGTCCTCGGTTCTTTTACTCTCTAAAGTAAGATGATTGTATTAAATGTCTAGTAGTGTTTCTAGTATAATGTTCTGTGATATTTTATGGATTATTAGCCTTTACTTTGAAGAATTTATAGATTATTTGTGTATTTATTTCAGTTCTTATCTGAGTATGTTTTATCGATTTGAGAGAGAGAGAAATAACGATGTGAGAAAGAAACATCTCTCAGTTACCTCCCTAGGAGCCCTGACCTGGGATCAAACCCAAAACCTAGATATGTGCCCTTACTAGAAATCGAATCTCAACCTTTTGGTGTGCAGGACAACACTCCAACCGACTAAGCCACCGGGCCAGTACCATGGATTTGTTTTTTGTTCTTTTCCTCTGATGGACATTTAGCCAGCATTTATTGTATATGTGAATCTGTAGAGCTTTCAGAACTGCTGCTCCCCTTTGCATAGGAAACTTTGTTAAAATGTTAATAATCATATGTTTAAGATTCAATTAAATAAGTTCAAACAATGGCTTTACAGTACATATTCTGCTGCATAGAAAAGTCATAGTTTAAAAGTTACCTTGACAAATATGGAAACAGTATTTTTAAAAAGTCCAAACATTATTTGTACTTAATTCAAAAGCTGTTTAATTAGTTTCTTTCATCAGTAAAAGAATACTCACGTGTTGTCCATGAATGTCATTAAAAAAATATTTTTCCGCATTAAAAAAACAATTTCTAAATAAAACCCTCCTCATTGCTTCCAAATCATTCAGTGTTAATTAATATCAGTATCTTTTTTTATATATATATTTTATTGATTTTTTTACAGAGAGGAAGGGAGAGGGATAAAGTGTTAGAAACATTGACGAGAGAGAAACATCAATCAGCCGCCTCCTGCACACCCCTTATTGGGGATGTGCCCACAACCAAGGTACATGCCCTTGGCCAGAATCGAACCTGGGACCTTTCAATCTGCAGGCCGACCTCTACCCACTGAGCCAAACCGGTTAGGGCAATATCAGTATTTTAAATGCAGTTTGTTTGGTTTTTTTTGCTGTGGGTTGGTATTGTTTTTATCAAAATGTGTGCTTCCTAATAGGATGGCTTATTTTAGCCCTGGTGTGTTATCATTTAGGTTTATATTGTTTGAATTTTGTTGTTTTTCATTTCTTAATATGTCCCAGGGAGAATGTTTTGTTTTTGCAAATGAGGTAGCGGTTATTATCAGTAGGCAAAAAGGGGTGTAGTTCATTTGGATCAGTATCTGCTTAAGAGCATGACTTTTGATTTAGCAAGTGTTGGTATTGCCAACTGGTCTTCATTTCTCTTCAGTTTGTTTGTTTGTTTGTTTGTTTTAGAGAGAGAAAGGGGAAGAGAGAGATAGATATCGGTCCCTTCCTGCATACACCCAGACCAGGAATCAAACCTTCCACCCTTTTGTGTGCATGATGCTCCAACCAACTGAATGGAACTGGTCAGGGCAATTATTTATTTTTAAAGCCATTGATGAATTAAAACAGGGTTTTCTATCTTTTTATCATCAAATATCCTTTTTAATTTATTCTCAAAACTTCATGATTTAAAACATTTGTTATGGAAATTTATAAAGAAAATTCATTTCCCTATTTTTATTCTTTAAAGACACATGCGACTGCCAGTTAAGAATCTCTGTTTAGAATAAGATAAACAGATGTTACTGTACTGAGTTGATAAATTAGAATTCAAAACATAGACTTGATGTTTTGCTCAGGTGCTAAATCATTCTTGTTCTATATTCACTTTCTCTTAGGTATTTTGAAATGTTAAAGGTATCTTGTGGGCCCCAAGTTGGAAATCACTGACTATGAAATCCCTGGGAAAAGCAAGCATTATCATGAAAAGTACAAAAGTAGTTATGGAGTAGTCCTTTTCCTCTAAAATAGACTGGTGATTTTCTTTCTTTTCGGTGTCAGAAACATCTCATTTTAGCCTAGTTATTTGGTTTTTGTATTGGTGGTAGTGGTTTTCATTGTTCATTTTAATCTTTTATTTTAGGAAGGAAGACTTCAAGAAGTCATTGAAACCCTTCTCTCTTTGGAAAAACAGACCCGTACTGTGAGTAGATTATATTGCAAAACCTCAGTTGCCAATAATTTCATTTAACAGGGTTCCATTAACTTTGGATATATGTTCATTTTTACAGGCTTCTGATATGGTGTCTACATCCCGTATCTTAGTTGCAGTAGTGAAGATGTGTTATGAGGCTAAAGAATGGGATTTACTTAATGAAAACATTATGCTATTGTCGAAAAGACGGAGTCAGTTAAAACAAGTAAGTTCATGATTGCTCAAAAATAAATACATTTGCATTTATTTATTTATTTTAATCTTTATTGTTGAAAGTATTACATATGTCCTCCTTTATCCCCCATTAACCCTCTCAATACATTTGCATTTAAATAAGGACTTTCAAAAAACCTTTCTGTGAATCTGTTTTAAATCTGTTAAATCAACATTCTAAAGAGTTTAAAATTCTGTCAGTATTCTCATAACTGCTTTTATTTTGTTTCTTCTTCTAGTCTTTATATATTTGCAACTTTTAGTGAGTGTTGATACAGCTTTGGTATATTTCCACATTGCTCCATATCTTCATATTTATAATTTTAAATGATTCTGTTATAATCATTTAAAAAAGTTTGCTGACCCCTGACCTAGATGGAATATTAGAGCTGGAGGAAATTAGTCTAACTTGCTTATATTAACTATGAGGAAACGGGGGGGGAGGGGGGAGAGAGGGACAAGAGACGCTATGCTTTCACTATCACATTTTATCAAAATGAATATGGGTGACTGTGGCTCCTCCCCAACCAGATGATGGAACTGTTTTACCTTCTGCCTCTGCCACTGACTCTTTCTTTAATCATATTATCTGCTGGTCATTGCCTCACTTCTCTCATAGCCAAAGTTGAACTCTGCTTTTCTTTTTCATCATCATTATTATTATTATTATTTTGTCTTTATTCTGTTTTCATTTCTTCTTTTTTTATATATATATATTTTTATTGACTTCAGAGAGGAAGGAAGAGGGAGAGAGAGATGGAAACATCCATGATGAGAGAGAATCATGGATCAGCTGCCTTCTACAAGTCCCCCACTGGGGATCGAGCCCACAACCCGGGCATGTGCCCTTGACCGGAATCAAACCTGGGACCTTTCAGTTTGCAGGCTGACGCTCTAAGCACTGAGCCAATGTTCTATCCACTGAGCCGAGCCGGCTAGGGCTTTCATTTCTTCTATACGTTTCTGCTTGACTGCAAAATAAGCTAGCTAGCAAGCCTTCCAATAGATGTGACCAGGCATGCCTTTTCCACCTTTCCTTTTCATAATCAGTTCACAGTTGTAGTGGGGAGGGACACAGTCTTGCACCTGAGGGTTTCCTAACCTTTATTGATTTATTCCTAGGTATTCAGTACTTCTCAACTATCAGGGAGGTTTTAATGTTCTTTGATGTTCTTTTTATAGGCATTTCCGTGTGTGAAGTTGCTTGTGAAGACCAAATTTAACCATAGCACTTCCATCAATAACGTACTTCCCTTTCCTGTATGAGGAATGAATTTTACTTATTTATGAGTGATTTTTATTATTTTAGGCTGTTGCAAAAATGGTTCAACAATGCTGTACTTACGTTGAGGAAATCACAGACCTTCCGATCAAACTTCGATTAATTGATACTTTACGAATGGTTACAGAAGGAAAGGTGAGTTGTCTGTTGGTATAGCTCATGGTGGTAAGTACTCTCTTACTTGTATTCAGAGATACTTTTATACTATATTTAGACATTTTCTATTAGTATGTAAAAATAAGATTAATTCTTCACCCTGGCCTGAATCTGCTTAAAAAGTCTATGTTTGGGATAGCTAAGGTTTCACTCTAATATTTAAATTGTTAGAGTATTTGCAGTGTGAGGTTAATTTTCAAAATTTTACTATGATGTCATCCTCCCCGCCCCCAACCCCCCAATATTATATTTCTCTAAAAAAGGGCAAGTACAGAATGGTGACTGTGGTAGATAAGTTTCTTTCTAGATAGATTTTTTTGTAGTTTGAAGACAAAAACTTAGCTTGTATTTAACTTTTTGTCTCTTTATCAGTTCAGTTCAATAAATGTTACGGAGTACCTCTGTTGTGCTAGGTCCAAAATGAGCAAGAACTATTCTTTTACCTCAGAGAGATCAATTATAAAAATAATTACAGGGCTGTGTCACTGTAGTGCTCTGTAGCATAGAGGTAGGGATTGACTGGGTGAGGTGCCCAGGGAAGCCTCAAAGAGTTGATAGCTGAGCTGGCTTTTTAAGAATGAATAGAAATTCTACAGGGCCAGGGGTAGGGAAAAGGGCATTTTACACATAGGGAAAATAATATACCAAAAAATCAAAGAAAGAAACACCTAGTATATTTAGGAAACTGTAAGTAGTAAGGCTTTGGGGGATAGATTGGGGAAAAGGGGGTTGCTTCAGGGCAAAGGCTAAACGGGCAAGTCTTAACATGAAAATTATTTTTCTAGGCTGTAAGTTATGTAGTTATAGTTTTAATGTTTAATTTGTTGGAAGTTACAAATCTATTATTTATAGCTAAAAAAATATGCTAGTAACTTAAATACTTAGCAAGATCATATATATATATTTTTTAATATATTTTTATTGAATTCAGAGAGGAAGGGAGAGGGAGAGAGAGAGAGAAACATCAATGATGAGAGAGAATCATTGATTGGCTGCCTCTTGTATGCCTCCCACTAGGGATCGAGCCCACAACCAGGGCATGTGCCCTCAACTGGAATCCAACCCAGCGCCCTTCAGTCCTCAGGCCAATGCTCTATCCACTAAGCCAAACCAGCTAGGGCGAGATCAGATATTTTTAAAGGAAGTAGCATTGTATTTAAAGATCAATCAGAATTAGAGTATTGGTTGAATTGTGGCTACTGGACTGTATATGCTCTTTGTAAAGGGTGTTATTTTGCAAGTAATCAATCTTTTTCAAGGTAATTTTTGTTTTCTGTGCCACTTATGTAGCATGTAGTCTGTCATTCATTAAACACAGTGATTTTATATTTAGGTTCTCAAAGCAAAGCTGCAAAATACGAGTAATGTTTTATAGAGACATTGTCTTAAAAATTACGTGATTGTGAAGTATAAAATACCATATAGCTCTGCTTGTACATGGAGGATAAAGTGCACAATACCTCCAAAATAAATACTCTGCCTAGTTTGAATAATAGTTTAACTCTATCTTTAAAATTTTGATATATTTCTATAGGGATTTTGGTAATTATAATAGATTTCTTGTATTTGTAGATCTATGTTGAAATTGAACGTGCTCGACTAACTAAAACATTAGCAACTATCAAAGAGCAAAGTGGTGACGTCAAAGAGGCAGCCTCCATTTTACAAGAGTTACAGGTAAGATGCTGCATTGTAGAGTGAGTGGAACTTTATGTTTAGTCAGCATTATTTGCTGGTGGAAATAGCTTACTTAGGCACTTTATTACTTTTTTCTGAAGCACCAAGAATTAGAGTGAATACAGTAGAGTGTGGGGTTATTCAAGTAGCTGGAAATAGAGTAATTATGGTCCCAAATACATTTAACTTCTTCTTTTTTTTATAATATATTTTATTGATTTTTCACAGAGAGGAAGGGAGAGGAATAGAGAGTTAGAAACATCGGTGAGCGAGAAACATCGATCAGCTGCCTCCTGCACACTCCCTACTGGGGATGTGCCCGCAACCAAGGCACATGCCCTTGATTGGAATCGAACCTGGGACCCTTGAGTCTGCAGGCCGACGACGCTCTATCCACTGAGCCAAACTGGTCAGGGCCCAAATACATTTAACTTCTAAAGAAATGTTGCTTTCTTAATATTTTTATTGATTTTCGGAGAGGAAGGGAAAGGGGGAGAGAGATAGAGACCTCAATGATGAGAATCATTGATTGGCTGCCTCCTGCATGCCCCCTACTGTGGATCAAGCTCACAACCCAGGCATGTGCCCTTGACAGGAGTCGAACCTGAGACCCTTCAGTCCCCAGGCCGATGCTCTATCCACTGAGCCAAACCAGCTAGGGTTCTAAAGAAGTTTGGAAATTAGGATTAACAAGTTAACCTTGATTTTGTGCTATTGTTTGAACATTTTAATTTTCAGAATTTAAATAAAATCAGTATTTCATATACTATTTACTTATGCCTTAAGAATTTGCTATTAATTATTGGCTTTGTTCTTAATTAATATTTAATTGGTGGTCAATTCTTAAGAGTAACCTTAAAATGAGATAGCAAAGAGCTAAAGAAATTGAGAAAAACCATAGACGGTCTCACCAGAAAAAAGTACATGAACTATGCTCAAAATTTAGCTTCTAGCCCTGGTTGGTGTGCTCAGTGGTTACAGTATTGGCCCGCACACCAAAAGGTTGCAGGTTCGATTCCCAGTCAGGGACACGTACCTGGGTTGTGGGTTTGCTCCAGCTCCCGGTCCAGAGCATGTACTGGAGGCAACCAGTCGATGTGTCTGTCTCACATTGATGTTTCTCTCTTCCCATCCCACCCCCACTCCTTTTCACTCTCTCCGAAAGTGGTTACACAAATTTATGAATGTGTTAAAATTCATGGAACTTGGGGACCCTTTCCCCCTCCCTATGTGGGCATCCATTCTGTGGGACTCTTTCCCTCTCCCCACGTGCAAGTCTGTACTTGTTCTTCAATAAATCTCCACCTTTGCTATACCAAAAAATATATATATATTTTCATGGAACTTTACACCAAAAGAAAAAATTTATTGTGTAATTTCCTGGAGCAAACTAGCTTTCTGTATCAGCAGCAGCAGCACTCTCTAAAAATGTGTGAACGTTCTTACTATTTATCAAGGGTGAATGTTTTAATATGTATTTAATGCTATTGCAGTTTTAAAATATTATAAATTAATTTGGGGACCTCCTCTTTAAGGTGGAAACCTACGGGTCAATGGAAAAGAAAGAGCGAGTGGAGTTTATTTTGGAGCAAATGAGGCTCTGCCTAGCTGTGAAGGATTACATTCGTACACAGATCATCAGCAAGAAAATTAATACCAAATTTTTCCAGGAAGAAAATACAGAGGCAAGTATATGTCTCAATATGAATTTACTTTAAAAATGTTTAGGGGGAAAAAAAAATAAACCCCAATTTACCTTGTCAACTTTTTCTTTTTTCAGAAATTAAAGTTAAAATATTATAACTTAATGATTCAGCTGGATCAACACGAGGGCTCCTATTTGTCTATTTGTAAGCACTACAGAGCAATATATGATACTCCCTGTATACAGGCAGAAAGTGAAAAGTGGCAACAGGTAAGAACATATTCTTATACTTGACATTGATACTTAAGAGGAACAATTTGCGTTTTAAAATTTATTATGAAATAATTTTAACTTCAGTAATTATATGCAATTTTATAATGCTGCTTTGTATTCATTGTGTTGATAATTCAGTTTATCCTTACTGATTCAGACATGTTGTGGTAATACTCTACCACCTTGAAAGAAATAGACTTACTGTTAAAAATATATGGCCTGGCCAGTGTGGTGCAGTGGTTAAGTATCAACCTGTGAACCAGGAGGTAAGGGTTCGATTCCAGTCAGACACAGGCCAGGGTTGCTGGCTTAATCCCCAGTAGGGGGCCTGCAGGAAGCAGCTGATCAGTGATTCTCTCTCATCATTGATGTTTCTATTTCTCTCTTCTTCTCCCTTCCTCTCTGAAATCAATTAAGTGTGTGTGTGTGTGTGTGTGTGTGTGTGTGTGTGTGTGTGTGTTGTACAGCAGGTCACCTGCTAGCAAGGTTACAGATAAAGACCTATTACTTTGGAAAATTGTTACATGTGTATTCCATATAATTTTGTTATAAGAATTTTTTCTTTTATACATTTGTTTTAAAAATAGCCCAGGAAGTAATTCAAATTAGCAAAGATTTTTTAGTACAATATTAAAAATGAATATATATAATTACTTCATTATTTTTTAGTTCCTGCCAAAGTTTTCATTGTTTCTAATCGTGCATATAATTATGATGTGCGACTGTTTCAGGCTCTGAAAAGTGTTGTCCTCTACGTTATATTGGCTCCTTTTGATAATGAACAGTCAGATTTGGTTCACCGAATAAGTGGTGACAAGAAGTTAGAAGAAATTCCTAAATATAAGTAAGTACCTTTATAATTAGCTTAATATACCTCAGTAGAAGCACCATTTTGAAAGAAAATTGGTTAACCTAAATGTACACTTAATTGGCTGCTGATAGATTATATTAGAGAATAAAATTGGAGATAATAATAAAATGTTTTTTGTAGTTCTGCATTAGAAATTAATGTAATGAGATGATTGCATACTTCATTTTAAACCACTTATCAAGTAGAAGTTTTATTTCAAGCCAATTTTAGCAGCTTTTGTTTAATTAACCATTTGATGAAGTTTTTATCATCGGTAGTTGGGGCTTTATGATTTTCTGAAGTACATACTTCTGAAAATCTATTATATAAAAGACGTACACTTCATAAGCACGTACACTTCATAAGCACGATGGGCTTTTATTTTCTATAAGTTATTTTTCTTTTATCTGTTTCATTTAAAAGGTTATATTCATTAGTACAGAGATTGGCAAATACAAGATAATGGAGAGCAGAATGTTAAGCATGGGAATACTATATTCAGAATTACTATGGGGAAAATGGTAGCAAAATTAGTAACATTAATAATCTACTTGGCTCTTTTTCTGCAAATAAAAATTTATTTTAAAAGTCTGTTGATATTTAAATTCTTGTTGTTATATTGGATGAAAGTTATTTTACAGATTTGGAATATTAAGTTTTATACCATTTACAGGGATCTTTTAAAGCTTTTTACCACAATGGAGTTGATGCGTTGGGCTACACTTGTCGAAGACTATGGAATGGAATTAAGAAAAGGTTCTCTGGAAAGTCCTGCAACTGATGTTTTTGGTTATACAGAAGAAGGTGATAAAAGGTGGAAAGACTTGAAGAATAGAGTTGTTGAACATGTAAGGATCTGGAATGATAGAGATGACAATTTAAAAGTCAATTTTAGCGAATTTGAGCATAAACTTTTATGTTTGATGATTAAATGTGTTAACATGCTTCATTTTGAGAGGACCTCTCAAGAATCCAAAATTTTGTAGCACATATACCAGAAGGAATTTCTTAATGTGAGGGATGATGAGAATGGGGAGAATGTTTTCTATCTGATACTCATTTGGTAGTTTTGGAAATGGGTAACATATCTTAAACCTGCCCTTTCTTCTTGGTGTCACTACAGATTGAATTGTGCCAGCATTCATTCATATAACAAACACATTTATCATGAGCCCTCTATGTGCCAGACAGACACTACAGAGTGCTGGGACATAGAGGAGAGTAAGACATGGTTGCTATCTTAAAAAAAACTTAAAAATAAACCATAGGGAAGGCACATTTATGAGTAAAAGCATTATAGATATTGTGGTACAGGTATATATAGAGGGGAGCATAAGGAGAGAGTTGATTGGCTCTACCTGGAAGAGTAGTCAGGTTAGATACATGGTAATGACGCAGAAGATATGATTTGTAAGAAGAGTATGTAGTTAGCAGGTAAAGGGAGAGCAGTCCCTTTGGGCAGATGAGATAGTCCCAGCAAGGTCATAGAAGCACAAACCAGCAGGGGAACTTGGGAACCTCCAAGAAAAAGGCCCAGTGAGAACAGAAGTTGGAGAGGTCGAAAGGGTCTGCATCACAACAAAGATTGTACACACATAGTGAAGACTGAGAGGATAATGGCCAGGCCTGTATTTTACAAAGATCCTCTGGGAGTAAGTGTGGAGAATGGATTTGGAGAGAGAAAAGACAAGATAAGATTAGTTAAGTGAGGGGCGTATGGCCTTGAATTAAGGCAGTAACCACGGTATTGAAGATGACAGACGGCATGGAATTATTTTAAGAAAAAATCAATAGAATTTGGTTACTGATTAAATTTAAGGATAGAGGAAAAGGTAGGGGCTAGAATAGTTCTCATACTTCCTAAGAGGTTAGTGTTGCCATTGACCCTGATAGAGTTGGGAAGAGATGCAACTTATTAAAAGAAGAGTTCATCCCTAGCCGGTTTGGCTCAGTGGATAGTGTCGGCCTGTGGACTGAAGGGTCCCTGGTTCGATTCCAGTCAAGAGCACATGTCTGGGTTGTGGGCTCAGTCCCCAGTAGGGGGTGTGCAGGAGCCAGCCAACTAATGATTCCCTGTCATCATTGATGTTTCTATCTCTTTCTCTCCCTCGCTGAAATCAATAAAAATATATTTTAAAAGTATATATAGCCCTAGCCAGTTTGGCTCAGTGGATAGAGTGTTGGCCTGCAGACTGAAAGGTCTCAGGTTTGATTCCGGTCAGGGGCACATGACTGGGTTGCAGGCTCGGTCCCCAGTGGGGGGCGTGCAGGAGGCAGCCAATCAATGATTCTCTCTCATTGATGTTTCTATCTCTCCCTTCCTCTCTAAAATCAGTAAAAATATATACATTTAAAAAAAAAATTAGTTCATTTTTCTCCCCACTGTTCCCATATTTCCTTGTGAGTGCTGTTATTCTGTTAATAATGTTAAGAATAGCCGAAACCGGTTTGGCTTAGTGGATAGAGCGTCGGCCTGCGGACTCAAGAGTCCCAGGTTCGATTCCGGTCAAGGGCATGTACCTGGGTTGTGGGCACATCCCCAGTAGGGGGCGTGCAGGAGGCAGCTGATCTATGTTTCTCTCTCATCGATGTTTCTAACACTCTATCTCTCACCCTTCCTCTCTGTAAAAAATCAATAAAATATATTAAAAAAAAATAATGTTAAGAATAATAAAGAGGAGTCTCTCTAACTTTAGTACCATTTCCAGTGAAAATTAGGGATTTCATTTCAAAATCACCTTTAAATAGTAATAGTGATGATTAAAGTGATGTTTGAGGTGATCTCAATTTTAAAAAATGTTAACCTTTTAAAAATTTGTCATAATTAGGAAAAGCTGAATTGTAGTTTCTTGCATATAGCAAATATATTTTAGTACAGTTACAATTTTTTGTCACTAATTTATTTAAGATAAACCTATATTTTGACTGTATATTTTAAGAGAGTTGTGGAGAGTACTCAGAATAATTTGCAAATAACTGCAGAAACCAAAATACATTCCAGTGGTGGGCTATGGAAAAAAATTAAAGCTCTGAATCTGACATTTTAACTTAACCTATTTGGGTTTGAAAACAAATGGACTTGTAGCCTTACTGACAACTGTTGTGTTCTCTGTCTGCTCTCCTCTCCCCAGAATATTAGAATAATGGCCAAGTATTATACGAGGATAACAATGAAGAGGATGGCACAGCTTCTGGATCTATCTGTTGATGTAAGTAGTAAACTTCATTGTTTTATTTGTAGGCATTCATTTTGAATATCAGTCGACTTATAAAAATCAAGTGAGGTAATCTTTTGTTTTCTTTAACTTTAACTTTAGGTGATAAGTTTCCCCAAGCTATCTTAAGTACCAAATAATTGCTTAAATACTTTTTATAGTTACATTAATATTGTCACTTAAATATGTTAGTTTTCCATTGATTAATTTGAAGTTCAAGGTCTAAGTTCTATATTTGTTTAGGTTCACAAAAGTGAACTGTAGAAATAAAAGATATAAGGGAGACTTGACTATAGTTCACTTGAAAAGGTCCCAGGACGTGATAGAGAGGTTTCATTTTCAGATCTGGATTTCATGTTGATAAAATGTACAACACAAAAGAAATAGGCGGTAAGTGAAATGCACAGTAATGGTCTGAAAAGCCATTTCTGTAACCAGAAGTAGCTGCGACAGTTTAGCTGGAAAAGAAGAACCATGGAGTGTTAGAAGGTTGACTGTTTGTTAATTCATTAGCACTTCTCATATCTGGATGAGGGTACCAGAGTCCTTAGCAGCAAAATGCCTTGTCCATGGCTAATAGTTGCCAAGTAGCAGAGCATATATTCTACCCCGACATTTCTGGAAACTTTGAGAGTAGATTCATACTTGAACCTGACTCTGAGTAGACTCAGATTTTATTCATCCCTAGACTGACTCTCAGTAAAATCCGTACATTGTTACAAGAAATCAGCGGTTGCTAACTATTACTAATGAATTTTAGCCCTGCATATTCTTAAATGGAGAGTTTAGAAAATGCTTTCCTTAAATTCTGTTTATTATCTATAATTATCCGGTATTAATCCAGTTGTCTTTCTCTCTTGCAGGAGTCAGAGGCTTTTCTCTCAAATCTCGTGGTAAACAAGACTATCTTTGCTAAAGTAGACAGGTTGGCAGGAATTATCAACTTCCAGAGACCCAAGGATCCAAATAATTTATTAAATGACTGGTCTCAGAAACTGAACTCATTGATGTCTCTAGTTAACAAAACTACACACCTCATAGCCAAAGAGGAAATGATACATAATCTACAATAAGGGTCTCAATACCCTAATGCTTTTAGAAAAGAGTTAACATTGGAAGTCATTAAAAAAAAAAAAGACTGTTATGGTGTATATGTTGGGTTCTTTTTTCCTATTCTCAACTCTTGTCTAAAATTTAAAATATAGTGAATATGTTTGAGGCCCCTTTTTAACCTTTCAACTGCCTAATTTCATTGTTAACTTTTCATTTGCAATTGGTACAAAAATAGAATACATTTCTGTGGTCTGAGTGCTCAAAACATGGTGTCATAACTTACCCAGATGTTTTTCTATCATTTGAAACCTTTTTAGCTGTTATTTGTCTTCATTCCGCTAACAACCATGATGATAATAAAAGCAGTATATGCACATTTATTTCCTATGGTTACATGTGTTTCTGGACATTTTACGGGGTAGTGATTTAAGTGGTTTTTTAAATAAATTCTGTTGTAAATCTATGAATTAGATTTTTTTTAAAGATTTTTTAAAAATATTTTTTTATTGATTTCAGAGAAGAAGGGAGAGAGAGCGAGAGAAAGACATCAATGATGAGAGAGAATCATTGATCGACTGCCTCATGCATGCCTCCTACTGGGAATCGAGCCTGCAACCCATGCATGTGCCCTTTTGATTGGAATCGAACCCAGGACCCTTCAATCCGCAGGCCGATGCTCTATCCACTGAGCCAAACCAACTAGGATTGGTTTGTGTGTTTTTTTAGATTTTTAAAAATTTTATTAATTTTTAGAGAGGAAGGAAGGGAGAGGGAGAGAGTCCCATGTGTCTCCTACTGGGAATCGAGCCCACAACCCAGGCATGTGCCCTGACCAAGAATGCTAACTCTAATCAGCAACCTTTTGGTGCACAGGACAGTGCCCAGCCAACTGAGCCACTCTGGCCAGGGCTATTTAGAAGAATTGTAAAAGCAACATAGAATATATAGGAACATTTGGGATAGAGCTGCGGTTTGTGAAGAATTTGTATTTTAGTATTGTGGCAAAAAATCTCTAGCCTGAGTGTGTATGGGGGAGCTATTTGGTAGGCTATATAGACTTTTTAAAATCTTTTTTCTTTTTCAAGAGGGGTCTAACTGGCTTTAATCACAATAGCTTATTTTTACCCTCTTCGCCTGACTTGACCAGTTTTTGAACAAAATCAAGTGATGTTGTGTTGGCACAATTTAACACAACGAAGTTATTTTTTATAAGACTTTGTGGCTTTAACTTAATATATCTGATTGCATTATTAATGCTCCAAGTTCATTATCTCTTTATAGGAACTTTAGTTCCTTTGAACACTGGATAACAACCTAAAATGTTTAGAAAATGACCCTCCCAAAAAGACTTCAGGCCAACTCTCTTACCAAATGGTATAGTACTGACATTTTTTTTAGAATTAAAAATAGTTTCACTGTCAAAAGGAACATCTGAGATCAATTAACATGAACAAATTTTGGAAGTTTTTTTTTTTTTTTAATTTTCGAAGTTTTTAAAATTTGATTTATTTCAGAGAAAAATGAAACAATGTTAGGTTATTTAAAATGATGTTAAATGAAGAAAGTATGAGGCTACTTTTTATAAAATACAAATGTAGAGAGGGAAACATTTCTCAATTCATTTTCCATATAATGGTCACTAAATTGTCCCATAATCCCATGGCTAAGAACAATTTGTGGGACCTCTACTATTTATGCTGAGTCATTGTGAATAATATAATATTAATCTAATTTTATTCTTTAAAAATTTAATGTATTGGTCACATTAATAACATCAACACCTGCTATCACTTAATCTTTAAAAACTAACCAAAAATATCACAAGTTCAGAAACATTTACTTCACACTAGCAGTAAGAATATGGTTTAAATTTTCTTTTGAGTGAAAAAAAATAGAAAATAAAATTATTTTGCATTGTTAATTTGTAAATCGAATTGGAGCCAATTTGAATTTAACTTCTCATTAATTTAGTCTTTCTGGGGACTCATTCCCTTTGTATCTGCCAAACCTAGACTCTTTGGCCAAATACGTTGCTGTAAAGACCTCAAATGCTACTCTTTTTATTTAATGTGCTCACCCTCAGCGAAGCTCCTTGTGTGTTCTGATTTGCTGCCACTTGTTAACTGTGTCCCAGTGACCCAATCCCACTTGACTTGCTTTACTGCTCATCCATTTCTTGGTGGTTGTTTTTTTCTGTCCAAAGAAATTTAAGAGTTATTATCAACTTCTTAGTGTTACAAAGAAGAATCCGTTAACCTAGGGTGGTAAATTAGTTGTGATTTTTTTTTTTTTAAACCTAAAATCCTGTCTTCATTTCAGACCTAAACCAGCATTCATGAAAAGGACAGAGCCACTTTATTTTAAATAGAGAAGCTAATACTTTACTCATTGTCATTTTCATGATTAGGTTAGTAACCAGCAGGGGAGGTGATGAGCTTCTGTTTTTAGGATTTTTAAAAAGGGCAACACCTTTTATTTCTATATAACATGTTTTTATTTTAGAGTTCAATAGCTATTTCTGTATCTCAGTTTCCATATCTTGTTACTGAATCATTAAAAACCTCCTCTTTAAAATTCATACTGTTTCAATCTATCTCTTATAAGTGTTAAATGTATGATAAAAGTACTTATTTTAAGTTGTTCTCAGCTCCTGGATTTAGCTGCAATAAAAGCACCAATTTGTGGGTATTTAAGAAAACCTGGACAATAAACTCATACTTTAAAAGATTACTTATCTTTTTAATTCTCTTACTGTTTAAAACAAATAAAAATTGATAGATAATTTTCATTTTTCTTTAAAAATCGTATCTCTCTCCACTTGTTCTTAAGTAGTGGGAAAACATTTTGTACTTATTGGCTCTTCCCCCCCGCCCCCGCCCCCATCTTCCCAAAGTCTTTCTAATTTGGGATTGGGGACAGGCCATGCCCACTTGTGCTCTTGACCAGTGGTTGTCCAACTCAGCACACATCAAAATCACCCACAGGGCATGTTACAACACACATTGCCTGACCCCCACCCCAGAGTTTCTGATCCAGTGAGTCTGGGGTGGGACCCAAGGATGTTCATTTCTAACCAGTTCTTGGACGATGCAGATGCAGCTGATCCATGGATCACACTTGGAGAACCACTCCTCCAGACAAACACTTGGAGTAAATATAGAAAATAACTATGTTGGGAGTTTTTAAGTGTTTTTCTGAGAAAAAATACTGAGTGACTATGGACATCAGTGAAGTCAGGATTGTGCTACAGAGTGATGCTTATCCAGTGCCTTTGTTTTTGAGTCTAGTGATTTGAAACTGGTTTTGTTGTGTCTCCTGAGATGTGGAGAAATGCTCTCATTTTTTCAGTGGATGTGAAACAATGTTCCAAACTTGGAGCCTAATAATTGCTATGTTGAAAGAATTGAATGACATCTGTGAAGACTGCAGAAGTTTCATCATCTGCTGTTTTCTCTCTGTAACATTGGGAGCCCTGTTTATCTTTTCCCAGCCCTCAATAAATTCTGCTTTCTGTCTCTGAATTTGCCTACTCTAGATAGTTCATACAAGTGAAATCATACAATATTTGTCCTTTTGTGTCTGGCTTATTTCACTTAATGTCTTCAAGGTCTATCCATGTTGTAGCATGTGTCAGAACAGTGTATGGCGGAAGAGCATTCCATTTTGTGCATGTATCACATTTTATCTGTTGACGGTCTCTTGAGTTGTTGCCGCCTTTTGGCAATTGTGACTAGTGCTGCAATGAACATGAGTGGACAAGTCCTATTTTCAAATCTTTTTTATATTTTCAACTCCAGTTTATTTTGTTACTTAGATTCTCCAATTCTTTCATATCTGCATATTTGTTTTCAGAAACAGATTCAGAGAAAAGATTGTGCAGTGTGAATGTGTACCCTCCACTCAGTTTGCATATTGGCTTTTAAAGCCAAAAGGATATTTATATACAAAGGAACTGTGTGGTAGACCAGAGGGAGACCAATTCCTGGCAAAGCTATTAATATTTTAAATCTTATCCCAGTGACTATGATGACAAATTCCTCAAGAGCTGTCCTCTTACACCTATTGTCAAGGGGGCCCAGTCAGTGAGATAGGAACTACTTGTGATCAGGGTTACCAGCCCAAGTTTCAACCACATCTAGCATATATCATGTGCATAAGTCCCATTAAATTAGTATTAAATAAGGCACTCCTATCTTCATTACAGGTGGTCTTGTATTTGAAACACATTAAGGACTCTTAAAGCTTTTAGTACCCAAAAATCTAAAGCACATTTGGTGTTACTGGGACAAAGAAAAAGGATTATTCTGTATGAATCATAAAAGTAGCTAAATAGACATTGTACATCCACAAAATAAACATCTGGGTCAAGTCTTTGTGAACTTTAGGCTGTAAAAATAATGTTCTCAACAGAAGCAGCTTAATATACAAGGAAGAAGGTAGGTGTTACAGATACGCCTTTTCTTAATTCTGCATTGCTGTACATACAGCCGTATTGTTTAATGTATGAGTACCAACAGTGCAGTAAAAAAATCTTCAAGTTTTAACATTTCTAAATGCAGTACCCTGTTCATATCTTAATTTGAATTTGGGACATTTTCCTTAAACTATGAAAATTTTCCTATGAAAACTCTGGTTTCATAATGCTTTTTTTTTTTTTTTTTAATGCTTAAATGTCACTTGCAAGTGTAGCAAGTAAAAATTAGGTTAAAGCAATAGGATGTAAATGAATTTTACTGACCAAGATTTTAGTATTATATTCATTTAAAATTTTTGAGCATTCGAAGAATTAGACTAAGTTTAAAAGGGCTAACTAATCTTCCAGAAAGAGCAAAGGAAATGCTAGGATGAAATAAAACATTTCTTAAAATGCATATCAGGTCTGCCACTGCCGCCTGCACAACATAATGCCTCACTACAGAATACTAAACAGCTGGTCTCCCGATGCTTTCACATTGATTTTTATTGTGTGAAGAATGCAGGGCAGATATTTTATTCAAAGTGCCCCTCCTTCATGGAACTGCTACAGAGACCACGTTTCCCTCACCTTTTAGGATGCAGATCTCCAAAGTAGAGGATGTGATTTTCTTCCGCTGTCGGGACTTAGGGATTACAGAGTTGGGAAATGAGTTCTTTGTAAGATTTAGGTAACACCAGCATATGCTGCACCAGAGCATATAAGCAAATATATAATGGTTCCCTGGCTGGCGAGACCTGACCGCGAAGGTAACCTTTGAGAGGGCAACATTTTTTTTTTTAATTTATTGATTGGAAAGAGAGAATCATTGATTTGTTGTTCCATTTATTTATGCATTCATTGGTTGATTTTTGTGTGTACCCTGACCAGGATCAAACCCACAAACTTGGCATATTAGGACAACGCTTTAACCATCCCTAACCATGGAAATGGATACAGAAGTTATAGCCAAAACCCCGTGACCCCTTATTGGAAATGCTTTTCACATGAAATTGAAGCAGCATGTAAAAATAGCCTAAAATCATATAAGGAGCTCACCTTGATCTGACCCAAATAAGCAAACTTATGATCATCATTTATTTAACTTACCATTAAGTCCATGATAAGTATCACTTGATGCTTACAAAGTATTTTTACATTGATTTTAGAGAGAAAGAGAGAAACATTGATTTGTTGTTCCACCTATCTATACATTCATTGATTGATTCTTGTATGTGCCCTGACCTGGGATGAAACTCTCAACCTTGGCTTATTGGGATGCTGCTCTAACCCACCGAGCTACCTGGCCCAGATTCTAAGTGTTATTTCAAAAAGTTAAAATCAAGCCCTGGCCGGTGTGGGTCCGTTGGTTGAGCACTGTCCCATGCACTGAAAGGTTGCCGGTGTGAGTCCCCGGCAGGGCACATACCCATATTGCAGGTTTGATCTCCGGTTGTGTGTTTCTCTCTTCCTTTCTCTCTAAAATCAATCAAAACATAATTTTTAAAAAATGATTTAACACTTTTTTAAGGTAAAATTGAATATAAAATGGTTGAGTCATGTGGAAAAGTTTAGTGAATCCTCAAAAACTTAAAGAATGTTGTATGTCCCAACAATTTCATTCCTAGGCATATATATACCCAAGAGAACTGAAAAGTATATTCATAGCACCACTTTTTACAATAGCCAAACGGCTGAAACGACCCAAAATGGCCACCAGAGGATGAATGGATAAATAACTTTGGTATAGCCATGTAATAAAATATTATTTAGCCATGAATAGGAACATCAGAAATGCAATATATGCTACAGTGAGGATGAACCTTGAAAATGCCAAGTGCAAAGAAGTCAAACACAAAATATCACATATGACATGGTTCCATTTATATGAAACTAGAGGCTCGGTGCACGAATTCATGAAGGCAGGGAGTAGGGACCGTGGGAGGTTGGCTGGCTGGGGGGATTGGAGGGAGCTGGCCCTCAGCCCCCCTGGGAAAGGGGCTGTGTCTACCACCACCCACCCCCAGTTCCCCATCCCAGCCTAGGCCTGAGTTCCCCGCCTCCCTCCCTCCTTCTCCCCTCACCACCGTGCTGCCACTGTGGCGGGCGGGTGGCCCCAGGGAAGGGAGAGGATGGGAGTGAGACAAACCCTTGTGTCAAGGGCTGACTTTCAATAGACTGCAGCGAGGGAGCTGCTCTGCGCTACATATGAAACCCTGACCCAGAAGCAGGTCTGTACGAATGGTTTAGCACCAGGGGCCAATGGGGGCTGGCCAGCCGGGGGTGGGGGAGAGGCTACGGGAGGTTGGCTGTCCTGCATTGAGCGTCTGCCCCCTAGTGGTCACTGCGCGTCATAATGACTGGTCGACAGGTGGTTCCAGTAGTTCGGTCGTAAGGGTTGCTTAGGCTTTTCTATAATAATAAAAGCGTAAAATGCTAATTAGACCAGACATCCTTCTGAACAACTTTCCGGACGAAGCTGTGGCTGCGAGGGAAGCCCAGGTCCCGGGTGTCGGAGGGAAGCCAGTGCCAGCAGCTGGGGAAGGAAGGCCTACTCTTGCACAAATTTCATGCATCAGGGATCTAGTATATATATAGATATAGATATAGATATCCAGAACAGGTAAACCCAAGGGAAAGAAAGCAGATTGGTAGGGACTAGAGGGAAGAGGAATGAAAGTAACTGTTTAATGGGTAAGGGTTTTTGTTTTGGGCTAATAAAAATGTTTTGGAACTAGATAAGTATGGTGGGTTGTGCAGCATTGTGAATGTACTAAATTTCACTGAATTTTTCACTAAGATGGTTAATTTTATATTATGTGAATTTCACCTTAATTTTAAACATAATGTTTTATTTTTCAATGACAGCTTACATCAAGCATGTCAAACTTGCAGACCACGGGCCGCATGCGGCCCACAATGAATATTTTTGCAGCCCAGCCAATATAATGGTATGTAAGAAACATTTTAATAAATTTTCGTAACTTAATTTTTTTAATATCCTGTTATACGTAATTATTTTTTTAATATATTTTATTGATTTTTTTACAGAGAGGAAGGGAGAGCGATAGAGTTAGAAACATCGATGAGAGAGAAACATCGATCAGCTGCCTCGTGCACACTCCCCACTGGGTATGTGCCCGCAACCAAGGTACATGCTCTTGACTGGAATCGAACCTAGGACCCTTGAGTCCACAGGCCGATGCTCCATCCACTGAGCCAAACTGGTCAGGGCTATACATAATTATTAATAACGAACTACAATGTTCGCTAATGCTTGATTACTATAATCATGTTGCATTCATTTTCCTTACATGACTTACGCACAGGTGCACCATTTCTCTCCACTAACACTAGCAGCAAATATTTTAGCAGCTGATTGCCACGTCATTAGTTTTGGACTGATTTGTTTGGTGTGCACAACAGGAGATATTTCGCTTTTGGAGAACAAGAAAAATAGGTTTATTTGCGTTACGTTTATTAATTTGTGCAGTTATTCAGTGTCTGGTAAGTTAATGTTCAAGAAAAAATATTAATTTTTATTAAAATGTTCTATTATTTTATGTTAACAATTACTCATTTATTTCAGCCCTTTGTATTCAGCATGTCTCTATTGAAATAACCTACATTTCTATGAAAATTGAAGCTTTTATTTTTTTGCAGCCCACATAAACTTAAACCTTGTTTATTTGGCCCGTGTTAGCCTTTGAGTTTGACATGCTTGGTTTACATTCAATACTATACTTCTCTAGTTTTTGAGATACATGGTATTGCTGAGATACATTTGTTAAACTCCAATTACTATTGAACATTTGCTGATGTATTCAGGAAAATTATTCACTACATGAAGTCATTCTCCATATATTCAACTGTTAGATGGGATACAAAGGGAACACAGAACACTTGTGTCTGTAAGGAAGTTATGTTCCTTCCCATGAGATAACAACCGCTCATTTCCTTCCTGGTTTTTAATTCCCATGCTATTTGTGAATGTTTATGGCAGGGTTTTATGTTGAGGAAAACATCTGCTGGTATTACATTCAAGTTCTCTTTCTGTCAAAAGCATTTGCAAACTCTTTATTAGGCAGAGTACTTGTGCTACAGCTTGGCAGAGTTGCATTAGATGCTATGTCTTTTTGAAATGGTAGCATGATAAAATGTGTATGTTTATGAATGGCCTGCTTCTTCTATGGGAAACAACTGTCAAAATGGTTTCCTTGGAGTCCTGAGGGTTGTAACAAAATCATCCACCTCTGCTACTCCAAGTTAAACTGGGAGAAACGTTGAGAACTGATTTTATTTCCTTCCTTCAGGTGCACCTGGACATACCAAGTCACCTGGCGGTTTTCAAAATTTATGTCATATAGTATTTCCCATCATTTTGGGCAAGAAAACAAGTGGAGCCCTCCACAGGCAAACGGAACTGAGGTGCGGTCCTTGTGCGCGGACCCACCCAGGAGAGAACCTGTGCAGAACCAGGACTCGGGTACTCGCTGCCCTGTACTGACGTGGAGATCGTTACTGAGCTGTTCTGTGGGGTGGCCCCTGCAGTGGGAGACTCGGAAACCAACCAGAGGGGACTTTGTCCTCTTTCATTCCAAGAGGCCTTGGCGTTTCTGTGGCCCCTTCTCCCTTTCCTAAAGGGTACGTGGCCTGGGCTGAGAAGGGAAGTTATGGGGATGCTCTCCCATGATTTGTCAAGGAGTCCAAAGTTTCTTCAGGGAGTTAGTCTTATAAACTCTAAGAGGTAAGAACTTTTTATTGTTTAAGCCATTGTTGTTGTTTTGCAGCTCCGAACATTCTACTATGCCTACCTATGTAAATCTGTCCAACGGTGTACACAAAGAGACCATACAAGGCACCCTGCTCTATTTGTTTTTTTTTTGCACATAGTATGTCATTGGGATGTTTCCATATCTCCTTGTAGAACAAGGTCTACATTCTTTATAATGGACACAGCTTTTTTTTTTTCTTTTAAAATTTATTTTTATTGTTGAAAGTATTAACATAGCTCTTCAATGTATTAGATCAAACCTGAAATTTTGGTGTAGCTGGTAGACACCCTAACCAGCTGAGCTACTCAATCAGTTATTATTATGATGATTATTATTATTCATTTTCTCCCCCTCCCCCATCCTCAGCTTTATTGAGGTATGATTGGCAAAAAAAAAAAAAAAAAAAGACATATTTAAAATGTACAACATAAAAAAAATGTACAACATGATGTTTTGATATATGTATGCATTGTAAAATGATTACCACAAGCAAGGTAATTAACATAGTCATTACCTTAGGTGAATCTTTGACCATTCTGAGAAGGGAGTTGGAGGGTTGCTTCCTTCTGTTTTTTTCCCAACTGGACAGACTATCCTAAGGTGCAGGTTGGTCCCCTAGAATTGAGCAGTGGTGGGGTTAATAATGCGTCTTCCTTCTAGTAGTGCGTATCCCTCCTTCCCAGCCTCCCTTCCCTGTTCCCTCACTTCTGCTCCCTGAAATCACACTCCCTAATAAACTGGTAGCACGTAAACGTTTGCTCAGGCTGTGCTTTCTGGAAGATCCAGGTAAGATGGTTAGTATTTTCCACCTGTTTATACTGACTTTATTTTTTTGAAAATGAAATTACATTCGTTATTCCATTGCTGTGTTCTGAGCTTACATAAATAGATGGTGACAATCTTAATACATAGTTAACCATACTTTGTATTTATTTAATACTAACTGAACACATCTTGCAAGGGTATACTGACTTTAAATTAAGCCATCTGTAAATCTTCCTAGTGACCAACGCGTCACAGAAAACAGTTCTTGGGTGAGTATAGTATATGGCAAATGCGGACCTGCTCGCTGCTCCTTTGGATGAGAGGTGAGTGATATTAAGGACTGAAGAAGTGGCAGAGACCTGGACACAAACATTTCTAACCCTTTCTCACTGTGTCTGCTTTCTCCCCGTCCCTTCTTTCCTCGGGACACTGCAATCTTTCATCTCTACCATTCTTCTGACATGGTCCTTTGAAGGACATCATGCCCTCGAACACATCATATCCCATTCCCACGTTACTTGGTCTCTCAGTTAACCACTGCCTTAAACACGCTTTCTCTAGGCTTCCATGCGGGTGTTACCATACATTAATGGCATCTGGCTATTAATGAAGGGTGCCAGGGTCTCTCCTCAGCCTTCCCTTTTCCATCATGTTCTCTCCCCAGATAATCTCATCTAATCTCCTGGCGTTAGATCTCTAGGCTGATGACTTCCAAAAGCCTGAAACCTATATGGTCCTATGACCAATGTCATCTCAATAAATTTAATTTAAAAAAAAATTTAAATGACTTCAGGTGGTAGGCACACAGGGCAATATACAGTTCTTGTAACACAGAAATCTACATCAGAAACCTATATGATCCTATTAACCAATGTCACCCCAATAAATTTAATTAAAAAAAATAGAGTTCCAAAACAGAACTATTGACATCCCCATTAATTTGCTTCTCCTGGATCTTCCGTATTTCAGGAAATGATGGCACCATTCACCGAGTGGCTCAGTGGAAAACCCAGATGACAGCCTTTTCTTCTCTCCCTTCATCCAGTTCATTAGCGAATCCTGCCAGAGACATCACCATGACTCATCCTGAATTCAACCACTTCTCACCAACACCATTGCCACTACTTGTTACTGTCAGAAGTTATTTATTTCCCTCTTTCTTTATTCCATCTAAGTGCTGACTGCCTTTTTCCCTCCTCGACAGTCAAAGGTGGACCTTTGTCCTGTTCCTATCCCTGGAGTGTAGACTAGTGCCTGGAACACTATTGAAACTCATCTTTGTGGAATACATATTTGTTGAATTAATGAGTGGTGTGTGGTAGAATTCTGGGTGGGTTATTTCCCTTCGGCAGGCTGTTTAAATGACTTGAGACAAAGGAGATCGGAGGGGGGGTTTGCACTCTTTGGAAATAAGTATCTTTTCTGCTTCTTAAGAGGGAAATTTCCCTGGCCTTTCTTTTCTTTTCTTTTAATATATTTTATTGATTTTTTACAGAGAGGAAGGGAGAAGGATAGTTAGAAACACTGATGAGAGAGAAACATCGATCCGCCGCCTCCTGCACACCCCCTACTGGGGATGTGCCCGCAACCAAGGTACATGCCCTTGGCTGGAATCGAACCTGGGACCCTTCAGTCTGCAGGCCGACACTATCCACTGAGCCAAACCGGTTTCCCTGGCTTTTCATTCATTACACTAGCAATTATTGTTATTATTAGTTTGCCCAAAGAGTCAGGGTCACCAAAGAGCTTATTGGACTGTGAGAACCAAAAGTCATTCTGTGATTTCCCCTCTGCATCTCATGGGCTTGGAGAGTGTCACCTTGGAGGAGGAACCCGAGACATAAAGGACGGAACATGTGTGGTGAGTCCAGCAGAGAGGAGTATCCTGAGAACCCTTAACAGCGCTGCTGGCTGGTTGAGCGTAGGGATTAATATGTGGTCCTATTTCTGGAGCTTGGACACAAATCCGGACTTCAGACTTCCCTATCAATAGCTCTGTGACTCCTGGGTAAGTCACTCAGCCTCTCTGTTCTCCATTTCCTTATTTTATGGGGATGAAGAATGAGAAGAAGGAGGAGGAGAAGGGGAAGAAGTGGAAGAAGGGAAAAAACGGAAAGAAGGGGAAGAAGGGGAAGCAGGGGAAGAAGGGGAAGAAGGGGAAGAATGCCTTTGACTAGGGTTTTTATAAGGAGTAAATAAATTTGTCTATCACAGTAAAATATTGGCACAGTAACAGGCTGGATTTCTAGCTAGGTTTGCTAAAAGGGGCCAGGCTCGAAGTGGCAAAGAGTAATGATCTTATGGTTCTTTTAGGGAATATTTAACTTTGCCTCATGTCTGTTAAACAGATGAAAAGTTCCCTCTGTCTGTCCTGCACCCCTCTCATCTTGCTTCTATCTCTCCTTTCCTGTATCATTCCTCTATAGGGGCTTAATCACAAGGAACAACAACAGCCTGTAATTATTGGAATCGAGAGTCTAGGTCAGTGGTCGGCAAACTCATTAGTCAACAGAATGGCAAACCGCGGCTTGTGAGCTGCATGTGGCTCGAGAGCCGCAGTTTACCGACCACTGGTCTAGGGAAAGAGGAAGAAAATAGAGAAATAAGCACTCCTGCCAACATTTAATTAATTTACATTTTTAAGAACTCTAAGCGACTTTTTGGAGAAGCCTGCATGGCCCTTAGAAGACACTAGGGGGCAGCTCTGCTCACAGGTCCCAGCCAGTTCTCCCATCACAGTTAAAATGCTGCAAGAAAAAGGTCTGAGATCCCTTCAACTCTGCTCCTGTCCATTTTGGAAGGATATCCAATCTCTCAGATGGCAGCAGGAAACAGTTGCTGTCCCCTTTTTGTGGTCGCCCAGAGCTTTGGTGCCAATCCTAGGAACTGGGGCCCCAAGAATGAATGGGGCCTGCAGGAAACACAGGGGCTGAGTCCTCGGGAATCCTCCTTTGCGATATGGATGGACAGGACCGGAAGGAGCCAAGTGGGAGAACCAAGAACAAGGTTGGGTTGCTGTCCCCCCTCTCCCTTCCAATCCGGGAATCAGAGAGGGCCTGACTCGCTGACCTGAACTTCTCATGGACAGGAAGTTCTCAACAGACAAACCCCTGCCCACCCACTGGAGGAGGAGAACACCATGATGGTGGGCTGTCCCATGTATGTGGTGCTGTCCCAAGACGGAGTCCAGAGGCCACTGGGACTGCTAAGGACTATGTAGTAGTTTACTGGGGCTGCAATAATAAAATACCACAGACTAGGTGGTTTAAACAACAAAAATTAATTTTCTCGCAATTATGGAGTCCAAGGTCAAAGTGTTGGCAATGTTGATATCCTCTGCGGCCTCACTCCTTAGCTTACAGGAGGGCTGCCACCTCATCAGATGGCCATGCCACTGTGTGCATCCTGAAGTCTCTTCCTCTTCTTTTAAGGACACCAGGCATATTGGATTAGCGCCTCCCCCGCCCACAGCAGCCCCATTTTAACCTCTTTAAAGACCTTATCTTCAAATATGGTTACATTCTGAGGTATGAGAGGTGAAGCCTTCATCATATGAACTTTGAGGACACAATTCCAACCCTCATAGACTGACTCAACTAGGCTCAGATCTCTTCAATGTCAAGGACAGCTAAAAAGACCATCAGAGATTTCACATCCCTCCATTGGGATGACAGAGGCAAGGAGTAGGGTTGGGGGATTGGAGCCCCCCATGAGGACAAGGGTGGGTTGTCTTTTGGTGGCCAGTGGCAAGACTGGGGAGGACTGTGAAGGTGCTGATTGTGTGAGGAGGATGGTATGAACCATGCCTGGCTTCATGTGGTCAGTGCCCTGCTGTTAGTGGTCATAGCTGGGGGTTGGGAGGAGTGAAGGCATCCCCAGCAGAGACACGAGGCTTGGCCTGAGGGGACCACCTGCAGTAGCCTTCTGGTCTCCTGAGGGGGGATATAGTGCCCTTCTCAGTCTTACCCTCCTAGTATGAGGCCCCTTTGCGTGTCTGGGGAAGGCTGAAGAGAGAAAAACATATTCAGGGGCCAGTTCAGGCCAAGGGGACGCATTAGAAAAGGGCCACTTGTACTGCCCAGGAAGATGACCAAAGGGCCCTGGCTTGAGAGGAGGGTCTGGAGAATCAGGATCCTCTTTGACCTTTAAACCCTTCTATTGACCTCTTTCCTTCATTTCCCATCTCTGGAGCTACACCTCAAGAGATGACAGCGACAGGGCAGCCTCCAACAGGAGAGTCCAAACATGCCACCTCTGCCGTGCAGGTGTGGCTCAGCTGGCTGGGCATCCATCATGCTGTGCACCGAATGGTTGCTAGTTCCATTCCAGGTCAGGGCACATACCCAGGTTGTGGGTTCCATCCCTGGTCTGGGTGCATATGGAAGGCAACCATTGATGTTTCTCACATTGGTGTTTCTCTCTCTCCAGCTTCCTAAGCATGTTCTCAGGTGAGGATTAAAGAAGAAGAAGAAAAAGATGCCCCCTTTCTTCCCATCTGCTCTGACGCGCGCGCGCGTGTGTGTGTGTGTGTGTGTGTGGTGTGTGTTATACCTGGAGGCAGTAAGGGCTGCAGTGGGCAAACTGTCCAGCTCTTCCCCACTCCCCATGCCTCTCAGCTGGGGCTCACTTTCTAGCACGCCCCAGCTTCGGATTAACCTCGCTTCACTGTTCGACCATCTCCCAGAGACCTGGAGCAAGCTCAGTGCTGCATTCTAAGGCCCCACAAACCCGCCCGACTACAAGTTGAAAATTCTGAGAAAGCAACCTGAAACTCAGCTGGGAAGATGGCAGGATTTTGCCATTCTGAGGTAGCTGTGATATTGGTCCACCACAGTATTTTTTGTGAAGAAAATCTGTTCTTTGGGAAATTAGGGGCTACAAACAACAACAACAACAAAGAACTTTGATGAAATAAAAGCCGGGGGGCCACAGGGGGGAGGCGGCTAAGAAATAGATTCCTGCAGGATCCGGAGGTGACTGTGTCATCCCCAATTCTCTCCCGTTTCTTGGGATGAGCTCAGTTTTTCCTTCCCAGGACCATGCCAAATGTTTCCAGAGGACAGAATATCTATGTCATTTCCCACTGCAGCGGCTGGTGTTAGCAACATGGTCCCAACATGGCTGAGGGGCAGGAGGGGTGGTTTAAAAGGAAGCAGAGCAGCAGGGGGCTGGGGGCCGGAAGACAACAGGGCCCCCCCCCCCAATACACACACTTGAGTCACACTTTCTGAGGATCTGCAAGTGGGAACCCTTTTGTGGCAGTTTTTCTGGAATGCCAGGTGAGGGGTATGAACCAGGGAGCACAGGCCAAAGGCTAATTCTGTTATGGGGCTTTGCACTACATTTTCAAAAATAAAAATAGATCTGCCACTGGGTTTCTTGCTAAATAGGTTCACATCAGGGAAACTAGTGACTTTGAGAAAAACTACAAGGGAAAAGCAAGGGAGGGCTCTGGTCCTGGCCTTCCAGACGTTTCCCCTCTGCAGCAAGCATATTGCAACTGCCAAATATTTCTGAGAGCGCTCCCCACCCATTTTTCCGTAGCCCACACCTTCCCCCATGCCTGGGGGCTACTGGGTCGGTGCAGTTCAAAATGCATTTATGTCTATCAAATAACACCCTCCAGTCACAGGAAAAACATTTAAACCACCCAATAACATAAATAAGAGATAAACTACCACCTGTTACTGAACCACGTGGAGAACATCACTGATAATATTGTCATCTCCTCCTCGTCTTTCTTCTTTTTCGGTTTTGTTTTTCAGTGCGTGCTTTAAAAAACATTTAAAACATAAATGATATACATATTTATATTATATATACACACGTTCTATATATGTGTATATACATTGTGACTTTTCCGGTTAACGTTAGATCATGATGCATACTTTCCTCAGGCGTGAGCTACCTTGTAGGTAGCATTTTTCCCACGGGTGGCGTTCTCTTGAGAGAATTCCTCAGACCTCCGAGAAAGCTATGAGGCAGAGCCTGTGGAGACAGGCTGCTTCTCTCTTTCACTCGCTGAGAAAGAACAGGGTGTCAGCGGTCAGGGCTGAGCAGAGGCCTGGATCTTACCCCAGCCTGGCGCTCCCTTCCAGGGTCCGGAGAGCTGTTTGCCTCTCATGCCAAGCTTCCTCCCACGGGACCTTCCGAAGCTTTCCACGGCTCCGACATCAACGACACTTTTGTCCGCTCCACTTGGGGGAGAGGGCTGGATAGTCTGCTTTTTGTGTCCTTCGTGGATCCAGCCCAAGTTCGAAAGACCCATGTGCTTGCTCAGTTTCCCTAGATGGCCCTGCTCCAAGAATAGCTCAGAAGCCAAGGAAACCAAAATCCCTGCCTCTGCGGGCAGAATGAACAGGCTGTTTTCCTGATACTCTGTGTGTGTGTGTGTGTGTGGCGAGTCACAACCTGGGATTTCATTTCTGTGTGCTTTCATTTCTGTGATAGCACGAATCAGTCCGGTACATAGTACAGCACTGCTTTCTCCCCCTGCTCCCCATGCAAATAGATGATCTAGTCCCTCCTTCCCCTAGCTGACTCATCGGTAAAAAAGAATTAAGTATTTGTGAATGAATTCTTTTTTGCAAATGAATCCAACCAACAGCTGGACCAGAGCTTTGTTGACATGAAAATAATCAAGGTTTTCAAAGATGTATAGTTTCCTCAGGTGTGAGCTACATTGTAGGTAGCAATTTGTTCCTTGAAATGCTAAGTAGCAAGGCTTGCAAATAACTCAGTTTTTTATTGTGATAAAATAGTTATTACAGCCCTGACTGCTTTGGCTCAGTGGATAGAGCTTCGGCCTGCGGACCCAAGGGTCCCGGGTTCGATACCGGCCAAGGGCATGTACCTTGGTTGCGGGCACATCCCCAGTAGGGGGTGTGCAGGAGGCAGCTGATGGGTGTTTCTCTCTCATCGATCCTTCTAACTCTCTCTCCCTTCCTCTCTGTAAAAAATCAATAAAATATATTAAAAAATAGTTATTACATAAAATGTACCATTTTAACCAGTTTTAAGTGTACAGTTCTGTGGCATTAAGCACACTCATGTTGTTGTGCAACCACCACCACCATCCGTCTCTGTAACTTTTCCTTTTCCCCAAATGAAAGTCTATAGCCATTAAACAGTACCTCCTCATTCCTCCTCCCCTGGCCTTTGGCAACCGTTATTCTACTTTCTTGAAAATGATTGGTTTTTAATATAAATTAGAGGGTATTCTAGGTTATCATTATCATTCATGTTCATTCATTCATTTAACAAGTACAGGGTGTCCCCAAAAAATGAGTGCACACTTTAACAGCTTATAGCTCAATTGATGTTTCTTTCTTTTCAGATTTAATCCATTGGAATTAATAATTATTCAAAGAGTATACACTTTTTGGAGACATCCTGTATTTATTAAGTGCCCATGCTGGTAAATAAAACAAAACACCTGCCCCCGTGAACGTAAATATTTAAATTGCCATAGACATTACCAAGATAAAAACAAATGTTTAATTTCCTACACACAGGAGCCACATAAAAATATGAAACAAGCTAGGCAGTTGAGGCTTATATATCATCTGAGCTAAGGCATGGGAGAGGGGCCTGGGCTTCAAAGGGGAGAAGGCTAATTCACAGAACAGTAAGAGCAGAGCCCTGGCCGTGTGGCTCCGTCAGCTGGGGTCTTCCTCAGTCAGTGCACCAAAGGGTTGCCGGTTGGATTCCTGGTGGGGCGCATGCCCAGGGTGCGGGCTTAGCTCCGGTGGGGGTGTGTGTAGGAGGCTGTTGCTAGATGTTCTGCTTTCACATTGATGTTTCTCCACTCAACCTGTCCCTTCTCTCTCAAAATCAACTAAAAAATCCTTTACAAAAATGCTAGCGTTTGGACCCCACTGCAGGCCAATGAAATAAACCTCTGGGGGTGAGGCGCCAGATATTTGGAATTAGTTGTTTGCCCAGTCATATAGATAAGTCGTTCAGATAAGTTAGCTCTTGTAGGGCCTACCTGTGAACTGCCTCCCTCCCTCTCCTTACTCCAGAATGCATGTAAGTCTCAACTCCCCAGTGAGTCTTTGGATTTCATTTTTATGGAACTCCGTATGTGCATACTCAACAAATCTGTGTTCCGTTAATCTGTCTCATGTTAATTTGATTATTAGTCCATCTAGAAGAACTTAGAAAGGAAAATTATTATTTTGCCTTTACATTGATAATAGCCAGGCCCCTTATCTATATTCTTTAAATTTAAAAAAAATTTTTGATTTGAGAGAGAAACATTGATTTGTTGTTCTACTTATTTATGCATTCACTGGTTGTCTTTTTTTTTTTTTTGTAAAGCAAAGGTGGAAATTTATTGAAGAACAAGTACAGACTCCCACTTGAGGAAGAGGGAAGACTCACAGCACAGACTCCCATGTGGGGAGGGGGAAAGAGTCCCCTGAGCCTTTTTTTTTTAATCCTCACCCAAGGATATATTTTTATTTCTTTTTTAAAGAGAGAGGAAGGGGAGAGAGAGAGAAATATTGATGTGAGAGAGAAACATTGATCGGTTGCCTCCTGTAAGTGCCCCAACTGGGATTAAACCTGCAACCTAGGTATGTGCCCTGCCAGGGAATCAAACCCACAACCTTGGCATATCAGGACAATGGTCTAACCAACTGAGCTACCTGGCCAGGGCCTCTAAATTCTTTCTTTCTTTTTTTTTTTTTTTTTAATATATTTTATTGATTTTTTGCAGAGAAGAAGGGAGAGGGATAGAGAGTTAGAAACATTGATGAGGGAGAAACATCGATCAGCTGCCTCCTGCACACCCCCTACTGGGGATGTGCCCGCAACCAAGGTACATGCCCTTGACTGGAATCGAACCTGGGACCTTTCAGTCTGCAGGCCGACACTCTATCCACTGAGCCAAACCGGTTAGGCTCTAAATTATTTTTTGGTAGTTAAGGAAGAGATAAAAGTTTTTCTTTAGTCTTCTGTCTTCAGGTCAAAATAACCCACATGCCAAAGTGGCTCATTTTGAGTTGGCATATCCTGCTTCCCCACTCACAGTGGTTCTTTCAACTGTGACCTTGAGGACAAGGTGCTTTCCAACGCTCCAACATCCCATTTGGCCATGCTTAACACATCAGCAGCATCCCTTCCTTGTGGTCAGAACACAGATAGTTGAGCAGTTCCAGGCATTGCAGACATGCACACATCAAGCCAAGAAAGGCATTTCCTCCCAGCAGTCTCTGTGTCAGGGGAAAAGCTTTCCTGTAGGTCCTGTTGGCCAGGATCAGACTGTGTGCCCACATTCCAGCCTTAAGGAGGCCGAGAGGGGCCTCACCAGTGCATGTATGTCATACACTGGGCTTCTAGTGTAAGCCATAAACTCAGTAAGTTAAATGTTTGACTTTTTGTGATGTCTTTTAATTTCCTTACCAGCCTTTAAAAAATATCGATTTTAGAGAGGATGGGAGAGGGAGAGAGGGATAGAAATATTAATGATGAAAGAGAATCACTGAGCCCTAACTGGTTTGGCTCAGTAGATAGAGCATCAGTGAATCACAATTTTGCTTGCTCTGGTGTGATAATTTCCCTCCAGTGTTTTTTTTTTTTTTAAATAGTCAATTGAATGTTTATTGGTCATCATCTAAATCCAGGGATAGGGCTGGTGATAGACACCTGATGCAAACAGCATTGATCAAGTGTCATAAGGTACAAAGATCACCAAATGGCAAATTTTCATGGCCTTTAAAAAGATATAGTTTTATATTACTTTCTTTTCTTCTTTTTTTAAAAAATATATTTAATTGATTTTTTACAGAGAGGAAGGGAGAGGGACAGAGAGTTAGAAACATCGATGAGAGAGAGAAACATCGATCAGCTGCCTTCTGCACACCTCCTGCTGGGGATGTGCACGCAACCAAGGTACAGGTCCTTGACCAGAATCGAACCTGGGACCCTTCAGTCTGCAGGCTGACGCTCTATCCACTGAGCCAAACCGGTCAGGGCTATATTACTTTCTTTAGTCCGAATAGCCCAGTGGCCCTGTGTCTAAATATTTCTGTTAGGATGTATTTTGCTCAGTTTTACAAAAGTTCGCCAAAGAGCAGTCATGGGCTTTTGAGACAGGAGCTCTAATCTTGATTGGACATTGACAACCTGAAAATGGGAATGTTAGGATGAGTATCTTTTCCAGAAGCAACACAATAAAGTCTGCACAGTAAATTGGTTGTCTGGCCTAACCTAGATAATAAAATATAGCCTGGAAATAGAGATTTGTTGTTGCAGTTATTGATTTTTTTTGAAGTTCTATTTATTCGGGATTTACTATTTAGGTCAGACATTTGCTGACTCAATTTTGAAAGAATTTGCAAACATCGCTTCCTGGAGCTCTCCCAGCCTGGGGCGAAGGGCTCAGAGGCGTGAATAGTGGTGATTGTAATGAGGCTGGTGAACTGAACTTTTATCTTGCCCCCACCCCCAAGGCGCTGGACCTTTGTTCAGGAGGGAGAAACTTCCTAGCCAGTTGGGCCTGCCAGCAATCATTGTCAGCTGAGGGAGGGTGCTTTGTCATGCAACTGTGGGCCAGGAAAATGTGCTTACTCACGTAGCAAGGACTGAACGGGTTAGTTTAGGGAAACAGTCAAAGCGGCATTAATAGAAGAAATACAAACTTCTTATGTAGTCCAGACAGGAGAGGGTTTTGGAAGAAATTAAGTCCCCATCAAGGCAAGATGTTTGATTTGACATTCTCTGGGAGAAACCAGATGCAATTCCAAGTGAACCCCCTCTCTCCCATCTTTGAAACCAGAGCTCAGTCTTCCCATCTCTCTGGGAAAACCTCAAAGTATTGAGTTCCTGGAGCCACCAGATGCTCTGCAGAAGCAGCGGCAACTGGGTAGAGGAGAGAGTCTGTAAACATCCTTTTGACACCAGAGGCCTGTGAAATTTGCAAGACAGAGAGGGAAAAAGAGGCAGAAAGGCCTGAACATTTCTGCAGGGAAGGTGATGAGTGGGGGGAGGGTCTTAGAAGGGGGTTTAAGGACAAGGGATTGCTTTGCAAGAAAAGAATTCTCTTCTATATCAAAGAATACTCTAGATGCTGTTTCTAAATTATCAAAAGAAAAAAGATTGAATTGTATTCGGGATTTTAGTAGACTTAGTATCTCTTACAAGCAGAAACAGCTGGGTGTTTGTGGTTAGGGCCTGGCGGTTAATGGAAGGACTGACAATCAGTATATAGCTTGGATATAATCTTACATCCTCTAGCAAACATCAGAAATATTGGCTCAGTACAAATCCCAGAAATGCCCTCAGAGAAATGGTGAGAAGAACTTTGCAGAATGAATAGTTGAACTTGCCCAAATAGTTAGGCTTCTTGAATGCGACACCGGGCAGACTGATATGGGCAGATGGTTTTATTGACTTAAACACCACACAGTGTGGCCATTAACGACATTCTTCCCAAAAGAGAAAATAACTTTTGGGAGAGCCCTTTTGTGATAGTCTGAATGTTATTGGCTTCCCCAGCCCCTCACATATGTTGAAAATCTAATGCAGTCACAGCGCATCTGAAAATAAACAAGTTCTAATTCTCAGACCCTTTTACTGGATCTAACTTTTAGAACCATTATAAAATTCAGGCACTAAGACAGTCTTTTCAACAAATGGTGCTGGGACAATGGAATATATACACATGTAAAAGAATTATGCTAAACCCTTATCTTACACCATATATAAAAAGTAACTCAAAATGGATTACAGACCTAAATATGAGAGCTAAAATTTATAAAACTCTTAGCAGAAAACAGGAGTAAATATTTAAAATTTTAGGTGAGGCAATGATTTCTTAGATACGATACCACAAGCACGAATAATAGAAGGAAGCATTTATAAATGGGACTTTATTAAAATTTAAAACTTTTACACTTCATATTACATCATAAAGTAAAAAGACAACCCACAGAACTGGAAGAAATTAGCATATTACATAATGGATAAGTTACTTGTATCCAGTATACACTGAGTGGCCAGATTATTATGATCTCTGAATGCATAATAATCTGGCCACTCAGTGTGTGTGTGTGTGTGTGTGTGTGTGTGTGTGTGTGTGTGTGTATATATATATATATTAGAGGACCAGTACATGAATTCGTGTATGGGTGAGGTCCAGCCAGCCTGTCCAGGGGGAGGGGACATGGGTGGTTGACCGGCCTGCCTGCTGGTCAAACTCCTGGTCGAGGGGACAATTTGCATGTTAGCCTTTTATTATATAGGATATACACTGAGTGGCCAGATTATTATGTGTTCAGAGATCATAATAATCTGGCCACTCCAGTGTATATAAAGAAAGAACTCTTATAACTTAATAATAATGGCATATAATCCAATGAAAAATGGGCAAAGAATTTGAATAAACATTTCTCAAAGAAGATATACAAATGCCAATAAGCACATAAAAAGATGTTCAACATAACTCAGTCATTAGGGAAATGCAAATTAACACCAAAATGAGTTACCTCTTTATACCCACTAGGTTGGCTAGAATAAAAAAGAATAACAAGTACTGATAAGGCTGTAAAGAAAGTGCAACCTTCATTCACTGCTGTCGGGAATGTAAAATGGTGCAATCACTGTGGAAAACAGTTTGGCAATTTCTCAAAATGTTCCCATATGACTCAGCAATTCCACTCCTAGAGAAATGAAAATATGTGTCCATACAAAGATTTGCACAAAATGTTCATAGCAGCATTGCTCATCACAGCCAAAAAGTGAAAACAACCCAACTGTCCATCAACTGGTGAATGGATACATAGAATGTGTTCTATCCATAAATGTAATATTAATCATTAATAAAAATGAAGGAAACACTGATGTGGACAGACCTCAGAAACGTTAGGCTGAGTTGAAAGAAGCCAGTCACGAAAGAAAGACCGTATACTATATATATCCTGTTTGGATGGAGTATCTATAAAAGGCAAATCTATAGAGACAGAGAGTAGTTTTGTTACAGAAGACCAAAGAAAACCAAGGAATGCTTCAAAGAAGAGGAGGGACACTGTTTAATACACCGGCGGACTCAGGGAACAGCCTTCCAAATCTGAGTGAAGAAACATGCATGGGGCTTTCCTTTCTATCTCCCTATGATCTTGGTTCCGCAAATATGGATTATGTTTCCGGTCCTTTTTGCGGGCCTTGCAAGAAGGCCCCCAGGTGTTGGGGGTCTCCAGGCCATATCTGATGGTCTGGCCTGGCGCCAGCATTGATAACCCTCCCTCCGGGGCAGTGCACTGTTCACAGTAACAGGTTCTGCAAGACCAGTATCTGGGAAAGAGGTAGTGACTTAATTATAGGTGATCAAGAATGTACACTGAGCTTGCTGTCATGGATTCAGATCACTATCCCCCAAATATCAGGGTTAAATTGCAATTAGCCCTTTTTAGCCTTCTCAGTTTAGTGGCTGCTGAGGCCTGGGGGAAGGATGGGAAGTGACTTTAGTGGGTACAAGGTTTCTTTTTGAAGTGATGAAATATTCTAAAATTAGATAGTGGTGATGGTTGCACAACGCTGTAAATGTACTGAAGACCATTAAATTGTATTTAAAATGGGTGAATTTTATGGTATGTAAATTATATCTCATTAAACTGTGTGTGGGTTTTTTCATTGATTTTAGAGAGAAGGAGGGAAAGGAAGATGCTCTATGCACTGAGCCAAACCGGCTAGGGCGATTATTTTTATTTACAGTGTTCCTGGAGACAACCCCACAGGCCTGGGTTTTTGCTTTCATGTTCTAAATTTCAGTCCTCATATGTCAATAAAGTGGTTTAAACATAAATAAATACCCCTGCCTGGTGTGGCTCAGTTGGTTGGGTGTCATACCATGTACCAGGATGGCTGCTGTTTCAATTTCCATTGAAGGGCACATGCCTGGGTCCAGGGCTCCATCCCTGGTAGGGGGCAGCTAATCACATAGATGCTTCTCTCACTCTCCCATTCCTCTCTCTCTAAAAATCAATAAACTATTCTTTTTTTAAAAAAGTAAATAAATACAAATAAAAAATTTCAGCCCTCCTTGGAGAGGAACATAAAAGAGAAAGTGTTATAATATCACTATTGTGCAACCGTCATAGTAGCAATTCATTCATGCAATAATCATCAACAGATGCTAAAATTGGTGGGTGAAAGCTCAAGGATTAATAGGATAGTACACAGCCTCAAAGTATTTTTCCACAAAATACTTACTAATTGTACAAAGAGCAAATAGTAACTTTGCGGGGAGAAACCTGGCAGACATCCTGACCAATGGTCAAAGTTAACATCACCAGCCCTGGCCAGGTAGTTCAGTTGGTTACAGCATTGTCCTGATATGCCAAGGTTTTGGGTTCCATTCCTGGTTAGGACACATACAAGAATCAACCGATGAGTGCACAAATAAGGGGAACAACAAATCTCTCTCTCTTCTTTACTCTCTCTCTTTAAAATCAATAATAAAAAAAAAGAAATGACTTAGAAAGAAGTTCACATCACCAGTAATGGGACAAATGGCCACCATATGCCTTCTGATATGATGTACTGAGAACAAATGCACAAACTGAATCTAATCATGAGAAAAGCATCAGATGTACCCAGACTGTGAGGGACATTTTACAAAATAACTGACTCCTCAAAAATGTCCAAGTTATGAAAGACAGGGCAAGAAAGAAAATTTTTCCAGATTGAAGAGGACTAGGAAGACATGAATGACAACAGTGCACCACATGACCGGGGGTTTCCTTTTGTTATAAAAGACCTCATTGGGAACAACTGACAAAACCTGAAAGCGCGTGGAGGTTAGCCAACAGTACTGTATGAAGGTAACATTTCTGATTTAGATCATCTCACTGTGGTTATGTTGCCACACGAGCCCTCGTTTTTTTAGGACACACACCCTTAAACGTGTTTATGGGTAAAGGGGCAATGTGTCAGCAACTTATTCTCAAATGTTTCAGAAAAAATCTCTGATATACAGAAAACGATAAAGCGAGTGTGGTAACATGTTAGCATTTGGGGAATGTGGGTTAAGGCAGTATAGGACCTCTTTGTACTATTCTTGTAATTTGTTGGTAAATCTGCAACTATGCCAGAAATGTTACAAAACATTCAAATATCTTCTGCCTCTGGATATTAAAGCTATTACTGGATGCCATTTGTGGCACCGAGGGAGTCTAGTAAATAGGTGAAAACAGGTCAAAAGAATTTTGAGTTATTAGAATCTCTTACCTTTATATCCATTCTCTCTACAAGGCCCATCCTTTTGCATAGGTACATTTGATTTATATGCAATATGACTTTATAAATTCTATATATTAGAATGTACGTTGGCTTACACATCTTTCAAAAATAATAGTGGCTTAAAATGTGATTGCAGCCTCATGATCCACGCTGGCCACTCAAGCTCCAGACAGCACATCTGCATCTTTCTCGTCAGTGGGAACTAGGAAGGAGCAAAGAAGGGTCCCCCCTTTAAGGACATTTTCTGGACATTGCACACAACAGTTCTGGTTACATCTCTTTGCTCCAGGACAACTTCTGGCTGCAAGAGAAGCTATAAATTGCAGTCTGGGCAGCTTCATTCCATCAAAAAATCGAGGGAAGAGAATGGATATTTGGCTATATCACAAGCCTGTGTGCCAAAGCGAGAGAAAAATAATCAATACGGAAAGCCTTGCAATTATGATTTAAGTGACAATATTGGGACTGCCTGGTGGCATAGAGAATATTAGATTTGGGGATGGGTGGCCTAGCACATGGAAGTGGAGATACAACCCTGAGAATGCTCTTAGAAATACAGTTAAGACCTCTGTTTAAGAGCTGTAGTATAAGTGAATAAGATTCCAACTGAACAGGGAGAAAGGGAAGAGAAGGAAGACAAGAGGCAGGGAAGGAAGGGGTGAGAGAAGCCAACCTAGGGAGAGATCAGGAATAACAGGATGGTCAAGTTCAGCAGCTCCAGCCTGCTTGAGGCTGGCTCTTCTGACCCTGGGGCTGTGGCCTCTTACTTATCTGTAAGGAGAGTTCTGGGAGGGACAGCTTTATCTGATGTAAGGATCCATCCCTCATCCACTTGCAATTGTCATTCATAGTGTTGGAGACTCTCTTGACTTCAAATAAAGCCTTTCTGTAACTAAATCAGGTGAGTGAACACGGTAAGAGGACCAGGAAAAAGAAAAAAAAAAAAAGACTACACTGAAAAGAAACCCAACTGTGTGCAAGGAGGAATTTTAGTAACTCCTGACAAATCAACCCATGGCTTAGCTGCCGTCTCCTGGGACCCAATGGCTGATGTGATTGGAGGGCCCACTGTTGGGGCTCCGAGGAGACCTGCTGAATACTGTAAAGCTGGGCATAAGGCTTTGGAGTCAATAGGTTTATTTTTTTAGGCCCTTTATAAGAAAACCTTTTCTTGTGAGGACAATCATAAGGGATATTTTCCTTTCAGCTAAGACTTTGGAGTAGAAAGATGTGTTTAGGTAAAATTACGCTCTTGAAGTTTTGGAGGGGATGGGCAAGTTTGTTCACAAGCACTTCATTTCTAGTAAAATGTTTACATTATCGCATCCTAGAACTGGAAGAGACCTTTCTCTCTGGGTATAAATATTTCTACAGAGGGCTGCAGAGATTGGAGTTTGCTTTGTTTATAGAAATCGGCTCCACCCCACTCATGAGAATTTCACGATTGTAGACCCTGGCCTGTGCCAAATAATTTCAAAATCTAAAGCTGGTGAATTTTTGCAAAGTTTTGCAAAAACAGTTTGCAAATCTGGATGCACATCCCTTTGATGAGTTTAGGCTGCGTTGAAAGAATGAGGGAAACCAAGATGCTAACCGAAGCAGTGACCAGGCAGTGGGAAAATTCTGATGTCTATGAGTCTAGACCCAAACGATCAAACAAACTGCTCGGCCTATTAAAAACACATTGAAGGCAACACATTTCTGTGTCGTAACATGTGAGAGGGCGGGCTGCCAAGTACTTGGTTATGAATGTGGAATCCATGAAAGAAAGAAAAAAAAGCCTTTGCACTTTGTCACTCTCTTCAGACTGGATTAACCCCCTATGGCATCAGAAATGGCAGAGAGACGCACTCTGGTCACTTGAGGTAACTTTAGGTAAAAATGGCAAATGGCTTCAGGGAGTCCTCTTATGTATATAACTGGCCGGTAGGTAGAAAGTGTGTGGAAAACCTTCCCGTGCCTTTCTACTGGAGAGAAAGATTCAAGTTAAGCTAAAATAGAACAGAAAATGCCTAAGGGTTGTTTTTTCCCTTAAACTGAAATTTGACTTATAATTAAGACATACTTTGTTTTTTAGAAAGAAAGACCTCAGGGGCCTATTTTTTTTTTTTTTCCTCCTAGCTGGTTCTTAGCCAAAATCCCCGTGACTCTTTTTTTTTTGGTGCTATTAGATGAGCAAAATCCTTGATCACTAAGTCAAAGGGAATTTAAAGACCGTTTAGTCCAACACCACAATTTGGTGGGCAGGAAGACCCAAGGAAATGAAGTAATTAGCCCAAGATCTCATGGTAAACCAAGGCCAAGTCACTCTTCATTTTTTAAAAATTTCTTCTTTATTTTTATTTTTAAAAAATATATTTTATTGATTTTTTACAGAGAGAAAGGGAGAGGGATAGAGAGTTAGAAACATCGATGAGAGAGAAACATCGATCAGCTGCCTCCTGCACACCCCCTACTGGGGATGTGCCCGCAACCAAGGTACATGTCCTTGACCGGAATCGAACCCGGGACCCTCCAGTCCGCAGGCCGACACTCTATCCACTGAGCCAGACCGGCCAGGGCTCATCATTTCCGCCCCCCCCCCCTCAAATATATTTTTATTGATTTCAGAGAGGAAGGAGAGAAACATCAGTGATGAGAGAGAATCATTGATTGGTTGCCTTCTGCACTCCCCACACTGAGGATTGAACCTGCCACCCTGGCATGTGCCCTGACCGGGAATCAAACCGTGATCTCCTGGTCCATAGGTCAATGCTCAACCACTGAGCCATGTTGGCGGGGTCAAGTCACTCATCTTTGAGTCTGGGCTTTTCCCAGCACCTCCAGCACCTCCAGAGAGCAGGCTTCCAGGTGAGGATTCACACCTCTTGCTGTCTCCACTGAATGCAAAGCTCCACTCAACTTACAACTTCTCAGAAATATGGGAGTTGGGCTTGTGGGCCCTAAATGCTACTTCCAGTTGCAACAGAATCTGGGATGAAAAAATCTTCAGACATGTTATTCTGAATGCCATTTTCTTGCAGAGGAAATCTTGGTTCAATTGCAAATGCTTGTGTTTCTGGTTTGTTTTGTTTGCTTGTTTGATATGAGTTATTAACTGGAATATATGGGAGATGAAAGGCAGGAAGAAAATAAATGAGTGTTAACCAAAGCCTTTGAAAGTAGTAAGAGCTAACCTCATTGCAGGCTTACTCTATCCAAGCCATGGTTTGAGATGCCTGTAATCCTCACAGCAACCAATGGAAAGGCTATTTTATCATTCCCATTTTACAGGTGGGGAAACGAGTAGAGAGAGGCTGGGGACTTCCCCAGGGTTATCTGATTACAGGAAGTAGCTGGGCCTTGGGGTAGAGTTTATGCTTCACAGACAATGGGACTCCCGGCACAACATATGTTATTCTTCTCTAGACCTATCTTTAGAGGTATGGATTCTGCCTTCAAGTTGGCTCCTTCCTCTTCAACAGCTCTGTGGCCTTTATTTCCTTCCTGCTCTGCTGAATCAGGACCCCAGGAAGCCGAGCTTCCTGTCATGATCAGTGTGAGGACTGCGTGCAGAAATGCACACTCAGCAAAGTGGAGCATGCAAAAGGTCAGAGAGCCCGAGGCAAAGGCAGCCCCACAGAGGTGCCTGTTCAAGCTCACACAGGGAAACTATCTGACTGGGAGAGAGATGGAAAGGGGGTGAATCATAAGAAAGAACTGAAGAGCAAAAACAGTATGGATGAGCTTGGGGGACATTATGCGACATGAAAAATGCCAGACCCAGAAAGACAAATACTGTATGGTCTCACTTATATATGTGGAATCTGAAAAAAGTCAAACTTTTAGAACCAGAAAGTAGAACAATGGCTGCCAGGGAATGAGAGGTGGAGGGAAGGGGAAGATGCTGTTAAAGGGTACACCTTTCATTTATAAGGTGGCAAGTTGTGGGGATTCAATATATGACATGGTGACTGTAGTTAACAATACTGTATTGTACACTTGAAATTGTTAAGAGAGTCGATTTTAAGTGTTTTCACCCCACCCCAGTCCCCAAAAGAGCTAACTATGTAATTTGATGGATATATTAATTAACTTGATTGTGGTAATCATTTTATAGTGTATACATATATTATCATGTTGTGCACCTTAAAATATCACTTTGTACAACCCAGAAAAAATTAGCAAGAAACAACTACTTCCCTGCTTAGTTGAAAACTACCTTTTTTCTTATTTTCTAGCTTAATTGCATCATTGTCTGAGAATGTACCCTGTATGATTTACATCACTTGAAATCTGCCGAGACTTGCTATATTGTCTAGTATTGTCATAAACATTCCATGCACACCTAAAAAGAGCTTGTGATGTGCAGTAGTGGGTATAGTACTCTCTACAGAGAGGGCAAAAGTAGGTCTACAGTTGTGAGTATAGGAAACTCAGAGTTTTTGTACTATTATTATATTGTTTTCCATACATACAACTATAAACATATGGATATACCATGTTTTTTAATCCATTCATTTGTTGATGGACACTTGGGTTTCTTCCACCTTTTGGCTACTATGAATAAGGCTGCTATGAACATGCGTGTATAATATCTTTCTGAATCCTTCCTTTCAATTCTTTTGGGCATATACCCAGAAGTGGGATTGCTGGGTCATATGGTAATTCTGTTTAATTAAAAAAATATATTTTTATTGATTTCAGAGAGGAAGGGAGAGGGGGAGAGAGATAGAAACATCAATGATGAGAGAGAATCATTGATAGGCTGCCTCTAGCAGGCCCTCAGGCTTGTGCCCTTGACCAGAATCGAACTGGGGACCCTTCAGTTTGCAGGCTGTCGCTCTGTACACTGAGCCAGACTGGCTAGGGCTCTTTTTCTTTTTTCCCATCTTTTTATTAAGGTATTATGTGTGTACATATCTTACCATTGTCCCCCCCTCCCCCTTTTTCTTTTTTATTAATCCTCACCCGAGGATATTTTTCCATTGATTTTTAGAGAGAGTGGAAAGGAGCGGGGAGAGACAGAGATAAGTATTGATGTGACTGGTTGCCTTCTACACACTGAGGTTATGTGCCCTTGACCAGAATTGAACCTGGGACCCTTCAGTCCACAGGCTGATGCTCTATCCACTGAGCCAAATCAGCTAGGGCAATTCTGTTTAATTTTTTGAGGAACAGCCACAGTGTTTCTCATAGTGGCTGCACCATTTTACGCTTCCACTAGCAATGCACAGGGTTCTGATTCTCCACATCCTTGCCAAAACTTGTTATTTTCTGTGTTGTTTTTTAATTTTTGATAATAGCTATCCTAATGCGTGTGAGGTGATAATTATTCTTGACTCGAGTTGTTGTCAAAAGCCCAGGGACCTAGGGCACAAGGACCCCAAATTTCAGAAACACCTCCCTGTTCTGTCTACCCTTGGTAGTTTTTCATTTTTGTTAAACCTTCCGGATGTGTTCAAGCATAGGCTTTGACAAATATATAGTCTGTTTTAAGTCTGAATCACCTGGTCTACCATTACATCTTTTCTATATCTCAAGTAGAAATGATGTTGAGCTAAATAGTAGAAGGGGAGTGGTAAGATTCCAAGGATTTAATGTTTCTTTCTTCTTCTTTTTTTTTTTAACTCATGCTATCTCCCACTACTATATTTTAAGTGACTCAGAGTAGATATTTTGATGGAGCACTTACAGTGGCTCAAATTAATGAGCAATGACTTCTTATTGGATTAACTGGGAAGAAAAAAGGAAATCCAGGAAGGAAAAAATAGAAAGGAAGAGTGAAGAAGGACTTGAGGGGAATCAGACTTGGAAAAAGGTAGAAGAAAAGAAAAAGGTAAAAACAGGGAAGAACAAAATTCAAGAGAACTCTCTTCAGTTTCACTAAAGTCTTGTAGTCAATGATTTCCTAGAAACTCAGTTTCTACTTCTTAACAATAACAACAAAAAATCCTTTCTTATTGTTCCTTCCTTACCAACCATTCACTAATTTTCAGGATTGGTTGTGGAAAAGGCAATTCATTCACTCACTCAACAAATACTTATTAAGTACCTATTTTTTTTTTTTTTTTGCCAAACTCTATTCTGGACACTGAAGATAGACACAATAATAAACAAAATATTCAGAAGTCCTTGCCTTCATTGAGCGTCCAATTCTAGTGGGTTATAGTAGCTAAGGCATAATAATTAAGGTGCTAAATGCTATAACAAATAGATCACAAGTTCTCAGTGGGTTAGCATACTAAAGGTCTGTTGTCTGATCAGCTTAGAGTCCAATGCATATGTATTTGATTAGGTAGACTTCCATATGCTCATTTAGAGTCACACTTTTGCTCTAAGTCCATTTGCAAGAACTAGTCACAAGGCCCAGCTAGATTAGATGCAAAGGCAGCTAGGAAATCTAATTCTCAGCAACAAGCATAAGTCTTTGGTGATCAGCAAGCTAACACTTCACTTGGAGAGAGACAGACAAGAAACCAAGTAGCTGAACATGTCAGTTATTATGTTAGAAGGCGACGAATGCTATAAAAAACAAAAAAGCAGGGGAATAAATATAGAATGGTGTTGAGGACTATTGAATTTTATATTGAATGAGAAAGGGATTCATTGAGGTGAGGAAAGGCTTCAAGGAGGTGAAGGAGTGAGCCACTTGGATATTATGGCTGAACTGAGCCAGAGGTAGAGAGGTGGTAGATGAAGTCAACCAAAGAGATGAGAAGAGACAGAATGTGTGAGACTCCAGTTTCTCCTTTGAATGAGTGGAAATCAGAGAGCCATATGCAGAGGTGGGAAAAGGACTTGATTTAGTGGTATCAATACCAGTGTTGGCAGCTACAGTGAGAATATACCGGATGGGGGCCAAGTGGAGACTGTAGTGAATTGGACCAGCGTGGCCACAATGGAGGTGATGGGAAATGGTCAAATACGGAATATTTTAAAGGCAAACCAGGATTTGCAGATGAATTGGAGGTGGAGTTTGTCTAGGAGAAAGCTATTGGCTAGAGCTTGGGTTTGAAGTCTTTCCTCACTCATGGTAATGATGGTATTTAAAAGCTTGAGACTGAAGGAATGACGAGTGTGCATTTGAAGAAGAGACCCAGGACTGAGACTTGTGGCCATGAAGGGAATGGAGAAGGGAAAACGAGGAAACAGCAAGTGGAGTGATTGCGGAATTCTCTGGTGCTGTGTCTTCATCTGATCAGAAGCATAATGAGGGTAGCATTAATGTTGGCCAAGGGTCTATTTCCCCCAACTCCATTCTTATCTACCCATGTCTGGCTGTGCATAGTTGGAGTGATCTGAAGAGGTGGACAGGGCCCTTAGCAGCTCATTCCAGGATTCTTCAGTATCCTCTTTCATCCCTGCCCCTAGCTCTGATAAGTTTGGTCATTCATTCAACAAACATTTGCTGAGCATCTACACTGAGTGGTCAGATTATTATGATCTCTGAATGCATAATAATCTGGCCACTCAATATATATATGTGGCAGGCCCTGGTCCAGGCTTTGAATGAAGAAGCCAGACAAGGCCTGTGTCCTTATGGAGTGTTTTAAGAGAGAGAGGAAGGAGGGTGGGGGGGGGGGGGAGAGAAAGAGAGAGAGAGAGAGAGAGAGAGAGAGAGAGAGAGAGAGAGAGAGAGAGAGAGAGAGATTGTTGCCTCTTATATGTGCCCAAACCAGGAATTGAACCCACAACTTTCTGGTGCAAGGGAGAATGCTCCAACCAACTGAACCACATGGGTTAGGCCCTTATGAGCTTCAACTCCAATGTGGGTGGGGCAGATAATAAACAGCCAACAAACTGGTAAACAAGAAAACTTCTAACCCAGGGTTAAGAAACTAGAGTGGCCTGCTTTGGTTAAGGGGATCACCAAAGTTGTCTTTGAGGAGGTGACATTTGAGCTGAGACCTGAGTGCTGAAAAGATGATCATCAGAGCTGGGGAGCAAGGAAGGTTCCCTCTGGAAGGAAGCTTGGGATGCTGTAGGGGAGGAGAGAAGGCCGGTGCAGAATCATGGTGAGGAAGGGGAGGCAGGAGCTGCTTTACACAGGAGCTTGTGGCAGTGGTTAAGAATGTGGGTTTTATTCTGAGTGTGATGGGGACACATTTGGCGAGGTTAAGCAGAGGAGTAAGGAGATCCAGGAACATCACAAATGTCACTGGTTGGTCAGACGGAGAATGGACTGTAGGGGGCAGAATGGAGGCAGGGCGGAGAGGAGGCTTTCCAGCCCTGGCAACACGTGGTATTTGGACGAGGAAGGACCCGGATGCACCCTTGAGTGGATGAATGGGTCAGGCAGGCACGTAAATTTGGATCAAGGCCTGTAGGCAAAGCAAGGGACCCACTTAAAGAACGCTTGGGAGGCACAGTCATTGCCCTCGGCGTATTTAGTGTTTAATTATAGGAAACAGACCACACACCTAGAGGTGTCGTATAAACACAAAGCAACCATTAAATCAGTGCACAGTTGTGGCTGAAGGGTAACTGGAAAGGGAGCAACCGGGGCACGCCGCAGAGAGACTTTGGAGCCTTTAAACCGGGCAGCGGCAGACTCTGCTCGACAGCCGGCTTGGCTGGGTCCCGTCTCCTAGCCCACGGCCCCGCGTGGCTGCCTGCGCTGGAACGTCTAAGACCGTGGCTCCAGGCTCCAGTTTCCCAACTTCTTGCGAGCGCTGAGAAAGCGGGTGACGAAGGGGAGGTCCCTCCCCAGCACGCCGCCTTCTCGACTGGGAGTGACTCATTACCTCGCTCCTTCCCTCACGGCTGACCCCGGGCCAATCCCTTAATGAGCCTACACCTCACTCTACCCATCTGGCAGGGACAATTGCCTGGTGGAGTTTTTAGCTCCCCGGGGGCAGGGCTCGTGTCAGCAGCCGACCAGGTTCCTCGAGAGAGGCTTCTCGAAGGGTCTGGAGGAGCAAAGAACCCTTGGGTAGCCCCCACGGCCCGAGGCCCTCCCATGCACCGAAGCAGGCGGGGTGTTAATGCCCGTGCATTCCTCTAATTTCAGTCATTCAACAGCATTTTGTACTGAGTGCAGTTTCTCAAGTCTTGATGTCCTGGAGCACTTTATTTCCCTTGGGCACCTCTTTAAAAATTTGCTTGGGGGAGAAAAAAAAAAAAAAGCAACCAGAGCAGGCCCCCAAAGTCTGCAGAGCCGACCAGTGGCTCAGGGACATGAGAGCGTGGGGACAGACCAACGGGCGCCAGGGCGCCCAGCGCAACCGAAAGCCGGCAGCGAGGATCGGGGAGTGAGCTCGGCTCCCCTGCAGAGCCCGCAGGCCCAGTGGAGGCCCGGGCGACGGGGTCGCACGCCCGGGTTACCCGGCGGCATAGTGGCGCCCCCTATTTCCATCGCTCCCAGTCGCAGCCGGGCGATTAAGTGCGTCCCTCCACCCCGCGCCCCCCCTTGGGCGAGGGTCGTGCCCGCAGTCTTCCCCTCGCCGGGCAGCTTAGACTTATCACCCCGCAGGGACTCGCCAGGTGGACACCGGCGGGCACACACTTCCTTCAGCCTCCGACCCTCTCGGGTCCCTCCTGCGAGTTCGGGCGCGCCTCTGCGCCCGAGCCTGCTGCCGCGCTCCGAGTTACCTGCCCCGGGAAGTCACGATCTGCACGCACCCCGGGCAGCGAAAGTATGGATTTGGTAGAGCCCACATTCCTAGGGGAGGGGTTCCTATCTAGAGGGTCTTGCATCACTTTACCGGCCGAGGGGAGGAGACAGTGGGAGTGAGAGTAAACAGCATAAAAGTTGCATTTTGTTGATTATTTCTCCCCATCCCCCCCAAACGCGCTTCGACGCTGGTTGACTCGGGGACACCGTGTCGCCAGATCCCGGGGTCCGACGGCTCCGGAACGGTTTGTCAGGACAGAGGCACCATTCGGTCCACGGATGCGGGAGTCAGAGCGCCGGCTGCTCGGCAGGGTGGCCAGGCCCTGAAGGCGACCCCCGGCTGCCCGGAGCGAGAAGCCGGTCGCGGGAGCCCGCCGCCGCGCACCCAAGAGCTGGAGCAATAACAGACACATAATGCGCATAAATAAATCAATGAGCAACTCTTTGCTGCCAGCAGCAGGGAAACCTCGGGCTGATTAAATGCAGACGTGGGGTGTCTGCCAGAGCAGGAGGGTGGCGGGGCAAGGGGAACCCGCGTGGAGTCGAGGGGTTGGGGGGAAGGGAGTCAGGGGCTGGAGCAGAGCGAAAAACCCAAAGCCACCTTTAAAAACATGAGGGTGACTTTTAAATGCAAAGGACCCAGAACAGGGAAAGGGGCCGGGCAGAGGGCGCTCGGGCCGGCCAGCCACGGGGAGCAACTTTCCGGGCGGGAGGTGCGGCCCGAGGGGCGGCGCCGGCGGCGGAGGCGGGAGTCGGGGGCCAAGGGGGGAGTCACTTTAAAGGCTCTTTCTTACCCATAATGCTTTGTGGGGACGTTGACAAGTGGATCCAAGATGGCGTAGAAAGTAATGACAGGTAAGTCCTGACTTCCCCCTTCTCTGCTGCCGGGACCGTTCCGCGAGGTGCCGGAGCCCTCCGGGGAGCGGACCGGACTCCCCTCCGGTCCCCTGGGCCCTGGGAGGGACGGCCCCGCGGCGGACTGAGGGCCCGGGCGGCCCGCGGCGGGGCCTCAGAAGCGGGGCGCTTCGAGGCGAGGCCCGGACGCTGGGGCTGTTTACAGCTTTTCCCCTCCTCGGTCCCCTTCTCCGCTGGGGGCCGCGGCGCCCTGGGCCCCCGGCGGTGGAGAGGGCCCAGCAGTCCCGGGCCGCGAGTTGGCGGGAGGTCTCCCCGGCCCTGGCTCTCCACGAGGGGGAGTCAGCCCCCTGCACGCTTCCCCCCGGGTCGCGGCTGGGGGTGTGGAGCGTGCGGGCCTCCCACGCCCCGCTCGTTCGCCCCCGCAGGGCTTGGACTTCCACGCGGGCGGGGCGGGGCTGGGCGGGGCGGGGGCCGGAGGGTGGGCGGCTGGAAAAGTGGGTCAGGGGGGCGTCCCCTCCCTCCTCCGCCGAGAGCTGTGGCCTCCGCTTCACTTTCTTCCCCCCCTTCCTCCGCCCCCTCTTCGGAAATTCTCTTTGGGCCACCAGCACATCAACAAAAATAAAAACAGACTCCCCTTCCCTGGAGAGTCCTTTAGACGCCCCTTTTCTAGGGCTCAGGGGCTGCCGTTGTATCTAGGGACTTGGATTCCTCTCCCCCCAAATTATTTGAGCCTTCGGCACCTCCCCCCGCCCCCTGCCCGTGCGGAGGGTCCTTCAGGTAGAGCTGGAAGCCAGGGTCTAAGGATTGATTCTTTTTGGATTGGGCTCCTTAGGTTTTGTTTGCAACTCAAAAGATTGTTATTCCTTCACAACTTACACTTTTCAGGCAAATCATTAATCGAATATGTATAACTCCGGAGACAGTAGATTCCTGGGCGGGGTGGGGGCTGGGGGAGTTGTCCTGGCTAGTTTTGTTGTTAATTTTACCCTCTCAAACTCACGTTAATGGGTTTCCTTTTCTCCTTCATTTCTTCTTCTTTTTTTGAAAGTAAGGTCAGTTAGTGCTGAAAGAGATGACTTTTTAAGTTGTGGGTTTTAAGAACATTTTGTAATCTCTTTATCACACTGGAATTTTTGTTTTGAAGGAAGACTTGTTTACAAGCTTCGTACTGTACCATTTTGGTAACTTTTTCCATTTGAAATTTAGATGCCCTTTCCCTTCAGGCTGATAAAGTGTTTGCTGCTGATCATGACCATGACTGGTGGTGCATAGACACATTTTACTTTTCTATTTACCTCAGGAATTGGATGAAGTAATTGATCACTAAAGAACTACAGTGCTGGTGAGATGTGTAAGGTGAGACTGTAGTTAAAAATGACCTACCTTTTTCCCTTCTTCATTTTAATCAACTCATAAGAGTAAGGCTGAGACTAAGTAATTTGATGGGTCCATCTTTATCTTCCAGCTAATTCATTCTGTCAGATGGTAGTACAGGCAAGGCTAGATTGAGGAAGAAAAAAAACACAAACAACGTACCAGATTTTTTCAGTGGTTCCAACATGCTGTCAGAGTGGCGCTCACCCAGAGCCAAATATTATTTGCAGCTATCTTTGGTCAGTATCTTCACCAGGGGTAATTATAGTGTGCCTATTTAAATTTCCTGGTGTAGTTTTAGTTGGATGTCTTAATTTTATCTGTGTTTTGGTGTCCACAGTGTAAGCCCACTTACTCTCCATTGACTGTCAGTGATTGTGTCTGTGGGTTTTGTGTGTCCACAGATTGTGGCACTCTTGTAAAGTACACCATTTCCATCGCAAAGAATCATTTTAGGCAAATCAGTCACTCCTGCTTTTATTTTCTGAAAAGTGGAATAGTACTTGTCTCTCTCATAGTTATTTTGAAATAAAAAGGATAGTGTTGAGTTGTGTTTCGTTTATTAAGGGGAAGTCTGGTTTGTCATTATTTTCTGGTCACCCTTGGTGTGTGAATTCAAAGTTTTACTTTATTTAATGTAACTTCTAATGCTTTGGATTTAAAGGGCATTGATATCGTGTTAGTAAACAGTTGGCATTTAGTACTGGGGAAAAGGAAAAAAGTTTGCTAATTTTACATTTTTCACAAGCAATCTTATGAACTTTAAACATATTTTACTCTGATTTATTGAGAAAATTAAGTTATGTTAGATTGGTTACCGCAGGTTTTTTTTTTGTTTTTTTTTTAACACATCTGGGTAGCATTTGGGTTTTGAAATTGTCTCACAAACTTTTTCATATCTATCACAACATCTGTTTAAGAAGAGTAAGCTGTGCTTTATTTTTTTCCAGATTGAAGCATACAATTGACATTTTACTTTAAAAAAAAAAAACTTGGGAGAGAAAAGTGGACATAAACTAAGATCCTTTTCTGAGTGCACACATCACATTTGCTTGCGTTTGAAACTCAGCAGTGCTTGTGTGTATTACATTTATTTTTATTCTTTGAAGAGCAAATGTGGATTTTAAAATTTATTTTCCGCTTATAGATGGAGGCATATTCTTGCAGTAGGCTTCCCAATCTGAAACTTTCATCTTTTTTAAAAAAATTTACAGATTACTTTGTGGAAAGGAAACAGTGACCTGCTTTTTGGCCTCTGGTGATGTTCATTTGTAGTCTAAAATTTAACATTTAGAAGTAAGTAATCTTGTGTGGCTAGTGTTGTTTGGCCTGTATTGTGTCAAGACATTTTCCACAGTTTTCACACATGTGGACCATGTGAAGTGCTGGTATTCACTTCAAAGTGAAGTTAGTGGTTGGCCACCAAACAAGTTGTTACACAAATTCTTCTAAAATGGGAAATACCATAGTATTGAAGGTTGTGGTGAAGTGGAAGTCTGTGTCTTTGAGCTGAATAAAGACGTAGCTTTTTTAGTCTGTCCTTTTGGCTGGGAAGCCAGCACACTATTTTTAGGTAAGGCTGTAGTTTTTGGGAGCCAGTAAGTACCTCTCTATCAGCTGGTAAACTTTTGCAATTGTTAGCAAGAAGTTTCATTTTCTGATAGCATAAATATTTAATCTGCATTGTTTTAAAGTCCATATACATTTATGGAGTGTCCAGTGTTTTACCAGAGAGAGGCCTGATGCCCAACAACAGGAGAAACCATTCCTACTTGCAAAGGGCCTTGTGCAGTTTGATAATATACAGCATGTTCATGAATGGCTAAGAATATATTGCAGAGGGAATACAGATAAATAGACCAGGTCTTATACATGCATTTTTGTTTTCTGTTTAAGAAGTAGGCTGGGTAGTGATATTAAATACAAATTAGTCTATAATTGTCTCTCAGACTATATTTAAGAGTTAAATATAGGCCCAGCACAAGACATAAGGTCCTTTGGCTGTTGTTTCAAATGCATAGAAGATTTTAGGGCCAAGTTTATCAACTCACATGAGAGGGGGAGGGGCTACTTAAAAATTATAAGCAAGTTGTTCTGGTTGTTTATTTTCATAAACTTAGATAAGTGTACATGCCAATATAATTTGATTTCTAAGTAATATTTTGAAATGTCTTCTAGGAGAGAACTATGATATGTGTGGAGAGTGTGGCCACACCAGCTTACAGTTCATTTAAATTGATGGGTGTAGTCAGGATTATTTCTGTAGCATTGGCTAGAAGGAGCATAAAACACAGTGGTCTATCACTTCAGTGGTGGCTGACTAATACTTTTGAGTAATCCTGAATTTAATAGAGTTAATAATTCTTTAAAAAATAATATTGTAGATGTAACATGGAGACTTAATTTACATATACTACTTTTTAAAAAGCTACCATCTGTTTAAAACATTGGAAGTTTTTCAACATACTACCAAATAATCATAGCAATTTGTTTACTTGTGTCAGTTGTACTGGATTCGTTTTTCCAAGAGCAGAAAGTTGTCTGATAAAACCAGAATTTGTATATTCATCTTGATTTTGAACAAAAACAAACAAACAGAAAACCAAAACTAATTGATTCATCCACAAGGTTCTTTAAAGAGTGCATAGTATATTTTTTTACTGAACCGTTCTGAAATGTGAATGTTTGTGTTTTTTGTTATTTCGGTGCCATGCTCTCTTTTGTGGAAATTCTTGTGAAAAATAGTCCTGTAAGGCGAGCTTCCTATCAGTAGGCAATATGTGTAGCTAATAATCGTTTTAAGATTTTTATTTTTATTCACTTATTTTATGCAAAACTGATGCATGCTATAGGAAGCAAATATGAGCAGTACTTAAGTGTATGAAGTAAAATAGAATAAAAGGGAAGGCCTCTGTTCTCCTTCCTCCATCTTTAGTCGTGTTCTCCTGAGCTGACCATAGAAAACAGCTGGTGTCATTTGGCTTTTGGGAGAGCTCTCTGTTGCTGAGGTGTATTGGTAGCAGTGAGAGCAGAGGGAGAAATAGGGAAGGCATGGCCACGGAACTGTTCAGGTGTCATGCAGGGGCTATTCCACTCTTATTTCCTGTGATGTTAAATAATATTGATAATCTTAAACTACCAGCAATTGAAGATAACAGTAATTGAAACACTCCAACAGTTAATTCCATTGTCAGAATCGTAAAGTTTTTGATTTGTGGATATTTTAAGGAAGTAAATATTGATGAATAGAAGTCATATAACTATAGGGCTGAGTTAATGTTGATAATTACCATCTGTGGGATTGTATCTTTACTATTGGCTTTTTGTAACTTATTATCTCCCCTTTAATTCTCATAACAACTCCAAACAGTTGTTGTTATTTACATTTTGCAAAGGAGGAAATTTAGATTAAATGTGAACTAACATTGTGCATAACAGCACAATGCTGGCAAGGAGTGGTGCTGATGTTCTGGCTTGGAAAGCCTGTGCTCTCCATTGTGCTCTTCTACTTTTGTCTAGTCTATCCTTATTCTCCAGACACGACTTTTAGGCCTGGAGAATTCAGATGATTTGTCCAAGGTCACACAACGAAGTAGTAGCAACATTAAACCAAACTTATATCTCTGAACTCTTATCTCAGGACTCTTGGTCCTGGCTGGTTATGCTACATATTTTTGAAATACTGTGGACCAAAAGATCAAATGCTTCAGAACTATGTCAGCAATGGTATTTTCTACTATGTGTTTAAAAGCTCCCTTCTCTCTCTTTCAGAAATTATAAAGAGCTCTGATGGGCTATTTGGGTGATACCCAGTGCAGTGAACTGCAGGTGAGTAAAATTTATGAGAGCCTTATTTAGAAACAAGAACTTGGTAATGTGTGAGAAAGGGACAGGGCAGATCTCATCTAGATGAGAATTTCTGGCCAGATAGTGTGAGGTGGGACAGGGTCGAAGAGTGCTGACCTGAAGATGTGGGTCCTGACTGCAGTGGCTGCTTCTGGAACAGACTGGATGATGCCGAGCAACCTCTGCAGAAACTGCCTGCTGCTTTGTCAGTCTGTATGAAGAGAACTGAGGGTAGGTTAATCTTCCACTCTGTTCTGAATGAGTAACTGTGCAGGGGCTCAACCTATCAGCATGACTGGAACTGGAGAGGTCCTTCAGTTTTTGTGTCAACATTCTTAAGTGATAATTACCCTATACTCTGATGAACTTGGTTAACTATTGAATTGTTTGTTTTTTCTGTTATCTGCCATGCATATATTGTCATGAGTGACTATATATTTGCATCTTAGAGGATCTGGATACTGAGAATACATCAACAGGAACAAAAGCTTAAACTTTTCCCCTAATGGTTGTGTTCCCTCCACACAATGGTTGTAATAGTCCTTCAAATTATTATTATTTTTTTAATTTAATAAATCTTTATTGTTCAGATTATTACAATTGTTTCTCCTTTTTCCCCCCATAGCTCCCCTCCACCCGGTTCCCACCCCACCCTCTGCCCTTACCTCCCTGCCCCGTCCTCATCCATAGGTGTATGATTTTTGTCCAGTTTCTTCCTGCACCCCCCATTTCCCTTTCCCCCTGAGAATTATCAGTCCACTCCCTTTCTATGCCCCTGATTCTATTATATTCACCAGTTTATTCTGTTCCTCAGATTTTTAATTCACTTGATTTTTAGGTTCACTTGTTGATAGATATGTATTTGTTGTTTATAATTTGTATCTTTACTTTTTTCTTCTTCCTCTTCTTAAAGAATACCTTTCAGCATTTCATGTAATACTGGTTTGGTGTTGATGAACTCCTTTAGCTTTTTCTTATCTGTGAAGCTCTTTATCTGACCTTCCATTCTGAATGATAGCTTTGCTGGGTAGAGTAATCTTGGTTGTAGGTTCTTGCTATTCATCACTTTGAATATTTCTTGCCACTCCCGTCTGGCTTGCATAGTTTCTGTTGAGAAATCAGCTGACAATCTTATGGGTGCTCCCTTGTAGGTAATTAACTGTTTTTCGCTTGCTGCTTTTAATATTCTCTCTTTGTCTTTTGCTCTTGGCATTTTAATTATGATGTGTCTTGGTGTGGTCCTCTTTGGATTCCTTTTGTTGGGGGTTCTGTGTGCTTCCTGGACTTGTAAGTCTACTTCTTTCACCAGGTGGGGGAAGTTTTCAGTCATTATTTCTTCAAATAGGTTTTCAGTATCTTGCTGTCTCTCTTCTTCTGGCACCCCCATAATTCTGATGTTGTTACACTTGAAGTTGTCCCAGAGGCTTCTTACACTATCTTCAACTTTTTGGATTCTTTTTTCTTTTTGCTTTTCCGGTTGAGTGTTTTTTGCTTCTTTGTATTTCTAAGCTTTGACTTGATTCTTGTGTTCCTCTAGTCTGCTGTTGGGTCTCTGTATAATATTTTTTATTTCAGTCAGTGTATATTTAATTTCTAGTTGGTCCTTTTTCATATCTTCGAGGGTCTCGTTATATTTATTGGTCTTTTCTAGGATATTCAAAGCCTTATAACTGTGGTTTTGAATTCTATATCCAGTCATTTGTTTTCCTCCATTTCTTTCGTTTGTGATCTGTTTCTTTGTCTCTGCATTTTCATTGATTCCCTGAGTTGGTAGGGTAGCTTTGTGTGCTAGGTTTCCTATATGGCCCAGTGGGTCGGCCTCCCAGTTACCTGAGTTGAACACTCTTGGTGCACCCCTTTGTGGACTGTGTGTACAGCCTTGTTGTAGTTAAGTCTTGATGGTTGTTGGTATCACTGGGAGGAATTGACCTCTAGGCCAGTTGGCTATGAGGATCAGCTGTGTCTACGCTGGGAGAAGTTCGGTGCTGGAGACAGCCTTATAGGATTAGACTTGCCAAATTGCAAAAGCCTCTGTGCTCAGCTTGGATGGGGTGGAGTCTAAGGGCGGAGCAGACAGTCTTGGCTTCCCGTCAGCCCTGCCCTTGCATGCGCGCCTCCAGACCTCTGCCTTCCGTGGCTCCCCTGAGTTTCCGCCTGAGAGTCCAGATTCCCCCTGTAAGAGTGTGGGGCCCAAGGGGCTCGCCCGGAACTGGGGTTCAGTGCAGTCAGAATTGGGGTTCAGTGCAGTCAGGAGCTTCGACTCCCTTCCGCTAGGGAAAGCCAGCGGCAACCTTCGCAGTCAGTCTTCTCTGCAAGCACTTGCGCGTGCTCGCGCGCCTCCAGACCCCTGCCCGCCGTGGTTCCCCCGAGTCTCCGTGTGCCTTTCTACCTGACAGTCCAGACTCCCCCTGTATGAGCCTGGGTCCACGGGGTTTCGTCCGGAACTGGGCTTCAGTGCAGTCGAAACTGGGGTTCATTGCAGTCAGGGGCTTCCTTCCCCCTCCCACCAGAGAAAGTCAGCCAGGCACTCAGCCGCCCGTCCTCTCTACATGCGTGTCTCCATACCTCAGCCCTTTGCGGCTCCTCTGATTCTCCGTGAGCTTTTCTCTTTCCTTCTAGTTGTAGAATTTCCACTCAGCCAGCCTTCCTGTGGTTCTGGATGGTGTCCGTTCTGTCTTTTAGTTGTAGTTTTGAAATTGTTGTGTGAGGCAGCGGTTTAGGTGCTTACCTATGCCGCCATCTTGGTTTCTCTCAGTCCTTCAAATTATTTATCTTTTGCTGAAATGCTCTGCTACTAGTAAGTAAAGGAATACATATTATTTCACAGTAATTTGTCTTCTTGATTCCTTGTAGTACTTTGATCTTTCATTATTAGACTTAGAAAATGGTAATACTATAGAAAAACAATGAGAAGACTGTTTCAATATTGCCCTTGTGGGGCATCAAAAAATTATTTTTTGATATATTCTCAATACTAGTCTTCAGACATCACCAACTCTAGAAAACTTCATGTGTTAATAAAATGACTTGCCATCCTGCCTTTTGGAATCTGGCCGGGTAAGATTTATAAGACATTGCCAGCTACTTTTTACCCAACTCTTCTAAGCTGGAGTTTTTAGTTTTCTGTTCCTTGTAGGTTAAATAAAATTTTTCCCTTTTTAGGTCGATGCTCAACCACTGAGCCATGCCGGCTAGGCTTTTTTTTAAAAATTTTTAAATATTTTTCCCTTTTTTAACTACCAGAGTATCCTGGCCCCTAGTTCTTTCATTTGTCCACCAGTCCATACTGCTTTTTAACTGTGACAGTCCACCACTGAGCCAGCAAGTTCTTTGAGAATCCTAGAGACTTTAATGTGACACTGTTCTATACTTTTAGGATTTATAATTGAGTTTGGGCTTGGTTACTTGCTCATTGCTCAAATAATACCTGGTTGTAGGGATTCTTTGTTTCTTGAGTATATGCTTGTTTTGCACGATGCAGCCCCCCAGGTTCCTGGGGATGATCTGAAGACTGGTTGAGGTGGCTTGTTGGTCCTTGGAAAGCTGGGATCTGAGATTGTCATAGTTAGCATGATTAGGAGTGTGGAAGAGTAGGAGAGCTTCCAGTTAAGGCCAGAGTAAGCCATACAAGGGAGGGGCAGACCTCTTCTTGAGACTATATCAAGCTTGTATCTTGGAACCCCTCTCTTTCCTCAGTATGGGGCAACATTTTTTCTTAAATTATGAGATAATTCAAGAATTGATATTAAATAGTTAAAATTTGGGTTATTACCCAAATAGTTGATTTTCTTTTTGGCATTCTATTAAAATACATTTTACTGTTTTTAAATTATGATGCATATAATTTGAATTTTTTTCTATTTATTAGATCATGAAACATTTCCATGTTAAAGGTGTCACTATTTTAATTTATATGATTACATTTTGAAAGGCTGCAAAATATTTCATCAAGTCATACTCTCAGTTTACCTGAATTTTTTTATATTAAGTACTTATGCTGCTGGCTGGTTTTCATTGAATACTTTTATTTATTGTAGATATATTGTACTCTTTTCTGACTAATTATATCTCTATGATAAAGTTTTGAGTACATTATTGTTGACATGGTAAGAATGTTTTTATGGCTTGCCATACTGTTTTTCAAGAATATTTTACCAGTTTGTATTACTAACAGATACATGGATATTTCTGTTACACGAAAACTGGATAGAAATACATTTTTCCTTAAAAGTTTTTGCTCATTTAATAGTGTAAAGTGGCACTTGCATTTCTTTTTTCTACAGTGTTGAATTTTGTCTTCGAACCTCTTCATATTGAATTGTTTGTTCATATTCTCAGCTATTTTATTTAATAAATTATTGATGTGGGCTTTGGATGATAAAGCAAGTATAACCAGGTAATAAACAGGTGATTATTAAAAAGATAACTAGAACATGTTCAGTGAAAATGTTCAAAGACAGTCTGGTTTAGATGGTAAGTGATCTTGGGAATAGTGTTTGAAAGGGGAGTAGGTGCAATTTTGCAGATATTTATTGGGCATCCACTGTGTACCAGGTGCTGTTGCATTCTCTGAATGCTTCTCAAGTTATCATCATGGCTTTACCTTGTTGAAGGAGGAGGCTGCTTGATAATGCTTGAGGTTTGACCTATGGGGACTCTGGCTGCTGAAGACCGACCCTTTGTGGCTGTTTGGAGGGCTGAGGGGATCACTGTCTAGACCGTCTTTAACTCATTCATGGCAAATTCCACTATGCCATGGCACTCCCCTTAAGCAGCTCTGTTCTGAGGGATACAAAGATGAATAAAACATCATTCCTACAGACAAGGAGGAGTCATCTAGTAGGGAGAATAGGAGCACCAAAAAGAGGAAAGGACTAATAAGAATTTGATAGGTGCTATAAAAGGGGTTCAGACTAAGTGCTTAGGCAGTAAGTGGAGGGAGTGATACTGCCCCTTCAGGGATGTGGAGAAACACTTGGCATTTACATTGTACTACTGTGCCAGTCAGAAGCAATAGAAATAAGAAGGCATTCGGAGGAAAGGATAGCTTGAGCAAAGGCTGGGGGTGGGGAGGGGGGGGGTGTCGAAAATGAGGCACGTGTCAGGAAACTGCATATCCAAATTACCTAGACCCTGGGATACATAAAGGAACATAGTGGAAGGTGAGGCTGCCAAGTGATCAGGACTGGGTTTTGGAGGATCTTAAATGTCAGACTGAGGATCAGTATGATGGATTGGTAGTGCGGAGAAACTAGAGACAGGGACTTTGGTTCATAGCAATACTCCAAGTGAAGGACGATGAGGGCCTGAAGTGAATTGGTGGCCTTGGGAATGGAAAGTAGGAGATGGATTTAAGAGATGTTTTGGAGGCTGAACAGAAAGATTTGGTGACTGATTAGAAAGGTAAGGGAACAGTCAGTTCTGTCTCAAATCAGAGATGGTTGAAGTTTTTATGGTTGGGTGGCTGGCAGAATGGGGCATCAGGAATAGGGAAATCAGGAGGAAGAACAGGTCTCAGAGGCTGAGAATAGAGAAAGATGAATTGGGTTTTGTGTTGAGATTAAGGATCTAGTAGAAAGTGGAAATAAAAAATTTAATCCTTTAGGGCAGCAGTCGCCAACCGGTGGTCCACAGACCGCTGGTGGTCCGTGAAGTCTGAAAGGTTGGTGACTGCTGGTTAAGGAAACCTTTGGAGCAGTGGTTGCCAACCGATGGTCTGCGGACCAGTGGTGGTCCGTGAGTTCCGAAAGGTTGGCAACCACTACATTAGGGAACTGATGAGGAAGTTTGGGGCCCAGAGGAGTTAGATGGATAGGTGAGGCCTCATACTAGTTAAAGCATAGCCTACGCAAGCTTCCTGATTCCCAGTCCAGTTCTCTTTGCTGCTTCACACTGAAAAGTGCTGCAGGTTCTCAGCTGTGGTGTTTTCCTCACACCTGGGTGTGCTCAGTAGAAAGTTGGAAGTGGGAGAGTTTATGTTGGGGAGTAAGATCTTTATTTTTAATTATATTTTTTTCTTATGGCAACTTAGACACATAGAAGTGGAAAGAAGACTATAATCAATCCCACTAACCCATTGTCCAATTTCAACATTGTTAATCTTTCATCTCTTTCTCCTCCCCCATCAATTATATTGAAGCAAATGGGAGAAGGTGTTCTGGTGACTTTAACCTTTGTGTATTTGCAGGTAAGGAGAATTGAACAGTTTGGTAGAGTATGTTTCAAGCTTTCTGGGGTGGGGTCCAGAGTGAACAGATTTCGATTTACTTCCAGAGTTCCTATGTTGCCTCAGACTTTGTTTTAGGTCAAATCATGTAAGTCCTCTGAGTCTTCGTTTGTCTGTGAGGAGGAGATATCATCTTCAGTGAATCAGTTGAAGTAACATAGGTAAAAACCCTCCATGAACTCTAAACTTTGAGGCTAAAGTATTATGGAGATTTTAGTGCTGCTCCTTTGGGCTTCTGTGTCGCTGCATGAAGTTTATATTATTCAACAAATATTTGTTATGTCAGGCCTCTGGGGCTTCAACAGTGAACCAAACAGACAGAATCCCAGCTCTCAGGGAGCTCATGTTCCAGATCCAGAGGATAATAGTTTTGTAGTGATTAGTAGTTGTTACAGCTAATATTTTACAGTGATTAGTGAAGGCTAGGCACTGTTCTAAGTGATTTCATTTTTTAACCTATTAATTCTTGCAACAATCCTGTGAAGTTTGGAGAGGAGACAAATTTGCAGGTTTGGAAATGAGACAGATTTGTATGCAGATTGCCTCAGGTCGCAATGCCAGGATTCAAATTTAGGCAGATCTGGCTTCAAGCCTGTACTCTTAACTCCTGTGTCATAGAACATCTTTAATTCAGTCATGGCATACTGGTGTTTGATACAAATAAAAAGGTTAGGTCCAGATCGAAATGATTCCTAAACAAATAAGCATTCTCTTCTTGTAAAAGACAAAACAAAATGGGAAAAAAAAAATGGCAGTAACTCTGTGGATAATATTCTTTTATAGAACAATATATATTTTTTCTTTTTTTAAAAAATTTTAAAAAATATTTTTTATTGATTTTTCACAGAGAGGAAGGGAGAGGGATAGAGAGTTAGAAACATCGATGAGAGAGAAACATCGATCAGCTGCCTCCTGCACACCCCCTACTGGGGATGTGCCTGCAACCAAGGTACATGCCCTTGACCGGAATCGAATCTGGGACCTTTCAGTCCGCAGGCCGATGCTCCATCCACTGAGCCAAACCAGTTTCGGCTATATATATATATATTTTTCTTAACTTTTTATAGGCTTCGCCAGTTTCTTTGTTTCTTTAGATACAAATGGCCACTTCAGTGGGAGGCAGTTAAGTTACCTTTCTGCTGGCCCTTGAGCAGAATCTCTTCTTGAATGAATTCCCTGCTTGCTTATAATTCTCTTTTCCCCTTCCCTCCACTCCCCTCTTTCCTTACCTTGGGATAATTCCCATTTCTGAGGCTAAAGTGTTCTCTCTCCTACTCTCTGTTCTTCCTTTTTCTCATAGCGGTGCTCTGCCTTTCCAGTTGCAGCTTTTGCCTTCTTGTCCTTTGCCTGTCTCTGCCAGCCGTTCTCAACCTTACGCTGTGCTTTGACTTTTCTAAGTTGATTTAATGGGACTAATATTGGGACTAATTTTCCATCTCAGCTCAGTCCTCCTTCATGGGCAGGGCATATTGGGAAATGGGTATATATCTAAAGAAATCCAAAACACTAATTTGAAAGAATATATACAACCCAGTATTTATTGCAGTGTTATTTAAAAAAGCCAAGCTATAGAAGCAACCTAAGAGCCCATCAATAGATGATTGGATAAAAAAAGCTGTGGTACCTACCTATATACAATGGAATATTATATGACTGTAAAAAAGAATGCAGTCTTACCATTTGCTATAGCACGGATGGCCCTGGAATATTATGTTAAGTGAAATAAGTCAGAAAAGAAAAATACCATAAATTTTGCTTATATGTGGAATCTAAAGAACAATATAAATGAACAAACAAACAGAAACAGGTTCTTAGAAACAGAGAACAGACTGATGGTTGTCAGAAGGGAAGGGGGTTGGGGGACTGGGTGAAAAAGGTGAGAGGATTGAGAAGTACAGATTGGTAGTTACAAAATAGTCATGGGGATATGCTAAAGTATAGCATAAGAAATATAGTCAACAATATTATAATAACTAATGTATGATGTATGAAGGTCACCTGTTTTACCTATAATAATAAAAGCATAATATGCTAATTAGACTGGACGACATACATTATTTATCTCATCATTGATGTTTCTCTCTCTCTTCCTTCCTTTCTGAAATCAATAAAAACATTAAAAAAAAAGTATCTTCTTGTTTTATATTTTTATTGATTTCAGAGAGAAAGGGAGAAGGAGAGAGAGATAGAAACATCAATGATGAAAGAGAATCATTGATCAGCTGCCTCCTGCACGCTCCCTACCGGGTATAGAGCCCACAACCCGGGCATGTGCCCTTAACTGGAATCGAATCTGAAACCCTTCAGTCCACAGGCCGACGCTCTATCCACTGAGCCAAGCCAGCCAGGGTGATACTCACTTTTAATATTTTGTTTCATATGTTTCAGCTTTTTATGTAAACTATTCAGTACACACAAATACACATTTTATACAAAGGGGGTTGTACATTATATTATTTTATAGTCTGTTGTTGTTTAGAAGTCAGATTACCCTATAAATAGTATTTTGTAACCTGCTTACCTGCTTTTGTTACTTTACATCTTTCCAATAACCCCTGTTCTTTTTTTGATTGAGATATATATATATATATATATATACATATATATATATATATTTAAATTGTTGATAGTATTATTGATATCTCCCATTTCTCCCCTTTACCCTCCTCCTCCCAGTCCCTAACCCTCCCCCTAGGTCTTCAACACCCTATTACCCCCATGTCCATGGGCTATGCATATAAGTATATAAATGCTTTGGTTTATCTCTTCTCCCCCCACCCCCAGCTCCAGATCGAGGTATGTCAGTCTGTTCCATGCATCCCTGTTTTGGGTCTTATTTTCTGGCCAATTTATTTTTCAGTAATCCCTATTCTTAACACTGTTTCTGTAGAAACTCTTCTGAGTTTCAAACATTGATTTGAAAATGTAGTTTTAGAACATAGGGATGATGATAATGATGGTGGCAGTTGTACCCTTTTAAAAAAATTATACCATTGGCTCTTTCATATTGATTTATGTTTTATTTATAAGAAGGTCACCTGTTTTACCTATAATAATAAAAGCATAATATGCTAATTAGACTGGACGTCCTTCTGGACGACCTTCCAGACAAAGCCGGGGCTGCGAGGGAAGCCCGGCTCCTGAGTGTCTGCCAGCGGCCGGAGTGAAGCCTGGGTCCTGGGTGCTAGAGGGAAGCTGGTGCTGGCAGCCGGGGGAAGGAAGGCCTACTCTTGCATGAATTTCATGCATCGGGCCTCTAGTATGATAATGTATTTGTAAGTCTAAGCCAGTGGTTGGCAAACTGTGGCTCGCGAGCCAAATGCGGCGCATGAGCCGCGGTTTGCTGCTCTGTTGACTAATGAGTTTGCCGACCACTGGTCTAAGCAGATAGCATGGAAGGGAAAATGAAATACAAAGAATAGAAAATGTTTTATAATAAAATATTTTGGCAAGCAGCAACCTTTTCTAGAAGTCATCTTTTACTATAATTTGCCTGCTTTATAAATATGGATTTTTGTTTTTTTCATATCTTTTTATTAGTAAGCATTTAAAATGATTTGGGAGGGGGTTCAAACTCTTCATTAAATAATTTGGAATAATTGAAACCAAGAAAGCTACCTCCAGAATTGCTGGCAGTTCTAAAATGGGTCAGGAAAAATCAAAGTAATAGATGGGGGGAAATCTCAAATTTAGCTGCTGATGTAACTTTTTAAAAAATGTAGTTCTTGTTTTTTATCATTTTAGTCACTAGAACAGATGGTAGCAGGTCCATTGGGGTCTTTCTTTTATGTATTTAAAACATTTACTCTGCTATATTGAATTTTATTCATTCTCATTATAGAGTTTACCTCTTTATGAAAGAGATTATTTAAAATAGAATATGATTGATGATCTAAGTTTCTAGTTTTCTTAATATGTGTAGCCTCTCTAATAATGCTTCTTGATACTTAGTGATTTTATGAGTTTTAGAGAAAAATGCAAGTCTGGCTGAATATTAACATAGTAAGATAAATAAAATTTTATTACTTTGCAGAATATTTTGTCTTTGTATCTCATACAACCACTTCATAGGTTCCAGTTCTTGATAAAAACAGATAAATTTAAAGATAATATAACATTCCTCTTTATGGCATTCTAGTGAGAACTGAATTTGGTATAGGATAGTTCTTGGTATGGTTGGAATTTAGGTTATTTTAGATCATCTCTGTGGGAAATTCAATGAAAGTATTGAGTGGTTGTAGCGAATTGAGTGCTTGTCATGGGGACATAAATGATATAAAACGTGACTTATAAGGTAGTTATGTTGAGCAGTTAAGGTATCTGACATGATATATTTAATGCAAGATAATAGATGATTATGAGGCTAGATCAGTCTGTAGGAAGTAATGCTGGTTTGGGGAGGAGAGCATTTTTATTTAAAAAAAATCTTTATCATTGAAAGTATTACATTTGCCCCCTCTTTGCCCCATTGACTCCCTCTAGTCTACACCAGCTCCCCACCCCAGATCTGTGTCCGTGGGTTATGCATATATGCATACATGTTCTTTGGTTGATCACTTCCCACCTACTCCACCTCCTCGCCTTCCCTCTGAGATGCCACAGTCTGTTCTATGCTTTTATGTCTCTGGATCTATTTTGTTCATCTGTTTATTTTGTTCATTAGATTACACATACGAGTGAGACCATGTGATACTTGTCTTTCTCTGACGGGCTTATTTTGCTTAGCGTAATACTCCCCAGGTCCTGGGAGGAGAGCATTTTAGAGAAGCAGGCCTTGAAGTATTCATTAAAGTCTGTGTAGGATTTAGGTCCAGAGAGAGGAAGGAAAGCACATTGGGGCAAGGGAAAGGCATTGTCAGAGACAGACTCAGCATTTGGCCTGTGCTTGGGGCCTGTTGGGAGGAGTGGTGGGAAAGTTAGGTTGTAGCCAGATTAGGTAACCTGGATATCAAGTCATGAGCTTGGGAAGTTATTTTATAGGCATTTTGGAACCACCTTTATGGTTCCAAAGAATGTGACATTTTTAGAGTAATGATTCTTAACTTTTTTTCGTCCCCAAGGAAGCATGACACACTTTTACTAGCTGCGTTGTCCCACCAAGGCCATGCTGCCCAATGGGGAAAGGGACAGGTTCTGCTGTGCTTTCTCCACTGCACTGGGTCATGTAGGTCATTTTCATAATGTATCAATCTGGCTTTTCTTTCTGCTGCCACAATGCATTTACTACCTTCTATTGTAGTTTTGTTTTCAGGAGAATAATGGAGTTTTCACAGGGAAAGTAATGTGTGAGGCAAATTATAGTCAAATTACTGACTTAAAAAATCGGGGAAAGGAGTGAGTGAATAAAAAGAGGCAGGTGAACTTGCAAATGGGTGTGCGTAAAAAAAAAAAAAGCTTAGTAAAATATAAAATTTGATGATGCCAAATATTGCCTGAGAAATGGATCATGGAATCATTGCATATCATTCCATGAAAGCATCATTCAATGCTATTAAGACAAAAGACACAAAATGCTGGGCATCTCTGAGAATAGCTTTACAACCAAATCTGAGAGCTTTACAACCAAAAAAATGCTCTCCTCCCAAAAACAAAGCTTTCAATTTTAGAAGTCAAACTAGAGCAATTTTGAATCCACTGGATATATTAACCACACCTTCAAAAAATCATTATTATTCAATGTTGAGTGTCTACGGGACAAGCATCACCTAGCTGGGAATCTGGGAGACTAGAGAAAATAAAAGGAAATGTGTTACCAAAGTCAAAGATGAACCCTGGCCAGTGTGGCTCAGTTGGTTGGAGCATCATCCTGTGCACCAAAGAAGGATCTCGGGTTTGATTCCCAGTCAGTGCACATACTCAGGTTGTGAGTTCAGTCCCCTAGTCAGGGCATATGGGAGGCAACCAATCCGTTTCTCTCTCCCATTGATGTTTCTCTCTCTCTCTCTGTTCCTCTCCCTTCCTCTCTCTTTAAAATCAATAAAAACACGTCCTTGGGTGAGGATTAAAAAAAAAAAAGTCAAAGATGAATAATTTTTTTTTTTTTTTGGTAAAATATATTTTATTGATATTTTACAGAGAGGAAGGGAGAGGGATAGAGAGTTAGAAACATCGATGAGAGAAACATCGATCAGCTGCCTCCTGCACACTCCCCACCGGGTATGTGCCCGCAACCAAGGTACCTTCCCTTGACCAGAATCGAACCTGGGACCCTTGAGTCTGCAGGCCGATGCTCCATCCACTGAGCCAAACCGGTTAGGGCCAAAGATGAATAATTTTTAATCCCTGGCTTCAGAGAACTCAATCTGTGAAGGAAAAAAATAGAAACAATACAAATGTGAATCTCTATTTTTTTTTTGTTAAATTTTTTTAGTCTTGTAAAGAAAGTCAGGTATTTTATTGTATGTGTCTTAAGTTTTCCTATGGTTTTATTGTTTATATAGTTTAATAATTAAAGATAACTTGGGATCTAATAAAAACCTGGTTATGGATGTAATTTCTGTCAAAGTATATAGTGGTAATCTTTTCAGTATAACTTATCTGTCTTCTGAAACCTTGACAGATTCATTTCACCCAAGTTAATTCTGAGATAGATAATATTTTTTAAAATGGAGACAGATGTACAAGACAGAGATACAGAAATCATCGTCATTTTGGATTGAAATTTTAGTTACTACTATTTGTTCCTAATTTACTTTTGTTCTTTGAAGTCTGTCTTAATTAAATAAGATTTAGGTCTTTTGAAATAAAAGAGGACTGTGACTACATTAACAAAAAAAGTTAAGGAAGATAACTGATTTTTAAAAAATAAAAGTGCATCTCATGACTTGATTTCAAGGTGGTCTGGTGGTTATTCTCATGTTGTTACAGAAAGAAGTCATAGTGGGAGGAGAATGATGCTCTTTTCTTAGAATCTGTTATTGAAACTGCCTTAGTCCAGGCCAGTCTGCCTACGACTTCTGTGGTGTACCATTTTTGTAAAAATTTTTATCTATTTAAAAAAATTTAAATTGGATTTATTGGGGTGACATTGGTTAATAAAGTTATATAGGTTTCAGGTGTACAGTTCTATAATACATCATCTGTATATTGTTTTGTGTGTTTGCCACCCCTAGTCAAGTCTCTTTGGTGTACTATTGATTTAATTTTTCTTCCAATATTTACGTTTGGTCCTGGACCAATTATCTAGCTACAACGGAATTCTTCAAATGTATTCTACATTTTGTGCCAAGTGAACTCAATGATTGTTCTATTTGGAGACATTTTTTTCTGAGGCTCCATTCTTGCCTCTAAAACCTACATGTGTGGGAAGGGAAATGTGTAGATTTTCCATTTATTAACAGTAAAATTATCCTCCTGTATCTGTTTCTTTACAGTTTTTAAAAACCATGTCCATTGTGACATTAATATTTTTTAAATAATTGAAAATTTTTTATTTAAAAAATTATCATACAGTAAAACTGACTTTAAAATTTTTAGTATACAGTTCTCTTCATTGAACATATGTGTAGTTTGTGTATCCATCACCACAATAAGAATACAGAATAGTACATCACCCCTAAAGCCCCTTCATTCTATCCTTTCATAGTTACCCATCTCCATCCCATAACCCCTGCAACCACTGACCGCTTTTTCATTCCTATGACTTTGTCATTTTTAAGAATATCATATAAATGGAATCGTGCAGTATTTAAGCTTTTGAGACTGGGTTCTTTTACTTTGTCTGTGAGATTCATCTAAGTTATTGCATGTATTAAAAGTTTATTCCTTTTTATTACTGAGTACTTTTCCATTGTCATTCATTAAAAGACATTTTGGTTGTTTCTAGTTTTTAGCAGTTATGAATAGAGCTGCTAAAAAGAAAAACGTTTGTGTACAGATTTTTGTGTGAACATAAGTTTTCATTTCTCTAGGGTAGTTGTCTTGGGGGGGAGGGGATTGCTGGTTCATATAGTAAGTATATCTTTACTAATAAAAGGGTAATATGATAATTAGACTGGGTGACCGGACATCTTTCGGACATCTGACTTCCTTCTGGACAGTTAGGGGGCGACCAGGCTGGCAGGGGGGAAGTTAGGGGGTGACCAGATCAGCAGGGGGACAGTTGGGGGGAAACCAAGCTGGCAGGGGGGCAATTAGGGGGCGATCAGGCAGGCAGGCGAGCGGTTAGGAGCCAGTGGTCCCAAATTATGCGAGGGATGTCTGACTGCCAGTTTAGGATTGGGCCTAAACTGGCAGTCGGACATCCCCTGAGGGGTCCCTGATTGGAGAGGGTGCAGGCCGGGCTGAGGTATACTCCCCCCCTCCCATGCACGAATTTCCTGCACTGGGCCTCTAGTATATATATATTTTTACATTGTTTTAAATTTTTTATTGAATATATTGAGGTGACATTGGTTAATAAAATTATACATTAATCTATATAATTTGTTTCAAGTGTACAATTCTATAATACATCATCAGTTTATTGTATTGTGTGTTCACCACCCAAAGTTAAAACTTCACCATTTATCTCCCCTTTACCCTCTTCTGCCTTCTGTCACCCCCCTTTCTTTCTGATAATCACCATACTGTTGCCTGCATCTATGAGTATTAAAAAAATTTTTTTTCTTAATCCTTCACCTTTTTCTCTGACAGCTGTCAGTCTGTTCTCTATATCTATGAGTCTCTTTCTATTTTGTTTGTTCGTTTACTTTATTCATTAGATTATACACACAAGTGAAATCCTATTGTATTTATCTTTCTCTGGCTTATTTCACTTAGCATAATACTCTCCAAGTCTATCCATGCTGTGGAAAAAAGTAAGAGTTCCTTCTTTTTTATACCCAAGTAGTATGGCCAATAGATAAATGAAAAAATGCTCAACATCCCTAATTATCAGAGTAGTGCAAATTAAAACCACAATGAGATACCTCCCAACAACTATCGGAATGGCTATCATCAATTAATGATTTACATTTTTTTATTGCTTTTTTAAACTTTTTTTTATTGATCAAGGTTGACAGTTTCTAATAGAAACTGTCAACCTTTCTTTCAGAGTGGCTGTATAATCTATACTTCCAATAGCAACCTGTGGGAGTTCCAGTTATTCCACAGCACAGATATTATCAGTATTTAAAATTTAGCCATTCTAATAGGTATGTAGTAATGGCTAATCATGGTTTTAAAGTGAATGTCTCTGCTGACTAATGCTATTGGACATCTTTTTGTGTGCATATTTGGCCATCATTATATCCTTTTTGTGCAGTGTCTGTTGCCCAGCTTTCAATTGGGTTGTTTTTGTTTTGTTGGGTTCTGAGATTTTGTTATATATTCAGATACAAATCTTTTTTCAGGTATGCAATTTGCAAGTAGTTTCCTCTGTCTTGAGCTTTCTTTTCATTCTTGTAACAGTATCTTTCAAAGAGTGAAAATATTTAAGTTTGATAAAGTCAAATTTATCAATTTTTGTTTTTGGATTGTATTAAGATGGATAGGTTTTAAAACAGGTTTCTATTTTATAAAAGTAGTGAGAAGTTAGTTAGTGATAGGAATGTTCTCATAAAGTTGACTTAAAAAAATTCTCATCTGAGGATATATATATATATTTTTTATTGATTTTAAAGAGAGAGGAATGGAGAAAGAGAGAAACATCGATGTGAGAGAGAAACATTGATTGGATTGATGGATTGTGTCTGGTATGCACCCTGACTGGGGATTGAACCTGAAACTTGGATATGTACCCTGAATGGGAATCAAACTAGCCACCTTTCTGTGCAGGGGATGGCACCCAACCTACTGAGCCACACTGGCCAGGGTTGCTGTTTGTTGATTTATTGATGGTAGCCATTCTGACAGGTGTGAGGTGGTTTTAATTTGCATTTCTCTGATGATTAGTGACATTGAGCAACTTTTCATATGCCTGTTGGTCCTCTTTGGAGAAATGTGTATTCAGGTCCTTTGCCCATTTTTAAATTGGATTGTTTGTTTTTTGGTGTTGAGTTTTATAAGTTCCTTGTAAAATTTGGATATTAACCCCTTATCAGATGTATCATTGGTGAAAATATTCTCCCATATAGTGGGTTGTCTTTTCATTTTGTTGATGGTCTCCTTTGTTGTGCAAAAACTTTTTGGTTTGGTGTAGTCCTACTTGTTTATTTTTTTCTTTCATTTCTCTTGCCCGAGGCAATATATCGGGAGAAATACTGCTGCCAGAAATGTTGGAGATTTTACTTCCAACATTTGTGTTTTCTTCTAGGATTTTTATAGTTTTAAGTCTAACACTTAAGTCAGTAATCCATTTTTAGTTTATTCTTGTGTATGGTGTAAGAAGGTGGTCTAGTTTCATTTTTTCTGTCCAATTTTCCCAACATCATTTTTTGAATAGATTGTCTTTATCCCATTGTATGTCCTTGCCTCCATTGTCAAATATTAATTGACCATAAAAGGCATAGGTTTTTTTTCTGGGCTCTCTATTATGTTCCATTGACCTATATGTCTGTTTTGAATCTGAGTTTCTTAAAAGTAATGATGACAAGCTCTGTCTTTGAATTCAGTGCTGCTAGCACAGGGCCTAGCCTCAGGAAATGATTGCTGAATTGAATTAATTGGCAGTTCAGACTTGCATTTTAGCCAGTTTTTTAATATTGGTGGGGAAAATTCTACATGGTGTAGATTTTGATTCTCTGTAAACACAGCCACAGAATTACAAAACTGAAATTGGAAGGTTTGGATATGAAACATTCCTGCATCTTCTGATTAAAAAAGGGAAGCCTTTATGGTTTGTTGCACTTTGCAATATTCAAAGTCATGTTTCATTTATAAATTTGTCTCATTTATAAGTTGGATGTATTGTTGGTATGATCCTGATTTATGGTTGATATTTTGCTTGGGTCTTATTAAAGACTTCATAAAATATAAAAGAGAAGTATGGATTTTGTAGCATCAATAGCTGCTCAGCTGTGACCTTGATCAAAAGGCTGGTTGAGAGTAACTATTCAGCTAGGTAATTAAACCAGCTCAGCCAGGAATGGTATTAGAATTTATAATTAGTAAGTTTTTTTGAAATATATTTTTTAATTGATTTTTTACAGAGAGGAAGGGAGAGAGGGATAGTTAGAAACATCAATGAGAGAGAAACATCGATTAGCTGCCTCCTGCACGCCCCCTACTGGGGATGTGCCCACAACCCAGGTACATGCCCTTGACCGGAATCAAACCTGGGACCCTTCAGTCCGCAGGCTGACGCTCTATCCACTGAGCCAAACCGGTTTCGGCTATAATAAGTTTTTAAAACCTTCTCTTACTTGTTTTTTTCCCGTCTTTAGGATTTTTGTCTCTGAGTCATGGAAGACAGAAGAGCTGAGAAGTCATGTGAACAAGCGTGTGAATCACTAAAGAGGCAGGACTATGAAATGGCTCTCAAGCACTGCACAGAGGCCCTTCTTTCTCTTGGCCAGTACTCCATGGCTGACTTCACAGGGCCGTGTTCACTGGAAATAGAAAGCATCAAAATTGAGAGTCTTCTTTATAGAATTGCCTCATTTTTGCAACTGGTAAGTAAACAGTGTTGATAAGTCAGTGCCAAACCATGTAAAATGGCCCTTTTCATTGAGTGGGCACTATTGCTGGTCACTCCCTCTACAAGTCACTTAAATGTGGGCTGAGGAGGTGATTGAAGTGGCTAGTGATTGCTGGATATCTTTGATGGCAAGCAACTGTATTTTTAAGTCTTGAAACTTGTACTTAGCACTTTGGAGTATTCATTCATTTAACAGATATTTATTGAGAGCATACTATGTGCTAGCCACTATTCTAGTTGCTTGGTATACATTGGTAAAAAATACACATAAAGATCCCTTCTTCATGGTACTTTTTCTAGTAGGGGGACAGATAATAAATGCTAGAGACATTATAACTAAGTAAACAGTTTAGATTGTTAGAAAGTAACAGTCTGCATGAAAAATAGTAGAACAGGGCAAGGAATATTGGGCCCATTATGGTTAGGGATAGGGTTGCAGTTTTTATATTTATTATTATTATTTTGTAATCCTCACCTGAGGACATGCTCTCACTGATTTTAGAGAGGGAGAGAGAGAGAGAAACATCAATGTGAAAGAGAAACACCCATCGATTGCCTCCCTCACACACCCCAACTGGGGATTGAACCTGCAACCTGTGTACAATTCCTGAGTACCTGTGACCAGTGTATGGGAAGACTCTCCAACCAATTGAGTCACACTAGTCAGGGTTAAGTTTGAAGTTTTAAATTGGGTGGTCAGGGGTAGTCAATAAGGTGATATGAAGGAGGTAAAGGAATGAGCCATGTTAGAATCTGGAGGAAGATCATTATAGGCAGAGGGACAGTCAGTGCAGAGACCCTGAGGCAGAAGCATGCCTGCCATCTTTGAGGAACAGCTAGGAGGCCATTGTGCTGAAGTAAAGTACGTTGGGGGGAGGGGTTAAGAGGGCTAGATCCTCTGGGACACTCTAGGACTGGTCTGTATTATATTTGAGATGGAAAGCTATTGTGGGATTTTGATCAGAGGGGTGACATTATTTGATTTAACAGGAATTATCTGGCTTTTGTGTTGAGAGTCTATATATATAAAAGCCTGAACAACCAGAATGACCGTTATGACTGACCAACCAGAATAACCAGTTGACCAGTTGCTATGATGCGCACTGGCCATTAGGGGGCATACACTCAATGCAGCAACGTCAGTGCGCTCCCACAGCCAACCTCCCACAGCCCCTGCTCCCTGCCAGCGCCCCCCCCCCCCCCATAGGCCTCGATTGGGGGGCCAGATGGCCAACCCCCTGGGGTACCTCTCCCCAGCTGGCTGGCCTCCCAATAGGCCTTGGTTGCTGGCCAGGCTGAGGGACCCCACCCATGCACAAATTTGTGCACCGGGCCTTTAATCCTATATAATAAAACACTAATAATGGAAATCGACCAAACAGCGGAATGACTGGTTTCTATGATATGCACTGACCACCAGGGAGTAGACGCTCAATGCAGGAGCTGCCCCCCGGTGGTCAGTGTGCTCCCACAGGAGGAGCGCCACTCAGCCAGAAGCTGGGCTCATGGCTGTCGAGCACAGTGTTGGTGGCAGGAGCCTCTCCTGCCTCTGCTGCAGGTGGGCGGTAAGGAGTGGGGTCCCAGACTGCGAGAGCCCTGGACTAGGGTAGGGTTGTCTGACTACTGACTTAGGGATCAGGCCTAAGCTGGCAGGCGGACATTCCCTGAGGGATCCCGGACTGCAAGAGGGCGCAGGCTGGGCTGAGGGACCCCCCTCCAGTGCATAAATGTCATGCCCTGGGCCTCTAGTAGACTATAAAGGGGGAAGAGTAGATGCAGGGATGCTAGTTTGGAGGGTATTGGAATAGTCCAGGCCAGAGATTACAGTGGCTCAGACCAAAATGGTAGCAGTGGAGGTAGTGAGAAGTGATTTGGTTCTGGTTATAATTTGAAGCTAGAACCAATAAAATTTCTTAATACTGAATGTCAGGCATACAGAATAGTCACAGATTACTTACCTTGACATTTTTTGCTCTGAGCAATTGGAAGAATGGATTTTCCTTCAACTGAGATGAAAAGGCTATATAGGTGGGGAACAGGTTCTGTGAGGGAAGAATTCATTGTGAACATACTGAGTTTGAGATGTTGTTTAGATATCCAGCTGGAGATGTTGAGCAAGTAGCCAGATAAACAGGTATGGAGTTTGGGAGAGAAATCTGGGCTAAAGATAGTAATTGAAGTCTTGGCCTATGCATGATATATAAAGTCTTGAGCCTGGGTCACATCACCAAGGGAATGAGTGTTGATAGGGAAGAGGAGAGTACCAAGGACTTAGTCTTTTGGCTCCACAGCATTGAGAGTTGAGAAGAAGAGGAACATGCAAAGCAGCTTGAAGGTCAACATTGAGGTAAAGAAAAACTAAGAAGTATGGTGTAATGCTAGCTAAGTAAAGAAAGTACCCAAACAAGGGGCTTTTCAGCAGTGTCCATTGCTGTTCCATAGAGCGGTGGATGAATGTCTGATTAAAGAGCATTTATGAGAGAGTCAGAGGGAAGGAGTTTAAATACATAATTATAGACAATTTTTGAGGCATTTTGCCCCAGAGAGGCACAAAAAAATGGAATTGTAGCTGGTGGGAGAAGTGAAGTCAAGAGAATGAATTTTTTTTTTAGATGGAGGAAATAACAGTATGTTTGTTTATAGGACTGAATCAGTAGAAAGCAAAAAATTAGTGATATAGGAGAAATAGAGGAGGCTTGCTGGAATGATAGTCTTCACTGGGCCAGAGAGCACATCTCCATGGGTGGTAGGATGGCCTTTAGAAAGGAGCATGGGGGGTTTGTCTGGTAACAGGTGGAAGATGGAGTGTGGTAGGACATGGGTAGATGTGATAGTCTACGGAAATTTTCTTCTTGTTCCTATAGTTTTCTCTGTAAAGTCACTAGCTGAGAATGAGAAAGGGGGCTCAGGAGGTTCTGGTGATTTGAAGTTAGAGAAAGTGAGAAGTAGGAGTGTGAGTAAATAGGCTAAGGAAGTATATTGTGGTATTTATTTGTAGAGTATTGTGTAATCCTCAGAGAGCACATGAGTTAGCTTTGCTCTGTGAATATTAAATTTGCAACATTAATGCTTAAACTTTGAAACAAAGCCAAGATTTTTTTTTTGGATAAAATCTCTATTGTAAGCAGCCCTTGAACTACTTAATGATATTTATCTCATATCTTTTATTTTGCAGAAAAAGTATGGACAAGCTGATGAAGATTGTAGGCATGGTATGTGTAAAAATGGGACTTTTCTTTGATTTAGATTTTGAATAATTTGAGCAATGTTTTTAAGATTTATTTTTTTCCCTATGCTAATTTCAAAAGTGATTATAAAATTTAAAAAAAACGCACCTTACTGTGGTGACTAGTGACTGACATGGATGACGGCTTTTCTGCTGTGATGTGTGTGCACACAAACATTGTTCCTAGTCACTCATGAGTGTTGACATTCTGGTCTCTCCCTTGGGAACATTGATAGTGTCCTTTAAAGTTTGTGTGAGTATTTTCAGTCAATAGGAGCCAAATTTTAAGAACTGTGACACACATTGATTAAAATGTTAAGCTTGGATAAATTGAAAGGCTGGGCTTATCCCTTCTAAAAGGCTTTTTCCCTTCATTAGAAGATATCCCTTAGAGAGAAGAGACTGACTAGAATTCTAGCTTTTTGATGCTTTTTCTGTTGTATGGGCAGCTACATTTTTTTGCCCTGATTTTTAAAAGTAATGCATAACATGATCCTTCTGAGGCAGTAGCACCATTTTCCCCATCTTATGGGTGGAAAAACTGAAGCAGAGAGAAGTTAAGTAACTGGCTTTGTCACACAGTTGTAAGTGTCAGAATCAGGGCTGACCACAAAATGTGCAAGCTGGAGTCCATGCATGTCATCGCTGCATCATCCTGTTTTTTCAGTGTTAGAGTAACCTTGCCAGGTTTTAATTTTTAAATCTAAGATACCGTTCCCAATATATAGGGTAGCCGGCCATCTGTGGGGTGACTGGTGGGTGGGGTGATCAGGGGGGGCCCCCCCCGCTGGCACCTACCTTGGCTGGTGGCTTGTGCCGCCTGCTGGCCGGCTCTGCCTCCTGATCGCCGCCAGTCGCCTCCCTCTTGGTGGGGAAGACACTCAACTCAGGAGCTGCCCCCTCCCCCCGCCCCATGGGGGCAGCTCCTGAGTTGAGTGTCTGCCCCCTGGTGGTCAATGTGCATCATAGTGACTGGTCGTTCCGCCGTTTGGTTGATTTAGGGTTTTTGTTACACAGCCAGTTCTTGGGTTACGTCGTTTTGTGGTTACATCACCATCTCCCATTTATTAATTAAAAAAAAAGTTCCATAATTTTGCCATATGTACATATGTGCTTTATGTTTTTTATTATTTATTTACCATAAGTAAAGGTCAGGAATTGTTATCTTTAAAATTTTTTTTACTGTTTTATTTTATTACTGCTGTGTATGTGCTTCATGTGAGTGACATAGGTGCTTATGTAGGTGGGTTCCAACTTACGGCGAAAATCGTATTACGTCGTGCCATAGGAACTTATCTCCAATGTAACCTGGGGACCTACTGTATAGGATTTGTATAGTAATGAGGAAGTTGAGGGACATAAATGAATTATCTCTAAAATTTAAACTGGAATATTAAAAATAAACCAGGAGAAATGACCTGTTTCTGAAGTATGAAAATATTGAGAAGGAAGGAGTCCAAGCCTCTTTACAATAAACTACAGTCAAAGGAAAGAGCCCTTCCAAAAATCCTATATAATAAAAGCCTAATATGCTAAGTGTCTGGTCAGCCATTCAACCAATCAAAGTGTAATATGCTAATGATATGCCAAGGCCACTCAACCGCTTGCTATGACGTGCCCTGACCACCAGGGGGCAGACACTCCGACCTGTAGGTTAACTTGCTGCTGGGGTCCGGCTGATCAGGATTGAGCAAAATGGTCTGGACATGCCCGGGAGCCTTCCTGTGTCCCTCCTCGGCCCCGATCATGCACAGGTGGGGTCCCTAGGCCTGGCCTACACCCTCTTGCAATCCGGACTAAGGGTACCCCCGGCCCGCCCCCCTTGAAGTGCACGAATTCATGCAGTGGGCCTCTAGTATGCAATAAGAGCTTAACTTTAATGCTCATTGCAAACCCAAGGAGATCATAACTATTTGTATGACCGGATTAAGGACCTAATATTGAAAGGAGCAAGGTAGCAGGGATTAAAAAAACAACAACTGTATTACAGTATTTAAAGCTGAAATATTCAGCATGTTCTAGGTATAGATAGCATTGAATAGTGTTAAGGCTTTTCATTTTTCAAAAGCATTCTATAAAGGAAACATTTTATCTATAAAAGTCCTTGGTAGGAAGGACACAGTATGCCACAACAGCTGCAGCCCACATGTCCAAAGTGTTTGTTTATTATAATTGGAAGAAAAGTGAGGGCAAGGGAAAAGGGTTGAGGCAGAGAAGAAGAATATTGGGGGAAAACCCAGATTTGGCCAAAGGGATACTGGTCAGAGATTTACCCACAGTGTTCTTACTCTGGGTGATGTTATATTTTTTGATACCTATAAGAAATGGACATTTTACTCTTTAGTTAATACTTAGATTTACCAAGTGTACCGGTTAATAATGTGGATTTTGTAATCAAAGAAGACATGATAATTTCAGGAGAAACATCGAAAGTGCTTTATTCAAAGTAATGTCCATCGCTAGCTACACATTTCCCCCATCTTTCAGGTAATTTGTGGATACCGTCCCAATAGAACTTTTCTTGTTTTGAGGCAGTCCATTCAGAGACCCAATTTTCCACTTAGTTTTGAAGTGCTGCTCAGAAAGTGTGTGTGCCATCGATCGGAACAAGTGGTAATCTGAAGGAGTAAGGTCTGGTGAATACAGTGGGTGGGTTAATACTTCCCAGCCAAGATCTTTTAGCATGTCTTTAGCTGGTTTTGAAGTGTGTGATGGTGCGTCATCATGAAGCAAAATTACTTTGCTGTGTCTTCTGGCACATTCTGGTCGTTTCACGATCAAAGCATGATTCAAATTGATTATTTGTTGTCGGTAGTGATCAGTATTAATGGTTTCACCTGGTTTTAGAAGCTCATAATACACCACACCTTCCTGATCCCACCAAATGCAGAGCATTGTCTTCTTTCTGCAGTGATTTGGCCTTGTAGTCAATGTTGATGGTTGACCTGGATCAGCTCATGATTTGGTGCATTTGGGATTCTCAAAATATATCCACTTTTCATTGCCAGTCACAATTCGATGCAAAAAAGACTTTCTTTCATGCTGTTGAAGCAACATTTTACTGATGACTTTTCAGTTTTCCATTTGTCTTTCGTTCAGTTGATGTGGCACCCATTTTCCTTCCTTTAAAATCTTTCCCATTGCTTGTAAACGATTGGAAATTGCTGAGCAACGTTTAATTTTTCTGCAAGTTGTTTTTGAGTTTGACACGCCTCTTCATCCAATAATGCTTGTAATTGTTGGTCTTCAAACTTTTTCAGTTGACCTGGATGTTCTTTGTCTTTCACATTGAAATAATCATTTTTAAAGCGTTTAATCCAGCGTTCACAAGTATCTTGAGATGGAGCATGTTCACCATAAGCCTCCTGAAGTATATAATAACTTTCAGTAGCAATTTTCTTCAAAATAAAATGATGAATTAAAACTTCCCACAAATGCTCTTTTTTTGGCATGAAATTCGACATTTTTAAGCGTAAAGGTATCTATGATGTTAACACCTTCAGAAAATTTAACATACGAAGTTTTGAAGCTTGCTGTCAATACAACAAAATAGCATACATATCAAATTGCATATATATCAACATATGTGTAACTCCATCTATTGAAAAAAATCCGCATTTTTAACTGGTACACCCGGTAGACCTTACAATGTTTAGAGTCTGCTTATATATACTACTACTCCCACCCCCAAATATATTTTTGGAAAATGAGATTTATTGCCAAATATTAAGTGGCTGATATTTAGGACAGGAATTTATAAATTATAAATTTATATTCTCTTAAAATCATCTTTCTATTTTTTATTTTTGAAGTGTTGGTTCAGAGAATGTAATTATATCAAGTAGTGAATGATTTCACTTTATTAATGACTGAAGAATTTAGTTTTTATGGTCATTAAAATTTTCCTTTTGAAAAATTTGGGAAAAATACTTTGGGCTAAGGGGGGGGGCGAGGGAGGAAGGGAGAGAGAGAGAGGGAGAGAGAGACATTGATGATAAAGCACAATTTTGATTGATCAGCTGCCTCCTGTGAGAGAGAGAGAGAGAGAGAGAGAGAGAGAGAGAGAGACATTGATGATAAAGCACAACTTTGATTGATCAGCTGCCTCCTGTATGCCTACTACTGGGGATCAAGCCCATAACCCCTGCATGTGCCCTGACCAGGAATCAAACCAGCAACTTTTTGGTATACCATATGATGCCCAATCAACTGAGTCACACTGGCCAGAGTTTTATTTTCTTGTCTTTATGCTTGTCTTAGACAGAACTGAAACATCACCCTTTCCTCTAGTACTTGAAGTTTTTCTTTTAGTGTATAAGAAGTCATGTCTGTGATAGTGTGCGAATATTAAAATCAAGGAAAATGTGTATTAAATGTCATGTGATTAACGATGGCTTTCTTTTCTGATAGTGCTGGGAGAAGGACTGGCCAAGGGAGATGGTGCCTTTCAGGCAGTGCTTTGCTGCATGCAGCTGAAAGGAAAGCTTCAACTGGTATCCAACATTCTTGCCAAGTCATTGACAGGAGAGTCCCTGGTACGTTGATGAGCTCTAATTTTTTTTCAGTACTTTTAAAAAAAAAATAAATTTATTGGGTTGGCTGGTTAACAAAATTATATAGTTTTAAAGTGTATAATTCTATGATTTGTCATCTATATATTGCATTGTATGTTTACCATCCAAAGTCAAATCTCCTGTCGCTATATATTTGACCCCCTTTATCCTTTACTACACTACCCCCTCCACGCCCTTTCCCTCTGGTAAGCATCATACTGTTTGTGTCTATGAGTTTTTGTTTGTTTGATTGTCCTATTTGTTCATTTGTTGCTTTCAGTTTTATATTCCACTTGTGAGTGAAATCATATGATAATGAATTTTAATTTTGAATGTCTGAAAAGAGATTCATGTATATGACTCCTTAGGAACATTGTGGGGAAAAACAGTTAGTGTGCATTTTCTTCTACCAGAAATGAAGTTCAGGGTACCTTGATATACTCATTTCTCTTCAACAAACTGATGCTTAACCATTGGATTCTTGTAGTTTGTGATAATATATATATAAAAGAATTGCAGGTGCTTTTTCAAACTTTGAAAGTATAGGATAGCTAAATCAGTACTTGAAAATATTTTTGGTTCTGTTATGTTTTAAAATTTTCCTGTGGATATATGATTTTATAGGGTCTTTAAATTTGGCCACTTATTTCATAAAATGTTTACATTTATCTAAACTATATAATAATTACTTTTATTTTTAAAGATGATATGGGTGTAAGTTGATATTCATGACCACTCTGATGGAGCTATTTAATTCTATTCAGACTTCGGGATTAATTTTTTTTATGTTGCATTTAATTTTCTAGAGTTTGTTTTTGGTTGACATAATTAAAAAACTATTTTTTTGGAACTTTAGAATTGGCAAGCTGTAGAAATTGGAAGACAAGAAGATAGTATAACTCTTTTTCTCACCAGTTGGTAACTGTTATAAAATTCTCTGATATTTTTCAGGAATCATAATGAAAAACAGTGAAAGCAAGGAAGTATATGTATACTGTGCTATATAGCATGAATTCCCTATTTTATTTTAATTTTCTTTTCTTATTCTTTTGAATTGATTGAAATTATGAAAATCTGGCATAAAATTGTGTTTTTAATGGAAATAAATATATTTGGTGACAAAAAAGAATTTAGGAGAATACTTAGTATACTGCTGAGTGTAATGTAATGACTCATCTCAGAGAGTAGTTTATTTCTAAGGAATTATTGTGTAGTATATTGTTTAATTGATTTACCATTGCTTTTTTATTTCACCAAATTCACATTAAAGGTTAAATGTATTAATATAGCAAAATGTTATAGCTCTGTAGTTCAAAGTAGGCGATAATATACCTCTATTATTAAGAAAATTCTGTCTTTAAGGAACTTTTTTATTTAAGTTTAGCATATTGCACAGTTTTACCTAGGAAGAAGTAATTTGCCTTTAAATCTGAAGTGAAATTTGAATTTCAGAAGAAAATATTTTGCATATTTTCCTTTATCAGGTTTGTTAATGAGCCACCTTTAAAGTGCTATCATTATTTTATGTGAATCTGATTGAATTCACCATTTTGCAAATAGAAGATCACTAGTGTCCTGGTGCATGAAATTCATGCATGGGGAGGGGTTCCCTCAGCTCAGCCTGCACCCTCTCCAATCGGGGACCACTTGGGGGATGTCTGACTGCCAGTTTAAACTGGCAGTTAGATATCCCTCTCACAATCTGGGACTGCTGGCTCCTAACTGCTCACCTGTCTGCCTGCCTGATGCCCCTAGTTGCCTCTGCCTGCTGCCTAATTGCCCCTAACCCTTCTGCCTGCCTGCCTGATCAACCCTAAGCTCTCTGCCTGCCTTCCTGATCACCCCTAACTGCCTTCCCCTGCTGGCCTAATCTTGCCTCCAACTGCTTTCCCTGCCAGCCTGATCTCACCCCCAATTACCTCTGCCTGCCTGATCATCCTCAACTGCCCTCCCCTGCAGGCCTGGTTGCCTCCAATTGCCCTCCCCTGCCAGCCTGATCTCACCTAGTCTCTGTCTCTCTTTGTTTTTCTCAGCAGTCCTCCAGGCCTTCCTGCCTCCCTGCCTCCGTGTCTCCCTCTTCCTCTTTCCCCAGCTGGGAGGGGGTGGGGTCAGTGGGGGGCCACTCCACCCTCTGCCAGCCCTCCCTTCCATCCAGGTCTCTTCAGGCCCAGTTTGTTTTGTTTCCTCATTGTGAGAGAGGCTCTGAAAGGGAGCTGGCGGGGAAGGAAAGAAAGGGAGAAAAGGCTGTGAGCTGGTGGGCACTGTGTGTGTCTGTGCGTGTGTGCCGTTGAGAGTGAGTCTGAGTGCCGGCTCCGCCTCCCCCGTCCCCGTTGCCACAAGTCCCCACCCAGCAGAGCCTGCTGCACTCACAGCCTGGGTGTTAGGTCGAGCCTCCAGTCGTTGTGGATGTGACAGATCCACAGGGTTTTTATATATTAGGATTAGTTTTAGGGAAAAAGTTTTTAAAAAGTTTAGGTTTATTTTTCTTTTCATTTATCCTATCTTGCTCTTTGGTGATACCTATTGTGAATATTTTATTGAATTGATTTTAAGCTCTTGTGGAAGGTGAATACAGTGTTTTCGGGTACACTGTATATTTTATTCTGTTAAATTAACCTTTTTAACTTTCCTTATAGATGGTTAACTTGATTATCATGATTAATGACAGGGAATGGAGGTGAGGAGTAGCATTGTTTTCTTTACAAATAAATCTTAGAAACAGTTAAGGAATTACGTCTCCATAGTCAAGAACTAATATACTAATCGGTTTTTCCCTTTTTCATTTACCTTTTCAGAATGGGATGGTAACAAAAGATTTAACAAGACTAAAAACACTTCTCACAGAAACAGAGGTAAGACTATTTCAGTGTATTTCTTTGGAAAGTTTAACTCACTCTGGCTAGTAAGTGTTTTGTATTAAATTTTGGAAAATCATTGGGCATCGGCTAAGACAACAGGCTGTAAAGGTGGGGTGGTGGAACCTTCTGACCCTTTGTAACCCAGCTTGCAAGTCATATGCAAATGTAGATATATGTAAAACTTTATTTTTAATATTTATAATACTGTGACATGTAAGGTCACAAATACCACTTGACTCTTATTTTGTGACTATACTTTTGGAAATGATTTAGTTTTATTTATAATTTCTTTTAAAAAATATATTGATTTCCGAGAGGAAGGGAGAGGGAGAGAGAGATAGAAACATCAGTGATGATAGAGAATCATTGATCAGCTGCCTCTTGCATGCCCCCCACTGGGGACCGAGCCCGCAATCCAAGCATGTGCCCTTGACCAGAATTGAACCTGGGACCCTTCAGTCTGTAGGCCGACGCTCTATCTCCTGACCAAACCGGCAGTTTTGTTTATAATTTCTTTTCTATGTAACCAAAGTAGTAGTTATTCTTTTGGTTAGTGAACTGAAATTATTTTTTAAAATCCATCTAGAAAAAGTTAACTAACAGTGCTTCCCTTATTTATTATTGCATATGACATTTAAAAATAGCAACAATTTTTATTTAAAGATTGGGCTGAGCTGGTATTTAACTTGTAAATGCTAGTGGATGAGGATAAAGACATGGAACTGAGGGCTAGCTAATGGGAACAAAAACAATACATATTAGTTAGTAAAAGTTAAAAATCAAATCAATAGATTTGATGGTGAATTGATAGGCATTCTAGCAATATGAAATTTGGTTGCTTTCCCTGAAGGCATCAATGAAGACTGAAGATCGTAAGCTAATTCATTTTGCCTTCTGTCTTGGGACCTGAGCACATAAAAAAAAACAACCAAACACAATACATTGGAACCTAAAAGCCATGGTGACCAAATACTCATCAAGGCCGAGTGTGTGTGTGTGTGTGTGTGTGTGTGTGTGTGTGTCTCTCTCTCTCCCTCTCTCTCTCTCTCTCTCTCTCTCTCTCTCTCTCTCTCTCTCTCTCTCTCTCTATCACTCTCACCAGCTCTGAGACCCTCCCAGCCTGCAAGTTGTAGTGTCAGCTCAGGCTTCCACTGCCCCTTCACAGACCATTGCAGATGCTGATGTGGAAACGCACTGTGTGTTTTTCCCTTCTAACAATTAACAATCATAAATGTTTTAGCCTTCATTTTATGACCAAACATTTTATGCCCATCTTTTTTGCATATTTGATACATTTATTTTGATAAATATTTTAGAGGGGATCCTTTAAATTCATACTTGAAGTCAAGTTTTAGGTTTTACCTTTATACACTAGAGACCCGATGCATGAAATTTGTATAAGAGTAGGCCTTCCTTCCCCCGGCCGCTGGCACCGACTTCTCTCTGGCACCTGGGACCTGGGCTTCCCTGTGGCCGCTGGCAGGCACCTGGGAAACTGGGCTTCCCTCGCAGCCCTGGCTTCGTTCAAAAGGTCGTCCGGAAGGATGTCCAGAAAGATGTCTGGTCTAATTAGGATATTATGCTTTTATTCTTAGATTCTGTGTAGATGGAATAATATTTTAAGGGCAGGTGTGGGACTATGGCATTTAGAACTTGCTCATAAAATTTGAAGAGATCTTTTAATGTATCTTGTGAGAATAGAATTCTTATAATGTTAGCAATTACAACTGATTTGTAAGCGTATGCATTCATATATATAGTCCTCATTTTACAAAAAGAAAGGGTTGTCTTTAAAAACTTATTAGTAAGCAGTGTTGATAATAAGAAGGCATTTTCCAGTGGAGTTATTATAGTGATTCAGTTCCAGCCCAATCTAGAAAGTCCAATTTAATTAACAACATGTGAATTATAGTGATATTATTGTTTCAGTTATACCCAATTAGCATTTATGACATTCTTTCTATGGTACAAGACATTCCAAATTTCACCTTGGGATATCATTTCCTCCTCCTGATTCAGTTCAGCGATTACTGTGTGCCTATGCTTTTCAAGGTTCTGTGAGTTTTGGAAAGCTGAGATATTAATGAAAAACAGTCTGATGGACCAGTCTGAGATGCACAAGCTACTGTACCCAGAGGGCAGCCTGTGGTTAGTAAGTGCTGTATAATGGAAATACAGGCAGGGAAAGAAGAGGTGAACACTGTGGGGAAACCAGGGAGCAGGAATGTGGGAACTGAGGTCAAAGGACGGAAGTAGCTAAGTGAAGACCCAGCGGTGACTTGGTGCAGGGCAAGATTGGCAGTCACTTGGCTCAAGGATAGGTGAGACAGGTAGTAATGAGGGCCTTACCGAGGACGTGGCAGTGGGAGTAGAGGTTATAAGAGACATTCTGTACCTGGTTGGGCAGGATTCAGAGAATACTCAGAACAGGACAGAAGAGGAAGAGTTCAAGATGGTTTTCTTAATTTCAGTCTTGCTCTCTTTGGAGAAGACGAGTCTATGAACTTGAAATAAGTAGCAGAGAAAGAGGATGAGATTTGCAGTAAAGTTGATGAATTTTGTTTTGGACATAGTGTGTTCGAAGTGCATCCAGCCATTCATCCACCATTTACTGAGTACCCAGTATGTGCAGATCGCCTGTGAGGGGCAGGAACGTAAAGGGGCAGTTGCAGGCTTTTGACAATGATCTGTACATGGCTGGCAGTGATCAGCATGTGAAATGTTGAGGAATAGTTAATGGAAAGTGCTATGGCTGGCACTCAATTGGAATTGTGGGTGTGGAGCTTAAAGTAAATTTAGAGCCAAAGGGACAGATTGAGGATTTATCTGCATCAAGGGAGTCAAGAAAACCAACAAGTAAGAGTGAGTGGGTCCCCACCGTGGTCTCCATTGTGGAAAAGGGCTCATCCCCTAGTGAGGGGGACTTAGCAGGATGTGCTCCGAGGCCCCCAAGTGGTGCTCTGCTTGATACAGGAGAAAAGGCTAGCTGGTCATTCTCTGGTGGTTTGGAAGAGGAGAGCGAAGAGTAAGTGGATGGAAGGCGCTGCTCTGTGGGTTCCGGATTGGGGACTTAGACCTTTGTTCTTTTGCTACCAGGTAATTTTTATGTAGGAAATCTTATCAGTTTCCTTAAGGAGGGCCCCACAATTACTGTTTTTTGTGTTTAAATACAGTTTAACATAGAGCAAAACATATCTGAGATATTAATGTTAAATTTTTCTAAGTGTTCAGACTTAAGCTTTAAAAAATATTGAAAATGTCCAAGTTTAATCCGACATCAACTGGGTATTTCTTATTATAAAAGTACCTTTCATTTCAAAAATTGCAGACAGCAACTAGTAACGTCCTCTCTGGATATCACATGGAAGATTTAGAAGAGGGTAAGTAACACACTCTGCATAACTTCTAGTAACTGTTATCTGGACATTGCCTTTTTATTGATTATTGGGAGGAAATTTACTGAGTTACAATACTTGGAAGTGGAGTTGTAGGAGAGAATATAAAAAAAAAAATTCTAAAAAATGTTTGAATGAAAGCAATTCTTTTCACTGGCCCCTTTCCTTAGAATAATGAAGTAATGGTGGTATAAGGTAGCTCTAGAGATTATCTATTTCATTTTCTTGCCTCCACGTAGCTTAAAACTCATTCTTAGCAGTCCTTAGGGGTGGAGGAGTCTTTCATCCTCTCTCTCTCTCCCAGGCTAGTACAATTACTACTTTTTGGAAGTTCTAATCTGTAAACCGAGTTGTTCCTGCCACCACTAAAATCTTCTCTTGCCAGAGGAAAGGGAAGAGAGACCAGCTTTCACTGAATGCTTGCTGGATACTGTGGATGTAGTAGCTTTCGCCAAATGTGGAATGACTTCTTAGAGCCCTCCCCCATCTTTTTGAGAGGCGATGAAACTGATATTTATTAAGGTCCAGTAATTTCCTCAGACACACAGCTAGTAAGGGATGAAACCCAGCTTTAAATTCAACCTGACTGAATATCTATATTTTTTGGTGGGGCAGGGAGGCACAGTGACTCATGAGATTAGTATAGGTAATGGCTCTGAGGTCCTTGGAAACTTTTCCTGCTCAGCCTCTGTAACTAGTCTTTTCTCGCTGAAGCCCTGTTTTCCCTGACATATTATATTCTAAACAAATAAAAGCTCACTGTATTCAGAAGTAAACATGTTATTTTTCTTAGCTCCTACCTTAGAATTCAACTTTTTGAACTTGATTTCAGTTGTGCAAAAGGATTACTTTATGTAATGACATGTCAGACAGATCCTGAGGAATATGGGTAGTGACGGGAAACTTCTCACTCAGTATGCAGTACTGGAATTTGTTTTCTAAAATTTCCTCCCAGGATACATAATTTTCTCATTCCTGAAGTATTCCTAATAGCGACACATCTCATACTTGAAAAATGATAAACATGCCAACATTCCCCCCGTTAGTTGTTTGAAAGAGACTGCACTGGAAATATGCCCACCAGTTGCTAGGATAGAGTCAGGGTCATAGATTTGACTTAGCTGCTTGGTAATTGCTTCTTCAGTGATTTTTAAGTTTCTTATGGTTGATTTAACTCACTTGATTGGTCAGTTACTTTTTTGGTAGAGGCAAGTATATCATGTTCTTTTTACATCATCTGGGATGATGTGTGTGGAGGGTTTATAGAATTTTTTTCACATTAAAATATCAGAATTATTAGCAAGCCTCAAATGATAAGACTATTATATCCTGATTACTCTCTAGGATCTTGTAATGGTTGGCATTTCCGCCCACCACCTAGGGGAATCACAAGCAGCGAGGAATATACTTTGTGTAAAAGGTAACGTGAATTTTTTTTTTTAAACCCATGACATGTTTTTATTCAAAGGATAGTTAATTTTCCTTCACTTTTTCAAAGAAAATATGTGAAGGAAGAAGTATAATGATTGAGTAAAATGGTTTATTTTCAATTTGAAGCAGAAGCCATTATGGTCATTATCATTAAAAAAATCAAAATCAAAGCCATAATGATGAGTCTTTTGTTAATTACAAAAACAATGATATAAATGGAGATTGTTTAGAAATCTCTTATAATATCAGTTGGATTAATATGACTGAATTTAGTTGCTGATCTCTTGCTTATGTGAAATTTATCTGTTATGGTCATTGAAATTACTTTATGTAAACTGAAATAGAAGATAAAATAGATGAAGGATTGTTAAATTATTTTAATAAGCTTTTAAAAATATACTAGCTCCTTGTAATCCTTATAAAGAATTTGAATAATTTATATTTGAAGGGCTAACCTTTCATAACTTAATAATTACATATTGAGTGGAAAGAAGTATTAGTCACATTTAGAAAGGCGAACCCTTCAGTTCTTTTTATAAGCACTAGTACCTAGTGGGATTTTAGATGTAAAATCTCATTACTCAAGATTGCTTTTGATAATGAAGAAAATTTGATATGTAATGTTGATGATTGAATAGCTAAGACATCAGATTTGATTTTATAGTAGAAATAAACTAAGTAGTGAATTTTGAAAATCCTGATGGCATCCTGTTGTAGGAGAAGTAGACCACAATCCAGTTATGCAAAGGAAGTGTAAGAAGATTTATAGTCCAAATGAGAATACCCAATCTTCAGTTTCTAGGGAAATAATTTAAAACACAGCAGTAGAAAGTTAAGGAAATATTTGGCTCACTAAGACATACTTAAGAGAAACAAATGCACGATTTTAAAGATGTTTTATGACGCGTAAGAGAACTTCATAAGTAGTACAATTTAAGTTCAAGTGCTTTGTGTATCATCAAGAAAAACTTTATGTATACTCATCTTTTCAAATAAGGCGAGCCATTTGATAATTTAAATTGTGCTGTGGTTCATTTTGTATTTCTTACTATGTATATTTTACCAGTTGAAAAACTATGATATAATATCACTCTTGTCTTCATTTTGCTATTTATAATTTAAATTTTTAAATCATAAATAAGATGCTTTATTTTATTATGCTTCAGTCATTTAAAAATTGGCTTGATCCATAATTCTGCAGGGAATTTAAAACTTAAAAAAAAATGAATGATCAAAATCTTGCATTTTTATCAGTTTTTGACTGAATTGTCAATTTAATATTTTGAGTTATAAACACTGAGAGACTATTAATTCTACAACCTTTAAAATGAACATTTATGAATTTAGCTATTGAAGAATTTGATCTCTTGAATTGTGATTCTAATATAAAACTTTTATTCTTTAAAACTTCAAGCAAATTAATATAGTCCAATATTTTCAATGAAATATTGGTAATAGTAATATAGAAAAGAGTAAAAGTAAAAAGTAGAAGCCTTAAAAATGCTAATTTACTGATATAGTAAAGTTTTTCCAGAATGAAATTCTTTGTGGAACCTTTTCTTTAGGTTGTATCATTTTGGGGAGTAGGGCATACCTGTGTTTGAGGAACTAATCCACTTGATGTCAGTGTTGCTGTAAAAAATGCTGCTCTAAGAGGAATTAATAGAGTTGTTACATCACGAAGGAAGCTACCTTTTCACTGATGGTTTTTGTGGGTGGGGTGGTTATGATTATGCTCTGCTTTAGCACCCCCTTACTCTCAAGGAGAAGGTCAGTTAATATGGGGAGTTGCTGTTTTGACAAACTGTTTTAAATCTTCTCTAAACCTCTCCTTCCTCCTCTGTGCAAGACACTGTGATAAATATGGCCTTTCAAGAGACTAAGTTTTATTTTTGTTATTGAAGAGTTGGAGGGAAAATGCTGAAAGTTTATCTTTTAAATGGTCCAAAAAAGTATATGATAAAACAGTCTTTCCTATTCTACTTAGATTTTTAGAGCAAGGAATCTGTAGGTATGGTGCCCAGTGTACTTCAGCACATTCCCAGGAAGAACTAGCAGAATGGCAGAAAAGATATGCTTCACGGTTGATAAAATTGAAACAGCAAAATGAGAATAAACAGTTCTCAGGCAGTTACATGGAAACCTTGATAGAAAAGTGGATGAATTCATTATCTCCTGAGAAAGTGGTGAGGAAAATAAACTGCATTTTTTTGTTTGTTTTAAATAATGATTTGTTTGAGTCTTGACTTTATTTTGTACTATATTTTGGTTTATTTCATTATCCTCTATATGAAGAACTTGATTCTTGAAAAAGTGTTTTTAGTAGTGAAAGTAGAGCTATTTGCTAAAAAATAAAGAGTAAAACTAAGCTGTTTGTTTGGAGATTTGCAGGTATTATATTAATTTATTTTCATTCAGGGAGGGAGTTTTTACTACCATTTTTTTGTTTGTTTTCTATGTCTCTTATTTTAGCTTTATTGTATTTTGTAAGAACAAAAAACTGAAAATTATTATATAAGACACTTTGCTTTGTAAACAGTTCCATCACATCTTACTATTGACATTTAATGTATTGAGTATGCCAGAAGTTTTGTATGAGCTTTTAGGAATGGAAATGTTAACTTTATTTGCTCTCTGTTTTCAGCTTAGTGAATGTGTAGAAGGAGTAAAGGTAGAGCATAATCCTGATCTGACGGTTACTGTCAACACCAAAAAGTCTCACCAGACATGGACTTTTGCTCTCACCTGTAAGGTATGAATTTTGTGCTACTCAAATAATGTAAATGTTTTCCATTTTTCTTAAAACTTTTTTGACCTTTAAATCTCTGTGTTAAAAGAGCATTGAAAATGTTTTAATCTAAGTACATTTTAACATAGGTTCTATGTTCTTCTAACGTGTATTTCTGTATTTTGATTATTAAAGGTACAATTTTTGTTCTAGATTTTGAGATAAAATCTAGATGTTTTGATGCTTGCTTATTTACTTATTGATTTGGTAAAGAGGTCTTCGATTTGTTGTCTTCCAAACTTGGAACATGGGATGGGGTTCATGGCTTATTATTCACTATTTAAAAATCGAATTGTTTAATCTGGCAGTTCTAAGATCTTAAAATAATGGCAACTTATTTTTACATTTGATTTGATGAAATCACAAATTCTATAATGGGGTCTTAAAATGAGACATTTCACAGCACATCCCACCTTGAAGTAAAATATTCAAACTTTAAGAATGAAGCAAAGTAAAAATTTCTGTAAATATATGCAGTGGAAAAGTTTGTGTACTTTTTGGTGGTGTTTCTTCCACTGTACCATCTGCAACTTGGGGTGAAAAATCTGGGAACATTTAGCTTCAGCCTTGAACCCAATCCAGTACTTTCAGGGGTAACTGCCCGCCTGTGAAGACTTCCTACTTGAGGATAGGTAAAACTTTTTTAGGCCGAGGGCATGGAAAGTTGGAGGTCGTTGGTCAAACAGAGTGATAGTCTTTGCCACAGTGAAAGGTGAACATATCACAGAAAAGAGCAGGGGAGCTAGTGATGTAGCATAAATATATCATTTTTAAAAAATTTCAGCTTTATTGGAGTATAATAGACATCATAAATATATTATTTTTTAACAACACATTTTAAAAAATCATTCTGATTTTTTTTTCTTAAGTGGCTTATGAGCACAATTTGTAATTTTAACATATTATCTTAGAAGCATGGGAAAGTAAAATTCCCTTATGGGAATATTTTTGTTGAAGAGCCCAATTACAATTGGATTTTTCACCCCCTTGTACTCAATGAATTATTTTAACTTCCTTGTAGCCTGCAAGAATGCTGTATCGTGTAGCATTGCTTTATGATGCTCATCGTCCTCATTTTAGTATCATTGCAATATCTGCCGGAGATAGTACTACCCAGGTATCACAAGAAGTCCCAGAAAACTGTCAAGAATGGATAGGAGGAAAGATGGCCCAAAATGGATTAGATCATTACGTGTATAAAGTCGGGATAGCATTTAACACAGAAATATTTGGAACTTTTCGCCAAACCATAGTTTTCGACTTTGGATTGGAACCAGTACTCATGCAAAGAGTAATGATTGATGCAGCTTCTACAGAAGGTAATATTTAGACTTTTTTCCCCTGATACAATGTATTAAAAGAGACTCTCATAACTATATTGAAAGATATGTATTGGCCCCTCTATGTTCCATGAATAGGGAGGGAATAATTAGGAAAAAAAAATCTCAAACGAATTGACTCATTTACTATGTAATAGGATTAGAATGGTTCACTTTTGCCCTTTCTCTTTATACAGTCATCAGACAAAGCTTGTATAAGTAGATGATCAAGTCTGTCTTGGTCTCCCAACTTAATTTTTAAAGTAGGATGATTTTAGCACAATAAAACCTTTTAATATTGCTTTGGGTAGAGTATAATTTTAATGGTAATCGTGAGTACACTTACAGTGTCTATTTCCATGTTTGACTGACTGTCCAATTAACTTTGATGATGTTAGTGCATTATCTCCAAATGAAAAGTCCTAAATATAAGCTTTCATAAGTTGGTTTTGTACATTGACTAGTGTAAAGGAGACCCAATTGCCTTTGCACCCAGGTGCCCTTGGTAAGAAGTCCCTGGCTTCAACATGTAAGCACCTGTAGAAGACGATGAATTTCCTTGTACATTACCATATTGCTGCATACACCTAAATATTATGCCAAAATCCACAAAGAAAGGTCACATTAACCTACATTTCTTTGGCGCTTGGTTGGATATATAGGTGCTTTATTTTATTTACCTAACACTAAGTATTTTACAAGCACTCATGTAGCAGAGCTGTATGAAACTTGCTTTGGTATTGACTGTAACTCACCATATTGGAGAGGATGTTTTTTCCTTTGTACCCCCGTCCCTTTTATAAGAACTAAAATTTGTTTTTTTCATGAGCAATGCTAGGCTTTAACTTTTTGGACATAGCGAACAGGTGGAATTGGTTCTGTCTCCTTTACTTTAGCTGCTGGTAAGGTTAAAGCAACATTTGTGTCCAAATTGAACCATTAGGCATTACTCTCTTGTATATATGCTAATTATTTCCCAGACTCATTCCACCTTGATTTCCCACTTACTTTGATTTCTTTTACTTGTTTTCATTCTGCTGTATTTTGTTTTTGTCATCTTAGTAATCTTTGAAATCAAAATGTTATTTCCCGTAGCCAAATAGCTATGATCATTGACAAAATGAAAATATTTGGTTTATATTTACTAATATAAATTCTTTTTCTGTAAAGGGCCAGATAGACAATATGTAGGTGAATGGGTGTGACTGTATTACAATAAAACTATTTTCAATAACACAGAAGGCTGGATTTGTCTTACATACAGTGGTTTGCCTATTCCTATACTAGTAAGTTGCTTTTAGAGACTAGAACTTGAGATAACTAGGGAACACCCTTTTTCAATCATAAGGACATTTAAATCAAGAGAGAGCAACATGTATTCCTTCCTCAAATAGAACTCTGAAAAGATGTTTTGGCCTACATGTGGGTTGTATTTTAAAAGTTTGCTTTTAGATGGTGGATTGTAACTCATGACTCATTTCTCATAGGAATAGTTTATGTTGTCAAGAATCTGTACTAGCTAATGAAAGCTTGTTTAATGATATAAAGCGTTAAATGTCTGAAGAGGATTTCAGGCACCCTCATGGACTTGAGAGATTGAGGTTACTTTGGTTACTTTTCCTCAGATATGTTCTACTTTTCTAGTTGGAGAAAAAGAGCAGTGGACAGACTTCAGAGTCAAATAAAATTGGATTTGAATCCTGATTTTCTACTTGTTACCTGTGTGACCCTGGGCAGAGTACTTAATAATACTATAGCCCCCTTTTTAAAAATAATACTAGTAAGTGACCTCTTTGCAGTTTGATATCTTTGCCTATTTTTTTATATGAGTACTTAAAAAATACATTTTTATTGATTTCAGAGAGAGTAAGGGAGAGGAAAGAGGAATAGAAACATCAGTGATGAGAGAGAATCATTGATCAGCTGCTTCCTGCACTTCCCCTGCTGGGGATCGAGCCCACAATCTGGGCATCGAACTGTGACCTCTGGTTCATGGGTAGACACAAGCACTGAGCCCCACCAGCCAGGCAGCCTGTTTTCTTTTAAATGAGGTTTTACTTCTACATAGTTAAGGGAAATAATTGAGAAAAGTTAAATATTTTCTTGAACTAATTTGGGTACATTGAAACAGTTTCACATAATGAAATTTGTTTTTCAAGGACAGGAAAAGTAAATTTACAAGAGAACAGTACAAAATGTGCAACATATATTTTACTAGAGGCCTGATGCATGAAATTCTTGCGAGGGGCTCAGCCCTCGCAGCTCTGGCTGCCTTGGCCCTCGCAGCCCCCGCTTTGTCTGGAAGGTCGCCTGGAAGGTCTTCCGGACTGTCGTTCTGCTGTTTGGTCTAATTAGCATATTAGCTCTTTATTTTATAGGATGATATGAGATTTTAATATTATAAAAATGAACACTTAAATCTAGGTTTAGGCAAGCTGGGTGACATTTGGTTGATTATTTTGTCATTGCTTAAATTAGCTGACCTGGTTGTACTAATGTTTAGTTCTTTGTCGGGTATTTTTTTAATTCTTTTTAAAAAAAATTTTCATTGTTGAACGTATTACATATGTCACCTTTCCCCCACTCACTTTTATACTGTTAAAATTGATGTCATTGAATATCTTGATGTTTTTTGTTAAATTCTTAAATTTTTTATTGTGTGACTATATTTGTTTCAGTGTGACTGTGTACAGAGTCCCAACAGAATTTTGGAGAAATGAAAGTAGGACATAAACAACAATATTTGTTTCCTGCGTCTATCTTAGTACCAGTTAGTGTTTTTTGATTATTACAGCAGAATGCTTGTCAGCAAAAAAATTGAGGGCAAACAATTTGTTTATGTGAAATCACAATTTTATAAAACTTTCTGAAATAGTTAAAATGTAAAATGGGAGTCTTCCATTTTTATCTTTTCCTGGAATATTTGTGTGGATAACATACAGAGACATTGAGAGCAAAGAACTTCTTTGTTAAATTGGTGACAGTGTAACTGACAGTCTGGCTGATTTCACCTCTAGCCTCAGCCAGTTCATTATTTGATTTTCCTTGGCCTAGCATTCCGAGAAAAGTGTTATTCCATGTACAAACTGGCCAAAAGGTAGTTGGGAATTGGAGAATCGAAACATGAAAGCTTTATCATGTTTTCATACAGTTTTGATAACATTATAAATTATATCACAATATAATTTGGTTTTACACATACAGAAATGCAGTGATGGTGTGAAACTAGAATTTGCATAGGAAATATCTCTATCACTTCATCCACTTGATTGGCTATTCATTTTTTAAGTTTTTGTCCTAAATTAATGCTGGGCACGTATATTTCCCTTCCATTAAGTTATAAATTTGGGCCTTGGTAGGTCATTTATTTATTAGCTTGATGTTTCCAAAACTGTGTTCCACAGAAATTAATAGGGGTTATACACATTAATAATAAGTAGAGTTTCATTTGGAAATGGTGCATGCTTTATTTCCTTCTTAGAAATTCACAGTGCACCTCAGTAATTAAGGGCTCAGTGTCTGTCAAACTGATTTGACCATGGAACTTAGTTATATTCATTTATTATTCCTTGAAACTTAAAATCAAGTTACATAGCAGTCATTTCTTTTTTTTAAAATATATTTTTATTGATTTCAGAGAGGAAGGGAGAGGGAGAGGGAGAGAGAGATAGAAACATCAATGATGAGAGAGAATCATTGGTTGGTTGGCTCCTGCAAACCCCACACCAGGGATTGAGCCCACAACCTGGGTATGTGCCCTGACAGGGAATCGAACTGTGACTTCCTGGTTCACAGGTCACTCTCAACCACTGAGCCATGCTGGCCACACAGCAGACATTTCTAATTTTTTTTCTCATTATTGAACTAAAAAAAGTCTACTTTAGGTGATTAAAATTTGAACTGGGAAAATACTCCACAGTTTTTTTTATTTGTCTTTTACACGAAGCTTCCAAACCTTTTTTGTTTGCAGGTCATGAATGAATTTACCCCCTCTAGTCATTTAGTAATTCTACAAAGTGGGAAACATGTATAACTTTAACTTTATTTTTTTCAGTGTGTTCCCCTTGTTGATACAATTCGGGTTCAGAAAGGGATACACTATGTTCTCAAAAAAAATTTTTTTTGGATTAAAGATGTGCCTCTCAAAAATATGTAGTAAAAAACATCTACAAAAGAAGGAAGTTAGTGAGTTTTCCCTTACTTAGAAAACTGCATTTACGCCTTCTACAACTTGGAGTAATGGAAAATTTTTGCTGGGCAAAATTGATTTGGAATTCTGCTTTGACTCTCTGAAAGCTACCTGTTGAAGATTAATTCTTATGTTTAAATTTGGAAATTTGGTATCACACATTTTTCTACTTTGTTTCTAGCAATGTATGTTAACACTAACATTAAAATTTAGTATGACCTAAAAATGATCTTCAACTGCCAAATTTAGTTGCTAAATTAAGAACATGTTATGTAATATTTAATATGTGATCAGAAAGTAATAGAAAAATAAATTTAAAAATTGTATATTTGTCAATAAAAGATAAATATAACTGAGTGGAAGCATGTAAAATTTATAAAAATACTCCTATGCTATTACTTTCATGTTTTAATTTTTTATTAGCTTTGCAAAGAGATTGAAAACAGGGACAGACAACATGGAAAAACTCAGAAGTGTTTATCTTCTATGTATCAGTTTTGGTGAAAAGAGTGATATTGAAATGGATAGCAGAAATGGAAGTTTGGGATGTTTTGGATTTTAGTTTATTGTTAATTTGGGCAGTCAAGACCTGTAAGGCCAGACAAAAATGTTTTCTAAGGATAAGAGTGTGTTACCTAATTGTGGAATTGGGAAACATTTCATCTCATTCTTTTAAAGTCCTAGATAAATATAGCTGTTTTGAGCAAATTCCATATTTAACATGCATTTATTGCATGCTTATTTTGTACCGGCTCTTGTGCTGAGTGTAGAACACTGGGTTTTTCTCTCCTTACTTTCTTCTTATCCACTCTCCAGGTCCTGTTAAGGATATTTTCAAGTCTGCTCTGTACTACATACTGTAAGACAAAACAAACCAACCCTTTGGATGCTTTATTAAAATAGTAACTATGTGGCTGAAATGAGAGCTGTTGTCAGTAATCAGAGGGCAAGGGACGTTGGGAAGCATATCTTGTGCCAGACTAGTTATTCCAACCTCGAATTCTATTTTTGTTGTTAGTCTCATCCAAGGATATTTTTTCCATTGATTTTTAGAGAGAGTGGAAGGGAGGGGGAGAGACAGAGAGAAAGATTGATGTGAGAGAGATACATCAATTGGTTGCCTCTCACACATGCCCTGACCAGGACCAGGGATCGAGCCTGCAACCAAGGTACATGCCCTTGACTGGGAATCAAACCCATGACCCTTTAGTTCATGGGCCGACACTAACCACTGAGCAAAACCTCCTAGGGCTATACTGTATTCTTAAAATAAGTTAGAGAAAATAAAATGTTATTAGGAAAATCATAAGAAAGAAAAAAGTAATACATAGTACTTATTAGAAAAAAAAACCTATAAGTGAATCTGCACAGTTCAAACCCTTGTTGTTCAGGGTCAGCTGTATTTGTGAAGCTATTGCAAAATAGACCTTCATCGTCTCATACAGAGTATTTTAAAATGCAGAAGTTTAATGAGCAGACCATCTTTAGAGCTTGATGATTATAGTTGCATTTATGTTGCCATTTGAGAAATAATAAAACTGGTATATAGTAATAAAATGCCTTTTCAAGGAGCAAAGTTTAGAGATTAGAGCAATTACTGTGTTTTTTTTAAATTACATTTTTATTTTTAAATTTGGGCCTTTACATGGTAATCATTCTTAAGATACTAGAATAAGCTACTTTCTAATATTGAGAAATTTCTCTTGGTGGATGGCTATATGTTTATAATTTATACGTAACATTTAATGCAGCAAAATCTCTTATTAAGCAAAACATGGCCATTATGCCTTATGCTCTCATGTCAAAGATAGTACACGATAACTTGTCTTTGTACTTCGAAGTCTAACTCTAATCTCTGTTTAAATTTTCCCCCTAAAACTTAGAGTTGTGAAACCATCTTTCCAATTACGTTAGATGAAAACGGAATCTCTGCCTGAACCTTTTTTCTTTTGGTTAAGTTTCACATTTATAGGTGTATGTATGTGTTCCACCCAAAAGAAAAGTAACGTGCTTGCTCTGCAGACAGACTGAGGCTACCCAGGGCTCAGAATCTATGTTACAACGTATTTCACCCTGTGCTGGTATTCGGCAGAGTTGAACAGTCATTCATTTCGATATTGTGCCCTACTTACAGTATAATGTAACTGAGGCTAAACTGGATTTTTTTTAAAAATGGCATTTGAATGGTACATCATATTTCATTTTAATGTTGAATTATTGGTGTTTTCCATGAATATTTTCTAAAAGGGTGTTGTTTGTTGTAAGATGACTTTCAGAGTTTCACTGTGTTTTACCACACAAGAAGAGATGTAACCTTTCACAGTTTTCTGGTATTCTCCTTCTATAAAGGCACAGGTATTGGTTGGAGGAGGAGAAAAGTGATTGTCACCTGATAGATTTTTGTCTTATGAGGAATTTATCATATCTTCTTCCTAGATCAGATTTCTCTTGACTGGAGAGTTAAATTCTAAATGTTAATCTGTATTTTTAAGTTGTTAATAACACTTTCTAGAATGTCCTAGTCCGGTGTTAAAAAAGATGCTTTCTATATGGATTTCTATTTATGTTATTTTGTTAAGCTAGACAAAAAATATTTCTGATGTGGGGAAAATACTCTGTCAAATGGGTTTTTATATTGTTCTGTTTTTAAGAATTTGAGCTTGAGCATGTAAAATTCTCTTACCAAATGTACAGGGCCATTATTTGGTAATTTTAATGTTGTGCTCTTTTATAAATGTGTGTTTTGTTTTCATCTAGATCTTGAGTACCTGATGCATGCAAAACAACAGCTAGTAACCACAGCTAAGCGTTGGGATTCTTCTTCTAAGACTATTATAGAGTTTGAACCTAATGAAACTACTGATTTGGAGAAGAGCCTTCTTATCAGATACCAAATTCCTCTCTCCGCTGACCAGCTATTTACCCAGTCTGTTTTAGACAAGTCATTGACCAGGACAAACTATCAGTCACGGTTGCATGACCTTCTTTATATTGAGGAGATAGCTCAGTATAAAGAAGTAAGCAAGTAAGTTACATTGGAAACACTTCTCTTGTTTTTGGTTATCTACCCTTTGGATGTTATTTTTCATTTTGAAAATGGAGGTGTTCCTATGTGAAGACAGTAAAATGGTTGTTATTCAGTGGCTGTTATTTAGTAACTGTATATGAGTTTCTTGAGGCAAGAACTGTGTCTTGCCCATCCTGGTAGCCCTAGGGTTTTGTACATAGTTCATTTCCACAAGACTCTGCCAGGTGCTGGGAGTCTAAACACGTGGTCCCAGCTCTTTAGGAGGTTTCTGTTCATGGTAGCCAGGGCAAGTACTCAGTGAATATTTGTTTAGTAAACGTACAAAAACTGAAAGAGACTACATATTTTGAAAAGGAATTTTAAGAATGAAATGATTTAAATCTTCAGGAAAACTATTTGATAATAATAAAATACCTGTATAGCAGTTTATAAATGCTTTAACATATTTTACACTTTATCCATATTCCATAGATTAAGACCAAGTGTTTAAATTAAAAACTTATTTGAATCGTTATAGAAAAGGTAATCTGAGAAATGAAAGTTTGAGTGAAGGAAGATGTTAATGAAATAGTTGTTGTTGTGTTTGGTAGTAGCATTCTGCTTTTTAATAAAATGGAACAAACCTTAAAAATTGAACCACAATTATGAGGCATGAACACATTTTTATAAGTAGTTTTCCCTTTAAATATACCCTAACTAACATATTTTTCTTTCCCAAGCTGCCTTATTCCCCTCCCCCCCTTTTTTATGGAATTTATTGGTGTGACTGGTTAATAAAATTACATGGGTCCCAAGGTGCCTTATCAATACCTTATCATTAATATTATTAATAGATATTGAATACTCACTGAGGGATATATTTAGAAAAGGAAAAGTGAAAACTTAAAAGATACTTTGTATTACTCTATTTATAGATTAAATATGATCTAACTTTTGGAAAGTATTTTATTCAAATTAAATACATGTAAGATTTACAAAGTTAGAATATGTATAGTTTTCATTACTCTAAGACTTTCAATTGTGGACTATTGATGGTCTCTTAAAAGACATCAGTTGTTTCTATAGACAGTTCTGATGAAATGGTCAGTTATCAAATAGCGGGGACAGTGGCTTGTATCATATGCATTATTCACATTATTAATATGCATGCGTTTTATTTATATTATTGTAGTTTCTTTTTCCTTGAGAAAGGAACACAATGATAAGTCATAAATATTGGGATGAGACAGAGCTTACAAGCTTACAGGAATCTTGTTTTTTTAAATGTTTTTATTGATTTTAAAGGGAGGAAGGGAGAGGGGGAGAGAGAGAGAGGGAGGGAGAGAGAGAGAGAGAGAGAGAGAGAGAGAGAGGAGAGAGAGAGAGATAAAAACATCAATGATGAGATCAGCTGCTTCCTGCACGCCCCCCACTGGAGAATGAGCCTGCAACCCAGGCATGTGCTCTGACCGGAAATCGAACCGTGACCTGCTGGTTCATGGGTTGATGCTCAACCACAGAGCCCCATGGGTTGGGTGACAGGAATCTTAAGAGATCATTTTGGAACACCATACCAGAAATTTAGAAGATATTATAAATTAATTTATGTTTGTTTAATACTTTATTAAAGTTTACAAATTATTCCATATACATTACTTTAGAACTTATAACTAAATATCAATAAGCTTATGGATTATTGTGTTTAAGTAGAAATTTGTCTGAATGAAAAAAGAATGAACCCTACAAATTTGTGGAGGTCAGATTCTGATCAAGAAATTAAGTAGATGAAAATTTACTACAAGAGCATCTTGGCATAGCTTCAAGCCATTTTAAGAGGGGCCTAAAAATATCTGCAATACAAAATGAGCACTGGTGGCAAACAACGTTGGTATATTTCCGGAAGGCTGTTTGGCAGTTTGTAATAAGGGTGTTTAGAAAGGCTGAACCTTGCCTTCATGTAGCCATGAATGGGAATTTATTTTGGATGTTATTAACAGAAAAATGTTACTCATTGAAAGAGAAATTTATGGTTACAATTTTTCGGTAAAATCCACTTGGAGAACATCAGTTTAATGAAAGTCCATTGAGTTTTCATGCAGTGCCTTTCCTTCTGGTTCTAGGTGATTGTAAAGCCTTATTTGTCCCAATGGTATGGTCACACACTTTTATGTAATATTTCATTTTATTAAAAAAAAATCATACTTAGCTTCATTTTAAATGTTCATACTTTAAAAATTGTGTGTATTCAACACAACTTAATACGTGTCTGGTTACTGAATGAGAGTTAATTCACTAAAAAAAAAAGTTTTCTTTGTTTCCAGCTTGGATTAAAGTCAGACAGTATGTATTTTGTAGCCCAGTAGAGTTTTAATTTTTTGTATGTTTATATTTGATTTATTTTGTATCACTCTTCTAGTTCTTAAGTTTTTGATGTAGAATATTGAAACTCGTTTTCCACTTCTGATTTAGGTTCAATCTTAAAGTGCAATTGCAGATTCTGGCAAGCTTCATGCTCACTGGAGTTTCTGGAGGTGCAAAGTATGCTCAGAATGGACAACTTTTTGGTCGCTTTAAGCTTACTGAAACACTTTCTGAAGATACTTTGGCTGGACGGCTTGTGATGACCAAAGTCAATGCTGTGTATTTATTACCAGTCCCTAAAGAGAAGTTAGTACAGACCCAGGGAACCAAAGAGAAGGTATATGAAGCTACTATTGAAGAAAAAACAAAAGAATATATATTTTTAAGGATATCCAGGGAATGCTGTGAAGAACTTAATCTTCGGCCTGACTGTGACACACAGGTATGTTTCAAGTGTGGCAACAATCTCCTTATCAGCTGATACTCTTCTGGTTTGGTTTTCCTTTTTCTGCCATAACCCAAAGTATTATACTAATGGGTGGAGAATTGAACCTCTGGTAACTCTCAGAGAAAAGCAATTCTCTTTAATCTAAGTAACATCTGAAATGTTCCAGATTTATACAAGGTCAGGTTTTCTGATTAGAGTTTAAAATCAGTGGTGGAGGAACAGATAGAAACCAAGTCACACCCTGGGATAGTTCCCATCTGAAGTTGTATCTGCTCCTGTTCTCTTTATCTTGGGATTCTTTTGCTGAACTGTGTGTTCAGGTGCCATATTTAACTGGAAAGCTAATATTTTTTATTTTTAACCATAAGATAGTGAATATTGTTTATTAATAGAAGTTGATGGTATCTTAAGGGCTGGTTTTATCACTAGAGAGATGATATTTCACAGATGTTCTACTGATAGTAGCAAATGTGTTCTTGATAGGAATGATGTAATCAGATAACCTTTAGAGCTTAAGTAATTTCCAAGTGCCTCAGTTTTTTTAGGTGTAGAATGAGATTAATAGTAGTATATACGTTATTGGTACTATTAAATGAGATAATATATGTAAAGTGTTCATTATAGTACCTGGCCCTAAATAAACTAAGCCAGTGGTTGGCAAACTGTGGCTCGCGAGCCACATGCGGCTCTTTGGTCCCTTGAGTGTGGCTCTTCCACAAAATACCATGGCCTGGGCGAGTCTGTTTTGAAGAAGTGGCGTTAGAAGAAGTTTAAGTTTAAAAAATTTGGCTCTCAAAAGAAATTTCAATCATTGTACTGTTGATATTTGGCTCTGTTGACTAATGAGTTTGCCGACCACTGAACTAAGCAAACATTAGCCATGATAATTATTATCCTATATGATATCCTATATAATAAAAGCCTAATAAATCAATCGAATGGTGAAACAACTGGTGAAATGACTGGTTGCTGTGATGTGCACTGACCACCAGGGGGAAGACACTTAACACAGGAGCTGTCCCCAGCCCACATGTCCCAGGCTTGCCATGGCAGGTGCCAGTGGGCTTCCTCCCCCTCACCCCCCCTGCAGATCAGCCCAGGCCTAGGATAGAATAGTTAGAAATTCATGCATGAATTTCATGCATTGGGCCTCTAGTTAGAATATAATTGTACTTTAAAAGAATCTCTAAACTTGGTTCCCCTAAAAGATTATTTTCACAAAATATTCTAGTGAGCTACAAGTGTTGATGTTTACTTTCATGCTTAAAAAATTATTTTTAATCTTATGTTTCAGGTTGAACTTCAGTTTCAATTAAATCGATTACCCCTCTGTGAAATGCATTATGCACTAGACAGAATCAAGGACAATGGGGTTTTATTTCCAGACGTCACTATGACTCCAACCATACCTTGGAGTCCCAACAGGTACAAAAAGGAGATATCTCATTAAAGGATGTTATGCTAATGTAAATTAAATGTGCCAGATAACTCAGGCATACCTTTGTAAGAAAGTTTCTCTGGCCCTAGCTGGTTTGGCTCAAGGGATAGAGAGTCAGCCTTCAGACTGAAGGGTCCCAGGTTCGATTCCAGTCAAGGGCACATGCCCGGGTTGTGGGTTCGATCCCCAGTGGGATTGGAGCCAATCAGTGATTCTCTCTCATCATTGATGTTTCTATCATTGATGTTTCTATCTCTGTCTGCCTCTCCCTTCCTCTCTAAAATCAATAAAAAACATATTTAAAAAAAAGTTTCTCTGTATTCTTCAGAAGACATTTTATTAGTTGAAAAATGAGAGTAAAAGAATGCAACATTTGAAGTCCATCATCTATTTACTTTTCCTCAGTATCTAAATGAGTGCTATTGCTTTTCTCAACAGCCTTTATAGGATAACAAGCAATTTAGAAATATGTCTGAGTAGTTGAATGGGAAAATTAGAGCCTTTCTATAGTGTTTAAAGTACCTAATTTCAAATAATTTTTGAATATTGAAGACATTTTTGTAATTTAGCAAAATGGAGACAGTGTCATAGAAGATATCACTTCAGAAACCATTCTCAAGTTAATGATTGTGTAAATATTTTTCTGCTTAAATTCTGTTTGGCACTTCTTTACACAGTGTAATTAAATACGATACTTCTATTTTGTTTCCAGAATAACAGCAGTGATGCCTGCATGACTATATCTTTCTTTTTGTCCTTCTCACTGGGTTTCATCCTCGTGGCCCTGCTCCTCTCAGCTCACTCCAGCTTTTTTTCCTGTTTTAAATCTCAGTTGTTCTACACAGGAGAAGTTTTTATTTATCACTTGTCAATCCAATCATGGTAGGGTGGTTCTCCCATCTCTGATGGAGGCTCTGGTATCTTCAGTAAGTGGTTTCCAATGTCACCCTGGGTGTTGGCATCCAGCTGGCAGACAGGGGAAGAAAGCACAGAACATCATATAGGAAATTTTATGTGCCAGGCCTAGAGGTGGCATATATTCTCCTCACAAACAGAACAAAACAAAATATGCCTTTCAATACAAAAACTAAATAATTTGTCCCTTGTTTACTTACCCTAACTATTCTATCCCCATTTTTCTTTTTGCCCCATTTCTTGAGTCTACATATTTCCGGTATTCTTTATTCATTCTGTAATTTCTGTTTTTTACTTCCTCACTCTCCTGAAAGTAATCATTGATCTACTAATTGTAGAAATTCAGCGACAATTTCCCAGGTCTCATTTGATTCAGCGTCTCTGCATGCTTCCCTTTCTTCCTATCCTTACAGCCCAGGTTTTATTTAGAGCTGGACTATTTCAGTCCTTTCTAGTTGGTCTTCTGTCCTGCTGTCTGTGTCCCTGTTCTCTGGGGCCAGCCCTCAGATTTCTTTTGAGCGAGTTTACTAAAATAATAATTTTATTTCCCTTCTTATATACCTTTAAAGGTTTCTTTTGATATGTATATAAAGTCTGAGCAGCTGGTACTAAACTCTATTATGTGGTCTCACTAACAGTGCTTTCGAACCGTATTTTCTCAGTTTCTTTTCTTTTTTTTCTACTTGAAACCCTCTTTTTCCTTCTAAGTCCCCTAATTTGTCCTACACTTATTTGCCTTCTTTTTTTTTAAAAATATATTTTGATTTTTTTACAGAAAGGAAGGGAGAGAGATAGAGAGTTAGAAACATTGATGAGAGAGAAACATCGATCAGCTGCCTCCTGCACGCCCCCCACTGGGGATGTGCCCACAACCCAGATACATATCCTTGACCGGAATTGAACCTGGGACCTTTCATTCCGCAGGCTGACGCTCTGTCCACTGAGCCAAAACGGTTTCGGCTTATTTGCCTGCTTCTCTTTCTTTTTTTAACTATGTTTTTATTGATTTTAGAGAGAGGAAGAGGGAGGGATAGAGAGATAGAAACATCAATGAGAGAGAAACATTGATCGGCTGCCTCCTGCACACCCCAACTGGGGATCGAGCCTGCAGCCCAGGCATGTGTCCTGAGTTGGAATCGAACCATGACCTCCTGGTTCATATGTTGATGTTCAACCACTGAGCCACACTGGCCGGTCCTTAATCATTTTTAAGTGTATAGTTCAGTGGTGTTAAGTATACTCACGTTGTGCAGTCAATCTGCAGAACTTTTTCATCTTGCAGAACTTTTTCGTCTTGCAGAACTGAAACTTAATACCCATTTAACTCCACATTTTCCCCTCCCCAGTCCTGTCTTCTCATCTGTAAGTGATCTTCTCTCCCTGAAGAAATCTGTGCTAAATGTTGATTTATTGAATTTTTTTTCAAGATTTAGTCCATCTCAAACGCTCTCTCCTTCAAGTAGATAAGTCTTATCCTTTCATTTCATTATTTGAACAAATATTTATAGAGTGCCTACTGTGTGCTAAGTTCAGTTGATTTTGTTTTCAAGCATAATTTCTCTCAAATTAATTTTTATTAATTTTTTACATGTCAACTGTTCTCATTAGATTCTGAACTTTTAAATTTATTAAAAATTTTCAATTATAGTTGAAATTCATTATTATATTTGTTTCAGGTGTACCGTTGTTACACATTTGTATAATTCATGAAGTGATTCCCCCCTCCCCCCCCCCAAAGTCTAGTACCCACTGAGTTTTTTAAAGGAAGAGACCACATCTTATTTATTTTTGAATCTCCAGCAGGGCCTTGCACATTAATATATGACACATTTAAATTAATAAGAATTTCAGGCTTAAAGAAATATTAGGGTTTCAAATGTGAGCTTATGCCAGTATTATTAGGCATTTACTGTATATGCTCACTTCTGAAAATTATATAATATATGACAATGTATTCAATACCCCTGACTGCAAATATTAACTGTAAAAGTTAACTAAGAAAATGTCAAGTGGCAGAAAACTTTTACATAGGAAGAGAGTCCATAGCACTATTATTACAAATAGTAATTGAAATATATCTGGGTCTGGGGACATACTGAGAAACCACTAGCCATTTAAAATTTTTCCTAGAATAAGATAGAAGTTGAGAAATTATTCTTGGGCATGCGGTATATAAATTAATTATAACAGTGCATTAGACCAGGATAAAAAAGGAACTTTGAATTAATTTGGTTCAGGGAATAAAATAACACTTATTTTATTCAGAATAAATTTGAGGAGACTATATTGTTTTAAATTGTGAAAATCAGAGATGACTCTTATCAGCATATATATTGTAAATCTTCCCTTTATTTAGTAGGTGGCACAATAAATAAAGACAATTTGTTTTATTCAGAGTGACCAACATTGTTAAAATTTCTGATCTGCTTTGAAGCATTTATTTGCACTGAAACAATTGATAAGTAGAATGGGCTATATAAATAAATATTTTAGAATTATACCCATAAATCTGTCATTTAATCTCTTATGTTTATATATATATAACCTAATATCTCTTCATTAATAAGATTATTAAAATACCTGAATTTGAAAGATTAGAGGTTGATTTTAATACTTTTTCTTGTTTTTTGAAAGTGTACTGGTCAACTTATATCTCATTTTTTTGAAATCCTTAGAAAATATTATAGTAATGGAAACAAGCATTAATTGAGTGCTTATTGCTCAATTATTTTTCTAAACAGGTTGTATGCATTATCTCATTTGATCTTTACAATAACCATCTGATGCAAGTATGGTATCTCCATATAAAGACAAAGGAACCATGGGGTCAGGTATCACAGAATCATAGTAACTCAGGTATTGACCTAACTGTGGCATCAACATGTAGAGATAGAGGCCCAGAGGTAGGTGGTCCAGAGCTAGTGCAGGAGCTGGAGTGCCACCAAGGACCAGATTCTCCTCTCCTCTCTGCCATACACAGCATACTGGTTTTCTTGATGCCTGTTGCTTCACGAATACAAGATGGCTGCTGCAGTTTTATTTGCCACGAGCTCATTTCAGCCAGGTGAAGGAGGAAGGCAAAGTAGCAGAAAGGGCTTTCTTCTAGTGAGGCTTTGTTTTTGTTTTATCGAGTACAGAAGCTCTTCTTCTTCTTTTTTTTTTTTTAGTGGTTTAAAACAACACAGATTTATTATTGTCTTAGAGTTTTGGAGGTCAGAAGCTCTTCTGAAGAACTTCCTCCTACATCTCATTGACCAGAATTGGGTCTTCTGCAGAGGAGGCTGGGAAATGGAGTATTTAGCTATCTAGGTTCAATAGAGGAAAGGCAGAAAGGCTGCTATGGATGGTGTGGGGATAACCATTCACAGTATCTGCCACGTGTACTAGATCTGTACTTAGCAATCACCTAACTTCTCCTTTGTAGAAGATGAAACATTGCTGGGGACTGGCAGAATTATGAGGAAATAAGTTGGTTAATGCTTAACTCTGTGGAGTAAAATGCTTGAGCTTTAGTGACTGGCTTATAGGAAATTGAGTGCCACTGGTCAGAGTCCTTCTGTTTTTTACCTAGAAAGGTTTAAATTTCAGAAAAATAAGTAATGGAATGCCTAAATGGCCAATGCTTATTTTCTAAAGTTTTACATTTTTAGGAGAATTTTGTTTGCTTGAAATGATCTATCACAATAATTTTTAAAAACAAAGTGTTAAGAAGATTTCCCATAAATAACTAGCTTCTGATTTAAGTAGAGTACAGCCTCACAGAGGGAATTTTCTCTACACCATGTCCTCCCATTTCAGGCTTATTTTGTAGGCACTTTGCACATCTTCTAAGTCTCTTTACACACCCTTCCTATTTTGGTTCACATCCCTATCATTTTTACCATACTTGTTGCGATATTTAGTATTTTAATTTTAGTTATGGGAAAGAATGCTGTTGGTTCTCCACTTGGTTTGATCCCTCTCAGCATCTGCTGTCCATTTAAATCTTCAAAACTTAGCCAAGTCATAGAAGGGACAGTAGGAAGCTGGATCTCATTACAGCAGCCATTTGTGCTGCCATGACAGGTGTTCTCTATCCTGAAAAATATGACATATGTATAATATTTGTGCGCGTGAAAATACTAGAGAACATTTCATGTTGTTCAGCCTTTAAAAAAATTGCTGTTTTCTGAATTAAGAACTTCATAAAAGTTTGATATCTCTTAACTAGGGACATACAGGTTTTTTCTTTTCCCCTTATTTTAACTAAGAGGTCTTTGAATGGATTGGAATTTAGAAATCAGTTTCCCTTTTGCATTTTATTTGCTATGCAAAGAAACTACTACTTCATTATTACCAGAAAAAAAGGTTATTTGATGCTTTTATGTCACAGAGGGTATCTACATTTTAAAGACATTGTCATTACTATACAGACTTGGCAAAAACTAGACTAATAGTGTGTGATGTCTTTTTTTGTGTGTGATGTCTTTAGGTTACTTATCTTTTTGCACTTGGAATAGGACCACATAACTAAAGTGACTTTCGATCAACATAGTAAAATTGGGTAATTTCCTAAGAAATAATTTTAGAATAAGCATTGATTTTTATAGATGCTACGTTATTTCAGTATTTTTAATGATTCAGTGAAATTCAGGATACTTGTATGTTGTGTTCTGTTTATTAGTAAGATGTGCTTGTTTAAAGTAACAAAGTTTTATTTTCTACAGACAATGGGATGAACAGTTGGATCCTCGACTAAATGCAAAACAGAAAGAAGCTGTTCTAGCCATTACAACCCCACTTTCAATACAGCTGCCTCCTGTTCTCATCATTGGACCCTACGGGACAGGCAAAACCTTCACGCTAGCTCAGGCTGTAAAGCACATACTCCAGCAACAGGAGACGAGGTGAGATGGTGAGGGGTGTGCTCCGATCTCATTACTAGGGCACAGCCTTTTTCCTTGTTTGGAATTCAAAGTGAGGGCTAGCAAGAAAATTTTCTTCCAGTTTGTAAACGTTTTAAAAAATACAAAAGAGAAAAAAGACCTACACTCAAACCCCAAAGCACTAAAATTTGAATTCTCTTAAAACATACTGTTTTTAAAAATTGACAACATAGAGAATGATAGCTTTAAAATAGCCAGCAAAACCCCAAGTCTGCTAAAGAATTTGATTATATGTTAGAACCAAATAATTGGATTTTTAAAAAGTAATTTTATATGTTAGATTTTGTAATTTTAGGGGACTTATTTCTGTTATAGCATAAAGAGTAATACAATTTGCTTAAGAGCATTATTCAATAATATGATAGAGGTTACTGAGTAGGTTGAGGGAAATGTATAATGTTAAGATGGCCACTGCTTTTTTTTTTGTTTTTTGTTTTTTTGTTTTTTTGGTATTATACTGCTTGAATAGTTTTGTGTTTTATCATTCTTTTTATTTGCACCATTTATTTCAGCAGGATTCTCATTTGCACCCATTCTAATAGTGCTGCTGATCTCTACATAAAGGATTATTTACATCCCTATGTAGAAGCAGGCAATCCCCAGGCAAGACCTCTCAGGTATTTTTTAAGGCTTATTATGTATCTGTATCACACTTTATTATTCTTAAGAAAAGGTGTCTGTAAAGAATTTAGTAACTTTGAGAATACCAAAATTTTTAACTTTGCATTGGCATTTGGAGGTAATGCCTTTTGAAGAAACCATTTAAAAATAAAGAAAAATTGAAAAATATTTGACTGTTCACATCTTAAACATTAAGTAAAGAAAAAGACATCCTTTTTTAAGTTTTGTATGTAAAAATGTTGTTATAGTCTTAGCTGATTTTGATGTGTACCTCTAAAAGCTACTATGATGAAGTATCATAAATATGATTTACATAAAATGTAATTAAAATTCTAGCATATTTTGTATGACAGAGTAGTCATGCATGATAGTTCTTTATGGAAATAAGATTTTGACTGTGATCATGCAGGTAATTCATAAAAGCTATACATTAGAGAAGTATGAAATACTGAAGTGATTTCTGCAACAAAATGTAATTGACTGGTATTAACAACTTTTATCATTTATGAGACAAAGTGTCCAAGAAAATTTTAGGTTCAAATTAAAGGTCCTTCTAGTGTATATGGAGATGAAAGTACTTAAATGTAGGATTGTGGGGGAATAAAATCCTTTTCTTCAGAAAACAATAAAGAATCATTAGATGGTTGTTTATTATACCATTTGCTTTCATTGTTATACGAATTAATGTTTAGTTTGCCATTTTATAAACTAATATATCATGTCCTGTGTTGTTTGAATACAATTATTGTTTAAAAATTAATTTCTAACCACACTTTTGAATCATAATTCACTAACTTTTTATTTGTTGAGCCTAGGCATGGAAAAAATGAGATTTTGCTATTTCTTTACTATTCATAACCCAAGCCATTTGAATGATTTTGCAGTTGCATTAAAAAGAACAAATGAGAAAAAAGTGGCATGGCCTGTGAACACAGGTTTTTATATCATACTTTGTTTTCACCCTTGGAAATTAGAGCAGAAATTATTATTTTCAATATAGTTCAGTTGTATTTAATAAGAAAATATCACATGTATACAATCACTATAAATGAAAATGTAATTGCCAGTGCCTAAATTTGTCAATAGCTAGTTTGCTTCAGATTCTAATCTTTTTTAGCTCATAAGAGAAAATTGGATAGCTAGTAGCATTTTTGCTATGAGTGCACTTATTTAATGGCGATGTTTGTTTGCTTTGTTGTTGGTAGAGTGTGTGCATGTTTGTTTATTTTTGTGTTATGTGGGAACCATAGCAATCTTAATTATCCTGGTTTACTTGGCTTGGAAATGATGGAGTAAAAGCTTCTCAAATGTTGGTCAGCCTAGCATAGGTCATTTGACATGTGGGGCAGTAGAACTGTTGTTGATAAACATTAAAATCCATCATTTGACTATCATTATGCTTAGCTTTCCCTTGTAAAATTATTATGTGTTGGTGTTTATGATTCAAATATAGTGCATCTAAATATGTACAATAAGTTATGTTTCAATAGGGTACATGTATAGTTGTAATGGCCCCAATTCAGAAATTTGCCATTTAAGCAGAAAATTATCACCTCCCCACAAATCTCAGGAGTGGTTCAGTCAAGATGGAAAAATATTTAAGTACACTTAAATACAAATTTTATGTTACTTCATTTTACTAATGGAATAAAATAAGAAAAGGCTTGAATTCCCCAGGTATTTTTTTATATGTGGCCCTACATTTTCACAATAGTTTTTCTCTTATTAACTCATGAGTATTAACTCATGAATGTATTTCATATGAGGATTAATGCATTGAAATGTTAGGATTTATTAGCACCATCTATTACTACATTAACTCAGTTTTATTTATAATTTTCTTAATGAACAATAAACTTGAAAGATATGGGAGATGGGATAGAGAAAATTAGAATAGCTGAGCACTCTGGGGAGATGAGCTTTATCTGAATTGTCCCAAAATGCAGGGGAATGAATACAAGAATGCATAAAGCATCTGCATATGACCTTGAAGATGTGGTGTCTCTATGGAGTAGGACTGATGAGGAGTTTGCTTTTTTTCACAGTATAGTTTAGAGCAGGCTTGGTAAATGTGATAAAGTGTGAAAATACTCATAAACATTAAATAGTTAATGCAGTAAATATGTTTAAATATGCATCCTTACAGTTAAAATGCATAAAATTCTATTAGTTGCCAGGAGTCAATGTTAAAATATTTGGGGCTGGAGGTTGTAGAAACCATTTTAGATTACATTTAGTTTCAGTTTTTACTTCTTACTTCCTTAGAATTAGATTTTAAAGTGGGATAGAGATGAAAGCACAATTCTGTTCTATGTATGGTTCTGAAGATTGGTACCTGGGCCTGGCATAGTTATCACTTAGTGGCTAGAAATTATGGAGAAAGTGTGCATTTACTGCTTTTGGGCAAATAGAAGCTATTTGTTTTATATAGATTTTTAAAGAAGTGGATTTTCTTCTCGGATCAGGTCTTTCTGATTCTGTAGTCTTCTTAAAGTGACAACTTTTTTGGGAAGTTATTAATATGAATTTAATATATGAATAAAATTTCAGTGAATTAAAATTTTATATTACCAGGCAGTTCCCTATATTAAGTATCATTATACTTTATGTGAGATATGTGAATGTTTTGTTTCTAGAGATAAGTAAATTACTTGGTACATTTTATACTATGAACCTGAAAGTGTCACTTGCAACTATCAATTCTCCAATTTAGGAAAATGTTCTTAAATGTGTTTTAAATAATCTTATAGACAGTGTTTCCCTTAAATGTTGCACAAAATGAAAGTACCTAGAAAATATTTAAGTCTTTTTGAAGCCAGCACTAGAATATTGTACTTTTAAGGCAAGATAAACCGAATGATCAAACTTTGTATTCTTACTAGCTTCAACATGAGGTAGCTTTCTAAGGTGATGACCAAAAAGTTAGTAGAGAGACTTAGAACTTCAATTTCTGTCTTTTCTTTGAAAAAGAAGCAGTGCTTGGAGTTAGCAGTGCTTGGAGTTAGATTTAATGAATAATTTGAAAAATCACTTTGATTTTACATGAAATGTTTAAGAAAATATGAAAAATATTGAAAAGAACAAAGAGGAAAATAAAAACTAATTTCATCAGCTGTAGATAAATACTAACATTTTAGAGTTTAATTTCTAGTAATTTATGTGTTTCCATACATATACTTTAATTAAATTAATATAATCATAATTTATAAGTGGTTTTTCTTAGATAGCTGGTAAAATGAGATTTTTTAAATACATTTTAAAGTAAATTCTGCTTTGCTGATCTGATTAACATTTTTTAAAGTAACACATAAAACATGTTTAAAAATTTTGCATCTTTAAGAAATGATATTGGTTATTTAGGGACATTTGTTAAATACTTTTTTTTGCTTTGCTTAAAAGAAGACAGCCAGTTTTAAGTATTTCATGAAGGGTTACAATCCATTTTAGAAGATCATGAGATTAGTTTTTGTGCATTTTATATTTGAGCTGCTTGTGAAATATCTTAGAGGAAACAAATCCTATATAATAAAAGCCTAATATGCTAAGTGTCTGGTTGTCCGTTCATCCATTCAAAGTGTAATATACTAATGATATGTTAAGGCCGTTCAACCACTCGCTGTGATGTGCACTGACCACCAGGGGGTAGAAGCTCCGACTAGTAGGTTAGCTTGTTGCTGGGGTCTGGCTGATTGGGACTGAGTGAGGTGGGCCAGACACACCTTGGAACCCTCCTGTGGTACCTCCCTGGCTGGCCAACGTCCCATGTCCCTCCCCAGCTCTGATTGTGCACTGGTGGGGTCCCTCAGCCTGGCCTGTGCCCTCTTGCAATCTGGGACCCCTCAGGGCATGTCGGAGAGCCGGTTTCGGCCTAATCCCGCAGGCCAGGCCTAGGTGCATGAATTCATGCACCAGGTTTCTAGTATTGAATAAAGAGTTAGATATGCATCCTGGAGCTTAGAGTTGAGGTCTTGGTTGGAGAGAAAAAAATGTGTGAGTCGTTAGGTTATTGAAGCCAAGGGCCTGGATGAGATTGTTAGGGGGAGAGAAGAGAGCTTGAGAAGAGGGGAGAGCCAAGACTAAGACTTGAGGATGCCGACTCTGGAGAAGGAGAAAGAAAGCAGCAGAAGGTTGAGTCATAGAAGCTGAAGGAAGTCAGTGTTTCAAGGAGGGTGAGTGGGTGGATAGATGGAAAGGTTGTTTTTGTACCATCTTAGTAACCTATTGCATGCAGCCTACTAATATTTTTCTTTTGCAATTAATGGAAGAAATCCTATTTTTTAAGATTTTCTGATTGTCCAAAATTTATTTTGATTTTTAAATTTCTAGAACATTAGGGGTTAATTTAAATATAGCTATAAGAGAAACCAAGATGGCGGCATAGGTAAACACCTAAACTGCCTCACACAACAATTTCAAAACTATAACTAAAAGACAAAACGGACATCATCCAGAACCACAGGAAGGCTGGCTGAGTGGAAATTCTACAACTAGAAGAAAAGAGAAAAGCACACTGAGACTCAGAGGAGCTTCAGGAGGCAGAGGTACTGAGACCCACGCGCGGAGAGGACTGGCAACTGAGTGCGCAGCTGGCTTTCTCAAGCGGGAGGGAGACAAAAGCTCCTGACTGCGCTGAACTCCAGTTCCGGGCAAGACTCTGGGGACCCAGACTCATACGGAGTGAAACTGGACTGTCAGGAAAGAGAAAAGCACACTGAGACTCAGAGGAACTGCGGAAGGCAAAGGTACCAAGGAGCATGCACGGAGAGGGTGGGCAACTGAGTACGCAGCTGGCTTTCTCAAGCAGGAGGGAGACAAAAGCTCCCGACTGCACTGAACTCCAGTTCTGGGCGAGACTCTGGGGACCCAGACTCATAAGGGTGTCTCCAGTACAGAAGTTCTCCCAGCGTAGACACAGCTGACCCTCACAGCCAATTGGCCTGGAGGTCAATTCCTCCCAGTGACACCAACAACAATCAAGACTTAACTACAATAAGACTGTGCATACAGCCCACAAGGGGTGCACCAAGAGTGTCCACCTCAGGTAACTGGGGAGACTAAGCCACTGGGCCCTATAGGACACCTAGAACACAAAGCCACTCTATCAACTCAGGGAAGCAGCAAAAATGCGGAGACAAAGAAACAGATCACAAATGAAAGAAATGGAGGAAAGCAAACGACTGGATATAGAGTTCAAAACCATGGTTATAAGGTTTTTCAAGAATTTTCTAGAAAAGGCCAATAAATTTAGTGAGACCCTCAAGGATATGAAAAGGACCAACTAGAAATTAAACATACACTGACTGAAAGAAAAAATATATAGAGATTTAATAGCAGACTAAAGGATCGCAAGAATCAAGTCAAAGATTTGAAATACAAAGAAGTAAAAGACACTCAACTGGAAAAGCAAAAAGAAAAAAGAATCCAAAAATTTGAAGACAGTGTAAGGAGCCTCTGGGACAATTCCAAGAGTACCAACATCAGAATTATGGGGGTGCCAGAAGAAGAGAGAAAGCAAGATACTGAAAACCTATTTGAAGAAATAATGACTGAAAACTTCCCCCACCTGGTGAAAGAAATAGACTTACAAGTCCAGGAAGCACACAGAACCCCAAACAAAAGGAATCCAAAGAGGACCACACCAAGACACATCATAATTAAAATGCCAAGAGCAAAAGACAAAGAGAGAATATTAAAAGCAGGAAGAGAAAAACAGTTAGTTGCCTACAAGGGAGCACCCATATGAATGTCAGCTGATTTCTCAACAGAAACTATGCAGGCCAGATGGGAGTGGCAAGAAATATTCAAAGTGATGAATAGCAAGAACCTGCAACCAAGATTACTCTACCCAGCAAAGCTATCATTCAGAATTGAAGGGCAGATAAAGAACTTCACAGATAAGGAAAAGCTAAAGGAGTTCATCACCACCAAACCAATATTATATGAAATGCTAAAAGGTATTCTTTAAGAAGAGGAAGAAGAAGAAAAAGGTAAAGATAAAAATTATGAACAACAAATACATATCTATCAACAAGTGACTCTAAAAATCAAGTGAATAAAAAAATCTGATGAACAGAATAAACTGGTGAATATAATAGAATCAGGGGCATAGAATGGGAGTGGACTGACAATTTTCGGGGGGAAAAGAGTGTGGGGGGTGCGGAAAGAGACTGGACAAAAATCGTACACCTATGGATGAGGGTGGGTAAGGGCAGAGGGTGGGGTGGGAACTGGGTGGAGGGGAACTGTGGGGGAAAAAAGAGGAACGATTGTAATAATCTGAACAAATAAAGGTTTATTAAATTAAAAAAATAAATATAGCTATAAGAATATATTCTAAAATGAAATGCAGTTAACTTTTTAATTCCTGTTGTATGCATGTAATTCTGTTGTAAGTTAAGTATTTTTTATAAGAATTTTCTTGGAAAAAAGTAATTCCCAAATGGCAATGCTTTGAACTTAAATTTGATTCTTATGAAATTGTTTTCATGTCATTTTGTTTGTAAGATAAATTTGAATACAAAAATTATTAGATGTTTATTTTATGGTAGTGCATATTCTTTCTGTTTGAATCTTTTTTGGTAGGGGAAAGTCACAGTTTTATGTAAAATTCTAATCCAGTAGAGTGTTAATGGTTATCAAGTTTATTTGCTAATTTCCAGATATTGTAGGCTTAAATAATAATGTCATTATTTTGATAATCAAATACTGGTAAGAACTTAATAAATACAAATTAGAAATATTATCTTCTTTTATAGGGTATATTTCAGAAATCGCTGGGTGAAGACTGTTCACCCAGTTGTGCATCAGTACTGTTTGATCTCAAGCGCACATTCCACCTTTCAGATGCCACAGAAAGAAGATATTCTTAAGCACCGAGTGGTTGTTGTTACATTGAATACTTCCCAGTACCTCTGTCAGTTGGACCTTGAACCTGGTATGCTGACTCAAGACACAGATAGGGGTTTCTGAATGCCTAGGTCTTCTGCATTCAGTCTAGACCAGGGGTTGGCAAACTGTGGCCTGTTGTCTGTTGTTGTAAATAAAATATTATTGGATGGAGCATAGCCATGCCTAATTATTTACCTATTTATTACCTATAGGTGCTTTTGTGCTACAACAGCTTAGTTGAATAGTTGCAAAACAGATTGTCCGGCCAAGAAAACCTAAAATATATATTGTTTGGTTTTTTACAAAAAAATGAAAATTGTCAACCCCTAGTTTAGACATTTTAATGATGGCTATTCTATTCTCTAATTGATCAGATGGTACTTATTTACTATTGATTATGTGAAAAATTCAAATTTGGACAATGTTGGTGTTTTTTACAGTTTCTCAAGTTTTTACTTTAAAATACTTTTGTATAGTGCAGACAAAACAATGATCACGATTTTTTTTTACATGCTATTGAGATTGTTATAAGACAGTAGCTATATAAAATTAAACTGATGTTATACAAAGTACAGATATAAGATGACAAGAAATTCTGATAAATATGGCAGAACTTAACCATCAAAAAATGGTACCACTTTAAATAAGTTGCTTTGGAAGAATATTCATTTATTGCTGCCATATTATAATTGTTGGCGTGGCTCAACATTTTTTTGTTCTCTCCTTTTGGAATTGCTTTCAGAGCCAGTGACAAATTCTTTTGAACATCCTGGCAGGTAGAGACTATTCTGTTCATCTGGTATTCCTGGCCCAGGGTATAGAAATCTGGAGGCCTTTGATAAACCTCTTTTTATCTTAAATAATGAATGGTGGCCAACTTTCTTTTTTTGAAGGTAGATTTAACTTTAGAAAAGCTTCAAAATATTTCTGAGACATGTAAGTCTTTCTGAGACTGGTAAATAAGGTAGGCAGGTGATCAAACTGAGCAATACCATTAGCGGTAAAAAAAAAAAAAAAAAAAAAAGACGTGCCTCTCAGTAATGAGACTTATTTTCTTGTGCATGCAGCTCATAGCTGGCTGGTGAGGGCAGTTACAAAAGCAGAGTTTCAAAAATGTTTTGAACAGTGACTGCATCATTGGAATGAGTTATATTTCCTCCCAACTGACTTCTTTGAATGGAACAACACTTATTTGAAATGTAAATTTTGGTATGTTTATTTAACAATCAGTCTCATTACTTTATGGTTATACTCTGCATATTTGCCATACAGATTAAATACCCAAACCTCCTAAACAGTATAGTTTTGTGTGAAGGAGTAAAGAATGGCTTTGAAGAGCGAGCGTATAGAAGAATACTTAGTAGAAGTCAACTATGCTTTGTTCTGGGTGTTTAATTCTCATATTAACACTGTGGAGGGTTATTTTACAGATAAGAAAACCAAGGCTCAGGCTCAGGCTAAATTAGTTTGAGTAATTCAAGTTCCTTTATTAGCTTAAGCAATAGGTATAATAATTTAATGATTTATCTAGTTCCTGATTCAAATCTAGCTCTTTCATTATAATATTGTCTAATGAAAACAGTAGATATTTTCACTAGTCTCAGTGTTTCCCTCCAATTTAATTCTGTGTTTATATAATCACCATCCTTAATTAGTCTTGTGGAACAAGAAGCACAATTCTTTCAACAGGGAGAAAAATGCATGTGCCCATATCTTGCTTGGGCCACTGCGGGTAAATAGACAACAGTTATTAATATTTGTATTGTCAGCCTTAGCTATTTGTTTAAATGGATGATTTTGAGAGTTATTACTGCATCAGAAAGTTGTATGAACAGATTGTTTGGAATTTGTTGATATTTATAGAAATAGGGATGGAAGTAGAGGCTAGGTTCTTGGGTCAACTCACAGTGGGCTGATTAACTCAGTTTTTAAAAAATATATATATTTTACTGATTTTTTTGCAGAGAGGAAGGGAGAGGGAGAGAGAGTTAGAAACATCGATGAGAGAGAAACATCAATCAGCTGCCTCCTGCACACCTCCTACTGGGGATGTGCCCACAACCAAGGTTCATGCCCCTGACCAGAATCGAACCTGGGACCTTTCAGTTCGCAGGCCGACGCTCTATCCACTGAGCCAAACCAGTTAGGGCTTAACCTCTGGTTTTTAAATACTAATTTAAATGGATGATTTTCTAAATTGAGGATTCACAACTCTTAAATTAGCACACTAAACTCTTTCTTTAGCAGAAATGAAAACAAAAAAAAAACCCACACAGAACTGCTCTGGCCTCTGTTGCTGCTTTAATATGCTTTACTGTGTTTACTGTGTACATTGTAGGGTTTTTTACGCACATTCTGTTAGATGAAGCTGCCCAGGCGATGGAGTGTGAAACCATTATGCCTCTAGCATTAGCAACTAAAAGCACTCGGATTGTATTGGCTGGTGACCACATGCAGGTAAGTGCCCTCTGTGTCATCATATTCAAAGGAATTTTGAATTATATGTTGATGTTTAATATTATTTTCTAAAATACCCTATGAAATTGTGCCATGTATTATACTTTAAGTACTTTAAATATTTCTGTACTAATAGTAAACATACTGGTATTTTTGGAGGAAAATTATAATCCCACTACAATATCTAACAACGTTTTCATGTTTGTTAATTTGAAGTTCAGTTCTCTATAGTATGAATATTTGAGTCTTATTTTTTTTTATAAAGCAAATTTAAATTCAAATTATTTTTTTTTACAATTCCCAAAGTCCTATTCCTACATTTGTTTTCCCGTAGTGTTAATTTTTTGCTATCATAACAAACAAAGTGCTTAATTAAAAATAATGGTCAAAGTTTCAAAACCAGGTCTGATTTTATGTATTTGCATACTATGCATGGAGGAGAAATATAATTTTTCTATTAAAATCTGTTTTACAAATCTCTTCTGCCACAGGTAAGATTGAATCTATGTAGTGCTGTAGCTGTCAAGACATCCAGGAAAGAGTTGAATGTGTAGAGGAACAAATTCTGTTTTTGTTTCTTTGCCAAAAGTAATTTAATTTTGTTTTTTAGCTGTCAGAGGTATAATCAAAGATGACTCCTTTAATACTTTGTCATGAGAAAAAGAAGATTATTTTACAAATTATTGAAAAAATTTATTCATATGCAAAATATCCTACCAGCTCACCGTTATAAATAGTTCATCAATTTTAGTGAAATAATTGATTGGCTGACTCCCCTAATGATGCAATGGGTTGCATTCTTGAAATTATTGAATAGTAGCTATTTATTATGTTGGAGGAGCCCTTTATTAACCTATGTGTAGGAACTCTAGGTCAGTATAGGTATAGTGAAATGAAAAGTTAGAAATTTTAGCCTCATTCTTTATAGTAGTAAAATTGTTCATAGAAAATATATTTTCTGCTTGTTGAAGTTAGTACATCAGAAGTTTCAGCATGGTGGATTTAAAAAATATATTTTTTTACTGATTTCAGAGAGGCAGGTAGAGGGAGAGAGAGATAGAAACTCAATGATAATAGAGAATCATTGATTGGCTGCCTCCTGCATGCCCCACACTGGGGATCGAGCCTGCAACCTGGGCATGTGTCCTGACTGAATTGAACCGTGACCTTCTGGTTCATAGGTTGATGCTCAACCACTGAGCCACACTGGCTGGGCCAGCATAGCGGATTTTTTAATGAGTAGGTTAAAAAATACTATTCATATATTTAATTAAGTTTTCTCTGTATGTTTGTCTGTTACAGCTCAGTCCTTTTGTTTACAGCGAGTTTGCCAGGGAGAGAAACCTTCATGTTTCATTACTTGATCGACTCTATGAGCATTACCCCGCTGAGTTCCCATGCAGGATCCTCCTCTGTGAGAACTACCGCTCCCATGAAGCTATCATCAAGTAGGTGTGAACTGCCCTTTCTGTATCACACTTCCTGTGATCTGGCTGGAGGGGACTCAAAACAACACTGTTTCTAGGGACCGATTATTCCCAGCAGTGTTACATGGTCTCCTGAGTTGCAGATTATGTTTACTTGTATGTTTGTAAAAGAAATTTCGAAAGTCAGAGCTGTAATTTTTCACAGAATAGGGCAATTTTGGAAACTAACACTTTAGGCTTTACTAGCTATAATACATTTTTCTGTGACTGAATTTATAGTACACATGTGAAACTACATGATGAAATAAATAAATATGTTGATAAACTACATAATGGTTTGCTTATTGTGTCTGTCTTATACAAGGAATCTGTTTGAAAGGAAGGAAGGAAGGGAGGAAGGAAAATCATGAAACTTAGTAATAAAGTTTTTAAAGGATTCTATTAAATATAGTACACATGCGCATCCATAAAAATAAAAATATCATAAGTGACAGCTCAGGGAATAGTCATAAACTGAGCACACCCATGTAACTGGCACCCAGATCATTAAACAGAACATTCCCAGCACTCTGGAAAGCCCCTCCTTCAACCAAAAACTTAGTGTTTTAAAGTTTAGTATGATGTAATAATGTTGATTATGTCAGTCATCTGAAAACCATTTTTAGATTTCTCTGAAACCAATAGAATAAATATAAAAATTTAGATTTAACTGTGGCTTTAATATCTCAGTATGTGCTTCCTTTGTGATTGTTGCCAGTTATTTGCTGCAGTCCTCGATGAATCAAGTACTAGCTGGTATCTTCATCTGCAAAATGCATTCATTTTATTGTTGAAGACTTGAATGTCCTTCAGTTGTGTGTATTGTTTCAATATCTGAATATCTTTGTTTGCATGTATATGATCTAAATGTATTAACCAAGAAAATATACTAGCTAGCATATTTCCTCACAGAGCAAGATTCTCATCTGGTATTGAACTGTCATCATTTATTCCTTTTCTTTCTGTATTCTGGCTTTGTACCTTACCTAAATCAATTCATTTAGCAATTCGGAGTCTATTCTGATGTCATTGCTGTGATTTTGGAGAAAATCTTGGCCTCATTGGTATTAGATGCTTGGATTAAAATTAATCATGGACATAAAGCAACATTTTTAGAATTGACTGATATATTTATTTTCTTATGGGTGAATTGAATTTTGATAATAGATTGCTCTTTACTTATTTATTTTGGTCTTTTTCTGCAGTTACACCTCTGAGCTCTTCTATGAGGGCAAACTGATGGCCAGTGGAAAGCAACCAGCACACAAGGATTTCTACCCACTCACTTTCTTTACAGCTCGAGGGGAAGATGTACAAGAAAAAAATAGCACAGCTTATTATAATAATGCAGAGGTACCTTAGTTCTTTTGCAAATTGTTAACATTTCACAGTCACATAGTGTGGTCTTGTTGAGAGCATTTATTTAAAATTGACATCTTACTGGGTTGACATGTTACTGGGTGTTGACTTCATTTACATGAAAATAGTATATAAAGTTCATTCTTTCTTGTGTAACTGATTGGTTAAGATGAATCTCCTGTTGGAAACAAAACCTTTGAATTACTTGTTGTCTTACGATAAAATACAAAATATATGACTTCATTGAAAAGAAAAGCTGGTGTTATTTTATATATATCACTAGCGGCCTGATGCATGAAATTTGTGCAAGAGTAGGCCTTCCTTCCCCTGGCTGCCGACACTGGCTTCCCTCTGACGCCCGGACCCAGGCTTCCCACGCAGAGGGAGGCCCTGCCCATCTGTTGCAGCCCGCTGGTCAGTGGCCTGGGCCTCCCTCTTTGGGGCGATTGTGGAGCCTCCTGATTGATCTCCCCACTGGCCGATGGCCTGGGCCTCCCTTTGCGGGGCAATCATGGGGCGATGGCCGGGCCCCCGACACATTGCACCCACCCTGGATGGTGGTTCCACTGTTTGACCGTTCAATTGATTTGCATATTATGCTTTTATTATATAGGATAGGATAGGATAGGATAGGATTATTGTTAGCTATCTAAAATAGACTATGATTATATTTTATAGTGCATATTCAAATGACATATCATTTTAAGTAAGACTTGAATTGCAGAATCCTGTGCTCCAGAGAGATCACACAGACTGAGATGATGATGTTGCTAACCCATTATGTGCTACAACTTGTATGGTCCTCTTACAATGTGACTTTAATTTCAGAAGTGTGTGAGCAGTATGTGGGGTCAGATCGGGCAGCAGACAAAAAGTTGGTGAAGTCTTTAGGGGGCCAGCAAGCCAGAGACCCTTTAGATAAGTTCTGGTCATCACAGTGCATGGAGTTTAGGATTTCAGGAAACCCAGAGGAGGGCTGGGGGGAAGTTCCTGGTTAATTATTGGGGGAATTGCTCTTGATCTACGATATCCATCTTGCTTTGTTCCTTAAGTCCCATTCTTTACTCTTTTTATTTTCAAAGACATGGCTTTTATGATGTAATAGCAATTCATTTTTCTTTAAAAAATTGATCAGAGGGCTGTAGTTAGAAGTTAGTACAAGAAAATCAATAGCACCCACTTGATAAAATCCTAGCTGAAAGCAAAGAAACTTGACATTTCAGTTAGTCTGTGCCATTTAATTTTAAGAAAAGGTAAACTTTTCTTTAAATGTTTGAAATATTGACAAATAACTCTAGGTTTTTCTTTATTACTTTTACACTCAGGTTGCAAACCACTGGCCTAGAAACTAGGAAACTAGCCATGGTGGGTGAGTGCTGACAGGGAGAGGCAAGCTTGAACTTCAGCAGGCTTGGTGGTCCTGCCTTGCCACCTGGGGTCAGAGCTGAGCCCTAAGAGTGTTGAGGCAGGGTTGGTGTTTGCCAGAGGCTCAGCTTCTCATCCAGGGCCACTTGTTCCTTCATGGGGACATATATGTGTGTTTCCCAGGAAACCTGCAAGCTATAGGATAAATAAGGTGCATCACCCTGAATTGTCAATATACTTAAAAAAATTTTTTGGGGTAGGTAAAGAAATATTTTTCATATTTTAAACACAAAGATTTGTATGAACTTTAAATATTAAATATGTAACTTTAGAAAAATGTGAAGCCACCTTGAACTTCACCACTAGATCATGGTTGTTTAGTCACTCTCTTTAGTTCTGTGAGTTACTCCAGTGAAAAGGGCCCGGGGCTCTTTCTTCAAGTGGCAAAAACTAATCCTTGTTCACTGGGGCTGATAGAGTGGTATAGGTATTGCTTGGGCTGGGCGTAGAAGCTCATTGGTTTATAGACAAGATTTTCCAAGTTTTAATACCAGTGTAGGCATTCTTGAACTTTTTTTGAACGTAGAGCATGTATAGGTGAAACTCAGATCTAGGAAATCAGCCACGGTAGGGTGAGTGCTGACAGAGAGAGGCAAGTGTTCTAAAGCAAGTGGTACCAGTTACATCAGTAGGGGAAACATGAGATTTTTTTTCTTTTATAGAGGTTCTGACTAAAGTTTAGGAGGACATTATGAGATTTGAGAATGGTTTAGATTTTATCATTATAAAAATAATTTTGTCTCACTCAGACTTATAGTCATAAGGATCTTAGAACAGAGGATGAAATTAAAAGTAAAATTAAAGAATCTGGAGCTGAATATTTACAGCATTTTTGTTGTGTATAATTGTCCTTTGTTTGGGGAACATGTTTTTTTGTTTTATATCATGTGTTTGTCTGTTACATGAATTTGTGTCTTTCACACATTTAACATGGCAGAATAAAAGAGTGGGAAAGGTCACCCCTTTTTTTTTCTTGATTCTGACTGAACTCATATTCTACAATAATGAAATGGTCTCAATATAATGCCAAATTGGTGGATGGAGGGAAGCAGAATTTAAATACTAAGCACCAATACATGATTCTTTTTTCTTTTTCCAATACATGATTCTTAACTTTGAGAAATTAAGTGTGAAGAGAGGAGCTATGGAAACAATTAAGATGGGATAAGTGAGAGGTAGACAGACTTGTATAGATATTAAAAAATAAATCCACCAGGTATGATAGAATCCATGGCAGAGAGGGACTGGGACTCTGTAGTTAGTTGTTACATATATTTATAATTGTTATATCTTCCTGGTGGATTGACCTTTTTATTATTATAAAATGTCCATCTTTATCTCTGGTAACTTTTTTTGGCTTTAAAGTCAATTTGTCTAATGTTAGCATAGTTATTCCAGCTAACTCATGGTTGCTGTTTGCATGGCACGTTTTTCCACCCTTTCACTCTTATCCTTTTATCTCTACCTTTGAATCTAAAGTATGTCTCCTATAGACATTGCATCGTGTTTTTATGTTTTTCATTTTAATTCTAGTCTAAAAAGAATTTCCTTTTGATCAAATTGTCTAATTTGCTCACATTTAATGTTATTATTGATATGGACTTACCTCTGCCTTTTGTTTTTTGTTTTCTAAGTCATGTGTTTTTGACCCTTCTTTTCTCTTTTACTACCACTGTTTGCATTAAGTGCATTTTTCTTGTGTCATATTTTATTTATTTATTTAAAAAATATATTTTATTGATTTTTTTTACAGAGAGGAAGGAAGAGGGATAGAGAGAGAAACATCGATCAGCTGCCTCCTGCACACCCCCTGCTGGGGATGTGCCCACAATGCAGGTATATGCCCTTGACCGGAATCAAACCCGGGACCCTTCAGTCCGCAGGCCGACGCTCTATCCACTGAGCCAAACCCGTTTCGGCTCTTGTGTCATATTTTAATTCCTTTAATTATTCATTAATGATTTTTAAGTTGTGTTCTTAGTGGTTTCTCTATGTCTTACAGTATACAACTTTATCAGAATCAACTTCAGATTTAAACTAACTTAATAAGAGATATGGAAACTTTATGCCTACATTTCTCTATTCCTTTTTTTGTGCTATTACTGTTTTTTATATTATACTCATGTAATTACAATTCAACAATACATTGTTATAATTATGTAATTTTATGCCTTTTAAGGACTCTGAGAGTTTGCTGTATTAACCTTATTTACTCTTTCTGGTTCTTTTAACTTCTTTCTGTAGATTTGAGTTACCATCTGTGTCAGTTTTCACTCACCTCCTTTGTACTCAAACCGACCTTTCTTGTTCCTTACCATGAGATCACCATGTCTTCAGTTCAGTTTGCTCTTCTGAATCCTTGGACAGTCTGTGTATTTGATACCCTTGCTGTTATATCATCATAACAGTAGGGTGACTACCATCCATTGAATTTGTATCTGGAAGTGGGAACTGCATTCTAGTCAATAATCTTCAAGTTCTTGAAAGGAATAAAAAGTGTCAAATTTTTACTTAGTATATGTTGTCACTTTAACTAGATACTCTGAGCAAATAGTAAATAAATATTTAAAAGACATTAAAAATATTTCTCCTTTCTCTCTAGATTCTTGTCTGGTCCTCTATTGAGCTTGTGTTATATATTTTTTAATTGGGAATTTGTTTTCTAAATGCACAGTAATCTCTTAGCAAGCAAGGAACATGTTTTCTTAATTATTGTATTTCCCACTGTGCTAAGCATTGAAATGGTTTGATCAATTCATTGAATTAAAATAGATTGACCTACATTAAGAGCCCAATAAGTGGCATCTAAAATATTCATTTGGGTAAAATATGCCATTACTTTATTGCAAGATTCATGAAATGGCTTGGGCAAACTTGTACTGCTAGATAACAGTGAATTCTGAAGGTCTGTCTCTCTGATCCACATTTGTCCTAGTCCCAGCAGTGGTTAGGTGCCAGCTGCTGGCTGCTCTGCTTAGTTGTATCAGTGGAGGAGGGGCAGTGCTAGACCTTGCACTGCTAAAACTGAATGGTGGCACTCACTCTAGGCAGCTCTAGTTGGTGGTTAGGTTCTTTAGCCTGATCTGGAGAGAGTGGACTGAGAACTACTGAGACTGTTGGGATTTGCTTCTCTGTGTCCTTAGATGGGGTTGTCAGTTTTATGGCCATATCCTTGTCCTACTTCCTACACAGGAACTTGAACCTGTCCTTATTTAAGAATGGAGGAGACTGGGTAAAGGATGGGGCCAGTTGCCAATTACATTGTCTCTCATTTTCATGTTTTCACTAGGTGCATTATTATAGAATTTACTGTTTGAAATGTAAATAAAATGTTTTAACTCTTAATGTGTTTATAAAAGCAAAGCATTCTTATTTAGAGGTAATTTTAAAATGATAAAATGGAATCCTTTATACATCTATTTCAGTTACCATATTCTTTTCTTTAAACACTTGTGTAATTTTAATATGTGTATGTATGTTTATTTAAAGGTATTTGAAGTGGTGGAACGTGTGGAAGAGTTAAGAAGGAAGTGGCCAGTAGCATGGGGGAAGTTAGATGATGGCAGTATCGGTGTGGTGACTCCGTATGCTGATCAAGTGTTTAGGATACGTGCTGAACTTCGAAAAAAGAGATTATCTGATGTTAATGTAGAAAGGGTGCTAAATGTTCAAGGTGAGTATTAATTGAAACAAACTAAGTTATTCAGATTCTTAAATCTTAAAGTGTATGCACATTGGATTTTTAATTCTCAAGATCTCTTTCCTGGACAAGTAATTATGTCTTCATTTCATACCAAGTTCTTTAATGCCAAACTTGGCAATTAAAGGTTGAGCTCATTTATATGTTTACTAGAGACCCAATGCATGAAATTCGTGCACTGGGGGGGAGGGGGGTTGTCCCTCAGCCCAGCATACACCCTCTCCAATCTGGGACCCCTCGGGGGATGTCAGACTGCTGGTTTAGGCCTGATCTGGGACTGCTGGTTCCTAACCACTCACCTGCCTGCCTGCTTGATTGCCCCTAACCACTTCTGCTTGCCAGCCTGATTGTCCCCTAACCACTCCCCTGCTGGCCTGATCACCTTCAACTGCCCTCCCCTGCCGGCCCGGTCACCCCCAACTGCCTTCCCCTGCCTGCCCAGTCGCCCCCAACTGCCCTCCCCTGCTGGCCTGGTCACCCCTAACTGAACTTCCCTGCTGGCCTGGTCCCTCTCAACTGCCCTCCCCTGCAGGCCTGATCACCCCTTCTGCTAGCCTAGTTGCCCCCAACTGTCCCCCTCTGCCAGCCTGGTCACCCCAACTGCCCCCCCCCGACAGCCTGGTTGCTCCTCACAGCCCCCCCACTAGCCTGGTCGCCCCATGTAGCCTGCTGTTCAGTCGTTTGGTCATCCCTCACTAACCCCCCTGCCGGCCTGGTTGTAGGCAGCCATCTTGTGAGGGCGTGAGGGTTAATTTGTATATTACCTATTTATTATATAGGATTAGATTTTTATATCTAAATAAAAGAAGCATGAACAAATTAACTTTTTCTATGACTATAATTGTATAAATTACACATACTATCTATAGCATACAATGCCTACTGTTATACTCTGAGGACTAATTTGTTCATAAAGATTTTTACAAATTTGTACCTGTCAAGCAAGTTATGCTTAAATGCATTTTTAAAGGCACAGCTTGTTTTCCATCTACAGACTTTCCTAAGTGAATGGCTACCAGCAACTAGTTGCTATAAAATTTGTGCTTTTAAATGTATGAAACAATACTATGATGTAAATGCTAAAAAAGCCCAGTACAATCTCAGGTTTCATGGTAATATACAATAGTAAGAATAATATAATTTCTAAATCATGGGGAAAATAACTCCCTAGTACCAGGTGTTGCCCAGATCACACAGAATTTGGGTGCATTTTAGAAAGATAGTACTAGTAAACTAGGAAGTACCCAACGGAGACCTAGTTATAGAAACTGCCACATGGGAGTTAGGAATGGTTGAAAGAAGTAGGATTGTTTGGCCTACAGAAGAAAAGACTAAGCTGAAAACTGTGTTAAAATATTTGGAGGTCTGTCATAGAATGAGGGAATGTAAGTGTTACTATAAGAAAGAGCATTAGAAATTTATTGTATAAACTATACTCAATAAGGCTTCCTTATGGAATCAGCAAGAGGTTAGATGACCCTGCTTTAATGAAAGTTCCTTGTATTGAGTGGGACTTTGGAATCACTAAGGCTGGTTCCAGCAATAATAAAATTTTAAAAAATTTGCCATTTTACCATTTTTATGTGTTCATTCCACTTCCCTTTTCCTCCCAGTCCCTGGCAACCACCATCATACTTTCTGTCTATGAATTTGACTGGTACCTCATTTGAGTGCAGTAATACACTATTTGTTCTTTTATGACTGGCTTATTTCATTTAGCATAATGTCTTCAAGGTTCATCAGGTTGTAGCATGTGTCAGAATTTCTTTCCTTTTTAGGCTGAATAATATTTTATTATATGTATATACACATTTTGTTTATGTGTTCATTTGTTGATGGATACTTAGGTTGCTTTCACCTTTGGGCTGTTTTGAATAGTGCTACTGTGAACATGGCTATACAAATATCTGTGTGAGTCCTTGCTTTCAATTCTTTTGGATTGATTCCCAGAAGTGGAATTGCAGGATCATGTTAATTCTATGTTTAATTTTTTGAGGAACCACCATACTATTTTCCATAGTGTTTTATATACCATTTTACATTCTCGCCTGCAGTGCATGAGTTCCAGTTACTCCACATCCTTGCCAATACCTGTAATTAGCAATAAAATTAAAAAAGACAAAAAAGAAATGCTTTTATTTTATCAGTGCTTCAGAATAACAGTCTTAAGTCTTTTTTATTTATTTTTAATAGGAAAGCAATTCAGAGTTTTGTTTCTTAGCACAGTACGGACAAGGCATACTTGTAAACATAAACAGACACCAATTAAAAAGAAAGAACAACTGCTGGAAGATTCCACAGAGGACTTAGATTATGGTTTTTTATCTAACTACAAACTTCTCAACACTGCCATCACAAGAGCACAGTCCCTGGTTGCTGTGGTGGGTGATCCCATTGCTCTGTGCTCCATTGGAAGATGCAGGTAATTATGTGTTACTGATTTGAGACATTAAAGGGGGAAATGTAGAGTAATTTGTATACCTATGTGTACATTTATTTATATGATCTCTTGGCTAATTAAAATCAAGTTTAACTTTACCTGATAAACAAGGAACACAAAAATATATTGCTTTGAGTCTATTTTATACATAATTGTGTATTTATTCATTCAGTCATCAGTCAGCATTTCTCCAGTGCTTACTATGTTTCTCCAATGCTTACTATATTTCTCCAGTGCTTACTATGTTCTAAACACTCTTCTAGCCACTGAAGACAGGTCAGTGAATGAAATAGACAAAAATCTCTGCTTTTGAGGGGCTTATATATTATTGGGGAGGAAAAGAAGACTGACAATAAACAATATAAGATAGTGTCGTATTTTACGTGGTAAGTTCAATGGAAGAGAACTAGCACATTAATGGGAATTAGGAATGACGGGTTGGGTGGTGTGGGCTGGCTTGTGATTGTCACAGTATGGTCAGAGGAGGCCTCACTGAGAAGCTGACACTGATGGTGAGGGAGTGTGCTGTGCATACCTGGTGTAAAAGTGATCCAGGAAGAGGGAACAGCTAATGCAAGGATCCCGAGGGGGTGTTTTTTGAGTGTGTCTCTTTGATGGAAATGACATTTTATATCGAAACTGTGTTTTTTCCCTTCATTATTGTTTCAGCTCATTTTTGATGAATTTCCTTCTCCACTCATTTTTCTCTCAAGGCTTCCTAATATAAATAATTTTTCCTGCCTGATTAAGAAAATCAGGTGGTTAGAAGTTGTTTGTTACTTGTCTTTGGATAGCATTGTTGATATTCCTTAGATTGTAATCATAGTAACTATTTCTAAAGTGCTGTTAAAATGTTAACATAAACAAAAAATTTCTCTATACACTTTTGATTTATACCAGTTAACAGGGATTTTAACTTCATGAAGCCAGCAATATAAGACTTGGCCTTTGCACTATTTAAAAACTATGTTAACATTAACAAAAACCCATTAGAATAGAAATTTATAACATTCTTTTATGAAAAAAATATGCTAGGGATTACTTAAAATTTTTTAAGTATTGTAGTACCTGTCAAAATGAGTTCAGAATAGTAGAAAGAGATATAGACCGTTCCAAATATGCCTTTTTGATATGTTAGGATTAAAGTAGGAAGCAGCCCTCTTTAAGCTAGGCTTTCTGTTGCAATATAGATATGGCAATATTTTATTGTCTTTTTTCCTCTTTCAACAGCAAAAGAGCATTCTATGGAAAGGGTAACCATTTAAGACCATTAAGAATAAGCTGCAAATATTAGAGGTTAGGACTCCAAAAGAATTTAATATTCTTTATAGGGAAAACCATCAAGAGGAGCTTTAGTTTATGGTTACATTATGAAAAATAACCTTTTATAACTTGAATGGCCCTAGCTGGTTTGACTCAGCGGATAGAGCATCAGCCTGCAGACCAAAGTGTCCTGGGTTTGATTCCAGTCAAGGGCATGTACCTTGGTTGCAGGCTCTTCCTCTGGTCAGGGCTTGTTTCTCACATCGATGTTTCTCTCTGTCTTTACCTTTCTCTTCCACTTTCCCTAAAAATCAATGGAAAAATATACTCAGGTGAGGATTAACAACAACAAAAAACACACAACTTGAATAGTTTATGAATGTATAGCTCAACAATTCTATAAAATATTTTTAATTTCTTATTTAAAATATAGATTTTCATTCATTTTTAGCTGGTAATGACAAAGAATTGGGGAAGGGAATATATTAATTTCAAGTTACAAATGAATAAAATTAAGCATATTAATTTGGCCTCCCTCCTGAGAATTTTACTTTAGTTACTTTACTGTTTATTGAAAGTGTATGTGGGTAGAATATTGCTGTGATATTTTATCATTTTTCTTCTGTTTACCATTTGATAAATGTGAAAATACATAGTTTGATTCGAATTTAATAGATTAAAACACATGTGTAAAATGGGATGGCATGTATTAAAACTAACTAAAAACTGTTGGGTGAATGAATAGGTAAAATAATAGTGTTGAGCTGGATGAGTTTTGGATTCTCCTTATAAATAATCCCAAACATTTACTAACCCGAACACTTTTTAAAAATCTTTACCCCTTCCTATAGAGTACCGTGAATTGCATGAGATCAGCATTTTCACCCCATCTCTAATATAAACCACTAGAGGCCCAATGCACGAAGATTTGTGCAAGAATGGGCCCTCCTTCCCCTGGCTGCCGGCACGCTCCGGCCTGGAGCCGCCTTTCCGCCTTCCTGCCTTCCCGCCTTCCCATGCTGCCCAGAGGCCTGGAGCTGCTGGGGTGGTGCGGAATGCCTGCATCCCGCCCCACCTCCGGCTTCTCAGCACCTGCATATGCAAATTAACCCATCATCTTTGTTGGCTAATTTGCATACTCACTCCTGATTGGCTGGTGGGTGCAGCGAAGATATGGTCAATTTACATCTTTCTCTTTTATTAGTGTAGATTACTTTCTCAGAGCAAATGGGTGAATGATTCTGAGGCCATGCTGTCAGATTTATCCAGGGCTAATTTTTAACTTGAAGCCAGTTCTACTGGTTGCTTACTTCTTACTGCTGAGCTGGGGTATGCGAGAGACTACAAATTAATTTGTAAGCTAAGCAAAACATTTTCAGAGAAGTAAATATATTGTGTAAGGAGAAAAAAGTCATGTGACCAATGACTAAATGGGAATGTTGATTATCTGCTATTTGGACTGTTTTAATCATGGCTGTAATCCAAGAGCTGATGGTTGAGGACTATGGATATTTATGCTTTAATCTTTCTGAATTTGTTAGAAATTTAATTTCACAATACAAGTAAATCTAGAGATCATAATGTGATTCTTAGGTACTATAAAAATAGAGGTGTACATTTTTTTTATTTGAGTTAATTATAAACACCTCCTCACCTCCACTCTCTCGCCCATTTGATATTTAAAAAAACACTAATATGATATTTCCAAATAGTGATCAAGTTTTCAAGGAATAATTTCTGTGTATATACTATCACTTTAGAATGCAACTGACTCTATAATCTTTTTTGTTGTATTTTTATTATGTATTTAAGAAATAATATTTTTGTTGATTTCAGAGAGGAAAAGAGAGGGAGAGAGAGATAGAAACATCAATGATGAGAGAGAATCACTGATGGGCTGCCTCCTGCATGCACCCCACTGGGATTGAGCCTGCAACCTGGGCATGTGCCCTTGACCGGAATCGAACCTGGGACTTTAGTCCGCAGGCTGATACTCTATCCACTGAGCCAATAGGGCTTTTGCTGTACTTTTAAATATAATTTTCCTATTAACTCGGAATGAATGTAGTGAACTCCCCTCTCCTCCACTTGCGAAACCAACAGTTATTAATATAGTAGCTGCTGTTTATTGATAGCTTTTTCCCTATGCCAGGTGCTAGGTTAAGTGTTTTGTACACTTTGCCATGTTCAGTCACCCCAACAACCCTGCAATGTGGGTATTTTATTTGCATTTTAAATGGGCTGCCTGATTCAGAGAGTTGAAATTACTGCCAGGGTCACATGGCTATTAAGTGGTTCATTCCCACAGATGTCAGATTGACTTGAAAACCCAAGCTCTCCTCACTGGGTTACCTGCCTTTCCCAGGAAGTGATGAATCTGTAAATGGGGAGAGGCAAGGAGTGGAGTCATACATGTCTCCAAACCAATATGGTTGGGGAAGGTCTTCCATTTAGCTGAGTTTCTTCATTTGCAAGTTCCATTTACTCGGTGAGATATAAATGTATACTCGTATGTGTAGAGGTGTGTGTATATGTGTCTGCATACACAAACACACACTCTGTCACCTAAGGACATCAAGTGATTTTTTAATGTTTTATCAGTGATCCTAGAAGCATAAGAAATAAAACCAAATTTTGCGTCCATGTAGTGATTAAAACTAATGTTCTGTCCTTTGAAATACTTAAAAGTGTAGAGACACACTTGAAAAAAATGTTAACATAAAAAATGTTCACATTTTAGGGAGGGCCTAAGACTTGGTGAAGCCTTAGTGGTGAATTCTTATTCTCATTTTAAATGTAGATGAAACTCTCAAGTGATCTTTCAGTTAAGTGTTCAGAAATGTCTTATGATGCCATGCATAGTGCTTCATTAAAGTATTAAGGAATTCAAGGTCAGTGCGAATAGTCTTGAGCCTTTACAAAGAGAGAAAAAATGAAAAATTTTAGCTTTAAAACAAATAATTTTTAAAGGAATAAAAATATTTTTTCTGAAAAGTTTAAAAGTGAGAAGTCTTTTCAATAATAAAATATAGTACTGTTGATAATAAAGTATTTAAATAATAAAAAGTTTATTAATAATACTGTTGGTGCCCTGTTTCACACATGAAGAATCTGAGGTACAAAGAGAAGTTAAGTAATTTGTCTGAAGTCACACAGCTACTGAATGAATGACAGCCATCCTGAATCCAAGCAGTCTCTTTCTGGAATCCAGGTTCTTGACCATTTTGCTATATCAATGGGACAATTAAAATAGAAGTGAGATTTCAAATGGAAATTTCAGGTTACTTTCAGAACTAGTTTAACTTTATTAACTTACAGTGTATAGTATTACTTCTGAATTGGAGACCTTTAGTGTAAAGGCTGCTACTTTGAGATTCCTCAGTTTTTGCAGACAAAGACTGTCAGGGAGCTACTAGCTTCTTGTTGAGTCTGAGGTGGTTTGAAGGGGACTTCAACTCCTGTTCCTTGCATGTGAGGTCATTGAGGGCAGTATAGGAAGAAGGTATGGAGTTTAAAAAGGTAGCTTGAAAATAGAGCGAAGTTCTAGTATTTTGGCCAAGTAAGCTGAAAATGAAAATATATTATAAGAAATTGATATTAACAACTGAGCTAGAGTAAAAGCCAATCCATTCTCTCCTTGTTGTTTTAGTGTGTCTTAAGGTTTCATACAAATATGAAATTACACTCTATAAAAGTGATACTTTATCAATTAGACCAAAAAACTTACTTTTGAATACAGCATCTAGTAGAATTGTGTTGATAAATGTTCATACAGTTGAATATTGTGGCTTTTTAAATCAAAAGGGTGGGAAAGTTTATGGATTTTAGATCCTGAGTGCTAATTAAAGGTAGTCCTTCCTTAGCTATTAGACTATGAGAAAAAAATCTTGATTCCTTCAGAAGAGTGCTTAAGAATAAAAATAAAGAGCAGATTTTAGTGTGTGTTTCTTTTTTTTTTTAATATATATTTTATTGATTTTTTACAGAGGAAGGGAGAGGGATAGAGAGTTAGAAACATCAATGAGAGAGAAACATCGATCAGGTGCCTCCTGCACACTCCTCACTGGGGATGTGCTGGCAACCAAAGTACATGCCCCTGACCAGAACCGAACTCAGGACTCTTGAGTCCGCAGGCCGACGCTCTATCCACTGAGCCAAACCAGCCAGGGCACTGTGTGTTTCTTAACAACACACACTTCCTATAACTGAATGACTAAATTGTTAGCCTTTATGACTTATTGTCAGGAATACATAATAATATTTTGTAGCATTTTTTACCTTCCCTGTTGTTGGCATTTGGGCCTGAAATTTTTTCAGGACCCATCTTTTAAACTCACCTTTAAGAAATTAGAAAAGATGGTAGAAGACATAGGTGAGAGAAACATACTTTGAAATCAAACCACAAAGTTTTATGAATATATTAATAACATAATTTTCATTCATATGCTAACTTTTATAATAAAAACCTTTTCACTTAGGCTTCTTGAAGCCATCTTGATTACCTGCTATCCACATGGACACAAGGATAACAACTTGGGAATCCATTTCACATATCTTTTATAGATAATAAAACATTATTTGAACCTCATATTAAAGATAGGCATGCATATTTATAATAGTCATTTAAAATTTTTAAACATTTTATATGTTGTCTTTTATAATCTTTTTAATATTTTATTTACATTGGAGATCAATTTTCACACCTTTAGGAGCAACAATATACAGCTGCAACAAGTTTTGAATGTATTTTTCTCCTTTAATATTTATTAATGTGATTAGGAAATGAATAATCAGTATTAAAATTAGTATTCCAACTTCCTGTATTTTTCATAATTAATTTAACTCAGTGTAGTCAATATGAAAACTTGTGCTTGTGACAAGCATTTGTTAAGTAAGAGAAAAATATAGGAATAGCTAGTTATTTCTTAAGAATCCTCATGAGGGGTTTATTTACTTTGTGTATCAGATTTATGTCCTGAGTTGGCTTTTCTTTGTTACCCAGCACCAGGCTACTTTGGCTCCATAATTCAAACTACTTTAATTTGCGTGTGCATGTGTATGTGTGTGATACATATGTGTATGTGTATATAATGTATCTGTGTACATACATGTATATATAAGTATGCCTAGAAGTATAAATCTTCTATAAAATGAGTTAATCTGTTTTGAAATCCTTTTTTATTATGTGGATAACAAAAACCATCATTCTAGGTCCATGTAGATAGTTGAGCATTGGCCATGTTACTTGGGATGGATCAGCCAGGATTAATTGAGAGCATATTTTGTATGTTCCACAGTACTAGACATGGTTCTCATTTTAGAATCAACCTCTGAAGTTTTGTGATTTAGTGGGAAGATTATATCTGAATCATAGATGAATATCGAACCTGAGGAGTTTGGGTGGGGGAAGGAAATTTGAAATGATCTTCAGTAGCTTATGTTTATTTCTGTGCTCTCATCCACTGAAATTGTAAACTGATCTTCTAAATCTTTTCTGTAGGAAATTTTGGGAGCGGTTTATTGCCCTGTGTCATGAAAATAATAGCCTACACGGAATCACTTTTGAACAGATCAAAGCTCAACTAGAGGCTTTAGAATTAAAGAAGACATATGTGTTGAATCCACTGGCACCCGAATTTATCCCCCGGGCTCTAAGACTGCAGCATTCAGGAAGTGCCAACAAGCTGCAGCAATCACCTCCCAAGGTAAAGCCTGTTAGTGAAATTGAAGAAGCTAAAGGGAGAGAAGAGCGCAGAGGTGTCTAAGGTTTATTGAGCTGTTAGTTACTTGAAGTATTCAGCAGGCAGTTTCTGAAAGGAAGTTGTCTAGTGTGGAAATACAGTGTGGTGTTTAGCCATGGTTAATGTCATGATCATCCTCAAGAAGTTTTCAATTACCTGATTTCTTCTTGTGTTCTTCGAATAATATAATCTCCTAGTCCTCTCTACTGATAGACTTATTTTAGCAAGATGTGAATAAAACAAAGCCAATTTAAAAGACTAGACTAGCACAGTTATTAAAAACATATTTTTATAAGGAATAACATTATAACAATGTCTGTGTGAAGAAAATAGGTCTAATCCTTTCTTGATTAAGTAAGCCTAGAAGTACAAATCTTCTATAAAATGACTTCTCTGTTTTGAAATCCTTATTTATTATGTGGATAACAAAAACCATCATTCTAGGTCCATGTGGATAGTTGAGCATTGGCCATGTTACTTGCGATTGATCAGCCAAAATCAATTGAGAGCATACTTTGTATGTTCCACAATACTAAACATGTTCATTTCAATACCAGTTCATTTCAATTGGTATTTGCCACAGTGAGAAAATTTGGCCAACTTGAAGGTTTAGTTGATTTTGACCTATATTTGTTGTATAAGAAGTAATCCAGTCAGAGGAAGTGGAGGTGGGAAAGTCAACGCCATTGCTACTTTTGAACCATAGTTATTTTGGGCAGAGACAGCTGGTTCATTTACTAGACTGCCTGAAAAAAAAATTCACTTATCTAGAACAGAAAGTTGTGAGAATGATATGTTTAGTATTTGTTCCAGTGTTTTGGTGTATTTATAGGTATCAGCATGGTATTAAATTTAATAGAGTATGTCAGTTTTGGGCTTCACTTAAAAAGCATAAAACCTAATGTGTAAGCAATAATTAATGGTTTATTATCTGCAAAGTTTTTTAGCTAAATAGCTAGTAAGCTGAAACTAGAGCTACTTTCTATGTTAATATACTGTTGTATATTCTTAGTTTAATAAAAGTGAATCTAATCCTATATAATAAAAACCTAATATGCTAAGTGTCTGGTCCACCGATCACCTGTTCAACCAATCAAAGCATAATATGTTAATGATATACTAAGGCCGCTCAACCACTCACTATGATGTGCACTGACCACCAGGGGGAAGACGCTCTGACTGGTAGGTTAGCTTGCTGTTGGAGTCTGGCCAATCGGGATTGAGAGAGATGGGCCAGACACGCCCTGGAGCCTCCTGCGGTTGCTCCCCAGCTGGCCAACCTCTCGCATCTCTCCCTGGCCCTGATTGTGCACCGGTGGGGTCCCTCAGCCTGGCCTGCGCCCTCTTGCAATCTGAGAACCCTTGGGGAATGTCAGAGAGCCGGTTTCTGCCCAATCCTGCAGGTCAGGCCCAGGGACCCCACTGGTGCATGAATTCGTGCACCCGACCTCTAGTGTACAATAATGTGTTAGTGACTTGGGGTTACTCAGGGATTAAGAGTTTTACTTAAATGAACCTTCTAGATTTCTAAAGCTTAAGCTATTAATAAATTATACTTTTTAAAATCTAACAGTTAAGTTTCTTCTATGTGCCAGGCATTATGGTAGGTGCTAGAGAAGTAGAGATAAGCAAATTAGCCTCCAGGGGCAGATGTTGGAGGGTAATGGCCAGATCTTGTTTAGGGGTCTACTGAGTGGGTAGAGGTAGTGGAAGATTGGGGAGACATGTCAAAAACTAGAATATGTGCTCCATTAGGGCAAAGATTTTTGCCTATATTAGTTACTGCTCTAGCCTCTGTGCCTAGTACAACATCTGGCTCATCTTAGATGCTTTGAAGTATTTTTTAGATGAGTGTGTGAAGCTCAGGAGTGTTTATGCAAGAGGCTTTAGCTTCGGGTATGTGAGGAGTAGGGACCCCAGGTAGAAACGTTTACATTTTATTTTTATTTAAAATGTTGCAAAGTCATTATACCCTTTGCATATTCTTAAGTACATGTTTTTGTTTAAATATGTTTTTATTGATTTTAGAGAGAGGAAGAGAGAGTGATAGAGACATAGAAACATCGATGAGAAACACATCCATTCATTGGCTGCCTCCTGCACGCTCCCTACTGGGGATTGAGCCCGAAACCCAGCAAACGGGGCATGTGCTCTGACCAGAAATCGAACCAGTGACCTCTTGGTTCATAGGTCAGTGCTTAACCACTGAGCCAAACCACTGGGCTGGTTTTATTTTAAAGGTGAAGAAAATATATGTTGAATCCACTTACTCTTCCAAAACCACAAACTCCCTGAAGTTTGAGCACATAGCGGGTGCTCAGTAAGTATCTGATAAGTGAATAATGGGTATGATGCAGCCCGTAGTGTGGCTTTTTTCTTTCAATGAGAAAACTGTGTAATTAAAGTCCAAAGCAGCAACCTCCCCAATTTTAAAAACTTTTTAGTGAATCTTCACTGAACTAGTTGATAGCATCTGTTATTTTTATGTCAATAGCACATAAAAATATCTACCTGGTTATTGTAAATTATTATTTATGTCATATGCAATAATCAGTAGTATAAATAACTGAGGTATTATGAACAAAAGGTTGTTGCTATCACCTTACCTCCTTCCTCTCCCTGTATTTTCTTTTATTTCCATGACATTGTTTTGAGGTTTGAATTTGTACTGGTGTCCCTTTTTATTTAATTTCTATTGTAGAAAATTTCAAATATTTACTTAAGTAGAGAGAATAGTATAACAAATTCCTTATCATCCAACTTCATTAATTATTAACTTCATCTTGTTTTATCTACCTTCCACCTCCTCCACTCTACCACCATCACAAACACCCACTAGAAAATTTTAAAACAAATCCTAGATTTTATGTGCTGGAGTCTTTTGGTAAAGGAAAACTTATTTCACTGTTAGAAAAAGGTGCTATTTCTGAAAACATGATACTAAGCCATACGATTCCCCCTAGGTTTCCTTAATGTTTAACTGTCAACACAATTCAGGGCATAAGAAATATTAAAAATTAATATTGTCAATGTTAGACTAAGTTTTAAAATCCCAATAAGATTTCATATAGATAAAATCATCAGAAGGCTGGATCATGGTGAAAAATGTTCCAGGAATTGCTACCTCAGGGCTGTGTTTGTCAACAAAACATACCTCTTGCTGCTTAGCAAATAATTTTATTCTCCTCACTAAGATATCAGTTCTGTGATAAGGGTTAGCAAAGGTACAAAATGTTAGGGGATCCAGGAGTGAGTAATCTAGACAATCCTCATTGCCTCACTCCCTCCAGGCATTTATAACAATGTCTGTCTCATGGGCACCTGCAGAATTAGCAGGGAGAAAACCAATATTCCTGTCTTCGTTCTGCTTCCTCCTAGGGCACTTGCTGGGAGCAAAGTTTGAAGCTTTGATAAAATCGAACAGATTCATACACTATAAAAACTATTCAGAGGCTAGATGGTGAAAAACCACTCACAAACTAAAACCTATAAAATAGTGCTTTGGTCTTTTCAAAGGATCCATTTCTGAATGTTATCTATTCTCCAGTTCTCACATGTGACCCCTGCATCTCAGAGCCTCTGTCTCTTAGAATCTCTCTGGCTTCCCCTTCCACCATATCTTTCCTTTCCTTCTTCTGCATCTTCTGACCCCAGCTGGAGAAATTGCTCTGCTTTTAGGGTTCATGTTAATAGATTATGTGAACAGATACTCCAGGATAATCTTATATTAAGTCCATAACTTTAATTATACCTGCAAAGTCTCTTTTGCCACATAACCTGACATATTCAGGGGTTCTAGGTATTAGGGTGTAGACTTCTTTGGGGGGCCATTCTGCCTCCCACCCTGCCTAAATCACTATGTTTTCTTCACATACTACACAGTTGCCCCGATTGATGGGTCCTTAGAGACTAAGAAATCTAAATGGCTTGTTATCCTCTTAGAACTATCTTATCTTCTATGTCCTTGGCTCTCAACTCTTGTTTCCTCTGTCAGTGCCTGTGCCCCTGACTGCTCTTGTTGTCACTTCTAATTACTCTGCTTCTGATCTTCCCACCTTCTCTGCCAGCTCTGCTGCCTACCAGCTTCTCCTTTTCACTTTTCCTCCTTTCTCCTGCCTGCTTTTGTCATCATTTCTCTGTTCCTCAGAAGTTTGTTTTTTATAGCTAGTGCCCATTACTGTAAAGATTCTCTTCTGACTAATGGACCAAATATGATTCTATTTTGACTTTTTTTTTTTACTTTTTAAAGTTAGAACTTAGCTGTCCTTTCACATTTATAACTAACCAACTGACCTTTGATGTTTAGTACTGATCTGAATATTTAATGTTGCTGACAGAGATAAGTGAAGCATCACTGTACTTTTGCTCTAGTCAAGAATGGATTTTTCTTCTTGCTATAGACATTATCCCCCCTTTAGTTGTCAGATGTAAGGTACAAATGTCAATTTGTACATGTCTAAGGGTAAATTGTATAATGTGCTACTTGTGTTTTATAAAGGCTTTATGTATTACATTTAGCCATTGGAAACAGAAATTTTTTTAGCCAAGTCCACAAATTCAGAACCATTGTCTCTTCAAATACTGTTTCTGCCCCAAAGTCATCATTTTTAACAGTAGGCTAGTATACCATTATCCTGAATCTGCCATTGCTTACTTAGTAAATCCTTCATTGATGGACATTTAGGTTGTTAACATATCATCCCATGTATAAATAATGCTGTGATGAACACCTGTGCCAAATTCATTATTATTTCATTTGGAGACATCCCTGGAAGTGCAATTACTGGGTTAAAGTGTATGTACATTTTGGATGCTTTTAATAGGTATTGCCAAATTGCTTTCTGGAAAATTTGTGTATTCTCATAAGTACATTATGACAGTGTGTTTTTCTGTGTTTTTTTTCCCCAGTAAATTTTACACTTTAAGATGCCATGGATCATACTCAAATTATTGTAAATCCCAAACTATAGTTACACTCATGTTATAGTGTGTTTTTTAAAATATATTTTTATTGATTTCAGAGAGGAAGGGAGAGGGAGAGAGATAGAAACATCAGTGATGAGAGAGAGTCATTGATAGGCTGCCTCCTGCACGCCCCCTATTGGGGATTGATCCCACAACCCAGGCATGTGCTCTTGACTGGAATCAAACCCGGGACCCTTCAATCCGCAGGCTGAAACTATCCACTGAGCCAAACCAGCTAGGGCCATGTTATTGTTTTAAAGGTTCTCATCCTCAAGAATAGAAGACTAATATTTTCCCCTTGAAATACAACTTTTACATTTTGTTATTTATTTCATGGAAAATTTACAGAGAAACTGCAAAGGAATTGAATTTAGGTTTCAGTCATATTGGTTGCATATTTCTTTTTATAAAAAACTAGGGGCCCAGTGCATGAATTCATTCACCTTGAAAGGAACTGTGGGCACGAGGCTGTGGTGGGCACAGGGGTAAGTCTCGGCCCATCCTTCATGCCCCTGCCTGGCCCCTCCTGCTGCTGCCCCCCAGTCCCCTCTCTGTCAGCAGCCCTGCTCCCATCACCACTGCTCCCACGCACTAGCCCCGCTTGCATCCACTGACAGTGCGGAGTGATTGGGGTGGCGCCAGCAGCAGGTGTGAGTAGGGCTGCCACTGTCAGAGGGTGCGAGCAGCAGCTGCTGCTCCAGTCACCCCTCAAGAACAGGGAGAGGTGGAGAAGCCCTCAGGGGTGATCAGGGCCGGCAGCTGCTGCTCGCACCCGCTGATGGCTCCCAGCATTCGGGACCGTCACTGGGCTCCGGCAGTGGGTGTGAGCGGCGGCGGCTGCAGGTGTGAGCGGGGCCAGCACTGGCAGTGGATGTGAGCGGTGGCTCCAGCACCAGCAGCGGGCTGGCACCGGCAGCAGGTGCAAACGCCAGGCAGGACTGTGTAACATGGGAGAAAAGAATTTTCAGTAGCCACCAGAGGCTTGCCCTGATGACAGAGAACGGCGCCCTGCCTTGGTCTGGCACCCCCACTCACCTGCTCCACCATCCCACTGCAGCCGACACCGGCCATGCTCCACGTGCGCCCCCTGGTGGTCAGCGCACGTCATAGTGACCAGTTGTTCGGTTGTTCCGCCATTCAGTCTATTTGCATATTAGGGTTTTATATATATAGGTTATTATGAAAAAAGAATTTTAGATATCCTTAACTGGAAGCTGAGAACATGTAACACCATGACTTTAATATTTATAAAAAAAGTTCAGAACAGTCTAATGGTTATTAATTACGAGCTTGTAGTCTTTACATTTTAATTGTTGCTGCATACATGTGATTTGCATAGGAGTAGGAACTGGTATTGTTCTCTAATATTAAATGTGTTTGTTTTTTTTTTCTGTAAAGGGGAAAAGCCTCCATCATACCCAGAATGATCATTTCCAGAATGATGGAATTGGTAAGTGGAAACATTAGCCCTATGAAAACTCACTTTTATGATATGATATTTACCACAGATTTCATCATTTGAAAGAGAAAGGTGGGAAGAGGGAAACACACACACACACACACAGACACTTTGGAACTCATTTAACTCTTCTATTCATATGTCATTTCTTTCTTCTTTTTTAATCCTCACCCGAGGAAATATTTTTGAGAGAGAAATGTTTTTAGAGAGAGAAACATCAGTGTGAGAGAGAAATATTGATCACTTGTCTCCTGTACACATCCCCACCAATGATCAAACTCACAACCCAGATATGTGCCCTTAACTTTTAGTGTACGGGGTGACACTCCAACCAACTGAGCCACCTGGCCAGGACTCATGTGTCATTTCTTACAAGGGGTAATTTTGTAGGTAATCAAAGTACATATCCAGAAACAGGAAAAAACATTTAAGCCTTCTATGTAACCTAAGTTTTTGGAACATATTTATATCCTACAAATTTAGGGTCATACAAAATTCAAGATAAAGTTTCTATCAGTTATTTAAAACGTTGCAGAATTATGCTTTAAAATAATAATTGTTTATCCTTCATTTGGTATGTAGCTTTATTAAAATTGCAAGTCAAAACTTTATTCTGAAGACTTGTATATATTTTCCTAGTCGTGGAGAATGTTTATTGAGAGTGTAGGTGTGCGCATGGTTTTCTCTCTTGAAGGGCACATCTCCAGTCTCAGAAGACATTTAAAAATATGCTAGTTTATAAAAGAAATACTTTGCATATCTCAAGCTAATTTTAGGGAACATTTAAAAATGGTTATGTTATGGTTTTTTAATATGCATTACTTTTCCACACTAATAATTCTTTGATTATAAGATATCTCGTAGCAAACTTGGGAAATATATTTTGCTGTTGGATGATTTAAGTTATTTTTGTCTAGGTGAATATGTACAGCTAGTGAATATACCCTTTCTCTATTTTTTTTTTTTTTTTCAGTTCAACCCAATCCTTCCGTTCTTATTGGCAATCCTATTAGAGCATATACTCCTCCACCCCCTCTTGGACCTCATCCAAATTTGGGAAAATCTCCAAGCCCTGTCCAGAGAATAGATCCTCACACTGGGACAAGTATTCTTTATGTACCTGCTGTCTATGGAGGGAATGTAGTTATGTCGGTGCCTTTACCTGTAAGTGGATGTTTGAGATACTTTCTATTGAATAAAATAAAATAGGCTTCACTAAAGTAGTGACTGTCCCATATAGTGTCTTACCAACCTCTTTTTATAAAAACTTTTCAATGCCTGTAAGTTTCTTTTAAAGCAGTTCTTATCTTTAACCTTCTAATTTTGAAATAACCGAAGAAATGTGAATTTTTGCTTATTAGATTATCAGTGGCTATGAAGAAATCTGTAAATTGGCTATTTTGATTGAGAAGCCTTTGTATTCTTTTAAAATATTTTTACTGGGAAATTCAGCCAAAAGTTAACAGAGCTAGTAAATTGGTCTCTTGTTTTGTGAAGTGATGTTTTTCTTTTATCTTTTGCATTTTATTCTTGTACTAGAGACCTGGTGCACAAAATTCGTGCATGAGTGGGGTCCCTAAACCTGGCTGGCAGTCAGGGCTGGGCTGATCAGGGCCCGAAGGCCCTGGTGGGGTCGAGAGAGGAGGCAACGGTCGCGTCCACCGCCACCCACCCCTGGTTCCCCACCCCAGCCCGGGGCTGGGGTGGAATCTCCAAGCCCTGGTCAGGGGAGGTTGGTTGTGGGAGTGCATTGACTACCAGGGGGCAGCTCCTGCATTGAGCGTCTTCCCCCTGGTGGTCAGTGTGCATCATAGTGACTGGTCATTCTGGTCATTCGATCTTTATGGTGGCTTAGGCTTTTATATATATAGATAATTCACTAACTCTTCCTAAGAAATACAGTTCTTTGGAGGAAGCAAAGAAGGTTAGATTAGTCTAACTCCTTTGAATCTAAATTTATCTGAGAAATTCCACACCTTATGAAATCTTATTGGTACTTAAACACATTATTAAATCCTTCTTAGACTGTGAACTTTAGAGAGCTTCCATCTTGTGTAAAACCCCATTTTTATTTCCTTTAACATACTGAATATTTTGATAATTTTGTTAATTTGCTGATATACTAATATTTCCAAATTCAAGCATTTTAGCCTAGAAAACCTGTCTTTCATTTAAGGAAAGCGCTGTAATTTCAGGCAGAGGTGATCATTGCCAAGGATCTTTGGCACCCCTGCCCACACCCCCAAAATGGAAAAATGCCAAGCTGCAAACATTTCTCAGCCATATTGATCATGATAGTTCACAATCACAGCAGCCAATGAGAAGAACTGTCAGTAAGAAATATGTAATTCATGCCCACTCCCCACAGATTTTAATTTTAGCTGAGTTATTTCTTCCCAGACAGCCTGGCAACATTATACATCATCTGCTTTAAATAGTAAGTCCCTTAGGATTTATGTTTCATTTTACTAGGTCAAAGAGGCTTTTATTATATAAGATTTCTCAGAGTCTGCATTTAGCAGTTATAATAAAATAATAGGGAGGTAGCTCAGATGTCATTTGTATTTATCTCTTTTATGTTAATATACAGGGATTTTATATATATATATATGCACCTAAAGAAATTTTCTGTTTCTATATTTAAAGGAAGAGCTGAATTAATCAAAAGCATTGATTAAATGAATGACCTTTTAAAATTTTGCCTATATCATAAATGAACATTAAATGATTGGGTTATTCATATAAAGTTAGAATACCTATTTTTTGAGTTGAGACTCCTTAGACTAAATTGTTTCTTAATTTTCTCCCCGGTTCTCTTATTCAGTCTAGTTCTCAGTTTCTTCCTAACCTGTACAGTGATAAATTTTTCCTTACACACTAAAGATTCAGGGAGCCATTTTAGGCTAGTTGAGATATAGCAGTAATTCTATCAATTGTTATCATTAGCATTGACTGTAGTTATTCATTTTGATAAAATTAACATTCTCTGTGTGAGTTTGCTTTTTCCTATAAGCAGTTTGCCTTCCAAAATGTACATAATGAAATTATTTTGTTTTTTGTAATAACCTAGGTACCATGGACAGGATACCAGGGTAGGTTTGCAGTTGATCCTCGAATCATTACACATCAGGCAGCGATGGCCTATAATATGAACCTCTTACAGACGCATGGAAGGGGGTCTCCTCTACCTTATGGCCTTGGGCATCATCCCCCTGTCAGCATAGGGCAGCCACAGAACCCGCATCAGGAGAAGGATCAGCATGAGCAACATCGAAATGGTGAGTTGCTTTGCTGGTCTCATGTTCCTAAACTGATGATATGCCAATCTGTATCAACATAGAAAGTTCCTTTAATAGTATGATTGTTAACTTGTTTATAGGTCATAGACCTCTTTGAGAAAAATCTGACATAAAAACTGTGGGGTTCTCTCTGGAAGATACACAGATATAAAATTTGCATGTAACCTACCAGCTATGATTGGCATTACCAATTTCCTGAAAAAATATTACATTTTAATATTTAAAGTATTTCAAATGGTAGTCATTTAATATTCAGACAGAAAACCCTTATCTGTTAAACATTTTTGTTAGTCCAAGATATTTTTGTTGTATACTAAACATTAACGCTACTGTGGCAATAGTTGATTTAAACTAGTTGTTTCTTATGCAAGTCATAGTCTCTTGCCTCCTAGAATTGTAAATAAAGGAAAATTAGCCACCATATATATATATATATATATATATATATATATGTTGGTGGGTTGTTTTTTTTTTAATCCTCACCTGAGGACATTTATTTAATTGATTTAAGAGAGAGGAAGGGAGAGAGAGAGACATCAGTGTGAGAGAGAAGCATCAATCAGTTGCCTCCCATATATCTTCCAGCTGGGGATCGAACCCGAAATCTGAGTATGTGCCCTGACCAGGAATCAAATCCTTTTCCATGCACATGATGATGCTCCAACTAACAGCCACACCGGCCAGGGCCTACTCTATTTTTTAACATCAGGTTTATTGAGGTATAATTCATATACAGTAAAATTCACTCCTTTAAAATGTTAGATATGCTCTGACAAAATATACAGAGTTGTTAATCAGGACACGGGATATTCACATGACCTCAAACAGTTCCTTCATATCCCTTTGCAGTAAGTCTCCTTACTGCAATCCCCAACCCTGGGCAACCACTAATCTGACTTTTGTCTCTACTTTAGTATATCATAAATAAAGTCATAGGGGAAGTAGTTTTTTTGTGTTTGGCTTTGTTCACTTAGCTTAATGCATTTGAGATTCATTCGTATTACCTGTGTCAATTGTTTGTTCATTTTTACTGTTGATTAATATTCCACTACATGGATGCATCACAGTATTTTTATCTGTTTGTCAATTGATGGACACCCTAGTTATTTCTAATTTTTGGTTCGTAAGCGCTGTGAACATACATGTGCACATGTATTTTCATTTCTCTTGGATAAACACCCAGGAGTGAAATGTTATAAGAAATTGCCATACTATTTTCCAATGTGACTGGACCATTTTTCATTTCTACTAGTAATGTATAAGATTTCTAGTTGCTCCACATTCTTATCAGCACTTGATTGATATTGTCAGTCTTTTTAACTTTACCCTTGCTAGTGGTTATCTGATAGTATCTGGTTGTGGTATTAATTTGCATGTTCCTGATAATTAATGATGTTGAATATCTTTTTATTGGGCTTATTTGACATCTGTATATCTTTAATGAAGCATATATTCTTAATTTTTGCCTGCGTTTTTATTGTTTTGTCTTATTACATCATGAGAATTCTTTATACATTCTGGATACAAATCTTTAATTAAACATATGTTTTGAAATATTTTCTCCCAGGATATGGCTTGCCTTTTTATTTTCATAACAGTCTAAAAATTTTTGCCTAATTCAAGATCACGAAGATCATCTGTTCTTTTCTATAAGTTTCATAGTTTTAATTCTTACATTAGGTTCATTTTGAGTTAATTTTTGTATATGGTATGAGGTAAGAATTGAAAGGGTTTTGTTTTGTTTTTGCATATACTAGTATATATATTCAGTGGTTTCAGCACCATTTGAAAATGTTGTCCTTCTATTAAACTAATTTGGTGCTTCTTTTGGAATTCAGTTGACTACATATGTGAAGTCTATTCTGTTCTATTGATGCATATATTTGTGTTTATGACAAATACTCTGTAGCTTTATGAGCCTTGAAATCAAGTAATATAAATCTTCCAATTTTGTTCTTTTTCAAAATTGTCTATTCCAGGTCCTTTGCTTTTCCATATATATTTTAGAATCAGCTCATGAGTTTCTACAAAAAAGCCTGCTGGGATTTTGATTGGGATTGTGTTGAATCTGTAGGTCAATATGGGGGGAATTGACATCTAAACAATATTGAGTATTCTGATATATGAAGAGGACATGTCTCTCTCAAGATCTTTAATCTTTCATTTTTAAAAAGGTTTTCAGTATACAACTCTTGCATATATATATATATTTTTTTTTTAAATAAATCTTTATTGTTCAGATTATTACAGGTGTTCCTCTTTTTTTTCCCCCCATAGCTCCCCTCCACCTGATTCCCCACCCCACCCCATGTCCTTACGCCCTGCCACTGTCTTCATCCATAAGAGTAAGATTTTTGTCCAATCTCTTCCCGCACCCCTACACCTGCTTCCCCTGAGAGTCGTCAGTCCACTCCCTTTCTATGTCCCCGATTCTATTATATTCACCAGTCCATTCTGTTCTTCAGATTTTTATTCACTTGATTTTTAGATTCACTTGTTGGTAGGTATGTATTTGATGTCATTTTGTTGTTCATAATTTTTATCTTTACCTTTTTCTTCTTCTTCCTCTTCTTAAAGAATACCCTTCAGCATTTCATGTAATCCTGGTTTGGTGGTGATGAACTCCTTTAGCTTTTTCTTGTCTGTGAAGCTCTTTATCTGACCTTCAACTCTGAATGATAGCTTTGCTGGGTAGAGTAATCTGGGTTGTAGGTTCTTGCTGTTCATCACGTTGAATATTTCTTGCCACTCCCTTCTGGCCTGCATAGTTTCTGCTGAGAAATCAGCTGACAGTCGTATGGGTACTCCCTTGTAGGTAACTAACCGTTTTTCTCTTGCTGCTTTCAAGATTCTCTTTGTCTTTTGCTCTTGGCATTTTAATTATGATGTGTCTTGGTGTGGTCCTCTTTGGATTCCTCTTGTATGGGGTTCTGTGCGCTTCCTGAACTTGTAAGTCTATTTCTTTCACCAGGTAGGGAAAGTTTTCTGTCATTATTTCTTCTAATAGGTTTTCAATATTTTGCTCTCTCCCTTCTTCTGGCACCCCAAAAATTCGGATGTTGGTTCGCTTAAAGTTGTCCCAGAGGCTCCTTACACTATCTTCATATTTTTGGATTCCTTTTTCTTTTTGTTTTTCTGGTTGGGTGTTTTTTGTTTCCTCATATTTCAGATCTTTGGTTTGATTCTTGGGGTATGTTGATCTACAGTTGAATTTCTGTATATTCTTTATTTTAGACAGTGTATGCTTCATTTCTGACTGGTCCTTTTCCATTTTTTTGGCATTCTCATTAAGGTCCTTGAAGGTCTCACTAAGCTCCTCAGAAGTGTCATCAAGTTTCTCGGCAGTTTTTAGAAGATTCTTGAGTAACCTTATAAATGTGGTTCTGAACTCTATGTCATCCAGTAGTTTGCTTTCCTCCGTTTCTTTCATTCGTGACATGTTTCTTTGTTTCCGCATTTTGGCTGCTTCCCTGTGTTGATGGAGTGGCTTTGTGTGGTAGGTGACCTATAGGGGGCAGTAGCTCAGCCTCTCCAATCACCTGATGTGGACGCTCTTGGTACACCCCTTTGAGGGCTGAGTGCAAAGTCTTGGTGTAGTGAAGCCTTAATTGCTGTTGGTACGCTGGGAGGAATTGACCTCCAGGCCAGTCGGCTGTGAGGACTCGCTGTGTCTATAAGAACTGCTGTGCTGGAGACACGCTTATGGTGCAGGACTTGTTTCAGTGGGGCTTTGGTGCTCGCTGAGTCTGCCTCTTGAATGTGTCACTTATGGATGTGAGGAGTTGAAATCTGGTTTCTCACACTGACCACTAGGTATACTGGCTTCTGGATCTCCAATGGGGTGCAGGTCAGCTACTGTCTGAGCCCAACCAGCAGGAGCTACAGCGAGAGCTACAGTTTTCTCCTCTTTGCTGGGGGTTTGGAGGTTTTGGAGCTGTCTGATCCGGGCTGAAAGTTTGTTAGGTTAAGCTGCTGCAGTCCATTCATATGCAAAAGCCACTGCTTGGAGCTTGGGTGGGTTTGTAGGTTGTGTGGGGCGGGGTCTCAGGGCGTCACTAGGCTAGGGTGTGGCAAACAGCAATGGCTGCTAGTTAGCCGGCTCTGTGTCTCCCACTGTGTCCCTTCTGGTGCCCCAGCGCAGATAAACAATTATTCCTGTGCGCAGCTCTACAAGCAGGCCCCCCTCACTTTCCGACCCGGTGGCAGACAATCCAGCTTCTCCCCGTAGGAGTTTGGGTTCCCCGCGTCTCCCCAGAAACTGTATTTCAGAGTAATCGGGGGCTTGTCTCCCCTTTGGGTTGAAAAAAGCAATGCCTGCCGCCAGCCCAGATCCCGCGCCTCCGTACCTCAGCTTTTCAGCGCTTGTGCAGGTCTCAATGCTCTTTTCTCTTTCCTTCTAGTTGTAGAACTTCCACTCAGCCAGCTTTCCTGTGGTTCTGGGTGATAGATGTTTTGTCTTTTAGTTGCAGTTTAAATTGTGCGAGGCAGCAGTTTAGGTGTTTACCTATGCCACCATCTTGGATTCCTCTCTCCATATATATTTTTAAGATGAAAAATTAATACAGGAATTTAGTGTGATAATTTTCCTCAGTAGTACAGTGTTATATTTTTATTTCATTTCGTTCTGTACACTTTATCATTTCTCTGCAAATTAGATCTATGGATTATTTAGGAAGGTGAGTTTTATTTTTTAACCATTGGAGATTTTCTAAGAATTTTTTCTGTTATTGACTTCTTTAATTTCATTGTGGTAAGAGAACATATTGCATATGAATCGAATCCTTTTGAATTTACTGAGATTTGTTTTATGACCCACTGTATGATCTATCTTTGTAAATTTTTCCTGTGCACTTGAGAAGAAAGGAGTGCTCTATAAATGTTAATTAGGTCAAATGGTTGATAGGATTGCTTAAGTCTGCTATATCCTTGCTGATTTTCTACCTACTTAAAAAAAAAAATATTGAGAGAGGAATATTGAAATCTTCAAATATGCCCTAGCCCAGTGGTCGGCAAACTGCGGCTCATTAGCCACATGTGGCTTGCGAGCTGCGGTTTGCCACTCTGTTGACTAATGAGTTTGCCGACCACTGGGAAAGGGGCTTAATCACATGGAACAACAATAGCCTGTAATTATTGGAATCGAGAGTCTAGGTCAGTGGTTGGCAAACTCATTAGTCAACAGAGCGGCAAACCGCAGCTTGCAAGCCTCATGTGGCTCGCGAGCCGCAGTTTGCGTACCACTGCCCTATCCGGTTTGGTTCAATGGATAGAGCATCGGCTTGTGGACTGAAGGGTCCCAGGTTCGATTCCGGTCAAGGGCACATACCTGGGTTGCAGGCTCGATCCCCAGTAGGGGGCGTGCAGGAGGCAGCCGATCAATGATTCTCTCTCACCATTGATGTTTCTATCTCTCCCTTTCCCTTCCTCTCTGAAATCAATAAAAAATATATCTTTAAGTGCTCGTTTTAGTAGCACATATATTATAATTGGAACGATACAGAGAAGATTAGCATGGCCCCTGTGCAAGGATGAAGCAAATTTGTGAAGCATTCATTCCATATTTAAAAAAAAAAAAAAATATATATATATATATATATATATTTTTTAAAGTAATAAAAATAGAAATCTTCAAATATAATTGGTATTTGTCTATTTTTCTTTAAGTTTTGCTTGATGAATTTTGAAATTCTGTTGTTAGGTACATAGACATTTAAAATACTGTGCTCTTGATTAGTTAACTAATTTACCATTATGGAATGACCCCTGGTAATATTCATTGCTCTGAGATCTACTTTGCTTAATGTCAGTAAAGTCACTTAGCTTTGTTTTAACTATTGTTAGCACAGTACATCATTTATTGAGCCTTTACCTTTAGTCTATTAGTGTATTTATATTTGAAATGCATTTCTTTTAGAAAGCATATAGTTGGCTCATGATTTTTAAAAAAAGTCCAACATGATAATCTCTTTCTTTTAATTGGATTGTTTAGATCATTTATACTTACAGTTATTAATATAGTTAGGCTTGATTTTTATCATCTTGCTCTATCGGTTTTTTAATTTGCCCAAGCTGTTTTTTTGTTTTCTTTTTTCTTTTACTCTGTCTTCTTTTGGATTACTTGAATATTTTTATGATTCCCTTTTATCTCCTTCATTGGCTTATTAGTTATAACTTTATTATTTTAGTATTTTCTTTAGGTTTATAATATGCATCTTAAACTTACCACAGTCTACTTTCCAATTTATATTTACTTCTTCATGTACAGTAAAAGAACCTTACAACATTTCATTTTTTTCTCTCTTAGACTTGATCCTATTGTTATAATAATGCATTTTAGTTTTTCATATGTTATAAGCTCCAAACATTGTTATTTTTCTTAAAATATCCGTGTATTTTTAAAATAATTTTGTTTGTTTGTTTGTTTGTTTTTAATTTAATTTTATTTTTATTGTTTTAAGTATTACAAATAGTAGTACATATGTCTCCTTTTTATTTCCCCCTTGATCTCCCCCCGACCTCCCCTACCCCCCAGGACATGCCTTCACCTGCCCACCCTGCCCCCCCGCCCCAGTGTCTTATATCCGTTGGTTGTGCTTATATGCAAGCGTACAAGTCCTTCGGTTGGTCTCTTACAGCCCTCCTCGCCCAACCTCCCCGGTCTTCCCAATGTAGTTTGACAGTCTGTTCAATGCTTCTTTGCCTCTGTATCTTTTTCCCACCATTTCTTTCCTTTAAAAAGTTTTGCCTTTAAGAAAAATAATATTTTATATTACCCATATAGTTAGCATTTCTGATAATCTTTAATTTTTTTATATATTCATGTTTTCATCTGATACAATTTTCCTTCTGCCCGAAGTTCTTTTAACATTCCTTGTAGTGCAGGTCTGCTGGTGGTGAAGTTTTCCAGAGAAATCTGAAATCACCCTTATGTTTGTTTTCTGTATGAAATGTGTCTTTTTTCCCCTGCCTGTTTGTAAGAGTTTCTTTTATACTGGTTTTAGTAATTCGATTATAACACTTCTTGGTGTAGTTTTCTTCGTGCTTCTTGTGTTTGGGATTTATTGGGCTTCTTGGATGGTTTACAGTTTTCATCTGATTTGGAAAGTTTTGACTCTATTTCTTTGGATTTTTTTTTCTGTCTTACCTTCTCTCTTCATCAGGAATTCCAACTACCCATATATTAGTCTCCCTACACCTCACAGATGCTTTTTCCCTACACCTCACAGATGCTTTTTCATTTAAAAAAGTATCAATTTTCTTTTTGTATTTTATTTTGCATATTTTGCCTTCAGCTTCACTAATCTTTTCTTCTGCATTGTCTAATCTGCTGCTAATTTCATCCAGTGTGTGTTTCATCTCAGACATTGTAGTTCTTATTTCTTGAAGTTTAGTAGTAATTCATTTTAAAGTTTTGGCCCTGTGTTTTGAACAAGAACCCAAATCAAGGATTCTTTCAGGAATTGAAAATTTCCATCAGTTCATTCTTGTATAGTAAAAGCCTTTCACATGCATGAAATGGCGTTGTCTGTTATAATTGTGATATTTTTAACCTTAATTTTGCTTCTTTCACTTATATTTAGTTCAATATCTATTACCTTTAAACAGCATACATACATTTCAGAATATCTTTACTCAGTTTAGATACCTTTACTAAATTAGATTGACACGTTATTTGGATTTTGCTTAAAGGATCAAATTTTTGAACCTTTATAAATAAGCAAGAATGCCAGGTTTTTTTCTATGTCTAGTTTAAGAAAAATTAGGCCGTAAATACTTGGAGATTGGGCTGTTATCTTTGGAATTATTTGATGTTTTAAGACTATCCTTTTATAAAGCTTTTGCCTTGTCAATGTGGTTTGCTATATTTATAAATTTTTTTTTCATGCAGAGAAACTGCCTCTGAAAATTTAAGAACAAAACTCAAGCAGTAATACAAATTGATAATAATGGGTGAAAAATGTTTAAAATATTTTCTTTTGTCTAATATTGGGTAGTCATTGGAAATATAACATCCTTACTGGAGACTATTTCTAAAAAATTTTAAATATTTTCTTAGGTAAAAGTGACACAAATAATCCTGGACCTGAAATTATTAAGATTCGAACTCCAGAGAAAAAGCTTACAGAATCAAAACAGGTATGCTGCTTACATTTAGTGACTGCATTGTTCTAATGGATTTAGTCTGATTGGTCATCTTGGAATCTTAATGTTTTTAAAAAATTTACTTTTTTATGTGTGTTTTTAATGTTAATTGTTTTAACAGTGGTCTGGTGAGTCATGTTACCCTCTCTCCCTCCATCCTTTTTTTGGCTACATTATTAATTTATCAGTATACTTTTCTCAAATTGTGATATTGGTGATAGACTTGAACTTAGAGACTTCCCATGATAAAATAGTCAGTGAAGACACAGCTAATAGATGTGTCATTAAAAATTGCCTAAAAAAAATTTTTTTTTCAGAATAGGAGAAGCTGTATAGTGAAGAAGAAGGAAGAATTAACTTCCTCAGAGGAAGACTTAACTTTCTCAAGTCACTCACCTTGTTCTCTCCTCGGGTCCACTGTATAAATCCTTAACTCTTTATCCGTTTGTTCATCTACTTTCTCTGCTTCTGTGCTTGTGAGCTAGTTAGGGAAAACCAAAGTATTGACTGAATGAGTGCCATTGCACATTTATGTTTTCCAACCTCAGGGAACCCCAGGGGCTCCCCCACATTTCTTTTACATGCACCCAGCTCCTTTTGCCCCATTTTCTCAGCAGCTCTTCTCATGTCTGCTTATATCTTCCAGCGTCTGTTAGGCTTTTGATCAGGAGACGGTCTTGCCTTAGCCTTTGGTCATCAGGATTTCACCTTGCTACCTTAAAACCTTAAACTTAACACTTTTCTACATCCTTGAACACCTTTGTTTCCTTATCACCGGGCTTAGAGAAGAAGTTCTCATTAAAACTAATCTCTCTCCTGGTCACCTCCCTGACCTTGTTTTCTCTTCTCATTTATCTTTAGATTCTTTCTAGTTACAGGTTCTTCCTCCTCAGTTCCTAAGTAACTTGATTGATAGACTGTTTTTGTAAAAGTCACTTTCTTTATCTTCATCTTTTTTTTTTTAATATATTTTATTGATTTTAGAGAGGAAGCGAGAGGGAGAAAGAGATAGAAACATCAATGATGAGAGAGAATCATTGATTGGCTGCCTCCTGCATGCCTCCCACTGGGAATCGAGCCCGTAACCCAGGCATGTGCCCTTGGCCGGAACCGAACCCGGGACCCTTCAGTCCCCAGGCCAACGTGCTATCCATTGAGCCAAACCAGCTAGGGCTATCTTCATCTTCTTATAGCTACTACCTAATTTCTCCTTCCTACCTCAGCTTTATTTTTATGCCTCTTAACTAGCACAGTCTAGTATCAAGCCTCAACATCTCATCAAAACTGTTGGGTTCTAAGGGACCAAATGCTATGCACATGCTTCAGTTGTAGTCTTATTTGACTTATCTTTGGTATTTGGCACTATTTTCTACTTCTTTCATCTTGACCATCTTATTTTCTTTTGTTTCTGTGACACACATTTTTACTTTTCACAGTTCTTTCTACCATGACCTTCTGTCCCTTTTATAAGTTCCTATCCACATGCTTTCCATCTTCTAATCCTTAAGTTGGGGTTTTTCAGGGTTCTGTCACTGTGCCACATCTCTCCTTGCATACTATGGTTTCTTACTGTACACTAGTCCATTTCCATGATAATGACTTCCAAATTTGGATCTCCAACCCCAGCCTTGCTTTGAGCAACTGCTCTCTATAGTCTGTTACTTATGTCCCATAAGTAGGACTCAGCTAGGAGGACTCAGTGCCCCTGGAGGGGCTGCAGTGGGAATGAGGCAGTCAGGGAAGTTGCCAATAGAGAAAGAGGGCTGTGGCAGTGAAAGTGTAAGTCATGTGTATTTGGGAGAGGAGCAGGGAGAGAACAGGGCATGTTGGGACAGTGCAGCGGTAGTTAAAATCCAGCATAAGAGTGCTGGATTTTAACTACCTTAGGTGCTGTCGGAGCAACTGAAGCCAGGATAGCTACTAGTATGTGTCTTTCAGGTCCTTGTTTTTAAATTTCCGTTATGATCCTTCCCTGTTAGGAGACTAGGCAACCCAATAGACATGTTTTATTTTCTTTCCTACTCTGATGCTTTGTCCTGCAAGGGGTGGGGGGCGGGGAACGGGACCCCAAGTTCTCCTTGAGTGAGGAACTCATTATTAAGAGGAAAGTGATTATAGACCCAGACTCCTTCAGACTTTACAGTTCTCTATTCTCCTAGTCCAGTGGTCGGCAAACTCATTAGTCAACAGAGCGAAAAACCGCGGCTCGTGTGCTGTGGTTTGCCGACCACTGTCCTAGTCCTTTGTAGTATCATAAAGTAGCAAGTCTTTTTTTTTTTTTTTCCTGCCCCTCTCCCTTACCCCTGGCAACCACTAATCCCAAAGTAGCAAGTCTTGATCTAAATTTCTCTGGCACTGGCCTAGCTTCCTGTCTATGTCTAAGTCAGAAGTGAAGGAGGCAAACAACCTTGACATCTAATCATGGTCTTCCTCATGTAATCAAAGTGTACATATCAGCAGTCTTTGAAAAAGTACATCCCAGCTGAATGTAGCATCAATCATTAAAATAAAAAAAATTTATGGGGCAAAATGTTTGTTTATAAAGAACTTTAATCAGGTTCTGAGACATTTGAAAAGCAGGTTTTGCAGCAGCTTGGGCCCACTGGGACAGAATGGTCATCCTGCTCATTTCATTTTCTAGACAATTTGTGTACACCTGGTAACCTTAAGGAACTTACTGGCCCAATGTAATGGCAGTCCATTAGAGCTAGTGATTAGAGATGGGAGTGCACGTGGGGTTGGACTGGCACATGGAAACCATCAGTTGCCATAGCTTGCGTGCTAGGTGTACCTCAGTTTCAGTTCAGGAAGAAGCTATTGGTTCTGTGTTCTTGGGAGTGGCCAGTTCCATTTCTAACTTGAGAGCCTTTGGTGAGGCAGGTAATCTTCAGTGACTATTTCAACACTGAAACTTGTAAGGACATTGATGTACCAAAGCAGCTCATTGAGTGCTTTGTCAGAGATGGAAAACAAAAATTGCTTCTTTCCGCCTTATATTTAATTTTTCACATTGTCACCACTTATGATCAGACTCATGTTTCAGGATGGCTGCATTCCCTAGTTTATAAGCCTTTGGAACTTGCCACAGTTTACAGGATTTAAAAAATGTTTATGCCCAGTATTGAATCATTCAAGGTCGTGTGCATCTTCATTTGTCAAGAAGGGGAAAACTAATACATAAACAAGTGAAGTTCCACCTCTATGTACACAAAACTTCTCATGCTCTTCAAATGTGCCTACTTTTTCTCCTCTCTCCACCTTTGTATAAGCTATTACCTTTACCGAGAATGTCCTTCCCTCCCTGGAAAATTCCAGCTCTGTGCAAAATTCAGTACAATTGCCGTAGCCTGTGTGAAGCCACTTAATTTTCCCAGGCACTAGGATCTCATCATTTCCTCTTACAGCACTTCTCATTTTATATTTACATGGTCCTCTACTGGACTCTAAGCCAGGACTTAGCAAACTTTTTCTGCAAAAGACCAGATAGTAAATCCTCAGGCTTCATGGGTCATGTTTTCTGTTGCAACTGCTTAACTCTGCCACTATAGTGAGAAAGCAGCCATAGCCAGCATGTAAGTGAATGAGCTGTGTTCCAGGAAAACTTAGAAAAATCTGTTGGGCTAGAAATGGCTTGGGGGCCATATCTGGCCAACCCCTGCTGTTCTAAGCTCTTGTGGGCACAGACTAAATCCTCTTATTGCTTTCTAATCTCCAGCACCAGGTACAATGCCTTTAGAAAGCCCTCAAAAATTGTTTCTTGAAGGAATAAATGTCAGTCACTAATGGCAAAAATTGATAACCAAACTGATTATACAAAGACGATATATAAATTATTTGTTCACTTCACGTTTTTCAAATTAATAGAGGTATGTTTGAAGAAAGAGATATAAAGATAATAAAATCAGAAGGAAAGAACACATTTTAATGATTTATATTGGAAAGAAAGAAATGGTTATCTTCTAAGGAAGAAAGTGTGAAATTAAAAATAATGTTTTTTGAATGAATTAAAGAGGCTATTCTAATAAAATGGCAATATCTCTTCTTATGACTCAGATTTAATATGCTGTTTATCTGTTTCATCTTTCCTAATTTAAAAAATAATGCCCTAATTTTATTGTTAGAAAGTGATTGATTGGGTATCCTGTACACCTGCTATTACTGATAAGAATGTATAATATCCTTAAGATGTGGTAGGGGTGGGGAAAGGTGGAGAGCCACTGGACTCAGATTTTCCAGTTAAAAAAGACTTCTCATTTTTTCCTAGATTGATTTGGAGTCAAATCCACAGAACAGAAGTCCTGAATCACGTCCTGGTGTTGTTTATCCCAATACCAAATTTCATCGCAAAGATAATCTCAACCCAAGACACATAAACCTTCCCCTCCCTGCTCCCCCTGCACAGTATGCCATCCCTGGTCGTCATTTTCATCCCCTTCCCCAGTTACCAAGAGCACCATTTCCAGTTCCGCAGCAGCACACCTTGTTAAACCAGCAGCAGAATAATTTGCCTGAACAAGCAAACCAAATGCCACCCCAGCCAAATCAGGTAGTCCAGCAGCAGAATCCTTTGAATCAGCTGCCTCCACAGCCACCTCCTCAGCTTTCTCCTGCCTACCAGGCAGGGCCCAACAGTGCTTTTTTAAATAATGCAGTTTCTCATCGACCACAGTCCCCTCCTGCAGAGGCTGTGATCCCTGAGCAGCAGCCCTCTCCCGTGCTGCAAGAAGGCCACAGTCCCTTGCGAGCCATTGCACAGCCTGGACCCCTTCTTCCTTCACATCTGAATAACTTCACCGATGAGAACCCCCCAGGATTGCCGATAGGGGAGGCTTTAGGTAAGTTCCCCTGTCACTGCTGAATGTGACAAATTCAGAGATTATTTACTTAAAGTGACATGTATTTTGCAGTATTAATGTGGATCAGGATTGATTCATTTCTTTAAATAATGCCAGCAAAAATCAATCACTTAGTGTAATAATCAGAATCTAGTTCTAAATGCTGTGTAACATTAAGCATCCAGACAATGCCAGGTTACGTGATTATCATCATCATCATCATCATCATCATTACGATAACCCTGGTTACTGGAAAATTTAAAAAACATTTGCTTTCTCTAAAGCGAAAACTGTAGCCAAATCTTTGTCTTTGTGGAGAAAATCTGGTTGTAAAAACTCTTGAAAAAACTAACTGGAAACCCTGAATGCATGAAAACTTAAACTTTTCGCAAATGTTTTTGCAGATCGTATGCATGGGAATGTAGCCCTGGAAACATTACGACAGCAGCAAGTGCGGGTACAGCAGTGGAGTGAGCATCAGGCCTATCTGAGTCAGGGCAGTATTCCATACTCACACCATCACCATCCTCATCCTCACCTCCAGCATCTTCCTCAGCCACCCATTGGATTACCTCAGCCGCCAGTGAGGGCAGACTGGAAGCTGCCCAGCAGTGCCGAAGGTGAAGCAGAAACGACAGAGTCAAGGTATTTTAACAACTAAAACCAGCTTCAATCATGACCCACCCACTCTTTTCATTCTTGAATGCTATCCTCTTAGCCTTTAGTTGGAACATTGTCCCAAAGAAATTGGATGCTGGCCTTCTGGACACGTACTACACAGTTCTATTGATTGACCCTGAAATATAGAGAATCAGTGTAACTCTGCAAATCTGGGTATGGACAGCCTGCTGTAAACTCTAAGCTAACATGGCTCCGTGCTTTGTGGTCTCTTCTGCACGTGGTCTGAGCTGAAAGGCCGAGAAGTGATGTGGAGTCTCTTCTAAAAGAGAAACATACTGTCCTACTCAGTAATTTTCTTCTTCTTACTCAGTAGTAATACTTACAAATAATGAAGACAAGTAAATCAGTGGTTAAAAGTTAAAAATTATAAATTTGTTATTAACTTTTTTCCTAGTAGCACAGAATTCTACCTTCTTTTAACTATAGGTATTTCTGAGTGTTCATGACTGAAACTAAATTTGTTTTTCGGGCTAGTGTCATGTGACTGCACCGACATGTTTCCTAATCCCTTCTGAATAAGGCCCACCGTTGTGGTGACCTTTTATCACTGCCAGTTATCAGGGGCATGTAGAGAGTAGGACAGTTGTTTTTAATACAAAGGGAAAAGAAAGAAATCAGGTACTTGAACATATTTAGTGTTTTTAATTCCACATCTGTTGAGTATTAATGCTTATATTTGAGATTAATTAATGTCAAGTTATGTGTTATGATTTTGTTTGTAGAAATTGCACACGTAGTTGACTAAACTCTCCTTAGTGTGATGGAGCCTTTCTTTTGTTTTCTCCTCCTCACATTTCATCGTGTTTATGTAGGTTTCAGGACTTACTCAGAGAACTGTCCAATCGTGATCAAAGTGAAGCACGGGAACTAGCTGAGATGCCACCACCTCAATCAAGACTTTTGCAGTATAGACAAATCCAGAGTAGGAGCCCACCAGCAGTCCCCTCTCCCCCCTCCAGTACAGACCACAGTAGCCATTTTTCTAACTTTAACGACAATAGCAGAGACTTTGAAGTAGCCAACAACCCAGCATTTCCGCAGCGACTGCCACCCCAGATATTCAGCTCGCCTTTCTCGTTGCCATCTGAACACCTTGCCCCTCCTCCCTTGAAATACCTGGCATCTGATGGAGCATGGACTTTTGCTAACTTACAACAGAATCACCTAATGGGGCCGGGTTTTCCCTATGGCCTACCTCCGTTGCCTCACAGGCCACCACAAAACCCTTTTGTACAAATACAGAATCATCAACACGCTATTGGTCAAGAGCCATTTCACCCATTGTCATCTCGAACAGTATCTTCTTCTTCGCTCCCTAGCTTAGAAGAGGTAAATGCCTTTCTTTTCCTTTTTGGGGGGATGGAGGTAGGGGTTTTGTGAGGATTATTTGATTGTGAAAAATATCAATATTTATTGATTTGATAATAGTGGATAGATCTTACTGAATTAAATGGTCTATTAAAGCTAATCTTTTCCTGGAGCTTCTTTTAATTCCCACCCCTTACTGGGGTATTTCAGACTTTTTAGAATGGCCATTATTGTTGAAACATGAAGTCCATTACCCGGGAGAGTCTTTTATTGTTGTTTTGAAACATCTGACTAACTTGAGGCTTGCTTAGTCCTGTTTTATCTGGGGAAATGGTTTTTAGTGATTTATCTTTTTGCCTAGGTTACACTTGTTAATTACAAATTTGTTAATTAGAGTGTTCCATAGAGGTTGGCTTTCTCTGCCAGTGGCCAATTCCAAGTTCTGTGCTCTTTCTCCTGTGACTCATCTGGTGATTTCTTAGACAGAGGCAGTTGACAACAAAATGATACTCTGATTCCCTAATGTCAGAATTTGCCATGTTTAACATAGAGTTGATTCCGTTAAACTAAGCATTTTAAGGGAAATTGAATTTTTATCTTAAACTACTTAGGTATTTGCAAAGAGCATCACTGATATGAAAAATCTCAGTAATTCCAGGTTATGAAGCTTCCAAAATGGTATAGAGTATAAAAACTTGCTGAACTCTTTATTAACACTAGTAGATTTTTTTTGTGGATATCTTAGTTGGATATATATATATATTAGATAATGCCATCTTGTAAATATAGTTTTGTTCTCTCTTTCCAATCTGGATGCATTTTATTTCTTTTTTTTGCCTAATTGCCTTGGCCAAAACCTCCATTATAATGTTTAGGGTACATACTTGGCAAAATTAGAGAAAAGCAAGTATATTCAGGGTGGATTTTCCAAATTTCCTTCTGTTATTGATTTCTAATTTTGTTTGGAGAACATATTTGTATAATTTTAATCTTTTAAAATTTATTGAGACCTGTTTTGTGGCCCAACATATGATCTATCCTAGAGAATGTTCAGGTGCCCTGGAGAAGAATGTATATTTTGCTCTTGTTGGGTGGAATGTTCTGTAGGTATGTTAGATCTATTTGGTTTATGTTGTTCAAATTTTCAGTTTCCTTTGGACCTTCTGTTAGGTTTTATATCCATTATTAAAAGTAGTGTATTGAAGTCTCCAACTATTGTTGAATTGCCTACTTCTTTCAGTTCTATCAATTTATGCTTCATGTATCTTAGGATTCTGTCTTAGGTTTACATATATTTATAGTTGTTTGATATTCTTGACGGATTGACTTCCTTTAAAATCTCTATATATAAAACCCTAAGGGAAGGTTCAACCGTCTGACATGTAGCTATGACATGCAATGACCACTAGGGGGCAGACATTCTGATCGGTAGCTATGATGCACACTGACCACCAGGGGGCAGACGCTCAATGCAGGAGCTGCTAAGCTTTGGTGACTTGGCAGCTGTGGTTCTCGGGTGATGCACCTGAAACCTGAGAGGAGGGTGCCTGATTCCTGGGTGTGGCACCCAAGAACTGCCCTCTTGCAATCCAGGACCCCTGAAGGATGTTGGAGAGCAGGTTTTGGCCCGGTCCCCACAGGCCAGGCCAAGGGACCCCACCGGTGCATGAATCCATGCATCGGGCCTCTAGTCATTTTAAAATGTCCTTTCCCTCACATAACAACTTTTGTCTTCAGGCATGTTTTTTTTTTCTGATATTTGTAGGGCCACCCAGCTCTCTTTGGGTCTTTCAGCATGTGTGTGGTCTTCTGGATTTCCCAGGAATATGTCAGAGCTGTTCAAAGCCCTTATTCCCTAAAGCCCTTATTGCCTCCCCAGCCTTTCCTCAAAGCTGTAGGTTAGGCTACTGTTCAGTCCAACTGTTACCCATGACCTCAGGCAGCAGCAACTAACATATTCGCTGGTAAATGTCTTCCATATGGTCCTTTAGCACTGGTTGAGTGCTGAGTTGGACAAAATAGGGCAAGTGCTTGGTCTTGTTTTGTTTTTAAAAGCCACCAGACAGGTCAAAACAAATAATTAAAATTCTTCGAGAATGAGGCTCTGTTCTCCTCCTCTGGTACTGGTGGTTGAAATGCAGTCTTACTTCAAGGCTACTGCTGAGTTGGAGAGCTGGGGGATGGGACTAAGGGAAGGTAATATACCACAAAACTCTCTGTTCTTACTGAAATGTCCTGGTTTTTCTTCATTAAGTGCTCTCCTGGCTGCTGCAAGCTTTAGTTTTCCGAATCCCAAGAAAGCTGATTGTGACAGTTTTGCCGTTTTTTTTCGTTGCTTTTTTGGAGTTCTTTACTCCACCATTTTTACTAATTTCACTTGTGATGATGTTTTGACTTAACTTGCCAATGAAGTTCATAATATGTGAGGGAAACAACATGCCAGAGTTTTTATAAGGTCTTACCAAGTTTTGTATTTTACGAAAAATACTGAATAATGTACTTTAATCATTGACCTATTTAAATGTCCTTAGTTTTGGAATTCAGTCCTTTGTACCCCCGAGCACTTAACATTTGATATTATTGTTTAGCTGTGAGTGTATGAGTAAGTACCTTCAATTATCAGTGGGTTTTTAGAGTGAAATTACTTTTCCAAAAACATTTGGTCACCTTTATTTTGATGCATGAGATTTACAAATAATGACTAACTTGCAACACTGAAAAATCCCTTGAGAAGGAAAATATAATTTTTACCATATGGTAGGTTTTGATGTTTTCAGTGCATTATGATAACTTTTGTAACTGTTATATTGTACAAAGTGATTTTGCATGAATCATCTTACAGAATGAATGGTTTATATACTTGCTGTTTCTTCTAGCCTTTTAAAATAATTTCTTTAACATTAACAATACAGAAAAGTCATATTTTCCTCCCTACTGTGAGTTCTTTTCTTGCCAGAAACCTTGGTAGATTAATCTTACATAAAATGAAAGCATGTAGATGTTAACATTTAACTTGAATGGAGGTGGTCTTTCATATTATTATTATTATTATTATTATTATTTTATAATGTTGCAACTTTCTTTTGACAAATGAAGTACCTGGTCAGTATGGAAAATGTAAAAGTTAGAGAAATTATTGCTAATTTTACTATACAAAGTCTGCTACTATAACATTTCACTTTTCAAAAGCATTCATATACATTAAGGTGTGATTGATTAGTGGAGGGGCATTGGGTGTTGAGAAAAGTTGAAACAATTTTTTTCCTAATTGTGGTGCTCAGTGACATCACCCCATAAAATCTTCCTTTCTCTAGGTCAGTGGTTGGCACATGTGACTCGCGAGCCACGGTTTGCCGCTCTGTTGACTAATGAGTTGGCTGACCACTGCCTTAGGTCAGTGGTTGGCAAATTCATTAGTCAACAGAGCCAAATATCAACAATACAACGATTAAAATTTCTTTTGAGAGCCAAATTTTTTAAACTTAAACTTCTAACGCCACTTCTCCCAAAATAGCAGGCTGTGGTATTTTGTGGAAGAGCCACACTCAAGGGACCAAAGAGCCGCATGTGGCTCGTGAGCCGCAGTTTGCCGACCACGGCCCTAGGTCAAGGCACCCTAAATGGGATCTTGATCCTATTGTACAACATTTTTTGCTACTTAAAAATTTAGGATATTCTCATTTAGATGCGTAAGGCTTGATCTGTAGGTTTTCATTACCTTCCTCAAGTGCAGCAAAAATGCTGGCCTTCAGCTGCCTGGATGAGGCTGGGCATGTGTCTGGTAGTAGTGCCTGCAGCCTCTCCCACAGCTGCTTCTTTCCTGGTGTGATGGATAAGGTCAAAGGTGCCATCCTTACCTGGGCCATGTTGCAGACTATTCATACTCTTTATTATATTACTAGGGGCCCAGTGCATGAATTCATGCACCTGAAAGGAACCGTGGGCTGCGAGGCTGTGGTAGGCACAGGGGCGGGTCTCACCCCATCCTCCGCACCCCCGCCTGGCCTCTCCCACCACAGCCCTGGGTCCCTGTCTGCTGGCAGCCCCGCTCCCACTGCTGCTGCTCCCATGCACTGATGGCTCCACTTGCACCCACTGATGGCACGGAGCGATTGGGACTAGCACCAGCAGCAGGTGTGAGTGGGGCCAGCGCCATCAGTGAGTGCAAGCCGCGGCTGCTGCCCCGATCGCCCCTCAGGAGCAGGGAGAGGTAGAGAAGCCCTCATGGGCGATTGGGGCCGGCAGCCATTGCTTGCTTGCACCCGCTGATGGCACCGAGTGATCAGGACCAGTGCCAGGCACCTATGCGTGCGGGAGCAAAGAATTTTCAGTAACCACCAGAGGCTCGACCCGATGACAGCGACTGGCTTGGTTTGGCGCCCCCACTCACCTGCTCCACCGTCCCGCTGCAGCCAGCGCCCACCGCCCCCTGGTGGTCAGCGCATGTCATAGTGACCGGTTGTTTGGTTGTTCTGGTTGTTCTACCATTTGGTCTATTTGCATATTAGCCTTTTATTATATAGGATTGTCGTCTCACTAAATAGGATAGCAGCTTTCATCAAATACTTAATTCTTTGTAATAGCGCTGTATATCATCCTTGCATTTTGACTAAAGGCTGTGGAGGTGAGAGAGATGAAATGCAAAGAGAAACAATAAAAGTTAATTCTTGGCTTCTGAGCTTTCTATGGTTCAGTTTCTACTGATTTTGACATGACCCAGGACTTTTCTTGGGTAATTTTTGCCTGTATGAAATGTGCCGCTTTGTGTGATAACTTTATAATCTAATCTCCGAGTAAGATCCAGTTCTTCGGTATGTATTGAGCTCTGTTTCTTGACTTTATGTTTTTCTCCTCATCTGTCTATATGTTTCTATACCAGAATTACACTGTTTTAACTTTCTAGGTTTTGTAATATTCTAATTTGATAGTGTAAAGCCTCCCTTATTACTGTATTTTTTTCTTCCTTTTTCTGTTTGTGTGTTTGGGGTGGGGGGAGGGTCATTCTATGGTTTTTCTACTTGAAGTTTAGAATACCTTTTTGAACTCTTCCCCCTCCCCCACCAAAAACCACACACATACACACTTTCTTGGGTTTTAATTTGAATTACATAAAATGTATAGCTTAAATTAAGGGACTTGTGTCCTTATAAATATTTTAAACCTCTCATTTAGGGATTCGTGCAATCTTCATTATTTTAATTTTTTTCCCTCCTTACCTCTCTTTCTCTCCCTCTATTTTTTATTGTTTAATATTCCTCTGTGAAATTCTGGAATGTCTTCATTTCTGGTTAAATTTAGCCGTAGGTTGATTTTTCCTTGTTTTTGGTTATGAATGGGACCTTTTTTTCCTCATTATATTTTTCAAATTTTTTTATCTTGAGAGACAAATCCTCATTTTTTGGAAGTGGGCATAATTTTACCACGTTAAAAACTTTCACTTAACAAAGAACCAGTAATACTGATACTGGTGCAGGGCAAAGCTTTTGCCATTTAAAACATGCTTCGCATGAAGTAGATTAAAAGTGCTTATAACTAATATAAACAGAAAATTATTTTTAAACATGTCACCATAAAAGTAATTTTTAGAGAGAGAGAAAGGGAGAGGGAGACAGAGAGAGAAGCATTGATGTCAGAGAGCAGCGATCTGCTGCCTCCTGCACACCCTCTGCCCTGGGTGGAGCCCAAAACCCAGGCTCATGCCCTAACTGGGAATCGAACTGGCAACCTTTAGTTGCACAGGACAATGCTTAACCAACTGAGCCACACCAGTTAGGGCTAAAAGTCTAGGATTTGTTTATGAAGCTGCAGGGTTGGGTGTTGCAGTGATGCTATTGTTGTGACATCCTTAGAATGAAAATGGAATGCTTGTAAGTCATTCATTTTGATGAGCTTTCAATAACTCAGCATTTACTTATCTCATCTTAGAGACAACATGTAGGTCTCTGTGATGTATCTGCTTTGAAATATTTCTTATCTGTATGTTGGTTTTTGAACAAAAGTCAATTTTGACCCATCTATTCATTTTCATTTTTTTCCTTCAAACAAGTCTAGTTTTGAAATTAGTTGATAGTTTTTGTATTAGTATTGTTATTTAATCACCCCATTTCCAATTCCATTTTATGGAGCATAGTATTGTACAAAGGTAGCTTGAAGTTTATATTCTTGGCTGATTGACATATTCTTCCTGTTGGGACTTTTTAAGTGGATGGTGACAGCTCATGATTTGGGTGGTATAACCAGGTGCTAATATTGCTGTCTTCTCAGAAGTGTCTTCTCAGAGACATGGCTAACGTATGGCATCTAATTCATGTAACAGAGACAGTGATCAACAAATTAATAAATTAGACCTATACTCATGCTTAAATTGTCAAAGCTAATCATTTAAATGAGGTGTTATGTTTTAATTAAAGTTTCTGGCATCATAGTTAATGAGACTTGGAATTTTCACAAGAGCATTTAGCTCTTTCTTAGATTAATTTTGATAGTATAATTGTAAATAGAGCCCTAATTCATTAGGTTGCTAACCTTTCCCCCAGTTATTTTATACATACACGTATGAAATAGCTTGCTAACCTCAAATATTGGCGATATAGCTTATAAGACAGTGATAAGAAAATTATGAATTTTTACTTCAACTGACAACCATCTTCAACACTAGAAATTTATACATGAATTTGGTCATTTAGTTTTTCCTTCTTAAATGGCTTTTGAAATTTTAGCATATTTTGATATTTAGAAAAAGATATTAGCAGTAGACTTAGAAAATAATGATCATGCAATGTAATGATTTCACAGTTTAACATAAAGAATATCTATAGACACACAAACGTATATAGAGTTGAACCCAGAGTAAGGATCTCTGACAGTAGGATGAGCCTTTAAGCAATAAATAATGAAATTAATTAAGACCCAACGACTCTAAATTATACCCTAGTGTCAGGTTGCCATCATTAATAGGATTGGCATCTATATGTAGAAAGAATAGTCTCTTTAGGAGAAAATTGAGAACTGGGCAAAATAACAGGGAACAAAAAAATGGCCAAGAAATAAGAAAGAAGAGGGAAAAAGTATAGCTTATATATTTAAACAGCCTAGGGGCCTATAAGACTGAAGTGTAGGTGGAAATATAAAGGGTATTCTCAGCCAGAATTTTTTTTTTTTTTTTTTTCAGAACAGGGATCTTCCTCTAAAATTTTTGTTTTGGGGCCCTTGTCTTTCAGTGTACTTCATAGAAATTTCCCTCTGTGGGGGAAAAAAAAATCTGAAATTTTAAAATCATAAGTCCAGAATGCATTTTATTATAGTCAATTAGCATGCTCTGTAGTTTTTTGAATTTAAATAAATAGTCTTGTATATGTCATAACACTTGAATTATTTTAACAAATACATCAAATTGTTGATGATCGTTAAAGTTGGTGATAGTTTATGTTTGGATATATTTTAAAAAAATATATTTTTATTGATTTCAGAGAGGAAGGGAGAGGGAGAGAGAGATCAAAACATCAATGATGAGAGAGGATCATTGATTGGCTGCTTCCTGCATGCCCCACACTGAAGATCGAACCGGTCATGTGACCTAACTTAAGAATCGAACAGTGACTTCCTGGTTCATAGGTCGATGCTCAACCACTGATCTGGGCTGTTTGGATATTTTAATGATAAAAAGTTAAAATACTCATTGACAGAAGTTTTCATTTATTGAAGACTTTACCAAACTAGAGCTTTGGAACTAGGCTAGGCCTTGAGGATAATTTATCTAAGTCCTCTTTGTTAAAGAAAACTGAGGCACTAAGATGTTAGAAGGATATTAGTAGTTTAAGCAGATACTAATTAAGTGGAGCCGAGACTCCTGACTTCCAGTCCTATGTTGTTCAGATCTTTATGCCATGAGTAAGGTTCACTGCTGGAAAATGAGAAATGATTGCCATTACATAAAGCAGATATGGGAAAAGCCAAATTATGTTCTTGGGACCAAAGAATTAAATGTTCAGTTGTATGAAGTTCTCTGTTTTGGGGATGGTGGATGGTGATGGAGAAGAGAGGGAGATTGTTCATTTTAGGATTCTTAATTCTTAAAAGCTAGCCAGTTCTAGCTTCTAAATTATTTGACTGCTCAGATGATTAACATGGAGACCTCAAATGCGAGAAAATTAGCGTTAATATACTTTATTTATAAATGTCCTTTAAGAATAAAACAAAAATTCTCAGGTATTACCATGTTTTTTAAAGCTGGAAAATTGTTTTGTGATAATTATGATTCTCAGAGAGAATAAAAATAATTATGAGTTAAAGGGAAACATCTATGATCTTTTATTTTCTACTCAAACTGGCATTTTCTCATAAGAGGTGTTGTGGTCTGTAATTGATGACTTGACTGTTTCATATTCAGGAAGAGTAAACAAGAGTCAGATAGATTCAAAGTAGTTCAAAATGTCACAGCAGTAAATCTGACATTTCTCTCTTGGTTGTAATATTGCATTCATTCTAGTATCTACTTCAATACCTTGTGTTTTGGATGTAGGAAAATAATATTGGGTCAACACTATTTGCAAGTTGTAAGCACTCTTGCTTGTGAGATACTTCAGTGAAGAGCCTTATGCAAAAACAAAGAGCTTTTTTTAATGTGATATTTAAAAATCTATGAATAGTTTGATACAAGCTAATGACGTTTAAAACTGCGAATTTAAAAATAATTAATTTATTTTAACATTATAATAATAAACCTAATACTTACTAACATAATATTTTAATGAAAATAACTATATTTTCCAAAACAAAAATATCTCTTGAGAAGTGCCATTTTTCACAGTTTTGCAAATATATTTTTTTCTTTAAAAAAAATATATTTTGTTGATTTTTTACAGAGAGGAAGGGAGAGGGACAGAGAGTTAGAAATATCGATGTGAGAGAAACATTGATCAGCTGCCTCCTGCACACCCCCTACTGGGGATGTGCCCGAAACCAAGGTACATGCCCTTGCCCGGAATCGAACCTGGGACCTTTCAGTCCACAGGCCAACGCTCTATCCACTGAGCCAAACCGGTCAGGGCCAGTTTTGCAAATATATTTCAATATGTCATTTTGATTAACGTATATAAAGAAAATTTGCATCATATAGGTATGTACTTAAAAGGAAATTTTAAAACTTTTTCAGATAATTCTTCTTTGATACTACACCAAAAATCAGCAGTTGATAGAAGATTAGTTGCAATATGAAATTGAAAATTCCACTGCAGTGGCCTTGGTCACAGCAAAATACTGCATGAGCCAAAACTCTAAAGAGGGGGGGGGGGGGGGGCATCTTTGTTTGGTGGAACTCTGGGCAAAGCCTCTTTATTTTTATGTTTATGTTTTTATTAATCCTTACCTGAGGATAGTTTTTCATTGATTTTTGGAGAGTAGAAGGGATGGGGGGCGGGGAGGGAGAGAAAAAGAGAAACATTGAGGCGAGAAAGACACATCTGATTACTTGCCCTCCTGCATGTGCTCCAACCTGGGCGGGGATCGAGCCTGCAACCAAGGTGCATGTCCTTGACCAGGATTGAACCCAGGACCCTTCAGTCTGCAGGCCAACACTCAATCCACTGAGCCAAATTAGCTAAGGCCTCTTTGCCCTTTTTATTTCTCTGTCCTCCTGCCCCTCCAAACATGTAGAGAAGAAATGCCACCAGCTTACACAATCTCTTCCAGAGAATGGAAGAAAAGAGAATTTCTCAGCTTACTATACATGGTCAGCATTAGTCTGATACCAAAATTAGAGCACAAAAAAGAGAAACTACAGACTGATACCTGTGAACATTGATACAGATATCCTCAACAAAACATTAGCAAGTTGAATTCAGCATTATATACAAAACAATACACCATGCTCATGTTGAGGATTAATCCTTGAATGCAAGGCTAAGTCAGTATTTGTTTCTTTTCTTTTTTTTTTAAATTTAATAAATCTTGATTGTTCAGATTATTACAATTGTTTCTCCTTTCTCCCTCCATAGCTCCCGTCCACCTGGTTTCCACCCCACTCTCTGCCCTTACCTCCCTCCCACTGTCCTCATCCATAGGTGTACGATTTCTGTCCAGTCTCTTCCCGCACTCCCCACACTCCTTTCCCCCTGAGAATTATCAGTCCACTCCCATTCTATGCCCCTGATTCTATTATATTCACCAGTTTATTTTGTTCCCCAGATTTTTATTTCACTTGATTTTTAGATTCACTTGATAGATATGTATTTGTTGTTCATAATTTTTCTCTTTACTTTTTTCTTCTTCCTCTTCATAAAGAATACCTTTCAGCATTTCATATAAGAAAGTATATCAGTTTAATCCACCATACTAACAGTCTAAAGAGAAAAACCACTTGATTATACAAATAGATAACAACAGCAGCAACAAAAAGCCCACACACATTTGACAAAACACAACATCCACTCATAAAATCTCTTGGAAAATTACAAATAGAAGGAAAATTCCCTATCCTGTTAAAGGTTACCTATAAAAATTTTAAGCAACTATCATACTGAGTGATAGAGACTGAATGCTTTCTTTCTAAGATTAGGAGCAAGGTAAGACGCCCACGCTCAACACTCATATTCAACATTATACTGGAGTCTTAGCCAGTGCAGTATGGCAAAAAAAGAAAAAAGAAAAAGAAATAAAAGGCATAGAGATTGGTAAGGAAGAAATAAAACTGACTCTGTTCACAGATAACATGATTGTCAATGTAGAAAAACCCAAGGAATCTACCCAGAAAACTAACCAACAAAAATCCTATGATTAATGTGAATTTAGCAAACTTTCAGAATAAAGGTCAACACAGACAAATCAATCTCATTTCTGTAATTTGCATTGTACAATTAGAAACCCAAATGTGAAAGCCAGTACCATTACAATAACTCAGAAAAACTGAATACTCAGGTATAAATCTATCAAAGCTTGTATAGGCTTTGTATGCTGAAAACTACAAAACTGCTGAAATGTAATTTATTTGGTGTATAAATCATTTTGTTCAGTTGTCACCAAGATTTCTCTGCCTGTACTCAAATTTCCTTGGAAGACAGATTCCAGAGTAGCAAATCATATTTTCATGCATTTTACCTTCATCTATGTTGCATGAAATAGATGTAACAGTAGGCTTTTATATATACATATAAAATCAACCATTTTATCTATCTAATTAAAAATAATTTCAAGTTTTGGTTGTTTTTTTCAACATAAAGGGTCAGTCGTATTCATCATGTGATTTGGAATTGAATTTCATATTTCATGTACACATTCATCTTTGTCAGTGGCTGCTTAGGATCTGTTATAAACATGTGAAGTCCTGCTGTGCCTGTCAGCTGTGTGATTTTTTTCCTTTTAATTTCAGTTTGGAAGCCACAGATGATACATATTTTCCAAAAAGTTTAATTGAATATTGTCTTTTTATATCAACCTTCTATTGCTTTCTGATTTTTAGTTTTCCTCACTTAAGCTTTGTGGTTTGTGGACCCATTCAGTGCCAAAAGGTGTTTGCGTATGCTGCTGGTGTATATATGTTAAGTATTTAATGAAAAAGGGCTTACAAAATTAACGCCTGAAATTCACATGAGTATATTTAGTGTTGTGTATCAGTAGGGGATTTGATTTATTATAACCTGTTCCTTCTGAGTCCAGAGCTGATATTAGTTTTATGCTTAAGTATTCACACACAAAGACTTTAGAATGTGATCCCCTGCAGACTGTGACTGGGCTAAACACTCAGGGCCTGGCAATAAAAAGAAGCACTTGATTTAGATTCAGCGAGCTAATCATCTTCATAACAAAGATTGATAAGAAAAGACATACTGCACAGGCTATTAGGATCAGTCATCCAGGGCTTGCCTTACCATAGAGAATACAAAGCAGTTTAGAAAGGTTGGTTATTCTACTCAATACCTGACTGTAATGACCTTTGCGAAGTAATTTCAGATGTGCTGATTATTTAGGATGGACCATCTTCTAGAAAACCAGGATTAAATTCAGACTGAACTTGACCACTGGAAGAAAATTGCCTTTAAAGCAGAGTGAACTTAAAGATGAATTTAGATATTACTCTTAGATATCGAACAACAATAAAAATATATGAGAGAAAGAATTAACTAGATGGAAGTATTATCTCTCACCTTTCTCATCCAGTAGCTAAGACTTCAGAAATGCGGAAACTACCTGGGCATTCATCATTTAATAGCTAGAGAAATGCTCTGCTTCCACCCTTTCCTGCCTTTCTGCACACGGGCAGCCAGTCCAGACCATGCCCTTGCCTGGTTTATACTCTGGTGGTTCTGTCTGTGGCGGCCTTACCCTCATAGTGCCTACACCACCAGTTTTCCCATTTAACTGGCCTAACAATACCTGCTTGTGCTTAGATTCCCCAAAAGCATCCTGCTATGACTGTACCAATTCAACTCTCCTTTGTAATCTAACCTCCAGTGCCTGATTTCCAATTATTGCTAGCAACAATGGTGAAGAAAAGATTCCTCAGAATCCTAGTGACCACAAACTGAACAGCAATTTTTTTATTACTGGGGAGCAAGAGGGGTCAGTAAAAACTAATCCCAATCTTTCATTTAAGATCTAACATGGAATCTTATCTTTACATGTTACATTAAAACAATTATATAACAGCAAGCCCATCCTGTGTGCCAGGAATAGTTCTAAATGCTATGCATGCTGAACTCATTTTAATTTTCACAATAATCCTAAGAGGTAGGTATTGTGGATAATGAAGCCTCATTTACAGATGAAGTTCCCAAGAGGTTAAATCAGTTGCCCAGGATGACACTGCTCATAGAAGACAGAATATTTTTGAGATTTTCTACTTAATACAGTGAGATTGTTGTGCACCTAAGGAAGGGGGGCAGGGATATAAGTTCCACTGATTGATGAACTCTCCTTTTCTTTGTGTAGTATGAACCCAGAGGACCTGGTCGGCCCTTGTACCAAAGAAGAATCTCCTCTAGCTCAGTCCAACCTTGTTCTGAAGAAGGAAGCACTCCTCAAGATAGCCTTGCTCAGTGTAAAGAGCTTCAGGACCACAATAACCAACCCTCTTTCAACTTTTTATCCCCGGAGTCCTGGGTAAACGCCACCTCATCTACCCCCTATCAGAACATTCCGTGCAATGGATCCAGCAGGGCAGCCCAGCCCAGAGAATTGATAGGTAAGACAGAGTTGGTGGGCTGCTAAAACTGTGGTTGTTTATGGAGTTTCCTTCTTTCATTTCCCCCATTTGCATTATTAACTTTGAACAATATTTAGTGGTCATAGCTCATAGGTAGCCTCAGGCACACATTAATTTAGGGCCATATTGATTCTATATTTATGGTCTGGAAGGTAAGTGGATCAATATTTACAGGGAACTCATCATTTTGATCTGTGAACAAATGAAAGAGGTTAATAGAACTTAAAATGTATTTCTAAATACTAGATAGACTCACCTTTGCTTGGGAAATGTTTGTTTTTTGTTTTGTTTTGTTTTTTTTGGGGGGGGTTTCTTCAGAGTGGGGGATGGTAGAATTGGTTAGGTCAATATCAGTTTTCAAGGATTTATTCTTTTTTTTTTTTAATATATTTTATTGATTTTTTTACAGAGAGGAAGGAAGAGGGATAGAGAGCTAGAAACATTGATGAGAGAGAAACATCGATCAGCTGCCTCCTGCGCACCCCCTACTGGGGATGTGCCCGCAACCAGGGTACATGCCCTTGACCGAAATCGAACCTGGGACCCTTCATTCCGCAGGCCGACACTCTATCCACTGAGCCAAACCGGTTTTGGCATCAAGGATTTATTCTTAATAAAGTTTGAGACATGGTAGTTTGGCCATCAGAGAAAGCAGTAAAGTCTAACATTTTGAGATTTAGAAATCCTTTGTTTATTTCTTGTATTCTAATGAACTGAGAAATCCAAGGCTAAAGAGTTAAAAACAAAAGCATAGAAAGGCATTGGAATGGGTAAGGCTCTAAACTTGTATGGTGGAATGTCTACAGTCTTCCTCTTTAGCCTTGAACATGAATGTCTTTTATCTTCCTTTCATTCTTTCTTTGTGTGTGTGTGTGTGTGTATTTTGAATGTGAAGAAATGGATGCTATTATTTGCATTCTGTAACCTATAGCCTTCTGTTTGTAGGCTGTCAACATCGATCTTTGGGAACAAGTCTGTGATCTTTGGTGAATTTCTGCCTTGGCAGCAACCTTTGTATTTGAAATTAATTTTGTTTATCTTTAGCATGGGACCCCATTGTTTCTGTAACTGACCCGTTTTTGAGTGTATGCCAGGCAAGCATATTTTTAGAACTATAGACATGGTAGGGCAAAAAGCAGGAAGGAGATTTTGCTTTTGTTTCCTAGCAAGACATTGTCATTTTAATCTTTAAGCATTCAGTAGTATCTACCATGTGTAAGCTGTGTTTTGCCTGGGTTTGCCTTTTCATTATAAAGGTCGAACGTAAATACACTCCTAATCCCACATTTTAATTTCCCGAGAAACATCTAAATTACAAACCAGTGATGGAAATTTGTTACTTTTTCCTTGATTTGTTTATAATAATTTATTTTAAAGACAACATCATTTCAATCTTTCTTCCACTTAAATTTTAAGGTAGCTGTTGGCCAAAATCAATAAAAATTTAACCTGAGCTGATAAGGTAGAAAGTTCCTGAACAAATGCCCAAAGTGCATGTCATTCCTGGTATCTTTTACACAAATATAAACTTATTTTCTTCATTGCTAGGAGACAAATTGTACTGTTCTTTGAAAGTAACAGTTAAGTATGTAAAAATTAATTCAGAATCACTAATATCCTGAGGTACAACTTGTTTATTATCAGCAGGTATGTTTGTAGATACGTGCATATTTATTTTCAGAGGAATGTAGCAAGTTGCCAGTGGTGAATCAACAGGAAAATAGTTTCTCCACAGTTGTGAGCCTGAGAGCAGAGACCATGTCTGTGACCTTTTTGAACTTTAGATTTCCCACTTTGGTGCTGATCACATTTCAGGCTCTTTCAATGTCTGCTGTAAGGAGATAATGAAAAGAGATCCTGTGCAGTGAGGGGCTGATCCCGTGCCCTGCAGGGCCTTTACGCATGGGCATGGTGGTTCCCCAGGCAGGTGAGGTCGCCTCTCGAAAGCCATGTGTTTGGGTTCTACTCACTTACCTTGGTAATGAGACGTACTTTATCTGACATTTAAAGGGTAGTTTCTCTTATCTGGAGTTAAATACACAAATTAATAGAAGTTTTGAATTCAGGTAGATATAACAGCATAGACATTTGGTTAAACAGCCTCTAAAATACTATTTTGTAGGTATTTATTATTATAAACTGATTATATTGTTATGAAAATGAGAACATGGTTAAAAATAAATCTTAGTAAATAAAAACAGTAAGTTCTTAAACAGCCAATTAAATGTTTGCTTTATGTACTATGGTAGGCAGTACTGTCCACTTTTATATTGAAATGTTGGACAGATGCTCTTAAAAGCAGTTTTTCACTTACAAAATCATTGACATTTAGATGGAAAAGAATTAAATGTTCTAGAATGATGTTAAGTGGTTTAAAATAATTTTGAATAATTTTATGAATTTTTAAAGTACACTATGAAATTAGCATATTGAGTCAATGAATTATTAAGACTAAAAAATGAAATATTTTCACCTTAACCTCCCAATCCACAAATAGGTAATAAACATGTGGGAAATGTCCATAAACACCGGTAGTCAAAGGTATGCAAATCAGCTACAACAAGATTATTTCTTTATAAAATAGGTTAAGGTTAAAAAAGTAATAACACCAATGTGGTGATTGAGTAGGGAGATATGTAAACATTGTTGGTTGAGTATTTTCTTGCAGGGAAGTTTGACCATAGTTATGAAAACCTTTCATTGTGTGTATACCATATTGTCCAGCTATTATACTTCTAGGGATTTATCCTAAGGAAATAGCTGTGAATATTAATAAATGTTTATTTCCAATAACATTTATCACAGTGTATGACAGTGAAATATTGCTTATAATCCAAATTTCTAAAAATGAGAGGTTACTTAAAATTTATCTACATTATATATTGCCCTTAGGAAAAAAATACACCAACAAATTAAGGCTTATCTCTGATATTTTGGAATATAAATGACTGACTTTCTTCTTTGGCTTTTTATGTAATTTCTAAGTATTCTTCAGTGAATACGCATATGATTATAATCCAATATAATATTAGTTAAAGTCTTAAAAGATTGAAAACCAGAGCAGTGTTTGGAAACAAGTTATGATTTAATGGTCAGTAAAATTAGAAGGAGTCAAGTCAAATTTTAAAGGACCTTGAAAGTCAGGCAGATTATATGAAACGTGAACTGAAGTTTATAGCAGTTTCTCTTTATGCCATGTTTATTTATGTATTGCAAGAAAAGGTAGCATTTGTAAGCAATGGAATTCAGTGCTACTATTACTTAGATTACTAATCAAAGCTATTTTGACCAGAAGTCTGCCTATTCAGCTTATTTTTATTTAAGAAAGAACAGGTTTGTTTCCATTTTCAAACCATGAGCAGTTAAAATAATAAATTTCAAATGTCCAATTGTACATATTAAGAGTTTTAAAAGCAAACCTTCAGACTTGACCTTTAGTTTTTATATGTTAGCTATTCCAGTTCATGTAGTGAACTCGCGTTGAGTGTTAATGAGAGAGAGAAGTTTGGTTAGGTGTATTACGATTTTGACATTCTGTGGCAGAGTTGCCTGTCTTCCTCGCTGCCCTATCCCTGAGTTCCTGGAGATGAGAACCAGTTGTGACATGTGTTAATGAGATGTATGAGGATCACCAGGCTCGCCCTTAATCGATGTCACTGTTTCCTGCTTTTAGCTCCTCCCAAGACCATCAAACCCCCTGAGGATCAACTGAAGTCTGAAAACCTCGAGGTGTCCAGTTCCTTCAACTATAATGTGCTGCAGCACCTCGGCCAGTTCCCCCCCCTCATGCCCAACAAGCAGATCGCAGAGTCGGCTAACAGCAGTGGCCAGCAGACCTCGGGGGGTAGCAAGCCCGCCATGTCCTATGCCAGCGCTCTGCGGGCGCCCCCCAAGCCCAGGCCCCCGCCTGAGCAGGCAAAGAAGAGTAGCGACCCTCTGTCTCTGTTCCAGGAACTCAGCCTGGGGAGCTCCGCAGGCAGCAACGGCTTTTACTCCTATTTTAAATAATCACTTTGTTTTTGCCTCAAGGGAGAATGTTTTAATTTTTGTTTCAATAGAATTAAGATAGTTGGACTTCATCTATAGATGCACAGTTCCCTTTGTTTTAATATTAAATATGTTCTCACTTAATTGCTTCGCTGCTAGACTTGCAACTAATTTTTTAAAAGTATATTCCATTATTTTGCATTTTTGACATGAGTCGGAATTTTGACAGCTTTTATGTAGAATAAAAAATATTTTTAAATTTGTGTATTGTTACATATGTTTGCATCAAACTAGCAGCTAAGAGGTTAATTGTGCAACTATTAAAAAAAAAGAAAAAAAGTTTGTCTAAAATGTATTTAAAAAGAAAAAAAAGTTGTAAGTAGCATTTACATTTATTCAATAATATTACCATATGCTGGGTTTCTGTACCAGAAATGGCCAGTTATGTACAAAATGTATGTTATTTTTGCTTAAATTCATTAAAAATTTTTTAAAATAAAGGGCAGCATCTTCTAAATACTTTAAGTTTTATCAGCTTTTTTTTTTTTTTTTTGTGACAAGATGCTGCATTCTAAAACTTTCATAGTTTTAGACCACGTACGTGTGCTGATGTCATCTCCATCCGCTGCAGGATAGAGTCAGAGGCATTCTTGGCAGGTGTGTCTGTGTGCCACTGTTTTTGTAACGTGAAAAACATGGGCATACTTAGTTATTTTTTTGAACAAGCGACACTTCAAGCTTGTTTTTAATGTTAATTTGATAGTGTGTTTTTTTAAACAGATCATGAAGCTGAAAAATTTTTAGGATTGTTGGTGCTTAGTAGACTTGATAACTATTTTAAAAATGCGTGGATTTAGTAAAATCTTTTTTTCCTCACTATGCATGTGTAAACGTTTGTAATCTGGCTCCCCGTCGCCCCCTGCCCACTCCAGTGGTATAAAGAATTGTGCCGCTTTAAGGTTATTCCCCTTCCCGTAAAAATTTTTGGTACCTTATTTAATGTTTACATAACAATGTGACATTATACATGGCAATTCAAATATTTTACTAACTGGTTGGTTTGAGGAAATCATTAAAGGAGAAACATGTTTGTCAAAGATGCATCAAAATTCATCAAAATCTGAGGCAAAAAAACTACCCTTGTTTTTCATGTCTTTTGATTCCTCCAAAATAACCCCACTGAACTTGTACAAAAATATAAACCTTAAATAGCAATCTTAAATATTTTACAGTCTAAAAGCTGTTTTGAATGAACTTCTGTAAAAATCCAAAGGGAAAACATTTGTCCTCTTGAAACTTGTGGTTTCGTAACCCTTTTGAAGCGATGCATGTCCTTGTTGTTTTCCTGATCTACTACCACCACTTATACTTGAGAAGTAGTTTGAAACTACAACATAACTTTTTAAAACTAAGGAGGTTGGGAACATTGCAAATGAACCAGTGGGTCCTGATAATCGATTGGAGGCCTAGGCCATCCTGTACTCGCAGTAGGCTTTTGAAACAGGGTTGGGAAATGGCAAGGGTAAAGAAAACGTACATCTCTGATGTTGGGCAGCCACGGCTCCCTGTGATCCCCAGACAGCTTAGGAGGAGAGAGGGCCTTTATCCGAAGGTTCTCCAGCTGCAGGGCAGATGCAGAGTGCCTCCCACTGAGCTGTCTTTCTGCTCATCTGTCTGTGGCTGTGGGGTGTAGGTCTTGGTGTGCAGAGTGCAGACATGCAAATAGTATAAATCACAGCAAGTCACAGCACCACGTTTTCTCCGTGTGATGTCAGGTCTCCATGTGTAGCTTTTACCCAGCATTCTTTAGTCACCAGGAAAGGAGAAAAAAATTTGCCATCTAGCTATGTATTTCCAACTCGGTGACAAAACTGAAGACATAGCCCAAATAAAAACTACGTCTCCCTGATGTGAGAGGATGTCTGTGAAAACCATTTTCTCATCAATGATGATCCCACCCTCCCCCAATTCTACAGACTATATATAACGCACGCCAGATAAATGTTCAGAAGCATCTGGATAATATGAAGACAGAACTATCATGTCAGGTTGACCCCTTGTCATGAAATACTAGCCTCATTTTCTGGTTTCCATACTTGAACCTTTAAAAATTATCCGTTTTAAAATTATTTATATTTATATTAAAGAAGCCATGTGCACACCCCGCCACCTTATATAAATATATTGATGATGGAAGCTTTGGATAAGGGAGCTGTTAAGTTGTGACACTCCTCTTTTAAGTGGTTATTTCTAAAACAAAACTGAAAATAGTAGCCACTTACTAGTCCCCTGCTCTGCTGTGAGTGTCTGAGTCGCTTCTACAGCCATCGGGTCGGATGCTGTTTCCGTCTGGTCCTCTTTGAGAGTCTGCTTTTGATTGTGTTTCCACTCCCAGCAAGTTTACTTTCTCAGCAATATTTAACACTATCCTTCCAGTTGGTCATTAAACCTGTTGTCTATGCATAATCTCTTGAAGGATTCTGAGCAAGTCTTACTGCAGGAATCATTGCAAGTTTCCATGGAAACGAGGCTTGGCTTCTGAGGACCAGTCATGCTGTTTTGGTGTTGTTTGGGTAATATTAGCAAGCACCCACAAATAAGACTTTTAAACAACTTAAAGACTAGCTTCAACCCTAGAGTTAAGAAAATTTTGTGTTAGCTTATGAATAGTACCCAGTATTACCAACTTCTTTTTCTTCTAGAACAGATTTCTTCTAAGTGAGGTTCATTGTTTACTTCTTTGTCCTTTGTTTCATGAGGAAGTTTCCTCTTTCTTGCCAGAACTATTTTTTTATTCATTTCACTTTTTAATTTCAGTGCTAAGATTTCTTTTTTTCCCTTAAAGAAATTCTTTTGGGTGATAGACTTTGTAAAATGTTCATGCTGAAAAATTTTTCCTGGTCTGAAAATTAATTTTTTATTAAGATTTGAAGAGCCTCATTCAGTGGAACATGGATATTTCCTGGTGTGTTTTTAAAGGGGGTTTTGACTGTCACTTTGGCATATGCATTGCCAACCTGTTATAGCAGAACTTTGTTTTTGATTCATCAGTAGTTAATTATTGACCATTTAAACTAACATGACCTTAATTTTTCTTTCCTTAGGGAGATGTGCTTTCTATCTAGGCCGTTTTGTATGTATGAAATAACAAACTGCTTTGTGGGTTTTTTTCCATCAGAGAGTCTAGAATAAGTTCAGGTTTGGTATAAACATCAATTGGTCTTTTCAGTTCAAAGAGTTAGAGAATAAGTAAAATAAGCAGAATTCCCACTGAATAAGCATTACCTAATTAAACATAGCAATCTCAAAGACCAATTTGTGAAAATAGCTTCCTTGTTTATGGAGGCATTGAAATTGCTGAGAAAGCTAACTGAATTTTTAACTTGGAGATAATATGTAGTATTATCTTGCTCTAGTGTAGTTGATTTTAAACACGTTTAATATTGTTCATATATATACATCTCAAGAGCAAAGCTATAAACATATAAGAATGTATCTCTAGGTACCTTGACTAGAGAGAGCCACCTTGCCTAAGAGCCAGGGTGAAAAACAGTTTCAAGATAAATTTTAGATTTCAACTACTGTTATTAAGAAAATTAGATTTGCTGGAAAAGCCATTTAAAAAGAGACACCTGTTATACTTACGGTAGATAGCATTTTTTTTCTATTGGCATTGTTTTTAAAAAGGGAATTCCAGAAAGAGTCTAAACTTTAAATATATTAAAAGATACAAATTGCTGCCTTAAAATGTTATTTTTCTCTTCTAGCTCCAGAAAGGTAGTAATTTGCCTTTTATGATTCACCAGACATTATTCCTTGCTAACCGTCCCCTTAGCTTATGAAAACCCCTAATTTCTAACACCACCCTGTGTCTTCCTAAATCTCAAGTAGATGTTCTCATGGTTCTGATTTTTCTTTCCTCTTTTTTGCCATCTGATCCACAAATGACCTAGCAGGCAGAAATAATGGATAATGTCTTAACCATGATTTCTTGTCCAAATGGTTACCTTCGTTATATCCATCACGTGGTATGAAGATATCCAGAGTAAGTGGCATGTTAGTCTTCAACATGCTCATTATATTGGGCTTCTCGCATTTTCCATCTACTTGAGGTTGGATATCTATTTGCTGAGATTTTACTGTGAAGCTGCTACCTTCACACTACTTTCATGCCTGTTTCATTAATTAGCCATTTCAAGACCATTGTTACAAGAAATGAATGTTACTAACCTTGAACGTTCTTATAAAACACATGCAGAAAAATGTCATTGTTATTGCTTTAAACAAGAATATCAGTTATACAGATTGACAATAAATTTCTAATGTAACATTTATAATTTTTGAAATGATTGAAAATATCTACTTTCGAATAAACTTGAAGGAAACAGTCACAGGAGTTTCTAAATGTTTGTTGAAGGGAGTTACCTAACAGAAGAATCCAGACTTAGTAGTGTGAGCTGTTGTGCTTAAAACTGAAGCCCAATTATACAATAGTAGCCTAAAGCTTCTGAAACAGGAGTGTTAAGGAAAGAAACCCAGACACCTTCAGATACCTTTGTTTCCGTAATCTGAGTATTAGACTGGACTTTATTTGCAGTTTGTTCAACAGGTTTTATTTTGATATAAATATTAAGCGTAATCAAGTTAAGTTTTATATAATTCTATGGGTTCATTAATCGATACTATGGCATTTTCGTTGTGTTCTGAGGGAGTCGTTTTAGCTATTTCTATACCTCTTACGTGAGGTCTCTTCTGTGTTTTATTTTGCATTATAGCATGTGACGGCCTACCTTAGAACTATGTGGATGAGGAGAAATCAGTATTACTTTTAAAAAGTCTATTTTTTTTGAAATAAGTTTTTTCATTAATACTTTTTTTGATCTTTGAGAAAGTAAGGGAAAGGGGTGGCAAATTATAAAGGTTTCCACGCAGAGCGGAAGTCACTCAGAAGTGTGTTTAAAAGTCTGTCCTGTTTTAAGATGTTAGAATGTCAAGCAGGCTGGAGCAGTGGTTTCCAACGTAAGCCAGCAGCAGCCGTACCTGGAGGGCTTATTAAAATTCAGGTTGCCGGGCTCCGTCCTGCGTTTCCGATGCCCGGCTGGAGCCCCATCATTGCCAACATGTTTCCAAGTGACGGAAACAGGTCCAGGGACCACCCTTTGAGAACCACTGGTCTAGAGACAGTCTGACCGTCTTTTCAACCATGCATTTATTTACTCTGTATAAAAATTGAGCTCTCAAGGCATTTTTATAATTCGGATGCTGTGAGTGGAACATCCGTGAAGAACACTCTGAGGGATGAGCCCTTTGGGCTGCCTGGCACCCTGACCCGTTGCCCGCCCCCTCTGAGGTCAGTGCCCCTCCTCTTCATGAGGGTGCAGAAGCTCATGTCTAGGGTGGGTCTGAATTTTTGTTCACTGCAGTCTGGGCTTTGGTCTGCATTTGTTTGATGTGCGTAGAGTCTATCTCGGTAATCCGTGCACATGGAGATGAGACTTGTGGAAGGAAGCCATCAGAATGTCACGAGGATGCACTTGGCACGAGGCACAGGAGGCCCTGTCCTAAGATGCCAGTGACATAGAAAACCATAGATAATCCCCAAATAATGTATCTGTAGTTTTTATTATTGGGGGAGGGGGGGTGGTGAGGGCAAGGGATTTCTTTTCAAATTATGTATTTCTCAGGTTAACAGAATTATTTTGGATTCTCTGCCTTGTCAACAGGTATTAGGGGAGGCTGCAGTAATAAATAGACATATATAAATGGCAGAAAACTGATAATTGTCTGTTTACTTTGTTACCTTAAAAACACCTATATATGTTTGCAAAACAGTATAGGGGAATCTACCACCTACACAGCATGAGTTATTCAGAAACCATAGGTGCATATGGGTGAGCAAGTTATTTTTGAGAAGGAAACTGTCTATGAGATAATAAACCTGACAGTCTTTGGATATTTTAAATTTTGTGTTAATGTCATCGTTACTATTCTTCACTGGACTGTAGCTTGAGGGGTATTGGGCTCTGCCTCTGGTTTTTAGTTTGGCTTTGAATTTACTGAGATGCTAGAAAGAGAAAAGATATTTTTAAGATAATAACTTGTAGAACGACTTAGCTGTAGAAGTCCACATGATGAGCATTGCAGATTGTACAGCTTTGGGATTCTTCACACAGTACCTCCTACAAGAAAGGCTCGATGCCCTCCGTGGGGATTGTTTGTTGTTCAGCACAGGTTCCTTTATCCACTTCCACCTCACAGGGAGCTTCGTTTGATTTACATTTTGCTTTGCACGATACCTTATATGCGAAAACTTCTCTTTCAGTAGCTCTGAGGGCACCTTTGTCTGGGTTGAAGTCCTAACGTGTCAATCACACCTGAGAGTGTTTCTCAGCCCCCCTCCCATCCAGAGGAAGGGTCTTGGATTTTCATGTATCCAGACCATGCCTGCTTCCTATAAACCCATGTATATGACATTGTACTGTATCCGCTTTCTGTGCCAGTCATCTGACCTGATTCATTGAAAGCCCTGGAGGTACTGGTTATGCGTAGTTGTATCCTAGGTAAACATGGTGATTGAAAATACCTCTCCTCTAAATAATAAAGGTAATGGGTTTTGTTAAAGGGTTTGCATTTTATTAAAGGGTCCTGCTATTAGTGACATAGTCTTTTGTTTTAATGCTTCAAAAATACAGTTCTTATCTAAACTTGTTCAACTAACTTCTTATGATAAATCACTTATGTTCACACTGGGTCTTATTTTGGCAAGTCTTCCAAAGGGAGGCTGATAGAACATGGAGGTGGTCAGTTTCCATCTCCCAGAAATCTCAGTTATACGGCCATTTCTAATTTACGGCAAAATTATAACAATTTTTTTCCCGATGTTAATGATACCTCGTGTGAGAGGTTCTATTACCTGAAGAGACCCAATGCCACTCTCTGTGTTTTTTTTTTTTAATTTTCTTCCTTTTTTGGTCTTTTTCTTTTTTTTAAACTTAGTTTTGGAATTACTTTCGCCACGTGGATTCCTTAGAACAGGTTTTCAGTTTGGGGGTCTACAGCTCCTCCGTTGTGATCCTTGTCTCAGTGAAGTTCTTTTGTTTTAAAAGATTCATGGTAACACAAAATGTATTTTACTGCTACAACTAAAATGTATTTATAATAAAATACCTTTTTAATAATGTGGAGATTTGTTTATTCTGTGTGAACCACCATTCTCTGCCTCCTTTTACGTTTAAAATCAACATAAACACAGCCCTTTGCTTTTATTCATAAGACGAATTTGTAAAAGTAGCTAATGTAACAGAACTCAGCGTTCCTTTGTAAAACTAACTCTAGTTTCCAGAAAACGGTGACTTGACTTAAATCTCTGAACATCAGCAGTAGGAAAGGCCTAAAGGCTTAAAGTGTTACCTGAAAGTTTAAAAATCATCAGTGGTTAGTGAGAAAATGTGCCCTTTTCAAGTCATTCAGTGCAGATCTTAGGAATTTAACAAAATTATCACGAATGCCTTGTTAATGCTGGGCTTATGCAGCCCAGAATTTCTTTCAGAATGCGTACACCTAGTTGAGAGCAATTCACTATGAGGATATAGGAATACATTTACGGTGGCATGTGACCAGCATGAATTAGCCATCTCATGCCCTCTTTTACCCACCCCCCCCCAATGCTGACTGTGCAGAAAGTTGGCCCAAATTGGGGTCTTGTTTTTGTCGGGGAATCATCCTTTGCATTGGCCAGAACGCGGTTTTGAGAAGCGTTAGCAGGTCACAGAATGCTTTGTGTGCCCCGGCGATTTTATTTTTAACATCTTACGAATGTGGCACCATAAATCTAACTTGAATATACTGTGCTTAAAGTTTGTAAATATAAGTAGGTAGGGCAGTCAGCCTTTCATAAAGACAACTTATAATTCTCACTCAACACAGTGAGTCATTTTTTAAAGCCAAGTACCTTGCTTCTTTGAGGTGACGTGATAACGACATAAATCATCTCTGGGTTTGGGAAAGAAAAACACTTGATGTATAAATCAACTGGATATGGAGGACTCCTTGAGCTGCAGATGCTCTACCTGCTCTAGATGCAGTAACCCAAGGCCCCATTCGCGGTGGGAAAATGCAATTAAGACTCGGGTGTTAATTCTATGTCATATCTGTGCTTTTCGAAGGTATTAGTGTGGAAGCTAGCGGGAAAGTGTAATTTCACCAACACTGCACGGGGGCGGGGGGGGGGGGGGAGGGAGCGCTGTGTGTGGAGCGCAGGCCAAGTGTGAAGATGGAAAGTTGGCTCAGTGAATGGAGAATTGTTTGTGCTTAACTTGGTTGAATTAGAAACATCCCAATACCCCTCCCGTTGATTGCTCCTGGCCGAAGAGCCCCGATCTGACATGGGCTCTGCTGCTTGATTTACACAGTTTTGTCCTAACAAACCCTGTGGATGCAAATCCTTTCCTTCCCAAACCCCTGGCTGATGGCATTGCCTTGGTTGGTTCCCTTCTCCAGTTACCTCCCTGCGACAGATCGGACCGTGCCACTCTGCTCTGAGAAGCCCTCAGAGGTTTCCCATCACACCCTAAGCTGGACTTTGGAGGCACCCCAAATCTTGTTCCTGAGCGCACTGTGCACGGCACACTAAGGTAGACAGTCACCCTTCCCTCCCTGGACCAGCCCTTGCTTCTCTTGCCTCTGGGCTTCCCTTGGAGCATGCCCTTCAGCACTCAGACCTCCAACCTCCATCTGCTACAAGGCGCTCCACTTACTATTCAAGACTGTTAATTCCAACTCTTCTGCCTGCAATGAAGTCTTATACCTCTGTCATCACAGTTTTGGGATTGTAGTTAGGAGGTTGTGAGCTCTGGATGGCAGAGGTTATGTCCTCAGGCCTCTACAGTGCCAGCTGGCCCTTGCACACTTGCTGAGATGGATCGCAGGCTTGATTGAGAGAAGAACTTAAAGACACCCTCCCCCGTCCTGGCAGGGGAGCTCAGTTGGTTAGAGCATCACCCCGGCACACCAAGTTTGTGGGTTCCATCCCCCCTCAGGGCACATACAAGAATCAGCCAATGAATGCATAAATAAGTGAAACCACAAATCAGTGTTTCCCCCTCCTCTCTAAAATCATTAAAAAAAAAAAAAAAAAAAGACACCCTCCCCTTCCCCTGACATCCGTTTCCAATGATGTGTGGCCAGATGGCAGGGTGATGGCTTGGGGTGGAGGAGGAGTAAGCTGTCCTGTGCAGTGACACCCCGCCCACTCCACTCAGCTCTCTGAGCAGTGACAATGCATTAGCATTCACGAGTATTTTGTGACTTGCCAGGTATCACTGTTAGATCCCTTAGTTTGACAGTCTCACCATGGTTACCTGGGTCGTGATGGATGCTGCCTACTTGAGCCTATTGGGGTCTGTGGGCATGTGCCTATCGTGCAGCATTCGGGAAAGTGATGAAATCCCCCTTTGTCTGAAGCTCCAGCTGATGCTAAATTCTCAGAGGGAGGTAATTAAATTGAACAGAAGCTGCAGCTTGCAAAAATCTAGGGTATTATCCTACTCTTAGCTCATTAAAACTGATGCTCTGCAAATTGCTTTGAATCATTGCTTGGGGAAACTGTTGATCATCCCTGAGCAGGAAGTGGCCCTGGTTAGGTGAAGGGATGAGCCAGCAGAGGGCTCTGGAAGGTGGCTGCAGCTGCTGGCTGCTGCCCCCAGGCTCTGGGCTCTGAGCAAAGAGAGCAAAGAAACCCAGGGAGAATGTGCTTTGAGGTTGTTGGCTCCCTAATTGAATAGAAATGTAATCAGATGGCAAGCCCTCTTGAGATGAGCAGAGGGCAGAGGGCCTGAAAGTGGAGGAGAGCTTGAAAAGGAAACTCAGAAATGCTCTCATCAGTCCTCAGGGTTGTGTTTCCTTTATGTTTCCTTTTCGCTGGCAGCCAACAGGGAGGGGCCCTGCCCACCTGCTGGGTAGGTCTGCCATCTAGTTGGAATGCGGACTTGTTCGTGGTTTTACAAAGCCAGGCAGAGGCTCTTCTAAAAGAAAGTTGTGTGGAGGCAGTCCTCAGCTTCCTGACCAGGCCTAAAGGAAGCTGCCTAACTTGGGGCAAAAGTAACAGGAAGTGCTGGACAGTGGGTATGCAAACAAACAGGCTTTCCCTGGCGAATCACATCGCCTCGGGGTGACCCTGTAGGCTTTCTAGGACTGAAATTCCTACTGAGCTGGTTCTGCTAATAGCGGGGGGGGGGGGGGGGGGGGGGGGGTGTAGAGAAAACGTTTTGAAAAAAATTGTGATCTAGGGTAATGGAAGGTTTTGAAGCCCCTGGAAAAAGTACTTCCGGAAATCTGTCTGTTCTTAAAGGCTGTCTGTCAGCTGCTGTGCCGTCGCCCAGAAAACCATCTCATGGGGACAGTCGCAGCGTGTTCTGTGCCGTAGGGAACACAGCCAACCTGGCCTCATTCCTCCCACTCAGGCCGAGCGCAGGGACAAGCCACTCTGGCTGCAGACACCTGGGACGAGGCAGCCACATGGAGAGCAGCTCCTTCAAGCGCCTCTCTAGCTCCTCGAGGCCTTCTGACTGCACTTGCCGCCTGTTCTCTTTAAGCATCCTTGCACGCGCTCTCCCCATCCGCCTCCTCCTTCGCAGCATTCTGGGGGCATGCAGTACGTGGTCAAGGTCCCAGCATGACCCCAGGGCTGCATACTGTCCGCTGTGCAGAGGTTTGGAGGAAAGGATGCGGGGGAGGTTCTGACTGCTAGCGTGATTCAGAAGAAAGTAAGGCCCTTCCCTTCAAAGAGCAAGGCATGCAGAAGCCGCGAGCTATACAGACGCCCAGCACTGGGAACAGGAGCCCAGGGTCAAGGGCACAAGGAGAAGGGAAGCGTGGAGTTTGCACTGAGGGTTGGAGAACGTGGCCCCTGGTGATGTCTGAGGGGGGCCCTGCAGAATAAGCAGGACTTCAGCAAGTTCAGAGAGGGGCAGACCACATGCCCCTTTGTGTTTCCGAGGAACCCGCCTGACCTCATGGCTCTTATCATTTATTTTTAAACCATCTGCCATAGAATGCTAAGTTCCTGAAGGACAGGACCATAATAATATATATTCCTCGTTATTGTTAGACAGACATGAGCAGAGCAAGGACGATGGGCCAGATACAGAAACTCACCAGGGCAGAAAGCCCTGGATGCCTGGCAAGGGGCAACACTGGGTAACCTATCCTCCCCTGGCACATCACTGGTCCTGTTCTTGGACCCCGGACCTTTCATATGCCAGGTCATGTGGCTTAGATCCCCCCCCCCCGACCTTTTCCTCCCTAAAGATAACATCTAGGCCTCAGTTGTATTTCAGCTCCAGGCCTAGAAAAGCAGCAAAACCAGGCTGCCTCAGCACCAGCTGCATTGACTAATGACCCTCTGTCCTGGCGCCAACCAATCAGTGGAGACCATGACCCTGAAAGAGCACACCTGGAAAGCTGATGAATATTCTATTGAAACACTCCCCTGAGACCTCCCCTAAGACTTCCACCTGCAAGAGAGAGAGAAATACGCTCAGGACAAAAGACCCAGTGTGCACTCTCTCTCCAAGGAGCATGCCCTTGCCATTCCCTTCCTGCTCCTCTTCCCCCACAGGTATGAATCTCCAAGGGACCCGTTGAGACTTGCAACCAGGGGAGCAATGGGCAGTGGCAGCTCATCCCAGGCTCACCTCCTGAACCTGTCTCCAAGGCCCCCTTTTCTCTGACTTCTCAGTGAGCCAGAGCACCCCAGCCTAGGCTTCCCTATTGCTTCTTCTATGCCCTTCCTTGTTTCACTGTCCTCAGTGTATTTTTGCTGCCATCATGGATCCAGTTCTCTTTGGCTCAGTGCTGTGTAGCCCTTCCCTTTGGGTATCCCCATCCCCCATCCCAGTTTCTTTAAATAAATCCAATTTTTTTAATCACCGTCTGAGATGCCTGCACACCGCCGGCTTGAACCTCTCAGTTATGTCCTACTTTAGCACTGTAGCTAGGACGCAGTGTTGTTACTCAGGGGGGTAGACAGAATAATGGTCCCTCAAGACCAGTGGTGACAGGAGATGCAGAGAATTGTTTCAAGACACTTGTCAGTTGACAGATGAAAGGCAAGGGTGGAGGTCGTGAAAAAGGGACGCTTACTTCCTGAATACTTTCTAGCTTCTGTCTCCGCCAGTGACCTCTGCCCTTTAGACACATCTCATCTGCACCTCTTGTTCCTGTATCTGGATCGTGTCACTTCCTTCCTCTAAAGCCTTCCTTGGCCATCGTCAGGTAAGCAAGATACATGTATTCCAAGGAGCTCCTTCTTTCTTGAACTCTTACAAGTTTTGACCAAAATCAGCTTCACGGAAAGTAGCTGGAAGGGACCTTGAAGGTCATCTGATCAGAGGCTTAGCAGTGGTTTCCAGAAATCTAAGCAACAGAATCCTTGTTCAGAAAAAAACCCTCACGGTTATGTTAGAACCTAAAAATGTAAGGCCTGCATATATAATACATAAAATATATGTTTTACTTCTATAACTCTCGTAAATACATTTATGGTAGTTTCTTGTAAAATCAACTTGTTAGAGCAATTATGGTATGCAGAAGCACACAAACATTTGAAAATGGAATTTACCAAAGGCAGATGCCGTTTGATATCTAAATCTAGCCCTGGTTTATTTTCTTTCGGTTGGACAATATGAGCAAACTTTGTGATTCAGAAAGATAAACAGAGGGATATTTGCTTGTACCGTGTTATCTGCGGAGATGGGCCCAGGCCTGAGTCTCACAAAAACGAATACAGAACAAAACTCCTGACCCCTGAAACACAGGCAGGAAGTTGACATGGATGCAGAGAAAGGGAAGTAAGCGTCCCCTTTTTCATGTGATCAAGAAGAAACATGGTTGGGAGGTCCCCTTCAAAGAAAGGTCCAGCACAAAGGCTGAATTCCGTGGAGGTCCTGTAGGTGCCTGTAACGTATGAAGGGAGTGATGCTGGAATAAACTGAAGTCTGTTATGTGCACAGAGGCCTGATGGGGCTTCCCAGGCTAAGGATGGAGCTGGGTCTTCGCACACTTCCCAGGTTACCCTTTCTAGTCTGGAGACATCGTCTCACTATCTGAAGACAGCGAGGAGGAGGAGAGGCTCTATCAGGGTCCTCGGTAAACCTCACTTCTGGGAAGCCGGTGTCATGGTGGCCCTTCGGTGGTGGCCCCAGAGCATCCCTCCCAGCTTCAGCCACACTCATCATCTCTTCGGAACGACTGCTGTGGCTGGTGAAGTGGCCGCTTTCTCATTTGTCACAGCTTCCCTGGCCGCCTCTGTCCCGGGCTGGGACGGTATTGGCTAGGGCCGTGGTCGGCAAGCTGCGGCTCGCGAGCCACACGCGGCTCTTTGGTCCCTTGAGTGTGGCTCTTCCACAAAACACCACAGCCTGGGTGAGTCTATTTTGAAGAAGTGGCGTTAGAAGAAGTTTCAGTTTAAAAAATGTGGCTCTCAAAAGAAATTTCAATCGTTGTCCTGTGGAAATTTGGCGCTGTGGACTAATGAGCTTGCCGACACTGGGCTATGGCATTTCCCTTTTCTCATTTTCCTCCCCATTAGGCAGGTTATACACGGCCACCTCCCTCCCTCTGGGGTGTTTCCAGGTAAAACTGCATCCCGGGTTTTCTTAAGCCCATTTGTGCTTTAAAACACCCCCTTGGTCACCGGAAGACCTTGTTTGAAACCCTTGGCGGGCTGGGGGCCGGGAGGCATGTTAGCCGTTAAATCAGTGGCTTGGACATCGGTTTTGAACTCCTCAAGTTCAGAGCCCAGGACTCTCAGGTTGTGGTGACAGACAAATCCCCCATCCTCCATTTCTCTGGGGGGTTAGTGGGGCCGCGCTGTGGGTGAATTGAGAGGCAGAGTCTAATCCCAGATCAACAAGACTTTCCGAGAGGCTGCTTCTTTCACATTGAGGCCAAACATTCTTGTCAGGAGCAAGAAGAGGAGACAGTATAGCTCCTGGAAATGGCAATTGCTTTAATGAACTTGCTTCACCCGCAGAATCGATGCCTTGTGTGGGGATTAATTAAGGCCTCGGCGGCTGCACTTGAGTGAGACGGGGAATGAGGGCTCCAGAGGCCGTGGGCAGCGGCGCCCAGCCGAACAGCAGCCCTGGGTTTAATAGGAATGTTCCACCTCATGGCTTTATTTATACCTTGTCCCCACTTGGGATCTTTTGTGAAAGTGGGCAGGATATGAATTAGAAATGAATGTGTAAATAAAACACTTGACCGAAATGGGACAAGTCACACCGGCAGGGAAAGCAGTGCAGTGGGCTGTGATGGAAACCCCAGCCGCCGGCGAGGACGGCGGGGCTCTGGCAGGTGGAAGGGTGTGAGTCACGGCGCTCCGCCGGGCCCTGCATGTCTAACAGCTAAGCCCGGCTTCCTCATGTTCTTTGCAACGAAAATCCAGCGTCGGAAATCAGACACTTGTGGCTGTGCGGCTTGACTGCTGTGTTAGCACTTGGACGCCTGGCCGGCCAGCGCTCTGGAAATAAGCCCTCCTATTTTTAACACCCTTGCCGAGTCGGATGGTCTCTGGTTTCTGCCAGAGAAAACCCCAGGGCCCGGGGATGCACGCTGGAATTCAGAACGGCAAGTCTCGTTGGTCAACAGGAGCCCTCTCCCCACGGGCCCCCACGTGCGTCCTGCGCAGACCCAGGGACAGCCTTTCCTTTCTCCTCTGGGGTCCCTGTGGCCCCTGAGCTGCAGTCAGGGACCCTAGCGTTTTCTACGCAGGACACCAGGAAAAAAAGCAAGTTTTCAAAGAACTTTTATTTCAAACCACAGTCAGAAAGTACCCCATTAAAAATGCTTCTCAGGCCTCAGAGAAGGTGAGGTTGGGATGGTCAGCTCACCAAAAACAGCGTGTCTTGTCGCCAAGGACAGAGGGGCTGGCTGCTTGCACCAGAGGACACCCCGAGCTGGTAATGAGCACAGGGCGTCCCAGAGAAGGCTCACAGGACAACAGGAGCCAGCGTATCAGACAGCTGGCGCCGTGGGACAACTATGTGCGCCGGCGGGAGGTCTGGCCTTTGCAGACACCTGTGCACCTGCTGGACCCGTCTCCTTCCCACCGAGGGCAGGTCCAGATCATGTCCACCTGCTGGATTCCCCAGGAGCCTGTTGAAGCCCAGAGAGGCCCTAGGGGAGGGGGAGCCGCTGCAGCAGTGTGGGTCAGGTGGGAACAGGAGAGTGGTGATGCTCCCGCCTCCTTTCTAGAATGTTCTGGGCTGGGCTTCCTGGGGGGAAAGCCCTGAGAGTCGCTGGGACCTCGGGAGGGCTAGTGCTCCGGCTCTGAGTCCATGCAGGACTCCCAGGGATTCTGGGGCATCCGAGGCAGGGAGAAGAGCAGCAGGGCCAGGCCGCCCAGGAAGAGGAGGACGAAGGCGGAGCAGGCGCAGGCGAAGGACCAGGAGTAATAGTACTCGATCCAGACCGTGTCCTCGCTGTCGATCATGCGCTTCACCGACTGCCGCAGCACCTCCACCGAGACGAAAATGCAGAGACCTGAGGGCAGAGCGGGGACGCTCAGGGTCCCACCCGGCCGGTGCCCACCGTCCCCCGGGGCTTCCGCAGGGACAAGGTGGAGACCTGGCCGTGGGGAGACTGCCTCCAGGCTGGAGGGGTACATGGGAACCTGCAAAAGTGACCCGTCTGCCTGCCTACCGCACGGTTCGCTCAACTGCGTTTCTTTCCTCCTTTTGTTTGTATTTTTTTGGATTAATGTAAAATGTGATCGCAACTGGCATTGCTCTCAGTGCCTTGTGGATTAAATGGACAAATTGCCAACATCTCTCCAGACCCGCCGAGCGTTGATGCGTCCTGACCGAGTCCGCTCCTGCGCGGAGCCCTGGAATTTCTCCAGACTTAGATCTCAAGGTTGGAGGGAGGATGAGCTGGCAGCAGCCCTCACCCCAGGACATCGCCCCACCCCCCAACCCGGGCTCACAGGCAAGTGCCCCCACTCTACCTGCAAAGGCGTAGAACATGGATGCCGGCCTCAGTAGGTAGTCCCGCTTCTTGGTGAAGGACAGGAGCACGCAGATGGTTCCCATGATGATGAAGACGAGGCTGAAGATGGCGATGGCAGCGGCCGAGATGCTGTACTCTGCAACACACACAGGGGCCCACAGGCACCTCAGCAGCGGCCTCGTCCCGGTCTCGGGGCCGGCTGGCTGTGCCGCCAACCAGGTGAGTGACAACACCACGGGCTGTGATTCCCATTGCACATGTGGGAAGACTGAGGCCCCGAGAGAAGCGCTCACTCGCTCAAGTCGCATACGGGTAATGACTCAATTCTAACTCCTGGGTTGCACTAACCTGTAACCCCTCCCCCTACCTCCCTACCAGGCAGAGGACTGGGAAGGGACAGGAGGCATGTGGCTGGAGGCCTTTCTGGAGCAGAAACTTCCTCTGAGTGACAGGGCAGAAAGCAGCAGGCACTCGGGCAGAGAGTGGTCTGTCCTGGGCGGACAGCAGCCTCTGGAAGGTGGCTTATTACAGAGCACAGGCGTGTGTGTGTGTATGTGTGATGCGTGTGTGGTGTGTGTGTGTGTGTGACAGGTGTAAGATTTGCGTGGTGTGTGTGTGTGAGACAGGTGTAAGATTTGCGTGGTGTGTGTGTGTGTATGTGTGACAGGTGTAAGATTTGCGTGGTGTGTGTGTGTGTGTGAGACAGGTGTAAGATTTGCGTGGTGTGTGTGTGTGTGTGTGTGACAGGTGTAAGATTTGCGTGGTGTGTGTGTGTGTGTGAGACAGGTGTAAGATTTGCGTGGTGTGTGTGTGTGTGTGTGTGACAGGTGTAAGATTTGCGTGGTGTGTGTGTGTGTGTGTGAGACAGGTGTAAGATTTGCGTGGTGTGTGTGTGTGTGTGTGTGACAGGTGTAAGATTTGCGTGGTGTGTGTGTGTGTGTGTGAGACAGGTGTAAGATTTGCGTGGTGTGTGTGTGTGTGTGTGAGACAGGTGTAAGATTTGCGTGGTGTGTGTGTGTGTGTGTGACAGGTATAAGATGTGCGTGGTGTGTGTGTGTGTGTGTGTGACAGGTGTAAGATGTGCGTGGTGTGTGTGTGTGTGTGAGACAGGTGTAAGATTTGCGTGGTGTGTGTGTGTGTGTGTGACAGGTGTAAGATTTGCGTGGTGTGTGTGTGTGTGTGTGTGTGAGACAGGTGTAAGATTTGCGTGGTGTGTGTGTGTGTGTGTGACAGGTGTAAGATGTGCGTGGTGTGTGTGTGTGTGAGACAGGTGTAAGATTTGCATGGTGTGTGTGTGTGTGAGACAGGTGTAAGATTTGCGTGGTGTGTGTGTGTGTGAGACAGGTGTAAGATTTGCGTGGTGTGTGTGTGTGTGAGACAGGTGTAAGATTTGTGTGGTGTGTGTGTGTGTCTGTGTGTGTGTGTGTGACAGGTGTAAGATTTGCGTGGTGTGTGTGTGTGTGTGAGACAGGTGTAAAATTTGCATGGTGTGTGTGTGTGAGACAGGTGTAAGATTTGCGTGGTGTGTGTGTGTGTGTGAGACAGGTGTAAGATTTGCGTGGTGTGTGTGTGTGTGTGACAGGTGTAAGATGTGCGTGGTGTGTGTGTGTGTGAGACAGGTGTAAGATTTGCATGGTGTGTGTGTGTGTGTGTGAGACAGGTGTAAGATTTGCGTGGTGTGTGTGTGTGTGTGACAGGTGTAAGATGTGCGTGGTGTGTGTGTGTGTGTGAGACAGGTGTAAGATTTGCGTGGTGTGTGTGTGTGTGAGACAGGTGTAAGATTTGTGTGGTGTGTGTGTGTGTCTGTGTGTGTGTGTGACAGGTGTAAGATTTGCGTGGTGTGTGTGTGTGTGTGAGACAGGTGTAAAATTTGCATGGTGTGTGTGTGTGAGACAGGTGTAAGATTTGCGTGGTGTGTGTGTGTGTGTGAGACAGGTGTAAGATTTGCGTGGTGTGTGTGTGTGTGTGACAGGTGTAAGATGTGCGTGGTGTGTGTGTGTGTGAGACAGGTGTAAGATTTGCATGGTGTGTGTGTGTGTGTGAGACAGGTGTAAGATTTGCGTGGTGTGTGTGTGTGTGTGACAGGTGTAAGATGTGCTTGGTGTGTGTGTGTGTGTGAGACAGGTGTAAGATTTGCATGGTGTGTGTGTGTGTGAGACAGGTGTAAGATTTGCATGGTGTGTGTGTGTGTGAGACAGGTGTAAGATTTGCGTGGTGTGTGTGTGTGTGAGACAGGTGTAAGATTTGCGTGGTGTGTGTATGTGTGTGTGACAGGTGTAAGATTTGCGTGGTGTGTGTGTGAGTGAGACAGGTGTAAGATTTGCCAGAGTGTGTGTGTTAGTGTTGCACCAGCATATAAGGATCTACCAGAGTGAGTGTGTGTGCACGTGTGTGTATGCCCACATCATGTGCCGCCGTTCATACACGTGCAGGTGTGGGTCTGTACCTATGACAGAGGGGTGCATACGAGCTCCATGACTCCTGAAAGACCCCAGGGCACATGTGCTCGGGGCTCCTGGACTCTGATGCGTCTCCCCATGCCCGCTGCCCTCCTGATTCTTGGGGAGCGATCAACGGCATGGGAGGGAATCTGTTCCCCACAGACTCTGACCCGCCAGCCCGCAAAACTGCCCCAGGGATGGTGAGCGCTTGTTCCATTGCCCCAGCTCCTGCCACAGGCACTGCGCCTTCACCGCCTCCGCCAGCCCCAGGAGTGGAGGCTAGGACACACAGAGGGTGACAGGGCCTTCGTCAGGCGCCGGGAAGTCGGGACTTTTGCCCCAGATGATCTGCTGCCTCCTCAGTGTGTGACCGCAGTCACTCCCCCCCGCCCTCCTGGCCTGACACCCTGGGCTCACCTTTCTGAGTGGTGAATTCGAAGATCTCTGAGCTCTCGCCTGGGTTAAAATGCCGGAAGTAGGAACAGTTTTTCTCTGCAAAGGAGGAGACAACCTGTGAGTTGAGGGAAAAGGGCCCGTAGCTGAGGCAGAGGCTCGGCTGAGAGAGGGTGAGTGTGATCCCACCAGGGTGGGCGGAAGGGACCTCTAGGCTGGTATCTTCTCCTCAAACCCTCACTCTGGGCTGAGACAAACACCGTCCTCTGACCCTAAGACCAAAATTTCGCCAGGTTAAGGGGGTTGCATAAGAGGCTGGGAGATCCTCAGGGAGCCAAGGCTGATTGAGTCAAAGGTAAGGACAGCACGGTGGGGACTGAGCCCATTAGGCAGATGGGGTAACTGAGGCCCAGGGCTCAAGTCATTTGTCAGGGGGGACAGGATACATGGTCCACAAAAGGCTACACAGTGGTTCGTCCGATTATATCCACCAGGGCCCTTGGGCAATGTCTGGAGACATTTTGGCTGTTACAACTGGGCAGGGCTGCTAGTGGCATCTTGTGGGTAGAGGCCGGGATGCTGCTAAACATCCCTATACACAGAACAGCACCTTGCATCATAGAATTCTCCAGCCCCAAAGTGCCAGTAGCGCTGAGGTTGAGAAACCCTGGATCCCGCCCAAGTCTAGAGCTGTGTTTCTCAGCACCAGGCCCACCCTGACTCACTGGCTTTTCCAAAGCTTTCCAGGAGATTCTGACAATCAGCCATGTTGGGAAGCCCTGCTCCAGGCCCCTTCAAATGCCCCGAGAAGTGCCCTTTTGAGTGGGGCCACCTGAAGGGACTTGGGTGAGGGCTAGAGAATCCATTCAGGGGCCAAATGTGACCAGCAGGTTGTTTCATTGGGCCCTCGACACCTGTGGCTGCAGAGGCAGCTCAGACCAGACCTTCCCGGCTGGCTTCTGGTCTACCTGATAACTATCAGGAAAGCCGAAGAAGATCTGCGGACAGTAGGGGGAGTAGAGGAAGTTCTCAGAACAAAGAAATTCATGCCGATTTTAAATATAATTTCAGGCATATTTTCTCTTCCGTTTTTCCTTTTCATCTCTCCTATAACTAGATATACTATCAAATGAAAGGATGGTCTTATTGCATATTGAATACAGGTTAATATTATTTACTCTTGATTTAGGACGCAGGTGAATGGGTTATTTTATACTATTTTGCTTCTTTAAGAAAACTGAATAAGGTTGCTTTGTATTTGTGTGAGGCCCTTTATTGGTTACTTTTTCTAAACATCTCTGTTTAGAGAGCCTCTGGTTTGTGCATTCATTTCTTGACCTTCAGGTTGTCTTTGCATCTTCTTTTTTTCTGTTAACCTTCCCTCACCCTAGGATATTTTTCCTTTTTTTGGAGAGGGTGGACAGGAGGGGGAGAGGCAGAGAGAGAGAGAAACATCAATGTGTGAGAGAGACACATCTATTGCTGCATCCTGCACATGTCTCGACCAGGGCCAGGGATTGAGCCTGCAACCAAGGTTCATGCCCTTGACTGGAATTGAACCTGGGACTCTTCAGTCCATGGGCAGAAGCTTTATTCATTGAGCCAAACAGGCAGGCTGTCTCTGCATTTTCACAAGGCCACTGACGCCTCCTTTCTGTTGGAGACGCCCTGAGGTGCTTGCTGCCTTCATTTGGGTGCAGGCTTCCTTCTCTCTGACCTAAGTCATCTCACTGGCCCCGAGGCCTGTGGCCTCCCTCTCCTCCCTCTTCCCCCAAGTCAGGGTTACCGCTGCTCCCACGGTGGAGGAAGGAAATGAACCCTGGAGACCAAGCCTGATGTAGTGAGCAGCAGCGAATGTTGGGAGCGGTAAACCGCCTTCTCTTGGAGCTTCTATATTTAAATCGCTTTCCTTTTGAACTGAGTTACCTGGGGTGTCTGACACCGGCAAGTGGTGATGTCAGAATCGAGCTGCTCTTTTCTCTCTCACAGCTTCCGGGGCTGTTTCAGAACATAATGCAGCCCTCTTATACTTGTTAGATTATTAGCTATAGATTCTCTTCAGTCACTGCTTCAAAATGGCTTGTGCTGTGTCCTAAGTCACCACGGGCTTCTCTCTGGACAAAGGAACATTTCTGTTTCATTCTATAAGGGCCAATTTCGGTCATCATTGAAAAGAATTGATTGAATTCAAGTGTATTTCAGTCAGCTGCTTCTGTGATGACTCGCCATCTGAGAGTCAAAGGCCTTTGGGGCAGGGAGAAGGCGGGGGATGGGATGAAGGCCCAGCTATGGGCAGTTCTGGGGTGCTGAGGCCACTCTTGCGCAGGGCGTGTTCGGGGTGTCAACTCCAGGAGATAGACACCAGGCTCCATTTTGGACAAATAGCCGTGGCCACTAGGCACTTGCTCAAAAGCTTTCTTAGCTCAAACACAGGGCGGGAACAGCATGTCTGTGAAGCCAGCCTGTGGATTCTGGGGGTGGGAGGACGTTCCCCTCAGTGGCCCAGGTGCAGTGTTCCTGTCCCTCCCCTCCCCAGTTATATGCTCTCACACATGGGGGAGGGGCACCCAGTGGGCAGGGCTCCCACTGAAAACATCAGGAAGTCTCAGCTTCTCTCTAACGTGGCTGAACTTAGGGCTTGAGGACGGACAGGCCAACCCTGTCCCCTCTCTTGGACTTAGCACGTGAGAAAGGCCTGGGAGGGGCATCCACTCAGGGCCCCATGGCTGCCCATTGGAGACCACAGGCTCCTCTGTGGGCCCTGCTGGCCCCAGCATGGGTGGGGTGCGTCAGACCCAGTGCTACGTCTGGACACTGCCGGCAGCAACAAGATGCTCAGTTAGGACTAATCAAGCCAGGCATCTGCCACTGTCACTCAAGAATTGCCCAGCATTCTGCCGTGGTAATGGTGTGAATTCTGTCAAATTATTCAACTTCCCTGTGCCTCGTTTTCCTTATCTGTAAGATGGGATGATGAGAATAGTATGGACCTCATAGAGGATTTTGTGAGAATTAGATGAGTTAATATATATGTCATCCCACTGCCTTGCCCTTCATGGTTTTGGGGGGGAAAGTAGCTGCTTTTCTTAGTTAGAATTCCTTGTATGTGACGAGTCACTCTCACAAGAGTCTGTCTTTATTTTTCGTCTTATCTACCTTTTGATTATGATGTGTCCAGATTTTGATCTATCCTACTTGGAGTTCATTAAGCTTCATGGGTTTCTAGATTAATGTTTTCCATCAAATTTGGAAAAATGTTGACCATTATCTTTCATATGTACTTTCTGCTCCTCTCTCTCTCCTTCTGGGAATACCATTAGGTGTATATTGATACATTTCATTCTTTCCCACAGACTCTGTTCATTTTTCTTCATTATTTCTCCTGTCTGTTTCTCAGACTAGCTAATCTCAGTTGGCCTATCTTTAATTTCATGGATTTGTTCTTCTACCTGCTCAACTCATTTCAGTTATTGTACTTCTCAACTCTAGAATTTCTATTAGATCCTTTTAAAATAATTTATATCTTTATTCTCTATTTCATGAGACATCATTCTTATCTTAGCACATGAGGAAGGCCAGTTGTTTTTCTAATTCCTTGAATATATCTAAAATAGGTGACATAAAGTCTTGGTCTAGTAAGTCCAACATCTGGGCTTCCTTAAGAATCTATTATTGACATTATTATTGTATAGGTCATGCATTTTTAGTTCTTTGCATGTCTTGACATTTTTTAAAATTTAAATTTAAAACTGGAAAATTTAAACAATATAATGTAGCAACTCTAGAAATCAGATTCTAACCTTACCCAAAGATTGTTCCTATTTCTGTTTGTTATTGTTGTTTATTTAGTGACTTTCTGAATTAATTTTGTAAAGTCTATATTCTTTGTCATGTGTGGCCACTGAAATCTCTGCTCCGTTAGTTTGGTGGTCAGCTCACAGAGATTTCCTAAAATTATTGGAACTAATACATCTCCCATTATTTACTGAGGGGCTCTGTGCTTAGCAGAGTTTACACTAAGCAGTATACATTTCCAGAATTCCAAAAAAGTTTATTCTGATCATTTTTGCTAATGTTCACATTGTTTTTATGGAGAGGAGGATTTTTGGAGGTTCTTACTCTGTCATTTTTTTTCTGATGTCATCCAAAGTTAATATGTAAAACACTTAAAACAATGTCTGGCAGGTAGTGCTCTATTTGTGTTTGCAGTTCTTATTATTACTGTTATTAATAATAAATAATGACATGTATGCCTTAGCTGGTTTGGCTTAGTGGATAGAGCGTTGGCCTGAGGACCGAAGGGTCCTGGGTTCGATTCCAGTCAAGGGCACGTACCTTGGTTTCAGGCTTCTCCTCGGCTTGGGCCCTGGTCGGAGTGTGTACAGGTGGCAACCAGCTGATGTGTTTCTCTCACATCGATATTTCTCTCTGTCTTCCCCTCTCTCTTTCAGTCTCTCTAAAAATCAATAAAAAATATACCCGGATGAGGATAAAAAAGGAACATGTATGAACTCTGTCCATCCCTCCAGAAAAGAGTGGTCCTGGAAAGCACGGGAAGGGTGGGGGAAGGAAAAGATGTTCACGTGCAGAGAAAGGAGAGGGAGGAAGTCAGGAGCACCCAGCAGCAGCCTGTTGGGGGCAAGGCTGTGCTCACAAGTATGATTCACTCAGGATCAGAGTGAGAAGGCACTGAGATAGACGCTGGCCAGGTTCAAGGCCAAGCCGTGCCTGCTGGTCCCCAGGAGCTGGCTCAGCCACCTGCTGCCAGCCTGTCTCTCCCTTGTATAGACTCAGCTCACCTCCCTGCTCCTCTGCTCTGCGAACTTGCCAGCCTTTAAAAGGCAGATGCCTCCCAGCACAGGTGGGCAGAACCATCCCAGTGCGTTTCTGGAGAAGCTGCCCTGCCCTGCCCTGCCCTGCCCTGCCCTGCCCTGCCCAGGGGAGTTGGCTGGATGATGCATCTGTTTACAGGCGTGCTCGGCAGTGGCCGAGGGGCATGGGCGTCGGGGCTATGTGATACCCTTCAAGCACATGCTCATGCCATTTAAAGCCCTCAGCCCTGGGACTCAGCGTTTCCCTGACAGCTGGGTATTTATGAATCTTCCGAGTGTCCAGTGGGAATGAGCATGACGGGAGCCAGCGGGCGGGGAAGGAAGAAGAAAGAGGGAAGAGGGAGGAACAAGGAAGGTTTGGGCTCCTCTATCCCCCACCCCCCCACACACACTGCAAGGTTTTGGGGGACTTGGCATTGGCTCCCTTGAAGGGGAGGTTTCAATGAACACCCAGTCTGATCACAGACAGAATAATTCTGAACGCCAAGTGGGATGCCCCACTCAGCCTGGTCCACGGCCACCTTGGAGTGACATTTGTAAGCGCTGGAAGGGACTTGGCGCTGCTGAGCCCAAGCACCCTGGGAGGAAGCAGAGGCTGTGATGGGCTTTGTCTCCCCGCCCCCCACCTGCCAATCGTCATTTTGGGGGGTCATGGGTAATGCAGGATTAGAGCCGTGGCCTCTGAATCCAAGCCGGCTCTTTCCTGAGCGTGTGCTCTGTTTACTAGGGGCGCAGAGGGCTGTAGGGTTGCAGGGGAGGCTCGTCATCAAGACCCCGGGTGTTCTTTACCAGGAGCTCCGCTTCACTGTGGTGCACCCGTGGGTGGAAATCGGAAATGCACTTACATTCCAGGGGCAGGACGTGCTTCCCAGCCTTGCAGGGGTCTGAGCCAAGGGAGGATGGACCGGAGGGCTGGTGTTTCTCACAAAAAGGCAGGCGGCTCATCTACAACCGGGTCCCACTTCCCAAACAGGTGCTCCGCCCTGTGCCGTCACTCAGGGCCCCCCGCACCCACGCTCTGCCGTTACCACCTTGAAATTCTTACACAACGACAAGGAGCCCTGTGTTTTCAGGCTGCACAGGGGCCTGTGCATTCCGTGGCCGATCCAGTCTACCCCCTGGCGGCTGGGGAAGGAACACGCCTGCCCCACAGGTCCCGCCAGCCTGAGCACTGAGGGCCACCAGCCTTCCTTTCTGGGAGAGCCTGGAGCTGGGCACCCAGAAGAGTGACTGCTGGTGGGGCCAGAAGCCCCTGGTCTGGCAGGTCCATGGTGTCTTTCCTGAGCCTCTCGTCCCACATGGCCGGCCCTCTGCTCTGGGTGAAAAGCCCCAAGCCTTGCAAGACAGAAATAGTGAGAGAGAAATGGCCATGGCTACCAGCACAGCCTCATGCAATTCAGACCCCCTCTCCCGGGCACAGGGGGCTGTTCTGAGCCACTTTTCTGGAAGGAACAAAGAAGGACAGGAGGCAGGGCCGGGGGCCAGAGTGGGTACGTTACCCCCGGGCAGGGTGATGGGTCCGCAGCTCTTGTCCTTGCTGCCACTCACGACGATACTCTTGGTGCAAATCCGCCAGAGGCCGAAGTGGGCTGCCTCGCAGACAGCGCTGTGGTGCTCCACCTGGGGGCTCAGCACGGCCCAGTGGTCGGTCACCACGGCCACCGTGGCCAGCACGATGCCCACCAGGATGCAGAAGAGCGTCAAGCGGACCTTCAGTGTTCTGGTCTGGGACATGGTGGTTGCGAAGGAGTGGGTGCTCTGGGCAGGGTCGGGTGGCAGTGTCTCCCCAGGCAGGTGGCAGCCGGGCTGGGGTGGCGGCGGCAGTTATGGTGCAGAGTGGGAAAGCTAAGTTTAGTGTGCTGGGCCGAGCCAGAGTGGGCTGGCCTTGGGGCTGAGGGCCACTGGACAGGGCTGAGCAGCTGCCCACACGTGACAGGGGCCTGAGGGAGGCTTCTATTAATGCACATGTACAGGCGCGTCACCGTCACCGAGGATGACTTCGTCTCGGGTTTCAGGGCTTTCTTACCCTCTTGGAGCCAGAAATACCCCAGGGAGGGGGGAGGGGAGAAGGCTCTAGCTCGGGATACCTGACGTGGGCAAGGGCGAGGGACACTGTGTAGCTGAAGGTCACTGCTGGGCAAGGGCAGAGACCCTGTGGCTCAGGGGGCTCAACCTTCTGTTCTCACACTGGGCAGCTCTGTTACCAGAGGGGAGCGGGTGGGTCCTGGTCCTGGAAGTCTGAGGGACCCAGGGTCATGCCTAGGGCCATCGTGGGGATCCCCTGCCCAGGGCTTCTGGAGCCCACTACCCAGGCAAGAGCTTTAGTCCCAAGCCCCACGGCATCCCCAGGCTACAGGGAGCTTTCAGGTGGTTCCTGGGACTGCCCAGGGTGCGAACGTTATTTTCTATTCAGTTATCCCATCCTCCCAGCTGGGTCCAGAAGGAAAACAAAAGACTGCAGTCTGGGGCACGTCTTTAACACCTTTCCGATCCTCACACATCAAAGCAAGGCCTGCGGAGGACAGAACGTTGGCTAGTTTCGTTGTAATGATTTAGTATTGCCTCTATGAATGGCAGGGGATGCAGATTTTCCAGTTATGCTTTTATTTACAAAACAACTATATGTAAGTAAAAAAGAACAGAAGAAAGTTGATTTACAGGTGACTACTAAGAGGCTAACGGTGGGTGGATAGAGCAGAGGACTTCAGAAAGTTTGGGGCCCGCTTCTAAGAGGCGTGCCTGCCCACATGCCCCCTGGCCGGTCTCCAGGCCCCAACCCACCTCCTGGGGTCTGTCTCCTCTTCCTCAGGTCACCAGTGGCTCTCTCTGGGTGTCACTGAGGCTGATGCACGTGCAGGAAGAGACCCTGGAGCTGGGCAGGGCTTTGAGCTTCAAGATGCTGGCCTCAGATGGACCGTGCTTAACGGAAAGATTGTCTGTGTGCAGAGAAACATTCAGGGGCCCAGCTTGGCGTCACAGACCACTGATCACAGTGATGATCATAACAGGAACAGGTCTTCAGTGAGAGCTTGCCATATCCCCGGAGCTCTACTGAGTTAATTTTCACACCTTCCCTCGGGGAGGGGGCAGGTCTGTGCCCAGCAGGCATCCTGAGTCCTCCGACCCAGCCAGCAAATGCATTAAAGGTGGATGGCTCTTCCTTTCAATGTAGTCTGTGTGTAAACCTAGCATGAGGCTTGGCAGCACCAGGGACTGCAGGCAAGTCTATTCTTCTTCCCGTTCAATAAAGATCCTTTAAACAGAGCCTCCCACTGCCAGGCAGACTGCCTGCTCCTCTCCACCCTGCCTCCCACTCCAGGGCTTTGTTGGGCCAAGAAGGGGGCCCTTTGGATGCCAGCATTTGCTGGAAGCTGGGGCTGGACACTGTCAGCATCCTCCACATCAAGCATGTCAAACTCGCAGCCTGTGGGCCACTTGCAGCCCACAACGAATATTTAGTGGCCCAGCCAATATAACAGTGTGAGCAGTTATTTGCAATTATGAAAGGAAATAAGTCTCCTGTCAGATCCAGAATTACTGACATTCACCTTAGGTCAGTTTTGAAAGTAATCACCGTGAACAAGATTTCCCCCAAAGTAGGAAAGAAAGTAGCAGAGAAGAGATGCCAAGTGTCAGGAAGAAAACATTAATTTTATCATGCCTCTTGTTCTTTATATATATATATATATATATATATATATATATATATATATATATACACACACACACACACACACACACACACACACACACACACATACACACACACTATACTTTTAGAAATAAACTTATGTTTCTATGAAAATTGAAGTGTTGGTTTTTTTGTGGCCCACATAAACTTAAACCTCGTTTACTTGGCCCGTGTTAGCCTTTGAGTTTGACATGCTTGCTCCACATGGTCCTCCCCTGTCCAGGCATCAGGAAGGACAGCTCCTTAGGGAGTGGGAATCAACCTGCCGTGATGGAGTCGGCAACCCCAGAGTCAGATCCCTGCCCCGCTGGCCTCCAGCTGTGTGGCTTCCAGCCAGTCATCAGCCTCTCTGAGCGGTTCTTCCCTCAGCTATAAAATGAGGGCAGTGGCTGACTGGGAGCTGCTGTAGAATTAGAGATAACGCATTTATCAGCTTCACCCAAGGTAGGCACCAGGGACTGAGTTAAGCCTCCTTCCCCCCAATTCATATGTTGAAGCCCAAACCCCAGTGTAATGGTATGTGGATATGGGGCTTCTTAGGGGTAATTAGGTTTAGATGAGGCCATGAGGGTGAGGCCCTCATGATGGGATTAGTGCCCTTAAGAAGGAACACCAGAGAGCTTGCTGTCTCTTTTTCTCTGCCATGTGAGGAGGAGAAAACCAGGAAGTAGACTTCCCAGGACCCAACCATGCTGGTCTAGGACTTCCAGTCTCCAAAGCTGTGAGAAAATAAATTTTGGTTGTTAAGATCATCCAGGGTATGGCCTTTAGCCTGAGCTGACTAATACAGTCGGCATCCAATCCAAGATGGCTGTTGTTGTTATTATTTATAAACTGCAGATGGATCAGCTTTCTCTAATGGGCCATAAGCTTCTGGAGGGTACAGATGGTGAGACTGTATTATGTACTCATTCTGGGTTCCTCAGAGAACCCACCCGATCTGAGCCCAGTTTGGGATCTTCATAAATGTTTGTTAAATGACTGATGGATGGAAGGATGGACACACGGACTGAAAGAATGAGACAGAAGCTCAAATAATTCACTCCACCAGAAAATCCAAAGGACATTTCTCTGTGGCTCAAGGCCACAGGGCCACCCTAGGACAGCTTGGACCAAATGCTAATTTGCCTCCAGGCACTGAGGGACATCCCAGGAGGGCACGGTTGTCACCTCTGTGATCAAGTTCAAAAGGAAGCAGCCTCCTGAGATAGGACATTTCTACAGTCTTCAAAATAGATTCCCACACTAAGCTGATTGGGCGATGTCTGTATTTTTCTCATCCAGATGAACCAGTTTTCATTTGTCCCAAGAAGGACCAGACATAACTAGGTTAAGGGAAAACATATCCCACAGGGGGGCCTCATTCAGAGCTGGGACCAGGGCACGCCTGGGAGGGGGCCAAATAAACTCTCTTTGGCAATGTGCTGATCTAATTTTGAGCTCAGGCTTAATGAGGCTAAGAAATGGCCCTGGGTGACCTTAAGGTACTGTAGAAAAACGAGGTGCCAGCCAAGGGGTCCCAACCTCTTTAAGCCGCTTCATCTGCCTCCCTGCACCGTGCACCTGGGGCCCTCTGTTGCATTAGTCTCGCTGCCCCCAATTCCATCCTGTGCCTCTGCCCAGGGGACCCAGAACACTTCCATCCTCAAAGCCAGCGGTCATATCCCTCTGACCTCTGCTTTCATCGTCGCATCTTCATCTCTGACTCTTCTGCCTCCCTTTCTGTTATATGAATCCTTGTGGTTTTATTGGCAACCCAGGAAAATCTCCCCATCTCAACATCCTTAACGTAATAACATCTGCAAAGTCCCTTTGGCCATGTAAGGTGACATAGTCACAGGTTCCAGGGATTAGAACCTGGGCATTTTGGGAACTACTATTCTGCCTACCACAGGCATCGATTACAACTTGCTTGATCTTCTCTGGCGTCACCTATAGCTCAGGTGCAGGGATGGAGAAGATGGAACATGAGATTGAAAGACAGCTGGGGCCCTTCCAATAGGAAAAAGCTAGAAGGAGAAGGGGTCGAGAGAACTGAGGGCATGGGCAAGGGTGGGTTTAGTTGATGACTTGCCATGTCTGGGCTGGTTAGGATGGCCCTGCAACTAGGAAGAGTCCATATGTTGGGAGAAAATGGGGAGGTCAAAGTCCTGAAGGGCTTGATGAGGCTGGAAAACAGGTGTGGTGATGGTAAGGGAATGAAGGAATTGGGAACATTGGAAGCCGTGGTCTGAGATGAGGACGACGTCTCTGAAGATTATAGGAGGGGACAGTCAGGGGAGTGATGGCAAGATCCGGGTTGGAGATGAAGGTCAATGAAGATGAGAAGACCAGATGGCCAAAGGAGTGAGCTCAGATAGTCAGTGGAGGCGAGGTGAGGTGGCCAATGGGGTTGAGAAGACAGGAGAGCTATGAGGCCAGGGGACTGGAGTGGTTGGCCCTACTGACGTTGGTGTGGCTCCAGTTTGATGGTGGCAGGACTTGGGGTACAGAGGAAGGCTTTGAACCAGAGGTGAAGTCTCTGATGAAGGTGAAGGAAGTGGCCAAGAAAGAGTTGGGGAGATGACAGTGATGAAAAAAGGGTTAGGTTCTTAGAGAAAGCTTTTCCCCAGGAGGGTGGAGGAGTAATGGTTTGGAGGTATCAGCCCCCCCATCATTCTCCACTCCTGCAATATGCCTAAGGACATGAGTTCGTAACCTCCTCTGACACAGACTTCTGTTTCTGAGGTTGCACCAGCAGTTTTGCTGGAAGCTGCAGGTTTAAAAATATCTGTTTCAAGTGCATCTGCCCATCTGCTCCTCTGGATTCCAGGGTCCCTGAGCAATTCTTCCTTCCCTCTGTCCCTCCCCTGCCCCTCATCTCTAGAGCTGGGCAGCCAGGGGTGCTATGTCAGGAACCAGTGCAGGGAGGCCCCGCTCCCCTTCACAGTTATTCCCCTCCCCCAGGTCTCTCCTCTCTGCAAGCTCCACACTAGGGACCCAGAACGGGACAACTGTCCTATGCAGTCCTGCTCCCAGGACAGCTAAGAGCGTTCAGGACTTAGCTTTTGCAGCCTGTATCACCTGTGTGGAACCAGGAACGCCCCAGTGGGGTTTGGGGGTTGCAGGGCCTGCAAAGACAGCTGCAGCCATGTGGCTGCGCTGACCACCAACCCACAGCTGGGGGCCACTGAGGGCAGAAATGAATGGGCATCAGCCAGGGAAGCAGCTGGGGGAGGACCCCTCTCCATGGAAGTGGGGAGCACCGCGCAATACCTGGTCAGCTGGGGCTGGCTCTCAGAGCACTCCTCTAGAAGAATCAATGTTGACAAACTTCTTGAGTGTGGTTAGTCAACAAACACCTCTGGAAGCTCCCTCTAACGCCAGGCTCCTGTTTCCTTGTTTACGTTGAAGCTGAACGAATTGTAACCTTCCTCATTTGACCGCAGGCTCTGAGAGAGGCCGGGCGACTTGCCCAGGGCTGCCCGCGGGTGACTGAAGGATTTGATCCCTGTCTTTCTGGCTCTTGGCCACCTCACTGTCCACTCATTGCAGCCTCGGGGGAGGAGGGGGGGTGGTGGGTGAGCGGGGCAGGAGGCCACTGAGCCGTGAGTCCGGTGTCAGGCTGGGCCAGGTTTCTCCTGCTGCCTGCTTCAATTCCATCTGTATTTTATCCAGGGGCAAAGGCACCCCCAAACCCAACCCAGGACAGGTGGCTGTTTTCCCATTTCCTTCTTCAACCCACAACTTCTGTTTCCAAAACTGTTGGCTCAAAAGAGGCAGAAATTGGAATGTGTGACAGGGAAAGGAAATCCTGGGAATAAGTAAATGAGATTTCCTGAGATGTCCACAGCCTGGATCCAAGTACCAAGAAGCTGCTGTGTGGTCGTGCACAAGTGACCTCACCCTTCCGTGCCTTAGTTTCCCTCACTGTAAAATCAGACGTGTGCACGGTTTCTCAGCCTGACCTTTTGGACCAGATCATTCTTGGGGGGCGAGGGTGAGGGCTGTCCTGTGCGTTTGCAGCACACTTGTCCTCCACTCAGTAGATGCCAGTAGCACCCACCTTCCAGGCTGTGACAATCAAAAATGTCTCCAGACATTGATGAATGTCCCCTGGAGAGCAAAACTGCCCCCACTTGAGAACCACTGGGCTAGTGGCATCTCTCTTCCATGGTTGTTATAGATTTTCTTCCTTCCTTTCATTCATCCTCCCATTCCTTCCTCCCTAACCGCCCCCCCTGCGCGCGCCCCCCCCCCCCCCCCGCACCATTTCCTTTTAGGGCTGATTCTTCTTCTATAATGAGAATGTTGAATGAGATGATTCCTAAGGTTCCTGCCACTGCTGCTTGGGTCACGGTGTCCTGTGGTTCTTGTTTGAGTCAAGACAGAAGCTCAAGCCTGCTCCTCCAACCTAGGAAGACGGTAGCACAGACCCATTTTACAGACGGGGTATCTGGAGCTGAGAAAAGGTCAGACCTCACATTGGAGCTGAAGGAGGGGCTGAGGCCACAGAGGTGGACCAGTCCAGACAAAGGCATCAGTTTCAAGGAGGCACTCCCAGAACGATTTGGGGGCAGGGCGGCAAGAAGGGGATACAGAAAGCCACAGACCAGGGAGCCCAGACTGCTGTTCTCCAAACTTTTCCTTTCCTCCTGGGCTAAACTGCATTTCCTATCTTCCCTGGCTCTTAGATGGGACTGTGATATTGAGTTCTGGCCAATGGCATGTGAGCAGGGGAGAGAGTCATAACTTCCTGGTCCCTTAAAACCTCCCACAAGACTCTCTACTCCCAAGAACATCTGCCTTCTCTCTTCTCCATCTGCCTGCTGGGTGGCAATGCCGGGGGCAATGTTAGAAGCCCATGATGAAGATGGCAGAGCTTCCAGAGAGTGGGTCCCTGAATCTCTGAATGACTGTGTGGAGCAGAGACCCTCACCTGACCAGTTGATTGAACTCTATGAGTGGGAAGTAGATTTCTATTGTATTAAGCCATTCCTCGTTTGGGAGTTGTTGGTTATGTTGCTAGCCTATTCTAAATAATACATACACTGAGTGGCCAGATTATTATGATCTCTGAACGCATAATAATCTGGCCACTCAGTGTATATCCTATATAATAAAAGGCTAATATGCAAATTGTCCCCTCAACCAGGAGTTTGACCAGCTGGCAGGCCGGCCAACTGCCTATGTCCCATCCCTCCTGGCCAGGCTGGCCGGACCCCACCCATGCATGAATTCATTTATATATATATATATATATATATATATATATATATTTATTTATTTATTAGAGGCCCGGTGCATGAATTCTTACACACACACACACACACACACACACACACACACCACACACACACACACTGAGTGGCCAGATTATTATGCATTCAGAGATCATCATAAGCTACTCAGTGTAAGTGAAGGGCAGAATGGGGGCTGCAGGGCTGGAGGGAGGCTCTGAGTGGCATTTTGGTTGGGGAACCAGAACATCCACTTCTGTGTCAGTTCTGTGGATCTAACTCTGCAAATTATGGAGGCACAGTTTTCAGATGAATGAAACCTGTGACCCCATGAGCCCCATACCGGAGGCCACACCAGGGCACAACCTGCAGACTGCCACGGGAGGCCACCAGGAGGGCTGCAACGCGTGTGCCGAGCTAGTTTCTTCCAGGCTAAGAATAAACAGGAGGCACAGAAGTTCAGGCACATGGTGCCAATGCTGGGTGGCGCTGGCTCCAGGCTGGTGAAGCCATCAGCTCAGAGCTTGGCAGGGGGTCAGTTGGTGGGGTGGGGGGCCTAAGCTGCTCTGGCCCTGAGACCTGGTGGCTCAGCATATTTGGGACACCAGTAAGAGGGTTAAAAAGCCAGGACTGGCCCTGGCTGGCATGGCTTAGTGGTTAGAGCATTGGCCTGCACACCAGAAGGTCTTGGGTTCGATTTCCAGTCAAGGGCACGTACCTGGGTTGCAGGTCTGAACTCTGCCTCCTCCCTCCCGCCCCCCCCCCCCCCCCGCTCCCGTTGGGGCACACGTGGGAGGCAACCAATTGATGTGTCTCTGTTACATCGATGTTCTCTCTCTCCTCTCCCCTCCCTTCCACTCGCTCTTAAAAATCAATGGAAAAAATATCCTCACTCCTTGGGTGAAGACTAAAAAGAAAAAAAAAGCCAGGGCTGAAAGTTTGGACAAGTGGGAGTGGTTCTTGCAGCACAAGGATGGGAACACGGGACACTGGGCCCTCAGCCTTCTTTGCTGGGACGGGGGTTGGAAGGACTTCGTGACACTCAAGAGTTTGGGGCCTCTCAGATCCAGGATGGCTCTCAGGAAAACTCAAGGTCATCATCCCCGGAGATGGAGCCTGTGATTGGATGGGACGGTCCCCTGGGCTGCAGCTTGGGCAGAACGAGGGCACCCTGCTTATCCTCCTCATGCCTCCAAGAGCGTGGGGGTGATGTCCATCCAGTGGCCATCCGCTGGGCTGAACCTGGTGGGTGACACCCTGTCCCACGGGACCTGCGCAGTATGCCCACATCACCCCCCCTCCCTCCCTCCCTCCCTCCTTCCAGTGGCCGAGGATTGGGTGGCTCTGTCCCCTCTGGCCTCTGGCCGGGGCCACATTCTCCCATCCGGCTGTCTCAGGACTGCAGCTCAGTCTGGAATTCAGGCTCTTCTACTTCGCAGCCATTTCGGAACTCAGACAGGAAAGGAGGCTGGGCGGTGGACTGAGGAACCCTACTGAGCAGCGTACGGCCTCTGAGCTGTGGCTCTCCCTGTGACCTCACCTGCAGGTTGAGGCCTGGCTTGTGCAGCTGCCCAGATGCCCATCTCCGGCCCTGCTCTGAAAAGGCCCCTCCATGGCCCCTCCCGGAGGTCGGAAACCAGCCGCTGGTGCCGGGAGGTGGTCAGCGACCGGATGAAAGCCAGAGAAACTGGCCTTGACCCGCGCTAAACCCCCCTCTTCTTGGGGGTCCACAGCATCTTCCAGACTCAGGGACACTCTTGGCTCTAAGTGTCCACAGGCTTGAGGGGTGCTCTACCCCTCCCCCCACATCAGGAAGAGAACATTTTAAAAATCATTTTATTTAATTAAAAAAAAAAAGACCGAACTAACAACCCCAAACCAGTAGTAGGTACAGGAGTCACAGGTGCTTAACTGGCAAAACACACAGGGGTTGGTTGGAGCACAAGGGCTCAGAATGACAGGGGCAGGGGTCCAGCTCCATCTGCCCCCCTCCCCGGGCATCCCCAGATAAGAGGCTGTGAGGAGGACGGGAACCAGAGCTGGGGGTCCCTCCCAGGGCCTGGGGCAGGGTGTGTGGAGAAAGGCTATGGAGACCAGGGTCTGAGGCTGTTCTGCTCCCTGCACTTGGTGGCTTCTCTCTACTCCTTCTCTGTCCCTAGAGTGGGCTGTGCGTGCTCTGCCTGGGACTGGGCAAGAGGTAGGATTCGTTGGAACACAGCTTTCTCCATGAAAGGACAGACTTCCGGGGGAGCGGGGCGGGTGGGGACTTTTGTGGAAGGAACAGCAAGGCTGCCTGGCTTTGGAATCTTGGGGCCTTGCTGGGTAATGGGTCCCCAGGTTTCACCCCTTCCTTCCAGCCTGGAAAGATAGTGTCATGGTGTGGAGGGGTGAGGGTGGCAGGGGTGAGGCAGGACAGCTGGGGTCAGCCCTCGGCAGGGGCGGCCGCGCGCCCTGACACCCCAGCATTCACTGCGGCACATGCTGGACAAACCTCACAGAGCCAAGGTCAGTGGGAGGGAGGGAGGGTTCTGAGCCTCAGCTCCAGCACGCAGTGCCATCCATGGAGGTGGGAGGCAGGACATGTGGAGATGTCCTCTCGGGAGCAAGGGAGGATGGCAGTGACCTTGACCTGGATCTGAACTCCTAGGGGCCAAGTCCACCCAGGGGGTCTGTGAGCAGGGGCCTGAGGTAAGAATTTACTTGTCACTTCCAAGTCCAGTAGCTCCGGGGATCCCAGCTGACTGCTCCAGGCCGGCTTCCCAAGTCTCAAAAAGTAAGAAAGGACTTTTTTTATGTAAAAAGGGCTAAGCTCTGTGTTCCACCATGTGTTTCTCCTGAACCCGACATGCTTTCATGCCTCTGCTGGCTTTGGGGGGGCAGGGTTGGAGAAACGTCACCCAGGGAACCACCTCCTTGGTGCCGGAGCGCAGAGCTGCCCCTCTGGTGAGGAGGAAGAAAGCTGAGGTCTGGCCCCCCATCCTCTTCCTCGCTGAGCCCTTGGTGGGGGCGGGGGGGGGGGGCGCGGCAGAATAAGTTAAAAGAACGGGAGATGTGGAGGGCATCCTGCTGCTTTGTAAGATGAGGAAGTGAATGGAACTTGCCCTCCTGGCGACTATTTGCAATAAATCACAATTAATAACCACCTCGGAAACGGATGTGTGTTTTCTGAGGTTCTGGTCCCCGTTCACCCTCCGCCTCCCCCTCTCGCCCAGCAGTTTGGGATGCTGATGCCGAATCAGCGTGTGTGGCAGGCCCACCTGTCCTCTCCCCAGGAGGACCCAGCAGGAGCCACGGGGTCACCTGTGACCCCTGTCATCCTGGGACCTTCCAGCCTCTCAAGCACAGTCAGTGTGTTCTGCCCTTTCTGTGTGAGGCAGAAACTTCCAGAAGCAGATAGGAAAGCCAGCCACAGACTCTGGCCTTTAGCTCACGCCAGGCCAGCGAAGGCTCCCTCTGTGGGTTCCCTCCCCTACAGGCCTCGGTCTCCTCCGGTCGAGGGGCGCCGGCCCCAGGACAGCACAGAGGCCAAAGCACCATGGGCCGCTGGTCTTTCTCCTCGGGATCGCAGCCATTTCAGCAACAGGCCACTGCCAGAGAGACAGACAGACGGATGGAGGGAAGGAAGAGGCAAGCTTCAGTTTCCACATTTCTGGCTCCCAGGCCCAGGAACCTCAGGTTAACAAGCAGCTGACCAGTGTCCTAGGCCCCCGTGTGCCTGGCCGGTGGCCTCCCAGTGGCCCAGGCCCAGGCGAGGAGTGAAGGCCCCGAAAGCCAGTTCTTACGGAAATATTTGTTTCCAAGAGGCGAGAATGGCTCGATTGTGTTTTCTCAAGTGGGCGAAGGCCGGGCAGTCTCAGGACAGCACTCTGGAACCCAGGGCATCTGTCCACACACCCTCTTTGGGGGGTAAAGTAAGTCAGCCTCTCGCTTCGGATTCCAGTGTCCTGGCGCGTTGCTCCGCGCCAGCCCGCCACGCATCTGGAGTCCAGGGGGGTGGGGTTTGGCTTTAGTCCACGGCGGGTCCATCTTAAGGGTTCAATGTCCTCACGTGGGATCCGAGCAGCCATTCTGGGGAGAGGCTGGTGCCAGGCAGGGGCGCTCACACGGGGGTGGTCCGCCGGTTCAGCATGCTCACGTGCAGGCCCTCCTTCAGGTCCTGCTGGAAGAAATCGTGCACCTGCAGGAAGCCGGCCTCCTGGCCCGGGCTGTAGCTGGCCGCCGTGGTCACCTTGAGCGGCTCCCGGGACAGCGTGTACATGGACAGCTCGCCCATGGGGATGGCCCCCGCGATCTTCAGGCCCACGGGAGACGTGTCCCTGGAGGGCGAGGCCTCCGTGGACCTGGAGCTAGACCGGGAGCGCCGTCGCCGGTACCTGTAGCTAGGCATCCTGGCGTAGGGGGACGAGGAGGGAGCCTTCAGGAACTCCCGTTTGGTCTTAAATCTCAACTCCTTGTTTTTCTCGATGTAAATGTTCACGGCCAGGACGCCCACGGTCTCGGCCACAATGAACGACAGGGCTCCGAAGTAAAAAGACCAGCCGTAGTTGTAGTGGTTCTTTTTGTCTTCGTCGCGCTTGTCGCTCGGGTCGCCCGTGTTGCTGGAAATGTAGACGATGATGCCTATGATGTTACTGAGGCCTGAGAGGGAAGGAGGAGAGGGGGCCGGAGGGGAGAGGCAGAGGTTAGACCCACGGGGGCAGGGGGCAGGGGGGCGGAAGAGGGGCTGGTGGCCACTCCCTGCTTTGATGGGAGTGGCCACCAGCTTTATCCTGGCTGCTAGCGTGTCTTTTAAGTAACTCATTTTGAATGGGTAGCGAAGCACACGTTCAGATGAGATATACAATAAAGCAAGGGCTCTTAGCCCCAGCTCCCCTCCGGAGAGTGGCCGCTGCTACTGTCTTTCCTATAACGTGCTCAGATCCTGCCTCTCGCAGGTCCCCTCCTTCCTTCTCAGAGGCTGGCGGTGGGCAGAGGATGAGCGAGTGAGCGATAGTTCCAGGATGAGGGGGGATGAGGAGTCGGGGAGTCATGGCATTCATACAAGGAGGGCTGGGACAATTTGCCCCTGACGGCCTCGTGAACGTAGGTGTAGAGAGCACTGCCATGCGCTCTGTCCATTTGCCTACTGCCCGATCCCACGGTGGATGGGTAGACTGTTTCCTGCTAGAGGACCAGACACCCTGCCCTGAGCAAACCACTGTAGCACTGTAGGCTTGGACCCTAAATAGAGGCTCTCCCTCCCAACACACACACCCCACAGTTCACACACACACCACAGTACACACACACACCACAGTACACACACACACACCCCACAGTTCACACACACATCACAGTACACACACACACACACCACAGTACACACACACACACCACAGTACACACACACACACACACCACAGTACACACACACACACACCCCCCCCACAGTTCACACACACACACACACACACACCATAGTACACACCCCCCCCCACAGTTCACACACACACACACACACCACAGTACACACACACATACCACAGTTCACACACACACCCCCCCCACAGTTCACAAACACAAACACACACCACAGTTCACACACACACACACACCCCACAGTTCACAGAGACACACACACACACATACACACAGTTCACACACACACCCCCCACAGTTCACACACACACACACCACAGTTCACAAACATACACACACCCCACAGTTCACACACACACACACACACCACAGTACCTGTTTGCTCCCCATACCCCGCCCTAGCCCACACACACACACACACACCACAGTTCATACACACACACACACATCCCACAGTTCACAAACATACACACACCCCACAGTTCACAGAGAGACACACACACACACACACACACACACACCCTACAGTTCACACACACACACATACCCACACAGTTCACAAACACACATACACACCCCACAGTTCACAGAGAGACACACACACACACACACACCCTACAGTTCACACACACACACCCACACAGTTCACAAACACACACACACACCCCACAGTTCACACACACACACACCACAGTACACACACACACCCCACAGTTCACAGAGAGACACACACACACACACACACACCCCACAGTTCACACACACCCCCCCCACACAGTTCACAAACACACATACACTCCACAGTTCACACACACACACACACACACACACCCCACAGTTCACACACACACACACATACACACCACAGTTCACACACACACAAACACCACAGTTCACAGACACACACACACCCACAGTTCACACATACATACACACCCCGCATTTCACACACACACACACATACACACACACACACACAGTTCACACACACAGACACACACAGACACCCCCCACAGTTCACACACACACACACACCCCACAGTTCACACCCCCCCCACAGTTTACACATGCACCACAGTACACACACACTCCACAGTTCACACACACACACACACACACACACACACACACCACAGTTCACACACACACACACGCACACTCCACAGTACACACACACACACCACAGTTCACACATACAAACGCCACAGTTCACACACACACACACCACAATACACACACACTCACCATGCTCCTGACACTTATACATCCCCCCGTCCCCTTAGACACACACACACATCCTACACACGTGTTTGCTGCCCTGAAAGAAAGCAAAGCTGAATGGTGTAGAAGAGCGCGCACAGAACCTACACCCGCAGCCCTGCTTCCCTGGCCTGGCAGGAGGTCCCTCACTCGCCTCGGCCCTCAGTTCCATGATGTGAATGGAAGCTGCCTTCCCTCACAAAGAGAAACGGTGAGGAGAAGACAAGCTGTGGGGGAGGGTGACCGATGGCACCTACATGGGCTGGGCACCTCCTGAGTCCCCTCCCTGCCCTCAGCAAAGGAGACACGGCCACCACTGTTGGTGGAATGCTCATTATCAGCATCCGGTACCACCTGGAGCAGAGTGGGGATAGGCTGGGCAGAGAACTGTCTCCACGGAGGCTCAGAGAGGCCTTGGCAGGGGGGGTGTCACTGTCACCATGGTTCTGGGTTGTCACTGGGCCATAGCGGGGCCGCTGTTGTCTCTTAGCTGGAGAGTTGGGCAGTCAGGCATTCTCATTATCTCTAGCCCCCTCGCTCACCCTGCCCAGGCAAACTGGGCTTCTTTGCTCCTTCTGCGCCTGGCCAGCCCCGCGCCCCCTCACCCTGTCTTCACCTGGCCGACTCCTTCAGGTCGTGGTGTCTGTGAGTCCCCCCGGGCACCTCCCTGACCCCCCAGCTTAGCCAGGCACCCCTGTTATGGGCTCGTAAGGCAGTAAGTACTGCCCCATTGTGGATTTGCACACCTGGACTTACTATTTTTTATGGAGGTAAAATTCACATAACATAAAACTAGCCCTTTATAGTACACAATTCAGTGGCAGTTAGGACATTCACAATGTGTGCAACTACCACCTCTATCTAGTTCCAGAACATTTTGTCACCCCAAAAGGAGACCCTGTACCTGTTTGCTCCCCATACCCCACCCCAGCCCACTCACATGTGGACTTTTGAGGTTAATTACACACAGAGACTGTATGGTCTGCCACCTGCCGCTCCCCCTTCCCCGGGTGTGCTCTGCAGCGGGGACCAGAGTGCCGGGCTCACCTGCAGCCACGAACAGGATGCCAGCACTGAGGACGATGTTGTTCTTGCGGCTGTAGAACCTCCCGGCGCCGATGCAGAGCCCGCCGAGCAGGAGCAGGATGGTGCTGAGGATGGGGAAGACACTGGAGGCACGCACAATGCCTGGGCCAGGCAGGAGACAGAGCAGAGAGGGCGATTAGACTGGCCACCTGCGCCCGGGCACAGCCACAGTGCTGGCAGGGGGCCCTGAAGACCAGGGCCCAGCCCCCAGTCTTGGAATAGTCCCATCAGGCCCTGGGTGCCGAGGTGTGGGGGGGGCTGGGACATGTGGGGGCAGCTGGGCTAGAGGTAAGTGATGGCCCTGCCTGGCTGGTTACACCAAGTGGGCCAAAGTCACATCCACCCAGGTCTTGCTTAGGCTTCCCTGGGAGTGAGTCACACTTCTGTCACCAGAAGTGAGGAGAGCCCCACAGTGGCACCAAGGGGCCACCATGAGAGCCATGGACACAGTCTCCTTGAAGCCTCTGGGGGGCAGGGAAGCGGCGTCTTCATGAGGCAGCTCCAATGGGTGGCTAAGGACACAGGCTTTGGCACTGGGTGGGTCGGGGTGCAGGCCCTGCCCTGTGACATGCTGGCTGCTGGCTGTGTGGCCTTGGTCCAGTCATGTCATCTCTAGAACACTGAGCTTCCTCATTTGTGAGATGCAGTTCAGAATGACTACCTACATTCTGTGGTTGGTTTTGTACCAATAAGGAGCTTAGCTGAGGGCCTGGCCAGAGCATGAACTTCCTGAGTGACAGCCTTTATCTCTATGGTCGTTATCGCATTGTTATCGCAGGACCTCCTGAGGTCACAGAGAAGAAGGCGGCTGGACAGAGGGACACACGTGGACTGCGGTGTCCAACAGAGATAGGTTTGCACCCTTGCTCTGCCGCGGTCCCCTCTTTATAACCTGGGAGACTAGGAATATGTACTGGGAAGGGGCTGAATCATGGCAAAATCCCAACATGCCCAAGCCCTAACCAGGGTACCTATGGTGGTGAGCCTATTTGGAAAACAGGTCTTTGTAGGTGTGATTGCGTGAAGGACCCTTCACACTGTTTGTGGTCATTTGTTGTGGAAGCTCTAGAAAAGGACACACCCTGCCCCTGAGGGTTGTTGTGAGAACTTGATGGAATAAGGGTCATAAGGCATTTAGTAGGGGCTTGGGGATGTGGATCCCGTGCTTAGCACCTGGCTGGGAGAAGGGCAGAAGGGGAAGGAGGACGGGAAGAGGAGCCGAGTTCGGCCTTCCCCATGGAAACCTCGCCACGTGGGCCCTGGGTGGCCCTGGCAGGGGACATGGAGTCAGGGAGCGCTGGCAGGCGCTGGCCTCCTCAGCCCGCTGAGCCAGTTTGCGGAATTCCAGCCTCTGAAGACGGCGTTTGTCTCCTGTTCTGTGAGCATGCCACTGTGTACCCTGCTTCACAGACAGGGGTTTGTTCGGGGCATTAAATGAAGCTCTTCTCTCTGCCACCTCCTCTTCCTCCCTTTGCTTTCTTGCAGCCGCAGGCTCTGGGAGGAGGTTTCCTGTGGGTTTCTGAGACGTGCCTGTGAGCTGTGCCGGCCAGAAAAGCCAGGATCGGGGTTCCCTGGACGCCCTCATCCTGCAAAGGGCTCAGAGGGGTGGAGAGAAGGAAGCCCAGTGCCTCTGAGGTGGCTGAGGGCAGGCCTGGCTCAGAGCCATCCATCCGGCCCAGGTAAATCATGTGAGCAACTGTCCTTTGCCCCAAACCGGTCACCCCTTCTCTTCCTGGGGAGTCTCTGGGCTTGTGAATGACCCCGACTGGTGTCCTCATGAGCCTACACTTGAGGAAAGCTCTTCCTTCCATTGCTGCTGTGCCATCACCATCCTTCTATTTGGGAAAATCCCTGCTGGGCCCTCCCAGCCCTGGGTCCCAAACCAGGGGCACCACTGGGGTGGTGGGGTGGTGGTGGTGTCTGAGGGCAGCAGGAGCCCTAGGCTGGGTGGCGAGTCTGTGGCCCAATCTTAGTCTGCCCCTCGGATGCCCATTTCATGTTTCCATCCTGTTCTGGACTCCGGCTTTGGGAGAAGCCTGCAGGTAGAGCTCCTTCCTGGCTCTTCCTGAGGCTGCGCAGGAGGTGGCTGCACCCACAGTTCCTGCCCTGCCCTCACGGTTCCCTCCTCCAGGTCCCCACGCCTGCCTCCACCAGTCCAGTCCCGGAGTGCACAGGCTCCTTCTGCAGCTCGCCCCGGTGTGCTCACCATCCCTTAACCTTGCCCGCACCTTTGTCAACAGCCCTGCACGAATGCCCTTCATTCACCCTGTGCTGGGCCCTCAGGAAGCCACGTGATCTGACCTCAGCTGAGGTGTCAGGAGGCCAATCCAGGAAGAGGTCCCAGAGCTCTGGGGACCGTGAGGGGACAGGCACAGCGGGGTGAAGAGGGAGAACAAGCACCATTGCCTACAACCTTAGTGTGCCAGGCAAGTTCAAGAGGGACGTGGAGAGGGTGTGGTTTGTTTCTCCAGGGCCTTCTTCCTGCAGTCCTGGGATGGGTCTATGGGGGGCAGATCCGCACTCCCCGCCTCAGGAACCACCTGCTGGCCCTGCGTCGGGCAGCGAAGGGTAAGTGCTGAGTCAGGGTGGATTTTGAGCTGAGCCATCTCAGATGGCTAAGCACCAGGGGCCGCCCCAGATGGCTGTGCAGGCCACACATTGTGCACCTCGAAGGTGCCACTGATACCATAGTCTGAGCGAGTGCTGGGCAACCTGCAAAACCATTTGTGGCAGCTCCATGGAATATCATCCGCTTGGTTCAGTGTTGGCCCCCAGGAAGCAGAAAGAGAGGACAGGAGAGGAAGAGGAGAAGGTGAGGGAGGTTGGGTGGGAGGGAGGTCTGGCCGAATTAGTTCAGGTTCTGGGCCTGGCCAGCACAGCCCGACATGGTCCCAGGCTCCATGGGATAGAAAAGCATGCTGTTCTGTTTCTCCAGATGACTCAGAACTCAAATCCTTCCTCTCAGAAAATAACACACGGAAAGATCCACAAGCAGGTGCTGAGTGATTTGTGCCTCCACTGAGGACACTGGCATCGATTCTCCATAAAGGAAGCCGGGCCTGAGGCCCTGGGGGCGCTGCTGGGAGCAGCTCCACGTGTGTCTGGGCTGATGCGAAAGGGAAAATGACTTCAAAGCAGCGCTGCTTTTCTCATTCCAGGCTCCTTCCCTGGCTGCAGCCCCTGCTGCCTCCCGGGGAGGCTGAGGGATGAGGCCTGGACTTAGGCATGGAGCTGGATTGGTCCTGTGGGTTCAGTATGTGCTGTGACTTGCTCCATTCTGGGGCCAGCCTAGCCACACCGGAGGGCAGGGTCTCAGGGGGCAGCTCATGGGCAGACATGGTGCCTCCACCTGTCTGTGCTGAAGACACCTAAGGCCCAGGTATAAGAGGCTGCTCTTGCCACCTTCCTCGCCTTCGCCTCCAGGCTGTCTGTCACCCCAGCAGACTGTCTTAGTGTGCCAGCTACTCTGATTTGAGGAGAGTAGAATGCTGGGTGTGTGGGGAGGGGTGTGTGGGGAGGGGTGGGCGGGCCCAGTGCTGGCAGGGGAATGCGCTCCGGTGTCACAGTCCCCCAGGGATGCTCGGCCTGGGCAAGCCTGCATCTTTAGCCTCCAGGCTCCAGGCCCAGCGGCAGCGGCCAGCTCCTCGGCGCTAGCCACACTCAGCAACCCCAAGGGGTGGGGTCACCCACACCCCCATCTACTCTCCGTGGGCCTCAGTCTCCCTGGGCATGGGCCTATCAGCCAAGTAACTCCATGGGATCCCAGCACGTCATGGCAATGCAGGACAGAACTCCATCCTCAGACTCAGAAAGGGAGTGACAAGCGCATCCGGAGAACGGCATCCTCTCCACCCCCATGGATCCCATCTTTCCTCCAGCCGCCCACCTGCCACCGGGCTGCCCCCTCTCCCCCCCGCACACACAAAGGAAGCAAGGGGTCTGACACTCACGAAGGAGGTACTCCGAGCTGTCGTGGTCATAGTCATTGTCCTCTGGGAAGTGATTGATCCGGAAGCAGTGCCCTTTGTAGATCCCTGGAGGGAACAGGAGGGAAAGGATGTGGGGGCTGTGCCAGGGGGTCATTCACTCACCCATTCACTTCAGACTCGGTCACTGTACGTGTGCCGGGCCCTGTGCAGGCCCAGGCCACGGAGAGAGAGGAAAGGCTCAGGCATCGCAGTGGGAAGGTGTCCCAAAGGTGACCACATCTACCGTGAAAGGACACACCATCCATAACTATCCGGGGATGAGAGACCTCCGGTGGAACCGACATGGGCAAGCAGGACGTGCGATCCCCAACCCAAGGGGACAGCATAACCACATCTGAAAAAAATGGCCAAGAATCTACCGGGGACTGGGTGGAGGCGGCCTTCTGGGCAGAGAAGGAGGCGGTGAGCAGACAGGTGTGGGCAGGGCTGGCGAGTTTGGGGAGCGGAGGGGAGGTTGGTGAGGCTGGAGCTTGCCCAGCCTGTGTAGGGCGAGGGGTGAGGCCTGAGGAGGGGGCTGGAGGCTGTATGGGGAGGGGCTCTGTCTGTCTGTCTGTATCTTCCCCTCTCTCAAACTCACAGGTATGGCCAGTCCCTCCCCCAGTACACGCCGAATCCACACAACAGATTGCAATCCCCTCATTCAGGAGGATGGAAGGAAGAGAACGTGGAGTGGGAGAAACTTCCAGAAAGGCCGCGGCATCTCCTGATCACCTGGTTTGCCCTGCCCACTTTGAGAAGCACCTTCCTAGATGGGAGGCAGGACCCGTGGGTAGTTTAGTGACTGCAGGAAGGCAGGCCAGTCCTCCCTTCCAGAACCTTCCTTCCAGCTCTTCCAGCCCCTGCTCCCCCACAGTCTGGGAACGCCCAGGGCAGAACTGGACACGGTGGAGAGGGGGGCACACAGGGTGCCAGGCCCGGCCCTGCCAGCCAACCCCTCACAGCAGGGCAGCCTCCTGGCTCCTGCAAGGAGCTCATCTAGCCGCCCCGCAGGGCCAGGCTGGGCGGGTCTCCAGCTGGGTCCACTTCATGTCCTGCAGCTGCAGCCAAGCGCCCTGCTGGCCCGGGCAGCTCAGCCTGACTTCACACAGAGTGGGAAGCCGGGCCTGCGTCAGGCCACCGTCCGTCTCTCGGCACGTCTCATCAGGAGCAGCCGCTGATGGGCATGGGCAAGCTGCTCTCCTGTAGTTTACCAATTAGCTGTCCTCCCAACTGCTTCCCCGAGCTTTCCCTGCTGATTGCTGCCTCCGGAGAGCTAGGGTGCTGGGTAAGGTCCCCTGCTTCCTGCAGGCCCATGGGACTCCGGCCTCAGGGGTCCTGGTGGGTGGGCCGGGCTTGGTGAGGGATGGAGCAGGGTCTCAGGTGGTGCCTTGAGTGCTACACACTTCGACCGTGTTCTCTGTGCTAAGTCAAACACAACTTACTACCCGCCTCAGTCTCCTCCTCTGCAGAATGGACATAACCACAAGCCTTATCGCCTAAGGATTTGGCACAAGATAATACGTAAAAAGCACTTAGATTTGGCCTCTGGTGATGGCTCCAAGCAGGTTTGCTGCTATTGGACCCAGAAATCACACACCCTCTGCTCGGTGGGTCCTTACTCTTTCGTGAGTGAGCAAGTTGGCAGAGAATCACAAGTGTTTGTGATCAGAGCGAGAGCACCAGGAGAGGCTGGGCCAGAATGGGCCAGCCACACCCTCCTCTCCTTCCTGGCTCCCATTCCCCAGACTCAGAGCAAGCATCTTCCAGGCCCAGTGAGCCTCCTGCACTTGCCCTGGCTGGGGATGGAACCTACAACCTGGGCATGTGCCTTGACCGGGGTTTGAACCCATGGCCTTCTGGTACATGGAACGATGCTCCAATCAACTGAGCTACACCGGCCAGGACTCCGGCTATTTCTAATAATGCTGCTATAAACTTTCAGGTACAGGTTTTGGGAGGATCCTCAGTTTTCATTTCTCTGGGATAAATGCCCAGGAGTGCAAATGCTGGCTCATACGAGAGTTGCATGTTTCGCTTTATAAGGGTCTGATAAACGGGTTTCAAGAATGCCTATATCCTTATTTTTAAAATAGAATTATACTCTAAAACCTGCTTTTTCCATTGAACAATATGTGCAAACATCTCTCCAGGTCAATACCTATAGATCTTACTTTTAAGAAAACCTGTTTATTATTTATTTATGTATATATATATTTAAATATATTTTATTGATTTTTTTACAGAGAGGAAAGGAGAGGTATAGAGAGTTAGAAACATCGATGAGAGAGAAGCATCGATTCAGCTGCCTCTTGCACACTCCCTACTGGAGTACCCACAACCAAGGTACATGCCCTTGACTGGAATCGAACCTGTGACCCTTCAGTCCGCAGGCTGACGCCCTATCCACTGAGCCAAACCGGTTAGGGATATGTATATTTTTTATTGTTGATGGTATTACAGATGTCTCCCATTTACCACCCCCCCCCCCCTTACTCCCATCCTCCCAGCCCCTATCCACCCATCCCAGGTCTTCACCACCTTATTGCCCATGGACTATGCATGTAAGTATATAAGTTCTTTGGTTTATCTCTTCTCATCCTCCCAACCCCACATCAAGGTATACCAGTCTGTTCCATGCCTCCATGCCTTGGGTCTTATTTTGTTAGTCAATTCATTTTGTTCATTAGATCCCACAAATAAGTGAAATCATGTGATATTTGTCTTTCTCGGATTGGCTTATTTCACTTAGCATAATATTCTCTAGGTCCATCCACACTGTCCCAAAGGGAAAGAGATCCCTCTTTTTATAGCTGCGTAGTATTCCATTGTGTAAATGTCCTACAACTTTTGTATCCACTCATCTACTGATGGGCACCTGGGCTGTTTCCAAATCCTAGGTATTGTAAATTGTGCTGCTATGAACATAGGGGTGGATATATCATTTCTGATTGGTGTGTTGGGATTGTTAGGATATATTCCCAGAAGTGGGATTGCTGAGTCAAACGAAAGTTCCATTTTTAATTTTTTGAGGAAACTCCATACTGTTTTCCATAGTGGCTACACCAGTCTGCATTTCCACCAGCAGTGTACAAGAGTTCCCTTTTCCCCCACATCCTCGCCAGCATTTGTTGTTTGGTGATTTTTTGATGATAACCATTCTGATCGGTGTGAGGTGATATCTCATTGTGGTTTTAATTTGTGTCTCTCTGGTGATCAGCGACTTTGATCATTTTTGCATATGTCTCTATGTCTCTTGGCCATTTGTACGTCCTCTTTGGAGAAATGTCTATTCAGGTCTTCTGCCCATTTTTCCGTTGGATTTTGTCTTCCTTTTGTTGAGTGGCATGAGTGCTTTATATCTTGGATATTAACCCAAAAAACCGTAAGTTGATATTAATCCAAAAGTTGCTGAAAATCCTGGAAGGAAATGAATAGTGTGGGGACCAGTGGGATAAATCTTGCTCCAACACGGATAATGCTAAAGGGAAAATATGCTTTGACAGAAATGAGGAAACCATATATTTATACATTTGATCTGAAAATAAAACTCAGGTTTTGAAACATTAGCTTGGGTATACACACGATTGTTCCAAATCTCTTCCAATGTATTTTGCTAACCTTATCTCTATAGGAGGCAGCCCATTGGTGTTCCGCTCTTACATCATGTTTCTGTCTCTCCCCGTCTCTCTTCCTCTCTCTCTAAAAATCAATAAAAAAAATCTTAAAAAAAACCCACACACCACAAAACAAAACTCGGGAATTGGGCCAGAGGGAGCTCTCCCTGCCCTAAGAGTCTAGGAATGTACACATACATCATGAACCACCTTTGTTAAAAGAAACATCTGGAAAGAAATATCTTAAAGTGTGTGCAGTGTTTCGTTCTGGGTGATAGGGTTATGAGCGAATTAAAATTCTCTTCTTTAGATTTTTTTTTCTGTATTTTTGGAGTCTTCCACGGTGTATGAAAATGAACCAACATGGCTTATTAAAAGAAAGGAAACCGAACCTTTGATTCTGAGCGAAAGGGTGGCGGTGTGTCTGAGATGAGCACAGATCCACCTGGACCTGGAAGCAGGTGAATGGAATGAGAACCGTGGTGCTGGGAGGGTGTGCCGGCAGCAGGTTAGCCTCTGGGCTGGGCTGCGTGCCTCAGACGTCATGTCCTTAGCTAGGATGACCAGGCCTCAGGGAACAAGGACATAGGTAAAACCAGGAAAGTTCCAGGCACACGAGATGAGTTGGTCACCCTGTGAGTCACTCCAGGGTGCCTCCACAGTGGGCCACCTTAGAGGTCTGTCGTGACAAAGGGAACCCTGGAGGAAAGAATGCTCGAGGGAGACTTAATAATGGCGATGACCTGCTTTTCACAAGCACGCGTTCACATACTCCTCACGCGCTCTAACCAGCAGCTGCGGACACCTATTGAGAGTGAACGGACACCCTGAGCCGCACCTTGTGCTTCTCTGCCCCCCTTTTACTCCAGCCTTCACTGATGCAGCCACTAGTGCCATCCGCACAGCACCTGCCGATGCCTCCATTCGGCGGCACCAGCTATTTCTTGCTTTTTGCCCCATGGCTCTGGGTGGATGGCCCAGGGGAGCTGCCTTGCACCTGTGTGTGTGGACGCTAAAAACTCGAGGGATTACCTTTGAGCAGGAAGATGGGAGCTGGTGGATAAATGTTCCCATCCTCCAGGCTTAGATCCACTCCACCTACTTAAGGGAGGCAGGTCCCGCGGTACCGAGTCAAGGGATGATCAACTCAGGGTCACTCCTGCACTGGCGCTCCCTCTATTTCAGTGTCACTCCTCCCAGCCCTCCCCCATGCCCGATCCCTAGGAGGGCCCCCCCAATAAACACCGCCTGCATGCAAGCCCTGCCCAGGCTAAGATGAAAGCTCATGCGCCGAGCACGTTTGATGCATCAGCCCATTTCATCTTTGTAATAAGACTCTTTTGAAGCCGGAAGAAAGAGGCTGAGAGATGTTGAAGGACCTGTCTTCACTACCCTCGCTGCAGAGGCCCAGCTGTGGACGATCAGACAGTCTCCCTTATGCTGCAAAGGAAAGTCTTCACCCACTTTAAAGAGGGGGCTCAGGGGACACCTGGATGCACGTGGCAGAGCGTGGCCCCTGGAGTCCAGCTCCTCGAAATCTCATCATTTCCTCCGGCCCCAGCCTGACGCTGCCTTTCCAGGAAACCCCTGGGCCGCTGGCCTTTCTCCCCAAGGCTGATCAGGATTTTAAAATGCTCTCCAATGGTGTCTCCAGGCCTTGGTAGAGGCAGCTGGGGGTGGGCGGGGCTGTTGGAGAAGGAGGCCCTGGTGGAAGGCCCCTTCCGGCTCCAGGACAGGATGTGAATACACAGCCAGAGGGGCCAGGAGAAGAGGGTGCTGAGTGGGGCTTTCCTGCAACCGTCCTTCCCACAACACTATTTGTACTGTGCCCGGCGCTGGAGCTCCAGGTCTGAGGTAGGCATCGCCCTAAGCTCCCGTTCTGGGGGAGACTGGTAAGACAGAAAGATGAAGTAAGTGACTGTCAGTCTCTTTTCGGGTGGTGAGAAGAGCAGGCAGGCAGGGGAAGGGGTTGGAGGTGTTTTAGGTCTGGGGCTCCTATCCCGAACTTGTGGCTGAGCTCAAAGCTAAGGTTGGGGCCTCAGGTGTGGGCCCACATCTGCGAACACATACCCCTGTGGGATTTCAAAATATCCTCACCATTCCCACCCTCCTGGTCAATTGGAGGAGTGGAACATCCCAGAAGAGGCCCAGCTGCTGATTGGGGCTGCTCAGACGGGAGGAGGAGGGACCACATGGGGCTTCAATGAGAACCACATGGGCCAGACATTCCACCAGCTTCATTTGAATCACCTGTGTTGGAAAACAACCCAACTCGTATTTTTCTAAATGGCTATCAATTTCAACTTTGTAATCATCTGAAGTGGCTGTGTCCTACTGTACCTTGGGTCATTGTATGCCGGGCATAGCCCTGGTCCAAGGGCTAAATGGACCAATCCTTATCTCAAAGTGGGGCACCTGGGAGGAGCGCCCCGTCCTGGTGCCAGTCACTTGCCAGGATGGCGTCTCCTCCGGTGTTTTCCCAGAGCTGCTTATCTGTGAGCTTGGCCCCTGCCTTGACCCTAACCTCCTGTGGGAACAGACGAGCAGGACTGGAGGGCTGTATGTCTCCAGAAAGGACCCAGGCATTCATGGAGGAAGTGAACTGAGAGGGGACAGGGTTTTGGCCAGGCTGGCGGGTGAGGACTTGGGGGAAGAGTGTTCTCTCACAAAAAGAATGATGTCAAGGATTTACTTAGCACCTATTACGTGCCAGGCACTACTTGTAATCATCTGACATTTATTAACCCCCTTCACCTTCATCATAATCCTATGAGGTAGAGGGTTACTGACACTATTTGCTACCAGGTGCCCTAGCCAGGACTCGAACCTAGGCCACCCGAATTCAGAGTGTGTGCCCTTACCGCCCCCGCTACCCTGGAGGTAGGACACAGTGTGCTCTCTGAGCTACATGTAGTTCTGATTGGCTGGAGCGTGATGGAAGAATATGGGTGCCTGACATGCTTTATTGCTGGGAAAACTCTTGGGCTAAGGGCATTGGCGGATGTTTGAGGCTGAATTAACCTGTGACTGGAAGATGGAGATGCTCAGGCAGAGGGTGTGCAGGTAGGCCAGCCTTGTGTTCTAGACCCTCAGACAGTATGGCCTGGGGGTCTAGAACACAAGTCTTGTGGCTCCACCACAGGGAATGGTGGAGCCACAAGATGGAAAGGACCTGGGTCCTGAATGCCATTGTGGAGGAAACCTGCCATGAAGAGGACCACCCACTCTGCACTGTTCCATGAACAGTGAATCCACTTCTTTTATGTTTAAGACATTATACGTTTTGGCATGTTTCAGTCACAGTGCCCTTTCTGAATGTCCCTGCAAATTCAATGTAAGAATTTGAGGGAGCAGCAATGGGGTGCAGCAGCTGGGCTGAGGGTCTCACCTGATAGGCTCAGATGGGACTTGATGGTACAGTCTCCATGGAGTTACCTGAGGTTGGAAGACCCTGGGTGGGCAGTGGCCACTCCTGAAAGGAGCAGCAAGGTGTGAAAAGAAGAAACGCAGTGGCAATCGGTTGGCCTGGTTTGGGGAGACTCAGTCCTTGTCCTTCGACGTGCCTGCAGATGAGAGGCCAGAGGCCAGGATGGAAATGACTTGGCCAAGTTCATTCCAGTGCCAAGAGGCAGGAGTATTCGTTTCTAGGGCTGCCATACCAAAGTACCCCAAACCAGGTGGCTTAACTAACAGAAATACCTTGTCTCGCAGTTCTGGGGGCCAGAAGGCCAAGATCAAGGTGTGGGCAGGGTTGATTCCTTCCGGGGGCTCTGAGGAAGGATGCGTTCCAGGCCTCTCAGTGTCTGGGGGTTTGCTGACAATCACTGGTGTTCCTTGGCTTATGGGACCATCACCTTGATTGTGGTCTTCATCTTCGAATGGCGTTCTCCCTGTGTGTGTCTGTTCATCTCCAAAATTGTCTTTTCCCATAAGGACACCAGTCTTACTGGATTAGGCTCCACCCTAATGTTCTCGTTTTAGCTTGGTTGTCTCTTTAAAGACCCATACTCCAGATAAGGTCACATTGGGAGGCTTCAATTGTGTTAAGACTTCAATTGTGTCCCTGCAAATTCAATGTAAGAATTTGAAGGGACACAGTTCAGCTCATCACACAGGTTTTGAAGCAGATGCTCAGCTAGGTGTCCAGGCCAGTGCTCCAAGTTGCTGTCAATCCAGGCTTCATGCTTCTCCCACCCACCCCTCGAGCTCTTTGCTCTCCCTAATTCCATCCCCTCCCCACTCAGGGCTCTCCCTCATAATTCATTGACTTCCATGCTATCTCCAAAGAACACTCCTAATAGCTGTGATTTATCAATTGGCGTCCTCCTAGGGCTGGCCTCTCTCCAGTTTGCAGCTAGGCAGGCTGTCGGATAAAGAAACTCCAGGCTTGGAGAGGCAGCATGGACTCAGCTGGACTTTCCTGGCTAAGACCCTGTTAAGCCACTATGACCTTCAGTCCCTTCACCCAACTTACACTCATTGAGCTCCTGTTACGTGATAGATGCTGGGGACCCAGCAGAGTGTCTGCTCACTAAGAACTCACATCCTCTCTTACTGGACACAGGGATGCACTGTTTCTCAGCTTCCTTTATAGCTCGATGTGGCTATGTGACTGAGATGGTAAATGGAGTGTGAGCAGAAGTGATGCGTGCCCTTTCTGAATAAGGCTCTGGAGAAGTTGGTGTGCCCCCACCAACTCCACTTGCCCCCCACCCTTCCCACCAGCCACAGGGAATGGTGGAGCCACAAGATGGAAAGGACCTGGGTCCTGAATGCCATTGTGGAGGAAACCTGCCATGAAGAGGACCACCCACTCTGCACTGTTCCATGAACAGTGAATCCACTTCTTTTATGTTTAAGACATTATACGTTTTGGCATGTTTCAGTCACAGTGAGAATCAATAATACAAGAAAAAACCTAGACAGACATGGTCTCTGCCATTCTGGAGCTTGCCGTTTATAGTCATTCAATTATGGCCGAGGAAAGAAGCCTGAAGGAGGGGTCCAGCGCTTCGAGAGCATGGCCTTCACGGAGGAACCGGGCCTCAGCTGCAGGGCAGAGGTCAGGAAAGCTTCTCCCCACTTGGAAAATGGGGAAATATTTTACCATTTTTCAGAGCTGAGGGGAGGCCCAAGGAGGCCCATGGTGGTCAAAGCGTTTTGAGAAGGATAAATCCTGATGATGTTGTCACGGTGAGAAACTCCTCGTTTCTTAGAGATGCGTTTGAACAGACCTTTTATGACTAAGTTTTATGACTAAAGTTTGGGGAGGAGCCCTTCGTGTCCTCTCCATGGCCAAGTGCTTGGGATTCAGAGCAGTCTCTCTGGGCAATGACCACACCAACAACCAGGGTTTCACACTTGCTCTTTTCTTGCTGAGAGTCACTGAGGTGCCTCATTGTCCTTATAGGATCTGGCTTGGGTTTTGATGTAAACATGGCTCATCCGTTCAGCCCTTTGCTCATTATTCCTTTTAATTCAGCAGTCATTTATTGATGGCAGGCTGTGGGAGTCCAAAGACACAGATCCTGCCAGCAAGAACTTACAGCCTCGTTAGGGAGGTGAGTGCACACATCGCCTTAGAACGAGGCAGCCAGTGAGCGGCATAGGCTACAGGGGAGGTGGCAGGTTCACAGAGTTCCAAAGAATTGGGCCTGAGTGTTGGATGGGTCATCTGGGCAGTTCTGGGAAGGGGCTGGGCTCAGAGCTGGGGGGAAGTAGTATCAGATGTTTGGTGGTTCCAGCACAGAGGCATGTTAGGGAGTTAGGAAAATAGCAGGTGTGGGGGTGGTGACTGAGGCTGGAAAATGTAGGTGGGGCTGCAGGGAGGTGGCCTGGATTGCCCTGCAAAGGGACTGGATTTTATGCCCCCGGCTCCAAGGTGCCACCGTGAGCTTTCCTTAAGCTGGAAAGTCTTTTCATGGCTAATGCCAGGAGCTCTAGTCCCTTTCAGCTCTGCATGTCTGCGATTTTATTCCCAGCCTGGCGAGGTGTCACTTGACCTGTTAGGTTGTAGGGCCCCACCCTGGGGCCTCTTGGGCATCTTATTTTAGTCTTAGAGAAGCCCAGCTGCCCGGGAGATTGCAGGCTGCACTCCCCCAGGATTAACAAGCTCTCTCTTCATTTGTTCCCCTCACATTGGAGCTCCTTGTGAGGAGGGACACATTTAAACTCTGGCTCAGTCGGCAGCTTCCTGCAGCTGCCAGACGGGCCATGGCAGCCTCAGTAGCCACTGCTGCCAGGAGTGCAGGGTGAGGAGGCCAGCGGGACCTTGGACTCAGCCTGCCGCCCCCTCACTCCCTGTCACTCACAAAGAGAGCCATGTTGAGAAGCATTGGGCCTCAACTTGCAGTATTTCAGATCTGACGGGATGAATTCTATAGGGACTTGGACCCCAAGTCTCCTCCCTCAGTTCTAGTCTGTGACCAGGCAGCAGGCAGAGGGCTCCATCTCCAAGCCACCTCCTATCTCTAGCAGTCTAGGTGACGACTAGGTCCAGTAGGCTGTTTCCCCAAAATGGGACAACCCAGAGGAAGGCCAGTGGAGGATTTGGGGGAGAAGACACCCTTGTCATCAGCATCAGGAAGGTGGCACCTGTTGCAATGGGGCTGGGCTTTGGTTCAGTGTCCACTAGGTGATGGGGTCTGTCAGGAACCAGTTCTGGTTCAAGCCCCTTCCCCAGGCGGTAGGTTTCCCAGAGACAACTCTATTTCTGCCCCAAACTCTTATCTCTATAGACCTGAAACTGAAGATCAGTTAGTCTGATAAACTGCGGCATCTCTCTAGATCCTGGGCTCTCGGGATTCTGTGCTTGGACAGCTTGGCAGTGACTCGGGGGGGGGGGGGGGCAGGAAATGGGGAGAGAAAGGGTGGGCCATCTGCCCACTGCTAAGCCCATCCCGAGGCTCTGATGTGCCTCTGAGGTGTACCTGTGGGAATGGGTTCCTCACATAGGTGGTCCCACCCCAGCCAGAGATCCTAGGCCACATCTGTCCTGAGCTTGACCAATCAGATGCACTCTTGGGAGTATGGATTTGGATTAGAGGAGACCCAGGGACTAAAAGATGTTGGGGAGTTCACCAACGGGGTATTTTCTCAGTGGTCTGTGCTGCCGGCTACAAAGCTTCTGGTTTTCCCCTCCCTCAGTCTTGGCTGTTAAACTCCTTCAATGCTTTGGGACCCTCCACACCCAATAAATTCCTCTTTGGAGATCAGGCCAGAAGAAGTTGATTTCTATGCCTGGAACCAGGAGAACCCTAACCTCCAACCAGCCGCACCTTCCTCAGGGGAAGGAGATTCCAACCCACTTCTCATGGGCTCCGACGTCCGAGTCATACTTCCTTCTTCAGGGCACGCCTGCAACACTTTTACAAGGTACAAAAAGGGGCACAGGCTCCCCAGAGACTACAGGGCCAATGGGGGAGAAGGGGTGTTGCATCAGGGGATGGGGGTGCTGATCAACGGTCCCCATGCACCATGTGGAAGCTGTGTGACCTGTGAGTTTCAGCCTCTTGAGGTGTCAGTCAGCTGGGAAAGCAAGCACTGGGTTGACCAGTTAGCCGTACAGCATATGTTTCCTGATGGACAATGTGGGGTGTCAATGGACTTCACACAGTTTCCAGGAGGAACAGGAAATGAGACCATTTGGAGTCAGCATGGAAACAGCTCCCAGAAGTGGCGACTTCTCCTCCATTCCAATAAGAAAAGTCTTCCTACCTGCGGGTGGCCCATGAACCAAGCCCTGGAACCACGTCTCCTCCCACACAGTGCTGCCATCACAAGGGATGCCTGCTGTGAAGACCTCAGATACAGCTCTAGGGTCCCAGAGGCCCCCATCCTCCCCACCAGCTCCTGCCCACCCATCCTGGCCCTCTACAGGAGGCAGGACCCTGGCTTCGCTCTCACCACCTGCCACCCCTCATCTCTCACCGTGAGTTCTTCAAGAACCCACAGCGCCTCCTCCAACCCTTCGCTGCAGAGAAGCCGGGATTTTCCAGGCTTCCTGCCGAGATTCATAATTGAACAGAGCTGGGGAGATTTCCCCAACCAATAGCCGGTTTTCTCTCCTAACACAGGGAAATGGGTGTTCAGTTATTGTCCCTGTGGTTTTTCTATTCGTATCTGCTTGATAACTGCGGCTTGTAGGAAATCTTAGTACCAAGATTTGAACGCTTTTCCCCCTTTGTTTCTTTCTCTCCTTTAATGAGGAGCAAATATGAAGCTCCAAGGGGTCAAAGAGCAAATCTCTGGAAAGTTATGCTTCAATAACCAGAGTTTTAACTGAAGGCTTGGGTGAGGGAAGGGAACCACATTGTGCAACCACAGGCTTCTAGAAAGGGCTCCTGGGACCATCCACTTCATCTCCTTTACTTGACACTTTAAGAACCTGATGCCTGTGGAGGAGTAGGGCCATTTCCATGGTGACAGAGTCAAGCTAGAACCCTGTTCTCTTGACTTCAAGTTCAGTGCTCTTTTGCCAATCCCCCCTTGCAAGGGTTCTCAACTGGGCAATTTTGCCTCCAGGAGACAAAGTCTGGAAACAGTTTTAATTGTCAGGACTGGGGGTGGTGGTGATACTGGTAGCTAGTGGGTGGGAAGCAGGATGCTGCTAATCATCCTACAATGCACTGGGCAGCGCCATAATAAAGAAGGATCCAGCCTAGAGTATCAACAAAGGTTTGTGATGCCTGAGTGGCCTGCAGAGCTCTGACTCCTCCTTCCTCAAGTCCAGGACAGACATTGCTAATCAATTACAGAACTTTTTTTTTTTTTTTCCTGATCACAGTCTAAACTAAGCATGTCAAACTTGCGGCCTGCATGCCTCGTTTATTTGGCCCGTGTTAGCCGTTGAGTTTGACATGCTTGGTCTAAATGCTTCTCAAAGCAGTATTCCATGCAGGGCTACCAGTCGAGGTGATACCTAGATGGTGTCATGGCTGAATACCATAGAGGTTGGCAGGTTCTGAATCATTCCACTTGGGTTTGAGTCCTGGCTCCATCATTACCTACTAGCTGTGTGATTTGGGGTCGTAATGAACTGCTCTGTGCCTCATTTTTCCCATCTGTGAAATGGGGCTCAGAAATGGGAAAACCTTCCAAAGGCTGCTTGAGGGATTAAACAAATTAATGTAGTCTTTGAATGTCACCTTGTCTGAGACATTGTATGCCTAAAACATGTAAGCTGTCATTTTCTTAAAATATGTTTTTATTGATTTCAAAGTGGGAAGGAGAGGGAGAGAGAGATAGAAACATTGATGGGAAAGAATCATAGATTGGCTGCCTCCTGCATGCCCCCTATTGGGGATCAAGCCTGAAAACTGGGCATGTGCCCTAACCAGGAATCGAACCTTGACCTCCTGGTTCATAGTTGGGCGCTCAAGCAGTAAGCCACATGAGCTGGTCATAAGCTGTTACATCAGCCCTGCTCTCGTGACAATGAAGTATCTGAAGGGTACCAGCCAGGTTTGTCCCCTATCAGGACTAACATGGACTCTTCCTCATATACCCATGCCATGGCAGCTTTCAAAATGAGCATATTCCAAATCGTTGATTTGATTCTCAGAATCCTCTACTCTACAGTTGAATCCCTGTAAATTATTTCAGTTAGTCGCTGTTAGTGTATGCTTAATTTCTGACTGTCCTTTTTCATGTCTTGGACATTCTCACTAAGATCCTTGACAATCTCATGAAAGCCCTTGAGTAACCTTATAATCACGGCTTTGAACTCTATCCAGTAGTTTGCTTCCATTTGTGACATGTTTGTTTCTTTGTATCAGGTAGAGCTGCTATGTCTCCTGGAATTGGTAGAGTGGCCTTGTGTAGTAGGTGTCATATAGGGCCCAGTGGCTCAGCCTCCCCAGTCACCTGAGCTGGGCATTCTAGGTGTGCCCCTTTGTGGGTTGTGTGCATAGTCTTGTTGTAGTTAAGTCTTGATTGCTGATGGTGTCACTGGAAGGAATTGACCTCCAGGCCAATCGGCTGTGAGGACCAGCTGTGACTACAGTGAGAAGAACTGTGTTCAGGAGACACCCCTATGGAGCAGGACTTGCTTCAGTGGGGCTTCGGTGCTCACTGAGTCTGCCTCTTGTGGATGTGTAGAGTTGTGATCTGCTATGGTCTGAAGCTGTTCACCGGATTCACTGGCTCTAAGGCCTCCAGGGAGGTGCAAAGTCAGCCACTGCCAGGACCACCCAGCAGGAGCTCAGCGGGATCAGCAGATGGCTATTTGCTCTTTGTATTGGGGTTGGAAGTGCCCAGGTGAGGCCCAGCTGTGAAGCAAGGCAGGCTGGTGCTAGTGCTGGGTCTTGGGCCCTTGATTGATATGTTGGGGGCAAGCTGTCACCAGCTTTAGCTTGTTTGAGAGATTTTAGCAAAGCCTAAAGCCTGAGCCAGGACAGGCTTATTCATATGGAAAAGCTGCTGCAAACAGCTTGAGTGGGGTTGCAAAATGGATAGAGCGGGTCTCGGGGAATCCCCAGAGTGGAGCAAACAGTGTACTTGGGCTGATGGAGACACAGATAAGGCTGCCAGTCAGCCTGGCAACAGGGGAGGTCCCAGCATAGGAACAAGACCCTTGCAAGAAACACCCCCCCCCCCGCCCTTTAATCTAAAGCCAGACAATCCAGTCCCTCCTCATATGTGTCTGGGTCCCCTAGAGCCTCACCCTGGTGCTGGAGCTCAGAGTAAGTGGGACCTTGTAAGTTCAGTTTGTGTGGTGGCCCTTTAAATGAAACATCTGGGTCTCCAGCAGCCTCTGTGTCACTGAGCCCCAATTCCCGCTGGTTTTTACAGCTCATAGTTATGGGAACTTCTTTTCTCAGCTCTGGGAGCCTGGGCTGGGGATCTGGTGTGATGCTGGGGCCCCTTGCTCCTCATGGGTGGCCTCCACAGAGATGATCTCCCTCCCCATTAAAAGAGCAGCCCACGTGGGTGCTGGTCCAGCCCTTTCCACCCCTCCTACAGTCTCAGTGTGCTTTCTTCTTGACTTCTCTTGTTGTAGGACTTCATTCAGCCAGCCTTCAGGCAGTTCTGGAGGATTGTTCTGTATTTTAGTTGTAATTTTGATGTAGTTGTGGGAGGCGGTGAGTACAGGTGTTTACCTACGCCTCCATGTTGGTTCTCTCCAGACTTGCTTTCTTAGATCAGTCCTTCTGAGGGGTGGGGGACAGAGTGGGGGCAGGAAGGCCAGGCGGAATCCAGGCTCTGGGACAAAAGCCTCATTCCAGGTCACTGGCTAATTTGGGGTAGAGAGGAAAGGTTCCTCAGAGTTGATCTGTGCCCCCATCTCAGTCCCTCCTCAGACTAATCATCCATCCCCTTGGAAAGTAACGTTGGCTTAGAGACACTAGAACCTCCCCAAGTGGCCTCCTCAGGGCTGCTCACTCCTATCCTCCTGGGCGACGTGGTCCCTAGCCCTCATTTGTCCTCCCATGCCCCTCCCAGTCCTTTCCAGAGGCCTGTCTGTTGATGGCTCAGGGTTCCAGGGCAGGTGCCCCGTGGCCCTTCTGTCTCCAGGCCCTTCAATTCCCAGGCCCAGCTCCCTCAGCCTCAGCTCCCTCCAGGGGCTTTGAAGCTACGGCCTGACGCTTTTGCTTGTATGAAAAGGAAAAAAGTAAAATGTAAAAGCCAGCTTCCCTACCTCCATGGGCACAGCAGGGCCCATGAGTGGGGCGTTGGTGGGTGCGGCTGAGGCCGTGACAGGCTGGCTGTGAGCAGATGAGGATGGAGGAACCCCTGGGAACAGAGCTGAACAACTGTCACTGTGAGTCAAGCAGGCCATTTATGGGGAGGATAAAAGTTAATGGGAAGCCATACTCCAGCTCCTCACCATTAAGCAAGAGAAATGCTGGTGAAGAGAAAAAAAAAAAGCCTGGAATGAGCAGGATTGTGTTCACTGGGAGCCTGGGGGGAGGCCGGATGGAAGCCTGCTGGAAACAGGTGTGGGGAGCTGCATTCATCACCTGATTAGGAGGCAATCAGTGTCTGGACATCACTCATTTAATCTCCTGTTCAGGGCTTCTTCATCAATTACCCATCACTCCTTCCCAGGGCAGCTGAGGAGGAGTGGGCCCTCTCCCCGCAGTGGTCGGCAAACTCATTAGTCAACAGAGCCAAATAACAGTACAAGGATTGAAATTTCTTTTCAGAGCCAAATTTTTTAAAACTTCTTCTAATGCCACTTCTTCAAAATAGACTAGCCCAGGCCATGGCATTTTGTGGAAGAGCCACACTCAAGGGACCAAAGAGCCGCATGTGGCTCTCAAGCCGCAGTTTGCCGACCACGGCCCTAGGCCATCTAAATAAGCCGTGCTCGCAGGAGACAGCCCAGGCCAACAGCCCAAACTGGAAGCCTCCTCTGTCCTAATAGTTTGCAGTTGTTCTGGTTTCTCGCCAGTCTCCGGAGGTGTTCAAGGGACACAGGGCCAAAGTCTGTGGAGGGCAGCCCCTCGGGTCAAGCAGCTGCTCCCATGCTAACCAACACTGTTACTATAGTAACCACCATTACCACCACCAGCAGCTAACACTTACTGAGGACCTCACTGATCTAAGTGCTTTAAATGTTAACTCATTTAGTCCTCATGACAACCCTCTCGCATGCGTGCTGCTGTTATCACTAATCCCATTATATTGGTGAGAAAAGGGAAGCCCTGAGAGGTTAAGTGACTTGCCCAGGGCCGCCCGAATCCTCAGTGCAGAGCTGGGATCAGAACCCAGGAGTCAGCCTTCAGAGCTTGAGGCCTGAAGCCACTTGGCTCTACCACCATCACACACTGTGTGTACGACACACAGGCACCGGCAGAGCATGCAAAGGCTGGGAGAGCCCAACCCCTGCGATAGAATGTTCGGTGAGCTCCCTGGACCAACTCAGGAGCACCCCTCTCACCAGTTTCTGTACCATACTAGGCATCCAAGTGCACCAAGATGATGGGTGTGTCTCCTTGGAAAGGTGTGCTCAGGTGGGAAGGCAGAGCCAGGCCTTCCCACCTGAGCACACGTGTGAAGGTGTGTCAATCACCTGCAAATGAAATGGACCTGGACACGGCACGTGGCCGGGGGTTGGACTGCACTGCATGGGCTGGCTTGGGAGTGTGCTGAGGCCCCCCACCTGACCCTGGGTGAGCTCAGCCATGCATTGCATGCTGGAAAGGCACTGCCTGCCTGCCTGGGGGTTGGGGAGCCACTCAGGGCAGTGGATGCACAAGTCCTGGAGGACAGAGACTTCAGAAGTTTTCAATCTGAGGCTCAGGAACACACATTAAACAAAGCCTGGGACTCACTCAGGGGTCCCCCAGCTCAGAGGCCCTCAAATTTTTGGCGTAGATGGATGTCTTCCCCCAGTGACTCTATCCAGAGCTGCTCTGAAGTGTCCCGCACCCCGACATTTCAAGGGATCAGCTCAACATCCTGGACCTTTGCAATTCTTCTCAAAGGTTTCTTTGCTGGCTTCTGTGGCCTTTCTCTCAAGTACTCGCCTACTCTCCCTGACTGTCCTCTTCAATCTCTCTTCTCAGAGGGTTCAGAGTTTCTCCTCTGCCGCCCTCCTCCTGTCTTCACACTCCCGGCAACCTCTGCTCTCGCCACTCTCAGAATCTGATCCCCAGTCCATAGCTTCTGCGACTTCAGACCCAGCACCAACTGCCCCATGGACACCTCCACCTGGGTGCCTAGCAGGGACCAGACTTGGCATGGCTCACACAAAGGATCACCTTGGTGACCCTCCACCTCCCCTCGTCTTATGCCCCACCCTCACTGGTAGGCGTCTCGTCCCCTCCTCCTCCTGCACCCTGCCTAGATTTCACCCATCAGCTGATCTTGCGATGTTATCTCCTCAGGATGCCTTGTCACTGCCTGCCTCAAAATCACTGGCGAGGGTGATCTGGTGACATGGGACTCTGACCACACTATCATCAATGATGCAAGACAAAGTCTGGGCAGGTCAGCCATCGCGGCCTGCTTCCTGTTGACCTGAGTCTCATGGCTGACTCCACCCTCCAACAACAAGGAGCTGTGCTCAGTGGTGGCTCAGTGGTCAGGGCCCATGCCTGGGTTGTGGGCTCGATCCCCAGTGAGGGGCGTGTAGGAGGCAGCCAATCAATGATTCTCTCTCTCCCTTCCTCTCTGAAATCAATAAAAATACATTAAAAAACACATACAGAGCTGTGCAGGGTTCCTCGTTCACGCCACGCTCTTCTGGACCATGTCCTGGTCCGGCTCTTCCCTTGCCTGGAGGCTCCCTTCTCCCCCTCACGGTAAGAACTCCTAAAAGTAGTCAGGTCAGGAGCCACCTCTTCCAAGAAACTTCCGGACCTGCGTCCCCTTTTCCTTCACATGCACTTGCCCTGTGCACACCCGTATCATTGCAACTTCCAGCACTGTATTCAAATCGGCTCCCCCTGAGCCAGGGGTCTCGTCTCTGCTCAATTCATGCCGGTCAAATTGCACTGAACCTCTTTCTCCAAAGGGGCTCGGCTCTCTCCTGGCCCTGTTTTCATGTCCACGGTGGGAAGAACATCCACCCTGCCCCCGCCCCCTCCCCGGGGGTGAAATACCCCAGAAATGCTACCAGAGTGCCCAGTAGCAAAGCTGAAAGGCTCTGGCGGGACCTGCCGTGCCTCTCTGTTCACGAGATGCCAATGCCACGCGCTGCTTGTCATCAACCCTCCTGAGTCAACAAATCACTCCCGGGGCACGAGCCAAGTGTAACATGATAAATGCGGCTGTTCTCGAGCTGAACCCACGGGCCGCACTCCGACCCATCGCTGGGGATCTGGGGGGGCGGCCGTCAGACAAGCTCCATTTTAAGCAACACAAAACCCCAAGTAAAAATCGCCATCATGTAAATAGGCTGAAATGAGAGCAAGAAGAAGAAAAAGGAAAACCCAGAGGACTGCCTAGATCCCATGTCCAATTTCACACACACTGTCATACCTTCCCACAGCCTTGATGTGTCAGAGGGAATGCTGCCAACCTGGACACCAAGGCGTGGGCCCTGCGAGGCCTGAGCCCTCCATGACACCCCCTTTCTTAGCTGGGGCTGAAACCTGCAGGTCCTCAGGCCCCATGAGAAGCCACCGCAGAGTGGGGACAAAACTCTCCTTATTCAGCAAGCCATTTTTCCTCCCAGGTGAGATTTGGTGCGGGCAGGGACAGCACATGGTCCCACTCCCCAGCCGCACTTGCCCTGCCTGTGGACAGAAGCCCCCCATACCCATTCCCCCCATTCCCCTTCAAGTAACAGCCGGAAAACGCAGCTTGTCCAGGTCGGCAGCGCAAGCTGTGGCCGGGAGCCAGCCCCGTGACCGTGGAGGCCTGAATATTTTACATCTAATGCTTCTGAGTTATGGGCTTTACACCTTTGGACACCAGAATGAACTTGATTTGAGTGGGCCCTGGGGAAATCTGTTAGAGGGAAATAAGGGTGTTAGATGGAATCTAGGGTACTTTGCGAGGTGGCTCCCAATTCCTCACCCCCCCCCCACCCCCATCCTGGAACTGTCACTCACCCTCTTCCCACTGTCAGCCTCTGAGAACAAAGGAAGGGGAACTGAGAGATGAATTTGCGTGGGCCTCCTGCCACGCCACCATTACGTTTACTGCCAAATCCTTCTGAAAACCCAGCAGGTGGGTACTGATGTCCCCATTTTACGTCAGAGGACACTGAGGTTCCCGGAAGTGATATAAAGTGCAAGTGGAGGGCAGGGTTTGAACTCAGTGATCTGGTCCCAAAACACATGCTTTTTCCTTTTACGACACACAGCTCAGTGGTCGCCAGGAGTGGGCCAGGGGGGCCAGGGGACAGTTTGGCAGTTGGCTGAGCCTTGTTATGAGCTGTTGGTACTTGACAAGTTGCTTAGCAGCTCTGTGCCTTGTTTTCCTGCTCCACTCGCCAGGATAATCACAGGACCCGCCCCGTGGGTGAGGATTAGGTAAAGCAGGGGAGGCCCTTGGCACAGGGCCTGATGTGCTTTCTCCCTGCAGTGTCGGCCCTGAGAGGAGAGGCACTTTGTAACTTTAGCTCCCATCCTGACATGCTTTTCTCCCTGAATGACAGGGTGCATGCGGACAGGCATGTGGGTGAGCTGGTGCACGGCGGCTCCAGCTGGGACTGCAATGGCAGAAAAGGCGGTGTACCACTGTGTACCTGGCCCAGCCCCAGCGGTGGTGAGAAACCACCTTTTGCCCACAGTGCATGCATTTGGCTCTGAGCAGACAAGCACCGTGGGGTGGGGGGTGAGGGGGGTAGGGGGGGAGGAAGAGGAGAAGCACCGAGCATCTTCCAGCCGTGGATAACAAGCCCCTGGAAGCCATTGGCCGTGCCTGCCCAGCCTCTCAGAGCCTATGTCTCCAGCCGAGCCCTAATTCACAGGCTGCTGCCAAAGCTCATTAATAAATGATGGAAAACCTCTCAGCAAACGTCGAGCCCCCGCCGCGGGCCTTGGACCCACACGAACTAGTCAGGCAGCCTTGGGTTGTGAGGCCGGGGTGGCGGGGGGTGGCCTGCAGAGCCATACGTGGGGGTATGAGACCTCTCACAGCCAGTCCACACCTGCCTGCCACGTGGGAATGCTGGAGGTGGGGTGGGCGTTCCTCTGGGATTTCCCCTGGGAATCCAGGTTGGAGGGCTCTGCTGGCTAGAGTGACAGGTCAGTCTGATCAGTGTTTTCTAACTGTCCGGGGAGCTGGAGAACACAGCAAGGAAAGGAAAAGCACTCACAACCCTTACCGGGTGGGGGTGGGGTGGGGGGCTACCTGGCCCAGGCAGTGAGGTCACAGGACCAGCAGGTTGACTTCAGCCGGGGGAGAGGGGGTGGTCACCAATTCTACCCCTAGAGACTGACTCTGTTTCAGTGCCAGGAGCCCAGTGTCCCTGTCCCCATACAGCTTGATTCACGGAGACGGCTGACCTCCTGGTTGTCCACCTGCCCAAGGATCATCCGGGATGGGAGTGGTCAGGCCCCATCAAATATGGGGCTGCATAGGGTGGTCCATGCCCTGCCTGGCTGGGAAGATCAAGTCTGTATGAGACTCTTCTGAGATTCACGACAGAGAACACGCTCGAGGTGCCCAATGGACCAAAGGTCGGTCACGAGGGAGAAAAGGCGAGCGTCACTGCTTGGCTCAGCACCAAGAGGGTGGGTCCCTCCTCCTCTGGCCTCTGGCCTCTGGCAGAGAACCGTGCTCACAATGTATAGGGAGGAGGGAGGCGGGCCTTCCCAAAGGGTGTTTTGTTTGTTTAGAGATCTCCTTTCATCTTCACCTCGTACCAGGCAAAGCTGTAGTGATTCCTACCACTTGGGAGAAGGGCAGGCTGGAGCCTGGCCAGGCCCTCTGGCTCCAGGGCCAGGCGCCTTCCACATGCACCACCCCATCCCATGTTCTCTCTGGAGGAGACACGGTGGCAAAGGGAAGGGAGGGGGCTGGCATTGACTGAGCTCCTAGCAACTGGCAGTGCTTGACAGTTTAACTGATCTAATCCTCATAACAGCCCTCGAGCCTGGTATCGCTGTCTCCTTATAAATGAAGAGACTCGGATTTAAAGGGGGTGGAAGAAAATTCTCCAAGGCCACTCCCCCAAGTCACGGTCAGAGCCAGGACTCCAAGTCAAGTTCATCTTGGCCTCAAAGTCAAGTTCATCTGAACTTGGTAGGCGGAATTCTAACAGAGTTCCCCCAATCCCCACCCCCTGGTGTGTTCCCCTTGAGTGTGGGCGACACCTGTGAGTAAGATCAGGTGAGTTACATAAGACTCCACTGGCATGCTGGAGGGGGGTAGTCAGAGAGAAGCCCCCGCTGGCCTGGAAGAAAGCACATCACCATGTTGTGAACTACCATTGGGCCACCTGGCAAGGAACTGTGGGCCCCCTCGGCGCTGAGAGGCCCCTGGGGGATGGCTAGTGAGAGAACAGGGCCTCAGTCATACAGACACAAGGAAACAAATTCTACTACCAACCGGGGAGCTTGGAAGAGAACACCAGGCTCCAGAAAGGAACAAGGGCCTCCTGACACCGTGGCATCAGCCCTGGAGACCTGGGCAGAGGGTCCATGGAAACGGGGAGATAGCGCGTCTGTGTGGCTGTAAGCCCTAAGCTTGTGGTAATTTGTTAAGAAGCATAGAACACAAATACCTTTCTCATCCAACAAGTCCATTTAGCCTTCAGTAGCTCAGGACGACCCTGAAAGCAGCCAATGACTCAGAAATAAAAATATTCATGTCACCTTGGGGAAAGGATTTTACCTCTCTGAGACTTGGTTTCCTGTGTGAACAGGGATCATGCCAGTGCCTACGTCACTGGGTTGGTGGGAGGGTTAAACGAGAGAACACATATGTGCTCTCAGCTCACAGGGTGAGCTCTCAGGTACTAAGGAAATGGCATTTCTCTTACTTGAGGTCACCCACCCTTGGAAAGGGACGTCGGAATAACCTCAGGAGGCCGGTTAACTTGGTAGCTATTTGCAAGGTTGCATGAATTTCCCTGGACCCGTTTCCTAGGGTCACTGTAACAAGGCCCTGCAAACCAGGATGAAACTTATTCTTTCATAATTCTGGAGGATTCACGACCAAAACCAAAGTGTCGGTGGGCCTTGCCCTCTCGGGAGGACCTGAGGCGGAACCTGTCCCTGCCTGTCTCTTAGCTCCTGGTGCCTGCGGCCATCCTTGCCCCTTGGCTGCATCCCTCTGCCCTGTCTTCCCATGGCCGTCTCTCTGTATGTGTCTCTTCTCCTTAGGACGCTATCTGTTGGATTAAGGCCCACCCAGAGCGAATGCGATCTCATCTTAACCTGATCACATCTGAGAAGCCCCTATTTCCAAATACGACCTCATTAACAGGTATTGGGGCTAGGACTTCAACATCTCTTTTGGGGGACACAATTCAACTCACACTACACCCCCCAATGCTAAAGATGGGAGTAAAAAGCCCTTAGCATCCTCCTTTCCTCATTTAACTCTCCTGCCTTTTCAATGCCTTACACATGAAAGAATCAGAAATGGGAAGCCGCCATCAAGGAATGTCTGGAACATTCCAGCCTGGGAAAGGTGAAAAGCAATCCATCCTTCCTGTGTCCCATATCCTGAAGGACCCTCTGAGGAGCAGTGGAGACCAGGAGCTGCTCACTGCTGTCTGATGTCGAGAGATGCGCGGGCCAAATGAAACACAGGGGGATGGGAGGCAGGCCTGCAGGAGGCCAGGCTGACTGAGGAGTCAGTAGGCAGATACATCGATGATGGAGCTGTATTTCTAAAAAAAAAAACAAAAAACAGAAAAGCTGCTTCCTCTCTCTAAAGAAAAGCTGGTGCTGCATATTCCAGGGACCTTCTCCTGACTCCTCTGCCCTGTCTCCTACTGGGGGCAGTTTACAGAAGGAAGATGCAGCCATCCAATGGCTCAAATGATCAGGCTGGCTGAGTCACAGGGCACCATGGAGGAGCGAGCTCTGAGCCCGGATGCTTGTGCAACAGTATAGGATGGGCTACAGGCAGATGCAACTCCAGATGCCCTGTGATGGCCTCGCATGATTCCAAGTGTTGGCACATGGGACTCAGATGGCCAGGCTGTGTCTTGTCAAGCTGGTGACTCTCTGGCCCTATTGTGTGCAGTCACACACCTGTGCTACAAATCTGCCTCCCCCCTTGCTGCAGACCTGTGGCATGCACACACCAGGGGCAGGTCCAATCTCAGCACACCAGTGTCATACGTAAACCTGCACATACAGACCAACAGTAGACACTGTTCACCACCCACCAGGGCAGCCAAGGGTACCCCTGTGTCCCAGTGAACTACATTTCCCAGGCTCCCTTGCTCTTGACTTCCAGTAAGTTTGGCCATTAGGAGGCTCTGCTAGAACATGAGAGAGTGGGAGGAAGGGAGAAGTGAAGGTATTTCCTTGGACAGTGTGGCAGCTGCCATATCTCTTTGAGGAGTCCTAGCTCCTTCTGGAAAGTCCCTCACTCTGGGCTCCCAGTTTCCTCCATGATCCGATGGCCTGGCCTCTGGGAAAACCACCTCCTCTTGTTTTCTCGTCACTGTAGGTGCCTCATGGTTCCCCCAGATGGCTCCTCAGCTCTTCCATCTCCTGGGTCATCAACTCCCTCTATTAAATGTTCTGTGTCTGAAAGACATAGAGTGGCTTCTGTTTCCCCGATGGACCCCGACGTACAGAGTAATGATGACCATTTATTACATACTTAGAACGTGCCAGTGCCTCTCACATACGTCATCTCCTTGAATTCTCACATGAGTAGAGGATGGGATTGGTATATTGACTCCATTTCATAGCTGAGAAAAATAAGGCTCAGAGAATATATATAACTTGTCCAGAGAAACCTCCATTTGAACTCAGTTGTCATGGAAAGAACACAAGCTTTGGGACAACTCTCATCTTGACCCCTGAGCTGTCTGACCTCAGGCCAGTGACCTAATATTTCTATGCTTGTTTCCTAGTTCTAGAATCTCCATCACATCACCCCATACCCATTCAGAGTTACTCCCATTTCCCTCTCCTCCGAGTCCCTAGCAATCATTAACCTGCCTTCTGTTTCTACGACTATGTTGAATATTTCACACAAACAATACCACAGGCGTATGTTAAAGGATGAATTGCACCCTTTCCCCTTAAATTCCTATGTTGAAGTCCTAACCCCCAGAATCTCAGAATGTGACCTTATTTAGACCTGGAGCCATTGCAGATATAGTTAAGAAGGCCATTCGGTGGGCCCTCGTCTAATGTGACGGACATCTTCATGAAAAGGGAAAATCTGGATGCAGACATGCACTCAGGGAGAATGCCACGTGAGGATGAAGGCGGAGATGGACAAGCCAAGGAACACAGAAGAGTAACAGCACACCACCAGAAGCGGGGGAGAGGCCGGGACAGGGGCCCTCTCACCACCCTGCAGATGCCTTGATCTTGGACTCCTGGCCTCTAGAACCACGAGACAATGCACACCTGTTGTTAAGCCACCCGGTGGGTGACATAGCCCTAACCTTTGCACCTGGCTTTTCACTTAGCATGATGTTTCCTAGGCTCACCCGTGTCTGCGTGTCTCATCACTGGGTTCTGTCCTCCAGTCTAGGGCTCAGTTCTGGAGCTGGGCATCTCTCAATAGTCAGTGGAGCAAGGTGCTCTGCCAGCCAGCACTGCAGGTGGAGGCTCACTTAGCTGGCACGCCCAGCCCTTCCAGTAGACACAGCTGGGAAGCTCTGTTTCTCCCCTGATGGTCACACCTGTGGGGTCCTGGGGTGTAGAGCTACCCCATGTCCTGCTGAGAAACAGGTACCAGCCTGCATGGCTCCTCTCCTGCCCCTGTCAAGCCCCCAGCTCTCCCCTGGGACCAGGGGGTAGGGGCTTCCCTAGGGTTGCCTCGAGGTGTGGAGGTCAGAGCATGGCATCCAGAGCCAGCCTGCCTGCGTCCAAATTCCAGTGTCAGAGCGGCCACTTGGGAGACTTACTGTAACTCATTGTACCTCACTTTGCCCACCTGTGAAATGGGAATAAATAATGAAGAAATTAGTGAAATGAAAAAGTGCTCAGTCACTGATCATCAGAGAGATGCAAATTAAAATGACAACGAAGTATCATCTCACACCTGTCAGAATGGCTACCATCAACAAATCAACAAATGACAAGTGCTGGCGAGGATGTGGAGAAAAGGGAACCCTAGTCACTGCTGGTGGAAATGCAGACTGGTGCAGCCATTATGGAAAATAGTATGGAGTTTCCTCAAAAAATAAATATGGAACTGCCATTTGACCCAGTGACCCCACTTCTAGGAATGTATCCTAAGAAACCCGAAGCACCAATCAGAAAGAATGTATGCAACCCTATGTTTATAGCAGCACAATTTACAATAGCTAAGATCTGGAAACAGCCCAAGTGCCCATCAGTAGACGAGTGGATAAAAAAGCTGTGGTACATTTATACCATGGAATACTATTGCAGCAGGAAAAAAAAAAAAAAAAAGAATCTCTTACTCTTTGAGACAGCATGGAAGGACCTGGGGGGTATTATGCTAAGTGAAATAAGCCCGTCAGAGAAAGACAAGGATCACATGATCTCACTCATATATGGAATCTAATGAACAAAATAAACTGTTAAACAAAACAGATCCAGAGACATAGAAGCATAGAACAGATTGTGGAATCTCGGAGGGAAGGTGGGGGTGGGTGGGTGGGAAGAGATCAACCAAAGAACTGTGTGCATATATTCATAATACAAGCTGTGTCATGGGCACAGACAACAGGGTGGTGAAGGCGGGGTGGGGTGGGGTGTGGGGGAGAGGCGGGCTAAAGGGGGTCAATGGAGAAAAAAAGGGGACATATGTAATACTTTCAACAATAAAGATTAAAAAGAAAGAAATTAGTGAAGACATGAGCGCCTTGTCTTCAACCAGACCAGCTACTGGAAGGGCCCCGCTGTTCCCCACACACATGCAGCTGGACCCCTCAGTCCACTCACACAGTCCTCTGGTACTCACACCACCTGCCCTGTCACCCCCTCAGGGGTTCTCCTCCCTCCTTCCCACATCCAGTCTCTCTCCAAGATGGATCGCACCATCACCCCCTCCTCCTCCATTCCGTTGTCCTAATTCAGGGTTTATCACACCAGATCTGGACTCTTCCTCTGTTTTCCGTTCCTGGTTTCCCTGCCTCTAGCCCTGCTCCCTCCACACCTTCCTCCGAATTTCTTCACATTCCAGAACCTCCTCAGGGGCTCACTTAGGACCTGGGACTTGGCAGGCACTCGATGACGTGGAGCCCCTGAGTGCACACACGCAGGCTTGCGCCTTTGCCCATGCAGGTAATTCTGCCCGGAACCCGCTCCTCCTCCTCGTTTTCTTACTGAACTCGTGTTCATCTTTCCAAACTGGCTCAGATGACCTGCTGTCTAGAAAGACTCTGGTGACCACACCAATGCCCCCCCAGGCCATGAGAGATGACAGACTTCAAGGCGTGAACACATGAGAAGTCTTGTCAGTTGAAAGAGGTCTGAACCACGGGACTCACTGATATGGAAATGTCTTCTCCTCTAGCAGGTCAATGAATGAATGAATGAATGAATAAGGGAGAATCCCTGAGTCCTCAGAACCTGGCTCAGGCTAGGTACACACATTCCCAATGAGTATTTGCTGGGTTGGCTAGACCTGAGGAACACACAGGCAGCAGGTGGGGCCTGATGGAGCAGGAGGGGCCTGGTGGCAAGCCACCTGGGGGGGGGTGTCTTTGTTACTCCAGCTGTGTATTTGTTTTAAATTGTTATTGAGGATAACATGCAACGAGTCCTAAGAATGCACTTGCTGAATGCACGCCTGCATCCATGTAACTACCACCCAGATCAGGTGCAGACCACGTTCACAGCCCCAGGGGCTCCTTCCGCCTCCCCGGCATTTCTCCACGAAGGAAGCCAAGCTGCTGACTTCCCTGACCCTGGAGGAGCTCTGCCTGCGTTTGAATTGGATGCGAATGGAGGTGTGCAGGAGGGTCACTCGGTTTCCCCATCTGCCTGTGGGGAGCTGGGAGTCACCCCGTGAATGCCAACTATCGGAACCCGGGTGTGAAAGCGTGCTGGCAGGTGGGATCCCTGCAGAACGTGGGATCCGGGGGTTGGAAGTGCAGTTAATGCCGCCTTCAAGGAGCGGTCTGGAGCAGAACGCTTTTCACTGTCTCTGCTGAGAGCACCCCATCTTCAGAGCCGCCCTCAGTCTGACAGCGAGTCTTTCCTCTCCAGGCGGCATGAGTCAGACCCGGGCCCCGCTTCCTGCACTGTTCTGGTCACGACGCTGTGCCCACCTCCTCCGAGAAGCCTGCCGAGCCAGCCGGGCCCACCTCCCGTGCCTGGCAACCGCTGGGCTGCACCTGTGGGGTCTGGCTCTCTCGCCACATCTGACCTCCCTCCCTGACCAGCATCAGCTGCCTGCACGGTGTTCTCTGGGTTCCCCAGGTCATAGTTCAGGACACTGAGCCACCCACAGCCTCTCCTCAGGGAAACTGAGGCTGCCTCTCTTCCCTGCTGTGCAGCAGGCAGAGGACGGTGTTTCCCATGGGCATGGGCTTGCAGCCAGAGGCCTGGTGCAATGCTGGCCTGTGTCCCAGACCCATAAGCCTGCCTCAGTCTCCCCACCTCCCACGGGGTAACCGTGCCATGTTGTAAGGATGAGACGAACTACACTTAAGCGCCTGCACTTAAACATGTTTCAGAAGCCGTGGCTGCCGCGGTTAAGGCTTCAGCATGGCTCGGTGCTGAAGAGGATGGAATCTGGAGCTAGAATGCCTGCGTTTGAATCCTGACATCACCACTTGTTACTTAGCCCCTCTGTACCTCAGTTTCCTCATCCATACAATGGAAGGCATGCCAACCGATCTCATAGGGTGGCCGAGAATGAACTAAATCGACATTTAAAGTGCTTGGGGGCAGTTCCTGGCACAGAGCAAAAGCCAGGTGAGTGTTGGCTCTCCTCTCTCTCTATAGTATTACCCAGCTCTGAGGAGCGGGAGGGTCTCCTTGGGGTCTCTGAGCCCCAGCACCTCTGTGACTGCTTTCTGCACCAGCAGACACCCCACCAAGGCCTGCTGATCAAAAACTAGAAAGCGACCAGGTTTAAAAACATCCACACACAAACCAGGTACATTTCCTCTGTGATCCTGGGGAGATGGGGAGACCGGAGGAGGATACAAACACCACTTCCAAGAAAATGAAAGGCTTTCAAGGGCTGGAGCCGAGGGCTTTGTTTCCGGCTCCAGGAAAGACTGAACAAGAAGGAACAGGCGCTGCCATCAGAGATAGCAATTTCGACGAGAACCCAGGAACAGCTTTCTAGTTCTCTGGGTTCCCCGGGGTCTTGGACATCTCAGCGCAGGGCTGCTGGACTCGGGACCTCACTGTCTGCCTCTCTACGCGTCCCCTGGCGCTTTTATCTCTTTTTAAATTGGCTTTTAATTAGTTTCAGGTGTACAACATAGTGATGACACATTTATATAACCTCACAAAGTGATCAAAAGCTATTTGTATATGACATTATCTGTTAAGGGCTTAATATCCGGAAACGATATGACTTGTACTTTTTAGTCTTAATGCAGACGGCCGCTAACAGCTACAAGCAGCATCTGTGAGCAGGTGGCAACAAGGCCCGTGGAAGCTAAGACCTTGGCATCGACTGGCATTTGAAGGGTCAATGGCCTCATTGACACAAAGAGCCAGGGATCCTCAGAGTGGCCAGGGATCCACAGTGGAAATTGCCTTTCCTCCAGGATCACCATGCAAAGATTTTTTCCTAAAGAATTTACACAGATGGAATTGGCAGTGCACAAATTTCAAGACAGAAGAATCCTTTTCCTTAAAAGCGTTTGAAGGTTTTGGGGTGCAACGAAGCATGCTTAAACAAGCCACAGGGAGATTTTTCAGGGAAAATACAAAGCAAGCATCTTCTGTTAATACTTTGTCGGGTTCATATTTTAAGAAACCTGGGCCAGTCTGGCTGCGGCAGAAAAATTCCCCCCAAGGGACATTTCCTGACGCAGCTTTTATGTTAAGTACTTAGTTTTACATATGTGGTAAAAGCAGGTAAGGCCATATATCTAGGTCTTATTTTTCTTTATACTCACTTCTGTGGTCAGTTAGGGTACTTTTATTATATGAGATGGATTTCCAGGAATGAAAATCCAGTGTGTAAACTGTGCTTATGGGAAATAAAGGCTCAACTGTGGATGGCTGGCGAAGGAATCAATTTGGTTATAAGTCTGGGTGGCCGATAATAAAACTCTGACAAAAGGTGGCTGGGCATGATGCCGGAGAGCGTGTTCCCGGATGCGTTTAAGAATAAAGAGAAGATCCCTGGCTAGTGTGGCTCAGCTGGCTGAGCGCCTTCCCATGCACGAAGAGGTCACGGTTCGATTCAGGTCAGAGCACATGCCTGGGCTGTGGGCCTGATCCCCAGTAGGGGGCATGCAGAAAGCAGTCATTTGATGCTCTCATTGATATTTCTCTCTCCCTCTCCCTTCTCTCTCTACAATCAATAAAAACATATTTAAAAAAAAAAAAGGATAAAGAGAAGAAGCACCATCAGTGCTAAATGGATATATACATTCATTCTCCCTGGCTGACCACAGACGGGCCTTGGTGCTTTTTACTTTTAAACATCAGGCCTATATATTTTCCTCCCCAACATAATAGAAAAATTGAAAGAGAGAGAGGGAGATCAACTAAATCAGTGGTCGGCAAACCACGGCTCTCGAGCCACCTTTCTCTAGCATCACAGAGCAGCCCCGCCACACCCCCATCTATTTTGTGCCAGGCGACCTTTCGGAGGTTCCACGTCTGTGGGTTTCTGATGCACTCAGTTTGCTCTTTAATAGAGTTTTCCCCGTGTTTAATAACCCTCCTAATAATCACAGCGTTAAAATAATACATTTTTATCTAGTCAATGCGTCAAGGACTTTCAAAAGACTGCCTGGAACAGGAAGGACAGGGCTTGTGTGACTTACATGTGGCAGATAACAAAGGCCAAGAGGAGAAATAATTAGAAAAAAAAGAGGGAAGAGAGGGAGGGAAGCAAGGTTGGGGGATGGGAAAGAAATGATTTGGGTTCCAGAGGATGCTCACAGAAGGGGCCCACTAGCTGGCCAGGTGGGTGTGGTGATTGACAGTAGGGACAGGGGGAGTGGTAGCAACACAAACAAGGTCCCTTGGGACAAATCAAAACAGCCACTGAGTGGGGAGAGTATCTGATGAGTGTGCAGGTGGGGGACGGGCTAGGGGCCAGTGGGCAACTCCCTGAAAGACTGAACCCCAACGCCGCAGCCACGGGCCATCAGTGGCCACCACAGTGGAAGAAGGGAGACCCTCTTAAGGGTCGGGCAAATCGGGGACTCTCCGCCCACCAGGCATCTGGCCTTGCCGCCCATGCAGGAATGAATCCGTGGGCAGAAAGACAACAAACGCTATTTTTCATGCAAGAGGAGCTGGTCATCAGGGAAAATCAGAGCCCCTTTGTATGACATGCCAAACTGCTGAAGCGAGGAAATGTCTCCGGCGAGGGCTCAGATGCGAGCCGGGAACAGCGCGCTCGCCCTGGGAACCTGGGCCGTCAATGTGGGCTTGTTATCGGCTTTTCAGAGCAGGAGCAGGAAGCCAGTGCGGGGCGTCCTCCCCCTAACCGCAGGGCCAAGATGAGCTGGTGACATGGCCTTGGCCAGACGGGCCGGCCCCTGGAAGGGAGCCGAGATGTCCTGAAATGTCCTCGGGAGTCTGGGGATCCATCCTCTTTTCTTTGCTGTGGTTTGGTCTGGGGGCTGGGGGCTCGCCAAGGGCTCCCTTCCTCTGAGACCCACCCCCACCCCACCTTCTTCTGAGACCCACCATCCCGTTGCCCCGTTGCCCCGCGTGCAGGGTGTTCTTGTTAGCAAATGAGAATAGCTCACCCGATTCCAGCCCCAAGCTAAGCACAGACCTATCTCATCTCATCTCCTGCCAGCAAGTCAGCACAGGTGTTGCTAACATCCCCATTTTGCAGAGAAAGCAACTGAGGCTTGAAGGAGATGAAATGACTGGCTGAGGGGTCACAGCCAGTGGGAGGGAGAGGCTGGATTCAAACCCTGAGTCACTCTGGGGTCTGGACCCTCTGCCACCACGTCCTCTCCAAGACGCTGCTCACAACAGCCGCTGCGTATTTCGAGTGCAGAGGTAAATGGAGCCCTGCGAGCATTTTCTATGTAACCTCCTGAGGACCCAGTGACAGGCCGTGTTGGAGCCCCCAGGAGGAGGCCCTGCCATCCAGGCCTGTTCCGATGCTCTCTACATCCTGGGCTGCATTCTGCTGCCCATCTTTCCCCTGTGGGACCCAACAGTGCCCAGCAGGTGCCCCATAAATGCTCAATAACGACAGATTTGTGAGGAACACTGCTCTCCAGGCAGCCCCCGGCTCTGTGGCTTAGCAGTGGGCCTTGGGGAAAAAAATGAGACATGAGATCTTCAGGTGTCTATCATTATACCCATTTTACAGGTGAGAAAACTGAGGCTCAGAGAAGTTAAGGACTTTGCCCAAGGCCACAGAGCTAATACAGGATACAGAAGGATTCAAGTGCAGGTCTCTCTGACCACCCTACCCCCCCTCCCCCCCAGCACCTGTCCTACTGACCAGCACACGAAGTTGGTTCAGATATCACCTCCCCTGACTCACTCCTGGGACAGTGACTCCTGGTGGAGGTCAGGGAGGTGCGGGGCTTCGCAGACCAGGGAATGAGCCTGGTCCCATTGAAGGGTGCTGAGCCGGGGGGAATGACGTGATCTGACTCACGTTTTGATAAGATCCTCCTGGCTATGACTGAAAGGCCAGATGGGGGTTGGAAGACAGACGAGAGAGCAGGGACATCTGAGGCTATCACCAGTGTGCGGTGTCAGGGTGAAAAGAGACCAAGACAGCCGTGTTTCCAAGAAAATGAGGCTCTAGTCCTGTCCCCTCTGCGGCGCCTCTGTGGGAGCCACTGTGCTTTTCACAGCACTTTCCCAAGAATCATCTCATTGGATTTTCACACCATAGGCAGGGGGGCGGGGGGCGGGGTGGAGGACACAGGGATAAAAGGAGGAGAGACAGAGATGGAGGAGGGAGGGAGGGATGAGAGACGGATTGGGGGTGGGGGGGGGGCACGGACAGGTATCGTTTGCCAAGCTCAGAGCCAAGCAAACAGAGGCTCTAAGCAGTTAAGGGATAAACAGATGATTGTCCAGATGGTGAGTGGCAGAATGAGGACCAGGCCACAGTCTCCTGACGCCCACCCCGGCCCCTTGACCTCCTTTATCACAGCCCGTGTCCCTGGAGTCCACAGCGGCAGCCTCAGAGCCTGCCAGGGAATAGGATGGGGGGACACACGTCCTGGGGGGCGGCCATCACCGCCCCAGGCACTGCCTCTGTGCTGGACCCTGTAATGGACAGCCCTCAGGTTCTGGTTTTATGGTTCACAGAAACCACGCGGAGCGGGGCGGCCTCTGAGAGGTGAGGACACAGTGCCATGCTCCCACTGGCCCAACATCCCCAGGGAGGCACAGCTTCCCCATTCCCAGGTCCTGGGGACCAAGACGCTGACCTGGGGCCTCAATCAGCTCGGCTGCCAAGGTTGGGCCACTTAATTCTTCAGGAAAACTTGCAAGTTTCAGGAAACATGGAAATGGGGAGAAGGTGACAGGCACCACGAGGGTTACTTGTGGGTGTTTTTTTCCTAGAACCTTTACAACAATCCCAGGGGTTGATTCGATGATGCTTCTGTTTTACAATGAGGGTAACTGGAGTTCAGAGAGGGTAGGTAATTTGTCTGAAGACACACAGCTGACAAGTGGCAGAGTCTGGACTCAACCCCAGGTCTGTGCGACTTCAGTGCTGGTGTCTGAGGCTGCTGCTTCCAGGTGGATGAATGGGGGCTGGGAAGAGTAAGCTAGGACAGCATCCAGCCCCCATCTGTTTCCCCAGGAAGAGTAGGTGACGGAGAGGCTGATGGCATGTTAGCCAGGGAGTCTAAGCATTTTTAGTGACTTGGTTCTCTCCCAGGCTCTGGAGCTGGGCTGGAGTCAAGACACTCCCCTGGGCCTTTCCACACTCTGAGAGGGGGCCACGGCGGGGAGGAGAGAGCCACAAATGGCATTTGCTGAGCACGGATGGGCTTGGCAAGGTAGGAGGCACAGAAGGGTCAGGTGGGGGAGGGAAGAATAACTGGGGGAGGGGCAAGAGCAGTGCCCCACCCCCACCCCCGTTAAAATCCAAAGCGCTGACAAATTCCAGCTCTGTGAAACCCCCTGTAGCTAGAGGACCAGTGCTCCAGGAAGGAGCTGTGGTTGACTTTATGGAGGAGGGGGCCTAAAGGAAGTTTAGGGGGTGCGTGGATGTGGGCGTGATGGAGAAGTCCTGATGTTTGGGGGGAGCCAAAACAAGCAGAGGACTCTTCAGGCCCAAGCACAGCTCTGGCTCCAGGACCCCAACAGTGGGGCCCTCTGGCCGGTTCCTGGCTCTAGCAGTGGGAGGGGCAGAAGAGGAGGCCCTGAAGCCAAGGCCAGGCATGGCTAAGCATGAAGTCACACCCTGCCACCCAGCAGAGAGCCTGGGTCTTTGCAAAGACCCTGGAACTTCACTGGGGGAGGGGGGGTTTCCTCTGGACCCCAGCCCTGTCCTGATCCAGCAGAGACATCCAGGACCCCTGGAAATACAAAGAAATCTAACCCCTGCCCAGTGGCTGCCCAGTGATAGATGACCTTCCAGGCCTCCTCACAGCCCCTGTGCGCTGGAAGTTGGCAGCTAAGTTCCTCATCTGGCTGGTGGGGTAGGGAGGCCTGGGCACCTACTCTGTAGGTGTGTGCTGGGTACTTTCACATTTATAGCCTCATTATCCTATTTTCCAGACATGTGAGCAACAACTCAGAGAGGTTAAGTAACCTGCTCAAAGCCACACAGCTGCCTGGCAAAACTGGGATCTTCTCTCCCCCAAACTTGGCCTCTTTCCTCTACCCCTTGCTGCCTTTCAATAAAGCCTATTAATGTGATAGTAAGCTGCCTGGTGTAGAACGAGTCACAAATACATTTCTCCCAGGCTTCTGTGTCAGAAAGAGCCAGCTTCCTTTTACTACGCGTACACTGCAACTCTGACATGTGGCCATGTTCTTCTCTCTGTCCCCGCCCCCCAGGAAGCCCAGAGACACATCGGTGGCCCTCCGCTGGCAACTAAGCCAGCCTTTCATGCACTAACTGGACTCAACCTTCTTATTTGCCTATTTTAACTTCCGTCCCAGTCCCTTACCTATTACCTTACTTATTTTGTCCTTTCCTTCCCTCCTTCTTTCCTTTTTTGGTTGGAGACAAAAAGAACAAAGAGAGTAAAGCCATGTGATGCACTTTGCACAGCTTTGAAAAGTTTTTTCATACGAAGAAATTGATACGTTAGGAAAAAAGGCCCTTGGTCTGGTACCAGGTCCTGACTTACGGTTCAGAAAAGATAGTCTTGTATGGCACTTCCCAGAGCGCCAGGAGGCGGGCTCCGGGGGGATCCAGGCAGGTCCTGCCTGGCCCGTCCCTGGGGGGTAGAACCAGTCTGTTCTCTTTCTGGAGCTGTTCCCCAGGGTGCCAGCCCGTGCACGTGCACACACTCATGGGAGAACGTCCTTGTTGGAGGGCAGCGCTGCTTCTCAGAGTGTGTGCAGGTGAACTGTGATGGAGGTGACGAGCTGCAGCACAGAAAGGCCCGCAGGGAATGAGTTCCTTGCCTTTCTGCATTTCTTGCTTCTTACCCTGTGCTATGGCGGCTGCTTCTTGCCCAACCTTCACCCAGGTGCCGGCCCCAGAGGAGGCTGTGCAGACAGAGCCCTATCCAGGCAGCTCCCACGCCCACTTCTGCTACTGGCTCCATTACCTACAAGCTGTGTGACCTTGGGTACGTCCCTCTGCCTCTCTGGTCTTTAGTCCCCTTTGCTTGCAGAGCGTGAGGACTGGGCCACATCAGTAATTTGCCTCCCCAGTGTGGACACATGCTGGGCTGTCACAGGCAGGGTGAGCTGGGTCACCTGCAACTCATTATTCTTTTTTTTTAACTTAAAAATAATTTTTCCAATTACAGTTGACATTCAATATTATTTTATATTACTTTCAGGTGAACATCACCCTGTTTAGACAAACCTATATACTTTATAAAGTGACCCCCTGATATTTCAAGTAGCCATCTGGCACCATACACAGCTGTTACAATATTACTATGTTTCCTACTAGTGACCTGGTGCATGAAATTCATGCATGGGGTGGGGAGGGCGTCCCTCAGCCCAGCCTGCACCTTCTCCAATCTGGGACCCCTCGGGGGATGTCCGACTGCCGGTTTAGGCCTGAACCAGCAGTCGGGATATCTTTCTTGCAATCTGAGACCGCTGGCTCCTAACCACTCACCTGCCTGCCGGCCTGACTGCCCCAAATGCCTCCCCCACCAGCCTGCTCGCCCCTAGCTGCCCCCCCCGCCAGCTTGTCCCCAACTGCCCCCCCCTGCCGGCTTGCCTGCCAACCGGCCCCCCCCCCCATGGCCTGCTCGCCCCCAACTGACCTCCCCTGCTGGCCTGATCGCCCCTAACACCTCTGCCTCGGTCCTGCCACCATGGCTTTGTCCGGAAGGACATCCAGAAGGTCTCCCGGTCTAATTAGCATATTACCCTTTTATTAGTATAGATTATTAATATAGATACTGTACTTTACATCTCCATGACTATTTTATAACTGCCAACTTGTACTTTCCAATCCCTTCACCTTTTTCATCCAGCTCCCCTCCCCTCAGGCAACCGCCAGCAGAATTCATTACTCTTAAGAAAGGAAGATAACGGGCACCATCTATGTCTCCTGCCACCTAAAGCTGGGCCACTCCCTTAGGAGAGATGCTCCCCCAAATTGCATTCCATGTGTTTTCTAGAAGGAAAGAGAAACAAGTGGCATTCCTACCAGCTACCAGGAACCGGGTTGGCCCCTGCCCCCACCTAAATGATGCTTTCCTCAGAGCAGTGGTTCCCCATGGGGGGCAAGTATGCTCCCCCAACCCCAGGGGACGTTTAGCAAAGTCTGGAGATATTTCCGGTTGTCACAACTTGGTGGGTAGAAAGGGGATGCTACTGGCTGCTGGTGGAGAGAAGCCAGATGTGCTGCTACGCATCCCACACACGCAGGCAGCCCCACACAACGGATGCTCTGCCCAGGCGTCGCCAGGACCGAGGTGACACCCTGCCCTGTCCTGAGGGGCAGGTGATTCTGAACCTACGTGCTGGGGTCTATTACGAGTTATCGTGATTCTCCGTAGTTAGGCTGTGCGGTACTTTCCGGTACTACTTGGCTTTGGGTATGTTGGGGAGTAGTATCAAAATCTGGGGTCCCTCATGGGTACCCTCTCGATTGCCTTTCCCAACCCTGCTCCTCCATCTTCCCAATTTGGACACGACACCTCTAACCTACCAGCTGCCATCGCCCCAAATCCAGGCAGTCACCCTTGATTCATCACCCCCTCCTCCTGCCCTCCCTTCTTCCTCTCCATCTCTGCTGCTGCCTCTTGGCCCCGGGGCCCCAGTCTAGTCACTTGCAACAATGTCCAGACTCATTTCCTGGTGGCCTCCCTTGCTTTCCAGAATCTTCTCCACATGCAGCCACACAATATTCTAAAAGCATAAATCAGATCCCTTTATTCCCCTGCCCTAAAGCCCCCCCTAAGCTTTTTACAGGATCCCACATAAAATAAAGCAGGCTCCTGCCCCTGCCCTCCAAACCTCTGCCCCACCCCGACGCAGCCGAGGAGCCTTGCCCCGCCCTCCTCCTCGCCACTCTCCTCCATCCTCACCAGCTGCTTTCCTCCTGGGGCCTTGGCTTTCCTTCCTGGAAGGCCTTTGCCAGCCCTTCTCTGACAGCTCTTGCCTGTCCCCTCCCTGACAGCATCCCTCCCAGCCTCCATCAGCACAGCCCCCGCTGTTTTCATCACAGCACTCATTAGTACCTGCAAGTGCCAGCTACCTCATCAGGATGCCAGCTCCAGGGGAGCAGGGACCAGCTCTGTCCTGTCCACCAACGTGATTCAGAGCCTGCCAGGTCCGACACAGAGCAGGCACTCAGTGAGCATGCATTGAGTGAGTGAATGAATGAATGAGTGAATGCACGCATGCCTGTGTGAATGAATGAACAGAAGCATGCCTGGCAGAAAAAAGGTTGGGAGCCGTTGAACTAAGTAACCTCAAAGGCTCTTCAAGTTGGAGAAACCGCTCCGTTCCTATGAGCCTGCAACAAGGCACTGTGAACCCGGTTCTGCCAGGAAGCTGTGGGTGGGACCCTCTCTGGGGCTTAGGTATCAGGAAGTCCAAGGCAGGAGGAAAGTTCCAGGTTATCCAGACCCCACTTTCGGATGAGGAAACAGAGGCCCACCAGGCTCTCTTCCACAGCCCCACTTGGGCTGTCCTGTTCCTTGCTCCCCTCACCTTTGAACCCTGGACCTGATGACCCGAGGCCCCTATTGCTCTGAACTTCCATGACCGTGTCCTGAAACACCCAGGACCTTGGCCTTCTGAGGAGGCGCACGCAGGATGCTTCTTTTAAAAGAACTGCCAGTTTCCTATGGAAACTTCCTGAAGCCTTAGACATGGGGCTCCTCCAAAGCCAGCTCTGTGGTGGGGCCATTAAGTCAGACCCTAGGCCGGGGTCCACCATGATCCCTAGCTTCTCCTAAGTCATGAGGCTCCAGTTAAAGGGAGCTAGTATTTTATTATGAGACAAGAGAAAAGAGTGAAGAACAGAGGAAGGTGAAGAGACGGTGCAGGGCATGAGGGAAGGTAGACACAAGAAGGGACTGCCAGGGCCCCTCCCCGGATGACTGGAGAGTGAGCACCAGTTATAAAGCAGGGACAATCCATAGGTGGACACTCTAATCCCAACAGTGCCTGGAGGTGGGGCTTTTGGGAGGTGACTCAGTGTGGATGCGCTCATGAGGGTGGGGTCCCTTGATGGGCTTAGTGCCTTATACGAAGAGACCACGTGAACACAGTGAGAAGGGGCAATCTGCAAGCCGGGAAGAGAGCCCTCACCAGGAACCTAAGTGGCTGGCACCTTGACCTTGGACTTCCATCCTTACAGAACTGTGAGAAATAAATGTCTGCCCGACCGGCATGGCTTAGTGGTTGAGCATCGACCTATGAACCAGGAGGTCACCGTTCAATTCCCTGAAGCCCATCAGGGCACATGCCCGGGTTGCAGGCTTGCACCCCAGGGTGGGGCATGCAGGAGGCAGCCAATTCGATGATTCTCTACCATTCTTGATGTTTCTATCTCTCTCCCTCACCCTCCCTCTCTGAAATCAATAAAAATATCTTTAAAAAAAGAAAGAAATGTCTGCTGTTTAAGCCACTGAATCTATCATATTTCGCTATGGCAGCCCGAGCTGACTATTACAACGCCCTTCTCAAATCTGGGCGACTCAAAAAAGAAAAAAGAAAGCAGAAAAAAGGGCACCCCCCGGCCAGTGGAAGCCTGGCCTGTCTGCCCATGTGCAGCCAAGACCGGGACAGAAGGCATCCTGCTCTCAGCAACTGTGGCCGCCCTGAGCCTAGTTTCTACACCTGTAAAAGGCAGATAATTAACATCTCCCTTGAAGCGTTGTTGACAATTACACCAACTAATGTAAGTCCTGCACGAGGTCTTCAATGCCTGAAGGCTGTCAGTATTGACACCAGAGGGCAGAAGGCAAAGGAGGACCCAAGGTGGGTGACTCGCTGGGCTGGCGGGAAGGGGACCTGTGCCGGCTGCTGTCAAGCCCTGGGGCCTGATTGACAGGCTGCCGTGTGTTATTGCAAGAGAAAACTGAAAGCAAACACACACAGGGATGGTTCTCAGCCCAGTGCCTGGCCTGGGGCAGGTGGAGAAAGGATGTCATTTGGATCTAAACCTCTCTGAATGGTGTGATGTGGGGAGCATGGCTTAAGGCAGAGCTTCCCAGCTGACTGCCAGTGCTGGCTGAATGGGCCCTCCTCCATCTCGGAGCACCCCGAAGGACCGGGAAGAGGGGCTGGAGCCCTGGGTAGTCATGGATATCTGTCTTCTCCCTCCCCAGCCCCGGGGAACAGGATTAATCTTCTCTTTTTCGCTGTGTGCCATGGTGTGAATAAAGCGTGGGGACGCTGGCGTGAGAGATGCTGCCCAGGTAGGAACGTGAGCATGAGTGGGGCAAAGGACCCTGTCACTCTCAGGGTCCAGAATCTTTCCACACCTTCCCAAGCTAGTGCCCGGACTGGAGCTGGCACAGCAGGCACAGGGCCCACCCCTGGCACCGAGGCTGCCATTTTAAGGCTCTGACAGAGCGAGGGGCAGGGCGCTGCCGAGGCTGTCCTTTGCCAGGACTGTTTATTCAGGGGCCAGAGTGCTCCTGATGGCCGCACAGGGACTGGGTCCCTCGTGGCCGCTCCGGAGCTAACAGTGGGCATGCAGGCTTTGACATGCTGACATGAGCTGCTGTCGTCTGGGCCCTGAGTCTCCTGGTCCTCTCCTTGTTCTCACACGTCTCCTGTCCCCACACACAGCAATGGCTCCGAAATGCTAGTTGACATTCTATCTACAGCTTGCCTAATTCCAAATGCATGAGAGATTGGACAAATGTTGGCTGGCGATTCCTGTGATTGAAAAGTCTGCAAAGATTTATTACTCTTTTCCAATGGCCCCAGACTTGGGCTGAGTGTCACCAAAGATACAAAGGAAGAATAAATAGGGGTCTTGGGGAGGCACAGGTGGCCGATTATGGTTGGGACAAGCTAGTCTAGAACATGGTGGAGGGGGGGGGGGAAGAAAGAGGAAGAGGGGGAAAGGGAGAGAGAGACACAGAGAGAGACACACACACACAGAGAATACATTATGCAATATTCATGTATCACTTGTACCTCCTCACTTCTAAATGCCTTCCTTCCTGGATAGTCAAGTACCTGGTCCTATGTGCTGCAATTTAACGGCATCCCAGAAGTTGTTGGGAAGGGGCATGATGACATCGTGGGAAGAGCTCTATAGTGAGTCAAATGTGGCCCTGCAGCCTCCTTCCTGGGGGCCTCTGGGCAAGTGCCTTTCCATCTCTGAGCCTGCTTCCTGTCTGCAGATGGGGTGAAGACAGTGCCCTCTCAGGGCCACCGTGATCATGCCATGCAGTAACCTGCACAAGGCTCTGGGCACTGAAGTCTGTTGACACTTGTCCAATAGAAGGGCAGAAGGGGAAGACCAGGTTTTTTTTTTTTTTTTGGGGGGGGTGTCAGAAAGAGGCTGTGGGATGTGAGCCTGGGGGGGGGGGTGTTTGGGGACCAGGGCAGCACCCAGGGCCCCTTCTGCAGGCAGCCCTGCCAAACTGCATGGCTGCTTTACATACACTGAGAGCTGGGCTCTCCTGGCCTGGCAACTTCATTTATGGGGAACCACCAGGAAACCGAATCCGCTGCTTGTGAGTTGCCAGCGAACCCTTCAGAGTCCCGCCATCACAACTGGCGCTTTGTTAGCTGCCTGCTGCAGTATTTCTCCAGCTTCCGCTCAGAGGTTTGATCTCTCTCTCTCTCTCTTTTTCCCCATGTAATTCTTTGGGGCACTTTGGTAGAGAACAGGTGGAAATAATGCATTTGACACACAAAAACCAATATTGAGGTGCCCGAGCCCTCCGCCTCCCCCCCCCCCCCATGCTTCCAGGGAGTGGCCTGGGGTTAATGTGCTGTCTGTAGCTCAGCCCAGACACTCGATGGCAGGTGGCGGTGGCGTAGATGTCAGATTTACCCTGTTGGACTGTGATGTGCTGTGATGAGATAAGCTGGCAGTTTCCATACAGGTTGGGCGACTGTCACGATGATGCTAGTCACGACAAGAAATTCTGAACCAGCTTTCCCAGACCGGGGTTGGTCCAAGGATGCCCTAGCCCTGGGAGGCTGGCCTGGCGTGGAACCCCTGGCCTCATGGGCTGGCAGAGGCGCTGGGAAGGCCCCTGATGGCAGTTCCCCACCCTCCCTCCACCAGTTGCCCAGAGCCCGGGGTCTTCCTGATGAGCTGTGCCAGCTCCGGTCTGGGCACTAGCTTGGGAAGGTGTGGAGAGATTCTGGACCCTGATTAGGATGAGGAATGAATAAAGGAGGCATGTGAGCCCCTGTGCAGAGACCCGGCTTGCTGGCGTGGAGCAGCTCCAATTTCCACGGGGAAACTGGAGGCTCCGGGGTTCACGTGTGCGTCTGGGTGGTGACAGTGGCATGACTTACTGTGCCACGTGGGCAGTGCCCAGTGGAGCCCCTGCTCTGTGTCTAACTCAGGTGCCGTGGCAGGCAGTGACGTGGGTACGCCCTCCAAATGAGAGGAGTAGGTGTTTGCGATCTGAGCCATCGCACGCCCCAAATGACGTTTTTCAAAAGGCACGGGGAGGGTGTGATCGTGGGCTCCCGCGCCTTTGTGCAGCTGCGTTTCCCAAACTACTGATTGCACAGTCACCCTGGCATGAAGCTCCAAGCTGCAAAGGGCAAAGCAGCCTAGTTTGGGGGTGGCTGTGGGGGTCGGAGGCGGGCAGGATTCCAGAGCAGAACAGGCTTGGTCTAGGAGGGGAGAAAGGGGACAAGCTGGACCTCACCGAGCCTACCCAGCTCCACAAAGCCTCTTTCGAGCTGACTCCAAACGCGGCCAGAAACGGGCCATCTTTTAAAGAGCTCCTTCCCAACTTCCACCACGATCCAACCACGCCAACTCTTAACTGCGGTCAGGGAGGCTAGGTGTGTGGGAGAATTTCCCCGAAAAACGGAGGGGCGGAGTTAACACGCGGGAAAGGGTACAGAAACACAACGACGAAACTCCATCGGAAGATTTCTGAAAGGAATGCTCTGCCACTCCCCGCATCTCGTCTCCAACGGGAAAGCCAAGCCCAAGAGGCGGACCGGTCCGCACCTGACTGGGACCGGAGGGCCCCTCCACAACCACCTGTTAGCACGAGTTCCGCAGCTGGGCGGGCGGCACCCGCGAGGCGCTGAAGTCCGGCGCACTTCGCCATTGGAGGCGTCCGGGCCTCCCTCCCCCCCGTCCCCGGAGGGAGCAGTCCCACAGTCCCGGGGCACCCAATTCCGGCCCCCAGAGGCATTCCAACCTTACACCACTGCTCGGCCTCTGGTGCCACGGAGGGAGGTCGCGGCGCATCGCCTCCAGCCCTCTGACGGGGGCGGCCACGCCCCTCCCAAGTCCGCGGGTCGCCCCTGCGCGCCCCAGTTCTCTATCGAGGTATCCCGCAGCCTCCTTGCCCAGGGACCACCACGGAGGGCTCGCTGCCTCCGTCACGGGAGATTGGGTGTCGCTCCCCTTCCCTTTCCACCGAGCAGGTAGGAGCGGACGAGTAGCCCCATGAAAGAATAGGGGATGGAGCAGGTGCCGGCGGCGTCAGGTTAGGGGAACCAGGGCTCCCCCAGACCCGCTGGGAGCCCAGTCCTCACCCCCACCCCTCGGCCCGGGCCTGGAGCTGGATCTGAGCGGTCCTGGCGCTCCCCACCCCCGGCCGGCCCCGCCCCAGGATGACCAGTTCCCATAGCAATCGCAGAGACACTGGTTGCCAAGCAACCCCTCCGCCCTCCCCTCCTCTCGTGTCCGCTCCCCCCACTCCAGCCTCCTCTCGCCCCCCCCCCCCCCCCAGCTAGCTTCCCCCACCCCCAGGGGCGCCGGCGCGGTCCCTTGGGATCGTTTTGGTGTCCGGCTGCGCGCGCGCTCGTGAGTTTCGGTGTGTTTCATTGTCTGTGTGCGAGGGGGTGTGCGTGTGCTAGTGGAGAGTTTGTGCGATCGGTGCGTTGGGGAGGGTCCCCAGCCGGGAGGGACCCCGAGCCGGTACCCAGCTGGCCGCGAGGGGACCCGCCCGCTAGCTCCGGTTCCTTTGTGTCTCGCGCGGAGCCAGTCAGTGCCGCGCCCACCCCCTTCCCGGCCGGCGCCCCGGACAGGGGATGGGGTGGCGTGTGTGTGTGTGTGTGTGTGTGTTGGGGATGGCGGTTGCCGGAGACGGCCGTACCTTCGATGCAGCACACCCGCCACAGCCCCGAGTGGGTGAGGTCCCCGCGGGCGCGGCGGGGCGGGGGCCCGTCGTCCATGGTCAGGTTGCTGCCGTTGCAGATGTGCGCGCTGGAGTAGAGCCAGTAGTCGGTGCCGATGGCGATGGCCATGAGCGAGAAGGCGGCGAAGGCTCCGGCCGTGGTCAGCAGCATCTGCAGCCCGCGGTCGCATCGCACCATGGTGGGCGCCTCATAGTCCGCCGCCCGCCGGCCCGGCCCGCCGCGCCCGCCCGCCCTCTTTCCTCTGCGCGCCGCTCCGGGGGCGCCCGGGCTGGGGGGCCGAGGGCCGGGGGGCGGCGCCGCGCTACGCGCTCCGACCCCGCGCCCCGGGCGTGCCTGTGGTCCGCAGCGCGGGGCTCAAACTCCGAGGCGCGGCGGCGAGTGAGGGCTGCACGGACCGCCGGACCCGCTGGCTGCGGCGTCCGGGGGCTCCTCCCTCTCGGCCCGCCTTCCCCGCTCGGCCCGCGCCTCCGCCCCGCGCCCTCCGCGCCTCCGCCCGCCGCCCGCCGCCGCCACGCTCCGGGCCCGCGCCCCGCTCCTCTCGGCGCCGCCCCTCGCGCCTCGGCCCCCACCTGGGCTCGCGCTCCCTTCTCTTCCCCCACCTGCGCCGGCCCGGGTTTTCTCTCCTTCCCCGCCCCTCCCCGCTCTCGCGTGCGCTCTCTCTCCGTCTCCCAGGCTTCATTCACATTATTAGCGCCAAGGCAGCCGCCGCACGGGTTCCCTGGGAGCACGGACGCAAACCACGTTTCCAGCCACCTCGCTGACCCGACCCAGGACGCCCAGCCGTTCCTTAGACGGCCCGGGGGACCCTGACGTGTGGAGTGAGTGTGTGTGTGTGTGATGTCCCTCCTTTTCTCGCGCACGGATCAGTACCTTCACCTGGCGAGGACTGTAGAGGAGTGGGTGTGGGCGTGTGCAGGTCTGATTTCCAGAAACCCCACCTATCAGTCACCGCTGGGAGCCATTGCAAGCCACGCCAGGCCGCTGCCACTCTCCTCCCAGACCCACGTGGCTCCTGCCTCCAGGGGCTCCTGGCAAGGCGAGAGAGCGCCCAGACTTTGGGATTGAGGCAGAAGGGAGGTGTCAGCCAGAGGTCCTCTGGGAAGAACTCCCTGCTGTATAGGGCGTTAGCGAGGCTGTGACTGAAGTGGAGCGCTCCCCCATGATCCCAGTTCTGATGGTATGTTACTGTGAAACCAGGAACACCTGGGCTGTACTGGAGTCAAACGGCTCAGCCCCTGAGCTGTTTCCCTCTTTCCCCCCCCAGCTCACTCTTCAACACCTTTATTTCCTTTTGCCTTTCGCTCTACTCGAGCTTAACTGGCTCTCTCTCCCCTCCTCCTCTTTATTGCCAGTCTCGGCCTCAAGCCCGGCTGGCTTCATTTAATTGCCTTTGCTGCTGGCATGATCTCAACCTGGACGCACTCCCTTCCCCTCAGAGCCAGTTCAGGCTCCTCCTCCTTCGAGAGCCAGCTCCAAACCCTCTCTTCCAGAGGCCCCGGGACCAGGCCCTGGAAGTCCAGCATGCCTTTCCTAGTACTTCGGACCTCCCCGCAGCTCACGCTGGCATCCCTGATGGCTTTCCTGAGGGAACCCCCAGGCAAGTGGAAGAGGAAGATGGAGGGCTGCTTTTCTTGCAAGATGCAGCTGAAGTTTCACCTCCTTTGTGGAACCTCCCCTGGCCCCCACTACCCAGAGGAAAATCAGTGACCCCATGCTGGAATTGCTGGTCTCTTGCCCACAGGATTGTGAGCCTTTCTCATATCTGACATATATGAGAAGGAATATTGATGAGTGAGTCTGGTTTGGGGACATAAAAAAAGGGGGAAATTCCAAGGACCAGACTGGCCGCATTAATTAGCATTTGTTGGCCCCCTTCTGCCTTTGGGATGTCTGTTCTGCTTCCTCAAAGTCTCAAAGGACAGGAGTCATCGCCTCTATGTACCTTTACCCACCGCCACCTGGTCCACCTGGTTGGGGGTTCTGTGCTTGCAGGCATGCAGCAGGCGTGAGAGAGCTTGCTGTGGCTCAGAGCAGGCTGCCCCTCTGTCCCTAGTATCCACGGGGTAGATTCTGGGGTCTGTTCTTGGAAGCTCCCAGGAGGGTGCATCTCAAGCTTTCCTTTTCTCTTTCATTTTTTCTTTCTCCTCCTCTTCCTTCTCTTCCCCTCCCTTCCTTCTTCCTCTCCTCCTCCTTCAAGAAACAAATCATCACTTCCTATTAAATCTTAAACAGAAGCCCAATATAAACAAACTAGGTCTCCCAACAGTTAGCCTTGTAGGTAAGAGCTGGCATTGCTCTGGTTGAATGGGGGACCCAGAGAAGCTGTACCCCTCCCCCCCCAACACACATACCACCCTTGGCAGCCCCAAAGCACCTCTGTGGATCCTAGGTTCCATGAAACTTGGTGTGAAAACCCCGACATCCTGAGACAGCTCCTGGGTCACTTGGAGATGACACAGGGTGGTAGGGCCCTCCTCCAAGCAACAGATCCTCATGTTAATCTCATGGAGAGACCAGAAATCTTCATTCATCAGTCCTGTTAGCTCCCACCCTTGCACTCCCAAAGGAGCATGTGCGACAGTTGAGAGAGCAGTGGACTAGCAGCCAAGATCGTTGCCATGTCATGCTGGCTCCAAGACTAACTAGCAGGGTGATCTTGGACAAGCCAGAATCACCTGGGAGAAGGACACTTCCCCAGTCCCCCCTTCAGACTTGTTTTGAGGGTCAAATACTGGTGAGTAGCTTTGCACAGTGCATACACTTAGCGACCGTTGTGGAACGAGCAGTAAATGCTCCCTTTTCTACCTTCTCTTGGAGACAGTGCATCAGACACCATATAGGGGATGGCTGTTATGCTTTCTGTTAATTCTCACCATTCTCTCCCTTCCAACACCTGGACAGTCCAAGGCACAGAGAAGTCAAGTAACCTGCTCAGTTCAATGCCTCACACCTGCAAGACCTCAGCTTGATGACTTCAAGGCCAAACACAAACCCGCCTCTTGGTCGCGTTGACCGCAGAGTTATTGTGACCCCTTAATTCAGGGGGTGGGGACTCCAGTGGGGGTTTGGCCATTTGCCTTTATTTCTGTGGACACGCACCTGGCACCCAGGCGGAGCCCTGAGGTTGTGAGGGTGCAGACTGTGGAGTTAAATAAGGACCTGACCTCAGGCGAAGGGAGCTGGAGCAAACTGAGGACTGTCTGCGACCATTCATCATGCCTGGGTGAGCACCATTTAAATCTGGAAATTTCTGCTCAGCCGGATTAGAGAGCTCTAAATGGCAGTATTTAGCTGCTGCCTGAGGTCCCTGGAGCTTCTCCCATGTGACATTTCCAGATCTGAGCGAGGGATGTGCCCTTTGCTTGCTCCGGGGGAGGCTCGGCTCTGGGTTGGCCTTGTTCTGGAGATGCTGGACACTTGGCATCTTCCCCCAGGGAGCTGCGGCTCAGTATAAGTTTTACTGTTGGGGTTGGGGGGGGGGTGGCATCATACATATGATTACCTCTCTGGACAGCTGAGAAGGTGGGATACTTGGACCTATCCTCCAAAGTTGTCTTTTTTCCAACACAAAGTGGCTTCTCTCCCCTCGTGGGATCATTTGGGTAATTACCACAAGTCTTCTCTTTCCGCTGGCTGTGAAGACGGAGCTGTAATGAGCTCAGACACCCTCCGACCATCCCAACTCCAGGGTGAAGTGGCCAGGCAGCTGCGGTGGGAGAGGAATATAGTATTAGGCTGCTCACGCTGCGTAACGTGCATGTCAAAGCGGCGAGCGGGCTGCATTTGCAGTCACGGGGGAAAGGAAGGGAGAGGCCCTCCGCCAGCCAGGGAACGCCATCGCTTTCCGCTGTGGCTCCGAAAGCCTTTACGAAAAGCTCGGTTCCCCGCTTTGTCCTCCGGAAATAATGGCCTCCGCGTGGCAATTTTCTGTGATACCTCATTTCCATGCCTGAGGCAGATGGTTCTGCTGATTTCAGAAGCTTAGTGGGGGGATTTGGGGAGCTTGGGAGAGATCGTGTGTGAATAGACATAAAGAGTGATTTTGGGTTTTGATAGCTGAGGGCTGGGGATGAGTCTTAGAAGGTTCCAGGGCTTGGCTCAGTGTAGAGCCTTATCTGCAACCCATCCAAGCTGCTTGGAGTCCAAGAAGAATGCCTCCCGACCTGGTGCTGACAGCCTCCCCCATCGGATTATGCGCACTGCAAGAATGATGTTTTTCTTTCTTCGGCATTTCAGTAGGGAACGTGCACACCAGAAAATGCCACTTGGCTTTATGAGTCCGAGTTTATTCCATTATTTCATTTGCTTATCACTTACTCCCTTTCGAGGTGATTGGAGCTGGACACACAGCGTTCTTTTTCATCTCTGCCACCAAAAAGCAGTGGCACGCTCACGGTCCCCACGCCAGGCCAGGCCCTAGAAGTGCAGAGGGAAATGAGGCAGCATTTAGTGAGTGCCTTCTGAGTGCGTGTCTCTGAATCATGGCCACAGCCACACAAGGTGGACACCTTCACTCCCATTCTGCAGAAGATAAACCTGCAGCTGAACAGAGGAAGTGCAGGAGCTGGGATTTGAACCCAGCTCCGCCGGGTGCACAGCCAGGCGCTGTTAGCTACTACGCTGCTGCACCTCACTCCCTGGAGCGTGCAGAGGCTCAGGGTCTTCCAAGTCTCTTCCCACATCTACTTCCTCCCCCAGTCCTCCTGCCTGTACTTATCCAGATGAAATCGGGTTCAAATGACTATCAAAGTCACATGGGGGTGAAGAGGTTAGCAAAAGGCTGCACCTGCCACCCAGGTGGGGTGGCGCAGGCTCCCGTTTCCTGGGAAGGTAGGGAGAGCCGGGCTGATGGCAGGTGCTGGAAGCCATCAGCCTTAGGAGTCATCTTCCTCTCCCTCCTGGCCCCCCCCTCAGTGCCTGTCCTGGTGCCGGCCCGAGGGGAGGGGAGAGAGGGCCAGCCCTGATCCCAGGCCGGTGGCTTCTTTGAGGCAGCTCTGGCCTTCAGCTGCCACGTTCTCCTGGGCCTTTTCTGTTTCACTGCGATCAGAGGAGAACGCAGCCCCCCTAAACCTCGAACCACACGTTGTCTTGTGAGTGGAGTCCGCGTGGCTTATCTAAGATCTGTGTGTCTCCAAAATTGATCCCATCAGGGGCCGCGCTCAGTGCCGGGCTGTGCTCTCCCCACTAGAATTTGCTCGAGAATCAGCCTGAGGATGAGCATACTGATATTCATGACCTGGCTTGGCCAAAGCTTCCGGCCCAGCACACTGGGTAGGTAACAGGTTATTCTGAGAACATTCTTTTCAAAACACTCAACAGGACAACTAGGCGCAGAGGTTCCTTTGTCCACAGCCAGCCTCTAAAATTGAGCCGACTCTCAGAGGGCTGAGGAAAACACTCCAAGGAAGACACGGGCAGGAATGTTTGAAAACGGGGGCGGGGAAGACAGTCAGTGACAACGCATTCTGCAACTAATGCGTATCATTGGTGCTTATTACCAAAATGGAGCTCTTAATGCCTAAAATATAACTGCCTTGTGCAGGGGCTGGAAGAAAAAGGCAGCGTTTCATGCAGGACTTTGCTGCAAAGTGCCTGGCTGCTGAATGAAAGGTTTGGTTCAGGGTAGGTCTGGCTGCTTCCCCCGTCTGAAATACACGTTCCTATTCATCTGCCTCCTGTGGCTCTCTGTGGCCTGCTGGGAGCTGGGGGCTGTGGCTATGCCTGGCCTTCTTGGAGCTGTGCTTGCTCCTGGGTGGGAGGACTGGCTGTATACCGCAGGTGTCTTTTTGAACCAGGGACATTAATTGAATATTTGCATCTGCCTCCTCTGTTAGTTCGCTCACTTTTTACTGAAGAGCTAGCTGCCGGCTCTTGGCTGCTTTTCTCTCCAAGCCCTTTTCTGGTGGACAGGAAAAGGAAGGTCATTGGAGTCAGGTGGACCCCAGGTTTCCAGGGCTACTTTGCTATTTACAGCTGTGTGACCTTGGACACGTGGCTGCACCTCTCAGGGCCCTGGTACAATGGGGAGCCAAGCAACTGCCCCATGGGGCTGTTGTGCCCCAGGTTGAAGAAGCCGAGGCAAGGCATGGGCACGACGCTGCCTGTAGCTGATGTGCACTCAGCACTTCATAAACGCCAGGTTCCATTGTAAGCGCTTTTCCATATATTAACACACTTGATTTTGCCCAAACGGGTTGAGCCAGGGACTATCTTGGGTCTCATTTTGCCAAAGAGGCATGAAGGCCTGGAGAAGAAAAGACTTGCCAAGGGCTGTAGAGTAGGACACCCGGTTTTGAACCTCAGCAGTCAGGCTCCAGACCCCTGTTTATAATTTTGATTGAAATATGCACTAAATAAACGGTAGCTTCTATTATCTTGCTCATTAATACTCCCTAACAATCCACTTTAAGTTATTCAGTATCCACCAACCATCAGTAGCTTCACCAGAGTCAAGCTTCCTTTGTAACACAGACCATCACCCATTAACGTACCCAAACCAGAAATAGCGGCTTTTCCTCAGTGGTGCTCTAGGCCAGTGGTCGGCAAACTCATTAGTCAACAGAGCCAAATATCAACAGTACAACGATTGAAATTTCTTTTGAGAGCCACATTTTTTAAACTTCTAATGCCACTTCTTCAAAATAGACTCGCCCAGGCCGTGGTATTTTGTGGTAGAGCCATACTCAAGGGGCCAAAGAACCGCATGTGGCTCGCGAGCCGCAGTTTGCCGACCACGGCAGTCTAGGCAGTTAGACATGAGCAGAGCAGGGCCAGTGCAGGTCACCAGGGTGGAAAGCCCCAGGTGCCCAGCAATGGACAACCAACGGTAGGGTGGGACCTCGCCCCCCAGGGTGACTTCTCCCCTGGCATATTGCTGGTCATGTGGTTTGGACCCCCTGACCTTTCCTCCCTAGAGATAATATCTTTGCCTCTGCTGTATTTCAGGCCAAGATAAACAACAAAACCTCAGGACAGCTGCATGGAATAATGATCCCCTGGCCTGGTGCTGACCAATCAATCAATCAATCAATCAATCAATCAGTGGAGACCACAACCCTGAAAGGACACACCTGGAAAACTGCTGAATATTCTATTGAGCTCTTCCCCTGGGACCTCCCCTAAGATATCGGACCCAGTGGGCTCTCCCTCTGGGGAGCAGGCCTGTGCCCTTCCCCCTCCCTTCCCCTCCCCCTCCCCTCCCCTCCCCTCCCCTTTCCTTCTCCTTTCCCTTCCCCCTTTCCCTCCCAAGCTCCAAGGGCCCTTTCTTTGCCTCCATAACTCATTTCCTAAGCCCCTCTCTTCTAGGAATTACTTTTTCTACCTCTGTAATTTACTCAATAAATGTTCTCTTACAGTTTGGGTCTTGGCTTTGAATTCTTTCCTAGCGAGAACTCAAGTACCAAGGTAGTGGAACCTAGGTTTGGTCTGACCCTGGTACCGTTCCTGCCACCTACCACAGAGGGACCCATTCTGTGGGTGCATTTTGGCCCCTGGGAACTTACACATGTGGATCTTTTGGGTGACGAAGCCTTAATGAAAACCATTGCTGCCCGTTGCCTGAAGGCCCTTTGAGATCCTCGTGGCAGGAGCGCTGGGCTGGTGGCAGCCAGTGGTGCAGGGGACTCGCCTCTCCTCTGCTGCCATGTGGCCTTGCAGAGCTCACCCTCAGAGCTGTTGCAAAAATTGAAAACCATGTGTGAGGGGCGTGTGTGTGTGTGTGTGGCCCCAGCTGGCCCAGGCAAGGTGGTTTGGCATCAGCAGATGTCACTGCAAGAGGTACATAATGTGAAATAAATAAAATTTATCGTATGGATGAGTGATGTACCCAGAATTCCAGGGTCCTCTTCAAGTGGTCTGCAGACTTACTGGGGTGTCTTCCCAGAAGTACCTGCTCCCTGGCGAGGGCACTGTACACCTCAGGGCCTGCCCCCCATGCCCACCTCCACCCCCACCCCCACCCCCACCCCTATCCCTTCCTGGCCCGAGGCAGCACCAGGCAGAGCGAATTCTCAGACACTCACTGTGGCTTCACGCTCAGCTGGATCTGATAACAGACCATTTCCAGATAAACAGGGGATGGAAAATGAATTGACTTCCTAGAGGAGATACTTTAAATGCTTTAGATCTTTTAAAATTCCAGGAAAAAATACGCTCCACGGATGCTGTCTCTGTAGAGTGTTGTCACCTGGAGGATGGCACCGGCTGGGTGCCTGAATTGCTCCCTCTCAGACTCTGTACAGAGGGAGGCCTGGAGGCAGCCGGCCCTGCAGGTCCCAGGTCTGTGCCTCCTGGAGCCGGTGCTGCTGGCCCTGCTCCTGCCTCCGCTGCCCGTTGGCTCCTCCGTGTGCCCGGCTTCCACAGGCTGCTCCCGGAAGACGGGTTCACGGTGGAACATGACAACAGCAGCTCCATGTGCCAGGCACTTGACAAGAAGGAGGATGGTATTATCCCCATTTTCTAGATGATGAAACAGGCTTTGGGAGGGCAACGTTTTCAAAGTCACAGCCAGTGAACAGAAGGGCTAAGATTCCAGGCTCGACCTGTCTCCTGAGAACGTTCTTCCCACAGCTGCACGGTTTCCTGCCCTGGAGTGCCCTTGCCCACAGCCTCAGGATACTGGAGCAATGTATGCCCTCCTCCCTCCCGGAGGCTCTGGCCACGCTGGAGTGGGGCCTAGGCATGGGTGTGGTTTAAAGCTCCCAAATGGTTTCTAATGTGCAGTCTGGGAAAGAAGCCGGGCACAAGGCCATGATGCCTTTGGATCCCTGTTCTCCTGGAAAGTGGTTTCCAACAGGATTCATCGACAGCACATGCCGCCTGGCCCAGTCTCTGTGGCACCTGACAGGGATGGTGGGCTGGGGTGCCTGGCATCAGCCCGGCTGGCCAGTGCCCCACCCCCTTCCCGGGGAGCAGAGAAGGCGGCTGCTAAGCTGGTGTGACCTAGGAGAGTCTCTGAGGCTCTCGTTGCCACCTGTAGCCCTGGAACCTGGCGGACTTCCCCTGCCCCAGCTGTCTTGCCATTTGCCTGCTTTCCCACGGAACAGAGCAGGCGGGAAAGGCCCCCCAAGCAGAGCTGGCTCTGCCTCCAGCAGGGGACCTGGGACTAGCCAGCATCTCCCCTCCAGCACCTGGCCCACTGGTCATTGGAACCTGCCCTGGGGAGCTGTCACCACTCAGGTGGTTTACCTGGGATAGCCAGGGAGCTTGGGCATCAGACCACAGGGCCTGAAGGCTGGGAGGCCGGCCAGGGACACGCACGTGGGTCCTGTGCCCTGGCTCACATGGGAATTGGGGCTGTAGGATGTCAAGTGGTGGACGCACCCTGCCCTGGCCCTACCCACTGGGCACCCCAGAGCCGAGTTCCCGGGCTGGGGGCCGAGTGGCTGTCTCCTCCTCCGGCTGCCTCCGCCAGTTCCCAGCAAGCCGACCGCTGCCCTTGCCAATGGAGCCAGATGCTGCTTTGTGGAAAATACCTTCTGGAGTTTGTTGTCTGAGCCCTCCCAGCTGACACCACAGTGGAGAAGATGTGGCAGGATAAATGGAAAATCTCTTCATAAATATTTGAAAAAAGGCAAAAGGAAGGAGAACAAAAGAACTGCCCCCAAACTCCAAGCGTTCTTAAGGATTGCTGCTAACAGATGGGGGGAGCAGGTCCTTCATGTGCACCGATCTGTGGCCCAATCCCAGCATAGCAGCCAGGGCCGTGCCTCCTCCGGCGCTGCCAGCACCCAGGGGCCCCTGAACTTGCCCCGTGGCTGGAAGAGGACGGACCTGCCCCGGCCTTCGATGGAAGCCAGGGTGCCTGCGCAGGTGCCGGGCTGCCCTTTATCCATAATGCATAATTGTGCCTTTAAACTCAACTGCCTTGGGACTTTATTACAAGCAGAGCAGAGGCTAAAATGGCTTTTAGGGGAGTCCCTGGGAGAAGGATAAAGAGGCCCCAGGGACCGAGGAGCTAGCAGGGCAGTGCTAGTGGGGCCCACACATGAAGAGAGTGGTGCTGGAAGGCCCAGGGGATGGGGCGCCTTCCCCCCCTGGGAGGCTGGCTATGGGAGACAGGTGTTTTAAGGCTGGGCTACACAGTCTGCTGGTTGAAAGGCAGAGTTTGCTTCCTGACAGACATGTGAGTTACACTTGATTCTGCATCAAGTGATAGTTTTCGTCAGGTTCTTACTCCTGTCTGGTCCCCGGCTGGTCACATTCTCTTTTACGAGTGACTATGAAGAGGACTAGTAAATACAATTCACTCATTCACTTACTCAGTTGACAGATGTAGTGGGTGGAATGGTGGTCCCCAAAAGAAATGTCTGTGTGCGAACCCTTGGAACCTGAGAAGGTGACCTTCATTGGGAAAAGGGCCTTTGTAGATGTAATCAAGATACGGATTTCAGATGAGAGCATCCTGAGCTGGGTCGGCCCTAGGTCCAATGACAAGGGTCCTTATAAGAGAACTAGTGGCCTGGTGTATGGATTTGTGCACATTGAAAGGAAATTAATTAGAAGGTGGCCTGTGGAGCGAGATGGGCCAGACACGGCCTGGAGCTAACCTCCCACGGTCCCTCCCTGGCTGGCACACCTGGGGCAGTGCAAGGGCTCGAAGGGCGTCTGGGGAATGATCGGGGTCCCTCCGGCAGGTGGGGTCCCTTGGCCTGGCCTGCAGGGATCAGGCCAAAACTGGCAGTCCAACATCTCCTGGGGGGTCCTGGAATGCGAGAGGGCACTCTGCTATATTGCTGTCGTTCAGCAGCTCCTGCATTGAGCATCTGCCCCCTGGTGGTCAGTGCACGTCATGCCTACTGGCCGGTCAACCAGTTGGCCAGTTGCTTAGCCTTTTATATATATAGATAGGGAGAGGCACAGAGGGGCAGGCAACGTGAAGACAGAGGCAGAGGATGGAGTGATGTCCTACAGCTCAGGGGTGCTAAGGCTTTCTGGCAGCCACGGGAAGCTGGGGAGAGGCCTGGAATAACCGCCCCCTCAGAGCTTCCAGAAGGCACCAACTCCATGGACACCTTCCTGGCAGATGTCTAGCCTCCAGAGCGTGAAAAATAAATGTGTGATATTTTAGGCCACTCAGTCTGTGGTACTTGCCTGTGGCAGCCCTAGGGAACCGCTACAATGGACACAGGAGGGTTCTGAGGACACTGCCAGTGCCCTGGGACCTATTTTCTCCTTCTAAACCTGAGCCTTCATCTTCATATGGTATCACCATTGGCCCCTCGCTCAGTCCACAAGCCTGCCAGCCACCCCTCCCCCGCCCCCCGCCCCAGCCAACCCACCTCCAAGTCTGCCTAGCTCTTACCTCCACAGCACCTGGGACCATGCCCACTTCCCCTGGTCTTAGGGCCTCCCCCACCGAGCCACTATCCTCCTGTGCTGGATGGCGGCAGCCCCTCCTCTAACTCAGTGGTCGGCAAACTCATTAGTCAACAGAGCCAAATATCAACAGGACAACGATTGAAATTTCTTTTGAGAGCCAAATTTTTAAAACTTAAACTTCTTCTAATGCCACTTCTTCAAAATAGACTCGCCCAGTCCGTGGTATTTTGTGCAAGAGCCACACTCAAGGAGCCAAAGAGCCGCCTGTGGCTCATGAGCCACGGTTTGCCGACCACTGCTCTAACTCATTTACCCCCCTCATTGGCTCTCATCACCTATGTCTGCTCCAGTGCATCCTCCCCTCGGCAGCCGAGGGGTCTGTACCAACATCTATACTTCACTCCCCTGGAAACCACGTCTTAGTGTGTCGAGCCCTGAGGATCAAATCCCAGCCCCGAGCGTGGCTGACCACCGGATCCAGCCCCTGCCTGCCACTCTGCCCCCTGAGGAGCTGGCCACACTGGCCACCATCCTTCCTCAGCCTTCCCACACTCCTTCCTAGTCCAGGACCCGCACACACATGGCTCGCTCTCTATCTAGAAAGTTCTTCCTTCTATTCCTGGGTCTCAGCTCTTGGTCTCAATCTCTTGGTTTTAACTTAAACGACCCCTTTCAGAGAGGCCTTCCCACCACCCATTCAGGATCGAGTACCTCTGCCTTCTTCCGTATGCGCCTTTCTTCTCAGCTCCTATCCCCTCAGTTACAAGGCGATCAGAGGGTTGATATGCTTCATGTCCGTCTTCTCCACACACGGCGAACCTAGCAGGGCAGCGGCCACCTCCATTTCATTCGGTTCTAACTCTCCACCACCTAACGTGGGGCCTAGGACACAGAGATGCTTAGTCGGTGCTGTTGAATGAAAAGATGAGGAATGGGTTTCCTGAGCCCTTTGGGGGCGGAGGGGAGTAAAGGGGCTCTGGTGTGGCAAACTTCTCCCGAGATCCTACACGTTCATTCTCGCATGACGACAGCTTTGGACATGCAATTACTCTGTTTTCTCTCTCTCCTCCCAAAGCCTTATTTTTTTAAAGTTTGCTCCCCGCCCCCGCCCCGCCCCAGTAAAAGGGACAGCAGAAGGGGAAGGGTGTGTTTAAAGAGCTGCTTGCAAAGGTCAGGATCCCCCCGCACCCGCCCACCACCCCCAAGGAAAAACTTTCTGTTAAATGAAAGATCTGATAAAAGTCAAAATGCACCTGCAGAAATACATTGGTTGCTGTAGCAACTAGCCCTGGTTCTCCCCCAGAAGAAAAACAAAGGGATGGGGGTGGGGGGAGTCAGCTAACCCTGGTGAGAAGGAGCTGCCCAAAGAGAATTATCCGTCCGTATTGCGAGAGGTCTTAGGCTCCCAGCATAAAATGACCTTTGCAGGCTTTGGGCAATGAGCTCCCTCCCCCAGACTCGTTCCGCATTCCCACGCCTTCCTGGCTGGCTCCTGTGGGCGGCAAGATATTTTTCGACCCCCGCCACACGAAGCCTCCTGCTCCTTTCAGGGTTGTCCGCCAGCTCCTGTGTGAAAGGTTCCCGGTAACTTGCTCTTTAAAGGACCCCAGGCTGGGTCCTTCGGTAATGAGGCATCACCTTCTAGAAGTCCCTATTAGAAATTCAGTTTAACACCAGAAAAATCTACATATAGATTTTGAGAGTGGAATCCACTCACTGTGCCAAGGGAGTTCACCAAAGATATCAGAGTGGGGAGTGAACTCTTGGAGGTGATGCCCGATGGTGCCTTGGGGGTCCCTGGGGAATGACAACCCACGTGTGGGGGAGAAGGTCAGCAGTGGGATGCCAGGTGCAGGGCCGGGGGAGGGTGGGCCTCAGCTGGTTTTCTCTGCACAGGTTATCTGTTGAGCACGTGAGTCTAAGGATGCACTTTTAAGGTGTTCAATTGTGGCAAGAAGGTGCAAAAATGTTCCTGGTGAAGGTACACCGCCCTGAAGTTTGTAGGTTCATTGCACTCACTCGTCTCTGTTCAACCTGCATTTACCGAATCCCCAAAGATGCTCCCTTTCTAAGCCCTGGACCTGGGAATATGTTAATTACTTACCTGATCACGAGCCAATTAAGGTCACAGGTGGAATTAAAGTTGCTGATCAGCTGACCTTGGGATAGGGAGACTATCCTGGACGATCTGGGGCCCCATGTAATCATGAGGGGCCTTTAAAATGGAAAAGGAGGGCTCCCGAGGAGGTCAGAGGGACAGAGGGGAGAACAGCTTGGCCCGCCGTCATGAGGACTGCCTTCAGAGCCCGCAAGGACAAGAAGCAGACTCTCCCGGGGAGCCTCCTGCCGGCATCCTGACTTGAGCTCCGTGAGACGATGAAGACCTCTGCTCTTCGGGCCTGGAGGATAATGCATTGTGTTGTTTTAAGCCAGTGAGCTTGTGCTTACTTGTTACAGCAGCCTTAGGACACTGACACTGCCTCTAAGCGCCAGGCTCTGCACCAGATTCCGGGGTGGGACAGAGTCATAGAAGGTAGTGGTTCTTACCCTGCCCTGGTTAACACTCCTGAGATGGGGCAGCCAGGAAAATCAGCAGTTGAGGCCCAGGGATGCAGATGGTGGGGGGCCGAGGGAGTTGGGGGTACTGGGGGTGCTGGAGGGCTGTGCTCAGAGTTGGCTTCCCAGAGCTAACTTTGGAGGGATGGACTTGAAGGATAAGTTAGTGAAAAGGGGGCTGGGGAAAGACATCTGGGACAAAGGGAGGAGATGGACCAGCTGGGGTGGGGGTGCCCTGGGAGAAGCGGCCTGGACAGCTCCTCTGCAGGGTCAGGAGCAGGGCGTGGACATGTCTGGGTCAGCCTCACCAGAGAGAAGTCAGCCAGAAGCTGGATCAGGTGGATCAAATGAAGGGCTTGGGCCCACAAGGGTCTCTGTCCAGGAAAGAGACTGAGCCTCTTTCTGGGGGCTCCACTCTCTTCTCCCCTTCCTTCCCCTGCCTCCCCTCTCCTCCCCGCCCTCCTGCGTTCCCATCCCAGCTGAGACAGGAACCCTTGGTATCGCTGGATCTGCTGCAAAGAAATGACCAGAACTCCGCAGACCAGCCATGCCCTCCCTCCGAGCACTTTCCTCCTCGCCACTGGCCAGGGCTCCAAGGAGAAAAGGCAAATGGAAACGAAGGCGTGTCACAGACAGAGCACCGGGTCTGCCATCCCTTCAAAAATTAAATGTAAACTGCAAAAATCGATTATTTAAGGCATAAGTGCCATTATTTTCTAATAAAAAAAGGGATGAAGGCTGTGATGGATTATGAGCCAGAATGAAGAGAGGCGTGTAATTAATTCCACGGGGGCTGCCTCAGGCCACGCCAGCTGTAGCCGACTCTGCCAGGCTGGGTGGGCCCTTCCTGGCGGCTGAGGCCTGGGCGGGGCGGGGGGCGGGGGGCGGGGGGCGGCGGGCAGCACGAGACTGGGAAGGAATTGCCCTGGCGCTGCCTGGGGGCCTGCGCTGGGCGCTCAGGGGGCTCCGATTCATGTTTGGACCTGCATGGCAGCCAGAAGGGTTGGTTGGGCCAGTGGGAGGTCTGTAGAGGGCCAGGGTCTGGGCTCTGGGGGGCTAAGTTCAAGGCCAGATATAGCCGATCTCGGGGACCCCACTCTTGCTCTTGTACTTAGGACAAGCCTCTACCGTCCTGTGCAGCCCTGGCGACCAGGTCCTGCCTTGGACTCCTTTCCAGTTCCCCTGGGTGCTGGGTCCTCATGAGGACAGAACCATTGGTCGTAAAACCCAGCACGCCCCCAGGCCCGTGCTCGGTAAACGCATCTCATTTAACCCCCTCCACAATCCCACAAGGTGGGCGTTGTTCCCATTTTGCATCAGAAGTTTGAGGCTCAGAGGGTTAAGCCATTTTCCACCAACGTGGACTTAGTGGCAGAGGCGGGAGTCACACCTCCACCTCTGGTCTGTCCAGCCAGTGTCCCCTCTGTGCCACTGGCCACTGTTCCAACTCTGCGGCGCAGTCCCCCAGGGTCCTCCTTAGACCGCCCTGGGCTGGGATTGCTCCAAAGAGAATGGAGATTTCTGGTGTTTGGTGTGGTCACCTTCATGAGCAGCACTTCCCGGCTGCCCTCAGAGCCGGGCCGTCTCTACCAGACCCTTTTCCCACGCCATCCCGTGGCCGCTAAAGTGAACAGCGAAATGCAGAAGAAAGGACTGGCATCGCTCCTGGCCCTGGCCCCTCTCACCCCTGGGTTTCTCTCCCGTCTCCTTCCGGCTTATACACCTCTCACCTGCACCAGGCCTAGGAGACACACGTTCTCCTCCTCCAGGCCCGATTGGGTATTTGCCACTTAGAGGCGCGGAGCTAAAGGCAAGTCCAAGACCCCAGGCTGCCCCTTCAGGAAGCCCCAGGTCAGGAGGGGAGACAGGCCAGCGAACAGGGGACCAATGCCAAGTGCTGAGCTCACAGAGAGGTGTGGGAAGCAGGGGACGCTGCCGGGGGGAGCAGACACTTACACAACCCCCCCACCCCCAAATCACGAGAGGAGCAGAGCCTCCTTGTCTTGAAATCCATGGGACATCATGAAGGAATGTGGAAGCAAGAGACTGAGCAACATGGCCAACCTCTCAGGCAGGTGAAACCGGTGTCTGCAGGGAAGGAATCGCCCCAGAGGGAGACCCTGAGCAAGAGGCTGGGCCACCTGGCAAGAAAAGGTGCTGGGATGGGCCGGACAGGGGCCGTGGGGACACAGGATGGAGAGAGATTTGGGCTAATAGGGAGGTGGTGTTGGAAATTCTCAGACACAGATTTCTATAAACTAAACTCAGGAGGAAACTGAAGAGATACAACAACTGTTTAAATGCCAGACTCTTTCCTGACCCCGCCTGGTCCCCAGGACACGCTGCCACGTCTGTCTTCATGCCCTGTCTCTAGCTTTCGGGACACGTCACCATCCCGACACTTGTGTGATTCATGGACCCGGGCACCGGCGCTCGGGAAGCTGGCCTGGCCTCCGCGGCCGCTGGCGTCTAATTGATTTAATACATCAGCCGAGGAACCGCTGCTTCTGGAATGAAACCTGAAATTGCATTGACTACCGTGCAGCTGAGGAGGACTTCAGTCCAAACGCAGACCCTGGGCTGGCGCCAGGCCCCCGGGGACCCTCGCCGGAGCCAATGACTGCGCCTCAGGTCTATCTGGTCTCTCTCGTGCCTCCCCTTGGACACAAGAGAATGGGATGAGCAGAGCGCGGGGTGGGGGTGGGGGGGGGGGGAGGGACAGCGGCCCCTGGTAAGGAAACAGGTTCCCTGTACCCGCCGCCCCTAGCAGCGGGGCTGAGCTAATGAGTGTTCTGCGAGCAGCTCTGGTCTGAAGGGAACTAATTGGTCCCAATTTTCCATTTACCGGATCCCGTAATTCTTTATTACGGCCGCTTTTATGACTTGGGAGGCTTGGGCGCTGCGTCACTGTGTGACAGGAGAGCTGTGTACTCACACGATCATCATTTAGTCGCCAGCAGGACCAACGGCACTTTGTGCCATTACGAGGATGCCCGGCTCGCACCCCCGTCACTCTTCCCATTCCAGAGAGGTGTGTCAGCCTCAGAGCCATGGAAGCCATCTCGCCTCCCCACCCTCACCCCCCAAGGAGAAAGAAGGGAGCAGGAAACCTCAAAGGACTTTGAGAGATGCGTCTGAAATCGCAGCCCCCCCCCCCCCCCCGGCATTCCAAGATAAAGGGGAACATCTGGAGAAAGTCATGCTTCAAGGTGATTCCCCGTGGCAGGTGCCTTGAGACGAGATTTGTTTAAGGAGAAAGGACCCAGCTCTGTCTACACGTGGGCAGGGTGCTCCCCTCCCAGAGCTGGCTGGGCAGGGCTCCAGGAAGCCAGGTTATGAGGCAGGTTTTCCAAGACTGTTCTCTCCTCCTGCAAAAATATAGACAGTCCGCTCCTCCTGCAGCCGACTGCACGGTCCGTGAATGCGCGGCCTCATTCATTCACTCACTCACTCACTCTCTCTCTCTTACTCCACACACATTTATCACATCCCGGCCGCGTGTCAGGCACTGGGGATACAGAGATGAATCACACACGTGGCCCTGCTGTCAAGAAACTGACTTTCTGGCCAGGGAGGAAGGAAAAAGCAAGCCAATGAAAGAGCAATAGAGCATGGTTCAAGCCAGGGAAGACGCAGGTACAGAGGAGGGCGTGAGCAAGCCTCCCTCCTGAATCTGGGCCGTTCTCTGAGCTGGAGCTGGGAGGCGGGGCGGGGTGGGGAGCAGAGTTTGCAAAGGCTTGTGGGATGGCGACCTTCGGGAACTATTAGCAGAGGTTCAAGGAGAGAAATGGCTGAGGTTTGTTGAGCCAAATCACGAGGGCTGTGCCTGCCTTGCTAAGCAGTTTAGGTTTTATTCTGAAGGCAATGGGGAGCCAGTACAAAATTTTAAGCCAAAAAGAGACACTACCCAAGGTGCAGTGTATGCATTTTAGAAAGCTCCCTCGGGCTGCGGTGGAGAGAGGCTTTGGAGCAGGAGATGGGAGCCTGAAATCCTGACCTAAGATGTGAGCAGTGAGCATGGCCAGCAGAGGAGGAGGAGGAGGTGAGACACCACGGAGATAAAATCTCCAGGACTTGGCAACTTAGGAGAGAGACATGAAAGGTGAAGGAGAAGCGGGGAGTGAATTTTACTCCTGGGATCCTGGCTTGGGGAGCTGGAGAGGAATGCTTTTGGCAGCAAGGGACGGAAACAGGGACGTAAACAGTAAAGGCATTTAATTATCTCGCATACTGAGAAGTCTGGAGGTGAGCCACGGAGGGCTGGTTTGACATCTCAATTGGGGCATTAAAGACTTAGGGATTTTCTTTCTTTCTTCTCCCCATCTGCCATGTATTGGCTTATTGTTTTTTTGTTTGTTTGTTTTTTACCTCATGGTTGCAAATGGCTGCTGCAGCTCCAGACATTTTCATGGCATTCAAGGAAAGAGGGGGCCACAGCCATGTCTGTCCCCTTTAATCAAGGAAAGAACACATCTTTCCCAGAAGCTCCTGCCTATATCAGTCCATGGCCATCCCTACCCGGAGGCTGGGAAAGTGAGTGTATAACGTACGCAGCACCCACATTGCCCCAAGTGCCCAGAAAGAGAAGCGGAATGGCCAGAGTTGGATACCAGGACGCAGAAATCGGCCCACGGTCTGGGAGCGCCTCTCCTCTCCCTGTGGCAAGATGCTGCTGCCTCCCTTCATCTGCCTGCAGGTTTCATCTGCAGGCGGGTTACTTGGCCATCCCCACGCCGTCGGTTTCTATCAAGGACACGGAGTGGGAGCTGGCCTTGGCCCTGGAGGAACTCCTGGGCATGTGGGACCCTCGGAGACAAACTTCTGGGCGGGGAGGGAAAACCCAGGCCGAGCAGAGCGGCAATAGAAAGAGACAGCATCTCCAAGCTCCCCCAGCCACAGGCTAGTTCTCGGTTTGTTCCTGGTCTTTGGAAGTCCGTGCTGCCCGGCCTCTGTCACGTGACCCAGGGTGGTGGCGGCAGCTGGTTTTGCCCCTGCGGCATTGGTTCCTCTTTCTGGGGACCACAGCACCCCATTCCCCCTGCGGACCTGGTCTCCCCTGAGTGCAGCCTGGTGGGCCTGCTGACCCAGGTGCCCTGCCCTCTGCTGGTCAAGGATTTGAGGTCTCCAGAGTCTGATGGGAAGACCTTGACCCCACCTGGCACCGATTCTTTGGAGAAGGGGGTCTGGGGTGTGGGCTGCCCTGCTCTCGGACCCCTCCCCAGCTCTTGTCCCCTCCCCAGTCCTGTGAGCACCGCCCCTCCCCATCCTATTGATTCCTTTCTGCAACGCTCAGCCTGAGTTGCGAGTCATCTACAGACAACCCAGATCACCTAAGCGATGTGCGGGTGACTAATGCCACAGCTGGAGGGCAGCTCGGCGGCCACGTGACCCAGCCCGTTCACCCAGGAGCGGAGCAATCGAGGCCCAAGAGGAAACTGCCGTCTGGAGAGCGGACATAATGGCAGCAGCGCCAGTGCTTTCTGTGCCTCGGCCCTCTCTCCCCGCACCCCCGCCCCATGGCTCAACAGCCCCAGACCAGGGTTCGCGCCCCCATGCTAGGGACAGGACGTCCAAGCGCAGAAGTGCTGAGCAACGTTCCCCAAGTCACACAGCTTCGAAGTGGCGGGGCCAGCATCTGAGTCCAGGCAGTTTGAGCCTGAGCTGTCTCCCCAACCCCCCTGCCCCCACGAGTTCTTCTTCCCACCACGGCTTCCCCCACCCCCTGGGGCAATATTGGCCTGGAAGCCCCGGCTCCTGGGCCCTGCACAGGCTCCAGCCACAGGTCTTGACTGAATCTATGGTGACAGGCGATGGCAGACTCAATCTGTGTTTCTTCCTTCCCTCCCTCCCTCCCTTCCTTTTCCTCTGGGTCTGGTGGGTCACCACGTTTCTGTCTGGAATGCTGTTTCTTGACCCAGTTGAGCACTCGGCATGTAGGTGTCTTCCCTGCCATCTGGGTTGGGAGATCTTGCCCATTCCCAGAGGGTCCCGACCTGGGAGCCTCACAGAACCCCCACCAGATGCCTAGGGAGCACCCTCCGCAGCGCCCTGCATCCTGCCCCTCCCTGTAGGGGGTGCCATCGGTAGGTCCACAGAGCAGTTCCACGGAGGGGGCACCCTGTGAGGGCTTACCGAGCACTTGGCGCCAGCCCTGTCCTACCCAAGTGGAGGGACTCGCCGCCCATGGAGGTCTCTGTGAGGCTCCTGCTCACTGTCCCCTCACTTCCAAGCCCTCAGCCTGGCTCCTCACAGCCTCCCTTTCTGGAGGAAGGAGCGCCCCCCTCCCCCTCACTCCCTTTCTGTCACCTGCAAATCCAAATGCCTGGAGAAGCTCCCCTCTTCCCCTCTTCCCCATTCCGGAAGAGAAGGGGTGAGGCCCCCACCACCCCCAGTCCAGTAGTGAGAGCTGAGCCCCTCCCCCTAGAAATAAGCCCTCGTCAGCCGCTGGCGCCCCCTGCTGGAGGGCCTTGATCTTGCCCCTTTTGCACCTGGGACACTGGTCTGTCTTCTGGGTGCCCGGGCCCATCTGCGCCCAGCGTGTCCATGCTGGCACTCTCCTCTCTGGAGGATGGGCCTTTCCCCTGATGTCCATGGTCATGGCCCCCAAGGACCAGAGCTGGCTCAGAGGACATTCTGGCCTCCGCCAAGCAGGAGGACGGCACAGTGTGAGGGGGTGAAACCTGGACTCAGCAGACTGGAGACGGTGTGACCGGGACAGGCCACTTTACCTCTGGGGGCTTCAGGGTCCTTCCCTTGGCTCCCAGGTGCCCTCCACACGGCACCTCACTGAGTCCTCACAGCAACCCCCTTTCGCAGATGAGAACACTGAGGCTAGGAATCCACGGATGCAGAAACCCAGCCCAGGCCTGTGTGAGTCTGAACCCGGGCTCCGTCTCATCACAGGCCTTTCCACCAACACAAGGATCCGTTTGTCATGAGCGGGCGGGAGTGATGGCGGGAGTGGTGGCGGGCCACTGGGTCAGCGGTAGCCCGTCAGCCGGAGGGTGGAGAGAAGTCCCCGCTCCTCCGGCTTGGAGCTGCCTGCCACCAGGGGAGCCACCAGTGCAAATAGCCTGAGCCCCTCCCCTACGCCAGGGCTGGGGAGAGACACAGCTGGCAAGACACATTAGCATCTTCCTCTCTGCTAATTAGCTTTGTGAAAAAGTATTTACTTATCTATTTATTTTCGCCAGAGAGCAGTGGGGGCTGCGGAAACAGTGATGACACGATTTCCATGAAAAGGGAAGGGAAGAAAGTGCCAGTCACTGCGGGGTTTAAATCCGCTCTGGTGTGGATAATGAGCAGGAATCCGGGCCCGGGAGGAGGGAGTGAGGGGAGGACAGCGACACTGGGGCCTGAGGAAGGCTTCGGACAGCACCCCTGACGCGGATCATTCAGTGGAGAGAGGCGGAGCTTTCAGAGCAGCGGGGCTGGGTGCTGGTCGGGGCCTGTATGAGCCAGATGCTATGCTGGTGGCAGGAGTGTCTCTGCTGTGAGACAGGGATGGAAGGTGCTACCTCCTCCGCGCCCCATGGTTTGTACGGCCTTTTCTCCTCAGAGACCATATGTAGTCATGGGCTCTGTCCTGTTTACAGAGCAAAGCATGTAACCAGTGCATGCTCCCCCACCTCTGCTAACACTACTTTCTCATCTCAACCCACCGGGGACTTAGCTGACTGTACGGTGGAGAAAGATGAAGAAATCCAGAGTATGAGCCCTGGCTAGAACAGTGATGTGCTGGGCACTGTCTACATGCTCTGACTGTGTCATCCTGTGTAAGCCTCTTAGCAACACGAGCGATCCTATTTTACAGACATGGAAACCGAGGAACAGAGAGACCAAATATCTTGTACCAGGTCGCAGGCCTGGAACGTGAAGAAACCAGGATCTAACCTCAGGAAGGCTGTGCAAAGTGCGCACCCAGCAGTATTTAGGAAATAAACACATGAAAGAATGGACGGACGGTGTTCTTTAGACATTTGACATTTTATCAAGTCTTTGTGAGCAGAAGTGGTGTCATCTAATTGTCTTGGGTTCTCCTGGGCACCACTGTGATGGACAATAACAATTTCTTAAAATCTATGGGGATAGAAACTGAGCTCATAAAGCCCGTTTTATAGGTTGGTTATTGAGCAATCTGAATGAGATAGAGAGTAATAAATGCTTATAACAGAAACTCAATAAGTATTTGACGGTTACGAATAGTAACAATAACAGTCGCCATGCCACGTATTGATTTAGCTGTCTTGACTGTACAGAAGCTGTTTATTTCATGCATTATTCAATGCTTCTCTCTCACCATCAATATGAATGTGTAATTTAAATCAGTTAGCTTTGGCTGTGTAACAAACAGCCCTAAAACATCGTGGCTTGAAACAATAATGATTTACACACTTCAAGTGGGTAAACGTTACAGATTGTAATTTATATCTCAGTACAGGTGTTTGTGTAAGAAAACAGCAACAAAGAAATCTAGCTTTTTTGCTTAACATTTTTAGCTAAGGTTGGTTGTTTTTGTTTTGTTTGCCTGTTTATTTTTAAAGATAATATTTCATGGATCTCCAGGGCTCCCTGGGGCTTTTTCAGCGTACCTGGGAAATCACAGCTATTTTCATCATAATATTGAGATGTTAACTCATCCTTTTCAGTCTTATTCTCTCACTAGCATACAATGGAGTTTTCCAGAGGCTCCGGATCTGGAATAGTGCAACATACTGATGCAGAAGCAGATGGAGAACCCAGCGTCTCTTAGCTATGAATGAGATTTGCAAAAATGTAAAACAATGCCAGTTTTCTTACTACTTTTTTTCTTTTTGGTTTGTAAAATAGTTATTTTTGATTAAATATATTATTTATGTTAAAATGTAATGAGTTTATTTTCATTATTTAAGTGAATTAATGTTTTAAAAATCTCTATGCTTTAATTTCTGAAATGGTTAGTATTGATAAAAAATAACCCCTCAAAAAACAAAAGCTCTTTAGGGTCCTTAATAATTATTAAGAATCCTAGAGGCCCGGTGCATGAAAATTCATGCACTGGAGGGGGTATCCCTCAGCCCGGCCTGACCCCTCTCACAGCCCAGGAGCCCTCAGGGGCAAGAGGTGACCCAGCAATTAGGGGAAGGTGACACCCCGTCACGCCTTTGCTGCTGCCACTGCTGGCAGTGCAAGCCTTGACCGGCCCCGATTACCTGAGCCTCGGGTGGCCCTTGGTGGCTGGGCAGCCACTATCCGAGGTTTGCCTGTGCCTTGGGCCGGCGCTGGGTGGCTGGGGGACTGAAGGGACTGGGGGACTCTGGGGGCAGGTGTGTGGAGCAGCCAGGTCTGCCTGGGGGTGGACCTGGCCTTGCTGTGCACCTGCCGCCCTGGTGGGGCTGAGGGGACTGGGCACCACCATCTTGTGGCTGTGCGCAACACCATCTTCGAGGGCAAGGCAGTCAATTAGCATATTCCCTCCTATTGGCTGTGGGTAATGCCATCTTTGTGATGGCGGGAGGGTCAGTTAGCATATTCCCTCTTGATTAGATAGGATAAAAGGGCCCTGATACCAGAAAGTTTGAGAAATGCTTTTGTAGAGCCATGTAACAATGTGATCCAAAGACTTGAAGATGGGGCTTTTCTTTAATCCAGAATTTCCATTTTCACATAAATTTGTCCTAGGGCAGTGGTCGGCAAACTGCGGCTGGCAAGCCACATGTGGCTCAATAAATTGAAACAATGGAATAAAGTATATGCAGATAATAAAAAATAATAGTAAATAATAGTACTTCATTTTAACAAAAAATGTTCACAATCCAGTAAGTTGAAAAATAGGATACAATTCAGTGAGTAGGGGGTGACCCCATTTTTTAAAAAAGTCATTTATCTACATAGGCATAAAACAAAGAACATAGAACGTTAACAGTAGTATTATGTATTTTCAAAGTGTTCTATAAAAGCACGTATTGCTTTCTTAATTGAAAAGCTGGGGAAAATGTTATTAAAGATTAAAAAGCCATAATGATTCCTTTAGGCCACAGTTTTGTGAGTGGGCCTTCTGGACAAGGCCAATCTAAATAAACAGTTCTCAGATACACTCAGCCCATCTCTGCTGGGCCTGGGTCAGGCCTCGGCTGGGCTGACACGTGTTTGTGTGTGACCGCCAGTTAGTGCTGCCTATGGAAGCCAGCTAGCCATTGGCCGGGACGCGGGGTAACGTGTCTCTCAGCCAGCAGGCTGCTCTGGGCTCCTCCGCGCGATGGCTCATGTTTCCAAGATCAGCAAGAGTAGAAGGAGTAAAGGTGCCAGGCCTCGTGAAGTTTGGAAATCACAAATCACATGCCACTCTCATCATATTCCATTGGTCCGCACAAGACAGGGCCAGTCCAGGTTCAAAGGGAGGTGAACTTGACTCTACTTCTTACGCATGAGATTGCAGGGTATTGTGACACTTCCTGCATTTATGACACAGTAATACCGAGGGCCCATTTCTTGGACAATTATTTAGTATCCTCTGCTAGGAACTGTCGTTGCTCTCAGGGGGGGAGAGACACATACATCGCACCTGAATACCAAGCACAGGGTGGGTGCCCAGGGACTATCCGTGGACGGGCAGAGCGGGTACAGCCTCAGCTCCTCCTACAGACCACACGGAGAGGCTCCGCTATTATTCCCCGGCATGATATGCCACCTGGCATCAGCAAATCGTGCAGACGCCACTCACATGAAAGCGAAGACGGGTTTCTTCTAAGACGAACAAACAATTGCTGCCTTGTCAGGGGGTGTAGCCTGATCCAGGACAAGCAAGCTGCTGGCTGCTCCACTTTAGAGGGGAGAGAAGAAAGCGAGGATCGTGCATGTAGGACAAAATCATTACTCGGGGTTTAGACACAAGCATATGAAAAGAATACATTTCTTTGATGTTGTCACCGATACGGGCAGGGTATAGACCTTCTGGAAGATGGCCTTGCCGGGCTGAGCTCACTAACAAGCTTTCAGGAGAGGGGAGGTCTGTGAGGGGGAGGCTGGGGAAAGTGCACATGTTGGGGGGCAGGGAGAGCGGGAGGGAGGGAGAGAGGGAGGAAGAGAAGGAGCTTCAGATCTTTTCATCTCTAAGAGCAGAACACAGAATGCCTCCGAGGATGCTGCTCTCAGAAGATGTGGCTTTGCTTTGGGTTTTGTATTTATTTAAAAAACTAGTGGCCTAGTGAACGAAATCCGTGCACATTAAAAGGGGATTAATTAGAGGAAATCATTTAATATTGCTATTTGCCCTTTCTCTATAATAGAAGTGTCAGAGATGAAAGAAAATTAGTAAAATCTATATGAAAACCTTCCTCCTGTCAGAGTCTGGGGCTCACCATGGGACCCAGAGTCAAGTCCCCGCCCACCCACATGCGCCTCAAAATCGCATGAGACCCAGACCCGGCCGGCCCCCTCCATTGGGCTAGATCTAGACCCAGCCAGTCTCACCCTTGTCAAGCCCTGCTGGGCAGGGGGTGTAGCCTCAGATCCCCTGGCCTGGCACCAGGACAGGAGGACCTGGCCTGAGATCCCCTGTCAAGCCCTGCTGGGTGGGGGGCATGGCCTGAGGTCCCCCATCAAGCCCCGCCAGGCGGCGGGGTTGGGGCGCAGCCTCAGGTCCCCAGCCCAACACTGGCAGGGGGCACAGCCTCAGGTCCCCTGTCAAGCCCCACTGGGCGGGGGCACAGCCTGAGTGCCCGACCCAGCACTGGGGGTGCACCTTGAGGTCCCCTGGCAAGCCCCACCAGGTTGGGGGTGCAGCCTAAGGTCCCCTGGCCTGGCACTGGGGTTGGGGGGAACAGCCTGAGGTCCCCTAGCCCAGTACCAGGATGGGAAGTGCACCTTGAGGTCCCCTGCCAAGCCCTGCCAGGTGGTGGGGGGGGGGGCGCAGCCTGAGGTCCCCTGTCAAGCCCCACGGGGCAGGGGAGGGCGTAGCCTCAGGTGCCTGCTAATTGCTCATTAAGGCTCCTTAAGGGAACTTGGCCTCAGCTGTGGGTGCAGCCATCTTTGTGACGGAGTGGTGATCAATTAGCATATCCCCTCTTTATTAGATAGGATTGGCGACTTCTCCAGGGAGAAGGTGCTGTTCCTGAGTCTGCTGGCTGCACCCACCTGTCTGCCTTGTGCCTTTGGAGGTGGCCCCTTGTGGCAGCAGGACCTCAAAAGCATGGTCACAGTCTGTGGCCCCCAGAAGCCAGACTCTCCCTTGCTCACAGGATACAGAGAGATGCCCAGGGGCGACCCCATTCTGTCCTGGCCTCTGTGGCCAACAGGGTGCAGAGCGTGTTGAGCTTCTCACGAAGTGAGAAGTGTTGAACTTCGTCCTCAGTAAGTTTACAAAGCACTGCTCTTCTGGGCCTAGTGGAAGCGCAGTGGGGTGCGGTAGCTTGCCCGTGGTTTCACTCATTCACTCAGAATGAACGCTTACTCTCCGGCAGGCACTGGCTAGGACAAGGGGATATGTCAGTGAGCAAAACAGACAGAGACCCCACCCTCGTGAACTTATATTCTACTAGAGGCCCTATGCACGAAATTCATGCAAGAGTAGGCCTTCCCAGCCCCAGCTGCCTTGGCTCACATAGCCCCAGCTTCGTCTGGAAGGTTGTCTGGAAGGATGTCTGGACGGTCATTCCGCTGTTCGGCCATTCGGTCGATTTGCATATTATGCTTTGATTATTATCGATTGTGCAGGGAGACACACAACATAGAAAATTAGAAAGCAAAGTGCGTGGGGTGCCAGGAGGTGGAGGAAGCGCGGTGAGGGGGAAGAGGTACCTGGTGTCTGGGCTGCAGATGCAGTTGCCAATGGGCCAGTAGGAGAAGGCAGGCCAGGCGCTGAGGGAAGGTTTCGGAGGTGAGAGGGGAGGGTAAGCCAGGCAGATGTTGGTGGGAAGGAAGGGAGTTTCAGGGAGAGGAAGCAGCTGGAGCAAAAGGCCTGGGGCAGGGAGGCAGAGGAGGAACAGGAGGGGAAGGAGTAGGAGATGAGGTCAGGAGGTCATGGCTGAAGACTAGCTCTGACCTTGTCTTTGCCTCCAGGTGGAGGCATCTAGACCCTGTCGTGTGCTTGGGGACAGCCTGGGATGCCAAGCCCTGAGCTCCTAGGCCACCAGGACCCGGAGTGAGATGAGAGCCGTGGGAGCTCAGAGCAGAGGAGTGGCAAGCTCCAGGTTTAGCAGGTCCCCGGCTGCTGGGTGGGGAAGAGCAGGAAATGAGACCAGGGAAGCAGGAGGCTTGGCAGTGACTCAGGCAGGAGATGCAGGCAGCTCAGACAGGGCCCTTGGTTTCCTCGGGGCAGGACTGTGTACGGCTCTGTGCTGAGGGTGCGGATGGAGGGCGTGCTCGGGATTTGAGGCCAGAGAGGCAAGTCTGCAATAGTCATCCAGGTGGGTGGGGACTGACCAGGCTCAGGAAACTTTGTCCGACGGCCGGCTGTGCTGAGGGCCAGTGGCGGCTCCTGGGTATGGATGTGAGGTGAGATGAACCAGGGTCCGAGTTCTGCCAGGCGAGGGTGGTGAAGTGAGAGGCAACAGGGAAGCAGCAGCGTGTGGGCCCAAGGGAGGGAGTCCAGGCCGGGACCGTGGGATCTAAACTGCGAAGATGGGGGAGTTCCCGGCAGAGCTGACGCGAGCAACCAGGGCTCCTGACTTCTTTGCAGGAGACCAGGTCAGGCACCTCACTGAGGTCTAGGCCAGTAAGACCGTCCGGCACCCCTTGCCGTCCAAGAGGGACGGGAAGTCTCCTGTGCCCGCTGGCTTGTGCCAGGCCCTGTCCAAGCATCTGGCGCAACATGCCGTTGGCATTTAGCAAAGGGGTGCCGTGGGCTGTCCTAACCCCAACAAAGAGCCGGGCACACGGCAGCTGTGCAATAATGTCATCGGCGTTTGCAGAATGAATAATGAATGACCTGACTTCTGGCCTTGAAGTGTCACAGCTCACGCCGGTGCTTTCCAACCTCTTGCCTCAGGAGCAGTTCTGAATATAAAACTTTAAGAAGACTCCCTACTTGAAGGGACAAAATGTAGTCTCCTTCACACTAAATAAGTGAGCCATGTTTGCCAGGTAACCCCAGTGCCACACAGTGTCTCAGTGTCACTGAAAGGCCTCACAGTTACTGCACCTTTCATTTCTGTCACCCTCGGTGCGAGGACACAAGTCACCCCCTTCTCTCGCACGCTGCCAAGTGCACGCTTTCTTAGGGGTCGGGTTCTAAAGTGACCACGTAAGGAGAAAACACGGTTTAAGCAAAAAATTATCCTAGAAAATAATTGACCGTCCTCAGTAAGTGCAAAATTCCCGCCCACCTCTGCCCCGATAGACACGTAATGTACACAAGGAAAAATTATTCTGCAGAATAGCAGTGACAGTATTTTTGATAGAATGAAAGGACAAACAGTTAGTACTCACTTAATACTCGAATCAGAATGTGTACCAGGCAAAGTTCTCACTGGCAAAGTCACCATTCATTGTCCCCGGCCGTGGGTCAACCCAGGGCACGCCCTCTTTGGCAGGAGGTACATACCGCTTGCCCACAGCAGTGACCCGGACCCACTCACCTCAACTCCTTGCTCCATCGGGCGGAGGTGATGGAGAGGGATGGAGCCCGGATCCCAGGTCACCAGAGGGAAGCTCTTCAGGTCCCATGAATCCAAAGCAATTGCTTGACCTAAAATTCTGGAGCCACAAACCCTGAGGTTCAACAGAGACTAACTACAAAGTAAAGGGGGAGCAGAGCCCCCGTTCCCAGGTCCCCTGGAATGTCCATGACCTAAAGCAGAGGTTCCCCACTGCTGACCCCGGACCCCAAAGGGACCATGACTGCTGGTCAGGTCAGAGTCCACGTGGAGAGGCAGCTCCGCCCACGGGCAATACCGTGTCTCATGGGCATGGAGATGGCTGTTTCCAAACTTGTGTGAATGCTGTTCCGGTAAGTCAACCACGGACGTCTTGCGAAGTGCGGCAGAATTCCTAGTCACTTTTGGTGGGTTTGTACCTTCTCCGTCAGCAGCTACTTCCCATGCACCCGCTAGGACAGGGGCTCCGAGAAAAGATTGCCTGCACGGTCCCGGCCAGGAAGCTCTGGTCCAAAAGCTGCCGAACAGAGTCCTTCCCAGGCCTCTCCGCTCTCCTCCTCCACCGAGACCTCCAGGCCACAGTCCTTTCAGAGCCTGTGCTTCCAAACAGAGCTGGGCAGACCGGGGAGCTGACGGAGTCAGGGACATGTGGGAATCTTGTTATCCAAGCTGCCAACTCGCTGAGTCCCACCGTCTGCCGTGCAGGGGCCCAGGGAAGGGAGGAAAGTGTCCCTCCTGGTCCTGTGGTGTCCCCATGCCCAGAAAGGGAACCCGAGGCGGACCACACCCCAGCCTTCCTCAGCCTCCAGAGTCTCAGCATCAGCTTCCCTACCTCGCAGGCTGGGCCCCGAATGGGAACTGGCAAGGGATTGATTAGGAACATCTGACACAGCACGGCACCGTGTGGCTAAACTGCAGCCACCTGCTCTGACCTCCCTCCTGCTCCCGGGTCCCGCCCCGCAGTCCTGTCTCAGGCCCCCCAGCGGGTCAGAAAAACACCGTTTCTACAGAAGGATCAGGAGTGAGGCCATGAAATAAAATTGGAAGGACAGTTGCACTTGAGGACTTTGCTGAAAATTTTACTTGGAAATGTATACTATTTGTACACCTAAAACGGCTCTAAAAAAATACAGCCTATCAATGAAAAAAATAAAACATTTTAAAATGCAAAAAAAAATTATATCAGGTAATGATCTTTTCTTTCCTTGGACTACTACATCATAATGCAGAAAACTTCCTAAAAAGCACTCAAAGGAGCCGACCTGTCACTCAAATCTGTTTTAAAGCAGCTTTCGATAAACCAGACAGTCACATGAAAGGAGGAGGTCACACGTAATGGGTGACACTTGCCTCCCCAGGTGCAGAGACAGCGCGAGCCCGGAGACCTACTGTCTGGGGCAGGCGCCCCACACCTTGTGTGAACTTGCTCTAACCTCCTGGGGCCTGTGTGGGGGTGGGAGTTGGGTTTGTGGTCACCAGGGCCATTTCCAATGTGGTCATCAAGATTCCAGGCCTGGACCAGCAAACGCACTAGGGCAGCCAGGGCCTGGATGCAGACAACGTCCGATCTCCCGTCGGAAAACTGTTCTCTCCGTGTCGCTCCCTCCTCCGGACTAAGGCCAGCCCCAGCTCTGCTCCTGTCTCTGACGTCCACGTCCCACCTTTAGCTGAGCAAGGCCTGCAGCCCAGAACCCTCAGGCGGCAGCGGCAACTAGCGGGAAGTCGAGGACATGATGCCGTGTTCCATAGATTCTCTTGAGGATAATTTTCTACTTCTTTTGTGCATGACTTTGGACTTCCATTCACTGCATGCAGCTGCAAAGGTTTTAAGGGAAATGTATTTAAGTAAACAAGTAAGTTGGTCTATAGAAAAAAAGTGAATATCAATGTTACCAGTGGTACCGAGATGTGGCAGGAAACGTGGCATGCGTGCATGCACACACAGATATATGTGAAGTTTGGAGGGTTTTATTCATTAATGAGGGGTCATTCTTTTCTCTGGTACCTGTGGATGGTGGGTGCAGAGTTCTCCCGGCTGCAGGCTCCATTTATGCAGTTGCTGGATCTGGCCACTAGATGGGGCGTCTCCCTTTGTGTCTGAGCAGGCAGCCTTGCCAATGGCTCTGCACCACGTTTCTTGCTCAGAGTTATGCCACCATTTTCTGAATGTAATCCAAAGCGTTATTATTAATAGATCCCACAAATGTCTCCCACCATTCAGGGCTCAACACAAATGGCACCTCCTCAGAGAGGCTGCCCCCATTCCCTCCCGCCTTCTCGTTGTCCTTGCACCTGAGCCTATCTTAGGTGCGTGCGAAGTAGGTTATTGAGTTCCATCCCCAGCCCCGCCCCCTGAAAGGTAAATTCTTCAATGGCAGGGCCTCTGGTTAGAACACCCTCTGGCACGCAGTCGGTACGCAATAAATATCATTCAATGGCCGAGTGACCCTCCGGTAAAAAACTTGGTTGAGCCCTGGCCAGTGTGGCTCAGTTGGTTGGGTGTCGACCCGTGAACCAAAAGGTTGCTGGTTTGATTCTCCGTCAGGGCACATGCCCGAATTGCAGGTTCGGTCCGCAGTAGTGGGCGTGCAGGAGGCAGCTGACTGATGTTCTGTACTCACATCAATGTTTCTTTCTCTCCCTCTCTTTCTCAAAATCAATGAAAAAAACTTAAAAAAGTAGTTGAAGGTGGCAGGCGATCCTGGAAGGATGACAGGTGTTAGAGTCCAATAAACCTGACCTCCAGTGTCAGGCTCCACCAGCTGCTGGCCAGTGGTTGCAGGTAAGCAATTTGGATTCCCCGAGAGACCACCTTCTCGGGCACACGATGGAGGAAATGGCCACTCCTGGGACCGGATGTTCTGAAGATCAGGTGGGAGACAACTTACGTCCAGCGACGGGTCCAGAACCTGGCACCTAACAAACGTGAGTGGATCCCCACCTTTTCCTGGGGATAATTCAGCATGAACACAAACCTCACCTTTTTCTCTGCTGTGTTCTCTGCAGTGTGTTCGGAAACAGATGATGCACTTAGAACACCTGGCAGAGAAGAGCAGACAGAGGCCCTTGGGAATGGGGTCTGTGCAGCTTGAGCAGAAGTTTTGACTTGACATTTTAATGGAAAATGGTTCTGTAAAACGCTGTTTCTTTTCTCTCCCAAAATACCAAGTAATGTGTGCAGTCAGTATAATCTGGATCCCCAACCCTAACCTCCATCTCTGATGTCCCTCCTGCCTCCTGCTTGCTGTCCTGGGCTCCTCTCGGGTCCTCAAACCCACCGCAAGCCTTTGCACAGCTGGTCCGGGCCTGCAAACAATGGCTCTGATTCATCAGGTGGGCTTAAGTGCCACCTCCTCTGGGAGGCCTTCCCTGATCACACACCCTCCTGGACCAGCTGTGTCCTTTAGGCCTTGCTGTTCAAACGTGTATTTTATTTCCTCCACATCTAACTTTCCCATGATTTGTTGAGTGGGAACTTGTTAGGGGCTAATATCTGAAAGTTAAAGCGGTTTAGTGTTTAGCCACAGTCAGAGGATCCACAGCACCAAGCCCGGTGCATCAGAAGAGCGGCATGGATATGCTCTGCCAGAACCTGCCAGAACCTGCATCTGTGTGCCAGGCGTTTCCATGCCAACCAGCTGGGGCCTGGCGAGGAGCACTTGCTTCCTGAAATGACCCCCTCCCCCTCCCCCCGAGTTAATTACAGATGTGCCTCTATGAAGGCAGGGAACTTGCTTTAGAGTTGTAGTTTGTGAAATACAGCTGGATCCTGGCTGTTGAGAAATTCATTCTCAATGACAGAAAGACCATAGGAAGTGAGTGGTGCATTCTCAGATCCAAGGTTGGGAGCCAAAAAATGGGACAGCCTGGGGCACTCACCCTCCTCTCCGGCTCCTGTCTTGCCGCCTCAGACCGGGGCTCACCCCCTCGTGGTGTCTGTCTGCTCGCCCTCTCCTCCTCCCTCTGTCACAGCCTCCCCTGCCCTCGTCATCTCGGAGTCCATCAGGGCGGGTGAAAGCTGCTGGAGGTCACTGCGAGATTCTGCACACTGCTTTCCTCCTTGGCTGGAGATAGTGGCATTTCAGAACATTCTGCAATGCTCTGTGGCCAAAGAAGTGTCTCCCTAATGTTTGCAGCTTAATTATCCGCCTCCTGATTGCAGCGTCCTCCCAGCGCGACAAAGCTGCCTGCCTGCAGAAGCTCGGCATCCAGGGGGTGTGTGTGTGTGTGTGTGTGTGTGTTTGTGTCCCAGCTGTCTTTTTCCTTTTTTCCTGGTAAAAATTTCCTGTCTGTTCAGGTAAATGCATTTGAATGGTGGTGGGCTTTGGGTCTTCTTCTTTTAAAGACACTAATGTAATCACCTCTGAATTGCTATCTCAACAGATTCCCCAGTGGTGGCTCCCCCGAGCCTGAACCACAGGCCAGGAGTCCTTCCCGTCACCTCCCACTGTCCCCCGGAGGGCACCAGGAACCGACGCAGGGGTCGTCCGTGCTCAGAGTGGATAGAGGCACGCGGCCTTTGGCCTGGGCGTGCCATGGAAATATTACCGGGATCCTGAGGGCGCCACTTACCGAGAAAGTGTGGGAACCTCTAATTTAGAAAAAGATTCTTTGTTCTGGATTTGCAACTTTTCTGTACGTTTCAGATTGTTTCACAATAAGACACGAAACCCTGAGGTCGACTCGTCCTCCCTCGGGCTCCGTGTGGACGGGGTGTCCCCTGCCTCCAAGGGCGGTGACACGCGGCCCGGAGCGGGGCTCGCGGTGGGCAAGTCGGCTCCGAGGCTGCTGTCACCGGCATTCCCACAAGCAGGCGTGGGTCATTCAGAAGAAATATCCAAACCACGAAAGGAACCTTGCTTCATCCTATCCCAAGGCATGGAAGAGGAAAACAAGACATTGGCCACAAGAGGGCAGCATTGTTGGCTTTTTTTCCTGATAAAACTGGGGCAGCCTTTGAAACGCGAAGGAAATCAAGCTGCTATGTGGGTGCACGTTCTAGGTGGGATGGACGAGGGCGGAATTTGATAAAGAGAGGATGTGAATTCACCCCCAGCCCTGCTTCCAGGTACTGGCTGGTGAGGATTGGCTTAAGGGCTGCCGGCCCGGAAAGCACCTTCCCTAACAGGTTCAGGGAATTTTCTTAACAGACAGACACACGCACGACGCCCACATCAAGGACAGGGCTGGCCTCCAGCTTGAGGTCCTGGAGTTTTGATCGATTCTGCCAATCACACTGAAAAGAGACATTTCAATCAAAGCGTGTACAGAGACCGGTGACCAGGAGGAGGAAATGGCCTAGAAATACAGCGCCCACAGACTGGGAAAGTGGGGGGGGGGGGGGGGGGGGAGAGGGGGCTTGGTTCCCTGGAAAAGAGGTGGCCCATCCGTGGGGACCCAGAATGACACTCCGATGTGAGGCTGTGAAGCAGGGCTTGTGTGGGGTGGTTCCTAAGGGCAGAGCAAAACCACCGGGCCGAAGGGACTGGACACGGAAACAGAGCCGCCTGCAGCTCAGAGCACCTGCTATGAGCGGTCCCACTCCAGAGCCACCCGGGCGGGGGGTGGGGGTAGGGTGTGTGTCTCCACATGAGGTTGGAGACACAGAGCACAGGTGTCTGCACAGGGAGCCATCTGCCTGGCATGTGAACTCGGTGTCAGGCTGAGCTGCTCTCAGTGAAATGGGGCAGAGGCAGGGAGCTCCCCACCTTAGTCCGTTGGTGAGGGGGACCCTAATCGGCCACTTGAGTCCCTTGCCCACTCCTTGGCCTGTGGGGAGCCGGCTGCCAGGCAGGGGATGTGTTGTACGGCACGTTCCGAGGCGGCCTGCAAATCCAGTGGGCTGGGCTCACCCACAAGCACCCCCGGAAGAGGCCAGCAGCAAATACATCATCACAGCGATGCCCCGTGGCAGGCTGGGCTCCCAGGAAGCGCCATGAAAAGGAGCTGGGGTGCCCGCAGGAGGTGGGAGAGGGTCCTTGAGACCGCCCAGCACTGGGCAGAGGCAGAGCCCAGCTTCGGGCAGGCTCCACCCCTAGGGGGCGCTGGAGGCAGACCGGCCCTCCAGAGACTGAATTGTTGTAAAAGCCAGGCCTTTACATTCCCCAATGGACAGTCATTGGATGTCCACTGCCCGGGGAAGGGCATGGCCATGGTCACGTGGCCCCGGCCGCTGAGGCAAGTCCCCAAGCAAAGGAGTTGATGGCTGAGGGTCTGTGCACAGCCCTCCCAGCAACAGGGACCGCAAGTCCTCCATTCAAGAGGGACCCTGAAGGTGCTCACAGGGTCCACCACCATTCTCCCCCTCCCCTCCCCCTCTCACTCCCCTCTTCATCATCCTCCTCCTCCTTCTCCTCCTCCTCCTCCTCCTTCTCCTCACCACAGCTCTGTTCACCTGTGAGCTTCTGAAGGCCAAAGGGACAAGACCTGGGACTGACCACTGCTGTCTTCATCCCCAGCTCCAGTCCACAGCTTGGTTCTTGGGAAGGCCCTCAATGGCCACGTGCCCGCCGGACGCATGGCCACCTTGTATACACAGCCTTTGTATGATGTGTTGTTTATAACACAGACGTCATGAATGCAGGGGATTACTCACACCTGATGGATGAGCTGGCGGTCAGAGTGGTGAAGCCACTTGTCGGGTCAGAGCGAGGAGCAGGCTGCTGCCTGGCGACCAGATCGGTGCTTGGGCCACCCTGTCCTGAGCCTCTGGCCTCCCTGCCATGACTGGGGGTCCTCACCCCCTTGCCAGGAAGGCAGCCTTCTGCTTGAGCCTCCGCCTTCCCCCATCCCACCTGCTCTGTTCTCCGGCGAGAGATCATGGCCCCGGGCTGAACGGAAGCAGTGGCCAGGCCACGAGCAGGGAGACACGCAGCTCACTTGGGACAGAGCCAACTCTAAAAGCCACGGGGCCGTGGGCGGCTCTTCGGCCTGAACTGCCTGTAGAGAGGTGGACGAGGAGGCTGGGGACATATTGGTCAGAGGAATATTTGGAGTAGCAAGGCAAAGGGCAAAGGGCATAGGTTTTGGAGTTGTTCAAACCCAGGCTTTCCTATCTACAAGCCCAGTGACCCTTAGGCAAGCTCCACGACCTCTCTTGGACTCAGTTTGCTCATCTGTCCAGTGGGAATAACAGCACTTCCTTCACTAGATTGTTCTGGGGATTACATGGAGTCCCATATGCCTGGCACGTTAGGAAAGTTCGGCTCCCACCCTTGTCTTCTTTCCCAAGGAAACAAAGGGGTTCTGGGGGCTGGCGTGGGGTCTCTTTCCTGTGCAACATCCTGGGGAGAGGGAAGGAGGAAGAACCACAGGAGCTGGAGCAGCGGCAGCCCTGGGTTAGGGGCACAAAGACGCGCTGAAAGCCCAGCTTGAGCTACTGATGGGAGTAATGATGGCTGCTATTTTTGCACACTCGTCTAATAACGTTAATTTGGTGACAGCCTGGTATTATAACATCCTCTCCCACACAGTGGCGGCTCTACTTCCCTATTCACCCAATCTATTTGCATTTTTCTTGTGGGTTTTGGGGCTCGGGAGTTGGTGACTCACAGCTGAAGGGGGCCTCCTGCAAAGGCCCCTCTCCATTGGGGGTGGTGGTGGGGAGCGGCGTGTGCTCCTGGCAATGCGGCCTTGGACGGGGAACGTGAAACTCGTCCAGCCTCCCTGGGAATGGCCTTCTAGCCTTGCTCTGGGCCTCTCCACAAGATGCAAAGAACCGGCTGTTCCTGAGCCATTGGACCAGGGCAGACCTCACAGAGGAGAAACTCATGTGACGTGGTTGTTTCACGGCCTTGGAGCCAAGGAAAGTGCAAGGGCCAGAGAGAAGGATCACACGAATACTCATGCCTTGGAGATCTGTGTCGAACACGAAGCTAAGAACAAAGGGTGGCTTCTGAGTCAGGGCTGGCAACATGTGACTGGGCCCGTAACACGCATTGGAGACTGGGCAGGTCCATGCAATGGGGCATATGCAGTTGTGAACAGAGCGATGGATGAACCAGGGTCAGAAACCAGAGAGCGGGTGAGGGAGGTTCATCTGCACAGCCGCGTTCCAGCTCCTCAAAGAGTGAAGGGCAATATTAGGACGTCACCATTTTGCAACCACCAATGGCTAAGGGGCCTAGGCCATGACCGCCAATGGCCACGCACCTCACAGTGGGAAGACAGCCGGACGTTGCCTGCCTCCTAACTTCAGATGGTAACATTCAGGAATGATTGTTCATATTTGAAGTGTGTTCTCATTGGCACGGTGGTGTTTAAGAAGTCCTAGTTTTTGCAGATACACAGTAAAATATTTACAGAAGACATGATGTGGTGTTTGGGATTTGCTTCTGAACCATCGGGGAATGAACATGCGTTAATCCTAGTTGAAAGTGGGTGACGGGTGCAGGGGAGTTCCGTGGGGGCGGGGACACGGGGGCACCCATGCCTTGCCTGTGGGAGTGAAACCTGAAGCCTGCCTTCGGAGAAGCAGCGAGCCGTGTTTGACCGAATAGAGTGCTCACATCCTGTGATGCCGGCATTCTCTCCTCGGTAGAGCCCTCGGGAATGGTCCCCCGGTCTGAAAGGAGAGACAGAAGCAGTATTTTAGCATCGCCCTTTGTGAGCGGTGGGGACTTGGAGGCAACCTGCCCCAAGAGATGTGCAGGAGGAATCGTGGTCAGATCTGGGACATGAGCTCACAACTCTGGCGTCTCGATCCCGTGCCCCTGGTGTCTGTCACTGGGATTTTCACCGGGATTTAGGCAAAAGGCAGTGGATGTCCACCTTGGTGTCCTAGGCAGTGATTACCAGGTGTACCGGTTAATAATGCGGAGTTTGTCATCAAAGAAAACACGGTAATTTCAAGAGAAACGTCAAAAGTGCTTTATTCAAAGTAATGTCCATCGCTAGCTACACATTCCCCCATCTTTCAGGTAATTTGTGGATACCGTCCCAACAGAACTTTTCTTGTTTTGAGGCAGACCATTCAGAGACCCAATTTTCCACTTCTTATGTTTTGAAGTGCTGCTCAGAAAGTGCGTGTGCCATCGATCAGAACGAGTGGTAATCTGAAGGAGCAAGGCCTGGTGAATATGGTGGGTGGGTTAGTATTTCCCAGCAAGATCTTTTATCATGTCTTTAGCTGGTTTTGAAGTGGGTGATGGTGCGTCATCATGAAGCAAAATTACTTTGCCGTGTCTTCTGGCACATTCTGGTCATTTCATGATCAAAGCGTGGTTCAAATTGACCTGGACGTTCTTTGTCTTTCACATTGAAATCATCACTTTTAAAGCATTTAAACCAGTGTTCACAAGTATCTTGAGATGGAGCAGGTTCACCATAAGCTTCCTGAAGTATACGATAACTTTCAACAGCACTTTTCTTTCAAGTAATGAATTAAAACTTCCTGCAAATGCTCTTTTTTTGGCACAAAATAAGACATTTTTAAGCGTAAAAATATCTATGATGTTAACACCTTTAGAAAATTTAACATATGAAGTTTTGAAGCTTGCTGTCAATACAACAAAATAGCATACCTATCAAATCGCATATATATCAACATATGTGTAACTCCATCTATTGGAAAAATCTGCATTATTAACCGGTACACCTGGTAGGACTCATCACCTGGCCCTGCCCCCTGTTCAGCTGCCCACTTCTGGCCAATCACTTGGCCCCACCCTCTGTTCACGTGCCCACTTCCTGCTGCTCAGGTGGCCCTGCACCTTTGTCAGGCAAGATCACATGGCCTTGCCCCCTTTGGGAGCTGGTGAGCTGGGCTGAATTGAGGGGGAGGTGGGCTGAGGGTAGGGACCTCTGCTCCCCCTCTCTGAGCCTCAGTTTTGGCATCTAGAATATGGGCATAACAACCCAGTGGCTGGCTCCTGTCAACCCGGGTGCTCCAGGAGGCGGAGGCCCAGGCTGGACTCATTGGTGGGAAGGCCTGGGAGGTAAGGGTGGGGATGTGGGATACCCTGCATCAACCCATAGCTGAGGGCTCGGCAAGGTGGCGAGGAGTCCCTGAGCCACGAAGCCTGCACTTCCTACCAAGCAGCCTGCCCTGGCGTGCCCGCTGCACTGTCACTGCCGAGGAGCCCCCAGAGCGGCGGGAGACAGGGCTGAGGCACAGACACAGGGATGAATCTCCCGGTGAGCCCCTGCACTGAGAGGTCTAGGGGCTCAGCTGTTCCCAGACTTGGTCAAAGCCCCAAAAGGAGGAGCAAGGTAAGGTCTCTTTCCTGAAGCTGCTGCTCGGATGACTACAGACGGCCTGAGATAAACAGGAACGTGTGCGCTCCCCGTTCTGGGGCCAGAATGTGAAATCAGGTGTCTGGGGTTGTGGTCCCTCGAAGGGCTTCAGGGGAGGGTCCTTCCTGCCTCTTCACTTTCTGGGGGCTCCTGGCCACATCCCTTCAATCTTCACGTGGCCCCTCTTGCGTCCTCCTGTCTTCCCGAGACTTCTCCCAGGTGTACCGGTTAAGAATGTGGATTTTTTTCAATAGACAGAGTAATAAGTGATAGCAATAACCAAACCAAAATAACATGTTAGCATGAATTTAATTATTATTCATAGGCTAGCAGGGCAAATGTTTAAAGACACTGTGACCATTTCCCCCATCTTTTCCTTCTTCCAAGATCCAGGAAAAACGTCCCCCGTTGTGCTTCTAGGGACTCACTGAGGAGTAATATGGAGTGTCTTCCCACAGGGACAGGTTGGAAGAGGTCAAGGGAGAGAGTGAACCCTGGGGACAGTCCCCATGCCACTTGGGAAAGAAGTGAGGCAGGAAGTGCAATTGGTGGGTTCCCGGCATGATGGAGACCAGGGTCCCTTGCAGAGCCCAAGAGGGGTGTAGAGCGGGTCTTCTGAGGACAGTGGCCACCAGGAGTCGGGGTCCTGCCTCTGCCGGGACCCCAGGACCTACACTGCGCTGGGCTGTGGATTTCCAGGCATCTGCTAACCTATACCCTTCACTCCCCAGGGGACTTCTGGGCAGCCCTCGGGGACATTGAATTTCCCACTGAGCATGGCTCCAAGTTAGAGTAATATGATTTAGAAGAACAAGGTGATACGTGTCGCATGTCGGTGTGGTGAAGGAGAAGCCATCCACACCCCACATTTCTCTCTGCACCTCCCGCAGCGGCAGCTGGCACACACAGGCTGCCCCAGGAGGCAGTGTGTGGAACAAACACAAATAGCCCTTTCCCCGCCCCAGCCGACGGGCTTCGGCGTAGGGGTCTCACGCTCCCAGACCCACCCGTGTCTCTCTTCATCTGGCGGTTCACCTGTATCCTTTATTGTACCTTTTATCATATAAAGTGGTGAGTGTGTGTGTTTCCCTGAGTTCCGTGAGCTCTTCTGGCAAATGATTGGACCCGAGGAGGCGAGTTGAACAGGGGTAGAGAGTGATCGGGGGGGGGGGGGGGGGGAAGGGGGCCTTCTCCTGGTGACCGGCGTCTTAAGTGGGGGGCAGTGTGGTGGGACTGAGCCCTTCAGCTGTGGCATCTCCATGAACTCTGGTTAGTGTTAGAATTGAATGGTCGGACACCCAGCTGCTGTCACCAAGAACTGAGCATCGTGAGCAGAGATGTGACACACAGTCAGGATTAGCACGCAGAAAGCTTTCAGGGGGAACGCCGCCTCACCATCCGTCCCCGTTACTGACACCTTTTCCTCCCCACCCGTCTTTGCATGGAAACCTAGACGACGTCTCCGATTGTGGAAGTGGGTGCTCTGGCCATGCTGGGCGTTAGAAATGAAGATGCCAACCGCGTTGAAACAGGACTGCCAGAACATTGCCACGAGCAAGCCCCTACAGCTCCGTAGGTCTCAGTGTACAGGATCAGGAGGGTTCGATGAGACAGTGCTTGCAAAGAACCTACTATGTGCCAACCACTGTGATAGGGCTTTCCATGTGTGCTGACGATGGTAACGCCTGGTGATGTCTTGATGCACGATGGCAAACCCATTTCCCCCAAGCCCGGGGCTGGCCTTGTAGGACAGGCCATCCAGCCTGATCATCCAGGAGACCGGGAATTGCTTCGGGTTTAATATATGCTACTCACCCGGAGCCTTTTGTGGGGCTTGTTTAATTTAGGCTCTTTACCATTTTATTAATAAAAGTGACTTAATCAGAAAAGGACTTGACACTTTGCATTCATACTCCCCACCCCCACAGATTCCAGTGTTTTCATTCAGATTTTATTGTATCTGAGATGGGGTAGGAGGTGGACGTGTGGATGTGGGTGGATTTAGTATTACAATGGACCCAAAAGCGGTCTGCAGAGAAGCCTGTAATACATGGTCTCTTTATTGCCTGATCAGAAACCTCCAGAGCCCTCAAGCCCTGTTCTTTTTATGATCTCTGAGTATGACATGAATTATTCAAAGCCCGGTGGTGAAGATTGGTTTAAACTCTGCAGCTGGAACCCTGAGATGGCAAGGTCACTTCTGAACATCCGTCAAGCCTGCTCAGGGCCAGAAGCCCATCCCTGGGCCCCGACTGTGGGGCGGAGCGCACGCGGACTCCAGAAAGCTGGCGCTGCTGTCCCCTTCCTCACGGGCAGGCTCTTGCTGCATCCCAATGAAGACCAGCTTATCAGGGGAAGGGCCCAGAGCAGAGAGGCTGGGCGTGAGCCCACGGACTTGACAACTTGCCCGAGGCACAGCCTTGGTCAAAGGAGGCAGAGCCTGTGAGGGCTGGGAGGTAGCAAGGAGGATGCCTGGGTCTGATGCACCCTTGAGTGCCCACCCAGCACGCTTTCCCCTGCTTTTCTTGCATTTTTGTTTGGGAAGCCACTAGACTTCCAACGAGACGCCTGAGCAGGGGCTTTAGCCCAGTCCCAAGGGACAGACCCTGGTAGATCTCAGCCAGTGGTTCTCACCCTGGTAGCACCTGAGGGCCACGTTGGGAGCTTGAAACAATTCACGTGTCTGGAACCCAGTCCCTAGAGCCAAGAGTATGGCACAACCATGACAACACCTGCCAGCTCGTTAGAGAAACACTCTTAGGCCCCACCTGAGAACAAAACCAGGATCTGGGCTGGGAGCACAGCTGAGCGAAGCCCGTCTGACCTTTTACCCAAATTCCATACTCTTTGGGTTGTTGTCCAGGTGCTTCAGGCAAGAGGAAGGAGTGGGGGCTGGGGGAGGTGGGGGAAGGGGGGAGGAGTCCATCACTTGGACTTGGTTGGGTTTTGCCTGCAAAGCCAACAGCTTTTAGAGTTGGACACAGAATCCGGAGACAGTTTTATCCAGCCCCCTCATTATACAGATGAAAAGGTTAGGTCTCCAGGTCCTGGAGGGGCTACAACCGGGCTGTGGCGCACCACCCTCTACCCTCTGGGGACTGTCAGGCCTGCAGGTGGTGGCTGCTGAGCCTCACCGCGGTGGCTGAGCCCATACTCGAAGCCCAGGCTGGGTCCCGGCCTGTCTGGGCCTGAGCATGCGTGGCTGGGCTGACTCCCCTCCGCCCCACACTCTACACCATCCCTGCAACAGGCAGAATCCACTGTTCACCCACTCAGGACGTGGAGTGTTGGTGTTCCACAGGCTAATTAACATCCTAAGGGTCGTATTAGTGTGTGAGAGGGCGTCAGCTGAGGGTGGGATAAGAGTCCAGGCTAGGCCCTAAATGGTTTGGCTCAGTGGATAATAGAGTGTTGGCCTGTGGACTGAAAGGTCCCAGGTTCGATTCCAGTCACGGACATGTACCTTGGTTGCGGGCACATCCCCAGTAGGAGGTGTGCAGGAGGCAGCTGATCAATGTTTCTCTCTCATCGATGTTTCTGACTCTCTGTCCCTCTCCCTTCCTCTCTATAAAAAATCAATAAAGTATATATATATTTTTTAAAAAGTCAAGACCGGGAGAGTTGCAAATGGGCTCTGTGTACTCATGGAGCAGATGGCCGCTAGAGGGGCAGCTGGTGAGGCACAGGGCCCTGGGTGTGCGTGTACCGACCCTGCAGTTCTTAAGGTGGAAGGCCATTGCCCCTGCCCTCCTCTGTCCTTTATCCACTTGTGGTGGTGAATTTTACGTGTCATCTCGGCCGGGCCATGATGCCCAGGTATTGGGTCAAACATTATTCTGTCTGTTTCTGTAAAGATGTTACTTTTGGGGTGAGGTTAACATTTAAACCTGTGGACTGTGAGTAAAGTGGGTGGCCCTCCATAATGTGGTGGGCCTCACCCAATCACTTGAAAGCCCGAATAGAACAAAGACTGACTTCCCCTGGGCAGACGGCCCTCAGACTTGAACTGGAACTCTGCCCTGAGTCTCCAGTCCGCTGGCCTCCCCCATAAGATTTTTGTCTCCCCCATAAGATTTTGGACTTGCCAAACCTCCATCATCAGGTGAGTCAATTCCTTAAAATAAATCTCTCTCTACACACATCCTGTTGGTTCTGTTTCTCTGGGGAGCCCGAACACAGCATGTTTACTTAGGTAGGAAGGAGAGGTTCCCACACATTGAGCAGGGGACTCTTCCCACGTGTTACTCTGGAGCATCCCCACTAAACCAGGGACACGTGTGGATTTGCCCATAATTCCTCCCCTCAACTCGGTGCACAGCGGACAACAGACTCTTCCTTTGAAGGGCATCTCCTGGTGTTTGGGGGCTGAGGCATCACCGACTCACCCCTGAGGCATGAAGGAAGGTGGTGAGTTCCATGTGGGAGGGAACCAACATCCCTATGGCTGGTAACCCTCAGTGGTTTTATTCCAAAAATTCATCAGACCTTGGTGTACGAGTCTCCTCTCTCATTTTTTGAGGGTGAAGAGAAAAAGGGCTCATCCATGTATTTTTTGAAGAGCTTGAGGAAACAAGAGATCTGAAAGTGTCCTGGGGAAGGGACCTTAATTCATAATCTCGGAGTTGAGTGTATATACTTTAATGTTTGATCAAAAACTTTCGATGGTGGCGAGGCAGCAAGTAGGGTCTCGCTCTGAGATGACTTCCTGAATGGAAAGGCCACTGTGATGGCTGCACAGTGACTGAGGAGGGGCTCAGTTCCTAAGATGAGTGTGAACTGCATGTTCCCAGGGTCAGAGCTGCTTCATTTAGGCCCACCCTAAAGCTGGCATAGCCAACATCGCCCGGGGCCAGGGGGCTTCTATCTCCTCCCCGTGCACACAAACAAGCCTGGCATAATGACAGAGAAAGGGCGCGCTAGGGCGAGACAAGTGCATCCTGCGAGCTGACTGCATGGGCGAAAGCTGTAGGAGAGCGTGTCTGCACGCCCGTCCGGCTGGGAAAAGCTCCCTACTGGTCTTCAAGGTCCCTCGGCGGCAGGGAGAACGCGGTTTCCATGTCATTCCGTAAACAGTAACCAAAGACCACAACAGCCATAGCAGGTGCCAACGGAGGGAGAGTTGGGTTTAGAGTCGCTACTGGTTTATAGGCAAGGGTTGAAGTCACACATGAGGGCAACCTGGAGCTTTCTCCAGGAAGCTGACTCGTGCGATCTAGGGGTGGGGTCCTTATAAAGAGGGGGTTTGGACACCACGCGTGCAGAGAAAAGACCACGTGAGGACATGGCCATGTGAGAAGGTGGCCATCAGCAAGCCAAGGGGGCCTCAGACGAAGCCCGACCTGCTGACGCCTTGATCTCGGACTCTTGGCCTCCAGAACGTGAGAAAAATGTAGGCCATTTAAGCCACCCAGTCTGCATTTTGTTATGGCAGCTGAGCAAAAACAAACAAACAAACAAAAACAAAAACCCAAACCACTGCCCTCTGGAAGGCTGCACATGTCACCTGGGCTTCTCTGTACCACCTTTCAGAGCCCACAAGGCACCATGGTAGCCGTGTGCCCCCGGAAACGATGCCGCCTTAAAGAGAGCGCGGGCAAGAGTGGGAAGCAGGCAGGGCAAGGACGCGCAGGGAGCCAGCAGTTTCACGAATCAAAACCTCAGGTCCAAGCCGCCCGGCTGAGACCCCGGAGAGCCGAGGGGTGATGCCCGCAGAGGTGCTCCTACCGTGTTCCGCCCCGTGGACTGCACATCGATGCCTCCCACGTTCTAGCCCAGGTTTCCTACCAGGAAAATGGGCATCATGCCGCCTTGCCTTCTGGGGGCATCTACATGCCTACATAGGTCCCATACCCAGGAAGCAGACATGGTCCTCTATTAGGGTTCAATCAGCAACCCCCCAATGTTCCCGGACATCCTCAGGAGAGACGCCAGAGAGTCCCAGTCTGGCTTGTTCAGACTCAAAATGCACCAGGTGTCAGCAAATGCAGCTCCAAGTCCCACGCAGCCTCCTCGCAAGCTACCTTCTGCGGGTGGTACAGACATCTGTCTACGTTTCGATTTTGGGCCAGAAATGAGGCCCATGTGAGCAGGGGCAGTATCCCCAGGGCCTGAAACAGTGCCTGGGAATATTCACTTAGACCAGCAAGGTTCTCATGATCAGAGTCACTTCTTAGGGTTAAGGCATGAAAGACCCCTGTTGAATACGTCAGGTCACGGAGGGGCCGTACATAGTAAGACATTATCAGCCATTAACACCTCTTTGTGACTTCATCAGAGTGGCCTCAGAGCGCCCTCAGCCCCTGGGGGACCAAGGTGGGCAGCTGAGTTCTAGTGGGAGAAGGAGTCACAGTCTGTGGGCAGAGAGGGAGGGGGACAGCACAGATGGGTGTGTTGTATGGAGAGACATGGGTGACAAAAAGAATAAAAGATTTCACAAGGACACTGCTTGACAATGCAGAACCAGCCAGACCTCCATACCAGTCACCTTTTGCCTGATGGGCCAGGTCATGAATGTGAGGGCCAGGCCCGTTGGCAGACACACGTCCAGCTGGGGGTGTGGAAGGAAGTTGGTCCCAGAGCTGGCCTTGGCCTGGGGCCATGAAGTGGGGTGTGCAGGGATGAACACACGGCTAGACACTCACCTGTCCCAGGAAAGGGAAGAGTGGCTGAAGTGATCGGCACTCAAGAGGTGGGGTTACACCCATGCTCTCTGCCAATCCACTGCCCGCTGGCTCTAGACTCCTGACACCACTGGGGGGCAGTTAGAGACATTCTGGGGGAAGCAGGGAGACAACATGGTCACGGGACAACAGCTAAGCATGGGGGTGGCCTCGGCCTGTCCACCACGGGCCAGCAGGGTAGCCCAGGAGAGGCTGTCTGGCCATCCACGGTCCGGGGCGGGGCCAGGGGTGGGGGGGGTAGGCGGTGCGGCTCAGCAGGGGGAAGACGACATCTGGTCGTAGTCGGGGCACTTGAGCAAGGCTGGGTAGTTGCTGTTCATCTGCAGCGAGGCGTCGCTGGAGATGTCGGAGGGGCTGCGGCCCCGGACCCAGGCGTCTGGGTGCAGGAACTGGCCCGAGTAGTCGGAGCAGTTGCTCAGACGCGGGCGGTAGAAGCCGGGGTGAGGCCTGTACATGTCCTCGGCGGTGTACCTCTTCATGAACAGGTACACGGACATCACCCCCGCGCTCTGCAGAGAGAGGGAGCAGGGGAGAGCTCACCGCTGGGGGCCTGGCGCCACCGGGTTGCACGGGCAGTGCCCCGCTCCCCACCCAGCCTGCGGGGGGGCGTTACCTCCGTTAAGAGGAAGGAGATGGCAGCGAAGGCAAAGGACCAGCCGTACTTGTAGCTGAAGTAGGTGTCCGCGTCCTTGGTCCGGTTGAGCATCTCGTCGTTGATGCTGGAGATGTACAGCACCAGGCCCACCACCAGGGAGAGGCCTGGCGCAGGGCGGGTGCTCAGTGAAGGGCCGCGGGGTGTGGATGGGGCACCCACCTCCCCTGGGGTTCAGGATGAAAGCCCGGGCCTTGGGGCGACAATGCACTCGTTTTGGAGGTCAGAGCAGATGCTCTCCTCCCGAGACCCTGTTCAGACCATTCCCTCCCAGAAGGCAGAGCTGCAGTAAGACAGCTCCCGCCTCCATTTTGTTGGTGAGCTTCTTTTGGGGCGGTGAACACACAATGCAATACACAGATGACATATTATGGAATTGTACCCCTGAAACCTAGGTAATTTCATGAACCAACGTCACCCCAATAAATTCAAATAGTAATAAAAAAGAAAGAGAACAAGTGCCCTGGCCAGCCGTCTCCCGAGCCATGGTAAGCCCGCTGGTTCTCGCCCACCTGCCCTGTAGGATCACCTGTCAGACGTAGATGCCTGACCCACCTCCGGACATTCTAAGTCACCTGTGGGCTAGGGTGTCTTCACTGCTCCCCAGGTGGCCTAATGTGAAGGATGGGTGAGAGCCACTGAGCCAGCAGGGGGCTTTGGCTAAACTGAGGAATAAGATAGGCCCCCTTGACAGAGGCAGCAGCCTCCGATGCCTATCTCGGGGCTGGGGGCGGGGGAGTAGGGGGAGAACAACATCATGGTGGAGACCAAGTGGCTCATGGTCTGCCCAGCCCACCTGACCCCTGGGTGTGGCCTGTTGAGATGGTTGGGCAGAGAAGCAAGGAGAGTTTGTCCAGATTCTGGCAATCGTTAAGTCGCTGGGGCCCAAACTCCTGGTGCCATTGTGCCAATGACTGCCTCAGGCACGGGGCCCATCAGTTAGTGATGGTAATCAAATCAGGACATAACTAATTACTCTGTTTTGAGCTATCCAGGTTTAATTCCATTTATGTGATTAAACTAGGGCCTCTTGAAGGATGACTGTTCAAGGAAAATCAACGATGCAAGACTCCCTTGGCACTTAACGCGTGTTTGCATCGTTGGGGGCCCAGGGGACTCTGTCCATCGCTATCATCAAGACAACTTCCTGGGGCCCGGTTCTCCTCCCGCTGCCCACTGCTGAAGCCTCTCAGGTGCCTCGGACTATCGCCAAGTTCATAGAAAGGGAAAGGGCTTCACCCGGGTGGCTGCCTCTTGGACGAGGTGGCAGTATCACCTGCAGAGGGTGGGCTGAGCTCGCTGCAGGTGCCCAGTGAATACGTGCTGGATGGATGGACACACGGGCAGAGGAATGAATGGCTTCATGGATGGAAGGATGGACTTCCCGGAGCAGAGCTGTGTAGGAGTCAGAGGCCCAGGGGCATGAAAACAGCACGCTTACCCGAGAGGATGAAGAAGATGCCGGAGACAAAGGCCAGGATGGTCCTGTGGGGACGGATGTGTCCGATGTTGCTCAGGATAAACCCAATGAACATGAAGAAGAGACTGACCAGCGGGAACGGCGTGGCCGAGCGAATCATTTCTGACGGAGGGGACAAAGGGACTCTGTCAGCCTCCAGGGCCTTCCTCAATGCCTACCCTCCTCAGGCGAGCCTTCCTGGCAGTGTCTGCCAGCTGGGCCCCAGAGCTGCACCTGCAGGCGCTCCCCAGGCTGCAGTGGCCTGGGACCTCCCAGGGCTCTGTCCTTTGCCCTTGGTCTGTGGCATCTGTGCTAATCCAGGGGGAATTGTACTGCAAGTGCACACTAGGGGTCAGAACCAGCTGGGCGGGGAGAGAAGGGGGGGCGGAGGTCAGTCTTGTTGGGGGCCAGAGGGCTTGCTTCAGTTCCCTGAGTACTATGGTCTGAATGACTGTGCCCCAAATTCATATGTGGGGCCTTTGGGAGGTGCTGAGGTCATGAGGGTGGAGCCCTCACCCAGGGGATTAGTGCCCTTAGAGAATGAGGCCCCACAGAGCTCCCTCACCCCTCCCGCCGTATGAGGACGTAGCAAGAGGGCTCCCACCAGAACGGACCATGCTAGAGCCTTGATCGTGGACTCCCAGTCTCCAGAACCGAGAGAAAGACATCTCTGATGTTTATCAGCTCCCTGGTCTGTGGCATTGTGCTCTAGCAGCCCAAACAGACTAAGATGCTGGGTACGGATGCCCTCTCACTCACCTGGGTCACAGGACTGGGACATTTCGAAACCTGTCACCACCCCTGGATCGATAATCGACAGTAAGTCCCGGTGAGCTCAGGCCAGCACCACCAACCAAGTCTGAGGACTTTAGCTCTGAGAAATAAGCGGTCACCCGTCCCTTCTGTCCGCCCTGCTCTGCCCTGTCTGGCTAGGGCCCAGGCTGGAAAGTCTGAGGCACCTACTCAGAACGCTGACCGTGGCCTCGGACGTCAGCTGGCTGTTCATGGGCATCACGTACTCTATGGTGAAGCAGCGTCCACGCTCCTCACCTGTGAAGACAGGGATTGTTTACCTCTCCGGGTCCTCTGGAAGGTGGGTTTGCAGTATCGCCCACCCTGGAGACTGGGGGATGCAGCGACGTTGCATCAAGGGGCCCCATCCACCTCCTGGACCTCCATTCCCTCGGGTGTAGGGTGGGAACAGTAACCAGTCCTGCCTGGCGGTGCTGTGGGGCATGGAGATCCGTGAAGGCCTGGCTCAGGCACGGAGGGCGCCTCTCGCCCTGAGCGATGCCAGCCTCCCTCAGCCTGGAGGTGAAGTGGGGGAAGGCGTGGTCACATTCACCTTTCGGGTGGGAGGGCCCAGGTCCTGGGAGATGAGAGGAGTTGCTCAAATGGACACTACACGCCAGGCTCCAGGTTGGGGTGGGTCCTGGTGGCTGCAGGGACACTGCCCGGGTTCATGAGGATTATCCGGGGGAACTGCCTCCTTCCAGCAGGGCCTCTCCTCCCAAGGTGGGGCAGGGGGCTCTTGGGCAGGCTTTCCGGGGCAGGGCTGCCTGCCACCCTGTGCCCTTACCTGCGAGGAAGCAGACTCGCCACAGGCCCGAGTGCAGGGACATCCTGATCTCCGTGCTCTGGTTCTGGGGCAGGACCACGCCCTCCTCCAGGTACAGCCAGTAGTCGGTGCTGACGGCGATGCCCAGGAGGCCCAGGCCGCACACGGCAAAGACACTGCTCAACAGGGTCAGGGCCTTCCTCCCGCAGGCGCTCATCTTTCCGGACGGACGGTCAGGTGGGCGGCCTGCGGCCGTGGTCCCGCCAGCAGGGAGCAGGCTCTGGGGACAGGAGAGAGGCTGGGCACTCAGGCAGGAGCAGCCAGGGCTCCAGGGGGGCTATGATGAGGGGCCTTGGGAATTAACTAATGCGAACCCCACCTGGCTAAACTGGTGAGTACAGACCAATAGGCTGGCTCTCTGGACACCAGGCCACTGGTCAGAGGTGCCACCCTCTTCCTCCCCCCGTCAGGAACTCACAGCTTTCTTGCCAGGCAACTGTAAGGGGCCACCTTGTCCTCTATGGGAGTCCCCCTGCTAGATAACACGATTCATTCATTCATTCATTCATTCACCCAGTAATCCATGGTGCCCAGCATGGGGAGATGAAAAGACTGACCGTGACACTGTCCTTGACCTTGAAGACGTGCCACCTAGAAGGACCAAGGCACCCACAAAGCAATGCATGCAGCTCGATGGGGGATCTGCCCGAGAGCTCAGGCGCAGGAGGAGGGGTGAGGGGGAGCTCTGCTGGGGGCTTCTCGTGTGGAGGACTCCGAGGGTCCCGGGCACCCCAGCAGAGCCACGGCGTCCAGAAGGGAAGTGGCACAGCCTCGGGAACAGGCAGAGGGCAGAACAGGCTTCTGGGGAAGGTGCCTTCCTCCTGGGCTGCGATCAATTGTAGTTCTAGGTCAACGGAAGTAAAGGAGCCACAGCACAGTCCAAGGTCATGGGGCCTCCTACACCCACCGCGTTAGGAGGCGTCTGACTCTTGCCTGCTCAGCACACAGTATCGACAGGAGCTAGCTCTCAACCAGCCAGAGAGACGCCAAGGGTCTGTTCACGGTGAGCCACAAGCACACCTGCGGATCCCTGCCAGCGCCAGGCACTGGGCTCGGAGCTGGGAGCCCCGAGGAATAAGGCAGATGGATGCTGACTCCCCGCTTACCCCCACGGAGCCCACAGCCAGCGCAGGGCTTTGAAAACTGGCTGCCACGGAGAATCACCAGGGAGTGCCCAGCAATCCTCACCTGGGCGCCCCTCCCAGCCACCCTGGTGCAGCTGGGCTCAAATGAGGGCGATGCGCTTTCCAAGTGCTCCCATGACCCTGACGTGCAGACCAGGCACAGAACCACTGGCCTTTGCTACTCAAAGTGTGAACCACAGGCCGGGCCGCAGCATCACCTGGGAGCTGGTTAGACATGCGGCCGCTTAGGCTCCCCCAACGTTGTAAACAGAATCCGCGTTGTCACAAGACCCAGGTGAGTGTGTATCTGCTCAGGTCTGAGAACTGTGCCAAGCAACCGGTGGCAGGGAAGCCAGGACGTGATGAGCCCAGAGGAGGGTCACCGAGGGGGAGGCTGGAGGGGACAGGCAGAGGGTGGGGCCTAGGCACTCAGCGCGCCTTGCCTAAGCGGCCACGCTTGCAAGGTTGCTGAAGCGTCAACCCTTTGCAATAACGCACAGCCAGAAATGTTGAAACAGGATGTTGATGTTCCGGAGGGCGTCCGGTCCCAGCACCTGTGCTGGGAGATGGAGACCCCTGTGGTGACCCAGGGGTCCTACTCAAGGCTTGGGGTCACACCTCAGCTGAGGCACAGGTGCAACCTGGCTGAGCCAGCAGAAAAGGGACAGAAGCCACACTCACGTGGGAAGCGCTGCCTCTAGGCCTTGAAGAATCTCACCGCACGATCATAGGTGAAAGCTTGGGAAAGTGCGTTTAGCTGCACTCATTCCAGGGTTTTCCAAGCGTATCGGTCCACACAATGGCGTCTTGTTCTGTGAACTCACTCTGGGAACGAGGCTGTCCCCCATAAAGAATGACAAGTCCTGCCTTGCCCCCTCCCCGCCCCCCCCAAAGCCGCTGGGAGATGAAATGGCACAGCAGCCATGCCAGGGCTTTGGAAAATCGCAAGCACGATGCTGGTGTAAGGATTGTTATTGAGCAGCGATGGGCAGATAAGCTCGCCTTCCTGTAAGGCGGCCGGATCAGGGCTTCTGAAACATGACAGCTAGCGACCGGCCAGAGCTGAGCACCGTTTTAATGATAATCTTGGCAGCGAGACAACAAAAACCTTGGGTCTTGCAGGCTTGGGAAGATGAAAGTGGAGAGGAGATTGGATCGGAATCTCCAAATACAAGAAATAAAAGAAGCGGCCGGAGATGACCCACAGAGCTCTGTAACGGCTAAGAGTGAAGCCTGCAGGGAGCTTGGGAAAAGGGGCAAGTCCTTCTAGAGTGTGTGGCAAACTTTCAGAACTCGGCCCGGAGTGAACAACACCCCGATTCATCACACACGTGTTGTTATGCGTCTATTACGAAATCATATTTATTTACAAATAATGTCAGGGCCTCACAACACCCCATAGATGGGTAGTGTTAGCCCCATTTTGTGGATCGGGAAACTGAGGCTCAGAGATGGTAAGTAGCCTACAGGACAGTCCCAGGCGGGTGACAGACTGTGGACTGAAACCTAGGTCTAGTCCCACAGTCCATGCTCTGGCTCCACCATCTCCCTACTGAAGACATAAACAGTGCCAGAGGTGTTGGGGTGAAGTGACACATCTGCGTGGGTCACTAGTTCAGTGGTCGGCAAACTCATTAGTCAAAAGAGCCAAATATCAACAGTACAACGATTGACATTTCTTTTGAGAGCCCAATTTTTTAAACTTAAACTTCTTCTAACGCCACTTCTTCAAAATAGACTCGCTCAGGCCGTGGTATTTTGTGGAAGAGCCACACTCAAGGGGCCAAAGAGCCGCATGTGGCTTGAGAGCCGTGGTTTGCTGACCACTGCACTAGGGAATCTAGAACCGTATGTGATGCAACATTTGGAAGACGGTCTTTGTAAAAGGCCAAGTGTCACGTAAGGGTTATTTCTTTCTTTTTGTTTTGTCCCCATCTGAGGGTATTTTTTTCATTGCTTTTCAGAGAGTGGAAGGAAGGAAGGAAGGAAGGAGAGGGAGAAGGAGATGGAGAGAGAGAAGGGAGGGGAAAGGGACGGGGGGGGGGAGAGGGAGAGAGAGAAGAGGGGAAGGGAGAGAGAGACACACATGGACTGGTTGCCTCCCACATGCACCCCCACTGGGGCAGGGAGTGAACCCTAAACCCAGGTATGTGCCCTTGACCAGGAATCAAACCTGAGACCCTCGGGTGCATAGGCCAACGCTCTAACCACTGAGCAACACCAGCCAAAGCTAAGGGCTGTTTCTTGATCCTCGTGGGCTTCCTCTGGGCAGTCACCGGGCAGATCCTCTCATGTGCCTCCTGGAGGTGCTCTCTGACTCGGCGTTCCTGATTCCGAAAACCACCTTGCAGGGCGGGAAGACTAACATTTCTCCCAAACCACATACAAGAACGCCCAGGTCCAGAGGGGAGAAGGACCTGAGGCCACCCAGCCAGGCCCATGGAGGGACAAGAGTGTGAGCTGGTCATGTCTGGGTGCTGGTCCAGTGCGTTTCTCCCTGTGCTGCAGGGAGAAGCATCAGGCAGCGATGACAATGACCTGCCTGGCCCCATTCTAGAAACACCGTTACTCGCATCTTAGTTCACTGCCTTCCTGACTTTCTTCTGATGTAACTGCATCCGTGCACCCCGTGTCTTCCCTCGGTGGGAGTAGGGATGGGGTCCCCTTGGAGACGCTGACTGGTCTGGGATGAATTTCTTGTTCCCACATCATCAGGCTTCGGTCCAAGCCTTTGCTTTTACGTGGTTGCTTCTTTCCCCACGAACCCCATCTGCCACCTACCAGGCTCATTTGAACTTTCTGATGGGGAAGGCAGGCACTTTTTAGAAGTTGCTGCCACCAGAGGAGATGTTTACGCTACACGTAATAATAAACGAATAACGCTGGATGTAAAGCCACATGTCTCACAGGAATCCAACTGGGGGAAAAAATTCATAAGCCGGGAAGAAATAAACCAGAGCATGGACGGTGGACGCTTCCAGGTCAATGTATATTTGATTTTATCATGTCCCTGTGCTTGACAAAGCCACTAAGAAAACGTATTATTTCTATACTCAGAGAGGAGAACAAAGACTGGAGTCATCAGTTCAGGGATCTGCTGCCCTCGGGTGGGCGCGGGGCCCCAGCTGACCCCTGGGCTGGAGCTGCTGAAAGGCGGTGTTATCCTTTGGGGTGTGGGGCTGAGGAGTGGAAATGTGGCAGCTTTGAGCCTTTTACGAGGATTCAATGGGTGCATTACCTCCACGTATCAGCTTGCCAATGATCAGGAATTAACAGTTGCTAATTATCATCCTGACTAGCAATTATGGAAAAAGGTCTTGTGGAGAATTAAATCACAGACAGCACATTTCCCTGCTCAAGCCAGGAACGACAGGACTTCGGGGACGTGCTGAGGTGCTCAGTGACAGGTGAGGGTACAGGCGTGAGTGGGAACCCAGTGACAGGGCTGGACAGTAGTTCAACTGGAGAGAAGGAGAAAGTGGAAGGACAGTCCAATGCAGAACGCTGACCTCAGCTTCCTACCGGCCGAGAAACCTGCTCCTGTGAGCTGGTCTAGGGACTCAGCATCAGCCTGGCCAGCTCCCAGCAGGACGAGCCAGTGACCATCAGCCCGCAGTGGTCGTATAGCCCTGCCTGCTGTCCACCGTGCTGAATGCCGGTGCATTCTGGGTGGCTAGAAAGGGACCACAGATTCCTTGACACTCCTACCATTGAGAGGTGGGGTCCACACATGTCCCCTCCCCTTCGACCTAGGCAAGTTTGGGACCGCTTCGACCAATAGCGTGCACTGAAATGATGCCATGTGACTCCTGAGGCTGGGTCATAAAAGGAGGTCCGGTTTCCACCTGCTTCTCTCCGGAGCTCCCTCAGGGGGAACCCAGCCCCTGGGTAAGAAGTCCGACTCCCCCCCAAGATTGCTGTGCCTTAGAGCAGGGTTCTCAAACTCAGCCCCATTGATATCTGGGGCTGGACAGTTCTTTGTTGTGTGGGGTGTCATGGGAGTGCAGGAGGTCAGCAATACAGCTGCCTCTGTCCACCAGCTGCTGGGAGCACCCCAGCTGTAATAAACAGAAATGTTCTTTGGTTGTGAACACCAGCTTGGAGGCCGTGCACAGGTGCTCTGGTTGAAAGCCCAGCTGGGCTACCAGCCAACAGCCAGAATCAGCTGCCAGCCATGGGATCGAGCCACCCTGGACTTCCAGCCCAGTCGAGCCTTCGGATGACAGCAGCCCCCGCCAACGTCTGATTGCACCTGTGTGAGGAACCCCAGCAAGAACCGCCTAGCTGAGCACTTTCAAAATTCCTGACCCACAAAATCATCAGCAAAATTTATTAGTTGGTGTTTTATACCATTATGTTTTACTTGAGTTTAAAAAAATTTTTTTTTATTGATTTCAGAGAGGAAGGGAGTGGGAGAGAGAGACAGAAACATCAATGATCAGAATCATTGATTGGTTGCCTCCTGCATGCCCCACAATGGGGATGGAGCTTTCAACCCGGGCATATGCCCTGACTGGGAATCAAACTGTGACCTCCTGGTTCATAGGTTGATGCTCAACCACTGAGCCACGCTGGCCAGGCTTATACCATTATGTTTTAAGGTAATTTGTTATATAGCAGAAATTACCAAAATAACTGTATTACTCATGTAGTAACATCGTCTCCTAACTGCCTCAATATGACATAAATGCGAGATGTGATCGTTGAGAGTGCAGCTTAGTGGTGGAAGGTCTGAGGGTCATAGCTTAATTCCTGGAATTTACAGCTATGTGGGGAAGTGAGTGGCACATAGGCCTTGGGATCAGGCAAGTCTGAATTAGAATGCCAGTTCTTTCATTCCACATCCTGGGCAAAGCACATGACCACTCTGAACCTCAGTCTCTTCCTCTGAAAAACACGGATGGCTTCTTAAGGGTTCTTGTGAGGGCTTATGAAAGTGTCACTGGGGAAGGCTGGGCCACGGCGTGCCAGCTCAGTAAATGCTGCAATCAGAAACGAACACACCTGACACCCAAAGAGCAGTGAACAGCAGTGAGAGGGCGCCTGAGTCCTTAAAGGAACAGATCGGGCCAGACTTCCTCATCACTATCCAGCTCTCTAATCTCCCTCTCATCACGGTGATTGGTCCCTGCAGAACGTTCATCGCCCTCCGCCCCGTCCCCTGTCAAGTTTCAGCCTTCCTGAATCCCCTCACCTCCATAGCCACAAAGGCTTTGGCTTGGAGAGATTGCTGGTTTGTCTCTCTTGAGGAGCTGGACTGCTCTGCATAATGACGTGAAGGGCACTCAGCGCCGCAGCTCACGCAGGAGCTCCGCAGGCCACGAGGCGGGACTGCATTTCCTGGGCCCGCGTGACGAATGCAGGTTGGGCACCAACATGCATCGAAGGCTCACAGGGTGCAAGTGTTAGAACAGGACAGAGAGGGACGATACTGACGAGGAGGGCGGTGCTAGTGGCCACTTACGGGGCCCGTGTGTCTACTGAGCAGCCACATAATCAATGCACTTTTATTAGTTTCATGGAGAGGAAGGGAGAGAGGGGTAGAAACACCAATGATGGGAGAGAATCATTGGTCGGCTGCTTCCTGCACACCTCCCACTGGTGACTGAGCCTGCAACCCAGGCGTGTGCCCTGACTGGGAATCATACCACCGGGAATCATACCAGCAACCTCTGGGTGCATAGGTCGATGCTCAACCACTGAGCCATGCCGGCCGGGCCAGCATCCACATTCCCGTCCGATACCTCTCCTGGCCAAGTCACATTATGATTACTTGTTTACAGAGGAACCTGAGGATGAAGACATGGTGGCCACCCAGCTCACAGCAACCGAGAGTGGATTCAGCCCAGGCTCTGTGCTTCCCCCGCCTCCCGGGCAGCTACGGAGACCAGCCCTCCACTTCCACTTCAGCAACATTAAAAAAATTCTGCCTCCTGTCTTCAACAACACAGAGGGGGGATTTTGATCTTGAACGTTGTCCTTAACCAAGGGCATATATGATGTGAAATATAACTAAAGAAGGAGCCATAAGACCATTCCATAAATCTATGAGTTTGAGCAGACGTGTCTGTACCTTGCGCCTTCTGTCCTTCTGACCTGTGAAGTCCACCAAACCCTGCCCTGCCATCAGCCACGAATAGTACAGGTCACCCTCCCCCCTACCCCGAGTCACACATCGGGGACACCCGCAGCCGAAGGCATGCAGTAGCAGATGTCCGCCCAGTCCCTGACATCAGTCCCAGTGAGAGCAGCCACCCCCAGTTCCACCCCAACACAAAAGGATTTTTATTCTGTAACATTTGCTTTCGAAAAGGCAGAGTCGCACACTTCCTTCCTCCTCTCAGTCCCACTAAAACACCACCGCACCGCCTTCTGTGACATGAAGTCTTAATCGCCGGCAATTAGAAGCCTACCCTGCAGCTGCCTCCCCGCTCCCACCTCCCGCAGCGCCCCCCAGCCGGGGCCAGGAGAGCCAGTGAGAAATGGAAAATGACTTCCTACCCTGTGTCTAAATGTGTGGACAGGAACAGTGTTCAGACTTGATCTAATTGTGGTGACAAGGGCCATCTATCAGATCCAGGCCACAGAAGCCGGTGGGGAGAGCAGGCCCCCGGCCTGTCCTTTCCTGGGACCCTGACTCGGGGTCTGCTGCTTTTCCGTGTCCATCTGTCTCCCCAGTTCCTGCCAGTTGATGTTTATTGGATCAGGAGAACTCTGTGCCAGGAACTGTTCTAAGCAATTTACACGCATTAATTCACTTAATCCCCGAAACAACCCTCTGTGGTTGTTATTAAATGAGGACGGTACTGGTACCTTCTTCCAAGGGGGGTGAGGATTAAATGAACCAACACGTGTAACCAGCTTAAAATAGGGGCTCCAGCCTGGTGCACAGTGCATGCACACAGTCGTCTTAACTGTGGTCACTATCTCCACTTTACTGATGCGGGGGCGGGGGGGGTGGGTAGGGGGAGGAGGGGAAGATTCCCCACCATTTGGCCAAGGTCACCAGCTAGAAAGTGGGGGGGCTGGGATGGGAACCCAGCAATCTGCCCCTTTCCCTGCAGAGCAGAACTGCCTCTTATGCATCTCATCCCGAGAAGCGGCAGTCGGTCCGACAGGGTGCTGAGCTCATCACCGTGGAAACTCTAGCTTCCGGAGAGCGGAGATCCCTGACTGTCCAAGGGAAGATGCTGACCTAATTTTGCCCGACCTCCGCAGCCTCTTGCTTGAGAGAATAGGGCTGAAGGCTTTGTGCTCTTGTCTGTTTGGCCCTTGGATCACTCGGGGGGATGGACATACCAGGTATTTTTCACATGAAACAGCGCGTGAGGAGGAGGCCTGGGAGGGAGGAGGGAGGAGCAAGGAACCGAGCCTTCCCGCCAGACTCTGAGCAGGTCTTGGTTCTGTCCGAGCCCCTTCTCTACGCTTGGAGTTGGTATTTGTGTTTCAAGAGAGACGTTTCTGTTGCTGCCTATCCTTCCTTCCGGGAGAAGGGAGGGGGATCCTGGGGAGGGACATGGGCCTGGAAGACGCTCGAGGCCAGCTGGGAGCCTGCAGAGAGCACCCCCTCCAGAGAATCGCTGATACATGAGGGCTCTGGGGAGCCGATGGATGGGGCCTGGCCAGGTTACAAAGCGGCAGACATGCCTCTATAAATACCTCCTGTCCGCCTGTTCCTGCCTCCAGCATTTCCTGCCATAACTCAGGGCTCTAATGGTCCGTAACACACGCCCAGGCCTCCCCTCTCCCCACCCCCGAATCCCTGCCCCTCTGAGCCCCTCTGCCTGGGTCAGACAGAGAGCTGGCCAGGAGGCTGTGGGTCCAGGAGCAACGCCTGCAAGCCCAGTGTCCAGCCCTCGCAACGCCAGTGCAAACAGGAAGACGAGGTGCCAGCCACTCAGGTGAGAGCTTGAACGAGGGCCAGGAGAGAAAAGCATATGGGGGCCCCGGTGTTCCTCTGAGGAGTCAGTTCTCCACATGAGGCCTCCTGCTCCTGCACCTGCCCCCATGACTTGGGGTGCAATGCTGTCTGGGCCAACCCACGACCCCAGGGGCCTGGTGCTGAGCATGTCCACCCTGTGAGTGGCAGGTCCCAGGCCACATGGCAGAGTGAAGGTCCACGGGCTCCCTCAGGCCTGGAAGCTGGCCCATCGGCCCCTAGAGGGTCCTACTGCTGCCCCATGCGTCCTTGTCCAAACAGATGCTTCACGGCTCTTGAGAAAGTCAAGGTGCTTACGATGTTTGCAAAGAGGCTTTACTGCCTCCCGAATGGACGTCAGGACTAAAGACCTGGGCAGGGAACCAAGGGGGAAGGAGGAGGGTTTCCCTGTTCACCAGCCCCCCCAGGACAGGGTGGTGACAAAGATGCGCTCTCTGCTTCTCAGCCGGTGACAGCGTCTCGCAGGCCCCAGAGCCGCTGGGCACGGAAGGGCACTGCTCTGGAAAAGAAGAGAGGCAGGGCGAGCATGAACCTCAGCCTGCTGTCACCTCCACAGCTGCTCGCTGCTCAGGCCCCTCCCGTCAGGACTGGTCACCAGGGGCCTGGGTGTCTGGCTTCTGTCCTGCCTCTGCCCGCGGGGCGGGGGGGGGGGGGGGGGGGCGGTGCTCGGGCAGCTGGCTCAGCCTCTCAGAGTCTCACCCATGATTGGTTCTCATCAATGATTGGTTCTCATCAATGACTGGTTCTTATCAATGATTGGTTCTTTACAGGGCAGTTTCCGTGACATGAAGTAGATGGTGAGTTCTCCACCAACGTTCATTCCTTGATCCACCAAGGAGGCTGACCCCCGTGTGGAAAACATTCCAACACTCAGGGTAACAAGATGCTGCGGTGGGGTGGGAACGAGGGGGGAGGAAACTTGAGTGCATCTCGTTTTATTTGTTTATTTGTAAAATAGCTTTATTGATTTCCGAGAGGAAGGGAGCGGGAGAGAGAGATAGAAACATCAATGATGGGAGAGAATCATTGGTAAGTTGCCTCCTGCACTTATCTTACTGGCATGGAGCCCACAACCCGGGTGTGAGCCCTGACTGGGAATCAGACCGTGATCTCCTGCAGGTCGCTGTGCAACCACTGAGTCACGCCAGCTGGACTGCGGCTCGTTTTAAAACCAGCCTGGATAACTGCCTCCCAGCTGAACATGGCAGATTTCCTAACGTTAAACCACTCTTGCATTACTGGGATGAATGTTGCTTTTGCTGTGATATGTAGTATTATAAATAAGTGATAGGTCAATCTCACTCATGAATACAAATACAAATGTCAGTTTAACACTCTATGACATTTGTGTTTATTTTTTATTTTATTTATTTATTTATTTTAATATATTTTATTGATTTTTTTACAGAGAGGAAGGAAGAGGGATAGAGAGCTAGAAACATCGATGAGAGAGAAACATTGATCAGCTGCCTCCTGCACACCCCCTACTGGGGATGTGCCCACAACCAAGGTACATGCCCTTGACCGGAATCAAACCCGGGACCCTTCAGTCCACAGGCCGAAGCTCTATCCACTGAGCCAAACCGGTTTCGGAGACATTTGTGTTTATATTCATGAGTGAGATTGACCTGTAATTTTCCCCACTATCCTGTTTAGTTTCATCATCAAGGTTATATCAGAACCACAATGAGATACTGTGACACTCATACTAGAATGGCTAGAAGGAAAGAGGCTGACAACAGTAAGTATTGACAAAGATCTGGAGCAACTGGAGCTCTCATGCATTGCTGGAGGCAATGCAAGATGACACAACTGCTTTAGAAGGCCGTTTGCAGCTTCTTGTGAAGTTCAGCATGTCCTTGCCAAGCAAGCCCAGCAATCCCACTCTTCGGTGGGTTTCTAGCCTCCTGTTCAAAGAGGCGTCTCAGCGGCAACTTCTGGCCCTGTCAGGGCCCAAGGCCGCATCCTCCCGTCCCTGGGCAGGCATTACCATTTCAGGCTTGAGCTATGATGGCCATGTCTGGGTCTAGTCCCTCCTGGTCCTCCTTGGTGGCAGTTCGCCTGCTCAAGGCTCTGGGTTTGAGGAAAGACTTGCTTCGGTCTTTCTTACGAGTCAGCTGTGGATATTAAAACCCCCTTACGTGCTGGTAGTTGAATGGGTGTGCATTAGCTGAGTTCACTCTGTTGCTGAAACTGGACGTGTCTAATGCAGTCCCTACTTTTCACCCCCCAGCCCTTTCCTGGAGGTGGTACCAGAAATATCTAACCCTCCCCAGCATTCTGGAGGGGGTGGGGGCAAGACTGCCTCTTTCTATGCTTCTGAATTCCCCAATGTGCCATAACCAGCACAAATTATTTCTCCAATGGGGGGGGGGGTGTGTGTGCACATACATGTGTGCACGTGCATGTGTAGACACATTTATGAACTCTAATTTAAAAATTAAAAAAAGGTGATACATATCTATATCTGTATCAAACTTTTTGAAACCAGAGCAGCTTCAGGGAGAGGGAGGCTGCCAGTGAATTCCCTCTGCTCTCCTGGGATGGCCCTCCCTGCTCCTTCCTGGGCAGACGCCAGCCTGCCCAGGCTTTGGCCAGGCTCAGGGCCCCTCCCCCATCAATCTCAGTCTGAGGCAGAGAGAGCAGGCCTGGGGCTGCCAAGGGGGGGACACAGGAGTGAGTGAAGCAAGCGGCGTCCAGTCCACTTGCAGTCTGCTCTCAGGAGCTGAGCGGCTCATGGGGCTGGAGGCGGGCTGTCGACGTGCTTTCTCGCCCCAACTGGCGTGTTTACCATTCACTGAACTCAGCTCCCAGCCAGACTGAGACCCGCCTCCTGGTGGACGAAGGGGTTTTATTCTTCTACCTCATCCTCTTTCTTAATCATTTGATTCTAGACCTCCACAGTGACCTAAATGGCACCTTCTGACCATTGACCCCATGAAGGTTACACATCCAGGGCCTCGAAAACAATGGGGTGAATCATGAGAAATGCTTGCTGATTGACTGCATTGACCTTGACCCTTGGCATTCACAATGCTTTACCTTGGGTCCTTTCATCCAGCCCAGGAGTGGCATGACCCTGTGGATGGTACGACCCATTCTGCAAGTGAGGAAACCGAGGCTGAGAGAGGTGTCCTGCCCAGGGAGCTGGGATGGGACCTGAACTTGTCTTCTGAGGCTGAGTCCTCAGCCTGTTTCACCCCATTACCCGACAGAGAGGCAGGTGCTTTCCCAGGTGGGCCCCTGGGAACAGACTCCAGGGGGCCACCCTGCCAGCAAGTGTAATCCCCAGGTCTTGGGATCAGGGGGCACCCTGGGCTGTTCCGTGTTGGATCTGCCCCTCCCCAGGGTAGGAGGCAGGAGGGCTGCTGCTTTCTCGCTGCCTCCCGAGAGCAGGGCAGACTGCCCGCCTCCCTCCTTGGCTGCCTCTACCCCCTCCCCGGCACCCGCCCCTCGTGGTGTGTCCACAGGCCCATCAGGTGATGAGTGTTCCTCATTCTTCCCACAACAACACATTCATCAGGAGGGAGACAGGCCCTCTGCCGGGAGGGAAGGCAGAGGGAGCCCAGGAAATCGATAACGGAGGACAAAACCTCTGTACTGCGCCTCGCATTGTTTCCTCCGCAGAGGCAGGGCAGAAGGAAACAAACGCGGCTGAACGTTTTATCCTAATTGATCTTGAAGCTGGGTGAACCCGGCGGTGCCCCCTTCATGGCTGCTGGCACTTGGGTTGACAACAGGCTCTCAATCAATGCGCACGGGGGCCACCCATTTAGCTGATGTGGATGCGCGAGCTCCTCTCTGCACACAGCGCTGGGGCTGGACCAGCAGGGTCAGAGCAAAGGTTACCAACTTGGGGGGAGGAGGGATGTGGGAGAAGGTCAAAGGGGAAACCAGGGCCCCAACCACAGCCCCAACCTCATGTCTCCTGCACACAAAGAGATTCCTACTTGCCTGGGGCTTAAATACCTTCAAAGCTGAGCTGAAACCCCAGTGGTGCAAACAGCATCATCAGCCAGTAACACTTCAGTCTGAATTGACAGAGCCTTGTCCTCACTGGGGACCTCACAGCACCTGTCTCGGGGACACGGCGAGGCACGCATGAGGTGACTCTTGCACAGATCCCAGCCCACACCCGTGCTGTCACCAGCCGCTGTTCAAGCCATGCTCTGGTGAGTGAGCTATACAGGGCTCCACACAGCTCCTGGCACACGGCAGCTGTCCCCCTCAAGTTTCCGAAAGTGTGCTGTGGGAGGGGTTATGGGGGTACAGGGGTGCTTGGGAATCTGGAGCAATGTCCCGCAGGGAGATTTCAGAGAGGGGCAGCGTGAGGGTGCAGAGGATCAAGTGGAGCCCGGGCACCACCATGCGCCTGCCACAGCACTCGGCGCTGGGACTCGGGTGGAGGCCAAGCCCAGCCCCTGCCCTCAGAAAACCGCGTGCACAGGGGCTGAGCCCCCAGCCGGGCGCCCTTCCCTCCGTGAACTCGGGGCACCCGATGCCTTGTGCGCTGGAAGGGTGGGGCTGGCCTTGGTGCTATGGGCCTGCCAGCCCGGGAGCACCTGGCGTGCTCCTTCTGCAGAGAAGGCGAGGCTGGCGGAGGCATCTCGGGCCTCTGGGATGAGAGGTGAAGTGAAGGTCACCCAGCAGGAAGCAGCCGGCTATTCTGGGACCAAGTGAGATGCACACAGGAAGTCACCTGCCTCCCAGGGCAAGGGCGGGGGTGTGTGGATGTGTCACCCCGTGGGGAAGGCAGTGTTTCTGGCCGGCCGACACTCACTGCCCAGGAGCACCAGGAGAGTGCCCCCCCCCCTCAACCCTACGCGGTGGGGCCTCTGTTTGGAGGAGAGGCCGTGATGGGTGGTGGAGTGCCAGGGGCAGTCGGGAGCCAGAACAGAGTGGGGTTCTGTGAGCCCTAAGCCTCGGACCCCAGAGCCTGGATGAGGAGGTTGGCAGCCTAGAGGGCAGAGCCCCTAGCTCAGGCTCTGGCTCTGCTACAACCAGCTGTGTGGTCTTGGACACGGTGCGTAACTGCTCTGGGCCTCCATGTGCCCATAAAGCACAGGTGACCATGGTTCAGAAGGCTTTTAGGAGACGTGAGTTTTGGTGAGAATGTGGGGAAATCGGTGATGGGAATGTAAAAGGGTGCTGTGGAGGACAGTTTGGTGGTGCCTTAATAAGTTACCCATATAATTACTACGTGAGCCAGCGATTTGGCTCCTAGGGATGAACCTGAAAAACCTGGCAACAAGGGTTAAAACAAATACTTGTGCTGGATGGTCACAGCAGCATAATTTGTAACAGCCAGAAGGTGGAAATAACTCCAGTGCCCACTGCCTGAAGAACGGAGGAGCACATTTGGCATATCCAGACAATGGAGTATTATCCGGCCGTCAAAAAGGAATGAAATGCCCATACGGGCTACAATGCGGATGAACCCGGAAAATACAATGCTAAGTGAAAAAGCCCACGGGTTGTGATTCCACTGATACAAAACGCCCAGCACAGGTAACTGCATCGAGACAGGAAGCGGATGCGTGGTTGCATGGGGAGTGACTGCTTTCCCCATGGGGTGAGGAAAATGTCCAGGAACTGGAGTGGTGATGCTTGCACACATCTGAATGTCCCAAATGCCGCTGGATTGTATTGTATACTGTATGTATGATGCTTACAATAGTAGATTTTACGTTGTATTTTTACCACAGTAAAAACCCGAACAGATTGCATTTATTTATAGCAAAGAATATGATTCACCACAATTTAAGGAGTGCATACCAACAATGTATGCATGTAAGCAGTTACGGGAGAGTTGGGAAGGCAGCGGGGTGGGGGTGGGGGTGGAGAAGCCTGGGTGTGAAGTGCTTGGACACCAAGTCGCTGCTCAGTGACCTCCAGCTTCCCTCCCCTTGGCTCCTCACGTTGGAGAACTTGCCTCTGCGGACCACGCCCTTTCACACAGCACATCGTCCCCCACCCGAGAGGCAGGCGGGCAGATGTTTAAGGTCTATGGTTTCTGCCCTCGGGCATGTGTGTGAGTCTATGTCAGGATGTCGTCCTCCATGAAGGGCTCATGGAAGTCCAAATGCCTGGAGCAGGGCCACCTCCTGCTGGACTGTGACCCAGGCCGCCTGGCCTCGAACTCTGGGGAGGGGAGGAACCCCCGCCAGACAAACCCACCAAGCGAGCAGAAGTTTCCCTGAGGTCACACAGGGCCGCTCCTGGCCACTTCTTTTTCCTGCCAATTCATTTCCCAAACGTCCTGCCATAGCCAGGAACTGCTTCAATACCAGAAAATAAAAACAATACGCAAAAAGGCTCATTAGAACGTAAGTCCCTCCGAGCCTTTTCTCTCCCTGCTTGATGCCTGACTTAGGGCGGCGTGGCGAAAGCTGGTTCCCTTGAGCATCAGAGAGGCCTGGTCTGCCACCTATCAATCACATACTGATTTAGGCCTCTGTGCCTCAGTTTCCTCATCTGTAAAATGGGGATAACACCTGCCACCCTAGTGCCAAAGTGCCAGGTATAAACCAGAAGCACAGGAGGGATGAAGCTGTCATTAGCCACCATCTTCTGGAAATGGCCCAACATCATTCTCTTTCCATTTGCCTGACCTGTGGGACTCAAGACAGTACTTCAGAAAGTTACTCACTGTAGGGCCCTCTGTCCCACTCACCCTGTGGCCTGCCAGCCCGCCTATGGCCCCTGCCCTTTCTCCAAGCTCTGCACTCTCAGCCCCGGGAGTGGTCCCTCCAGTCACACACAGCTGATTGGTCCAGAGGTGGATGCCTGACCTAAGCGGGTTCAACCACACTCCCCGCCCTGGGGAGGGCCCATGCTCTTCTTAAGATCAATCCAACTGCTCGTTCCCGTGGCCTGTGGTCTGCCGAGGACACCCGCACAGGGCCCTGTGCCTAGAGAAGCTGTGAGGGACGTGGTCCTACTTCCTCTCGTCCTGATTCCAGGTTCCCATGAACTCGGACTTTGAGGCCCATCCTTGCGCTCCAGGACATGCCTGGGCCTCTCTGATCAACTCCCTCTTCTGCTTGAGCTGCACTGAGCAGCAGGAGCTCCCAGGCTGTGGTCCCTGAGAGCCCTGGGTTCGAATCTCACCTTTGCCACGCATTAACTGGGAGACTGTGGTTGGTTGCTCAGCCTCCCTGAGCCTCAGGCTTCTCATTTGTACAGTTTCTTTCATTTGCAACCAAAAAACACCACCCAAACCCCACTCACTATAAACCCCTCTCAACAATGCTATTATCGTTTCCAGGTTACCAACAGGAAAGCTGAGAGAGAGAGAGAGAGAGAGAGAGAGAGAGAGAGAGAGAGAGCGCGCGCACACACAAGTGACTTGGTCAGGGTCCCTGGCAGTAGGTGGTGACAGAAGTCCTCAAGGCCGGCCCACGGCCATCTTGCTGCCTGGCCTCGCTCTGGTGGCAGGACACTCCCCCAGCCCTGGAATCATTTTTATCCTTCACAGATGTCCTCTGCAGACCGCCAGCGTCCTCTGTAAACCTCCAGTGTCCTCTGTGGACCACCAGCATCCTCTGTAGACCAGCGTCCCCTGTGGACCACCAACGTCTCCTGTGGACCGCCAGCGTCCCCTGTGGACCGCCAGCATCCCCTGTGGACTGCCAGCGTCCCCTGTGGACCGCCAGCATCCTCTGTGGACCAGCGTCTCCTGTGGACTGCCAGCGTCCTCTGTAGACCAGCGTCCCCTGTGGACCACCAGCGTCTCCTGTGGACTGTCAGCGTCCCCTGTGGACCGCCAGCGTCCCCTGTGGACCAGCGTCCCCTGTGGACCGCCAGCATCCTCTGTGGACCAGCGTCTCCTGTGGACTGCCAGCGTCCTCTGTAGACCAGCGTCCCCTGTGGACCACCAGCGTCTCCTGTGGACTGTCAGCGTCCCCTGTGGACCGCCAGCGTCCCCTGTGGACCAGCGTCCCCTGTGGACCGCCAGTGTTCTCTGTGGACCGCCAACATCCCCTGTAGACCGCCAGCATAACCCCTCTGGCAGTGGAGGTGAGGGCCGCAGAAGGTGGGTGGGGGAGGGAGGTTGGGGAGAAGGATTTGAGGCTCCCCTGAAGCACTCCAGGGAAGGGGCGGCCTCTTCTGGCCTTTGCTTGTTGGGCAATGAGACAGCCTTTGATTTCTCTGGGACACTTGGGTCCAGATTTACTCCCAGAGCCATGGCCCTGCCCGTCAAACTCTAGAGCTGGGAGGGCTTCGGAGGCTGTGGCTGGACGCGCCCGAAAGGAGGGGCCGTTTTAGTCCCTGAAGCTTCCCTGAGCCTGGCACACAGTAGGTGCCCACAACACGTGTGGAGAAAATGAATCCTCTCTCCCATCCCATCCTTAGTCTGCCAAGGGCCATTTGAATATTGATAACACCATTCATGGGCCATAGAAAACGATGAACTTAAAAATTAGCCTGCTATACCTGGTCAAACATTTAATGAACTCACCCCTAATGCCTTGGCAGGGCCAGACCACATGATTTTGCGGGCCTCCCATGGCCTGCGGGCCGGACATTCCCCACCCCTGACTTAGCAGATGGGAAAGAGTGCTCCATAGAGGCGTGGGCCTTGCCCAGGGGTCTCCTGGCGCCCATCATAGGCCAGGGAACTCCTGTGGCAGCCCCCCAAGAAGATCTGTGTGCAGGATGCTTCTGCACCTGTGGGCAGGTGCAGAAGGAGCCATCCACCCATTGGGCATTGTCTTCAGGTGAATCAAAGATTCTGGCAGTGGGGACTTGTGCGTGTTCTCTTGGGTGCGCCCTGCCTGGCACAGTCAGAGGGCCTTGGACATCCCATCAGGTGGCAAACGTACAAGGACACACCAACGGGGCCTCCCGAGGGGCCTCATACACTCTCCAGCACACACTACACACCCGTGTGCCGACAGTCCCGGGGACTTGCTTCCTGGACGCTCCCATCACTGCAGTCCATCCCCAGGGCAGACTCCCCGCACATGGAGGAATAAAGAGGTTCGACTGGCCATGATCAAGGAGGTGTTTGCAGGCCTCAACTCTCTGGGGTAACTTTTAAACCCACATTTCCAGTTGAGAATCTATTGCTGACGTATTGCTTGGAAAGTGAGACCCTGGCACTGGGCCCATGGACACCCCCTTCGAGTCTCAGGGGTGCAGGGGTCACAGAGTCTTGGTCATCCCTGTCCTGCTCAAGCACAGAGTGCTCTGTAGCTCCGCCCACTCCGCTCCCAGGAGAGGCCGGGCCAGCCTCCTTGGACGGGTGGGCAGGGAGGCAGTGGCTGGAGAAGAGCGGTTCTTCCTCCTCGGCTCTGGGACCCGGAGAGGAAAGGGAGCGTTGAACTTCCCTTGACCTCCTGAGAGACTGGCCCTGAGCTCACCAGATGGCACTGCTGTCGCTCAGCGAACAGATGCACAAATCCAGGGCAGAGCCTCTGGCTGGGGGAAACGAGGGTGCTGCTGCCCTCTAGCCGCCTGCTGGCACGAGTGTATGGAGAGGGAGGGAGGGATGGCACAGGCGGCATGGATGGCACAGGCACCATGAGAGCTACACAGGCGGCACGGATGGCACAGGCGGCATGAGATGGCACAGGCGGCACGGATGACACAGGCAGACAATACACCACTCCTATAAAGACCCTGTGAAAACCAGAGCCCAGAGAGGCTCTGTGACTAGTCCAGGCCACACACTGCCACTGAGCGACTAAACTGGGACCTAACACGCTTCTGTGTGGCTGCGAGTCCACAATTCGGGGGACGGCAGTAGACTGTGGGCTGCTCTAGTCCATGTCCCTCAAGTGGCCTGGCCCTCTGCGCCTGGGACAGACGTAAGGAAACAACGCCTACTTTCAGGACTGCTGTGAATGCGTGGACAACTCCTGGGACGGTGTTTGCACCTGGAGGTAGTGGCCCTGGCCTCGGGGAAAGCTGGTTCTCACTGTGGCCCATGGTCACCTGATGGGGCTCTTCAAAGCCTGCTGGACTGTCCCCACGCACACCCACACCCACACCCACACCCACCTCCTGCTGGTTCCTTAACTTCTTCCCCCTGCTGCTGGGAGGCCCTTCCCCCAGATCTGTGTGCGCCTCCCTCCCTTTCTTGTCTCCCTCCCTCTTCCATTCTCTGCTCAAATGTCACCTACAGAAAAGGCCCCTTTGAAAATGGCGCCCACCCCCACCCCCACCCGGCCTTTTCACGGTGCAGCCTCCTGTACAGGTCCCTTCCCTAGCATATTATCGTTCATCTCCTGCTGGCGAATGCTTACTCCTCAGGGAAGAGCAATGCATTCTGTCTATTTTGTTCATAGCTGTGTTCCCGATGGTTCGCAGCAGCAGGTGACTTCACCCTCGGGGGACATTGGGCCTGTCTGGAGACATTTTCGGTTGTTGCAGTGGGAGAAGGGGTGCTGCTGACACTCCACAATGCACAGCACAGCCCCCTCCTTAAAAGAATAATCCGGCCCCAAATGCCAACAGTGCCACAGTCGTGTGCCCTTTACTCACAACAGTAGCTGGCATGTATACAGTAGGCGCTCATACATGCTGTGAGGGAAGAATGAGGAGCTATTGTCATGTTATCATTGTTATTATTTAAGGACGGCTATGGGTGAGAATAATCTTTAAGAATGGTCGGCAGTTGTTCATGGCCAGAGGTCATATGGGTCTGAGCTCTGCCCTCAGCAGCACCAGGACGGGCCGCCACCTGCTCATTGCTGGGCCACCATGGGCCAGGACGAGTCCATTTTTTCAGGTCCGCCCGCCCCCTCCACAGCTCCAGCCCGAGCTACGCAGCCTGCCCCTCCCCTCCCAGGTAAAGCCTGCCTGCGGGCCCCCTGGGCAGGGCCTGTCAGTTCTCACCCCCAGAGTGAGGACCCCCCTACACAGTCTTTTGGGGTGACCCCAGCGGCCCCTCACAGCCCCGGGAGCTGCAGGTCCGAGGGAATTCGGGCGTTGTTGCTCTTTTTGAGGACCGGTAGTGCGAGGGCTGTGGGATGCTCAGGAAGGCACAGGTGCTGGAACCCCGCTGCACAGCACAGCCCAGCCTTTTGCTGACCTAATAAATCACCACTGACAGCTGCCTCGCCCGAGAACACCACCTATGGTGTCCTTGCAAGTCCGCGTGGCACGGTCTACAGACGGGAGGGCAGCGCGGAAAGGAGGGATGCTTTTGCTCTGGGCCTAGATCGCCTCCAGAAATAGGCTGCTGAGGCCCCACCCGGCCACTGGACTGGAAGCCTCTGGAAGCTTCTATCAACACCTGCACACTCAGCAGGCCCCCCAGCCCACACTCCCAGCAGGAATCCCACGTGAGGTTCACAACTCTCCCCGCCTGCTGCTGCTCTCCCCCCTGCACCACCCACACACACACACACATGCTTTTCCTTCTCCCAGGGACCTCCTTGGGCTCCCAGCTGGGCCCTTCTCTGTAAACTCTGAGGCTGGGAAACCACTTTCCCGCTCTTCCGCCCTTTCCCTCTCCCCTGAAAGCTTTTAAACCAGTCATCAGTGCTACCGTTGAGCAGCTGACACAACCGACGACAAGGCCAGGAGCCAAAGGAACGAGTCTCTGATGGTGAAATACTGGGCAGCAGACGCCTAGGTTTGGGGGAACAGGATGATGCCTGGTGGGCAGGGCTTGTCCTGGGGCTCCGGCAGTCACAGGCAGCTGGCCTCGCTGCTGCCAGGGAAACAGGCTGACCCCAGACCCAGGATGAAATAAAACCGCAGGCTAGTACCCTGTGACCACCTGGGAATGAGTAGTGGGGTGGGGGGGGGGGCAGGGGGTCTAGGGGGTAGGCTCAGGCGGGAACCCTGAGGCAGAAATGCCAACTCTACCAAAGGCAGGGCTTGGTGGAGACTGGGTTCCAAGTCTCCCACCCTCTTTCCCTGGGACTCCAAGCCCAACCTGTGAGCTACCCTGACACACATTTACACGGCTCCTGCACCCAGGATGGCACGAGGGTCCTAGCCGCATGACCACCTCCCTCAACTGCAGTGTCGGCGTCAGGCTGGGGCAGGAGGAAGCAGAGACACCTGCCCTGGACACCCCCAGTGAGCTGGACACGACATCCGTGTGCTTGCGGTACACAGCACCCCGGCCCCATGCTATGAGGACACTGAGTCTCGCTGCTGGTGACCAGCCGGGGTTGCAGCCCGTTTTCCACCACGACAGAAGGCCTGCCGGCAGCCAGGTGTGGACACTTCAGCTGATTCTCCCCTCCGCACTCCCCTCCCACCCCTCAGCCCCAGATCCTGGGCCCGGACTCAACCTGAGAATGGCCCAGCTCTCACAAGCCAGCTGCCAGCTGGCGGGGCCGTGGGTGCAGCCCACCGGGATGCCGGGGTCCTCACAAACTGGACACGTGTGGACAGGGCAGCCTGGCTCCGCCCCACCCCTCAGAGCACCTACTACCTTCCACATGTGAGACAGAGGCAGACGCTTGGGGTGGGGATGTCTCAGGCGCAGCAACAGATTTCACCCTTTCTAGGCATGCTAGGGAACTGGCCCAGAAATGGGATGTCCCCAGCCACCTGCAGCTGCCAACTCGGTGGGAAAGTGAGGCACAGCGAGGGCGCTGCTGGCAGCCTCCGGGAGGCAGGCTGGCTGTGGTGTCAGCAGACGCCACCAACCTGCCACCAAGGTGCCTGTGGTCCTGAGCTGTCCTGAACCCAGTGCATCAGAGGAATCCAGGCCCAAGTCACCCCTCGCCCACCTCCAGGGCGGTCTGGGATGTTTGCTCATCAAGCCCTGGGGTTTAGGGACGTGAGGGAGCGGGCCTGAGGCGGGGGGTCTGGGGGAGGGGGCCATTTCCGGTTCCCCGGATGGTGTGGAGCAGGAGCGGGTACCTGGCAGCTGGAGGGAGTGTGACATCTGTCACATTTGGGGATCTTGTCCTGAGACCTGCTCGCCTCTGGCCACTGATAATCCAGGGCAAAGTGGGCGGATCCCTTTCCTTCTCTGAACATCAGCTTCTCCAACTACAAAAGGGGACAGAGTGCCCAGCAGGCTCTAGGGGGCAGAGGAGAGTGTGGCTACACCCAACCCCGGAGCAGCACTTGAGAGTGGCCAGGCTCCGAACATGGGCCTCCTCCCTCCCAGCCAGGTTCCGGGCTCTCTTTCAGCCCCCCAAAAGTGACATTCTGGTTATCGGTCCCACGAAGTGATCATTTGACTTCATTTACAAAATTTTACCCAACTGCATCTTCTTCAAGGGCCAAATTGGGAGGAGAGCAGAGTGTCGGATCCAGTAACTAACAGGAGGCTTCGGAGCGACTGCAGAAAGTAGTGCATCGGCCGCGGATCCCCCATGGCAACCACCCCGGCTCCCCCGCGCGTCCCTCTCTGCTCCGTGGACCCCGGCAGGGACCCTTTCTCCTGCCCAGCAGGACCCAGGCATCCTCCCCGTCCCCGCAGCCAGGCGGGAGGAGCGCGGGGGGACGGCGGGGCGGTCGGACCCGCTGGGGGAGTGAGGCCACCGGGCAGGCAGGCTGTGAATTCCACCTGCGTAGACAGCCCAGCTCAACAGGTGACGGGGGCTTGCCCTCCCGCATGATCCGGTAATTCCTACAGCCCCATTCCGTCCGCCCTGGGAGTCTGCCCGCAGCTTTGGAGTGGCAACAAGAACTGCCAGCGGCGTCGGCAAGGAGGGAGCGTCGCCACCTCCGCGCACTTCACTCACACTTCCCACCGCGCAGCCCCTGCCGACACCGCGCCGGGGACGACCCGGCCCCCGCCCTGGCTGCGCGGTGCGGGGGAGGTGGGCGGCTGGCGCAGTGGACGGCAGAGCCTCCCGGTCTCCCCGGCTCCTACCTCGCTGGAGCGGCCGCGACCCGATTCTGGTGCAATGCCCACGCCGGTTCTTCGTCTCGGCGGTAGGTACCGCGCGAGGTTCCCCCGGCGCCCGTTCGGCCGGGTCCCGCCGAACAGCTCCGCGCCCGCGACAGTGGCCGCAGTCGCCGCGCGCGCCAGCTGCGAACTCCGCGAGCGAGGGCGGGCCGGAGGCGGGCCGGGGGCGGGGCTTCCCGTCTCCGCGCCACCAGCAACCGCGGGCTTTTGGACCCTGAGGAAGCTGGGCTCCTCCCCTGGAGCGGAACACCTCTGGGGGAAGCGCCTGAGTGGGGTTTGCTCAGCCTTGGGTCAGACTTACCTTCCAATTCCAGCTGTTACTGCTACTGCTGCTTAATAATAATAACCGCCACAACAGTGCCACCTAGTACTTATTGAACATTTGCTGGACATTGGGCACTGTTCAAAGCGCTTTCCATGGAGTAAGTCATTGCACAACAATCCCATTTTGCAGATGGGAAAATAGAGACACAGAGCAATAGCTTGTGCTGCAGGACACACAGAAAATGGCAGAATCGGGATTGCAGCTCACGTCTCTGTGGCTCCAGGATCTGTTCTTTTAAAGCCTCACCGTGTTTTCTGTCCGTGTGGTGTTAAACAAATGGCTCCTTAAAGGCAGAAGGCCTGCCACATAGTAGGTGTGCAGTTAACATTTGTTGAATGAATGACTGTTGAATGAAAGCATTTAAGATGAAACAACCAAAACAGAAAAAAAAGCAACCCCCCCCCCCAAAAAAAAAACCAAAAAACCCCACACACAACACTGGTGAAACCGGATCAGTGATGTGAAAAGATGAAAAATGGGCACAGCAGCCAGGAGATGTATCATCTCAAGGTCTGCATTTAATATTCCCAGCAAAGGCCAGAGACACTGCCCTGGGATCCAGCTCAGCAGCCATGTCCTCAAGCAACCGCAGAGTAAGTTTGGGGGTGAGCAGACTGCCTGAGGCTGGGAATGAGGGAGGGGGCGGCTGGGGCAGTGGGCATCCTCCCTCATGGGCTGATGGAGGGATGTGAGATGCCCACTTGCTCCCCAGGCCCTCTGATCTGTGTGATGCTTTTCTCCAGGGCAGTGGAGTAATGGACCCATTACTTGCGGAAGGCACCCTTTAAAAGGAAAACGGTTTCTAGGGGTGCTCACAGCCTCCTCCCCAGTCACTCTGCCCAGTGGCAAACGGGGAGGCCTTATGAGGTGGGTGGTTGACAGAAAAGGAGTTGGGATTTGATGGACGAGGGTTTTCAACCTGAATCTGCTTCTGACAACACTGTGTGACCTTGGAGAAGTTACTTAACCTCTTTGAGCTTCCGTTTCTTCCTCTATAACCAGGGCTGCCTTTATGGGCACGAGACTTATGCACACAGCCCTGCTTTTAGAAAGGCGGTATGCTTGGTTTCATGATCTGCTTTTGCCATCTTAAAATTTTAAATCATTTCTGAACAAGGTGTGGCATTTGCAGTTTGCACCAGACCCCACGAAGTATGCAGCTGGCATTGGTTATAACACCCACCTCGCTGGGTCACGGGGACACGTTACTGAGATGATGTCTAACCAAGGCGCTCCACGGAAGTTGGTTTCCCGTTCTCCGATCTGGTCCTCAAGATAAATAGACGTTTGCCAGGTAGAGAAAGGGCTGGGAGGGTGTTTCAGGCAGAGGGGCCAGCATGGGCAAAGGTATGAGAATATGAAATTGTATTAGAGGAAAGGCAAATAGTCCGGGGTAAGGTGGGGGGTGGAGAATGGAGATAAAACTGAGGAGACACATTGGGGTCAGAGTGAAAGCGTTTCTGGTTTTTTTAAAGAGTTTGGACCTCCGCTCCAAGGCCTGTGAGCAGAAAGTGCTAGAAAGAGGAGGCGGGTGGGCACTAAACGCCAACGCCCTTAGCCCACAGTTCGGCCTGGAATGATTCAGGTAACAAGCCAGGCAGTGGATGGTGTGGGCAGGAGCCCTGCTTGGAGGCTGCCACTGTGGTGTGTTTGAAACCTTCGCTGGAGACATAATGGGAAAATGCTGTAGGTGTCAAAGCCGGCAGCTGCGCTCGGGGACTTGGGGACTCCGGGCCTGATGAATAATGGAACAGCCCTTCCTCCCTGGGTCTTTTTCTGTCCTTTCAATAATTCATGCATTCCACATTGGCTGAGAAGTTTCATAAAACCTCAGCTTTTCCTGAATCCCGGGCCAATCTGAGCAAATCGGATGGCTTCATGCATTAGGTCTTAATTAGGAACACACACACACACACACACACACATACACACGAGCACATCCAACTTTGCAAGATGTGCCTTGTGTTCAAGTGAAGGAAAATACCCATTACGTCTTGGGGGGCACAGGTCCAGGCGGGCCCTGGGAGGGGGAGGTGGAAGCTTCCCTGGGGGAACGGGTTGGTGGGGAAGGTGCACATGACCTGCACCCCCAGAAGAAGCTGTATTTTGGTGCTGGGCTTCCTAGGGGAGCAGCGTCCTCCTGGCCTATTTGAAGTCAGGCTTTGTCCGGAGGGTCTGCTTTGGCCAATGCAATATGAGCAGAAGGGACACGCGTCACTTGCAGGTGGAAGTTTTAGGAGCCTCTGAGGTCTTCGCCATCCTCTGGGATCATGGAGACATGAGGCGAGCAACCCGATGAGCTAGGACATTGCTGTTTCTAGGTGAGGAAATGGAGGCTGAAAGAAGTAATTTGCCCTAGAAATGGCCAAGGTATAGCACTCACTGGAGAGTGGCACGTTCAGGCTCCATCCGCATGGGCATCACTCATGCCTCACGTGGGCACAGACACCAGAATCTTCAGGCCAGGGGTCAGGACCCAGGCTCACAGGGTCTGGTCTTAGTGCGGAACCAGGAGACCACACATTCTGGTGACTGGGTGAACAGGAAGGCTGGGGCGACAGGGTTACTGGCCACGAGGTATCCAGGCATCAAGGAATACTGGACTTCAGGAAGCTCGAGAGAATGAGCCTTGTCTTTCCCCAAGGGAGGCGGGCCCCCCAGGTGATGTTCCTGTCTGGCTGGTTGGCAGGGAGCAGACGGTGGGTCTGTGCTTTGGGGTGTGCTCACCCGCTCTTCCTTGACTGTGGCTTCAGTCCTGCACATCCCCTCTTTTCTCCTGGACTGGACCTTGCCGGTTGGGGAGGGGTCGACAGGGACACCAGCTCTACCTCACTGGTCCCATCACTCAGACCTCAGCACATCTGTCCTTTCCCATCACCTCTCAGTGCAGCCTGAGCTGCTTTCCATGCCACCAGTGACGCCCGCCCGCCCCCCCCCCCCGCCGCCCCCCCTCCTGCCCCCATGTGCCTTGTCAGGCCTCCAGCTGCGGCCTGTTAACAACTGATTTCTTTTCTTCAATTAGAAGGTGCCCCTCCTCCTCAGAGTGAGAAACCTGGAGGTTTCACACGCCGTTGCTGTCTATGTCCCTGCGAGGTGACTGGGCGGCCATTTGGATTCCCACTGGCCCTGGCCCAAGCTGCCCTCCCTGCTCCCCTCAGACCAGCTGTTCAGCCGCTGCTCTGGTCATTTGTCCCCTTGGCAACTAGGTTATTGCTTATACAACAGCTCCAAGGGCAGGGAGCCCACCTACAGAATAAAACTCCTCTCCATGTTGACCGCTGAGAAGTTGCAGGGTGTTCAAGAACATGACCCTGACATGAAGGCCCCGGATTGGGGGGTGGGGGGTGGGGGGGTGGGGCGGGGGAAGACCGCGGGGACCTGGAAGAAAGGGACTGTGGCAGGAAAGGTCTGAAGGTGGGTCAGGAAGAGGGCGCTCAACCCGGTCAGCACCTGGACAGCTCCCTGCAGGGGCGGAGCCAGTGCCTGGGGGAGGATCTTTGCAAAAGGTGAGCGAGGCCCCACAAGTCCTAGATTGTCCTTGTTCTGTCCCGAACCCTCTAAAAACTCTGTCTGGCCACTCAGGACTGAGGGAGACCCCAATCTCATCGGATAAATGAGCCCGTGCTGCCGTGGGTACGGATCACAGGAGCTGAGGTGTTGGATAGGCCAGGGGACACAGGACTTCCTCAGGGAACTTCCAGGAGAGCAGGACTTAGCGGCCATAAGCTCAGCACGCTTCTCCAGGGCTCCAAGGGAGGGCAGCTCAGTGCACCTAAGATCCGGTCAGGTGACTGGCTGCCTCCCGAGGGGCAACTGCAGTGTGGACATCAGTGGCCAGTGCGGGGAGTGGGGGAGCTCCTATAACCAAGGCCAAGAGTCCTGGCGGGTGGGGTGGGGTGAGGAGAAAGGGAGGCCGGGAAATGGGAGCCGGGGCTCCTCTTTCAGAACAAAGCCAGCAGGACCAGGCTTCAGCCACCTCCCCCTCCCCTTCCCCACGTCCTCCCCCCCCTCCCCCCCCAATTACCTGGCTCCGGATGGAGATGACAGAAAATAGCGACTTAAAGAGCCATTTCCTGGCTTTGAAGTTAATGAAAAAGCTGGGATGACAGGAGTGAGGGTGGTTTTCTAAGCAGCAGCGTGTGGGAAGCAGCTGTGTGTGCTTCTGAGAAGACAGATGTGCGCCCTCCGGCCACCACTGTCCTCCAGCCCTGGCTCAGCTGGAGGGGCCCCTGGTCTCCCAGAGTGGGCTGGGTCAGACCCCCCTCCCCCAGGCAGTGACTGCAGCTTGAGGACAGGGACAACCTTCAGAGGGGCAGCCTGGCCGTGGGGATCAAAAGGATTGACACTGCTAGGACCCTTTGACCCAGCAACCCCGCTTCTATGGATCTAATTATCCATCTGCATCATAGCCTTATTTGTGATGCACACAAATAGGAAACTCCCTCAATAGCTACTACTTGGGAATCCATTAGGATAAGTTTGTTATACCCATAGAATGGAATACGATACAGCCATTAAAATCAGGTTTTCAATTTAAGGGTACAGAAAGACGCTCATAGTATGTAAATAGTGTTTGTATTTATTATAGCCTTATATGTATGTATTAGAGACACAAAATATTTACATAATATGATCCACTTTGTGAAAAAATGAAATGATATATATAGACAGACTGTGAAAAATCAACAAGAGCAGGTGTGGCTCAGTCTGTTGGTGCATCGTCCGGAATACGAGATGGTTGTGGGTTCCATTCCTGGTCAGAGCACACACGGGAAGGCAATCCATCGATGTTTCTCTCTCTCTCTCTCTCTCCTCTCTCTCATCAATAAAAATCAAAATAAAAAGAACTACAAGGAAATATACCAAAGTGTCCACAGTCACTAGCCCTGGAAGAGAGATTATGATGATTGTGTTCTTCATACTTTTCTATATTGTTCAAAAGTTTTTCTTTTTTAAAAAATGACGGACATTATTTGGAAGAGCTGGTCCCAGAAATCCAAGCACTGTTGCTTCTCCTGGGCTCTGGCAGGCCTTTCAGACCAGGCCAAGGTCTGCGGGTTCTCCAGAGCTTGGTGTCAGGATGCGGAACTCCCTCTGGGCACAGCAAATGGGCCTCTCCCGAAACAAACCTGCCTCGGGTTAGCCAAACGCCTCAAGCTTCTGGAAACTTTAAGAATGGCCACCCCTCAGCCAGCACGTGTAAAGATCATAGAGTCAGCTCCCCCGGTTCCTTCCACCACTGCCATCTACTGGGAAATGCCCTGGCCGGCCTGTCCATTCCAGGAGGAAGCTTAGTCAGCCTGTCTTTCCCACCCCTTTTCTTTTCTTTTAAATATATTTTATTGATTTTTTACAGAGAGGAAGGGAGAGGGAGAGAGAGTTAGAAACATCAATGAGAGAGAAACATCCATCGGCTGACTCCTGCACACCCCTTACTGGGGATGTGCCCACAACCCAGGTACATGCACTTGACCGGAATCGAACCTGGGATCCTTAAGTCCGAAGGCCGATGCTCTATCCACTGAGCCAAACCGGTCAGAGCCCCACCCCTTTTCAAGACAGTGATGATTAGGGGTGGCCCCTGGGGTGAAAGGTCAGGGCTGTTTGCCACTGGGGGGCCCTCTGCACACCTGGAACTTATTTGCCCAAACTGGATTCGAGCATGCACTCTGGGGTGGGCCTTCTCTATTATTTTGCAAATTCTTTGGAGTCTTAAGTTGTTTTAAAAATATATTTTTATTGATTTTAGAGAGGAAGGGAGAGAGAAACATCAATGATGAGAGAGGATCATTGATCGGCTGCCTCCTGCACACCCCCTACTGGGGATCGAGCCCGCAACCCAGGCATGTGTCCTTGGCCAGAATCAATCCTGGGACCTTTCAGTCCGCAGGCCAACGCTCTATCCTCTGAGCCAAACTGGCTAGGGCGAGTCTTAAGTTATTTTAAAATGAAAAGTTTTAAAATAAAAGAGAACCTAAGATGCTAACATGGGCAGAAAAAAAAAAAAACCCACCTCAAATCCAGACATTTCTGTGTTTTTGCAAACCAAGGAGCCTGAGCAGAAGCAACTCTTACACATGAGTCTCCGTCTGCACTTTTGGTTATTCTTTAGGGGACCCCTCTGCCCCCACTATTTGCTGTGTGTGAGCACATTTTAAAGACTTTTGTTAGTTTGTGCCAAATTGCCCTTTAGAGAGATGGTACCCATCTATACTCCCACCCTCCGTGCGTGAGCGTGCTGGCTTCCCAGCTCTTGCCAAGATGGGCTTTAATCTTTAAACAAAGCTTCATCGTGGCCAAGTCGATAGATAAAACATATAGGTTTCTCGTTGCTCCTTTTCCTCCAGGAACTCTGAAGTATATTTTGTGGACCAAGTTGGACCACATCATTGACTACTTACCTGGAGACTTGGCTTTAGCCAGTTGGTCGGTCACCTCCATGAAGGTGCATTTCAATGTTATGCCCCTAACTCGGTCAGGATCACTGAAGAAAGGCCGTGCGAAAATTTATTCTTTTGCAACACCCACCACCGCATTGTTGAGGACATCATCGCTCACATTGCTGTCTCTCTTCTATGTAATGAAATCACATCCAAGAAATTTCTTCTGAAACTGAGTGCTAAGAATGGCGTTTTGTTCCCAGAGGAACGCATCTACTTCCCTTTTCACCACGTGCGAGAGCCCTGTCACCGAGGATCATGATTCTCACCTTTTTTTTCCGGCTGCCAGGAAGTGCAAAGCCAAGTTTAAGGATCAGTGACAGCAATTCTGTTAACTCTCTCTCTCTCTCTCCTTTAAATTCTTTCTTGTTAACTCTTGTGGGAAATATATTTACATTTTTATGGTCTTCAGTCCTGACCTTCTATTTTTATTTTACAAATCACATGGAGTGTTTTACTGGCAAACCACTCCAAATCCTGGGGGAAAAGGCAAAAGCTGAAATTTCTCGTGATGATAAGCTCTGGTAATTTTCATGTCCTTAAAACCTAGGCCAGAACTGGCACCTAGCACAGTGCTCACACAAATATTTGTTTAATACACGAATGAATGGATGCACTCCACAATGGCCCACTAAGAAAGGCGTTGACATCGAAAAGAAACATGAGCTACCAGCGGATCCAAGAGCAGGACAATGCTACCATGGCATGCAGGGTTTCCGGAAGCCAGACAAAGGTAAGTTAAGTACCCAGAGTCTCAAAAATGCTCAGCCTCTCTATTTCTAAAAAATTACCCAGGAGGCCTTCAACATTTTAGGCACCAAGACACTCATCCCCTTGTTGTTTAAAACAATGTAAAAGCAACCTAGAAGTCCAATAATGGGGCGATGAGTCACAGAACTGTGGTGACCTGCTGAATGGGAAGTGGTAGCCATTTAGAATGTTCTGCATGCGGAGTTCTTAGGACTTGAAGAAAAATGTGTGCAGTGACACTACTCAAAACAGCGGGATGCTGAATTGCATCTCTATTCCGTGCCCCACCGCGGCAGGCAATGTGCACAGAAGGTTGCTTTGTGAGTATTTTGCTTCTTTTCAAGTAAACTCAAATTGGAGAGTTTAGGTTGAGCACTATGGGTAGAGCGTATGCAAGAGAGAGATCCCCCGCGCAGAGCGGCCATCCTTTCTGACGGTCATGCGCCTATAGGCTTCCAGTAACAGTCACATGTTTAAAGCGTGTGCACGCCCGTGTCGCGTTCCCTGCCTCTGAAGCTCAGCTTCGAGTCCTCACGGAGTTCGGTAGGAAGGTTTCACTGCCCCATCATGAAAAGCTAACAAAATAATTAATAAAAATCAAGTGAAGCGAGCAAGGTATCAAGCGGTTTAAGCATGGCAGTGGGCATCTGGGAGTGGGGAGCTTTCTCCCCCTTATCTATATTGGCTACAAGGATCAGGTGTCATTTTTGTAAATGTTCTAAATTTCTCTAAAATGACCTAACAGCATTCCCATAGTGTTCTGCCCCAACCAAGCCCAACGGTGCCTCCCTAGGCTGCCCACTGCCAAAGAAATTGGCCCATTTACTGTGACAAGTTCTCTGGGCACTGGATGATGAGGCTGGCCTCACCTGGCCAGCCTGCAGACCCCCCCACCTCTAACCCCACCTCCACACCACACATCCTCTCCCTGGGGGTAACCTTCAGGCACATAGTTTCAATTGTTTTTGCCATCCTAGTGGGCTTCATTCCAGGGCTGTCCTATGGTGAGAGGGTGGGCCCGGGGCCAGACAGGCCTGCCTGCCCCTTGCTCCTTCCGCTGGAGCCTCTCCAGGCAAGTCAGCCCGGTGGGGGTGGCTGCAAAGGGACCTGCTGGGTTCTGAGAATCACAGTGCTATTTTTCTCTCTCCACCCACACCCAGAGGCTAAAAAAAAGTCAGGTGAAGGTTGGAGAGAGGCTTCCAGAAACAGTTCCAGGGGCATCTAGTCTCGCAGACATCAGTCAGCCACGAGATGGGGTGGGTTTGAAGGAAGCCATAAGGGAGGAGGGCCCAGGATGGCCCCGCCTCCCTCCCTCCCCCGCCCCTCTCCCCATCAGGCTGCCTCTTCGGTCTCCTGAGCGTGGCAGGGTCAGAAACATGAGAGAGACCTGGTGCCCAGTCTCGCCATGCTGCTGAGGAGTTATGTAACCGGAAGCCAGTTAATTAGCTTGGGCCTCGGTTTCCCCATCTGTAAGATGTGCACAGTGACTTCTATTCTGCAGAACTGCCATGAGGATTAAATGAGATGATTATGTCAACATGATGAAACAGCTGTTGGATAAGGAAGTCCCTCCCCTCCGCCGGTTTACTGATTCCTGCCTGTGCGTGTCCTCCCCTTTCCATCTTGTCCTTCACCTGACTACAGCTCTGGCCTCCTCCTCCAGGAAGGCCCCTAGGGTGGCCCATATCTCTGCTCTTCCAGGTGGCTCAGTCTGTCCAGTGTAGCTCACCCAGGAATTGTTATTTGACCTCTCTGGACTCACCTTTCCTCTTCTGTAAAATGGGCACAGTAAGGAAGACCTACCTCGAGTGGTCTCTGTGGACTTTAAATAAATGCATGTAAAGTACCAGAAAAGTGCCTGGCATGCTCATCAGCGTGTGTGTGTGTGTGTGTGTGTGTGTGTGTATGCGTTTATAATTGGTGTTCTGTTTTTTGTTTCTTTGCCATTTTCATCTGCATCTGAGTCCTTGAGCCCACCACAGGCTCTTCTGTGTCTCTGGAACCATATTGTACTTTCCCCTCTCATGCCTAGAACAAGCCTCTCTGCAATAGATTTATCGAATTAGCTTTTGAAAAAAAAAAAAGAAAAGAATCCTGGGGAGACATCCAGTTCTTCCTCGGAGCCAAAAGCACTTCTCGCACACTCCCTGCAGGCACGGCCTTGCTCCCTGTGGTGTGGGCTCTCACATGGGGACACGATGTGAAAAAGATAACCTTTGCCTTGTGCCGTGTGCATCAGCATTTCAGCTGAGCTGTAATTCCACTGCCAGGGCACACGAGAGGCTGGTGGGGAAGCTCGGGGCTTGCACCACTCACTCTGCGTGACGGACGACAGGTGGCCCCTGGCTCTAGATGCTGGGCTGATGGGCAGAGATGGGAACTTGGATTCCCTGGGCACGAGCTCGGGAGAAGTCTCTGAGATCTGATCTTTAATTAATCCGGGTGTGTACATCTGGTGTCCTTAATTAGTTGGCGAACACCTCAAGGGCACGGGTGGTGACACAGTAATGGTTCGGGTAACACCAATGATGCCAATGAGACCAAGTACACGAAGGAATGATCATTATATTTATTCATACACACTTAATAATGTATCTAACAAAGCATGTCATGCAAACAAAGGTTAGAGGTCATACGAATCGAGGAAAGCAATGCAGGAATTTATACATTCATCTCGCCCGTGATACACCCAGTGCCATCAGGCAGCTGATGGCCTACAGCTGTCAGTAGGTGCTAATACAGAAGAAAGAAACCTCAACCCGTCTCTGTCTTCCTCCTTCACACGGACCTGGGGTTTTATGCGATGTTTTCCAATGAACGCTTTACACATGGCAGGTCCTCCACACACACACACACACACACGCTATCACATAGCAAAAGCAATGATTTCAAATGTTTCTGACCATCTAGAAAAGTTATTCTGAAATACCCTAAGAGAAGGGAATATGAGGTGAGTTTTTAGACCCTTTGGACCTAAAAGAATAACCGCCTTCATGGTGACTTCGCACCCACTGGCCCTCTCGGGGAAAGAATCCGATTCTTCCAGGAGGGAGGCATCAGCACACACTGCGAACAGTCCCCGGCAGCCCCTCCCGAGTTACGCAGAGGAGACGAAGACGCCGCGGTCCAATCAGAAAGTGCGAAGCCACCCTCTGTCTTATTTTAGAAGGAAAGGTTCTCATGAAGTGGGCTTGATACTTATTTTCTGAAAAGTGGGGCTCTGTCTGCGCACACAGGACAGGACTCTGCACGATGCCGGGGCGCCTGCTGCCGCCTCTTCTCAGGGACGCTGGCCTGTTTCTGAGCTGCCCGGTGGGCAGAGTCCCTAGGGGACATCTCTGACTTTTCACCCAGTGTGTGAGGGGCCTGCAGACAGAGGTGAGGAAGCGCTCTCTCTCCCCGCCAGAGGGTGGTCACAGAGCCACGCAGAGCAAGGAGGCGGGCTCAGGGACCCTGCGAGTGCTCTCCGAGGGCTGCATCTGAAAGAGGGACAACAAGGCCATCTTTCTAGGGCCTGTGAGTTCCTAGATCGTAGACAGCTGTCCCCAGGGTCTATTAAAATACAGAGGGGGTCCACCTGAACGTCCCGTCGTTCTGAGGAAGTCGCCGTACCCCACCGGCACAGGGAACCCGCAGTGGGGGTGCAGGTTGGGGCTGCTCCAGCTGCCCACTGCTGAGCCCTCCGACGGGGAGCGCGTGATGGGAATCTTATCAAATTGTCAGTGGTTGTATTTTAAAAACTCATTTTAAAAGAAGGCTGGAGTTATTAAAGTTCTCTATAAAAAAGTACAAAGAGCTCAGTATACCCAGTTGTTCTCTTGGAGTTAATTTCTCCCTTAAGGTTTAAAAAAAGGTCTTTGGAACCCGTGGGCCTTAGTGTAGGGCAGTGGTCGGCAAACCACGGCTCGCGAGCCACATGAGGCTTGCGAGCTGCGGTTTGCCGCTCTGTTGACTAATGAGTTTGCCGACCACTGGCGTAGGGGCATCGTAAGGCTGTTTGATGACCGAGCCCCACCTCTAGGGTGACTGACAGACACTTGCTGACAGACAGAGGCCCAGGGAACCCTCCCCGAGTCCAGGACATCACAGAATTCACGGAACCTTCCCCGATTTCCTGCATCTCCTCGCAGCAGGAATAGACAGATTCCCCAGATGGGCTGCCTCAGCCCAGATGGGAAAAGACGGACGTGTTCATGGCCGGCTGTACGTCACAAAATGTAACCCGAGCAACTCGAGGAGAAGGTGTTTGAAATGCTTCCCAGCACTCTGTCAGGCCGGGCGCAGGCCCCACCCAGTCCCTTTCCTCTACAACCTGTCAGCCGTCGGGGCTCCCGCAGCCCTGGAGGGCCCTGGCTCAGCGCCCACCTGTGTCGAGATCCCCATTATTTGGTGTGCTCGGTGGGGGAGCACTGCCCCCTCGCTGGGTTTTAAAGAAACGGGAAATGGTGTGAACAGCGCACACGAGAAATAGGTGACTTCATAAGACCCGAGTGAGAAAATGACTGTCAGGGGTGGTGACTTCCTGCGGCTTCTAAAAACGTAAGACTCTCGCTCTCTTCTCTCTTCCAGCAGAGAGAAAACAAATCCCAGCAAAACCCCCTGAAAACAAAAATCCAATTTCCCTTGCCAAGTGGAATCAGGTGGGGCCATTGTTAGCTTTGGTGACTTCCCCATCCTCCCCGGCTGCCGGCTGCCCTGTGCTTGGCAATGGCCCGAGGGAGACAGTGGGACCCGCTGGCAGCCAGGGCAGGGGGTGGTTTGGGCTCAGCCACTCGGGCGCAGGGCTCCGGGCTCCGGCAGCTGGCGAGGATGCTGCTGGCGACTGGGAGCTGCTCTGTGAGGACGAGGGCCAGCCAGCGGCGTTTCACCTGCGCCAACGACCTTGCTGGCAACGGAACAGCTTCCCTTCCCAGGTGCTCTCTCCTTCTCCTCCGTCCGCGAGCCTCCTCCTTCCAGACGCACCGAAACCCTGCTCTTCCCCCAACGCCTCACCCGCCTCCGCCTCCGCCGACCCCTCGCTTCTCAGAACACCAACGGGGGGTCCCTTTGGGGTCTGCACCCTCACCCCCAGCAGGTCCCACGCTCTGCTGGAGCTGAGCTCAGAGAGGTGCTCAGGGGTCACGTGCGGGCTGCAGTCTCCCCATTTCCAGAGAGCTTCCAACCTCCTGATTTTCCACCAAAATCCCAACCAGAAGGCCTGACGAGGACAGACAGACAGCAGTTCTGCAGGAACTTGTGCCTGGCCAGGGGAACGGAGGAGGACTACACGTGCTGCGAGCAGTCGTTTATCAACCTTTGGAGTCAGTTCTTGCCTTGAGCGAACCTCCCGTGAACTTGGGCAGCTGCACTCCAGAGCCTTCCATTCAAACCGAACACCCGGCGGCTTTCGCTGAGATGCCGAGAGAAGGGGACTCCAGCCCGCGGCAGCCGCAGCCGCAGGGGGACATCCAGCTGGGCTCAGCCACCGCCCAAGAGGAAGGACCGCAGGGCCGTGTAACGGCCTTTCGGAGCCACGGCTGCTGCGTCCGGTGGAGGCTCAGATTCTGCTAGATTCGGCCGGGCCGGACCTGCACAGGCCCTGGCGATGGCTGGAACCCCCTGGAGACTCCCCCTCACCTGTAAGGTCCTCCTCATTCCAGGCCCCACCAGGCTGCTGGGCCTTCATGCGCACAACGCCGGCGAGCAGGACTGCGCCTGGGACTTCATAGGCGCTGCGGCTGCGAGCTGGGGAACGGTTTCCACGTGACTTGTTCTTCCCACAGTGACTATTTTGGGCTCTGGAACCTTCCAAGTAGGAGTCTGTATCGAGATCCAGGACACAGCAACACACCAAGCAGGCTGGGTCGCGGGCAGCCTCCCTGCCTGTGGCCCCAGCCTGCTGTCTCGGGCGCAGTGCCGGTCCGCAGACGGGCCTTTACTTGGAAAACATCACAGGTTCACTGGTTCAGAAAGGATGTGGGCAGCTGGGAGGTGCGTGTGTTTCCTGGAGAAATCCGAGGGATTGGAAAGGAGTCGGCTGCTTCCGGAATGCCAGAGCCCGTGCGGGCTGAGCACAGACAGGGAGTGGGGGGCGGGGGGGTGGTGAGGGCTCAGGGCTCAGGACAAGCAATGCACAGCCCGAGGGCCTTTCCAGGACCTTCCTCCCCTCAGCTCGGCTGGGCACCGTCTGCCGTGGCTCCGTTCTGGCCACGGTGACCGGCTCTTCTGTTTCTTAGGCTCCTTCTATAAACTGGTCCCTTTTCTACCAGATCAAACGGAGGTGGGCCTGGCGAGGACGCGACCCCCACACGTGTGCTGACCAGCAGGACGGCCGCTCTGAATCCACGGTCCACCCGAGGCGGCTGAGGCGTGGCTCTTTCCGGGGCTGACCTGCTCCCCACCCCCTTCCTTCCTTCCCAGGACAGGCGGGGCCTCCGCCTCAAAGCCCCTGTGCCCCACCAACATCAGGCAAACAGCAGAACCAAGTTGAGGAGGCACTCAGCCTGGAGCTGCTCCCGGGAACCAGGAGAGACGCAGCCCCTGGAGGGACGAGGCGGCTTCCGTTCGGGACGTTCTTTCTGCCCAGAAGCTGGCTTCTCGAGGGCCTGGCCTGGGAGGCGGTCCCCCAGGGAGGCTCCCGCTGGTTCCAGGGCAGCTGGGGGCCCCTGCAGCACTGAAGGCGTCCGCTGGGAGCTCCAGGGACGGTCTGTCTCGGGAAGTCTGCACGTGAGGAGCAGGCGTGCAGTCCCTCCAGGGCACAAGGCGTCCGGTGTGGCCACGCACCCACTTCCCCGAGTCACAGCAACGCAGCTGAAAGGACGGGGGCTGTCACACCACCTCTGCTCACACCGGAGTGAAACATTCCCACTTCCCCTGGAGGAAGAGGGGCAGACACCACACAGAAGCCAGCGCGAAGAAGCTAAGTCTCATTCCAAAAAGAACCCCCAAAGCTTTTGTTCGCAGATAGAATCAAATAGACATATATGTATATATACACATATATGTCTAATTAATCAGGTAAAGTAGCCATCCATTTCTGGAATTGGATCTATGTTAAAAAAAATCAGTATGTCCCACACAGAGGCAATGTGCAGGGGGCACGTGGGGTTGGGGAGGGGAGGGGAGAGGAAGCAGGGCAGCAACGAATTTACTAAAACTTAATCACAGAAGCAGATTAGAAACAAGAGCCTTCACGAATATAGCACAGTTTTCGCTTATGAAGTTATGATAATACTCTCCTTATGCTTGATACGCTTATAATCAGTGATAGAGATTCACTTGTGATGAAGGTTTGTTATAAACATGCAGGCTTCATTGCATGATGCATCTGTAAAACATAACAACACCCTTTTCGCGAGAAAGCATCTCCGAGCGGAAGCACAGCCAGGTTTCCTGTCTCTACAGCACAGCCGGACGTGGGGGCCGGGACGGATCGCTTTTCATCCCCAGGGGATGCCAGGGCCCGAGGCGGGAGGGAAGTCCCTCAGGAGGGACCGAGTCTCAAGTCCACACTTTAAGTTACTGTACATCGTACTCCCTTAACCGACACGGCAGCCTAGTCAATAAATAAATACAAAAGGGGCGGGGCGTACACGTCACTCCCTGGGAAGCAGTGGGGCGGGAGGGTTGGCTAACCACACTGGTGCGTGGTGGTGTTGCGGATGGCACCCCGGATCGGATCGCAGCGTAATCTCCCAGAGGTTAAAACGGACGCGCACGCGCACACGCACCGGTTTGTCCTTGATGGGAAATGACGTCCTGTGCTCGTTTAGCGAAGTCCTTAGAAGGTTTGGCCTCTTACAAAGAAATGCAGGTGTCACGACGGGGAGCGACCAAGTGGGTGCAAGACGACAGATCCACGGACACCCGCCTGAGGTTTCCTTTCTCTCTCTTTTCTTAAAAAAAACCCTGATAACCGCGGGCCGCAATTGGGTTAGGACTGTCAACGTCTGGGAACAGCGAGCTGGCAACGGCGACTGTTCCCACGCAGAACAAAGGGCAGGTGCCCCGCGCCGGCCCACCCCCACCCATCCGGCTCGCCCTCTGCTCTCTGGGTCCCCGTCTCCTTCCCAAGGCGCCTGGGTGGGGCCGTGTCCAGCCCACATCTCTGGTTGGGGTGGGGGCAGGATTCTGATGGTGAAAACCGACAGACAGGACGGGGAAATATATCAAATCGTACCAAAAAGGGGCAAGAGTCTGTTTGCTTCCCAGGAAGGGTTACCCTACAGCCGGAGGCGGCCTCCCCATGATGAGACTGGACACGGAGCTCTGAATTCTCTTTCGCTAAGATAAGGTTCTTGGTTCTAAGAGAGAGGCCCTGAAGGGGAGGTCACGTTTGGACTAACAACCGTACCATCTTTCTGGCCTCCGTCTGGAACGAGAAACAAGGCCTCGGCCTTAAAGTGTCAGGGTGAAGGATCATTTCCCACTGCGGAGAAGGGGCGGGGGGGGGGGGGGCAGGGGAGGCGTTTGTTCTCGTGGGTGAGCTTCATACTGGGCTCTGTAAGATGGGGTGCACAAACTGGGGGTTGACATATGAGAACCCTTCGAAATCAGCCTGGTCGATGTTAGCGATGACCAGCTGGTCGGGAGGCGTGAGGACGGGCTGGCCGCGTGTGAAGAACTTGTCGAAGTTTTCCGCGCCTTTGCCACACTGTGGAGGAAGAGGAGAGGAGGGAGGTCAGTAAGCAGGCGGAGCGCGGGGCTCGGGGCACCCCTCGGTGAGGAGCCGCCGGGACACGGGGCAGGTTAGGCAGGAGAACTTGGAGGCTTGCAGGTCGCTGGATTGAAAGCCAGGCACAGCCAACAAGAACGAGACTCGCTCAGGTGTACATCCTCCCCCCCACCACAGTGAACCCCTCGGCGGAAATGCACTGTGGACAGTGAGGTGACCTCAAAGGGGCCGCTGCTTTAAGTCCATCTTACAGAGCAAGCAGGGCCTGAGCATGGATAACACACACACACACACACACACACACACACGCACACTCATGAGCGCGCACACACACAAGCACGCGAGGTGTCAGTCTTGGTTCCACCTGAAAGGCTGAGACGTGGGTGGGGTGCAGTGACCCCTAGACCCGGAGGCTGGGGTTACTGCTCCACATCTGCTTCTTTGCGACCGTATTTGTAATGAAGTAAAGGCGCCGTGACTCGTGTCTTCCAACTGCTCAACCCCTAGACCCGTCCCTGACCCTCACTGCGGGGGGGCGGGGGGGCGGGTGAAGGCAAGGACGGGCACTCCCCTGGGGCCCAGGCAGATTTCCGTGTGTCTGGATAGATCTGGTCTGCCAGCACACGGGTCGACGTGGAGTTTGTGTGCAGGGGGGCCTCAGGCTGGGGTATGCCCTGGTGCCTGGAGGGGCAGAGCAAAGCCTGCCAACTGTCTGTGGGGATGTTCCTCTCCTCCAGGTCCCCCCGGTGCTCAGGGCAGACGGGCTGCAGGCACAGCTGCCCTGCGGAGGCTCTGAGACACACAGCGGCCCAGCCCCCAGTGAGGCCAAGGGGTGTCTTCACTGTCCCTGCCCCCCAGAGGGGCTGTGGCAGATTGAAGTCCCCAGGACCCCAGGGTAACTCTGAGACAGGGAATGTGGGAGGTGCCTGGTGACATACATCACGATACCCCACACTTGGCGAATGACTGCCTTTTACCTGCGGGGCTACAGGGCAATGGGAACAAACTCTGAATCGGCAGAAGCTGTAAACGACCCAGGCATTCCCAGAGGATGGCTCTCGGGAAGCTGTGGAGGGGACTCCACCCATCCCTTCATCTGTGAGACGGGAGAAGGACAAGGCTCCCTCCCTAGACAGCGATGAAGGTGACACGGGGAGTGTTTACACACAGCCTGCCTTGTGGTGAGCGCATGGCACAGTCTAGGCCCGGGGGCCACACCCTCTCACCCCTTTCCCACGTCTCTGCCCAGCTTCTAGAAGGCTGCCTGGGAATCTAGTTTCACTATGCTTTCCCCACCTTATCAGCGACAGAACCTGGGCCCAGGGACCCACTGAGATGGAAGGCAGGCCATCGAGTCAAAGCCAGGCCTTCCTCACGGGTGGCTTTCCTTTCCAGCTGGTTTTCGTGGTCACAAGTGACCACATGCTCTTAACCGGGGAGAGTTCAGACCAGGCACTGGTGCCTGGAAAGGAGGGCATGTTGGTGGGGAAAAGGGGGCAGGTGGGCGGGAGCGGAGGGGTGGGGAGGAGCTGTTCGGGGCCCTTCTAGCCCCTACGGAGGTCATGCTCCCTGTTGGTCCTGCTGTCACGGGGTTTTCCTCCGCCTCCCTGTTTCCTTGGAGGAACACAGAGCGCCTTCCGAATAAAGGTTAGCAGAAGCGGAGTTTGTGGCCGGCACCTCCCACACGTACAGGCCATTCTGAACCACTCAGAGGCTCTCCCAGAAGAAGGCACACCCACACCCACCCGCCAATCACAGGACCCACCCTGCATGGGGCACCCATCCAGACACGCTGCTGCGGTGACAGCTAGGAGGAACAGCCCTCCTTTGGATGGATCAGGGGTTCTCAACTAGGGACAACTTTGCACCCCACCTCCTTTTTGGGGTCACTGGGCAATGTCTGGATACATTTTTGGTTATCAGGACTTGGGCAGGGGGTGTCACTGGCACCTAGTAGGCAGAGGTAAGGGGTGCTATTAGACACCCTGCAGTGCACAGGGCACCCCCCGCCAAGGACTGTTGGTCCAACATGTCAACAGTGCTGACACCAAGATGGCGATGCCAGGCGGAGGCGGTCCTAAGCTCAAACAAGGAGATTAGGCAAGAACGGCGGTCTGCGAGCAGAGAATGGACAAGCCGCAGAAGCCCACGGCGCAAGCGCTGTCAGCAAGCGTTCCAGCCGCGGTCGAGCTGGCTTCAAGGAGAACGTCCTTTGGGAACTTGAGTGATGGACACCATTCAAGTGAGTCTCCCAGGGGCTGGGGCCGTGCTCCCTGGAGGTGCAATCACTTGCGTGCCTTTTGCTGTTCACTAACCAGGCAAAGATGGGCAAGAAGCACTCCTGGGACGATGGAAAAGAAGGGGAAGTCTCTAAAAGAAAGAGGAAGGCAAGCGGCAGTAAATGTCCCTCTGCTGGCCGGGGTCTCCCCGTCTCGCTCTGGACTTGTGTGAAAAGGTCACGCGGGTCTGACCTTTCCTGTGAGTACCATCTTGGTAGCATTGGAGAACCAATCCTCTTCCCGCGGGAAGTTCCAAAGTCAGCGCTTAGCTGCCACAGAACAGGAAACGAGAAAAACCACCCGCTGGCGTGGCTCCGTGGTTGAGTGCTGACCCACGAACCAGGAGGTCATGGCTTGATTCCCGGTCAGGGCACACGCCTGGGTTGCAGGCTTGATCCCCAGTAGGGGATGTGCAGGAGACAGCCGATCAATGATTCTCTCTCATCATTGATGTCTCTCCCTCTCTCTGTGAAATCAACACACACACACACACACACTTAAACAACTGAAGGAAGAACTCCTAAGATCTAAAAGGTGGTCCACAAGGAAGCCTGGGGAGGGACTGACGGTCCAGGGCATCAAGTTCTAAAGCTGTCACCCAGAGCAAGGCGCTCCTGAGGGCTCGCTTGGGGGCCCACGTGCTGTCACACCCGGGGCAGGAACCCCCACTTCCGAAAGCCTCACGCTGGCCGCTGACCACGGCGCTAGGGGCAAGGATGAGCCCGGGCCAACCGGAGCTCTGCCCTGTGATCACTGCTCACGGGGAGTGTGCCCGCAGGGCTCCAGGCTGCTCGCCACCGCAAACCGCTCCCTTTTCTTTCCAGTTCCGAGTCTCCGTGGAATTTTCCTGATCCCAGAGAGAGAAATAGGATGTGGGCAAATGGAAACCTGTTCCCTCAGGTGAGGGCACCTGGGACGGGACACCTGAGGCAGGAGGTGGAGGGCAAAGATGAAGGACGAGCCTCTGGCTGTGCCTAACACGCCCGCCCAGAAGAGGCCTGGAGAGCGGGAGGCGGAACCTGAGGACCAGAGGAGATGGAGGACACAGGAGGAATGGTTATTCTCAGGGGAGCCACACCAGAAAGACGTCATGTTCTCCCATGGGGGGTGGGGGGGGGTGGAGCAGGGCGGGGGTGCGAGCACAGCTATCTTTACCAGCGGTTCCGCCCTGGGAGAAGCAGTGCTCATTTCCCCACCACAGGGGGCTCTTCATGCCCGACACCTAGTCCTCCACGCCCCCCCCCCCCCCGAGAAACTGGCCTGGGAACAGGCATGCTCTCGAGGTCATACTGGAGAAGATCTTCAACTACCCGCTTTTCTTTTCTTTTTTCTTTAATCCTCACCCGAGGATATTTTTTCCCCATTGATTTATAGAGAAAGTGGAAGGGAGGGAGGGTAGGGAGGAAGAGAGAGAAAGAGAGAGAGAGAGACATCACTGTGAGAGGCACATTGATTGGCTGCCTCCTACACTCACCCCTCCTAGGGCTGGGGAACCTGCAACCGTGGTATGTGCCCTTGACAGGCATGGAACTGGGACCCTTCAGTCCCCGGGCTGACATTCTAACCATGAAGCCAAACCGGCCAGGGCTTGACCCACCTGTGCTTCCAGGTGTGGGATGGGCAGCTGTTCTCACGCCCACCCCCGAGAAGGAGGGTGGAGTCCGTGCCCTTGGGGTCCTTGGGGAAAAGGCCACAATGGCTGCAAGGAGCTGCTGTGTTTTGAAGGGAGGAAGGATCCTGCCTACCACCTGGGAGCCAAGCTTCCTCACAACCGTCAGCCGAGGGCAGCGGGCCCAGGCGCCACCTCGGAGCTGAGGGGGGAAGTGGGGGCAGAGAGAGAGCACACGGGGCACGAGGGGTGGCGTGAAGGCACGGACGAGCTAGTCGGTGAGTGGCCAGACCACAGCCTCCCTCCTAGCATTCGGGGGTGGGGTGGGAGGGGAGTAGCATGGCCGCTGAAGGGCAGCCTCTGCCGTGGTCGTGACCACCGGCGGACCTGGGGTGTCCATGGGCTCAGGGCTCTCGGCCACCGCACAGCACGCAGAAGCGAAGGGCGGTGTTTGCTACTCGTGGGCAAAACTCCTGGGCGAGGGCCCAGTCTTCAGCCCCGCCCCTCCCTTCAGCCCCGCCGCTCCCTTTCAGCAGCCAAGCCTCTGGCCTCTGGGCTGCAAGGCACCACACACCTGATGCAGGACTCAGAGGGACGGGAGCTTGCCTGGCTGGTGTGTGAGCCCAGGCAGTCCCACTGGTCCCCCCGGACCCCAGAGGACATCTGTGCTCACTGGGCCACGTCTGACGCCAAGGAAAAGTGGGGGTACAGGGGGGAGAAGGACCCACCAGAGCTCCAAAGCCCACGGCAATGCTTTGGGCAACTCGCTGCGTGGGGACCTTTGTAAAGGTCAGAGGTGGGTGTTTACATCCACCCTCCACGCCTGCTGTGAGGACCCAAGGGACTGAGGTGGGCGCCACCCTTTCTCAGTGACCAGGCGTGACCCTGACGGGAGGCACCGCGCGGGGAGCAGGTGCCAGCGTGAAAGGTGTGTGATCACCTGAGAGGCGTGAACGAGCACCAGGAGTCATCTAGTTCCTTAGCTCTGGATTCGGGACGTCACTTTTTTTTTTTTTGTCTTGACATTCCTACCCATTTGGTAAAATCACCCATTACTAAAACGAACCTAAGCGATGCCAGGCACGGCGGAGCTGTGGCAAAGCACAGAAAGATGCGACCCCGGGGGCATCTGGGAGCGTGATGCCCCGTCCAGGGCCCACGGGGCCCATGGCCCACTCGCCGCCCTTTGCATTCTGTGTGAGGCCGGGGAGGTGGGCCCCTTGGCTCCGGTCCTTACCTGGGAGAGGCCACTGGGACTGAGCCGCACGTGTAGGTCCCAGTCCTTCCCTTTCCCTCGGTGCCCAGGCATGAGACCCTAACCCAGGGTCACTGGCACGGGGTCAGGGGGAGTGTGAGTAGCACGAGAACACTGCCGTTTCCAAGCAAATCCACACAAAGCCCAGAAGAGCGGGAAGAGCACGCAACCACCCGAGAGAACAGGCGTGTAGCAACGGGAAGGAGAAAGGAAACTCATCAGGGGGGACCCTCGCTGACAACTGCGAGGCAGCAGGATGTGCTTGGTCTTAGGGGAGCCGCACCCACATGTCAAGCCCCGCAGCCCTGTGCCGGGTCCTGGTGCACGCAGTGTTAGTAAGAACGCCGCCAACATCTGCATGTGGCCCCTGCCCCCGGCTGGGTGTGGTCTTCATTGGATTAAATAACAGAGATGAGCGGACACAGTCTGCTTTGGGCCTCCTGGGAGGTCAGGTTCACGCTACAGAGCCACCCAGGGAGGGAGCTGGGCCACGGGGCAGCAGCCTGGCCTGCCCTAAGAAGGTCAGCATGCTTAGGGGAGGGTCTTCCGTGCACGGCCAGCACAAGCAGGGGCAGGCGCCGAGGGTTACATGTGAGGTTAGCACGCGCGTGGCGTCACCGCGGTTCTGGAGGTGTGCTCACCGAGGGCCTGGATGCCCACTGCAGCCAGAGTGTTTTGGTACAGAAAGTCTGGAGAATAAGAACGGACAGGGAGAGTGTTTGGAACAGTCAGTGCCCGACCCCGGAACCCCGGCATCGGAGCGGTGTGTACAGGATGTCACAAACCCGTGGGAGCCGGCGTGGAGACGCCTGTGAGGTCTACTGTCCTGGGAAAGCCGTAAGGTGCGAGCCAGGCGGCGTGGTGCAGCCCCACGCAGGTGAAGGTGCACACACGGGTGTAGGTGCACACGTGTGTACCACTTTCTGAAGGTTACAGAACAGACATGAACACTGGGGCTAGTGGCCCGGGACGGGAGACAGTGTCTTTGTTTTAGAGCCCTCCCCACTGCTGAGCTGTCTAGTTCACCACCTGCAGCTGGTGTTTGGATAATAACTTTAAAAAGGGGGGTTGGGACCTCCTTCACCTGCTGCCGTCACTTGTGGCGAGAGACGAGTCCGGCTGAGGTTTCTCAGACAAAATTAAACAGTGTTCATCTCCCCTGTCGCCTCAGAGCCGCTCTCAGAAAGGCCAGTCCCGGTCAGGAGGCCGCGGTTTTGGTGACGGACACAGGCTGTGAGCCACACGGTAAATGAGTGGGTTCTCTGGGGCACGAGAGCCACATGTGTCGGAGGGCCGAGATCCCGCTGACCCTGGGCTTGCTCTACGGAATGACAACATGCCCTCCATTTGGTCTTCCTCTATTATTATTATTTAAAAATATTTTTACTCATCTCAGAGCGGAAGGGAGAGGGAGAGAGAGATAGAAGCATCAATGATGAGAGAGAATCATTGATCGGCTGCCTCCTGCACGCCCTACACTGGCAATCAAGCCCACAACCCGGGCTTGTGCCTGGACTGGGAATCGAACTGTGACCTCCTGGTTCATAGGTTGACGTTCAAACATCAGCCTGCCAGCCGGGCTGGCCTTCCCTAATGGCCGGCTCTGGCTGATCAGGCTCCTTTCCCAAGAAAGGCTGCTGCAGTGACCACTGCGTCGCAGCCTTTACTTGAGACACTGGGAGCCTGTCAGCTCGCACGACACCAGGTACACGGGGCTTGCCGTTCCCGCCGCTCCCACAGGAGCTCCTGGAGGCTTGCAACAGACCTGCTGGCCTCTGTGGGTCTTTCTTCTAAAGGCCATGCTGCTTCCCGTGTCTCTTTCGAGCAGAAACGTCTGTGGAAGTGTAATTATCCAGGAAAAGGAAGCCTTCTTGCCTCTAACTAACCAAGTAGAAGATGCTGTCGTTAGGCTGGTCGAAGGCTTCAATGCGCCCCCCGTGTGTCAGGATGTGGCCAAACCTCTGGCCCCGATGGCTGTGCAGGTTCCTATGATGGCGGAGAAGCTCCTGCGTCTGTCCGGGGATTCTCACCTTTAGTTAGTGTCACCGCTGCCGGTTCCACGGAGAGGCCAGGACAATGCACCTCCCGTTGCCCGAGACCTGATTGGATGCAGCCCAGGCTGCCTCTGTGTGCTGTGCCCCGCCCACCCCCCTCCCCGCCCCCCCCCCCCCCCGCCAGGGCAGGGGCAGAATACGGCACCCCTGGAATGCCCTTCGTTTTAGGCATCAGATATGAAGAGGCATTAGGTTTGCCACTTACTCTCTAATGATTCAGAAAAACATGCGTGCACATGTGTGCGCGCGTGTGCGTGTGTGTCCTCTTCAGAAATGAAGTATTCACCTTTGATGAGTGACCTCTTTGTTAAACCTAAAAATAAAAAGGCACCTTCTTCCATGGGATCTTCCGATCGGGCCTGTTTTTGATGACTCCGGGCTTTTCGCTCAGAACTTCAGCCAAATGCTGAGCGGACGGTCCGGTGCCTGTGGCAGAGGCCCCTCTGGGCTGGGCTTTCTTGGAGGGAAATGAGAGCAGCTTGCTGTTGCTTTTTCTGTAACGAGGGAGAGTTCTGTGCGGCCTCCTCTCCAGGAGGGCAGAGCGGCTGTTTCTGTTCTTGCTTTTAATGTACATAACCACCCAGGTCACAGCGATCACCCCTCGCTCTAGAAAATCACCTCCACCGTCACAAGTGCACGTGGAGGCCTCTTGGGGACACGGGCCTCCCCACAATGGGCCACCGCAGCGCAGGCTGTCCCTTCTGGCCGTGCTTCCTTCCCCACGGCCCCCCTGTGCCTGGGTGTGAGCTCCAGACCCGCCACCCTCGGGGGAGACGGCCACCGTTCCACACCTGACTCGGTCACTCCCTCCCTCTGCTCCACGTTAAAGAGAATCCAGGCCCTGGCCGGTGGCTCGAGGGTTGCGTGTTGTCCCATGCACAGGGAGGTGGCCAGCTCGATTCCTGGTCAGGGCACAGGCCTGGGTTGTGAGCTCCGTCCCTGGTGAGGGGTGTGCAGGAGGCAGCTGATCAATGTTGCTCTCACATCTATGTTTCTCTCTCTCTCCTTCCTTCCTCTCTCTCTAAAAATCCATTAAAAACTATTTTACAAAAAAGAGAGAGAATCCAGGCCGCGGCCGCGCCATGGCAAGTCCTGCCTGGAGCCTCCGGATGGATCCACTGTAGCATGACGTGTCCCTGTCGGGGGTCTCCGCCTTCCCGGGGCCCTCGGGTCCCGTGTCAGCAATGTCACTGTGCTCGGCAGGAAGATGAAAGACGGAGCACCGTGGGAACCCGGTTCCTCCGCATGAGCCCTGTGTGGTCCAGCGACAGAAGCCTCTGCTCGCTTAAGGAAGTCAGGGATTTGGGGATCATCTTTCATTGGAGGTTCAAAAATAACAGATATAACAAAGATGAGACTCCTGAGCTTAGGAGCACAACACCGACCCCCAGCAGCCCCTGGGTAACTGTGGGGGCTCGGGGTCTTACTGAGGCCTTTGCAATACCCAAAGGCTCGAGCTCACGGGGAGCCAGGAGCGAGTCCTTAACCCGCTCGGCCTCAGGGAAACTGAGTCGCCAGCGCTTGCTCAAAAAGCCCCGGGCAGACTCCCAGACAGAGGAGCTCCATCGCCAGCTGCTGTCTGGACACCGGAGAGGGGCTCTGGCCGCAGTGGCGGCCGGATTGGTCTTTCCAGCAGCAGCGCGGCTGGTATTGCTGCATCTTTGCAGGAACAAAACCGCCTGCAGAGAAGGTGTGGCTTTGTATTTTCTCCATAAACGCTTTGGACCTTTTAATAACATCACAGGATAATAGCCCGTCTCCTCAGTCAGTTCCCTCCGCCGCTGTGTCCACCAGCGCACGCTCAGCCGGGACGCCACCTGTTCCCTCCGCTGCTGTGTCCACCCAGCGCACGCTGCAGCCACCTGGACTCGGGTGGCTCTCTCCTGTCGCTGGCGTGTGGTCTTTCTGCTCCAGGCACCACGCAGTAAGCATGGTCTCCCTGCACCCAGGGCTCAAAGCCAACTTTGCCCACCGAGCGTGCAGGGGGACGGAGCCGCCCAGGGACCAGCACTTTTCTCATCCACCTCTGGGTCCTCAACTGCTTTGGGACAGAGTGGGCTGCGCAGTCCGGCGGCCACTTGCTCCTAACCCCACTGGTGTCTTCCTCTCCCAGTGGCTCCATCTCCCCACCCCCCCCCCCCGCCCCGCACATGGCTAGCTCACAGGTCCCCGCAGACTGCGGGCCCCTGGCGGGCTATGGCGCCTGCCCGAGGAATCCGGCTGTGAGTGCGTGAGGTCTCTTTCTTCCTTTTGACCAGGGCTCTCGCTGAACAGGCCTTTCCCTCGAAGCCATCAGTGTCAAGGTCTCGGCTGTGCTTTCTGCTCCTGTTGGTGAGTTCTGGGCCCTCCCTTCACAGCCAGAGGTGACTGGCTTTTTATTTTAACTAGCACTCAGTTAAAAACCGGACAGACAGCAGGGCCTCAGGAATAAACACACACACACACTGCCTGCGGCTCCCCTGCCGGCGACTACACGCCTAGTGATTCCCACGGCCCAGGGGGCAACCTGCACTCCCGGCCGCCCCGTGAGTCACGCTCTCTCCAGGGCTGAGCACCCACAGAAGGTGGAAGCCCCTGCAAACCAGCACTCTCCTCTGAAAGCGAGATGGGGACAGAGATGTGTGAGGGGACTGGCTGCGTCTCGGCTCGTTCTGGGAAGGGGTTTTGCTGAACACCTCCAGCCGGGGCAGGGTGTCCTGTAAGGAACGAGGCTGTGGGTGCGACGTGAGGGTGCACCTTTCATGTTCCATGTAAGGGGGCTACGTAACTATGAAAGGGACAACGGAAAATCCCCAACAGGGTTCTGCTGAGACCGCCCCCAGCATCACTCATCATTGTCCTCATCCCCCGCCCCCTTCAGACCAGGCTCTGCAACCTGCAGCGCAGGGAGCCTGGAGACCCCCGAGACCCAGGACTGGCTGAAGAGAAGGTGGGGCGGCAGGTGCATAAGGCTTCCACCTGAAATGATGATTCAGGAGAAAGGCAACTGACCTCATTAATTGTAGTGTTTCTTCAGTTCGTGCTAAAAATGCCTTGGCACAATAAAATCCATGGGCTGACTACCCGTGGCTTTATTCTTGGGGTAGAGAACACGTAAGCACGTTCGATGAGGAAGCTGCATGCCTCCCAGTCAGTAACTCAGCCACCCTGAGGGTCCCCTCTGCCTGCTCCGGGGGCACCCATCGGGAGGCAGATCTGGGCTGAACCAGCCCAGGGACCGCTTCTGAAACTGACTGTGCAATAATGCTGCCTGTCTGCATTGCCGGTGGAGGCGCTGGCCGAGCTGCGGCATGGACCCACCCGGCTTCCAGACACGGGTGCAGAGAAACAGCCTCCTTGGAGGCACTGCAACGTGGCAGTGCAGGAGGAGGAGGCTTGGAGGCAGTTTGCCTCCAGAGACAGAAACATTCAGAAAGGCAAGAGCAGGCGCAGCTCACCGTCAGAGAGCTGGCGGTGGCAGCCCTCGAGGTGGAGCGGTGGTGTGGAGGGTGAGGACACGGATCCAGGAGCCAGAACACCGAGTCTGGACCCTGGTTCTACCACCTGTCAGCTGTGTGTCCTCGGGCAAGTTACTCAGCCTCTCTGAGCCTCAGTTTCCTCAACTGTTATTGGGAGCAACGGTACCCACCTGCAGGGTTGTTGTGAGGGCTAAATGAACGACTGTGTAAAGCCCTCAGGATAGGGCCTGGTGCGTAGCATTTGTTAAATAAATGAAGAGAGTGGGGGCCCTATAGGAAGAGTCTGAATAAAGGTGGCAACACCAAACACGGTGGCTGATACACCCCTTGCAGCAGGGGCAGCGGCCAACGCGAGACCAGCGCCCAGGGCCTGCCAACGAGTTGTGCTCCGGGTGCCAGGCAAGTCCAGGACAACCGGAGCCGCGGAGAAGGCCTCTCTGCAAGGAACACGGACCATGAAATCCAAACCAAGCAGCCCTGCCCGGTCTCTCCCGGTTCCGGGGCACTCGGCCGTTGCCTGGATGGAGTGCATGGTGGACACAGGCTCCCCTCGCTGCCCATCTGTCCTGACTCTCCAAGTCAGCAGGAATGCTGGGGGCTCAGACACAGAACGGAGGGCAAGGCAGGCACTGGCCATGTCCGCCTGCAGAACCCAGGGGTCACTGCCTTCCACGCTCCTGGAAAAGGGCGGGTGGGACCCACACGGTTTGGGGGACCGGGGCCCAGACAGCGGCGGCGCCCCGACTCACCACTTTGGGCTTGAAGGGCGGCTGGATCTCCCTGTTCTCCAGCTTCTCCCAGTCGATCCTCCGGAAGAAGGCGTGCTCGCGCACGTCCCGCTCGCCCTCGGGCCCGCAGCCCAGCCGCTTGCCTGGGTGCTTGGTCATCAGCTAGAAGGCAGGAGAGAGGGTCTGATGCATAACGTGTGACTGCAGTTGATATAATGTGTTGTACGACTCAGATGTGCTAAGAGAGGAGAATCAAGTGTTCTCTCTCCAAAGAAGAAAAAAGAGTAACTCTGTGAGGTGATGGGTGAGTTAGCGTGACTGTGGGATTCCTTTCATAAGGTGCCGTCATCCCTCCGTGTTCACGGGGATTAGCTCTAGGACCCCTCGCGGATACCAAAATCCACAGATGCTCATATAAAAGGCATAGTATTTGCATATAACCTGCACACATCCTCCCATATAATTTAAATTATCCCCAGGTTATTAACACCTGATACAATGCGAATGCCATCTAAGTAGCAGTTGTACTGTATTGTAGGGAATCATGACAAGAAAAAAAAAGTCTGTACATGTTCAGCATAGACACAGCCATCATAGGTCTCCCTCTATGGTACATGTTGGCAACCATGTCACTTTTTTGGGGGAATATTTTCCATCTGTGGTTGGTTGAATCCACGAATGCAGAACCCGTGGATACAAATGGACAATGCATACATCTATCACCTCATCCTATTGTTCACTTTAAATACATTACAATTTTATTTGTCTTCTAGAGGCCCCGTGCACATTTGTGCACTGGAGGGGGGTCCCTCAGCCTGGCCTGCGCAGGGCCTAAGCCAGCAGTCGGACATCCCCTGAGGGGTCCTCAGCGCTGCCCCAGAGGTGGGAGAGGCTCCCGCCACCGCTGCTGTGCTTGCCAGCTGTGAGCCGGCTCTGGCTAAGCAGCACTCCCCATGTGGGAGCACACTGACCACCAGGGGGCAGCTCCTGCATTGAGCGTCTGCCCCCTGGTGGTCAGTGTGCATCATAGCGACCAGCTGTTTCACCGTTCAGTTGATTTGCATATTAGCCTTTTATGATATAGGATTATACCTCAATCAAATTGAATAAGAAAGCAGAACATTTAACATTTACATGTTCCTCAAAACCCATGATCCAGAAGGCTCATGGCAGTGCATTTGTAACAGCCCCTCGCCAGAGAGCAGCCGACCGAGCGCCCGCCAGCAGAATGCATACACGGAGGCGCATCCACTCAGTGGAATGCCGCATGGCCAAGCGGAAGATGGGCTTCTACCACACGCAGCACCGTGGAGAGATCTCACCATCACAGTGTCAGGGGAAAAGCCAGGCCCAGGGAGCATCCACGGCAAGATTCATGTGTGCAAAGTTCAAAACAGGCACAGTGCACGCACGCAGTGACGAGGGGGGCGGGTGACTGCCGGGCGGGACAGGGACAGCCCTCGAAGTGCTGGGCACACGTGTCCATTTTGTGACAATTCACTGGCCTGCACACTGATGACGGGCGCCCTTTTCTACCCGTGTGTTACATCTCAAAAACAGAGGAATGGACACAGCACTAACCGCGGCGTACAGTGGAGGAGAACTAATGCTTTCTAAGCGTCTGTGATCCCTTCCGCTAAACCGCACCACAACTTCATGGCGAGGGGGCGGGGGGTGGCAAACTAAAGCCACTTTCCGGAGGTGTTGGGGTGCCAACTCATGTCCCAGGCTCCGCTTTCCCCACCGCGCCCCGCAGGTCACCAGGCTCTCGCCCGTGCCCAGTGCACTTACTCCCTTGCAGATGGAGACAGCCTCCTTGGACAAGGATTTGGGGTAAGACACGTTGTGCTCCATTATAGACTGAAAGAGTTCGTCCTCATCCTCGCCGTCGAATGGAGGCTGTTCCAGAAAAGAGAAAGATGGAGAAATATTTAGGCAGGTCGCTGGTGAAGGCGGCGCCCCAAGGGCCGATGCGACACCGGGGCCCCCACAGTGTGCAGTGAGCCCAGACGCGGGTGGGCTTCCTCCCCCAGCTTTCGTTCGCTCGCAGGTGGTATGCATTCCAGCTTTCCCTCTGCTCCTCTAATGATCTCGCCCTGGGCAACCCAAGCAAAGTGTTTCTGAGTAATGCTTTGATTTTTCAAATAAATGATAATTAATCCATTAATCTTGCAATTATGTGTTAAAATGGAATTATGACCCAGTTAGGTTACAGACGGCTGTGTGTTCAGAGGGTGGGGTGGTGGTGGAGGATGCTAATGCCCTTGGGTTCTGAACATGGGGTGACAGGGACATCAGAACCTGGGCAAAGAGGACTTCCTTGGGTCCTGAATGCACATCAGGGCCCCTCTGACCCAACACAGAGCTGCCCCCCCACGTGGTGGCGGTGACAGGAGCTCAGTTTCCATCAGACACCTCCCGTCTTTTTCTGCAAGGCAGGGGGGGGGGGGGCGGGGTTTGCAGCTCCCTGTGGAGAGAGGGAGGCATGTGGCTCTGTGGGAGGCCCTGGCTTTAAAGTCAGGCGGATGTAAACCAGAATTCCAGCTCCACCTCCTCCTAGCCGGTTGTCCAGAGATAAGTGACTTGCCTCTGTAAGATGGTTTTCCAATCTGTAAAATGGGTTCCCTGGTGAGTCCGTAAAGTGCCTGATATTGTGTCTTGTATCCCATAAGAGGCACTGGTATTGTGATTCAGGTAGACGAGCTGTCATTGGGGGCTGCTGGGGTCCTCAGGAGGAAGGGGATGCCCAGGATGCCTCTAGCATGTCTTCGGTCCTGAGGTCAGCAAATCACCTGCCCTCTGGACAACCACAGCATGAGGGGGCTTAGGGGGAACTGCTCACCATTCCCCTTTAACTTAGCTAACCTTGAGCTCAGCACGCAAAAGGCAGACCAAGGTCGGCCCTCGTGCAGAGAATCCTGTTTCATCTTTATGTTCTTTCTCGTTATAGGGAGGACTCCAGACACTTTGGCTGACAGGGTTAGGGCTCAGATAATGACAAAGCCTGGCTTAGATGTAAATGATACCATGGACCAAAAACAATCGTGCGGTCCCTTCTCATCAAACATTTTCCCCCCGAGGAAGGGAGTAGCTGAACGAAGCAGAGTGCTCCCCGAACCACCACTCACAAACCATCCCGAGCTGTTCATCTGGCCCCCACCTTCCTCCTCAGCTCCAAGCCCCGCCCTGAACAGGAGCTGGGAGCAAGGCCAGCACGCAGGAGCCACACCCACGGAGGGAAGATGCCCAGTCTATAAAGAACCCCACTTTCGGACCAGGTATGGGGTGACTGCTGCTGTTCATGCTTTGTGTGTGTGTGTGTGTCTAAAAATAGAAATAAATAGGCCCGTTTTCAGGTTGTACGTGCCCGGTGTTACAAATGTATACCTCGGGGGACGCGTGCAGGTGGGTGAGGAGAGCTGCAATCAGCCCGCCTGTGAGTGACTCAGGGCAGTGCAGGGCAGCCTGCTCCACGTGGGGTTCCCGTGGGCAGAAGTAACATGGCCCTGGGATGCCCACCTGGCAAGCCCGTTGGAGGCAGGCACCCCACTGGGCAGTGCAGGCTGCAGATGGTGGTCTGGGCCAGCAGGGGGAGGTGCACTTCTACCTACAGAGCAGGGCAGGGCGGGGCGGGTGGGCGTGAGGGTGTGGCTGCACCTGCAAGAGGGACAGTGGAGGCCAGTCCCACAGTCCATCCCATAGTCTTCTCAGCCCGATTATCGCAGCCCACTTCTGACCACCTGTTACGTGACACCCACAGAACATCTCATCTTCCCTAAGAAGCGATCCCTACACGTGGCCGTGCTTTGGCCTAGGTCACCGTGGTTGGCAAACTGCGGCTCGCGAGCCACATGCGGCTCTTTGGCCCCTTGAGTGTGGCTTTTCCACAAAATACCATGGCCTGGGTGAGTCTATTTTGAAGAAGTGGCGTTAGAAGAAGTTTAAGTTTAAAAAATATGTCTCTCAAAAGAAATTTCAATCATTGTCCTGTGGATATTTGGCTCTGTTGACTAATGAGTTTGCCGACCACTGGGCTAGGAGATTTTCATAACTGAAACGAACGTGGTGTGGTTTCTGTGGGGGCTGCAGACTGCACACCTGCAGGGGCCCCACTTCCTTTAACTCGCTGTGTGTGGGTGCCCGGCAGTGTCCTGTGCCCTGAAGGTGAGCGTGGCACAGCTCTGCTCTGGATAACCAATCAACAGCTCCCATGTGGCCCTCAGGGCCGCTGGCAGGATGAGTTACATAACCATGGGTCTCAGGGCCGAGGGAAGATGTGGGCCTCGAGAGGTAATTGTTAGAATATCAAGGTGGCGACAGCAGAGCATGAGCTAGCTATGCAGGTGTCTTCTGAGCCCGGGCCCCTGCGACTGCACCGGTCCCGCCCGTGACGCTGGCCAGAAGTGGCCGGCTGGTGACAGACACCAGGGATTCAACCAGCCTCCTTGGGGACGTCGGCACCAGCGCAGGAACGTGGCAGGGGCTGAGCCACAGATGAGCCAGGCCACAGGCCCGAGAGAAACTTCCTCCAAAGAGAATATGAGCCCTTGACTAGGAATCGAACCCAAGACCCTTTGGTCCCAGGGCCGATGCTCTATAACCACGGAGGGCCACATGTACTAATCTGCTCTCAGGTGTTAAAGGTGGGGCAATGCTGAAAAGTTATAATTACTCATTTTCCTTCCCAGACACACCAGCCACGGAGCCTGGGGACACTGGGGGTAATGCGTTGCCCAGGGACTTAGGACATGACCCCGTTGGGTATTGCTTTGTTCCCCTCTCCCCCACATTCCCATGATTGTTTTTAAACTTTCTACAGATTTGGACTCAGTGTTTCTGGCTGAGCTAATGCCCTGGCCTGGGGGTGCCTTCCTTGGCAATATGCAACTTGTGAATTTTAAATAGACAAACGAGGGATGATGGGTCCCTCTTTCCAAAATGATTCCGAAATCACTCACCAGTAAGTGGTCACTGGTGACGGGGGTGGGGATGGGGGAGAACTCAAGGACACTTCAGGTGGTGTCCTGGGATGAAGCACGGAGCACGGATTCGCGGGGGAGGAAGGCATAGCATGGAGGGCCCCGGCAGGGGGGCAGAGGAGGAGGGTGGGCCCCGTAGGAGGAATGCCTGAGCGGCCAGAGCCGCACTGTGCTCAGGAGAGCGCTGGGTCAACGCCAGTTAGGCCTGGAAGTAATCGTACTTGTCAGGCAATCTGGGAGCCGAAGACCGACTCCGGCTGCGTGTGCTGAATGAACGGCCCCCCTGGCTGCTGACAATAAATAAAGCAAATGAGAAGGAAACTGCAAGGAAAGATTTTTCGGCTCGTCGTCAGCTCTCTTGATTAAAGAGGACAAATTTAGGCCACAACCCCACCTGCAACTTTATAATTAGTCTTACTTTTCAGTAACAGTGTGTATTCCCTTGGCTGGTCTCTGAGTTCCGGCAGCTTTGTGGAGGGTGTGGGGGTGTGGGTGTGGGCAATACACGTGGAGCCTTTATTATCATTCGGGCTGAGTCACAGCCCACGAATATGTTGAAATGTACATCGAGTCAGAGAGGAAAACTAAGAAGGGGGTGGGGGGGGATGGCTCTGGAACGAAAACACCGTGTTTGTGGCAGGAGTGGTGAAGGTTTGGGTCAGGGGTGGGGAACATCCGGTCCTCGGGCCGTATAAGGCCGGAGAAATCATTTGGTCTGGCCCTGCCAAGGCATTAGGGTGAGTTAATTAAATGTCTGACCAAAGACAGCAGGCTAATTTTTAAGTTGATCATTTTGTATGGCCCGAGAATGATGTTATAAATATCCAAATGGCCCCTGGCAGACAAGAAGGTCCCCCACCCTGGCTTAGAGGGATAGTGGTGCTGTCTGCCATTGCGCCCGAATGTGGGCTGCCTTACGGTGCCATATTTAGAGTGTCACCGTTTTCAAGAGAGATTATGGAAACTTCCAGAGACCATAGAAGGCAGGGTGACTGAGAGACAGGATGGAAAACCATGAAAACGTGCCAGAATGTCTATGGGACCCTGGGTGTGGGAGGACCCTGTGCTCTCTGGGGGGATGAGGAAGGACCAGTCTGCAGGTGAGGCAGGACCTCTAAACGCACCCCAGAGGGGACCTCCCCGAGGGAGCCAGCATTTCCCGGCTCTCCCTGCAGAATGCAGACCCAGGAGGCCCGGAGGGGAAGGAAGATGGGACAGTAAGGAGACAGCTCCGTTGATGTCCTGTAAAGTGCCGTGGACCAGATCCTATTTCCACCCTCCAGTTTTCTGGGCTGGCCTCTGCAGATGGGCCTCTTCATGAAAGCGGGGCTTGTGTTCCGGGCTGAGAGTCAGAATGTTCGACTGGGATCCAGGAGGGGAACTCGGGCCCTTGTGCTTTCAGGAGCAGCCCGGCTCCAAGGGGCTGAGAATTCAGTCCAATTTCACCGTCAAAATCCTAAAGGCGGAAGTTAACTTCAGGAGCAGGCACAGGGGCCGGGCTTTGCCAGCTGTTGTCTTCCTGAGAGTTGTTCTGTATAACCTGCTTTTCCGTGTTTACGAATGGAAGTATCCGGCCTGAAACGAACATTGTACTGGGGACGAAAACCTAAATAATACACAAACCACTTTTTAAAATGTCAATCAAGTCTTAACATCCTGAGAAATAATGACCACATGAAGGCTGGCACCGTCTATCTTTTAATGTCTAAAAGACTGCTTTAGTGTTAAGAGGGATAAGATGCAATGAGAGAGACCTAAAGGACCAATCACCAGTGGCCTCCCACCCCGAGTCTAAGCCAGTGGTCTGCAATGGCCTCCCTGCACAGGTGGCCTGATGCTCCCCTCCTCTCTGACCTCAGGCCTCCTCTCCTACTCCCTCTCCAGCCTCCCGACTCTGCTCCAACCACACTGGCGCTCCCCTTCCTTGCCTTAATAAACATGGCAACCTAATCCCACCCTGGGGCCTTTGCACTTGCCGCTCCATTCCCTCTGCCTGGAATGCACACAGACATTCCTCATTTCCTTCTTGTCTTACCTTTATTTGTACACAAGGCCCCTCCTCGGCCATCCTAACTAAAATGTCCATCCTCCCCCAACACGGTACGTTCTTGTCCTGTTTTGTTACTTTTCTTCTTAGCTTTTCAACGATTACATAGTTTCTTTTCTTTTTTTAAAATGTGTCTACTGTCTCTCTTTCTTTAGACTGTGAGCTTGCTGAAGGTACAGGCCATTGTCCATGGCTGTTACCACAGTAAGCGTGCATTCAGTAAGTATGTGTCGGATGAATAAACGACGGAGTCTGTGGATGTAACTCGACAGAAGGGTTGACTCTCCCCCGCCTCCCCGCCCCCAGAAACAAAGGTTTCTTTGGGGGTAGCTCTGCTGCTCAACACAAGCATTTCTTTCCATTCTCCTACCTCGGGCTCTTATCTGATGGAGGGTCCTACTCCTTGTCACCAGTACTTGAGTGCTGGCAACTATAACAGAATGGTTTTTAGGTATAATGGCAGAGACCTGGTAGATGCTCCCCAATCCCCTTCCCCTCGCCGGGCTCACAGGTACATGCCCCTTTCAGCCCTCTGCATCTCAGCAGGGCTGTGTGGTCCGTGGGGTGCAGGCAGGAGTGATGAGTGCCACCTCTAGGTCTGGCCCCTAGACGTTCCTGCCTCCGTCCTCCTGCTCTCTCTTCATTGGCCGGCTGAATAATGAGGAGTCAGTGGAGGAATTCAAGGCCCTAAAAGGTGGAGCCAATGGACGGAAGAAGCCTGGGTCCCTGAATCACCACGTGGATCCGAGTTCCCCTCCCCACACCACGTAGGCCTGCGCCAAGAATGTGAATGAAGCCTGCGCTGTGTTAAGCCACTGAGATTTTGAGGTGGCTTGTTAAAACGGCGAGTGTGACTTACTCCGATACAGATGTCAAGGCCACTATGTTAGGAGTGCTGCGACAGGCAGCAACGCACTCGGTTATCAGCTCGATGTACATTCCCAAGAGAGACCACATCTGCCTTTTCTTAGCTGGACGTCCAGCCTCATTGGGCTTTCGCAGACATTATAATGGGCTGCCGACGGTGAGATGAGCGGAGGCGGGAGGAGCCTTTACACTGCTTCAGGGACAGCGGATACACACAGCAGCACCGGTGATTTCTGCGGACAAGCTCGCAGGGACCTACCCCAGTGCTGAGCCACCGAGACTCAGAGGCCACGTCGTCACCAGCGCGCAGGGGGCTTTTGTGTGTAAGGTGACAGCTGTATCCTGTCTGTTCTCCAGGATGCAGCTTTCAACTCAGGTTTTTGTGATCGGAAGAGAATTTCTGTACATACGGAATACAATCTCACCCGGATCGGGGAGCCAGCCCAGCCCTGTCCTGCCACACTGCCAGGTCCTGGGACCTCGGCTCCCATGAAGCAGAAGTGTTCGCACTGGATGGCGATAAACAAGCATGAAAACACAGGGGAACGTTACCTGCCCAGCCAGCATTTCATATAACAGGACGCCATAGGCCCACCAGTCCACAGATTTCCCGTACGGCTGATAAGCGATTATCTGTGGGAAAACAAACACATCCATTACATTCAGGGGAACATCAAAAAGCCTGTGTTAGGACAGGTAGGTCAGGCATGTTGGCATTCACATGGTTTGCAAAGGAGGGGGTGATCATTTATCTTTGATTTCTACAAGGGAAGAACGGCCCTCAAACTGGGCACGCCAAGAACTGTCACCCCACCATTCACCGCCGCAAACCCGTTTGGAACTCATCTCCTGAACACCCCCAAGATGCCACGGCGCCATCAGAGGTCGATTTAATTATCCTCATTGGAGGAGCGTATCTGGGCAATGAGGTGGATTTAATTTTTGGAAAAAGCAGAGGTCATTCAAAGCTTGAGTCTCATAAATAAGATAACCAAACCAAGTAACGGGATTTCATTAAAAGTAATAAAGAAGGTGATGATGATAACCATCATCAGCATAAAAAAGAAAAGGGGGAGGGGGAATGACTAACGTACAATTTCTAGTTTTCTTGTGTTGCTCACAGAGGTACAATGACAGCTGCTGAATGACTGAAGTTTCAAAATGCTTTAAAAGAGACATAACATGTAATATTCGGACTTTGTCCGATCTCGATTCTAACCAGCCAACTGTAAAAAAAGGAAGTGGGAACATTTAAATGTGGTCTTGATAGCAGATGATCCTAAGGGGTTATTGTTGATATGTTAGGCAGGATGAACGGTATGGTGATTAGTGTCCTAACACTGGCTTCCCTGCCTCCCAGGCAGGCTGCGCACCTAACACACAATCCCCAGGCCCAGGATCACGCCCCGGGATTCCAGGTGAAAACATACTAACAGGCACTCGGCAGGACCATCCTGCCACTTTGCATATGGATTTGACTTAGAAATGTTCCAGGGTATTTTTAAACATATTTTCATCGGCTTCAGAGAGGAAGGGAGAGGGAGAGAGAGAAACATCAAAGATGAGAGACAATCATTGATTGGCTGCCCCTGCAAGCCCCCTACTAGGGATCGAGCAAGCAACCTGAGCACATGTCCTTGACCGGAATCGAACCTGGACCCTCCAGTCCGCAGGCTGACGCTCTATCCACTGAGTCAAACCAGCTAGGGCTCAAGGTATTTTTAAAAAATATATTTTTATTGATTTTAGAGAGGAAGGGAGAGGAAGAGAGAGACAGAAACATCAATGATGAGAGAGAATCATTGATTGGCTGCCTCCTGCATGCTCCCTATTGGGGATCAAGGCCGCAACCCTGGCCTGTGCCCGACCAGGAACTGAACTGTGACCTCCTGGTTCACAGGTCTCTGCTCAACCACTGAGCCACGCCTGCCGGTCCACGTATTTTTTTATTGGCCCGCTATGTCTAGTTAAGTGCCCTGGGACCTAGATACACTCCCTGCCTGTCTGCCCACCCCCGTTGCTGTAAGGCAGCACTACCATTTCTCCCGGTGGGATGCGAGGCACAGCCCGGGGCTCACTTCAGTGCAGGTGACGACAAGAGGGTCCGGGTTTGGATTCGGTGGCTCTGTGGCTCATTTCCTCGGCAAGAAAACGACACACAAAGGGGCCCACGAGGAGGCCGTCATTGCTTTCTAAAAGGGCATTTGTTCTTTTCTGAAAACTTGGAATACACACACATGAAGCGCTAAAAAACCCGACCCAAATGAGTCTCTAATCCATTACCTGGTGCCCCGAAATGATGTCCCTCCGGGGCCCAGACAGGAAACCCCTGGACCACCGCCTGTCCTGGCCACGCGGAAGCACAAAAACTGTCTTTGGGAGAATGAAAGTACGCCTGCCGAGCCCTACCTGTCCGCCTGATGCCCTCACACGTTTTGTGTAGCCCGCGGAGACAGAAATGATCGTTGTTCCCATCTCAGAGGTGAGAAAACCGAGGGGTAAGAGTTTGGGAGACTTGTCTGAAGCCCGTCAGTTAACAGGTGGTGCTCAGAATAGTGACAGATTTGCCTTAAAAATACAACTTGTGGCTTTCAAAGATATGTAATCACTCCTACTGGGACTAATAAAATATTCATCAAAGGGCTTTGGGGATTAAAGGGATTTGAAATCATTATTTCACTTTAGCATCTATATTTGAAAAGTACATGAATGAAATCTGTTCTTATAACTATATTAAAAGCAGTCCCTGCGATCTATTTTTAACAATCGGCGTTTTAGTGTTTTGATTTTTTTTAAACCTTCACCTGAGGATATGTTTATTGGTTTCAGAGAGAAGAGAAGGAGGAAAGAAGGGAAGTAGAGGGAGTGGGAGGGAGGGTGGGGGGAGAAGGGAGAGAGAGAGAGAGAGAGAGAAATATCAATGTGAGAAACATCGATTAGTTGCCTCCCACAACCTAGGTATGTGCCCTGACGGGGAATCGAACCTAGGTATGTGCCCTGACGGGGAATCGAATGTCATCCTGTACACCAATATTTTGGTGTACAGGATGACATTCTAACCAACTGAGCCACCCGGCCATGGCTCAGTAATTTGTTTTCAACATGGGCAGAGCTGAGGCACCACGTCGCTGTGCGAATTGTGATGTCAGGGAACAATGGGGGCTGAACGGGGCGGTCACACTTCAGTTCACATCCAATATTCTACAAATATCCACGCCATCTTATCACCCAGGCCCCTCTTCGTGGGTGGGGGTTAGTTGGGGGGAAATGCTTCCCTGTTCGGAACGCTGTAGGAAATCAAGCCTATGGAAACCCCGTCTCTGGTCAGAATGACTCACAAGTCCTAACAGCCAGGGCCACCTAACGTGGTTTTTGTTTTTCTTACTTTATCAACCTTGGTCCAACTTGGTTTTCATTTCCAATTCCCAGTGTTACACTCCGTGACTCCTGCTGAGAACACCCTCTCCTTCCTCCCAGGCCGGCGAAGGCACAGCGCCCTGGGTCACCGGCCCATTCTTCTTGGCGACAGCCTTTGTCAGTCCCTGGAGCCCGAAAACCCAGTCTCTCCAATGACAGCGGAGGACGACGGGTTCAGAATTTAGCGGGAGCACTTCCTCCCGGAGGAGTTCGCCGTCTGTGGCCGTGGCGGGCGCACCAGGTGAAATGGAACTGTCTAAGGATCTGAGGCACAAGATCTGAGGCAGACTTACCAACGCAAATTCAGTTCTAGAACGAAGCATACGATTCCCTCCATGAGCCCCTGCTGTTATTAACACCTCCCATTGCGGTGAATCTCACTGCACAGGGAAACCGGGAGAGAGCCCGGGTGAAGAGAACGCATTAGGGACACCTGATTGAGGATGCTGGCTACACGGTACTTTCCACCTGAGCTGCCTAGACCTGCGCGGCCAGCACGGCAGCCCCTAGCCAGCGTGGCCCCCAAGCGTTTGAACTGTGGCTGCTGCAAGTGAGACAGGTGCTGGATGTAAATGACACATCAGATCTAAGCGTGGAAAAGTGCAAAGTTAATGATGTTTCATTTTGGACATATGGGGTCAACATATTCAAATTAACTTCACCTGTTTCTCTTTTAACTCGTTTAAATGGGGCTGCTGAGTGCAGTTGTCTTGCATGTATTTGTTGGGCAGTGCTGGTCTGGACACCCCCCCCCACCCCCGCCATCTCCCTCCTGCCTATTGGCCTAGGAGCCGGCCTTGGGCTCATCTGCCCCCATCGGGGCAGGTCTCTCTGGCACTTGTGGGCCGATGGAGGCCCATCCAGGGCAGTCTCTCGTGGGGGTGGGGAGCTGCCTGACATCCTGAAACCCCAGGCCAGGGGCTGCCGTGGCAATGTGGCCTCTCACAGCAGAGAACCTCACGACGGAGAGGCTGGCTTGGCGAGAGAGGCTCGGGTGGGCAGACTTCCCGCAGCACGTGGGAGGCTGAACGCCGGCTGCCAGCACAGACCCAGCAGGGCGGCGGTCCTTCCGTTCACTGCTGTCTGTCATCATGGTCATTATGGTTATCTAACGTGAGCCCATGGCTTGGCGGTGTGTCGGGACGTTACCAATGGCTGCCTGTCAGATAAAACTGAGCTATGAAGGAGCTTTCTCCCTGCCTGGGCGCAGGGCTGGGAATGCAAGGGGCCAAGGGCAGCCTCGTGTCTCTTGCCAGGCCCAGGGCCCACAGTGGAGGGAAGACAGCGCTCTAAGGCCGTCCACCCTTCCCCGCCTCGGCCGGGCTGCCCACGGGAAGGCCTCCCAACCAGGATGGGGCTGCGGGAGCTTCCCGGAAGCACGGGGCAGCTCGGTGAGGTCTGAGATGCTGCTGGCGATGGCAGCCATGAGATGAGGGTCACCAAGGTCACCATGACCTTCACCACGTGCCGGGCTCTCCAGCTCTGTGAGCTTATCCAGCCTTCATAGGACCCGACGAGGGAGGGGCGTCCCACATCACAGAGGAGCACACCCTGCACAGAGAGGTTAAGTAGTTTGCTCAGGGCTGCACAGCTAGTAAGTGGCAAAGCCATTATGGGCAAAACTCAATCCTCAGAGTTGTACTTGGAGGAGGGTACTATGATTACACCCATTTTACAGGCAGCACCCCAAGTTCTTCTAAGAGCAGAACGATAGCCCGAGTTCACTGTGCAACGATGAAGGGAAAGCACCTGGAGTTAAACAGGAGGTATTCCTCAGGGTAGACACTCTGCGTGGGGCTAGAATACAGCCGACCGACCCCATTAGGTCAGGGCACTGTCATCGGCCTTCCTCTCTCGTCAAGTGGGTCTCAAACTCCGCCACCCCAGCCCTTGTCTCTGGTTTCCCTGGGGCGGCGGGTGACGGGCTGGTGCTCAGGGAGCACAGGCGGGACTCACAGCATGGCCACCACTCCTCCTCGGACAGAGAGCTACTCACGATGCTAGCTGTGGCCCAGCTGGCGTGGCTCAGTGGTTGAGCATCAACGCACGAACCAGGAGGTCATGGTTTGATTCCCAGTCAGGGCACATGCCAGGGTTGTGGGCTCGATCCCCAGTGTGGGACCTGCAGGAGGCAGCCCATCAATGGTTCTCTCTCATCACTGATGTTTCTCTCTTTCTCTCTCCCTCTCCCTTCCTCTCTGAAATCAGTAAAGAAATATTTAATAAAAATGCAAGCTGTGCGTCCCAACAGACTCACTACTTGTGCGGTGGAGGAATGGGCTGGGAGCCGGGGATACATTTGGGCCTGCGAGAGCTTTATCCGCGGACATAAAGAGTTTCCAGACCTGGGCGGTCTCCCAGCCCAGGGGTCTGTTCTGAGGCCCTTGGTAACGGAGAAATCAGCGAGACACCAGGGGGGAAGTGCCACGAAGGCAGCAGGCAGCCATGTTCAGCCACAAGGATTGGTACAGCATGCAACACCTGATGATTGTCCCCGTAGATCGTCAAATAAAAACTGACAGCAGCCAATGCAATAATAGCCACCTGGTGTGAATGAATCAAGGTTATATGTATGTCTTTTTGTCAGATAGTAATTTACTTTTGGTGTGCCGCAGAGTTTTGGTGACTAGTTTATGTGGCGCGAGATGGAAAGGGTTGGACATGGCTGCACCAGGGCCACGGCCTGCACTGGGGGCCAGCGGCCCAGGGTCCTGGCCCTGCCACTTGCGACCTGTGAGCTGCGGACAGGTCAAGGCCGCTCCAGGCTCCTTGTCCTCGTCTCTAAAACAGGGATGCTGCCACTCCCCTCAGAGGACTGCTGTCAGAGTCAAACAAGATGACAGGCACCAGGGCGTGCTGCATGCGAGGGAGTGAGAGATCTCGCTCAAGATGCCCAGCCCCTCCTCCCCATCGCAATTTTGCAAAATAAAAGATGGGCCAGAATGCAGACGGCTCTGACCCATTTTACAGGATTTACACGAATCCCCAAACGAAGGACCAATCGATGCAGCCCCTGCAACAGGGAGTGAAGAGCTGTCAGGCACCGTTGGGTTCTGGACCAGGAATGGACTGCGAGCTACTCATTTGCATTCGGGAGGGAGGGAGGCCTTCTCTGGGCAGCGGCTCAGCCACATCTGCTGCCCTTCCTCTCAGGACCACGGCCACCCCGGGCGATCCGATCAGCCCCGGGTTCGAGCCCATGTCCGCCCGGAATTGGGGCCGTGGGAAAAATGAATGGCTCTCTTTGCACGTTAGCTTCGTCATCTGGAACAGAGGGCCAATGACACTCCCTCTGCAGAGCTGACGCGAGGATGAAGGAGAGAAAACGAACAAGGCGCTTGCTCACCCTGGGTCTGAGCGTCCACAGAGGGGCAGTGACCCACAGGAGCTGGAGGGAAGCCCATGCGACAGGAGGAAGGACCTGACGCAGTTAGGCAGTTGTTTTGTGAACCCCAGGACTGCAGAGGGGTCTCCTGAAGAGCAGGGCGGAGCTGGTTAAGCTCTGAGGCTGGGAGGGTAGGATGGAGGCGGGGGACTGGGAGGCAGTTAAAGAGTTGTAAGCTGACAACCAAGTATATGAGTGAATGCAATCGGCGCAATTCCTTGAAAAGATGGGGGAGAGTTGCACAATTCGAGAAGGAACCCAAAGAAAAGCCTGGCCTCGGCCCTTTAAATATTTCTGGGCGGGAGAGCGCCGCTTCCTTTTCTCTTTAGAAGTTGGAGTCACTGGCTCGTGACCTCCATAGAGGGAAACTGGCCTTTGATAGAAAGAAAGGCGCCCTTCGCTTTATCATCCTCTTTCTTTAATCAGTGCTTTCTTGGCTCGCGTCCGCGCGGGTGTGTGTGGGGCGCGTGGGGCCGTGATTCAGAGGCGCTGATCCCAGGGTGGCCGGAGCTGCCTGGCCTCTATCTCCACCTCATTTCCCTGCTCTTCTCCGTCTGCCAAGTAATTTACTGCCTGGCTGACTGGCTGCGGGCACCGTCTGAGTCTCTTTCTCATTTAACTTTTACTCCTCTTTTATCCTCTGTCCGTCTCCACAAACCCTTTCCCCAAAAGCCAGGAAAGGTCTCGGGATGCCAACCCTGGGGGCACCTTGGCTGTCTGGGAGACCGGGCTGATGTCCCGCCAACCTTCGGGCACTCAGGGTCCCTGCTGTCCTCTGCACTCCGTCCCCTGCCATCTGCCTCAGCCCCTGGCAGCCTTGAGAACCACCCTTCCAACAGCAGCTTCCAGAGCCCGCAACTCTGCTCTGTGGTCTCCTGTGCCACAGCCGCACCTTGGAAGGCAGCATGCCGCATCCAGCTGTCCCAAATGCATCTGCTTGCCGGGCAGGGCTCCAGGCCCAGGCACAGCTCGGCAAGGAACATGAGCACAGGTTCTGCTGTGTGGAGCAGATAAGAAACGGATACCTCGGTGCATCAGCAGCTGACGAGTGCCTGGAAAGGATGCAGGGCCATGGGGTTAGGGTGTGGGCGGGGCTGGAGGTCTGCAGTTCTAAACAGGATGGCCAGGAAAGGTGGCCTCCCGGAGGGGACATCTGAGCTGAGCTGGAAGGCGGTGAGGGAGGGAGCCACGTGGACACCTAAGGTAAGGACATCCCAGGTGGACGCTACAGCCTCCTGGTTCTCTGCCTCTGTGTACACCTCTTGGTCTTCTCTTTCCCTCCCATCCCTAATATGTGGCTCTTCCAGATGTGACCCTTGACCCCTCCAGAAGAGAGGTCACAGCTGATGGTCCACTGGCTGAATCTTACCTGGAGACCTTTCTCTTAATATATACCAGAGTCAGCTTGAACAATTAGGCAAGTGTGACATAAAGATGCAGGCTCCTGCCGCTCTCATGGGCTATGCTGGGCTGGAAGGAGAAGCCAGGCGCCCTGGGACAGGTGGTCAACTCTTCACTCATCCAGCCCCCACACTCCCAGGGGTTTACACATCTGCTCATGGCTGGCCGGCCACAGGGTGGCAAGGTGCCCGCAGACTTCTCCTGGCCATTTTAGCCATGTTGGGGGTGCCAGCTGTTCCTGCCAAGGGGAATACTATCTCGCCACGTCTCTAAACCCATGTCTCTCTAAACCCGGACAGTATTTCTAACTGCCTCCAGCCCCAGCCTCCTCCCAGGTACCTTCTGGGCTCTCCTTTCCTGTGCAGTGTGCCCAGGCACTTAGTAGGCACTTGCTAAACACCTGACTAGTGGATGCCATGTGAGGGAGAGGGACTTAAGTGTTGCAGGTTCATCCTTGGCTTCTGAGGGACCTGCTTGGTCTTAACAGCTGGAGTGAGATCCCAAGTCACCAACCGCATTACAGGTGACAGGGGCTGACCCTGGCCCAGGGCTCTGACTGCAGTTCAGGCGGAGGAATGTGCAACTTGGCCTAAAGGATGTCAAAGAAAAGATGGTGCTCTGTCACTCCGGGAGTTTCCTCCTACTTCTGGAGAGGGTGCAAACATCTGGAAAGACTACATACGTGGGCTCCGGGATCAGACTGCCTTGCATGTTACCGGCTGTGTGACCTTTGGCAGGTCCTTTAACACCTGCACATGCAGGAAACGTGACACGGCAGAAGACAGTCACTGCATCGCAGCTTACATCCTTCGTGTGTGGCCTAACGCCCCCTCCACAGGCTGCAAGGGAACATTCCACGTGGTACATTTCCAGAGAGCCTCGCTCCCGTCCCACAGGAGGGACGCAGTGGTCCACCAGAGGCAGATGTTCTTTTTGCTGCTTCTCTCTCTTCCAGGAAAAGGGCAAGGCGAGCAACCAGGGTCTGATTCGTGGCTGGGAGACAGCTGGCTCTCGTGCACCCTGTAACCAAATTTCAGGTGGGGATGAAGCCCAGATAAAGTGTTTGTGTGGCCTTGTCAAGCGTTCTCACTGACCCAGAGAATTCTTTCCAGGTCAAAGCAAAGAGTACCCTTCATGTTGGCTTCGGGAATTACTTGGGTTTTTGTTGTTATTCTTCACCTGAGGGTATTTTTCCTATTGATTTTTAGAGTGGAAGGGAAGGAGGAAGGGGGGGGGCGGAGAGAGAGACAGACAGACAGACATAGATCGGTTGCTTCCCGGACGTGCCCTGATAAGGGCCGGGGATAGAACCTGCAACCGAGGCACTCGCCCTTGCCCAGGAACTGGACCTGAGATCCTTCAGTGTGCGGCCGATGCTCTAACCACTGAAACACACAGGCATGGCCAGGAATGACTTTCTGATTAGTGCCCCTTACGTGGGCGACCATCTCAACTCCAAAATCACGCCCGTTGGCGACTTTTTCCGCCGTAGCTCCTCTCCCCTTTGAGGAGATGCTGTGGTACTAATCCACTTCAAGGTTTCTGAACAGCCATAACTATTGAAGCCTCCGCTTTGCCTATTAAGGAAAAAGCCATCTAAGATCATTACTTTGCCTCCACCTGACAGGACGATTTATACAGAGGACAGGATACTGTTAACCTTTGACCAAAGTCAGAAACCTTGACCCTAGATGGTCGTTCTCCACACCACGATGCCCCCGGGGGCCCTCAGGAGGAAAATGCTGGCAAAGGGGAAACAACCTCCAGCCACTATTGACTGAGCTCCGAAAGCGGCTCCTCTTAGTTCTCAGTGAAGGCTGACTGGAACCTAAACATATTTCGGTTCCTGCTTGTCTCCCCTCCTCTAAGTTGTAAGCACTCTGAGGTCAGGGCCCTCGTCTGACACAGCCCTGCACCCTGATGGCACCGCTTGGCCCAGGAAAGCATGCAGTGCTCTCTGGACACAGGACTCACTGCGGTGTGAGCAGCATTTAGTGTGGTGGGCGTGCAAAGGTCTGGAGGCGGTCCAGGGCGGGAGGCCTGATTCCAGCATCTCTTAGGAAGGTGGCCTCAGACCATTCCTGACCCTGCAGCCGCCTGCCCTGAAACCCGGGCCTGATGTTGTGTCCCTTACAGGGCTGGGTATGGGTTCGGAGGGAAAGTATGTAAGGTGTCTGGCACGTAGTAGACACTTGGTGAACAGAGGGTTGCTTTCTTTGTTCTTGCTTGTGCAGTGAGTATAAGGAGAGGAATGAGGCTTGCAGAAACGGAGGGTACTTAGGGCCAGCCCATGCTATTTTCTGGGTATTAAGAGGCCCAAAGTTGGTTTTCCGAGCATCCCCCTCTGAGGGCGTGTTCCCAGCATCCCTCTCTCTGAGGGTGTGTTCCCAGCATCCTCTCTCTGCCAGGTGTCCTCAGGATTCCCTCCGTCTGAAAGCTTGTTCCCAGGCTCCTAGCATGACATGGCCTGGGGTGGGGTGGGAGGTATTTCTACTGTAAGATCTCTCTATTTATGTTTGAAAATAGGATTATTTAAGCTCATGTTATGCCTGGAGATACTAATGTATGAGCTCTTTGGGGAGAAAAATCCCAGTAAATTACTTATCAAGATAACGCCTTTGTCCATGTAATTCAGAATTTAAGTTTCTAAAAAAATAGTCTAACTCTGTTTCCACATGCTCTAGGAATATAACCAACAAAAAGCCCTTAACAAAGGGATATACATCAGTTTCCCTCCTGGAATAATGGCCACTCCTGAGGGCTGACTAGGTGCCAAGCATCGTGTCAGGCCCTTGACTCCTGACAGCAACGCTGCATGGAGCTTATCATTCTCCCAGCTTGCCCCTGCGGAAACGGGTTCAGAGAGGGCAAGGAACTTGCCTGCGTTCCCACAGCCTGTACATAAGAGTCAGGATGGAAGCTCACAGTGCTCTGACTCCTACGCCCATGTCATTCCCACTGTCCCGACTGCCTCCGAGAGAAACACCGGGGACAATATGTTGACTAAACACCATAAAGCCGTCACCCGCTGCCACGGAAAGCTGAGGGCTGGCCTGACTCTGAACCGCCCCCTTGCAGCTGCTGGAGCTCGCCGGGGAGCGGTGGTTCACCACAGGGCTGTGTGGGCAAGCTGGCTGCACCGGGGCCTGGTTACAGCCTGGGAAGAAAAGCACTCAATATGCAGCATCGCAAAGACAAAGCCGCGTGGCCGCGGCTGTCAACATACAAACCTCAGGACCACTTTGCTCAGAACCACACGGGTGAGTTCGTCCCAGAATAAACACCGCGGTCAACGCCAATGCGCCCTTTCAGCACTAATCACTCTGATTTCCCGAAAAAGCCTTGGCTGGAACCTCCTTCTGACCCAGTTTTCCCACGAAGAACATTCTGACAAGCCAGAGCCCTCCTTCCCTGCCCAGCTTCTTCAGTTGTTTGGACCATGACCACGAAATACATTTTACTGTGCAACTGGCTTATGAGTGCATACAGGTGAGCAAAGATCCAAAAAGTGAGGCGTGCACTGACTAGGTGGCACGAGCGTGCGTGTTTCTATTTCCTGTTTTGCTGTTTAGTGCGTTCTGCCGTCATAGGCCCACACAGTGACGCGAGAACGGCTCCGCACCCCATGAGGGAGTCCCTACCTCTGGGGCGATGTAATCGGGGGTCCCACAGAAGGTTCTGGTCGTGACGCCGTCCATCATGTGCTCCTTGCACATCCCGAAGTCGGCGATCTTGATGTGCCCCTCCGAGTCCAGCATGACGTTATCTAACTTCAGGTCCCTGCGAGGAAGCGGCACAGCGTCAGCGCCCTGCCCAGGGCGTGCGGAGCACGGTTCGCTCCGCAGCTGGTGAGGCACATATCTGACAAGCTGCCGCCTCAACGGCGCGTGAACTACAAGTACCAGGGGAGTCGGGACCAGGAATTACTATTTTTTCATCTCCAGAGCCTAACACAGTGCCCAGGACACAGGAGGTTCTTAACAGACGGGTGTTGAATGAATGACTAAATGGCCGAACTAGCGAGTCCCCAGCCATGGCTGCACAGGGGAATCACCAGAGATTCCGAATTAGCAGATCTGGGGCAGGCCAGTCGTCCGATTTAGGTGCATCCCACGCAGAGGGGTCTGACCACAAACCAGGTGTGCAGACCACAGGTACAAAGCCACCCCACGGGTCCCCCACGTGTATCCTCTTCTGCCTAGGGCCCACGGGCCTTTCCCATCATCTCTCCACTCAATGCTGGAAGACATTCTTCTCCCTTTGGCACCAGACCTTCCCGACAGCTGACAACCAGAAGGATTTAATTCAGGAGCATTTCCCTGGCCTCTCCCCCCCTCTCCCCCATGTCCTCATCCAGCTGAGCATCTCACAGAAATCCTGTTTCCTTTGCTCCCTGACCTCCCTCCCGCATCCAAGGCAGAGGTGGGAGTGGTCGGTGGAAAGAAAAGCACGTTTCTTTGTGGGAAGCAGAAAGGAGATGAGTACGTGAGGTCCCGAGATCAGACGGTGGTTCTGATCGCCCAGAGGGTCCCAGCAGGTGTCTGTTGCCTCGGGGGTCATGGACTCCATGACTTAAGTCCCCATCCCAGAATTACTCGCCCACAGAGACCCAGGGTCCAGCCAAATCGACTGCACGGAGGGTGGGGAGTTCACCTGTAAATGATTCCTCTTTTATGAAGGAAGAACAGCCCGATGGAAATCTCTGCTGCATAGAATCTGCAAGAGAAAGGGCTGGTCAGGCTCCTCTGGACTCCCGGAGGCTTGGTCCCGTCCCACCCCATTCTGGTGCGGGGGTGGGGGTGGAGGGGTAGGGGTGGAAATGAGAGGATGCACAACCCGACTGTCAGAGATTAGCATCGCCCCCCCCCCCCCGCCCTCTCTTCCAGCCCCCCGCCCTTCCCTCTGCCACTCATCGCTCCAACTTCCCCGTTCAAATGATACAGCTGATAAAACCAATGAGATGGGTTTATCTCCTGCCCAGAAATAAGCACGTCTCGTCTGGAGCAGGTGGACAGGTAACTTACAAGAGAATTTCCTAATACAGTCTTTGTCCAAAAACAATTTTTTTTAAATGTACTTTTTATTGATTTCAGAGAGGGAGGGAGGGAGAGAAACATCAATGATGAGAGAGAATCATGGATCAGCTGCTTCCTGCCCACCCTCCTCTGAAGATCGAGCTAGCAACCCGGGCATGTGCCCTGCCTGGGAATTGAACCCTGACCTCCTGGTTCATGGGTTGACACTCAACCACTGAGCCACACCCGGGGGAGCCCTAATACAATCTTGTACAGAGTGGCTGTTAGCCCGGATAGTATGACTTAGTGGTTGAATGGCAACCCACGAACCAGGAGGTCAGGGTTTCAATTCCATTCAGGGCACATGCCCGGGTTGTGGGCTCGATCCCCAGTAGGGGGCATGTAGGAGGCAGCTGACCCATGATTCTCTCTCATCATTGATGGTTCTCTCTTTCCCTCTCCCTTCCTTTCTCTGAAATAAATAAATATATTTTTAAAAAGAGTGGCTGTTAGGCTGCTCAAGGCCAGGACTATGGCAGAGCCAATTTTCACGTTCCTCCTCTTGACCAGAATGCATTAGTGTTAAACACACCATTATTCCCGGGAGACAAAGCGTAGTATGTGATGAGCTGGATTCCTCACCCCCACCTCTACCCCCAGCGCCGGGATAAATGGGACACACGCCGTGACTCATGCCCGAGTTTACCCTTCTAAATGGTTCATAATAGAGAGCAGTGACTGCCGTCACTTCAAAACCATTGGTAGGTTCATGTCTAACACTCAGGATAAACGCTGAGAGATGATTTAAACTGGTATCGTATTTAGGAATCTGAAGTTTGAGGAGCCACAGAACTGCCTGTGCGAACATCACACCCAGGAGGCCTAGGGAAGCACAAGATGTCTGCGTGAGCCGAGAAACCCGGCCACAAGGACCGAACCCTTCACCTGTGTGTGTGTGTGTGTGTGTGTGTGTGTGTCGGGGGGGGGCACCTCTGAGGGCGGGTGGGCGGGGGGAGAGATTGGAGAGAAATAAGAGATGATTATAGGCGGCTTGGACAATATTTTTCATGCTTTCTATCTTTTCAAAAATAAAACATTCCTGGCAACACAAATACAATGAAAGGGGGCTGGCCCTTTCTGTCACTTTATAACACAGGGTGGCCTTTGCGCTCCATGCTCTAGCCCAGCTTCACTCGACAATCCGAGCACGCTAAAGCTTTCTGACGGACAACACGAGCGAGGGGATGAGGGCAGGCGTTTCTGAAAACTGACTTCCCCAGCGGCCCGCGCCACCTTCCCCAGGGCAGACCCTGCACACAGGCCAGCGTCTCTGACTCAGCTCTCCCATGAACATCAGCCAGAATGCCATGAACACGAGCCGACGGGACCCCTCGGGACCCACATCACCGTGGTCCCCATGGAGGGGAAGGAGGTGCGGTGTGTTCAGCTTTGCTCCCCTGTGTTGCCTGGGACCTCCTGGCCCCAGAGAAGGGGAGTGCTTTCTCAGGCACCCACGTCCTCCCTCTGGACGGAAGACTCTCCATCTCTCCCTGGAGCCAGGTCTGTCTCCGGTGTGGCTGATGCGCATCCTGGCATCCAAGGTACGTCCCAATGAAACCTTCCAAATGGAGCTCCCGATTCTCCCCCCAAACCCCCTCCTCCTGGCTGGCTCCCCCCCACCCCCACACACCTAAAATGGGGCGTCACACGAAGAGGCTTCTCTCTGCTCACCCCCACAGTCGCCACGTCTGGTTCTCTTCCTCCAGAAGACACAGAACCCCTCCGCTTTGTTCTCTCTGCTCTCCACATATTTCACCAGCCACACTGCCCTCCCATCTCCCCTCTCCTCTTGGCCAGACCTACCTTCCCGTTCCCTGGCCAGGCACCCACTGGGCATGTCACCTGGAGCACCCACTCCACTGCCCCTCCACATCCTGAGCCTCTGGGATGGGCAATCCCCAGGATGCTCTTCCCTCACTCCCCACTTTTTGGGGGTTTGCTCAGTGTCCTGTGCCACCTTTAACATTTATAGCAACTCTTACAATTGTCGAGTGAGTCCTCCCACTCCGGGCCAGAGGGTGAGCTCCCAGGGGCAGGGGCCACTCATGCCTTCTCCGTCCCGCTGCCTGGGGCGTGGTGGGTGTGCATAACCACGCGCCCAGTAACTGAGGGGCTGAGCCAATCAACAAGGGCGGACACGCCGGCATCCCGGTTTACAGGAAGTACATAAACCTCTCCTTAGGACACACGGAGATGGACCCCACCAATAAACCTGCCCCCGCTCCCGGAGGTAACAGCCCCCCCTCCCAAACTGGACAGAGCCCACCTGCATGTCCCACCAGGACTTCCCAGCAGGGGCTGCTGTGTGTCTGAACTAAGGGACTTAAACAAAATACTCACACTGCTTGTGGCTCCTTAAATTTTCCTACTTGCTGAATGTGGTACATGAGGTCCCCGCCGTTGACATATTCCATGACGAAGTACAGCCGATCCTGAAGGCCAAGTGCGACAGGTGAGCTGAGTGGGGGGAGGGCACCCCTCACGCTTCTCAGACAGGGCGTGGCTTTCTCTTAGGGAAGTGTGCGCCACGAGGACGGGTCTGCTCAGGGCCGCCCTTCGACACATCTTTTCCCAAGTAAAGAATAAGTCACGGACCTACTGCGTGAGGGCCCTGGGGGTCAGTACCTAACTCGGAAGTCATGGCCCCTCTGGTCACGCATGCTCCCCGTGACAAGCATGGCCTCAAATGGTCTACCCTTTGCTCCTACACACAGAACATCGTCCTAAGTTAGGGATGACTGAGGAATCCAGAGGGGCCAATTATTTAGTTTCAACCAGTGTTTCTGCTTTGCACTAAGAGGCAGGCGAGAGCAATGCAGTAATATGTTTAGCTGGGTGCTTCTGAAAACAAACCCTGTGAGTCAGGTCGGCCGTATGCATTATAAATGCTCAGCCACATTCACTGTGGGGGGAGGGGACCGCAAATGGAGAGGCGAATCAAAAGCTCTTTTGCATCCACAATATGCCCGTGTGGCTCTGATGTCCTCGGTTACTGGTATGCTAAGTGCTGGCCCCAGGAAGGGCACACATCAGAGAACCAAATAAATGTGCACATGTACGAGGGCAGTACGCTGGGACAGAGGGGAGATGGAGCGGGGGTAGCAGGGACAGCACACCCAGGTGACAGCTGACCTCTGTTCTCTGCTAGAAAACATCGCCGTTTCAGAGGTTATGAAACCTTCAAGGGTTGCCCAGGGAAGGAGAGATGATGAAGCTGCTGCCACTAGGCAGGAAACGGCTCTGGGAGCTTCATTCTCCAGCCTTGCCGTTACGAACTTTAATTTCATCTTTATTTCTCTGCTTTGTAGCGTTCTGGAGCTTAATCAGCGTAACCAGGGTTACAGGATCTGGGCTGGGATTCAAGACGTGGCTCTCTCTTCCTCGCACATTGTTTCTCTCTCCTCAGTGCTACCCAGATGCTGCTGGGAGCGGGGAGCTGCCCGGCCTGGGGCCCCAGCGCGAGGCTGGCACACGATGGCCGCGCCGGCTCTGCACCCCGCGTCTGATATTGTGCGGCTGCACTGCCATTCTGAGATTCTAAAATCCAAGAGCTTTAAGGGGGCGCCTCCCAACAGATTTTTAAAGGCAGACAGGAAACAGAAAGTCCATTTCTGGTTCAGGGGAAGAAGGAAACAGTAACCACCACACAGTAACGTTACAGTCACGAGCCCCATCTTAGCAAGGAGAGCGGCTGAGCAGTGGGGATGCTGCAAATGGGTGCCACCTCCGAGTTCCTATTTCTTGCAGGCCATGTGCAAGCACCACGCCAGGGCCCGGGCCCCGCCACTAGCTGATAAGTGCTCCGGAATATTCTCTGTCCTCTGCCTAGTTCCGCCATAGGACAGGGCTCAGCAAACTTTCTCCTTAAAGGGCCAGACAGTCAATATGGTAGGTTGTGTGTGTGTCTTGCCATGACCCAACTCTGCCTTCGTAGCAGGAAGGCAGCCACTGACAACAGTGACTGCCTGGGCCTGGCAGTGCGCCAAGAAAGCGTCTCATGGCGCCGACACCTGAACTCCATCTACCTCTCACGTGCCCCGAAAGGGAATTCTTATGGCTCCTTAAACCTTTCTTAGAGCTCATGGGCTGAAGAGCACAGGCCAGATTGCCCACCCCTGCTGTGCACCCTGAAAAGGAACACACTCTTTTACAAAACCGAGCCTCCTCCAGTCCCCAGGCAACGCTTGGCAGCTGGCTAGCTGGCCTGCTACCGAGCCAGCACTCTGAGTTATCTTATTGTGCCGTCTCTAAGTCCCAGCCATTGCCCGGCAGGAAGAAAACCTTGGATACAAACGTTTGCTGAATTCAATGGAATGAATGCCAAATCTCTAAGTAGGGCACACCACCAGGAGGGGACGCTCCAAATTGACCGCGGCACCGGGCGGAGAGGCTGTCCCCGGTCACCTCTGCCGGGCGGAGAAGGCTCAGGGCTGAGCAGTCTCCAACCTTCTCTGCAAAAGCAACGTGGAGCAGGAGCAGGAGCAGGACAGTGCTGGGGCTCGGGGCAGCCTGAGCGTGCACGGTGTGCGGGGTCCTTACCACGGTCTGGAAGCAGGAGTGCAGCTGCGTCAGGAACGGGGGCTTGTCGAGCAGGGCCAGGACGCGCTTCTCCACCATGGTGCACTCCACGTCGTCATCCTGGATCACCACGTCCTTCTTCAGGATTTTGATGGCATAGAGCTCTTCCGTGCCCTTCCTGTCGGCCAGCATCACCTGAGAGCAGAGGAGGGGCCACCTAAGATGGGCTGGGCCTTCCTCCAGTGCTAGGGGCAGGGGCGGCCAGGTCGGTGAGACAGGGCATGCAACTATGGAAACGTGGGACATGCAAGTGTTCATAAAGTTCCACCTGATGTGCAAACTATGAGACATCGCAGGTCACTGCCAAGTAAATCCCTCCCGCCCGCTGTCCTGTTTTTAAGGCGGCGAGACTTGCACACTGTGCAGGCTGTCGCCACACGATGGCGCTGTTGCGGCTGCTAATAGGAATAGGCAACAGCATAGGTGTTGGGGTGGGACTGTGCCTTTCCCAGGAGCATCCTGAGGGCAAAAAAGTGCCTGACTTCCAGAAGCTTCTCACGAGCCAGGAACCAAGACACAGAAGCAGGTAGCACAGCAATGAGTTCCTGCACTTAGGGTGAGATTTGGGGCCAGAAAAGCCAAATGCAGACACACGGGCTGAAGACGCCCAGCTCAGTATCTTGTAGTAATTCCACTCACTACAAGTCGACGTTTCATTTCCAGGTGTGAAAGCTATTCACTCAGCCGACACCGGGGAGCACCCCTCTGCTCCGAGCGCTGGGATGCACGGTGACCCCTTGGTTGCCGTTTGGATGCGGTTGTTTGTAATGAAATGAGGTGGGAAGCACCTGAGACGCAGGTACAGACCGCGGGGGAACCTGCAAGGCTGCTCCGGAAATGCCCGGAGGAACGAGCCGGCCCTGGCGCCCGAACGACGGCCCGGCTGCGTGGCACCGGCCAGGCCCTCCTCCTTACCTTTCCAAAACTGCCCTTTCCCAGCACCATGAGGAAATTGAAGTCGGTGAGCTTCACGCGATCCAGGTTGTTGGAAAATCTCCTGTCTGGCGAGGGGCCGTATGCTCTGTTCCCAGCGGGGCCAAGCTTGGCTTTCTGAACAACAGGCAGACGGGGACAAACAGTCAGACATTCTTTCCCCCGGAAAAGACAGACAGAAAACATTGTAACCAAGCTTGATGCCCCTGGAAGGGGGGAGAGGGGACGGGGGAGGGGGAAGGAGAGGAGCCTGAGGAGACATATCTATTCGCACTCAGTATCTAACCGCACGCAGTGGCTGTACTCACCCGAAGGGTAACACTTGCTAAGTACCCACAAACTGCCCTGACCTATGAGGAGACAACTCTCTTGTTAACCAAGAACCAAGTCTGGGGGCTCTGCCCAGGGCAGGCGGGGTCTCATCCCGGGATATAAAAGTAACGGCCGGGGAAGTGGGGGACGTCCACACAGCTAACGTGAGAGAAAAGAAATAACGCTGCGCGCTGATGTTTTCCTTATTGGTAGATTTTCCAGCAGAAGGTTCGCCTGCCAAAGGGCAGGCCATGCCCCCTGGAGAGGAACCTCCGTGGCAAGCTGTGGGGACGACGTATTGCTCCTTTAAAAGGCACAGTAACACCCGGCGGGTGTGCTCCGTGGCTGAGCATCCACCCATAACCCAAGATGTCACTGTTCGATTCCCGGCTACATGGGTTACATGCTCGGGTCGCAGGCTCGATCCCAGGTAGGGGGCGTGCAGGAGGCAGCCAATCGATGACTCTCTCAGCATCGATGTTTCTCTCTCTCTCTCTCTTCCTCTCTGAAATCAATAAACATATATTTTGTAAGAAAACTGGTCTATATAGGGATCAAATCTCATGGCCTGAATGCATGCTCGGAGGGGCTGCCCAGTTAAGCAGAGATACGGGGGGGGGGGGGGGGGGAGGAAGGGAGAGTAGAAGAAAAAACAAAACAGGGAGGAAAAATGGGCCCTACTTTTCTGCTTTGAGGCCAAAAGCATTCAGTACAGCTGAACTTGACTCCTGCTGGCAGCACATGTGGGAGGTGGGACTTAGGGGCCACAGGGAACACGAATGCTCTGTAACCACAGAGCCTGAGCTGCCATGACACATAGACCGGCCTCCCCTCTGACAGAGGATGCAAGGCCATTTAAGACAGACTTGCCGGCAAAGCCAGGACTCCCAGAGCCGCCCTCAGCTTCGGGACCAGCCCGCCCTCCCAGCAGCTGCCCTGGGACCCATCCCAAGTTGAGAGACTTTCTGGTTGGCGTCTAACTTTCAATGACTAAGTGGGAAGTTCGCGTTTGAGAGGAGAATGCCGGCTAAGCCACTCTTTCATGCGAAAAGAAAACATTATCTGACAGAGGCGCAAAGAGATGACGTTTATGTTATCAGGAGCTCCGCAGCAACATCTGGAAAGACCCAATGCCACGGACCCGCCGCGCTGGCTGCCCCAAGCGGCTGCGGAGCGGGCACCCCCGTAACTCAGGTGGACACTGTGGCGGTCCGGGCCAGGGGTTCCCACGCATCGGCATTCCCAACAGTCCCGCACCTTCAACACTCGTCAACGCCAGGGCCCAGAAGGGGGCACGCGGGCGGTGGGGGCGCCTCCACACGGAGACGGGGCCTTTCCCCCCAGGCGCGCGGGGGCGTCTCACCAAGAGCTCTGGTTCCCCCGGGGCGGAGAGAACAGGCTCAGTCCTCACAGGAGCCGAGGAGACAGACGCTTGGCTGGGCGCTGCCTCTGACTGGAGCCCCTGCCACCCCCCGCCCTCTGTCCCAGCCACGCCAGCCTTACTCCTGCCTCCCCCCTCTGTCCCAGCCACGCCAGGCTCATTCCTGCCTCCCCCCTCTGTCCCAGCCACGCCAGCCTCACTCCTGCCTCCCCCCTGTCCCAGCCACGCCAGCCTCGCTCCTGCCACCTCCCCCCCATCCCAGCCATGCCAGCCCCACTCCTGCCACCCCCCTCAGTCCCAGCCACGCCAGCCTCGCTCCTGCCACCTCCCCCCCATCCCAGCCACGCCAGCCTCGCTCCTGCCTCCCCCCTCTGTCCCAGCCACGCCAGCCTCACTCCTGCCTCCCCCGTCCCAGCGACGCCAGCCTCACTCCTGCCTCCCCCCTCTGTCCCAGCCACACCAGCCTCGCTCCTGCCACCCCCGCCCCCATTCCAGCCACGCCAGCCTCGGTCCTGCCGGGGGCCTTTGGCCATTCTTCCCGTCAGAGCCAGGCCCTCACGATCACCACAAAACCCAGCTCCACCCTCGCCTCCCCGGTACCAGACTGACCCAAGGCTACCAGGCCATCTTTCAAGGAACGGAAACATCCTGGATACTGAGTTGCTCAGTCATAGCCAGTAAGCCATGCTGAGTCTTAGCCTAATTTGTAAAAAAGCATGCTAAGTCTGCAGTAGCCGAGGTCATTTTATTTTACAGCACTATGTACCGTGGCTTCCATTTTTCTTTTCTCTTTAAAAATTCTTGCGCCATTTCAGTAAGCCGGGGTTGTGGAAGGGGCAGTGTTCTCCCCCTATCAGGAAACTCACTCACGAACGGGCACGCGCCTCCTCTTCTGCAAGAGCTCTTCCTGAAAAGTCACAGGGTTTGCCACCATCGGAGGCGCTCCCACCTTAAAGGACCCCTGTGCTGTTTGTTTCTGAACCGGACAGCACACACCCCGGTTCTCGGAGGTGGGGCAGAGGCGCGGGTGAGGGCGTGTTTCACGCCCGTGTCCGAGGAGCTGTGCGCGTGGACTGCGGGAGGCTCTCCGGCTCACTGTGGGGGACTTTTCAAATTAAACGTGAGCGGTGGGTGCGCCAAACTACAGTTCCGGGCAGCTACGGGGGTCAGATGGCGGGGGATGTACGTCTTCTATTCGGTTGGGCCATTGGTAACCGATGAGATGGGACCGTCTGACTGACAGTAACGGCAATTCCAAATGGTTTCGCTTAATACCACAGCCACGCTGCAACGTTGGGATTTTGCGTGATGATGACAGAGTACCGGTGGGCTGTGGGAAGACAGAATGAAGACCCGGGGAAAGTGTAGAGTCCTAAGTCACCAGCCTCTAACATGACAGCGCCCAAGAGAAAGCATTCTTCAGTAGGAACCTGACCCCGAAGACTCATTACCGTGAGAATGCAGGGACAAATAATTCCAAGTCTCCCAGGGGGTCCGTCCTATGACCCAGACCCTGTGGGTGACCCTCCGAAGAATGCTGTGCTGTTTAACTCCATTCCACTGTCCCTGTGTCCGTTCCTACTATTTTGAGAATGTCTTTGGCAATGCTGTATCCTCCCGCCTAATGGGAAACATGGCTCGGAAGAACGTGTTGATCGAAGATGTCTGCAAAGTGTAGAGAGAGGGACCGGGAACAATGGAAGCTTCTTTCTACTTCTAGGGTCCCGAGGGTGGATGGCCAATGGCAACCAACCACAGGAGCAGACGAATACCGTGGGTTTCTTCTAAACTCCTCTCCCTGCCATGAAAATGCTCTGTGCTCAGGGCTCATCCCAACAGCCCTAGCCATAGGTCACGGATGGTGTTTGGGTGCCGCTCCATGGGTAACAGAAATAGCAATGCCATCCACAACCGGGACCTCGGCACAGCGCCCTGCATCTAAGGTCACCGTTCACCTGCAGCCACGGCAGCGTTAGCCAGAGAAACCCCGTGGCTCCTGGAGCCGACCACCACGAAGGACCCGGGAAGGTGCGTCAATGATTCTGTTCACGGAGTGCAGCCGTGCCTGCGTATCTCTAACCAGCCTTGAGTCACGGCGTCTCGGACCTCCTGCTCCGTGACCGGGCAGCCGGTGAAGATGCTGCTCCTTAATGGCCATCCTCGCCTCCTGGGCAGCAGGGCCTGGGTAAGTAAAATGGCTGCTGGTCGCTGGCTCATTTCCCGTCTTCTGGAACATACCAAGCCTGCTTGTCACCAGAGGGCCTTCACACTTTGTGCTTCCTCTGACCCATGCGGGCCCAGGGCGTGCTCCCATCTCTGCGCAGCTGATGCTTCGAGCCTGAGCTTCCCCACCCGCCCCGCGGCACCCTGTCCTCCCTCACGCTCTCCTCACGACCTGTTATATATTTCTCTTTCTCCCTCCACTGGGAGGCACGCAGGGTGCTCACCTGTGCTGTGCACTGACGCCGCCCCGGCACCCAGCAGAGCGCCTGGGGCGGGCCCTCAGATACTTTTAGAACCAGTGGGTGAACGTACACAGCAGAAGGCAGTTCCTTTGCATAGAAAACCTTCTGAAAGGAAGAGTGATTGCCGTTATGTAATGTCTACCACGATGCTGCCTTTTGTTATAAGTAATATATGTTCATTTTAACAACCTAACAGGCACGGATAAGGAAAAAGAGAAGACAATTTTAAGTAGCCATAATTTTATCACCCAGAGATAATAATTGTTAACATGTTCGTGCATATTCTTCTCATTCTTATTTTCATGTTTCCTTCTCTGATATACACGGAGTGGCCAGATTATTAGGATCTCTGACTGCATAATAATCTGGCCACTCAGTGTGTACCCTATATAAGGCTAATATGCAAATTGTCCGCTTGACCAGGAGTTTGACCAGCAGGCAGGCTGGCCAACCGCCCATGTACCCTCCCCCTGGCCAGGCTGGCCGGACCCCACCCATGCACGAATTCATGCACCAGGCCTCTAAAATATATATATATATATATATATATATGTGTGTGTGTGTGTGTGTGTGTGTGTGTGTATGTCTGTCTATGTCTATATACACACACACACACACCGAGTGGCCAGATTATTATGTGTTCAGATTATAATAATCTGGCCACTCGGTGTGTGTGTGTGCATGTGTGTATGTGTGTGTGTGTGTGTGTGTGTGTGTGTGTGTGTATATATATATATATATATGATACTTATATTGTGTGTAGCCCCTCTTCCCCTTTTGATGACGTAGGCTTTTTATGTGTGAGCACTCTCGTGACTGAACACTGCCCGCTGTGGGCTCCCTGCGGTTGACTGAACCATCCCCCTCCTGTGGGGCAGCTCGCTTGTTCCCGGTTTTCCTGTTTTCGATCACATGCCAATGAACATAGACACCCTTGTCTCCCTGCACACCCCTGGTCTCCCAGGACAGACTCCTGATGTGGAAACTCCGGGGCGAGAAGGGTCGGTGTTGCAAAGACTGGTGGACGAGGCCAGATCTCTTCTCCTGACCCTGCAGAGTCAGGGGGGGAACCCAAAGGGTCAGCCTCATTCCTGAAGGCGGGGCCTTGGCTTCTTTGGGGTCTTTTGTATTTAAGCTCATGACTGGGAGTTCTAACAAGGACTTCTTTTTCAGGTTTGGCAACCCAACCCACAGCTCTAACCTGGAGGCAAGGGGCCAGGGGCAGCGGTGGGAATACCTGTGTTTCTTCCTGGAGTGGGGTTCACAGGTGACCAGCACTTCATAGGTGTGCATCCCTCATTCTCTCGCTGGCAACTGCAGGGGGGTGGGATGGTGGGGTGGGGAGTTCCTCAGAACCAGACCGTCAGTGTAGGAGGGTCTTTGGGAAGGTCGGACCTGCCTTTGGTGCAGGTGGAGTCACTGAGGCCTAGAGAACTAGCTCCGCCTCCTGCCACTGCACAGGGGCGTGGCCGTGCTGGGGGAGGAAGACCCGAATCGATGTCCTCTACATCTGTCCTTGAAACAGGACCCTGCGTCTCCCTGCTGCTCCACCCGGGCTGTCGTCTTTAGCCCGCAGCACCGGGTGAGGGAGCTTTTCGTATCTGAAAGGAAGGTGGGGATAAGCTAAGCGAGGCCGCCCACTTTACAGAGGAGGAGACTGAGGCCAGGGGGGCTAAGTGATGTGTCTAAACCAGTCCTCCCCCCGGGCTCCGAATCCAGAACTCGGCTCTTTCAATTCCAGGCTCGTTCTCCGGGGAAGAAGGTAGGTAAATCTGAAAGGACAGATAATAAATTTGGGGGGTTTTGCAAACCAAGTGCCGTCCCCATGGTCCCGCGCGAACGAATGAGTGAAGGAGCGTGTTCCTGTTCCAGTAAGACGTTAAGTTACACACACAGGCAGCTGCTAGAATTTGCCCGGCGGACTCCAATTTGCCTACCCTGGCCCCAGAAGCATGCCGGTTCTCAAATGTATTCATCCTCATTTGCAATTAGATGTAAGTAAAGCATCTGTATTTCATTGCTAACTTATGAGAACAGCCTCAATGAAGAACCCGAAATGCACTTGAATTAAATTACGACCCAGTCTGCTCCATGAGGCGCGGTTTGCTGACGAGTCCTGGAAAAAGCTGCCAGCCAGCCAGCCAGCGCGGGGAGAGCAGCGCTTACTCAGCTTAGCAGAAACGGAAGGGAAGCCACATTAAGTCATCTTCTTGATGAGAAAGAGTTTTATGGACACATCCACTTACGCCATTGCCACGGTGGAAGCAAATGCACAGGAAGCCGGCGGAGCCTCTGTTGTCATGGCAACTGAGCCACCCTCTGAGGAGGATGGGGGGGGACCCATGACATGTTGGTGCTTTTGCCCGATGGAGGCGGGAATCAGAGTGCCTGGTTCTCTTGGATCCAGTGTGATGCACCTCAACTACCCAGCTGTGTTGTTCCCACCAGCCTCGTTTTCCCGTCGCCCGCAGAGCTGTCGGACGCACGCCGACACACGCCCTAGGCTGGCGGATTGTCATTAACAGGCGGACGCAGTACGACCTGTGTCACCTGCTACACGGGTCCCAGGAAGCTGCTGCCCTTCGTTCTGCCCAGCTGCTAAGAGTCCAGACTCACATGAGGAGACGGAGGCCAGAAATACCCTATTTCCAAGTTTTCCCATCTGCAAAAAGACCGTCTTTCTCCTACCAGTGGCTGAGCGCTCATGTGTCTGATGGCCGCCTTAGAAAGGCCCGAGGGAGCACATTACCATCTGAGTATTCTTGACACTTTGTAGGTTTTGGATCCTATGTCCTTTCCCTGCGAGGAATGCTCCCCGTTGGAACCGACACTGCACTGGCTTGGTGAACTGGCCGTGGCAGGGTCAGAAGTGGGCAGTTCTCTGCACGAAGGACGCAGAGTGGATATGAAATGTGCCGGAATAGCCTGCGGGAGCCACCAGGCCTAGGGGAACCCTGGATGGCTTGCCTTTTCAGCACCCCAGAACCACAGGGCAATTGGGGGCCCAGGGGTAATCCCACCTTCACATCCATCAAAAGTAAAGCGATGCAGGCCCAAGTTCAGCGCTATCCTGTGTGCAGCTTTTCATGGGACCTTTTACTTGCAAACCTTTACTGCCCTCTTGTGGTATTTGTTTGCTGAGCAGACTGCATTTTGAGTGGGATCTTTCAGCAGAACTATGCCTAAGGTTGACCAGTCTGGCCCACAGAGGTCAAATTCCCATAAATGCCGCAAAATGGCACAAACCATGCAGAGGTTCCATCTTCCCAGCTACCCCTTCACAGAGACGGCTCCAACCTCTCACGTGACAGCTGGGCCTTTGCAGGAAGCCCACGGGTGTGGACTGATGCCACGGGTGCATTTTAGGATCTCCAGGTGCTTTATTCCTAAAAAAACAACAACCCCCCCAACCAGACACATCTCTGTCTTCTGAATCTAACCTTGGACTGGGCCCAGGCTGTGCAGGTCACGGGTACAAGAAGAGGGGAAGAGAGACTCCGAGGTCTCCGGGAGGGCCCTGGAGGGGCCTGCGAGAGCTGCGGGTTTATCGTAAAGGCAGAATCACAGAGCAATTTGAGAAATAATGAGAAATGATGATAGTCATAGGAGGACAGAATTCAATAAAAAAGCCACCACCAGGGAAATTCAATTGGAACTAAATGACCACGGAATGGCATCTCCTGAATTAAAAAGAAAGAAAGAAAAAAGCCATAACTGGCAATAAAGCCCAGGTCCCTGGGGACGGTTCCAGACACTTCTCTCTACTTGTCTGCAGCCGTTGCAGGAGAGGTGGGCAGGACTGGGCACCTAGCCGAAGAGGTGCCCACAGAGAAAGATGATCCGTCCCCCCGCACGCTTCACACGTCCGCTCCATCACTCCGAGTAAGTTTTTTATAAATGTCTCTAATTGATGGCCGCCAGCGTTTTTGAAAGCGGGGCCATGGCAATTACATTTAGCATAATCAAAATTTACATAATTGTTGATTTCATCCCATCTTCACTGAGTGTTTTGAAGCCACACCAGTTTTTTAAAATGAGGAGCCTAATTATAGCTCAATGGGACACCTGCTTCCACGCTGGTGGCAGCTGCACGGCTCCGGGCTGTTTCGGGGGCCCCTGTGGCAGTGGGGTGATGGGGGAAGCTGGCGGGACAGGAGGCGGGGGGAGGGGGGGTCTCCTGCTGAAGTCGCAGTCCACCAGATGTGGCTGGAACTCCAGCTATGGGTTGACTTGGCGGAGGCCTCAGTTTCCTCATCTGCAAAATGGACTACAACTCCCTGCCTCCCCCGTGCGGAGCTTCTCCCTCCTGCAGTGATGGGCGAAACCGGAGCTCAGGAGCTGCTTCCCGGCTGGGCGTCAGAAGAGAGACTGCTCCTCAGGGCAGCGGGCAGCGAGGAAGCAAAGGGACAGTAGGTAGGACCTTGCGCAGATGAGACTGGGAGGGAGGTTCCCTCCTGCCCTCAGGTGATGTGGCCTGGCGAGAGGTCCCAGTGTTGGCTGTAAGGGTGGGTCTCCAGGGCGGCAGGGGATCTTCGAGGAGGAGCTTTGGGGTGGGGGAGGGGTGGGGTGAAGGGGAGGGGACAGGATGTTCCCTGCCTTGGAAGTGGATGGGGGAGGATGTCAACAGGTAGAGGAAAAGCTAAGGAAATTTAAAATAATGTAATTACTGTGCCCCTGTGGGCACCTGCACCCTGCCAGGGCCTGGGGGAAGTGGGGCACAGAAGGAACCCCTAGTGTGCTCCGCTGGCTGAGCAGTGTCCTGTGCACCAGAAGGCTGCCAGTTCATTCCTGATCAGGGCACAGTCCCAGGTTTCAGGCTGAATACCTGGTAGGGGGTGTGCAGGAGGCAGCCGATCGATGTCCACGCCCCCAACCCCCAAATCAATAAAGATGTTAAAAAAAAGAAATAGAACCATGGCTGCCCCCCCCCTCCCCCGCAAAGCCATCAGTTTGTGCCACCCTCATCATTGGCAAGAGTCAGGAAGACGTTTCTTTTCCGATGGACACCAGAGAGAAATGGTCCCTAGGGACCAGCAGTGACTGAGTACTGAACGGGATGAAGGTTGGGTGTCAAACCACAGGGAGCTGCACACCTTCTCCCTTCTCCCTTGTGGCATTCACAGGCGCACACAGCTTCTCCCCATCCAGGTGTGTTCTTTCTGCTTCTGGCCAGTCCATGTGATGGAGTAATGAGGTATTTGGTTAGTCAAGCATCTGAGTCACCTGATCATTTTAGACATAGACTGCCATTACTCCATAAATGAGAACAAAACCAAACCCACTGGCCATGAAGACTATTTGTAACAAAATTAGTATTTTCTTGATGATTTAGAAGGCTCTGCAGTATCTCAAAGTACCCACGCTTATGGTGAAACAGAAACTGCGCGGGCAGCTGGTGGACCAATGCCAGGTAACCACGTTTTGCTTTCTCGATTTACTTCTTTTTACCTTTCAACTTCTGTCTAAAGTAACCCATCCTAACTGGATAACGTCACTTCCTCAAGGACCAATGAGAAAAAAGTGAGCTGAAGGCATCTTAACTGTGAAGTCCATATGAGCGGCCGTGGGGTTAATATAAACTCAGAGACAGGGGCTGATTTTCTGAACCCAAATTCCACAGCCTGAAAGAGTCATAACATCCCTGAGCGTGAACAGAGAGAAGATCAGAGACAAACCAATGACGCGTTGTACGCGGAAGGCTCTGACGACTAAGACAGGACGCGGGTCACTGTGAGTTTTACGTCCCTTTGAACAGGTGCGGAGAGATGGTCTCCCATTACGTCGTATAACTGTGGTCCTTTAAATCCGTAATCACAAATCTATTTATATTTTTTCTCAAAATAGGCCATTTTATTCCAACCCCAAAGCTCTATTTTAGGCGAGAGATCTTAATCCGTGTCTAAATGAAAGGGAACTAACAATAGCAATGAAAACAGCCTTGTTGGAATCTTGCTGTTGGGAAGAACCTTAGGGGAAATGCCACCTGGCACTTCTCCGGCACCTTTCTAACAGAAACGCCCAATCTTCGCTTGAATACCTCCAGGGATAGAGGGCTCTGGACTGGCTGAGGTGCCCTGAGAGATGCTTGGCACAGCTTGGGCCTCACTCTGGGAGCCGCCAGTCGAAGTTCTCTGAGGCCTCTGTGGTCCGCGTCCTTGTGAATGCCACGCCCACCAGGCCACGGCGAGCCTCATCGGAGCCGGGGGAGTTGGAGTGACTAGGACCTGGACAAAGAAGCTTGTCCTATTTCAGTTAAGGTTTGCTTCCAAGGCGGAACAGAAGTACAGAGATGAAAACGTCTCTCTTTGGCCCTGGCTGGGGTGGCTCAGCTGGCTGGGCGTTGACGGCTAGATCCCTGATCGGGACACACGCTCAGGCTGCAGGCTGGGTCCCCAGGAGGGGGCATGCAGGAGGCAGCCATCAATGTTTCACTCTCACATCAGTGTTTCTCTCTCAGAATCAATAAAAAATCTTTTTTTAAAAAAAGAAGTGGGTGCATTTATTACAAAAATAAAATACAAATCTTTCAACTGATGTGCATTTTATAGATCCCCCTCCCTGCCCTTAACATCACACAGTTTACAAAGTAAGTAAACTATTGAGGGACTACAGAAAAAAAAAAAAAAAAGGGCAGAATCCATAGGTTTTCTGTTTGGTGTTCAAAAGGTCATTGGCAATTACTCAGTTTCCATAGTAACAGTAACAGCAGGCCTGATCAAATCCACAAATACCCACAATTTATCTGAAGGTCTCCAATGAGCTACTTCCCCCCTCTTCCCCCCCCATTGAAACATTCTGATTAGATAAAGTCTTCAAAGACAATGGAGGCTTTTGGAAAATCCAGTTTCAATGACGGTAAACAGAAAGATGCCTGCTGGCTCTCTGCACACATAACCTAGCGACAGAGTCTCCTCTATGTTAATTTAAAGGTTTTAACTGGAATAGGAACGGGATCCTATTAGCTTGTTCATCAGTAATAGGGTCAATCTCAAATTGTCTCCGTGGAATAAATAAAAGGAGATGCGTATGTGACCCTCAGACAACCTGCAGAGTCCACCTCCGGGAGGGTGATCTCCCGGTCCAGTCGGGACCTCTCGCCCCACCCACAGAGCAGCTCATGCTAACGGACCAGGGGCATCCTTGTATTCTGGCCTCTTTGGGTTTAGACCCCCACGCGGTTCTGAACGGTCACAATGGCGACAGTTACAATAAAAACAGAAAAAGGCTCATGTGCTTTTAGCTTATTTTGTTCCATTAAAAAAAACCGATCTAAAACAAACGATGACCACGACGCAGAGCCTGGCCCCCTGACAGCAGAGAGGGGGTGCCTCACTGAAGGAAGCTGCTGACTCCTGCGGCAGGGCCTCCAGTGACTGTCAGCAACACGTGCCGCAGGCAGGCGGCCCCCTGGGGGAGATGAGTTCAAGTCCATTTGCAGCGAGAGAGGCATCCACAGACAAATCAGAAGCAGTGGTTGCGATGCTGGAGTAACAGGATGGATTTCAGGTTTCATTGTGTCCAACACTGAGATATGAAAAGTGGAGAGGAGAGGGGAGTCCTGAGCCGGGCCTCAGGTGCTACTGGCCGGCCCGAGGGCACCAGGTAGGGCCATCAGCCCTGTGGCTCCATTTCTCTGCGGGAAGCAGGATGGGGGAAGGTCTGGGAGCATAGGAGGAAGGCTCTGCACCAGAGGAGAGGGCGACAGAGGAGGGACCAGGACCTGGGGAGGGAGTGGCTGGGCTCCAAGGAAAGGGCCAACAAGTGGTCCCGTCACTTGCCTCACCTTTCTCCCCCCCAAGCCTCCTCCCATTTTCCTGATTCCAGGACAACCCCACATCTGGGGGTAGATGTGGTCTCAATGGCCTTGGGGGAAGGCTCAACTGGCTCATAAACACGACACGGACATGCTCACGCTCGTCAACAACGTGGACACCGACACGTGGCACTAAGATCCTCTGGAAACGCTGGGAACAACGAAAAGGTGTGGTCAGACGATACCTTCCCTTCCACCTGGGACGTGGGATGTCGCACACCACCCTCCAGGCATAGCTCAAGAGGCGAATGGTCCAGACCCCAGATTTTGTAAAAGAGCAACATGGAAACCACAGAGATACTGAGCTTTCCCCCGCGAACATAATCAGCAACAAAGTAACTGCCGTTTCTGTGGTTAACCTACGGCTGCTACTACCCTTACGCTGTGCCCTCTCTCCATGCGCTTTATGTCAAACGCCTTTCAGATGTGCTCACTTTTGAGTCTCTAATGAGGACCCCAAAGCACTGCATGGAGGCCAGTGCAGACGACTTCTCGGTGGGAGACTGATGCTCCCCTGACAACCGCCGAAACCCTGTTCTGTCCAGAGTAGCTGACCCATTGCCAGATACACGGAGTTCCCGATTCACAGACACATCATGTTCCAGAAGCCCATCTAAATTTACATGGGGATCTATTTTCCCACAGAAACAATGTTATAAATGGTGATGATGTTCTAATATGCCTCTATTTCATAAAATGGCTCGACTTCAGGACAGAGAGCATGCCCATTTCTTAGAGCATACTTTCAAAATAAAAAAATGTTTTTAGGGAAGCTTCAGAATTAAAAAAAGACACACACACACACACACACACACACACACACACACACACACGCGCGCGCGCGCACGCGCACGCACAAACCCCACCCTCTTTAATCCAGTTTCTGCAGTGAAACATTTTGATGATGATGGTAAGAGCTAACGATTGTATATAAGTTTGCTTTTAGGACTTTTCTATTGACTAATTTAATCTTTAAAACACTATTATTGCCCTGGCCAGTGTGCTAAGTAGTTAGAGCGTTGGCCAGCGCACCAAAGAGTTCTTGGATTTGATTCCTGGTTAAGGGCACATACCTGAGCTGCAGGTTTGACCTCCGGCCCTAGTTGGGGTGTGTGAGGGAGGCAACCAACAGAGGTGAGATATGTCTCTCTCACATAGATGTTTCTCTTTTTTTCTCTTCCTCCTCCCTCCCTCTCTCCTCTTCCACTCTCTCTAAAAATCAATGGGAAAAATATCCTCTGGTGAGGATTGACAACAACAAAAAATCACAAACCAAAAAACGCCCACATGCCTATTAAGACAGTGCTGCTCATTATTCCCATGTACAGTGAAGCCATGCATGGGGAGGTCAGAAGGTTAACTAAGGGCAGGAGCCAAGGTTTGACTGGAGTCCAGGGCTGAGCCAGGGGCTGGTAAACTGGCCCACTGGCCACTCTGGCCTGCTGCCTGCTTTTGAAAATAAAGTTTTATTGGCACCCGGTCCCGTCCGTTTGCTTACATGTTGCCTGTGGTTGCTATTGTGCTACAAAGGCAGAGCTGGGAGCTGCCACAGAGACCCCTACTTCGTAAGTACTTACTTGGAACCTTAGGCCTGCAAAGCCTAAACTATTTATTACTGACTTTTTACAGAGGTTTGCTGAGCAAGGGCTACACCATCCTGCAGCCACCTCGCAGGGAAGGCAGACCCTCCTCTCCGACGCTTACACGAACCTCCCTGCAGGCAGTGGAAGCCTGGAAGCTGGAGGAAGCCCGGGCACCTGATGTCCTCACCAGCGACAGGCGGGCCAGAGGACTGTTGACTGGCACAGGGGGGCCTCACGCTCACGCCTCAATCAGCTTCCTGCCTCATTTCCAACAGGATTTGAAGCAGGGCCCACAGGAACCCGGCAGACAGGAGGGACTGCTTGCTTCCATTCATTTCTGGAACATTACTGAACAAAGAACAGATATGTATTGTATGTTTTTGACTCAGGGACCTCTTGTGCTTCATTTGAAGACGACCAGGGGACAGGTTAAGGCCTGCCGACGCACTGCCTTGGAGACTCTGGTCAAGGTCCTGGTCAGTTCTGTCTTCTGGGCGGATGAATGGCTCCCTTGGGATGATGCCTGACAGGGTAAGGTCATTTCCAGGCATCCCGGGAATTTCCTTGGCTCCGAAGAGCTTCACTCACTGATCATTCTGTTGGCAAGGATTTTTTAAAAATCAACAATAAATTTGAAATTTTTTCCATGTTCTTATCAGATGAATACAAGCACAGTGGCAGTTATGACTGCTTGGGCGTTTTATTATTATTCTTTCTTTCATCAGACTGAATGACTTCAGGTTTCTGGGGAAGGATTTGAAAGCCACATTTCGGGAACTCTTTCTAGAAAACAGAGCTGGACGTGGAAAGAGCAAGCATGGCCTAGAGTAGTGGTTTTCAGCTGGTGTGCCACAAAAAGGAATTTGTAAACACGTATTACCTGGCCATTTAGCTAGGGGCCCGGACCTCTCTCCCCTTCGATTGTCAAATTTAAAAAAACACACGGCAACAGCCAACACAATAGCTGTCAGATGTGAATGAATCCAAGTTAGGCCTATTTTTTTTTTTTTTGGTCAGATCAGCAAAAGATAGAATATGTTTTTTGGTGTGCCGCAGAACGTTAGTCGCTAGTGTATCGGTGCCCTGAGTTGGAAAGGTCGAAAATCGCTGCCCTCGAGGAGGGATGCTGTTCGCTGAGTGAGTCCTGCTCCTAGAAGGACCAGCTGTCACGCCGTGTTTCATCCGACCTGACTCACCACTGACTTTTAAATGAAAGCCCATGGTACTCTGCGGAATGAAACTGTTACCAGCGGCTGGGAAAGCATCTATAAAAGAGGGGGTAGGGTGTGGGGGGACTGGTATGATGGAAAGCAAGTCTGGAATGCAGGTCCAGGGAGAGAAAGGAGCAGAGAGGGGAGGCTGGAGACAGGGGGAAGCGATCCAATTGTGACTGGGGCCTGAGCGGGAGGGCATGGGGTAAAGGCATCCCCCAAAGTGTATCCTGATGCTTAATGGCACCGCATTTGGGCGAGCTGGCGGCCCCCCAGCTTCTCAACAGTTACGTCCTAGGGAAATGTCGAAATGGTCACGTTTACAAACCCCCACAAAAAGCCGCTGTATGAGCAACCCCCGCCTCAAGTCTGACCCAGACCTTCCATTCAAATGCAGGACGGCAGGCGTCATAACATCCTCGGCGTCTTTGACGCCGTCACCGAGGGGCTTCCTGCCCGGTCTCTCGCAGCGTGTTTTACAAACGCTCCACGCAAACAAGCTAACAGAATCCCAGCAGATTCTAGGCAGCACACGCTGAAAGACGGTCAAAGGAAAAGCTGGATGCGCGTTCGCACAGGTGCCCCCAGCATGCAGCTCGGCGGACATAACCTTTCCCATCTGAGGGGACGCGCCCGCGGCCGGTGCTCCACCCCAGAGGCCACGGCTCTCCCGGGACGGAGGGCAGCCACCGGCAGGACACACACACACACACACACACACACACACACACACACGGCCGCTAACCAGCCTCTGGGGAGAAACGAAACGCTGCGCTTGGCCGCAAGCCCTCTGGTCTGTGTTTCTTTTTTTGAGTTTGGAACTCTGGCCTTTATAAAAAGCTGGACTCACTGCCCAGAAAAACAGGAAGGCCACTCACCAGGATGCCCTGGAACGAAGCACTGAAAGTGGGTTAACGTTTCTCTGCCAGCAGAGCAAAGCCTCAGCCATCAACACGGTGCCCCCTCGTGATGCCCGACGCTGTTCCCCTCAGCAGTCCCCGCCCCTGGGACCGCTCATGACCGCTCTACGGCGGGACAGCCAGTGAGGCTGTTTTGGCTCCTCTGGTCCCTCCCCACCTGGGGCATCTGCGTGATGCTGGCAACCGGTGTCCCCCAACTCTCTCCAGAAAGGTCGTCCCTCAGACGGGCCGTGTGGCTTTGGGGATGGGGCTCCTGTCCTCAGCTTGGGGTGGAGGAGGAAGTAGACAATCAAACAAGTGAAGAAAAAAGCAAACAGGAAAAGGGCTGGGCCTGGCATAGTTGCTTGAAGCTACTCCAGCCCTAACGTTCATCCCTGTGTACCTCTGCTAGCAAATACCACAAGGCCAACACAGATACCCAGTGGGGAGAAGAGAGAGCTGGTGGCCTTTCCCACAGACTAGAGCAAACAGGAAGATGCTGGAGAATCAATCGCCCCCAAACACATTCCCAAGCGAAGGCCACAGGGACCCCCTGCCCTCTGGAGGAACACAGCCCCTCCTCCTAACGGGAGCCCTGCCCGGCGCCCTAAGACGTGCAAACCAGTTTCTTCTGCAGAGATCAGCTGCATCCTTTCCCAGGACGTTTCGCTTCCATTCTCTATTTGCTAACAGACACAGAATGCCAACCGCTTGCTAAGGAAACGCTGATCAGGGAATATTCCTGGTTTCAAACCAAGAGAAAGAGCAGCATTTAAGCAAAGAGCGTTGAAGCGGCTCTTTGCCTTTCCACCGTGGGATGTGACCACGCGAGCCTGGCCCTGCCGGAAGCGAAGCTTTCTCGAGGAAAGGGGCTCCGGCGGTTGTGGGGGGTCCTCACCTCGAACTTCTGCCTGAGCTCCGCGTTCCCCTCTTCATCCCCTTCTGGAATGGGCACGTTGTAGTACTCCCCTTCTTCTTGGTTCAGCAGCTTGTACCTTTCAGAGACGGGAGAGGAGAAGAGTCAAGGCCCCAGGCTCAGCAACCCATCTCCCTCACCCTCGGGCCCAGCTGCTTCTGGCAGGCATCCCACGGGGCGAGGACAGCCAGGCAACCACACAGCCCCCGGTCCTTCCAGACTGGAACCCGCTGTTTCCAGATCTCTAAGTGCCCCAAGGCTCTGAGGCGACCTGCCCTGGGTGGACACAGCCATCATCACCGGGGCTTCCTTACCATCCACTGGCCGGCATCTTCATCAGCTCCGAAACGCCAAAGGAAAGGGACCCCATGAAGTCGTTCCTTGTCGTCCGGTCCCAGTCCCAGATTTCTATGGACAGCCGCCGGTCTTTATCTGAAGGTTTCAATTTGCTACAAACGAATAGACACACACACATGATTATCTTGATCGTGGTTTCCTGGGAGATACCCCATGCTCATGATCTGAGCTTGAGATTAATAAAAAGTATATTCAATTCTCTTCCTGTGACTCCCCACTGCCAACGAAGAACCAGCCTCTTGGCAACCAATGATCTAGACCAGGGGTTAGCATGGGACAAATCTGGCCCACGGCTTGTTTTTGTAAATAAAGTTTTATTGGAACACGGCCATAACCATTTGTTTACATATTGTCTATGGCTGCTTGGACTCTAGAACAGCAAAACTGTGTGCCGCTAACAGAGACTGTATGCCTGTAAAGTCTAAACGACTCACGATCCAGCCCGTGACAGAGCACAGCTTGCCGGCCTCTATTCTATACGACTGAGAGCTATCTTCGTGGCTGACCCAGGTAAATGGCTCCCTGCGCTCTAGTCTACAAAGAGGACTGCTTGGCTGTGCTCTCTCATCCCTGGCTTATTTATACCCCCTTTCCTCTAACTTCTCTATCTCTGACCCACTTTAAATGCTACCTTCTCCAAGAAGTCTTCCCTGTTTAAAGGCAAGGATGACCTTCCCATTTTACTGGCAATGGCGGCATCGATGTTATTCGTTTATTCCATGCTTTAAAAATTATTATTCAAATTCCTACATCATGCTTTGACCCTCACATGTTTTTATATCATCTGTAATGTAAGAGAATTTTTGTGCAGAGTAGATATCGGTGATAATTTGGGGTCCAGCATCATGAAACTCTCGGTAAACCAAGTTACTGACCACCAGACATGAGTGACCTGGTTCCCCCCCTGCGCCCCCCTGCGCCCTCCCCCGCCTCCGCCCCCCAAGCCTGCGAAGCCGTCGGAATGAAGCCACGTTGAGCGATAGCTACAACAAGCCCCTCAGGATCTCCGTCCACAAGGCGAGCGGCGTTGTGGTGAGCAGGGAGGGCCCTCGGTCAAGGAGAGGAGACACACTTACAACGTGAAGGACTCGTTCCACTGGGGGTTAAGTGTGGAGCGGATGGTTTTGGTTTTTTGTTTGCTTTCATTCTTGGGATCAGGAATGAGTTTGAGCTTCACGTATGGGTCTGAAAGTCCATTTGGATCCATGGGGATTAGATTTTTCGCATCTTGTACTGTGAAGGGAGAAGGAAGAAAGATGAAATGTTACAAAAAAATAAAATGAGAGAGAGAGAGAGAGAGCGCGCGCTGACCCCCACCCAGGAGGCAGTGGACAGGACTGCACGCGCTTTGTGGCTTGGCAGCCCCGCTTTCCAATCCTGCCTCCTTCATCATGGGACCCCGGCACGGAAACTCCCCTTCACCAGCCTCTCTCCTCATCTAGGAAAATGGACAGGGCATATTTCCAGTGACTCAGCGTTGCTGGGAGGATGAAAGGAAATGGGGTGCTATGTGCTTTACACAGGTGGTGGTTTGGGAAGTGGAGGAGGGAAAACAGATTCACGCTGTGAGTGCCCACTCTGTCCAGGCAACCGGTCGGGACTCCTCCCCACGACCCACAACTTCGAACTCGCCAACGAGGTGGGTGGTCTCCAGGGGACCTGGCCGCCCCGGGCTGCCTGAGAACCCCCCGAACTCCGGCAAAAGGCTTCCAATGCAATGCAGGAAGACCAGTCTCCTGAAACCGCGGCCCCAGGATCACAAAAGGCTAAACACTGGAGCGTAAAGAGAAAGCTCCCTACAAGGCACGGAGACGAGCCACAGGTCTCTCCCTGCAATGAAGCACTGGAACGAGAATCAGAGCCTTTTCAAAAAGCAGGAAAAGCCTGAATGCGGAGCGAGCGCTGAGCTGCGTTCCAGACGATCCCATCGGAACCGTCGAGGCTGCCAACAGGCCTTCTCCTCGCGGAACGACGGTGGGTGCGGCTCTGCCATGAGCCCGCACTGTGACACGGGCATGTCAGGCCCATCTCTTCTGAATGGTGATGAGTTAAAACATCAATAGCCTTTACTCCTAAAGCTGTGGGCTTCCTATGGAGACGTCACCATTTAAGCTGAACATGTACGGAAGTCACCAATTCCCAATGTCACTGAAGTAGACAGCGGGTCCAAATCCCTATTTCCAATTGCATGGAGGACAGCATGCCGAACGCCTGAATCAGGATGGGCAGCGAGCGACCTGGGTCCCCCCTCCCAGGACGCGCGAGCCAGGCAGGCAGCCTGCGCTTGAATTCTGGCTCTGCACTTCCTGGGTGTGTGACTCTGGGCGAGACGTTAGCCTCCCTGCACCTCGAGCGCCTTCACCTAGAAAACTGTCCCTCCCTGCGATTATGCAGCTTCCACATACAACGTGCTTAGGACAGTGACAGGTGCGCAGTGAGAGCCCAGTGACGACGATGATCAGTAACGATTATGGTCATCGGGTGTGAATCCACGTTCCTGGCACAAAACACAGACCAAAGGGACGTGCAGGACTGGCAGCCCAAGCACTGGCAGCCCACCCGTGAAGAGCGGTGCGATGGGGAAATCTCCTAACGAGGTTGCGACTGCACGGTGCCAGAACTGTCTTAAATCAAGCAGCGGCATCGGAGGGTGTTCCCACAGGAGCAGGTGTGGGGAAGCTGGAAGAGGGGAGCTGGGGGGGGGGCAGGGGGAAGGGAAGGAGGGATGGAGGGAGAGTGAGAGAGAGAAGGGTGCAATACAAGGATGATGATCAAAAGGATGATCAAAAGGGCTAGAGGCAGGGGAGAGAAAGAAGGGGCAATGCAGTCAAGAGGTGGTAAGGACGCTGCCCTCCCTTCCCCAACAGGTGCCGGCACTGGGTCTCCACCTCACTGCCCACCAGAAACAGCTGGGATGTTTGAGCAAAGAGTGATGCCCACCGAGAGTCTGACCTAATTGGTCCGGGCTGAGGCCCAGGCACGAGCATCTAGTTGGCTTCCCAACTGAGTATCTCTAAGCGTGGTCCCTGGACTGGCATCACAGGCACCATTTGAGGACTCAGACCCTTATTCACGTTAAAAAAAATCTACTCCCTTTTTAACATTCACGAGTTAAAAAGGCAGCACTCAAAACTGATCACTGTGGTACATGGGAAACCGAGACCGTCTGCCACCAATACAAAGTTACCAGAAAAATAAATACCACGAGAACGCAACAGTGTTCCTCATTTCCAGTGGATACAGTTGCCCGAGACCGGGCCTTGGTTACAAAGGGGGAACTTAACGAGGCTTAGAGTGTTAAGAAGATTCCAGCCCCAGATAAAGTCTTTTTTCTACATTGAAAGATGACTGAAAGGGAACAGCTTTCTCACCATGTCATTTAATGCTTTTTAATGTCAGTTCAGTACCTTCAGAAACTGTCTCAAGTACAACCAGCAGTCATAGACCACTGACGGCCCTGCCCCACAAGGGAAGTGACTGGGGTGGGGCAAGGGACGCTAATTCTGAGGCAGTAAGGGTGTGGGGTATTTCAGTCCATGAGCACCAGGGGGCCAAGGACAGACACAGCGCCTCATTTCTTGGCTTTCATTTCTACAAGAACCAAACTGCTTTGACCCACAGAATTAAGATAGAAAAAAAAAAAAAAAAAGTCATGGCCCTAGCCGGTTTGGCTCAGTGGATAGAGTGTCGGCCTGCAGACTGAAGGGTCCCAGGTTCGAGTCCAGTAAAAGGCATGCACCTTGGTTGCGGGCACATCCCCAGTGGGGGGGTGGGCAGAAGGCAGCTGATAGATGTTTCTCTCTTGTCGATGTTTCTAACTCTCTATCCCTCTCCCTTCCCCTCTGTAAAAAATCAATAAAATATATTTTTAAAAAATCATGCTGCTTTGATAAATAAACGATGGTGAATGAGACTTTTTTTTTTCTGTGAAGCTCTATTGTGAAGGTAGATGGTCTCTAAACACAGCCATAGAGAAGGGATGCCTGCCCCTTGCTCATTCAGCTGCTGCAGCCCTAACTGTGCTCCCAAAGGGGCCGGGACCCCACAGGGAAGGCAGGCAGGCAGGTGGAGCGCGCTCCCCCCTCGTCCGTCTCATCAGCATTTCGGCAGCCTCCACGAGGGCACATCTGCGCTGGAGGAATCCCTGCGGGCGGTGGAATTTGCAGTTTCAGAATGAAAGTCGGTTCATGATTCCAGCACTTAAATAGGAACACAAGAGTTGCCTGTTTTGAAATGATCAGCTGCCAAGCCTAGTGCTGAGAGAAGCCAGCCTGGGTTGAAAGGTTACTGACTTCCTGATAACGTAAGGTATCATTCCTGGCCTAAATCCATTCAAATATCATGAGGACTGGGAAACAGCCCGAGGTGCCGCCCAGATCCCTGACAGCGCGGGCGAGGCCAGCCCAGAGCACGTGAGTTGTGAGTGTTTTAGCACGTGGGCTGGGGATCCGCATGGAAGGTGCAGTGTGGAAAAGAGAAGAGCTGGCACCTAGGGATGAAGCCAGGGAGTTGGCCAAGGGCCTGCTTGGTGGGGGAAACATGGAGCTGAGGATGGGGGCAGGGGAGCGGGCGGGAAAAAGCGACTGCCATGCTTTCTTGGGGAGAGGCAAGCTAGACCCACAAGGACTTGCGGTCGAGGGACTGTCTGATGTGCATCTGAGGACAGAGGGACAGTCGGGCTCCCTCTGCTGGGACAGAGGCTGTAGACGGTGGCTCACTTCTCGGGCAGGATACGTGGTGGCTAGAGGAGGGGTTCGAATCCCTGCTCTACCACTGCTGAGCTGGACGCCACTGGACAGAGTGCCCCCGCGTCTCAGTTTGCTCATCTGTAAGATAGGAACAGCAGCAGTGCCATCTCATCGGGCCGCTGAGGAGGCTGCATGAGTGAGAGGCCCTGGAGCGAGCGGAGTGAGAGTCACAGAAGCACTTGCTGTTACTAACAGTCAGGCCAGTGCTCCCTGGGGAGGACCCGCTTCCTCCTGCTGCCTGCTTTGATCCGAGCCTCCGACCTCTGACCCTCTCCTAAAGCTTGGGGCGTCCTGGCTGGGGGTGACGAGAGAGGAATGTCTCCTAAGAGGAACCGGAGCCCCACCCTTGTCCTCTGCTGCGCTCTCCTGTCTTGGAGAAGCTTCGGAGCGACCTCTCTCCTGTGTGCTGGTGTCTGCTTCTTTCCTTCCCCGCGAGGCAGTTAGGTGCTTTTGGAGCAGGAGCCCGCCCTCCCGGGCAAACCTCACCTGCAGCCAACCCCCGGGACATGCCAACCCCAGCTCCTTCCAGCAGCCACAGCAGGCCCCACCCAGGGACCAAGTGCCAACCAGGAGCACGATGAGGCACCACTGGGCCCTTCTTCACTTATGTGGCCACTGCACTGGGAATGGGAACTTGAGGGGACGTGTGTCCAGCAGTCTCTGGGAGCAGACAGGCTGGCCTGCGAGGGGGCGGCCGGCATGGGCGCGCCATCACTTCCTGGTGAACCTGGCTGCACTTCCTACAGAGCCCAGGCTGGTCCCACGGAGGAAGGCACCCTCCTAGCAGCCTGTGCAGCACGTCCAGGGGCCTGGGGCCAGGAAGGAAAGGGAAGACCTCCAACCCCCCCGCCAGCCCCGCCAGCTCCAAGTCACGTGGAAATGCAGCCTCGCTGCTGGGGTCTCGTGTTCCCTCTGGACCCACTTCCCTGGTTCGTTTGCCGGAAGAACACCTGTCCCCAGGTCTGTTCTCGCCTTGCCCTCGGCTGCTGCTGCGGCTGCTGCGAGGAGAGCGGTGCCTGGGCGCTGCCAGGGCTCCTGCCGGTTCCGCAGGAGCCAGGAGCCAGCCCTCCGCATGCTGGTGGGAAAGGAGCGCCTGATGGATGCTTCCAGAACAGGGCTTACCGAACACCCTCCATGGGAGATGTTCAGGGGCGGTCAAGCTGTCTAGCAATAGGCGAGGTTCCGGGATGGGGGGGTCTAAGACACAGGCCCTGGCAAAGGGGGCGTGCCACGGGGGGTGGGAGGCCTCCAGGTGGGCACAGGTCAGTGCAGAGGAAGGGCGCCTGCAGGCTGCAGCGGGCCCAGGAGCGGGCCCAGAGAGGTCCAACTCCCAAGCCCCATCTCTGATGCTCACGGTTTGAACTCTGGGGGCGCAGGTCCACCCTAACCCCCCGGCCAGATTCTTCAGTCTCTACAAGCCACGGACCCTTTAGCCCAGCATCACAGCTTTATGACAGTTTGCGGCACCCGTCCGCCCCGGCCGAGGACCTTCGCTGCCTGCCGGGCCCTCCAAGGACTGGGAGCCAAGAGAGCAACTTCCTCCAGGCGACTCCTCCTGTGGCTGGGGAGGCGAGGCGAGGCGGTCTGGCAGCTGGGCGGAGACCTGGCCGGGAGCTGCCCTTGGGTGGGAGGTGTGAGCGAGGCCCAGGGCAATGGGGTGGGTACATGTTAGTGGTGCCCACCAGCGGCCAAGCTCAGCCTGGGAAAACAAATGCTGCATGTTGCTAGGTGAGGTGAGCTCTGGCGGGGATTCAATAAAACTGTCCGCAGGGAGGAACAAAAGCCACCTTCTTCTCTCACAAACCAACGAGAAGGGAGAGGTTTTCAATCCCAGCTCGAGCGACACGGTGTGTTGGAGGCTCCCACATGCAGACGAGAGGCCGATCGCCCGTGGTCTCTGTTGTTTTCGTTAACAGCCGTATCTGCATTTTAGGGACGCTCCATCCCCTGGCCCACAGCCCCCTGGTACGTGGTGGCATGACTTGGGGGCTGGCGTCGGCTCTGACGGGTGGGTTGCTAGGTACGTTAAATATTTAACTGCACCCAACCTCTCACATTTACTATTTATAGAACCCCAGAGGACCGCCCCCCCCTTACCCCCCAACACACACCCCTGGGGCCAGGCTCTTGGTCAGTAATTATTTTGAACCCACACTGCTTAGCACGGCACCTTGGCAGGCACTCATTCACTGGCTGCTAAATTCACCATCTCCAGGCCACCCCAGTCCTGTGCTTTTGGGGTCAAGCTGCCCATCCCCGGGCCCCTGGAGCACAGCTGTCCATCTATCTCAGGGCTGCTGGCCCTCACAAGACCCATCTCCTCTGACCTTCCATCTACTGACGGCCCAGCCCAGAGTGTCATCTCTACAGATTGACAGCCACTTGACAGTGGGGGCTGCATCCCACCCCACACCTGGGTGTGGCGTGTCCCTCTCCTCCCCCAGCCACCTTCCCACCCCCCTCCAGGGTCATGAGTGCCCAGTGGATTCTTGTTTGGCTGAAAAGCGAGAGCAGACAGGAAAGCTTGCACGCGGTTCATCTTTCGGTTGCAGTACATAAAGCTTCCATTTGGAGGGACTGTCGGCCAAGGAGAAACCTCACAGGCCTGTGCCGGGGAGGATCAAGACAGGCCAGAGGGAGTCAGGCACTCTTCAGACAACAGTCTGTGCTCTGGAGAAATGATCGATCGCTGCGCCCACAAAGATTAAAGGACAGAGAACACAGCTCCAGCTTTCAGGAAACACATATCAGAAAGGGCAGTTTTCTCCTGGGAAAAAAATCGCGTGTAGAAATCCTCAGGATTTCAAGAATGAAATGCAAAGACATCATCAACCATGAATGATTTTTGACTAGGTAACCACAGCCTGTGATTCTGTGGACAAACTGGGGCCTTGGCGCTGTTCAGTTGTTTTTTTTAAAGAAAAATATTTTTAAAATATTTATATTGACGTCAGAAAGGGAGGAAGAGGGAACGAGATAGAAATATCAGTGATGAGAGAGAATCATTGATTGGCTGCACTTGCACAACCCACAAGATGGAGCCGGCAACTCGAGCATGTGCCCTGATTGGAATCAAACCATGACCTTCTGGTTCATAGGTCGACGCTCCACCACTGAGCCCCACTGGCCGGGCGGTGCTGTTCAGCGTGATCCACTTGTTCCCATTCTGCTGTGCCAAGTCAGCAGACACTGTCTGTGTTGAGGAAACTCATACAGAATTTTGGATTTCATCTCTTCCATGATGATATGACCCATTCGTTTGGAGTATTTATTCCTTTTTGGCCAAAGACAAAGGCAGGAAGAATGAAATGTACTAAGAATACACCTGCTCAGCCATCCCCATCCCACTAGGCAGAATCCATGCAAAAGCCTGGGTTCAGGGACACAATCATCTCGCACTTTGCACCTACTAGTATTTGTGGAACGACCTGTTTCCTCAGTGAGACTCACTGCTTGGTGCCAAGAATGTGTTTTCTGTCCTGGTGAATTCAGTGGCCAGTCACGTACCCCAAAACATAAGCCAGCAACCCAAGTCCCATTGGAATAAAACTGATGAAAGAGAACTGAGAGGCAAGAAAGGGCAGCCCTGGGAACAGATGGTAAATATTTCACCACTTTTTCTTTGACAGTCACTGGAAAGTAAACATTTCTGCTTACGTTGCCTAAGCCTGATGTTCTGAAAGGAAATTGAATCTGGGTGTGAGAGAAATAATAGTTTCTAGGTATTGAGAGACCGGTATGATTCCAGAAAAACTTTAAGAAATATTTTTCTTACTAGAGGCCTGGTGCATGAAATTTGTGCACGGGTAGGGGGTCCCGAGGCCTGGCCAGCAATCAGGCCCAATCGGGGCCTTCTAGCTGCTGGCTGGGGCCTTCCTTCATTCTGTGCTGCCCCTGGTGGTCAGCACACAGCACACATCACAGTGAGCGATTGAACTCCCGGTCTCCCGGCCGAACTCCCGAGGGGACCATTTGCATATTAGGTGCATATATATATATATATATATATATATATATATATAGAGAGAGAGAGAGAGAGAGAGAGAGAGAGAAGATTATAAGACTAATGGATACACATATCATATAAAAATCTAAATACAAACCCATGTCACCCCAATAAATTCAATTTAAAAAATCTAAATGCATAAAGTACAAAGAGAAAATTAAAATCACCTCAACTTCTGCTCTAAGTGAGAACCCCTGTTGGCATATTGGCGGTGTTTACCGCCAGGCTCTCCACTCTGCATATATCTAGCTTGAAATACTTGTTTTTTTAATAGAGTTTATATCTATAAACACAATTTTAGATCCTGCCTTTATAACCTAACAGGGCATGCTATGACGACATTTTAAATGCCTCGCATCCCCTTATCCAGCTATATGATAATTGATTTAATCAACCTCTGTTGGGGGCCATCCAGCTAGTTTCGAATTCTTCACTTTCATTAATAACACAGCTGCCCGGCCAGTTGGTTGAGTGTCATCCCATGTACCAAAAGGTCACCAGTTGGATTCCCAGTCAGGCAACATGCCCAGGGTGCAGGCTCAATGGGAGGCAACCCATCTATGTCTCTCTCTCACATAGATTTTATTTCTCTCTCTCTCTCTTTCTCCCCACACTTCCATCCCTCTCTCTCTAAAATCAATAAAAGCATTAAATAAACAGCAACTGATCACATTCATGCATAAATAAATATTCACCTGAATTTCTGATTTTTTCCCCCTCAGGGTACATTCTTATAAGTGGACCAAAGGGCACACAATCATTCAAGATGCTAAACATATATTGGCAAACTATCCCCTCAAGCGTGCACAGAAGTCTTACCGAGGGTGTGGTGAGAAAAGTAGAAAATGACATTGTAATTTTGGCTTCTTTGATGATCTCTGAGGTTTAACTTGTCTTCTATGTTTATTTGCCACTTGTCTTTCTTGGACTTACTCTCTCTGCAAGTTTCCTACGGGGTGTCAGTTAAGGAATTTTCTTACTGGCTCAGAAGAGCTCTCTAGAGGTAAATGAATGAAAATGGCTCCCTGTCATATTTGTTGCAAAATGCACTTAGACTTCATTGACCGCTTCTAGAAACACCAACACTTACGTTTTTATACAGTTAAATCTGTCAAACATTTTTTTTTTAAAGTTTCCTCCATTTATTTTAAGTTTAGAAAATCCTTGCCCTTTCTGGGGTTTTTCTTTTATTATTTTGTTTCTTTTCTATGTTTAACTTTTAAATCCATTTGAAATTTATTTTGGTGTGCAGGGTGAGGCAAGATCGAATTTAATTTTTTTCTTGCAAATGCTCAGACAACTTTCCCGACAACACTGGGGAGTGAGCCCCACCTTCTCCACTGGGCCCCGTGGCCTCTGCTTGTGTCGGTCAGACCACAGTCCTTTGTGCCAGTTCCGACAACAAGCCGGTGCCCCAATGTTCTAATTTCCAACAGGTTTGGAAATAGCCTTTTCCGTCCAGGTGCAATGAATTGGGGCAATGCCACGTGGCTGCTTTGTTCTGTTCACCTGATAAATCCCTTTATACCTGTCATTATATATTAAAAATACCACTGTTTGCATTTCCCTTCATCCTGTTTGCTCAAACAGCCTTCTGTTCATGTTTTATGGAGATGGTGAATTTTCCCGTTCTACAGAAGTTTATATGGAGTTTTCTCAAATCCCCTTTTGTAGTCTTTCACTCAGTAACCCATTTTCAAACACATTCTTTATGATATTTCCCTTCCCTTTATACACATACTAGAGGCCCAGTGCAAGGAATTCGGGCACAGGTAGGGTCCCTAGTGGCTGCCGGCTGCCTGCTGGGGTGCCTCCCTTCCCCTGGCCTCCTGCCACTGCCGCTGCCAGCCCCGCCCCATGGTCGAACTCCCGGTTGAGAGGACAATTTGCATATTAGGCTTTTATTATATAGGATATTCATTCATGGGCCACATAATATGCATATGTTTTCTTTCTTTGCTCATTTTGATTTATTATTATTATTGTTTTAAAAATATATTTTATTGATTTTTTACAGAGGAAGGGAGAGGGATAGAGAGTTAGAAACATCGATGAGAGAGAAACATCATCAGCTGCCTCCTGTACATCTCCTAGTGGGGATGTGCCCGCAACCAAAGTACATGCTCTTCACCGGAATCGATCCTGGGACCCTTCAGTCCGCGGGCCAATGCTCTATCCACTGAGCCAAACCGGATAGGGCTCTTTGCTCATTTTTAAATGAAGAAACCATAAGATGTTCCCATTGGCTCTGTCCACTGTCAACTTGGCTACTGGAGAACTTTCCTCAAGTTAGCCGGCATGCGCACTCCTGACCCAGGCTCACCGAGTCTTTGTGGACCCCGCACGCGCACTCCTGACCCAGTATCACCGAGTTTTTGTGGACACACGTCCATTCCTTCGTGCATGGCAATCACACCCTTGAGCCAATGGTATCCGTTAGGTCCCACCGACCCCGAGGTTCTTACTTTCATACCTGTCCCTATCCTTCATCCAAGGGCCCAGGGCCCTCAGGACGTACTGTGCCAAGACCAGCCCTTTCCCTTGGCCTGTCCTTTGCTTTTCCTGGAAATGACACTGTGCCAAGTGATGCGTGTGAGACGCTCTGCAGTAAAGGGGTACCTCCCAGCTTTCCTGGCCGGAGAAGACCTGTTTCTCTGAGCATAGGGGAGGTGTACAGACCTCTCCTCCCTTCTACCAGCAGCTCAGGGCTTTGCTGTTTCATGGACCAAGAACGGCCAGACCATTGGTAACCTTTTTCTTAATGCAGACCCATGTCGGCTGAGAAATTTCTCTAAGATGGCAGTAGGTGGTTTGTCTCAATTGTGGCTTCTGTCTTTTCTTGGGTCTCCTTAGCGTGTTAGGGGACATGGGAGAGGCTGCATTTCGGAGCTGGTTCGCCAAACTCAATGTAGAAATCCACCGCTTACTGAAGCAGCTCTCGGAATCCCACTGCTTCTCCAAAGCTTGGTCCATCGGAAGGCGGACCGATTCCTCTCGACCGAATGTCAGTCTCGGTTTGACCTAAGCTGCCCCCCTCATTTCTCATGGCAGACACTCTGCCTGTGCGTCTTACTGTCACTGGGGGGGGGGGGGGGGTAGCTTTCCGATGTGCTTCCCCCGGTGGGGGTCTGTCCGTTAAAGGACAAAGCTGTCTGTTTAACTCAGTCCTACATCATCTCATGGGTCATTTCACCTCCAGCTATGATGTTAGTAAACCTTCAGATGCTCCGGATGGGGCGTACAGGGCGGGAGAGGCCGGGGAAGCGCACAGGTTAGGAGCATAGGTCTCTAGCCTGCTCAGCCCTCCACCTGCCACCTTGGGCAGTTTCTAGTGGACGATGTAATCTGTCTAGAAAGCAATGAGCTGCTTGGAGTAGGAAATCTCCAAAATTCCTTCCACTGTGCACACAAACCGCCTGCATGCGGACTGACAGCATGCTGATGCCTTGGTTTTCGTGGATGATCTGCCTCTGTCCACAGTTGTACCTGGATACTAGGTAGTGAACGGTCCTTCACACTGTCCTTCATCCCGGAAATAATTCTCCAATTTGGGGTCGAGGGTCACGAGATGGCTTGGAGAGCTGTGGCTGCCCTCCCTCTCATGATGTAGATACAGAACTCTGCATATGCTTTTGGAGGCCTCCCTGAGCCCGGGGACCGAGGGTAGGGTGGGGTTCTGAGCACAGAGCTGAAGCCCAGATCCTGCCCTAAGAGAAACCTTGCCACACAGACTCCAGGCTCCATCAGTGTCTGGTCAGAGCAAAGCTGTGCCAAGTCCCCTGAAGAAGACAGAGGCTTCCCAGGCTTGTAGGGCCACTCGCGCCCATGTATCGTCCTGTGGTTGTAGCTTTCTCTTTAGGGCACTCTGTGGCTCTGAGATTGAGGGATGCCAGGGTCTCCCAGTTTGAGGGGGTCGTCTAGGTCAGGTCAGTGGGCGGAAGCTCCCTCGGTGAGACCCAGAACCAAACGGCGCGAGAGCTGGAGCAGTTGCGACAGCTGGGAGTCCAGGAGCGGGCTCCCAAGGCCACGTTCTCAGTCCCTGCTCCCCGGGGATGGGGGGAGGTTAGGGGTTCACTTGTGGCTTTGCCTTGGTACCAGGCGTGACCTGGGACAGGAGCCATCTGCCCCATTTTCTAGGCCGCCCAGGAGGTGGAAAGTGGTACCCCTCGGTCTGGTTGCTCCCCCTCCACCTGTGCTTAACACAGATGGAGCCGAACTGAACAGAACCGGGGAGATGAAACTGAATTGAATCAGACCTGGCTCTGAGGCCGCTGCTAATAAAATCATAATCATTCACATCAGCATGGCAGACAGAGACAAAAATGTTTGTTGGTTCTTTTTTCTTTTTTTTAATTGGTTATTTCCTTCCCCTGGAAGTAGCTGACTCCTCAGGAGACAAATCCCGGGAAACCTGCTTCTATCCACTGTACACAAGGGGTTCAGTGCAGATACCTCGGAGGCCGGTACCCCAGGAACTTGTTCTGGGAACTCACCTGAGGGTGCCCATGTCTTGGGGGCCTTCGCTGGGCTTCGCTGCAGGCATGTCCTGGCTGAGCAGCATGCCTGATGCCTAGTTACGGGCGCCAATCCACATGCCCCATCAGTGGCAGGAGAGGGACCAGCTGTCCCCCCCAGGGCTGTCCCCCCACCTGCAGGACCTCAGACCTGATCCTCTGAGGGACACACCTATCAGGGGCTATTGGGGGCTCATGTGAGTGACAGACTCCGAGTCTTTATCTTTGGAACACACATTCCTTGCAGAGCCAGGGAAAGTTATAATGATGAGCTATTTTTCAGTCTTTTTATACACTGTACCATCGCAGTCTTTAATCGGAGAATACGAAGCTGAAGATGAACGTTAATTAAACTTAAGATGTCAAGGCTAAGAGATGTTTACCTGGCAAAGCCTCTTATCACCTCAACCACAGGCAAAAAGCAAAAAAGATCTGGGCCTTCTCATTACCTGCGGGCTCTTTGTTTGACTGGGCCCAACTGTCACCACCTCAGAGCAGCACAAGGGGATCAGGTGCTTCCAACCTAGTGCGGGACTCGGTTGATTCTGCGGGGACTGAGTACCTCAGACGTAAAATTATTTTTAAATATGTTGTTTAAATTGATTTTAGAGAAAGAGGGAGAGGGAGAGAGAGCGAAACATCGATGTGAGAAACAGCAACCATCTGCCTCCTGCACGCCCCCTGCTGGGGATCGAGCCCGAGAATCGAATTGGTGACCTTTTGGTGCATAGGATGACACACAACCAATGCAGCCACCAGGGCCACGGCGTGGGTGTAGAACTTCTAACCCGGTGAACGAACCAAGGTGCTCGCACACCACCAGGCCGTGGGGCTAAGGTGCTCACGGAATCAGCAAAAGCGCCAAGCAGAAGGAAGATGAACTGGCCAGGGTTGTTGGGGCCCACAAGTCACAGACGAACCGCAGGATGAAGATGCTAGCCCTTGTGAGGCCCTACGAGGCGGGCCTGTGAGAGCTAAGTGCTTTGGGGAGCACAGCGTGGAGCGGGCCCTGCCGTTCTCAGCATAATCACCCCAGTTTACGAACGAAGCAGGAGACACATCAGTTTCCTCGCTGTGGGGGTGATGACTCACAGGTAAAATGCACCTGGCTTTTCTTCTCTCTGGCTGATCGAGAGCCAGGTAGACTGGCTTCATGGTCAACTACTTCATTCTCGCAGCTGGACTTCCTCAGGAAAGCCGAGTTCCAGGGGCGAGAGGCACCGGACTGCCAGGGCCAAGCAAGCAAGCAGCCTGCGCACCAAGTTGTCTGGGGGTAGAGTCGTCTCAGGCTCAAAACGCAGGCCACGGGCTTTGTCCAGTCCGCCCGCCCTAATCACACGCTGGCACCTGTCCCGGGTCATTCTGACTGTGGCCCCATTCAAAGAACTCTGCTTCCTGGGGGCTCGGCCACCACTAAGCTTCCTTTCCCCTCAAAGTCCAGCATGCTGCGTTACAGCTTCCCGACAAGAGGAGGTGATGAATGGGGCCGGCGGCTGAATTGGACACATGTCGCTGAATCAAAATTGTTTCTTTATCCTTGGCTGTTTTTGGAAACTGGCCAGGCCAGGAATAGGTTCATTTGTTCGAAAGGGACTTATGAGTCATATCCAACTTTTGTACAGAAGCTTGGACCCTGCCACTCCTCCTCAGTCATTTCATGGGCTCCAGTCCCTACCCCCAAAGCACCTGGGCGCACACCCCTGGCTAAGGGCTTAGGGCTTTGGCATTACCTGTGGTGTCTGCTCAGCACCCCCACCTCGGAACTCTGATAGGGAGTTTGCCTGGCATCTGCTCTCACTTCATTATTCCAGGAAAAGAAAAACGCCTGCCTTGGTTTGAAAAGGAACCCTGACTGTCTTTCATGAACTGCAAACCTTGCACTAATTACCGAACGGGAGGTGAAGTACAACTGCGGTTCTGCTCAGCAAAGACCGTGCCCCGTGGGGAGACGCGGGTGCAGAGCTCCGCACAGGGGTCCTTCCCCTCGATTCGAGCGAGGGTATTTTAGAACGACCCCAGCAGCTGACACCTCGGGTTTTCAGGGCGGACGTGCCTTGGTGCAGAGCAGCGCGGAGCCGATGTCCCCCTGCTCCAGGTCACGTGGAGACACCCTAACGGGAGGCTGCGGCAGAAAACACGTGACAGACAAATGCTTGGGGGCTTCTGAGCGGCCTGGTGTTGGAGGGAGCCATCAGGCAGCACTGGCGGCTCCCAGCTTTGCTGGATCAGAGCGGAAACGTTTCCATTGGTGAACAAATGATTCCCAAACACGGGATGCTCACGTTTTCCACCCTTTTGGTGGGGGCGCAGGAGGGGCACCGATCTGCTCTTTGTTCCACTTCCACCCCTTTAACATCCCCCCCCCCCACCCCGACCCGAGTTAAAAGGAAGTTTCCAAGGAAGTGGTTAAAAAACCAGCATGTGCAAGCTTCTGAGGTTCCTCGCTCGGCTGACGCATTTCCTTTCCAGAAGGAGATGAGGTTCTTTGCAATAATTTCACGGCAATTAATCTTGTGCTTAAATGATAATCCTATAATTAGAAGCAATTAAAATCCTGTACCGGAATGACCTGCTCAGTCAGTGTTGATGTCCCTATACGTTAACGGGGTAATCTTGAAAAGAGGCCCCAGAAATAATTTGTTTCTCTCTTCCTGGGGATGCAGGCATTCAAAGTCAGCTCAAGGATGCTTCTTCCTGGCAGGAGGCACTGAAGTCCAAGTGGATGGAAGACTGAGGCCCCCGGAAAGAACCCAGGGCACCCTGGCCGGTAGCTCAGTTGGTTAGGACGTCGTCCTGATATGCCAAGGTTGTGGGTTTGATCCCTGGCCCGGGCACATACAAGAATCAACCAATAAATGCATGGATAAGTGAATCAACAAATCAATGTTTCTCTCTCTCCCTTCCTCTCTCAAATTCACAAATAAATTTTTTAAAAATCTTAAAGAAAAAATAAAAAGAATCCAGGGGCTTGAGACCATCTTATGCAGGAGAAAGGGAAGCCACGCCACTTTCAGCGTGGATACCTGGTCATTTAAGACAAAGGCAAACACGGCCTGAAGGAAATGACACTGGCGACTGCCCCTCGCCCTCGTCTTGCTGCCTCCCACGAACGCCCAGTGACGAAGCCGCAGGGTGGAAGCCGATGCTGGGATCCGTGCATGGAGCACTGCACAGGAATAACCACCCGTAGGAGGCCCTCGGCTAGCTGGTACACATTTGACATTTAGCTCTGCCAGAGCTAGGTCAGGATGAGGCACCCCCGTCAGGAGGTAATAATGAAATGTCTCTGAGAAGATGCAAACTCTTTCTTGGCTGTGTTTCTCCGAAGGACCCCAGATGTCACGTGGCTTCGTGAATTCAAGGCTAAAACAGGGTCACTTAAACTTGATCCAGATACAGGGCTAATAGCGGGAAGAGTTGCCTGGATTGGGGATAGAGGAGCACAGCAGAAAGCAGAGTGATTTTTTTTTTATGTTGTGCCTACTGGATACTTCCATCATCATCATCATCAATCATCATCATCTGCTCAACAAACGTGTATTAGGCACACATTCAAGGTACTGGGTGGAGTACAGGGGATAAGACACGACCTCTGACCTCCACGAGTGGAGGAAAACCAACATATAAAGTAACCCAAGTGAAATCCCATTATAAATGTTATGAAGAGCAGGGAGAGAAGTGGTCATGTTAGCAAGGCAGGAAATGTTGGGAGAGGCTGCATAAAGGTAACTGGAACAGACGTTGGAAAGGCACTCCTGAGGGAGCAGGGACCAGTGGAGCAGAGGTGAGGCGTGGAAGGCAGCCCTGACGGGGTGCAGCGCCCGGCTTTTCTTTATAATAGGCACACAGTGTCAAGGGGTGGAGGGACACGGGCGAGGAGGGTATCAGGGATAAGACTGGGGAGGCAGGCCCGGCGGGGGTGGCTCAGTGGTTGAGCATTGACCTAAGAACCAGGAGGTCACAGTTCGATTCTGGGTCAGAGCACATGCCTGGGTTGCAGGCTTATGGCCAGTAAGGGGCGTGCAGGAGGTAGCCAATCAATGATTCTTTCTCATTATTGATGTTTCTATCTTTCTGTCTCCCTTCCTCTCCAAAATCAATAAACATATATTAGAAAGAAAAAAAAAAAAAAGACTGGGGAAGCAGGCCAGGTACTGGCTGCTGAAGGGGTCACCCCGACATGTGACATCTGATATTTGGGATGTCCAATCAAGGAAGAAGACCGAGTCGATACATCCGTTGCCAACATTCTAGCCATCACCTGGAAGCAGGTGCATCTGCACGGACAGAGTGCACACCCTCCTCTGGTACAAGCAAACTGCCACTGCCTTTTCGCTTAGAGGTTTTCCTGTTTCCTTTGCAAAGGATGTGCTTGGGTGTTAAGCACGTCCTTCTGGGGGACAACGGCTAGAGATGGGTGCTTCCATGAACTGTGGCACTGCGGGAGCAAGGACAGGTCTGTGATGGGAAAGAACTGGGGCCAGGAAGAAAAAGCCAGAGGCGGAGGACGAGAAAGGACACCATAGTCAAGTCACATGTCTGTCTGGCCATCTCACGCCCAATCAGAATACATCCTGAAGGGGACGTTTCCATCCTTGCTCATTTTCATCCTTCACTTTAAGGCAGGGGAGGTCAGCCAGGTTCCCTGTGCCATGTTCATTTCCAGCCATTACCTTGGCCTTGGGACATGCAGGCGCTGGGGAGTAACGGCAGACCCTCACCCCCGACGGTGCCAGGCACACTGCGGGAAGCACAGGTGTCCAAGAGCCACTAGAGTGCAGCCTCAACTCCACAAGGTGGAGACGTGGCATTGCCAGCACGTTAGCCACACGTGGGCCAGGGAAGGGAGAGGGCTGTGACCCGGCCTGTCACTTTCCCGGGGCCAGCGCCAGGAGTTGGCTGGCAAAGGGGAGGGTGGGACACGCCCGCACTGAGGGGGAGTGTCCGCCACTTAGCAGCCCTGTGACCTTGGACAGGCCAGCCGAGCTCTGCCCAGCCAGTCTCCCCAGTTAAAAGGGTGGTTGTGATGCAATAACATACAGGAAAGCATCCAGTCAGGGCCCTGGTACCGGGAAGGTGCTTAGTCAATGCTGGTTTCTCCTCCCGGGAGGGCGAGGCTCTCAGCCACCCGCCGCTTCCCTGGCCTGCTCACACCCGTTCCCACACCTGGGATGTGTTTTGCCGGGCTGGCCTTGCATTAGCATCCCCACTGGGAGCGCTCACGTTGGTTCACCTGGCGGCTTCCTGCCCAGCGGGGAGGGATCCCTACAGAGAGCACTTCGGAGCTACGTGGCTGGAAATGGTGGGCGCTCCCACTTAACCTTGCCCAACGTTTTGCAGGTTTGGTCGGTTTGAAATTTTCGAACAACAGTGTTGAAAGAACAGTACAGTGAACAGCTATATATTAGATTCACTAATTATTACCATCTTGCCACACATGCTTTCTGTGTGTGCGCATACACATCTATTTTCATCTTTTTTTTTCTTTCTTTCTTTGCTAAGATTGGAGATCTGGGCCTTGGGTAGGTGATTAGGTCATGAGGGTGTAGCCCTCATGATGGGATTAGTGCCTTCATAAGAGATACCAGAGAGCTTGCTTCCACTCCCTCCTTCCACGCCTTCCACTCCCTCCCTCCCTGCCAGGTGAGAACACAGCTAGAAGCCAGAGAGTTGTGGCCAGCAACCAAGTCGGCAGCACCTTGACCTTGAACTCCCCCATCTGCAGCACCGTGAGAGGGAAACATTAGGTCACCCCGTCTAGCATGTTTGTTACAGCAGCCTGAACAAAGACACAGTTGCAATGGTTGCTGAGACTACCTTTTCTCTCCTTTTCTAAGTTAAACACCTAAGCATTACACTTACCATCTATGTGACTTTGGACAAGTTACTCAATTTCTTTGTGCCTCACTTTCCTCAGGTCGAAGGGAAGAAACAGAAGGCAAACTTCCACAGAGGTGTGCATACATGTATGCACACTTGTGTGAAGTGTCCCTTTTATGAGGAGGGCTCCATTAGCGTTGGCCGCCGTTGCTGTGACTGTTATTAAACGATGGCTGAGTTCCTAGTCCCAGAGCAGAGCTGTGTCTCTGCAAACCTTTTTAGATGAATTCTCAAGAGACGCGACCTAGATTGTGGTCGTAAGCCACACTGGCTGGCTTTCATGAAAAGCCGGTGCCTGCCTCCGGGAAGGGCCTGTCCCCTCAGATGACTCTACAATTGTGAACCGAGGGCAGCAGTGGGGCGGTCAGCAGGGAAGCCCGAGGAGGACTCGCCTGGCTGTCCTTGCAGGACACGACCCGACCTTTCCCTGCTACTTGCGTGCCACGTGCCCCCGGCCAGGGCACCGGCGCCCTCCCTCGGTGCAGAGTTACCGCTGCAGGCCTCCTGGGCCCACGGGAGAGACCGCAAAAACTCAGCAGCACGCTACGGCGGCTGCTTTTGCTATAGGGCAGCCCACAGGCCGGGTCCAGCGTGCCCAGGCTGTGTCTTGCTGTCTTCGGAAGCACAATGAGTGAGAGCTGAACATTTAAAAACGTTGCCTTACATTTTGGCCTGAGAGGAGCCGCAGACCGCAGGTGAAGCTCTGGCACTTCGCCTGTGATGGCCCCTGTATTGCCAAGGGCGGTGGCTTTATGAAGCTAAGGATGAACACTGAAGTGGTTAGCCCACAGGCATTCACTTTCTGCGTCTCCATCCCGTACCTCCTACTGAGATTAATGCCTTCATAAGAAGAGATGTTTTAGGGTAATTTTCTCCTAAAGAGCATGCTCCGTGCCCCCCATACATGACTCCGACAAGGTAGGAGCCTTAGCCGCAGGGAGAGAGAAGCAAGTGTGGGGCTGAGGCGGGCGGGTTATTCACCATGCAATCTGGACTGCTGGCTATATCTGGTTTGTTTCATAAGGTTATCCAGTGCCTATGAGCAATACCTCCAAATCCTCTGATTGTCCCTGAATTCTTATCTGAGAGGACAGCTTTGGGTAGAAAATTTGCTTATTTTTCCAATAAAAGAAATATGAGGATGTTTCCAAAAGTGAAGTTTTTCTAGAGTTCCTTCTCTCTCTTTCCCCCCTTCAATAGGCCCTGTTGGTCTTTTCCCCTCTCCCTATAGTATCTTCTGCTATTTGCAAATAAATACCATTATAAGTTAGTCTTTCCATTTTTACCATTGCTTAGCATTCCTATGCAAATGGCCACCTGATACCTTTCGCTGCTCACATGGAGACAAGTGCCCTTGTCCGAGGAAAGGAGGTACAGTGAGGGAGCCCCTCGAGCAAGGCCAGGAGGGCAACACCTGGGAGCTGAACCCCAAGTCAATGTGAGTGGCGCGTGGCAGGTACAGCAGGTATCTGAGGACAACGGACCAGTCCTGGACCAGCAAGACTCCAGGGTAACTCAATCAAGTGTGCGGATTTTCCCAAAGTGGACATGGGGGCCAAGCAGAGGCAAAGCCAGGCTGCAGGGGAGCGCCCCCAGTCACAGCCCCAAGAGGGAGTGTCCTGGCCCATGGACGGGACCGCAGCCCCGGGGCCGGGCTGTTTGTAGGAGGTGCATGGGATGTGATCCTTAGAAGCTCAGGGTGTGGAGTCAAAAGGCCTCGGTTCCCTCCTTCTTCTGTGACATAGCAAGTGACTGACCTCTTTGTGCCTCTGTTTCCCTTTCTGGAAAACGAGGCTCCTAACCAGGTAGTCATGGGGACTAAATACATTAATCCACGTGGAGTTCTCAGCATGAGGCCTAACACAGGGGAAGCATAAAGCTCCGTGGCTGCTGTCGTTACTGTCACCAAGATGGACTTACCAGGGCATCACAGCCTGACACCTCCCCTTGCCCTAGTTCTTCTCATAGCGTTCTGCTTGATCGCCTTCCCCGTGCCCCTGTCGCCAGGGGATACTACACTGGCCACGCTGTCAAGTACCCCCATCCACACAGCAGTTACGACTTTGAATGATATGGAGCATTTCGAATCCACGGACAGAGCGGTCTCCTAGGAGACGCGCCGATGGGGATCCGTGGCTCTGAGTGGGACCAGCTCGAGGCCACGACAAGCCCAGGTGTCTGGCCCTGCCTCGGTGTCACCCTGGTCTGCATCCGAACGCCTGCCGGGAAGCTGCGCACCTGCCCCCTCCAGGAGCAGGCCTTACCTGTGACGTGGAGCTTTTCGTCGGTGACCTCCGCCTTCAGGTAGATCCGGCCCCTCTTCTCCGTGTGGTCCATCCCACAGAGGCTGGGCACGTTGATCACACACTGCTTGTGCACGTTCATATCGCAGGCTGCGAACCGAGAAAGCGGAGGGTGAGTGAGGCTGGGCATATGGACCCAAACCATCCCTTGCTCCATGTTTTGGTTGGAGGAGCGCAAGTGAAAACGAGCCACCCTTTAACTTGATACTTTGTTATAATGTTGTCGGTGACATGGATACTTTGTTACAATGTTGTTGATCACATGGAGAGCTGGGAGCAGATGTCCCTTACAGCACAGGCTTCCTCTGCAGCACAACATCCTCTAAATATCCACACCATGTTGGTTCAGTCGTAACTGAAGCAACCCCCCTGCCTGGTCTTCTGTGACCGCTTCAGATATGTAACGGTGCACAGCACGCACAGGCCAATGCTGGCGAAGCACAGATGGATCCACACGCAATGGACACAGAGGCAAAGAACACGCACATTTTAAACAGAGGCCACTTTGTGCCAAAGAATTGCTTATGCCTTCCTAGCTCACCACTTAGAAAGCATGAGAACCTGTGGGTTGAATCGAGGAAATTCATAACATTTTCCTTTCCCAAGGAAATTCTGTATTTTCAAGAAGGCTAAAACACATTGCTTTTGGTTTAGTGTGTGTGTGTGTGTGTGTGTGTGTGTGTGTGTGTGTGTTTTAAAGAACTTGTACTTGATATTTTAAACCTGACTTCAAATATTTAAATATTATTGCAAGTACAACAAATACACGCCTGGCATGATATGCCATTCCTTCCCGGCTGACATTACGTGGGCGAGACGGGGGAGGATGAAAAAAAGACTAGTCATTGCAGCGAACCAGAGACACCCTGCGAAGAACCCTGTGAGGAGCACAAACATGAGGCTCCGTGGAGGTGCTGCGGCTCTGGGGTCCCTGCACCCTCAGGCTCCGGTCCCCGAGGGGGTGCTATGAGGCTCTTCTGTGACCTGCAAGGCGGAGCCTTCATGCCATTTCGTTGTGAGGGTTTAATTTCAACCGGGTGAACTAAATTGCAAAAAGCACGGTGAAGGATGTCTGTTAGCTGGGATGGAACCCGGATGGCAGGATATGGGCGCAGGAATAAAGAACAATGGGCTGATTCACGGACGTGGATTCTGCCTAGGCTTCGATTTCCAAAGTTAACTGTTCAAAGCCATGTATTTTGGGTTAGGAAAGATACAGACTTTTGAAATGACCTTCAAGGGCCTGGGAAGCATTTGAAACATAAAGGAAACGAAGGTCACAGCGTCTGCGAAGGATCCGGACAACGGGAAGGGCGAGGGAGGTGAAGGCGCGCCGGGCTCTGTTCTTGCCTTGGCTGCTCCCATTGGTGGCTTTTATACGTTGGGAAGCTTATCTGCTCTCCCCGAGTCCATTTCTTACTCGGCAAACTGAGAGGCTGGCCCAGACAGGCAGCTGATAAGCTTCTTCCCACCATGGGATTATGACCCTACAAGTGCAGGCGAGGGTTCTCCGTGGCAGAAGGTAAGGGAGGGGCTGGGTCCTGGCACCCACTCCCTCCCGGAAGGAGCACAGGCAGCCACCCCAGAGGCCTCAGGACTCCAAGGAAAGGAGTTTAACACAAAACAAAACAAAACAAAACAAAAAGCACTGGTTTTCAGCCCAGCCAGTGTGCTCAGCGGTTGAGCACTGACCTATGAACCAGGAGGTCACAGTTCGATTCCCGGTCAGGGCACATACCCGGGTTGTGGGCTTGGTCCCCAGTGTGGGGCGTGCAGGTGGCAACCGTTCAATAATTCTCTCTCATCATTGATGTTTTTATCTCTCTCTCCCTCTCCCTTTCTCTCTGAAGTCAATAAAAATAAATACTTTTTAAAAAGCACTGGTTTTCAGATTTTTTTTTTTAAATAACTGAACCCACTTTCCAATGAAGACTTAAGCGGAATCCTAATAGGTAAACCAGATGAGTGTTATTTTATTAGCCTATCATAAATTCAAATTCATACCATTTACTTATTACAAAGACATCCATGGACAACCAACAAAGCCCTCAGATCCAAACACATTTTGAAACCAGCTGTGAGGGATGCTGGGAGAAGTCCCAGTTCGGCCTCAAGAACTTGTTTACTAATGCTTCTTGTTACAGTGACGCAGGACCAGAACCCCGGCTCCTACCGGAGGGTGTGCACCAACAGCAACATTGTTTAGCTCCCCGCTTCCCAGTCCTGGGGACTCTTCAGTGCAGCGGAGGCTACTCGTTCTTCTTAGTGAGTGACGCTGGGCAACATCTGGGCTCCTGCGCCAGCCTCAACGGGTCAAGGTTGAGTGTGTCACACATTCAAGTGCTCCTTTTTGTTCCAGTGTTGAAAGCAGTTACAAGTATCCTTACAAATGCACTTCGAATGTGCGCCTGCAGAACCCCTGAAAACCCTGTCTTTGGCATCCTTGGGTTACGTTAGGCCAGTGGTCGGCAAACTTATTAGTCAACAGAGCCAAATATCAACAGCACAACGATTGAAATTTCTTTTGAGAGCCAAATTTTTTAAACTTAAACTTCTTCTAACACCACTTCTCCAAAATAGACTCGCCCAGGCTGTGGTATTTTGTGGAAAAGCCACACTCAAGGGGCCAAAGAGTCGCATGTGGCTCTTAAGCCGCAGTTTGCTGAGCATGGCGTTAGGCTATTAAATTCCACAGGTTGGCCCGGATGGTGTGGCTCAGCAGTTGAGTGACGACCTATGAACTAGGAGGTCACAATTTGATTCCTGGTCAGGACACATGCCCAGTAGGGGGCGTGCAGGAGGCAGCCAATCATTGATTCTCTCTCATCATTGATGTTTCTATCTCTTTCTCTCTCTCCCTTCCTCTCTGAAATAAATTCTATATAATAAAAGCCTAATATGCGAAGTGTCTGGTTGTTAGTTCAACCAATCAAAGCGTATTATGCTAATAATATGCTAAGGCAGCTCAACTGCTCACTGTGACATACACTGACCACCAGAGGGCAGACACTCCGACTGGTAGGTTAGCTTGCTGCTGGGGTCTGGCTGCTCGGGACTGAGCGAGACTGCAGGACATGCCCTGGAGCCCTCCCGTGGTCCCTCCCAACCTGGCCAACTTCCCGCATCCCTCCCCTGCACCAATCATGCACCGGTGGAGTCCCTCGGCCTGGCCTGCACCCTCTTGCAATCTGAAACACTTCAGGGGATGTCGGAGAGCAGGTTTCAGCCCAATCCCTCAGGCCAGGCCGAGGGACCCCCCTGGTGCACGAATTCTTGCGCTGGGTGTCTAGTGTAAACATACGTAAAGAAAAAAGAAAAAACCTAATATGATTTAAAAATTTTTTCCACAGCTTGCTGAAGGGGATCACCCTGTGTTCTGAGAACTACCGATCTAATCTATGGAGTTCATGTGTCTTTATGTGCCGTGTTTGCTCCATTTAGGATACACATATAGAGCTTCTGGCTGTAATCACAGTCATTAATGAATGGCCAGATGCTGGCATTCCCATGATGCTTTCCTGTCCTGACACTCAGTCATTACTTTTTATGTCCTCAAAGTACACATTTTATCGAAATCAATAAATAGTCTGGGAAATGCATCTCAACATATCGAAATTGTCAAAGCCAAGAGTTTCCACAGTGGTTCTTCCCCCCTGGTAGTCGATGGAGATGCACAAGGAACAGACAAGGAGCATGGAGCTGGGTAGCTGTCCCCACCTGTGGTCTGTTGCAATTTTATCCTAATTGGACGGACAGGAATTTGAGCTGCCCAGGGACATGCAGCACCAGTGAACGTAAGCGAGAGGCCATCCTGCCTCTTATTTTCACTGTGGTTTCCGTGTGAGGAGAACCCACTGGATTTTTCCACATCCGCCCTCTCATTAGAGACCCGGGAGGATAGTGACCGTGATTGCTTAGCTTATCCCGAAGCCGAACCAAACGTGGAGCGTGGAGGTGCGGCGTCTCTTACGAACGCGTGCATCTGCTTCGGGGTTTGACGTGCCTGCTGCATTCCATAGGGACTGAAGATTTCTACCCCAAAAAACTGTGGCAGCACCAATGTCATGGATAAACTGGGTGCTTTCTGGGGTCCACAATAAGGCAGTTACGTAGTTTAATAAACTACGTTCCCAGACGTTGGCAGGGGGAAAATCCTACACTTTATTGGTCTGGTGTATATCGGAACGAGTTCTCGTTCTCAATGAGCTGCAGTTGAAACGTGACTGCACCCGATGCACTCAGGGAACCCTGGGCACAGGCTCGGAGCCCGGCCATGGGCTGGAAAGGAGAACGTACTTACTGTCGCATTTCATCCCCTGGTGGATGAGCCCGTACAGCAGCGACCCACAGTGGTCACAGAAGGTGGGGCTCCCATAGGTGTGGATTTTGAACTTGTGCTTGCTCCGGGGGTCCTGCGGGGAGAAGCAGCAAAGTTGCTCATTTCAGTCACAAAAGGGCACATTTGTGGGCTAAGAGCTAAGGCCCCACCCTTCCCCCGATGACTCCCCATTCCCATGTCGAGGTTCCAAATGGAATCAGACTGGGATGAGCCAAAAGAAGTCCATCTTAGTAGTGCTCAGGTAGGCAAACCCATGAGGGGCAGTGCACGCCTGCTTCTCAAGGCTCTGATGATCTCTCTAGATAAAAGCCTAAGCGACCGTCATGACCGAATAACTGGAATGACCCATCGACCAGTCGCTATGACGTGCACTGACCACCAGGGGGCAGATGCTCAGTGCAGGAGCTGCCCCCTGGTGGTCAGTGCGCTCCCACAGCCAATCGCCCGCAGTCCCCCCGCTGGCTGGCTGGCCCCCATTGGCCCCTGGTGCTAAACCATTCGTGGGCGACCTGCTTCTGGGTTGGGGTTTTGTACACAGCAGAGCAGCTCCCTTGCTGTGATCTATTGAAAGTCAGCCCTCGACACAAGGGTTTGTCTCATTCCCGTCCTCTCCCTTTCCCTGGGGGCCGCCTGCCTCCCCTGGTGGTGGTGCTGCGGTGAGAGGAGGAGGAGGGGGGAGGCAGGGAATCACGCGGTGGTGGGGCACTGACGGTGGCATCGGCGTCTGGCGTCCATTCCTTCCACGCCCAGTCCAGCAACTGTCGCTTCCTCTCCCGACCCTGCTGGGGCCTTCGAGCCCCGGGCTGGGATGGGGAAGCAGGGGTGGGTGGCAGCCTCCTTAGAGCCGGCGGCCAACCTCCCGCAGTCGCCTCCCCCCCCCCCCCCCCCCCGCTGCACCCAACCCTGGTGCACGAATTCATGCACCGGGCCTCTAGTTAATATATAAAAGCAGAAGGTCGAGCTAAAAGGGCTTTCTATCCTATCTGGACTATAAAACCATTTTGTGCTCCAGGTGTCCCCCTCAGGGCCCTTCTGCATTATGGTCCTCCTCCTGAATCCCACTCTGAGTCCAGAGCAGCTGTAAAGATCGGGGGAGGGAGGGCAGGGGAAGGTTAGGAGATCAAGAACTCGTCTTAGACATGGAGCTAGCCCTGAGCCTAGGGCTCCTTAAATGCAAAGGGACACAAAGACATTCTTGGCTTCTGACTTTCTAAGTTAGCCTCAGTGCTGGTGGTCTGAGGGAATTCCAGAGGTGATTCTGACTTGATAAGATAGCTGACCATTTGGCTGATTTGGGAACCTAAAATCTAAGCCACGTACACGCCAATGAGTTATTATGATTCCCTTTTAATGACAAATTCTGAAGTTCTGGAGGATTGCAATCGTGCGGAACAACACAAAGAACAGTAAATCAAACACTGCTGCAAGCACCACCTGCCGTGATAAAGGTTAGCGTTTCTCCCGGGTTTTCGTGGCATACTTACTACCCTCATCCAACAGAGGTGACGGCGACCTTCGGGGCCACATGGCCGGCGCGTGTCAGAGGTCGGGTGTGACCACATCTGTGTCTGTGACACCGATTCCCACCCAAGGGCTTTCAGAAATCCACCCAGAATGAGGCTCTGGTGTGAACATCTTTTAAGCCAACGTTTGCATTCACAACTCCATTTTTGTGTTTTGTTTTTGTTTTTTTTTGGAAATGAGACCACCACCTGCTTTGTGAATAAACTTTCACTCGCACTCAGGCATGCTCATCCGTTGACATGTTTTCTGTGGCTACTGCCTCGACACAAACCCAGTGAATGACCTTGGAGAGGTCATGCCCCTTATGAGTAAAGCAGAAAAAAGCCAGTCTGCCCAGGAGCGAGGCGTAGCTTAGGGAACATCTGAGGGCTTTGCAACCTAAAAATCCATAAGCAAGTATGGAGAGGAGGTTATTATTTTCCTTGGAAGTGAGCCGAGGTGCCAAGGCTTCCCTCACTTCGGTGACCTGGGCCTGGGTAAGAAGGGAGAGGAAGCTAACAGCCCAGTCCTCCAGGGGGTCGGAGTGGATGCCAAGGTGGCAAGCAGCCAGGGGACTTCCTCCAGATCCCGGGTCCCTGCCTCTGCCGGACACGGGACTTCCGTGGCAAATGCCCACACTGAGGGGTAAATTGTGCAACCTCCTGCCCACCCAGCCGGCTGTGCACGGATCAACCGTAGGATGGGGGCACCTCCCACACACCAGAAAGAGGCTGCAGGGGTGCAGAGCCTTGTTTCCTGCCTCTGGGATCGCAGCTAGTCTACCCTGTGACTTACGGGATGTACAGGGAGCAACGGCACTGAACCCTCCCCAGGCTCTCACCAATAATCACTCCTGAGCACTGCCTTTTACTTCTGTGGGCCCCGATCTCCCTGCCTGGGACCACAGGTGTTGGGAGGGTGAGCCTCCCTAAGGTGGTCTCTCAGTGCCGCGATCTGAGGGAACTCCTACGTGGGCGGGAGTGCCAGGGCCGCGGAGGATGCGAGGGGCGAGGGCCCGGAGGGAGGCCACCACTACACTAGAGCTTGAAACCCGCGCCCGATGATCTCGCTGATTCTGTCTTGCTTTCAAAAAAGAAAACAACCAACTTTCTTTTATTTTGGAATAATTTAAGACTCGTAAGAATGTGCAAAAAATAGTACCGACGTTCCCGTACACTCCCGCGGCCAGTCTTCCGGAGTGGAACATGTTACACAACCACAGACGCGGCGAGACCAGCGCATGGACACCGACGCCCTACCATTACCTAAACGGCAGGCGTCAGGGTTTCGCCAGCTCCTTCAGGCATCACGCCAGTGCCTGCACTTCCATTAAGCGGCTTGTGAATGAAACGCACTGTTTCCTGCGTGGGGAATACAGTGATATTTGCTGGGTACCTGTCACTGATTCATCAATGCACAGCCCCCGGGATCTCACGTGAAGGGGTCATGGGAGGGTGAATCTACAGATCTGTTTGCAAAGTAGAAGCAGAATGCTTTTCTCTACAGTAAGGAAACACATACTCTTTCCAAAATTTTCTCGTCAGTTTTTCAAAACAAAAACCATTTTGAGGCACCAGCTGCCTGAGGGCGCATACAAGGTGCTCGCTGGGCCCGGGCAGGGAAAGTGCGTCAGCTCCGGTGATGGAGGAACAGGCGCCTCCAGGCATTACGGCAGGAGCCGGCCGCACTGACTCCAAATGGGCTTTGTGACAGACAGGAGGCCCCGGGTGGCCAGGGAGGCGGATGGAGAGGTGCCGAGTCTCAGGAACCTGAGGAGGACAAGGCTCCCTGTTCCTCAGGTTGTGAGAAGCCATGTTTGATGGATGGGGCCTTCGAACGCCTTCCTATGTCATAACACTTGACCTCCATCCTTCACTCGCATGATCCCCGGGCAGTACCAAGGCTTCTCTCATCCTGAGGTGGCTGCTCCCTCTACCTGCTATACCCAACTTATGCCACGACCCCGACTGCTAAACACATAGAAAGGTACAGTGAAGGCTCTTCCTCCTCTCAGGACGCCTCCCGGAGGCCTGCACCAGAGCCAACGTTCCTCTTTCCTCTGACCTCGCAGAGCACACACACACACACGCACACACATGAATGCACATACATACATACACGCGCGCACACACACACACACACATACACACACACACCTGGGGGACAGACACCGCTGTCTACAAAGCATGTGGCTGAACGCGCAACTGGACCAGAACCAACGCTGACAATAAAGTTTTAAGTATTAAGTTGATCTCCATCCGAGCTGCCTGCAAACCAAAGCAAAAAGGGAAAAGAATCACAGCAGGTTCCTCTGGGACTGCAAAGCCCCAGGATGCAGAAATCTGTCTTAACCGCCCCCGCCCCCCATCACTGTCTCACATGGTGGACCTTCAGTACGTGCAAGGGATGACTACATCTTTAACAAAGCATCCTTCTGTCCCTGTTCACCAAAGGTTCTGGGTAAAGTTACCTCACATATGAGCTAAGTTTGGCTGCCCCCAGGCCACACGGAAACGGCTGGCGTACACACCCACCCTCGACTCTTGCCAAGTTAGCAACAGTCCCCCATTTAGCGCGATGCAGGCAAACCCTCCTCTTTCCCTCTCGGGCACTGGCAGCCCCTTATTAAGTGGAGCAGGAACCCTGCTCTCAGAGGTCACAAGCCTGCCGTTACAGCGTCATGAAAGGGAAAGCACTCGGCTCAGATGCTCTGTCACGTACACGGTCGGGGGAGAAAAGGAAGATTTTCGACTAAACCAATGCTCATAGGCACGAATGAAGGCTAACCCACCAACCTGACCCTAGACCTTTGAGGGGGAAAAAGAACGAATATTTCAAGTTCTAGGGCAAGCGCCCGTCAGTCTGTTTCTAACGCAGGGGCTTCGTTAGCTTGCTTCAGAAACCTTTCTATCAGGACTCTCTAGGTCTTTCCTCACCAGCAACACCACCTCCATCACCATCATTGTGCAGTGTGTTAAAAATAAGCCCACAGACCTACGCTGCACCAAATGTTGATGCTCTTTGGGTCTTAAATTTCCTAGTCTTTTTTTTTTTTTAATCATTTATCATAGAGGTCTCAGGTGTAGATTTCTATGATGCAAGATCTGTATGTTATACCATGTGACCACCACCCAAAATCAAATGATCTTCCATCTTCATATATTAGGCCCCCTCCACCACCTCAATCCCCTCCCCTCCACATGTTTCTCTTAAAGGACCCAAACGGCTGTCATTGAGGGCTGGAGTTCAGATTTTGAGTTTCTGGGCAAGTCTGTTTTTAATGGGGTGACACCCTGCAGTGTGACTTCCGCCATCGCCCAGAGCTCTGTGGCTCCTTCAAGCTGCTCCCTCTGAACACCGAGGGAAATTTCCCCCACGTTCGCCATCTGATGTGCTCTCATGAATCATGCTTGTAAACCAAGCCTGGGTCTAAATGTCACCCACATGCTGACTACACAAGCGACACCAAAAAAACATTGTTCTCAGCGGAATCTGGCAGCATTTCTGTGATCTTAAATTTCGTGGGAAGCAGTTTTGTTTTTTTTAACTCTATGCTTTTTTTAATTCCTAATTAAAAATTTTTGTTAATGTGAGACTATTTCCCAAACCAGAACATATGACCAGGTGATTTTATGTGACTTGGGTACCATTATAATTATTATATTGGATGGCATGCACTGAGCCAGGCGCCCACAGCCCCCGTCGGGCTACCAAATCAGCCCAGCTGACCGTTCAGGCTCGGGGTGGGCACTTTGCCTTTGGTTACACTGGTCTCATTGCATGTTGTCTGTTCTAAGAAAGAACTAAGGAACTTCCATGTCTGGTGACAGCTAATTTTTGCTCTTAATGCAACCCTATTTTATTCTCATGGTTAACATCCACCGTCACAGTTAGATTAACTTGTATAATCAGACTATGCTAGTAGAAAGATTCTTATAGGTCCTCTGCCAAGCTATGCAAGATGCTTTAATCCTTATGTCGGCAAATGCTTGGAATAAAATTCTATATAAACCTCTACCAGCAAGGCAAAGCTAAATAAACTGTAACATATTTATACTAAGCGATACTATGTAGCAGCTAAATCTAATGAGCTCAACATGTTCCTGTAGCAACATGGACAGATCTCCAAGACATAGTGTCTAATGAAAAGAGGAAGCCAGAGAATGAAACAGAAAATGTAATGTCATTTATATAAAAACAGGATTAAATATAACGGCCAGACACAGAATGGTAACATAGCAGGACAGATATATAAGTAACATGCCTCCGGGGAAATGTGGGGACAGACTGGCTGTGGAGATGGCAGAGAGAGGAGCCTTTAAATAGTACCTGAAAAGGTTTAAGTAAAAAAAAAAAAAAAAGAATTCGTACATATCTATGTAATCTAAACTACCACGACTCCCTCCTGAACATATGTGGTTATATTTCAACTGGTTCATGAGATGCCATTAGAGGGACACCCCAGTATGCTGGAGAAATTGGGGCACAACTGCTGTATCTGGCGATAAATGGCTTTGCCGATAGCTTCTCTAGCAATCTGCTGAGATCACTGTGCAGCTATTGGTACCACCAGCCATCCATAAAGCTGCAATCTTAATTAAAAGCTCTATCATACAAAAGCTACATCTCCCTACTTGTAAAAAAAATTTATGTTGTCACTGCTTCCAGATGAAAGCATGACACATCTCACTGTCTCATCAATTACAAAAGAATCTTTGATGGTTTCGTCTGAAATTCTGATGTTAAAATAAGATGTTCAAAATGTGCAAATATTCAAACCACAAAGCCGATCATTTCCTAGTTAGCTAGCCAATTTCTTTATTTCATCTTAAAAATGATTCATGCCTGGCCGGCATGGTTCAGTGGTTGAGCATCGATCTATGAACCAGGAGGTCACGGTTCGATTCCCAGTCAGGGCACATGCCCGGGGTTGCGGGCTTGATCCCCAGTGTGGGGTGTGCAGGAGGCAGCCGATCAATGATTCTCTTTCATCGTTGATGTTTCTAGCTCTCGCTCCCTTCCTCTCTGAAATCAATAAAAACATATAAAAATGATTCGTTGTACACCTACGGTATACCAGGTGGTATGTCCATTAGATAAAGTTTCATAGCCATTTATTTTAGCGCAAATCAGGTGTTTGCTCATTAAAGACCTAGTTAGTTGCCAGGGCCATCGTTTGGAAGGAAAATAAAACAGGAATACCAGAAGCATCGTCCTTTTGTAATCCCCTGCCAGTCCTGAACAAAGTTGTTTCCTGAAAAGAACACCCAGGGCCAAGTTTATGTGACTACCTAAGAACAAATCAGGGATAAATGGAGACACATTTATTCGCGAGCATCCGAGATCCTATCAGCTTTGTTGGACGGAGTGAAGACCGAATCGGGCTGTTGCTCCTGTGAGGAGCCTGGCCAGGCATGAGGAGATGGTGTGGCACATGTTCAGAAGCCTCACATTTGCTGCAGGTGGATACTATGCCCAAGACGCGGCCCTTATTTTTGTCACAGGTTGGAAAAGTCTATCATTATTTGCAGGATGGCTGGGCGACTGCCCAGCAGCTGGTATTTGTTCAACTGATTAGACCCAACAGAGGAGGTGGAAGGTGATCCCTGTCTCTTTCTTGAATCAAAGTCCAAATGGCCAGGTTCTTTCTCCAGGTGGCTGATTCTTTCTGCAGGCCACTCATCACTCCCAATCAATCTCTCCCAGATAGCCCCCCGCCCCCCCGTGGTTATGTTAAGAGATAGTTCCTGACATTCTGAGGATCTTTGCAACTATAACCTCATGCTTTATTTTTTAAAACGTGCAGCCTATGGCAAAATATTAATCACCCACTTGTTATTTTCAATTGTTCATCCACATGTTCATGTATGCAGATATGGTCATATCTGTTGTAACAGGATATAGTGAAGCAGAAAGGAAAATGATATATATATATATTTATATATAAATGTTTTGGTTATGTTTCATTCAAGAACGATATGAACACGTGTGTGCATGTGTGCTTGTGTGTTTTCTTAGGAATCATCCTAAATAAAATGGCTCTCTAGTTTTTTTCTTAAAAAAACCAACCACCTAACAGCTCATCTTAAACATCTTTCCATGTTGTTAGCTATAAAGCAGTACCACATTTTACTGTGTGATATTTCATCAGAAGGATGCACCATGTTGATTTACCTGATGCCTTGTTCCTGAGCATTGAGGTTACGTCCAACATCACTAGTATAGGCAACACTACCCAACTGTCTGTGAGCCCCCACGGTGCAAGGGTCTCCTCAGCTCTCAGGATAAAGGCCAGAAGTGAGGATTTGGGCCACAAAGATAAACAGAAAAGACTAAGTTTAAAAGCTCCCCTCCATGAGAAGCCAGGGGTCTGGTTTTGATCAAGGCCATCTGGTTGTTCTGGAGAAGCGTTAAGTAACCAGTTTTCTATCTCGGCTAAAAAGTGCCTTTTTAACTCTTGGTTTGGACTCGGTTTTTGTTAGGTACAGGCATTTGCTTGGAGTTTGGCTGCTCCTGTGCGCTCCGCGCCTGCCGAGAGCCTCCCCAAAATGATGCCTGACTCTGCCTTCCCTCCTCCGTCCTCAAGAACTGACAGTCCTTTCTCTTGATAGCTTTTCGTTTCCTTTCTAAGACGGGGAGCTGAGAAGCAGCGAATGCTCATTTGTCAGTGAAGGATGGCTGGGCTGAATCCGTAAGGCAGCAGAACATCTCCCATGTTTTTAAAAACCCATTATTTTCGCCGCTATCGTCTCTGCTGCTTAGTCCCACACTGATGCACTGGGCTCAGGTGTGTCGATGGGACTGGGTGAGACGCTCCCCTTGGCCTTCCATTATGCAAAGCACGGTCTTAGGTGCAACTGAACTGTCCTCTTCTACCTGCCTGTTGTGCAAACTCTGCATTTTGCTTCCACAGTTTTCACCAAGCAGCTCTGTGTTGGGCTGCTGGGTGCTGGAGAGCCTAGAGCACCCACAGGTGCCAGGCACACGCACGCCTCTCCCTTCCTCTCTCCCTAAACAATAAGAGGCAACCCTACTGCGCTTTCCTCCAACTGTGACTTTAAAGGCATCCTCAGCACTGCCTCCCGGAGCTCAACCTGAAGGATGACAGAAACAGCACTTGTTCATCTCTCAGTCCCTCGGACCGCGTCCAACACCTCCAATCCTTCATCATAGACTATTCTACGTGGTTCTGTTTGTGCGGCTCTTGTAAAACATGGAAGTTGGACCTTAGAAACATACTATGCACATTTGAAATTTGTTTTACTGTTTTATTTTTTCCAAATATATTTTATTGATTTTTTTAGAGAGAGGAAGTGAGAGGGAGAGTTAGAAACATTTATGAGAGAGAAACATTGATCAGCTGCCTCCTGCACAGCCCCTACCGGGTATGTGCCCACAACCAAGATACATGCCCTTGACCGGAATCAAACCTGGGACCCTTCAGCCAGTAGGCCGACACTCTATCCACTGAGCCAAACCGGTTAGGGCTATTTTATTTTTTTAAAAGCAAAACAAATACCTAACGAAAATATCACTCAGGACATGCTCATGTTTCTACTTGAAGCAAACAGTTGTGTCACAATTAGGGCAGAAATTCAGAGCTGCCTGTCCCGCCCGAGGGTTTCATCCTCGGTGCTTATCTGTCCTCTCTGTAGAGGGGGTGCCATTAAACTGCATTTGTGCACATACCTCTAAGTGCTGTTCTTTATATCTGAGGACACAGGAACAATGTGATGGCTAGTGTTCTAGAAAACAACCATTTTTCCCCCTCTAGTAACCGGCTTAACCTTAGAAAAGTCAACATTTAAAAGAAAAGCGGGCCCTAGCCAGTTTGGCTCAGTAGATAGATAGAGCGTTGGGCTGGGGACTGAAGGGTCCCAGGTTTGATGCCTGATCAGGGCACGTGCCCGAGTTTTGCAGGCTCGATCCCCAGTAGGGGGCGTGCAGGAGGCAGCCAATGAATGATTCTCATCATTGATGTTTCTATATCTCTCCCTCTCCCTTTCTCTCTGAAATCAATAATAAATGTGTTTTAAAAAAGAGGAAGTGTAACAAAACCAAATGGCAGCCCGTGGGCCCTAGTCACGAGTTCAAAGGCCGCTCCACACCCCGGTGCTTCGCCTGCATGCACAGGGCTGGGAAACGCTTCCAGTTTACCTGCTCATCCGTCATCCCTAAGAGGGTGCTCTGGTGCAGGCAAGGGGGCCAGAAACACAGCTTAGCTCTCAAAGGGCTTGCATTACTGCCTGTTACCTTGCGAAATGGCCCTGGAGAGTCAAAGAGGACAGTCCCAGGTGAAAAATGAAGACACTGAGGCCCAGGAAAGGAAATGACCTAAGCAGGATCCAAAGCTGGTAAGTGGCAAAGTCAGGATTTCAACTCTCGCCTTTTAGCTCAACTGATGGGTCTGACCCTATTGAACTAACGGTGGGCAGACTCAGTGATGTGCTGGGCAGAGGCTCGTTCTGGTGTCAGGATGAACTTGACCCAGAGATGCCCAAGCTTACTTCTTTTGGAAGACTACTTTCCTCTGAGGACAGGACAAATGGTAACATAGAAAGACGCAGCCTATCACGAGATGGAAGTGAATGGTAAGGGCATCTTCTGCCTTTAACATCTCTAAGTTTCCATTCCTACTATTGCCCACAGGTCCAAGCTGGAGCAGAAAAACAGATACCTCTGGATTCCTATTGAGGGGAACAGATGAGGTCAAGGGCGGCAGGTCAAAGGGCTTAAGAGGCTGTTCCCCCTAGGCAGGGCGGGCTCCTGCGGCCACTGCGTGCTGATGAATGTAGGTTTTGGAGCCTGCGGTCTTCTTCTTGACACAGCCTGTTCCCAAGAAGTTACGTCAGGCCGGAATCTGACTCAGCCTCCAGGATGCGTGCAGCTCAAACAGTCTGTTCTTTCTGGAAGATCATTTTCTGTGATCTTTTATCAAGTCCACAGCTCTTGACAGCTAACCCAGTCTAATTGGCCTCTGTTCGTGGATGCAGATGGAAACGGCAACAGGGAAGGTAGTGTGTGACAGAAAACACCCTGCGAGACTTCCTCATGGATTTTGAAAGATGAAAGGTTTGTTCATCAGAGAAATTAACGAGGCAGCCCCCCAGTGTCCAACGGGACCTCTGCAAAGACAGGACTGTCTCGTATCTGCGTTGTCTTACAGAGTAACACCAGCTACATGCAGAGCACTTGAAATACAGTGACTTCAACTAAGGAGCTGAATCTTTCCTTTTAAAATATATTTTTATTGATTTCAGAGAGGAAGGGGTCGGGGAGAGAGACAGAGGGAGAGGGAGAGGGAGAGAGAGAGATAGATACTAGGAAAACATCAATGATGAAAAGAATCATTGATTGGCTGCCTCCTGCATGCCTCACACTGGAGATCGAGCCCACAACCTGGCCATATGCCCTGACTGGGATCGAACCGGGACCTCCTGGTTCATAGATTGACGCTCAACCACTGAGCCACACTGGTGGGGCAGGAGCAGAATCTTTAAATTCCCACTTACTTTCAAGTCACGTAAGTTTAAGCAGCCACTGATGGCTAGTGGCTACTGTGTAGGACAATGTCTCTTCCCAGAGATGCTGTGTTTGGCCGTTCTTTCTCCTCCTCCTGAAAAGGGCCATGATGGCAGAGACAGGCGGGGAGGGCTTGTGGGACTCTCTGCAGCCAGTGGGCAAGCTGGGCTGCTCATCTAGATAAAAACATCTAGCTAAGGTCAAGATTTAAGGATGGAATAATCAAGTGCTAGATACACTGTTACCTGTTCAGGAACGTTCCAGAAATTTTAACTGATTCCAGTTGTGAACTTACACGGCTAAGAGGGATGACATAGGTTTCCTGGTGAGAAAGGGGAGTGCTTCGCCCTCTCTAACCAAAGAAATGAGGTGGCATTGCTCTCCCCCCAGGGCAAGAGAGGAGAGAAAACCCTTCCATGCGTGTCCTTCGGGAAACGGGAGAGAAGGGCGACAGGCGACACAGCCCGTGGTTCTTGTTGTGGCGTTCAACTTTCTCACCAACGAAGTTTGCCGGGAAAGGTCAGTCCTCTCCGGTTTATGGAGCTAATCTCCTGACACGCTTCCCTCTGACACGTCATCTCCCGGGGATGTCGGTTTCCCACATTATTGTGAACACCATGGTCCTACGGGAAGACAGCCACTGGGAGCCAAGTCTGACTACAACTCACGTTAAAACGATGTGGTTACACGGCTGTTTTGTCCTTGAGCTCCGATGAAAAGACGTGAGCCGTCTTCGGGGGCAGGGATCTGTTCTGCTGGGCTAACAGTTTGGTGGTAAACACATCTGTTTGTAATCAGCTTTCCTCTGTTATTAATTTCATTTCTTAGATTACAGATGGAGATGGCCACGTGTGCATGCAATTAACTATGAGCAGCTCACTATTCCCGAGAAGTCGTAGGCAGACAATTGTGACGATTGTTATTAAACCTCTGTGTGTGTGTGTGTGTGTGTGTGTGTAAGACCCGTTTCTTTCTTTCTTTCTTCTTTCTTTTTTTTAAAGACCCTCTTCTTAATGTAGACTCTTTGCATTTAGTTGCAAAACCCTGCTAAGGTTTACCACTACACACGCATCTGAGGATCAGAAGTCACTTTGACACAACCAAGCACCCTGCTTCAAAGGTAATTTTCCTGGTCACATCTGGAAGCTGTATGCGGCCCGAGTGGGTATCAGCTCTTATCCTTGCTGCTCCCTGAGGTTTCCATGACATTTTCTAAGAAAACACGCCAACACAAACACCAGATCAGTTACGGTTATTTGTCCTACAAAGTGCATCCTGCTCCTTCAATGAAGCATCTATTTTTAATGTTTCCACTTGACCCTCGTCCCACGGATCAAAGGCTTTGTAAAGAAATCTGGTTCTGATGAAGATGGGAGAAGGTTTCTACCAATTTCCTATATGGAGCCAAAGATCCTCCTGCTTGAACGCTAAGCGATCACAACCGGTGGTGTAACTGGATTGATTACACTGGGCTTTGCAGCAGTAAATGTAGAGCCAAGTATGTCGGTAAACATAACGAAAGGGAGGAAATTGGGGTCAGTGGGTCCTTGCTGAAGAAATAATTTTTATGTAAATGCCTCAATGGATAAAACCATGATTTCGACGCGCTTCCAAGAGAAATATTTGTAGACATAACCTGAATTGCAAAACTGTCATCAAGAAAATGCCATGTCGTGCAACGCAAATACGCGACCATTCCTTTGGGCCGACCCTGTTGGGTCTCTGAAGCCCAAGGCCCCAAGATGTCATTGACTGGGACAAATTCATTAACCCAGCACATCAGGCACAGAAAGAAGCCTTTCTTGGTGAACTTGGGATCCACCAAGTCCTCTCTACGGAGCCAGGCTATGAGGCGTCTGTACGCCCGAGGAGAAGATGCAGAGGCCAGCACTAAGCCACTGGAAGCGCCTAGCGCCCACGTGGGCTGATGAACGGATAACGACTTATTTCTACTTAATCGCCAGAGGACAACTTCATCCCGGAACTTCAGAGCGGAGTTATTTTTGGACGTGCCATGCTAAAATGCACTCCAATCCTCAAGGCTATTTTGTTAGCTGAGAGATGGAGCTATTTTCTCTTATAAAACATGCAGGGAATAATTAGGAGAGGTTCAGCGGAAATTGTGCCTCTCCAGGTAAACAACTGTACACTTCCCGTGGACAGCTGGCAGTGAGATGGTGGCAGAGGGCACAAGCCATCCACAGTGTCAACGGGCTGTGGAAAACGTGCTCACTTTGACTTCTTAGGATCACTCCGTTTCCATTTATTGGGGCCCGAGTGCCCTCCTCCCTCCCGTAGCAGACATTATCAGATACCTAACCCAAATCTATTCCTTGGTTTCCCTCTCAAGAAGAGATCTTTGTTTTTGTTGGACTGACAACATGTCTAGCTAACAGAATACGTAAGTAAACACAGCTCTGGTCAGTCAGATGTAAACAGTCTGTGGCTCACATCTAAAAAGTCCTAACGTCCTGTTACAGGTGCTTCCCTCCCACCCTGCTCCATCTTCCTACCTGGAGGTGGAACAGCCATTTGATGATCAGAGGCAAATTCTCTTCCCTCTTTGGACATGGAGCCTTTTGGCAACTCTCTTAAAAAGGGAGTTGGGTCCTGACCGGTTTGGCTCAGTGGATAGAGCATCAGCCTGTGGACTCAAGGGGCCAGGTTCGATTCCGGTCAAGGGCATGTACCTTGGTTGCGGCCACATCCCCAATGGAGGGTGTGCAGGGGGCAGCTGATCGATGTTTCTCTCTCATCGATGTTTCTGACTCTCTCTCCCTCTCCCTTCCCCTCTGTAAAAAAAACAATAAAATATATTGAGAGTTGGATTTTTTCCCCAGCATGTCAGGAAAACAGGCACCAGAGGCCGTCCATTGAGTCACTGAGCAGTGTTGTGGCTTTTATCCATTTCTTCACGTTCCCACCGAATCACTGCTTCTTTCTCCTGTTGTTTGCTGTTTACGTGACAGAGTGACAAAGCTCACTAAGGGAAACCTGCCCTTTGAAAGCTGGGTGACCCTTCTGCATTGGTCAGGCTTATGAACCTGTGTTCTCGAGGACTCCATTGTGGCCACTGAAGGGAACATGTGACAGCGTGGCTTACTGGGAAGATATCTTGAATTCCTTCCAAAGTCTGTTTTCTTCAATGTTTTGGGCTGTTCCTAAGTAACAACTACCCGCAGCTCAGTCTAACCCCCTCCATTCCTGTATAACCTCACAATGAGATAGGAAAGCAAAGCAAAGATTAAAAAACAATCACAGTTTTCTGGACATTACACAGGTAGCTTCCCTCTGTTTCCTTCTTTCCCTCCCTCCCTCTCAGAGGGTGAAAAGAGGCTATAACAGACTCCTGGAAACATCTGCTCAAGGAGGTTTTGCCTTGAGACAGAGTCGGGGGAAGAGAAGGAACGGATACAACACAGCTGAGCTTTGCCAAACGCTGTGGCCTCAAGAAGTTTGCACAGCTTCGCGATCCCTCCAAGGCCTTCGCTCTGCAGATGAAGATAATGATATGCACTGGAGGGGCATGGCATGCCCTTCTGTTGCATAGACAAAGCAGCCTTAATGGATATTTTAAAACATTTCCCACGGGGAAAATAGGCCATGTGAAAATGCCAGGCATTCAACTGTCACTTCCTCCCAGGGAAAAAAGGAAAAAGAAGAAAGCCAAAAGGCCTCCTTAGATGGAGACGGCGATTGCTCTCGCTCAGAAAAGTCAAATGTTTCTGCCTCCACACTGGGCTTCAGGGTTTCCTCAAATCCACAGCCACGCGGAGCGTTAACCTCTGCCAGAGTCACACCCCAGTTTAGACTAGTTCACACAGATGACTGGAAAGAGGGTCACTGAGGAGAGACTCCAGTTTGTTTCTCTTGGCAACCAGCTCTGGCTTCCATGATGCCACAGATCAGGACGCAGCCTCGGGGGACAGCCATTTCCGGGAAGAACCCATCCTTTTGCCACTTGGCCAAGTTATTTTCCCGATCCTTGCTCCTTCAACTGACTTGGAATACCAGAAAAAACTGTCCTGATGTTTTTTTTTTTAAATCATAATAGGTCCAAAAAATAACCTATTTGTTTTACAAATAAAGTACTTGTAACGTGTATATAGAGAGTCTAGGTCAAGCCTGTCAAACTCAAAGGCTAAAATGGGCCAAATAAATGAGGCATGTGGCCCGTGGGCCGTGAGTTTGACATGCTTGGTCTAGGTAGAGAGCAAAGATTATAAACATAAACATTTAGGGAAGAAAAAATACATGAGAATTCATAAATGAGCAGCTAAATGATGAAGTTTTAAAAAAAATATATTTTTCATTGATTTCAGGGAGGAAGGGAGAGGGAGATATAAAAACATCAATGACGAGAGAGAATTATTGATCAGCTGCGTCCCACACTGAGGATGGAACCCGTAACCTAGGCATGTGCCCTGATTGGGAATCGAACCGTGACCTCCCGGTTCATAGATCAATGTTCAACCACAGAGCCATGCCTATCAACTTAAATGATTATGTTTAACAAGTGCAGCAAGGTCAGAACTCATTCAGTAGTGTACTGAAAGAATAAAGTTACCCTTGACTTAAAAATGAATGTAGCACTTCTGAGCCTACGTGAACAGGTGACCATGTTGGGCCTACTGAACTCTCATGACACGATATGTTTCTGCCACCAAGAGGGCCTTGAAAAATCAGCCCGCTGCCTCTTAGTCTGATAAAATCTCCATGTCAGTTCAAAACAATGCCAGTTTCTCTCCCACGGTAACACAGACGTTCCTACCATACACGATGATCCATCAAGGTGCTTTATTTCCAAAAGTCCTCCATGTTCTTTACAAGGACTTGACAAAGGAAGAGCTATTGGTCATCAGACAGTTCTATGGAATTCTGACCTGATTTCAATATGGATTTTAAGAGATGAGGGTGAGTGGCATGCCCGTCTGTGACCACAGTCGGGAAGTTGCCCACCGGTTTCTTCCATCTCTGGATCCCCAGGTTTTAGGAGCTGGAGGCAGAGCTGCCTCTGATGATGGGGTGCCCAGCCAGTTCATGCATAATTCACCCAAATGGATGGAACAGGCCGATTAGGGATACACGTCGGCCTGTTTCTCTTGGTTCATCATCAGATTTGCTCTCTGATCTCAGTGGCTCTGGGATGCTCCCTCTTTGAGACCCAGGAAGCTGGTGTAAGTCAGATAACGACAGAAGACATCTGGTGGCAGATGGAGTAGGGTCCTTCTGAAGAACAAAGCGTGGCTTTAAAACCCGATGATAGGCCAGGAGAGGGAAAAAAAATCCCAAACTAGATTACAAAGATGAAGAAAAACAGCCCACACCTGGTAGGCTGGAAGACATGAAACAGCCCAGATATTCCACATTTAAAACCCGGCCCGTCACCCTGTCCCTATCGGGCCCTGGGCTGACACAGCGCCTGAGTACCTGCCCCCTTTCATCTGGGGCTCCTCACACGTGTCATTCGGAAGAGACTGAGAACGGACAGGCCGCGCTGCCTGCTGTCTCGCTTTTCCAGAGCCTGTTGTTTATAAATATTCCGTGTCGGTCAGCATTATAAATGAGGAACTTAATTTTGTTCCTTTTTTAAAAAAAATATTGTGTGCTGTTCAGGCCTGTGTCCTGAACCTCGTCCTCCCCTGCAGCCACGGGAAAGCTAGAGCTCCTGCTCCCATCAGGAAGCGGACCAGCCCCATCTTTAGACTTCTGGGAGCTCCCCAGGCTCCCAAGGGCTTCTCCTGGCCCCAGGCCCCTCCTGCCCCCTCACTGCCTAACCTTCCAGCCACGCTGCTCTTCTCCCAGTTGGATTCTTCTGGAATATAAGCTTACGACATCTACCACAATTGTTCACTAATTAATTAATTGTGTGATCAAGGCTCACAGCAAATCTGTCTCATTAAAGCGTAGACTCCACCCAGTGGTTTTTACCATCTTCAGTAGCTGGGGACAGATGTGCCTACGCATGTAATAGCTCCAAGCCTGGTCTTTGCATAAGTCACCAGGTGGATGGAATCGGCCATCAGGCCTTATTCACCTGTGTCCCCCAGTGCCTAGCACAGTGCCTACTCAGAATCATCTGAAAAATGAACTGAAGAAATAAACGAGTAAATCGATCTCCATGCTATAAGGGCTCGTCATTATTGTACCTCGTTTTACATTTAAAGGATTTGCTGAAAGATCCTCAGCAACCTGGTGTTGAGGCAGAATTAGAATCCAAGTCTGATGGTTGAATGTACAATGCTTTTTCTGTCATCATGACTAGGGTGGAGGTGACCGGGACAAAGACTCACACAGATACCTAAATGTGCTAAATGAATCCCACATACTATGGACTGTCTGCATTCTACAGAACTAAAATTCCTGGACAATTACCAAGTAATGGTTTGCTAGGGGCCAGCCAGACTTTCTGATTGACTGTGAATTAGAGAAAGATACGTCTATTTTTCTTGCCAACTGAAACCAGGATCCAGAGCAGTGACGGATGGCCCGTTACCTAAAACCTCGCTCAGCAGAATGGCTGGGCAAAGTGCTGAGCACTTTTCTTAGTTTTGGGTATATAAGTAAAACACTCAAGATTCAAACGCAAGCAGCTTACAGGGACCCTGGAGCTCCAGCCTCTGGCCCGATGTGCAGGCAGGAAAGGGATGTTACGTAAACCCCAGATGGGCACAGGGTCATGACTCCTGGCGGAGGGCTCTTCTTCTCACTGCACTGTGATGCTGGTTTTGGTAATTACAGTTTGTGGGTTTACTTTAAACTGGAGGCAGTTCTACCAAAGCTTTGCTTCATCCCCTAGAGCAGGGGTGGGGAATGTCTGGCCCTCGGGCCGTATAAGGCCTGAGAAATTATTTGGTCTGGCCCTGCCAAGGCATTAGGAGTGATTTAATTAAACGTCTGACCAAATATAGCAGGTTAATTTTTAAGTTGATAATTTTCAATGGCCCGCAAATGATGTTATCAATATCCAAATGGCCCTTGAGCTTCCCCTCCCCTGTTAGAGCATACGCAGGCCTGGAAGGACCAATGGCTACTTCAGGAAATGATCAAAATGGAGATGCAAATCACTTATTTCCTTTCAAGTGGGGAGCACAGACAGTTCTCTAACTTATCAAAGGGTGTCGTAACAATCATTTGCAAGGCTGTTGTTCTAGAGCAGGACATTTTTACCCCAGGGCTACCAATGTAGGTCACTTCCCAGATCAGACCCTCAATCCCAAAGTGCTGTCTTCAGAGCCCTGAGAATATAACCCCACCAGAGCACAGAATGCTGGCTACTCATCCCAACATCTATTCCCGCTCTCCTGCCTGGCAGAATCCCCGTCTTCACCTGGCACACTGAGATTGGCAGCAAAAACATTTCCCTAGCAGCTAAGTGTGGCCTTGTGACAAGTGAGATAAAAGGGGAAGTGTCATGTGGATTTCCCGAAAGGCTGCTTGAGGCAGGTCCTTCGGCTGGGAGACGTGCCCTTTAGCTCACCTGTGGCCTGCGGCATAAACACGAGGGCTGGAGCTTTCGCAGCCACTTTGGAGCAATGGGGACTTGTGCATGGGAGCCAGGAGCTCAGAAGATGCAGTAGAGACAGAGCCTGGCTCCTGACGACATGGCGCTGCTTCATAAGCCCTGGCCTCCTTCTCTCTGTGCGCTCTTCCCACGAGAGAGAAACAAAGGCTCTTATTTTGTCTGCTGTTATTTGGGGCTTTTCTATTGCATACAGCTGCATGCAATTCTTAACAGATATGCCTGTGAATAACAATGTCTTCATGGAAAATTGGGATGTCTGCAATAGCTCTACCCCTTAAACCCTCTCTGGCAGGATGACAAAACGGAGCATGCACACCCCTCCAAAACAGCCAGAAAAACACACAATAGCGGGAATGGACATTCGTGGACTGCGAGAGCAGACATTTCTGTCGTCTTAAACCAGTGGTCGGCAAACTGAGGCTCGTGAGCCATATGCGGCTCTTTGGCCCCTTGAGTGTGGCTCTTCCACAAAATACCACGGCCTGGGAGAGTCTGTTTTGAAGAAGTGGCGTTAGAAGAAGTTTAAGTTTAAAAAATTTGGCTCTCAAAAGAAATGTCAATCGTTGAACTGTTGGTATTTGGCTCTGTTGACTAATGAGTTTGCCGACCACTGGCTTAAACCTACCCGTTTGTGGTGATTTGCTGCAGCATCCCTAGGAAACTAACAGCCTGGGAACAGATTTAGAGCAGTGGTTCTCAACCTTTCTAAAGCCGCGACCCTTTAATACAGCTCCTCATGTTGTGCTGACCCCCAACCATAAAATTATTTTCGTTGCTACTTTATAACTGTAATTTCGCTACTGTTATGAATCGTAATGTAAATATCTGTGTTTTCTGATGGTCTTGGGCGACCCTGCGAGCGGTTCTCAACCTGTGGGTCGCCACCCACGGGTTGAGAACCGCTGCTGTAGAGCCTAAGACCATCGGAAAACACAGATATTTACATGACGATTCATTAACAGTAGCAAAATTATAGTTATGAAGTAGCAACAAAAATAATTTTATGGTTGGGGGTCAGCACAACATGAGGAACTGTATTAAAGGGTCGCGGCTTTAGAAAGGTTGAGAACCAGATTTAGAGCATCAAAGAGCACGGGCGATTGAAAGTGTTTATAATCCTGAGATCCAGTTCTGTGTATCTGGAAACTCTCTCTTTTGCAGATTGCTATGCCTCTGACCTCTAGTGTCTGTTCCTTCCAACCCCTGCTGGGCTGGCCTTGACTCCACCCTCAGGAGCCCGCACCTGGCTGAGGGCTCTAATTAACGGTCAATGCTCTCCTTACCTTGTGATGGTGTGCTGGTTATGGAGGTGAGAAAAGTCAGACACACCAATAAGCAGCTGCTAATTAGATTTTGGGATAAGACTGGATCTTATCCTGGAAAGATAAGCAGTCCTTGTACACAATGACAACTTGTGTAAAAGTGCCTAATTTTAAATGCACTGCCCTATTCTTCTGAAATTAACACAATTCAGTTCAGAATACTTATGTTCAGAATAGCAAATGAATGAGCATGGCTTTATACATACCCCATAGTTTTACAGGCCTGTGGTGGATAAAGTCAATTAGGATCATTTAAAGACAGAAACGATAATTTCCTTCAACTGCCTGCAAGAAAAAGAGGTTTTCTTCCCCTGGAAAATTTCACAGTGCCACAAATGAAATACTTGTCTCTTTGGGTTCCATACAACTTAGCTAAAGAAAAGAAAACCACAAAAAACAAACTCCACCAGAATCTGTCAAATATTCTCCACCGCACATGGTTTTCAAATTTATTATGTGTTTGAACGTCAGAGATACAAAAAAGTCCTCACTGTAACACAGTTCATCGCCACTAACTCAGTATTCCCCTGAGCACTGAGTATTCTATATGTGTGCTATATTTCATACATTTATATTATCAATGTCAGACTTCCCCAACTAGCAGAATGATCCCTGAAACTAGGTTACATGGTCTTATAAGTCCATCAAAGCGTTCTAATGTCTCTGTGGCGTGTAAAATACTTGCTATTCTTCCTTTCATTTTCCTACTCACATGGTGAGACATGCATAATGCAAAATAAGTACTTTTACAACTCCACAGTGAAAAGATAAATAACCCAATTACAAAACGGGTCAAGGATTCGAATAGAAGTCTCTCCAAAAGAGACACATAATGACCAATGAATGCATGAAAGGAGACTCAATTCAACATCATTAACCATCAGCGACATGAAAACCAAAGAAACCACAATGAGGCACTGCTTCACACCCATTAGGATGATAAGAATCAACAAGATCCCCAATTCTAAGTATCGGCAAGGACATGGAGAAATCGGAACCCCTATCCATTGCTGATGGGACTATAAAACGGTGCAGCCACTTTGGAAAACTGCTTGGCAGTGCCTCAACATGCTGAACACAAAGCTACCATGTGACCCAGCCACGTATATAACCAAGAAAGCTGAAAACATGTGTCCCCACCAAACCTGTACAGTCATGTTCATAGCAGCAGTATTCACAGAGAGTGGACATACTCGATATCCATCAACCGATGAATAGATTTTTGAAATGTGATGCACCATACAATGGAATATTATTTGGCCACAAAATAGGAATGAAGTACATACATGCTACGACATGGATGAATCTTGAAAACATTATACTAAGTGGAAGAAGCCAGTCACAAGAGACCACTTATTCTATTATTCCATTTATCTGACTTGGCCAGAACAGCAAGTCTAGAGACAGAAAGTAGATTCGTTGATGCCAGGGGCTGGAAGAACAGAGAAATAGGGAGTGACTGCTAATGAGTATGGCATTTCTTTTAGGGGTGCTAAAATATTCTGGAATTAAATTATGGTTTTATTTGCACAAATCTATGAATATACTACCAAAAATTACTGAACTATATACATTAAGTGGCTGAAATTTATATTACATCTATTGCATGTTAATAAAACCAAAAAAACAATAAATATGGAAAACTGTATTTTTTTAAAAGAAATATTTACACACAAAAAAATAAAGCAATGCAATACCTATTTTCCACAATTAAAAAACAAATGCTTGCCAAACCACAGTAAACACCACGGTAGCTCCTGTGACAATTCTCTTCAACTTCGATTAGGTGGGGGTGTCTCTTTATCCCTTCTCCTTCTCTCTCCGCCCCTTCACCTCTTGGAGCTTCTGGTCAAATCATTCAGACAATGTGACATAGTTTGAACTGGCCAGGCCAGCTGCTTAACTAAACCAGTAAGATCCATTTGTATGACAGGCAATTCAACTGTGTATTTTGTTGACTAGCTCTGGAAGGTTAAGCCAGATTGACGGAACTGACCAAAAGGCAGTCACAAACCTGTCATCTTAATTCTCCAGTGTGTAGCTGGGTCTCTCCCATTTCTGCTTTGGATTTGGCTGTTCGGCTCACCAGATCCTGCTTAAATATATCTATCTATATCTATATCTATATCTATATCTATATCTATATCTATATCTATATCTATATCTATATCTATCTCTATCTCTATCTCTATATATCTATATCTATCTCTATACCTATATCTATGTATATCTATATAATCTATTTCCACCTTTGATTCCAAAATGATTCCAATTTTCTGACCATGTCTTGTTCAGAAGAAACCATCTATGTCTTTAGAGGCAGTCACATTTAAAAGCCATTTTTCTCAGCTTTCCAACTACTATACTAAGAGCCTTTTTTTTTGCTCTGAGATCACAAAATCCTTAGCTACCCAAATTCATAATTAATCTTTTCCTTTTTAAACATTGCTTTTAACTTATTTTACTTGGAGGGTATGTACAATCAAAATGACAGTGTCCACTGAATCCTATATAATAAAAGCATAGTACGCAAATTGTCCCCTTGACTGGGAGTTCGTCGGGGAGTTTGACCAGAGGGCAGGGCTGGCTGGGAGAAGGGAGAGAGGCCCCGGCCGGCAGCAGGCAGGCGCGAGGGACCCTCCTGGTGCATGGATTTCGTGCACTGTGCCTCTACTTAAATATAAATCCAGATGTGAGACCTGCTTGACCTTGTGGGCACCCAAACAACCCTGTGCTTTACGATCAGGCTTCAGGTCCCCGAGATCAACTGGGCTGCATGTGAGCAGCTAGCAGGTGGTGGAGCCTAGAAATAGCTGCTGGAGCTCTGAGCACATCCACTTAGGAAGTATCCTGGGGTGGCCAAGGAACCAGATGTTGCTAAAAAAAAAAATACAATAAAAATGACGTGCACAGTTTGCCATATGTTCCTCGGGATAAATACCAACACACACGGGAGGGGCAAAGACATGGTATGTTTTCTAAACTGGACCTCAACAATAACTCTTCTTAAAAATTAGGTCAGGTGTGTTTATCTTTAAATAAACAAGACTCAGATTTTTGTTTTCATGTTTTTAACAGAGGAATCGGAATAGGCAGTCCATGCCTCCCTCCCCAAAAGGGATACACTTTTAAGGGTAATTCATAGCTTGGTTGCAACAAAGTCTGCACTTAACTGATTACATGTCTGAATTTTTCCACTGAACTATGTGAAATGGAAAAGCGACAGAAACATTTAACCCTAGAGTGTTTTTGCAGAAGTAGAATTAATCCATGTGTCTTAAGCACATGTTCTCATTAAGGTAATACTGCCTAATTATTATTTTAATTTGAAAGCCAGTCAAGTAAGTCTGCATCTTTTAAGTTTTAGTGACTGAAATAATCTGCATGGAACAGATATTCTAGGGAACATAACCCTTAGAAATATACTATTTATAAAAATGCTTTAAAATGTAAAAGTAACTGCATTATAAAATAAAATGAAGAAAACATTTTCAGAGTCCCATAACTTGGTCACCGGCACCTTTACCTAGCCAATCATTCATTCTTTCATTTACTCATTTTAACTAGTCATTCATTCATTCTTTGTTAACTCTATTCTTTCTGTTGTGAGATCTCTTTTTGAAAACTTTCACCCATTTATCTGCTGGAGTCCTTTATAAATGTGCATGAGCTTTATAAACTTCCACTGGACTTCTTTAATTCTATAGTTTCCTGGCTTTTCTTTGGTTTAACTTTACTATATTTAACCCCTTAATCTCTCTTAGGTTTATTTGCATGCATGGTATGAAATAAGCATCAAATGAATTATTCTCCTAAATTACTGATAAGTTTATTCCAAATAATTATTGAGTAACCTTTCACTTCCCATTAATAAGTAGCAGTTTAGATTTAAAGAACAATTAAATTTAGCAGTATTTTTTTCCAACTAAGGGAAGGACACGCTTGGAAAAATGTGGGTGGCACAGAAAGATGAGACCAGAACCTCATTAATTTATGTTACAAACTGATGACTGTGCTGATATATTATGTATGTATGTATGTATGTGTGAATGCAAACATAGGCACATACATAACAGACATGTAAGATACACATGTTTGTGGCTGTGTGTATATATGCATGCATATACACTGAGTGGCCAGATTATTATGATTTCTGAACACATAATAATCTGGCCACTCAGTGTATATCCTATATAATAAAAGGCTAATGTGCAAATTGTCCCCTCGACCAGGAGTTTGACCAGCAGGCAGGCCGGCCAACTGCCCATGTCCCCTCCCCCCGGCCAGGCTGGCCGGACCCCACCCATGCGTGAATTCACACACACACACACACACACACACACACACACACACACACACACTGAGTGGCCAGATGAATGTATGAATGCCTACTATGTGTCAGGTATAGTTATAAATGGGAAAAAAAGCCCAACAAGAACCTTGGTCTTGCCCGGCCTGCGTGGCTCAGTGATTTAGCATTGACCTACGAACCAGAAGGTCACAGTTTGATTTCTGGTCAGGGCTTGATCCTCAGTGTGGGGGGTGCAGGAGGCAGCCAATCAATGATTCTCTCTCACTGATGCTTTTCTCTCTCTACCTGTTTCCCTTCCTCTCTGAAATCATATATATATATATATATATATATATATATATATATATATATATATATATATATATATAAATAAAGAACCCTGGTTTCATCAAACATTCATCCCAGTGGTGGCCTCTCCACCCACTTTGGCAAGCATGACTTGTGTGGAAAGCCAAGGAGGGTCAGAAGACCCAAGGCGGCCGTGAAGGGTCCTGGACAGAGTGGGGCAGCTTTCCTGACTCCGCCACTTCTCCACGTCCTTCCCACGGGCATTACGAGTCCTGTCACACCTCTGTGCAGCCGTTTTGCTCTCTGAAGCTGCAGGTGTCCTCACACTGGCTCCAGGACCTTGGCCTCCCCCAGGACCTAGCACAGTGCTGGGCGTCTGTTGAGTGAGTGAGTCCCCGAACCCTGCTGAGGGATTCTCTCTTCAACTGCAATCTCACTGCCTTGCACACCATCCAGGAAAGCCCCCTCTTTGCTCAAATGGCCTCTGGGGACATGGTGCTCAGCTAAGGACTGTCTCAGAGAAGCCCGGCGCCGGAAAACTCAGTGCGCTTGGGGGTGACCGAGGGCTGGTGGCAGGGGCTCTGGTGCCGCATCCACAAAGGGGCTGTTCCACAGGATTGACTCCCGGTGAGGCAGTGAGACCCTGAAACAGGGAGTGGATTTGTGAGGGCTTATAGTGGGGAAGGAAGGTCTCAGGCGCGAGAGCCCCATTCCCCCACCGTGTCTGCTCAGAGTACCTGGGACAGCCTTGATGTTGCAAAGACTGAGTGTAAAGGGGGTTGTGGCAGCGGCTGCTCTGCATGACTCATTGCTCAGGCCCCTCACTGCCCTGAGCTTTAGAATCACGGGTCCTGTCCAGTCAGTGGCTCCCTCTTGCCAGAAAGAATTTATTTATTTATTTATTAAATATATTTTTATTGATTTCAGAGAGTAAGGGAGAGGGAGACAGAGATAGAAACATCAATGATGAGAGAGAATCATGGATCGGCTGCCTCCTGCATGCCCCCCACTGGGGATTGAGCCCGCAAGCCAGGCATGTGCCCTTGACCAGAATCGAACTTTAGTCCACAGGCTGGTGCTCTATCCACTGAGCCAAATCGGAGAGGGCAGGATCTCTTTAAAAGGGCACATGAAACAGGCCATCTGAGGGGAGTCCTCAGCGCCCTTGGGAAGGTGCAGGTGAGTGAAAAGGGAACATGGGAGTGACTGTGATCACTGGCATTGCTCCTGGGATGCCTCCTTCCCACCATCAAACACTCACGGAGGAACAAGTACCCAGAGTGAAACAGAAGCTCACAAACTATGCTCCGAAAGCACTGGGCAGACCAGGTTTCCACAGTGCATGTCAACGCTGTACCGCTCCTGAGGGCTGGGGAGGAGGCAGAGATGTTTACCAATCCCTTTAAAAAATAAGTATGGAAACTGAGATACAATTCATGCACCACACACAATGCAGTGGTTTTTAGTACAGAGCCCTGCAACCGTTACCACAACCAATGTTAGAACATTTTTATCACAAAGAACCCCAAACTCAGTAGCAGTTACTCCCCATTCCCATTCAATCTCCCCCCCTCCAGCCCCCCCAAGCCCTAGGCATCCATGACTTCCTTTCTGTCTCCACATTTGTCTATTCTGGACATTTCACATAAATGGAATCATAAAACATGTGACCATTTGTGTCTGGCTCCTTTTACTTAGCATGATGTCATCAAGGTTTATCCATGTTGGAATATGTATCAGTATTTCATTCCTTTTTATTGCCCAATAATATTCCATTGTATGACTATAATCACATTTATTTATCCACTACCTACATTTACTAAGAAAACGTTATCTGAGGATATAGATAAGTGTTTAAAATGTTTACAGAGATTCCCTTTCAAATATGGTAAAAATAAAAAATATATATATATATATGGACTAATTCTTGGTGACAAGCAAAGATCATGTGAGCTTCCCATTTTAGGGTCTGGGAATCGAGTTCTCGGGAGCCCAGCCCACTCGAGTGTGCATGTCCCATCAGCAGAGCCGTGTGGCCACGACAGAGACCATGCAGCGTGCAGAGCCGAAATAATTTACTACCTGGCCCTTTGCAGGAAATCACTGCTGGCCGCTGATCTAGAAAACTTATTTAGAGGAATCACTCTTTTTCTGGTGATAAAAAATAAGGCATTAATGTACTAATAGAACAATTTACCAATAACACAGTCACTATAATTACTGAATTCTATAAATTCGAAAGGGTGGCTTGGTGCCAAATGTGTCTGATTTCAGATGGATAATCTTCTTCTAATGAGGCTGACTTCCCACTCATCTTATTTCTATTATTTCTAGGCTATAGGAAAAAGATAAACATAGAAAAGAGATAAATTGAGGACTCTGGGGAGAAAAAAAATCTTTCACCTTAAATATATAGCCTCCTGCACACTGTACAATTCCATCGGTATAAAGTCCAAGCACAGACAAAACGAATGCAGGCAGTGGGACGCTAGGACAGTGGTGACCTGCCTGGGGAGGGCAGGGAACAGACGGGACAAGAGGGGGCACAGGGGTGCTGTCATGTTCTGGTTTTGGATCTGGGTGCAGATCACATGGGTGTGTTCAGGTGGCGAAAACGCACCTCGCTGCAGGCTAATGACACTGCAATTTTTATGACATATGTATGTCTCAGTTGTCCCGGGCTGGGTAGCTCAGCTGGTTAGAGTGCCTGTATGCCAAGGTTATGGCTTTCATCCCCGGTCAAGAATGAACCAATGAATGCACAAATAAGTGGAGCTACAAATTGATGTTTTCTCACTCTCCCTCCCTCCAAAAAAAGAAAAATCAATCAATAAAAAAAAAGTATTGCTTTTGTTTTTTTAATCCTCACCTGAGGATATTTTTCATTAATTTTTAGAGAGAATGGAAGGGAAGAGGGAGGGAAAAGGGAGGAGGGGCAGAGGGAAGAGGGAGGAGAGAGAAACATGGATACAAGAGAGACATCAATTGGTTGCCTCCTGCATGTGCCCCAGGGCCAAGATCAAACCTGCAACCAAGGTACATGATCTTGACCAGGAATCAAACCTGTGACCCTTCGGTCAGAGGGCCAACACTCCAACCACTGAACCAAACCAGCTACGGCAGTGGTTGGCAAATCGCAGCTCGAGAGCCACATGCGGCTCGCAAGCCGCAGTTTGCTGCTCTGTTGACTAATGAGTTTGTCGACCACTGGACTAGACTAAATGTTACCACGTAGTTGGAAGCTGTGAGGACTAGGCAATTGTGGCATATTGTGTGCAAAGAGGTAAAAGGGTAGTATATGACAGTGGTCAGCAAACTCATTAGTCAACAGAGCCATGGTTTGCTGACCACCGGGCTAGGGCAAAAAAAAAGTGTGTTTGAATGTCTATAAACGTTTATGTAAAAAAAATAGGTGGCCTCTCTTTCACTTGCCCCTGTGGCTGCTAAAGAGCTTAGTGTTTGTCCTCAGGTCTGAGCGGCTGAGATGAATGGAACTGGAGGTCGGAGCCCAAACACTGCTCTGTGGCCTCACGCTGGACGCCAGGGGTGCCAACTCCCAGGGGAGAGCCCAGAGGGTCAGCCTGTTCCCATCCCCAGCCCCCCACCGCCGGATCCTGCTGGCTTCAGAGCCCCTGGAGTCCCGGGTTTTGGAGATCCAAGCAGGAAGGCAGCCACACCAGCAGGCAGCGGGCTGACTGCAGTCAAGGAACCTTTTGACTCCTGAAGAATGCGAAGCTGGAGGCGTGAGCCGGAGCCTCGTGGTGGCAGGAAACGGAAAGTTCAGCTTTCACAGCAGACCTCTGGTACCCCACAAAGAATTTATTTTCCTCAGGGTTAAGGTTAGAGAAACAACTGTTGATGACACGTGCTACAAACAGGAAGGCAGCCTTCATCCCGGGGTACGGGGACCACTGAAACAGGGTCTTGTCGCAGGGGTGAAGGGGATTCCTGCTGAAGGCTGGCCAGGCGATCAGACATCGCCTGGAGGTCGGAGGAGGGTGAGGACCCCCATCAGATTCAGAGGGTGCTCAGATATGGAGGAATTGGGGGCAGGGTGGGGGGCAGGGTTCTGGCTGAGCTGACTTAGCAGGAACCTGGCTAAAACCGGACAATGTGGAGACAGACCCAGAGGCCCACAGGTCAGGGGCTGGGTGCGAGGATAGTTTGGAGAACGACTACAGTTTGGTCAAGGAGGAACCCTCTTGTCAAAGCCACAGGTAGATACATGTGAAGGGCACATCCGAGTTTTAAGATGACATTGAAAATTCAAATTACTCAGGAAACCATCTGCCTTCGTAGCTCTGTAAATGTGTTTCCCTGTATTTTTCAAACCTGTTGAATGTCCGCTGTGCATGGGGGCCCTGAGAGATGATGGACTCACCAAGAGGACACCCCCCCCCACCACCGATGTTGGAGAGCCCAATGCAGTGGAGGAGGGCGGGCCAGTGACACCTGCTCCGGGCCTTGAGGGACCAGGAGGGAACCGGTTTTCACCAACACTGGGCACAGGAACCACTGCCCCGGATGTAGAGGCGAGGCCTGACTCAGGATAGAAGATGAAAAAGGCTGGAACTTGGTGACCCTGGACTGGCTACTTCTCCAGAACGCCCAGGGAATCGCTCTCACTTAGTTTTTTCTTTCTTTATGCCCCACTCGGAGGAAGAAACAGGCTGCACAGACCAGGCCAGCCCCCGGTACTGCTCGTGGCCTCACAGACGGACCGTTTCCCTGGCCCAGAAGGGGCGCTTCGTGGACTGCCTTTGTTTTAAAAGGGGGAGAAAACACAGACACAGACGCCTCTGACGAATTCCTCTCCCACTTCATCCTTCTCCAAGGACTTGAAACCCCACCGAATGGAAGGATTTCCGAGACCGATCCCCATGGACAAGATAGATGGCAGCCCTGCCCAGCCTGCGGGGCCCTCCCTGCCACAGGGGGGCAGTCTCACAGGTGTGCTGACCTGGGGGAGCCCTGACTCTGGGGCAAGATGAAGGGCAAGTATCTAAGCAGACAGTGAGTGTGGGATTGTTTCTTTTCATTGTGTTTTCTTTAAAAAAAAAAAAAAAATTAGTCTCTTCCTTCCTCACAGATAAAAAAACACACACCAGTTTCTGGATCTGGCATTTCGAAGGCAGCTGGGGGAGTGGATGGAGAGAGGTTAAAGAAAGAACTGATGGGGGTGGAGGAGGCATCCACAGGAACCCCGGAACCCCGCTCAGGGCTGGCCTGCACCCCAGGGCAGGTGTGCAGGCTGAGCTGGCAGCTGGGGGAGGGGGGGGAGGGAGGGGAGAGTGCCGAGGATCGAAAGTGAAGTGCCCAGGATGGAAAACAGTGACGCAAGGGGCATCAGGGGACAGGCGGGGAGCAGCCCCCTCCCTTCCCATCACCCCCACCCCCTCCCCCAGCCATTTTCTACTCTAAGGATACTATGATAGGGGACTTCTGGGTAAGATGCTATTGTAAGTTCATGCTCTGGACCCCTCCTTCAGCACCAAATACATGGACATATACACAGAAATACTAAAAAAGAGGACATCTGAATTGAGTCCACTTCCACACACAATGCACAGCCCCATGGGCTAGAGGGGGAGCAGAAACCCCGCTGTAGTTAGGGCCGCAGCTGCAGGCCTACTGCGCACCAGGTCTGAAGCAGGCGAGGGGGCGGGCAGTTTCGGCTCCTGCAGCAAGAGAGGCTAACCATGGCTGAGCAAGGGAGGGGGTGCAAGGAGGCTGTGGCTGACCGCCTCCCCCATCACCAGAGGAACCCTTGCCCAAGCCACAGGACACATCCTGGCAGGTCCTGGACCTCAGGGACTCCATCCGCCTTCATTCTAGCCTGGAAAGGGGACTTGTACTTCCCTGGCCCAAACCAGGAGTGGAACTCAGAAGCAGACATGGAGCAAGGAATGTGAACATCCCTGTCTCGAGAACCCTGGTGGCAACTTGCCCACCCCCTGCCCCCCAACCAAGTGTTTGTTTCATCAGCTTTGAATCCTGACTAAAGGCTGTCCAGATACAAAGTGCATTGCTACTTTCCACCGAGAAACAACGTAGGGGCTGGAGAAGGGAGAAATGGGAGCTGGAGCCCAGTGACCCACCACAACCCCTTTGTGTGGGAGAATGCCGGGAGGGCTCCTCACTCAGGAGACAGGAGGGCAGGGTGCTCCCCTGCGTGGGTGCCCCACTGAAGTCTGAGTCTGCTCGTTTCTATGTGACGCTCTGAGCAAGCACATTCAATGGAATTTCGAGCCCGGTGAAGTTGTACATGGACATCAAATTTCTCTTGTTTTGTGAATAGCAGAAATGAAATGCCAGCATGAAAAAAAGTCCTCAGGCCCCTTGCAAAAATCAATAGGAAGCAAATTACATGCCCAAGTAAAGATCCACAGGCTCTGGGGCGTCAAAAGGCATTTATTGCAAATTACAGGCTGGTCTGGAATTATTCAAGCTCTCCTTTCATCTTAGTGGTACATCTGTGGTGGGGGCTTAAGTTTCTCTGATGCTTTAAATTCATTCCAGGAGGTCAGCAGCCAAGCTTCCTCACGCTGTCAATCACCATAGAAATTGGTAACTACAACTGAGAAGTTTCTTTTAGTGTGTCTTCCTATGCGCAACACAGACGCAACGACAGTGCACACACCTGGGCATCCTTCAGCTCACGGCTGCGTTGTTGAGTGTCTGTGCTGTGACATCGTTGTCTTAGCCACCATTTGGAGCCACTATAATTTATTTTGCCTTCCCTCCAGTTATTGGATGACTAGGTGTTTCTAATTTTAGGTACTAGTGTTAACACTGACACCTATTATCCAGACGCTGCCCGTGAGCGTTACTTCATTTAATACTCACAACAATGCATAAGGTGCCATATATGAACCCTGTTTACAGCGTGTTTTCCATGCACCTATTAAAGTTTTATTTTAATCCTCATAAAAACACTCAGGAGGCAGAGATTACTGTCATCCTTATTTACCGATAGGGAAACTGAGGCTCAGAGGTTGAGTGAGTTGCCCAAGGCACACGGCTGGTCGAGAGCCATTTGAATTAAAGTCCAACTGAGGCATGGCCCATGCATGGACTGGGAGGTTAGTACAAGGCGGGGGCAAACGTAGGTTTACAGCCGCTCGTATGGAAAATATAAAATGAATAAATAATAACACAAGAATAAACTCTGTGTTCTGCATACGCACAACGTAAACCTACTTTTGCCCCACCCTGTAATACCATGGCTCCCCTGGGTTGAGCCTTTTACGATTTTTCTAACAACGTAGCTTTCAAAATATGGATTCTTTCTTCAGGTAAATGAACACAGAAGGGAAATCATCACTAGGTCAAGGTTATAACTAGTAAAGCTTATCGATACATACTTGCCAAATTCATTTCCAAAAAGACCGCATAACTTGCAGGTCGCGGACGAGATAGGCGATTGCCATTTTCATTTCAACGCCCTTGCCAAGCCTGGGTGTTGTGATCGCCTTCATTAATAAGAAGGATCTTGTCTCTCATTGTTTTATTACCTTTGAGTCCATTTTTTCTAGACGTGTCTTTACTAGTGGCATTTCATCTGTGGAGAAGGTGGGATATTTTTATGAGCTAGTGGGCAGATACGGCCCTTCCAAATGAGATATACATGACACTTAGGAGGCTAGATATAGCTCACGAAAAACAACGGCGGAGCATGAAGTCAAAGAATGGTGTTATGTTCTATTATAAATGCTTGTCAACATTTTACTAACAATCTAGAGCTGTCAGCAATCTACAGTTATTGTTATTTCTAACAATCTACAGTTCTCTCATTGGTTCGACCCCTGAATCAAGTGTTTCTATATAAACTGTCATGGGGGGGCCCTCAGGAAAAAGTTCCTCTATAGACAAAATTCAGCTCTTCCACCACATGAAAACAAAGGCGCACTTTTTAAAGCTCCCAGAACAGCCGTTCTCAGAATCTTTTCAAAACTGCTGGTGGTGGGTGGTGTCACACAGTGAGTCTGAGGCAAGGTTTCCCTAATGCCTCTCCTACTGAATTACTGGTGTTGCATTTTTAAAAACTGAAAATGACTGAAAAGGGGACAGATATGCATCCCTCATACATGAGCAAACACTAGTACAAAACAAAACTTGTCTAACATATCTATATATGTAAAAGCCTAATATGCAAAGTGTCCCCTCGGGAGTTTGACCGACCGGGAGCACGATCGCTCCCTATGATGTGTGCTGACCACCAGGGGCGGCGTGGAATGAAAGAAGTTCCCAGCGGTGGCCGGCAGCTGCTAGGGACCCTACCTGTGCACAAATTTCATGTACTGGGACTCTAGTCTTTAAATATGTTCATTAAAAAAGTCTCATAGGAAAGTTTCAGTGGTTAAGAGGTTAAATGTAGGTTACCTGGACAATTTGATTAATTGAAACATTCCTGGAGAGATGACTCATGTTGGGCATTTTCTTAGAGTAGCTGTTGATATTTTTCACAGCCTCACACAGCACAGTATTCATTCTGAAAAGTGTGTAAACTCAACCGATGGGTAACTGACCAATATCTAGAGGGATTAGGGATTAGACTCCTTTTGTCTAGGCTCACAGCATCTCAGACGCCTAGTCACTGAATTCCGTCTCCACCAGTTTGCTGAACAGATAGCACCCCGATTAATGGAACGACACGTGGGGACAGAGTTCCAACACAATGCCATCACACGTATGGCATGTCCCCTCCACCACAGCATGGAGAAATGGTCACACAGCTGTCCACTGTGTCCATCAGGCCTTTCAAATCTCAGCAAATACACCTCCCCTCCCCACCCCTGCTACCAACACAGCGACCTTCCTTCTATCTGCCCTATAAACTGAGGTTCAGTGGAAGGTTTTCTTTGAAGAAATATACATCCAAAACAAAAGTTTTAAAACCACTGGCCTAGACCCATAGTCTATTTTCTGAGGATAACAATTTCCAAGGAATTCACTTAGAAAGGTTGTACAATTAAAGTAAATTAAAACATGGGTTTTGTATTTTGTTTGTTTGATTTTTTTTTTTCTCTCCTCAGATATATTTCTCCTGACCAATTTATTTGACTAAAACTTCCAAATTAGCTTTCTCTCCCAAATATTAATGATAACAGTTACAATGATTATGCAGTGTGAAAATTATTGCTAACCTGGCATATTATGATTTGTTAACAGGCTAGTAATTACATTTAAACATGTCTGTACACGCTGACAAAAATTACGTTAGAAATATGGGTAACAGACCAATAATTTCCAGAGCCAGCACCTCTCCTATATATTCAGCCGCTCCATGTGGGTGACTATTAACATGAGCGCGCAGAAATAAGTACATGATATGTAGCAATATGATAGGGCATGAGGAACAAGAAAACCCTGCACATTACGATTGCTCCAGATTCCTCCATTGTGCTCCTTAAAACTGTGCTTTGGTTTTCACACCTCGCATGTCTACAGGCATTTGCTAGGAAATGTAAAAAACACGTAAACGTGACTGGGATCTCACTGCGATGTGTGGTTTATGCAAGCCGACTTACCACCCAATTGTCACAGTTTGGAAATCATGCTCACAGATGTTGCCTTGCTTTATCCTCACAGCAACCGTAGAGTGGGCGGCATGATTTCCACATGTAGCTTTAATGTTGCTATTTTAGGGGTGGGGAGAATATCCGCAGAGAACGGCTACATTGCTTGTTCCAGGTCCAGGACTGGAAGCTGAAACTGGAACCCAGGGCTCTGGCTTCTGGCCCAGACTACATCCCACTGGATCGCGCTGTCAATCAGCTGGTGAAAGTGTCACACCCACCCTTCAGGTTGAAAAGTTGATAGCTATTTAAATACTTGGCTCCAGACGAGCAGTTATAGCAAGGCATTACATATAATCTAGTAAAGCTGCCAAACCTAGGAAAGGATGGCAGGGAAGGTGGAAAAAAGAGCGAAGGAGGAGTCTCTCACATGCAAGGAAGTGATGTGGCCACACGATCTCACTCTCCACTCAGGGCATTGTCACAATGCTCAGCCGACTCCCTGCAGACACGTCGCCACGGCAGCCTGGGTGCTTGTTTGAAGGCACTTCTAAAATAAACATTCTTTTTATTGATTTATTTAAATGTTTTTATAGATTTTTAGAGGGAGAGGAAGGGAGAGGGAGAGAGAGAAACATCGATGAAAGAGAAACATCGGTTGGCTGCCTCCTGCACTCCCCCTACTGGGAATTGGGCCCACAACCCAGCATGCAGGGTGTGACTTGGGGAGGTTGAGTTTTTTTAAAAAAATATAGATATCCTATTGGTCCAGCTTCATTTATCGAAAATACCACCCTTTCCTCCACTGATCAGCAGTTGCAGAGCTTTACTATAAAAACGTGGACCTTACATGTACACAGAAAAAGCTCCCAAAGACCCAAGTTTTCAGCCTTCCATTCCCCTAAGCATCCTTGAGTGATTCCTGTATGAATAGGAAGCGTAAGTCTCAGGATGGAAGGCCTTGTACCCAACTTCACCGCTTCATTGAGTGATACAACACTGTTATTCTTCCTGACTGGTAGGCTTTAGACCGCAGAACAGGAGGGTATGATTTTTAAATCATCTCAAAAGGAAAGGATTACAATGTCCTTCTGTATCACAAGGAACTCCTGCTGTACTTCTCAAAGCCCATTCCTTACATTTGATTTTAGAAACATCCCTACTTCGTGAACTCCACATCAGCGATTCCAAAGAGCTGTGCCAGGGAACAGTGACTGGTGGAATGGGTGAGAAGTAATCAGATTCCTGAGGTGCAAGCCTTCTTGGTCTTTGATACGCTAATGTAAGACATGCATTTCTGAGAGAGCACCTGGACTCCCATTCAGTAAATCATGGATTCCTCCTCACGCAGCACCCACAGCATCACTAACAGGAGCTGGAGAAAATGCTAATCTCCCCAGGCACACCAACTCTGTTCTTCTATTCTTCAGTGCGGTCCGCTACATCAATCGTTTCCTTTGTGTTTAATGCTTTCTTTGTTCTAGGTAGAATTTTTATCCAGGAAATGTGCACATAATAGTCTTCTATAACATGATCGCTTTCCTTTTTCCCCCACCATCAGCTCAATGAGACTTTGCTTATATCGCCATCGTGGCATGAAATCAGATTTTGGGATTTCTTCCCATCTGATTTCCATTTCTAAGATTAAATACTTCCAAATATTTCTTTGATGAACATCATATTGCTGTTTCAACCTCTAAGTGCTGTTACAGGGGATCCACTGCTTTATTTCCATGAAACCTTGAGATGACAGAGGCAGGGTGGGGAGAGGAAACCGTGAGGTCCTGCATGGGGGAAAGGTAGAAATAGTGGATGGTTGGACCAAAAAACTAGAACCTACCAGGCCCATTTCCCCTTTCACTGGGAATTCTGCCAAGGGCATCAAGAGTTGGTGCAAAGCATGGCCTCAGAGACAGACCTGCATGTGGCCAAGTTTAGGGACGGACACCTGCTTCATTAACATCCACCATTTGGTAAGAGCCCACCAGCAGGGGTCAGGCTCATCTACCACACAGATGGCCCTCTCCAGCCAGGGGGCCACATGCTGGAATGCTCCACAAGTTGACTGGTGAGGCTGCATAAAGTACCACCCATGTTGTCTTCCTACGCGGTCCCCTCAGCACCCCATTTCCTATTTGCTCAACATTGAATTTTACTAGAGAAATTCGTTGCTGATATTTAGACTGAAATGTTCATGCTGAGCTGAAGGAATGATTAGAGAAAGTTCTCGGTGTCAGAGAACTTCCCCTTGGTATTTACTTACATGAGCAGAAGGGTCTGCGTTTTCCACAGCAAGTACAGGATGTACTCCCATATGCAATGGAAAATGTTTAAACATTATATAACATGACAATTATATTTGCTAATATTTCCATGTAGGCTTTAATGATCTAAGTGGTAACTTGTATCTTTCGAAATTACAAAACATCCTTTCATTAAGCCTTTTCCCCCAAACATAGCCGCTCTGCATTGCCCGGGAGGCCGGTGAGAGGCGCGCTGCCCAGACTCCCCAGCCCCGAGCTCCCTGCCTTACTGCACAGAATTTATGAAACACTAAGACGTGTACTAAAATATTTCATCTTAGTTCAATTTCTTAGCAAAGAAAACCTGGAGTCACAGAGGAGTCTGAAAAATCTGTTTGTACTTTAAGTTTGAGGGTGGCTCTCATTCAGGACACGTTGCTAAACTAAAAATAGTGCTAGTCTAATAAATGAGGATATTTCTTGTTGGTAAGATACAACTATACTTGCATCAATTACCGTTTCCTTTAAAAAAAAAAAAAGATTCCCCTCATTAATCTAAGGCCCATCGAGGGAAAAGTTTTTATTACCCCAAGTGGGAGCAGCTGTTTCACAGCTGGGTGGGCCCCATGACCCTTCTTGGGGCTTCCTTTCCAGCCCCTCAACGTATCTCTCCCTCAAATATGGACAGATGATCCCTCGGTATATAAGCCACCTGAGGACCAGGACTGTGATCGCTGACTTAGATTTCCTGGTTATCCGTGGTCTCAAAAGGAGCATTAAAATGAAGACACACCTATAGTGGGCAGATCAGTGGGCTACAGTGGAATCCTCAGTAGGAAAGAGCAGACAGGTTCCAGACGTTTCCATGTACTGCTATCTACCTACCGAGGCGTTGGGAGACTATCTGAACCACCCCAGGTACCACCCCAGCAGGGGTCAGTACCACCCCAGGGCAGGAAAAGGGACCTCCTGGTGCAAACCTGAGGCTGCAAGTCCTGAGGCCACTGCTGCCCTACGGCCCCAGCTCGCTGCCAGAGCAATGCCCTTTGCCTTCATTGTGCACAGGAAACACCACAGCACAGCTCCCGGATGACAATTCATTTCTGCTCCAAGGCTTTGAGTTGAAGCTGGGACTAAAGCTCAGGTGGGTGCCTCAGAGAACAGGCCTCCTGGGGCACTGCTGGGTGAGACAGGGAAAGGTCAGGAAATGTAAATGGAGAAGAGACAATGGACACTGAACCAGTGCAGCTCTCCCCACCGAGTGCCCTGAGAACCCACGGCCTCTGCAGAGCTGGGCTGCGGACTGGGACCCGGAGGCTACAGCGCTCCGCATGGAATCCAAGCTGAGTGAGAAGGACCTCCAGGGACCTGTGCTTTACCCCTACTAGTATTTCCTCCCGTTGTACAGACAGGCACTGGCGGCTTCCAGGGTAAGAAATGGCTGAAAGCCACACCAGGAATGAGTATTGGGGCCACAATCACAACTGGGTTTTTTTTACTCCAAAAGACTCCATTCTCTTCACTGGGGCCCCAGTCTTTTTAGAGTGCTTTCTTTCTGTAAGGGGGAAAAATGCCAAAATAATTGTATGATATTCATATCTAAAATGTACTAAAACCCATGAAGTCATAGGTCTTGGTTTCTTTCAGTCACTGACTCATCTCAAGTGCTTAAATAGTGCTTGCCACACAGTGGGTGCCTAATAAACAGCAGCTGAATGACATACTTAGAGGAGCGCAGTAGACAAAGGCCAACCATCATTTTTTTTCTAGCAGCACTGCCCAACAGAAATATAACGTGAGCCATGTGGATAATTTAAGTTTTTCTACTGGCCACATTTAATAAGTAAAAAGAAACCAGTGCAATTTTAATGACATATTTCATTTAATCTATCTAAAGTACTATCACTTCCATACATAATCAATGCAAGGAATTATTAATGGTATCTTGTACCCTTTTGTTTATGCTAAGTCTTTGAAGTACGATGTGTATTTTTCATGACAGAACCTACATCTCCATTCAGACGGGTCACACAGCGAGTACTCCCAAGCTCATGGGCTCTGTGGCTCCTCAACTGGACAGCACAGCCTGCCAGCATGTCACACATGCAGCCTGCCGGCCGTGAGTTTGACATGCTTAGCCTAGAATCTGGATTAATCAGATCCCAACTCAACGGGAGCAAAGACAATAATGTTTTTCATGGCCTTTCCTATCTGATGACATCAAGGGTCAAATCTGCAGAAAACAGAAATTTTTAAAAAGTTGACAGGACTTGAAAGCAACCAATATGTCCCTAGGTAGGTGAATGGATAAACAAGCTGTGGCACATCCAAATGATGGCCTATCTCTATATATAAAAGGCCAATATGCTAAGTATCTGACCTTCTGACTGGTCGCTATGACATGCACTGACCACAAGGGGGCAGACACTCAATGCAGGAGTTGCCCCTGGTGGTCAGTGTGCTCCCACAGGGGGAGCACCACTCAACCAGAAGATGGGCTTGCCTTACTCTGTATCCTATATAATAAAAGCCTAATATGCTAAGTGTCCGGTTGTCTGGTCATCCGTTCAACCAATCAAAGTGTAATATGCTAACAATATGCTAAGGTGCTGAACCACTCACTATGACATGCACTGAGAGCAGGGGAAGATGCTCCGACTAGTAGGTTAGCTTGCTGCTGGGGTCCAGCCAATCGGGACTGAGTGAGATGGGCCGGACACGCCCTGGAGCTCTCCCACGGTCCCTCTCCGACTGGCCAACCTCCCACGTCCCTCCCTGGCCCCAACTGTGCACCAGTGGTGTCCCTTAGCCTAGCCTGTATCCTCTCGCAATCTGGGACCCCTTGGTGGATGCTGGATAGCTGGTTTTGGCCCGATCCTGCAGGCCAGGCCAAGGGAGCCTACGGGTACACGAATTCATGGACCAGCCTCTAGTCCTATATAATAAAAGCCTAATATTCAAATCGACCGAATGGCAGAACAACCAGTTGCTATGACACTCACTGGCCACCAGGGGCAGACGCTCAACACAGGAGCTGCCCCCTGGTGGTCAGTGCACTCCCACGGGGGAGTGCCGCTTAGCCAGAAGCCAGGCTCACAGCTGGCGAGCGCAGCAGCAGTGGCAGGAGTCTCTCCCGCCTCTGCAGCAGGCGGACATCCCCCAAGGGATCCTGGACTGTGAGAGGGCACAGGCCGGGCTAAGGGACCACCCCCACCTGCCGAGTGCACAAATTTCATGTACTAGGCCTCTAGTGATACTATAATGATGGATACATGTAAACTCTATGCATATTTCAAAACTCACAGAACTACATACATCATAAAGAGTAAACCCTAATATAAACTATGGACTTTAGTTAATAATATATCAATATTAATAACAAAGTATGATACTAATTTATAACTATACTAATTTATACTAATTTATAATTATAACAGAGTATGATACTAATACAATTTGTTAATAATACAGAAAATTGCATGTTAATATAGGAGCCCTGTATTGCCACTCAATGTCTCTATAAACCTAAAACAACTGCTCTTAAAAAAGTCTGTTATTTTTTTAAAAAGTGTACAGGATGAAACAGCTGCTACAGTTGTTGGTCCTTCAACCAGAAATCATGGGAAAGGTTCATCATTCCATTCTGAATAATAAAAAAACCACCTTCTGTATAAAAATTTACCAAGCTAATTAATGCATGGGCACTCGCTCTATGCAGAGGAGATAATGCAAGATGGACACACGTCAGCCATTCACAGTGACTCCCAGGTGGGAGCCAGTCAAATCCTGGCTCAGATGCTTGCTGCCAAGCTGTGTGCCTGGACAATTATTTGCTCTGTCCTCATTTTGGTCATCTCTAAAATGGAGGTAACAACAGAAGCTTTTAAGGTTGCTGTTCTACTTACGGCATTTCTCAGAAGGGTTGGCATATAGTATTTTTTAATATTACCCATTATTTTCATATACTGGAACATCTGTTCTTGTTGTTACTATGATTGTTTTCACATACACTGGAATACCTGAGATCACCAGAGGGTGGACACACAAGGCTCATGGGACCTAGAAAAATGTGGGTGAGCCACTGATAAGGGGAAAAATGGACCCTTTGAGTGGCTTTCCTTCCATTTGTCCTCACCACGCTCTGGGTTCCTGCAAGGTCTCCTTCCCAGGCAGCTCTAAACACCTCTCAGTAACTGCTATTCTCCGCCCCCCCGCAACTTGTCCCCCACAGCTTTAAGCAAGAAGGACGTGCACTGAGCACCATGCTGGCAAAAATACTGAAGAGTTCACCACCTTTTCCTGGGGTTGAACCCTTCTGAATTAGGGCAGAGAGGGCCTATGGACCTAGCTATTCTTTTGCTGTTGATTTTTACAATTTTTTAAAACTGTGGTAAAAATATTTACAACAAACTTTATTATTTAACCATTTTTAAGTGTACAGTTCAGTGACACTAAGTACATTCACACTGCTGTGCCACCATGGCCACCATCCGTCTCCAGAACTTTCCCATCTTCCCCTGCTGAGATGCTGTATCAATTAGACCTTAAGTCTTCATTCTACTCTCCCCAGCTCCAGCCCTGTTCTGTCTCTAAGAATGTGACTGCTCTAGGGATAGCCTGTAAGTGCAATCATATGGTTTATCCTTTCGTGACTGGCTTTTTTATTTAGCATGATGTCTTCCAGGTTCATCCATGTTGTAGCATGTGTCAGAATGCCCTCCCGTTTTAATGCTGAATCATGGTCCAGTGTATGGAGAGACCACATTTGGCTTATCCGGTCATTCTCTGACAGACAACTTGGATTGCTTCCAGCCTTTTGCCTATTGTGACTAATGCTTCTATAAACATGCATGTGCAAATATCCCAATGCCCTGTTTTCATTGCTTTTGGGTATGTACCCCCAATGGAAATGCTGGATCATACACCCTATTTTTCAGAGCAGCATTATCCCTGGGTGTGGAAATGACACACAGTGAATGGCAATATAAAGTCTAGAGGATGTGCTCTCTTCAGATTAGAAGACACACTCTCAGTGGCAGGGTCAAAGCTAACCCAGCTTTAGGGTAAAGCGCAGCTCCCTCTGCCTGTTCCCCTGTGATCTTTGTAACTCAAAGTAGCATCGAGCTGTACTGTATGGAAGCTGACAAGGAAGCTGGATTTCTACATTAAAACAGGATAATGAATTCTGTACTCAAAATGTTAAACTTCTGCTCTATCAGTAAACACAAGAGCTTTCATTAATCTTGACTGAATTAAACGGCATGGAAAAAGATAATTTCTGCATATTTAACCTGCTACCACCTTATCAGATTAATCTCATCAGTCTAGTCTAACAGACTGCAGAATCATTCAAAATGATATGCTTTGAGGAAAATAGTAGCTCTTGCTCTCCATGGGCTCACCTTTTCATGCAGTTGTCTCCTTAGTACTTCAATCCCCAGCAGGCTTTGGCTGAATCAATATTGAAATGGGGAAACTTCCACGGAAAACCTGAGAGGGTCAGGAAGTGAGCAGAGAGGAAGGAAGCACTGCCTCAAGAAGACAGCCGACAATCTCCCTGGACCAATGACTGACTTCTTGAAGATGGAGGCCCTCAAACTCCCTAGAGCGCCCCCTACCTGTCAGGCCTTAGCCAGGTTTGCCCAGAATTAATTACCTCCAGTGCTTTGAAAACCTCCAAGACCTGGTGCCAACCCAAAACCAAGTGGAAGGAAAATGCCAGAGATGGGGCTGGTGCTATTTTTAAGTTCTCCAAGGACAGCATGAATTAAAGAAGCACAGAACTGGGAGGAAATTTAGACTTTGTCTGAATGGTGTTATATTGCTTGCAAATGGCCTCATTTGACTCTCTCCACAATGCAGTGTGGTCCGATGGGCTCATGCTGTTATGCCTGTTTGGCAGATGGGGAATGGCAATTCTGAGAGCTTGGTGACCTGCCTAAAGTCCCACAACCAGCTTGGGGCTGCACAGTGACAGCCCACTTCTCCCCTCTACATCAGATGCTTCACAACTTGGGAAAACTCTCTGGCAAAAATCAGAAATTCACCATAGGCTGTTTGGCTCAGTGGATAGAGCGTTGGCCCATGGACTGAAAAGTCCCAGGGTTTGATTCCAGTCAAGGGCACATACCTGGGTTGCAGGCTTAATTCCCGGCCCTTGTTGGGGTACATGTGGGAGGCAACCAATCCATGTGTCTCTCTCACATGGATGTTTCTTTCTCTGTCTCTTCCCCTTCCTTCTACTCTCTCTAAAAATCAATGGAAAAAATATCCTTGGGTGAAGATTAACAAAAACAACAAAAAGTCAGAAATTCCTATGCAGACAACCTTTTCTATTTTCCTGAGCCTAACAATACTTACGAAATGTTCCTATTTTTCCCCCCATAGAAATGGCTTCAACTTCAGTTTGTATTTTACATTTTAGATTGTATTCTTGTTTTCTCAATTTCCTTTGGGCTCAGCCAAGGCCCTCCCTGACAACTGCTTCCGAGTTCTGATTTAGCCGCTACACAGCTCCCCTCGGGACTTGAATGAGACGTTCCCCTGCCAGCCATTGGCGGGAGCATGGGCCTCTGCCAAGCGCACCCACATGCTCAGCTCCCCGATTTGTAAATGACTGTTATGTTGTTTACCTGGGAGAGGACCTCCTCATGTATGAGGAAGAGCCCACATCCTAAATCAACCTTCAACTCCAAATCCAAACCAGAGACCACTCGGCTGCGAGGCCCTGTCACAATTTTTTAGAGCACTCGTTTCTATGTTCCAAGCCTCCATGGGCTGTCTTACAGCTCAGAGCTTATTAAAACAAAAGGGGGAAATGACACTTAAAAACACTATAAATAGTGAATTCCAAAATCGACCTGCCCCAGTGGCCAGGACTCATTCGATGGGAAACTGTTGGACTCCCACGAGAGTCTGAAGCCCAGTGACCACTGTGAATGCACGAGGGAAACGAAGGTGAGGACACTGAGATCCACGTCTAAGCTGTTTACTTGAAACAACCCTGGGGTGTTTTTTGTTTGTTTGTTTTTTGTTTTTGACTGGCTTAATCCATAAATAAATTCATTCCAAATGGATTTGTTAAAGTCTACCCTGGTAGGATGATAATGAAGGTTTGCACAAGTATCACTCGAAATTCTCATAAGAGAGCTTCTGCTGACAGCGTTTTTCGGGCTCTGTCCCCATCTGGCTGCATGTCTCTGGATGAACAATCCGGAACCTCTCTAAGCCTCTGTTTCCCAAACTAAGACGAGGGCACCAGAGGGCCTCTGTGCCTCATTCCTGCTGGAACAGGCTCTCATGCAAGGACTCTTTGCCCCAAACCTTGATGGTCTCCTACAAAAGCTTTAATGGATTCCAATGTGTGGGTCCCTGAGCTGTGCCTCTGAGCCCAGAGGCATGCTAAATGGGCTGTCACAGTGAGGGAGAGAGCCTCCCAGCACTGAGCCCCTCCTGAGCCCTCCCTCGGTTCTCGCCAGCACTGCTTCTGCTCAGCACGGGACCCATCTGCTTCCTCCAGTAGATGACTTCCGATGATAATTGAAAGCATGCCCAGCCAGTGGTGAGCCTATCCGAGCTGCACAGCGGGATGGCCCACACCTGGTCCATCACTGAGACTCCTGGTGTCCTTCCTTCCCATCCACCTTCTGGCCTTCACCACAGGTGTGGGCTTTACTGACTTTCACCTGAGCAACTGAGATGTTCCACTGCCCACTGCTGCTCTCACCTTCTCACTTGCCCATTCTCCCTTTCTTTTTCTGGGCTGTAGTCAGGATCTTTTTTGTTTGTTTGTTTTGAATCCTCACCTGAAGATATATATTTATATCCATATCTATATTTATATCTATACTAGAGGCCCGGTGCACAAAATTCGTGCACGGCGGGGTGGGGGTCCCCTCAGCCCAGCCTGCACCCTCTCCAATCTGGGACCCCTTGGGGAATGTCCGACTGCCAGTTTAGTCCCAATCCCTCTCACAATCCGGGACCACTGGCTCCTAACTGCTCACCTGCCTGCCTGCCTGCCTGATCATCCCTAACTGTCCCCCCGCCCCCTGCCAGCCTGGTCGCCCCTACTGGCCTGGTCTCCCCACATAGCCTGCTGTTCAGTTGTTTGGTCATCCCTCACTAACCCCCCTGCCGGCCTGGTTGCCCCACGCAGCCTGCTTGTTCAGTCATTTGGTAATCCCTCACTAACCCCCTGCCGGCCTGGTTGCCCCACGCAGCCTGCTGTTCAGTCGTCCATCTAGTTGTTTCAGTCGTGATGGCCCCTGGCTTTTTATATATTAGGAAATTTTAGAGAGAGAGGAAGCGGCGGGAGGGAGAGCATCTGGGATCTTGGGGCATCTATCCGCATATGAACTCAAAACACTGCTGTCTAGCAAACGTCCCCTCACCACCTACTGAAAACCTGCTAAGGTGGGTCTCATTCACTAGGGAAACAAATACTGGGGGAAAATGTTTCCAAATTTTGACAATGTGACATGAACAACCATTGTGCCTGTTGAAGAAATCTCTGTGGGCTCTACTACAATGCACCCTAAAAGAGGCATTAACCTTTGCTAAAATTGTTCAAAAAAGCCCCCCCCCCCTCCGCCCCATGTAAAAGATAAACCATATTTTGGTATCTACTCCATGAAGAGAGCTGTTACACCAACAATTATATTGAATATATGCATTTGAAAAATCCTTCCCTCCTCCTCCCCAAATGTTAAGACATGCATAACCCATTCAACCATGTACCTCATTTTCTGCGTCAGATTCCACATCCATTCAGAGTAACTATGGAAGCATGAGTGATATGTCTAAGAAATGTCAAGCAGGAAGCTGCTATCGTAAGTGGAGCACATGAAGAAAATATATTACTAACAATTTTAGAATTCCAGTTTGTATTAAGTTGTCTGTCTCCGTGCAACTTGCTTCACAGGGAGGTGTCTCTGAATAATTCATTGTGTATCTTCCTCCCTTAAAAAAATCAGAGGCAGTGCAGATAATTCTCTACCCTTTCAATGAGTCCTCCTCATCCCTTCCCTTCCAGGGGAAGCAATGCCCCTGGAAGAATCAGGGGAAGGAAGTCACCCACTTGCTTCTGAAGAGAGGTGACCAGAGGCTTACGTCTTGGTGAAACCACCTGGTCTGGCCCTCAAGCTGCTGGCTTCCTTCGTCCCCCACCCTGGTCCTCCCTGGCCTTTCCTTGGGGATCACAAACTGCCTATCAAATGTCTAAAAACAGCTTTGAGCTCCTCCAACTATCTCTTTCTTTGGTCAAATATTTCCATTTCTGCCTCCACTCTGCCATAATCTCTTTGAATACTATATTATGGACTAAAATGGTGTTGGAGAGCTTTGGTCACTAATGCCCATGAAAACTACTGTCTTTATTTTTTTTTTTTTAAAGATCCTTCTCGGAGCACATACATTAAAACTCACTGGTAACGGCTCCAGGGGCAGATGCCTACTTAATAGATGTTTCTGGAGATGGAAACGAATTCTTCCATTTTCAAAGTGCCTTTCAGCGAAAGACAGGAAGCATCCAGGCAGAAACTCAAGGGTATTCCCTGTGCAGAGGCAACTGCGGGGGCGGGAGGGGAGATGGAGGGGGGCAAAGAACACCGGCCTCCAGGGGCCGGCTCCAGGGATGGCTTGCCCATGCTGAGCTGCGCTGGAGCAATGCCTTCCTTTTCCCAGAACATGGTTCTTAAGAAAAACTGGTAGCGATTGAAAATTCATTTGGCCAAACAAAGGAGAAGGCTCTCTATTTAATGACAGGAACCAAAAAATAATTAGCTGCATCCATCGCCAAGGTGCGGCAAAGGAAACACTCTATGAATTCCTCTTGGATGCCACACGTTTTTCATCTTAAACAGCCACCTGCAGGGGAAAACCTAAGGGCAGTCTAAAATTACTACGGAAACAGTCTGTCATCGGGCATAGCTCCTAACAGATGTGCCAGTAAAAACACTAATATAAAACCAAAGACTTCCTGTCCCCGTAACTCCAAGGAAAGCCCAGGAGGAGCGGTTCCCCAGGAGTGGCTCTTACAGATACACGAGGCAATGGGCGCCACATTGCCTCGACGTGTCTCAGGCGAAGTCAGAAACCAGGTTTTTTGACAAGATACACTTCCAAGGAGGAACACTTGCTAAGACATCTGTAAAGAGGATCTGCCGCGTTGGGTGGGGAGGCAGCAATCTGGCTTCTCCGTCCAAAGGTGACCGGTGACATGGGGGAATGAGCAACACCAAAGGAAGTTAAGGAGGAAAGCATCGCTCCACCAGGATTCTGCAGGATGGCGGAAATGCACGTTCTCGGTGGGGAGGCATCTGTAGGGGGCAGTTTCTGTCGAGGAGGTCTCTTGTGCTGCAGCTCAGAGATTGGCTGTGAAAGAGGGATGGCTCCACCTCCATCCATCATGCCTAACAATCAGAAGGAAGGGCAGCCCTTCCTGAGCACCTATTTCACTTAACGTGCGGAGCCCTGGCCGGTGCTCAGTGGTTAGAGCACTGGCCCTGGGACCGAAGGGTTCGATTCCCGGTCAAGGTTAGAGACACTAGCAGAGGAAGTCCAAATGGAACCTGCACAACTACGAACTATCAATCTGAATGAAATATGCTGTGTCTGCCCCCTTTTTGGTGCTGGTTAAAAGTGGGTGGCTAGAACACAGTCACATCCATTGCCGCCCACCTCCTGTGGGCTGGAGAGGCATCACCCGCCTCTCCCCAAGATTTCCGTTTCCTGAGAGGGGTCTGGGCCTCAAGTGAATCCTGTTCCAAAGTGGAATGGAATGATCAGCTGAACTGTGTGGGGCCCTGGCCAGTCCTCATCCCCCATTTTCATCAGCCACAGAAGCAAATCAGCATTTTATGGACTAAGGCTTGTTTTTAGTTGGTTATTTTTTAAACCAATGTGTATACAAATATTTCTAACCTGTTTGTAAGTACCCTGCTTTCTTAAACAGAATACATAAATATAATTAAACATGTTCTCAATGGTCACCATGACAACCCTGAATCAGTGTTTATAGGATTCTACTCCACTGCGATGGGGTCTGTGAGCTACACAAGGCTTTTGTTTCTACACTCTGTGGCCTTGAGCAGTCTCATTTCTTTATTGGGCCTGCTGAAACTCAGTCCTGCCCTGGCTGGTGTGGCTCAGTTGGTTGAGCATCACCCGGTGCACCTGGTGCAGAAGGTCGCCGGTTTGATTCCGGGTCAGGGCACATGACCAGGTTGTGGGTTCAGTCCCAGGTCAGGGCTCGTAAGGGAGGCAACCAATTGATGTTTCTCTCTCACATCCATGTTTCTCTCTCTCTCACCCTCCCTTCCCCTCTCTCTAAAAAGTAAATAAACATATATTTTAGCCTAGCTCAGTGGTCGGCAAACTCATTAGTCAACAGAGCCAAATATCAACAGCACAACGATTGAAATTTCTTTTGAGAGCCAAAGTTTTTAAACTTAAACTTCTTCTAATGCCACTTCTTCAAAACAGATTCACCCAGGCCATGATATTTTGTGGAAGAGCCACACTTAAGGAGCCAAAAAACCGCATGTGGCTCGCGAGCCGTGGTTTGCCGACCACTGGCCTAGCTGGTATGGCTCAATGGTTGAGCATTGACCCATGAACCAGGTCATGGTTTCATTCCAGGTCAGGGCATATGCCCAGGATTTTGGGCTTGATTCCCAAAATCAAGTACGAGGCATGCAGGAGGCAGCCAATCAATGATTCTCTTTCATTATTGATGTTTCTATCTCTGGCTCCCTCTCCCTTCCTCTGAAATCAATAAAAACGTATTTTTAAAAATACATATAAAAAAGAAATTTAGTCTTGTTCTCAATGAGTCCACTGTCTTTTTGAACAAAACCTTTGACACAGGAAGCCAGAGGATGGGCTCCTTTTGGGTAATGGACTCTGGGTGCTGGCCACTTGTACAGTACAGGGTACACGGGCCTCATCCCAGCACTTAACGCTGCCCCGTCTAGCGTCCGCAGCACTGCACTGTGACCCCTCATGAATGCTAGCAGAGAAGCTGGAACACGCTGGTTTCTTTCAAATAACTTCCAAAGCCTCATCTCACAGTGACACGTTTTAGTATCTTACAGTTTGTCCTTAGGTAAATGAGACATCGAATGGGGTTTTGGCGAGAAGAGCAAGAAGGAGACATGCGGTGTTTAAAGCTTGCCAAGAAGCCACAAGACATGGGCATTCTTTTGAACATTCAATTAGTACACTTGAACTGTTGGAAAGAAAACCCCCAATTATAGTTCACATGTCATCTTCAGCTCCATTTACCACTCAGAAACCTGCCACCATCGAAGAGAAAAGGCAGATGACCATGTAGGAGGCAAAGTTCATGCATCGTCAGGTGCTAAATCAAGCATATTGTGCTAAACATTTTACTGACTATAAACAAGAGCAGAAATCACAGAAGTGTGTAGCGTTGGCAACTGTGTGAAAATAATAGCATAATTCGACTTTAATTGGATGCCTACAGATGAAGCAATCATTGACTGTTTAGCTGGTACTCTAAGGTACGCTATAACCATTACATTTTCCAAGTACAGAAAGATCCTGGAAAGATCTCATTGACTCATCAAGTACTACCTTTAACATGCTGCCCCTGTTCTGAGAAATTGACGGGCACACGCTAGGATAAACATGACCTGCCAAATATAATTTTAATTCAATAAAACAAAAAGAATAGGTATTAACCTGTGCTTTGTCATGTAATAGCATGATGGCATTTTTCAAGGGAAGCAGACTCAAGGCATTAGTCTCTCCCAGCTGCTCCCACCGATGTTCCCAGCCTTCATCTAACGCAGGCCTCTTCTGTGGAATTCTGCCCAACCAGTCATTTCCGAATAGTCCTCACATTTCCTAACAGTGTGCCTCTGCCCAGAATACTCTGCCCTTGGCCACAGTGTCCCCTCACCCAAGTCTTACTGTAGCATGTTCCCAGGTCCTTCGTACCTGCTCCCTTTTCCAAGAAGCCTTCCTCGGGCAGAAGGAACCCCCAGCTCTCACCTCCACAGCACTCGGCACTTCCAGGGCCCTGGCTTTCTTGGAGCCCAGGGGTTTATCAGTTGCCCGTCTCCTATCTACATACAAGGAGCTCTTTAGCCTGAGTGCCACCACGGAATGTCCACAGAACTAACATGAAGCTTGTGCCGGAAGGATGCTAGTACATGTGACCTGAGTCAATCAATTAATTGCAAACTGTGCCATGGAAATCCTAGACATAATAAACAGGAAAAAAGATTCTATTTTTAACACTGTCTGATATACCACCCTACAATAACCTTTAAGGTTATAGCCACTCCGTGATCATCTTTAAGGTTAGGAAAAGTGTTTGGCTTAACTCTGTATAAACGCTTAAAATATTAACTATTGAGTTTTAAAGGCATGGAATGACTTTTCTCTGCTCTGTGGCTTTATACAGAACCATTAATAACTGTGGCACAAGCTTAGGGCCTCTGGGAATGCCTGGCACTAAACTCCCTCCATGGGATTCCACTTGCTACCTTATTATCAACCTCACCTAGAACAACAAATATGGTCAAAGTATCTATGAAAATCTCCCGTGAGACCCAAAAATGTTTCAGGGGCTCATGCAAGCTTAGGCCTTTGACATTTAGTTGATAACCAAGAGGCACACATGAATGGAAAATCTGAATAGACGCAAAGCATTTTAAACAACAGAATTACACATTTTACAGGGCACATATTTTTCTGAAATCCCCAATACAGATAGGTAATACTTTTCCTTGATTTTCAGCATCACTGGTCGCCTCCCTGTGTGGCTTTCGTATATAGCCGGCACCAGAGTCGCTCGCACTGCACTTCCAAAGGGCTGGGACACAGGGGGTCAGTAGCCGGCCCTGCCTCCCACACGGATTCCTGTCACAGAGCTGCGTGTGCCAGCTGCTGCCCCGGATGCGCCTCTGGACAGTGGGAACGAGTTCTCCTTCCACATCCACATCCAGAAAGGGCAAACTAGCTTTGAATCTCTGTCAACTGCTCTTTGTTGCAGAAATTAATTCAGGCCACAGAGGAAAAAAATAATGAGGGAGCTACACCTCCCAAATCTCTTGGTCTCCCTTGGCTCTGCTGAGGTTCCTCGGTGCCTCTTAAGAACCCGAGAGAGAGGAGCACATGGGACACGCACAGCACCTTCCCCAAGACCACATGGCACTCTCGCTCATCCCTGCAATGCAGGACACACGCACGGCAGATGAAAATCTCGTTAAGAAACAAACCAATCCTCCCTTCCACATCTTGGCTCAGCAAACCCTCTTACTAGAACTATTATAAGGAACAAGCCAGACTCTTTTGAGAGTCTCATCTAAACCTTTGCCTTCCCTGTCCTTGCCATCTTCACTAACCAGCATGTGGTGACCAGAGAATAGATACACGAGGGAAAACTCCAAACAGCCACTTCCGACTTCTGTAGAGTTTTACTAAACTCTTGCCCACACCTCGTCTTACTGGGTTCTCACAGCAGGGTGGGGTGGGACAGGGGACGCCATTTTTCCCCACTGAGAAAGCCAAGGCTCAGAGGGTTTAGAGTGAAATGCACAAGGAAACACATCCAGTGATTGCCAGACCCAGAGGTCAAAGGCTATACTGATAACTATCCCTGACTATGCACGTGTCACATGCCACCGCAGTCAAGCATCACAAGGGGGGGGCCTGTCATCCCTCTTTTATAGACAGGAGGACCAATGGAGATGCAGAAGGTGGAGCCAGAGAAGCGATGGCAAAACTGGGGATCATCGGATACTGGTCTAACAGGCCCAAGTCCTAGAAACCGTCTGCAAGTAATCCAGGTGTTCTGGCTCAATGCCTCCCATGCCGCCGCTGTGGCCCGCACAGACTGCTGGGGTTTCCAGAGCTCAGGGCTGCAGGCCCCCCAACCCCCCACCCCCGCACCCCACTGCAGGCTCTGCTTCTGCCTGCGGCCCCCCGCACTGCAGCAGTCACATGGCTGACTGCGCTGGGCTATTTATGAGACAGTCCCTGATCTCAGAAGACGTCTGTCTTTAGAGTCTTCACTCCCCCCCATGAAGCTGAACCGGCACAGGCTGTCCCTTCTGTGCGGAGCCCGTCCCGGGTTTTGCAGCCAGCTGCCTCCCTCTCCACCCCCTCGCTGACAGTCAGGGCTCCCGACTGGGGCTGAACCTGCTCGGTGCTGAATGTTACCCTTTGTTCTCAGGAGCCCTGGGCTGGCTCTGCGGGCCGGAGAGCCTAAACAACAATGATGAATCAGAGTATTTATTTTTGAGGTTTTTTTCCTGCAAGCTGCCTCTTCATCAGCTCTTAAATAGCAGCATTCAAAGCTGCCACAGATGCTTCCAGAAGTTTGCTGGCCTAGGGTTTCGGGAGGGTTGGGAGCGGGGGACGGACTATGCCTTCTTGGCAGCAGAGGCAACGGCTCCGTAACTCCCCGTCTGAAGGAGGGACACAGACTGGATTTCTCCAAAAAAAAACAACAACAAACAAAAAAAAAACAGGAGGCCTCCATGTTTCAACTGATTTTTCAAATTATTTTTCAAGCCCTCAGGTTGCATGAGCAACGCTGGATTCCTATCTCTAAGCGTGGTGACCTTTTCTAACACTGTTTTATGCTTTTCACTCTCTCTTAATTGGTGTGACCTCGGACTACATGTGGCACATATGAGGCATGTCTGAGTGCACGGTGGAATCCAGGGCAGGGAAACCCAGGCCTATGTGTCTGAGTGACAAGAACCATCTATGGGCCCAACGTGGTTTCCATACGTCACCCTCTCCTGTCAAGATTTACCATTCTTGTTGAAATTGAAACCTTGAATTTCATGATGAAATCATTAGGCTTGAGAAGAGGAAATGTAAGAATAATTCACAAACTAGATGTGTCCGTTCTTGTACCTTTTGACTGTTAATACAACAGAAAGTCTCCACCGAAAGCACTCATTTACACACACACACACACACACACACCCCAGCTTGATGTTCTCAAGAAAGCAAAGGAGTGTTTTTTCTTCTTTTTTTTTCTTTTTTAAAGGCAGAGGGAGTCACGGGGTTAAAACAGACTAAAAGGAAACACAACAATGAAAATGTGAGAACGCTACACAGAAATATGACGTTGCAAAACAAAATAGCCTTCAAAAATCACTGCGTGCATTTGCCTGTGCACAGATGAGCTCAGATGGCTGTTTTAGGGGCCAGGAGGGAGCGGAAGGTCCTTTCCTGGCTTGGAAGATAAAAGGACAAAGTCCAGAAGTCTGACCCCTGGTGCGCCTGGGACAAGGCTGCACAGATAGGACGCGAGAGAGAGGTCACCATGGGCAGAAACAGCAGCTCTTCTCTCCAGGAGCCCCTGTGTCCTGTGGGCACATTCTACTGTCAGGCGTCTGCAACCCTGCTTCCTGGCTAAGCATACAATTCTGTGTTGCTTGGTGTCCATTCCAGCCTACAACCGGTCACGCTCGAGTCCCCAATGCCATGATGTCCACACCTGGACTAGGACAGTACTCCCAGCCACAGAGGAGGCTGAAAAATGAACACAACAGCTGCCACTCACTCTTGGCTGGGCATTCTCCTGGGTGTATTATTCCTCCCATCTGGCAGACGAGGACACTTAGGCTGAGAGGTTAGGTGACTGAAAGACATGCATCTCCAGAGACCAGCTCCGCCATCACTACTCCCCAAATGAAGTCTTTGTGAGCATCAAGAAAAAGAGACACCCTGGGAAGGACCCCAAAAATGAAGGCAAACTCTGACTCAATGGAGACAGACATATTTAAGGACTTCAGAAATTATCTCAATTTTGTTCGAGAAACGTGTGCACTTTTCTACAGCGAAGATGAGGTGAGAAGGCAATCAGTCTTAAACGGAAGCAAGTTCCACCAGAATTATGTCTCGTGGCATTTCTGAAGCTCCCACCCCTCCCCAGCTGAGGGGGCACAAACACGGGCCCTCCCGATGCCTCCCCTGCTCACTACCGAGGTAATTAAGGTTTCTTGACTCACTTCCTAATCTGCGAGATGACGACGAAGAGTAAAGATCAGTCTTGTCAAGATCACAGGAAACAGGAAGACAAGAAACTGTAAGCATGTCGGTAATGTCCATATTACCTGGCACTGACCGACCAGTACCCACATTCTTCGCCCAATGACTCACCATAAGGAAAGAGAAAACTCGTAGCTTTAAGACATCCCTGCTCCCAAAGAAAACAACGTCAAGATGACGAGATGCCAGGTTCCCTCTCTACTTGGGAATGTGGCTTATTCGCACGCAGGTGTAGCTGATTCCTAATTTCTGGGAACGAGGGTGCTTCTTGGCAGTAACCTTCCAGATAGTTTAAGGTGCACTGCTTCGGAGCTGGAAACTCGACTGGACCCCATTTAAGGGAAGTGCTTCTAAAACGTATTGGACTATCCCAAACTATTTACAGGGATGCAGGGAGAGGCCGGGAAGGGGGGGGGGAGGGCTCAGCCCAGTGCCTGCTGGAAGCTCAGCTTTGTACAGAGCACTCACAGGTGTTTGCCCTTTTAAGCCCTGCGACAGACCTCTGAAGGCGCAGCACTCCACTGTGTTCGCAGCCATGCCCAGGGCCCTGCCGTGACAGCAGCCACCGCTGCCCTGCTGCCCTGCCGTGGTGGCGACGGGATCAGCACCCCCATTCCACAGCTCAGAGTGAGGAGGCAGGTGGCCCACAGTCACAGAACCCGGAACTGGAGAAGCCACATCGAGCCGGGCACATCCAGATAGTTCCATTTGCATTACCCTCCTCTGCCCAGGCGGCATGATCACATATAGGTTGTAATCTCGTAGAGCGGTCCCCGGGGGCTTTCTTCTCCAATCCGTGTGCTTCTCGGTGGGTCTTCTGAGAAGGAGCCGGCCTTGGTCATCGGAGAATCCATTCAGATATCGGACAAATGAATTCTGGGGGAAGGGTCTGGCCGCCCTGCACAGCTCCGAGACACCACTTTCCTGTCAGGACACCTCCACACCCCAACAAGGGTGCCCTGTCCAGGGCTGAGGTTGGCAGAGGCGGAGGGACCACAAGAAATAAATGCCAGGATTGGAAAAGCGGGACACATGCAAAAACGGCTTTAAAAAGAAAAAGAAAATATGTCTCTTCAAAGCAATGAGCCAAAACCCAGGTAAGAAGCAGAAGTCATGAGAACTTAAGTCTTAGCAGGCAGGCCAACAGCTCCCCACGGTCCAGGCAGGCAGGTTGTCACCAGCCACAGGGGAGAGGAGGGGAAGCAGTAAAAGCTGGCCGCCCCGTATGTCCCCAGGCACGACGCTGTCTGTGGCCCATGTCTTTGCTTTTGCTTAAACGTAGGCATCTGAGCATCAAGGACAGTGAGCCAGGAACTGATGTCTGGCTGGGATGACCCAGGTGCCCAGACACACGGATTCCTCTTTAAAACGAGGGGATGGACTGGGAGACTCCGGTCTCATAAGACCCTGAGAGCCTATCCCTCTCTCTTTCTCCTGTTGTGGGGAGAACAAATGGAAGATGATGGTGTAGAGGAGGGCCCCCCCGAGAGCTGTGCTGTGCGCCTCCTCCCCTGGTGTGAGCACTGCCCCCGAGAAGCGGTAGGCCTCTAGGCAGCAGGGAGAGGGGATTGAGTCCAAGTTAAAGCAAGTTATGGAGCCGCCCTGACTGTTGCTGCTTCATTAACTAACCCTGAGGACAGCGACCTATTTCTCTTTCTGCCACGCGGGCTTGAGGTAAGAGGCCCGGCCTGAGGGACACCACTGACCAACAGATGACCCATCTCCACTCAAGAACGGTTTAGGCAGGCCTCACTTGTGGTGAGTTTCCTCCATCTGCCAAATACGAGTGACGTGCAAGAGGCAGGGTAGACGGGCAGGGAAGAGCGGTTCCAAGTGTGAACTAGAAAGTCGGACTGCGAGGAGCCCGCTGCGGCCGTCCTGTAGCAAACCCTGGATGAGCCATTAAACCTCGCGAAGCCGCGGCTTCCACTGAAAAGCAAAGGTGTGGGGTAAAGGCTGACTGCGCGCACGATGGGGCTGGTGTACGTCAATGGTGACGGTAAAGCATGCACTCCTTGCACTCTGGCCTCCCCGAAATGGAAATAGATTCAAATTGTTCCCCTTTGGATCAATCAGATCTGCACAGGCTGCCTGGGCTTGCCAAGCGATGGTCCTTTATTTCCTTGCTGGTGACGACAATCCAGGTGTGGGTCAAATGGTGATGTCTTCGGGTTTATTGGCCCGTTTCCCTCATGCTGGAAATGTATTTATTCACACACGTTTGGCCCCAAAGTTTGGAAAGATCAACCTGTGACTTTTAATGTTCAGCATACAAAACTCCAGAGGAAGTCAGACACTTACGGATAAAATGCAACCTCCATCAGGTTTACAGAGAATCCACAGAGGCCCGAGGAAGCTCCCTCACGCACCAGAGACCCCGCCTGTGCCCCTTAGAGAACAGGAACGGCCGAGCCCTGCGCAGCTCCAGTCCCGGGGGAGGGCGCCAACGTGACCCTCGGGCTCTGACACTAAATCACAGTCAACTCCCTCGGAGAAGGGGCCAAAGTCAGTGTAATCAAAGCCAATCATTTTCAAATTGGGGTGCGGAATGAGGTCAGCAAAGGTCACTGACTCGCAACACAGAAAAGTGTAGATGGGAACTGCAAGTTTCCCCACCCCGCCCTCACCCGCCTCCGGAGGGGAAGTACTTCTTGGTTAAAGAATGCAAGGGGCACTTCTGCCAGGAGCACACCACCTCCAAGTGCTGGTCTCAGGCCCGAGACGCTGGCTGTCTGAGCTGCGCTGCCCAGTGGCCTCCTCCGGGGGACAGGCTCCCGGGCAGGGGCAGGAATGCTCCACACCATCCAAAGCAGCGTTCCTAAGTCGACAATGGCCCCTTTCAGCAGGCCCGAGTGGGAGGCAGCATGAAGAATGTCCTCCGGTCCATCCTGGCCGCCGTGGCTGGCCCGCGGGCATCCAGTTAATAGAGCCTTAGGGGGAAACGATGGGCAAGACTGGCCTGTCGCTCAAGAGGAAGCAGAAGGTTGGCACTTAACACAGCCCTCCGCTGCCCAGCCAAAGGCAGGCCTGATTATAAGCCAGGTGCTTAACGTGCCGACTCCTAGCCTTGGGTGTGACGTGTCCCAAGACACACGGACTAATAATTAGCATGAAGCAAACCAATGGGGTTCGGGACAGGTAAGCGTGGAGCCCCAGAAAGGACTCCAGAGACAAGGGGTGTGACCAATGTGCTAGTGACTCCTAGAGGCTGGGGAGAGGCATGTGCTGTCTGAAGTAACAGCACCCATGGGAGCACAGGACACATTTCTCCTCTCAGGCAAGGCACATGCAGTCACACCAGTTAACAGAAGCTGTGAGGAAAGGAAAATGGCTAATTTCATGAAATAAGAGTCGTTCCCGTCTCTGCACACGTGTGGGCATCCCTTTAAGTGATGCTCAGTAAGGAGAGAGGAAGTCTGGGGTTAAAAAGGTCACTATAGCACACGTCATAGGAAGCTCTAAAGTCTGAAGTCTCGTCGGCCTTAAAGTTCATTTCAAAGGGCGGAAGTGTTGCTGACTGCCTCAAGTTACAACTGCGTTCAAGCGCTTCCCAGCCACGGATTTCTCTCCACAGAGTGCGTGCAGGAAAGCGAACATGTGTATTGTGCTGAGAAAGCACCGTTCCACGCCACAGCGTACTGTGTGTGCAACCTGATCCCTACCCACAGCGGCACCTGAGTTGCTGGGAACAAGCTGAACCTCAGAGCCCTCAGGAGGGAAGCTGAGATGCTGACTTCCAGGGGAGGCCACTGTGGGACTTGGCTCGGCCTTGGCCACGGCCACGGCCACGGCCACGGCCACTGATGGAGAAGTCAGGTCATTGGTGGGTGAGAACACAAGTCTAAGCCAGTCCTTGGCATTTTATCCCACACAAAGAGGGGGAAGTATGCAGGGGGTTGTAATTCAATTAGAAAGACACATAGAGGCTTGTGGGGGGGGGGGGGGAGGGGGAGTGAATGAATGGTACTTAGAAAAAAAAAAAAAGAATTGAGTCTGGTTAAAAACAACCGGAAAAAAGCTAATGAATTACCACAGGGCTTTGTAAAAGCCCTGTGTTGGCCCCCAAATTCCTTCTGCACAAAAGTGCAGAGAGAGAGACAACCAGGACTCAAGCTGGAGCCAGATCTTTACCAGAAGTGAATCAGGGGGTATGGAGGGAGAGGGGGACATCCCCAAAGGCAAAACCATCTGTAGTTCTCCTTGGAAATCCACCCTGGTCTGCTTAGCAGTGGAATGCGGTGGTCTGGCGGCGAAGGAGCTAAATTATGCAGAAGCAAGTGCACAGAAGCAAGGCCCGGAGATGTGGCCAGTGGTGGGTGGGACATGGTTGCCCAGCTCCTCAGCCCAGGACCCCAAACACGCGGCTCCTCTTGGGAGAAAGTAACCTTCACCCGTGGAAATGCGGGCTCCAGACTGTGAGGTCCGGGAGGTGAAGCCCCAGGAAAGTAATTTTACGAAGAAAGCCCACTGTCTCTGTCCACTAAGCAGGCCCTTGTGGACACCGTGAAGGGTGGTCTCTGTAGGATCCATGTGCTGCCCTGGCGGTTGGCACTGGGTGAGGGAGGACGAGGTGGTGGAAAAAGGAGCGGTGGGGACAGAAGGCCGAACCTGAACCTCTACTTGCCGCTGCTCCTGCTGAGCGCAGAGGGCTGAACCCTACAGGGAGGTGGCAGACCAGAGGCCACTGTTAAGGTGACATGTGAAAGCATGGGCCAGGCCACCTCACCTGAAACAGTCACACCATAACAACCAGACAGGCCCAGGGAGCCAACAGCCCAGAGGCAATTTCTGCCTCTGGACATCAGCCATGAAGGGAGTCTGCTCTCCCCTCCAGACAAGCAAAAGAACGGAATCTCAAGCCAGGTTCTCAGCTCCCGCCTCCCATCAGGACCACCTGGGAAGCCCTGGCTGCCACCAGGACTTAATTGATCCTGAGATCACCCAGGCCTGACCCTCCTTTTAAAAACAGCTCCGAGGATTGGAAGGTGCAGTCAGGGCTGAGAAGCACCACCTGCCAGACTGCAGATGCTCCTGTAGATGGCTACCCCTTGGGCCTCTGCCCTGCCTTCCAGCTGTGAGTCCCTGCCCCTTAGCTGCAGGTGTTCTTGGAACCCTGCTCTAGTGTTTGCTGAGTGAGCAGGAATCGGCAGAGGGTCCCACTGGGGCAATGAGTGTCACTGGAAAACCCTGAACTGTCAGCAAAAATCTAGGCAATCTAGGTTATCAATTAAGCCACTGGGTGTTGTCAGGAGGACACAGGAGGGTGTTGGGGAAGGGAGCAGAGAGGGAGGGAGGGAGAGAGGGGGGGAAAGAGAGAGAGAGAGAGGAGGAGGAGAGAGGAGGGGAGAGGAGGGAAGGGGAGGGGAGGGGAGGGGAGGGGAGAGGAGAGGCTTGGCTGTTTATTCCACAGCGAGGGCAAGGCAGAAGCACAAAGATGATTTTTCCTAGGTCTCCCCCTTTGCCCCAATTTTACCACCTTTGAGAGGCAGGGGAGGCATATTAGCATTTCAAGCGCAGGCCTCACAGATTCCTGGACTCTCCTGCCTGGCGGGGAGGGCGCCTGTAAGTGGGTCAGGGAGCCCTGGTCTTGAGCTACCAACAGTGCATCCCTCTGAAAACAACAACACAGAAGGTTTGGGACTCCACACTTCCGGAAGAGAGAACAGAAAGTGCTGGAAAGCCATCCATTTTATTCCTCATGGAAGCTGACAACACACCAAGGGCTGTCCATAAGGCAACAGACGGCAAGGTCCTATTCTGCCTTTTACACCCAGCCCTGCCTGCAGCTGGAAAACGTGGTATTGCGTGTTTTCTTTCTGCCCAAGTGTTTTTCAGGAGCCTGGGGGAAAGGCCACCGAGCGGTGAGGTTCCTTCTGCCGCCCGTGTCTGTACAGGTCAATAAGATGGAGCCATGGATTTGGCTTAATTAAAAGGTAATTCGTGTGTTTATCCTTCTTTTTATCTCTCAACTCTAAAGATGATCTCATTTGGAATACATGTACTCAGCTTACATCTCCTACTTTGAGAGTTCAAAATAGTTGATGAACGTCAAGGGAGTAAGGACTGGAATAGACGGAGTCTAGCCAGGACACATTATGCAGCAGGGAGTCGGAGGGAGCGGAACTCGGGACAGAAGCCAAATTACCATCATTTACTTTCCAAGAACTTCTAAGGGTGCAGGATCTTGACCTGATCCAAGCCCAGGGCATGGCTCCTCATCTGATTCACAGTGACAGAAGGAGCGCGAACTCCTCTCTGACTCAGTTTCCCTCACTGCCCGTTGCAGATCTGGGTTGACAGAGGACAGAGAAGGAGCAACAAAGGAAAGGATATGGAGTGAGTCAGCTGAAATATCACGTCTACTTGATCCACCCGCACACCACCAGGCGGGATCGCCGTCAGTTGATATTGAGGCTGAAGGAGAGCGCTGGGCTCTGACTTAACCAGCTAAGCCGTGGACCACAATATTCAGTACTTCACACGAGGACTCACCCAATGAGCTATACAGAGGACTTCCATAAGGACATATCCATCGTGATCTTCATTTAGTTACACAAAATACGTAAAACCAGCCTTGGGACACATGAAAATTTTCAAAAATCTCATTTTACTTGGGACCCAAAATGCAAAGACCTACTACGAGCTTCTGGAATTCCACCCAACAATGAGCGCATCAAATTCGGGATGAGCGCCTTTTACTAATGAAGCCCCACTCTCCGCAAGGTCACATGACTGTGGAATCGTGGAGGCAGGACCAGGAAACAGCTTCTTTGACCTTGGGAACAGTGGGGCAAAATAGGGATGGGGAGGAAATTGGTCCATAACAGAATGCCTAAGTTCCAGAATGCTATGGTCACCTTATAGAATTGGATAGAAGTTTGCAAATGTTTTTAGCTTAATGCTTGCACTCCAACTTCTGCAAAGGTCTTCGTTACAAGGATATCAACAGTAAAAAAAGAAAAAATGACATTTCAGCTCAAAGAAAGTCTGTTTAAAACCAGAGAGAGGCTTTAAAAAAAAAGAAAAAATTGGCTTCCCTATGAAGGCTGGAGCCATTTGCCACCCTGACACAGCAAAACCCAAACCGGAGAACAATTTTGCTAGGTTTATATATCATTTGCTTGATTTTGAACGTCGAATTCTCCCATTTCCCCCTTCCTCACTTGCTGCCTCTAAGTCTTAACCACCTAACCCAAATAAACTCACCAACCATCCAATCAAAAAACACACTAGACCCAACTGAAATATATAAAATGACTTCCAACCGTCCTTTGGACATGTCTTCCCTTCCAGTAATACGTGCTGGATTCGTTTTCTATTGCTACTATAACAACATGCCACAGACTTGGTGGCTTAGAACAACACAAGTATATTATCTTACAGTTCTACAGGCCAGAGGTCCAAAATGAATCTTATAGGCTGTAATCAAGAAGGTGGCGGATCTGTGTTCCCCTGGAGGCCTCTGTTCCCCTGCCAACCTCTCAGGGCCACTCTGTTCCTTGTCCAACCTCTAGGGGCCACTATGTTCCTTGGCGCATCCATCTTCCAAGTGCACAAACCTCTGACCTCTGCTTCCATGTCCTCTTCTGACTCTGACCCTCTTGTTTCACTGTCCCGGGGCCACCAAGATACCCCAGGATAATCTCTCCATCTCATGATCCTTAAGTGAGTCACACTTGAAAAGTACGTTCTGCCACGAAAGGTAACATATTCTGTCTACTACATATATGCACATATTTATGACATGGTTGCAACAGTGTACCAGCAGCAATTCTGTGTGACCTTTTTTATGGAAGACCATATCACAGGCATTTTCCATATTTCCACACAGTCATCAAGATTATTCTTTTAAAACCATGTAATTCCCATCTGGTTGAGAAAACCACATGCTGAGGAGATGGTAGGTATAATATAGTGGGGTATTTTTCTTTTAAAGTTTCTGTGTAATATTTTAACAACAAAGGAATGTTATTAATAAGAGAAAAAAGGAGGAAAATGGGGTATATGCTGACCCACGAGGCTTGGGCCTCCCACAACGGGCTGACAGAGGAGGGACGTCTGAGCCCACAAGGGTTTTGAAAGGGAGCAGAGGTGAGCAGACTGGCACTCCATTCAACACAAAACACAATCAGACTGTCTTTCTCAGCAGAACGGGAACAATCACCCTATTGTCCAACCTCAGGAATGACCTGCAGAACCACAAAGCATTAACAGTCAAGGCCAGAGCAGCAAGCACTGGCTCCCTCACTTGTATGTCCTATAGTCTGCAATTTGTCGGCTTGTAAACTTTGGTTTAAGGATTGTAGCTGGTGGACATAAATTGTATCGGCTACCCCTGCCAAATCCAGATTCCAGGATTACCTATCTCCGCATTGGCTCTGTGTTACAAAAACACACAAGAACAAGAATGCCACACACACACACTAGGAAAAACCTAAAAGAAACTGGGGGCTGGGGGAGGGTAGAGGGGTGGAGACGGCAATGGAATGTGCTTGGTATAAACCCATTGCAGAGTATGAAACAGGGGTCGCAAGCTTTTTCTGTAAAGGGCCAGGCAGTAACTATTTTCAGCTCCGTGGGCCACTCAGTCTCTGTCACAAGCACTCATGCTCAATTCTTGTGACAGGGCCAGAGCAGCCACGCACAGTACATACATTAACGGGTGGACACGACTGTGTTCCAGTGAAACTGTTTACAAAAACAGCCTTGAACAGGATGCCAGCCACTCTCTCTAAAAACCAATGGGAAAAATATCCTCATTCTGGGGTGGAGATAAAATAAAAAAAGAGTGGGAGCTGTAAAACCTTGGCTCAGAACTCCCACAGGGTCATTGGTGCTGCATTCTATTGGTGAAAGGAAGGCACAAAGCTAGTCTAGACTCGCTGGGATGGGGAAATGGACTCCACTCCCGACCAAAGGTGTGGCAAAGCCGTGTTATAGGGCAGCACGCCACAAGGACGGAGGATCTGTGGCCATTTTTTTGCAATATACCACCTGTACCTCAGAATCGTATGTTCTATCGTTTCTACGTAAAAGTGCATTGTAGCTCTCATGACTTAGTCTCCCTGCAGTCACGTGGCAGATCCTGAAGGGTCGGCGGGAAGTGATCCTGGATCAAGGAAGACACACCCAGACACCTGTCACCGGTGACGCCTCACCTGGGGGAACAGGGTAGGCGCATCTCCAGGCGAATACGACTGGAACACATGCCCTGTGAGCACGGGGACTATTGTCTGTTTAGTTCAACTGATAGATCCCAGTGCACAGAAGAGGGCCTGGCCCACAGTCGACGAGCAATGAAGATCTTGAAATGAAAGGGTGCATGCTTCCTGGGGGCTCTGAACTGCAAATTACCGAGCAGTTCTGCAGTGGGAGATGAGGACCATATCTGACATCCGAGATCATGGAAACTTGTGATTACGGGTCATCGGAACTCAACTGTTCATATGTCAGGGGCTACCAGTACTTTGGACTAGAGCAGAGAAACGATGTGCCCAGGTGTTCCCAGATTAATCCTCCAGAATGACATTGAAAGATCCTTGGGAAAAAAAGCAGAACGAAGTAGACTGACTACATCATTCCAACAGAACAAAAAATGCTGTCAGAGTGGGAATGTCTACCCTTGTTAACATGATAGGAATCCGAATTGTGAGCAAGAAATCTGCAAAACACACAGTCCTCCACTCAACAATGGCTCTTCCACAGCACCGGGAGCTGAAAACCAAGGGTGCACGGAGTAGGTGCTTTGGAAAAGACGTGCAGTTAATGACGGTTGAATGCTGGGTTGAGTGCTGGAGGCCCATGACCCCTGCTGGTTGCCTGACCCCCTTCCCACAGCGAGGAAGCTGAGGCCTCCGAATGAAGCGGCTTGTCTAAGGTCACTTGGCTAGTGAAGGGCAGAGTTGGGACCAGAGTTCAGGAGGTGAGACTGAGCGCTGAGCTCCTTCCACTGCGCCCAGCTGACAGTCGCCAGTGGTATAAACAAGCTTTCGAATAGAAGCACCTATAAATAGCAATTAGTCAGAGTCTTGTATTAGATGCGTTGACATCACCCGCAGGCAGCTCTGTTTGCGAGCGCATTTGACGCTCACTCTGAAACAGCTCCCGAGTCACTGCCTTCTTCCCTTCCACCAGCACCACCTGGGCCCCCTCAGGTCCAGACCATATCTTTCTAGAACCTTCCAGCAATCTCAGCACCATAACAACATCCCTTCTTCTCTCAAAGCTCACCGAACATTCGTGTGCATGTGCTGTTCTCGGCCACCTAGACTGTGTATTTGTCAGGGCAGGGAGCATGATTTTTCTAATTCTTTCGCACATTCCCACAGTACTGGGCAGCCATCTGACACACACACATTTTGGCTAAGTGTAGTAATAGCTAATATTTACTGAATGATTTCCATGGGACAGGCAGTGAGCTAATAAGCATTTTACAAGCGTTTCATGTCATTCGTCCCCAAACTCTAGAAAGTACGATTATTTGTCCTTTGTCATCAGATCAAATAACTGAGGTTTTCTAGGTTAGCTGACCTGCTCAAGGTCATACAACTAGGAAGGGTATTTGGATCTGAGACTCAACCCTAGGATTATTTGACTCTAAAGTTGATGCTAAGCCCTGGTCCTTTCCAAGTAAGACCTGCTAAGTTCGGAGTGGGGCCCAGGAAATGCATTTGGGAAAATGTGCCAGGTGAGTCAGGGGCACACCAGGTTTGGGGGTTACTGCCCCACACTCTGCAACCCTAACTGATTGATCCTGCTTATGTTTTTCTGAAACCAGAATGATAGGATGACCAGAAGCTGACCAGCTCTCCCCAGGTGACTCAGGTCATACACACTGCAGAGTGCTGATGCTCAGGCCCTTCATGGAACCCTCCAGGGCCATCTCTGGACACCAACTGAGACCAGGGGGCACCAGGAAGCTATTCCGGGAGCAGTACGGAGGGTCTATCACGCAGGTCCTGACAGCACAGCCTGGGAGGGAGCGGAGTTCAAGGCTCCATTGCTCATGGGGATCTCATGATGATTAATGCTCTAGCCCCCCTTGTTTGGGTATGGATTAAAAAAAAATGTTTAAATATATTTTTATTGATTTTAGAGAGGAAGGGAGAGGAAGAGATAGGAACATCAATGATGAGAGAGAATCATTGATTAATTGCCTCCTGCATGCCCCATACTGGGGATTGAGCCCCCAACCCAGGCATGTGTCCTGACCAGGAATCGAACCGTGACCTCCTGGTTCATAGGTCAATGCTCACCCACTGAGCAACACTGGCCGGGTGCAGCCATGTGCTTTTAGACCATTCCCGAGTTTCTCCTTCGTCAGGGGTCTCCTCCTGCTTCAGTTACTGTTTCCCCCAAGCCGTTCTCTCCTTCAGACTCTGCTCAGAACCCAGAACCCCTTTCTGCCCAGCATTGTTCACTCATAAAGACAGTACTAAATACTAAAACAAAATAGACACAGAAATTGCAGGAAGCTGAAGAAAAACGGGGATGCTTTGTAATGAATAGGTGTACCATCCCATTACAGCCAGCCTCGTTGGCTTTACCCCAGTTCACAGGCAGTCTTGGGATGTCCATCAGCTCTTCCCCAAGGCCTGGTACAACCTTGCAGGCCTACTGCCTGTGCTCCCGGCTCCTGGCTCCCAGGAGGATGTGCAGCTAGGACCTAGCAGCTCCCCGCTGGACATCTTGTGGGATTAGTGGTCCAGACCAAGGGAAAGACCCCCTGCCCTGTCACACAGAATAGGAGCCAAAATATGGCCAGGAGGGAAATGAGACTGACCAGTAGCCAAGGCGGGGGGGCATGGTTTGAAGGAAGGGTTCTCTCAGAGCTAAATTCCCCAATTCGTCCTTCACGCGAGCATTCTGTTATTTCGGAGAACAGTATTTTGGAGACAGATCCAAAAGTAGAAACCAGGTCTCGCTATTTTCCAAGCCCGTGTTCTTGTTTTTCAGAGTAAAAGGATTAAACAATTCTTGGCCCGATTTTCTTTTCTTATGTCTGTGGTAAAAAAACGTAAAACCAAGAGGATTTCTTCCTCTCCAGAAAATCAGAACTTGTCTTACACTGGCCCTCTTTCCAACATACATTCTTGTCTTTACCAGACCAGATTCTCCACTCTGAAACTGGATGCTTACTCTTAGTCGTCCTAATTAGCCAACAAGAAAAAAAAATCACATTTCGGTGTTCCTTAGAACCAAGTTGAACCTCACCTTGTCATTTTTTCCCACTCTTCTGGGACCCGAGGAACAGTACTTTTACTAGAAAAAGCAAGTGTGAAAAGCAACTCAGAATTGGAGAGAAAAAAAAAAAATTCTCTGTGGTCACGCACGATCATTATCCTTACAGATGAGTTTATATCTGGAAGCTGGCGACGATTAAAAAGGATAGAAATGAGAATTCTGACTTTGATCGTCATCATATTCTGCGTTCCCATCACTCTAATATGCCACTGGGACTATATTTGTACTCCTCCACCAGATAAAAACAAGTTAGCAATTGCCACACTCCCTCAACGTCTGTGAATACCCTTGTTAGAGAAACTGCAGACGGCCGCAGAAACCCTGTAAATGTCACACATTTTTAGTACTTTTCTTTTCAGGGGGTAATTTCCAAACCAAAATTAGTTGAAGCTACAATTTGGTTTGTGTTGAGTGGGCAGTTTCCCGAAGAGTCCTGTCGATGCTGCCTGCCACAAGGTAGCTGAAGTGTCTCATAAATTAAGGCCCCTGGCCTCCTAATGTACCAGCGATGCCCTGGTTTGTTGAGACTTTTCAATCACTGCAGAGTTGTTGTTTTTCTAATAAATATTCTGTAGCAGGTTTTTTAAAAAGAAATAAAATCGGGAATGACAGACCCAGGAGAACTGCACGGAGTCTAAAATAGCAGCTGCAGGTGGTACTGGAATCCCTCTACTTTTCCTGTTAAGTCTGAGGGCAAATCTTTTGGGTGTCAGAAGCCCAGCCATCAACCGTCACTCAGGAATAAGAAGACAGGATGCTGGAGTTAGAAAAGAATGTGGTCATCCAGCCAGCATGGCTTAGTGGTTGAGCACTGACCTATGAACCAGGAGGTCATAGGTTCAATTCCTGGTCAGGGTACATGTCCGGGTTGCGGGCTCAATCCCTAGCGTGGGGCTTGCAGGAGGCAGCTGATCAATGATTCTCTCTCATCACTGATGTTTTTCTCTCTCTCTCCCTTGCTCTCTGAAATCAATAAAAATATATTTAAGAAAAAGAAAAGAATGTGGTCAATTGTTTCTGTAGCTCAAGCAAAAATGTATAAATTAATAGTAAATAGAGACCCCTGAAATTTAGGGGGGAAATGGTTGCTAACTGCATTAACGTTAATAGGCTGAATTAGACGTGCTTTTTGATTGCAAGGTAAATATAAATAGACCTTTTCATTCAAAGTCAACCTGTTCTTCTAACAGCTCAGAAGTCCAAAGCCACCTTATTCAATACCTTTCTTGTAACAGCAGAGCATGCGAGTTCTGTCCGTGACCAGGAATCTTACAGGGCAGCAAGAACTGTACTCAGCTACATACAAGGGAAAACCAACCCCCAGAAACACGTGTAGGGGACTGGTTCTCCCACAGAGCGAGCCCACCTGGAGAGTTCTCAACACAGACAGCAGCCCATCCCAGAGTGCTGACTCAGCACTTCTGTGGCACCTGAGTGCTTGGCCTTTCTAACGAGTTCCCAGGTAATAATGGAGTTGCAGGTGGGGGCTCTGAGAACCACTGCCCCCGGGAACACTGAGGGGCATGGAAGCAGGAGACTCAGTACTTACCAAGCACCAGGGTAACTCCTGGGAGTGTCAGCCGTTGAAAGATGAGTGAACGAACACCAAGAATGGCTACACTGTTTGCTGGCAAGGGAGAAGGCCAGAGACAGTCCCAAGGCAGTGAGGGGCTACCACACCTTCCAGGTGCTTCACGCCACCTCAGACCCCAATCAGTAGAGTTGCATACTTGGTAAGATGCCCTGTATTAACATCTGAGTGGGCCACCTGACAAGTTGCTAAGAAAACATTCTAACTTGGAGGCCTCAGGGCATTCAAACAATTATGCACGACCATTTCTCATCTAGGGAGCAAATTCCCACCTCTCCACAGTCACTGAAAATTTCTGCTGCAAATTTCCAACAATCCCCTTTAACTTTTGGCTTGCTCCTTGTCCTATCCCACTCAACAATCTCCCCAAACCCTCCTTTCTCAATAAGCCTATGGGCCAAGATCTTCACTGGCTCACGGTAAGGACCTGCCCTGACCAAGAATGGAATGCACCACCTACAACTGATGACCCGGATGTATGCTTTGTGTTTGTGGGTGTCAAAGTTATGTCTTTCATGTAAGCGCCCAAAACACAGAGTTTCATGCTTTCTACAATGTGCATTGTAGACAACACTGCATAAAGGCTCTGTGTTGATAATGACCTGCAGTAACTCTCCGTTATCAGGGAGTCCCTCACACTGTATCACAAAGCAACTCCAAGATCTGTTTCCATGACAACAGCAGCATCACACAGGCAAGAGAAGGAAGAGGGTGCAGAAAGGCTCTTTTGAAATTATTACCAAAATGTATATCCAGTTTAGGAGACTAAAAGCAATCTTCTGGGCATTCGATTTGAAGTTGAAGCACTTTCTTTCTTGAATATATCCTCTAATGTGGCTATTTAAAAACACCTAATAGGAGGAATTCATTCAGAACACTGTACATACCATCCATCTGCCAAATTTCAGATCTAAAATTAGGTTACCAGGTTCATCCATTTCCCTTAGAAAACTCTAGCAGAAAATAGACCAAACCTCTCTGATGGCCATCACAGCGAAATCCTGCCAGTTCAAATGCTATAGTGAATATACAGCATTCCTTCAACAGCTACCCAAGCTTATAGGGAACTCCCCAAACCATAATTTGTTTCTGAATAAAATTAAAATTGGAAATATCTTATGAGGCAGGAGTTCCTTCAAAGGCCCGTCAAACCATTTACCAAGCCACATACTGAAAACAACTCGGAGTGGTATGCGTTTTCACTAAATCTCGTGTTATCAACACACAGACGAGAGGGGAAATGGCATTTTCCCTTTCTCCTGTGTTTGCTATTCTCTCGCAGATGAGGCGACACCAAAATGAAACCCCAAACAGCCCGAGTAACCGCCTCCCGGCCTAACACGCTGACCCACCACGATGCTTCATTCACCGATGATCCCGGAGGAAAGGGCCCTCGGACTATAAACATGCTGGAATGGCAGCCGGAACTGCGGCCTATTTGGTTTTCAGCCCCTGGGAAGCAAGGTTCCTTCACCTGTGTGTGTACCAGGTTACTTTTGAAACTTGCCTCGTTCTTCTCGGTTTATTCCAGTTCCATAAACCAACGCGAAGCTGGCAGCTCTGCCCTCACAGTCCCTCTGAGCACCGTCCCTGCCCCACAGTCCATGTGCTTGCTCACCACATGCTTCGCACACACAGCCCCAGGGGTGACTTTCAACCTCGTCACATGTGTGGAAGCCAGACGTTGAAACGAGCGGGCGCCTGCACAAAGAACTGCATGCCATTCTTCATTCTCAGTGACCACCCCTTGTGCTGAAAGGCTGCCGCTGGCTCCAGGGACACAGAGATGCTGTGGAGCATGGAGAGTGACTCAAGCAGCACCTCGCTGGTCTCTATTCATGTGCTTGTAACTCAGTGATCACTTACTGAGAGCCCAGGCTGAGGGACGGGCGGATGAAAGACAGGTGTGCCCTTAGGCGCTGCGGCGTGTGGTCCAGACCATGACGGTGACAGTGGGGTCATAAACGTCTCCCGAGAGGCAGCCCCGGGAGAACGGGATGGGAGACAGGAGTCCGGGGACAGAGAGGGTGGTAGGAGAGAAGATTGTTTAAACATATCTATTTTTATTGATTTCTGAGAGGAATGGAGAGGGAGAGAGAGAAACATCAATGATGGAGAAAAGCAACCATTTCACCATAGTTATGAGCTACATGGACTATTACAAGATCCATCGTGCTAATCACAGGAATAGCTTCAGGTTAAGCCTTTGCGTCATAGAGGCATTTTCCCACATCTCTGTAATCATCACTCGTAATGCCTGCTCACTTTCCATCACACTGATGCATCCCAATCGGCCTAACTCAGTGGTCGGCAAACTCATTAGTCAACAGAGTGGCAAAGCACGGCTCGCGAGCCGCAATTTGCCGACCACTGGCCTAACTGATCAGCAAGAATGTGTGCAGACCACAGCGGTGGCAGCGGAGGGAACTCTAACAAGGAGAACGTGCTCTCAGGCCAATATCCGGCCAGGCCATCCTTTCCGATGCTGATCCCATTAGATGAACGTTATTCTCAAGGTTTCAAATGTGACACTTGTCCCACTTATCCAGAATGACTGCTAGCCAGAACCTGGCCATGATTAGGTCTTCTAAGGTGAATTATAGATATGCGACTTGTAAGTGAACCTTACAGACCACATATTCTTAACATGAAGATTATGAGGAACATTAAACCTCGTTCATCCCAGTTGGTTTCTTGACACATGAACTTTTTTTTTTTTTTTTAATAGAAAGGTGACAGTGCATCTCAGTTTGCTTATAAGCTAGGAGGCACTTCAGGTTTTGCATTTCCTAACTGCAAACAGGGACAGCATTTATAACAGGTTATACGGAGACTGGTTTTCAAGCATAAAGCCAGCCCCAACTATACAATGATACACTATTTAAAAAGACCTAAGGCAATGAAATCCAATTCCAATGGAGAAAAAAGAACTGTGCAAACAAGCTTAAAACAACTGTGTGTGTGTGTGTGTGTGTGTGTGTGTGTGTGTGTGTGTGTGTCAGTGTTATAGAATGTAGCTTTTAATAAAACTTTGACCTAAATGCCCACAACTTCAGCCCTCGCCAGTTTGGCTCAGTGGATAGAGCATCAGCCTGCGGACTGAAGGGTCCCGAGTTCGATTCCAGTCAAGGGCACATGGTGGGGTTGCGGACGCAGTCCCTAGAGGGGGGCGTGCAGGAGGCAGCCAATCAATGATTTCCCTCTCATCATTGATGTTTCTCTCTCTTTCTCCCCCTCCCTTCCTCTCTTAAATCAATAAAAATATATTTAAAAAAATAAAAAAGTAAATGCCAGCAACTTCAGAAAAGAATTTGGGTGGGGGGGAAGAAGAAAGTTATTTCATTGAGAAAAACAACCACTACCTTCTTCCTCATGTTCAGCGCACACAGTGTAAACATATACAGCTGCTGGGACACTCTGCAAAACTCCTATGTACTACAGCAAGAGCAAGATCCAAATACAATTACATATTTAAACACCGGGTCAAGGCTTTACCTAAAAACATCACCCTACTTTTCCCCATACGTCTCTAAAACACGACACCCTTCCCCCCACCTCCGCAGTCATTCAGGAATCGTAAGGAAGCTTTTGTGCGTGGTCTTAATTCCCAATTCCTGGCGCTGGGGGCTCAGTGACAGGAGGCCCTTTTCTATGTGTCTGATCGAACTACTTTGGTTAACATGGTGATAATTAAAAGTCAACGTACATCTTAAACACTGAGGTTTCTGATTTATGGAGCTTGAATTAGGCCACGGTGCTGATGTAAAAATGACAGTGGCGCCAGGGTGGAACTAAGGAAAGTTTCTCCGTTTTTAACAACTTTCATTTCTTCTTTCCTGTGACCTCCTTCCGTGTTGTCTGGAACCATAGCAAAAAGATACTGCATCTCTTATTATTGCAGTGCTGAGGTTAACCGAAGTTATAGAACACACAGCTCCGTTTCTTGGGAAGTCCTGCGAGCTGACCGGCAGTCTAGCGAGCAGAGAGAAGGAAGAGAAATGTATTTCCCATTTTGCACACAAGTGCGGAATTTGTATAACCACATGACTTCATAGCTGTGATCTCAAAAAAAGGAGGACTTTCTCCTGCATCCTTTTCTTGCAGTTAATGTGAGAACTCGGAATCTGTAAGCTTTGAGGGTTAGAGGTAGAGATGGTCTAGGGCAGTGGTTGGCAAACTCATTAGTCACCAGAGCCAAATATCCACAGGACAACGATTGAAATTTCTTTTGAGAGCCAAATTTTTTAAACTTAAACTTCTTCTAACGCCACTTCTTCAAAATAGACTCGCCCAGGCCGTGGTATTTTGTGGAAGAGCCACACTCAAGGGGCCAAAGAGCCGCATGTGGCTCGCGAACCGCAGTTTGCCAACCACTGGTCTAGGAGAGATGGAGCTGTAATGTTTTACCCACTGGGCAGGTGCTTATTATTCTTTATGAACTCAGAGATGATTTATTTGTTCAGCTGAGTGATATTATGACTGAAAAAATAATTCATTAGCAAAAGGAGAAGCAATTTCAACCTAATAAATCAGAAATGCTTATTATTTTACAGCACATTGAAATTTGACTCTGATGCTTTTCTGCATACAAAACACAAGTTTTTTCATAACTGCATTACAGAGGCATTTAGGATGTCAACTACTTCTTAAAGATTTGACATTTGGCTGTAGTACCCATATGTGGGTTAATTTTCTTATGGGCCTTAAGGATGAATTTGAGAAAACAATGAAAGACGAGACTATCAGGTTCTGTTAAATTGTACACGTATCTTGCTTCAGTTTTGTTCATTAATTTATACCCACGCAATTACATAAAGCAGCTGTGGAGGGGGGAAGATTATGAAGAACAACGTGTTGTGGGTTTTTGTTAGTTTTGAAGATACATCCAATGACACAGTAGGCCTTGGGTTTAACTGGCATGGCCAGTTTATTAACCATATGATGTGACGTTATAATCATATAAAACGAAAAATCTCTATGGAACTTTGGACATTTCCTTTTAGTTATATTATTAGAAGGAAACAAACAAACAAGACCCTATAAGATTTTTCATGTCTCTCGTAAAGGTAACATGCATTCACCCATCCACCCATCCAATATTAATTGAGCACTTACTATGTGCCAGTTCTAGGTTAAATAGAAGAGTAAGTACAACTACATCCCTGCTTTCATGGTGGTGGAAGAGACAGACAATAATGAAACAACAAATAAATAGTATGGCTTAGGTGGTGATAGGGGCTATGCAGGACATGGGAGGAGGAAAGACTAATAGAAAATAATCAGGGAAGGGCCATCTGAGCAGAGCCGGGAGTGGTGTGAACGAGCATCCCTCTCTCTGGGAATGACATGCCGGCAGAGGAACTCAGCAGTGTAAAGGCCCTGAGATGCAAATGACCTTGGCATGCTCTGCTCCTGGAAGGGGACGGGCACCAGATCAGTCACCTTGTTGACCAAGGGAAGAAGTTCGTATTTTATTCTAATGGTCAAGGAAAGCCCTTGAAGGGTTTAGGCCCAGCAGGGCAGTCATATGATCTGCCTGATACATGCAAAACAAGACAAACAAAACAAAAAACCCGCTCTGGCTGCTGTGTGGAGGATATACTGTACGAGACAAGAGCAGAAGTGAGCAGCAAGTTAGGAGGCTACTGGGCAAACTGTATTCTGCAGAGGTTATTTTGTTGCAGTCTCCCATCACGTGGCTCCTGGATGAACAGACATTTACTCGTGAGAATAAAATCAAATATAAGCCAACAGCTCCTAACCGAAAGTGGGCATGTGGACTGGCAGAGAAGGTCTGTCTCAACTAGGTATGCGATTCCTTTTTAAATTTTCGACTTACCATTGGCTTCCCCATTTTAGTTCTGTACATTAAGTTACTCTAAATTACAGATTTGTAATGAAAAAACAAAACAAAACAAAAACCCACCAAATAAACACGTGATTAAAATGAATTATCTTAACCTTGGTGCATCATTCAAACTTAGCAAATGCTCAAGAGAGCAGCCTGCCTTCCTAATTTTAGGGCCTGCTGTGTTCAACTCCTCTTCTTTTTCAAGCTTCTCTGGTCTTTTGTGATTAATTGTAGTAACAGGGGAACGACCTGTTTAAGAACAAATGAGTCATGATACAGCTTAATATCTAGAAACCTACAATCACCCTCCTCCACGGAGAATATCACTTCCAAGTATGAAACTCGCCTGCTTTAAATATTCCTACCCCGCGTTAATGCTTCAAAGCTTCCTGCCCTGAAAGAGAGGTGGGGAGAGACAGGCTAGGGATCTGCACAATGCAGAGAGCCCGCAACGTGCAAGCTGCCTCCTGAAAAGCATTTGTCTTAGGTAGGTTTATAACAACAACAAAAAAAAACCCCACAAAACCTTGCCTATTGCAGAGCAAACTTGTAGCTCAGGCTCCCCAGGAGTCGGGCTCCAGCGCCAGGCTCCCCAGGGAGCATTTCCAGCATCAGTCCTCAGGAGCAGGTTAATTTGATTATTTGTACACCAACTATCTGATATTCCTAAGTCACTTGTAGGGGTCAGGAAGAATAAACAAGGAAACCATCCTATCTATTTTGGATCCCAACCAGTCCAAAGGCTATTATTGCCCAGTCCACCAAAGAAATAAGGCAATGGTTTCAAACGGCTGTTGTGAAAAGCAGGCAAGCCGACCATGTGGATCCCGTGCCATAATAGCGATGCGGATGAAACATCCACTCCCCGGTGCTGGGGCAGTTCCGTGACCATCTCAGGTACAGCGAAAACTACTCAGGTAACTGGAGTCCAGATAGAAACAGCGGGTGATCAAATTAGGTTATCAGACCTTCATCCACTCGCTCTCTTTGGTTCAACAATATGTTTCCAGCGTCCATTCTGTGCCAGGTTATGGGCCGGGCTCTTCGCTTTTAAAGGGAAAAGACAGAATCTGCTCACGGAGCATCCACTGCGCAGGCGTCATCGTTAAGCAATGCAACAACTTAAGAAAACACACAGGCCATGAACTAAAAGGGCCCCAAAGGCTACCGGGGGGCTCCTGTGTGCTCTGCATGCTTCGTGCACGAAAGTCTCTTTCCAACCTGATGTCAGAGACAGTTCATAACTTTCATGAGAAAAATCACTTCCTGCCGAATCCTCTGACTTCCTCTTGTTACCCGCACAGTACTGCCCACCTGCCCACCTTAATCACACCCCTTTGCCAGTTCTGGCTCCGCCCACCTTTTGGCTGCTTTCCCCACACAATTTCCACACTCTCAAAGGCTGACAATTTGCCAAGAGGGAGGTTTTGAAAAGAATGTGCTCCTGGCCTTCCATGCTATTCTAAGAGCTGCGTTCCAGAGATGTTTGAGCGGTGACAACTTCAACTGTGGGACCGAGCTCCCCAGGGTCCTGCGACAGCAGGCCTTGGGCTAGACTCTGAAGCACCCTGTCATCGACCAGGCACACTTCTCACCCGCCAAACCTTGGGAGGGGGAGAAGGGGCGCTCCACTGCCCGGCTGCCTCCCCAAGCGCATCGTCAGCACATTGTCAGCACTGCAGCGGACCGGCGCGGAGGGGCGGGCATGTCTTTGGGGCTATTTTTAATTCCAAGCTAAATTAATTTGGTGCAAAAGTAGCAGAAGTCCCTTCCCTTGTGGGAAATGCTTCTGCTGCAGTGAATCTGGTGCATACAAGAGCCCACCCTCCGGGGATGGGAATCAGCGCAGGAGATGTTGTTAGGCTTATTTCCCTGAAATAGCTTGTGTCTAAGGTGTCCCGTGATGCCGCGGCCCGTGAGGAGTGGTACCTGTGGGCGAGCGCCGGGGTGGTTTCAGGACCTGGCGAGGGTGTCGGCAGAGGTGCCCCCGGAGGGAGCCCAGAGCACTGTGCAGAACACTGCGGTTTCTCTTGCAGGTGTTCTGGCCACAGGGCTTCTTGCAAAAAATGCACACACACAGTCCGAATAAGGACAAAGGCAGTGTTTATTAAAATGCATTTCATTTTCAAAGTTCAGCCATCAGCTTCTAAAGTGCACATACGTTGGGGGGGACAACCTGTATGTGTCACCTGAGTTTGTGTGCCACTGGATAACAGCATTTGGCGAGAGATGTAACTCCCTTAAGCAGGGGAAACTCGAAAACACTGGTCTGCTTGTAAAAGAAAATTTTGAAAAGAACTATAATCCATTTTAACATGTCACCACCGTTAGGAAGCCTACCCGCATTCTCCCATTAGATGCTCTCTCCCCCTCCACTTAAACTCAAAAGCATTTTATTTCTTCACCACGTATGCAGCTAGCAAATTCAAACTCTTTTTAAAGGATGTTTTTATTGATTCCAGAGAGAGGAAGGGAGAGAGAGAAATAGCAATGATGGGAGAGAAGAATCATTGATCAGCTGCCTCCTGCATGCCCCCCACTGGGCATCGAGCCCGCAACCCGGGCATGTGTTCTGACCTAGAATGGAACCATGCTCTCCTGGCCCATAGGTCAACACTCAACCACTGAACCACGCCAGCCAGGCCAAGTACAATCATAATTACTGGCCTGCTTCGCTCATCCTTGTGATATAAGAGAATGTATTGGGAGGGCAGGAATGAAACTGTCTTCACCTTCACATCTTCAGAGCATGAAGTCCTTAATAAGTATTTAGTGATGGAATGGAATTGAGGGCTGAGGACAACTCTAAAGACCACTAAGTTCATCCTCTATATTTTAAAAAAAAGAAAGAAAAGAAGAACACAGTCTAGGAAGGTTTGCAGTGAGCTACCTGGTAGGACAGAACACCCAGTTGCCACGCCAGGGCCCTCCTGAGCTCCCTCTGCTGCCCTGCAAATGCCATGTTTTTAGTGCCTGCACCTTTTACAAGCCTCACTTTACTTTGTCAGTTCAAGAGTAAATAAACCTTTTGGGTGTAACTGGGTTTGCTCATGAAATTGACTTATTTTCGTAGCAAAGGTAAGAGCACACTTTGAGAAAATAGATTTGCTAATTAAATTTATTTCCAGATTTTTTGTTTTAAATGCCTTGAGCTTTGTTATAAACGAAGTTTTGAAACAATTTAGCAGCCTTTATTATTATTATTGTTATCATTATTATTTCAATTCGTTTCTAAGATACCAAAAAGAACTTGAGAGCAGAGACTCCTCAAGACTGTCGTGAAGAACTGAAAGCAATTTTGCTTTCCGGATATGCTGCCCTCCACAGCATCCAGCTTCACAGCAGGTATTACTTTTGCTTCGTGGCAATATGTGTGTGTGTGTGTGTGTGTGTGTGTGTGTGTGTGTGTGTGTGTGTGTGTGTGTACACTGTGGCTTTAAGAGCAGGACTGACATTGGTATGATTCTCTGAAAGGGCCGCTTAGCAGCTTTCCTCTCTTAAGGCACACAGTTGATGCTTAAAAATAAACACACCTTCATCTTCAGGACTCACCCCTCTGCTCACCTCCATTCCTACACTCACACACAACTCTCTTCTCGATGTCCTACTTCTCAGACGAAACATGTCCAAGGTCATGCCCTTGATCGGCTTTACCCAAGGGCCCCGAACAGGCTCTCCCTTTGGGCCAGAAACCCGGAAGTCTTTCCCAACAGCTCCATCTCACTGATCCCACAAGGGCCAAGAAGTGCTGGTTCGGTGCCTCCGTGCATCCTGAGTGGGTTCACCTGTCCCTCCCTGTTGCCTCCACCAACTCCAGGCTCCCCTCTTCTTGCCCTGAGAGCAGGGGCCTCTGCGCTGGTTCCCCATCCACGGATGCTTCCCCCTGCTCACCTGCACATCCAGCTCACTTCCTGCCCGGCTCATTTTCCATCAGGCAACCAGAGCCACCTTCATAGGATGCCAACAGGATCACGTCATTCCTAGGTTAAAGCCTCTCCCTGGGTCCCCACTGTTCCCGAGACTGTGTTCAAAATGCTAACCACACATCTGATGCCCAGCTGCTTGGGTTCTTTCATGTATGGGAACTCCTTCCCACTTCAGGGAGTTCCCACTTGATCTTCCTTTTATCGGAAACAGGATTCCGCAAGGCTCCGTATGCCCCAGCACGCATGCATGCACACTCCCTTTTGCTGCCCATCTCCTACTTATCCTGGGAGCTTGGCTTAAATGCCATTTCCTTGGGGGAAGCCTTCTTACTACCTAGAGTAGGACCCTCAGGTAGATCCACCTGTTTCCTATTTTAATTAGTGATATTTTAATCTCTATCTTTCCCCATGTTGAGTTCTCAATAAGGTGTATTTAACCAAAGGAATGAAGAGGGAAGGAGAAAGAAGCAGGAGGAAGGGGGTCAGGCAAAAGCTGTTTATAGCCCTATAGCTTGCACTCCCTCCCCAGCCCCCCAATTCTTGATGGGGCTGAAATGAGAGGAGACAGAGACAAATGAGCAATGGGAGATGGATTTGAGAATAATAAGCAAGGAGGTAAAAGGACCACCTCAGGATGCCACAGGCCAACTTTCAGAAAAGCTGGTGCTCTTCATTTGCACCCATTTTATTACAAAAGTGCCCCAAATGGGGACACGGATGGGGAGCATGGGAAAGGTGGGGCAGTGACACTCCACAGTTTTCTGTATGAAGACAGGTCATCCAACATGTCCTGGCCCACGAGGACATACAAGATCCTCAGGTGACCTCTGGCTCCCCATTCGGAGAGTCCTTGCGGGACTCAGAGCCGGGCACCCACTCTGTGCTGCCTCCACATGCATCCTCACTGAACGCAGCAGGTTCCCACGCACTGAGGGGCTCACGGTAAGCCCCTTCAGGACATGTACTAAAACACGCAACGCTGAGCTGCTCAGAGCTCCCATGAATTCGCCTTCTTCTGGGAAGGGAAGAACCCAGCCCTGCCCCCACAGCACGTGCCCCAGGAAAATCAGTTACCTGGTGGGCACCAAAGCCATAGGTAGAATCCATTAGAGCCGTGATCGGCAAACTGCGGCTCTCGAGCCACGTGCGGCTCTTTGGCCCCTTGAGTGTGGCTCTTCCACAAAATACCACGGCCTGGGCGAGTCTATTTTGAAGAAGTGGCATTAGAAGAAGTTTAAGTTTAAACAATTTGGCTCTCAAAAGAAATTTCAATCTTTGTCCTGTGGATATTTGGCTCTGTTGACTAATGAGTTTGCCAACCGCTGCCTTAGAGCGTGTAACGTAAGCATCAGTGACTCCAGTGACCGGGCGAAGGCAAGTCGGAGTAAAACGGCCTACAAGTCAGCCCCCCACCCCACGCAACACGGTTTGGTTCAGTTACAATATTACTTTCCGTGTAACAGCCCAAGGCTCTTTCCGCTCCACCTGGGGGAGGGGGACAAAGGAGGCTTACAGTTGTACGCGAAACAGAGTTTATTCTTGTCGTATTCTTTATTCACTACTGCATCCTTTTCCACACGAACAACTGCAAACCGACTTTGCCCCACCCTGTTTCTGACGTCCCACCCCCCTCGGCTGATCCTGTCTTGGGCACACAGACGCTCCGTAGAGACAGGCAGACTCACAAGGCAGTTTGCCGACCACGGCTCTAATGGATTCTACCTGTGGCTTTGGTGCCCACCAGGTAACTGATTTTCCTGGGGCACGTGCGGTGGGGGCAGGGCTGGGTTCTTCCCTTCCCAGAAGAAGGCTCCGTAGAGACAGGCAGACCCAGCCACGGCAGATGTGAAGTTCTTTAAATCAACAGGAGCATTTGTAACCCATCATGGAAGGCAGCAGGGCTCTCGTGATACGAACCAGAAACAGTATGTCACGTGGGCCAAAAGCAATGACAGGCCTGGCAGTTAGGAACCCGAAGGGCGATTCACTGTATGATGTGTATAATGCATCTTTGGGAAAGAACCGCATTGTATTGCTATACCTTTGGTGGAGTTAGTCCATGTGGCTGGCCAGAAGGGAGGACGGAAGAGGACCAGCCGACAGGAAATTCCCCGATCCCCACGTGGTCCAAACTGGGCTTAGAAGGACCGCATATCTGTTTAATTAGCACAAGGCAAACAGCACGCAACTAACCGGCAAGTCTTCCCATCAGCAGTGTGGGCCCCAACAACAGTTGTTCAGGCATTAAAAACATTAAACACGGAAACCGCACGGACATCAAGCAATAGTTCCCAGGTTACTTACATCTGTGTCGGGTCCCTTATCCGCACCCGGACAAGAAAAAGTAACAAATTCATGGCACCTCTTGTGAACCACAAAACAGCAAACTGGGGGAGAAAAAAGAAAGTGAGCGTTAGAATAGACTGGATTTAGCACATACACGCTTCCGATGTGGGCTAGGTACTGCTAGGAGTCCATTTAATTTCAGTACAGCCAGAACCTCAGGCATCAACCAGAAGGCATTTCATTCAAGCCTCAGCAATATCGATGAGACTCGCAGATAACAGCATCACAGGACGCCAGCACGGACCCGGCTGAGGAGGATGCCCACACCGCGATTCCCGCTGTTTGCAGGTGAAGACAAGAGAGCCAGAGGCTGCCAGACAGTGTCTCAAGGTGTAAACCAAGGATGGAAATGTGAATTACTTTGCACTGTCCTATACCAGCACACTCACGCTCATGTGCACGTTGATAAATGTCACAACCTGTAGGCGACATAAACTATATAGAGCGTTTATAACTATAAATAATACATGGATACCACCCAAATGTGGGCTACAGAACTTCCTGAGCAAAATTCTGAACTGGAGACACTCATGAAGACACAAACCCAGCTTATAGGGAATAACAGCCCTTTGAAATGAAGAAAGGCCGGGGAACACCCTCACGCCTTCTTGTTTCTGCCTGCTTGCCACACAAATATATATATATCTGTATGTGTGTGTATATATATATATATATATATATACACACAGATATATATATATACACACAGATATATATGTGTGTGTGTGTGTGTGTGTGTGTGTGTATATATATATATATATATATATATATATATATATATAGAGAGAGAGAGAGAGAGAGAGAGAGAGAGAGAGAGAGAGAGATGGATGAAGCCCAGAGGGTGAAGGTATGGGTATGCAGAGCTTGGGAAGTAGGATAGGGTGGATTGTTTTCTTTTTAAATAGTTATCATTTAGGGTTGCCATAATACAATGCATTGTAACAGTACATTTAGCAAAAAGAAAATGCAGGCTTGGCATTGAGCAGGCAGAGCTGGACCTATGAGGGAGCCACCTATAGGAACACGACAGCTGAAGAGCTCTTAAAAGAGCATCACTTTAGAGCAGAGATGCCCTGGATGAGGGGTTCTTGTTCACTGTCTGCCATGCACATTGGTGCGGAAGGGGGTGGGAGAGAGCCCTCCCCCCCCCCGCCCCTCCTGGGCAGCACCCAATGTGCTCAGCTCCTACCAGCCCCCGATCAGGGCCTTTCCACCATGTTCCTGCGGAAAGCATGTCCATGGCCACACTCTAAGGATGAGGAATAAGGCAGCGCCGTGATGCACACATCAGTCTCACCCGCTGCCTCTCCCCAGGCACCAAGCCATCCTTCACTCACTGGAGCCAGGGGAAGTTACTAAAGGAAGAGGCTGGCGGGGCTTTACTGCCTCTCGGTGTTTTTATGGATACAGTGTTTCAAAGGGAAAAGAAACATTCTCATTCCCTACTTAATCATTCAAACATTCCGGGTCTTCCATCTCTCTTTCCCCCTTTTCTCAATCCATCTCGGCATTCGTTAGGAAAACCCAGATTTATCAAATCCCTTTGGAGGGACAGTTTGTTTTCTGTATTTGTCCTTCCTATCCCTACCAACCCATCCACACGATTGTACGTCTCCAGCTAACACTGTTTCTACTATATACCCCCAAAATCTCATACCTAAGAAGAACCAGGCCCTCCCTGTACAGTATAATTTACAGGCAGCACAAAGCCCCACCATCTACCCCAGAATACTCTTTCCCACCTGCCTAGGAGCCCCCCCCCCCACCTTCCATAGAAGTCTCAGACCCAGATGTGCCTGGAAGGCCCATTGGGACGTGGAGAAAAGGCTCGTATGTTTCCAGAGACCCATTTACATGCAGGTTACCTGAGGGAGAAAGACCCTGGAGGGAGGCCTGTCCAAAGAACACAGGTTTAGAACGGATGATCTGAAGGAAGATATAGACCCCGCCCAGGCCTGGGTGACTGAGGAGAGACCTGGGTCAGCCCTCCCTCACCCCGACCTCCAGTGAGGGGAGCAGAAGAGCCGGGATGGGGAGCACCTCGATATTGGTGACTCCAGCATTTGCCAGGGAAAGGCTGTCCCAGAAACCTGAGCAAGGGCCAGAGATTCCCAGATCACTGATGGCTGGCCGTGACCTTTGGTTTCAAGTTCCCGACTCAGTTGGGTAATGCGTATCGTGTAAGACCTCATGATGTACACATTTGAGAGGTCCTGCTAGTGTCGTCGAAAAATGAAGAAAAGACTCAATAAAACAAGAGAATGCACAGGGTAGACCTGGAAGCTGGACAGCATGGAGTGTCCTCAGGCTGAACATGAGGAGCTATGGTTTGTGTCCTTTAAATCTGGAATTCTCAACATCCTCATCGAACCATGTTATGGGGAGCAAGGGGAAATGGGGACAGGGCAAGGGAATAGGGGGTACCTGTCACAGAGTTTGCTTTCGATAAATAGTTGCCTGACCTTGGCAAGGAGGGGGGCTACATTAAGATAATAACCTCCCGGCCAGTGTAGTTCAGTGGTTTGAGCATCAACCTATGAACCAGGAGGTTATAGTTTGATTCCTGGTCAGGGCACATGCCTGGGTTACAGGCTTGATCCCCAGGGTGGCGCGTGCAGGAGGCAGCTGATCAATAATTCTCTCTCATCATTGCTGTTTCTTTCTCTCTCTCTCTCTCTCTCTCTCTCTCTCTCTCTCTCTCTCTCCCTTCCTCCCTCTCTCTCTGAAATCAATATATATAGACAGCAGCAACTCCATTAGAAGAGGTAGACATATATCATGATGATTCCTGCTGGGTCCTTGGCTGGTCCCTAGCCCTTAAAGAAGCCTTTGCTTAAGCAAGCACAGGAGGGCCAATAAGGCTCTGAGATGGAGCCTCGTGTTCAAAGGGTTGGGGGCCCCTCTGTTTGTATAGCCAAACGGGAGGTTTTAAAATAGGAAGCTGTCCTGCAGCTCAAATCACAAGGTAAATCTTCACTCAATTATTCTCAAAGCACAAAATTGCGTTCCCCCAATCCTCTCTGTGATGTGCTTAGGCCGCCCAACCATGAGGGATGCCACACGAAATGCACCAATCACACCAAGCAAAGGACGCGGGAGGACACGGATAATGAAGACCACGGGCTTGGCCTAGTCATGCTTCTTAGCGGGACGTGGCTTTAAAGCTGAGAATGCTCGGTCTCCTGGTCCATGGCGCACACTAAGTTTACTTATGGAAGCAGATGAAATGGAAATTAAGGAGCGTTTTGGCCATCTGTCAGAAGTATGTTTCAGAGACAACAAATAACAGTCACCTACGTTTGGCTCAAGAACTCATAAAAATTTCAAAAGGAAAAGCAACACTCGTGTGGTGATGCTGCCGTGTTGATGTTAATGGTGCTTCTCAGCTGTGCCTATTAGTTTATTTTTATTAATATGTTTTTATTGACTTTAGAGAGAGAGAAGGTGAGAGGGATATAAACATTGATTATATCCTGCACGCCCCCTACTGGCGATGGAGTTCACAGCGGACCTGAAATGGAACCCGTGACTTCTTGGTTCATGGGTTGATTGATGCTCAACCACTGAGCCACACCGGCTGGGCGTGCTCAATTGTTTAAAGAGAACAAAAACCAAAAAAGGGCAGGCCAAAAGCCAAACACTCAGTGAGAGAGAAACAACACTCCCTTCTGACACTGCACCCGCCCCCGTGAATCTGAGAAGAGCTTGCTTACCTATGCTGAGTTTTGGCCTCTGGGGCACACCTGGGCCACCTGAGACTGCTTTGTTTGTGTCAAATGTCACCATCACGTAAAGGGAGGACTCGGGGCTCTTGCTGCTGAACAATGTTTCTGAGCGTGAACCTGGGCAAGTGGCGAGCCCACAGACAGTTCCACGCTCCACTCACGCACAGGGCTTTCCCATGGTGAAGCGAGGCTACTGATGAAGGAATTGGCTGCAGCTAAGCGATGCCTGCCCATCGATGCAGTCCTCCTCAAGGATGCCACTCCCACTCATCACACACCAATCAACAGGCACAGCAACAGTGGCCACACCGGAGAGAACGTAAAGGTGACTGACTGAGCTCACTCCACACCTACCAGGAAGCCATTATTGAGAGAAAAGAAGACAAAATAACCAGTGAAGGCGAGGATGAGGAGAACTGGGACCTGGGACTTTGCTGTTGAGAATGTAGAACGGTGGAGAGGAGTAGGGCTATTTCTCAAAAAATTAAACACAGAATTGCCACCATATGCTCCAACAATTATACCCTGTCTCTTAATCTATTGGTAAAACGGGGTACCCCTACTTACACTTTGACACGGGCTGCCATGCTCACTGAGGGGAAGAAATGCATCCTCATATATATCATTTTCCATTTCTCTTTTAAAAAATATATAATCTCCTTTTGCCCTCAGGTCCGTGTTATTCAATCTCAGGTCAGAGTCATGGAAGATGGAAGATACAGCGTCCACCTACCGCCCCCCCCCCACACACACCGCCCTTACCTATAGTCAACCAGGTTCTGAAAATATTAAATGAAAAGTTCCAAAAATCAACACTTTATAACTCTTAAGTTGGGCCCTGTTCTGAGCTATGAAATCTCATGCTGTCCCACTCCATCCCGCTCGGACGTGAATCATCCCTCTGTCCAGCTGTGGGCGCTGCCACCGCATCCCCGCACCCCCTTAGTCACTTAGGAGCCTCCAGGTTATCAGATCACCTGTCAAGGGGTCCCAGTGCTCCCATTCCAAACACCCTTATTTACATAACAATGGCCCCAAGAGCTGGCAATCAGATGTGCCACAGAGAAGCCACAGAGCGCTTCCCCTAAGAGAGGAGGTCCAAGTTCTCAACTAGATCAGACAATTTAGCACCGCCCATCACCGCGAGAAGGATGCGTGCAGGACAGGAAGAGAGTTGGCGAGAGGCCACATCCTCAGAACTTTCCCTGGACTGCATTGGGATAGCTGGTCTTTGCGATTGTGTTCATCTCTTCCTGTTCCCAATGTGTCAGTGGAACTTTATCACACGTGTGTGTATAGGAGAAGACGTATCTATTATGTAGGGTCCCCGACTACCAGGTTTCAGGTACCCCCTGAGGGTTTCGGAACACCCCCCACCCCCATGAATAGACACACACTAGGCATAAAGGCTCCCTGTTGTCCCAAATGAATGGGGTTAAAGCCATTATGTAGCAAATCCTGACTCCAACAGAGAACCTACTAAATTTAATAGTTCAACTTTGCTTAGAACAGAAGACTGGCAGCTGAGCATCCGAGAGCTCCTTTTTTAGATGCCTACATGGCTGCCTTCGTGCGAGATGGTTTTAATTAAATCTTGCTTAGCTGGAAGGGATTATGAACGGTAACGGCACATCAGAACACAATGAGAGTGAAAATCTAAGGCGAGTGAACGGTTTCTTGGCTTTGTAGGGAAAGTAAGGAAAAACGGAGCTTATATTATATTTGCATGTTTAAATTATTGGTTTCACATCTGTAACAGTGAAAACAATCTTCTTGTGGGATACATGTTCAAGTTGTATAAAAACAAATCAAATCCACGTGTTTTATCACCGTCTGAGGAGGGCCATTGTTCAGGCAGCATGCGGATTCGGGCTCTAGGCATTTGGTACACACGCCCATCAAACTCTCCACAGAACCCCGGTCTCCTCATTTCTCCTCCCCCCGCCCCCTCCTCCCGGGAGAATCATCCTTAACCTTTTTCTCAACTCCCTTTCTCTGACATCACCAAGTCTGACAGATGCTCCCTTTTCTGCATTTCTCCCTGGTTGGATTTGAAATACACTTTGAAGAAAAGGGCTGAGGGGTTAAATATGAGGTGTGAAGGAAGGGAAGACAAGGGTGGCTCCTAGGTGATTAGCCAGGGCACCTGGGTGACGCTGTCACCATCATGGACATAAGAGGGAGCCTTCGGGTGAAACTGAGAGAGCAGAAGAGTAAGGAGAGAGGTCAGATCTCTGCGTTGGCACATCGCTCACCTCCGGACTTTTCAGGTATGGGAACCAACCAGACACGCTTTAAAATGTCATTTTCTTCACATCTATCTACGCCTTCATACATGTGACAAAAGTCAACAGTCCTAAACACATAAGATCATATCATACATGCATTGTATTGTTTGCGCATGTTTGACCTGACTTTTCTGTACTTGCAAGAGAAAGAATCCTAAAGGTAAAGGGAGGCCTGGGTTGTGGGAAATGAAGGGAAGAGACCAGGAGGTAAGAAAGAATTTACCTGGACCTGGGGACTGGCAGCCTGGGAACAAGGTCCACTAGAAGAACATGGGTTGCAGGAGACACGATTTTCTGCATGGTTTACACAGGGGGTCCCGTTTGGACAAGAGGAGGAGGATGTGCTGGTGGGTCCCCCAGGTGGATGTGTCAGGCAAGCAAGTGGAAGGTCAAGGTAGAGGTGTAAAGACAACCTGGAACGGTGGATGGGGTTTGGGGAGGCATCTACATGGCTGACAGTTGAAGGCAACACAGTGAATGAGGACTCCAAGCCGCTGAGTCGTGGGGAAGCCCCCATTTGTGGCTGATGGTGGAGAGGAGGAGGTGGGCTGGGGGTGAAGCAGTAAGCAGCGAGCAGGGCCTGGGGCTGAGGGCAGAAAGAATTTTCAGGGAAGCTCTGATGATCATTGGCCCGTAATGGCCCCGGAGCCACACACCTAGGAAAATGCAGATCATGGTGGCAACACATATGTTAACAGGTGATTGCTAACCAGTCTCCTTCCTTTTACTTAGTTCCAGTATCCCTGATTCTTCAACTCAGACTGAAATGGAATAGACTGTTCTGACACCAACTACCGATACACAGTAATAAAACCTTAATGCCCCACTAACTGTATTATAAAGGCTCATCTGCTTTATGGAAACAAACAAAGTCCCTTAAAGGTAAGTTGATGACAAATCAGGCCAATGTGTTTGAGGGAATATCCTAAGGTTTGATTTTTAAGGTCCGATCCTGCAGTGTTTTTGTGATTTCAAAATCATCTGAAGAATCCAACTTTACTTTTTCATCTGCCCCTCAGGGCACAGAGCCACGTGACTGGGCAATACGAGCTCCATGTGTGAACACCAAAACCCGTGTGCGTTTTGACCCTAAAAAAATACATTGCATGCCTTCAACACAAGTGTTCATCAAGCCCCTCATACTAGACTGCAGTATTTTTTTTAAGGACTTTATATATATATTTTTAAGAGCAGTTTAAGGTTCATAGGAAAACTTCGTGGAAGGTACAGAGATTTCCTGTGTATACTCCCTGTCCCCACACATGCACAGCCCCACCCCCTGGTCAACACCATCACCAGAGGGTACATTTGTTACAACGGATGAACCTACGCTGATACACTGTAATCACCCAAGTCCACAGTTTGCATCATTCTCGCTGCATTACTTTGAAGTCTTTTCTTTTTGCCTGGGATGACTTTACGGGGTTTGTGAGAGACCTACAAGGCACTAGCACAGTGGTTCTCAATCTTTCGAATGCCGCGACCCTTTAGTACAGTTCCTCATGTTGTGGGCTGCTGTAGAGCCTAAGACCATCGGAAAACACAGATATTTACATTACGATTCATTAACAGTAGCAAAATCACAGTTATGAAGTAGCAACGAAAATAATTTTATGCTTGGGGGTCACCACAACATGAGGAACTGTATTAAAGGGTCACAGCATTAGAAAGGTTCAGAACCACTGTCTAGTCCCGTGGTCGGCAAACTGCGGCTCGTGAGCCACATGCGGCTCTTTGGCCCCTTGAGTGTGGCTCTTCCACAAAATACCACGGCCTGGGCGAGCCTATTTTGAAGAAGTGGTGTTAGAAGAAGTTTAAGTTTAAAAAATTTGGCTCTCAAAAGAAATTTCAATAGTTGTACTGTTGATATTTGGCTCTGGTGACTAATGAGTTTGCCGACCACTGGCCTAGGGGAACAAGACCTGCTTCCTGGGCTCCCAGGTGACTCGTGTCTCAGAACACAGGCCTGCCTACGGCATGAACGCCCGAGACAGTTCTCTCCTCTCCCCGCGAATATCATGCCACTTGTTTAAGAGCACTCTGAGTCTGTAATACTGACCCGCACCCCCAATGCAAACGGGGAGGGCCTTTCAGTCCGAAGCAGCAACGAACAATAGCAAACTCATAAACTAAGGTTCTGTTCACACCTCCAAAGGGAAAAATAAGCGCCCACAAAGATGATGGCTGACTAAGCAAAAAAGTGATTTGAACCTGAACTGAGGGTATGAAATGGAAATTGTGAAATTTCAAATACATCTGGGGCATCTGTAAAGACTCATTTGGTCATGATTATAAATGAGTTTAATAAAGTCCAAACGCTTAAAGGGTTCCATTTAGAAGTGTAATCAGAAGCCCCAAATTAAAACCATTGGGTTTTTTTTTTTAAATATGGCATGTTTAATATCCTAGCTGATATTTGCAATCACATTCGTAACAATGACCGTGTGTACACAATGCTTTCTGATGACAGAACGTTCCGTCTCAGTCTTCAGTGGTGAGGCCACGGAGGCTCCCACACAAGCATAAAACCACCCAGAAAACAAACACCTGGAACCCCCAGAGCCCAGAGACGTGACCTGTAGCACTCGCCTTCACGGAGGATATTACTAATTTACAAGCAGGAAACATCGCCGAGGGTCTGACGATAATAGCATCAGACGAGGCTTCGGAAAGAACCTGCCGTGGTGGTTTACAAAGTGGAAGCCTTTTGGGGGTCTGGGTAGGTGAGTAACAAGGTTACCCCCCTTCCTTGCCTCCCTTTCTTCTTGTTTAATTCCTGCTTTATGCGTAAGCCAAAGTGTTGATATCCTAGCAGCCTCATGAATAGTCAACATCCTTAGCACATACTTGGTCAGTAAACGAACCATTTGGTTACAAGCTGAAGGTCAAGGGTGAAGCCAAGAGCTGCCCCCCCACACACACACACAAACACTCACTTTACACAAGTCCCTGGGATGCTCCCAGCAGAAAGCCAGGGAGGCTGGCAGACGTGCGAGGCCTTTGGGTTTCATGACGCACAATTTTTGGGGGGCATCTGCTTAGTGGAGACAGTGGAAGCCCCCGAAGAAGAGACGGTGAGCACCCTGAAAGCAGTGTCTAGGAAGAGGTGTGCTTGCGGGGTAAGACAGGAAGTCAGGAGAAGAGGGGAGACCAGCCTGGGAGAGAGGCAAGGGGGGAGCGGAGCCTGAAACCTGCAGGCGGGAGTGTTTTCCGAAGAGAGACGTTTCACCTGAAGAAGCTGACTGAGGCTAGTCTGTGGGATCAGGGACGGGAGGGTACGTCACACAGAGGCCATGGTTTTGGCAGTAGTAGAAACAGAGGAACAAAAATGCAGGGAGGCAGGAACGCATGCAGGAGAGAAACAGAGGCAAAGGGTAGAAAACACTCGGTTCAGTTCAGTTCTGGTCAACAGCCCTGGCCGGTGTGGTTCCGTCGGTCGGGTGCTGTCCCCTGCACCGAAAGGTGGCTGGTTCGATTCCCAAGCAGGGCACATACCCAGGTTGCAGGCTCGATCCCAGGGGGTGGAGGTGCAGGAGGCAGCCAATCGATGTTGTGCTCTCACATCAATGTTTTTGTTTTCTCTCTCTCTCTCCATTCCTCCCTCTGTCCCTCCCTCCCTCCCTCTTGCTCTCCCTCCTCTCAAAAAAAAAGAAAAAAAAAAGAATGAAAAATATTTAAATTCTAGTCAACAAATCGTTACTGACAGCAGCTACTTCCCACCTATGGCAATAGGCCCTGGTGATGGTCAAGATCAACGAGGCTCAGGTCTCCCCACGAGCTTTGAGCCTAGTTTGGAAGAGAGTCACAAATAGGTAGCTTCGAGATCAAGAAGGAGGTCTGGCCTATGGGCTGTGAGTGCCCAGGGTAGGGCTCCTATCCCAGCCTCCAGTTCCCAAAAGACCTGAGGCAGAAAGGACGCTCTTGGCCAGGCTGATGAGGATAAAAGCCTGGGGATGTTTCCCACCTAGTTAGGGCGGTCATGGAGCAGCCTGCAGTAACATCTATGTAAAATTATGAAAACAGGCCTGGCCGCCTCATGCAAATCATGGGGCAGGGAGGAGGTCAGAGGAAAAGCAGGCGCTGGTGGAAAGAAATGTGATTCATATCTACCAAGAAAATACTACCTTGGGTCATGCTTCACAGAAGGAAATTATGAAGTTGTTCCAAATATTGTAGTAAACACTCTCATTTCAGAATCCAATGTGCTGTCTACTTTATTTCTTTTAGTCATATAATTGCAAAGCTCCTGCGGGTGCGTGAGGGGAAATGTGTTCCCTCCGTAATGTCCTGGTTTGGTTTTATTTCAGTCGACGATGGAATGGGGGTGGGGGCTGTCTCAGAACTGAAAGAAGGATGTTAACGTTTAGTTACAAACGCAGGGCACCATCAAAGTTAACATGGGCCCTGGGTGGTGTGCTCCGTGGTCGGAGCACCAGCCCTCACTCACACTGAAGGGTTGAGGGTTCAGTTCCTGGTCAAGAGCACATACCTGGGCTATAGGTTCTCCCTGCCCTGGTCTGGTCAGGGTGCATGCGGGAGACAACTAGTCAATGCGCCTCTCTCACATCAATGTTTCTCTCTCTCCCCCTCCCTCCCTTCTCGTCTACACTCTCAAAAAAATCAATGGAAAAGATATCCTCGGGTGAGGATTAACCAAAAAACAAAACAAAAACCGGTACAGCATTACTTCTAAAATTATAGGGTGGCCACAGAGCCACGGCAATTTTTAATTCTTAGAGATAAATACATGGACCAAGTTTCCATAAATAAAATGCTTTCATTTTCTTGAGATTACATGGAGCTTAGGCGACAAAATCGGTTCACATTATGATGTAAATTTTTACCCACATAGCATTTCCCTCTGCTTATCTTGGAGAACAACTTAAAAGAAGCCATAATCCACTAATTACCTCCCTTTTATCCAATATGCTGGGAACCAATGAAGCATCAGGGATGTGGAACACAACATAATTACAAAGCAGTGAAGCCAGAAATTTCCAGAAAGGAAACGTGAAGGTGTCCAAGGGCTTCCAATGCCCACGGGGAAAATGGGGAACAAGGGGAACAACTGGGGAGCCCTAACACAAAGGAGCCAGGAAAGTTTTCATACAAATAAGGACACGAGGCATGGAGAGCGGTGGGGCGGCAATGAAAAAAGTCGGCCTCACAGAACAAATCCACGGCATTTCCAAACAGCCTGCCAGACACCGCAGGCAAAGGAAGTGTTTAAGGCTATGAATTGTTACTCAGAATTTTCAGACTAAGCTGCTTTTTAACCTACACTTACATACAATATTTAAAAACTGACATTTGACAATAATCGTCATGGAGAGCTATCTTTTAAAAGATGTGCATGTGCTTCTTTTTGCCCCCATGGGGAAGAGTGTGCTAAGGATACAGACCAAAGCAGTGAAGGGATTGTGTCTGAGGTGGTGTCTAAGATTTTGTTTCACTCATCTTTCCTTTTGTTCACCTCTATTTCCTAATGTCTTCAATCGTTCATGTATTAGCTAAAAATACAACTTTAAAGATGATGTTCATAGTAACAACAGGCCACAAGATCCCAAAGTGATTTCCAAATCATCACCCTAAAAGAATAACCTTAGTACATACTTACAATTGAAAGTGTGGTGCTATACTGCACGCCCATCAGGTATCTCGCACAGTTCCGTGACTCAGGCTGCTGGGTGCACAGAAGCAGAAACGAGAAAACAGAACCGGCAAACGCTTAAGGACAGCGACCAAGACCAGCAAAAGGAGGGGGTAAAGGCACAGAAAAAGGGATACTAGTCACATCTATCTCATTGCTGTCTGCGTAAAAACTTTTCGTTTTGCACACGAGCAATTTGGCACTCAACAACTAATTCAGAGAAAATGATCGACGATGTGCATACACATGGGGCAGGGGAGATGTTTAAAACAGCATTATACATAATGTCAGGAAGCTGGAAGGCAGCTAAGAATCCAACAATGGGAACTGGGATACCAGGTGTCCATCCGAGATACTCTGATGCAAGCCATGAAAGCTGTAGCAAAACTACACTTAGTTGTTGAAACTATTCACGTTGTTAGCGAGGCTACCAACCACTAAGCTGGTAGAGCTGGCTGGTTTGAACAAGAACTAGAGTCCAAGACTCACTGTGGGGAAGGCCTGCTGAGTCAGAGAGTGGGGAGGGACTGCTAACAGGTTCTTTCTGGGGCGATGACAACACTCGGAAATGGATTGTGTTGATGGGTGCCCAGCTTTGAAAACACTTTAAATGAGTGCATTGCGTATTATGTGAATTATATCAAAGTTCTTTTTGAAACGCTCAAAATAAACAGAAACAGTGTAACACCCTGGATAATTCAATAACCCGTCGATGGGCCTTGCTAAGCCATGTCCCCGCGTAACACGAACAGCTCATACCGCTCACCTTTATGCTTTCTTTCTGAATTTTACATCATTTTCTCAACATTGGATGTATTTTTATTCCCTTGGAGATTTCTTTTCTACGTTGTCTGGACGAAGCCTGGGCCTCTGACGTGGTGCTGGACACCTGGAGCACGTTCTCGGGGTGGGGGGGAGAGGGGAGCGTTCCTGGGCAGTGTGAGCCCAGCACAGCCTCTCGGTCTGGCAGGACCGGAGGGCAGTGTCCGGTGCCATCCTCCCCCCACCACTCACCAGCCATGCAATCTTGGGCACTTTCACTTCAGAACCTCAGTTCTCCCAACTCTGTGGGGGACATCAACACCACCGACCTCACCAGGTTGTGAAGGGCCAGACAGGCTGGTGTAAATTAAGCTCCAGCCCAGATCCGAGGCACTGGGGGCACTCCACAAGTAACTCTTTTTCCCTTTCGCCAGACCGGACAAAAAGGAAATTTTTTTGTTTTTTAAATGCACATCCTTTTAGAGGGTTCCGATTAATTTGAAACTAGTGACTAGATTAAGGGGAGAGAAACATGGGAAGACAGAGTCCAGCTGACATGGAAATCAATGAGTGGAAGACACAAAGGGAGCCTGGGCCTCAGGCCCGTGAGAAGGTAGCTCTTTCTACTTCCTATGAAACAGAGAGAGAGCACACCGGGGGACGCGAACAGCCACCGTGCAGATGGGGAGGTGACCAAGGCCAGGTCTTGACAGAGCTTCAGCGCAGCCGGAGCCTTGGCTGGTGTTCTCACAGCCCCTCTCAGCCTCCCTCTGGGCCTCCCCTCACCCAGGCGCCTCAGGAAGCCAGGCCAGGGCTAGGGGCGGAGAGGCACAGGCCCCAGGGGACCAGTGAGCGAGCCTGGGCCCTCCCCGTACTCAATCTGGACAGCTGAAGGCTTCAGAAGCGTGATCCCTGTCAGTCTCAGGAGGTCAGCTGCCAAGGTCGCCAGAAGCCACGGCCTCTTCCAGTCCAGGCGTGGGGGGAAACCAAGCAAGAGTAAACGAGGACCACCACAGCAGGGAGGAGGGTTCCTTTAAATCCTCATCGAGAGCCACCCAAGCCCCTCCGTCCCCAACTCAACTCCATGCCCACTCGTGTCTACAAGGCAAACATCTGCATCTGTGACAGAAACTCCCGACAGGCAGATGAGAGGAAATGCCTGCACTTGGATGTGCACCGACTGGGAGACTGCCTTGTGCAGGTGAAGGCTGTTAACTGGCTTTGCCTTCCAGACTTGGGGGAACCCACAGGAGGCAAGTTTCTCAAATGGGCAGGACACTGGGAAAGACAGGACACCTCCTGGCTCATCAAATTAGAAACCCAAAGAAAATTCCAAAGCTAGACCAGGCTGATTCTAAAACCTGGACCCTATCAATAAGACATTGAATAATAAGCATAATTTAAATTCCCACATCTGGCTTCCAAACTACACAGAGAGTGAGAAAGCGAGATCAAGCACAGTACAGACGAAAAGACCGAGGCATTTTAACTGATACAGTTAACGAGGAGGTGTGGCTGCCAGAAGAACTAGAAGAGGCTGCATTAACTGAGGTATTATCATCTAGAACGGAGGAGGTGAGAATTCCATGCAACTCCTTATTCCTCCTGAGACATGGCTTGGGGTTTCAAGGGCTTTTGTTACTGTGGTTCCAGTCTCTCTCTGGTTTAGGATGTCTAAAGACAAGCAAGATGGTGAGACTCAGAATCACATCCTAAGATGAAGGGGCATGATGGGGCGGTGGGGGGGAAGGGGGGAGGCTGCCTGAAAGGGAAGATAGCCTGCACCTGAGCTCTTTGCAAATACTCGAATGTCTGGTATTTGCAGGAAGGATTAAGCTTGTTCTGTTTGCCCCCAAAGGATGGAAACTCTACAGGAATGAAGAAAGTGACTGGGTATCGGATTTCTGCTAACTCTAAGGGAATGAGGTAAGGGCTGTATGAAAATGAAGGTGGCTTGCGGGAGGACTGGGAGGTCACGGGGCTGGTTGCTTGGGCAGAGCCTGGAAAACTGCTCTTTGTGAATACTGGGGAAAACATTCTTGATACTCCACAGGCTCCGGATGACACACGGACTTTGAAGTTAGTATAGCCACCCGAAACCCTCCAACAGCCAAATTCAACCACAGCCACTAGCAGCGGCAATCCTCGTTATTATCACCATTTACTTACTACTCGCCGTGTCTTTCAGTGGAAAGAAATGAACTTCCGGTACAAGAACACCCGCCTAGAGGAGACTTGAGAAAAAGCGCTTTCCTTTCAGGGATGGGACAAGGCCTTCAGCACGTTATAAAGCTCAAGGCTTCGAATGTGGGCCCGGAAGCCGTCACGTGGCCCTTTTCCACCTGATGCACTCCAGCTATTAAATGCACAGCGTGGCCTCGCCGCACCGCCACCCGGCCTCTCTCGGGGGCGGGTGGCAGCGGGAGAGCGTACCTTTCCGATTTGCATAGCAATGGCGGCCTCTCCACTGGACCCTCCACCTGTTCTGCTGATCAGAGGCCCGTGGAGACCGCTCGCTGGGCCTCCGGCAGGGAGCACACTGCAGCAGGCCAGGGTGCCCAGCAATGCGTAAAGCTCTCAGGAATGCACATACATGCACACAGACTGCACTGTCACTGGAGGTTTTTGCTAATGTTGATGGTATCACTGGGTCCCGATTTGGAGATGCTGCTGCCAGAGGATCTCTAAATATTATCACACGATGTTGGGTCACTGGACCTGGGCTGGTCACACGAGAAAATAAGGAATAGTAAGAGTCAGTCCTCGTAATACAAAACTTACTAAGTAGGTTTATGAAGGACGCCGCAGAGAGTGCGGCGGAGAAGCAAACTGTGGAGTCACACAGTTCATACCCGGGAGGCTCACTTCCCAACCTGCCGGTCTCTCAGGTTTCTACCAGGACAGAGCAGCAGCTCCTGGGGCCCTTGTTTTTGGTGTTGCTATGGTGATTACTGGGCTCTGGTTTTCCCTCCCATCATACTTGGGTTTGAACAACAGCAGGACGGTAAAGGACTGGCCGGACAGAGGAACTCCATGGTTATGGAGGGTCCTGCCGGCAAGGGGTTCCCTTTCTGAAGGCGGGTGCTCCGGGGAACGTGCCAGGACCTAGGCGTGAAGAAAGATCCTGAGCCAGGCAGAGCAGCTCCGGCTGAGAGGAACAGATGGGTAGCAAACCGGGATGAGCCCCTGCAATGCCCCAGGTGTGGCGAGCAGGCGAGGTGACAGGGAAATCCGAGGCTAGGGGACAATCAGAGAGGATCTGGGCCTCGGGAAGACGGCAGGCACAGGCACCAGAGCCACAGGGGCCCAGCGCCGAGGTCTAAGCACTGGGTCGCGGGGGGATGGGTGGGGGTGGTGGTGTGTGTTTGTGTGTGTGTGTGTGTGTGTGTGTCCAACCCACCAGTGCGGTCGGGAGGAATCCCTGCTGCTGGAACAGGAGGGAATGGAGGATGGGGAGGAGAGGCAGGCAGTGGTCCAGCTTGGGCCAATGTCTGCCCCCGTAAGAAAGAGGAGGAGGAACCGTGTGCTAAGGCCCTGACTCCAGCCTGGCAAACACAGGCTGCCTCGTTCACCCACCAACCGGGCGAGCCCAGGTCCAAGCCTCAGACAGTGGCAGAAAAAGCTCCACCTCTTAAAAAGGCACCAGTTTCTCTGAAAATTGAAAAATGATCTACAGCTGTTGCCCACGTAACCCAATCCTCACCCTACTTTTCATTGGGGATCCATGCACAATCCCAAAGAGGGCTGGACCTCGTTTCCAACAACCTCCTTTGCACGAAGGTGTGGGGGTGGGCGGGGGGGGGGGGGGTGGCGCGCGGAACTGAGATGGAGGCCCTGACCCATCTCGATCGAGTCTTGCTCATTGGAGACATTCACTCCCAGCAACTGACCTAAATCGCTGACTCTTCACTTCTTTTCGGCAACTGAGCACTAAACCCAGGGAGGGAATACCAGGCCAACTTTGTGGGGACGCCTGATAATGGAGTTCTGTTCCTGACAGAAGAGGGGAAATTGGAGAAATGCTAACAGGGCTCGTGGGCTATCGGTAATGATTTCAGCTGGTTCCACCCTGTGGCCCTCAATGAGCACTCAAAGGGGTGCCTGCACCTGGCTGGGTGGGCTGTGAGCATGTGTGCCTGCCTCCCCTGCTGACCACAGCCCCGGGAACCAGCTAGGCCAGTGGTCCGCAAACTCATTAGTCAACAGCAAACTGCGGCTCGCGACCACTGAGCTAGGCCAAGCTCGGATCTTCTAGAAGCTACCACCCCACCCCGGGCTTCAGGGGGGTGGCTTCACTGGTTGTTAACCCAGTTTCAGCTTCATCGACCACACTGATGGATCCAATTCTGATTCTCCTGCTTCATCTTTTCCCTCTGAATCCTGCAGTCAGTCATTCTATAGGTGTTTACCCCACCCCCAACTCCCACCCCTGAGTGGTTCACGGGGACCCTGAAGGTGAGCCACTTTCTCTCCGGAGGTCAAGTCCAACTCTGCCACACCTTCTCATGAAGAACCAAGTAGGGACAGGGAGCGCCACACAGTAAGACTAGTTCCCCTCCGAGGGTGTACGAAATCAGATTTCCATTCTAGCTCTCTGTTCCAGCTTTAAAAAGTAATTTTCACTCTTCCACGTGCAGAAAAACATTCATTCAATTTGTCAAACTGGTTCAGACTCAGCCGTCTGAAAATGAGCTTTAGATTTGCTCTCCCCTATAATCACCAAGGGCTGACGGTGCTGCCTGTGATGACAATGTTTTCCTGTGACAGTCCGGTCTATACCCATTGTCGCTACTCAATTCCGTTCAATATACCTTTACTGGGTATCTATTATGTGCCAGACACTGGCTGCGCAGGAGAGATGAATAACTTGTGGCCGCTCAGGAGCTAATTAGTAATAGACACAATGCCCGCTCACCTATGATAAACACTCCCCTGGAGTACAAGTTGCAATTACCCTCAATCACACTGCCTGAGAACAGAGCTGGGAATGTATCTGATACAGAGTATCCAATCTTTCTTGGTGATGTATTACTTGCGGATGCCACCCACGTAAAATAAACTTTGCTCTGGCAAATGCTGCTTGTGGGAACAAAAATACTAGGAAAATAAAATATACCAGCAAATGCAAAATGAGTCTGAAGTTTCAGAAATTAGAGAATATGTCCAAAATCAGACTGAAGTTCACGCATTCAGTATTTCCTCAGGCTCCAGAACTCATAGAACAGCTTGTGCAAGCGACACAAATTAAATTAAAAAATAGGGACCATGTACAGGTCAGAGATAAGATTTAGAACAGGGTGGGCTTTCTCTCTCTCCCCCGCCTCCCCCCCCCCCCCCCCCCCCCCCCCCCCCCCCCCGCTGTGTAATTAACGAACACTCAGGTACAGCTGCTCCCTGCCCAATCAGCCCAGGAGGCTAGAGCTGGCCAGGAGATTGCTTCTTACTTTTTAATTCACTCTCTTTCCTCTTCTGCTCGAGCATGTAACATTTCTTTCAGAGCTGCATTGCATTGCCTTTGCTGTCTTCCTAATAATTAAACCCTAAAATATCAAGTCCTTCAAGACCCTTTCAAAAGGGCAATTGTTGGTACTGAAGTGATGAGCTCATGGTACCCTTTCAGCCTGAGCTGCGTGACGGGTGGGGAAATCACCAGGTCTGCACAGAACAGGTCCCGAGAGCCAGCTGGGGCCCGGGAGCTCCGCCTGTGGTTGTCTCTGCCCTGTAAAAATGCAAACTGGTTCCAGTCCGTTAAGCATCTGCGCAAAATATGTCAGGGGGATTTCTTTCTTGGCATGTGACTCTGAGGTTCCATTTTTGTGGCCTCTTCCTGGGACATACAGCCAAACCTTGTCTCTTTTCTCCTCTAAAAAAAGAACCCATTCAAAAAAAAAAAATCAAGAAAAAAAGAACGCACATACAGCATAACGCATCAATGGACAGATACACTTACTGAGGATTACTGACTAAAAAAGCCTACCTTTCCACATCATCTTTCAGATTATCAACAAGCCCTAGCCGGTGTTGTTCAGTGGTTAGAGAGTTGGCCTCTGGACTGAAGGGTCCCAGGTCTGATTCTGGTCAAGGGAACGTACCTGGGTTGCAGGCTCAATCCCCAGCCCTGGGAGGGGTGCGTGCAGGAGGCAACCAATTGATGTATCTCTCTCACATCGATGTTTCTCTCTCGTCTGCTCCCTCCCTTCCACTCTCTCTAAAAATCAATGGAAAATATTTATTAAAATGTTAATATCCATGAAAATATATTAATCAGCCTGGGGATGGAAGGGTCCCAGGTTTGACTCCAGTCAAGGGCACCTGCCCAGGTTGGGGGATTGATCCCCAGTAGGGGGCGTGCAGGAAGAAGCCAATCAATGATTCTCTCTCGTCATTGATGTTTCTATCTGTCTCTCCCCGTCCCTTCCTCTCGGAAATCAATATATTTTTTTAAAAAAATAGCTAAACCAACAGTTTCTCTGTAGGGCCTTGAAGTTTATGGACACTCACGTGGCCACTGACTCTGGTTTACTCTAAGACTCTGGCTATTGGGCCTTGGCACTTAGCACCATTGCCAGAGCTTTTCTCTTTCCCAAACACCCCAGGAATTCTTGTACTTAGGGGTTGGGAGATTTAACCCAATGAATCACATGTGTCTGTCAGAGACAGCATGACAGCCACTCACCTGCACGTGTATGTATGTGCAGGCAACTGCTGCTTCTACTTCCAAATGCTTCATCAATAACTCAAGTGAGAGAATCTGGCAGCGTGGTGAGCACATTCACGGAAACTATGCTTGAAAAGGTTTAATAAACCCAGTGACTCTCCAATATACAAAAGCATACCATTCCTATGAGCCCATAAAGATTACACAGAATGATAGATCCATTGCTCAGCAGGTAGCTGGACATAGATAGGCAGTCCAGTGCCCGTCATCCTTACTCCTAGCCTGAACACTCCTCATACTGGCGACAGAGCAGAGAGAGGGGCGATGAGTTCCAAGCAAGCCCTTGAGAAATGCTGGCAGGCCACCTTTGTCTTCAGCAAATTTGCTCACAGCTAAGCACCTGGAGCCCATAAATAATGGGAGTGCACGCCTCCCGCAGCCGGCTACCACCAGGGGGCGCTCCCAGTGGCCTGGCCCCACTGCCCACAGAGACTGGCCTGCATTGGGGGAAGACAAAGGCATCTGCAGGGGAAGCCGGACCTTGTGGGGCCGGAAGAAGACTCTAGAATACCATCTGCACATCCTCTGTGGTGCTGACTAGGATGTCTACCTTGAAAGTGAAGTTCCCAAAGAGAACGAAGCTGAGCTACTTCCCCTGCCAGCAAAAGAGAACTACACAGGAATGGTAATTTAGGAAAGGTCAGAGGAGCGGTGAGTGGCAAGCCTGTTTTTCTCCCCTGACAACCTCCAGGGGGAGTTCCCTTTTGTCTCTAGTCCTTCTCCCTCCCCTACCTCCCTCCTTCCTTCCCTATCTCCCTCCCTTCCTCTGGGGCCTACCCTGGGGTCTTGCTATACCTGGGTTTCAGAGCACATCCTCCACTTGGAGAGCCAGAAGGACAACCCTGGGCATTTATTCCGGGTCAGCTTCCCGGGGAAAGTGCACCGACACCTCAGAAAACAAGCAGCAAGGACAGCAGGAAGCTTGTTTCTCAGCAAGATACACTCTGTCACTTGCAAATGTGCTGGACCTTGGGAAAGGCAAGAATTATGATTTGCCCTCAAAATATGCATCCGCAGGAACAAGGCAGCCAGCAGACTGCAAACTGCTGCACTGAGATAACAAATGTGAGCTACCGCCAGCCTGAGACCCAACCAGCCACCCCCATGGAAAATGGACCTCCTCAGCTACAGCCAGAGAGACCCAACCAGCCACCCCCATGAGACATGGACCTCCTCGGCTACAGCCAGAGACACACAACCAGCCACACCCCCATAGGACATGGACCTCCTCGGCTACAGCCAGAGACACTCAACCAGCCACCCCCATGGGACATGGGCCTCCTCAGCTACAGCCAGAGACACCCAACCAGCCACCCCCATGGGACATGGGCCTCCTCAGCTACAGCCAGAGACACCCAACTAGCCACCCCCATTGCTACATGGACCTCCTAGGCAACAGCCAGAGACACCCAACCAGCCACCCCCATGAGACATGGACCTCCTCGGCTACAGCCAGAGACACACAACCAGCCACACCCCCATAGGACATGGACCTCCTCGGCTACAGCCAGAGACACTCAACCAGCCACCCCCATGGGACATGGGCCTCCTCAGCTACAGCCAGAGACACCCAACCAGCCACCCCCATGGGACATGGGCCTCCTCAGCTACAGCCAGAGACACCCAACTAGCCACCCCCATTGCTACATGGACCTCCTAGGCAACAGCCAGAGACACCCAACCAGCCACCCCCATGAGACATGGACCTCCTCGGCTACAGCCAGAGACACCCAACCTGCCACCCCAACAGGACATGGACCTCCTCGGCTACAGCCAGAGACACCCAACCAGCCACCCCTGTGGGACATGGACCTCCTCAGTTACAGCCAGAGACCCAACTAACCGTCCCAATAGGACATGGACCTCCTCGGCTATATGGTAGACACTCACTGTGCTGTGGCTGGGACAGTAATTGCTAGGACGTGGAGACAATGAAAAGTAGGTTGTTTCTTCCTAGTTTATTAAAAAAAGAGAGGTTGGTGTATATTCTTTCCCAATAGGTAACTACATAGTATAGACCTAGTCAAGGACAAAATCACTCTACAGCTTTCATTTCTGTAAGCCAAATACACCAGGCGGAAAAGATGCACTTATTTGAATAAGTACCATCCCAGAGACAGCTGCGCCTTGTGATTTAGCTGACCAGAAGGAAAGCAAAGTGTCGCCTCGAGAACACAGTTCCTGAAAGCAGCTAGTAAGTGGCGCACAGGCGTTAGCAAACGGAGAACCGTTTCTGGGATGCCTGCTTTCAGGGCAACGGAGCAACAGCAAGGAGACATAACTCGAAGGAAATAGATGAGGGTCACATCAACACTCACCAGAGCAAAGAGAAGTTTCATAAATAAAAGCACAAATGCATTGCACACTGACGTTAAAACGCACTAGTGTAGACTCCTATTCACTACAGGGTTCTTTCTTCTGCAAAGTAACATGTTTACCCAGCTAACATTAGCCATTCTTCAAGTACTTTGCTCACGATGAAATCCAAGCTATCATGTAGTCACAAGCCCCCATTTACAGATGAGGGAAATGAGGCAGTCGACCAGCCATGTTATAATGGGTGTGTTTAGTAACTCCAGGTGAGCTGCAAGAAATCTGGCAATGGAGCATGAAACCAGAATACTGTTAACATCGCCCCATTCAACACACTGGAATCCATGAGACCCACCCATCATGACGGGGTGCGCCACACGATGGCCCAAACGCCAGCTGGGAGGCCCCTTTCTGAAAAGCTCTCTCCACATCCCCATCTGTGAACCAGGGCAAGACGTGACGTCAGCATCCTTCTCTAAGGTGCTCAAAGGAAGAGGAGAATAAGGAGCCACTCAATGCAGAGCCGTTTCTATCGTGCATGTTTTTGGGGAAAAGAAGCCATCAGCAAACAACTCTGTTGTAGGTTCCTTCTGAACGTGGGTGTAGTTTTGCTTTCATTTAAAAAATTTCTTCTAACTTCAGGGCCAAAGAGTTTAGAGAACAAATATACAATACACACACACATAAACATTTCTTGCTGGGATGAAAAATGAATCGTTCCACCATTTCACAGAATTGAATGCCAGCCTCAAACTTAAACTAAGGACATGAGTAACTTTTTGTTTGTTTGTTTGCTTTTAATGAAGAGGCCACAGTTCAAATTCCCATACTGACTTCCCTTTCTTAACCTCAGTGTGAAGGTCCTACTTGTGGCATCCTGTACCCTGAAGAGAAGGGGAAATTAGGTTGACTTAATTTCTATAATTAAGATGTCTAGATTCTATGTGCAATACTTATCAATTGTCAATAGCTGAGATTTCATCTTTGATTTTTTTTTAAAAGCTTCACTGTGGCCAAATCCCGGTCAATAACCCATAGCGAAGGAACCTGTCTTGTCCTGAGGAGAAAAGACGAGGTGCGGGAAGGGAGGGAAACGCTCCCCAGAAGATTTCTGGCGCCCCCACCTCAACTCCACCAGACAAGACCCAGAAGCCCGGGGGAGGGGCATTTGTTATTTGGCATGTGACGTTCAAAAGCACTTGGATGTGCTTTTCTAAAGACCGAACACATCAAGACCTAATCTCAGAGAAGGCTACATGTTTCAATCATCACCCTGCTCCTGTGGTAAACCCTGGGGCAGGTGCTAGGGCACGTGAAGCCTTTAGCGGCCGCTTTGCTGATCTTGAGCACCTCCCGCATGTCAGGTCTTGGGAATGCTGTTCTGCTTCACAGCGAAGGAGACACTGGAGCCTGGTGGTGTGCCCCGTCACCTGGCAGGTTGGCACAACACCAGCAGCAGCACTCCACGGTGCAGCTCAGCGGGTTCTCGGCTTCAGCAGGATGGATCGCTGGGAGGGCAGGCAAGGTGTATTCCACTCGACCTCAACAGCGCCAGAGGCCAGAGAGGGATGGACGGACTTCTCCCGGCTGCACTGCTGAATGAGAACGAACAGGTGCCCACAGCACAAGCACAGAAGTTTGAGAGACGGGGTTAAGGGATGAAACAGGTGGACTTGGGAGTGATGATTTGCCTTAGCTTACCAACCCTGTATGTTAATTGTGTGTGTGTGTGTGTGTAAAAACATATATATGTGTACATATACATGAGTTTATGTGTATACATATGTGTGTATATGTGTGTATGTGTGTTTTCTTCTCATACACAAGACCTTTACATACTTGAAGTGTTTAAATGAAATAAAATCTCAAAGGAGCTAAAGAAAAACACCCTTACATAGTAGTAAGAACCATAATGTCATGGTTAAGAACTATGACTTCAGTTATACAGATCATGAATATATACATACATACATATATACACACCCACACACCGTGTTCAACTCTGCTGGGTATTTCTAAGACCACAATCAATAATCTTCCTTGATTTCATTTATAGAATTTATTCCGTGGCATGCTTATTGATGCTAACAATGCCCAATGCCTTTAGAGTTACTCAGAAAAAAACTAACCACAATATAATACTGTGAAATTCATATTTCAAAAACCGCGTGAGAAACAAGACAGAAAGGCAAAGGTTAATTTAAAAAAAAAATCGACTTTGCAAGAAAAGCCGGCACCCAGTGCGCAGGATGGAAAGCTGCTCTCATGAATGATTTATCCGTGAGACTGCGGATGGATTACTCAGGCCACTGATGCGAGCCTCCTGCACGTGTTCCGTGTTATACTAACAACCACCACCCGGCAGGCCACATGTGCTCTCACTTGATAGTACAGGGGAAAACATTGCCAGGAAGCAGGTGGAGAGCAATACTTATACACCGAAAGAGAAGAAAACAAAAACAAACAAAAAAGCCCAGCGATATCCCAAGTAATTATTTGTTTAAAGCACTCCCAAGGGAATCGGATCATAAATACAGGGGGAATCAGCAGGAACACTCCCAGCCTCCAACCATGCTTCTCTCCTTAATTTCAACAAGGAAGACCTGGATGAGATGGCATTCTCAGCAAAATGAGACAGCGAGATCTCATTTCTTCGGCTTCACGAGAGGGCAAGGGGATCCACCGGAGGACTTTTCCAGAAAATGCAAACTTTGTTCTGCACCAACCAAAAATTTCAAAATAATGCGAACCATTAATATTTCTAAAGAGTATGGTGGTGTGTACTTTCTTGCCTTCTCAAACAGGAGCTTCATGACATGAACTTGACCTTTCAGGGAGTCCTGATTATGCTGGCCTTTGGTGGTTACAGTGTTGCAAGGAGTTCGTTAGTGTGTCTGAAGTCAGATTGCTTTTTGTCACCACGTAGTGTCCGCGCATGAGTGGGAAAGCTACACAGACCATCAAACTGGTGGTTTCGAATCCCAAAGGCACCCCTTGTAGCTGGGAAAATGTCAGCAGGTGACTTTACCTCTCTGAGACTCTACTTGCCCATCTGTAAAATGGGGATAATAAACTCAAGCACCTGGCACATAATATGCTTTTTAATAAATGTTATTTCCCTCCTTCTACCGTTTTCCTTTGCTTTTCCCAAACTCATATAAACTAGGAAAGTCAGTAGCCAGACCTATAAGGCAAGCGAGTTTGACAGACTTACTGTAAGGAATATTATGACAAAGTAATTTACAGAAATACTAAAAGAGTCCTTACTGGGGGCCCCTGGCAGGGTAGGACAGACATTAAGGGTTTTGAGGACAGCTGTTTCTAGTACTCAGTATTTGTTTAATTTGAGTCTAGGTTCTGTTCCAGAAAGTTATAGATCTCGTTGAGCCTTACATAAATGTTTTAGCTATAACTTTATTCCAATGGCCTAAACAGAAAGTACATGAATTCACACACAGATCCTAATAAAAGACTCACTGTGTGTCCTGAAAAACAGATTATTTTTCATGCTTCAATATCTCAGTTTTTAAAAATTAAAATCGGTGTACCCCAAACTGAGTAGTTTGGAGTTCTCGTCTTACACTGCCTCGTTTGGAAATCACCACCTTCAGGGCATGACTTTGCGACGGCTATAATATTTATGTCAGGCTGCTTGCTCCAAACAGGCTTGATGGATGAGAGATGACAGGTTTGCATCGTCGCTAGGAACTCTATGGGCATCAGGCCTCCTTTGTTCATCCTGTAAAGGTCGAGTAGGTGATCCCAGAGGCTAATGATAATGACTACGAACTCACGAGAGCCAGGTGCTGTGCTGGGGCTTGATATAAGGGGGTGGGGGGCAAATGTAGGTTTACAGTCGTGAGTAGGAAAACAGTTTATTCTTTATAGATAGATATTTATTTCATAGAGGGAGGGAGAGGGAGAGAGAGACAGAAACATCGATGATGAGAGAGAACCACTGATCTGTTGCCTCCTGCACGCCCCACATGGGGGATCAAGCCCACAAACGGACATGTGCCCTGACCAGGAATCGAACCGTGACTTCCTGGTTCATAGGTCGACGCTCAACCACTGAGCCATGCCTGCCAGGCTTGCCTCCCAACACTGCCATGGTGGATGTCTGTTCACAGAAGCCAGGAGATGAGGATGATCTTCGGAAAGCTGGGACTGATGCATAAAGTCCATGCACTGCCTGCACTGAGTGGTGGGCGTCATCTGCCCGCCCGCTCTAGTTCCTAATGCTTTAGGAGGGCGTCTTTTCCCCACTGTGTCCCCACAACGGTGGTCCTTTCCACCTGAACACTCGCACTCCTGGCAGTAACACGGCGTCTGTGTGGCCAGAAGAGGCACTTTGTTTTCTTGAGCACATTTGTAAAAAGTGTGGGGAGCCGACTAAAATTAATGAACTTTTCTTGCCAAAAAGAACTAGGCTCCAAATTCGGTCATGGACTGCCAAACAGTCAGTGTGAACAAAGTCAGTTTGTGAAGAAAATAAGAACATTCAAAGGAAGCAGACGTTGAATACAGGCCGTCCCTGACTTATTTATGCTGAGTTAAAGATATCCCTCATCTGAGAGAAATAAGTCCATTTCTCTGCCATCTGCCTCTGCCAACTTCCTCTCCTCTCCACAAAGCCCCCTGGTCCCTCAGCCCTTCCATTCCCTGGCTGGCACCTCTCCTCGTCTGGCCCAGCCCAGGGTCAATGGTGGACCAGCCGACACTGAACCCTTAAACCTGCCCAGACCCTACCTCCTCCTGCCCTAAGTACCTGAATCTGGGTTTTCTTCTCAAAAAAATAAAAGTCAGCCCTAGCTGGTTTGGCTCACTGGATAGAGCGTTGGCTTGTGGACTGAAGGGTCCCAGGTTTGATTCTGGTCAAGGGCACATGCCTGGGTTGCAGGCTCCATCCCCAGTGGGGGGTGTGCAGGAGGCAGCTGCTGTGATTCTCTCTCATCACTGATGTTTCTATCTCTCTCACCCTCTCCCTTCCTCTCTGAAATCAATAAAAAAGTATATATTTTAAAAATTTTAATAAAAGTCATTCACTCTCAAAGACCATGACCCTGACCTCCTTGGTCTTTACTGTATCCTGGCATTTCAGACCCACATCCACCCTGCACGTGCAGCCACTGGGCACTGCCCATCGGAGACTGTCAGACCTAAAGTACAGAGTGCTGACCATGGAGCACAGAGCCTCAGGGCCCGCTGCAGCTCCGCGTGCAAGCAGCCGCCCCACAGCGAGCGCAAGCTGTAATTTGAAGCTGAATGCCATTAATTGCATAATTTTAACTTATTTCATATTAATTCTGCTAAAATCACATCATGCAATTAGGGCATGAGGAAGAATTGTTTTTGGAAAGAAACCAACGTCTCCACAGGGCTGGGTTCATATCCAACACTGACAGCTAAATACACTGCCAACTGGAGTTATCGATAAAAAAAAATAAAAAATTATTTGGCTCCAGTACGTAAAGATCACATCCCGCATTTTATAAAACCTGGATGTCCCGGGTATTGGTCTGGAAAAACCTAACTTATTCTGACTCCCCTTTAAGCTACACAGTCCTACTGAAAACCTTGAAAAGATATGTGTTTGCATCAGGGAGAAAGCTAGTGGGAAACAGCGAGACCAATTTCAGAAGAAAACCCAGAAATGTGTTAGGAAGCCCTAATCTAATCTACTTCCCAGTGACATCCTGCTTTCAACCCAATTCGACCCAAAACAGATGATGAGAAAGGGAAGGGCAGCAAGCTGACCAATTCTGGAGATAATGGGGAACAGAGAAAAAGGCGATTGTGAAGAATCATATGATGGTAGAGGGGGGTACTGGTCCCCAGTCTCTTTCTGGGGTCTCCTGAGGTCCCTACTCCCTGCCACCCACAGAGCCTCTACCCTGAGCCACAGCCCCATCTCAATGGTTTTCGACTTGGGGCAATTCCATCCCATGACCATCTAGCCAATGGGAAGTGAGGGCAGGAGGACTTCCTGCTCTGTGTCCTAGATCGCCATGGGGGGAGGGGTGCGGAGAACATCTGTACACACGTGGTTAAATGTGGTCGCTGGTACAGCTTGATACATCAAGCACAGCGGGGGTTAAAGGACCCTGTGGTTTGCAAACCTAGCCTGACAAGTCCCTTAATTTCTGGGGGACAGTTGTGTTTGTGACTTAAGTCACTACAGAAATGAAGTCTGGAGCCCCTGAGAGGGTTTCAGCCAGGAGTGCACAGGCCCATTCCTGCGGGCTTCATTGCAACCCCTGGGTTCATAGCTGGTGATGAAGAGGCCCCTCGCAGTCCCTGGAACGTGCACTGTCCCAAGAGGGAATGGGAAGCTCAAGGCAGAACGGTAGGCAGACCCTTATCTGCTATCCTACTTCTATTTTCCTATGAAAGCTCAAAAAAACATTTTACCCTTTCCAGAAGCGCCCAAATAAAAGGCTACCCTCCAGACACATCTGTGCTGCAGCTGGACCTGGGGCGCCCACTCCCGTCCTGTCTCAAGGCTTCAATGGTATCATGGGAGGCACCCAAATAAGAGAAGGCGAGGGACGGGAAGACACTTCTCTAGACACAGCGAAAGCAGTGGTAGTCTTTTCCATCGATGGAATCATCCAGGCCCTGAGGAGAGGAAGGTTGCCCAATGCCTCCGTCCGCTGGGTCAGTCTGCAAGTGTCCCTGCTATGAGGAACGGCCCTAACACGACGTTACTTAAATGAGGGGCGTGTCCTGTCACGTGAACTGGCTGGTGGAGGCTGCGGCATAGGAAGTCCTAATCAGATTTACTTCCCGGCGGTGTCCTGCTTTCCATCCAATTTTCTGGACAGTCAGACGGAGACCAAATCCAGAAAGGCATTTGCTAACAGGAACAGAAAGTTACTTCTGTCCCCTGGCCTTTGTCTTTATCACTGGTCACCCAAGCGTTAGCTGGGCTGCACAGGAAACCCAAGGCCCATAACCGGCTTTGCCGAGGAGCCTGTGAGTCATGCTCCATGGCGGGTGGGCTGTGCCTGGAAAGGGTGGCAGGATCTAGGGATCCTCTCATGCCCCTCTGCCCACCAGGGCTTCCCTGACCTGCTCCACTGAGAAGGGAAAGGCAAACACAGGATTGAAGGACCACCACTCCTGCAAAATACCTGTGCAACCCTCTGACATGGTTAGAACACGACCATTAAAATCCTGTGCACAGATTCTAATTAGAAAAGGGCTCTGGCCATTCTATGAGATAGCAAGACTTAGATCGTATGCGGCCTGTTATCAGAGCAAACAAAAGCCAGGACACACGTGCGAAAGCATCTTTTACTTAACTTGTTCCAGGGAGAAAAGCACTTCGTATTCTGGGCTTTAACCATTTTTATTTTTTATTTTTTAATTAAGAGCACTCCTTACTATTCTAAATTCTATTGTTAGAACCTCCACTTATAGATCAAATCTGGAGGGAAAAACGCACTAAATCCGTAGCTTAAGCAGTAAGAGAATTTAATATGTAGCTTTACCAGGCTAGCACATACATCGTCCATTTCCTTCTAAAGATGAATACCAATGTCTAATTTCCTAAATGTCATCATTTTAGTCAATATGCCACTTGGTTAATGAATTGAAGAATCAAAGAAAGAACAACAGAGGTCCTGAGACTACATCTGTTTTGTGGTTTTCCTGGGATCGATGGAAACGCATCACCTCTTCTTTTTCTTCTCATCACCAAGCTTTTTTTTTTTTTTTTAGGTAAAGTGACAGAGAACGCCACAGAACAGGTCATTCTACTTTCAGCCCAGTTCTAAAAATTCCCTCCGCGAGGAAACCTCCACACAGCAGCAGTTGCAAGCAGTGCCATTTTCTTCCCAAGTTAAAATGGAGAAATCAAAATGCCCCCTAGGTGCACGAGTTAGTCCTTTTCATAAATAACGCAGCACAGCTGACTCAAGACAGACAGAGGGCAGCAAGGAGCCGGTTACTGGGCAACCTACAGATCAGACTACCCTTGGCCTGGAGTACCTGCTTGTGTGCTCATCGCCTATGTAACAGCCGCAGATGCTTATGTTCCCCCGAAACTTCCGCCAAGAGAGCTGATCCTCGGGTGGAAGTCTCCGTGGGGATAACCAGTGCCCCGGAGGAAAAATGCCACCTGCCCTGGGACCTCCGTCCAAGTCCCAAGCTCTCCTTTCCTTGGGTGCCTTCTCCCTGCGGGGATGTGTCTGTCCATCTCCCTCCCCACAGAAACTTGAAAAGGATATGTTAATTGCTTCCTACTTTTAACATCCCCTCTCTCTAGTTATCCCCGTTACCCCTCAGCTCTGTCACTGTATCCTATACACGAATATGACACTTCCCTTGCTGTTCACACATTACCAACATTTTAAGGTTCCAGCCAAAACATTCTCAGGGAGCTAGCCCTCCAAATATAGGTCTTATCCTCTTCATGGTTTTTTGATGGCTTGATATCAAAATAAGTCTGGAACTTAAGACTACAGAATACTATATATTTAATTAAAAGGGAATCATTTGCTAAGTAAAATAACAGAGAAAAATATGGTATATGAGCAACCTAATAAATATATATATATATTCCAATGCTCATAAAGATAGAGAACAGATGGGTGGTTACCAGAGGCAGCAGGTGGCGGGGGGGGGGGGGGCGGGGGGGCAGTGAGGGAAATGGGTAAATCTTATTTTTAGTTTAAATAAACTGATTTTTTAAAAAAGAATAGTCTTTTCAACAAGTGGTGTTGGGACAAATACACATGCAAAAGAACTACTTTGAACCCCCTACCTCACAGGATATAAAAATTAACTCAAAATGGCCCATCTGCCTAAATGTCAGAGCTAAACCTATAAAACTCTTAGAAGAACACAAAGGAATAAACCTTCATGACCTTGGTTTTAGGCAATGGTTTCCTAGCTATCACACCAAAAGTATAAGCAGCAGAAGAAAAAAGAAATTGGACATCGTCAAAACTTAAACCTTTTGTGCTTCAAAGGACACCAACAAGAATGTAAAAGGACAACCCATGAAATGGGAGAAAATATTTGCAAGTAATATGTCAGATAAGGGACTCACGTTCAGAATAAATGAACTCTCACAACTCAATGATAAAAAGACAAACCAATGAAAAATTGGGAAAGGGAACTAAAGAACTATTTCTCCCAAGAAGATAAATGGCCAATACATTAAGGAAAAGATGATCAATATAATTAGTCATGCGGGAAATGCAAATTAAAATGACAGTGAGATACCTCCTCACACCCAGCAGGATCGGCCACCATAAAAAAGACAACCACAAGTATCACCAAGAACACGGAGGAATGTGGACTGCCCGACGCTGCTGGTGGAAATGGAAAATGGAGTGGCCACTTTGGAAAATCATCTGGCAGTACTTCAAGGAGGTAAACGTGGAGCTGCCGTACGATTCAGCAACCCCACTCCTAGGCATATGCTCAAGAGGCTACCACACATGTCCACCCAGAGGCTGTGGACACCCTTCCGCTGCCACGGGACACGCTCGCCGTCTGCCTGACTTGCTTTAGCCAGCGCCTGCTTGGTTCTTTCTGGGGTAGAAAGAACTCTGGGCTAGGAGCCAACTTAAAAAAAAAAAATGATGCTGTTAATTTAAGAATTTCATAAACATATGGATTCTGTATAGATGAAGTCTATTTCACTAAAAATAAGTAAGTAAATATGAGTAGAGTGGATTCCTACGGCTCTTGGAGGGATTTCACATGTCTTCAGAAACAACTGTGCGATAAAAAGCAAAACGAGCTAGAAGTTTTCATCCTGAGATCAGAGCAAGAAGACATCCCCCACCTCACACACTCTGAGCAAACTCTATTCATGTCAGCTGTCTCTTTGTTTGCAGATCTGGGGGTCGTCAGGGCCCCCAGAGATACTCCTCCACTTCAGCCCCAGGAGGGACCTCCGTTCTCCAGGCTCCCAGCCCTGGGTTTCCTGGGATGAGTTACTGCAGATGCAGAGCAAGGTGCCGCTGCCTGCTCAACGCACAACCGTTGACAGTGCAAAACCGCGTGAGTCACCCGCTTGTACAGACCCCAGTGCCCAGGGCAGGCGGCGCTCCAGAGCCCCTGACCCGAATCAACGTCCCTTCAAAATACAGCTGCTGACGAAACCCAACCCCAGTCTCTACCTTTCAAACAGAATTAGACTGGGTCCCCACCAGGATCAGCTGAGAGATGCTGAACGTGTCTGGCTTCCTGTTTCTTGAGCAGAAAGGATAGAAGGTATTTCCTTCCGGGAGAAGGTGGATACGGGTGCTGCCCTGTGACGCCTGGGCAGGCCTCAGTGAGGATGCCTGTCTCCACCCAGCCCTGCCCGTCTTCTGGAAGAGGTGGCGGCACTGGTGGTAGGAAGAGAGACTGTACCATTGAACAGAATTAGAAAGCAGCACCTCCTGCAGGGCCAAGGTCGTTGGAGTCACAGACAAGGCCAGGCTCAAAGGTGCAGCTTAACTCCCAGTACAAAGGTGAACCCAGCCCTAACGCAGACATTGAAACCACCACTACAAACAGAAGCCCAGGCCATGCAGCTTCCTCTGTGACGCCAGGGAACACGGGGGTGGCTGCTGTCTGCACTGTTTACCCAGCATGCTCTGCAGGCACAGAGCGCTGAGGAGCAGGCGTGTCTGCATGTCGGCTCAGCTCCCCGGCCACGTGTAAGGCCCGTGTAAAGCCACAACAGGAGTGTTTCTACATGTTCAGGTCCTCTGAGGGGTCACGCTCAATTAGCCTTCTCTTCCCAGGAGGGTTTCAGTTATGCCTGTGCCCTAATAACCGGTGGTCCCTCCTCCTCACGCCCCCAGAAGCCTTCCACTCGGAGCTGGTTGGTCTGAATGGCCTCTGGCCTCCAACACCTGGACTCCCCAGTCAACAGCTCCCAGACCCATGGCGCCCGGCCGGCCTGGACATGCCAGTGCCGAGACTCTTCTTCGTGGAGCGGAGCTCAGTTTCCACCCCCACTTTTCTTTCAACCCGACCTGGTCTCATGCCTGGGAGCATCCCCAACACCTGGACCAGCAGGACTCAAACCCCAGGGCGAAGGGAACCAGAGACACAGGGACACGGGCTTTACTCGGAAGTCCCATCCTGGGTCAGTCTCGCAGGCATGATGCCCAGAGGCGAGGCAGGTGGCAAAGTCAGGGCAGGCCTGTGTCACGACAAAGCCCAGGGCCCGCCAAGGCCCCGTAGGCCAGTCAGTGTGCATGGGTGTGGTATGGTACATTGTGTGTGTGGTGTGTGTACCGTGTTACGTGCTGTATGTGTCCCGAGCAGGGAGGAAAGGTGCTCAAGGACTCTGAATACTGAGGGCAATTTTCTAAAACACTAAGAAAAGGACCATGCAGGGAAGGAAATTATATTTTGCTCTTAATAGCTGCATCCTCCCCACCAGGTGCAAACAAAGGCTTCCGAGGTGGGAGTACTTTTCAACAAATAAGCCACCAGCCCAAGTGCTAAAATTAAACTCCTCCACAGGGAGCCAACCAGGGGAAAATCCTCCCCCAGATTTATCGCCAACACACCTTCCCAGATGAATCCACTGAACCCCAGCCTCAAAGATAAGCCTCAGCCCTCTGACACCCTCCCCCCTTAATCAGCAACTCCAGAAACTGCAAACATAACAGGCAATTCCTTCAATTCCAGAAAAAAAGGGAGCCCCTGAAGCTTAGGAGGAGGAGGGCTCCAAGCTCTGAGGCCTCATCTACCAGGCGGCCAAAGACTCTCAAGAGAGTCACCTGTCAAAGGGTCCTAGGGACCCCAAGATGCCATCCATTATAAGGTGTACTAAGAAAAAAAAGAATGCTGCTGATTAAACCATGACATGCCAGCGAGTGTAAGACACCCCCCGGATTGCAGACCATTGAAACGTGAAAACATGTGTGCTTTACATGCAGTGAGATAGGGCGACCATCGATGGCCCAGCCTGTACCTGGAGGTCCCGGGTCGCGGGAACCAGGACCCACAGCAGTGCGTCAGGATGACTTTCAGGGCTGCCTTCCATTCACGCTGTGAATATGCACCAGGCTCGGTGCCAGGACCGGTGCTAGCAATTCACACACGTGTGGCATGTGTGTCTCCCAGTGACTCTATGAGGTAGCGAGGTCACCCTTCCCATTTTACAGAATAAGAAACTGAGGCCTAAAAGGCCAAAGAGCCTCCTGAGGCTAGTCAGAGGCGGGGCACAAGTTCCCAAGCAGGTTGGTCTGGGTGCACAGCCCGGGACTTCCCATCCCAGCCTGCATGTTGGACAAGCCTTTCCCCAGGTGAGGCAGGTATCCGCCCAATGCCTTCCCTTCTCCCTTGGTTCTCGCCAGCCCTATTCACATCTTCTGGCAGCAAAGAAGCATTCCTCTTCGTTAGGCTGTGTGTGGTCAAGAGTTTAATATGATCTAAACTTCTCCTCCATCCACTCATTTTATTCCTCTCACTCAGTGGGCCACACACGTCACAGCATCAAGCCCAGTTAGCAGTGAGTCAGTTATCAAGGACCAGTTCTCCCATTTCGGGGAACGGGGAGGCTCACAGCAGGCTGCGGGTTCACTCAGTTTCACGTATCCCGACAAGGACCACAATTCGTTACTCATCGTAATCAAGACGTCTACTTGTGGCTGAAGAAAAGTGTATAACCCGTTCAGTGAGTTATTTATTGAGCCAAGTTCCTCCTTCCACAAATCTCATGGGGATTCTCTGAGCCAGAGCAAACAAGCTCTCGGTTCCACACTCGAGGACATCTCAGAGGTCCGGCTGTGTTTGTCTGTCTCCGAGACCAAGGCTCCATTTCTTTCCAGGAGCAACAGCTGCCAACCACCTCAGCAGAGTCGCCCCAGAGTTACTCTCCTTCATTACTTGTCGAGCCTCCTGTCAGAGTATGGTTTGGGAGGGATCAGCCTGTTGGTCGTTATGAAAGGTAACTGACCAGCATGGGAACGATTCAGAAAGGGCAGCCCCGGCATCAAACTAGAATCAGAAGATCTTGATTCCACACCTTTGTCTACCGCTGGCAACAGCGAAGGTCCTGACCTTCTCTGAGCTTCCGCTATTGGCCTAACAAAACGAGTCCCTGATAACCCAGGGAATTCCCTGAGCTCGAAGGAAACACCGTGTGTGTCACTGCTCTGGGCAAGAAGCACACTAACGTGAGATGGTGGGCAGAGCTAGGCCCACGGGGACCCAGGGACTGCTCACAGCCACCCAATTCCAGAACCGTGATCCCCAAAGAGAGAAATGGTAAGTATGTGCACGTGTATGTATGAACAAGCAAAGAAACACATTAAACGTGAATATCTGATACACATATACTGGGTAGTTATATGTGCTATGTGCTGGGGTTCAGGGTAAATAAACAGCAAGATGGCCTCTGGCCCCACTGAGCTTGCAGCCTAATGGGACAGACAACCATGGGTTCAATAATTATAAGACTAAATGTATCCTATATAGCATGAACACTAGGAAGAAAAAATGTGGCTGAGACAAGAGCAAATCAGAGAGAGACCTGAGACGGTCCAGGGTTCAAGGAAAAGGCCTGCGAGTAAAACAGTGTTTGGGTCGACTGCTAACAGAAGGAGCAGCCCAACCAGGTGGTCGGGGGTGGGGGGTGGGGGGGAAGAGTATTCACAGCCAATGGAACAGCCAGGCAAAGGCCTGGGATGGGAGGGAGCAGGGCCACGCGGGGCACCTGGAGAGTAAGGGAAGGGGGTGTGGAAAGCAGGAGGGGCAGGGGATGACACAGGGCTGGATTTCACCCTAAAAACAAGGGAAGCCTCTCAATAAACGTAAGAAGGGAGGAGGGAGCGGGGGGTGGGGGTGGGAGGAGGGCGCAGTTTAAAGACCAGTCTGTGGAGCAGAGAACAGACCCAGAGCAGGCGAGACTGACACCACGGTGGAATAAGATGATGCCAAGTAGAAACCTCCCTTTGGCAACGTTGGGGCATTTCTGGCCATTCATCTGCCCATTCATCTGCCCACCCACCAGTCACCAAAGGCTACTACACTTAGGTGGGGTGTGAGGCAGCCTCAGGTAAACAAGACCACAAGACACTTACAATCGGCGAGGATTCCTTCTAGGAAAACCATCACCCGGAGGTGACCCACTGGTATCTATTACGGTGTAAATAAACACACCGCCTTAGTTACCGGGCTGGGGGCGCAGGTCATTTCTGTGTGAATTAGATAGAAGTTCTCCATCTTCAACTGAATTAAACTCACTGTGTCGAGAATAAAGACAATATGAAAACAGGCTGCGTGCAGAGAACAACCTGGAAGCTCCATCTGACTCCGCCCCCTCCGGATGGAGATGCTCACCGCCTCTCACTACCTCTCCAAGGGAGCATGACCTCAAAACCACCTGAATGGGACAGCAGCTCCCCTCCGTGAGAGGAGAGTCACATTGAGCTGTCCAAAAATAACAAACATTTTCAAAAAAAAATCAGCAGACAGATGGGGCCTCGGTTCATTTTTAGATACAGAAACAGACTTTGAAGAGCAAGGGGAAGTGGGTTCCACCCTCGGGGACAGGTTCTCCCTCTGCCAGGGAGAAAGGAGCCAGCTGGAGCGGTGAACTCGGAACACCCTGGTCTTGTTGGGACAGTGTCACACGCCACCTCTTCGGCGCTGCCAGCCCACCCTCAGTCCCGGCTGCGATGCTGCCCCAGGGTCACCAGCCCCAAACCAGGTTACAACCCGTCACCAGCACGCTCAGCGCCCGCACTTGACCGTCATGCCGCTCGCCGTCATTAGGACTCTGTAAATATTTGGGTTTATTGCTGAATATCCATCTCCTCGCTGAACTCCGAAATCTGTGAGGCCAGGGGCCCCTTTTCATATCTCCAGAATCTACCGCAGGACTTGAGAGAATGGGAACTTAGTAAATATTTGTCCATTCTTAAAGAACCACGATAGTCAAAAGTAGCTGAATTAAATACAACCTTAAAAAAAGAAAAGGATGAAAACATGTTCCAGTCACCACCCTCTTCAACTTCAGAGGACGAGGAGCCTTTCTGTCCTGTAGCTTTTGGGGGTGAGAGGAGGACTCGGAACTTGTATTATTACAGCTGTCATTTGAATCCACCTCATCAGAAACTCAAGCTGGTCAACCCCAGGCGGTGGCGATCACGCAGAGGCCAATGGTTTACACTCTTCAAGGGCTCAGTGTTCCTGGTGTTTCATAAGGAAAGAACATTTGGGGAGAGGGCAAAAACAAGCCCCCGAGTTCGAAGGGCCTACGTATCACCCCCCCACGCTTCCTGGGAGAGATTTAGGAAGCCCATCAGCAGAGGCTGTTGCACTAAGTTTGGGATTTCCAGGGTGTGTGGGCACGGATGGAAAAGCAACAACCCACCCTCATTTCACGCTTAGGAATGGCGGCGCCGCTTCCCCTTCTCTGCCTGTGCTGATCAGGTCCTCCAGTCACATGCACAGGTTTTCCTGTCCCGTGATGAACAGCGGGCCTTCTTGCCAGGGACCTCAGCAAAAGATAAGAGGGCCCCAGCGTGTCTCAGCCTTTGACAAAGATGCAGGTCAGCGGAACCCCCTGCACTGTTTTCCAACTGTGGGCTCCCACAGACCTCAGACACCGAGGGTCGCACACCTTCGAGCACCAACATCAAGGACAACGAAAGGCCCTGTACGAAGGTGGAGCCACCCGGGAGAACGCTTTCGGAACCATCAGCGCCAGGCCAGCCAGTGCCACGTATCCCAAGGCTGGGAGCCACGACTTGCTTTCCCTCTAAAGTGGGCACAGTAGTGTCCAGGCTGTTATGGTTGTTGAGAGGGCTGAATGAAACCAAATGGGACACAGACGCCAAGGCTTTATGTGCTGAGGTCCTCACTAAATGCCAGTGGCTGCTGAGAATGATAATGATTATTCTGCTCCCTATTGGGAGGGATGCTTGGTTCTCTGCCCCCCACACCCACCCACCATCTTCTCTTCCTGGTCTGGTTTAAGTAACTGGTATAAAGTGATCAAAGCTGAGCCAACCAAGGTCTCAAGACAACTTGTTTCCTCTCCTAAGTGCTCCCGTTTTGAGCTTTTCACGGCCAGGAAAGAGCCCAGGCGGGCGTGACAGCCGAAGGCTCACATTCGCACTCCAGACGCTCATTTCACAAGACACCTGTCCAGACAGAGTCCACTGAAGTACGGAGGCTTGGAAAAGCCCGAATCCGCCCTTTGCCCAGAGCTGCGTTGCTGATGGAGACACTGAACGAACACTCACAACAGGGTCCGAGGTCACCAGGTCCCGAGGTCACCAGGTCCCCAAAACCCTCGGGCTTTTCTCAACGCTGGTCATGAGGGTAGAGGGAAGAGACCCCAGCTCTTGCCCACTAAGCCCTCTTCTTCCAGGACACTGTTTCCTGCCCTCTTGGCAACTGGGAACTTGTTTTCCACTTCCCCCAACCCTCCACAGCTCCCATCCACAGCACAGGAGCGCCTCGCCAAGAAGCGCCGTGGAGCTGTGAAGTCACATGATTTAGTCATCCATGCTGTCCACATAGAAAGGGAACCTGTTAAAAGATACTGACAACGTGGCTCCATGGGTTTGGACTGTCTAAGGAATTATCCTACTCATTGGGCTCATCTATTTGCAGCCAGACATTGAGGAAAAGGCCACTTACTTTTGGAACTCACAGCGTCATGACTCAAGCTCCCCAGGGTCACCTTTTCCTAAACTGCACCTGCTCCAGGGCCGCCCCGCAGGCAGGGCCTCTGGCTCCAAGCCACTGTTCCAGTCAATAGACTTGGGAACGTTTTCCACACTTACATTTCCTAGGAGAAAGGGCCTCTTTAAAATAAAAGCTTTTAAGACTCCCCAAGTCACTTCTTTCTCGGTGCTGAGAAGCCTTATGAATAAGAAACACTGCCCAAACAAAACAAAACCAACCTGGAAGTCTCTAAAGGTGTGGGATGTGTCAATATTCATACAAGTCAAAACTGTAGATTTTCTTTCCTAGAGAGAAAACCTGTTTACAGGCCTGCACCCTCCCCCACAGCCCTCCACGCCGGCATTCTCCCCCTCATCTTGCAGGGAAGGCCCTTTTCACAGGCTCACCTTTTCTTCCTCCTCTGTGAGCACCGTGCCGCCGGTTCCCCACCTGGCACCCTCATGTGTTCCTTCCTGCATCCGTATTTCCAATTTCCCACTGGCTGCTTTTCTCATGTCTTTTAAAACGCCCAACTTTCACCCTGGCTGGTGTGGCTAGAGCATTGGTCTGTGCACCAAAGGGTCTCGGGTTTGAGTCCTGGTCAAGGGCACATACCTGGGCTGCAGGCTCGATCCCTGGCCCTGTTCAGGCTTGTGGGGGAAGGAACCAATTGATGTGTCTCTCTCACACTGATGTTTCTCTCCCCTCTCTCTCTCTCTTCCCCTCCCTCCCTCCATTCCACGCGCTCTGAAAAAGCAATGGGAAACATATCCTCGGGTGAGAATTAACAACAACAAAAAAACCCACTCAACTCTCTCCTGGGGAAGTCGGGGGTTTGCAGTGGCTCTGCTGACTCCTCTAAAACCATCTTATTTCTTGCCTTTCGCCTCTCATCTTGGTTCTCATATCCCTTGAACTTGGCTTCTAAATCATCCTCAACTGAACTGATCTAGCATCTTTAACAATCTCCAGGCCTAATCAGCAGCACATTTTTCCTCTCTCCATTTTCACTCAATTCTCATTATATCTGACTTGGATGACATCTTTTCAAAAAAGGGGAAGAAAACACTGCTCTCTTTCCTTAGTTTCCATGACAACACAGTCCCTTGATTTGCTTCCTAATTCTCTGGGTTATTCATTATCTGTGTCTTTCCTGGGTTCTTTATTGTCCCCTCACTAATCCACAGGGGTATCCCCAAGGCACCCACAGAGCTGATCTCCATTTGCATTGGACCCCATTTACCAACCTCTGCTTTTCACTCAGTTGGGAAGATCCTTTGTTCTCCCAAATCTAGACTTCTCCTCCTCAAGCATTGTTCTAAACTTTTCACAGTTGTTAGTTATCTCAATCCTCACAACAACCTTAAGAGGTAGGCCCGAGCATCACTCTCTTTTATAAAAGAGGAAACAAAGACACACAGAGGTAACTCTGGCCACAGTCGCAGTTAAATAGCTCGTGGAACTGGAGTCTGAACTGAGGAGTTTGGAGACCAGGGCCCAAACTTCTAACCAGGGACACGTACTTCCTCTCCTCTTTTGAAAAGAGCTGACGATTTCCTCCTGCAAAGTTATGCCTTTCCAGCTTTCACAGGATCTTCATTCCACACCAACACCGTACATCCTACCAGTTCCCAGCTTTGAAGAGACTTAGATATATTTTTCTTCCCTCTTCCTTTTTCTTTACTATTCAGTTTTGTTTTAACAAATCTGGTGACGTTTACCCCGTAATACCTGAACATCGGCCCCCTTTCCGCGGCCGCATCCGGTGCAGCCGCGTCAGTCTCCTCCTGCATCGGTTGCTACAGTGGCTTCAGACTCGCTCCCATCTGATGGAAAGTTTGCACCTGATGCCTCTATTCGCATCACAGACCTACTCCCACAGCGGTTTCCCCTCACCTGTGATGATAAATCTACCTTCCTTACCTTGTAACTCAGCCTCTCCACTTCCAACCTCACTACTAGGTTCAACAGAGTATGGGACCTGCAGGGTGGTCACGCCAAACATACATCTTCACCCTCAGCTCTGTACCTGCACCGACTTCACACCTGCCACCCTCTCTATCCCGAAAAGCTCTCTTCCTTTGTTCTCTCCAAGACCAGCTCAGAATCATTGACTCCCCACGAGTCTTCCCGCCTGGCTCATTAGAACCAGTCCAGGGACTGTGTGCTTCATGTGTATTGTTTCAAATACACCTGTTCACATTTCTTGTTTCTACTGCCTGATACCCGCCCCCCTTCCCCCGACTTAACATATACCCAACCCCCATCCAAGTTGCAGACTCTTTACTTTGTACTTGTCCACCCTCCTGCTCTGGGAGCCTAATTTTGTCAATGGGACACAGTTGCTGGGTGGTGGCCTCTGAGGTCCTCCGGGAGCCCATCTACAGCTGTTGATAAGAAAGTGGTACACATGCACCATCCCACCAACATGCTCAACTGCCAGGTGTAAAAAGAACCAAGCCTGATTATCACAACATTGGGGGCTTTTTATTTGACACTAGAAACTACACTTTAAAAAGAAGTCAGAGTGCTCTGGCTGGTGTGGTTCAGTTGGTTGAGTGTCGACCTATGACCCAGGAAGCAAGAGTTGGATTCCCCGGAAGGGCACATGCCCACGTTTGCAGGCTTGATCCCCAGGAGGGGACGTGCAGGAAGCAGCTGATCAATGTTTCTCCCTCATCGATGTTTGATATTTCTCTCTCTCCCCCCGTCCCTTCCTATCTCTCTTTAAAAAAAAAAAAATCAGTGAAAACATAAAAAGAATAAAGAAGTCAGAGTAAGAAAGAAAGAGGCTCAGTCTCTGCTGATGTGGCAGGGCGCAGTTCCAGGACATTATGTGGCCTGAATAAAGAAGGGGCAGGACTGGGAAGGCACCAAAACTCAGGCAACAGCCCAAAGGTGGGAGGTCAGGACACAGCGCCAGCCCGTCCTCACCCCTGTGCTTAGAAAAATGGTCCCTGTCATTCTGAATCCAAGCCCACTGGACGCCCTGGCAAGAGCCTGGTGTTGGAATCTACGTTTATTTCATTTACACATGCTCGCAGGTTGCCCACAAGAATACAAACAGCAGAGTACAAACATATTTGAAAAACAGCATTAGGAGAAATATGAATCAAACCAAAAAAGTCCAGTGTGGGAGATGGAATAATGCGGATGTTCAAAGCTGAGATTCCTTGGTGGTGGTGGTGGTGGTCTCACTAGCATTAATTGAGCAGTCGCTGTGTTTGAAGAAGGCTCTGAGCACTTGACATTATGACTGTACTTTAACCCTCCCCATCACCCCATGAGGTAGATGGCGTTCTTTTATAACTGAGAAACGAGGATGACAGTTGGGCACCATAACTGTAATCAAGGCACAGAGAAGTCAGGCAACCTGTGCAGGCCACATAGCTAGCAAGCCGTGGAGCCGTCGTCTGAAATGGACAGCCCGACTCCAAAGCCACAAAGGCGGGGCCTGCACTTTCTGGTGACCAAAGCAAAGGGGGAAATCATCAAAATGCCAGTGGCTGGAATGAATCCACAGGCCTCCGGCTTCTGCGATGCGCATTCACCTGTGGGCAGGGCCTACTCGATCTGATCGATGCAGTTACCTGCCTTTCCCAAATCATCATTTAAAGCCATTGACTTCCTTTGAGACTCAGGTCCCCCACAGCACGGTGGGGTCCGTAATGGCTTAAGGAGGCCCACACAAACTGCATTTGATTATCAAGTCTAGTGCAGAGCAGCTGGCTGTCATTCACACTCCCAGCCCCGCCCCTTTGTGGGGCTACACTGACAGCCTCATCCAGGGATGAGAGTCTGGACAGCATAGCACTGTCCACTGGGTAAAACAAAGCTGTTGCTCATGTTAAGGATCACCTACTGCCCTGTCTCCCATTCACGCCGCTCCAAACCTCAAGCAGAAATAGGGTTCTTAGCTCTGCTGGCTCCTGACATGCCCAGGGGGCTGCTAGAACCCCAGAGAGCCTTTAGTTAAGAGAGAAAGAGCAAGCACCTCCCGGGGGCCCAGACGCCAGGCTCCATCCTGGCCCCACTTCTTCTGGGCCAGGAAATTCACCTCCATGGGCCCCACCTGGTCCACCCACCAGCTGAGGGACTGGACTAGAACAGAGCCCTTAAGGGGGAGTACCAGGCCCTCGGGAAAGTTCTACAAAAACAACCCAGTACCCAGGCCTCCACAGAGGCTGAGTCAGAGGCTTTGGAAACACCCCCCGGGTATCCTGGGGGACCCTCTGGGCCCACCCCTGTCCCTTCAGCCCCTCTGTGCTTACAGCAAACAAGTCCACTCTGTGTTTCAGAGAACAGACCAGAGAGGACGAGGGCCAGGGAGAGGCTGCTCTAGACTGTTTATAGGAAACGTCCCTGGAGGTAACTTCGTTATGCGATGCCTCGAGGGCCGAGGGGAGGCTCAGGCTCTGGGATTTCCTCTGACATGTGCTACTGGGAGCACGCAGATGAATTCACACACAGCCTCCCCAGAGCACCCCAGTCATTGCAAGACTTGATCTCTAGAATCCTCTCTGCTTTAAAAAAAAATAAAAGTAAGGCAGTAATGCTCCATCCAGGTTAGGAGTTCTTAATCCCAGTCGGCCCCTCCCCGTTTTCTGGGCTTCCTCCTTCCCCTGGCTGATCACACAGAGCCTTGCTCAGGGCATTCCCCCTACAGTTCCTCACGCCTGACAGCCTGCCTGGCGTGTCCAGCTGCCCTATCACCTACTAATAGGTAGATACTGTGCTGACTATAAAGGTGGGGGTTTGAGGGTTTCAAACAAAACCTGGCAGCCTCACTTCATTCAAACAACAAACATCAGCTGCACACCTACTGTGTGAGAAGCACTAAAAAGACCCACGTGCAAAAGGCACAGCCCAGGACATCGTGATGCTTGAGACCTAGTGAATTTACAGTGACTATGTGCTCCTGATGACCACCTGGGCACCTAGAAAAGCCACATCATCTCCTTCAGCCTCAGTTTTCTCGAATATTCAGTGCAATGAGGCCAGACCTCTGCAAATGAAATATCACCGGGAAGGAAAATGAATCACGACAGGAAGACTCTCCCTGAAGGTCTCCTGCAGCTTTGTCTGAGAATGAACCACAAAGAGGGAGGGGGCAGGCCTGGGGGGGGGAGGGGAAACCTGACCTGTAGTCATGGTAACAAGAAACCACTGTTTAAATGATCAATGGCAGCTCGGCACCAGGACACAGGCTTGGCCATCCCTATGTTCTTGTCAGGAGGCCAATCAGCAACAGACTCACACGCATGACCTGGACAGCGGACGCCCACTCACACCCCCCCCCCCCTCCTGACGCCTGCCCAGCCCTGTGCCTCATGCTTTCCCAAACCCTCCCCGGCCTGGCTCAGAGAAATTGCAAAGCACACCTCTCCTCCTCTACTTACATGAGTAATAAAGGCACCGTACTGCTTCCCATGTGGAGGAGAGTCTCTTTCTCGGACAGGAATCATGAAAACGTTCTTGCCTGCCTCTCGGGGTCCATTTCCACCGATGGATGATGTGAGAAATGGACTTGAAAGTGATTTGGAAAGGCTGACTCTCAGGACAGATGACTAAAGGATGAGAATGTGGGGAAAACTTATTGGCTTTTCCACAGGAGGAGTCCTGAGGTTTACCCAGTGCCAATTTGGCCTTGTTTTAGATAGAATTTAATATGCTCCATTATTGGCTTTCCATGCTTACTGGAAAGTAAAAGCTGAAAATGAAACAGGACAGAGCGAAGAAGCTGGCAACCAAGGGAGATAACGAAGGAGCCTCTGAAAACTGAACTACATCCCCATCCCGCCCAGCAGCAGCCAAAGCCATTTAGTCCTCAAGTCCCAGTCTCAGAGGCACTGAACTGTAATGCAGGCGGGTGGGGTCCTTAATGAACACGGAGAGGTGTGCTGGCACCCAGAGCGGGGAAGGCCCTCAGCTTTATCCAGAGCAGCACTCCCCCTGCAGACCTCTGCCGAGTGGAGGCAGAACCTCTGCAAAATAGTCCTGATGCAGTCAACTTCTACTTGGGTCAGGAACCAGAGGAGGCCATGGAACTCACACCGTTCCCTGGCAGGTGAGGGGAAATGGGGAGCACCTTGCCTGAAGATCCTGATCTGTCCCATCAAGGAAAATATGAGCCCTGGCCAGTGTGCTCAGTGGTTGGAGCGTCGGCCCTCAGACTAAAGGGCTGTGGATTCCATCTTCGGTTGCAGGCTCGATCCCTGGCCCTGGTCAAGGTACATGCAGGAGGTAACCAATCGATGTGTCCCTCTCACATCGAGGCACCTCTCTCTCCCTCTCTCTCTTCCACCCTCCCTAAAAAAAAAAAAAAAAAAACAATGGAAAAAATATCCTCAGGTGAGGAGGGAGGGAGGGAGGGAGGGAGGGAGGGAGGAAGGAAGGAAGGAAGGAAGGAAGGAAGGAAGGATAAGGCCCAGCTGGGTAGGTAGCATGTTGGTTAGAGCATCATGTCCATATGCCAAGGTTGTGGGTTCGATCCTGGTCAGGACACATACAATGAATGCATAAATGAGTGGAACAACACAAAACAATATTTCTCTCTCCCTCTCCTTTCCTCTTTCTCTCTAAAAATCAATCAATAAAGTCTCAAAAAAGAAAAGAAGCAATCTGGAGTATCAAAGGAAAGCAAAAACAAGGCAACAAAATGGACTCATTCCCAGGACTGCCATCCAGCACAGCCACACTGAACTCAGTTCCATCTGCTATGAAATGGCCCTAATAAACATGAATGTCGCACCACAGAGAGCTCCGCGTTTGAAATATCTAGCAGTCTCAAAAACAATAAACTCAGTCACCCATGGAGCAGTGGTGACCAAATATATTGTTATTTCCCCCTCCCGCCGGAAAGACAATGAACAGGCGGACAATTATGAGAAGAAGCTCAGCATTCTGAAAGCTAGCTACTCACGAGGCACACACAGAACGACATTTTCCAGCGTGAACGAGGAGGCCCGGCTGTGATTTTATTACAAACCCCAGGCCCAGGCCCTGCTCCACACAGCAGTCTCACCCTAGGAAGCAAATGAACACTCCGTTTCGCCACGGGTCCTGTGAGTTCCTGGGAAAGTCCGGGCCAGTCAGCAGGCTGGACTCGCCCTCTCTGCGTGGAAGGTAGAGGATTCATGAAAAAGAACCGAAGCTGCTGGGAGCCTGGGCCTGAAACAGCCATCTTCCACCCTATGCCCCATCCCTTGGCCACATCCTGGTGCTCCCCACCGTCCTCACGTTTCAGCTGTGTGGGCAACAGCAACAGTGCGGGCAGAGAGCTGTGAACTAACTCGGTTCCTGCAACTTCCCGTGAATAAAAATCGAGCTCTCCCGGAGGTAGATCTGGAGTCGGTTCTGATCCCAAGCCCTTCTCGGGGCTCAGTGCTCCACAGGGAGCCCCCCGCCCCCTCCCCCCCTCCCCTCCCCCCCCTCCCCTCCCCCGCCCCAAGCCCCTGCAAGATCCCCTTTCCCTTGATTCAGGCTCAGCGCTCAGAGCCCAAGCGCAGCATCTGACCACACCTGGACGATGCTGCTGATGGGCAGGACCATCTGCTGGGCCCTGAGGCATGCAGGGGGTCACTGTCTGGCTGGGAGGCTGGGGCCACAGCAGCTGATGTCACTGGACAAAGCATTCCACTCTCCACTCTTGAAATGGAGCCACCCAGCCAGGGCCATTGTCCTTCTTCAGGGATCCCCTCTGCCCTGTTTCATCGAGATTAAATACTGGTGGTTAGTAGCGTAGCCTTCCTCTAAAAGTTTCCCACTTAACGTTCCTGGAATACCTTCCAACTTTTTGAAATGTCTTGTGCAGTTTCTCCTGAATGCTGATCTGATACCAATCACTGCCCCCCGTGAAGTGATTAAGGAAGCCAGACTTGGTTCAGGCTGTCTTCCTTTGACATCTCCTCTGACCTGCTCATTCATGTTTTGAAGACAGTTCAATTTCTTTGCTCAACTCATTGCTTCCTGCAAATCATACATCCCTCCACCAAATCCATTTCTCCATAGCCAGTCCCAGTGAGCTCACAGCAGCGTCAGACACGGAGAGGGGGACCTGCTGAAGCCTATGGCGTGAGCTGGGCCATTACTACAGGGACAAGGTCTTGTCTGCGATAAGAAAGATTATAAAAGTTAAGGGTCAGATGTTCAATGGCCCTAAACCAAGGGTCACATGTATTCCTTAACTCTCAGGGAGCAAGAGCATGAGTCACAGAGACTGTAAAGGTAATTAACGTTTTCCTTGTCTGGGCCAATCAGATTAAACATTAATATCCATGTCTAAGACCATCAAGATATGTCTTCCCTTCGTGGGTGAAATTCTGGAATGTTTATCTCAATTTACAACACACCAACCTGCCCTCTGGCTTTCTCTTCCTGGTCAGTCCCCCTTTGTAACCCCTGCCGTGGTGCTCCTGTTCTTCACTGTGGGATTGAAATCGCAGCCAATGGGAACGCGGCATTCTCGACTGCCCACTGTTGGAAAACCCTTTCCTCCTGGGTTTCCGAGACGTGCTACTGAATCCCAAATGTGTATCTTTAGTCTGACTACACCTGTGACCTACAGAGTCCGTGTCTACACAACAGTCTCCAGTTACTATGTACAAAACAAGGCCAGCATCTTTACAGAAGCAACGCTGGCTGCAGATAAGTAGCCTATTTAACTAGAAACAGCTTAAACCAGGAGTCAACAAATCTTTCTCCCAGGGGCCAGACGGTAAGTAGTACGGGCTTTGTGAGCCTGACAGTCTCTTTCCCAACCACTAGCTCTGCTGTTCCAACGCAAAAGCAGCCCCATCAGCACAGGGGCAAGGGCATTGCTGTGTTCCAACACAACTTCATTTACCAAAAAAGAAACCAGGGGGTGGGTGGCCCATGGCTTAAACAAAAAAGATGATTTCTCTTACAAACAAGGAAGGCCTGAGGCAGGAAAATCCCAGGATGGATTAATTCAGCCACTCAACCATACCCTAAGGTCCCGCTTCCCTTCACCTTAGCCGGTGGACAAAGCTAGCTCTCCTCATGGCCACAGAACGGCTGCCACAGCTCCAGGAGACATGCACACACGGCAACAGGCACACATGGCAGACATGGCTTCTTCCTTGTGTCCCTTTCCAGGGTGAGGAAACCTTTACCAGCAGCCACCTCTCTCACTGACAAGAATCACAGGTCCACCCCTGCAGGGATGCCCACGACTGTCTTAGACCAATCAGGACTTACCACTGAGCACTGGGTGAGCCAATACAGACCAACCCCTTCGTCTGCACATGTGTCTGACCTTGTGCCAACCACTTCTTCCAAACCCTACACCAACCCTCCACTCCAGCAGGACTCGCTGCCCACTGTGCCCAGCTCCTGAGCCCCCTCCTATACCTTCTCTCTTGCTGCTTCCTCAACCTAAAACGGCCTCCCTCTTCTCCAGATAACTCCTACATCTTTCACAGTTTCCCAGGCTGGGACACACAGAAGAAGCACCCCACGTAGACTTGGGAGGTCTGGGTGTGACTCCCACACAGCACAGCCACTTGCTGCGGCCGCCTTGTGACCCAGCTACACTGATAGCCATCGTCCTCATCCCTAACGTCAGGGTCACATGAGTACTTCAGAGCCACCGTAAAGATGCAATGTGTAGAAGACACCGGCCGGGCTTGCAGTAATTCCCTTCTTCCTCCTGAATCACACCCCCCCGCCCCTGAGAATCCTTTCAAGAACATTCCTGCTCCCACAAGTTAACCTTTTAAATAGTTAACCTACTGCAGATACCTGAGGGCGTTCCAAAGCATACGTTACACGCAAACAAATAATATGCAATTTTTTAAATTGATTTGAGAGACAGACAGGAAGGAAGGGAGGGAGAGAAATAGCAATGTGAGAGAGAAACATAAATTAGTTGCCTCCCATATGTGCCCCGACTAGGGATCGAACCCACAACCTGGGTACGTGCCCTGACTGGGAATCAAACCCACCACCTTTTGGTACACGGGACGGTGCTCCAAACAACTGAGCCAGGGCCATATGCCACTTTGAATGGCTGGGTTTGAAAATGACACAAAGTCCTTTTTTTTAACAAAAATAAATAGGTTTTAATTGATTTTTAGAGAGAGGGAGAGAGAAATAGAAACATCAATGATGAGAGAGAATCATTATCGGCTGCCTCCTGCACACCCCCTACTGGGGATTGAGCCTGCAACGCCAGCATGTGCCCTTGGCTGGGAATCGAACCAGTAGCCTCTTGGTTCCTGGTTTGATGCTCAACCACTGAGCAACACCGGCTGGGCTAAAGTGCTTTCTTTCTTTTCTGAGCTCCATGCAATCCATTTCCATGCCATGAAGTTTCAGGTTCAGACAAACAGGCCACAGAAACACCATTTCTCTCACCCTAGACGCCATTAGGAATAGACCTTCAACTGTGATCTTTCAACGAAACTGCCAGTACACAATCACTGACAGTTTCTCCGACGATGTAAACAGAAGGCCTCAGACAATAGGCTGATAAAGGGTTGACAAATTTCCTTCACACAATAAGCAGCAGATAGCAATACTCCTATCACAGCACCATGGGAAGCCCCGGCAGAGGTGAGCAGGGCAGAGAGAAGAGAACCAGACTCGGAAGTTGAGTACAGCAAGCCTGGCTGGTAGAATGACAGCAGGAAGCAGGCTGTGTGGGTCGGCTTTGATGGGAGATGCGTGCGGCTGCTGACAGAGGTGGGAGGGAGGGGCATCTCACAGGGATGCCACCTTTCTACATTGATCAGAAAAGGGAAGAACCTGGCATCCGTCAGCGACAGCAAGTTTTGGCTACGCCCATTCAAAAACCGTGCGAGTTATACAGTTCCCACGAGCAACAGGACCAGCAACCATGGGTTGGATGTCCGCCTCCGCAGGGCCCAGTGCTAGACACGTCCACGTGGACATGGCATCGCGAAGGCCTGTGCACGGTGTGCAGGAGCAACGAGGCAAAGTCAGGTTACTTACGGGTCTTCCATAAATGGGTTTCTAGATTTAGAAGACTTCTTTCCCTCTCACTAATTGCTATTCAAGTGACATTACTTCAGAAATACGCGAGTTTCTAGAAGAATGGGAGTTTCTATTACATAAGCACAAAATCAGGGCCGATATCGGAAACCTTGCCGTTCCTTCTCGCCGGGAAGGCACTGAAGGTGTGCAGTGCAAGCTGAGAAGCAGCCATAGGTGCAGGAAAGAAATGGCCAGAATCAGCTTCTCCCAAAGTCACACCATGAGAAAGCATCGTCCTCCTCTCCAGCCTCCCTCTGGGCTCCCAGCTCTCCTCCACTCCCGCAAAGGCAGCATTAGCATAATGCTACAACGAGAACTGTTGCAATAAACAGGGTTTTCAGGCTCCTGCAACACTTGAACACAGGCACCTGATTCTATTAGCGAAAGTGCACGGCAGCTGGCAGAGGGCTCGCAGTGGCATGATCAGCATGCAGCTCTTTGAAAAACTGACATCGCCAGCACTTAAAAGACTGAATTCTTAAACACATTCCACTCCAGAGAGGTGCTCCCAGGCTAATTAGAGCTATCCATGTAAGATTCTGGAACTGGAGTGGGCTTTAAATATTTTTTACTGCATAATAGGATTGTGTTTCTCACTTGGGGGCAGGCCATTCACGTAAACCGTAATCATCATTGCAGATTACCTGGGAAGAACACCGGGATGCATTAAAAAGCCTGAGTAACAGCCCACTTTAGAGCACACGCAGGAGACCAGAACTGGCAGGCGGTGTCCCGTGGGAAACTGCCTTCGGAGTCAGGTTAACAATTATTGTATGCAAATGATGCCTCTAAAGGCATCTATGTGAAGCAGATCTAAGTCTTTCTTGGTGGGATGATTCCATACTATTAATTTGATCTGTAAATTCCTCATTCACAAATTTAGTCTAATCTCTTTGAACTACCAAAGGTTCAAACCTGTAAATTTCTAATTATCACAAGATGTCCAAGTATGGAATCATAAAAAAGATAAGCACAGCTATTTTCTATGGTGCAAAAAAGGTTGCATTGAGCAGGAATCTGGGCAAAAAAGAAAGTACTGCCTTGATAATTGCAGAGACAATATCTGCTCCGCTCTCTGGTGGACACCACCACCTGGGTATCGTGAAGGAAATGAAATTCCACGGCAACTCCCAATGCTATATATATATATATATATTTGATTTCAGAGAGGAAGGGAGAGGGAGAGAGAGACAGAAACATCAATGATGAGAGAGAATCATTGAAGGGCTGCCTTCTGCACGCCCCACACTGGGGAACAAGCCCATAACCCAAGCATGTGCCCTGACCAGGAATCTAACAGTGACCTCCAGGTTTATAGGTTGATACTCCAACCACTGAGCCACGCCGGCCAGGCTCAGCAAACCTTTTGCTAGGAGTCCAGCATTCTAAGGACACCCTTCCCGCCCCGCCCCCCAATATACTTTAATCAAATGAGGTCAGAGCACTATCTTATCTGTGTTGGTTCAATAAACTTTAAAATTGCTATTCATGATCCAAGCACCACATTTTAAATGTAGTATCATAGTGTTAAAAAAAAAAAAAAAAGACCTGACATGGGATCTCTTACGTGCTGTATTTCATGGTGCTGTCAAGTGAAGGCTAAGAGAAGTATGTCCTGCTGTCTCCAATGCAAGTCTCTCTACCTTAGCATCACTGCATGGAGCCCTGTGATTAACGAAAATCATTGCTGCTTTTGAGTTATTTTTTTAAAAACTGGAACCTAACATGGCTTTATGGCTCTCCTTTAACTTCCTTTCATGACATGCATCCGTCCAACATTCGCTATTCACTGCGGCTTTGCTCCAGGCTTCAGTGACAGGGGCATCACTGAATGAATGAAACAGACAAAATCCCTGCCTCATGGTGCTTACCTTCTAAGTCATGACACAGAAAATGATCAGAAACTGAGCTCTTGAGACACACCAAATCCAGCTCCGGGAGTCCCAGCACTATAGCTTCATCCCAAAGCAACAGTAAGAAGAGTAAAAAGTGAAAGGCAGAGGAAAAGGAAGCTAATAAATACATCCCTGTAAAGCTGAAAACCACTAAATAGACCCACTCTAAAAAAAAAAAAAATACGGTGGCTAAATTGTGACACATTGGTACAGACTGACATTATAAGTGAGTGGTCCAAGGGAAAGGGGGCCGCCCCTTCCTTCCAGGTGGAGGGACACTGACTCGCCTCCAACCACGAGTCACTTTCCATGACAGGAACCTGTGAACGTCTGTGAGAAATTCCCCCAAAAGCCAAAGATTTAAAAAAAAAATTTTCCCTCTCGAAGTTACTCAGCCAAATCCTTTCGGTTTCACTTCGCTTCCCCCTGAGTAAAAGCAGAAGGGGATGGTTTGCATGTGGAACTCAGAGCGGGAAAGTGGTAGAAGGAGCTCTTGAGGCTCCTGGGCAAGGTTCATCCTGTAATAATGTTCTCACTGTGACCATCAGTCATGTCCTCATTTAGAAGCTAAGAATGTTTCCATTTCAGTATAAAATGGATGCATTACCAATATGCTATTAGAAATCCCAATCCTTTTTATCAGGATTTCTCCCTGGTAAAGAGGACCTTTTTTCTTTCTTTTTAAGGTTATTTTTCAATATCAGTTTGCACTCAATATTATTTTTTTAAATATGTTTTTATTGATTTCAGAGAGGAAGGAGAAAGGGATAGAAACATCAATGATGAGAGAGAACCATTGACTGTCTGCCTCCTGCACGCCTCCCCCCCCCCCCCCCCCCGCCCCACTGCAGGTCAAGCCCACAACCCAAGCATGTGCTCTGACCAGGAATCGAACCGTGACCTCCTGGTTCATAAGTCCACACTCAACCGCTGAGCCACATTGGCCAGGCTCACCATTATTTTTTATCAGCTTTAGATGTAAAGAGGATTTGGGAACACCAGGAAAGGCAGGTGAGCAAGGCCCAGTGACATCACTGAATTCCAGAACTCCAGGTTGAAAGGGACTATCGGAGTATTTCTTGATCTAAAACTGCCTCAAATTATAAGACTTTGTTAAAATAGCCTGTCAGAAGTCTTGCAGATCTCTTCTCTTCCTCTTATTGTAACTAGTTTGTATTTCCCCCAAATTTAGACAAAGCCAATGCTTTGGTCTTTAGGAACAAAGAGCACCCAGACAAAAGGGGAGCTTCTTTACTCATTCAACAAATACTATTTTTTTATTTTCTTGTTACAGGTTATTAAAACTTAAGGTATTTTTTTCCAATTACAGTTTGCATTCAATATTATTTTGTATTAGTTTCAGGTGTACAGCATAGTGGTTAGACAATCATGTACTACTTTACGAAATGTTCCCCCAGATACTTCAAGTATCCACCTGACCCCCTATATAGTTATCACAATATTATTGACTATATTCCCTGTGCTATACTTCAAATCCTAGGACTATTATATAACTACCAATTTGTACTTCTTAATCCCTTCACCTTTTTACCCAGTCCCCAAATCCCCAGTCTTCTGGCAACCATCAGTCTGTTCTCTGTCAATGAGTCTATTTCAGTTTTGTTTGTTCATTTATTTTGTGTTCCAGAATCCACATAGAAGTAAAATCATATGGTATTTGTCTGACTTACTTCACTCAGCACAATATCCTCTAGGTCCGTCCATGCTGTCACAAATGGATTAAGATTTCATTCTTTGAAGATAACATCTCTAAAATCAATATAAGAAGATCTTTGATCTTATAACAAGAAGAATACTTCTAAAATGCTCTTAGAACTATGGTAGTTCGGTTTTCAAACCTCTGGTCTTCAACAAAGGTATTCCTGAATGAATAGGATATTCAGGGCTACCTCTGGGCCAAAAGTTAATAATTGACAGCCGAGCAGGTGTAGGTAAACTGCTTCTTACAGCAAGCTTCTAATCTCTTAGGGATCCCTGTGAGAATTACAGACAGCATTCTCTTCAAGTGTAAGTCAACCTCATGCTAATCTGATATACTGACCTTTAAGGAAGAAAGTCCACAGGAGGTTCCCTTCTACCTTGCTATTTTCTAAGTGAAAACCACACCAAGATCTAAATTAAAGGACAACATCTTTTATCTTGATCATGGTTAAATATATAACGCTGCTGAACTTAGAGTCAGCAAACATCATATAGACTTTACTATGAAAGACTTCACTGTGAGTTGGTAAAAAAAAAAAAAAAAAAAAAGTTTATTTAAATTACTGATGATAAAAGTAACCCAAGCTCACTTTAGGAAATTTGGAGAATGCATAAAGATATAAAGAAAAAGATGTTGGCATGCTGGTAGGCTCCCTTCCCCTATTTTTTTCCTGGGTATATACAAATACATTTCCTCTGGGGTTGATATAGACACACTTGCACCCTGCCATCTTAAGAAATACTATGTCACTAATTAGTCTTTAAGAACAATTATTAGTGGCTTCACACTCTGTCACAATGTATTAAAACAGCCCCCTATGTTTTTCTATTTCCTTTAGAGCATGGGTGGGGACCTTTTTTCTGCCAAGGGCCATTTGGATATTTATAACATCATTTGCAGGCCATACAAAATTATCAACTTAAAAGTTACATGGCTATGAAAAAAGCTCCTGGATTTTGAGTCCCACCTGCAGTTGCCTTGAAAGGGCCAGACCAAATGATTCAGTATGAGGGCGGATATTCCCCACCCCTACTTTGAACACCACCTACCTAGTCAATGAACTATAGCATCTGCTTTGTCACCCATAAACAGAAACTAAGCAGAATTAGTAGCAAAGACCCCAGATGACCAAAATTGCTGTCAAGCCAGTCATCCTATTTAAGAAATGCAAACACACCCCTGGTTCTGTACACAATAGCAGGGGAAAGTGGTATATTGTTAATGAGATTAACCAGAACATGACACATCCATTTTGCAGCTGAAATGGGTAAGGAGTGCTTGGGATACCTGAAAGCAGACCAAATGCGACTCCGACAGAATTTCATAGAGCCACTGGGTCCCTCGCTCCGCCGTTTTCCCAGAGCCGCCGTGCTTACATGTCGGGGCTCAGGACAATACCACCAGCTGTTCTGCTTGAAGTGAAAGGCTAACTTCATGCATTGTAAAGAAAACGTCTAACAAATGCTCAACTGTGAATAACCATGATTCGTCAGTCACTTTTAAGTGAAAATGGTGATCCATGAGAAAAGTGGCTAATTCAACTGATAACTCAATATTGCACAAGTCTTTTTTCTTAAAGCCACCATCCAACAGCAGTCTGCAGAGGCCCTTTTCACGTACTTCCCATTGTATTACAAAGAATATAAAAAGAACCATGTAACTCAGCAGCCAAGGTTTAATAAAGTTAATCATTTTTAATACTTCGCTGAGGACATTAAGTGGACATTTTTACAACTGCTAGTACAGTGCAGGTCCAGGAACCAACAGTTTTGCCTACGATTGCTTTTGCACTGTCACAGAAAAGGTCAACATCGCTAAAAAGCAAAAGGCAGCTGAGTGTGATTATGAAAATAAGCTTGACCTTGAAGTCAAGACGTTGTAGATCCCCCAGGGATGCACGGACCACGCTCTGAGGACCACTGGCCCAGAGGGCAGGAAAACTATAGGAACTTCAGTATGGTTTTCCTTTTATTTTTAAAATAAGTACATAAATAATCTTTAAATGGTGAAGGTGTCAAAAAAAAAGAGAAAAAGCTTGCTCTTTTTTTTTTTTTTTAAGGATTCTGAAACAACAAACAATAATAAACACAGAAAATACTAACTCCATGCAGAAGTTGGTTCACTTTGGCTCAGTGAGGGGTGGATGCATCTCTGAGCCAAAGCAAAAGAAACACCTCAATCCTGTAAAGCACACATTTGAGGAAGTCGTTTGGCTGGTCAAGTTCAAAAGTTCAATCACTGAAGAACCCCAATGAACTGGAACGACATTTATACAACTGCTTTCAGAAACCAAGAATAACAATATATCACTTTTTCTTTTAAGTCCAAGATGAAGTTTCCTTAGGTTAGGGTATTTACTGAGCAGTTTGAGCAACTGTAAATTGTCTTTTAAACCAGGAAAACTAGTAACTCAGAAGTTTCCAGGGACAAAGTAACAGGCTAGTCATTTCCAAGTCTCCACTTGAAAATTTGCTCACGAGTTGTTAAGCTATACTGGGAGGTCTTTTTCGATGCTTACAGTCTACATGAATCACAAATATTCCTCACATAAAGAAAAGGCATCCTCAAATAATGGTGGGGATATGTATATGACTTTCAGTAATGATTTTTAAAATCCCTCATAATATCCCCTACAAAATTAAATAATTTGCTGACGCAGAAACCCAACATTACGTATACTATGAACTTTTGAAAAGGGAATTAAGGAGATGATGACAGTCGTCACATTCACTCCAGCCTGACATAGCACCTGGGATATTGGCAGGTGTCCAGCTAGTGCCTGTTGGTTCAACAAATGAATGAATAAACAAATGAATGAATGAATATAGCAGATGATGGTAGACAGACCAGTAGGATCTGTGAACAGTCTGATTTCTATCTGGAACTCTCAGAATAAGGAGAACTTCTTATTTCATCTATTTAAAAGGGGCTGGAGAGCATACTTCTATCTAAATATTAAGCTTTTCTCAAATACTTAATTTTCTGAGATGCAAATAATTATGAACAGTTCCAGTACATCTGAGAGAACGAGAAGATATATGGTGTAAGTCTACTGGATATATTAATGCGTTTGTTTTCCTAAGTTTTCCCTTCCCTAGAAACATGAATAATCTTTAGTATACATTGTGATTCATCAATGGAACAAGCACTGTACACAGGATATCAAGATAAGGAGGGTGTGGCCTGCCCTGACTGCAACAGAGAGGGTACACGGCACACAGGCCAGCCCCCAACACCTGGTGGAAACAGCCGAGATTTTCAACAAGTGAAGCCGAGGAGAAAGGGAAGACGACCTCTTAAGCCTTTTTTACCCTCTCCTCCCCCACCCCACCCCTTATTTCATGAGTATCTCATATCTCATGAGTGGACTTAAAAATGCTTTCTAAACTTCCTCCAGCCATCACCTTTACGTGGTAACCAAAGGCTTCCAAAAAAGGTAAAGTTTCCTGCTAACTGCCAAATACTGCATCAAAAGTGCTACACTTTCCCCCACATCAAAGCAGCTGGCAAGCAGCAAGCGCACGGCTTGTGTTTGGCCTTCTCTTTCCCGGCCCTAATCGCTGGTGAAAGTAAAATAAAATGAATATCTGCACTAAAATGGAGGGAGTAAGACTAAAACCAATTTAAAAAAAAGAGAGATAAACCAAAAAATGCAAAGTTAGGTAACAAATGTTGGGGTCTGGACATTCCCACGTGGACGGGCACACGCACACACACATACGGTGCTTTAACACCCAAGCTGGATTTCAAATCATGGACTCAAATGGTTGGTTGGCATAGATTAAGTATATTCTCTTTTCACAAACTTAGTTTTTCAAATTCTGGTTATGACATTAAAATGTGAGACAAGCTTCAGACTAAAATGCTGCCCTAAAACCGCAACTGATGAAATATAGTCAACACAGTCTCATAGCCAGCAGTTTTTAAACACGAAATACTCAGATCAAAATTCTTCTCCTTCCAAATATTTCTTTTTGTATAATTTCAGGTTACTGCAAATAACATGTCGTAGACCTACAATGGCCTTTGACAGTCTCTTCTGATTAGAGCATGTTTTCCAGTAAATCTTCCTTATGCTGTGTATCATCCATCCACCCAAAAGAGGTAACAGGAAGTGAATTAGTGTCAATGCCAATTCTGACAATATGTAATTGAGCGGAACCTTCTTGGAGTCCTGGGTGGTTCTAACAACAAATTACATAAAAACTCAAGCCTCTACCCATCCCGTTTCAAAACAATGAATTTCGGCTTTTAAAATAATGAGTTTTTTAAACTGCTAATCCATCACCAATTTCTAAGAAACAGAGAAGTGTGGACCTATGTGAAAGACAGACTTCGAATGCTGCTTGCAGTGTTCCAGAAGGAACGTCTTCATCCTTGCATGTTAAGACGTGGTAACCTTCTGTTCACGGACCATAAAATGCAACACTGTTGCATATACGCTGATTAAACTGTAAAGGAATCTTTGATTTTTTTTACAAGAAATGTAAAATGGTTTTCAGACTAGCAGAATCACACAAACTTCTATCGAGTCTCAGTCTAACAATTTCTGGGACATGTTTAGGTCCAAATAAATAGATGGAGGGATAAAACAAAAACACGTTCAGTCAAGATCACAATTCATACATTTAACTCCTGTTTCAAGAGGATGCTTGCTGGACACGCACAGAATCAGGAGCACTGGATCCGCACGGTGGAGGAAGATACCAACACCCGGGCTTTCATTTTTCAAAGCCGGGAAGACCGTTTAGGGGTCATATGCAAAAGACTTTCAGAAATGCAATCACTGTCTTGAAATTAGATTTCCTGGAAATGAAATGTCTTCCACAGATGCAGTTGCTAAGAGTTCAGAGTCAGAAGCAGACGTGAGCTCTCTCCCCAGTAGGGACACAACCCCGCACAGTCCCCAGTCCTCTCACTCACAGGCAGGGCAGGGCATGCCAGCAACGGACAGAGTGAAGGTGGAGGGCCTTTATTTCCACCTCCTCCGTATCAGGTTCCAATCAACTACAGAAATCAGTCCAGAGGATGAAATGGATTCCTTCGATTTTATGCTTTAACTTCCAGACGGATAGCTACCAGCACAACGGATTCACATCGGCCGACATCTCCCCCGTGACGTCGGAAAACCCAGAAAAGCTCCAGGATGCTTCATGAAGCTGCCCGGGCAGCGCTGTCTGCCCTGCTAACAACTCCCGGCAAGAGAAGTGCCCTCCTGCAGGCAGGATACAGAAGGCGGTGATTAGCCTCCCCCCCACGCCCGGAACCAATTTCGTTTTGGATTCCAACCAAACCCTTCGGTGACCCAGACAAGTCTTCTGTTCAACGTGTTGCCAGCATCTGCACAATGGGGGCATTTTTATAAAGTAAAATATCTGAGCGTATCCAGTGAAACTTTCTGACAGCAAGTCATCCTAGGAGAGAGCCTCAGCCTATCGAGAAATCACATTTTTAACTCAAAGCAGCCCTTTTTCCTTTCTTAATGAGAGCCTTCTAGTCAGCATGAGCAAGAAATCAGTGTGCAGGCGGACCTCGTTTTATTGTGCCCTGCCTTCTTGCACTTCACAGATGTTGCGTTTTTCATGAACTGAAGGCAAGACCCTCCAGCAGAAAGATTGCAACTCGCTTTGTTGCGGTGGTCTGCACCCGAACCGGCAATATCTCCAAGGTGTGCCTGGACTGAACCAGATACAAATCCCTTCTCCTGTTTTCTTAGACACCTGTAGGAAGAGGTTTGGGTGTGTTTGGTGATCACGCTAACTCAGCCCACTAACTCAGTGTGTGACAGCACAAACTGGGGCAGGCACACAAATCCAACAGCAGGCTGGAAGACACCTTCCCCCTCACCACCCTTTTTTGGTAAAGAGGTGAGAATAATGTGTGCCATTCCTCCTCCAAACCAACCGTCATAACTGTCCACAGGAAGCCCCTGAACCTGCTAACAGGAGCACGGCCACCGGAAACCTGGCTGAGCTCAGCACAGCATGTTCTCCTACCCAAATGCTTGACTTCTGCGAGTGGAAAAGAAGAAACTGCTACCAAGAGCACAGAGAGCCCTCTGCCAGGAATTCCCAACCTCCTCCCGTTCAGGCATTCGCGCCTATTGGGGAGGATTCATTCTACAAGCAAAGGAACAGGGGGTGCGTGATGGGATTACAAACCCTTAGAGAAATATGCTTCGCCTACCAGGAACTATCACACATTTTAAAGCCAACGACATCTTTAAATGTCTGCTCTAACTGCGGAATTCACAGAGCACGTGCACAGAGGACTGGGAGCGTTGGTTTTTATCCTGTTACTAATGAATATGCAATCACAGAACCCGGATGCTGGAAGATCTCATGGTGACGCTAAATATAGGCAGAAGTTTTCCATGTCAAACAAGAGCTGGACCCGAGCCAGAGAGCATCACCGGAGAGAAGAGGATGGTCCCCAGGTAAATCCAGGGACAACAAGGAACACGGCTCATCGTCACTGTGTCTACGGGCCATTTAGGCCAATCAGAAGTGAATGACAAAACCAGGCTTAAGTAATGATGTCTCAGAGACTGTGCGGTGGCCAGCTGGCTATGAACCCCTGCCTCTCCCGCCCCCTTATTGCTGTGGAGGACCAGCCTGCAGCTCACCTCCCAGAGCCTGCAAATAGTGAGCTGCCCCAAAGAAGTGAGACCAACCAGAACTGCACGTCACGGACACTACAACTATCATTACCCAGTCACTGTTGGCCCGCTCAGCTGTGCAACACTGCAGTGCATTTTACCAAAGGCAGTTCTAAGAATTTTCTCCCTGAAGGAGTCAGGAACAGGAAGCACCTCCTTGACTGTTTGTCGCGACCCACAGGTTTAGAACCGCTGGCAGGGTCGCCTAAGACCATCGGAAAACACAGATGGTTACATTACGATTCATTAACAGTGGCAACATTACAGTTATGAAGTAGCAACATAACGTTATGGTTGGGGGTCACCACAACATGAGGAACTGTATTAAAGGGTCGCGGCATTAGAAAGGTTGAAAACCATTGCTGTAACTGAATATGTTCATATCCATTTTGGGAACCCAGCATGTGAGTGTGTGGAAGAGACTGGGGAACAAATGGTGAGAATTCAGAGTGAATAACAAGCCTGGTACTTGCCTGCAGCCTTACTCCTTTAAAAAAAAAAAAAAAAAATATATATATATATATATATATATATATATATATATATATATATATATATATTTGTGTGCCCTCACTGGGAATCGAACTGTGACCTCCCGGCTCATAGGTCAACGTTCAACCACTGAGCTTCACCGGCTGGGCTGCAGTCTTGCTTCTTAAGATATGAAACAAGCATCCCGTTGACTATTGACCTCTGCCCCTCAGCATTATGAAGTGTGTGTAGCTCTGGGAAAGCCTCCACTATCCTTAACATAAAGTGTAAGCCAAGTGCTCTTCACTGGAATCCGCCTCCTTTTCTGTTTGAACAACCTAAATTCAACAACCTGAACAATAAATAAAACAATGAGAATGGAATCGGCAGGACCCACTGAAAATTAATACCTACTGATTGAAATGTATAATGCCCCATTTCTCCGTGCATTGGAGTTAAACCTCTGATTTCTTTTAATAACATTACTGAAAACTAGCATTATGCGGCAGAGCCCTATGACTCGGATGGCTCCTAACTGGATGTAGGGCTGCCGCTGGGTTCTCTGAAAGACTGCATGGTACCCACCCGCCCTCGCGCGCCCAGCGCATTCATAAAGATCTGCCCACGTCTCCACTGGCCCTCCTGCAGAGACCTGAGCACTCATACCTGGAAAACTTGCGCTTAAATTGCTTTAATGGGTTCTAAGTAAATCACTGCTCCCAGTGAATCATTTTTCCATCTGATTGGCCAAGGATTTGAATGATAGCTCACGGGGCAAATTCATATGTCACCAGTGCCAGCACCTTCCTTGGGGGCTATAACGCAATGTGAGCCACACCTGCATGTGCCCATCACGGAATGAAGCGCGCCTCCAGCAAGCACTCCGCTGCAGAGTGTGCAGCTGTGTGTGGAGTGGGACCTCATCAGACACGGGCATCACTTTATTTTCCCACCAAATCAGGGTCAAGAAGAACATCTCTGTAGGCTAGATCAGAATGCAGGTAAGTTTCAGACGGTACAACAAGCCTCTTAGTATTTGGAACATGTAATGCTAAACCATATTACAATGATTTCCACATGCTTCCAGCATAACATTTTTTGCCACAGGTCACCAATTAAAATGTAATGCGTGCTATTACATCACTGGGCTATTAAACCCCAGTAGGTTCTTCCTGATACAACGCTGTCCAAATTACAGAGTGCCCCATAGCCAATGGCAGCTCAATCTTGAGAGTAACGAATCCACCAATCCATAAACATGAAGCGCTACATGCAGTGAGAAACCAGAACCGCTGCACCTGCGGGGGGCAGAGGCGGGTGGGCAGTCGGTGTGGGGGGGGTGGGGGGGGAACAGTGACAATGGTGAGGATGAAACAGTGGACTCATCACCAATATCATCCTTCAAGCATCTTTCTTCAGCACCCCATCCACCTATATTCAGGAGTTTTTCTCTACCCAACGTCGTTCATGTTCCCTCAATGTCCAAAAGATTAAACTTTGCATCTTTAATCTCTCTCTATTTTTCTTTTAAATGCTGACTTCACAAAGATTCAGCCCACCCTCTCTGGCATCTTCGAGAACCCAGCTCTGTACATCATTATTTTACCCTAAATCTTCAACTTCTTCCTCAAAAACCAGGGGCTTGGGGAGTTAGCTGCTGCTGACTGGGGACAATGTTTCCATTTTGAAAGCTGGAAAAGCTCTGGAGACGCGTGTCACAACAATGTGAGTACATGGAATGCTACCAGCTGTATACTTAAAAATGGTTCCAATGGGAAATCTTATACGTGGGTACCACAATGAAAAACAACTGCAGACTGAAAATCCGCTAAGTTCAAAGAAAACATCCCAAAATCCCATTAACTGCTTTAAAGAAATTACGGTTTTCTGCATGTGATGGTTATGTTCTTAAAAGAAAATTCCACAAGACCTATGAAAACGATGTTCACCAAGTAAGTGGGTCCTCACACCCATGGCATCCTTCCCCTTGCTTTCCACAGCCACATTGCTCGCATAGTTCACTAAGTTGGGTCTGAATCGACAAGAGAAAGTACAGAACCAGTAAACACACACACACACAAATTGAGCATTAAATGAAAGGAAGTCTCTGGGAAGAGCACAAATTTGACTCTTAAAGTGAATACGGTAACTCTGTCTGCCTCGTACACTGGAACCTCCGGGAGCTTGTAACAGCAGCAGGTCTCCGATTGTACAACCATGCTTTAAATGAGAAGACGACATGATGCTCTAATCCTCTATAATAAAAGCCTCTTATGTAGATCGACCAAACGGCGGGACGACCGGTCGCTATGACACACACTGACCACCAGAGGTACCTTTCAGCAGCACTTTTCTTCAAAATAAAGTAAATTAAAGCTTCCCGCAGATGCTCTTTTTTTTTTTGGCACGAAATTTGACATTTTTAAGCGTAAAAATATCTATGATGTTAACACCTTCAGAAAATTTGACATATGAAGTTTTGAAGCTTGTTGTCAATACAACAAAATAGCATGCATATCAAATCGCATATAATCAACATATGTGTAACTCCATCTATTGAAAAAAACCCTCATTATTAACTGGTACACCTAGTATATTGGGTTGCAGGTTTGATCCCTTGCTCCTGTGGCAATCAATGTGTTTCTCTCTCTTTTTCTTTTCTTTCCCCCTCCTTCCCTTCCACTCTCTCTAAAAAAAATAATAAAAAAAAATCCAATGAAAAAAATAAATATCCTTGGATGAGAATTAACAAAACAAAACAAAAGCCAATGAAAACCAACTGTGACCCCTGTCAGTCAAAGACTAGGGCTCCAAAAGATTGGCTAAGAAAAATGGAACATGTGCCTTTATTGTAGCATCTTTTTAATTTTAAAGTCTTGCATCAAAAAGACACGCCCATCATTTATCAATTTAATAAGTTCTTTTATAACTATAAATCCCAGGATGGGTTGGGCTGTGGGGAGAAAGGCGCACACACAAGTGTAGGTAAGAATGTAGATCTGTGTGATATTTTTGGAACATAATTTGACAGCACATATCAAAAGCCCTAACAAATATCTATACTGTTTAACCCAATAATTTTGCTTCTTGCAATTTATACTGTAATAGTTCAATTTTCATATAAATATTTATGTGGAAGGATGTTCATCCCAGCATTGCTTATAATAAAAATGAAAACTAACAATAGAGGGGCAATTAAATTTAAATAAATGACAGAACATAAGGTAGAGTATTTTTGTAGGTTTTTTGCATGGAAAATAATAAGTGATGAAGAATACAAGAGTACACTCTGTTTCAAATACTCACAACTATAAACCTACTTTTGCCCTACCCTATATTCTTAAAATATATTTACAAAAGAGAAAAATACTCATGGATAGATTAACTGTAGAAAAGCAAGATAAAAACCACACAAAAGCTGATTATAAAATAGATGTCTAGAGGTACAGAAAAAAAAAAGATAAGGTATATCTTTTTCAAATTGGCCCCAGAGAACATATATTACTTTTACATATGAAGGCAGGGAAAGGTAATGTGTGAAAACTGCTTGCCTTTTTTTTGCAAGTACTTTCTACCACTCCCTTCATCGCACAACCTGGTTCTCTCTCACACAACACTCTCCAGTGTTTCCCAAGACCTCCTTCATAAACTGACTCCCAACCAATTCCCTGATTGGCAGCTGACCCAGAAAATCTCAGGAGGAAATTTTAATAACATTTGACAAACAGTATTTCACCCAGCCAAACGGCTGAGTAGGTGGGAACAAAACTATATTCAGTAACCTTTCCCTGTTTAAGTTTAAAATGAATAGCTACAATAGTCAATAAAGTAACAGTTCAAACCTGCACTGAAATAATGTTAAAAATAGTCAGGCTGCCTGTGCCAAGGACTTTTCCCAGTGGGAGACTTTTCAGGTCACACATAAACGTTGGTGGGATTCCTTCCCATCATTAAGGAAAGCCATGGAGAGAACAGAACCTGCACCACCAAGTTCCCCGCATGCAAAATGAGGTCTCTGGCAGAACGTGGCCCCTGGAGGGCCCAAAGCTTTTCCTGAAGGATTGCAGCCCTCTCTCTCCACTGTCACCTCCTGTAACACTGAGTGATCTCTTACTGCCTGTCCTCAGGGTATCCCTTCCAACAGTGCCCAGAGCAAGACTGCTAAAAAAAGAAAAGAAAAGCCAGCTGTTCTAATCCGCTGAAGTAAGATAAAAATAATAATGTACCATGATATGTGGGCACATTAGCAGCGACATTCAAGAAAGATGAGTTGTAAGAACTATCCCTTGTCCTCAGCTGATGGGACATTGCTGAAAAGACCACCACCCAAACTAAAGTGGGCCTGCACCCCCACCCCAACACTGAGCCTTCACTGTTCACAGCCCATAGATGCCACTGAGTACTTGAGATGCATCCAAGTCCAAATGAAGATGTTCTGAGTGCCAAATGCACATCAGATTTAGGAGGGTTGGTGCAAAAATCTTGATAACTTTTATATTACACTAGAGGCCTGGTGCACAAATTCGTGCATAGGTGGGGTTCCTAGGCCTGGCTGGTGATCAGGGCCAATTGGGGCCATCTCGCCCAGTCCTGATTGGGGCTGGGCAGATCGGGGCCTGCTGGCCGAGGGAAGGTCCAGGGGGAGGGACTGAGGAGGTTGGCCTGCCGGATCGGGGCGGATCAGGGCCAACCAGCCGGAGATAGGGACTGGCTGGGGGGAGAGACCGTGGGAGGTTGGCCGGCATCGGGAGGTTGGCTATGGGAGCACACTGACCACCAGGGGGCAGCTCATGCATTGAGTGTCTGCCCTCTGGTGGTCAGTGTGCATCATAATGACTGGTCGACCGGTCGTTCTGGTCATTCCAGTCGTTGTAATGGTTGCTTAGGCTTTTATATATATAGACTAGAGGCCCAATGCACAAAAATTTGTTAAGAGTAGGCCTTCCTTCCCCCAGCTGCTGGCACCAGCTTTCCTCCAGTACCTGGAACCCGGGCTTCCCTCCTCCGGCTCCCAGCAGGCACCCGGGCCCTGGCTGGCTTCCCCCGGGCCGCCTGCAGACACCCGGGACCCAGACTGGCTTCCCTCAGGTGGCCCATAGGCACCCGGGACTCGGGCTGGCTTCCCCCTGGCCCCGGCTTCATCAGGAAGGACGTGCAGAAGACATCCGGTCTAATTAGCATATTACCCTTTTATTATCATAGATGTTACAATAGTAACATTATATATATTAGTGTTATTCTCAGCCATGAAACTGTTTACTTTCTTTAGGGTGTGCATCAAACCCACCCTGTTCACGGATGGGGTCCCCCACCCACAGAACAGAGGCCCCATTAGAACAGGACTCTTCTGTCCACTGCTAACTACCCAGCACCTAGGACCGTGCACACTCCACATAGCAAACAGGGAATGAATCATGAACGAGTGTGAATAAATAACCAAGACCGACATTCCTAGGTCTTCACACAAGCCAGCTCATCTTCTAATCTAATACTTTGGTTGTGAGTTATTCTTTGAAAATTCATTCTCACTTTTTCTCTAACTGCCCCATACCCACACAAACAGATATGAGGGTGGGCTGGTGCTGGGAGTGAGGTGAACATCCATTTCCAAGAATTCTGAGGTCAGCCATGCCATGGCTTCTGTGGACCTCTGCTTTCCGGAGGCGATAATAATAATCTTTGTTCATGTGAAATGCCAAGCCAGATCCTCCATCCCCATATATGGCCACCGTCTCTCGCGTTGCAAAGCACGCCCCCTGTGGGGCCACCTGCCCTTCTCTGAGTCCCCCTCTGCAGACATCTGCCTGGGACTGGCGAGTCTCCTCCTCCTCATCTGTTCTAGTCTCTTCTGCTCTAAAGGTCAATGACATGAGAGGACACTCTGTCCCCCACCCCCCTTCAGGGGAGCGCTGACTCCTGACCACACTCTACCTTGTACTCTGCACAAACCCAGGCCCTGGGGCGCAGAGCTCAAGTCTGCGACAGGAAACGGTGGCCCCTCCCTGTCCATCAGAGCTGCTCCCTCATCACTGGGGTGGGCTCCTTTGTCAGATTTCTTTTGCTTGTCTTGTGTGTTTTGCCCTTTACTGAATTGAGACAACTACAAATTGGATTTGGGTGACAATGCGGATCGTGTGTCTGGCCGGTGCCCGAGACCCAGAGCACACCTGGGATGAAGCGGACAACCAAAAGCCGGGAGTAACTAGGAAGGACTGCCTACCATTATCCCACATCTTCCCCCTCTCCACACCTTCTAGAGATCCTCTCCCAGTGAAACACCGCCTGCTACAATGCGAACAAAACCAAGCAGGGGTTCGTCTTACCTCACCCAGAAAGAGGTCTGGAGTCCAGACCCAGGTTTGCAAAGGGTGACCTCCACCTCTCCCCAGGGCTCCCTATGTTCCAGGTGTCCATGGGTCCAAGTTCACAATTCCCACTCCAACTCTATAATGAATATTTCTTTTCCACAATTTCCCTTCTATGTACCAACGAAATGCCTCACAGCCTAGAAGCTCCTTTCTCTCAGTGGCCCAGGGTGTGGGCTGCTGGCTCGAATCTTGTATCCCTCAAGAAATTGGCAAGTGTGTGCAGCCCCTTCCCTCCCCCACCCCCCCCCACACCCCCCCCCCCTCCCGCCGCCGAAGTGGTCCAGAGGTGGCCCTCCGGAGTCAAGGACACATTTTTAGATTTAGCAAAGCCCTGTGGTGTCTGGTGGAAATAGCTGAAGTTCTGACTACTTGCAACGGCCTGCACTCCTTTCATTTAGAGACGCAGAGAATTCTTAAGCATAATGACAGACTCGAGCCAGGGCGATGATTAAAATGCCAGAGGCGGGTCTGCCTGTGGCTCTAAGCATGTCGCACGGCAAGGAGAGCCCAGCTGACGAAACACAGCCCCTCCGCACATTCACAAACCTGCTAGTAAACGCAAGCAAAACTAAAGGCACTTGAACGCCAGCCCCCCGAGAGGCGAAGGAAGTAAGTGTGGTTATTGCAAAACCACAGAGGAATTGTAAAGCGAAGGCTCCAAATATGGTAAAGGCGAAGGAGTTTTCCGAGGAGACAGCAAGCTCTTCTTCGAAAGGCTGTGCCTTTTCCCTGTCAACATGGTGAACGTGGAAACTGCGAAGGGCTGTGTGTGCTCGTGGCTCCGCGCAGATGTACCCAAAACAGAAGGACATACGCTCTCCTCTCCCCACGGCTCTGAAAGCCCCGTCCCAGGGCCCCTCTCCTCTCCTCGGGTGGCCGAGGTAGAGCCATGAGCAGCCAAGGTGAGTGGTCTGTGGGGTGAAGAGAGGAAAATGCCTGCGGGCCAGTTAGTACTTGAACACCTGCTGAAGGCTGGCTGAAGCCGAGTCCACGTGACCTGTCTGATGGGAAATCCCCTCTCACGCCTAGATCCCCCCAGAAGCCTCAGGAGGTGTGATTTCGTTCCTGAAACACTCAGAGGTGGCCCTTGCAGGTCTGGTTCTTCGGCTCCGTGTGTGCACAGGCCCAAAGTGGTGCCTGGCTCTGTCTGGCTGATCCCTGGCACAGAGGAGATCAGCCTCCTTTCCCAATTGGGGTAGGGGAGCAATCTACACCTCCAGCTTGAAGGCTCACGGCTGCCCATTCCCTTAGAGTAGCGGTCGGCAAACTGCGGCTCCCGAGCCACATGTGGCTTGCGAGCTGCAGTTTGCCGCTCTGTTGACTGAGTTTGCTGACCACTGCCTCAGAGAATCAGCTCCGATGGCTTTGCTAGCTGTGCCCAAAGTTTCGCGTGATGGAGAAGCCCACGGACTCCCTGTGACACTCCTTGTAGGGACCTCAACACAGGTGTTCACCGCAGATACACTGTGTGCCTCTTTTCAGGTAGAGGGTGACTGTGTTCCCCAAGTTCTGCAAGAGAACTGTGACCAATAAGAGGTTGTTATAACTGACTCCAATATATCCAAGGTCCAATCTGTCTCCAAAATTCTTCGATTCTACAAAAAAAATAAAAAAAGGAAGCATGTCTACAACTCCACGAAAACCTAAACCTTCACCTCCCCCTTCTCACGGCACCCGCAGCCTCTCTGGGTCCTGACGCTGACTGTGAGGAAGCTCCTTCAGGGGCCTCGGCCAGACCAGGGATCCAGGTTAATATCCGCCCATCCTGCTCCAGGATCACCTCCCCTCTCTGATCTCAGACGCAGGCTCTCTGCTCCACTGCCTTAAAGCTGAGATTCCTCTTTCAACAGGAGACCAGAGCTCCACACCAAGACAGGAGACAGCCAACGCGGGAACAAAGGTCTAGACGCCATGGAGCAGGAACAGGTGGGAAGGAACCAGGGACAAGGCTGAGCGCTGTGGGCGGCATGTTCCCACCCAAGAACGTGAGCAGCAGTCCACAAAGTTGACAGACAGGACAAGGGGGCTGGCTTTCTCCAGCTCCTGTCTACCTCCCTCTCTCCGCCTGCACTGCAGGGGCTGTGGGGTTCCCATGGGTGAGCAGGCAGGGATTAAGCCAGGAGGCCCTTGCTCAGAGGGGACCAGGGGAAAGAGGGGAGATGCAGAGGATGATGACAAAGTAAGCAGCAGCAAGGCCAGTGTGGGAGAACCTCCAGGTTCTTTGTAAAAGCCCCTTGCCCAGTGACCCTTCCCTCTCAGGCCTACAGGAAAGTCTACAGAAACAGCTCTTTGCCTGGACCATCAGGAGTCCTTGCACAGAGGAGAGCAGGCCACCAACTCCAGGACAGGGGAGCTCTCCCAGGAGGCGGGTCCTGACCAGGCCTTGCCAAGAGCCCCTTGGCTGCCTCTCGCCAGCCCTGTCTGCCTCCTCTAGTTTCCCTTCCCGTGGGGGTGGCCAGCTATTAGACGTGAGGGGACCCGGTGATGGGTAACAAGGCCTGCTTCACCAGGTATTGCGGGCAGAAACCTCCATTTTCCTGCCCACACAGCTGCCCAGCCTTTATTCACCAGCAGAGACGGTGCGCCTCTCACCATAGCCTCGTGTCTCACCTGTGTCTTCCCTCCAACCCTACGCAAAGCAAAGGAAAACGAGTAGCAGAGTGTTCCTGTTTTACCAGAAGCTGATGTCAGTCATCCCAATGGATGTGAACACTTGGTCAGGCAGGAGGTGCCTGCTCACATGCAAATGTTGAGCAACGCAGAACAGCAGGAAGTAACCTTTACTCTCAGTCGAGCACACTGTACTGAAACAAGGAGGGAGACCATTTCAACCGCAAGGCCAAGGACCATTGATTTTCTTCACATTTTCATCAATTCTTCCACGAGAGCCATACAACGCTCAGATTATCACACCCGCATTTCACAAGATGTGCTATTATGTACTCTGAACGAGAGATAAGTACAAGGAAGTAATGCAGAAACCTGCTTGCTTCCAAACCTTCCTTATGCTTAAAAAAAATTAAAAACTGCCCAGCTGGTGTAACACAGAGGTTGAGCATTGATCTATGAACCAGGAGGTCACGGTTCCATTCCCGATCAGGGCACATGCCAGGGTTGTAGGCTCAATCCCCAGTAGGGGGGCGTGCAGGAGGCAGCCAATTGATGATTCTCATCATTGATGTTTCTGTCTTTCTCCCTCTCCCTTCTTCTCTGAAATCAAGATATATATTTAAATCCACCCCTTAGAAAAATATGAACACTTGTGAATCCTACCCTTAGAAAACAATGGGAAATTCAGAGAAAGCGAAATGCACCAAGTTGTTCATTATTGGTTGTACATAAGAGCAGTAATTTGGAATATTTACAGGAAAGAAATCTGGGATACAAAATCTGGAAGACTACTGATGAGCCCTTTTGACTAGGACATAATGCTTAGTGAGAAGATCTAGATACACATACTATGTGCACAGCTATATATATGCACATACAATAATGACAGGAAATAACCCAACATAACCCAACAGGAGGTGGGATTAGTGTATGTTAGAGTGGGATCATCACAGCATTTCTTAACCCCAGCACTGCTGGCATTTGGGGCTGGGCCATTCTCTGCTGTGGGGTCTGTCCCGTGCATGTAAGATGTCAAGCAGCGTGCCTGACCCAAACACACTTGATGCCACTGCACTGTCACCACCAGCTGTGACCATCCAAACTGTCTTCAGACATTGCCAAATGCCCAACCCAAAGGGGGCGGGGCGGCAGGGTCACCCGACTGAGAACCACTAGGTTGAAGCTACCTTTTCTTTCTCTGCTTTCTTGCTTTTCTCTGTATTATGTACTAAAATGACTGAGTTTTTTAAATAAAAAGGGGAATAGCAGAAGCCAACAATGAATGACTAACTCCAAGCTGAGAGCCTGGGTGGATTCATGGCCTCCAGTCCAGACCACGGGGCGGGTGGTTCTCTTTCCTCAACCGCAGTCCGTGGCCTCCTGTGCTGTGGCTCATCCCTACGGCCGCTCTGAAGGCCGAGGCTTGGAAGGACACGGGCTTGTCTCCACCAAACCAGCACTCCCAGCACTGCCCTGCCTGCTCTGTGCGCTCCCCTCCTACGAAATTAACCCACATCTGAAAGTTTCCGTAATGGGAGTTAACAGAGGGAGACGCGCCGCGTCACCATCTCCTCCACAGCATTTGGTATTCTGCTGCCATCCTCTCGCCAGAATCCCCACTCTCCGCCGAGAAGCCTTGAAATGCATCGCACGTCCCTAGCACGCAGTTTAAAAGGAGCATCCAAAACCCTTTTCCGATGACTACAGAGTTCGACAAGTAAGAAGGAAGGAGCACTCGGGCCGCCTGCTATTGCCTTGGAGTCAACAGAGGAGAGAGAAATCACAGGATTACTTTAAAATGAGAGCAACACAAGTAAAACCATTTCTCAGAATCCAGCAAGTGAAGCAGTCATTTAATACACTATAAGAGGGGGAGAGGAGGAGACAGTCTTTATTACATTTTATTTCAACTTTACACATTGGCAAATCCACCTCTATTTTGCTAACCCCATGCTAGTTACACCTAACGGTAGGTCCCCGTGATGGCTTGTAAATTAAGGCCACGCTGGCCTCAAATTCCTCTGTGACCTGATGGCCCAGACCTCCCCGATTAAAGTAAGCGTGGCCCTCCTTCGCACGCTGCTTCCTGGTGGTCAGGTGACCTGGATTCATCTTCTACCAGCTTCCACCTGATGAATTCATTACTTCCACAAGGTCACCCACCCAAACACATCCTTACTGTGCCCCTAAACTGGGAACTTCCTGCGGACAGAGGTGGAACCCCGAGCTATAAATGCTGGCTTGTAACTGGCCTGAAGCCATCTCCAAACAACCCTACGAGCTCCTCTTGCAAATTCATGACTTCTCTCATGGTTGGGCTGGGAGAAAAAGAACGTCTCGATGGAGAATTCTTTCCAGGAGAAGGGAACAAATTGTAAGGAACAAATTCTACAGCAGGCGGCACTTTTCCCTGTTTGGTTTTGCTCTCGCCTTCATGGGGGCCATTCATGAAAACCCTCACAGCATTTTCCCCACGAAGCTGACTGGACATCAATGCATTCTCCCATCGGGTTCTACAATGCTCTTCTGGGCCAAGATTATAACTGAGTAAAAAATGTTATAAATAATCGAAATGTTATTAGATGATCTCATTAAGTTACTCATAAAAACTTTATTCCTTCACTGTGGGCAAAATTAATAATTAACATATATTTACACAATAATTCAAGAACATTATATTAGTATTTAACACTCGAAGCATAAATTATGCTGGTGGCTTAACTGTATATTAGAAATATCTTTTAAGTAAACGATATATTTAACAATAAGCACTTGAACATTTAACTAAGCATTAGGCTCTATTCTAAGCCTTTTTTTTTTTTTTTAATTCTCACCCAAGGATATTTTTCCCATTGATTTTTCAGAGAGTGGAAGGAAGGGAAGAGAGAGAAACACCCATATGAGAGAGAAACACATTGATTGGTTGCCTCCCGCATGCGCCCCAACCTGAGACCAGGGATCAAACCTGAAACCAAGGTTTGTTCCCTTGACCAGATCAAACCCAGGACTCTTCAGTCCAAAGGCCAATGCTCTATCCACTGAGCCAAACTAGCTAGAGCTATTCTAAGCCTTTTAATATATCAACTAATATTATACTCACAACCCCATTAGGTATGTATGTACTATTAATTTCCCATCTTAAAATAGGGATTATAATGAACCTGAGTAGATGTATCTACTCTCTCTCTGGTGAAAACTAGATGGTCTATTCACAGATCTAAAGAGTGTGTATAAGTATGGGCAGACTACCAAGTCACATACTCTCAAGTCTTTCCCATAAAGTCAAATACAATGCTCACCAAAAAATTCCTCAAGGCAACCCACATGAATGTTTACATTCTTATTCTTGTAACATGTGTTTCTCAAAATGCTCACTGGGCAATGTCAAAACACTTCCTAAATTGGATCTTGTCTTAGTAGTCAGCCCAATTTTAGAATAAAATTAATTTCAGATTGGGGCATTTATTCCTTCAAAAAACAAAACCTATAATTTTTGTGTCCTGTAGCTAGTAATTTCAACAACACCAATCCTTTTAAAAAAAAAATCAAAGTGCTTTTTAAATCTATTATATACTTCAATAACCCTAACCAAAGATTACATTGAATAGAAGAAAGAAAAAAGTAGAAAAGCCTCAAAACTCCACTGTAAAGGGAGCATAAGACCTAAATATAATAGCTAATATTATCAAATTCTTAGAAGAAAACAAAGAAATAAATGTTCCCAACATTACATTTGGCAATGGTCGACACCAAAATATCTGACACCGAAAGTATAGTCAACCAAAGGAAAAATAATGCGTAAATTAGACTTCATCAAAATTTAAAATGTTTGTGCTTCAAAGAACAACATTAAGACAGTGAAAAGACCTGGGGTGGTGAGTGGGTGTGGGCTAGAAGGGGGTTCAGTGGTGGTGGGGAGGAAGAGGCACATCTGTAATACTTTCAACAATAAATACTTTTAAAAAGAAAAGGAAAGGAAAAAAAGTGAAAGTGAAAAGACAACCCATAGAATGGGAGAAAATATTTACAAATGTCTGATCAGGGAGTTGTGTCTAGACTATATGGAGAATGCACAACAATAACAGACAATCCAAGAACCTGCAGAGACATTCCTCAGAAGAAGATACGGCTAGTAAGCACATGAAGAGATGCTCAACAACATGAGTCATTAGGCAAATAAAAACCAAAGCCACGAGACCTCATGTCAGACCTAGCAGGATGACTGAATGAAAAAGATAAGCAACAACAAGTGCTGGCAAGGGTGGGGGGAACTGGAACGCTCTGTTGCTGGTAAAGTGGGGTGGCCTCTTTGGAAAATAGTTGGGCGGATCGTTGAAATGTTAAACATGGAGATAACATGACCCGGCAGTTTCAGTCCTAGGCATGTACTCAGGAGAAATGGAAAACACATCCACACTAAAACGTGTACATGGATGTTCCCAGCAGCATTATTCCTCTTCAACAAAAAGTGGAAACAAACCCAAATGCTACCAACTGATGAATGGAAAACGAACCGTGGTCTATGCCCACAATGAAATGCCATGAAGCTATAGCAAGGAATGATACACGCCACAACGTGGATGATGCTTGAAACACCCAAGACACAAAAGGCCACATTGTGGATCATTGCATTTATATGAAATGTCCAGAACAGGCAATTCCAAGGAGACAGAAAGTAGATTCCTGCTTACCAGGACCTGGAGAGTGGGGACTGGGAAGGCACTGAGTATGCGGTTTCTTTTCAGAATGACGGAAATGTCCTAAAACTAGGTGGTGTGGATAGTTGCACAATGCTGCAACTATCCTGAAAACTGCTAAATTGTACACTAAAAAGGATGAATTTTATGGCGTGTGAATTATATCAATAAATCTGTCGTTTAAAATGGAACATGTGGCTGAACAAAACAAAACAAAAAGAACCTTGACATTAAAATATGTTGTGTGCAATTGTGTCCATTGGTGATTCTTCACGTCCCCTTTCATCCCTTCACAGGGAACAGGGACATCAGTAACAACAGAAATAAGCAGCTGGGAACCTGGGTTCTACACCAGCCCAGCCTGGAGCTGTGCCCAGCTGACAGCAGGAAGTCAGTAACTATGTACCGAGTAAATACTGGGATCTTTACCTAGATCCTCAATCCTGTTTCTCAAGTGCCTAGCACTTCACTATCTGTGACCTCGGCTGATCCTCACAACTCAACACATCAGCAAGGCAGGTGCCAACACCCCTTTCACAGCTGTCTGAGGGGCCCAGGCTCAGAAGGATTCACGGAAATAAGTGCCCACTCCACATGGGATGGGTCGGACTAACCTGAGAAGCCAGGGACTGAGGTTTCACTGGAGCTACCCTGGGCCTCTGTGTCTTTATATATTACTCATTGCACCTGTTCCTCCCAGGTTAGCATTTCCCTGGTAGATGATCTGAGTGGTAAAACAAGCCCAGAACACAACAAAACTGACCCTTAATAATGGTAGAAAAGCCACACACACACACACACACACACACACACACACACACTGCCCCCAAAGCTTCAATAGCAGATGTGCTGTTAAAGGAAGTGTGGCATACACAGAGAATCTGGAACACAACGTGAGATGCTACACTGGCTTCACCAAGGGGTTGCAGCTAACAGGATGAGATGCAGACAGGCGAGAAGACCGGCCGGGAGCATCACTGGCTCTGTTTCTGAAACAGCAGACTAGGGAAAGACCAACCATCCATCACTAGGCGGCAGAGAATCATTACCTGTCTTCAGCTAGCCAGTCAAACGGAAAAAAGCTGCTTGTGTGGAAAGCTGTGACAGGCAATAAATATTCATTAACTGACCTAGGAACTTCCCTTTCCTCACATGCTTTCCCTTACAGCTGGAACGCTTTCTAATTCAGCTCTGCTCAGGCTCCTCTCCTCCTTGCCTAATCCTCCTGGAACTTCTGGCCCCAGAAATCTTCTGTAGGTACACAGGTAAGATGATAAATCCTTCCACTAGATGGTAAAGACCTCCATGAAACTAACACCCGCCCCGAGGCCGCATGCCATGCATTGGGATAGAGATTCAACGTAGAAAGATGCACCTCACAGGTGTGGGCACTCGCTAAGACGGCAGGTGCAACGTGTCATTCCTTTCCCCACCAGAGGACCAGGACGTCCGACCCTGGGACCCAGCTTCCGTTTACAATGCCAGGGAGCTGTTTGCTTGCTGAACTCATTCAGGGGCTGAGGTACAGAAGGGACAGGAGGATGAGGAAGGAAATTAGAGAGCGGAGACTCCTCTAGGCTGGATGGGTGCCATGGTTACGAACGTGCAAGAGGCCGTGTGAACAGCAGAGGAGACCAAGGTGACACCCACATGACCTTGATAGCCTTCAACAGTCTCTCAGGAGGACAGACACCTCAGCCCACCTTCAAAGGGACCCTACAATCACACCAAGCACTCTGCACCACAACAGGTGACGAGGTGAACCAGGGTTGGGGGAAGCTGGGTCAAATGGGGAGAGGTGGAGGTGGAGGTAAAGAGAGGATCAGGCGATCTCAAGGTCCCGTCTCTCCCCCTTCCTCTCAGTTTCTTCATCTGTAAGACACCGATAATAGTACCACTAGCTACGATGGCATTGCCATAAAAATTAATTCAATATAGGTGAAGTTCTTAGAATAATAGGGCCTGGCATAGAGGAATTGTATTAACTGTTTTACCTATAATTTACATGCTGCCTTTTATTTATCTATTTTTAAGTATATTTTTATTGATTTCAGAGAGGAAGGGAGAGAGAGAGATAGAAACATCATTGATGAGAGAATCATTGATCGGCTGCTGTTCACGCCCCCTCCTGGAGATTGAGCCTACAACCTGGGCATGTGCCACAACCAGGAATCAAACCCGTGACCTCCTGGTTCATAGGTCAAATCTCAACCACTGGGCCATGCTGGCCAGGCTACATGGTGCCTTTTAAAGGCCACTAGGTGATACTAGTAGAATAAGAAAGGTGCCATCGAATGGCCCAGTCTTGGTGACATCTGACAATACTGCCCCTTAACTGTTAATCACCCTGGTTATTAACCACCCCCGGTCCTCAAGTTTACCAAGGGGTTTCATTCAGTCACTGAATTAACTAACTATACCTGTGCCACTGTGGAGGCCGAGATAAACAAGGATGGCCCTTCCCACCGAGAAGGCTTCAATCAATGACGAGCGACAAGCAGGGCGACCATATGTCTAGGTTTGCCTGGATGGTCCTGCTGAACACCTGCTGTCTCAGCTTAAAATCAATGGCACTCCCCACTTCCCTGTCTGAAGTGTCCTGGTTTGGATGATAAATTATACGTCCACCTAGTGATAAGACACCTGACCAACAACAAAAAAAAACCCACGAAGCTATGATGTGGCAGTACTTACTAGGTCCCACAGCAGTGACACAAACAGGCTGCTGACGTTCCTGACAGAATGGAGAGCAGGAAAGACACTTGGAAGAGGTGGCCACTCCGCTGGGCCTCAAAGGTGAGGTGGGGATGCCCAGCACGGGCCACAGCCACCTCCAAGGGAGGATGAAGACGGCTGACACTCAGTGAGCTGTCACCCCACTTCCTCCCTGTTTTTCCAGGAAAGAGTGGACTCTTCCACATTCAACAGTGAAAAAAATGCAGGTGGATTGTTTATGGCTCAACGTTTCCACACACTTTACTAGACTATTTGGGATAGGGATGGAAAGTACTGGGAGATTAAATGAGTACAAGGCCCCCAAGTTAAAAATTTCCAAGTTAATGAATCATTCATTTCAGCATCAGTTGCTTTCACCTGACCAACAGCTAGCTGAAGTCAAGCTCAGGGAATTCACTTGAGTGAGAATGGGAGGAGAAGAAATCCCCGTCTCTCCACCCACAAACACCTGCTGTGTTCTGAGGGCATCTTGGGAGCACAGAGCAATCTTCACAGGACCCCCCTACACAAGGACAAGAGTATCGTTAGGCCTCATTAGACGGGTACAGTCACTGAAGCTCACTCAGAAGGGGGGAGCCTTGGAGGCCCTGCCGTAGCAGGGTTTTGGGATGAGACCCCAGCACTTCACACGTTTAACTTGCCCGTCCCTTGGGCAGAGCTTCTGCTTAATCAACAGAAGCTGAATGATAAACAATAGTATCTAAATTACAGATAAGACACGGCTCTGACCTCCAGCCTATCAGCCACCCTGTTACTGCCCTTGGGAAGAAGGTGCCAGTCGAGGAGCTTTGGGAACGACTAGAATGGAATGTTTGAGAAGAAAGGGGTCAGGGAGCCCTGGCCAGGTGGCTCAATGGGTTAGAGCTGTGGCCGGCAAACTGCGGCTCGCCAGCCACATGCGGCTCTTTGGCCCCTTGAGTGTGGCTCTTCCACAAAATACCACGGCCTGGGCGAGTCTATTTTGAAGAAGTGGCCTTAGAAGAAGTTTAAGTTTAAAAAATTTGGCTCTCAAAAGAAATTTCAGTCGTACTGTTGATATTTGGCTCTGTTGACTAATGAGTATGCCGACCCCTGGGTTAGAGTGTCGTCCCGATATGCCAAGGTTGTGGGGTTGGTGCCAGGTCAGGGCACACACAAGAAGCAACCAATGAATGCATAAATAAGTATAACAACAAATCGATGTTTCTATCTTTCTCTTAAATCAATTTAAGACATTTTAAGGGGTTCAGGGAATCAGCTAGCCAAGCTCCCTCAATTTACAGATGAGAGGTTGAGATGTCTCTGGGTCAGGAAGTAAGACCCAGGCCCTTACCTGCCCCCATAACCAATCAGGAGGCTCCATGTGAATTACAATATTTTGCACCTGGATGGAACTTAGTATTTTAAAAAGTTGTGCTCACATGCACCTTCCGCTGTATAAAGAAGGTATCCTTATATTATGTATGAGAAACATGAAATAAACAGCCCAAGAGATTTGCGCCAGGCCCCAAAGTCACTGGAATAGGGGATGACTGACCCTTGATTTTCAAAATGCCCCATCAGCCACAGCAATTTTAAATCACAGAATTCAATTCAAGGTAAGAAACACCCAAATTACATGAGCTTCCCTGTCTTAAACATGTTCCAACAGAAATGGTGTTGCATGGACAGCTGGGATGCCGGGGTTGGGTGCTGAGTTCACAACGCTAACCAATCTGGACAGCTCCCGGAGCATCTCAGTACAGCGTCATATCTTCACGTCACTCACTCGTGTCACGCCCCATGGCAGATCACGGATCACGGCACCTGCAGGGTGTTTCACTCAGACAGGGATTCATTGCGAGGGACAGTCTTACTGCTTCTTTGGGGTCGGCAGGCACGGGCATCAGGTTTGGCAAGCACCCATTCTGCAGGAGGACCTTTCACAGGTACCATCTCAACATCTCACTGCAGGTGTTACACGGCGGCATTGTCCCCATTCCATAAGTGAGGCGACAGGGCGAAGCTGAACACTGAACACTGGCCGAGAGCCAAAAGGCCAGCAAGGATGCAGCTCAGATGCAAACCTGGTCGCAGGAGACTAAGAACTAGTTGTTTCAAATGAGACAGAACTGCTTTTATTTACCCCAATTCACCTTTCACCAGGAGAGACAAATAGTCTAAGACGATTTCGATCCGTTTACTATCAAGATTGTTACAATGACAGCCCCAGCTGGTTTGGCTCAGTGGATAAAGCGTCAGCCTTAGGACTAAAGGTTCCCAGGTTCGATTACGGCCAAGGGCACATGCCTGGGTTGCGGGTTTGATCCCTAGTAGGGGGTGTGCAGGAGGCAGCCTATCAATGATTATCTCTCTTCATTGATGTTTCTATCTCTCTCTCCTTTCCCTTCCTCTTTGAAATCAATAAAGAAATATTTTTTTAAAAAGATTGTTACAGTGACAACAGCTGAACAGATTTTGAAGGTCTGAGTACAGAATTCAGAACAGTATAGAAATAGCAAAGCCCCAAATTTGTGAAACTTGCTTTGGAAATTCATTTTAGGTATGGCGGAGCAGGGGCTTCTGCCGGATACCTCTGTCACCCCTGTACTTCTACTTAACAGCCTCGGGCACTCAGACCATAATTTTTCACCTGTGCTCCAAGCTTTCATTCGTCTTGTATCCACTGCTGTGACCAGGGGCTTTTTCTTTGCTCAGGCTCCAAGCCGGGGAATTCTTGGCCAATGGCCCAGCTACTTCTGCAGGGACTGAACGGCTGGTTTCCTCCTTTCTACTTCCTAACATCGATTCCACCAAGAATACTCAGACCTTTTTTGTTTCCTCTAGAGAAATCCGATTTTTCTAACTCAGGATGGTCCAGTTAAAAACTTCCAATCTTCCAAACTGTCTGCAAATGGAGACCAGTCACACGTAGCTTATGTCTGGCACCCTGAAAGCAATGTTTTCAAGACAGTGTAGTTGCCCTGACAAAATAATGACCTGAAAACAGGGAGGGGCAGGTCACCTGACATCACAATTATTGTCCTATCACGATCACTTTGACATCACAATGACTGGTCTACAAAGGCCAACATGGAATGAACACACCACATGTGCTTCTCAAATCATTTAATGCATTTAAGATGACGATTTAATTAAAATTTATTACTCATTATGAAGTGCTTTTTTTGTGCACTTCATAATGAGTAATAAATTTTTCCCCACTGATCCCGAAAGATCAGTGGGGAAAATGTCACCAGAGGACATTTTCCCCACTGATCTTTAGAGAGAGAGTGGAAGGGAGGGAGAAGGGGAAAGGAGAGAGAAAGGGGAGGGAAGGAGAGGAGAATGGAGGAGAGCGAGGGAAGGAGGCAGAGCGAGAGAAGCAGGCAGACTTTGATGTGAGAAAGACACATTGACTGGTTGCCTCCCGCACGTGCCCCAACTGAGGCCAGGGATTGAATCTGCAACCGAGGTACATGCCCTTGACCAGGAATCAAACCTGAGACCCTTCTGACCGTGGGCTGATGGTCTAACCACTGAGAAACTGGGTAGGGCTAAAGTGCTTTTTAAGACTGACTTTTGGATAAGGAAAATCGACCAGAGTGGGCCAGCCACGTACAGGTCCTTTTCTCCACCGTGCAGCTTGCCTGCCTGTCACTCATCATTCCTCGCTTTCTCCTCCAGTCCTGCTATTTCACCTCTTCAGTTCATGGCTCTTACTTAACTCTGACAAACTCCCCACCACGCAGAGCCCCAATTCCCTTAGAGTCGGTGACTGTCTCTTCTGAATTCACGACAGAAAGGAACGCTTTCCAATCAGCTTCTAACTCAGTACCAGGCCCCAGGAAGGAGAGCACCCAGGCCATTTGCTTTTAATAAGCTCACCAAGTGCATATGACTAGGAATAAGCCTCACTGGGAAAGTCACTCAGAAAACAGAGTGAATTTTGCTTTAAGGTACATTTTCCACCAATAGCAATCTATATTTTATTTACTGAAGATCTTATAAAACTTTTGGCTTAGGAAGGATTTTTTTCCCCCTTAAAGTACTACAGTTACATCATGAATAAAATACCAAAAAAAAAAAAAAAAGTCACCTGTGTGATCATTGTCTTTAATGCTACAAATCAAAAAATGCAGAAAGAGGGCCTTTGTATAGTCAGGAAGACCATGGCGATGTGGGGATGGTCTCAGTGGCAGATCTGTAGCTTCCACGCTCTTAATTACAAAGCACACTTTAAAAGTACAAAGTAGCACAGTCACGGTATGGACACATAATAACATAAACATCTCCATTCATACCTGGGCTACTCGGAAAAGTAGCAGTTACCTATTTCAAATGCTTTCTGTACCTAAACAAAAAGAACAGGAACACTGCATTACTGTCAACACTCAATTCATAACAACAATGCAAAACCGAGGTTCGGATAACGTTAAACGGTGCATAATAAATCATTTATGTTAGGCTTTGGCATGGGTTCCATCCTTCTGCTTAAATAAGGGAGCCTGTGATAATCGGGGAGTGTGAAACATTCATAAGCCTGTTTTCTCAGTGGATATACACTGAACAAAATCAGTTTTCTGTCAAGGAGAATCTTCTTCACTTTAGCAAATATTCACAGAGCATGTGGGATGATGCCACGAGGCTTATCCTAGGTACTGCGGAGCAGAGAGTTAATCTGTTGGGGAAAGGAAACGTAACGGTACCTATAAGCGAAGGGAAGTGTGAAATCATCGGTAAAGAAATGAGTGGAGTGGTTAAGGGCATAAATTCTTGGGTCAAATCTATCTAAGATATGCAATTTTCGCTGATGAAATGGGATTAAATGAGATCACGCATGCAAAGCGCTTAGCCCAGGGCTGGGTCACCCACTCACACCCTCCGCTTTTTCTGCTCCTGCTGCATTGGGCTGTAAGTAGCCATCAAGCCTGGGAGTCTTCCTCCCCCCCCACCCTTCCCCCTCTCCTCTCATGCAGGAGGCATTCAGTGCCAAGACTTAGCAGCCCACTGTCTTGCTCAATACGTACTACATAGCCAACATAATGCTGAACTTCAGTGGGGACTCTCCAGAAGGTCTGCCCTCCCCATTCCAGTTGGTCCCCTTCCCAGAAGCTTCAAGAAAACTGCACAATAAGGGCAAGAACCTATTCTAGGGGCATCAAGACATGCAGATAAACACTGCTTTTAACAGGAGTCCCCTTTTCTTTTCTTCCAACGTTTAGGGTGTAATTGTTTCTTATCAGAGAGTCTTGCAGATAGAACACTGGGGAGTCACGCACACGTATAATGGGACTCGTTGCCTGATGGGATTAGATTTTACATTCTTCAGTTCGGATATAATCTGCGAATGGGAAAATAGTTTAAAGGGTTCAGGGAGCCCACGCGTGTATAGGAAAGATCACATCGATCGGTCTAAAATTAGATGTTTGCAGAAGACCGTGATGGGATGGAAAAGTGGAAACGAGAGAGAACACGGAAGTTACTGGCTGAGAGGCTCCGCGTTGCATGTGCACAAGGAGCAATCAGCAGTCGCTCAGGGGACGAATGCCCTGGGCCAGCCAAGCAGCGCTCTAGGCCTCCGGGCCTTGTAAATAACCGCCAATGAAAACAATACGGTCACAGATCACTGAGTGCTTGTTGAGACCTAACTCTGTCTCCTTCTCTCCTTTCTATTTTTAATTGCCTACCCAAAACAAAAGGGAAAGTCAAGCACCACAACACAAGGGCTATCCCCTACATTCCTTCAACCAGAAAAAAGGAAACTACTCCATACTCACTCCTAATCTACCTTGGCACTTCACTGAGTCAGTCAGAGTCAGTCTCTCTCTCTCTCCCCCCCGCCCCCCTGCCACTTTGGAAACCAGCCAACCACCAGCTCACAGGAGCTAAGCCACTGCATTGCCCAGTTCCGCTCGGAGCACAGCTTTGAGACTCTCTCCTGTACAGGCGAAAAGATCCTTCAAATACGCACCATGCAGCCCTCAAACCTGACCTACACGCTGCTCCGGAACTGCCAGCCAAAGCTGGTCCTTCCTCAGGACCACCCATGCTCCCTGCTGCCACACGCAATGTCTAAGAGCTCCTCGCCCACCTCAGGGCTTTGTCCAATCCATGTCCCCACCTCCCAACTTCTGAGCAGAGGGCGGAGGAAAAGGGCCAAGACCAGGCCATGCTTGCTAACCGCACATCAGGGACTAGGTACGGTGTCCAGGCTACCAAGAAAAAACGAGCATTTTTCCTGTTAGCAACTGAGACTCACCAGTGGATGGATTCCTTCCAGTCCTTCCCCGTCCCACCCCCAAGGACTGAAGGGGGAGTTCCATTCAATTAAGGGCGACCACCATTGGATCGATATCATTTCTAATACCCACTCACCTTCAGCCTGCGCGAAAGGGTCTCTTGGTTTGTTGAACCTGACAGCCGGGGAGGAAGCTTTTCCCTCCAAGTTCAAATATTACGGAGAAGTAAAATACATGCAGGGTCTTGGTAACCAAGGCCAGCCATGTTGAGTGGAAAGGCGATTCTGAAATACTGCTCCCATCTCACAGTGACAGGAGGTATCCCCAGTTCTACACAGACTAGTAAATGGCCTTCTCACAATCTAATTGTCTTTAAAGATGCCTTGGCCATCACGCTGTAACTCCAGTCTAGAGAACATTACATTTAAGGGATGAAACACAGACTAAATGAGAGACACTGAGGGAATGGGCATGGTTTAGTAGGAGTTAAGTAGTCAGAGGCGACAAGGAATGAATTACTTATTCCAGTTCTCTAAAAGAACTGCAACTAGCTTGCTTGAAGTACTTTGAGTTTATATGCAAGTTTATGCCTACTATAAATATTTCTATAATCCTTTTCTGTTCCCAACTGCTTGAGAGAAGCCTAAAAAAACTCTGAAATATTTTTGGTATTGGCCTAGAATGGATTGTTTTTATTAGCATTTGGGACACAATTTATTGAGTTGTCCGTCAACATCCTTCAACCTACCCCTTGCGTAATCTGGACACATCATAGGTGTTTCTAGTACATAAAACCACCGAGTCGCCTTCTCTTTAGAGAATTTCAAGACCCACATGGCCAGCCAGGGATTCTTCTATAAATGAAAACGTCAATCCTGTCAATTTTATAGCTACTGAGAGGTTTATAACATTATGTGGTATGATAGCTTCTTGAGGAGAGAGGGAAACCAGTTTTCTGTGTATCAAATCCAGTTCTGAACATACCAAGAAACTGCAATTTTTTTTAAAGACACCTTCAGCAGATTCCAAAATCATTTATAAATTTATGATTTGTGCCCTGGCCGGCATTGCTCAATTGTTAAGAGTGTCAGCCCTCTCACCGAAAGGTTTTGGGTTCAATTCCCAGTCAAGGGCACACACCTGAGTTACAGGTTCAATTCCCGGCCCCAGTTGGGTGCATTTGGGAGGCAACCAATCCATGTATCTCTCTCACATCAATGTTTCTCTCTCTCCCCCTCCCTCTCTCTCTCAAAGTCAATTTCTAAAAAATTTCTTTTTAACTCCTCAGATCGACACAGTCTATATAACTATGGAAATCAAGTAGAAGAACATGCTTGTTAGTACGAAAATGAGACACTTTTCTTCGTGGGAGTAGGGCCATTTGGACTTTAATCACTACATGAATCAACCATAATGATATCTGGAATTTATGTGAGCAGAGCAAATGTGCCAACATCGAGTGGAAAATAATTTTAAAAGAACAATCAAGGAGGTGCTGGTATGTGTTTTGTATGCCAATGAATGAACTGATGAAGGAAGGAAGGAAGGAAGGAAGGAAGGAAGGAAGGAAGGAAGGAAGGAAGGAAGGAAGGAAGGAAGGACTAAATATTGTAGTCCCACAAATTAGTAAATTGGCTGTTGCACTCTAAGGAGAAAAGTAGCTGCTTGTGTTTCTTCTTTTTCTCAGTATTAGGTTAGCTGTATAACAGAATCTATGAGAAAGGAACTGGGTGGCCTAAAATAGTTTGCCATCTATTCACTACTATGTGCAAAGAATACTCTAGATACTGAAGGACAAAAAAAAAAAAAAAAAATGAATTGGGCTCTCACCTCAAAGAACTTACACATTTTGCAACCATTAATAAAGAGCATCAGCTGGGCCCACCTGTTACCAAGGATGACATGGATGATGCAATTACAGTTAAGAGTTCCTTTGCCTTCCTAGGAATAATGTTTAAATTAAGTCTTTTAAAATAACACATAGGAACTCTGCCTAAGCATTCACAGTTAAGTCTATTTCACCAAATTTCTGCTTTTCAAACTGCTCAAGAGATCGAATTACAAATTGTAAAATATTAAATAGAGAGCAAAACAAAAGATAATTTGGTTATAATTGTCATATTAATTCTGATTAATAGCATCACGCTCTCTATAATCTGCTCCCCTTTTCTCGGCTTCCGAGTTCACCAGCAAAGACGGTCTTAACCAGGAACTCGTCTGCTTTCATTCTGCCATCCACTGGCACTTCCAAGGAGCCATTCAGAATCTGGACCAGGTTTCTATTCTGAGCTACTGGGATGCAGACTGTGTCCCCTATGACACAGCACTCAGTGGGTCTTTAAATAACAACATTTACTTTCCTGTTAGCTCCTGATAGCCATCATCAAACAAGTACACAATGAATCAGACTCTCTCGTTAGAGCCTGAATGTACATGATCTCTTATTTAATAAGCTCCAAGCCCGAGGAGAAAGGTATTTTCCATCTTATAGATAAGGAAACGCTGACAGGGACAAGTTGGGTAACTTGTCCAAAATTCAGGGCTACTAAGCAGGATTCAACCCCTTTCCAATCCCAAAGCTCTGCAGCCAGTCTACCATCCTCAGTTACACAGAATCAGGGATATACACTTTCTAAAAGGGTCATAATGCATTATAAATCTACGTTTTATTTATTTATTTATTAATTATTATTATTATTATTATTAGAGATTTGTTTGTTTATACCTCTGCTACCTCTCCGATCAGGACAGACCTTACTATTCTTAAGTCAAGGCTGACTTGGCAATAAAAAATATAATGGCAATAAAACAGAAAGTTGAATGCAAGACAGCTGGTCCAGACTAAAGTGTGAGACTACAGTTCCTTTGGTGTCCCCTCCTACCTGCCGCAGCACCCCCCACCTGCCGCAGCACCCCCCACCTGCTGCAGCACCCCCCACCTGCTGCAGCACCCTCCCTCTCTTTCCACCAGTCCCTTTCCCCTGATTCTGAGCCACACTCAGGAGCTATGACACATGACCTACAGAGCTGTTAGTTGGAAACTCTCACCTCCTAGCAACACTGTCCCCTTGAAACTACCTTTACAAAAGGAAGGACTTCTACACTCAAAAGAACTCATTTTAAGGAATACTCTGATTACCCAATCACCCATTTCCACCTGTTTTGTAAGCCTTGTTCACTTTAAAAATATCCATCTATGTGGTATTTCATTATACAAATAATGTGGTTCCCTTTTTAAAAAGCTGAACAATACAGAAAATTAGAGAAAATGATGACAAGAAAACCAGTCATCATCCACCATCTCATCACGTATCACCAACACTGTGTGGGTTTTACCTACGGATTTTACCTAATCACTGTCATCATAGTGCGAATATCATCTAATGTCTTGTAAGTGGCAGAGTATTTTCATGATCATTTTTCCGTATTTGCCTTAAGCAGTGATTTTCAATACTTTAATAGTCAACTACTTGAATATATAGTACTACAAGAGGCATGGAAATATGGAACATAAATCTCAGAGGGAAAGTGGGAGTGGGGGGGTGGGAAGAGATTAACAAAGAACTTAAACACATGTGTGCATTACCCATGGACATAGACAGTAGGGTAGTAAAGGCCTGGGCGGGCCGGGAACTGGGTGGAAGGAGACCAGGGGGACAAAGAGGGGGGACATCTCTGATACCCTCAACAATAAAGATTTTAAAAAGCATATACAGTACTAATCCTCACTGAACCATTTTCCCCAAAACAGAACATAAAGGATGTTTCCCATATCTTGCTGTTATAAATAAACCAGCAATGGACAAGTGTATTGTGCAAAAAGTTTCCATATTTCAGATTACTTCCTAAGGGTTGATTCTCAGAAGCTGGAGCCCATCATAGAATGACTCTCGAATCAAAATGAAATGGCCATTATGATGGTGAGGAAACATTTCAGACATACACGGAAGTTCAGAGAATGCTGTAATAAACACTCATGCCCTCATCACCGGACTGAAATTTAATGTTGTGAATTCAAGACCCGGGAGCAAAAGCAGATGAACGAGAGGAATTCCATCACCAGTAGGCAAGCAGCTGCAATACTTAACTCCAAAAATCCTAGAAATTCACTGCTTAAATCGACAGGCAACAGAGGGGTCTCACCACCTCCTTTTCGTTAGCACTTTCCGTGTTTTCATTAGCACAAACAGCAGGCTTTTAAAAGATCTGGGTTGGCTGCTTGCTTATCATTGAATTAGAATGATCTCAGTCTTAATGAAGCCCTTTCTACTGAGAGGGGGTGGGGGAAAAAGTATTCAATGAGAATGTGACCTGTAGGAATTTGGAGAATGTTGTTATTAGCAAATACCATAAAATGTGCTTATTTCAAATTAATCTTTCAGAAAATACCACTTGCCAAAGATCATTTCCATTTTCACTGTCTTCTCCCCTCTGGCAACGAGGGTTCATAATGGGTTTGGTAAAACATAAGCACATATGAGAGACAAAGCAGCCTGTAAGTTATGATGCTGAAAATAAGTAGAATATAGCCAGCACCGACAATAACAATAAAATTATGTCTCCCCTGACTACAGTGGAAGATATAAAGAAATATCACAAAAAGGCAAAAGCATAAATGAAAATTAAATCTCTGCTTAATCATCCTTTTCCAGAGGAAAAAAATAATAAGTACTTTATTTATTTATGTGCAAGGCAATGCCATTTTTGTAATAGCTACGGGACGCATTACTATTACCCTGATGCTTCTGGGCCGGAGAAATAGGATTAGAGGCCTAAGAGGGAAGAGCTTAAACTGATTAGTCAGGGAGGCAGTCCTAGGGCAAATAAGCAGGAGACAGGAACAGCCCCCCATACTTCTGGGAATAAATGTCCTGCAGAGTAAGCCCTGGGCCATCCAAGGTTGGTCTGGGACTTTAGATTGTGATCTACAGGGAGAAGATTTTTAATCTTCCATTTTCAAAACAGACTCCAAATGACAGAGGTTGGACTCAGGCTGGCTTAAAACATGGCATGCATCCTACAGAGCAGTTTCAGGATGGCTACCATGTATCTATGCATTCATTGGCTCAACCAACCATGTTTATGAAGCAGCTACCATGGGAAGCATGGTGTAGACAGTGATGCGAGACCCAGAGCCCACGTGCAGGGAGCAGGGCTAATATAACTGACTAATGAATCTGCCTAATGAGAATTTAAATGACATAGAATTGAGTGCCTCTAATTTGAGCCTGGCTTGTTGGGTTGGAAGTTCTCTTAGAGATCACTGCAGCCACTCTCCTTCATTTTGCAAAACAAAACCCTGAAGTCCAGAGATGTGTATGGATTAACTCAAGAACACAATCGAATAGGAGGGAATGCTCATGTCTACAATCCCAGCCACGAGCTCTTTCCACAAAACAGACAACACAAATTTATTGGAATGAACTCGATGCCCGAAACATAAGAAATGTTCAAGATGTGACGTTTTCAAAGGTAATAATACAAGCCAAGTAGTAATGAGCTTCTCTCTATTGCACATTCTAACTCATGACAATGAAAAGGCAATTCTTATTTAAAAAAAAAAAAAGTCCCCAGTAACTGAGGGTGCTTAGAGGCCTGAAGTGAGGTCCTCCCATCTGTTCCAAGGTTCTGGAAGCAGCCACCAGGGCCACCAAACTCAAAGCAAGCCCCACACCACTGTGAGTCCTGCATTTCCGAGTATTTCCCAAGGTCTTTCTGTTGGGGACTCCTCAGTGCTTTTAGAACAGACTGCATTTCTGAATCAAATGAGCCCATTGTGTCTGCTGTGACAAGGAGGGCATACCTGCATTACCATTAAGCAAACAGCCCAAACAGGAGGGTCCCAGGAGCAATTAGAAAAGTAAATAACGATTATGATCCAAGTGAGTCATCGAACATGGTTAAGCTTCACCGAATTGTGCAGAAAAATCTGCCTGTACTACACTTGATGGAAAGGATTTCCAATGTCAAATCTAGGACACATCCCTTCAACCAGGGGATGTTATTAGTTTAATGCATTATAGCTACCCAGCTGTTGAATAGTTAGTTCTCTTTAGAGCCTGGCATAACAACCAAACTATCTTCGCTACAACCAGTGTAAAGTTAGCTGACAATGAACAATAATCTTTGACAGATTAAAATGTGTAACTTGTTATTAAAAACATTACTAAGTGGTCATATGTAAGAAATATTTCCAAACCATGAAGTTGGCTGATAAAATTCTTTTGTCTGAGAGAAAAACTCAAGAATGTCCTTCAGAGAGAAACCAAGATGGCGGCATAGGTGAACACCTAAACTGCTGCCTTGCACAACAATTTCAAAACTACAGCTAAAAGACAGAATGGACATCATCCAGAACCACAGGAAAGCTGGCTGAGTGGAAATGCTACAACTAGAAGGAAAGAGAGGGGCACATGGAGACTCAGAGGAGCTGCAAAAGTCTGAGGTACGGAGACATGTTCGTAGAGAGGACGGGTGGCTGAGTGCCTGGCTGGCTTTCTCTAGCAGGAAGCTCCCAACTGCGCTGAACTCCAGTTCCGACTGCACTGAACCCCAGTTCCAGGCAAGACCCTGGGGTCCCAGACTCATACAGGGGGAGTCTGGACACTTGGGAAAAGAGAGGAGTGCACGGAAACTCAGAGGAACTGCGAAAGGCAGAGGTTTGGAGGCGTGTGCGACTGCGCGCAGAGAGGACTGACTGCTGAGTGTGCCACTGGCTTTCTCTAGTGGGAGGAAGACGGAAGCTCCCGACTGTGCTGAACTCCAGTTCCGGGTCGAGAATCTGGGAATCCAGATTCATTGGGGGAGAAACTGGACTGTCTGGCAGGGGGTGAAACTCGAGGGCGGCTCTCTCTCAGAGGTGCTTGCAGAGATTACCGAGGGACACTGAGACTCAGGGGCCTCATAGGGCAGGGCTGACGGGAAGCCAAGGCTGTCTGCTCAGCCCTGAGACTCCGTCCCATCCAAGCTGAGCACAGAGGCTTTTGCAATTTTGCAAGTCTTGTTTCATAAGGCTGTCTCAGCACAGAAGTTCTCCTGGCGTAGACACAGCTGATCCTCATAGCCAGTTGGCCTGGAGGTCAATTCCTCCCAGTGATACCAACAACAATCAAGACTTAATTACAACAAGGCTGTACACACAGTCCACAAAGGGGTGCACCAAGAGTGTCCACCTCAGGTAACTGTGGAGGCTGAGCCACTGGGCCCTATAGGACACCTAGCACACAAAGCTACTCTACCAACTCAGGGAAGCAGCGAAAATGCGGAGACAAGAAACAGATCACAAACAAAAGAAATGGAGGAAAGCAAACGACTGGATATAGAGTTCAAAACCACGATTATAAGGTTTTTCAAGAATTTCCTAGAAAAAGCCAATAAATTTAGTGAGACCCTTGAGGATATGAAAAAGGACCAACTAGAAATTAAACATACACTGACTGAAATAAAAAATATTACACAGAGACCTAACAGCAGACTAGAGGAACGCAAGAATCAAGTCAAAGATTTGAAATACAAAGAAACAAAAAACACTCAACTGGAAAAGCAAAATGAAAAAAGAATCCAAAAATTTGAAGATAGTGTAAGGAGCCTCTGGGACAACTTCATGTGTACCAACATCAGAATTATAGTGGTGCCAGAAGAAGAGAGAGAGCAAGATACTGAAAACCTATTTGAAGAAATAATGACTGAAAACTTCCCCCACCTGGTGAAAGAAATAGACTTACAAGTCCAGGAAGCGCACAGAACCCCAAACAAAAGGAATCCAAAGAGGACCACACCAAGACACATCATAATTAAAATGCCAAGAGCAAAAGACAAAGAGAGAGTATTAAAGCAGCAAGAGAAAAAAAGTTAATTACCTACAAGGGAGCACCCATACGATTGTCAGCTGATTTCTCAACAGAAACTACGCAGGCCAGATGGGAGTGGCAAGAAATATTCAAAGTGATGAACAGCAAGAACCTACAACCAAGATTACCCTACCCAGCAAAGCTATCATTCAGAATGGAAGGTCAGATAAAGAGCTTCACAGATAAGAAAAAGCTAAAAGAGTTCATCAACACCAAACATGTATTATATGAAATGCTGAAAGGTATTCTTTAAGAAGAGGAAGAAGAAGAAAAAGGTAAAGATAAAAATTATGAACAACAAATACATATCTATCAACAAGTGAATCTAAAAATCAAGTGAATAAAAAATCTGATGAATAGAATAAACTGGTGAATATAATAGAATCAGGGGCATAGAATGGGAGTGGACTGACAATTCTCAGGGGGAAAGGGGTGTGGGGGTGCGGGAAGAGACTGGACAAAGGTCGTACACCTATGGATGAGGACAGTGGGGGGCAGGTAAGGGCAGAGGGTGGGGTGGGAACCGGGTGGAGGGGAGCTATGGGGGGAAAGAAGAGGAACAATTGTAATAATCTGAACAATAAAGATTTATTAAATTTTTAAAAAAAGAATGTCCTTCATACCATTCCCCACCATTTCCCTTCTCCCTAAACCCTTAAAACAACACAACTCTTAAAACAGAAATTTAAAAAAACAACAACCCACAGACTTGAGATGTTCTTTTCTTTCCTACCATTCTTCCCCTTTCATTCGCTCAGGAGCTGTTCATGGAAACTCTACCACTTTGACAGAATGTCTGTTTCAACAACCCTACAGCAGATATGGTCTGCCAATGCCATGCCCAGCTCTGAAAACTCCATCTCACGCACAAGGATGGGTCTCCAGGCAGGCACTGCGTTTCCCAAAGGGGAACAGTGGGAAAGGATCGGGAGGAAAGGAAGGAAGGTGCTGTCAGACCCTGTGGCCTGCTCCCAGGGGTGCAGTCCTGCTGACTATATCCAGACTCCTGAGATAGCTTCTGGTGCTGGCCTCTCACTCCAGCCCCCTAAGCTACATTTATTCCCCAGACTCCTCCTGCCCGGGCAGAATGCATGGGATCGGGGTGGGCACCCGACCAGGCTCTCTCCCAGGAATTTAAACTGAGACTTGTATCTGCTTGCACTTGAACTTGGGGGCTGGTACTCTCAGGATCTGACTTGGCCATTTTAGGCCCTGTAAGCAGGGAAGTGGAGAAAGCCCAGCTGTTCCCCTATAGAGGAATGAAGCCAATCCAGGGAGGGAAGTGGGATGGACCCCAGGGGGCCTCAGATTGAAAGGGCCTTGGGTCCCCATGCAGCCAGATGCCAGTTCCAAGACCCCTTGTAGCTGGGCAGCATTTCCTGTCCCTGCCCCGTGAAGTGCCCTGTGGGTCCTTATATAAATCCTTTTATGTCTTAAACCTGCTTCAGTAGGCATTTGTTTTTTTGTAACTAATAAAATGTAGCCATATGTTTAATCATTTAAAAGCTCACATCTAATGATTTACAACCCCTAGAAGACTATTTCTTGAGCAGCACGTACTAAAATATAATTGTCTCCAATTTCAAAATATATTTTATAGTTTCCCCATAGCCCTTTCTAAAACACAGCCACATGGATAGGAGGAAGTTTAAATAAGTATTAATAGTCTCCTTGTCCTAAGGGATGAGATGTTAAAATCCAAAGACCTTGGGTGAAAGGTTTTTCTTTCAAGTCTTCAAATTCAGAAAGAGTCTCACAGACTTAAAACACAGACCAAAGGAATTGCTACAATGGTGAGAAAGCTCATTCAAGGCTCAGAAGCAAGAGGCACCCAAACTGTGCTGTGGGCTCGGTAATGCACAGCCTCTAGCCATCACAGCCTCTGTCCTGTTAGAGGGCATGCATCTATAGTCCGAAGGAGAAATGAAATCAGAGCAGCGCTGACTGTCCATGGTTTTCCAATAAATTTGGAAAATTTGGCCAATAAATTTGGCTGTACTTATTTCACCCATTCAACAGTCACTGCATATACACCCTCACCATGGACCAGGCTCAGTACCAGGTAGTGGGGAGAACAGACTGTCCACACAGTTTCTTCCATCAGTCATTCACACTTTAGTTAGAGAGAGAAAATGAATACATAAGTATAATGTACTGTGGTTTGTGACGAGGTGAGAAGAGAAGCACAGTATATTGCAGGACTACAGAGAAAGCAAGCTCGATGTAGCTCCACATGTTGGGAGGGAGGGAGCCAGAACAAACAGGCCTCAGGTGTCAGTGAGGCCCGTGGACTCGCTATGAATTCTCATTTCACCGCAGTGACTGTCAAGACCTGGCCCCAACACAAATGCCCAGCCTTCCGAAGGTGGAAAATAACAAAATTTTAAATATTTTTACTTTATTTCATTTTTCTATTTCAGGAAGGAGGAGATGAAATTGTCACCCCTATAATCAACCCTTCCCTGCCTCTTAAAGGTTCACAGACACCCACCCCAGGGAGCCCAGCTTTCTGCCTGGGTGTGCCCTGGGCTGGACTGACCACGCCATCAGCCACCCACGTGGCTGCTCTGGCTGTGCCCCTCCTGAGCCCTCCCTCTCAGGTTAGAAATGCATGTCACCTACTGGGCATCTACATTTTCCCCAGCACCACTTCACCACGTGAAAAGCCAGTCCCCAGAGGCAAATAAAAACTACTGTTATCACAAGTGTGTCCCCTCATTTGTAAGTGGGCTGAGCTGTAAGCAGACGCCTGCCAGCACCTGAAAGGCCATAGCTCTGAGGACACTGGCCGGAGCTTTAGTTACAATATCTTTTTTCACTGCCCCTTAGGTGCGCAGCCTCCCCCTGCCTTCCCCCACACCCGTCTACCAGCCCCTAGGATGGTCTTTTTTTTAACCTCTGTAACTAAAGAACCTGATAGGGCCATGTGATAAGGGACCGGTGGCCTAAAAACCCTAAGTTTCCAATTCCAGCAGCTATGGCTCACTTTTCATGTTTCACACACAGACGACATTCACAAAGGCCCTAAAAATAAGAAGCAGCGGAGGCAGCCAGGGAGATACCTAACACTCAATCAGAGCTGCGCAAGTGAGGAGAGCATGAGCGGTTTTGGGGAAGCGGGCCAAATGTTTTGCTACCGGAGGAATGAATTTAGGGTTTTGTGCGCAGTCAGCAGCCCACAGAAGGTGCAAGAACACAGGAGCCGGACAACCGGGAGGCCCCGGAAAACCCTCTCTGCCCTGCCAAAGTCCACCACGTGGGCGAGCCCTTCGCAGCCAAACTGGTAGAAAAGGGTGATTCATTTCTTCCACCCCTCAGGCCAGGAGAAAAATTAAACACGGGAGGAGAGAGGACACAAAGGATGTGACAACCTCTTTGCGAAGCTCCGCACAGCCCTGTCCTCGCTAAGGCTGGTTTACATAGCAGCGTTTTGTGCAAGCTACTGGTTCCCCACCCTGGTCCTAGGGAGTTCACAGCATAGCAAAGGCACAGGTGTCTTCGGAAACCCAGTCTCTGCAGGAATTTTAATTTTTCTCCTTTTTAAAATACAGATCTCGAGAGAAAAACCACAGTCTCATGTTTTCAACGGCAGGCAAAATTAAAATATCTGCTCTAGTCCTGCTGCCACAGGTATAAAATAATTTCTTTTTAGCCGATGACTCTCTAATTATGCACAGGAAGAGGGTCCCAGGTGCCCCGCATGATGGTGGTCCTTAGAAGAGCAACCTCAGCTTTCCACATTTGTTCAGCCTCTGGTGCAGTTGGAATGCTTTGTAAGAGAAATTACTTAAGCTCTTATTCAGACAAAGGCTTTATGAAAATTCTCAACCTGACACTAGATTTCATGCTCGGTTAACTGCTACATTGAAAGGTTGCACAGCCTGGCCTGTGTGGCTCAGTGATTGAGCATCGACCTAGGAACCAGGAGGTCACAGTTCCATTCCCCGTCAGGGCACATGCCCGAGTTGTGGGCTCGATCCTCGGTGGGGGAGCGTGCAGGAGGCAGCCAATCGATGATTCTCTCTCATTGATGTTTCTATCTCTCTCTCCCTCTTCCTTCCTGAAATAAATAAATAAAGCAAGCTTGCACAAAGTATCTATTTTGGAGATCTGTAATTTTTATCCGTGTATAGTTTTCACTGCTTTTTGACTAAGCAGCTGACTAAAGCAAAGAGTCATTTCCAGCTCCATTATCCACATGTGGATGATTCATTTGTTCACTACTCCTAACGGCAGGCTGCCCCCCTGCTCAGCTGTCCAACCTGCTCCTCAATCCAATGTCCAGAACCTGCTGACATGGGCTAAGGGTATGCAGACCAATTTTAATACACACAGAAGCAAAACAAGGTAGCGATGGTGAATGCCATGGAATGCATTCCTCCAAGATAAAAACGAATTTTGAGTTACGTATTGTTCTGGACAATTGGTACCACAATTTCAATTTGTTAAGTATGAATTTTAATGGACTATTCCCAAACTCTTCATGTCTGCTCAAAGCATGCTCCTCAGACCTCCCAGAGCCAGCATGATGAAACGACTTTCCTGATGATGCCAAATCGTTATCTGCCTTCTTCCCCGTGTTGACATCGGTCCTGAAGGCGGGAAAGCGATGCTGGTAGGCCACCGGCAACTTAGCAAGAACCAAGGCAGCAGCACCATTCTGCACGGCATGACATTCATCACACTGTGAAACCCCAGTGTCTTGTTTTTGTTTCTTAAATGTATTTGAGAGAGAGGAAGGTCGGGGGCGGGGAGGGAGGGGGACAGAGAGAAGAAACATCAATGCAAGAGAGAAACACTGATCGTTTGCCTCCTATACGCACCTCGACCAGGAATCAAACTCAACACCTGGGCACATGCCCTGACTGGGAAATGAACCCACCACGCTTTGGTGAACAGGATGACACTCCAACGAACTGAGCTGTGCGGCCAGGGCTTGTTACTTTTTTAATGCCAGTTTCAGTTCTAAGAATGTCTTGAGGGCACACTGATTCTATGTTGATATCCTGTGTGACGCATACAGCACTTAGGCTGTACTCCGAGCACGGGGGCTGTCTCGCCTACTCTTCCCACGGAACCCCATTTTTATTTGAAAGAACTACAAAGCAGGGTTATCCAGACGAGGCTATTTGGCAGATCCTTTCTTGCAAATGAATGAAGTGAGAGCCTGTCACTTCATGGAAAATAACTGGCAGTATTTACTGCCAATGATAAAATCAAGCTTCCGAGTGAAAAACAGAACTTTGGAAAACTTGTACCTGCCATGCGCTTGACAGCTTCCCAGTACTTAAAGGTCTTTTTTCGTTTGTTTGTTTTTATGAGACTGATGCTGATCTTCACAACTGACTTTTTGATGTTGTATAATGAAACTTGTCAACGTTCAGAAGACCTGTGGGGCTAAATTACATGGTGTTTTCCAAACAAAGAATGAGATCACACAGGCTACGTGGCAGAGGACCTATGACAGACCTATGAACACAGATGTGGTTTCATATTCTAACTAAACTTTCAACGCTCACTTGCCAACTATCACTATCCAAGAAAAATGCTTCCAATCACCTGAAAAGGCTATGAAAATACTATTCCTGCCTGGCTGGTGTGGCTAAGTGGTCAGAGTGTCAACCTGCACACTGAAGGGTCTCGGGTTCAATTCCCCGTCAAGAGCATGTACCTGGGTTGCAGATTTGATCCCTGGTCCTGGGTCGGGGTGCATGTGGGAGGCAAGCAGTAGTTGTTTCTCTTTCACATTGATGTCCCCCACTCTCTTCCGCCCATCCACTCTCTCTTAAAAAAAAAAATCAATACAAAAATATCCTCAGGTGGGGATTACAAAATAATTTTTTAGTACTGTTCCCTCTTCTCATTACATTATCTGTGTTATATATAAACTTCAACCAAAGCAACATATCACAACTGACCAAAAGCAAAACCAGCTGAGTCCAACAGTGTTTTATTCAAGTCAGACATCAGACAGATTTTCAATTCCACTCTAACTTTTGTTTTGAAAAATACCCTTTTTCATGAAATTATGTAATTTATGTTAACATGGAAAGGGTTTATTATTTTTTTACTTTGATACAAAGTTAATTAATAAATCCTTTTTAAATTTCCTTTTTAATAAGGTAAATATTGGTAGATAATATCTCCATAAATAAAAGCTCTTTAAAGTCCTGAATAATGTTTTAGTATAAAGGGTTCCTGAGACCTAAAAGTTTAAGAACTACAGCCTTAATATAATTTACATTAAAAAATTCAAAATGTTTTTATTTAATATTTTCAAATTAAAAAATGGGTTTCTGGTATGGTAGAAAAATCAGGGATATCTCTAAAAAGCTTGACTTTTCAAGCATACTTTGTTAACTCTTAGGGTCTATAGCGTGTATGCAAAAATCTTATCTTTTACTGGCATTCAATCAGTCATCCATTCATGATATACTTACTGAATACTTTCTATATAACACTAGCAGTACAGTAACACTGCCCCTCATGGAGTTTATATTCTGGCGGCATTCATCCACCTATCTACATATGCATCCATCCAACAGAATTAACGAACCATCTGTTACATGCCAGGCACTATACTTGGCCATCTTCTCAGAACCAAAGTATTGATGCTCTTCAATGCACTTTTCATCAGGGCTATGAATACTTTTCAAATGTTCTCAACTTCTGCTCATTTCCACAGTTCCTTGGAGTTAAGAGATTTCTTCACCCTAAATCTGAAGGCTATTGCTATAATTCATGTGTCCTGTCCACAATTTCAGGATAAAAATTTGGTTTCATGATAAGAGGAAAAGATTTGTTGACAACCAGAAAGACTGGTACACTCACCCACCTCTGACGCTCATCTTCTCCCCTTTTCCTGGGTGAAGGACTGGTACCCTGGCCAGGAACTCAAGGAGAACCAGTCTTGAGTACTTGAAGGGGGACCTAGAGAACACCTGTCAGGGCTAAGAGAAATGGGGGCTGCCCCAAGACTGCATGGATGTCCTCATAAAACTGATCGGGCAAACGATGGCATACGTAAACACTACTCTGAACATCATTAAAGCAAGATTCCAGAGAAAACCAAAAGATAATTGTCCATTAGTTACACAGGCTGAACATAAATGAGTCCTTCAGAAATTCAACTTCCTAACAAGGTCTTTAATTCAAATAACAACAACAAACACCACCACCACATATTTTAAAAACTAGCTAGAAGCTGGATTGGGAGGTAAGGATGGTCACAGCAAAATAAATTTCAAATATGTGACATGGGTATAATAAGTCTGTGAATCTGAATAATTTTGCTTTTTCCAAAACAAGATAGGATATACAAGTTGCTAAGAAAACCCAGCTATAGAGGATAAAAAAGGGCATTTTGTTTACAAATTAGAAAAGCAAAAGGGGTAATTTTTTACTCTGGGCATCACATGAAAGAGGCTTGATCAAACTAAAGTCTGCTTATTCATGCTTTCAGCAAAGATCTGAGTACAAAGCACTAGCCAAGATCTAAGAACAGGCAGCGCTTCAGCCGACCAACAGGGCTTGTCTATATATTGCAAAGCCATGAGCTTCTGGAGTCATAGAGATTGAATTCAAATCCCACTTCTCCCACTTATTACCTACCATTTTCTTATATATTTTCTACTCCTCAGTTTCCTCCGCTGTTAAGTGGGAATGCCAATACTAACCTCACAGGGATAATTACATAAATCACCTATCACAGGGGTATGCTACTCATTGCTAGCTGTTTCTATTCTAAAGGCTAAGCGATGTACTCAAAAAATATAAAAATAAAGCAGAAGTCATAAGCATAATAACTGCTAAAGAAATTAAGAGGAAGAGAGATCACTGGTCTCAGGTGGTCAGGGAAGAACAGTTCAAATTCCCGGTGCCAAGCTGAACAGGAAATGCCCATTCACCAGTATTGTTTCTTGTGCTTCACGAGCCCATGACAAGTATTTATTGAATGGTAACTGTGATGAAACACACTTAGTGGTTCTTAACCTTCCTTGAGTCAGGTCCTCCCAAAGAGTCTGATGATAGACACAGAAGGAACCTCTCCCCAGAAAATGCTGCTGACAATTACTCTAAGTTCTGGAGGGAGGGGTCCCCAAAAGCCCATTCACGGGCTATCGATTCTGAAATGAAGCCCAAGGTCACCTGGTCCGGTGTCATGAGTCAGGTGTACCAACGTCAAAGGCTGTCTTGCATCACTGAGGCCTCAGTCTCAGGGCCTGGCACCGCCATTCATCCTATTGTGCAAACTCAGAGCCTAGGAGTCACCCTGGACACTCACCCTCCTTCACTCCTCCTTCTGCAACCAATCTTCCAATAGGTCTTGTCCATTTCTCTTATGTCCACCTCCTCTGTCCAAGCCACTGTCAGCCTTGGGCAGGATGGCTTCAGTAATACTGCAACTGGTCTACTCACATTCTCTCTGGTCTCCCTCCAGCCTGGTCTCTGTACCGCAGGCTGGGTGAAGTTCTAAAAGGCATCATAGCAAAACCATCTTCCCCTACCTCACACCCACTTAAACAAGGGAAAAGCTGTCATTGAAAGGAAACCATACCAGTCTATGAGTGGGACACACCCTGGAACGGGCTGGGGGCAGGGGGAAGAAAGTGATGTGGAAAAAAATTAAACATGGCAGAGAAGAGATGAATGAAATATCGAAAATATCAACAGGCCTTATTCTGAGTTACTTTGGAAACTTGGGCTGTATGTGTAACATAACCAACGCTCAGTATAGTAACCAATATTCCTTCCCACTTCCCCTCTTCTCTAATTTTAGAAATTAAAAATATAAACATATTTTAAAATAATAACTCCATATTCCTAATACCCAAAATTATCTACTTTTAAAGTCTTGGCATATTTGCACAGTTTTTAAATATTTTTAAAAGAATTTATGCAGAGTAAAAAGACAAATGAAAAACTAGATCAATTCAAGCACCAACACACAGAAATAATATCATTAATATTAGGCAAAAGCCATTCTAGGCATCTTTTCACATACATGGATGGATGAATGAAGACACAGATAGATAGAAATAATTTTATGAAAATGGGATCATATTCGACATGCTATTTCATTGATGATATATTAAATTTAATGTGCTTGCCGGTAACAAAACAGAATTTAAGATGAAGAGATGATAATATATATATATATATATATATATATATATATACACACACACACACACACACACACACACACACACACACGCACATATATTAAGAAACTGGAGTAATTTTTTAAACGATGTGCTTCCATTTTAGGCAGAACTGGTTGACTCTATTTTGAAAGATGTGGATACCAGAATGCTAATACTTCCTCTTATTTTTTTCTCTCTGCCTCCATATTTTTGTTCAGTTACAAACCTAGAGAGTGTAAAAAAAAGTGTAATTTTCACATTCTGTCCTGTTCCCATAAATTCCTTAATTGTTTGGCATTGGTTCCACCTACATTTATTTAATTAGGTTCAGATGCTCACCCTGACTACTACAGTATCTCTATCTCTGAATTCCTTGTTTTGATTCACAGCTTGGACTTGGATGGATTTCACCCTTTTAAATGTAGGGTCACACTGCTGCACCCCGAGTGTCTGTGGATAGTAGGTGCTCTGAAAACATTTGATGAATGGTGAAATTTATAACAAAAACAATGTGTAGAGAGTTATTCTATTAAACCACATATATTATATCTGATAAGAGCTGTAAGGAAGTAATTCACTAAAAATAATGAGCACAATTGTATAAGCTGCCTTCCTATTTGAGACTTCTATTTAATAAATTGCAATAATCTGAAGGTGGCTTTTTTTATATAAATGTTTAGGGCAACATGCACAAAAGATGTTTCTTCACATCACAGAAAAACTAACCTTCGGAAGGTAACCAGGTCAAGTGCAATTTCAAATTCCAAGTTGCTATCACACTGTGCTAGGATCGTCCTGGCACGGTCAAATATCTAGTTAATTATTTGTGACTGATTACCGTTTATAACTCATGTCATCAGAACAGTTCCTTAGTTATAACCACTCTTCAAAAAGTCAAAGCCATGAGGTTGCTTCTAAAGTGCTTTTTTAAAGCCTTTTAAACATCTTTCAAGGCACGATATTCAAAATTAACAAGCGGTCACAAAGGCAAGTCACCAGCACACACTTCGGAACAACACGCCTCCCTCAATTCTGCACCTCTACAAGGAGACTTCACACAAAACAAAGGTATTACTTTTTAAAAATACTGAATATTATCCATTTGCACCTGAGAGGTTACACGCAGAAGAAGTGGCCATGATCTGATGGAACAAAACTGACTGTGAAGAGCTCAATTAATATTTACTGCCAGCAAACAGCATCACAGTGAAGAAACTAGGAGCCTTGCCTTACTTCCCTAAGCGTCTATAATCATAAAATAGGGAGCTGGCAACCTTTTAGAGACAGGGCAAGATTCAGCAAGGTGTCATGAGGTGGGGGTTGTTGTTCTTTTTAATCTCTCACCCGCCCTCAAAAAAAAAAAAAAAGGAGTAAAAATAAAAAATGACCAAGATGCATGCACGTGACTTTCCAGATCTATAAGAAGTTATCTGTCCTTCTTACAGGCACAAAGGACATGAGGCTGCCCTGCCCTGCTCTCCTCTGACCCCCACATAACTAGCCTTGGGCTGCTCCGACTGCTGGCCTGGGCCCTGTTAACAGGAGCTCGCCCTGGAGTTCCTCCTGGGCCCTACAGGCTTCCATTGGCTCCCCTCCCCTGTAGCAGAATTACTGCTCTGGCGCTCACAGTTGCTCTGTCAATGACAAATAGGAATGACTTCTTAAATAAGAGATTTCTACGATACCCCAATTCCGATAGGCTTTGCCTGCTTAGACCAGAGTCGCCACCTAATTATGACATTTTTCTTTGCTCTCCCTCGAACATTTTCAATATCCAAATATTTATGCTCTAATTTTTCTCCCTGAACAGTTATCTTCTCTCTCCCTTCCTTAAAGAAACGAAGGAGCCACAGTTACATGTCGGCCAAATTCATCTATTGGGAAAACAGTGTTTGCATGTCAGAAGCACCAAGTCTCGGCTAGAGCTTCTGGACTGTTCCCAAGCTAAGCCACGCTGAGGCCTCATGCTGACAAACTACGTCGGACACTCTGACACCAGCCAGGATCCCCCAGTGCCTGCCGAAGGTCAACCATCCACCCCTGAGGCCTTGGTAATTGTTTTCCATTACTGGATTGTCTTCAAGCAGAAGTCCCTGGCTATTGTCTGCATGGTTGTCTGATACAAACATTTTATGGTGCGTAGCTTGTTCCTAAGGCTTCAACTGTCCTTTTTATCTGTCCCCCCAAAGAGTTTAATGCAGTAAGAAGATGAAGGCGCGTGTAACACAGAAGTAATCCACACCATTTTTCCACACATACCCCCCAAACAATGGTCCTCCTGTTAAGCCTGGAATAAATAAAATACACATCAAATGTTAAGGCTTACTTTAGTAGCTCATGCAATCCAAGTTCTAATTCAGACCGTGCACTTTCACCTCTGATAAAAGCATTGGGAAAGCTGATTAAGCATGCATTCGTATCAGAACCGGCAGATTTCAAGATGGGCGCTTCGTATTGGGTTATTTTGTTGCTTTCCAGTTTGAGGACCTCAGTTAACATCAGGCTATTTCCATAAAACATTTCTGTCCTTTCGGGTGGCCTTCAGAGGCAAGCCGCCACCCTCTGCTCGGCAACTGGAGAAATCAGATAGGGTCTGGGGCGAGCGCAGCAAAGGAAACAGCTTCTATTTAAAGGTCTTTGGGGAGAGAGGAGGGAGGCAAAGAAAAACAACAGATTCTGGAGTTTACAGTCCTTTCAAGTGCTCCAGAATGGCTGTTATATTTCTTTAGATCCAAGTTCCCCTCAAGTAGTAATGACAAAACAATATTAGGTAGTTAAAATGAACAGCAGAATAGAAACTTCCTTTACAGAAATGGCTTTTCAATAACTCGAGGAAAACTGTAGGAGTCATGTAAGAAATTGTTTTAGCATACACTAAAATTAAAATTAAGTTAGCTTCAAAGCAGTCTGTAAAAAAAAAAAAAAAAATCAAGAAAAATCCTTGTCCTGGCTAGGTAGCTCAGTTGGTTAGAGCTTTGTCCCTGGTATGCAGAGGTTTCAGGGTTTGATCCCTGGTCAGGGCACATGCAAGAATCAACCAATGAATGCATAAGTAAGTGGAATAAATCGATGTCCCTCCCTCCTTCTCTACTCCTCTCCCTCCCTTCCTCCTTCTGTCTCTCTCCCCACCCCCTTCCTGGCTCTCAAATCAATAAATTAAAAAAGAAACATCCCTGATTTAATGAGAGTACTCTTGGTCCAAGTATAAGCTTAAGAAATTTGGGTTTTACAGAAGAATCCATTTTCCTCTTGAGCCTCTCAGTTTTCAGAAGGCCTAATTAAAACAACAACAACAAAAGATGGATCCAATACTATAACAAAGAAACAACAGACCACAATGCCAGCTCAGAGGCAATGAGGTAAGAAGCACATTCTTTATAACAGCCTGGAAGGTTACAACTCCAGATCTGAGTGTTAAGAGTCAGCTTCCACATCCAACTATGCCCTTGTTCCAGTTGATGGCGTAACAGTAACCACTTAACTTGTGCCTATTCCACTCCTTTCAGCAGGAGAGTTATCAGAGTCAAAACGATCACCTACCCCCACCCCAGCCTATCTACTCCTCTAATACAGACACACATCTCCTTCCATAAGTATCTAGGGAATGCCAGCAAGACGGACCAAACCCTGTTTTTGCATTGCAGCAATTAACATCTTACAAAGATAAAACTCAAACACAGCCCGAGGAGCAGGCCTAGGATGGTGGCCGCAATCACACCCTCTTCATTTGCTTGCATTACCTTGCGGACACGGAAACAAGTTTCCGAGTGGAGTCGCAATACTCCTGGTGAGTGTTTGTGGCTATCTACAACCCCTTTTACCATAAATAGTTTGTGTTAGTGGCTCTGAGAAACAGCTGTATGAAACCTCTGCCAGGAAGAGCCAATTAAAATTGCAAAAACAGCTTATTTGTCCATTCCACAAAATATGCTCCCCCCCTCCTTCTTCCCGCTGTAACCTCCTCAGAACACTGTCAGCGCCCAGATGCAGCTGCAGAGTGCTGGTTCATTTATATTTTAAAAATTCCATCTATAAGACAGCTTGAACGTTAACCCCCAGACCCCATGTTTAAGATGCCTGGGGGGAGGGGTGTGGAAAGGGGGCGGGGAGGATGGGATGTCCTTAGCATACCAATTTGCTTATTTAATAGTCATGAAAATCATCCTAGAAGTCAGAAAAACCAATGCCAGGAACACCTCCGGCCCCAGCAGATGCTCCTGCCGCCAGCCTTTGCCCGGAGTCTCCTCTTGACAACAATTTAGTGAAGCCCCATTAGGTATTTAGGCTAACATGCAGAGGGGGGTTCACGGCCAAGGTGGAGGTTCTGCCCGTCCTGAAAGCACGAATGATGTCTTCAGTGCAGAGCCAGGCAGAAAGGAAAAGGGACGCGTTTGGTGAGAGACCAGAGAAAGCCCATGTTTTCTGGTGATTGCAACAGACAGACCTGGCAACCTCAGGCGGTGCCAACTCCCAGCGCTCCCTGAACAGGAGAAAGATGACGTGTGAGGCTAGGTTACCCCAGAATACCCCTGGACGCCTTCCTGGAGGAATCCACGGAGTTAACATGACCTCACCGAGAATAAGTCACCTGTCAAAACTGAAAGGTTCAGCAAAAAAAAAAAAAGTCCAGGTTATATATCTATGCTACTTATACATTTTATTTTCATATATTTTATTAATATTTTACAGAGAGGAAGGGAGAGTTAGAAACATCGATGACAGAGAAACATTGATCAGCCGCCTCCTGCACACCTCCTACTAGGGATGTGCCCGAAACCAAGGTACATGCTCTTGACTGGAATCGAACCTGAGACCCTTCAGTCCGCAGGCCGTCGCTCTATCTGCTGAGCCAAACTAGTCAGGGCTACTTATACATTTTAGCAACAACAATTTAAAAACTGACTTTTGGATTCACGGAACAGTGCAAAACTGATTAATTCATCATGGGCTAAAGCTTCAGCATTTAGGATTTCTTTAAGAATTCCACTGAATCAAGCTGGGAGCACTCAAAGTCAAAAGGCCAAGGCCAACTCTTAGTTTTCTAACAAAAAGCAGTGAGGGGCATTAGAAAAAGAGGAAGTTTCGTTAACAGTTCAACCAGGTTTCAATCGCAGGGCCACCACCAACAATGGCTCTTTGAACTCTGGCAAGTGACTTACCTCATGGAGACTGGGCTTCCTCGTTTGTAACGTGGGAGACACTTACAATGCTGAGGCCTGAGAGGACGTGAAAGGGTGCTTGGCCAATGGCTTGTATTTTTGCCTCCACTCCCTCACCTGCCATCCTTTCCAAGCCCTCAGACAACTCAGGGTCCCCAGCCCCTAACTCTTCCCTGCCCTCCAGCATCTTTACTTTGACTCTGTAGAGGAAGTGACAATAATGATCTACTCTCCTTAAACAGATTCTCACAAACATAAAGGAGACATGGCCATCAGCAGAGGCACTCCTAGGAAGTCGGAATAAATGCTGAAACCTCTGGCTCCGTGTAGGGATCCAGCTGGGACCTGGCACCTCCCAGAACGAGCATTACTGGCCCAGATCAGAGCCTGGGGGGTGCTAGCAGTCCAGAGGGGGGGGGGGGTGCTGACCTAGACCCAGTGCACGGATGCAGGCCTGAGACTTGGGGAAGGACAGTCCCCTCCTCTGGACTCTCTTCTATGCCAGGTTCTTCCCGCCACAGATTGTCAAAAAAAAAAAAATCACATGCAAAAGTTACCGGGAGAAGAAAAAGTTATGGGGAGAGGGGGAATAAACCAAAGAAAGATACAAAATTAAAATATAGGGTGTCCCCAAAAACTGTATACACACTTTGAGTAATTATTAAAGAAAGAAGCATCAAAATAGCTATCAGCTGTTAAAGTGTGTATACATTTTTGGGGGGAGACCCTGTAGATATGAGTGGCAAAAGAGTAATAATTTACTATATAAATGGTACTTGGAAATTAACCAGAAAAAAAGTGAATGAGTGAATAGGGGGGGAAAAAAGCAAAATGTAATGAGTAGCCAAATCCTAACAGAAATAAATATATAAAAAAATCTCTATATAAAAAATCTATAAATAGATATCAATATAAAAATAGATATCAATATGTAAATAGATATATATGGTCAGTTTGAGTTGCACCTTCTTTGGAGACATTTCTTCTCCTCTGAGCTCCATTTCACCCCCTGGACACCTCCTATTCACCCTTCAGTTACAGAGGAGACTGCCTCTTGCAACTGGGTTAAAAGCCAGTAATATTTGTTTCCATGTCGGCTTGCTTCCCATTTGATAGCACCTTTCAACTTTATTATAATTGTTTCAGTGCCGTGTCCGCTACACTGTAAGCACAGAAAGAAAACTGTAATGTGACTAAATCTTGTTTGATAGTATGTCCAGTTTGATATTATGCCCTAAGAAAGGGCTTGGCACCTAGTAGGGACTCAAATTCATTCAATGAATGAAGCACTCCCTGGATTTCAGGCACTATTAATGAAAGTGAGAAATCTACTTAAAGTCACTAGTAAGAAAATGGATGCCACTGAAAACAATGATGACAAGCCATTGTTTGGCTTAATAGGCAATTTGTTTTTCATGATAATATATAGTGTCTGAAAAGATAAGATGAAATGAGCACTTGGTTGAAATGGAATTTAATAACCCTTCTGAAGGCAATGTGATGATAAGGATCCAGGGCCTTAAAAAGGTTCAGACCACCCTGGCTGGTGCTGCTCAATGGTTAGAGTGTGGCCCCACTCACCGAAGGGCTGAGGGTGGAACGGAACCTGGGCTGCCCTTATCAACATCTTAAACGTGCCCCCTTGTTAACTCATGGAGTGGCTCCAGGGATTCAAAATATGGAACAGTTACTAATACAGACAAAATTCTGCGGAAGAAAGAAGGGAAATAAGCAATCTATCTGAGAGTAGAGGAATGTACAAGCAGCCATCTGCCTTCTTCATTCCTCCCAGGACCCCCACAGCCGGGGTTCATTAATCCTACCACTACCAGCCTCAGCCCCACACACAGATGAGTGCAAAATTGTTTCCCCTGTTGCTGTTTTAAAGTCCATCTTAACTTATACATAAAATTCTGTAATCCAGCTAATGTCTGAGCGCATGAACCTCCAAATACCCCTTTTCCTGCAATCTCCCTGAGACCCTTTTAACAAAATACTTGAAAATGGAGCTGAGTCTCTAATAGAATATTCGAGCTTAATAAAATCTCTTCCGAACACTGACAAATGTTTGCTTGCCTACTGATCCGTTTTATCTTTTCTGATACGATGAGTAGGTATTACAGCTGTGTGACTGAAACAATAATTCAACAGTCCTCCTACTGATGCATACAAATGTCCTGGCTGGGTAAACACGGGCAAGGGGCAATGGGTGGGGTTGATGCCTCCCTGAGTCACATCCAAATTAATGATCTGAGAACAGCTTATCTTCCCAGCTATTTCCTTCCGTATTAATACCCAAGAGACAAGCAGAGAGAAGGTCCAATGAGATCAGCTCAGTAAAAACTGGATGTAGCACTGGCCGGTTTGGTTCAATGGATAGCGCGTTGGACCGAGGACTGAAGGGTCGCCTGTGGGTTTGATTCTGGTCCAGGGCACGTACCTCGGTTGCAGGCTGGATCCCGGGCCCCAGGTGGGAGGCAACCAGTCGCTGTCTCTCTCTCATATCGGTGTTTCTCTCCCCTCCCTTCTACTCTCTAAAAATCAATAGGGGAATATCCTCTGGTGAGGATTAACAAAACAAACAAACTGGGTGTGGAATGCACAAAAACTTAACAATTAAAAATAACTCAGTTTTATCCCTTTCTGAAGAGTGAGATCCGGGTAAGGATTTTTACCGACTGGTTGAAAGAGACGGACATTTCCAGGAAGCCAGAACCTTACTTAACAGCAATGCTTGGGAAGCTAGAACTACCCCAACAAACAACCGGATACATTTAATTGAACAGTCCTCATACTGTCTAGAGCATTATTGCTCAGCGAGTTATTGTCCCCATGTCCCTTCCTCTTTGCCCCATGACAATAAAGCTCCATCCCATCAACCCATGAACACAGCTCCTCTCCAGAAACTTCCCCTGCCTACGGCAACAGGTCTGCCTCTTCCCTCTGCTTTCTGCTACCACAGCCCCTGGTTTGGTTCCTGCCTCGGTGACCCCACCCTCACCTGTCTCTTATGCAGGCTCATTCTTACCCAAACAGCCAATGAATGTCAGGGTTCTGCACGACATGAGGGCACAGACCCTATCATCCTTTTACCCCGTGCCCTCTCCCAGGCACACTGATCCTTACCAGCCATTCAATCCCAACCATGAGCAGATGCCTCTCAGACGGCCCACCCCTCTTACATCCAGTGCCAAATCCAGCTGGCAGTCCCCGTTCCCCACTCTAGAGACCTCAGTCACCTCTCACTCAAGAGGTTCAAAGCCAAAGTGCTCTTTCCCAAAACCTAGTCGTCCTTCCTCTAGCTTGCTACCCAACAGTGAAGGGCTCCACCCTCCTGCTCTTTGACCTGCCCCTCCCCTTCCACATCCAATTTCTCACCATCTCCAGCTGCTTTCACTTCATCAATAACTCCTGGATTTGTCAACATCTCTCCTCCACCACCCCTCCAAGTTTCTCTCACTAGAATGAGGACCGGCCTCCCAGTAGGCTGCCCCAGGCACTCCTGCCCACTTATAATTAGCTCTCCCTGTACCAGCAGGCATGATCCCCTCCAAGGAAATCCTGATCAGGCCACCTCCTTCCTTAAAGCCTTTCCATGGATTTCCTTGGATAAAGGAAGAATCTTCAACATTGTCTAAGGCCTACAAGGGGGCCCCTGCCTTCCTCTCCAGCCCTTGCTCGCCCTGCTTTCCTCACCCTGGAACAGGGTTGTGTCCCTTCCTAGGTCACACAGCCTTTGTCCTTTGTCTGTGCAGGCTGCCTTGCCCGGAGGCTTTTCCTCTTCTTCACCTGGGTAACTACTCATCCTTCAGAGCTCATTCTGATGTTGCTTCCTTAGGTGAGATTTCCCTGACCCCTAGCCTAAGTTAGGCCTCCTTGTTACCCACAGCCAGAGACCTGAGGCCCTTTCCTTTCCAGTTCCATAAGCGGCCGGCCCATCACTGCTGGTCCACATGATTACTGGATCAGTGGCTGGGTCTGTTACTGAAGGGATTATGGCATAAACAGTCTCAGTTTGGCTTATTTATAGCTCTAGCACTAGACACCAGGCCTGGCAAATATAGGTATTATATACGTACTAGTAGCCTGGTGCATGAAATTCGTGCGCATTAAAGGGGGATTAATTAGAGGAAATAATTTAATATTGCTATTTGCCCTTTCTCTATAATAGAAGTGTCAGAAATAAAAGAAAATTAGTAAAATGTATATGAAAAACTACCTCCTGTCAGAGTCTGGGGCACCATGAGACCCAGAGTCAAGTCCCTGCCCACCCACATGCGCCTCAAAATCGTGTGAGACCCAGACCTGGCTGGCCCCCCTCCCCATTGGGCTAGATCCAGACCCAGCCAGTCCCACCCTTGTCAAGCCCCATTGGGCAGGGGACATAGCCTCAGGTCCCCTGGCCGGTGCCAGAATGGGGGGCGTGGCCTGAGGTTCCCTAGCCCAGACCAGGGCAGGAGGCATGCCTTGAGGTCCCCTGTCAAGCCCTGCAGGGCAGGGGGTGCGGTCTAAGGTCCGCTGGCCTGGTGCTGGGGTGGGGGGCACGGCCTGAAGCTCCCTGTCAAGCCCCACCAGGTGGGGGGCATGGCTTGAGGTCCCCCGGCCTGGCGCTGGGGCGGGGGGAGCAGCCTGAGGTCCCCTAGTCCAGCACCAGGACGGGAAGCGCACCTTGAGGCCCCCTGTCAAGCCCTGCTGGGTGGGGGACATGGCCTGAGGTCCCCTGTCAAGCCCCATGGGGGTGGGGGGAGGGCATAGCCTAAGGTCCCTGCCGATTGCTCAGTAAGGCTCCTTATGGGAACTTGGCCTCAGTTGTGGGTGCAGCAATATTTGTGATGGAGTGATGGTCAACTAGCATGTTCCCTCTTTATTAGATAGGATAGTAGAGGCCTGAGGCACGAAATTCATGCAAGGGGCTCAGCCCTGGCAGCCCTGGCTGCCTCAGAGCCCTGTGGCCTCACCCCCCACCCACTGGTCGTTCTGCCGTCTGGTCTAATTAGCATATTAGCTCTTTATTATGCTAATTAGATGCACAAAGATTCGTTCAAGAATGGGCCTTCCTTCCCCTGGCTGCTGGCACTGCTTTCGCTCTGGCCCGGAGCTACCTCTCTGCCTTTGCTCTGGCCTGGAGCTGCCTTTCCGCCTTCCCACGCTGCCCAGAGGCCCAGAGCAGCTGGGGCAGTGCAGAACGCCCCATCCCTGGCCACTAAGCACCTGCATATGCAAATTAATCTACCATCTTTGTTGGGCCAATTTGCATACTCACTCCTTATTGGCTGGTGGGTGTCACGGAGGTATGGTCAATTTACATCTTTCTCTTTTATTAGTGTAGATATATTTTAATAGCCATATAAAACTTTAGACCTCATTTTTTGAAATTCTCTTTAATATTCAAATAAAAGCTAAGTAAAAGATTACTTCAAATTTCAAGTTAATGAGAAATAAAAAGATATAAAGATAGAACTGAAAGAATAGATTGAACTAAAGAATTAAGGCCCTGGCTGGTGTGGCTCAGTTGGTTGAGTGCTGTCCCATGCATCAATAGGTAGCCGACTTGATTCCTGGTCGGGGTATACTAGTATGTCCAGGATTCGGGCCTGATCTCCAGTAGGGGGCATGTAGGAAAGGTGTTTCTACCTCTCTCTCTCCCCCTTCCGCTCTCTCTAAAATCAATTAAAAAAAAAACATTAAAAATAATTATTTTTTAAAAACAACAAGAATTAAGTGCTATAGATGAAGAAAGACAGAAGTTTGCTAGCTGATTTAAACTATTTGGGGGTTATGAAAATGGAAGATGACACAAAATGTTTTAAATAAAATTATTTTTAAATAAACTGATTATCAAATGGAAAACGATGGTACCACCTGATATCACTTTTGGCAGATCTCCCCTTTATCAAACTTTAAAATATCAAGAATTCACAAACGCTGATAAAGTAGGGGCCTCTCTAAATAGAAGCCCACACCATGAACACAGGTAAGTACACACAGTGAACTCAAAGAGAAGCCGAGTTTGTGATGACCAGACTACTTCCTGACTCTGGATAAGCTCAACATAATTGATCTCAACATTTCAAAAGGATGGACAGAGTAGGCACACAGCACACACACAGTTTCCACGTGTCTCCCCACCTCGGGTAAGGGCAGAAAAGAGAACACTCCCAGCAAGTAAGCTGTTGGGGCTGAATTAATCTTTCTATTAAATTATAAACCCATTCCATGCGTCTCTGAAACCTCCCAGATTTAATGTTTGTGAGGCTTGACTGCACTTGTTTTATAACATCCCCATATACCAGGAACATACAAACCAGGAAATTAAAGAGCGTGTTCTTGCAGACAGAGTTCCTACGTTTTATTGTGTGTGATGGGTGTTGGGGGGCTGCCAGGGAGGGAAGACAACATGTGGACCCAAGCCGTCAAAAGGGGGAAATTGCTTTTAAAAATATACACATCTGCCAAAACTGGTTTGGCTCAGTGGATAGAGCGTCAGCCTGTGGACTGAAAGGTCCCAGGTTCGATTCCGGTCAAGGGCATGTACCTGGGTTGCGGGCACATCCCCAGTAGAGGGCGTGCAAGAGACAGCTGATCGATGTTCTCTCTCATCGATGTTTCTAACTCTCTCTCTCCCTTCCTCTCTGTAAAAAATCAATAAAATATATTTTTAAAAAAATAAAGACTAATTTAAAAATATATATATATATACACAAATCCATGAAGAATCTACCTTTCAAAACCATGTTTCAGATGAAATTACCCCCCAAAATCAACAAAATGAATCAATAATCAACATCTATATTCCAATACTAACCTAATCCAGACCTTTAGTGGTATGGTTCATGCAACAACCTCTGAGCCTCATCCATAAAATAACCTGTGTTCATTTGGTTGTGAAGAGTAAATAGGACATATATGCAAAGTGCTTAACACTGAACCATACGCAAAGGACATATCCAATTAAGCATTAGGTACTATTATTATCCCCAGCAATGAACACAATGCCTGGTAGGTAATATGCACTGAATATATAATTATAGGTAGATGGAGGGTAGCCAGCCAAACAGGCAGGTCTTAGGGCCTCAATATCAACCATAAAACCTAAAAGTTCGCACAAATGGCCAGCTTTCTAAAAAAGGGAGAAAGGAGGAGAGGGATGGGAGACAGTAATGAAAATTATTTTAAAGGTCAAATTTTCACACCTAGGGTTTGTGCATGCAAAAGCTTACAGTATATACACTCCAAGTAATCCTGGGGCTCTATCCAGCTCAAAGGATTGTAAGCAAGCTTTCAAAGAAGAAGAAGAAAAAGGAATCACAGCTACCCAACTTCAGAGCTTCTCTCCTCTCCCTTAACTCTGTTCCCAAACAGTTTGAGGAACATTGCATCCTGGCTGTCTGCTTCTAACATAATTTCCTCTCCTGTGCATTTCTGAATAGAGCAATCTGTACTCTGCTATCATCAGCCATCGCTGGGCTTAGGGTACCATTATTTCAGCCTTCATTATGGTTCCTACAAGATCAAACACAAAGCTCAACTCCTAGTTTTTTATTTCCTCTCCAGATTAGGGGGAAAAAAGTGGGGGGGAGGGCTGCAGGACTGATTACTTGGGTCACAGAGCTCTGTGAAACACCACGAAACCAAAACCTGGTTCAAATACCGGATTTCGACTATAAGTAATTCACTTAAGTTGGAGAGTAAAAAACATCGGCTTGGACCCAGCAGAAGTCAGAAAAATCGAACATTTTACATGCTACTCAGAAAGAAAAACAACATCAAGGCATGAACAGGGTTTGTGTGTTTCGTTTTTGTCTTTTTCATCCTAAACCAACTCCATTACTGGCTTACGGCCAATTCCCAGCAACTGATAGTTTGTTTTGCATGAAAGTTTCAATATTTCCTGATAATATTTTTAAGAGGAAAAATAGTTCAGTACCATAGATTGTTTTTCCAAGATATTATGCTTCTGTGGAAGAAGTAAAAGGAGAGGAAGAAATATATAAAAACTGAGTAGCAAGGAGATTGAGCACTTCCAAGTATGTCCGTCCCCGGGAGAACAAAAGCTAGGAGGGATCTTGGAAACCAGGGAAGACAAGTAGACTTGGTCTTCCGTGTCAATCCAGTCAAGTGATGTGCAGTGGCTACCTGGAGCACTGAGTTAAGTATTCTGAGGTTGAAAACGGGCCATATTAATTAGTGTTGTCTGCCACAGCAACTGGCAAGAATGTCACGTTACAAAGTGGACAGAGGCCTAACCTGGATTCAAAGCCAGATTAGCTCACTTCCAGTCTAGTGCTTATTTGCCACATAAAAAGGTCTCTTTTGACTTTTTTCACACTTACACTTATGCAGGCTGATATTTTTAAATAAAAGAACTCCTGAGTGCCTTAGTCATACTTATCTAGTTATATTTTAAACTCCCCAATGAGAGTAAACCGGCCCTCTAATTCTTAAGAAACCTCTCCTCCTCCACATCATTAACTTTTGTAAGGTTCTGTACACAGAAAGTCCGGAGTTGTTTACCCATCTGCTTCTTCAAATAAGAACACACCGGTTCACTTTTCACATGCTTATTCTCTTTGCCCCTAGGTATTCTTTCTAGCGCACAAAAATAACTCTGAAGCCCAAGTGGGTCTTGTGTTGGAAACTAAAAGACCAAGAACAAAAGAAGAGGGTATGGACAGCCATGTGGTTGAGCTTTAGACAAGCAAATGACTATATTACAACTCAATTAGCAATTCTTTCCACCACCCCCAACAGGCAGACACACACCCACACCTACACACACCCCTCTTGGTCACAGAAGTACTTACTAAAAACTAAAATGCACACAGGTATTATGAACACCACACATTTAGAAAGACCTCTGACAACCTTGTTTTCCACAAATAATACACAGAAGTTTCCATGTTGCAGACTGTATACTGAAAAATTTAGCATAAACCAATTTAACCAGGTCATCTTTTCTCAATCGGATACTTCAATTGATGGAAAACACTCCATTAGTGTTCCTTCCACACTGACATACACAACCAACAAGTATGTGAAGTTACAAAGGCATCTCAAAAACTACCTGACCCAGCCCTAGACAGTTTGGCTCAGTGCATAGAGCATTGGCCTGCGAACTGAAAGGTCCCGGGTTCGATTCCAGACAAGGGCACATGCCCGGGTTGCAGGCTCGATCCCCAGCAGGAGGCAGCCAATCAATGATTTTTCTCTCATTGATGTTTCTATTTCTCTCTCCCTTCTCCCTTCCTCTCTGAAATCAATAAAGATATATTTAAACACACACACACACACACACACACACACACACACACACAATCTGACCCAGACAAAACCTAAGACCAGTTCATCAAACCTCAAGACCCAGCTGCCAATTTGGAATCTGGTGCCCGGCACCCGGAGTGTGCCATCAGCAAAATACCCCAGGAAGCTCTACAGGTCCTCTCCCAGATAGGTAATAAGGAAAAGAAGGGATGGAGGATGGAGTTGTAGATTGCAAGATTCAAGGACACTTCCAATTATTTTTAAATGTACAAGATTATAGTGTCTATGCATAGCCACTTGGATGATGAAACTAAAAGAAATTCCACAGAACTGATGAATCTAAAAATCATCACAGTCGCTTTGGAGGAAGAGACAAGGCAGACAGAGGCCTTAGGCCCAGTTCTACTCCTCCATCCGAGGCATGGTTACAGGGATGTTCGCTTTAAAATAATTCATTAAACTATGCATTTTTTTGTGTGATTTGAGGTATCCATTTTATTTTACAAGGAAAGCATGACCCCATTTTACTCCCTACGGATGCTCTAAAGTTGAACTCTCCCATGTGTAGCCACTTGCCATGTGTGGCCAATGAACTTTAAACTTTACTTTAAAAAAAAACAAAAAAACCCACAAAAATTCAGTTTCACATTTCAAGTGCTTAATAGCCAGATAGTGCTAGTGGCTGCCATACTAGTATTAAATAGTGCAGATTAGAGAACATTCCCATCATCTCACAAAATGCTACTGGACACCAATAGTCTAGAACAAGCATGTCAAACACAGAGGCTAACATGGGCCAAATACACAAGGTTTACGTTTACGTGGGCCGCAAAAAACAAAAGCTTCCATTTTCATAGAAATGTAGGTTTATTTTGATAGAGACATGCTGAATACAGAGGGCTGAAATAAATGAGTACTCGTTATCATAAAATAATAGAATATTTTAATAAAAATGAATATTTTTTCTTGAACATTAGCTTACCAGACACTGAATAACTGCACAAATGAGTAAGCATAAGGCAAATAAACCTATTTTTCTTGTTCTACAAAAGTGAAGTATTTCCTCTTGTGCACATCAAACAAGTCAGTCCAAGACTAATGACATGGCAATTGGCTGCTAAAATATTTGCTGCTGGTATTAGTGGAGAGAAATGGTGTGCCTGCACGTAAGGCACGTAAGGGAAATGAATGCAACACGATTATAGTAATCAGTCATTAGCAAATGGACGTTGTAGTTTTAATAATTATGTATTAATAATTATGTGTAACAGGATACTGTAAAAATTAAGTTACAAAATTTTTACTAAAACGTTTCTTACATACCGTTATGTTGGCTGGGCCGCAAAAATATTCATTGTGGGGCTGCAGGAGGCCCACAAGCCGCTAGTTTGACATGCCTGGTCTAGAACGTAAACCCGCTTGCCAGGTCTCTGAAGCTCTGAATTTCTAGCTCATCTCTCCAGAAAAGACCAGGCATGAGCCCCCCGACCTTCAGAATAGACTTCCATTCCCATTATCCTCCTTGTAAGTAAGATCCCAACAATGAGAAGCAATACACACTCACAGTGACAGCCTCCCAGCAACCACAGTGACCACAGGCTGACCCACCCAGAAGAGCACCACACCAATGCAACAGTATTTTTCTAAAGGAGCGGTCTGATTGATGACCCAGGAAAACATCTGATTGTCAGATCATGAGCCTATCAAACTTAGTATCACGAATGCTTTTTTTCTTTTACCCAAGTTTATGCTTTAAATTTAAAATAAGTTAGGATAAGCCTCAATATTATACCTCTCATTATCGTAGTGACTGAAGAATTTCACCAGCCCAGAGCCTCGATCATGAGTGATCCTATGCTCTCTAGTACTTTACCTTTTATCTTAATTATGTTTCCACAGCATTTTATTAGATTCCTCTTAGACCACAAGGCAAGTCTTAAGCATACCAACTATTCCAGCTCCCGCCCAATAATTCATCTTTATAAAATGCAATCTTGCAAGTTAATTTGTACCACATGGGCACAGACTTGGCTCACCACCAGCGGGTGCTATGGTGCAATTAAGCACCAAAAATATCCCAGCCATTGTGGCTCAGTGGTTGAGTATCGACCCATGAACCAAGAGGTTGCCAACTGGATTCCTACTCAGGACATATGCCTGGGGTTGTGGGCTCAATCCCTAGTAGGGGGCATGCAGGAGGCAGACGATCAATGTTTCTATCTCTTTCTCCCTCTCCCTTCCTCTCTCTCTCAAATCAATAAAAACATTTTAAAATAAATATTTTGTTTTTTAAAAGGAGGGGGGTAAATAAGGATAATGCATCCCTCAGCCCTTATCCCTAATCCTGAATTTGGACCTAAAAAGGAAGGGGGGGGAAAGGAACATCAGTCGGGTCTCCTTTTGAACTGTTTAAAATGAATGATCATTTGATTTTTAAAGGCACATGTGTGGTATAGAGAGAAAATGAAATCAAAACGGAAGAATGATGAAGTTTTCCACATTAATGAGTCACTCAGATCAAAGTAATTAATGTGAAACTAGAGTGACAAAAATCACTTTAGTGATCAAAAACACTCAGCATGTGAAAGAATTAGATTTACTCAAAAAAATATTTCAAAGTTATTATTAGACAAATGACTCACAACATGGCATTTTATAACCCACCTATGAAATGGTAAACATCCTTGCACAACTTTTTATGATTACAGCTGCATTTTTAAAAGCACCTTTTGTTTAGAATAGGAGAAAAAATAAGTATGATTTAAACTACTTTCTACATTGTAAATAGATAAGAATCAAGATGCAATAAATGAGTTATCTCCCATGTTCTGTTCACGTTTTAGGGTAGTTACACAGTGACATGCATACATTCAACAGGAAAATAATGTAAGCTCATTTACTGCCCCTTCGGTTCAAGACACACCCAAATGGAAGCTACCACATGAAAGCCTTTACAAGCATGAGCCTAACTTTCTGGAATCCAGGAGAGCTTTATCAATGACAGCAAACAGCACCACAAATCATACTGTATTAAACACATACTAAGTCGGCCTGGTCTCACAGCCGCATGACCACAGGCTCGCTACTTCACTGGGCCCAGCGTCCGCGCCTGCCGGGCGAGCACAGTGCTACTATGTGAGTTTTTAGTCTCCAAGTCTGAAACCCAGGTGAGAATCCAACCTGGGGCGCTCTGCAGCACCCCTGCACCATCCTTTGCAAACGTTTCTGATTGGGGTTATACATTTCTCCTGAGTTTGGCCCCACAGAGAAAAAGGAAGGAATAATGAACCAGAAATGCAGACGGAATGGGTCAGGATGCAGTTTTTCAAACAGAAAGTGGTGGTTTTAAATAGGTAAATGTTTTAGTTCTTTACCATTTCCCTTATGAATGCATATGAACATACCTAGAATAACTCAGGGTAGCTATTCTCCCCATTCGTAATACCCAGGCTGTAAGACCCCTGGATTTCCAACAGGATACTGTGATCAATAGTAACAGCTTGATCATAATAGAGACCCCTGGGTTAGTGTCCAAGAAGCATAGTTTGTAAAACAAGAAGTTATTTTCCAAGCTTCAATACTATAGATCTTTCATGGAGATACGAGCTTTAATCTCCTGTAATTGCAACATTTTTCTGAAAAGAAGGCATGACATATACATAAAAAGACAGAAAAGAAAATAACGTATCAGTGTAGAAGGACTAATGCATACTCCACATACATTTCTCCAATCTACTCTCCTGCTTGGGGCTCGGGACTAACATCTCAGGGTCTGGCCTCCTTCCTGGTCTACAGGGCTCCCTGAAGGTACCAGTCACTTCCATCCCTCTCTCCTTTTCTTGAGTTATTTTTCTCACAGCAGAACATCTTCCCACATCTCTCCAGAGGGCATTCTATGCACCCTTCAGAGCCCAATTCAAAGCCACCGCCTAAGGAGCCCAGAAAACACCTTCCTCCTCCTCGCATGCTTCGACACTACTTCATTCAGACTTCTACAACAATGAGTTGTTTCATCGAGGCTGTTCCGCTCTACGCTCCCTGACACCAGACTGTCCCATGCCCCCGAGTGTCTGGCACAATAGATACAATGGAGGTCCGCATGTCTGGCATACTCTCCTACGACAGGTAGTAAGCATGTAAGTGTTACCAAGTTGAATGAATGTTACTTCATTCTTCCACACCTCCACAACCAAGTTGGTGCTGCAGTTTAAGTCTGACACCAGGGGAACGGTGAGGCCATGGAGAGAGCACATGGGTTACCAGCATGGAGCCTGGACCCGTACTGCCTGGGTTTGAATCCCAGCTCTGCCATTTTCTGACTGGGTGACCTTGGGCAAGTTACTAAACTTCTCTGTGTCTCAGTGACTGTTTCCTCCTCTGTGAAATGGAGATAATAACACTGCTTACCCATTTCAGAATCGTGAGGATCAGATGTGTTAACGAAAAGTGCTTATACCCGGCTGGTGTGGCTCAGTGGTTGAGTGTCGACCTGTGAACCAGGAGGTCATGGTTCAATTCCGTGTGCGGGCACGTGCCCAGGTTGGGGGCTCAATCCCCAGTACGGGGCGTGCAGGAGGCAGCCCATCAATGATTCTTTCTCGTCATTGACGTTTCTACCTCTCTTCTCCTCCTCTCTGAAACCATTCTGTGCTTAGCATAGTGTCTAGGAGTAAGTACACAGGTAGTACACTAGTGTTTCAAGTCCAGGAAGTTATCTACATCGGACTTTGTGCGCTGCTGTCCGTGAGCTACTATCCACATCTCTAAACACTCATGGTCTCACCCACAGGAAGGATCACTGACGCTGACGGGAGTTGGAGCAGCTCTAAAACAGAATTTGGCTCTCAGGATTCAGCTGTTACCTGGACTCTCCTCTTATCCCAGTTCTCATACAGTTTTGTCCAAGCTGGAGCTAAACCTGTAACACCTTCCCATCCTATATTTCTACCCTCATTATTGATCTCCTAGCTGCCTACCGGAGTCACCCCGCATATTATCGATGGAGCTGGTATTTCCCCAAATGCCCAAACTAGAGATATTGGACAAAACAGACAGCCAGTAAAAGCACCAGAGGTGAACTGCCCTCAAGCTAATCTTACTTGGTGAACTCCCTCTTAAATAATTCTTATCTTGTGCTGACAATTAATCAAATCATTCCCTCCCATCCCCCCCCCTTTTTTTTTTGATAGAAATCTATTTCCAGAAACCATTTCCACTTTGTATAATTTAACAGAGGGCTTTTATTTTTTTTATGTAGCCTCAGTAATCTCAATTAGATTTGACTGTTAATACTCTTCCAATACTGAGATGTCCACGGATCGGGTTTGAGTCTACCACGAGGTTTCAGTGCTTGGTAGAAAACAAGACCTCAAATAAAGGGTGTGTCATGGAAATTCTGACAGACAGTCGAGGACAGGGAAGCCTTAATTCTCTGTCACTAAGAAATGTTCCATGTTTCCCTTAACGCCATCATTCTTTCCTCTCCTAATATAAATCCAGGCTTCGTAAGTACCCAAAAATTTCCACTTGGCTCTGAAAGATGTTTTCTGTAGAACAGTTAGAATCTGAACCCACGCCCCACCCGCCAGCCTGGTAAATTCTTCCGCACTCCCGTTTCTAAGGAGGGGATACCATCCTGTGCTCAATGGGGTGCTTTTGGAACGGAACTACATACAATGTGAGCGCTCCTAAAGATCCAGCTGATTGCACCGTCTAATTACTATTACTCTGCCTTTCCTTCCGGTCGGATGAAACTTTTAAAGTGGCGGTAATTCAGGTATTGCCATCCCTCCTCCGGCATCTCTACTGTGCCCTCGTCTATTCCTCTCACATCCAGGCCCAGAAACGTCTTGGGTACGTTTCTTGTTGAAGGAAACCAGAACCAGTCACGGTGAGCTACTGCCTCTGGAGCATGGCCATCTGTTTGAGCTATGAGCAATCTCGACATAAAGCGGGACACGGCAGTGGCTGCACCAGACACGTGGATTGGGGCTGCTTTTCATCCCCGCCCCCCCAGGACATCCCCCCCTCCTGCTGCGCCCACAACATGCTCATTTTATGTGTGACAATGAGACTCATTTCTGACGCTTGGGTACCTCTCTAAAGATAGAAGGACAGCACGTGAAGTGGTTTCCTCTTCTGGTGCTAATTTTGTAAGTTTAGCCTCACGTATAACTTGTTAGAGGTACAAATCAAAGTCTCCTGCTCCATGTTTGGAATCAGTAGGCTTAGCTCTGGGAAGTACTTTTTCTTAAGCCACCTAAAGATCTCCCCTAGCTGACATAACTTTGGATCATAAACTAGATTTTTTTTAAAAATAGGCAGGCAGAAGTCACTGTAATCCTCCTGGTTAAGGGCATTCTTGTCATATCTCTCCTAATATTTACACAGAGTCCACCGAGTGCCAGGCACTGCACTCAGCCCTGGAGACAGAACTAAGCCTCTGCCTTTGCGCGCAGGCTGGCAGAGGAACAGACAAGAAGGACACGAGGTGAGGGTCCTACGACAGGGAGGGCAGAGGGCGGAAAAGGCCTGGGCCAAGACTCCCTGGGGAAACAGGCATTGGGGGGCAAACAGAGGGTGGGGAAGAACTGGAGAAAGAAAACCCTTTCTGGGAAACAGCAACGTGTTCAGAATGACTGGGAGGATGGGGAGAAGGGAGCATCCTGAGATGAGACTGAAAAAGGAAGGCAGAAGGACTGTAGAGACAGAACCTCCCGCTGAGGAGACGGCCGGCAGCTGAGCCGTTTTGAAACCAAAATCCTCAGCAGGAAAACGAATGAGCAAGCTAAGGGTTAAGGTGCCTAAAAATTTAAATTTGAGTAACAGCATCCCCGGATGGTGAAACACTCAGAGGGCAGTAAATCATTTCATCAAAAAATTAAAGGAAGGGAAACTGGAATGTCAGGTTCATCCTCAAAAATACGTATGTATTAGGTTTCTACTGCCTCGTAGGAAGAATAAGCACTCATATGCTACATCAGCTTATGGGTGGGGATGTGTGACTAAAACAATAAAACACTTTCACTTAATGTACTAAGTACAATTCTGAAAGCCGTGCATCAGAAATCATTTCACGACAAGTATATAGCACCAAATGGAAATACCCGACTCTAGTTTTGTCCGTGTGCCCCATTTATAGCAAGTATTAATGATCTGTATGTGTGTGTGTGGGGGGGGGACTACTGAAAAAAAAAGCAGAGGTTTTTGTGTGTTTCTTTTAGAGTATTTATTTATTTATTTATTTTAGAGAGAGAAGACAGGAGGGGGAAGAGAGAAACATTGATGTGAGAGTGCAGCATCCATTGGCTGCTTCCTGTACGGCCTCTACTGGGTATTGAGCCCCAAACCTGATCATATGCCCTGACTGGGAATTGAACGAACAACCTTTTGGTGCATGAGATGATGCTCCAATCAACCTAGGCCCATGGGCCAGGGCGAAAAGCAATTTTTACTGCCCGCCGCCACTGCAGTTTTCCGTATTTTAGGTATTACTGACAATTTCATCTTCAAATCTGAAACAAGGCTTTGATCTGAACTCAGCATCAAACTTTCAAATTACACTCACTCTTCCATGGGCCTGTCTTTTTGGCACTCTATAGGTAATCTCAAGAGTTCATCTGTGGTTAGCACAGCTTTAAATCTGGGGTAACCAATGAAAAGTGCGGTGCCAAGAGGCTGACCCATGTTTTGAAGATGAAGGATGGGAAATCCTGACAGCAGCTGTGGGGTACCAGACTTACGGGGAACGGGGTGGGGTGGGTCCAGAATCAATCTGTAAATTACATAAATGTCTAACCACTATGCAGTCCACGTGAAACAAATAAAACATTGAATGTGAACTATAATTGAAAATGAAAAAAATATATTGGGATCAATTTTAAAAATCAATGGCCTATTTGAGTTCAGGGGTGGCCAACCCCATATATAGGAAGGACAAATGCTCTGTTAAAGGGATCAACCTCATGTTTCGCCCAACTTGGACCTCAGCCCATTCCTATCTCCTGGCACTTGGTGCCCACACTTCTTGGCACTCAGACCCTGCATTCTGATTAGAATAACTAGACATTCTTTTCTGAAAAGCTGCCAACTCAATCCCCGTTCTGTTAAAGGTCACCCTCCCTTTAACTGGCTTGATTTTCTGGAATTCTTCAGCTTGTGTGGCCAAGGGCGGGGGGGGGGGGGCGGGGGGGACTCATTCTTTATTCTCCCTCTTCCCTCGAACATCACAGTTCATTCTTAGAGGAGAAATATAAACCACCACCCTGCTCAGGTGAGCTGCTGGAAACGGCTACCCCGAAGCAGGCCTTCACAATACAATGTCCTCAGCAAAGGTGAAGGGAAGCTGATTTTTAACCCTTAATGCCTAAAAAATGCAGAGTTTCAGGGAGAGACACAAGGTAAGTACAATGTGTGGTATAATCTTAGCAAGGAAAAGGCTCAAAATTCAAAGTGCTTCCCATGCCCGGCTGGTGTGGCTCAGTGGTTGAATGTTGACCCGTGCATCGCCCAAGAGGTCACCGGGTTCAATTCCTGGCCAGGGCACATGCTCGGGTTGTGGGCTTGATCCCCAGTAGGAGGTGTGCAGGAGGCAGCCCCTTGATGATTCTCTCTCATCATTGATGCTCTATCCCTCTCTCTCTCTGAAATCAATAAAACATGATGTGTTTTTTAATTTTTAAATGTATACACACACTTCTATGTATCTATGGTAGAAATACCTACACAAGTATCCAAGGATATTATCAACAGCAATATTTGTACTGTTAAGAACTTAGAAACAATTAAAATACCCATCAAGAGAGATATGGGTGAGTAAATCTGATTATATCTGCACATGCAATCAGTACACAGAGTAAGGTAGAAACGATGTATTGACATGGAAGGGTATCCACCATATACTGCTGAGTGAAAAAAATAAGTTGCAGAATGATTAAAAATTTGATCACTTTTTAAAATACTAAGGATGTGTGATTGAGTGAGTGAATGGTTGTCTTAAACAGAAGTTATCACTGAGGGTGGAAAGGGAGAAAAGAATACTATTTTATTTTTATAAAGTGTTCACAATTTTTGTTACTATCACTATCATAATTCAGGTTAAAGGGAGTTATGCTGAGACTATGAATCTGCTAAGTCACCAAAAGTTCAACAGTTCCTCTGTGTGGCCCAATAATGCAGCCATTCTTTGATTTTACCAATAAAATTTGCTCTGAAGAGCAGGCCTAAAAGGGACCAACTTGACCCAGAGTTCTTTATATGGAAAACATCGTAGTTTTTAAAACAACATACCCACTTTCTACCAGTTATTATTTAGAAAATTTAGTAACTATTTTTTCTTACAAGCTTCCACAGGTCCCCACCCAAACACATTACCAAAAATACCAGATGTGAACCACTTTAGCCCACAGTCACAAGTTTACATCCTTAAGCTTCCTAAAATCATGTTCAAGTGTAGGTCCAAACACTGCCTCAGACGTTCAGGTCCACAACTTGAGGAATGGAAAGAGTTACACCTTCATCTTTTATAAAGATACTGGTGCCACACCTCTTTGTATTGTCTTTTTTTTTTTAAGGACTATCCCTTGATTTCCTAATGTAACTCTCAAAATGATTTGATAGGGATTTTAAGCACATTGTGAAGAAAGGTCAAGTATTCATTACATCACACAATACCCACACCTAAAATCTTTAGAAAATGCACAGGGTGAGGCAAAAGTAGGCTTACAGTTGTTTGTATGGAAAATACAATGATTAATAATACAAGAATAAACTGTTTCAGGTACTTACAACTGTAAACCTACTTTTGCCCTACCCTGCATAGAAAAAAAAAACAAGCTCACAAATTTGCAGGTTTTAAATGTAATCAACTTACAAGCACAAATGTAAAGATACAAAAAGTACAGTCTTCTCTCGCTCTTGCACTTAATATTAAACAGTGTTAGAATAATATTTTCCAGGCTAGAATGTACTTTCCACTTGCCCTAATAATAAACCTATGCTCAGATGGGAAATGTAACCAGCACTAAGTAAACATAATATAGACAGTGAGCAGGAGAGCCAGAAGGTAGGCTAATAAAACCTGGGATGCCTTCACAAACTACAAAATGCTTTAAAAAAACACACACAAAAAACCGCATAAACAAGTAGAATGGAGAGATTAAAAGTTATATATTTTACACATGCGAAATCATAGATTTCTTTCTGGATGTAATGGACAGTATCATATGTTGTCACAGATCTAAGTTGAAGGAAAAACATGCCATGTGTCACAGCACACAGTCATGATCCAATCATCTACCCAACTTTAAATTAACCTGCAAACTTTGTTCTAGATGACAATTACTAATCAAATAACAAACTTCCTAGTATAATGTGTGCCCTAAAATTAGGAGTCCAACGCCATGCATGGATAAGAGAAGAACAAAAACGGATGAAGAACAAGAATAGCCAGCCACACGATTACAAAGCGATTTCCTTTTTTTTTTTTTTTTCTGAACACCCACACAAAGACAGCAGTTTCTGACAAGAATATTCTTGGCGAAAGATAAAATTACAGGAGAAAAATTAATGAGAAAAAGGCAGCTCTATATGTAGATTACTAGGCAATACGGCATGATGTTTATTGAAGGCCCACATTCACAGCCCTCATATTTTGAATATATCTACATAACTTTTTTGGATGACAAAGAAAAGGAGACTGAAAACACAGTTCCCGTTTGGAATGCCAATTTCATGTTGCACTTGAAAAGAGAAGAAAACGTGGCAGCTTACCTTGGCACTGGAAACCTTGTTTCCCAAACCCCCTGAAAAACAGAAACAAGAACAAAGTCTCTTAACATATTTTGTGTTGGATGCCATATTGAAGCCAGTTATGTGACAAAGTATTCTACGGAGTTAAAGGAATAGACATAAAACCCAGTGATTTACTTGGGGAAACATGCCTACATAGCTCGAAGTACTGTGTAAATTCTACTTGGAAAAAAAATCTCTGCCGTCTCAAGGCTCACTGAACTATTTCGATGTATCCAGATTCTTTCCAAAATTTTACACTGTTATCAACACTCAAATTTCAAGACAAGCACCTAATTGTATATTCAAAGCAGTTGGCCACAATTCAAATGACACAAAAGGACCTTATGGTGAAGGGGGGAAAAAAAACACATCAAAGTGCCTTAATTTGGTCCCTAAAGACCAACCGAAAAATTTTTTTCTCCCTAAAGACAGCTAAAAAGTGGTTTCTTCATTTGTTATAAATTTGCTTAAAAATATTATTTGTCTAGAAATTACCAAACAGCACCACTCTTATTAAATTTTGGCTTAAAGGAGCCAGGTCTTACAAAGCATTCCTATTGTCTGCATTTAACATTACGATCTAATTTTTACTAAGAACTAAGAGCATTTGAAACACTTATAGAGGCTATGCTGTTCTTGTAAAGGATTTACTCCCCAAGTGGAGAACCTTGACATGGGCCTTAAATTACAAACAGGGCTCCAACTAGGATGAACTGAATTTTTTTCAGAAGGTGATTAGTCCTAATCCCTTGTTTCACACAGCTTTTTACATTTACAAAACACGTCACATATTTTTATAATTAACTTAGTCATTCCCCCCACACACACACACACAAAAATACGTGAAACCCAAACACTTAGTTTTAAGTTATCAGTGCTTGAATATTTAAATAAAACTCAAATCAAGGACCCAGAGAAACATTGAAAAGTGAAAACCACGGCTAGACAAGCCTGGCCATTCTTATCCTGCAACCTCCAAGTGGCTGCTTTACAGCTGAGTGGAGTTCCTCAGCGGGGAGAACAGAGGTTGACCTTTATTTTCCACTTCACCTTAGACCTGGTGACCTGACTCCCACATCAAGTCACCAGGGGCTAATTCTTCAGGGCAACAGGTAGTGGAAAAACATGTGCTAGCCTGGGTATGTATGTTGTAGACCCTTTCCTAATGTACCTACACTCCTGCAAGTCATCAGCAGTCTAGCTGTTCCCTTTTAATGGGATTTCACATTAAATATCCTCTTTCCCCTGATGCTCCAAGAACTTATTTCAAATGGCCTTATCTACAATTACCTACTCCTCTGAGAGCAACTGCTTCGTAGGCTGACTACACAATGGAAATCATTCATAGAGGTGGCTGTGCTTTTCGTAAAAGTGTACTTTTGAGCAGATGTCTAAAAAGAAAAGGAAAAATGAAGCACCTGAGCACCGCATTTGTGGGGTTCGCCCTTGGAGATGTTTTTCCCACATGTGATGGATTCACACAGGGCCACCCATGCTGCTCCCCAGGGCACAGGCGAGATACACGCCACGCAGCCAGCTGGCGGCAGGGCGCACTCCGTGGCACGGTCACCTGGCGCAGCTCTCGGTCTGCTCCTATGGGAGGGCAGAGCGAAGGCACCCCAGCCACAGCTCTGACTTGGGGACCTTGGGAAGCTACCCATGCACAAACCATAGGAAAGGCAGGGTGGCCGGCAACCTAGAGGGGAAACCAACAAAAACCTACAGCTCCTCAAACTGCAGGACCTGGCGTTCCCCCTTAATTCCAGCTTTCTAAACTTCTGAATTTCTTTTTTTTTTTTAAGACGGGCGGGGGAGGGGGGAAAGGTCACCGATCTTTCGAGAATCGTCTAAAGAAAGCTGTAATTATCTCACCAATAAAGAGCACATACAATTTCACCTAGTTTTACAGGGTTCAGAGGCCACTGAAAGCCCATGCTTTCACCAGCGCCTCCCAAGCCCCTCACCTCCCCCACCCCGAGTTAAGAATAGCTGAGTTCACTGGAAATTACCTGAACTCTGACACCTTTAGCCCTTACAGTAGTTTTCTTAAATAAGGCTTCTGTCCTCATCGACAGGGTTACGGGTCTAATCTGGTGTTGACAGGGTCTATTTTAAATGACTCCCTCTGTCCTTCTGCCTGCTGTTTTAGCCCCCCCCCTCCCCCACTGCAAGCTTTTCAACAGTTTGTTGCCTCGTCTCTCTTTGGGCTCACCCAGCAAAGTCAAAATCTTTCCGTGCCCAGTAGATACAAGCTACAGTAGGCAGCGACCCAAGGTTCCAGTGGAGTCCACGCCCGCTGGGAAACATAAAATAACACACCCCCGAGTGCGCCCAGCCTGGCTCGCCAACTTGGACAGCGAGGCGCAGTCGCCGCGGCCGCCGCGGTTCCTCCCGGGCGTGTTCTCCGGGAAACTCTGCCCTCTGGATTCTCCTTCTCACTTTCCCCTTTGCTCACACACACCCGGCAGACGGCTGCTCCGCCGCCCGCACTGAAGGCGGGCGCGCCCGGAGACACGGGGCCACTAGACTCGTGGAAGGGATCCCTGTCGCTACCGCGCAAGCCAGCCTCCCCCCCCAAGCCCCGCGGCTGCAGGGGGTGTGTGATCGGGCGATGACTTCCCAAGAGTCCTGCCCGCGTGGGCGGCCGTGGCCCGGGCGGCCGGGCGCGCGCGTGTCATTCCAGACCAGAGTTCAGACTCCCGCCGGCTCTCCAAGTTCCCCGAGCGAGTCAGCCTTGGAGTGGACACTTCTGGAACCCGGGCTGGGGGAGTGAGCAGGGTCCCCTGGGGCGAAAGGACCCCGGACTACTGGGGAGGGACTGGCCCCCAGCCGTGGGCGCCGCGAGAGGGGTTCTGGGGGCGGTCCGCGCGCCCCGCCCGAGCGCACCTACCAGATGAAGTCGGTGCAGTGGCTGCAGAAGGTGGGCTGCTTGAAGAAGCGGGCGATGAATTTGTGGTCCTTCACCTCGTGCACGTTCTTCTGCCTCAGCGCCCCTTTGCGGGCGAAGCGGTTGGCCACGTCCAGAGGCGTCGTGGAGTCGTTGGCCGAGAAAACGTCAGCCATGGTCCCCCCCAACCACCTCTTGCCTCCGCCGGGGAGCTGCAGCCCGGGAGGGCCGGGTGGGCGGGGGCGGAGCAGCGGGGCGCGGGCGACCCCGGGCGAGGGGCACGGGCCGGCGGTGGAGGTCTCTGTGAGGAGATGCAGCGGCAGCAGTGGCGACCGGGGAGAGTCGGGCGGAGCGGCGCGGAGCGGGAGCAGAGCCGCTCACTCGCTGGCTGGCCCCACGCTCACTGACAGCCGGGGCGCTCGGCTCTCGCGCTTCCTACTCTCGGCGGCAGAGGCGGCCCGGAGCGGCGCCGCCCACCGCGCATGCCCTGACGCCGGGGGCGCGCGCGGGGCGGGGGCGCGCGCGGGGCGGGGGCGCGCGCGGGGCGGGGGCGCGCGCGGGGCGGGGGCGCGCGCGGGGCGGGGGCGCGCGCGGGGCGGGGGCGCGCGCGGGGCGGCTGTGTGCCGCGCCGAGGACGCGCCTGCCGGGGCATTTGGAGGCTTTGCGTTTTCCCATAGCCCAGAAACCGGAGGCCGCAGCAGTGGCCTGGGGAGAGCCTGCCCGGATTTGGGAGCGTAGACGGACGCAGGGCGGGGCGCACCCGTTCTCCTCCGCCGCCTTTTTCTTTTCCTCCCTTTTTCTCCCCTTCCTCCGCCCGTCTCTCCTCCCTCCTCTGCTTCCGCTCCTCTCGCTCTGCTCCCGTCTCCCTCCTCCCATCCCCACTCACTTCCTCCAGCTCCTCTCTCACCTCTTTTCTCCTCTCCGGGTCGGAGGCCTGCGGTGCCCGTGCGAGGCCCACAGGAGCCCTGGGTCCCAGGATGGGCCGCCAGCGCCGCCCGCCTGGTCGGACCTGCTCCCACCCTTGCCCCGCTTCCTATGCTCTGCAGCCGCCCCTTTCATCAGCTTGTATCAATTTGAAGTTTCGCCTGGGTAAAGCCACTCTAATTGTGTGTGCCTTAAATGCCTTACCCCCACACCTTCACGCTGTTTATATATGGATGGCAGGAGAAAGGGAGCGATTCTAAACTTCATTCATGTGGGATATAAAACTGAAACTCATAGACACAACTGCATGGTGGTTACCAGAGGAAAGGGAGGTGAGGGGTAGTAAAGCGTAAAGGGGGCCAAATATATGAGGACTGAAGATTATTTGACTTTGGGTGGCATGCACACAATGCAATAAGCAGATCATGTATCATAGAATTGTGTACTTGAAACCTGTATAATCTTATTAACCAAAGTCACCCCAATAAATTTAATAAAAACAAAATCATTGAATAGTGACCCTTTCACTTGTCTCCAGTCGTGGTCCTATATTTCACCGGCGCCTTGTATCGCCCGCTGGTTTACACGTGGGTTAGCTAAAGGACTTGTTCTGATCCATCCCCTTACTTGCCTACCACAGTTACAGCCTTGATCACCAGGCTTTCTTGATTTTACAAGTCCAGAACTTTAATTTAGACATTGTTTGCATACTAAGCTAATTACTTCAGTAATGGCAGGTGTGGAGTGCAGCCAGTACATTGGTAAATTACCAAGTAAAAGTGCTTGTGAAAGGATAGCTGGCATGCATATGCAAAAGACGCACTGGGATGTACCAGCTAATCACTTGCTGAATATTTATTAGTTCTGCCTGGAGGATGCTGAAATACACGAGGGAAACAACCATCTCCCAGCATTTCGTTAGTGTTTAATTTCATGGTCAGATTCACTAGGTTCACAAATCAACTTCATGAACTGAGGACATCAAGGAAGTGAACAATGCCATCTCACACTTGTCTGAATGGCTGTCATCAAAAAAAAAAAAAAATCCACAAGTAAGGGTTGGCGGAGGATGTGAAGAAAAGGGAACCCTCGTGCACTGTTGGTGGAACTGAAAGTCGGTGCACCCACGATAGAAATCTGTATGGAGGTTCCTCAAAAAATTAAAAGTAGAGCCCTATCTGGCGTGGCTCAGTTGGTTGGGCGTCCTCGGTGCACCAAGAGAGGTCCTGGTTTGAATCCTGGTCAGGGCATGTGCCCAGGTGGCTGTTAGATCCCCAGTAGGGGGTGTGCAGGAGGCAGCCAGAAGATGTTTCTCACATCCATGTTTCTCAGTCATTCTCTCCCTTCCTCTCTCTCTAAAGTCAATAAAAACATATTTTTAAAAATTCAAAAACAGAGCTGTCGTAGACCTAGCAATTATACTTCTGGGAATTTATTCAAAGAAAACAAGAACGCTCATTCAAAAAGATATATGCAATTGCCAGGGCCAGGAGATAGAAGCGACCTGAGTTCATCAATAAAGGAATGGATAAAGAAGATGTGACTTTGGGTGGTGGGCACTCAGTGCAATATACAGATCATGTATCATAGAATTGTACACATGAAACATACAATCTTATAGGAAGACTGGAGGCCTGGTGCATGAATTCATGCACCAGTGGGGTCCCTCAGTCTGGCCTGTGGGACCAGGCCGAAACTGGCTCTCCGACATCCCCTGAGAAGGTGCAGGCCAGGCCAAGGGACCCCACCAGTGCACAATCAGGGAGGAACCGCGGGAGGGCTCCAGGCCATGTCCAGCCCATCTCACTCAGTAGCAAGCTAACCTACAGGTAGAAGTGTCTGCCCCCTGATGGTCAGTACACATCATAGCAAGCAGTTGAGCAGCCATAGCATATCATTAGCATATTACACTTTGATTGGTTGAATGGCCAACTGGACAACCGGACACAGCATAATAGGCTTTTATTATATAGAATGTGAGTATATATGTACTAGTACACTCAACAGAATATTACTCAGCAATAAAAAAGAATAAAATCTTAGTCATTTGTGACAATATGGATGGACTTAGAGGGTATTATGCTAAGTGAAATAAGTCAGACAGAGAAAGACAAATACTGTATGATTTCACTTATATGTGGAATCTTTAAAAAAAATGAGTAAATAGACAAGAAACAGACCCTTAGAAACAGAGAACAAGCTGATGGTTGCCAAAGGGCAGGAGGGTGGAAGATGGGTGAAAAATAAAATAAAATGACATTGACATCCATAACATCCAAAAGAAAGAAAAAAAAATATTGTTTAACCCTTCAAGAAGTAAAAAAAAAAAAAATTCTAAGTATATACTATCTTAGAGCATTTCACATAGACTAAGTCAGGTTACCATTTTTAAAAATTGCCTAATTGAATGCTAGATGATAGGAATGTCTTTTATATTTTCACATGTGCAAGCTATTGACTGGTCTTTCATGGGGCATGCACACACTATTGGCCCAGGTCCAATCCCTTCAGCCAATGTAGTTGGTGCTTAAAGTGATGGCACCTGCTTGATATTCTATCTGGTTAGAAATTTCACCATACATAGTGGCCTCTCCAGTCCAAGGAGTTAAAAAAAAAAAAGGATGGGAAAGTATATCAAATTCTCCACCTTAGGCATCTCAAGCCATGGGTATTAATCTATATATATAAAAGCCTAAGCAACCATTACAACTGGTCAACTGGTCACTATGATGACACACTGACCACCAGAGGGCAGATGCTCAATGCAGGAGCTTCCCCCTGGTGGTCAGTGCGCGCCCACAGCCAACCTCCCGTGGTCCCTCCCCCATTGCCCCAATCGGCCCTGATCGCTGGCCACGCTGAGGGACGCCACCCATGCACGAATTTGTGCACTGGGCCTCTAGTTGCTTAATAATCATAAATCAAAGGGAGCACAGTAGAATGAAACCAATGATTCTTTCCTCGCAGCCATTTTTATGACACAAAAGTCCTCACACATTTTATGAAGACAAGCGTCTTTCTATTTATCTGAAGCCTTGATATGATGGTGGAGGAAGGACAGGGGGGAGTTGGAAGCTGGGATTGCTGATAGTGCAATTCCTGCACAAAGTAATAGGGACGATGAGCTAAGAACCAATGGGCCTTGGCAGCAGCCTGCACATCTATGTTCCGAGTGACTGATTGCAGCAGTAGGTAGACCAGATGGAGAAATATATTGTTTTTCTTTCAGGTTGTGCCTTTGCTTTCTTGCCTCATTTATTACTGTTGTTCCTTGTGGAGAGAACTAACTGGAAGTTTGTTGATTGATAGCTGGGCTGAGCTTGAATGCTCAATTGCCTATAGCTCAGCTCAACTGCAAGGGTGGGGTGGGGTGTGCCTGGAGCAGGGAATTATCAAGCAGTGTAACACTGCCCCTAGCAAGGACTGATGGGAATGTGAACCACAGTTGGCCCTAGGGCCTAGGCCATCCACCTGAGAAACCACATTGGGTAGCCCTCAAATGGAGGGGATTACAGAAAGAACCCCTGGTGAGGGAGTGGGGAGTCAGTCTGGGCATTCCTGATGATTTTATTTTTGTTATTGTTGTTAATCCTCACCTGAGTATATTTTTCCATTGATTTTTAAGGAGAGTGGAAGAGAGAGGGAGAGACAGAGAGAAACATTGATGTGAGAGAAACGTATCGATTGGTTGCCTCTTGCATGAGCCCTGACCAGGACCCTTGGCCGAGGAGGAGCCTGCAACCGAGGTACGTGCCCTTAACTGGAATGGAACCCGGGACTCTGGTCCGCAGGCCAACGCTGTATCCACTGAGCCAAACCTGCTAGGGCCCTGATTATTTCACATCTGCTGTTTCATGGGGACCCTGCAGGAAAGAAAAGGGAATGGTAGAGAATGGTAGACAGAACACAATTTGTAGGATCCCTCCTCTGTGACTCCTGTCTTTAGAGGAGTGAGCTTGAGACTCCCAAGAGGTGTTGCCTAGAGCAGGGGGACCCAGAGTCTGGAGGCTGGGATCAAAGCTGGGCCACGAAATTGATGATTCCAAACCAGAGTGGTTTATGTAAAACTGTTGTCCCTTGCCGCCTCCTTAGCCACAGTCTACAAGTGGACTGCCCTAAGCAGCTTTTGGTGTCCAGTATTTCAGTTTCCTCCATAAAGTGTTTTTTTGTTTGTTTGTTTTTTTCCACTTTGTTTCAATTTTCCTGCAACAGCTGTGGCACAAGGCGTGGCTCTCAGAAGACCTGGGTTCAGGTACCAGCTCTGGCACTTACTGGATGGTGGAACTTGTATAAATTAACTTCTCCAAATCTATAGTTTTCCATCTAAAAAATGGGGATATTCATAACCACCCTAGGAATTTCTTAAGAATTTAATCAGACGGGCTGGTGGGGCTCAGTGGTTGAGCATCAGCCTACGAAGGTCATGGTTCAATTCCGGGTCAGGGCACATGCCCAGGATATGGGCTCCAACCCCAGACTGGAGGCTGCAGGAGGCAGCCGGTCAATGATTCTTTCTCATCATTGGTGTTTCTCTCTCTCTCCCTCTCCCTTCCTCTCTGAAATCAATAAAAATATATACTTAAAAAAAAAGAGAATTTAACCAGATGATGAACAGAGAGTGTTTGTTTGGGAAGTCTTAAAGTCTTGTACAAATGCAAGGTGGGTTGGTTCTTTTCCACTTCACCACATCTTCATTTGAGAGGAACTGAGTTGAGAGCACCCCTCTTCCAAGCCCGATCCTCCTCCCAAACTGACAGATGTACGTCCCTGCATCCCCAGTGACTGCAAATTAGGAAGCAAGACATGACACAAGGAGTATACAAAATTTACCGTGGAGCCCACATTTCAAACTTGCAACCTCACCCACCACCCTCACTTCTCAATCGCTTTTAAGCAAATGGCTGAGCTCTTGGAAAATGCAAGGACCCAAGCAACTCCCAGAGCTTTCCATTCATTCCCATGGGAGCAGGTACTTACCAGTTCCCTCGTGATGCTTTTCCAAACCTGTCTGGGGAGACGTGTGATCAGTGCCTGAGGAATCCTGTGTCATCTGTCCCCTACCTTATCTCTTTGGATAATAAAATCCAAAACAAAGCAAAACATCAGCACCAGGAGGAAACTTTTTGTTTTAAATCTCAGAAACATTATATTGAGCAAAAGATGCTAGACACAAAAGAGTACAAATTGTATACTCCCATTTATATTAAATTGTAGGACAGACAAAACTAATCTAGTGGTAAAAATCAGAACAGTGAGTTTGGAAGAGGAGAGATTGACTGAAGGAAGGCACAAGGAAACTTATTTGTGATTGTCAAATGCTTTCTTCTTTTTCCCCCCCTCTTTATTGAATTTATTGGGGTGACAGTGGTTAACAAAATTATACAGGATTTAGCTGCACAATTCCACCACACATCGTCTGTACCCTGTATTGTGTGTTCATCACCTCAAGTCAAGTCTCCTTGCATCACTATTTACCCCCCATCCTCTCCTCCACCTCTCCCCTCCACCTCTTCCCTGTTCTTCCCCCAGAAATCACGGCACTGCTGTCTGAGGAAACTTTTGAGCTAATGCCTAACCTCATTATTTGTTGGTTTCACAAGTATTCACCTATCAAAACTGAACTTTAGACTTCAAATATCTGTACAGTTTATTTTAAGTCAGTTATGCCTCAACAAAACTGTAACTTCTTTAGAAAGCCAAAGAGTTAAATACACTAAAAGAAACAGACAAGCTTGAAGACTAGTCAGAGAACCAGTTAGCCCACGCATGTGGTATTCAGTGGCCTTGCCTGGGGGCAAAAGCCCATTCTGTCCAGTAGGTATGGGACTCCAGGTTAGTTCCATCCCAAACACGCTCCTGAGCTCCGACTCCGAGGCAGGCATTCCCGCTAGTCCCAGAAATCCAAAATGAAGAAGAACTGCTCCCTGCCACCCAGGGGCTCAAGATCTTTCTGCTGTAACTCCTAAGGAGAGAGGTTCAGACCTGGAATAGAGCCTCATTTAAAGAAGCACAGATGGGCAGAAGGAGGTAAGTTAAAGAGAAAAGAATGCCATGCGTTTCTCATGTCCCTCAAACAATATGCAATTCATAACCTTCAACCAGACATATTTTTTTCTTCTTCTTTCCCCCACCCCTCACTCTGACCTCCCACACTCTCAGGAGCATCTCAGACACCCCCTCCTCTCCCCCAAAATACTTCCTCCTCTACTCACAACTAGATCAGCTTTGACTCCCTCTCCTCCCATTTAGTATTATGTTTTTTGTACTCTGTTATTTTACCAATTTTGACAAGACTTCTCTCTACCTCTCCCTTTAGAAAAAGGCCTTTTGTCCTCTTTCTATGGTCTTGCATGACGAAAAGTCTAGGAACTGGTTCAAACGGGTTAAGCTGGGCTGTGCGTGAGCACTAGGATAGCTGAGCACAGGGAGAGTGCTGGCAATGACCAGATTCTCATCCTTTGGTTCAACAATGAATGTGAGGTCCTGCAATGTTCATCTGTTATGTGTTCACTATATATTGATACAGTGGTGAGCCAAACAGACACAATTTCTACCTTTGTGTAATTTACGTTTGTGGACACACCCACCTAGCAAGATTCAACTCATCACCTAGGCTCACTTCTGTTTGTATGATAGCTACCATTTTAAGAAATATATTTTTATTGATTTCAGAGAGGAAGGGAGAGGGCGAGAGATAGAAACACCAATGATGAGAGAGAATCATTGATTGGCTGGCTGCCTCCTGCATGCCCCACACTGGGGATCCAGCCCACAATCTGGGCATGTATCCTGACCGGGAATCAAATTGTGACCTCCTGGGCCTGCTGGTTCCTAGGTCGATGCTCACCCACTGAGCCATACCATTTAATACACATGCATAACTACCTTCAAACTCCAATCTTGTTTTAGATGGTATGTCTTCTGTTATGTGTGGTAATGGAGTGAAACCAGCACACCTCCCCCCAGTTGGTAGAGAGTGAAGACTCAAGGGCAGCTTGGAGAAGCAGCTCAGACAGAGTGTCCACCAGTGCGTACGCAGGCCAATCAGCTCCCGTGGGCGAGGCTGGTTCACAGAGTTACACAGTGGTGCCAGCCTGTTTCTTTTGAATGCGCATTTAACATTTTCTGGCCAACTGCACAACCTGCAGTTGTAGCTGTGGGTGGTATGGCCTTTGAACTGGAACAGTGACCTCCCCCACAAAGCCTGGGAATCCGTTCAAAGGTCATTCAGATGTCTATATAAGGTGTGGCACTAGCAAATAGGAGACTGTACAAAGGTGTTCAGAGACACATTTTATTAAATGAGGCTCACTGTGCATTTATTACATGCTCAGGCACTGTTATAGATGTTGGAAATGAACAGTGAACGGAGCGGTTTCCGTGGAGGGTTGGGGGTGGGGGTGGGGTTGTCAGAGCTGGTTTGGAGGGCGTTTAAGAGAAAAGGGAAAGGGAGAAACTGAACTTAGAAGATTATAGATTGCTGCTGCAAACCAGAGGAAGGAAAAGTGAAGGAGGATGGCCTGAGAGCTCTAGTACATGTTTATGAGAAAATAACATTATGTTTGTATGATCATGGGAATGACCCTAGAGAGGGAATAGAAACCGATAGGTCAAATAGTTTATTTTATTTTATTTTAATTCTTTATTGCTGAAAGTATTACATATGTCTCATTGTCAACTAGTTTTGTTGACTAAGTATGGTTGAGAGGTGATGGGGAAGAAAACCCTTTCCTCTATGCACTTAGATTCAGTGATTGGGGTGTGAGAATTAAACTGGCAGAAACAGATTAATAGGAAAAAGGACCAACTTTAATTCACATACATACAGGAAGCACACAGAAAAATGTGACTCAAAGGATAGTTCCACTTTGGGGCTTATCTACCATCTTAATATAAGGGGAGGGGAGGGAGAGAAAGGGCACTTATACGAAAACAAATGACTTTTGCCTTGGCCAGGTGGGTTAGCTGGTTAGAGCATCATCCCATACATCAAAAGGTTGTGGGTTCAATTCCCAGTCAGGGTACCTACCTGGGTTTTGGGTTCAATCCCCAGTTGGGGCTCAGCCTCGAGGCTACCAATCGATGTTTCACTCTCACATCCATGTCTCTCTTTCTCTCCCCTCCCCAACCCCCCTTTCTCTAAAACATATCCTCCGGTGAGGATTAAAAAAAATAAAGAAAAACAAATGACTTTTAGGAAAGATAAATGAACCCTTAGGAGAATAAATAGGAGATAATATTTTTGTGACAATATCTGCTTATGTGATCTCAGGGACTTTATCTCCAGTGATTAAAGTTGCAAAAGCCTTGGGAGGGGAGTTATGACAGTTGAATTCTTTTGGAAGGCTCTGCTTTTAGACAGATAAGGAGAATTCAGAGAAAAACCTCTTCCTGAGACTGTTGATTTTCAAAATCATTTGTATGCCACGGTGGCATATTCTGTATTTTGGAGTCTCTGGCAGAGTGACTATTAAAAAAAGCTCAACTCCACAGACAGTCATGAGACAAATAACCCTTGGTGCCGTAGCTCCAGACTGCATGAATTCACTGATCAGTGAGAGAGAGAGAGAGAGAGAGAGAGAGAGAGAGAGAGAGAGAGAGAGAGAGAGAGAGAGAGAAGACTCAATATCTTAAAAGGCTTAGTAAAAGAGAAATGACAATAAAAAGCATTTAACATTTATAGAGGACAGGAATCATTTTAAGCTCTTTACAGGGCAAGTGTTAACTCACATCTTAAGAGGTGGATGTTAATATTATCCCCATGAAACCTATGAAGAGCCCTGGCCAGTGTGTCACAGTGGGTGGAGTGTCAGCCAGCTCACTGAAGGGTTGTGGGTTTGATTCCCAGTCAAGGGCATGTACCTGGGTTGCAGGTTCAATCCACAGCCCAGGTCAGGGTTTGTGCAGGAGGTAACCAATCAGTGTGTCTCTCTCACATTGATGTTTCTCTCTCTCTGTGTGTCTCTCTCTCTCTTTCTTTCTTGCCCTCCCTTCCTCTCCCCCTTCCACTCTCTCTAAAAAAAAGAATCCATGGAAAAATATCCTCAGGTGAGGATTAATAGAAATAACAATAATAAACCTGTGAAGAACAAAGGTACACCAAGACACACAAAGAAGTGACAGGAATGTGCAAGATCACCGAACTGATCACCAGCAGAACAGGGTCACCCTGGCAGCCTGACCCATAGCCCATGCCCTGAACCATTCACTACATGGTCTGCCCCCATGGCCAGTGCCCATGTCGTTCTTCATGTCAACCCTATGCCTTCATCACAGGAATTCTCCCAAGTTGGTCCTCTCAGGTGTAGAGTGGGATTCCCCCCCCCTCCCCCCCCCCCCATTTAGGAGCTTTTTGGTGAGGAGCTAAAGCTGCTGCTGACACAATGTAAATATGGAAAGAGTCGAAGGGAAGCCAGTCTTCCATCTAGTGGTGTGGGAATGACCTGTGGCTATTGAATGCAGAGCTTCCTTGGACAGCTCGAGGAAGGAACAAACAAGCAAAGCAAATATTTCAACGCATCCGAGTCACCGCCTATTTGCTAGCAGCTTTTTTCCTTTTCTCCAATAGAATGTACAGCGTACCTCCCAGCACTTGGACTCGGCAAGGATGATGTAAAGGAAGTAAAGGAACGGAAACGCCAATGCCTGATACTTTGTTATGCCATAACTACATCCACTGTACCTTCGGAGCCTAAGCAGCAAGGACACGTCAGCGAAGACTAATGTGTTTGTGCACGTTAAGAACTGGAACCAGACGTAGGCCTTTATGATGGTACAGCTGGAGGATTCTTTTCTTATTTGCAACCATCGAATTGATAAGATAGAATACAGTAAAGAGAGGTGGTGTCTTGGACATTGTCAAAGCTGAATAGCAACAAATGGCAACTTAGCTATAGGGTGTTTATTGCTTTTCCAGAGCGATTTCTTAAACACAGACTAGCAAATTCACTGTCAGTGATACAGATGTCTTAAATGCAACAAAATCACAGGTATGCAGAATAAGATTGCAGAAAGACTTGAGCTGGATACACTTAGTTTTATACCATAGGCGTGAGTAAAATGTTGCCAATAAAATCTTTCGTTGTAAGGAGTTAGAGGTCTGACCATTAAGACAAAAATACCTCTGCAACCATTTCTGTTGGGTTTGGCCTGGATAAAGATAACCAGCAGGGCCGCAGGCATCCCTCTGGGGTGACCAAATGTGTCTTCAGTTACCTCTATCCCAAACCAGGAGCCCACTCTCCTGTTAGCCATCAAGTAGTTCTTGTCCTGTGTCCTCACTTTTTAAAATATATATATATATATATATATATATATATATATACACACACTCATTAATTTCAGAGAGGAAGTGAGAGGGAGAGAAACATCAATGTTGATCGGCTGCCCCTTGCATACCCCACACTGGGGACCGAGCCCACAACCCGGGCATGTGCCCTGACAGAGAATAGAACCGTGACCACCTGGTTCATAGAACAACGCTCAACTCAGAACCACGCCAGCCAGGCTGCTCTCAATTTAAAAAAAAAAAATTAATTTGAGAGAGAGAGAGAGACTAGTTTCTGGAAAGGCCTCAAGTGGGTACATTCCAGATGTCTTGCTGCTGCTGATAACCCTTGGTTGCTTCTTCTGCACAGATTGGCACAGGAACAGTAGACCACGTCTCTGTTTATTAAGAACGGTCAGTGTCAGGTTGTTATGACAGCTGCTACTCCTTTGTCCATTGTCTGAGAGAGTCTATAAACGCAGGCATGCGCCGCTGCTCCTGCTCTCTGTCACTCCAGGACCCTGGGCAGGGGCTGGCTCAGGGACGGGGCCTCAAGGCCTGCTTAGGCTCACAGAACACAGACAGACAGCACCACGCTAGGATCCTCAAACTCACCCTCCCAAGGGTTTCTATGAGCAGCTCAGAGGCACTTGCTAGAGACAGATCTGGACTCTGTGAAAAACACACAGGAATTCCATGTCTATTTTGTGAATTTGCACTCAAGTAAGGAACTGACATTTCTGTCACTCCCTCACAACACATCTGGATCATCCAGGTCTTAACAGAGAAGTAAAGGTTTGGGAGTCAATGGATCTGGATGTCATTTCCAGTGGCAATCTACATAGCAGTTTGACCTTGGTGGATTATTTAACCTCTGTGAGCCTCAATTTCCTCCTCTGTAAAATGGGGATGATAATGTACATCCCCACAAAGCCCCCAAGCCCAGTACCTAGCAGATAGCAGGTGCTCAATTCATACAAATGAGGTAAATTCCTCATTTAAGACATATATATATATATATATATATATATATATATATATATATATATATGATGAAAGAAAGAAAGGGTCACATAGGAAGAATAAAAAGAAGAGACAGAGGAGAAAGCAAAGACCAGCAGGAGTTAAGAGTAATAAGCTAACATAAAGCTCTTTGTCATGGACCAAGTTTTCACTGCTCTGTGCTTAGCTGGGTACATGTTCCAGGGCCTCCCTTCTCCCCCCTGTGGTTCAACCTTTGGCCATTTCATTCCTCATTAGCACCTTTCCTGGGAAGAAGAAGAGAGAAGCTAAAGCTCAACTCGGTCGATTTCTGCTGTTAGCAAGTCTTGTCGAGTTGGGAGAAGAAAGGATGTGGTCGCAGTAAAGGTTGGAAATTGTGTGCACATTTCCGTTATCTTCCGCTCCCTCTCTTTTCTCTTTGCTCACATATCTCCCTGGAGAAGTCTGGTCCTACATCTTTACTCCCTCGCCTTTCATTCATTTCTAACCCTTGTCAATTGCATTCTACCCCATCTCACTCCCAACACAGCACTCTCCTGAGCTTGCCTTTTCCAAGGTCATCTGTCACTTCTCCGTTGCCAAATAGTATTGTGTGGCATTGGCATGGCTGACCTTAAAACCTGCTATTCCTGTAGCTAGCTACTCCTAGCTTTTGAGTATACTAGTTGCCCACCAAACTCCATTGCCCCTTCTTCCTTGTGATCCTATTCTGGAGGCAATGTGTCCAGCTAAAATACGACATTCCCAGCCTCCTTTGCAGCTAGAAGTGTCCCGTGAGACGTAAGCAGACTTGTGCACAGGGAAGGTCACCACCAAGTCTTCTGGTGGCTGACACAGACCCCTGACTGTAGCTTCCCTTTTCAGCCAGCCTTGGGAGATCATTAAGGAAACATTTCTCTAGGACTTACAAGAATTCAGTTGCGGTGAGATTCTCCCTCTTCCCTAACATGGGTGTGCAATGAATGTCCTAGGGAATGGGAGGCTCTAGCTCCACCTCTGTGGGTCCCCAAGAAGGCAAATGGAAACTCCATTTGGGAGAAGAGGGTTTCACTGTGAAGGGTTGGGAAGGACTCTAGGTTGTCCTGACTGATGATGGGGTGACATATCCAGAGATGAAGAGCTGCAGGGGGTAGAGGAAGGAGGCCCAGGAGAGGAGACCCACCCTCAGTACTAGCAAAAGTCAGGCCGGAAGGGGGGACTCCCTTAGCTAATGCATGAAGGAAACGCCCAGGTTCCTGCTTGTGCCCAGAGAGTTGAAGAAGGTCTTGGAGGACAGGATGCTCACCAGAGGCCCCTGGACGGCCAGTCCACCAGAAACCTCAGTAGGGACAAGACCCTGGCTCAGGAGCAGGGGGACGGGGGTGGGCGCAGCATGGATGTTTGTGCAGCATGTACAAGAGCCAGGAGGAAAGGACCAGGAAATTGTGTGAAGGTCACCGGAGAAGGCTCACACTCTGAGTGAGGCCCTGGGGCTCCTGTGAGTCACTGTGGCACAATACACACCCTTGCTAGTTTTGTTTGCTGGGTGACACGTCTTCCTGATACACTGTGGCCACTGTACTGGCTGGTCCAGAAGCTGGTGCCAGATTGCTTAGTCATCCCCTGGGAAGACTGTTTTAGACATGTAATACCTCTCCAAGATAAGCCGCCATGTAGCCAGAACGTACGTACGTACGTAGGCGTCAGGTGAATCCCTGTGGCGTTGAGCTCAAGCAACTTCTCTTTGGAGCCTCTGTTTTCTCAACTGTAAGATGGCAATAATCAAGCATACCTGTCACCTCTGTTGTGAGGACCAACTGAGGCCACGTATTTAAAGCAGTGCCTCTAAAATTTCAGGCACCAGGAGCGTGTTAATGTTGTTAAATTGTATGAAATTGAAAATCTTTTCCATCTTCTTAAACACAGGTTATAGGACCCCATCTCCAGAGTTCCTGGCTTTTATTTTTAACTAGAGGCCCGGTGCATGAAATTCGTGTACTCACGGCGGGGGGGGGGGGGGGGGGAGAGGGGGGGGGTGGAGGGAGTGAGGGGGGTGGTCCCTCAGCCCGGCCTGTGCCCTCTCGCAGTCCAGGAGCCCTCGGGGGATGTGTGACTGCTGCCGAGGCGGGAGAGGCTCCCGCCACCGCTGCTGCGCTCACCAGCCATGAGCCCGGCTTCTGGCTGAACGGCGCTCCCTCTGTGGGAGCACACTGATCATCAGGGGGCAGCCCTGCGTTGAGCGTCTGCCACCTGGTGGTCAGTGCATGTCACAGCAACCGGCCGTTCCACCGTTCGGTTGATTTACATATTAGCCTTTTATTAGATAGGATACTGCATTTTTCCATTGATTTTTTGAGAGAAAGAGAGAGAAACATGGATGTGAGACAGACACATTGATCTGTTGCCTGCCACACATGCCCTTACCTGGGCTGGTGATCGAACCTGTAACTTAGGTACATGCCCTTGACCTGGAATCAAACCTGGGATCCTTTGATGCACAGGCCAACACTCTAACCACTGAGGCAACCATCCAGGACCAAAGCTTCTGATTTAATAGGTCTAGGTGGGGCCTAAGACTGTGAATTTTGGACAAATTCCTGGGTGATGCTCCTCCTGGTCCCAGGATCACACTTTGAGAACCATTGCCCTAAAGCATTCGGGTTCTTCCTGAGACTTACACGTGGATTAAATGGGTTCCTTTCCTCCCACTGCTCATGCTGTAGGCATCTCTAACATCAGGCTTAGACTTTTGAGCAGTTTCTTTGCACAGATACTGTTCATGATTGCTCCATACTTCAGATGTCACTCCGTTTGCAGCAAGACAGCCATCTGTAATCTCTATGGTCTTTCTAGAGATAATAGTAGCCAAGCTAATATTTGTGTAAAACTTTCCCAAGTATAATTTCATTTGATCTTCTCCAAAACCTCATTGTGTAGACGAGGACATTGAGGTTGAGAGAGGGTAAACGACTTGGTCACACTCACACAGCTGAACAGTGAGAGAGCCTGGACTCCAACCCCAGGGTTTGACCCCTTAGCTGGTATTCTTTCCATCCAATTCAGCTGACTTCACTTTTGTGGCTGTTGTCATTATAACCTGGTGGGGAAATGTCCCCCCCCCCGCCCTCCGCCACCATTATCATTCATCTTTAATAAGGTGCAGGATTCGCAGCCAAGTCCATACGTTGAATGACTTTCTCATCGACAGCCCCCAGGAGCAGCTACACATCGTGGTGCGATGATTCTTTGAATGGTCCTGGAGGCTTGCCCTGTCTATCCAGGGGTAAGTCACGCAGATCATCACACGAGAAATGCTGCCCTGTCTTGGACTTCTCTCTTTAACCGGGGTGCTCCCTGCCCTCTAGGACTATGTTGGAGGCGGTGTGTCAAGGATGAAATGTTTAGAACCAGGTTCAATCAATAAGAATGCTGAAAAGCAAATGGAAACTACATGCTCTGGAGGGAGAAGGGGAGCCAACCACCTCCCAGAAATGGGAAGTTCCCGGGATGGAAACGGAGCCTCTGGCTTCATTTACAGTAGGATTTGGAGCCAAAGAGGTACTCTTACTTGGATGTAATTAGGGCGTTTGGGCTTTGCTGTGAGCAGCACTGTAGGGATGCCAGGCTGGGTGAAAGAGGACAGCTGGAAACCAGACAAACCTGGCTGCCAGTCTGGGCGTCTCCACTTCCCGACAACCCTGGGCGAATCCCCAGCCTCTGACAGCACCTACCTCTAGGCCTGCTGTGGGAATGAAATGGGATAATGCATCCGGAGTGCGTTAGCGGGATGTGCACACGCTTAGCCCTTGGTGGTGGTGGTATTGTGGTTTTCCTACCTTCCATCAGAAGAGCCTTCCTTTCCAGGATGAGTCTTAGGGGACGGTCTCCCTTTATGGAAGGTGAATGGGCCACCTGCTCCTTCTCCCCGACACCTGGAGAACAGGTGTGCGAGCAGGTGTGGCCGAGGATGGGCTTTCATAGCTCAGTTTGGGTTGCTTAAAAGCAGAGCCAGAGACAAGGACTTGGGTGTGGGGAGCTTATGTTGGAGGTGAGCCAGGGAGCGAGCCTGAGGGAGGAAGCTCCAGGTGAGGGTGTGTTACTGAGCTGCTTACAGCTCGGGCACCGGGGCTCCCTCTTGCTGGGGGCTGTCTGAGGAACAATGTAGAATGAAGCTCCCGCTTGTGCCTTAAAAATGAGAGGCCTGCCCGGCCAGTGTGGCTCAGTGGTTGAGCATCGACCTATGAACCAGGAGGTCAAGGTTCAATTCCCAGTCAGGGCACATGCCTGGGTTGTGATTCGGTCCCCAGTGAGAGGCATGCAGGAGGCAGCTGATGGATGATTCTCTTTCATCACTGATATTTCCATCGCTCTCTCCCTCTCCCTTCCTGTCTGAAATCAATAAAATATTTTTTAAAAAAGAATTAGCAAGGCAGAAGTTTCTGAGCATTTTATACTTATAGCCACTGATTAATGCAAAGCAGAGGGCCAGACTTCATATAATGGACATTACTGTTTTTAGGCACGATTTGGCTTTTTCTTAAACAGCAAAATGAAACAGGCACAACTGGTGATTGGGGAAAAGTGTGCTTTGGGGTACGCCCACCCTTGTGGGCGTGGGAGCAGGTTGGAGGCCACCTGGATAGCGCTGGGAGAGGGAGGGGGTTGGAATAGAAATAACTGTTTTCAACTGCTGCTCCTGAGATGATGGCAGAATCGCCCGGAAATCATTTAAAAATGGTTCCCGAGCTCCCTGCAGAGAGTCTGATTCGCTGGATATGGAGCCGACCGCGGGGATGTTTTGGACGAGCCCTTGGGAACCAGGATGCACCGCCGGGTTAAGAGCTGCTGGACTGGTTGATAGGTAACACCCCCCCCCCCGACTCTCCCCCTCCACACACACCTTCCAACACCAGCTCTCTTTGACTCCACTCCAACTCGTTTATCAAAGGGCCGAGGTGCGCACTAACGTGGGCTCCAAAGACTGTCAACGTCTCCGGAAAGCAGAGGTCGGTGGTAGGCGGTGTGTTTGGTAATGACTCAGGCGCGGAAGAGAAACATTAGAACGGCGAGTGCTCCAGCCCATTAACATCCGGAAGCATTGCCAGCATCGGGGAATTAGTAATAAAAGTCATTCCCATGTCTGCGGAAGTAACGGGCCCCAGCTCCTGGTACTCTGGCCTTGCCCTCTAGCTGACCATCTGGCCCATCCCCATCCCTCCCTCCAGCACTCCCTGGTCCCCACCTGTCCCCAGGACCTGCGTGTGGACTGGGGGTGGAAGGAGAGGACAGACTCGGCAGAGAAGCAAGCGAGAGCCCGCTGGCCACTCTCTGGGTTTAGTAAGCACGGGAATCACCCAGGGGTCTTGTTAAAATGCAGATTCTCTTTCCATGTGGGGCGTGGCCAAGGGACCGAAGGGGATGCATTCCTAACAAGCGCCCTGGTCATTAGTGATCCCTGTGCCTGCTGGTGGGTGACCGCACCCCCCTCTCCCCCCAACTCAGAGGACCAGCCTGTGAAACAAGCGCGAGGGCGTTCGGAGGGTAGGTTCCGGAGTCAGAAGGCCTGAGTCTGGATCTCGGCTGTCTGTCATCACAGCTGCACGGCCTTGGGTGAGATTCTTACCCGGAGAGCCTCCATTTCTGCATCTGAGAAACGGGGAGATAATAGGACTTGTGTCCGAGAATTGTGAGGATGAAAGAAGTTCATGTATGGAAAGCATCTCACACAGGGCCTGGCACGTGGGAAGAACTGTGCACCAAGATTAAACAGACGGGGCGGGGGGGGACCCACAAAACCCGGGAGTTGCTCAGGGAGCCAGAGCTGGGAGGAGGGCACCAGAGCTGAGCCGGGCTCTGGGAGTGGCCGTCTGTTCTGTCACTGTGTTCCCACCCCACGAGTTCGCTCGTCCTGGAAATTGCTGCTGCTTTATCATCTGCACTTTCTATGAGGCTTGTTCTGATAGTGCTGGGCGAAACCTATATTGAGGGAACCCCTCGAGTTTCCCTTGAATTTGGAGGCACCGGTTCTGCTCAGCACCCATGCCTTGAAATGCTTTAGATCAGCCATCCCTAAATTGCCATCCCGTTGCTTTAGTCCAACGATGGAGAAGCTGGTAATGAGCCCAGCCCTGATGAGTGATTCAGGTAGGAACATTCTTTTCTTTCCCCCGTGAGACTTCATTGACTACCCAGGCAAGGCCCAGCGGGAGCTCTGAATTGCCACGGTCTTGTTAGCAGCCATGGCTTCCCACTGCCTGGACACTTGCAGCAAGTGGCAAAGGATGCTGGGGGCGGGGGTGTGTGTGTGTGTGTGGGGGGGGGGGGGCAGAACCTTCATGCAGGCCTGCTGACCTGTTCTTTTATTATTTATTTATTTATTTTTGCCAATTTCCTGGATTCTCTGTACACTTCTTTGTCCTATTCAGGACATTTAATACTCTACGTAGGCTGCTGGCTCCTCTTTTAAAATATGTTTTTATTGATTTCAGAGAGGAAGGGAGTGGGGGAGAGAGAGAGAGAGACGCCAATGATGAGAGAGAATCTTTGATTGGCTGCCTCCCGCTTGCTCCCTATTGGGGATTAAGCCCACAGCCCAGGCATGTGCCCTGACGGGGAATCAAACTGGGATCTCCTGGGAGATAGCCATACCAGCCAGGAGATAGTCTTAATTTTTTAAGTTATTCATTTTTTAATAGTTTTGCTACCTCCATTGAGACTATTCACCTGCCTGTTACTTTCTGGTCCCTTTATTTTTTTAAAAAAAATATATTTTTATTTATTTTAGAGGGGAAGGGAGAGGGAGAGATAGAAACATCAATGATGAGAGAGAATCATTAATCGTCTGTCTCCTGCACGCCTTCCCACCCCCCTACCCCCCGGGGCTTGAGCCCGCAACCTGGGCATGTGCCCTTGACCAGAATCAAACCCGGAACCCTTCAGTCTGCAAGCCAAAACTTAATCCACTGAGCCAAACCAGCTAGGGCACTTCCTGGACCCTTTATTCTAGCAGCTTCCCTTTCATTTGTTATCTTTGATCTAGACTTAGGCTAGGAAATCATAGAATCGAGCTTGTTACAATTATGTGTGGAGTGCCCTCAGGATATAGACGAACACTCAGCTGTTCAATATCCCTATTAGGACAGAACTTTCCAGTGGGTTATGGAAGAAACTTAGGCTGTGGAATCAGAGAAACTCTGTAATAAGATGTAAATACTGCCTGGCTGGTGTTGCTCAGTGGTTGGGCGAGAATGCATGAACGAACAGGTCATGGTCTGATTCCCGTAAATACTGGTCCTATAGGAGATCAATTTCACTAACTTTCCAACTACTTACATTTTAGGGAAGTGATGGATTGATCAAAAGTTATTTCTCCCTGCTGACTGGGAAGTGTTTTACGGGTGAGCACACACAAGTCAATGATGTTTTCTCCATTGGGTGTCTGTGGGCGGTGGACTGTGGATTGGAGGCAGCTACCCACACTCACATCTAAAAGTATATGTGCTCATAAATTGCTAAGCAGACACAACTCTAATTGGATATATTCTGTTCAAATGACACATTCTCTGGGGTGGGGGGTGGGGGAGCATGTTTTTCTGCTGTGAAATTGGTTTGCTGGGGTTCTGCCAAATGGAAGCCTTATCATAGTAAATACTCCAACTTTAATTATTCACTTCTATTTGCTTGAAGAAGTACTCTTATGTGACATACATATGTTCATACATTTCCCTGTTGCAGCAACAGGAATTAAATAAATCACTTTCACACATAAATGCAACTCCAAGAGTTATTGCTAACTTGTGTTTTCTATACCATTCACACGTTTTCCCATTCAGCTGGAGAAAGTGTGGTGTTTGGGTAATGGGGAAGAATTATGGAGCAAAGAATGAGGATCTTTTTAGTGTTCTTCCAAGGAAAGGCGGGGAAAAAGCACAGGCTACCCATCTGTTATCACTGATATATTGAAACATCTCTATCTATAGAAATTCATCCAAGTACAACTGGTTTGCCAAATTCATCTACTGAGAGCCTACGTCACCAAAAGGAGGCTTCCAGTTTTTGCAGCCCTGTCACCAAGGCATACACATTAGGGTCCATTCCGCCATCTGGTGTCCATTGGAGGAAGTGTCCGCTGAGACAAGCGATAAGGTGGCGTTTCTCTCACACATTATTGGTGGCTGTGGAATTGTTACAATCTCATTGAAAGAAAAGTCCATAATTTCTGCAAATTCTAAAAGAAGGAACATTGAAAATATCTTTGAAAACTTAAAGCTCTAGTGATTCCACTTTTATGAATTTACCTTAGAAATATATTTACACATGTACACAAAGTAATGTATGTACAAGAATATTCCAGTAGACTGCTTGTAATAGTGGATAACTGGTAACAAGATTAATGTCCATCACTAGGCTACTGGTTAAATAAAGTATGATATTCCCACGTAATGGGTATATGTTAGGAAGCTGGTTGAAAAAAGAAGGGAAGTCCATGTCTACAGATACGTGATGCTCACCAAGATGTATTGCTAAGTAAAATAAACATGAGCTAGAACAATGTGCATCATATGCTGCTATTGGTGCAAATAGGCTGACAGAGAATAACTCAACAGCACAGATTATCCCTGGAAGGACACCCACGAGAGTGGGCAGTGTTTCACTTTGAAGGAAAGAACCACGGTGGTCAGAGATGAGAGGGTAACTTACCTCTTACAATTAATATTTTGTCATGTAGGATCATCTTTTTAAAAAATTTCTTTATTGATTAAGGTGTTACATATGTATCCTTATCCTCCCATTACACCTCCATATCCCCACTCATGCCCTCACCCCCTGTTGTCTGTGTCCATTGGTTAGGCTTGCATGCATGCATACAAGTTCTTTGATTGATCTCTCCCCCTTACCCCCACCCTCACCTACCTTCCCTCTGAAGTTTGATGGTCTGATCAATGTTTCTCTGTCTCTGGATCTGTTTTTGTTCATCAGTTTATGCTGTTCTTTATTTTCCATAAATGAGTGCGATCATGTGATATTTATCTTTCTCTGACTGGCTTATTTCACTTAGCATAATGCTCTCCAGGTCCATCCATGCGATTGCAAATGGTAAGAACTCCGTCTTTTTTTACCACAGTGTAGTATTCCATTGTGTAGATGTACCACAGTTGTTTTTTGGATTATCTTTAACATGCTTATGTAGGTGCTAATAGCATACAAATGTCTTTTTAACATTCACAGGGGAAAAATTGAACATCTGAACGTCTTCTATTTGGAAATTGCACCGATATATCTTTCTACTCTGTGAGAATTCACACATACAATGGAGAAGAGATGATGCCTATATCATCTCCTTTCCTTCCTTTCCACCTCTTTTTCCTTTTTTATGTCCACCTCCATCTAAGAGTGCTAATGGGGGGGGGGATGTAGTTTGAGGGGGGGAGACACAGGGCTGAACCAGAGGAGCCAGCTTGAACCAGGAGCCTACTGTACTAACGTGATTAAACACTTTGGAGAAGGTTGAGGTCCTTTCTTTGCATGTTCTCGAAGGCCGTTAGTTGTCAAGCTTGGGGAGTCTTCTATTGTGCATGTAGCAATGGAAGCAGAGAGTGTCTTGTTTGATGGTTCCCATGAAGGTACTCTGCTTGTCCTCTCCCTGGTATTCACACTGGTAGAAAGAAAAGCATTGTGATGGGGTCCAGGACTTGCTACCCCAAAGTCCAGTACCTGGACATGCTGAGTATTTTCGGTTGAAGGAATTTGACAAATGAATTATGTGGTAGGACTTTCTGACCTTCCCTATGGCAGGTCATAAGACCCTCGTGTGAGACATGCCTTCCATAAACCCTCAAGATAAGAGCTTCTTTACCTCCAAGAGAGAAAGGCCACCAGCAGAATCTGAAGAAACAGGACATTCAATAGTATTTTTTATTAGTTTCAGGTGTACAGCATAGTAGCATAGTAGTTAGACAATCATAGACTTACATAGTGATTCCTCTGATGTTTCCAGTACCCACTGGACACCATACATAGTTATTACAGTACTAGAGGCCTGGTGCAAGGGATTTGTGCATTGGTGGGGGGCATGGCCTGTGAGGATAGGCCCGCAGCGGGAGCAGCTGCTCATCCCGGTCAGCCAAGTAGCACTCCCACTGTGGGAGCACTGACCACCAGGGGGCAGCTCCTGTGTTGAGCGTCTGCCCCCTGGTGGTCAGTGCATGTCATAGCAACTGGCCCACCGGTCGTTCTGGTCGTTCTGCGGTTTGGTTGCTGGGCTTTTATTATTTAGGATTATTGACTCTATTCCCTGAGCTGTACTTTTTACATCCCTGTGACTACAAAATGCTTATTTATTGAATGCTACTCTATTATTATTTAGGAGTGTGTATGTGTGTGTGTGTATACATTTATATATAATCAGACTAAATTAATTATTGTTACAAAATGGATGAGGCTTAGCTTTTCCAGGAAGCATTTCCATTTCCCAAAGAGGTTCATTTGCAGAATCGAATCTCCATTTGATGAGTGTTGCCAGGGAAATGGCTTTGAGCAACCACGTGACTTTACTCCTTTCTTCTGCCATCAGTGAGCTCACAGCTATTTACAGAGCATGGACTGTGTGTCTGGCACTGTTCTAGGTGCTAAGGATGCAAGAGGTAAAGACAGAGCCAGCCCTCAAGTGGCCTGCCCTCCAGGTGGGGATGCAGATAATACCTGCATAAGCAAACCAAGAAAGGTATGCTTAAGTGCTGATACATGTGATGGAGGAGATAAAAGCAGGGTGGTGTGGTGCCAGGTGAATGGGGAACAGGGCAGCATTTTCGCCAGGTTTGGAGAAGGCAGGAAGCCCCAAGTGATGACAGGGAGGGCAAAGCAAATATCCTGGGCAAGCATCTTCCAGGCAGGAAGAACATGTGCAAAGACTCTGGCATGTGTCAGGGAAAGAAATAAAACTGGGTTTAAATAGTATGTGTAGTCTCACAGATTCATCTCTCTACCTATATTTATCTTGTCAACCCCAGACTCCCATACCCAACTTGGCTCTATTAGGTATCCCAAATCTATCAGATAAAAACCTGAACTTCTAGTTACATGAGCCAATCTCAAATTCAACCTCCTCCTGGTCTCCCCATCTCAATAAATAACATCCCTATTTCTTCAATTGCCGATGCCTAAAATTCATGTCATTCTTGACTCTTCTCTTTTCCTAGAATCTGACCTCTTACCCATCAGCAGGTCACAATGACTGTTCCTTCTACATGAAATTGAATCTGATCACGGCTCACCACTTTTATTCCTCCCGTCTTCATGCAAACACAGACCATTGCAATGGCCTCAGAAGAAGTTAGGGTGTTGGCTAAGGTGCTGTAACAAAAACATCATCCTAGCTGAGATGCTGAGCTGAAAATATGGTAGTCCAGATAAGATAGCTGCTTATTTCTCTCTAGCCAAGAGCTAGAAGGCTCTTTTCTGTGAGGTCATCCAGGGAGCCAGATTCTTTCCATTTTGTATCTCCAGCATTTGTCAAGGTATTGTTCTTTTCTTCATTTTTGAAGCAGGCTCCTTCTTTTTCCAGCCCACAGCAAAGGAGGGAAAAAGAATGACAGTGTGTGTGTGTGTATGTGTGTGTGTGTATGTGTAGGGGAAGGGTAGCTTCCTTTTTTAGGATGCAACATTGAACATATATTAATTCCACTCACATCCTTTTGGTGGGGACATGGTCACATGGCATGCCTAGCTGCAAGGGAGTCTGGGAAATGTACCATCCAGCTGGGCAGCCATGGCTCCTTTGGGCTGTGCCTCAGCTGTGGAGAGCTGCCTTGGCTGAGGTCATGCCCTGCCTGGGCAACCTACATCTAGTGACTGAGCGAGATGGAGACAGAAAAACCCAGCTGTTCAGGATACTCTGACAGGCAATACTTCCTCCAGAATGCCCCACTGGGTTGCCCGAGGCTTGCTGGAATTGCAACTATTTTCTCTGCCAATCTTGCTTTCTCTTCTTCCTTCACAAATATTGGTTCCTGTTCCTAACAAACCCTTTGCACTCCAAATTCTGTCTCAGCAACCGCTTCTAGAGAGCCCAACCTTTTGGTCTCCCTGATTCTACCTGTGTTTACCTACAGAATATTCCCCACACAGCCACCAGAGGTGTCCCTTGGAAATATTATTCAAATTATGTCACTTCTTTTCTCTGAACCTTCTGGGAGGCTTCCCATATTGTATTGCTTAGTGAAACTCATGTCCCGACCATGGCCAACATGCCCCACAAGATTTGCCTCACCTGACTATTCCCTCTCTGCCTCATCTCTAACCTCACTCCCTCCTTGCTCATTTCCCTCCAGCCTCACCAGCCTCTTGAGCATGCTCACCCACTTCCAGACCTGGAGTTTTGTCTTTGATGCTTCCTCAGGGATTGATGGGGTTCACTCCTTCTAGTCTCTGTTCTAATGTCACCTCATCAGAGAAGCCTGCCCTGATTGTCCTATTTAGAATAGCACTTCCTTCCACCAATCTCCATTCCTTTCACCATGTTTATTTTTCCTCACAGCACTTACCACTTCATCTATTTGTTTATTATTATTCTTTTGGCCTTTCCCAACTAGAGAAATTTCAGGGTAGAGATTTTTATCTGCTTTGTTCCTAACAGCTCTGGTACACAGTCACCCTTAAAGAATAGTCATGGAATAAACAAATAAATGGAAAGCAGAGAGTGCTGAGAATAGAGGTCAGCAGAGGCCGGGTCATGGAGGACAATATAGACCATGGTGAGGAGACTGCAATTTGTTCTAATTTTAATGGGGATCCATGGGGTGTCTAAGTGGGAGAGTGGCCTGGGATATTCTTTGGGTTGATCACTCAGTTGAACTATAAGGGCCCAGAACCTCAGAGTTACCAATGATAGGTTGCTCACCACTCCTTGAAGAAACCCACTTCATTGCTGAAAATCTTCATTGAACATTTTTTTCATATATTCTTCCCTGTAAATGCTATTCATTACTCCAAGTTCTTTCCACAGGAACAATTCAAAATTCATTATGTTTAAAACTTCTTCCACATAATGGTTCTTGAAGTATTTGGAGACAATTTTCTTTTCTTTTTTTAATTCCTTTTTTTGTGTGTGCCTTTCCCCTTGTTTTATTTTTTGGAGATAGTGTTTTAAGTCTTCTACATTCCAGGGTAAACAGCCACGGTTCTTTGAATTATTATCCTATTATATGATGTTCAGACTTTTCATTGTCTTTCCGAGAGTTCTGGCTTTTCAATGTGCTCCTTAAGAATGGCCAAACTTTGGTCTGACCAGCACAATACAAAGGAGCAATTGTGCGTAAGACTGGGCTGCCTATGCCTTTGAACACAGCCTAATCGAATTACATTTCAGCCACGTTACTATTGGGTCAGGCTGCACTTGTGGTCAGCAGAAACATCTGAAACTTCTTTAAGCTAAAAGTGCCTCATCCCCTACTTATGTACTGAGGTTTACGTTGATCTTGTGTCATTTATCCTGTGGTTTCTAGCTGCATTCTCTTAGCTGAGCAACATCTGAAAATGTGTAGAAGTTTTGTTCTGTTCTTCACCTGATTTGTTGAAAATATCTAATAGAATGGGAATGGGGGCAGAATTCTATAGTTTTCTTCTTGAAGTTTGTTTCTAATTTGCCAGCTTTTCAAATAATGTACTCAGTGGATAGAGAAGTGCATTGTTATATCTGTAGTGTGAGCAAATTGGTAGATAAATACAAACATTTTGGAGCAGGGCAGGTGAAGGGGGACATACTATACTGAAGAAAACTAATATGTGGAAACAAAGGGAAAGTCTTAAATAGCTTTGAAAGCTTAAATAATCAGTGGGATTTATTTTTCTCTAGGAGACAAATGTAGTTGTCTATAAAGGTCCTTGATGTATTGTGCATGTCCATTTAATGAGATGCTTTAAGAATGTTTCTTAAAACCCATGATCTTTTTGAAGGGTCCATACAGCTCAACATTGTTGCGTGTCCATACTCATTTTATTTTATTTTAAAAAATATATATTTTATTGATTTCAGAGAGAGGACGGGGGAGAGAGAGAGAGAGAGATAGAAACACCAATGATGAGAGGGAATCATTGACCAGCCGCCTGCTACATGCCCCCTAATGGGGATCAAGCCCACAACCCAGGCATATGATATGCCTTGACCAGAATCAAACCATGACCTTCTGGTTCATAGGTCGACGCTCAACCACTAAGCCATACTAGCTGGGCTTCATACTCATACTAAATGTAAAGATTTAAATTTTTAAAAAGTAATAGGTTGTATTCATTGGAGACATGTATACCTCCTACTCTCTTCAAAATAGTGATCCATTCTCTAATAGTGATCCTTTCCTTTCATATAATCTGGACCTATCAGAGCTAATGAAACCACATGGGGTTTGATAGTTTCACATTGTAGCCTCTGAGCATTATAGCAGCTACTAAGTCAACTCGTAGTATGATAGTCCAATCCCAGTTCAGCAGCTCACTCCTGAGGATACCATCAGAAGATAAGTCATCAAATGCTTGGTTAAAATGGAAACACCTATTATAATGAAAGAATTTTTCTCTTATGTACTAACCTAATAACTATGTCAAACACAACTGGGCAAAACTTGTTGTCACCTGTGTGAAGAGAGTCCATGTTATTTTTTGCGTTCATCTGATATTCATCCAAGTGCCCATAAGCCATCTTCTTTCACAATTTATGTCATTGGGCTGTGGATTGAGGTCAATCTCAACTGATGCTTGGTTTTCATAATCTATTGCTTTTCCTCCTGTCTTCTTGTTTATTATTCAAAAAAATTCCTGTTTCTCCCACTGTAAAGTGATACAAATTCATTACATATAATTCGGGTATAGGGAAAATAAGAAAAAAACTACAAACTGAAATACTCTTAATACTTTGGTGCATTAACTTCTAGAATTTTTTTTTAATATATTTTATTGATTTTTTACAGAGAGTAAGGGAGAGAGACAGAGAGTTAGAAACATCGATGAGAGAGAAACATTGATCAGCTGCCTCCTGCATGCCCCCTAATCGGGATGTGCCTGCAAACCAGGTACATGCCCTTGACTGGAATTGAACCCGGGACCCTTCAGTCTGCAGGCCAATGCTCTATCCACTGAGCCAAACTGGTTTCGGCCAGAATTTTTTCTATATATATTTTTTGCAATATCACAGTGTTGTACATACGTTTTTAAATAAAATGTTCATGTTATTAGAATGTCTTCCTTACTATCCTACATTGTGAGGATCAATGAGTGATGTTGAGGTCGCAATTATAAGTTCTCACCACTTGGGGTATATTTTCCTGGTTTTGTAGCCCCGCAATGCATTTTTTAAAAAAATAAATCTTTATTCAGATTATTACAATTGTTTCTCCTTTTTTCCCCCATAGCTCCTCTCCACCCAGTTCCCACCCCACCCTCTGCCCTTAACTCCCCCCCCCCCACTGTCCTCATCCATAGGTGTACAATTTTTGTCCAGTCTCTTCCTGTATCCTCCATACCGCTTTTTATTCCCCCTGATAATTATCAGTCCACTCCCTTTCTATGCCCCTGATTCTATTATATTCACCAGTTTACTCTGTTCCTCAGGTTTTTAATTCACTTGATTTTTAGGTTCACTTGTTGATAGATATGTATTTGTTGTTCATAATTTTTATCTTTACTTTTTTCTTCTTCCTCTTCTTAAAGAATACCTTTCAGCATTTCATATAATACTGGTTTGGTGGTGATGAACTCCTTTAGCTTTTTCTTGTCTGTGAAGCTCTTTATCTGACCTTCCATTCTGAATAATAGCTTTGCTGGGTAGAGTAATCTTGGTTGTAGGTTCTTGTTATTCATCACTTTGAAAATTTCTTGCCACTCCCATCTGGCCTGCATAGTTTCTGCTGAGAAATCAGCTGACAATCCTATGGGTGCTCCCTTGTAGGTAATTAACTGTTTATCTCTTGTTGCTTTTAATATTCTCTCTTTGTCTTTTGCTCTTGGCATTTTAATTATGATGTGTCTTGGTGTGGTCCTCTTTGGATTCCTTTTGTTTGGGGTTCTGTGCGCTTCCTGAACTTGTAAGTCTATTTCTTTCACCAGGTGGGGGAAGTTTTCTGTCATTATTTCTTCAAATAGGTTTTCAGTATCTTGCTCTCTCTCTTCTTCTGGCTCCTCATAATTCTGATGTTGATACGCTTGAAGTTGTCCCAGAGGCTTCTTACACTATTTTCAGCTTTTTGAATTATTTTTTCTTTTTGCTTTTTCAGTTGAGTGTCTTTTGCTTCTTTGTATTTCAATTCTTTGACTTGATTCTTACGTTCCTCTAGTCTGTTGTTGGGTCTCTGTATAATATTTTTTATTTCAGTCAGTGTATGTTTAATTTCTAGTTGGTCCTTTTTCATATCTTCGAGGGTCTCATTATATTTATTGGCCTTTTCTAGGATATTCTTGAAAAGCCTTATAACCGTGGTTTTGAATTCTATATCCTGTCATTTGTTTTCCTCCATTTCTTTCATTTGTGATCTGTTTCTTTGTCGCCTCATTTTCACTGCTTCCCTGAGTTGGTAGGGTAGCTTTGTGTGCTAGGTTTCCTATATGGCCCAGTGGGTCGGCCTCCCTAGTTAACCTGAGGTGGACACTCTTGGTGCACCCCTTTGTGGACTGTGTGTACAGCCTTGTTGTAGTTAAGTCTTGATTGTTGTTGGTATCACTGGGAGGAATTGACCTCCAGGCCAGTTGGCTGTGAGGGTCAGCTGTGTCTATGCTGGGAGAAGTTTGGTGCTGGAGACAGCCTTATAGGATTAGACTTGCAAAATTGCAAAAGCCTCTGTGCTCAGCTTGGATGGGGTGGAGTCTCAGGACAAAGCAGACAGTCTTGGTTTCCTGTCAGCCCTGCCCTTGTGCGCGCGCCTCCAGACCTCTGTCTTCCGGGGCTCCCTAGTTTCTGCCTGAAAGTCCAGATTCCCCCCGTAAGAGCGTGGGTCCCCAGGGGCTCACCTGGAACTGGGGTTCAGTGCAGTCAGGAGCTTCCAACTCCCCTGCTAGGGAAAGCCTGTGGCAACCTCCGTAGTCTTTGTGCACACTCGTGCGCATGCCTCCAGACCCCTGCCCGCCAGGGCTCCCCCGGCTCTCAGAGTCTCCGATTGCCTTTCTCTCTACCTGACAGTCCAGACTCCCCCTGTATGAGCCTGGGTCCACGGGGTTTTGCCCGGAACTGGGGTTCAGTGCAGTCGGAACTGGGGTTCAGTGCAGTTGGGGGCTTCCTTCACCCTCCCGCCAGAGAAGGTCATCCAGGCTCTCAGCCGCCCTTCCTCTGTGCACGCACAACAACCCTTTGCCATACCTCAACCCTTTGCTGCTCCTCTGATTCTCCGTGAGCTTTTCTCTTTCCTTCTAGTTGTAGAATTTCCACTCAGCCAGCTTTCCTGTGGTTCTGGATGGTGTCCGTTCTGTCTTTTAGTTGTAGTTTTGAAATTGTTGTGCGAGGCAGCAGTTTAGGTGCTTACCTATGCCGCCATCTTGGTTTCTCCTCCCCACAATGCGTTTTGGACAGCTAACTGCTTATATTATTTTCTAGCTGAGCTTCAATTCCATTTTCATGATGTCCATTTTACCTTTTCAGTGTGAATACCATTTCCTTGGGTAGATAGCCAGAAGAAAACTAAAAATTAAATAATTGAACTCTGTCTGTTGTTAATATTACACGGTGTTTAGAACTTTCAAACATCATAGAGTGGTCAACTTTCCAAATTGGGCTAACCTTTCTGGATGGTGGCCAACCAACATGTATCAAGGTCTTTAAAAATGTTTTGCCCTTTGTCCAAGTAATTCCACATCTAGAAAGAGCCTTCGTAGAAGGATCTTCACTGTGGGGTTAGCCATCATGGTGATAGATCCCACCTAAATGTCCTAAAGTAGGGGTATGGCTAAAATATAGGTGATGGAAGATTACTAGTATGTAGTCACTTTAAAAACAAAAACTATGCCTTGCCCTGGCCCGTATGCTCCGTGGTTAGAGCGTTGGTTCCCTGCACTTTGTAAGTACTCTGTATGTATTCTAATTTAGTCCTGATAACAGCATGTGAAGTAGGTTTTGTTTTCACCTCCACTTTAGAGATGAAAACTTGCCCAGAGAATGTGCCTTTCCCAAGATACCACAGCTAGTAAGGGGCATAGTCAGGACTCAAACTCAGATGTGCTGGGGTTAAAACCTCTGCCTTCATTAACCAGAACACCACCCTCCTTTTCCACTGGGAGCATGTTGGTGGATATTGGTTATAAGCCCAACCCAGAAAGAGACAACATTGAAAGGCTTTAAAGAAACTCTCAACTATTGCTAAATGTTTTATCTTATGTTCAAAGTCTCTGCTTGTGAAGTAAATAAGAGAGTTTTTGAACATGTGATGCAATGTGATTTCAGGAATACACAACCTTGGACTCTGAGTCTAGGCCTCTATAGTTACATTGACACAGTAAAATCAGAGAGGATATGAAGTCAGTAAGAGTTTTAAATACAAGGTCCTATGATTCTTGTAAAACAATTGTCATGTATTCTTCAACCTGAGTGTCTATGTGTTGATGTGTTCCTATTCATGGTTAATAAAATATACTAAGTGCAGCATGAAATCCAAGAGTTGGCCAATCAACAATACAAAACAGCCACTAGATTTGCCAAGATTTTTTTGATTTTTTTCCTTAATGATTTTTCCATTTGCTCTGCCAAATTAAACTTCAAATTAAGTTTAATGTGTCTTTAAAATGTCACTTAATGTCAGTCATCAGCCAGCTCTTTGGTTATTACCATAAGTTAATCATTGGAGTGTGAATTGAACTATACGAGGGAGAATGATAGGCCAGACTACAGGTCAACCACATGGTGCTAAAGTTACAGGAAATAATAAATCACAGACTGGGAGATAAACAACTACATCACATCTTAAAGCTCATCATAAGGGCTTTTCATTAGACCCATGTGTGTTTTTAGAAGAGTTATGGGAGCATCTTATACTTCTCAAACATGTTCAAGAGGCAAAGCACTCAGGACAAATAATAATTATAATTTATTAACTGCACGCATTTCTATCTATTATCTTTGTATTTAATTATACAAACAAGGGAACATTTTACTAGGAAGAAAGGAAAGAAAAAAGAAAGGAAGGATGGGGTGCATTGATTTTAAATTGAGGTATAATCCTATATAATAAAAGTGTAGTATGCAAATTGTCCCCTCGACCGTATGCAATTGAGTTCAACCAGGGGGTGGGGCAGGCCAGGGGAAGGGAGGGAGTAATTTACAGTGGACAAAAAGGGAAGGTTTCAAGTATGCCCTGGCTGGAGCTTGTTGGTTTGGGAAAGCTGGACTAACTAGAGGTCAGACAGCCTATGTGATTGGTTACAAGAACATAGTTTGCTTTTTCTGGTTGGTCCTAAGTTGGGCCAATAGCTACAGAGGCCGTGATTTGGCTTTCTGGGTTGGTTGCTACAGAGATATGAGTCAGCATGCTATTTTTATATATTGTCTGGCCATTGTCCATTTGTATATTCAGTTTTTTAGAGCAAATGAAGTATGAGATAACTGTGGAATCATGAATAGTCCATCAGAACCTTCCCAATCAACATCATTGCCATTCTCTTCACCCACTCAACTCCTTTTCTTCTTTGAGTCCCGGTCAACTTTCCAATCCCTAAAACCAATCTAGAAATCTGTCTAGACAGATCTAGGAAGTAGTAAGAATGGTGGAGCAAGGCTTTGTGTTGCTTTGATGTGAGGAGATGGCCGCTTCAAGGATAGCTCCAAGGTCATAGCTGGAACTCCCAGGAGGATCTTGTTACTAACTGCAGGGAAAAGAGGAAGCTGGAAGAAATAGTCATCGAGTGAGAGAATAATGAGCTCAGCTCTTCTAGGCATTTTAATTACAGGTACCTTGGTGATGTTCTTTAGACTCAGACATCTAGAAGCTGGAATATCATTTTAGAGGTGTGAAAACCAAAACCCAGAAAGTAAGCCATGGTCCTAAGTTTATATGTCCAGGCTGTGGGTGAAGCAGTCTTTTGGTGATCCGTGTACTATGAACACAGAACAGAGGATGGAGAAACCAGAGGTCTAGACCGAAGACCTGGCGATCTGGGAATCACCAGATTCTATCAGCAGCAACAATGAACTGTTTCATGCCTTTAACACAAAGTTATGGAGATAGAAACCATCAACCAACGATTTCACAACAGACCCACAGGAGTGGAAAGTAAATGATTAAAGAATGTAGACCTCGGAGTTCCTTTCAAATCCTGATACTTTAATCTTCTATTTACAGAGATAAAAGTACACAAAAATGGTTAATAGTTAAGCAGTTTTATATGTGTATCCTCTCTTTTTGGTATAGGAAAGCCACTTTGGTAGTGCCAGTGAGAATCATCCACAATGATTTCTCCAGCGCTCATCTTGTTCTCGAGTTTTCTCTGCCATGTGGCTGTTGCCGGACGGAGTAAGTACTCTTTGCTTTTGCAAAACTAATTGATATATCCAGCCCCCTGGTATATGCTGGAAATCACTAATGATAACTTGAGTTCTCTTTAGGGTGGATGCTGGAGAAACTGGATTAATACTTACTTTTTAACATTGTCATGTTTAAAGGTCCTCCGGAAGATCCTTAGACAATTGAAGCCTCAGTGTGCTGATCTGTACAATGGGAATAACAATAGTACCCTCCAAAGGGTGGTTGAGATTAGATGAGATATGACACAGGACTTGGTAGAGTTACTTTTGGAAAGCATTAACGAGTTTTAACTTCTATGCTAGCTGAACCTAAAAATGCACCTATAGACTTCTTAACCAACCGCTTCATGCTCTGTTTCAGCCTGTCCCAGGCCAGATGATTTACCGTTTGCCACGGTTACCCCCTTAAAAACATCCTATGATCCAGGGGAGCAGATAATGTACTTCTGCAAGCCGGGATATGTGTCCCGCGGAGGGATGAGACGGTTTACCTGCCCCCTTACCGGAATCTGGCCCATCAACACGCTGAAATGTACACGTAAGTCAACGCCTTCATGCACATTCTCTCCCCTCCTTCCAATTCTGGACATTTTGGGCAGGTAGCTTACCTTATCATGCTCAGTGCCTGGAAGGCCAGCAGGGCTGTGGGGGAGGGGGAGGCTTGTGAAGAAACAAGAGGGCCCGAGGGCTTCTCCATGGGAGAGGAGACCAAGGGCGGTAGGTACTATGTAGAGAAGGAGAGACAAACTTAGCGTAGAGCTGGGAGAGATGTATAAAAGAGACCTGGTATGATCAAAGGAGAGGGAGAGCCTGCAGAAGTGAAAAAAGAAGTGCAGACACTCTGAAATTGAAACAGATGCCAAGGAGACTCTTGAAAATAAAACACGAAGAATCATCCTATCTCTGGACTTTGCCTCAAAATGAAAACGGAATGAATAGTTACTGAAATGTCAATAAATTTTGTCTAAGTTATGAATATACTAGAGGCCCAATGCACGAAATTCGTGCAAGAGCCTCAGCCCTGCCCGCCACCACGGCTGCATCTGCCTGGGCCCTCTGAGCCCCGGCTTCGCCTGGAAAGTCTTCCAGAAGGATGACTGGTCTAATTAGCATATTATGCTTTTATTATTATAGATTATTATAGATTACATGTGATATTTATAGTAAAGTATAAATATATTACAAATTATACTAAATTAATAATATAGCAAATTATGTACATTGATGTTTCATTGTTGTTTTATGGTAGATGGTTGCTTTTATTCATCCTCAAAATTGGGGTTCTGTGGTATCAAGCTGGCATTATTTTTACAGTCAAATATTGAGCAATCAACCAGAGGATTTCTGGAAATTTCATGTGGAAATTAAGCACTAAAAAATAACTATATAGACCTATCTAGCTTCAGGTTATTTTAAGCATAAGGACTGACCTCTGTGAAAACTATACATGTTCATACAAGTGGTTTTAATATACGCTTTGATGAAAAAAGACCAAACAATATTTTTTAAATATGTTTTTACTGATTTTAGAGAAAGAAGAAGGGAGAGGGAGAGAGAGAGAAACATCAATAGAAGACTGCTTCCTGCATGCCCCTTATTGGGAATTGAACCAGCAACCTCTCAGTGCTTGGAATGACAACCAACTGAGCCACACTGCCCAGGGCAAGACCAAACATAATTTTTAGTGAAAAACCACTATAACATCATTTGGGAATTTTTAAATTTAAATCGGCCATAACTCTGGAACACTAACAATTTCATTTTTCAAGTTATTTTCTGTGTATATTTTTGCATTATTATAAAGAGCAGATGTCATTTTGTATTTTCCTATTTTCATTAGCATGTCAAAAACATTGACTATGCCTCTATGATCTTCATAATCAATATTTTATTGGCTGCATTATATACAGTTCAACTGTTGATTTATCATCATTCATTAACACAATACCCTGATCATGAACTTTTAGGCTGTTTGGTTTTTGTTATTAGAGGTAACTATGTAATAAACACATTAATGCATACATCATTTGACTTTAGTTATATTCTTAGAATAGTTACCGGTAAAGTTATTGGATCAAAGGATAGAAAGGAGTTTATATGTTTTTACTTTAATACAAAATTCTATAAATAGATATTTACCTTTTTATCTTTAAATCACAGCCAGAGTGTGTCCTTTTGCTGGAATCTTAGAAAATGGAGCTGTACGCTATACAACTTTTGAATATCCCAACACAATCAGTTTTTCTTGTAACACCGGGTAAGGACTTCTGAGTGACTGAATAGCTAATGGATGAAGCACACTTCTATGCCCTTGAGTTAAACATCAAGACTGGTCCATAATTCATTTCCATCCTTGGGCTTGCTGAATACAAATACACAATGGTGTTGAGGGTGGGTAAGGGGTGGAGAATATGATCATTACTGAAATATATCCAATTTTTTGGTGCTTCTGATTAGTTACTTATCTGAGGAGGTATATTGAAATTATTGAAACTGGATGGTAATTCCTTATGATTTCTGGGCCAAATCTTAGCACGAGGATTAAAATATTTTAGGAATTGGATTTGAGCTTTACTTATGAGGCTAACTTGATTGACTGATCTGGTAGTCTCTAGAGAGAATTCTGAGGCAAAGGGTAGGAGGAGGAGGATGTGGGACATAGTTCTCTTCATTCTCAGAGCACCACAACATCCCCAGGTAGAAAGCACTGTGGTTGGTAACATAGCTCATCTGCCTTCTGAGCAAAGACACCAGTGGTGACATTGGCAATAGCATGTGGCTGCAATGCAGTTGGGCAAACCTTTACTGAGGAAAGGGACTGGAGATGAAGAAACACTGTGTGTGAAAGAGAAATGCAGTCCTTTCTTCTGAAACCCAAGTTACTGGTGGGTCTGATGACAAACGACATTGAAAAAATTGGCTTCCAGGACAGAAGGTTACATTTTCAATGGAAATAGACTGCATTGGCATTTTGATTGTTTAATTTCTTTTTAATTTTTAAATTAGAGTTGGCATACAATATTATAATAGTTTCAGGTGTACAACATAGTGATTAGACATTTATGTAATGTACACAGTGATCACCCTATTAGACGGCATAGTTTTTACACATCCCTGTCAGTATGCTCTGAGAAAATGAATAGTAGAGATTACTCAGTTTGATTCATGTTGTGGTCCTGAAAAATAAATTTTATTTTTTTTTTGCTTCATATAAGAATCAGTTAGTTTATAAAGCTGGCTGAAGATGAGGGATTTGGGGGTTTGGCTTCTACACCCACCAGCTCTGGAACCTTCCCATTCTTCACCTGCAGCATGAGGCTGGAGACTTGAGCCTTAGATGTGTGTTAAGCTCTTCAGGAAAGCCACATTGTGGGAATGAAGTCAACAGCGTTCACCTAAAGCAATGCACAAGGGAGAAGACATTTGAGAAGCTCTCGATGGGTTCTTTTCCAGTTTGATGGATTACATTTTTCCTTTTGCAGGTTTTTTCTGAATGGAACTAAATCTGCTCAATGTACTGAGGAGGGACTATGGAGTCCGAACCTCCCTGTGTGTTCCCGTGAGTCTGTGGGTCCCAGTTATGGGGAAGGTGACCAGCTGGTTTGCTTGGGACTTTTCTGGTTTCAGCACCATAAGCCTCATGCCCTGAAAACCCTTCAGTCTCAGCTCCATGAGATGGTTGGTTGCCCTTATGGGGACTGTCCATCCTGATTAGTGTCTTACTCTGGAGGAGGAAACAGCCACTTTGGAAAGGCAGAGGGAAGCATTCTACTCACGAACACATTTTCTATCCTCTACCCAAGGGCGCCAGTGATCTCTGGGTTTATCCATGCCAACACTCCCACAGTGTTTTGGTGGAGGCTTGGTATGTGTGGCATTGGTCTATCAGGGACTGCCACCGTTTGACTAGAAGAACTTCTGTATCAAACACCTTCTTCTCACTCTGGAACTTCATTCATTCACTCGTTCAGCACACCTATTGAGGACCTAATATGTGCTACATCTTGTTTTCAGCACTGAGGCTACAAAGCTAGGGGAGACTTAGCTCTGCCCTCAGCAAGTAAGTCTAGTGATGAGGGAGACGAGAAGTCACCTTCACAGTAAGCTGAGAGCTCACCAAAAGGCCTTGTATCCTAAAAGCTGGCTGAGTTTCCTCCAAAAGTCACCAAAGATTTATTTGTTTAGGGGACACCCAACTCTGGGCTCCACTGTTAGAGGGAGGGACATTCCCTAACTTGTGATTTATGGAAGTCCAATCTTTGACCAAGAGGCCCAGGCCTTACAACAATAGTTATGAATTTTTGACATTTCATTGAGGTGTGTCCTAGCAAAAGAAGTGAAAGAGTAAAGCAACTTCAATGAACCATAATTTGAGAAACACTGAACTACACAAAAACATTTTTAAGGCTAAATTAAGTAGGTTTTTACTAAGCCAGAGCATCACTATGGTTCTTATAGTTTCCCTTTTTAAGCAGATTTATGTCTATTTCATAAAGTCATTTTTGTTTTGTTTTTAGTTACAAGCAGATAGACTACTTTAGCTTCAATCTAACCTGGACAAGTGCTTCTCTTACTTTAATGGACATAGGAATCACCCAGGCATCTCGTTAAAATGCAGGTTCTGTGCTTACCTGACAGGGGAGATACTATGATCATGCAGGTGGTTTTCCCAGGGAGAGGTGTATCCATTGCACTCCAGAGGTGCTGACCCCTGGGGTTTCCCCAAGCGTGGGAAACTCGACTGCATCATTTGTGGTAATGGGGCCTGCATTCATGCTCTCCCTTGCAAAAAAAAAAAAAAAAAAAAAAATTGCAGGTTTTGATCCATAGGTCCCTCTGTAGGGCCTGAGCTTCTGCATTTCCAACAAGCTCCCAGGCAATGCTCATGCTGCTGGTCCATGGATCACAAGCTGAGACTCTTGATAATTCAAGTTCAATCACAGTTGCTCTGCACTAACTTCCATTATGTTAGTACTAGAGGCCCAGTGCATGAAAATGTGTGCACTTGGTGGCGGGAGGCAGGGAGGTCCCTCAGTCCAGCCTGTGCCCTCTCGCAGTCCAGGACTCCTCAGGGTATGTCCACATGCCGGCTTAGGCCTGCTCCCCAGGGGATCGGGCCTAAGCTGTTAGTTGGACATCTTAGCGCTGCCACAGAGGTGGGAGAAGCTCCCACCACTGCCACTACATTGGCCAACCATGAGCTGGCTTTTGGCTGAGCAGCGCTCCCTCTGTGGGAGCGCACTGACCACCAGGGGACAGCTCCTGCATTGAGCATCTGTCCCCTGGTGGTCAGTGCGCATCATAGTCACTGGTCATTTCTGGTCATTCCACCATTAGGGTCAATTTGCATATTACCCTTTTATTATATAGGATAACTTTCCCTGAACTTGCTCAAACTTCACATTAGGCCAGGAGGACAACCTGTACCATTTCTCTGTGGGAAGCTCCTTGAATAAGCTCCAGCAACAAAAGCAGGAGGTATTTGACAGGAACAACAAACCTGAACTAGCAGTGAAATGTGGATGTCACAGGTGACTTTGCCCCAAGATGCTGTCATCAGCGATGATTACATGGTCTCTCAGCAACATTGTCCACCTATGTTGACTTCCAGAAACATCTTCCAAAAGAGCATGGGGATCAAAGACTTATGGAAGCCTATGCATAGGTTATTATAACAGGCAAATAAGTGGTGGCAACACTTAAATTTACTGCAATTTTTAGTTGTTTTTTTTGGACTGGTTCAAGACATCTGCTTTTCACATCAAATTTTCTTATTTGGCTTCTACAATTGACCATTTTGACCCTGGGATCTGATTAAATTTTGCATTTTCTCATGTTGATCTTCGAATTTGTCCTTTTCTGGAAAGAGTCTACTTAAAAGACTCAATGACATTCATGAAAATGACAGTTCTTTCTTTTTGCAGCTGTAACCTGCCCTCCACCACCCACACCTAAATTTGCGGTACTTAGTGCTTATGAGCCATTGGCCGGAAACAGATCTGTCTATGGGAAGCAGGCGGTCTTTAAATGCCTGCCCAACTACGCCATGTTTGGAAATGACACCGCTACCTGCACAGCACATGGAAACTGGACTGAGTTACCAGAATGCAGGGGTAAGGGCAAAGAGAAGAGAAAACGATTAGGATAATGCAATTCCCGTTTTTGAAAACTACTGAACATTCTGCTATGGGTGTTTCAATGACCTTGTTTGGCATTGGTGGTAAGTGGCGAGCATAGCTGCCTTCCAGATGACCGTGTTCAACAAATGCTTGTTGGCCTCTACCATGTACCAGGTGGGGTGCTAGGTGTCCGGGACACCAGATGCATGAGACCTGGCTTCTGACCTCAGGGGAAGTCTATATAATGCGATGAACTCTCCGGAGCTGCCTGGGAAAGCTTTCCAAGGGAGGGGCTTGGAGGATGAGTGGATAATGAGGGGGAGGTATGCTACACAGAGCACAGGATGTGGAAAGTCTGGAAGGCGTGAAAGATCAGGGTGTGTGCACAGATAGCTGGATATTGTGGTGAGGCTGGTGCAGAGAAGCCTGGGTTAAACTGGGGTGTCTCAGGAGATGAAGGGAAAGAAAACAATCTGGGTTGCAGTCATATTGTTACCTGCTTTTACCTACATGTAAGAATCACAAAATATGTGATTTTAAGGACTTATTCAGACTCTTCCTCCTTGAATTTGACCTAGCGTCACCCTCTTTACATTTGTCAGTTTTATAACCAGTAGACAAATAGGAGTGATCATGCTCACGAGGAGTTATACTGAGGACTGTTAACTTTTCCTGTAGTGGATATTTTAGATATCTATTGAATGATTCAAAACTTAAGTGCTTTTTAGCAGGGGGAAACTATTCGTAATAATACCTAGAACCTTTTGGGGGCCTTAACTCTAGGCAAGGCACTGGTCTCTTGCTTTGTATATGTCATCTCAATGAATTCTACCAAGTCCTAAGCAATTGGTACTTAAAAAAATATTTTTCCCAATCCTTTACCTAGATGTAGCAACTGTCAACATGTTGTGACATTCTCATTCTCTGCCCCCTCCAGACACTTCTTTCCCTGAACCATCTGAAAATAAGTTGTACACATAATGACACTTACCCATAATACTTCTGCATGAATGTCCTAGGAACAAGGACATTCTCCTATATTATCACTGTACCCAAGACACTTAACATGTTTTGAAGTATTAACAACAAGCATTTAAAAAAATGTAAGAATACTAGAGGCCCGGTGCACCAGTAGGGTCCCTTGGCCTGGCTTGCGGGGATCAGGCCAAAACCAGCTCTCTGACATCCCCCAAGGAGTCCCAGATTGCGAGAGGGCGGTTCTCAGGTGATGCACCCCAGAATCGGGCTCCCTCCTCTCTGGTTACAGGTGCCCAGTCACTGCAGCTCGTAGCCCCTGTGTTGAGCATCTGCTCCCTGGTGATCATTGTTAAGGGGGGGTGTGGCCGATCTTTTCTTGGTAAAGGATCTTTTCCCTCTGGAATTAGTGAGCTACCTGTGGGTCATACTTGACAACTGTGTGGATATGCATTCTCTAGGTGTCATTTTTGCATCCACTGATGATCCAATTATGACATTGGTAGTTGCAAAATGGTGACTTTCTAATTCTATCTTTCCTTCTATATTGATTGGCTGTTATTCTTCTACAGAGAAGAGCTTTTTTTCTTCCATGGAATGTTAATTTTAACATTATTATAGACTCAGATTCTTTCTCATTTAATGTGTGGAAGAACCAACATTGAGGCAAGCAGTCCAACTTTGAAGTCTGTCCTTTTAAACTACCTCGTTAATCTACCTCCCAAGAGCTCGGTGCTCCTAGCTCCACCCTTGCTTTCTCGTATTCTGGTGACTTGGGGTATGGGTTTGGGGCTCTGCTGTTGGGGCCTTAAGAAGGCCTGGAAGCAGCACCATTTTTCTCCTTCATATTTTGTGCTGCCTTCTTGTATAGTCTGAAGACAATCATGAGAATTAGATTTAACATTTAAACTCCAACTAATGGTGTGCTAATGTGCATGGAGGGGGTCTTTGTGTTTTAATTTCATGGTTTATTGATGAAAAGAAACAGACTTATTTTTTTCTTCTTTCGAACTCACCATCTTAGACTGCGCAGAGATGAAATTTAAAACAAATAATGCCTTATGATTATGTGAAAGCCCAAAGAACTTGGTAACTCATTTATATACTTTCAAAGTGGTTTTGTTTCTTTTAAAAAATATCCAGGTTCCTGTGAGTATAAGATAAGGGGGACAGAATTAAGCACCGAGGTACCTGGAAATTTCATTCCAGTCAGAGGAACACCCAGTGATCAATGGTATAAGGGAGATTAGAATGTAACTGCATATTCCATGACTACTGGACAACATTGCTACTTATATGAATATGTCTTATTAAATGAACTTTTTAGATGTAAAATGCCCATTCCCAATAAGACCAGACAATGGATTTGTGAACTATCCTGCAAAAGAAGCACTTGGTTACAAGGATAAAGCCACATATGGTTGCCATGACACCTATGTTTTGGATGGCCCAGAAGAAGTAGAATGCAACAAATTTGGAAACTGGTCTGCACAACCAAGTTGCAAAGGTATGAAACATGGGTGGGTCTTAAAACTATCTCTGAATCTATCCAGTGGATCACCCTTACTTGCCCCTTTCTTGTTCCAGTCATTTTCTACTTAGAGACTTGCTTCACAGCTATTGGTGTGTGAAAGACTTTAAGACTCATAGGTGCATGGGGCCGCTTCATGCTTAGCAAGCTCATTTGAAATTAAAGTGTATGAAATAATCAGATCTTTAATGGCTTTGATAGTATGGTGTAAGAGTGTGTGGGCTTCCTATAATGCTCTTAAGTCTTTGCCTATGAACATCCGTTTCTGCTTGGTTCTGGTTGAGATTCTTCTCCCTGTTGCAAAAGCCAACCACATAGTTGAGCTACTTCAAGGAAATGGGGGCTTATAAGTAGGAAACAGGTAATTAGATGGACATTGAAGAACAGGAAATGAAACACAACCATTCCTCCTGAGAACTGGAGCTGAAATTCAGGAACAATTGCCACTTTTTTTTTTTTTTTTCATATCTCAATGGCTTTCTCTCATCTCCATGTTTCTCTGCTTACTCACTTTGAACTTGCCTGGACTCTACATCAGGACCTCTCAACTACAGGACTCATCACTAATGCATCTTTTTCCTGGGACACTCATTTGAGTTAGGTGTCTATCCTTGATATGGTCAGTGTTATGCTTAAGCAAAGAACCACAACCTAGCACTATGTATCTGCTCAGGTTGCTGAATAGTGTAAGCAAAAAAGGGAGTTAGGCAGGGCAGGCAAAAAACAGATTGCTAGTGTCTTAGGTTTTGGTACTTTAGAAGCAGGTACCTGAAACAGGGATTCGAACGAGTTGATTTATTGAGTGTCAGGAGAAAGAGAGTGAGGCAGGTAGGACAGAGTAGGAGCATGGTTCTTACACTTCCCTGGACATCAGAATCCTGAGAGTATCTGACTCTAGGAGCTGAGAATTTGCATTTCTACCAGGTTCCCAGGTGTTGTGGATCCTGCTGGTCCAATTAAGTCTTGAACAAGTATGAAGTCTCAGCTAGAGTCAGGCTTCAGTGTCATCTCCTTGGGAGCTCTGGACCATGAATTCTACCAGAGTTGATCCCACCAAGAGGCAGGAGGACCTGCTTTTTGTATCTCCTTGTCGGTTAGTCATTGGCTATAGGCTGTTCCTTCTCTGACCCTGGGGTTGGGGACTGATGCGCATTGCCTCCTGGGAAAGGTGGCGTCCTTAAGGCTGAAGGCAACTTTTCAGAGAAAGGAGCATTTGTGAGCTGTTATCAGCCAACCCTCACAGTGGCTGATGGATGGGTGCATCCGCTCAACAAATGGGTTCTAAGTGGGCCAGTGTGATCTTACACGCAATGGCAGTATCTGGAGAAGTCCCTGTTCACCAAAGCCTAGAATCTGCTGCTTTTGCTCTGACCTTCTTGTGTGGCTACTGCAGGGGAAGAAAAGGCCATCTTAGAACCCATGACTAATGGTTCTATTGGTAAAGAACTGCTATTAGGAATGATATTGATGTTATTCAGTGTATACAGTCTTAGACTCTTCTTGTCTTGAGCAATTCATTTCAGATGTACTCATCTACAGGCTCAAATGCTACATCCCTTTAAGAAAGACTAATAGAACTCCTAAGGCTTAACTCCAAATATTGTCTCTTTCAGCGTCTTGTAAAGTATCTGTTAAAAAAGCTACTGTGATATTCGAAGGAGAGAGAGTAAAGATCCAAGAAAAATTTAAGAATGGGATGCTGCATGGCCAAAAAGTTTCTTTCTTCTGCAAAAATAAGGAAAAGAAGTGCAGTTACACAGAGGATGCTCAGTGCATCGATGGCACCTTTGAAGTCCCCAGTTGCTTCAAGGGTAAGTCAAACACTGGAACTTTTAGCCAGGACTTCCACTGGCCCCTCACCACAGTTACCACTTTTATGACACAATGACCATAAGAAGCCATGTCACTATGGTCACTGAACTTTTAAAAAGAGATGGGGACAGGAGGAGGAGTGAGATGAAAGATGCATTCGGTTTCTTTACTTGAATAAACACTTATCTTTTCGATTCTTTTCCTTAATACTCAGGGTTGTGGCTTTATTTGATGAATATTGAGGTGAATTATACCCTTTATTATTTATTAAAAATTCCAAATTAAGCTTGAATAGCTAATGATGATGATGATGATGATAATGATAATGTAATGTTTGCCACCTCTTGCTCCCAAATTATAAAGAACTCAACCCAAATTACAAAGTGACTTATGGCAATGGTCATTGGTTTATAGATCTTATTACATCCCCCCACCCCCTTCCTTCAGTAATTCCTAGAGTCTAAAAAGGATCCATGGGAGCATAGTAGTCATCAGGGCAAACTATTTTAAGGAAGACAATTATGTCTGTGTGAGATAAAAACGTGTACAATGGCTAGCATTTAGAGCTGCCAACCTTGTAAGATTTCAGGCTCAGGGTTTAAATATCTTTGTTGTATGAAGGAAGGGCCCGCAGAGGCTGAAGTTGTTGTTGGCTCTAGTCGAGAAATGGCCCAAGATGGTGGACAGCCCTGTACCAGCAGGCTGCAGAGAACAGAGATGGGACCAGGTGTAAGGAAGAGGAGAGAGGTCTGAGAAGTGGCCAGTTAGAGAGACAGAGGGGATGATAACTAGTAGAAAAATATCCACCTCATAGGTTTGGTGATTATGCATGACGTTGAAAATGAAGTGCTCAACCAATCACAGTTATTATAATTACAAAGAGCTAGAAATGCACTGAATAATTTGTTGTGTGTGTGTGTTTTCTAAAACAAACAAACAAACAAACAAAAACATATGTTTTGTATTGATTTTAGAGAGAGGAAGGGAGAGAGAAAAACATCAATTGGCTGCCTCCCGCATGCCTCCTACTGGGGATTGAGCCCATAACCCAGATATGTGCTCTGACCAGAAATGGTCAGACCTCTTTGGTGCTTGTGACAACGCCCAACCAACTGAGCCACACGGGCCAGGGCAAATCATTACTCTTCAAAATACAGCAGAGCTCTGGTCAGATGTGAGATACCCAAACTGACAAAGTACCATAAGCCTGGTTCAAATCAGTAAAAATAAATAAATAAATAAATAAATAAAGGTTAGAAGAGGAAAATTAACAAACAGACAAACAAACAGAGCTTTGTTCAGATACTCCTTCAGGCCAGTCTCCCTTCCAGTCTTGAGATAGATGCTGCACGGTTAATGCATTGGAGAATGAATAAAGGGGTGATTCTTTTCCAAGTTTTAATCTTGACTTTAAGAGCGATAGAACCTTTTATTTTTCTCTCCTGGAAATGACCACCTTTTCATTTCCCTGATGCTTTCCCACATATCAGCTAAATGGTTTTGTTCATTTAATTCAATTTATTCTGCATGTTTATAAAATGTACTTGATTTGTCTTAGCCACTTAACAAATTTAAGAAATGGTTTAACCTGCCCTCCCTCCCCTCCTTCCCCCCAAACAGAACACAGTTCGTTCGCCTTCTGGAAAACAGATGCCTGGGATGTCAAGCCATGCTAAACTGGTCGTCCGATTCAAAATTCAATGTCATATCTGTGTTTGTCCAAGAAACCTAATGGAAGTGGAAAAAATAAAGTGACTGAATTTATGGCCTTAGCCATTGCAGCATTACTTCTCATGGGCTTAGTTATAGTTATATTATCTGCTTCAGAACCCTAATATTTGGGATATCATCATTTTATGGTTGTGAAATGCACAGTGTAAGCAATTATGTGAGTAACCCAGTCCCTTTCCCCTAAATCTATCCTCAAATGCTTTCACCTAAAACAACTACAATTCAGCATTTTTCATAGAATGGTCCACAGACCCCAACATCGGTATCACCTGGTACTTATTACAAATAAATAATGCTGTACCCCAGAATTTGTGAGGGTGGTCCAAAAATCTACATTGATGACATAGTCCCCATATGATTCTTTGTGTTCCCTAGTTTGAGAAACATGGCCATGAAGGAATAAGCATGGGCTATCAATTTAAAAGAACTGGATTTGAACCTTGGAATCTGCTTTACAAAATCCCTAGAAAAAGTTCTCCTCAGCCACTAAAATTTCGTGATCCAGCACGATGTTGCTCCTTCGTTCATGTTCAATTCCCCTGCCCTTTTCTCCTTCTGTAGTACATGGTGGCAAAACCTGCCCCCAGCTCTCACTGCCTTCCCTCTGCTTGTGCCAGAGCATCTGAATGTTGCTGGAAAAAAGAAAAACTCATAATCAGGCTAATAGGCCCCACTTTCAATTCATCAGCTCACATGTTACATAAGCACTCGGCTCTGCCCAGAAATCCTACCATATCTCTTTACACTGTTCATTCCTCTCCACTCCAAGGTGGCTATTTCTCTTCTCAATGCTCCTCAAGTTACCTTCTCTCTCCTCAATCTCAACTGATGGCCTTGCTTCTTATTTCACTGAGAAAATACCCTTTAAAAAAAATCTTGACCCTACCAAATCCATCATCTTATCAGTATCTGTACCAGGCACTCTGCTCTCCATATTGTTAGGATGGTTGAACCCTGAGGTCCCATATCTCTCCCATCAACCCTCTCTTCTGGATTTCCTCCCTTAGCATAAAATTTTCTTTTCTATTTTTTGTTTTAATCCTCACCCAAGGATATTTTTTCCATTAATTTTTAGAGAGACTAAAAGGGAATGAGGAGAAAGAGAGAGAAATATCAATGTGAGAGGGACACATTGATTGGTTACCTCCCACATGCAACCCAATGGGGAAAGAGGAGTGAACCTGCAATCCAGGTATGTGCCCTTGACCGGGAATTGAACCCACAACCCTTTGGTGCACAGGCCGACACTCTAACCACTGGGAAACACCTGCAGGAAACAAAGTTTTGTTTAATTTGTCACATAGTAATTAAAGAACCACTGTTTTCTTTAACTTGTCACATATTAATTTTAAAGGACCTCTTCCTCATCCCCCCTAACATCTCTAGGAATGCAAGGACAGCAGTAAAGATTTATAGCATCTCCCCCTGCCCCAGACATCATCGTGGGGTTTACTACAGAAAAGGAGAGAAAGTATTTTTCTATCATCCTCTCTTTTGTCGCAAAGTCTTTCATAATTTTGTGGTATCAACATCTATATATATAAAAGCCTAAGCGACCATTGTGATGGAATGATTGGAACTGGTTACTATGATGCACACTGACCACCAGAGGGCAGACGCTCAACTCAGGAGCTGCCCCCAGCCCGCAGACCCTGATCACCAATGGGGCCTGCTGGCCAACCTTCTGGTCCCTCCCCCTGACCAGCAGGCCCCGATCAACCAATCGGGGCCAGGCCCCCTGTGCTGGGACCAGGAACTGGGTGGGCGTAGGTGGCAGTAGATGTCACCTCTTTCCCAGGGAGGTCAAGGGCCAGCTCACTCCTAGGGGACAGCGGCCAACCTTCTGGGTCCCTCCTGCTGTCTCCCCCTGGCCAGCCCAGGCTCTGGGCTGGGACAGGGAGCCGGGGGGCGGGGGGTGATGACGGCGGACGTGGACAGCGAGGGAAGAAAGAGACGGGGAGGTAGGGAACCTGATTGGCTCTGATTGCTGGCCAGGCCTAGGGACCCCACCTGTGCACGAATTTTGTGCACGAGGTCTCTAGTTTATAAATATATATTTAAATTGCTCACTTCCTCTCAGCTCACTGGGAGGGAGCCAAGGGGGCTGGCCACAGGGAGAGCAGTGAAGGTAAGTAATGAAAATTTCTTTTGGCATCTGGTGGATGGTAACTAGGAGCCTCCCTAATACAGACCCCTGCTCCAGGCCTTTTGTTCAATCTCTGCAGGCTTTTCTGTAAAAGTCCACACTCGGCTTCCCTCTTCTGTCACAATTGCCATGACCTCCTCGGATCCACTGAGACATATTAATACAGAATGTTTGAAGTCCTGTAGCCCAGCTCACACCTGATGAATGAACAGGCTCAATGGGGATTTTTAAATTCAAGTGTTTATTACCTATGAACTTTATTAGGTATATAACCACTAGGGCATGGGATCAGTCAGAATGGATTGCGACCATGAACTGGAGGGTTGAGGGTCGAGGGGTCGGGGCTGGAGGCCCTGGATGTACCAGGCATTACCCTTGAGTTGTTAGATGTGGGAGAGCAGGGGAGGGGAGCCTTATGGGAAGAACTGGTAGCCTCATTGTGGTTGGCACTCAGAGTGCCTGGGCAACAGCTATCTACCAACTGGTGCGAAAGCTTTTCAATATTTTAACTCACGGAATGCCTGGCCACACCTGCTTTCAAGAAGGATTGGGGAAAACAAGACAAAACAAAATAACGAACCAAAGAGGGATCGGGGACAACATTGTTGAAAGAATACAAACATCATAAAAATAACCACACACACCAAAACCAAAATAAAACAAGCACACAGATTTTGTAACTTTATTGTTGTACCATCTTTTTAAGGTTTAATTTTTTAAAGCAGTTTTAGGTTTACAACAAAATTGAGAGGAAGGAAGATATACTCACTGTCCAAACACACCCATAACCCCCTCCCTCCATTACCAACATCACTTTTCAGAGTGATACTTTTTTTTTTTTTTTTTTTAACCAAAGATGAACCTACATTGACACATCATACTCACCCAAAGTCCATAGTTTACCTTAGGATTCTTTCTTGGTGTTGTATTTCCTATGGATTTGGACAGATACATGACACATATCCATCAGTATAGAGAATTTTCACTGCCCTAAAAACCCTCTGTGATCTGCCTACTCGCCCCTCCCCCACACTTGAAACCACTGGTCTTTTTACTGTCTCTGTAGTTTTGCCTTTTCCAGAATGTCATATCCTTGGGTCCAACGGCCTGCAGCCTCTTCAGATGGGCTTCTTTCACTTGGGAACATGCATTTAATTCCTCCCCGCCCCCCGCGTCTTTTCATGGCTGATAGCTCATTTCTTAGTGCAGAATAATATTTCCTTGTCTGGACGTACCGGTTTATTTATTACCCATGCACTTACTGGAAGACATCTTGGTTGCTTCCAAGTTTGGGCAATTAGGAATAAAGCTGCTATAAATATCCATGTGCAGGTTTTTTGTTTGAACATAAGTTTCCAACTCCTTTGGGTAAATGCTAAGGGCAATTGCGGGTCACATGGTAAGAGAAGGCTTGTTTGTTTATTGAGCTATAATTGACATACAGCATTGTGTTAGTTTCAGGTGTACGACAGAATGGTTTGAGGAGTGCACCCATTGTGAAATGATCTCCACAATAAGTCTAGTTAACATCTACCACCTCATATAGTTCCACTGTTGTTTTTTTTCTCGTAATGAGAACTTTTAAGATCCGTCTCTTAGCAACTTTTAAATATACAACAGTGTTAGCTGTTGTCACCATGCTGACGTTACATCCCCAGGAGTTATTTTATAACTGGAACTTGGTACCTTTTGACCACTTTCACCCAGTTCACCCAGACTACGTTTAGGTTTGTAAGAAACCACCAAGCTGTCTTCCAGAACGGTGGGACCATTTGCATTCCACCACACCGGCATCAGCATTGGTTGTCGGCATTGTGGTTTGGCCATTCTAATGTGGTGGTCTCTTGTTTTAATGTGCATTTTCCTGATGACCTATGATGCAGAGCCTCTTTTCATTGTTTAATTGCCTTCTGTATATTTTCTTTGGTGAGGTGTCTGTTGAGACCTTTGGCCCACTTTTAAGATCAGGTTGCTTATTTCCTCATTAAGTTTTAGGAGTCCTTCATATATGTTGAATAACAGTCCTTTATCATGTATTGTCCTTTGCAAGGATTTCCATCCAGTCCGTGGCGTGTCTTCTCATTCTCTTGATATTGTCATTTGCAATGCAAAGATCAGCTGACTATATTTATAGGAGTCTTTTTCTGGGTTCTCTGTTCTGTTCCGTTGATCTGCCTATTCGTTTGTCAGTACCACACCATCTCGATTACTGTTGCATGATGTCTGTTGTTTGGAAATACCAGGTGTTCAGAATGCTAAAAGCTCCCAAGCCCAGCACTCCTTTATTAAACCTCTCCACATCCTCCTCCCCTCACGCCCCCAGCCTCTTCCACAAAGAAGCTCCTGCAATACGGCAAGTCTGTTGAAGATAGCTTTGTGTACCAGTTTATTCATTGGAAGGCATGTCAGGCTGCTGGATAGACTTGGATCCCTGAAAAAAGTAATCAGAGTGGACTTTGGAGCTTAGGCCACAGTACTGATTCCCCTAATTTAATGATATTTTCACAGAAAAAAAAAACTGCTATTTTTGCAATCTGAAGAGGCAATTTGGGATTAGAGGAGCCAGCCCATTAGCAGAAGCTACCCATTTTCTGCCCCTCTATTTAGTGATTATGTGGCCCATTTAGTCCCATAAGTAAACTCTCTTTTCCAAAATGTTTTTTCTTAAAGCTTTTAGATCACCACGTTGCCTGTTATAAAAATTCAGCTATACCAACCCTCCCTAGCCACAGGCCTCAGTGATCTGCCCTGCTGGCTGATAGTCCAGGAAGCACTAACACGCTTCTCCCTCCCCTGCCCCGCCCTTCCTAGCCTCCCCTCCCGCCAACATTCCCCAACCCCAGGCAGTCCACCAAAGGGAGAGTGAAACTCCAACCACAGGTTGCTAGGTATCATCCCATATTTTAGCATGGCTGAATTTCCTCTTCCCATCTATGGATTGTTACTAGCAATTGCAGACCAGTAAACTCTGTTAGCTTCACGTGGTCAATGAAGTTGCCTCCAAGACCGATGACCAGCTTCTTCACTTGCATTTTGGCAGAAGGGGTTCTGAATGCAAAGGTGCTGTGTTTTACCTTGTCTCTTGCACTGTAACCTAGTTCTGCAAGAAGTTTACAGTACATAAAATAAATTCTCTTGTTTGTAAAACATTGGCCAGTCTTTCCATATACAGGGTCTCGTTTCTGGGCCCCCAAACACAATCATAACTATTCATCAGTGAAATTTCCCACCTAGTAGCCTGAAGATTATTCTCCCTAAATAAAAGACTAAAAAGATAAAAAGAAGAGAAAGAAAAGGAAACAGCTTGGGATGTGTGCATACGTGTGTGAGTATGTCTCTGTGGGTGAGAGTGTGTGTGGTTGGTGTGCATGTGTGTGAACATTTGTCCCTCTTGTGTGTATGTTGAGTGTGTGTGTGCTCTTTGCACATGTGAGAGTATATGTGCTTGCACGTGTGAATGTATGATGGATGAGTGTGTGTGTGTGTGTGTGTGTGTGTGTGTGAGATAACTAGTTCTTTGTGTGCTAGTGCTGCCTCCTAGTGGCATTTGTTACTTTTGAAAGTGCTCACAAAAAAGTTGGGAATGAAAAGAAGACAATATTGATTGAAGTTGCCTTGTGTCAAGCACTGGGTAAAATTTTCCATGTATCTCACCTTTGTTAATTCTACCGCTCCAATCCTGCCATAAGGAAGGTAAAGAAACTGAAACTTAGGGAAATGATGTAACTTGCTTTACCTGGTCACAAAGCTAATCAGTGACAGAACCAGATGTCCAACCTGAAGGTTGGACTCTGTCTTTTCTACCGTTCTTAGACTGCTAGTTAGGCTATGAATTTTCCCAGTGGCTTCCTGGAATTTTTACAGTTTAGGGAGTGGGGCTGAAACAGGTTGGTAGATATTTTTATAGGTGATGGATGCTATGAAGTTCTTTAGTACTTGGTTGCCAGTTTGTGTGGTCACTGGCTGGGGCAATTTGCATATTATTGAAGGGGAAGGAGGACAAATACCCAGTTCATCTCCAATAGCCTTGAGCATGAAGTGCCCAGGAAGGCAGAAGGTAAGGATGGTTTGGTGAATGGGACTTTGTTCTGGCACAGGGAAGTGATCAGAACCTTTGTGCTAAAGGTAGTGACTCTCTTTTTCCTTAGTGAAGAAAGGAATATATGCCTTGTAATTCTCAGTTCCTACTTTCTTTATACTACAGCTACTTGTGGTATAGGTCATACTTTTATGACCCATAAATAGGAGGTTCAGAATTACTTGCTATCCAATTTAAGGGATTTACTGGCTGCAGGATTATTCTGATATTTATCTCTAATGTGTTTATGTAATAATAATCATCATTCTTGATATTTACAAATTGCTTTCCATTTAGATTGCTAAGCATCACTTATGTATTTCATTCTAATGATACAAAGTATCTTAATAATGTAAATGGTGAATCACTGACTGAAATGTGATTCTTTAGAACATCAGCTTATGCATTAGTACAGTGTACAGAACCATTGCTAGTTTTGAAACAATAAATAAAAATGTGGAAGCTATACACATCATGTTAAATCCCAGAAAAATAGACAAAGGGCCAATGAGAAACTTTGCAGAAGAATAAAAGGAAAGGACTGACAGAGATATTAACATTTCAACTTTTCTAATAGTGGAAAATGAAAATTAAAAAAAGACACTTTTTATGTACATACAACTAGCACAGATTAGAAAAAAATCATTAATGTGAGACAGCCATTCTCAGGGACTCCCGAGGGAGATTACAAATTTGCAAAAACACTCTTGGAAAGCAATTTGACAGTACTGATCAAAAGCCTTTTTGTTGTTGTTTTTTCCCCACAGGAATATCTTTTCTGGAGATAGCTGAAACTACAACCAAGTTATATATATATACATATATATACATATATATATATATATATATATATATATATATATCTCCCAGCATTATATATAAGTGCCAAAAATTGCTAATATCCAAGCACAGGAGAATAATTAAGCAAATGATGTTGTATTCTAATGATGAAATAAGTAGACATTAAAATGGTTTAGATACTTTTTATTATTTTATATATTATAATTTTAATTATATATAAATACATGTGATTTGGGGTATGAGCAATGACCCAAAGTCATTAACATTTGTTCTTATGTCTTGTACTTACATTTTATGTCTCTTATTCACAATCCTTCACATTACTGGATAAAAGCACATTCAAGTTGTTGAAACCTTAACTCTACAATGTTTTGGAGAAGACAAATATAGTGAATTTCCTAATTTTGTGCCTAAGTCAGTGTTTTCCAAAATAGTGCAATTTTTGGAGAGAGTTGAGCAATTTTAGGAAGTAAAATCGACAGGACTTAAACCATCTTTAATGCATCTAGAGAATCACTGTCAATATTTGATTCATAGTCTTACAAGTTGGTTTCCTTTCTGTGTGTGTATGGCGAATATGTAAAATAGTTTATAAACTATTTTGCTACTCACTTTCTGTATTTATTAGCGTAGACTTATACTTTTGGTATTGATCGTTAGGATAATTAAGGTATCCAAAGAATGCCTTTAGGAAATCTGTGCATTGTATATGTGTACAATTTAAAGTTAAGAGAAGTGAGTTACTGTATCAGGTGTACATTTGACTTCATAAAACAGAAAACTCCAACAACAGTGGCTTAACCAAAACGGAGGTACCCTACAGGTCTCGGCCATAGTTGATATGATTTTATGGAGCAGGAGTTAAAAATATAGATGTCATCAAATTTAATCCTTGTAACAAAATGCAGGCCTAGTTCATTATGAATAATTATTATCTTTATAATTAGGAAAATGTCATATTTCCCATGTTTTAGGTAGGGAATAATTGAATTCACATTGTTCAGTATTATCTAGACTAATACTTAATTTTAAGTTTACCTTTTGAAAATACACAGATCCTTTTCTACAGGAGAAGGATAGCATAATTAATTTCCCACATAGGAAAGAAAAACAATTTATTTTTAGGGTCATGTTTACACTATCATCACGTATACTACCATTTGATTTTTAAAAATTGAAGTAAAATATTATTTGTTTATGAAACAAACCTTTTACTTTAATTTAAGTCATATGTAGCTGATAGGAAATAATATTCTCAATGACAATAATGTTTAAATTTTAATACCTTTTTAAAATCAAAGAAAAAATGACAGTCAGTATATATTTTCCATATATATTTTCATAACTGACTTTATAATTAAATTAGGTCAGATTTAGTCTCCTAGAAAGAAATTTGGGTTCAGAAAAGTTCGTCTTCTAGGCCTCTTGAATGGAAGCTATAAACTAGGAGTGATGGGTAGCCTTATTCTACCCCAGTTGCAGAGAAAAGCACAAAAGAGCAATCTGCACTTATTCTTTAAGTCAATAAACATTTATGGATTGTCTCTACATTCTAGATACTCTGCAATGCATTGGGTCTGGATGGTGAACCCAACATATATTGTTCCTGTCCTATGGAGTTTAAAAAGAAGATGGTTGATATTAATATTTTATTACAAATTTTTATAAATACAATGAAGAAAAAGAACAGGGGGTTTTGAAAGAGAATAAGGGTGGTCTGAGAATCAGTGAAGGCTTCTCTGAGGATGTGACAGTTCAATAAATATATTTTGAGCTGACACATTATTATCCTTCTAGACATAGAAGTCATATTAACTGGTTGCTGTAGATATCTGGCCATAAAATGTCTATGCAAAACTGTATTTTTCAGGCCACATATATTGCAACAGTTAAAAAAAGAGTATTTATCTGGCTTGAGGTCTCTGAATGGACTCTGATTCCAGCAATTTCCCCCCAAATACACCTGAAGGTGCACAGCGTGGGTCTCATGTGTGCTCTTTATTTCACTAAATTATTACACGGTGTGCATCATTAATGTTTCTCCAAGTGTTTGTAGCTGTGAGGACGTTACTCTTATTCTCATTTCTTGCCTTTGATGCTTGATGAAGTCATTCCAGCAGCTGCTACTTTTTATTAATGCCTGCCCCGAAGTTGTTGGAGCCCAGTGTTTAAGGTCAATGATGCCTGTACTGAGTGTGCTATCTTCAGAAATTATGGATACAAATGCTGCTTATGGCTTCTGCTCTCAATGTTTAAGTGGACATACAATGCACAGAGCAGGAGCTCTGAACCTAGGCTCCATGGGTGGACTTCAGATCTTCTGGGAACCCTTTGCTTTGTACACACATTTGGGGGTATGAGGGCCGTTGGTGATGGTAGGGTAAGGAAGGTAAGTTATAGCTTTTAATGATTTCAAAGGAAGTTCCTCACCTCAAAGGATTAGGCATCACTTATTATAACAAGTGGAGGAGAGCTGGAAGTCAAACCATGGTCCTCTCCGTGCTCTGTGTAGAATCACCCACCTTCCCTTCCATGTTTCTATACTGTCAGTGAACCAGATCTGCTTACCATCTCTTAGGATGAGTCATAGGACGGCCCTTGGTTCTCATGTAAGGAGACTCCAAGTGGACACCAACCACTCCTCTAAACATACAGGCTTGAATCCTAAGGTGACTGCAGCGCAGGCTCCAGCTAAATATGTAGGACATAACAATAAAAACCCTCCATGCGTATCTTAATATTTTTGTTTGTACAACTAGACGTGTATGTGTGTATATATAAGTACATATTAGTGAAAAAGGGACAATCTGCTAGTTCTTGAAAATGAAAAGGGAGATTTTCTCATGTTTTTACTTTTACCTATTAGAGAGAACATTTTAAGAAATTTACTTTCTTAATATATATATATTTTACTTTTTAACTTTGTCATATTTTTTTCTGCTGCAATTATTTCCTCTCTGATGAACTTGACTTTGCGGCATTTTTCCTCTTGATCCTCATTTTTCAACTTTTCTGCTCATGTTCATTTAGATATCATTTTTCAGATTCATTTCACGTTCTTCCGGCAATGTGGTTACATATTTTGAACCTCTTCACTGAATGGTCAAAGTCCTGCAATTGCATGTGTGTGATTCTCAGTACAAATGATCTAGATTACTAATTATTTGTTACCTATAAACATGTTCAACTATGCTTTTAAGAAACTAAACAGTCTTAAAAGCATTTCATACCTTTTCTTTCCCTTAGCCTTCATGATTTGTCATTGAAACAATGAAGAACTGTTAGTTTTTACTTCTAGTGGGATGGATTTGAAAAAGCCCCTTGAAAAGAATATGACTCTCCTCTGGAAGTTTGAAAGTAACTAGGTAAAAACGAACGAATCTTCTCTTTTCTTTATGGAAAATTGAAAAGATGCCTCAAGCTGTGCTTAAGTTTGATTTGGCACCACCCTGAGTGTATTGCATAGACACTAAAGAAGGAATCCTGTTGTGAAATTAGATGAAAAACAGTGGTGTTTTCACAATTTAAATGTTGTTTCTGCCTGTATATTTAAAAAACATAGTTCAGAGTTTTCCCAGCAATGTAACAGAAGACCACAGACCACCACAACATAGCAATGCGGACATGGAGACTGCCCTGGGGAGGTGGAGACCCCCGGGAGCGGCAAAAACACATTTTCCACTAGATCTTGTTATTCTACACAGAACTGGTAATCAAAAGCTTTTTTATTTTATTTCAGCATTTTCAGAATTTGGGGTCAGGTTTTTCAAACCTCAGTTCTGAATCCTACTCCCATCCCCCACAAATAACAAAACAAAACAAAACAAAACAAAACAAAACAAAAAGGTAATGCCCATCTGGGTAGTGAGAGACACGAGGCAGTAAGTTCTCCGTTTTTAGACTCATTTAACGCCTATCTCTGACCAAAGGCCACACCCTTCTGTGAACGTCCTCCAGTAATCCCATTTTCTTTGCCCTTTGGATGTTCTTCCTCCACAGCCCCCACAGTGTCCACAAGCTACACTTGTGATGCTGGGGGGACGCATTGTCCATGTATAGGTCTCGACCCGCTTTTAGGCTAGAAGCCACCAGGCTGGAACAGGAGCTGGAACCTGCGCGCCGGGGACCCGACCGTTGCCATGGCAACGGCGATGTGCCCCTTGGCAACGCCGGGACGTAGGAACGCGAGCGCGGAAGTCCCTGCCTTTGCACTGCTGGACGGTGGCTGTCGTAGGTCCCAGTGTCGCCATGGCAACGGCGCGCCGCCGGCCGCCGCTGAAGGGGTGGGAAAGGGGGCGGGGAATGCGAGCGCGGAAATCCCCGCCCCCGGCCTGCAGGGCGGCGGAGACTGTGGCGGCCCGCAAGGATTTGAAACCGTTTGGCGGCGGCGGCAGCGGCGGCGGCCCATCGGAAAGCTTGCATGTAGGGGCGCCAGGTTCTTGTTTTTCCCATTTTCCCTCCCCAGCCCCTGTCCCCTGGTTCTGGGGTGGAATTTTGCCTGGGGTGGCGGTCGCCCCGCCCGTGCGGGTTGGTGCGGGGCGGGGCGTTGCCCCGCAGGCCCCGGGCAGGTCCTCGAGGTCCTCGAGGCCCGAGTGGCGCGCGCTGCGTTCGGGGGTCTCACTTGCTGAGGGAGGCCCAGGCCGGGCACGGGATGGGAAAGTTCGGAGTCAAGTTTGACAAGCGGTCTCCACGACGAGGTCCAGGAGCCGGACGGGATGGCTTGCGGCTCAGGAGAGGAAATCCGTGTGAGGGACCCGCGGGGGGAGCGGCCTCGGCCTCGCGGGCCGCCCCGCGCGGGCCACCGCTGCCCTCTGTGGCCGGGAAGTGACTCACGGGCACGGCTCACTGCACTTGTCGCTTTCCTCCCCCGACAGGACCAGCGACCCGGACCCTGGGCGGAACCGGTGTGCTGGTTCCTTTGTGGGAACAGTTCGCATAACAGTCCCTGGGGAAGAGGGCCCTGTCCCAGCATCAGGTGCCGGGAGCTGCGGAGTGTTTCTGCGCTGATTTCTAGTTTTTAAGTGTTGAAGAGAAGAACTTAAGTAAATACGAACAGTTCTTATTCTGATCACTGTGCTGCCATATTTCTTATTTGTCCTGAAAATTTAAAGATGAATCCAAATGAAATAGAAAAGGCACATGAAAGGACAGGTGCCTTTTCCTAATGGTGCAGCGGAGTCTGGGCACAGGGTTCGGCCCAGCTGGCACTTTCTGTGGGACCCTGTCAGTGACTGAACCCTGCTGTGAGCCTCCGTTTTCCTCCTCCGTGAAATGGCCGCGAGCTAGTGCCTGTCTCCTCGGGCGATGGTTTGCAAAGCACACCACATGCTCCTGGCACCATCAGGGAACCCTCAGCCGAGGCTCTGGTAACTGTCCGCACTCCCAGATGTGTAAGCCAGGTAAACACGCACCTGGAAAACTTGGATGCACCGAAATACACATTTCAGGTTTTCTTTAATGACCCACGCTATAGTTGAAATATGGTTTGATTGAATAAAATGGATTACATGCCATTTGCAGGAATATGTTTTTATTGTGTTTGGCAAGGGGCAGGATAGACTGAGGTGTATGTGCTCTTCGCTTAGCAGTTGTGTCTACTTTTCCCCCCAAGGGCTTTCAGTGTTTGTGACTTGCTCAAGCTTTGCTGACTCTTGTGGCAGCTAAGCACCTTGAGAAGGTCTTAGCCCCTTTTGTAGCTGTCCACATACAATCAGGTTTAAATAAAAGACAATACTAGTGAGTTAAATGTAAAACATGATCCAAATATAGATTATAGCTATGAACAGGAGTCACTCAATTGACTTGTTTGCTTTTGAAGTAATTTATGTGACTGGTAGGCACACTTTAAGCCTAAATCAATGATATAGCTTTAATTATTTTTTTAAATTCTAATAATTTAAATCTGCAATTTGAATAAATTTAAAACGGTTTGATTAACTGGAACTAAGTAGATATAATTTATTTATAAGATGTAATTTGTGTGGCAAGAATTCCTTGAAGGTTTGAAATTGTAAATTAATTTTTTTGATTTTGCTCTTTGCCTTTCATTATTTTGTTGGGGAATAAAAAAGGAGTCTGGGCTGGTGTGGCTCAGTGGTTGAGCATTAATCTATGAACCAGAAGGTCAAGGTTAGATTCCTGGTCAGGGCACATGCCCAGGTTGTGAGCTCCATCCCTGGTGTGGGGCGTGCAGGAGGCAGCTGATCAGTGATTCTCTCTCATCATTAATGTTTCTGTCTTTCCCTTCCTCTTCCTTCCTCTCTGAAATCAATAATATATATATATATTAAAAAGGGATGAGATGCAGATTTTTACCTTTTAACAAATATTACATTGACTCTTTACTCTGGTTTTTAAAAAATGTGTACCCAGTATTGTATGTTATTATAGCAATTCTGATTGACTTTCTAATTTTCAATATTTTATTACTAGTTGGCGATAGTGCTGACTTATAGGTAAGTGGCCAAGTGGTCAGATATAATGAATCTGACAAGGATTTCAGAATTTTAATCTGAGCTTTGGGCTTAATTTCATGGCTTTAGGTGAGTCTTTTAGCTTTGAATTTTAGTTTCCTTTAACGTTAAATATGCGATAAAGGTGTTGTTGGCATTAAAAAGACAAGTTCATGCTTCTGTTCTCTAAGAGGTAAGTTGAGAGGTGGAGGGAATAGCATTTTGTGGTGTAACCATTTGACAATTACTTTTTCCATGAAGCAGGAGTTTAGATTTTTTAAATTGAGAGTGAGCGCTTTATTTAAGGGGCTTTAAGATGTCTGGTAAAAGCTGCTTTGTGGAGTAGGAGATAGTAAAAGACTCCTGTGGATTGAGGTAGGATTAGAAGCCATCTGACTACAAGGCAGTGCCATCCTTCTCCCACAAGCCCTCAGTTAGGGAATGAAGGAGGGTGACAAGGGATCGTAGTCTTGCTGAGTTTAGTAAAAAGAAGATCGAGTGGAGTAAGGAGACAGTTTAAGAGAATAAGAGGCTGTGCTGAGATAGAAGGGTCAGGGAGGTGATGGTGATGAGAATGGAGAGTAAGGTGTAGTTTCCTAAGGGGACTTTCGGGTTGTGGTTGAAGAGCAGTATGCATCTCAGAAACTGTTTTCCTTCCTGGGCAAGGTTGGGGGAGAGAGTTTAAGACTCCAGAGAGCAAATGCATGTACTTGGTAGAGGACTGGAAACCTTGGTTCATGTCTAGACGGAGGGAAGCCAGGCCAGCCAGTGAAAGCTTCCTCACGGAGACGGTAGCGAGAACTTTCTATGAAGAGGCTGTTGATAATGAGATGAGGATACCTTGGTCAATAGTAGAAGCTGCTTTAGCAGTGGGAGGGCCATCTGTGGAGTAAGAATACCTGAGGCAGAACAGAGCTTTATTCTAAATGTGTAATTTGTAAGTTGAATCAATGAAACTTGGAGACCTTACATAATGTAGGGGTAGTCCACATCCCTGTCAAGACATTTCATTACATAAAGGAACATATTGAGTGTGGATATATTTTTAACTTAAGGAACCTTGTCAAAATCTACATTTCTGATTTTTGGGATTTACTCCTTTATTGTCAATGTTTTCTTGCTAATTAGGAAGAAATACAAGGACCAATATTTTAAATTTTTTGAGGGGAGTTATAAAATTTAAATGTACATAGATAAAATCACTTTTTTGAGTTTTTACACTTGCATAAAGTAGGGTCTTGCAGCCTCCTCCACAGGCAGTATGCTGGCCAATTCCAACACCTAAATACTTGCCCTGTGCCGCCTCTTCGTATCCAGGTCTTCCCCACTGCTAAGCCCTGTGGACCACTGATCTGTTTTCTATGCTTAAAATTTTTGTCTTTTCTAGAATGTCATGCAGATGGGTTAAAACATAAGTAGCCTTTTAGGAATGGCTTCTTTCACTCAGCATAATATGTTCAAAGTTTTTTTTTTTTTTATGTTGTCATGTGTATCAGCAGCTCATTTTTTTCTGTTGCTGAGTACAGTTTCATTTTGTGTTTTTGCCATAATTTGTTTATCCATTCCCCAGGTGAGGGACCTTTGGGTTGTTCCTAGTGTTTGCTGATTATAGAAGGAAAAAGCTGGTATAAACATTACATTCAGGTTTCTGTGTAAATACAGATTTTGTTTCACTTGGGTAAATACCGAAGAGTGGGGTTTCTGAGACATGGTAAATGTATGCTTAACTGTGTAAGCAGCTGCTAACCTGTTTTCCAGAGTGGTTGCACCATTTTGCATTCCTACTAGCAGTGCATGAGAGTTCCTGTTCAGTGTTCTTACCAGCACGTGCTATTGTTCGCATTTGTTATTTTAGCTGTCCTACGAGTGCATTGGTATCTCATTATGGTTTTAATTTGCATTTCCCTAGTAACTAAAAATGTTGAGCATCTTTTTTTTTTAAATAAATCTTTATTGTTCAGATTACAGGTGTTCCTCTTTTTGTTTTCCCCCTATAGCTCCCCTCCATCTGATTTCCCCACCCCACCCTACCCCATGCCCACACCCCCTGCCACTGTCTTCATCCATAGGAGTAAGATTTTTGTCCAATCTCTTCCCGCACCATCACACTCCTTTTCTCCCAAGAATTGTCAGTCCACTCCCTTTCTATGCCCCTGATTCTATTATATTCACCAGTCCATTCTGTTCTTCAGATTTTTTATTTACTTGATTTTTAGATTCACTTGTTGGTAGGTATGTATTTGATGTCATTTTGTTGTTCATAATTTTTATCTTTACCTTTTTCTTCTTCTTCTTCCTCTTCTTAAAGAATACCCTTCAGCATTTCATGTAATCCTGGTTTGCTGGCGATGAACTCCTTTAGCTTTTTCTTGTCTGTGAAGCTCTTTATCTGACCTTCCACTCTGAATGATAGCTTTGCTGGGTAGAGTAATCTTGGTTGTAGGTTCTTGCTGTTCATCACTTTGAATATTTCTTGCCACTCCCTTCTGGCCTGCATAGTTTCTGCTGAGAAATCAGCTGACAGTCGTATGGGTACTCCCTTGTAGGTAACTAACCATTTTTCTCTTGCTGCTTTCAAGATTCTCTCTTTGTCTTTTGCTCTTGGCATTTTAATTATGATGTGTCTTGGTGTGGTCCTCTTTGGATGCCTCTTGTTTGGGGTTTTGTGCACTTCCTGGACTTGTAAGTCTATTTCTTTCACCAGGTAGGGAAAGTTTTCTGTCATTATTTCTTCTAATAGGTTTTCAGTATTTTGCTCTCTCTCTTCTTCTGGCACCCCAAAAATTCAGATGTTGGTACGCTTAAAGTTGTCCCAGAGGCTCCTTACGCTATCTTCATATTTTTGGATTCTTCTTTCTTTTTGTTTTTCTGGTTGGGTGTTTTTTGTTTCCTCATATTTCAGATCTTTGGTTTGATTCTTGGGGTACGTTGATCTACAGTTGAGTTTCTGTATATTCTTTATTTTAGACAGTGTATGCTTCATTTCTGACTGGTCCTTTCCATTTTTTTGGCATTCTCATTAAGGTCCTTGAAGGTCTCACTAAGCTCCTCAGAAGTGTCATCAAGTTTCTCGGCGGTTTTTAGAAGATTCTTGAGTAACCTTATAAATGTGGTTCTGAACTCTATGTCATCCAGTAGTTTGCTTTCCTCCGTTTCTTTCATTCGTGACATGTTTCTTTGTCTCCACATTTTGGCTGCTTCCCTGTGTTGATGGAGTGGCTTTGTGTGGTAGGTGACCTATAGGGGGCAGTAGCTCAGCCTCCCCAATCACCTGATGTGGACACTCTTGGTACACCCCTTTGTGTGCTGAGTGCAAAGTCTTGGTGTAGTTAAGCCTTAATTGCTGTTGGTACGCTGGGAGGAATTGACCTCCAGGCCAATTGGCTGTGAGGACTCGCTGTGTCTATAAGAACTGCTGTGCTAGAGACATGCTTATGGTGCAGGACTTGTTTCAGTGGGACTTTGGTGCTCGCTGAGTCTGCCTCTTGAATGTGTCACTTATAGATGTGAGGAGTTGAAATCTGGTTTCTCACATTGACCACTAGGTATACTGGCTTCTGGATCTCCAATGGGGTGCAGGTCAGCTATTGTCTGAGTGCACCCAGCAGGAGCTACAGTGAGAGCTACAGTTTTCTCCTCTTTGCTTGGGGTTTGGAGGTTTTGGAGCTGTCTGATCCGGGCTGCAAGTTTGTTAGGTTAAGCTGCGATAGGGCAGGCCTTTCTTATGCTAAAATTGCTGCTTGGAGCTTGGGTGGGTTTGTAGGTTGTGTGGGGCGGGGTCTCAGGGCGTCACTAGGCTAGGGCGTGGCAAACAGCAATGACTGCTAGTTAGCCGGCTCTGTGTCTCCGACTGCGTCCCGTGCCCCGGCGCAGTAAACAATTATTCTTGCGCGCAGCTCTGCAAGCAGGCCCCCCTCACTTTCCGACCCAGTGTTAGACAATCCAGCTTCTCCCCGTAGGAGTTTGGGTCCCCCGTGTCTCCCCAGAAACTGTATTTCAGATAATTGGGGGCTTGTCTCCCCTTTGGGTTGAAAAAAGCAATGCCTGCTGCCAGCCCAGATCACGCACCTCCGTACCTCAGCTTTTCAGCGCTTGTGCAGGTCTCAATGCTCTTTTCTCTTTCCTTCTAGTTGTAGAACTTCCACTCTGCCAGCTTTCCCATGGTTCTGGGTGATAGACGTTTTGTCTTTTAGTTGTAGTTTTGAAATTGTTGTGCGAGGCAGCAGTTTAGGTGTTTACCTACGCCACCATCTTGGATTCTCTTCTGCGCATCTTTTTATGTGCTTACTTGTCATCTGTATATCTTCTTTAGTGAAGAGAGTAGTTTTTTTGCTGATTATTTTTATTGGGTTGTTTGTTTTATAGTTTTGAGAGTTCTTTATATATTCTTAATATAAGTCCTTTGTGAGAAAATATAATTCACACATCTTTTCTTTGAGTCTGTGGCTTTTCTTTTCAGCCCTTTAACAGAGTCCTTTGCAGAGCAAAAGTTTTTTGTTTTGCTGAAGTCCAATCTATCCATTTTTTCTTATATGGGTAGTGCTTTTTATGTTGTATCTAAGAAATCTTTGCCTTTTTCAGGGTCATGAAAATTGTTTTCTGTATTTTCTTCCAAGAGTTTTATAGTTTTACATTTTACACTTAGGTCTGTGATTTATTTTGAGTTATTTTTTTATATACTATCAGGTGTAGGTTGAGGTTTGTATATATTTTTGCATATGGATGTACAGCATACTTTATTATAAAAACTATAATTTCTTCATGAATTTTACCTTTGTTCAAAGTCAGTTGTCCATATTTGTACTGGTCAATTTCTGGACTCTAGTCTGTTCCATGAATCCGTGTATCTATCCTTTTACCAATACTACACTGTCTTGACTACTGTACCTCTTAAAATTGGGTTATGTGAATCCTCCAACTTTGCTTTTCTTTTTCAGAATTCTAGTTTCTTTAATTTCTAAAATTAAGTTTTAGAATCAGCTTGTTATATATACAAAAGAATACTATTGGGATTTTGCTTGGAATTGCATGAAATCTATAGATCAATTTGGGGACAATTGGTATTTATAATGCTGGTGAGTTTTCTTTGACCTCTTTCATCAGTTTTGCAGTTTTCAGCTTACAGATCTTCAATATTTTCATTTTAAATCTTTTACAGACTGAATTATGGAAATGGAAAGTGAAGAAGAACAATGGGAGAAGCTGGATGCGGAATTTGATCACTTTGTGGTAGATATGAAGCCTTTCGTTCTAAAATTACCCCATAGGCCTGGTAAGATTATGTTTAAAAATTAGATTCTTAAGGTTAATTTTCTTATATTATTTCATCAAACCAATGAACCATCAAAATGGAAATAAAACTGAATTCTTTTAATACCAATTTTTATCTTAAGCTGATATGGGATTGTTTACTTTGAGCTGTTGAAGGATAAATGGGAATTTAGTGATAATGTCCTACTAAACCATGGAAAGGTTGTGATACCCCTTCTTATAGGTCATGAACTTAAAGCACAGGGATCTCTAAAGTTTGCTACAACTGTTTCTTCCTGCATCTTTTTTTCTCCCATCATGGGAATGTTTCCTCTTTCCGGAGCTCACAATCCACCTGCTCTCTGACCCTTTTGTTTATAAAAGTGGAAATAATTTATTGGTCTGGTATGCTTTGGATTGACTGAATAAAATAATGTGTGAATGAGTTTTTGTGTTATCTTGTCTCCAGTTTCTGGCCTGTTATCTTTATCTAAAGGCCCAGTGCACGAATTTGTGTACCAGTGGGGTCCCTTGGCTTGGCCTGCAGGATTGGGCCGAAATCAGCTCTTTGACATCCCCCAAAGGGTCCCAGATTGTGAGAGGGCTCAGGCCAGGCTGAGGGACCCCACTGGTGCATGATCAGGGCTGGGAAGGGATGTGGAAGGGCTCCAGGGTGTGTCCAGCCCATCTCGCTCAGTCCCGATCAGCTGGATCCCAGCAGCAAGCTAACCTACTGGTTGGAGCGTCTGCTCCCTGGTGGTCAGTGCATGTCATAGGGAGTGGTTGAGTGGCCTTAGCATATCATTAGCATATTATGCTTTGATTGGTTGAATGGCTGACCAGTCAACCAGACACATAGCATATTAGGCTTTTACTATATAGGATTATAGAATGAGAGTCTTTGTTTCAAGTCAAAGAATTTTCAAGTAATTTAAGGTATGGGGAGCAATTGGAAAGAATTTGGGGTTGGGGGGGACCAGGAAGATTCTCTGAGTTATACTGGGCATAAGATTGGCTGTAAAGGTAAATCTAATTGGCAGCTTTTGAGTGGATCATTTGGAATGGGGCCAAGAAACTGGCTTTTACTCTGTCCAAATTTACTATTTCCCTAAGGTGTCTGAGGGAGCTTTATATTCAAAATGAGGAACCAAGTCAGTATTAGATATTTATTGCAAGGAGCTGCACTGGGAGAAAGGAGAGTAGTGGGTGAGTTATGCATTTTGTGGTCATCCATTGCTCTAGGCCCTGCCATTTTTTTAAACATTCTCACCCAAGGATATATTTTTATTGATTTATTTCTAGGGAGAGAGGAAGGGAGATGAAAAGAGGAAAAGGGAGAGAGACGGGGGGGGGGGAAGGAGAGAGAAAGAGAGAGAGAAATATCGATCACTTGTCCCCCACATGCACCCTGACCGAGGATTGAACCCGTAAGAGCCACCAGGGCCAGGCCTGCTACTTTTCCTAGTCCATGATGTCTTGGCATGGGCTTCCCTCCAAGCTTCTTCCTCTCTCCACTTGCCCTTTAGACCATAACCTCTCCTTTCTTCCTCTGCTATTCTTCAAAATGGTTATTCATATCTCACAGCTCATTCATGATTTTTTGAGTATGTAATGATGTTTCTATACTGTTAGTCATCTTTTGATATTCAGTACCTTTTTTTCTTTTTTGTCTTAGATCTGCTGATTAGGAAATTTTTTAAATGAAAATCTCCCATTATAAATATATTTCAAATCAAACTATTATCGTATTTATCTTCTTTTAAAAATGGATTTTAGGTTCAAGAATTGATTGAATTGTAATCTTTGGTTCATGATGTATTGTCAGTATTGGTATATCCCTTGCCTTCTTTTTTTTTTTTTATCTTCTTTTTGTTAAGTTGTATGAGTTCTCTGTATATGTTGGAGATTAAACCCTTATCATTGATATCATTGGCAAATATGTTCTCCCATGCAGTGGGCTTTCTTGTTGTTTTATTGATGGTTTTCTTTGCTGTGCAAAAGCTTTTTATTTTGATGTAGTCCCATTTGTTTATTTTCTCTTTAGCTTCCATTGCCCTAGGAGTAGTATCAGTGAAGAAGTTCTTTCGGCATATGTCCGAGATTTTGCTGCCTGTGGATTCCCCTAGTATTTTCATGGATTCCTGTCTTATGTTTTAAGTCCTTTATCCATTTTGAATTTATTTTTGTGTATGGCATAAGTTGGTGATCTAGCTTCATTCTTTTGCATGTATCTGTCCAATTTTCCCAACACCATTTGTTGAAGAGACTGTCTTGACTCCATTGAATGTTCATGCCTCCTTTGTCAAATATTAATTGAGCATATTGATTTGGGTCAATTTCTGGGTTCTCTAGTCTATTCCATTGATCTATACGTCTGTTCTTGTGCCAGTACCAGGCTGTTTTGAGAACAGTAGCTTTGTAATACAACTTGATATCTGGTATTGAGATCCCACCTACTTTGTTCTTCTTTCTCAGGATTGCTGTAGCTATTCGGGTTCTTTTTTTATTCCAGATAAATTTTTGGAAATTTCGTTCTAGGTCTGTGAAATATGTTGTTGGTATTTTAATGGGAAGTGCATTGAATTTATAGATTGCTTTGGGTAGTATGGACATTTTGATGATATTGATTCTACCAATCCATGAACATGGTATGTTCTTCCATCTGTTTATGTCTTCCTCTATCTCTTTTTTCAGTGTCGTGTAGTTTTCTACGTATAGGTCTTTTACCTCTTTAGTTAAGTTTATTCCTAAGTATCTTAATTTTTTTGGTGTGATGGTAAATGGGATTGCTTTTTTAGTCTCTCTTTCTGTAAGTTCATTATTGGTGTATAGAAATGCCATAGATTTCTTGGCATTAATTTTGTATCCTGCTACATTACCGAATTCAGTTATTAAGTCTAATAATTTTTTTATGGAGTCTTTAGGGTTTTCTATGTACAGTATCATGTCATCTGCGAATAAGGACAGTTTTACTTCTTCTTTTCCAATTTGGATGCCTTTTATTTCTTCTTCTTGTCTGATCGCAATGGCTAGTACTTCCAGCACTATATTAAACAGGAGTGGTGAGAGTGGGCATCCCTGTCTTGTTCCTGTTCTTAGGGTAAATGGTTTTAGCTTTTGCCCATTGAGTATGATGTTGGCTGTGGGTTTGTCGTATATGGCTTTTATTATGTTCAGGTATGATCCTTCTATTCCCACCTTGCTGAGAGTTTTTATCAAGAAAGGGTGTTGGATTTTATCAAATGCTTTTTCTGCATCAATTGATATGACTATATGATTTTTATCTCTCAATTTGTTTATGTGATGTATCATGTTTATTGATTTGCGAATATTGTACCATCCTTGCATCCCTGGGATAAATCCTACTTGGTCATGGTGTATAATCTTTCTGATGTACTGCTGGATTCGATTTGCTAGAATTTTGTTGAGGATTTTGGCATCTATGTTCATGAGGGATATTGGCCTGTAATTCTCTTTCATTGTGTTGTCTTTGTCTAGTTTTGGTATTAGGGTGTTGCTGGCCTCATAGAAGGAGCTTGGAAGTGTTCCTTCTTCTTGAATTTTCTGGAATAGTCTGAAGAGGATAGGTTTTAGTTCTTCATTGAATGTTTGGTAAAACTCCCCTGTGAAGCCATCAGGCCCTGGGCTTTTGTTTGCTGGAAGCTTTTTGATGACTGCTTCAATTTCTTCCATAGTTATCAGCCTATTGAGATTCTTAGAATCTTCCTGAGTGAGTTTTGGAAGGTTGTATTTTTCTAGGAATGTGTCCATTTCCTCCAGATTGTGTAGTTTGTTAGAATAGAGTTGTTCATAGTATTTTTTTAACAATCCTTTGTATTTCTGTGGGATCTGTTGTTATTTCACCTCTTTCATTTCTGATTTTGTTTATTTGGGTCCTCTCTCTTTGCTTCTTGGTGAGCCTGGCTAGAGGTTCATAAATCTTGTTTATCCTTTCAAAGAACCAGCTCTTGGTTTTGTTGATCCTGTGTGTTGTTTTTTTGGTCTCTATGTCATTCATTTCTGCTCTGATCTTTATTATGTCCTTCCTTCTGCTCACTGTGGGCTTTTCTTGTTGCTCTCTTTCTAATTCTTTGAGTTGTTGAGTTAGAAGATTTATTACCATTTTTTCTTGTTTTTTGAGGTAGGCCTGTAGAGCTATAAACTTCCCTCTCAAGACTGCTTTCATTGTGTCCCATAGCATTTGCATTGTTGTGTTTTTATTGTCATTATTCTCCAGGATGTTTTTAATTTCTTCTTTGATCTTGTTGATCACCCAATCATTGTTTAATAGCATGCTATTCAGTTTCCAGGTGTTTGAATTTTTTGGAATGTTTTTATTATAGTTTATTTCTAATATTATGCCATTGTGGTCTGAGAAAATGCTTGATAAGATTTCAATCTTTTTGAATTTAGGGAGGCTTTGTTTGTGACCCAATATGTGGTCTATTTTTGTAAATGTCCCATGGGCACTTGAAAAGAATGTATATTCCGAGGCTTTGGGGTGAAATGCTCTGAAGATGTCAATTAGGTCCATCGATCTAGTGTGTCATTTAGAATTGCTATTTCTTTGCTGATTTTTTGTCTGGAGGATTTATCCAGTGATGTCAGTGGTGTATTAAAGTCTCCTACTATGATTGTATTGTTGTTGATCTCTCCCTTGATCTCTTCCAGGAGTTTTTTTATGTATTTGGGTGCTCCTGCATTGGGTGCATATATGTTTACCAGAGTTATATCTTCTTGTTGAATTGCTCCCTTTAGTATTATGCAGTGGCCTTCCTTATCTCTTGTTATGCCCTTTACTTTGAGGTCTAATTTATCAGATATAAGTATTGCTACCCCAGCTTTTTTCTCATTTCCCTTTGCTTGAAAAATATTTTTCAATCCCTTCACTCTCAGTCTGTGTGAATCCTTTGTTCTGAGGTGGGTCTCTTGTAGACAGCAAATATATGGGTCATGTTTTCTTATCCATTCAGCTACCCTATGTCTTTTGATTGGTGCATTTAATCCATTTACGTTTAATGTTATTATTGACAAGTACATGTTTGTTGTCATATTTTCCCCCTTTGTGTTCCTTTTTGCCTTTCTCTTTCTTCTTTTTACAGCAGTCCCTTTAGCATTTCTTGCATTGCTGGCTTGGTAGTGATAAACTCTCTTAGCCCTTTTTTGTCGTGAAGCTCCTGATTCCACCATCAATTTTGAATGATAACCTTGCTGGGTATAGTATTCTTGGATTCAGTCTCTTGCTTTGCATCACTTTGTATGTTTCATTCCATTCCCTTCTGGCCTGGTGTGTTTCTGTTGAGAAATCAGTTGATATTCTAATAGGAGATCCCTTGTAGGTAACTTTCTGTCTCTCTCTGGCAGCCTTTAAGATTCTTACTTTGTCATTGGTATTCGCCAATTTAATTATGATGTGTCTTGGTGTTGGTCTTTTGGGGTTCAACTTGTTTGGGACTCTATGTACTTCTTGGACTTGCATAGTTTTTTTCTTGCCAATATCAGGGAAGTTTTCTGTCATTATTTCTTCAAACAGGTTTTCTATTCCTTGCTTCTCTTCCTCACCTTCTGGTATCCCTATTATTCTAATATTGTTTCGTTTTGTGTTGTCCCAAAGCTCCCTTAGGCTCTCCTCTTGCTTTTTAAGTCTTCTTTCCATTTGCTGCTGTGTTTGTGTGTGTTTTCCTATCTTGTCTTCTAATTCACTGATGCAGTCCTCAGCCTCTTCTAGTCTACTGTTTAAACCTTCCAATGTGTTCTTTATTGCAGCTATGTCATTCTTCATCTCCTCTTGGTTTCTTTTCATGTTGGTGACATTTTCATTCAGCTCCTTATAGTTCTCATTGAGTTGTGTGTATTTGTCATCCATCCGTTTAAACATCTTAAAACCATTACTCTGAATTCTCTCTGTTAAGCTGCTAGCCTCAATTTCATTTAACTCCCTTTCTGGCGATTCCTCTTTTTCTTTCCTTTGGGTATTGCTTTTTTGTCTCCCCATGTTTTCCTGAAATGTTTTAATTGTAGATCCAATTGCTTTGCTACCCAGATTCTTTTGGTGATGGTGCTACTGGTGAAATCTTTCTGTTCTCCTGGGCTTGGTTATCTAGTGTAATTGAGGTGCTTAGCTTCTAAAGATTTCTCTTTAGAATAGATCCTATGGCCTCAGGGAGTGTTCAGATTCGTTGGTGTTAATCAGGGTGGAATCTGGGTGTGGCTATATTGGTTGCCTGGAGACTGGGGGGAGGGGCTATCTCTCAGGAGAAAATGGATTCTGTGGGCTTAGATATGACTCAGCACCAGACTTGCTACCACTTCTCCTGGACCGTCCGTTGCCCACTCTGCCCAGGTTCCACAACTCTACCCCTTCTCCCGCACTTCTGTCACAGGTAAGCGCCTGTCTCCAAAAGGTCCCACGAACTAGGTTCAGTGGGGAAAGGCGCAGGCCCCAGCGTGAGGAAGAACTGAGTCTCTGCCAGTTCCTCTCTTGCCGGCACTCCGCGGTCCGGCAGCTCTTAAAGGCTGCCTTTGAGCTCAGATCCCAAATCCAGACTCTATGGTCTAAAATCCTTCAGACCTTGCCTGTCCTCAGGGACGCAGCTTGGCACTGTGTAGTTTCTCCCTGACCTTCTGGGCACAGAGGTCCGGGAGATTCTGCTGCCTAGATCTTTGATTTTACCTTTATCCGGGGGATCCCTGCCCTTCCCAGCTGCAAACTGTCTCACCAGCTGTGCCTCCCTCGCCAATTCGGGCTGGATTCCGCTCGTCTCAGCTGCCTCCTCTATTTGCTCGGGGAGAAGACTCAGGACACGTCCTTCTATTCCGCCGCCATTTTGTCTCCTCTCCTTTGCCTTCTTTTATTTACTTAATTCTTAATGAATGCTTGGAAATCACATACCAATCAAGAATCTAAATAACTTACATCTTCTTGTAGCTAAAATCTACTTTGGAAAATGGTTTTTCCCAACATTTTAAGTAGAGGAATGAATTCTTGTATTAATCAAGTTGTACTGAATTCTAGCTGTTCCAAAATTATATAGATTTCAGTTTGCTGCTGGGCATATAGAAAATATATAGTTTGAAAAGTGATTACTTAAGTTTATCGGTTTCACTTTTGCATTTTTTGGCATAAAGTATGCCCAATATTTTATGAAGTTTGCTTTGTGATTACATAATTTCAAAGCTAAAAATACAAAAGTTCTTTAGAGGCTAGCTCTCATACCTGTAGTGATAAATCCGGTATGAGCAAAGTAGTAAATTCGGCCCCAGCGATTTTTGTAGGTAAAACAATAAATGAATATGACCTTTAGAAACTAAGAGATTAAAGCAGGCTTATGATTTGTGTTAGGTATATAATCCTCAAATTGAGTTAGGCTGATAAAAGATTACTGTCAAAATAGTTTTCATGAGACCTAAAAACGATTCTGTGTCATGGTAATATAAGATAGTCAATAGGTCATTATATGTGGATTAAACTGTGCTATATTTTTAAGGCAGTTTATAAAAGGATAATTACTTTACAAAATTACATGTAAATAGCCTTCAATTATTTCTAGAGAGGTTAAAAGAAAACCATAAATAAATCAACTATAAATCCCTGAAAATTATCAGCTTTAATAAATAAAACATTTGAGATTTAATTTTAGATTAAGTTTAAAATGCTTAAGTAAATAAGACTGCATTTTATCTCTCTCTTGGTTTGTATAATGAGAATTATAGAAGGAATTTTCAAAACACAACTACAATTATTTTAGAGATGTTTTTACAGCAAACTTTTAATCTCACTGCTTTATTTGTAAATAGCGAGTAATCCAGAGATTTCATTTTTGAGAAAATATTTCTTTGCTTGTCTTGCCTGATTACTAATGAGCTGGTTAACTCTAGACCAAGAGTTGGCAAATTGTAGCCTCTGAAGCAGATCCAGCCTGCTGCCTTTTTGGTAAAGTTTTATGAGAAAACAGCCATGCCTGTTTGGTTACATGTGGTGTGTGGCTGATTTCATGCTCCAATGGCAGAGGAGAGCAGCTGTGCTGGAGGTCACAGGCCTCCAGAGCCTCACTGTTTACTGTGTGTCCCTTTACAGTGAGTTTGCTGACCCCTGCTCTAGGCAAGAGCAGATTTAGACAGGTCTTTCATTTAGTGTTTGTTTACTGACAAATCAAGTCTCTAATAGTGCCTATGTATTTCTAGAACGGCAGAGATGTGCACTTTGGATTAGAAAGCTGTGTGAACCTTCAGGAACAGGTGCAGGAATAATGGGCAGGAAGAATCGGAACCTCTATGCAAAACTGTTACTGCATATGCTTAAGCGAGGAGTGATTGAAGGCCCTTTTATACACCGACCTGAACCCGGGACACTAAAAACTTTACCTTCATACATGGTAAGTGTCATTGACCAAAAGATGAATTAGTTTAGTTTCTTAAAAACTGCCAATTTAGACCAGCCAGCATGGCTCAGTGGGTGAGCATTGACCTATGAACCAAGAGGTAGCAGTTCAATTTCGGGTCAGGGCACATGACTGGATTGTGGGCTTCGTCCCCAGTGTGGGAGGTGTAGGAAGCAGCTGATCAATGATTCTCTCTCATCATTGATGTTTCTATCATTCTCTCCCTCTCCCTTCCTCTCTGAAATCAATAAAAATATATTGTTAAAAAACTCTGCCAATTTATCATACCCTTTGGAAATGGTCATATTAGTAAGTAACAAGTTATAGGTAATATGTTAATTTAAAACTAATGTTTTTTTTTCTTTCTGATTCAACTTTTTCTACCTTGAATAGAAATCAGATATTGGCCTATAAGTGGCCTATACTTACTGATTTAGTCATTCTATAATATTCTACAATATTTCTAAAAAATTTAAGGTGTGGTTTTAAACTTGAGTCTTACTTTTCCACTGTTTATAATAATAGTATTTTATGTATGTCAGTAAATTTTAGTTATTAAACTCTTTCATGTTTAAAAATTTATGCGAGGTCAGATTGAGTGACTTCTAAAGTTCCTTTCTACTCTAATAAAGTGACAACAGTAAGTTGGAGTTTAGAAGTGATTTCCTGCACTTCATTTAATTTCATTATTAGAATCAGGTTTGTGAAAAGGCAGTTACAATTACACTTGGTTGATGAATTGTCACTGTCTTTGTATGGTGTTTGAATACTTGAGAAATCTGGCTGGAGTTCTAGGGATTGGTAGTTGCTGTTAGGATATTTTAAGATTTTTTAAAATGATATTTTAAGATTTTCGAATTTTATTTTAACAGTTAATTTACACCAAAAATTCACTCAAGAGGCATGTTGCACAATTAGACCATAATATGCTATCCATGGGAGAATGCCTAAAGTTTTAATGTTATTCCCAATCACACGAGAGACATACATTTTGTTTAAAATCATTAGTCTTTGGGACATAATTACTTAACTTAAACTTTGATTAAACATTGAAGTGACTATCTCATTTAAAAAGAAATTGCTATGCATGTCTGATTGAGGATAGAGGGTCATGTTTCACCACCCCCTAGAGAGCAGCCCTCCTAGAGGACTGTTGTGTAGGATTGGGAGAATTCTTGCAGAAGTATCCAGTTAATGTAGAAGTTTCTTCAGAAATGTGTCATGAAGACTGGCTCACTTAAAGAAAAATAAAGGAGCTAATATTCTTCTTAATGTCTGAATGTAGAATTTTTTCTGGAACAAATTCAGATGTTACTATCTGAGTATATTGTTTTCCCAGTCACACTCAATTTCATAAAATCATAGGAAAGTGCCTTATTTTACAAAGAATGATGAGAAGGCCTAGAGACTGCCTTGGGTTTTCCAGCTCATTTATGGCATGGCCAGAACTAAATCCCAGGTCTTCAACTCTGTTTTTCTCATCTTATGAAGGGATTCCTGATTTTTACTTATTGTGGTTTCTGAGCCCACTGATTTTTTGGTGGGCTGCAGAGAAGTAAATGATCACAGAAAGAAATAAGAGAGCACATGATTTAAAAAAGGTTTCATTTATGTTTACATAAAGCTAATATTCCTTTTGTAATACAATAATTATTATCAGATTTATCTGTTATGTATTGTTATCAATTCATCAGATTTCTTATACAGCAGAGCACAACTAAAATGTGTTATCCATTTTATGTATATTATTTAATATTAAATTACTTAATATTTAATATAAAACAATTAATTTAATAATTAATGTGCATTGAATGATGCATTTTTATATATTTTTGGTAGTTGAATATTTGAATGGTTATCAAACTTGAAATGTTAGCTAATTATTTCATTATAGTACATTTTGAAAGATTAATTTTTCTAATTTTTAAAAATCAGTCCATCTATTTTGATGAACCAAATCCAGCACAAGCCAAAGGTTCAAGCCCAGAAGGATTACCGGATTGGGTAGTGGGTGAGCTGGGGACGAGCGAACACAAATTAAATGAATCATGGAAGCTTTCTTCTGGAGACAGTTATTCTTTGGTGCAGTTGCCAACCGATGGCCACAGGTATGCTATGAAAATGGGATTTCAAATGTGTTTTATCATTTAGCCTGTCTTCAGTACTGGTCATACATTTCATTTTTCCTTGTGTGTATTTTTTTTTATGAAAAGTAGTTGGTTTACTTTACATTTTTGTTAAAGTTTAGGTCTTTGAAGGGATATTGGGAAGGTAAAATGACAGTTTTGCTTTTTCATTTATTCTGTATTCAAAAATTACATTATAGTTCTAGCCGTGGGTGTTTTTTTTTTTGGTATCTGTTATAAATACCAGTATATATGTACACATTACATACACACACACACACACATATATAATATGTGTGTGTGTGTGTATAAAGAGCCAGGGTCGTAACATCCAAAACGACTGAAGGTTTGACTGAATGCCAGGCTGCATGCACAGCAGGCGAGTGGGCTGAACTGCTGACCTCTTGGAGAGAGAGGTGGGGCTGATCAGCAGCAGCAGCTGCTGGCAAGGCTCGATCACTCTGCTTCTCTCTCCAGGCCTCGCTAGCAGCCAAGCCTCTCTCCCAGAGGTCAGCAGTTCAGCCTGCTTGCCAGCAGCCTGAGGTGGCTGCTGATCAGCCCTGCCTCTTTGATCAGGCCTGGAGATAGGCCCTGAGATGCTGACTGGCATAGAAACCGACCAATCAGAACCAAATCTGGGTGAATTGCAAGGAGCCAATGGCTGCCTAGGAGGTGGAGCTTTTGATGCTGACTGGCATAGAAATCAACCAATCAGAACATACTCTGGGTGAACTGCAAAGGCAGAACCTAAGGTGGGGGCTGAGGAGGGGTTTTAAGGGCAACAGCTGTTTGGTGTAAGGTGTAAGACAGTGATTCAATTTTTTAATGACCAGTTTGGCAGTATAGTGCATATGGCTGGCTATCAGTCCAGATATAGGGATTATGTGTTTTTGTCTGCCAAGAGCATCTCCTCTTGCTGAAAAAGGCTTCCCCCCCATTTAAGCAATCCTATCCTATATTATCCATACTAATAAAAGGGTAATATGCTAATTAGACTGGGTCGACTGACCATCTTCCAGACGTCTGACTTCCTTCTGGACAAAGCCATGGTGGTGGGGGCCAAGGCAGAAGTATTTAGGGGTGACCAGGCCAGCAGGGGAGAGCAGTTGGGGGCAAGATCAGGCTGGCAGAGGGGGGCAGTTGGGGGCAAGATCAGGCCGGCAGGGGAGGGCAGTTAGGGGTGATCAGGCAGGCAGGCAGAGAGGTTAGGGGCGATCAGGCAGGCAGGCAGAGAGGTTAGGGGCGATCAGACAGGCAGTGGGGCAAGGTAGGGGCAATCAGGCTGGCAGGCAGAGGGGTTAGGGGCAACCAGGCAGGCAGACAGGCAAGTGGTTAGGAGCCAGTTGTCCTGGATTGTGAGAGGGATGTCTGACTGCCGGTTTAGGGATTGGGCCTAAACCGGCAGTGGGACATCCCCTGAGGGTCCCAGGTTGGAGAGGGTGTAGGCCGGGCTGGGGGGGGTTGTCCCTCAGCTCAGCCTGCACCCTCTCCAATCTGGGACCCCTTGAGGGATGTCCGACTGCCCATTTAGGACATCCCTCTCACAATCCAGGACTGCTGGCTCCCAACCGCTCGCCTGCTTGCCTGCTTGCCTGAATGCCCCTAACCACTCCTGCCTGCCAGCCTGATCATCCCCTAACCACTCCCCTGCCAGCCTGATCGACGCCTAACTGCTACCCTACCGGCCCGATTGCCCCTAACTGCCCTCCCCTGCTGGCTTGGTCACTCCTAACTGTCCTCCCCTTCAGGTCTGGTCGTACCCAACTGCCTTCCCCTGCAGGCCCAGTCACCCCTAACTGCCCTCCCCTGCCAGCTTGGTCATCCCTAACTGCCCTCTCCTGCCGGCCTGGTCCCCCGCAACTGCCTTCCCCTGCAGGCCTTGTCACCCTTAATTGCCCTCCCTTGCAGGCCTGGTCCCTCCCAACTGCCCTCCCCTGCTGGCCTGATCGCCCAAAACTGCCCTCCCCTGCTGGCCATCTTGTGGTGGCCATCTTGTGGTGGCCATCTTGTTTCCACATGGGGGTGGCCATCTTTGACCACATGGGGTGGCCATCTTGTGTTGGAGTGATGGTCAATTTGCATATTACCTCTTTATTATATAGGATATATATATATATATATATATATATATATATATATATGCTCCATTGCTTGGAAAGTGGTTCCTGAAAAATCTTTAAATAACACAATTCTCTGTTTCCTTTATGACAAGCACGAATTAAGAATATATCAATGGCTATAACAAACTATAACATCATAAAGCTTATACTTGAATTTCTCTCCTTTTTACCCATCAAACAGTATTTCTTTTGATTTAATAAAATAATGAATATAAATGTAAACCTTTTAAACTGCTTTTTCACTAGAGTACTAAGCGTAAGTAGGATTTTTAGTATAAACTAAACTTCTAAGTTTTTGAAAAACACGAAAAGATTATTGTTGTGGTATAACTTTGGGCCTCTAGGAGGGATAGACTTAAATTGGACTTTTATCAAACGTTGAGTTTTACCTTTGGTGTTGTTCCCTCAAATATTAAAATATTGGACAGTGTCAGTTGATATGTACCATACTTTAAATTTCTCTTGGTAATTTTAATTTTGGGAAATTTGATTTGGTTAACAATATAATCTTTCTTTTCTACACGTTTTGGTTTGTTACTCAGATATACAATGTTAGTAATTTGAAATGTCTTCATAGTTGGTATAGTTTGATTATGTTTTTCAGATGTCAGGCGTTATGGGGGGAAGAACATATGAACACAAAGCAAGTGCTGTAGTCCAAAGGAACTTTTTTTTTTTATTGGAAAGAGTAAACAAATTAAAATGAAGAGGCATAAAAGGGAAAAGGGATATAATTACAGACATGTTCAGAAGAGTAAAAAGAAATGAATAGATGAGTCCATAGGAGGTGTTATAAAGTACTTATTTTTGTATTCATCGGAGCTTTAAAAATAGAAGAGGTGTAATTGAGGAGTTTTTGTTAACCTTTTAAGCAGGTCAGTGGAGGTGTCAAGAGACTGATGTACATACAAAGAAAAATACAGTTCTTGGTTTGGCTGTGAAATGCATCAGGTGTTTGCCAAAAGACTTGTTGAGTGTCTGACTAAGTGCTGGGTTCCCTTCTGGGTGAAGTGAATATGGAGTTTACAGTGTGAAAGTGAACTGAAGGAGTTTCCTATGTCTTTGAGTTAGACCACAGGTTGAAAATTGGTGATCATTCTGAACTGAATGAATCATGTGCATAGATTTGTTTTGTTTGACTTACATAATGTTTTTAAAGCTTTTTTAGAGAGTTGTCAAAATGAACAATTAGAGAAATTTGTACAAAAAACCCTACATTTCTGGTTCACTTTAGAAAGTGGAGACCCAGCAATCTTTTCATAGGTTGGAGCTAAGTAACACTTGCTCACTCCCCTAATGCAGCATGCATTCACTGTTTCCTGCTAATTCCTGACACTGAGGTTGAGGTCATTGCATCTGTTATTGAGCTTTGACTTTTTCTTTATTAGGTATTTTATTTTTTGTTAATCCTCACCTGAGGATATTTTTCCATTGATTTTTAGGGAGAGTGAAAGGGAGAGGGAGGGACACACAGAGAGAAACATCCATGTGAGAGAGACACATCAATTGGTTGCCTCCTGCATGTGACCCGACCAGGGCTGGATGGAGCCTGCAACTGAGGTATGTGCCCTTGACTGGAATCAAACCTGGGACCCTTCATTCTGTGGGCCGATGTTCTATGCACTGAGTCATATTAGCTAGGGCGAGCTTTTTATTTTTTCAAGTAGGGTTAAGAGGAAGTAAAGTATTTGTTGTTTTTTTTTTTTTGTAAAAAGCTTGATTGTTTCATTTGGTACGGTGCCTGGGTGAGGGCTTCAGGATGGTTAAAAGAATAGTTAATAGTTTCGGGGAGAGGCTCAGGTAAAAGCCAGACACCAGGGGGATGCCGAGGGGCCCCTCCAAGGCCTCTGGGCTCCAAAGGCTCCTAGTCATGCTTGAGGATGAGCCTTTGGAAGAGATACCCAGCCCAGCCTGGGGGCCGGCAGCCTGCAAGGGGAGTCAGGTGTCGCCCATTTCTTGATGAGTTCCACCTCCTCACCCTGGAAGTGGTTCTGCAGGAAGTCACAGAGCTGAGGGTCTGCGCAGGTAGAACCCAGGGCAGGCAGTTCCCGAAGGGCCTGGGTCAGGCTCCTCTCCAAGGCCAGGGCGGCTTCCATGGCGTCATGAGCTTTGCCCACTCATCTTGGGAGGCTTCAGCACGTCCTGGAAGAGAATGTGGCCATCGTGCTGGGTTTGCAACTTTAAGATGCTCAGTGCCCTTATGCTTCTTCTCCGCCAACTTGCAGAAGAAGTGGCCCACGCCCTTGAGAGCCACATCTTCCCAGTCGAAATAGAAGCCGAGAGAGGTAGGTGTGGGAGGCTCCAGATGCGGGTTGGCCAGGCGGTTGACTGCAGACTGCACCTTGGTGGGTGGAATAATTCTTTTTTTTTAAATTGATTAAGGTATTACATGTGTACATATCTTCCCATTGCCCCCCGTGCGCCCCCCCCCCCCCACACTCCATGGTTTTTTGGCAATAAGGAGTTAAGGTAGGAGAAAACCAAAACCAAAAACAAAACAACTGGTGTGTTGGCTGGTCCTGGAGGTGGTTCTGAAGGTGGTGACTGGCTAAGACGTAGGAGAGTGGCTGGAGGCTGGAGGAAGGGGCCTTCCTGGGTCTGTTCTGTCCAAACACTTGAAGCAAAGACAGATCCAGGAGTGCTGAAGGCACTGCTTCCATTTATATTCTGTCAAAAGTAGAAAGAAAAAAGGTAAATGAAGGGGGATCACATGATTTAAGAAGAGGAGAGGAATTGGGGGGGGGGGGGTGGAAGATATCTCTAGTACTATCAGCAATAAAAAATATATTTTAAAAAACTGAAGAGGAGAGAGACTGTATCTTTATAGAAGTGTAGTATAATCACCCATGTGTTTACCTGTTTAGTCTTATAAACATTTGGTCTAGAACTCTGGTTGAGATGGATAGGGAAGAGAGAGAGATGCATGCAGGGCAATTTCAGTGCCGTGGTTCTCGGTCATCGTGGAGGTGTTTGTGAAGACTGAGGTATGTATAAGAATAGGGTTCAGCGTTGGAAATAGAGCAGAGCTCCAGTTTCTTCCTCATAATAGAGGATAGAGTTTGAGAAAACAGTGAGAATATTCTTCTGGAAAATGAAACCATAGTAAAAATCTCCACAAGTTTAACAAAGAACTTATTTCTCTTCGTTGCTCAGCTATAATAAAATGGCATATTAATGCAAATTACTTGAGTATGAGGCTTTAGTTATCAGTTACATAAAGAAATTAGTGGGACAAGCAGGCAATCCTTTGGTCCCAGTCATTGTTCAGATCTCCTAATTTCATAAAAGCCTTCCCTGACTTCCCAGGTCTGTTTAGGTGACTCTTATTTACGCCAAAGTACTCTGTGTTCTATGTTGCATTTATTGCATGTACAGAGGTTCCATTTCTGTTCTTTTGCTAGATTGTAAATTTCATTAGGGAAGAACTATGGTTTTCCTGTTTGCACTATATTTCCAGTTAGGGACTCTGTAGAGTTTGTATTTGGTGAGTGCATATATGCTTAAAGGACTCTGTAGAGCTTGTATTTGGTGAGTGCATGTATACTTGAAGGTTGGGTTATGTTAGGCACTGCCACATAATCTTAATTTAATCTGTACAAAACCCTTCTGAGATAGGTATATTGTGGCACACAGAGATTTAGGAAAGACTTAGAAAAAGTCGAGGGAAAGATCAAATTCAGAAGAAATTAAGAGAAGTACAGGTGTAGGCTATGGAGATATCCTTCCCACACCGTGAGGAATGTAGAGACAATGAAGGAGCCGGAAAAGGCACACTTGAATTCCTTTCTGCTCAAGTGCCAGGATATCACTAAGGCTCAAGGCCAATTAAGGCTGCAAAACAACACCACACACTGTATCTTTTCTCATATGTTTCTCAGTTAATTTAACTTGCTTCACTGTAAAATGTTAATTGAATGAACAGATCTTTGACATTTTATTTGCATGAAGGCATTTAGAAACTACAACTAATGTTTAGTGTAGCTAAAGGCAATACAACTGATTTCAAGGCCAAATACATAATGTGTGAGTTGGATCAGAAGTGGTGTGAAGTGGAATGATGGTCTTCCCAGTTCTTTTCTCCAGTTGCTCCTGCACCCTGAGTGGTCATACTGGGCTAATGAGAGAGTGTCTGCTAGTGGGGACATCTGATCAGTTCTGCAAGAAATTGTTTTCCAAAAGTTTAAGAGGCTTATAATATTTGACACATGTATATTTTTATAGTGAATAATTTATTGTTACTTAGAACTGAAGTTTAAGGCTGCCTCATAAATTTTACAACCACTTCAACTTGTCCTTTGAAAAACCTCTTTAATCTTAAAAGATTTTCCCCCTTAGTGTTTCTTTTTTGATCACTTTATAAAATCCTGCTTTACTTAGACCTTTTTGTATGTGAAGTATTTCTAATGGCATTTTAGATTATGCTGTTTGTGTCCTAGCCTTTTTATATTATTAAAGATGCAGAGTCCTTTTGAAGCCTCTTTGTTAGGGCTCCCTATTCAGTGGAGATGGCACCTCTCCTTTACCTTTATTCCTCCTATGGGATGGTGTGTAGCCTGGTTCTAAACAGCTTAGAAGTGTTATGAGGTTATATTCCATCAGGCTTATTATCTGCTTCCTTTTTCCACCAGATATACATTATCTTCTGGTAAACTTAGCATTGCACATCAAATAGCTTCAGCACTCCGCTATGTCTGTCCTGGTTTTATTCTTTGCTTCCTTTCCTTTCTCATAGTTTTGGTTTATTAGTCATGTTTTCTTTTAGAAAAATAACTTTCCAAATTGCATTGCTATTTTATGAGATCTCTAATTGTATTCTATATCAAAGATCTGCTTATTTTCTTCACAATGAAATATTTTAGTTATATTTGAGTTTAGAACATGGTTTTCCAAAATGTACAATGTTACTGTGAGACCACAGATGTAGATCTCATCCTGTACAGCTTGGTTAATCTCATTTAGTTCTACAACCATGAGCTATATCCGTATATTTTTCTTCCTGGTCATCCTCCAAATGCCTGCCATTGAGATCTGGTAAAGACCTTAAATTAATTGTCTTTGTAGCAGGCAGACTTCCAGGTGCCCCATGACTCCCCCTCTGTGTGTTCACAGCCTTGTATCCCCTCCCTCCTGAGTGTGCGCAGGACCTGTGACTGGCTTCTAGTAGAATATGGCAATGATGATGGGATGGCACTTCCATGATTACATTACGACGTATTAGACTGTCTGGCTAGCAGACTTGCTGTATCGTCGCACTGTCTTTTCCTGGCTGGCTTTGAAGAAGTGAGCTGCCATCAATTCTTTGGCCGTAAGGGAACTGAAGGCTGCTGACCCCCATGCGAGCGGGAAAGTGGATCCTCCCCTAGTCCGGCCTCCAGATGAGAACCCAGCTCTGGTCAAATCCTGATTGCAGAGGCCCTAAGCAGAGGACCCAGCTTGGCTGTGCCTGCACTTCTGGCTACAGAAACTCTGGGAAAACGTGTGATTGTTTAAAGCTGTTCAGTTTGTGGCAATCTGCTATGTAGCAGGAGATGACTGGTAGAGTTTTTATGCTCATTTTAGAAAAGTATGTAGTCTATATGCAATACTTGCTTGTCGTAAAAACCTCAGTGTAGAAATGTGTAGAGTAGAGTAGAAAGTCCTCTCCATGTCTTCCTTAGTCCACTGTCCTCACGAAAGGTAATAGTGATCAACAGTTTGGTATGTGTCTCTTTAAAGTAGATGCATACCCACACCCCACGTATGTCATTACAGAATTACACATTGACTTATATGTTCTGTTCTGAGAGTTGTTCTTTCATCTTACCTTTTGTCTTAAACCTGTGACATGTAGTCTGTCCTCTTTTTTAAATTACAGGTAACAGCCCATAGTGTGGATTTTCTGTAATTTAACCTGTGTCTGCTGCTTTCAATTCTTTACTGTTATAAATAAATCTTTACAGAATGTTAACATCCTATTACATACACCACTATGCCTCTGCATGTGTTTTGGGCCATTATTGATTCACAGAAAAGGATTGCTATTTCAATAGCTAGACACATTAACAAATTTAGTGGGATCATTAGTAGGCTCAACATCTTGTGCATTGGTAACAGAAATCCATATGGGCTAGTATGGGTGGATCTCTAAGATATATAAAGTTCAAAAGAAGTACATGAAAGTATAGAAAGCTTCCATTTGTATGTGTATCTGTGTATTTTAAAGAGCATATGTGGATACATGTGTATACATGTGCATGGAATATTTCTGGGTGTATTATACAAAACTGTTTTACCTTTATGGAATGGGACTAGCCTGGGAGGAAAGTTACAAACATTTTTTGTACATGTGTCTATGTCAGTTTTAATAATCACACACTTATTTTTTTATTGCTACAGTCAATGTGCCCTCCAAGTGCCATCTTGTTTAGTATACACAGTGCTAACATGAGTGATGCACATTAATAAATTTGCTACATAGAAGAAATAGACAGATTTTAACATAAGATTGACAATTTCCCCATAAATAACAAATATTTATGTATTCCACTCATATTCCTAATTTGTTCATCAGAAACTAGTGGCACAAGTTGTACAACTGATAGAGCACCTACTGTGTGCTAGATAGTATTCTAGAAGTCTTTTGTGAGTTAACCGACTACATCGTCTCTACAATTGTGTGAGGCTGGCATGATTGCTCTTTGTATTAGTGAGGTAGCAGCTTCAGCAAGGTCAAGCAACTTTCCCAGTGATGGACCCAGGTTTTTATGATTTCAGACCCTGTGTTCTCTCTAGTGAACCATGTAGGCGTGAGTACTTATGCAGCAAATATGGAAATTTCACTTCAGTCGTCTTTCCTCCACTTGAGCTACATCAGCAATCCTGGACGACTGTGCCTTTGTTCTTGGTTATTTCTAGGTTGAGCTGAAATGAGGCAGCTTGCCTTTGTTCAGATCTCACTTCTGACACTTGGCAACCATGTGTCCTCAGGCAAGTTACTTAGTTTCTCTAAACCCTAGTTTCATCTTTTGTAAAGTGGAGATAGAGAGTCTTTGACGTGAGACCCGGGAAAGTGTTACTATTGCTGCCACCATCCACCATCTCTGCTGTGGTGATGGTCATTTTCCTTGTTCATACAGAGGCTTGCATGTTACATTGTTGGACCTTTCTTTGGATTCTCTAATTATGTAATCCTCCCAAAGGGTATTATCTTAAAACCTATTAGTCATTAATTATTTTGAGATACTAAACATTGTTTTGTGTTCCTGAGAAAAATAAATTTAATTAATGACTGTGTAAAAGGTTCTGACTATAAGTATGAATCCTGCATACTCTCAGAGTACGGAATGGTAATAGTGTTTTAAAAGAGATTTTGAAGGAATCTTTATTTGGGTAACTTAGCAAGTTCCTTTTCCCGGATAGATGGAATATAGTGTAGATGGCCTTCCCCACCTCCCTCATTTTGCCACAGCATGTATTAGAAGCTGCCTAAGTAATAGTAGACTTCAGTTCATGTCATCAGCTCATGCATTTTCTCAGAGAGACCAGAACACAAGATAATACGTTGTATACTTGTCTTATAATTTTGTGAACAATGTTTTGAGGCTTCTTTTTAATGGCTTGTAATGATTTATGTGACTTTTTAGTGAAGTATGATATGGTCTAGTAGCTTAGGTTATCACCACAGTGCAGTTAGGTTGTGGGATAGTAAAAGAATGATTTAATACCACATTATATTTACTTGAAATGTTGATGAAAACGAATGAGTTAGGAGACGGTGAAGAGGAGTAAAGTTGAATCAACTCCGACCTTTAAACCCTGCTTTGCAGTAGAAGAAACACATTAATCCTTCTTACTATAGAGGACTTTATTGATGAAAAATAAGGCATTAGTTTGAATTTCTTTAGATGCCATTTTATAAAGAACTACCATCCACATTGCTTAAAAATTCTAGGAGTGTGCAAACATTTATATCACTTTTACCGTATTAAATTTAGGTTAACTTTATATAAATTAAAGTTTTATATCTTAATTTGTGTTCTCTAAATAATGTGTTCATTACTATAGGAAAGGACTTAGAAAATAATCCTATTTTAAATGATTATAGAGGAGTATAATTTTTGCATTTTGCTTTAATGAGATCTTTCCATGGATTATTTAATGCCAGATTTTAGTTTGAAATGAAGAATCTAATTATAGTCCTGCCCTTAATGGAAAATATGATTTGCTTTATAATGATCTGCTTTATGATGTGGTTTTCTGGGAATGCATTGTAGCAAAAAGCTGGGACTGTGTCCGTTACAAATGTCCCCTGATATAGCTAGTACTGTTTCATTTCTTGTGCAGTTTAATAACATGGCCAGCAGATGGTGCCCAAGTATAATGAAATGTATTTGTGATTATGTTGATTTATATGAAAAAAACATTTTTCACTTTAAAATATTGACTTAAATTTTTAGTCTGGATACTCAAAAAACTATAAGATGACTTTTTTACCTTGTTAAACTCCATTTTTATATGTAAATGACACTAACACTATAAATAGCTTCTGCTTGTAGGTTGTTGGATGAATTTATGGGTGAGCCAAGTGATACCTTTCCTTCCTATGGGTTCTTTATGCCCATTGGCATAAGTAAATATGGTTAGGATTACACATAGTTAAACATCCTTAAATATTATTCACAAAGTACGTTTATTTTATTTAAGAATAGCCCTGTTGTTTGGGCAAAAATATTCCACAGCAGCCCTGTCCAATGGAACTTTCTGTGATGGTGGAAATGTTCTATTGCTGTGCCGTCTGATACAGTCCCACTGTTCCCATATGACACTGGAGCACTTGAAATGTGGCTAGTGTGGCTGAGGAACTTAATTTCATTTATTCTAGTAAGTTTATTGGGGCGATATTCGTTGCATTGGCTTCAAGTGTTCGTCTATGATACATCATCTGTATGTTGCATTGCGTGTTTACCACACAAAGTCAACTCTCCTTCCATCACCATATATTTGATCCCTCTATGCTCTTCTACCTCCTTAAATTTGTTTTTTAATTTCTTTATTGATTAAGGTATTACATATGTGTCCTTATTCCCCCATTACCCCCCACCTCCCATTCATGCCCCCACCGCCCTGTTGTCTGTGTCCATTGATTAGGCTTATATGCATGCATATAAGTCCTTTGTCTACCTCCTTAAATTGTAATTGATTTGAATAGCCATAGGTGATTGGTGGCTCCCTAACCGGGCTTGGAGTTCTAGACCTGGATCTTCTGCTGGGCTGTTGCAAAACCTGACCTACCAGAAGAAGAGGTGCTGGCTAGGTGGGGAAGTGGAATGGGAATACGGATTAGGAGTTGGGTTTTGGTGCACAGGAATTGCCTCTGCCCCAGGAGAGACCTGTATTCTGTGCTTACTTGTGGTTCATGGTATCTCCCTTTTCCATGATGATCGCCCATGATCAGCTTCTAGTTGCTCCTCTGCTCAGTTCAGGTTTCAGAGCAGCTGTCCCTACCAAGTCTTTTCAAAAAAAGAAAAATCAATCATTTATTTTATATTAATTTAAAAAAATAATTATCTTCATTTTGGGGGGCAGAGCACTTTATGGAATTTGATATTTTTGACACAATGGACACTTGTTAGTTAGACATTTAACCTCGAGCTCTAGAAATAAGACTGCTACATAAATGAGGAATGAAAACTGTTTCTTAGGATATCAATAAAACATAACTGTTACACTTATAAAGTCACTTAGCTACTCATTAATTTTCAACATTACACATCATTAAATTAAATACTAATTAAACATCATTCTTAGATATTTACCAAGGCAAGATCAAGTGGTAACAAATTGTAACTGAGATGGAATAGGCTTGAAAATAATGGTCTTAAATTTCTTTTAGGCTTTCTTTTTCCCCTGCAGTGAGTCGAATTTCTGACAAACTTAGTCATTTTCTCTTTTAAAAATATTTTTAATGAATGGGGTTTTGTAATAGTATTTTTTTTTATTTCACAAGCAAGTTTGTTTTTTATGAGTTTATAATATAGGACAGTTTTGATTGTCCTTTTAATAAACAAAAAAGGATGACAGCTCATAAATATATTGTAAAATTTAATTTTAAGGGAGTTAAAGTACTTTCTGAGTGTTATACTGTTAAACCAGAGATATATTAATAAATGTTGATTTAAATGTGTGACTTTCAAAGATGTTTTTATTTTTTTAACCAAATGTGTTATTTTAAAGGAGGAAATGGGAAAACTATGAAGTCTTAAAATGTTTATGAATCTCTGGTCAAGTTTTAGTTTTGTGAAGCTTCTTATTTTTTTTAAATTTAGTTTTTTTTTAAATAAAGTTACCTTTGAAAAATTAAAATAAATATGTTGTGGATCATTGGAAGTAACTTTCATTTTCTTACTTTCAGTGTTATTTGATACTTTCCTGCATTATTATTTGTTGCTATTTATTTTTATTTTTCATTCATACTTAGCAGTGCCATAGAGTACTGTTCCAAAGATGGCATAGAACAGTGTTACCTGCTGCTCAGGTGAATGCAAAGTCATGAATCTAAAGTTCTTATTTTAATGTTCTGGTCATTTCTGGTGCAGTAGTTATATTACTCTCAATGTGTTTTACACCTGTGAAGAGCACACCTGAAAACTGTGTATGAAAATGCATAGGTACAGTTTAAAGAACAATTATAAACATCCCTTTCTGTTTAAGCCAAGAAATAGCACATTATAATACTCCAGGAGACGTTCTGTGTCCTTTCCCTACTGCCTCCACTTCCCTTATCCCGAGAGCTCCACTGTTCTGTATTTTGTGATAATCATTTTTTTAAACTTTATATAGTGGAATCATGCCCTGTATGTTATTTTGACACTTGCTTCTTTCTCTCATATACTTCAGATTTATCCAAGTTAATAAACGTAGCTGTAATTCATTATTTGTTTTGTGGTAAACTTAAAATCAATGTATAATGTGTACATCAAGATACACAAATCTTAAGTGTAAAGCTTGAAAATATAGGAGAAATGCTTTAATGCAACACATTTGGCAATGATTAATTAGCTGTGACACCAAAAGTGCAGACAACAAAAGAGAAAATAGATAACCTGGACTACATCAAAATTGAAAACTTTTGTTTATCAAAGGACACAATCAGCAGAATGAAAAGGCAACCCATGGAATGGGGGAAAATATTTGCAAATCCTATATCTGAAAAAGGCTTGATATCTAGAATATGTAAAGAATCCTACAACCCAGTAAGGAAACAAACAACCCAGTTGAAAAAATGGACAAAGTACTGAATAGACATTTCTCCAAAGAAGATATTCAAATGGCCAGTAGGCATATGAAAAGATGCTAAATAAACATCACTAATCATTCTGGAAATGCAAATCAAAACCATGATGAGATACTTCCTACTAGGATGGCAACTATTTAAAAAACAGGAGTAAATATTGGCAAGGATGTGGAGAAACTGGAACCCTTGTGCATTGTTAGTGGGAATGTAAAATAGTATGGCTGCTGTGAAAAATATTATGGTAGTTCCTCAAAAAATAAAAAATAGTATTACCTTATGATCAAGCAATTCCACTTCTGGGCACTTAATCCAAAAGAATTGAGAACAGAGACTTGACCAGATATGTGTACAACTGTGTTCATAACCTCATATTCACAATAGACTAAAGACAGAATCATCCCAAATGTCCATCAATGGATGAATGGATAAGCAATATGTGGTATTTACATGCAATGGACTATTTTTGAGTCTTAAAGAGGGAGTAAATTCTGACATATGTTACAACATGGATGAACCTTGAATATATTATGCTAAGGGAAATGAGCCAGTCGCAAAAAGACAAACACTGTATTACTGCACATACATGAGGTTCCTAGAGTAGTCAGGTTTATAGAAAGTAGAATGGTGGTTGCCAGGGGCTGGGGACAGCAGGAAGTGGGGACTTAATTTTTAAAAGGTTACGGAGTTTCAGTCTGGTAAGATGGAAAAGTTCTGGAGATGGATGGTGGTGATGATTGCACAACAGTGTGAATGTAGTTACAATCACTGAACTGTATATTAAAAATGGTACATTATATTAAGGTGGTACATTTTATGTTAGGTGTATTTTTCCACAACTAAAAATAAATAAGGGAAAGAAAACACAAATTAGCAATATCAGGAGTGAATGAAAGAAACTCCACACAGATCCTGCTGGCATTAATATTATAAGAAAATATTATAAATGACTATACCAGTGAAAACTTTGATGAAATAGGCATATTTCTTGAAAGACCTGAAAATGAATAATGACTCAAAAAAAAAATTAGAAATGTAAGTGGCCCTATCTCTACCAAAGAATTTCAATTTGTAATTAATCATCTTCTCACAAATAACTTTCCAAACTTCAATGGCTTTATTGGTGAATTGTATCAGGATTTTATAGAAGAAAATTATATCATTTATATCATTCTACATGTTTTTTTGTACAAGAAATAAAGAAAGACGAAATGCTTCCCAAATCATTTGGTTAAGTCAGTATTTTTTTGTTTCCGAAAGAAGACAAAGACATTACAAGAATATTAAACTGTGTACCAATATTTCATCATGTTACACAGATTTAAAAATTAGTAATTAGCATATTGTATCCAGAAAATATAAAAATCATATCATATCATGAATAGTTGGACTTACTCCAGTACTAAGAGGTTGGTTGGCACTTGAAAATCTATTTCATTATATAAGAAAAATCATACGATTATCTCAATAGATGCAGAGGAAACATTTAACAAAATGCAACATCCATCTGTGATAGAAACCCTTAGCAAATTAGGAATAGAAAGGAACTTCCTCAGCCTGATTTAAGTTATCCATGAAAACCCAAAGCAGTTATAAAAAAAGAGGTCTTAGCAGTCCTGATTTGTAGAATTAAAGCTTCAGTAATAAATATAGCAGTGTTGGTGAAGGGATAGAGAGATCCATGAAAAAGAATGGAAATTCTAGAAATAGGTGTCCAATTATGTATATGGGTTAATTGACTTTTCACAGAGACGGCAACGGAATGAAGTAAAGTAAAGGAAGGCCTTTTCATCAAATTATGTTTGAACAAATGGATATCCACATGGGGGAAAAATGAAGTGGATTATAGACATAAATGAAAATGCTAAGAACCATAGGACTTCTAGAAGAAAACAAAAAAAATTTTGTGGCCATGGCAAAGAGTTCTAAATTGGATATTAAAAAATGAAGAAAAAACTATATGCTGGACTATCAAAATTAAAAGACATCATTTGGAAAATTACCTGGCAAGGCACAGATGGGAGAAAATATTCTGAGTACATATATCTGACAAAGCACTTGGGTCTAGAATATGTGAAGAACTCACAACTCAAGAAAAGGTAGATAACTCAATGTGTGAAAGATTTTACAAACACATCACAAAAGAAAATATATAAATGGCTAATACACACAAATGAAAAGATCAACATCATTCTTTATTAGGAAAATACAAATTATAAATATGTGATACATTATACACCCGTGGAAAATGGCTAAAAATATAAAGACTGAGAAGACCAATAGGATTATGATATGATGAAATTGGAAGTCTATAATGTTGATGGGAATAGAAAATAGCATGCCCAATTTGCCAATTTCTTTTAAAGTTTAAGATAATTTACCATATGATCCACAATTCTATTCCTAGGTGTTTAGTCAAGAGACATGAAAATGCATGTCCACATAAATATTTGAGCCTGAGTATTCATAGAAGCTTTATTCATAATAGCCCCAATCTGGAGACAATCTAAATGTCCCTCAGCACATGAGTAAAAAAGCAAGTGATGGTTCATTCACATACTGGAATACTACAGCAATAAAATGAAATAAACTTTTGATATGTGTAAAACATGGCTGAATCTCAGAAACATTTTCCTCAGTTACATAAGCCAGACAAACATGTGCATAGTTTTTTATTCCATATATTTGAGATTCCACAAAATACAGTTGCATAAGGGAGTAGATTGATTCCAAAGGAGCTCAAGAGGACTTTGGGGTGTGATAGAATCTGTCTCTTTATTGTGATGGTTATACCGTTATATACATTGGTCAAAACTCATCGAATTCTACATTTTAAATGGGTAAAGATTTTATTGTAAATAAATGATATCTCAATAAACTTAATAAAAATCGTATCCAGGTGTAGCCAAGACTTCTTCGGTGTGGCTTTTTCCAATCTAAACATCTGTGAACTAAAGAAGTAAGTTACTCTGCCCCCCTCATCCACCCACATAGCCAACACAGTGGTGAGAGAGGAACTGGACCTTCACTCAGAAAACAAAGTGCAACACATATACAATGACTGTTCTACAGCATTCTGAAATCAAGCCAGACATCTTTTCTGTCACCTGTTTCTTTAAAAAAAATTATTTTCTGTCTTTAACAATATGTTTTTATTGATTTCAGAGAGGAAGGGAGAGGGACAGAGAGAGAGAAACATCAATGATTAGAAAACCATTGATTGACTGCCTCCTGCATGCTCCCTACTGGGGATTGAGCCCACAACCCGTGCATGCGCCCTGACTGGGAATCAAACCATGACCTCCTGTTTCATAGGACGATGCTCAACCACTGAGCCATGCCAGCTGTGTCTTGATTAGGGCTTAGTGATTCTTCCTGGGTTTGTTCTTCATGGCCTGGGCTTTTCCCTCTGAATTATCTTTCTTTTACCATAAGAAGTGATTTGTTTTAAGCCTCGTAGTTTTCTTAGCCTGCTTCTCATTTGTAGAATTTGGGGACTCAGAAACCTCTTTTCATTTTAAATTCTCTGTCCCTTTCACATGAAGCCAGTCTGACTCCTTGTTTTTGAGGCTGCGTTTATGTTCTTTGCTTTTCTGGGGCATATAGCTTCTTATAAGTGATAGTTTTCAGAAATGACCACCTGCACTTGTTTTCAGCTTCCTCTCAGAGTGAAGAACTCCATCCCTGCCTCTGATTTCTTAGTGAGTTTGACTTTATTCCTCTACTTTGAGGAACTTTGATTCCCTCCTACTTCTCTGCAGTCACACTTCCTGCTGACTCTGGTTGTTTCTGGAACCAGTGCCCGGCAGACCTTCAGTTTCCATCCTTCTCATTGGCATTGCATTTTTGTTCTTGCTCACAGTGGTGTCATAGGTTATTCTTTTAGGCTCTTCTCTGGTGCAGTCTTAATTGTATCTTTACTGTCTCTTTAACTCTTATTCCCCTTCTGGAATTCGTATTATTTCGACATTGGAGATTTTGAATCTACCTTCCTTATCTCTTGCATTTATTATATTCATCCCTTTATTTTTTTCTTGGTGTTCTTAGAATATTTTTTGAATAAGTTTCTAATTTGCTGATTTGATTTTATGCTATATTTAGTCGGCTGTTCTCTTCTTCCATTATGGTTTTAAAATTTGATAATCGTGTTTTTCATTTGTAAGCACATTTTTATGATCACAGATTGTTCATTTCCTTTCTACAGCTGAAATGTTCACTTGAATCACAGTCAGAGCACAGATTAAAAATATATATTTTTAAATTTCTCCCTTTAAAAATAAGTTTCTTTTGTAGGAGGACATGTGATTGCTCTTTCTTTAGGCTTTTAAATCTTACATGTCATTGCTTATCTCTTTATCTTTATAGGGACCAAGTATCTGTTCCTCTAGCATTTGGAACCAGCAGAGTTGCTGAGTGAATGTTTCTGAATTCCTGTTGAAATATTTCAGCATTAGGAAAAAGTGAAAGGAAAAAATGGGTATTTCCTATACCCAATTTCCTATTACGAGGAGTGAAAAGGCATTTGATGTCAGGGCATCTTATAATGTGCTTGAGCTTTTCTGGCTGTGTTAGTGTGGGCACCCTCAGGTTAGTCAAGCCACAGTCTCTCTTTTCTAATTGGCCAAGCACCATAATCACGAGCATGCTGTAATCATGTCCCCTGTACTAATAGTAGGCTGTCTTTATGAGCACCATGGCTTGCTAGTCTGTTTCCCTTCAGAAGAAGGTTTATGGGGTTGAGCTTTGCCTTCTGTCCTCTCTCTCACTGTTCACCTTGACCTCCAGCCCCATCTCTGTGATTCTGAGCTACCTTTGTACCTACTTACAGTTTCAGTTAATTGTGTTACCAGCTTGACTCAGTCTCAGTGGCTAGAAATGAAATATCTACGCCTAATGTCCTAAGTTTCTTGTGCCAGCCCAGATTTCAGTGCTGATACTGACCTTCCTCTTTTCCTTGGTTCAGCTGCCTTCAGGAAGCCTCTGCTCCACTTGGCCTGCATTGGCACATGTTCTGGGGCAATAGAATGCATTTAGTTTTGGACATGTTGAAATGGAAGTGGGGCTATTTAACTTGTATTTGTAATGGAGTTGGAGGCAGAGCAATTGGGATGGAAATGTGGATTTGGTAACCCACACTTATTATTATTTAAAAAACGAAGAGCATATTGAATTGTCCAGGGAAAGCGTGTAAAAGGGAAGTAGATAAGACTAGGCACAGACACCTGGGATTTTAGCCAGTATGGGATGTACACAGAGAGAAAAGCTAGTGAAGGTTTCTGTGAAGGAGATTTCTCAAGGAGAGAACCAGGGCAGAATGGATCCGTGGCAGCTTTAAAACACTGTCCCTCATGCCTTGATGAGATTAGGGAGGGTAAGGACATATATGACTCATTTGCTTGAGCAACTAGGAGATCATTGATGACTTTACATACAGCACTTTCAGGGTGCATGGAAGTCAAATTGTTGATTGAAGAGTATATGGCAGGTTAGGGCATGGACCCAATAACTTATTTTGAAATTTTATTGTGATGGAAAAGAAGAAGATTGGTACAGAGGATGCTACAAGTGAGGTAAAAGGCTGTGTTGTTTTATGTATGCACCCTGTGTAATAAACCTATAAATGTTTCAGTTCTTCTTTTTATTAATATTTTCTATGAGAAGAATTACTTTTAATATTAAAGTATTTTTCAATTTTTAATTATAGCTCTTTTTTATGACTGTTTAATCTATTCTTAAAGAAGAACAGGCCACTGCTTAGTTTGATATATCAGGTTGCCTCTTCCCACACTGAGTATTAAGTGCTTCTATCAGCTCTAGCACATGGGCTGATGAGATTATTTTCAAAGTATTACTTTATCTACTTTTTTCACTTATTTTTAACTATTTGGCTATGTGGGATATTGAGTAGGGGCATACAAAATAGATAGCTCTTTTGAAAATAGCTTTCCCAGACATTCTAAATTATTTCGTAACTAGTCTAAGGAATGTTATTTATTAGAGTTACTACCAAAAAACACATTCATTGTAGTCTTGTCATTTTGATTACTATTATATCTTTTTGGAATAGTTAGTATAGCTCACTGTTTGTGAAGGAAATCCTGACATGTCTTGTAGTTGAAAGTTAATGACTTTAATTCATTATATAATGGTTAGTTTCCATTTCACAAATATTGAAGCAGCTGTTCAGAGAACAGATATTTGTAGTCATGGAACTTTCATTGAAGCAATGTGAGTAAAAGTGTATGAGAGACTCCAGTCTAGGGTAGAAGTTGAGAATGGTATTTTTATATTGTGTTTTACATTGGAGAAAAGTCTTTTTGTTCAAGTTATTTTCCTACACATGTTGTACTTATCATATTTTACCTGAATTAACATGGTGCACTTAAATTTAATTATTATTATTACTGATTTTTAGAGACAGAGGGAGGGAGGGAGAGGGAGAGAAAGAGAGGAAGAGAGATGAAGAGAAAGATCAATTGGCTGCCTCCAGTATAAAACCCTGGCATGTGCCCTGACCGGGAATCGAACCAGTAACCTTTTGGTGCACAGGATGATGCCCAACCAAATGAACCACATTGGACAGGGCGACATGGTGCATTTTTAAATTGAAGACTTTGATTTATCTGTGGTTTCTGACAAGGTTCCAAATTAATTCAGACTTTCAGCTACATAAAAAGTTTTGTTATATATTTTTAGGTTTCATCTTGATATGGAACATGAATTCCACCAAATTTGCTAACCTTTTAAAATGATTATCTAAGAATATATGCTTTATTTTTTTCTCTTCCTACATTTAGGGTAAGGTAAATGGAGGAGAACATTTTAAATACATATAATTTATTATAGTCCTACTTAAAGATCGCATTTGTTTGTAAGCAAGTATGTGGCTTTTAGGTGACATCTTATTTATAGTTTAAATGAAATAAAATGTGAGAAATGTAAGTTATTTCGATTTTTTTCTTTGCTACTGAAAAACATTGTTAATATAAATAATCATCTCATCCCAAGAAAACTTGGTAAAAGCTTAGATTTGAAAATTCCCAGGTCCTCTGAATACCCCCAATTCTGATTGTTACTATGGTGGTCTGTCCATAGGGAACAGTACACTGCGAAACTCCAAAGGACGTCACATTCTCGGAGTCCAACCTACAGAGAAGACGGACAACATACTACCCAAAAGAGTTGTGTAAGATCAGATTCTACTTCTGTTTGTTTGTTGCTTTAACTCCACAAATTTTTAGTTTCATATTGTCAAATTCCAACGATGACTTAGAAATAGCAAATAAATACTGAAAGTTTTGGTGACCATCTGATGTCAAAGAAATGGTTGGTTTGGTGTAGTCCACACTGTTCCTTCTACTTTCTCAGTAATTCTAAGCCATCATGTTAATCAATCTATCGTTTTCCTTGTGTATCAAAGAATAGTTTCAGAAAGCTATTCGTTTTTTAGTTTTTTGTTTTTTTTACTTTTTTATTTAGAGTATGTATAAAAATGAGACAGTTGTCATAAATTTAAGAAATTGGGATTAACTTGTAATGAAATAGGAGACACTGCCTTTCTGATGAAGTGAACTGTTTATATATTGACCTATGAATACCTCTCTTGCATCTAATTGCAATAGATGCAATCAGTTGCATAAATCACATAGATTTAGTTTGAACAAGATACCAGTGAACATTGCAGGTAGCTGTGTGGAAGGAAGGACTTTGCATGCCTCCTAGGGTCTTTGTGTCACTCTGGCTTGTCTTGGGTTGCAATACTTTTAGTTCCAAGAATATACCGAGTGATGCCTGACTGTTTTAGCACATAGTGCTCTGAACATAACTCCTTGCATTTTCTCCAGTGATAATTTGGAACTTTCAAAAATATTTTAATATAAAGGGGAGCACATTTTAAATATTTGTGGGTTTATTATCAATCATTATATTTACACGACATAAAGCAGGTGCATTTTCTTAAGACATTCTTATTCATAAAAATAAAAAGGGGACCAATGATAGAAGCAATAATGAATTTTAATATAATATATAGCAAACAACTTTTTGTTTTCGTCACTTCAGATGACTTAAATGACCATAGGTAAATAGGTTTATTTGTATTAATGAGGTTTTCTGAAAGCATGAAAATACTGTATCAACAAATTTAATTTCAAAATAAATTTTTTTGGCTGTATTGTAGAATATACACTGTTATTTTACACAGATGGACTTTTCTAAGTTTTTAGCGTTTTCGGATCATTGTTCATTTTTGGCACTGATCTTAGGCCGTCCTCAGTTAATTATAATTTCAATCTGGTTTGATAAATATGTAATTTAATAAATTACATGGGAGGTGGAAAAAAGCATGGAATTCTACTTTTTCGAAAAAGTAAAGAATCCCCCTAATTATGTTTTTGTGATGTAAATTCAAAGCCTATTTCTCTTTATATTCAGGGTATGAATGAGAATTAATTTAAGAACAAAGAGCTTCTTGGACATCAGCACAAACTTTCCTGTTAACTAATTTTAACGAGAGTAAATAATTCATCTTTTCAAGTGTCTCCCCATCCCCCTTTAAAGCTACTGTGGTATACCACAATTAAAACTTTCTGTAAAAGAACTTAAATAGAAGAGTCTGGATTAATTTTTAAAATATTCTTTTGATGGTTTTTTTAAAATCTAGTTACTGTGTGAATATATTGTGAAGGCATCTCATAGCCCTAAGCAGATGTAATAAACAGTCATTACTTAGAACTGAAACCAGCTCAATTGTAACATAACCCTTTCCTCTGAGGCAATATAGCACTACCAAAAAAGCTCAGAAAGTTCTCACTGCTCTGAATGACACATTTTGTCCGTCTTCCTCTCTCCCTTTTCCCTGCTCTCCCTCCCTTATTTACCTTCTTCCTTTTCTCTTTTATTTCTTTCCTCCTTCCCTCTTTCCTTCATTCCTTCTTTTTCTCTTTTGTATTTCAGGAAGTTCATTTGAAAAAATCTGCTGTTTCTTTGGATGACAGCGACATCGAAGCTCGCTTTAATAGTTGGAATCTTGGGGTAAAATAAGTATTTGTTTTATGTATGTATATTCATGTGGAAGAATCATAGTATTTGAAACAAACATCTGAACTAATTTAATTCTATTCAGTGACTAGTATTGGATGTTAGATGTCAAGTACTGTGTTAACACTGAGAAGGACTGTGAGTGCAGGAAAGAGAAATAACATTCCAAACAAGCATAACATAGTCTCTGCCCCTGAACAGCTGCCATTTTTGTTGGGGAAATGAGACATACACATAAATAGTAAAATAATCATTTAAGATAGCATATGATAAAATACCAAAATGAGTTAGATAGAAAGTAGAATATTGAGGTGGAGGGGAGGGAGGGAAGGAGTTGAAAAAGCAAGGGCATTTGGGTTGGGAAAAAAAAAAGGAGACTTCATGGATGAGCTGCCATCATGAATAGCAGTTTTCATATCCAAAGTCTGGGAGCATGAATGTACTTGGATGGTTGGTGAGGACAGAACTAGGAATTCAAGGCAGAAATAGGCATGAAGAACGGGTGCTGTGTACCATAAGTGAACTGTCATGACTAGTTCCTAGGGTATATATGGGGGTTGGGGAGCAACGTTAGCAGCTGGATTGCATGGGAGTTCTAAATGCTAAGTTGAGAAGTTTAGCATTTAAATTTTAGGCAATAGGAAGCCCAGGAGGTTTATTTTATTTTTTAAATATATTTTTATTGATTTCAGAGAGGAAGAGAGAGGGAGAAAGAGAGAGCAACATCAATGATAAGAATCATCAACCAGCTGCCTCCTGCATGCCCCCTACTGGGATCAACCTGCAATCTGAGCATGTGTCCTGACAGGGAATTGAACCCTGACCTCTGGGCAGGTTTATTTCCACCCCACCCCCTCACATTCCATTTTACATATATGCTGTTAAAATGCTTTGAGGAAATAAAAAGGGATTTAAAACAATTTTTGTCATACTTGATTACTATAAAAATAATTTGTAATTTGAACATTTGAAAAATACAGAAAATGAGAGGAATAAACTGTTTTAAAATCATAACACCGAGAGATGTAACATTTTGTTTTATGTGTATTTTCTTTTTTCTGTGTGTGTTTATAAAATTAAAATTTAAACAAAATTGCAGTTATATTTAAGTGCTATTTTATTATGTGCTATTTAAAATTTGGTTTAAGTTTATAATAGTTCTGTAAACATGAATCTTAATGGTAGCACTAATTTTTCTTTTGGATGGATATTCCATAACTTATTTAAGCATTCAGTTATTTTTGGACATTCAGGCTGCAACCTGTTTATTGCTAATATAAGTAATACTGCACTAAAATTACTTAGAAGAGTCATTTTATACATATTCAGTTGCTTTCTTAGGCCCAGAAGGGGTATACCAATTTATTTTCCAACCAGCAGTGTATGGGATTGTCTATTTCTCACTTCTTACTGACATTAGGGATTATTATTTTTGGAAAAACCCAAACCCTTCTTTCTAACGATGGGTTTAATGCGCTTTAGGAAAATCAGCTAGGTGGCATGATGAAGGTTATGATGGATGTGAGTAGAAATGGAGAGAGGGAGCCTATCATCTTGTAGGTGTTCGCAATGAACTCTAAGTTAGGGTGACTTCAATGGCGATGGAAAGTGCAGAAGGAAAGTGCAGGAAGGAAGCCCGTTTCACAGAAAATACAGAATGCTTACTGGCTGAGTGGCAGGCTGCACAGAAGGGCACCCAAAGGTTTCAGGAAATGGGAATGTTGGCGCTCCATCAGTTAATTGATTGTCCACAGGGAGAATGTAGTTTAGGGGTTTAAAAGCTTGTTTTAGACTCATGGAGTTGGAAGAGAGGGTAGGATTAACTGGGGAGTTCAGAGTTTGGAGCTTCATGAGACTCAGGGCGAGAGTCTTCTGTCTCAGTCCCTCTGTTAGAGGGGCAGCTGTACCCAGAGGCTGAACAGCCCTAGTTTTAAAGGGAGGAGGCTGGGTGGGAGCACAAAGTGAGGATGCCTGGCTAAGACAGTGGCCATAATTGGAGGGTAGGGAAATGGATAAGAATTTAAGCTACATGAATCTCAGCGATTTTGGAGTGCATTAATGACAGAGAAGGGAGAAGCAGAATCGATCACGAGGGGAATAGTAAGTCAAAAGAAAAACATTTTCATGTTTGAGGGTGTTAGAGAAGTGGTCTAAGTTACCAGCAAGGGAGAAGAGCACAGGAAATCCCTCTGAAAGACAAATTCTTTTTGCCAGAAGGCAATATCAAAGTGAAAAACAAAATTCTGGGCCTTTCAAACTTGCCTTTGCCCTCAGCTCTTTGAAACTTCTGATGTACATTTCTTAGCACATGGAAGACTTTTCACTATTACTTAACTGTTCGGAGGATTAAAATTTTCAATGTATAATAAAATGAAAAGAAAGCATCTAAAATATTTTGAGGTAATGCCTTAAAACTAGGTCTTCCTGGGGTTTTGTTTCACATTTTATTGTTCAAAGAATGCACTAACAGTATAAAATATGAAAGTCTTGTATTTTTATATATTTATAACATACATGCATTAATCAGGCTGAGCTATGTATCTCTTGATCACAGTAGAATAATTCAAGTGTCCAGTGTATTAAAGGCTTAGATTTTGCTTTGGATTTAGTTTGTATGAGAATGTACCACAGAATATTTGTTCTTTCTTCCTCTGAATGATCAGTTAATAGCTGGTTAATTTTTGTGCTCTACACAAAGGTAAGTTTTTTATATTTCTAGTGTGACTGTCAATACCTTCATTCTGATGCATTAGATGTTCTGGAATTTGAATATTCTAGTTTATGTTAAAGATACCATTATTCTATCTTTTTCCAGGAGTGTGTTAATATTTTTTCTAGGAATACATATTTCAAGTAGAGATTTATATACTAAGACTAACAATTAAATTTTCTTTCTGTATTATTTTTTCTTACTCTTTACCTTTTTAACCTTTAGTTTTTGGAAAGCTTTCTTGCTTTGTTAATATACTTTATTATATATGTTTCATGCATAACTCTCTTTATATAAATCTTATTTCTGAGGATGGGGTGAGGGGCCATAGGGAGGACTTTCTTGGGCTTTACATCCCAGTTCCCACCGTGGGTCCTGCACTGACTGCAGAGCCTCACGCCCACCAGGAGCAAAGGAACAGTGAGGACTCTGAGTAGACCCCCTAGGTCCTCGGAAGCACAGCTGAGAGAACAGGACAAAGGAAGTCGGGGGAAGGAGCAGGGTGAGGTCAGCAGGAGTGTCCTCTCGAGATCCTTCAGGGAGTTCTGGAGGGTGGACAGCACCCCAGGGTCTATCATGAAGGGTGAACCTCCCCATTGTGGTCAAGGGATCACCTGCAGGCATCAGCAACTGGAGATGCTCCCTTGCTCTCTCTGGGAGGAATGTGGGAGGCCTAGCAATTCTACTCACTGTGCCTTTGTCATTGTGGCCTACTGAGAACTGTTCTCATTGGTCATCCAGGGCTGCTGTCACTCTAGTGAGATGAGCCGTTCCAGTGCAGGGGCTGCCCAAGGTGCTGACCCACAGAATTGGGGGCTAAATCCAGCAGTTGTAGTTTGAAGCCACAAAGATTTAAGTGATCTGTTATGCGGCAAAAAGCCAATTGATACAGTAGATATTGCCAATTTGTTTTCTAGAATGCTTGTGCCACTTTGATCCTTATCAGTAGTGTGTGCCAGTTCCTGTTCTGTACTTGGTGTCGTCAGTTAATTATTATTATTTTAAAAAATATATTTTTTTATTGATTTCAGAGAGGAAGGGAGAGGGAGAGAGAGACAGAAACAACAATGGTGAGAGAGAATCATTGATCTCCTGCCTCTTGCACGCCCCACACTAGGGATTGAGCCTGCAACCCAAGGAATGTGCCCTGACCAAGAATCAAATGTGACTTCCTGGTTCATAGATCGATGGTCAACCACTGAGCCATGCCAGTTGGGTGTGAGTTAATTATTTTTAATTAAAAATATGTAGCTACTAGAGGCCCAGTGAATGAAATTTGTGCACAGGTACAGTCCCTAGGCCTGGCCCGTAATCAGGGACAATCGGGGCCTTCCTTCTGGCTGACAGCTGGGGCCTCCCTTTCCCAGCTTCCGGCTCCCGGCCAGGGCCTTCCTTCATTCCACACCGCCTACTGTTGGTCAGCACACATCATAGCGAGTGATAGAATTCCCAGTTTCCCAGTTGAACTCCTGCAGGGACACTTTGCATATTAACCTTTTATGTATATAAACTAGAGGCCCGGTGCACAAAATTTGTGCATGAGGGGCGGGTGTCCCTCAGCCCAGCCTGCACACTCTCCAATCTGGGACCCCTCGAGGGATGTCCAACTGGGATCGGGCCTAAATGGGCAGTCAGACATCCCTCTCACAATTCAGGATTGCTGGCTCCATGTGGGCAAAGATGGCCACCACAAGATGGCCAGCAGGGTGCTTGCCTGCCTGCCTTCCTGATTGCCCCTAACCGCTTCTGCCTGCCAGCCTGATCACCCCCTAACGAATCCCCTGCCAGCCTGATTGATGCCTAACTGCTCCCCTGCCATCCTGATTGCCCCTAACTGCCCTCCCCTGCAGACCTTGTCACCTCTAACTGCCCTCTCCTGCAGGCCTGGTCCCCCCCAATTTCTCTTCCCTGCAGGCCTGTGTCCCTCCCCCCCCCCCCCAACTGCAGGCCCAGTTGCCCCCAACTTCCCTCCTCTGCTGGCCTGGTCATCCCTAACTGCCCTCCCCTGCAGGCGTGATCGCCCCCAACTGCCCTCCCTTGCAGGCCTGGTCCCTCCCTACTGCCCTCCCCTGCTGGCCATCTAGTGGCAGCCATCTTTGACCACATGGGGGCAGCCATCTGGTGTGTTTGAGTGATGGTCAATTTGCATATTACTCTTTTACTAGATAAGATAGAGACCTGGTGCATGGGTGGGGGCCAGCTGGTTTGCCCTGAAGAGTGTCCTGGATCAGGGTGGAGGTTCCCTTGGGGCATGGGGTGGCCTGGGCAAGGGGCCTGTGGTGGTTTGCAGGCCGGCCACATCCCCTGGCGACCCAAGCGGAGGCCCTGGTATCTGGGATTTATTTATCTTCTATAATTGAAACTTTGTAGCCTTGAGTGGAGGCCTGGGTCGGCCAGGGTGTGCAGGAAGCTTGGCTTCCTCCATTTCCGGGGAAACCCAAGCCTCCTGTTCGCTCTGCAGCCATCTTGGTTGGGTTAATTTGCATACTTGATCCTGAGCGGCTGGTGGGAGTGGCTTCTGGGTGTAGCGGAGGTTCACCAATTTGCATATTACTCTTTTATTAGATAGGATTCTCCAGAGTGGTTACTGACATTGCATTATGTGTTCTTTAACATGCATTTTCTGATGACTTATAAAGTTAGGTGCTTTTTAATATGTTTATTGACAGTTTGGATAGTATCACAGACTGAAGTGTCTACTTAAGGCTTTGCCAATTTTTCTGTTGAGTTGTCAGCCTTTTTCTTTTTTTCTTTTTTTGTTATAACAGGATTTTATTTTGTTTTTATTTTTTTTGCAATTATTAAATTTTTATTTTTTTCTTCTTTTTTTATTGTTTAAAGTATTACATGTAGTAGTACATATATCTCCCTTTTTTTTCCCCCATTGACCTTCCCCTAGCCTCCCCTACCCTCTGCCGCATGGCCTCATCCCACTCCGCCAGTGTCTTGTGTCCATTTGTTGTGCTTATATGCATGCATACAAGTCCTTTGGTTGATCTCTTTCCCTCCCTCCCCAACATTCCCCTGCTTTCCTGCTATAAATTGACAGTCTGTTTGGTGCTTTACTGCTTTTGTATCTATCTTTTTGTTCATCAGGTTATAATGTTCTTTATTTTCCATAAATGAGTGAGATCATGTGGTATTTTTCTTTCATTGCCTGGCTTATTTACTTAACATAATGCTCTCCAGGTCCATCCATGTTGCTGCAAATGGTAAGAATTCCTTCTTTTTTATAGCAGCATAGTATTCCATTGTGGAGCTGTACCATAGTTTTCTAATCCACTCATCTGCTGATGGGCATTTGGGCTGTTTCCAAATCTCAGCTATGGTGAATTGTGCTGCTATGAACATAGGGGTGCATATATCCTTTCTGATTGGTGTTTCTAGTTTCTTGGGATATATTCCTAGAAGTGGGATTACTGGGTCAAATGGGAGCTCCATTTTTAGTTTTTTGAGGAAACTCCATACTGTTCTTCACAGTGGCTACACCAGTCTGCATTCCCACCAGTAGTGCAGGAGAGTTCCTTTTTCTCCACATCCTTGCCAGCACTTGTTGTTTGTTGATTTGTTCATGATAGCCATTCTGACAGGTGTGCGATAGTACCTCATTGTCGTTTTAATTTGCATCTCTCTGATAATTAGTGACTTTGAGCATGTTTTCATATGTCTCTTGGCCTTCCTTCTGTCTTCTTTCGAAAAGATTATATTTAGGTCCGTTGCCCATTTTTTTTATTGGATCATTTATCTTCCTTTTATTAAGTTGTATAAGTTCCCTGTAGATGTTGGAGATTAAACCTTTATCAGTGGTAACATTTGCAAATATGTTCTCCCCTACAGTGGGCTTTCTTGTTGCTTTGTTGATGGTTTCTTTTGCTGTACAAACGCTTTTTATTTTGATGTAGTCCCATTTGTTTATTTTCTCTTTAGTTTCCATTGCCCTACGAGCGGTATCAGGGAAGAAATTGCTTCGGCATATGTCTGAGATTTCTCTGCCTATAGATTCCTCTAGTATTTTTATGGTTTCCCGTCTTATGTTTAAGTCCTGTATCCATTTTGAGTTTATTTTTGTGTATGGTGTAAGTTGGTGGTCTAGTTTCATTTTTTTTGCATTAGCTGTCCAATTTTCCCAACACCATTTATTGAAGAGACTGTCTTGACTCCATTGTATGTTCATGCCTCCTTTGTCAAATATTAATTGAGCATGGTGGTTTGGATCGATATCTGGATTCTCTATTCTATTCTATTCCATTGGTCTATATGTCTGTTCTTGTGCCAGTACCAGGCTGTTTTGAGAACAGTGTCTTTGTAATACAGCTTGAAATCTGGTATTGAGATACCACCTACTTTGTTCTTCTTTCTCAGGATTGCTGTGGCTATTCAGGGTCTTTTTTTATTCCAGATGAATTTTTGGAGAGTTCTTTCTAGGTCTGTGAAATATGCTGTTGGTATTTTAATGGGGAGTGCGTTGAATCTATAGATTGCTTTGGGTAGTATGGCCATCTTAATGATGTTGATTCTCCTAATCCAAGAACATGGTATGTTCTTCCATCTGTTTATGTCTTTCTCTATATATTTTTTCAGTGTCCTATAGTTTTCTGCGTATAGGTCTTTTACCTCCTTAGTTAAGTTTATTCCTAGGTATTTTAAATTTTTTGGTGGAATGGTAAATAGGATTGCTTTTTTTAGTCTCTCTTTCTGTAAGTTCACTATTGGTGTATTGAAATGCCATAGATTTCTTGGCATTAATTTTGTATCCTGCTACATTGCCGAATTCATTTACTAAGGCTATTAGTTTTTTGATGGAGTCTTTCGGGTTTTTAATGTACAATATCATGTCATCTGCAAAAAAGGACAGCTTTACTTCTTCTTTTCCAATTTGGATGCCTTTTATTTCTTCTTCCTGTCTCATAGCAATGGCTAATACTTCCAGTACTATGTCAAACAGGAGTGGTGAGAGTGGGCATCCCTGTCTTGTTCCTGTTCTTAGGGGAAATGGTTTTAGCTTTTGCCCATTGAGTATGAGGTTAGCTGTGGTTTTATCATATATGGTTTTTATTATGTTGAAGTATGATCCTTCTATTCCCACCTTGTTGAGAGTTTTTATCAAGGAAGGGTGTTGGATTTTGTCAAATGCTTTTTATGTATCAGTTGATATGACTGTGATTTTTTTCTCTCAATTTGTTTATGTGATGTATCACGTTTATTGATTTGCGGATACTGTACCATCCTTGCATTCTTGGAAAAAATCCTACTTGGTCATGGTGTATGATCTTTCTGATGTACTGCTGGATCTGATTTGCTAGAATTTTGTTGAGGATTTTGGCATCTATGTTCATGAGGGATATTGGCCTGTAATTCTCTTTCATTGTGTTGTCTTTATCTGGTTTTGGTATTAGGGTGATGCTGGTTTCATAGAAGGAGCTTGGAAGTGTTCCTTCCTCTTGAATTTTTTGGAATAGTCTGAGGAGGATAGGTTTTAGTTCTTCATTGAATGTTTGGTAAAACTCCCCTGTGAAGCCGTCTGGCCCTGGGCTTTTGTTTGCTGGAAGCTTTTTGATGACTGCTTCCATAGTTATTGGCCTGTTGAGATGTTTAGATTCTTCCTGATTGAGTTTTGGAAGGTTCTATTTTTCTAGGAATGTGTTCATTTCCTCCAGGTTGTCCAGTTTGTTGGAATAGAGTTGTTCATAGTATTTTTTAACAATCCTTTGTATTTCTGTGGGGTCTGTTGTTACTTCACCTCTTTCATTTCAGATTTTGTTTATTTGGGTCCTCTCTCTTTGCTTCTTGGTGAGCCTTGCTAGAAGTTCATCAATCTTGTTTATCCTTTCAAAGAACCAGCTCTTGGTTTTGTTGATCTTTTGTATTGTTTTTTTGGTCTCAATGTCGTTTATCTCCACTCTGATCTTTATTATTTCCTTCCTTCTGCTTACATACTGGGCTTTTCTTGTTGCTCTCTTTCTAACTCTTTGAGTTGTAGGGTTAGGTAATTTATTACCATTGTTTCTTATTTTTTGCAGTAGATTTGTAGAGCTATAACTTCCCTCTCAAGACTGCTTTCACTGTGTCCCATAGACTTTGGGTTGTTGTGTTTTCATTGTCATTTGTTGCCATGATATTTTTTATTTCTTCTTTGATCTCTCTGGTAATCCAGTCATTGTTTAAAAGCATGCTGTTTAGTCTCCATGTGTTTGATTTTTTCGGATTGTTTTTATTGTAGTTGATTTCCAGTTTTATGCCACTGTGATCTGAGAAGATGCTTGATATGATTTCTGTCTTCTTGAATTTGAAGAGACTTTGCAGATGACCCAATATATGGTCTATCTTTGTAAATGACCCATGTGTAGTGTAAGAAGCCTCTGGGACAACTTCAAGCATACCAACATCAGAATTATGGGGGTGCCAGAAGAAGAGAGAGAGCAAGATACTGAAAACCTATTAGAAGAAATAATGCTTGAAAACTTCCCCCACCTGGTGAAAGAAATAGACTTGCAAGTCCAGGAAGTGCACAGAACCCCAAACAAAAGGAATCCAAAGAGGACCACACCAAGACACATCATAATTAAAATGCCAAGAGCAAAAGACAAAGAGAGAATATTAAAAGCAGCAAGAGAGAAACAGTTAGTTACCTACAAGAGAGCACCCATACAACTGTCAGCTGATTTCTCAACAGAAACTATGCAGGCTGATGGGAGTGGCAAGAAATATTCAAAGTGATGAACAGCAAGAACCTACAACCAAGATTCCTCTACCCAGCAAAGCTATTATTCAGAATGGAAGGTCAGATAAAGAGCTTCACAGATAAGAAAAAGCTAAAGGAGTTCATCACCACCAAACCAGTATTATATGAAATGCTGAAAGATATTCTTTAAGAAGAGGAAGAAGAAAAAAGTAAAGATAAAAATTTATGAACAACAAATACATATCTATCAACAAGTGAACCTAAAAATTAAGTGAATTAAAAACCTGAGGAACAAAATAAACTGGTGAATATAATAAAATCAGGGGCATAGAAAGGGAGTGGACTGATAATTCTCAGGTGGAAAGGGGTATGGGGGGGTGCAGGAAGAGACTGGGCAAAAATCGTACACCTATGGATGAGGACAGTGAGGGGGAGGTAAGGGCAGAGGGTGGGGTGGGAACCGAGTGGAGGGGAGCTATGGGGGGAAAAAGGAGAAACAATTGTAATAATCTGAACAATAAAGATTTATTAAATTAAAAAAAAAGATCTTTGACTATCTTAAGGGCCTGAAGATATTCTCCTATGTTTTCTTCTAGTAGCCCTATTATTTTATCTTTTCTATTTATATCTACATACCATCTGGAGATGGTATTGTGTGTATTGTAAGATATGGAGTTAAGATTTGTTTTTGTCACTTGGACAGTTGCATTTATTGAGAAGACTATTTTTTTCCAGCTGCACTGCAGTATTATTTGTCTCATAAATCAGGTGACAGGACATGTCTGTTTCTATTCTGTTCTTTGGCTTATTTAGTTTTCCTTGTGTCAATGGACTGTGTCTTGATATTTGTGTTTTATTTGTGCTCATTAAGTGTTTGTTGTAATGTGAGTAAGCCAATGAATGAGCCTCCATTTGTAGTATTATTTCTGTAAAAAATATTTTTCAAGTTTTAAAATATTGACTTAAAAAACATTATTTTGGGGCATAATTGATTTAGCATTGAGGAATGAGCTTATTTTATGCAAGAGTTTTGGCAGCTTCTCTGACTGATGCTGTGACTTAAAAACATTTATTTTAGGTTGTTGTATCTATTCTGTTAATGTCCTTTCCTCTAAGACAGCCAAAATACCATATAAAATGTCTTTCTATTTTTCTGGAACCATACACCATCTCTATTTGATTAACATTAGTCTATAAGGGGGTATTTGGTGAGTGTGACCAAATCCCAAATAATTTGAAGAAACAAACTAACAGAACTCTTCGTAACCAAACAAATGAATCTGCTAAAGAACTAAACAAAATAAAATGTCAAAGCCAGCTTTCATTAGAGAGCATTCAGATGTCTGTATTTATGTTTAGTTTAACTTATTCTATATTTTATTATTGTGATTCTATTTGCTTCTTAAACAAGAAATGTTCGGTCACGTGGTTTACTCGTGCTATTGGAACTTAATTATTTTTAGCTTTGCTTTCTGTATTTTTGTTAGACTTTAATGTTTCACATAAGTCCTTTTTTATCTCCCATTTTGGACATTCTTTATTGTGGTGTTCTTTCTTGAGGTATTATGAGAGAACAAGAAGTTTTCTAAAAGAGCATGAAGAAGTAAATGTTAAGACTGTTTACAGATTGCTTCAAGTCCCTGTTACTGTGGATTACAAAGTGGGAACATTTAACTTCAAAGCACATCTGGCTGCTGTTATAAAATCAGAAAGTAGATGTGTTCTTTTTCCCAAATAGACTCAAGAACATGCTTTGCTATGAATAATTCTCATTACATATTAAAAGTAGTCATGAGACAAACTCAGTGTATTATAAATGAATAACAACAGAAGATTTGTCCTTGTTCACAGTGTTTGTTGTTGCTTTTAAATACTAGAATAGATTTTCTCTTTTTATTTTTTCTATTTTCTTGGTCCATTGGAAAAATGAAATTTATGATAACAGACTGAGTCCTTAACTTCTGTGTTTAATGGCTTTTAAAGATGAAGAGCACGAACTAGGAGTTACTGCATAGTTGAAAGGCCACATTGTAGTCAGCTAAACCAGTATTTGTATCCTGCTTGTAAATGTAGAGTTGAGTAAAAATAAGTCACAAATGGTTTTCTTGGCTTTTGGTTTTAAATTTTAAGCTTAATTAGAGCTTGAGCATCTTTGAGAATTCCCTGTTTTCCTCTTCCTTTATTTTCCCCCTTAAATTTAATTCTCCTTCATGAATTAGAGGTTTATGTATTTTCAGATTTACATGTATCTTTGAAGAACTTACTTCCTATGCTGGTTTTCTCTATTCCGAAAATAGAGAATAGTTATTTACTTTTCCATATGTTCACCTTCAAACAATAAATATTTATCGAGTGCACTTTGCTTCCTGCTGAACCTTTTCTGCCTCTATTTTTAAAACACCTAAGTATATATAGTACAATGTTATTTGCTAAAGAATATACCTCTTTTTCTGGTATGATATTTAAGTTGATTTTATTGTCTGTCTTAATTAATGTTTCCCAAAGTACATATACTCATTTATATACCTACTGGAAGTGCTCCACATCTGGAACACTCTTATTGTCAAATTTTAAATATATTCCAGTCTGGTGGTGGTAAAATACTATCACATTGTGGTATTACTTTACATTTTTTTTAAATAAACAAATTGAGCATATTTTCATGTTTGCTAGTCATTCAAATTTCTTCATCAGTGAAACTGTCTTAAGTTTTTCCCATTTTTCCCCCTAATGAGTTGTTCTTTTTAAAATTTTAAAGGCCTTCTTTATATGTTTTAGAGACAAAGCATTCATACAAACATTTCCTCCTAATTTATGATTTCTCTTTTCACTTTATTTATGCTATCTTTTTTGGAGAGAAGTTTTTATTTAAAATTATCAAATTTATTAAAATTTTTTGCTTATACTTTTTTTGGTTTATTTTAAAAGAAATCTTCTCTACTACAAGGCCATAAAATCATTCTTTTAGATTGTCTTCTGAAAGTTCTGCTTTTAATTATAAGTATTTAACCCATTGGAAATTATTATATATGGTGTGAGGAAGGGATCTGATCTTATTTTCTTCTACTTGTTGAACACATCCTAATTTTCTCAATAATTTACAATGCTATATCTTTCATGAATAATATGCTCATATGTATTTGAGTTTCTGGTACTTCCTAGTTCCATTGACTTATCTTCATTGTTGTAGTTTTATTATGTCACACCACCTTGCTCTTTTTCTTCAGGTTTGTCTTCCTTCTTGTCCCTTTATTATGCATATTTTATAATGAGCTTCTTAAGTTTTCAAAAAACCCTACTTAGTTTTTGGTTTGGGTTAATGAGAATTGGCATTTTTACATTATTGAGACTATTCAAAAACAAAGGCTGCGAGAGGATCATGAAAATACAATTGTGTCTGCAGAGGTTATGCTTTATATTTCATTTGTTAGTGGGCCACTAAAAATGGATTATGCAATAGCCATTCTAAAAAACAAGCTAAATATTAAGACATATAGAAAACATTTTCATAAAGCAGCTTAATTCTGTATTTTATCAAATAATAATAAAAACTCAAAAATTAATAAGTCCTTATTTTTAAAATTTCAGATAGAAAATCCTCGGTACCTGAGACAGAAGCCTATCCCAGTTTCTCTGGTAGGTAAGGATTCCATTGGACTTTTCCTACAGACAGATATTTTTAAATAAAATAATCAAGTCATTTACAAAAAATAGTCTAGCTCCACATTATAAAGCATAATTGTCTTATGAATCCTATCATTTGGAAGTGGATAAATAATTTTTTTTCTCCAGTGTTGGCATCATTTTGGCATGAACTTTAGGCAATTTAGAAATTTACTTGGGGGTTTAGGATAAACCATGCCTGAAAAAGTATTGAATAACTCTCACTCATTCAACAGATGACTCCCCAATTCAGTCTGAGAAAATCCAGCAGTTTCCATGAGGATCATTTACTCTCTCGAATGCATGAGAAAGAGGTAGGACTGAGATATTTTTTATATGCCTAATTATTGATACTATTTTTTTACTTTGTATAATATAAGGTTTCAGGTTTAGTTAGAATAATGACGCATGGTAGGAAGAGGTTGTTTTTGCTACACATATGAAGTAATGATGTAGGGTAAGCAGGGTTTGTCTTCCTACATTAAAATTTTTTTTTTATTAATTTCAGAGAGGAAGCGAGAGGGGGAGAGAGAGAGAAACATCAATGATGAGAGAATCATTTATCAACTGGCTGCCTCATGCATACCCCCCACTGGGGACTAAGCCTGCAATGTGGGCATGTGCCATGACTGGAAATCGAACTGTGATGATTCCCAGTCATAGGTTCATATGTCAACTACTGAGCCACTCCAGCTGGGCATGGATGCTTTTAAGAATTTCTCAAATTTAATTTCAATTTGGTTATTTTCAATATTATAAAGTTTTCTTACCACCCTATTTATAAACTATCACAAAAGGCATTGACTTTTTTCTTAGATATTTAAAACAATATCATGGGCATAAAAGTTTATTTTCTTTTGTTGGTGATGGAGGAAGAGGGCTCTTTAAAAAAAAGTCCATCTGGTATAATTATTACTGCTGATCTCAATAATATTCTTTTCTTATTGACTTTATTGGGGTGACATTGGCTAATCAAATTATATAGGTATGAACTCAGCAATATTCTGTCTGTTGTTTTGTAGCTCCAATTTAAGGCATGCTGGATGTTTTTTCCATAATGCAATCCTAGTGTTTAAAAAAATATGGTGATATAAAAAGAAATATTTTAAAAATCTTTTTTGAGGGTAATATTTCTTATATTCAGATGCACCTCCTTTTGAGCTCTTGATATGAATTTCTTCCTTTTCAATAACTGTCAATTATTTCTTCAAGTCATTTCCAACCATTTTTCCTTTTATTTTGTACTATTTTTTTACTGTTGAGGCTGTTTACCATAGAATAAATAAAATAATTGAAAGGAAGTGGTGGCTTTTTGAAAATTTTTTGGACTTTCATGAAATAATATCTTTATGATGACATTTTGGGTCAGGGGTAAGCATACCAATGCTACCCACATATGTGTTGAAAGAAAAAATATTTACAGTTATCATGTGTTGCATCAGAGATTCTTTTTTAAATGTGTGTGGTTTTATTTTTTCCACACCCTTATGTTTTTGTTTTCCTTTTTGGCATACTATAAAAATATTTTGACATCATTGAGAAGTTTGCATGTAAACATCAACTTACTCCATATCTTAAAATATAGTCTGTGTACATTTTGGCTAAAATAACCCTTGTGCAATTACATAGTCATTTCTGACTTATTTGAAAAAATCTTTCTTCATCCTAAAATATTTGAAAGTATATGCTGAGTGGCCCCAATGTGGGAACTATCTTAGTTTCTACTTTCTTTTAAAGTAGTATTTATGAGTTTAAAAATAGCTTATGTGGATTTCTATTGAAGAAATTTTGGAAATTATAGACATCTGTAAAGAAGGAAATAAAATCACATATAAAATTAACACCTGGAAATAAAAACAGTGGTAAAATGTCATTGTATTGTCTTTTAGATTTTCATTGTATCCTTAAAACATATTTTCTTAGAAATTTGAGATCTATACTGGTATATATTGTTTTGTATATTTCAAGTATTTTTCATGCTATTAAATATTGTTCCCAAGCACCTATTTTTAATGTCTGTATTTCATACTAGAGGCCCAGTGCATGGATTTTGTGCACCAGTGGGGTCCCTTGATCTGGCCTGCACCCTCTCGCAATCTGGGAGCCCTCAGGGGATGTCAGATAGCCAGTTTTGGCCCAATCCCTGCAGGCCAGATCCAGACAGGAGGGAGCCCGATCCCCACAGGCCTGTTCCAGACAGGAGGGAGCCTGATCCTGTTCATTGAGCATCCCCTGGTGGTCAGTGCACGTCATAGCAACCGATCGACTGGTCAACCGGTCGTTTGGTCGCTTAGGCATGTGTGTGTGTGTGTGTGTGTGTGTGTGTGTGTGTGTGTATGTATATATATATATATATTATGGATATATGCCTACTTAATTGAACTTATTCCTATTGTTAGGTATTGAGATTGTTTATCATTTTCAATAACATAAATACCTCTGGGAAGAATATCCTTATATCTCTGTCTTTATATGCATCTCCAAATATTTCTCTGGGGTAATGAATAATACCTTACAGAATTTATCTGAGTCATGAAGCAGTTAGTAAAGGATTTAATTCTGTTGAAATTTTAGAGTCCTAAAATAGTTAACTGTTAGAAATCAAACTTCATAAAATAGAACTTCCACTTAAAATTTATAATTGTGTGGAAAATACATACATGTTAAATGAGTAATATTTGCAGTATTATTTTATTAGAGTTAAAGAATTATAGTAGTTTTATTTTGGTGGCTGAAAATACACCTACAAAATATTTTAAGATGTTCTTTACATTTTCAGTTTATTTGGGGCATTGTGAGAAATCATATGCTCAGTGATAGTCATTCTTTATTTTAACTCAGTCTTCACTCATAAACATCCTTGGACATGTTTGTCCTTGAAATTGCTGATACATTTCCTGTGATAGCCACATCACAGGATTGTGTGACACTGAGCGTCATCAAGCAGTAGGTTGGTGTTTTGTTTTGTTTTAGTAACCTTAAAAAAATTTCTGACATAGATTAAGATGTTTGGAAAATTGTTGTCACTGAAAGTGAAAGAAGACAAAATACAATGAGGGAGATAAATTTTCAGAGCAACCATCAGTTTTTAGACAGCAGATGGTAGAAATTGCTCTTTTGTGAAATAAAATAGAACATTTCCTTTGAACCTCACCTCCACCCATATTGAATATTCCCACCTATTGCCTTAGAGGGGATGTTGCTTATTTCTTGCATGTAATGCCAATTACGCATTTTTACCCTTTGTGAATCTGTTAGTTAAATGTAGAATTTAAATAAATCCAAGATAATTAAATCCATAGTTACTGACATAATAAATGAAAGAACTGATATTTTAAAACAGTTGTGAATGTAGCATTCAGATATATACAGTCTCACAACATATAATAAATAATTATACCAAGGAATACCATTGTAAACAGGCAAGGGTTAGATCATGGCCAATATCCCAAAAGTTTGCTGTCTGGCCTTCCCCATCATAACTCTCTTCAATCTTCCCTAGAAGTGACTACTATCCTGATTTTTCTGATGACAATTTCCCTCTTTTGTTTTTAAAGTTGATTTTACCACCAATTCCTACATCCTTAAAAATTAAAATATTTTTATTGTAGTAGATTTTGAACTTCATATAACTAAATTTTACATATTCTTTTGTGTCCTACTTCCCTTTATAAGTGCATATTTATATAAAGGAACATTTAAGGAAGAACTAATTCCAATATTACAAATATTCTTTGAGATCATAGAGAAGGGAATGCTTCTTGACTCATTTTATGGGAGAGACCCTGACAGCAAAACCAAAAGGACATTACAAGAAATAAATCCCAATAAAAATAAAAATTTAATAACCAAGTTTATTATCAATACATTGAGAAAAGACATTTAATAAATGATGCTGGTATAACTTTTCATTTACCTGGAGAAAGTAAAACTGAGTCTTCATCCTCTAAAAACAAATAAACACATGAATTCTGGATGTACTAAAAACTTAACCTACAAATGCCCAATCAAAAGTTTCAAAACAACACAAAAATCTTGGAAAAAAAAAAATCTAGGAATTGGAAGGCCTTTCTAACCCTCAAACCTTTCCAAATCCAGAAACTATAAAGAAAATTATAGAAATATTTAACCAAGTGCAGTAAAATTTTTATGGTAAAATATATTATAAACAAAATCAATAGAAAAATCATAGATTTGGGGGGAATATTTGGGACAGACTCTATGAATGTATACAGCATACCAGGAGGTCTTACTGATTGACAGACAAAACATGGATCAAATTGTGAAAGGCCATTGTACAGAAAAACATATTCATATGGCTCCAAAACATCTGAAAGGAGCTAAGACAGGGTAGTGTTCAGGGAAATGCAAATTAGAGTAGTAATGGATATCTCCTCTTCTGGTAGAAATGTGAATCTACCTTTAATAGAAGGCAAAACCTATGAAGGCATATCCACCATTGACTCATCTGCATGTCTTCTGAGAATTCATCCTATAGACATCAAAGCCTAGTTGTAGGATGCATGTAGACAATATTTTTGTGTGGCTTTATTTGTAAGGGAAAAGCACTTAAAATAAAGTGAGTATTCATTAAGGGGAATGGTTGAATAAATTTTGTTTTCTCCTCATTAAGAAATAATTGACAAAAATGAAAAAGAATGAATAAAACTATAGCAGGTATTTTTTTTGAGAGAGTTCCATGTGGTAGTACATGTTCAAAGAGAGAGCAAGATGCAGAAAATTTTTTTTTGCATGCAAAACATTCCTGATATAAAAACTATGTATTGCTAAGGGTATAGTGATTTGAAGAAGAGAATTTATTTAGCTCTCATAACAATCAGAGTGTGTAGGGGATGCTGTGCTCAGTGATGTCACTGGAGACCTGGACTAGTGGGGAAGTTCCACCGTCCTCAGCATACAGTGTCAGTCTCTGGTCGGAGGTGTAGGTTGCTCTCCAATACCTTGTCTTTAAATGCCACCCTTTAGAAAGAAAGAGCACAAAGAGAAAGCCACTTTGTTTTTTAAAATGTCCAGAATCATTTCTACCCTATCATTCCCCTTGACCATACCTAGTCACACAGTCATGATACAACCATGTGCCCTGCTCATATTTGGTGGTGGCCATTGGGCCCCAAAGAAAGAAGAGGGAAGTAGATATCTGGGTACACTGGCAGTGTGCTGCAAAACCCCCTGCTGGTGTATGCATTCCTGTTCACATTTGTATATGATTCTGGGAGGATGGCAGAAGACATGAAAATATGCTAGGTTGGCCTGAGCCAGTTTGTCTAAGTAGATAGAGCATCAGCCTGCGAACTGAAGGATCTCGGGTTTGATTCCAGTCAAGGGCACATATCTTAGCTGCAGGCTCGATTCCTGGCCATGTTCAGGGCACATGCAGGAGGCAGCCAGTTGATGTGTCTTTCTCACATCGATGTTTCTCTCCCTCCCTCCCTCCCTCCCTCCCTCCCTCCCTCCCTCCCAACCATTCTATCTAAAAATGAATGGGGAAAAATAGCCTTGGGTGAGGATTAACAACAATAAAAAACCACCACACAGAAAATATGCTAGGTTGTTTTTATGGAATACACCATGCAGGTGTTGATGGGAGAAGTGAGGAGAGATTTAAATAAAAAGGAATGAACACTGGCAAGTGCAGAGAATTTAACAAAATAACTCTCCATCTAATTATGTTTGTTTCATGTAAATTATGTTTGTATATGATATTTGACAAAATTTAAAATTAACAAACTAGCATACACTATGTATATTAACTACCACTTCTACCCTTATTGAGTCGAGTTCTAGGAGAGTAGCAAATACTGCTTATATCTGTAAACCCCAGGGGTAAGATAACAAGAGAGATAGATGCCTTTTTTGGTGTGCTGTGTTTATAAATCAGCAAGGTGAATAACAATCGGCAGTACGAAATATTACAGATGAACATTTTGAGAATAGGATATACTGAAGATATTTGTTAGGAAGAATCTTAATTACTAACATACAATAATTTCCTCTGACTAGTATCTAACAGAATTCTTCAGAAAGATGATTGTAACAGTTAGGTATCCAAGTGAGTAAAGTGAGGATGATTTTACGAAGCGTTTCTTCGGCAGTTTGCTGGGGTGATTGCTGGGCTGTAGGAAGAAAGTATGACTAAGCTAAGACATCATTCGGTTGTGTTGCTGATAATGCTTTGGAAACTGCTGGGCAGTACAGATGGCTGACATCAGTAATGTTTTCGACCTTTCTATTGCTACGTGGTTACAGTAAATAAAGGAAAACAAAAAAAAAAAAATTCAGTAAAATTACAATGGCTACAGTTTATACATTATTAGAAAACTTACCAGTTTGTAGTTATTCTCTAATCCTGCTTTTTTTGGTACATTTTGTCCCTTTTGACAAGATTGAGGTAGATGGTCAATATTCACTCTTTGTAATAACATGAAAGGAAGTTCCTTGGTACTTAAAATGTGCATATGATGTCCATGTAAATAACTTTAGTACATTTTTCCCTTAAAAACTTATTAATGGTCATTACGCCATTATATTTTGTTTTCTGCTAAATTCAGTATCAAATGTTAAATACAATTTACACATGCAAAACTGTTAATAGTAAAAAGTAGCATTTTGAATAAGAAATCCATTTTTCTGTAGGAGTGAATGTCAAATACCCAAGTGAATAGATTGTTGTGTTCCTTAAAAACCTCAAAACCCTTCATTTAGAGTTTGTGCATATTCGGTTGAGTCAGTGACATTGGTCATTATCCTAAAATTTAACTAGTTATCCTGTTAGTTGGATATTTTTAAACCCAAGGAAATGCTTTTATAATAAGTAAGCGAGCACATTCACCAGCTTGATTCATTCGGTAGGAATGTCCATCCTCAGAGCTACTCTTTGAAGTGCAAACTTCAGAGAAGATGAGGCCCAGGGGACTTTGGTAAATAACATTTCTTAAAGTCTTTCTAAGCAGAAATTTCAGAAATTCTAATTCCCTCAGAAATAGCTTGTGGGAATGCCCTCTAGAAAGTGAAGCTATCCAGTTTCAGTCCTTTGCTTTAGCAGTAGGCTATCCATCGTATGGCTTGTCATACGCGCCTTTTATTCCTGTGGCGTTGTCTCAGTTCTAGGAAGGAAGGAAAGAAAGTACAGTGCAAATCTACTGTAGGGCGACATTTTAAATATATTTGTATTGATTTTAGAGAGAAAGGGAGAGGGAGAGAGAGATAGAAACATCAATGATGAGAATCATTTATCAGCTGCACCCCCCACACTGGGGATTGAGCCCACAATCCAGACATGTCCCCTGACTGGGAATTGAACTGTAATCTCCTGGTTCAACCACTGAGCCATGCCAGCTGGGCTGTAGGGCGATATTGACTAAGAAGTGTTATGAGGTGTATTGAGGAAGGAAGAATTGCTTTTGTCTGGGGAGTGTGAGGGAGATTTCATGGAAGAAGTGACATTTGAACCAGGAGTTGAATCACGTGGCAGATTTTAGCAGGCAGAGGAGAGACATGGAAGCGGAAACCCAAGTGCACGTTTAGTTGAAGCCCATAGACCACTTGGCTGGCATATAGGGAGGGGAAAGGAAAGAAAGAGAGTATGGCCAAGGCAGAAATGATGTTGCTGCCAACCCCAGGCCCAGGGAGCTACTGAAGCTTGACCAGGAGACAGTATCACAGCTGTGCTGTAGAAAAGTAGCTGGGCAGTGGTATCTCAGATGGATTAGGAGGGAGAGGATTGGAGTGTGAGGAGTCGCTACTGAGGAGGCCATTTAATAGCTGGGGTGAGGGTGAACGAGAAACTACTGGAGTGGTGACAGTGGGGCTGAAAAGAGGCACTGAGCTGGGATGGAATGGGGGACTCATTGGATGCTGAGGGTCAGGGAAAAGGAGGAGTCACAGGTAAGGGACTTAACGGTGAGTAGTAGATGATTGTTGAATTTGATGTAGGAGAAGCTCATCCTACTGGAGCTGTGTGGGAGGCAGCTGGAACCTAATCACCAGAGGCAAATGTGTACACAGGGTGAAGATGACTATGGGACTAAACCTGGGAGATCTGCCTTAGGGGGTGGGAGAAGGACAGAACAATGCAGAGGAGGTAGAGAAACCTCCCCCAGGGTGAATGGAGGACCAAACAAGCACAAGTCACAGAGCCAAGGGAAAGAAGGAGATGCTTGGAGGGCAAACTTCTAAAGACAAGAGGATGACGTGTGTCTGATTCGGTGATCAAAGGACCTTTGGCTGAAAAATGAAAATGATGTCATGTGACCTTTGAGATTGCAGTTTAATAAAGGACAAAGAAAGTGAAGGGACAGGAAGAAATGGAAGTAGAAAGTATGGAATACTTGCTGAAATGCTTTTTATTAAAAATAAGAAGGGAGCCCAGCCGGCATGGCTCAGTGATTGAGTGTCAACCTATGAACCAGGAGGACTCAGTTTGATTCCTGGTCAGGGCACATGCCTGGGTTGCAGGCTTGATCCCCAGTAGGGGGTGTGCAGAAAGCAACCATCATTGATTCTCTCTCATCATTGATGTTTCTATCTCTCTCTTCCTCTCCCTTCCTCTCGGAAATCAATAAAAAAATATATTTAAAAAAAATAAGAAGGGAAAAAATGATATTTTCTGTTGAAAGCTGAAATATTTAAACAGCAAATTCTGGCCATAACTCTTATTTGGGATTTTTAAAAATCTATCAAATAAATATTACTGATGTAAAATGTGGCTTTAAACAATGAGAAGTCCTAATGGGTCAAAAAAAGATAGGAGCCCTTAATTAATTAAAAAAATTAAAAGAGGTCTTAGGGAATAAAAGTGGAACCCCAGTATGTGTGTTTTAGAATAATGGAATGATGCTGGGGTTGTCTGCCTGTCCCTTCTCCCCTCCCAGTGGTGCCAGGTTTTCTATCCCAGGCAAGCATTGTTTATTAAAACCCTGAGGTGACTTATTAGAGAGCATATTCCTTTCTTAGTTTGAGTTCCATTTAAATACTGAGATGATTGAATAGGTGAGCCGTCATATTGAAAAGCTACTCAGCAGTATTTAGCTTTGATTTATTAGCTGGACCCAGGCCCCTGAGTATGGATCCAGGCTCTCTACCTTCCTGGCCATGTGACCTTGAGCAGATGCCTCTTTGTACTTCAGTTTTCTTATCTGTAAAATGGAGAGAGTAAAAGGACCCACTTCTGTAGGTTGTGAGGATTACTGCATGAAATAATGCATGTGAATTGCTGGAAACAGAGCTTTGTATGTGGTACATAATCTTTCAGGTATCTGTTGTTTTCTTGTGTTGTTTTTTTCTTCCTTGCTGCTGTTGCTACTGATCCTGCTACTGCTTCACCAATAACTGCTGCTGTGCTGTTACTACTACTACTACTACTTACAATACTACTACTAACTCCTGCCGACTACTGCTTACTACTTACTTACTATTAATACCACCACTGCTACTGCGGCTACTGCTCTTAATGCTACCAGTAGTATTACTACTGCTGCTACTGCTGCACTGCCACCATGACTTTGTTGTGTTGTTTAGAGAGGCTGGGTCATGATATAGTTTGTCCTTGTTGTAATAGCATCTCTAGTTCTTGAGAATGTTTGTCTTTAAGTGGCCAGTACCGTTTTCTCTATCTTTCCATCTATACCTCTGTTTCACTCTGTGAGGTTCTATTACTGTGTGGGTCACCCAATTTCCTCTTACCTTTCCCAACTTATTTGTTTTTTACCCATATTCCTGCTAACTAATTTCATAGATAATTTAATTTGTGGTGCTAATGGCTGGTAATGGCTTCATATGTAAACTAATTTTTACATTGACCCCCAGAGATGTTATCATTTTAAAGGTCAAGAGTATAAATATGTAATTTATTGCTTATGATGTTTTCAGCCATTTCATGTGACTGTCTGTATTAAATGTACTTTCTCGCCCCAAATAGTATAGGTTTTGTACTTATCTGTTCTCTTCCAGAGAAAAGTTATCTTAAATAGGTTGTGTTGTGTGTATATTGATTTTTAAATGTTCTGTATTCATTATTGGTCATCATCTGGATGCCCAGGTATTCACAAGTTGTTAGTGAGGCATGGTAATAAATTCTCTTATATCTTCCCAGTTCTGTTTGATTCCTTTTTAACAGACTCCAGAAAACTTCTGTTTAAGATCTTTACTTGGACTTAGGCCCCCAAGTCCCTTTCTGCTAAAATGAGGAAGAAGCATCCTGTGATTTAGAATTTTTTCCCTTTTGCAGAGTAAATGGACGACTGTCTCCCTCTCCACCACGCATAACATTTAAAATCATGAATCATTTATATTAATTTTTATTTGTAAAACTTTAAAATTTCACTTTAGTATATTGATGTGATCATGCATGTTTACCATAAGTTCAAATTCATTGTATATTTGCAACTGTAATTAAAAAATATAAAGTGTATTTTAAAAAATTTTCAAGAAAATATTTTGCTGGCATATTCCTAATGTTTTAAAAGAAAGCTTTTGTGAAGGTTGTAGACTAAGGTACTTTGTATAACTGCTTTGCGCCAAACATCGTACTCAGTATAGTTACTTAAATGGTATCATTAAATGTTTCACAATTCATAAGGATAGCTATCCTTAATTAGCAGAAGAGGAAATAAAATTTCAACAGAGTGACTTGCCCAAGATCATAGCAATTAATACATAACTAGAGGCCCAGTGGGGAGTGTGGCCTGCAGGGATTGTCCTGCTGTGGGAGTGCCCCTCATCTCGGTCAGCAGCTGAGTGGCATTCTCACTGTGGGAGTGCACTGACCATCAGGGGGCAGCTCCTGCATTGAGTGTCTGCCTCCTGGTGGTTAGTGCATGTCATAGTGACTGGTCGACCAGTCATTCTGATTATTTTGCTGTTCGGTTGCTGGGCTTTTATTATATAGGATGGGATTAGAACGAGAGTTAGAAATGAGGTCTGTCAGACTTTAATGTGCATATTCTTTTAAATAATAAGGAATCAGGTGGTCCAATACTTTTATAATTGAGAAAACCAATTTTATGTTGTTCTTAAAACCAGTTACTACTATTCTTTCAATTCAAAATACATGTATTAGTATTAACAAGTATTGATTACAGTTTCGTTGGCTTTGCTGCAAACATTGTGCATTAGGTATTGGTTTGAGTAGGATGGGAGTTAATGAGTGCTCGAAAAGAGATGAAGTCACTGTCTGGAGGACATCGGGGTCTATGACTTCAGGAGAGAGAAGTGCATCTATACTAATAAAAGAGAAAGATGCAAATTGACCATACCTTTGCAATGCCCACCAGCCAATCAGGAGAGTGTATGCAAATTAACCCAACAAAGATGTCAGGTTAATTTGCATACACGCGCAGAGTGGCAAGGGATGGGATGCTTGCGTCGTCGCCATCGTGATGATGCAGGTGTTCCGTACCGCCCCAGCCACTCTGGGCCTCTGGGCAGCATGGGAAGGCGGAAAGGCAGCTCTGGGCCAGAGCAAAGGTGATGCTGGCAGCCAGGGGAAGGAAGACCTATTCTTGCATGAATCTTCGTGCATGGGGCCTCTAGTTTATCCATATTTATGGACATTCAGTCTCAAACTATCACATTCATAAAAAGTATTTTTAAAGGAGCACATAGATATAAGAAAAGCAAAATGTAAAATGGTTAAATAGAGTCTTCCTCAGATAGGAAATAATAAACGTCAAAATGCTAGCAAAATAATACTTTAAAATGACTTTTTTTGGGGGGAGGGATAACTGATAAATCCATATTTAGTAGTGTCAGCTTACCCATCAGGTACAACTTATTTGAAAGATTTTTAATTAGCTTGGAAGTAATAGCAACGTATTGATATATATATATATATATGTGATTTCTAGACCTTTAGCTATTGGGTAAAAGTGGAAAAATACTATTCTCTTTCATATTTGGAGTTATTTTAATTTAATTGTGTATTTTTGCCAAAGGGAAAAGCTAATTATTAACACCTTTAAAATATTTTCCTTGAAGTTGGACATGAAAACCAAAATGATAGAAGCTAAATGTCATGAAGAGAAGCTTAAACTTCAACAGAAACATGATGCTGATGTTCAGAAGGTAGGGTACATACCATTTATTCTTTTATTAATATTGAATATTTGAAATAGTTTAGGTCTTGGGTTCCTTATCTGTCCACCCACCAACCTACCCATCCATCTATCTACCCGTCATCCATCCATCCACTGATATATATACTTATGACAGTTTGTTATAAATGCAATTTGATAAATTAACATTCTAGCAAAAGTTGATCTTTAAACTTTATGTATATTCTTATAGGTTACATTACTTAGTGCAACTGTAAATACTAGAGTTTGTTTTGGTGTAATATTTTTTCCACTTTTTGGCAATTAAAATTTCCCTTTTAATTTGAAAAGTAACTCTTGGATTTAGCTCTGTTTGGTATCGACCGCATGCAAGCACTGACAATGTAGGCTTCTTTCTTCATGATCGCAACGATATGTATGCCTTCCCATGATTCAGTCTGCATTTTTAAATAAAATTAATTTTTCTTCTTAATGGGCACAGCAAAAATAGTCAATTTATGGTTATCCTCTATGGAATTTGAACCAAAACTATATTTTAGTAATGATTCTTAAAAATTAGTGATATATTTTGGGTGTCCCCTCAAAAATGTATATACATACATTTTTTGATAGCTCAATTGATGTTTCTTTCCTTTCAGATTTAACCCATTTGAATTAATAATTATTTAAAATGTGTATACATTTTTTGAGACACCCTGTATATCTATATATAGATCTATCTGTCTGTCTAGATGGATAGATAGCTTCAAATAGGAAGTTGGCATTTGCAGTTTCAAAAAAGTAAGTTTATGAATTCTCCTTAACAAAACTGCATGACAGAAATGGAGGCCGGGAGTTGAGGCCATAGCATCAATAGCTAGGCTTTCTTAAAAGCTAAAATATGTTAATATTTAGTCAGGTGCATATTTGGTTCATTTTTCAAAGCAACAAGAAGGAAACTACTGATTGAAAATTAGAAAGAGAAGAAATATTTAACCATTTTTCTTCTCCTTCTTTCCCATTCAAATTTTAAAGGCAAATATTACTTTCTGCACTTATTTGAATTTTACCCTAGTTTAAATTGGTTAGATAAAAATAGTTCTTTATCGTAAATATATTAGATATTCAGTAATATAATCTCAATATAACATGTTAAGTAAAATAGAAGCTATTGCTATATAAGATAAAGGATTATAAAAATGTATTTGGAAACATCATGGTAATAGAGTTTGAAATAGGCTTCTTGGTGTGTCTGTTACACAGATCTATTCTAAGAAAAACTTTTAATAATAAAGTCCTTTCCAAGAATTTCTCTTTTTAAATAAATTCTGTGTGAAAAAGGAAAGCAGTGCAACAAGTTTGAAATGCCAGGTAAAATATACAGTCCTTGACCTTATACCCTATTTGGAAAGTTTTTGCTTGAATGGCATTTCCTAAGTGTCAGGAATTGGGGCGGAACAAAATTCAGAGTGTTTTATCTATTTGCCTCCGTTCTTTTCCTTTTTTTGCTTCTTTACAGATGTTAGGATTAAACTAGCTCCTTTTCTTATTTACCAACCATTCTTACCTCAATGGTTGGTAAATAAGAACCATTTTTTAAATGGTTCTTATTTGAAAAAGTTGATTAGACATTGAAAATAAACTTTTTGTGGGTTTTTTTTAGCTGATTATACACCTGCCTCAATTTTCCCCCCCATTTGGTTTGCACACATTTTTTTATCCCAGCTTGCTAATTTTCCTACATTTTATTATTTCTCTGTGTGTGTGTGTTTAGTGTAGATGTATTTAGAAGTATATAACAATCATGATTAAATTTTGTTAAATTTTAAAACTTCTGACACAATATCAATTCATGATGTAAAATATTCATGCAATTTTGACATATTTTGGGAAGATTTTTCTGATTCACAGTAGCAGAGCTAGATATAAAGGAAGCTTATTACTTCTCATTTTCCCATGCATCTGCGGGTTCTTGTTGTGCATGGAAATGCTAGGACACCAGAGGGAGGATTCCGAGCTGTGCTCATCTGGAGGTGCCCTCTTCCATTGTGGTGGGGAGGGGAGGTGTACTGTCCCCACGTGTCACGTTGTGATGGCTTCTCCCTGCTACTTTATGACAGTTTAATCTCTGAGTTATATTTTAGAGAATCACCTAATTTATTATTTATAGTCTCCTTAAAGATTGATACATGAAATTTCAAAGCAGATAGCACATCTCTTTCAGTAATCATTAATTCTAGCATATTTACTATTTTCTCAATGCACTGAAATATAATTTTTACATCTTTTGTGGGATTAGCTGAGATAGACTTGCAAAAAATATTGTGCTCATTTAAAAAATTATGTGTTCTGTATGTCAAACAACATAGCATACTAAAACATTTAAAATTCATTTGCAGATTTTAGAAAGAAAGAATAGTGAAATAGAAGAATTGAAAACTTTATACAAAACGAAACAAAATGAAATGGAGGAGACTGTTAGAAAACTTGAAAAGAAAGGTGATGTAGTATTCTTACATAAATCTTAATAATATTTCTGTTTTATCTTAGTGGTTACATAAAGTAAAATTTTACTTCTGACCTTCTGTAGTGTGAGATGGCAATGTTTGTGTGGACTTCCATCAGTGGATGTGTTTATGAGAGCTTTCATATGAATTGGGAAATCTCTCTCTTTCTGTGTGTGTGTGTGTGTGTGTGTGTGTGTGTGTGTGTGTGTGTGTGTGTGTGTTAGTTGTTTGGTTAAGGCAGTGGTTCTCAACCTTCCTGATGCCGCGACCCTTTAATACAGTTCCTCATGTTGTGGTGACCCCCAACCATAAAATTATTTTCGTTGCTACTTCATAACTGTAATTTTGCTACTGTTATGAATCGTAATGTAAATATCTGTGTTTTCCGATGGTCTTAGGCGACCCTGCTAGCAGTTCTCAACCTGTGGGTCGTGATCCACAGGTTGAGAACCACTGCTATAGAGCCTAAGACCATCGGAAAACACAGATATTTACATTACGATTCATAACAGTAGCAAAATTACAGTTATGAAGTAGCAACGAAAATAATTTTATGGTTGGGGGTCACCACAACATGAGGAACTGTATTAAAGGGTCGCGGCATCAGGAAGGTTGAGAACTACTGGGTTAAGGAATTGGAAAAGTCTGTCACCGCTACTTCCCTTTCTTAACTCTCCCTCCTTATTGAGTTGCCATAAGTGAGTCATAGGATTAGAATTTACTGGCTTTCACAAAGCAGTCTAGGGCAGTGGTCAGCAAACTCATTAGTCAACAGAGTCAAATATCAATAGTACAACGATTGAAATTTCTTTTGAGAGCCAAATTTTTTAAACTTAAACTTCTTCTAACGCCACTTCAAAATAGACTCGCCCAGGCCATGGTATTTTGTGGAAGAGCCACACTCAAGGGGCCAAAGAGCCGCATGTGGCTCTCGAGCCGCAGTTTGCCGACCACGGGTCTAGGGAAATCATTCCTCTTGGTCTAATGACATTCATTACATTAAGTATCTATTGATGCCGGGTAGTATGTGCTAGTATTGTGATTGTCAGAACAAGCATTTAAAAAGTATTCCCCATTCACACTTTCATTAAGAAGAAAAAGAAAGCATGTGATCAAGTGTTAAATTGACTGTGATTATAGGTCAAAACGTCTAAATGCAACAGGCAGCCCTTAGAGACCATGTTGAAAACATTTTTGTGGAAAAGAACTTTAAAAATTTCCACGTGCTGCAAAAGGACTGCTGATATTGCTAAGTTTTGGAAGGATGCTGCAAAACCACTTAGCAAGAGTGGGTATCCTGTACATTAAGAGATAGATTGAAAAACATGAAGTAGGTGACTTGGCATGATTTAGGCATGACCATGAATTTTAGATTTAGAAGTTTCAAGTTTATCTTGTAGATACTGTGGAGGCAGAGAAGATTTTTGAGAGGGGTGTTTTAGGACCTCAAGTTTCAGTAGGAGCAGCCTTGTAACGGTGGGCATGCTACCATGGTGAGTCCAATTCCCAGTCTATCATAGTAGTCAGAAGTAGAATTGGGGGGGGGGGGGGGAGAGACAGCGAGAGAGAGAGAGAGAGAGAGAGAGACAGAGAGAGAGAGAGACAGAGAGAGAGAGAGAGAGAGAAAATATCTCATTTTACTAGAAACTAGGCTCCAATCCCAGGCTCCTATTCAGGGTCTGCTAATATGGCATTGGGAAGTCTTTGGCCTTGGCTTACTCATTATAAATGGCGAGGTTGGAATAAATAATGCATGACATTCCTTCCACCTCCGAGGGTTTATACTGCCATGCTTCTGTAATTTTGTGTATAAGGTGATAAGGACTCAGAATATCTGAATGATGGAAGTGGAAATACTGAGAAAGGGATTGAACAAGAAACTTTGAAGAATTTGGTGAATGATAAGATACAGGTGATGAATAAGAGGAAAGAGGAGAGAAGGTTTACATTTAAGGGTTTCCATATGGAACTTACTCGCTCTGTAACCATCACCAGACTTGAATATATCTGAGAGACTGATGCTGCCCTTAAAATTTAGGATGGCACTTACACATATAAATTACCTAATGAAATAGGTTATTTTTAGGTTTATTCCCAGCCATAAATTTTATTTAGAAATTAGTTCAGGTTCTTTCTCCAAATATCAGTGACTACAAAAATATTTTAAATTTATTTATAGGTTTTTGTTTCTTACCCTGATTTAAACCAGGCAATTTAAATATGCCAAAGGTTTAAAAATAATACTTTTTAAGGCTTTTGAATTGCAAATAGATCTTAGTTTAATTTTGGAATTGTGAAGTAATATGTTATAGGTGCTAAGGACTAATATTAGGTTAATTTGAATTCCTCTCTTTCTACCCTCATTTGTTACATAGTTGAAATATGAGTGAAAGAAATTTCTATGTAAATGTTTTTAAAAATGTTGCTATCTTTTTTTGAGGAATAATTGACGTACATTATATTAGCTTTAGCTATACAACACAGTGATTTGATATCTGCATATATTGTGAAATGAACACCACAATAAGTCAAGTTAACATCTGTCACCACACATAGTTACAGAATTAAATTTTGTTCTCTTGAAGTAAGTAAGAACATATTCAGTAAGCTAAGAAAATGCCACATTTAAGCAAACATACAGCTGAATTTATTTTACCATCCAGATGACATAATATATTAAGTAAATTTTTGCTTAAATCAGTGACAGTTTAACTCATTTTAAAAAGATTTTAAAAAATTTTAAAAAGTGATTTATAAGGGGAATATTTTATATAATTAAGGCATATTTTATTTTAGTAACGTAAGCCTTGGCAATGATTTTAAAGCACCTAGCAGCAGGAGTGGAGTGAGACAATGGGTTCCTTTACTTAGTCAGGACACATTTTTTTTAAAAAAATATATTTTATTGATTTTTTTACAGAGAGGAAGGAAGAGGGATAGAGAGCTAGAAACATCAATGAGAGAGAAACATCGATCCCCCACTGGGGATGTGCCTGCAACCTAGATACATGCCCTTGACCGGAATCGAACCCGGGACCCTTCAGTCCGCAGGCCGACGCTCCATCCACTGAGCCAAACCAGTTTTGGCAGGACACATGTTTTTGAGCACTTGCCTGCAGCACTGTTATGCTCTGTAGATAAAAGACATAGGCAAGGAAACCTTTATAACATATAATGTAATAAGTGACTTAATGGAGAAATAGATGTGGTTCCTTGGGCACACAGAGGAGTTTCCTTCTGTCCTGCAAGATGAGGAGTCTGTGTGGGGAAGGTTCACAAAAAAGGTGGTGCTGGAATTGAGACTAGGAGTGAGTAGGGCCCAGTGGAGGGAGTGAACCTGAGGCCAGCACACTGTCAAAGCCATCTAGGAGATGAGTAATGATGGGTTCAACCAAGACTGGTGGCACAAATGGAGAAAAAGAGAGGAAAGAATAAGATATTTTACAAGACAGAATTGAGAAGATTGGTAAAAAATGGAATTATCTAACCAGTGCACTATATATATTTTATCATCAAGCTCTTATGTGGTAGGTAGAATTGGTTTAACTGTGTTTTATCATTTTTGACAGTCCAGACCCTTGTACGTGACTGTCAAGTTATCAGAGAGACTAAAGAAAACCAGATTTCAGAGCTGAAAAAGATATGTGAGCAAAGTACAGAATTTCTGAATAATGACTGGGAAAAAAAGGTAAGCTACATAAAATAAAATAGTAATAGAAAATTCAAAGTAACATTTAATTATAAAAGTAATGGATATTCACAAAATACACAGAAAGTCAGAACATTAGACCAGATACATCTGTTTGATCCGTAAGTGAATCAGCTAAGTTATAGCATACTTGTATTTGCCAGTGTCATTTTTACCCTTGCAGACTCAACTGTGAATTCTCTGGGCTTGTTTTGAAGACTTAGAGACACCCTGTCAACTTCAATAGGCACATACGCGTTATTAAGCATTGTGGGGTACACCTAAAAATTCACTCTGCATTAATGGGCTACTAAATACAATGGATTTTTGATAGTCAGAAGGCATATGTCCTTGGACCTTTGAGAGACCATAAACATGAAGAAACCACTGCAACATAAATATAACCACCAAGTTCTAAGTGACTTATTCAGGGCCCTTTATCAGAATGACCATTCCCGTCAGTCCACAGCTGCAAAGCAGCACTGAAATTTAGGTGCCGTGGGTGTGGCTACATTCATGGACCAGCTAAGTGACTGACACCAATTTAAAATGTAGACTTTGGCAAAGATACAAATACAACAAAGCAGGGATTTGGGAGACCACTTATAAAGAGTCAAAACTGCATGTGTTAAATTTGTGAAACCTAAGGTTCTTCTGTGTGGCTATTACTGAACCATCCTCTTATTGTTCAGCTAGAAACTAGAGGAAATGTTCTTTAGACCCTTACCAATAATTAGCATGATTATTGCCTGCATCCTGCCTCGTTTCCATCATCTCTCAGGGTTTCTCTGTTCATTCAACATCTTCCTAGTCAAACAGGAACTTACATGCATTTGTCATATCCTTGTTCTGTCTCTTGTTCATAAATGGGAAATCAAATGGACCTTTCAAACTTTACCAAGTGAGCCTGGGCTGGATGCAGGAGACAGGAGCTACACTCTGAATTCCACTTCCATTCAGATAAGGGAAGGAATGCCCACAGGCCATGAGCACAGAGTTTCAATTCCCTTTGGAAGCTGTCCATTAGTTCTATAGATATTTAGAGTATAATCTTGTAAAGAAAGACCTGCATACAGTTCTTAAATATTCTTTCTCTATGATTTATAATATCATCTTTGTGTCCAGTTTTGTGTAAGTAATGGAATGGATAAAAATAGTGTCCTGTTGGGGGTAGGGTGAAGGATAAAGACTTTAATATTACTCTTGTGCAAAATTTCATGTAAAACTACAGACAGTGACATAATCAGTAGATCAATAATAATATTGTAAAGATTTCTGTGTGATTCAGGCTAATCCTAGTGTTGTTTAGCTGAGATAGTGTAGTATTTATTTATTTACTGTTGCTACCAGAAGTAGATAATTCCTTTAATATTTGTTGACCCATTAAAATCTCCAATTTAGGAAAGTCAAGAAAAAAGTAATTTCCTCATCATGTTCTTTATAGGTTACCTTACTTGAACATTTATGACTTTCATACCTTTTATTGTTTGGGACATCATATAAGTAGAGACATGTAGGAAAACATGTTTTCTGAATTGCAAACTAGTCTGCTCTGTAGCAGTGATGAGAGTCCGGTTTTGTCTCCTGTGCAGCTGCACAGCGCGGTGGCAGAGATGGAGAGGGAGAAGTTTGACCTTCAGAAGCGGCACACAGAGAGCATCCAGGAGCTGCTGGAGGACACCAATGCCCGGCTGCGCAGGATGGAGGGCGAGTACATGGCGCAGACCCAGGCCACGGCAAGTCCTTTTTCTCTTCCTGTCATTGTTAGACACTTCTCTCTCTCCTCCATGTGCCCTGTTTCCCTGATGTGTGCTGTGAGTAAGTGAGATACAGAATCAGGAGAAATCCCTTCACTTTCCATAGACACAGGCTGACGTGTGACAGTGGACAGGCTCTTGAAGTGGCTGTGGATTTCACTCTGGATCCTTTGAGGCCCCGCTTCGCTTAGCCCTCAAAAACCTTTACAAATTTTTCTTCTTGTTTTTTCGCTGACTTTCCGCCTAGAGATAATTTTTTTTCTTTCATTCTATTTGTTTGTTTTATTCTTTTTAAACTGAGGACTTGTTTTTCTGAAAATATTTAATACTAGTACGAAGGAAAGAAGATGGGGAGATAGGAGTAGAGTGACCACTTTAAGACCAATCTCAGTAGCTTCACCTTGACTAAAGGACTAGACACAGTTATCACATGGGTAAACCCCCAAAGTTGCCTTCCTGTTAGGACACAGAAGGAGGTCGCACACACAGCAGAGACATGAGGGAGGATACAGGGTCCCAGAAGAGCCTCCTCACAGAGCACCTAGTGGCAGAGGAGCGGTCTGAGGGAAAGAGGGAGCGTCACCAGCCTTTTAGAAGCCCAGCTGACTTCCTGAGGCACACAAGCCTGGAACAGGTAGGCTCATGGCACACAGACCAGGCAAGTGTGCCTTATCAACCTTGTTCCTAACACATGACACTACCTGTGGGATGGCAGAGCCTGTGTCCTAGGCATGAACTCAGTCCTTCTGTACCATAGCCCACCAGCCCAGCTAGGCTGGTCCAAGTATGTCCTTGAACTGATAGCTGTGGAATCTGATCAAGAGTCAGTTTCCCAGGCATCTCTCAGAGACCCCGAGATCAGCTCTAGGGTCTGTCTCACAGAGTTAAAAAGTGGGAAGCAGGTTCGACAGTGGGACAGGGAGACCACTTAGAAGGCTGCCATAGTCGTCCAGGCAAGGGAGGTGGTGGCTTGGACCTGGGTGCCCATCTGGAGATGAGGACTGGCAAATGGTGATGCAGGTCAGTGAGATGGACAAGGCTGAAGGTAGAGCAGGTCTATTGGGGAAAATATCAAGAATTTATTTTCTGAATAATCAGCGTAATGATGATATTCAAAGTCATGAACAAAAACCAAATTTATATCTGAAATATGTATTTGTCATCTTAACACCCTGAATTTTTTTTTTAAATCTTTATTGTTCAGATTATTACAGGTGTTCCTCTTTTTTCCCCCCCATAGCTCCCCTGCACCTGATTCCCCACCCCACCCCATGCCCTTACCCCCCGCCACTGTCTTCATCCATAGGAGTAAGATTTTTGTCCAATCTCTTCCCACACCCCTCACACCTGCTTCCCCTGAGAATCATCAGTCCACTCCCTTTCTGTGTCCCTGATTCTATTATATTCACCAGTCCATTCTGTTCTTCAGATTTTTTTATTCACTTGATTTTTAGATTCACTTGTTGGTAGGTATGTATTTGATGTCATTTTGTTGTTCGTAATTTTTATCTTTACCTTTTTCTTCTTCTTCCTCTTCTTAAAGAATACCCTTCAGCATTTCATGTAATCCTGGTTTGGTGGCGATGAACTCCTTTAGCTTTTTCTTGTCTGTGAAGCTCTTTATCTGACCTTCCACTCTGAATGATAGCTTTGCTGGGTAGAGTAATCTTGGTTGTAGGTTCTTGCTGTTCATCACTTTGAATATTTCTTGCCACTCCCTTCTGGCCTGCATAGTTTCTGCCGAGAAATCAGCTGACAGTCGTATGGGTACTCCCTTGTAGGTAATTAACTGTTTTTCTCTTGCTGCTTTTAATATTCTCTCTTTGTCTTTTGCCCTTGGCATTTTAATTATGATGTGTCTTGGTGTGGTCCTCTTTGGATTCCTCTTGTATGGGGTTCTGTGTGCTTCCTGAACTTGTACGTCTATTTCTTTCACCAGGTAGGGAAAGTTTTCTGTCATTATTTCTTCTAATAGGTTTTCAATATTTTGCTCTCTCCCTTCTTCTGGCACCCCAAAAATTCGGATGTTGGTTCGCTTGAAGTTGTCCCAGAGACTCCTTACGCTATCTTCATATCTTTGGATTCTTTTTTCTTTTTGTTTTTCTGGTTGGATGTTTTTTGTTTCCACATATTTCAGATCTTTGGTTTGATTCTTGGGGTACGTTGATCTACAGTTGAGTTTCTGTATGTTCTTTATTTCAGACAGTGTATGCTTCATTTCTGACTGGTCCTTTTCCACTTTTTTGGCATTCTCATTAATATCCTTAAAGGTCTCAGCAAGTTTCTCAGCGGTTTTAAGAAGATTCTTGAGTAACCTTATAAATGTGGTTCTGAACTCTATGTCATCCAGTAGTTTGCTTTCCTCCGTTTCTTTCATTCGTGCCATGTTTCTTTGTCTCCACATTTTGGCTGCTTCCCTGTGTTGATGGAGTAGCTTTGTGTGGTAGGTGATCTATAGGGGGCAGTAGCTCAGCCTCCTCAATCACATGAGGTGGATGCTCTTGGTACACCCCTTTGTGGGCTGAGTGCAAAGTCTTGGTGTAGTTAAGCCTTAATTGCTGTTGGTACACTGGGAGGAATTGACCTCCAGGCCAATTAGCTGTGAGCACTCGCTGTGTCTATAATGGAAGAACTGCTGCGCTGAAGACACGCTTATGGAGCAGGACTTGTTTCAGTGGGGCTTTGGTGCTCACTGAGTCTGCCTCTTGAATGTGTCACTTATGGATGTGAGGAGTTGAAATCTGGTGTCTCACACTGACCACTAGGTACACTGGCTTCTGGATCTCCAATGGGGTGCAGGTCAGCTACTGTCTGAGGCCACCCAGCAGGAGCTACAGTGAGAGCTACAGTTTTCTCCTCTTTGCTTGGGGTTTGGAGGTCTTGGAGCTGTCTGACCCGGGCTGCAAGTTTGCTAGGTTAAGCTGCGATAGGGCAGGCCTTTCTTATGCTAACGCTGCTGCTTGGAGCTTGGGTGGGTTTGTAGGTTGTGCAGGGCGGGGTCTCAGGGTGTCACTAGGCTAGGGCGTGGCAAACAGCAATGGCTGCTAGTTAGCTGGCTCTGCGTCCCCGTCGGCATCCCCGAGTCCTGTGCCCCAGTGCCGTAAACAATTATTCCTGCGCGCAGCTCTGCAAGCAAGCCACCCCCACTGGCAGACAGTCCAGCTTCTCCCCGTAGGAGTTTGGGTCCCCCGCGTCTCCCTGGAAACTGTATTTCAGAGTAATCGGGGGCTTGTCTCCCTTTGGGTTGAAAAAAGCAACGCCCGCCGCTAGCCCGGATCACGCACCTCCGTACCTCAGCTTTTCAGTGCTCGTGCACGTCTCAATGCTCTTTTCTCTTTCCTTCTAGTTGTAGAACTTCCACTCAGCCAGCTTTCCCGTGGTTCTGGGTGATAGACGTTTTATCTTTTAGCTGTAGTTTTGAAATTGTTGCGTGAGGCAGCAGTTTAGGTGTTTACCTACGCCGCCATCTTGGATTCTCCTCCACCCTGAATTTTTAACAAATGTGAATTAAATATATTAAGTAATATTACCAGTAGAGTTGTAATTTGTGGAACATGTGATTGCCTAAAATGCTTACTGCATTGTTATATATTATTTATTAAGCAATAGGAAGAGAGTGATACCTTTCACAGTGGCATTTTTAATTTTTATGAAGTTGGGATGTAAAGAAAAGTGACACTTTGGAGCCAAGAGGTCACTGTCAGAAAAACTTCACTATTTTTAATGAAAGTTGAATTTCAAAATGAGCATTCAGACCTTGTCATTAGATAATAATAAATATAGAGGAAAATGGACAGAGTCTGTCAGCAGGATCGCATTTAGGAATCATCAAGACTAGACAGCCCTTGCTGAGCTGCTCCTGGTTAATAATTAAACAAGGTGGAGTTCAAGGCCAGGCTTCAGATGAAAGATGAGACTGTCACTGAGAATTAGGTTCTGAGTTTTGTGATTCATCCAGGCTTTTTTCTTCTTTTGTTGTGTTTTGTTTGTTGTAAGCAAACACTGTATAGGTTATTAGATTTATGACTTTGGGTATTGGCAGGGATTCTCTTGTGCAAAACTCATAGTTAAACATGTAAACAATAGATTTTAAAAACAATATTAGAACTATAAATATGAAAATTGTAGCAAAGTTATTAGATACTTGGGGAGGTGAAGGCTGGAAAACATCAGGCTTTACCTCTCTCAGGCTTGGATGCATGAAAGTCTGTGATGGGGCTTCATTGAGACTTATTTTGGCCTGCTTAGTAGAGTTCTCTATCTTTTTCTGTTTCATGGGTCCCCGCTGGCAATTTTGTGAAATCTATTCAGCCCTTCCCAGAATAATACTTTTAAATTTAATAAAATAGGTAATATTACAAAAAAAGAAATTATATTGAGATATAGTTGTCAAAATGTTAATAAAAGTTATGATAGAACACTAGAGGTGCTTCTAAATGAATGCAGTATATATCAAGATTTAGTAGTGGGCCTTTTAACTCTTGGAATCTGTGAATAGTGTTGAGAATAAACAATATTTAGTAATTACCTAACACTGGAATGGACTATACAAATATCTGTGATTATTGGTCATAGATATTGCTAATGATGCCTTGGTTTGTTGATTAGATATATTGAAGGGATGTGCTGAAGGCCAGGTAAGGCAGTGAAAATAAAGATGAGCTCTCTTTTCCCATTCAAATTTCCACCTTAGAAAGTATCAAAAGGCCTTTGGCACCTGAAATATTTTGTTAACCATTCTTAACTATTATTGTTAGTAGTGACATCAGTAATCTGTAGAGTAACTAATCTACTGTTGGATATAGCTAGACTTTGTCATTTTATAGTCGTCACCACATTTCTTCTCCCAACCTCATATTTAGAAAGAAGAACACTGTAATAGCGGCAGTTCATCATTTTGAATAAGGTGACCATTTTAAAGATAGACTTTGTTTTGTAGAGCAGTTTTTAGACCTACAGAACATTTGAGAAGGTAGTACAGAGAGTTCCTATATACTTCACACCAATACCTCCTCGTAGAAACATCTGGCATTATTTTGGTACATTTGTTACAATAAATCCATCAAGATGGATAAAGTCCATAGTTTATTCAGGTGTTTTTTTTGTTTGTTTGTTTCACTGATTTCTTTTTTCTTTTCTTGGATCTCATGCAGGATATCACATTACATTTAGTGTTCATGTCTTCTTAGGTTGACACAGTTCCTCAGCTTTCCCTGTTTTCATGACCGTGACAATTTGAGGAGTACTGGTCGATTGTAGAATGCCCCTCTGTTGGATTTTGTCTCATGTTTTTCTCATGATTACACTGGGGTTATGGGTTAAGGCAGTAAGATCACAAGGTTAAGTGCTCATCTCATCACATCATATCAAGGGTACATACTGTTAATGACTTGCACTGTTATATTATCCTTGATCACCTGGCTGAAGTAGTATTGGTTAGACCTTCCACTGTAAAGTTACTCCCTACTTTTCCATATTGTCTTCTTTGGAAGGAAGTTCCTGTGTGCAGCCCATGATTAACAAGTGGGGGATTCTGCTTTCCATACTTAGGGGTTAAGTTTCTACGTAAGTTATTTGGAGTCTTTCTACATGGGAGATTTGTCTCTTCTCTCCCATTTGTTCAGTCATTTGTTTATATCAGTATAAACACATGGATATTTTTTATTTTATACTCTGGATTATAATGCAATACTACTTTATTTTGCTGCTTAAATTGTTCCAGTTTTGGACATTGAGAACTCTTTCGTTAGGCTCCTATACCCCTTTGACAATACCCCATTGATGGGGATCATGTGGAGAATGGTATTAGAAACTAAGATCTATGTGGTAGGTATGCTCACTAGTGCTGGGGTGACATTTTTTAATGCCCTCTAACCAGACAAAGCAAGGGAGTATATGTGAATTATTAACCTGAGTGCCTATGCATATCTATAACCAGTTCTGTGTAACCATCTGTATCTACATTAAATTAAACATAATTTCTTACTGATTTATATAACTCTCCTCCATTGCCACATGGATTATTCCAGCCTTCTCCCTTTGTGCATATGTAAATTCTCAATCCAATCGTGGAAACTTGGCTTCTACCACCTTTCATCCATTTACTTAATTGTTCAGTTCCAGTACATGTGTATGCCAGTGTCAGAGTTGTCAATCTATACTCCCATGGGGAACCCACTTTGTCAACTAGAGCAGCGGTCGCCAACCTTTCGAACCTCACGGACTACCAGTGGGCCGCGGACCACCAGTTGGTGACTGCTGAACTGGAGTACAGTGTTATGGACACTTCCTTTTGCCTTTGTTCTTAGAGACTCCACTCATTTCAAAATTGCTTAGATTATCACCTTTTCCCCCATTCCTTCAATGAGGTTTTTTTCCCCATATACTTTTAATATAACTGGATTGTCTTATCACAGTCTGCATTTTTTCCTTGGATACCCCAAACTCCAAATTTGTTTTTATTTGCACAAAATAAGATTCTTTTTATACTTAAAATTCTTTGGGTTTTGACAAATACATCTTGTCACACATCCATGATTATAGTATCATATATAATACTAGAGGCCCAGTGCACGAAATTCGTTCATGGGGGTGTGTGTCCCTCAGCCCAGCCTGTACCCTCTCAAATCTGGAACCCCTCAAGGGATGTCTGACTGCCCGTTTAGGCCCGATCCAGGACTGCTGGTTCCCAACTGCTCACCTGCCTGCCTTCCTGATTGCCCCTACTGCTTCTTTCTGCCAGCCTAATCACCCCTAACTACTCCCCTGCCAGCCTGATTGATGACTAACTATTCCCCTGCCAGCCTGATTGCCCCTAACTGCCCTCCCCTGCAGGCCTGGTCACCCCTAACTGCCCTCCTCTCCCGGCCTGGTCACCCCTAACTGCCCTCCCCTGCAGGCTTGATTGCCCCAAACTGCCCTCCCCTGCTGGCCTGATCCCTCCCAACGGCCCTCCCCTGGTGGCCATCTTGTGGTGGCCATCTTGTGTCCACATGGGAACAGCCATCTTGTGTGCTGGAGTGACAGTCAGTTTGCATATTGCTCTTTTATTAGATAGGATTATTAGATAGGATAGAGGCCTGGTGCACAGGTGGGGGGCAGCTGGTTTGCCCTGAAGGGTGTCCCGGATCAGGGTGGGGTTCCCTTGGGGTGTGGGGCGACCTGGGCGAGGGGCCTGTGGTGGTTTGCAGGCCAGCCATGCCCCCCGGCGACCCAAGCAGAGACCCTGGTATCTGGGATTCATTTATCTTCTATAATTGAAACTTTGTAGCCTTGAGTGGAGGCCTGGGCCGGCCAGGGTGTGTAGGAAACTTGGCTTCCTCCATCGCTGAGGAAACCCAAGCCTCCTGCTTGCTCCGTGGCCGCAGCCATCTTGGTTGGGTTAATTTGCATACTCACTCCTGAATGGCTTGTGGGTGTGCAAGTGTGGTCAATTTGCATATTACTCTTTTATTAGATAGGATTTTTAATGTTCTAAAAGTCACCAGTGTTTCACCCTGTTTATCCCTTGCCCCTCTCTCTAGAATCCCTGGCCACCACTGATTTTTTGTACTGACTGTGTAGTTTCATATTTTCTAAAATGTCATATGATTGGAATCATACAGTATGTAGCCTTTTCAGACTGGCTTCTTTTATTAATCAATTATACGTTTATGGTTTCTTGATGTCTTTTGTGGCTTCACAGCTCATTTTTTTTATTGCTGAATAATATTCAATTATATGATATACTATAGTTTGTTTATCCATTTCCCTATTGAAGAAGTACATCTTGGTTGTTTCCAGTTTTTTGAAATTATGGATAAAGCTGTTCTAAACATTTACATCCAGGCTTTTGCATGGACATAGTTTTCAAATTAATCATGACTCTGCAATTTCACTACGGGAAGTACAACCAAAATAAATAAGTGCATGTATGTACCATAAAACATGTATGAAAGTGTCCCTAGCAACATTAGTTTTAACAGCCAAACACTGAAAACAACCCATCAATAAAATGGATAAGTGATTTTTTGTTATTTGCACAATGGACTACTGTATATAGCCTTAAAAAATTTAAATTACTGCTGTTCGCCATGTCATGGATGAATCCACAGACATATAATGATCATGATGAAGCCTGACCCAAAAGAGTCCATACTCTAATTTCATTTACAGAAAGTTCAACAAGAGACAAGGTTACTTTTTTTGTGATCCAAGTCAGAATAATGGTTACCTTGTGTAGACAATGACCAATCAGGCTTCAGAGCAGCTGGTGATGTTTACATCTTGTAGTGACTCATGGCTGTTTTACAATTTGTAAAAAATTATAAAAATACATAGTGAAGATTTGTACATCTTTTTGTATGTATGTCATATTTCAAGAAGAAGTTTATGAAATAAGATAAAATATATTGGTACTTTTGCCATAGAAGTTGAACTTTGGATTCTAATTTTTTACTCTTACAATATTTCAAACAAAGTTTGTATGTAAAACGCCCTACATTTCTTTATCTATTGGTTGTATAACTGAAGGCCTATCGGATATTTTACAATTCCAATTACTTCTTGAAAATCATGTCTATATTTCCTACGAAAATAATACCCTTTTCTAAACTTTCTCTTAATTCTCAATGTGCCAATTCTCTTGGCATATTAGGTTTTGAACCTGGAAAATCTATGATTTTTGCCACTTCTCATTTCCTTCACTTAGTATTTTACTTAATCACGTTGTTTGTTTCTCTGAACATTTTCTTGGATCTGCTCTCTTTCCCTTCTGTTTCCATAGCTACCACTTGTGTCCAGGCCATTGTTGCCGCATTCCGGGACTCTCCCGGTAACCTTCCAGTAGCTCTCCCTGTCTCTTCTTGTTTCAGATCTCACAAATGATATTTGTCCCATTTTCCCATATCCAAGAACTTGAATTACTAATCTAATGCCAATTTTAACTACTGCTTACAAGCCATGTCCACTCAAGAACTCCAACCTAGTCTTCCGAGTGCTACCTTTGAGTTCACAATGTGGGAACACAGTCTCTGTGCCCAAGGTAATGTTCGTCACTGACTGTATAGTTGCTGCTCCTTCTCTGATTCTGTTGTTACTTACCCTGAACTCCCCTTCTACACTGTCTGTCACATCCTGAAATATGTTTCTGTGTCAGTATCTTACTTTCTGAATAATTTTTTACCCCATTTTGAGGCCTCCACTATTTTTATATCTCTTTGTTCTTTGTATTCAATTTTAAAAAGGTTATTTTGACCAAATGTTGTTGTCCTTAAGGTATTTTGTATATGTCTATAGGCTTTCCCTTGACAGTATGTTTTAATTTTTTAAAATTTTCTTTGTGCCATCTTTATTTTGTATAAGACAATATATTTAGGAAACATGGAGAGTTAGAATGTATGTTTGGAAATTGACACCATCTTTTGAAAGGAGCCCCTCAAGCAGAAGGATCATTAGGAAAGAGGCAGAATGAATGGGATGTACAGAGAAGAAATCTGAGCATCAGATATATGTCGGGCTCTGAGCTAGGAATTGTATGTATTTTAAAAATAAATTTATATATCATGTTTTTAAGTTAGATATAATTTCTCAGATTTGAAAGATATTACACCAAAATTTAAATTATGTGCCTAATTCATATTGTAATGAAGAAAGGTCAATAAGAAGTTGGGATCATAATATTATGTAATGCTTAAACTTTACTTAAATGTTTATCTTAGAAAGACTGTGAAAATAATACTGATTGAAACATCATCCTAACCTTTTCTAACTACTCACACCTACTGGAAATGCAATTGTTAAGTGAAAATAGTTAATATTTTGTAATGTATATAAATATTAAATCACTGTGATGTATTCCTGAAATAAATAGAATAGTGTGTCAATTATACTTCAATAAAAAAATTGGTTCTTTTAGCTAATGCTTGCTTATCCTAATTTTACATGGAGTACATAGTCATAAACACCTGTATTTAGTTCTATAAAGATGAAAAATTCAAAATTACAAATATCAAATAATAGGGAAATGATTTTAATTATGTGATAATTTTGAAGACTGGAAAAATGAAGTACCTTTGACAAAATAGTAAGTAAAAATAAAACAAAAGAAAATTATGTTCACTAACATTACAACTGTCTAAAAATATTCCTATACACTTATATGATAATACTTGTATCACATAACTCCTATATTAAAATATTTGGGCTATGAATTAACTTTTAAAAGTATTATTGCATTGCTTTTATAATTTAAAAAAGTTTCTAAAACTTCAAATGAGCAAAAACACTGCTAAGTGCTCAGCTAACAATATAAACTTCTTAAGTTGCATGAAGAAGATGTAACCTTCCTGAGGATAGGGACTTTGTTGAACGAATGAATGGCTAAAAGCATGTAAACATCATGATCTTTTGTGGTAGAAAGCATTTTCTAAAGACTTGGTTAACTTAGAGGTTGGTTTAATTTTTTATGATATGATTATGATACATTTTCTGTATTCTTATCTCTAATAGGGTATATATTTTCTTCAGGCTACTGAATGATACTGAAGTGTTACAAAGTCATTCAGAGGCTTTTTTAACAATGACCTATTGTTTTAGAACCAGATGGTCAAAGAACTGGAGTCCCGTGTCCAGCAGCTGACTGGAGAAGCAGAGAACAGTAACTTACAGAAGCAGAAATTAATTCAAGAAAAATTGGAACTTGAGAGATGTTACCAAATAACATGTAGTGAGTTGCAAGAAGTAAAGTCAAGGTATTGTCTGAAATCAGATACCTCCCAGGTGTGGCTGTAAAGTACTGATATCAACTCTGTGAAGTATATGCCAAAATTCATCACCTTGTACATTAACCTTGGGAGGTTTCTACCCTAAACACTGCCATCTTTTTATTTTTTTAAAGTCCCACTTAACGTAAGAAGCATAAAAAGTTTATAAAAATGTAGATAATTATTTGATACACTAAAAGATAATACATTTGGATTTGGTTGACTAAAATTTCCATTCTAGGAATTGATTTCAAATATATTGGGAGTATATTTTTATTCTCTTATTATTTTTAGGCGTAATACACTGCATAAAGAGAAAGATCATCTTATGAACGATTATGAGCAAAGCGTGAAGCTATTACAAAACAAGTATGATGCTGATATAAACTTTCTGAAAAAGGAACACACACTTTCAGCTTCTAAGGTATTATATATATGCTGGTATATATACATACAAAGTAATTTACTTTACATGTATATATCATACAAAGTAGCTTTACTCATCCTACTGTAGCCATAGGTAACCATGTAGAAGCTATTTAGCATTGGAAATTAATCTCTCCTTTGCTTTATTCTTGAAATTACTAAAGTAATATTTATTGGCATTTAAAATACTAACTACTAAATGTCTAATATATAACATGACATAATATTTAATAAACTGTATTCTACCATAATAAGCTAACCCTTGTACCTACATTTTTTATAAAAGAAAACATAAAAATCTGAGAAGAAATCCTCACTGTGTTAATAATATATTTTTAGGGTTCAATATATGCATTATTATTATTATTTTGACATCTTGGTTATGCTTTAGTTTTCTTAACATCTTATGCACACGAGTGAGCCCATAGATACCCCGCTGGCACTCACACATGATGTGTCCGAGAATTGACACTTTCTGCAAAGAGAATCCCAAAGCTACAATTCTCAGGTGGTCAGTATGTGGTATTTCATGAACTGAATGTTCCAGTGGACTTGGTTTTAAAATTTGAAAAGTTTTCTGTAAAGCTATTTTTCTGTAAAACCAACTATTTCTTCATTACTGTTATATTTACATAACTTTAAATACTGAACAGAATTTAATATATATTTTTACTTTAAAAGATGAGTTTTTTTAATTTTTAAAAAACATTTTAAAAAACAGATTTACAGATAATTTTAAGTATTTTCAATTTCTTTATTGATTAAGGTGTTACATATGTGTCCTTATTCCCCTATTACCCCCCCATCTCCCTCATTTATGCCCTCACCCCCCTGTTGTCTGTGTCCATTGGTTAGGCTTATATGCATGCATACAAGTCCTTTGGTAGATCATTTTAATTTTGAGTGAACCTTCAAGGTGGAAAAGGTAAATTTATTCAACTAGAAATTGTGAAATGGTACAATTTTTTTTTAATTCTTAAAATCCTTCTAGGCCTCTGGTACAATTAAAGAATTAGAACAGAACATCTGTCAATTAAAACTGCAGTTACAGGAATCAGAACTTCAAAGAAAGCAACAACTACAGGTGGGTCTTGTATTTGTTCACAGAACAATGGCTAAAACTCACTTTCAACTTCATTGTTGAAAGTATTACAGATGTGCTCCTTTTACCCCCCATTGACTCCCTCCACCCTCACTTTCCTTTTTCTTGATTTATATATACAAATTAGAGTTTTAAAAACTCTTTAAAAATGAATGTAGCTATTTCTGAGTCTTTTATTGCACATTGTATCATTTTTTTCATCTATTTATCTTCTTTTAACAAAAGTAGATGCTAATGGGACATAGAAAATAAAGAACAATAATTTTCATTTGAATAATCTTTCTTTTGAAATTAAATTTAAAAATAAACTTTATTTAAATATATCTTTTGTTTTTATTTATGTATTTACATATAATTGACATACAATATCTTATTAGTTCCAGGTATACATCATAGTGATTTGATATTTAGATACATTAAGAGAGATTCCTACCATAAGTCTGCTTACCATCTGTCACCATGCAAAGTTATACACTACTAGAGGCCTGGTGCACAAATTCATGCACCATTGGGGTCCCTCGGCCTGGCCTGTGCCCTCTCACAACCCGGGACCCCTAAGGGGATGTCAGACTGCCAGTTTCAGCTCAATCCCCACAGACCAGGCCAAGGGACTCCCACCAGTGCACAAATCTGTGCACTGGGCCTCTAGTATGCATATAAAATCTTTAGTTAATCTCTTCCTTCCCTCTTCCCAACCCCTTTCCTTCTGAGATTCATCAGTTTGTTCCATGTTTCCATGCCTGTGCATTGAGCATCTGTCCCCTGGTGGTCAGTGTGCATCAGCATGGTTGAACTGTAGAACAGTTGAATGGTTGCTTAGGTTTTTATATATATAGAGTATTGACTATATTCCCTATACTGTACATCTCCATGACTTTTTTATTTTATAATTGGAAGTTTGTAGTGCCTCTTAATTCCCTTCTCTTCATCTATTTTGTCCATTCCCCATCCCCGTTCCCCTTTGGTAACTACTAAATATCAAATTGGTATCTAAATATCAAATCACTATGATGTATACCTGGAACTAATAAGATATTGTTTCCTGTATCTATGAGTCTTTCTGTTTTCTTTTAGTTGTTCATTTGTTTTGTTTTTTAGATTTTCCATGTAAGTAAAATCATATGGTATTTGTCTTTTTCTGACTTATTTCACTTCACATAATACCCTCTAGGTACTAAGAATAATTTTCTCCCTTTGTGTTATCTGCAAATTCTCATGCTTCTTTTCTCTCTTTCTCTCTCATTCTCTCCCCCTCCCCCTCCCTGTCCCCCTCTCCCTCTGTCCCTCTGTCCCTCTCTCCCTCTCTCCCTCTCCTATTAGATGTCCCTCTGTCCCTCTCTCCCTCTCCTATTAGATTTTTCTTTCCCCCCTCATGGTCAGAAAATGCCAGGAACTAGTATATAGTATAACTTCAAGTTTATTATTTCTGTATTAATTCAGTTGGTCATTATAGGTAATCTCTTAATCCTAAGGGTCAGAAAGCTTCTCTTCTGTAAAGTATGTACTTTTAAGAGTAGTAATATCTTTAGATAACTAAGATTTTATGACCTCTAATATAAAGCTAATCATATTTCTGTTTAGAAAATTGGACTGGTAGGGTGCTCTTACTAATACGTGAAACTCAACGTTTGTCATCAAGTAGATTTATTTATTTCATTAGATTACTAATTTTATTCTAGTAGCAATTTGAAGTATAATAAAAATATTTATCATTCACAGGATCAAGAAAATGAGTTTCAAATGGAGAAAAATAATTTAAAATGCACCTATGAAAAAAAGGTAATATATTTCGCGAGAAGCTATATTTGAAATAGAAAATGAAGCAATTAAGAATGAAGGTTGATTTTTATAAAGACATGCATTATAGCTCTTAAAGGAATAATTTATTCTAAGTTTATTTCAGCTAGTCAGTAATCAAATTGTGCTTTTTTATTTTTTATGTTTATAAAAAATAAACATAAAGAGCACATATTCAGAACAATACAGTTCTATTATTAGTTATATCAACTTTAAAATACCACTTGTATATTTAATGAGCAAAGAGTAAAATTATGTTTTCTTTTTTAAAAAAATATATTTTATTGATTTTTTACAGAGAGGAAGGGAGAGGGATAGAGTTAGAAACATCAATGAGAGATAAACATCGATCAGCTACCTCCTGCACACTCCCTACTGGGTGTGTGCCCGCAACCAAGGTACATGCCCTTGACCAGAATTGAACCTGGGACCCTTGAGTCAGCAGGCTGATGCTCTATCCACTGAGCCAAACCAGTTATGGCTAAAATTATATTTTCTATCACTTAAAAAATGTGATACAGTTGATGGGAGTCATTTTGTATTTTATTTTTTCATACATATACTAAGAACTCTAAATATTTAACCAAAGAATATAAAACAATGAAAGAGTTGTCTACTAAAAAGTTGATTAGTGATTGTTTCTTGTCAATTAGAATAGTGAATACTTCTCCTGAAATAAGCTGGTATCCTTATTATCAGTAATAACTGGGGTTCTTTGACATACTATTAACATCTTCAGCAATAAAGTCCAGAATTAAGTTTGTGACTGAACTTTGGTTTTTAAAAAATATATTTTTTATTGATTTTAGAGAGTGGAAGGGAGAGGGATAGAGAGAAACATCCATGAGAGAGAAACACTGAGCAGCTGCGTCCTGCATGCCCTTTTGTGGGGATTGAGCCCACAACCCAGGCATGTACTCTGACCAGGAATCGAACCGTGACCTCTTGGTTCATGGTCTGACACTCAACCACTGAGCCACACCAGCTAGGCCAGTGGTCAGCAAACTGCGGCTCGCAAGCCACGGTTTGCCGCTCTGTTGACTAATGAATTTGCCGACCACTGACCTAGACTCTTGATTCCAATAATTACAGACTGTTGTTGTTCCTTGTGATTAAGCCCCTATCCCAGTGGTCGGCAAACTCATTAGTCAACAGAGTGGCAAACCAAGACTCGTGAGCTGCATGTGGCTCGGGAGCTGCAGTTTGCCAACCACTGAGCTAGGCTAACTTCAGTTTTGAATTTCTTGTTTCTGCTGTTGAGCCATGCAGCTTCATACACATTTTACTTACCAAAAGAAAGCTTGCATTCTGAGAAGACTCGCTCCCCATGTAGAAGAAACCACATCCTCTGGTTGTGCTTTTTAGTCCATTGTTCATTCTCTGAACAGATAGCTGGCTTCCCATCCTTTAAGGAACACCTTCCTGGCCTCTTGCTCCTAGCCTCCCACTCTGGCTCTTCCTGAGAGATAGTATCTGTGTACCTGTGAGATAGAGAGCGGGCTCGGAGCCAGGAGAAAGGCATACACTAACTCATTTTAAAAGAATGTATTCGTATCCCATACCCCTGTAAGTCCTACTGAGAGCTGTTAGATAGAGAGATAGAGCCAAAGTCTTTCTCCTACCACCACCTTTGCTCGATGTCTATCTCACCCGCTAGGTGAACTAAAGTTATGGATCAGCCCCTCTGCCTGATGGACACAAACAAGAAACAGTATGAAAGAGCCCAGTTCATCCTTTGCAGTAACTTTCCAACTGTTCCTATTCTCATTCACTGCAAGAAGCAGGCCGAACCCTTTCCATCAGGCATCCTAGCTACAGCCCCCCCTTTCCACACAGTATAATCTGGCCTTTTTATAACGGGACTAGTTAAAGTGAATTAATTGTTTTACGTGTAAATAAGACATGTTTAGAACAATGGTGACCTCTAAAAGAAAAATAAGCTTATTTGTGCATCTTGCATATGTTCCCACATTATTTATATTAGAAGAGAAAATGTTGCTCAGCATGTCCCTCTGTTTTTCAATTAATTCCGTAATCTCCCCCTTTTAAATTGACATCTGCTCTTCTGTCTTTATTAAACCTGCTGTGATCTCAGCCCTTGAAGATTTGATGTCTTGCACCCCCCTCAGGGAATATCCTTTCTGATGCTCAAAGAGCTGACATAAATCTTCTGTAGCCCTGGACTGTGTAACTGGAGAGTGAAGTGGGATGTGTAGGGCTTTTGTTTGCTAGACAGTGTTACAGGTGGGACAGGTGTGCGCAGCCAATAACTTCGGGTATAAAACTCCATTCTGAGTATCTGTGCAGGAGGAGGAAATGCCATCTGAATGACACTATTTCCTCATGCCAATGAGAAAGCAGCACGAGAGTGTAGCTTGTCTTTGAGGTAAGAGACACGGCATCCGATGTCGTCCCTAATTTAAGCACACACATTATCTCAGGCTCTTTATTGATCTCTGGTGGCTCTCCCCTGCTCTTAAGATCTTGGAACATCAAACAAATAATAGGTAGTAAAATGAAATGGCATTGTTTGATGAAGTGTCCTAATCTGTTAAGTCAGGAAATGGTGAGGCTAAATGATTTTACTAGCAAGGAAACACCTGCCTCTGACAAATAACCCATTGCTTGTTTTCCAAACAGGCACCAGAGAGTAAGAGATGGTGGTGTTTACCTAAAGAAGTTCATGAGGCAGATGTTAAGCATGGACATTCCAGAATGTGCTAGAATGGAAATATCTACTTATAATAATTCTGATGTAACTCTCTAACAAGTGAAATATACAGTTTGATGGAGTTCAAAACCATGAAAAATAGTTATTCCAGTGTTTAACGTGCATATATACTTCTTTTAATTAGGTTAAAATAATTTAAGATTCCCACAGCTTTACACATAATACATTGTATAGTATTTTCTAACTACTACTGGCCTGATTTTCTTTACAAGGACACGTGCCTTGAGTGAAGTGTTTAGAAATGAATTTGTGCAGTCAAATGATTTCTAGAAGCCCTGCAGCCCAGAACCTATTTTTCATGTTGGGGAGTAGAGGTTGGAGCAATGAAAAGGAGCAGTGGAGGGACCCCGCTAGTCGGTGTGTAGGGGCAGCACCGCTTCGTGCCCTTTGCTGTGCTGTGACGTCTGCCACAGTTCATCTGTTTCCTTATATGCAGCGGTATCCCTTCCTCATATACACAGGTACTCACGTCCTGCAGCCTTAAATTCTTAGTGTGGAAGGGAGTAAAATACACATTTGGTAAATGTGTTTATGGCTATTTAAACCTGAAATTATTTAAAACTTAAATTACTTAGAACAGTCTCATGTTTGAGAATGTATGCTGTATCCTTGACTTTGTGGTTTGGTTTTCATCATTTAAATTATTAAAATTCATTTTGGATATTAACAATGTATAGTGGGGAGGGTTACAAGCAAATTAATTCAAGCCTTATTCTTCACTGCTATTAGTACATTAAAAAAGACAGCATTATCTCTATTACCCACAACTATCTGAGACATGGGTAAAGGCTAGAAATTTATCCCAAAATGGCTCTTAAGTATATATTGCAAATATATTCAATTAAAAACAAACAAACAAACAAACAAACCCAGAACAGCCTTTGTTGGCTATTCTAGTGAGAGCCAGGTATTGGTTGTGCTGAGTGCTGGGGATATAAAATAAATGAGAAACAGCTTCTAGCTTTAAGGAACCCCCAGCTCAGAAGCTTGTGCTTTGACACATGTATGTATGACTCAGAGGGAAGGCTCTCCTTCTTCCATTCAGATAGGTCCGTTCCTGCCATAGAAGCAGTTCTAATAGAAGCATAGATTAGATCAAGGTGCTTGAGTTAGAGCACTGGCCACGCATCAGGAAATGGCCACTGAACACTGACAGAGGTTAAGAGTGAATTGTGAATGATAAAAAGCACTTGCAAGAATTCAGAATTCTTAGCAATTCAGGGGCCATTATCTGAAAGGGCAGACAGTCCATCTAAGGGAATCACTGGATTGGGGCATACTGTGATTTTGGGTATTCATAATGATCTTGAGTTTTCAAGAAAATGTTTGTGTATAGAGTATTTAATCTAAGAAGGTGATAATTTTTAACACTTGTTGAGCATTTTCTCAACATTTATGTTCTCAATGTTGTTCTAAGAGCTTTACATGGAGTAACATTAACTCATCACAATTTCAATATACTCCCTGTTGTCCCCATTTCTCAGACAAGGCAGCTGAGGCACAGTGTGTTGAGTAACTCGTGGAGGCGTGGGGACAAACCCATGCAGTCTGACTCAGAGCTTATACTCATAATCACCTTATAATTTTAGATTGAGTTTTCTCAAAAATGATTAATTTTTTGAAGTTTTCACTTAAAAGAGTAAGTCTCAATTATGCTTTCATATAGAGTTCTGAGTCCCAGAAAACAATTGAACAGCCAATACAGGGAAAACCCCTCCTAGCCCAGCACATTGGAGGCACAGTCCCAGCGTGTAAAATAAGTGACTCATCAGACTCTGATAGCGGCTCCTTGTTAGTTTCCTATGTACGTAATGTATTGTTCAGAGGACAGGGAGAAGTAGGCTGTGGGTGTGAAGAAAAACTCCTCCTCAGTAGAAATCCCCAAACCCTCCTGGGGATTTCCTGGGAAGTGGATTTTAACCACAGCTCTGAGGAGGAGACCACACTGGGAGACATAATAGAAGCCCCCTGTAGTTGTCAAGCACCAAATCTTAAAAGAATGAGTAGGAGAAAAGCCAAAATGGGTCAAAGAATATAGGGTTTTTGAGTTAACTAGATCTCTATCCAAACTATTATAAATAGCCAACTACAGGGACTTTTGGCTAGCGCTGATTCAGAGTTTGGGAAGGTGTGTTTTGTATGTGTGTGTGTGTGTGTGTGAGTGTGTGTGTGTGTGTGTGTGTGTTTTGTTGGTTTTGTTCTTGTCATCCCTCTCCTATCCCCTTACCCAGCAGTTGCACATTCAGCCTCACCTGGGCTGGTAGCAGGTGAGTAGCTGGCTAGCGTCTGCACCCCTCTAAGTGACTGGAGTTTTCTTTCCTACCAGCTGCTCTGCACCCTCAATGGCTATGTATATGTGGAACCATGGCTGCTATTTACTCCTCCTGCTCCCTTCAGCTGTACCAGAGTTTCCTTCTCCTATTTTTAGATACATTTACGTCCACTTTGGGTATGCCTATCTGCATCTGCATATGAAGAATTTTCTCTGAAGCAAAATTTTCATTTGTTATTATTACTCATGCTGCCAACCCACCTCCTCAAAGGATGCCACATTTAGGAAACAGATACTCATGGTGGGGACTTCCTCCCAAACTCAGTAAATAGTTATAGGAATCATTCCCAGCAGCAAAGAATGTTTCATCATCACCTGTAAAGACTGTTTCATCACCACCTGTGTGGGTTTGGGAGTACAGACACATTCTTATTTGCGTTCTCCTGAATCTTATGAGATTCCTTTCCTTTGGCTATTATGTTACTAACTGATCAGAAAAATGGTGTCGGAAATAGAGTATTAAAATAATTATATGCTAAATGATAATGGTTAGTCCAATTTCTATTTTGAAATAGCTAAATCTAACTTTATGTTAAAAATGGACTTAAGATTGCTGTGTCATTGTTTGTATTTCTCATGTGAGCAAACTCTCCTTGTCTTATGATACATGTGCCACGTCTTGTCATGGCAGGTTCACGACTTGCAGAGTGAACTTGATAAAGAAAAAGAAGATACTCAAAAGAAAATCCATAAATTTGAGGAAGCTTTGAAGTGAGTAAAATTGTAATATATTTAATTTAAAAATTACTCTTAGCCCTACCTGGTTTGGCTCAGTGGAGAGAGCATTGGCCTACGGACTGAATGGTCCCGCATATGCCTAGGTTGCCAGCTCAATCCCTAGTTGCCGGCTCAATCTTTCATCATTGATGTTTCTGTCTCTCTCTCCCTCTTCCTTCCTCTATGAAATCAATACAAATATGTTTTTAAAAATACTCTTAGTCTAAATTGTGAGCCAAATTAAATAGCACGTAGACACCATCCTATCTAATAAAAGAGTAATATGCAAATTGACCATCACTCCAACACACAAGATGGCTGCCCCCATGTGGACACAAGATGGCCAGCAGGGGAGGTCAGTTGGGAGGGAGGGCAGTTAGGGGCGACTGGGCTGGCAGAGGGGTGACTGGGCCTACAGGGGAGGGCAGTTGGGGGTGATCAGGCCTACAGGGGAGGGCAGTTAGGAGTGACCAGGCCTGCAGGGGAGGGCAGTTAGGGGTGACCAGGCCTGCAGGGGAAGGCAGTTAGGGGCAATCAGGCTGGCAGGGGAGTAGTTAGGGGGGGATCATTTTGGCAGGCAGAAGCGGTTAGGGGCAATCAGGAAGGCAGGCAGGCAAGTAGTTGGGAGTCAGCAGTCCTGGATTGTGAGAGGGATGTCCGGCTGCCCATTTAGGCCCTATCCTACTGGGATCAGGCCTAAACGGGCAGTCCGACATCCCTCGAGGGGGGTGCAGGCTGGGCTGAGGGACACCCCCCCCCCCGTGCACGAATTTCGTGCACTGGGCCTCTAGTATTTTTATAATAGCCTTGCTGTGGTTTAGTTTGAGTCAATTTCCATCATGAATCTCTATTTTCAGAATTTTATTGCTAGCCAGTAATTTTTTTTAAAAAAAGGAAAAATCAGCTGCTTTTAGTGATAGGGATGTAAGAAAATAGAATGTAGTAGTTTTATATGCTTTCTTCTTAAATGAAAACAGATTTTTTAAAAACAGTAAGACTTAGGTCTTAGAACATGTGGAAATTCCTCTGTAGATTTTGGAGAAATGGGGGTAATGCAGTCTTCCAGTCATATCTGAAGATGAACTATGCAGGCATTGTTCAGGAAAGGTTCTGTCTCATGATACCTGCTCAGTAAAAGGTAAACATGCACATTAAAACCTTCTGTCTTACTTTTCTTCTCCATTGGTTCACAAGTTGATTAGGCTCGGCTGACCACGAGGTTTTATCTTGCAGTTTTTAGGTGGAAAACATTGATTCACTCAGTAAGTATTGCGTTCCCACCACGTCTCAGCAATGTATAGCCCTTCCCAAAGGACCTTGTCATCGGGTTGGGAAGATATTTAAGAACTTTAGCAGTTACAGTACAGAGTGATAAGAACTTGAATGGGAGGCAGGTTCAATGATCCAAGAAAGTGATTTAAGAAGGGAAACTTACTTGAGTTCAGTGTATCTAGCTAACTCCCAGAGAATCAGTTGATTCCATTTTTCTTGCTTCCAATAACCTACAAACAGGAATCACATACAGAGAGGCCAAAAAGAACACCCAGGATCAAACAAACTTAGCATTAGATTCTTTCTGGGAAGATTGCATAGCCATTCCTTCCCCCTCACTTTTTGTTAAAAATGTATTAGATGAGTTGCTAATAGAACATTTAAAATAATTTGTATATTATGGCATCATAGGCTATCAATTTTTTATCGACACAAGGATGCATTGCTTATTTGTTTACATCACCACGTATGAATTAGATAAAATCAGAAGAGAACCGTAATATTCATTAAACATTAAGTCAACCATCAAGCTTGAATAATGACAAAACTAGGACATTCTTGCTTTCTTTATAGATGGGATGGCCTTCCTTTATTCCTCATTAATTTATTTTTTCCTCAAAATGTTGATTAACAACTTTTAATAACAGTAAATGAATGAACAAATACATATTTGTTTAGTACTGACAATGTCTATATGTCGTAGTATCATACTAAAAGAAACAGAAGGCTTAGAAGATGTATCTCAAGACATGGACGGCTCCTAAAGATGCTATAGTCTAGATTAGGCATTTGAAATACTTAGAGTACTAGGTTGGCTGAGTTGCTAATAGAACAGGTTAAGTTGTTTTCAGTAAGTACAATTGGAATTTAGAAAGTTTTTTTTCAGTGGGATATTGGGAGTTTGTATAAAACAGTGTGATACCTTTTATTTTAATTTTTAATTTTTAATTTTTTTGAATGAGGAGGAAACTGGTCTTGCAAGGCGTGTCAGGCCTGTACCTTTTAATGTTCACTCATAGATTATGAAAAGACCTTGAAATCTCCATAGTTTTCCATATACAACATAATCACTTACTGAGCTAAGTAACATTCTTTATGGCTTTAAAGGTCTTTACCAAAATACCAAATTTTACTTGGAGTTAAAAAAGCGATTTTAGATTTTAAAATTTCCCTGTAGATCTGTTTCTTCTGTTCCCTATGTTAGTGATGTCTTCATTTTGACTGAATGTATGATTCTCACAATACAGCACCTGGATAGCAGATGTAATCTGGTCTGAAAGCAGAGTGAGTTATTGTGTGGTCTGAAATTCAAAGTAAGCAGCACAAGCTGGCTATTTTCCCAAAGGAAAATATTCTTGGGGTGGAGGTTGGGGGCTGCTACTGCTTTTGAATACAAGAATAGAGTTAGACCCAGTAAGTCCAGAAATAATTCCACTTTTCTAAAAGATAGCTATATTATATAGAAATTTATCTACACACACACACACACACAAAGGTGAAGAATATCAGTTTTAGAATGCGGTGGTATTCATTCATTTAATCAGTCTTTCACTCAACGAGGGTTTATTCTGTGCATGTTGTATGTATAATGGAGGATATCAGAGAACAATTACTAGATTATTGTAATCCTTTGGTGGTGTCATGTAATATTGATTTTCTATGTTCCTTGAAGTTATGAGTTTCTATCCTCTTTGAAGCAGCAGTTACCTCCTAGGGGTCTTTAATAACTGCATTTAGGAGAGAAACACCTTCCTTCAGCCCAGCTAGTTACTCTGAGGCGTTCTCAGACCTTCTAGGTTACACTTGCTCCAAGCTTCTTCCTCCTCTTATTGCAGAATTTTTTGCTCATATTCCGTTTCTTGATCCTGCAACATATCAGGTCAAGTGGTGACAGCCTCTATTTTATTTTAACAAAAGTGGTGCTAAAGCTCAAGTTTGTGGTTTCTCTCTGGCCCTCAGATTTGGGCCAGCTTTCTGTGGGTTCTCCCTGGCCATCTGCTAGAGCTCACTCTGGCTGCCACCATTGGGAGCATACACAGGGAGACCGCCACAGGTTGGGGGTTTATGTGGGTAAAATGCAGAGTGCTGGGGGGGCTATGGCCCGTTGGGGGGTCTGTGGGTAGGGCATTCCCAGCAGCTTGTGGGTGGGCTTCTTGATGGAGCCCATGGTGCAGTTAGTAGGATCTGTGTCCCTGCAGCACCCTCCTGAGAATCCTTCCTGCCTTTCTCATAGCCTCTTTCGTTACTCCCGTTATGCAAATCAGGATCCAGTTCTCTGGATGAGGCAAGAGAAAAATGAGCCTCTTTTGCTCAGCATTTAGGTTTGTGAGATATATTGTTACATAACATTGTAGTTTATTAATTCTCACTTACTGAATAGTATTTTAAAGTGAACATACCACAGTGTATTTATTCTGCTGCCATTATCCATTTCAGCAGTTTCTAGTTTTGGGTTATTAACTAGAGGCCTGGTACACTGGTGGGGTCCCTCGCCTGACCTGTGTCCTCTCGCAATCCAGGACCCCTTGGGGGATGTTGGATGCTGTTTTTAGTCCAATCCCTGCAGGCCAGGCTAAGGGACCCCACCGGTGCACGAATTCATGGACCAGGCCTCGAGTATGCATATAAAATCTTTGGTTAATCTCTTCCTGCCCTCCCCCCTTCTCCCTTCCCTCTGAGATTCGTCAGTCTGTTTCATGTTTCCATGCCTGTGTGTTGAGCGTCTGCCCCCTGGTGGTCAGTGTGTGTCATAGCTACTGGTTGAATGGTCAAACAATTGAACATTCGCTTAGGCTTTTATATATAGAGACAGTATTGCTATGGACATCCTTACTATGTTTCTTTTGTAAACACACATACACATTTCTGTTAGATACGTATCTGCATCCAATGTTCATGTTGTGCCGAGTACGACAAATATGGGGGAAGGTTAGACTTTAGATTATTCAGTTGCATTATCGAAGAACCAATTGAAGTGAATGGTGATTCAAGTTGGTTTGGGACTAAAGAGAAGAAGTTCCTGGAGGCCTTTCCTCACTTTTACTTCACCCAGGTGTAGTTCTGAGAACACAATCATTACATCAACTTTATTTATGTAGGGGGATCTGATACATAAGTGATCTGATCTGTGAACCTGCTGATTGGTGAATGGATAATTATAAACTAGTTGAGAAAGTATTACAAATAAGGAAAAAATATGAAAATTTAGTAAGGGCTTCTTTTTAACATATTCTGTTTTTGTTTTTTTTTTAAATAGTGCTCCCTCCAATGAAGATTTCTGTTATTGACAGCTCTTTTTTATTGTTTGGAAATGTGTAATCATATTTTCATATATCATTGCTTTAATAAGTGCAGTTTCACTTGCACATGGAATTTTTAAAATACATTTTTATTGATTTCAAAGAGGAAAGGAGAAATAGAAACATCAATGATGAGAGAAAATCATTAATTGACTCTCTTCTGCACGCCCCACACTGGGGATCGAGCCCACAACACAGGCATATGCCCTGACTGGAAATTGAACTATGACCTCCTGGTTCACACAACCGCTGAGCCATGCTGACTGGGCTACCCAAAGAATTTTTAGAAACAAGTTCTTGATGTTTTCTAAGTAATTCAGACTGTTCTTGAATTATGCTTTTACTAGTGACCTGGTGCATGAAATTTGTGCACATTAAAAAGGAATTAATTAGAGGAAATATTTTAATATTGCTATTTGCCCTTTCTCTATAATAGAAGTGTCAGAGACGAAAGAAAATTAGTAAAATGTATATGGAAATCGCCCTCCTGTCAAGAGTCTGGGGTGCACCGCGAGACCAGAGTCAAATCCCCGCCTACCCGCACACACTTCGAAATGGCAGGAGACCCAGACCCAGCCGGCCCCACCTCTGTCAAGACCCTCCAGGCAGGGGGTGCAGCCTCAGGTCCCCTGGCCCAACACCGAGTGGGGGGAATAACCTCAGATCCCCCTTTAAGCCCCGCTAGGCAGGTGGTGCAGCCTCAGGTCCCTCGGTGCAACCTCGTCCTGAGCCCGGCGCCGGGGCAGGGGGTGCAGCCTGAAGGTACACCCGTCAAGTCCCGCCGGGTGAGGGGGCACAGCCTCAGGTCCCCCGGGCCTGCACTGGGGCAGGGGGCATGGCCTGAGATCTCCCATCAAGCCCCACCAGGTGGAGGGAGCAGCCTAAAGTCCTGTCAAGCCCCACTGGGTGGGGGATGCAGCCTGAGATCCCCCGGCCTGGCGCTGGAGTAGGTGGTGCGGCCTGAGGTCCCACGTCAAGCCCTGCTGGGTAGGGACACAGCCTGAGGTTCCCTGCCCAGGCCAGGTGCCATGCAGCCTCAGGTCCCTGCTATTCGGTAGTTACATGACAGCATCCCGACTAATTTGCATATTATACTATTATTAGATAGATTTGACCTGTTCTGAAGCCAACTTTCAACAGTAGTCATACTCAGTAAATGTTCACCATCTGGTTTGTTAAAGTCATTGTATAAAATTATGTATTTATTCAAAAATCAGCAGCGCCTCTTCTTTTGTCTGTCTTTATCTATAGTTTTCTTTAAAATGAGGAAATTCATATAATAGTTTTGTAGTATTATTTTTCCAACAAACTTCCATAAGCTTTTGAAAAAGTTTTTTTCTTGCTCAATATATATATATAGTATTTTAATCTCCTGCTACAGTGGAAAGTAGATTATTTACCCTTAAAGTTATATTTTTAAAGAAGTTATATTTTTAAACATGAGTGCAAAAAACTTTCCCATAAGGTTCTTTTAAATTTCCTTCATTTATCTTTGGTTGCTTGTTTGCTATTATAAATCAACATTTATATCAGTCGGAGCAGGGATTAATCTTCAAATACAAAGGCCTTAGAGGAAAGATAATAAAACTGCAAAGTTACAATGACAGTGTTTTTGTAATTTATTTGCTAGAAACTAATCTTAAAAGAAGACGTAAATGAAATGCTAAGTAATCTTGTGATAATTCAAAGGTGTGGACTACGTTTTGATTAGTTTTGATTTTTATGGACCATCGAGTACTGCGGACATGTGGATGAAGTTGCAGTCAAAGCAATAACCTTCCAGTTTACCCAGAGGCTTGAATTTTGAATTTGGTAGGAAGGGAAAGCTAGGTTAAGTCAATCTTGTGTAGGGATTATAAAGTACAGCTGAAATTCTAAATTTAGTCTTGTATAGAGCCAAAATGAGGAACTGTGGCTTGGTCATTTTGTTTGTAAGGTTGGTGAAAATATCTCAAGGAATTAATAGTGACATGTACTTTAAAATGGGAAAAAAATGTGAATGAAGGAGCTATCTAGAGAGAAGCTAAAGGAAGCCTGCAAACTTGTAGTTAATCTAAAGATTCTATTCTTAGTAAGTGAATAAAAATACCTTATAGGGTCACCTTGATAAGAAATTTTATTCTATTTAGAAAACAGATTTGTACTTTGAAAAAGTTTTTTTTGTACAAGTAATTATAAAACTTGTTTCACTACAGTATAAAAGTAGCCTGTAACTTATAATATTTATTAAAGGATATGTGGTGTTGGTTTTAACCGAGAAATATGCATTTACAGATTAATTAGTTGAGTTTATAAAATTTCAGTATATTTTTTCTATTATTGTTACTACTAAAATTAACAGATACAACTTATAATGTATTATATCATCAAAATATGTCAGGTATTCATATTTGCTTATAATATTACTTCTAACAAACATAAATAGAGTTGGGGGCAAGGAGGAATTATTTGACATGTATGAAATCATTTTAGATTTTATATTACTAGAATTAGATTAATTATATCCAAGTAGGATTAAATGTAACCAGAAATAAGTAGATTATATTATAGTTGAGTTATTTTAAAACTTTATTATTTGTCATTGCCATTCAAGTTCTAGGCTATCCAGAAGAGGAATGAGGATGCCCTACCATTGTAATGGAGGGTGTATGTTAAAGTGAACCTATCCAGAATGGTTGGAAGGTGAACTTTAGATACTTGACATTGTCCAGGGAGAAAATTCTTCAAAGTATCTATTCCTAGGACTCAGAAAATACTGTAAGCTTCACCAGCAATAAATTTGTATAATCTAACTCTCAATTTGGCATTCATTTTAATAGTAAATTTACTCCTTTTTTTATCGTGTAAAGTGTTACATATGTCTCCTTTTTCCCCGATTGAAACCCCCCCGACTGCCATTCCCACCCCCTAGGACAAGCCCCCACTGCCCCAGTGTCTGTGTCCATTGCTTATGCTGATATGCATGCATACAAGTTCTTTGGTTGATCTCTTCCCTTCCTCCCCACTCCCACCCCTCGCCTTCTCTCTGAGATTGGATGGTCTGTTCAGTGTTTCTTAGTATCTGGATCTATTTTTGTTCATCAGTTTATGTTGTTCATTATATCCCACATATGAGTGAGATCATGTGATATGTATCTTTCTTCGACTGGCTTATTTCACTTAGTATAACGCTTTCTGCATCCATCCATGCTGTTGCAAAAGGTAAAAGTTCCTTCTTTTTTATAGCAGCATAGTATTCCGTTGTGTAGATGTGCCACAGTTTTCTAATCCACTCATCTGCTGATGGGCATTTAGCTGTTGTAAATTGTGCTGCTATGAACATAGGGGTGCATATGTCCTTTCTGATTGGTGCTTCTGGTTTCTTGAGATATATTCCAGAAGTGGGATTACTGAGTTGAATGTGAGTTCCACTTTTAATTTTTGAGGAATCTTCATCCTGTCTTCCACAGTGGCTGCACCAGTCTGCATTCCTACCAGCAGTGCAAGAGGGTTCCTTTTTCTCCACATCCTCACCAGCACTTGTTGTTTGTTGATTTGTTGATAATAGCCATTTTGACAGGTGTGAGATGATACCTCATTGTTTTGATTTGCATCTTGCAGATGGTTAGTGACTTTGAGCATGTTTTCATATGTCTGTCGGCCTTCTGTATGTCCTCTTCCGAAAAGTGTCTATCTAGGTCCTTTGCCCAGTTTTTGATTAGATTGTTTATCTTCCTTTTGTTAAGTTGTAAGAGTTCCCTGTTAATTTTGGACATTAACCCTTATCTGAGATAGCATTGGCAAATATGTTCTCCCATGCAGTGGGCTTTCTTGTTTTGTTGATGGTTTCTTGTGCTTTTGCTGTGCAGAAGCTTTTTATTTTGATGTAGTCCCATTTGTTTATTTTCTCCTTAGTTTCCATTGCCCTAGGAGCTGTATCAGTAAAGATATTGCTAAGACATATGTCTGATATTTTGCTGTCTATGGAGTCTTCTAAGATTTTTATGGTTTCCCATCTTACATTTAAGTCCTTTAACCATTTTGAGTTTATTTTAGTGTGTAAGTTGGTGATCTAGTTTCATTTTTTTGCATGTGTCTGACCAATTTCCACAGCACCATTTATTGAAGAGACTGTCTTGACTCCACTGTATGCTTTTGCCTCCTTTGTCAAATATTAATTGAGCATAATGGCTTTGGTCTATTTCTGGGTTCTCTGTTCTGTTCCATTGGTCTATATGTCTGTTCTTGTGCCAGTACCAGGAAGTTTTGAGAACAGTGGCTTTGAATATAGCTTGATATCTGGTAATGTGATCCCTCCAACTTTGTTCTTCTTTCTCAGGATTCCTGTGGCTATTCTGGGCCTTTTTAAATTCCAGATAAATTTTTGGAGAGTTTGTTCTATGTCTGTGAAACATGCCATTGGTATTGCATTGAATCTATAAATTGATTTGTGTAGTATGGACATTTTAATGATGTTGGTTCTACCAATTCATGAACACAGTATGTTCTTCCATTTGTTTATGTCTTCCTCTATGTCTTTCTTCAGTGTCCTGTAGTGCCAGCGTTACAGCATCTAGAAGGGTTCAGGAATCTGGAGAAGCACTGTGTGTAAATTAAATAAGAGTCCAGAGACGAAAAATAATTTTGGAAGGCATATGGGGAGTCAGAGAAGACTTAGCTAAAGGAACTAAGTTCTCCTTGTCTCAGGACCCCTTGCTTTTTATTAACACAAATTGTCCTAAGACAAAGTAGATATACACTTCAGAGGCCAGAGTTTGGTCTACAGAATCCATTGTCAGATTGGGAGAATTAACTCCGGCTGTTCAGGTATTTGGCCAGGAGGAGGCAATAACATGTAAGATTAAGATGCCTTTAGCTGTCTGGCAGCAAACAATCAATTTATTCATCCTTTTCAGGTTTGGGGAAATGCCCTCAGCCATTTCCAGATGATTCAGCCCTGCTGACATGCTAGAATTGGCTTCCGGCACTGTAGTTTTCTGAGTACAGGTCTTTTACCTCCTTAGTTAAGTTTATTCCCAGGTATCTTAATTTTCTTGGTGCAATGGTAAATAGGATTGTTTTTTGTTTGTTTGTTTGTTTGTTTCTCTTTCTGTAAGTTTATTATTGGTGTATAAAAAAGCCATAGATTTAGGGCTGTTAATTTTTTATCCTGCTACATTGTCGAATACATTTATTAAGTCTAGTAGTTTTTTGATGGAGTCTTTAGGGTTTTCTGAGTACAATATCATTTCATGTGTGAATAAGGACAGTTTTACTTCTTCTTTTCCAATTTGGATGCCTTTTATTTCTTCTCTGATCACTACAGCTAGCACTTCCAGTACTATGTCAAACAGGAGTGGTGAAAGTGGGGATCCCTGTCTTGTTCCTGTTCTTAGGGGAAATGGTTTTAGTTTTTGCCCATTGAATATGATGTTGGCTGTAGGTTTGTCATATAGGGCTTTTATTATGTTGAGGTATGATCCCTCTATTTCCACTTTGCTGAGAGTTTTTATCAAGAAAGGGTGTTGGATTTTGTCAAATGCTATTTCTGCATCGATTAATATGATTATGTGATTTTTGTCTCTCAATTTGTTTATGTGATGTATCACATTTATTGATTTGTGGATATTGTACCATCCTTGCATCCCCAGAATAAATCCCACTTGATCATGGTGTATGATCTTTCTAATATAATGCTGGATCCAATTTGCTAGAATTTTGTTGAGGATTTTAGCATCTATGTTCATCAGGGATATTGGCCTATAGTTCTCTTTCTTTGTGGTGTCTTTGTCTGGTTTTGGAATTAGGGTAATGCTGGCTTCATAGAAAGAGCTTGGAAGTGTGCCTTCCTCTTGAATTTTTTGGCATAGTCTGAGGACAATAGGTTTTAGTTCTTCCTTGAATGTTTGGTAGAACTCCCCTGTGAAGCCATCCAGACTAGGGCTTTTGTTTGTTGGAAGATTTTTGATTACTGCTTCAATTTCATTATTGGCCTATTCAGGTTTTTTAATTCTTCCTGATGGAGTTTTGGAAGCTTGTATTTTTCTAAGAATATGTCCATTTTGTCTAGGTTGTCCAATTTGTTGGAGTAGAGTTGTTCATGGTATTTTTTTTAAATCCTTTGTGGGGTCTGTTGTTACCTCACTCTTTCATTTCTGATTTTGTTTATTTGGGTCCTCTCTCTTTGTTTCTTGGTGAGCCTGGCTAGAGATTCATCAATCTTATTTATCCTTTTGAAGAACCAGCTCTCGGTTTTATTGATCTTTTGTATTTTTTGGGGTGTCTCCATGTCGTTTTTTTCCACTTTGATCTTTATTATTTCCTTCCTTCTGCTTATTCTGGGCTTTTCCTGTTGCTCTCCTTCTAATTCTTTAAGTTGTAGGGTTTGATAATTTATTATCACTTTTTCTTCTTTTTTTGAGGTAGGCCTGTAGAGCTATGAATGTCCCTCTCAGCACTGCTTTCACTGTGTCCCATAGATTTTGGATTATTGTGTTTTCATTGTTGTTTGTTACCAGGATGCTTTTTATCTCTTCTTTGATCACTTTGGTAAGTCAATCATTCTTTAATACATGCTATTTAGCCTCCAAGTGTTTGATTTTTTTTCATTGTTTTTATTGTAGTTGATTTCTAATTTTATGCCATTGTAATCTGAGAAAATGCATGATATGATTTCTCTCTTCTTAAATTTGAAGAGACTTTGCCTGTGTCCCAATATGTGGTCTATCTTTGAAAATGTCTCACGTATACCTGAGAAGAATGTATATTTTGTACCTTTGGGGTGAAATGTTCTGAAGATGTCAATTAATTCCATCTGATCTAGTGAGTCATTTAGGATTGATGTTTCTTTGCTGATTTTTGGTTTAGAGGATTCATTCAGTGGTATCAATGGGGTATTAAAGTCCCCTACTATGACTGTATTGCTGTCGATATCTCGTTTGGTATCTTCCAGAAGTTCTTTTACGTATTTGGGTGTTCCTGTATTGGGTACATACATGTTTACCAGAGCTGTATCCTCTTGTGGAATTGCTCCCTTTAGTATTATTAAGTGGTCTTCCTTATCACTTGTTATAGCCTTCACTTTGAGGTCTATTTTGACAGATATAAATATTGCTACCCCAGCTTTTCTTTTCTTTTCCATTTGCCTGAAAAATTTTTTTTCATCCCTTCACTATCAGTTTGTGTGAGTCCTTTGTTCTGAGATGGGTCTCTTGAAGACAGCAGATACATGGGTCATGTTTTCTTATCCATTCAGCTACCCGATGCCTTTTGACTGGAGCATTTAATCCATTTACATTTAAGGTTATTATTGATAGGTACTTGTTTGTTGCCTGTTTACCTGTGTGTTCCTTCTTCGCTTTTTTTTTTTTATAGCAGACCCTTTAGCATTTCTTGCATTGCTGGTTTGGTGGTAATAAATTCCCTTAGTCCTTTTTTGTCTGTGAAGTTCCTGATTTCACCTTCAATTTTTTCTTTAATTTAATAAATTTTTATTGTTCAGATTATTACAATTGTTCCTCTTTTTTCCCCCCATAGCTCCCCTCCAGCCGGTTCCCAACCTCTGCTCTTACACTCCCTCAATGTCCTCATCCATAAGTGTACGATTTTTCTCCAGTCTCTTCCCGCACCCCCCACACCCTTTTCCCCCTGAGAATTGTCAGTCTGTTCCCTTTCTAAGCCCCTGATTCTAATATATTCACCAGTTTATTCTGTTCATCAGATTTTTTATTCACTTGATTTTTAGATTCACTTGTTGATAGACATGTATTTGTTGTTCATAATTTTTATCTTTACCTTTTTCTTCTTCTTTCTCTTCTTAAAGAATACCTTTCAGCATTTCATATAATACTGGTTTGGTGGTGATGAACTCCTTTAGCTTTTTCTTATCTGTGAAGTTCTTTATCTGTCCTTCCATTCTGAATGATAACTTTGCTGGGTAGAGTAATGTTGGTTGTAGGTTCTTGCTATTCATCACTTTGATTATTTCTTGCCACTTGGTCTGGCCTGCATAGTTTCTGTTGAGAAATCAGCTGACAATCGTATGGGTGCTCCCTTGTAGGTAATTAACTTTTTCTCTCACTGCTTTTAATATTCTCTCTTTGTCTTTTGCTCTTGGCATTTTAATTATGATGTGTCTTGGTGTGGTCCTCTTTGGATTCCTTTTGTTTGGGGTTCTGTGCACTTCCTGGACTTGGAAGTCTATTTCTTTCACCAGGTGGGGGAAGTTTTTGGTCATTATTTCTTCAAATAGGTTTTCAGTATCTTGCTGTCTCTCTTCTTCTGGCACCCCCATAATTCTGATGTTGGTACGCTTGATGTTGTCCCAGAGTCTCCTTACAATATTTTCAAATTTTTGGATTCTTTTTTCTTTTCCGGTTAAGTGTTTTTTGCTTCTTTGTATTTCAACTCTTCGACTTGATTCTTGCGATCCTGTAGTCTGCTGTTAGATCTCTGTATAATATTTTTTTATTTCAGTCAGTGTATGTTTAATTACTAGTTGGTCCCTTTTCATATCCATGTGGGTCTCACTGAATTTATCAGCCTTTTCTAGGAAATTCTTGAAAAAACTTATAACCGTGGTTTTGAACTCTATATCCAGTCGTTTGCTTTCTTCTATTTCTTTCATTTGTGATCTGTTTCTTTGTCTCTGCTTTTTCGCTGCTTCCCTGAGTTGATAGAGTGGCTTTGTGTGCTAGGTGTCCTATAGGGCCCAGTGGCTCAGCACCCCCAGTTACCTGAGGTGGACATTTTTGGTGCACCCCTTTGTGGACTGTGTGCACAGTCTTGTTGTAGTTAAGCCTTGATTGTTGTTGGTATCTCTGGGAGGAATTGACCTCCAGGCCAGTTGGCTGTGAGGATCAGCTGTGTCTATGCTGGGAGAACTTCTGAGCTGGAGACACCCTTATGAGACAAGACTTGCAAAATTGCAAAAGCCTCTGTGCTCAGCTTGGATGGGGCGGAGTCTCAGGGTGGAGCAGACAGCCTTGGCTTCCCGTCAGCCCTACCCCGAGGCCCCTGGGTCTCAGTATCCCATGGTAATCGCTGCAAGCACCTCTGAGAGAAAGCCGCCCTTGAGTTTCGCCCGCTGCCAGACAGTCCAGTTTCTCCCGAATGAATCTGGGTTCCCAGAAACTCGCTCGGAACTGGAGTTCAGTGCAGTCGGGAGCTTTTGTCTCCCTCCTGCTTTAGAAAGCCAGCCGCACCTTCAGCCCCCCGTGCACTCAACAGTCAGTCCTCTCTGTGCGCACACGCCTCTGAACCTCTGCCTTCCACAGCTCCCCTGAGTTTCAGTGTGCTTTCTCTTTTCCTGACAGTCCAGTTTCCCACCAAATGAGTCCGGGTTCCCAGAGTCTCACCCGGGACTGGAGTTCAGCGCAATCAGGAACTTCTGTCTCCCTCCCGCTTGGGGAAGCCAGCCACGCACTCAGCCGCCCATGCACTCAGCTGCCTGTCCTCGCTGCGCGCATGCGTCTCCGTACCTCAGCCTTTTGCAGCTCCTCTGAGTCTCAATGTGCTTTCCTCTTTCCTTCTATTTGTAGAATTTCCACTCAGCCAGCTTTCCTGTGGTTTTGGATGTGTCCGTTTTGTCTTTTATTGTCGTTTTGTTATTGTTGTGTGAGGCAGCAGTTTAGGTGTTTACCTATGCCACCATCTTGGTTTCTTCTCACCTTCAATTTTGATAGATAGCCTTGCTGGGTATAGCATTCTTGGATTCATTTCCTTGCTTTGCATCACTTTGTATATTTCATTCCATTCCCTTCTGGCCTGATGTGTTTCTCTTGAAAAATCAGTTGATAGCCTAATGGGAGATCCATCATAGGTAACTTTCTGTCTCTCTCTGGCAGCCTTTAAGATTCTTACTTTATTGTTGGTGTTTGCCAATTTCATTATGCTATGTCTTGGTGTTGGTCTTTTTGGGTTCAACTTGTTTGGGACTTTGTGCTTCTTGAACTTGTGTGAGTTTTTTCTTCCTGATATCAGGGACGTTTTCTGTCATTTCTTCAAACAGGTTTTCTATTCCTTGCTCAGTTTCCTTTCCTTCTGGCACCCCTATTATGCAGATATTGTTTCGTTTCTTTCATTTTGTGTTGTCCCAAAGGTCCCTTAGGCTCTCCTGCTTTTTAAAAATTTTTTCCACTTGCTCTGTTTAGGTGTTTTTTCCTACCTTGTCTTCTAGCTCGCTGATGTGGTCCTCAGCTTCTTCTAGTTTGCTGTTGATGCTTTCTATTGTGTTCTTTATTGCAGCTATGTCATTCTTCATTTCTTCCTGGTTCTTCTTTATTTCCTCTTGACTCCTAACACATGTTGTTGAATTTGTCTTCCATCCTTTTCAGCATCCTTATGACCATTGCTCTGAATTTTTTCTCTGACAAATTGCTTGCCTCCATTTCATTTACATCCTTTTCTGGTGATTCATTTTCTTTCATATGGGGGCTTTTTCTTGGTCTCCCCATTTTTGCTCCTCTCAGGGTGTTTGGTTTGTGGCTCACCCTCTACCATGTTGACCAAAAGGCACACAATACAATTCGACCAGATACAACACAGAGGGAACAAAACACAAATGTATTCATGACACCAGAGAAAATAGAATTAGGGGAGAGAAAAGAGTGCAAAAATGATAATGAGAAAAGGAAAAAAATGTAAGATAGAAAAGAGAAAGAAGAAAAAAGAAGGGGGGAAATATACATATATGGGGAGAAAACTCCACAAAACAAACAAATATACCAAAAAATGCAAACAACAAACACCCAGAAAAAGGGGGAACTGAATATCAAGAGGCAGAGCTTATTTCCAGAAAGCAAGGTAAAGGAATCAGATGAATGGGGGAATGGATATGGTTCAGTATAGAGGAGGCAGAAAGAGAATAAGTGGTAAGAAAAAAAGTAAAAACAAAATAATCAATAAAAGAAATTTCCCCTTTTATCTATCTATATATTTATCCATTTTTGGAAAAGGAGAATAGAGTTGAGTGCAGATAGGCTTGAGTTTGGTGAGTGAAACTAATTGAGCAATTAAGAGAAAAAGAGAGCAAGTGAGGAGAAGAATAATAAAAGCATAAAAAAAATTGGCTAGCGAAGAAAGAGAAAAGAGAAGGGTGCATGGACTTCAGCAGGGGAGAGGAAATTAGATTTATCATTAAGCTAACAGAGAGTACTATAATAGTAATGCATCAATAAAGCAGATACTTAAAGATCAATTTTTAACAAGAAGTAAAAAAGAAAGGAGAGAGAAAAACTAAAGCAGGAACAGGAGAAGAGAAATAGGATGAAAAAAGGAGGTGAGGAAGAAAAGGTTGGCAAAAAGGAAAACGTGAGATAAAGTAAAATAATGATAAAAAATCAAAATAAAAGTAAAATGTAGAACATTAATCAAAAAAGGTTAAAATAATAAATAAAAATTTTTTTTTTTGCCTTTTCTTAAGTAAAAGATAAAAAATAAAAAAGTGAAGTGTCATTTGCTTCAGCTGAGTTTTAATGTCCCATGGGGGCTGGTTTGAGATCCCTCTCTACTGTTCTATCTGCCACTTCTCAGTTTCCTGTTAGGTAGTCAGCACCATGTTTAAGTTCCCAGTGATCCACTGCTCCTCTGTGTCTGTCTCCACAGCCTTGGTTTCAGGCAGGTGGGACCAATCTGACCGCTTTCCGCTTTGTTTGTCTGCCTGCTTTCAGTCATATTTACACAAGCATCTATTTCTGTAATGGGCTCTAGGTGGGGGTGTTGCTGTATTCGTTTCTGGGACCAAATGGCCCCTCAACCCAGTCCCTGAGGCCTCCCTGGGGGTCTTCAGAATCCTTGTTTCCCTGCTGGGCTCAAGGCTGGGTGCGGCTGTGGTGCTAGGAGGGGCTGGCTCTTCAGGAGAAAAATGGCTGTTTAGGGTTGGAGGGACAGGACTGTCCCAGAACTGGATGCCTGGTCACCTCTCCCTGTTTTGCTCCCCAGCCTCCACAAAACCACCTCCAGCTGCGTCGCAGCCTTGGTGAGTGTTTGTAATTGACAGATCCTATGTACTGGGTTTAGTGAGTAAAAGCAAGGAAAATATAATGACAGAGCAACCGCGCCGCTGATTGTCTGTCTTCCCCCCACACTCCCACCTCTGGCAATGTGCAGCCAGTGCAGAACTTCAGGCTGCCTTTCTGGGTGCAGCCTTCCATGGCTGTGGACTTAGATCTAGACCCCCTCTGCCAGCAGCCCTGTGGACCCCCTTCCATAGTCAAGTGTTACGTGTGTCCCCAAGGGACGCAGAGTTGGTGCAGCACAGTTTCCTTCTGATCCTCTAGTCCCAGTGGTTGAGTGTCTCTCTCTCCAGCCCAGATCCCCCATCCCAATATTCTCCAGGTGCCCTCTATCCTTTCTGGCCATGGATTGTCTCATTAGCTGTGTTAAAGCATCAATTCAGGGTGGATCTTATTCAATTCAGCTGTTTTTTCTATCTGCTTCATGAGAAGGCACAGGACACATCCGCCTATTCAGCCACTATTTTGTGTCCCCCTCACCCCCACCCTCCCGGGACAAACTTTTTAGGAGCCCGCGGCTGGGGATGCTGGAGTCTTGGTGTTCATGGGTTCACAGCTGAGGCAGCAGGTCCCTGGCTGGTGTAGCTGTATGGTCCCGGGTGGTGTCTGAGGGTTCCCTGGGTGGAGATGAGGGTGGGCTCCCAGTCACAGCAGCTTTCCCCTTCAAGTTGGCACAGCCTCTGTGGCTGAGCCAGCCGCTCTGAGAGAGATTGCAGTGGTAGCAGAGGTTTCCAGCTAGGGGAGCATGGTCTGCCAACGCCCAAAAGGCCTGTGGAATATAACTATCCCTAACACACACACACACACACACACACACACACACACACACACACACACACACACACACACACACACACACACGTCCACGCATTCACACTCTCTCACTCACTGCTGTCCTGTCAGCTGGCATCTTGGATTCCCCTAGATTTACTTCTGATGGTGTCCCCAAGATACATGCTGAACACAGTGGCTTATGTACCTGATATATTCATTCCTGTATTCAGTACAAGTCATCTAGGGAGTTGGAAGAGAACGGACATTAGATGTAGTGATGGAGAGTGAAGGTTGTGTGTGAAGAAACCCGTGAAGATGAGCTCAGGTGGAACAGTAAAGCACAGAGACTGGGGGTCCAGATTGAGGGTCCCAGTCCCCCCAGAGGTGAGGCAGAGGGATGTACCTTTCCCATTGGGAATGGGCTGTGGTTAATGAATGGGTAATAGTGTGGTATATGATGAACGTGACATTGGAGGAAGACTTACTTTCCTGAATATTTATCTGTAATAAGCTAGGTTTTGAAGGGAGGACAGAAAATGAGCTGGTGGAGAAGAGAGAATTTTCCCTGCCTGAAGGATTAAAATGTTTCAGGGACACGAAGATGCTAACATGTTAATGTCCAAGCATGAGGTCAGGAGTAAAGCTAGCAGATCTGATTTTCTGGAAGAGGATAATAAACAATAGATAAGCAAATGTCAAGCATTTCCATCCTTAAGAAAACATGCTTTTATTTCCTCACTAAATTGCTTTTATTCCTCACCAAATCATAGTTCCTGAATTTTGGTGTCCTGAAATCTAACAAAGAAATTTAAAAATTGGTGACTTTTAAAAATTTGAATCCTCTAGTTATTTTTATTACTGATATAAAATTTATTCATTTTTTGTGTATAATACAGAAATGTCAAGGAACTTTGAAGAAATTTTCAGTAATTTGAACCATATATCTCTATTCTTAGTGAAAAATGAAAACACCCCAAAGGAGGTTTAATGTGGAGTAAACCAGGTCTGGAAGTGGTCTATATTGAAAGACCTCATGGCCTTTTGATGTCTGATTCTTTGATTTGGCTTTTGCTTTTTAAAGGGGTGCTATGTGATTATAATTAGAAACATTTCAAGTTCTTTACTTAGGCAGTTAATTGTTCCTTAGCTTGCTCTGTTGTGACTAATCATGTAGTTCTGAGTGGTAGTAGTGTTTGAAATTATCACTAAGGAGACTCACCTTGTTTAGTAGAGAAAGTTCCAGTCCATCATAAAAGCTTTATCACACCCCTAACATGTCAGCATTCATTTTGCAGGTTGCAGCTCTGATGTGAATGTATATTTATTACATATATAAAATGTCTCATTTTAATTATTTTCTAAGTAATTAATGGGAATAGGATAGTTCACTTTTCTTGCAACGGGTATCATTATGTTTGATGTTGGAAATTATTGATAAATTACTAAAAGGCACTGCTAAAATTGACTTTTTTTGCTTAAAAATTTTTTTTAGAGTTTTGTTAAAAAGTATTCAGTTTTGTATTGATACAAACATTTGTATGATGTTGAGAAAAGTTATCCCTATACTTTGGAAAGTGTCTAAGAACTATGATTATAGTTTTCTTCTTAAAAACAGCTTTCTTAAGTACCAATGGTGGTGGGGACCCATGTGCTCTCTTTTCTGCAGTCTGCTTGAGCATCTGAAACCATTTTAGGTGGAGGGCAGTCAAAGTTTCCAGTTTATTGTAAGCATTCCTTAGCCCTAGCAAGCACGCTGACATAACCCTCCCTCTGAGATCGCGATGGAAAGCTTGAGGAGAGGACAGAAGTATGTGGTGACCGTGCTTCAAGTTGAAAAGGAAATTTCTAGTCTTTAAGAGGTTTTCTCTGTAGCTCTGTCCTCATAGAATGCTGCTTAAATGAGTGTCAGAATAGTATGATGCTCAAGAGACCTCTGTTGACAGAGACATTTGTGACATCGTTCACTCAATAGGTTGAATTTGTAGCATGAGATTTTTAGGTTTATTGGATGCTTTCTTCAGAAGTTCAGTTGGAAAAACCCATTTTTAAAAGTAGCTTATATATTTAGATTCTTGAGTTTTACTACCATCAAAATTTACTTTGGCAATGAAATGTGGTGAAATAAGTGTAATTCTGGTGGGTGGTTGATAGACTAAGAAAATATAGCAATACTTTAAAAAAAGTTTTATAGTTAACACAATGACTTCAATATATATTCTCTTTAATTTGTCTTCAGAAGAATCTTATGTGGTTGTTTGTTATTGCCTGAATTTTCAAGGGAGAAATGGGTTCAAATTAATGAAGCAGTTTAACGTAGGCCTTCTGATTCCTATTTTCGGTCTCCCTCCCTGTTAGAATGCTGACTTCTACCTTTTGTGTCAATCAGTGGATTTCCTTTTCTCCTTTTTAAAATGACTTGATCTAGCCTGGCCAGCGTGGCTCTGTGGTTGAGCATCAAGCTATGCACCAGGAGGTCATGTTTCGATTTCCAGTCAGGGCACAAGGCCTGGTTGTGGGCTCAATCCCCAGGTGCATGTAGGAGGCAGCAGAGCAATGATTCTCTCTCATCTTAGATGTTTCTATCTCTCCCTCCTTCTCCCTTCTTCTCTGAAATCAGTAAAAATATATTTTAAAAAATAAAATAAAATCACTTGATCCAAATGATTCATAGATGGTATTTATACTAGATATGTCATTGCTCATTGCTCAGTTCCCTAGTGGGAGAATATGCCCTGTCCAGGGCATCTGACAACCACCTGCCATGTTCTCTCCATGGGGCCACCTCCCCTTCTCTGCCACACGCCTTGGGTCTGTGGACACCTGATCCAGAGACAGCATGTTCATTTCACTGTACAAAGATCTGAAGGTCACACAACTGGAAGTGGATTTGAAATATGTGCGTAGACTCCAGAGCCCTTGTTCTCAACCACTGTCCTATCCTGCACTGCCCTCCTCCCTGATCCCAGGAATTTGGAACTGGAAAACCTGGACTAACTCAATCAGTGCAGAAGCTGAAAACATGGAAAGTTACTGTGATGAAGGTTGGCTGGGCAGCTGAAGTTTTGAGTAGTTATGCTGAGGCCAAGAGGAAAACAGTGCAGATGCACAGCGAGAAGCAGAGACCTTATGAGAAACGCGGCCAGAGTGTGGGAAAGCTATGTCTATTCTGGCCCCTCTGGAGAGAAACACTCACTGAGAGCTCATGTCTTTGTAGCCTAGTCCTTTTACTTAGGGAGTGGGAGTGGGAAAGTGTTTTAAAAATTTATTTAAGTAGTTATGTTTATTTTTAAAAACAGATTAACTGTGGCCTATACCATGTTATTATAAAACATTTTTAAAAACACATTTACCTTAGGACAAATAAAAGTAAACTTAAATGTTCCCTCTATCAACATTATCACACATTCTTACTAACAAAGTCTGAATTAGTATGGGAATGACATACTTTTATAGATTCCCTAAGAATTTTAAGGAGGGTTATTAATGAAAAATAAGTAAATGATACTGCTTTATTAGGAACATGTAGAATTTATTCTGTAGAAATAAATTCTTCATATAAACTTGTATAAAATCTGAAAAAAATTTAATGTTTTTTTTCAGAGGGATTAGAGGCCAAAAATTAACATTACCTTTCCCTCTCAAATTTAGAACTAATCTGGAAAAAAAATAAAAAGAAGATTCTTTATTTTTCTTGTGCTTGGAGTTCTTTGAGTTTTTGGATATGTAGATTTATAATTTTAATCAAATTTGAAATGCTTTGGCCATTATTTTTAAAAATATTTTTATGTCCTCATCCCTCTCTCTTCTCCTTTAGGGACTCTTAAGTAGACAAACAGGGGTGGGCAAAAAGTATGTTTACTGTGCCATCGTGACATTCTTTTGAGTTAATAAAGCTTTTGTGACAATCATAGTCTGCATGTCTCTTTCCATACAGACAACTGCAAACCACCTCTGTATATTAGGTTGCTGAAGGTTGTCACTGATGACTTGTTTTCTTTTGTATCATCCTATTTTTTTTCCTGTGCTTTGTTTTGGTTAGTTTCCATTGCTCTGTCTTCAAGTTCACTAATCTTTTCTTGAGCAGTGTATAATCTGCCTTTAATTCCATCCATTATATTTTTTATCTCACACAGCGTAGCTTTTCTACAAAACTATAAAAATTCTGTTCTCTTAGAGTTTCAGTATGAGAAACTCAGCCTCATCACAAACCCTTTTCTCCCCCTTCTCTGTAGTTAATTGGCTCCTGTTCTCTTCCTTTGTTAACTACAACTTTCCCTGTCACAGTTTCTCCATTTGTTACCATTAATGCTGAAATGCCTTTATCCTCTAGTTTCTTTTACCCATTCCTCCTCATCCTTAAGTTAACTTTAACATCACTTTCTTACATCCTAACTCCTAGGTAAGATTCCCCCCATTATACAAATGCCCTATATTCTTCTTTGTTCATTGAATTGAATATTCATTGTCCTTATTAGTATTAATTCAATACCTTTCTCCCCTGTTGGACTTAAAGCTCCCTTAGCACAGGAGCTGTGTGTGATTAATTTAGTGATGTTTACTCAACATCTAGCAAGGTGTCTGGCATGTAATGGGTACTTCACGCATTAATGGTAAATGAATGAACCAGGAGATAGCAAATGACTGAACTTATTATTAAGCACCTGGAAGATAATAACTGGAGCCTTTGGAAAACTGGAGCCTTCCCACTTTATGAAGTGGGAAGAAATGGTTGTATAACATGGATGATATCCTATATAATAAAAGGCTAATATCCAAATAGTCCCCTTGGGAATTCAACCAGGAGACTGGGAGTTCAATCACTCGCTATGACATGCTCTGACCACCAGGGGGCGGCACAGAACATGGCAGGCGACCAGCAGCTGTGGTGGCAGGACACCTAAGGGAGCAAAGAAAGGAGGAGGTGGGGAGGCCGGGAGGCAGGGAACCTGATTAGCCCTGATCGCTGGCCAGCCTAGGGAGCCTACCTGTGCATGAATTTTGTGCACCGAGCCTCTAGTGTCTTTATAAATAAAGACTGAGTGTTAATACTAACATAAATCTAGGAACTGCATTTTTATACACTTATCAATTCAGTGATGTCTTTTATAATCAGTAAAAATATTGTATGTTTTATTATATCTCAAAGAAAACTTTAATCCCATCTTTAGAGGCTTCTTGCTCTGACCATATTTATCATCCTCTTGATGGAGATTTACTTTTTTTCATGGAAAGTGTCATGGTAAGGAAGCAAATAAAATATATTTTATAAACATCAAATATATATTTTACAAATACATATATACACACACACACAGATATATTTATAGTGAACATATATATGGAACATGCATGTGTGTATTATATATTTGACCATTTAAACATTCTTAGTGATATCTTACAAAATGGTATGCCCTTTATGAAGCTTTTCTGTTTACTCTAGGCCTGTGGTCGGCAAACTGCGGCTCGCGAGCCACATGCGGCTCTTTGGCCCCTTGAGTGCGGCTCTTCCACAAAATACCATGGCTTGGGCGAGTCTATTTGAAGAAGTGATGTTAGAAGAAGTTTTAAGTTTAAAAAATGTGGCTCTCAAAAGAAATTTCAATCGTCGTACTGTTGATATTTGGCTCTGTTGACTAATGAGTTTGCCGACCACTGCTCTAGGCACAGAGTTTCTTCTGGCCCTGGTTTGCTCTTGTATTGTGTTCATATCATTCTGTAGCTTTATCACACTAAAAATAGTATAGAATCTGTCTTCTTCCCCATATTGGAAGCAGGGACAACACCATGATTATTTTGGTATTTCTAGACCCAAGCACATATCCTGGCATACAAAAGACATTAAGTAATTGCTTAATGAACATTTAAACTTTCAAATGTTTTAAAAGTGGTTTGGTATGCAAATATTAATGTTGTGTAAGAATATGTTATGGTAAGAACCCAGTTGTAAGTTCAATTAACATCAGACAGTGATCTATTAAACTTTACACATATATGTACTGATGTAAAGAAATAGCATGATGTAGTGAAGCTTTGGATTTTGAAGTCAGATGGACTGGTTTAATTTTTCCTCTGCCATTTACTGTATAAACTTGGGCAAATCACTTAATTCTTCTAAGCTTCATTCTTTTCATTGGTGAAAAAAGTAAATAACTTTTTATAGTTTTAAAAATGAAGTGAAATAATATATGAATTGCTTAAACTGTGATGAGCATAGTAAGCACTCAGTAAATGTTCACTCTACTTTATTTGCATTGACATTTAAACATTATGATTACACTTATAAATGTTACAGTGTGTAGCAGCTGTCAGTCACTAAAAGTGCTGGAAAATACCTATTGTGACTTTGAAATATATTTAACATAACTTAGAAATAATTTATGATAAACAAAGAACTCTCATTGATAAATATTGGTAAATAAAATTATCCTACTTGTAATTTGGTCTTCTGTACATAGCAATGAATGTAAGTGAGAATATTTTCTGGCTACTCTGAAATATTGAACTGCCCAGGGACAAGGCACGGGTGATCTTTTGAAGGAAATAAATATTTTAGCTTCACGTTTCAGCTTTTTTTCTTTATTCTTTTGATCTGGCTTTGGTTGTTTACTTATCATTCTGCCTGAATGACTTCACACTGCCTTTCCTTCCTAGTAACAAGAAGTGGTCCTGCACCCATTTCAGAATATTTAGGCTTTGTCATTTTATGGGATGAACATATATTTCCTTATTATTTATTGATATGCTAAATAAGATGGAAAATAAGATGTTTTTTGGGGGGGTATGTATGTAGCTTTGTGTGTATGATGTATAATTTATATATGGAACTTTTGATCGGTACTTTCTTAAATGTAGGAAACCTAAAAGGAAACAACATTAGATTTGGGGTTTATTTTGAAGTTTAAAGATTTTAAAGGAATGTTTTTTCACTCTACACTGTAGCTGTTTTATCTTTAAGGATAATTTTCTCAAACTTTTCTTATTTTATAAAAATGCCAGTTGCTTTTCCATTTGCTGAGGTAGAGTTCTTCGAATTTATTTATAAACCCATATTTTAGGCTAAGTTAGTTTAGCACAAAATTATTATGGAAAACTTTAAACTGTTTAAAACTTTAACCATGTTGCTTTATTTATACTTTACAGACAAATCTTCTGATCTTCTGAGTCTGGTTTTCTTGTACGGACTCTCATGGCCTCTTTCCATTTATTGATTCCTATAGCACTTAGAATTTGTCACAAAATATATAATATTACATTACTCTTTGATTTTTTTCCCCTTGCATTTTTATCTTTCGCCTCAATCAGATTGTAGTTTCCCCAGAATAAGAGACATTTCTTCATACTTCTCAGTTTTCTGCAGTATCTCCCCAAGGGAATCTCAGGCATTGCTGCCAGGACCCTGTCTCAGCAACTAGAACATGCTAAGTGACTAGGAGGGAGGGTGATGCCAGATCTTCTGAATCATGATTCAAATCCAGTTGACTTCAAGGGATTTATGGACCTCCTTGCAACCACCAATCTGTTTTCTGTTTCTGAGGTTGGGTTTTTTAGATTCCATAAATAAGTGAGATCGTACAGTATTTGTCTTTTGCTGCCAGAGTTATTTTACTTAGTATAAGTGAAATAAGGTCTATTCATGTTGTTGCAACTGGTAGTATTCCTTTTTTATTGCTGAGTAATATTCCTGTGTGTGTGTGTGTGTGTGTGTTTCTTTATCCACTCATTTGTTGATGAACACTTAAGTTGTTTTAATGTTTTGGCTATTGTAAATAATGCTGCAGTGAACATGGGGGTGGTGCAGATATCTTTTCAAGATAGTGATTCCATTATCTTCAGGTATATATCACGAAGAAGAATTACTGGAACATACCGTAGTTCTATTTTTAATTCTTTGAGGGACCTTCATACTGTTTTACATAGTGGCTGTATCAATTTACATTCTCACTGATGGTGCACAAGGGTTCCCTTTTCTTCACATCTTCATCAACACTTGTTATCTTGTCTTTTTGATGACAGCCATTCTAATAGGTTTGAGATGATATCTCACTCTTGTTTGGGTTTTTATTACCCTGATGAAAGCAAAAACAAACAATATTTGTTAATATCTGTCTTTCTATTATAGCCATGCTAAGTTGTATAATGGGATCTCATTGTGGTTTTAATTTGTATTTTCTTGAGTGTCCTTTCATGTGCTTATTGGCTGATTGTATATCTTCTGTGGAGAAATGTCTATTCAGATTCTTCACCTATTTTTAAATTGTTACATTTTTATTATTGGTTTGTAAAAGTACTTTATTCTTGATACAAGTCTCTTTTCAGAAATACGATTTGCAAATATTTTCTCACATTCTATGGGTTTTCTTTTCATTTGTTGATAATATCTTTAGCAGGACAAGAATTTTTAAATTTACTGAAGTCTCTATCTATATTTTATTTTCTTGTTTCTGCTTTTGGTGCTATATCTAAGAAGACAGTGTAGCTCAAGGTAACAAATATTTACTCCTGTGTTTTTTTTTCTAAGAGTTTTATATTTTTAGCTCTTACAGGTCTGCGGCCCATCTGGAGTCAATTTTTGTATATTGTGTAAGAAGGAATACAACTTTATTCTTTTGCACGAGGATATCCAGTTGTCTTAGCACTATTTGCTGTAAAGACTATTCTTTCCCCAGTGGGCTGTCTTGGCACCCTTGCTGAAAAGCTACTGATGATCGATGATAGGGTTCACTCCTGGAATCTGAATGTTATTCCATTGGTTTATAGGTCTATCCTTAGGCCTGTAGCACACTGTTTTTTATTACTCTAGCTTTGTAATAAATTCTTCTTTTTTCAGATTGTTTCACCCAGCCTGGGTCCCTTGCATTCAATTTGAGGAACATTGTCATTTTTCCAATATTAAGACCCATACTAATTTCTATTTTGCCAGGTATTCCTTTCTGACTTTTTTTTTTTTTTAGAAAGAACCTCCAGATTCTTTTTAAAAATATATATTTTATTGATTTTTTACAAGAGGAATGGAGAGGGATAGAGAGTTAGAAACCTTGATGAGAGAGAAACTTCGATCAGCTGCCTTCTGCACACCTCCTATTGGGGATGTGCCCGCAACCAAGGTACATGCCCTTGACTGGAATTAAACCTGGGACCTTTCCATCTGCAGGCCGATGCTCTATCCACTGAGCCAAACCAGTTAGGGCCTGAATCTTCTTAAAAAATATATTTTTATTGATTTCAGAGAGGAAGAGAGAGGGAAAGAGAGATAGAAACATCAATGATGAGAGAGAATCATTGATTGGCTTCTTCCTGCATGCCCCACACTGGGGATCGAGCTTACAACCTGGGCATGTGACCTGACAGGGAATTGAACCGTAGTCTCCTAGTTCATAGGTTGCCGCTCAACCACTGAGCCACGCTGGCTGGGCATCCTTTTTGACTCTTAATATTTCAAATGTTTAGATATCCATAGTGGTTACCATTTTTAAACAAATTTAGCAGAGATCACTAGTCTTAGCAACCATGTGAAGAAGAGGACATTTATCATGCTTAGTGAAAGGTATTATTTTTAGTGCTTTTTAAGTGATAGTTCTATCTTAGTGTTTTTTACTAACTCACTCTAACCAGTTTAAGGCCCAATAGAAGCCATGAACATAGATGATATAGCTGCTTGGAAGTCTTGTTTACCAGCTCAGCTGGAAAGGGAATGGAGATTCTTCTAGCTGCTTTTCAAACTTGTTTGAAGTTTTTTATTTTGTTTTGTTTTTCTTGGAGTTTCCAGTGGAGATGCCAAGCTGGCAGCAAATGCAGTATACTGTAATGTGAAGCCTTATAAATGCATGCTGGATCCCTGCCATCATTATCAAAAGTGCTGGTACACAAATGTGCAAAGGGAGGATTTTCAAATTAAGGTTGGCCTGCACATATAAATGTTAGCTTGTAAAGCTCAAGAAATACTAAATGGTACTCCATTAGTCTCCTGCATTTTACTGCCTTTTTGGAATAATCATGTGCTTCAGAGCATCCTTTAATCTGAGCTGGCTCGTGGTTATATAAGAATTCAGCTTCTTTTTTCTTTGTGCTTTATATATCCAGATGAGAAAAATTTACTGGATTTTATAAATAAATCAGAACTAAAAAGCAAATCATCTTCCCACCTTTTTATCTTCATGGAGGCCCAGCATTAAGGCGTTTGAGTGATGCATTTATACTTGGCCCCACAAGTTCCACTGAAAAACCAATCTTCAAAGTCATTTTTTTTTCTTCTTACAGGACACTATTTGGAATCATAAAAAGGAATACTGTGCTTATGTTAGTAAGGAGCAGATTTTCTTTTTCAAATGCTGAGAGTCTTTCCTTCCATTTCGTGACTTTGATAGAGATGAAAATGGATCCCTCATTAAAATTAAAATGAATATAATCTGTTTAAATTAAGACAAATATTTTATTTATATTAAGACAGAAATTCCTAAATAATAGCAGAGCTCTGTGTTTGCCATGGTTTTACTGGACAAGAGCATTGATTTACATTGAATGAAGCCTTCTTTGCTTTTTAGCTTTACTACTAAATTAGCTCTAGCCTGGGTAGTGGGGCTAAAATTAGTTGGGAGATTTCAACTAATTTTAGCCCCACTAACTTATGTGGCCATAAGTTAGTTATAAAGTAAATGAACGATACTTAGTAGGTAAGAATGAGATGACATAGAGAAAATACTGGTCCTATTAAATTGAAAGTGTTTAAATAGCTCTTGTGAATTTTTGGACAAAAAGGTGTAATATAACTGACTTTCAGTATTCATAGAACAAAGCTGATATTTCAGCTGTAAGTCATGAATTTTTATAAAATATTGTCCAATATACTTTCTTTCTCATTTATAGACAGACTGAGCAAGCAAAAGTAGACCACAGCAGCCTTTTCCTCTGTGCCTGATCTCAGAATCCTTCCGACAGAGTGTTCTAAGCAGCCACTCTCAGTTGTTTGGGTCAGTAACACCAGAGCAAATGTCCATCCAACATTTGTAGCAACTGTCCATCACATTTGCCAACCTAGGCCTAGGCTGAGGTACCCAAAATGATTTATACCACTTTATGCTTTTCTCCTATGCTCTTTTTTTTATTGTTTAAAGTATTACATGTAGTAGTACATATATCTCCTTTATTTTCCCCATTGACCTTCCCCCAGCCTCCCCTACCCCCTGTCGCATGCCCTCATCCCAGCCCACCCCCGTGTCTTGTGTCCATTGGTGTGCTTATATGCATGCATACAAGTCCTTTAGTTGATCTCCAGCCTTCCCGCTGTAATTTGACAGTCTGTTTGGTGCTTTACTGCTTCTGTATCTATTTTTTATTCATCAGGTTATAATGTTCTTAATTTTCCATAAGTGAGTGAGATCATGTGGTATTTCTCTTTCATTGCCTGGCTTATTTCACTTAACATAGTGCTCTCCAGGTCCATCCATGCTGCTGCAAATGGTAAGAATTCCTTCTTTTTTATAGCAGCGTAGTATTCCATTGTGGAGCTGTACCATAGTTTTCTAATCCACTCATCTGCTAATGGGCACTTAGGCTGTTTCCAAATCTTAGCTATGGTGAATTGTGCTACTATGAACATAGGGGTGCATATATCCTTTCTGATTGGTGTTTCTAGTTTCTTGGGATATATTCCTAGAAGTGGGATTACTGGGTCAAATGGGAGCTCCATTTTTAGTTTTTTGAGGAAACTCCATACTGTTCTTCACAGTGGCTGCACCAGTCTGCATTCCCTCCAGCAGTGCATGAGGGTTCCTTTTTCTCCACATCCACGCCAGCACTTGTCGTTTGTTGATTTGTTGATGATTGCCATTCTGACAGGTGTGCGATGGTACTGCATTGTTGTTTTGATTTGCATCTCTCAAATAATTAGTGACTTTGAGCATGTTTTCATAAGTCTCTTGGCCTTCCTTCTGTCTTCTTTCGAAAAGATTCTATTTAGTCCATTGCCCATTTTTTTATTGGATGATTTATCTTCCTTTTATTAAGTTGTATAAGTTGCTTGTAGATGTTGGAGATTAAACCTTTATCAGTGGTAACATTTGCAAATATGTTCTCCCATACAGTGGGCTTTCTTGTTGTTTTGTTGATGGTTTCTTTTGCTGTACAAAAGCTTTTTATTTTGATGCAGTCCCATTTGTTTATTTTCTCTTTAGTTTCCATTGCCCTAGGAGTGGTATCAGTGAAGAAGTTCCTTCAGCATATGTCTGAGATTTCTCTGCCTGTAGATTCCGCTAGTATTTTTATGGTTTCCTGTCTTATGTTCAAGTCCTCTATCCATTTTGAGTTTATTTTGTGTATGGTGTAAGTTGGTGGTCTAGTTTCATTTTTTTGCAGGTATCTGTCCAATTTTCCCAACACCATTTATTGAAGAGACTGTCTTATTGTATGTTCATGCCTCCTTTGTCAAATATTAATTGAGCATGATGGTTTGGGTCAATATCTGGATTCTCTATTCTATTTCATTGGTCTATATGTCTGTTCTTGTGCCAGTACCAGGCTGTTTTGAGAACAGTGGCTTTGTAATACAGCTTGAAATCTGGTATTGAGATCCCACCTACTTTGTTCTTCTTTCTCAGGCTTGCTGTGGCTATTCGGGGTCTTTTTTTTATTCCAGATGAATTTTTGGAGAGTTCTTTCTAGGTCTGTGAAATATGCCATTGGTATTTTAATGGGGAGTGCATTGAATCTATAGATGGCTTTGGGTAGTATGGACATTTTAATGATGTTGATTCTCCCAATCCATGAACATGGTATGTTCTTCCATCTGTTTATGTCTTCCTCTATCTCTTTTTTTCAGTGTTGTGTAGTTTTCCGTGTATAGATCTTTTCCCTCCTTAGTTAAGTTTATTCCTAGGTATCTTAATTTTTTGGTGTGATGGTAAATGGGATTGCTTTTTTAATCTCTCTTTCTGTAAGTTCACTATTGGTGTATAGAAATGTCATAGATTTCTTGGCGTTAATATTGTATCCTGCTACATTGCCGAATTCATTTATTAAGTCTATTAGTTTCTTGATGGAGTCTTTTGGGTTTTTTATGTACAATATTATATCATCTGCAAATAAGGACAGCTTTACTTCTTCTTTTCCAATTTGGATGCCTTTTATTTCTTCTTCTTGTCTGATAGAAATGGCTAATACTTCTAGTACTATGTCAAATAGGAGTGGTGAGAGTGGGCTCCCTGTCTTGTTCCTGTTCTTAGGGGAAATGGTTTTAGTTTTTGCCCATTGAGTATGATGTTCGCTGTGTGTTTATCATATATAGCTTTCACTATGTTGAGGAATGATCCTTCTATTCCCACCTTGTTGAGAGTTTTTATCAAGAAAGGGTGTTGGATTTTATCAAATGCTTTTTCTGCACCAGTTGATATGACTATGTGATTTTTATCTCTCAATTTGTTTATGTGATGTATCATGTTTATTGATTTGCGGATACTGTACCATTCTTGCATTCCTGGGATAAATCCTACTTGGTCATGGGTTATGATCTTTCTGATGTACTGCAGGATCCGATTTGCTAGAATTTTGTTGAGGATTTTGGCATCTATGTTCATGAGGGATATTGGCCTGTAATTCTCTTTCATTGTGTTGTCTTTATCTGGTTTTGGTATTAGGGTGATGCTGGTTTCATAGAAGGAGCTTGGAAGTGTTCCTTCCTCTTGAATTTTTTGGAATAGTCTGAGGAGGATAGGTTTTAGTTCTTCATTGAATGTTTGGTAAAACTCCCCTGTGAAGCCGTCGGGCCCTGGGCTTTTGTTTGCTGGAAGCTTTTAATGACTGCTTCAATTTCTTCCATAGTTATTGGCCTGTTGAGATGTTTAGATTCTTCCTGATTGAGTTTTGGAAGGTTATATTTTTCTAGAAATATGTCCATTTCCTTCAGGTTGTCCAGTTTGTTGGAATAGAGTTGTTCATAGTATTTTTTAACAATCCTTTGTATTTCTGTGGGGTCTGTTGTTATTTCACCTCTTTCATTTCAGATTTTGTTTATTTGGGTCCTCTCTCTTTGCTTCTTGGTGAGCCTGGCTAGAGGTTCATCAATCTTGTTTATCCTTTTAAAGAACCAGCTCTTGGTTTTGTTGATCTTTCGTATTGGTTTTTTTTTTTTTTTTTTTTTTTGGTCTCAATGTCATTTATCTCCACTCTGATCTTTATTATTTCCTTCCTTCTGCATACACTGGGCTTTTCTTGTTGCTCTCTTTCTAACTCTTTGAGTTGTAGGGTTAGGTAATTTATTACCATTGTTTCTTGTTTTTTTGCAGTAGGTTTGTAGAGCTATGAACTTCCCTCTCAAGACTGCTTTCGCTGTGTGCCATAGATTTTGGGTTGTAGTGTTTTCATTGTCATTTGTTGCCATGATGTCTTTTTATTTCTTCCTTGATCTCTCTGGTAATGCAGTCATTGTTCAAAAGCATGCTGTTTAGTCTCCATGTGTTTGATTTTTTCGGATTGTTTTTATTGTAGTTGATTTCCAGTTTTATGCCACTGTGATCTGAGAAGATGCTCAATATGATTTCTGTCTTCTTGAATTTGAAGAGACTTTGCCGATGACCCAACATATGGTCTATCTTTGTAAATGACCCATGTGCGCTTGAGAAGAATGTATATTCTGTGGCTTTGTGTTGAACTGTTCTGACTATGTCAATTAATTCCATCTGGTCTAGTTAGTCATTTAGGATTGATGTTTCTTTGCTGGTTTTTTGTTTAGAGGATTTGTCCAATGGTGATAGTGAGGTATTAAAGTCTCCTATTATGATTGTATTGCTGTCAGCCTCTCCCTTGATGTCTTCCAGGAGTTTTTTTTATGTATTTGGGTGTTCCTACTTTGGGTGCATATATGTTTAACAGAATTATTTCTTCTTGTTGGATTGCTCCCTTTAGTATTATGAAGTGGCCTTCCTTATCTCTTATTATATCCTTCACTTTGAGATATAATTTGTCAGATATAAGTATTGCTACCCCAGCTTTTTTTTTTTTTTTTTCATTTCCATTCTCCTGAAAAACCTTTTTCCATCCCTTCACCCTCAGTTTGTGTGTGTCTTTTTTTCTGAGGTGGGTTTCTTATAGACAGCAGATATATGGGTCGTGTTTTCTTATCCAATCTATTACCCTATGTCTTTTGATTGGGGCATTTAATCCATTTACATTTAAAGTTATTATTGATAGATACTTATTTGTTGCCATTTTTATTCTTTACCTCTGTGTTCCTTCTTCACTTCCTATTTCTTTTTTTTTTTTATGGCAGACCCTTTAGCATTTCTTGCATTGCTGGTTTGGTGGTAATAAATTCCCTTAGTCCTTTTTTGTCTGTGAAGCTCCTGATTTCACCTTCAATTTTGATTGATAGCCTTGCAGGGTACAGTATTCTTAGATTCAGACCCTTCTTTTGCATGACTTTGTATATTTTGTTCCATTCCTTTCTGCCCTGATGAGTTTCTGTTGAGAAATCAGTCACTAGTCTGATGGGGGTTCCTTTGTAGATAACTTTCTGTTTCTCTCTGGCCGCTTTTAACATTCTTACTTTGTCGTTGGTGTTTGCCAACTTAATTATAATGTGCCTTGGGGTCGGTCTTTTGAGGTTCATTTTGCTTGGGACTCTGTGAGCTTCTTGGATTTGTGTGGTTTTTTTCTTCCCTATATCAGGGAAGTTTTCTGTCATTATTTCTTCAAACAGGTTTTCTATTCCTTGCTCAGTTTCCTCTCCTTCTGGAACCCATATTATGCAGATGTTGTTTTGTTTTGTGTTGTCCCAAAGTTCCCTTAGGCTCTCCTCCTGCTTTTTATTTTATTTTTTTTCTGGAAGCTGCATTACTTGTGTATTTTTTCCTACCTTGTCTTCTAGCTCACTGATGTGGTCCTTTACTTCTTCTAGTCTACTCTTGATGCTTTCTATTGAGTTCTTTACAGCAGCGATGTCATTTTTTATTTCTTCTTGGTTCTTCTTCATTTCCTCTTGGTTCTTACTTATATTGTCGAATTTCTCTTCCATTCTTTTCAGCCACCTTATGACCATTTCTCTGAATTCTTTCTCTGACAGGTTGCTTGCCTCTATTTCGTTTACTTCCATTTCTGGTGATGCCTGCTTTTCTTTCATATGCGGGCTGTTTCTTTGTCTCCCCATGGTCTCTCTTCTATGGGTGTCTGGTTATGTAGTTCTCTCTCTTCTGCGTTGATTTAAAGGCACAAAATACAACACAACCAGGTACAACACACAAGGCACTGAACAGAAATGTATTCACAATATTAATAACCCCAAATAAACGTGACCACCATAGAAAGGCAAATTAGAGGATAGGAGAGAAAGAAGAAGAGAAAAAAAAAAAAGAAGGAAGGAGTACCAAAATGAAATTGGGAAAAGGAAAAACAAAGTAAGAGAGAAAAAAAAGAGAATAAGAAATAAAAGGGGAACAAACTATATGGGGAGAAAACTCCAATAGAACAGCCACTAATCCCAATAAATGCCAACAACAAGTACCTGGAGATGAATACAAACTACAAACATCAACTAATATCAAGTGAGGCGAGGGAAAACAGAAGCAAAAAACAAACAAAAACAAAACAAAAAGAATAAACAAAACAATCTCACAAACAAGCATAAAAAATCAATATAAGCAACATTCAAGCAAACAACAAAAGAACAGAGAGAAAAACAACTTTTTGGATAGTGAAGACAGAGAAGAGAGAGGTGTGTATGGACTTGGAGCAGGGGATTGGAAATTAGATATATAAGTAGGGTGAAATTTTAACGGGGGGTAAAAAGAAAGAATAGGGAAAATCTAAAGCAGCAAAAGGGTAAGAGAAACAAGACAACAAAAGGGGAAAAGTTAGGAAGAGAGTCATGGCATAAAGGTAGAGTTGAGATAGAATAAAATGATGCTAAAGGGAAGATGAAAATAGAATGTAGAGCCCTACTCACAATGTAAAATAAAGAGAAAATAAAATGACACTTAAAAAAAAAGTAAAATAGTAGTAGCAATAATACTGATTAAAAATAAAAATGTAATAATTAGAAAGGTAAAATCAAGTGAGGAATAAAGAAAAAAATAGTTTCTTAAGTAAAAGATGAAAAAAAACCCAAAAAACAAAGTGCAGTAGTGAAGGTCATTCACTTCTCCTATTGTTCTGTTTGGCATGCCTGTTTCTCAATCAGGACAGTATCGCAGTTCCCTGTGTTCCACTGCTCCTCAGTGTTGTAAGCCAGTCCTGATTTTTAAGCAGGCAGTGTGTCTTATTTTCTTTATTCCTTTATGTGTGATTACACAAGAATAAATTTGTGATTCAACCCCTGGGTGGCAGTGTTTCTGGATTGACCTCCAGGTCTATAGGTCCTCTCTAGCCTGTCCTTAGATCCTGCTTTCCCTGCGGCACTCAATACCATTTGTGGGAGTGGGCTGCCCCAGAGCTGGTTCTCCATGGTCACTCCCCACTCTGATCCCCAGGTTCCAGAAAAACAACTTTCCCCTGCAGTCTCCCAGGGTGTCCCCAACTGAGTGATCCTATGTATTGGCTTAGCAATCAGAATTAAGGATTTAAAGGGGAAATCGCAAGTGTGCGAACTCCAGGGCTGCGCGCAAGTCTGCGCAGTCCTTTTCCCCCCCCCTTGTGTCCAAGCAGCTAGCACACTTTTAAAATTTCTAGGCTGTCCTGCGCCAGATCAAAATGGGGTTACCTTTTAGAGATCCCCTTGTCAGCAGCTCTGAGGAACCCCCTTCCACATTCACAGATCTTGCCAGCCCCAACAGCCACGGATTCTTCTGGGTGCAGATTTCCCCTGGTCCCCCAGCTCCCGCAGTGCACGTGCTTCTCTGTCCTTCCGGGACCATAAACCTCACCTTATCCCAGGCGAAATCTGACCCCTCTGTGTTGGAGTGTAGAGCTCCTCTGAATCCTCGTGTTTGCCCCAATTGGGGAGTGGTGCTCTGGGGTTCGCAGCTGTTTGGTGGGTGCTGTAGTTGCAGATTTTCACGCTTCCAATAACATCCACTTTCCCCTTCAAGATGGCGCGGTCTACGCGTCCAAGCCGGTGGCTCTGGGAGGGGACTCAGCAGCAGTGTGGGCTTCCCGGTTAGGGGAGCCCCGTCCAGTAGTCCCCCACCTTCTCCTAGAGTATAGCTGTCTCTTAATTCACCAACAAACACTCCCTGTGCGATCCTCAGATGCTCTTTCTATCTGCTCTGGGACAAGGCTCGGGACATGTCTATCTATTCTGCCACCATTTTTTTTTGATACCCCCTCCTATGCTCTTTTAATATTCAAATATTTGAGTATTCAAACAAAAGAATCCATCTCTCTCAGGGATACCCTGCATAAAGCTCAAGACTTCCTGCTTCTTGTGTGGACTAATATAAGAAAGGTAAAAATACACCAGACCAAATTCAAGTTCCCAAGGGTCATCGGAGGGCCCAGTCTGACATGGAAATACATGGTCTCAATCAGTTTTGTTTTTAGGGAAATCTTTGTAAGTAGTTGTGCTTTGATCAGAACATATTATGTGTCTATACTCTTTTTTCCCTGAGACAAGTGATGTTATTGTCAACTTTTCAAAGAGAAGTTTTATAGAATTTGGATGAAAAAAATTGAAATCTGAATTTTGTTTTAGAGAAGGTTAAATAGTGTTCTTTCAAGCCTGGTTCTTTCATATTTTGACTCTGAAGCTTCTCTGAACTTTTCCAGGGAGAAAGAGGAGCAGTTGGCTCGTGTGACTGAGGTTCAGAGGTTGCAGGCCCAGCAGGCGGACGCTGCCCTGGAAGAGTTTAAGCGGCAGGTGGAACTGAACTCGGAGAAAGTCTATGCTGAAATGAAAAACCAGGTGAGGAGGCCACTGTACTGTCCTTTTTGAAAGTCACTCTATCAGTAGCAAGGCACATTCTGATCTTAAATATGACAGAAGCATATTAGTTTTAAAAAAAACCTTTACCAAAATTAGCTGTGCAATTGGGTCAGGAACCCAGAATGATAAAGGGATGTTAGTCTTGGCAGAGGACACCCACTTCCAAAAGAGCCTCAAAGGAAGAGGTGGCCCCTAGTGGCCAAGAACCAGAGCCTTTTGGAAAAGGTTCAGTCAGCGGCTTGACCTGCTCCCAACAGGCCACGGGCAGGGAAAGGGGCTGTGCCTTGCTCCTCCGGGACCACCGGGGGCGCTGTGATCAGCAGCTCCCTGTTGGGGGTGAGTGGAGGGAGATTGTGGAGAGCACCTAAAGCTGTGCAGACAAGGAGATGGGTCCTCTTTCCTCCTTCAGGATTCCTTGATTCAACCTTAACTTCATGCCAGAATAACCATTTTAAAGTTGCATCTACACATGTGGTAATGGCAAGAATGTATCTCATTTTGGGAGCTGGATCAGTCTACAGGTGAAATCGGGTTTTGTAGAGCAGGGATTCAAGTTGACCATGTGTGTTTGTTCATGTTCCATGAATAGTGTTTTATTGATCAGTTATGGCGGAGTATTTTCAAATGACAGTTCAGGTAGACAGAGGCTGTCTTCAATTCTTGTACAAGCTAGTGGCATGTTTTTTAGTTTGAAGAGAAAATAAAAAATTGAAAAAGAATAAAGGGAACAAATACCAAGGTACACAATCATGAAAAATCAACAATTGTTGACACTGTTTATTTAAACTAAATCATTTCAGATGACGTTTTAGTTTGCTTTGTTGTTCATGTCTAATCACATTACTCTCTCCACCTCAGAGAAAAACCACTATAACTAATTTAATGTGTAATATTTCAGCCTAATTTTTATGGGCATAAATCATATTGATGTATGTTATATGCATTTTTATACTTCTATTTTTAAAAACTTAGATAAGTACTACAGATTTTATATATTAGTTTTGTTTACTCTTTTATGTTTAATTTTATACAGTTGTGCCCTATCTATGTTGATTTAGTACAGTCCCTTTATTACTAAATGTATTTTATCATATGAATATACCATACTTTATCATCTCCTTGAGTCAAGGGTGTTTAGTTAATTTCAAGTTTTCTTTTTTTTTAAGGTATGTTTTTATTGACTTCAGAGAGAGGAGGGAGAGGGAGAGAAAGATAAAAGCATCAATGATGAGAGAGAGTCATTGATCAGCTACCTCCTGCACACCCTTCACTGGGGATTGAGCCTACAACCTGGGCATGTACCCTGACTGGGAATTGAACTGTGACCTTCTGGTTCCTGGGTCGAAGCTCAACCACTGACCCACACCAGCCAGGCCCAGTTTTGTTGATCATAAAGAATGTTGCAGTACTTGTTTGTGATTTAATTTTTAGCTGGAATTGTCTTCCTCAGGAGCCCCATGCACACACTGACTTGGTCAGAGAAACTTCCTGTGGAAGGTTATGACTGAGCTCTGTGGGGTTTACTAGCTTGGAAGTGGGTTTTCTTGTTGTTATTGTCTTGATTCAGATTTCCCTTCATATCGAGTCGTGTGAATTTGGGTCCTGAGAGTAGTGTCTGAGATCCCATTCTCTTTGTTTCTTCACTCACTGCCTGGGACAAAAGTGAGATTCCTGCTGAGAATTTGTACTGAAGGGTGACTTTCAGTTCTGGCCACGTGATGTGCCTCTCTTCCCAGTTTCCCACTGTGATCAGAGCCCATGCCCTAGAAAGTTTATCTGGTCCCAATATGCAGTGGAGCTGCATAGGAAACTCTCTGATTGGCTTGACACCTAGAGTGTTACAGAAAATATTGAGGGAGGGGACCTTCAGTAAGTCCTAAGTATACATTTCAGAAGGCTAAGAATGAGGTGTTTGAAACTGCTAAGGCTGGCAGAGCCACTTGCTGAGAGAAAACTGAGACTATGACAGGCACCTTTGGCTTAGTAAATGCATCTCTCGGGGCTGATGATGCAATATTAAGGGATCATAGAATTCATGGGGAAGTAAGGAGAAAAAACAAGCAAATAACAGTAGGACTTGTGAAAACATTCTGCAGGACAAGAAAAACAACAGCATTTGTATCCAGCAGTCACACAAGAAAAGCATACTAGTACTGAAAATGAGCTACTGTATAATTCAGAAAAATAATTCAGAAACATAGTACCTTTATAAGAAGACATAATTTATAGGAAAGAGGCACAGATCAAGTAAAATTAATGCAGTGAAACCTGGATAAGTCTGGAAAAAGAATTGAACCTCAGATAGAGGTAAGAATAAAATGAAAATCCTGCAAATTTCTAAGGAGGATAAAACTGGCAAAAATTTTAGAAAAATAATGGAGTAATGCTTCATTATATTGGAGAAAGGTATGACCTAATTTTACATATAACCAAGGAGTTTTTCACTTGCAAAATCAACAGGTAAACATTTTTTAGTACATGCTCACATAATGTATACCACTTACTTCTTTTCTGTAAAAAATTATATGATCATATCAACCAATCCAGAGAAGAAGCAAAAGACATTGCACACATGGGGAGAAAAGTTGAGAACAATGGAATTCAACAAACCAGAAACAAATTTAACTGTTAAAAATCTAGTTATAAGATTGAATGTTACAATATTTACTGTTATTAAATATAAATGTTATTAAATACAAATTTAATAATGACTTAAGTTTAAATCTCTAGACTACATTAATAATGATCAAGAAGTAGGTGGACAGTGAGAGGGTAAGAGGAGAATAATATGCTAAAACACTTTGTCACGAAAGAGTTGAGACTCAAAGATTCTTAAAATTAAGGAAATGTAGGTTAAAATAATTTTGAGATATATAAACATAGACATAAATAAAATTAACAAGATGTTACATTCTCATAAAAAGATTGAGAAGATAAAAGCAAAATTTGAGAGGCGGTAACTGCCAAAGGAACAGAAACAGAAACAGAACAAAATGTCCAAAATAAAACAGAGTATTTAATTAAAATAATAAATATTAATAGGTTAAATTTTTCTAGTGAAAAAGATATTGATTAGCAGACTTAAATCCATTTCTTCTGTGGCGGGGAGGGGTTTTGGGGTGGAGAGGGTCCAGTTTCAGTTACGTTCCAAAGCCTTTGCTCTGCTGTTTGGGGTCTGTTTCTACTATGTCCCTCAGGAATGCGTCTGAGACTGGGGTGGTGATTTAAAGGACTCCACCTAATGACTGCAGGCACTCATGAGCAGTCTTCAGGACACACCATACGTTTAGCCACAAAATAATTTTAAATACATTTTAAAAGGATTAAAATCATACAAAATGTGTTCTTTAACCCCAATGATAATAAATAAATCTGGGAAAGCCCTACATATTTGGAAATTAAATAAGATACTTATGAAAAACTTATGGATCAAAGAATATATTATAAGGAAAATTAGAAAATATTTTGAACTGAATTAAAATAATACAAGGTGGGACAAAAATAGGTTTACAGTTATGAATATGCAAAATAGTTTATTCTTGTATTATTATTTATTATTGTTGAATTATTTTTCATACAAATGATTGTAAACCTACTTTTGACTGAGACTATATGTCATATCAAAATTCATGGAATGTAGCTAAAGCAGTACTTAGAGAAATAGTCATAGCTTTAAACATCTATACCCAAAAAGAAACTTCTCAAATCAGTAACCTAAACTTCATTTTAAGAAACCAGAAAAAGAAAATCAAGCTTCTGACCAAGAAAGCAGAAGAAATGAAATTATGTTAAGAAATAGAAAATAGAAAGTCACTGAAGCCAAGGTTGGTTCTTCGAAAAGATACACAAAATTGACTTTCTGTATCATTAGCTTGACTTATGGAAAAAAAAAAGTGACAAATTATCAACATTAGGAATGAAAGAGGAGAGGATGTTATAAGGTGATATTTTTAAAACTTTATGCCTACAAATTATACAATTTAGGTGAAATGGACAGATTTCTAGAAAGCTGCAAATTATTGCAACTGTCTCAAGAAGAGATAGAAAATCTGAATTATTCTGTAGTACATAAAGATATTTAATTAGCAATTAAAATCTTCTCACAAAGGAAAGCCTAGGGCCAGATGGCTTGACTGGTTAAATTCCATCAAATATTAAGGAAAAAATTTTAGCTTTATTAAAACTCTTCCAGAAAATTGAGGGGGAAAGAACACTTCCCAATTCATTCTTTAAGGCAACTATTACTCTAATATCAGCCAAAGATACTCCAAGACAACCCACCTGGTAGTATCTGTCATGTATATAGACACAAAAATCCTTAATGATATTTTAGTAAACTGAATCCAGAAACAGATAAAAATCATTAAATACCACCATAAAGTGCAGTTTATCTCAGGAATCCAAGGTTGTTTTAATGTTCGAAAATCAATTAATATATTGCTTATTAGTAGATTAAAGGACAAAACCACACATTTTTCTCACCAGAGATAGAAAAAGCATTTGAAAAAATTCAACATTATTCATGAATTTTTAAAATCTTGACAAATTAGGGCTAGAAGTGAACTTACTCAGCATTAGCTAATAAGGACATCTGTGAAAACCCTATGGGTAGTATACTTTAATGTTGAAAGACTTAATACTTTTTCTCATAAGTACAAGGAAAATATGTTTGCTTTTGCCACCCCCTTCAATATTGTTTTGGAGAATTTAGACGGTGCACTAAAGCGGGGAGGGGGAAGATGCAGATTGGAAAGGAAGACGTGCAGATGTCTTCAATGACATGATCCTGTATGGTCAAAATCCATAAAAGAAATACTAGAACTAATTAATAATTTAAACATCTTTGCAGGCTACAAGGTCAATATACAGAATTCAGTCATACTTCTATATACTGGCGATGAAATATCTAAAGTGAAATTAAGAAAACAATGTAATTCATAGTAGCATCAAAGGGAATCAAATATTTATAAATAAACTAATGAAACAATTTGAAGACTTTGCATTGAAAATGATAAAATATTGCTAAGAGAAATTTTAAGAGATCTAAATAAATGTGAGCTATTCTATGCTCATGGATTGGAAAACTCAGTATTGTCAAGATGGCAGTTCTCCAAAAGTTGATGCATAAATTCTGTGCAATTGCTGTCAAAATCCCAATGCACTTTTCTGTAGAAATTGAAAATAAATGTTTTCGCTAGTAAATTTTTAAAAAAGTAATTTAAAGTAGAAACAAGCTATTTTCCAACTAATACATGGGAAGGAATCCCTGAAGGCCAGAGGAAACAGGCAGTGATGTATGTTTCTGACAGAAGTGTAGGTGATAGAACCCTTCTGAAGGGTTGGTTCAACATTGTATTTGTCATCTGCCTCTTCTACTTCTGGGACTTTATCTTTCAGGACTACAAAGTGTGTTAAAGGATGTTTATTCTGGTGTTATTTATTAAGAAGAAAAATTGGAAAACTGTCCAAAAAGATGGAGAAAATGTACAAATTGATACCAAAAAATATTAAGATAAAGAAGTCTGGGAGTTGTATGGCAAAACTGAAAGCCCTAGAGATAATGTCATCTCAGGAACCATTAAATTAAGGACCCTACCCAGCCACAGAACAAGACTGCCATGAAATAAGGAAAGCCAGGGATGAAAGATAGTATTTGTGGAACTGATTCTGGAACCTCTAATTGGTCCACTTCATATCTGTGACTCTTCTGCTCTGTGCCTGGCTTGAGGTCTGTCTTCTGTCTTCCTTCACCAATCCTGCCAGACCCGTTTGACTCTCCCACTTCCTGACTCTTGTTAAGAGTTCGCGTATGTTTAGGCATCTAGGATTCTAGGTATCGTTGCTCTGTGGGCTGGTTAAATGATCTGATGCAAAGCCCTACTTGGTGCATGCCTCTGGGGTCCCCTTTCTCCCTCACTAACCCTGCACCTGTGTCCGGTCATTGTGAGCAGCCCTCACCAGGCCTGGTCTGTCCAGTGAGGCAGGATTCAGACTCCTTCAAGATAATAGTGATGGCAACCGATAAGCAGGAAATTATTTCTCCTCTTGAAGAAATGTTCTTCAGTGGTTTCAATAGTAAATTGTTTTGCGAAGTGCTGTTGAGTTTCTGAAATAGAGAAAGCACCTTTGTTGTGAGTATAATCATAAAGACCCCACTTATAATGGAATTCTTACAGATAGACTCATTCACAAATCAAATAATTCCTACAGAGCAAATTTTAACGAACATTGAATAAACTACGTCGAAACATGGTAAATTATAATCCTCTATTCCAGATTATCAGTTGATTCTGAAAGAAAATCAGCACTCATTATTTACTAGTAGAGAATCATCATGCTTTCAGATTTTCCACAATCTATATGAACAGTCTTTCTTTTCTGTTGTTGTTTTAAACTGCTGTTTTCTCTTCTTACCAAAATCTTTTGTGTAGAAGCCAGCAGAGCTCAGGGCATCTTTTCCATTTGGAAACTGCTGCAGACAGCAGACAATGGGATCTGAATTAAAAAATAAAAGCTTTGAGTTTGTTTTTGAAAGTGAATTGCTGTTTCAAAAATGAGGCCCATGAGAAAAAATGGAACAGATTTAAACTTAAAAAAAAAAATAGCTTCACACAGTTTCTTTCACTTTGAAGAACTTTTTTAAGCCTCATTTAAAATTGCTTAAATAACCTAATTTTTACTCCAATGCTGCTGAAATCCTCTGTGTTAGCTGTCAGCAATTAGTTGTGTAAAATATACATCTTTTAATTGTGAAAATTTAATGCTCTGGTAGAATTATTTCTGTATATATGTATGTAGTCATATTTTTAAAGGAATGGTGTTCCATATTTACGTATTCTCTGTGAAACAAATAAATAGCTGAAAAAGACAGCTATATTTTTGAAGTACTGGCAGCAATTCCAAAGTGAAACTTATCATCCTGTGAACTGACTGTATGAATGTCCGCTAACTGGTTTCTCCTGGGGCTTCCTCTAACCAACTCACTTTTGTGGTTAATTTTTCTCTTCTTGAAAATACACCCTCATTAAATGGCATTTGCTGCTAAATATCTGGCTTTCAATTTTATTCCTTTCTCTTCATAATCGTTAGCTACATTATATTAGCCTTACACTCGGAAAACCACTGGTTTGCCATCAAAACAAAATTCTGAACATTGCTGTTGACTAGTGATGATTCTTCTGGCTCTAGTATAATTGAACTGGTTAGTAGTTTCTTACATTCTTAGAGATTATATGTTTAGTTCATCATCCAGTTATTGCTATTGAATTAATGAAAAAAAATTCTCAATTTACCAGGAGAGAAGAATGCTATCTGGATATTTCTGTGCCAGTAAGTGTACTAGTAAATGCAAGCATTTTCTCTCAGTTATTTTTTTTTTTTTTATGACAATGAAGAAATCTCTCTACCCTTTTAACATTTGGAATTTTGTCTTTACATGAGATTAGGTAGGAGAGGTAAAATTCAGAATTATATTGAAATGTTTCAATATTGTGATAATTAATCGATTCCAAATGACAGCATCCAAAGAATATCTACAAGTATTTGGCTTTGAAAAGCAAAATTAAACAAACAACCCCCCCCAAACACAATTTATTAAAAGAAATCTTAACTTTTACTCTTAAATGCTTAATAGAGTAGTAAGTGAAACTTTCTTCTAATAATATTTATCAATGACTAATCTCTTTTGGTGAAGAAAAATAAGCCAAAAACATCTCTGAGAACATTGGACCAGAAAAACATGTCATTCTTTCTGTATTTTGCTGATTTTAATGGTTATCAATTGTGAAAATAGTAACATTATTATTTTTTAATACCTCAATTGTTTTAATGACTTACTGGCCAAGGATTCAACACAGTTGATTTATTCTTCCTTTCATTTATCAAAAATTTATGAATGCTTGCTATACAACAACTCAGCCATTGTTGTAGATTCTGGGAATTTAGAGATTAAGACATGGTTGTGGCTTGTTAATAGGCCAATGCATAAAAGTGTATGATTATAATAGGTGGTATAGCTAGTGGAATAAGTAGGTCATTAAAAGATAACAAAGGAGGTATCCATGTGAGTTATGCATTTATTTGCAATTATGGCTTCTTTGTGTAACTGAATTTCTCAAATGTTTACTTGCTAAAATATTGGTAATTAATTTAACAAGGTCACTACCTATTAGATGAAATATATAATTCATTTTTATTTCTATATACAGGTAACCAACAAATAGAAAACAAACTTTGAAAAAGGCATCATAGTATCAGGAAGCTTCACTTATCTAAGAATAAATCTAACAAAAAAGGAGCATGGCCTCTATTTTAGAAACTAAAAAATATTGAGAGAAACCAAAAGGACCTACATAAATTGAGGGATGTATCATGTGTGTGTGGATCTGAAGAGTCAACGTTATACAAATGTCACTCCCTATATTAATCTACAGAATCCACACAGTTCAAAAAATCAAAACATTAGCAGTGCTTCTGGGGAGGGAAACTGACAAGCTGATTCTAAAATGTGTATGAAAATGTAGAGGGCTAAGCACAGCTGTGGCAGTCTGGGAGAAGAACACGATTGGAGAGCTTACACACCAGATCCCGAGACTAATAGTAAGCGATAGTAATTAATAGTGTGGTTTGGGCATGAGGGTGACCACTGTTACAGAAGAAAAAAAAAATAGACTCACATCTATGATCAATCTGATTCCTGTCAAAGAAAGTATTGCAGTGCATCAGGGAAAGAATGATCATTTAATAAACACTGTCGATTGGATGGCCACATGGAAATATAGGGATCTTGCCCCCTTATCTCACTCCATTGACAGAATGAATTCTAGGACTGTAGATATACAGACATAGGTAAAACAATAAAACTTGCAGAAGAAAATGCAGGAGCATTTTTGATAATTGGAACTACTAGGCAAGGATTTTCAAAATAGAAAACATAATATTGTTAAATGTAACTTCATTAAAAACAAGAGACCAGTAGAAAATGAAAAGGCAACCTCAGAGTGGGAGAGGATATTTGCAATCCAGATATTGAACAAGAAGTTCACATCCAGAATAGTTAAAACTGCTACAAATCAATGACAGAAGGACCGGCTTAGACATATTGGCAGTCTTATATAAATTAATGATCTCTCACAAAAGAACTCTAGCTATAATCAATTATTGTGTTCATTGATTTTCCCTGTTAAGGATATTAGTTTTCAATCTTTAAAGCACAGAAATAATGATCTGTCTGCTAGCCTAGCTACCTACCCACCTACCTCCCTACCTATCTCTACATATATATCTACATATATCTGAAAATATTTGAAGAGCAATTTCTTATACTTTATCTCAATATGTATGAAAATGTATGTTGAATTGTGTATTTGTATACAATTATATACTTGTATAATATGAATTGTATATGTCAAGTTACTCAGAATATAATAACAGGGTACTGTACTATTGAAAGAGCAATAACTTATTATGACCATATTCGACAGAGACTGCCAAATGTTGGCCCAATATTCATTTGTACTTTTAGGGTAACATTAGACACAGCTTTAAAACTGCAGTCTCTGACCTTGTAGATGGAGCTTGCCTTTTATTAATGTCGTTCCAGTGAATCAGATGCAAACAGCATCATTAACTTGCTACTGACAGGATCCTGCAGCAAAGCCCCTTAAAAGGGTATTTGACTCAGCTAATATGGACCCTTGGCCCTTATCCCGTCCCCTTCCCCCTCTGCCCTTTCCTTCCCAGATGTTTGGAGCTGCAGAAGCCGTTTCACAATCATTATGGGAAGGTTGGATGGCAGAGACCTTAACCCTGACATCTTTGAACTGCCAATATAGCAGCCTATTTTTGAACTTTGTGTTACATGAGGAAAACATAAAGGGCCTATGTTGTTTAAGCTGTGGACACTTGGGTTTTCTTTTACATGTAGCTAAAGTAATGCCTGAGGCACCATATAAGGAAACTTCAGCACCCTCTTTACCTCTTTGTTACTGCTTTAAACACCAGCCGTTCGCAGAAATGCATCCAAGCCCTTTGCTGCTCCTAATTTGACCACCACGTTTTACTCTGAGGTTTTTGGAAGCCAGAGTTACACAATAAAAGGATTGTGTATGTTGTTATTTGTTTCAAACACTTGGAAGTTGAATGGAATATGGAATGATGTATGATAAAGCAGAATCTCTTGTATCTATGGCAACTGAGAACTCTGTGTTTCTATACAAGTTTTAAGTATTTTACAAGAATTGTTTTTTTGTTTTGTTATTTTGTTAAATTGTGGAATAAGAATGGAGTGGGCTCTTGCATTCTCGGTCAGTATAATCTAAAATAACATATATTTCATTACCTTAGAATATCAGTTATTATTTATTTTGAATTTTTCTTAATGTTTAGGTACAAAAGGTCTTTTCATGTGCTTTCAATTATTTGCTATTTTGATTATAGAAAACAAATCTGCTTTTTTTAAAGAAGATATTCTATTTTACAAACTTTGAGTATAGAAAACTCTTCATTTTTATTTTAAGTATTTAATATTTGAAATATTCAAATATTTATTATTTACTTTACTATTTAATCTGTGCTGAAGAAAAATAAGAACCAAAAATCAGTTTTATATACTGGTAAAGATCTCTCTTAAAAGTACTAAATAAACCATGTCTTCCCACCTTGATTTATCTTCTCTTTTTTCTTTTCCTCTTGCTTTTGTCTGCCCTTTCATTCATCCTTAAGAATTGAATACATATTTATTCTGCATAACAAGGAAATTAGTTAATAATTAAGATTCAAAAGAAAGAATTATATCCTAGTTCCTTTTACTAGGGAGCACAGGATCAAGATGAGTAAACGAAGCTGAAATCTTTGAAGCACTTCCATAGTACAGAGAAAAACAGTGTCCTAGAGAGATACAGATGTTAAGTCCTAGAGCCCAGAGAGAAGGACACATTCCTGTCAGTTGGAAGGATTAAAGAAACCTCAGAGAGGAGAAGAGACATGAGTCAATCTTGAAGATGGACTGTTTGGAAGAAGAAAAGCATGAAGGGACTCTCCTGATAGTGGGGGATCCAAGATTGCCATGGCTTGTTTGGGAAACGCCAAGGTTATTGGAGTGTAGGGAGGGTAGATTGCCGAGGCCAAGTTAAGAAGCCACTTGCTTGAGATTTAATGTGAAAAAGCACTGAAGGAGAGCCTTGTAACCCATATCTTGAGTTAGAAACCAATGAAAATTAAGTGGACTTGACTGTGCTTCCTTAAACAATTTCTTAGTAAATCCATTTTTTATCACAATACTGATTATCTATGGACCAACAATCATAGAACTTAGTCAATTACATATTAATTTTTTATTTTCTTGACTTAAACAATTAAAATATACCAAAATAACAGGTATATCTTTTATTACTTTTATCATCTTCATTTTTTTAATTTAATAAATCTTTATTATTCAGATTATTACCGTTGTTCCCCTTTTTTCCCCTATAGCTCCCTTCCACCCGGTTCCCACCCCACCCTCTGCCCTTACCCCCTACCCCCTCACTGTCCTCATCCATAGGTGTACAATTTTTGTACAGTCTCTTCCCGTACCGCCCACACTCCTTCCCCCCCGAGAATTGTCAGTCCACTCCCTTTCTATGCCTCTGATTCTATTATATTCACCTGTTTATTTTGTTCATCAGATTTTTTATTCACTTGATTTTTAGATTCACTCGTTGATATGTATTTGTTGTTCATAATTTTTATCTTTATCTTTTTCTTCTTCCTCTTCTTAAAGAATACCTTTCAGCATTTCATATAATACTGGTCTGGTGGTGATGAACTCCTTTAGCTTTTTCTTACCTGTGAAGCTCTTTATCTGCCCTTCAATTTTGAATGATAGCTTTGCTGGGTAGAGTAATCTTGGTTGTAGGTTCTTGCTATTCATCACTTTGAATATTTCTTGCCACTCCCGTCTGGCCTGCATAGTTTCTGTTGAGAAATCAGCTGACAGTCATATGGGTGCTCCCTTGTAGGTAGGTAACTGTTTTTCTCTTGCTGCTTTTAATATTCTCTCTTTGTCTTTTGCTCTTGGCATTTTAATTATGATGTGTCTTGGTGTCTTTGGATTCCTTTTGTTTGGGGTTCTGTCTGCTTCCTGGACTTATAAGTCTATTTCTTTCACCAGGTGGGGGAAGTTTTCAGTCATTATTTCTTCAAATAGGTTTTCAGTATCTTGCTCACTCTCTTCTGGCACCCCCATAATTCGGATGTTGGTACGCTTGAGGTTGTCCCAGAGGCTCCTTACACTATCTTCATATTTTTGGATTCTTTTTTCTTTTTGTTTTCCCAGTTGAGTGTTTTTTGCTTCTTTGTATTTCAACTCTTTGACTTGATTCTTGAGGTCCTGTAGTATGCTTTCAGATCTCTGTATAATATATTTTATTTCAGTCAGTGTATGTTTAATTTCTAGTTGGTCCTTTTTCATATCCTTGAGGGTCTCGCTAAATTTATTGGCCTTTTTTAGAAAATTCTTGAAAAACCTTATAACCGTGGTTTCGAACTCTATATCCAGTCATTTGCTTTCCTCCATTTCTTTTATTTGTGATCTGTTTCTTTGTCTCTGCATTTTGGCTGCTTCCCTGAGTTGATAGAGTGGCTTTGTGTGATAGGTGTCCTATAGGGCCCAGTGGCTCAGCCTCCCCCAGTTACCTGAGGTGGACACTCTTGGTGCACCCCTTTGTGGGCTGTGTGCACAGTCTTGTTGTAGTTAAGCCTTGATTGTTGTCGGTCTCACTGGGAGGAATTGACCTCCAGGCCAGTTGGCTGTGAGGATCAGCTGTGTCTACACTGGGAGAACTTCTGTGCTGGAGACACTCTTATGAGACAAGACTTGCAAAAGCCTCTGTGCTCAGCTTGGATGGGGCAGTCTCAGGGCAGAGCAGACAGCATTGGTTTCCCGTCAGCCCTGCTCTAATACGCCCCTCTATTTCAGTGTCCCATAGTAATCGCTGCAAGCACCTCTGAGAAAGAGCCACCCTCTAGTTCTGCCCGCTGCCAGACAGTCCAGTTTCTCCCCGAAAGATTCTGGATTCCCAGTCTCACCCGGAACTGGAGTTCAGTGCAGCCGGGAGCTTTTGTCTCCCTCCTGCTTGAGAAAGCCAGCTGCGCCCTCAGTTGCCAGTCCTCTCGGCGCGCATCTTCGTACCTCTGCCTCCTGCAGCTCCTCTGAGTCTTTTTGTGCTTTTCTCTTTCCTTCTAGTTTTAGAATTTCCACTCAGCCAGCCTTCCTGTGATTCTGGATGATGTCTGTTTTGTCTTTTAGTTGTATTTTTTAAATTGTTGTGCGAGGCAGCAGTTTAGGTGTTTATCTATGCTGCCATTTTGGTTTCTCCCCCCACTTTTATCATCTTTAAATGCATCATTATGATTGGTGAGGTAGTTAAAATTTGTCATTTTAGTGAATGGACAAATAAAAACATGGAATATAAATTTTTCAAAAATCTTACATTTGATTTTTTTTAAATTTTGTAGATGGAAAAAGTGGAAGCAGATCTAACTAGATCCAAGTCTCTTCGTGAGAAACAATCAAAGGAGTTTTTATGGCAGATGGAGGATGTCAAGCAAAGATATGAGCAGCAGGTAGGTCCTTCATTTTGGTGATGCCATTTAATTCTTAATGTATGTATAAACTCTTTTAAATACCTCTTTATATCACAAAATTGCTGTACATGAAAATATTACTAGAACATTATTACCAATATATATGAAATATTTAAAATATTTGTTTCAATGAAATCCAGAAACATCTTCAGCCTTGGTGTTAATAAAAATTCAAATTAGAATTGACAGTGTACCATCAAAAGTTGGCAAAAGTTTAGAAAAATTGATGTTTTCATAAATTGCTACTGGTGTTATAAATTATGCAGCCTTTTGGGAAGAATTTTGGTTTTACCCTCCAAGAGTTATAAAAAATGTTTACACCTTCTGGCATAACAGCTGACAGTCAGTAGGACCTTCCTTATCCGGGCCAGGTACTGTTTCTACATGCTCTCTATGACCTGAGCACTTCCTATCCGCACCGTAGTCTGTGGAGCAGGTGCCACTATCTATCATCCCCATATTCTAGTTGTAGAAACTGGAGCCCATCCGGTTAGTAACCAGCCCAGGGTCCCGCACAATAAATAGATGATGGAATCCGAACCTGAACCTGAACCAGGCTTTTAGTCTTCACTCATAGCGTCTAGGAAGCAGAGGCTGAGCCTGTGTGCAGATGGACTGTGAGGAGTATTTCTAGCGATTCTTTCCTAAGAATCACTCAAGTGGAGTTATTTGACCCATGAGCAAGTACGTTTCTCCACCTGAGTATGGAAGTAGTAGTCGGAGTGTTGTGGAGGGATGCACACGTTGAAGGGGGTATCCTATGCCAAGGTCAACAACGTTCACATTCTGGGCCTTTGCCTGACCAGACCTCAGCCCCTGTGCATGTCTGACAGATGTAGACATCGCTGATCTGATCCTGCCACCAACTCCCTACTTGCATCCATTCCAGGTGCACTGTCTTATCTCCTGGTTTCCCACGACCTTCGCAGCTGCTGGTCAAGTGCATGTGTGACCCCTTTTCTGTTATCTAGTCTTCCTTTTCTCTAAAATATGAAAATCTTAAGTGGTCAAATCTTAAATAGTTATAGCATTTCCCACTGCAGGGATATTGAGATGCTGATCTCCCAGGCTTCTCATATGGGCGGCTGGTCCCTGGGGCAGTGAGCCAGTGCCCAGTGATGTGAAGCTGCATTCCTTTCCTGGAGGGTGGCATTCACAGGATTATTTGTGGGAAAGCAAGGAGTTTTACTATTGAGGTAACATTCTTTTTAAAACAAACATAGACTTTCCTGTTTTGTAAAATGCAAAGTTCTCATGAATTTTTCAGATAAAATAGGGGATTTCAAAGAAACTTCCAGCTTGCCCTCAGATCCCCCAGGGGGGTACCATTCATTTTCACTGCTGCTAGGGGTGCTTTGGTGGAAAAGTTTTAGAAGCACTCATCCGGTTTTATCCTCACATTTTATGAGGAAATTGACATCCAGATAAAATGAATGACTTGTGCCTTCTGGGCCTAAGTTTCTTCATTCAGTTTTAATTTGTGTGCCCCTCCCTTATAGAAAGCATCATGCCAGGAACTATAATGAAGTGAAAAAAGGAAAGTGGTATTTAAAAATGTTTTAGCCAAAATGCAGGCATAAAGTGTGCAGATGTGTAGAGAAAAACATCAAACACATGGGATAAACACTCACACAAATATCCTGTAAAGCCCAAGCTTTCATCAAGATTTCCTGTTTCTTTCCTGTATAACCCGTTGGAATAAAAGGACAATTCTGATTGTCTTTTCACAAACCTCATTCACTTTGGAGACAAACAACAAAGCAGGCATGCTGGGATTTCCTGAACCATGAAGGGTTTTTTGTTTTGTTTTTGTTTTGTTTTTTTTTGGCAATTCCATCATTCTTTAATCTTAGATTTTATATATTCTTTTTTTCACTACAGAGCCTTTAAAAGAAATGTAGTTCAACAGAAAAACAAGTGGTGATATTCTGCAGAATGAATAAATGTTTATTGTGATTATAAAAAACACTGAAGGGCCAACCCCTTACACATTACCATAACGTAAAATAAATTAAAATATACAGATAAGACACATTTTTAACAAAAATGTTGACCTCTGTCTAAGAGGGTGTATTCTTAATTAATGAATTTTCTCAATTTGAGTAGCATGAGTGCACCATCACTAAACTGAGAGGGAAAAGCTTCTTGCCTGTCTGGTGTTGCTTAGTGGTTGAATGTCGACCTATGATCCAGGAGGTCATGGTTGGATTCCTGGTCAGGGCACTTGCCCGGGTTGTGGAGGGTGTGCCGGACGCAGCTGCTCAGTGATTCTCTCTCACCATTGATGTTTCTATCTCTCTCTCCCTCTCCCTTCCTCTCTGAAATCAATAAAAATATATTAAAAAAAAAACTTTTTGAAGCATTTGACTACCTGAATCCTTCCTGGGTGTTTACTTGAAATCTGGCAGATAAAAACCCAGAAAATGCAGCAAATTTTTTAAAAAGTTTTAAAAGCTCAGGATAAGTATTGTCACTCGTCACCTACAGGTGCCGGGTAAGTGTTTTTTCAGTGTTAAATGGGAAAGGAAAACATGGAAGAAGGGCACTTGCTTTTAGCACAGCCATCATTTCTCAGCTCTCCTTCGTGCTCCCTGTTGTGCTCCCCACCTTCAGCCCTCAGTGCATCCTGAGCTTCGGGGCTTCAGCAGGGTTGGCCCTAGCTGGTGATGGTTGACTAGAAAGGAAAAGGAATGGAGAAGCAGTATATGCTGGCAGGCCTTGGTTCCATCTCATAGCAGTTAGCACAGCAATATTGAACTTTTAAATGAAGAGAGCTTGCGTGACTAAAGCAAACTGTTGACTGACAGGTTGCATGCATGGCTCTTGGTGTTGCAGCAAATATCTAACTCTAGAACCACGTGGCCACGCACAGATGACAAATTCTCTTTCTACTCTTGACACACTGCCGACTTTTTACTTTTTTTGTGTGTGTGTGCCTGTTTCTATGAAGAAGTTGTTCCGAACATCAGACCATGCTGTGATATTTTCTGTGCTAAGTTGTACTTTTCCTCTGACTCCAAGGTCTCAAAGCAGATTGCCCCTAAGTTTATCTTTAATGGAGTCCTTATCTCTCATGAAATGTAATGTCCAATAGCACATTTTACATCATATAATTGCAATAAAAAAAGATGCCAACATGTAAGGCCACAAAATCAGTAGTGAAATGCTGCTAACTTTGCAGTGGACTCTGTCCCATTGGAGCGAAATTTCTGGAGCTCTGGAGAATTTGGTAACTTATTTTGACATTTCAAAAGTGCTGTTTTGCAAGTGCAGTTGGGAAACTGTTCAGAGACATGACCTGATGATCTAAGTTATATTCTTACCTGGAAAAGCAGGGTGGGTGTGACGCATTTGTCTTTGAGTATGGATCTTAATGAACTATGTAAAAGTAGTACTAAATTTCACAAGAAGCAAAATTTGTTCACAGGGAGCCCTTGAATGCGAGGTGGGATGATGTGGAATTATTACCCAGCAAACCCTATAGAAAAACTCTTATCTTTCAATGGCTAACACTTTAAAGCAAAGTGTCCTTGAACTGTTATTAGTCTGATGTATGTAATTATTCACAATATTGAGCTGACCTTCATCTCTTCTTTAAATATGAAACACGTTTACAATAGTTTGTGCTTTCACTAGGAAGTGATCTTCTCTACTACTACAGTCATACTGATCCAAAGTGGAGATGCCAGAACTCCCTTGGCATAGTATTGAGGAAGTGCTCAAAATTCTCATGAAAATGAGATTAGAATGATTTTGTTACTTTGGACTAGGAGGGCCTAGACAATACCTCCTTCACTAAGGTGCTGAGGAATGTACTCATGGTGGGGACACCAGTATCATTGAATATCTGTGTGCTGGATTCCTCTGTATATGAGGACCACGTCCCTTGGTAAAGATATTCCCCCAAAGGGAGCTGTTGCCATTTGACACGGTAACCTCATACAATAAAGAAAGCAAAACTTAGACCAAAAAAACCTTATAGAGCATCATTTCAGAAATTTCTGTGAGGGATAGATAAATAAATAAAAGGATAATTTTTAAGAAACAGGAGCATGCTGTATTTGCCACTTATAAAATATTTTTATGTGAAGGTTTAAGAAACAAGGGGAGTTGAAGGAATTTCCGAAATGTAGAAAATGTTTCTTTATCGTATGAGAAATTATTTCATAGAACATTAAGAAATAAAGATTAAAAATACTTGAGGTTAGAGTCATTTTTAGATTTTATGGTTCAATTTTAAGAGCATTAATTCACTCTATACTATCTATAATAATAAAAGCATAATATGATAATTAGACGGGATGTCCTTCTGTCCTTCCGTACGAAGCTGGAGCTGCAAAGGAAGCCCAGGTCCTGGGTGCCTGCCAGCGGCTAGAGGGAAGCCTGGGTCCTGGATGTCAGAGGGAAGCTGGTGCCGGCAGCCGGGGGAAGGAAGGCCTACTCTTGCACGAATTTTATGCATCGGGCCTCTAGTAAAAAATAAAATTATCATGCTTACACTTCCTTCCACCCACTTCTACCACTCTGTTTTGTCAGTTATAGTATTATTTATATATCGTGGAAATTTGTAGCATTTATATTTTGTTCTAAAACTATAATCTCACAGTTACATAGAGGTAGTTTTTAAATTTAAATCAATTCTATATCCACCACCAAGACTTTTGGCACAGCTTCTTTCATATCTGAGTCCTTTATTTTGATTCACCTGTTAACTAATGAGATATCATCATTAAATAGAGTTTTTTTCAAGAAGGGCATATAATTATTGTATTCACTCTATTTTTGTATGCTTGAGAATCACTATATTTTTGAAGGATAGCTTGGCTGGGAATAAAATTCTCTGGTCATCTTTCTTTCCATAAAGCTTTGTACACGTTGCTCCACTGTCTTGTGGCAACTGATTGTTCTTAATACGGATTCTTTATTTACCTCCTGGTTGCCCGAATTTCCTCAAGTGTTTTTGTTGTTGTTATTGTTTTGTTTGGATTTTTATTTTATTTTATTAGTTTGGGTTTTATAGTCTGAGTTTTTCCATGCTTGAGTTATAGTATTCTTCAGCCATTCTTTTTCTCGATCTGACCTGGTATACCAGTACATTGTACTTCTTTGGTACACACATTCATCTCTTCATTTATTTCAGAGGAATTTTCTGATGTCAGATCTATGTATACATGGATTTCTTTTTTTTTATTTTCTCTCTATATCATCATCTCTCTGTCTCCTTCATGGGCTTTTACTATGATTAGCTCAAGTCTTTGGTCTTTGTCAGTGGTTAGATTTTCAGCCATGTTTATTCAGCGCTAGAGGCCCGGTGCATGAAATTCGTGAACAGTAGGGTCCCTAGGCCTGGCTGGTGATCAGGGCCGATTGGGGTCTTCTGGCTACCAGCTAGGGCCTTCCTTCTGGCTGCCAGCTGCTGGCCGGGGCTTTCCTTCCCCGGCTGCCAGCTGCCAGCTGCCAGCTGAGGCCTTCCTTCTCTGGCTGCTGGCTGTCGGCTGGGGCCTTCCTTTGTTCTGTGCCGCCCCTGGTGGTCAGTGTACATCATAGTGAGCGATCAAACTGCTGGTCTCCCAGTTGAACTCCCAAGGGGACACTTTGCATATTAGCCTTTTATGTATGTAGATATTGTTGTTTTTACTTTAGAATTAATTTTGTGATGGAGTTATTTTAGTACTTGGTTTGTTGTTTTATCTTTTTATCTTAGAGTTCTCTTTCATTGTACTCATGTTCTTAGTAAGTTATCCTATTACTCTAATTGTTTCTGATTTTTAAAGTATGTTTTTCTCCCTTCCTCCTTCTTTCTTTCCTCCTCCTTTTTAACTCAGTTCATTTTTTCCCCCTGATATAATAAATTTATAGTTGTTTAGATACTTTTTTCCTTCATCTTGCTTGGGCTTAATATGGATAGCTCTGTCCAAATCTACTACTTGATCTGGTATAATGTACATGAATTCTCTTTGATTCCTTTTCTGTCTTTATTTTCAGTCACAATTTGAGGCCATAGGTATTTTGTTGCATTTACTTTTCTATAGTTTGAGATTATGGTAAGGATAGAGGAGAACTTAGTTGGAGCTTTGAGCAACTTTTGTTAGAGAAAATGATACCTGTTCTTTTAACATTTTATTAATGTCCTACACCAGGTTTTGTGCTCTGTATTGGAGGATTTTTTCATTTCTTATGGGAGCTTTGAAGCCAATGATTCTATCAGGAAGAATAAGCCCCACTTTTTCACTTTCCCAGCTTTATTAATTTCTTTCCATCAGCCATTTCTACCCCATGCAATTACCCTCCTATTCTCCACCAGGGCACACACATAGGTATTATTTTGCAACAGGGAAAGGGAATGATTGATGTTTAGTCTATTTCTCTCCAAAACGGGGGTATTAAAGAATATTCCCCAGCATTATTTCAGCTTAGTAACTCTACCTCTGAGGGATGGAGACAAAATAGTAGATCTCACCAAACCATGTCAGAACCTTCTCTTTCCTTTCTTAACCAATACCTTCTGAAATTTTTGGCCAAGGTGATATTCGTGATATTCGTCTTTCCTTATTTGACTGCTGTCAGTGAGTGTTCTTTTGTGTGTTTTTTTTAAACATTTCTTTTCTTTTTACAATTTTCAACTTCCTCTCTATCTGTACCCAGGAGTCCCAGTGCCAGGCATGTTCAGTATGAGGCATAGGTTACCTTGGACTACAGTTATTCCCTTACTGCTAAAATCAGTCCAGCAGCAGCTAAGTAACAGTTGTCATTGTTATAGGGAATATTCCTGATTACGATTAATGTTGTAGCCCAGCCGGTGTTGTTCAGGAGTTGAGCGTTGACCTAGGAACCAGGAGGTCATGGTTCGATTCTTGGTAAGGGCACATGCCTGGGTTGCGGGCACGATTCCCTGTGTGGGGCATGCGGGAGGCAGCCAATCAGTGCTTCTTTGTCATCATTAATGTTTATATCTCTTTTTCCTTTTCCCTTCCTCTCTGAAATCAATAAAAAAAATGTTTTAAAAAGATGAGTGTTGTACTAGTTAGCCTCTAAATCACTCCAAACTCTTTAACTTTTATATTTACATTCACTAGGGCTTTACCCCTTTATTCCATTAGTTACACTTGAGGTTATTTTAGGTAGTATTTTACACCATAATCCTTTTTAATGTGTTAGGTGCATTCTGGAACTTCTGTAATTTGTTTCTGGTTTTAGAATTTCTGACATTGAGGTGTATCACTGGGATGTGTTGGTCTATGTGTTGTGTACTGAGAATTAATGACTTATTTTATCCCCTTTGTCTTTTTCTTTATAAGGTTATTAAAAAGCATGCAGGCAGTATTTGCTAGTGCTAATTTATTGTAAAACAGCTACCAGGACTTAAAATATATATTCCAAGCCCCCCAGAAACTTGGATATCTAGCAGTTCCCACGTGGTCTTTCTCAGGTCTGGAATGTGCTCCTGCCATTGGCTCTTCCGTGAAGCCTTCGTTGGAGTGGGAACATCATCATCATCAGACTGCAGAATGATTTAGTCTGGGGTAGAGAGCTGTGCTTGCAGGGATTTCAGAACTCTTAACACTTTACTTGTGAACCTCACTTTCAGAGTGTGTGATGGGTTCCATAGTAGATGGAGCAGGACCCTTATCCATCTTCTATTTTGACTTACAAAAAGGGCAATTACATGTTTGTCAACCTAGTAGTTTCTAGACGATAAAGCCATTTTCTCACTCAAACCCCAACCACCACACCATCAAGCTCAGTAACTCAAGGGACTGCCAGATGCTACCAGATGCTTGCAAGTGAGGGCTAATCACTTTCCTTGTCCCTGGAAGACATGCCAGTCTGTTTTAGTATCTGTAGAGTATGCACTACATGTATACACCTGGCCCACAGCTCAATGCTTTTGGATTAGAGAACTTGAATCTTTTCTTCCTGTATTACATGGATATCTTTAGCCAGCATTAATTAAGCAGGTTCCTTGATGATGGTGCATCCTATTTCCCCTGTGGTATATATTATAGATTTTGGACCACCTTGACTTAGAGACCACATTGACTACTCAACATTCATCCTTGTGGATGCTGTGTACTTTTATATCCTCTACATTTTCTGTGATTTACCACCTCCTGGTCACCACTAACTCCATTAGAAATTATTATCGGTCAGCCAAAAGTGTCTAGTAGTCCAAGGTAAGGAGGATATGCTACTTTCTGTTTATCCTTGAGATGTGCCCATAAGTAAAGGACCAAACTGGAAAATCCAAGAATTCTTTTACCATTTTCTTATCTGAAAGGGGCTAGGAACAAGTAAAACCTTGAATTTAAACATAGATCCACCTTCGTTATGGCATTTGTGGTTATAAATCTATCATCAAAACGTTTCCAGAACATTTGGGTTTTTCTCCTGGACTCTGCTAGTTATCAGAAGACACACCTGCTAGAGGATGCTGCCAGTGAAGAAACCTAGGCCAAGATCAGAAAGGGTTCAGGACATCCAGAAGGTGGCCAAGCAGTGCTGGATCAAGCAGGCAAGCCTGAGCTATTTCACTTTAAAAGACTCCAGCAACTTTGAGATTTATTCATTAATTAGCATCACTGAGCAACATGTCATAACACAATAACAAACAAATAATTTATGAACATTTATGTTTAAGTTTGAAATTCCATTATCTGTTTCATTTGCTCCTGATTTTTTAGAATAAACTCAAATTTGAATATGGACAGGGTCATTGATCAGTCTATCAGAAAGAACTCTAAATAACTTAGAAAGTTACTCTGAAAATGCATTCTTCCCAGAGCCTGGAGCAAAGTGGCACCATTACTAACGGCCTCACAGTGACTTCTGATCCTGTGTCTTTTCTTGGGGGAAAAAAATCTGTAATTCTTCTGCCTTAATTATAGGTCCATTGTTACTTTTCCCTAGAGTATTGTAAAATGTTTTGCTATCAATTTTAAATCACACTCATTCTCCCGGTTTTTCTGAGGCTTTTGAGATCTCAGTGGAACTTTCCACGTCCTTCTATTTCCTTTCAGTGTATTATATACTTAAATGATTTTCAGTAAAATTTATAATTTTGTTATAATGATGCTTGATAACATAATGCTGAGTAAAAATAATGTCCAAGAATTACAAATATCCTAACTCAATAATTCATACATTGGCTGCCTGAAAAAAGTACAGTAATATAAATACCTTTTTAAATTCTCTCTTTTGTTGTGATTAACATTGTAGTTATATGAACCATAGGATAAAACATGTCAATTTATTTCATTTATTTTCTTATATATTTTTATTGATTTCAGAGAGGCAGGGAGAGGGAAATAGAAACATCAATGATGAGAGAGAATCATTGATTGGCTGCCTCCTGCACACCCCACACTGGGGATCGAGTCTGCAACCTGGGCATGTGTCCTTGACTGGAATCAAACCCGAGACCCTACAGTCTGCAGACCAACACTATATCCACTGAGCAAAACCAGCTAGGGCTCAATGTATTTTAAATAATCAAAGAATCATTACTTTACTACTTGATAATAATGTTTAAGGAAAAATTATATATTATTCCTATATAGTGCCAGAAGTAGAATAATATTGAAGATTCCTACATTTTAAATAAACATAAATTCACTAGAATGCATCTTTATTCTCAGGTTACAAAATAAATTTTTTCATATTATTTTATACATTGTTTTGTTCTATAAGTGTATATATTCAAGAATTTGAATACTGTTCTTTCTTCTAAATAGCATAATAATTTTATGAGTGGTCAGAAATTTGTGGTTGATTTTTTAGTTCTCTAAGAAAAATCATTATCAGAAAAAAATTTGAAACCTGTTGTTTAAATTAAAAGCAAATTTAATTTGTGTTTTGAATCTTAATTTGCAAGTAGAGGATGAGAATTCTAAATCTTAAAGGAAAATGACTTCTGAAATTGAGTGCAGCATGTGTGCCTGGAGAAATGAATGCTATAGCTTTAAGATATGGTAGTCTGGTGATTCATTGCACAAAACAAGATCGGTTTGGAGCAGGCTCCTACTGTTAGCTTTTTTGAAGATGGATTCTCACGCCGAAAATAACACAACATATTCTAGATAACAGCAGTTTTTTCCACTGAAATCCACCAAAACTGAAGAAAAATCCAAGTGACTGTTCTTAGCAGCTGTGTGGCCTGGAGTTCACTGGGGAAGCTGGCTTCCTGCAGTCCCCTATTCATCACCTGCTTCAAAGACAGCCTGGCTGGCTATAGTTTGCAGGCCAGGTAGGGTGCCATTGTGCACAGTCTGGGAGGATTAGTATCAAAGCTGCGGCAACCAGGCCCTTGGTCTCCGGCTGCCATTCAGTCTTGCAGGGAGAGGCTCAGACTGGCCAAGGTCACAGTCTCCAGTGTGGAGTGGACTGGGAAAGGATCCTGAGAATAGAATGCTTTTTATGAAATCATGGCGCAAGCTTGCAGCACAGCAGGTGCCCTTCTGGAACACATAACATCTGTTTATGTTGGTATACCGTAGCTGACAATGAGATAATAGAGCTTTGAAATTTATCATTTTATTTTTAAAAAGACAACTGTATATACAATAATCCAGATGCGTATTTAGCTCCGATCTTTTATTTAAAAATCATAAAGAAAACTGACTGATTTAATTGCTGCTCATACGCTTATATATTTAAGCAAAAAGCAAAGCATACAGACTATTAACCATTTATAACCATTGCTGATCAGTAATACCGAATTCATGGGGAGGAAATACCTAGCATTCAACATAATTTTTTTTCAATGTTCAGGCATTTGTGTCAACAGATTGCAGAAGGATTTACTGAATATGTCCAACTGTCTTGAATATTAGGAGATTTGGATAAACCCTTCCCTCCCCCTCCCCCCCAAATGAGAGTATTCAAGGGTGAGGTAATAATGACGCAAAAATAAAATTTTGAACTTGGTCAAATTAGGGAAAAATTAAGCTGTCCATGAGTTGTCATGACGACAAGGATGTTCTGTTGATGAACTGTCCTCCTCATTGTCCAATCAGATAGTAGAGCTGAAGCTGGAGCATGAACAGGAGAAGACGCACCTATTACAGCAGCATAACGCAGAGAAGGATAGCCTAGTCCGAGACCATGAACGGGACATTGAAAACCTGGAAAAACAGCTTCGCGCTGCCAATATGGAGCACGAAAATCAAATTCAAGAGTTCAAGAAACGAGATTCACAGGTAATTACCAATAATATTTGATAAAACGGGCATCTTTTTAAAAAGTCATCGGCGTTTCATGTTTTCTTATTATTCTTGTTGACGCACGCTGTTTGATCATTTGCAAAACTGACATATAAATGTGATTTTTTTTTTTTGTTTTCTTTCCTCCACGCCCCCCCTCTTGTTTTAAGGATGAATAAGGCTTTAACTACAGAAACCACAGGTAGCCAGATTAAAAATCCCATGGTGTGCTATAACTTGGCCCCTTTTTTATAATCTTGTCTCAGTTCCTTTCATGATGGATTTTTTAAAGGTATCTGCCCCTTACCCCTCCCCTCAGCCTTAGCAAATCCCTATGAAATATATCAGCCTCACTCCTTGCTTTTTGTTTTAATCTCTGTAGGTAATCAAGCAGCTGTTTTAATATTTGCTTTTGCTTCCTAGTGTTGCTTTTTTTTCATTAGACTCTATATTTGATTAGATCACTCAGATGGTAATTGATAAAAATGACTCCAGCGAAAGGCTATTTCCCATCAGGTCTGTTGCTTTTTCCTTCGTGCACATACACATGCCTCCCAGCCTCCATCTCTGTCGTCCCTGTTGGAAGCCATTTGGCAGAATAACCCCCAGCTGTGGTAGCATTTGACTCTTCAAACTTACGGATGAAATGTGCACTGTCAGCATGAAAAATTATCTTTATAAATTTCAGATGAAAAAAAATCTTACTGAGCGTGTATCTTTGTAGTGCAATGCATTCTATAGGGTACACAGGGTGGGGCAAAAGTAGGTCTACATTAGTTTGTGTGGGAAATAATGCAATAATTAATAAATAATAATGTAAGAATAAACTGTGTTTTACGTACTCATAACTGTAAACCTACTTCTGCCCCACCCTGTATATAATCAAAGGCCTTTAGTGTATCCTCTTGAGGAGATTGCCGTGAAATTTTATTGAAGAAAAATTGAAGAGCAATTGATAACAATAGGAGATCATTTTCTTTTCTAATACAACCATATAATATACTAAGCTGAAATAGCTCTTTTCCCATTAAAAACTAACCATATTATCCATACCACACATGAGCTTCTTCCTAGTTATTCTTCCTCCCCAAATAACATAATTTTTGAACAATGAAGTAAACCTTTCATTTGTTTTAATATGTGTTTAAACAAATTTATAATTATCTAAAAATGAAAATCTGACTGATTAAACAGATGTTAATTTCTTGAATGGAGGGTGGGAGGCAGTAAAGCAAAGAATGGGAGTTATTGGTTATTTTTCATTTGACCTTGAGTCTTTTACTTTCGGATAATGACTGGGCAATATAGATATACTCAGCATAGGCTTTTCTGTGTGTCAATAATCTACATTTACAGGAAAATTATTTTCAACTTGTTTTATGGGGTTTGCTGACTAAGTATGTAGTCATTTTAGTAGCTAGAGTACCAGAATAGTCGGCAGTTCCTAGGAAATCAATGGGTATTATATTTCTGCCACCAGCCAATTACAGCTTTTATAAAATCTATGCTGATATTTTTATTGTTACCCGTACAATTTGTTAAGAATATTTTCAAAATTAATTTCTCCTTCAAAGATGATGCTAAGTCTACCATTGTCTTCTGTGATGTTAGGGTTGTGACTCAGTATGGTGCCTGTGCCAAGTAAAATTGAATAATTAATACAATAAAATCCATTAATTTATATCACTACTATTTTAGTGGTGTTGTAGAAAGTCAACACAAGTGGCAGCCAAATTTAGAGGAAGTCTTTGTGACTTTGGCATATGTCGTATCTGCCATATATAGGGTGCGGTCCATCCAATGGTAACAAAAGGGAAATTTTAGAATTGTCCCGTATAATTAAGGGACAATATAATAAGGGACAGTATAATAAGATTATTAATTGAATTTCTTCTCATTGAAATATTAAGTATGAGGACCATGTGACTTCTTCAAATGCTATATTAAATACATAGGATTATAGTCCTCATATTTTGCGTCTTTCTTGAAACAATTGGAATTGCTGTCCTGGGAATGCTGGGAAGCAATGTAAATGGGCTAAATGCATTCTTGATCAAAATGAAAAGGATTGCTATATAAGTTATATACTTAGTTAATTTTAGAGAATATGTTTTTTAAAAACTTTATCAATGTTATATTTTTAAAAAATCTTATCATATATGCCCAAATGATAATACTTTGCAATTATTTTTGGTTGTATTTTGAGGCTATTGTTTCAAAGTTTCCTTCAGATAAGTCCTAAATTCCCCAAATATATCTTGTCATGATTGTGCTCTAAATAGTCTCATGTATAATGCCTTTTCAGTCCTGAATTTCATTCCTAGATCTCAAAAAGACAAAGTGGGCATAAATTTTTTAAAATAGATCTTTTCTCAAGTCACTATTTTGTGGTTTGATGCAGAACAAACACAGATGTTTTAAATATTAGATTGTCTGATTTTTAATTTTAGTTCCAGAGAGATTTGATTTTCAGTTCACGTTTGGCTGCTTCCGTTAACAATGGAGGCCATTTTGTAGAAAGGACTAGTTGAAATACTGAACCACAGAGGACCAGTGGAATAGCTACGTGGATACTATGGCTTTGTTTGCTGCTTTTCTTCCATCGGATTCTTGAGTACATACAGTATATGAAAAATTGTATACTAAATATGTGGTATACTTTTGGCCTTTCTAAAGGTTTGATATATTGCATATTGGTAATAAAATCATTATTATAAAGTATAGTTACTTACCATAAGGTGAATCATATATATCAAATAGGAAGTACTTTTTGGTGAATATGCTATATATAGGTTGGTTGTTATTCAAGTAATTTCTGTTATAAAGAAATGATAAAATATAATAATGCAACTAAGGGCAATTAACCATTCCCTTCATTTTATTTGGTTCATTTAGCTAATTCTATGCATATATTATATTTCTGTCATATACCTTGATTTTCACTACTGTGGTTTGCTAAAATGCACATTAAATTTACCACCCTCATACAAGATGTTTAGTCTGGTAACTACTTAAGGTCATAATGTTTAAGAAAAAGCATCTGGATCAGTAGATAGCAACACAGAAATTCACAACCTCAGTTTCTCACTTGTCAGATCCCTCTTTTTGAAATTATTTTGAAGAAGGATTGGATTGATCCAATCATGTTTTCAATACAAAGAGAACTTACTTTTTTCATTATGATTCTTCTAGGAAAACTTCTAACATGATAGTTCTGCATGTAATTCTTGCTTTGCTACTGAACTGCAATGTAGTAAAAGAATTTCTACAATTTACTCCTTTGAATTAGAATAAAGACAGAACATAGGTTCCTTGATCCCTTCATTGTTCTTTTAGGACCCTGAACTATTTAGAGAATGCTTGATCTTTATGTTTGTTGCCAAAGTGTCTGAGGCTGTTACCGGGAACCTTTGTGATCTGCCCCAGAGGTGGTGTCACCATCTTAGGACAGCTGTCTGTGAGGTACAGACAAATTGAGGAGTCAGGGGACCACAGCTGCCACTGTGAACCACCATCAGTATAATTCAAATGAGATACAACGGACTGGAAGGTTATAGTGACATCTGAAAATATAGATTTTGTATCTAGTAAAAGGGGTCTTGCCAGACATAGGCATCTCAATGCCTTTGTGGATTCCCTAAATTGAGAATTATGATTCTAAGAGAAACAACTTTTACATAATAAGTGGACAGATCACCTTGAATTTGCCATATTGATTCACAGTAAGTGGCTGCACCTATTACTGATTCTAAAATGTGGGGTTTTCAGTAATGTTTTTCTTCCTCTCTTTTGTTTACCAAAAAGTTTTTCCAAAAAGTGAAACCATTTTAATTTTTAAAATTATATCTCAATAATATTATTTCACATGAATCTGGAAATCTGGGTACAAGATCAAAGTCTCCATTAATAAACTGAGTGTGGGTGAATTTAACAAGATGGATGTTCTGAACACTGGGCTTTTGGGGGGAAGCATATTTCTATTGAAAATACTTGATTTTAATTGCTTTATATGCCAGCTACTTTCAAAAAGTATTTGAGAGGCAGCATTTTATGATAAATACATGCTTAGACAGGTAAAAATATAATTGAAAATAATTAAGCAATAAATGATATTAACCACATCAGAAAATCCATACTTTAAAAAATGCTTCAGTTAAGTACAAGGTTTGAGCTCTGAGCTTGACTAGAAGCCACAGCAAAAAGGGAAACGTGATGAATTGTGTGATTCTAATTATCTAATGAAAAAAATCATACCAGTTCATGTTTTTCTTTTTCTAGCTCTCAATTTAGAGAGAAATTTTTGATATGGGACTTAAAGGACACTGACTAATATAACTGATTATGTTCTCTATGTGTTAAAACATTTGGAAATAAAACCTGGTGGGAAAACCTTAAGTTCTTTAATTACTTTCACAAAATATAATTATTAGGTTTTATTTTTATATGCCAAACTTTTATTTTAATTTATTGAGAATTCAGTTATTCTCAACATCAAACAATAGCTACTTTGAAAGATCCAATTTTGTAGATACTTAAATCAAAAGAAAGCATATTTTAAGTCACAAGCCTAGCAAATTCCAGCACTATAATTATATTACTTCCAGAAACTCTTACAAAATGTCTGGAGGAAGGAAAAACTTAGAACACGGCTAAGCTTGGAAATGGTTTTAAAGTTAATGCCCTGATGTTAATTTCCAAGTATGTTAGTACTCTCTCTCTCTCTTATCTCTGATCCTCTTGTCCTCTGGATTAATACTATGGAAAACTATATGAAGTAATAAAATCAAGTGGTAATTTGGTCCAGGAGTGTAGAATATTTGTACCAGTACTGAAATGGTTCACATCCTACCTACATAACCAAAATAGTATTTCATCATCAATATTTATTCACTAATAGCATTTGTTTGGTTTTGAGGTAGTAAATATTTTTATTTCTTTGGGTCAAACTGGACTGATTGATTGGATAAAGCAAACTATGTGAACTGTATACCACCACCCCGCACTACCCCCTCCCCCCCACAACATGTAATGAGGCTGTTGCTGTTAGCATAGCCCTGCTTTGTGTTCCCTGCTTCTCCCTAGCGACACCACAGTCACATCAGAGTGGTTGCCTGGTCTTCCAGCTGTGTACATACCACGCTTTGATACTCATCCCCTGGCACCCTGCGTTATTTGTCTTAGAGGGAAGAGGAGTGGAATTAAGTGGGTTTTAAGTATTAAGTGGGGTTTGATGCAATGTACATTTTTTTAATTTTTTAATTGAATGTATTGGGGTGACATTGGTTAATAAAACCATACAGGTTTCAAGTGCACAGTTCCCGTAATATATCATCTACACACTGAATCATGTGCTTACCACCCAAAGTCTAGTCTCCTTCCATCACCATTTATCCCCCCTTTGCCCTCTTCTACCTCCCCACTCTTCGCTTTCCCTCTGGTAATCACCACCATACTGCTGTCTGTGTCTATGGGTTTGTTTGTTAATCCCTTCACCTTTTTCATCTGTTTAATGACAGGCATTCGTAGAATTGTGGGAAAATGTTTTGAACAATTCACTTTATTATTTCACAGATAATGGACTTGTGGTAAAAACACACATTACCATTTTTAATTTGTTTTCTTTAGATGAAGTTTCATAGCATCCTCGGAATGTGTAGTATTAAGATAGCCCAAGAACTTCCTGTGTACATTTAATATATAGAGGTTTTCCTGGCTAAGCTACTTTTAAAAGCCTGTGGGGGAAATACTGTTTTTCTGACATCAAAAGCATAGGGATACAGAATTTTCCAAAATAGGACCAAAGTCCTTCTCCTGTTTAGACATAGATGCATGGATGGGAAGATCTCATTTTATTAGTAGTGATGTGTCTAATATTACATAAGAATTTAATATATATTATATTCGTATATTATTATATGTATTACTATGTATAAGAATACTATTTCTTAGCTACATAATTAGGATAAAATACAAGAAGATGCCCTTTCAGGAAAGGTTACATTTTTTGTAGGCCACCAGTTTTCTTTTTCCATTATAATTCAATAATTATTTCTATCTTATAAACACAAGATTAGCATATATACCTATAATTAAACTATTTTAAATAATTCAGCTTGGTCCTCACTGTGGAAAAAATTATATTAAGTTTAAAAAGCAAAAGCACACATACAAAAACAGGCTGAGCTCAAGAAACTGATTTCTCTAAGAATGATCCATTTGCAGAAGTATTATATAGTGTATCTTTAGTCCTGTGCATATTTTTCAAATGTGGCAGTTACCATGGAAACCACATTCTATGGCATGTGGTCCACTTTCAGATAAAGAATATTCTTTTTAAAGGCAAACCTTCCAAATAACATATAAAGTATTCCCTTTGAATTAGCAACCTCATGTCAGTTAATAATGCTTGCTTTAAAAATCTTTTGTTCTCATTCTACTTAATAGGTTTCTTAGAAATATTAATATTGTTCTTGAAGGAGCAATAATTCAATGCTGGAGATATTGAAAATAGGGGATATAATGTGATAACTGCAGTGGTGAAAATTGGGGAGACTGCGGGGGAATACCAACCTTGTACACAGTATGTTCTGCCGAAGAGCTTCTAGCTGTATCTAGTGTCTAAGCATCCAAAAAAAAGTATAGTCAGATTAAGTAATCTAAAGAGATGAGCACATCCAATTATTTTCATCTTACAGATAAAGGACCTGTGACTCAAGGACATTCTCTTGCCCAAGGTCGCTTAACTAGCCAGACAAGGGTGTCTTAGTCTTAATGCAGTATTCTTTATCTCACAGCCTCTCTCAAGAAAGACTAGATTTTTCAGAGTCTCAGATATGGCAAAAAGGAACAAGGTTCTATGTGCAATTCTGCCTAGCATGGAGGCAGACACTGGTGCTCTTTGTTCCCCATGCTGAGATTCCCATTGCAATTTGCTTTGCTTTTGGTGATTTGCCATCCTTGGTGTTGCTGCAAAGTCATAATTGAATCATGCTGCTTGCATTCCAGTTTTAGTAAGCAGTACCTTCTAGAACCACACTGAATTTTTACGCTTATGTGTTTACAGCAGCAACAGCAAATATTTAATAGGTTTCCTGTGTGTCATGTTCTCTGATACATTACATTGCATCATCCTATTCAATCTTACCAGTACCCTATCAGGGTTGTATTTCCCATGGAAACTCTGTTTTGACCATCTTACATGGGTCAGGAGATGACCACATGTATTTCCAGTTTATTGGAAAAAGATTCAGAAAACATAAGTAAATTGCCCAGGGTTATATAACTAGTAGTTAATGTAGCTGACACTCAAGGCAAAGGCCCAGGCCCCATAAGCCTGCTTAAGTATGAGCTCGTTGTCTCTGAATTTCATTTATTCTGTAAAAATGCCATTACATTTTCAATTTTGGGTTGTTAGTACATTGCTAGATTTATAATACTGATACCCATAACTCAGACCATATAAATCCAAATCAAGTTGCCACCAATAGTTTGACTCTTTCTCCAAAGCCACGAACCAGGACTAATTAAACTCTGAAGAGTTATGTATTTCTTAACATTTTATTTGGGATAGAATTCTTTCCCACAGATTTCAGAATTTATAGAATGGAAAAACAAATGTGTTTTTGAAATGGATTTGCTTTATGTTTTTACATTATCCTATACTGGAGGCCCAGTGCACAGATTCGTGCACCAGTGGAGTCCCTCAGCCTGGCCTGCGGACATCCCCCAAGGGGTCCTCGATTGTGAGAGGGTGCAGGCCAGGCCGAGAGACCCCACCGGTGCACGATCAGGGCCAGAGAGGGACCGCGAGAGGACTTCAGGGCATGTCTGGCCCGTCTTGCCCAATCCTGATCAACCAGACCCCAGCAGCAAGCTAACCTACCAGTTGGAGCGTCTTCCCCCTGGTGGTCAGTACGCATCATAGCCACTGGTTGAACAGTGGAATGAAGGGTTGGACAAAAGCATAAGATGGTAAGTGTCTGACCGTTGAACTGTTCGACCAGTCGAGGGACCCCACTGGTGCACGAATCTGTGCACTGTGCCTCTAGTTACTGAAATAAGAAGGTATGTCCTGAGTAAGACTCTAGTAAGCTTTTAAGTCAATGGGGGTCTACAATACCAGTCTCTATAAAAATTGCGTAGGAATTTGCATTTAGTACTGGTGAATAGGGTTTGTTGTGAATGGTTTTTATGGGTGAAGGTCTGTTATAGGCACATATTAATTTGGAATATTACATATGATCCATTCATTTTGTGGAATGAATCTTTAAGTCTCAAAGACCTCAATGTCAGTATTTTTCCCCTAAAGAAGCCCATGTATTTTGTTTCATTGCATGACAACAGCTAGTCACAAACCTTTCAGAAGTGAGGTCAAGTAAGTTCAAGCATAGAGACTTTTTTGGTAGTAATACAAGGAACAATTAAAAACATGTTTCTTTTAGAATCCTCAAAACAAGTTAATGTTGATGTAATTTTGGCTTAATTCTAGAGTTATTTTAGTCAAAATGGAAAGTTTTCAGATGAATTCATTTTTTATATAAAATACCCCAGAGATAAATCTTTATTCCACAGACTGAATGTCAGTCCCACTGACATGAGGAAGAATCCCGTCAAGTTATTTTCAGCATATCGCTCTTGCTTCTCCTCTTCACCCTGGCCTCAGTGTAATTACTAAAAATGTTGGCAGAAATTACCTTTAAGGAAATATTGGGTGAATAACTCTCCTTCCTTGATGTCTTCGAAAAGTCATCTTTGGCTTTCTGACTCAGCCAGTTCTCTAAGGGACATCTCTGATGTCTTTATTTGTATATGCGAGGTGATTTTTTGTGACAGAGAGGTTGAAGCCCAAATGCAAGAAATGATTGGCCAAATGATGATATCATCCCATGTTCAAAGGGCTGGCAAATTGAAGCTTATTACACTGTCATTCTGTCTTCCATTCAGAACTAATTGGAATCATGCCTGGTTGCATGAAACTAAAGATATTTAACACCTGAGCATTTTTCGTGAAAAAAAAAAAATGACAGGGATTGATGTCAGGGAGACCTTGAACTCCTGTTTGAGGAAGAGAGTGAGGCATTACATGAAAATAATAGTCTGCATTACATGAAAATAATAGTTCGTTTTTAAACTACTTAACATTTGTGTGCAGAAAACATTTGAAAAATATTGTCATCGGGAGGATACCTTTCAGTAATAAAAATTGGCCTAAGTTGATACCTAAAGCATTGAAATTGGTAGATTAATGTGAAACTTGAGATAATTTTTTTCAGTTGAAACAAATATTAAAATTCAATGAAAATTCTTTTTCTTCACTCGTTTGAACAATTATCTTAAATTACTATCTGACTTCTTGAGTACTTTTGGATATTTGTATACTGGGAGGTTGGGGAGAGATTACAAGAAACAGAAAGAAACACTGCACAATTAGATTTGCAGGGTTTGAGAATGTACAGTATTTTTCTGGCTCATTTTGATTTGTTGAGATGTGAAATCAAGGTCTGAACTTAGTAATTATATTTGAAGTGAGTTAATGAATTAATTACTTAGAGTATGTAGTTGGCTGAGGTATGTGGCTTGGATCTGGGGTCTCTTCCCTTATTGGTGGCGGTTTTTGCAATGCTGCATTAGTCTTGAGGTGTATGTGTGTGTGCATGTGTGTGTATTATCACTCTGTGGTCCAGAGGAACTTTCAGTAAACATGGAACCAATTGTCCAGCCAGGCCTAGCATCTCAAAACAAGGGAATTTTCCAGTAGAAGTATTTGAAAGTGCAGGTCTTTAAAAAGGTTAAAATTAAACTAGTGATTCATTCATCTTAAGTTTGCTCTTTAAGTCAGTATTTATTAATGAAACAAACCCAAGATCCCTAAGGTCAAGTGGAACCTTATTTATTTTGTTATTTGCAAAGATGTCATTTAATGTACAAAATGCATGTGTTCACCAAATGTTTTCTGAAAACATTTTTTGTAATGTAAATGCTATCCTCACTTGTTGGGCAAATTTTATAATGGCTCCAGATTAAGTAATGTTGGCATGCACCATGAAAGAAGTAGAGTGTGAGGGTTGAAAACTTTTTGTTCTTCAATTATTCAAAAACGACTGCCAGAGCTGTCGTAGACGAAAGCCATAAGTTGGGGAGGTACAGTGTGTTCTGCTCACTGTGGAAGTCAACCCTGAGAAATGCAGACGTGCAGATGCTGGTCAGACTCTGGGAAACGTGGAGACACGCACCCTTGTACTTCTCTCTCTTCAACCTTCTCTAGTGACATGCAGTGAGCATCAAGGTCTAGTGCCATAAAGTTGGTATTTCCTAAAAACAAAAACAAAAATCCTCCAATTCAAAAATGAGGATTTCAATTTGAATCTCATTGTTCCATATTGATACTGACAAAATGGAACTCTGTACTTGAACATCTGTATAATTGTGGCTCTCTGATTAATATATAAATCAAGTTTACTTCAACATAAGTTTAAGTATGGAGTATCACCTAAGACAGTGGTCGGCAAACCCATTAGTCAGCAGAGCAGCAAACCGCGGCTCGTGAGCCGCATGTGGCTCACGAGTTGCAGTTTGCCTACCACTGGCCTAAGACATAGACTTTATTCAACTAGATTTATTTCTTCAATTAAGACTTTTTGAGTGCTGCCTGGTGCCCGGCCCTGGGGCCGGGTGCACACCGAAGGAGGTGCTTTTCCCATCCTGGTGTGGCCCCAGAGTTGTGTAGGGCGTGGCCTATATGGCCTTAAGGGGGATTCCTGCTGTGGGGACAGCAAAGACCAAGATAGATTAGTCCTCTGCTCCAAAGAAACTTCCACTTGAATTGGGGGAAGACAGATGATAGCACACAGGAACCAGAGGAACAGAGAGCATGGTGAAGCAGTGCTGGTAGGTGGAGAAGTAGAGTGGAGAGATGGGACACAGGGACAAATGATTGTGCCAGCTGCCCTCAGAGAAGGCTCTCCAAGGAAGCACTGACTGAGCTGCAGGGGGTGGGGGGATGGGTGGAAAGCCAGCCAGCCTGAGGGAACAATGGGGGCAGAGGCTCTGTAGGAGGATAAACTGGGTGTGCATGAGAAATGAAAAAGGAGGCCTGTGTGGCATGAGCGTGGCAGGTGCAGGGCAGGGAGGGCCTTTGGGGAGTTGGATTTGATTTTAAATGTGATCGAAAGACAGAGGTTTTTAAGCAGTAAGGTGGTGTGATCTGACTCATGTTTAAAAGGCCATTGTGGCTGCTGTGTACTGTCCTGGATTTCTGTATGACATACATATTTGAGTCAATGGGACCTGCTGCTGGGTTAGGTGTAGGGAGTGAGGCAGAGAAGAATTCTTTAAAGTTTGGGTTCGAGCAGCTTGATAAATGGTGGTATTAAATATGAGATGATTAGGAGGGAATAAAAGCAAAGGCAAGCATTCCATTGTTGACAAGCTAAGTTTGAGCTACATCTTAAATATTCAGATGGAGATGTGTCAGGCAGGCAGTTGGATATGCAGGTCAAGATTCCAGAAAAGTGAATTTGGACGTCATTGGCTTATAGATCATAATTAAAGTATGGACCCAGATGCAGTTACCCATTTCTTTCCCAATGTGAACGCAGAGATGCTGCCTTGAGGTCAGACTCCACCACTTCCTGGCTCTGTCAACCCAAGTCACCCACTTTCTATCTCTGGTCATCATTTTCCACGTCTGTAATATTCATTCATTCCTTTAGTATCATCTGTTGAGCTCCTAATTGTGCCAGGCACCATGCTAGACCTTGATATATTAAAAAGGGAACAATCCCCCCCCCCCTCCAGCTTAGAGGCTGTTGGGGACAGGCCTTGTGCATCTGTCATAAAGGAGGGCGATATGATTTGTATCAACAGAGAGGAAAGGAAGCCCGCCTTTACCATAGACAGGGCACATCATACCACACATCAAAGACTGTGCAGAATTGAAGACAGTAGCACCCCTGGTTGGAAGGACAAGCTATCCTGGCCCTCAAGTCCCCACAAAGGCATCTTTTTGCCGATTATATCCTCTGAGTGGGTGGCGATTTAATCAGGCTTTTAAAGACACTTTCTTCACTGCTCTGTCGGGGGAGGGAGATCAATACCCTCCCTTCCCCTTTCTACCCCTGGAATCTTCACCTACATGCCTGCCTGACCCACCAGCTGCATAAGGAACTATAAAACCACCAGCATGAAGTGGACATTTATAGTCTGTGCCTCCTCCAGTGGGCCCAGCGTCCAAGCCTTGTACAGTTCCAGGCATTTATATAGCAAGTGCAGGAAAGTGACCAAGGTGCTTTGATTCCGAGTGAAGACATGGCAGTCATGTGATGTGGGGGCCTGGGGTCTGGGAAGGTGGTCGGAAAAGGTTGCATTAAAGGAGCTATCATATGCATTGAGTTTTTAAAAAGAGTATATATTTGCTATGCAAATTAGACTAGGAAAAGCATTCTTAAAGAAGGAGTGGCATGCTCAGTACCTGGGGATGCTTTATACCATGTGGAGAGGTCTGGCCTGGATCCCTTGAGCATGGTCTTCAGTGTGGGGTTCATACTGTCCATCTCTGCTGCCACTTCTGCCTCTTCCCTTCTCCACCACAGTGCCCTGTTTGTGACACTGGTCGCCCTCTCTGGTTATTATTTGAAATAGGATTCTCACAAGTAGGGCCCATTAGGACATAGGAAGAAGAAAAACAGAATTTCTACTTATGTATGTTTGTATTTAATCTTTTAAAAATACCTGTTTTGTGCAAATTTTATAAAGTTACACAATGCATTAATATGGTAGTGTTTCAGACTTATGCATATACACACTGGTTGCATGCCCTGATTTTTATGATACGAGGGTCTAAAAAAAACGTTTAGAGATCTTAACTGTAAACAGAAGTCAGAAGGATTTTCAGCAGAGGATTGAGAACTGGAAGGCAGCGAGGCTGGAGGCGGGTGAGTGGTGAGCAGGCATCCCAGTGAGAGATGATCAGAGACTCGGTGGAGGCACTGACAGGGAGGGGGAGAGGAGACCTGGAGTCGTGGTTTGATGTGCCACCAGACACTTAGGTGTCGGTGTCACTTAGGCAAGTGGAAATACAGAACTAGAGTTCAAAAGAGGGCTCTCATTTGGAAATGAAGATTTGAGATCACCTGGACAGATGGTAATGGATACCAGAGGGGAAGATGAGCTCTCCTGAGGAGGGGAGAGAATGAGAATAGATGAGGCTCAGTGGCTGGGGGAAGATGGAGGACACAGAGCTGGACAGGAAGACTGAGAAAGTGGGTCAGAAGTGAGAGGACGAGAACTAGGAGAAAGTGGTTTGCAGGAGCCAGTGGGGGAAGCAGCAACGATACTCAAGTCCTGGACTGTTGTGAGAAAAGGAAATGGGCCACTAGTTTTGAACCACCCTATAAATGTTCGTTTATTTATCTTACTATGTGAACTGTGGCCACACAACCCAGACAGACTACTGCACCAAAGAACAGTCTGCAGTTGGACATGGACTTTGCAATCAGGGGGCCCATTTCAGAGATGGGAAGCCTGAGGCCCAGGTGAATGAAGCACTCGGGCACTTAGTGGCCTAGTCAGGCATGATTTGCAGGCAATGCTGAGCCAGGCTTCCTTAGTGATGTGGGCCGGAACAGCTACTCGCCCAGCCCAGTGCCTTGGGTCCCACTGCCGTTCCCGGGAGCAGTGAGGGTTCAGGGCCCCCGAGAGCCTTGTCAAAGGTTTCCTAGCTCAGCTGGAGAAGCAGCCGTCCATTGTCAAGTCACCCAAGGAGGCAAACAGAGCCAGGTGTTGCCTGGGTCTGTGTAAGAGCCCAGAGTGTGAGGGTCTGAGGTCAGAGGAAGAACATATCTAGCCCAGCATCAGCCACCAGGAGAGAGGAGATCACAGGGGCTCTGAAGCTGCCCACAGAGGCCAGATTCTCAGATGAGTCACCAGGTGTGAGAAAGCTCCCACTCTGAACAGTCTACCACCATGCCTGGACTGTCAGCTACAATGCTTAAAATACCTCTAAGTAGAATTCTCGGGACTGACATTCTCTCTTGCTTTTTCTTTATTTGCTACATTTGCCTTGACCAGGTGACTCATCCCTGCATTTAAAAATTCAAAATAAATATAAACAATAAAATGAATTTTGGAATAGGTAATTCATGAACACTTTTAAAGTTTAAATGATTAAAGATGTATGGTAAGAAGAACAAATTATTTTAAGATGGAACTATATCTTCAAGGATTCCTTCATTTACCTCTTTGTTCATTCTTTATCTGTTGTATACCTTCACGTAGCAGTCACGGTGCTAAGAGGAGGTATAAGAACACAGGACAAAGGCCTCCCCTGAGAGAGTTCAGAGCCTTGCCAGGCCATTTAGCAAGTACCCAGAGCATCGCATATGCGCTCCATCGTCACTGTCACCTGGCCACCTGCCTGGCTTCCCAGTCAGAAGGCTGCGTGAGCCTGAAGGAACCAGGGAAGGCTTCCTAGGAGGGGATCTGAACATTGTTGCGGTAGAGAGGAAAACACCTGTCCTTGCCTCACATTGTGAAGTTAATTCTAATTAAATTGCTGTCATCAAGCTGAACTCCATTCCACTGGAGAAATGGGAGTTTTGATGGAGGGAAGTGTGTAAAGGAGAAGGATGAGGAATACTGTGGGAAGATAACTTCCTGGCAGGATGCCAGAGGGTAGTGGTACTCAGAAGGCTTGGACATCTGGAGGTGGGGGAGGAGACAAGGAAAATTTAGGAAGTGCAGACAAGGAAGCAGGGAATGCTTAAGGCAACCTTCACCTTTGAAGTTGTGCCTTGGTAGTCATGCCCAAACTGTAGTCACTTAGACACAAGAGAGGAAACAGCCCCTCCCTTAGGAAAATAAACCCCAAGATGCCCCTGTCCTCATAGAAAACTTGCAGGAAGGAGAGAGGATTGTAGGTCAGCTTGTGTAGGCCACGCACCTGTGAGATCTGCTCTCTGGGTTGGAGGACGCTGCTTACCCCTCCTGTCTACTTCCCAGGTTTGTCGCCTGAGCCTGCTTGAGACTGATTCCCTCTCCTGCCCCAGGCCCCCTCTGCCCAGCTGCCTCCCTCGGTGTCCTTGTAGGACTGGCTAAGCTCTAGCTCTCAGAAGCAAACAGGTGCCTGCTTAGTCATGGCCAGGCCGATTGTAACCTAAGGGAGAGGGCAGTCATGAGCTATTGGACCTGGAACGGTGGGAAATTTGAAATACTTCAACATCCACTTCCACAAGAATAGTCATTTTCTTTAAAATGTGATTTTGTTGTCTAGAGCAATATAAACATTTTCAACTAGGAATGAACTAGTTTTATTTGTGTGTATGTGTATTTATTTTGAGAAAGGGACTTGAGCCTAGCGTTATGTGCTAGACTCTTTTTCCTGATTTCTGGGAAGAGGTGGGTATCACCTCAGTTTTCACAAAAGGAAGGCAGATGAAGGCTGCACAGCTCTTACGTGAAAGCACTAAGATTTGACTCCAAGGCTGTCTGACTTCAAAGCCTGTGACCTCTCTCTCCCCTGCACCTCGCCGTGATATAAATGACAGGCAAACTGGTGGGGAAGCCTTTTTTTTTTTCTTTCTCTCTTTCTCTCTTTTTTTTTTTTTTGCTACTACTCACTAGTGACTTGTGGTTAACATTCATGAATATTGTGAGGGTGGTTTCACAGAACAAATCAAATTGACATGTCACAATTACTTAGAAGGGCAAATAGTCTGGGGATCCTCTGAGTGCCTCCTGCAGATCCTAGCGGAGCGTCCCCGGGTCCCCAGCGTTGTCCACGAGGCATCCCAGATCTCCCTTTCCAAGCAGGAGCGCTTGTCAAACTGTAGTCATGGCCGCAGTTTCCCCCTGAGCAGCTCTGTCTCCTCTGAACCTGACAGCAGCCCATGGCTGTTTAGATTAAGCTCAGGAATGTTTTTATACATTCATTTGGTTTGACATGAGTTGGTGCACAAATTAATTATTCAGACACATATTGCTCTGTGTACATGAGAAGAATGGAACTGCAGTGAGTCACATTCTAACGACTACATGTGAATCACAATGTTGCTAGCAATCAGACTATTAAAGAACAAAAGCTGGCAACATACAGTAACTCTGAGTGTGGGCAGGCCCACAAAATTAGCATAAATATGTGAGGCAATCAGAACAGTTTTGGACTTCCTAGGAAAGTGTCCCTATGCTTATCTAGTTCTAAAAGAATGTGGAATAAACTATTCATTTAACCAAGTATAAAAATATGTCTGCTATGCAGTTATAATCATGTGCCATTAATCAGAAAATACTGCAGAAACTCTGACAAATTAAAAACACAAGGATGTGTCTGCAAGGGTTTTCTCAGCCATTAAAAAGCTGCTTCACCTCTCAGGCAAGCTCTTTTATGGCAACTTCTTGCTCAGTGTACTGACATCTTCAAAGGCTCTGACATCTGTTGGCCTTTGAACTACCATTAAAAAATATTATCCCATTTCCATTCTTTTATGCCCATTTTTTTAATTATAGCCCTTCTTTCAAGTTGGGAACATGGTTGGTTTAAATGATGCTGTCCTTTCGTTTTCAGCCACCCAGCTGCGGTTTGAATAAATTGATGTAGAATCAAAGGCGGGACTTTAAAGGAAAAAGGTTTGATGGACTTGGACTCCGAACCAGATGAGGTTTTATGATGAAAAGGGTTTAATCCCAGCACAGGCATTGCTTCTATCAGTTGAGCAGTACAAAGCAATTCATATATATAGGTTCACGAGAAATGATCTATTTTTTTAACAGCACAGATCTCTTCAGGACTTGCAAATGTGGCATTAGCTAATATTCAGAGAGCTGACTTCCTTTCATCCACCAGGAGCTTATGATTATAGTACAGTCCTCGAATTGGAAATGAGAGCTGCAACACAGATTTAAAGCTGCGCTGTCTGATTTGTATTCAATATACATGTCACTGCGGGACAGGCTGGTCTGGGCCAGGCTGGTTCAATATAAGGAAAAACAGCTTTATCATCAGAGATCCTCAGTCATAATATCACCAGCTAATTAAGACAGCAATCTCACGACTATTAGGGAGGTGTCGGGTTGATTGGTATCTCTTAAAACTTGACAAGAAGGATTTGAAAATGCACCCTCTCCTTTGTTACATATTCTTCTTGCAGTGTTACTGTGTTCAGATGCATTGCAGGGTAATGAAATGCAATCAGATAGCTGAAGCCACTTTTTCAAAAGGGGAAACAACGTGTTTAAAGCAATTACTTAGGGTGCATTAAAATATTTTACCTCATTCGATTATTGATCTGGAAAAAAATCGTTTACCTGGTATGAAAGCAGACTTGAACATTGTCTTTTCTCAGTGTACTATTGAATGATAAATATTATCTTGAGCCAAAAAGTTAAGTAATTAGATAAGTGGCTGAGTATATTATTGTTTCTCTAATGTTTTTCAGTAACTAAACAAATATTTCACGTCCATTTAGTTTCTCCCTGCAGAGGCGGCCATGTACAAAGGAAGCAGGGACATAATAAGCAAATGTCTCTCTTTTTAGTTCTTTGCTGAAAACCTCCATAACCAGCCAAGAGTGACTTTTGCTACTGATTCTATGGTGTTAGAACCATATTTCTACATTGTCTAAAGTTCCTCTCCATAATTTATATTAAAATCTCCAAAAGGGAGGTCTGTATGAGAATGTCTTTAATTGTGTTGTCTTCTGTTGCTGATCATTGAGAGACTTTCTAGGTGCTTTGGTTCATGAACTGAATTCAATGTGTAGAAATCCTATTTTCATGCCATTGAAGTGTTCCCACTAAGAGGACAAATGTGGTAACAGTGTCATGATGTATGCGGTACCCAGAGCCATTGCTTGTTCTTTTTATCCATGTCCAATGGGTATGATGTTATAATTAAGGATAGTTGGCAAAGGGAACATAGTCTGAGATCATCTTTAAGAACTTCTTTAGCTCTTTTCCAGGCAATAAATTAACATTTAAGGGATAAAATAATAAAATGATTGTTTGAAGCTATGTCTGATGGCCAACGGGAAAATGTACATACTTGCACATGTGCGCATATGTACACACAGAGCCTTTTTTCTGCATTGCCTCTGAAGTTAATGTGTGAACTTGGCTGCATCTGTTCTTGTAAAAATAACACAAAGGGGGAAATCCATCAGTTGTAATAAAGCAGCATTGCTCTATGCTGCAGAGGGCCTTGGACTTACTGTTTTCACCATAATCATAAGCCTTTTTATCTGAGATCAAGAGTGTGGAATTAATAAATACTGTTTGTTTATTAGGTAAAAACTCTGAGGGGGAACATCCAGGAGACTTGATTCCTTGAATAAGAAAAGTTAAGACATTTAACTGGAACTGGCAGTGGTCACATGTCTCATATTGTGGTCAGAGGTAGGACACAGCACTGCCCTCAGCACTTCTTCCACCTGAAAATTACAAGGTGGCTAATTGCTTATATAGAGCTTGTTCTAATTCTCAATCAATGACCTCAGAAAGCCTTTATGACTCACTCTTTCCCAAATTTTCCTTCACTTTGTCTTTTCACCTGGTGTTTCTGTAGATTTTCTTCCCTTTATGCTCAAGAATCATTATTTTTGAACCCTGAGATCTTTTTGTACTTTTTCTGTTTCTTAGAGCATCTTGTTTTCATTTTATAGATGCAATAATTTTTCTTCTTTCCAAGTTTATGAATTAGAATGTTTTTAGTACTAGTCTCTGAATTATCTCTTTTTTGTGGAATTGGTCTTTCTGTTTATCTTTATGCTAGAGGCCTGGTGCATGAAATTCTGGGAGCCCTCGAGGGATGTCCGACTGATGGCTTAGGCCCGCTCCTCTGAGGGAGGCGACTGGCGGGCCCATCTGGGGGCAGCGCTGGCCAGTGAGTGTCCAGCCCTCGCCCCCGCCCCCACCCAGATTGCCCTTCTGCCACTGCCGGTCACTACTGCCCCCTGATCACCGTCCCCTCCCTCTGCCCGCTGGCACCTGCCTTGGCTGGCCTGGCACTGCCCATTCGCCGGCCCCACCCCCACCTACTGGTCGTTCACTGTTGGGTCGATTTGCATATTAAGCTTTTATCATATAGGATTATCTTTATATTTATTCTTCTTATATGCTTGATGATTCTTGCTTTCAAGTCATATTCACAAAAGGTGAATGGTGTATTAATTTCCTATTGCTGTTGTAACAAGTTACCACAAACTCTGTGGCTTAACACAATAGAAATATATTATCTTACAGTTCTGAAGGTGAAATAACTGAAATTACTCCTACAAAACTAAAATTAAATTGTCAGCAGGGATGTTCCTTCTGGATGCCCAGGGAAGACTATGTTTCCTTGTCTTTTCCAGCTTCCAGGGGCTGTCTGCACTCCTGTGTATGGCCCTGCACCCCATGTCGCCTTTCCTCCTGGTGCTTCCATTGCATGTGCTGCCTTCACGTCAACTCTGACCCTTCCCCTCCCTTTAAAAGGCCTTGTGATTACATTGGGCCACAGGCAAACTGCATGACAGTCTCGGATCTCAGGATCCTTGATCACATATGCAAAGCCCCTTTTATCATGTAGAGGAACGTACTCACAGGTTCTACGGATCAGGATGTGGACAGGTTTGGGTAGAGGGGGCCATTATTCCACCTGCCACAGACAGGATTGAAAGATAGCTAATTTGTTGTGTAGTAGAGTTTTTCCCCACCCACCTCCTAATATGTCTCTCCGTAAGTGGGAAGTCAGAGTGAATTCTGGGGTTAGGAGTAACATTTAGACAAAAAGAGGTGTTAGAATAAGGCCCTTTAAAAGCTGGAATGTGGAGGGCATTATTCTGGGTCTGCAGACGTGGTATTGGAAGCCATAGTTTCCCTGTGTTTTTGTTTTGTTTTTTTTAGGGAAAGCCTTCTGGTTTCCCCCTGGATTGCCTGCAATCTGCAAGTTGGGGTGGAGCCCAAGTCCCCTGTCCACAGACCTTCAGGAGCTTATTTGTAATTTCAGCTCTCACAGGGTCCTGTCCGTCTTTGTAGTACATGAGCCCAGAGCCCTGGACAGGGTCCTGATGGATGGGTTCCCCACTCTACGATGCCTCCCTATTCTCTGACTTCCACCACCTGTTTCCCCTCACATCTCAGTATAGTTCTGTCTTCTTTCTACCCACCAGATTTACCTAACACTCTTCTCCATTGATGCATGTCCCTCAAACATGCCTGCTCCCATCTCTTTGTTTGTTTGTTTGTTTGTTTGTTTTCCCCATTCCCTTTGTTTCTAAGGCGGGCTTCATTTTGTACGTCTATAGTTTCATTTTACTCAAGGTCACTTCTTAGCAGTTTACTAAATTGATAAAAGTTGCCAAAAGCAGAAATCTTAGCACATCATACCATTCACTTAAAGATGTAAAAATATTTGTGCATATAATGACTAAAATACTGCATTCAAGGAATGAATTTTGGCTAAAACTCTGCTAATTCACAGGTTACTATGAAAATGTAACAATCAAAGAACAAATTATTTCATATCACATCGAATAATTTGATGCATATTATTTTTTAAACTAATGGACATTGAAATGGACCTGAATGAAGGATAATTAGACATATTAATAGAAAGCCAGCTGGCCATTTCCTTTGCAATTTTGTGTTACAGAATACAACATCAGGAGCTTAATTGTGCATGGTATTGTTGTGGTTTGGGTTATTCTTCAAACAGGGCCTGACACAAGAATTAGCTTATAGTAGTTTATTGTAGAAGAGAATCCAGGAATCTGGAGTGAGGGGGTGAGGAGGATGAAACAGGGAAGGGAAAAGTCAGTAAAGGGCACCATACTCATCAAGCTACTCAGAGCCAGGGGGACTCCACTCCGTTGAGGGCCCTGGATGGTCTTTGGGAACACACCATGGACCCATCCCATCAAAGAATGGGGTCTAGAGCATTCATCCGAGGAATTCTGGCTCCTTGTGGTTGATGGTGCCCCCAAAGGGCACCTGTCCTGCATTTCCTGCTACACTTGCTCTTTCTGGCTGCACCTGCACCTCCTGCCTGCTCCTGCACTTGCTGGCCGCACCACACTTGGGCTGAGTGGCCTCCCCTGACTTTGGAGTAAGCTCACCATAGCCCACTTGAAGTGGAGTAGAGTGAGTTGCATATCTCAGCTGGTCTGCAAGCATGTAGGTCCAACAAATGGGTCCAGGATACCCGAAGAAGCACCTAGAATTGAATGGAAACAGTGAAAGGGGAACAGAAATATCAATGCATATTTCTTTACACAATAGAGCCTTCCTTCTCTGCCTTAACTGCATTAAAACAACTTCCGGAGATTTGAACCGTATTTATTGGAAACATACCCATAGACGTCCCAAATAATTGGAATAATCAGACCACATGAGTTTATTTCCTGTCCCTCAGAAGGCCCTCTTAAGATGATAAGCAAAGTCATAAAATGACCACAATAAAGAGAACACAAGGGTGGCCATCAGCACACAGGACTTAGACACGTTTCTGAAGCAGTGCTGAGGTAGCCAGCATCTAGCTACACAGGAAGAAGATTACAGCCTATGAAAGAGCCTGTCTCCCTCATAAAACCTGGCAGAGGCCCCAGACTCAGGGATGCCAGGAAGGAAGGGAAGCAGAAGGGAGACCTGAGGTTAATAGCAGGACTCTTTGAGCATACAGAATAGGAAACCTATTTCTACCATGAGCCCAGAATGGCCAGCAGTTGGGCGTATTTTCCCAGGTTGAGAGAAGTGAGTTAACTGTCTGGGAAGAGCACAAGGAAGCAAGAGTGGAAAATGACGTCTGGAGCAATGCTTTCTGCTTTACAGCATTTTAGGGATTGCATCACAACATCTTCATCTCCCCTTGCTCGTCCTCAAGCAGTGACCCCCTTAACATACCAACTCCAGCCCCTATACACACAGAGCTTCCAATCTGGGCTTTACCTCCTGGATCTTGGGTATGGACAGACAACTCTGGATCATCTGACATTTGAGATGGGCCTCAGAGGCAGGCAAGAGAAAAACTGCACAAGCAGATGACTCCAGAGTAAACAGGGACTGCAGGGAGCAAGAGGTAAATTAAGGAAAGCAAAACTGAAATACCAAGTATGCTATTACACTAAGAAAACAACAGGCTGCTGTGAAAATGTAACTATCAAAGGACTAAGAGAGGGCGCTGCAAACTTGTTTCAAAAGTTTGCCAACACTAATGTCAAGAAAATCTCCCATAGTCGAGAACAGAAAACAGAGACAAAAACATGAGTATGAAATATATTTTTAGAAGGTGAGACATAAAGAATTAAGCCAAGATGCTCCATAGTTAACTGGTGTCCAAGCAGCACAAAATAGAGAGGGGGGATTATTATCAGTGTAATAATAGTAGTGACGTTCAGAGGGCTGAAGGATGTGAGGCTTCAGATGGAAACGGCTAATGAATGAGCAAGACCTACATCTGCACACATTATTGTTAAATCTCAGAACAGAAAGAATAAGAAAGATCCCAAAACCTTCCAAAGAAAAATCATTTTCCCTAATAGGAACAAAATATAGATTGGCATCATATTTCCAATAATCAGTGGTAAAATATAATGCCTTCATTAGAACTATGAAAGGGAAATTTTTCAAACCAGATTTCTATACATAAGCCAATGCTCAATTAGTCATAAGACTGGGAAAAGACATTGAAAACATGTAAGGATTTAGAAAGATTATCTTCTGCATTTCTTTGTAAGTTGCTTATAGATGTTCTTCAATAAACTAACGGAGTAAATATAGAAGAGAAATACAAAGGATTCAAGGGACAGTGGATCCAGACAGGAGAAAAGGGAAGTCCCAGAGAATGGATGCACAGCGAGTCTAGACAGCATCCAGTCCATATCAGAACAGATGTGGGCGACAGGAGGGAGGGAGGACCTAGAATGGATGCACAGTCCAGAAGCATCCAGTCCATATCAGAACAGATGTGGGGTGAGGGGAGGGAGGATCCTAGATCTTATCCATGAGAGTTCTTAATAATGTTGGAGGCAATAAAAGCAGAAAATGCAAGGGGTGGGGGTGGGGGTGGGGGAAGAAAGCTAATTAGAAGCCCCAGGGAGGAGAATGGGAGGAAAAACGATAAGAAGCAAAATATTGTTATGTTATCTGGTTGTGTTCATAACAATGATTAGACCTTTTGAAATTAGTTTATATAGAAAGCATGATTACAACATGTTACCAACCTTAACAAAAGTACAGATAATGGAAGTAAAAACTCATATATCGAGGGTGTGAGACTAGACTCAGGTGAAGGCTAAGCAGTACCAATATAGTCATCAAATTAAGTAGAGAATTAAGGTAATATCCATAACTGCTGGAAAAGAAAAGGCACACCACCCGTAGTGCACAAGCTGTTTCTTTCTCTCCACCTCAAACAATTAAAAACAACTACCACATGACCAGCAATTCCACTTCTGAGTATATCAAGGTGATAGGCCATATCACTATCCTAAAGAACTACCTCCACCCCCAAATTCATTACAGCATTATTTACAACTAGAGGCCTGGTGCATGAATTCATGCACCAGTGGGGTCCCTCGGCCTGGCCTGCAGGATTGGGCCTAAACCAGTTCTCCGACATCCCCCAAGCGGTCCCAGATTGCAAGAGGGGCCGGGGAGGGACTATGGGAAGGTTCCAGGGTGTGTCTGGCCCAACTCGCTCAGTCCAGATTGGCCAGATCCCAGCAGCAAGCTAACCTACCAGTCGGACCAACTGCCCCCTGGTGGTCAGTGCACATCATAGGGACTATTCAACCTGCTGACTGCCCCCTGGTGGTCAGTGCATGTCATAGTGAGCAGTTGAGTGGCCTTAACATATCATCAGCATATTACACTTTGATTGGTTGAATGGATGATTGGACACTTAGCATATGAGGCTTTTATTATATAGGATAGCTGAGACATGGAAACTCCGTAAGTGTCCATCAGTGGGTGAATGGATTAAGAAAATGTGACACACAAACACAGTAGAATACTATTCATCCATAAAAAGAAGGAAATCCTGCCATTTTTAATAGCATGGATGGACCTTGAGGGCATTATGCCAAGTGAAATAAGTCAGAGAAAGACAAGAACAGACTATATGATATCACTTATATGTGAAATTTTGAAAAACTTAATTCAAGGAAGCAGAGAACAGATTGCTGGTTGCCATAGGTGGGGGGTGGGGGAATTAGGTGAAGATGGTGAAAAAGAATAAATTTCCAGTTATAAAATAAATAAGTTCTAGGGGTGCAGTGTCCAGAATGATGGCTAGTTATCAATACTGTATTGTATACTCGTATTTGAAAGTTGCTGAGAAAGTAAATCTTAATAGTTCTCATCATGAGAAAACTGTGCAGTGATGGATGTTAGCTAAACCTACTGTGCTAATAAGTTTGCAGTATCTACACATATCAAGTCAGTATGCTATACACCTTAAGCTTATACAATGTCACATGCTAATTATACCTCAATGAAACTGGAAGCAAGTTTTTAAAAAGTATATTCTTATTGATTTCAGAGAAGGAAGGGAGAGGGAGAGAGAGATAGAAACATCAATGATGAGAGAGAATCATTGATCAGCTGCCTCCTGCACACACCCTACTGGGGATCGAGCCCAAAACCCAGGCATGTACCCTGGACAGGAATTGAACTGTGATCTTGTGGTTCATAGGTGGACTTTCAACCACTGAGCAACACTGGCTTGGCTGGAAGCAAGTTTTAAAGGTAACCAATAAAGGAACTAAAGATGATAAAGCAGCTATATTTCAAAGATGGAGGCAGAGTGATGGTGGGTGGTGTAAGGATGCTAAATCTTTATCTTTCATAGCAGGAAATACATGAATGGTAAATAAATCAATAGTTTATGAAATATATACTGGCATGAGGCTATTTCCAGCAGAGTTAGACACAACTGAAAGAATTAAATGTGTCTACCTGGGGGAGGGGGATGGATTCGAGATGGGAAATCAAATAGTAAATAACTGTTTCATTAAGAGCACTTTTAAAATTAAGTGTATTGGGGCAACATTGGTTAATAACATTATATAAGCCCTAACCGGTTTGGCTCAGTGGATAGAGCATTGGCCTGCAGACTCAAGGGTCCCAGGTTCAATTCTGGTCAAGGGCATGTACCTTGGTTGTGGGCACATACCCAGTAGGGAGTGTGCAGGAGGCAGCTGATCGATGTTTCTCTCTCATCAATGTTTCTAACTCTCTATCCCTCTCCCTTCCTCTCTGTAAAAAATCAATAAAATATATTTTTTAAAAATAAATAATATTATATAGGTTTCAAGTATACAATTCTATAACACACCATCTGTATATTACATTGTGTGCTCAGCACCCAAAGTTTAGTCTTGCCCTCTCACTGTAAAGTTAACCCCTTTTACCCTCTTCATCCTTCCTCTTCGGTAACTGCCCTTCTGTTGAGTCTATGAGTCTGTTTTTTTCATTTGTTGCTTTCTGTGTTATATCCCACATATGAGTGAAATCATAGGATTCTTATCTTTTCCTGTCTGACTTATTTAGCTTAGTGATACTCACGATCCATCCATGTGGTCCCAGAAGGCAGTATTTCATTCTTTCTTATGGCTGAGTAGTTTTCCATTGCATACATTAAGAGCACGTTTATGCCATTTGGTTTGTTTGTGTGTATATAAAATCTTTAAAGAAACACTTGAGAAAATGTCATAAAGAAAATTTTTGTCAATGCAGTGGCCCAACTTTTTCTATTTTCACCTACTCTAATATTTGTTTTCTGAGGTGTTCCATAGAGGTAGATTTCTGAATGGATTGGAAAATTTTCCTGACTTGTAAATTCATAATGTACTTTCTCAGAGAAATTTGGAGACATTCAGAAGACTTTTCTGTTAATTTAGAGTTCAGTGATTGGGCATCTTGTAACATATCTATAAACATCATTTACTATGTTCTTACAAGAATGCTCAGTAAGGTATTTCTGTCATTGAAATAACAAAGGGATATACTTTTTAGGGTCAGGAAGATAAGGATAAGTATTGATTGGAGTAATTACTGGGATGAATAACTCAGAACAACACAGGGAAGCTTATCTATGCCCCACAGTGATGGTCACACCCACATTTAAAAAGAGTGTCATGGTTTTTCTGTTGCCAAAATGAATCACAAGAGTACAGGCAGCATTTCATCAGTGTGGAAAGTACGTCAGACAGTGCCCAAGGTACAGCAGTCATTGTCAGAGTGAGTTGAGGATAGAAACCTATGTGGAAGGAGAACTTAAGAGAGTTCTCTGAGAAACAGCAACTGAATAAAAAGCTGAAATGTTGTTAGAAATAAATAGAAGTCTGATTGAGGCAGGACTTCCTTGGTAAATCTTGAACATCTTGTTGAAGTCAATTTCATGAAGCAATAAAACTTGAGTGAGAAACAAAATCAGTCTTTATTAAAATGATATTTCACATAGGCAATTCACCAATCCATGGGGAATCACTCCACTGATGTTATTTTAGATTTATTTAGCATTGACATGTTAGTTGAATGGATTTCATTGATCCAGCCAGCAACTCTTTGTAAAATAAATAATGCTCACTAAAGATTTTAATTAAAAATTTAAAAAAGTGCCCCAGTCACTTGGGTCTCAAGCTCTGTGTCAAGTTTCTATGAGTTGTAGAGTGAGAAGCTTCAGTAAAAGCACAAGGGTGTCTAACAGAGCAGATGAGGAAAGGCAGAGGCTGGGAGCCCATTCTGTTGCTACTTGCAAGGTTTCTATACTAAAACAATCCCTTAACCCAGTGATTTTCAACCACTGTGCCTCAAGACTTAAAGCCTGCAATGCCTGATTATTGGTACTGACCTCTTTTTCCTTAGATTGTCAAGTTAAAAAATGACAGCAGCCAACACAATAGCCATCCCATGTGAATGAATCAAAATTATACCTTTTTTTTCTTTGTCAGATCAGCAAAAAATCGAATAGATTTTTCAGTGTGCCGTAGAATTTTAGTAATTAGTTTATGTGTGCCCTGAGATGAAAAAGGTTGAAAATCGCTGCTTTATTATAAAATCTTTTAGAGATGCATTTTGTTATTTTTGATGGGAATACCTACATTGTTATTTTAAGCATTTCAAGTAAGTCTGTGAAGCTGCTTGTAAAATTGTGAAGCATGTGGAACACACACACACACACACATGCAATGGTTTTCTCAATCGTAGGACTGAAATTCAGAGGATTATTTAAGCAATGTTGTTTGTATTATGCATAACATGTAATTAACAGCATTCACTTTATTATATACATTCAATTATAATCACACAGACCTGGGGAAAAAATCTTTCCTTACAACTTTTGAAATTGTTATATGGTATATACCCACATTCAAGGCATGTCTTACTGAACAAACAATAAAATCAAACAAAAAAACCCTTATATATATTTTTCAAAATTTCTTTATTGATTAAGGTGTTACATATGTGTCCTTATTCCCCCGCTACCCCCACAACCCCCTGATTCATGCCCTCACCCCCGTTTTCTGTGTCCACTGGTTAGGCTTATATGCATGCACAGAAGTCCTTTGGTTGACCTCTCCCCCTTACCCCCACCCTACCCTACCTTATATAATTTTTGCTAATAAAAGTAATATGTACTTTTTTATTTCTTTTATCACATTCTTAGTTAAGTTTCTGCCTCCTTATTGGCTACTTTACTTTGGAATTGCATAGAATAAAACTAAGGTCATAGAGTTCTGTATCCATAGCAACTTGCCTTTCTGTTTCAATACTTTTCAGGTATTTATTTTCATTCATATAGTCTCTTAGGATTTGCTGATTTGGTTTCTCTGTAAATAGCCTGAGAATAAGTCTAATATTCTCAGTACCCTAGGACAAGGCAGAGGGAGGAGACCAGAAACCTAGGAGGCTAGGCATTAAAAAGACCTTTAAAATTATTAGGAGGGTCAGAAATTCAATCCGTCAGTTTTAGGATAATGAAGTCAGATCAAGAGGTCGGGAAAAGGACTTTGTGAGTCCAAGTAGTTAAAACAAAAGATATAAAGGATGTAATTACATAAAGTCAAGTTAGTAACCTTAATTTTGGAACATGCATAGAGTCAGGAATCCAAACCCCAGATTATGAAGCAAACAGGTATCAGAGATTGAGGGTAACAAAAAGATTTAGTGAGGCAGGTGACCCACGTTCATGGCCCTGCGCCTATCTTGGAGGCCAGATCTCGTGTGGCAAGAACCTGTTGGAGGTGCCCTGCTTAGCAGGGAATGGTCCAGACAGTGGCTGGGCGAGTGCACGCTTGTGCTTGAGGTGAAATGGAAGAGAGGATGAAAGGAGTTCTGAACCTTTTAGGTTAATAAAAAGGGAAATCATCTCGTAAACCATCTGTCTCATGAACTGTCAGGTAACTTTGTTCAGCACACAAAGTAAATGCATCAGGCGACTAGCTGGCTCCCGGTAGTTTAACAGGCATTGGCAACTTGGTGAAAACTGACCAGTGGAAGTTAGAGGCAGGTACATGGACAGAGCCTTTTACTTGCAGAATGGTTTAGAAGGGCTCTGCATTACATTGTGTCCACTATTTTTGTTAACCAAATTGTCAATCTTCAAATATATTTGATCTTTATTAGTGTTTAGTGGGAAAAATCGATTTGTGTTTTTATCAAAAATGTTAAGCTAATTGAAACACATTAAATCTTTTTGTTCATCTCTAAATTTATTTATAGCATTTTTCTCTGGATTTTGGTATCCATGATCTTCATACAGGTGGCTTTTTTTACTTTAGTTTGTTTTAAAAAGTTTTATAATTAGGACCCGTGTGCCTGTAGCTAAATGTTTGATTATCCAAGATGCATAACTTAGATTTCATAACTGTCTAGTTTCACCAGAATATAATGTTGAAAAGAATTTGACATTATATTTAATAAAATGAATCCTAAAAGTACTTGTCTAAATTTATCTATAAATTAATTTTCAGCCTCTGTTTCTGTAGGATAGCATTGTTGTGAATCAGGTTTTTAATGTCTGTGCCAGTTATTCTAGAACTATCTATGCCTTTTGAATATACACTTGAATATATCCTGTTTTATGTTCATACAGAGCCTCAGCTAAAAAGACCTTCATGAAAAGGTTCATATAATTGAAAGTAATTTTAATATGAAAAGATTAAATTATTAAAAATGGACAATTATATACTTTATATTTATAAGCAGAGGTAAATAGCATCACCATGGATTTAGTTAGTGCATTTTTTTCTTGTTATTTGCCCACAAAATATCCCTTTATATTAGGTGAATTCATTTTATGACTAGAGAAGTAAAAGCTGCAAGTAACAGATCATGTACAAAAATACCAATTATTATAATAAGTTATTGTTGCACATTCTCATGGGGCTGCTGGGTTGGTGCCACAGTCTTCCAGGCTGTTTTCACAAGTAGGGTGGATTGGGAATGAGGTGACTCCCTCTCTCGGCTGACTCTCTACCCTAAACATAATACAGGGTTTTCTGACCCCCAGAATAACTTGGAGAGGCCCACCTGGACAGTGAAGCTGTCCTTTCAGGTCAGGTGTCTGGAGATGTTCATACCAATGCCTACTGGCTTTAGAGTGAGTTTCCTTTAGTCTGGGTACTTGAGCTTTTTCCAGAATTCCTAGAAGTAGATCCACCAAGAATTACACTACTTTATGCACTTAGTGAAAGGTTTAGTAAACTAGATATTCTCACTTGAAATCTGGTGCTTTTAAAAAAAAAGGTTGAAATAATAACAACATTTCAGGTTTATTTCTTTAGATAAGACTGACTTATCGTATGTTTTTAATGCACACTTAAATTACAAATGTGATTCTGGTATTTACTTGGCACTGACTTAACACAGATCATGTGACCCTTTTGTATTCGATTCTGTATTATATTTAAAGAATTAATTGCATGAAGTGCTGTTAGAAGTAATGATAAGAGAGGACACACCATGTCCATCCTGACGCAAGCCATCACTGAGCCAGCTTCATCTTCCATTGGCCCACTGTTAAAGTGTCAGCCACGTGTGCTTGAGAGTGTTCTGGATTTTCCCATATTTAATTAAGCAGCCAAAACTTCTGAATACTTTGCTTCATAAAGGCATCTGGTTGTTAGCACAGTACTTGGTGTTTTCTGAATGGTGCCAATATAACATGTGGACTGTTGTGACCCTAGTGTGTACAGAATGTTTGCAGAGAATGGCTAATAAGAACTGGTGGAAAACCTAGGTCAAACTTTTGCTTTTTTTTTTTTTTTTTGGAAACGGGAAGCATAGTAAATGGAAAAAGTGTTGAAAATCTTCTTTCCAATTACTTGAATGTCATTCTTTACAGAAGGTTTCTAGTGAAGAAGAATTCAGCCTGAATTTTATTCTTCTTCCAAGGCCAAATAGGTTACCTGTCACTCCTGGAAACACTCTGTCAAGAAAATATCTTTAAGTGTTCCTAGATGCTGCAAATAGCATCCTCCCAACGTGTAGGCTCCTATTCATTAGCCCCGATGTTGCACCATAGCGAACTGTGGATAATATGTCTGTGTTGGCTTTTTAATATTTATATTTGGTAATCTCAAGATGGAATTTATAAAGTACTATTTGGAAGCTAGTCTCTTTTAGTGTCATTATTCTCAAGTGGAATATTTCCACTTTTCCATCCATTTGAGTCTAGAAAATTTATATATATTTATATTTTGTGCTTCTGTTAATTAGTTTCATTTCTAAAATAAATGCTTATACATAGTTCTTTTAAGTGTAGTTGACATTTATTTTCCAATTTCCAAAATAGGTCACTGTGCTATGAATCGTTTTTGCCTTTTAATTGGAACCTAATCTAAATACAAAATGCTATGGGATTTTACTCACTTTCCTCAAGAACTACTTTCAATTACATGATTTGGGTTGTTCTAGAATAACACTAGAAATTTCAACATCAGTTATGAATTTTTAGCAGTATTGTCATTACTCACAAAAAACACATGCAGCCCTAATGTTTGCCAGTTCATGTGACTTATTACATGTTCTGCATCTTTTCTTCTCTAGATAGGCATACAAATTAATGAGTGTTTTTCTTCTGTACTTTTACCCTGTTTCTTTTTTAATACTCAACCCAGAGTACTCCCTTTTTTTGCAGGTAAAACTATTTTTTCTTTCTTGATCTAAGTCCTTTATAGTATGTTCCAAAGTTGAGCATTCATTGTTCTAAAACTTTAAACCAAATTAAAGTTTTTCTGGCCTTACCTATATGTTAAGCCATGTCCTCTCTTTCATCATTCAATTTAGTAGTGTCATTGTGATCAGCGATATTACATTTTAATTTTGTGTGTAGAATTCCTTCCAGAGTTAAGTGAACCTTTTGGGATTTTGGGGAAATGTAAGTCCTTTTCTCATCTTTACATGTGGAGGAGCTATTTTTTATGCCACAAGGGGAGCTAAGACTGTTTTAATTCCTGAGTCTAATAACTGTAAACAAGAGTCTGAAAACACAAATGTACTTTAAATATACCAAACAAGCATATTGGACCTCAGAGGAAATTCTGAACTGCTACAAGGTAAATCTGCTGGCTCTTGGTTCTGAATATCTGTTCCCTGGCTGGTGTGGCTCAGCGGTTGACCACTGACCCAGGAACCAAGAGGATGCAGGTTTGGTTCCTAGTCAGGGCACAGGCCCAGGCTGTGGGCTTGATCCCCAGTAGCGGGTATGCAGGAGGCAGCCGATCAGTGTTTCTCCCTCACATCGATGTTTCTCTCTGTCCCTCTCCCTGCCTCTCTCTCTCTTAAAAAAAAAAAAATCAATAAAAAGACAACATATAAATACCTCTCAGTCACTTAAGGGGTTTTAAAAAATACTTTCTATTGGCTAGACCATGGGAATTAGGAGTCAAGAAAGTTCTGTTTGCAGCTTAGATGCAGCAAGTTAAAAATAGAACGTGCTGCCCTAAGACTCTGAAGACCTGGTTTCCTCCTGGACTTTTATGGGACTTGACTTGCATCCCTTATGAGTCTCTTCTATTTGCATCAACTGCCCGTCTTCCCCGTGGCATACGAGTACACACTTTAAAAGGTTTAGCCCTATAAAATACCATAAAGATATAAATTTTTATTTTAAAATGCAGCAAATTATTATCCCATATAAAATGATAGTACTTGGCTTAATTTGAAATCATTAATTGGTAAAATATGTTAAAAGGTATATAGTATGTTGTAGGATATAATTATACAGTAAAAGTACTTTTTATTTGAACTAGTAGATGAATTTCAGTTTTTAATTTATAATAAATGTAAGATCTATCTAAGATACAGTTTTGTGCATGACATAATTTAATCTATAAATTAAATTGATATATTAAACCTTTTCAAAATATTATTTTTTATTTCTCCAACAGTATTTCCCTAATATAGTCTACAATTAGTTTTTTAATATATATTCTGTCCTTCCTAGAAGTCTGAATATCTACTTTCACATCAATTCTATTTATTTAATAAAATATCAAAAATTTTCATTTCATTCAAGGTTTTCCTTTCATTAAAAAATAAAATGAGACATTTTATTTCAGTGGAGTGAAAGTTCTAGAAGAATAAGAGTCTAAATTTTGCTTCAAAAATAACTTTGACATAAAGAGTGATCAACAACCAAATATAACAAAGAATATCTTTTATCTTTATTTTAATTTTTAACTTAGTATTTAAGGCTAAACATATATAATAATATAAACTAATAGCAAATGTACCATATACCTAATTAGATTGGTATATATCAAAACTAACAAAAATCGATAACTTCAAACTTAATTATCAGGGATTTTCTCCCTCAAAACTATTTAAAAACCAGCCATAGGTTGGTTTGCCCTTTTCCGTCATAAGCTGACTGCTGCCAACACTCCCCTCCCAATACTTTCCCTTTGCAAAGGTCTCAGGGAAGTTTTGGGGAACGACAACTGAGGACAAATTTTGGATGTTTAAATAAACAATTAAAATAGAAAATATAACATATAGCAGTAAATAAAGCTAAGTTATATAATATCTCTTATTTAGAATTTAAAACAAACAAAAAAGAAGTAAGGAGAATATAAATATATATGTTTCATAAAAGCAAATAGCAGATAGCAAGGGTTATTTTTCTCCAAAATTACTTATAGGTTATTTATCTGGTCACCACAGATTAATTCCAATCACTTAAATCTTATACATTTATATTACTTCAAAATGATTATTGGGGTTTATAATAATGACCTTAAATTGTTTTATGATCTTGGAATATTTTCAAATCTTCAAAGAAAGATTAAAGCATTATACATGGATATGCAGCCACTTGCCCTTCTCAGTTCATCCATTTCTTGCTATACATGATACTTACAATGAGTTAATCTCACTCATATACAAACTGTGTGGACAAATGCCCTGTATGAGGCAAAATGACAGGACCAAGTGACTAAAAGGTGAAATAAATACATAGGGAGGTCCCTTTACTGCAGGGGTGAGTATAGAAATACTCTGACCTTTTCTACATGATGTAACCAGCCAAGAAATCAGGTGATCATTTCTTCAAACCTTTTCTGTCTATGAGGTTTTCATTCCTATGGTGTTTAAGTATCACTTCCTTGAAATGATAAAGATGAAGACAGTGTTACCCTAGCAGCTGGTTTGGCTCAGTGGATAGAGTGTTGGCCTGTGTACCAAAGGGTCCCAAGTTCGATTCAGGTCAAGGGCACATGCCTTGGTTGCAGGCTCCTCCCCAGCCTGGACCCTGGTCAGGGCTTGTGTAGGAAGCAGCCAGTCTGTGTGTTTCTCTCACATAAATGTTTCTCTCTGTCTTCCCCTCTCTTTTCTACTCTCCCTAAAAATTAGTGGAGGAATATCCTCAGGTGAGGATTAACAAAACAAAACAACATCAAACAAACAACGAAACAAAAAAGACAGTGTTTTACTGCCCTTCACTAAACCTGGCAGAGATTAGCAGACATACCTCAACCCTTGCGCTCTGCACTTACCCGTAATTCATTTATAAGAAACAGGTGTGTTTGAATTCAGTGCCATCTTGCTCTTAAAGCCTATGTGAAGCAGTGATAATATCTGACCAGAGACTCTCCACTTCCATAGTCTTTCTAATTCTATCCTATGTGACCAACCCAGGACATGGAAGGAAGGCAGGAGGGGTGTCAAGGCTCCTGCTCTTAGGTTCCTTACCCTTCCACTGTGGAAGGAAATTTCCAGTGAGGAGGAGGGCAGGAGCTTGGACTGCTTCTCTTGAAATGTAATCCCAAACAATTTCCTCCCTGAGGATTCTTCCTCTTACTAAACCTCATGGATACATGAGGACACAACTCTTCAGAAATGGACACGGAAGCTTCATTAACAGACATGGGCCATTTCTCTCCTTAAGTGATTTGATGAGGCAATAGATGGGAAAGTGGATAGATACACAGATGGACAGAAAACCAATGACTGACAAAGCTGACTAGAGATATGAACTACCTACCCAAGGCACAAAAGTCTTGAAAGACCTGGGACCTGTGTCAAAGCAAGAATTCCCTTGGAGCCCTAGCTGGTTTGGCTCAATGTATAGAACGTTGGCCTGTGGACTGAAGGGTCCCAGGTTCGATTCCAGCCAAGGGCACATGCCTGGGTTATGGGCTCGATCCTCAGTGGGGGGCATGTAGGAGGCAGCTGATCAATGATTCTCTCTCATCATTGATGTTTCTATCTCCTCCTCTCCCTCTCTAAAATCAATAAAAAATATATTAAAAAAAAAAAAAGAATTCCCTTGGAGGTACTCACCATTCTGTGAACACCTGCCTCAGACCTGCCTGAATTCAACACTTCTGACCCTTCCTTTTTACCATTTTGGTTTTTTAATATTCATAGTCTCTAATCCTACACTGCCCAGGCCATGGTGTTCAATACACACCAGTTGTCCTTCTTCAGAACAGAGCTGATTTGTGTTTAAGTATTATATTTAACTTGTTAGTAACATATTAATCATCACTATTTCTCATAGTTTTTTTCTTTGGGAGACAAAAGCAGTATATTGTTACAAGGTGAGACTCTCTTTTATGCTAGAGTTCCAATGGGGGGTACAATAAGTGGAAATTCTATTGCATGTGATATTATCTATAAATTAGTCAAATATATTCTAGAACTATTAATTTGTTCCAAAAAATATATTATTTTAAATTAACTTTTTTACATGATCATCAAAAGTAAAGAAGAATAATGAAGCAATGTGGTATTCAAAGACATAATTCAAAGTGAAGGTCCCGTATGAAATATCCACAACAAAAGGGAAAAGTTATCATAAGATGGTTGTATTTTCATAATAAATAGAAAAACTATGTTAAAATACTTGTTGTTTTAAAATTTAAGTGATTATTCCTGCCACATGCTCATAAAATCTTTGCATCATCTTTTAAATTTTTTATGTTGTGTCTGATACAAGTAATGTATGTTAAATAATATTTAAGCACTAAGGCATACAAACAAAATGAACATCATGAAATGACCACCCAAGTGAAGAATTAGAACATTGTTAAAACCATTGCCTCTGCCTATAGGTCCTTCCTTTCCCATACTGCTGGTGTCCCTGTCCCAGAGGCAACTATTTTCCTTAATCTAGTGGCATCATTGGCTCACTATCCCCACATATGCAGAGATACATCCTAGTTCCCTTCTATTCCCTATTTTGCTAGGAGTTTTGGTCTTGGAATTTTATCAAATGATTTTCTGTATGTTGAGATAATCATAAGGCTTTTTTTCTTTTAATACTTTAATGGAGCAAATCATATTATAGGTTATTTTCTAGCATTACACCAATATTATGTCTGTTCCAATTCTTTCATGATGTATTATCACTGGGTTCAATTTGCTAATAATTGTTGAGGTTGACCAAAGATTTTTCTTTTTTGAAGATGTTTTTTAATTGATGTTATGCTGGCCTCATAAATTGAGTTGCTGAATAATCCTTTTTCTATTCTCTGAAAGAATTAGTATCAGAGTGAGTTATTAGTTTCTTAAATACTTGGTGGAACTGGCCAATAAAACCATCTGGCCTTGATATTTCACTTCTGGAAATATTTTTGACTACTATTTAAATGTTTCTAATGGTTATAGGATGACTCATATTTTCCAATTTTTTCTAGTCAGTTTTGGTAGATTTTTATAGCTTAGAGATTTTTCTTTTCATTTAAATTCAGTATTTATTGGCATTTATAGATTTCAATAAATGCTAAGCTGCCCTTATATTCTTTGCAACTTGATGATTATATATTTTTATACTTTATTGGATTGGTTTGCTAATTTATGTCTGTGTCATGAGTGAGTTGACCTATAATTTTTATTTCCTTTTGTATTTGTCATCCTCCAGTTTCAATATTATAACTTCTGAAATAGTCTGAGAGTCTATTTATCTTTCCCCATTCTTTGGAAAAGTTTGTAAAAGACTAGAATTATCTGACTCTTGGGAGATCTTTATTAGAACTCAACTGTAAAATTATTTGAGTTTAATGTTTAATTTGTGGGAATATTTTAAACTATTTTTTCAATTCAGTTTGTTAGGTTGTTCTTCTTTTGACATTTTATATTTTCATAGGGATCTATTTCACTTAGGTTCTTCAATTATTGGCATAATATTTCTATGGTACTATCGTATTATCTTTTTAAGCTATGATGGATCCATCGTATGCCCTTTTCAAAATTTAATATTAAAATTTTGTTTTAATTTATTTTACTTTGTCATTATATTACTTTTCTAGATAATACTGCCATAAGTTTATTTTTATCCCTAATATTAATTTGTGCTTTCTCTCTTGTTTTTGACAGTCTTACCAGAAATTGTTCTATATTACCAATGTCTCAAAAATTAGACTTTTGAAAACACATACAAGTTAGGGCTACATATTTCCTTTGGTTGGCTCCATCCTTCAGGATTTGATAAGTTATATTGTCTGCTTGATAATTATTCTGCTCACTATTACTGTGGATTTTTGCTTCTCCTTAGTCCTGGAAAATTCTCAGTTGCTATAGTTTTATATCTTCTCTCTGTCTTCTCTCCTTCTGGAACTCTAGACATTTAATAGATCTTCTTATTTTACCTTTCATAACTTTCAACATCTCATAGTTTTTGTCTTCTGATATTACTGTGCTGCATTATGGGTGGTTTATAAAAACCTCTCTTCTGTTTCACCACTTCTTGCTTTTGTAATGTTGAAACTTAACTCGTTTATTCTACCTTTTATACAAAAATTTCTTAGCTGGAATTTGTGTTCCGTTCTTTCTCAAATCTGGTCATTTTTGTTTAATCTCTCCTGATTTATTTATGTATGATTTCATCCTTTGTTTCTTTAAATATTTAATACATGTTTATTTTCTATGCTTTTTCTGATAATTCCGATATCTGAAGTGCTGGACAGGGGAATCTGTTTGTGTTGACTCGTATCAGTGGTGGTTTTCTTCTGGGTTAGTAATTTTTTAATATGATCTCATTTTTGGTTTATCTTAATTTATGGGAAACTTGGAGACATTCAACTGTAGGAGTTTTTTTGGGAAGGGCATTTGTTTTAGCTTCAGGTGGGCATTGATAACACTACCGATCTGGAACCACTTTAGCCTATTACGGGCTCTCTGACTTAATCCGTGGCATCGTGTTCAGCCCCATATTCCTTCCTCCTGAAGGTGCAATGCAAATAAGGGCATTTGCCCTCAGATACCTTGCCTTCTGACTGTGCTCACTGCTCTTCTTGTTTTTGGCACGTGTAGTTGTACATGTGTGTGATTTTTGTTTTGTTTTTCCCTTTGGATATTTCTCTTTCTATGAGCAGAGAAAGAGGAAAAGTATATTTATATGGAATCTAGTTATTTCATATCATGAGGGCCTCTCAATATCTGGCCTGCCAAACTGCTTGACTTTTATGACTTTCCTATTCATAGCCTCTGCCCATTTTTTCATTTTCACAACAAGGTTATTGCTGACATGGAGGCCCAAGTTCACAAGCTGAGAGAAGAGCTGATTAGTGTGAACACACAGCGGAAGCAGCAACTGGTAGAGCTCGGTCTTCTCCGTGAAGAGGAGAAGCAGAGGGCTGCCAGGGACCATGAGGCTACTGTCAGCAAACTGAAGGCTGAATCAGAGAAGATGAAAATAGAGCTGAGAAAGACTCATGCAGCTGAGACGGAGATGACGCTGGAAAAGGTAAGCTATCTACCTCAACCTTTTATAGACAAGTGCAACCCATGGCTGCCACCCTCACATTTCATCTCTGCAAGGTGGGGGCGGAGTTACTCTTCACATTGTTCAAATGAGCAATTTAAGTCTCTTTTTGTATGTCTAAGCACCACTAAAATAATATAGAGAGTTTCCTAACCTTTTTGTTGACTTTCTTTGAAGTAATTGCATAGAATATCCCATTCTGTATCAATTAAATACACACTGTGATAAAACAATGTTATAATATTGTCAAATATTATACTGGTTAGGAAACCTGGGGCTGTAGCCATGAATTTCTTGAGACTAAGTATCAAATATTTTCTAGATTATCTAATAATTATTTCTAAATGTTACAGTTTTTAGAAGTATAACATATATGATGGCATATTTCCCCAGATTGATATTTTAGATTGGGAAAGCTTTAAAATTATATATTTTTGAAATAAATGTCAATATAACATTGACATATTTGGGTTGACTTATCGTCTAGGAACAGTCTCAAATATTCTTTCTTTTGATGTTTTGGAAAAGTGTAAATCTTTTCATTGGGTAGCAAATGTGAATTGTTCTAAGCATAACAAATGTAAATCGTCCCTTGGGTTTCTTAAGACCAATCTATACCTTGGGATGAAGAACTTGAAAAGTATAGTTGAAGAATCTTCTAATTCTGTTTAATTTTCCTCTCTTCTTTGTCTTTAAATAATTTTAAACCTTCATAGCGTATACAACACCATGGGAGGCACTACTCCATTGATGTTACATGGAGTGAGAACCCAAAGGGCTTACTTTGTAGTAGCTAATTTTATATGAGAATCAGATTTCAGCCAGCCTTGCCCTTGGCAGCATAGCTCTGAGCCAAGAAATATATAGGAAAATGTCTCTAAAGAGGTGGGAGGGAGCCTGGCTTCTTGGAGGAACAGCAAGGAGGCCAATATGGCTGGAAATGATGATGGAGGAGGAGGACGAAGTGGAGGTGGAGAAGGATGGAGGAGGAGATGAGGTTAAGGAAAAAAACCTCAGAGGTGTACAAGGTCCTGTAGGTGTGTCTCAGCCTTTGAAAGGCCTTTGCTTTGACTCTCCTTGAGTAGAGGAGGCTTGACAGGTTTTGAGCAGGGGTGTGACATTTGATTCACCTTTGAAAGGATCTCTCTGCCTGCTAATGCTGAGAATAGACTGAATTGAGGGCAAAGAAGGAAGTAGGGAGAGTAGTTTAAAAGCTATTGCAAGAATTTAGACGAGATGATAGAGGCTTGGGCCGCAGGCAGTAGCAGTGAAGGTGGTAAAAACTGATCAGATTTGGTACATCTGAAGGTACATCTGGCCAGATTGCTTGTTGGTTCAGATGTAGGGAAAGGGAGGTGGAAACAGAGGGGGAGAGAGAGGAGTTAAGAATGTTTCCAAGGTGACAGGCTAGAGCCAGTGGACACAGGAGTGACCCTTCACTGACGGGAGGAAGACTGCAAGAACGACAGGTTGGGCCATTTGGAATGTGTTCCTGTTGAGATGCCTTTCATATATCCGAGTGAGGATGTTAGTGAAATTCCATCAAAGCAGTACAAAATGATAGTATTTTGATGCTAAAATATACAGTTTCAGGAAGTAGGGATATTTCCTTATATGGAATAGCTTTAGTCCTCTGACAATAGCAAATAAAAGAAGAACTAATGGAGAGTGCAAGTGATGTTGCAGGGACCTTTATGGTAATTCTTACACCTCTCCTTGACTTCAATCTTATCTGCCATCAGTTCAAAATAATTCTAAGTAAATGTTCTTGAATGGCACAGATACCAGTGCAGCTCAATTTAAGAAATTTAGACATACCAAAGCCAAACTCATAAAACATACAATTTAGCCCTGCTGGTTGAGCATCAGCATATGTACCAGGAGATCATAGCTTGATTCCCAGTCAAAGCACATGCCCTGGTTTCGGGCTTGATCCCCAGTGTAGGGCATGCAGGAGGCAGCCAATCAATTATTCTCTATCATCATTGAGGTGTCTCTCTCCTTCCTCCCTCCTCTCTGAAATCAATAAAAATATATTTCTTAAAAAAACATACAATTTAAGGACACATATGTAATACCTTAATCAATAAAGAAATTAAAAATAAATAAATAAAATTTAAAAAAATACAATTTAGGCCTTGATTTTTCTGTATTGTATATTCATATTTTAAATGTTTTTTTTAATCAATAAAGTTTTTCAAGTATAGGTTTATATGTATTACTAATTGATAACAAAAGCATAGTATTAGAAACCCTGGGTAATTCAATTGGGCAAATATTTCTGGAAGATTTTCTATATCCCAGAAAGGCATTATCCCAAGCACTGTGGGGACACACAGAAAAAAGGAAAAAGTGGCACTGTCTTCAAGTAGATTCTAAAAGCATCGACTGCAAGACACACACACACACAATTGCAATGCAAAGTAGAGTATGGATTGGGGGAGAATTCTTTTCTGTCAGGGCAATTAGGGAAGATTAACTGGAAGAGATGTCACTTGAACTAAACATAAGTAGATATGCAAGATGGCATTCTAAGCCAAAGGAACAACAATAGGAGCAAACAGAACTGTGCACATGTCATAGAGCTTAGTCAAGCAGAGTGGTTGTGATCAGGCTAAGAGACAACTAGGAATCATTGCAAGTCTCCAAAGCTGTGATAAGCCTGTGGCTTCACTGTGGAAACAGTGTGAAGCTACTGAAGATTTTGAGGAAATGAAGTGTCAATAGCCACGTGATTATTAGGAAAATCAGTCAGTGTTGGCAAGCTGCCACAGCAGGGAAGTAGTTGGTGGGGACCAGATTAATTCAGGCTAGAGGTCCCTGAGGACACATTAGAGATGTACGAAGGTAGTGAACATACAGCAGTGAGGGTGAGGAGACATGCTGAGAAGCGTCTCAGAGATGGCATTGATTAGAATGGTTAAGTATAAATCAACCCTTAATCAACTGGGAATGTAGGAGAACTTTCTGGTTTCAGGAAGAAAAGATGAGTTCAGTTATGGACCCGTTGAGCTGGAAGTGTTGTCTCTACACCTAGCTGTGAGGTTCATTTGCTATTGAAGGAACATTTGTGGGGAATCATAGGAGAAGGCAGGACCAGAAAACCCTTTCTGTAGGAGTCACCTACAAAGAGGGCCTGTTCAGGAGGGGAAATAGAAAACAGTGGTGAAGAAAGAGCTTCAATTTAGAGTCTGGGAGGAAATAGTCAAGGAAGGGTCATCAAGGTAAGAGGGATATGAGAAGAATGTGTTTTCATGGAAATAAAGGAAGAGAATATTTAGAAAGGAGAATTGTCAAGAATGTGACAGAAGATCAGGAGGGATAGGGTGGAGGAAAGGTCACAGGATTTGAAACGGAGAAGTCATTGATGATCTTGGACAAAGCACTGAAAATGATAGTGTGGACAGAAACATGGTCACAAAAGATAAGTGAGAGAGTAGGGAGGAAGTGGGGATTCATGAATACTCTATTGTTTTCTTGGAAAATCTGATGTTAAAAGGGAGGTGGAGTCTCAGAGCAGCAGGAGTGAAGGAGAATATCATTTTAGGCTGAAAATGTCTTGAAATATAGGAGAAAGAACTGATGGAGAGGAAGAGCTTAATGATGCAAAAAACCGTGGATAATTGGTCTGAGATGAGGGTGTGAATGAAATTACCAGCTCAGGTTGACCCTCTCCCCTTGACTACAAGGATCCAGCCACAGAAGACAGTGGTTTGTTTCTGGACCCACCTTGCTCTCTCCTGCCTCCAGGTCTTTGCACCTGCCACCCCTCTGCCTAAATGTTCTTCTCCATGATTTTCCATGGCCACCCACCCTCCTCATCAGTCTTCACTTCTCAGAGTGTCCTTCCCTGACTTCTGTATCTCAAGTCTTGCCTACTTCTACCATCTTACCTTTCCCCATTGTCTTCGAGGCTCATCTCACTATCTGAAGTAATCTTTTAATTTTTTCACATACTTATTTTCTATTTATCCCATTGGAATGTAAGTTGCATTAGCAGGACCTTGTCTGTTTCTTTCATTTCTGACCTGCTAGTGTCTAGAAAGCTTGGTACATGGTAGCCTGGTAGTGTAAGCCTGCGAGGACGGAGTGCTCTTGAGTTGAACAGGGAACAGAAGTCATACAAGAAGCCCAGGTCCTCTGCCAGTGGTGATTTAGCCCTAAAAGAGATGTTCCGTAGCTCTGAGGTAAGAGAAACATGAAATAACTCCCCAAGGTAGACATTCTTGAAATAGGGAATCCCAGAGAATAAATGATTGACATTTGCATCACTAACGCTGCTTTTCTAGTCTTTTCAAATCTTTTCCAACCAAATCAAAACAAGATCCATAAAATATGAACCTTCCATATTTTAGAAAACATGGAAGAGAAGACTGTAAAAGTCTTTTGTTACTACCATCTCCCAGAGAAAATGGGTAGTAATTATTTGACCCGAATGTAAAATAGCTGTGTTAACCAAGATCATAATAACTAAACTGTTGTATCTTTTACTTTTATAAAAGTTATGCTAAGAATATTCCATTGTCATTTGAAATTCCTTGAAAATATAGTTTTCATTGTTTCATGACATTCCATTTTATTAATGTAGCATAATTGATTGAGGTATTCCTTTACTTTTAAGAGTGAAGTTGAACATTTATAACAGATTTGTTATTCACATTTCATTTTCTGAAGTTGCCAGTTCCCATTCTTGGTCAGTTTCTCTTCTGTTGGTGTCCTAATGTTTTCCTCATCACCTTTCTATAAACTCATTTTACATTTAGAATAAAAGTCTTACCTTTGTGGCAAATATTTTTTGGTATTTGCCTTTTAATTTTATCATTTTATTTTATGATACACACAAAAATTAGTTTGCGTTTAGTGTAATCCTTTGTGAGTTCTTTATTGTAAGTAGTAGTGTTGACCCTCACAATTTGATATTTAAGAACATGAATATATGAAACATTTTCTATCCTGTGCTTTACTAAGTAAAAAGCATTTATGAAACGGACAGAGCACTGACTGGCGTGGGTTCCCAGTCTGTAGTTTGAATGGTATCGAAGAGCTGTACTGGGGCTCTGCCAGCCTAAAGTCATTGGAAGGCTTTGAGCAACCACTCAGCATCTTTCTCAAATGTAAGGAAAGCCCCGCCTGGCATAATTATCCACAGCAAAGGTCATGCAAAGTGCTTAACCCTTTGAAATTTATAATTAAAGGATTAATATGAAGACATTGTCATTTTGGCTTATAATGGATTTTTAATCTCAATTCTGTTCTTTTTACTTTGATCTTTTCCCTTTGCTAAAAATATAAAATTTTGTATCCTTAACATTTTAAATTAAATGTTGTCCTCAAAGAGTTTAGATTTATAAAAAATGATTGACAAACAACATCCAGTATAGTTTTACAATATTCCGCACAAAACTTCAAATGTCCTTTTCCTCTGGGTGTATACGCCACAGCTTGATATAATGGACTATAATGATACCTCTAAACATAAAAATAAATTAATTGACAATAGTAAAAACATGCACAAATGACAACTTGGAAAAGTTTGGGTGTGCACCAAGTTTTATACCAAGGAGTGGTATGATCTGACTTAAGCTGAGAAGATCATTCTAGTTGTGTAAGAACAATGGAGGAAGCCCAGGAAGGGCTTTGCAGGGATCCCAGTGAGAGATGCCGGTGGCGTTGACCAGAATGGCACCAGTGGAGGTGGTCAGGTTCTGGATATATTTCAAAGTTGGAGTCAACTTGGCTTTCGGATGGGTTTTGACATCCGAAAAAGTAAGCCACAGAGAAGCTCAGACACAGGGGGATATGAAAATCCGCTACTTCATTTCTCTGTGGGATGGGATTAAATGTGCCTTTTCACTTTTCAATCTCTTCTAAATGTTCTATATTTTAACCACTTTGTAAACTAAACAGGAATGTACAAAAGTCACTGTTTAGTTATATTGTTGTCCTGGCCCTGAGCCCTAGAGCATCTTCAACCTGTCTCTCCTTTTCTGCCCCTGGAAGATGCAGAGAAAAGGATGTGCACTGGCTGACATCAGAAACTGATTAGCGTGATTGTGATGTCGTTTGCCCCTGCTCAACCCTGCTTGAGGTTGGGAGAGGCCTCAAATACCCTACCCCCTGGCCCTAGGCACTTTTCTATCAGGGCAGGGAGGCTGAGCCTTCCCCAGCATCCCAGAGAAGCAGGTCTTGCTGGCTGCAGCCAGCTCAGGGGCTCTCATCCTTGCTTCTGCCACCTTAATGGGGGCCAGCGGGCATGTGGACCCCGCTGACTTTAGACTACTCCTCTCACATGGAATGCCAAACCCCAGGTCTGATGAGAACAAGAGGAGAAAATAGTAATGACCTCGAAACACGGCAGGCTGGTAGTCTGAGGCCCCTGAGGGACACAGGACCATCTGGCCTCAGAGAGAAGGTAAGACTGAGACCCCTCTGTGCTCCTGAGACAGGAATCTTTCTAAAAATCTAGTCTCATTGCTGGGCTGGAGTCAGCACTGGCAATGTGAAAACGGCCTCTACCCTCAAAAGATTTATGTTGATGGTCAGGGATAATGGAACAAACGAAACTGATGGCATTGAGCTGAAATTAGAGTCACTGTCTCCATCTGGACCTCATGCCCTGAGAAACACCCAGGACGGTGTCTGGAAGTATGTGGGGAGGGGTAAAATCAGGCACAGCTTTCTGGACAAGGTAGATTGAAAGCTAATGGCATTGCCGTCCCTTGCTTAGAAACTTACAAAGTGCTATTGCTGACAACAAAGTGAGGATGCCCAGCTCTCTAGCTTTCTGGCCAAGCATTTTGCACAATCCCATTTCTCCTCTTCTGCCTTTCCTTTTTTCTCCTTACTTATTTTAATTACATTAATATTTTAGTTTATAGTTTCATGGCATTAAGTACATTTAAATTGTTGTGCAACCATCACCACCATCCATCTCCAGAACTTCTTTCATCTTGCAAAACCTAAGCTGTACCCATTAACACTAACTCCCTATTTCCTCCTCCTCCCAGCCCCTGGCAACCACCATTCTCCTTTCTATCACTATGTATTTGACTACTCCAGGTACCTCATATGAGTGGACTCAAACAAGTCTGTCTTTCTGTGACTGTATTATTCCACTTAGCATAACGTCTTCAAGGTTCATCCATATTGTAGCACATGTTAGCATTTCCTTTTTAAAAAGGCTGAATAACATTTCATTGTGTGTATATAAGACGTTGTTTATCCATGCATCCCGTCAACGGACACTAGGTTGCTCTCACCTTTCGACTATTGTTGAGTAATGCAGATATGAACATCGGTATACAAATAACTGTTTGAATTCCTGCTTTATACCCAGAAGTGAAATTGCTGGATCACATGGTAATTCTATTTTTACGTTTTTGAGGAATCTGCCCTACTGTTTTCCATGCCGCTACACCATTTACATTCCCACCATCAGTGCACCAGGGTTCCAATTGCTCCACATCATCGCCCACAGTCGTTTCACTTTGTTTTGCTGTATAATAACCATCATAATGAGTATGAAGTGTATCTTCTACCTGTATTAACTGTCCCCCCACCCCACACGTACCCACTCCGGATGCTCCTTTTCCTCGTACAGGCTGTAAACACTCCCTTTAGGGCTTCACGTGTTTTCTCTCTGCCTGAAGACACGTGAGCTCATCATCCTCACTCAAAACCGTTCCCTGTCCCTGTCAGAAGAAATCATGCTCTTTCCTGTACTCTCTAACACTTCATTCATTTTTCTCTTTTTAAAACATTTTTATCCAGATATAATTTGCATATAGATAATATGTAATTCTGTAAATGTTGACAAACTGTCACCATAATCAAGATCAATAAGTGTTCCATCACTGCAAATATGCCTCCACCCTTCTGTTGTCAGCCGCATTTACCCCCCTGGCTCCAACTCCCGGTGGCCACTCATCCATTTTCTGTGACTGTAGATTTGCCTTTTCTGGAATATATACAGAATGAATCATTCAGTATATGACCTTTTGAGTCTGTTTTCTTCCCCTTAGCATCATGCATTTAAATTCATCCATTGTTGTGGGCATGAGTAGTCCATTCTTTTTTATTGCTAATAATATTTCATGGCTTGGATGTACCAAAGTTTATCCATTATCCAGCTGGAAATATTTGGGTTGTTAAATATTCATATAAAGGTTTGGTGTGAACATAAATTTTTTTTTTCTTAATTAAATCTTTATTGTTCAGATTATTACAGGTGTTCCACTTTTTTTCCCCCCATAGCTCCCCTCCACCTGATTCCCCACCCCACCCCATGCCCTTACCCCCCGCCACTGTCTTCATCCATAGGAGTAAGATTTTTGTCTAATCTCTTCCCGCACCCCTCACACTTGCTTCCCCTAAGAATCGTCAGTCCACTCCCTTTCTATGTCCCTGATTCTATTATATTCACCAGTCCATTCTGTTCTTCAGATTTTTTATTCACTTGATTTTTAGATTCACTTGTTGGTAGGTATGTATTTGATGTCATTTTGTTGTTCATAATTTTTATCTTTACCTTTTTCTTCTTCTTCTTCTTCTTAAAGAATACCCTTCAGCATTTCATGTAATCCTGGTTTGGTGGCGATGAACTCCTTTAGCTTTTTCTCGTCTGTGAAGCTCTTTATCTGACCTTCAACTCTGAATGATAGCTTTGCTGGGTAGAGTAATCTTGGTTGTAGGTTCTTGCTGTTCATCACTTTGAATATTTCTTGCCACTCCCTTCTGGCCTGCATAGTTTCTGCCGAGAAATCAGCTGACAGTCGTATGGGTACTCCCTTGTAGGTAATTAACTGTTTTTCTCTTGCTGCTTTTAATATTCTCTCTTTGTCTTTTGCCCTTGGCATTTTAATTATGATGTGTCTTGGTGTGGTCCTCTTTGGGTTCCTCTTGTATGGGGTTCTGTGCGCTTCCTGAACTTGTAAGTCTATTTCTTTCACCAGGTAGGGAAAGTTTTCTGTCATTATTTCTTCTAATAGGTTTTCAATATTTTGCTCTCTCCCTTCTTCTGGCACCCCAAAAATCCGGATATTGTTTCGCTTAAAGTTGTCCCAGAGGCTCCTTACATTATCTTCATATTTTTGGATTCTTTTTTCTTTTTGTTTTTCTGGTTGGATGTTTTTTGTTTCCACATATTTCAGATCTTTGGTTTGATTCTTGGGGTATGTTGATCTACAGTTGAGTTTCTGTATATTCTTTATTTCAGACAGTGTATGCTTCATTTCTGACTGATCCTTTTCCATTTTTTTGGCATTCTCATTAAGGTCCTTGAAGGTCTCACTAAGCTCCTCAGAAGTGTCATCAAGTTTCTCGGCGGTTTTTAGAAGATTCTTGAGTAACCTTATAAATGTGATTCTGAACTCTATGTCATCCAGTAGTTTGCTTTCCTCCGTTTCTTTCATTCGTGACATGTTTCTTTGTTTCTGCATTTTGGCTGCTTCCCTGTGTTGATGGAGTGGCTTTGTGTGGTAGGTGACCTATAGGGGGCAGTAGCTCAGCCTCCCCAATCACCTGATGTGGATGCTCTTGGTACACCCCTTTGTGGGCTGAGTGCAAAGTCTTGGTGTAGTTAAGCCTGAATTGCTGTTGGTACGCTGGGAGGAATTGACCTCCAGGCCAATTAGCTGTGAGCACTCCCTGTGTCTATAATGGAAGAACTGCTGCGCTGAAGACACGCTTATGGGGCAGGACTTGTTTCAGTGGGGCTTTGGTGCTCACTGAGTCTGCCTCTTGAATGTGTCACTTATGGATGTGAGGAGTTGAAATCTGGTGTCTCACACTGACCACTAGGTACCCTGGCTTCTGGATCTCCAATGGGGTGCAGGTCAGCTACTGTCTGAGGCCACTCAGCAGGAGCTACAGTGAGAGCTGCAGTTTTCTCCTCTTTGCTTGGGGTTTGGAGGTTTTGGAGCTGTCTGACCTGGGCTGCAAGTTTTCTAGGTTAAGCTGTGATAGGGCAGGCTTTCTTATGCTAATTGAGCTGCTTGGAGCTTGGGTGGGTTTGTAGGTTGTGTGGGGCGGGGTCTCAGGGCGTCACTAGGTTAGGGCGTGGCAAACAGCAATGGCTGCTAGTAAGCCGGCTCTGTGTCCCTGACCGCGTCTTGGAGTCCTGTGCCCCAGTGCCGTAAACAATTATTCCTGCGTGCAGCTCTGCAAGCAAGCCACTCTCACTGGCAGACAGTCCAGCTTCTCCCCGTAGGAGTTTGGGTCCCCCGCGTCTCCCCAGAGACTGGATTTCAGAGTAATCGGGGGCTTGTCTCCGTTCAGGTTGAAAAAAGCAACACACCCAGTCGCCCGCCGCCAGCCCGGATCACGCGCCTCCATACCTCAGCTTTTCAGCGCTCGTGCACGTCTCAATGCTCTTTTCTCTTTCCTTCTAGTTGTAGAACTTCCACTCAGCCAGCTTTCCCGTGGTTCTGGGTGATAGACGTTTTGTCTTTTAGTTGCAGTTTAAATTGTTGTGGGAGGCAGCAGTTTAGGTGTTTACCTATGCCGCCATCTTGGATTCCTCTTACAGCAGCGGTCTGAACATAAATTTTTTTATTTCACTTGGGTAAATAGCAAAGAGTGGGGTTGCTGAATTGTATGCTAAATGTATTTTAACATTTATTAGAAATTGCCAAACTTTTTCCAAAGTGGCTGTATCGTTTTACATTCCCATCAGAAATGTATGAGCCTCAGGTGCTCTGCATCCTCATTAGCATTTTATATTGTCGAGAGTTAGTGTTATTGTAGCCATCCTAAGAGGTGGTATTTAATTGCCTGTGCATTTCCCTAATAACTAAGATTGTGGAGCATCTTTTCATATGTGTATTTGTCATCTGAATATCTTCATTGGCATAGTGTCTATTTAAATGTTTTCCAATTTATACTTACTTGTTTATTGTTATTGAATTTTGAGGGTTCTTTATATATTCTAGATATAAGTCCTTTAAAAGATAGCTGATTTGCAAACACTTTCACAGTCAGTGGCTTAACTTTATTTTTTTAACAGTATCTTTCAAAATGCAGAGGTTCTTATTTTTATGTTTTTTTATGTGTCTCACGACATATAAATGATTTTTAAAAATAATATACACAAATATATGATAGCAAAGTGATCAATATTTTTAAATGCCTCTTTTTAAGATACATTGTTCTTATTCTTGACTCCATATTAATCATTCTTTTTAAAAATCAAAATGATTTTAAATGTTTTAAAATAATATAGCTTATGCATATATTCTAAATATTGCGTTGAAGCGAGAGCCTCTAGTACTTAAATATTGCAAAATTTTTGCAATTACAACAGTATTGAGATCAGGCCAAAAATATACAAAAGCAGGTGTGCAGTTGTCTGTATGGAAAATGCAATCCTATATAATAAAAGCCTTATATGTAAATCGACCAAATGGTGGAATGACCAGTCGCGGTGATGCACACTGACCACCAGGGGGCAGACGCTCAACGCAGGAGCTGCCCCCAGTGGTCAGTGTGCTCCCACAGGGCGAGCATTGCTCAGCCAGAAACTGAGCTTATGACTGACAAACGCAGTGGCGGTGGCAGGAGCCTCTCCTGCTGCTGTGGCAGCGCTAAGGATGTCCAACTGACATCCTAAGCCATCAGTCAGACATTCCCCGAGGGCTCCTGGACTGCGAGAGGGTGCAGGCTGGGCTGGGGGACTCCCCCCCCGCACCCCTCCCCACCCCAAAGTGCATGAATGCCATGCACAAGGCCTCTAGTAATTAATAAATAACAATCCAAGAATTAACTCTGTGTTTCATGTACTCACAACTATCAACCTACTTTTGCTCCATCCTGTATTTCTCCTACCCACATATTAAAAACTTGGTAAAAAAATTAAACTATTATTTGTGATGTCATTTTGCAGTGAATGAATGACCTTTTTAAAATAAATAATATTTTGATAGTTGAGAAGTTTTTATTAAAAAGTATTGGAATCCTTGTGTAGAAAAAATCTCTTTAACTCTCATGTTTTAAATTATATTCCTCCTAAAATATTTTATTTCCTTTGATTCATTACATCTTTATAGTGAATTTTGAACTTTCTATTCTGATTCGTAGAATCATAATTGTTTCTCTCTTTCCCTGTGTGTGTGTATTTAAAGCCTGAGATATATGCCCCAAAATGTTACTAATATACATATATATATATATATACCCACAATTTAAAGTATGCTATTCAATTTCAATAATAGTATAGGCTCTATCATTGCACATATGGCTAAAACACCAGTTAAGCACCCAGGTGTTGAATACTAATATTTTTTTTGCTAATTTTCAGAATGTATTACAAATTATTATTGAAAAAAAAGAAAAGCTAGATTTTTAAGTGTGTGCAGATGTGAATTTTGGCTAACAAAACTGTTGTTAATATTCATCTACGGTATTTTCTTGGCAAAGAAAATGGACATTTGTTCCCACTGTGTGAGTCTAACAGATCACTGGACATCCTAGAGTACTCTAAGGAGGCAACCCTGGGTCACGGAAAATAGCTCATGAAACATCAAAATCTTTGACTCTTACTTATGACAGTTGCTTTCTTATACATTTCACATTATTATCAAATGAGGAATTTAATAGATTTTAAATGAGCTTTTAAAGATTTATAATTTAGGCCTGTTTTTATTAATTATTATAATTCTAATATGTTTATTCAACCCAGATGACTTTATTCAATTGAAGGCTGTATCATATATTTTAGAGACTTCTTAAGAATAAGAAATTACTAGAATTGTCACACCTACATCATAACTAATGGTCCATTTGGTGTCTTAATAACACAAAGAAGGAATAAATGGGGGATGAGAACTTCCAAGTCTAGTTTCCTTAATAATTTGTGGGCGAATGAGTCAACATAGATGCAATAAGCATTTACTCTATACTTAACTCAGTGCTGGTCACAAAATGGAATGTAACTTTGTCCCTGCCTTCTGGAAGCTTTTATTATTGTGGTGATAATGAGAAATACAAGCATAAAGGAACTTTTAAAACTATGTAACTATGCATAATAAAATCCTAGAGTAGGGTCCAGTGCTGGAAATCTGAGGAGGTTTGTAGAAACCAGAGGCTGTTTTATGGAGGAGGTGGTCCTTGAAGTACAATGTTTGACTTGGCACTAGATATGAAGAATTTTCTCAGGCGGTCCAAGGGGATAAAATGGGAAACGAAGAGCTTAGGATGAATTGGGAGAATGTCAAACAGTAATTATAAAAACCCTACGTACAAAAAATACAGATGGCATTTTAAAAGGTTTTATTTTTAAACTTTGTATTTACACATACTGAAAAGTTTCAAAAATAATGCAGAGAATTTCCATACATCTTTTCCTGAGCTTTCCTCCATACTAGCATCTTATTTATCCACAGTACAATCATTGTACTATGGAAATCAGCATTGGTAATATGCTTTGTATTTACCTTGATAGATAACTACAGACATTATTTAAATTACACCAGTTTTTCCACTAATCTTTTTTTGTTGTTCTAGGATCCAATCCAGGATCTTATTTTGCATTTAGTTGTCATATCTTTTTAGTCTCCTTCAATCTGTGATAGTTCCTCAGTCTTTCCTTATCTTTCATGACCTTGACACTTTTGAATAGTACTACTCAAAACAGTTCTATTTTGTAGAATGTTTCTCACTTTGGGTTTGTTTAATGTTTTTTCTTAATTAGATTAAGGTTATGAATTTTTGGCAATAATACTCCAGAAGTGATATTGTGCCTTTCTCAAGTGCCTTTATATCATGGTGTACAATACATGATACCGAAATACCTTATTACTGGTGACATCAACACTGATCTCTTGGTTAAGGTGATATCTACCAGGTTTCTCTGCTGTAATGTTATTTTTTTCTCTTTGAAATATGTAAACTATCTGGAGGAAATATTTTAAGACTAAGCAGATATCATGTTTCTCCTCAGACTTTCAGCCACTAATTTTACCATCCATTGGTGAATCTGTCCTACAAAATTATTTTTTTATTATTATCATTATCATTACAGTTCCTTTGAAGTTTTGGCATTATCTGGCTTTAAGTTATGAAGAGGGTATTATTTTTTTCATTTTTATTTTTTCATATCTCTAGAGGAGAATATGTATATTGGAAGTTAAAGGTAACTTTTAGAGGGACCTGAACTTGACTCTGTATTTCCAGATGGAAATGTAAAGAGAGCATCGCAGTTAGAACATGGTTCAGTACAATAAATTTTTTAAAGTCATTAGCTCAGATTGCTGGAGTTGAAACTTTCAGAGAGAAATTTACAAGGGGTTCTCATGAAGAAGCCAGAATGTTATGTGGTTATTAACGTCTCCAACAACATTATCATGAAACATAACATTTTTATAGGGTACTTTCTTAGAATGGAGGTGTAGTAGGAATTATTTTGACTTTAACCTTCTAAAAAATAGAATGACAAAGTAGGATGTAATGTATTAGAAGTCAGACTGGTCTCCAGAATTCCTTAAGAACTCACAAACTGTTATAAGGCTTGTGAAATTATTTTGAGATCAAACAAATTAATGAACAGATAGTATTTACTTTAACAAAAATTGAACCTCTGCTATTCGAATATTACTATGTTAAATAACCAAAACCTTATTATAAGTATTTTCTCTGGAGTAGAAATCATTTGGTCTTAACCATCTAAAGGGGATCAAGTAGGGATGTCCCAAAATAACCTTGTTATAAGATAGTCTCACAATATTAACCTTGAGAAGAAAGTTAACAAAATTGAGATTCACAAGAATTTGCCTTATTTGTTATACTTCCTTAGAGAAATTCTACTTCAAGTTTTGCTTCTGATGATAATTTTATCCACCAGAACTGAATACTGAGAAAGAATACTAGTGCAGTAGTAAGGAGGAGAAAAGATTAATATCCTGCTTAGGTTGTCTCTTGTTAATTTTATTGTTTCTAAAAGCTAAACATATTTAAGATTTTGACATTGTCTTAAAATACGTAGCTTTTGTTCTGCAGTAAAGGCTTTGCTGTTTAAAAAAAAGCTTAAAAGCCCTTTTTATAATAGATGAATGGCTGTCTTTGAGGTATGCAAAGTAAGAGTATTTATAAGTTTAAAATAATTTTTAATCAAGAAAAACTAGATGTGAAATTACTTCTTTCATTGGCTATCACTTTAGTCTACAAATCTCTGAATTACTTTGCAAATTGCTATATTACTAGTTTAATTCAGTTGAACTTAATATTCAAGTCAAGCATTTATTGAGTACCTATAATGTGAGCTAAGGAATGTGTGAAGTATGGAAAATACAAAGAAGAAAAGTTATCATTATTGATCAGAATATAAAGGATCAAATATATTTAACATATAGAGTTCTAAAATTATAAATTAGTTTATATTTCATAAAATATAGCTGAGAATAAAACTTCCCCAACATAATATCAGCTCAACTTAGATAAAGAGGTCACCCATGGTAAGTGGACCACATTTTGCAGGTTTTGTAAAATTTTCATTTCTTAGGTTATAAGCTGAAAATAAAATAATATAAACTTTCCCAACCAGAGTTGTTTTGGCATGGCTTTTAACTGCCCTGTACCATCTTTTAAAAATGTGCCTTCTATGGCCAATGAACTAGACAGCATTTGAATAAAAAAATACAGATGTGAAGATTTATGTTTGTTTTTTAAATACTTTGTAGGACCTCAGGATAGAACCAAGTTAAAATGTCCAATGTTATAAACTCAATTTTTACTATTTAGAAGCTAGAAGTAACAAAGTTTTGATAGACAATTCTTGGAGAAATCTTAGATTTTTTTTAAAAATCACATGAGCAGGGACTTACATAAAAATCAGAAAGGAATCTGATTTTTGTTTTGATCAGATCTTAAAAGGAGAGAAGAAAATTATTTAGGAACCCATTTTGGTTAAATGGTTGTTGGTTATTTCAGCCTCACATATCTTCACATCAAGTATTTCAGCTACTATTTTGTGATATTTTTAATTAGACAACATTTTGGTTTTGTTCTCATAATTTAGGTGGTTTTATTAACCATCTAATTAAATGAAGAGCATTTGTCAATATGTTGAATATTTGCATTTATATTTAACTATTAATATATAACAATCCCTTTTATATTTGTAATATAGTCTTTCATTTTATTTTATATCCAAAATTATTTACATATTTATAAATTGCCACTCCTATTTTCTGTTCACACACGAAGTATTTTTAAGTGAGGTTAAAAAAAAACACGATAAATCAGGTAACCTTTAATTTTTTGCTTTCACAAATATTTGGCAATCTCTGTGTGCAAGTAACTATGCTAGCATTCTCTGGAAGAATCATAAACAACTGTTTCTACAATTTACTTATGGAATTATCCTAGGAATATTGAGAGGATGGATGAACAAGTACATTTTAAACCAGATGACTAAATGGTTATCAGACATTTAGGGAAGAAGTAATACCAATTCAACACAAGCTCTTTTAGAAAATAGAAGAGGAGGAACACTTCTCAACTTACCTTATGAACTTAGCATTATCCTGATGCTAAAACTAGACAAAGATATAGAAAGAAAACTACAGACTACTGACACACAACAATTCTTAACAAAATAATAACCAATCAAATCCAATAATATGTAAAGGACAGCACATCACAATCAATTGGGCTTTATTCCAGGAATGTAAGGTTGGTTCAACATTCAAAAATCAACCAATGTAGTTCTCCACATTAAAAGACTAAAAAAGAAAACAAATCATGATGTCACAATAGATGCAGAAAAAGCATTTGACAAAGTGTAATACCATAATAAAGAGAAAAAATCAGAAAAATAAAATCTACAGCTAAAAATGTACTTAATGGTGATAGACTATATGATTTTTCCTTAACATTCAGAGCAAGGCAAGAATGCCCATTCTCACACTTCTATTTCACTTTATACTGGAGGTCCTGGTCACTGCAAAAAAGCAAAAAGGCAAACAATTATAAATAAAAAGTGGACAAATCAGAAAGGAAGAAGTAAAACTTTTTATTTGCAGACAACATGTCACCCATATGAAATGATCAAAAGAAATCTCCAAAAATACTCCAACTCTTTTAGAACTAATAAGTAAAGCTATCAAGGTCACAAGATAACAGATCCATATGCAAAATCAATTGTGTTTCTATGTACTAGCACTGAACAATTGAAAATTGAAATTTTAAAAATCATTTGTAATGGCAACACAAGTATGAAATACTTAAAAATTTAACAAAATATGTGCAAGATCTCTACACTGACAACTACAAAACATCGGTGATATAAATTGAAGAAGGCCTACGTAATTTGCTATGAATACCAAGTTCATGGGTGAGAAGGTTCAACATTGTTAGAATGTAATTTCTCTCAACTTGATCCTTAGATTAAGTATAGTCCAAATAAAAAATCTGAGCATTTCTTATATTGAAATTGATAAACCGACTCTAAATTTTAATTAACAATGCAAAGCAAATCAGTTGTTAAAAGGGACAAAGTTAGATGATTGACACTTCCTGATTTCGTGACTAACTAAAGCTATAGTAATCAAGAGAATGTGGTATTGGTGTAAGGATAAACACATCAATCAATGAAACTATAGAGTCCTGAAATAGACCTGCACATTTATTATCAATTTCTTTTCTATCTCCCCAAGATGTGCTAAGATGGTGAATGGGAAAAGGATAGTCTTTGCACAAGCAGTTCTAGAACAATTGGATATTTATAAGGGAAAAGAAAGAACCTTGACTTTACCTCACACTTACACAGAAAGCAATAAAAGGGAATCATGGACCTACACATAAAGGCTAAGAATATTAAAACCCTAGAAAAAACAACCTTAGGTTCAGAAAGAAAAAAATTGATAAATTGGACTTAATCAAAATAAAAACTTTTGCTCTTCAAAAGACAGTTGAGAAAATAAAAAAGCCAAAGACTGGGCAAAAATATTTGCACATTATGTATCTTATATAAAGGATTTTTATCTGGTGCAGATAAAACATTCTTAAAACTAAGTAATAATAAAACAATATACTTTTAAAAAATTGGAAAAGCTTTAAACAGACTCTTTTACAGGAGATACACTGTAGTAACAGAAATTTTAACTGTTTTGGGGGACACTGGGTTAACTGAACCATGAAACCTGAAATTCATGCAAAGAAGAATTATGAATAACTACCTATATTTAAGAAACATAACTATACCTACCTTCAAAATTTATTAATTTTATGTATTTTCAATTGCACTGTGTCCAAAAGGGAGAGATGTTATTTTGTGGGAAGCACCACACCATGAATACGTTAGTCTCTGGTATTAAACACTCCTTGCCCTAATTACCTTTACTGATTAGTAATAAAAATGACCAACATTTGTGGCACCAAGTGTCAAGCGTTGTTGTAAAGGCTTATTTATCACTGTCTCAATAGCAAAGTAAGTGCCGTTGTTCTCTTTGTGTAGGCTTACCCAGGTTCAGTAATTTGGAGAGACAAGATTCAAACTTAGTTTCACTCCCAAACCTGTGCTTTTACTCTGCTATACACATGGTAATAATATGTAACCTAACTGTTCTGAGAAGAGAAATACAGGGAACTATGAGAATATGCCAGAGTGGACATATTGGTCTTTGGACTAAGAAAGACTTCCCTGATGAACTAATGCTTACACTTCTTTGATAAGAATGAACATTAGACACACATGCAGGAAAAGACGTGGGTTCTAGGCAGGCCCTTGTCAGTAACTAGCTAAGCAGCCCTTAACCGGTTACCCATCTGAACATGATTCTCTCCATTACTTACATGCCCACTGTCTTTTCAAGCTTCAATTTTTCGTCCTTTCTCTTTTCTATTATAAGAAATGGACATCTTTAGTGTGGATAAAGATATTTGTTATCTGAGATTTTGTTTGCAAATAATTAACTTTGTTTACTACCCCCTTTCCCTTCTTATTTCTACCCCAACAATTTGATCAGGAAAGACAGGATATTTTAATATAATTGTTCTTATTAAAAGTTGGCATTGTCAGTGTCATGAAACATATGAACTATCTTCTGTCTTTTTATGTCAGAAAACACAGATCCTCTGTTTTAAGCATTTCCTTGTGTTAAAATAAGTTCTTTTTTAAAAAATATATTTTTATTGATTTCAGAGAGAAAGAGAGGAGAGAGAGAGAGAAACAACAATCATGAGAGAGAATCATTGATAGGCTGCCTCCTGCACGCCCCCTACCGGGGATTGAGCCTGCAACCCAAGCATGTGCCCTTGACCAGAACCAAACCTGGGACCCTTCAGTCCACAGACTGACTCTCTATCCACTGAGCCAAACCGGCTAGGGCTCAAATAAATTCTTGAAAGTAAGTGATGTAAGTGAAAACAACTGATAGCATATACAGTGTGTACCTAATGGAAGAAGATATTTACTGTGCATCTACCATGTGCCAGGCGCTTTCACATACGTTATCTCACAACACAAGTTATTATTCCCTTAGAATAGCTGGAGATACTGGGGCTCAGAGGGATTGAGCCACTTGTTTAGGGGTTGCACAGCTACAAGTTGCAGAACCAAAACTCTAGTTCCAGTGTAGCTCTCTCCAAACCTGTGCTAGCAATTGTTTTCTTCCCATGCCATTAACTGGCTGATCCAGCCATCTGTTGGCTCAATAAAGTCACCATGACAAGATAATTGGTTTTATGAACCAGTTCATGCAGCTTACCACATTCCTCATTCCCAACTAGACCCCAATTTGGGTTTCTAGCTCCTCATTACCCACAACTTTTATTCACCAGCCTCCTTCCCTGTTTCATATTTCTGCCTTGATTGGCATCTTTGAATATTTGGTATTTCTGCTTTTATTTGATCACTTTGGATTTGATCTCAGATCCACTCAACTTAATGGAACCCTCTTCATATGCCTTTTCGAGCAGAATTATTGGTCAGTTCCTTGGACAAACACTAGCCCTTTTCTGGTGTTTCCATATAGGATGACCGAGGAGTAACCCTGCTACTCTGTCCTGCCAGTCACCTGGGTTCTGAGGCATCAGAGCGGATGTCCTCCCACACATCGTCTCATTATGTGAAATTCATGTGCTGGATTTTTACTTTGTGCTTTAGTTTGCACTATCAACTTTTTATTGTGTATGAATAATTCTTATTTAATAATAGCTTTAGAAAAGCAATGTTTCCTTTTTTTTTTAAATATTAAGGTTAGAAACAAGCATTTACCCTGCATAAATTCTAAAGTTTTATACATTTATCTTTAAAATACATAAGTCCTCTTTTTTAAGCTTTGCATTGACATCTGTAGAAAGTTCTGCCTGTGTAAAGAGCTGCACTTGAAAGTCACTTTGACTGTGGGAGCTGCCAGGTTGCCTAGCACTGTCTTTGGAGATTAGGGATGCTTGCTTGGAAGGCTGCCTTTTTCCTACATAAAACTGAAGTTCTGTTGTTCCATTGTAACATTTCATGTTAATCTGATTGGTTCCTTATGGACATAATATATAGCAGGAACCAAAAATCCTATCCTATATAATAAAAGGCTAATACGCAAATCGACTGAATGGCGAACAACCAGTCACTATGACACGCACTGACCACCAGGGGGCAGATGCTCAATGCAGGAGCTACCCCTTGGTGATCAGTGCACTCCCACAGGGGGCTCACGGCTGGCAAGCGCAATGGCAGTGGCAGGAGCCTCTCCCACCTCTGAGGCAGCCCTGGGGAGCAGCAAGCCCAGCTCCTGGCTGAGTGGCACTCCCACAGGGGGCTTACAGCTCAAGGCTGGAGAGCGCAGCAGCGGTGGTGGTGGCAGTGGTGGGAGCCTCTCCCACCTCCACAGCAGTGCTAAGGACCCCTTGGGGGATGTCTGACTGCCAGCTTAGGCCCACTCCCCGAGAGGGTTCAGGCCGGGCTGAGGGACCCCTCTCCCCCCAGTGCATGAATGTCATGCACCGGACCTGTAGTAGTTCAATGGAAAAACCTCCAGTGGTAAATGGGTAGACCACTGCTTGGTGGCTCATGGTGTCCTTGTCCGCTGCCTGGAGAGACCTGAAGGAGTTTTCTCCGGGCTCCTAGGGAATAGCGGAGCATTGAGCAGGTCTTTTCCTTTCCTAGGCATGAATCATCTACAGGGTGAGAAAGCCATTTTTCCGTGAAAATATTCTGGAAAACAGATGTGTTTCAATTTAAAAAAAAAAAAAGGTGCTTTTGATATGTATGATTATAATTGGAAAAAAGCAATGAAAAAATATGTATTAATGGAAAGAAAACAAAAGTGGTTTCTACGTTTTATTTTAGTAGTAAAATGCCACTTCAATTTACAGTTTCAGACCAAACATGAGGCATTTTGTTATTGTAGAAATTTCACTTAGCTTTCAGTTCTACATAGGACATTGATAAAGTTAGAAAAATTAAAAATTTTTAACTTTAATTAAATAATGCTTTTCTTATGAAATTTAAATTTTACTGGAAACACTATGTCATTCATATGACTTAACTTTCATGGCTGTAACTTGTACTGATTAGACTGAGCAAAGCATATCCTACCCTAGATCATACTTGTTCATAGCAAAGATGGCATCAAGTGCATTGACCCATTGATGAGAATCTTTACAACCCACAAGCCTCTTGCTTATTTTAAGAGCTCATCACTCTTCTCCTCAGACACCTGCTCATGGTTATGACCTAGAGTCTTGCCAATCCAATAACTGTGCCACCTACAAAATCTTGGTTTGGGGCCTTCCATTCTCTCTACCTCTCCCCAGCCCTCATCTTTCAAACTCACTTAGTGTAGCATCCTCACTCCAAGAGATTTTTCCCCCAAAGGGACTTCCAATCCATTAATCTTACCATTTTCCATGGTCTATCAATGTAATTACTCCCTTGAACTACCCTCAACTTCCTTGCTGGCAAAACCCAACCCTGATTAAACCAAATACTCTTGTACTCTACTCATATCTAAACAGTTGAACATGGTTCAAAAGAAACACTTAGGTTAACTGGTCTCACCTAATCTTAAACCAGAAAGCTTAAGTGGGTCCTCACCACTAAGTAGTTAATTCATTTTCCCATAAGGAAATGTCATACCTCTTTTTCTTCTCAAACTTCCAACTGCCTTTTCATTCCTCACTCTTAGTTGGTGGCTTCTCTTTCACTGGAAAAGTAGAAGAGACTGAAGAGAACTATCTCATTATCCCACCCATACCCACCCTCCATCCGCATCTGTATCGATATATCTCCTTCCCTCCTTTAGAGTGCATGGATACCTGACTTAAGGAAATGCGTGCCTCTATCTCAGACCTTCACTAGTGCCCTGCACTCCTCACCCCTACTGAAGGACTTTTCTCCTTTAATATCCATCCTTTCTCTTATATCAACATTCTTCTCTCTACAGTATTATTTTCAAAATCATAAAAACATGCTGCAGTATTTTAAAGAATTCTTTGATCACCATGCCAAATAATGTTGTGTTACACTGTGGTAACAAATTGACCTCAAAGGCTTAAAGGTTTACTGTTAAGTTAAACCATATGTAAGTGCTGTTTTTTATATCTAAACTGGTTAATTATCAATAATTTCATGGGGTTAGCTAATACTTTCTCAGACTGTAAGTCCAATATTGTTCAACAGGAAGACACCACGATCTTCATTTTGATCTCTCAAATGGTTTTGACACCACTGATCACCCCCACTTTGATAGACTTTAGTCAGTTTATGAGTTAAGAGGAACTTCATACCCTCCAGGGATTTGTCCTAATTGTCTAGCTGCTCCTACTGTACCTCATTTACTGGCCCCATCTTATCTTCACACCTCTTAATGTCTTTTTATTCAGTCTCTTACTGATCTTGTCCAGTTCCACAGCGTTGAATGCCATCTACATGCTCATGACCTTCAGTCTGTATCTCTTGTCCTAGTCACCCTGAGCTCAGACTTGTGTATCCAACCCCTTCCCAGGCATCTGCCCTGATAGTCTAGTTAGGAACCTCACATATAACATTTCTGAAATAGAACTCTTGATTCTCCCCCCAGTCTTCTGCAAGTCTGCCAGTAAGACTCAGCATTGTCTTAGACTCGTTTCTTTCTTTCAACCTCAACCTTTCTATGCTTTCTATAGAATTCTGCTGATTCTATCTTCAAAATACACCCTGCATCAGACCACTTGTCATCACTACTGCCATCACCACCCTACTCTAAAGCACCATCAGCTCTTGACTGGACTGATGCAGTAGCTCCCACCTGGTCTCTTGTCTTCACACTTGCTCTCTCTAAGTCTTTTCAAGACACATATTCCCCTATGTAAAAACCCTCCAGTGGCTCCTCATTGCCCTTAGAACAAATGGAAACTCCTTAACTGTGCTATGCGATGTGGCCTTGACCACCTCTCCAATGTATCTCCTACTCCTCACCCCCTCAGCTCCACAGATCTGGCATGTGGCTTTCTTACCACTTATAAATAAGCCAAGTTGTTCCTACCTGAGGCCTTTGCACTTACTTGTGCCCTCTGCTGGGTCTCCCCTACCCCATCTCAGATCTCCCAATGACTAGCTAGCTGGTCCCTGCCTAAATGTTAGAGTCCTTTATCACTTTTTGTTTCATTGTACCCTACCTTTTTCCTCTATACAACTTCCCACTTGTTATTTATTGTTAATTTACTTATTTATTATTCACTATTATTCCTCCTGTGCCTAGAATAGTGCCTGGCATATAATAGGCATCCAGTAAAAATGTGTTGGATTGATAGCTGAATGGCTGGGTCTTTTTTGTTTTTTCAACTATAATGCTCCAATTAGATTGAAAAGATTTTATAAAGAATAATTCTTGGGCCCTAGCCAGTTTGGCTCAGTGGATAGAGTGTCGGCCTGTGGACTGAAGGGTCCCAAGTTCGATTCCGGTCAAGGGCACATGCCTGGGTTGCAGGCTCGGTCCAACGTGCAGGAGGCAGCCAATCAATGATTCCCTCATCATTGATGTTTATATCTCTCTCTTCCTCTCCCTTCTTCTCTGAAATCAATAAAAATATTTTTTTTTTAAAAAGAATAATTCTTGGGCCTTGATTTCACCAAATAGTAAAACTGACATAGTAACACTAGCTCTCTGAAAACTAAATACAACAAACTTTTTTTCTGCTTTTGTATCAAATATGATTTGAATGTATCCATAATGCAGCTAAAAATTATGAAGGTAACACAGAACTAGTAAATATATGAAATAGGATGACCAAGGGGATAAAGGGAATGGAGCAGCTTTCACAGGCAGAAGACTGAGAGATTCTCTGATCAGATTCTCTAGTCCCAGGAATGGGTTAATTCAGGTTATTTTTTCAACAAAGTACTATTTAGGAGAATTTCAAAGAGACAATTTCAAGACAAAAGGAAGAAAAGGAATGCCTCATTTATCAGATGTTATTCAGGAAGAAAATATCCCACATGTCAGTTTCCACATAACTACGTATGTAATCCCTATGTATGTGCCAACCCCTACATTTGGAAGGTTGTTTCTCTAACACACTCCCCTACTCTTCTAAACAAAAATGCTGAAGACGTCAACAACCCTTCCTGACAACTTGGCGGCGTCACTGTGAACACTGGTGCCACACACAAAATTCCCTGCAGTAAGTGTGCCCCGCACTGTCATTCTCTCTCCTGTTCATAGTTCTCACTCTTCCTTCTTCTTTCAGATATCACTTTATTCTGAGGGCCACTTGCCTTCAATTTGTTGGCTGGTTTTCTACACCCATTAGCATGGGCAAGGGCCTCAAGGCAACTTCTAAGTAATCCACACGATTGTTGCTAGAACTCTGACTTCTGGGCAAGTGGGGCATTACGATGGTAGTATAAATAGCAAATGACATAAAATATATGCAAATGATGGTGATGGTGATGAGAGCTTTCGTCACTCCTCCTGCTACCTAAAGATCACTTGTACACTACCTGTCCCTGGCTACAGGGACTGTGGGCCTGACCTGGTGTGGGGGCACTTAATGTTATTCTGTTAATAGTATATTGGAGATAATAATTCATATGTGGAATGACCATAGGTACCAGTTGCCATGCGTGTTTTCTCAGTATAATTGCTAATGCTCCACTTATTCCCTGAAGTTATCCAGTGTTGACAAATTATACATTTTGCCTTATTCATAATATTTTAAATAAGTAAAAAAGTACTATTAATTTTTTTCATTCAACCTAGAATGTAGTTGCCTGAAATTGGAAATCTCAGATAAGGAATTTTTGTATGACAGCATTAGAAATATACTTAATGAAAAATTATGCCCAATGTATTAAGCAAAAAGAAATGAAATGTGAATTGAGGAAATTTTTCCTGATATTTAACTGTAAACTATATGTCTTTTGTAGGGGAAATTATAGCAGTTTACATTGTACTCCCAACATATGTTTTGAGTGAATAATTAGAATTCTTCAACTACAGTGGAAGTGGAAAATATATAAAAAGTGCTTTTAAAATTGCTTTATGGATTTAGAATACAAAACAATGTCATGAGCATAGATTGTACATCTAATTTTAATAACACAGAGAAAATTTATTTTACTATTTGGGAATGAAAATACGCAGCTTTTCTTGTTTATTTAAATTAACATATTTTGGCGAAGGTAAACCAGAAAAAAACCAAAAAACACATTTTTATAAATTATAGGTGATTAATCCCAACTTTTAAAAAACATGCTGAGAGGTTATTGAAAGGTGGCAAATTCTTTTGGATGAGGTTTCGTTTAATGTTTAGTTTCTTTTATCTTTAGAACTGTGTTAAGTAAACATCAGTTCTAAAGAAATATAATCTCAAGATTTAACAGCCATTAGCTTGCGGTTAAACATGTGTTAAAAACTGAATCATCATTTCTGTCATTGTGGATTTGTCTACATCTAGAATATAGTAAGTAATCTATATTTAACATGATGGCTTGCCAGAAGCAGCGGGTACTGCTTTTTGTGTTTGTGTGTTTAAATAAGTTTTAAAAAACTTGAACAAAAGATGCATATATGTAGACCACTTTTAAACTTATTGAGTACATTATCGCTCTGTGTGAGGGCAGTTCTCTTTGATTATGGCCACAGTTGTCTGCTCTGCTCTTCTGGTTCATTCTCATGGTCGCAGGGAGTCACCTTCCCAATGATAGCTCTGCTCATTTCACTAATGAGCACAGCATCTAGACTAAAATACCAATGCATTGGCTTGAGACTCCTTGGTCTGGACAAGACCCTGAATTTTTGCCTTTGAAGTCAGAGATGAATGGGAGATGAACAAGAGGGTAGATATAACCAATAATGAGGTATGTCGGGGTGAAGTGGAGAAATCAGTGTATTGGGGGAGTATTGGAAGCTTTTTGTCAGAGCTGAAAGGGCAAAGTGTTTCCTGTTGGTGGATATTCCTACGGGTCTCTGTTGTAGCCTCAGATTCTATTTTAGATGAGGAGGGGTAAACACACTTTTTTAAAAAAGGAAATTGTGCATAGAGAACTTTTTATTTCACCTCAAAATAAAAGGGAAAAACACTGTCGAATTAAATACTGCATTTTTTATAATTAAACTTTGCAAACCAAGTGGAGGGGAACAGCTTTTGAATCTGTCTTGTTATTTTGACTCTGTTTAAAAATTTGTATTATACCTTTGGCCAGTAAAAGGAATTTAGAACTTTAGTTTCTGTCTGTTTGGCTAATAAATTTTTTAATTCACATCATTTTTTTTATATTTAAATATTCTAAAGACTGTGGCCATTTAAAAGTTGAATTCACTGAAGCACTCCAGAACAGTCTGGGTCGTGATACATTTGCATATTGTTTGGTCTTCATTTTGGGGTGAATTGAAAGCCATAGTCCCATAGTTCATCAGAAAAGCACTTCAGGGATTTTAGTAGCTTTAGAATCTAAAGCAATTAACCCTATATAACCTTCCCAAAAAGAGACAGTAAAAATTCTTGGCATTTTTTCCAATTTCTGTTCTGAGATTACAGTCCTAGAGATGAGTGCCTGTGACAAACGATGGGTATAGGGCATGCCAAAAGGCTGCCTTAGAGTGTGAGCAAAGTGGTGTGCAAATCTAAATAAAATGTAATCATGGATAGAACAGAAATGCCCCCCAAACTTCGTCCCCTATGGATTTAGTCTGTGTGAGTCAAAAACCCTCACAGGGCACTGGCAGCGCTGAGCTTCTACCCTGCACAGTGAGGGAGCAGCCTGGGATCTATGGTGGCTTCACCAGGTAGATGCACGCCATGGCTGGAATGACAAGAAGTGCTTGAGGAGTCATCAGAAGTCAGCAGGCCAGCCACAAAGTTCACTGATCTAGATAAGAATCTTTCGTTCAAATATCTATAAGAAGGCATTAAGTTTCAAAGTTTTGAATTGAAGTTATACATTTATAGTTTGTCTTTTATAACCAAGCTAGAGGCCCGGTGCATGAAATTTCATGCACAAGGGGCGGGTATCCCTCAGCCTGGCCTGCACCCTCTCACAGTCTGGGACCCTGTGGGATAGGGCCTAAAGTTGCAGTCAGACATCCCTCTCATAATCCGGGACTGCTGGCTCCTAACCAATTGCCTGCCTGCCTGCCTGATCACCCTTAACCACTCTGCCTGCCTGCCTCATTGCCCCTAACCATTTGCCTCCCTGCCTGCCTCATTGCCCCTAACTGCTCACCTGCCTGCCTGATCGCCCCTAACCACCTCTGTCTGCCTGTCTGATCACCTCTAACCACTCACCTGCCTGCCTGCTTGATCTCCCCTAACCTCCTCTACCTTGGCCCTCACCATGGTGGCTTCATCCAGAATGACGTCCAGAAGGTTGTTTGGCTGCCTGGTCTAATTAGCATATTGTGCCTTTATTATAGACTAGTGGCCCGGTGCATGAAATTCGTGCACATTAAAAAGGAATTAGTTAGAGGAAATATTTTAATATTGCTATTTGCCTGTTCTCTATAATAGAAGTGTCAGAGATTAAAGAAAATTAGTTAAATGTAAATGAAAATCTCCCTCCTGTTAGAGTCTGGGGTGCCCCATGGGACCCAGAGTTAAGTCCCCACTCACCCGTGTGCCCTTCGAAATCACATGAGACCCAGATCCAGCCAGCCCCACCCCTGTCAAGCCCCACTGGGCAGGGGTGCAGCCTCAGGTTCCCTGACAAGCCCTGCTGAGCGGGGGGTGCGGAATGAGGTCCCCCACCCCGGCCAAGCGCCACACAGCCTCAGGTCCCTGCTGATCGGTCATTATGCATCACAGCATAACAACCATTTGCATATTAACCTTTTATTATTATGATATCCTACAGAGGCCATAAGGAGGTGACTGAATTGACTGGGGCCATAGGCTGACAACTATCTAAAGATCCAGGGGTAGGAGTCTGGGGATGTTGGTGGAGAGCCACAGTGCTGGCCACCAGTGAGATTCCCGAGGGAACCTGAGCTCTGCAAACCTAGCCCATAGTCGTCAACACCAACCCCTTGTAAAGGATGTCAAAGGACAGAGCAAACTGGCAAGGAGTTAAAGGTTGCTTAGAGGAAGGATCCCAAATCCTGAGTGAGCATCAGAATCACTTGGGAAACTTTTTCAAAAGAGAAACATAAGGTGCCTGTCCCAGGCCTGAGGAGTAGGAAGTTCTGGGTTTGGGGAATTCTGGTATACTGATAGGTTGGAGGCTACTCACCTAAAGTAGATGCTCAATAAATGCATTTCTGTTCATTTGCAATAGTATCTTTTACCTGACATTTAGAAATCCGCTTTTCAGGGAGTGAAATGGGTTCATTTGGGCTCCGCTCCAGGCAGTGAATTATTAAGTGCCAGCACTTCATCCAGGGGGTCTAGACACAGAGAGAGTGTGGAGTGGAGCCACCTCTACTGAGAACCAACTCCATTTTTATTCTTGCTCCTAATATAAAAAGCAGGTCAGTTATTTTTTATTTGTGTGTTCTCCAAAATTAGATTGCATTTAGGAACTTTCTTCTATTAGCTTTGTGTATTTTACATCAACCAGACATTAAATCACATTTGCATATTAAGAAAATGACTAAAATTTCTAAAGCAGTCTCAAGGATCTTGGAAATTTCATGTTGAAAGGGACCTAAAAAATAAACAAGACAAACAAAAACTCAGAGACAGACAACAGCATGGACGTTACCAGGGCAAGGGCCACGTGGGGTAGTAAAGGGTAAAGGGGGGAAATATATGGCGACCGAAGATGACTTGTCTTTGGTGGGGGCACACAATGCATTATACAGATCACGTGTCACAGAACTATGCATTTGAAACCTGTGTAACATTATTAAGGAACTCCAATAAATGTAATTTTTTAAAAAAGAGACCTAAAGGACATCTAGTCTGACATTCCCTGGGTGCAGATTCATGTCGCGGAGAAGGAACTTCAGAGAAATTCAGCTCTAGCAACTTGAAAGGGAGATCTTGATTTCACCTGCTTTTTATTTTTGATATATATATAATACCTTATTGTCTAAACTATGCTTTTTCTATATCACAACCAAACATAAATTTACTTTTTTAGAGTCTCCTAGATTTCCATGTTTGTGTTTCTTCACTTAGTTCAAATTAAATGGAGAAATTTAGTCCTTTTCTTTGAGAAGAGATCATTAGCGTGTGACTAGTCCCACATTGTTTTAATGAGAACAAAAGCAAAATGTTCCAAAATTACTTGCTTGCAGCTACAAAGCACGTTTAAGGAATAAAAATGCATGGGGAAGCGGGGGTGGCGGGGGGAAGGATTGTTTTGAAGTTCTTAGGATCAGCTTATCCAGGCTTCATTGTAAACTGATACTAAAGAGCCCCCATTATGAGTTGTGTATTTTGGTGCCAGAAGGTCTTTTTTCTTATGCTAAAATTATTAAATTCTGTCAGCTGCTGGGCTGTCATATAGAGATATAGTAAATCACATTATATTTTGTCATGGATTACACGGAGCAATAAATTTGGGAATAAAGATCAAAGTAGTTCCACAATCACTTCTGAGTGTAGAAGGGATGTTTAACTTGTAGAAAACCGATTTAGGTGAAGCGGCTGCAGTTCTTGGGTGAATTTGAAGTGAATTTGGATATTTGGTTGAAATGATTGAGGATCCAATCCCAAAATGATTTTCTATTTTTGTATTTAACTCAGAGAAGTTCATTCTGACACCTAGCTGCATGACTTGAATTAGATAAATAATTACAGGTTGAGAGTAATGGACTCAGTGAAAACTGGACTTATGTATTTTAATTACTTTCATGAGTAAACAATCTATTCCATTGTATATTTATTTGGGGTTCTGGGGGACTTCATAATTAGTTAAATACTCTCGTAGTAATACTCTCTGACTCCTTGGAGCTGACTGTTTGCTTTTACCACATTTAGAACCATTAAACGTAAGCCAGCTTATGATCACTAAGAAGCCTTGATTATTTAGATCTTGATGGCTATTATCTTCGCTCTGTGTTACCAAAGAAACTCAGGGTTTCCAAAGTTGATAATATTTATTTATTTAAAATAGCCAATCTCAATTAGTTGGGCTCTTTTCATAGAAAAGTCACAGTAGAAATAAGATAATATAGCAGAAACGAAAACAGAAATTATGTGCTTTATAAATTATTGTCCTAATGCTTTTACTTAGGAAAGTGCCCTCAGTCACCTCAGTATGGTTCCCAAATTGGGCTGATTATCAGAAGCAATGGAGGTGGGGGGAGGAGGGGGGAGGGAGTTTTCATGTAGATTCCTGGGCCACAAGTCTTGGCAGTTCTGATTTAGTGGATTTAAAATCTCAAATAACATTTTCCCCTTTCCCTCTGTTGTCATTTTTCCTATTTTCTTCCTTTGTTGTAATCCTGTTTGGGGAATTACTTTTCAGTGTTCTAGCTTATTAACAGACATTTAAGCTTTGCAAAATTATTTCTCAAGATTTTGGTTCCCTGTTTTATTTTTAGTCTCCTATTATCATCCTTGTTATTGATTTATTTTCCTCCAGTGAAATCTAGGAGATTTACACTAATGCTATAGTAAAGTAATCTGACATCAGACATAAACAAATCATCCCAAAAAATCATATGAAAATTATACCTCCTCATTCTAACTGGGATCAGAGTAACATGTATTGGGATATAGGCATGATGGCCTGTGGTGCTGATTTTGGTCTGAAAAGAACTACAAGGCCGGCTGGGGATAGTGTGAGACTGAGCTGGAATGTGTAGCAGTGACGTTGCAGAAGCCTAGTTGGAAGAAACTGAATAGTCTATTGAACTTGGCATCTTAATGGGGGCTGGGGAGGCACCTTTCAACAGAAGAGGGTGGAGATCCTATTTGTAGGCCCCTGGCTCTTCTAACAGGCCTTTCCTGTGTCCTCTGATAATGCTGTGATACCTCCTAAGTCCAAGCCTCCCAGATCGGAGCCACTGTTTTAGAGCATCACCACGAGAAACCGAAGCAAGTAGAGCTTTTAGAGGCTGACCTGAGCCCATATATTTACTATACTTCTGTGCAAGGGAGCAAAGGATGGAGGACTGGAGAGGTTAAGACTACAGAAAGAAAGGCTACTATAAAAATTCTAGAGAGTCTAGGAAGGTTATATATTTCTAAGAATTAGTCCTTCTCTTCTAGGTTCTCAAATTTGGTGGTTATAGCCTTTCATGGTATAATTCTTGTATAATCCTTTGTATTTCTGTGCTGTCCATTGTAACATCTTCCCTTTATCTCTGATTTCATTTGAGTCTTTTCTCTTTTTTCCTTGGTGTGTCTAGCCAGCGGTTAGTCAATTTTATTTATTTTTTTCAAAGAACCAGGTGTTGGTTTCATTAACTTTTTCTATTTTTTTTTTTTTGGTTCTCTATTTCACTTAATTCTGCTATAATATTATTTCCTTTCTTCTACTGACTTTGAGCTTCACTAAGGTGTAATGTTAGGTTGTTTATTTGAGATTTTTCTTGAGGTTTCTAATGCTATAAACTCCCCTCTTAGTACTGCTTTTGCTGCATCCCCAATTTTTGATATGTTGTATTGTCATTTCCATTTGTCTCTATGTATCTTTTAATCTCTTCCTTTTTTCTTCTTTGACCTAGTAGTTGTTCAGTAGCGTGTTGTTTAATCTTCATATATTTGTGGGTTTTTCGGCTTTCTTCTTGTAGTTAACTTACAGTTTTATAGCATTGTATTGGAAAATATGCTTGGTATGATTTCTCTTCTTAAATTTATTGAGACTAGTTTTGTGTCCAAACACATGGTCTATCCTTGAGAATGTTTCTTGAGCACTTAAGAAGAATGTACATTCTGTCATTTGTGGATGGAAAGCTCTATAAATATCAAGTATGCCCATTTGGTCTAGTGTTTCATGGCCAACATGTCCTAGTTGACTTTCTGTTTGGATGATCCATCTGTTGCTGTCAGTGGGCTATGCAGATGAAATATTGCCATTTGTAACAACATGAATGGATCCTGAGAGAATCATGCTAAGTGAAATAAGTCAGATGGAAAAGGATAAGATCCATATGATTTCACTCATATATGGGATATTAAACAAAAAGCAACAGATAAACAAATTCATAGACACAGACAACAGTATAATAGTTATCAAAGAGAATGGGGGATGGAGAGAGGGTGTAGAGGGTAAAGAGGGTCAAAAAATTGTGATGGAAAGAGACTATACTTTGGGTGGAATATATAGATGATGTATTATAAAATTGTACACCTGAAGCTTATTTAATATTATTAACCAATGTTATCTCAGTCATTTAATTTTTTAAAATTCAGGAGAGATAAGTTGAGGACCTAGAAGTAAAAACTGACAGGACTATCAAGGGTGAGGGAGAAGGCTTCTAAGAAATCCTTCTCAGTTTCTGATTTGAGTGACCAAATGAAAGTGCCATTAATGGAGATGAGAAGGAACAGATTTGGGGAAAGATGATTGAGTTAAGTTGGGACAATTGAGTGCCTGTGTGACATCTTAGAGGGTGGGTGCCTGTCCAACCTGTGGTTGGACATGAGTCTGGAGCTGGGTGCAAGAAATGATGAGGCTAGAGATAAAGAGTTGGAAGTGACATCAAGAAAAAGATGATTTAAAGCTACGAGTGAAGCCTGGCCGGCATGGCTCAGTGGTTGAGTATCAACCTATGAACCAGAAGGTCACGATTCAATTCCCAGTCAGGGCACAGTTCGATCCCCTGTGTGGGGCATGCAGGAGGCAGACAATCAATGATTCTCTCTCATCATTAATGATTCTATCTCTCCCTCACCCTTCTTCTCTGAAATCAATAAAAATATATTTTAAAAAAAAACACAATGAGTGAAGTTTTAAAGGGGAAGGGTATATGTAGAGGAGAGCAAATGCTATGCAGCAATTCTTACTCAAAATCAGCTATAGATCAATAAGGAATTGTCAGAGTTACTAGAGAACCACAAGGGAATAAGGTCATGGATGCCAAGGAAATAGGAAGTTTTAATAAAAAGTAATTTAGCAAAAGCAAAATTAAAGTTTTCAAAAGGCTAATAAAATACAAACTTTCTGGAACACTAATCAGAAAAATAGAGAAAGGGCACAAATAGACTAGGGAGGAAATGAGGAAGATGACTACTGGTCCAGTAAAGATTGAAAGGATAATATAATTTTATACCAATAAAATGAAAATCTGGATAAAATGGAAAATTTTATAGAAAATGTGATTGAATGAAGAAGAAATAGAAAGCTCTAATTCTATAAGTATTAGATAGAACATTTAGTTTTAAGTATTTCATCAAAGAAAACATCAGGCCCATATGATTTGATATTTATCATCAAACTTTCAAGGAACAGATACTTTCAATAGTATAAAAAATCTATCAGAGGAAAAATAAGAGGGTGTATTCCCCAGTCCATCCAAGGCCAGTTTAGTCTTGATGTGAAGATCACACCGGGGAAGTACAAATAATGTTACATACCAATAGCACATGTAATGTTAAGTATAAAAATCCTAACAAATGTAGAAACAGAAGGTAGTAGTATAGAAAAAATTATTGTGACAAAGCTGGATCTGGTGCAGGAATTCAAGGGTGATTAAATATTAGAAACCCATTAAAATAATTCACTGCATTGCCAGATGAAGAAAAGATGCTCAATATCATTAGTCATAAAGGAAATGCAAACCAAAACAACGATGAGATACCACTTCATATCCACTGGGATGGCTATGATCAAAACTGTGGAGAATAACAAGTTTTAGCAAGGAGGTGGAGAAATAAAACCCATGTACTTTGACAGTGGTGATGAAAAATGGTACAGTCATTTTGGAAAATAGTTTGGTAGTTCCTCAAAAATTTTAACATACAATTACCATATGATCTAGCGGTTTCATTCCTAGGTATACACCCATAAAAATTGAAAACGTATTTCAAAAAAAAAATTGTATAAGAATGTTTACAGCAGCATTATTTACAGTAGCCCAAAAGTGGAAATAACCCAAATGAATGTTCACACAACTGATGATTAGGTAAACAAAATGAGGCCTATTCATACAAGGACTATTATTTGACAACTAGAGGCCTGGTGCACAAATTCATGCACCAGTGGGGTCTCTCAGCCTGACCTGTGGGATTGGGCCAAAACCAGCTCTCTGACATCCCCCGAGGGGTCCCAGATTGCAAGAGGGCACAGGCCAGTCTGAGGGACCTCACCGGTGCATGATTGGGACCGGAGAGGGACACAGTAAATTGGCCAGCCAGGGAGGGACCACAGGAGGTCTCCAGGGCATGTCTGGCCCATCTCGCTCAGTCCCAATTGGCTGGACCCCAGCAGCAAGCTAACTACCAGTTGAGTGTCTGCCCCCTGGTGGTTATTGCACGTCATAGCAACTGGTCAACTGGTCGACTGTCTGCCCCCTGGTGGTCAGTGCACGTTATAGTGAGCAGTTGAGCAACCTTATCATATCATTAGCATATTATGCTTTGATTGGTTGAACGACCAACCTGTCAATCAGACACTTAGCATATTAGGATGAAAAGGAATGAAGTATAGCCCTAGACAGTTTGGCTCAGTAGATAGAGCATTGGCCTATGGACTGAAGGGTTCCAGGTTCAATTCTGATCCAAGGGCTCATATCTCGGTCGCATGCTTGATCCCCAATAGGGGCCATGCAGGAGGTAGCTGATGGATGATGTTATACTCTCATCTATGTTTCTATCTCTCTATCCCTCTTCCTTCCTCTCTCTCTAAAAAATCAATAAAAACATACCTTTTAAAAAAAAAAAAGAAAAGGAATAAAATATTGATGCATGCCACAGATTAGATGAACCTTAAAATGTGCTAAGTCAGTGGTCGGCAAACCGCGGCTCACGAGCCACATACGGCTCTTTGGCCCCTTGAGTGTGTTTCTTCCACAAAATACCACGGCCTGGGCAAGTCTATTTTGAAGAAGTGGCATTAGAAGAAGTTTAAGTTTAAAAAATTTGCCTCTCAAAAGAAATTTCAATCGTTGTACTGTTGATATTTGACTCTGTTGACTAATGAGTTTGCCGACCACCGTGCTAAGTGAAAGAAGCCAGTCACAAAAGGCCATGTATTCTATGACTCCATTTATATGAAATGTCCAGAGTAGGAAAATCCACAAAGACAAAGTAGATGAGTAGTTGCCAGTGACCCAGGGGAGGAGAAAATGAGAAGTGGCTGCTAATGAGTGTGGGTTTCTTTTTGAGGTGATGAAAATGTTCTGGAACTTGATAGTGGTGATAGTTATACTGCTCCATGACTGCACTAAAAACCACTGAATTGTAAAGATAAAAGGTATGAAGTTTATGATATGTGAATTATATCTTCCTAAAGCTGTTATTAAAAGTAGAATTCTGACAATGCTAAGTATGATTGAAAGTGTGGAACAAAAAGAACTCATATACTGTGGTGAGAACATAAAATGCTGGCAGCATTATCCTATAAAGTTGAACATTTGATTTATGAACCATCAATTCAACTCCTTAGCATATGCCCTAGACACTCACAAATATGCACCAGAATGTTCACAGCAGCATGGCTCATGGAGGGAAAATCTTGAAAAGTTCAAATGCCCATTAACAGAAAAATGAATGACTTGGGTCTCTTCACACAACTGAATATTCTAAAGCATGAAAATAAAGGAAATACAGCTTCAAAAAGGAAACATCTAAGATTCTTATAAACAGTGCATTTCAGGAAATCACACAGGGCATGATTATGTTTATAGAAAGCTAAGAAATAATAAAACTAAATAATACGTTAGAGGTATTTACCCATATAATTTTTTAAGCAAGGCAATAAATAAAATTCAAGACAGAGGTTAATTCTTAGAAAGACTCAGGGATGGAGTGGGGTGGGAGGAAGCACTGGCATTGGCAATGTTAGACATTAAATTGTCTTATCAGTTCAGGAGGGCTCTATTATGTTTAATAAATGCACAAAATATGTCCTTTTGCATGTGTCAATTAGTATATAATTTAAACATTTATAAATAAAAACTATTTGCAATGTTGAAAGCAGCAGTGTATCCTAGTCTTGGAGACATGTCAAGAAGAAATTTGCTTCCCCAATAAATAATCTGAGGCAAATGGTTATTTTCATGGCTCAAAGTGGAAGAATGGGCAAGAAAGAGTAACTAGAATTGATTACAAAAAATGGATTTTCATAGCTAACCTTTCTACTAGCCTGACCCTACAGTCTTGTAAGCTCAGCTATAGTAAAGTAGCTTATCTTATTTCTACTTTATCCATCAAAAATGCAGCCACTCCTCAGACCTCACCATTGCCCAGCTAGTTCACCTCCAAGATCTTGGTCTATCTTCTTTTGATCACTCTTGCCTTACCTTTTATTTTTCCGGTTCCCTCACGTATAAAAAACCCGGTCTTTGTCCCCATTACAGTGCTTACTTACCACTCTCTGATCCCTTGCCATCCTGGACTTCCACCAGTCCTATGTTGATAAACCTCAGTCCTATTTCATCTTCATTGTCCACTTACCTGTACATTGTAAAACAGTGCACAGGAAAGTAAAATAACTTGCCTGTGGTCACACCACCCCAGTTTGTTCAACTTCAAAGCTTGTGCTCTTAATCATCATGCTCTACTGCTTACCATTTGGCAATGGGTGTTGGAATAGGCCATCAGAGCAGCTCAAGTTAATGAAAAAAATGGAGTAGGTTTGAGGGTTTGGGTGATGGGAAACTTACCTGCACAGCAACAAAGCTAACTGAAGACCTCATGTTTGCAAACTGAATAGGGGACAGGTCATGTCTTACATAGGTTCATCCTCATTGTTGTTAACATGTCAAGTATTACTTTTCAATAAGTTGGTATGGTAATTCCATCTCAATATGGATGATCCTGGTAAACCAGACATGCTCTAGGCCAGTGGTCGGCAAACTCATTAGTCAATAGAGCGGCAAACTGTGGCTCGCAAGCCGCAGTTTGCCGACCACTGCTCTAGGCCATTTTCAATGAGGGAGCGAAGATCTAATGACACTCTCGGGAGTGTCCTCTCAGACTTCCACGTCACCCAGGAGCGGAAAGAGAGCTTCTGTTAGGTATCGCCATCACTGCTTTATATTGAACTGCTCACAAGTCCAGCAAAGCAACTTCTTGTAATACATTATTTCATTACAAATGAGCCAAAAAGTAGAAAAACTTCAAAAATAATAAGTAAAATGTTAATGTGATTTATGAGATGCTGAATGACGACATCTAACTCCTGAATTCAAAGCTTATTTGAAATAATTCCTTACTTGACCAGTAATTCAATTAAGATCATTTGATCATTGGACAATGGATAATGTCAACATTTTCTTATGTCTGAAGTCACATATTTGAAATAGATCTTCTCTCTGCTTCCTAAAAGTACAATGCTGACAAAGGTGCCACTCAGATATAAATATATTTAGTATATTTAAAATGTGCAGTCTATATGTTAAAATTTGTTAAATACAGTAGTAATTTTCCTTTAACATTTGTCAAATCTGGAAGCATTAGATTTTGGTGTAAAGCCTAACAGTAGCAGAGACATAAAATATTATAGAAGGTAGAGATTCTTAAAAAAATTAATTGACCCCATTTACATTTGGTCTTTGATGATAAATTCTTTTTTGCACATCAGAGAATAGTTGCTTCTTCCCTAGAGCAAAGTGAAGTTTTTTTTTCCTCCCTCAACTCTCTTAAAGTTTGTATTTCTGCCCAAATAATAAATGAGTTTCAGTTTCTGTGGCCTGTGCTTCAGAGAGCTTCTCTGAGGGTGAGCTTTTGAAATATGATTAGATCTTAATTCTTTAACTAGTTCCATAAGCTTGTTTCACAGTTTGCTTTCTTACTCAGCAAGCAGGGTGGAAATTTATGCCAATCTTACGTGATCATTTATGGATGTTTGCCATGTAAATATATATGGTGCAGTGATGAGAAAATTGGTCCTTGTGAATTACAGTAAGAGCAGAAAATCAACTGTTACATGTTTTGTGTTTGTTTTTTTTCAGTTATCTGCCATGAAATACACATTATTTTAGTCCACAGTATTGACCACAGTTATTAACTGTGTGGACAGAGAATGTATCCAATACACTGATTTGGCATATTGAGAAATAGGGTCAATCTTATTCTGGAATATGGGCACTTCTTCTGAGAATGGATCCACTAATAATTACTGAGTACTCAATAAATAGTGAAATTGATAATGATACCACAGCCCTTGTCCCAAACTGTTCACTTTCTTCGGTCTTTAATAGAGGATCTACCTTCCTTATTGGATTCTTACAAAATAAATAGTCAGAGACCAAAAACAAAACACGTGGAGCTCCTAATTATTAGATCCTGGTCTTGGGTAATGCAACTATAGAAAAGGACTCAATCAATTTTCCAGAAATGAATTAAAACTCAGAGCCACTAAATACTGAGCACTGACATTTACGGCTGTTTTTCTCTTTACAGTAGTTAGCCATTTTCTCAAGCTAAGATTATACAGAATGATGGGAAAGAATTCTTTAATTAAAGTACTCTTTCTTGTCATGAGTATATCAAACTGAGAATTTACCCTTGACTCAAGAAAAGATTCAAAAGTCCTAGGCTGCAACATCAGAAACTTTCTCTTACTCGCATCTGCACCCTCTCCTGGCACCTAAAGCCAGGCCCTGAGCCAAGTGCCACCAAAGTCTCACCCTCGCCCTTAACAGCGATTGACCAGAAAAGGGTCAGGTCAAATCTCAGGTCATAAATTCAGATGTGTTTCTTTTACTGTAATCTCAGTTTCTGTTTTAGTCACCATTTGGCTGAGTGGCGAAAATTTGATACTTAACCTCAGTCACGGCAGACCTCACTCACTCTCCCACCTGCTTCCCCAGGACAGCACTTAGCCCAGGGCTCTATCATGCTGGGCGTGGTGGCATCAGCTGTCCACCCAGCATCCGCGGAGACTTCTGCTGTCCTGCTGGTCTTTGCTGGTCCATTGACGCAGGTCATATCTCTACTTCTCGATGACCCTCCTTCCTCTTGCATTCTCTTTGCTTTTCTCAGACACCAGGAAGCTTTACGTGCCTCTGGCCTATGGCTGGGGAGAGGTGCCAGTGCCCAGGGAAATGGGTGCAGCAGGCTTGCTGAGCTGCTTATTAAGCACACACACATCACAGCCCATTCCTGCCCCTGGCTCCAGGATACCCGCCAGTGTGGCCAAGAGCTCTTAGTCACCCAGCCTTGTTCCCAGCCTGTGAGCACAGCTGCTCTGCGCTTACTAGTAGGCTAGCCCTGCCTGCACAGGGTTTCCATGCTTCTCCCTCCCTCGGGCTCAGCCCAGAGAGTGGAGCCAGAAGTAGGGCCTTTTCTCAGGAACAGACTCACAGATAAACACTTCCCCTTCACTCAGACTAAGTCCCATTCCCCCAACCAGAGAATGGTTTCTAGTCTGGAGCTGGGGAGGAGATGAGGGGAAGGGGAATCAGGCAGAGTAAAACCCACTGTGGCTGATACACTTTTATGACTGAGTCCCATCAGCCCAGGTTTTAGTCAAAAGCCAAAAGTTACCTCCTTTCTTCTCTACATTTTTCTTTGTCATCCTTTCTGTGAGGTGGTGAGAGTAGAATGCCAAGCTGGGAAGGGTTGAGGAATGGACCAAAACACCAGGTTTAAGACTTCAGAAATATCCTGAAACTTGTAAATATATCATTGCACACAAAAATCACTAAAATGTCAACACTGTAATTCTGGATGATAATAGGATATATTATATATAATATATTACATATCTGTTTTTCTACACTAAGCATGTATATACTTTTTAAAAACAGCTTTATTTGGGGTGTAATTTATATATTATAAAATTATGCTGTCTAAGAATACAGTTTAGTATGTTTTTAATAAATTTATAGAATTGTAGAACCACACTCTGTATTTACCTTTACAATAAAAGAATTGAGGAGCATAAAAATGACCTCTTATTACGGCAATGAGAAGATCCTTGATGAATTGAATGGAGGGAACAGGATCAAATTCAGGTCGTAAGTAAAGGATGGGCAGTCACTAAGCTGCTAAGTATTTGTTGAACTGATGAGTAAATGGAAGTGGAGACAGTTGAGTAGGGATGACCTTTTCAAGAAATGTGGCTGTGGCCTGGCTGGAGTGTCTCAGCAGTTGAGCATCGACCTTTGAACCAAGAAGTCATGGTTCAATTCCCGGTCAGGGCACATGCACCAGTTGTGGGCTCAGTTTCCAGTAGGGGTGTGCAGGAGGCATCCGATCAATGATTCTCTCACATTATTGATATTTCTATCTTTCTATCCCTCTCCCTTCCTCTCTGAAATCAATAAAATATATTTAATTTTAAAAAAGAAAGAAATGTGTCTGTAAAGGAGGGAAAGAACGCATGAGCCTCAAATATACCAGCTCTTTCCCGATTTTGTACATGTTATTCCTTTCACCTGGGATTTTCTTCTTTTTTTTCTATTAGTTGATTCCTATTTTTAGCTGATAACCTTGAGCAAAGATTTTTAACTTTTCTGTATCTTAGTTTCACTCTATAAATGAGGATAATTGTGCCTATCTTACAGAGCTTTTAAGAGAGTTGGATCAGTTAATATGTGTAAAGCACTTAAAGAATAGGTGTCAGTAAGAACAAAATAAATATTAGTTGTTTTGTTGCTATCATCACGATCATCATCATTATCATCATCATCATCATCATTATCCCTTAATATTCATCTCCTTGCAGAAGTTTCTGATGTGAAGTGTCTCATAGCGCTTCCCTAATAACACCCGGTGCATAGCTCTTTCGTGACACTTATGCTGTATTTTATTTATTCACTTATCTGTCTCCTCCCAATTGCATTTAATTTTTACCTCTGTAAACATACAGTGCCCAGCACACAGGAGGCACTCAAATGTTTGTGAAATTATCACAGGAATTTATCAGGATCTCAGGGAGGGCTGTGTGTGGGGTGTGTGTGTAAAACTAACCTTTTTGTAATTACATGGAAAGGAGTCAGTGTAGAAGAAAATATTGGTGATGTGAGAGGAAGGGACACTGGGGAGAATTAATGGTGTAAGGCTTTTGATGGTGGTGAGAGGTAGAATCAATGTGTTGGTGGAGGAACATTGCTACTTTAATCAGGTATCATGATGTATTTTCTGGAAGACTTTAGGTGAAGTTGATATTTCCTCCTTAGATATTTGATAGAATTCACGAGTGAAACCACTTGGGACTGAAAAAAGGAGAGAGAGAGAGAGAGAATGGGACCCTTTGAGATTTCCATTTCTTTTTTACTTTAGATCATTTTTATCATGTAAGAGATTTGTGCATTGGCAATATGTTGTTCATAATATTTTCTTATGGCCCTATTAATGTCTGCAGGATCTCTCTTATTCCTGATAAGTAATTTATATCTTCTCTATTTTTTTATTGGAAGTTTATCAACTTTATTGATCTGTCCTAAAAAAAAAAAAAAAAAAAAGCCAGCTTTGGTTTCACTGATTTTTTCCCTATTGTTTTTCTATTTCATTGATTTCTACTGTTATACTTATTTTATTTATTCTACTTAGTTTTTTAAAAATGCTATCCTTTTTCAAGCTTCATCAGGGGAACCTTATTTCACATTTTAGATCTTCCTTCTTTGCTAATAAAGTAATTCAAAGCTAAAAGTTTCTCTAAGCACTAAGGAAACTCTTCATTCCACAAATACTATGCTTCAATTTTCATTAATTTAAATGTATTTTCTAATTGTCCTTGTGATTTCTTCTTTGACCTATGGAAATTAGGCGGATATTTTTTCCAAATATTTGGGGATTATCAGATACATGCCTACTATGAATTTAATTTTATTGTGGTTTCTCATACTCTCTATGATTTCAATTCTTTTGAAATTTATCCTGTGGCCCAGAATATGGTCTTTCTTGATTAAGGGTCAAGTTGATTGACAGCATTTTTCAGATCATTTATAGTCTCAGTAATTTTCTATGTAGTTTTCCTATCAATTCCTAAAGAGAAGGGTTGAGATCTCCTCTACTATAAAATGTGGATTTGCCTATTTCTCCTTACATTCTATGCCTCATGTAATTTGAAGCTCTTGAAATTAGGTACATATACATTAGGATTGTTCTATCGTTTTTAATGAATTAAAATTTTATCATTATGAAATATCACTCTTTTTTTCCTGTTAGGCTTCTTTGTTCTTAAATCTACTTTGATATTAGCATAGCTACTACACTTTTCTTATAATTAATGTTTGCATGGTACATCTTTCTTCACCATTTTAATTTTGTTTTTAATACTTAATGTGTTTATCTTGAAAATACTAAGTAATTATGCCTTCTGTTAAGTCCAGGCTGACAATCTTTGTCATTGAGATAGTATTTTAAAACCATTTATATTTACTCTCAGCAAACTGGGAATAGAGGGATCATGCCTCAACATAATAAAAGCCTTATATGATAAACCCACAGCCAACATCATACTCAATGGGCAAAAACTAAACTCATTTCCCCTGAGAATGGGAACAAGACAGGGATGCCCACGTTCACCACTCCTGTTCAATATAGTACTGGAAGTGCTAGCCATAGCGATCAGACAAAAGAAGAAATAAAAGGCATCCAAATTGGAAAAGAAGTAGTAAAACTGTCCTTATTCGCAGATGACATGATACTGTACATAGAAAACCCTAAAGACTCCATCAAAAAACTAATAGACTTAATAAATGAATTTGGCAATGTAGCTGGATACAAAATTAACACCCAGAAATCTATGGCCTTTTTATAGACTAATTATGAACTCACAGAAAGAGAAATGAAAAAAACAACCCCATTTACCATTGCACCAAAAAAATTAAGATACCTAGGAATAAACTTAACTAAGGAGGTAAAAGACCTGTACTCGGAAAACTACAGGACAGTGAAAAAAGAGATAGAGGAAGACATAAACAAATGAAAGAACATACCATGTTCATGGATTGGTAGAATCAACATCATTAAAATGCCCATACTACCCAAAGCAATCTACAGATTAGATGCAATCCCCATTAAAATACCATTGGTATATTTCAAAGATCTAGAACAAACTCTCCAAAAATTCATTTGGAATAAAAAAAGACCCCGAATAGCCACAGCAATCCTGAGAAAGAAGAACAAAGTTGGAGGGATCACAATACCAAATATCAACTATATTACCAAGCCACAGTTCTCAAAACTGCTTGGTACAAGAACAGACATATAGACTAATGGAACAGAACAGAGAACCCAGAAATAGACCCAAGCCATTATGCTCAATTAATATTTGACAAAGAAGGCAAGAGCATACAATGGAGTCAAGACAGTCTCTTCAATAAATGGTGTTGGGAAATTTGGTCAGATATATGCAAAAAAAATGAAACTAGATCACCAACTTACACTATGCACAAAAACAAACTCAAAATGGCTAAAGGACTTAAATGTAAGATGGGAAACCATAAAAATCCTACAAGACTCCATAGGCAGCAAAATAGCAGACATATGTCATAGCAATATCTTTATAGACACAGCTCCTAAGGCAATGGAGACTAAGGAGAAAATAAACAAATGGGACTACATCAAAACAAAAATCTTCTGCACAGCAAAAGAAACCATCAACAAAACAACAAAAAAAGCCCACTGCATGGGAAAACATATTTGCCAATGATATTTCAGATAAAGGTTTAATCTCCAAACTTTATAGAGAACTCATACAACTTAACAAAAGGAAGATAAACGATCCAATCAAAAATGGGCAAAGGACCTAAATAGACCCTTTTCGAAAGAGGGCATACAGAAGGCTGAGAGACATATGAAAACATGCTCAAAGTCATTAATCATCTGAGAAATGTGAATCAAAACAACAATGAGATAACATGTCAAACTGGTCAGAATGGCTATCAACAAATCAACAAACGACAGTTGCTGGCGAGGATGTGAAGAAAAAGGAACCCTCATGCACTGCTGGTGAGAATGAAGACTGATGCAGCCACTGTGGAGAACAGTATGGAGTTTCCTCAAAAAACTAAAAATGGAGCTCCCATTTGACCCAGTAATCCCACTACTAGGACTGTATCCCAAGAAACCAGAAACACCAATCAGAAAGGATATATGCACCCTATGTTCATAGCAGCACAATTTACAATAGCTAAGATTTGGAAACAACCTAAGTGCCCATCAGCAGATGAGTGGATTAAAAAATTGTGGTACATCTACAAAATGGAATAATATACCGCTATAAAGAAGAAGGAACTTTTACCATTTGCAACAGCATGGATGGACCTGGAGAGCATTATGCTAAGTCAAATAAGCCAGTTGGAGAAAGATAAATATCACATGATCTCACTCATGTGGGATATAAGGATCAACATAATTTGATGAACAAGAATAGATCCAGAGACAAATGGCAGGGGAGCGGGGGCAGAGTTAGAGAGCAACCAAAGGACTTGTATGCATGCATATTAGCATAACCAATGGACACAGACACTTGGGCGGTGGGGCCTTGCCCAGGGTGGGAATGGCTCGGGGAGGTCAAGTGAGGAAAAAGGAGACATATGTAAAACTTTAGACAATAAATTTTTTTAAAGTTAAAATAAAACCACTTATATTTAATGTAATTATTGTTGGTTTTAATCTACTATTTTGTTACTTGTTTTCTGTTTGTCCCATATTTTCTTTATTCCTTTTTTCCTCTTTTCATATTTTCTATTGGATTTATTGAGTATTTCTTAATATTCCATTTTATTTTTTATTGGCTCATTAGACATATCTTTTTATTGTTTTTTTTGCTATGCATCTTTATTACAGTTTGCCTTCACATACTATTATAGCAGATTACATAAAATATAAAGTATCCTATATAATAAAAGCCTAATATGCTAAGTGTTCGGTAGTCCGTTCAACCAATCAATGCATAATATGCTAATGATATGCTAAGGTAGCTCAACAGCTTGCTATGATGTGCACTGACTACCTGGGGGCAGACACTTCAACTGGTAGGTTAGCTTGCTGCTGGGGTCCAACCAATTGGGACTGAGTGAGATGGGCTGGACACACCCTGGAGCCCTCCCACAGTCCCATCCTGGCTGGCCAACCTCCCACATCCCTCCCCGGCCCAGATTGTGATGGGGTCCCTCAGCCTGGCCTGCGCCCTCTTGCAATCTGGGACCCTAGGGGGACTGTCAGAGAGCCGGTTCTAGCCCGAGCCCGCAGGCCAGGCCGAGGGACCCCACTGGTACACAAATTTGTGCACTGGGATTCTAGTACTTTAATAACAGAATACAACTATTCCCCTGTTCTTATCCTATTCTACATATATTATTAATCCCAAAATATACTTTTATTACTTTTGCTCATAACAGCACATCATCTTTCAAAAAATTTTAAAATGAGAAGAAGCTAATTTATATTTACATGTGTATTATCCAGTGCTCTTTATATTCCTTTGAGTCGGCCCAGGCTTCCATTTGATCATTTTCCATCTGCCTGAATGACTTCCTTTAACTTTCTATGTAGTGCCTGCCTGCTAGTGAAACATTCTCTTGGATATTTGTTTGAAGATATCTGTATTTCATCTTCAGTTTTGAAGGATATTTTCACTAAATATGCAGTTCTAGATTGACAGATTTTTTTTTCTTTCAGCATTTTAAAGATTCATTATCTTCTGGCCAGCACAGTTTCCAATGAAAAATTCTCAGACAGTCTTATCTTTTTAAAATATCTATTTTTTGCTGGCTGTTTTTAAGACTTTATCTTTATTTCTGTTCTTGCAATTTGAGTATGAATTATCTTGATGTGGTTTTCTTTGCGTTTATCTTTTCTTTGCTTGTAGGTTTATAGTTTTCTTCATACTGAAAAAATCTTGGCCATTGTATCTTCACATATTTTTCCAAGCCTTTCTTCTTTTGGTATGCAATTACACATATGTTAGATGATGTGATATAGTCTTGCAGATTACTAAGATTTTTTATTATATTCATTCAGTTTTTTTTTTTTTGTCACTCTGGCAATACTTTGGATATTTAAAATGCCTTTTCTTCATATTCACTACTTTTTCTTCTTTAGGGTTGAATTTGTTGTTCAGCCCCTCAAGTGAAATTTTCCTTTCAGAGAATATGTTATTATATTCTAGGCTCTTTAGTTTTTAAAATATCCTCTGTTTCCCTCCTTATTACGTTCATGTTTTTATTTAAATATTTGGGTGTGGGTTTTTTTTTATTGATTTATTTTGAGAGAAAGAGACAGAGACATCAATTTGTTGTTCCACTTATTTATGCATTCATTGGTTGATTCTTGTACGTGCCCTGACTGGGAATCGAATGTGTAACCTTCGCATATCAGAATGACACTCTTAACTAACTGAACTACCTGGTAAGGGCTGGGTGTATTTTTAATAGCTATGTAAGTCTTTGTCTACTAATTTTACTATCTGACATTTCTAGGTTTAACTTTATTGACTGATTTTTCTCCTGCTTATAACTCACATAGTCTTTCTTTTTCTCATGTCTGGTTATCTTTTATTGGATGCTGGACATTATAAAAGTTAAGTTGAATGCTGGATTATCTTTACTTCTTTTAAAAAATATTGGACTTTTTCTTAGGAAGCTGTTAAGTTACTTGTAGATAATCAGTTTGATCCATTTGTGGCTTGTTTCAAACTTTGTTAGAGCAAATTTAAAGTTGACTTTACTCCAAGACTTAGTTTAACCCCATAACTGTGGCCTTCCTGGATGTTCTGTGAGAACTCTCCATTCTGACCGATCAGAGATCGAAAATCTCTGAGCTCTGTGTGAGCTTTGGGAATTGTTTATCTTAAAGCTCACCAATCACTTTGTACTTGGTCTTATAGAACTTAACCCTACACATGCACAGCTAAGTAGCAGCAGCAGACTCAGATGAACCCATGTAGCTATCTGGACTTCTGCACGCGCCCTCCTCCTATCTAGTGGTCTACCCCGGCAACCTCCAGCTGCTCAGCCTTCCCAGACTCTAATCTTTGTCTTCTCGATTCACAATACTGCTGTTCTGTGCTCGACTCCCTTTCCCGGTGTCCAGGCCCAGAATGTGCCTCCAGGAAGAAAGCGATGGTTGTCGGGTTTACCCCTTTGTTTCCCTTCCCTTCACAGTCACTGTCCTGTGCTTGTTTCCCAGCATCCTAACAGTTTTCTCCATATTCTGTCCAGTTTTCTAGCTGTTTACTGTAGCTACCCCACCACGGTCCCAGTGGAAATTATGAATTTTATTTATGCTTCACAAATTTATGCCTTTATTTTGATGTAATATGTAGAGATTTTTAAGTTGGAAATTTCTGTAAATATTCTAAATTTTAAAAATTAAACTAAATTAAATCTAAGTATTCATTATGAATTCTCTGAATATTTATGCTCCAGAGGGGTAATACACAATTATGTAGTAATATCTGGCACCAGAACTGTATTCAGTCTTTGAAGAAACTTCAAATGGGTGCCTACAAAACTTTTAGTAGAAAATAATGCATTATAATCTGAGCTTTGTACTGTTTAAAGAATTTGGGAAGCATCCTTTTGTTTAATCCTGTTTATTCCAAAACTTATAACTATTATATTTTAAAGAAATGTATCTTTATGAGATCTGGACTTGCCTTAAAAAGAGGAATCTCCTAATTTTCTTCCCTCCAAATCACCTTACTGGAAATCCTGGATGTATGAATTTTCACCATTAGTGATGGGAAATGGAAAATAAAGGGATGAAAGGCTGTTTTGAATTTTGATATAATGTGAAGTGCCCAGCAAGAAAAGGTTACTATATTAAGATATTGGGGGGGGGGGGGGAGTGGATATCTATAATACTTTCAGCAATAAAGATAAAAAAATTTTAAAAGACGACTAACAGCCATTGACACCTTTGTGAAAATTGGTTGGTTGATTGGTTCTTTTCCAACAGGGTTTTAAACCCGAGATTGTGATGGGAGTTGCATAGAGAAAGTGGACCAACACAGTGGGCTCTTGGACAAGGAAGAGCCCTGGAGAAGCAGGGGGAACTGAGTGCTTGTGAAGGCTGAAGGGATAGCCAAGCACACACGGAAGCAGTGAGGCTGAAACAACAGCAACAATAAAACAATTCTGCTCATTTCTAAATTATTATTTTTTCTCATCTGTTAGTCTATACCTATTCAGGCCACATTGTAGATGACTATTGGAAAAGGGTATTTTTCTATGGTAATGTTAGCTATGAAAATAAGACTTGGATTCAAATATCTAACCCTAACTTAATTTATGTATGATGTTAAATGTAAGTCAATACCATGCTGAGAGTAAAATTATTCAAAAATGTCTGGGGGACAGTTTGCATGATAAATTAGCTATAATTTTTCAACCATGCTCAACCAGAGTTTTTAGATGTAATTGAAAAGTTCAGAAATTTGGGCAGCTGTGACTTAAGTTCAAATACATAGTAAAAGCCTTGAAGGTTGATAAATAAATTTTATTTCTTCTATTATTCAAGCAATTACACAATTTCTCATTATTCTTTAGAATATTGATTCTGCTCTATTTCGCTGTTACAGGGTCTAGGCTCTTTATATACCACCATCGGATCTCACTTTAGATTCAGCATTGGTCATTTCAAGTGGCCCAGAATACTTCCTGGGTCCAAGGACTCCTACTGCATTCTGCAGTCCCTCCCCACTTTCCCAGGTGACTGTTCATGTTCTTGCCTCACTCCTCGAGTCTCCCAACAGTCTCTTCTGCCCTCCTCCTGCTAAGCTGATGAACCGTTCCTTCTGCTTCATGGAGAAGATGGAAATAATCAGAAATCCCCACCACTGCTGCAGGGGTGGTACCTGTATTTCCCAGCAAAGGCCCTCTTCTCCCCTGCACTCTCCATCCCACGATCTTTCCTTCCTCAAGGACATGTCTCCAGTGAGTCCCTGGCATCATCTACTTTGCCCTCTCTCCTGGCAGATCTTTCCCGTTAGCTTGTATGCTGTTAGTTCTCTCATCTCACAAAAACAACAACAACACAAGTCAGTCCCGCCTTTGCCCACTTCCCCTGCAGCTTCCAGCCCGTTTCTCTCCTTCCCTTTGTAACAAAACCCTCAACGAAGTGTCTGTATCTGCTCCACTTCCTCCCTGCTCTCTTAGGCTCCCTCTAATCTAGCTTTCCTCCTTGCCACTACACAAAATTGCTTCTATCCAAATCACTAGTGTCCCCCACAAGCTCAAGCCATGTATGTGGTCATTTCCCAGTCCTCCCTGTGCACGAGCTCTCTGTAGCAACTGACACAGTGGAATACTCCTTGAAACACTGTCTTCATGTGGCTTCAAGATTCCATCCTATCCTGACCTCTTATCTCTCTGGCCATTACTTGCTTTCTTGACATTGGCAGCCCAGGGCTCAGTATACTTGTACTTCCGTTTTTATAGACCCTAGATGCCTTAAGATGTCATCCAGTAGCATAGTCCTATACACCATTTATATGGTGGTGTCTACTTAGCCTAGACCTCTCCCCTGAACTCCAGACTGGAATGTCCACATGTTCCCTTCAGCACTACATGTCCAATAGGCATCTCCAACTTCATGTGTCCGAAACTCATCTGAATCTTCCTCCCAAAACCTGTTCCACCAAGATTTTGATGTACGGTAATGATGACACCCCGTTCTTCTAGTTTCTTGGGACAACTATCTTGAAGTCACCCTTGATTCATTTCTTTTTATCACACAGCATAGCCAGTTATGAGAATAGTGGCCAGAACCTCCTTGGAGATGAAGGACCCAGCCGGGGTTGAAAGGGCCTACTCCGTGCCTGCACAGGGATGGGAAGGCCCTGTCAAGGGCATGTCACTGTGAGGCTTCCAAACACTCAGGATAAAGGGAGGGTCCCAAAGGTGCCCAGAGAGCGGAAAGCAGGTCACATGCAAGAAAGTCAGACCTCGAGTGGCAGAGGACACAATCACACTGTACGTGGGCTTGTTCTGGCAAGGCCACCCTGCCTCCAGGACATGGGCATCGTCTGATTACATACATCTGTCACTTCAAAAAGTCGTTCTTGTGCGTTAGGCAGAGTGGGGCTCAGGTCAGCTCAGTGAATCTGGAAATCTCCTATCTGCCTGTCTGGGAACATCTATTTCTTTCCTCTTTAAACTAAGGGCAAGAATGTTACATTTCCTCCTGCTCCACTCCCTCCCCCTTCCTTTTCCTGCTCCTTCTCCTTTGTTTCTTCTCCCCTTCCCCACTTTACCTTCTGAGCCTTCACACTTGCTCTGTGTCTATTTCTGTCTCTCCTTCTCCCTTTCTCTGTCTCTCCACAGAAGTCTGTGTTTGTCTAATAATTGGCAGGAGAGGTCTTTTTTTTTTCCTTTTGCTCTTTGCTTTTTAAGTGATGAATAGTTGGCGCTGGATCAAAGACAAGCCCTGTGGTTTTCTGGCTGCTCCAGAGGGCGGTGCAGCTGGCAGCCAGCCCAGCTGCTGGTGATAGGCATGTGCAGGATACCAAGCTCACAGGTCACTGTGTGTGTGTTCACGTCCGTGTGTCTTTCAGGCCAATAGCAGACTGAAGCAGATTGAGAAGGAGTACACCCAGAAGCTTGCCAAATCTTCACAGGTAAGAACGTTGGAAGAGAAAACAAAACGAGAACATATGCATAAAAGCATTTGTATGTTAGAATTAAACTTCATTCTCTCCAGTTCCTCACAGATGAGTTTCATGTTTTTGATGGGTACATAGATAAGTAATATATGCTTTTCATATTTTTTATTAAAAAACTTTAAATTGAACCATGTGAACACTCACTCACATGTGGTAGAACCAGCCCGTGCACTTGAGCAAGCCCAGGCCAAAGCATATTTCACGAGGGCGGGAGGCACACGCCTACATCTGTGATGTAAGCAGTTTGATACCATCTGTGCTTTTTTGCAATATTCCATTTTGCTGCAGTAAAGACAGCTTAACAACAGAATTCAAAATGGCAAGTGTCTGCATTAAATTAGCAGCTCAACTGTTGACTTCTTTTGGGAAAAAGAAGAATAAGTCCCTCCACTCACAGCTTGCTGTGTGTTGTTACTTTTGTAGTTTTGGTCTGAAAAGGCCAATAATTGATGCCTGTCTCTACTTGACATGATGCTTACAGTGCTCTCTGCACGAGTTGTTAAAAGGTTGTTCTAGAGCAGCACCCAGGGAATCCCAAGCATTCCTCAGTGGTATGAATAATTCTAACTAAATAAATACTAACTTTCAGTTTAGTTTTGTGGCATCATAACTAATGACTTTGTAACTCAACTTTTCTTAATGTATACAGTGAAACGTGGTAGCAAACTGAAATGCATGTACCATTTTATGAGTTACCACACAATTGATAGTAACAGCAACATGACAACAAAATGATACTAATATCAAGAATTTTATGGGGCTCTAATCATATTGACTCATTCTGCCTTCATTCATAGTAACACTGAGACTAGGAATTATTAGTTTTCCAGTTGAGGAAACCAAGGCTCAGGAAAGTAAGGTCGCATAATTAGCAAATGACTAAGCCAGGATCCAACCTGGATCTGACTGCCCCAGCCTGATCCACTCCCTCACATTTCTTATATCACAAAATTTTGGTGGTGATGATCATGAGATTTCTTAAATTCTACAATTATTTTGAAAATGTGCATATGTCATAATTTATATCCCATTAGGAAATCAAAAATCTTCAAGTGAAGGCTCATATGTGCTTATTTAAAAAGATGATGGTTGCACTAGCCAGTTTGTTTCAGTGGTTAGAGCATTGGTCTACAGACTGAAGGGTTGTGGGTTTGATTCCCTTCAAAGGCTTGTACCTTTGGCTGCAGTCTCAGTCCCTGGGCCCTCATCAGAATGAGTGTGGGAAGTGACCAATCGATGTGTCTCTCTCACATCAATGTCTCTCCCCTGTCTCTCCCCTCCCTTCCACTCTCTCTAAAAATCAATGGGAAAAATATCCCTGGGTGAGGATTGAAAAAAAAAAAAAAAGATGATGATTGTCTTGACTGCCCTTATTCCAGACCTTCCTTGAGAAAAAAACATGGGGAATAATATCCTTTATAATCCATTGAGGAAAAAAATCTTATAATCAAAAGAAATCTTATTACTCTGAAAGTTAAAGTTTAAACTGAAATAATGGAAACCGCCCAGCTGGCATGCCTCACATCCTGCTGATTTTGCTTTATGTTAAATGGGGGAGGCAGACCGAAAGTGAGATAGAAGATAGCTGACAAAATGCTTCCATGATGTGAGTGTAACCAGGGGTGTTTAAGTTTATCTGAAGGAATGTGCGAAGAAGGCTGATTAGTTGGTATTAAAGCAAATTAAATGGAAGTGAGTGTGGAAGATCACCTCAGCTCCCCAGGGCAGCGGACCTGAATTGGAATTCCAGCCCTACCACTTCCGTGACCTTGAGCGAGTTACCTGCCCTCTCTGGAATTCAGTTTGCTCATTTGTAAAATGGGGAGTAATGCTTACCTCAGAGGATTAAGTAACACAACACCACAAAAGTGCTTAGCACAGAGCCTAGTACCTAGTAAAGCATTTAACCACTTTTAGCTCTTACAATGATAGTATGAAACTTGCAATGAGAAAGGAAAAGAGGGAGCAAAGAAGGGAAAGGGTATGGAAAGGGCAAAACATTATTTATTTTAATTAGTTTATTTTGGGGTGTTTGCTCATTGATTAAACTCTCCTTCCAAAATTTTGAGAGGTAAAGGGTTGCTGAATATTTTCCCAATGAAAGACATGAAGGCGGAGAAGGAAGAGGAGGAGGAAAAACCAACTAGTAACAACTGTCATGTCCTCTGACCATCATTTCATAAATGAAAGGCCAGTGCAACACCAAGTCAGAAAAAATCTTGGAAAGGGTCTAGTAACATAAGAAGAGAGAGTCCATCCTTCTCATAAAAGATAGGATGACAACCTCACATTGGCAGTATTTGCTTGCCTACCTCTGAATATGAGAAACATTGGTTGATGATCCAGTCAGTTCAGAGAAACAGCTGATTTAAAAATAAACATTGTAAAACAGAACCATGGATTGACTTTTTCTGTTTTCCAGTTTGTTTAGTGGATTCTCTAATTCAATGTCTAAGCTGAGGCGAATGCAGAAACAAAGTTGCTTAACTTTATTAAATTTTTAACAATCTCTCCAAAAAAAAAAAGTAGTAAGATGAATGCCTTAGTAATGAATTGGTAACCAGGAACTCATCAGTTACATTGGAAAATATTTTAAACATTTTCCTCCCTTAAAGGAAGTTACTTAATCTTTAAGATTTTATCACACGTTTAGGAACTACTAGACCGTGTACACCAAACCCTTTGCGTATCCAGGACTGTACCCCTTTGGGATTCTCAGTGCCCACCAGGATGGTGTTCCCGTCATCGCTGGGCACACTTCCAGGATCATTCTATCGGAGTCATGTATTTATTCTTTTTATCTTAATATTATATATTAGCCTCCCATTTCAATTCTAATGCTGGTTCCCACTCAGCTGACTTACTTGGTCAAAGAAAGAGATTGCCATCTGCAGGGGTAGAAGTGGTGGTGGAGAAAACTAAAGCTGAATGTCAGCACCCACCCACTGCCAGGGACTGGCTTCCGCACTGCCCACACTTGCTCCCACATACCTCTGCAGATCAGTGCCTGGGCCTGCTCCATGTGTCCCACATCCCAGCCTTCCTGTCACTCTCCAGGAGGATAACCCAGAATGCAAAAGGTGTCAAGGAGCCCCTCTTCCACTTAGTTTATGAGGATCTTCCATGTTCGCTTCCCTTCCCAAGGATGCCTTGTCTTGTCTATTGTGTTTTAAAGAAGAGCTTTATAAAAATCTCCAACTCTACTATGACCTGAAAAACAGTTAAGTAAGTTAAAGATAAAATCTTAACCTCTATTTAGAATCCTGTTATTTTTAAGACCTAATAAGACCACTAACATTAACTCAAGTATTAATTGCTCAATAATCATTATTAACTATGATAACTTTCATGGAATAGGATGCTTACAGTATCAGCCCCAGAGAGCTCTCCTTTTGCTTTCCAAAATGTTAATTTTTAATACTCTAATTCACTTCCTTCTCTGAAGCTAATGCGGGTACACATTTAGTTGAATGGTGGCATTTTGTTCTATGGTTTTTAATTACGACTCCAACCCAAACTGGTGGGGTTTAATTAGGATTTTATGGATTAGTTTTCATTTTTCTTGGAAATTTTTCTATGAAAGGCTAGTTTATCTCAATATACTATTTCAAGTAATTATTTTTTTATTTACTCTGATTATAGTTCTACTTAAGTATTGATTGGGTGCCAGTTATGTGCACTGAGCTAAGGTGAAAATAGCCTATTCTCTTATACTCTGTGTCTACAGCCAGGTGAATTTTGTTCCTTACCTAAAGCTTATTAATCTAGTTAGTATGATTATTTTCTATCATAAGGCAAATCTCAAATCAGTTTTTAAAAATTATCTATATTTTAGTCACGTCGCTGTAGCCATCTTATCTATCAGTCTGTCAACCAATTTATCTGTTTATCTGTCCAAGGTGCTTCAACTGAAATGTTTTGACACTCTCCCTATATCATCTTCATAAGATTTCAAATTAACTTTCCAAAGGTAATCTCATTATTTTCCCCCAAATAATTTCATTATTCCCCCCAAAAATGTAAGGGTTCATTTCCCACACAAAAGCAAGCATGCTTTGCTAGTGGTTCCTTCCAAACCCTGCATTTCTTTCTTTCTGATGTGCTCTTGTTGTAAATCTTCTGAATATGAGAGATCCCTCTTTCACACCCTTGTCATTTGAAGAACCCCAAAATATTTTTATCTTCCATTATAAAGCTAATCTGAATCTTACTTTTTTTTAAGAAATGAAATTACTCTATACTTTAAAAATGCATTGCATGATTGTGATGATAGATATATGAATCTATACCCACGATAAAATTGCATAGAACAAATACACACAGGCACACACATCCAACACACAATGAACACATTACAGAATTAAACTCACCACTTCTGCAAAGTTGTAGTTTACTCAGCTTGAAACACTGCAATAGTCATTGAAAGAGTAAGTTATTTTTGCTATTTGGCCCCATGTTCTTATAAAATACCAATCCCAAGTTTCATGTTGGGCCAAGGAAATCTGGCTCTTTCTTATCTCCGGCTCCTCTGGCTCTGTGACTGTGAGTGAGTTCATTACTCTGTGCCTCAGTTTTTGACATTTACTGTAAAAATCTAACCTTCCCTGTTTCATAGAAGTGCTATGAGAATTAATGGAACTGATGCCAGAATGGAAACACTTCATCAAAATTCAAGAAACAGATGAAAACATCTTCATTCTCAGTAAATGAATTCCCCAACTCACAGCAGAAGGGTCAAGTTTGCATTTAAAAATAAGACTGTATTGCTATTATGTGTTTTGTCATTTCTTTCACAATTGTCTTAATATTTGATTCTTTACAAATTTTAAATGTTAAACTTTGTTACAGTGAATTAGCTCCTTCTAAAAGCATAAGTACCCCACATTTTATTGTAAATGTGCTATTATTTCTATCAGTAGTAACAACTAATATTGCTATAGGACTTGGCTTCTGGGACACTCCAGACACTTTCTATTTATTGCCTTAAAATGCTGTGAACTAGTTTTGTCATCTTATAATCACTGGGAAAACTGAGTTTCAAGGAAGATCACTAACTTCTCCAGTGTTTCCCATCAACCAGCCCTTCTCCCATAGATCCAACAGAATTCTGTTCTAACCCAGGACTAGTAGCTTGGTTTGAGGAACCAATTAAAGCAGTCCTGCCTTCTCCTTGGTTGGATGTCATCTTCAACAACGTAAAATATTGACCTTTTTCTGTGCCTCTGTTTCTCCATTAATAGATGATGGGCAATAATAATGCCTCTATAGGAACTTACAGTGCTTAGCAAGTGCTCAGACATTGCTGAATACTCAAACTCTGCTGTGTAGAATTAGGTAACTATGGAGAATGAACTCTTTCTTTTATTAGAAGGAACTGCCATTTCCTGCTTTGGAAAGTCATCACTACTGAATTTGAACGGAAATAGATACATCTAAACCAAAGGAAGAGTCAGCCCATTAAATTCAAAGCTCCCTCGTCAGATGATTGCTTTGAGAACTGGGAGGGAACCCAAGTCAGAGAGAGAACCAGTTCTCAAGTGTAGAGAATACTCCAGGAGTCTCTGAAATGACACTATTTGGACCAAAATCAACTTTCATGGATATATTAGCACTTAGGAAGAAAGCAACCTTTTTGGAACTGTGTCATCACAAACTTCTCTTCAGTCCCAAAACCTTGTTCAAAGTAGCCTGGTTTGCGGAACCAATTAGAGCAGCAATTGCTCTGACAGTGCATAGTTCAGGTCCTGCCTTCTCCTTGGTTGGATGTCATCTTCAACAACGTAAAATACTGACCTCTTTCTTTGCCTCTGTTTCTCCATTAATAGATGATGGGCAATAATAATGCCTCCATAGGAACTTACAGTGCTTAGCACAGTGCTCAGACGTTGCTGAATACTCAAAAACTGCTGTGTAGAATTAGGTAACTATGGAGAATGAACTCTTCCTTATTTCCTTTGGTTATTACAGTTCAAAGTATTAGGCAAGGCAAATAGCTTTTTTCTTTCCAGTAAGTATATTTCTCAGTAAAATAAGATCTGACGCATTTCATATATTTGAGATCACAGATGTTCTTTCTGTTGATGAATAAATATTGTGGAATGTTATCGTGGAAATGTCTTCCAAATATATTTGGTTCAGCTGTTATTCACCATTCACCGTTTTATTACAGTCTTTTATTGGGTGGAATTTCATGCATTATAGTGTGTGATATGTTAATTGGAAATACTGAGTTTGTGCAGCAGAGTCTTGCCAATCCCATTCCTTTGTTAAGCTGAATGCATATGAAGTAGACGCCTCTCGCTGAAGAATGCAAGTGATAGCATGCTGTTCTCATTTTAGACCATCTCTGAGCTCCAGACAGCCATTTCCTCCCTGAAAGAAGAGAGCAGCCGGCAGCAGCTCTCTGCGGAAAGACGGCTGCAGGATGTTACCCAGAAGTTTGAAGATGAGAAGAAGCAGCTGATTAGAGATAATGACCGAGCAATCAAGGTAATCGGAAGACTTCAGTAACCAGTGGTCCCAGCTGCTGCAGTGTAATTAAAAGGGGGCAGATGCGTGCAGGTATCTGGCTTGTCCACACAGCCTGCAGTCATCCCACTCACTGGCCACCTTTGATGTGTCCTGTGACTCAGGCCGCTTCCCTCTGAGAGGTCACATGCCAGCATAAAAAGTCATTTTTGGCAAACCTTCTCCATTCACATTGAACACATATTGGAAAACCAAACGGTGCTCTTTCTTGAGAACCACGTTGGAACGGTCTCCTAAGATTAGGATGACTCTTTCAGCCCAGGACTGCTGCCTAATAAATTCAGAAGTCAGCTTCCAATTGACATCCTATTCTCTGCCCACATCCTCTCATTATGCATTTGTGTGATGAGAAACAACCTGTTTGAGGTTTGGAATGCCAACTATTTGATGTGCTCAGATGTGTATGCTGAGTACCTAGGTGGTTTCCAAACGGCTTCAGACACACCTTTTGTAGCAACAGACACCCCCTGCACTCTGGTTCCTGGGGTGATGGGCAGTCTGATCTCCAAGTGGCATTTCCTTGGCTCCGTAGCAATGAGTATTTCTGTGTGTGTCCGCCTCATGCGGTGTTTAATCTGCGAGGACAAGCATCTGGAAACCTTTATAAATAAGATTTAAAAGAGAACAAAATTTTTTTTTAAAGAATTCTCAGCAAAGGATAGTTTTTTGGTGACTTTACTTTGTTAGAGCAGTGCTTAAAGCATGTAGAGTAATCATACAAAGCAAAGAAACATTTGTGTTTTATCACTGCCCTTTTCTGCCTAACGCCCATCTTGCTTTCTGTTCCCCATTGTAGACGATCTGAGTAATTTTGGGAAATGTTAGTGTTAATGTTAGTTTCTTTCTTATATATAGACTAGAGGCCCGGTGCATGAGATCTGTGCACTGGAGGTGGGGCAGTCCCTCTCGCAGTCTGGGACCACTCGGGGGATGTCCCCCTATTGGTGGCAGACAGACATCCCTCTTGCAGTCCCGGCTTTTGCAGTCCAGAACCCCTCACTCCTTACCACCCACCTGCAGCGGAGGCGGGAGAAGCTCCCACCACCACACTGCACTTGTCAGCCATGAGCCCAGATTCTGACTGAGCAGTGCTCCCCCTGTGGGAGAGCACTGATCACCAGGGGGCAGCTCCTGCAATGAGCGTCTGCCCCCTGGTGGTCAGTGCACGTCATAGCAACCAGTCATTCCACCATTTGGTCGATTTAGGCTTTTATTATATAGGATACTCTTTAAGCCTGGGCAACCCTGAATAGAGTAAAAAACATTTAAGGTATAGACAAAACCTTGGAGGCCATTACATCCTGCCTCCTCACTTTAGAAGAAAGGACTTACTTTATTTTATTATTAATGATGATATTTTTCCCTATACAGTTCCATCTGTGAGCTTTTTCTTTTCCCCTACGTGTGATATAAGACAGAAGAGATGTTTTCTTTTCATATTCCATTAATTGAAAGAAATCTTTGGCACTCTTCTCATTTATAAATGCACAGCAAGTTCTCATTGACCTGTATAACTAAGTTGAACACTTCATTTAAATTCTCTTCGTTATATAAAACTTTCATTTTATGGGAATTTCTTTTCCAGTGATGTCCAAATACCAACTGGGAGCTAATTTCCAAATTTCAATAAATAATTGAATCCCAATATAAGCAAAAAGGGAAAACGCCCTGGCCAGGTGGCTCAGTTGGTTGAAGCATTGTCCCAAGCACCAGTTGTGGAATTTTGTGAAGTCATTACAAAATAAGGATTCGGGGACATTGGCAGAGTTTGAAGCTGTCACTGCGTCTCTCTGGTGCTCCAGAATCCTGTTTCTTTCCTTGACCCCAGGTGGTTGAGAGGTTTTGTATGATGTCTACCTTACTCTATCTACCCTATTCCTGTGCTGTTAGTGCATTTCTGCTAGTTTTTATTGTTACTTATTCACGCCATTTGGTGTTGGGAGAGGGAAGTTCAATCTACTATTTGCTCTCAGAAGCCTCTTTGACTCCCTTATAACATTTAACAAGGAACCTGTGTTAGTCAACTAACGCCACAGTATTGCTCCATAAGAAACAATCCTCCAAACTCAGTGACTTATAAGAAAGGACATTACTTTTTCTTGCAAGGTGTCTGTAAGAAAAAGTGTGGCTGGCTGCAGGCTGTGGCTGGCTGGGTTTGACCCCACCTTCAGAATGGGCTCACGCCAGTGAAGACCAGGAGTGCCTAGGAGCAGTGATCCCATCTGCCCGGTAAACAGCCTCTGACACCCCTCCATTCCATGCAACGCCTCCCAGCTTAGCTGCCATTCCGAGGCCTCCTCCCATTCCCAGGCCCTGTCTGCTCCTTCTCCTCTTAGCACTTAACAGTGGTATTATTCAAGGCCTCTTCTCTTTGCTGTGTATGCACTATCCATACATAGTCTCATCCCCTTAAGTAAGCATTCATGCAAATGATTTTTGAATTGTCACCTCCACCCAGACGCCTTTCTGAGCTCTCAATCCAGTTCTAACCACTGTTGCACATTTTCACTTGGATAGTCCAGAGGCTGCGCAACGAGGTATTTCGCGAACAGAGTTACCTTCCTCCCGCTCTTCCCTTCCCTCCAGCCTATTCTTCCTCTTGTATTATCTGAACTAGAGTAGCACCAGCATCCACCTGGCCACTCCAGTCAGATTCTACAAATCCTCTTGAGTGAATTCTCCCCTCCCTCACCTCATCACTGCCAGTCCTGGTCCTCACATGCTCTCTGGTCTCAGGAACTCTGAGGATGTCCTTTCCCTTGAAGATTAAATGTTGTCTTCTCTGTGACGTGTCAGAGGGAGAGGCTCATACAGCTTTGCCAATTCCTGCAGTAAAGTGTTCACCACACTCATCCACAGGCCCTTATCCTAAACCTGTGGCTGCATGTGTTCTGTGAAATCAGAATGTAGGAAGGTGACACGGTGCTTGTACTTTGTCCCCAGTGGGGTCTGGGATAACACACAGTATCAAACACACACGCCCTGGGAAGCAGATTATCCTCGATAAATGGGACACACAGAGACCACAGATACCCTGGCAACATCAGTCAAGTTTTGTGTTCTCACAAGGTAACAGCGACCTTTCAAAACTTATTCGTAGTTTTTGGAGGGTTTTGGATCGAGGACTGCAAATGGGAGGTTGTGAGCTGTGTTTTGATGAATTCTCTTTCTCACCAACCAGACACATTGCTTCTTGAGAGCAAGCCCTTCACACAATATTTGGCTCAATGGAAGTGCTGGAAATAGGCTGAATTAATGCATGATGTCCCCTGATAAACCTGGCCTCTGAAAACTAACAGTGCCACTTGGTTCTCATGTTATTTCATCAATGGCAACCAGCTTGTAAACATTGTGTGATGCTGTCATAGTTAGGCGAGAACCACTCAGATCTTGTAGCCACAGCCATATGTTCTGCCTGATCAGGCAGCATCTGATAGAACACCCTACAGCTTATATGTGTTATCTGGGAGCATGGTTTGTATGCTCCGGGGAAGGCCTCTAAAAGTCTGTCCACTGAAGCCAAGTCATCTAAATGTTAGTTAGCACCGTCCTCCCTGCTCCCATAGTTCGTTGGGGAAGCTGTTAGAAGCAGCTCTACGACAGACTGCGGACTGTCCTCCTGCCCCGCCGCCCTGCCAGGCCGAGCCCTTTCTTTGAAGCTAGTGTATTGAAAGTTCCTCACTGTGAAGCCAGATGTCCAAGCAGAGATTTCATATCAAGGAGAAATGTTGTCAGATTCTTGCTTGCAGGCATAGAAAGGAGGTTTGAGAGCATTGATGCTGCTCTCCCTTGGCCACTGACCGGAGTTCACAAGGAAAGGTCGGCTGCCAGTAGGATGTCGAGAAATCTGGTCTGCGTTACCAGAAGGGCTGGAGGGGGAAGAGGAATATTTCATAAGATTGGGCAATTCTCACTGTGCTCAAAGCCTACAGGAATCCATTTCCCAAAGAATGAAAGGATGGAGCTCATTGTGGGGGCTCGGCAGCACCGAGAAGCAGAAAGAAACCGCAGTGCCCCACATCCACGGCTTTGTCTGGGGCCTGTTCGTTATTTAGTTCTCGTCTCCCCGCCTGCACATCCTAAGGGTGCGAGGGAAGTGGCATTTTCTTTGTGCCCGCCTGAATTAGAATTAATAATGCTAAGAATAAAAGTGTATTCTATGTCCCACCCAGGAAGGCTCGGCTGCTCACTCAGAGAGGGGGGCAGAGCCATTCAGCCAAAGTGGCATGAGGGATACTTGCCATTTTTTAGGAAGAATGCCCTGGGAGATAAGTTTGGGTACCAGGTGGCAGGGAATTATGAGCTTGCTTCCTAAAGCAAAAACAAGTAAGCAGAGCCCGGCCTGCATGGCTCAGTGGTTGAGCGTCAACCTATGAACTAGGAGATCACGGTTCTATTCCTGGTCGGGGGTTGCAGGCTCGATCCCCAGCATGGGGCTTACAGGAGGCAGCCAGTTATTGATTCGCTCTCATCACTGATGTTTTTATCTCTTTCCCCCTCTCCCTCTCTGAAATCAATAAAAATATATGTTAAAACAGTAACAACAGGTGATCAGAGAAGAAATGACCAAATTATTTTACCTTTCCTTGAGTTCTGCTCTCTGGCAAATTTCATTTAAGACTAGTTGAAGAGTATTTGTTCAGTGGACAAAATCTTTCAAGCTCTATGAAAAATGTTCTCAGCCTCTGAAACACTGCCTCGTACATACCAAGGAGCCACTCAGGTTTGATGAGTGAATGTGTGCAGGATTGTGAGAGTCCCGTGAAAACCTTCTCCCTCCCCAGGGCGAGGCAAATTTCATTCCTCAGAAGTCACTCTGAGACTCTTTGTGATTAATGTTACTATCACATGACTCAAAACATGCATTGCTTTGCTTACTCAAATATTGGAAGTTATAGGCATCATTTAGTTTTTTAGTATTTAAAAAACTAACAAATACAAATTTGGGAATATTTTAATGTTTAATAATTATGAACTATATAAGAAACCACCCTGCAACTTCAGCCTTGGTGACCGCAACGCCCAGTAGCAGCGCTGGGCCCCTCAGCCCCCGTGGGGGCCTGAGGTAGCGCCTGGCCCATTGTCAGGGCTCAGCCAGCTGGGGTGCCCACTGTGGAGACGGTACATGCTGCCTCAGGTCTCTATGGAGAGCCAGTTATTAAACATTTACCCGCATACCACTGCTGCAACCGCTCCCTTTCCCCCACTCCACTCTCTTGATGAAATTGACCTTTAGCTCTCATGCTCATGGTCATGGTAACCCTCTCAACACAGGGTGTGTGTGGATGGACAGGTGGGCAGATGATATTCCATTATTCCTCTTCTACTCTTCCTTACTACCAACCAGTCGCTTGCACTGCTTTTTCTGATGTCTCTGTGATTCAGCTCTTCCAAATATTCTAAGTTCTAATCCCAGTATAACAGAGAAAGCTTGCAAAGTAACCTACCACCTTTTCTTTAAATTCAGTGGTGTTTCCCCACTTCTAATCTTTCTCTAACTCCATACAGCTTTTGACTACAGTGACCAACACTTTTCCTTCTGGCATGGGATTTAGTACACTTTTTCTGATAAAGGGCCAGATAGTTAATATTTTAGGGTTTGTGGGCCATACTGTGTCTGTAGCAATCACTCAACTCTTGAAAACAGCTTTAGTTAGAGTATATGTTAATAAGTGGGTGTGACTGTGTTGCAATAAAACTTAATTGAAAATTAGACTGGGTTCCTGCTAGATCTGTGGGCCTTAGTTTGCTAATTTCTGCTCTAGACACTTATGCTTCTCTTGGTTTACATGTTACTTCTACTGGTCTCCTGCTCATGGGACTTCCTAAAGCCTGCATCCTAGGCTCTGCTTCTCTTCTCCCTCCACAGTGAGCTCATCTCCTCTGTGATTCAGCTGTCACTCCTATAAAGATGACCCCCAGAACCTCAGCCTGATTCCTGGCTGGGCCAATATCGCACTGCCTGTAAATCATGTTCTTTGTGAGGATTCACTCACTGCTATTTTAAATTCAGTAACTACACCATTGCGTTATCATCTTCCCTTCCAAGTTGGCTCTTCTTTGCAGTCTATCAGGGTTACCCCCAATCTTTCTGCTTCCTGTTAGAAACTCTGGGCTCATCTTTGTCCTTTCTTTCCTTCATCCCAGTTTATCTCAAGTCCACCAGGATCCTAGAATGTATTTCTTATTCCTCTGATATGACCCTATTCAGAGCACTTCTCAACTTGCGATTGATTGAAAACAGCCTGCTCTCGGCTGATGGCCCTGCCAAAGGTCCTCAGCTCCAGCCAGGACAAAGAACTCTACCAGAGAAACCTCAAATCACTGATGGGCCTGCCCTAAGATGCGTGCTTGGAAACCAATCGGAAAAGAACAAGCTAGTGGACAGAAGGAGCAAAGGATAGCAACACAGTTCACAGATGAAAAGGGATATGCAGCAAACGTGTTCAGGTTTGCTCATTCTTGGCCATAATGAAAGAAATGTAGATCAAAACTCCAAAGCTTTGAAGGGCCTGGCTGCCATGTGATGGGCATAAATTGTGAATTTAAACAACTACCCAATGATGCACCATTGCCGGGAGTATAAATCAGTGCAGCCTCTTTGGAGGGCATTGTGGGGGTATCTATGACCACGTTAAATGCATATAAACTTTGGCCCAGCAGTTCCATTAATAGAAACTGGTATACAATATCTCTGTGAGCAAAAGCTAGGGAAGAAAATAAGTTACGGTACATTCATACAATGTAATATTATGGGGCATTTTTACAAAATGAAGTAGATCTCTGTGTGAACATGAGATAAGATTGCCAATCCATAGTAAGTGAAAGAAGGAAGAATGTCATACACTTAAAATTGCCATACAATTAAAATACACTTAAAATGGGTCTCAAAAATGAGGGGAACAGGACTTTTGATCCTTTTGATGATATTTTCATCCTCACAAGGTCATATTACAGAATTGAATTAAGAAGATTGCTTATAACGTCAAGATCCAACTCCTCTGTCTGCCCTTGTAGAGCCCACACAGACTTTTCAGCACACCCCAATGGGCACATTCAGTTCTAGCCAAGCCGGTGTGGTCACTGTCCCCAAGTGCCCGTCGGTGCCCAGGTCCTGCCTTCACTGTGCTGTGTACCTCCCTCTTCTCTGCAGCCTCTTGTTCATCCTCAGATTGTCAGGAGTTAGCAAGGTCATCTCAAGGTCCTACCTACATCCTCTATGAAGGTTTCTGGCTGCCCCAGTCCCTGGGACCTCATTCTTTTATGAAGTCCTATCATTAATGCTTGGTGGTTCTCTTAATGGCTTATGTCTCATGCTTCTGGTTTCTGCATAGTGTCCACAGTACTGGGCACCCAAACACGAAGACATAGCTGATGTTAAAAATCTCTTGTCATTAAATGCTGAATTTTAGGTCTATTGCTGGATTTTTGTTAAGGCAGCTTTAAGCACATCAGCACCAACCTTGCAACTAGGGATTCACACACACACACACACACACACACACACACACACACACACACACACACAGTCAGCAGTTAAATAGCCAAGTCTTTGGGTTAACACACCTCTTTTAAGGTGCAGGCATCCTTCCTTCCGATGTGTTAACATATTTTACTACTTGGAGTAATTCACACTCTGATGAGATCTTCTTCCTAACAATTAGCTGTGCTCATCCCACTGGAAGAAATGGAAAGTGGTATCTGGAGGGGATAGGAGAGGAGAGCTCCAGGGTAGTTTAGGAACAGGAGGAGGGGAGCGCAGAGGCCTTCAGGGAGGGGCAGGAGCCTGGAGGGCAGCAGGAGAGGCATGGTGAAGAGGGGGAGCGGCCTGGGATGAGAGGGGCCCTGGAGCAGGACGCCTGCTGGTAGACTTGATTTCAGATCATCTTCATTGCTACAGAAGTTTAGCACCTGACTTCCTACGTATATATGACTATCTCTCATATGACCCTATGTTTACATGTGTAGGTTGACATTATCTGTGTATTTTTAAAAAGGAAATGGCATGTATGTATGTGTGTGTGTGTGTGTGTGTGTGTATACTTTCCCCATAAAGATAGAATACATATATATGTACATATTTGCATATTTCCCAACAGTTATTATACATTGTCAGTGAGAGAAAAAGTGAAGCTGTGAATAAGCAGTTGTATTATCATAACTGGTTCTGCATAAATGTGCCTTATACAGCCTGGAAACGTTTCAGATGGGCCTAGCTCATGGTGCTTCACATTTAGATCGCGCTATTTTTAGGGGATTTGTTGCACAAGAAACATCTAATGAGAGAGTTAATCTATACAGCCTTACACAATTTCCAAGGCACTACATAAAAATCAACAAATTAGTAAAAAGAGTCTTGGTTTTATACATGTATCGTGTTTTCCAAATGTGTATAATTGGACCAAAATAATGTGGTGCTGTCTGTCAAGCCATCAGAAAAGGCGAAAATGTTATTTGCAGGGTTGTCAGCAGGAGGCCGTTGCTATCATAGCAGCGGCACTAGCCGCTGCAGCTGAAACGGCAGATCTGGAGCGAGAGAGATCTGGTGGCTGGTGGGTTACAGGAATGCTTTAATGTTGCGAGCACAGCGGAAAATGTGGAATTCAAAACAAAGAAGCAGCCCCATTGCTTTTAGGAGAAAGAGAACCATTTACTTTTATGTCTCTGTCACTCGCTCTAGGATTCTTCATAAAGCCCTCTAACCACCTAAATAAATATTCATATGGCTGCTCAACATCTCATTAATAAAACAAGATTTGGTGGTAAAATATTTCAGAGTAACATATGATTTGCATCTCACCCTTGTTTAACTTTAAATCTCAAGCAATTAATAAATTAGACTTGAGAGCTTTTTAAGAGGTAACATCTTACATGTACCACAAATTGCATTATTTTTATGTGTAAATAATGATGAAAGGAGAGATTGTTCCTTTGATGTCTATAAACTACTCTGTAAAATATGCAGAAAACATTCTTGAGTTCAGTTGGAGCCAAAACAAATAGACTAGTTCATAAAACAAAGCAGCAGCATTCTCAGAAACAAGCATTATTTTTTTCCCTTCTTCCCAATTGCTCTTTTTCATCTTCTATTCTTGCCATTTTTACTGGCAGATTCATTCCAAATTCACAAGTGGTGCTAGCCTGCATTTCCTCATCCAGAGAACTGGGCTCTTCTCTGGTTCCTCTTGTGCAGACCAGACCTTGCTGGGCTGCCAGTCTTTGTGCAGTGAATCATTTTTGTCAATATTTCATTGTTGCTCAAAAACTCATTATTCCGTAGTTTAGCAAACACTAGTGTGTCTCGGAGAGATATATTTACTTCTTCAGTTTTCCAAGCTGGCTTATCTCATTTCATTTTATTCTGCAAATCCTCATTTACGAAGTGTCCAAGCTTGACCTAATTTTTTCTTTGGAATTGGTAATAAACAGCACCTCCTTGTAAGTTCCTATCTTCCATGGAGAGGATACAGAAACAGTTAGGGCTCCAGTTAGAATGTTCAGCGAGTTCATTATCCACATCACAAGGTGTTTGTGTGCTCCATCTGGCTGCACGTGTGATCTTCTCTGAACACGCTGTAGCGTATTAGATGAAATACTATGTAGATATGCTGGACGGAAGAGGACAAAGATGGATGCTTGATGTAAAATCCCTCCCAGCCTGGACCATGAATATGCTTCCACAGGATCAACGCTGCTGTGGCCGTTTCAGCCCTGCTAACAAGTCTACCGTTTCCGTGGCCAGATGCTGTCTCATTGAAACTGGCCCTGAGCTCTGATCCCATCGAGGACCTGTCTTCTCTGTGAGCTCCCGGTCATATGTCCTCCGGCTGGGTTTCCATTCTGGCTTCTCTTCATGGCAGCTCTGTGCTCGAGCTCACCACCTCCATGTCCTCAAACATCATGCTGTCATCCATCCTTTCCTCTTAAAGTTTCAGGAGCGGAGTATTAAGTAGAGTGGATTCAGGGAACCTGTTTCATTTTATACCAGCTGAAGTCTCAGCCCCGTGTTATTTCACTAATTAGTGGGATCTTAAAGCTGAAAAGAATCTCAGAGGATTAGGTGGCCTCTCATTCTCCCATCCTTGTCCCCCATTTCACTTGAGCCGCCGGAGGCGAAGTGCCTGGTCCTTCCCACGTAGCTATTGGCAGCACCGAGCCTAGAACCCAAGTCACATCTTTTCCTCTCACTCCGTGTATTAAAACACGTGAAAACGGAAATGCTGTTTTTACTTTAAACTACATGTGAGCCACCACAGTCTTTTACGGTTCCTTGTGACTCAAACACAACTTCCCGTGGCTTTTGGAGGGGGGCTCAGCAAAGCCATTTCTCATTTGGGCTTTTAAAAAGTGTTTCCTTCAGTAGTTGGCTTTGTTGCTTACTTTGATTTTATTATTCCTATTATTATTATTATTATTTATTGGCACTAATTTCCTTAGAAACAAAATGTTCAAAGCCAATTTAGAGAAGAGTCATGATTTGAAAAGCCGCTTTCTGAACATTTCACCTGATTCCAGAGCATTCCAAAGGAAGGAAATGTTATTGATAAATACAGCCTCGCGCAGCCACCTAGACGTGCAGGTCCACAGACACGCTCGTGCCAAGATTGATTTGTGAGAGGACTGAGGAGCTTGCTTTCCAAGAGGAAACTGATCATTTGGAAAATGCATTCGTTCAGGTGACTTTCTTTCTGTGAACAGATTCCAGGGCCAGCACAGCAGTGCTCAGTAGTTTTTGGAAGGACCCAACACAGTGGGATGAAGGTGGCAGGCTCTGCGTCCTTTCAGTAATTCCAGCCGTTATCAAACTGTGAAGGGTGTTTCTAATGTTGCCACTGTTTCATTTTGCTAAGGCTCAAACTTTCCTTTTTATTACCTTCCATGTGGAGAGGGGGGGGGGAGGGAGAGAAAGAGGGAGGAAGGGAGGGAGGGAGAGCGCGCCTCCTAAGATGGGTTCTGGAGCCAGACTGCCTGGGTTCAAGTCCAGCTCCGCCACTTAGAAACCATGGGACCTCAAACAAGTTACTTAACCTCTCTGTGCCTCAGTTTCCTCATTTCAAAAGATGGAACTAAGAACAGAACTTAGAGGAATTGCTGTGGGATGTAATGAATTCATGCTTGAAAAGCATTTAGAAGAGTATCTTCTACTTAAGGCCTTCATGATTGTAAAAGGACCCTACCCAATAAGAGTTTGAGGTATGTTCAAACATAACCAGTTTAAATGAACCTCTCTTGGTCTCTTCTAGTTGCTGCCTACACTCCATTTCTGCTCGTTTCTTATATCCTGGCGCTGCCAGAAACTCCACAGAAACTGCTCTTTGGGTCGACAGTGGCATCATTGTTGCTAAATCCCCTGGAAACTCCATCTTTGCTTGACTTCCCTGTAGCATCTGACTCAGTGGAAGGCAGGTCCCTCCTAGTCACGTAGACGGCCCCTTGTTGTCTGTTTTGCCTTCAAGCCGTGTTGTTCTCTGGTGCGGGGGGGGGGGGGGGGGGGGGGGGGCGGTGGAGACTAGGGGCTTTCTTTTCTCTTTAGGTTCCGTGATCTCATGTAGGCTGTGTCATCCACCCATATTTTGACAACTGGCAACTTTCTATCTCTAGCCCAGATCTCCCAGCTCAGCTGCATCCCAGATCTTTCTGGAAGCTTCCTGGATATCTACGCAGATCTCAGCATGCCCTCCAGAAACCTGAAACTCACCACATCCAACACCGAAACGGTCTGAACCACCCACACCTGCATCTGCTCTGTGCTCCATGGTGCAGTCAGTGGTACTGCTCACCTGTGGACCAGCCAGGGCTCATGCTGCTTTCCGACTCTGTCACTTCCCTCCGCCAGCCGGGTCACCTGGTTCTGGTCCTCACTTTGCCTCACCCTCTTCTCTGCATCCCCAAGGCCCTTTCCCTAGTGCATGGTCTGAACAAGCTCCTGCCCCAGCGTTGCCTCTCTCAGCCCATCTCTGCACCACACCAGAGAGACCTTTCCCTCACTGGGTCCGCACGGGCCGAGGCTACAGCCCTGATGCTCTCATAAGGCTTCGAGGCTCCAGAGCCACCTACCGCTCTCAGCCATCTCTCATCTCTGTGCTCCTTACAGTCCACCCTCTCCCTAGTCCCATCTTTACTCTTCACCTGAGACAGCCTTACTGCCCTTTCCAGCAGCGCCTGCCCCTTCCCCTGTTCTCCTCCTGATCCTCCAGGTCTCACCTTAGACTCTAACAATCATGAAGGCTTAGAGGTCTCTGTCACTAGGAAGACCTCGTTGACGATTCCAGCCTCCAAGGCTGGCTTACGTCCCATCCTTTCTGCTCCCTGTGTCCTCTGATTCTCCCACTGTGGCGTGGGATGGCTGTTCTCCGCACTGCTTTCAGGTCCCTGAGCTCTATGAGAGCAGGGCCACTCACCACTAGCCCCAGAGCCACGCTCCTGCCTGAGACAGCCGTCTCTCCTTTCATTCATGGGCTCACCAGATGTTCGCACCAATTAAACAGGGGTCTAGTGACTGCTTGTGTGTGGACTGTATAAAGGAATAAAAGTATAGTCCCCTTTGGAAAGCACTTCTTTTTTGAAATGATATGGCAACACACGTGCAGAGAAAGCAAGCAATTTAACTTCTTAAGCATCCAAAACTCCCTCTCCTCTCCAGGCTTCCTCCCTGCTCCCCTTCCTCCCTTCTTCTCCCCACATCTCTCTGAGGCAAATCACTAAAATCACTAACATTTCTCTGAATGTTTCGCCTGCAAACACTTGACAGAATTTTAGGGCCAAGAGAACGATCATCTTACAGGCTTCACCCCAAGATGATAACATTTTCTGATCCGGCCTCTTTCAGTTGTCAGCCCCTAACTGTCCAGAAGTTCTGAGAAGTTGGACTTACCTTTCCTTTCTCCTTATGAGGCTTGATTATTCATGACACAAAAATGCCTTTCATTTTATCAATAACATAAATATGTCCAAAAAAAAGTTAAACTAAATCTTCCCCGCCCCATGCAAAATCACTAGAATTTAATACAAGTCGGTGTTTAACTAGTGAGAGACAATTAGAATAAGGGGCCTGTGAAGAGGCTGTCTTCCTAGTGAGACCAGTTGAAGGAGAAGGCACTTTGCAAAAAGTTAATCATTGATTATATTCTATGGAACAAAAGTTAAGGTTTGATTGAAATTAAAATATAAATGCAACCTCCAGTTAAGATATAACAAAAAAATACTTTTATACCCAGCACGTTTGTATAGAGAGTGTAAGAGATAAGTTGAATTTGATATGAATAGAGGAAAGTTATCAGGAAGAAAAATATTTAAAGGTAAAAGAAAAAAAAATGTTGGTACCATATGGTTTTTAGACTGAGGTTGCTAGAAAAGCCTACCGACTTCAATGTCAGTGGGTAAGAGAGCAAGTGGTTGCTATGCTTTTATTTCTCTTATTTCTCCTGGCCAAGAAGCGATGGGCCCTTTGGAACATTTCACCTTCAGCCATCATGCCTTCACTGGGACAAAATTCTCCAGCTGTTAGTTTTCCAAGAAATGATGTACAGGAAATATTAACACTCAAAAAGCCAGAGAGTCTGTAGTAAATGATTTTGGGGGGGGGGGGGGAATTCAAAGCAGTGCTTTCTGTTTGTTGGAGCGTATCTATAGTGTGTGCCTGCTGTATGGGGACCCTGAATGAGACTGTGTCCTTCCAAATGTCTGCCTTGAGGTCAAGCCCCGCAGCTGGGAGGAAGAGCTGGGATTCAAAAGCCAAAGAAGAAAAACTGCTAATCAAAAGAAAAGATGAAAATTAAGTACAGGGCTCAAAATACAGCATTTCTGAAAATCATCAAATGAGTTTCAAAACCTTATTTTTCCATTTCTAGTGTCTTTTTTGGAGTTCTCCTCTCTCTTCTGGGACTAACCCTTCCTTCTGTCTGTGAGATCATTACAGTTCCAAGAGAGTGAGCATGAGCCACACCTGCCCATCCAGCCACTTGCCTGAGGCTCCTGGCACCCTTCAAAGGCTGGTCCAGGGACCAGGCAAGCTTCGAACTTCATAGGAAAGACTTTTAAGTGGGTTGCAGTAAGAAGTCCTAAAATATACATATTTATTTTGCTGAGGAAATTGTATTTCCCATTGAGAGCTGAGTCATAAAGGTTAGTAGCACTTTCCTGGGAATTAAATGGAATGGAACTTGTAAATATGCATTTCATTGCAGCTGAGAATGTCTTCCAGCTTCAATCATTTGCACTATTGTTTAGAGATCCTGGCTTCTGTAGATATGAAATGCAGTTTTTTAAAGGGTCATAGCGATAATAAATAATTACTAGAATCCAGACCTGTGATCATAGCATGGCTCCCAGGCTTCCATTTCCTGGAACACTACTGCCCTGTCTGGTGTCCTGCCCAGAATCATATCATTCCTGAAGTGCCCCTATGGCATCACACCCTCTCATTGGTTTTCTCCTACTAGTCTCCTAATCCCCTGTTCTCATTTCCACCATTACTCCCACATTTTGAACCGATTTCACTACAAGACTATTGTAAGGGAAAATGTGTTCCTTACATCCCAAATGGAAACTCGGAACACATTTTCCAACAGAAACATTGTTATGAGTGGTAGATGGATCTGATAGTACAATTAGCATAATATAACATTTCAGATACTTAAAGGTTCATCTTTTTCAGATTCAATTCTTCCCCTAGAAACAAACTTGTAACTCAGACTAGTTTCTCCCACGTAGACCACCTTCCCCTCAAGCTCTTACAACCCCAAATCCATACAGAAGTAGGGTTGGGCCTATTCCCTCTGCTTTCTTACCATACATTCATTTCTGCTTTGCTTCTTACCCAGTGCCCAGTTCAGTATTTGGCAAATAGTAAGCACTCAGTTCTTGTTGAATGAAGAAATGAATTTGGCATGTATATCTATCAACTAATAGAACCACATTTTTAGAAATGATCATCATCCTACTTACTTTAATATTGCCAATAGTAGTAGTGACTTTAGTAGTAGTTGTTATTGTGATGGTGATAGTGATGATGGTGATGACAAGTGTGGTATCAGTCATGACTTTCCTCCAACTCCCCAGAACAGCATTCAACTCTGCTAAGCACCTCCTTGACGTTCTCTCCTTCCTGGAGCCCCCAGATTCTACCCTTGGGTGCCTCCTGTGGTTCGTGGCTCTTCTCTTCTCTCCAGGAGCCCTAAGCATAAATCCTGCACCAACGCTCCGTGATGTGTTCTATTCTTTGTCCCTCAGCAAACGCATTCTCTCCTACAATCTCAGCTCTGTTCTTCTGCAGAAGAGGCAAAACTGAACCCCCACCCTAGGTCCCCTCGAGTTCCAGACCAAACAGACACCTCTGTGCGTGATCTCTTGGCATCTAGACCTCAACCTGTTTCCTCCCCACTCTTGCTGCTCATGACTTCAGGTACACCAAGTCCCTCAGTTGACTTTTTCCCTTCCTTGCTTGCTTCCTACATAGTCAGTTTTTTCTGGCTTAAATGAATCCTTTTCTTTCTATGGCTGTTACCTCAATCCAGTTTTTATGCTGATTTCTTCTCCCATGGACTCTTCCTGAGTCTCATGCTCCCTCTCATCCAGCTCCATCATGTATTACCAGAGGAATAAACCAGTCATGTATCTAAGCAGACCCAATCATATTGTCCCCTACCTGAAAGCTTTCAGGTAGTGCTCCTGTCCAGTGAAACACAGGACAGCTCAACTGTCCCGCCCTCACCTTCCACTGCTCCCTGTTACATCAGCCAGAGTGTACTGTTTGTACTGCAAATGTACACCCACCATTTCCTTGTATATAAATATGTAATGATGTCATTCCTTTTACTAGGCCAGCATATGGATGGCTTAATTTAAGACTTCAGACATACCCCAATTCTAAGTAGTAAGAGAATACTTATGATATGGCAGTGGAACGGGTTGTCAAAACGGAGGTGAGGTTCAAGTTTTCAGAGGAGAGGAAGAGAAGGAACTAAGAGGATGACTAGGGGGGACACAGGTGGCTCATTCATGGAGACACTGAGGTCATATTATAGAAGTTGGGAAAGGGGGAGGCTAGGACTGGGTCATATTCTGAATCACAGATAAGGAGAAGAGCAAACTGACAGATGTATGGACTATTAGGCAACATTCACCTGCATGTACTAATAAATAGACAATAATTATCAAGTGATGGTAAAAATTTTGACATTATATAGATAAGAAAAAGAGAATATCATAAGATATCTGGTTCGTTGAAAGTAAATTAGATATAACAGTCAGAATTACTTAAAAATGTTATATACTTACACAAGGACAGGAATATATGTGTGTACATCCTGTATATTTACAGAGAAAGAGATTATGTTTAGAGCCCAAAGGGACACCCTTTCTTGGGAACATTGAATCCTTTTTGAAGAGGAGGAGGGAGAGGATGTTGCCTGATTTAGGCGAGGAAGGTATTCGGGGTTTAGGGAATGGACAGCTGAAACCTCCATCACCAGGATGGCCAAGAAGCTGGCATACACAGGTGACCGGTGGCCAGGATTCGAGAGAAGAGGTGGTTGAGATGTCCTTAGCTCCTCGCAGAGGAACTTAGGGGAGAAGGAAAGAAAATATAGTTATTAAAGAATCTGAGGGATAGAAATGGGCTGTATTCATGAATGTTACCATCACCAGAGTGTGTTTTGTAAGAATCAGTGTGTCTCACCACACTTTGGTATTGCTCTCAAAATAACTGGTAAATTGTTTTTCAGACAGTATAGGTGTTTCTTAAAGGGCTATATTTAGACTTTTCTTATGTTTTTGTTTCTAAAGTTAATATAATTTGTATCCTTTGCAGATTTGGTCTTGTAGTTCCCTAAAATAAAAACAGCAATTTCAGAAGGCCATGTAATAATTTTAATTACATAAGCAGGTTCTAATTGTCTGCATACCTGGTACCACCCGAGACCACTAGCTAGAAAGCCATACTCTACTCACATATTATGCATTTCCGTGGCCACCAGGACACTCACTTGCCACATATCATCTCCTGACCTTAGTATAAAGCTCTGAAACCAGAAAAACACCGGGAATAATGAGGATGATTGATGCATGGAGGTCGTGGTGTGGTTGGGGTTGGCGGTGTAGTATGCTTTGAATACTTCAGGTGTGTTTCCTATTTATTCTGTGCCTTGAGTCTGTCTTTCAGGGTTGTGTGCCCAGTGCTCACCTCCTTCCTGGCCCAGCCTCAGCTAGTTCAGCTTGGCACAGGTGACCTTTGGCATGAAAACAAGCTTCCTTATAGTTCCGTGTCCCTGATGGCACAGCTCGGAGCCCATCAGGCCTTGCTTTTGAATGTCACTCAGAGCCACCTACTCAGGGACAGCCTTGCTCACTTCTCACCAAAAGTGAAAACTAGAGCAGGGCCCGGGCAATTCTAACCCAGCTTATTTCTACTACTATTTTGGTCACTATTTACATTTGCTGGTGAGAGAGCAGAAGGCTTTTTTGTTGCTCCAACTCCTTTGAAGGGTTTCATGGCGCAGCAGAAATTACACGTTTGCCTGGCTTTGCCAGTCGGATGGAGGAGGGCGGTAGCTGCACATGAGGTGGTGATGAGGGTAACCTGTCCCGATTTAGACTATTTTTGCAGGCATTTTAATACGCCGGAGTTCAAACAGCTTTGGAACTCTTCCTGCCTGAGATGTAAGCTATATTAGACATTTTCTCTAGGCTACTTTCCACCTGACATATAAATACAGAATACTTCAGTCTCCAGAGTTAGAAGAAGTGGAAAGAGAGGAATTAAATTTTTGTCCTAATATTCATCTTCTGTGTGTCTTATCCATGAGTTGGGGGGGCGGGGGGGTTATAATTAGCCTATGAGAGCAAGAACTCTCATTTCATGCCCTGGTTTTTCTCTCCCTTACAGCATCTCAGGAGTTGCTCCAGGGAGCACAGGGAGCTCTTGGTACCGAGCGTTAAGTGAGGGTGGGACTTTGGGGAGGGGAAGAAAGGAGAATTGATGATGTGTCCAAATTTGTGCCTGCTAAGCCTGGGATGTGTGTTACCGATCCCAGGAAGTAATTCTGGGTCCCTTTCTTGAGTGTAGGCATTGCACAAAAGTCCCTCTCCTCTTCACCAAATTAAGTGGAAACTCAGCTTGGCATTCAGGCCGCAGTGCTTGGTTGGACCCACCTCTCACACATTCTAGGAACTGCCCCATGGACTCCATGTTTTTTTGCTATGTACACCCTGGTATTTACCTCTGCAAAAGCTGTTTCTTGGGCAGACAGTTCTCCCCCCATCCCCACCTTCTGCCTATCAAATGGTAGCTCTGATCCCGGGTCTCCCCCAGGCTACCTTCCACCTGAAGACTTCCCTCGTCTCCCTGTGCTTCCCCCCTATCATTTTATTGTATATACAGGCTTTATTTTTTATTTCAGTTTTATTATGGAAATTTTCAAACATACCCAAGAGTGGAGAGTCTGGTACTATGCACTCCCAAGTACTCATCACCCACTCCAGCAGTTATCCGGGTTCGGCCATATTCCCTTACCTTTCCTCCCTTTTCTCTAGGCTAAGTGTGTTAAAGCACATTCCAGACCTCCTGTCATCTTACCCTCTGCATCCCAGATGCTCTTAGAAAACGTGGCATTATCTCACGCAGCCACAGTGCCGATGTCGGACCTAAGAAAATTCACAGTTATCTTTTGGTGTCACCTAAGAGCTGTTTCATTTTAGGAATCACCAGTGGACTTTCAGATGCCGTTTTACAGTTGATTGTCTGAATCAGGATCCAAACAAGAGCAAGCATTACGTTGGGTTGTTATAAATATTGTCTTTTTCCGCCTGAAGCAGACCCTCCCCTGCTTTTTATTCCATGCTGTGGACTTCTTGCAGAACTGTCCGTTGTCCTGTAGAATGTCCCACATTCTGCGTTTATCTGCTCGCTTCCTGTGGTGTCTCTGAACTTCTTCCTCTGCCCTTCCCTTTTCCGTTTGGTCTCAATTGGATGCTTAAGACACTCACTGTGCTCCTCTGCTTTTTGTCCTTATCGCGTACCTTCTGTGATACTGTGAGCTCCTTAAAGGTCAGACCATGTCCTACCCAACTCTCTGCTTTCAATACGATGCCTATCACATGGCATGTACTGAAAAAAACATTATCTAGTTGAATTGTCTATAAAGAGTTTTGAGTCCTCTTGCAAAAATGGGAGCTGGAGTTATTCTCAATGTGAAAAAATTTATATTAGGAATTAAGTTGCCGAGAAAGCTCAATAATGTGGGTCACTTTTTCCCATTTGGCACTCAGAACAGTCTAGCTTAGAGTAGTATGTTCTTATAGTTGAAGATTCCTACAAATTGGAGCATGATGAAACATAAATGAAATTTCTAAGCCCCTCACCCCCATTGTTTCTGGGTCCACAGAGAGGTGATTTCAGAAATCAGCTGTGTTGCACATTCAGCGTGAAAATGAGGTCACTAGTCATTCTGATGAGGAGAATTTAATTTTGCTTAGTTCAGAAATCTGATAGTCTGGCCACGCACTCTCACGTATCCGCTTTGCTGTTGATAACTAACTGCAATCTAAGCTTTAATAACTAACATGGAGTGGAAGCAACTTCAAAAGGTTGCGTGATAAATGTTTTTGACAACGTGTCAGCTGAACATTAAACAGGATCTTGGTAAATCCTCTCCTTCTAAGTGGTTTAAATGGAAATTTTTAAACTTCTTCTTTCATAAGTATTGGCTCTGGATAGCACAGTATCCTAAGGTTGAAGAAAAGAAAAGAAAAGCACTTTATCTGGCATATAAAATTTCCACCCCCTATCTGAACTTGAAGGTGCCAGAGATAGGCTCACCTACGGCCCCTTCCTCCCACCGCGGGCATGCTCTCCTTCACCACTGGGAGTGTGCCAGCATTCTGCTGGAATGACCTCCTCCTTACCCCCATATCACTGCATACACAGAATTATAAAAATACAGGTGAATAAATGCAGCAGAAGTAATTCTCCCCAGGGCCATTTTCCCGACCGTCTCATGATCAGAAGGCCGTCAGTCCTTCCATGGATAAATGAGGTCTAGAACTGGGTAGTATAAAACACATTTGTGAGTGTGTGTGTGTGTGTTTCACAGAGGAAAAAAAGTGTAAAACAAGAGAAGTTTATGCCTGTGTATTTAGTTTCCTAGGGTTGCCATAACAAAGGATCAAAAACTTGGGTGGCTTAAAGCAGTGAAGTTACTGTCTCCCAGTTCTGGAGGCTGGACGTCTGGAATCAAAGTGTCAGCAAGAAAGCCCTGGTGGGAGCCGGTGTTTCATGCCCACTGGGCAGGGGCACCTGGGTGTTGTGAGAAACATTCAAGCTCAGTGGCTCTGAAACCAAACTCACCATCTTGCTGCCCCCAAACTGTTACCTCTTCTGCTGTCCTGTGTTGGCACCACACTCTGATGGCCAGGCCATTGCTTTTCCATCGCTGTTGAACCGGTATCACATAGAAAGTTATTTTTTCTCTTCCTTTCATATATTTTAATTCTATTGTGCTCCCTGCTTTGATTACTGAAAAGCACCCAGCCACCTGTCCTGGGAGCCCCAGGGATTCTGAGAAACTCCTCTCATGCCTGGTACATTCATTCTGCTCCCAGCCCCCTGACCTGCCTCTGGCTCCACTGCCATCCCCGCAGGTAACCCCAGCCCATGGCCTCACCGTCTCAGGTTCACCGACTGGTGCCCCCGGCCTCCTAAGGGTCTCCCTGCTATGACAGAGTGCACACCTTGGCCAGGATCCCTGCACCATGAATGCTACACAGGCTATAAAGTTATGACTTTTCCAGACCAATTCTCACTTACCTGGAGTTAATGTTTTGCCTCATTCTGTCCTCCTAAACTTTGGCAAAATGCTTGTGCCTGGTATTTTCACCCATGATCCCGAGGTGCACAGATGATTTTCCTGGGCCTGGTTTTCTATACCAGAGAGAGAACCCAGCTTCCCGTTCTGTCCCGTAGACTGTCCACGTGTCATGCCGGGACTCTTAAGGAGCCCCAGCGGCCTCATTGCCCCACGGTCTGCACCACCACCTGGATGTCTTCCTGTTGTCAGGCTGACCTTCTTAGGCCTGTGGTGGATCCCCATTGCTACAGGGTGCAATCGAGTGCCCTCCTGCCCACAGGCCCCCAGGCAGCCCCCCGGGCTCAGGGCCATCATGTGCTTGCCCTTCCTCCTGTGCTGCCAGCACCCCTGCTGGTTCCTATGGTCATGCCTTCCCTCTGGGGCACCTGCCGGGACCCGTCTCCTCCTCACCTGCCCCCCACGAACATTCCCCAGTCATAGTCCCTCCTTGGTGAAATTCTTTCTCTAGGCCTTCCCCAGCACATGTTGCTTTGCCCGAGTTCCCACTCAACACTTAAGACCTCCTCCGCACTGTTTACCTGGTATCATAACTATTCCTTTACAGGTGTGTCATGTGCATTAGATTCGACTTTTTGTAGGTAGTATTTGGCAAAGTGCCTGGCACGTGATATATGATCAGATAGAAATACTTGTATTAATTTATGAAATTGATTGAATAATCGGTCATCTGCAAGAGAGACGAGTGGAGGGAAGAACCTAGTTCGGAAAATATACACAATTAAAAGTGAAGAGGAGGAGGAGGAGGAAGCCTGTGGAAGAGGGAGGAGGACACCGGGATTCTGTGGTGTCGAAGGACTAACTTCTGGGGAGAGAGGGTCCTAACAGTGCTCAGTGCGACAGAGGTCACGGAGGGTATAAGTGGGAAAGGCATTGGGTTGTCAATAAAAGCATCGTGCTACCCTCATGAGCAAGTTTAATTCGGTGTTGGAGACCAAATCAGGTCACAGATGAGGAAGGACATAGGACAGGGAGAAATGTGGGTGATGTGGTAAAATGCTTGAGAAATGTGGCCACCATCAAATAAAGGAATGTCAGTGTTAAAGGCACCACAGGTGTCTTTGCGTTTCACACACATTCTTGTATACAACGTGTAGGAAACGCAGGGAGGCCAGTGACCACAGGGGGGCAGGGGAAAGATGTGAGCCAGTTTAGGGGGGCTCAGCAGAAAGGAGAGATCACAGTTGCCAGTGAACAACCCCTCAGACCTTCGGGACACCAGCAGAGGCATTATCTTGAGAAAACAAGGAGGAGTGTCCCTCTGACATCTGAGGGGACAGATGGTTAAACTCAGATATTTCTATCTAGGGGCAGAGGAAGGGGAAATGGAGTTATGTAGCTTGCGAGGGCATGAGGGGGAGAGAAGAATTCTGGAGAAATTTTATTGGGAATACCCCAACTGCTTTCAATAAAAAGCAATTGATCTTTATGTAATTGGCCAACGTCACCAGTAATACAATTGTCATAGCGTCCAAACTTTACTGTCATCACTTTAAAAATACAGTGGCTGGGGAGGGAGGGATTGTTACCCTTTGAAGCTCAGAGTCTGAAATGAGAAAATAGAAAAAATTCATAATGCAAAGAGGTAGGTAAAGATGTTATCATAGGGGACCTAATGACTTGCTGAGAGATGGGAGTTTTCTGCAATGTAGATTTGAAATGTTTCATGGAAGACATGACTCTGGACTTCAGTTTCAATAGAGGGGAAATTCACGGGTGGTTGGTGGGAAATTGGAATGATGCTACAGGCCCAAAGCGTCGCATGTGTGAATGATCAGCAGGTAAGAAAATGGAAGTGTAGAGGAGTGGCTGCGGGTGCCCCTCTTTCCTGGGCGGGCGCAGGAGTGCGCAGGAGGCTGAGCAGTTCCCCTGTTCTGCAGACGGAGCTCCTGTCAGCCCTTATCAACTGGCCGAAGGCGGAAATTCCTTTGCGATCCCCAATCCTAGCTGTGGTTCTTGAACTTGATCCTAGGTTTCTACCACCCGAGATAAGAACTTGTTCACAAGCAGAGCTGTCTGGGTGAGCAGGGGACTGGCTGCTTTCAGAGGAGACGTGGGAACTGTCAGGATGGTCTCTCTCCTGCGAGACGGGAAACGTTAATGAGGTGCGTTAGGAGATTCCAGTGTCCTTAGATCATCAAAGCCTTGGATAACAAGGTTTCTTTTCCTGGAATCTCTGCTAAGACCAGGAAACACGAACTTTTTTAAAAGCGCATCCTTAGGGCTTCTAAAAGAGGTTGTTTAGGAATTCTAGAGAACTGAAAATAGGTGCGAGAAGAGAGGACAAATGGCACATTCTTAGTCTTTGGTCACAACACAACCCTGGTCTTTCTACATGGGCCGCAGTGGTTTTGTCTGGCACGGAGACTCAGTAGCCTAATCAGAACTACAGCAATAGCGCACATCAAAGTGCTGTTTCTCATCCACGTGGTTTGTTGCAACAACCGGGAAGTTTCTACCTGAGAGGAATGTGCTTTCTGGGAAGAGGAGCGTATGTATTGGGTTCCAGCCGCCAAAAATCTCCTTTTCTTCATGCCAGGTCGCGAGACTGAATTATGAGGCTTAAAAAAAGGTGCTTGCTCGGAATGTGAGGCAAAATTAAAAGCTGAATTAAGCCATAAAGAAAAAAAAGGATACTGTTATGAGTGCCTTGGTGGCCCTGCAGGAACTGCGGGTCTGGCTTTCTTTCGATCGGTATATGGCCCCGTTCTCCATCACTGTGGAATCACCAATAAAGCTGTTATGGTTTGCTATTCACCCTGGGAAGGTCTGAATGAAGAAATCACTTTAAAAGAAATCTTGACTGGCATTTCAGTTGAAGAAGACTTGTTACTTTTGTTAATAGATTTGGCCTATTTAAAAAAAGAAAGAAAGTAAAACAGGAGCTAGAATGGCCTCGTAAATAGCCAGTGAGACCCCCCCCAGTAACAGTGTCACTCCCTGCCATTGTGTCACCTTCCTCGGCCCAGGTTCCTCTCTCCTCCTCTGGGGACAGAGCTGGGTCTTCTTGCTGGACCCCAGTTGTTTACTATGTGATTTTAAAAAATGTCTACAAATCTGACATAAAAATACTAAGTTAATATCTTTTACTTCATTTTGCCTTAACTTTCAGTTAAGAGTTGTAGAAAAAAGAACATGTGCTGTTTGTGTCATTTTCCATGTCAAGGGAAACCTCATCAGAAAATATTGTCAGCACCATTTGTACACTGAGTTGAAGTAATGCTGCTTAAAGGTGGGCGTTATTAAAAGGCAAGTAGGTTGAAATGAGAGTTGCCCTCATTTCCCTTTATAATTCGTGTCTCTCCACTGCACTCGCAGAGCAGGTGTCGTCGCTGTTGGGTGGGTAAGCGGTGGAAGACAGTCTACATCAAAATGTTACAATCCTAAGAGATAATTTTTGACACAAATTTTTAAATCATATCACGTTTTCAATGTAAAACAGATCATCACCATTGAAAAAATAAACCTGGAATTTTACTGTCTGTAAATTATAACTCCATAAGGATATAAACAAGCCTTCCCTTTGCAGTGGTCTTCTCCATAGGTCACAGGGCGAATCCCACTCCTTGCTTGTTCCCCTTCACGGCAGGATCCAGGTGGGGAACCCTTCTCCGTCCCTCCCGCCCCCTGCATGGCGAATGAGCCAGCATTTTCCCTGAAGTGAGATGGTACATTCAGACCTCAGGAAAGGAAGGATATGGCGATTTCACGTTGTTTAAGCAGGAAAAGTTTTACTCTTTTTTTTTACTTTTTATGATGGGAACTTTCAAACACACAAAAGTAGGGAGAACAGTACACAGAACCTCCAACTACCCATCACCCAGCTTCACCAGTTTTCAACAGTTCACCAGGCTGACCTTCTTGGCAGCATCGTTAACACAAGACTGCTTTTTCTTTCTTGTGAGAGTGCTCAGCTGTGCAGACCTTGCTGCTCCAAGGCGTCTTCCGCACTTCCTCCAGCGCTCGCTCATCTGCCTCCTGTTCTGTGACCACAGGCCGACTTGCAGAGTCCCGGTTTATATCTGGTCAGGGCCGAACCTAAGCCACAGGCTTTCTCTTACAGACACTTCCATCAAGTCCCTTTAAACAGATGGCCACCAGAATATTCCAGGCTCCCACTCTCCAGGGAACACCTGCACCGTGCTCCATGCCACCGAGCCAAGGAAAGAATCCATTGTCCTTTGGCCCTCGATGTATGGCAGGCCTAGGAAAACGTGCCTGTGGGCTTTGCAGAAGGCCAGACACAAGCATTGGCCAACACTTGGCAAGAAAATGAGGGGAAATATAAGTGTGAAAGGTGAAATCTCATGTCAGTGAGGACTGGTTTGAACACTGAAGGGGGTGGGGGGGGCACGATTCTACAATTTGCCCAACAAATGCGTGAAAGAGTGGAGTTGGCTTTGCTGATGTGTCTCTGAACAAGGGATTTAGGAGAAGGGTGGCTCCTATACTGTTGCTTCTGTGTTGATTGGCAAGTGGATTTTTCTAAACTTCTCTTAACTGAGGTTTTGGGAAAGATGGGAAAGTAGTATCTCTGGTAAGAGGCTGGAGTGTAGACTTTGTGGGTTAGGAGCTGAAGCAACTTTATGTACTGCTGCTGGGGAGGATAGTGAGGTCATAGGGATCATGTGCCAGAGTGGACACCCCTCCCACCCCACACGTGGAACTGCCAAGAGGCTGGCCACGAGCAAGGTCAGGACTTCTAAGTCCGAAAGCCTCTCTGCTGGCCATGTGCTTTGTGCCCTGGGAACATGTTGGTTATATCTTTTTACCATTATGGCACCGTATCTTCCACCTTCCCGTGATGTCCCTTTATGAAGTATCGTATTAACCACTTTATAATCAAAATGAACGTTAGTTTCATTTATTCACTATTAAAATATCTGCCATCATTTCATGTTTATATAATGCCTTCAGAATAGGAAAGAAACTGTTTTTTGTTTGTTTTTAGCTCTTTATTGTTGAAAGTATTACATATGTCCCCCTCTTCCCCCCATTAACTCCTTCCAGCCCTCCTGCCCCCTCCCCAGGCCTCCACCACCCTATTGTCGGTGTCCATGGGTTATGCATATATGCATACAAGGTCTTCGGTTGATCTTTTCCCACCCACCCACCACCCTGCCTTCCCTCTGAGATTGGATAAGAAATTGTTTTTTAATAAGACTACGCACGATCCCTTGGCGCATGGTTCTACAGGTTGAGTGAATCCTGTTTACAAAATTTATACGCACCCACTGTAATACACATTTCCCCCAAATCAATGGCAAAGCTCTCGTCCCATCACAGGTGCCTTCACAGGCCCCTTAGTCACCAGGGCTCCTTCTCTCCCTGGAAAGGCCATTAACAAGTAACAGAGTGTACACTCTTATTGGGTCTAAGTATTTTCATATTATACACAAATGCAATTGTCCTGTAACCTGATGCCTTTGAAAGCCTGTGGCATACCCTCACTGTTCTCAGAAAGCTCAATATGACAGTCACACTTTCTTCTGGAAAGTGTCACTCTTTGTTCCTGACCAATCCGAACGCTCAGAGTGGGCACCCAGGGACTTCCAACAGGGCATGCAGGGCAGGTTGATCAGGAGAAAAGAGCTGCCCTTTCAGGAATGATGCAAGTCAACCAGCAGACCTCAGGGACGAGGATTAACTTCGCAGAATAAACAGTATAACTGTTCCAGTGGTGGTGGTTTTCTTTTTGTGTGTGTGTGTTTTGTTTTTTGTTTTTTTGCTTTACCCAATGTTGGACATTCCGTTCTTTAATTATCTTGGGATTTTTGTGTGTGTCAGACTTGAAGGTTTTTGAGTAAAGAAGCCACAACGTAGAAGAACGTTCCTGCTTGTACTTACTGAGTAATTGTGGTCATTTTCGCACAGTCCTGATGTCGAATTCCGAGGTTGGCACTCTAATGGCCTAATAATTTTTTAGAAAATGAGACCAGGAACAGCTGCCAATGTAAACCGTCATTTTCTTTTCATCTAGGACATTTTAACTTTTTAAAAAGTGGACTATTATTTGGTTTCTCTCCAATTTTTTTAGACTGACTTTTTAAATAGACAATAAAAGTAATTTCTAGACATACTGCTTTCTCTGATTAACCTTAGAAAGGTCACATGTTTTACATCTTTAGTTAAACTATGAACAGATTTGCTAAGTGGTACCTTTTTGAAAAGCAAGTGTAATTTCACTTCTATTTTGATGATATCGATTTTAAAAAGCAGGTTTAATAGTCTCCTCACTTGCCACTGACATATATCATACTTAGGGTTTGCTTATCATCTGCCCCCCAATAGTGTAGGCTTCCTGAGAGCAGGGAATTGTTTTGTCTGTTTTCTTTCACTGCTCTTTCTAACCGTAATAGGTCTTGACATACAGCAGATACGCAGTGGTCTTGATTGAATGAGTTTTGTTTTAAGAATTTGGCATCTTTATAGTTATCATCCTGTGTTCTGCTCACTGTAAACTTCTGCATATTATATCTATAGTACCATCGGGTGGCTTAAAGGGACTGTTTCTTTTCTAGTTCACCTCTTTACTTAAAATAGTAGTCAACTTGATGATAATTACTGATCTTCGTGGTTTGTAAGTTTCCCTTATTAACCTGAATTCTATTTCCCAAAGCTACTTGGCAACTGAAAGAGATCATCTCCGTCCACATCTTACAAGTTCCTCACATTCTACACCACCCTCAATGACTTAGTGGAGAAACTCCTTTAAAGTCACCATATGTTCCTCAAATTGCCATAGTATAATTTTGAAAAGTGTTACGTTAGTCCAGCATTACAATTCCTAGCTGTCATGACTCTGTTCAGCATGTATGTGTACCTTGCAGGTGTACCGACAAAGCAGTTTTAATTAGCAACAGCTCTGTGCTTTATTGCATGCTTGTGGCTCTATGCTGGGAATATAAGAGGTGTTTTTATAAAATAAATTGACACCCACTAATGTGTCTGTTTTATAAGTTTGGAATTTTTTATGCTGGTTATTCCTAAAGTGGAAAACATCTGGGCCTGGCATTTAAAATCTGGTTTTGTTTGCCTAAACTCTTTGGAACAAAAGTAATAGGCTAGAGATCTGAAGCTTTTTTATGCCAGTTGAGGTGATAAAACCTTTGTTTCGGGGCGCTCCTTTTTCCCGTTTACGTGTTTATCATACGCTGTTTCAGGCCTTGCGAGATGAACTGGAAAACCGCTCGAACCAAGTGCGATGTGCGGAGAAGAAGTTGCAGCACAGGGAGCTGGAGGCCCAGGAGCAGGTACGCGCCCCCTCCCCCACAGCCCCCTGCGCCCGCCGGTTTGTGTGTTTCTCCACAGTGGGAGCTGATGTGTTTCCTGTTTCCACTGGGGTGTTTGCACGTAACAGAATGCCCGCTCCTGGCTGGCAGAGACAACAAAGAGATTTATTACCTCACAAAACCAGAAGGCTGTAGGTAGGGCAGGCTCTGGGCAGAGAGCCTCGGGCCTTGGCTCCCTCCCTGACATTCTTGTGGCTCTTCCCCTGGGTTGACTTCATCCTAAAAGCCGTGCCAAGGCCTCTTATGAATCCCAGCGATATCCAGAGGCAGAAGGGGAATGTCTGCCTCTAGGGACCCTTCTGAAGAGCAAGAAGACCTTTCCCAACACACCCCACACACATACACCTAGCTTCTCATTGGCCAGAACAGGTCACATGCTCTGCCTGGCACGTCCAATCCCTGGCAAGAGGACTGAGAGGACCCATACCAGCCTAGACCAACCAGGATCTATGTGGGAGAGGGAGAATAACCTGAACAGGAAGTGGGGAGAGGGATGTTGGGTCCACAGCCAGCAAGCAGTGTGTGTCGTGTCATCGTATTAGAATGGAGAAACAGAAATCACATTTTCTTTTGAATCGAATTTTCTCCTCTCTCTCCATTATATTAATAAAATAAATTTAACCAGAATAATCTGGCTGTGATGATAGCTAATGACCTATTTCATTTTCAAATGGCAGGATTCTTTTTATTCAGTTCTTCTGGTTATAGTGAGTTGTTCTTTGTGGTAATTTTGACAACTTAAGTGAAAAAGGCAGTAACGTATCGAGAGCTCATGCTTCTCAGTGGGACCTTTATAAATGCATGTCCTCGGCTCTTGAGTGCAGCATTTTTCATTCTCCAAAGTGCCACCACGCCTCATGCACCTTACCTGCCGTCTCGTAATGCAGTCAGTGCAAGAATGTCCGGTTAGTCATTCTGACCTTGTGGCGAGAGTAAACACTGAAGTAAGGCTTATAGGAACCGTTTTTCATCTTGGGAGGTGTCTGCAAACAGGACCTCGAGGCAGGGGACTGCACAGAATGGTAGACAGAAGCATCCCATAGGTGCTGAGTATTCATACCAATGAACTGACGACCTCATAATTCCTTCCTACTCTCTAACATACACCCAGCATAACATACATGCCATGTAATATGTATAGATCACGTATGTATGATATGCATGAATATACATATATATGTATTACAGAGAGCCTGTCATACAGTCAATAATAGAATCACAAAACAAGATAATACTAGAATACAAAATTAACTATACTTTATCAAAGGCCTACAAAATAACAGATGCTATACAAGAAACATTACACATGTTAGTTCATGTATCCTGATAATAACCATGTAAGGCCAGCATTATCATCCCCATGTCACAGAAGCTGTAAAACCTGGATGGGTTGAGTAACCTGCCCAAGGTCATAGAACTAGTAGAGAGTACAGTGGATTCAAACCCACGTTTATCTGAATGCCAAACCTTTGCTCCTTTGATGACACTTTTTAAGTTACATTCCTAGTTCATAAAACTGCATAACAGACTCAGGGCAAGTACATTTATTAAGGATGGCAGGGCAGCAAACATCCCGTGCCAGCCACATTAACCCTCCATGGGCAGAGAGCAGCAAAGAGCAGAGGAAGCAAAAGCAGAGCAGACAGGCCACAGATGCAAATACCTCCTCGGATGGCTGTGGTGTCCAGCGCCATGGCACAGGCTTCCTTGTCGCTGAGGCAGCTGGCTCCACCTCTGTCTAGGACACTTGTAACTGAAGAAGTCAAGCTTCCTGAAAGCAGGAAACTGTGCTCCCTGGAGGCCTGGCTTCTCCAATTTGTGACAAAATATGACTTAAGGTAAAACTTTGTTGACATCGCTCTAATTCATGGCAAAACTTCACACGGAAAACTCCATCGTGTGCTGAGAGTAGGGAAATGAAGAAATCCCAAATGAACAACGGGGCAGGATTCAGGAACCACTTTGGTCTCTTTTCATTGACTTCTTTTTGATCATCAAAGTTGCTTTCATCTTTGCAGTGACAATAGCTTTTTAGACTATTTCTTACACTAATTCCTGATATCTTCTATTAGGCTCCAAGTTTACCAAAGAAATGTCAGGAAATACCCATGGGTAAAGCTGCATAGTTCATAGTCTTTGCAACCATGAACTGTTGGGTCCTTTCTACAAGATCCTAGGGTGTAGCTGGAAAAAATGCCAGTTGCTTCAGCAAAACTGAAGAGCAAATGATGGGCACTTGATAAATACTACTCATACTGAATTTAATTCAACTTCTATTTTTATCTGACTTTGACCTATGCCCCCTTTCAATTTGTGACATTAATAGAAGTAATCAAGATAATTAGAAGTATTGTGTTATACATTCTTAGGGTCCACTTCTATATGAGTTTGCTTAGACAGTTAAAATCTTTTTTTTTATGTTTTTTAAGATTTGTGCATTTATTTATTTTGTTATTGTTGTTGTTAATCTTCACCCAAGGATATTTTCCCATTGATTTTTAGAGAGAGTGGAAGGAGAGGGGAGAAATAGAGAGAGGGGAAACATGGATGTGAGAAAGAGACACATCGATTGGTTGCCTCCCGCACCTGCCCGTACAAGAGGCTGGAATAGAGCCTACAACCAAGGTATGTGCCCTTGACCAGAATCTAGCCCGGGACCCTTCAGTCTGCAGTCTGATGCTCTATCCACTGAGCCAAACCGGCCAGGGCAAATAGTTAAAATCTTGAAATTGTTGTATATGATTGTCTGTTTTGCATGTCAAAGCTAGAGTAGTCCCAGTCATTGGCCTGACATCAGCCAACCAAAAGACTGAAACGTGTGCAGATCAGCTTCTCGAAACTTCTCTTCCTTTTCAACCACATATTATCCTGGAACTAGTTGCAGAAAGAGTCAGAATTGGAAGTGGCAGGATTACAAAGGACAGTTTCCTGGGCTGCTTTTTTTAACTCGCTCACTTAGAAAAAGAAAAGAAAAAGCTTAAACTGTTGCTGTTTTCCATTTAGGAAAAATTCCTATGTTTTGATTCTATAAAAACAAAAAATGAATGAGGCATTTTAAAAGTTGTGTTTTTAATTAAAAACAAAAAGCTGCTTCTCATCAGGTCTCAATGGGTGGTATCCTTGCTGCCCACCCCTTGCCTCGGTGCCATCAACGCTCCTAACTCCTCCCCCGGCAGGTCAGTCAGCACCGCGCCCAGAGGAGGCTTGCTGACTGTAGCTACAGAGGGTTAATTTGCTCCTTATGCAGGTTCAAGATAAGCCAAATAAAATTAGGAAACACTAACTCTCTATCTAAGCCAGCCTTCCAGAAACGCCAGTTTATCTTGTAATTCATAAGTAGTAAAGTCATTAGAAATTATCGTTATTTTTAGCCATACCAGGAGTTAATAATTTCTGATTCCAGATAAGATCCGAGCAGGAATCCCTTAATTGCAGCAAACCAGGGGAGGTCAGAGCTCTGGCCCAGCTTCCTCCTTGTGCAAGGAAACTGAGTCATCAGGAAAAGATGTGAGCCCTCACAGCAGGGGCTGGCCCGGGGAAGGACCGCTCCTGCCCAGCCACATGTGGGCTGCTCACTCCCGGCAATGACACTTCCCATTGGAAGGACCTACGTAACATGGGTACATGTTGTGTACTGCTCGGTTCAGGGATGTGTACAACTGACCCTCACTTTCCCGAACAAACAGTGTTTCATCATTCTCAATGAGACTAAGTAATTTGCTGACCCCAGCCAAGATTATCCAGTCTGCTAAATTATAGAAAAGACAGGGAAGAAAAGAAACAGTTTTAAAATTCACTTGGTATTCTTAACACGGTACAAAGTTTACACTTGTGACAGAGGCACTGAGCAGCGTCAGATTTCGACCTAATATAATGTAGATAGTAGTGTACACACAGCAGATGCTCTGGGTGGAAGTAGGTATCTTAAGGTTGAAAGTATTAATGGCTTTGATTACATCAGTCGGTCAGTTTCCCAAATTATTTGAGATAAATTAGTGAGAAAAGGCAGTAAGCCAGAGATGTCCTAATAAATGAACACAGTGCTGAGCATTTTCCCAGCAGGGTCCCGATGTCTTCCCTCAGCTCGTGGCAGTGCTGAGAAGACACAGAGATGATTGGGTTGGGGAGGAGTTTATGGTTTAGTAGCACAGAGGAGACACGTATAAAATGTAGACTCCATGCATGGAGTTTGAGGGAGGTTCTTTTTTATTCTTCTAAATGGCTCAGAGGCTCAGAATCACAAATGTGGGAAGAACAGAAGGTTAATCCTGCATCCATCCTCCCTGCCCCTGTGAGGAAGGACGAGGGGAACCTTCAGCTGGTGAGAGCTCACTCAGGTCCCATGGCCCAGGCAGGGCTTGGCACTTGCTGACACACATTGTTTCAAAAGCCTGCGGCCATCAAGGGAACCGGGTCCTTCTAGGCAGTCCAGGGGGGCAGCACTTCTGCCAGCCTTCTCAGGGCCCATTGGGCCTTGTTGCCCGGGCAGCAACCGGAGGGCCTCTGCCTTCTGGCCATTGTTATTAGCACCCAGCTGCTTTGGTTGTGCCCCTTACCTAGTGTGTCCAGGTGTTAAGGCGCTGGACTGTGCAGCCATAAGTAACCCATAAGTTGTCTTAAAATATATAGTAAAAAGTCAGCTGTACTCAACATTCAATCACATCTTTGATGCAACCTACTTTATATTTCAGGCCTAGACACATTCATTACTTTCAGAGAGAACCTAACGAGCAAAGACAGCCTCAGAGGTAATTGTGTGTATTTGGGGAGAGGGCAGAGGTTGTCCCCTAGCCAGTTACCAGAACCCGAGGCAGGGGCTGGGGCAGGAGAGGCTGCAGGACGAGGGAGATCCAGTGGGGATGACTGCTGGTGGTTAGGCTGCCTTTGTCCCTGCTGGCCATTGGGCAAGCACTGTTCCGCTCCGGTTCCAGGTCCCTAAATGCCAGTGCTCATACCTTCCCACAGAGTGGATGTGGACATCAAAACAAGGTCACATGTGTGAGACACTTCAGAAACTGTCAACACAATACAGAGGAGTGTGCGTGGCTATACCCACTCACAGGAGAGGGCATGTAGGCATCATCAAGGACATTGGAACAGAAGGAGGGGAGACGTGCGGTAGAAAGGTAGCTTCACTCATGTCACCCATTATAAACACAACAGAGCAAGCCTGCCTTACGGTCTGCTGTGATCTGAGCACCACGCACGGCCGCTGGCGACCAGTCTCAGGTGCAATACTGAGGATTCAGAGCTTGGTCAGAAAATGGTTGTCAGCTATGAGGTGTTTTCTTTTCTTTGACTGGGCAGCATTACCTGACTGCGTTTATTCTTTAGAAAGATTAATATGGCAGCAGCAGATGGACAAGTGATGAAAGAGACAAACCCAGCGGGTGTGGCTCTGCAGGTCACATCACCAGCCACAGGGACATCAGGAGGCGTAAACTGGGGACAGGCAGACTCCTTTTATTGCTTCACTCTGTTGCGCTTCACAGATGTGTTTTTTACAAACTGAGGGCATAACCCTCCACCAGCAAAAAGATTACGACTCGCTTTATTGTGATACTGTCTTTATTGCGGGCGTCTGGAACCGAACCCACATTATCTCTAAGGTGTTCCTTTATTGTCAAAGAGAGTAGAAAGAAAGGAATAGATGTAAAGACTCACTTAAAATTCACAGAGATTTAGAGGGCAAAAGGAACGAACATGTGGAAAATAACACGGCATGTTTGAGTTGATAAGCTGATGTGCAATGGACAATGACAGCACCAGTTTTTAGATGTCAAATCAGAGATGCTAGCAGCAGGACCTTCGTTTGGAAACACTAATTGAAAAGCTGACTGCAGAACTCAAGAAGGAGCCCTGGAAACGTGAACATGTCTGGGTCATCTCCTGGGGGATAGACCAGAAGCCTTGGGTGTGGCCAACATTGACAAGGAAGAGCAGAGATAAGAGGACCATGCACACAGGACCAGAGAGTGCAGGGAAGCACTGAAGAGGACTTCAAAGGAATGAATGGTCAGGGAGATAAGAGCAGAGCCAGAGAATTTGTCAGGAAACCACAGACTACAGTTTCCTACTCAACAGGAAGCTCTGAAGGAAAGAAAGGGCCCATCTGTCCTCTTCATGGTGTCCACCAGCACATGTTGGCTTGGACTGCTCTGCTCAGGGGGAAAGCCTTTGCTGCCCTGAGGCTCCTCCTTGATGACCTCGCCCACCCATGACCTTGCTCACCCATGTCCCTCTTTCATTGAGCTCGTACGGTATCTCTGTGACCTCTACAAAAGGTTTCCCATCAGACTCTGGTAAGAAATGTATGCTCTTTGAGGGTGCACTCCTAGGCTGGGACTGTCATACATATCCTTATATCCAGCATTTAGCCTGGCCCACGTGGGAAGGAAAGGAAGGAAGGAAGGCCTGGCTGCATCACATGCTGCAGGGAGTTTAAGGACAAGGACTAGCAAAGACCACCGAACTTGTGTCAGCTCCTTGTATTGCGCCTCCTAAATATATCCTAAATAGACTTTTCCTAAATATACTATTGATTAGACTTTTATTAAAATAAATATGGTAGGTTTCTTTTATTTTCATCTGGGGTGAGGAGGATCCTTGTGCCTTCCCATGGCTTATCTGTGCTCCCAGACATCATCGCACCAAAGGGCTTGTACCCCAGGGGAACCGAGAGAAGCCACAAAGCCAGCACCCTGCCCAGGAAGCCACCTTTCTCTTTTTCCTCTCAGCAATTTTTCCAGCTTTATTGAGGTATAATTGACAGATAAACTTGTAAGCATTTAAAATGCACAATGTGATGAGTTGATAACACATTGTGGAATGATTGCCACAATTAAGTTAATTAACACATGCATCAGCTCACTTAATTCCTTTTCTGTATGTGGTATGAACACAAAATCTGCTCTCTTCGCAAATGTCAAGTGCACAACAGGGTATTACTGGCTGTAGTCCCCATGGGAGCCTTAGATTCCAGGACTGTCTTATAACTGGAAGTTTGTGCCCTGGACCAACGTCTCCCCGTGTTCCCCACCTTCACCCCTGGCCACCACTATGCTATTCTGTTTCTATGAGTTCGACTTTTTTCTTTTTCTTTTTTAATCCCATGGATGAGTGAGATCCTCCTTCTCTATCAGGTTTATTTCTCTTTGTGTAATGTCCTCGGGGTTCATCCACGCTGTGCAAAGGCCATACGGCCCACCTTGCTGCTCTGCTCCGCAGCAGGGCTGATTTTCCTTCCACATCTCCTCCATCGCATGGCCCAGAGGCAGAGCAGGGCGGACACCAACAAGGCCCTTTATCTTCTCTGCAGATCCTCAGCATTCTGCTGCTGCTTCCCAGCTGCCTGGTTTAAGAATAAAATGTGGTCCCTTCGGTATCGGTAGCTGTTGGGGTAATGTTAGACATCTCTGAAGTGCCTTGGCTTGTCTGCCTGCTGAACCATTACCACTATTAGCATTTGTATTCCCAAAGAATTTCTTCGCCTCTCACAATGCCCAGTGATCTATGGGAGTGACGTGGATTTTAGGAGAACCTGCATCAGTATGCTTAAAGTGTTCATTGGACAGCGTTGCCTATCTTTAAGCCACCTCAGTCTCATCAAGAGGGACCAAGATGCTATGTAGACAGAAAATCAATTAAGCAATAATTGTGACAATTGTTGAAAGGAAGAATTCATCTTTTACAGATTTCCAAGCCTTTAATTTCCATTTTCCATAAAGGATTTTAAAACTTCACAGTCTTAGCTGCTGTTGACTAATGCATCTGCAGTGAAATCCATTTAAAAGTACTAACAGCTCAAAACTATGTTTTATCCCAACACACATTATGAAAACAGGAATAATCATTGCAACAGAAATATAACTCAAAGCCTTTTATTGACTTTTCATGTTTAATGGTTATTACTCTGGCTTGTTTCAAGTAATTTTAATAACCACAGTTTATTTACAAAATTCAGACTAATTCTTTTGTTCCCATGCCAACAAAATACATTTGTTCACAGACAGCTGGTGTGATGCATCATTCTAAAATCTGAGTCATAAAAAAATAAAAAAATAATAAATTAACATAAAAATATAAATAAATAAATAAAATAAAATCTGAGTCGTTACAAGGATGCAACCACATTTAATTTTGGCCACATCTTACTGTCAGTGAGAATTGGAATACTCGCCTGTATTCTGAAAAGCACTTGAAGCACAGTGTCAGGGACAAGAGTATTTTTATTAAAATATGCATCTCATCCAAGCGTTCCTTACAGATCCATTAGTCTAGGTGATTTTAGTGGCAAAGCAAGTTATACATTTGTACCCCAAACCTCCACTTAACACTTACACGATGACCACGGGGCCATTTTTAGAGGATAGCAAAGCAGCTCCTCTGAGGTAGATGTGCTGCTGTGAGTTTCTTCATCGCTTTCTTGAGATGCTCTTGGTTTTCAACATCCCCGGGCTTGCTGTGCTGGGATGTCCCAGAAGCAGTGCGGCGTGTTTTTAATCCTGCACTTGGCTGACCCATCAAATCCAAGTGTCAGCAAGGCACCACTGTGCCACTGCATTTTCTACGTCGTTCAGTGGCTCTTGCTCCAGGCCAGGCAGTGAACACTGGGGTGATGGCAGGGCGGGGCCACAGGGATGCTGGGGTCTAGCCTGCTAGTGACCGCCGGGGCTGGAGCCCGTCTTCACTCCTACAGTGAAGTGATGCGGTGTGACATTCTCACTTCTTTTGGTTTGACTTTTTTTATAGTGTTGGCTTTCATTTTAGTCTTTTTAAAAATGATTTTTGTAATCCAAAATAATTTCATACAAATGACTTACTCCAAATCAGTAAATTGTGGAGACAATTTAAAAAACAACAACCAGCAGGACAAAAGCTTAACACCATGTTGTGTTCTGTGGCACCTTGACAGCAGGTGGACAAGCAGCATATCGAGCACAGACCTGGGGCCGCAGAGTGTTTCCCGGGAAGATGAAGAGCAGATTCTATCCCCGGGGAATGTCCTAGCAGGGCTTACTTTTCTGGCAGCGACTAAGCACGCAATTCATGGGGTTGAGTGAACAGCTGGAAGGAGGAAGTAAAAGGAGAGCTAAACCCAGAGCTGGTAAAAGAGGGTGGGGCGAGGCAGCATGGTTACAAGGGAGAAATGCTTCATGACGAGTTAGTGTGCTGGTCAGGTTCGGAGAAGAGTATCAGATGTTCTCAGATGCCATTTTCTTGTGATTCCTTTTCTACTATAGTCCTGCCAGAAAATACTTCCTTTCCCTGTTGAAAAAGGACTATTTTCAGGTAGAAGCAATTGATCCTGTTTATGTTCAAACAAATGACAGAGCAGAGGTATTTCAGAGGCACCTGACATGTATCAGTTTAAATTAGTAATAAGGAAAGAAAAGTGTTTGTTTTTTTTAATACAAAGGAAAATTCAGAAATTTAAATGGCTATTGGACTGACCCTGCCAGTTTGGCTTCTTTGGTTGGGCAACTGACATCCCGTGCACAGAAAGGTTGCTGGTTCCCAGTCAGGGCATGTGCTGGGTTTGCAGGATTGATCCCCGGTAGGGGGCGTGCAGGAGGCAGCAGTGGATGTTTGCTCTCACAGCCATGTTTGTGGCTGACATATAGAAGTACAATTGACTTTTGTACAGGTTCCCTTATCACAGTATGGAAGTTTCTTTCTGTTATTACCAAGAGTTTTTTTAAAATTATAAATGGATGTTCAATTTTATTAAATGCCTTTTTTCCATGTTGAGATAATTATATGACTGTCCTCTTTTCTGCTAATGCTTGAACTTCACTGCTGATTCTTAACAGTAACTCAACTTGCATTTCTGGAATGGGCCCTATTTGATCTTGATGACATCCCTTTTTAGCTTTTGCTAGCTTTTAGTTTGCTAATATTTTGTGTAGGATTTTTACATCAGTGTTTATGAGTGAGATTGGTCAATAATTTTGTTTTATTTCAGTTGAATTTTGTTATCAAAGTTTGCTGACCTCTGTTTTCTGGAATTGTTTGTGTAATGTTGGTAATATTTTTTCCTTAAAATGTTTGGTAGCTGAGGCTCTGGGCCTAGAGTTTTCTTTGTTAGAAGATTTTTTTCAATTAATTAGACTAAGCTTTCTTTAGTGATTATAGTATTCAGATTTTCTATTTTAACTTCTGCCTAATTCTCTCTTCTCTTTTTGGGGCTATAAGTATATGTATCTTAGACCTCCTAACTATGTTCCCTACCTTCGTATTTATTCTAAGTAGATATGTTCTTTTATCCAGCTTCTAGTTTACGATTCTCTTCTTAGCTGTATATCATCTGATATTAAACCGAGTTTTGGTTTTGGTTATTATATTTTCCAGAGCTGTATTTTCTACATAACTCCTTTTTAGTTTCCTAGTCTGTGCCAAAGTTCACAACATTTTTCTTATTGTGTTACATATTTATCTTGGTATTCTCAAAATCTGGGTCTGATAACCATTATCTAGCCGTTCACATGCATCTTATTTCCTTATCTTGTTTCTCTTGGCTTTTGGTCTTATTGCCTTGCTTTCATATTGTGAACCTGGCTATTTTTGATTGAGTGCCAGATACTCAATATGGAACTTTATAGAAATAATTGAGACCTATGATAATATTAACTTTCCGGGGAGGGTTTACTAGTACATTTGCTCCCAGGTAGGCAGGTGGTGGCACTTGACATCTCAAGTGACCTTCATCCTCTCTGAGGGACTGAGGTGATTTGAAGTAGACTCCAGTTCTAGAGAGGGCTGGTCTGTGTCCAGCTCACTCCTACTCCTCGGGTGTGGCCCTTTGGGATCCACCCAAAGCCTGGGATTTTACCAGACACGCCCCTTTAGTGAGTCCTGCACTGCAATTTGTGTCTCCTTGGCTTTTTTTGGGGGGGCTGTTAAGAGATCTGTTCAGTTTCTCAGCCTCTCACCAAGCACTCTAGAATTGGCAAAAGCCCTGTGTAAAAATGTCTCCCAGTGCCAGACTCACAAGCTGTCTTGATTTCTGACGTCTCTAACATCAGAGCCCCATGTCTTTCCTGCCTTGCTAGTTCCATACTTCATAGCAGACTTGGGAGAGAATTCTCTGAGCTTCTATTACTAGAAGTGGAAATATGATATTTGCATTTCTGTGAATTGCTTGATCACATTCATTGCTAATTTTTTCTATTGATTTTGTTGTAACAATCTGTAGACATTTATTTTATTAGACATTCTGTTTATTAATGATTTATGAGTTAAATAAGTTGCAAATATTTTCTCCCAGTTGCTTATCTTTTAACTCCTATATTCAATATTTTCTTTTTTTGAGAATTATTTTTCTTTATGGTTTTTCAGCTTGTTAAGGAAGGTCCTCTCTACCCCAAGATTATAAATTTTTTTTTTATTTTCTTCTAGTACTTTTAAGAAGTTTTTTACACATTTAGCTCTTTAACCCATCTCAGATTTATTGTTGTATACTACATAGGGTAAGGATTGTGGTAGACAGAATATCCCCCAGGAATCTTGGTTCTGTAATCCCTGGGATCTGTGAATATGTACATCACATGGCAGAAAGAGTCTTTGCAGGTATTATTAAAGTTAGTGGTCAGTGACCTTAAAGATGGGAGGTTATCTCAGATTATTGTGGTAGTGAGCCCCCTGGCTGGAGACAGAATAGATGTGGCAGAAGGGAGGTCAGAGAGATTCCAAGAGTGAGAAAGATTGCTGATTTAAAGTGGGAGGGGACTCTAAGGGGAGGATGCAGGAGGCCTTGCAGGGCTGAGAGAGGCTCCCGCTGACAGCCAGCAAGGCAACGGGGCCATCAGTCCTACAGCCAGAACTGAATTTCACCCACAACCTGAACGAGCTTGGGGGCAAACTCTCCCCCAGAGCCCTCAGGTAAGTCTAGGCCAGCCAACACCTTGATTTTGGTCTTGTGATGCCAAAGCATTGGGGTTCAATGTCATAACAGCTTTGAAACGGAAGAGAAATTAGTCATTAAAATAATAGGCAGTAGTAATAGAGTTTCTCTTAATACCAAGCAAAGCCAAACTGGTTCATGATTTTGGTGAAGAGAGAAGGGCCAGCTGCTCCTCTCCCCAAATGTTATGTTTCCTCTCCCTACTTGCTGAAAACTGAAATTATGGGGATGGAGGTGAAGGGTCAGGTTTCAGGGGCCAGAACTTTATTTTTCAACTAGTGACTTATTAGTGCAAGTTATTCCTCAAAACGTTCACCCATCAGAGTCTTTACCAAAAGAAAGTTCTGCTAGGCGAACGTGGTGAGAAATGTGGAAATATTGGGCACCAGAATGGGGTGCAGAGGAGGGCGAGTTCTGTGTGTGTGTGGAGGGGGTTTGGGAGGAGGAGTGGGAAAAGGAGACACCAGGAAAAAAGCATCACTAGACAGTTTGGCACGGGGCTAGCCTGGTGGTCCAAAATAGCCCGTCCAAACCTGTCCTTGGCTGAAAGGGTGGTACCAACTCCTACAAATCAGTAGCACTGAGTTGAGAGAAGAGAACTCATTCCATTTTATCGAAACTGGAGAGGAAGGCAGCCTCTCTTCTTCATACCAGGAAAGCAGGGAAAGGAGGTCTAACTTGTGTTGCTCTAGAGAGCGCTTTGATTCCCTTTCAGCTTGCGTAATCCTGGGAATATTGCTCACCAAAAGCCACATGCAGTCAGGTGGTTTTAGAGTTTTCTCTGCCCTTGTGGTTATGAATTATATAGACTTTTAGTGCTTAACTACAAACAGAGGATTTTCCCGCTGGGGGAGCGGGGTCATGAAAAAAAAATGCTGAAATACAAGTCACTGGGGTAAGAAGTTCTCTTGGATGTGGGTAGGGAGTTCCTGACTGGGAGCCCAGGCTTACCACATGTTGGAGCAGCTCAGCATACCTGGAGGGCCCTGGGGAAGAGTCCGAGAGCTGCGGAGATGTTTTTGACATGTGAATTGTTTACAAGCTAAAAACAAAATAAAGAATAACCCCTGGCCCTGCCATTTAGTTTATTGAAATGGAGTGACTCCCTCAGAGTCGTGTCCCAGGTATTGGCCTGCTTGGCAGTGGCTGCGTCCCTGGTGGCTAGAGGCTCAAGACCTTCATGGCCCGGATGGGTGCTACAAGGGCTTCACCGTTGGGTGCTTTGTTCTTCGTGGTTCTCCAAGTTACTTATCCTCGCTAAACAAATATTACAAACTTATCTTAACCCTGTTTTCTAACTAAATGCATGAAATTTAAAATATACCTGCTAATCTTTAGTCTCTGTGAGACTCCTCTCAAAAGACTTTCTTTTTTCTGCATGAGAGTAGGAATGTTTTTTAAATGCATATCCTTAATATGAAAACTCTAAAGGTAAAAGAAAGGATTATAGGATTAGGGAGTTTGGCGGTGGGGAGTGAATTGATTTTTTTTCTGTTATTTTGTTTGCTTGGGTGTGATTTTATTTATCTTTTGGGGTTTTTTTGGGGGGGGGGGGATGCTTTCTTTCTAGTACATCAGGATGGGACCACAGTTGTAGTCAATCTATAACATAGACTGACTCAGAAATACCATTTTCTCCCTCAACCCCTCACCTTGAAGTTGTGATTGCTCTCTGTAATTCATTGGGTCTCTACATTTGGTTCCCTGGACATTTTCCCAAGCTTGTTCAACCATTAGCCTTCTGGACTTCTGGGTTTAAGTACTGTCAGATCAGATTTAAATCAGGTGTTAAGGGTTGGTAGGTCCATCATTGTCCTCAATTTAAGAAGCATTATGGAGGTCACGACATTGCTCCAAAGAAGGTGGCACTAATCCCTCACTTTATAAAAGGGAACGCTGTGGTATGCATTACAGCGAAGGCACCAGCCCCACCAGCCCCGAGCCAGCGCCAGCCATGTGCTCATTTCCTCTGTGCTGTGTACTTCTAGGGACGGGGAGCACAAAACCAGATGTAAGCTATTTTTCAAATACTCCTCTGACTTAGCATTAAATTTCCCTTAGACCAGATGCCAGTGTTTAAATAATATCCTGAAGGATCCAAAGAGAAGGAATTACTCATCGTGTTTCATTCATATAAAATCTGAAATAAAGGGGAGAGAAGTACAAAGAAACCCAAGTACCTTGACTGTGCCTGGCCGGACTTGACTCATCGGAAAGGAATATTGCCTCACTTACGAAAGCTCAGAAGTGAAGGCCCCTCTCTCTTTAATTATCAATTGAACAGCCCATTATTTATTAGTACATTTTAGTAAAAGGCAGGCCATCCTAACTTCTCTGGCACAGCAGTATAGTTCTGTTTTCAGGAGATTGGGCAACGCTGGTTCTCAAGTGGCTCTGTGCTTTCATCACTGCCATTTACCTACTTCACAGATTTGTACCTTGCTCTCTGCAATTAGCGCTTTGCTGGCTGCGTCAATTAAGACAGCAAGTAACACAAGCCCTGGTCTCAGAGGCGGGTATTTGCTGTGGTGCTCTTGCAGCATTACCCAGAGCTTCGCCAAGCATGCGCACTGCTGGTCGTGAATCACCCAGAGCCACGCATGGGCTGATCAGCAGCGATATGGGCTCTGGTTGTGTAGGTCTCTTGTAAGAAGGAAGTTGTGTGCAAAAGGTGCCCACACACTGTGAAACACACCAGTACAAGGTTCTCCAGGGGAGAAGGTCCTTGGAGGCGAAATAGCATGACTTTGTAGTTGGTCCTATCAGAATAGTGTATGTAGTTATGGTTGTTGATTACTTTCTGCAGCATCAGGAGATAGCAGATGGTGGGAGCACCCCCGAGCTGGCCGGCCCGGGGGACCCCACAATGTGAGGTGCTGGTCTATAAAGCTAGGTGAAGTCAGCAAGGGTGTTCACACGGGACGCATGAGTTGGAGGTGGGGAGGCTCTCTCTGAGCCGCCAGAGTTGTTGCGCAGATGACAGTGAGGGGGTAGCCAGGCAGTTGGGGCAGATGTCAGGGCTGAATGATCCAGTCCACCCGGTGGGGTGTGGCTGTTTAAATCGTGGCCATCATTACGTCACTGGCTCATTAGTTGGGCCAGCTCACTGGGTGCAAAGTCAGGGCCCTTGGCAGGGAACCTCAGCCAGGGTCAAATAACCCATTAGAAATAACTGGTTGAAACTCACACTGGTTTAAACAAGAACAATTTTTTGGTTCATGTAACTGAGAAGTAGTATTGGCTTCAAGAGAGGCTTAATCCAATTACTCAAATTATGTGACCGACAGCCAGTTTTCCGTCTCCATGTTTTTGCTCTTTCCTTATTATTGGCGCCATTCCTGCAAGCTATGCCCTTGTGTTGCAATATGACGGCTAGCAGTTCCAGGGCTGGTGTTTCAGGCTCAGATCAGCAGAAAAGAGAAAGTTTCTCTCCACTGGAGCTCCTGCATGAGTCCTGGGCTCCTACTTCTCTGGCCCTGAACTCTATTTCTAGCAGGACCTGGAGCAGGAGGCAGGGAGAAGGCTGGTCATGTGCCTGAACTGGGTGAGTGAAACAAACCATGGCCTGGGCCGACACCCCTAGATCTGGGGTCCACAGGAGTAAGAGAAAGCTAGCTGTCTCCACTGCTGGCCTTGGCTGCTAATGTGCCTCCTGTCCTTACCTCCTGTGTCAGCAGCGTGTTAGGGCTGGGTTTGCAAACATAAAGACCACCAAGTGACACAAGCACAGTGGAGGTGGAGAAGATTTCTAGTGAGTTCTAGAAGTTATTAAAACTGAGTCAATATTATGGGCTGAATGCTTGTTTGCCCCCAAATCCATATGTTGATGCCCTAAGCCCAGTGCGATGCTGTTCTGAGATGGGGCCTTTGGAGGTGATTAGGTCATGAGGGTAGAGTCCTCATGATGGAATTAGTGCCCTTATAAGAAGGGATCTTGTTTCTCTCCATCATGTGAGGATACAACAGGAAGGTGGCTGTCTGCAAGTCAGGAAGAGAGCTCTCACCAGAACCTGAGCCTGCGGCAGCCACCCTGACCTTGGACTTCCAGCCTCCAGAACTGGGAGCAATAAGTGTCGGTGGCTTAAGTCACCCAGTCAGTGTATTTTGCTTAGCAGCCCAAGCTAAGACAGGTGAGAACCAGGAAGCCAGACGTGTCGAGATATGTGTCCATGAGGACATTGAGTTGATAACATCAGCAGGATTGAGACAAGACTGCTGGAAACCTTGACATTATCTCTCTATCTGCCGCACTTTATAGCCATTTCATCACGAAGTGTGTTGTTTCTACCTCCAAAATGCCCTTCATTTCCACTCATCTCCATCCTCCCCACTGTCATCTCTATTTGAACCCTCATCACCTCGTGTTTGGATGAAATGGTCTCTGTCTAGCTGGTCTACCTGCCTCTCATCTCTCAGTAATCTTCCTTAGAAATGTATGATATGCAGCCCTGACATCACGCTTTCCTCTGCTGAAGAAACCCACTGGCTCCCACTCACTGCTCACCTCCACAATTTCCTGTAGCCTGGACTGTCTGTCAGTATTACGTCCACACACCTCAGCATCTCAGTCAGGTGTCAGCTGGGGGCTCCTGGCACCCACGCGAGCCACACTCACTGTTACCTTGGCCTATGCTTTTTCTCTAAACCTGCAATGTCCTTTCACCAGATCTCTGTGCATCCTCCTGCTGTTCACCTTTGGGAGCACAATCAGCATCCCCCTTCTCCGGAGCTCTTCCCACACAATTCCACACCACAAAGATCTTCTTCCCCCACATTTCTATTACATGTATACTCAGTTTCCCCATAGCTGGAGGTGTGATGTTTGTGGGCTAACTTTGCTTCCAAACGAAATTGTAAATTCCTTGGTGAAAGGGTTTAATATGTCCTTCATGTTTCACAGAGCAGACTAAGTTGGTGAGCTACTAGGGGCTCAGAGGTGAGGAGGGAACCACTGTGCAGAACGCGTGCGTCCAGCTTTGTGCATGCTGTGGACCCGGTATCCTTGAGGCTGCTGCACCAAGCCCAGCCATTTCCCACCTAGCCACCCACCTGGTCCACCATCTGATTGGCTTAGGAGAGTTTAAATTAAAAAGTAATGGTTGATCCAGAAATCCTGAGATGGTTGAAAGGCCTACTAGTATATGCCAAGACTAGCCACCTTATGCAATCCTTAGGCAGGCTCACTGACCACTTTAGTTTAGTTTACTACACGTGATCCAGAAACAACGGTGAGCTGTACCATGGGGATATCAAATTTGAAGTTTCAGACAAGTCTTCCCAAATTTCCACTCCATCAAACAATTGCTTCGCCTTAAGGGACATTTAAAGTATATATTAACCTAATTTCACAAGACAACAACCCTTGTATTTCCAAGGTCACTGGACATGACAAAGGTCACATAAGCCACTTTTAGGACAGGGAATTGGGTATGTAAAATCTTCCTAAGACCAAGAGGAAGAAAGATTAATTTTTTCAAAAATTTTTTCAAAGCTGAACAAAATGCTAGCATAATGCAAGATAAAATAGTATTTTTATCCCAAAACTCTTAGACTTGCCACTGCCCACGTCAGTTTTCATTTTATTTTATTTCCAATTTACTAGTATTTTAAAAACTGAATTCACTTCTACCAAATTACATGATAGTGTCACAGGTTACATTTGTGAAACATTCATTTTACCACCCACTAGCATTTCTCCCAAAGAAACCAACATAAACTAATACAAGATCTGTTACTCTTTCCTACCCATTAGCTACCATAAAAATCTCCTTTCTATCCCCAATCTTCTTGATTAATTACATCTTCTGGTGGATTCTTTTATTTATTTTATTGTGATGAAAAACATATAACATGTAATTTTCTCAATGTTATCTCCGATAAGCGTTTAATCTCCAAAATTTACAGGGAACTCATACAACTTAACAAAATGAAGATAAACAATCCAATCAAAAAATGGGCAAAGGACCTAAATAGACACTTTTCAAAAGAGAACATACAGAAGGCCAAGAGACATATGAAAACATGCTCAAAGTCACTAATCATTCAAGAGATGCAAACCAAAACGACAATGAGGTACCATCTCACACCTGTCAGAATGGCAATCATCAACAAATCAACAAACAAGTGCTGGAGAGGATGTGGAGAAAAAGGAACCCTCGTGTACTGCTGGTGGGAAGCAGACTGGTGCAGCCACTGTGAACAGTATGGAGATTCCTCAACATCAGTTTTAAATGCATGAGACAGAGAAGGCATGAAGCTGCTATGGAGCCCTAAGTTACCCACTCAGGCTACACTGAAGGATCCCTCTGATGGCAGCCTCCAATGGTTGGAAATCAACACAAACCCCCTAGAATTTGATCTGAATAAGAAAAGACACCCTTTCTGTTTGTTTTCCCTTATAACTGAGGTAGTTAAACTTTTCACCATAATATGTGTACCTTGTGGGCCAAGAAATAATGAAGAACGACATTAGTCTTACTACCTGCACACAGTGTTCTCATATTAAGTAGTGAGTTTTCCTATTACTGAAGTAGAGAAGAAAGCTGTCCAGAGAGGGAGGGTACCACAGCCCTCAGCCACCTTTATTTTTCTCTGTCTTTTTACTCTCTACCAGGAATTCTTTGCAAACACCATTAGAATATACTTCTAGATTTCAGTCAACTTTTAATACTAAAGAAATGTCTTCAACTGAAAGAACAAAATCTTTCTGCTCTTTATTTGACCTTTGTTGGTTTGATGTGTTTTAAGAAAGTTCTGGGCAACCATTTTATAAAGGATGTACCCAGACATTCCTGGAGGGCACACGGTGAAAATAATAGTGAAAGAAAGATTCGAAGTTCTCCCCTTGCTGGGTCTGGCATCCATTGCTCTCCCCACACAGTTTATTAAGGGTGTGTGGAGTTTGTGTTAAGGATAGCATACTTAAGTTTTTGAAAGATACTTGAACCATTTCGAGCAGAAATTTTACTTTCACCTATGTCCAAGTGGACCAAGCCATGTTAATATTTATTCCCAGTTTATCTGATTGGTAGAAGTAGGAACCCCAGTCTCTCTTAAAAGACAGAGTGCACCACTCCCTGGCCCTGTATCTCCATTTGACCTAGAGCAGGTGTAGCTCTGGTTAGGTGAGCCCAGTGTCACGTGGTCAGGTATGTTCCACTTCACACACACTCCAGCCTGCTGATGAAGGTGGAAACAATGCCTTTATGGTGGCTAAAACAACCCGTGTAATGTTTTCAAACTTCAGCTAAATAATGATGTACCATTACTCATTAGATAGCATTGTTCTTTAGTAAAATGTGCAACTTACCCTCTGGGGACCCACCTTCCAATAGAAGAAAACGGTATGTAAATCAATCATTATAATATTTTGTGATAATGAAGTAAAAGCAGAGGCTTTGGGGTAAGGAAGACCTAGGTATGGGTTCTAACTCAGCTACTGATTAGCTGTGTGACTGTGGGTGAGATAGGAACTGCGCTAGGCCAATTTTTTTCATATATAAATAGCCATAAAAGTATCACACAGAGTTTGTGGAAAGATTAAATGAAATGTAATACGTGGAAGGGTGCGGTTGGGTGCCTAATGCATAGAAAACACACAGTAAATGTCTGTTGTTGATGGTGGTGATCATCAGATGCATGAGACCCCAAGGCATCTTAGCGGAGGGCATGGTTACCATGACTGGAAGGCTGAGGCCTGGAGAAGGTGCTGCATGAGGAGGTGGCTGGTGCTCCCACTGGTCAGGCTGGGAAAGGCATGGAGGGGGCACAGCACAATGAGGACTCGGGGGGAAATGCAGGTCATTATGAGAGCGCAAGGCATCCTGGAAAGTCAGACTCAGATCTGATAAGAAGGTTCTTAGATGATCTGTGCCAAAGAGATTGTCTTTAATCTATAGGTTTAAGAACTCATTGAAGTGTTTTCACGATGGAGGAGTAAGGAGGGCAAGGCGATCAGGTCTGCATTTTAGAGCAATGGCAACAGTGGAGAAAATCCCGGGAAGACCCACTGGAAGCAGCACAGCTCCGCCAGGATGCTCATTTTGTAATGGAAGTCATTTGTATTCGTCTCCAGTCAAAACCCTTGAGCTTTTTCCTTGTCTTCAGGCTAAAGCATGACCTTGAAAGTCCTAGCCACCCAGTCTTCACCTGCCTTACTCATCCCCTGCCCACCACATGACCTCCACCCACACCTGATCCCTTGATCGTCCCTCAGCATCTTACACACGTTTACCTGTACGTCTCCTCCCTCTTGTCTATCTAGAAAGTGCCTACTCATTTTGCAAGAGCCAAATAGGGTTCCATGTCTCCATAAAGACTTCCATTATCCCTCTGAGGAGTTATCAGGCTCCCCTGTTCCCTTCCTTGGCCCATTATACTCCAGTCGTGTGTTTATGTAGCTCCTTTTCACACCTCTCACATAAAAAAAATAAGGTTCCAACGGACAGAAACCACTGCACCCTCACTTTGCTCTTCCACACACAGCTTTGCAGAGTAATCACCCCTGGGCATTGGTGGGAAACAGATCCACTGTTGTCCTGCAGAAATCCTACATGAAGTCGTCAGGTAACTGCAGGCTCCCTCTCTTTCAATTGAATGAAGGTCCCTTCATCTCTGCTGTGTAAAGGTGAACAGCTCATGAATTTAGTCAGTGACTGTTCACAAAGGTGTTTAGAAGTTTTCTGCTCTGAGGTTGTGGGGTCTCTGTTCCCATTCACTGGGAGGTAGGGAGATCCATGCACAAAATCCTCATCAGTGTTAACTGGAGCCGTCTGAGTAAGTCCCGGGTGCAATAGCAGGACAATGACCGCCTTTGTATTCCTGCCTCGCGTTGTGTGCAGAATGCCATACCTGGCAAGAAGGGCCTACTCCAACATAAGGAGGTAATTGGTGTTTGAGGGGAGATTTCACTTGTTTATAATGGCCGCGCTGGAGCGTGCAGAATGAGCAGTCATCGCTGCCTCTTTTGAAAGGTGCTCTCCAACCAGGTCAGAAATCTCTGACTAAGCAGGTGTTTGAATGATATTTAACTGAAGATTAGACATAGATACAACATCTCAGCCAACTAATTACACCTTAAACTCTCCTCACTTGTAACATTGCTGCTCACCCAAATCTCGTGACTAATTCCCAATGTTGGCGGCTCCACATGGTGATGACAGGCGAGGTGACAATGGAGTGGTCTTGTCTCCATCGGCCTCTGCACCAGCTGACACCTCACTGCTCCCCTTCCCCATGAGCCCCAAGGCCACGCTCCCACTCTCTTGCTTTCCCCCCACCTCTCGGCTCTTTTCCATCTTCTCCTGGTTCTGCTGCGTCTCCCGTGCCCTAAATGTGGAGCCCCTTGGGCACCTGGGAAATCCTGTTCCCTCCCTCCCCCTTGAGAGCTCTTCTCTTCCTAGGGCTTCCACTTCCAGTTCAGTCTGCAGGCCTGGCTTGTCTCAGATGCCCAGGCCTATATTTCCTCATGAATGTCTCCCGGCCCCTCAAACTAAGTAATTGCCAACCAAAATCATGTCTTTTCCCCACCCACACAAAGACCAGCTCCCTCGACCATCACCTGTCTCTACAGTAACATCCCTTTTCTGGTACGTGGCTGAAGGCATCCATGCTCACTGAACTCATCTCTCACTTTTCTTTTCTACAAGCCAGTTGTTAGCTTCTCCCATATGGCCTTCCCTAACGCTCACCTTAGAACCAGAGCTCCTCACTCTCCTGGCTCGCTCCAGCTACTCTGCTGCCCTGGATCGCGACTTCACGACTTCTTGATAACATTTTCAGGTTAATCCTGCCTCTCCCCACTCCCCAGCCACAGGTGGGCATGGGGCAAGTTAGAGGTCAGGTTTCAGCATTACTCACCATGAGCTGTTTCCTCATCTATGAAACATGATGCTGTCTAGCTCCCAAATTTTAAGCATTAAACAGAATCTTGGTAGTATGTAGACGATTATATATGAGTCCCTTAATACAGTGCCTGGCATAGGTCTGTTTCTAAGTGCTGGTTTCTCTTTACTTCCTCTGTTTCCTGCTACCTTATATTGACACTTGTTGGCAGGATTGTTACTGCCCTCCATGATTTCATGGTGCCACCTACCTATTCAACCTGGACTCATTCAGCCGTTACCTCGTTAAGACAATATTTACTGAGCAATTACTTCAGTGTACAAAGAGGAAATATACTATGGACTCCAAACCCTACCAGGCTCACGGAATGCCAGTCTCCCTCCCACGTCCTCTGGGTCTTTCTAACAAAGTCGGTTAGGCTCCCAGTCTCTGATTCCCTGTGGTTGGAGTTGGGGTCTGATGCTGACACACTCTACCTTGCAGGAAGTCTGTAGGGCTGACTGCCCTCTCTCTGGAAGGAAGGAAGGTTGGGCAAAGGTGAAACTCACCCTGCCCCCCCTCCCTGGTGTTTTTCCCAAACCCTTTCTGAGATGGACCTTACAAAGTAAGTGGGACAAGATGCTCGCCGCATACACGGATAAGCTTGGCCTTCCAAGTGTCCATGCTCTTCAACATGGACCTCCCAGACACCCCATTCAGCCTGCCTCACCCCTTCCCCGGAATTGCTGCACGGTTCATAGCCCTTTAAGACTGACTTACACCAGCCTTTCCTTGATGGAAGGGAGTGTCCATAGTATATATCAACCTAAGTGAAGAAAAATATTAGGAATGGTCTTATTAGGAGGAAAAACAGTAGAAATAGTAACCAAAAGTATATGTTCTAGTGAGAAGGGCACTGGCATTTAATTTCAGGGGAAAAAGAAAGGCATGACTCATTTCCTATGGCAACCCTGTAAATACAGTCAGATAGTGAGTAAGGGGAGAGACATAGAGGAGGGAACAGCCGGGATGAAACGCACCCCCTCCTCCAGGGTAAATCTCTGAGATCACTTTTGATCTCAGCAGCCTGCAGGCCCTGGGGTTCGCCTCTGATTTTCCCAGCTTTGAAGCTGGCCTGCTTATTAATAGCCACCGCAATGACAGAATCTGCTCTTTGTATTTAGGGGGAGGTTTTGTGATTGGCTTACTCGAGACACTGAAGATCCTGTCATCTTAAGACAAAGACTGACTTAACACCAACACTCGTGTGCTCTGAGGTTTGGGCTCATTCATTCACTCAGCACGTGTATTGAGTTGCAACCCCATGCCAGGCACCATGCTCAGGGCCGAGCTGCAGCAGTCAGCCAAGCAGACTGTCCCAACCTGGGGCTCGCTCTGTGCAGGCTCAGCCAGTTTCTGGAAAGGGCGAGACAGCGAAGGTTTCAGGCTTTAGGCCACAGGGTCTCGGTCAGGACCACTCAGCTCTGCGCGGTCATGGCGAGGCAGCCACAGCTAATCCGTAAACAAATGAGCATGGCTGAGTTCCAGTTAGATCAGCAGGCCCCAATTCTCTGACCACATAGTCCACGTTGTTCAATTAGGACTATTTTGGTTGTAAGGACAGAAAACCCAATTCGAACTGACAAATCTAGGGACGGGCTGACTTCAGGTGCAGCTTGCTAGGGGCCCAGGTTTCTCTCTAGTTCCCAGTGCTCCCTCTGCACTGGCGCCATGCTCAGTCCCACGCTCTCTGTGGCAGCAAGACAGCTGTCACGTCCAGAATGACACCCCATGTCCCAGCATCTCTGTGACTCTGGTTACCTCGACATGGATCACAGGCCACACCCCAAGCAGCCGCTGTGTGGGTGAGTGCGGACAATGGGCGTGGCCTCCCCCCACGCTTCAGCCCCGGGACCTCGGTGGCACAGAGTGGGGAGGGTGGATTGCAGTGACTAGAGGACTCTTGAATGAACGTTGGGGACAAAACTCAGCGCTGTCCACTGCACGTGTCTGTGAGTCCTGAATGAGTGCCTCCGGGCCACATTTGCTTTGTAGGAGCTCTGTCTACAATAGGGTTTCAGTTCTTCATCTCCATCGGGAGCTAAAGCATACAGCTTATATGCCAAATACTGTCCATAATTTTAGTATTTTTTCACACATGTTTATTTCCCATCACAACCTTAATCTTCTGATTGGATGTTTAAAGTCTTTGATTCACGAACAGATTGGCACAGTTGATTGGTGATTTTCTGGCCTGCTACTGTCTTACCCATTCCCCACCTTTTCTGTGTGTGAGTCCTCACCAATAGACTTACAGACCTACGCTTGCTCCGTGGTGTCGGAGTCTTTTAACCACCCGAGTCCAGATCCAGAGCATCTACACCTACGTACAGTGCTCGGTTCTTCGTGCGCAGGCCCGGTTTTCTCCACCGCACCAGGAAACCGCTCCTCCATGCTCCGCTCCCACTGCTGAGCCGGGCTGTCGCCTCATTGGCCAGCACCCCTCTTCCCGGGGAGGTCAGGCCCACGGAGCCCCAGGCTTCACTCCCTCGGTGGATGCTGCTCCCTTGAGCTGCAGCCTCGGTTTTGAGGGGACACCAGTTGGAATAAAGAGCCATAAGATAAACGCATACTGGAGGAAGAGGGGAAATGAGTCCGTTAAAGGCTGTTAAGAAAATTGCAGTTACTATTTCCGTTTTCACTTCATGCGTTAGAATCACAGAGCACCCTCCTCAGAGAGGCTCGCTCGGCAGTTGCTGTGGCAACACAGAGCCCCTTAACCCAGTAGAAACGAAATTGCTCAGAAGGCAGTGCGTTTCTTCCCAGCTGCACCAGAGCATTTTGTTTTGCTCCATCTTTTACTGTTTCTTTCACTCTTCTTCTCCGAACCACATTGGAATTCGACATAAACCCATAAGGTCTATCTTCCCTAAAAAGCCACTGCAAAACCTCTTTGTTGCACAGTGACCCACTGCTCGGAAACATCCTACCCATTTCTGTTTGTATTGTATGTGATCCTTCCCACAACCTCCTTCCCTGTGCCCCACCCTGCCCCCCCTCACCGCCTTTCACTACCCTGAAGAAGCCCAATGTCTTTTTGATGCTCTCTACCCGCCTCAAGCCCCCTACTACAGTGCCCACCCATGCTCACCCTCCTTCAGGGTACATACTATGTTCCAGAGTTACCTGTTCCTTCCCCCACCTCCTACCCCCTACAGCCAACCCATCAGTCAAGCTCAGTTTGCTTTGTGGCCTTCAGCTCAGCCCGGTGTTAGGACAGGGTTCTGAATAAACTACTCCACAGTGAGGGGAGGCATCTGCTATCTCCCTTCACCCTCTCTGCATTTCCAATTGGTGGAAATCCAGGCTGGATGGAGAGAGAGTTTTGATGAGCTTCATCCCTTCCATGGAGTGGGGGTTCCCGCCTGGGAGCCAGAGATGTTGGCAAGGGCGTGAAAGTCCCCACACGCCGACCATCGTCAGTAGCCGGGATATATAATACGACTCAAATCCAGGTCCTGCTGTTTTCCAAATGCCTGGAGGTTGTTTTAAGTATAAAATACAAATTGATTTAAAATCAATTCTGAATCCATAGAAGCTTTGTGTCATTATACACAGTCTTAATAGTGGTCCCGGGGCAATGCAGGAAAGTGGAGATCGAGGCGATGACGTCAATAGGGCCCTTACTCGGTTCCTTTTCCTCTGCTTGCCCGGCCCCCAAAACACTTGTCTGGACTTTGGAAGACAATATCAGGCACAGTCACTCTCCTGAACTGCTTCACTCTTACCTTACAATACAGTCATAAATGACCACGCGTTTCATTTAAAAATGTGAAAAAACCACCACAGCACTTACCAGCAACAACATAGCACGTGGTCCCCCTGTTCGCTCCTCTTGGAGAATGAACTCGGGATTGAAGCAATAAAATAACCTGCTCCAGGCTCCGTCCAGAGGTTGTTTATGCAAAGCTGCCACCTCCACTCGCTTGCTGTTGTTACAAGCAGGAGGTGACATGTTGGTCTGATTAACTGATACAGTATTTTTCAAATAAGAACACCACTAAACATGTTTTAGTTCTCCCTACACATTTTCAATGAAATTACAGATTTCCAGGTTTTACTTTTTTCAACATTACTTTGTCTCCAAAGACCCTCTTCACTTGAGTCAACTACATATTCTATACACTTTGTAGTCTCTCATTTATGCAAGTGGGTATTTGTCTGATTATCCAGCATGTAACTTTTACATAAGTGTAACGGTAAACTCCAGGCATGGGTGTTCTTAGTCTCCATCCTCCATTTTTAAACTTAAGGGAAATATTGTCACCGCTCTGCCTTCGAGGAAAAGATGGGCAGTCTGTTGCCATGGTGCAAAAACAGCTATCTTTGGTCACATGGGTACCATGTTACACCCGCACCACGTCCACTCAGCTTGCAGGGTCTTACTACATCATCGGAATGTCATTGTTTATCACGGTGCCCTGTGTTCTCCTTTTTCTTTCTAAAGGTAAGAAGGTGAAGGAAAGTGGAAAGAGAAGTAACCTGTGGAGAGAGGGAGGCTTATGTCTCTTTGGTGTGATGTGGCTGAGGAGGTGGAAGAGCAGATGATTGTACACGGTGCTTTCTGAGGGCAGAGGGAGTGGAAATGAGCCACAGCAATGCTAGGAATTCCTTCCAGAAGTCCTCGAGTGAGAACAGACTTTGAATTTTTCTACATTTAATAGTCTAGTCACACACTATCTACTAATGAAAGTTAATACATCTAATAATAAAATAGATTTATATATAAAACGTTTGATTTCCCTTAGTGAAAGGAAGTGTATGTCCATCAAACTCTTTGCTTAGATCAATTCACATGCGGGCAGGCAGGAAGAAGAGAGAGTCAGAGGTGGGATAGAAAAATGGTAGCAGAGGTCAAAAGTGATATAAAGAAATATAAGCTAATTCTTTTCTTCCTCTTATATTGCCATATGACACACTTAGATATAGCCTTCACTGCCTGAAATTCAAATGTGTGCTTATGTGGGGGATTTGTGGAACTTTTATTTTAGTTTGGTATGTGCCTTGCACTTGTATAGATTTTTAAAATTAGTCTTCTATATAAATCATTAATAAATTAAAATTTTAAGCTAGTGGGAGTGTATGGGGGAACCAAGCCATATTGGAACCAATTGTTACTGTCCTTGTTGTTATATTGTACTTTTTAAGAATGGAGCAAACACTACATGGATATCTGGAAGGAAGTAGTAGTACATCCCGCCTGTCAGGTTTGGGAGAACACCAGTGTTTTGTGAGTAAAACGGCTCTAACTGGTTGTGTCTGTGAGTTCCCTTTCCTTCTGGGGTGGAAGAAACGTTTCAGCATTTGGAAAGATTGTTTGAGAAACTTCAGAGCATGGTGGCTAAGGACACATGTGCTTGAGAGTCAGACTACTTGAATGCAAATCATGGCTTATGGCTCTGGGCTCACTCCCTGGCTGTCAGAAGGATCACACTTATTAAAACACTCAGACTTGGATCTGGCACATAGAAAATACTCAATAAATGGTTGCTGGTGGTAACATCTTACAAACAGAGTGAACCAGATTGGTTAAAGTTTTCTATGATTTTACTAAAGTAACAGGATTCTGCTTGGTTTAATGATTTTTAAATTCAGGATTTGGGTTTAAGGATTCAGAGGAGTAATATTTTTCTGGTTGATAGTCTCACTTGTAGGTGAGGTAATTTTAGATTTTCCAAGAGCTCATTTTAAGTTCATTCAGATTCACTGAAATCATAAAAACTAAAACGAAAGGAGTAGACAGGAAGTAGAAATGCCTAGATCCTCAGTAAAAGTTGGGAAATATAGCATACTGAATTTAAGAAGTGATGGAAGGGATAGTGATGATCAAAGAGCAACCTTGCTCAAGCCATTTTCTGCTATCTATGGCCTACCCTCCGGTAGAGGATGTGGCACCACGGGTTTTAAAAAAACAAACTGCTGGTACAGGTACTGCCCTTCCCAGACTCACAAGGACAGGCTGGGTACCTTTTGAGTTTGTAAACTGTACTTGCTCTTATTTTAGTATCTGGTTTTTGACCACATGTAACAGACTTATCTTTGTGATGAATAGGTACTATTCTGGGATTTGTTAAAGTCAAATGTGAAAAGTGACGTGGGGGCAAGAGTCAAGAAAACTATAAGCATCAACCAAAGGGCTTAAGTGCTGGGCTTGACCTCCAGAGCACTCAAAACCGAAGGAAGATGGGCCCCCAGAGCTTACTCTCTCTACCTCAATATTGTTAGCTCCATTCAAAAATGAGGTTTAATTTTTTTAAAGAAAAAAGAACTAGCATAAATTCCTCGCTAGACTGAGAAAGAAGGAATGTAAGAAAAAAGCTAATAAAAAACACAGATCAAATGGGAAGTTACCCAAGAAACAGAGGGAAGGTTTAGACAAAGTATAGTTCTTTATAACAAACAGTTCTTCACAATGTCAGAGCATTTACAAAACACATTCACATATCTCTCTGTCAAGGAAAAATCTGTGGGGAGATAGAGAAGAAAAAGAGATATGTGTTTAAAGATGATATAAGTCAACAGATAGAGATGAAAAGTGATCTCTCAGATCTTAGGGAAAATAGTAGACAAAAATCAAAAGATTACTGAGATTGAAACCATATTAGAAGAAACAAAAATAGAAAAATTATAACTGAAAACATCCAAGGAAATACAGTGATCAGACTAAAGGAAATCCCACAAAATGAAAGGAAAATATAAAATAGATATAAAATTATAAGAAAGTAAAACAATAGATAAAATTATAATTATGGACGATTACCAAAGAGCCTATACATGCAAAATTTATATTCTTGGAGAGAAAAAAAACAAATAGAAAAAGATTCATATGTAATATGAACACAGAACAATAATAGAATACAAATAATTCTTCTAACAGAAGAAACTTTTCTTCAGAGGATTGAATTTAAAGATAGGGCACACACAACGTCTTAGGAAAATTGATACAGAATAATTAATACCAAAACATATCCCAGTGAAGCTATTGAATCAAGGGAAACGAAAATCTCATAGGTCCTGGCTGGTGTGGCTCAGTTGGTTGGATGGCGTCCCATGCATGGAAAGATTGCTGGTTCGATTCCTAGTCAGGGCACATGACTGGGTTGCAGGCTCGATCCCCAGTGGGGGTTGTGCAGATGCAGGAGGCAGGCAATTGGTGCTTTGCTCTTTCTTTGATGTTTCTCTCTCCCTTCCTGTCTCTCTAAAAATCAATAAAAATATTTAAAGAAAAAAAGAAAGAAAATCACATGGGCATCCAAGCAGAGAAAGTAAGTCATATTCAATATGAAAAAAATTTTAATAGCTATCTGTAACACCAGAAGACATTGAAAAAAATGTTTCTAAGTATAGGGAGAAAGTGGGATTGAAGAATTTTTATACCCAGCCAAGTAGTCTTTCAAATGTATAGGCAAGTGGGCAGACTTTCTTAACAAACAAGGTTACAAGCAGACACGTATCCTTTTTAAAGGAGTAGTAGCTCAAAATTTCAGAGCCAATGTTGAGTGATAGAAAATTATAGTTAATATTAGTAGCCTGTGAACCCTTAATAAATGTTGTCCTTAAAGGTCTGATTTATAAAGCATGTGTTTTCCTGTGCTTTTGCCTTTCATTTGAGTCAGTTGACAGAGGTAACTATCACACTTAAGTCCAAGAAGAAAATGTGGGAAAAATCAAATATTGCATCAGTGGGAAATACCATGTTTAATTATTTTTTTTCTTTTAGGTATAAATTACAAGATTATAACATATCTAAAAAAAACACACCAAAAAACACTTTGCCAAAAAGTGAAAAATTATATTCTAGCATGTTCAACATGGGCTTTTAGTAGTTAATGAAATGATTAGAACACATTTCTTTCTTAATTCAGTTTAGTAAAAGAAAAGTTGGGAATTAAAGACTAGTAATTTTAAATCATCCTCAGTAAATCCATGGACTTGTCTAACTAAAATTATTTATGCCTATTTTCATAGTAATTCCTTTATTTCTAGATATGTCCACTGAATTATCATTTATGAGATATATTGCAAGTCAGCTTCAGTTAAGTCATACACAGCACCATGCAATAGATTTTTAAATTCTATCGCATCTCAGAGGAAGAAAAAGAAAGAATGATAGCTAGCTAGCTAGCTAAACACATCGAGAGATACACACTCACATTCATGCTCAGACTCATGGACCTCTGCATCCTGCTCCGGGCATGTCTCTTCCACCTGCCTCACTTGTCTCTATCTTTAGCTCTGAGCAAGATGAGTGGGATGAGCCCCCAACTTTTCCTCTACCAGCCTGTGGCCATCAGTTGTTGAGCACAGAGCTGACTGTGTCTGGAGGGAGAGGGAAACCCAGGAACTAGTGCTGCTCACAGTGACGAGAGGACTCTGGTCTTCCCGCGGTGAGGAAACTTGGAGACAGTGATATAAATTATCCTTCATTCATATCTTCATAACCATATGGATTCTGTCAAGCGCCCAGGTGCCTAGTCCTGTTGGGGACATGCCTTAAAGTGATGACGGGCTGCGAATTGTCCTCCAATCACAGTGTATTGTGATCATGGTCCACATCCTGATCAAGAAAAGGTATGGGGTTAGCCCAGTGTGTGCATCATGATGGAGAAGAGAACGTGGGTATTGTACTTCTCCAACGCTGAACACTGTGGCACCATGGGTTTTAAAGAAACAAACTGCTGGTACAGGTACTGTCCCTCCCAGACTCACAAGGACAGGCTGGGTACCTTTTGAATTTGTAACTGTGTTTCCTCTTATTTTATTGTCTGGTTTTTGACCATGTGTAACAGACTTACCTTTGTGATGAATAGGTATTATTCTGGGATTTGTTAAAGTCAAAACAGTTGTTTCTGTGTATAAATAAATAAGCTGTCTTTTTTTTCTTTCACTTTAGATAACTTACATACGACAAGAATACGAAACAAAATTCAAAGGGTTGATGCCAGCTTCTCTAAGACAAGAACTTGAAGACACCATTTCCTCCCTGAAGTCACAGGTAATTACCAGAATCCCACATTCCCGCGGGCGTAGGTGATGTGTATCCTGAAAAGACACTTGCACATCGCGTCCATCCTGAAGTGATGCCCGAAGTCTAGGTGCTGTCATGGCATGGCCTGCCCCCAGCAGTAATTGTGGTTGTGGTTTTTAATGTTTTTCTTACTAGTTTCAGAACTCATTGTTTCAATAAGATTTTCTTAAAAGCACCCTTGAAATTGAAAACTGATGGTCACTTTTATTCATTTCGTCTACATTCCTCTACAGCCTTGCCCTTTTATTCTTGGTGCCAGGCCCAGAGTGCCATCGCCTAGCACATTGCTGACTCCTGGGTGTGTACATGTGGCGAGAAACAACACACAGTGAAGTCAGAGTATTTTTATTCTGCTGTATTTTAATACATTTTCAATTCAAGGCAGAATAACGACAAGGTATTCAAACAATTAGATTAAATATTTCTTGCTGAAATGTGTAGTTCTTGGTAATTTGTAGAATATGAGTGATAAAACCAATTTAAATGTATATACTTAAAGTTATTTTAAAGCTTCCAACATAAGTTTCCTCTATAAAGTCCTATGAACATATACACTGAGTGGCCAGATTATTATGATCTCTGAACACATAATAATCTGGCCACTCAGTGTGTGTATATGTATATATATATTAGAGGCCCAGTGCATGAATTCATGCATGAGTGGGGTCCAACCAGCCTGGCCAGGGGGAGGGGACATGGGCGGTTGGCCAGCCTGCCTGCTGGTTGAACTCCTGGTTGAGGGGACAATTTGCATATTAGCCTTTTATTATATAGGATATACACTGAGTGGCCAGATTATTATGTGTTCAGAGATCATAATAATCTGGCCACTCCATGTATATTTCTCTGTTTTATATATTGCTTGTCTACTGAGCTTTTTTAAACTCTAACATGAGAAAGAGTTCACATATTCCCATTTCTAACACACTTAGAAATTTAAAACATAAATTTTTTCATACAACAACTATGTTCCCTCTGTATTTCTAAGAATCCTTGTATGGCTGAGGTTGATTAAAACACTAGCCAAGACCCAGAATAGCCAAAAACTATTTTGGAAAACAAGAATAAATTTGGAGGATTCACATTTCCCAATTTCAAAACTTACTACAAAGCTATAATAATCAAAACAGTGTGGCATTGGTTAAAGAAGAGACATACAGAGCAATGGAGTAGAATTGAGAATCCAGAAAAAAATGCCTACATTTTTGGTCAATTGATTTTCAACAAGGGTTCCAAGACTATTGTATGATGAAAAGATAAAAAGAACGTTGCTGTTACAATTGGATAATCCACATGCAAAAGAATGAAGCTGAGGCCCTTACAGGTAATACACAAGTTAACTCAAAATGGATCCCAGACCTAAACATGAGAGCCCAAATGGTAAAACTCTTAGAAGGAAACTCTAAGAAAAAAACCTCAGATAAAGAGGGAAATCTTTATACCTTAAATAAGGTATTTTTTCGGCAACGAGACCAAAATTACAGCAGCAGGAGAAATAAATAGATGAATTGCACTTCATCAACATGTATAATTTTGTACTTCAAAAGACACCATTCAGAAACTGAAAAGTCAAACCATGGGTTTGCCAATTACTTATCTAAGAAACTTTTTTTTAAAGGCCACATGAGGGAATGATGTCTTTGCTCTCTGTGCCATGGATGGTGCCTGGCACATAGTAGGTGCTCAGTAAGTGTATTGTCAACAGAAACAGATGTAGTTTGATGACACTCACATAGCTATTTATAATGTGCAAGACTAAATGTGAAGCAAATTTTAGCCGTTGCTTTTCTTTTTCCCTCAGTAAAAAGCCTCTTCTCTGAAAACAAAATGTCCATTCTATCTATGCTGCTGTGCTGGCTGTGCTCGCCCCTGCGTAAAAATAGGTCCTACAGGAGAGTGCTGCGGTAGGAAGGGTTGTGTCCTCTTTGTTTAGGTGAAAAAGCTCCCTGGGGTGTGGTTTTACCCATTAACTTTGTCCAAGAGCTTCCATAGGGTCAGCTAGGTAAGACCTGGCACCTTCAAAGGAGTGTTTTTTTTTTAGAAAAAAGGAAGGAAGGAAGAAACCTGATACCCACCTGCAAGGCTTCTGTTGTCATTCATATCATTTCACTATAATGGGAGCCACTGCATTGGATGTTGACAGAGAAAGAGGGGCGGGGGAAGAGCGCCAGCCGCCTGGGCCTCAGCATTGGCAGCTGCGTGGGAGGCATGAGCACATTTAGTAGGAAGCACAGGTGCCTGTGTGTTTTGAAAATTGTTGGAATTCCGATTGCAAAGCACCGTGGGGGAAGGGAAGCTGAACTGTGTAATCCTCGCATCTGTCAACATTATCATTGTCCTGTGGGTCATGTGAGCAATTGGATAAAATTAAGATGCCGGTGATAATACAACTCAGCGAAACCGAGGGAGCACTTGGCTATGGACCCATTTAGAGAGACTGTGCTTTCCCCTCACGCGAGCACATTCTCTGTTCTGCCAGCTGTACTCTCCTGCTTAACTATGTCTCCGAATCAAGCGTTGCCATGGTTTCAGTTCAGACCAAAGGACGAGAGTAAACAATACCAAAATAATCAAATACCACTGGCCCTTGATTCCATCAAGCCATAGTACCCATTATCCACAAACAGTTTCTCTTGGTCCTATAAGGTGCTCTTGAATTTATAATAGAAATTTATGCTTCAAAATAATCAAACCACGTTGCAAAGGTCTGACTTCAGAGAATATGCTGAGCCACCTAGTTTCCTCCGTCCCCCTCCTCCCCCAGCTGTGAGCTCTGCACTAGGGAGGCAGTTCTGATAGCCGCTCCACCTCATCCTCCTGACCTTGGGAGGCGTCTGTCATTAACCCCATTTTGCAAATGAGGCATCAAGACTTTAAGTAACTTTCCTAGAGCCATAAAGGCCAAAGCAGAAATTGAACCCAAGTTGGCATAACTCCAGACAAAACCCAGGCTCTTTCCACTACAAAATGTTGTCTTCAACCTCAGCGAGTGCCCAGGATGGGTTGAGGTTTCCGAAGGCCATAATTCTCTCTCCACTCACTCACCAGCTGGTGAGTGCCAGCCCTCGAAAGGAACGGGGGCCAGAGATAAGGAATGTCATCCTCACCTCCCCCCCCCAGCCCCTCCCTACCCCGGAGAGCAGATGAAAACACCCACAAGGCCGTGCAGAAGTGCTGATGAGGGGAGCACAGGAATACAGAGCAGGGGCCCTGAGGGCACCCAGGGCGGGGGGGAGCAGCTGGGAGGACTCAAAGAGTTCAGTGATGTTTGAACCACATAGTGGAGGATGGATAAGAGATAGTTAGCCAGCTATTCCAAAAAGAGGAACAGCCTGTGCTAACAGGTACATAAGGTAGGGATGGTGAGAAGTCATGAGGGGAGATGGAGCCACAAAGAGAGGCCAGGGCCAGATCACAATGGCTCTGCGTAGGCATTTGAACTTGATTCTGTTGCCTCTGGTGGGCTTTCATGGGGACGCGATGTGATCCAATGTAAAAACACAACATAACATCCAGCAAATTCTCTGAGATTCATCTGGGGAACCACACTGTTTGCACATTATTGCTGTTTAAGCCACATCACCTCCTCTCATACAAGGCCTCTTCTCCAGGTTAACTTTCTGCAAAAGAGAGCGTCCATCCTTCAGGAAGAGCTGACCACCTACCAAGGCAGAAGGTATGGCCCTGATCAGAATGCCTGCTGATTGGTTTGCATTGGTTTGCCTGTGAGTCTCCTGGGTTGCCATTCAGGTCTTCATTAACATTCTTAAACATATCAATTTTGAAAAACAAAGGCTTATTTTTAGTAAACAGCCTGTCTTTGAGAAGCCACCACCTCTTGTAATCACAGTGCTTAGTCAGGACGATCAGGAGCCCAGAGAATCGGCAAGCGCCTGCAAGCCTGGGCCTCACTTGGGTCCTCAGGACAAGAAGTTGTCTTGAAGCCCGGTTGCAGGATTAAGGAGGCAGTGATCCTTCTAAGATAGTGTGAGATGACGCAGTTCTTAGTGTGGTAGGCCACACCTCCCAAGTCCTGTGTCCCGTAGGCGTTTGGAGCTCTTACAGATGTTCTCAGACCAGAACAGATAAAAGAGGAGGGCCACTGACTCTGCGGGAGTAGGGGGGGGACGGGGGGGGGGAGGGGGCGGAGATCAGTGATTCAGTGATGTCACCACGCTCCCAGCGACTCAGTGCCCCAGGTGTACTTCTCAGGGAGGCACGGGACCCTCTGTCAGAGGTTCCCAGAGACATGGCGACACAGACCACGTTTACCTGCTGATGTAGTTAAACTGCCCTCCTCTCTGTGCAGGGAAAGACTGAGCCATTATAGCACTAAGTTAAAGTAAGACCTTGTGCATCATGTACTTTTCAAAAGATGCTGTTGCTTGGTGTAGAGAGGAGTTGACCCCTCATGGCACAGATGATGACACTTTGAGATAAGGTATATTTTTAGCCTCCTTCGGTCCAGCTCCTCTTTTTTTAAAAAATATGTTTTCATTGATTTTGGGGAGATAAGACAAGAGGGGACATGGGGAGAGAGAGAGAGAGACATCGTTTGGTTGTCTCCCACACATGCCCCAACCAGAGATCAACCTGGGTATGTGCCTTGACTGAGGATCACACCACCACTTTTTGATTTGTTTTTTAAATATATTTTTATTAATTTTAGAGGAAGGGAGAGGGAGAAAGATAGAAACATCAATGATGAGAGAAAATCATTGATTGGCTGCCTCCTGCATGCCCCCAGGCATGTGTCCTGGTTCATAGGTCAATGCTCAACCACTGAGCCATGCCAGCCAGAGCCTATCCAGGGCCCGTCCAGCTCCTCTTGAATGAAAACATATTTTATAACTGACATGCGCATTAGACCTAGAGAAAGTCCTAACTGAGATTTCGGATTTTCAGGTAACTGTGAGGATTCACCCGAGTAACAGAGCATAGATGGCTTCAGTGTCCGGGCCGTTCTGTGGACTGCTAGCAGGTTTGAAGATTTGGATAGTGCAATGTAAACTGTGAGATCAGGGGCATTTTTTAATACTTAAGTGTAATTAAGATCATAAAAACATGCATCACTCATATACTACTAGGGTGGTTTAATTTGTGTCTGCCTAAGTTATTTTTTTAACACTCCTTTATCTTTTATTTTCATACTGTGTGTGTTTGAGTGTGTTCTGAGAATTGCTTATATTGGGAAAAGAAACGATTTCCTATAATTTGTCTGGTTAATGCTATTGTATAGAATTTTACCTGTTGCATATGATCAAAATCACGTTTTATAGTATCAATATCAAAAAATTTAACATGTTTACATTGTTTTCATGTTCGTATTCATATTTTATTAAAGCATTGTTTTGTACTTGTCAATTTTATTTCTACATTTTGTTGCATTTCATTTGCATCTCAATATGACACCTGCATGGTATTTTTCCCTAGAAAGTACTGACAATCTCAAATTATACTCTTGGGGGGAAATACCTTATGTTGTGGCAAGGATCAGATCCATAAGGAGTATGTTTATTTACGTTAAAAACCCCTGGGTCATCTGTCTACGTATTTGTCATGTTGGTCTCTAAGCTGACCCAGGGGCAGAAGAGTGTAAGAATTTTAGGAGCAACTATGGTTTTATTGTAACTTCCTTGATCTCTCTTTTATGGTGCTGGTTTTCATTATGATATTAATGGGAGCATGTGGGGAAGGACACCCAACACACTGGCAAGTGATGGCACCATGACCTATGATGGGTCCGATGGACCCCATTTTCACGGTGAGGTCATGTGGTGGTGATCCCAGGCATGGATGTTTCAGTCACTGCCTGAGGCCAGTGAGCTGTTCAATGTGATTGGTTAGCCCTGATTTGCAGAGGAAACTGTGAACTGCAGTGGACAGATGCTCACTATGCTTTGGACTGCATTGTGGTGTGCGCAGGGCCCTTTGAGACACTAACCGTCTGGACCGTGGGCGGGGCTGTCATCATAGGAGCTGCCGTAAAGGACAAGGCCAGACTTTTATTTACACTTCTTCAAAATGCTTTCTCTTTCCCACGCCCAGTTCTATTGTTTGCTGCCCAAGGATTAATTACCCTCTTTTGCACTGTAACTGAGACATGGAGACGATAAGGAAGCCACTTCCAAAGCCAGGGCCACATGGGCCTAAACGCTGCCTCACTGCCATCAGTGGGAGGCCTGGCATTCTGGCACGAAGTCATGGGTGCCCATTGGCTCTCTGCCTGGTCATGTTCACCCTGACTCCTCCTCCAGAAATGTGTTTCCACCTTGCAAAAGATGAGGTTTTTCTTGCATATACAATAAATCATAGTCCAGCTTAAAACCTGTTCAGGACAGCAAGATTGTAGCAGATGCTGTTAAAACCACCCATCCGATGAGGATCATGATCTCAGACTAGGATTTAGTACTGGGAGGGAAAGATTAGGGCCACATGATTAATTTAAGTGCTTCTCTACAGATCGTGAAAAGCGGGTTGAGGCTCACCAGATTTCACTAGCACGGTTGTTAGCGGCGTGACGTGAAAACCTTTGTGAATTGCATTGTGTGCTGGACTTGGAACTCCCACTCCAGAATATTTGTTTTCCATGAGTAAATATCAGTAGGTGTTTTGGAAGGTTGCCTGCTATTCTTTCCTTTCCTTATTTCAAGGGTTATGAAATTACAAACACTGGTGAACCTTTGACATTCCCCAGATCCTGTTTCCTCGCTGAAGCGTGTCTTATGCATCTGGGAATAGACGGCTGAAACTTCAGGTCAGTTTGAGTGTATGTGATAGGAGTACAGGGCTGACACTAATGTTTCTGTGAAGGCCCTCTGACAAAGGAAGAGAAAGGAAAATTATGCTTGGCGTGTTTAAAATTCCTTACAGAATTGAGCACTGAATACATAAATGGCTACTGAAAAGAAAGGCAAGTGCTTAGGAATTCAATTATAAACATCGTGCCTTATTATACAATCATCTAAGATTTCATCCTTTTATCTGCTGGGAGATCAGTTGTTCATCACAAGGACCTAGTTTAGTTCCATTTCAAGTTCCTATTGGCTGCTGCACCTGGGTCATCCACCTGTGCTTTTTCCATCTCAACACATGATTGTCAACACGTGGTTGGCATGGCCTTGGCAGCAAGCTGAGCAGGAGGAGAGCTGTGGGGTCACCGTGGTCTCGGTGTGTGTTCCTGCCCAGCTGCGGGGTGGGGCATGGGAAGGGTTACCATGACGTTAGCTGTCAGTCACCTACGTGTCACGGTTCTGTTGGAGTACCATTCCTGCGTCACCAAGCTGGGAGCCCCTGCAGGGCTCTGACCTCCCCACTCCACAGCTCCTCGGTGGGTAGCACTCCAGGGCACCGTGGGGGAAAGGAGGACTGAGAGAGGGCCAGAGGGTGGATGGGCTTGCTTCGGAGTTCATACAGAAGAATTGACTTGTGACGCAAAGGCATCAGCTCAGATTCAAACATGGTCCTGTAAAGTCACGTATTAATAGTGATTTTTTTTTTCAGAAAAGGCATATGCTTATCATGGTGGGCAGCCTCATTAAGGGAACCTGCAGAAAAAGTGCAGGAAGAGAGCTGAGTTTGAATGAACAATTAACAGCCCTCTTATTGAAGTGCATCACCATCCTCGAAGGTCTTTCTCCGAGTAGAAAGGAGAGGTACAACATCAAAACTGGGGGGGGAAAAGTTTCAGAACACAAGGTCATTTTTACTCATGGTTTCCTTTCAAGAACTGTCTCTTCTCAGCTTTCATATTCTGTTCAGAAAGGTCGTCTCTTTTAAGCCTTGTCATTAAAGACAGTTTGTTCTTTAAAGTGGATTATCAAAGGGTGTAGAAATTGCAAGTTACTGAAACTAAAATGCGTGATCAATTTTAAGTCTGCTAACTAAAGCTCCCTTAAAACGGGGTGTCTTATGTCCTGGCAGCCCCTTTGATAAAACCAGAGAGAGGCACATGGTTGGTCAAGTCAAAGTAGGCAAAGGAGATAATTAGACAAAACTTCTTTTCAACTATTGAAGTGGCCCTTGGATGTGGAGACTTGATTAAGAAGCTGTGGCATAAGCTGGAATGGTTTTTGAAAAGTAAAAATTTTGAGCCCAGATTTTTACCTGTATTAACATTCTTCACTATATTGTTTTAAGAATGGAATCAAAGTTCTGCTCATACTATGTACCTCTCACATGGAGGAAGAGAAATGGCACTTGTCACATAAGACTGGAGGGGTTTTAAAATCTGGGTCCCTCATCGATATCTAGATCAGTTGAAAATTCCATCTTCAGACATTTCGGTTTTAAGCCAGGATTTTTATCAGGCGAAGAGATGTTGCTGTAGATCAAGCATGTCAAACTTGCGGCCCGCCAGCTGCGAGTTTCACATGTTTGTGTAGATGCTGCTGCTTTTAGAACTGAGTTTAGCCTGGACGTCAGGCTAATAAATGCACTTCTGTCCTCTCTGGGAGTCTCCCGTTTGAGAGAGGTCTCGTGGAGTACAGCTCGTTGGACACAGGCCTAGTGGAGCAGAAAGAGAGGGCTCCCTGGTGAGCAGCCTGACACGGGCAGTTAGCTAATGTGCGGTGACGTGAGTGGCACCGTTCTGTCCTGACTCCTCACTTCAGCTGGAAGGAAAGAGTTCACAGTTGGAGGCCACCAATTGGCTTGGTTTCCTTGGGTGGTTCTCTTCACCAATCTGGACCTCACTTTCCTAACCTATAACATAAAAGGGTTACAACTAGATCGCTATCTCCCAGATGCTACACTTTAGCCCTCTAATTCAGTTTCTCAAACTAGTTTTCCATCAGCCCTGTCATGTATGATTCGTCTCACATTCAGGAAGAATGGCATGCTGTATCCCCTCTAGAAGAAGCAGATTTACATCACTCAGTCATTCATTTAATAAGTAGTGCTTGGTTGCCTGTGTGCTACACAGCACATTAACCACCTCCAATTTAGTGGCTTAAAACAGTAACTTACCAACTCTCTCGGGCTGAGATTGACCAGGCTCAGCCAGGCTGTTCTCACTGGATGTCAAGCCACTGTAGCCAGATGTTGGCAGGGGCAGCAGTCACAGGAGGCTCCCTCACAGGGTGGCTGCCGGGAGACCCTCAAGAGACCAGACATGGCAGTCACCAGCCACAGAAGGCCTGGGCCCGGCGAAGGCACAGCCTCCGCCTGCTGGATTCTGTCAGAGACAGAGCCCACTGAGATCGGGGTGAGGACACGGGCCCGGCCATGTCACAGGATCTGGGGCCCTCTCTAAGCTGCCACACGCTGCAGGAAAGACACCTGCCTACCTGTCTTGCACCTGGAATCTGTCCTGAAACAATTTGGTCCATTGAATCATTTTTCTGGGGTCCAGGTATGTCATGATACAGATTTCTTCGAAATACTGATTCGAGAGGCCGAAATCTAGGTGATGGCTAACACGTGTCTTCCTCTGCAAAACCCTGTGAATCTGTGTTTAGTTCTGCAATCACAGGTTGAATGATGGACTTGGAAACACTGCTTGGGAAGCCCCGAGGTGGGAGTTTCAACAGGGCCATGGCTTCTTCTGATTCCTTCCAAAGCTGGTAGTAACCGCCTCTGTGTGTTTCTTTCAGCTCCTCTCTGTGTGGGGCTCAGTACACATTGCTTATTGTAATTATCGCAGCAAGTGTATCGTCACAAGGCCCACCAGAGCAGTGCCCTGTGCTTAGCGTGGCTTCTCTTTGGTGGAGATAACGGGCACGTGGAAGGGCCTGAACTTGATGAGCCTGGAAAGGCAAACCTCCTGAACCCCAGGACACTTAACAACTACTCAGCCAAGGAGAGCAACGCCATCCAGATAAACAAATGCATCCGCCTCCCAGTTGCCCTAAACTTTCCTCAGCGGCTGAGTTCTCTCTCTGTTGACGCCGCTTAGCCCAGCTCCTGGGCCCTCACCGTTCTCACCTCAAACCTGAGTGGGGAGTGTAGACGTGTAGAGGAAACCTGGGCCACCGCTTTGCCCTCTGACTCTCCATTCTCACTGAACGCTGTCGATGACTAAATGGTCAACCCAGCCTGGTGATCAGCATGTGTTTTGAAAGCATCCAATCGGTTGGTTTGCCTGGATTACAGCTCTGTTAGCCGCAGAGCCTGGCAGTCGAAGGGTGAAAGGAAGATGGAAAAGACTCCGTTTCCTTAGGAGGAGGAAATATGTGCAGCGTGGGAGACAGTCCTGAGAAGCTGGTACTTTTCGCAGAAGTATCTTGACATCAACTGAGATTCCTCAGAAGCAAGATGGCATTACCCAGCCTCAAAGCATGCGGGCTGACTGAGCTGTCATTTACCTGACACCCGCCCCCTCGTTGCTCTTCAAGTTCGGTGTAAACCGGGTTCCAGTCCGGTTTCCCTTGAACACTTAGGCTTTCCCAGCTACTGCAGTGTCACAATCCTGTGCGAAATCCTTCTCAGAACCGATCGCTTGGCCCACGACACATCATTGTGTTTGTAATGAAAATATTTACCCAAGCGGGCACAGCGGTTCCTGCGAGGAGCCCGGGTGGATTGCCTCACCGTCTGCAGCTGCTCCCGCAGTTAAGGATCAGCCCCGAGTGATCCCTCTTGCAACCTGGGGAACCTCTCTCTGACTGAGTTCCCACTTGCCTTATCTGATTTTCTCCTGCATTTTTATTCATGCATTTGGGCATGTTAATTTGGAAGCTGCTAGAATACAAATTCAGTGGATTAAAGGCATTTTTTTCTTTTGAAGTCCTTTCTACAATCTTTTTTTGGAGGGTATGTGTGTGTACACGTGTACACATGTGCGTAATTTTTTTAAATAAGCTAATTAAGATAGCTAACCTAAGCAGACCTCCCACCACTGGCCCCTGCCATTAGGTGCTTTGCCTAAAACCACGTCATGCTCACCCGCTCTGCCTTTTCTTGGGTAGAGGAGAAAGGGTAATTGGCGCATGTCCATCTCACATTTTAATTATTGTTCTCTCTGTGATATAACCTCTAACACATGAGGAGCGTTTTCACTTCAAGCAAACTGCAGATTGAATTCAGTTCTTCAAAACTTGGATAAATCTGCTCCAACGTTAAGTGCCCCGCAGACCTTGCAGAGTGCCTCCTACAAGCCTGGGGCTGTGAGACGCATGGAGACCTGCCCCCTGCCTGAGAAGAGCTTGCGATCCATGAGAGGAAATAAGACGTGGAGAGAAGAGGAAGGGAAAAAAAACCATAACACAAGAGAGAACAGGACGCGTATGGCAGAAATGCCAAATATTATGGAAATTACAAGGAAGCAATAACATTTTGAAATCAATTCTCATAGGAAGAGGTGACTCAAACTTGACATTAGGATAGAGTAGGATTTCCATAGGGAGACATGTGGGAAGGACCTACCATCCAGATGGCAGGTGCTGGGGGAAAGGTGGGGTGAGAGAAGACTTCAGAGATGGGCTGGACTCAGGCTACAGAAGTCAGTCCACACTGACCACTGCAGCCTGAGGCCAGGCCTCACCGTGGTTAAGGGCTTTGGGGTCAGAGGGATCTGGACTTGCTTAGCTTCTCTGAGTCTCTGTTTCCTTATCTTAGAAAACGGAGGAAAGAGTAGAACAAGGTTGTGAAGATTGAATGAGATAATGCATTCAGCGAGTCTAACATGCAATAAGCATTCAATACTATGAAGGCTATTTTTATCTTCTGACAGTCCACAATAATTTCATGAGATAAGTGTTAGACTTGGGGAAACTGAAGCAAAGGGAAGTTTGGACATTTGCCCAAAGCCATAACTCTAACACCTGATGAAAGCAGACATTGGAACTGGTGTCTCTCTAATTCAAGCACAGTTGCTCCTTTTACCATCTTGCATTGTCTCTGTGGGTGGATGAGGAGCAGCTCGGACTTTATAAGCAGCAGGGAGCACTGGAAGGGTTTGAGCAGGGGAGTGACATTATCAGAAATTGCTACAGAGCATTTGCCTAACAACCCCCTGAGCAAGAGTGTTCGGAGGAGATGAGAGCTGGAGGCAGAGGGAACGTTGGGAAATGTGTGCAGGAGTCGAATAAGATGGGCCCCATCCTATGGGAGGAGCATCTGTCTCTCTCTGGATGGAAAGTAGGTCAAAGGTTCAGGAGCTACTGTGGCACCTAAATGAATGAGATGATTGTGCAAGTGAAAGAAACAAATGTGAGGCCAAGGTTTCTAGCCTAAAAAGATGCAGGGGAGAGATTTGAGCCTGGGGGAGAATGATGCGTTTGGGTTTAGACATGTACTGAGCTTCGTCAGGTAACTGGAAGACCGGGTCGGGGCCCAGAGATTCATCAATCGTGAACATTGGGTGAGAGCTGATGTGGAGACAGCTGGTGGTTTCACCAAGAAGGGGAGAAGTTGAGGGGAAAACTGGAGACGAGAGGACGAGGGATAGGAAGGGGCCAGGAGCGAGTCACCATCTGGGAGGCTAAGGAAAGACTTCATTAGTTTATAAAAAAGGAGGAGGGTAAGGGGAGGGCTGGTTGAGGGTGAGATACAGGATGCTTCTAGGGTGGCTAAGAAGATCCATTGAATTTGCCCTTGAGGAAGAGGCGTGGAGGGGGCAATGCATTAGAGGCAAAGATCTGAATTCCTTGAGGGTCCAAACAGGAGGGCATCGCGCCCTAGACACCTGCAGTCCTGAGAGAAGGGGGGAGAGGTGGTTTCCTCCCTCAGTTCTCCCATCAGTTTGCACTTGGCAGTGGTTCCGCCAGACGGTAACCGCACGAAAGCACCACAGCTTGGACAGCTGGCCGTGCGAGCGGGTCTCCTGCATTATTCTGAAAGTTTAGGGAAATGTTCTTGAACGTTCAGCTCTTGTCGCATCTATAGTTAGCACCCATCTGTAAATTTTGCAGAGTTGCTAAATGAAGTTAACGGTTTTGCAAACTTGCCCTCTGGATAAAACATGACAATAAAATGGATTGTTCTTAAGGGACATGTTTCTACATTAAAGTAGTTTTGTTTCTGATTCTTACTGATATGGAATTATCATTCGTTTGCAGCATTTTTATTTTTACAACAAAAAGTCAACTTGAATTTGATATTTAGGTAGAACTTAACCTTGAGTTAGTAGTCCGCATACTTGATCACAAAATTACACTTTTTAATGTCCCTCTCTCCCGGCCCCCATAAAAACAATAGTTAAGAACACCAGGCACATGACATGCGTGCATTTGGGGGTAAGAAGAGTGCATTGAAAACGGAGAAAGAGAAGGGCAGTGTGAGGGCTTCAGACTTCGGCACAAGGAGATGAAGCAACTCTCGTAAAAGGGAATTAGTTATTAAAGTTCTGTAAATACAGGTAAGACTTTCTTACTACATAAAAGCATTTTGATACCCTCAATTTTCAAACAACTGTAAATGTTTACCGCAGTGCTAGAAGCTATGTCTTCCTTTCCTTTTTATTTAAAGTTTGGTATCCATTTTTTTTCATGCCAACACTGGAAGTTATTACTAGGGACTTAGAAAGAAAATCAGACAAGACATTATAATTCTGTCAAAATAGCTTAGATTGTGGGCTAATGCTAGAGGGAGGGAGAAAATGGCTTTTTGCTAAGAAAAATTGAGACCAGGGCATTTGGCCACTTTATCATCTCTAGCGGGGGCATCGGCGCTTTAGGTTTGCTGACAGTCCTCTGAAGAAGTGACAAAGGGAACCCAAGTCAACCCAGTGCCTGGTGCCCTTGTGCTTTTAGCAGATTCAGTCAACTCAGGCTCGCCAGGCCTCGGCTGCCTCCTGGCCTCCCACTGGGCATGTCTAGAGATGACTGGTGACTGTGTGCCCCGACTACTCTAGCTCCAGATTTCTTTTCCATAATAGTATGTGCCCCTCCCAGCTACAAAAAAGAAATTGGGAAATAGTCACAACTTTTTTATCTATTTTTTATTTTGTTGATATTTTAGAGAGAGGAAGGGAGAGAGAGAAATATCGATGTGAAAGAGAAACATCTATTGGCTGCCTCCTGCATGTTCCCTAACCTGCCACCTGGGTATGTGCCCTGGTCCCGAATCAAACTGCGACCCTTTAGTGCATGGGACGACGCTCTAACCAACTGAGCCACATCAGCCAGGGTCCCCCAGTCACAACTTTAAAGCATATCAGTGTAAGCTTGTCCGCTGCACAGAGCAGCACTGGCTCAGGACGGGGCTGCTGGTGTCCCAGAGGTGTGCCCCTCTTCTGCCCGACGGCAGCAGCTGAGAGCAGGCTGAGGAATGGCAAGGGGTCATTATGAGCTTGATGTTAGAACACCTTGCACTCTACCGCTGGGGAGGATGTGCTTCTCAAAAACCAGGCCCTTAGGGAGCAAATGGAGAGCATCCCAGTAATATTGTTGAGAAGTCTTGGGTTTTGTTACTAAAAATGTAACTGAAACTGGGAGTAGCACATTATCTGAAAGGAGTCTTATTTCAGATTAGCTTCACTGCGACACCATCTAAATAATTCCATTTTTTATATTTAGATTTACGCTATGATTCCTACTTGGCCATGGTGATTTTGTCTGTGTTTATGACCCTATGGGTGGTTGAGTTTTCATTATGCTTTACGACCAAAGATAAGAGAAAGTATAATTCTCCTGTGTCTTTAGGCAAGTATAGTTCACAATACTTTGAGGCAAGAGCTGGTATTGATAGACAAATTCCATGCTGACACTGGCTACACTGGCCTTCAGGCTAGCCACTTAAACTCAGTGTGCCTTAGGTTCACCATCCAGTGACAAGAACTAATGACTGTAGGATTGTCAAATTGGCGAAGTGCTTAAGATCTAGATGTCACCATGTAGAAATCACTTAGGCGACCCTGCTAGCGGTTCTCAACCTGTGGGTTGCGACCCACAGGTTGAGAACTGCTGCTGTAGAGCCTAAGACCATCGGAAAACACAGATATTTACATTACGATTCATAACAGTAGCAAAATTATGGTTATGAAGTAGCAACGAAAATAATTTTATGGTTGGGGGTCACCACAACGTGAGGAACTGTATTAAGGGGTCGCGGCATTAGAAAGGCTGAGAACCACTGACTTAGACCATCTTCAAAGGGGAACACCACCTGCCGCTGTTCTAGACAGCCCTTCACATTCAGCAGCCCATCTTGGTATCCATTCCTACTTATAGGTCTCTTAACCTGAGTGAGACCACGACTCACCCCCCCCCCAAAAAACAGGTATTCACTATGGCCTCAATTAGTTGGATATGCGGTCTACCGTTCAAGGTCAAAGTTAGTAGTGACTCATCTGATGCTATCTGCAGCTTAGAAAACAATTTTTGCAACATTTCGCTTAAAAAAATCATCAAAAATTAAAATGCTTTCATGCTTCATTTTATCTCAGAAAAGCAAATGTGGTGTGTGGATTCTTGAATCAACAAAAGAATAATGTTTGGGAAATAAAGCATTTATTCAAAAGGAAGATATCTTATTTGATTGTAAGCACAATTTTGAAGGACAGAAGAAATACTTGAAGCCTAGATAGAGCCAGTTCCTTGGTGTAAGAGAATGTGATAAGCTCATTTGTAAAGTAGAAAAAAATGTAATGGCACATAGAAACCTCAGCAGATGCACTGAACCCCACTAGGGCCTCAGAGTCAGCAGTCATTTACTCAAAAGACACTTCTCTCCTAAACACATGAGAACAGGAAGACATTTGCAGCACCACCAAACATGACGTCGTCACTTCCGGAGATGACCGTGTTGGTTTGATGTCAGAGTGCAGGAGGAAGCATGAAGAGCCTATCTGGAAGCATCACAGAACTCTACAGGGAAGTCCATAAAAGGGACGATGGTGTCTTCTCTCCCCCAGCAGGTACCACCCAGGGGATTCCTACAGCATTCGTGCATGTTACATCCACAGGAACTATTTTCTAGAGGTGCCCCTCAGTGTGTGCACAGTTCCAAGCCCTTGGAGCAGTGAACAGAGGTCATTTTCTGTGTAATGCCATTGGTCTCACATTTTAAGAAAAGCCATCCCACCCAGTCCATGAACAAAAGCTTTCAAAAGGGAACATTGATGACCTGCTGTTTAATTTGATTAAGTGATTTTTCTGAAATCAAAGATCATCTACCAAGTGGCCAGGTTAGGTCTAGGACCCAAATTTTTTACTTCAAAGCACAGGCTCTTCCCCTATTGCTTATTCTCTCCCACCTCCCCACCCATCCCCCATAACATGTCAGACAAATGGCATTTGTGGTGCTATGAACCAGGCTTTTTGTTAAAATGCTCCCCTTTGGGCCAATGTCCACTTACTAGTTTCTCCAGTACTTTATGTGTCTTGAAATCTAGAAAGGCTAAAAGGGCCAGCCCTTAGTGGCCCTGGGAACAGTGTCTCTTTGGAAATATGCTATAGGCATCAAAGCTTAATTTCATAAACCATCTGATAAGATGTTTTACAGGAGAAAGCACTTGCCAGAGCCCCAGAGAGTGGCATGTGCAAAAGCCTGCTCTTGGGCAAGAGCATGAGAAACGGGGTGGGAATTGTAGGCGTCCTGGCATCGTTTCCCAATGCTCTCTGGTCTCCCTTTTGGGCCTGGGCCCTCAGTTTTCTCTCTGTTCTCTATTCTTCTGGGTAGTGGGCGAGGGTCTGTGAAGAAGATATTGCCATAATATGTCAGAATAAGGAAGTTCTTTCTCTTTGGGATTCCATTTCTTTCCCATTATTCGTAAAAAGAGTAACCATCGAGGTCAGTCTTCCTTCCCCTAGGGGCTAGCGGGTCCTCATTCCCGCACGACTCTAATAGTGGGGTCAGAGAAGCGGTAAGGAGCATGAGAGGTTCATTGATGATGCAAGCCCTTGATCACTATCTCTCAGGCCCTTTGTAACTCCAAGACTTTATTTTTTTAAATATATTTTATTGATTTTTTACAGAGAGGAAGGGAGAGGTATAGAGAGTTAGAAACATCGATGAGAGAGAAACATCGATTCAGCTGCCTCTTGCACACTCCCTACTGGGGATGTGCCCACAACCAAGGTACATGCCCTTGACCAGAATTGAACCTGGGACCCTTCAGTCCACAGGACGACGCACTATCCACTGAGCCAAACCAGTTAGGGCGTAACTCCAAGACTTTTGACAAAATCCTAGGATGTGATAAGTAGCTATACTTGGACAACAGGAGGGAAGAGTGTGAAGCAACCGGACAGATCCTTGCTTTCCAGCCAGATCACCTCCCATGGACACGTTATTAAACCTGGATGCCTGCCATCAAATCGACTCAACATGCACAAGGATTGGGCTTTCTCGTTGCCAACGCCTGATTTTCTGTTTGGAGGCAATGGAAGCACACCTGAGGGACATGAAGGCATGTGGCTGGCTCTGAGATTTCACTCGAGATGGATAGAAGCAAAGCTTCTGTTTCCCAAGTTTGAGTCTCTACCCCTTCAAATTTTTACAACTCAATTTTTTCTTGAAATAAAATGCATCAAAACAGCATCATGGGCAAATCATACTTCGGGCCAGCAGCTCCTGGACCCTGCACAAGTCATCAGTGGGTCACTTCACAATGAGCCTGGAGCCCATCTCTCTGAGATTTGCATAAAGGTTGAAAAAAGGGGTACAAACAATTCCTCCAGAGAGCTTGACCTTAGTTGCTGGCTGCAGTCAACAACAAAAAACATGCTGACTTTGAACTAAAAGCATTCTGGTGTGGATCAATTCTATTTGGAAATAATCAATTTGCTGAGAGGAAGCCACTTTCACATACATTTCTCCCTGAGTCCTCACAACCGTGCTGTGAGGTAGATCGAAGCCATCAGCTCTTCCTTCTAGATGAAGAAATGAGGCTGAGAGTTTATATCCCAAGAAGAAACAGTCCTGGTGGTGGAATGAGGACTCGAACCTGGATCTGTCTGATAAAGACCTTTCACTAACCCAGAGTGTGAACCGTACTCTGCTGCACATTAGAAGATTTTAACACCCAGAGGAAATCATGTTTAGAGTTTGAGACCCATCAAGTTAACTATCTGCTTGAAAAAAAAAAAGAAAAGAAAAAACACACACTATTATCTTCAAAGGAAGATAAAATCCAGCCATTATAGCATTTAAAACACAATGACTAGTATAGAATTTAAAAATACTCAACATGAAAAGAAATAAAAAACCTTAGTCAAAAGAAAAAGCAATCAAAATAAACTGACCTCAGTATGAATCTGATTCTGGAATTAGCAAACAAGGACATTGAAGCAACTTTATAAATATGTTCAAGGAATTAAAGGAAAAGATGGTCATAATAAATGTTAAAATGGAGAATTTGAGTGGGAAACAGAATGTTAAAAAGCAGAATCAAATTGTAGAACTGAAAGGTATATCTGAAATGAAAATTGTATTAGATGGGCTTGACAGCATATTGGAGACAGTGAAGAAAGGTCAGTAAACATGAAAAATAGAGCAGTAGAAAGCATCCAGTTTGAAGAAATGAGAGACTATATTGCAAAAAATGAACAAAGCTTTTGTGATTTCTGGAGCAAAACATGTGGTCTAACGTGTAATTAGAATCTCAGACGTATAGGAAAGAAAATAGGGAAGAAAAAAACTTAAAGAAACAATGGCTGAAAATTTAGTACATTTGATGAAAACCATCAATTTACAGATCCAAGAAATTCAGCAAATCCCAAGCAAAATAAAAACTATAGAGAAGCCCTAGCCAGTTTGGCTCAGCAGATAGAGCTTCGGACTGCAGACCGAAGGGTCCTGGGTTCTATTCCGGTCAAGGGCATGCACGTACCTTGGTTGCAGGCTCCTCCCTGGCTGAACCTGGTCGGGGCACATGCAGAGGGCAACCAATTGATGTGTTTCTCTCACATTGATGTTTCTCTCTGTCTTTCCCTATCTCTCCCACTCTCCCTAAAAATCAACAGAAAAATATCTTCTGGTGAGGATTAAGAACAACAACAAAAAACTATAGAGAAAGGTGGACTTATATACATCTCTATTGAAAACCATATGTACAGAGAAAATCATAAAAGCCATGGGGAGTTGGTGTGGGGGAGACCAAGGAACAATGTTAAGAATGAATGCTTACTTCTTATCAGAAACACTGGGGGCCAGAAGAGAATGGACCACCTACAGACTGCTGAAAAGATGTCAGCATCCTTTACAGTTGTTTCAGAAACAGTCTTTTAACCCCTACTCCCCTTTCTGCCCAGCTACTTCTGCAGCTTGGCTTGGAGAACACATGTGAGTGTGTGTGTCTATGCAATTTTATCACACATGTGTCTGTTTTTCTCTTTTTTTTTCTTCTAAGAGATATTTATTAGCATAAGACATGGTTTGTGCTGAAGAATTTATAGTCTGGTTAAAAAAGACCAAGGAAACGTATAAGAAAAGTTAAAATATACACTTAGGAAATGTTTTTATTTTATTTTATTTAGCTTTTTTATTAAGTACAATTTCATGCAATAAAAAGAACACAGGTTTTAAGAGTACAGAGTGATTAACTGTACAGATGTGCATACTTATGTAATCATCACCCAGATTAAGCTGCCAAACATTTCCGTCACCCTAAAAGGTTCTCTCTGTCCCTTCCAGGCAGTGCCCACAGCCCTCTGCTTTCTATTGCCAAGCTCATTTGCTTGTTGTTCTGCTTCACATAAATGGAATCATAGAGCATGTTCTCTTGTGCCTGGTTTCTTTCATTCAAGGAATCATCTGTACGTTTTGGGATGTTAGTGTTTGTGTTTGTAGTTAATTTCCTCTTGTTACTGGGTAGTATTCCATGATATAACTATCCCACAATGTGTTTATCCACTCACCTGTGGTGGGTATTTGAGTTGTTTCCAGTTGGGGCTATTGTGAATGTGCGTGCTCTGAATACCATCGTGTGTTTTGGGAGCAGCACTTCCTCTAGATCTGTGGCAGGAGTAGAAGCAGTGGGACACGGGACAGACATATTTACTAGATATTGCTAAACAGTTTACAAAGTGGTTGAACCAATTTACTCTCCTTTCAGCATGTCTGGGAGTTCCGGTGGCTTGACATGCTTGCCAACAGATGACATTGTCAGTCTCTTCCATGTGAGTCATTCTGATGCATGTGTAGGTTAGCTCATGGTGGCTTTACTTTGCACTTCCTGATGAGCAACGATGCTGTGGGCCTTGTGTCACCCCAGCACCCAGCATGGACTGGGCACAGAGCAGGTGCTCCGTGTTTGTTGAGTCAGCTCACATCCTACACGCTCTTCATGAACCTCCATCGATCTGGACTTTGCAGAGAAACCATGGGGCAGATGTTTTCAGGAATCAGACTGGGAAATTGGAGAGAAACAAAACCATCCCCTACCTTGAGGCTCTGCCTTTGAAACAGGGACCGTATTTCCTATCTTTCTCCCAAGGGACCTACCATTGGGCTTTCTCCCAGAGTGCTTCACAGTTCCCTGGACAGTGAGATCACTCGGGACCATCCTTGTGCAATGGCCACAAGAAGAAAAGTGGCTGTTCACATTTATCACATCATCGCCATGGCAGCACAACTAAGGGAAGAAGTCAGATCACCTGGCTGGACCTCAACGCATGGCCGATCTCCTAAGACATGTAGTCCACGTCCAGCAGCACCTGATGCCTCCAAGACACTGTCCACGCTGAGCCACCGTGTGTGGGACAGCAGCTCGGCGCCAGGTGGCAGGTCCGGGGAAGCAGCTGCCTTTGCCTGGGGCCCTGGATGGGCACTACTGCTTTTCATCCCCACCTGGATACTCATCACTGTGCCAGCTGCCAGCCCGTGTGCCAGCTACATTCCTTGAAGGCCCGTGTTTTAATAAGGCCGAGCACTCCTGGCATGCAGACACCAGGCAGGATTACAGAGGGGCTGGGCTCTGCTGCGTGCATTTCCACTTCAATATGGCATCTCCAAGGAAGCTTTCACTTTCTAAGGAGGATGCTGCCCACTGGGCCATTCAGAGTAAGTAATGGGCCACTAATCCCATTGTCCTATTCTAACAGGTATTTTATCACCATGTTTTTAAAAGGTCCTTTCTCCATCTGATGAGTTACTAGTTCCACTTTATAGGAATATTTTCAAAGTCTCTGATAGAACTTGACTATATAACGATTATTTGCCTTGACACAAAAGTAGTGGGGTATGTTCTATATCATTTCTCTACTAGAAGCACAATTTGGGGGGTTCTCATTTTTAACGGCCCAAGAGCTGGTGCGTTCATGAGGAGTCCCTTAGGTGGTGGCGACAGTAAGTCAGCAGCGTGCTGAGCGCCTGGCCCTTCCCACCTGGCCAGAGTCAGTCTACCTGTGTGGTGAACAGGCAGTAAAACTACTCCCCAAACCAGGGAAGGGAGCAGGGAAGCTCCAAACTGACATTTTTGTTGGTTAAGACTCTTTCCCAAACTTTCAACCTGAAAGGTTTTTGAAGAGTTTCAAGCATGTTTTTGCAAGACGTCAAAGAAGTAGAAAGGTTAACTATAAAAACTGAAGTTTGGCAGGCAGTATTCCCTGAACTCAACGCATTGCTTGTGGTATTTTGAAAAAAGAGAAGAATTTTGCTTTGAAAATGTCATACTCCAAAGAAGTTTTTGGAAGTTATTTCTAGGGGAGTTGACTCCTACTTAGTTGAATGGATGATTCGACTGTTCCTTTAAAGATATTTCAAATTGTTCCAAACAGCCTCTTTTTTTTTTTTTTAACAACAAAAGGCCTACCCTCCTCCATGTTGCAGTAAAACAGGGTAGGAGGAAAGACATTTCTATTTCAATGGAGAAATAATAATTACAAAAATGTTAAAATGCTATGGCTCATGCCTGCTAATCTTCTCAAAAGATATGGAAGCGTATGCCATCAGCTGGCCCCAGACAATGCCCAGATGTGAGGTGAGCTATCCGGTGACTGCTGGGACTTCAGGGAGCAGTTGTCTCTGTGCCATCAACATGCCTGTTCTAGACGAGGACGCTGCCTCTTTGTTCTTCCACCTCAGAGGCCGGTTTCCTCCTCCCCTTCGGGAGAGCTGGGCAGAGCAGACGGGCTGCCCTGTATGGGGCGTGTTTCCCTTAGCATCAGGGTCAGCCAGGGCGTCAAGGCTTCGGTGCTCCCGTGCTTCTCATCAGGAGCCAGCCAGTGGATGGCACCACCAGTGGGAGGCACTGCGAAGGGAGGGAGCAGGCCTGTGGCCGGGAAAACGGTCTGTGTGTGGAGGGCGCTGGTGGCAGAAGAGGATTGACAGACAGTGAGGAAATGGATCCCCTCTCTGAGCAGCTCCACGTTACAGTGGGACAGCCGTTTCCTCCTTCCCATGGCATGCTGCTTAACATGTTTGTGCTGAGACTGGAGGTGACGTAGCAGGACCTCCTCACTTTACTGAAGGAGAAACTAAGACAGGATGTAAATGGCTTGGCCAAAGCCACATGGTCAGCCATTGATAAGCATAACTGAACCACTCTCATGGCCCTGAACAGTGGGCACTGTGATGGGTGTGTCGCCTGGAGCACCCCCTTGACCCTAGGAGGATGTCAGCCTTAGCATAGTGCCCAGCACACAGTAGGTGCTCAGTGAATGTTGGTGGAAACAAGACATCCTCAGTGTCCATCCACTCCTCCCGAAAGCCAAGGCTGAGGCAAGTGAAATGAATGGGGTCCAGCCAGGGTCCCCAAAAAAGAGGCTCCTGTTTTCCCATTGACTTCTACAGGATACTGTGGTGAGGGGAACCTCTCTGGTTGGTTCAGTTTATTAGAGCACACATCCAGGCCGTATTTCAGAACCCCTCCTGGCCCCTCCCATTTTCCTTGTGTCAGCATCAGAGATTATGTCCTAGTCGGTCATTTTATATGTTTTCGGTGGGTCATGGAGCCCAGACAAGGTTACGGTGGCAGATGGAGGCAGACTCATCACAGCTGCTGGGGCAAGCAGAGCTGCTCCATGGATCAGATTCCGTGGGAAGGAGAGTCGGTGGCATCTCCGTATGTGGCACTGCCAGCAATTGGAGAACTTGGTAGCATTTGGACTCTTCCTAAGTTAAGAACGTCTTCTTCCCCTTCGTCTCCTCTTCTGTTGCTTCTAGGGTCAAGGATCCACCAACTCTGAGCTTCCTTCTCCTCTTCCTATTCCTGTGGGCTCATGGCCAACCATGTCTAATAGAATCGGGTTGCGTTTCCATGCTGTACCAGTAGGGGCCCCTGTTTATCTCATGATGGACTTCAACTTGCATCTGTCATGTGTCACTTCCATTCATAGAACTAATCAATGTTCAGTTCAGGCAATCCTGTGAGACTGTTCTTTTGTACAGCAAGGGCTTCTGTAGTTCTCATTCGCCCCACAGCAGGTCTGCAGTGTCTGACAGCAGCCACAGCCGCGGGTGGTGCCCATCGAGCTCCTGGCAGCATGCTGCACCTGAGGGTCTAGAGCAATGGTTCTCAACCTTTCTAATGCCGCGACCCTTTAATACAGTTCCTCATGTTGTGGTGACCATCGGAAAACACAGATATTTACATTACGATTCATTAACAGTAGCAAAATATCAGTTATGAAGTAGCAACAAAAATAATTTTATGATTGGGGGTCACCACAACATGAGGAACTGTATTGAAGGGTCGCAGCATTAGAAAGGTTGAGAACCACTGGTCTATAAGGGAGACGCCGTTGCTACTCAACAGGAGCTTACAGTCTTGGAGCTCAATCAAATCATTCATTCTCATCTGTGTTTGTGCACACAGAACAATTACTGGAAAAATAATGATGAGTGTATTGAGCCCTGCTACAATGTGCGAGACACCCTACACGCTACTAACCACAGCGCTTCTCAGAGACAGGGTTCCAACCCCCTCACAGGCTGGGAAATGGAGGCATAGAGCAGCTGGGTGACCGGTCCGCAGGCAGTATGTGGCAGAGCGAGGCGTGGACGCAGGCTAGCTAATAGCTACAACTCTGCAAAACCAGGTTGCTGGGGCAATGGCTATGACTTCCCATGGGTCTGTGGGTCTTAAATTCACTCTTTACTTCCACAAAAGTGGAGAGCATTCTGGAATGTCCCCTGCCCCTCCCCCCTGGTGCATGGCTCATGCACTGCACTCACCTGCTCTCTGGTGGGTGGCTGGGGGCTGACAGAGGGGAGCCGGCCAGCCTCCGCATGCTGTGACCTGGGGCTGGTTCTGCTTGGAGGCCAGAGTCTGGAAGAAGCTTATTAAAAAGAACACCCCTGGCATTGGGCCGTCTCCTGCCTCCGACAAAGCCACCTTTACTGGAGCCTGTTCCCGACGCTGCCTCTCGCCACACACGAAGCCTTTCTCTCTGAAAGCGACCGGAGGCGCAGGTCTTCCCTGCGGTTCCTCAGTGTGAAGGCAGTCCCTTTCTTCCCCGCAGACCGGATCGCCATGGGAAGGCTCGTGGCTGCAGCCTCTTCTGGGAACCCTCTTGGCCATTTGGGTTTTAGCTTCACTTGGTATTGAACATCCATTTTCTCTCGCTGCAGAAATGTCTGTCACATTAAAAAATATATAGCAAGGTGTGAGGGGGGAATATTGGCACACCCCAGAGGGAAATATGGCTAAGGCAGTGGTCGGCAAACTCATTAGTCAACAGAGCCAAATATCAACAGCACAACGATTGAAATTTCTTTTGAAAGCCAAATTTTTTAAACTTGAACTTCTTCTAACACCACTTCTTCAAAATAGACTCGCCCAGGCCGTGGTATTTTGTGGAAGAGCCACACTCAAGGGGCCAAAGAGCCGCATGTGGCTCGCGAACCGCAGTTTGCCGACCACGGGCTAAGGGATGCTGAAGAATCAAGCCAGCCCCTGAGCCCAGGTCCCCCAGAGCATCCAGGGTCTCTGGCCTGGATTTCCAGGGCCTCCCACAAGCCCCACTGCCCCGCCCCGCAGAATTACCAATCAGAAGCCAGCATTAGACTTTCTCAAAACCAGTAATTAAAAATACTCTTCATAGCTTATCTTCCTTTTGTGAATGGAGAACAGGAAAAGAAACATTTTCAAAAGTATTTTCGAAGGACCCAGGGCATTTTAAAGCTCTTAAAAAAAAAAAAACCCGGGCCCTCCCAAAGGCTGTTCCCCTTCCCATGACAAACATCTCCAAGCAGCTTCCTTTCCAAGGTGCGAAGATTAGGAAACCACTGCAGAACGGAAGGTCCTGGAGTTGGGGAGGACGGCGATGTTGCGAATGTGGGCCAGTCCAGGCTTACGGGGCGTTTTAATCTTTGCTTTCTTGACAAACTGTTTGAGCCGTTGTAGTTTCTGGCAGAAATGCAAATGAAACCCTCCAACACAAGTAGAAGTTCCTGCAGGGTCTGCACAAAGCAGCTTTTATGTATCTAGAATAATTACACTTGATTTGAAGAAGTTTGTTTTCTGTTAAGCTAACTTTAGCATCGATTCTAATTGGGAGCAGATGTATCCTCAACTGGGCAGCGTCTTTCGCTCACATGTACATATCAGTGTTTACTCCCATGTCCTTTGAGAAGATAATCGCCACTGAGGACATCTCCCACCCCTCACGGTGGCTCAAGAGACCCCAAATTTTGGTGACTTCTCATTGGCTAGGCTGGGGTCACCTGCCCCTCTCACTTGGGAAGTCACTGCTCCAGCTCCCATCCTGTGCCCTCCTCCCCAAAAGCAGAATGGCCCAAGCCCTGTAGCTCGTTTTGAGTGACGTGCCCACATTTGTGAGCCCTCTGGTTCCTTTAAATCCAAGAATGGAAGCGTGACCTAGGAGAAATGAGGCTGCAGCTTTAAAGGATTACTCTCCGAGAAAAAGCTAGGCCCTGGGAGAGAAGAGCCCGCGGCCTTTAGAGAAGGTACCAGAAACATTTTCATCTTTTCACATAAGCCTCTACTTTTCCAGACCTGCTGCCGAGTTTTCCAGAGTGCTAGTGGAAGCATGTGTACAAGTAGGAGAGAAGATACAAAATCCCAGGAGGCGGTGTTCTGAAATCAGCACCCACGACGGGCTCGTTTCCAATCGAATCCTAATCATAAATGTTGGGGTTGCAAAGCAGTGTGTCCCTCCCAGCTCTGGCGGGGGCTGACTGAGGGCTCCCAGGAACACAGGATGTGCGGCCCTGCCTCCTGTCTAGTCTTGAACTCAGCACCATGAAGCCCTGGGTGCAGAGAGTCCCACTCGGACCTCGTGGACAGGCAGTGGGCAGACCTGCATGCCGAGCTCCTGGCTGCGGGCCCACCCTCTGCAGCAGGACTCGGTGCCCAGGGAGTCCCGGCTCTGGGCTGGAGCGCATTGTCAGGGCCCAGCAGATGCAGCCGGGAGCTGCGGACATGGCGCACAATAAAGACAGCTTTTATTTTCTTTCTTTCTTTGATGAGGAGAGGGGAAGTTGTAACAAGGGCAAAAGCGTGAGCTTTCAAATCCTCAGTCGGCAGCATGTGCATGTGTGCATGTGTGTGCACGCATGTGTGTACGTGTGTGTGTGTGTGTGTGTGTGTGTGTGTGTGTGTGTGTGTGGCAGAAAGAGAGGCGTGGGCCAGTGGCGGAGGGGCAGACGCTGGAAATGGCACCCTACGAACCGGGCAGGACCGCTCCTTGCTCCAGCGCCGGGAACTGCAGTGACAGGCCCTCCCCACTGCGTTTTCACCTTCTTTGTGTAGACATCGTTCCAAATGGGGTTAAATGAAAAGGAGAAGTGACACACACATTTCCAGTGTTCTTGAGCACTGCCCCCTCCCCTCCTCCCTCTCCTCTCTCCTGCTCCTCCCTCTCCCTCCCTCTCTCCAGGAAAAGACAGGCAGCAGAATGAGCCCCAAAGACCTGCTGCCTCTAAAAGCCCAGAAAGACTTGAAAAAGAAGAAAATGGAAGAGAGCTGTGATGTTTCCCTCCAGTGATGGGGCTCCACGGGAGTCTGCCTTTCCTCTTGGGCGGAGGAGGAGGGCGAAAAGTCCATCTCCCCACCGACAGCCTCTTTGGGGGACAGACCTTCCTGGCCAGCACTACCTGCGCATGGCACGGATGTGGGTCCCTTCCCCTTCCACAGCGCCGGCCCCAGCAGACTTCAAAGCCCTCATTAAGCGCATTCTCTCATTACTTCTTCCATTTTGACGAGGGCTGCACCTCTCTGCTGGCCCAACGTGGTCCCTCTCTCTCTCCATGTTTCGGAGGGTCTGAACTTGCTCCCTGGGTTGTGATTGGGGTTTCGCCTTCCTTTGTCTTCTTCAAGTTGGGGACACAGCCCCTTCCCTGCCCCACCCTCCCTCCTCCTCCGCCTGAGCAGGCCCACAGCAAGGGTAAGCGCACCTTTCCCCTCCCGGCTCCGCATTCTTCCGAAGTTTCCATTGATTATTGTCCTGAGATTCCTGGTCCAGTCATAGATAAAAGGACAGTGACTTCAAAGGGGAGAGGGAGAGTTTAACCCGGGCTAAGAGAGTGGACAACTAGATAATTGAAGGTAATAACCCATCACAGACCTGCTTTCAAAGGCTCGCACGCTGGGCTCTCAGGTGGCTTTAATTTTATTAACATTTGTAGCGCTGGCTTGAGAAGACAGTCTGGAGTCATTAGGGGCTTCAAAGCGCCAGGTAACACCCCGGCTGCAACCTGACATCAATTTGGGCCTGCCTCCCCCTCCCCCCCCACCCCCACCCCCCGCCCTCAGGAGGGCAGCGATTGCTGGTAACCCCAACTCCTCAGCTCAAAACAGACCCCAGAACCTCTGGGGGAGGGGCAAGGGGATCAAAGGTCCCACGTGGCCCCCACCTCTTCACGGTGGCAACTCAGAATTCAAATCACATGAGGACGCCTGAGAAGCCCCGAGGTTTCAGACGGTAGGAAAGCCTTCCTCTTCTTCCTCTCCCACTGTTCGGGGCCAGGCTTTACAGATGTGGCGGTCCTGGTTCCCAAGGACCCCAAATCGACCCTGCTGGTCTGGGGGGCAGCCAGTGGGTGTGAGGAAGACTTGACCAGGAGCCCCTGGAGGTGAGGTGGGGCTCCCACTGAGCCTCCTACGCCCCCTCCCAGCCTCAGCCTCTCTCAACCTTCCCTGCATCCTCTGAGATGCTCCCAGCATTTCATGGCGAGAATGAGGCCTGGCAACCAGGCCAACGTCTATTCCATGAGTGAGAAAATGGGGCTTCAGAAAGGTGAGGGGACTTGCCCGAAATCACTGGCTCATGGGTAGTGGCCGAACCAAGACTGGAGGTAGAGCTCTGAGTCCTCCGGAGGAGCCGACTGGAGAATAAACTGGAAAGTCACCAGTTTATTATTATTATTATGAGGGTGACTGAGCACTGAGCCAGACCCGCCACCAGCGTCTCTCCAAAACTTGGGGCCTTGCTGCTCTGCACACCTGCGTGTGGCCGAGCATCGTCCTGGCCACTGGCCCCTCTGGACTCCGCTGGTTTACTGCCCTGATTGCCCGGCTCCTCTGCGAGCTCCTGGCTGCGGAGGTCACAGGCTGTGAGGCCTGCCGGTGCCTGGCTTCAGGCTGTCCTTTTGGCCGTTAGAAGTGGAACAAAAGGCCTTTGAAATGGATGACACTTGAACAGCTGCCAGGCGGCCCTAGCCTCTCTCTGCAGATGCAGGGCAGGCTCTTCTAGGGCATTTCCCAGCGGCTTGTAGGGAGACTGGGGGCTAGAGGGGTACTTTCACCCCTGCCAGCAGGTCTCAGCCCTGTCCACCCTATGCTCCCAGGCTTCTTACAGAGAGCCACCTGAGTCCCGCAAGGACCCCCAAATGCACCCCGAGCCACCAGGGCCCCATCGTGCTCACCACTGAGCGCACTCACTCCTCTAGTGTTCCCATGGTTACCAGCAGGCCCAGACCACCTGGTGTGGTCCCAGCCATCTGCAGCCCTCACTGCAGTCCTTGCAAAACCTCCCCTCAAGAAGGATAGACGGCGGCTCCCTAGCGAACAGGCCTGCAACCTCCTCAGCTGCACTGCGTCGGCAGGTGGGAGGACCCTCCTGGCACATCCAGTCACACCCGTCATGCAGCCCCCCTTAACCAGGGAGGCAGCGGCTGTGGCCGTGGCCTTAGCATCTTTTAGCATCTATCGTCTCAGGTTGGCCCACTATAGACGCTCCTTGATCACACGCACCCTCTGAGTTGTCCCGGGCGGGTGGCTTGGTCGGTTCTTTGCATTTGGTTTGTTCTTAGAAGATTACGATGGGCCCAGCCCACGTGGCTCAGTGGTTGAGCGTCGACCTATGAACCAGGTGGTCACAGTTTGATTCCCAGTCAGGGCACATGCCTAGGTTGCGGGCACGATCCCCAGTGTGGGGTGTGCAGGAGGCAGCCAGTCAATGATTCTCTCTCATCATTGAGTTTCGATCTCTTCCTCTCCCTTCCTCTCTGAAATCAATAATAAAAATATTTTTAAAAGAAAATTATGATGAAATTTTAGTGCAGCCTGGTAGGGGGAAATGATATATATGATTCATTCCAGAATCCAGTCCAAAATTTTTAAAAAGTCATGTGCTGATTTAAATATCATACACTGCAGCCCAAATGTCCTGCAGAAGAGAAGACGTGGAGGTCACAGGAACAGCCTTCGCAGGCCCCGTCTTCCCGCCCGGGCGCTGCGGGGGCACCTGCTGCCTCCTCTCGCCCAGAACCCCATCAGCCAGTGGGCCCAGTCAGGGGGGCAGATCCTTGGTTCTGGGACAGAACTAGTCCATATGTGAGACAAGGCTGGGAACGGAGCGCCGACCTTTGATTTTTACGTTGTAGCCCAGCTGTCTTAGGTTAGACACGTGTGGTGTGCCGGAATAAGCTGAGACTTTGAAGTCAGACAGACCTGTATCCACATTTACTGACCAGCGTCACCCGGGCAGGGCCCCTGGCCTCTCAGGTCCCCGGTTGCTCCGATGGTGGATGACGAAACGCAGTCACTTGTTAGGTGTCAAGGCCACCTCCCTGCACGGGGTACCGCCTGTGTGAACCTGTGGGGATGTGAAGGCGAGGGAATCTCTCCTCGGCCCTAGAGATTGCAGGGCCCAGAGCTCCCAGTGGGAGCTCCCTTGGTGTCCAGTAGAATTGGAGCTTGGATGCAGACCCGGCGTCCTGGGAGAGCCGGGGCACCTGGAGCACATCAGAGACCTCGCTCTCGTGCCCACCTCTGGGCACCAGGGTTCCCACGTGAGCTGGACACGAACCCTGCTGGAGTTTAGACAGGTTTCTCTGACAGGTCACATGTTACAGTCATAGCTTTGACGTTCTTCTTGCAACCTTGATGGTCCAAGGCAAGCAGGCTTTTCAAATGGGCCAGGGAGCAGAAGGTCTGATGTTTACAGGGAGCCTTTCTGCTTGTGGGTCTGCCAGGGAGAGTGGGAGACGGGCTGCCCAGGGGTCGGGGGAGAAAGACAGTGGCTTCCCTGCTCTGTTAGAAAGTGGGGAGAGGTTGCCCTAGCTGGTTTGGCTCAGTGGATAGAGCATCAGCCTGTGGACTGAAGGGTCCCAGGTTTGAGTCCAGTCAAGGGCACATGCCTGGGTTGGGGGCTCAGTCCCCAATAGGGGGTGTGCAGGAAGGCAACTGATCAATGATTCTCATCATTGATGTTTCTCTCTCTCTCTCTCTCTCTCTCCCTCTCTAAAATCAATAACAATTTAAAAAGGGGAGGAGGTTAGCTTAGGGGCTAAAAGCCTCTAGAAAGGCTGGCCTGGCCCTGGAGGTTGACATGTGGCTGCTGAGTGTGTCTGGATGGACCAGGAGGGAGGGCGGGAGCTGGCTCTGGGCCTGGTCAAAGGCTTATCAGAGCCTCGCTGCCTGGCGGCTTTGATCTCTAGCCTCAGGTCTGAAGCGGTAGGCAGGTGCTGGTGGCTAATTGCATTTTAGTGAGATTGGGAGCCTTGGTGGTCCCCCCAGCTGGTCGAGGTCTGTGTGCCTCTCATTTGCATGAAGCCTGGGAGGGCAGCAGGCTGTGTTCCCTAAATGTCACTCTCCTCTCTGCGCTGTCTGCATGACTCACTGTTCAGAAGTGGAGCACGCTGGACGGTCCCTGGCCAGCTTTCCCAGGCCGACTTTGCCCCTTATCCCTGTAACCATCTTAGTGCTGCACCGGCCAAGGCGGCAGCATCCTGGCTGTGGGGGGAAAGGACACTGAGTCACCGGGGATGGGGACGCGCCCTTGCCCCACATCCTGATCACCTGAAGCCGCCCGTGGTTCAGAGCCCAGCCTGATTCTCGCCTCGCAGCCCCGTTGTAGCCATCGGTGTGGTTGGTGGTTAGCTATGAGGTCAGCATGGGGCCAGCGTGCCTTTCTCTGCCTGTGCCTTGCCCCTCACAGCTGGGAAGAAGCTTTGAGAGCCACAAGGTCCCTATCATCTTAGAAACAGCCCTGGCCAGTTTTGCTCAGTGGTTAGAGCATCAGCCTGTGGACTGAAGGATCCAGGTTTGATTCCCGGTCAAGGGCATGTACCTGGGCTGCAGGCGGTCCCGGTTACTGTTACATCGTCTGCTCTGTGTTCTGCCTGGTGCCTGGCAGGCACCTGCAGGTGGGGTTCCAGTGGACCTGGGACAATGCTTGAAACTCAGTGCCACAGACTGAATTCATATGTTGAACCCCAGTGAGGCATTCGGAAGGTGATTAAGGTTAGCTGAGGTCATGAGGGTGGGACGCCAGGATGGGATTAGAGACCCCATAAAGAGGAAGAGGACAGAGCTCTCTCGGCCACGGGAGGAGCAGTGAGAAGGTGGTCATCCATGAGCCAGGAAGTTTCCACGCTGACCTTGGGCTTCCGGCCTCCAGAACCAGGAGAAATACATTTCTGAGGCGTTGTTGACAGCCCTGCTGATTAGTACACATGGGCACAGTGAACCAAAACACGTGCCTTTCTGAGCGAACAGCAAAGCACCTACACGGGATCCAGCATCGCACCCGCAGGACGTTTCTTGTTTAGTGACGGGAGAAGGAAAGAAGGCATTTCTGTCCGTTCATTTCACCTGCATGTAATGACAACGCTACCATCCATTTTTTAGGACATTTTGGTCCCGGCTAATCAGAATATCAGGGGACTAGTTCACAGACCCCCACACCAGGCGCCCCAAGGATTCTAATGCAGGTGACAGGTGCAGCCCACAGCACCGCCTGGCGCCACTGGGCCTGGGAGTGAAAGCCGGGTCTAAAACTGGGCCAACACTCTTGCTCCATGATCCGGCTTTCTCTATTTCCCCCTGTGTTTTCTGTCTGGTTTTTAAATTTTGTGTATTATTTGCATGCGATTTACTAGGGCAACAGTGAAGCTGGTGTCCCCAAAGCTGAGCAGTGTCGCTCCATCAGAGACGAAAGCAGGAAGGCCAGCCTGGAGGAGCCATTCTGACCACTCTCAGGGTAGGGGGACGGTAGCTTCACCTTCCCAGGCCTCACGTCGCCATTTTCCAGGTTCTCTAAGGGTCGGCCAGAGGGTGGGGCGCACGTTGTTTGTTCTGTCTTGACTTGGGCGACTGGGTGAGAAGCGACCTCCCAGACCCGGCCTGCTCCATCAGCACCCCTGGCCGCGGAGCAGCACTCGGCGCCTCCTGGGGCCTGCAGGACTCCCGGGTGGCGCCGCCTGCCCCTCCGGTGCCAGCACCTTGGCCTTGGCTTTGCCTCCCCTGCCAGCAGCCAGCACTGCCCTTGCCAGGCACTCTTAACTGTGGTCCCACAGCCGGGCTGTCAGCTTCCCCCTCGGCGATCCAGGACCCCTGGGCTCCCTTCCTCCCTAGGCCATCAGCCCCTGGGAAACGAAGCCAGTCCTTGTCTGGGGCTCCTGGCCCTGGCAGGGTCCTCCTCGGGGCCCCTGGAGGCAGAGCCCCTGCGTGCGGCAAGCTCCCCGGCCTTCCACGCAGGAAACCTCGGGCCTGGGCAGGAGAAGAGTTAACGGTTCTGGGCTGAGGCTCAGTGTTCAATTCCTTTATTTCCTGTTGATGACATTATTGCCTTCCTACAACCATCGACACATGTTGCTTTCATCTGTTTCGTTTCAAGACATGAGTACACTCGCTGGAAACTGTGCTTAATAGCTAAACTCAAAGCAGTTGGGGCTCCTTTTCCCCTGGACTGTGCAGGGTGCTGCGTCCTCTGCTCCATGGTTCTGGGGGGGCAGGAGGGGGTGTTGGCAGGGGGTGTCTCAGCCACCATTTTTAACAGCACAAAGAGCGGGGCTTCCTGGCCAGTTGCCTCGGGCCCGTCTGCTACATGTGGGATATTTTACTTCGGGGTGTGGGCGCCCGGGGCTCAGCCAATGAACTCCCCTGTTGAGGCGCTTGAACGGCATGTAGCCTCTCCCTTTGCCCAGCAGCCTCCCCTGCCCATGGGGGTGGGGGGGGACTGTTTAGCTACAGGGTGGGCACAGGCTGCTGGGTCCTTGTGCTCTGTGACTCATGGCTTGGACCTTCCGAACGGAGCCTCCTGGGTCAGAAATTGAGCTTGTCAGCCTGGACCCAAGGACTGTGGAGGGACAAAGGGGCCCGGCCACCTGGGGAGGGATGGAGACAAGTCTCCCCCAGGCTGTGACCCGCAGGGAGAGCGACCCCTGGGAGCAGGCCAGCCTCATCTGGTTGGAATTGGGTTTGACACATTTCCAAACCTGGTGGCAGCCACTCACCCTCCCAGGCCAGGGCAGCACTGCCTGTGGACACAGACTGCAAAGCGAGCGGTTGGGTTCGCAGCCAGGGCTGAGAGGTGGCCACCTGCCCCCGCCGGCCGGGGTGACTGCCCTGTGCTCGGCGTGTCCAGCCCCCACCCCATTCCCCAGAGGATCTTGGACATCTTCCTACAGGGAGGCCGGGGGCACGGCGGGGGGGCGGGACAAGGGCAGCCACAGCCTGGCTCCCTACGATGAAGGGAGGCAAGCACTGTCATGGTTTATTCCCATTTTATAGTGGAGAAAACTGAGGCTCTGGAAGGGCAGAAAAAATTGCCCAAGCCACACAGCTTCTAAGTGGTGACTCTCCCAAGCAGTTGTCTTCTGTCCAGGGAGCCTGGGGGGAAGAGGTGTGATACCCTATTGCCCCCTCCTCCCCCACCTCCCCCTTCCACCCTCACCTCCCCCTCCCTCTCCCTTCTCCCCCTCCTCCCCCTCCTTCCCCCACCTCCACCTTCTCCCCCACCTCCACGTTCTCCCCCACCTCCACCTCCTCCACCTCCCCCCTCCCCCATCTCCCCCACACCGAGCCTTGTCTGCCCCTCGAGCCACATTTCAAGCAGGTAGGAAGTTCCCAGAAGCTCACAGCTGGCTCAGGGTGCGCGTGCGCCAAGAGAAGACCGTTTGAGGCCAGCCTGCCACCCCTTTCAAGTGGCAGATCTGGGAGAGCCTGAGGTACAGCCGGTGGGGAACATCTGCTCAGACGCGCTAGCAGCAGTCCCCTAGCCGAGGAAACAGACTTCCAATCCTATGCAACTCTCTCTATGTCTTCTCGCCTGGCGGCTCCGGGTCGCGTTCTGGTTTGGGTGGGTCTGGGAAAGGCAGTACGGAGGCCAGCGCAAATGCCGAGTCGCTGACGTCCTCTAAAAACACCACCTTCCAAGATGCCACTACTGAGAGTGACGAGGCTCTGTTGGCCCGTCAGGTTGTCCTCACAGGCCCTGGCTGGGCGTGTCTGATGCCACCCCCTCCCCCCCCAAGCCCCTGGGCTGCAGGGCACCCAAACAGTCTTGACCGGCAGCTCCTGTGAGATGAGGGGAGACCATCTCACTGGATGGGATGGAACCCCCTTTGCTGGTTCATTTTTTTTTATTGAAAGTAATATAAAGTTGCCACAGAAATTTTGGAAAATACAAGATAATAGTGTTCAGTTCCAAGGACCAGAGACCCACTCAGATGACCCCAAGGGAAAATGGGGGGGTTGTTGAAAGAACGTGAGTGGCTAGGGGGGCTTCTCTCTCCCCCAGGGCATGGCTTCTCCCTCTGGTCCCTGCTTCCCCATAACTTCAGCAATTCCCCCCCTCCCCCGCCCCCCGCTGGCCCCCTTGCACAGCCTGGGCCCCACAGAGAAAAACTAAGCAACCCAGCTCATCTTTCTAGACCTGACTTCTCAAGTCATGTGGTACCAGCCAGCCAATGCGGGGCCTCCCAGGAGCCACGTGACCAAACCCAGTCTGATTGGCTCGAAGGGGTGGGGTCACATGGTACAAAAGTTTGCCTCCAAGGCCTGTCCCCCTCAAGGAGGGGCCAGTGGTGGCAGCACCCCAAGCTAACACAAGAATAAAAAGGGAGAGAAAAATGATCCACACCCCACCATCTGCTAGTCAAGTCTTTATACCTTTCTCCCGACCGAATGCCTGTGCTATACGATATTTGCATCTTGCAACTTGTAGTTACTTATAAGCCGTACCAATAATCCCAACTCCATCACCTGTTAGTGCCTGCCTATATGATGGTCCCGTGCACTGCCTGTGGCGGGTCTGTAGTTTATTTAATCTCTCCTCTACAGACACGAATTTTATTTCCAAATTCCTACGATTACATATAACCCAAATGCTTGGAACAGCACCAGGCATGCTCAGATGCCATGCCAGACTCACTGTTGATTCTGGAGTGTTTGGGAAGCCTGGTCCTGTCTTCCAAGGGGTAAGAATAATGGATCTTTGGAAGAAGCCATGGGGACAGAGGGTAGAAGTGGGTCCTGACCTCTCAGCATCTGCGTGTGTCTGTGCTGCTGTTCTTGAATGCTGGACCCGTGGACACGACCAAAGCCCAAGACCAGCTCCAGTCCCCGGCCAGGAGGCCCAGTAGTGTGTGCTGTAACCCAGGCTGTGCAGAGGAAGGGGCATGGGTGACAGGCTACTGCCTTCTCAAGTCTCCACTCCTCCTCTCTGATGCGTCTGCCCCCCCCCCCCCCCGAGCTCCCCCTCCTCCCCCAGTGGATGAGGCGGTGAGTGAGGAGGGAAAATAGAGTCAAAGCGTCAGGGGTGCTTGTGCAGGTGAAGACCTGGGCAACCCAGAGAGGCCTGCACCACAGAGCGAGTTGGAGCCAGAACCAGGCCCGGGTTGCAGACCTGGGCACTCATCACTCACCCTCCTGATCATGCTTTCAATGGACAAGAACTCATCGGCCAGCGGGAAAGTTAATAAAATGCGTCTTCAGAGAGATGGCTCTCGTCCTTACGCTGGCAGCTCAGACCAGAGGCCTCGGGTATCTTGGCCTGTCACTCAGAGAATGGGACACAGGCACTAGCCGGCTTGTGCTCAGCTGTGAAGAGGGCCAGGGACGGTAACTGAGGCCTGGGCCCGAGGTAGCACCCACACCTCCATCCGAGAGGGAGCTTGCAGGCAGCCCCTGCCAGCCAGGGCGCCTCCACTGCCCGGAAGGGCGTCTACGCAGGTCGAGGCTCATGACATCCAAGGAGATGAGGGCCCACCTTGGATTCCCCGCTTTATCAGGAGAATCCTGACCTTGGACTGCTTGCTCACCCTCTCTGAACCTCCACCGCTGGCTGGTGGCAGCCCTGTCCGTGGGGTGGAAGGGCTGGGAGGAACTGCGAGGCCACGCTACGCTGTGTCCATATCCGGCCCAACACCGCGTGCCGACTGCGTGTGACCTTCATTTGTTCCCCTGGACAGGCTGGCTTCATGGGCTCGGATCTGCGCAGGCACTGAGGGCCCCGCTCAGAGGCTGGCAGGGTGTGAAGCTGTGTGTCCCCGTCTTGAAATTCCTCAGTTGTTGAACGAGGGGCCACATTTGCATTTTCACTGCGCCCCGAAAATTACATCGGGTCCTGCCTCCAGGCCTGCCCTTCCCATAAAACGGGTTGATGATAGTTGCGTTCAGAGAGGCTTGGGCTGGGGAGTAAATGTGGGGACCCCTGACCCCTTCCAGAGGGCCTGGCCCCGGAAGTGCCTCTTCCTCTCAGCTCCTGGCCCTCCCGCACCCTCGCCCTCGGAGGGTGTCTCCTCCTCGAGCATCTTCGCTGGCTCTGTGGACTCTGAACCAAGGTCTCACATCCCAGGGCACAGGCCGGGCTGGGAAGCCTGGGGCTCTGGCTCCTCCGAGCCCTTGAAGCGCTTATCAGAGAGGAAACGGCTAACGACTCTGTCTCTGGTTTATGGCAGCGCTGCTCCCTTTATGGCCTTTTACTGCTCTGCCGGCGGCAGGGTTCAGACAGTGCCGCCCTTTGGAAGGAGCCACCACTGCTGGCTGTGGCCTGAGACCCATTTCCCTCGGGGCCAGGCCCTTGGGGCCAGGGTACGTCATACCCAGCCTGGCCCCAAGGCCACACTTGCAGGCCCAGGGTGCTCACCCTGCCCAGGCCTCGGGGTCAACCTGCAGCAGATGCACCCTGAGCAGGACAATCGACTGGCGATCAGACTAACAGCAACAGCTGTCATCCCCTTTTCCTGAGCCAGAGATGGCAGTAGCCACTGGGCATGCACTGTCTCCACCCCCAGCATCGGGCCTTAGGTACCCAGGAAGGTACCGGGGAAACATATGGGGAAGGAGAGCGTGTAAATGGACCCACCGACGAGGACTTTGGGGTGAGGAAGGGAATACTGCGTACTTTCTCAGGGGTGTTGCCGATCGAGGCAGTGCAGGGCAGTGGTCAGCAGTGCTGCCTTCAAGAGCGTGTCCCAGAGCAGCAGGCTCACGGCCTGACACAGGTTTAGAGGGACCACCTCGATTCTTCCCGGGGCGGGGCCACCCAGAGAAATGTAGGGCTTCAGGAGCAGAGGGAAGGGGGGCTTCTGCAGGCCAACCCCAAGGAGGGAGGGAGAGCTGTGCACGCCCCGGTTGGTCTCCTCTGCTTCTGGGCCAGGGGCGCCCCCACAGGAAGCTAAAGGCGTGGAGGGCAGGTCAGCACGCAGCCCCGGCCCCCTGCAGAGGAGGAGCAGGCCGCGTCCTGGGAGGGCGGTGCGAAAGCTGTGCCAGTGAGGAGACCCGCCTGTGCTGGGTGCCCACACGGTCTGGCCAGAAGGCCCAACAGGGTGCCCCTTGCCCTCTCCTGCCCCTGCACATCACCCAGAGTCAGGAAGACGGGGCCCAGCACCTTCTGCTGGGTCCACTGCCCCTGGTTAGGCCCTGCGGCCTCCCTCACTGAGAGAGAGCCAGAGTCTGAACACTGACGGCTGTCAGTCACCCACCGGTCACCGCAGGGCAGCAGACACACTGTGCACTCAGGTCTCCCTCCGCCTCCTTCCACTGACCCTCAGCACTGACCCCTGCACTGACTTCAAAGCAGGGCAGACACAGCCGGCTGGCGCACCCCCAGGGTCTTTGGATGAGGCTCTGTCTGCCCAGAGGCCTCTGGGCACCGGGCCATACACACAGCAAGAGGAGCGAGCGTTGGGCAGGGGCACAGGGCACTGCATGGGGTGTGAGGAGTGAAGTCAATGGTCCCGCATTCAGAGCACCCCAGGGCTGGAGAGGAGCTGGAAGGGGCTTAATCCGGTCTCTCTGAACCTCCCACCCCCGACCCCGGGTGGCCAGACACCACCCCTCACCGAGATATACCTCCAGGGGCATCTCCAAGACTCACGGAGGCCTGTTGGCGGGGGAGACCCACGGAATCTCACACGGGGCTTCCTTGGGACCCCTGGCCAGCACAGAAAATGCATGCTGGCGGGAAGGCACGGCAAGCCCGTGGCCATCGCACCCCTCGCCCGAGGATTCCCTTTGAACAGCCTTTTTCCGACACAGAACATGAATAAGGAATGGACTTTGTACCAAAAAGAGTAGATGAAACACAGCATTTTGCAGGATTTACAAGGAGAGGAGCAGGTGAGCAGGAGGAAAGCATGATACCCTTGGTAGTCACACCTCAACATTAAAAATGAGTTAAAACGAAGCATGCCCGGCCGGCGTGGCTCGGTCAGTGGTTGAGCATCGACCTATGAGCCAGGAGGTCACAGTTCGAGTCCCGGTCAGGGCACATGCCTGGGTTGCACAGGCTTGATCCCCAGTGGCCTGCAGGAGGCAGCCAGTCAGTGATTCTTTCTCACTGTTGCTGTTTCTATCTCTCCCTCCCCCTTCCTCTCTGAAATCAATAAAAATATTTTTTAAAAAGAGTGCTTGCGTGCTCTGGCATGTGCCTGCTGTCGGTCAATTGCGCTGAGGCCTGTGGAAGCTCTGGGGACGGGACGGCAACGCTGGGAGGCTGCGGGTACAGAGGGCCTGGGGATGGGCACCTGGCTCTCCTGACCTCACCCGTGGGCCCCTCGGAGGGATGGTGGGAAGAGCAACAGCGTGACAAACCTGGCCGTGCGGTCCCGGCGGCAGCCCAGGGAAAGGCCTGCAGGTGGGAGGGAGGGTGCCCAGGCTGTATAGGGTGCAGCCCCTAAAGACAAAGACTGGTTGGCCAGTTGCAAGTACAGTTTGCCCTCTGTGTCCACAGGCTCTTCATCCTCGGATTCAACCAGGGGCGAATGAGAGCATTCGGAAAAAAGGCTGCGGGGGTGGGGCATGTGCTAGGTCGTTGGGCCCTCTTGGCTGTGCGTGTACTGAGCACGTACAGACTGTTTACTTATCGTTATTCCCGAAACAACACAGTATAACTTCCAGTGCGCAGCGTTTACATTGTATGCGGTGTTATAAGTACAGGAGTGTCCCCCATTCTCAGGGGTATGTTCCAAGATCCCCATAGATGCTCCAAAGTGGGGTTAGTACCCAAACCTATATACACTGTTTTTCCTATACAGACACGCCTATGATAAACCTGAATTCCTTCTCCCTCCTAACTATGTGTTTATCACGCACTGTGGCTCTCACTTTTGCAGCTTGAGGTGTGACAACTAAAATAGAACAGATTCCTTTTCCCTTCACAGTTTCAAGGCTAGTCCATCTGCTCTTACCATAGATATTGGCAACCTCAGGCTATGATTTTTTTCTTCCCTTACTAAGTGGAGAGCTTTTCCCATCCCCCTTGAAGCACTTTCCGGCCTCTCTTTGGTGTATCCGATCGCCAGCATCGCTGCTCTTGTGCTCCGGGCCGTGATTAGGTAAAACAGGGGTGACTTACACAGGAGCACTGTGATGCGCCACAGTGGATCTGAGACTGGGTCACCGAGGGGGATACTAAGTGACTCACCGGCCAGGAGCGTGCACAGTGTGGGGACTATGGTGAGAGATTTCATCACGCTACTCAGAGGCACACAATTAAAAACTGATGAATTGTTAATTTCTGGAACTTTCCATTGAATATTGTCACACCATGGTTGACCTCAGATAACTGAAACCACAGAACGTGTCACAAATCGGGTTTGGATTTAAAGTATACGGGAGGATGGGTGTCGGTTCTGGGCAGATGCTACCCTTGGAAGGGAGAAGGTCTCAAAGAGCCCGAAGGATGCCTAGGACATCCTCAGTGGGGAGACCTCGGCCTCGGCCAGGATTTTCTGAGTTTTTCCCCAAGACAGCCCGTCATCCTGAGTGTGCAGACTCACCTGGTGGGGCTCTAGCCAGTCTACTCCACTGAACCCTCACAACAACCCTGGTACTCCTGTTCCTCCCATTTTTGGCTTGGGGAAACTGAGGCACAGAGAGGTGACAGACTCTCCCAGGTGTATCCAGTGTGCCACACTCCCTGGCTCACATTACACTTCAGGGTGAAGGAGAGCCTCCTGCCCGCGGTCCAGGAGGCTCTGCCAAGCCGAGCTCGGTCTGCTCCACCTGCCCCCGTCTTCTATGAGTTTCTGGATAAGGCACAGCTTCCTCCTGCCTGGGGCCTGTGCAGGGCTGTGCCCAACCGCCCAGAGCCCAGCACCCCTTCCCCTGCTGTGCCTTCTGATCTCCCCTGCCCTCCCCTCCCAGGGCCTGACACAAAACAGCCTCTGGGTTAGTGATGTCTCCTCCCTGCCCCTCCGGGCAGCACACGGCCTTCGTCCCACTTGGGGGCCGGTGCCCAAGGCATTGGGTGCTGGCCTTTCTGTTCCACCCTGGCTCAGGGAAAGGCCCCTCCTCCGGGGGGAGCTGCCATCCTGAGGACAGGAGGACCCTCCATTGTCTTGTAGAGTTTAAGGTGGATTCCTTTTCACAGGGAAATTCAGAGCAGAGACCCCCTGGGGGGTGGCTGGAGAGAGGGAGGAAGGCGCCCCTGTGGGGGTGGAAATGGTCGGAGCTGGGGAGGGGAGGGGCGGTTGTGTCCATAAAGGAAGAGCCAAGTTCAGGTGCAGCAGCTGCTGGACCCCCACGAAGGGGGTGGCCGCCTGAGAGAGCCGAAGCGGGGAAGGGCCTTGAGACCACCCCATGCCCCGTGCCCTCTTCCTGGAGGCAGAGAGGCTCTTGGCCTGGGAAGCCACGCAGCATCCAGGGCTTCTCCAAGGTGCCCCCTGAGCACCCACCTGGAGGCACTGCCCCTCCCACCATCCCGCCTCCACTCCACTCAGCAGGCAGCGCCTCACGCCTGGCCGCCTGGCCCGCACGCCTCGCCCACTGCTCTCCTTCAACCTTGGGACAGGGAACGGGCAGGGGAGGAAGCCCCTTACCTTTGGTGACCCTATTTTCTGACCCCCAAAGTCAGACCACCAAGCCTTTATCATTTTCCGATGTGCAGCTTAATGGACTCACGTGAGACGTTTTACAAAGGTAGACAGATGGAGCGCATTGAACAAATGGATCTTTTGGGAAAAAAATCCATTCTGCCATAGGATAGCATCAGCCAGAAGAATGGCCTTGTCGCCTGTCACATCTTGACGTTGGTGTGTCCTGCCCCGGGCTTCCTTGTCCACAGCGTGGGGCCAGCCCAGGGCTTCTTCCCTCCACTTCGTTTTTTCCCTAACATCCCCTCAGTGTTGGGGGGGTCACTGAGCCGGTCAGGTTTCACAGTTTCAATAATGACCGTATCTTTTTCTAGGTTCCAAAGTTATTGGGGAAAGCATCAAGAGAACATTAGTAACAGGAGGTGAGGCTCAGTCCACACATTTTAATTCACGTTTCAGATGCCCATGCTCTTGCTGACAGCCATGCAGTGTGTTAGGCCGCATCTGCTGCGCAGACAACTTCTCCTTGTTTCTAACGGAGGTAGCCGGGGTGGTGGACCTGCTGCCTAACCGAGGATGGTGGTTTCAACAAGGGACAGAGCAGGTTCCTTTTTAAGAGCATTAAATTCCAGGTGCCTGGCCCAGGAGCTCAAAGGTGGAGAGGATGGAGGAGGAGAGGGAATGAGGCAGCCGGTGGGTCTTCGGGGAGTGGAGCTTGGCACTCAGGGTGGGGACAGGAGAAGACATTTTGGGGGATTCATCTTGTTTGAGACTCTCTGCACTTCCTGGATTTGTGTGTCTTTTCCTTCACCAAGTCACGGACGTTTTCAGTCATTATTTCTTCAAATAAGTTCTCAACTCTTGCGCTCTCTCCTCCTCTGATGCAGATGCTGTTATGCTTCCTATGATCCCAAAGGTCCCTTAAACGACCTTCTTTTTTTTTCCCTTCAGTCTTCTTTTTGCTGCTCTGAATGGGTGTTTTCTGCTACCTGGTCTTCCAAGTCACTGATTGGGTCCTAAAACACCTTAGAGGGAAGGAAGCCAGAGAAAGGGCTCCTTGGGAGGGATGGGGAGGAGGAAGAGGTGCCCTGAAGAGCAGCCTGAGAGGGAGGTGGCCACAGGCAGGAAACCCTGTCAAGTCAGTGCTTGGACCTAGAAGAGGAGAGAGAGCGGCAGAGGCCCAGCCACATACAGGTCCAGAGGGGCCCACATGACCTAAGGAGTAGGATGTCTTACCTGGCTGAAATGGTTTCCAGGAAGTGAGACTGTCTTGGGTTGAGGACACTGTGGGAGAGGAGGAAGTGTAGACAGCAAGTGTAGACGCCTCTTGAAGGAAGTCACCAGCCATCTCTCCCCCCTGAGTGCTGGGAAGCCAGCAGGCAGACCTGAGGCCATGGCTACAGCTTAGGCCGGTTGCATAATAAAGCAGCACCCGGAGGACCCCAGCAGGGAAGGCTCCCCACAGGATGCAAAATGCAGACCCTGGCCAGGTGTGTGGGCAGCCTGGGACTTTGCCCAGCATCCTGGCACATCCTTGAGAGCCCGGGAAAGCACTCAGTCAGCGGAAATGCTCCAAGCAAATCAAGAAACACTGTCAGGGAAGAATAAAGGAGCCGATTTGAAGCTTGGCAAGCCTTCACTTTCCAGAAGTTGTTTAAAATGAGCAAGATGAAACGTCAGGAGCAGAGAAAATCGTCCACAGAGAGCTAGGAACACAGACCGGTTTATTAGCAAAGTTTCCCAAGTTACCAGGTGGAGTGCTGACACGGGGGTTTCTTTTCCTACCTGCTTGTCACTTCCTTTTCTGAAAACCACCTTTATTTGGGGGCAGGGGGACGGGTCTGCTTGACACTCTTGAGAAGATAACTTCAAACCCAGAAGCTCTTTCTGGATCTGTTTGTCTGTCGATGGTCTCTTCTGGCTACGAGCTGAGGCCGACTCCTAAAAGCCAAACTCCAAGGCGATGACGTCGGAAAACCCAGCCATTCGTAGCTACATTTATAATAAATACAAAAAGCGCTTGAAAGTACTAGTAATCAGATTCGGATGTTTTAAATTATGGTTCGACTTAACTATGTTGTGAATTTAACATACCAGTCCGGGTGGCATGGCCTGATTGAGCATCGACCTATGAACCAGGAGGTCACAGTTTTGATTCCTGATCAGGGCACATACCTGGGTTGTGGGCTCCATCCCCAGTGGGGGGTGTGCAGCCCGCAGTCAATCAGTGATTCTCTCTCATCATTGATGTTTCTCTCTCTCTCTCTCTGCCTCTCTGAAATCAATAAAAAAAATTGATATACCACAGGTGATCATTTTATTAATAAATAAGTTTTCCCAATACTCCTACATGTAGGATTTCTTAGGGAAACTTCACTTTTTCACTCCTGGCTTCGAAACCTCCACCTTGACATTAGAGTTCCTTGTCTACAAAGGAGAGAAAGAAGGAGACAGGATGGCAAGAAGTTGTGTCTGATTTTTCCTCCTCTCTCTCTCCTCTCTGGCTGTAAAAGTCTATTCTCCCTTAGGTGGACCAACTTCACTGAGATGCCCATGGGCACATCTGCCACCATAAACATCTTGGTAGGTCACCCAGGATCTGGCTGAGGGGAGCCCCGATCAAGGGGTCAAGGCCATAGATAAATAGGCGTTGAATGAAGTTCAGGCTGAAGCCCTGCGGCGATTCTTTTAGAAAAGCACCCCAGATCGTGTGTATTAGCTCTGCCACAGAAGTCAAGGACTGGAGATGCTCAGGGCCACCTCCTAGCAGCTCTGCCCTGGGTCTCCTCACCGTGGTGTGGAGGAAGGAGAGCGGACCAGGGGTCAGGACTCCCAGGAGGGGGTCCTAGCTCAAAGGTGGGCAAAGTGATCTTAAGAAAACCTCTTTATCTCTTCTTTGCTTAATTTCCCTATTTTACATGATGGATTGGATGAGATAACACTTTAAGGGCCCCTTGGCTAGAAAATTCTGGCATTTCTTTTTAGGTACATGATAGGATGGGGTGTGATAGATGAGTGTCCCTTTGCCTTCCAGCCCCTGATTTCCTCCTCAGGGAGGATGGTGGGGTTGGGGGTCACCTCTTCGAGACCTCATTGGTCAGTACCAGGCCCCCATCCCCACCCCCACCCCCAGGACCGAGGCTCCTATTCGGAGAGCATCTTTGCTCTGGAGTTGGTGAGTTTCTTCCCAGAGCAGGTCGTAGGCCAGTGAGGGTCCAGGGTGACTGTCCAGCACTAATGCCATGTTTGAGCCCCTCCTGTGGATCACATCACACCACGTCACGCTGGGCATTGGCCTGACTGTTATCCTCACAACAGCCTTTGGAGGCTGTTCCTTCTACCCTAGAGGTGACACATGGGGGCTGCAGCGTGGTGAGGTGACCTGCAGTCTTAGGAAAGGTTACCTGCATCTCTCTCCATCTCCCTCTCTAAACAAAGGTGCCTTGTCTAAGGTGGCACTTTTCCAAAGAAATGAAATACAAAGTCACTGAGACTTAGTGAGCAAGGTTCTGGGTCTGAGCTCCTCTGAGGCCGCAGCTGGTGTGACTTCCCCTCCACAGGGGTGTTTGTGGGGCTGACTGAAGGCTGGCCATCTGGCCAGATGCCTCTCAGGGAGCGCCGAGCCCTTGTTTTCTGGGATTCTAGGATTTCAGCCCGCTACCTAATTTCAGAAAAGAATTACCCTCTGCTTTATTAAACTTGTTTGCACTTAGGCAAACTGGGCTGCTTATCCTCTGCAGGGTTTTTCTTTAAAGGAGGGGGGAGAGTGAGCATGTGCAGAAATCCATCACCTTGCTTTCCTGTTTCCAGGCAACCGTGCAGGATTACAACAAGTCACATGATGCCCCTGCTGCCAGGGAGAAGGGGAAAATGGAAAACGGTGCTATCTTGAGAAAGGGGCTGGGTATAAGCAGAGGACTCTGGGTTCTCCTCCAAAAATATTATCAACAAGTTGTCCAAAACCCGGAGGCTCCAGAGGGCTCCTGGCTTCCCAGCGCTTGGCCCAGCCTCCTGCCAGACGGGCCACGTACCACCAGATATGAAATGGGCGGGGGGGGGGGGGGGGCGGGCGGGAGGGAGATGTAAGATGGAGGGGGAGTCACTGACCCAAGGTTACGAAGCACCTGTTCTGGAAACCAGGCTCTCAGGGGGGTCATTAGTGAGAAGGTCTAACCCAAACGAGGCCTTGCTCCTGAATCCCCAGCCCCATGGCCGCAGCCCCAGGATAATGAGGGGGCAGAGCTTGTGGTGATTGGGGCTGGCTGGGGGGCAGTGAAGGGTCAGTGGGGACAGCTGGGAAGGGAGGAAAACCACCCATGAAGAACAAGTTTCCACTTCCTTTTGTAAAGCCTCCTCTTTCTGATCATGATTTATTTTGATTTTGGATGTTTTGATTTTTGATCTCCCCTCCCTTAATGTGTGTGTACGCACGCGCGCACACACACACACATACACACACACACACACACACACACACACACACACGCTGCTGCTGTTTATATTATAGACACTTCTATGGCCCTTCATCCCCTTCAGTGTATACTTTTTTCCCTGTAATAACATCCTCTGTGGCCTGAAGACTCGCTGGAACCACAGGGACAGCTCTGCTTCTGGCTCTCCCGGGGTGGCTGGAGGGGGTAGGTGTGCCCTTGCCATAGGTCCCACATATCAGTCTTCCGGAAGGCCAGGCTACTAGATCCAGTGAGCTGAAGTGGACTGGCTTCCAGTTTCCTCACACCCAGCAGTGCCCCAAGGCAAAGATGAGTCATCTGGCCGGCACTCTGACTGGTCTTCCCGGTGCACCCTGAGGTGGTTGTATTTCCTAGCCTGACTGCTGGGGTTTTGCCAGCCTGGCTGCCTGGGGAGGTGAGCCCAGAGGGGCAGACCCCGGTGGACACACTTAGAGGCAGGTGCTGGCATCCAGGGGCTGAACAAGAACTCTAGTCCCTTGTCACAGCCCCATGGGTGGGGGTGCGGAGGGGGGTGTTTGGGGTTGGGGGCGGGCACAGCAGCTTGCCCCTTTCCAGCGGAGCATGGGTGGTGTTGTCCTATCCTTCTTGCATGTGTCAAAGTCCTGAAGGCCTAATGACAGGCCCGAGGAGCCTCTGCATTGAACAGCGTTGGTCACCCTTTAAGTTCAACAAGAAAGTAAATAAAGAAAAAGTGAGTGGAGTTGGAGAGCCAAAGCCTCCCACAGCTCCAGTGAGGCCGGGCTCTTCCTTTCATTTCTTGAACAGATTGGGTTACACCTTTGTTGTTTAAGAGCAGGAAAAGTTAATTATTAGCTTGTCATATGAAGGGTCATTCTGTTACGATAGATGAGTGAATGAATAATGTTCTAGGTTTGTGACATATTTTCTCATTACATGCAGTGAGAAGAGAAGGTTTGCCTCATAAACATTGGGGGAATGTGGGCAGGAATTCAAAGGTGACCGTGGGGTGAGGAGTTTTTAATACATTAGAACTGCGGGTGGAAGGGAAAAAGACATTCCATGTCTGTTTAATATGTAACATATGGGTTGATGGGGGATGCGCGCAAGAAAGTGTTGGGTGCGCAGTTGTTACAGAAGGATGGTGATGTGTGCAGCAAGGCGGGCTTAGATGGCCAGGCTGGGAAGCTGGGGTTAAATGTTCAGGGAATTGAGGCATGCTTCCGAACAAGGTGTCAGAGCCCATCTTCAGCACTCAGGCCTGTGCTGGCTGATTCACACCCCCATTCACACAGCCACGAACACACGCACCGCGGTTCTAACTCACACACAGAAACACACACACGCACACACACGAGCACAGCATGCACACGCCTTCTAAACGCAGGCCCGCGTTCGTCCTGTGGCACTTGGCCGGTCGTTCGCCGGTCTAGAAATTCCTTTACAAGATATTCCAAGCCCACATTCCCAGGAAAACTTGAATAGAAATGCAAAAGTGTTTGATGATAGAAAAAAAATCTGCTTGCTTGCAGTTCTTGTGTTGGCCAGAATGCTACAATAAACTGTTGCTTTCCACAGCTGGGGAGGGCGAGGGCAGGCAAGAGGGACGGGACGGGGCGGGGGGGGAGGGGGGAGGGGGGAGGGCGGGGAAGAGCCAGAGCTGAGGCCAGAAAACTTGAAAGGCAAAATCAGAACTCAGGCTGAGAGCGCCCCTGGGGCGGCGGGGCCTGGCAGGGGGCGGAGGAGGGCGGAGAGTTACTGCGGGCGCGGATCAGGCTGCAGGGGCGGGCCCGGCCCGGCCCGGGCGGGCGCCGGGCGCTGCCCCTTTAAGGCGGGCGGCGCGGGCCGGCCGAGCGCTGCTGTGATTGGCGCGGCGGGATCACTGGCTCCCCAAGCCGGGCCCAGGGGAGTCGGCTGGAGCCCGCTGCGCTTTGATAAGGTCCTGGCAACTCAGTAACAGCCTGAAAGCTCGGAAATAAAAATAGCCCCTCATGGCAATGGATTTCGTGGCTGCCCGGCGTCCGAGGCGCCCGTCTCCCCGGCCCAAAGCCCTGCTGTAAAAGGTAGGGGTGGAGGCGCGGCCCCAGCAAAGCTACTTCAAAGAAAGCCCTCCTGGGACAGGGGGCGAGGTCGCGCCGAGCCTCCTTGCGGGCGTCGGGGACGGGAGGGGTCCGGCCGGACGGAGACCGGGTCGGGAGGGGCGGTGCGGGCCGGACGGCCCCCAGGAGGGGTGGCGGGGGCAAGGAGGGCGGCCCGGCGCACGGCCGGCGCGTACCTCCCTTTCAGGACCGTGCGCTCGGCTCGCGCCTTTGAAGTGCACTGTTAAATCCACAGCGCAGTTTTTGTTGGAAGCGCCCGGAGGACATTTGGTGCGCGGAGTGACTGCTGGAAACAGGACCTGTGTTGAAAGCCGGGCCGGGCGGGGGCCGGAGGGGCCGGGGGCGGCCGCGGCGGGGGCGGAGGCCCGCTCGGGTCTTTTGCATAAAAGGGGCGGCGGGGTACGCCGCTTCCCCTCCCTCGCCGGTGGATCTCGTTCTAATCCCGGATTGTTTCCCGGCACCCCCCTCCCTGCCGCGTGACTCCCCATGTTCCCCGACGCCAGGACCGGCCCGGGGGGGCCCGGGGCTGCTGCGAGCCGATCCGGGGGCCGGGGCCGGGGCCCTGCCGGGGGCGCTTGCGAGGTCTTGCCGCGGAGCGCGCGCGGGGATCTATGGTGAGTGCGGAGGCCGGGGCGGCGGGCGGCCCGCGCGCTTTGATGTGCCGGGCGGCCCTTTGAAGTTGGCAGGCCGGCTATTTCGGGGCGCTCTCCGGGCGGGCGCGGAGGAGAGCTTCGGGCTCGGCGCCCAGCGCTCCTGGGGGTGAGCCCCCTTCCCTGAGGGGTGGTGGGGGCCTCAGGGGAGAGACTTCTGCAAGTGGCGGCTGCGGTGGGGCGGAGAGGGTGCAGATGCCCCCCGGGGAGCGCATCGTTGTGGTGGTTATGGGATGTGAGTGGGGTTGTGAGTGTGCAGAGCTTTGGAAGGTGGGATGAAAGGGTGGCGGCGCCCCCCCCAGTTGCCCTCCCCTCCGCCCCCTCCCCCCTGTGCCCCCCCCTGCGCCCCTCCTCTTCTCCCGCCTCTCTTCCCCCTCCCCTCCCAGCCACTGGTCCGAGCTTTGGGGCCCAGAGCGCTGGCCGAGGCTCAGTCTGCGAGCTGGAGCGGCCCGAGCCCGGGCGCCCGCGTCCCCCGCGCCTCTCCTCCCGCCCGGGCCCTGCGCCCTGGCCGCCCCGGCCCCTTTGCGGAGAGACACGGTCTCCGCGCGTCGCCATTTCTGGACCAGGCTTTGCTTTCCGTGCTTTTTCTAAAGCGAGCAGCGGCGCCGGGGACCGACCCGCGCCGGGATCGGGGTTTTGCGAGCGCCTCCCGGGGCTTCGGCCCCGCGCTCCACGGCTCTGGACGCGTTCTATTGGATTTGGACCGGGGGACGGGCCGGGGGGTCGGCGGAGATGAGAGCCCGGCCTCGGGCCACCTTCGTCTTCCAGGTAACGGGGGCCGCTCCACCTCCCCTCCGCCGGGGTAACGCAGCGCTACCGGCAGCCCCGCCACTGCCGGCCCAGTTGCCCGGCCCAGCTGCCTGAGGCCCCAGGCGGAGACCGCACGCACCCACCCTGGGACAGGAGAACTGGCCCGCGTTGAGGGTCGCGCTCCATCCCCCCGCCCGCCCCTGCCCCCCTGAGTTTGATCCTTTCTGAGCTGGGGAAAGCGGCTTATTGGTTAGATAAGACTTTTTTTTTTTTTTTTGGAAAAATGAGACAGCTTTATCGAGGTCAGTAGAGTTTGGGATTCTTGGCGTAGACTGTGGTAGCGTGAGACGGTTTCTGATCCGGTTTTGTAGGGTTCACGGCTCCGGGAGGTGGATCGGGAGACGAGGGAGACGGGTTGGTGGGTCCCCAGGCTTCTCTTCTTTCTCGCAAAGTTTGAAGATCAAAGTCTTGTCTGAGTGAGTTGATTTCTGGTTTGGGGGAGCGGGGAAGACAGAAGTGTAGACTGAGTCTTATTCTAGGAGGGAGGCGGGGGCGCAGGGACATTTACAGCCGGGGGAGGGAGGCGGCTTCCAGCTGGGAGTCCGGGAGCCCATTCCGCCCCTTGCTGGGCGGGCTTCTTTCTCGGTCGAAGATCTGAATTTTTAAGGAGTGGGAAGGGGGAGCGCAGAGGGAAGGGGTGGGTGGGGGGAATGGGAACCAGATGCCGGGGAAGGGCACGTTTGGAGCTCGAGTTATCTGTGCGGAGAGCCGAGTGGGGAATTTACCGAAATTGGTTTCACCTGCACACAGCCCTGCGGCTCGGCTCGGAGTGCGTGTGTTTGGAGTTGATGCTGGGAGCGGGAGCGGGAGCGGGAGCGGGAGCGGGAGGAGGAGGAGGGAGTGGAGCGGGGAGGCGCGGGCCGGCTGCCCTGAGCGCTGGGGCCAGTGGGTTTTTTTGGAAGGTTACGTCTCACACCTCGCATGCCCCTTCTTCGCCCCCACCACCCACCCTCCCGCCTCCCATTTTACCTTCCCCGCCCCTTCCTCATCAACCTCCCCAGCCCCCGCCCCCCTCCAAGTGTGCCGGGAGCTCAGATTTCGCCTTTGAAAAAGCGTCTGATACCTTAGATGAGCACCTCGCTGATAGCTGGGTTGCTTGATTTGAATTTGAGGAGTTGAAAAGCCTGTTTACTTTCTTGCTTTGATGTTGGGTAGATCTGGTTTTGATTAGATCAATACCCCTTTCTCTCCCTACCTCCCCCCTTCCTTTTCTTTCCAGAAAGGAGGCTCAGATGAGCCCCTGCTGACTCGAAAGAGAAAGAGAGACCACGCTGATCGCTGAGAGGAACTGGAAGAAGAAAAAAATTCCCAAACTCAGTGAGAAGAACTGGCTCACCATGAGCAGTGCTGTGCTGGTTACTCGGCTGCCAGACCCTAGCAGCAGCTTCAGAGAGGATGCTCCCCGGCCCCCGGTTCCGGGGGAAGAAGGGGAAACCCCACCCTGCCAGCCGGCGGCGGGGAAGGGCCAGGCCACCAAACCCATGCCTGTCTCCTCCAACACCCGGCGGAACGAGGACGGGTTGGGGGAACCGGAGGGGCGGGCATCTCCGGATTCCCCTCTGACCAGGTGGACCAAGTCACTACACTCCTTGTTGGGCGATCAAGATGGTGCTTATCTCTTCCGGACTTTCCTGGAGAGGGAGAAATGCGTGGATACTTTAGACTTCTGGTTTGCCTGCAGTGGGTTCAGGCAGATGAACCTGAAGGATACCAAAACTTTGCGCGTAGCCAAAGCGATCTACAAAAGGTACATCGAGAACAACAGCATCGTCTCCAAGCAACTGAAACCCGCCACCAAGACTTACATAAGAGATGGCATCAAGAAGCAACAGATTGATTCCATCATGTTTGACCAGGCGCAGACCGAGATCCAGTTGGTGATGGAGGAAAATGCCTACCAGATGTTTTTGACTTCTGATATATACCTCGAATATGTGAGGAGTGGGGGAGAAAACACAGCTTATATGAGCAACGGGGGACTGGGGAGCCTCAAGGTCGTGTGTGGCTATCTCCCCACCTTGAATGAAGAAGAGGAGTGGACTTGTGCTGACTTCAAGTGCAAACTTTCACCCACTGTGGTTGGCTTGTCCAGCAAAACCCTGAGGGCTACAGCTAACGTGAGGTCCACGGAAACTGTCGAAAATGGATACAGGTAAGACTGGCAGGGGGTGGAGGGGGCTGGTGGTGGATGGTATGGGTTTTGCAGATGTTTTGAATTATGTAGGGTGGACGGTTGGATGGATGTGCTGCAGAGGCTGACAAAGGTCCGTTGAGAGCCAGGATCACTGGCCATGAATGCTTTGATCTTGCTTTTTGTTGTTGTGGGTGGGGCGGGGGGGCGGAGGGGAGGGAGGGCCGATGCACACATACCTAAGTGCCTGCAGTCTGCCAGTGCTAATTCAAACACTGGTGAGCAGTATTCATTAATGCGGGTTACTTAGTTTCCTGTGCCAGTCTTAGAAAGGGGGTTTGGGGGCGGGGAGAGAAAGAGAGAAACAGCAGCTTTTGATGCCGCTGAGTCACCAAATACAGTAAGCACCGGTTTTGGAAGGGGTCATTCACCACCAATCAGTAGAGAGTGGAATTAATGTGGCTAGGGAGGCAGCTGGGTTGTGGTAGAGACACAGGAAGTAATGTGTGTACCTATTGGATGTGGGGTAAGTGGGATCTTTTGAACTTCTATGTGAAGATAAGAGCCAGCAATTGGGTCTGTTTGTAGAATTAGGTCTTTACCCAGCAAGAAACTGTCCTTACTAGGGAAGGCCCTGTGGCTGTCCCAAACGAAAAGCCCTTCACTTTGGAGTCTGCTGGTGTGTGAATGTAGGTTTTCAATGCATGCACCCGGAGGCACACCTAAGCTGATTATGTTGTTGCTCAGTGTTGATGGAGCAGAGAGGTCTTGGCCAGCAAAGACTGGGGCCCTGGAGAACTTTGCCTTTTTGAGGCTTCAAAGACAAACAGTCCTTTACAGAATGGCCAAGTCTTGAGATTCTTGACCTTCCAAGGCAACTTCAGACCTCCTGTGAGCATGAGTTTTTCTGCTTCTCTCCCTCTCTCTCCTGAATATTCAAAAAGAGAACGAGCTTTTTAATTTGAGGTTGTTGCTTATGGCTTGCAAGGGAAGGGGGGTGGGTACTTGATTGCTATCTGAAAGCTTGCCTTGCTAGCCATGGTGTATTTCTCCATGTGTTCAAGGCTCGGTGGAGATTGCCCTGTCTCTTTAGGGGAGGGCCTCCAGTCCACCAGCAGCAACAGCAGAAGGGGCAGAGCAGCTAGGTCTGAACCTAGGAGCCCTGATTTAAGGGGCGGCCAAGGCAGTTGACTTTGCAGGGAGGGATTGGCATGTTCTCCAACCACCAGGGGGCGCTCTTATATCCTTGGGAGACATTCACAGACATCTGGTCTCCACCTAAGTGGAACCGATGGGCTTTTGCAAAGAAGCATAGGATCACCTGAAGTTGTCTCAGCATCAGTAAGCTTATGATTTCAGGTGGTTTTGAAGGAAGATACTGGTTCTGGCCTCTGGGCTGGGCAGTCCCTGGGCACCTGCTGCTACCGCCCCATTTAATTAAGTGAACACTGAGAGTGAAACCTCTTCTGGTCTCCTTGCTCTCCAGTTTGGCAGTGGTAGCTGAGACTCCTTAAGGCCTGTGGTGAGGCGGCTGCTCCCCCTGGGGCCTCTAACAGTGGGGCTTCTGTGTCAGGACCCCGAGTGTCACCTTTGTAAATAGCACTGTGTGTGGTTTTGGATGTCATCAGTAAGAAAGCACTGGGAGGCAGGACCCTGCCGTGACCCCTCCCCTTCGTGGGTGGGCAATAGACCCAGCCTTGGGGTGCCCCTCCTCCTTCCACAGGCCTTCACTGGGATAGTACCAGGATCAAACTTCTGGGAGATGACTCTTGTGAAACTTTTGGATCCTTTGTGTTTCCAGGGTTTTCCAGGGCTCTGAACCGTGGGCATCACCACCACAGAGGTGACACCTTTTCCTTGGCCTCTGGACTTCCCATATTATGCTTGTGTGTACTTTTTCCCACGGTTGGGTTGAAATGAAATATTGTACCAGGACTTCATGAAGCCCAGATATCTTAGGTGGGCGTTGTCAAAGAGAATTTAAGCCATATCCAAATTTTGTGTTAACATGCAAGATAATTCACGTGTACAGTGGTGTATTTGGAGGTGTCCCAAATTACTTAAAGGACTGGGTCCTGGCTCTGTCTACCACTCACTACGTGGGTGTAAGCCTTTCTGAATCCCATGTGCCATCCATAAAATGAGTGGCCACCATCATTTTTGTTTATGTCATAGGTTGCTAGTAGGATGTTTTGAACAGGTGTCTGTATAAAGTGTTATAATTAGTGTAATTTAATAATGTTAACTACTGGGAATGTGCAAAGGGCAATCAGGTTAAGATACCACTCTCCAAGAGTGACTCCTGGGTTCTAGCCCATAGTCATTGTAACGTGTTAGAGTGTTCCCCTGGCGTGCCTCAGCTTTCTCTACTCGTTGAACTGAAGTCTGTCTTTGCAGCTGGTTCTTGGGGTGTAGGGATTCTAGCTAATTCTTTAAGTCTCCCCCCTAATTCACTCACTCACTCATCAACAAGGTACCTGACCTCTGGGACGGGCTTTTATTGAGTGAGTAAAATGAATGGAACATAAATAAATGAGCCCTGCTGAGGCTTTCCTGTCATCAGCTGGTGAGGCCTAGTCCTGGCAGCTGGATGCCCAGAGCACTGGCTGGTCTTCCAGGCCCTGTGTTTACCCTGGGCACTCAAAGGAGCCTCGTTTTTAATGACTTGTTTGTGTCCTTACTGATTTGGTGTCAGGTTTAATATAAATAGTTGGAACGGAAGAGCAGGAATTATCCTCAGAGGGAAGGACTCTGGTTTGCCAGTGGTTGAGTGGGAGGCCTGGGCTTTTGATGGTCTCTATAAATAACCTAGAGCAAGAGGGACCTGTTGGTAGAAGCATGTGTGAAAAGGCCGGCACATAAACACACACAGAGTGGCGAGGTGTGTGTGAAGGGGGCTGTGGGATTAGGAGCTGGGCCCAGCATTTATTTTAGGAAAGAGAAGACAGTGTGGGGCGCACAGAGCCGCCCCCACATCCTTCCCTCTCTCCTTCCCTCTCTGCACTGGCCCATGTGTGTCCCTGCCCAAGGCGGGTCTCATCTGTCTCTCATTGGACCCTCTGCTCTGGCCTCACTTAAAATAAGCCGGGCCCAGCAGATGGCCCTCTGCTGGCTCCAAGTGCCTCCTGTTCTCTGAAAGAACTCGCTGATGAGGCCCGTTTTTGTGCGAAGCCATTGGAATCAAGCTTGGCTTCAATTATCAAAGAAAATGATGCCATGGGAAAGATATGCGGGAAGCAGTGGGCCACAAGGAGGGGTGGATGCTCTGGGAGGGCAGCTTGCTAAGACACCCCGGTAAACGTGGCCTGTGTTCTCAGGGCCCAAGTGCCCCATTCTCTCGAGTGCCCGGCCCCCACCGAATGCCCCCTGATCTTGCCTTAGACAATGCTTGCGGAAGACAGTATTGCCTTTTGGACAGTGACTTTGGGAGTAAATTGTCACAGGGCTTCTGGAAGCCCTAAACACACGGACTGAGAAGCAAATAATGTTTTTAAAAGTTGCATTGTTTTGAGGGGGCGCCCAGAAGGAGGCCCCGCAGGTCAGTTCTGCTGTGTTCTCTGGAGGGGTTTGCCCTGGTGCTTGGGGAGGGGCATGGACCTGCAGCATCTCATCCAGATAAGGGATAAGAATAGGCAAAGCAGCACACATTGCCCCAGCGAATAAGATCCCAGGATCCTCTGCTACCTGACAGCCGAAAGCCCTTTGCACATGGAAGTTGCAAAGTTGGTCCAGCGCAAAATATGTAGCATAGGCCTCCACTCTCCCTAGGAATTTAAAATCCTGCCAGCAACGGGGAGCACAACAGTCCTGAAGAAATAATCAAAGCATCTGGGTACAATTACTGTAGCATGGTTGAGTTTCTTTCCGTTTTGTGTGTGTGTGTGTTAAAGTAATTACAAGAAAACAGCTTTAATCCATTTTTTAAAATTATGTGGTGATTTTTGACAAAGTTTGGGGTTCTTAAAAATTGAGTTTGTCTCCCCCCACAACCCTGCCTCCTTCCTTTCGGCCTTATCTTGTTATGATTGTAGGAAAGTCCAAACAGTTGATTGCAGTCAACTGAGCTAAGAGCAGTGTATTCTGTGTTTAATGACTGGTCACACAGTAGCCCTCTATTTTGGAGGCAAAGGGAGACGCGTTTATTTTGGGATTCATGTGTTCAAGGAGGGCAAAGCTGGGAGCACACGTGGGATTTGAGTTAGGTGCCTTTTTTGTTTGGGGCGGGAGGAGGAGGAATGCCTGTTGAGTCATTTTCTCCCTGTACAAGTTGAATTATAACCCTTACATTTGGGACATTGTTGATACGTTAACACCACAAAGATAGCAACACTGAAGTGGTGGAAGGGGTGTTTGGATGCTATTTAAGGCTGTTTTGATCTTGTACTTTGCCTTTGGACTAAAAAAAAAAAACTTAGCAGCCCATCTGATGGCCCCAGGTATTTTTAAGGAGGTTTATCAAGGTTTTGTGCTTCTGCTCCATGTCACAAGCTTACGTTCAGCTTTGGGGGGACAGACCCACGTGAGGAAGTCAGATTGGTCCTGTCCCTCATGGAGCTTCCAGTCTAGTTGCTCAGCACATGCATTCAGTGTGAAACACACCAATGCTGTGTAATTAATATAAGTCGTGATAAATACCACAGAGGGAAAAAGAGCGCTCTGTTTATGTTGGCTCTTGGTTTTTGGAGCATTAAACTGACCCCCATTCCCCCCCCCCAAAAAAAAAAAAAGTACAGTGCCTTTCAGAGGATGTGAGCGCTTGATGCCTCTGGCTGTGTTAGAACTGTCTTGTCTTAGGTGGACACCCACCTCCCTGGGGGCTGTCACTTGCCTGTGTCACCCCGCTGGGTGGGAGCTAAGCTGGCACCAGCTCTCCACCTCTTGGTTTCTGTTTCCCATCAAGGGCTTCCGAAGCTTACTCATGACCGTGTTCCTGAAGACAGGAAAGGACCCTGGAGACGTTACCTTGTCCATCACGCTTTGAGCAGTAGCCCCATCCAAGCACCCCAGAGAGTGGGGAACTCTGGGCTACTTTAAAGACTCGGGCAATTCCATAACCTGCCCCCATCCACTTCATGGATCCACTTGGACCCTAACAACGTAAAGCGCGTTCCTCTTTCTGGCTTAGGAAGCCTCGTAAGCCCATTTCCTCTTGTTTTGCCTTTGACGCCAAACAGGACCATTCTCTTCTTCTTTAGTTCCCCTTGTCAACTAGGAGACTGTTTTCACTGAATCACACCTCCTTCCTTCTCTTCTCCAGAGGAACCAATTGCCTCCCCCCCCCCCACCCTACCCCCCCTCAACTGCTCCTCTCTCTAGCCCGGGGGCCTGGGAATCCCAGATTAAGGACATGCGGACCAGCTCTAAGGCATGGAAGATCTTACCATCCTCATTTAATTGTCATAAAAAATCCTGGGAGGTAGTAAGATTTCTCACCCTTCACAGATATGAGAACAAGGCCAGAGCACCCAAGGTATTTGATAGGTTCAATTGCAGTGTTCCCCCGTAGCACTTTCCAGTTGATTCTGCATCTACATAACATTTCTAAGATCTGCCTTTATGTTCCCATCTGGTTCAGTAGAATGAATCAAGGTGCCTACCAGCCAAGCTTCTCAAGGAGTCCAGCTGTGGGTTCCACATGGCCCAGTCCTCAGCCTGATGGCCTCCCAGAAGGCTTTGGGGTCCCCCCTGGGTTTCCATTATTTCTTGGATGTTTGTGAGGATGAAAGATGATTGGGCAGCAGATGCTCAATAAACATCAATGAGAAGAACAAAGGCCCCACCCATACTAAGTACTCAACCAATGGTAGCTCTTGGTTTTTATCAACATTTATAAACTGAGGGGATTGGTTTAGATAATTTCTAAGGTTCATTCTGACTCTGAAATGTTATGACTCTGAATGTGACTTACCTTGTTAGTGCTGTCACTCCTACTATAAGAGTGCAAGCCCCTTAGAGGCAGGGACCATCCTTCTCCTCCTCCTCCTCTTCTATCCCATTCGGTCTGTCCAGCACCTGCCCCGTTTCAGTTCTCATACCAAATTGTGGCAGCAACTCCCTGTCCGCCCCCACGCCTCCTTCCAGTCCAACCTGGTGCACCCTCTCTCAATCACCCATGCTGCTGGGAAAACCTCAAGCCCTCTCCTCTCCCTGCCCGCTTCCTGACCCAATTAGCTCCACCCTCTTCCTCCCTAGTCTGGGCAGGAATGAATATACTATCTAATAAAAGAGGAATATGCAAATTAACCACCACTCTGTTACACCCACAAGCCACACCCACCAGCCAGTCAGGAGCGAGTATGCAAATTAACCCTACCAAGATGGCTGTGGCCACAGAGATAGCAGGAGGGAGGCCTTGGTTTCCCCGGTGATGGAGGAAGCCAAGCTTTCTGCACAGGGCTCCACTTAAGGCTACAAAGTTTCAATTATAGAAGATAAATTAATCCCAACAGAAATGGTGGCAGCCATGGAGCTGGAGAGAGCAGGAGACTAGGATTGCCCCCAGCGATGGAGGAAGCCAAGTTTCCGCAGCCCTGGCCACTTGGTCCTCTGCTTAAGGCTACAAAGTTTCAATTATAGAAGATACATAAATCCCAACAGAAATGGCTGTCCCCATGCCCCCTGCCCCCCAGTGAGCAGAAGGCTTGGCTCTGCTCAAGGCTACAAAGTTTCAATTGTAGAAGATAAATAAATCCCAGATACCAGGGCCTCCTCTTGGGTCACGGGGGGGGGGGGGGGGGGCATGGCTGGCCTGCAAACCACAGGCCCCTTGCCCACCCCATGCCCCAAGGGAACCCCCACCCTGATCCGGGACACCCTTCAGGGCAAACCAGCTGGCCCCCACCCATGCACCAGGCCTCTATCCTATCTAATAAAAGAGTAATATGCAGACTGACCATCACTCCAACACACAAGATGGCTGCCCCATGTGGTCAAAGATCCTGCCCCCATGTGGACACAAGATGGCCACCACAAGATGGCTAGCAGGAAAGGGCAGTTGGGAGGGACCAGGCCTGCAAGGGAGGGCAGTTGTGGGCGATCAAGCCTGCAGAGGAGGGCAGTTAGGGGTGACCAGGCCAGCAAAGGAGGGAAGTTGGGGGCAAACAGGCTGGCAGGGGAGCAGTTAGACATCAATCAGGCTTGCAGGGGAGTGGCTAGGGGGTGATCAGGCTGGCAGGCAGAAGTGGTTAGGGGCAATCAGGAAGGCAGGCAGGTGAGCAGTTGGGAGCCAGCCGTCCTGGATTGTGAAAAGGATGTCCAACTGCCCGTTTAGGCCCGATCCCAGTCGGGCAGTTGGACATTTCTCAAGGGTTCCCAGATTGGAGAGGGTGCAGGCTGGGCTGAGGGACACCCCCCGCCCCCATGCACGAATTTTGTGCACCAGACCTCTAATTAATATATATATATATATTTCAGAGGGGGAATGGAGAGGGAGAGGGAGAGAGAGAGAGAGAAACATCAATGATGAGAGAGAATCATCGATTGGCTGCCTTCTCCAGGCCCCCTACTGGGGATCAAGCCCAAAACCTGGGCATGTGCCCTGATTGAGAATCAAACCATGACCTCCTGGTTCATAGGTTACGCTCAACCACTGAGCCACGCCAGCTGGGCTGGGGAGGACTTTTTAACTACTTTTTCCTTCCTGCATCCTAGTGGCATCTCCTCAAATTCCTGTTCACCCCCAGGGTTCACCTTGTTTCCATTACCATCCAGCTAGAAACATCCCTGTTAGCTCTACCAGGATTACCTCTACCAAGTCACCCTACTGCCTCTTATTCTGGAGCTTTCTTAAACGTTGAGGCTAGTCTTTGTATGAGGAAGCAAATGAGAGCGCCAAATAAATCAATCCCATACCCACTTGTACCAGCTCTTGGTCCAGGCCAGGCTGCTGTACTTGTGGCACACAGGGCTCAGCTCCTTCCCCCCAGGTGGCCCTGAGGGTTAAATAAGATGATGAGTATAAAGGTGTGCTCCTCTTCATGGACCTGTAATTACACTGTCTACCTCCCTCGTGGTGCCCACTCTCTCCCCACATATGGTGACACCCCTTACCAGGCCATGGGTACCAGGCGACCGGAGACGGGGGCTGGGTACACCCACAGTCCAGTGTGGTGCCAAACACATGGTAGGTGAATGGGAGCTCAGTGCACATGAGCATAAGACCGCTTTGACCTTTCATGGGTCCCTTGCACCTGCCAGCCCGAGGCCATCTTTGTAAGACCAGTCGCAGTGGCCTGATGGGGTCGGTTCTTTTCTCTGAGTCCTCTGTTCCCTGCCAGTTGTTTCTTTGTCGTTGGCATAGACTGGGTGGGCCCCGTGGAGTATGCCCGTCTTTGTAAATGAGGCCGCCTGCAACTTCAGGCTTCACAGGCCCTTCCTGCAGCCCCAAGACCACCGTGGTCCCCTGCCTCCGTCTCCCCACCCCCCTCCCATGTGTAAGTCCCTCGCCCAAGAGGAATGTGGCCCAGCAGGAGGTAGGCACGCTGGCTGTTCTGGGAAGAGATCAAGAGGACAAAATGGGGCGGCAGAGGCCACTGAGACAAAACGGGGAGACACCAGAGGAGGGGCCTGGATCCTCCTTTGAAACATCATTTTAAACCCACCGACCTTAGCCAGCCTGGGAGAATGAAAACCTGGGGTAGAGGGGGGGGGGGCACACAGAGGCCCAGCTGTGGAAGGGGTGCAAGTCCTAAACATTGTCTTGAACTTTTCTGTGCCATCTGTCCAGCTCACTGGCCCCGCAGTTGACATGCGAAGGCCATGCCAGGCCTCTTAAGTGGTTGCGTCTCAGAACTACGCTAACAGCTACTGAGGAAGCTGAAGATACCTTAGGACCCTGACATTGTATTCCCCTGGTGCTGGCTTGGATAGGGGAACAGGGAGGAGGAAGGCACCCTATCTCCACTCACTCACTCCACTCTCTTATTCCACAGCCTCCCCTCCAAGACCAGAGTCCTGTTCCTTCCCATATGGCTGCCTCTGGGGTCCTCCGTCCCCAGGCAGACTTTCCTCTGGGGGCAGAGGAACCCAGCCTGCTTTCTCCCCAGGGCCAAGCAGTGTCTTACAAGCCCCTGCTTCCTGCCCAGAGAGCAGCTGGCCCTGGGCAGCAGGTCGCCAATTGAATGGATTGCGGGATTGTGCGCTCGACCTGGGGCCACCTGGGTCTCTGCTGAGCATCCGTGACGCACCGCTGTCGTCCTTTCCCTGCAGGTCCTTCAAGAGGAGCGATCCTGTTAACCCGTACCACGTAGGTCCCGGCTACGTCTTTGCGCCAGCCACCAGCGCCAACGACAGTGAGATATCCAGCGACGCGCTGACTGACGACTCCATGTCCATGACGGACAGTAGCGTGTAAGTGTTCTGGTGTCCCCGTCATGTACGTGGTTGGCATGTGATTCACAGGGCCAGCTGGCCAGAGTCCTCAGCCCTCCTCACCGGGCTTTGCAGATCCCATCTGTGGACATGTGTGTGGTGGTTGAGGAGGGTGACCTGGTAGATGGGGTGGTGGTAAGCGCAGAGCCTTGAAGGGAAGGTGGTGTGGTACCTTAACAGAAGAAAACTAAGGTAACCCGGGAGGTGAAGATGAAGATCTGTACATTTCTTGAGCGTCACAACACATCTTTTGGCTGTCAGTTTGCTGCCTTCCCTGTGGGCAGAAGTGCTGGGTTGGCCTTGACAGCCAGGTTCTGTAGAACCAACAGGTGGGGGAGAGGGTGGCATCAAAAGGGTTTGTGTTTAGTTCATTGTTTTTGAAGGAAAAGGCATGGAAGGTACGAGTCAAAAAGTGTTGGTTTCCCTCATGAATGTGCTCACATGGGCATCGTTCAACCGAATAAGCCTTGGCGGAACGCCTGCTCTGTGTTGGGTGGGGGTTCTACCCCAAGTTTGGGTTCCCTCCAAAGTCGAGTCTCATCGTGGCTCTTTTGCAGATGGATAGCTCTGATTTCTGAAAGCCATCCAAGTCATCAGGGTGGTCTGCTGAGGTCAGCAGGGCAGCAGGCGGGGTCATGCTTTGAGCTTTAGGTCATTTGTGGTCATGCAATGGTGATCTCTGAATGGCGAGCAGCATACATTCTATGTGAATTGCATTGTGTGTGTGTGTGTGGTGGGCTGGGTATCCCCATTCCTGCCATCCCTTGGGATCCTGATGCAGGAGACTGGAGGGAGAGCCTGGCCTTGGGCAAAACTTCCTCAAGAGCTTTTCACCCAACACCCAGTTGGGAACTGCCATTCTAGAAATGTTCTTTGAAGGCTTTCCCGCAAATGTTTGTGAGTAGGACTTTCTCCCACTGAGGGAATAGTTTTAAAAGGCAAACCCATAGAGCTGTGTGAGTTCTGGCGTACTTAGAGTTTGTTCCTTTTACCTTCCTAAAAGCTGGGCTGCCTATTCTTCCAGTTTGTTGGCGATTCTATGGTTTTTATTGGCCAATGTCCTGTTGCTTGGTCTCTGGCATGGAACTAGTTAGAAGGAAAGTTGATGAGGCTGGTTTGGGACTCGACTATGGATTGAAATCCTGGTGGCTTTTGTTGTGTCACCTCAGATTCCCCTGGTGGTAGGGAGAAATCCTTAAGGTGAAGCATTCCACTTTCATAAGAGAAGAGCAGTTTTGCCTTGAGAAGCAATAAGTAAGGGTGCACATCTTTCCTCCAACGTGGAGGAATCAGGAGTTGCACAGAAGTCAGTCAGACTGGACTCCTTAAATGTCCATGTTGAAGAAACATTATCCTTTGATGGACATAGTTCTTAATACATTTTTACTCTGTCGTTATGGAATAGTATTAGGTAGGCATAATTTATTTCCTGATCCAAATAATTAATATCAAGATTTGTTTTCGTTCTACGTTGTATTATCTCATAGATTATAAGGTTATATCAGGCTCTCTGCCCCTACACATGGTATTGTGCCCCCCTCCCATGTTCTTTTCTTTTTTTATGTACATTTTTATTGACTTCAGAGAGGAAGGGAGAGGGAGGGATCCAAACATCAATGAGAATCATTGATTGGCTGCCTCCTGCATGCCCCCGACTGGGGATCAAGCCTGCAACCCGGGCAATCTGCCCTGACTGGGAATCGAACCATGACCTTAGATCATAGGTCGATGCTCAGCCACTGAGCCACACTGATCGGGACCCCCTCCCATTTTCAAAACTAGTTTTTCTTTTTCTCGTCACCCTGCCTGCTGTAGTTTTTGTTTGCTTGCTGCTGCTGTGCGCTTGCTCCTGGTAGCATTACCCCTTCAGCTTTTGTTTTGTGGGTTGCGTGGGAGTGGTAGCATTATGTGTGAAATAGGTTAAGTCGGATTTGAATGAGGGCATTGAGTGACTCTCCAGAAGTCAAAGGTAGTTTATGGAAGGCTGCTGTTTAGTTTTCTCAGAGACTGTTTTGGCCTGCTTCCTGGTCCTTGCCTGCATTTCATTTCCACCCCATCCCTGTGTTATTCTGGCTTCATGATGAGATAACTTGAGCGTGGTCCCCATACGTGGTTGAGCCTCACAAGACCCAATTGGGAAGGTAGGCAGTCCTGTGATTGACAGGTGGAAGTGAGGCCCATGCTTTCATAGCTTCTCATGGCAGAACCGGACTCAGCTCCAGGCCAGACGCCGTCCCCTGCCCTTTGCCTCTTCCCCTGTCCCCGAGCACCCACATTGCCAACGTGAGATGTGTTTTTAGGACCAGTGGATGAAACCTTTGTGTTTCTTTTATTTTTATTTATTAGCGATCAGCCACACTGCTTCTTTTTTAATGGGTTGGGGAGGGGTAGGAGGGAGCAAGTTCTAACTTCTCCCCTGCATCCTCTCCCATTACCCCTCTTCTTTCATCCCCTTCCCAAAAGAAAACCTTCCTCACTTTTACAGAGGTGACTTTAAAGCTCTCTGTCCACCCCCCGTCCCCCTTTAGCTAAAGAATTTGTGGGCCTGGATCCGGGAGAGAGATCAGACAGGTGGTCTTTGCGAGCCAGCTGTTCTGGGCAGGAGGGTAGAGTGGCCAGTGAGGTCCACTTTATACAGAGGCAGAGCCCTCACTTAGTGCTTTCTCTCTGGGGCACAGTACATTCCCTTGGGCCCCCACTGGCAGAACCTCGGGGATCCCGCCCAGGGTGAAGCTGCGTGAGCTTGGGGGTGAGTAAACTAGGATGCCAACCTCAAGAGCAGGTGCCTGGGAGGGTCAGAGACCCGGGGGCCCACTGAGCTTCTTCCCAACCAAGTGGACGGGAACCAGATAGGGCCGTGACAGCTGGACCCACTGGGGCCTTCTTATGCCAGCTGGGAGCAGGGCATCCTGTCTCGGGAATGGTTTGTCCCGGGCCTCCGCCTGGTGCTGCCCAGAGTGGGGGACAAAGGGGTCTCCAGAGCCGCCCATCAGATGGGATGAGTGTTTGGGCTTAGAGGCTTCTGTGGGTGTCAAGCTGCCAGGCACTGGGGGTCCCCGGGGCCCTCCCCGCGCTCCTGCCCAGCGGACTTGGAGTGCCCTGAGTGTGTGTGATTTGCCCAGTGTCGGGCGGGTCACCCAGGATTCCCAGGGCTGGGATTAGACCCCTCCTCAGAGCTCTGCCAATTGTGGGCCTGGTGCAGATGAGAGTGCCGAGCGAGGAATAAAGTGTGTGGGGGATGAAAAGCCGAACTGAATCGCTTTCAGCCCATTGTTCATCCGGGGAAGCTTAGAGGGGATAAGAGGGTAGCAGGCCCTTTGAAATTTCCTTGAACAAGTGAATAGGAGCGCCCCATAAAGCATGAAAAGGCCCTGGCTGTTTCTCCTGGTCACAATGGCCAGCTCGGGCTGGGAGGGGGGCGGCCAGGGGTAGGGAGGGGGCCGGCTGCCCTGCTGGGAGCTAAGGGAGGGGGTGCAACTGAGGAGGGGTCGAGGGGGTCACGGGCGGCCTTCAATAGACTCCAGAAGGTTGGAGTTCATTAGACACAAGCCCGGGGAAGCAATCGTCTCATTTGCGATAGAACCAATGAAGTCCCGGGGCCTTTGCAGGGGGCCTGGGTAGAAGGTGGGCAGGGCCAGCCTGCACTTGCTTGTTCCACGGGCAGCGGGGCCTGGAAGTCCAGCGCAGGCAGGGGCTTTAAAGAAATCATGGCTGGCTTCCGTTTTCCCGCCAAGTAAAACGCCCTGTTAAAGATGGCTGGGACTGGGGTCCTAAGAGGCCTCTGAGAAGGTTGTTTTATGAGCCTATTACTCTGAAACCCACATTCTTGGAAGAAATGGCTTTAAAATTTTTTTTTCTTTTTTTTTTTTTTTCTGAAAGTTAGCTGCCAGATTCCCAGCCAAGTCCTAAGCCGTCTTTGGAGTATGGGAGACAGGGGTGGGGGGGGCATTCCTGGGCCTCAGGCCCAGGAGGAGGAAGCCAGAGGCCGGAAAACTCAGAAGCAGCAGGTCCCTGCCCCCAGGTGTGCCCTGTGTTAGGTGGCAGGCATCGAGTCTGCCACGTGGAGCAGCTTGACCTGAAGGCCGCATCGGCCCTGGGTGTCCCCAAATCCGTGCACGTCGCTTCCCTGCGTCCCACACAGGGCGGTGCGGGCTATTTTATTTATTTATTTTTATTTCCCTGTATCTTATTTATGGGTTTACTTTGGACACCAGTGAAAGCCTCCGTGTGAACTTCAAATATTACCTTATCTTAAAAACCGGGCTTTTGATGTTGGCTGTGATCAGAGGCCCTCTGAGAGGCTGCCAAATGGAACTGAGCGTGGACACCTACGCGCAGAGCCTGCTCTTTCAAAGTCCCCGGAAAATGACATTCAGGTTAGGCCGGGCACCACCGTGGAGTCAAAAGGCTAAGCTAATTGGCTTGGCTTAAATGGCAGCTAAATGGAGTCCACACTTCAAACCTGGTGCTCCCAGAAACAGCTGGGCCCGGCAGCGGCTCGTTAGCTCACATGTTCGTAATGAAAGGAGGCCGTGCAGGGCCCGGCGTGCTTATGGGGCTTCAGCTCACAGTTCTGAGCAGCCAGGAAGCTGATCATAGACTTTAGAGCCTGAACAAAAAGGAGAGAGGCCCCCTTCTGGAATGAGGGGCTGTTTTGGAAGAAGATGCACTGGCTCCATCAGCTGCCCTGGGGGGATGGGGGAGCTGGTGGTGGGGGTGCTGCTGCTGGTGGTGGTAGTGGTGGAATGGGGGTGCTGATGGTTTTGTGTGTTTGTGTGTGTGTGTGTGCGCGCGCACACGCGTGCACGCGTGTTGGTTGGTTGAGGCATTGCTTAAAAACCATCATTTGAGCATTTGTTCCTCTGGCCTTCAAATGGGCCAGTGAACTGCTTCCTCTGACCCCTGTGCTTATGTTCCCCAATTCTCTTGTTTCTACCTCATATGGGAAAAGACAAACGTCAAAAAGCCCGACCACTGATTTCCGTCTGGGAGGAAAGGAGAAAAGACTACTAGAGGACAGAGTCTTGGGGGGGATGGGCGGGTCACAGTGAAGTCATGGGGTGCTTGACTCCTGGCCCCCAAGATTGTCAGGAAGAGGCTTAAAGCAGAGACATCCACCCTCTTAAGTCCCAGAAGGGTTGCTGGTCAAGAGAAGGGCGAGGACCGTGCCTTGCAGCCCTGAGGCAGCAGCAGATGGTTAGACCAGCATAAACCCCAACCTGTGGGCCCTCCACTGCCTCCCCCCGCTTACCCCCACAGGGGTTTAGGTTAGAGACCAGGAGATTCACCTGGCATGTCTCCCCCCCCCCCCCCCCCAGTCAGTGAGTATCAACTGGTGGGAGAGGACTTTCCAGAATGTTCACCAGGTCTCCCATTGGTCCCTTCAGCATGTTAGGTGACTCCATGGGGCTTGGGAAATGCACCCCCATGTTCAGTCAGGAGCTTTGCTTCCCCAACCGAGGAAGTGTAGGTGGTTGAGACACCTGTGCTGAGCCCGCAGCAGCTTGGGTTCTGATCCCTAGACTGCCCGCTGCTGACTGTGACGCTGGTCATGCAGATGTGGTGGACTTGGGTTTTGTGAGAACGGAGTTGGGTTCTATGTTAGGAATGTCTGACCCCCAGTAGGAACTCGGTGTGTGGGGGCCAGCAGCCTTGGGCTGGAACCCATCACCTGGTTTACTACTCACTGGGGTATGCTCTGGAGAGCCCGGGGTTCTCTCCGATTCCAAGGTGAAAACGTTGAGTTTCAGTACATAAGCTCCAGGTGGGCCACTAAGCTTCCGGACTTGGAACCTTTATCCTCCCTGGCCTCCAGGGCCCGTCGAGTCCCAGGCCTCATGAGCAGGAGACTGTCTGGGCGACCTGTCCTGCACTGGCAAGTGGCTACCGCTTCCCCCGGTGCTTGCTGCCTCTGCCCTTGGCCTTGCTCTGGGACAGGACTCAGTGTGTTTAAGGCCTTGCTTTAGGTCCCGATCTCCTCCTTCTGCCCTGCACCCTCAGTACGATGATCCTTTATGTGCTTCTCAGCCAAGGTTTGGCTAACAGATCGCTGATCTGCTGTGACCCGTATCACCCCTGCTGTGGCCCTGTCCAGCCTCGGTCAGCAGACTTCCGGAAAACGCAGCCACTGGAATTCTAGGGCCTCGCAGATAAGGGGCCAGAGGTCAGCCGCTGGCTCGCTCCTTCGGACTTTTAGGCGCTGCTGGTTTCACCCACTGCTGCCGAATCAACCTCCCTCCCGTGAACAAAACACCAGAGAAAGGGAACAGCCAGACCCCTCATTTCCATATTGACAGCCTCCCAGGATAATTCAGGAGGGAGCTGTTGGAGCATGAGGCTTTCGCCTCCGGGAGGGGCAGTGATGGGAAAATTGTACCCCCCTGACCATTCGGCTGCTCTCAAGAATAAAATTATTTTCTAAAAAGTCACAGCCACTTCAGGTGGTGTTTCTGGTGAAGACTAGCTGGAGCACCCAGTACAGGCGCGTCTTACCTCTTCTACTTGGAGTTTTTCAAATACAGTGAGGAGGCACGTAGGGGCCTATGCTGCTTTCAGTTGGGTCTTTGCCAGGACTTCGTCGACGATACACTTACCCTTGAACCACGTGGCACGCCCCACAGCCAGTGCGCACTGAGTGGTGGAGGGACAGGACTGAAATTGCAGCACCCTCCCCGCCACCCACCGTGGTCCTCTCTCCCCATTCCCTGCCGTGTGTTTCATCATGGTAATTACCGCCTCTGACATCCTACAGGTTGTTCTTTTTTTTATTTTTGCTTATTGCCTGGGCACCCGTTAGGATAAAGCTTCATAGGCCGTCCTCTGCATTTTCCCCTGCTCATTTGCTCGGTGCCTAGAACAAGGTTTGGCACTTGGTAGGTACTCAAATACTGGAATGAACTGCACAGAATGCCACAGAGTAGGGGCTTTGCCTCTATGCCCACTTTGGTCATGTCTCTGAGACTTTGTTGGTTGGGATGGGAGCTGAGGGAAGGAAAAAGCCCGAAGTTACCCTGCTGGCGATTTGTACAAGGAAGAAATTTGGAAACGCCTAGGAGGTTGAGGTTGGAGAGTTAGGCACAGCTTTGCTAACGCCTGGCATGGCCCTCTGTGGTCTGGCCCCTCTGCCTGCTGTATTTTGCCCTGGTACACGCCATAAGGCACACCTGGTTTCCTGATTCAGGGTATTGTGTTGTGGTGGCAACAGATTGTTGGGAGGACCGAAAGGGTCTTGGGATCTCCTGCTTCAGGCACCTGTAAAATGGGGTGTCTTCACTCTGGCTGGGCTGGCTGGAGTGTAACCCAGTCCTGAGAGAACAGCCTGAGAGATGAGCTTCCCACCCTCTTTCCAAGTCGGGATCCTGAATCCGAGAGGAAGCCATTTCCAGAGATGGTTGATGGGCAGGAGGTTTGGCAATGTGATGGTGGATTGACTTTACCGCAGGGACAGCGGGGGACAGGGGGCACTCGGGGAGGTGTGTGGCTCCGTCCTTGGTGGGATCTGAGCATCCTGATGCTGAAAGCATCTCGTGAGCCTGCGGGTTGTGTCTTTTCCCTTCCCTTAGAGATGGAATCCCTCCTTACCGTGTGGGGAGTAAGAAACAGCTCCAGAGAGAAATGCATCGCAGCGTGAAGGCCAATGGCCAAGTGTCTCTACCTCATTTCCCGGTGAGTATAGCCTAGAGGGAGAGGTGACTCTTCCAGCCACGGAGAAAAGGGATGGGAGGAGGAGGGGCATAGAGACAGTGGGAGGGGCCATGCTGGGCCTGCTGGGAACAGGGTGGGAGGGAAGACCAGGCAAGGAGTGCTGGTTCCTTGGGTTGTGATGCTGAGCGGAGGGGAGCTTGACATGACCTTCCTGAACCCTTCCATCTTCTCCGTTCATAAAAGAAAATTCTCTGTGAGAAAGAAACCAGAGCCGTTCCTCTGGGAAACCAGGATGTGATAGCAGATCATCCACCCTTCTCCTTGGTCCCACTGGAATGGGAGCGTCCTGAGGGCAGGGAGTTTTGTCTCTGCTGTTAGCCTCCCTGTTTACAGAAAGGAACAGTGCCTGGCACATGATAGGAGCTTGTTGATTGATTGATTGATGGAATGAGGAAGAGGAGGCTCCTGGAATCTGCTTCCTGTGGGAGGAAAATTTCATCCCTGGGACATTCTTGTGTGGACTGCATGGCTCAGTGGTTTCCATCATCCATGTATCTACTGACTTGGCCATTTCTCCTGCTGACCTGAGGCCCTGGAGGGCAGCGATAGATAGCATCGTGTCTGTTTCCAACCCCAGCACGCGGCTCAGTTCCTGCCGTAGGCTCTGCACCTAACGCGTGCTGAATGAGTAAAGTGCCGGCAGCGAGGGTCACAAGAGCCACTTCTTCCTGCGGTTGCGATGAGAGGCCAGCATGGCATGAAGGATCCCTCTGCGCCCTCCCTTCTCTTTCCGTGTCCTGGAGGGCAGCCAGTACGTGCCCCCTGTACATTTCAGGAGCTGTGCTTCTGGCAGTGCTGAGATGCATGTTGCAAGGGTGCTCCCCCTGGGGGCGGGGGGCGGAGCAGTATCTGTGTTTACGAATCCTTCCCGAGGATCCAATTGGTCCTTAGGTTATGTTGCGTTTGGAAAATTAACACTTGGAATTGCTACTCCTGAATTGCATCGGTGCACGGATTGCAGCCGGGGCAGCTCTCTCTGGAACCTTGCCCAGTCCGGGGCAGACGGAGCCTTGTCCTAAAATTAGCACATTAAGATTGCTTTCTGGGGACCTCCAGCATCTCCCTCCTCAATAGCACTACCCCCCAAACACCACAGTATTGATGATATAAGAATGTTTTGACGGGGCAGGGGCGGGTATATGTGTATTAATGAAGAGAACTTCTCTAACACGCAGGCTTGTACGTTAGAGGATTTTGTCCTGGGGTGTGCAGACCCAAGTTCTCCAGGAGGCGGCCCCTTCGCGGGGGAGGGGAGCTGCAGGGAGCCTGCCTGTGTGAGAAGGACCATCTCCTACAGAGGGGGCAGGCTTTCTGTCCCCTCAGCAGGGTCTGCAGCTAAAGGGTCACCAGGCGAGGCCCACCCATCTGCCGGGGGATGCTGGCCTGCCACACTGGCTTCCTGCTGCCCCCGCTGCACCCCAAAGGAAAGGGCAAAGCAAGAGGGTAAATGAGGAAGGAGGCTGGACTACAGGGAGGAGTGTGGGTGAGATGACAGGAGGAGGGAAAGCCAGGCGGCCGTGGGGGTTCTCTCTGTTTGCTGCTTTTGGCAGGCGATCTCGGTGCCTTTTTATATTCCGCACTTGGTTTGGAGATGTTCCCTTTCCCTTGATAGAGCAGCTTCAGGCAGCCAAGCTCAGCAGTGTTCTGTTACTAGCCCGCAGCAGCTTTCTTCATTTTCTGCACAAAGAGCGGGGAGGGGGCGGGGAAGCAGGCAGATCTAGGACGGTGTTGAGACAACACCGCCTCAAAGGTGCGCAGTGTGCGGCCAGGAAATAAATTACCGCTTCTTCTGATCCGGCCACGTGACTCCCTTTCTTCCCTCCCTCTGCCTCCCCCCCACCTCCCTTCCCATCTTATTTTTTTTAATTTCCAACTCCCTTTCTGTTTAGACTCTACTTTTTATTCCTGGAGTTGGTCTCTCTCCCCTCCCCACCTCAGAGGCTGCCTCTTTTTTTTGATGTTTGACAACAGTCTTTGAAGATTTTCGACTTCAGAGTAGCTACTGATGGGCTGGTTGTACTACAGAGAGAACAAGCGGGGCCTCTCGGAGTGCGACCAACTGCTCCTGCCCAAGGCAAATGCTGGTGGGGACCATGGCGCTCCATGAGGCCACGGCACCAGCACATAAAGCTCCCCGGCAGCCCGGCCGCGCTCTGCCTGGACCTGGAGCCACCGAGCACACCGCCAGCCCGGGCAGCTCCGGCACAGCCACCACGGGCACCGCGCGCCCAGCCGGCTCAATGTGCCCGCCTCTCTCCCTGCACCCTGTAGAGAACCCACCGCCTGCCCAAGGAGATGACCCCCGTGGACCCCGCTGCCTTCGCGGCCGAGCTGATCTCCAGGCTGGAGAAGCTGCAGCTGGAGCTGGCGAGTCGGCACAGCCTGGAGGAGCGGCTGCAGCAGATGCGTGAGGTAGTGCTGGCCCGGCCCCGCCCCGCCCGATCCCCCTGCGTGCCAGGGCCCCCCCTGCTCACAGCTCCCTTCTGCTGCCTTCCCTTCCAGGATGAAGAGAAGGAGGGTTCCGAGCTTGTGCTGGGCTTGCGGGATGGAGCGCCCTCCCAGCATCCCCTCTCCCTCCTGCCCTCCGGCAGCTACGAAGAGGACCCGCAGACGATTCTGGACGACCACCTGTCCAGGGTCCTCAAGACCCCGGGCTGCCAGTCCCCCGGCGTGGGCCGCTCCAGTCCCCGCTCTCGCTCCCCTGACCACCACCATCACCAGCCGCTGTACCACCCCCTGCTGCCCCCCGGGGGCAAGCTGCCTCCCGCCACCACCTCACCAGCCAGCTGCCCCCTCCTCGGGGCCAAGGGCTTCGTGACCAAGCAGACCACGAAGCACGTCCACCACCACTACATCCATCACCACGCCGTCCCCAAGACCAAGGAGGAGATGGAGGCGGAGGCCGCACAGAGGGTGCGCTGCTTCTGTCCCGGGGGCCCTGAATATTACTGCTACCCCAAGTGCAAAAGCCACCCCAAGGCTCTGGAGCCCGGGCCTGCTGAGCACTTTGGGTAAGTGTTCGGGAGTGGGCTGTCCCACTGGGGCTTCTCCCAACCACAGCCCTGGGCAGTTGTGGGGTGAGGTCAGAGGTCATGGGCATTTTGCTTCCAGGAAGGGGGGCACAAGGTAGGGAGGCAGGGGGAACAGGTGCATCTCCCCTCTGTCCCCCCCCCACCCCCACCGTCCCATCTGTCCCGTGGGGGAGTCCCAGAGAGGTAAGGGGTGTGGTTCTTGGTTCCCCGCAGTGGCAGCCGAGGCAGCACCCTGCCCAGGCGCAGTGGCAGTGCCGTCGAGCCCGGCCCGGCCCTGGCCACCAGGGAAGGAGCCGGGCTGCAGCTGCCCAGGGAGGACGGAGACAGGGCGCAGGATGTCTGGCAGTGGATGCTGGAGACCGAGCGGCCGAGCAAGCCCAGGCCCCATAGGTAAACACGCCACCGCCGGCGCCGCCCCCAGGGCTCGGGCAGTTGCCGGAGGTGTTGTGGGGTTGGCTCTCTTTGCAGTCGGCCGGAAACAAATGTGACTGTTTGCTCCTGCCATCTTAATATTAAGCGTTGGCCTGAGCAGACCACAAAAATGCCCTGTTTTGGCACCGCCCCCTGTCTGTGTTATGGTAGTTATTTTTTCTTCTCTCTGAAGGCAGAATAGAGAAGTTGCTCTTGAAGTCACATTTTCCAGTTTTTCTAACCCAGTTTCTTTTTCCTTCTGCTTTCTCTCTCCCTCCTTGTTCAGTGCCCAAAGCACAAAAAAGGCCTCCCCCTTGGAGTCTGTCCGTGTGCCCCCCGCCGAGCGAAGCAGCCGGCACCACCTGTGGGGGGGCAGCGGCGGGCACTCCCGCGCCGCCACCCGCGCCCACCTGTTTACCCAGGACCCTGCGATGCCGCCCCTGACCCCTCCCAACACCCTGGCCCAGCTGGAGGAGGCCTGCCGCAGGCTGGCTGAGGTGTCCAAGCCCCCAAAGCAGCGGTGAGTGGGAGCGGCGTCCGAGGCGAAAGGCTGGCGTGAGGGGTGGAGGGCGTGGATGGAGAGGCCTGGCCTATGGCTAAGGGAAGGACCTTTTTCTGGCCGCATCACACTGTCCTCTCCAGCTTCTAGAAATCGTTGCCTTTCCTTCCCTTCGTCCTGGAGAGCTAGCCGGGATCTGTGAGGCAAGTCGTGCAGTCATTCCTTCAAACCCCATTCCTTACTAATGCCCGGGTCACATAAGCTGGTCCGAGGAGCCGATGAGAAGCCATGACTGAGCATATGGGGACTCGGGGGCCTGCAGCCCTCTGCCTGGCTCGCAGGGTCCGCCCCGGGTTCGCACAAGGGCTCAGGAGGGCCGTTCCCAAGGCCTCTTCCAGGCCTCCTGGAGCCACTGCGGACTAGGCCTCCGCTGGGTCTCGCATGGCTGGGAGTGAGGTCTGTGTCTGTTTACGAGGCCATGGACAGTCATTTTCTGTCTGCTCCCCATTGGCCCTGGGGATGCAGGCTTCCCTCTGACCCCTTTGCTCCGGCTGTGTCCTCAGGTGCTGCATGGCCAGCCAGCAGAGGGACAGGAACCACTTGGCCACTGGTCAGACAGGAGCCCCGCCCTTCTCCGCCCCAGGCCTGGCCGCAGAAGAGTGAGTGTCTGTGCCGAGACCACCCTATGGTTTACATTTCAGGGGTGTTCACAATGGGCATTTGGCGATTTTCGAAAACCTTTTTTAACATGTAACCACCCCGATGTTAACATGTTAGTAACAAGGAACAGTAAACACAGCTGTTGCCGTAGATTAGGATCCTGAAAAGTCTTCCTGGACTGAGCCACGCACTGTGACTTGCACACAAGTGTTCCTCCCTGGAGTGCCGGATGGCTCAGGGCCCTGGCACATGCGAATCAGAGGCTGAGGCCTGAAGCCTCGAGCGGATGGATCAGAGGGTCCCCAAACCCGGATGTGAACGTCGCCCCTGTAGCTCGCCAGTTAGCACGCGGGAAGCTTGTGTGTCACACGGAGCGGGAAGGTGGCTGGCCACGGTGGCAGAGATGGAGGGAGGGCGACCCTCGTGGTACTGGTTGAGGAAAACAGCATCTCCCCTCATGGCACTGCGATTCCTTTTGTAAATGTGCCCTTTCCCCACGTGGACGGAGAGGCCTGGCTTCGTGTGATGACAGGATGGCGCGTGTGAAAAGAAATCTGCTGGAGAGACCTGACCTGGGTCTAAATAATTCAAGTGGTTTTTTCTTAGCTTCTTCATCACGAGCAGTGAGCAGTGTTTGAAGTCCTGAGCAAGCCACCACCCTGGGCCCTTCTGTGTTAATTGGTTGACCTTAGTCTACCAGCTGTTCCGGCCCGAGCTTGTTTTTGTTTGTTTTTCGGCCACTCTACAAAAACTCCAGATGAATGGAGGGGGCGTCGAAATGACTGGGCCCACCCCACACACACTGGGGGCTCTAGCCGTGCCATCCCAGGAGGTGCGCGGAGTTTGTCTCCAGTGTGCCCTGAGCATGAGGGTCCTTGTAGCTCTGTGATGGGAGGCACCCCATTTGTGCTGACCTGAAAGAGACTGCTCTGTCCCCCTATTTGGTGAAAGGAAGAGAAACGGGAGCAATTTGTGCAACTGAGGGACTTGCCTGTGCCCTACACGGTGACCTGGGGTGAACTGCACTCACCAGAGGCTGCCTCTGATATGGGGACCCCTGTAGCCTCACTTTACCTCTGGAGACAGTGTTTGGAGAGCGTGTGTGTGTGTGTGTGTGTGTGTGCGCGCGCGCGCGCATATGTTTGCTAGCTGCCTTCAGATGCTGAGCTTGCTGTGTTGCATCTTATTTTCAGTCACAAAGAGCCAAAGAAACCAGCAGGGGTCCACACGCTCCAGGCCAGCGAGCTGGTCGTCACGTACTTTTTCTGTGGAGAAGAAATTCCATACAGGAGGATGCTGAAGGCTCAGAGCTTGACCCTGGGCCACTTTAAAGAGCAGCTCAGCAAAAAGGGAAATTATAGGTAAGAGTCCCGTGGCTTCTTTCTGCTCCAGAGTTTGTTTGCTCAGAACCAAGAGCCAGAGCCCTGGGAGGGGCCACGCGTGCTTAGGAAATAGGAGGCTGGGGAGGCCGTGGGAGTGGGCTGCCGCCTGCCGCTCCCACCCTTCTCGCTCCCTCGCTCCCTCACCACTCTCAGAAATAACGCAGCAGTGGGGAGGGCTTTTCTCACCAGGTGAGCAGGATGCTGAGGAGAATGGTGGCAGGAGGAGAGCTGGGCTGGGACCACTTTACGGGACTGCCTGAAAGGGAGAGAGGTGTGTGTGGGGGGGGGGGGGGGTGAGGAGGGGGAATAGAGACGGACACACAGCCGATTAGGGGACCAAAAGACTGCTGTCCTGGCTTGGGTGTCGGAGACGTCCACACACTGAAGGCCTGGGGAAGGGCAGGGACCATTGCCTGGAAGTGCAGGCGGTGTTCCTCTTACTCAGCTTTCCTGCCTGAAGAGCTGCCTTCCTCCGTCTTTCGAGTCACGTGAAGCAGGGTGCTGTTCTGTCATAACAAAGAGGGGGTCAGTGGTTGGCCATCCACCTATGAACCAGGAAGTCACAGTTTAGTTCCGGTCAGGACACATGCTCGGGTTATAGGCTCGATCCCCAGTGTGGGGCGTGCAGGAGGCAGCTGATCAATGATTCTCTCATTGATATTTCTCTCTTTCCCTTCTTCTCTAAAATCAATAATATTTTTTAAAAAACAGAGGGGGCAGGACCTGTGGGTAGACACTGGGCGGACGGGGGTCCTAGGAAGGGAACTTGCCCACGCTCTCGGCTTCCTTTCCCACTCTGCACAGTGGAGAGGCCCACCCAGGCCTTCCCGGGACCTCGATCGGATTAGAGCTGTGGGCCCATTTCTTGTTCCTTTTCCCCTTACCTGGCGACAGGCAGTGACTCCATCTGAACTCACCAAGTCCCACCTGCCCCTCCTCCCTGGCCTTCTCCCAGGGGACTATTCTGAAGGCCTGGGACGAGGGGCAGGCAAGTACTTACCACCTGCCAGGTGGGCACGGGCTCTTGGGCCCAGGCGATTCCACCTCCAGGGCCCCAGCACCCGTGGCTTCCTGAGTAGCCACCTCCACCCAGCCACTGGTTTGGGCAGGGGCCGAGGGATTGCTGTGTCAGTGGGAGGGGTGGGGTTCTGGTGGCTGAGGAGCAGGTTGTGGAGCTGGCTTCGGTCCTTCCCGAGGGCACACCTGGGCTGAGACGGTCTGAACCTATCCGAGGCGTGGGGAGGGGGCCTGGCCGCCGCCGCCCTTTTATCTGGATGGACACCGGGTGAAACTATTCCACGAGTGTGCCTCCAGCATCCGTTTTGATCTCGGCTTTGACTCGGCCGGACTTGGGGGAACTGCAGGTGACCTTCAGGGACAGGGGCCACGAAGCGCTGAGCAGAGCGGCTGCAGGGGAGGCTGGGCGCCCAGCCACTCTGGCCACATCTGGCTCTGATTTCTTTTTCTAAGGCGCACTTAATAATCCTGGCTTTGAAGCTGGGCCGGCCTCCCCTTTAATGCACAAAGACTTGCACAAACGGTCCACGCTCACATTCTTTACTGATTGGATCAGCCTGTGGCCAGGCCCCGCCCAGCTCCTTATCGCTCTGCTAGCTCTCCTGGCCAGAGCGGGCTCCCCCTCCTCCTGGGTCGTGGGGGCACAGGGTGCCATGCCTCACTCCCCCTGCCCCTCCAGCAGGGGTGATGCTCCAGCATTCAGTTCCCACCCCCACACCCCCCACAGGAAAAAGCCCGGGGAGCGGGGGACCTGGGCTGCGTTGAGTAATCTCACCGTGGCAGAGGTTCAAAAAGAGAACAGCCCCTCTCGACGTGCCAGACGCTATTGGTGCCAGATGTCAGAAGAAAGCAGAGTTTGCCACATAGAGCGTGTTGCCCTGGAAAAGCCCGCTGCTTGGGGGAGAGGAGGGCAGCGAGCATGTTTGAAGTCCTGGGGGTGGGGCCAAGGGAACCTCGCCTCTCTCCTTTCTGGAAGAGGGTGCAATTATGTGAAAGGTTGTGGCGTGTTTGCCATGAAAGCCAGCCTGGTGAACCCGAGGGGTTGGCACTGGGGCTGAGGGTGGCATCGGAATTGGAGCCTCTCCTTTGGAAAAGTAATCTTCCCACCACCCCGCCAGAGTGTCCTGTGCCCAGTGCCCCTCCCACTTGCTCGCCATTCCTCCCAGCCTCCTCCACGGGCAGCGTTTTCACCACTGGCCCCTTAGCACCGCGCTTCAGCTGGGCCAGGAACGCCGAAAACAAAGGGCCTTGACTAAACCCAGCTGTCTGACTTGACTTAGTCTTATCTCCCAGGAAAGTATTTGGCTTGCCTTCATTAAAGAAGAAAAAAAAAGAACATAGCACAAACCAAGGGGAATTAATTTTAAGAGAAAAGACAAGAACAAAATACAGCCATAACCCTGAGACACAATTGGATTTAGACAGGCCCCCGACCCCCCCACCCCAGGGGACTGGGTGTGTTTATTCCAATCGAGGGGTGCCCCTCGCTGGGGATGGGGAAGGAAGGGGCTTGGGAGGACGCCATTTCCGAAGGGGACTCTGAGAGGCCGCCCAGAGAGACTGCTCATTTGAGTCCATACAATTAAACAGCCTTAGAAGAAAAAAGGCTGGGGTGGGATAAAAGAAACTTTTAATCAATGGGCATAATAGAAGGGCCCTGCGTGTTTGACCCTGGAGGTTGGGGGGAGGGGGGGGCTGGCTGTCCCATGGCTGCACCAGAGACCAGCTGGTGGAGTTGGCAACTGGGTGCTGGAGGGGGAAAGATCAAGAGGAAGTCGGCCACGTCAGGATGGCTGGTCTGGGGTCTGTAAGGGACTCCTCTTGGCTGCAGTGGCAAATGAACTCTAGGCCTGCTTTGCCCTTCCCATCCCCCACAACCTCCCCCCCCCCCCCCCCCAAATAAAAAAGGAGAAAGAAACCCAGCACGGTGCACTTTCCACAGCGTGAGTGTTGGTGACAGCAGCATTTCCAGGTTGAGGGCCGCAGCCTCGGAGCTGTTTGCAGGGCAGTCCTGCCCAGGCTGCGGCTCTCAAGCTCGGTGTCCAGCTCTGCTCCCGAGTGACATGCCTGCCTGCCTGTGACCTTGGCTCCAGGAGCCACGGGTCCTCTCGGTCAGATAAGGGCCAAGGTCTACCTTCACCCCTGCTGCGGCCGAATCCTTGGGATACCTTAGCGTTGCCCTACATTTCTTTCAAAGCAGAAAATGCAATTTTACCAAGATGCTTTTTGGGTTTTTCCTTCCCAGGTATTACTTCAAAAAAGCCAGCGACGAGTTTGCGTGTGGCGCGGTCTTTGAGGAGATCTGGGATGACGAGACGGTACTCCCCATGTACGAAGGCCGGATCCTGGGCAAAGTGGAGCGGATCGACTGAGTCTGCGGGTCTGGCCGAGGCCAGCCGTGGGAGCCCCACCAGCGGTCTGGGGCGTGAGCCGCCGCCATGCAGCACAAAGAAGGAATTAAAACAAAACTAAACAATGAAGACAGAGTCTAGGGAAGAGTTGGCCCCTGGGCCTTCGGGGGGTGGGGGGAGAGTGGTTTTTCATTCTTCATGAGCTGGGTACTGAGATAAGAAAAGCCTGAACTATTTATTAAAACCATGACCACTCCTGGCTATTGAAGATGCTGACTGTGTCTGAGAGACTGCCATCCGTAATATATGACTTCCTAGGGACCTGAAATCCATAAACTAAGAGAAACTGTGTATAGCTCCCCTGAACAGGAATCCTTACTGATATTTATTGAACAAGTGATTATCCCTGGCCCCAGTTTATGGATATGCTGCTTACGCCACGGAAGGGGAGGCAGGAAGTTTTCGGGGTTCTACCTACACGTGGGAGCTGAGCTCGGGGTGCAGGCATGGTTTCTTCGTTAACAGAGGGATCGCGCTCCGCACTGCGTTTTCTCCAAGTGAAGATAGCATTTCTAGGGGTGCCCTGCCACTGACTGACACAGAAATCGGTGCGGTTTTTTTTTCCTGTGCTGCTGTATTTTATCTAAAAGGTCTTGAGGTTTGACTTAACATTGCAACATCACCGCCACTTGGGGGTCACCTTGTTGGATGTTCATTGCTGAGTACAGCTGTTTCTTTCTCTTTTATTGGGGTATAGGGGGGGTGGGAAAGGGCAAAGCAGGCCTCCTGGGGGCCCCCAAGTCGTCCCGTAACATCCCGTAGCTCCCCACCAAGGCCCAGCGCTCAGTGCCCGAGGCCCACGAGAACCTCGTGGTTCAATGTGCATCATTGGAATGAATCCTTCTAGCCCCCCTCACTCCCCCCCCCCCCCTTTTTTTTTTTTTTTTTTACTCTGGGCCACAGCCATTCTGGAAACCACCCCCTGCCCTGCAAAGGAGCGAAGAGCTGTGGGAAGACCTAGCAGCACCTTGTCCTCCAGACACCTTCGTTTCTCCTCCGGGTTTTTGTATTAAGTTAATCTGTACATTCTGTTTGCCCCGTTGCCTGTACTATATGTCTGTATATATCGTCCGGCGAAGGAGTATTAATCCACTATCTCTAGTGCTTGACTCTGAATCAGTACAGTACCTGTACCTGCACGGTGTCCCCAGCCGTGTGTCGCCCTATATTGAGGGCTCGAGCTTTCCCTTGTTTTTTGAAAGGGGTTTATGTATAAATATATTTTATGCCTTTTTATTACAAGTCTTGTACTTAATGACTTTTGCCATGGCATTTTGTTCTACTTATACTGTAAATTATGCATTATAAAGAGTTCATTTAAGGAAAATTACTTGGTACAATAATTATTGTAATTAAGAGATGTAGCCTTTATTAAAATTTTATATTTTTCAAAATGCTGGCCTCATCTTGGAATTCCCAGGGTGGGGGCGGGGCAGAGGCAGTGTGTGTGTGTGGCAGTGGTGTGTGTGTGTGTGTGGCAGTGGTGTGTGTGTGTGGCAGTGGTGTGTGTGTGTGTGTGTGTGTGTGTGTACCTGCTTCGTTTCCCACCTGGACTTCTCCTGGGCCGGCCCTGGGATCTGAAGAACATTCCTTCACCTAGGAGCCGCCTGAGGATGCTTGTGGATCAGACTGCAGACAGTTTGCCCAAACGCCTTCCACAATCTCGTCTGCCCCTTCCTCCCAGGCAGGTGTCCCAGTCAGGCCAGGTGAGTGCAAGTGAGGAGGGGCTGTCGGGTTTCAGTCCGTACTCAGGAAACGGTGTGTAGATCTGGAATGTCCCTTGGGGCCCCTGAACCTGAGCCCAGTGAGGGGCCGGGCTGGGAAGGTGGCAGGGGGGTTCCAGAAGGGGGAACAAGGGCTTTCTGCACCGTTCAGTGGACACTTCGATCCACGGGGCCATGGAGGTTGGTGGGCAGTTAGCTCCACAAAGACAAACACTCGGGGTGCCGGTCTGTGTTCCAGATCTGGGGGAGCACGTATGTTTAGAGTCCGAGGATGAACTGTTTTTAGAAATAAAGGCTGTGTGACGACAGTGGGATGGGGTCGGAAGCCAATGAGGTTGGCTTCCTGTCCCTGCCATGAACAAGCCTGAGGTTGGCAGGGTCGTCGTGCTGGTCCTGGCTGTGGGGAGGCGCTGACACCCACACACCCTCAGTGGCAGTGCCCTGGGCATCTGGCGCAGCTGCTGGGCGAGTAGGTGAGGGTATGTGGAAGCCTTGACCTTGGCCTCAAGGAGGCAGCTTGCACCCCTCCCCTTCTAGCTGGAACAGGGGCTCACAGCAGCGGTACCCAAACCCACTTCCAGAACTGGAAGGCTCCAATCCCAGGAAACATGCAACCTACTATGCGCGCTGGGGGTGGGGGTTCTGGCTTTTACTCGTCAGGCCTTTTGATTCATCCAATGAGGCTAAGGAGGTCGGGGCTCAGACAAGCCGGGCTCAAGTCCCAGTGCCACCGCCTCTGTAAGCATCATGTCTGTTTGTATCGTACCTCTTCTGAGAGGGCCTGTTGCTCTCCTCGCTCACGTTCACCGTCAGGTGCTCCGGGAAGTGGCTCTGACATTGTGGAATCACCTGTGCCTTCCCAAGGGGAGGGCCTCTGCGTTATTCGATTCTTAAAGGGATCTGGACGCAGAGGGAAAAGCTAAACCAGCTTTTTCCTTGTCCGTGGACCACAGGTGGTCCCCGAGGTACGAAAGGTTGGCAACCGCTGAGCTAAACATGGCTGGTGCTGTCGGCCCCTCTCTTCCCTGTCCCCAGCTCTTCCAGAACCCACCCTTCTCCAGTTCCTGGTCTCCCCTGGGAGCTGGTGAGACGCAGCCGCCCGCCCCAGACCCAGGAACAGGATCTGTGCGCTCGGGCTCTCCTGGTGGCACCTGGGCGCCTAGTCCTCGTGGGTGGTCCCCATTCTCAAGCCCAGCTGCAATGAGATTCAGCTTCCCGGGCCTCATCGAGGCGCCTCCGAGAGCTCGGGCCTGTTTTTCTGAGTAACTGTTGACCGGCGAATCAGGCCAAGCGCAGACTGGATCCGAGTCCACCTCAGGCTGTCTCGGGGGGCCAGTTTCCTCCTACAGTCGGCGGGGTGCTAAACGTGCCCCCTTCCGGGCTGCAGGGATGGCAAAGGGAGGTGAGGTGGCCTCGGCTCCGCAGGGTCTCAGGACACTTACAGCGCCCCTTACCTCTGGCCACCTTACCCCCTGCACCACCCTCACCCCCCGGCCACCTCACCCCCTGACCACCTCACCCCAGCCACCTCACCCCCTAACCACCCGCACCCCCTACACCACTTCACCCCCTGCATTATTCCCAGCCCCTCCTGTGGATTTCCCCCTCCCCCTCCTGCTCCTACACCTGGGCGCTGGCCCCCTGCCTCTCCAGCCCCTGGTACAGAACCAAGGAGGCTGTGGGCAAAGGGCTGACAGGCTGCTGGACCAGGAAACAGAGACTTTCAACTAGAGCTGAGCTTTGGCCCCAAAGCATCTGACATTTTTCTTCAAGTCTGTGACCTTTCGCAGGTGACCTTTCACAGACTTGAAGAAAATCCTTGGAAACTCCGTGGACTCTCGCCGAAGGGGACGTTGGTGTAGTGGGGCTCGAAATGTAAGGTTTGGGACAAAGGGTCCTGTTTTATTCCCTCCTCACCCAGAACCTGCCGGGCTATAATCAGGCCGTCAAAACGAAGGACATTGGCAATGAGCCCAAAGAAAAGGTTCCGGTCTGTTTGGATCATTCGGCCCGATTGGCTTTTCCTTGTTGTTGTTTAGTGGTTGGGTTTTTGTTTGTTTGTTTTATTTTTGTAAATAGTGTGGTTGTGCAGAAACTCCCCAAATTACATAGGTGGTTCAAAAAGTGATTCACAGCTTCCTTAACTATCATTATTTCACTTTAAACCAGATTTTCTAAAAATCTGATATGAGAGGGGGCCTCCACTGTGTTCTGTGACTTGTCCCAGGAAGTGTTAGCGTGCGCGCGCACACACACACACACACCACTGCCACACACACACACACACACCACAGCCACACACACACACACACCACTGCCATACACACACACACACACACACACCACTGCCACACACACACACACCACTGCCACACACACACACACACCACTGCCATACACACACACACACACACACACCACTGCCACACACACACACACCACTGCCACACACACACACACACCACTGCCACACACACACACACACACACACACACACACCACTGCCACACACACCACTGCCACACACACACACACACCACTGCCACACACATGCACACACACACACACACACCACTGCCACACACACACACACACCACTGCCACACACACACACACACCACTGCCACACACACACACACACACACCACTGCCACACACACACACACACCACTGCCACACACACACACACACACACATACACACCACACACACACACACCACTGCCACACACACACACACACACACACACCACTGCCATACACACACACACACACACACCACTGCCACACACACACACACACACACACCACTGCCACACACACACACACCACTGCCACACACACACACACACATACACACCACACACACACACCACTGCCACACACACACACACACCACTGCCACACACACACACACACACACACCACTGCCACACACACACACACCACTGCCACACACACACACACACACCACTGCCACACACACACACACCACTGCCACACACACACACACACACCACTGCCACACACACACACACACCACTGCCACACACACCACTGCCACACACACACACACACCACTGCCACACACATGCACACACCACTGCCACACACACACACACACACACACACCACTGCCACACACACACACACACCACTGCCACACACACACACACACACACATACACACCACACACACACACACCACTGCCACACACACACACACACACACACCACTGCCACACACACACACACACATACACACCACACACACACACCACTGCCACACACACACACACACACACACCACTGCCACACACACACACACCACTGCCACACACACACACACACCACTGCCACACACACACACACCACTGCCACACACACACACACACACCACTGCCACACACACACACACACCACTGCCACACACACACACACACACACACACCACTGCCACACACACACACACCACTGCCACACACACACACACACACACACACACACCACTGCCATACACACACCACTGCCACACACACACACACACACACACACACACACACCACTGCCACACACACACCACTGACACACACACACACACACATACACACCACACACACACACCACTGCCACACACACACACACCACTGCCACACACACACACACACACACACCACTGCCACACACACACACACCACTGCCACACACACACACACACCACTGCCACACACATGCACACACACACACACACACCACTGCCACACACACACCACTGCCACACACACACACACACATACACACCACACACACACACCACTGCCACACACACACACACCACTGCCACACACACACACACACACCACTGCCACACACACACACACCACTGCCACACACACACACACACACCACTGCCACACACACACACACACCACTGCCACACACACCACTGCCACACACACACACACACCACTGCCACACACATGCACACACACACACACACACCACTGCCACACACACACCACTGCCACACACACACACACACATACACACCACACACACACACCACTGCCACACACACACACACACACACACCACTGCCACACACACACACACCACTGCCACACACACACACACACCACTGCCACACACACACACACCACTGCCACACACACACACACACACCACTGCCACACACACACACACACCACTGCCACACACACACACACACACACACACCACTGCCACACACACACACACCACTGCCACACACACACACACACACACACACACACCACTGCCATACACACACCACTGCCACACACACACACACACACACACACACACCACTGCCACACACACACCACTGACACACACACACACACACATACACACCACACACACACACCACTGCCACACACACACACACCACTGCCACACACACACACACACCACTGCCACACACACACACACCACTGCCACACACACACACACACACACACACCACTGCCACACACACACCACTGCCACACACACACACCACTGCCACACACACACACACCACTGCCACACACACACACACCACTGCCACACACACACACACACACACCACTGCCACACACACACACACACACCACTGCCCCCCCCACACACACACCACTGCCACACACACACACACACACACACACACACAAAGGCATTTCGGTAAATGTTGGCTGTTACAGGAATTATCCCGGGGTATTTTCTAAACCTGTTAAACAGGTAGAATTTGCACTGAACTTTAGGTCTGGTAGTTTAAGTGGGGAGAGAGAGAGAGGAGGGCCGTGATTTACAAAGGATCTCACACAGGACAGCAGTCCCCTGAACAGTGGGGTCGTCCTCCACCATCTACAAGGCCCATTTCTGAAAACACAAATCCCTGTGCTCTGTCCACACAGACCTCTTAGTTCCCCAAATGCGCTGCTGTTCAGGGCCTTTGCATATGCTGCTCCCTCAGCGGGGCACCCCCCCCCCACCCTGCCAGCCCTTCTGAGGTGGTCTCCTTTTCAGCCCCAGGTCTTGACAAATGTCAGAGGCCTTGCCCGACCATCAGATCCACATGTGCCCTCACCTGATCCTCCCAGCACCACGGAGCTCCCTTCCTTCTTTCACGGCGCACCCTCACGCCAACTATGCGATCATTATTTCATCGTCCACGCACTCGTCCGTGGGGCAGGGAGTGAATATGCCTTCACTCACCACTGTGTATGCAGCACCCAGCACAGGGGCTGTCACCGAGTAGGTACTCAACATGTGCAGAACTGAAGAAAAGAAGAACAATTGTCTGTAGTAGCATTACCTAAGGTTAAGATGGCCACTCCTAACACTTCGCAGCAGTATCCTTGCAGGTTAAAGCACACAGCCCTGGCTGGTGTTGCTCAGTGGATAGAGCCTCGGTCTGCAGACTGAAGGGTCCCAGGTTGATTCCAGTCAAGGGCACATGCCTGGGTTGTGGGCTGAATCCCCAGTGGGGGTTGTGCAGGAGGCAGCCGATCAGTGATTCTTTCTCATCATTGATGTTTCTATCTCTCTCTCTCCCTCTCCCTTCCTCTCTGAAATTAATAAAAATATATTAAACCACACACACAAATGGCCATGTAGTATACACTATCTTGTAATCTTCATTTTTTACTCAATAGCAGGTCATTGGCATATTTCCATATCAATCGATATTTTTCTAGATTCTACTACATGACTTAAAGGTATGGCTGAACGCTCATCTATTTAGCTGGTGGACTTATGGTTGGCCATTTCCCTGGTTTCCGAAGTCTGCAATCCTAAGTCACATCGTAGTGAAATCTTTATAGCTAAACGCTCCCTCGGTCTTCATAGCGAGAGAGCCTTTAATTATTAGGATGAAGGTTTTTCAGGTGGAACTTCTGGATCACAGGTCCTCCTCGGAGCTGTGGCCACGTCCTGCCGACGGTCGGAGGCAGTGGCTTTCTGTCTCCGGGTCCCCAGTGCCTTGCACATGGTTGACTCCCAAGCCTTGTCTGTGCCCTCGTTGTACATCTCAGGCCTAGATATTCAGGGCTCGCCTACCGGAGCCATGCCTGCCGTTCTGGTACCATTGCCACTTGTAAGCTGGGTAGCCTGGAGCAATGAATTTCCCTCAACCTGGGCTGTGTCTTTGTAGGATGGGACAGTCATGGGCATCCTTCATGGTGCCCACGAGAGTGCCTGGGGTGTGCACAGTCTCGGGAGGGAGTCTGGCCCGGGGTAAGGGCCTCGTACATGTCAGCTGCTGTACGCGCCGCCGATCCCCACCATCTGGTCTGCATGCCTGACTGGGCTCGGACCTTCTCCCTCCTTGCTCTCACCTGTCATGCAAAGCCCAGCTCACCCCACGCTCCCCTTTCCTCTCCCCCAGGCTTCCCACTCAGGACCCTCTGGGCTCTCGTACGCTCATGGATGCTCACTGGCCCAATTTGTAAATGTTCCTGCCCTGAGGTGTAAGCCACCCTAAGAGCAAGGCCTATGGCTCAGACATCTATGCGTAAGAGCTTTGCAGAGACAGAGCCGAGGACAGAGCCAGGGGACATTCATCCCCATGGCCTGTGACCACACCACCCTCCTTGACCCAACATCGGACAGCGCTCCATCCTCCCAAACTTGACTTTGGCCCACACTGTGTGGTCGGGAGCCCCTGTGATGGACCCTTTTATGCTGTGTGTATCTGACATGGTACCTGGAGAGGACCAGGGGGTGACCCGATGGTCATGGAGCTGAGTGTTCACGTTCTCTCCTACCCTCTCCCACGATCTCAGCAAGAAGAAACTGGACATTAGCTACGTGTGGTGGTGTGATGAGGGTTGCCAGATTTAGCAAGTTAAAATACCGGATCCCTGGTTACATTTAAATATCATAAACAATAAACAATAAACATTTTTTTAGTGTAAGTATGTCCCAGGCACTAGTTGGGCCATACTTATACTAGAAACGTAACTGTGTATCTGAAATTCAAACTTAACTGGGCGCCTGGCGTGTAATCTGACAACTCCAGCCGTGGCGGAGGCTGTGAATTCCCCACTCGACCTTCCTTCCTCTTTGCTTCGGACGTGCTTTCTTGTGCTGCAGAGATGGGAGAGCTGAACACTCCCTTTCCCAGACTGCTTTGTGTCTAGATGCGAAATGGGTCCCACCACTGAGGTTTGCTCTCTGGGAGGCAGGGGCGCCTTCCTTCGGCTCTTGTCTGGGAACCAACCAAGTCATGGACACGGGGCTTCATGGCAGGCCACATGGGCATCTGTTCTCAGCACCCTGGGTGCCCAGGGGCGTGGAGCTGGGGCAGATGGCCAGACTCATGGGGGGTCCAGCCACTAACTAGCTCCTGGGCACGCAGTGGCTATGGCTGCTTCCTGATAACAGGGTCATGTCTGTGACCCCGGACCCATAAACACTCCCTGGGCAGGTGAGCTCTGTAGGGTTCTGAAAGTCATGACCAAAGGCTCAACCTATTCCATTTGTGAGCCCCTTCGATTTCTATCCACCTCGTAGCCTGTATGACTTCAAGTTGTTAAAATGCTGTATTAGCTCGGAGCTGCTGCCTCAAAGCACCACAAATGATATGTTACAACAGGAATGCGTTGTCTCGCAGCTCTGGCTGCAAATCCTAAATCGAGGAGGCTCAGGGCGTGCTCCCTCCAGAAACCTGTAGGGGCAGGAGGACAGTCCTTTCACACAGTCCCCCCTTCCCCTAATACTTGTCAGTGACCAAGCCCCAATTCCCCCTCTTCATAAGGACACCTTGCATTATCGGATTAGGTCCCCCTGTTATGATCCCGGCTTAACTTGACTATATCTACAAAGACCCTATTTCCAAATAAGGTCACTTTCTGAGGTTCTGGGTGTTAGGACTTTCCCATACCTTTTTGGAGGACATGGTCTCACCCATAACAAACACCTGGACTGGTGTCTGTCCCCTGGCTGATAAAATCGCGGCGCCTACCATTGTCTGTTCTCACACACACACACAAAGCACACATCTGCAAAGAGAAAAACTTCAAGCATCACCGAGAGAGAAACTTACTAGGATCCCGTAGAAGACTTGACTCCCCACGCCCACCAGAAGGACGGCCTCCCTGCCCGCCTCCCTCCACAGGTCGCAGCGGACCAAGCCAGCTTCCCTTGGACACACTCTATCCAGGCTGCCCACGCCTCTGCCCACCTGCTGATGAACGGGGCTCGGAGCCTCTCTCTCTGGGCCCAGGTAACAGTTGTCTCTTTGAACCTATCTTGGCTACGAGGGTATAAAACCCGGAAAATAGGTCACTGGGAGAAAGTATGGGATTTCTGTCTCCAGAGATTGCCTGACCGAGGGTATAAAGCCGACGACGGTCCCGTAGCTCTGAGACCTTCCGGCCCAGGTGAGCTGTCCGAACGCCTTCCTCTCTGAGATCCTGAGTTTGGCATGGGCCTGTGAGGGTGATTCTGCCATGTGTCCCCAAGGGGGAGGTTCTGCTGCCCGCCCCCGGGGGTCTTCCTGACGGGCAGGGGAGGGGTTCTGCTCTGGCAGGGACCTTCACTGGTAAACTGGACCTCAGCTCCCATGCCCCAGCGGGCAGTAGGTGCCCGGGTGTCAGCTTCCCCAAGGGTGATGTCTTCTGCGGTAATCAATTGTTCTAAATGCTTCGTGAATCATTGTCAAGCCCTTGGCAGACTGAAGACAGCAAGAAGCAATTAGTCTTCTGATCAGCATGGCTTGTCAACATAAAAAGTTTGGGCAGAAGCGGCCTCCAGATGACACCCACTTCTGGGCATGCCTGAGATGGCCACAGGCCTTTGTTGTTTATTCTTCCTGCCCAAAAGAAGCCCGGGGGGGAGGGGCGGGGGAGGGGCTCCGCCGGGGGAGGGTCACAGCTGCCATCCATCTGAGCCCTATTCCCTCAGCTTGGCCAGGCTCAGCGGGAAGCGGCCTCAGCTTCCAGCCGCCCCCGCCTGCAGCACAGAGACCCTCCCAGCCTCGTGAGAGGGCAGGGCTGCCTCAGCCACCTGCTTCCCGTCCGCCAGAGGCCCATTATCCAGCCCGAGGGCTGGCCGGGCCCAGTGAGGGACCAGCGATGGTGAGGAAATGAACTATGCGGAAGAGTGGATTATGATAGTAAAAGTTGCCTTGTAATGTGTTTGACGTGGGCGGCTTAGAGAGTTTTTTCCCTTTAATTATTTGCATTTTTTCCTGACCACAAAAGTAAGAGGCATCATAAAAATTTTGAAAAATACATGGAATTACACAAAAGACAAAAAACAAAGCAAAACCAAAACAAAAAAACAAAAAAATCCCCACCTCTCATCCCACTACCCAAAGGTACCAATTGGTACTATTTTGCTGAATTTCCCTTCAGTATAGAGCATGCTCTCTTGCTCAGTAAAGTGGTCTGAGCACCTCAGCATTTTTTAGCAGGAAGTCTGACCTACGGGAAGACATTCATTGTCTCGAGCAGACCTCGTGGCCATTCCTGCCAGCTGGCCTGGTCACTGTGCAGACTCGCCTTGAGGTCACCAGCACCTCCTTTCCAACAAGAGGCCTAGCACAGCCTCTGCTCCTCGAAGGCAGGAGCAGGCCAGGCCCAGGATCGGCTCCTGCCTCCCCAGGGATTGTGGAATATACTTCCCCACCGGAAAGAATGGCTGGGAAAGAGTGCCCTGCCCCGCCTCCGATCGCTGGGAGGTCCTCATCACACCCGCTTGGTTCGTCTGCCGCTTGCCTGTCCCGTTGACCCTCACCCGCCACCTTTGTACATCTGATGAGGTCATGTTTCCTGTCCTGGCTTATCTCCGCCCTTTTGCCCCCAGCACACAGTGTCTCCCGCCACTCCTTCCAGGAATCTCCATAAAGGACATCCCTGAGATTAGTTCCTGCAGTGGTCCCCTGGCCCCGCATCCATGCTTGTGTTCCCAGATTGTAGCACTTTGGTTTTCCTTTGGGGAACACCTCTCGACTACAAAACTGGCACATGATCTGGCCAATTGATATATTCCATTCCCCGTGGTTGGCACAGGGGCGAACATGTGACTTAAGTTGGTCCAAGGAGAGTCAGCCCTGGGACTCGTGCTAGGAATTTTGAGAATTCCCAGGGTCCCATGGGTTGATCAGGAGAATAGGGGCTGGTGATCCTAGGAGAGGGGATCACTTTGGCCAAGACAAGGAAGGAAAGAGGAGGTGACAGTGGAGGCTATAAAGTGGAGCAGGAGCCCTAGCCGGTTTGGCTCAGTGGATAGAGCATCAGCCTTCCGACTGAAGGGTCCCAGGTTCGATTTCTGGTCAAGGGTGCATGCCTGGGTTGCAGGCTTGATCTCCAGTAGGGGACATGCAGGAGACAGCCGGTCACTGATTCTCTCTCATCTTTGATATTTCTATCTCTCTATCCCTCTCCCTTCCTCTCTGAAATAAATAAAAAAATAAAAATAAAAAAAGTAGAGCAGCCCTAACCGGTTTAGCTCAGTGGATAGAGAGTCAGCCTGCAGACTGAAGGGTCCCAGGTTCAATTCCGGTCAAGGGCATGTACCTTGGTTGCGGGCACATCCCCAGTGGGGGGTGTGCAGGAGGCAGCTGATCGATGTTTCTCTCTCATCGATGTTTCTAGCTCTATCCTTCTCCCTTCCTCTCTGTGAAAAATCAATAAAATATATTTTTAAAAAAAGGTAGAGCAGGTGGTGAAGGTAACTTAGGCTCTTCCAGGTTGGGGGCGGTACTCCAGAGAGGGTGGGAGTTGACTGCCCTGGGAGAGGCTAACCCTGGGGAGACATGGGAGGGGGAGAATGAGAGACAGGCATCTCTAAGCTGTCCTGCCCCTCCTGCCCACTCCCCCTCCCTTTCTCTCCCTTCTCTCCTCTGCCCACGTCCTCCCCACCGTCCACCCCCTCACCTCACTCAGTGTCTTCCTACACTTTATCATCCCTCTTTCTTTCCTTCTTTCTTCTTCCTCCTACCCCTCTTCCTCTCTTTTCTCTCCCTGCCCCTCCCCATACCCCACCCTCTCTCTCTCCTCTTCTCTCCCAGCAAATTAGGGGCATAATCACGCTGGTTTTGAGGCCGCTCTGGTCCCTGTCTTCCAACAGCCGGGATCTCTCCCAGGCTTATTTTGGCGGAGAGATGCCCCTCCCCCCAAAGGGGGGCCTAGTGGCTGGGATGCCATTCTCCACCCCCACCCCCACCCCACCCCCGCAACCCCCTGGAAGGGAGGTCCTGAGATCGGAGAGCCAGGGGCTCAGGGAAACTGCCAGAACATCAGGGAAGTGAGAACTGAGCTGACTCTCTTATTATTTCTCTCCCCTGGGGGCCACGAGCAAAGACTTCTGGGCTCAGAGCCTTTACGGATCCTCACTCCCTTGGCAACCCGGCACTCCCGTCCAACCTGGAGTGTTTAATTACCAAGGAAAAGAATGATTTTTTTTTCCCTGAGAATCCATTTAATTATTTGATTGCACAGTAACCAAAGAGTGTGAGAGGCCTGTAGCCAGAAGGGACTTCAAAGCAGTGCCTTGATGTTGCTGAGTGGGGCATTAATGGGTTCTGAAGGCAGGAGATTGCTAAAGAGGGGAAAGTATCCAAAGCGCCTCTCCATCCTGCCAGCAATCTCGAAAAAGGCGTAAACACCGGACCGCTCCGCCGGAGAGCGAAGGCGAGTTCAAAGGGACCGGGAGAGTTTTCATGTAAAGTTTAGAGTTTAAGGCGTGACTGTTGGCTATGGAGCCCGAGCGTTTGAACTCTTGTTTATTAAAAACAGTTTCCCAGCCATTCAGCGGGTTCCCGAAGACAACAGAGAAACGCAGGCTTTCAGTGGGAAGATTTAAAGGCTCCATTGATTTCTACCTAGGGTTTTCACCCCTCCTCCCCTTCGTGCTTGCTTTCTTTTCTTTTTTTTTTCTTCTTCACTTTTCTTTATTTTTTTGATCAATTTTTTAAATCCCGCCATCAGAGGGAGATGGCAGCGAGAGGTCTCCTCCCTCCGTTCACCCAGGAGAGCAGGTTGTCCTGCCCCCTGTTCTGTTGGGGGGGAGCAGGGGGGGTCCTGGGGGCTCAGCTGATGTGTCCCCACCCCAGGTCCCATGGGAGCCCCAGGGGTCGAGGGTTCCAGGGAGGTGGCCTAGATTCAGGGCTGCTAACGTGGGGCTCTCCATCTCTCCTTGTGCATCCTTGTTTCCCCGGGATACTGGAGGGGCCCGCCACCTGCACCTGCCTTCACAAGGGGCTCAGAGAAGGCCTTCAGCTCTCCAGGTCTGATGTCCAAGTCTGGAACATGATCTCTCGTAGTGATCGCACACTGTTCCTTACTGAGGATTTAAAATAATCATTAAATCGAAATAAGTTCTCGGAGAGCTCTCAAGCCATAGGACACTCTATGGCTCCCACCTCCAGGGCCTCATTTTGCTGATGGAGAGTGTTGCTGGTGCTGACTGAGCTGTCACTGGGATAGCGGGTCGGTCTCACCGTTCCCCTGACAGGGGGCAGTGGACTTTGCCTCATGGGCCAGGCTGGCACCCAGAAAGCTGGAGGCAACTCAGGGCAAAGCCACAACTGGCCAGAAACTCTGCCCTCTGGGGTTCCCTTCCTTTCTCCTGCCCTGGACTTGCTCATTTGGAAAAGCAGCGAAGGTGCCAGAAGCCCCTCAGAATGCCCGGGCTCTGCCTGGAGCTCCCCTGGGGCCCCCCAGCACTTCTGTCCTCTGAGCTCCTGAACCACCAGAAAGCTCAAGGCACAGAAGCTGTGGAATGTATGCAGGCTCCGCCCTGTCCCCCTCGTTTTTTTTATGGGAAGAGGGATATTCAGGGCAGTTGCAAGTGTCCTTGTGACATAAGAGGGAAAAAATCATCGATTCCAAACCGCAACATCCATATTCACACCCATGTGCATTCCCTTTTCGGTATGAATTTCATTTCTTTCTGAGTCAGAGGCAGGGGTGTGCTGGCAGGCGTTTAGCAACCAGCTCTCCAGGGAGCAAGCCCTGATTGGTAGCACTTGCCAATTTCCATGGTGTAAATGCTCCCACCATGGTTGATTTCAAACGGAAACCCGAGATCAGTCTCAGAAAGGCGGTGGGAACTCACTCCAGGACAGTAACTGAAAAGGGCTCCAAGACTGTAGAGTTTCCAAGATGACCCCCATAGAAGCTGCCTCCCCTTCACAATGCCTCCATTCCAAAAGACTGCGCCCTAGGTAGGAGGTTAAAGAGTCTTTTGGCTTTATTGAAACATCAATGGATGTAGAGATAAAAACCCAAGGAACATGGGGTTGGGACAAAGGCTAACATCTACCATACACTTCCTTTGTGTGTCTGTGTCCATATAAACACAGATGTGTGTATGTAATAATGTAATATTATAATACTACATTGATCGACAGGGGACTTCTTTGTTCTTGCTGTTCACCCTCTTCCGGTTCTAATTAGGAAACATGGATTCAATTTTGTAGGCTGTGAGGGGTTTCCCAATGGCTGTATCTCAGGTCCCCTGTCTTCAGTACTGAGAGATTTGCTAGGGGTAATTTACAGTTAAGAGCTATGCACTTCTAGTTACCTGATGGGTGGGAATAAAAAAAAAATACTGCAAGGTAGCATTGAGTCATTTTTAAAAATATATTTGTTATTGATGTCAAAGAAGGGAGAGGAAGAGAGATATAGAAACATCAATGATGAGAGAGAATCATTAATTAGCTGCCTCTTGCAGGCCCACACTAGGGATCAAGCCCACAACCCGGGCATGTGCCCTGACTGGGAATCAAACCATGACCTCCTGGTTCAACCGCTGAGCCACGCCAGCTGGGCCAGAATCATTTTTAAAAAATCAGTTTTATTGAGGCATAATTTGCATAAAATAAGATGCTCCCTTTTATCACAATCGAAACATAAAACATTTTCTTCACCCCTGTGCGCTTTTGAAGGCCACACTGACTTTCCTGCCCCTGAGAGTAGCAATGAGCTGCTTGCTTTCACTCACTGCAGCCTTGATCAGCCCAGGTTTCTCAAACTGGACACTGTGGACAGTGGGGGGTCAGGTACTTCTTTGCTGTGGGGCTGATCTGTGCATTGCAAAGTGTTGAGCTGCATCTCAGCCTATACTCACTAGATGCCAGGAGCATGCGCCAACTTGTGACAAACCTAAAATGTTTTCAGGTATTTCCAAATGTCCCCTGCGGCCAAAATCATTCACAGTTGAGAATTCCAGAATCTATATATATATATATATATATATATATATATATATATATATATATATATATATATATATATAAAAGGCTAATATGCAAAATGTCCCCTCGAGAGTTCAACCGGGAGACCGGGAGTTCAATCGCTCACTATGACATGCACTGACCACCAGGGGGTGGTGTGGAATGAAGGAAGGCCCCGGTCAGCAGCTGGCAGTCGGGAAAGGAAGGCTCCAATCAGCCCTGATCACCGGCCAGGCCTAGGTACCCTACCTGTGCACGAATTTTGTGCACCGGGCCTGAGGATTCATCCCTGTTGTCCTGTGTCTAAACAGCTTGTTCCTTTTCATGGCTGAGTTTTAGTCCATTGCATGGATGTACCACAACTTAGTTATCCACTCACCTGCTGGTGGACCTGGGGGTTGTTTTTAACTTTGGAACATTATGAATGTCTGCTATACACATCCATTTACAGCTCTGCATGGACATGTGTTTCCACTTCTCTCAGAGTGAACTCATTGGGATGTATGTAAGTATATTCTTAACTTCATAGGTAACTGCCAAACTGTTTTCCAAAGTGGTTTTAATCATTTTATATTTCCACTAACAAAGTATGACAATGCTGTTGTCCCACATCCTCTCTAACATCTGATCTGATAAATCACTTTAATGCTAAGCCTTCTAGTGCCCGTGTAGTGTATCTCATTGCATTTCTTTAACAACTAATGACACGGACCGCCTTTTTTGTGTGCTTATTGGCCATTGATACATCTTGTTTTGGGAAATATCTGATCACATCTTTGACCTCTTTTAAAAACTGGGCCATTTGTGTTCTTATTATTGAGTTATAGGAGGTTTTTGTGGATTCTGGATACAAGTTTTCAGATGTTTGTATTGCAAGTGATTTCTACCCATCTGTGATTTTCTTTTTTAATTCTTCAATGATGTCTTTGAACATCAGTTATTTTTGGATTTGATGAAGTCCAAGTTATTCACTTTTTCATAGTGCATTTTGTGTCTTTTCTAAAAAGTATTTGCCTATGCCAAGGTCAAAAATCTTTTTCTATTTTTCCTCCAAAAAATTTTTAAAGATTTTAACTTTTGTAAAGTTTAGCTCTGTGATTGATGTTGAGTTGTTGTCCATGGTGTGAGTTAAGGTTCATCCCATCCCCCCATATGGATATCCAGTTTCTCTAGTACCATGTTTTGAAAAGTCTATTCTTTCTCTGCTGAATTATTTCAAATCAACTGACCAAATAAGTGTGTGTCTATTTCTGGACTTTCTAATCTATCCCATTGATAAATGTGTCTATTTTTATGACAATACCACACTGTCTTTATTACTGTAGCTTTAGAGTAGGTCTTGAAATCTAATAATATAACTCTTCCCAATTCTTTAATTTTTTTTGGCTAGTTTAGGTCTTTTGCATTTCTATACAAAGTTTACAGTCAGCTTATCAATTTCTACCAAACACCACCCCCCACCACCACCACCCACAACTCTGGGATATTGATGGGGACTGAGTTGAATCCATTGATAAATTTGGGTAAAACTAACATCTTAATGACACGGAGTCTCTGAGCCCATGAACACAGCATATCTTACCATTTATTTAGGTGTTTTCTATTTATCTGAGTAATGTTTTATCATTTCAGTGTACACATTTTGGATATATATTGTTAATTTTATTCCTAAATATTTCATAGGTTTGTTTGATGCTATTATACATGTTATTTTCCAGTTGTTCTTTGCTAGTGTATAGACATAGATTTGATTTTTAAATTTTGGCCTTGTATTCTATGCCCCTGCTGAATTCACTTATTTCTATCACCTTTTTAAAAAATATGCTTTATTGATTTTCAGAGAGAAGAAGAGAGAGGGAGAGAGAGATAAAAGCATCAATGATGAGAGAGAATCATTGATTGGCTGCCTCCTGTATGCCTCCCTTCCCCCTCCCCCCACAAGGGATCAAGCCCTCAACACGGGCATGTGCTTTGACTGGGAATCAAACCTTGACCTACTGGTTCAGGGGTTGATGCTCAACCAGTGAGCCACACAGGCCAGGCTCTATCACCTTTTTAAAAATAGTTTCATAAAAATTTTCTATGTATACAATCATTTTATGCACTGACTAGAACCAGATATACAATGTTAAATAAAGATTATGAGTTCAGATATCCTTGCTCATTTCCAGTCTTAAGCGTTCAGTCCCATTAAGTTTGATGCCAGTGGAAGGTTTGTTGTAGATACTCTGTATCAGGCTGAAGGTGTTCCCTTCTAGTATTTCTATTTCTTTGGGTTTTTTTCATGAGTGCACGTTTCACTTGCTCAAACACTTTTTCTACATCTATTGATTTGAGGGTATGATTTTTCTCCTTCATTGTGTTAGTGTCATGATTTACATGGGTTGATTTTTAAATGAAACCATGCTAGTATTCCTGGGATGACCCCCACTCAGTTGTGATTTATTAGATATTTTAATTATTGCTGGATTTGAATTGCTAATATTTTATTAAGCGATTTTATATCCATATCCCATGATAATTATTAGTCTGTAGTTTTCTTATAATCTGTCTGGTTTTGGCATCAGGTCATGGCTGGCTTTGTAGGATGAGCTGAGAAGTGGTCCCTCTTTTCTGAAAGAATTCGTGAAAGATCCGCATATTCCTCCCTTAAATGTTTGATTGAATTTACCAGGGTAGCCACTGGGGGGAAGTTTTAAAATTCAATTTCTTTAATAGCTTAGGGCTGTTTCAAATTTTCTATTTCTTCTTGGGTCATTTTTGCTAAACAATTTTTCATTTATCTAAATTGTTAAATTTATCAACAAAAAGTTGCTCATGCAATTTCTTTATGATCCTTCAATATCGTTAGGATTTGTAATTATGTCCCTCTTTCATTCCTTACTAGAGGCCCAGTGCATAAAATTCGTGCACGGGTAGGGTCCCTAGTGGCTGCCAGCTGCCAGCTGGGGCCTTCCTTCATTCTGCGCTTCCCCCTGGTGGTCAGCGCACATCATAGCAAGTGATCGAACTCCCGATCAATTGAACTCCAGAGGGGACACTTTGCATATTAGGCTTTTATATGGATAGATAATGATAATTTGTGTGTTTCTCTCTTTTTTCCTTGATTAACTAGCTAGAGGTTCACAATTTTATTGATATGTTCTAAGAATTAACTTTTGGCATCACTGACATTTTCTACTGTAAGTCTATTTCTATTTCTTTGATTGCTGCTCTTATTTTTACTCTTTCCTTCCTTCTGCACAATTTGCTCTTCTTTGACTCGTTTCTTAAACTGGAAGCTTAAATAGCTGATATTAGATCTTTCTTCTCTTATAAGCATTTAAAGATATATGTTTGCATCTAAGCACTGTGTTAGGTACAGCCTCAAATATTTATATGTTGTGTTTTTATTATACTTAAGTTCAAAATATTTTCTAACTTCTTCTGACTTCTTTTTTGATTCATGTGCTATTTAAAAGTATGCTGTTTAGTCTCCCAATATTTCAGAATTTTCCAGATATTTATTTATTTGGTCTTTTATTTAATTCTGTTGTTGTCAGTGAATATGTTTACATGTGCTGATGGCTGTCTTATGGTATAATAAATGGTCTCTCTCAAGGAACACCTGATGTGCATTTGAAAATAAGGTGCATTCTACTGACACTGGACAGTGCTCTATTAATATCAATTAAGTCGATTTGATTGACAGTAGTATTCAAGTGCTCTAATCTTTACTGTTTTCTATTTGCCCTATCAATTCCCAGAAAAGAGATTTAAAGTCTCTAAGTATAATCATGGATTTCTTTTATTTTTTTAATTCTGTCATCCTATGCTTATGTATATTGAATCTCTGGTGTTTTTTTAATAAAATATATTTTTATTGATTTCAGAGACTAAGGGAGAGGGAGACAGAGAGAAAAACATCAATGATGAGAGAGAATCATTGATTGGCTGCCTCCTGCACGCCCCACACTGGGGATTGAGCCTGCAACCTGGGCATGTGCCCTGACCAGGAACTGAACCATGACCTCCTGATTCATAGGCTGATGCTCAACCACTGAGTCACACCGGACAGGCAAAGCTCTGTTTTTTAACCTATAAACTTGCTTGCAATTTTCCTTTTACCTATAGAAATTGTTTTCTTTCACATAGAGAAATTTTCCATTTAAAATGGATTCAAATCTGTCTCACATTATATGTTCTCCATCTGTGTATGCTTAGACATGCTCCCCCACTGGAGCGCATCATAACTATTTTTAAAAATATATATTTTATTGATTTTTTACAGAGGAAGGAAGAGGGATAGAGAGCTAGAAACACTGATGAGAGAGAAACATAGATCAGCTGCCTCCTGCACACCCCTTACTGGGGATGTGCCCGCAACCAAAGTACATGCCCTTGACCAGAATCGAACCTGGGACCCTTCAGTCCACAGGCCGACGCTCTATCCACTGAGCCAAACCAGTTCTGGCCGCATCATAACTATTTACTCATATCTTTATGTTTCTCTTACCAAATTTCCTGAAGTATTAGTTTAGTCACTTCTTTTCTTTCTTTTGCCTGCCTGTTTCTGGGGGCCCGTTTTCTGAACAGGTGTCTACCTCCAGCGCTATGCATCTTTCACGTTGAACAACGGGACTACCAACTCCCTTGTAAATTAATCCCACATCTTCGAAGGACAGAGAAAAGGAAAGATTGCCTTCTTCTGGGAAAACGGGTGCGGGGGGGTGGGGGAGAAGGGGGGCGTGAGTGTCCTAAGTCACTTCTGTCTCAAAACCTACCCATCTCGACGTCTGGTTGGGCTGCTTCTATGGAAGGTGACGAAAGGAGTCTCACCATTGCTCTCCACCCAGGATGGTGGTCCTCAAAGAAGCCAGCCCCGGGAGGTCAGGGATGGCCACCTCCATCAGGCCTCACGCCAGTGACTGGACACTGATTGTCCTCCCTGGCACCCCCCTCCCCTGGTGCTTTCCAGACCTGCTGAACCACACAGCGCCAGGCTCCTGGGTCCACCGCCACCATGAACTCTAGAGAAGGGAGCAGGAGTGGGGGCAAGAGAAGAACATGCTTTGCTTTGAGCACTATGTGCCAGGCCCACATGTATATGTACAACTTCCCTTCCACCCTACAGCCGCCGGCGCTGTGAGGGGCACTATCCCAGGCTGCCGAGGTGCGGGCGGGAGGAGCAGACATTTCCACACGACCTGGGTGTGGGGCATGATCAGACAGAACCTCTCCAGTGGAAGGACTGGTGCCTGAGCAGGAGCTGAGGACTCTGACAGAGCAAGTAAAGGGGGAGGTGGTGGGGCCAGGGAGGTTGACGCTGAAGAGACCAGCACGCACCCAAAGGCGAAGGCAGAGGATCCCGCTACGAGCGACCCATCCTAACTGCACAGTGACCAGGGATGAGATCGGCAGTGTCCCAAATGAAGGCTCACAGGGCTCCCCTTTTTCTTGACTGACACTCAACATTCTCTGCCTCTGAGGCTGGAGAGAGTGAAAAAGGTGAATGAAGCAAAATGCCACTCTTCACCCTTCACTTCACTCCCATGACCCAAGTTCAAGTTCACGGTCTATCCTCCCAACCATGCTCCCCCACCCCCCAACACAAGTGGGTTCAGGACCACCAGACAGGTTCAGTTTCTGTCTGCTTGAAAGAGCATCCCCCAGGAACCAAGCTTGGGAACAGGAGGCTTAGGAGATCTCGGCATTGGCGAGCAGAATGATTCCCACCAACGACCGCGTCAAACTGAGGCAGGTTTCCCTCTGGGGAAGGAGGGAGGCAGATGGGGGGCTGAGGTTCCCTGGCCCGGATCCGACCACAGTGCCGGGTCTCCGTGGGGTGAGCTCCTCGCCTTGACCTCCTACAGCTTCTCGCACGACCCAGCCCTCTCTCAGGGGTCAGAACAGGGTGTGGGCAGGAGGCGGTGGAGAGCCCCTCAGCCCTGCTCCCAAGCTCCTTCCAGATGGGGCAGCCCGGACTCGCACTCTGGATCTCAGTAGCCCAAGGCCAGAGAGCTGAGCAGCCTCTTATTAAACCTCAAAGAGTTCTTTGTTCTGTAGCTGGGGACGAATTCAGGGCAGCGTCTCTTGGCTGGTTGCTTGGAGGTTGCTGGGAGAATCCCTCTGTGAGAGAAAGAGAGGTTTGGACCAAGATCACAAGGAGAAGCCAGTTCTTTTCTGCTTTCTGTTCCTGGCCTGGAGAGAGGCTGTGTCCACTGCCTTTTTTTTCTTTCTTTTTCTTTTCTTTTTTTTTTGAGAAGAAACAGAGCTTTGAGCTTGCCTTTGGTGCCCACCACCCAGCAGCCCTGGTTGGTACTGAGGCCAAGAGCTGCCCCCAGAGATTCAGACGTGACTGGGGTGAGGTGGGACCCCCGACCAGGGGATTCTCCAGTGTCACCAAGGCTGAGGGCCACCTTTCATGCTGATCATGGAGGGGTGGACACCTCTTTGCACCCCAGCAGAGTGGGACGGGCTATGCAACCTCATTGGGAGATCAAAAGTCTACAGAGGAGGCTCTTGATAAATGAGTCCCTTGACCGCTCTGGCCCAGAGCAATTTTTCTTTTCTGTAATGCAGGGCGGGAGGGTGGAGGATGCATATAGAAATAAAGCACCTCCCTGTCTCTGAGCTGTTGATGGTTTTCTCTTTCCACCTAATCACCCCGATTAGAACGTTGGAAGCCTGGGCCCTCCTGCAAAGCTTCCCTGACCAGCCTGACCCCTGTCCTTCCCACCTTCCTGCCCACCTGGTTCTCTCTGCCCTTTGAATGGACAAAGCTTATCTTGGAGCGTCCATTCATCAGCCCAACTAGTCACCAGCCTCTCCAGGGCTGGGCGGGCCGTGAGTCGCCTGGGAATCCCCAGCCCAGAGCCTTTCACAGGTTAGGTGCTCCAGAAACACTCCTGTTTGAGCTGATTCTCTGAGATGAATTCTCCTTCAGTGGTTCTCCTGGAGCCCTTTAAGCCTCAGCTTCCTCCTCTGTAAAATGGGGGTCCTATTCACAGTGAAGAGTGGTTGGGATGGTTCATCAAAGGAATGGGGCCCCTCTTTCGTGTCCTAAGTGCTTCGGTTGTATTAACCCACCGGGTCCTCATAGAGCCCTACGGGACAGGCCCTGTTATAACCCCCACGGACGGCGGGGAACCGCTTTCTTCCTTCTCCTCTGTCCCCTGGAGGACCGCTGACACAGGCTACTAAAGGTCAGGGTTGAGGGGAGGACTCTATGGATGCAAGGTCAGACATTCCTGCTCTCAAAACGGGGCCTCCCTCTCTTCTCTCTCACGTCGCCCCATTTCCTAAGCCTCCACCTCATTCCTGCCTTTCTGGCTTAGGCCCCCGGGGTCTTGTGGTTTTGTTTTGGGTTGGTTTTTTCCTCCCTTTCCAAGCAGGTGCATCAGGCATTTCTAAGGGTTTTCTTCATCTCACCTCCAGGACAGATAACGCCCCACCTGGAGTCGGAGGCAGCTGCAGGCAGTGTTGGGTTTGAAAACCATTGTTTTCTCTCTAGGAAGCAGGAAAGGCCTTCACACCGGAGGTGACGCCTTAGGACTTGACCTGGAGGAGGTCCCAAAGCTTCCTCTTCCTGCCCACCCTCTCTACCTGCTCTCCCTCGTTCAGGAACAGGGTTGGAGCAAGTGTGGCTGGTGGGACCCTGGCCGTGCAGGGGGACCAGGTCCTGGCAGGCTCACACCTGGCTCCTATCAGATGGCCACGCCTGGTGTGACCAGCGGGAAGAGGCACAGGTGGCACAAATCAGAAATTCAGGGAAGACGCAGAAGAGGTCACGGTTGTGGGGCAAGGCCGCAGACAGAGAACTGGGCAAACCCTGGAGGCGTGTGGAAGAACCGGAGACCCTTGGGGACTACCAGGAGTTTGCTGGCGCAGGGGACCTTGGGAGCAAAGAGATGAGAGGGTGCCGGGCCATTTGGAGGACCCTGCGCCTCCATCCCGCACGCAGGCTGGGTTTTCACGGCAAGGCCCGAAACCCATCATTCAGCGGCAACAATATCAGAGAAGGCTGCAGCCAGCATCCAAACAAGAGTGGAAAACAGGGATGCATCACCCGTCACAGCGGTGAGTGTTGTTTTGTGAGGTCTGATTTGAGCTTTCCCTGTGTGGATGCAGGCAGGTGTAGCCGGGTCTCCACAGCAAATGCGTTTCCCACTGAGGGTCGGCAGCAGTTTCAGGCATGCTGCTGGGGGTCATCTGCGGGTCACGGCCCCCGGAGGAGGGCCCAGGGAATGTTCTAGCAGCTTCCCTCTGGTGACTGTTCTGCCTGGGTGCAGGAGAGGGGAGGGCCGGCGCGTCCGCACCTGTGGGCTGCTGGCATTTCCTGAGGCTGCTGGTTCTTTGAAGGCTTAACTGCAACGTGCTGTGCAGCAGCTCTTGCTGAGTGCAAAGCATTTTTGAGGAAGAGGGGGTGGGTGTGTGCACTCTCTGCTTAATTAAAACAGGGAGAGGTTGACATGAGGGACCTTTAGTGGTTTTTGATCTCTCTCTCTGCCTGCTTTCGAACTTGAGGGGGGAAGAACGCCCTTCCCTACTCTTTCTTCTTCAACCTCTTCCATCTTCCCCAGACCTGGCAGGTGCCAGTGGGCGGTCCCTCCTCCCTGAGCCCCCTCCTCCTTCATCTCCAAGGTCTGAATTCTGGGTGCGGGTTTCTACATACGGTATTGTTTGCTGGGCGGATGAACCATCCACCCTGTAATATGACTTCAGTCTTGACCGTCGAAAGGGTTTTTAAAAATGTTTTCCTACAAAACATGTTGTTTGTTTCCTACAAAACAACAGGGAACTATTTCACTGCACATTTGGAAAATCCCGGTGTTACTTGGCAATAGGGGAAGAAACATAGGTGTTGGGGCAAGTGGGCCCAAGTTCAAGTCCTGCCCAGGCCCTCATTAAGCATGGCCTTGGGAAAGTTAACTCCTCCGAGGGCCTCTTTCCTCATCTCTACAATAGGTGGCTGTAGGGATGTAGGGGTCGAAGCGTGCAAAGGGCAGAGCGCAGTGCTTGCTGGGATAATTCAATTGAGCTCAAACAGACGGTGGTGTGACTGTAGACATCACAGCTTGTGTCTCTCAGAGTCTAGTGTCTTTCAGTAAGCACAGAAAGCCAGAGCCAGGAAGCAGCTCACCCACCCAACTCCTTCATTTCCCATGTGGGGAAACTGAGGTCTGGAGACAGTCCAACCGGCCAGCATCATGGGACGAACAGATCTAATAGGTCATACCTGTATTGAGGCCTCTTTATTGCGTTTATAACCAGTCTCTTTGGAAGGTGCCTTTTAATATATCAGAAGAGTGTATCCTGCCCCCGCCCTTCACCCTCAGGAGCAAACGCCTAAAAGCACTAGTCGTGTGGGGGTCAGCAGACCGGCTGGTAACTGTGGCGTGGTTTGGAGCAGAGCCAGACTGTTCACAAAACCCTTTCATTTGGACACTCATCGCTCATTCTAGTAAACCAGGCAGGCAGGACAGCCAGGGTCAACACCCTCTCCCTTTTCAGAAAGGGAAACTGAGGCTCAGAAGGCTAAATGTCTAGCCCTAGCCTGTTTGGCTCAGTAGATAGAGTGTCGGCCTGCAGACTGAAGGGTCCTGGGTTCAATTCTGGTCAAGGGCACATACCCAGGTTGTGGGCTCCATCCCCAGTAGGGGGTGTGCAGCATCAAAAAAAAATGATTTTTGCTCATCATTCATGTTTCCATCTCTCTCTCCCTCTCCCTTCCTCTCTGAAATCAATAACAATGTATTAAAATAATAATAATAAAGGTTAAATGTCCATTGTGAGTTCATGCAGCTGTACGTGGTGGTTCTGTGGGCCTCGCTCCCGTGCCTCCGTCTGCTCACTGCTGAAGGAGCAGGTGCCTTATCCGCCGGGCCACAGCAGCCATCCGCCACACCTTTAAGCTGAGGGCAGCCATGGTTCAGAGCAGGACCTGCTGGCTTGTGAGGTGTAGAAAGTGCATAAGTCCTCCCTTAACGCCGTTGATAGATTCTTGGAACGGCGGCAAAATGATGTACAATAAAGCAAATCTTACCGCAGACTAATTGATAGAAACAAGAATGAACTTCCCATGGCATCTCGTCCACGTGTAACCAAATGATGTGAGCGCAGTGACGTTTTTTTCGAGCCTGCTGCATCCAGTGAAGAGCAGCTGTTGGTGATGCCGACCTTCCACAGACCCCAGCACACGCCAACTAAGCCAGCATCCCTGGGAGGCCCCATCTGGGATGGAGTGAGACCAGCAAATTCACTCGATATTTTGTCCCATCCCTTAGGGGACAATGAAAATGCATCAAATTAGGCTCTTAGTGACCCTGTCTAAGGGTGACGGAGCTGGGTGCTTGGCAATTTCATCACTCAGCTGTGAGTTTGGGGCTCCCTCCTCCAGGGAGCTGTGCCTGCCCCTCCCCAGGGCCTGCCGACACCAAATGGAGCCATTTCTTGGTGCCCATGTGCCTTTAATTGCGCTGTCCTTTCTCAGGCCTATAGGTCTGGTTTCTGTGATTAAATGTAATTTGCCATAAAGCCCGAGCTCAGTTTCCCAAAGTCTTCTACTGGCAGATGCCTAATACTGATTGTTATTATTCATTGAGAATTCCTTAATCCCATGTTGAGGTATGGGCAATTCTAATGGTCTCACAGAATTCTCACTACAACGCCATCAACCTACTTTGCACATGAGGACCTGAGACTCCCACAGGTTATGTAGCTTATGTGGCTTGACCAAGGTTTACACAGCTGACAGGTGACAGAGCCTGGCAACCTCACGGCTAGAAAAACAAAGGCATCCTCCGAGTTTTGATTGGCAGCTAGGAGGTGGTGATTAGGAACATGTGATGGAGAAGGGTGTGGGGGTTTGTTGGAAGGGTCCATCAGGTCCCCTGGGAGCCATTGACCGGGGAAGATATTTGAAGCTGCTGGCTCCTTATACATTCACTAGTGGCCCGGTACACGAAATTCATGCGGGGCGGGGGGGGGGGGGGGGGGGGGAGGGATGTCGCTCAGCCTGGCCTGCACCCCTGGCCTGCACCCTCTCCAATCTGGGACCCCGGGGGATGTCAAACTGCTGGTTTAGGCCCCATCCTTGTGCCAGGCCTAAACCGGCAGTTGGACGTCCCTCTCACAATCTGGGACTGCTGGCTCCTAACCGCTCACCTACCTGCCTGCCTGATCTCCCCTAACCACTCTGCCTGCTGACCTTCTCGCCCCCAAATGCCCCCCCTTGCCAGCCTGATCACCCCCAACTGCCCTCCTCAGCCGGTCTCCCAGAAGGTCTCCCAGTCTAATTAGCATATTACCATTTTATTAGTATAGATGGTCCTGGATCTAGGTTAAGCATTAAAGTCTGGTGAAGATCAAGGCTCAATTCAAGTCAGGTCTTGGAGAGGGGAGTAATGGAAGGAGGTATGAACGTGGGGAGAGGTTGGGGGCCAGGGGCAAAGACACAGGAGGACTTATATTGGTCTGAGGGACTGTGGTCCGTGGAAAGCCTATGGACTTGGTGCTTGGAAAGGTCTGAGTTCCAGTCCCAACTTGGTTCCCGACTGGCTGTGCATGCTCGGGCAAATTTCTAGAACTTTCTAAGTCCCTGGGTCTCTTGGATACAGGGACCAGACAGCATGAGAGGGTACCGAAGGCAGCCGGCCCGCAGTGCATGCCCAGTTAATGTCGCTCCTTCTGCCTCCACCTTCTCCCAATGTGATCTGACCTTCAGTGCCCTGGAGGGTAGGAGCTGTTTGGGGGAAAGACTGCCTGTACACCTAGGAACCCCATGACCTCCGAGGATCACTGAGCTGTCTTCCTCCCCGAAACCCAATTCTGTTCCCACCTAGGCATGGGCATGTTTCATGAACCCTTTCTCAGTACCAAGGATAAGTATTGATCATGTTGAACCAAACCCAATAATTTTATTTCTTTTGCTAATGGTGGCTTTAGACATAAACATATCTAAAGTTTGTTGAGGGCTACTGGGAAGGTTTTTTTCCCTTCTTAATAAAGGTGACAAGTTAGGGACCTTTGGGTGTCATTATGTGGGGATGTGTGATACTTTGAGCTACAGCAGCTGTTTTGTGACTTTGATGGAAAAGCTAGGAGAATCACAGAAATGCTGACTAAGGAGACCTGGTATTATTGGTAAACCACATTCCTAACTGTATTAGTTTCTTATTGCTATTGTAATCAATTACCACAAATTCAGGAGCTTAAGAGGACACAAATGTATTCTCTTATAATTTTAAAGGTTAGAAGTCTGAAAAGTGGTTGACTAGGCTAAATTCAAAGTATCAGCAGGGCTGGTTTCTTCTGGAGGCTCACTTTGGCTCACAGACCCTTCTGCACTCCTTGGCTTGTGGGCCCTTCTTTCACCACCAAAGGGCATCACTGCCCTCTGCATCCATCATCACATCACCTCTGACTCTGATTTCATCTGCATCTCTCATAAAGATCTTTGTGACTAAATCAGGCCCACCCAGGTATTCCAAGATAATCTCTTCATCTCAAAATTCTTAATTTAATCACATCTGCAAAATCCTTTGGGCCATATAGGGAAACATTCTCAGGTTTTAGAGACTAGGACATGAATATAGTTAGAGGGCCACTATTCAGTTTATCACACTAACAAACCTTGCCTTAGATGCTTAGGACCTCTTTTTAGATGCTGATAACTGTCCCTAATGTCCAAGACAATTCTGGTCAGATATCTCAATGGTGTGCAAATAGTTGACAACTCGCTTTTGGGAATTGAAAAACAAACAAACCCTGCTGTGTAGCATCTGCCAATTTCTCTGGTGTAAATACTCCCGCTCTGCATGCTTTTAAGCTACAGCATGACATTGGGAAGAAATGCTACCATCTGCTCCAGCACAACTCTGGGCCTCTCTTTTTCAAAAGTACCCTAATAATACATCCTGCTGGTGTTGTTTGGTTTTGCTTTAATTTTGTAACATTCCACTAGCTTCATTGCCAAGGCAAACACCCCACAGAGCAGAGATGCTGTCTGAGTTTCTGGGGCTTTTCCTTCCCTGCTGCCTTCTCTACTATCTGCCAAAGATTTGACCAATGCACAAGATCTTAATTGGAGCACAGTCATTTCTCTTGGGGATACTGAGGGTTTTTTGCTTAACCTTTTATTTTAAAATAATTATAGATTCAGAGGAAATTGGAGGAAAAAACCCACACTACAGGGGCTTTGTGTATCCTTCACTCAATTTTCCCTAAGGACAGCATCTTGCATAATTATAGGACAACTAGAGGCCCAATGCACTAAGATTTGTGCAAGAATAGGCCTTCCTTCCCCTGGCTGCTGGCACTGGCTTCCCTCTAGCACCTGGGACCCAGGCCTTCTCTCTGGCCCTGCCGCCCTCCTGTAGCTCCCTCCCCCCTCCGTGTGCCCCCCCTCCCCCCATAGCAGGCATCCTGCCCTGCCCCAGCTGCTCTGTGCCTGCACACGTGCTGTCCAGAGGCCCGGCCCAGCCACCACCATCTTTGTCATGTCAATTTGCATATTCCCTCTTTATTGGCTGTGGGTGACACTATATTTGTTGTGGAGTGATGGTCAATTTGCATATTCCATCTTTATTAGATAGGATACCAAAATCAGGAAATTGACATTGGTACAATTCATAAAGCTTATGCAGTTTTCACCAGTTATACATGCACTCATGTGTGTATGCTAGCTTTATGCAATTTATCATGTGTATAGATTGGTGTGACCTTCACTATGATCAAGGACTATTCCATCACCCTTTCCCCCATCCCTCCACTCCTGGCAACTCCTTTCCTATTCTCCATCTCTATAACTGTGTTAGAGCAAGAGTGACATACAAATCGCATCAAACAGCATATAACCTTGCAAGATCGGGGTTCTTACTCCATATCATTCCCTTGAGATCCATCCAAGTCATTATGCATAGCCATAGTTCATTCCCTTTTCAATACCATGGTATGGAGGTACCACAGTTTAACCATTTACCCACTGAGGGGCATTTGGGTTGTTTCCAGTTTAGGATTGTTACAGGTAAATCTGCTATGAACATGTGTGTATAGGTTTTTGAGTGTTTCATTTCTCTGGGATGAATGCTCCAGAGTACATCGGCTGGGCTGAGTGTTTGTATGGTAACAGTGATAAATGCCTTTGAAACCTTAGGGGTCGAGTTCCTAAAGCAAGGAGGTCAGACCCGGCAGGGCAGAGAAGATATTTCTAACCACTGGATCCTACTGGACCTTCTCAGTTTACATCATGTATTGTAGACTTTGTGAAGGAGGTTGGAGGTGCCTAGACGGTTCTAGAACCAGGTCTTGGGAATTGCTATCGGAGACCTTAAAACCCAGAGGACCTCACAAATGAGAGACCAGGGGCAGCTTCAGGAGAATGGTGAAAGGCCTGTTCCCTAGCCCTCTCTCTCACCCCATCCCCTCCCCTGCCTATTCTCCCAACTCTCCGCTCATGGGCATGATTCCTGCCCTCCTGTGCGGAGGCCCGGGCTGCGCCAAGGACCTGGCTGGTGCTGACTCCTTGCCTCTGGTCCTGCCTCGGAGCAGCATCCTCACCGTCCCTCCGGAAGCCTTGCAGCTTTCCCAGCCATCCCTGGTCTCTCCTCGCCTTGATCTTGTACTGGAAATAGTAAGCGACTTTCAAACATCCTTTTAGTCACAGATCTCTTTGTTCAAAGGAAATTGTACCCTGAAAAATACACAAATAAAACCGATAAAGGCAGAGCCCTCGGATTAAAGTTAGAGCGTGGGAGGAGGGGGCGTGAAGGGAGCCTGTAGCCCCCCCACTGGCGCCTCCTCCCTCAGACACTCTCCTGTCTCCCTTCCCACTCCCACCTCCTCTGAGACTTCAGAATTCCTGGCCCTGATGGCAGAACCTAGCATTTAACAACACATGAGTGTGTTGTTCTTGTGCTGAATTTTCGGGGTTCTCGAGACTTTCCTCTTCGGTCTCTCTGGCTCAGACAACAGCGCGCTGCCCGTCGAACTTTTGTCTCATTCAGGATAAGCCTCGTTCCTCCACCCTCCCGACAACAGGCACAGCATTCTGGCGTTGCTAGGTGGCAGGGAATAAACAGCAAATCGGTCACAGGGGCCTCAGTTTACCTCCGTCTGGAACAAGGCGCTTTGCCTGTTGGTATTCAGGAGCTGTCTCTATGCCTCTCATTTCAAGGTCACTCACGCCTGCGGGTGCCTGCTGGGGATGGAGCCCTGTGCGGCCTTGGGATCGCGCGTGGAGCACGTGAATCAGGTGTGGCTCTCGCTCCAGAGGGGGCGAAAGATGCACAAGGGGTGAAGCAGGGTGGGGGGATACCATGATCAGTGGTGGAGCAACCCCTCCCAAGTCCACGGCCCCGTCTCGTCTTCCCAGCCAGGTTCTCAGTCCCCGATGGCCGAGCCTCCAGCTCTCACTTCTCCCGGCCTGCGCAGCCGCTAACATAAAACCGTGTCCGTAATGACAACGGCAGCCAACGTTACGCAGTGCCCGCTCTGTGCTGAGCGGTTGCCATTCATTCCTGAACTTCACGACAAACCAATGAGGAAGGAAGGAGTGATCACAAACCCGTTTTCAGATGAGAAAACTGAGGCTCAGCACTGTTAACCAGCCTAAGGTCACACAGTACTGAGTGGCAGTTGGGATTTAAGTCTCCTGGGTGTTTGACCCGAGAACGTACATGTAACCACTGCTGCTGATTTGGGCTCGTGTTATTGGTGGCCAGGTTAATGGGCGAAGAGAAATGGTCCCCTCTTTTAACCACCCCTCACTCTGCGTGAGCATGGGCCTCTCATCCCGGCCACCCCCAGGAGAGGGTGCACACCCCGGTGGGCATGTCCAGCAGCTGCTACAAGACTAAAAACACGTGTTCCCACTCAGGGGCGAGACCAGGATCTACGTCTTTCCCACGATCAATCAACAGGAGGTTGTTTTGTCATGTGGCTGGGAGTTCCCACACAATCATCTCCATCCTCATTAGCCTGATGATTATTTATTATTTCTTACAATTGTGGGGAACCCAGCCTGGCTCACAGACAGCCAGGGGAAAAGAGGCTCAAAGGAGGTGACTCAAGAGGGAAGAAATGGGAGGAAGGTGGTTCAGCTCTCACCCAGGAACCCCGAAGTCAGGGACAGACCCAGGTCTGCGGAGGGCCTGGCGGCGTGCGGGTGACCAGGAGAGAACCACAGCCTTTCCAAGGGGAAGAGGCAGGCAATAAACAATAGACCAAATCAGCGAGTAATTATGTAGTGTGTTAGAAAGCGCCAAGTCTGGAAGACAGCAGAGACAGAGAAGGGAGGCGGGGGTCGGGGGTGGGAGGGTGGGTTATGGTGGTGGGGGGGGCGCCTTCAAGTGGGTGATAGAGATGAATGAGGTGGTCATCAAACAAACAGAAACAGACTCACAGACAGAGAGCAGCCTGATGGTGGCCAGAGGGGAGGGCGTTGGGGACTGGGTGACAAAGGTGAAGGGATTAAGAAGTACAAATTGGTAGTTGCTGAATAGTCCTGGGATATAAAATACAGCTCGGGAAATAGAGCCAATAATATTGTCATACCTACAAATGGTGCCAGGTGAGTACCAGAAATCTAGGGGGACACTTGGTAAATCATATGACTGTCTAACCACTATGCCGTTCACGTAAAGCTAATACATAATAGTGTTGAATGTGCAAGAAGAAATGTATGAAGTTCAATTAAACATGTGGAATAAAAAAGGTTGTGATAAGAAAAAAGAGAAGCCTCACAGGGAAGGGGTCATCCATATAAAACGATGGTGGTGAGGGAATTGACCATATGAGTATCCAGGGGAAGAACATTCTAGAAAGAGGGAATGGCCAGGGCAAAGGCCTAGGGGACTGCTTCTTCCTGGTGGAATAGAAGCTGCTTGAGAGCAGGCCTTGCCTTCTTCCCGGAGTGGCCTTCGAGCCTGGCTGTGGTGCCTGCGGGGCCAGGTGGGCGCTGGCGTGTTTGCGGAGGGAATGGACCTGAGTCTCCTGGTGGCAGAGGCAGAAGTGTAGTGTGGAGGGGCACGGGGCAGTCCCTGGCCGCGGTCCCCAGCTCCGTCCTCCCATGGAGAGCTGCCCTGAGCTCAAGGAGCTGTTTCTCCTCCAGCTCAGATCCACGTTTTAGCCCCTCCATCCCCTTCACCTTCCAGTCGGTGGGGTCCCTCCCAGCCACCCACTCTCATGATTCCCGGGCCTCTGTGTTGCCTCCCTCTAACTCGGAACCCTTATCACACCCCCTTTGTGTGGGAGCCAACCTAAACATATTTGGGGACTGTTGGGCTTTTTTTATATTTCCTTATGAGTCAGTCTCTCCAGCTTTTTAATCATTTCCCCCCCGTGAATGGTTGGCAAGGAGCAGGGGCCTGGTTCTCAGCTAAGAGACACAATTACCTTCAGCTCACGGGCGCAGGCTGGGCCAGGTGGCCTCCCCTCCATTCCCGGGGGGCGGGGGCCCCAGGAGGAGTCGGGCTGGGGGCCACCTGCTGGGTAGGCACTGTGCCTTCCTCTTTCCAGGCTTGTGCAGCTTCTCTTGAGGGGGCACCTGGTCACTTAATGAGAAGGTAAAACCAGTCTCAGACATTAGAGAGGAGAGTGGGTGCAACAGAAACCCAGTCACGCAGAAATGTTTGTTGAGCACCTACTATGTGCCAGGCCTCGTCAAAGTGTTGGGGAGTCCAAGACCCGGAAGACAAACGTGGTGATGTTAATGTTAAAAGGTGCTTTGAGAGACATTGTTGGCCTGGGCACCCAAGGCGGGGACAGTCCCTTCTCCCTCGGAGACAAGAAGGTCAGGAAAGACTTTGAGGCATTTTAGTGTGGAGTTCAGAGCAGAGAACTGAGAGACAGATTAGGTTCTTCTCCATGCGGGCCTCCCCCGTGGTCTGTGTCTATAGCATGCTGCCTGGGGTCCGTGGATGAGTGTCCCAAGAGACAGAGCCAGGGCAAAGCTGCATCACCTTTTCTGACCTAGACTCAGATATCACACAGGTCACTTCTGCCACATTCTAATAGTGGAGGGAGTCACAAAGGCTCACGCAGCAGGGAGGGGACCCAGACTCTGTCTCTTGAGAGAGTAGCAAGGTTTCTGGAGAGCATGAGTGGGATGGGAATATTGTAACCATTCTGCAAAATACAACAGACCCTATTTGTCGTGCCTTCTAAAGGACCTGGACTTGTGAATGGGACGGTCATTCTCTCTCTGGTCTCTTTCGCCACTTTCCTTGGACATTTATTTCATTCCCTTCTCTCTCTGTAGACCAGTCATATCTATTCTTTAGTTCCGATGGCAGATCCTGACAACCTCCAAGCTTATGAGTGTTTGTGTTACAGTTTTAAAAAATATATTTTTTTATTGATTTCAGAGAGGAAGAAAGAGGGAGACTTTCAATGATCAGAGAGACTTATTGATTGGCTGCCTCCTGCACACCTCACATTGGGGATCCTGGGCATGTGCCTTAACCTGAATCAAACCGTGGCCTCCTGGTTCATAGGTCAATGCTCAACCACTGAGCCACACCAGCCGGGCTGTGTTATGGTTTTTGCTGAGATAGACTCTCTGGTTTACAGTTCTCAGGAGAAGAAGCCTCATTGGCCCAATCAGATCAGGTGTCTATTCCTGGCTCAATCAGCCTGGCCATGGTCATGGTCATGAAGCAGAAATAAGGCACGTTAAAAGCATTTGTGTGCTTTTATTAAATGGGCAGATTTAAAAAATATATATTTTATTGATTTTTTTACAGAGAGGAAGGGAGAGAGATAGAGAGTTAGAAACATCGATGAGAGAGAAACATCGACCAGCTGCCTCCTGCACACCCCCTACTGGGGATGTACCCGCAAACAAGGTACATGCCCTTGACTGGAATCGAACCTGGGACCCTTCAGTCCACAGTCCTACGCTCTATCCACTGAGCCAAACCGGTCAGGGCAGGGCAGATATTGTGATGAATGTCTACCACAGGGCCTTGTAGCAACGACTTGTGAACAGGACATGGCATCTTTGGATGGTGCTGTAGACCTTCCCAGGACAACAGTGAGGGAGTGGTTTGCTGTGGTTGGAGCAGGAATGGAGGTTTTATGTGCAAAGCATATGTGGTTATTCTCTGCCCTTGGGAAATCATGGGAAGAAATGAGCTGAATTAAAATCAAATAATCTTTGACTAGAATTAGATGGATCTGAGCGAGACCATCTGGTCTACCCTTTTCAACTCCAGTCAGGTAAAATAGTTATATTCCCAGATGTGAAGACTGAAGAACTATAATTAGCTAGTGACTGAGAAGGGGAACAGAAAACAAGTACTCTTGCTTCTTGATATAATTTTTTCCCCTATATGGACAACTCTCTTGGTATCTTCAACAGGCTAACAATATAATGCAAGAACAAAAATAACAGCTAAAAAAGGCTCTGTGTTTATTGCAAACAGGTTCTCTGATAATCTACCTAAGGAGACAAGTATTATTATTACCCCCCAATTTACAGTTGAGATAACTTGTGCAAGGACACAAAACCGAAAAATGAAGTTTGAACCCAGTCTGGCCTCACAGTCTGAATGTTTAACCTTGCCCTTGATACTTTTCCAACACGAGGCAATTAGAATGACTCCCCTGTTCACCATCTCTGCTGAGAGATCAGACTTGTTATTGTTCTGATATCATGTGACCCCTTTCAGTTAGCTGACTGGATCAGAAGAAAGCACCTGGCCCAAGAGCAGCCAATTCATTGGCTAGCTGGTAGCCTATGGGAGGATTTGACCTGGAGCTTTCCCAACAGGGATAATGATGACTAAATTATTAGATATCAGATTCTCTCCTTTAGAATTTGCACTGGAGATAGAGACATTGAGAATCAAGTAATTAGCAATGGGGACACAATCACAATAGTAATCAAATCCTACAGAAGATAAAGAGAACTTGGTTGCTTAAGCTGTCTTGGGTCATGGTCCTCCTTTTATTTTCATTACCGTCAGTTTCTGGAAGGCTTGGGTTTGGGGTTTTTCTAGGGTTCTTGTGGGAATTGTCTTTCTCACTTAACCAAATTCCTTAAAGTCCCTCTTGTTGGAGACACCCCCAAGTGAGCCTGGGATCCTTGCCAGAGGACACATCCAAAGCAGTTAGGCTTCTGTTGAACAAACAGAAACAACTTGATTGTCAGATGAGAATGAGATATTTGACTTGCCTGGTTTAAGGCGACAGGCTAAACGAGCTGATCCTCCTAGATCAGGGACTCTGTGATCCACGGAGGTGGGCTAGGCTGGGAGTAGGATCATTTTACAGGTGTATAAATATTCTCATCTGCATGAACTTCAGCACCTGTGAGTACTTGATGAATTATAACCAGTTTAGCTATCTTGGTCAAGATGGTTTAGGTTCTATATGAAAGAAATTCAACTCAAACTTAAGCAGAACATACATACATACACACATAAATAAATAAATCTATTTCGGTCTGTCTGGTTCAGGCACAGCAGTATCTAGATCAGTGTTGCCCAATAGAACCTTCTGTGATAATAGACCAGTTTTATAACTGTGCTATACTGTACAGTAGCCACTAGCCATGTGTGAATACTCAAAATATAGCTGGTGTGACTGCGAAACTGAATCTAAATTTTATTTAGTTTCCATTCATTTAGATTTCAATAGCTAGTACATGTGGCTAGCAGCTACCCAACTAGACAGTCATCTCACTGTCTTGGGGGTGCTCTGACTGGCTCTTAGCACAGGGGTCCATGCCCGCTCCAACCATCTTCCTGGAGATTGGGAACTCTGACCCATCTGGGTCACGTCTGACTCTGTGAGCAAAGGCCACCTTATCTGGACCACGTAAGGTGGATCCCTAATGGAAAGAGGATTTCTACATCCGGAGAGGAAAGAGAGGGCAATTTGGGCTGCCAGAAACTCTCCCCATAGCTCACCCCAGTGTGCCATGTGCCTTGCTGAAGGGGAGACGGGTGGGGTGGCAATAATGAGCATTCACTCTGCAAACATTCATTGAGACCCTTGGTGCCAGGCACCGCGTTAGCTGTTGGAACATGAACACAGAAGTCATGACAACAGCGAGAAAGAAAGACTCAGTTTCTTCCCAACCTGACAAGAAAAGTCGACTCCTGAAGATACAATCACAAAACCAGGTGAAAAGTACCCAAGTAAAGATGGCTGGACACTGTTATCAGGACAATTCATTTTGGTTCTGCTCATTGAGGAATGTTTATTGACTATTGTCCCATTTAATTTAGCAAAAGAGCAATGGTTTTCCATAGTTTGCAAGCTGCCGATAGCAGAGATCTGACCTCTGCATATTTCCCCATCCTGAAGGGAGGATTAAGAAATTGCTTTAGTTCTGATTTTTTTTTTTTAAAGATGGTTTTTAAAAAATTGAAAAACAAAGTCCAGTCTGAGAGAGGGGCCAGAGTCTGGCTGCTGTATGAGTTGTCTAAAAATAGTGAGGCTGATTAATGAATGTCTAAAACAGAGATCAAACCCAGAGGATGTAACAAGACAGCTAACATGTGCTTTTTGGCGACTGTGCTCCTTCAGAGGATTGCTCAAAACCAGGTTACCCAAGAGCTTGGCCGGCGCACCCGCCATTCCACTGAGCTGGAGAGGAGGCGCTTCTTGGCCTGCCTGTCGGTGGTGGGGGGTGGAGGCTGGCCTCCAGTGCCCTTGGCCTTCTCTCCCTATCCCAGCCCTCTCTGGTCAGTGCCCACCAGCACCTGCCTCCTTCTTCTACCAAGCCCTCTGGGAGTCAGTGGGGGTGGGGAGCACTCAGTGTCCAGTGATGCCTTCTACCAGGGGAAGGAGCCGGGCCTGGGCTCTGTGGCCTTGGGATTGTCACCCACCCTCTCTGGGCTTTAGTTTCTCCACCTCCTGGAAACCTGCCCTGTGCTTGGTTAGCCTAGATCAGTGGTCGGCAAACTCATTAGTCAACAGACCGGCAAACCGCGGCTCGCGTGCTGCATGTGGCTCATGAGCCGCAGTTTGCCGACAACTGGCCTAGATCTCTGTGGCATGAGTACCCATAGGCAGTAGGACGTCAGAATTCCTCTGCTCACTAGGAATATTTATTAACTGTTGTCCCATTTAATCCTCCCATCAAGCTTTGGCCCTTGGTAGCTTCAGTTTACAGGTGGGAGAACTGAGGCCCTCAGGTGTTGATAGCTTACCCAAGGCCACGGAGTTCATACATGAAGAACGGGATTGGAATCCGGAGTCCACGTGTTCAACCACTGCCCACACTGCTCTCAGGTGGTGCTGCACATACTCTGCAGATAGATAGTGTCCGTGTGCCCCTTTTACAAGGGGCGTGGGAGATGTCTCGCTGGTTGAGAGAAATCATTGGCCAGACAGTTAGGCATCTGGAGCCTGGAGCCAGGTCTGGGCTCTGCATCCTGTGTGCTCTGTGACCTTGGAACTGTCACCCACCCTCTCTAGGCTTTAGCTTCTTCCTCTGTGAAAAGTGGTACCCCCCCTCATCCTGCGCCTCTACACCCCTTTCCCACTGAACCCTCCAACAGCACTCTGGGGCAGAGGACACCTGGGACTCACCCCAGGTCACCCAGAGGGCTCCACGAGGTGATGGAGTCAGAATGTGAACCCACGTTTGCTTGGTTCCAACGCCCCGCAGTTTCTCTTCGTTTACCATGTGAGAAGGAAACAAGCTATGGATACCTTCTAGAAGGGGAAGGTGGCTGGGTTCCAAATTCAGCCTCAGGGATTTCTTTGGGGGGCAGTAGGGTATGGGGGTGTCAATCATGTCCCCTTGTAGTCTTGCCCCCCAATGAATACTAAGAGAAGGTCTTTATGGATGGAGGGCAGAGAGGGGAAGGATGAGGACAGCAGATCATGGGCAGACAAATCGTGGCCACCAAGGCTGAGGTGCCCGCTGGGCCCTGCTGTCCCCCTCCTCACCTCCTGATTGGAGTTGGAGGAATCAACCAGACTGTGCAGGCCTCCAGGCCCCGTGCAGCCCCCATGAGGTTTAAAGTTCCCCTTCCCTCTGGGTGATAGATGTTGCTTGCTGGCCGGTGCCGACCCTGCATCCCCTAAAAATCTCCTTTGAAGCTCCTTCAACTACAGAGCGAATTCACTTTGTCTCTTGAGGACACTAAAACCTGGAACAAACAATCTCTGATAATAAATACCTTTTTTTTCTTCTTTTTTCCGGGGATCAAAAGCTCCCCAGGCGCTTTCAAAGCGAGCTAGGGCGCTTTGGCGGTCCTGCCTGAATGCTGAAGGGCGCAGAGAAAGGGAGCTAGGAGGCTGGGCTCTGGGGTTTCTAGGCCCTTCCTGGAGGAAGCACGTGCCCTGCTGAGCCGAGGGCCACAGAGTGAGGGGCTGAATTCCAGGCCCCGGGCCCAGCAGGCCCAGTGGCAGGAAAGGGCCCCTTGCTCCCCCAGCGGCCCTCGTCCAGGAGGCAGGGGGCCCAGCCTGGCTGGCTCTGCCCAGACAAAGGCGGCAGCCTTTGACATCGGTGGGCACATCTGGATGGCAGTGGTTGGCCTCCTGGGCAGTTCCCAGGCTGAAGGCATCTCTCTGAGAGCTGAGAGGCACCCTAGCCACTGGCTGAGATGGGAGCTCCCCACCAAGGTGCACTCCCCTTCCTCCTGACAGGCCCTGGGCACATGCGGGTGAGGAACTGTGGGCACGGGCAGACCTTCCCCTGGGCCCTTTGGCTTCACATCCAGCACGTGTCTTTGTGTCGTTAGTCCCCAAACTGCTGGACCCCACATGGAGGGGCTGTGCGAGGGGCGATACCCCTCTACCCAGAACTCCCTTCCTGTGTCCACTTTGGAAATCGCCCTGCGGCCATGGGGTGGTGGGTGTAGCGTGAACTCTGGAGCCAGGCAGCCTGGGGTTCAAACCTGTGATCCTCAGACAAGTGGCCTCTGGGTCATGCAGGGTTACCGCAGCCTCAGCGGCTGGATCAGCCGAATGGGCGCGTTCCGGTGGCCCTGCCTGTCGTCGGTTGTCGCTGCTAGGACTCAGTGTGCAGGGGGTGCGAGCTGGTGGCCGCATGCCGGCTGTCCCTGGAGGAGCAGCTGCATTCTGCTGGGGGTCCCGGGTTTGGCCAGGGAGCGAGGGGAGGCTCTGGCAGCTTCGGTGATGTAACCCTCTTCCTCCTCTCGCAGCATCCCCAGAATCTCGAAAACAAAGTGTCTCTTTCTTCCACGAGAGAGCCCATCGCTCTGGGCTTCACAGGGGCAGCCGGCCCCCAGGCCCCTCAGCAGGAACCACCCCCCTTGGTGGACAAGGCCTCAGTGTGATCTCTCACCTTTTGGCCTCTGGGTGAAGGACCATTAACCAAACTGCCTTCCCGAGTCTCTTGTGGCAGGGAGGCCCGTGTCCGGCTGTCCTCGGAACAGAAATCCTGGGGAGTGATGGCTGCTAGGCCCAGGCTGCCTCTGAGCAGCGTGCCGCCATCTTTGTTTGCCTAGCGTTGTGATTTATAACATTCTCCCATGGGTGCGATCTCATTGGGTGCTCAGAGAGGTTACGTGTCTTGCCCAAGGTCACCCAGTGGCAGGGCCGGGCCTGGGTCCTGGTCTTCTGACTTCCTAACTCATCTCCGTCCATTCTACCAGGGGAGGCAGGACGGCTGGGAGGGTTTAGAGGAGAGTCTGGATTTGCCCCATTTCTGTCCCCACATTCCTGACTTGACAGCATTTCTAGATAAAGCTACAGGGAGGAGAGATTTACTATTTTCTATTTATCGAGCTCCTTCTTTTGCCAGACACTTTATGTAAGTTACCACATCGATTCCAGTTTAGTCCTCTTGGGACACCATTGAGATGGGTGTTCTTACTGTTTACAGAGAAAGAGATGAGTCAAGAGACCCAGGAACAGGCCCCAGGTCGCAGAGCTGCTGGGAGGGGGAGCAGCGATGTGTACCTCAATCTCCCAACACCCGTGTGCCCTGGACAATGGTGGGGTCCCGCATGCAGAGCAATCCAGAACAGCCTGATATGGCCCTGGAATCACAGTTTTCATGTATTGCAACCAGGTTCAGTAATCATGTATTGCAACCAGGTTCAGTAATAGTCACCCCGTGACCCCTGGGGGTTGGAAGAGAAAGCAAAGTGAGCAGGGGGTTTATCCCTGCTCTTGCTTTTCCCCACTCCTTTCCCTCCATGCTTCTCACCCGCCCTCAGTGGAACAAACTACCCCTGGTCAGTGGCATGCTCTGTTGGGCTCAGCCAATAGCAAGGGTTTTTTTCTGAGTCACAGACTTGCCACTACCTAAACGGGGGCATGGGGTCTAAGGAAGGGGTGCCCTTCTCCTGTCTACGAGCTGAACATGCAACGCCCAAGGCTGGAAAGAGGAACAATGAAAGCTCATGGATATGAATGAATGCCTTAGGAAGCCCAGCATCAGCACAGTCACAATTCAATCCAACGAATCTGTAATGGTCACTGATTCTGAGCCAGAGAAGACCCAATTCTATCCGTTAGGATAAGGTTCAGTTGCAAGTAGAGAGACCTCACATAGCAGTAGCTTGAACAGATGCCATCTATTTCCTCTTTGCATTAAAGTCCAGAGGCAGATGGTCCAGGCTTGATCTGGGGGGTCTGCTCTAGGGAGCCCTGATGGGCTTAGGCCCCTTCCATGCTGTGGCTCCACCAAGCATCACATCCATCAGCAGCAGGAAGGCGGACAAGGTTTAGAAGAAAGGCAAAGCGTGTGCACCAGCATTCTCTCAATGACAATTTCTGGAAGCTTCCTCATGATCCTTATGCCTAGATGCCATTGGCCAACCTTGGTCACAGGACTGCACTTAGCAGCAAGGGGATGTCGGGTGGCCATATGCCCGGCTGAAAATTGGGGTCTCTATTACTGTGGAGAGAGGTGGTCATTGGCAGTACCCTGCACCGATGTGTTTAAGCATTTATTATAGGTTGGGCACTATGCTTTACCAGCTTTGTCTCAACAGCTCAGCCACTGGATTCATTTCACCCCCTCTATATAAATGAGAAAGCTGATCATCAGAGAGATTAAGGAACAAGTTCTAGATCACCCAGGAAGGAAGCTGTGAAGCTGGGCTTCAAGGAAAGGCCTGTCTGACTCTCAAACCTGTGCTGCTACCTTTCCCATAAGGCCGGTGCGAGGGGCCGCAGGGACCCGGGACACCTCCTCTCCCAGCATTATTTCAGAAATGATACGCCTGCTGCTTGTGGCTTTTCAGAATGAAAGGAGGTGACTAATGCAGGTTTCCGGTGCTATTATGGGTTGACTGTATCCCCCCAAATCCATATGTGGATGTCCCAACCTCCGGTACTTTAGAATGTGACCTTATCTGGAAATAGAGTCCTGCAGATGTGACTAGTTATGGTGGAGAGGTCATATGCCGTAGTCCTGCATGCCTGGTGTTCTGAAAGGGAGATGGCCACGGGAAGACACAGAGATACAGGGAGAACCCCAGGTGAGGAAGAAGGCAGAGATCATGGCAATGCAGCAGAAGCTGAGAATGGCCAGCATATCACCGGGAGGGGCGGGACAGGGAGTGGACTTCTCCCTCACAGCCCTCAGAAACAACCCATCGTGCCAACACCTTGATCTTGGTGCTGATAAATAGATGATCGGTGTGTAGCCACCCAGCCTGTGGTATGCTGTTATGGCAGCCCCAGCAAACAAATAGAGATGCAATGTTCCATATCCCGCTTCATTATAGGCATTTTTTCAGGTACCTGTGAAGATGTATCAGGTTCAGCAAGGGCATACCTTGATTTTTCTTATAAAGAGACAGAGGCCCTTTTCTGTGGGCTGTCTCCAGGTGTTATGCAGGGCCAGCAAGTTCAATACACCTTTTAGTGAATCCCTCTCGAATGTCCCAGGCACTGAGCTAGGAGCACGGCCCAAAGAAAACAGACTAGAAGTAGAAGAAATCAGGGTGCTATACGCAACACAAAGGAAAGCCTAGGTCTTGGCACCGGGCCTCTCTATTTTGAGCTCAGACATTCCTGGTCGCTGGCTCCCTCCCTGCCTTGGCATTGGGTAGGGCGAGAAGGACAGGCCCCAGTTCGCTCAGCTTCTCTGCCAGAGGAGATCCATGAGCCCAGCACAGAGGCTGGTGTGCAAAGAGCAAGTCCTCTCCTGGTGGGTGGGTGGGTGGGTGGGTAGTGAGCCAAGCTGTCTCAGCATTTGAGTTGCTTCATCTGTGGCTACTTATCTCACTGGGCTAGAGCGTTGTGTGCCCATGAAGCCAGGGTCCCGACGTGCTAGGGGCTGGGTGGAGTGTCCTGCCTACGAGTGCGCCCTGCACTCCTGACCCATGTGGCTGTTTTCTGGGCAAGTCTGTGCACCACTGTGGCATTCTTTTTGCTTTGTGTTTCAAATCTGTCCCGTCACCCCAACTCCATCACATGACCTTGAGTGTGGTGTGTGAGTGTGTGTGTGTGTGTGTGTGTGTGTGTGTGGCTGTTTGGCTGAATCAACACTGTCTGTAAGGGAGGTGCTCGGAGGTATCAGAGTTTAACTTTCAAAACAGTAAAAGCACGACTCAGACTAATACAGTGAGCCCGGGCCCAGGCCTGGACTAAGGTGAGACAAAGGCAGATCCCCAGCAGCACCTCCTGCTGCCCCTTCGTCACAGCCCTGCTTGGGTCCAAGAGTTATTAATTCACGGGCAAGGGGACCAGCGGGGTGGTGAGCCGGGTCACAGGAGGGAATGAGCCCCCGCACTGCATGTCCCCATCGAAAGCAAGCCTGCTAGAAAGGACTGGGATAAGTTTAATTCAAGATGGGTTAATGTCCAGCCGTAACCTGCAGGGTCCCCTTCTCTACCAGGCTGGAGTCCCTTACATCTCCACGGAACAAGCATCCTGGGCAACTTGTTCATGTCCTGTAGGTTAGCATCTAGCGTCTGGGTCTGAATCAATAATAAAGAAGAACGCCAATGACTTCGTATGGAACAAGCCTCTGGGTTGCCCAGACCCAGCCCCCAGGGCCCAGCCCTGTCCCCCAGCCGCTGTGACAGCAGCTCTGTCCCTCATGGGGAACTGCTTAAGCTGGAAGGGATGGCCTCCCCCAGGGTCTCACCCTCCCGTGCCCACCCTGGATGGTCTAGAACAGCTGTTACAAAGCAGCCCACTGGCCTCCAGCTGGGACAATCCTGAAGGACCATCCCAGCTTGGAGCTGCCCAGGGGAGGGCTGAGGCCTCTGTGGTGACCTCACTGCAGGTGACTTTCTTCCTTGCCCAGGTCTTCCCTCCTCCGCACTTACAGGTGTATCTCCTAGGAGCACCTCCAGCGAGCCACCCACATGCAACTCCAGGCTCAGGGTCCACATCCATGCCCACGTCCACGTCTGGTCTAGGACGGGAGGGCCTGTCAATCAATACTCCAGATGGTTCTGAAAGGCACGAAGCCATCTTTTTGTCTTATTTCCAAGCTTTTGGGTACTCCTTTAAAAAAACAAACATACTTTTTTGTTGTTGATTTCAGAGAGGGAGAGAGAAAGAAAGATAGAAACATCAGTGATGAGAGAGAATCATTGATTGGCTGCCTCACTGGGGATTGAGCCCGCCGCCTGGGCATGTGCCCTGACTGGGAATCAAACCTCTTGGTTCATAGGTCAATGCTCAACCATGGAGCTGCGAGTGGGGCTGGGGACTCCTTCTTCACAGAAGTTAGAAGAAATCCGTGGGATAATCGGACAAGAGTGGATGGCAAAGGCTCAGTGGAAACCCTCCCCCACAGCTGGGAAAACAACTCCCGGCCCCAGCAGCAGCTGCCAGGCCCCAGGAGAGAGGGAGAGAGAGGTGCTGGGAATTCACAGGCCTTGCTCGCTGGCGAAGGTGAGGGATTTCACTGGTCAGCAGCTGGTGCCTAAGATCAAATGAGATTCTCCACCTCGGGTGAGAGGCGAGTGGGAGAAAGCGTGCTTACATTCTCAGGGAGTTGTTTTCAGTTGAATGAAACAGGCTGATTGAAAACAAAAAGGCAGGACCCTGAGTGCCAAGCCAGCAGCCCCTCCACGCGGAGCCCACCGCCTGCGCCCGCAGCCAAGTCAGGCTCATTGCCACTCCTGCCTCTGCCTCTTCCTTTCTGAGGCAAAAAGAAGGCTCTGGAAGGTGCAACTTAAAATAGACCTTTCATAAAAGATTCATTCCCGAACAAGAATGTCACGGAAGCATGAGAAGTGCACTGGCTCCGGTCTGAATTCCACTTGAAGTATTTGGTGGTAATTATTTCTAAAATTCTCCCGCAAGAGGCACGTTTCAACTACGGGAGAGCAAGAAAGATCAGTAGGGCCCAGGGCCAGGTAATGTCTTCATGGGGGTGGGGGTGGGGGGAGGTGGGGGGAGAGGAGGGCGAGATTCAAGTTTTAGGTACTGATCTGAGGCATGTTGGAAAATAAGGATGACTATTAAATAGATTTAGGAGAAAAAAAGAAAAAAAAGAAAAAAGAAAGCCTAGAGCCACTGCAGAAAAATGCCTGAAAAGCAGAGGCTCAAACAAGATGCAAATTACCCGCAGGAACAGCCTAATGAGCCATTACTAAGCACCCATCATGGTTAGGGTGTGCGCACCCATGGCAGTAAAACTAGTCTATTGTAGCTTCATGGTGAGACTCAGGGTGGGGTGATGGTAGTTCTGTAGAGGCATCTGCATTGGGGAACTGGCCTCTATGGGGACCCCTCTTGGAACAAGTAGATTTGCTTTCCTCCAATTCCACGTTCACCTGCCAACAAATTCAAGTCCACAAAAGCAGCCCCCCCGCAGCCTCCCCACCGTCCTTCAGTTTCTTCTCAGATCATGTTACCTTGCTAACTGGCAGAGGGGCGGGGTGGGGTGGTTTTTGGAGGCCAGTACCCAGTCTTAAACACACACATACAACGCCCAGGCCCACATAGTTGTGTGTGTGTGTGTGTGTGTGTGTGTGAACACCTGTGGCACTGTTGGGTGGTAATAATCCCTATGAGTCCTGGGCCAGCCACTGTCGCTGGGGCCTTTCCTAGGTGACCACATTGAGTTTTCAGAACGACCTGTGAGATGAACACCATGATTCTCCTCCCCTTCCCTCTGAAGCACAGAAGTGAAGACATTTGTTCTGGTAGCAAGTGGCAGTGTCGCAATGGAGGTGTGAGCAAGATGGCCAGGTGGGGCCGGGCCGGCCCCAGAGCACGTGGCGTCATTGCAGGGCAGCGTGACTAACTGCCCCGGCGTGGGCGGTGTCGGAGCAGGGGTGTGCCATTGCACTTACTCACCAATTACTCTCAGATGCTCACCCTGGCGCACAGTGTTCTAAGTTCACTAGCCATTCCAAACCCATCTCATCCTCGCAGTCAGCTTTTAGTGTAGACACTCTTGATGCCGTAAACCAGGGTTCTCAGGAGGAGGCAATGTTGCTCCCCAAGGGACATTTGGCAAAGTCTGGGGACCTTTTGGGGTTGTCACAGCTGTGAGGGGATGGGTGCTAGTGGCATCTAGTGGGTGGCGGTCAGGGATGAGCTAAACATCCTACAGTGGATAGGACGGTCTCCCCACCACAGGGAATCATCCACCCCCCAATGTCAATAATGCCGAGGTTGAGAAACGTTGCCACGAGGAATGGGAACGGTGGGGCCCTAGGAGGCATAGCCTGCAAACGGTGGTCTCCATTCCCCTCCACGCCCTCCCTCCCTACCATCCAAAATCAGTGGGTCCTCTGTTTGGCTTCGTACTGCCTTTTCACCCCAGATCTTGGATCCACCTCCTATTCCCTGTTGGAGCAGCTCTGCTTCTCTGGCCATGCTGCCCACCTGACTGAGTTCTGGTTTGTTACAACAGGGAACTGGATTTTACAGTTATTGCCTTTGAAAGCCCCGTAAATGGCATTCACAGCCATTAGCAGGACTGGGGGTTGCCAGATCAGTAGGTTTGACTTCGTAGGATGACTCACATGCCAATGCCCTCCAGGGTTCATCCAGCTGCTCAGTTGCCCAAGCCTCTGCCAGGCTGTTAGCCAAGGACAGAACCAGAGTTCAAAAAGGAGTGAGGTCATTCCTGGGGAACACCTCCGAGCTTGTGCTGGCTGGCTCCTCGCTGCAGGCCGGCACCTGCTCGGGGCGGGGCGGGGCGGAGTGGGGTAGCTTGGCAGCTCAGGGACCCCAGGCTCCATCCTTTGCCTTGTAACGTGCTGCTGTGATTGAGTCCAGCGGATTGGAAGCAGCTGGGGTGGGAGCCCGGACTTAGTCCTAGGGCGTCTGGGAGCTGAGCCGCCTTCTCTTGGGAGGGGTTCCACAGGGCCCACCATCTCTCCCGGCTGCACAATAGAAGTTTTCCAAAACCAGTGACATAATCTGTAGGTCCCAGTGCAGAATGAAAGCATGGGGGCCCTTGTTCAAAAGCTATGAAGAATTTCAAGACGGGGATAGCAAGAGCCATCCACCTCACACGGGGCCTCCAAGTGTGAGACCCTGTGTGACTGTACAGGTCACACACACGGGAAGCTAGCCCTGCTCCCTGGTCAATTTTGTGATCCATGAGCAGGTGACCGGTTTACTTGGCCCAGTCCTGCTTTACTTCTGTCATCCCAGTGGGATTCAGTACCGCTTTCCCACTCAACACTGCCCTGGTTTGGACAGCAGATTATCTAGGCACCTTATCTTTCTGTGACCACCTTCTAGATCATCGTTCTCTCATCCTGTGTGTTACTCATTGTCACCCAAAGCCTAGTCAATGGGTAATGCTATTTTTTGGACAAAGTGATAGTAACCTTTTGTGTTGACCAGCATGGCTTACTACCCACATGCTCATATGTTAGCCTCACTTCGTCCTCACAACGGGATCTGTAGATGGTCTTCTCATGGTTGTCCAGGTTTGCCTGGGACTGAAGAGGTTCTTTGAATGTGGGGTTTCCAGTTTTAAAACTGGGCCCAGCCAGCGTGGCTCAGAGGTGGAATCTTAACCTATGAGCCAGGAGGTCACAGTTCGATTCTGGGTCAGAACACATGCCTGGGTTGTGGGCTTGATCCCCAGTGTGGGGCATACAGGAGACAGCCAACCAATGATTCTCTCTCATCATTGATGTTTCTATCTGTCTCTCTCCCTCTCCCTTCCTCTCTGAAATCAATGAAAATATATTAAAAACAAAACTGGGAAGGTTCTGGGCACACCAGGACAAATTGGTCACCATATTCACAGTCCACCATCCTGGGGAATCTTCACAAATACTTTTTGGATGACCAATTTTTTTATTAAATATCTTGTGACAATCCTTTCTGGGATTGAACTTCCCTTTAATGCCAGGGAATTTCTCCATAACTGTTGGTTGGATATGAAGGCAAGATGTTCAAATCAAGAACAACTCCTAGATCGCATTTGGTTGCATATCCTCCTAGACTTTTATTTACACATGTTCAGAAAATACATTTTTAAACCCTGTTTCAGGTGACATATTTTTTTCATTTATAGCAGGGATCCGTGCAATTTTTTTCTGTAAAGGATCCAAATAGTAAATCTATTTTGCAATGCACAGGACATGGTTTCTGTAGCAACTACTCAATTCTGCCATTGCCGTGTCTGTGTTCCAATAAAACTTTATTTGCAAAAACAGGCAGCAGGCCAGATTTGGCTCGCAATCCACATGAAAATCTTTACACGCCAACTCTTAAAAGATAGTTCTCAAGAGGGTGAAATCATGACAATCAAGCAAATGCAACATGGACACTTCGAAGATTTTATTCAATGTGTTCATTAATGAGGGAACTCCAGGAAGATGTTACAACCTGTTCAAAGGAGAATCTGAAAAAGACACATGTATACGTGATCAGAAATGCTGAAAAAACTTGTTCAGATGTGCAAATGGGTCAAAATCTGTATGGCAATAAAGTGTTGTATGTGGTTTAAAGCCTTCCATCCGACAGATCTGGGCTTCGGGCCTGGCTCCGCCCGCCGCCGCCTGTGCTACCTGGACAGGCTACTTTACCTCAGTGTTCTCATCTCCAAAGTGGAGATGATGATAGTGGCAGCTACGTCATCAGCTGTTGTTTGGACCACCTGAGATCACCCATAAAGCCCTTAGAGCAGTAGTTCTCAACCTTCCTAATGCCACGACTCTTTAATACAGTTCCTCACGTTATGGTGACCCCCAACCATAAAATTATTTTTGTTGCTACTTCATCACTGTAATTTTGCTACTGTTATGAATCGTAATGTAAACATCTGTGTTTTCTGATGGTCTTAGGCAATGCCCGTGAAAGGGTCATTCGACCCCCAAAGGGGTCGCGACCCACAGGTTGAGAACCGCTGCCTTAGAGCAATGTCAGACCAGAGAGACCCTCAGTAAATGTTAGCTCTTGGTGTTATCACTTGAACATTCTTTTCCATGCCCAACCCTGATACGTAACAGTCCCCACATTCTCTCTCCTGGGCCTCCTCTTCCGGAAAGCCTTCCCGGGATTCTCCTCCCAATCCCGGAGCTGGTTGTGCACTGACATCTTACACACTGCGTTTACCACATGGCTTGGCCGATACTTACTCCCTTCCGCCTTTACACGTGGCTTGAGTGGTATAGGATGCAGATAACAACATGGGCCTCAACTGGCTTTTGACCTCTTCTGTCCCGGTGCAGCCAGTCGTTGGACCTCTGGCTTCCTTTGCATCCAATGTGAGTGACAACATTTTTGACAACTGGTAGGTTCGTGTGGCTTGGGATGGGGCTGGGGGAACAGATTGGATATTTGGGCATAATCGCCTCTTAGCTGTGCAAGTCACCCAACCTCTCTGAGCTTTGCTCCTTTATCCCTAAAATGCCAAATAAGTATAGCTCCTAGAGATATTGGGAGTCAGATGCAAAAATAAATGTAAGAGTATGTTCATAACTGACAAGGCATTGGTTAAAGTTTGGGGTATGAGAAGGGGGCGAGGCAGGTCTCTTTCCAAGGAGAACCAAGTGTTTCATGAGAATTTATAGATTAATATGTCTCTCTTCAAGCCAATGTTCACCTAAACCTTACTGAGCGGGGTGCTCAGTGAAAAGGACCAGACTGTGGATGCCCTTTGTGTCCCCCAGTGCCCAGGACACTGCATGACCAAAGTAGGTGTCGAGGTTCTTAGGTGGGTGACATATGGCATTGATATTTAGGGTCCAGGTAGGTTCTCCCCTCTTTGTCATGAGGGGAAAGTATGGCAAAAGGGAGTCATGTTCAAGGGACAGGACTGGGATGGGGAAGAGTGGACACCCATTGGTTTTGATTTCCAGCATCCCTTGACCTTGTCCTAATGATGGGATCCTACTTTTTCAGGGGAGACACTTGTCTCAGTTCTCAGTCTAAGGGATGAAGTTAACTTTGCTACCTGTTTAGTAAACTGGTCAATCAGAACATCATATTCCTCTTGACACTGATGGGCATATGACCTGTGAATCCTGATGAGTCTTTTGCTGGGATTTTTTGGGAGATAGACTTCTTAGGAGAGAGACTTGTCGCACTCAAACCTGGAAGGCTATAGACTTGTAATTTGCCATCGTGTCTCCACATGAAGCCTGAGAATAAAGCAAATATGGAGTAGAACAGAGGGACTGAATCCTGATGACATCTTTGGAACTCCTGGATCAAACCATACCTGAAGCTAAATGCCTCTTAACTTTTTAGTTATCTGAGCCATTGCATTCCCTCTTTCGCTGAAGTCTGTCTAAACTGGGTTCTCTATGATCTGAACCGAGAGGCTGATCCATGGGCCAATGAGACTCTTGGAAGACCATGGCCACGGGGTGTGTGTCTTCAATCCCCTTGATGCCTTGCAGGCATTTCTAGTCTTCCTGGAGTAGCTGGGTCTGTGCAGATTCAGGCACCGATCGCCTCTAAGATGGTTTCAAGGGAAGGGTACGTCTAGGAGACTGTCGGGGAACTCTTTTGACCCTGAGGTTCCAGAAGTCTACACAACAGCTCAAAGATAGTAATTTCATACCTCCAATAACGCCGCAAAAAAACCTCATCTGGATATGGGTCAGCTGCCAGCGAAACCTTCAACACCGGCTCCGCTTTGGTGTCAAATTGTAATTCTCCGCTTTCATCTTCCCCTGCAGTTCCTTCTGTTTTTCATTTCTCCTGATTTCTTTCTTGGGGCTTTTGATCTATTTTCTATTGTTATCGTTCAGGCATTTCATGCCCAAACTTTCCAAGTCCGTGTAATCCAACCATAACAACATCTGGGACCTGTGGTCGTGTAGTAATGTCAGCTCCTCTTGATGCACCGGGCCCAGGCGCTTTGCTGGCTTATTCCACACCTTTGTTCCCTAAAGCTGCTTCTCCTCCACGCCTCAGCCCCAGGGTTTTCCAAGGAACTTTCCAAGGTGGGCAGAATGGGAGAGGAGCTGGAGGGGAATTCGCTCTGCCATCTTGTCTTACTTCTTTGCCACCACGGTGGTCTTCACACCCCATTGCCCCTGACGACTGGCTCCTTGGGATCATGCTTCCAGATCTGGGAATGTCCCCTCCAGGCACCGGGGCCGGGCTGGGTGTGTCAGACCTGATGTGGATCACAGCTCTGTTCCTTATCTGCCATTTAGTCGTGGACAAGTCGCCGAGCCTCTTTGAATCCCAGTTTCTCTGGAGCAAAATAGGGATGATGATTTTACAGTGTGGGGGTGTTATGAGGATCACGCTCAATACAATCATGTATATAAAACACCGGGGCACAACAGTCATTGCTACGATTGTCAGGACACTTCATCAGACAAGTTTCTTGTGTTGTGCCATTTAGCCCCAGGACAACCCTACCAAGGAGGTATTATTATGCCCATTTTACAGAGGAGAAAACTGAGGCTCAGGGAAGTTAGTCGCAACATTTGCCCCTCTTCTCTTGCCCATGCTGCATGACACACAGCTGAGACTCCCGCCGTCACGTCTAGCAGAGGAGCAGGTGGAACTGCTGTGTCGCTCTTTTCTCCCCACAAAGTTGCTGTGGCTTTTTCGATAATGTCATCACCCCTGGTACTAGGAAATAGCAGTCCACTGAGTCCCAAGTCCACATTTCATACCTGTGATCATTGAAATGCCACAAGAGGCAGAAACCAAATTCAAGTGAGAGCAGGATGTGCATGTGAGAGAACAGAAAGCTCCAGAGGAAGGGGTGGTGTCCGCCCAGCGACTCTGAGCCCTGGGGGTGCTTCCAGGCCCTCGATGCCTCCGTCCTTCCTCCATCCCCTGCAGGTGGTGGCAAGGTGACCCTGGCAGTGTCTGGGCTGCCCCGTTATTCCAGCAAAGCCCCAGGGAGGCCTCGCTGGCCTCCTTGGACCCCGTGTCCGTCTGCAGGACAGTCAGTGCGGCCAGGCCTGGGTCATGAGTCCACCGTGGTGTGGGGGGAGGGGAGTCACGTCCACCCCACCACGTTGACTCAGGCAGGGTGGGGACATGTGAGTGTCAAGGACCTACCTTGTCAGTGTCATGATTCTGTTTCCTGAACTTGGTTCCAAACTATGGTGCTACTGCCCACTTTGGTCTCATCCCACGCAATACTATCTGTGATATTGCAGATTTAGTCAATCTATCTATCTATCATCTATCTATCTATCTATCTATCTATCTATCTATCTATCTATCCATATATCCATCCACTCATCCATTCTATCTATCTATCTATCTATCTATCTATCTATCTATCTATCTATCTATCCATCCACCCACTCATCCATTCTATCTATCTATCTATCTATCTATCTATCTATCTATCTATCTATCCATCCATCCATCCATCTGTTCATCCATTCTATCTAGCTAGCTATCTATCCAATATACATGAAAATAAGTATGTAACTATGAAAAATCTTTATTCATATACTACCTAAAATAATCTCTCTTTCCACCAGTAGTTACATGACACTTTTGGAAACACTCATCTAACTTCATTTTTTTATAACTGGGGACCTGGGCCTAGCAAAGGGAAAGAATCTACAGGGTGCCCCCCAAAATGTATACACACTTAACAACTACTTCTCTTACATTTTGAAAATGAAATGTATTTTAATAAATACTGCCTTTATAATTATTCAAAGTGTGTATACATTTTTTTTGGGGGGGGCACCCTATATGAGGGCAAGTTGAAAGTGACAGAAATGGGACGAGAAGCCTGATTCCAGTTCCTTTTTCTTTAACTCTTCAAAGCAAGGTGTGGTCACAGCTCGGCCTCCTACCAGCTGTGTGTTCTTGGGCAAGTTACTTAACTTCTCTGTGCCTCTGTGTTGCCACCTGTAAAATGGGAGCAGCAATAGTATTGATTTCATAGAATTGAGTATCAAATGAATGAATATTATGAACCACTTAGGGCTGTGCTGGGTCATAGTAAGCATTTTCTATGTATATTGGTTAAATAAGTAGGACTCGGCCTGAAGTCACTGTCAATATAACCCTGTAGCCCATACGCCAAATTCCCTGAGGGAGGAATTCAGATTGTTCATCATTCCTTTTTTGGGAACCTCATTTTCGCCGAGGGGTGTGGCCGAAAAGGTCATGGGTAAAGCAGTTAGGGTGGGTATCACTTTACACAAAATTGACATCCATAAGAATTCCAGAAATGCTTTCTTCATTTCTGATTCACCTTCTAAGCCTCTCTGCAGCCCAGACAGTCCAGCACGCTAATTACATCAAACACAGCTGGAGATGTTCTGAGGGCCTTCGTCCCAGGGACCCGGGAGGTGTGTCCTCTCTCTTAAAAGAAAAATTGTGTCGACTTTGTTGTGTGAGTTTGTAGGCACCCGTTGCTCACACAGATGCCATGTTAAAAGCAGGGACAGCCCTGACTGGTTTGGCTCAGTGGATGGAGCGTCGGCCTGCGGACTGAAGGGTCCCAGGTTCGATTCCGGTCAAGGGCATGTACCTTGGTTGTGGGCACATCCCCAGTAGGAGGTGTGCAGGAGGCAGCTGATCGATGTTTCTCTCTCATCGATGTTTCTAACTCTCTATCCCTCTCCCTTCCTCTCTGTAAAAAATCAGTAAAATATATTAAAAAAAAAAAAAAAAAAAAAGGCAGGGACATTTCGGCCCAGCCAACGTGGCTCCGTGGTTAAGCAATGACCTATAAACCAGGAGGTCACGGTTCGCTTCCCGGTGGGGGCACATGTGTGGGGTGTGCAAGAGGCAGCTGATCAATGATTCTCTCTCATCATTGATGTTTCTATCTCTCTCTCCCTCTCCCTTCCTCTCTGAAATCAATAAAAAATGTGTTAAAAACATTAAAAAGCAGGGACATTTGGATGTGCTGTGGGACCAGCGGTTAATGTCGTGCCTTTTCCAGGGCCTCTTCCCTTCTAAATGTGGCAGCACCAGAAACTTGGTGTTTCCGTCCAGCCCCCACAGGAGGCGCAGCAATGCCCCATTCACAGAGATGTGTCTGTGGCGGGAAGCGGTCATCTGTGCAGAAGCGGGGCTGGACTGCACTTCCATTTAGCAAACATCCTCTCCCATCTCCCCTTCTCCCTAAGTCAGTGGTTCTCGAAGGTTGCGTGGCAGCTTTGTCCCCCAGGGGGCATTCGGCGGTGTCTGGAGAGGTTTTTGGTCGTGAAAATGGGGGGATGCTACTGCCATGTAGTAGGTGGAGGCCAGGGATGTGCTCAACACCCTACAGTGCACAGGACAGGCCCACAGCAACAAATGCGCTACCTAAATGTCACTGGGGCCCAGGGTGAGGCACCTTCCCCAAAACTGACAGCAGCAAGAGTAACAGCAACCAAATGCTGGGAACTACGAGAAGAGTGCAAGGGGAACGCTTAACCTTGCTCTTCAGTTTCTACAGGCCCCCAGGAACTCAGTGGGCCTACTGGGGCACGTGAGACTACCCATTCTACTTCAGTCTGTCCTTTTGCTTTTTTTATAAATATATACAACTTTTAAAAAATATATATTTTTATTGATTTCAAAGAGGAAGGGAGAGGGAGAGTGAGACAGAAACATCATGGAGGATGATGAGGGAATCATTGATTGGCTGCTTCCTGCACGCCCCACACTGGGGATCGAGCCCACAACCCGGGCATGTGCCCTTGACCGGAATCGAACCTGGGACCCTTCAGTCTGCAGACCCACACTCTATCCATTGAGCCAAACCAGCTAGGGCTACACTTTTATTTCAATCTTCACCCGAGGACATGCTTAGAGAGAGGACATGAGATGATAGATAGGTAGGTAGATAGATAGATAGATAGATAGATAGATAAACTTCGATTGATTGCCTTCTAGACATGCCCTGAGTAGAAACTAAACCTGCAACCCAGGTACGTGCCCTGACTGGGGATTGAACCAGCCACCTTTCGGTGTACAGGACGATGCTCAACCAACTGAGCCGCTGCAGCTGAGCCATCTCAGTCTCTCTTGAAGCAGATTCTTACTAGTCTATCCTGGATTAACTGGATTTGATTTACCTTTGGGCTTGAAAGCATCAAGTGCATTTCTGAAGAGGTTGTTTGTAGCAACATCATCTTACTAATGTGCGCTGGCCTCTTCTCCGCCAGTTTCTCTGCAGGTGGGATTTGCCCAGACTCTTGTAGACACAGAGGACCCCAGCCAAGGGAGGGAAGCCGGGGCGTCGTCATTGTGATTCGGAGCCACCCAGTTGCAAACTCCTTTGAGACCAGTGCCAACCTTGGCAGAAACCTATGTCCCCTGAACAAACGCTGTTGGAGAATCCGAAGGCAGCTGCTTGGAGGGGAAGTCCTAGATGGCAGAGAGGGATAAGTGGAGCCCTGGCTGGCTTCCCGCCTGCTGGGGTTTGATCAGCCAAACCTCTGGTTCTCCATCCCTTCTGTGCGCAGCGAGGTGAAAGCCAAGGTCGGGCATCCTGAGAGTGAGGAAGTGGTGCTTACTCACAGGATGGCACTGTGGAGAGCCCCGCCCCAGCCTCCAGCAAACTGCCACATCTGGAATTGCTCGCCGGGGCCAAGACTGATGACTCCATCTCAACATCTGTGAGGGCTCATCTGAATGAGTCAACAGTCGGTTAACACTGGGTGCCATGGAGGGGTGACACTGCACCCTTAGGTGTCATAGATAGGCCTGGGCCCGAGGAGGAGGGAGAAGAGAGAGAGAGAGGTGCAAAGAGAGAAGAAAGGGGTCACGCCATGCAGGTGGTAGAGCGGGCCCAGCTGAGGAGCAGCCTGGCTGGGCAGGTAGGGTTGGAAATGCCCCTTCATTGGCAGTGGGCTCAGTGAGGCCATGCTCAATGGCCTGTGGGTTTTGTATCCCATCACTGGGAGCTCCCATACATCTCTCCAATCCTCCACCTGCCCTCACCTGGATCCTGACCTGAGTTCCTCTCCTTGGCTGGGAACCTTGACTTATTGTTTGGACCTCAGACAAGATCTATTTTTGGAAAAGGGTCAGAAACCAATCACTGGCCTGGCGGCTCTCGGGTACCAGAGCCCAGGGCTGCCTGCCTGCATGCCTTTGGTTCTGTCTCCAAGACGGGGCGGCCGCCAAGGGTTTTGCCAGCTGTCCCTGACACAGGACAGCCACGGCCCTGTCTGAGGAGCTGGCCGGCTTCCCCAGTGCTGGACCCGAAGCAGCAGGAACCCTCCCCCACAGGTCTGGGCCTGGGGTCACCAGCCACTCCCTTTGTTAGGATGCTTCAAAGGGGCTTGCAAACATTTCCACCCAACTGCAAAGCATCAAAGGAGCCATAGCCGTAATCCCACTAATCAATCGTATGTATTATTTACATTTCTCCAATGCCCCTTTCATTTTTCACCTGTAAAAATATTTTTTTCATGTCGCTGTAATTGGGGAGCATATATATTTCACTCAGCATTATTTCCTGTATATTTTTCCAAGATCCTACCTAGTGCTTATGTTTATTAGTTTTGCAACTGCCCAATATGCCATTGAGTTAGTTACACTGAAATTTACTCCCCAAATTCCAGTGTAATCTGACGTTTCTTTTGCTTTTTCATCCTTGCTCTTACAAAGAGGACATAAACATCTGCACTCAACTAGTCTCATTTTCGTTCTTATTTTGAATGATTTCCCTCTGGTAGGTTCTCGGGGCGGGATTAGTCGGTTGAAGGAGATGAACATTTTTATGGCTCTTGATATATGTGACCAAATTATTTTCCAAAACGGTTGTATCAGTTTTCATAGTCATAGGAAGTGTATGAGTATGTTTTCATGGGGATAAGGGTGAGACTTAAAATTTTCAAAATAGAGTTTATTAGTTGTTCTCCCCCCCCCCCCCCCCCCTTCTCCTTCTTCTTCCTGCTGGGATTTTAGGCCTGTGGCAGTCTTCTGGCTAAGCTTTGAGTGTTTTTCATTTACAAGTGCTATTTTAACATCGCCAGTGCACTTGCAGGAGATTTATTTCATTTTATTCCTCTAGCCTGTTATTAGAAGATACAAAAGCAGGCATTGGGGGGAGGGGGGGGGGACTCATCTAAGAGATAATGGAACTGGAGTTGATCAGATTTGATGATGGGTTGGGTGTGGGTGGGACCCAAGGGTTAGGATTCTTGGGTCTCTGGTAGGATGCCGGGATGGTGGTGCTGTGCACAGGGCTGGGACAGAGGAGGAGCCACTGGGGTGGAAGCTGGCCATCCCAGGAACTCGGTTGTAGCTGGAGTGAAGGGGAAACACAACATAGAACATGGAGTGTGATCTGGAATGCTGTGGGTTCAAATCCCAACTCTACAGACATTGTGTGAACCCTGAAAATGACTTCACATTTTTTTATTCTTAATTTCTTTATCTGAAAAAAATGGAATGACAGTAACTTCATGGGGTTGGTGTGAGGATTCGATGAGATGACGTCAGTAAAATGCTTAGCTCCATGCCTATTGCTAAATTTAGCAAGAGCACAACGAGTGGTGACTACCGCATGCTATTGTTACGAATGCAATGCACTCAGTAACAATATGGTTTACTGTTAATGCTTTCCCAAGATGTGAAGAAGAATGCTGGAAGAGTGTGCTGGCTTTATTTAAAATGTGAACTATAATTTTCTGCTCTGTTAGAAATAATGCCTTCACCATTGATTCATTCTGCTGTAGGTAAACCAACCTAACTATGGGGGCAAGATGGCTTTAAAAAAAAAAGAAAAGAAAAGAAAAGAAAAGGAAAAAGCAAAGTGTCATTTTCAAGGTCTGAATGAGGTCACACACGCTAGAATCATCTGCCAGTCCTGGCCCCCAACCTCAGCTGATGGATCACTAGTACCTCTATTATTGGAAACTAGATCACCTCCTGTTAACCTAAAAATAAAAGGCCTTTCAAAGCAAGAGACTACAAGCATTTATTGGAGATCAAAGCATAGCTATTTGGAACACTGATTCAGGCAGAAGCCCAAAGGATGCTCCGATTAGGACACGAAGGCCATGGGTATTTATGGGAAAGGGGGGAAACAATGGCATCGATAGAAGGAAGGCATTTTTATTGGTGCTGATAACATAACTTTCCTGAAAGGCCGGGCGAGCAGCTGATTGGAGTATGGATGGAGAGCAAGGGGGCAAGGAAGGTGGTAAGACAGACCGGGGCCTAAATTTTAGCTCTCCCACTCACTGGCCACGTGATTATGCACAATTCTATAGCCTCCCTGTGTCTCGGTTCCCCCATCTGTAAAGTGGGGATAATAAGGAACCTTCTTTCACCAGGTTGTTACAAGACTTCAGTGTCCTAGTGCACATAGCACATAGCACAGTGCCTGACTTCTTAGCAGCCAAGCACGTTGGAGCTGTTAACGATATTATTGCCATCCTTTCAAGAGGTGCTGGAGAAGTGGGGATCAGTTATGTGTTCGGATATGTTTCTAGTCTTTTTGAAATCAATCCAACCTCCTGATGGAATGAGGCTAATACTAAAACCACTTGGTATGTGTGGAATCCACTTCAAGTGATTGTCAAAAGTTGCAACCCAGTTGGTTGGAGCATTGTCCCATACACCAAAGGGTTGCTGGCTCGATTCCCAGTCAGGGCACATACTTAGGTATTGGGTTCAGGCCTCGACCTGGGGTATGTCCAAGATCTCTCACATCAATGTTTCTCTCACCCTCTCCCCCAACCCCCTCCCCGTCTTTGAAATCAATAAAAACATATCCTTGGGTGAGAATTTTTTAAAAGTTGCATCTACTTTATTTTCATCAGCAATGACCAGTTTAGGATGAAAATAATAGGCAAAACTTTCAACGTCCTGCTCTTTAAATGGGCACGGACTTCGGAGGAAAGGGTTGGGACAGAGCCCTGGAGCATTCATGATGAGATTATTTAATACAGATAGTCAGTTCTTAATATAAAGAAACACATTCATGCAGCCACTGATTGTATTCACAAGGACCACTCAGGTGGGTTTCCCCCAAGGTTTCCACATGCTTTGCCACACTTGCCCAACAGCCTAGTCCCTGAATAGTCAGGTGTCAGGCAAGGAGCCCTCATCTGAACTGGTGGGTGGAGGGAGGATGGAAATCCACTGGAATATCCAGGAAAACAGTAAGAGATTCGGTCAAAGCTACTAAGAAATGTGTGGTTCCCTACCTGCCACTGTATTTCCCACTCGGTTTCCCCCAAACTCTCTCCCCGGGTCCCAGTAAGAACAGACCTGATGACCCTGGGCCAGGTGGATTTTCAGAGCAAAAGAATTCACCTTTGAAGCTAGAATAGAGTTGCCACCATCCGTTCCTCCTTTGGATGGGACTGGTACTGGGGGCTTGAAGGTTTTACCGAGGGAAAGCCATCAGCCGAGTGTGTGCAACTGCTATAATGCTATTAACCACGTTCCTGATTAATCCCTTGGAATCTCAGGCATTTTCCCTCTGTCCTTGGTTCACAGGAAGGTGTGTGAACAGCTCCTCGCCCCTGACTCCCCAAATGAGCCCTACCCCCTCGGCCAGCGCTGCCATAATTTTATCGAAATGGGACCCATTCCCTTTGATCTCCTCTGGTTCTTAAATCCAGCAGTTGTGTATTCGAACATCAATAGAAACGGGGTTTCAAGCTTCCTCTTTCATTATCTCGCTCAAAGATAAAAAAGAGCAAAAGGGGAAAATGTGTCCTGAGCTTTGTAGATGAGGCAATATTTTTACAGCCATTTCCTTATCTGATGTTGTCAGATCAACAAAGTTGTTGTTTAGAAATATATGTCCGCTTGCATCGCCCCATTTGAAAGGTGGCTTTTCTTAAAAAATAAATCAAAATAGCATACATCTAACGCCAGCCTCGCCTCCCCCTCCTGCAAACGCCGGAGACCTCCTGCTTTGCCCGTCGCTGTGGGCGAGGGAAGGTGTCTGTGTGTTCTCAAACTTTGGAGGTCTCGAGGTGCGTCTGAGAGCTTTGTGGATCAAGGGTGAGCATCAACCCTTCCAAGGAATACCCTATTTTTTCAAGAAGGAACTTTCTGTTCTTGGCAGTGTGGGGAGAAAAGACTTCTAGATTAGAATAATTAAATATCTGACCCGCGACTCCCCAAATGCCTGTGGCTTCTTGGGCTTTGATGTGGGCAGCTTACTGTAGGATGGAAAAGTACAGCTTCTTCTCAAGGCCCCGAGCAGCTGGGAGTGAAGGAGGTGGACAGTGAGAAACTCCAGGGTCCCTGGCTAGAAAACAGAGACAGGACCCCAGCCAGAGTATCTGGGCGATGGGAATGTGAGCAAGCATGAATCTCGCAGACACAGTCCTTCTCTTGGTTGATGTATGGCTCTCTCAGTCTAGCCTCCACCAGCCTCGCAGCCTTATCGCGACCCCGCTGCCTCTTACTCTGTCCAACTTCATCGGCCTTTTCCGGTTCCTCCTCCTTGCTCTTCCCCCACTCACCACAAAGCCTTTGCATAGGCCTGTTCTCTCTGCCTGGAATGCTTTCACCTCCTCTCTCTTTATATATTTAACCCCTATTCATCTTTTAGCTCCCTGCCCAACTGTGTATTAGTTAGGGTAGACTGAGCTAAGCTGCAGTAACAAATAGTCCTGGAAAATTCAATGGCTTAACACAATAAAAGTCTGCTTCCCACCGCTATTGAAGTCTGATGTGTTTCCATGGGCTCTCCCTCGAAGCATTCCCTCAAGGACCTGGCATCTTCCCATTGTCTGGCTTTGCCATCTTGGAACTGGGGAAGCAAGAATGCAAAAGATTGCATGGGGGATGTTAGATGGCCAGGCCTAGAAATGGCTTATCATTTCTGCCTTTATACCATTGGCCCAAACCTAGTTACATGGGCCCTTGCTGCATGGAAGGCTGGGAAATGTAGTCTTCTTATGCACCTGGGGCCGGGGGTGGCGGGCGCGGGGGCGGGGGGGGGGGGGTGCGGAATGAAAGTCTGATCACCACCTAGCATTGTTTCCACCTCACATGTCATTTCCTCAAGTAAGCCTTTTGTTACCTCCTTCATGGGGGTCAAATCTCCTAAGTTAAGGTATCTTACAACTGCAGTTTCACATTAGTTTGTGTGAAAATCTTGTCTCCTTGACTATACTGTGAGCCCAGTAAGGGGAGGGCAGGGACCTGTCACATCCTGCTTAGAACATAGCAGGCATTGCATATATATATATATATATATATATATATATATATATATATATATATATTACAGTTTACATTCAGCATTATTTTGTGTTAGTTTCAGGTATATAGCCCAGTGCTTAGACAAAGTTATAGTTTATCAAGTGATTCCCCAATAAGTCTAGTACCCACCTGGAGCCATACATAGTTATTACAACATTATTGACTATATTCTCTATGCTGTACTCAATTAATATTGAATGAAGTATTTAGTCCATCAGTAAAGTTCCAAAGCCACCCAGCCAGCGTGGCTCAGTGGTTGAGCCTCAAACTATGGACCAGGAGGTGGCAGCTCCATTCCTGGTGTGGGGTGTGAAGGAGGCAGCCTATCAATGATTCTCTTTCATCATTGATGTTTCTATCTCTCTGTCTCTCTCCCTTCCTCTCTGAGATCAATAAAAATATAGTTTAAAAAATGTAAAATAAAGTTCCAAAGCCTCCAAATTTAGATACTTCCTTGGGCCATTCCAGAATAGGAGAGGACAAGGAAAACATCTTTCTCTTCGGTGTAGGGCTTGCAATATAAGGGGAAACATGCATTTTGGATGGCAGGGATGCTGTGTTTGTCATATTAGTCAATATTCATAGCTACAAACCACAAAACTCACTTGGGTGTGTTTAAACAGAAAAGGAATTTACTAAAGGACAGTCATAAAAATAGGGAGGTCCAGAGAGCTGGCTTCAGAGGGTCTGCAACTTGAAACAGTGCCCAAATGACCCTCAGCCCTGCTCCAGGGGACAGCCTGGCCACTGCTCAAAACGGCGCCAAGCAGAGCCGAGACCCACTGCAGATGCAGCCTCTGCCTCTGGATGCCAGATGCTCACACCGCCATGCTTTGCCGAGTGAGTTCTGTGCCGTGCCTGCTTCTTCTGGAGTCACTCCCGAATCCATGGCCCATTGAAGCATTTGTCATCAGCTAAGTCTGAGTCACATGCCCATGCCCTTGCTGCTAGAAAGGATGGGAAAGAATGTTTCTGGCTTCCATCTTGGGGAAATGCAAACCACTAAGAGGAAAGAACCCAAATATAGGGCGTGTGCTCAAAAGTGTTCTGTGGTAGCCTGGCTGGTGTGCCTCAGTGGTTGAGCATCGACCGGTGACCCAGGACATCATGGTTTGATTCCCAGTCAGGGAACATGTCCGGGTTGCAGGCTTGATCCCCAGTGGGGAGCGTGCAGGAGGCAGCCAGTCAATGATTCTCTCTCATCATTGATGTTTCTCTTTCTCTCTCCTTCTCCCTTCCTCTCTCAAATCAATTAAAAAATATTTATATATATACACATGAATTTGGTGGCTGAAATAAGGCTATTGTCCATGCAGGAAGCTTCAGGCTTGTGAAGCGCCTGGGGTGGGGTTTGGGATGATGCTAGAAGGCAGGGAAGATCTAAGCTGAGGCTCTTAGGCCCAAGCACACGAAGGGCATAAGCCATGATATTTTTGTCATTGTTCTTTTTCAAAGTTTGTTGAAAAACATAGGACCACAGAGCTAAAGGTTATAAAAACATACTTTTTCAAAATTCAACTCTAAATATAAATGGTTTCAACCCTTCACATTATGTTTTTCACCAATTTGCTTTGTTGTTGTTTTTTCCTGTTGAACTTTTTTTTTTTAATTAGATAGCAATAAATGCTCTAAGGAACAGATGGTGGGCTGTGGGGAGAGAGGGTGTAGGAGAGCTCCAGCCCACCCCTGCCATCCAGGCTTGGATCTCAGATGCTTCTGCAGACTCAGGCCTCCTGTTTCCAGCAGGCAAAGCAATGAATGGTCTGAACCGTACCCGTTGGTCATCGGGGGGTGCTGGGAACTGGGGACCCAGCCACACAAAGCTTCCCCTTCTTCCCTCCTGGCAGGACACACTTTCCAGGAATGCCATGAACGCGGCTGCTGTCGGGCCTGGGCACCTTCCCAAGGATGCGCAGTGAGCTGGAAGGGGGCTACTGATTGCATGGCATTGACAAAGCCTGGGCATTCATACCCACCTGCAGAAGACAGAGTATTTTGGTGAGCAGACCCGGAGCTGGGTGTAACTGAGGGGAGGGAGCCTTAGAGACTAAGTCTTGAATCTGGCTACAGGCTGTTGTAGCAAAGTTATCCTTCAGGCAAGACCCATGTGAGAGGAAGCAGATCTAGCTGGAAAGAGTTAAAGAACGGTAGTGGGGGTGGGGAATGACAGAGGCCATATAGCCCAAATGCCCTGAGAGAAGCCTCAAAAATATGGAATGGTTACAGAAATGACACCCTATTACCTTTAACCTGCATTGTTAGTATTTCCTGCATCATGTCTTTAAGTCTAGATAGCTAGGAAAACAATAAATCCGCCTGGCTGTGGTGCTCAGTTGGTTGAGCGTTGTCCCATGCACCGAGAGGTCGCCAGTTTGATTCCTGGGCAGAATACATGCCCCAGTGGCGGGCTCAATCCCCAGTCAGGGGTGTGCAGGAGGCAGCCGATCGATGTTTCTCTCTCTCTCCCTCTCTCTCTAAAAGTCAATAAAAGACATATTTTTTTTAAAAAAAGAAAACAATAAATCCTGCTTACTCTGTAGCATGTAAAAATTCCCACCATGGTGGATTTCGCACGACTACCATGAATATCACTGGGGCGTGAAGTACAGCAGTGCCCCTTTTACATTATTTACTGTTTCCACCTCACAGATCCTACAGATGTGAGGAACCCCAAGAGCACAGGGAACAGTAAAATGGAGTAAAGAGGTTAGGAGTGATATGCTTTGAATTTTCCCTACCTTTGTTTTCAAATTAATTTATTTAATTATACGTTTATATTGTTTAATTTTAAATAATGGTTTTGTTTTACAACTGGCTTGCAAAATTCCCCCAAATGGAACAGCGGGCACTTGCGAGGTGGTACGGGCCAATCTTAGCTGGGGTGCCCCTGGCGCTGAGCGTGAGGCCTGGCCCCGAGGAGGCTCAAACACGCGTTTGCCTAATGAACGAATGAATGCTTTCAGAATGACTTGTCTCCCATTCTCCGAGGGCCTGGGCCGGTCACTCGCCCTGCTCTGAGTCTCCATCGAAGGCAAGAGGCTATTAATGCCTACTTCATAGAGGTGCTGGAAGAGTTAATTAAGGCTCCCTAAATGCTTTGAAATCCACGGATGAAAGGCCCAGTGGGGAGAGCTTTATTATTATTCCATGCATCATCTTAAGAAGTGGATGGTGATGATACCCACCTGGTACTTTTCATCTTCAAAGTGTTCTCCAGACATTAGCCAATTAGACGTCACAGCTCCCTGCCCAGGGAGTGGGTGTCCTCGAGGGAGGACACGTTGGCCACCAGGACGGGGGTCAGAGCCAGCGCCCAGCTCCTCCAGCTGCTACCATCCACACAGGCTATGCTTTCGCCTTCCCAGCCCGTGGTCCTCTCTACTGTGGTGTGAGGTCTGCAGAGGCCCATGACTTTGAAATCACTTCTCTTCTTTCACAGCGTGTGTGGTGCTACCCATGGAAGGTCATGCGTTCTAAGATGCATTTTTTTCCCACATTTGAACATCCCTGAAATCTGTGTGCATCTGACAACTGTGAGGCTCTTAATTCAGGTAGAAGTGGTGTCATTTTTTCTGACCGTGTTGTGCAATCGTTGTCTTATGTCAACCATTGTTGAAATACGTTATTGCCACTCATTCTAGAACTTACAGATTTCTTGCTAATTTTTTAGAAAAATCTTTTCTCCCCCCACTCCCATCACAGTAGTAATATGCTTTGTGGGGAAAGTGCAGATAATTAAAATAAGGCAATAATAATCCTAAATCTCAATGTTTTGTGTGTGCTATTCACAACGGAACTATTACAGATAGGACACGAGTTAACCTGCTTTATGAACATTTTCCCCCTCACTTCCTTAAGTCTAGCCAGTCAGGAGAGCAATAAATGACGCTGTGGCCTGTAGCATTTTTCAATTTCCTGGTGTGAATACTCAGAGATCAATGCCAACAGCGTGTCTCTATTTCCTTCCAGCCTTTCCTCTTTCATATTGGCAACATTTCTCTCCTCTGGTTGTAAAAGTGACTTATCCCTACCGTAGAAAGATCAGAAAATACAAAACCCAGTGTAAGATCAATAAAGGCACCTATAATCCCACTGCCCAGAATGACTGCTTAAAAGTGTAATAACACTTGTATTTCTACATGACATCAGTAAGCTATGTTAATTGTAAAAAGTAGACAAAAAGGAAAGTGTAGGGTTACCTTTTAAATCAATCTCCTTCTATCACATATTTATGTTTGCCTTTATTTCTGCCTGGAAATACCTATATTTACGTTTATAACCATAGACACACAAAATTGAAAACCAAGTGTGTAGAGTCTTTCCTGATTTTTCAGTTTAACTCGCATGCTGTTCAGCAGCAGTAACCAGCGTTAGTCACATGTCTTCTCTGACCCAGCGATGCCATTCTTAGGGACGTGCCTGTCCTAGTTTGTGAGGACTGCTGTCACCAAGCTCCACAGACAGGGTGGCTTCAGCAACAGAAGTTTATTTGCTCACAGTTCTGGAGGGGAGGCTAGAAGTCTGAGGTCAAGGTCAGCTGCTCTTGAGGGCCATGAGAGAAGGGTCCATTCCAGGCCTCTCTCCTTGGTGTGTCAGTGGCCATCTGCTCCCTGCGTCTTCACATTGTCTACCCTCTGTTCACGTCGGTATCCAAATTTCCTCTTGTTACACTACAATGGACCAAACAATTTCATTGTGTTTTGTACAAGAATGTATTTAATATGCATACATTGAGCAAACACTTCTTGATCATGGACTGACTTTTGGGTAGATGATAAACATCTTGTGGGCCGAGCTTTGTCTTCTGTGTTCATAGCCAGTGGTTGCTGGGGCCCACGTGAGAGGAGGAATCGCTTGACATTTGAATGGAAAACATCAAAATCCCCAAATATGTGACTTCAGCCATAAGGGTTAGTTCCCTAATTACATGCTTTTTCATTTTTTAAATATATTTAATTGATTTCAGAGAGGAAGAGAGAGAGAGAAACATCAATAATGAAAGAAAATCATTGATTGGTTGCCTCCTGCACACCCCCTCCTGGGGGTTGAGCCCAAAACCCAGGCATGTGTCCTGGATCAGAATCGAACCCGGGACCTTTCCATCCACAGGCCATTGTCACTCTATCCACTGAGCCAAACCAGCGAGGGCCCTAATTACATGCATTTTAAGAAGAGCCGCACTGCTACCTTACCACCAGTTGCTTCAAATAAATAACTCCTTTCTAAGTTCCAAATGGAGAGAGAGAGAGTGAGTCAGAGAGCTGGAGACAATTAGTGATAAAAGCTGGGTTGAAATGAGTGGCTGAGATCTCTGGCCACAGTGGGCTTCCTAATCTAGTAGCTCCTCCACAAGAGAAAATCTTTTCAGCTGTGTGGGCCCCGTGGTCTCTGTCCCAGCTAGCTACTCAGTTCTGCCATGGTACTTGGAATATAGCCATACACAGTATGTAAACAAATACATGAGGTTGTGTCCCAATAAAACTTTGTTGACCTAAACACACAGCAGGCCAGGTTTGGCCAGTGGGCTGGAGTTTTCCATCCTGGGCTTGGGCACTGAGTGGATCTTCCCTGAGTGCAATCAACTGGAAAACAGAACAGACCCTGGTGGCAAGGCCGGGTTCCAGTCCCAGCTCTGCCGCTGACCAGCTGTGTTACTTTGGGTAAATTACTGACGGTCTCTGGAAGAGTTCCTGTCTCCCCTTCTGCAAAATGATGGGATGGATCCGCATCAGAGGTTGCAAACCAGCACTCCGGGGTTGCGTCTGGCCCGCAGATGTGTGTTATTTGGCCCGTGTAGTATCCAAAATATTTTGAATTTGTTTCCAACATTTCAGATAGGGAGATTTCATATGAAAATCCAGATTTTTGGCTTCTCTTGAAATATCAGAAACTCTGACACCCCTGGGCCCACATCCTCTTGTGGCCGCCCTTTCCCAGGGCTGAGAGCAAGGTCTGGTTGCTCTGGCGGGATGTGCACTGTGGGAACACTGCAGCCTTCCACTGGCCCGCCAACACCCTTGACGTTGTTGCCTGGCACCCAAGCATTTTGCTTCGTGACCCCTGTAGGAGACCTCTGGTGTCTTCAAGCTCAATAATCTAGTCTTTGATAATTAGTCCAGACCATTATGTCATGTTGTCCCTTCCCCAGAGGCCCTGGTTTCTGGTTTGAAATCCCCCCAGGATGCGGGGAGATGGCACTACCCCGGGATAGACAAATTAGCACCTCCAGGCCCCTGGCCCCGTGATTGGTTCGGGGCTGGGTGCATGGGTTCCAGCAGTGCACCAGAGTGACCCTCGGGCTTGGCTGGGATGCTGGACAGAGGCGGGCCCTCCCTCTGGGGCCGCAGGGGTTGAATGTGAGGCTTTTGTCTACATTTGACTTTTTCTTACTATGGGGAAACCTACCCGTCCCAAGAGATTCCTGTCTTAGTCCGTTCGGGCTGCTATCACACATCACCATAGACAGGAGGACATAAACAACGGAAATTCGTTTCTCACAGCCCTGGAGGCTGAAGGGCCGAGATCAGGTTCAGGGGGCATCCTCTTGGGCGTTGCTGATAGCCGACTTCTTGTCTGGTCCTCGCATAATGGGAAGGGGGCTGGAAAGCTTTCTGGGGCCCCCACAGCCAAGCCTACGTTGGACTTGGCTTTGTGTCGTCCATGCTGTGAGTACTGGATATGATCTCCCTCCGCATTTCTGACACGCAGGCCCACCTCCTCCTTTGTGCTTCTCCTGAATCCCTACCTAGGAAGCACTAACGACGAAGTCCAACTCTCTTACCCTAATCATGGAAACGCTCCAGTTGGCTAGTGACTCCCCAGTCATTTAATTCAATTTCAATTTTAAAAAATTAAGACCATTTTAACAATTGTGCTTAAAACCAACAGCTCTGCTCGTGGGTGTTTCCCACCACGTTGTAATGTAGCAGCAACCAGCAGTGCCTCAACTTGTCTCTGGGCACATACTTGAACTCGTGTCAATGTGTCATTGATTAGAGAGATGTGCTGGTCTTTTTCTAAATTCAGGCTTGGCAAATTGCTCACGTAATGCTGTGCACTGTCGCAGCGAGTGTGGGCGGGACGCAGGCACAGCTGCCGAGCACATGTTCTTGGCATGGTCTTATTTTCAGTTGCACGGTAACAAGTGAGCTTGTAGCGTGTTCTCCTGATACTATTGTATTATAGGGATGGTTTGGGGTTTTTCGTTGTTGTTTTTTTACACTTATTCCAACTTGAGTGTTTCTCTTTTGAAAAAAAATAAATTTTTATTGATTTCAGAGAGGAAGGGAGAGGGAGAGGGAGACAGAAACATCAGTGATGAGAGAGAATCCTTAATTGGCTATTTCCTGCACTCCCCCTACTGAGGACTGAGCCCACAACCTGGGCATGTGCCCTGACCAGGAATCCAACTGTGACCTCCTGGTTCCTAAGTCGACACTCGAGCACTGAGCCACACTGGCCGGGCAAGTTGAGTGTTCCTTTGCTCACTTCTACATCTATGTAAACAACGTGAGCCGCCACTGGACCAGCTCCCGGGGGGCCAGGGGGGCACGTGAGTAACTGGAGGAAACACTGTGGAATCTATCCGAATGTGTATCGCCTGTGCTGTCCACCTGAAATAACTACAAAATAGGGTTGAATGCAACGTGTAATCAAAAAGTAAAATTAAAAAAAGGAAAGAATGTGAGCCAAGGTTAGGTATTACGTTTCAACTTGGAAATAAAGTTTGAAGCTCCTTCTCTTTTGAGTCTTCAGATCTGCTTAGCTAAAGAGTGCTCTGAAATGCCAACCACTGTGAACCTCCTACCTGTGTGAGGCGGAAGTTTCACGCTACTGCCCCAGCAAAAGGAGCACATAGCAATAAGGAGCACTTCGGGTGCTGAGGCGGGCTCAGGAATGAACTGTCATCTGGAACAGGGACAGGCAAACTTCTTCCTGCTAAGGGCCGATAGGAAACCTAAAGCCAGAGACTCGGTTTCGTGGGACATACAGTCTCTGTCTTAATGTTTCCACTCTGCCGTGTGGCCGAAAAGCTGCCACAGAGAATGCGCAGAAGAGGGAGCGTGGCTTTGTTCTCATAAAGCCTTATTTGTGGACCCCGGCATCTGAACTTCATGTGTTTTCATAGATCATGAAATATTGTTCTTCTGATTTTCTCCAATCATTTAAAAAATGTAGAAATTGTTCTTAACGCATGGGCTTATCTCATACCTGTAACCCTCGAGGTGACATGGTTTTCATCAATGGAGACAGCCTCCGGAGGGTTGGTAACCTCTGGGAGATGGAAGGGGATGTCATTGGCAAGAGGTGGAGTCAGAGAGGGTCTCAACTCCTGCCAAGTTCAATTCCTTGGCCTGGGTGGTGGTTACATGGGTGCCTAACTTCCTCATTATTCATTAAACTGTACATTTTTGGCCTCTGCTTTGTGTGTGTGTGTGCGTATATAATATTTCACAATGAAAATATTTGAAAGTAAGTGGCATAAATTTTACATATATAAAATAGTATGGTCCTCGCTGTGTTAGCAAATGCCATTAATTTGACTTTGTAAAATACCTTAATACCAATTATATTAAATGGCACTTTTATCTATTCAGCACATTGAAGTTTCATATGTAAGATTTTATGAGAGCCCTGCCAGTGTGGCTCAGTGGTTTGGCATCATCCCGTGCACCTAAAGGTTGCTGGTTTGATTCCTGATCAGGGCAAAGGTAGGGGGCTTGCAGGAGGCAGCCAATGGGTCTTTCTCTTTCACATTGATGTTTCTCTCCTCTCCCTTTCTCTCTTCCTAAAACATCAATAAAAATATTTAAAAAAAAAAGACTTTATTAGGAAAGAATAAGCATTTTCCACTGCTGAAAATGTTTGACAGCTGCTGTTTAACCTGCACGTCCAGAAGAACGCTCTGCAATGGTGGGCCTTTCTGTCTGTGCTGTTCACTTGTGGCTACTGCATCCGACAGCACATGTTCAGGTTTTTTTTACTGTTCCCTCCCACATTATAATTTGTATTTATTTGTCTGAGTTCAAATCTCAATTGCACCGTCAGGCAGCTGTGTGGCCTTGGGCAACTTGCTTGACCTCTCTGTGCCTTAGTTTCTCCACCTGTAAAATGTAAATAATGAGAGCACCCACCTTACAGTGTGGTGGGAAGGATGAAACCAGGAAAGTGCATGTGCCTACTACCACGCCTGGTCCGTACTAAGGACTCAGTGAACTTGCCGTTGTGATTCTTGACAGCTTCATCTTCAGAGCAATCCCATGAGGTTTATAGAAGAGGAAATCAAGCCCCACACAGCTAATACATGGCAGAGCTGAACCCAAATCCTGGTCTGTCCAGGCGTCGCTGTGAGTCCCCAAAGAAACTGACATATGGCATCGAGAAGGCTCAGTTGCCATTCAGCTCCTTGGAAGGGTAGAATATTACATTCATGTAAAACAGGGTGGGTTTTGTGCTTCTGTGAAAAGAAATCCCTCCATAAATACTCTTGGAGTGAATGAAATTTAAAAGAATGGTATTCGGCTTCCACCCGCACAAGCCCGCCTGTTAGCCGGGCACGCCTCCCTACTGGCTGAAAGGGAAGTTACCAGAAAGGGAAAAGCGAAAAGCTTGACTCCAGTTACAAGAAAGCCTCTCAAAACCGACTTTGACAAGCTTGTTTTGCCTTGAACTGTTCCCATGGCTGGCTCACGCCCGATAGGAATGACACTGGTGCTGAAAGTCATCCCTCCCTCCACACCACCTCTGTGCGCATGGCGGGTCCTGGGTGGGGTGAGATCCAGGGATAAAGGTCTCGGGGTTTGAGATTGATGTTTATGGCTCCCGTTTGTCCTTGGTGCTTTGATCTGTTATCCTGAATGGATGGTGCTGCCCGCATTGTTTGTGGGAGTGATTGCTTTTTTGTTTTATCAGATTCCTACACGCAGACTATAAGGGTGGAGAGATTACAGGGCGGGTGTGGAATTCGGATGGGTTGGGTTGCTTGTGTTGTGGGAATTTGTCAAGTCTGAGTTTTGCTGGTGGGGCCTGGATTCTGGGTTCTGGAGGGGCGGGGAAGGCAGGTGTGAACCGTGGTGGGAGCAGGAGATGCAGCTCTGGGACTCCAGCCCATCGGCATTGCTCTCACGTAGCCCCGGCTCCTCGCCATGTGGTGCGCTTGGGCTGGGCATAGTCAGGCCTTTGTTGGGGCTGGAGGACCAGGGAAGAGCTGAAAAAGGCAGAATCTCTCTCAACAAAGCACGAAACGCCCCCTGCCCCCCAGCTGCTTCAACAATGAGCTGGAGAGGTCTCGATGGGCAACTGTTGGCTGAGTCAGCCCCGAGCTGTGGGCCTTGGCATATGGCATTGTCCCAGCCGTGGCGCTGACCCTCCTTGCCCTGGCCACCAGCATCTGGCCTGCCTGCAGCCCCCCGGCACAGAGGCCAGTCATGGCGACAGCTGGGGGCTGGGGGAGACGCAGCCCGGGCCTTGCCTGACCGGCTGAGATGGATGGGATGCAGGTGATGGGCCAGAGGGCCCTTCCCTTCTCCCTGGGGTCTGCAGAGGTGCTGTCAAGGTCTGCGGAAAAGCAGGAATTCCCCACTGGGGGTGGGTGGGGGGGCACTAAGAGCTGGAAACCGGGGTACTGTGGGGTGGGGAGAACCAGTTAAAATTGTGGGTGTCCCCAGCTAGAGACTCCCCTACCCAACCCACCCCCACACCCTCATGGAGCAGACTGAACTGGGAAACTGCCCGTGGGATATTTAAATTATATATATCTATATATCTTTATTGTGATAGTATTACACATATCTCCCATTCTTCCCTCCTTTACCACCCTCTTTCCAGCCCCTCCCCACCCCATCCCCCAGGTTTTCACCACCTATTGCCCATGTCCACGGGCTGTGCATATAAGTATATAAATTCTTTGGTTTATCTCTTCCTGTCCCCCCAACATCACATGGAGGGACACTGAATTTTGTGGGAAATGCCTGTAAGGGAGGAATAATCAGAGACTCACTCGGGCCCCAGGGGAGCAGATGACCCTTGACCTTCGCCTCCTCCTCCCCTGGTGAGAAGAAGGGGCAGGGACTGCTCTTCAGGTGCCCATCTGTCCCCTGGCGCCTGCGTGGCCATCGCTGGGAGGAGCCGAATGGTGTATATGACTTGCAAACATTGAGCATTCCCCTCCCAGATGGGAAGTGAGGGCTGCAGGGAGGAGTCGGGGCTGGATGGGGGTGGAGGGTGGTCAGTATGGGGCTGTGGGATCAAGGTGTCACCCAGGTCAGCAGAATAGCTCCCAGGACAAGCCCGAGTCAGCCCCGAAGGGTGGGCCTTCTGCTCCGTGTCTGTGCGCCTCCAGGCTTATGACTGTCAAAAGCATTTACGTTCAGCACAGAGTCAAGAGAAGGTCGGATTCCTTTTCCTGTTCATCAGCCGACTGGGGAATACCAAGAGCCATGCTTGGCACCGAAGCCAGAACCTCAGAAGCCTGGGCTACTGACTAATAAGCAGGGGAAGGGCGATTTCTCATGGTTGCTCCCAAGTTCACGCACTGGTGCAAAGCCACGAACAGAACCGCTGGACTTAGTCTGGGCTTACGCTGTTGGAGGCACCAAGCATTTTTATGGAAACTCTCCTTTGCTTGGCTGTGGATCTGGGTAGTATGGCTGGGTTTGTTTATTTTGTGTGTGTTTTTCCAGACTCTTTCCCATGTGTGATATTCACACACATATACATTTGAAATCAAGGCCTGCATAAAAGTAGGACAACTTCAGATAAGCTGATCTCCGCCCAATTAGAATCGTGGAAAAATGAGGGCATGAAAACAGCCTTGCAAACAGTGCCGGGGGTGGGGGTGGGGGTGGGGGAGGGAGGAGTCAGTCACGCTGGTGCACAGACTCCGAGGGGGTCCTGAGCCAGGGGTGGGATCTCTTTGATAGCGCCCCGTACATGAGCATTATCAAATGGCCCTTTCAAACATGCGCCCCTTTGTTTGATTAGCTGACTGCAGATAACCTTTATTAAGCCTGACCTGAAATTACAGCCGTGGCCGGTGCTGCTTTGATGCCCGGGCTGATTTATTTCCTGTTTAGACTCGGATACATGTTGTGTGAGGAGATAGAACCCTTCTGCAGGGTATTAAGCACCGAGAGTCCCTTGGCTATTTGCTGGCACCGTTTTGATGTTCCCTTGCTCCCTGGAAATTAGCATATCCTTTTCAAAGCCCACCGCTGCCGAGCGGGACCCTTTGCCATCATGTATTTGCTGAAAGTCATCAATGATGGTATATTGTGTAAAGAAATGACACATAAAAGACAGGATGCGAGATTAATGATAATGAGGCAACTTGTGTAACAGTTGCTTTTGGCTTTTTTAAAAAAAACAAACATATTTTGACACCATAAATACATTGGGCTTTTATTAATGAGGCTTCTGAGGTGTGTTTTTTTTTTTTTAAGAGGAAGCTTGCGCAGAACAATTTTGCAAGGAAAGCACTAGTAGGGGGTACGTTGAACGTTTTTTTACTAAGTTCTGTTCTAGCAAGGCATTTTATTGCCTCGGAAATAAGACACAACTGTTAACTTTTGTTTTCTGAGCTTGGAGTTAATGAATAAGTATTACATGGAGCCAATTTGGGGGAAGAATTTCGCCCACATACCCAGCAATTTTTAAAGAAAACTAGGAAAGGAAAGAGAGAATAAAAGAAAGAAAAGTAGGAAGGAAGAGAAAAAAGTAATAGAAACAGAGGAAGACAAAGGAAGGTGAGAAAGATTTAAAAATGGGAAGGTAAGAAGGAGAGAAACAGAAGGAAAAAAAGGAAAGAAGAAAGCAAAGGAAGAACGGAGAGAGGAAGAAACAGAATTGTTGAAAGGAGGAACCATGGGGAAATAGAAAGAAAAGAGAGAGGATGAAAAGAAGCAAGAGTGCAGGGAAGAAGGAAAGACAAAAGTGAGGGAAGGAAGGAGGGAGGGAGGCTGGGTGGGAGGGACAGACAGGGAGGGAAGAAAAAAGAGAAGAAAAGAAGCAATAAAAAGAAAGAGAGGAAAGAACACAGAAGGGAAAGAAAGAGAAAAAAGGAAGAAGAGAGGGAAGTCCTGCCTGCATGTTGGTAAATTATTCAAGGGCAGGGCTTTGACAAATCTTAACTCAAGGTCCAAGGACATTTTTAATTACGCTTATCTGGATCAGTGAATGGACTGGTCCTTCATTGAAAGTTAGTTATTCTCGGAGTTTAAGATTGAGGGGGAGCTGAGCTACCGTCTTCTGGGCCACCCCCTTTTTCTATACAGAACTGTGTCCAATCTTGTGCCTGTGAGACAACTGGTGAGCTTTGATTCTTCCCCTTGGGGCTGCATACTGAGATACTGCCCTGATCTTTCACAATTCCTGAAAAGTATTAACCAACAAAGCAGCATGGCACGGTCTGGCCAAGGAAATGTTCCTCCAACCATTTTTCTCGCTCTCCCGTGACTGTCCATTATCATCAGGCAAGTATTTAAGATACCCGAGCAGGAACATCTTCTTAGAAATCGGCATACTTTTAAAAGTGAAATGTTTCACGCTTCCAGCTCTCTTTTGTCTGTTTCTCCATGCATTTAACATGTGTTGGGGTTTCAGTTTAAGCAGCAAAAAAAAAATCTTTTCTTAATTATGAACACATTGTCCTTGAACTGTGTGGTTTAGAATAGTTTTCTCTTGGATGTTTGATTCCAACTTGGCTGTTGGAAGAGCCAGGGACAAAAGAGGGGGCCGAGGAGGGTGCGTGAGGATGGCACCCCGCACCCCATAGCCAGCCACCGGAAGTTTCTGGACCCGCTTTGGTCGCCTGTCCCCTGAATGACTCTGCTGTGACTCCCCCTCTTAGTCTAGTTCAGACCTCGTGAAAATGTCTTATGAGAGGTTGAGGGTCCATGGAATGGTCTTAGTCCTTCTTCAAAAAGAGATTCCAGCCCTGGCCGGTTTGGCTCAGTGGATAGAGCATCGGCTTGTGGAACGAAGGGTCCCAGGTTCAATTCCAGTCGAGGGCACGTACCTCAGTTGCAAACTCCTCCCTGGCCCGGGCCCTGGTCTGGGCGTGTTCAGGAGGCAACCAATCGAATGTGTGTCTCTCAGATCGATATTTCTCTCTGTCTTTCCCTCTCTCTTCCACTCTCTCTAAAAGTCAATGGGAAAATATCCTCGGATGAGGATTTGGTGGGGGGGGGGGGGGAGAGGAAGAAAAAGAAAACAGAAAGAGATTCCACGGGGACACAGGACGATGCTGGAAGCATGTTGGGTCCGGCAGCTGCGTTCCATGGATCTTGATGTAAGACCCGTCTTGGAGGAGACAGCAGCCGTAGGTTCTGCCCGGAATATAATTGGCATCAGATTCTGAGAGAGGAGTTCATAGGAGGAGTGGAGAAAAGGGTCCTACTGGACGTTCTAATTGGTGAAAGCTGTTTTCCTTCTCCACATGCCCACTCCCCTCTCTTCTACATTCACCACAAGCTTCAGGGGCCACGGGCAGAATATGAATGAGTTCAGGATCCATAACGGGCACAGGCTGCTTGCCTAGGAGCACAAGCACAGCCGCCTGCTTTATGGGCTTATGGGGCGGATGTGCCAGTTAACGAACAGGGATGCTTTGACAATGGAAAACACTATTCTATATAATAAAGTGGTAATATGCAAATTGACCCTCACACCCTTGCATCACAAGATGGCCGCCCCCACATTGTCACAAGATGGCTGGCAGAGGAGGGCAGTTGAGGGCGATTGGGCTGGCAGGGGAGCAGTTAGGCATCAATCATGCCGGCAGGGGAGCGGTTAGGGGGCTATCAGCCTAGCAGGCAGTAGTGGTTAGGGCCAATCAGGCAGCCAGACAGGCGAGTGGTTAGGAGCCAGCAGTCCCGGATTGTGAGAGGGATGTCTGACTGCCGGTCTGACTGACCGGCAGTCAGGCATCCCCCAAGGGGTCCCAGATTGGAAAGGGTGCAGGGCAGGCATCCCCCAGTGGGTCCCAGATTGGAAAGGGTGCAGGTGAGGCTGAGGGACCCCCCCCCCCCAAGTGCACAAATTTTGTGCACTGTGCCTCTAGTCATATAATAATTGGCCGGCTCCTTCATGTTTCAGTTTCCTCATCTGCAGGATGGGGATAATGCCACTCATATCATTGGCGTGTTGGGAAGATACATGTTACTGCTGGCCTGCTTGGTGCTTTTATACTCAGGGGCAATGCTTACTAGTACAAGGCAGGGCGACTCCAAAGCAAGACGAATCATGTGGCTCAGGGTTTTCATTGATGCACCCCCTCGTTGTATAAGTTAAAGTGAAGATGATAATTTTTGCTTAAGAAATGACAAAGGAGAAGAGGGGTGTCTTCCTGAAAATTTTTGCCTTAAAAAAAAACACATTGCTCCAATTGCACGAGAATGCACATGTTATTTTTAGCCTCTGGGAAAGGAAAATCAGAATGGGGCCACCGTCCCAGAGTGCATCCCCCTAAACCCCCAAGGAGAGTATGTTCTTTGAGACTAGATTTCTCCACAAGGAACAAAAGACCCCAAATAGCAGCATCTTCAACAATACAGAAGCTTAATTTCATTTTTCTTACACGAAAAGTCAGGAGGGTCACTGTCTACATTACACATGGTGTTCACTCACTCCACAAATTCCTCCAAGACTTAGACACCTTCTAGATCACCGCTCTGCTGTGACCTAGAAGGGGGGGGGGGGGTCCCCAAAATCCTTTCATGAAATCTGTGAGATCAAAACTGTTTTTATGTAGGAAGAAAACCAAGATGATGGCATAGGTAAACACCTAAACTGCTGCCTCGCACAACAATATCAAAACTACAACTAAAAGACAAAACGGACACCATCCAGAACCACAGGAAAGCTGGCTGAGTGGAAATTCTACAACTAGAAGGAAAGAGGAAAGCACATTGAGACTCAGAGGAGCTGCAAAAGGCTGAGGTATGGAGACGCGCGCACGTAGAGAGGACAGGAGGCTGAGTGCATGGGCGGCTGAGTGTATGGCTGGCTTTCCCAAGCAGGAGGGAGACAGAAGCTCCCTACTGCACTGAACTCCAGTTCTGGGCGAGACTCTGGGAAACCAGACTCATTCCTGGGGAATCTGGACTGTCAGGAAAAGAGAAAGCACACTGAGACTCAAGGGAGCTGCGGAAGGCAGAGGTCTGGAGGCGCACGCACAGAGAGGACTGACTGCTGAGTGCATGGGCAGCTGAGTGAGCGGCTGACTTTCTAAAGCGGGAAGGAGACGGAAGCTCCTGACTGCGCTGAACTCCAGTTCCGGGCGAGTTTCTGGGAACCCATACTCATTCGGGGAGAAACTGGACTGTCTGGCAGCGGGTGAAATTTGAGAGCAGCTTTCTCTCAGAGGTGCTTGCAGTGATTACTGAGGGACACTGAGACCCAGGGGCCTCATAGGGCGGGATTGACAGGAAGCCAAGGCTGTCTATTCCACCCTGAGACTCCGCCCCATTCAAGCTGAGCACAGAGGCTTTTGCAATTTTGCAAGTCTTGTCTCATAAGAGTGTCTCCAGCACAGAAGTTCTCCCAGCATAGACACAACTGATCCTCACAGCCAACTGGCCTGGAGGTCAATTCCTCCCAGTGATACCAACAACAATCAAGACTTAACTACAACAAGGCTGTCACACAGTTCACAAAGGGGTGCACCAAAAGTGTTCACCTCAGGTACTGGGGGAGGCTGAGCCACTGGGCCCTATAGGACACCTAGCACGCAAAGCTACTCTACCAACTCAGGGAAGCAGCAAAAATGCAGAGACAAAGAAACAGATCACAAATGAAAGAAATGGAGGAAAGCAAATGACTGGATATAGAGTTCAAAACCATGGTTATAAGGTTTTTCAAGAATTTCCTAGAAAAGACCAATAAATTTAGCGAGACCCTCAAGGATATGAAAAGGGACCAACTAGAAATTAAACATACACTGACTGAAATAAAAAATAACAGCAGACTAGAGGACCATAAGAATCAAGTCAAAGATTTGAAATACAAAGAAGCAAAAAACACTCAACCGGAAAAGCAAAAAGAAAAAAGAATCCCAAAACTTGAAGATAGTGTAAGAAGCCTCTGGGACAACCTCAAGTGTACCAACATCAGAATTATGGGGGTGCCAGAAGAAGAGAGAGAGCAAGATACTAAAAACCTATTTGAAGAAATAATGACTGAAAACTTCCCCCACCTGGTGAAAGAAATAGACTTACAAGTCCAGGAAGCACACAGAACCCCCCAAAAAAAGGAATCCAAAGAGAACCACACTAAGATACATCATAATTAAAATGCCAAGAGCAAAAGACAAAGAGAGAATATTAAAAGCAGCAAGAATAAAACAGTTTATTACCTACAAGGGAGCACCCATACGACTGTCAGCTGATTTCTCAACAGAAACTATGCAGGCCAGACAGGACTGGCAAGAAATATTCAAAGTAATGAATAGCAAGAACCTACAACCAAGATTACTCTACCAGCAAAGCTATCATACAGAATGGAAGGTCAGATAAAGAGCTTCCCAGATAAGAAAAAGCTAAAGGAGTTCATCACTGCCAAACCAGTAGTATATGAAATGCTGGAAGGTATTCTTTAAGAAGAGGTAGAAGAAGGAAAAGGTAAAGATAAAAATTATGAACAACAAATACATGTCTATCAACAAGTGAATCTAAAAATCAAGTGAATAAAAAATCTGATGAACAGAATAAACTGGTGAATATAATAGATTCAGAGGCATAGAAAGGAAGTGGACTGACAATTCTCAGGGAGAAAGGGGTGTGGGGGGTATGGGAAGAGACTGAACAAAAATCGTACACCTATGGATGAGGACAGTGCGGGGAGGTAAGGGCAGAGGGTGGGGTGGGGTGGGAACTGGGTGGAGGGAAGCTATAGGGGGGAAAAAGCGGAACAATTGTAATAATCTGAACAATAAAGATTTATTAAATTTAGAAAAACCTGTTTTTATGTAATACTAAGACCTCAGCTATCTTTTCACTCTCACCCTCTGAAGGGTGAGTATACAGCGCAATGTCCTAGGTTACATGATGTGTGATGCTGTTGCTCTGAAGGCTATCTATAAACAACACAAGGAAAAGCCCTTTGTCAATCTTCAAGAATGTTTGAGAGTGTAAAGAAGGTCCTGAGACCAAAAAAAGTGTGAGGACTACTGCCCTCTGGTATGGCCCTTGTCCTCATGGACCAAAAGTGTTGCTCTAGTTCCAGCCATCACGTCTGCATTCCGGTCAGCAGGAAAGGAAAGCGTGTACTGCCTTCCTTTGAGAATAGACGCAGCATTAGCACATGCTGTAGTCTATCCCTCATTACCTTAGTCCAGTGGTCGGCAAACTGTGGCTCTGTTGACTAATGAGTTTGCTGACCACTGGGATAAGGGCTTAATCACAAGGTACAACAACAGCCTGTAATTATTGGAATCGAGAGTCTAGGTCAATGGTCGGCAAACTCATTAGTCAACAGAGTGGCAAACCGCGGCTTGGCTTGCGAGCCGCAGTTCGCCAACCACTGCCTTAGTCAACTGCAAGGGACGATGGTCATCGTAGCCTTGAGGCTACATGCCCAGCTTAAAAAGGGGGTTAAGAGAGACTCCTCTTCCTCAGGATGTAGGTGAGAAGGGCTATTAGCAGTCTCTGCCACCGGTGAAAAGTGCGAAAACAATACCCTTGCCCTTGCGATGTGGACACACCATCTGCAGCGCATAGACGGCTCTCCTTCCACACCAGGCAGGTGGCCCTGGGACTCGTGTGCATCTCAGAGCCCTAACCCCCCACATGGGGCTGCACAAGTGCTCTCATTTCCACTTACCCCCAAATATTGGCTTGATCTGCGAGGTGATCTGGACAGCTGAGCTCTGGGGACTTGGGGGACTCCTCACAGATCTCTGGGTCTCCCCAGCTAAGTAAGGGCTGAAAAGTAGCTGTTATTTCCCAAATGGGGATCACAGCAGAGGTTAGCGAGAAAGAACTGGAAGCAAAAGTCCTTCTGTGTGGTAAGAAACCTGGAAGACAAAGAAAACAACAGTGAGTTAACGCGCACCTGGGCTGGTTAGCAAGTGAGAACTGTGGTCAGGAGGCCAAGGGTGAGGGGTTGTCTTGGCCCCGATGGACCAGGTAGTTTTGCTTGGACTAAATCTTTAACCTGGCAACGAGCTGTTGTTTATCCCGAGACCTTATGCCCCTTCCCACCTTGGAAAATCACCTTCTGTTCTGCGCTCCACCGATGGTGGGCCCAAGGATGATCTACAGCTTGACTATGCCAACTGAGTGGGAGGTCTGTTCCAGGAGTCAGGTGGGACTAGAGGGACGCTTTCAGCAGCCGGCACAAGGTTTCGCACATAGAATTCTTTCTCCTCACTGATCCCATGCAAAGCCTTTCGTCCTTTGACCTGGAAAGACACCCCGGGGTGCCCCTTTGTTTTCTTTCCTCTTGCTCAGATTAGTTCTTGAAGTTCTCATGCAACGTGGCTCACGTGGATATGGCTCTTTGCGTTATTTTCCTGGCTTCCTGCCACCTTAGAGGCACTCAAAGAGTGTCTGTAGATGTAAATGGAGGTTTCTTATTTTGCAATCCCACCACTTTCTTCTACTTTCTTTTTACCGAAGACGATTTACCTTCCCGGAAGCTCTGGACTGATCTCTACTGGGAGACAGTTCTCCCAGGAATGGTCCCAGGGGGACCCCGGGCAGGGGATGGTGTGCCTGGCCCCACATTCACATAACACAGCTTTCTTTGTACCAGCCTATCTTAGCACTGACAGGCCCTCTGGGGTGATTTTTTTGAGCCAGTTCTTTGCCAGATGGAAGGCTTAGCATCAATAAAACTTGAGTGTGTGGGTTGTGTTGAACTTGACATTAGAGAAGCAAAACCATAAATGCTTTTAGAAAATCCAAGCTCAAAGTCAAACTTGCAGAACAGCGGGGATAGGCAGCAAGAACCAAACCAAAAAAAAAAAAAAAAAAAAAAGGGAAGACAAAAGCAAGTGGCTTCCTTTCAGCTTTTGGAAGGAATGATAATTATACAACCTCCCCCTCCCTCTCAACCACATCTAAACAATGCTGGCCATCTTGTCAAGTAGCAGACGGTTCACCCTACAAACCAACCCCCGACTGGAGTCTTCTAACCTGTTTCAAACGTTTCCTTTCAACCTGGACCATTCAATTCTGTCTTTATTCCCCGGCTTTTATCCGTGTAACTATGGCAGCGCTCTCGGGAGAGGACAGGAAAATCAATGACTGACCTGCCCATGAGCCACACTCGGTTAACCTGGCTTGAAAGGGAAGCATAGATTTCTCCCATCTCCCCTTGCTGTCACCACCACGTCATCTCCAAAGGGAAATGTGCCAGGACTTTGCAGCACGGGGCCACTTAGAGCTCCCTTGGGTCCTGGTTGCTTTAGTATGCACACTCTCGGGTACAATGTGGAAAAAGAGGCCACGTCCATTTTCGGGATGGCTGAAATCTTCATAGCCTGGCTGGAAAAGGACTCCTATAGCTCTGGCTGGGCCTGAGTAAGGTAATCCGGGGTCTGTTGTCTTTAAAGCAAGTGACCCCTCTTAGAAACGGCATCATATAGTGATGAGGATGTGGGTTCCCAGTTCAGAGGGCCTGGGTTTAATTCCGAGTGCTGCCGTTCTCTGACTGTGTGGCTTTGGACAACTAATGAGGCTTCATGAAGACTCAGTTTCCCCATCTGGGAAAGGGGATAGTAATAGTCCTTACTCCACAGGGTGGCTGTGATATGTGAGGTGCTTATCATAGAGCCTGGCCTGATAGGGGCTCCTTCCCCAAGATTGCAGACCCAGGAGGGTAGGCAACTTAGATTTGCTTTGATGTGGGAGAGGATGTATATAGACTTGGTGACCCCTCTTCTTCCTAATTCCGCTTACTGAGATGTCTGATTGGTAGGTCACAAGTCTTCCCATCACTGTTTTCTTTTTCTATCCACCTTTGTAAGTTAAAAGGGAGGGGGGAGGGGGGGCGGGCGCAGCAACTAGACTTTTCTAGAAAAATCCTCACAAGCCCTTCTAAAGCCCCTTTGTGAGGTTGGTGCAAAGCTCTGGACCATCCATGGAGTTGTGTAAGACTGACTGCTCACAGACCTTTCCATGCATCCATGTCCACACTCAGCTCTCCACTTCCCTCCCCTCAGTTTGCCCCACAGTCAATGCCCTCTCTTCCCACACCCAAGTTCTCCTTCCATGGCCCCTATTAAAACATGCCATTGTTCTGGGATGGTAGGACTTTCAGAGAGAGTTTCTGAGTGCCCTCTCCTCCAGGAAGCCTGCATGGATTGATCCCTGCTTTCCTTTATCTACAGTTGGAACCCCTTTTCCACCTGTCTGCTTTGCACGTCTTGGTTCTTTGTTTCTATTTTACTCCCTAGCGCTGGTGTCTGTGTGTCTCAGATTGGGAACTCCGGGAAGCAGTGCCTTGGCTCTGTGATGTTCTGGGTTAGCCTTTGATGATGGTGATAAGATGGCATGCCCTAAAGGGATGCTTTGATTCTGAGGAGTGAAAAGGAAACGCCTCGGAGGGTTAGCAGGGGTTCCCATGGCCTGTGCTCACTTCCAGTCAGGGTTCCTCTGTTCTAAGCTGCCACCCTTCAGCTCTTTCTACTTCACTCTCTCATTTCTTCCAAATCACACACCTTGAAGCCCTCCCTCCCTGAATCCACCTGGCCCTCTTGTTTGTGGGCAGCCACTTCCTCAAGCAAGCAACTGTCTCAGGTCCAGGTTCATTACCATTAATCACCAGGTTCACTGGCCCAGGCTTCCTACAGAACCACTCTATCCCTGTATCTTGGGCTCTGAAGTTCATCTCTCTCTGTAATCCACCCACCTGGGCCAAGAGGATGATTGTCTGGCTAGGGAAGGTGGATTTAAAGGGGCACCAGCCAAGTAGGGGCAGCACACCAAATGTAGTCTGACCCTACCCATCCCCTTTGCTTAGGACAGAGATGGCGTGGTAGCCCCAATGCTTGCGCACAACTCCTCAACATTGCCTTGGTCTTAGAGTGGGTGTGGCATACTTCCTGCCCCTGGACTGTGGGCTTGGCCACATCACTTGCTTTGGCCAATAAAATATTAATGGATGTGACATAGGCAAGACAAAAAATGTGCTTGTATGTCCTTTTGTGCCTCTGGTCTTGACATGAGAAGAATATCCTCTGGCCAGCAGCTGACCCTGTAGCATTATTGTGGCAATGCTGACTGAGGCTGATAGCACAGAGGCTTCCTCTGGCACTTCCACTCTAGTCAATGGGTGGAGATGGAGGAGAGTGCTCCGCTGGGTGGAGGAGGATGGCGAGATTCATGTGGGCTCAGTGTGAAAGAATTCTGGGATTGATTAGTGATGTCTGTTACAGGAAGTGTAATGGCACGAGTGCCACACAGCTACTATCTTGGGTCTAAAGTCTCTCCTGGTGACTTACCCTGGGGCCTTCCAATGTCAGGGCAGAATACAGGACTGTGGTCTATTGAAAAGGACACAGGTCCAAGTAGATGACATACTTTGGTGTTTTCATAGTCACATCTCAGGCTATTACTAGTGTACAAGGCCACCTGTAGCACAAACAACTTCTCAGAAAAAGGCACCTCTTCTGGGCATGTGCCTTCCCCACTGGGGCTGCCAGTTTGGTGAGCCGTGACTGGGGGAAGGAGGGAGGTGTCTCTTCCTCCGGGAAGCTGTACTCCATGCTGGGTGGGGTACATGGCTTACAACAGCCTTGGACTGGATTTCAGCCCCCATGCGCTCCCTTGGCTGAGCCCTGAGGTACAGGGCATAAATTGTACCACTGTACATGGCAGGCATACCAGCACATGTTGGGATGGAAACAAAAAGATGAAAAGAGAGAAAAGTCTGCCCTTCTCTGATGTCAGTCCTGCCCAACTACCTCATTTTGGAGTTTTGAACACGTCATCTTAGCACAATTTGACCTTGTGTTTTGGAATCGAAGTGCTCGAATATTCTGGGTAGTTGGAAGAATGGTTTAATTGAAGTGGATAAGCCTACTACTGGACAGACATGTTCCATTCCCAAAGAGGAAACTTCCATTCCACTGAATCTCTAGCCTGGAAATGTTGGAAAGTGCTAAGCTGAGAACCAACTCCCTAAAATATTTTGCCCACTCCTGCTTGTCAGGAACCTTGGAAAAGCAAAGATTGTAGTGTAAGAGGATCCTCTTTGGGAAGGTAACTGAAAACCCAAGCAAAGGCTGACCCTGGGAATTAGATTGCTTGAGTTTGAAGAGCCAAATAAAAAGGAGTCACATCTGGTTCCGTTTTTCTTGTGAAATTATCTCACAATGACCAAGTAGGTCCTTTCCTGAGTATATAAATACAGAAGACACACACATGGTTGTTATCAAACAGTATTGTGCAAAATTAAATTGGCTACTTTATGGTGAAATGGAGAAGAATGGCAGGCATTTCAAACACATGAGTTTCTTTTTGTTGGGTCTGGAAGCCATCACTCATGAAGACAGCTACTTTATCTCCTAGAGTGTGGACTGTTCTAGAAGGAACATCAGATTGGGTCGAAACCTGTGACATGGTCAAGCCTGCAACAAACCGGGCGTTCACTGAGTCCGGGTTGCCTGATTCTGTGGGGAAAGGTAGTCTGAGTTAAGGAGAGAAATCACCTCCACCCTGTGTCCCAAGCTGGTCCTTTTGGACAAGGTCTCTAATGTGCTGACCATATGTGAACTGGGGGCCAAAGGGACTGGACTTCCTGGGGTTTTTCAATTACCTTTTCATCTCAGAATCTTGCTGCATTGTTGCTACCTGGCTCCCATCCCCAGATTGTTCTGGGGAATGTACAATAGATGAGAAGCAGAAATCAAGGAGAGACCCCCAAGCCCTAGCTGTGGCAAGCCTTGAAACTGCTCCATCTTGCAGGGGGGATGGGGGAGGGAGGATGGATAGTCCCAGCCAGGCATTTCATTGAGGTGATCATTGTCCAGTGGCCATTCCAAAAGAACATGAATCCTTCCCTAGATGACGTGTCCCATAGGACCTGTGTGAGCAAAAGGTTGGTGGTGGGAGGTGGAGGAAAGAGTGAGACAATGAACTGTGAAGCAGTAAAAGGTTACGAGGTTGGGAGAGGGCGAGGGCCCATGAAATCGTTTCTCCTACCACCCTGCCTTGGAATTCCCAGATGTTCTCATTTTTATAGGCTGGGTCGAAGGGTAAGAAGTTTGCACTTAATTGAGATCTGTGAATGGTGTGTAAGTGAGCCAAAGAAAAAGGGAAACCATTGTGAATTGTCCCAGGGATGAGAGCTGAGTCCTTGTCCAGAATTTCCTTCTCGCCCTGGCCAGTTTGGCTCAGTGGATAGAGCGTCAGCCTGTGGACTGAAGGGTCCCAGGTTCGATTCCGGCCAAGGGCACATGCCTGGGTTTCGGGCTTGATCCCCAGTGGGGGGTGTGCAGGAGGCAGCCGCTCAATGATTCTCTCTAATCATTGATGTTTCTGTCTCTCTCTCTCCTTCTCCCTTCCTCTCTGAAATCAATAAAGAAATATATTTAAAACATAAAAAGTAAATAAAATGCAGAAATATTTAATCTTTAAAAAAAATTTTCCTTCTCTTTAACCTTCCTGTTTCCAAACTCACTGTCCTGGTGAGATCTTGTTGTATCTGAAACCACCCAACCCAATTCTCACACAGTGCAAACAGCCCCGGGCTCTTGCGAGTTGCCTCCTGGAACACCAGGCTGTGAAGACAGTTGATGATGCCAGCCATCTATGAATGTGTGCAATCAGGGTATGGATTCAGTTCTTGGAAAGGTGTTTCTGGTAAATAAATTCTCTGTAACACTCCAAGAAGGCTGCATTATCAAGGAAAAGAATTGGAGAGGAGGGTCTTTACTCTGTCCCTGCCCACAGGATTCCGATGGCCAAAGAGGGCCCACCCTTGAAATAGAAGGCAAGTTAATAGAAGTGTGTCATCAAAGCTCTGGGAAAATTATAACGTGGCTTGTTCCCTAATAATTGGAAGATGGGAGCCATGCAAACTTTTGATTCATTATATTTTTGAGTTCTCTGAAATAGAGCTGGTGGGAGCATTTGAAAGTTTTAAAGGATGAAGTTTTCATTTTCCAGTGGCAGGTAGTAGGTATGGTAATGGGACCAGCATGGGTTTCTTTAGGTAAAGTGACCTGAAATTGAAACCTAGCAGTGCCCCTCTCCTAGCCGTCTGGCATGGTGTGGCTTGAAAGTCAGTGGCTGTAGAGAACTGTGCAAGCAGCTGATGTGAATCTCTAGCTCTTGGTCTCCAGCAGCCCACTGACAAGCATCACTCAGCCTAGACATCCTAGACTTTATATGTCCCTCAACAAGTGCCCCTTCTAAAGGGCCAAGAGCATAAGTCTAGGACTGGCTCTACTTGTGATCCTTAAGTGCATTCAACTTCTGCTTAGTATTTGAGGGATAGTCCTGAGATTCCTTGCAATTGCTTTTCCCCATCTGAAAACAATGGAAATGACAATGCAATTGATGCTTTCCTGAGTGTGAATGAATGAACACTTAAATGTTTGCTATTTGTCAAGAGCTGGAAGCCCCTCAGCCCTGAATGCACTACGCAGAGTTGTGGGTCAGAACCCAGAGCTATAGATTAGAACCCATAGGTCCTAGACCTACTTGGTTTGCTCAGTGGTTAGAGCATCAACCCAGAGACTGAAGAATCTCAGGTTTAATTCCATTCAAAGGCACATGCCTCAATTCTAGGCTGGATCCCCGGCCCTGGTCAGGGAGTGTGCAAGAGGCAACCAATCAATATGCCTCTCTCATATCAATGTTTCTCTGTCTCTCCCCTCCCTTCCACTCTCTATAAAAATCAATGGAAAAAATATATATCCTTGGGTGAGGATTAACAACAACAACAAAAGAACCCATAGGTTCTAAACCAAAGAAAAAGAACAAGCAGAAAAATGTGGTGGAACAGAGGTGGGGCCTTAGCAGACGGCCTGTGCTGGGCTGGGGTGGGAGTCAGGAATGTCTAGTTAAGTGCCCGACATCTGCTGTCCTCACCCTTCCTTGCCTAACATTTATCTCCTGAGGTGAGTCCAGAGTGGGCTCCCCTCACTACCCCAGCCCAAGTCGAGCAGGAAGCGGGGCCTGACAAGCTTCCAAATTGCCCTGAGAACTTGAAGCTACTCCAAGAGGGAGAGGAAATAGGGTTTGGAAAACTTCAGCAAGAAAATGACCAGATATTTCCAGCTCATTCCATCAGCCTCTTCTTTGCATGAATTAGTAGTGAACACGAACTTGGTGGAACTGCAGGTGTCTAAGAAGAACTTTGATTTTTCTAAACATTTACAATTCTCTTTTATGTCCGCCGTCAGAAAATGGGCAAGGAAATCGAAAATGTAAATCTTGAAGCAAACGTGTGTGTCAGGGAGACGCCAGACTCCCTTTAGAGGAGGATCACATCATCATGAAAGGCACCCAGAGAGGAAAAAAGGAAAAAGAGAATTTCCAAACAGCACTGGCCCCTCACACAGGAAGTGGAGTCCTCCACCGGAAGGTGTAGGGCTTGCCCTGAGAGCCAATGGGATGCCAGGTTTTGCGGGGGCAAAGATGAAGGACAGGCCTTTTGCTTCAGGCCTCGCATTACCTGCAAGAAAGTCCATTAGTTGTAGGGAGAATTGTCTCTGGTTCTTCTTTCTCCCCAATCTTGAAACTGGCCTTCCTGAACACATGATTTTTCCTTTAAGGACAGCAGTATAACAAATGATTCTTTTCTGGAATCGCTTAGGAAGATAGACTCAGAAAAAACTATGACATTGGTCAAATTTGTCTCTATCTCTCCTTTTTCTGCTATTCCTGTCTCCTTTCCTTTTACTAAAACACCTCACTTACAAACAATAACCAAATAGAAAATGTAATGAATATCATCAGTGGAATATAAATTGCTAGAAATAAATTTAATAAGGATTGTGCAGAAATTCTGTGGAAAAAGAGCTTACCCTCTACAGAAGAACGTCAAGAGGATGGCTAAGTGGAGACACTTCTTTGTTCTTGGGTAAGCAGATACAATATTAAGAGGGTCTTTCTCCCTAAATTATTCTGAAAATTTAATCCAGCACTAAAATCTCAACCAGAGGTTTGGATACTTGATAAAATATTTGTTAAATTCATAAGAAAGAATAGAAGAGTGAGAATAACCAGGAAACCCTTAAAAAGGAAGAAAACAAGGGGGAACCAGCCCTCCCAGAAAATCAAGTATGTTTTTATGTTCTAAAATTAGTGATTTCAACCATGTCATACTGGGGAAAAAAGACAGATTAGTGGAACAGATTAGAGATTCCAGAAACATACACATGTAAATCTCAGAATTCAGTAGATGATAAAGGGTATTTTTAAATGAGTGAGGGGAAAAAAAGATAATTTATTGAATGCTATTGGGATAACTGGCTAGCCAGTTGGGAAAAAAGAAAAAAGAAAAACCATCATCCCCCGCAAATAAATTCCAGATGCTTTAAGTGTAAAAAAAATAAAACATAAAAGTACTAGAAGAAAGCATGGAGGAATATTTGTATAATCTTTGGATGGAAACTTCTAGGCATGGCACAAATGCTATAAACAGTAAGAAAAAAGATTGGAGCATGTGACAACATAAAAATTAAAAACGTCTGCAAACAAACACCATAAACAAAGTAAAATAAAATAAAATAACACAATTAGGAAAAATACTTAGGACACATGTCAGAAAGTTAATATCCCTAAAAAAGAAACCTTCTTACTAATAAGAAGCCAAACAACCCAATAAAACTGAGCTTATGTATCAGGCTTCCTGGTTGATAGTTTCCAACGTGGACTGTCAGCCTAAACAATATTTGGGGCATATTTATACTAAAAAATAAATGTATTCGTTGATTATCTAAATTTTGAATTTAATTGGGCATTCTGTATTTTTATCTGCTAAAGCTGATAGCCCTCTTTTGGACACATGAGGTAGAGAAAGAGAGGTTCGTTAACCTTTCTAACAGCAGTGTCATCATTGGCCAAGCACAGTGGGAGAAGGAAATTGGATAAGGTATATACGGAACCTAGTATAGGACTGCCGTCCAAGGAGTATTCAATACACATGTTGGTTTTTCTTTCCCTTTCATTTACCTGGGGGTCATTTTACAGATGAGGAAACTGAGGTTCAGAGCGGGGAAGGAACTAGCCCAAGTTCACCCAGTTAATAGGACAGACTGGTCCTTGTGCTCCAGGCCAAACTACCTCACTCCCTGCTCACCCCGAGCCCCTGTGCTCTGCCGTCCCTGGGTCCTTCCATGTCCCGAAGTGGCTCTCTTAATTTTTATTCTTGGGTCCTATTGAACCTGATGTCCTTTTCTCTGTCCCAGATGCCCTCTACCCAGACTACCCATCAGATAACTTAATTTATGCTACATAGTGGTCTCCGTCTTGGCTGCCTAGTAGAATCATTTGGGGAGCTTTAAAAAATCAGAAAGCTCAGCCCACCTTTGACCAATTAAATCAGAACTCGGGGGATAAAACCTGGCATCACTATGTTTCTGAAGCTCCCCAGGAGATTTCACTGGGCAGCCAGGATTGGGAGTCACAGTGCTGGAGTACTCGTGGCTAATCTTGACGTTGTAAAATGTTTGCCTATGAGGTGATCTAGTCCAATCCTCTCTTCTATGGTGAGATGAGAAAACCGAGGCCCAGAGAGAGAAAAATGACTCGGCTTGGATGACCCACCTGATCAGAGAGGCGAAACAGGGCTCAGAGCCCAGGCCTTCTTATTCTTAATATCACAGTGTGTTCGGACCACTTTGGTTCTTCTCCAAACGCGTACAACATTCGTTTTCTCCGGCACCTTCAGCCACAGAAAAACATCTAGGGCTTGGGTTTTGGTGCCAGAGGTATTGACTACAGCCTTGGACCCCACCCCCAAGTGCTGTTCCATGAATTGAACCCCATGCTTCTTTCCTCTCCTCTCACTCCTCAGCTTGATCCTAGGTCACCACTGTGGACAGCACTTGCTCTGTGTCCCTGCTCCTGAGGCCAGCCCCTTTCTCTCTCAGACACTGGCTGTTCCCCTCCGTGGGCCAAAGCTCCTATTTCTGGCTCAGTATCCCCTTCAGACTAAAAGTCCCCATCTAGACATGTCTGCTCAGGGTGCTCCTAGGGAAGAAAAACTCAGCACTTAAGCTGGTTTGCCTCGGGTATGAATCAGTGTTCATTGCTTAGCCTTAGAATAAGAAAAAGTGTCTACTTTGTCTGCACTAGCTGTGTTCCTGCTCAGGAAACCTGTGTGGGTTCTGTCTGGGCCCCCGTGGTCAGAGACTCACTCTGTGGTCTATGAACCACCAAGAGGTCATAGAATGCAAGTGGTCCATGAGCACGGCTGGGTAAAACATGCTTTTATTTCCATCAACAACAGGATATATATTTATTTTTACTAAACAATAAAAAATATCTTTCTTTCCACAAACATCTAATGGGAATTTGGCACATCTGTCAGTTATAAATGTAGGCAACAAGCTAAAGTAGTATCCGTGTGGTATCTGTTCCTTTGTTACCTACAACGTGAGAAGATATCTTTATATCATGTTATAGTTGTTGCATGTATTTTTCAGAGTGATTTTTGCTCATCACCACCCTAAAATTATAGCAAGTATTAAACCTGTTACTAGAGATTTTTCATGTAATACTAATAAGTACACAGAGCACTACACCTCAATTTTTAAATATTTTGATAACTGTTTTTCAGTGTAATTGGGTTCCTTTGTAATCCTACGTACTTTACTTTCTACAGTTAAAAATATATCAATCATGTAAGAGCATAACTCTGAGAAGGACTCCATGGCACAAGAGCAGTTCGGCACTCCCACGTCAGCATCACTGGGGTGGCATGGGCACACGGGGCCGGTCTTCCGGAGCCTAGACTGCATCAAGGCCTATGCCGGCCTGCGTCACTGGCTGGGTTAGGTCGGGGCTGGTGGAAAGTTGGGCGCTTCTGAAAAGCTCACCCTAGGAGATCTGTCATCTTCAGGGCAGCTCCACTGCCTGAGAGTCCAGCTTCCTTCCACAACCTTCACGGGGAATCACGTGTTTAAGAAGTGCAACTGGCAAGCATGAGTCAAAGCTCTTTTGCAAGGGGAGGAAGATAAATCTCTTCACTCCGGCTCAGAGCAAGGCTTGGGGGTACTGACCTAGAGTTCTCATGGAAACAGGACACAGGAGGGCCACTTGGAGAGCAGAGAGGTGCCCAAGACCAAGGCACCTACTTTATGCGCACACACACACTCACACTCACACACACACACCCCCAAAGAGCCTCCTGCTCCTTGCTTTGTTCTCTCTTTTCTGACCTCCTCTGTTTTCTTGTGAGACCTGCTCTCCCATAACTTCAGCTCTGGCTCCTTCTAGAGCTCATGTGAGCCCAGATCCTCCTCCATGATCCTGCAGCCCTGCTTCTCCCAGCTAACGGGCCGTGAGGTTTCATGGGCACACACATATCTGGTTCTCTTCTTCTGGGCTCTTGAAGCACAACCCTATAGCAAAGCAGGCAGGTAGGGTCATGTGACTAATTCCAACCAATGGGTGTAAGAGAAATGGAGCAGGTGTCACTTTCCAGTCAAAGCATTTAAAAGCCAGTGTGAGCCCCTGCTGGGGTTTCTTTGCCTGCCTGGTGAACCCTGAAGCCTCATGTGGAGATGACAGTGAACCTCTGTCAGCCTGGGGCCTGAGGCCTGAGGGATTCTGTGGAGCAGAGAACTCTCTGCCCCACCCCACCCCTGAAAACCCACACTGGCATGTAATGCCAGGAATGAACCATGAGCAAGAAATAAACCTTTTTTAAATCCACTAAGGCATTAGAGTTATTTATTACTGCAGCATGTCCTATCCTTTCCTGACTAATGAATAGTCTCCTATTTAATTATTGGGAGAAGAATCTGAGAGGCATGGCTTGGGTAAGTCATCTACCTTGGTCCAATAAGATATAGCTGGGATAGAGATGAATCATGATTGAAATGTCACTTTGGAGAGGAAAGTTTGTAGGGGGGCATATGATTAATAAGAGAGGAGGCACCCACAGTCTTTACTGAGAAATTCAGTCATAATTTAGGAAAGTAGAATATACTTTCTATGGGTTAAACTAGCCTGGGATGGTTCCAATGGGTGTGCCAATTACAGAACCTATAATCAGGGTTTCTTGACTGTGGCACTATTGACACTTAGAGTGAATAATTCTTTGTGGATGGAGCCTGTTCTGTGCTTTGTGGGATGTTTGACAGTATCCCTGGCCTTCAACCAATAGATGTCAGTACCACACTTCCCCTCCCACTCCCACCCCCTGAGTCATGACAATAAAAAATGTCTCCATTGCCACTTTGCTCCCTGGGGGGCAAAATTGCCCCCAGTTGAGAACTACTGCATGATAATTTCTGGGACAGTCAAATGGAAGACATTCTATCTCACAATTTCTATATATACTCCTGGTCTTAGGATCCCTTTTCCCTATTTCTAGTTCTGAAATGCAAGTCATGTTTAGAATGAATTTTTTAGGTTGGCAATGAGCACTATCAACTCTTGGCTGTGCCATGCCAACACGGCCAAAGGTAAACCAGAGAAGGGGAAGTGAAAGATTGAAGAAAAGACAGACAAGAGAATACAGCTGGGGCTCAGTGGATCTCCTGTGCCTGGATGAGGACACAGCCTGCAAGCCGATGCTTTATTTTATACTCTGATTAAAACAAGGGCAGATTAACATGTATACAAATGTTCTTGTTTTGGCAACACTTGCTGCACCTCTCACAGCCCATTAGCTACTTAGGAAGGAATTAGGGAGGGCTACAAGGTCAGGCTTAATTATGCTAGGACTTGTTTGTGGCCGTGCCACAGGTCAGCCTGAGGCTTGACCCTACACGTGACCTTCACTATTTTATTCTCTTTTGCTCTATTACTCAAAAAAAAAAAAAATCCTATTGAGGAAAATGAATGACCACTGCTACCTCTCTGTTTTCCTAGCACCCACGCTAAGCTACCTGTTTTTCAGTAGGATCCACGTGTGTTTTCTAGCCTCCACACCACTCCATTGGGAACGCCGCAGAGGACAGTGAACAGGCGGGAAATTTAATGGTCATGCTGGACGTATACCAATGGCTCATCCTCATTCCACAAGCTCTCTCATTCCCTAAATCCAGTTTTCCTCTAGCTGAATAATAGCAACCACGTTTAGTTCCTTTGTGAGCCCTCTTGCTGCTGAACCTCATCAGAAGGACAAGTTCCCCACGTCTTTGATGCTGCTTTCATCGGAAGGGCTCCTCTCTGCTCTATCTCCAGTGAGACAGAAGGAGCCCTTTGCCAGGAGTAAACATGATAAGGCAACATATAAAAGCAGTCACCTAGCAAACAAGCCCCTCAGAGGGCCTCTGGTGTGTGACCAGTTCAAAGTGGCCACTTGCTGACCAGTAATTAGCCTGGTTGAGGTCTGGGTAGCAGCCCCCGTGAACTACAAAGGCATCTTTTGGGAAGAACTTTCTTGAAGGAGATGTGCGGAACCTGTCCTAAGAGGCACTGCCCAAGTCCGTCCTGTGATCTTGCACAGTGGAGCTGAAAAGTGGATTAAGGCAGGAAATAAGCCCTGTGCGCGCTCGCACGGACACACTCTCTCACACCTTCGGGCACAGCTTTGCTCATTTAACTCTCTGGACTAAAGGGCCTGCTGACCTCTGTGATTCCTCCCCCTCCAATTCAAAAGCAGTGAATAGGGTGCATTCTGACTTTAAATGCACTGGAGAGATTTGAAAGGACGGAAAATTAGCAACACATGGGCCGAGGAACCCAAAGAGACCTGAAAGGGAAGGAAGTGCCTCAAAGAAGTTTCAGATGTTATTGTGATCCCAGAGCCGTATTTGGATGGATAGGTGGCTTCGAGCGGTTACGGAAGGGGGCCAGGGCCTCTGTGCCCACCCCGACTTGACTCCCTGTCTGAATCTTTACTTTTTCTTCTTTTCTCCAGGCTTCGCCAAGCAGGGAGGAATGTTCTCCTATTTGCAAATGGTCTCTATTGAGTCGGACATTCCTGTTGATGCTATGGAGATCGAGGAGACCATTTTCCCAAACATGTTTCTCCTTCCCTCCAATGTGTAACATCACTAGTCCTTGACGTTGACCTCAAACCTTCCCCAGAAGGGAAGCGATGCAGGCAATCATCTGCTCTGCCTGGGGGATGGCAGGTGCCCTCCACCTATTGTGTGTGTACAAACTCTTATCAGCTGCAAAGGCCAGAACCCAACTCCAGCGAGCCTTGGCAGGAACATTCTTTCACACAACAAGCCATGGGAATGGTGGAGCTGGCCCCGGGGTCAACATTTAAACACTCAGATTCCCTAACTCTCACACTTGGCCTCATTCCTACCTACTGCACATGGGCTTCCTCCACAGAGCAAGAATGTACCACAGGGGCCTGGATCTTTTGTGTATCGATTTAATAGTCCCAATGGAAGAGAGAAGGCTATCTCTTGCCTGCTCAGTAATACAGAAATCTAGAGAAGGATTCTGATTAGGCAGGCGTGGGCCATGAGTCACTTCTGGAATCATCAGTGTAGCAAAGGAAATAAGGCTCTTTGGCCAGTTCTGAATGACAGGCCCTTTCACGGCCACCAGAAGCATGTAGGAGGAAGACAGAGGAGCAGGTCTCTAAAAGAAGGAGGAGATGTAACCTGGGTGAAGGAAAAAGGCTCATGGGATGAGTAGGAGGCTCAAATGAGTTAATATTGATAAAGAACATAGTAAGTGGTTTGGGCCTTTCTTCTAACTCTTGGCTTTTTTGCCCCGGGGCAGCTACCTCTGTGCAAAGGTGGGTTTTTGCTGGGGAGCGGCACCGCTCAGGTCTTCTGTTCCTCCTCTTCCCTCAAGGAAAATAGGACATATCAAGATCCGCTTCCCGCTGGTGCAAAGGACTTCCTGTCCCTGGCTTCCAATTTAGTTCAAGGACTAAAATGTCCCGAGGTACAGGGCTCACAATCCATAAAGCACACCTAGCTGACAAAACTCTGCAGGTGATCAGAGGGTTTCGCCTTCTTCCCCTGTCAGCAATCCCAGGAGAAGGGAAGCCAACGGGGCCAAAAAAAAACAAAACAAAAAAAAACACACACACAAAAAAACTAAGGCACGGAGTGTAACCCCAGAGCAGGCAGCCAGGTTCAGGGAGAAAAGATGGACCGGCTGAGCTGTGGGGAGGGAGATGGGGCGGGGGGAGACCTGTTTTCTCATGAGAGGAGAATCCAGCTCCCCAGCTCCTGCTGCAACCTCTGGTCTGCTCTGAGTGTTTGCTCCTCCCCCGCCCCCTTTCCCCTGCACCTGACTGAGTGGTTGTTGCCAAGGACAAGGTGGGCAGAGTCCTGCCCCGCCTGCTCCCACTTTTTGGCACAGAGTCCTCTCTGGACCCCTGCGCTCCTCATGGAGTGCGGGCTGGGCTGCCTGGCGCTGGGTTCAACCTTGAATTCTTCCCTTGCCCCAACTCACAGCTGCTCCGCAACCTGCATGTGAATGAGTGTGAGTGCGCTGTATCGATTTATTTATGAATAAAGTAGGTAAAGCTTTAAAAAAAACACACAGCTTTCTGGAGATACTATTCATATACCATACAATTGTATAATTTAAATTACACAATTGAGTGATGTTTAGTTTATTCACAGTGGTGCCACCATCGCCACGGTTCATTTGCGAACGTTTTCGTCACCTCAAAAAGAAACCTTGTGGCCTTGAGCCATCGCCTTGTTGACCCCCAACCCCCTGCCTCTGGCAACCATCAACCTCCTCTCTGTGTCTATAGATCTCCCTACGTTGAACATTTCACCTGAATGGGTCATATATGGCCTCTTGTGTCTGGCTTCTTTCACGTGGCTTCATGGGTTCAAGGTCCACCCATCTCATAGCTTTGTCAGAACCGCATTGCTTTTTATGGCTGAGGAATACTCCACTGTGTGCATAGACATGGCGTTACCCATTCACCCGCTGATGGGCGTCTAGGTTGTTTCCAGCTTTTGACTCTTACGAATAACGGCGCTATAAGCATTCACATACCAACTTGTGTGTGCAGGTATGTTTTCAATTCTCTTAGGTACGGGTGTCCCCCACTTTTCAAAAGTTCGCATTATGCCACTTCACTTTTACCGAAGACATCCGTAAGTACCTGAGTTTTGCTAACTGGAAAGAAATTAAAGGAGGATTTCCACTTTAAAAAAAAAAAGAGTGAAAATAGCATTCAGTGTTTATTTGGGAGCGAGGTCTTATAGAGGCAGCGCCCACCCCATGCAGGGAGGGTGGCCCCGCCTTGCCGGGAACCACGATCGGCATCCCAGCATCTCAGCATCAAGCCCCAGAGCTCTCAGCTGTCTGTGAGCATCTGTGCTGTGTCTTCATTCACTTGTGCACCGTCAGCAAGATGTGTCGTAAGGCATCAGAAAAGCCTGAGAGAGCTGGTTGGGGTGTTACGCATGGCGTCAGACGGCATGTAATTAAGCATTTTGGTCACAGTGAACACAGTAATGACATGGCACATGTGTTGAATGTTGGGTCTGGGAACCCTGGAAAACGTGTCCGCATAGATCAATGGTGATTACAGTACTTCTTCACTTCATGCCGTTTTGGCTTATGGAAGGTTTCATAGAAAGTCTCTACTTTGGGTAGTGGGGGGAAACCTATATACAACTAGGAGTGGAATTGCTAGGTCGTATGCTCGTTCTATGTTTACAGCAGCTAACACTACAGATATATAATTGATTTCAGAGAGGAAGGGAGAGGGAGAGACAGAAACATCAATGATGAGAGAGAATCATTGATCGGCTGCCTCTTGCATGTCCCACACTGGAGGTGGAGCCAGAAACCCGGGCAGGTGCCCTGACCGGGAATCCAACCGTGACCTCCTGGTTCCTAGGTTGACGCTCGACCACTGGGCCACACCGGCCGGGCGCAGCTAACACTCTTAGTGTGGGAAAGAGGTGAACATCAGAGCTTGTGCAGGGCCTTTGTGCACACCCTCCACTGCACCTGAGCTGTCCTGAGAGGTCTTTGTTTTTAGTCCATGGGTAGGTGATACCTGTAAGGAGAAGGAGGACGGCAGACGTAGAGCCAGAACAGGACTCAGAAGGCCCTGTCCAGCCTTCAAAGGAGAGCTTCGGGGGCCTGACCCGTCTGTATCGTCCCATCGTTTAGCTGAGTTGGAGGGTAATGGGACTGGCTTTTCCCATCTGACCTTGTCTCTGTGGGAACACGCTCTTGAAGGAAGCATTGGAGGGGCTCAAAGCTGGGGTGCCTGCACAAGGCTCTGGGACAAGGCAGGAACTGCCCCCCGGGGCCCCTGTCTGCACCCAGATAACCCACTAGGTCCTTGTGGAAAACAGTACAATTAGCTCATTTCTGAGGGCTATAGTCTCTCTACATTTTTGGTTTTTTTTTTTTTTTAAGCATAAAATGGTGATGCAGGCATCATAGCACATTTAGAAGGTGAAGAAAAGGAGAGAGAAAAGAATTCGGCTTTGTCTCACCAACCCAGGACAGTCTCTGCTCATAGTTAAGTGTTTTTGCTGGGATTTTTTTAATGCCTAGGCTTTCTACACTGTTCTCCCTCAATGGGGAAGGAGACTTCGCTGCTCAGGGGGTGGCTCCCGGTTTTCCCTTGGGAAGAACTTTGAGGCGTCATTCTGGGGGGAGGGAAGGCTGGAGGAGGTTCTGAAGCTGTGTTTGCAAAACAAGCGGTGTGTTTACTCGGCAGGATAATAACTCAGTGGCTTTGGGGAAGAGCTGCTGGAGACTGGGGGGGTGTCAGTTTCACAGCGGCCATCAAAGGGAGTCCCAGGCCCATGTTTCCATTAAATGACAACCCGCAGGCCAGGAGCTGGAAGCTGTCCTGCCTGCGCTATGCTCCTGTCCCCAGTCCCCCTAGTTTAGGGGACTCGCAGCTCTCAGTCCTCCCCAGTTTAGGGGATCCGCAGCTCTCAGTCCTCCCCAGTTGAGGGGACTCGCAGCTCTCAGTCCCCCCAGTTCAGGGGATCCGCAGCTCTTAGTCCTCCCCAGTTTAGGAGACTCACAGCTCTCAGTCCGCCCCAGTTTAGGGGACTCGCAGCTCTCAGTCCTCTCCAGTTTAGGGGACTCACAGCTCTCAGTCTGCCCCAGTTTAGGGGATCCGCAGCTCTCAGTCCTCCCCAGTTTAGGGGACTCACAGCTCTCAGTCCTCCCCAGTTTAGGGGACTCACAGCTCTCAGTCCCCCCAGTTTAGGGGACTCACAGCTCTCAGTCCCCCCAGTTTAGGGGACTCGCAGCTCTCAGTCCTCCCCAGTTCAGGGGATCCGCAGCTCTCAGTCCGCCCCAGTTTAGGGGATCCACAGCTCTCAGTCCTCCCCAGTTTAGGGGACTCACAGCTCTCAGTCCTCCCCAGTTTAGGGGATCCACAGCTCTCAGTCCTCCCCAGTTTAGGGGATCCGCAGCTCTCAGTCCTCCCCAGTTTAGGGGACTCACAGCTCTCAGTCCTCCCCAGTTTAGGGGATCCGCAGCTCTCAGTCCTCCCCAGTTTAGGGGACTCACAGCTCTCAGTTCTCCCCAGTTTAGGGGATCCGCAGCTCTCAGTCCTCCCCAGTTTAGGGGACTCACAGCTCTCAGTCCCCCCAGTTTAGGGGACTCGCAGCTCTCAGTCCTCCCCAGTTTAGGGGACTCACAGCTCTCAGTCCCCCCAGTTTAGGGGGACTTGCAACTCAGTCCTCCCCAGTTTAAGGGACTCGCAGCTCTGGCTCTGGGCCTACAATGAGCCGCTCCTTCCTTGCTCCGGCTTCTTCACGCCTTCACTCAGCTAGGGCCAGTGAGCTGCTTGGGCAGCCCTAATACTAGAAACCAGAAATGGAAGGACCCGGGGCAGAACTCAGGGTTTTGTTTTGATTTACATTGGGGTCTTCCTAACCCCGAAGCTCCAGCCACACGGCCACAGCTGAGCAGGCCGGGTACGGATACTTGTCCTCCTCAGGCACAGCCAGGGGCACCTGGCATTCTGGGGGGACACAGTGCTGTCATGGGACTCCATGGCAGTCAGGCCCAATGACAGCATGCTGCTTAGCCAACTCCAACATGTGGTGACGTCACGAAACTTCTTTTCTCTCGCTTTATTGGTTCTCCCTGACTGAACCCAGCATCAGTGCAAATGACAAGGGTGTTTCCCCGAGGTTGGGATTCTTGCCCTTCCCTACCTCGTCTCCTATGTCACTCTCCCTGTCCATGTCCGTCTGTCTGTCCACCCTGTCTGCATTGTAATCTCCTCCTCAGCCTGCCCTCCTCAGCAGCCCAGCAGAAAGACCTGCAGGCCAGGAGACCAAGGCGACCCTCCTGATTGCCATGGCCGGAGGAAGGGGAGGAGAGAAACTGGGGCGAAAGAGCTTTGACCCTCAGTGTCAGGGCCCTGGGAACACAGGGAAGGGCTAAGACGAGACCGGGTTGGGGATCAACCCAACCACCTCATCCAGCCTTGCCCACCCCTCCCTGCATAACCTTGGGCAGCCCTGTTCCCGCCTGGAGCCCACTTCCCTCTGAGGAGCTAGGACACAGATACACCTGAGGCCCTTTCAGCTCTCAGAGTCTGTGACATAAATTATGACATGAAATCGGACCAAATGCCCGCTGACGTGTCTCTGAGAGACTAGAGAGAAAAAGCCCTAGGGCAGGAGTCAGATGTTTTAAGTCCTCTCCTAGCCAGTAACTCATATGGCCTTAGACGGATGTGTTCTTCAGTTAATTTGTCCATAAAGGAAAAATAAAAACACGGATCTATGTAACTTCTCAGGTTAGTGGCACAACACCAAAGAAAGGGCAGGCGGGGAAACCTAAGGAAAAGGATATCGAGTTACTCAGTGGTGGTGAGAGCCCTGGGTAGTGGGGTCAGGGGTCAGGGGCTCCCTTCGGGACTCAGTGGGCACTGCGTCTGCCGGCAGGGCCTGGCAGGCCCGTCTCCCCTGGGAGAGACGAACCAAGTGTACTGGAGTTTACAGGTAGCCGTGAGAAAGGATGCAGGCAAGGCCACAGCTGGGGAGCACAAGTGGCCACCGGGGCCGCCTGGTCTACCAGGGACGACGCCTGACCACCTGGCACCAGACCAAGGGAGGGGAGGGATTGGACCCTGGGGTTCCCAGGACTCGGCTGGTGCATGCTCAGCTTCACAGACAGTCATTGTTCTCGACACCCCTTTGTTGTCCTTTCCCAGGCGCCAGGCGGGTGGAAACTCGGGAGGCATGGGTTACCCAGAGATAAAGTCTTTTTATGAGCTTCCTGATTTAGCTGGGAGAGGAACTCAGCCAACTGGCACGGGTGATGGGCAGTCTCCCCTACCTGGTTCCTTCTGAGGGAGTGAAGGACCTCCTGGTTCAGTGGGAGGGGGAGTGGCGGGGGGGGGCAACACCCAATGCGGAGGCTTGTGATGGGGTGTCCGGGACAGAGGTCCAACCCAAGGGGACACCGGTAAGGAAGAGGAGAAGCTTTCGTTCATCCTCTGTGGTCAGCCTCCACATTTCAGCAAGCAAGTACCCAGGAAAAGAAGTCCGGCCATCGCTGTCTGTGGTGTACAGACGAGCAGATCATTTTTCAAGATTCTTCTGGAAATTTCTCCTGACTCCTCCAGGGATAGGGAAGGTGAAGAGGATTCAAAGAAAAACCCAGAAAACATCCACATATCTTGTCTAAATTCCAAATGTTCAGGGGGAACTTGGAGGCAACCCCTCAAAGCATCATTAGGTGCAAGGGACTTTCAATGAGGCAGTTTGAAATGGCCATTCTGGAGGGGAGGGGGGAGGAGAGTGGCTGGAAGGGGGGGGGGAGAGAGAGATATCGGTGTGACATTAAAGTCTGAAAAATCTGAATATCTTATTGGAGCCTTCAAAGGATGCTACTTTGATAAACTCAAACATCAAAGGAACCAAGCCTACATCCCAGTGGCAGAACCAGCAATAAACACACACACGTGCAGATCCAAAAACCGCAAGCTGCTAGTAAGTGCAGAGAATTAGACTAGAGCCACGTGCTGGAGAGTGACTGGGTGGCCACTCCCAATGTCTCTGTGAGGAGGTTGCTATTAAGGTGAATAACAGGAATCACTAGAGAATCTCTTCTTTCTTTGCCAGCTTCATGGTATCTACTAGGACTTCATGTGGAGAAGATGCCTGGTGTGTTTCTTCTCTCACCCACTCAGTCACACACCAGCATCCATACCCTAACAGGCAAAGGGGCAGGCTCAGACCATGAGTTGTCCATTGCTCCTTCCCACCCCCTCCATGGTACCAGAACAAGGAGCCCTCCTTCCCCCACCCTCCATGCTCTCTACAATCCCTCGTCCCATCTGAGGGGTTTACAAGCACCATGGTGATACAGAAAGGGTGGGATAACAGTTGAGGATCTGGAAGGTGCAGGAGACCGCCTAAACTTCTGCCAGCCCTAGACCAGCTTCTGGAGGCGGGTTTCAATCCACTCCTTGTAAGAATTGCCTTTGTCTTCTTTGGTGTCTCCAGAGGACTGTAGAAGAACATATGCCAAGTGTGTGAGCATTCTGGTTAGTCAACCCCTGGTACCTACTAACCATGTACCTAACTATCCTCAGATCATTCCAGGATCCTGGAGAATCCTCACATCTTTTCACCTCTGCCCCCAACACAGTAGCTCTCTGAGTCTCATCCAGCTGGGAGGAGATAACCTTGCTCCAGAAATAAGAGCTACTTGGTCTTTGTGGCTCGGTGGTTGAGCATCCACCTATGAATCAGGAGGTCACGGTTCGATTCCTGGTCAGGGCACACGCCCAGATTTCCGGCTTGATCCCCAATAGGGACCATGTAGGAGGCAGCCTATCAATGATTCTCTCCCATCATTGATGTTTCTTTCTCTCCCTCCCTCTCCCTTCCACTCTCTAAAACCAATGAACACATTTTTTTTAAAGAAATAAGGGTTTTGTCTTTTCCCTCCGTTTCTTCTTCTTTGTCTCCTCATAGTTACACCACTTACTTATGCATCCCTCACCAATATATTCTTTGTTGTTGCCCCTTTCTACACTTCACATTAACAAAATTGTATGAACTCACACATGTTGTCTTGTGTGAGTTCATTTCTTTGTTCATCATTTTTTGTGTTTTTGAGATTTGTGTTCATGCCCACAGCTGTAGTTAGTCATTTTCTCTACTCGATGGCATTTCTTTATATTAAAATGCCACCATTTGTTTGTGTCTTCTGCTGCTAATGGACATTTAGGCAGTTTTCCATGTTTCACTATTGTGACTAATGTTGTAATGAACATTCCTGGTGTGAGGTGGAGCATCTCTGGGATATGGATGGAGAAGTGAAATCACTGGGACAGAGTGCTATGAGCAGACTCAACTTTATTTAGCTAGGACAGTGCTCTCTTCCTAGGAGATTTCACCAGAAGGAAGCTCTGTGTAGCTGAGAAGGCGAACCCAGGTCTAGGTAGGCTCAAAAGTGTCTTTTGCAATCATTACAAAGGAAGTTACCAGTTTTGTAAAAGTAATTCCACAAATGTAATAACTAAGAATCAACATAATACGATGCACTGGGTATATGGAAGGAGCCCACTCTGCAGGATGCATTTATTGAGATATGATCCTTCTTCAGTCATAGACTGGAGCACCCTACATAGAGTAAATAACTGCATTTAATGGCAATGTGTCAGAGAGAAGCCAAAAGAAAGGGAACTCTGAGTTGTCATTGGCGCTGCCCATCACACTAACCAAGACTGGGACCTGGGTCCATTTTCTGATTGGACAGCTGCCATGGTGGATGGGCACTCTGGCCCCCCAGTCAGAGTGAACCTCCTTGAGGGACCATCAGTTCCTGAAAGCCTCATCTCCTCTAAGCAAACTGACAAAACTCCCACTTGAAACCCGCCAGGCTAAGACCCATGGTGACCCACCAGTATTACCCCACCCACTGCCTCCTTGTGGGTGGGGGCCCCGCCCTCTCCCTTACCGTCTCCCTGCAGGGCAGCCCAGCTCACCAATTCCATCATTTTCATTCCTAACAATAAAAACTAAATCTACTGGGGTTTTCATTTTTCTTGTGTTTGCTGGTAAGGATAGAAATAGGGATGCGTAGACTCATACATGCACACAGATGGTTTCTATACACAATATAGACCAAAGTGAATTTCAATGAGAGCGACTCTGGAGATTCCAATCTGCGGTGAGGTACCCACATCGGCGATTCCTCCATAGCCTTCCTTCGCCCGTGTCAACTAAGGGTACCTGCAGGAAGATGGCTTTATTCCACCCTCACTTTCTGACTGATTTGCGTAATGCTTGGGAATTTGTAAAACCTCCCCATCGACCTTGTTGAATTAGATGGTCACAGCCCAGGGAGTAAGGAAGAAGGGATTACTTTCACTTCCTCGGGATGAAGAAACTGAGGCTCAGAGAGGTGGCCCAGAGCCACAGGACCGAGCCCTGCCTTTGTTCCTCTCCAACACCACGTGGGCTGGACCACCCCCATTGATGTAGACCTACGCGCCTTACAAGTCCATATGTGATTAGGGCAGAGTTCCTCCCTGTCCAGGGGCTCCACCTGCTTACAGTCACGAGGGTGGACTGTCACCCCACAGAGCCCAGTGACCATCTGTCTCCTGGAGGCCCTGGCCCCATAGGGCCCTCCACTGGAGAAACCATGAGCATTGCAGCAGTGACAGTAGCATTAGAGCAAGAACGAATTACAGCCTCCTACCCTGCCCTCTTTTTCAGGTCTCTGCTCTGTTGTGGAAGGTAAATAACCCGAGAAAAACAAAACAAAACAAAACACACAGCATCCACCAGCAGCTGTGCTCAGGGATAGGTGTACCTTCAAGATAAGGTGAGTTGACCCATTTTATGATACTAATTGTTGGGGAGCAGAATATTCATCCTCAAACACATTGCCATGACACACGCACTCCCCCCCGCCCCAGCCTCCTTCTGCACTGATTACAATGAAATGCTTGCTATGAAGCCCCCAAAACCTAGAGCATTTACAGTCATCCTGCCCTCCCACCCGGAAACCCAATTTCCAGCTCGCGCGCCGCGCCCAGCAGGCCTCCGTGTGGCTCAGACAAATAATGCGAAATCTCCAAAAATCCCTGCAAAGAACTTGTTCCTGCCGCACGGCTCCGTTTCATTTTCTTTTCTTTTCCTTTTTATCTAACTGATAATTTTTTGGTGTTTTTTCCTCCCCTCCCCCTAGCCCCCAACACCTTCGGTGGTACACAAACTAATTCTAAACTGGAAGCTGCTCCTGACTTAACTGCTTATTAAAAACACTAATGTGCGCGGCTTGCTTTGATGTCTGCCGAGCAACAAAGGGAGAGAGTTACTCTGGGCCACTGTAATCCCTGATTTGTCACTAAGTTATGACACCCAGCAGCGCCGCGTGACAGTGCAAATCAATCATCCGTGCGCTCCGCGGGGCCCTCCCTGCCCCCCGTCGAGCCGCTGCAGTTTAATTAGCTTTTCTCACACCACCATAATGTGGGGCTGCAGCTCCAGCAAGCAAAGGAGATGGAGGAGATTCACTGGGAAGCGGGGGCCGTAAAAAAAAGTCTATATCATGGGGGGGTGGGGGGGGTGGGGTGTGGAAAGTCTGCAAGAAGAAACATCAGAGACCTTTGTAGTGTTTGCTTCAGAGACACGAAGCCTGAGATACACAGGCCTGGGGTACTCTGCTCGCTTACACGGAAACTTTCAAAACAGCTCCCGCACCCCTTTACAGAGGCGGTGTCTGGCAGGGTTTGCAGGGCTTCTGCTTCTTTGGGGACAGTCCATTTCCTCCAGGTTACTTGTCCGCCCTCACTGAGTGTGCAGAAATTCTTGGAGCCCCAGCCCTCGACAAGCTCACCAAGATTCTGGAGGCAAGGCCTCGATTGTGGCCACAACTTTGCATGGATTCTTCCGGGAGAGAGTTGTCCCCAGTGAACACTGGTTTCTCTGTCCATTTTGCAGTGATAAATAACGCCAGGCCCAGAATAAAGCCAGGACTAAGGCCAGAGAAGGTTGGGAGTAATTGACTGGGACGGCAGGGGTGAGAGCCGTTGGGGCTGTGGTGTCAGACGCAGAGCGACAACTTTTGTCCTGGCCCAGGAGGGAGGCAGACAGATGAGATGGAGCCACGCCTGCCACATTGGGGGTGTTCAGGAGGCTGTCTGCTTCCTCTGGAAAGCCTACTGGGGAGGGGCGGGAGGCAGCCAGTAGGCTTTTCCTGGCTGGGTTTTAGGCAGGTTGGGGGTGGGCTAGTCTCCACCCAGAATTCTCTCTCCTTGTCCCGAGAGGGGAATAGGGCACACAGCCACGTCTGGACAGAGCTGAGGTCAACTCCTGCGTCCTTGCACGGGGCCAGGCTGCTAAACGGTCATCCAGGTACAAAGTGACCTGCTGGGCTTTGAGGAGACCCCAGCTGCAGCCCTCTATCTGTGTCACTTTATCACATCTCACATCCTCGCTGTGCCTCAGTTTACCCATCTGTAAACCTCCCCCTGCACAGGCCCAGATGAATTTCCTTTGTCTCCAAAATAGCCACACTCATCTTATTAAGACTCACCAACAGCTATGGGAACGGAGGCATTTGGTAAAATAGAAAGTGTTTGTCCCGTGATAAATGCCACCTTTCATTACTCCCCTCCACATGGTGGTTTTATTCCAGAGGGGGGTCATCCTTTCTAGAAAGGGGCAGGGGGGTTACTGGTTATTTATGCCTCAACGTCACTGAGCACCCCGATCCCTGGGGGTCTGACTCCCCAGGACTGGGGTCGCCCCGGGAGCCGCCCCTCTAACCAGCGCCCAGGTGGAGCCCCCGTGGCAGGGCCTGCAGGGTGAGGCGCCTTCCATGGTTTCCTCTTTCATAAGGAGAGAGGGATGCTGGAGGCCTGGCACAGGCCTGGCTGCTTTGGGGATCAGAGGACCGTGGGGGCAGGTCCCATCCCTGACTGTGGGAGGGGCAGGACCAGAAGCTGCTGGGTCTTGGCCTCCCCAGGGTCTTGGAATCAGCTGCCAGGGCATTCAACGGGCAGGTGGGGACCTGCCGGGGGTTCTCGAGCCCCCTTGCTCATTCTGCTTTTGCTCAAGCTCAGACTCGGAGCTGTCAGTTTCTCCCTCCCCCCCTCTTCCTTTCCCCCCTCCTGTCCCCCAGGGCTCCCACTGCTGACACTCAGCCTCACCAGACAATTCAAACACTCTCCCAGGTCTGGGGATCCCAGGAAGCCCTCAGAGCACTGGGGGTCATCTTCAAATACGGAGTACAACTGGGGGCTGGCCCCTTCAGAGAGGCCTTATGACTTTGGGGGTGATGCACAGGAAAGGACTTTCTCATTGCAGAGGGGAGAGACGCCCCCTTTGAAGGAAAGGTCTGTTTCTTTCCCTCCTGAGTCTCCCCCCAACCACCTGGGCCAGCACCGCCCCCCCCCCCCTTTCATGTCATCTTGGTTCCTGGAAGAGGCATGTGAGGTGGGGGCAGGGGAGGAGGGAACTGGGCACAGCCTGAGTGAACCTTGTGGGACCCACCGCCCCAGGTGTGTGTGGGTTTGCACCTTGAGGTGGCTAGCCTATAAAAGAGCTCCTTATCTAGTTAGGGACTTTTAGCTAGTTAGTCAATCTGGGTGCCAAAAATGGTTTTTTAATCTTCCATGTTGTAACACATGACAGGATTTCCTTCTTTCTTAAGGCTGAATAATATGCCATTGTATGTGTATACCATGCCACATTTTGTTTATCCATTCATTCCTTGGTGGACACGGGTTACTTTCATCTCACGGGCTATTGTGAATATGAGAATGCAAATATCTCTTCGAGATTATGCTTTGAACTCTTTGGGGTATGTACCCAGACGAAGGATTGCTGGATCAGATGGTAATTCTGTTTTTAAATTTTTGAGGAATTACCATACTGTTTTCCATAGTAACTGCATCATTTTACATTGCCACCCGCAGGGCACAGGAGTTCAAATTTCCCCACTTTCTGACAACACATATTTCCTGGGGCTTTTTGATTTTGTTTTTGTTTTGTGGGGTTTTTTTACAGTAACCATCCTAATGGGTGTGAGATGATGTCTCCCTATCGCTTTGACTTACGTTTCTCTAATGATTAGTGCTGTTGAGCATCTTTTCATATGTTTGTTGGCCATTTATTTTAGCTTTGGAGAAATATCTGTCTGAGGCCTTTTTAAATTGAGTTATTTGTTCTTTTTGTTGTTGAGTTGTCAGAGTTCTTTGCTATTCTGGAAATTAACCCATTATCAGATATATGATTTGCCAATATTTTCTCCCACTGCCTTTCCACGCTGTGGATTGTTTCCTTTGCTGCACAAAGGTGTTCGAGTTGGATGTAGTCTCATGGGTCTGTTTTTGTTCGGCTGCTGGTGCTTTTGGTGTCATATCCAAGAAATCATTACCAAATCCAAAGTCATGAAGCTTTTCCTCTGTTTTCTTCTAGAAGGTTTCTAGTTTTGGGTCTTATTGTTTTTATGTGTTGTGAGGTAGGCGCCCAACTTCATGGAGTTGATTTTTGTATATGGTACGAAGAAAGATTAAAATTAATTTTGTTCTATATGTGTGTCTAGCTGGCCCAGTGCTGTTTATCAAGAAGATTATCCTTTCTGCATTGTTCTGTGTGCCACCTGTATAATAAACCAAGTTTCCATATATGTAGGTATTTGTTTCTGTTTCTCAACTCTTTTTTGTTATTTTGGTCTAGATCTAATATCTCCCCACTACCACAGTATCTTAATTATAGCAATTAATATCCATATCAGGTAGAGCAAGTGTTTCCACTTCCTCTTTTTTTCAAGATTTTCTTGACTATTCCCGATTATTTGCATGTCTATATACATTTTAGGATCATCTTGTCAATACATACATACACACAAAACATCTGTTGAGATTTTGCTTGGGATTACTAGTAAATTGAATCTAGCAGTCAGTTTTGGGAGAGTTGACATTTTTATAACATTGGCCTTTTCAATATATGAATATATATGTTTTCCATGTATTAAGTCCTCTTATATTTCCCTCAATAATCTAATAGGAACCTTAAAAACCTTCACTAGTTCTAGTCCTACCTAAATATGGAGTGATTGCATGCCATTATAAACGCAGTTTTTTAAATTGTTAGATGTTCATATATAGAAATAGAATTGATTTTGTGTATTGAATTTATATACTCAAAGAATTTTCTAAATTCTCTTATCTATTTCAGTTTATCAATAATTTTTAGAATTTTTCTATATGCATAATTCTGTTGTCTGAATAATAATCCTCATACTGTTATTTCTTTTTCTTACCTTATTGCATGGGCTAGGTCTTCCAGCATAATGTTGAACAGAAGTGTTGGTGCTGGAATCCAAGTCTCTTTTTTATCTGCAGGGGTCATTTTAACATTTCACCATGAAATGTAATATATTTCTTTTAATTATAGAGTATTTTTTGTGTTTTATTTTGATTTTTGTAAATACCTCATATCAGGTTAAAAAGTTTTTTTTATTCCAAGTTTATGAAGACTTTCATTTTTTTTAACCATAAATGGTTGCAAAACTTTATCAAATACATTTTTTGCATCTGCTGAGACAATAAGTGTTTTTATTATTTATTCTGCTAGTACTGTGAATTACAGTGATTAATTTTCTAATATTAAATGAACCTTACACTACTGAAATAGGCTCAACTTGGTTGTGATATATTATCCTTTTTTATATCTCTGGATTTGGCTTGTTAACGTTGTATTTAGGATTTGCATCTTAGTATACATGAACCTGTAGTTGTTCTTTCTTGTAGAGACTTGGTCAGGCTTTGGTGTCACGGTTATGCTGTCTTTATAAATTGAGTTGAAAAGCATCTCATCTTTCCTATTTACTGAAGGGTTGATATCAAATTGTTTATTCAACCCTTCCTTAAATGTTTGAAGAACTTGCTAGTGAAGCCATCTGAACCTGGGTCTTTCCTTTGGGAAAACTTTTTAATCACAAAGTAAAATTTTTAAAAAGTAGATTTAGGACTATTTACATTTCTCAATTCTTCTCATGTCAGTTTTGGTAAGTTACATTTTTCTAAAATTTTACCCATTACATTTAAATTTATTGGCACACACGTCTTTATAATATCTCCTTTTGTTATAAGGCATTTAGGATTTATAGTGGTGTTCTCTTCTAAATTTAATTACTGGTACTGGTTATTTGTACTTTTGCTTTTTTATTTGATTAACCTTACAAGGGAATTACTAGTTTATTAGTCATTTTAAAGAATCAGTTTTTGGCTTTACTGAATCTCTGTTTTACGTTTGTTTTCTATTTCATTAATTCGTGCTCTTAGCTTTATTTCTCACTACCTTCTATTTTGAGGGTATAATTTACTGTTCTTTTTCTAACTTCTGACGTTTGGTACTTAGATCACAGATTTTTCAAGCTTTCTTTTTTTCTAATGTGTAAAACTAAAGCTATGTAGCTCCCTCTAAGCATCACTTTAGCTGCATTACACAAATTTTATATTACATTTCATTATCATTCAGTTAAAAACATGTTCTTACTTCTATGGTGATGTACCCTTTTTATCTCTGGAGTATTAAGAAGTGTATTTTGTTTAATTTACAAACATAGGGCGATTTTTCTACTTACTGTTTTGTTCTTGATTTCTAGCTTAATTGCATTACGGCCAGATAATTTATGTATGATTTCAATACCTTGAAATTTATTGGACTTGTTTTATGACCCAGCACATAAATCCCTTTTATCCTGAATGCTTGAAAAGAATGTGTAATTAGTTGATTCCAACATTTTATATATATCCATTTAAGCCAAACTTGCTGTTCATGTCATTCAAATCTATTATATCCTTACAATTATTTGTCCATTTTATTGTAAACTTCAGAGATACAGTAAAAATCTCCCTAATGACTATAGAGTTATCTGTTTTTTTTCTTGTAGTTCTAAATATTGTTGCTCTATGTATTTTGAAGTTAACTTGTTTGTTGCATGAAAATTTAGAATTATTATATGACTTGTTTCTGAAGTGAAACTAGCATTTTAAACTGTTTTATCTCTAGGAATGCTGTTTCTCTTAAAATCGATCTTGTGTTCATGTAGTTAGACAAACTTCTTTTGTTCCATGTTTGCATGCTTACCTTCTTCCGAAGAGAATTTGCATCTGCTTCTCTCAGTGCCTGGAATATGAGCAACACAGTATCACCTTAATCCAATTCCAAAGAGATTATGCAAGTTTGGGGTATGGTCTTTGCCACCAACTGCCTCCTCTGCCTAAGAGGCCATTTTCTCTTTCCCATCTGCCTATCAAACTCCTAAGTTATCTTTCAAGATCACAGTCCCTTGGAAGAAATAAACCCCGCTTCCCCATGTTATTCCCTCACTCCATACATACTTCTCTCACTGCCCTCACTGAACTGGATTTTAATGATCAGTTCATGTGTCTGCTTTCCCCAGTAGAGTGAGTGGTCTTTGCAGGTGGGCACCTTGTCCTCTTGATATCTTTCTATTTCCAGCAGCCAGCGCATAGTAGGTGCTCAAGAAAGCATGTGGTCAATGCTGAATGAAGACAAGGAATTGTCCCCATTCTACAGAAAAGAAAATGAAGCTCAGGGAGTTGGGACAGCTTGCTCAAGGTCACACTGGGTCAGCCAGGCTCAAAGCCAGGTCTTCTGATGCCCAAGGCCAGCGCTGCTTACGCTACTAAGAATCAGCAGCGCCCCTTGTAGGAAGCCAGCCCCCAGGAGCTGGTGGAGAGCCAGCGCCCCCACCGACCACCACAGTTCTCTGCCCAGAGCTCGGCACCGCCTGGACCCACCCTGGGCAGCCCTCCAGGGCCCCTCTCCCCCAGCCCCCCACCCTCCTCTCTCCAAGGAGGCTGACTCACGGGCATCCCAGCAAAGCCCCTGGACTCTGCTCCAGTTGGAGCTGGCCGCCGTCTACTCTCCGATCGCCATGGCAGAGTTTGCGGAGATAAAACACATCCCTCGCCTCCAGAGCGGAGGGTTGAGTTTGGCCAAGAACTCCGGGAATGGACCGGAGATGTGGCCCTCGGAAGATGGTCTTGCAGCATGAACTGGTCTACTCTTCACAGGAAAGCCTCGGGTCCTGACAGGGAGCCACTTAGGCAGTCGGAAAGCAGGCTTTTGTGGGGTTTCTCTAGCTCTCTCTTTTGCTCTTCTTGTCTTTTTTAACCTTCTGCTTCTGACTGCCAGTCTGTGTCTCTCTCTCTCACCCCCAGAGCTTTCTTTTCAACAGTGGTCACTGGTGGAGTCGGCTCTGCCCTCTCCGCTTGTGAGTGGGGGAGAGTGAGCCGCCTCCCTCTAATGAGGGGCCCTCCAGGCCCCACTGCCCTCATTTTTGATACCCGGGGAGAGGATGTGCAGGCAAGGGCCGATCAGATCAGAAAGGCCCACTGTACAGACATCACAGCCGAGCTCAAAGAGCGCAGCCAGCAGAACACAGAACAAAAACATGTACAGCAGCGCTGGCGTAGGGGAGACGTACTCGCCGCTCTAGCAAGGTCAGTGGTGAGGAGAGAGAAAAAATTTTTTGAACGGAATTGCTGAAGGGGGAAAAAAGAGAGAAACCTCAAAAAGGGGCCGAGGACTCGGAGTCGGGCCTGCTGGTTGGCTTCGGGAACATTTTCCTTGATATCTTCCCACGAAGCGCTATTTCTACAGGACTTCAGTACGTTGGAAAAGTTTATGCAACTGGTTAGGAGGAGGGTTAGAAGTTGTGAGTCACCATCATCAGCTCTGTGTGTGTTTGCTTTCAACACGGGCCTCCTGTGGGACCACATCAATGGAGCCTTTTTGGTGCGTTGGCATGTGCTGGCTCGGGGTGGGGTAGGGGCGCCTGGCCAACCTATTTCAAGGGAGTGTGAGGCGCTGGGCCTCCGTGGCTACTACGAGCAAATCAAATGGGCTGACATCGCCTAGTGCTCTGGAGGACTTCGGTGGCCCTAATGCTACGTGCTGTGACTTTGGCCAAGTTTCATAAACACTCTGAGCCTCAGTTTTTTTGCCTGTAAAATGGGTACAGTCTAATCTCCTTTACAGGATTATTCTAAGGAATACGATGCCCAGCCTGCAGGGCAAAGGGGCTCCATACATAAATGTTACTCTTTAAAAAAAATTATTTCTCTCTAATCACAAGAATGTTAAAACTCCATCAAACCTTGGGCTTCTGAGCTAATGGAATGGGCTCTTCTAAGCCTCTTTCCCAGGAGCTTTTTAATGAGACAGGCAGCCTTCCATCTTAGGTGTTCTGCTAAATTCTACTTTCTCAGTTTTGTGGATTCTCCGTGGCCAATCTTTTCGTCTGGCTTCCTCTTTGACCACGGAGCTTTAGAATTGTTTCTCGTTGCCATCCGGGATGCACACTTTCAACAATCCAATTTATTTGACTGTCCTTTTAACAAAAGTACTTGCAAGGCGGGGCTGCCACATGCATAATTATATGAAAGAGAAGGTTGGCCGTGATCTACTGAGCACCTACGATGCACCAGCCCTGCCCTTTCCCCTTTCCTCGCCTGCTTTTTTATTCAGGGTGTTTATTTCCTTCAAGCATATCCCATAACTTACCTAACGTACTTATTTATGGTTGACCGTTGGTTGTCCCCTCCCCAACCAGACTATAAGTCCAGGAGGGCAGCGTATTTTTTCACAAACAGTTTTTTATTTTAGAATCCTTTTAGATATACAGCAAAGTTGCAGAGAGAGGACAGAGTCGCTGTGTACCACACACCCAGTCTCTCCCATTGTTCCTTCTTACGTGACTTCCTATAGTTGTCACAACCGAGGAAGCAACATTGACCCGTTGCCATTAACAAAACTGTGGACTTGATCGGATTTCACTCATTTTCCCCCCAACATGTCTTTTTTCTGTTCTAAGATCCCATGTTGTTCTTAGCCATCATGTGTCCCTGGTCTCCCCCTGAGCTGTAACCGTTTCTCAGACTTCCCTTGTCTTTGGTGACTGTGACAGTCTTGAGGAGTACCGACTGGTCATGTGTTTGGTAGAATGCCCCTCGGTATGGGTTTATCTGATGTTTTTCTCCTGGTTAGACAGGGGTGGTGGTTTTTGGAATGAAGATCATACAGGTAAAGTGTCATTCTCACCATCATGTCAGGGGACATACTACAAACGTGACTTACCGTGATGATGTTGACCTTGATCCTCCGGCCGAGGTAGTGTTTGCCAGTTTGCTTCTGTAAAGGTACCTTTCCCCCTGTGCCTACAGCTACTCTTTGGAAACAAGTCACTCAGTACAACAGTTATGGGCTGAATGTGTCCCCCACCCCAAATGGTGAAGCACTAACCCCAGGAACTCAGAATAGAACTGTATTTGGAGACAAGGTCTTTCAAGAGAAAATTAGGTTAAAATAAGGCCTTTAGGGGTTGGCCCTGATCCCATATGACTGGTGTCCTTATAAACAGAGGGAACTGGGGCATAAAATGCATGCAATTTCTACAGCCAAAAGACCCGATGAGGATACAGGGAGAAGGCAGCCATCGGAAGCCAAGGTGGGAGGTCTCACAAGAAACCAAACCGGCTGACACCTTGACCTTGGACTTCCGACCTCCAGAAATGTGATAAAATAAATGTCTTGCTTAAGCTACCCAGTCTGTGGCATTTTGTTACGGCAGCCAGAGAAAATTTATAACAACCCGTACTCTCTGATAGTAGACTACCACCCAAACAAATTACTTGGAGTTATTCTGTATGGGATTTTGTTTCTTCTTCCTCACCTAGTTGGGGTTTTTTTTCAGTCACTTTTTATATCAGCATGGACTCATGCATATGTCTTTTATACCTTACATTATAATCTAGTACTATTTATCTTGTTAATCACATTGTCCCAGCTTTGGTCATTGTGGGCCCAGGTTGGCTAAAATTGTATAGGTAGAAATGGCAGAGCAGGGATTCAAATCTTGTCTGATTCAATAGCCACTAAGCTTTATTATCTGCAGTTTTGTATTATCTGCCTGACTGTTGTCTTTGTTTAGTATGGTAATCTGAAGATCCTTAAAAAACAATGTAACTCTTCACCTTTTTGTAGTGAGGCAGCCTAGCAGGATGAACAGAAGTTCGAGGATAGGATCAAACAAACCCGGATTAACTCTGGGCTCCATCCTTTGGTGTGACCTTGGGCAAGTTGATTTATCCTTCTCTGTGCCTCAGTTTCCTTGCCTGCAATAGGTAGATAATAACAGTACCTGCCTCATGAAATTGTTGTGAACATGAAAAACAGTATCTGCGGCCGAAACCAGTTTGGCTCAGTGGATAGAGTGTCAGCCTGCGGACTGAAAGGTCCCAGGTTCGATTCCAGTCAAGGGCATGTACCTGGGTTGCGGGCACATCCCCAGTGGGGGGCATGCAGGAGGCAGCTGATCAATGTTTCTCTCTCATCGATGTTTCTAACTCTCTATCTCTCTCACTTCCTCTCTGTAAAAAATCAATAAAATATATTAAAAAAGAAAATACAACTTGGAGGTACTCTCCCAAATCTTAAAAACACACACACACACACACACAAAAACAATATCTGCGACCTAAAGACTCTGCCTTTCCCCATCTAACGCACTTGCTACCCACCATATACCTTATCCAAGACCTGAGCACTGTGACTCTCCTAGGTCTGAGGAAAGCTTTTGTTTCCTCGCTATTAGATGCAAGGAAAGAAGACACACTCTCAGATAGGAAAAAAAATATTCAAGAGAGCAATCCTTGGCCTACCTCACTACAAAGACTATACACCTCTGTGGCAGTGCATCCCAACCCGTTCGATGCAGACAACTACAGGTGATAGGATTATTTTAACACCTGCATATTTGCATGGGCTCCAGGTACTATGAATAAGTTGAATAAATACTATGTCTTCTACATATATTTCATACTGCTTTTTAAATTGTAGGCAGATGACATTGTGGTTCATAAAATGTAATTTAATTAAAAATAGTAAGTGTAGAATTTTGGGCACAGCAGACACTTAATAGATAGTAGCTATTACTATTATTTTTATTTTACTAAGTGGCAGGGAAATTAACTAGATTCTTTCTCAGAGTCCATTCTAGCCATGGATGTCTGATTCTGGCTCAACATGCAATTTCTGCTCAAATAATCAACTTTTGAAAAGTCTCTTAATACTTCAAATTGCTTTATTTGGTAGAGTTTTTAAGAATTTGCTATGTGGAAAACATTTCTTTGTTCTCTTTCAAACTTATCCTCTCATTCACTTTTCTTGTCTTATCTCATGGTTGGAATCACCTGAATGATGTCAGATAGATACGTGATAGGGACCATCTTTGTATTGTTTCTGACTTTAAAGGGAAGCTTGTAATATTTCCACATTAGATCTGAACATTTTGAGGTTCTAAGATGAGAGAGTTCCTTTATTTTTCTGATCTGTTAAAGTATTTATTGAATGATTTATTTTGCATGTACTGAGATGAGCATATGGTTGTTCTATTTGAATCTGTTAATGTATTGAATCCCATACCTAGATTTTATAATATTAATTAAAAATATATTCCTAGGATACTCTTTAGGTCAAGTAAGGCTTACTACTTAGTCTTAGTCTTTATAATATTAATTAAAAATATATTCCTAGGATACTCTTTAGGTCAAGTAAGGCTTACTACTTAGTCCTAGGATACTCTTTAGGTCAAGTAAGGCTTACTACTTAGTCTTATATATATATATATATATATATTGCGGGATTTTATGTGATAGTATTATTTTTACTATACACAGCAATTATTTTATTTTTATTATAATACAAAAGAAGATTTGTATTATAATAAAAATAAAATAATACAAATTATTTTATTTTTATTATAATACAAATCTTCTTATAACTTTTATGAAGTATAATTGGTACACAATACATTGCCCATATTTAAAGTGAACAATTTGATAAGTCTTGACATATGTATACATCTGAGAATCATCATTATAATCTAGATCAGTGGTCGGCAAACTGTGGCTCGCGAGCCGCAGTTTGCCACTCTGTTGATTAATGAGTTTGCCGACCACTGATCTAGATGATAAATATAGCCATCACCTCCAAAAGTTTTCTCATGCCCATTCATATTTTATCCTTTTCCCTTCTCTACCCTCTTCCCTGGCACCATCCCCACGCAATTGCTGACTTGATTTCTACACATTAGTTTGCATCCTCCTCCCACCCCCCGCCCCGCCCTTGCAGCTCTGCCTAACATGGGAAAAATGCTGGCAGGTCACACTGACCTCGACTCCTGGGGACAAGCTGCTCTGACCATCACGCAAAGCCAAGCAGGTCTGAGGTCCTGGGGTGGGGTGGAAATCAGTTATATCTAGGGAAGCAGTTATATCTAGCTATTCATTCATTCACTTACAATGAAGGGAGCACGACTGCCATACTGGGCGCTCCACTGGGCACTGGGACCGAAAAGGATTAAGAAGGGTCTCAGTAGGGTGCTAGGGAAGACAAGCAGGTAAACAACCGTACTACAATGCGGGATGAGGGCAAGGAGGACCACTCAGCAGACGTCTTAGGAAAAAGGAGTCTACAAGCTTTGCAGGGTGGGGGGCTTTCTGTTAGGGTTAGATTGGAGCAGCAAGCTTAGGGGCTTCTCTTTAAGGCCGTCCAGCTTGCCACCTCTTAGACTGCTTGGGTAAAGGGGGGCGGAAGTATATGTATAACCAGGTGTCAACACTTGGCCACCTGTGCTGAGGCAAAGGGTGCATGCAGGATGTCAACACACTCCCAGGTAAGATTTGCTGCAAAATGTAACACAGTTGTATACCCATGGTCATAGCAGCATTACTCACAGTAGCTAAATGTGGAAGTAACCCAAATGCCCACCAATAGATGGACGGGTGACGTGTGGTACATACATACAATAGAATGTAATTCAGCCTTCAAAGGAAGGAAATTGGGATCCATGGTACAAAGGGAATGAGCCTGGAAGACATGCTCAGTGAAAGAAGGCAGTCACAAAAGGACAAATACTGTATGATCCCACTTACACGTGATCCCTAGAGCCATCAGATTTGGAGACAGGAAATAGGACAGTGGTTGCCAGAAGCTGGGGGGTGGGAGAGCATTATCCTTTAATGGGGATCAGAGTTTCCACTTTACAAGATGACAACAGTTCTGTAGATGGATGGTGGTGATGGTTGCAAAACAATATGAATGTACTTAATACCAGTGAACTGTGCATTTAAAATAATTAAGATGATAAATTTTATGTGTATTATACCACAATTTTTTAAAAAAATGAATCAGAAATGCAATAAATAAGTAAATAAATAGAAAAAATATAATTCTGCTGTGAATAATGGAGAGCTGAGCCAACTATTTTTTAAAAAATGTTTTATTGATTTCAGAGAAAGGGAGAGGGAGAGAGAGATAGAAACATCAATGATGAGAGGGAATATCACTAGGCTGCCTCCTGCACCCCCTACTGGGGATCAAGCCCGCAACCCAGGCATGTGCCCTGACCGAGAATCCAACCATGACCTCCTGATTTGGTCAGCACTCAACCACTGAGCCACACCAGCCAAGTAATCTAGGCAGAGGGATTAGCCCATGCAAAGGTGGGTGTCAGGTGTGGCCCCGTGACAAGTTTAGTGTACTCACTGGAGCCCACTGTTGTGCAAGGGTGTTTCCGGCAGGGAGTGGGGTTGGTGAGGCTGGTGGGTGACTCCTGGCCCCATTCCCCTGTCCATCTGTGCTATTCTAAGACTCTAACTGTGTCAGCCCGCGGTGGGCTGAGGATGTCACAGAAACCCTGACACTCTTCCCAGAGTCAGTCCTTCCCATTCCCACCCCACCATCAAAGCGAGCCTCCCCTTCACAGGAACCCTTTGTTTATTTCCCTGATTTCCTGGCGACCTACTTTCTTGTCCCTGCTCTTTATTCCTGCTCTCCCACCAACTCCTTCATTTCACTCCTGCTGTGTTGGAAGGAAAAGATGCTGACCTTCCAGCCAGATGGTGGCCCCTGAGCCACTCTCGGCTCCTCATGCTGGTGGGAGGCTGGCCAGGCCTGTGCTCCCCTCCCCGTGTGGCTGCCGGAGGTCCCCAAGGACCTGTGGGTGCTGGCGTCCCTTTGTTCTTCCAGCCCCAGCAGCAGGGTCTCTCCCCAAGCTGGAGGCAGCAGCCCCAAGCCAGGTGTACCCTCTCTTTTCCTTTTCTAACAATAACAACAGCAACAAATCTTACTTTTTTCTAATTATTAGCAATGCACACACGGTCAGTATAGAAATTTGAATAACATAGAACATTTAAAAAGACTCATCATGCCCCACCCAAAGAGGAGAACCATTAGTATTTTATGTCTATTCTCTTCTCTTGCGATCCGTTTACATCTAAGTTACATGGGAATGTATTTTATTATATATATATATATATATACATACCACACATTATGATATAAGTAATAATAAATGTTAAATAATATATTTACCCTTAAGTGTGCTTACTGTTTTGTAAGCTGTCGTTCTTTTTACGTTAACCGTATATTAGACACATCTCTCCTGGCCATGACTCACTCTTCTGCAACATCCCTTTAAATGACTGTATCCTATCCCATCACATGGGCCATGGGGAGGAAACCGAAGGGGAATTGGTGACTGTGACGGCACCTCAATGGAGAGTGAGCCTGTGTCCGCAGGATGTCCCCCCTGCATCTCTCAGTAGGCAGCTCAACAGTGTTTCTGAGATCAGGGGATGTGATTGGCCCAGAGAAGAGTCCAGGTGGCGTCAGATACTGTGTTCAGGTCCAGGCTGGTATATGAGCCTTGGCATCCTGTGCCTACCTCGTCATGCCAGCTGGGCTTCTGGACTCCACAGATGGACTGCGAAGCCTTCATCTTCTCCCAGAGATCCGAGGCCTCTGCATTTTGGCAAGAAGACATCATAGGACCCACAGGTAGGAGTGACCTATGACATAAAAAGACTATGATACAACGTGAATCATGGAACCAAGCTACCTGAGGGAAAAAGAAATAGGAACCAGAATAGATGTGTCAAGATCTGTCTCCCAGGCTCGTGAGGGTTCCATATCTGGATATCATTATGATTACTATCAAGACCATTTGTTAGCCACCAAAGTGGGGGTGACTCGGAGGATAAAGGTAGTTCTGAGGTCAAGTTTTTCATGGATTATCCAAACTGACAGTCATAGAAACAGCTTGTCCGGAAACCAGGCCCATCCCTCCCTGCAGGACAGGTGTGCCTTCTACCAGTACCACATGCCATGATCCATCCTTCTGAGACTACAACTAGTAATGACTCTGCTACTTAGATTTCTCCTATATCCCTACTGTCATTGACTTTCCCAACCCCCACACCCCAATAAGTTTATTTGCTATTCCCTGCCAGCTCTCTCTGTCAGAAGTTTATTGTGCGGCTCTTTATTTTCAGTAGTAGCTAAGAAAACCCTGTATCTCACCTGGTCTCTGTCTGCATTCCATCCCAGTGCGGCCATCGCTGTTCTAATGGCCCACCATTTAATGGTCAAATTCTCTCTACCCTTTTCCCACCCTCTGCTCCCACATTTCCATCTTATGAGTGGAAGTGGAAGAGCTAAATTTCTGTCTGGGTCATCCTTCCCCTCAACAGAGATGTGTTGGAAAGGTATTTGATTACGAAACTGAACTCTGGCGCCTTGAACCATACCCCCCTTGCCTTTAGTCTAGACATAAGGAACGAGTCTAATTCCCCGTCCACATGACTGCTTCCCAAAGGTTGGAACCCAGCGCTTATGTATCTCTTAGGCTTCCCTTTTCTAAGCCAAGTAGCCCTAACATCTTTAGCCATTCTGCATTTGAGTAGTTTCCAACCCTTTCACCATCCCAGCAGACATTCTCCAAATGTGCTCTAGTTTCTCCACTCCCCTCCTCAAGTGCTTCCCAGAACTGAAGGTAGAGCTCCAGATGTGGCTGGCCCGAGCTGTGCAGGCTTTGCTTCCTTGGATGCAGTCTGAGATTGCCTTTGCTCTTTGGCAACCACATCAGACTGTTGCCTTGTATTGATTTGCAGGCAACTGAAACTCCACAGCCATTTTTCTCTTAACATGTGTTCTTGTTAAGCCATTCTGTACTTGTATGGTGGATCTGTGGATCCCAAGTACATGATCGTACACTCATCCATCCAAGAGGTCCTTCTTAGGCCGTTCAAGCCCTATCCTAGCCTGTTGAGGTTATTCAGAGTCCCAAGGTGGTCGCCCAGCTGTCCCTCTGGCTCTGGGTCAACAGCCAGTTTGATCCACATGCTTTCTGGAGCTTAGTCCAAGTCCTTAATTAAAATGTTGAGTAGAATGGAACCAATGGCACAGCTCTGGGCTGCTGGAAATCTTTCCTGGGTCAGAGGTTACACATTGCGAAATGCAGCCTGCAGATGTGTTTGGTCTATATAGTGTTTTCTTTTGCTTAACTTTGAATCAGTGGCCAACATCTGGATTCCTAGCTTCTCCTGATATATTAAAGATATCTCAACAATCCAACATGGCAACAACCAGGTAGTGTGGACAAAGCAGCTGTGTGTAGTTGGGTAGGTTGAGGACTACACACCCCATCTGGATGCATAGTGACACAGCCATTAGGCATGACACACGCTCTCTGTTTTGTCTCTGTCCCCGGGACTCCCTAATATCAAGCCCCCAGCCCACTCCTACTCATTGATGCTATACCTGTCTCCCCAAGGCATTGAGTTAACAGCCCCTACTCCCTAGTTATTGCATTCCTTTGGGTCTGACCTGTCAACTAGTTTTAAGTTCACCTAACCATACCATCTCCCAGGTCACATAGTCTCCCCCTGGATTTGAAGAGAACTTGTCAAATGCTATATAAAACTCAGTTATCAGGACTCACTGCATCTCCTGGATGTACCAGATTAAGACTGTAGAAGATGAAATTGAGATTATCTTGGCCTGTCTTGGTCTCGGGAACCTATTCTGACTCTTAGCCATCACTATTTGCCTTTTTAAAAGCATACCGACTGTCCTTTAAAACATCAATTTTAGGACTTAACCTGGAATTGGTCATCAGTCCATCTGGCAAGCACAGAGAAGACATCATCTTCTCCTTCACAATAACTAGAGGTACATCTTTAATTTTCAGGTACTTTTGTTTGCTCTCCATGAGGTCTGGTTAGCATCCTTTTCACAAATCCTCTGGAATCTCTGGAGTATCACCATCCAAGCCAGGAGATTCCACCCATCTGGAGTCAGTCACTGTTCCAAGAAGGGTTTTGGTTCCTTTTTACCCATGTCCATTCTACTCTCTTCAGTCTGATTATCCTCATCACAGACAGAGGAATCCCAGAGAGGCAAGAGGCAATTAGGACTTTCATTTCCCTTTTCCATCAGAAACACTATACCATTCAACTCAAAAAGCAGGTCTGCCCCTTTCTTGATCACCTCCTTGTCTTAACTATCACCATAAAAGAAGGAAAGCCCTGCCCTGACTGGTTTGGCTCAGTGGATAGAGCATTGGCCTGCGGACTGAAGGGTCCCAGGTTCGATTCCAGTCAAGGGCATGTACGTTGGTTGTGGGCACATCCCCAGTAGGGGGTATGCAGGAGGCAGCTGATCGATGTTTCTCTCTCATCGACGATGTTTCTAACTCTCTATCTCTCTCCCTTCCTCTCTGTAAAAAAACAATAAAATATATTTTTTTAAAAAGGAAAGCCCTTTATGTTGTAGTAGCAACAGCAAGATGTCCACCAACAACATACGCCTTGCCTTTCAGAGTGTAGGGTTATATCTGGCGAGGGCTGTCCTGCCAGGGACTGCATTTCAGCCCCCTCTGCATCTAAGGGTGCCCTGTGCCTAGGGCTTCCCAATGGAACATGGAAGGAGTGAAGAACGTCACTTTTGGGCTAAAGAGCTTAGGATGTGCTTCTTCACCTCCACTTTCCCCACCTTCACATGGGAGCCTGATGGCGGATAAAGGCGGAAAGAGCATGAATCCATGAATCCATGGATCCCTGCCTCGCACGTGAAAGGCCACCTGCAGATGGGGGCACCTCCGTGAGCTGGCCCATGACTGAGGGCATGGGTAGCACCTGAATTATGTGGCGCCACTGAAATGTTCTTTATTGGTTTCAGTGGCCAGCCTTGCCCTCACTCAGACACTCGTCCTAAGTACTTTCCAGGAGTCTCAGCTGGCGGAAATTATGTTTCAAATTCAAGACTCCTTGGGTATCTTTGTACTTGTGAACTCCTTTCCGTCCTTTGTTGTGTGTCCTTTTAGAACCTCAGCTCTCCTGGCAGCCCCTTTGCAGCCCGACCCTTCAGGCAGGACGTACCCCCTTTGCTTCTTCACTGGGACCATCTGGAATTGTACCGTAAGAGCTACATTTTTATGGGCTTCCAGTCTACTGTGGAACTGGTATAATTCTCCAGAACTGTGTACCTCCTTCACATCACCTGGCCTCCAGGGACCTCCCAGGGTGCATGAATTATACCAGAGACTGTATATTAGTTAGGCGAGCTCCCGATGCTAAATAACCCCCACGACATACAATAGCTCAAGCAAATAGATGTCTATTCTTTCCTTACATAAAGTCAACACTGGTTTGCCTAACTGGGGACAGGCCTTCCTCTGATGGGGAACCCAATCTTCTCTCTTATCATGTGCCATCTTCAACACCTGGCTTCCCGATGTTTCTATGGCCAGACTTGGTGTTCCCTGCTTCTGCCACGCCCACAAGAGTCTGGGAAATGTTGTCTAATTCTGGGCCCAGGGAATAAAGAATTAGTAAGCTGTTGGTCAATCTCTGCCTCAGAGTGTAAGTTTCATTCTACTTTGAAAACCGCTTGGTAGCTCCTGGTTTATATTTTTCTTTATTCGGTCATGCAGAATGTATGTGTTGAGCACTGTCTGTGTGCTAAATATTTAAGATGTGAGGGGTGTTCTGGGACCCCCTCCTTCCTCAGAAGCATGCACGGTGCTCCTCTGCTTGCATGGTTATTCACCCTAAGTACTCCCCCTACCCCCAACACACACACACACACACACACACACACACACACACACACACACAATCTGTGACTCAGACATCTCTCGGGTCAAGTGGTTTCAACTTCCAAACCACCATGGATTCTTTTCCCCCAGTTTCCTGTTATAAGTTATAAGGAATGCAGTGATGAGCAAGAGAGACACCACCTTCAAAATAATCCCATAAGATAGGCAGGGCACATATATTTATTCCCATTTGAAAGGTGAGTCCAACGGCTTGCCTGCAGTTCCACCTCTCATCACTGGCAGACAAGAGCTGGGGTGCAGGTCTCCTGACTCAGGTCTTTCCTTGCGCTGCGGTGACCATGAGTGGCACCTACCTGACTTTGCTTTCCTGCTCCCTGCTTCTTTGTGAAAATTAATCCAAGCCTGCAGGCCTGGCACCGGAAAGAAACAACTCTGGGGAGGAAACACGTTAATAAATGTGGGAATCGATTTCGTTCTCGGTACTGTGTTAGGTTGGTAGGCTTGCGCTACCCTGACTTCTCTGCTTAACGGTGGTGGAGGCCAGTAGTCAATGGGGACTCCCCATCTAGGGCCTCCCACATGGTAATGGCACCTCGGGGTTTGGCCCCAAAGCTGGGCTGTTCCAGTCTGGTGAATTTCTCCTCCCAGACATCCGTGCTGTGGATTCATTGGCGTCCTTCTGAACAAAGGCCCAAACATTTGGTCTGGGTTTTGTTTCTCAAGTTACCACTTACCTCATAGGGTAAGTGGTAGCTTTGGTTCTGCTTCTGAGGAACAGGGATGCAGGAAGGACGCCATCTACCATGGTCCCTGCCACAAGGTAGCTCCTGCCAGGTTTCCCCGGAGTCCATGACAATGCCAGCCGCACACAAAGGGCCTGCCCGGGAGCTAGCCATGGGAGACTGTTCTTAGCTGATCCAGGGAAGAGAGACAGCTGTGTGTGGTCATACAATGACCCCAGACGAGGACAGATGGGGCCAATGGATTTGGAAGAGGTGAGGCTCTGCAACTCACCGACCGTGTCTCAGTTTTTTCACCTGTGAAATGGGGATAAAGAACCTGCCACGCTGGGTGGTTGTGACGATTAAACATGCTTAGAACAGAGACAAGCACAGAGTAAATGCTCAATAAACAGGGGGGTGGATTAAGAACCATCTCTCTCTATGGAGCCCGCCCACACCTTTCCCCTCCCCCTCCTGCCAGGTGTGTTCTCCTTGCCTCTTTCTCCTAAGCTCCAAGCGCCCTTGTTTTGCCTCTGTACCTTGTTTCCTGAGCCCGTTTCTTCTATGGCTCACTTCTTCTACCTCTGTGACTTCTAAATAAACTTTTTCTCAGAGGGGAACAAAAGAACTATCTCAAGGGCAAGGGATGGATTTCATGGCCTCCCGAGACCCTTCCAGGCCAGGTGAGCTGTGCCTTATCTTCTACCAGACAGTTGCAGCAAGGTCTCCCCATGCCCCCTCCTCTTGTCATCTTTTGCCCCTTGCACATGGAGCCCCCACCTGCTGATGTGCAGCAGGAAGGAGCTGGACCCTGGGACCCCGTGGGTGCTACAGAGCTTGCGCAGCCAGCTCCCATGGCTTTCCATGCTCTCAGTCAAATATTAGGTTCCTGAGAAAGAAAAACAGACTGTCCCCAAAGAGGAGGAAAGAAGAAAAAGGGACCTGCTTCTTGTCCGCGAGACCCCGGCTGCAGAGGCCGGGCTCCCAGCAAAGCCCCATCATCCCGTCTGTTATAGCAGCTTCATCTCTGTCAAAAGAAGGGACGAGAGAGGAGAAAAGAGAGCAGCACCCTCACTCCCTGGGAAAGAAAGGCATCCAGATTTCAAACCACTCAGACTTATTTCTCTTTCAAAAGGCAACTTCAGAAACCTGTCTACCCCTCCATCAAAGAGCTGAGCTGTTTGAAGCCACCCCCTCCCTGCGCCTACCTGCTGATTATTCAGGAAAATATTATATTGACATGACTCTTTAGGACATAAAGGCTTTGCAGCGTTTGGGTACAACCCGACGACTATCTTGAACTCACACATGATTAAAAATTTAGATGGCCAACTTTGAAACAATCACATGCATTAGAAGCTCCTTAATGAGCTGCTCTCGCAACTGAAGGCCTTGCAAACTTCAGAAAAGTGCTTCTGTGGAAATTCCGTGGTCTTTGATCTGGGAAAGTCGCAGTGGGGTGGATGTATTTCAAGTTTATTTTTTTGGCATCCTGGTCCTCCCGAAATATTGGGAGATATCTTTCTTAGCAAGCTGGGGGAGAAAACAATGGTGCCGTCTCTTTCATTTATCTGCAATCTGACAGGAGTGCAGTTTATTAACTTGAAAAGAGGCAGGGACGTTATCTGAAGCTCAGAGTCGGGCGGCGAGTGCCTCCCTTTTGTACCAGTGGGAGTTGGCGACATTTTGAACCGGCTCACCATTAAATGCCTTCCCGAGTGGTGGGAGAGCCTTTAAAAAGAAAGCCGATGCATTTATGATGTAAATTCGTTATTTTGACAGTCTTTGAAATCTGTCATATTCACATCCAATTTAATGCCTTGCACAAAAAAAAAAAAAAAAAAAAAAGACAGTCCCCTTTCTTTTAAAACACTTTAAAGGTTTTCAAAGCCATTTTCATGTAGCAAACTATTGTTGTACCTAATACATCCTGAAAGTATTTTAGCAAAGGAACTTACAGGATTCTGTGTTAAGTCATGTTGAGTTTTTAAAACATGCCAGTCTTCAAACGAGCTTGGACCAGGACCGCTCTTTTTCGTTTGTGAAGAGCTGTTCTCGATTTCCACATACACAGTTAGCCAGCACGCATGCACGCATCGCTCTAGGCCAGTGGTCAGCAAACTCATTAGTCAACAGAGCCAAATATCAACAGTACAACGATTGACATTTCTTTTGAGAGTCAAGTTTTTTAAACTTAAACTTCTAATGCTGCTTCTTCAAAATAGACTCACCCAGGCCGTGGTATTTTGTAGAAGAGCCACACTCAAGGGGCCAAAGAGCCGCATGTGGCTCGCGAGCCGCCGTTTGCCGACCACGGTTCTAGACCATTGACGACAGAGGTCTCCTATCGGCTTTCCAGACCCTAGCTGAAACCCTAGTGCAGCGATTCTCAATCGGGATGATTTTGGCCCCCAGGAAAATTGAGCCAGAGGCCTTTGTCATTGTCACAGCTGGGAGAGAGGTGTTCTGGCATCTGGACAGCAGAGGCCAGGGATGCTGCTGAACATCTCAGGATGCAAAGAGCCACCCGCTGTGTCCACAGCGGTGAGGTGGAGACATCTGCCTGGAGGAGGCAGTGAAGGGCTCCCCCTGCAGGTCTGTACGTGTTAGGCACCCACCCTATGCACTAAGCTCGTGGTTGCAAACTTGCAAAGTGTGAGGATGCCTGGGCTGCTCTTCGTGCTTTTTGACAAATAGAGATTCGCAGGCTGCACTCCACTCCTACTGAAACGGGTCCTCCAGGGGAGAGAGTGTGGGAATCAGTATCATTCAGATGTTCCCCCTAGAAATTCTCATGCAGTTAGGCCACAGGCGGGCACCTAGCACTGAACCATAGGCATCGTTTCAGAGAGCCTCTGCCTTGAGCAGAATTACGAACTTTTACTTTGTGCACAATTGTAATTGGCGTGCCTACTGTTTCCCTAGCTTGGGACGTATTAACGGTAGGGTGGCTGCCAGAGATGGGAGTCCTGCCGACAGCAAAGAGTGACAATGTTCAGTAAAAAAGGAGGAGTCACTTAAAAAAAAAGAAAAGAAAAAGCAGATACAAATTCCCCAAGCACGTGCTCTGGGGCTAACATCCTCGTTCGGGAGAGTCGGATGGGCGGACAAGTAAACAATCAAAACATCCGCTGGTGGTGAGCCCTGTCAGAGCGTGATGGCGAGTGGCTGGGGGCTCCTTTGGTTTGCAAGGTCAGGATAGGTCTGTTTCAGCTGAGAGCTGAACAAGAAGAAACCAGCCACAGGGAAATAACATTCCAGGCCCACAGCACATCTAGTGCAAAGTCCCTGGGGCAGGAATGAACTTGGGGCCTTTTAAGGGAGGGAACGAAGGCCAGAGAAGCAGGGCTGTGGTGGCCCAGAGGTTAGCGTGGTGTGACGTGAGGTCCGGGTATCAGTGGTAGGTGCTTCCTAAGCCACTATAAAGAACTTCAGTCTTATTCTAAACACTAAAGGGAGCCACTGGAGAGCTTTAAGCAAGATAGCGACATGGGGGTGGGATCGGGGGTGGGGGGCGAGGAGATCAACCAAAGGACTTGTATGCATGCATATAAGCATAACTCATGGACACAGTCAATGGGGGGGCGGGGGGGCGAGAGAATGAGCAGGGAGAGGTCAATGGGGGAGAAAGGATTTGTATGTAATACTTTAAACAATAAAGAATGTTTTAAAAGAAAAAATAAAATAATACTGTTCAGAAAATAAAAAAAATAGCGACAGGATATGATTATGTGTTAATAGGACCAGCTTGCCAGTAGATAGAGACTGGATTTCCCGGGGCAAGCGTGAGAGAAGGGAGGTCAGGAAGGGAGTCGGCCATGCGGTGGGCTCTGGAGGTGCAGGTGGGAAAAAGTGGGTGGATCCGGATGGGCTGGCAGAACTCGCTGATGGATTAGATGTGGGTGGTGAGCAAAAGAGAGGAATCCAGGACAAGCTCCTAGACTTTGCCTTGAGCAAATTAGTTTTGAGAGGGCAACCTGCAGAGATGGGGTAGGTTGGGGGGGGGGCATGGAGGGCATCGGGGGCTCAGTTTTGTGAAGTTTAAGGTGCTCCTTGGACATCCACGTGGAGATGTCAGTTGACAGTGGTAAATGCCTGGAGTTCCAGAGAGAGTAACAACACACGGGCAACCACTGACACTCAGATGGCACTCGGGGCTGGACAAGAGAGGGGGACCGACGTGGATCGTGGAACCAAGGAAGGGAGCAGCAGAGGCAGAGGAGCAGAGAGGAGGGAGACCAGGCAAGGGACAGAAGAAGATGCTTGCAAGTGGCAGAGGGTAGTCAGTGATGTCCCTGGTGTGGTCAACCGGGAGAAACATGCACCGTGCACCAAGAGCTGGGCACGCTTCTCCCAGAGGAGCCTTTGTGTAAGACAAGCATGTCACACTCAAAGGCTACCACGGGCCAAATGAATGAGGCATGCGGCCTGCGGGCCCTGAGTTTGACATGCTTGGTGTAGGGTGATAATGAAGATACTTAGCAACTGATGAGACTGGTCAATCAGAGCAGACACAGGCCTTAGCAACTGGTGCCGGGTCCCTGAGACCCTCTGCTGGGCCAGATATGAACTCTTCGGTGTCTGAACTGTGAAAACATCCAGGAGGTGCTGGGAAAGGGGCGGGCCATCGGGGCAGCAGATGGCACGCCGGGGACCAGAGGCTGTGGCTGTGGACCCCGGCAGTTCACTATTGTCACCACCGGTCCTAGTACAAACCGCCAGACCACAGTCTTGCCTCTGTGCTATTCGCCATGATCAGCTGGTTCCAGAACTGTGTTGTTAAGAGTCTGGCCTTGAGCACCTGCATTAGAACAGCCCCTGGGATCTTATTAAAAACCCAGGGCAGTGAATCCCACCGAGAGCATGCCAATAAGACATGTTGGCAAAGAACCCAGAATCTGCATTTGACAGGCTCTCCAGGTGAGAGCGTACCTGAGGACTGAGAACCGCACGTAGGGGGAAGATCCTATGGGATCGAAGGACTTTTGGGAATTTGAAGGTGGGCGCACTCCCAGTGTCTGGCTGGGCACCCCCATCTGTGGGATGGAGATAAGAGGGTAGAAGACTGGTGTTTGGGTTCATTTAGGCTGAATCTGAACTTCACATTTTTCAACGCCTCTTCCACCCAAACAGACCCTCTCAGGTTCACTAATCCCCTTTACCGAGTGGGTTTTGGCTGGATCTGCACTTCTTTATCAGTTTGCAAGACATTTTCATCTCGTGTGAAGGTCTTCCTGCAGTTCTACTTCAAAGTGGCCAAGCCAAGGAGGCCGGGGAAGGAGTTTCAGGGAGTGTTTACAGATGCCTTATCCTGTACGGAGTGGCAAGGGAGAATGGGGGCCGGGGGGTATTGGGTGAAGGAGCATGCTCCTCAGCAGTTCAGAGCCAGCCTAATCTGCGGAGGCGATCAAACAGTAAGTAGCTTAAAAGATCTCTCCTACAAAGAGGGAAATTAAGTTTTCTGGCGTGTCAGCCACCCAAGATCTAGGCTGGTGTTTTCTAATACATAGAACTGTCCTTCCCGGGATGCTAATTACAGGATCCAGGAAGCAGATGTGCAAGGGTGTGCAAACACACGCACACACGCACGCACACACACACACATGCAGATCGTCCCATGTGTGGGTGGTCACGTAGGTGAGAATGAAATGCCTTCCCACCAATGGCACTGGAGGGGACATGGTCACTCTGGAAGCCATTCTCTCTCTCTCTGAGTTGGACTACTGTGAGCTAGGCGTTGTACGTCAGCGGGGCAGGGGATTGGCTTTTACCAAGTCACCCGCTAAGACTTAGTCCTTTGATGGCCTGACAGGAGGAAGGACAAACATCTCTTCTTCGTTCACCTGGGGAAGAAGCTGTTCTTCCCCACGCTTCTCCTTGGAGAGGGACCTTGACTGCGTCTGAGACCCAGAAAGGCCAGCCGGGAGGTCAGCAGGTCAGAGGTCAGCTTAGAGACACAGAGAAGACCCCGCGAGGCGTGTTCAGTGTTGGTCCCCTTCACCCCCCAGCAGAGAGCATGGCTCAGGATGCAGCCTTCACATCTGGTCTTCTCCTTGGCCGATGTGAGAAACCCAGCTTGGAACTCGGCCTAATAGGCTTGGTCCTGGTTCAGAGCGGAGTGGGCCACACAAACCACCGTCACTGTGCTGGGGAGCGAGAGGGGGCCCCGTGTTTGGCTAAAGCATGGGCTACTTCCTCTGCAGGGAGCATGGTTAATCGTGTTTAAGTATAGGCTTGCTGTGGTGGGGGGACAGTCCCTGCCATCCTTCATTTCCCACACAAGGGCTTGGCTTTCTCCACGTCGGCCACTAAGCACCAGGGGCTTCCCTCCCAGGCCTGAGCCCAGTCCAGTCCGCCTTCCCAGGGAAGCCAGGCTGCAGCCCACATGGGGGGATGGGGGGAGGGGCATTTCTCCTCGCCACTCACCGAATTCTATGCACAGCTGCACGGTCCGGTGTCCCAGAATCCCCAGCCTTTTCTTCTGGCCTTTCAGTTGCTTCGTTTTCTGGTGGATGTGTTTTTGGAGGATGAATTGCCTCATGGTCTCTGGGTTCAGAGACGGCTTGGGCTGCGGTCAAGTGCTGTTGGGAGCTGGGGCCTTGGAGGGTCTGTGAGCTCCTAGCAACTTGGGAGCTTCCTAAGAAGCAGGTTAGGGTGGGGCAAACAGCAGGGACCCCACAGGCAGCAGCTAGCATGGGCTGGGGTGCTGGCTGGGCCCCCCCCCTCCCCAAACTCCTTTCTCTCTCTCTCTCTCCCCCTCTCTCTCTCCCTCCCTCTCTCTCTCCTGGAAGTTGCCTAGCCATGTTGGGCATGAGTTTCCTCTATGTAAAGTGGGAGTGTGATAGTGCCTACCTCAGAGGGCTGTCTGAGGATATGTGTGAAGGGCTAATATGTGTGGAGGGCTTAGAAGGGTGCCCGGCACATGGTACGTTCTACATGACTCTTAGCTGTCATTTTCTGCCCCTGGGCCCGTGGGTTCGTGTGAGGGATTTCATCACCTTCCAAACCAGCTCAGGGGCCCGAGTCAGGGCTGATCAGGGCGTCTCACTCTGAGACAGGCACCTTTGAGGGTTTGTTTGTCCAGAGGGCCTTGACTCTGGGCTCCATGCTGATCCCTCTGGACACGTCGATAATGGCCTTATCATCAGGTTACGTGCAGGTAGGATGGGTCCCATCCCCGCTGGCTTCACAGGTTCTGCCCATCCTCTGCACCAGCCGCCTCCAGCCTTGGCAAAGCATCAGCATCATGCTGGGCCTTCCCTGGTTATTCTCCCATAAGCCGGCGGCTCCAGAATCTCCTCCCAGCACAGGTGACCTAGCCTCCTCCCTGTTACTCCTGACAGGTCTCCCAGTTTCCCCGAGGCCCCTCTTCCCCGCCCCCCCCCCCGCCCCCCAGCCTTACCGACAGCCAAAGCACCTGTTGAGAGCATTCAGAGGAGCCCTCCCAAGTCACCTCATCCGAAGGGCCCCTCCCCTGCCACATTCTCCTCTCTTTACTCTGAATTCAACACCCTCTGTACCCACCTCATCTACATGGTAAACGCCTCCTCACCTGATGTGCCCCATGTCCCCAGGGCCCAGGACAGGACCTGCACGTGCTGGCTTATGCACATATGTTTTGTTTTGTTTTGTTTTGGCTAATCCTCACCTGAGGATGTTTTTCCACTGATTTTTAGAGAGAGTGAAAGGGAGGGGGAGAGACACAGAGAAAGAAACATCCATGTGAGAGAGACATCCATTGGTTGCCTCCCGCACGCACCCCAACCAGGACCCAGGATCAAGCCTGCAACCCAGGTACATGCCCTTAACCGGAATTGAACCTGGGACCCTTCAGTCCTCAGGTCGATGCTCTATCCATGGAGCCAAACCAGCTAGGCTGTCCGTGTGCATATTTTAGTTGTGGGACAAAACGCTGCCTCTGGAGCTCTCGCAATGGGCTGGTTCAGCACCAGCCTGTCTCAGGCAGTCTGAGGCAGGAGGTCTCGAAGCACCAGGCCTGGGGCACCCCTCAGTACATGGTAACTGCTCGGTGGTCCCCATCACGGTGATTTCCATGGGGGAGGGGAGGCAGATGGTCCAAACACATCCCTTCAACCCTCTGCCCCAATGGTCATTCCCTTAGCCTCTACTTACTTTCACAAGGTCTAAAGTAACCCATCGCACACCATAAGCATCTGTAAACGCAAGCGGCAGACCTTCCCCACACACCACGCGCGTCCATAACAAAAAAATGTTTTCCCTCAGAGGCAGCCCTGACCAAAGTTAAAATCATTTTTTGTGAGAATTTTCAGCTGATAATATTTAAAAACACCCGAATTGTGAGTAATACATTTATTTTTATAATATTCACTGCAAATTGATTTTTAAAATTAAATTCAGAATATCATGGCATTCGGGGATGGTTTCTGTTTTGGACGTGTGGCAGTGAACTGGTTAAACAGAAGCATTTTCCTGGAAGGGGTAGCCCCTTGTTTGCTCACATCCACCTCCATAGAGGGGAGTTTGCAGGGAACATGTTGTAGAGTGAGAGAGGGACACAATGGTCCAGCTCGCAGAGGGACCAGCTCACCAAAGTCAGACACCTGCACTCCACAGGGACATCCGAGGAAGCCCAGGTCCCTCGGGGCAGGTGGTAGGGCGGGACTCGAACCTGGGCCTCCAGCGCACAGCCTGGTGCCTCCTGCTGCAGGGCCTGGGCAGGTAGAGAGCAACAGGAGGAGATCAGGGACAGGGTGGGGCCAGACAGGCCAGAGCAGAGGCTGTGCGGGGAGTGGAGCAGAATTCATGATAGAGAGTATCCACTTTCCAGTCTTGACCTTGGCCCATGGCGATCGCTGCACCTGGCCAGAGAGACCCCGCTGCCCTGGTGGGCCCACCTGGTCCACTCCCAGGGCCTGGCCTCCCAGGTGCACCTGCGGGACCACCAAGGTCAGTCCATGTTGCAGGCTAAATGCCCTGGCTTGGTTGGGTGTGGCTCCCTGGCTCCCAGACTGATCACTGTCATCACCTGCCACCACCCCCCCCCCCACACACACACACACACATCACCAGGATTAAAGAGCTCGGTGTGAAACCCACTTGAACTGTGTGGAGGAGGGGTTTCCAGGACAAGAGGTGGGAACAAGCAGAACGATGCCCGTGGGGATAAAGCGCCACTTCTGAGTGCTTCTCTGGATGCCCCTCCCCTGCCTTCCGCACAGGCCTCTCTGCAATCAGCCCGAAGCTCTCCCCTCCCCTCCCCTCCACAGACGTACAGACTGGGTGGTGTGACTCCTCCATGGGACCCCCGATCGCACGGGGATTGCTTTGGAATCTGCAGGTCCGGTTCTGTCGCCTTTTCTGTGACTTGGGGGCAATCAGAGAATCCCCCTACTGCTCACGGAGCAAGCGCAGAAGGGTGGGGGCTCCGTAGTAAGAGGAAGTGGATCAATAAGAAGGCTCTGAGCTTTTGCTACAGAGAGGCAGGTATGGTCCATTCCACTGGGCGGACGCAGCCCTAGGTCCTTCCGACTGGTCTTGAACCAGCCGGAGAGGCACCGGGGTGTTTGCCCTGTGGTCTGCAGACCGCGGCTCCCAGGAGAGAAGAGCCACTGACAACATGGCCAGACCAGAGCTAAAGACTCTTCTTAGATGCTTGTTTCTTTGTCTTGTCATCTCGGTGCCTTAGGAATAGGAGGGGAGAGTGGAAGGAAAGTGCAGAGGACCTGCTTGAGTTTTCTTCACATCAGTTACAGGTTGGCACTCACCAGTCTCCTCTGGGTGATAGTGAGAGAGAGAAAAAAAAGAGAGAGAGGAGACAGGGGAAGAGAGAGAGAGAGAGAGAGAGAGAGAGAGGCTGGAGGAGAGTTGGAGAGTTCCTGTCAGCCAGGCTGCGGAGGAGTCAGGGGATGTGCGTATTCCTGGTTCTGGAGAGTCTGTGATGACTCCTGCTGGAACTTTCTCTCTCTCTTCCGAAGTCCAAAGTGGTTGGGTTGCAAATGACAAGAAGTCCAGGCTGGGAGAGAGGTGTTGAGGGGTTTCTCCGGTGGATTAATAAAAGCCTCCAAAAGAAAACGCTTCAAAGCTTAAGGCTCGCCGATGACTCAGATGGATTTTTATACCTACGCCAAAGCCAGAGGCAAATGCAGACCATGCCGCGTTACCCGAAAACGCGTCTCCCCCGGAATCCCTCCAAAATGCGGTCGTCCTTTAGCATTCCAGTGGGGGTGGGAGTTCTGGAGAGACCGTGTAGGAGACAGGCAGCAAGAAGAGGGAGAAGGCAAAAGAAAATTATTTTTTAAAATTCCCTTTTAAAGGGACATCCCTTGTCATGAAAACTCGGAGGCACATTCACTGAGACATCCAAGTGCCTCAACTTTCCAAGGATGAGATTGGAATCGTTCTCTCTCCCATATGTCTGTTGATATATTTACGTATATATATAAACACTGATACAGTTTTCCCTTCCCACTCCTGGGCCAATTGGGAATAGGCTGCAGATGTCGTAATGCTGTTCCTTCTAGCATGCCTGTGCTGGGAACAAGGACACTCTCTTATATAACCACAGTCAGTGGATTGAATTTAGGAAATCTCCACTAAGACCGTGCTTCTCTGTGATCTGCGGTCCATGTGCCAATTTCATCAGTGATCCCAACAACGTCCTTTATGGCAGCATCTTCTCTTCTGGTTCACTACCCACCTAGAATCACTGAAAGCAAGCATGGCTTTTAGGACATTGATTGAGCCCCATCAATGTCCATACTGTTTTGTGTGTATATTTCCCACCTGCTTTCAGAAAGGATTTTGAGCCGCATACAAAAAAAAGCACAGATATTTAGTAAGATGACATAGAAATTTAAAATATCAGGTGAGAGAAATGAAACAGAGGGGAGAGGAGAGAAGGGACGGAAACGAAAGCTCGGGAGAGATTGCTTCCTAAGAGACATACCACCAAGTCCTTCATGCTTTTGACTTGAGCTTCCTGGTGGCCAAAGCAAAGAAGGAAACAAGATGAAATACGCATGCCAGCAGCATGGTCCCAAGTGGGGGTTTCTGTCTTCTAAGGTAGCTTTTCTGGTTTGTTTTTTAATGTCAATGTCCACAGTTCATGACTGTGGTACATACTCTCTAGCCAGCTTCCTCTCCAAGCTCATGCCTCCCTGGGCTCTGGGGTAAAAGGCGGCCGAAGCTGAGAGAAGGCTCGGTGAGTAACAACTCCACGGACCCTCCCCATGTCGCTCCTGTGGCCCCCTAGTTCCTTCGTTCATGGCATTGTTGCCATTGCTCATTTTCTGTGAATCAATTGAGATTAACAGTGGTTCACGTACACTGCGCATGGATTGCACGCTGGCTTCTCTCCTGCAGGAGCCTGAGCTCCTGCAGGGCAGGAGACCCCTCTGTTCTGGGCCCGGGCATGTCTCAGAGGCCTAGGACAATCCCCAGCACCCAGGGAGCGCCCCAACGCCTTCATGGAATAGATGAGTGTCCTCTCCACCCCGTGGCATGCCACTCTTTTCTCCCCTGCGAACGCTGCAAACTCTGAAGGAGCCAGAACCGTTTCTCTGCTTGCACAGGGCATCCAAACTCTCCCAGGACAGCTGGGCAGCTGGTGGACACTCGATAGCACTTGCTGACAGATGGACGTTGGGACAGGCCGAGCTGGGCCTGGGACGGGGCCGGCGTTGGCTGGAGAGGTACGACACCCACCTCCCCCTCTGTCCGCTGCAGCTGCACAAAAGAGCCATCTGGGCCACACCCGGCGTGAAGAGGCGCCAGCGTTCCTGTGAACCAGTGCTGGGCAGCCTCTGCCGGCCGCCGCCCTCCTCCCCCGCGGAGCTCAGGGCCTCAACAGGCGCCACGTGGCATTAGGGCTCCAGCCCCCAGCAGATGCTGGGCTCCCAAGGGCACGCCGCCACCCACACCACCCTCTGGCACCTTAGGGGTCACTTGGGGAGCAGCTGGCTTGGCCTTGGGTGCCTGCTCTCTGTCTGCGGCCACCTCCCCTCGTCCCAGCCTCCTCGCACCTCCACCTCCCTTCCCCCGCCCTGCACACGAGGCGGGCCCTGGTTCCTCGCTCGGGATTCAGTCCGAGCCTCCCACACATCTTTTATTAATATTAATTCTTTAAACAAAATTTATTTCAGTGCTATTTACCATCTGTTTTTTCCCTTGGCTGAAAATAATTGGAGACGAAACTCCTGCCGCTCGGGGTCCCCGCGTCATTGTCTCAGAAGGAACAATGGGGACAGACAATGACGGCATTTTTCCCCAGCAAACACGCCGGAGTGCGCTCGCCTCGCGGGTTGCAGAAGCTGCACGGAGTCAGCTGGGCCTCACATCCCAGTGTTGCTCGTCCTCTGCCTGCTCAGGGCCCCGTGCCTCCCGAGTCCAGAGCACCTCTTCCTGGGGGTCCTTTGGTTTCTGTCAGCCCAGTTCTCTGACTTCCCTCCGTCCTAACAGCATCTGGCACGTGTGATGTTCCACTCAAGTTTGCACCATCTGTAAATATAAATAGCCCGGCCTTGATTCCATTAGAGGCCCGTGAATGGAATATTCCCAACCGACTGCTACGAGGCCTGGGCCACCAGGAGGGGCTCCCGCTCGGAGAAAGGAAGGGGCGGCTGTGTGGTTGGTTCCCTGGCGGATGTGCTCTGGGTCTCCCTGGATCCCTTCAGAGTCACGAGATCATAGGTCACCGTTAAAGGGACCTCACAGAGGGTCACTTAGCAGATAAAATAAAAGCTTGGAACACAAATGGGTCAACCTCACTGAAGCAGAAGAACTGAGCGCTGATTCCCCTCAGTGAGCACACTTTCCAGGGGGTGGGCGGGGGGGGGGGGGCGTCCTGGGGCCGTCCCCTCCCCTGGGGCAGCAGCCCAGGGACGGGAATTCCCCAGGGAGTTCAGGGAGTTCTGGTGATGTGACGCTGTGCCCTCGTCCTGCCGACCTACTCTAGGTCCTCTGCCCTTGTGCCCACCTGTCAGCACAAAGGGTGCAAAGTTTGCAGCAGAGCGACCTACCATCACCCCAGGACTGGCATGGATGGCAGCTGGGTTCCATTTCTTTTTATTGCTGTTGTTCATTTTCATCCAGGGACATTTTCCCATTGACCTTTAGAGAGAGTGAAAGGGAGAGGGAGAGGGAGAGGGAGAGGGAGAGGGAGAGGGAGAGGGGCAGACAGAAAGAGAGAAACATTGATGCCTACAGTCCTGCAGACTGAAGGCCAACGCTCTATCCACTGAGCCAGACTGGCTGGGGCAGAGTTCCATTTCTTACAGGCACTCGCCGACTTCCCCTTCTTCCCACCAGAGCCTCTCCTGCTCTAGTCTTTGGAGGTGCATATTTTTCAGGTCCGGAGCTTACCCTTCAGCTCTCTCTCCCTGTCCCTCTCCCACATGAAGACACGGAGCGAAGACACGGAGTGTCTGTGCACTAGGAAGCAGGCCTGGCCAGAACCACCAGGTCCTCCTAGCCGAGCGTGCTATTTGCCTCTGTCCACCAGCATCCTACAGAGGAGCCACAAAATAAAACAGCCTGGTACCCACAGCATGTGCTGTAGGAGGTAACCATCATGTTGTGAGTAGACCATACCCATAGTGGGCAAAAATTGGAAGCCTGAGCTGCTCCGGTCCAGGAACCAGGAACAAGCCCCCCAGGCCCCTCCCGCTAGCTTCCCCATCCAAAAACCAGCTTCCTCCCAGGAAAGCCAGATCTTGACTGTCTTTGGATACCTCAGGAGCCCCCAGTACCGTGGGCTGCTCGCTCCTGCAAGCCCCATCTCCCACATGGGCCTGGGGAGCCTGAGCTGGAACTCAACCCTCTATTTCTATTCATCCAGGGGGACTGGTTCCCCTGCGCTAGAGTGGAGGCTTAATTCCGAAGGCCTGATGCCACACTATATTCCCCCCGGCAGGACAATAGCCAGCGTGCTCTTCTTCGATCTGCAAGGACGTCACTCAAGTTCACGATGGGCTGCATTTGTGTTCCACACTCTGATGCATCTATGATCCCTCAGAGGAGCCAGGTAAGCTCTGCAGACTTGCATTTTAAGAGCACCTTCCAGGCCCTCCCGCCCCGTTTGCTTTGTAGTCAACAGGGCCATCCTGTCCCACGTGTAACTTGGCTATTAAAACCCTCTGGGAATCCATAACTCAGAGTTCTGGAGGGTAGAAGTCAAGATCGAGGTGATGGCAGGGTTGATTTCTTCTGAGGCCGCCAGTAAGTGGTCATCTCCCCGGGCTCTCACATGGTTTTCCTTCCACAAGTGTCTGTGTCCTGATCTCCCTCTTCTATGGGCGCCAGGCATGTTGGATTAGGGCCCACCCTAAGGACTCATTTTACCTTCATTACCTCTTTTTTTTTTTTTTTTTAGACCCTATCTCCAAATACAGTCACAATCTGAGGTCCTTGGGGTTAGGACTTCCCATATGAAGTTGGAGGGGACACAATTCAGTCTGTAATACCAGCTGCAGTCAACAGAGCCATCCTGTCCCACATGTAACTCGGCTATTAACACTCTTTGAGAATCCATAATAGGGGCAGAAAGACCTGCCTGTTGAGATATGGAACCGAAACTCAGCTTGTGCCCTAGCCGGGTTGGCCCAGTGGATAGAGCGTCGGCCTGCGGACTGAAGGGTCCTGGGTTCTATTCTGGTCAAGGGCACATGCCCCTGTGGTGGGCTCGATCCCCAGTAGGGAGTGTGCAGGAGGCAGCCAATCAATGATTCTCTCCCATCATTGATGTTTCTATCTCTCTTCCCCTCTCCCTTCCTCTCTGAAATCAATGAAATGTATGTATATATGAAACACAGCTTGTACCGGTCAAGGTCTGACCTCCCAGGTGAGCATTAGGGGGATGCAGTTGTTACCCTATACGAGATGCATTGTTGAAACCGAGTCTGGAGACAGCTCAGTACCTTCAGTCAGTCATCCACAAGTTTCATGCTGTGCAGTGTGAGATGAGGGTGCTCTTATAAAGGGCACTGGAAAGAACGGTGGCTGTTGGAAACCATCTGAAACAGCATTACTTCGAATGCCTCAGTTCGAATCCCACGTCCACTGCTCACTGGTGCAATGAACTCAGGTGAGTTAGGTGGTGTCTCTGCTGGGCCTCGTCTGAAGGCGTGGACCATCGCAGGACCATATGGCGATGAAGTGAGATAACCATGAGATGCTCTTACCAGAAATCATGGAGCCTAGTAGGTGCGCATCCCTCTGAGCTGTTGGCCGTCTTCCCGGTCGTCCTTCCAGATGAAAGCTGTGGACGGGACCAAAGTCAGGGCTCATGGGGGTCTCTGTGGCTCATTTCTAGAGTTGGCTTTTTCCGACTCTCCCCAGCTTCCTCCAAGCGACATAGCTCCAATTCCTTTAACCTTGTTTCCCAGAGTCTGGTTTCCACGGCTTTGATCATGTCTGTGGCTCCTGCCTGGACACCCTCCAGCCTCTCCGCGCCCTTTCAGGAGGGTGACACAGGCTGGACTCAGCAGCCTAATGAGGCGCTGACTAACGCGGGACCGAGAGGGGGCATGGCTGGGGGCCGGGGCATGTCCCGGGCCTTTTATGTGTGTGGAATCCAGGCGGCTTTGAAGATGGCAAGGCGCTCTGTTGACTTGGACCAGATGCCCTGGACGGGCTTGTGAGAGATGGTTCAGATTTCACATATTCTATTTGATTGTCCCCATAAACCAGTAAAATGTCCCAGCAGTTCTAACTTTGCTGCTTCCCCACTGCAGCCCCCAGAGGGCCCCTCAGCCATGGATGACACTAAAATGCATCCCCACCCCCTGCCCCCCGCCCGGCAGGGGGAGATGACATCCTGATGTGGCGAGGTCATAGCATGGCAGTCCTAGAGTGGGAAGGTTGTCCTGATTTCACATGCCCTTCCCTTCTGTGAGCCAGGCGTTGTACATGACGTCACGCCAGACCACTCTGTTAGGCCTTCACATTCAGAAAATAACGATCATGCGGACAGTCTCGCTCATATTTTCTCAGCCTGCAGACAGCGATCACCACTCGGTCTTCCCCTCCTAAACCTGTGTCTGGTCTCAAACCTTAGCTCAGGGTCAAGCACCCAGTAGGGACTCACCCGTGGTTGGTGACCGATTGGAAGCTGGTCCTGTCTTCATCCTAAACATATGGTGGATGCTTTTCGCCCTAAATATATCACCTTATAATTGTACTATTGAATTTCACCCGGTTTTTGTAGGGCCGTGTTTTCAATTTGTCACGGTTGTTTTGCATTTTATTCCTGGCTTTCCGAGTGTAAGCCACCCCACCAAACTGAGAGTCGTGTCAGGATTTGAGGAGCCCAACCTCCATCCTTTTGTTTAAGTCATTGGTAAGAGTCAGCCCAGCAGTTCATCCCCAGAGGAGGGCGGCGGGGGGAGGCAGGGGGCTAGGGGGGAAGTCTTGCCAGGACCCGCCATGGCACTGATTCTGTGATCAGGAATGGCTCTTTTTGTGGCCGGAGAAATGTGTTATGAAGTGCAGGTAAGCACAGTGAAAATGACTCGCAACCCCACCAGGCACATGTAAGTGCTGTCATTCGATGTAGATTCTTCATGTTAAATAGATAGACATTCATCGACGTGGGTTAAGTGACATGCATTGGACAGCGATGGGCTTATTGATGGGTTGGATCATATAGCAGGCCCAGAGAGCTAGTTATTCACACTCCATTCCTACACAGACACTCCCAAATCAAAAGTTTATATAAAACGTACACACACACACACACACACACACACACACACACACACACACACATAACCCAAGCTCTAGTCCACAAACAGTAGCTCTGTGAGGTGGTCCAAGAAAACAAGAGTAGCCCTGTGAGCTCTTTTGAGAAACGCTCTTCAGTGCGTGGCCTTGAAAAGATTAACGATGTGCTTCAACACATTAAAGGCTCTGAGAAATCCTACAGTAAAAAAACTTTTTAAAAATCCTATGTAATTTTTTCTAACTCGACGTCCCTTAATTTTTTTTTAAAAGTCCTCACCCAAGGATTTGTTTTTAGAGAGAAGGGAAGGGAAAGAGAGAGAAACATCAGTCAGTTGCCTCCCATACATTCCCCAACCAGGGATTGAACCCGCAGCCTCGGTATATACCCTGACCAGGAATCGAACCTGCAGCCTTTGGGTGTATGGCATGATGTTTCAACCAACTGAGCCACCCAGTCAGGGCTTCCTCAAATTTACTAGGAATTCTCTAGAAGATTCTGTTTTTAGAAGCACCGATTACTATTCCTCTGAAAAACATTTGTAGGAATGCTGTTATGGGTTAAATCTTAACAGCAGGATACAGAGAAATAATATTTTTTAAAAGGACTGGACTTAAAGTTAGCAGAGCAGATCTCTTCTTTGCCTTTAATGAGTGTAAGACCTTGGATAAGGCCTTTTGACTGAGCCTTGATTTAGCAAAACGATTATATTCCCCGTGTAAACCCAACCTGCCATGTTTTTCCCTTACAGGAAAGATGAATTAAAATTAAATTGGTCTAGGATAATGTGTTCTTTACCACATTATTTGGTGGTTTCCTCCTGTCTCACAGTAATAGCCATCATATATGTTTGTTTAATATATTTTTATTGATTTCAGAGAGGGAGGCAGAGAGAGGTAGAAACATCAATGATGAGAGAGAATCATTGATTATTGGCTGCTTCCTGCACACCCCACACTGGGGATCAAGCCCGCAACCCAGGCACGGGAATCGAACCATGACCTCCAGGTTCATAAGTAGGCACAACCACTGAGCCACACTGGCTGGGCGCCATCATATATTTAGCATGTTACGCAGGTTAACTCACTGGATCCTTACAGCATCCTCATGGTGGGTAGCAGGAGCTGAAGGGGTTAAATTCACTTGCTCTACAGCCTCATAGCCAGTGAGAGAGTTGGGATTCGAACCCCAGGACCCCTGCTCTTAGTCATTAAGCTGCACCCCTCTCTCCTTTGTTCCCCCAGATGGTTCTATCATCTTCCCAGGAAAGGTTCGGCTGCTGGTCATTGGTTCTAGGGCTCATTCGCTCTCTTTTTCTTCTTCAGAAGTGAGCAGTCATTCACCACTTCCCGTCCTCGCTCCCTGGTCCTGTGATGCTACCGGTCTCACAGTTCCACCTGCCCCACCCCAGTCCTCCGAGGGGCCCTCCGGTGCCTCTCCACGGGTCCTGCTTGTTTGAGCTGACCTGGCTTCCACCTTCTCTAACTGCTTCTTTCCTTCTCCAGGAGAATGGCCCTTCCTTCATCCTTGTGGGATTCTCTCTCTGTATGACTGAAGGGAAGGAGGCATTCCTGCCCACCGCCCCATTTAACTGGCTTCCTCTTCCTGCCTTTAATGGGAGTGGGGTGGGTAGGTGGTAGAGGGGCCATGTAAGTGTGCGGCAGCCTCTCCTGCCTGCCTAGTCTTCTTAGTGAGAAGCAGCTAAGACTTAATGAGTGCTTGCTATGTGGCAGGCACAGTTCATGTGGGCAGTCAGCTCAGCAACCCTATGAGGCATGGCATCTGTAATTCACAGATGAATCCTTGGAGACACAGAGAGACTGAGTTATTTGCCAAAAGCCTCACAGCTTGTAAGAGTCAGAGCTAGGATGCAAACCCCGACCCAGTCCTTTCCCATAGGGCTGTGCACTAAACTCCTCTGGAATACTGCCTCCTCCCTCCCGCCGGGCCCCTCTCTCTCCCCCGCCCACCTTGTGCTGAGGGTACAAGATGCACCCCAAGCTCCTCCTCCACTCTGCACACACCTGCACTCTCTTTCCAGTCTTTCTGTCCCTTCACTGTCTCTTCCCTTCCCAGATTGCTCTCAGACCCTAAAATGCCCGTCCTGCTTCCTCCCAAGAAGTCAGGGTCTGGGCAACCCCAGAGCATCCCTGGGCCGGTGGGTGATGCAACCTGGGCAGAGAGTCAGGGGAGGCCTTTCCTGCCGCTGGTTTCTGGTGCGCATCCTCCTGCGAGAAGTAAGGACAATGCGAACAGTGTGTAACAGAGACACCTACTGGCTGCTCCGAGCACAAGGCCCCGGGAAACCCTGGAACCCGGCTCCTACCTAGCTTGTCACTCTCTCTCGTCCTGCTCCGAGGACAAAAGTCAAAGAGAAGGGACAACTTTTATTGCAAAGCATCAGCCCCTTCGTGTGGCTGCTCCCAGCGTGGCGTGGCTACCAGGAAGGTGGAGGGCAGAGCCATTTATAGGCAAATAAACAAAGGGTGGCTTTCCGTGCAAATGGACGGAAAGTAACAGCTCCCGCAGGCTGATGGGATGTGAGTGTGTGATTCAGAAAGGATCACCCCTTGGCAGGCTGTCTTCCCTTTGAGTCAGGGTTTATACAACCCCTTATCCCCGCCTGGCACCATTTGATGCAAGAAATGGAGCCACCATTCTGGTTAATTACCATCATTTGCCAGTTCAAATATTGACCTCTAAGGGAGCTGGAGAAGACAGGCTCGCCACTGCCCAGGCAAGCACCAATCTAAAAGGACGCCCTCAGATGTGCTGCCGAAGAAAGGGGTGCCCTGCCAGCAACGCCCTCCTCACCCTCGTCCCCCTCAGAGGACAGCAGAGCCGGGGCGGATTCCACACAGATATGGGGACAGTTGTCCAAGGTGTACCCTAGATTTCTCCAAGGTTTTATCCTACCCGACTGCCCTGCACCATTTGATTTGTTCTTCTGAATGGGGGGGCCTCATTCCCCATTAAACCAATTCACAAACGTTTATGAATACCCAGAGTGCCTTGCACAGTGTTGGGGTTTTAGGAATAGCAAGAGGCTTAAATAGGATCGGCATCTATCTTCACTGTGAGAGGGCGATTCTTAGTTTTAAAATACCGTGCTAGCCATTCTGCTGAGTATATTCATATCAGGCAAGACCGAGGAATTTACAAACTCTGTGAGTAGAGACCTCAACACATGAGAAGCTGAGGGGTGATACGGTCAACTGAGAGCAGTCCAACACCGGAGTCTCCTCAAGACAAGCAGGTGATCATTCCCGATTACTCGATGCAGACAAGTTCTGATGATCAGAAAGTGCCCGTGGATAGCATAACCTCGGAAGGCTTCTCCGAGGAGGAGGAGGGACTTAAAAGGGTCTTAAAGGATGAAATAAGGAGGGGGGAATGCCAAGGACAGGGGCCCTGCAAGGGAATAGTTGGTTGGGACAGGAAGGAAATCCTATGACAACAGGGCCCCCAAAAGTGGACTGTGCTAGTTTGCAATGGGCTTCGAAGACCCAACTCAGGCATCTGGGCTTCCTCCGCTGGTCGTGATGCAGTCATTAAACGTCCCTAAACGGGCATCCAGGGGGTCCGAGCAGTGCATTTGGAAGGCTGCAGAAGGAAGAGATGAGAGTCGGGAACGAGCGCTAAGAAACTGATGGAAAGGTCCCAGGTATCAAAAACAGTAGAACACGTGACTTCTTGGTGCAAAAATGCAGGTGCCCGTGAGGCAAGGGGGCCCCTTGTGACCCACTGGTGTAGATGAGCAGGCTTACTTTGTCCTTCCCTGGACCTTTTGAGAGGGTGAAGTTTCAAGCCTGGGGTGTGTGTTTGTTTTTTAATATATTTTATTGATTTTTTTTTTTTACAGAGAGGAAGGGAGAGGGATAGAGAGTTAGACACATTGATGAGAGAGAAACATTGATCAGCTGCCTCCTGCACACCTACTGGGGATGTGCCCGCAACCAGGGCAAGCATGGGGTGTTTTTTAAAGGGGATGGACCCGAGGATGCTTTGGGTACTTGGACACAGCAGAGGGTTCCCCAGGAACGGGGCAGGAATGGGGTCGGGGTAAGACAGACACCTAGCAAACTAGCTTCATTGTGTCGCCTGAAGGGCTGCATGCAGGCGGGGACAAGCTGACCCAGCGCTGTCCTGTGGAAATATAATTGAAGATGCATATGTGACTTAAGTTTTTGAGCAATCATGTTGAAAAAAAAGTTCAAAGGAACAGGTGAAACTGGTGCTATGTTTTCACTGGTCCCATATATCTAGAATATTTTCATTCTGATATGTAATTCATGTTTTAAGATGATCACCGAGATCGTTTATCGTCTTTCGTGGTGTTGTGTTTGGACCAACGCTTGGCAATCTGGTGTGTATTTTACACTTAGAGCATCTCTCCGCTTGGACCAGTCTCCTTTCAAGTGCTCAAGAGCCACGTGTGGCTAACTGGCCTAGACAGCGCTGCACCAAGTTCTAGGCAATCGCTTCTCAACCGAGGGTGATTTTTGTTCCCCAGGGACATTTGGGAACATTTGGGGACAGTCTGGGTTGTTACAACTAGAGGTAGAGACCAGGATGCTGCTAACCATTCTAGAACGCACAGGACAGCCCCCACTACAAAGAAGGATCCGGCCCAAGGTATTGAGAGAAGCGAGTCAGAGCTCCACCCGACGCTGGGAGCAGATGGGCACTCACTGCCAGCCTGTCCCAGTGATGCCATTGCAGACACTCCTGCTGGAACTCGGGCCTCGCCTCAGACAGGGCGGGCTTCCAGGCGCCAGTGTCTGAACTTCCTGGTGCTTTGTGATACGGCCTTGGACTACACCCTGAGCCACTCAGATAAGCCAGATTCCGTTTGTAATGATTACAGTCTTGCAATTACCCTCACTCCACCCCACCCAAAGCTCACATTGTGGTTGCTATGTCATGTGCCCGCTCAGGACAACAGTGCAATGGACAGTCATGTAAAAGGCAGTGCATAACCTATGCAATTGGGCCTGGCAGCTCCGCTCCCAGAGGCCACGGGACCGTGGCTCATCCTCACAGCAGGTCCTCTTTTTGGCCATTCCCATGGTGAGGAGCTACAAAGAAGTAGAGCAGTCGGTGACCATCCACATAATGGGGGTCAGAACCAGGAATTGAAAGTGGCACTAAACTTCTGTCCAGGGTTCCTGCTCTTGAGACAGGTCTTTTTATAAGGACAACCTTTCCCTGCCTTTCTCCTTCCTTCCCTTCCTGTAAATATTTACTGTAATGCCAAGTTGTGCATTCATGAGGGTGTTGGACTCGGTCTTGAGCAGATAAGGGCGACAGCTAGGTGCACCACAGCTCTGCAGGAAATCAAGATAAACTCAGAGCAAACTGTTTCAGTAGAACCAGCTCAGTTGATATTAACAGGTGATATGTTAATAAGGGCAATTAACATATCATAAAAAAAAGGGCAATCCTGAGTTAAATCATCAAAAAAGAAGGGCAATTCTGAGTTAAAGCAAGAGTACCCATTGCATTCTGGTTCTGAGTACACGCTTTGGAGCCAGGCTTCTCTACTTGCTAACTGTGCCTTAGACAAGTTGCTGACGTGCTCTGTGCACAGTTTCCCTGTTTGTCAAATGGCATAACAATACCTACCTCAGAGCATTGGAGTGGAATTTTATCAAGTTAATATACGTAAACTAGCTTAGAACCATGTTTGCCATCGAGTAAGTGTTCAATAAATGTTAGCTTATAAGGTACACAGATTTTTTTTTTTAAATAGCAGACTACTCCAAGTCTTTGACATACTTATGGGTGCTGTGACTCTTGAAAGGGGGAACAGGTAAAGATTATTTCCTAATCTTCTTTGACCCCCTGTTTTCAACTGGGCCCTCTATTGCTTTTTTTTTTTCTACTTTTTTAAAAAGCATGGATTATTATTATAATTATTTTAAAGATTTTTTAATTGATTTTTAAAGAGAGAGGGAGGGAGAGAGAGAGGGAGAGAGAAACATTGATGTGAGAGTGAAACTTCAATCAGCTGCCTCCCGCACACCCTCCACCAGGGATCAAACCGAGACATGTGCCCTGACCTGGAATAGAACCAGCATCCCTTTGGTGCACAGGACAACACCCAACCAACGGAGCCACACATGCCAGGGCTCAGCTGGGCCCTCTAAAAAGCAAAGTCTGAATGAAACGAAGATGAAAGCGCTGACTTGCTTTGCAAGGTGCAAGCCCAGGACCGTGAGGATGAAGGAAGGGGAGAGGAGGTGGAGAGGCCAGTAAAGCAACCTGCAGCAGCCACACCTTTCTGGCCACCACTTTACCATGAGGTTCCCAGCAGGGGTGCTTGCTGCACAAACAGGATATCTCCAGAATGGCTGCAAAGGAGGAAATGCACACCAGAGTAGTCCCCCAAAGACAGAAAGAGGGAGAATTTATCTGCCCAGCTCCCTCCAAGTCCCATTGGTCTAACTTCCCTCCAAGAGCACCTGAATTCACCAGTAGTGTCACGTGGCCCCTTGGCATCTACTCCAGATTCCATACCTGGTGGCATGAGTTTCGATCTCAGTCTAGAAGAAGAGTGTCTCAGCAACGGTGGGACACCGACTCAGAAGGAGGAAGAAGGAGAGGGTCAAGGGGACCTCAGAAGACACGCAGTCCATGGCAGGTACATGGAGCCCATTCAGGGGCAACCTTCTTGTGGTAGGTTAGATGGCCTGGGAAAGAAGCTCAGATTTGCCTGGAATTGCTCAGAGAGCCAGGCTCCCAAATCCTTGTCCCCAAAGACCCTGCAGTTGGGGTAGAGAGGATGGGGATTTGGGAGGTGGTGGGGAGTAAACAGAAAATGGCTACAATATGAAAAAAAAAAAAAAAAGGTGATGTGTTTTGGGAGAACCTGATCAGGTTTGGCGAGATCAGAAAGTGACCTCTGATGCGGTGAGGCTAAAGGGTCAGTAGGAGGTGGGTGGTCAACAACAGATGGCGTGCACATGGGATAGGGGAGTGGAGAAGCAATGTCCATGACAGGGGAATTATGTCCCTTAGGGCCACCATAGCAAAGGACCCTAAACTGGCAGCTTAAAACAACAGAAATTTATTCTCTCACAATTCTGGAGGTGGGAAGGCCAAAATCAAGGTGTCGGCAGAGCTATGCTCCAGAGGAGGAGACTTCCTTGCCTTCTCCTAATTTCTCGTGGTTGAGGCGATCCTTGGTGTTTCTTGGTTTATATCTGCATCATTCCAAACTCTGCCTCTGTCTTCACATGGCCTTCTCTGATGTGGGTTTCTTCTTAGAAGGACACTAGTTACATTGGATCAAGGGCACATCCTACTCCAAGATGGCCTCATCTTAACAAATTACATCTGTAACAACCCTATTTCCAAATGAAGTCACAGCTGAGGTTCTGGGAAAGATACAAATTTTGGGGGAACACCATCAACCCAGTACGTAAGAGGAACAGCATGGGCCAAGGCCTGAGAAAAGAAAGAAAAGGCCAGGCCAAAAAATGTGGCCAGCGTTGCTGGAGTGACCTCAGTGGCTCTTGAGGTCAGGAGCAGTGAATGGGAGGCCAGAGACACAGCAAGGCAGGACCCCAAGAGCTTCGAAAGCCACCGGCTTATCCTGAGTGTTCTCATCAGAACTGTGCTCTAGAGAGACCTTCAGCCCTCCCCTCCGCCCCCCACCGCCTCCCGACATGGAGTGCAGTTTGCAGGGGTCTGAGTTGGATGGGTTAACCTGGGAAGGCTTCAGAATGGATTTGAGATCTGAGCTAGTACTTGAACAGGCAAGGAAAGTGGGATGGACATTCCAGATGGGCACAAAGGCCTAGAGCCAGGACCAAGTAGAACATTGCAGGGTGAACTCAGAGATCCAGAATTTGGGGGTCCCCTTGTCTGAGAACAGACCCACCCACAGTGGGGAGATGACTCTGCTGGCCCCTAGTGAACCAATTGCCTCTGAACTTGAACTAGAACATGCTGTGCCACAATTATCTGGCCTCTGACTCCAGACAGCCCTTAAAGGACTCAGACCCTCATGGCGGCTTTTGAAGCTTTTCCTAGAGATGGATTCTGAGACTAATCTTCTCTTCCCTGTCTTCAGTGGAGTGGGTGAAGTCTTCTGGTCCCTCCTGCCCTCCACCAATGCACTACTAACCAACTAACCACAGAGGTGGGGAAGCAGCTGTGAGCTGGGCTGGAGAATGCTGGCGTCAGGAACTCTGGGAAAGAATGGCAACTATGAGAGGGTTCTGCGGACACAATTTAAGATGTGGGTGGCTGGAAGCTGCAGGGGATTTTAGATGAAAAGAGTCTCCGAAGACACGTCTTTGTCAGTGACAGGAGGGTCTCATGCCTCCTGCCAAGAATTCCAGAGGCCAGGACCCTCTTCTGGGAGCCGAAGTTGGAGAGTTTCCCATGGAGCCCCCTGATGAGGGAAAATTCCATCTTTACCCATATTTTGTTCCTCAAGAATCCAAAGTTGAGGGAGACCCCAGCTTGGGGTAGTGGAAAACAGGCAGACTCTGAGACCGGCAGACAAGGATTTGAATTCCATCTCCCTTCTCATGAACTGTGTGGTCTTAGACAATTGACTTAACTTCTCTGAGCCTGTTTCTTCACCTATAAAAATAGGTGAATAATTAATTGAAGCACTGTGTACCATGCCTGGTGCATATGGTAGATGCTCACTGTCATTTTCCTCTTCAAAAGATGGCTAATGGCGCAGGATTATATACATGGACCACACTACTAACGGGGACTGACTAGTCAGATTTCATTCATTCATTCATAGGTGCATATCACAAATAGTTGTCTGCTGGTCACTGTCATGAATGCTAGGCATTCAGCAATGAGCAAAATAAGTCTAAGAACCTTGTGCTCTGGTGGAGGGAAACAAGTACAAAATCAGATAAACAAATATATATCAATTAATGGTAAATGCTAAGGAAAAATAAAGAGGCTAGAAGTGCTAGAAAGGGGGATCAATGAGAGGACCAGGGTGGAATTTTCTTTATTTACTAGAGGCCCGGTACATGAAATTTGTGCAGGGGTGGGGGGAGTTGTCCCTCAGCCCAGCCTGCACCCTCTCCAATCTGGGACCCCTTGAAGGATGTCTGACCACTGATTTAGGCCCGATCCCTAAATGGGCAGTTGGACATCCCTTTCACAATCCAGGACTGCTGGGTCCCAACTGCTCACCTGCCTCTGCCTGATTGCCCCTAACCGCTTCTGCCTGCCAGCCTGATCACCCCTAACCACTCACCTGCCTAACTGCTCCCTGGCCAGCCTGATTGCCCCTAACTGACCTGTCCTGCAGGCCTGGTTCCCCCCCCCCCAACTACCCTCCCCTGCAGGCCTGGTCTCCCCCAACTGCCCTCCTCTGCTGGCCCGGTCATCCCTAACTGCCCTCCCTGCTGGCTTGATCGCCCACAACTGCCCTCCCCTGCAGGCCTGCTCCCCCACAACTGCCTTTTCCTGCAGACCTGGTCTCTCCCAACTTCCCTCCTCTGCCGGCCCGGTCACCCCTAACTGCCCTCCCTGCTGGCCTGGTCACCCCCAACTGCCCTCCCCTGGAGGCCTGGTTCCCCCAACTGCCCTCCCCTGCAGGCCTGCGTTCCCCCCCCCCAACTGTCCTCCACTGCAGGCCTGGTCCTCCCAACTGCCCTCCTCTGCCGGCCTGGTCACCCCTAACTGCCCACAACTGCCCTCCTCTGCAGGTCATCTTGTGGTGGCCATCTTGTGTCCACATAGGGGTAGCCATCTTTGACCACATGGGGGCAGCCATCTTGTGTCTTGGAGTGACAGTCAATTTGCACATTACTCTTTTATTAGATAGGATTTTTAATGGTGTGGCATTTTAATAGGGACATCAGGGAAGGTCTCAAATCATATGACCTTTAATGAGAGACCAGAATCAAGCCAGGCAGAAAGAACTACAAATGCAAAGACCCTGGGGAGACACAAGCAACAGCCAAGATTTCAGGGCAGCTGAAATGCAGAGAGCAGAGAGCAAGGGGTTGGAGATGAGATCTGAAAGAACTGGGCTCATACTGTGGAAGGTCTTATCAACCACAACAAGGACTTGGGGTTTTATTCACTGTGAGATGGAAGCCATCTTATCAACCACATTTTTTATAGCTGATATTAATAGGGCTCTTAATTATGCCAGGCATGGAGCTAAGCACTTTACATACATTTAACTCTTCTAAGAGCCTCATAAGGTGTGCACCTTCACGATCCCCCTTTTACAGATGAGTAAACTCAGGAGTGAAAAGCCTCAGTTGACTTCCCAGGATTCGGCCTAGAAGTCTCTGACTCTCAATCCACCTTTCATCATGGGCAACCTTTTCCACAGCACCTACAACTCTCAGCTTATTTCATTGTTATCACAAGAAGAAGGTCACACGATGACCCCTGTGAAGACAGAGGTACAGAATGAGGTGATGTGTCTCCAACTCAATGAATGTCAAGGATTGCCAGCAACCACCTTGGAGCCTTGGAGAGAGACATGGAACAGATTTTCCCTCAGAGCCTCCAAAGGAACCTACGTGCCAACACCTTGGTTTTGGTCTTCTGGCCTCTGGAGCCATAGGAAGAATAAATTCCTGTTTTTTATTAGCCACTGAGTTTCTGGCCATTTGTTACGGTGGCCCTAGGGAACTAATACCAGTTTGTAGAGTAATGGAATGAGCTCTGAATTGGAATCAATCAGATGGCCTGAATCGGAGTCCTAAGTCTTCCTCTCCTCTCACGTCTCCTTTGCTTTCACCCAGGCCTCAATGTCTTCCTCTATAGAATGGGTACACGGTAGCCTGGCTTCCAGGGTTATAGTGGGAGTAAATGAGATCTGAAACTATGCAGGTAAAGAAAGCGTCTGAACGCAGAGTTCGTGGAGGTCCTACATCATAGGGGGCTGGGCTTGGGTGGATGAGATGATGAGGTGGAATCCTAGGGCTCAGGATAGTACTCAACGTGGCTTAGAAGCAGCAACTGCTGGTCATTTGCTTCCAAATGCTCCAAAGTGTTGTTGGCAAACTGGCTTCTCCCTGACATCACCTCCTGGAGCCCAGGTCTTGGGCCAGACCGAAGTAACCATTTGGAGAATGAGTCAAGGAGCCCTGGCACTAGGATATTCAGTCATTACTTCCTGCCAGGAGTCTGGGTATGTGTGTGGGAGGGAGCCCTGTGTCAAGGGGAGTCTTAGGGCTTCAAAGCCAAAGAAAAGGCAATTAAGTTTATGGTGGAATTAGTCAGGAAACTGTAAACCTAGGGCATTGCTCCTTACAGTAGGTCCTTTTAGCACCATCTCACAACAGACTGAGCAGTCTGGGCTCTGGTTCTAACAAAATTGTCTCTTAAAAATAAATTTAGAGTCTAGACAAGGTTACCATGACCTCCTTGCCACCCGTAGGTCTTCATATGTCACCAGGGTGGGGAACGTGCCCAGTGATAAACAAAGTATTCCAAGTCCCAGACCCCCAACCCTAACCCTACCCCACCCCACCCTGGATTTGGCTTCCATGAAGCCTGTCCCATTGGAGAAACATGGGAAGGGAACTAGAGGTGATGCATTGCACAGCCCATCACACTGGGCTGGGCAGGAGAGTGAGTTGGCCTCCCTCAATGGATTGGACTCATCCCAGTCCTCACAGTCTTAATTGGTAAAAACAAGTTTAAGCAACCAAAGTGTTGCCTTCTGGCCATGAACCAGAGATAAACAATATCATTTCATGATGCTAAAGAGATCAATTAATCAAGAGGACATAAAAATCCTGAACATCTATGCTCATAATAACAGAGCTTCAAAATACATAAAGCAAAATCTGAAGGAATGTCAAGGAGAAAATTACAAACTGACAAATCATAGTGATAGTTGGAGATCCCAATATTCTCCTCTCTGTAATAAACCAGGTAAGCAGAAAATCAGCAAAGATATAGTAGACTTGGGCAACACTAGCAGCCAACTTGACCTAATTAACTGGAAATAACCCAAATGCCCACCAACAGAGAATGAATAAACACACTGTGATAAATGCATACAGAGAAATACTATCTGCAACAAAAAAAAGAATGAATCATTTCATGACATGGACAAATCTCAAAATAACTATGCTTAGTAAAAGAAGTGAGCCCAAAAAAGGAGTGTCTATGATATGAATCCATTTATATAAAACTCTAGAAAATGCAAACTAATCTACAATGACAGAAAGCAGATCAGTGGTCACTCAGGGAGAAGTGGGGAGGAGGGAGAGGGAGTGATTAACAAGAAACATGAGAAAACACTAGGAGAGTTATGTTCCCTCTCTTGGTTGTAGTGATGGGTTCCTGGGCTTATACATATGTCAAAATTCATCAAATTATACATTTTATGTGTTGCTTATTATATGCCAATTATACCTTAATAACGTGTGTGGGTTTTGTTTTTAATGTGTTAAGGCTCTCTGGAAGGCAGAGGAGAAAGTTCCCACTTAGAAATCTTGTTTTCAAAGTTGCATCCTTTGCCTGGTGCCCAAATTCACATGCTCTGCTAATCCTGAGATATTGGCCACAGGCATCTGACACACAGCTCAACCTTCTGGTTGGGAGAGAGCATCTGGAAGAGCCCGGGGTAAGTGCCAAGTGTCCCAGGTAAAAGCCCTTCTAAGAAGGGAAAATGAGCCTGGGTGCTTGGTAAGCAACCAGAAAGATGTCACTGGGGTAGAGTGACACGGTGTTCTTATTTGGGCCAGCATTGGGCTTCAGGTACTCCACGCATCTGGAGTTGCAACATCCAATTCCCCACCTTTCTATCTCTTTCCGGGTCTTCAGAGGGACTGGGGACCTCCTGGGAAGCACTTCTTGTTCACAATCATCATCTAGTCATAGCAGACATATCTGGCAAACACTGGGTGGTGGTGCTGGCAAGGACTTTGGTCATTCCATAGAGAATCAGTCATGTTGGGAGAAGGAGTTGGGCCAGAGGGTGCCAGATTCAGCCACAGGACCTGAAGACCAGGGCTGGGGATAGTTCTGGGCAGAGCATGGCAGCTAGGTCTTGGCCTTGTTGCATGTGTGAGCCCTGGGGAGGAGAGCAGGTTTTTTATGTGAAATGAATCATCCCATTGACACCGAAGGCTGTGCTCTTAATGATATACCCCATTGAGCCACAGACCAGGGTTCTACAAACCACTGGCCACAGACCAAATCTAACCTACTGCCTGTTTTTATAAATAAAGTTTTATTGGAACACAGACACCCCCATTCATTTACATTTGGTCCATGGCAGCCATAGGACTAACATCCGAGTTCTGTTGTGTGATTGTTGATGGAGACCCTGTGGCCCAAAAAGCCTGAAATATTTACTATCTGGCCAGTCAGGAAATGTTTGCCAACCCCTGGCCCTGAATGTCAGGCCTTATGAGGTTGTGAATGATCTGTTTGACTAGTAATTTCAGACATTTCATTTAAAAGAAATAGATATAGATGAATGGATAAATGAAATATGATGATATGTACATTTCATTAAATATACATAATGGAATATTATTCAGCCTTAATAATCCAGCCTTCATACGTGTCCCGACTTGCTTGAGAATCATTAGAGGAGAAGACTTAACCCAGGCGAAAGCACGTGATGATGGTTGGATATGTCCTTGGCCTCCAAGGGGTCGCGTCTGTTTTCACAGGTGCTGCAGTGGGTCAAGCACAGGCTACGTAACTGCGCAGAGAGCTTCTGACCTTTGTGACCTTTGGCAAAACGCTTCATTGATCTGAGCTTGTTGTGTGGTGTGTACATGGGCTCCTAATGCCTGCAAGGGCACCATGACAGGTGAGCAAAGGGGGTACAAAGACCTGGGTGCTCTCCCGGGCTAGACCCTAGATCACGGTCGTCCAGAGTTGGCTCCTCTTCTCATGTCTCAGCCAACCCATGGGCTCTGGGCAGGAAGTGGCTCCCCCAGGGTTTCTCCAAAGATGCCATCCACACCTCAAAGCGAGGGGGTTCTTTACAGTGAGGGTGGCCCGAGGGAAGTTATCAGACACCTGCTCGGGACACCAGAGAGACCAGCATCTGTGTCCGCCTGCTGCATCCTGTGCCCACGGGCCTGTTGAGTGTTGAATGAAGCTCTCGCAAGAAATCCCACTGTTCAGCCGACTTCTAAGTACCACGGAGCTGGGCAGGCGCAGCCGGGGCAGCGCTGATTATTGTGACAAGCCCATCGGCTGAGTCGTGGAGTGGCTACCACATATTTGTCAAGAGGGGGAAGAGGAATAACAGAGCTACAGAACCAGGGGAGAGCGTGACCCACAAACAGGACTTCTGAGGCAAGAGACACCCTCCTGTGGCCCCGCATGGGACTGCGCCTATCACAGCTACTCCGGGGCTGTCTGTCTGGGGGTGTTTGGAAAGGGACACTCGCCATTGTGGGGGGTCAGCCCTAGAAAGAGCACAGTCAGCCAGATTCTTGTAGGGCTCACGTGATGTTGCCCTCAGACAGAATCGAGACCTGGGGGGTGTGGTTGTGATCCGGTTTCCTTCCTTTGGAGCTGGGAACAGGGTGTGTGGTGGGTGAGAGATGGAGGGAAAATGACTTGGCTGATGCTTTTGTGATTGGAAACGCAGACACCTCAGTCTTCTTAAGAAAGCGCATGCTGACCCCCTTAACCAAAACAGGAGCTGAAATGAAACCCCGAAACGAAAACAATAATGTTTCTTTGGGGATTTTTGAAATTAATAGACGGTAAAAGCAAAAGATAAAATAAAGCAGATGGCCCTGGGTTAAGTCTTCTCCTCTGATTCTCAATCAAGTTGGGCTGCGTCTGAAAGGACAGCCACTGTTCTCCTCTTTCTGAATGCGGTCGGATCATCAAATGACACTTTGTTGAAAATATTAAAACCTAGAGGTCAGGCCAAACCCAGCTTGAAGGCGAGGAGACATTCTTTGGTCTTAGCACAAGGGCATATTTGGAATTGCAAATGCAAATTCTTTGGAGACCGACTTGCCTTCCTGGCCGGCGAGTACAGACAGTACATTTGAAAGCGCGTCTCGCTTTAATTTTTGACAAGTGTTCGGAAGAGACACTCTTCGCAGCTTGAGAGAGGAGGAGAATGAAAACCAGCTTGCAGGTCAGAGTGTGTGGAGGGAGGGCGAAGACAGGGTGGCTCCAGAAGGGACCGTCTGCCTCAGTTTCTGCCTCTGCTAAGGGCTCTCTCTGATGTTGGGGGGGAGGGGACGGGGGAAGGGGGTTCCAGGGGAAGTCCAGTGACATCATGGCAGCCAGTGCCATGGTACAGGTCCCTCGGAGCCTGGCAAGCAGTCTGACGTTTTCCAGGGGAGGAGAGGAAGCCGCAGAGGCTTGGGCGCCTGGAAACTCGTATTTACCTGGTTTCCAGTGGTTTGTCGGTTTGGGAAATTCATCCAGCCCTGAGCCTCCTGGTCCAGCTGAATTCTTGTAGGGCTCATGGGAAGTTTCCCTCAGACAAAATCTAGACCTGAGGGACTTGGCTGTGATTAGATTCCCTTCCTGTTAGAGCTTGGGGTGAGGGCACCTGGGGTGCAGTCTGCCTCTTCACCCAGCCTTCCTCTACCCATGGGTGCTCTCTCGAGGATAAACACTGGGCTCCCACCGCCCTGGGGAAATCGGGAGAAGGGACAAGCAAGGCGTGAACATTGACTGGGTATCACCAGGGGCCTGGACTTGGCGTTGAGGCTTCCCAGCAACTTGGGGGTGAGGAATAGCCTGGGGACATTTCTCTAAAATCAATCAGTGACGTGTGTGGGTTTATTCCCGGACGCTCGATTCTATTCCATGGGTCCGTAGGTTTATCCTTAGGCCCGGATCACGCCATCTTGACTACTCCGGCTTCGCAGGACATTTTGAAATCAGGAAAGTGTGAGTCCTCCAACTTTGTTCTCCTTTCCCAAGATTGTGTTGGCTATTCTGGGCTCCCTGTGTTTTCCTATGAACTTTAGATCAGCTTATCAATTCCTGCAAAAAAAGGCCAGATGGAGTTTTGGTCCCATGGCCTTTTATCTCTGAAAAGGGGAAGGAAGGAAAGCTGTGGGCAGGTAAGGGAACCTTCTCAGCACAGTGATGCTGGGAACAGACATTGTCTATCCACCAGACTTACCCTCCAGACTCATGGTCTTACACAGGCCACTAGAACTGATATGGCTGAGACTGATGGTGACAGCTGGATGACCCAGGGTTTCACGTGTAAGCTATCACAAAGATTGGCAAAATACACGATTTCGATTTGGGGTGTAGCACACCACCTTGAAATTAAATGGTATAACTCCTAAGATTTTTAACCAAAGTCACTGAAATGTGACCAAGGCTATAGACGTTGGCTTGTGTCAAGTTAGATCACTATTAACTACTTAAAGCAACAGTTAATTATATGTGAACCCTCACTGGTGTGGGCCTCAGTCTTCTCCTCTGTAAACAGACATCTTCTCAGCATCGTTCCCTACCCCCAACTTCTTTGAAAGACCCCAGTTTCCTAGTTGCTGATAGCACAGTCTAATCATAGAAGCCCATCCCATGGTAAGGACTGAGGCCCAGAGATGCCGGCAGCCATGCTCTCTGCGCGAGAGAGAGGAGCCGCTGCCCTCCTGCCCCCCACAGGGAAGAGCAGAGATGGGAGGCAGAGTGAGAGTCTGTGAGCAAAGTCCTTGGGCCTCTCATCTGAGGTCCTCAGAGCTGCCCAAGATCTTTCAAATCATTACAGTTGAGGGGAGGATGGGTATCCAGACTCCTCGCTGTTGGACATCCCCGGGTGCACCGTGGCTACACCTGCAGACTCCCAGGGCTGGGTACCAACAGCATCCAACTCCAGGCCTCACAGCCACCTTTACCATGTGGGGTAAGGAAACCAGGGCCCGCATCCTCAGTCCCCACCCTCAAAGCAAATCTTATCCCATGTTGCCTTGACAATGCTGCAATCGTCATGACACCAAAGGGGTAGCCGGCCAAATCTAGAAGCCTCCAGATCATGAATCCTTCCAGGCTTTAAATTTGTCTACATCTCTCTTTTTTTTTAATGTAAAAAATGAATGCCAAAATGCAGGCATCTTGTATCCCATGTGTAACCTGTATCTTTACTATAGGAAGTGGGCCCCCGATCCCTTTCCTTGCTCTTTCTCCCCTCGTGTCTTGCCCACTCCTTTCTCCTTGGAGCCAGGTGGAGTCAGCCTCGCCCGGCCCCTCCTCTGCGGTCTCTGGCTCAAGGCAACCCGCAGAGCAGCGAGGGCCGACTCCATTCCCCGCCACCCCCTGGGCAGTGCCTTGGCAGAGATTTGAAACGTTTCTATTTAAACGACATTTGAACAAACGAGAAGGGGTTCGGTTGTACGTCAATCACGATGCCTGGGACCCAGTTGGGAGCCGGGTCCCCGTGGACAGTGCGCAGCGGAGTTCCCTCTGTTTTCGGATTCGGATTGCTTTGTTCTCGGTCCAGCAAGCGGGGGGAAGGAGGGGGATGCATTTGGCCTAAAATGAAACATTTCCCTTTTAAGTCAAAAACTCGAACATTGCTTGAAGGAGAGAGTTTAAGCTCCATAATCCCCAGTCCTGAGCAGAGCAGTAACAAGCCTGCAATTTCCTTTCTGGAAGAGAGAAGTCAGAGAAAGCTATTGGGCAGAGCAGACTGGCGCCCTCCAGGAGGGTGTGTTCCCAGGGCTACAGCTCAGAAGTCACCTTCTGCAAGGCAGCGGGTCTGTCTCCTTTCTGGGTCCATGCAGCTATGCTCTGTGGTTCCATTGGCCGGGGAGGGGAGGTGGGGAAGTAGGGGAGGCTCCCAGGGGCAGCCTTTCTGTGGCTCCCAAGTCTTTTTCCACTTTCGGTGTCTGTGTGGGTCCCACCCACTGTGCCCATCACCACACCAGCTGCGTCTGGTTCCGCACTGGCCCTCCTGCTGTCCCATAGCCTGCATGTTCTGCCCACCATCTCTCTTCTTCCCCCCCTCCCCCCCCCCCCACACACACACCAGCCAACCAGCCATCCTCAAATGATGAAGTCACAGGGGAGTGAGGCGGGATTCAGGTCTTTGCACAAATCACTCACGCACCCCACGTTTGGGTTTTCTTATCCCAGACATGAGAAAATTGGACCATTTCACACTCCAAGTTATCATCCATTTTGAAAATTGTTTGAATCATCATCAAGTAATAGCACTTAGGGACCCAGTATCTAAGTTAGGGTTTCCGTTTTTTCTGATGAAAAACAGGGCCTCTGGCTGAGCCCCAGCCTCCCAGCACGGAAATGTCTTGCTAATTTGCCCTTGACCGAGTGCTTCCAGCCCTCACTCTCAAAAGGCCTTGTGTCAGTTATTTGAACTCAGTCGATATTTGTTGAATTAACGGGCGAACGGAGAGATGGGTGGGTAAATAGATGAATGAATGGAGGACAACTCCCTCAGACTAACGAAGGTTTTCTATCCTGCCTGGGGTTTGATGTCACAGTAAAAATCACACCAGCAGCAGGTGTCAGAAACACAGCAGAGCCAACCCAGCATGTCCTACCTTTGAAAGGGAGCCCTCGGCCATCACTCGTTTCTTTCGGGCCCAGACTTGCCTCTGATTTGTCCATTCTGGGGACGGGGGAGCTGCTTTACAGGGTGAGTTCACGTCTTTGGAGCCTTGACTTCTTTCTCCAAGGAGAAAATTGCAAACTTCTGATTCCGTGTGTCCATGTTAATATTTCTGTGGGAAGCCCACTGGGTTCATCAGGACATTTTTTGGCTGCAAGTGACAGAAACTCAACTCAACCTGGCTGAAGCCCCAGAGGAAAGCGGTTGGTGTCTCATAAACAAAACCTCCAGAAGTGCACTTGCCTCTGTGTGTCACTGAAAGCAGGTGAGTGAACCTTTTTCTCTCTTCATCTTTCAGCTTGACTTTCCTCAGTTTTGGCTTCATTCTTAGGCAGGTCTTTGACACGGAGCCTTAAAAAATATGCTATACCCAAGGAGCCCCATGCTTACCCTCCAGTCCTTGGGGCCAGTGATCAGTGTAAAAAGTAGGATTTCCCCAGTCATTCTAGCTAAGATCCCATGGCTGACTCTGATAGGCCTGGCTTAGGTCAGGTGACCATTCCTAAACCAATCAATGTGAGCAGAAAAGTAGAATACATATTCTCATTGGTCAAGCCAGGATTATAGTGGTGGCTGACTGAGAGTGGGGAAAATGAAGAGGGGAGGTTCCATATTCAGAAGGAGAGATATGGAGGACACACAAAAAAATGCCACCTGGCCACTACAATGACTTGCCTATTCTGCCTCCGGCTGCAGCTCTAGTTTTCTCTGCTTTTCCGTAGGACACATTTATCTTCATAAGAGCATGGGACTTGTGAAGGGTTCTGGGGACCACGGTAAAGGACTGTGGCAGATTGCATTTTCCAAAGATGGCTGCAATAACACCTTCTTTCCCACATGCTCCACAACCCAGGCACTCCCCCTCCCCTTGAACCTGGGGCCTGGTGGCTGCCTGTCCAATAGAGTATGTCAGGAGTGATACTATGTGACATCTAAGGTTAAGTCAGAACAATGCCATGTATTTCTGCCTTGTTCTTTTGGGATGTTCACTCTTAGAATGCGACCACCATACTGTGAGGAAGCCCAAGCAGCCCGTGGAGAGGCCCTTATGGACAGAAACTGAGGCCTGCAGATTCAACTGAGGCTCAGCGCCCAGACAACAGCCAAATGGGTGAGCCACGTTGAAAGGGAGCCCTTCAGCCCCCAGTTGTGCAACCCCAGCTGGGGCCACATGCAGCAGATGAGCTGTCCCCACCAAGCCCTGCCCAAACTGCAGATTCATGAGCAAAATAGATGATTCCATTGTTTGAAGGCACTAAGTCGTGGCATGGTTTGGTCAACAGCAATAGTTGACCTACAGGAAGCCAACTGTTCTGGGAAGAAGTGTCACACAGATAACCATAGTGTAATATGAACCAGCTGTGGCCACCAGGGAGGAACCTAGCAAGGCCCTGTGATCAAAGTCCTCTCCGTGCCCCACACCAGGGCCCAGCAAACATTTGTTTACTAAACCTTTTCATCTTCCTGCAAAGTGTCTTACTTCCCTTTGAGGCCCCAGATCCCCCTGCCTTCTCCTCCTCAAACCGTGAGACATATATACATCATTTTGCCTCGCGGTCTTTGGAATCCTCGTGCTTATGTGAATTGCCCAAATCTATCCTATGTCATTCTAATTCTATGACCAGCCATAAGAACCAAGAGGGGGAGAGGGAAATTTTCCCCTCCCCCACAGAGCCCTCCTGAGCTCCCCCTTTTCCAAAAAAAAAAAACTTCTTATAAGTCCAGTCCTTCTTATATCCTCCTGGCTACTGAGGGGCGGGATCTTGAAGGCACATGGATAGCTGTAACGGTTTGTTTTCTCAGTGTTGTTCCCTACCCGCAACTTCTTTAAGACCCCAGGTCCCTGGTTGCTGATAACACAGTCTAATCATAGAAGCCCATCCCATGGTGAGGACTGAGGCCCAGAGCTCCTGGCAACCATGCTCTCTGCCCCAGAGAGAGAGGAGTCGCCCCCCCAGGGAGGAGAGGAGATGGGAGGCAGAGCGAGAGTCTGGGAGCAAAGTCCTCGGCCTCTGATCTGAGGTCCTAGGAGCTGCCCAGGATCTTTCCAATCAAGACCCACCACACACTCTCCAGCACAGAAAATGCCAGGCACTGGCAAGGAGGGAGAGCACTCTCTGGGTGGGGCTGTAACTTGGAGCAACCACTTTGTTGCTACGAAGCAGAGCTTCCAGAGACTCTACAACTGAGCAATCCCACGCCTAGGTATAAGCCGCAGAGAAATGCATACATGTTGTATGTACACCACACAACATGAAAAAAAAACAGAACATCCAATGCCCAGCAGCAGAATATACCGACATGTGCTAAACACAGTCATCCAGTGGGTACTGCATGTTGATGAGCACAAACAAACTTCATGTCAGCATCATGGATAAATCTCATAAGTACACTCTGTGATCCATTTGTATGATGTTCAGAAAGTTCCATCTCCATCAAGTTCAAAAACAGGAAAACTAGTCTCAGGTGGTAGAAGTCAGGGCAGTGGGTGTTAGTTTTATGAAGGAAGAAGAAACTAGAAGGGGGCACGACGGGGTACTTCTCCCTGAAGTTGGGAGCAGGTTCCCTGGGCGCACTGCACTCTCTTTGTGCAAACCCGCCAAGCTGCCCCCAGTTCGCTGCGTGAGCCGATCTATTGATGTCCAGCTTCAACAAAAAGGTGCCTTTAAAAAACGGCCTCGTTCAGAAATCACACTGAGCAGATGCATGTTGGTGGGATCCATGTGGCTTTGTCTTTTAGTCACAGCTCAATGCTTTCGGAAATGAATCTTTCATTGCTGCATCCATCTAGCTCAGTGGTCGGCAAACTCATTAGTCAACAGAGCCAAATATCAACAGTACATCAACTGAAGTTTCTTTTGAGAGCCAAATTTTTTAGACGTAAACTTCTTCAAAATAGACTCGCCCAGGCTGTGGTGTTTTGTGGAAGAGCCAGACTCAAGGGGCCAAAGAGCCACATGTGGCCCGCGAGCCGCAGTTTGCCGACCACTGATCTAGTTCATCATGGCAATTTGCCCTTCACACCATACGGGCAGCTGTGCCTTCGGGCCCGTGCTGGCCAGCCCTTTGTGGGGACGCTTCTGTTTCTTGGCAAAGCCAGCTCTGCTCAGCACCTGGTCTCGCTTAGAATCGCACATTCACCCCATCAGGTGCTCTGGCTAATTTTGTGTTTCGCGGAAAAGGTTCCCCTGACAGACAAGCGAGAGATGGAAAGAGCACAAGACGTGGATTCACATAGAGCTGGGCCATCAACGTATTTCTGCCACCAGAGCTCAGATGCTTGACTTCTCTGAGCCTCAACTTTCTTATCTGTAAAATGGGATCGGGGCAGTGCCTACCCCAGAGGGCAGCTGGGAAGAATGCATAGGATAGTATGAAGCAGCCAGCCCAATGTCCGGCATATTGAACTTCCCTAGTAAACAAATGTAAGCGATTACTGCTGTTGGAGGAGGAAAAGAAACAACCTTTGGGGGTTTTTTAATTGCAAAATTAATGAGTGTTCTATTGCAAAAAAAAAAAGCAAAGCATCCAGAAGAGAATAGAAATCACTCGGCGATAACTGGTCCCCAGTTTCAGGCGGGCAGGAAATGGACCTTTATTTCTTCCCACTCAGCTTGCTTTCTGTTCTGAGCCCGCCGTCCACCACAGCAGGCCCTCCCTCTCATCTCAGCGGTTGAGTCCCACCTTTTTCTGGGGTTGTGTCCAATTGGGTGTTGGGGGGAAAGGGGGAAATAGGGGGAGGACAGAATGATGGGGAAGAGGGATGAGGGGAAGGGAGGGGAGAAGGGGGAGGAGGGGAGGAGGAAGACAAGGGGACCTGGGCCATGGATCTAGGCATCTTCTAAATGGTTTGCTGCCCATTGCCTCTCCCTCCCATCTGCAGGCCCTTTGTGTTCAGAGCCACTGCCTTGTGGGACCCCTGAGCATGGGGGCAAGCCAGGGTGTGCCCCCAGATCCTCCCATCACAGCATCCTCCCCACACAGCAACCCCCCCCCCCGCCCCGATACACACACACAGCATCCCCTCTCTGGGGTCAAAGGCCCCTCAGGAGCTGGCCTCACATCCCTGGGTTCTGAGAGCCTCTGAAGCATCCGCCATGTCCACACAGCCCTGGGCAGCCTTAGCCCAGTGATGGGCAGACTCGGAGTTTTTTCTCTCCAGAGTCTAAGCTCTCAGCCTTCTCCCTCTCCCCACCTTTCCAACATACCACCATCCCTCTGCCCACCCGTCCACCCCAGAGGATGGTTTTCTGGGGGTGGGGCTGGGGGGAAGTGTACCCCTCATGCCTTTTGTTGTCTCAGCCCCGAGACCTTTCTGCTTTTGAAGCCCCCAACCATGACGCTTTCCTTTTCCAGTGCTTTCTGTCCCATCCCTTCCCGGAGGCAACAAGCTCCAAAGAGCAGAACTTGAGTACAGAGGCTGGCGGGTCAGGAGGAGTTCAGCAAAGGCTAAAAGGAGATGCAGATACAAAGATGTCCCTTGATATTTTAAAGATACTGTCTCCACACGCACACGCTCACACACCAATCAACACGATACAGCTTCGTGACCTAATTTTTCCTCTTAGAGATGTATTATGGGCCCATCCTGTGTCATTATAGCGTCTTTATTGACCACATACCATGCCATTGAACGAAGGTGCCGTCATTGGCCTCGCTGTACCCAGTGTTGGAGAAATAGGTTATTTCCAAATCCTTAATATTGTGAATAACAGTACAATGAGCCTCCCACAGGCATGCCACGCTCTAGCTGAGGGTTCAAAGACAAGGGCACAAACGTCTCCAAGCCTCACTTTCTTGGCTTGCCAAGAAACGTCAGCAATACCTCCCAGACTCCTTGCAAAGTGCGCGCAGCAAATGCCTGTTCAAGAAAGGGTGCTAGAGATGATTACCCTGGTGATCAGCGCCACACGGCTTCTTACAAAGCCATGCTTTCCCCACAGTAGACACTGAGAAACAAAACTGCTGGGTTAAAGGATACGTATATGTTCTACAGTCTTGGATAAATGATTTGATTTACCCTCCACCTCCCTGCCAAAGCCCCCTCCCCGGGCCACGGCGCCTGCCTGCCACCTGTTGTGCCTGTGGACTGCATAGGGCGCTCCGCTGGAGAACTGCCCTTGGCCGGTGGAAGCCACCCCCCTGGGAAGCGCCTAGAATGTGAGCTTGTCCCTCAGGGCAGCCCGCAGCCAATGGCTGACCAGTATAAAGGTGTGACCACCCGCAGTGTCACTCGGGCTCCATGGCTGTCCTTGGGATGGGGCTGAGAGCAGACTTCAGCGGAGCCACACCTTTGCTGGGCTTCTTCCTCTGCCTCCCTTCACTTCCTCAAAGGTTTTCTCCTAAGAGCCTCCCTCAATAAGTAAGTCACTTGCAGGAGAATCCATCCCAATAACAGTGTGGGTGTGGCCAGCGGGGCGGTCTTAGGGGCTTTATCCCACATGGCTCTTTAGAAGTACCCAACAGCAGAGTGTGGCGGGGTGGGGATGTGTGCTGGTGGAATGGGGTACCCCACCCTGGAACACCCCTACTCCAAATGGTTGTGTCTCCCCAAACACGTGCCCAGGGCGCCCTCAGCCAGCAAAGCCAGCAGAGTCTCAGGGGCAAAGTAGGAGCAGACAAGCCACGCAAAGACACACAAGCCAGCGTTAGGAGAGGAAGATGCACCGCCTTACTGTCCTTCACAAAGACAGGCCGGGGAAGCCGGAAAAGGGAGCAGAGGACCAGGAGTGTGAGAGGGGCGGGCAGGCTGGAGTGAACGCAAAGGTGGTTGAGACAAAGTTCAGAATGGGGCCAAGGCGAAAGGTGAACTGTCTGACCCAGTTCACGTACATCCGTTTAACAAGGACATCCACTGATAAGCAAACGGCCTGTACTAGAAAAAATAATAAACCACCTGGTACTGCCTTTAGGTTGATAAACCAATATCTTTCATCTCTCTCCCTCTCTCTCTCTCTCTCTCTCTCTCTCTCTCTCTCTCTCTCTCTCTCTCTCTCTGTCTCTCCCCTCTTCTCCCTCTCTCTCTGACTGAAGTGCCCATTCTGGGCAGCCTTCTGCTCCATCCACACTGGTAATAGTGACAAGACTTTGATGTCCTCCTCATTCAACAGAATGTTGTTTAGTTCAAAGTGAAGAACAGAAGCCATTCTTTGCTTTTAAATTATGAGCTCCCTAAGTCTTCTGTAATGATATAGTTTGACTGAAGTGTGCAGTTTATTAACTACATAAAGACGACATTATCAGAGCGGAGAAAGGGCGCTGCGAGTTCTGCCTTTCAGCCTAGCAGCAGGGTTCTCAAGACTTTGATCTCAATCAATGCTAAATGTCTTTGTGAGATAGAGAGACAGCTGAAATTATCTTTGGCGTGGCGGCGGCATCAATTATTCAAGCCCTTTTCCTTATGAATTAAAGTGTTCTTCAACTTCTACCCCACTTGTGGGTCTGGGTGTGTTCTTTTTTCTTTCCTTTTTTCCCCTTTTATTGTGTTTTTCTAGTTATTCCAGGAAAGGCACTTGGGAGAAATCTCCAAGCCTTCCCTCATCATACTCCAGCTGACCTTTGAAAATCTACATCCACTCTTCCTCCTCCTCCCCCTCCTTCCTAATTGCTCTCCCCACCCTCCCTCCCAGCCCTGGCCTTCTCTGAGGTGACCCCAAGGACTATGCACAGAAAAGGGGGACATTGTTTCTATATGGCTCTGGGCCAGAGCGGTCAGCAGAGGCCAGTTGAAGTGGCCCTTTGACAAGAAGTGTTGGTCTGAAACGTGATGAAATGGAGGCGTCCACAGCCTGTTAGAACCCCTCCCAGCTGACCTCAGCTGCTCCCGGTGCCTCCCAAGGAAGAGTTCCATTATCCGACTGCCCTTGTGACCAAGACCCAGTGCTCCTTAATATGCACGCACACTTCCCGGGATGGGGATTTTCAAACTGCAGGCTGAGACCTGTAAGTGGGTCATCAAGCCAACTTCATGGATCCTGGCCAGCAGAATAGAAGAGAAGAGAAAACATCAGAATGTATTTGGTAAATTAAGTATGCTTTCTTGAAACTTTTGTTTCAGATACAAGTGCAGAGTCACTATATGTTATCACAAGTCTCTGCCCCAAAAGAGACCCTGAGACAAGGATTTGGGGGTAAGTAGCTTATTTAAGGGGTAATTCTAGAAAGTATTATGAAGTAGTGGGGGGAATGAGACAGGAAGGGAGGAAAGCCAGTGGAGTATGCTAATGGCTGGGTTACAACTCTGAGCCACCGCAGCTCAGCCCTTCTGGGGACACTCTGAGAAACCCTGTGGAACGTACTTCAGAGTTTCCCACCAACCATGAGGGAGCTGGAACATTGGTCCACAAATGCCCCACCTCCATTGGTCGGGGTCTCACCTGGCATTAGGTTCCTGGCACTTCTAGGATGCTCTGCACATAGACCAAGTATACCCCCATGGCCAGACCGGAGGCAGTAGGCTCTGCCAAGAGATGATCATGACTAGACAGTCATGGCAGTGGGGGTTGAAAAACATGTACATTTTACATTGTTATACCCATTGCAGGGGAGACAGGTGCTCACATATTCTGCTGAGAGCATCCTCCGGTAAGGCAAATGATCAACAGGCCTTAGGAGCCTTAAGATTTCTCCTCCCGTTGACCAAACAACCCTAGGTCTAGGAACTCTTTGTAAGAAGCACCTATAAGCGTGAAAAATTAGAAATAGCCCATATATTCAACAAAAGGGGATTAACTAAATCATGCTGTGGCCCTACAATTGAATATGATCCATTATTTTAAATGATGTTGAATATTTATTGTTATGAAAAAGTTGACAAGACCCATTAAGTGGGGAGGGGGAAGGCAGTTATTAAACTGGATGAAGAGTATATGGGAACACTGTACCATGTTGAAAACTCGTCTATAACTCTAAAACTATTCTCAAATTTAAAAAAAAGTTTACCTAAATACCTTGAAAAGCAAGTATTTACAGTACTATCTAATTTCTATTTGACACACACATCTAGAAGAATATGCCTGAAGGTGACTCACAGTGGTTATCTCTGTGTGGGGGGATTAGGGAGCTTTTATCTTCTACTTTTTACTTATCTGTATTTTCTCTTTTTCTTCAATGAATATGCATTACTTTTGTAATAAAAAATGAATAAAATTTATCTTAAATCATCTTAAATGTACCGTAAATATTCTTTTAAGACAAGCTTAGCAAAGAGGGAAAGAAGAGAGACTAGAGGCTAGAAGAAATAGTGTCCAAGGGTGGTTTAACATTTTATTTTCATCTGTATTCTGGTCATAAAATAATATTCTGGTTATGTAGAAAATCTGAACATTATAAAAATGTATAAAACATATAATAATCACACATAATCTTGCTTCTCAGAAATGATCACTTCGTAGCAGACACTGATTCCATGGAACTGTTTCACCACTTCTGGAGTTCTGCCTCTGGGTTCTGTGTGGTTTTGCTTCTAACCCTCAGCAGAAGGTCTACCCTCAGGTAACTAGAACTGTTTTGCTCAAATGTGCAGAGGGGCGGACATGGCTGGGCAGATTACATGGGAAGGAGTACACGGTACTGTGAGACGTGACTTGCATTCCAGAGTTCCCCTGTAAGAGGAGACTGAAGTTACTCTCCAGTATACTGAGGGCACATCCCTACTTGGCCTTTTCCCTTTCCCCACCCTGCTTCCCCCACTCCTGAACTGGGTTCTCTTGGAAGCACTGTCATAATAAATCACTTGCACATGAATCCTCATCTCAGGGTCTGCTTTTAGGATACCCTCCTACTGTGCTGCTGTTGATGCTTTAATGTATCTCCTTCCATTCTTTTTCCTATACATACAACAAATGTGGTATGACTCTAACACATTGTGCTTTATGAAATATCTGGCTCTGCTTTTCCCAGAAACCAGTGTTGAGAGAGCCATGATTGGCCACAGGACTCATGGCATCCATGGGTTAAAAAAATACATTATGGCTGGAGAGAAGCAGAGGTATTTTCTGGCATGGAGTGCAGAGGAAAATCTGTCCTCTGGATTATAAGAGAACCACCCCCTCAACAACTTCCTACAATGATCATAGTTAACAAATTCCACAAGCTGATGGCGAAGAACCAAAATAGTGTGGTTGAGGGAAAGGGCTCTCTGATGCTTTGATAAAATCCAAGGATTAAATTCAGTGTGTAATCAGGGATTGCACAAGAAAAGGCCTACAGGGACAAGGTGTGTAATATAAAGAAGGTACCATGCAAAAAAAAAGTTACTTAATTTTGAGTTATTGTCTTTTACCTAACCCTCTTAATAAATTCATAATTAATTTAAGTAATTGTAGATGATTCTTTTGTTTTTCATATTCACAATTCTATTAGCTACAAATGATATTTTTCTCCTTTTCCAATTTCTATCTCAACTCTTGCTCCATTGTTTAGAAAAAACAGTAAAATTATAAAGATTATAGTAAAAACTAGTTATAAGAAATATAAAACATCATGATATTGGTATAGAGACAGCAGAAAGATCTAGTAAAATTTTTGAGAAAGTGTTATATATGCAACAAATATAAGTTAAGGGACATATAAAACTTTGTATATATCTTTATTATAATAGATGTGTTGACACTTATTTATTTGCATGTCTGTCTTCCTATGGAGACACTCCTTTCTTCAAGGGAGGAGATAGTTTCTTATATATCTGGTATTCAATCAATGTTTATGGCACTGATATTTGAATGAATGACCTTTTGCCCTGGCTTAAAAATGTCCCTGAAATGTATAATGTATATTCTTTTACATCTACTCCCCAAATAGTTCTTTCTCCCTCTTTTTCTCTTTCTCTCGCTTTCTTTTCTGCTTCTTTGGAATCCTTATGACCTACTTTGTTACATTCCAGACCAAGCACTATTTTCTCATCCTTGACCTTCACTCTCTTGCACTCAAATGGTTACCCAAGTCCTGTTGATTTTACCACCTATACATCCCTCAATCTCTCTGTTCCTCTCCTTTTTCATCACCACCTCCTTGGTTCATCTAACTCATTTTCCACATTGCTGCTAAAGAGAACATTCAACCATACAAATTACATTATGTCCTTCCTGATTTGAAATCTTTTTATGGCTTTCTGCTATCTTTGTAGGAAAATCTCATCTTAGAATGGTGCTCATAATCTGCCTTACCCCTCTAGCTTTATCCCTAGTCTTTCCATCCCTCACACCAGTGTCTAGCCATATGAATGTCTTGCATCATCCTGAAAAGATCAGAAGAGCTGCCCTAACCAGTTTGGCTCAGTGGATAGAGCATTGGCCTGTGGATCAAAGGGTCCCAGATTCAATTCCAGTCAAGGACATGTACCTCGCATACAGGAGGCAACTAATCAGTGTGTTTCTCTCACATTGATATTTCTCTCTGTCTTCCCTCTCTCTTCCACTCTCTCTGAAAATCAATGGAAAAATATCCTCGGGTGAGGATTTAAAAAAAAAAAAAAAAGATCAGAAGAGCTAAAGATCAAAAGTGCTGATTGTGAGTTACTTAATTTTTAATTAACAAAATGGGAAAACATATGAACAGTAAATAAACTCCCTTTCTTAATTTCTTTTAAACTTGGAATATGTGGATGGAATGGAATAATAAAAAGGCCTTTAGTGGAACAACAAAGTTTAAGAACCAATGAGATACAAAGGAAACATATATGATCACAAATATGTATGAGGGAAGGGAAAATAATATTATTACTTGTATGCCCCAGATCACACACAATGGGTGGAGTGGGTAGAGCAGCATGTGGAAGAAAAAGTTGTTTAACGATAAAACCTTCTTTTCTGCGTACAACATAGGAATGACATTACCAAGGAATTTCAACTCTGTATTGGGGGGGTGGGGGGGCGGGAAGGAGAATGGGTTGAAACTCACCCAAAATGAGACTTATGAGGTTAAATATGTAGTGTAAGCCTATAGGGAGAATGCACTGAAGGACATACAAGTTACGAGTGGGGCTGAGGCATGAAAACTGTATGACATGGAGCCGCCACACAGTTGACCACCTCCCTGAGTGCCCTCAACAGAAACTCATGTTCTCTAGCCAACCGGTGGGACCTCAACACTGCTGGGCAACCCTTTGTATTCCTCCGGCCACTGTCACTTCCTCTCTCCTCCAGATCTCACTTTTCTACCTTCTTCCCTCTCTCTTCTTTCCCTCTGCTCAGTCCCTCAATGCCTTCCTCTATTCCCAGGCTGTTGCTATTTCCATTATGTCTCTGAGGGTGTCCACAAAAACTACATCACCACTCCTGTCTCCTCTCCCAGGGACCCATTCAGCATTGTCAAACTCAGCACCCTACGTTTATCTCACCCCAGCCTTCCCCCACCTGGTTTCCGGCAGCCATCATTAACTGCTCCTTTCCCCTGACGTCATGGCCTATGTCTGTTCAACCCCTCTGGCTGTTTTGTTCTTTCCTTTCCAGTCTCATTGTCGTCACCCTAGTGTGGTCTCCTTACCTGTTCCATCCTATGAAGATTTCACAAACTTACTGTTGCTTTACTGCCCTGTCCATCCCAAACTCTGCCCCCAGATTTCTTTTTCTCAAGTGTGACTTCCATCAGCTCGAGTCAGGCTCGAAACCCTCCCTGGCTCCCCACTGCCTATCTAACTAAGTCTGTTCTCAGCTCAGCTCTGGGGTCAACCTGTCGAGGACATTATTTCCTATTGTCCCTTTAATAAACTGGACTCCTCGTGGTTCTTGGCTGCATCCCCTCTTTCCTGTCGGTTCTCTGTCTCCATCCGCTGTCCTGTGGTTTCCTCCAACTGGGATGCTTCCTGTTTCCCCTCCGTTATGTAGGGTTCAACCTGAACTCATCTGTGAAACCCCGATGGCACCAGTGGGGTGATGCTTCCCCCCTCTGAAACGCTCTTTTCCTGCTCACATTCTGCTTCGTGTCATTTTAGTGCATGCTTTAGAGCCCTGAAAACTCAGAAAGTCCTTGAGGGCAGCGGCTATTCTGGCATCCCCAGCACCAACCACACAGTAAGTCCTCAGAATGGGTGTTAAAAAAAAAAACACACCTTAAATTATTAATGTTTCTGAGACTCGCTGAGCCAGGCCACACCTATTGACAAACGGCTCTCTTCCTTAGCTCTGCTACTAACATCACACACAAACCCACTCACCTGCTCTTTCCTCTCAAGTCAAGCAGAGCAGACACAGTCCTCATTACAGACCCCGCTGATGGCTTTCTCCAGACCCAGATCTTTTGCCCTGAGGGTGCCAAGCCAACTCCCCCAGATTAGAATCTCAGTCTCAGGGTTTAGCTGACTTCTGAGGATCTCCTTCTCTGTCTTCCTGTCATCAACATTCCACTTCTGGTTCAATCTCCAGGCCCAGGAGCAAAGCCAAAGCTTGACCCCAAGGCAGTGGCCCCTCAGAACCAGCTCAAGAGCAAAAGAAACCCTGACTTCCCCGAGATCAAAGCTCTGTGCAGCCGGATCACCCGTGGCCTAATGCCACGCTGCTATGGCAACATGAATTTTAAGCAGACATCTGCAGAACCTGCCTCTTCTATGTCGGCAACCCTGGAGCCAGCTTTTCTGGGGTGGGACACCCTACAGGGAGGATCCAGGATGCGCCTGAGGGGCCTGAGTTGTTTTCTGGGGTCACTCTGTAGCTGACATCCTGAGGCCTGATATAGGGAAGCGGGGAGTGGATCACACTGTGCTTCCAGAGAAAGACTGCATTGCTGGGGAAGACGTGGGGGCACCAGCAACCTCAAGGGCAGAATCCAACAAGGAAGCTGAAAACAGTTCCTCATTTCTCTCCCTGCAGAACCCAGTCTCTTCTGTATCCTTTGCATCCATGCAAAGATGATTGACATAGTACCCAATCCCAGGGATGTCACCATCTCTTGGGGGGATAAATCATATATTGAAACAACACAAATTAGTGTATTGAATTGTTGTGTTGTGTTGTAACTGAGATCATAATAAAGTTTCCCTCACTTCCTGTGAAGCTGTGCACTGCGACCACTGCTGATGGTGGCACCAAACAGGCTGGGATGCCCCACAGGAGACAGGCAGGGAGGCACAGGAGGCACTGGGAGGCACAGGCCCCCCAGTCTTTGTGGTTGTCCCCCCTATCCTGTCCTCCTGGGCTTAGGACTGTGCAAGGGCACAGGAGCCCTGGCATACTTGGCTCATGCCCTGCTTGCTTCTAGAAGAACGTGCTTGACTCCAGGTGGTCTCACTGAGTAAATATCCGTATGGACGATGTGCCAATTGTCAGTATCCGTTCTGGATGTGTGTAAGGAGAGGTTGCCCTCATACATTCTTGTTGTCAGAAACCTAGCCAGAACCTGTTTGGCTCAGTCGATAGAGCGTCGGCCTGTGGACTGAGGGGTCCCAGGTTCGATTCCGGTCAAGGGCGTGTACCTTGGTTGTGGGCACATCCCCAGTAGGGGGTGTGCAGGAAGCAGCTGATCGATGTTTTTCTCTCATCGATGTTTCTAGCTCTCTATCCCTCTTCCTTCCTCTCTTTAAAAAATTAATAAAAACATATTTTTTTAAAAAAAAAAAGGAAAAAAAGAAACCTAGACGTCTCACAAGGTAATTTGGCAGGTGGACTGGTCTTTGGAATGTGCACACTTTTTCACCCAGCAACCCGTCTCCTTTGTTTCTGCCCTGGGGAGGTGCTTGTTGAGATGCACACAGAAGAATATACCAGGATGTTCAATACAACATTGTTTGTTTTCATGAAAAATTGGAAACAGCATCACATGCAAACCATGATACAAGCATAATGTATGCGTTTCCTGTGGCTGCTGTAACGAAGTGCCACACACTAAAACAATAGGAATGTATGCTCTCACTGTCCCAGAGTCCAGAAGTCCAAAATCAAGGTGTCAGTGAGGCCATGCTCCCCCTGAAAGTTCTAGTGGAGGCTCCTTCCTTGCCTCTTGTAGCTCCTGGTAGCACCACTGTTCTCAGCATTCCTTGGCTTGTAGCAGGCAGCATCACTCCAATCTGTGCCCTCACCTTCATGTGGTCTTCTTTCCACTGTGTTTCTTTTTTTTTAATCCTTACAGAGGATATATTTCCATTAATTTTTTTTAGAGAGAGTGGAAGAGAAATTGGTTGCCTCCTGCATGAGCCCCAACTAGGGCCCAGGCTGGGGAGACGCCTGCAAGCGAGGTACGTGCCCTTGACTGGAATCGAACCCAGGACCCTTCAGTCCGCAGGCCGACACTCTATCTACTGAGCCAAACCGGCTAGGGCTCCTCAGTGTGTTTCTGTGTGTTCTCTCCTCCTAGAGGATTTCCATCACTAGATTTAAGGCCATCCTAATCTGTTATGACTAGTATTTCAGAAAAAAAGAAAAGAAAAGAAATACCAGAAAGAATTTTTTTTAAAGACACCAGAAATTTCAGATCAATAACTACTCTGAAGTCATTGACTTTTCATCCTGTTTCAAAAAAACAAACACTGGAGATTCATGAGAGATGTAAAAGTGAAGTAATGAAAGGGCCACCAGTGCAAAACATCAACCCCAATTTACCGAGCGATGTAGCTGTATCATCAGGAGATTTTCATCTTCATTGACGTTGCGTCTTCAAAACCCCAAACCCCAAGCTGGACGTGGTGCTTATCTTCGGTTCTGTACAAAGACGAGGCTGCAGACAGGCCTCCCGTCCTTTAGAACTTCCCATCATGGAAATGTATTGAGATGAGAGTAATAAGCCCCAAAATAAAATTCAATAAGCATGACACAGCGACAGGGGCCTGCACTCCAGTCGTCCAAAAACTTGGCTGAAAACCCCAGGAGTGCCATGTTACTACGATGCTGCAATGTCTCTTTGGCTGAAGCTAAAGAAGAATGGGGGGACATGGAGGAGTCCCACAGAGAAGGACCAGGGCTGGGGACTCTGCCAGGAATGCCGAGAGCGCTGTATCTGGGTCGTCCTGACACCTAATTAACAGCATCCACAGCAGAAGCTAATGACTCGGCCAGGCGTGAGGGCCCTGCTGGCGTGTGGGCCCTCCTGGGAGTGAGCCTCGCAGTGCTCTCAAAATGGGTAGCCATGCTTCCCTGCAGGCGAAGATATGTTTGCCTTGACCTTGTCCCCTGGGCCTCCAGGAACTGAATCCCAGAAGATGGTTGCTGTCGGCTCCTTACAGAGCTGGACGCCGTCTTCATGCTGTGCCTTCCGGATAATACCTCACCCTGTTTTTTTGAGTTTCATGGAAGGTAAGTATGCTGAGATTGATTTCCTAGGGTTCTGGCCTTCCTTACCACATGCTCCTCAACACACACAGCCACAGTCTGGGATCAACAAGATTTTCTAAGACACCCCATACTAATACTCCATGCACACACATGTCAGGGTATAACGTGTGGCCCTGGGTGCCTGCATAGGCATGTGTGCACACACACAGGCATGCTCACACACCTCCGTGCAACCCAGCTGCCCGATATGCTCCTCCTCCTCACAGGGGCCTTTGAGCACCCCTTTGCTACTTCCTGAGAGGAAAATGAGCTGCCCCTCTCTCAGTCCGTCACAGGGCCATACACAGGTCCCTCCCATCAGCACCATTTATTACCGTTATATGTCACCCCACTGTGGGCCCTCTGGGTGCCCCAGCCCCCCAGCCTCACCTGCTCAACAAGGAGCTGGCAAATCACTCCGGCTGAGGAGTGAAGGATGAAGTTTAATCGGTTTCCAGTCCTAGGAGTCAGAGCTTGACCCAAAGAGAGGACCCTAAAGGGAGGGACTCTATTGGCTGCAGTCCGCAGGCGAGGAAGGAGTTTTCTTTCCGCTGGAGTTTTTTCTGCAGAGAGTCAGTCCCACCCTCGCCCACAGCCATCAGGAACAGAGAGCATCGGCCCCTCGGCCCCATGGGGCACAGCAGCCAGGAGGACCCTGCAGGGGCCCCGCAGCCAAGGTCATTGCCAGGAGCCTGAGGCCCAGCGAGAGGCTTCTCTCTCCCAAGGTCCCCACCTTGGCCAGCTTCAGGGGCTCTGGGCTGAGGACAATGCTCACAGCCCCTCCCACTGCTGCCAGTGCCCCCACTCCCACCAACACAGCGGAAAGCGGAAAGCGACTGTCTCCATGTCCCTCTTCCTCCTTCTCCAGCACAGGCTCTGCACTTTTAAGGGGCAATCCCAGCCATCTCCCTTTGGGGATCCGTGAGCCTCGCACTCCCTCTTCTGGTGAAGCGCGAGGAGGAGACGGTGCCCAGAGAGGAGGGCTGGTCTCAGAGGCCGAGGTGAGCAGAAGTCCCTGTCCCCAGCGCAACTTCTGGGCACCCAGGGACCTCGGAGTCCTTGGCCAGTACAGACTCTTAAAAAATCCTTCTTCTTCTCTTTCCTGGCAGCTGACGCAGGGGACAGCACTGTCTCCTCTCGGGCTCAATGATATCACAGCCTCAAGAGGGCCGCCCAGTGTCCCATCCCCCAGCCGCCCAGGACTCCTGGAGACACTGTTCTGCTGGCAGATTTTCACCGGAACGTGAGCACATCCCTGACACTCTGACCGACGTGATGGGGTACGAAAACAGGCTGTTTTCTGTCCCCATTTCTGCGGTGGCCCCGAAGGCTGAGAATACATCAGTCCCTACCAAGCGCTTGCCGAGGTTCCAATGAGGTGCTCACCACGTGGGATGGAGTAGCCCAGGCCGTGGGAATGGCTATAAAAAAAAAAAAAAAATCCTGGTCCTCTATCCACCTCCAGAGACTCTGACATGACTGGACTGGGTGTGTCCTGGACACGGGGACCTTTCCAGGTTCCCCAAAGGAGAATCATCAGACCAGTGGCTAGGGGACTTTCTCAGACACTCCATACACTTACTCCATGCACACACTTGCCAGGGTGTAACGTGTGGCCCCGGGTGCCTGCATATACACGTGTGGAGAAACGAGATTAAGAAATACCAGTCCCGCCCTAGCCGGTCTGACTCAGTAGATAGAGCGTTGGCCTAGGGACATGAGGGTCCCAGGTTCGATTCCAGTCAAGGGCACATACCGTGGTTGCAGACTCCTCCCCAGCCTGGCCCCTGGTCGGGGCTTGTACAGGAGGCAACCAATTGATGTGTTTCTTATACATCAATGTTTCTCTCTGTCTTTCCCTCTCTCTCTCACTCTCTCTCTAAAAAAAAAAAATCAATGGAAAAATATGCTCGGGGGGCGGGGGCTCCACTCGCCCCGATGCTCCCAGCCTTTGGACAATTAAGTGACAGAGGCAGAAACTCCTTCATGTTTGAACTTCCTTCCCTCTGGGGTCTCTTTGTCACTGCACTTCAGCCTGGGCCTCAGCTGGTCCAACCGGTGACTCCTTCAGGCTCTGGTCATCGCTACTGAGATCCACGTGGGCTCGGTTTCTCTTTAGGATCCTGATGGCGTAGGAGTGGAGCCTTGCCACACTCTATGCAAGTTCGGGGCTGAGCTGCTCCTTCTTCCCGGACACTGTTGCTAGCCGACGAAGAGTATGGATTGTGTGCCTTCTATCTCATTTCAGAGCGGCTTTGCAAAGAAAGCCATCACATTCACTGGCCCCTCACCTTCCAAGAGGGACCTGGCCTGTTTCACTTATTCTGGGAGAAAAGGCTCCTGACCCCAAGGTGAGTGACCTGTTGTGAGCCCACGGGAGTGGATTCTGTAGAATCTAAACCTCAGAGCTCTTTCCACGTGGAAGCTGTGTTTTCCTGCAGGGTTGGCGAGCCCAGGCCTTGGCCATGCACCTACCCGCCATTCATACTTAGAAGTGCGCAGACGGGTGACTCAGCAGCCCCAGTATTTATGGGCTAAGTGAGGTAAGTTGTCCGGGGTTAAAAGCAAATGTGGGGCCCTTATCTACTAATTGAATTCCGATAAAGCGGAGGATGAAAGGGGAGGGCATAAAGAGTGGTTGGGCAAACCTCTTGAATTTATTTTTCTCCTGGTGACTTCCCATGCATCCTTCGGGAAACGTTTTACTCACCCTGTAACCCTTCTGCTCAACCCACTGTCCAGTCCAGTCCGGATCCCAGCAGGACCCGCAGGCGATGCTGCAGGGCTTTGAGCAGAAACAAATGACACGAGGCACCTGCTCAGCATCTCAGGGCATAGCCTATCGTTTATTTCAGGGACCAGGCAACCTTGTGTTGTGGAGGGATAGGGGCCGTCCTGCGCAAGGTAGGGCGTTCAGCAGCATCCCTGGCCACTACCCACTCAGTGTAGGTAGCTTCCCCAGCCAGTCCTGACAACCGAGCACGGCTCCAGGAACGGCTCAGTGGCCCCTGGGGCCAATGTTGGCCCCTGGTGGAGAGCCACTGCTCTAGATGAATTCCATGCAGCAAGGAGTCACTGCTGCAGCCCCGGGGCCTAGCACAGTGCCTGCCACATAGCAGGGGCTCAATAAAGACCTGTTGCGTGAATGTCTGGAGAAGAGTTGGGAGGGGCACACCGAGGCCCGGCCCTGCAGAGGTGCCCACTGGATGGGTACCGCAGGCACGCCAGTGTGCACTCAGATCTCCTGCTCAGGCTTCCCACAGGTGCTCTCAGCCAATGGCCTTGCCTGGTGAGGGTGCTAATGCAGAGGACAAGACACAGGACATCTCTGACAGTGGCTTTGGCTGAGGGACACCCCAACAGCCTGGCCAAAACTTCCTTGGAACTGGGCTTCCGTCAGAGACTCTCCCTGCCCACTCCTCCCTCCCCAGTGGTCAGCCCAGCATCACGGTCCGAAGGCCCGCAGCGCTTCTCCAGCTCGTACTCTTCATTCTTCCCAGGTGTTTCCCCAGCAGAGCCCTTGCCCACCTTGGCATCTGCTTCTTGCTGGATCTGAGCAGCACACCTGGCCTTCTAGAAGGGTGCCTTTCCCCAGACCCCTTCCCGAGTGGTGCCACACCCTAGGGCAGTGGTCGGCAAACTGCGGCTCACGAGCCGCAGTTTGCCACTCTGTTGACTGAGTTTGCTGACCACTGGGATAGGGGCTTAATCACAAGGAACAACAACAGCCTGTAATTATTGGAATCAAGAGTCTAGGTCAGTGGTTGGCAAACTCATTAGTCAACCGAACAGCAAACCGCGGCTCGTGAGCCGCAGTTTGCCGACCACTGCCCTAGGGCATCTCCCTGGCGAGCTCCATTGCTAAAGCATCACGCACAAGCCAACTGATAGCTCATACATAATTAAGAAAACCAGACACACACTAACATTTCAATCCAAGAGACTCTTATAAGTTAACCTTTTATCGGTTTTAAGGCAGCAAGTAAAGTCATTTTATCCACATGCTAAAGGAGGGAAGGTCAGAGGGTGGAAGGGAATTGGCCACTGGAGCCCAGACAAAGCACGCTTCCCCCAAATCCACGTCATCTCGTCTCTCGGCCCCCAAGTATGATTCTAATGCACTTCGGTTCGAGAGCGTGTCCGTTGCCTCATCAGCAGAGTCTGCCAGGAGCACCTGCTTGGCCCCAGGCCCCTGACTCAGCCAGCTGTGCCCTAGGCCAGGCTCTCCCAGGGGCAGATGACCTCCTTCTTGATGGCCTGGTCACCCGAGGCGCCTGGCCCCGTGTCCTCCGAGTCCATAAGGTAGGTTCCACTCTCCACAGGTACATCCATTTTGATCTGAAAAAAGCTTCAGACACAAGAGGAAAGCAAGTATGGGGAGTGCAAGGGGAACACCAATGGAAAGAATGAGTACACATGCACACCCAGAGACATGTGTACATGCGCACACACAGAGAGATGTGCACATATATACACACATGCACATGCCCACAGGCATATGTGCACACACATGCAGGCGCATGCCCACAGACGTGCACACATGCATGTATGTGCACGCCCACAGACATGCACACACATGCACATGTGTACCAACAGGCATCTGCTCACATACCCACACACGTGCATACACACACACAGCAACACCCCCATGAGTTCTTACTTTGTCACTCTCCTGGATTTCAGCCGTGGCAGCTGCTGACCCACATCCCCTAGCGGCTGCACCTTCCCATGGGACACAGGGGGGCACTTGGGCGAGAGCCTGGCAAAGACGGGGGAGGCCAAACAGCCTCGTCTCAGAAAACTGCTGAAGGACAGAGCCATGCGGGCCTTGAGAGGGGCCCTGGGAGGGGGCCGGGGCCAGGGGCAGTCGGCGGAGGCCTCGCTGGTGTCTGCGTTGGAGGGTCCTTGGCCAGCACCGGATCCACTGGTCTCGCCCTTCTGTTCCAAGCCTTCCAAGGCCAGCGTAATGGGCGAGGGGCAGACGGTGCTGCTGGGCCTCCGCATGAAGCGGCCTGGCGAGGGGAAGGGCTTCCTGGGGGAGCGGCAGGAGGAGGAGAAGGGGCTGGAAGGAGAGGGGGGCACGCAAGTCCCCGTGTACACGGCCAGGTGGGGGCTGGGTGCAGCGGGCTGGCCAGGCTGCAGGGAAGGAAAGAGAGCTCAGAGTGAGTTGGGTGGCTGGTCATGGGCCCAGGGGTTGCCCTCTGATAACTCGGCCCCTGCCCGTACCCAAAGCACAGGTCTGGTGTGGCTTCACCTGGGAAGTTGGAAAGGGTAACCAAAGCCACCTGTGGCAATGGCACATACACAGGCCTTCTGCCAAGCCCTGGTCCCCAGACTTGGGCCCTGCATCCCAAGGCACAGACTGGTCATCCCCCAGGCCTGGGATGCTGGGGTGAGGCCAGGTGAATTTCCAACCCCCCCTCAGGTCCAGTCCCCCAGTGAGCAATGCTTAGTACCTGCCACACGCCGTCATCCCTTCTCTATTCTTGGTTCCCAACCTCAGGGCTGGAGGCATAGAAACATTTTAATAGAGTGACAGAGATGGCAGGAGAAGCCCCAGCTGGTGCCTGGCTGACTCTTCCAGGCCTGAGACCACCCACGCTGACCTGAACCCCTACCTGTGTCCACAGACACACCTGGGGGGTGGATAGCCTGGACCCAGCACCTCTCCGTGCCTCCTGCGGGCAGGGCAGGTGGTTGGGAGGAAAGACCGTGTGTGGGACCTGGACGAGCCGGGAGAAGGAGGCAGGCAATACGGGGTGGGAGGTTACTCATTGGAAAAGTGGCTCAACCTCCCTGGGCCACCGAGGCCCCTGTGTCCGGTAGCACCGGGGCAGGAGGGCGGGGTCAGGCGTGCTTCAGCCGAAGGAGCCTAAAAGAGCCTGTCTGCGCTGGAAAATTAAAATTGGAACTTTCAGGGAGGCTCCCCTCTGTCACCTCTCTTCTCTTCCCAGGGTCAGGGGCCGGGATTGGCTGTGTCCCCTCCTGCAAGGACCTGAGGATGCGCGGATGCGGATTGCCATCCCATTGCCTGTGGGGTTTGGATAGGACATGGGGTCCTGAGAGTGAACTAAAAGACCAAACCCACAGAGTAAGCTTTGTTCGGAGAAATAAAGACACCAAAGTGCTCCTCCGCCCTCAACTGACTGACTGAGGACACCCCCCTCCCCGGTCCATTCACTTGACTCCTACTTCCTCAGAATTAGTGATAAACTCCTGTTATAATCCCCACTTTACAGATGAAAACACTGAAGCTCATGGAGATGACGCAACTTGACCAAGATCACACAGCTTATGACAGGAGCCCCTCCCTATATTCCCTCCCCCCAATTCTGTGCCCTCCCCCCCACCTCACCCCTTCCCCAGCTCCTCCTCTTTTCCAAGATGAAGGACAGTGCAGGTAAGGAAGATAGCCACTGTCCTGCTTCCCTCACCTGGCCTGAGAAGGTCCTTCCTTCTGGGCCAATAGCCATGAGCCCAACTGGCCCTAGACACTCTAAGCAGGATGCCTTTCCTACCCCCTCCCAACTCCCCCCCCACCACCACTCCCATCACGATGACCTTGGCCGCTCCTCCCCCAGAGGCCTGGGGCTTACACTTGGAGACCCAGCCCTTCCAGCCCAGGCCACACCCACCACTGGTGTGAAGCAGCAAAGCAGTGGCACGCAAGGCACATGGCGAAGAAATGAGACACGACAGAGACGCAGTGACGGTGAGCTTGGCTGGGTTTGTGCTGCTGTTTTATTGTGCAGGGGAATCAGGAGAAGTGGGGGAAAGAGCATGAAATGGGCAGGTGTGTTGACATGAGGACACAATCACAGGATCTAAATGAAAGGCAAAGCAGATGGCGCAAGAGGAGCAATGCGTTTTCCGTCTGGAAACTGAGTGAGAATTCCAATGAGACCTGTGCCACCTGAACTCCTACTTCCTGGGAGCAGGCAGGTAAGGAGAGGGCTGCATTCAGGGTGAGCACGCAGTGTGCGCCATCACCCCCTCTAGTCCCTTCTCACTAGCCCTTTCCTCACCGTCCCCAAAAGCCAATGAGCAAAGTTGGCCCCATGAAGGAATCCACTTGGGTGAGCACCTCCTCTCATCCTCAGCCCTGCACAGTCCTTCTCATTTGGACCTTTACTTCAGCCATGGAACTCAAGACCAAAGGACTGGCCAGTCACTATACTATTGCTAGCCAGTCCTCTTACTGGAGCTGCAGACAGAGGACAGGAACCAATGCCCTAATCGCCTCCCCTTGAACATGTCCTAGTGGTCCCTAGAGAGCTGGGAGGGCTACAATGCAAGACTTTGGGAGAGAAGATGGTTTGGGGATACCTCAGGAAATGCCCTACATATTAAGAAATAACAAATCACTGTATTGGACAACACTGGCAGGTATATGAAAGCGGAAGCAGGCACTGGTAGGCACTAAGACCATGAAGCTACTAGGGATAGTGAGAAGGATGGTGATGATGATGATGGGGTGATGACAGTGATGGTGAGGATGATCATAATGGTAGTGCTGCTGATGGTGGTGAGGATGAGGATGCTGGTGATGGTGAGGATGCTGGTGATGGTAGAGATGATAGTAATGATGATGATGATGGTGGTGATGGTGATGATTATAGTTGTTGTGCTGATAATATCAGCAGCTAGCATTTACTGAGCGCTTATTACATGCCAAGCATTGTCCTAAGCACTCCGCTGATGTTTCCTTGTCTCTGGCCCACCCACCCTCAGTAATTGTGACTAAGAACAAGTTCAAGAGACATGTCTTAGCAGGGCCTTTCCAGGCAGGTGTAACAGGCGTGCCGTGATGTGCATCTGTAGGGAAACCCTGCAACTAGTCTCTTGGCGGGGTCTCCAACTGCTCTGGAAGCAACGTCTAAGCTGGAGAGAGAAGACGGGATGAGGCGCTTCACCAAACTATTGAAACAAACGGGCCTGAAAGAACTATGCCTGCGCTGAGTAGGGGGCAGAAAGGCCTTCCCTTTAATTTTTCAAAGCAAATGATGGGACACAAATCAGCCTGTTTTCTCTATGATTCTCACTACCAGGACCCCCGAGGGTGAGACACGTGGTCACACAGCAACTGAGTCAGGGGACCTCCCCCGGCCCTACGCCTTGGTCACTGGGGTGAGAGAGCTGAGCTCGCGTTGCTGTGGTATTGGGAAGCCCACCATGAAGGAGGTCAGAGGAGTGATTCATTTTCCCACTGATCCGGGATGGACTCTTCTAGACGCTGACCCTGCCTTTGCTTGCCTCTCCCAAGTGCCTGCCGCCGCCACCCCCAGCAATGGCAGATTTATTTAGGAGGAGGCTCTCTTTTGAGTTGGCTCCTACGGTCCAGCTTGCTCATGACCTGGGTGATGTCCACCGTGTTGGCTGCTTCCCGAGCTTTGGCTTCCTCCTCCAGCTGCCTCAGGATGACGGGGCTCGGGCTGGAGCGCAGGTGACGCCGCATAAATGGGAGGCTGGAGCTGGAAGGAGGGAGGGCACTGGTGGTTAGCAGAAAGCCACAAGGCTTGCCCCACAATGGCCTCTCAACATCCAGTGTGGAGGTGGAGCTGGGAGGCCAGAGCTGGACTTGTTCCCTCACGCTCCTGGTGAACTTCAGGTGGGGCTCTCAGAGGTGTGTCCAACCTCGGCCCTTTTCTCTTCCCTTGGAGCATGGGACCAGAGTGAGTCCCAAATGCCATCCGAATTTAGGCGAGGCACCAGGGAGCCTGCTTGGATGGCAATGATTAGACACACCTACAATCTTTCGAAGTCAACCTGTCATCCTAACTTCCTGCAGGCTCTTCCTGAAGGAGGGAGGGAGGAGGGTTTGGGTTCCTGCCTCAAGGGAGAGTTGGAGCAAAGCCAAGGTTCTGGGAAGGAGAAGAGCTGGGCTGGTTAAGAGGTCAGTGGGCCGAGAAAGGGAAAAGGGGCCTGAAGAGGGTTGGGGAGCTGTTGGCCTCATGCACATGCACCCAGGGAGTCAGAACCTCCCACAGAGGTTAAACGTGGATTCCTGGGACCAAACTCTCTTGACTGGCCTTGGAAGAAGCCAGGACAATGCTCCAAGGAGTCTGACTCATACGGGGGAGAGGGAGCAGCTAAGCCACCCACAGGCTTGAAGACAAGCATTTAGCAGCAAAGGTAAACTTAAAACCTAGGACATCCCCAAATTTCTGGACTACGGGAGCCTGTAGAACTCTATCTACCCTAGGGAGGAGGAGGGCTCCCCCACAGCAAGGCATGCCCAATACTGGATCTCCCACCAGCCCTGCCAAGGGAAGGCAGAGAGCTCGATGTAACTTGTTCTAGAAAAATGAAGTTTTATACACAGCCTTATGCCTGCAAATCATGGAACAAACTCACACTCGCCATAACCCCACGCAGTTACAGGCGGAGCTTCAATGTCACAAAAGCATCCCCCCACGTAGTCCCGCCCACAGCAGCAGTAACAACATCGCCCAGCTCCAACACCAGCGCCTCGCCCGCACCTGGGGCCTGATGCCAACGCAGCCCTCCAGGCACCCGGCGCCCAGGAGAGAAGATCCTCGCTGATTTCTCCGTCTGCCGCAGCTCACAGAGCTTCTGGAGAGAGCAGTGCGAGACTCCCGTTCCTTCCCCACTACTTCCTGGCAGGACTTGTGGAGCGATTATGGCCCTTTCTTGTGGCTTAAAGGAGACGCTTTCAAATCCCCAGGGACCCTGAACTCCCTTCCTTCCCCGGGTAACCGAGAAGAATGGCACCACAGAGACCTCCTTTCTCTCCTTTTCATAACAGCGCCATTATTCTCGAGAATTAAACCGAGGTGGGTTTTTTTTTAAAGCTCCTTTGATAAAGGCTCCGGTCCAACCGCCGTTCTTTTGAATTGACTGGAGATGCTGGACAGGAGCCCAGCGTGCGCTGAGCCGGCAAGCGGGAACACTGACTAACGCCGCGGGGACAGGTCACGCATCGGCGCTAGGAACACCTCCGCCAAAGTCCCGCGGCTTTGGTTACTATTTTGAATTTTCAATCCCCATCGATCAGAGATTTTCAACCGGTGTGCTGCAAGAATGTTTAAAACATGCAATATCTGCCTATCCAGTCAGGGGCGCTGACCTCTTTTCCCTAAGAGTATCAAATAAAAAAATGACAACAGCCAACACAGCAATAGCTGTCCGGTGTGAATGCCCTGACTTGAACCATAAATATATGCGTCCTATAACAGAGCTACATTTTTTGTATATATATATATATATACACATATATGTATGTATGTGTGTGTGTGTGTGTGTGTGTGTGTGTGTATTGATTTCAGAGAGGAATGGAGAGGGAGAGAGAGAAACCTCAATGATGAGAGAGAGTCATTGATTGGCTGCCTCCTGCATGCCCTGGATGGAGCCCACAACCCCTACCAGGAATCCAACCGTGACCTCCTGGTCCACAGGTCCATGCTCAACCACTGAGCCACACCGGCCAGGCACAGAGTTGCATCTTATTGGTCACGTCGCATAATCAAGGTGCATCTGACTGGTTAATTCTTGGTACCACAAATCCTTATATACAAGTAGAGACACCTGATGTGTTTTTTTTAAAGTAATTTTGGAGCAAAAAGGGTAGGTGATTACTATTATTATTATTTTTGTAAATCAATCAAAATTATAACTTTTGTCAAATTGGCAAAAAAAATGTATTTTTTGGTGTGCTGAGGAATTTTAGCAGTTTTTGTGTGCCATGAGATGACAAAGGTCAAAAATTGCTACCATAGAGATTCCTTTTTGCCAAAAGGAGAGCTCAAACTGCCCCCTCAGATCACAATTTCATGCTTCATGCCAGGGCTCTGCCAAATGAGATGACCGACATCCCCAGTGAGGAAGGGGCAGGGGAAGGCACTGACGAACAGACACTGAAAGGGTCCCCAAGAATACTTGGAACGTCACTGTTCGTTTCCCCTAACCATCTACCATTTCTCTTGTGGTACCTTCTGCTATTCCCTATAAGGTCTCAGGACATTACAAGGATACAAAGATGTGGCTAAATTAATCCCCATACATTAGGGAGGTGGAGAAGTATAGCAATTAAATAACTGGCCCTTGCCGGTTTGGCTCAGTGGATAGAGCATCAGCCTGCAGATGATTCTCTCTCAAGATTGATGTTTCTATCTCTCTCTCCCTCTCCCTTCCTCTCTGAAATCAATTATATATAGTATATATACTAGAGGCCCAGTGCACAGATTCATGCACCGATGGGGTCCCTCAGCCTGGCCTGCACCCTCTCACAATCTGGGACCCCTTGGGGGATGTCAGGCTGCTGGTTTCGGCCCAATCCCTGCCCCGGCAGTCCGACATTCCCCGAGGGATGTAGTAGTGCACGAAGCAGCAGGCAGCCGGGAGGAGCCCTACCCAGGCCAGGTGCCAAGCCACTCAGGCTCATCCCAGCCCCACTGCACCTGCCACCGCAGCTGTGCTCACCAGCTGTGAGCCAGGCTTCTGGTGCCCGTTGGTCAGCTGACCAGCGCTCCAGCTGTGGGAGCACACTGACCACTAGGGAGCAGCTCCTGCGTCGAGCATCTGCCCCTGGTGGTCAGTGTGCGTCATAGCGACCGGTCAAATGGTCAAACGGTCGCCTGGTTGCTTAGGGTTTTATATAGAGAGATTTAAAAAACAATGCGTTACAAAAAATAAATTAAAATGTTTTAATTTAAAAAAACACCAATGAGCTGCTTTTATTTGTGATAAGTGTAACTATAAGTCTAATAAGACTCTTGCAAACCAGCACAAGAGGAAAACAGCTCATTGGCAGTAATGATGAAGGAAAGCTTGCTAGGATGATTTTAGGGCATTCTGAAGCCAATGAGGCCATCAGACCTTGAGAAATACTTCCCGGTCCCCAGTATTTCCACCAAACACACCTCTCTCAGCCATGGCCACTGCGCTGGAAGAGGCCCTCGGTTGTCTGTAAACAAAAACAGCAGGCATGCAGCAGGCACAGGCCTTCCACTTGCCTTCTCTTGGTGGTTTCCTGAGGTTCAATCGCCTTGGCCAGCATTTCCTTATAGATGGGAGATTTCAAATAGCGAGCATAAGAATCCTAGCGGGAACGAGAGAAAAACAGGAATTACGAGAGGGAACGTGTCAAATCAAATGAACACGCTTGCCGTTTTTAAGCCCTCCCTCGGCAATTAGATGGCGAGGTTAAGAGAATGTGTCTCCTTGTGTGGAAGGCATTTATGTCCATGTGTGTGTCCAAAGCAACGGATCTCAAGGGTGGTTCTGACCAGCAGCCCTGTGTTCACCTGGCAACGTGCTAGACATGTACACTCCCAGGCCCGCCCCAGACCTCCTGAACCAGAAACTCTGGGGGTGGGACGACCTGAGTCTTCACAAGCCTCCAGCTGATTCGACTGCACTTGAGGTTTGGAGTCTGTAGCCCCCACCCAAAACCCACGTCCCGGTTCTTCAGCGAAGCAAGCTTGAGACAAGAAGACACCTGCAGCCAACCTGCGACCCCCAACACCTTCTTCCAATGAAGATGAGCAGCATGCGCGTGGAGCCACGTCAAAGCCCGCTAACCTCCCCTTTCTGCCCTGAGTGTGGTATGAGGGAAGAGAAAATCAAAGACCCAGGCTCAGACGCCTCCTGTGTGGATAGCTCCTGGGACCCTGGACAGGTTCAGAGCCCTCGCTTCATGAATGCTTGCTACTTCCAAGCACACTCCAAGCCAGTCTAGGCACAGCAAGTATGGGGCAAAGCCCACGGCGACCACCAGGGATCGAGGATTCTGGCTGTTTTTTGAAGGAGTGCCATTCCAAGGACTGAGTGGTGGCTCACAGTTGTCCGTACGGAAAACGGCAGGCAGGTTATGATTATTGCAATAACTTTATTAACTGTGTCTTGAGTACTGACAGCTGTAAGTCTACACTTGCCCACCCCAGGATATATCATTATGAAGTTACCCATGACTCTGTTTTGTTCTGGCTAGTAGCTGGCCTCCCTGGCTGTCTCCCTAAAAGGTTTATTTTAACATAAAAATGTATTTTTTTTAATAATCAAAATGTATTTTAAAATACACTAAGGAAGAGCATTATTAAAGAAATCCTGCTGTAAGTCTTTTTATAAGTAAAGCACAGAAAAAAACCTGCTAATGAAAAATGGATGGTAAAAAAATGGCTAATCTGGCTTGGTAAAATATTTAAATTGTTACATATTTTCAAAGCAAAGTAAAACCATTTCTTTCTAATGCAATAAACACAAAAGGCAACGTAAAAGAAATATAATAAGGGAAACTAATAGAAAATGATATTCACACAAACCTACATCATGTAACGAAGTTTCTAGAGATACTTCACCATTGAAGGAATAATTGCCCTATGAGAAATTGAAGCTATTGAAGGAAGTCTCATGGGGCGTGGCACTGGGTAGCAACCATACTAGACAACTCCCAAAGGCTAAGCCTGAGCCCCAAATTCTAATTTCTTAAGAAAGTGATGGAAATAACATTGCAATAACTATGTATGGTGCCGGATGGGTACTGGGAATATCGGGGGAACACTGTGTAAAGTACATTATTATCTAACCATTACACTGTGCACCTGAAACTAATACAAAATAATATTGAATATAAACGATAATTGAAAAATAACATTTAAAAGAACAAAAACACTAACTTTTAAATTAAAAAAATAAAACAGTAATAGATACTATGTAACTTTCATATCAAAGAAAGGAAAGGAAAAGGAAATGTTTAAGGGATTGATTTTTCTCTCAGGTTCCCATTTCTTTTTTAAACAATGTCCTGCAAAGTCCCACGTTCACTTTTTATTAATAACCCAGAAGGCTGTCTGACTTCTCACAGGGTTTTCCCAGGATCACACACACAAAACCCTCCCTGTGGTACATCTGCTCCCGGCAGGGCCACCAGGACCGCCGCCATCCACAGGAGGGAGGGAGGGCTCAGCCTTCGGCTCTGAGGGACGCAGCTTGAATCTGGGCTCCACCTCTGGGGGGTCCCCCGAGCAAACTGCTAGACCCCGGAGAAGCCATCCCCACCTCGTGGGTTGTCTTTGATACAAAGTCCCATGCTTTGCTGAGCGGACTGCGTCTTGTAAACCCTCAGTCAATAGCAGCTCTCAGAGCAACACTATCATGACAAAGGCATTATTGCAGAGCGAGAGGCCCAGTAGAACCACACGGCATCTACGGGGGTTCCCCCAGCCAGCGAGCTTGGGGGCACAAGGGGGTTCCAGCCCAGGGCACAGATGGAAGAGACAGCTTTTAGAGAGACAACACCTGCAAAACTGTAGCCGCATGCTGTGTCCCTCCCCCACCCCCCCCACCCCCATATCTAAAGAATTCCCCAGGCACCTGCCCCTCCCCCACCCCCAGCATCATCAGCAAAGACCAACCTTCTTCATGAGCATGTAAATGTGGGTCTGCGCAGCGTCCAGCACGTAGCGGTGGGGGTGCCTCAGCCCCTTGACCGTGATGTCCATGGTTTTGCCGTCAATATTGATCCACCGCCGCGCCCCTGGGGCCAGGAATAGCCTGGGGCGGGGAGGGAAATGCTAGCAAAAAGCAGCTTAGCCGAGCCGGTTAATGAAAAGGTCACAGCTGCCTGGCTGGTGTGGCTCAGTAGTTGAGCGTCGACCTATCAACCAGGAAAGTCACAGTTCGATTTCCAATCAGGTCACAAGACTGGATTGCGGGCTGAATCCCCAGTGTGTGTGTGTGGGGAGGGGGGGGGAGGAGGCAGCCAATCAATGATTCTCTCATCATTGATGTTTCTATCTCTCTCTCCCCCTCCCTTCCTCTCTGAAATCAATAACCATATATACATGTAAAAAATTTTTTTAAGTTCGCAGCTGCTTGAGCAGGAGGGACTGACATGACTCAGGTGTCCCGGGTGGGAAGGGTCCCTTTTTAGGCGACAGAAAGTGTTTGAACAGGTTGCCAAGCAACATTTCTTAGAAGCAAGACAACAGCCATGCCAGCGTGGGGAAGGTGACTGTTGAACTTTGGTGATAGTCCCGACGTCTAGAAAAGAGCAGAGATGGAGGAGTAACCCTAGCCATGAGGGCGAAGAGCCCAGCCTCCAACGTCACGCCTCTGCCTCCTTGTCCCCCAGATCCGGGCTGAGCACCTCCACACGGGTGCCCCAGCGCCTCCGCGCCCCCACGGCCCGGTCTCGACCTGTTTGGAGCTGGATCCAAATGCCGGGCAGGGAGGCAGCCCAGGTACCCGGACCCCGTGGTTCGAAGACCTGCACATCCTTGCCAGTGGTCCCATGAGACCTACACTCAGCTCGCACATCCTCGTCCTGCATCCACCTGGGATTTCGGGAGCTCCCCCGTACCCCCATTCTGACGTGTTGAGGGTTACAAATACTCCCGTGGATACTGTGCCCCACCCCTAAGCTGCACAGGGAAATTCTGGAATTCTGACTGAGGTGACATCAGTGGGGGGGCCGGGAGGAAGGAGGCGGATGTAAAGAGGGAGGCAGTAGGCTCCCTTGCAGATTTGTGGAATTAGGAGTGTGCGTGGGTCGCAGTGTGCGAGGCAGTCACACACCATTGTCCTGGGGAAGGATGTCACGGGACCTTCCTGGGCCGACAATCCCCGCCTCCCCCCGCCTCTATCTCTCTTGGTGTGCAGGGTGTCTCCCTGTGGGAGGAGGTGGGCAAACATTTGAGGAAGTACAGGAGCCTCTTTGTAGGAGGCCTCAGCTCTCTCTTCGATGTCCTTCGCGCCTCTCTGAACACTGGGCTGGTCTGTTCCATGCCCTTTCGAAGGAAGGACACAGAGGTCTGGAGGGAGAAGTGCTCAGAGGCGAAGGCCATCTGACCTGCCCCTCGTGGCCGCAGACGGCTGGTTCCAGCCCAGCGTGGTGGCTTCGCATCGGCCACCACGGCTGAGCGTGTGAATATGAACAAAATGCCCTGGGCCCTCAGAGCCCAAGACAGGTGTCCGCTAAGGCCAGTGCAGAGGAGACTAGCCAGGATGTGACCACAGCAAGGCACCAGCACCCGGGCCGGGGTGTCGACGGCTGTGCCCCGTGGCCGTGCTGGTGGCCTTACCACTCCCCCTCCCTCTCCACCTGGCCACCAGAAGCAGGGCTGACCACCTGAAGGGACACCCTTAGCTGTTGGGTAATTTGGAGGGGAATTCGGAGGAGAGGCAGGCCCTCAGAGGGACAGACTTATTGCTACACTCAGCAAGTGAGGGTAGAGCTGGTAACTGCAACATAAGCGTTGTCCCCACAGCTGTATCCCAAGCTGGGCTCACAGTTCTGGACACTCGGGGGACCTCCCTTCCCCGCATGGGCCTCACTTCCCTAAGATGGCCTGAGGAATAGGTTTCCCCACCTCACCTATTCTCTCTCTCTCTCTCCCTCCCTCCCCCCCATGCACGCAGGCACGGGCGCACCTATCTCTCAGGAGACCTAAGGGGGTTTAGACAAAGCGCTGTAATTCAGAGCAGCTTGCTTCTTTAACTCCTGAGTAAGCACCTTCCCCCAGGATCAGGGGGATCCTTCCGCAGTGGCAGTGAGCTATTTATAGCATGGCAGGTGCAGGATTGAGCTGCCTGACACCAGGGGTGTGCGACTGGGGGGCAGGTGGGGGTGGGCTCTCCAACAAGGTGGCTAATCCTCACTTGTAAATCTCCTCCGCTTTCTCCTTGACCTTGGACTGATCTCCGTACTTCAGATCCTCGCAGGCTTCCCAGAAGCCCAGATTCTCTCCTGCACAGGGAGACAAAAGCCAACAGGAAACCAGCGGGGAGAAGAGAAGAGAAGAAACGGGTCAGCCGGGGCAGATTCAGTTCCCCGGCTGTGCGGTGCCTGTAGGGCTGGACAAGACAATGAGCAGCCACGCCAACCCCAGGGCCCGGGGACCTCGTTAGCCTGTGTCTGCCACACATGTGTCTTTGACAGGAGCTTGAGGGGCGTCGCCATGTTCGCGGCTGTGCGTGTCTCCTGTGATCACTGCTCTGTCCCCAAGGGACACAAGCTCAGCTCACGTCAGCCCCCAGAGGCTGCCGTGTTCTCTGTCCTGGAAGTTAGGGGTAGCAAATGTGTGAACAAGGCCACACGTGCATTGCTCCACGATAGGGTCCCGTCTGCAAAATGTGGTGTAGCCACACAATGGAATATTATTCAGTCATGAAAAAGAAAGAGGCATTGAAATGTGCTACAGCATGGATGAACCTTGAAAACACCGTGCTAAGTGAAAGAAGACAAAAGGACACCTGCTTTATGATTCCGTGTACCTGAAACGTCCAAAAGAGGCAAATCCGAGATGATGGAAAGCAGATTCGTGGTTGCCTGGGGGCAGGGAGGACGTGTGGACGGAGGAAGAGAGAAGAACTGGAAATTTCTAACGGGGTTTCTCTTTGAGGTGGTGAGAGTGTTCTAGAATTATATAGTGTAATGGATGCACAACTTTGTGAATAAACTAGAACCACTGAATTGTACCCTTTAAAAGGGTATGTTGGTCATGGCATGTGAATTATATGGTATGTGAATTTATGGCATGTGAAATATATCTCAATTTTATGATTTTTTTATAAAGATGATTATTTTTAATATATTTTATTGATTTTTTACAGAGAGGAAGGGAAAGGGATAGGGTTAGAAACATCAGTGAGAGAGAAACATCGATCAGCTGCCTCCTGCACACCCCCTACTGGGGATGTGTCTGCAACCAAGGTACATGCCCTGGACCAGAATCGAACCTGGGATCCTTCAGTCCGAAGGCCGACACTCTATCCACTGAGCAAAACCAGTTAGGGCTTAATGATTTTTTAATTAAATGAGAAAACTGTTGATTCACCTGCCCTGTTCATTCCTGAAGCCTCAGGAATGTCATGAGGAGATCACCAATAGCGCTATTTTGATAATGCAGGGAAATCTGTTCCACAGATTTTGTTACGAAGTAATGCGTGGGTGGGAGAGACTCGGGGTGTGGTTTGTGACTTTGCCACTAGATGGCACCCTATCCACTCATTAGCCAGATGCTTCTGTCGGGTGCTAAAAGCACTCCCCTTCCCCATCCATCTACAATGGGTTTTCTTATAGCATGGCAATTAGGCTGGATCTGAGAGAAGGATTTTCAAGAATCCATATCATAATGTAATGTGTTGCATCAAACCGGCTAATGGCATGTCCCTCGAGGGTACTTTCAGGAACAACCCCACAGACAGGTGGGCCTTGGGGAATAAGCAGCTGAATGATGAGGCTATAATGTGGTGTTCCCCAGAGCTGGGGACTTTGTAAGGAAGTAAATGAACCCCATAAAAATAAATACTTCAGCCCTGGCGGTGTGGCTCAGTTGGTTGGGCGTCCTCCCACGAGAAAGGTTGCTGATTTGATTCCTGGTCAGGGCACATCCACAGGCACATCCCCTGGTTTCCGGCTCCATCCCCAGTAGAGGGCATGCAGGAGGCATTGAATCAATGTTTCACTCTCCCCTCTCTCTCCCTCTCTCTCTCTCTACACCCCCCCCTACCTCTCCGTCTCTCTCTGTCTCTCTCTCTCTTTACCCCCTCTAAAAAAAATCAATAAAATATATTTTTTATAAAAGTAAATATTTCAGTGTAAGTGTGGAAACCAGTGGAATGCTCAGCCTAGTGCAGTGGTCGGCAAACCGCGGCTCGCGAGCCACATGCAGCTCTTTGGCCCCTTGAGTATGGCTCTTCCACAAAATACCACGGCCCGGGCAAGTCTGTTTTGAAGAAGTGGCGTTAGAAGAAGTTTAAGTTTAAAAAATTTGGCTCTCAAAAGAAATTTCAATCGTTGTACTTTTGCTATTTGGCTCTGTTGACTAATGAGTTTGCCGACCACTGGCCTAGTGAAATTGGTCCTGACCTATGACTCCCCAGAGGTTTCTCAGTGCTGTATATTTAAGAAGTCGCAAGTGTCTGCCATGTGAGACATCCAGAGATGGGATCGATCTAGAATGTGGTCCCACTCGTGCCATTAAAATCCGCACCTCCTAAGCCCCTGATGGAAGCAGCTATCCATTATGGCCACATATTAGAATCACCTGGGGAGTTTTCAAACCTTGGGAAATTCCCCCCCAAATCAATTAAAAAGGAACCTCTGGGATGGGACCCAGGTGAGCAGTCTAAACGATCCCCAGGTGACTGGAATGTGCAGCCAGGGTGGAGAAGCACTGAGCTGAAGGGCGTCAGGCTGGGAAACAAAAAGAGAAAGCCTGCTTCCCACCTCCCTCCTTGTCCGCTTCGCTGCACGGAGCGCCAGGCGCCACAGGAGCTGGTGACCCCAGGATCAGGGTAAGGAATGGGGCAGCCAGCAGGGAGGGGGAGCTTGAAAATGTGAATAACATTCATGTGAGCGAATGAAATTCCCCTCCCAACCGTGAGACCTCTGGGGAACCCTGTGCTAGACACGACAGGGGTGCTTCTAAATGTTAAATCTTTTTTTTTTTTTTTTTTCAATCAAAGACCCACCACTGAATTCTTTCTTGAGAAAGTACTGGAAGCTCTGGCGTCCCTTGGGGTCTCGAATCAATTCACTGAAGTTGATGGCCCACCTTTCCACACGAATCTTGGTTGGGATTTCCACCCTGCAGGGAGGACACTGTATAAATGCACCGGACACTCCGTGGGAGGGGGGCTGTGCCAGGCGGCGGCCTGGACTGGGGTGAAGGCTTTAGCTCCCTCCATCAGTCCCACGGCCCCGGCTCCCCCCCCCCCCCTTCAATGCCCCCCACCCTCATTTCTGCACAAACGTGCAATCACTCATTAGGAAAACACATCCTCAGACAGGGCCCCTGGGCCTCCTAGCGGGAGCTGGCCACCCCAAGGTGAGAAGGACCAGCCCAGCAGAGAGCCCATGCTCTCGGCCTTTGGAGCAAAAGAACAGGAAGGCCTGCTCCGGGGCCTGTGGAGGCCGACCAGCAGGGGGCCAGGCTGCACGCCAGGCCAGGGGGGAATTCCAGAACAGCACTGCAATGGGTGCCATGGCCACAGCCACCCCCTTGATGGCCGTCACCCACCGCACAGCTGGCCCTTTACCGTGTTCCTCCTGCCTTCAGGCCGCACGCCCCCAGGGGCCATCTTTGCACCTCTCCCGGGGCTTCCTCAAAGATGCAAGTCCCTTTCCACTTGGTGTTTTGAAAGGTCTCCTTCCCTACCCTCTCGGGATGCTTTTCTTGGCCCGGTGACCTTGCCCTCTCCTCCCTTTATGCCACCATCCTTGTCCACAAGGAGATGCAGGCCACCTCTCCTGTCTGATAACTGGGAGACAGGCACAGACTCCAGAAAACCATCCTAATGACCAGAGCTCCCAGTGGGGGAGGGAAGACCCCCCAGAAGGTGATCCTAGAATCTAGAGTCTTCTGCTCTGCAACTGACACCCCAAACTTACATGAGTGCCCTCCTTAACCATCAGCTGCCCAGGGCAGGCTACCTGGGCCAGGTGAAAGGCTCTCCAGCTGTGCCTGCTTACCTGGCTGCATCCGGGCTACCTGCGTCCTCCCCATACAGCGGTGATGGCCTTGGCATTGATGTACGCTTGGTCTTAACACTCCTACCAGCCCCTCCTCCCCACTCCTCCACCTCTACCTTCCCCTCTGACTTGAAATCTATGCCCTTGTCTTCTCCCTTTGCTGGCTTACACTCTCCCTCTGCATTACTGCCTTTGCCCCTCTTCCAAACAACTGGATTTTGCAGGCACAGTTAGCAGCAACAACCATTCAAAATGCACAGCCAGCCTGGCTGGTGTGGCTCAGGGGTTGAGCATCCACCTATGAACCAGGAGGTCACTGTTTGATTCCCGGTAAGGCACATGTCCAGGTGTGGGCTTGATCCCCAGTCGGGGGTGTGTAGGAGGCAGCCAATCAATGATTCGCTCTCATCAATGTTTCGATCTCTCCCCCTCTCCCTTCCTCTCTGGAATCAATAAAAATATATTTTTAAATAATAAATAATAAATAAATGTTAATAATGAAATGCACAGGCAGAGCTAAGGAGTGGGCAGTATAATCACCAGGGTAGGGCCCTGCCCTCCAGGAATTTAGTCTGACTCTAATTAGACACCCAAGACACAAAGTCATAATTGTCTTCTTTTCAAAAACAGTATGTTGCTCATCACGGAGTTACCATTTGACCCAGCAGTTCCACTCCTAGGTATACACCCACGAGACCCCAAAGCATATGTTCACACAAAAATCTGAACACGGATGATTACAACATTCTTCATAATAGCGAAAAGGCAGCAACAACCCAAATGTCCATCAACTGATGAATGGAAAACCAAAATGTGGTCTAGCCTTACAATGACTATTATTCCGCCATAGAAAGGGGCTGAGTGCTAATAAGTGCAGGATGCTAAGTGAAAAAGCTAATCACAAAAGACCACACAGAATAGGATCCCGTTTATGCAAAGTGTCCAGAATCAGCAAACCCCCAGAGACAAGAAGTTGTTTAGCGGTTGCCAGCAGCTGGAGGAATATTGGTTGGGGGCTGGGGAGAGGTAATAGCCAAAGGGTATGAGAGTGGGGCTTCTTATTTGGGTGATGGAAGTGGTTTAAAACCGTTTGTGGTGATGGTTATACAACTCTATGACTATCGTAAAAGAAAAGATTGAATTGTACACTTCAAATGGGTGAATGAATTGTATGGCATGTGAATAAGTCCAAAAGCTATGTTTAAAAAACCAATATATCGAATACATACAATTTGGCATTTAAATCCCAGAACTGGGTGTCATCTGTTATCCAAGGATTGCTAGGGAGGCAGCCTGACATGATGGCGTCATTGGACGAGAACTGCTCACTGTATTTGACGATCCTGCAAAGCAAGTGGAAAAAATTTCCCAGGAGTTTAACACCCAAGAGACTAAGTCCGTGCTTGGGTTGACTGACCAGCCTGTCCTCCTTTTCTTATCGATTTAGTTGCCTACTTATTACTGCCTTCTCAGGAAAATGCTCTAACAGCACTCAGATTAGCAGGCATTTGACGAAAATCTGTCCCCGTTCTATTTGTGAAATGAAGTGCTGTCTCCCAACCCAGTCCCTTTTTAATTTCTCTGTAACTGATTTAATAAAAAATGCAGGCTTTGTGTCTTGTGACATTGTGTCTTGACATGAAACCCTTTGCGTGACTCAGATAATGCCCTACGGGGGACTGAGTCAGGGTAGCCTGAACATTCAACAAACCAAACCTAAGTTTCTAATGTGTCCTGATTGGGTTTTAGGTCAGAGATTAATAGTGGACACTCAATAGTACATTGACTCAGTGAACACAACCACCTTCCCCCAGTTAGTTTGGAAGGGTGATGCCAGGAAACACCAATGCCAGGCTATCCTGGATCCCCGTGGGTCCAGTCCACGAACTCTCCCCACCTTCCCACCCACAAAAGAGATGACAGACTTGTACAGAACCTCACCCACCCCTGATTTTGCCGAACCCAAGATGAGACCTGGAGACTTGCACCGAGTGGACCATCAGTAACTTAACCCCCAAGAGACCGCTCTTCTCCCGCAGAGTTCATTAGGATCTTAAGTCAGTCTATGACCTCTCCAGTTCTCTTCTTGCCTATCTGCTGTTCAAACCTCAGCAAGACCAACAAATTAGGAACATACCCTCCAAGGGACACCGAAGACTTCACCGTGGACCTCATTAAGGCCTGTTGGTAATACATGATCTGGAAGAGACACGGTCGTTAGAAGATGTCCAACTGCCCCACTCTAGGGTGTCACTAACACTGATATTCACAGATGACCTCCAGAACTAGACACCATATACCCACCACGGCATCCCATTCCATCCCCTCAAGCCAGACACCTCAGTACCAACAGGGTTCAGGCCCACAGTAGATGGGTGATCCCAAACTTCAAATTAGGGGCCTTCTTCACCCATCATGTGTTGCTCTTGGAAAAGGCATCAACTGGGGGTGGGGTGGAGGGAGAGAATTCCAAGAAGTATTAAACCAAGCTATGAGGACAGATGGTTAACCAAGCAGATCTAACCTCAATGGCCAATGATTACCAGGCCTCTGTCTTGGGTGCTAGATACAAAATATGTCAAACTAGGCAATGTGCCACCCTGGGCAAATTCTGAACAGCCCTGTAATTGTAGGACCAGGGCCAGGGTGGGGATGCAGACCCTACAGCATTTGATAGGTGCCTCCTGAGAGTGTCTTAGAACCCAAGTCCAGCATCAGCCCCATTCAGATCTCACAGAAGATGCTTTGCCATTCTTGTGCTGTCCATTCATTTGTAAACAGTCCTCTGAACTTTACAGGTGGCTTTCCTTTCATTGCCGAGTGCAGAGCCTCAAGTCCAAGTACATGTAACGTGTTGGAGGATTTAAAATCAAATGTCCCTGAAACTGGGAGGTGAATTACCTCTTTTTTGACAGCAGTGATTGTTTGTTTCTGTAAAACAAAGAAGCCAGAGCCATTAAACAGATGCCATGAAATCATCACAGTTCGAAGGCCCATTTGGAAAATAAAAATGCACTCCCCATGAGAAAACTGCCCATCTCCTCTTACTTAAAAGATAGAATTTCCCCCTCACCACCACCTCCACCCTATGCTAGGCAACTATTAGAGAATTTGATCAACTAAGAGATTTGGTGAAGGGAGGGGTAGGATTTACCACTGTGACTTGACCCTGCTCTCCTAAAAGCCAAGATGCAGGAAAGACTAAGTTTGGGATTGGTCCCCACCTACTGTCGTGCCTACCAAACCAACTGAAATGGAATGAGAGATAAAGGGGAACCAGCTTGAGTGTTTGTTGCTTCTCTCACAGGAGAGAGAGAGCTGAATGAATGGTGAGACTCATTCCTGATTCATTCATATCAGCTTCACCAATACCACAAGTGGGTGACAGGGATCACACAGGGGCCCAGCCGGTGAGGCTCAGTGGTTGAGCTTTAACCTGTGAACTAGAACAGGGTTCAATTCCTGGTCAGGGCACATACCTGCGTTGCGGGCTCGATCCCTAATGTGGGGCATGCCGGAGGCAGCCAATCAATAATTCTCTCTCATCATGGATGTTTCTATCTTTCTCTCCCTCTCCCTTTCTCTCTGAAATCAACACACACACACACACACACTAGAAGCCTGACGCACGAAGATTCGTGCAAGAATGGGCCTTCCTTCCCCTGGCTGCCGGCACCACCTTTGCTCCGGCCCAGAGCTGCCTTTCCGCCTTCCCATGCCGCCCAGAGGCCCAGAGCAGCTGAGGCAGTGCAGCACGCCTGCACTTGGCGCCTGTGTATGCAAATTAATCTTCCGTCTTTGTTGGGTTAATTTTCATACTCACTCCTGATTGGCTGGTGGGTGTCGTGAAGGTACGATCAATTTGCATCTTTCTCTTTTATTAGTGTAGATCTATTTCTTTTTATTATTTTTTTTGTAAAAAGGCCAAGGAGGATATTGTTTTCCTCAGGCAGTTAATAATAACTTATGGGCCAGGAGGTTCTGACCTAGAATGTCATGTCTCTCCTTTCTAATCCTTGCCAGTTTTTATGTTGCTTCATCAGATTGCTTTTATATACTTGCTTTTCACAGGAAATCCTTTTCCCAGGTGGGGAAGTGGGGAGAGGTATCTCAGGAAGGTAAAGCTCAGGTAGGTCTCTTGTTGGGGACCCCCACACACCCTGACTTCCTCTTCATAGCCTTTATCACAATGATATATTTCTTTGTGTGACTCTCTAATATACATATCATCCACTAGGCACCACTAGAAGCCGGACAACCTTGTCTGTCTTCCCTAGCATAATATCTGGTGTGGAATAGATGCTCAATAAATATTAAATATATGATGACTGCCATGTGCTGAAGCCTGAAAAAAAAAAAGAAGATGTATTCTAAGCTTAATAGAACATTTCTCCACTTAAAAAGTTGATCCAAATATTTTGGCAACCATACTGGTTATTCGTTCCCATTCTGTCTCCACATTGGGCGCTGTTTTAGAAGACACACACTTCTGGTAGGAAAGGACCCTGGGGCCACAGCAGATTTGCATGCAAACCTAATGTAATCAGATTCTTCTGTTCTGGTCTGCTGAAATGGATTAAAAATAGTACGGACTGGCCTCTGCTCAAAGGGGAAGCTGGGCTGTTGCATAACAACCACCACTTAGCAATTAGTGCAAAGCCATGTGCACCTCGTGGCGCCCTGACACCTGTGTAAGGGGGAGAGGTTTTAGCATTCCCACATTCAGCTCTGAGACTGGAATAGGATATGGACAACCAACCTTTCAGCAACTCCTGGTCAGTAAGTGGTAGAGCCAAGATTCGAACCCAGCTCTGCCTTTGCGAAGCTGAGGAGGGACCCACGAGAAACAGAAAATAGCCTGCTCTTGACCCCGGTTTCCTCCTTGCCCTGACGCTGAGGACGATGCCAAATAGAATGACTCTGTCCAGCCATTTCAAGTAAAATTCAAACAAAAGAGAGAGCTGGAGCCCCAGCGCCGAGATGGAACACAAACACAGGAAACGCTCTTTAATTCACACTCGTGGAGGTAAAACCAACTCCCGGCGCTGAGATAGATAAGATCTGCGGACCCAGTGCACAGCATGGCGACTGTACTTAGCGATGCTGCAGTACAGGCCTGGAAGTTGTTGAGCGAGTAGCTCTTAAATGTTATCAACACACACACACACACACACACACACACACACACACACACACAATCGTAATTATGCGAGGGGATAGAGGTAGGTGTTCACTAACCTGATTGTGGTCATGTTTTGCCACATGTCTCTAATCATCACTTAAGCTTAGATGTGTTACATGTCAATATCTCAGTAGAGCTGGGAGCAAGGGAGATAGTATTGATGGTAAAGGTCAAAATCGTACGAGGCCTGTGCTCGGCAGCCAGCATCCTAAACACCCTCCTTCAAAGTGCCTGCGACCCAAGATCAAACTTCCTGTCGGCCACCATTCTGCGGCCACAGGGCTCCTGCGTGGACGAGCACAGACAAGTCTGCCTGATGTTCTCCAGGCTCCACAGTGGGCTGTCCTTGCGGGCATTTCTGCTCTGCCTAGCGTGGTCTGACTTTGGCCTCAAATGCTTGTTTCTGGGGCCATTCTCTCCGTCTTCAGGGTTCAAAATGTTTCATAGGCTAATGCACTTCATTGGCTTTTATTGCCTTCTTAGGGCCCTGCCTCGGTGGTGTGGTTCGCTGTTGGGTTTTGGATTCCCGGGATGACCAATTACCTTCTGGGAATCAGACTGCAGCAAGCTCTCTGATCATAAGACACAGCTGCATCTGGGGTTTCCCCACCTCCACCTGGGAGTGGCCACGTGGGTTTTAGCATTTATTTCTAGCTTTAAAGACAGCTGTCCATAGGATGGCTTCCTCTAGATCAGTGGTTCTCAGCCTTTCTAATGCCGCGACCCTTTAATACAGTTCCTCATGTTGCGGTGACCCCCAACCATAAAATTATTTTCGTTGCTACTTCATAACTGTAATTTTGCTAGTTATGAATCGTAATGTAAATATCTGTGTTTTCCGATGGTCTTAGGCAACCCTGCTAGCGATTCTCAACCTGTGGGTCACAACAGGTTTGCCTAAGACCATCGGAAAACACAGATATTTACATTATGGTTCATAACAGTAGCAAAATTACAGTTATGAAGTAGCAACGAAAATAATTTTATGGTTGGGGGTCACTGCAACATGAGGAACTGTATTAAAGGGTCGCGGCATTAGAAAGGCTGAGGACCATTGCTCTAGACTGACACAGGGCATCTCTGTCCTTCTAGGGGTATGTGGGGGTGGGGGTGTATGGGGCAGTGCGGGTGAGCGTTCTGGACGTCTCTAAAAGACCAAGAGAAAATCTGATGGGAAGGCAGGTGGAAGAAAGACAGTGGATGTGGGGATCAAACCAAGGTCAAAATCCTGGTTCTGTGGTTTATTGGCTACATGACTATGGGTGAGATTTTTAGCATTTCAAAGCCTCTGATTTCTCATTGGTAAAAGGAGATGGAAAAGGAGGGATTAAGAGAGACAATAGACAGGTGACAGTGGCCCGTGGCTTAGGGCTCACAGACTGCTGCTGAGAACACGCGTGGCATGGCTTTGGCCCTCCTTACAAGATAAAACACAGGATGCCCGTGCAGTATTTGGTGCACACCACAAAAGTCACTGGTCGTTTACCTGGAATTCAAATGTAACTGGCCATCCTACATTTTTACTTGCCAAACCTCATAAACCTATCAAAATTATTACTTAGCCAAAGGCCATCAAAAACATTAATTTTAAATAAAGTGAAGTTATTAAAAAATACACATACTGGTAAGCAATTCGAAGTAAACCACCTCCTGATAAAATAACATTTTTTGACCCTGGAATTCACGCACAGATACCCCACCTTTCCCGAATTGGCCCTCCTGGACTGGGATCTTTTCTCTCTTCCTCATCCGGGTAACACACTTTGCACAGTGAGATGCTCTGTCTAAGGAATCTCCAAATGCCCTGCATTCTTGGGATTCTAGCTTATTATTTTTCGCTTGCAGATTTGCCCAAATAGGGACAGAGCCAGAGCTTATTTACACAGCTCCGCAGCCCACTCCTTGGCCTTGAGCGCCGGATGCGGGCTGCAGACAATAATCCCAGGGCAGCAGGGGTCAGGGCCCTGACCTGTGAGGCCCTCGGGCCACTGTGCCCAGAAGTGCAGGAGCCCAGGACAGGGACAAGCCAGGACCCTGGGATCAGGCAGCCAGGCAGGGATCTGCAAAAACAAGAGGTGAGGGGTGGGCAAGCACAGAGCAAAACAAGACGGGGAGAGGCCTGAGGAATCAGGGTAGGCAAGCTTTGAGAGCAAGTCGGGAACCAGGAAATTCAGAACTGACGCGGTGAATGCAAAAGCAGAAGAGCGGAGACGGGAGGCAGGCAGCTAGCTATGCTAGGAGACACTCCACACTCCCACCACCCCCTCCTCTCAGGGCAGGTAAACCCCAAAAAAACAGGGAACACTGAGTCAAACTGGGGAAATGGTGCTGACAGATAAAACCCAGCAGCAGCCTCTATTTCCCTAACAGCTGATCAGGCACCCACTGGGGCTGGCTGGCTAAGGGACAGGCAGGAGGGCCCCGCCTACGTGAGAATTCTTAATTCTTCTTAATTCTCCATAACAGCCAGAGTGCAGACAGGAGAAAGGGAGCTGGTGGGGGAGGGGGGGGGGGAGAGAGAGAGAGAGAAGACAATGGTAAACAAAAGTGAAAGCAGCCCCGTGGCAAACATCAGCAGGCAGACAAGCCCTTTGCCCCACACACTCTGACCCAGGTGACGCAATTGCCAGCATCTGGCAAGAAATGGGCTTTGAAAGTGGAGGGCACCCTCTCCTCCGAGCCTGACCAGGGCGGGCGCTGTGCTTCCCACCTCTGCTCTCCCCACCTCCACCACAGAGGTTTCCAGAGCTGCCAGCTACCCATAAAAAATGAAAATACAAAAAGCACATCTTCCAGCCAGGTTCAGTATTTGCCTTGATGATTCTGTTTCCGTGGCAACTAAGCGACAAGGCCTCAGCAATTATCTGTCATCTGATGAGGGGAACATGGAAAAGGCAGCTGAAGGCTGACAGTGTATCAAAGGAAGGGTCACTTTGAGTTGTGGACAAGGGGCTTAGCAATGCCACCCAACCCCGTGATGCCCTCTGGGGACACCGAATCCCTCTCCAGACGGACTCCATCCCTGTGCATCTGTCTAACGCACTGGTTGGAAGTCCCCAGGGCCATTTTGAGTTCTGGGTCCCAGAGGGCAAAAGTATACATGTCACAGCTGCCTCGCGGCCTCCTTGTTCCTGCTGCTTTTTCTTTCCCCACTGACTTCCTTCTCCCTCCTGGCTCCCACTCAGGCCTTAAGGCAATGCCAATACTTAGAGATGACACACTGGGCTAAAGAGGTCACTAACCCCTTGCTGCCCAAATACAACGTTAGACAGAAACCAATGAAACCATCTCAAACTAGTTGCAGTGGGGTTTAGGCTGGTTTACTGGGATCAGTGGTTCTCATCCACGATAATTTTGTCCCCCAGGGTGCATGGGACAATGTCTGGAAACATCTGTGATTGTCAGGACTAGGAGGAAAGGCACAATCTTAATGGCATCCAGTGGGTAGAGGCCAGGATATGCTAAACATCCTACATTGCACAGGACAGCTCAGAACAGTCATGCTTGGTTTGAGACACCCTGCCCAGAATGCTCGCTGTTTCAACAGCTAATGGATTGCATTTCTTTACATAAGAAACCATCGTAGGAAATTGGCCATCCATCATAAATGGTAGCTGTATTGGGGAAAAGAGTCCCTTTAAAACAAAAGCTTAGGAGAACCTTTGCAAAGATCCCACCCTATTGAGATGCAAAAAAAAAAAAAAAGTGTGACATGCTAGGTCCTGTGGAGGATGGAGGTTTAAACCCCAAGTTGACTAGTTGACTCAAGGGTGTTAAGCCTGAGGCCTATACAGCTTCAGGGAGTCCGGGAACTGGCTGAAATGGTATGCAAAATGTCTGTCTAGGAGTCTTTAGGCAGAATGCTTTCGTAACTTTCATCAGATTTTCAAAGGAATAAGTGATTCAGAAAAATCTGAAAGCTAACCATCTGGATCCCATTGGCTCCGACCTGCACTCTAGATCTCTTGTCTTTCTTTATGCAGGGCCCTTGCCATGGCCTCCCTGCCCCCAACACTGATGCCACAGAGCCCACAGTCCTCCTCTCTTAGGCACTCTCAAAGGGGAGATATCATTGCCCCAACAGACTCAGCTAGATAATAGACAGATGGGCATCTTCCCAGACTAAGACCCTGACCTAGGCCCTGTCCACCCAAAGTATGCAGCGGAGACCCACCTGGTTTACCTGAACTTCATTCGGATTGGTCACTCGGTCCAGGCCATAGTCCAGCACGTTGTTCATTCCTGGCTGAATGGAATAAAAATAACATAAGGACCACTGCTGGGAGAGTCTCCAGTTTCTAATTAACTTTGGGTCTTGGCCACGCTGCCAATTGTGAGAGTGAGCTGAGAAGGGCTCGTGGCCCTGGTTTACCCAGAGAAGGGGAGCTACGAGGTTGTAAGACCCTCTGGTGAGCTTCCTGAGCTGTTCCGCCACCACAGCATCCCCAGAACCTAACGCAGTGGGATGGGGAGATACATGCATGCACTGATGGACGGGTGGGTGGGTGAGTAAGTGGGTGATGGGTAGATGAATGGATGGATGGGTGGGTGGATGAGTGGATGGGTAGATAGGTGGGTAGGTGCATGGATGAATGGAGGGAGGGATGGGTCAGTAGGTGGGTAATGGGTAGATAGATGTGTGGATGGATGCTCTGGTGAGTGGGTGGGTAGATGGGTGGTTGAATGGATGGATGAATAAATGGGTAGGTAGACGGGGTGATGGATGGATGGGTGGGTGGATGGATGGATAGATGAATTGATGTACAAATAACACTCAACTTCAGTAAGAGTTCACTGGGATTAACACATGGGACTCCCGACTCCTCCCCGGGTGCTCCGTCCCTACCCCACAGTGCATTGCTTTAGGGAGTCCAGGCTTCAGCCAGGCACCTCTGGGGTCTAATCCTAGTCCTGCCACTTCCTAGCTCCGAGGAAGGTCTTAGGAAGTATTTCTCCCTGCACATGCTTCCTTTCTGAGAAACGGAGATGCTCCTCCTGCCTGAGGATTTAACAGGATGGAGTGTGATGCTCTCTCAGCAGAGGGCCGCTATTACTGATCAGGGATTATGTTCATCCCAAGACTCTGTGTGTAAATAGAGGCCTGGCCCAAGCTGGGTCTCAATCTTGGTCAGTTCCCTTCTCCATCAGGCCACCCGCTCTCCAGCCAGTCTTGCCTGGTCTCTCCCAATTCTCTGAGGTCAGCAGTTCGGGTCTTGCACTTTCCTCTGTGCTGGTTGGGTGCCAGGCACCCATCAAGTTCTCCTGTGATTAACTAGGCTGACTTCACTGGGGCAGAGACAGGAAGCATCTGGGCTTTCTCCCCATCAGATTCAGCCTCATCAACAGGATCAGTCACATTTTTTAGCTCAGAAGTATGGTTGCCAAATAAACTTTAGGATTCCTGGTTCAGTTTGAATTTCAGACAAATAACAAATAGTTTGATTATACCATTTTGCCTAAAAATATATTCCATATGTGTTTAGTAGAAGCATACAATAAGTATCAAAATATTGGGACATACATCATTTGCTGTTTTTCTGAAATTCAAGTTTAATTGGGCATAATGGATTTTCTTTGCTAAATCTGGCAACTTAGCTCAGCAGGCTACCATGCGGGCAAATGTTGGGCATACCTCCTAGGCAGGGAAGAGAAAGAAAGAAGTAGGAAGTGGATGGGAGGAGGACAAGGAAAGGGGATGGCCGTCCTCGCCTGAGTTCTTGTTACATGTGGACCTCAGTCAACAAATTTAGCAGCTACTTCCTGTGGCTGGCATTGTGCTCAGCCCTGGGGAGCCTGTGGTACATGTGACAGGGACCCCTGCCTCCAACATCCCCAGCAGGTCTCAGGAGGAGGCAGCCACTCAGCAATTAATCACACAAACGATGAACTACAGTTATAACAAGTGCTATGAAGGGACAGTACAGAAGTCCAAGCCAGCCTTCAATGGGATCTAACCCAGTATAGGGGTGCAGGGGGCCATCAGAATCAGTGCCTTTGCCTACAGTGGGTTCCAGGAATTGCCCCCTCCATCTGGTATAAGAAACCCCCAGCTTAATTGAAGACTTCACACACACACACACACACACACACACACACACACACACACACACTCAGACACTCAAAACACACATATTCTCACACCACTTTCACATCTCACACAAATACATCCACTATCACATGCAGTTGCATTTATATGCTCACACACACTCTCTCACACAGAGACCCACTCTGAGCGCACACACACTCACACTTCCACTGTGCCAGTGCAGTCATCGTGAGTCTTGAATTAGTTCTCCAACTCTTTCCCTTGAACTTGACTCATGCTGTTATATAAACGTGGCCGCCCGAGTGCTCAGTGGTGCACCTGCGTAACCATCATTGGCACAGGGCTGCGCAGACCAGACAGCCTTGGACTGAGCTGGAGCCACCGTGGGGCTCTATTATTCTGCCAGCCTGTCCAGTGCCAGCCCTCCCAGCTCTCTTCAGCTCTACAGAAGGACTGCCCCGCTGCCCGGGCACCTGCCTCCTTTCGGCCTTTGCATAAGTCTCAGCTGTGCCTATAGAGCTGTGGTCCCATCCCAGCACCCTGCCTTCAAACCTCCCCAGGGGGGCTGCCTTTCTGCTTCTGCCGGTTGAGGAAACCCCTAGGCTCCATTCATTCATTCATTCATTCATTCATTCATCAGGTAGCAAAAGTCTTTGTTCCCACGATAGTCACCAGAGCCACAGCTGATGTGGTGTCTGACACGCAAGGAGATGCTTGAATGGAGATAACCCAGAGCTGCCTGTCAGTGCCCAGGAAACAAGGGCAATGGATCCCTGTGGTGACTGCCAGCTGACACTCCAACCAAGCCCCTGCTGTTCCTTCTCTTGCTCTCCTCACTTTCTCTCATCATCACTCTCTTCCCTAACGTATCAGTTCGGACCCTTTGGTGCATGGGACAGAAAACAAATATATATATATATAAAAGCCCAGTGACCAATACAGCGAAACAACCAGAACAACCGGTCACTATGATGCACACTGACCACCAGGAGGCAGATGCTCAACACAGGAGCTGCCCCCTGGTGGTCAGTGTGCTCCCACAGCAGGAGCACTGCTCAGCCAGAAGCCGGGCTCACAGCTGGTAAGCCAAGCAGTAAGGAGCGAGCAGGCAGACAGTTAGGAGTGAGGGGTCCCAGATTGCTAGAGGGCGCAGGCCAGGCTGAGTGACACCCCCCCCCATGCATGAATTTTGTGCATCGGGCCTCTAGTCTATACACAAAAGCCTAAGCAATCATGCAACCATGTGACTGGTTTCTATGATGCACACTGACCACCAGGGGGCAGACGCTCAATGCACAGGCATGGAAACATGGAACACACTGATGAATCTCAGGGGCAAGGAGGAAGGTAGGAGAGGGGAGGGTGAGAAGAGATTAACCAAAGATCTTATATACATTCTAAAGGCCCAGTGCACAGATTCGTGCACCGGTGCAGTCCCTCAGCTTGGCCTGTGGGGATTGGGCCGAAACCAGCAGTCCGACATCCCCCGAGGGGTCCCAGATTGCAAGAGGGTGCAGGCCAGGCTGAGGGACCCCACTGGTGCATGAATCCGTGCACCAAGCCTCTAGTAATAAATAAAATTCCAAATAGTTTCATAAACAAAATAAAACCAGGGAAAGAGGCTGACGCAGGGAGACGAGTTTGGGTGGACGGGCTGGAGAAACCTGCTCGAAGCAGATCTTGGCTTGAACATTACTTCCACAAAGAGGTGTTCCCGGATCCCCAATCTGACGAAGGACCCTGCCTCCCCCAGCTAGCTGCCCTGGCATTCTGCACAGTTCAGGTTCACCCAGGCAAGCTCCTGAACCTCCCTGACCCTTGATCTCCCCATCTGGATAATGGGGATGATGCTACTCCCTACTTCATAGGATCATCCCCGGGTAAATGGGACCATCTGTGCCAAAAGCTTGACACAGGCACGCAGTAGGCACTTGACGACTTCTAGTTTGAGTTATTTTATGCCCAGGACCTTCACGGCTTAGCTGGCACAGAGTCGGGGCCTCGTGAAGATTTCATGGATTAGTGGACCGACCAGTGAACAGGGGAATGAACTGATTCCGTAACTGCAGGCCGTGTCCCGCCCACAACAATGGGTCCCCGTCAGTTCACATGCAGGCTGTTCCACACGCCACCGAGCCAAGTGCTTTGTCTGCCTGCCTGGCCTTATTCCCAGTGAACTGAGAGACCGTTTGGGTCTCTGGGAGACAGTCTGACAGTGCTGAGCTCCTGGGCTTCCTGGTTTTGCTCAACTTGAAGGCTGAGACAGACTTCAAACTGGACTCTCTCCAAGCAGAACATGGCCCTAACCCCAGCGCTCTTGAGCCCCAAGAGGCTGTGAGTGTCTTAAGAAAGTGGAGGGAGCAGGACCCACAGGCCCTCTGGCCTCATCTTTGACGATCCGGTTTCGACTTCAGGGAGCAGTAAGAGAGAGACTGGATGTGAAGAGTTTTGTGTCCAAGGAATTTTTTACAACTGCTCTGCGTGCGTCAAAGCCTCGTTCTGAACTTGGCTCCCCGGTGATATCACAGAGGGACCAGGCTCCTGTGAGCCCTGGGCGGCCTGGTTGTTAGAGCAGCAGTGACTGATGCCATGCCCTCATCACCAAGGAGATTGCAAAAAGGTCTTGCATGCACTAAGACATCACGTGACATGGTCCTGGGAGACCACAGTATAGGGACTAAGAGTATGTTGTGGGCGGGACACGGCCTGCAGTTACTAAGAGAGAAATGCCGTGCAGTCTGTGGGTTCTGATACTCCAGTATGCACTAGCTGTGTGCCTCTGGCCGCTAAGCAACATCCCTGAGCCTCAGCTTCCTTATTGGTAGCATGGGATAATAATATTGCCTCCCACAGCGGACTGCGAAAAAGAAATACTAGAAAGGCAGTAAATTGATGCATAGGGCTGTGTCCAGCACACTGAAAATCCTTGATTCGGGTCAGGATGGTGGTGATGATGATGATGATGATGATCATAGCGACCATGTCAATCGTGGTGATGGTGGTGATGGAGGTGGAGACAGTGGGGGCAATGTGGGAGGTGGTGGAGGTGTGCACGCTGATGGTAAAAGCAGTCTCATCACAGAGACACGCTGTCAAATTTAGGTACCTCTGAATCATCCAGGGAAGAGCCACTCAGCCATTTGCCTGGTGTGGGGGCTGAGTGCTCACCCCGAGAGAACTGGGGAGAATGTGGATACTCTGTTTTCCATTTTGTTCCCCATAGGCCTCCGGGGTTCAGGGACAGAGCAGAGGAGAGGGACCCGTGGCAGATCATGTGCAGGGCCAGTCTGTGTCACTTTGCAAGGGATGCAGTCACATGGGCATCCCCCACCATGGAGTCCCACGTGTAAAATGGAAGCCATCCCCAACCTAGAGGGACCAGGATCCTCTCGGTCACGGGTGCCACCGGGCACCAGGGCATCTTGCCAAATGAGTGGCTTAGCTGCCATTGGCCCTTATCCTCCCCAAGGCTCCCCCTTTAGGAACAGATGTCTGAATGCAGGCTGAACAACGCCTGGTTCCCTTCTCAGACAGAGAGCTCACTCCTGCACTCCAGTGCCCTGGGCCCGGTCATTCATCGTCACCCAGCCCCCGGCACCTGTGTTGGGCGATGGTCAACTGGTTTACCCAGAGAAGGGGCGCTGAAACCAAACAAAACCAAGCAAGCTTCTTGGAGAGCAACCCCAGGACCTTAACCTCAGCAGCAAGTCATCCGAACCAATGCCCCCAAGATGGGACCCCTGCGGGATGTTTGAGTGTAGAAAGAAAACAAGCCAAACATCAGCCAGGCCTAATGCTCAGTAATCCGGGAGTTTTGGCACCTGGACTGACCCGGTTTGCTTCCCGGTTCTGAGAATTTGGTTGCCTGGCGAGCAAGAGAACTAAAAGAGGAAGAGGAAGAACGTTTGTGTGAACTCTTCACTTTTCAGAACACGCCTTCCCCATCTCCCACCTCCCACGATCCACAGGCAGCACGTGGGTCTGACACAGGCGTGAACGGAGGCAGCAGAGCTAACCCCAAGGGTGACGGCGACAGCCCGCCTCTTCGTGCTGGCGGATGAGGCCACCATTTCCCAGGGATGAGCCGTGACAAGTCACATCACGTATGTACAGCTTGTCTCTCGGGGCCCTTCAAAGCCCCACCGCCAGAGATGCAATGTGCTCTAAGCAAGGCGGCTTCGCACACACTCTTCCTCTTGCCTCCTCCCATCCCAGCTGTGGGGGGGACAGGGCGGGGCGGGGGGGAGGCTGGGTCCAGGAGAGTTAAGGAGGGGAGCCATGGCGTTGGCTCTGCAGAGTGTCAGTTCTCCACAGCATTTTATTTTCATGCTTTGGAGCCTATGTCCTAGTTTCTTCTTGTTAAGACTTCTCTTCCAAGGTATCCTGGCCAAAAAAGAAGGCCTCGTCCCCTTAAAAGACAAACTCATTCTAGTTTAATGAGGTTTAATGGCTTAAGGAATTCCACGTCGTTCAACCACCACCAGATGGGCCGTGAGCAGAGCCCATGCAGGCGTGCGTTTCCTCCTCCAGCCACGAGGCACTGGACGCTAACTGGACACTGGGCAGCCCCTGCCATGCATGCCTCAGTGTTCCAGCTCCAGAGGGTCCTGAGCTGGCAACAGGGGTGGTGAGTGCAGGGTTGGGGTGGCAGGCAACAGGGGTGGTGAGTGCAGGGTGCGGGTGGCAGGCATCAGGGGCGGTGAGTGCAGGGTGGGGGTGGCAGGCATCAGGGGTGGTGAGTGCAGGGTGCAGGTGGCAGGCATCAGGGGCGGTGAGTGCAGGGTGGGGGTGGCAGGCATCAGGGGTGGTGAGTGCAGGGTGGGGGTGGCAGGCATCAGGGGCGGTGAGTGCAGGGTGGGGGTGGGAGGCATCAGGGGCGGTGAGTGCAGGGTGCGGGTGGCAGGCAACAGGGGCAGTGAGTGCAGGGTGGGGGTGGCAGGCAGGGTAGAGACGGTGAAACCAAGGGAGCAATACTCACAGGGCTTCGGTGGACCCGCCAGTACGCCTTCTCCTGGCAGTCCAGGGCATACCTGTCTGCTTTATTCCTTTCCTTCCCGGTCCTGAAAAGCCAAAAGCCACGTTTTCCTAGTGTGTGTTTTTCAGGTTATTAATAGTTAAGGTTTTCTTTCGATTACCGTTTGCGCACGTTATGGTTTTGTATTCGTTTCAGGTGCACAGCATGGTGGTGGGACAGCCATAGACTTTACAAATGTTCCCCCTGCTATTTCCAGTGCCCACCTGGCCCCATACATAGTTATTGCAATATTATTGGCTATATTCTCTGTGCTGTACTTTACATCCCCGTGGCTGTTCTGTGACCACCAATCTGTACTTCTGAATCCCTTCACCTTTTTCCACCCAGTCCCCCTCCCTTCTCCCCTCTGGCAGCCATCAGTCTGTTCTCTGTATCTCCCAGTCGGTTTCTCTTTTGTTTGTTCTTTAGATGCTAACTCAGCCTCTAGTTAGCATCCTACCCTCTATGCCCATCCATGCTGTCGCAAAGGGTAAGAGTTCCTTCTTTCGGAAGCCATGTTGAAGGCCAGGAAGACTCTGTATCTTTTGCTCAGTGATGGACCCCATTCCTGATGAGCCACAGCACTCGCCCAATCTGCCCAGCTAATCTGTGTGTGCCGTAATGATAATGAAAACAGCAAATGCTCACCGACACTGGGTGCTCGGTGCCCTGCTCAATGCTTTCACCTGTCTAATCACTTAATCCTCCCAGTGACCTTTTCATGGGAGGTTGAATGTCCCATCGGGGGTCCCACCATCAGCAAGTGAGAGGGGTGGGACTTAACTGAGATTCTGGTCCCAGACAGAGTCCAGCTCTGCCTGAGATCATGGTGCTGGGGTGCAATCACCCCCAGGGGCAGACTTAGAGTCCAATCTACTCCACCACCTTCACCTCTGGGCCTATGTGGGTGGCGCCCGGGGCCGCCATCTGACCGCCTGCCTTCTTCATTTCCCTGCTGTGGTAAAAGACATACGTGACATCTGGACTCGCAGGCAGCCAGCAATGCTAGAGCCTGTGATGGGGAAATCGCTGGCCTCGGGGCATCTTCGTTCCTCCCTGCCTGTCAGTTCCACTCTGTCACTTCAAAGACTGTGTGCCAAGCCAGGGTTTTTCCGAGCCCAACTTCTTATTCCAACAGGCCTTTTATTTCCCTCTTATCTCTCGGTGCCCCCCTCTCCCATTATGGAGAGGAAATGAATGATACTGCGCTTTGCTCCTATAGGAGCCAGGCAACGTCCATTATCGTGCCGGGGGCCCCATTCAGCACCATTTCCATGGCGACCTGCGCTCACACTCGCTGACGCTTGTTTTCCCAGACAACCTGGGATGACGCACATGCCTTCGACCAGACAGAGTCGGCAGATCTATTTGCCAGCTAATGTCTTGTGAATAGCATAACAACATCCAGACACCCAGACGGGTGGGGAGGGCCGTTCCAGTGGGGTGTTGGGCCAACCTCCTGGGGAAGTTAAATATAAACACCGTTGCTCCCACTTTGCCTTGCCAACCTAACTCGATTTTCTACCAGGTTAACTCCCCGCCCCCGTCCTCCGGAGCCTGGGGCACTGTGAAGTGTCCAGCCTGCTGGTCAGCCTTGTAAATAGAGTGGCTCGCTAATTTACTCCCATGTCCTTTCCGGCTTCGCTCTGCTGCTCTTCTCTGATAGGTGTTATTGGAAGAGAGATGGAACACATGGAACCCAAGGGAGCCAGTAAACGGGGAATTATTTTAGTTTGTCCTATTATGAACTTTTTTCATATTATGATTTTTCAGCAACAGTATCACATTCATTTATTCATTCATGTGTGTATTGATCTCCACTATGTTCCAAGCACTGCGAGTACAATGGTGAACCAAACAGACTGCTATGGCCCTAGCTGGTTTGGCTCAGTGGATAGAGCATCCGCCTGCAGACCGCAGGGTCCCGGGTTCGATTCTGGTCAAGGGCACGTGCCTCTGTTGCAAGTTCCTCCCTGGCTCAGGCCCTGGTTGGGGTGTGTGCAGGAGGCAACCAATCGATATGTTTCTCTCACATCGATATTTCTCTCTCTTCCATGCTCTCAAAAATCAATGGAAAAATATCCTCAGGTGAGGATTTAAAAAAAGAAAAAAGACTGCTATGGACCGAATGTCTGTGTCCCACCCCAGCTCATGCTGGGCACTTATACCATCTGGGCACTTACACTATCCACTCTCCTGGGCTTCCAGCTCGCCAACTAGAGATTTTGGGACTTAACCCTCCATAACTGTAATTCCTGATCATAAATCTATGTGTATTTATACGCGATTGGCTCTCTTTTCTTAGAGAACCCTGACTAATCCACCACTACTCTGGTTCCAGTCTGCTTCATGAGAATCCAGCCCCGCTATGCACTAGCCAACCTAGAGCTGCCAGGATCTGGACCCAGCAAGGTGGGTGAAGGTGGGCCACCTGGGCTTAATCCACTTTGCTGGCCACTGGCATCAGTCCCCAGATATCCCTGACTCCCACACCTGCACACAGTAATATTGTACACCCCCAATGGCCTGACTGGGTAGCTCAGTTGGTTACAGCATCTTCCCAGTACGCCAAGGTTGGGGTCCAATCCCTGGTCAGGGCACATACAAGAATCAACCGATGAATGCATATATAGGTGGAATAACAAGTCAATTTTTCTCTCTCTTTCTTTCTCTCTCAAAGAAAAGAAAATATTGTACATCCCCACCCATCCTCCCTTGAAATTGGGCATAACCATGGGACCTGCTTTGGCTAATGAATCATGAGCAGAAGTGACATGCAGCACCTGTGATCCTCACAGCCTCTCTCCCCCACTGCTCTGGAAACAGACAAAGCCAAAACAGTGCTGCTCCTTTAGCATAGGTCCTGGAGTGGGCACAAAGCATGTAGGGCCCCAGGTGACCCACAGTGGCCCTGGAACACTAGCAAGAAGTAAGCCCTGTGGTTTCATGCCCCTGAGATCCTGAGATGTGGGGTCTGTTTGTTACAATAGCCTAACCTCATCCTGACTGATACACCCTCCCCAGCATTTACAACTGGCTCTTGCGGACAAGACAGGGCTCTTCAGCCCAGCCAGTGTTGCTCAGTGGTTGAGTGTCAACCTATGAACTAGGAGGTCATGGTTCGATTCCCGGTCAGGACACATGCCCAGGTTGCAGGCTCGGTCTCCAGGGGACGGGGGTTGGGGGGGAGTGCAGGAGGCAGCCGAACAGTGATTCTCTCTCATCATGGATGTTTCTATCTCTCTCTCCCTCTTCCTTTCTCTCTGAAGTCAATAAAAATATATTTTTAAAAAATTAAAATTAAAGAGACAGAGCCCTCCAGAAGGATGTTAGCTCCAGTTCTGATGTGAACAGCAGGCAAATGAGAGCAGCAGTGGGTGGTGCTAACATGCAAATCTGATTACATACCTCCCCTGCTTAAAATATTTCCCCATGGCCCTTATCTCCATCCTCACTTCTGCCAGTTCCAAGCTTCGCACTCTCCACTTCTGCTATGAGAAACTGCATCAAGTGGGCATCCCCTGCCTCCAGACTCTGGTCCTGTCTGCCTAGAACACAATGTCTCCCACCTCGCCACTCCATGCACCATCACCATCCTTCACCTGGATGCCTCCTATGCAGCCTCCAAGTTCAATGTCGTTTCTCCAGCTCCTCTGCAAACTCCTACCTGTGGCTCTCATCCCACAGCAGCATCACAATCATCAGCCTGACCCACTAGACTGTGTCTCTATATTCCCTACGCCTAGCCCAATGCTTGACACATAAATGCCCAATAAAGGGTTATTTTACCAAAAGGACGCAAGGAAGGGAGGGAGGGAGGACAAGCAGAGGACGACCAGGACCTTTCACTCACCTGTACTGCTCTTTGGCCTGCATAATGACAAAGTCCCACTTGTAGTTGATTTTTTTGTTCAAGAAATCGTAGTTTTCCTAGGGAAGAAAAACACAGTGAGTACACTGAGGCCCATGACAGATGCCACATGCAGTGGGCAGAAAGCCCTAAGTCAACGAGGGCATGCCAACAGGCCTTCGCCCAGCTTTGCAAAGCTGCGCATTCAAGAGGTAGCACCAAATTCTCAAAAAGCCTTTTTTTAAAATATATGTATCTCAAATCTGATTAGGAAGAAGGGAATACAGTGTGGGGAGGAACATGGAAACTCAATACTCAACAATAGAGCATCACAAATCCACAAAGATAAGACCTAACATTGGTATGATTCTGGCTCTTCTAAAAACATGTTTGTAATGCATAAAACACAGCAGAATTGTTGCCATCTGCCCAGAAATCTAGCCTACAAAGGGCTGGGATGTGTTCTTTGAGAAATGACTTCTCAAGCCTAAAACAAAAGTCCATACTATTGTTTTCCCATTATAAACTCAAATTCAAACCTATTCACCAAATAATATGCACTATCGTACATATTCATATCGTTTTGGGACAGCAAAGCCTTAAATTACAGCATGAGAAACTGAAGCTCAACATAGGGAAGAATTCACTTCAGGGAGCTGCTTCTAAATATATGGGTGGATAATGGACAGATGATAGGTGGATAGATGGATGAATGGCGGAATGGAGGGATGGACACTGGCTTGATGGATGATAGACAAATGGATAAATGATGGGATGGATTGATGGATGGATGGATGATGGCTGGATGGATGATAGATGAATGGATAAATGATGGATGGATGATGAACAAATGATGGATAGATGGATGATGAATGGAAGATAGATGGACAGATGATGGATAATGGATGGCTAAATGGATGGATGGATGAGGATACATACAAATGTAGCAATGAGAGAAATGGGGGGGAAAAAACAACTCAAGACTATATTCCACTCAAGTATAATAACCTTTACTCGAAAGTATCTCTGTACCTTTTCGTGTTCTTCTAAAACCCCTTTCTTCTTGATATTTCGCTTGGTCAGATAGATGGCTGGGGAAGAAAACAATGACATTTCCCATCATCATGCTTCAAAACCACACCTGCAGGCTCTCTGTGCATGAGGCTGTTGTGCTCAGCCCGGTGGAGAGAACGCAGCAGACCCGCTCTCTTCCCACAGGAACACTCCCAATACAGGTGCGTACTGATATGAAGGTCATGATGACCGCAAGACAAATGCCACCAAAATGTAGCAAGTAAACAAGCAACACGTTAAGCACTACCAAAGGCGTGGGGTGGAAGGGGGGCAGTTACCGTAGTCTGTATCTTCAGCTGGCCACTGCTGGGTCGGCCAGAAATACGGTGTCTACAAAAGAAACCAGGAGACCTTGCTTAGACAGTGGGCTCTGACCCAGTAAGGCCCCAGCCACGTGGTTTAACAGATAAAACGTCCTTAGCCCCCTCCACTTATTTCGAAAGTCCTGATCTGTGAGGATATGAAGCCAAGCAATTATCTTTTCAGATAAGATTAACCCCATATTAATATCCAAAGTCCAGGCCAAGACTCACCTGGAATCGGTAGAGGCTGCCATCAGGCTTGAGCATGAGATTCTTGGGGTCTTGCAGGGGGTAAATGTAGCCATACTTGACAATGAAGTTGCCCAGGTTCTGTGCCTCTGGGGAGAAGCAGTAGAAGCATGAAAGTTAAGAGCAGGGGCCGAAGGCAGAAGCTCGCTACCCAGCCCACACACAGCAACCTCAAACTCCAAAAAAAGATGCCTCCATCCTACCAGCACGTCAATCAAGGAGGGAGGACAGCGGTTCCTGGACTTGGCTGTGGGCGAGTATCAGCTGGGGAACGTGCTAACAAAGGATCCCCCAGCCAGTATTTTGTATGAAACAATTCTGTACCCGTCCCTCCCCCTCTCCCCCCCTAGTTGGATGCTGGTTGTTTTACACAGGAAGGCCCTGTCTGTTCAATTAAAATGTCAATTTTTCAGAGGCCCGGGCTACGCCTCCATGCCGTCTCTATCCTGCAGAGATTCCCGCGGGCTGCACACATAGCAGTCCTTGGTAACCCAGTGCCGGACGAGCTCTCACCCAGACTGGAGATCCAGAGCCGCTGGACGAGCCATTGTAGAACATCACTTCCTGCAAAACAGAAATGTCAGGCCGTGGTCAGAGCCTCCGAACACACCCGCCGGCCTCCACGCTGTTGCCTGGCTGGCCTCCTCCCCTGCTCAGCTGTGATCACATCCCTCTTCTGCTCAATACTTTCAGGGACTCCCTCCCTCCACCGCCCCCCCCCCGCCCTCCCACCCACCCACCGCCACTGTGTTCAGTCCAGACCCTGCAGCCTGTAATTCAGGGCCATCCATGATCTGACTCTGGCTGGGTTTCCCGCTCACCCTCCCCTACATACCCTCAACCTTTACGTCTCTCGTGGTCCTTATTGTCTTACCTCACAATGATTTAGGCATAGACTCAAGCAGAAAGCAAACAGATGAGGTCTTAACACTGAAAATAACCAGACCCAAGGCCAGCTGTCCATGGCGCTCTAGGTAGGGCCTGGACACATGGGCTAAATCAGAGCGAGGGATGGGAAGAAAAATGGGGGTGGGCTGAGCTAGGGGCCTGGTTCTCCTACGCCCCCTAGTTCCCGGGGGAAACTCTGAGAGAGTCAGAGACTTCGAACCCTCGTGAAGGTACTTTTATCAAAGCAGGAGGATGGGGCAGATTTGAGTAACTCTTTGTAGGGCCGTTTATTACTTTGGACAGTAGAATGAGGGCTCCATCGTTACTCTTGCCCTGCGTCCTGGGAACAGTGCGGAGTGGAGGCTGGTTGTGAAAAAATGAGGGGAGGCAGAGAGAGACAGGGTGGGGAGAGAAGGTGCACCCCTCCCCCCCCAGCCCCCGAGGAATCTGATTTATCTAAGGGCCTAAGCAAGCCAAGCACCACCAGGTCTAGAACGGCTGCGGGGCCGCGGGGACGCTGCGTGCCTCCTACTCCACCTGGACTCTCTGCCCCATACACGGCACATGCTCCTTGGAGGAGGAGGGCAGCACCATCGCAGAAGAAAGACAAGCTGTCCTGGTACCGAACACCCCAAGGCAGACACCATCTTGCAACGCCATAGACCTCCCTTTCCGGCAACCCCAGCCTGCTTTACGAAGGCCACGCTGGTCCCCTGCCTGCCCGGCAACCGGCCCACAAAATAGGCCACGAAGGAGCATCAGGGTCGGAGACCCCGCTGCCTGTGTCCCTGTGGCTGGACTGTTGCAAAGGAGGCTTCCCTCCTCAGAGATGGCGAAGGGGCATTTCCTTTGGCGCCTCCAGGAAGGGCCCTTATGCTCCACTCCCACACTCTCTGGGCTTCATTACCTGCCCACAGCATGGCTGAGGCTGGGCCGCCTGTAACTCTTCCCTCCCCATCCACACCCTGAGGCGCAATAGCCAGCCTTTACCTCTGTCAGTGCCCACGTGCCCACCATTATTGCTTTCACTGGATTCCCCTCTGTTACTCTTAGCTTTATTCCCCCCTGGTTGGCTAGGCAAAAGCAAACGTCATTTAAAATCTGAGGGCTGGCTGTTTTATTTATTGATTTTACACTTTTAGTGATTTCAGAGAGGAAGGGAGAGGGAGAGAGAAACATCAATGATGAGAGTGAATCACTGATCGGGTGCCTCTTGCACATCCCCTACTGGAGATTGAGCCTGCAACCTGGGCATGTGCCCTTGAGCAGAATCGAACCCAGGACCCTTCAGTCCGCAGGCCGATGCTCTGTCCACTGAGCCAAACCGACTAAGGCAAGGGGATGACTGGCTGTTTTTAGACTTTTCACCCACGTCTCATTGAATGCTACACAGGTTATGCAGACGGAGAGAGAAAGACCCAGACAGACAGCAGACGGATTAGCGCTCTCCACCAAGGAGCCAAGGGTTTTCTCATCCACTTGACTGCTCCCTGAAATAAGTCAAAGGAGGTTACAGGCCACTGGCATCTGTACCACGTGGTCTGTGCGGGCTCCTACACCAGCCACCTTCATCCCCAGAAGTCCTGGGTCACCTGCCATCCGAGGAGATGGATGCCAATTACTCAGTTAGCTTTTATTAGTGCTGATTTGCAGCGGCAAGACAGGCCTTCCCTGTGTCCTGTTTCAACAGCCGCTGGGGTTCACCAGAGGAGGAGCGAGGGGAAGCAGGGCAGGTGGGCACCTCACCCAGGAACCAAGTGCACCCTGTGTGCAAGGGAGGGAAGCAGTGAATGCACATTGATAGGAGTAAGAGTATGGACACCAGAGTCACATAAGTGGGCTCAGGTCCAAGCTCGGCCATGTAGGAGTCGAGTGACATGGGGACAAGTTGCTAGACCTCTTTGCGTCTCCAGGGCCCCCTCTGCAAAATGGGGACGCCTGTATCTTTCACTAACTTGACAGTGTCTACCAACTGACACAGTGTGGGAAATTGTGAGCTACTGCCACTCTTCCAGTCTCCGCTGTGTGCTGGCCTCAGGCACGGTGTACTCTCATTTAATTCCTGCACTCATTCTCTTAGACAGGAATTGCCACACCTGCTTCTAAAATGAGAACATTGAGGTTAGGGCTACATAGCTAGAAAAGGCACCCAACGGATTCAATCCCAGGGAGCCTGACTCAATGTCAAGTGCTAGACCAGGACTGGTTCACTCACTCAGTGAACTTTATTAGATCTTTACCCTGACCCCAGCTCTGCTAAGCACTGGGGTTACCCAGATGAGCAAGAGGAGACTCTGCCCCTGGTGGGCTTCCGAATCTAGTGGAGAATTCAGGCCAAAGTCAGTGACAACCAGGGTGGGGAGAATTGCCATGCTGCCTCTTAACTGCTGGGGGAGGCCAGAAGCACCCTGAAAAGTCTGCCCTTTGATCCCTGCTCTTTGGGTGCCCAGGTTACTCCGGTTCCTAGCCTTTCCCAAGTCTGGCTCATCCGTTTCCCTTTCTTATGTGAGCTGCCCTGTCACATTCCAATTCCTCTTTTGCTCCAATGAGCCAGAGTAGATCTTCTGTTGCTTGCATTCAAGGAACCCTGAGTGACACATGGCTGATAGGGGAAACCCTTCTTCCAGGCTGTCAGGGAATCAAGAGGCTGGGAGCCAGCTTGCCTCTGCAAAGACCAGGGCACTTGAGTGAGAAATTAATAGTCAGGTCGTGGGGGGTGTGGGGGCGAGTGAGAGCTCACGGGGAGCTCAGCACAGGGTGAGGCCCCAGCTGGTAGGGCAATCTCTGTTTTACAGAGAAATGAGTCTTAGTGAAATGTAGCAATTTATCTAGCGTATACTTTGGAGCAGGATTTGAACGGAGCATTTTAGTCACCCAGACCCCTAGTGTTTATCTTCTGCAGCCAATATACCTCCGTGGGAAACATGCCTTCCACTGCAACCCCAAAGCATAAAACATATGCCACACATGTATCAGAATGCATTCTTACTTTGGGGTCCGGCTCTTTCCGCCCATGCGCTCAAGTGATGCTCTGCATCCCGTTATCCCACACCCAGAGAAAGGACACAAGGGTGCCATCCCCACGGGGTGGTTAAGAAGGGTCTGCATGTAAATTAGAAGGTAGGGGAGGGTAGAACACAGGCCAATTTTTTTACTGCCAACTAGTTATTTTCCGCTACCTGATTTCATTAAAACAAAAACAAACAAGGCAAACAAACAAAAAGTCACAGTAAACGGTTTTTTTAAATGACCTCCTGGGTGGAATGGCTTCGCAAAGTGACCTTTCAGTCCTTTCCTACTTCCCTTCTGACCCCTTCTGCAGAAGGGGCTTGGGGCCCAGCAGTCAGCGAACATATTCTGGAAAGGGCTAAGGGGCACATATTTTCGGTTTTGCGGGCGTGATACGATCTCTCTGCACAGCTATTTACATGGTCATATAAAAGCAGCCAAAGACAATACATAAGTGGGGATGTGGACGTGTTCCAATGAAACTTTATTTATAAATATAGGCCATGGGCCAAATGTGATCCACGAGCTGTAGTTCTCCAGCCCCCCTGTGTGGTCTGCTCCAAGACAAGACTAAGTCACAGAACGGGTTACCTGTCATGGCGTGAGGGATGCTGGTGACCAGGATCTTCTGGTTCTGCATTCGGACCCCTGTTTCCGGGCTCTGCATGTCCTTCACTAGCGCTTCAATCTGCAAGGCAGAAGCAAACCGTGTGGCTCAGGGGAACCGTATCAGAGGCTGAGTCAGGCTTTTTGCATGGCACGGAGGGATGCAGGGACACAAGGATGGACACACGGAGCAAACCACGTGAGTGGTACTGAGTAGGGTCACCAGAACTAGAGGAGCAGCGTGCTCCGGGCACACGTGCCCTCACGGTGGGAGTGCGGGGGAGACTCGTCCTGCCTTGGAGATTCTGCACAGACTTTCAGGAGAAGATGGGACTTGACAACAAAGGCTTTTCCTGGAGAGAAAGGGGGAGGATGAGCAAAGGCATGGGAGGGTGGGAGAGGGACAGAGAGCAGTCAGATGGCGAGGCTGGAGGGACAGGTGGAGGCCCGATCGCAGGGACCTCGAATGCCACGCCCAGCATGCGGATTTTGTTCCAGCAGCCGTTTCTGAGGGGTGGCACAGTCTGGCCTGCATTTTGGAAACATGGTCTATGGCAGAGGGAACACACTGAAGCCTGAAGAAGGTTGCCCCAGGAGAGAAAAGCGGGAGATGTCGTCAAAGCTGTCACTGTAGTCTGGGCAGGAAGTGATGGGGCTTCCCTGTGACGTGTCAACCCCTCGGTCTGTTCTCAACTGAGCGGTCAGAGTGAGTCCTTTCATCACTTTAGAACATGTCACCTCTGTGCTCGAAACCCTGCAAGGGCCATTTCTCCCAGAGCCAGTGGCCAAGATTCCCTCTCCGGAAGTCGGGGCAGCTGTGCACAGCGGGACCTGCTCGTGGAGGGTTGCACCTGAAAACCAACCTGTCTACTCCCCACACTAAAAGAGCTCACTGGTCTACCTCTTCCCCTCAATTTAACCAACCTGGTGACATCATCATTATTCTCCTGCTATTTAATAAAATACACTCTCTAATTCTCTGAACATAGCCCTGCATTACAAAGTATGGTTTTCTAATCTCTTAGAATCTAATTAATTGTGTGAAAATACTTTATAAGGCATGATATATATTATACTGCATAAAGATAAATAAGGACAAAGTCATATAAACATAAATAGATGCTTTATAAGGAGACATGTTAGTGGTTATTGACAGAATCATCATTTGTAGCATTTGTACAATTAATGCATCTTTGAAACTTTGCATGTAGGGCTATGTTCAGATGCCTGGAAGTAAAAACCTAGCTCTACTCACCCATTAAATATATATATTGATTAAGCACATATTTATTGAGCATGTATTGCATGCCCAGCACTGTGGAGCACCCAACAAAGTAAAAGAGATAGCCCCCATCCTCGGATAGCTGGGAAGACATCTGTAGGAAAATAAAAATTTAACTGAGATAAACACTAGGGGTCTGGGTGACTACAACGCTCCATTCAAACCCCTGCTCCAAAGTATGCGCTAGATGGATTGCTACATCTCACTAAGACTCGTTTCTCCGTAAAATGGAGATCGCAAGTGCCTCACCATCAGAGGAATGATGGGGAGATTAAATGAGATCGATCGTGTCAAGCACTTAGCATCGAGCCATGCACAAAGTAAGCATGTGTGAGATGGCAAAAGCAGGCTGAATTTTGCATCAAAAAAATAGGGAGGATACTGACTGGAATAAGAACCAGGAAGAAGAGGAGGCTGAGAAGATGAAAAGGCTGTGTGCACGGAGAGAGTAGGGTTTCCCTAGACAGGGAGGGAGGGCTGTGCTCCATGGGGGGAGGGGGAGGAGTGAGAAGGCCCGGCTTCTCCACGCAGGAAAGTGAGGACATTGAAATGGGAACCTTCGCAGTCCACTGTTGATGCGGATGCAAAATGAAAACAGTTATGGAGGTTCCTCCAAAAATTACACGGAATCACCATGCCACCCAGCAACCCCGCCTCTGGGTATTTCTCAGAAAGAACTGAAATCAGGATTTCAAAGAGCTACGAGCGCTCCCGTGTTCACTGCAGCATAATTCACTGTTGCCAAGATGTGAAAACAACCTGTGTCCGCTGATGGATGAACAGGTACAGAAAATGCGGCACATGCATACCATGGAATCTTTTTCAGCCTTTAAAAAAAAAAAAGAAATTCTGCCACATGCGACAACGCGGATGAACCTGCAGGACATTTCGCTAAGTGATGTATGCCAGTCACAGAAAGCCTACCTGATTCCACTTATGTGAAGTGTCTAACAGGCAAAATAAATCGAAGAGTGGAGGGAGGGGAATAGGGAGTTGCTAGTAAAAGGGCATAAAGTTTCAGTTAAGCAACATGGATAGATTCTAGGGATCTGCGCTACACTACCGTAAAGGTGCCCATATTGTTCGTACACTGAAAGTTCTTGTATGCAGTGTTCCACCACAATAAAATAAATTTTAAAAATAGAGCATGCGCGCCCTGGCTGGCAGCTCAGCGGTTAGAGTATCGGCCACTTGAGAATTCAATTCCCTGTCAAGGTACCTCGTACCTCAATTGCAGGTTGAGTCCCCGGTCCTAGCCCAGGTGCCTGCGGGAAGCAACCACTCAACGTGTCCCTCTCCGGTCAATGTTTCTCTCTCTCTCCCCCTCCTCCCTTCCTTCTATTCTCTCTAAAAATCAATGGGGAAAATATCCTGAGGTGAGGATAAAAAAAAAAAAGATATAGCATTAGAGAGAGATTGACCCGGCTGCCCCGGATGGGGGAAATCATGCCGAGGAAGCCTGATTTGGACAAATTAGACCTGCCCCCAGCCCCTCGGCCAGCCAGCTCCTGCAGCTGGAAGGTGCCCACCCCCCCAAGGCCAAGGGTGTGGGACGATGTCCTGAGTCACTGCTGAGGGCTGAGAGTCCACTTTCAATCTGTTGCTAAACCAGCATCTCGAGAAACAACCAGGATCAAGTGCATGGTCAAGGTCGCTCTGGGCACAGTGCCAGTGGCTCAGCCAGCGAGCAAGACTGGCCAAGGGCCAGGGGGTGTCTGGGGCTCCTCGTGCAAGACTGACTGCAAGCTGGCTTCCTCTGCGAGGACACTTTCCTGGCTCACAGGCTGGTTCTGGGATGGAAATTTCCTTTCCGCTCCATTCGGAGCCTCAGTCCTTGGTCTGCAATGTCTAGGCCTGGCAGTATCTCAGGCCACTGGGTCAGCAGAGCGGCCACAGCAGGGAGGGGAGCTAAGAGGCGCCGCAGGAAGGTGTGGGGGGCTGGGAGGTGGCCTCACACCCCCTGGGCAACTAGCCATAAGCTGTGGTTTCCAAGTTCTCAACTAGCCATGAGCTGTGGTTTCAAATACTAGTTCAAGAGGTGCCTGACTTTGGGGCATGAGGGCCTGCCAGGTGAAATCCCACATTTTTTTTTAATAGGGGAGAGCGGGAACGCAGTCCCCCACTACCACAAATTATGCAGTCGAGTTTCCCACATTTGGGGAAATCGCAGGGGTCGGCACACCCGGAGTGCAATGGATAAGCCTCGCCCTGGGAAAACCACCTTCGTGATCATGGTATCTCCCCTGCCAGGTAAGTATCCACTTTTATTTGAAAATGATTTTTTAGATGAAACAGCGGCATTTCGAGGAAACAGAGGGCCCCGATACTGGAGAAGAAGTAGAAACCCACCCTGTGAGTTAGAAACCTGAGGTTCCCTGAGAGAGAAAGTCAGGGAATTTGATCCCTTCTCTTCGCGTTAAAAAAAAAAAAAAAAATTAAAATCTAATTATAAAGAGCTTGAAAATAACCTTCCGAGGAGGAATAATGAGAGCTATTTTTACAACACAACGAGGGGAGTCGGATTCCTTTCTGGCAGGTGGATTACCCTTCCCAGAAAGGAGGGGGCATGACCTCAGAACATCCCAAGGGAGGTGGGCCCATTGGGATGCCAATGGCTTTCCTCAGGACTCTCCTTGGAGGGTCTCCCCAGCCACCCAGCGAGGAAAGGCTAGGACTGGCTGGTGGCACCGCCCCTGAGAAACTCTGTCAGGGGCTGAACTCGCCCCCTCCAAATTCATATGTTGAAGTCCTAACCCCCACGACCTCGGAATGTGACTCTGTTTAGACAGAGGGTCTTTAAGAAGGTGCTGGAACCCGGCTGCGTGACTCCGTGGTTGAGTGTTGACCTATGAACCACGAGGTCAGGGTTCGATTCCCGGCCAGGGCACAGGCCCGGGTTGCGGGCTCGATCCCCAGTGTGGGTTGTGCAGGAGGCAGCCGGTCAATGATTCTCTCTCACCATTGATGTTCCCATCTCTCTCTCCCTCTCCCTTTCTCTCTGAAATCGATAAAAACATATTTTCTTAAATAAAAGAGGTAATGGAGTTAAAACGAGGCCATTAGTGTGGCTCCGACTCCATTACGACTGGTGTCCTTTTCAGAAGGAAATTAGGACACAGACACAGGCAGAGCGAAGACCACGTGAGCACACGGGAGAAAGCAGCCGTCTGGCCGCCCAGGACAGAGGCGCCGACAAAACCAACCCCGCCAACACCAAGATCTCCAAAACTGTGAGCAAATGAATTCCCCTCGCTCGGGCCCCCCGCCTGTGGGCCTTGGTCACGGCAGCCCAAGCAAGCGAATGTTTGCTTTGGTCCGTGTGTTGCCTCCATCAGAAACCCCTTTGCCCATCGCAGACAGGAGAGAGCCTGGTTATCTCCCAAGTTCTCCAGGGAGCCACAAGCCCGTGTCTTTCTGCTCCAAACGGCCGCCGACCCTGCCAACTTCCGGCTGGCGGGCGGTCCTCTGGGAATGAGGGAAAGGATTGCTGTCCCCACCCCAAATGTCAGTGCCCACTCCTAGCCAGACTCAGCTCCCAGCGCCTCCAGGGAGCCACATCGCCTTCCCAGGCAACACGGAAATGTCACAGAACCAGGCTGTGCTGGACCCCGCCTGACCCCGTGCTGGGGGCAGGGGTGGTGCGGTGTCAGGCCCACGTTGCTTCTCTCAGATGCCAGCGGCTGCCGTGTGACGGCCGGCGTGACAGGGAACCCCCACATCACGAAGGAGCAGAAATGATGGCTTTGACAGCCCCCGCATCCCACCCTCCACGCCCACGCCCGTGCCTCGCATTAAGGACCTGTCACTCATGCGCAAGATCTGTGGGGCTGGAATTTTCCTTTAAGCCTAGGAAGGCTCCCAGGGGGGTGCTAATAATCAGGATGTTTCTGTACACAGATGGGGAAAGTGACCAGGACCAGGAGGTGATTTTGCAACAAAGCCAAAGGGGCTCCTACTAATGCGTCTGGCCACACGGAGGCCAGCTGACCTCCCGGCCATCGGACCGCGACCTCTAGAAGACCCTCAAAAGCGCCATACCCTAACCGGGGCTCACAGTCTTTCCCCAAAACCTGCTCTTTACACCCTGGTCAAAAGCCCAAGGCACATCCTAGGTAACCCTGGCCGGCAGCGGCCAACATCTGTTGACTCTGCTTTTGTGTCTGACGTGTCTCCTCTCTGGCCCCCAGCCTGGCTCTCAGGCTCTGCCCACCCGGCATCTGCACTTTGAAATGCACCCCCAGCCAAGGTGCCGCTGACACCTGGGAAGACCACTCTGGGCCGTGGGGCCGGCTGTCCTGTGCACCTGCCTTGACCCACAAGACGCGCATAGCATCCCCCTCCCCAGCGGTGACAACCCAAAATGTCTCCAGGGTTGCTCAAATGCCCCAGGGGCTTTCCTCTTAGTTGTGCATTCAAATCACCTGAGAGGCTCTGTTTAAAACACCTGCACTGCCCGGCTGGTGTGGCTCCGTTGGTTAGAGCATCGTTCCAACATGCCAAGATTGCGGGCTTGATCCCCGGTCAGGGCATAGACAAGAACCAACCAATGATTGCATAAACAAGTGGGACAGGTTGGTGTTTTTCTCTCTCAAAAAAAAAAGAAAAAGAAAATCAATTAGCCCAGCTGGGGTGGCTCCATGGTTGAGGATTGACCTATGAACAAGGAGGTCATGGTTTGATTCCCAGGTTTCAGGCTTGATCCCTAGTAGGGGGCATGCAGGAGGCAGCCAATCAATGATTCTCTCTCATCATTGATGTTTCTATCTCTCTCCCTCCTTCTCCTTTCCTCTCTGAAATCAATAAAAAATGTTTTTTTAAAAAAAAAATTTAAGAAGTCAATGCTTGGTCTCTGCCCCACTTAATTACTTAATTACCTCTTAAGTGAATCAGAAACTCTAAGGAGGGTAAGTTGAGAGCAATATTCCTCAAAGTGCAGCCAGGGTAGAAAAGAACTCATACCCTCTCATCAGAATCATCTTTCTAACCTGTAAACCAACTCATTTTATTCGTCTCTGATTTTAAAACATCAAACAGCTTCTCCCTGAACACAGAGAGCATCAAACTCCTCAGCACAACATTCGAAGCCCCCAGCTCTGGGTCCTTCCCTCCAGCCTGCCTGTCCGTCAGCCTCCTGCTCACTCCGGACCATCCCAACCCCTGGTGAGTCTGCAAACCATCATGCTATTTCACCTGTCTGTGTTTTATAATGTCACTGTCTTAAGAAATAAATGAGATGGTGTATGTAAGGCCCCTGTCGGGGAATACACATACTTCATAAATATTCCTTGACTGTTTCTTTGAATAGTGAATGACAGGTGCACACAGGCCCACATGCCTTTAGTCTGGGTCCTTCAGAAGGCTGGACATCTAGTTCAGCAGGTTCATCACTAAGGATCCCCTGGCACGGGCTTTTGAGACCTGCTCTGCTTACCTTGATTCTATCCTACCTCCTGCTCTAGGGAGCTGTGTACCTGGCGAGGACCTCAGTAACAAGGTGGAGGAGGGTGAGGCTGGGGTGGAGGAGGGTGAGGCTAGGGTGGAAGTGATGGAGAGTAGGGGGCGTGGAGAGAGAGGCTGGGGTGGAAGAGGGGGAAGCTGAGGTGGAAGTGGTGGAGAATGGGGGGTGGAAGGGGAGGCTGGGGGGTGGAGGGGGAGGCTGGGGTGGAAGAGGTAAGAGTGCGATGATGGGGGGAGAGGCTGGCGACCAGACTCCAGTCAGAAGGCCAAGGTAAAGAGAGGAGACTCTGCTAGACAGCAGCCATGATGACAAGAACGTCTGAGGTTCAGAAGACAAGGAGAGAACCTCCAGACCATTCCTCCCTGGGCCTCCAAGCCTGCCTGTCTGGGAGGAGGAAGAAAGCAGTCTTGGGGAATCCTGGAAGATGAGCATGGCTTTCAGATAGGGGGTTTAGGTGGTCTCCTCTGTGTTTAGGAACTGGTGTCTGCAATATCGGCTCTCGGGCTCCTTTCTGACAACCTCCCGCGTGTTTTAGGGATGAGCCTCACACCTCCACTACCTGGATACAAATACAAGCTCCTAGAAGTGGGCGAAGGAGTGTGACCAGCGGCCCAGTGCGCCCAGCACTGTCCAGGTTTCAGCATTGAACGTCCCAGGCAATCAGAACAGTTGGGCACTGACTACACCCACGTACTGAGCTCCAGGGGCTCTGGGCTCCACTTGTCACCGAGCATTCGGCTAATTCCACTCAACAAGATAAGCCTCAGGTAGTGGACACGGTGCCATGAAAGGCGGCTGTGGACGGAAGGAAGGGTGGACAAGTGACCTAGGACCTAATCCCCTGACGATCGTTCCAGACACTGGTTATCTGAAGAGTTCACAACAAAATGAGCCGCTTTGTTTCCAAACACATCACCCGGCAAGACGCTCCTTACCTCCCCCACGACCACCACAGAACAGCCTGTGCCTAGCCAGCTGGTCTGAGACAGTCTGTGGCCGAAGAGGAAAGGTTCTGACTGCTGCTGCCAGCACAGAGACCTGAGATAAGCAGACACACATGCTCCAATGGGGATCTGGGGTGCTGGCAGCGGGGGTGTCCTTCATCCTACAAATATATCATTGCATGATCGATGTGTACACACAGTCCACACACACACACACACACACTCACTCACACACTTTAAAATACTGCAGTTTGGGATCCGAAAAATAACCCCCCAAAATGTTTAACATCTGGGTGCCTTATAATGATATCCGGAGACAGTCTTGCAGGTGACAGCCTGGGCTGAACTGCCTCAGGCACCCTCCTCTCCTGAGTAACAGGTAGTTCTGAGCCTGCAGCAGACCATCGCCCCTGGCTTCCGGTCTCCACTACAGACAGGTTACATGGAAACCTAATGATGATAGTCTTTAAAACACACACACACACACACACACACACACACGCGCGCGCACGCACACTGCAAAGAAGTCGTTTAATAGCAGCAGCAGCAGCAGCATTAACGAACCACAAGGGATGCCCTCCGCCCCTGCCCACACGCGCTGAACCTGTCCAGCATCTTCGCAGACACTTCTCAGAGTTGGGTCCCCGCGCACCTCCCAGGGCCCAAGTGACGGACCAGCTTACCTTCTGGAGAAATGCCATCCTCGGCCTGTACTGCTGGCCTTGGTGCCGGATTGTCATACTGGACCCTGGATGAATTCAGAACCAGAACACAAAAGGGAGAGAAAAGGAGAAGCCCGCAAGTGAAAGGGCCAGCGTGCCTCGCACACACCCTTAAGCCCAAGAGAAGGTGGCGGGAGGCGTGGGGGGGGAGGGACCCGGAGAGCGCGGGGCGGGGGCGGCTGCTGCCTGCGGCGCCCCTTTACTCGCGCTGAGCTCCCGCCCCTGGGAAGCAGCTGGAATCCGCACCAGCCAATCAGCGAGCCGCGCCGCGGGCTCATTAGCATACGCTGCGCTGGCGTTCACCTGCCGCCAGGGGGCGGTGTGTGGCTCTGCCGGAACCCAGCAGAGCCTCAGGTGAGACCTGAGTGGGAGGATCTGTCACCAGATGGAGCCTTTAAACTCTATGACAGATCCTCCCACTCGGAACGGAGTTATGTACAGAAGTGAGACAAGGCAACCTTACTAATAAGCGCGGTGGAAAACACAGTTCCTCTCCCAGCTCTGCCATAGCCAGCTGGGCAACCTTGGGCAGGTTCCTTTAAGTCTCTAGGTCTCAATTTCCTTATCTGAAAAGTAAAAAAGTAAAAAAGGGAGATCATATCCAACAGAATGATTGGGTATATCATCGAATGGGGAAGTGTGTAATACAGTGCTTGGCCCTCAACGAATGTTTAAAAGTGTTTAGGGGGACAAAATGATCAGTGGAATTGGCGAGATGTTGGTTAATAAAAGAAAGAAGTTCATTGTAGTCCCTACTACTGGGCCAGCTGCCTGGTGTAAGCGCGTTCTAGTTCACTACTCTGGTCCTTAGTGTTTTCATAGCTAGAAAATGAATGAGTGACCCTCCTACCCAATCATCAGAACCCTTCGTGGCTTGTCATACAAACTACCTTTTCTGAATAAAGTTGGATGACTATTGATTGTAGCCGACAAAATGTTTAAGTTGGAAAAGAACAAAGAGGGATTTGCCTCAGGAAGGCACAGTCAACCATGTCCCTGGTGCAGTGGTCCTTATCTGTATTTTTGGAGGCACATCCCTGTAAGAATCTGGTGAAAGCTATGAACACTGTCTCAGGAAACATGGCTATGTGTGCCTCTTTACAAATCCTCACACATATTTTGAGTCTTTGTTTCTTGTAACCAAAAGGGTCAAACATGTAGTGTGATGTTAAAAGTTAATGACTGTGTCCTGGGGGGAAAAATAATTTATTTAATTCACCTATTCATTTAAACAATGAATGTATTGTATGTCAGGCATTGTGCTAGAGTCAGGAATTCAAAGCAGTATATGACCCAATTTTTCAAGGAGCTCACAGGTTAATGGGGAGAATTATAAACAGAATCTATTTATAATGGTGATACAGTCAATGCAGTGCTGGAATTTGTTGCAGAGCACCTTACCCAGCCAGAGTGGAAGAGAAGACCAGGAAGACTTCCTGGAGGAGGTGTCTTAAAGGAAGATGGGGAGTTAGCCAGTGAAAGGGATAAATGCAGGTACATCTCAGAGAACAGCACAGAATGGGCGCGAAGGCAAAATCAGCATGCTTTGAGGGTGGTTACAAGAAATTCATTGGACACAACATCCTGTAAGGTTGGGGAGATGGAGATAGGGATCAGACAGTGGTTGGTTTTGATAGGGGTGGGAGGTGGAGAGTTTGGGTCAGGGATTACATGGACAGGGGCATAGGGAACTGTCTGAAGTGACAAACGTTGTATATCTTGATAGGAGTGGTGGTTACAGAGGTACGTTTGTCAAAACTCATCTGTCTTCTTAAAACTGGGAGCATAACATTGCATGTAAACTACACCTTAAGGCAAGGATCGACCCAAAAAGCAAATATTATCTTGCAACATGACAGAGGGACATGGCGCTCAAATGAAATCCTCCCGTGACTCCATCCGGTAAAATGGACACCTCATCATCATCACCATCGTCGCTCTAGTCATTCGTGTCCTCCTCCTCAGCAGAAGGGTGTGACTCGGGGCCTGGGTTGGGGTCATGGTGCCCTGGACACTGTACAATGTGGCCAACGTGGACCTTGTCCCTGTAGGATAAACGTCATCCAGGCACAGTTGTGTGGCCATCCACCCAGATCTAAAGTCACCTCCGCAGGAAAATGTCTCAGCATGCCCGGTCAGCTCAGCAGTTCACTTCAGTTCACTGCGCTGAGGGCTGAGGAGGTAAGGCCTGAAAAGACGCGGGAGGACAAAGACCCCACCTCTCCCTCCCCTCCTGCTGCCTCCCATTGTTCAGTCCCCACCGGAAGCCAGAGGCCATGCAGCCTGGGTGACGCAGTCTGTTGGGGTCAGCCTCCTGGGACACAGAGCAGGGCAGAGGAGGGCGAAGGCGAGCCAAACGCTGCCGAAGCAGCACAGCGGCTAAATGTCTCTGACCGCGTGGACTCCCAGAGGAGTGTCCTCAGGGTTGGTCCTGTGTCCCCAGGCACCTCGGGCAGCTCGGTAACCGCACCTCCTGCCCCTGGACAGTCATCTCCCAGACTCGGGCAGAAATCATGTGGAATTCATCTGTCTCCCGGAGCCACTGCCCCTACTCCACCCCCACTCCCGTTTGCATTTCACATAATTCTATCTCGTTTGAATGTGTTACACTTGTGTATTACATTTGCAGTTCTAAAAAAATCATACAGAGGAAAAACAGCACCTTAGATGCATGCACGTTTCTTCCTAACTCCTGCTAGAGAGGCAAGAGCTCGGGAAAACATATTCTGGCAGGAAAACCAGAGGCCCTGTTGGCTACCCAGCGAGCATGCAGGGCCCACCGGGCAGAATCCCTCTGCGGGCCGCCGGCTGGTCAGCGCCAGGTCAGCAGGAACGCGAGGAGGGGCGGAGCACAGCCGCCCGCTACCCTGTACTTTCACCTTCCGCACCAAGAAGCTATTTCAGGCCTCTGGAAGCTGGCCACGCTTGGTGTGATGTGGGGTGGGGGGAAGGGGGGGGGGAGAGAGAGAGAGAGAGAGAGAGAGAGAAAGAAAGAGAAAGAGAGAGAGAAAGAGAGAAATGAGAAGAATTGGAGCTTTTCTGGAATGTTTCCTGCCTCTCTCTTTCTCATCCAGGAATTGTTCAAAAACTATTTTTGGCCCATGGTGGCCACCAGCTACATCACAAAGTACAGTCCTGTAAACACCTCGTCCCTTTCTCTTTTCTCCTCCGTGGAAGTGTGTGGACCCATCCGCGCCGACCTTTTTCACAAGCACGGCCAGGGATAAACACAGGTGAACAGAGCCAAGTCACCCCTCGCTCGGCCCCCACCTCCTCCCCGCTGCCTGGGGTCCTCTTCTGTCACCCCGTGTCTGCTCTTGCCTTGTGAAGGAGGTTCTTTAAAACTCACCGAGGATATGTTTTTACTGATTACTAGAGAGACAGGCAGGGCCAGAGCCGTCATCACTGCATGTGACCAGGGATCAAATCCACAGTCGAGGTGTGCGCCCTGACCGAGAATTGAACCCGCCATCCTGTGGTGTACAGGGCGGCGCTCCAACCAACGGAGCCACCCGGCCAGGGCTTGTGAAGGGTGTTCTTCTTGTCCAGCATAGAAATCTTCCAAGAGTGGAGTTTCTGTCAATGACATTATGGGAAAAGGCTTCTTCACAACTTGGAAAGGCTGGGATCTGGGGAAGTGTGAAAGCCTCAAGGCACAAGATGTGTGCTCTCGTCCCTTCCGCCTCTGACTGGAGGTGTGACTTCTTAAACAGCTCTGCTGAGGTGTAACTGACATCCACCCTGCTGTGCGTGCTTAGTGTGTACAGTTTGGTAAGTGTTCATGTATGTGTACACCCATGATAAAAGGGTGAGCATTCAAGACAGGGAGTGTAGCCATGCCCCCCAAGAGCCTCCTGTGCCTTTGTGATCCCTCCCCCTGCTGGCCCCAGACAGCCACTGACCTGCTTTCTGTCACTATAAATGAGTTGGCGGGTGACTTTGATCAAGTTGCCTAATCTCTGATTCTCTAGTTTCCTACCACTAATAAAAAAGCATCAGCCCTGACCGGTTTGGCTCAGTGGATAGAGCGTCGGCCTGTGGACCGAAGGGTCCCAGGTTCAATTCTGGTCAAGGGCATGTGCCTTGGTTGCGGGCACATCCCCAGTGGGGAGTGTACAGGAGGCAGCTGATCGATGTTTCTAGCTCTCTATCCCTCTCCCTTCCTCTCTGTAAAAAATCAATAAAATATATATATATTTTTAACGTATCAGATTTGATGAGTTCAAAAGTCTCCTCCCATTTTACAAATCATATGACTTTTGTATTCTAAGCAGAATGAAAAGCTCAGTCAGCCAAAGGCTGGCAGAGTGGGGCTCAGTGCTCCTGACAAAGCACGACTCCTCTGGACTTGGACCCTCCCCTCCCTGCCCTCCCTCCCCCCCCACCCCCGCACCCCCGGCCCCTGCCAAACACACACACAGGACTCCAGGTGACAGACATTCAAAAGAGCGAGGCTCAGCGACGAAGCTTCAACCCAGGCACCAAGAGGCCAGGGTTTGATTTCCTGTCAGGGCATGTGCCCAGGATGTGGGCCGATCCCCAGTAGGGGCCATGCAAGAGGCAGCAGATGGATGATGTTCCTCTCTATTTGCTCCCTTCCTCTCTCTCTAAAAATCAGTAAAAAAAAAAAAAAAAAAAAACATTTTTAAAAATAAAACAAAAGAGCTGAACACTTCTATTGACATTCCATTGACAGTCCTGCCACAGTTGATTAGAGGGGGTGGGGGTGAAGTGCAAGCAGGCCCCACTTTGGGAGAAACCCCCCCCCCAGGAAAATGTACTACTTGGTGCACCCCACCTGTGCACCAAGAGCCTTGCTGAAGTCTCTTCTTTTGTCAAATATGCTCGAAGGAGGATTAAATGGAGTGCACTCCAGCTGAGGGCCCTGTACCAACGCTCAGATGCTCCCGCTGCCTCTGGGGTGGCTCAGGCACCCCAGCCCAGGTGCCCGGCCCCTCTTCCCACTTCCAGAGCCATCACTGATTTGTGAGAAGCCCAGAGGGCAGCAGAGAGCACGTGTCTTTCTTAAAGCTTCCAAAGCAAGGGATTTTCCAAAGTTCTGGCCCTTCTGCCGTTTCCTTTGCTTTTCCCAGGAATGGCAATGTCTGGAAGGGAACCGGAAGATGGCCACTACGGGAGATGCAAAGAAAATAAAAACATTAACCCCTGCAAGAAATTTTTTACACATCCATAACTTCCACTCTATTTAGATGCTGTATTTGAAGATCTGCTCTGCCCACACTCATTTCTCTTTGCTCCATGTGTGGATCTAATATTGCCTTCTCTCTCTTCTCTCTTCTCTGGATGGATGGATGGATGGATGGATAGAAGATAGATAGATAGATAGATAGATAGATAGATAGATAGATAGATAGATGATAGATAGATGTCTGGTTATATCCCCTGAACCTTGGAAATGCTAGTTCTGCCCCTTCCTTGCTCTCTTTATCTTCAGTAGACAATCCTTCTGAATTCAAAATTCAAGCCACTTTACAGACACCAAATTTAGTGTTTTGTAGAAAGTCCACACCTTTAGGGTAGGAAGGAATAGGGAGTGACTGCTAATGAGTGTGGAATTTCTTCTTAGAGTACGGAAAATGTTCTGAAATTAGATAGTGGTTGTGGTGCTCAACCTTGTGAATATACTAAAACCACTGAATTGTACACGATAAAAAGGTGAGCATTCTGATACGTGAATTATATCTCGAGTTTTCTGAGTGCAGATTCAGAGATTTAATATTCCCAAGCGATTGCTATTATAACCCCCCCTTCTCTTTTCCCAAAATCTTCAGTGGCTCCAGCCTCTCTAAGGCAATGGGCGTTTCTTCTCCCAGCACCCCAGGGAAGAGATGGCTTCTAAGGCAGAAAAAGGAAGCAGTCATTCAGAAAGTCCCCTTCGGTACAGTCTGTTGCCCACTGTATGAGAGCAAGTCCAGGACCAGGAAGAAGCGGGGTCTGCAACCCCCAGGAATCCAGCCATGTTTGGGCAGGGAAGTTGTTCTAGCCTCCTGTGGTTCTGTTTCCTTTTGTTTATCCGCTAGGACCCAGTGCATGTTCACGCATTGTCCCAGCTTTCTCTCTCTGTGTTAGGAAGCAGTGAGTTTTGTTCCACAAGCCTTGACTGAGCGCCGTTTCTGGGGTGGGAACTGTGTGAGGCACCCACGGTATAGAGGTACATAAGACCTGGTCCTACCTTCAGGGGTGTTCGCAGCTGGTTTCGGCCTGTTCATAATCCGTGTTGTAGCTGGACCAGCCTTTGGTTCTTATTATGATCGCAAGATGCCCTTTGGCAATAACCATCAGGAAACTGAAAAGATACAGGTTTATTACTTGCAGGAAATTACACAGCAAAGTTTACAATGGGGCGGGAGGGGAGGGGGGAGGGGGGAGGAGGAGAGAGAGAGAGAGAGAGAGAGAGAAAGGGCCTGGAGTTCTGTTTTTATTGGGGTCGACAGTGGAGGGCCGAGGGTTTCTCCTGGCTCACTCTTGATTGGTGAATTTATTTATTTTTAATGTATTTGTTGTTGCGGATAGTATTACAAATGTCCCCTATTTCCCTCCTACCACCCAGCCCCCACCCTACCCGAGGCCTTGCACCCCACTGTTGTCTGTGTCCATGGGCTATGATATACTGTGTTCATCGGTTAAGTTCTTTGGTTAATCTTTTCCCATCCCCACCCCCCCCTTTCCCCTCTGAGATCTGTCAGTCTGTTTCAGGCATCCATACCTCTGGACCTATTTGTTCATCAGTTTATTTTTATCTTTAGTGACTTTAAAACATAAGAGTCGAAATTTAAAGCACAGGCAGAGGAAAAACAAACAAGTAGCCAATTGGTCAGCGATTGAAATCAGCCAAGACCTCCCGAACAAAGGAGCCTCACTGTGGAGGCGGCCTGGCTCCTCATCCAGGGTCACGTGGCTGACAAAGTGTTTACTGGGACAGCTGTCTTTGAAGTGGACTCCTTGGCAATCAAAGCTTAAATCGGGCAGTTGCATTATAAAAAGAAGTGGGGGGGTGGGGGGACAGGGCTTACACTACAAGGGCATTCCCAGTAGGGAAGAAAAATATAAAATATAATTCTGGGAGTAATGCAAGGCAGTGATACTGGAGTATGTGGAAGACAAAAAAAAAAAGTGAAGAAAGGAAAGGTGGTAAGAGCCTGCTCAGAGGCATGGAAGCAGGAAATAATGACAATACACACATACCAGGAGGTATTAGGATACCTGCTTTGTTCATTTAGTTCTCACTACAACCCCACGAGGAAGATGTCTATTATTAATATACCCATTCAACAAATGAGTAAAGTGAGACTCAGAGCAGATAAGTAGCAAGTGGAAGTTCATGCACTTAGGATGCAGCAGAGCCAGGATTGGGACCAGGCAGCCTCGGACTTCATACCTTACTCCAAGCCATACCGGGATATGTGTATATATATATATATATATATATATATATATCCTCACCTGAGGCTATTTTTCCATTGCTTTTATTTATTTTTTGTTTTTTAATATGTTTTAATTCATTTCAGAGAGGAAGGGAGAGGGAATGAGAGATAGAAACATCAATGATGAGAAAGAATCATTGATCAGCTGCCTCCTGCATGGCCCCCCTCCCACCCCTGGGATCCAGCCTATAACCCGGGCATGTGCCCTGACAGGGAATGGAACCCTGACCTCCTGGTTCATAGGTCCATGCTCAACCACTGAGCCACGCCCAGCTGGGCATCCACTGCTTTTAGATAGAGTGGAAGGGAGTTTGGTGGAGAGAGAGAGGGAGAGAAACATTGATATGAGAGAGACACATCCATTGGTTGCTTCCCCTACTGGGCTGGGGATCGAGCCTGCAACTGAGGTATGTGCCCTTTACGGAGAATCAAACCCAAGACCCTTGGGTACTGGGGCCAACTCTCTAACCACTGGGAAAACTGGCCAGGGCCATGCTGAAATGTTCTGATGGGCCAGGCTGAGTCAAGTACTCAACTCCAAAGTTAATTGAGAGCTAGCTGGCTTCCTACAAAAAAAAATCAAGGTTAAAATCAGAAAAATAAAAAAGAAAACTGGAAGTTGGACAAGCAAAATCAACAGTTGTCCATTTAGAATCACTTCAGAAATGTAGCTGTCCTTTCTTTTGGATTATTTGCTTGGGATAAATTTTCCACAGGTGGTCTCTCATGGGTTAGAGCCCAAACATAGTCATGGTTTTTGAAATAATGTCCAGTCGATTTTCAACGGATTTCATATTGACATTGTTTGCCCAGAATGAACTAATTTTGCCACACCCTTATTTGTGTTGGAGGTTATTACGTTTTTTAAGCTTAGACAATTCTAATTTTACTAGGTTCTGTATTTATATTTGCATAATTTTCTTTCTCTTTTTAGAGTAGAAAATTCAAATAAGAGAATATTTAAAAGTTGGTTAACATGAACCTGGGAATCAACAGATAAGCCACTTGGGACCTTGAGTGTGAAGGGGAGGACAGATGTACCCATTCATCACTGCAGAGTTGTGTCTGAAGACACAAGAGCAGCAGGGCCGGCCCCAGCCTGGGGTTCAGTTCAAAAGGTACTTTAAATGTAAAACTTTTTTTAAAACTGAGAGTCACCTTAGCAGTATTATGGCATGAAAGTTAGTCCTCATGTCAATAAAAAAGAATGTGCGCAAGCCAAAAACTGCTAGAAGTTTTGGGGTGCCCTATCCCCGTCCTGCACCTTCGTTTTTTAAAATCTCCATACGAGCAATTTCCGACTCTGCCAGTAGCGCTGCCGGGTGCGCTCGGGTATGGAAGCGTGAGAAAGTGTCCCGAAGACATGTATCCGCGCTCTACCCCGCAGGCTCAGCGCCCCTTGCACCAGCCACCCCGCCACGCCAGGTCTAGAGCATAGAGGTGCGGATCCTTCCAAACGCCTAGAGAGAAAACGCAGACTCCCTGAGGCGGACTTCCGGCGGCGGCCCACTTCCGGCTCCGCCCCGCCCGCCCCAGCCCCCTGAGTTCGCAGGTATCCAGCCAGAGGTGTCTGGCTTGCTTCTTTCTACGAACCGGCGTGGGGGAGGAGGGGTGTGCGACGGGGGCGGGACCCCAAAAGTCGAGCTTGGAGCCCTGGGAGGCGCTTGCTCCGCGGACCCACGTGCGGCTTGATTTGAGGGGCGGAAAGGGAGGAGTCATGGAGCTGCCACTTTGAAGCCAAAGTGATCCTGGGGTCGGCCCCTCGAATACGCAGCGCCGCGTACTTATTTCTTATAATTACTCGAGGCCATCTGGCTCGTAGAAAATAATGGTGATGCTCCAATATAAAAATAGGTGATTTTAGGGCCTGTTTCAAGTATCTGAGAGAACGACCCACTTGCCCATTTTTAAAAATCAGGTAACTAAAAAAAGGCATCATAGTATTGAATTGTGGCCAGATAGGGAAGAGAGGAGTTAAGTTAAACGATGAGAAACTGTGGCCCTGGAAGAAGAATAGGGTACGGGGGGGGGGGGGGGGGGGGGAACACGCACAGTGCCATTTGGAAGGCTGGAGGTACTGGGGTGCAGGGCGTCGGAATGCCCTCCCTAGGGGGCGGGGGCTTAGAATCAAGTTCTCTTAACAAGGAGAAATGGGACTCTCGCGGTTTTAGATTATTTGCAGAATACTGGGCTGGGTTCTTTTTCAAGGTAGCCACTGGCCATGGGCGCTAACTGTCTGAACTTTTTGAACTGGAGTTTCCTCCACATTGAAATGAGGATACCCGCCCTGGTCTGTTTGGCTTAGTGGATAGAGCCTCTGCCTTCGGACTGAAGGGTCCCAGGGTTCCATTCCTGGTCAGGGCACATGCCTGGGTTGTGGGCTTAATCCCCAGTGTGGAGTGTGCAAGAGGCAGCTGATCAATGATTCTCTGGCATCATTGATGTTTCTATCTCTCCCTCCCTTCCTCTCTGAAGTCATTCCTATATAATAAAAGCTTAATATGCAAATCAACCGAACAGCAGAATGACCTGCAGATTGACCAGTCACTATGATGTTCACTGACCACCAGGGGGCAGACGCTCCACGCAGGAGCTGCCCACAGGCCCCAGGCCAGCCAAGGTGGATGCCAGCAGCCCCCCCCTCCCCCATTGCCCCACTGGTCACCACTCCACAGAGGGAGGCAACTGGCTGCGGCAGTGGGTGGCAGGGCTGGGGAGCGGGTGGCGCCAGGCCAGCCAAGGCGGGTGCCAGCGGGGGGCCCCTGATCGCCCCACAGATCAGCCCTGTTGCAGGCCAGGCCTAGGGACCCTACCCATTCATGAATTTCGTGCACTGGGCCTCTAGTAAATATAGTATATACTGAAAAGAGAAGAAATGAGGATACCTGCCATCCTGTCCTGTGTGTGGTTGTGCAGTGGTATATGTCCGTTTACGAGTCGAATTTACTTTCTCGGACACTATTTTAAAGATTGTGTTGGAGGAATATTTCATTTAAAGAAGCTTTTACCATAATGTGTTCCTGAAGGGGAAATAAAAGATGGACAAATGAGTTTGGGATTTGAACTATGGTCTCTGAGCACCGTGAATAATAGATTATGAATTTGTTCTGAGAAGCCCCACAGTAATGGAACTCTTCTAACTTTGATTAGCCTGGTGTTTCTCAAGTATTGTGACTGGAGAAACTTGAGTAACACCCTATTAATATCTCTCCAAGTGGTTTTTCCCAGAACATACTTTGGGAAATGCTGACATAAAGAAATCACTTACCTAGGTGGGCTCAGATCTGCTCAAAAGGCACTCTCACTTCTCAAAAGACATTTCAGAACTACTCTTTAAAAGTCATCTGACTGGATTTCACTAAGGGTAGTTTCCATTTTACAAACATTGCAGAAAATGGCCTATAATTAATGAAGTACTACAAGCCCTGTAACAGTTGGAAAAGGAAGTGAACCCTTCTTGTTCCTCCTACATGCATCATGCACAGTGTGTAATGTCTCAATATCATTGAGCAAATATCACCAACATATAATCACTATCACAATGGAAGTAATTATTTGGAAAACATATATATATAAATTGTTCCAAGTGGTAATTCTACAATTCCAGGTTTTTTAAACAGTTTTCTTAGGAAATTTGTTCATGGATTCCTAGAAGAGCCCAATTTAGTAAGATACAATTAGCATTTTCTCCTGTAAAGAGAATGTAATTTAAAACCATTTAAGTGTGCCCAACCGGCATAGCTCAGTGGTTGAACGTCAGCCTATGAACCAGGAGGTCACGGTTCAATTTCTGGTCAGGGCATACCTGGGTTGCGGGCTCAATCCCCAGTGTGGGGGGTGCAGGAGGCAGCTGATCAATGATTCTCTCTCATCATTGATGTTTCTCTCTCTCCCTTTCCCTTCCTCCCTGAAATTAAAATATATATATATATATATATATATATATATATATATATATATATATATTTTAAGAAACATTTAAGTGTGTTGTATGTATACATTAAGTGACATTGATGGGAAACTTGTCCTAACGGTTTAGAATAAAATTAGTACAAGCATCATCTTGAACTTCATTCAAAATCCAAGTAACAATAAAAGCTCTTAATGAGGTAGTTTCACATGTTTGACACAAGTGTCTGTCAAGGAGAGCTTTGAAGTGACTTCCTAGTATGTTAGAGACTTGCAATTTCAAGCAAGACCTGCCTAAGGTTGACAGTAACAATACGTTGGCGTGTCCTTGTTCCAGTGCCTGGTCTTCCATTCTGTAGGGCCAGAGACCTAATTTCATTTGCTCACAGAGATAAGCAGGCTTCAGAGGGTATACTGAGTTTGCCAACCAAACTTAAAAGGACTGATGTGTAAAACTAAAATGTGAGCTCAATCCTTTCTAGTGAAAAATATGAAATAAAAAATACAATTACCAGTGTTGGGTCATTTTATATGCCAACAGTGTGTTCCTTCTTGAAGGAGAATTATATGGGCGTCCAGATTATTATACTACAGTATAGAATCAAAGCGATGAGAATGATATCCAAGTTTAATAGCACCAGGTGTCTTCACTCTACAGATACACCTGTCAGATTGGCCAGATACTCATTTTCATGAGTGAAAAGTACTCTCTTCTGTGGTGCTAGGGGCAAAATAAATAACTTTGCCTTCATCCCTTTCAGAGATGCTCCCCCCCCACCCCCCCTCCCTTTTTTATTTTTTATTTTCTTTTTAGTGAGAGTGGAAGGAAGTGAGGAGACAGACAGAAACATCGATGTGAGAGAGGGACATCAATTGGTTGCCTCCCGTATGCACCCTAACCAGGGCAGGAGATCAAGCCTGCAACCCTGGTAGGTGCCCTTGACCGGAATCAAACCTGGGACCCTTCAGTCCAAGGGCTGACATGCTAACCACTGAGCCAAATCGGCTAGAGCTCCTCATATTCTTTCTCAAGCTAGACTACAATGCTTGAGACTGGGTTTAAGCTTCTCAGTTTACAGTCCCTATCCAGGTCTACCTCCCTGAAGTTGCACCCAAGTCACCCAGTTTGGATTTGGGGTCTTCACAAAATCTCTTGGGTCCTTTCTATTGATGACTGATTTCATTCTATATAAGTTTAAGTGTTTGTTGCCCCCCTTGTTGGTTCGAAACCTTAGAAGCTTCCTGGGTGAAATCTGAAAGTGGCCCCATACACGGAAGGCAAGGAGAGAGGGAAGAAAAAGGCAGTCCACTCCAGATTGCAGGCGGTGCTACCAAACTAAAGGGTTTGCTTGCCTGCATGCCTCCAAGCCCACTTAAACACCAAAGGAGTTTGTAACCAATAAAATAAAGGTTTGTTTTATTACTAGTGACCCGATGCACGAAATTCGTGCACATTAAAAGGGGAAGCCAGAGTCAAGTCCCTGCCCACCCACATTTGCCTCAAAATCGAGTGAGACTCAGACCCGGCCACCCCCACCCCCATTGGGCTAGATCCAGACCCGGCCAGTCCCACCCTTGTCAAGCCCACTGGGCAGAAGGCGTAGCCTCAGGTCACCTGGCCCGGCACCAGGACTGGGAGCATGGCCTGAGGTCCCCCAGATGGGGCGAGGGGGGCGTGCCTTGAGGTCCCCCGTCAAGCCCCGCCATGGCCTGAGATCCCCTGTCAAGCTCCACTGGGTGGGGGGCATGGCCTGAGGTCCCCCATCAAGCTCCGCCAGGTGGGGGACACGGCCTGAGGTCCCCTGTCAAGCCCTGCCAGATGGGGTTGCGTAGCCTCAGGTCCTTGCTGATTGCTCATTAAGGCTCCTTAAGGGAACTTGGCCTCAGCTGTGGGTGCAGCCATCTTTGTGATGGAGTGATGGTCAATTAGCATATTCCCTCTTTATTAGGTAGGATTATTAATTCTTTTCAATCCTCACCTGAGGATATTTTTTCCATTGCTTTTTAGAGAATGGAAGGGTCAGGGGGAAAAGAGAAAAACATCGACATGAGAGAGACACATCAATTGGTTGCCTCCTGCATGAGTCCTGACCAGGGGCCAGGGATCAAACCTGCAGCCCACTTATGTGCCCTTGAGTGGGAATCAACCCTCGACCCTTTGGTGCTGACTCTTAACCCCTTGCAACACCAGCCAGGGCAAAGGTTTATTTTTAAGGAAATGGCACCACACCTGGAGTCACAGGTGAGCTTGTGCTCAAAGACCTGGCTCTCTGATGGCTTCCAGGGGGTGGGTTACATTCATCATGGTGACTAAGGGAGTTGGGGTCATGATCTCTACTGATTGTGTTGGTGCCAGGGTAGGGGACAGGTGTCCATTGCTTCTGGTCCTGATATCACTTCAGCTAGTTTCACAAGGATGGAGTCGGTGGAGTCGGTTCACTTTTCTGAGTCTGGAGCTGAAACACAGCTGAGGCCTAGATGTTATCTTTAGTTTGACTAAAACTGTCCTCTGGTCAATAGGCCTAAGGCTTTGTTCCTGGCATTGCATAATGCTGACCGGGGCCTCATTATCCTGAGGGCTTAAAGACTAAAGGAGTGGACGTGCAAGGGAGAAGGAGGCAGGTAAGCCAGGGTGCTGGACTAGGCCAGTTTGTTTCATTTTTTAACTAATTTCGTTTATCTTAATTTTTATTGAATTTATTGGGGTGACATCTATAATAATAAAAGGGTAATATGCTAATTAGGCTGAACAGCTGAATGACCTTCTGGACGACCTTCCGGACAGTGCCAGGGCTGTGAGGGGCTGAGCCCCTTGCACGAATTTCACGCATCAGGCCTCTAGTTAGTTAATAAAGTTATATAGGTTTCAAGTGTCCAATTCTGTAATCATCTGTATATTGCATTGCGTTCACAACCCAAAGTCAAGTCTCCTTTCATCACCATTTATCCCCCTTTTACCCTCTTCTACCTTCCCCACCCCCTTTTCCTCTGGTAATGTCCATACTGTTGTCTGTGTGTATGAGGGTTATTGTTTTCTTAATCTCTTCACCCTTTTCACCCAACCCCCCTCCTTCTGACAACTGTCAGTCTGTTCTCTGTATCTATGAATCTGTTTCTATTTTGTTTTTGTTTTGTTCACTAGATGCCACATACAAGTGAATCCTACGGTATTTGTCTTTCTTTGACTGGCTTATTTCACTTAGCATAATACTCTTCCAGTCCATGCATACTGTTGCCTAGGTAATATTTCATTCTTTTTATAGCTGAGTAGTATTCCATTGTGTAAATGTAACAGATTTTTTTTATCCACTCATCTGCTGATGGGCACTTGGCTGCTTCTAGATCTTAGCTGTACTGTATAATAAAAGGCTAATATGCAAATTATCCCCTCGACCAGGAGGTGGGGGATCGGGGCTGGCCGCCTGGACCCCACCCTTGCACAAATTCGTGCACCAGGCCTCTAGTTTTAAATAATGCTGCAATGAACATAGGGGTGCATATATTCTTTTGAATTGGTGTTTCAGGTTTCTTTGGATATATTTCCAAAGTGGAATCGCTGGGTCATAAGGCAGTTATATTTTTAAAGTAACTGCATACTGCTTTCCACAGTGGCTGCACCCCCACCAGTCTGCATTCCCACCAACAGTGAACAAGGGTTCCCTTTTTTCCACATCCTGGCCAACACTTGTTTGTTGATTTATTGATGGTAGCCGTTCTGACAGATGTGAGGTGACATCTCATTGTGGTTTTAATTTGCATTTCTCTGATGATTAGTGACCTTGAACATTTTTTCATTTGTCTATTGGCCATCCATATGTCCTCTTTGGAGCAAAGTGTCTACTCAGGTCCTTTACCCATTTTTTAATTAGGTTGTTTGTGTTTTTAGTGTTGAGCTATATAATTCTTTTTTTCTTTCTTTTTCTGAAATATATTTTTATTGATTTCAGAGAGGAAGGGAGAGGGAGAAATGGAAACATCAATGATGAGAGAGAATCATTGATCAGCTATCTCCTGCATGCTCCACACAGGGGATCGAGCCCGAAAGCCAGGCATGTGCCCTAACCTGGAATCGAACTGTGGCCTCCTAGTTCATAGGTCGATGCTCAACCACTGAGCAATCCAGGCTGGGTGAGCTGTATAATTTATAAACTTTGGACATTAACCCCTTACCAGATATATGTTCTCCCGTTCATTGGGTTGTCTTTCATTTTATTAATGTTTACTTTTGTGCAAAAACTTTTTCGTTTGATGTAGACCCACTTGTTTATTTTTTCTTTTGTTTCCCATGCTCTAGGAGATATATCCAAAAAAATATCGCTATGAGAAATGTCCAAGATTTTACTGCCTGTGTTTTCTTCTATAATTTTTATGGTTTGATACATTTAAGTCTTACACTTAAGTCTTTAATCCATTTTGAGTTTATTCTTGTATATGTATGGTATATGAAGGTGGTCTCAATTCATTTTTCTGTGCATGTCTGTCCAGTTTTCCAAACGCCATTTATTAAATAGACTGTCTTTACCCCATTGTATGTTCTTGCCTGGATGAGGCTAGTTTGAATCAAAAAAGGGGAAAGGAGGAAAGGTCATACTGAAGAAATGAAGTTTCTGCATGATTGCAGTGGCAGGGTTAATAAGCCAAGGAACTTACATATGAGACTTACCTTGGGCCTCTGCCCAGGGCAACACCAAATAGAGTGTCATCAGCCACACTGCCACTGCCTCTGATTTCTGTTGCAAGGCCTGGTGACTGGCACACCACCGGGGAGGGGTTCTGGGCTTGTTTAAGATGTGGTGGAAAGAGATGGAGCATCCACAGTCCAGGAGCTTTGCCGGAGGGAGCCAGCTGATGACACAGTGGAGCCAAGAGCATGCCTAGGTAGCCTGCCACATGTGACCTCCAGCATCCACAGGCTCTGTTCCAGTTCCTGCCTGTCATCTCCTATGTCCTTCCTGGTAGCCCTGACCTTTAGGGGAAGAGGGGAAGTGGAGAGAAAGATCCTCCAGCTCTCAAAAATGCTTTCCTCTTCTCCTTAGGGAATGAGTTGGGCTTAGGCAAGGCCCATTGAGAGTAGGGATCTTAATGAGGCTTAGGCGGATTTAGAATTGCTTGTATCATTTATGTATTCCTCCATTTAACAAACATTTATTGAGCTCCTACTATGTGTCATAGATGCTGGGATAGCAAAGACATTTAAGACAAGTGTCTTCCAGGCAAGTAGTAGGAGACAGCTATATACACCAAGCCAGTGGCACATCACAGGTGCCACGACAGACACCTGGAGGGTAGAGGAAGCGTCTAAGTGCAGGCATTTACTGTCTCCTGGGTGGGACATCATGGAAGGCTTCTGGAAGATTTGGTGGTGGTTTAGCTTTGAAGAATGTGAGGAGATTCTTGAGGCAAATGGTTTTTTGGGAGAGGAGACAGCCAATCAATGTTTCTCTCTCATCAATGTCTCAATGTTTCTATCTCTCTCCCTCTCTCTAAAATCAATAAAAACATATTTTTTTAAAAAAGAAGACACCCCAACTAGTCCTCTGGCTCACATCAGAGTAGTCTGTTGACCTTGAATCTGACGACATCACTCACCTGCTCCAAATTCCTGAATGGCTTCCTTTGAGGAACATTGGCCCACCTTTGAAAGGCATAGGAGATCTTCATGATCCACCTCTGTGCAGCACCTACAAACAGCTTGCTTCAGACACACCGGACTGGCACACACCTCTGCTCTGGCACACCCTCTGCCCCCGCTGCGGGGTCTTCCTCCTGCCCTCTCTCCACAGAAGCCCCAGCATCCTTCAGTCTCAGCTTTGAGGTTCTCTCCCCCTGCTCCTCCCGTGGACTCAATCGTAGAAGCTCCTTGCCACTGCTCGCTGTACTTTATGTTTCCCTCATTGTAGTTAGTGAGACCATGGTCACTGTATCACAACATTCCAGGTTGCTGCTTCTCTGTTTCCTTGCCTGTAAAATGGGATCATAATCTCTTAGTGTTGGTGGGATGATTGATCCTGAGAAGTGGCAGCAGCAGTTTGGGAAAGTGAGCCAGAGAAAGAAACAAGGGCAACCCAGGGTGCATTCTGTGGACCCTGGAGCCCTAGGCGACAGGAGCCTCTGAGAAACAGCCCGCTCCAGAGGAGAGGAAGCTCCTCAGAACAGGCTCTTCACCCTCCCATATTCTGGCAAGCAGGGCTGATTCTTCAAGATCTGCAGGCAGCCTAGAAACCTAAGCAGATACTGTTGTCATTACACTACGTTGCTGTCATTTAAGACCACAAGAGATGCTCTTCACGCTCTATGCCTCCATCATCTCCAGCTTCTCAGAGTTGGGCCCTTGTGCACCTCCCAAGGCCCAGGTGACAGACCAGCTTGCCTTCTGGAGAAATGCCATCCTCGGCCTGTACCCCTGGCTTTGGTGCCGGATTGTCATCCTGGACCCTGAATGAATTCATAACCAGAACACAAAAGAGAGAGAAAAGGAGAGGCCCGCAAGTGGAAAAAGCCAGTGTGCCTCGCACGCTCTTAACTCCAAGGGGTGTTTGGGGGACCCAGAGGGTGCGGGTCGGGGCGCCTCTTACTCGCGCTGGGCTAATGCCCCTGGGAAAGCATCTGGAATCCGCGCCGGCCAATCAGCGAGCCGCGCTGCGAGCTTTTTATCATGTGCTGCGCTTGCGCCCACCTGCCGCCAGGGGACGGTGTGTGGCTACGCTGTGACCCGCAGAGCCTCAGGTGAGACCCGCGAGTGGGAGGGTCTGTTGCAGAGAGCGAGCCTTGGCCCACACCACTAAAGCCTGGAGAAGTGAAAATAGTTCATACGGGCTTTGGATGCCTGGCTGACCTGCCACCAAGTCACTGGATGGCCGTTAGCAAGTTACTTAAACATCACAAGCCGGTCAGTTTCCTCATCTAACCAGAGAAAAAAGCAAATGAGTGGGTGGGAAATGACACCTGTCTGTCCGGTGGTGAGGACGGAATGAATAACGAAGTCAATTGGCAGTGGAGCGTTGGCTGTGATGAATGCTGCTCACATGCCAGATGGGCTGGCTCTGAACGCTGGATTTGCCACTTAGCTGATGGATCTCATTGGAGATATGGAAACTCTGTGGTCTTCATTTTCCTATTTGATCAGTGAGGATTCTGCACCCTCTTCCTGTGTATTTTGTTTTGGGGTTTTTTAGGGGGGTGGGGGGTGGTTTTGGTTTTGAGATTACTGAGCTAATGCTTGTAAAAGCACATAACCGTGGCAGACATGTGCTAAATGTTGGATAAACATAGTTTCTCTTACGTCTTTTGAGACTCTAAAGATCACCATGCCTAGTTGCTCTGTTATAGACATAATCTGAGTTATCTGTCATGTCATGTCCGAATAATAAGAGAACTGTTGGAATAGTAAATGGAGGTGAGAATATAGGCTCTGCATGCAAGCAGATTACTTGGAGTCAGATCTCAACTCCTACTTACTAACTAGCTATGTATTTTAGGGCAAGTTACTTAACCTCTCTGTGCTTCTGTTTCTGTAAAGTGGGGATGATGCAACGATTGCCTACCTCATAAAGTTGTTAAGGGGAGATGGAGTAAACAAATCAGTAGATATCAGTTGTTATTAGTATTATTAAAGATAGTGTTAATAGAGCACACAACTTGGAATGAAAATTGTCTCAACTTGACAGTCACCTCCCACTCCTTATTCTCAATTTCTTCATCTATAAAAGGAGGGATGAGCCCTGGCCCGTGTGGCTCGTTGTTAGTGGCATCCTGTGCACCAAAAGATTGCTGGTTTGATTCCTGGTCAGGGTACATACCGCGGTTGTGGGCTCCATCCCTGGTGCAGGAGGCAGCTGAGCGATGTTTCCTTCTCCCTTCCTCTCTCTCTAAAATAAATTAAAACTTTTTTTAAAAGGGGGGCGGGGAAGAATGAGATGACAAGATGGGACCACTGAGGTCTAACACTCAGGATTCTCAGGATCGGAGACATGCTTATTTCATTTCTAGAGCTGAGCTACTGGCGGGTGGCAGATACAGCAGATGTCGGAAAAAGGTGGGTGGACATGGCTATAAGCGGTGCATTCAGCAAATAACTCCTCAGATAATCTGGTTCCCACCCGGGCAGAAGAGCCCAGTTCCTGCCAAACTACCCAGACATTTTAGCTCGGAATTAAAGCACTGGATGGGATAGCAGTTTCAGAAACCAAACTCTGAAGCCGGGTTGACTCACAGGGAAATGACTTGGCAGAAAGCCATGACATGCAGCCTGCAGCTCCAGCTGGGTCTCTGCAGTGGTGTGTTGGAAGCGGGGAGCCAGGCGCTTCATCCAGGTGTTCAAACGCTTTGGAAACAAGTTAAGCAGAGTAATTTCAGAATCGCTTTAAATGTGTGTGTATCTGTGACCTTTCCCCATTCTCATATCTTGTTGATTTGGGCTTTCTCCCTTTTTTTCTTAATCAGGTTAGATCGTGATTTATCTACTAAAATGAGACAGTGTGACTGTGTGTGTGGTTACTTGAGAGCCAGATTTTATTGAATAGTTAGCACTTTCGGGTCACCTAGTCATTGGCTACTCATGCTGTTTAAATTAGTTGGCAGACGTGAGAGGGCTCTGTAAAACAGAAGAAACCCCAGGTGTACAGAGTGACCACCTGGGGCTCTTTGCATCTTGTCCTCAGTAGTGCATGGTATCCTCTTGCACTCCCCAGAGCGACTATGGATGATAAATCCTGATCATGCTGATCACATGTCCTGACAATGATCTCATCAAGCCTCCTCATTTTCTAGGTGGGAAACATCATGAGGTGGTGAGAAGAGAATGTGACTAGGACTCAGGACACCTGGATTCTGATTCCAGGCCTATTACTGACCCATTGGGGGATGCAGGCAGGTCACATCCCCTCTCGAAGGCCCAATCCCTGGCCAGTTGTTCAGCACTTCCCAAGGTTTGCAATCCAGGTCGTGCTTCTCAAACTGAGGCACACACAGGAGAACTTGTGAAAATGAGGTTCTGATCCAGTAGATCCAAGTGAGGCTAAGGTTCTGCATTCCCAACAGGCTCTCAGGCGATGCCCATGCTGACCTCAATCTGAGTAGCAAAGGTCTAAAAGGACTTGTTCCACAGATTATAAATCATTATCTATACTAATAAAAGGGTAATATGCTAATTAGGCCAGGAGACCATTTAGGAGACATTCCAGGCATCCTTCCAGACAAAGCCATGGTGGCGGGACCGAAGCAAAGGCAGTTAGGGGCAATCAGGCTGGCAGGGCAGGGCACTTGGGAGCGAGCAGGCCAGTGGGGGGGGGGGGGACAGTTGAGGGTGATCAGGCCGGCAGAGGGGGCAGTTGGGGGCGAGCAGGCCAGCAGGCAGAGTGGTTAGGGGCGATCAGGCAGGCAGGCAGGTGAGCAGTTAGGAGCCTATGGTCCTGGATTGCAAGAGGGATGTCTGACTGCTGGTTTAGGCCCGATCCCAGATTGGAGAGGGTGCAGGCCGGGCTGAGGGACACCGCCCCCCCCCCATGCACGAATTTTGTGCACCAGGCCACTAGTGACATTATAAATCAATATAACCCAAAAAGTGGGAAGGGGTGATAGTGCAATACATTCAGAAATCCATATGCCTAATACATGTAGAAGGGATTGCTATGCAGAGCTTCCCAAAACCTCTGACACACTTCCAAGGAGAATGACTTGAGCAACTCAGAAGAAAGTATTTTCAGAAAGACAAAGGTCTTTATTTTGCAAACCAATGGCAGCAGAGGCAAAAAGGCTGCTGGTTTGCTATGCCCAAGCTCAACCTCTTGCCAGACAAAGACAGGAGGTCCTTGATTGCTTGCCAGACTTAAACCTCTTTGCAAGGAAAATATTTTCACCCACAGCTCCTTACACACACACACACACACACACACACACACACACACACACACACACGCTCATATTTTGGACCATGGGACTTAACACCTGGTAATCTGGACCAGGGACACTGGAGGACCTGCCCCAGGCCACCACTCTGTCAACAGGCCGATTGTGACATGGCCTGATGTAAAACGATGCCCTGGAGCAACCAGTCTGCCACTCTTGGAAATACCCACTTGAGCTGGCTAGGAGGGGTGGCCAAATCTGAAAAAAAAGAAAAAAAAGCCCCCAAGTAGAATGAGGCCCATGAAGAAGCAAATCCAGGGGTGAGCTCAAGTTATGAATGAGGGAGACAGACTCTGAGCAGGCAGTGGAAGCCTGGGGCAGACACAAGAATGGAAGAGCAGCATCTAGCTAAGATACCCCAAGAGCTCTTACAAACAGAACTGAAGGCCCCTGGAGGCTCTTGTTAGGTCACAAAGAGCAAAAGGTATCATCTTTAGTTAGCTTTCCCGGGAGGGAATGGGCTACAGATGAGGGAATGATGGGAACACGGCACAGTGGTGTTCCAGCAAGACGCCTGTGGACCAGAGGGGAAAAGTGACTTTGCCCCTCCCGTCCAGGAAGCCAAAGCAAATCAGCAGCCCATTTGTAGCAACAATGGAACTGCATTGTCATCATATCTTCAATCTGTCCAACCTCACCCTGGTTTTGATGCCACATTGAATTTGTTGTCCTGATTTTTCATTTGTACTTTACTGTTTTATATTATGCATATCCTGTATGCCTCATTGGCTCAAGTCTAAAAAGAGACATGGTATAAGTAAAAAAATAGATCAGATGAGAACTAATTTAAGTGGAATCGAGTCTGAATGACCATATCCCCAAAAATCTTTCTTAACCATCAGTGTGTGTTAGACCCGTGGTCGGCAAACCGCGGCTCGCGAGCCACATGCGGCTCTTTGGCCCCTTGAGTGTGGCTCTTCCACAAAATACCACGGCCTGGGTGAGTCTATTTTGAAGAAGTGGCGTTAGAAGAAGTTTAAGTTTAAAAAATTTGGCTCTCAAAAGAAATTTCAATCGTTGTGCTGTTGATATTTGGCTCTGTTGACTAATGAGTTTGCCAACCTCTGGGTTAGACCATAGAGATAGGTCTATAGTTGCACATCACAGGATTCACCCTAAATTGCATCCTTTTAAAAATCATAATGAGCCCTGGCTGGTTTGGCTCAGTGGATAGAGCGTCGGCCTGTGGACTGAAGGGTCCCAGGTTCGATTCTGGTCAAGGGCACATGCCTGGATTTCGGGCTCAATCCCCAGTGGGGGGCGTGCAGGAGGCGGCCGATCGGTGATGCTCTCTCATCATTGATGTTTTCATCTCTCTCTCCCTCTCCCTTCCTCTCTGATATCAATAAAAATATATATTTTTAAAAATCATAATGATTTGGCCCTAGCTGGTTTGAGCGTCAGCCTGCGGACTAAAGGGTCCTGGATTCGATTCCGGTCAAGGGCACATGCCAGGGTTGTGAGCTCAATCCCCAGTGTGGGGTGATCCATGATTCTTTCTCATCACTGATGTTTCTATCTCTCTCTCCATCTCCCTTCCTCTCGGAAATCAATAAAAAATATATTTAAAAAAAAAATCATAATGATTTGGATGACAACATTGATGACACGTGTTTATATTTGCAAACAAAGACACACAATAAAAGAAGAGCCAATACGTTAGGAACAGCACTCGGTTCCAAAAGTTCTTGCCAGCGAGAGTCAGTGTGCTTTGATCAAGAGCTGATCAAATGCCCACACTGACTCAGCATCTCTGGGCTAAAGTGCAGTGTTAGGATTTCTAACTGTTATCACAAGTCATTGTGGGAATGAGTCATGCGAATTCCTTGTGAACAAATTCTGATCTGAGCCAAAACTGTTGTCAGGATTTCCAGCCTATCTCTCCGCCATCTACTGAAGGAGACATTTCTTTCAAAGTTTAGTACCAAGGAACACTCAATGTTCCCTGAAACCACCCACAAGGTGTCCCTTTCCCTGATCAAGAGAGAGTTGTTTCCTTTTCCATCTCAACCGGCAGAACACTCCGAATATATATGGCAGTAGGCTCCCGTGGAACAACTGAAATGAGTATTTGGTTTTTAACTTTCTTCTTCAACCCATTTTCCTATTTGAGTTCATATACCATGGGTTTTATAGTCCGGGCTTTTCTCTTTGAAGCCACAACAACTCATTTTTGGAATGACTCAGGATATAAATATGCTAAATAAATGATATGTGAATGATGAGTGGGAGATGGCTTGATGAATTTGGACAAGATGGGGAAGAAAGGGAAAAAATGAGCCATCTCAACCGCCTTCAAGATAAACAATTCTATTTGCCCAAATGATTTTTTGAAACTGCGTTGTTTTATTGTAGTCCAAGAAGCCTGCTGGAGAAAGAACAGTGTGGTGAAAATATATTGGACTTTGATAAACATCTTGCTCTTCTGACAAGACAATTGATTAGAGCTCATCTGTTATCTAAATTGATCAGCTTAGCTCGGAAGTAAAAGGATGTGTCTCATTCCTGCAGGCCTAGACCTCCTGTCTTTCCCCTGCACTTCCATAATTTCCAGGTGAGGTGGGTAAGTGAGGGAGGGAGGAAGGGGGGAGGAATGCGGATGGGTGCCAGGCCTTCATGGATGTCACATAGAATGATCTGACCTAAGAAAGACCTCCTCGTCACCCCCAGTAGGTCCCCCTGTGACAAGAAATATTTTCCCTCCATCCTAGGGAGCAGAGTTCTTACAATGAGTCCAGAGCAGAAATTTCCCAGAAACATCAAAGGCAAACATGACAATACCGTCCCATCTTCTCTTACCGTCCCCCCAACCCACCCCCAGATGCCACAATACGCCTCCTTTACACGGAAGTCAGGCGGGTCTGCTTAATAATATTGATGTCTTTCCTTTGATAGGTCTCTTTTTTCCTACTATAAATATACATGCTCACTACTGCAAATTTAGAAATAGAGAAAAAGCATTTGTAAAAATTTAATAATATCTAATCTGGGGACAGAAGTTTAAATAACCTGAAATGGAATGTCCGAGGGGAAGGAATGTCCTGGAAGTGAGGAGATTTGGACTCTGGTCCAACCCTGCTGTAACTGGCTGGGGTGACCTCAGGCGAGTGATTTATCCTTGATGAATTTTTTTTCTCTCACTTGTAAAAGGAAAGGTTGGGCCCGGCACACCCATGCTTACAGCATTCCAGGGTCGCAGGACAGTTATGCAGGCAGATGCGTTAGCCTCGCTGCCTGGGGTCCCGTTCCCAGCACTGCCATTCCGGAGTTGTCCGAGCCTGTTTCATAGCCTGTCCGTGTCCCAGTGTTCCCATCCATAGGTGACGGTAGTGGTCCTCTCTCTCATACTAATGATTTGGTGAATTTGGCCGCCATCTTTATCTTAAATGTGGCCCCGTCATATCGCACACCGCACAGACCTCTTTTCTGAGAGCCACACGTCCAATGTTGTCTACCATCACTGTGACCTCACGTGGCATTTGGGATCTCAACTTTGTGGTCACAGTCCAAACCTGAGTGCATACCGCCCGGGCTGCAGCTCACTGGTCCCTTGCTCAGCACAGAATACCAACACCCGCCCCCCCTGCTCCTGCCACTCACCTGGGAGCCCACCAGATACCTGCCCCGTTCTAGCTCCTGCAGGCCGTGAGGCTGAAGGAGACAGCCCACCTTTCCTGGCTGTCTACAGGTTGCTGGGTCCTTGCACCTCTCAGCTCATTCAGTCCTCACAACACCTCCAGGGAGAAACTGATCCCCATTGACGATCCCCATTGTACAGATGGGGAAACTGAGTCCAAGCAGCTTTAAATAACCACCCCAGGTCATGTAGCATTGAGTGGTAAGTGACAGAGCTGGGGTTTCACCCCGGGCAAGCTGGTTCTATCGAGTCCACACTCTACCCTGCTCTGACCCAGGTGGACACCAGCTGATGACCCTCAGGGACACTGGCCACCATGATCTCCCCCAGGGTTTTGGCTTCCCTGGTGTTCCTGCGGCAGGCTCAGTGGTGTTCACTTCCAGCAGGCACCTCTTCCCAAGCCAACAGATGGGGAGCAGGAGCAAGTGTGACCGCCCAACCGCAACTTCCCAAAGCGAGGGGCTTTCCAAGGCTCCCACCCTGCTTTCTGGCTCAGATTTTCCTGGGAATGCAGCCGGCGTCTTCAAGGGTGCAGGAAGATGACTGATCCGGGATCCGTAGAGGAAATGAAAGCACAGGCACCTGCGAGGATTCTGTCTAACATCCACACCATCCACTTTCTTTATTTAGACACTTTCAGATTCCATCCCCATCACTCTTACGTCTCTGTTCCCGGGAGCGTGGGTCTCAATGCTGCCTCCCTTCCCCCTCCTCCCCTACCACCTGCTTCTTTAGTCATTTCAGGAGACTTGCTTTTTCCTGGGCACGTGAACCTGCTTCGGTTCAGGCCTCTGCCTCTGCTTGATTCCCCGCCTCCACGTGGGTGACCGTTGCTGCAGGCCCGAGCTCCTTCCGGTCCCTAGGCCCCATCAGAGCGCAGCTTCCTTCCTCTTCGTTAGCCCTGTTCTGTGCCTGCTTGTGACACCCATAGCTCCCAGGGGCTCCCTGTCCCCTCAGGACTGCAGGCACTCCCCAGGGGCTTGTCAACCTCCTCACACACCCCCACCCTGCACTGCACACTTCTCCACCCACCCCCTCCCCATCTCACCTGGGGTCCCCTGGAGCTGCCTTCCTAAACAAACAAACTGCCTGGAGTCCTCCCAGGACCCCACCTGAAACTCAGCAGCCCTAGCCCCCCTCCCCCACACCAAAGTGGCTGTAGCTGACTTCTCTGCTTCCTCCCACACTCCCCCCTCAGACACTAAAGGCCAGCCTCTTCTGGGGTGTAGAGTAACCCACTGTGCCTCCTTTCACCCACCAGGTGTGGCTCCAGGTTTCTTCCCTGTGTCCTCATCTGGAGTGACTTCAGGGTTCCCCTGGGTGACCATCGGACTTGCCGTTCTCATAGATTCCCCGGACCTCTGTTGTCCCTTTACTTCACCCGCCCACCCCATGTCCAAAGCCACACCCTGCACCTTTCCCCACCCAGAACTTTGCCACCTTTACGACTTGGATTTCAGCTCCTGGTCCTGGGAGCAGCTTCCAGTCCCTCCAGCCTTTTCTCCCCCACTCCCGCGCAATGCTGTCACTGCCAGGGCCCACCCCATCAGGCCCTCCCTGGTCGCACATCCCATCCTACTCAGCCTGGACTCCAGGTCAGTCGTGTGAGCTAACTTTTCAGTGGCCTCCTTGGGCCCTCCCACCCCACAGACTCACCCTCAAATCCCCCAGGCATTGGGGCAATTCCATATGCAAGTGAGTTAGAGAACTGGAGGGCAATGCAACTGTGAAACCCCAGCAACGCAACCCCAAGGGTACTGGCTCCCTCTGCAGCTCTTCCACACATTGGCCCTCCTCTCGAGTACCCATCACACTTCCACCCCTCTCTTTCTCCCCAGGCAAGACGGCATCCATCCATCCATCCATCCGCTCAGCTACGCAGCTGGTGGCCTTGATTCCCACCTCCCCCTCCACTCATCTTCATTCACTCCTGTCAGAAGTAGGTGTCCTTTCTCCTGGTCAAGGCCACCACCTCCGGCTATGCATGCTCTTGAGTCTGTTTCCTACTATCTCCTCCTTGGCCTTGCTCCATCCCCCCTCCTCTCTCTCTTTGATATGGGCTTTGCCAAGAATAGGGCTGGTGAGACTGGTGGTATGGGTTGAATCGTGTCCCCCAAAGCTATGTCCTGACACTCAGTACTTCAGAGTGTAACCTTATTTGGAAATAGGGTCTCTACAGAAAAAAGAAAAAAGTTAAAAATGAGGTTGAGGACCCTGGCCGGGTAGCTCAGTTGGTTAATGCATCGTCCCAACATGCCAGGGCCCCACTGGGAGCCACTCGCCCAATGAATGCATAACTCCTAGTAGGTGGGACAACAACTCTCTGGCTCGCTCTCTCAAAAAATAAAATGAGGTTAGGTGGGCCCTAACCCAATGTGATAGGTACGCGTACAAAACGGGAAAATGTGGACAGAGGGACGGTGGCATGAAGACGCGCAGGGAGCTGGTCCTGCGCGTTCCCAGCCAAGGCTGAGCAGTGCTGGCAAACACCAGGAGCTGGACGAGTTGGCCTAGAGAGTCCCAGAGGACCTCCCCACAGCTGTCAGCGTGCCCCGCCTCTCCCGGATTCGAGGCTTGCAGCGTCCAGGACCGAGTGCCTTTCTGTTGCCATAAGTTGGGGGACTTTGTCACCGCAGCCCCAGGAAACTCCTGCAGCTGGGGACGCGGCCCCTGAGAGGGGCTCGGACACCTCTTCCTGGGAATACTGAGTCCTTCCTGGCAGTCACCGGCTTAAAATTGTAGCTCAGAAGTGACTCCAGAGGCCTGTGACGCGTGCTAATTTGTAAAGCCGAGGTACCCCGAGTATGTATCCTAAGTACATTCGTGGCCCAGCTCCACCTCTGAGCTGGCCCCCCTCAGGCTCCCAGCGCTGTGGACTGAGCCAGGGAGGCTGGTCACCTAGGGTCGCGGAAGTCCAGGGAGAGCCCGGGGTTTCCAGGAGTGTCCCCGAGCCTAGCATGGCTTTTGTGCCCATCCACACAGGCCCGCCCTGGGACACACTGGCTCTCACACGTGGTCAGGACAACCCGGGGGAGTTTCGAGATGCTCGGTGGAGTCTGCCGACTGTTTCCCAAGCGTGACTCACAGCTCTGCACAGAGAAGCAGGCTGGGAACGAGGAGCCTGTGCTTTCCTGTCCTTCCTCCTGTCTTTCCTGGAAGCCCTGGGAACGGAGTCCGAAGTGCCCCCTCCAGCCAGCCCGGATCCCGCTTCCCGCGGCTGCTCGAGGACCAGCACCACCAGATAACATCGAAGTGGCCGTGAGCACCATGTTCCCCTTCGGAGAGGGGAGCCTGCAGGGCCCTCTCCTCCGCGGCCCGGGCCTTTCAAGTGGTCTGAATAGCGCATTCCACTTTCATCCGTCTCCTCTGTCCTGGGAATAATCGTTATAGTCTGCAGTTCCACTCCTAGCAGGAGCTCAACAGATGTTTAATAGGATGAATTTTTAAAGCACTTGGAGTCGTCTTGTCAATGCTGGAGCAAAATGACACAAAGGAACCTCACTCAGCGGAGGTTGGTCAGCCACCCGTTCCTATCAGGCTCCTTCCAGCACCCCTGCCAGTGGCCCTCTCACACCAGGACACCAGGTTTGCTGAACCCACCCCCTTTCCTCCCGCCTCAAGTGCAGCCCAGGCTCCCAGTCCAGGCGGCAGGAGCTGAAGGAGCCGGTGTTTAGGTGGAATTAGAATGATTGTGCTTTCAAGTGAAATGGAAGCCAGAGGTTCCTCGGAGTGTCTGATTGATCCATGGAAGGCACCTGTAACATCCCCAGAGTCCTCGTGGGGAGCTAACTACCCTGGAGTGGGCAGGCTAGGGGCCTGGAGGACCGAGGAACACGATGCCCACAGGTCCAAGCCCCAGGCACTGTCCTGGCCTCACAGTTCCAGCAGTCTTTGAACACACCAGCTGAATGAGACTCTTCCTGGGTCTAGCAAAAAAAAAATACATTTCTTCCCCAGCCGGTGTGGCTCAATGGTGACCCAGGAGGGCACAGTGGTTGAAACAGGAGGTCACGGTTCGATTCCTGGTCAGGGCACATGCCCGGGTGGCAGGCTTGGTCCCTAGTAGGAGGCGTCCAGGAGGCAGTTGGTCAATGATTCTCTCTCATCAATGATGTTTCTCTCTCTCCTCTCTCCCCCTTCATGTCTGAAATCAATAAAAATATATATTTTTAAATTTTTTTCTTTAGGCCGCACTGTTGCCCGTTGTTTCAGCGGCTCTGTAGGGCGTGCTCGCGCCTGGAAAAGCTTTACCGCATTTGCATGGGAGTTTACATGGGATCGGGATGCCATTGATTGGTTGAATGAGTGGGTGCTGAGGTAAGGAATGCCACAGGCCTGCCCGCATTTACGAAGCCCTTTGCTATGTGCACGAGGTGGGGAATCTAAGGCAAAGAACCCAGTCACTGGGGAAAGAGAGTCTGCCTGTGTTGAGGAGCCAAGAGTCCCACAGAACAGCAGGGCCAGCATAGGGAAGAGGGGGCAGGCTGGGCTCCGGTCCCGCTCGGCCACATCCATGCTGCGGGCCCTGGACTGAAGACGTTACTCAACTTCTTCCTGTCTCAACTTCCGTACATGTACCAGTCACAGCCGCTGCCGAGGGTTGAATGGAGTGTGTGTGAAGCACTTAGAACAGTTTCTGGCATGATATCAGTGGTCACAGGATTGACTATACTATTAAGTGAGATATTATGTGTAAAGTGCTAAGCAGTGCCTGGCACTTACCAAGCACTCAGTAATGTTAATTATTATTGTCATTACCATTATCATGTTTATTTTTAAGTTATAAGCAATAGGGTGGCTCAGTTGGTTGAGTGTGGTCCTGCACACCAAAGGGTTGCCAGTTCGATTCCCCATCGGGGCACATACCTGTATTTCAGGTTCGATCCCCAGTTGGGGCACATATGGAAGACAACCGGTTGATGTTTCTCTCTTACATCTCTCTCTCCCTTCCTCTCTCTAAGCATGTCCCGGGTTAAGGATTTAAAAAAAGTTTAGCAGCTTAATACAACAGTCAACATTATTGTCTCATATAGTTTCTGTGGGTCAGGGATTTGGCAGCCACGTATAGCTGCATGGTTCGAGCTCAGGATTTCTCAAATGGCCAGGATGCTTGCATGGGCCGCTGGAGCGTCTTCACGGTGCTGGGGCGGGCTTCTCTGAGAAGTAACCCAGGAGAGCAAGGTGGAAGCCACGTGGCTTTCATTATGAAACTCTGTGCCACAAGAAACTGTCGACTACATGGGTCGGCCCTGCTCGTTTTGGGATGAGTTATGCAGGGGTGTGGATCCCGGTAGGGACTCACCCGGGGCCAGCCTGGAGGCTAGCTGCCACGGTCCTAAACTGTGTGGCTGAGACTCTGACCTCATAGGAGTTCAGTGAGGAAAACCGAAGGCTAGAGGACTCAGGGAATATTTGGTATTGTTTTGATTTTTTAGCTAAATCTTAAAGGATACCTTTTACCATTTCTTTTTCTCGTGTTCCTTGCTTGCGTAGTACTTGGAAAGAGAGGAGGGTAGGACTTTTCTAATCATAAGGGCGATAGGGAAGCAGGGGGAGTATGAGGAAAAGTTTAAAAGCGGTGAGCAGGACCTATTTGAGGGATAGCAAAGGGGGAACTGACATTGGGAAGAAAAAACAATCTAGACGTAGAGGCAGCCTGGGCCTGTTCAAGGACGGCCCCCGAAGCCAAGGAAAGGCACTGAACTAGCTGAACCAGAAGGTGAACATTACAGGCACGAGGCTTTGGCCGCACATGTTCTCAAATGCCTGCTGGCTTCCTCGATGTGGGGAGTTGAGGCTGCATAATGCGTTTCTGAAGGCGAAAAGTATTCCCTTCTAAGGGACACTCACTTCAATGCAAGCCTGCCCCCTCAGGGTCAAGGCAATACCAGGAAACGGACTTGAATAGCTTCCTTTTATCAGGATAGGAAGCTCCAGTTGATAAGAGAGTTGGAATCAAGTGTCCCAGTTGGAGGATGAGCCTCCCAGAGGAAACGTTGGCCTGGGAGATAGTCTGTGTTTACTCAGTGTGCCCACGACGTCTGCCGTTTATACAAACTACATCCTCGGCGCAGCTGAAGATAGGCCCGCCTGACCTAGAAAGGCTAATGTCTGACGTCTTGCCAGGCCCGGGAGGAAGCGCCTGCCCAGACCCGCCCAGCCAGGGGGCTCGCAGCTGCGTGGACACGTTGGGGGCAGGGGCCACTCTGCACACTGCTGTGCTGGGCAGGGCCATTACAGTCACTAAGTATCCCTTCACGTCCTGCACGGAACCATGTCTGACTCTTCGGGTTACTGAGATCAGCAACAGGAGTACCTCATGACCCCCCTAAGACCTGACTTGGGTCCACTCATCAAGACATTACCAAAGCCCAACATTTGTAGATCCGTGTGGGGTCCCCACGAGCTCCCAATACGATGCTGAACGATTTGCAGCCCTGACATGCACTGTGCTGCTGAGAGTGGTGGCATGAGTCAGGCATTCCTGGATTTGCATTGGCACCTTCCCTTGAGTATGACCTTGGCAAATGCACTTGACCGCTCAGAGCTTCAGTTTTCCCATCTGGGAAATGGGAAGAAGGCTCACCAATGAGAGGCCCTTGGACAGTGCCTAGCATTTAGGAAGAGCTCATAGACAATGACCACCACCAGGGTCTCATTATTATTCCATTATTACTCCATGCTTCCTAGTCTTCATCTGCAGGTTGTTTCCAGCCCAGAATGCCCTCCTCCCCATTTCCCTCTTCCCCTTCTCTTCTTTCAAAACTCAACTCCAATACCGCCCACCTGCTTTCAATGAGGCCCCCCACTGAGCCGGGCTGGTGGACCTCTCTGACTCCCAAGGCCCTGGGCAGCTGTCCCTGCGGCCCTCCTGGCACCAATCACTTAGCACAGTGATGACGGCTGACCAGTTGGCCTCGCCCACTGTAAACTCCTCGTAAATTCATTCTTCTTTGTGCTCCTCAACATGGAGCATAGTGCCCGGCACCAACAGGCACTGCCCACACGCCCAGACAATGCAGTGCTGGGCTTCACAGCCCACTCCTCAGTCCCCAGCCGTGTGGCAGCAGCCCCAGCAGGCTCACTTTTGAACTGGATCATGTGCTCATGAAGACTGCAGACTACAGAGGTCCAGGAGGCAGGGGCGGGCGGGGTGGGGGTGGGGATGAGCCGCTTCCTTTCCCAAAGAGCCTCTCCCTTACAACACAGCAAAAACCTGAATTCACATCAGAAGTCATGCTTTTCCCCGGCGGCATGATAGCCAGGGAACAGCGGGGTTGCAGCCCAGACCTTCCTTCTGACTGCTGAAATGTCCTGCATTTGGCCCCAGCCTAGAACCAGCACCTCCAGGAGTTCCCTCCAGCTGAGGAGGGACTTTCACAACCTCAGAGACTCTGGACAAAGTCCAGGATCACCGTGTGAGTCATGGGGCGAAGTGGATGATATAAATTATACATTTGCTTTTTAAAATCCATAAAAAACAATAGTAGGCTCTTGGGCCTGGCTTCAGCCATCTGTCCTAGGCAAGTCACTTCCTGACCAGCAGCAGCACCCTGGTTCCTCAAAGAGTTTGGTGTGAACCCAGTCTCCCAAGTGCCTAGGCGCCAGTCCTCCTGCCATCTCTGCCCCTTCCTCACCCTCCCTCTTAGAGCCTCTTGGTTTCCTTCGCACGATGGAGTCTGGCTTGTAAAGCCTCAGGCTGGTTCCTTTGGCCCTCACACTAGCCAGGAGCTGCCACTGCCCACCTGAATCACCACAGCCACCTCCAAGCTGCTCTTCTCAGCTGCTGTCTCTCTTCTCTCCATCCCCTCCTGGGGCCCAGTGCCAGGTGGATGGTTCTGAAACAGTGCACCTGTCACCCATCACCTGCTTAAAAATATGCCAGTGGTACCCGGGCTGGTGTGGCTCAGTTGGTTGAGCATTGTCCCATGCACCGAAAGGTTACCTGTTCAATTCCCCATCAGGTGATTCCTGTTTGGGGACAGAATAAAGTTTCAACATCATCACCGGGGATCCAAACCCTTCCCAACCTGACTCCACCATGCCTCTTCAACCTCATTGGTTGGTTCTAATCAAACCGGCTCCCACGCTGTCCCCAGCACAGGTCAGAAGCATGCTCTCAGGCCGTTCCACCTGCCTGGATGCACTTCCTCATTCTTTTTCTTGTGACCCTGTCATTCAAGGCTTCTGTCCACTTCCCGTGGATTGGCCCAGGAAAGAGTCGCTAGCTCCAAGCACTTGACATGTGGCTAGTGACCCTGAGGAACTTTGTAATTTTGTATTTTATTTCATTTTAATTAAGTTAAATTTAATGACTCAGTACATTTGGAACAATTCAATTTTGTGATCCTACCTTTTCCACGGTATGTTTTATGAAATCTAAATGAAGACCACATATCTTCAGTGAAAATTTAGCACTGAGATTCCTGCAAATGTAAAATGCACACCAAATTTTAACACTCAGTATAAAAGCAAGAATGTGCTATAGCTCTCAATTAATCTTTATATTGATTACATGTTGAAATGACATTAGGTTTAGTACACTATATTGTTAAAATCAATTTCACTCTTTTCTTTTTACTCTTCTAATGTGACTACTAGAAAATTTCCAAGTACATATGTGACTTGCATTATATATTTTTTCTTTTAAATATCTGTATTGATTTTATTTTAGCGATAGAGGAAGGGAGAGGAAGAGAGAAAAACATCGATGTGAGAAAGGAACATCGATCTGTTGCCTCCCATACTCGCCCCGACTGGGGACTGAGCATGCAAACCTGGGCATGTGCCCTGACCAGGAATCAAACCAGCAACCTTTTGGTATAGAGAACGATGCTCAACCAATTGAGCCATGCAGCCATGCTCCAGCCTCTAGATTCCTGCAGCAATTATGAGTACAGTTCATTTAAAACTCATATTATGCAACTTTGCTTTTGTTAATCTTTATTTTTGTATAACAAAATCATTAACTGCTTTTAATCACCAATGGTTAGCAGCAAATGCTATAATTATCTGACACCTATTTTGGGCCAGGCACTTTACATGTTATCACACTTGATCTTCTCAGCAACCCATGGGAGCTGACATGGGAGTTTGGAGACAGATATGTTTGTGACATAACTTGACCTGGGAACCAGCCCGCCAGTCTGACAAAATCTATATGGACCATGTCCCAGTGCCAACCGATCAACCTTTACCGCTTAATGGTGAACTCGACCAGCTGACGCACCCTGGCATATGGACTGAGGCAAAGGCTAGGTCTACACACTGTAACATGTGACACTACCTGACTAGCTGGCCAGGAGTGTGGTTCCTGGAAGCGGCAGGTCCGAGCTTGCTAATCAGCCCGGTGTTCCAAGGGAATGAAAACTGCCACTGGGTTGGAAGCAGAAGACTTTAAGATACAGGAATACATTTCTGAGATTGTGCAGACTTCAGCTTCCCTGGAAAAACAGAATCTAAGTTAAAGAACTCTTACTGTTTCCGGCAAGGGGCAGCCCATTTATGGGCAGTACAACATAAAACGTATCCCTCATCTTTAATTGCTGTAAGGGAACATAAAATAGAGGGACTGAGCAGGACGTTTTGAATTTCTCGGAAAGGATCTCAGATTTACAAGCAAAGCCTTGCACTCAGTGTTATATAAATAGACTGCCTGTATGCGGGCGATGCAGTAAGCGAGGTGCAAGCGTTCCTGTGCATGCTGGTGTGTGGCTTTAAGACAGCCCAGGCTTCTGACTGTGGATTAATCAAGTGAGGTCACAGCTGGTCAACAGCAGCTCATGGATTTTTCTCGGAGGCTGAGAAAAATAACCAGTAATTAAAGTCATGTTTTCCATTAATAACAACAAAAAAACCCTACCAACAATGCGATTCCACATGTCTAGTTTCATGCAAAACTTTCCACATGAGAGGCTTATTCTGGTAAGGGCACCATCAGTATTCATTACAAAAAAAACACACACACACAAAACAAGTGGCCTTTTCATATCTAGCTCACCTGAAGGGGAAGTCGGGGGCTTATGCACCATGCAAATATTGCCAGAGCTTCGCTCCTCTTTTCTTATTTCTACATCAACCACCTGGGACACTTTACAAACCAGAAGCTGAGCTCAAAGTATGGAACATTTTACCAGAATCAGCCTGAGGGCTGGTAAACCCTCCAGATGGCATTCCGCCTAAAGGGGCTGAAAAAACAGACCAACCAACCAACCAAACCACCGGGCTCTACGGTACCTCATGGTTAAGTACAGGTCGCTCCCACTCTCTTTAGTTTGAACTTCATACCCCTGAGCATTTGGCGCGCTAGGACAATTTGGACATCTCAGAAAGAGCACTGGATTCAGAGTCAAAAGAGGGAGCTTCTACTCCTGGCTCTGCAACCGGCCAGGCTGAGTGCGGCTTTGAGGGTGTCACTCAAACATCTGTTCCCCTCAGCCTCCTCCTGTGCGGATGGGAGGAAGGTTAATGCTGGGTTTTTCCTAATCAGGCTATTGTGGGCAGAGAATGAGATAAAGTAGGTCAAAGAGCTTTGGGGCATTTAAGACATGACACAAATGCCAAGGATTTGTATTATGGGAGGGCTAGGGAATTCTCTTCCTTTTCTGAAGGTGGGAAAAGCCCGTGCTTGTTTTATCTGCAAGAAAGGATTCGAATCCACTGATTTTACATAGATGATGAGACAACTGTGTACAAAGAACCTGCATGTGTCATCATTCTTATTAGAAAACTAGAGGCGCGGTGCATGGAATTCGTGCAAGAGGAGGCCTTCCTTGCCCGGGCTGCCAGCACTGGCTTCCCTCTGGCACCTGGGACCTGGGCTTCCCTTGCAGCCCCGGCTTCATCCGGAAGGAAGGAAGGACGGACATCCGGTCTAATTAGCATATTATGCCTTTATTATTATAGAGCAACACAAGGTTTAACCACTAAGTAATGTCACTGATTTTTAAATAAACATACGTACATGGGTGTGGTCCAATTCTGAGTAGTCAGTAGTCACCTTGGCAAGAGGAACGCTTACTTAAATAATCTTTCCCATCATTCAGAAAAACATTTAACTCCTCTTGTGGAATTGTTCCGAGAGCCTCTGGCACATTTATTGAAAATGTCTTAGGGTGACAAAGATTTTGTCCTTTGTGGATGATAATGACTATGTAAATAGCACGAAGCATAATGTTGGTAAATGAGCTAAGCAATGCCATTTTTTATTTACACTGAAAAAAGTCTGTGACTGTAAGATAGGAAGGCTATCTCTCTTTTCGTTCCACAGAGCAGTTACAAAAGATTCCAGGAATGGGCAGAATTGTTGCAAAGGGTTGGTTGTATCCTAAGGCGATCACAGTAGAGGAGAAAAGCCATTTGGATGTATTTCTACATTTTTAGTCACACCTTCATTATTCATCTGGCAAAACTGCATTGGACTTTGTGCTCCTAGAAAGGGCATTGTAACTAACCAACTGTTCAATCATTATATCACAGCTTCTTGGGGCTTCTGAATCCCTCATTTGCATTTGAATTAATTGTCTAGCAGTACAAATGTTTCCAATGAATTAACATCTGGGGCTAGTGGAAATATACATCTAGCAGATTCAATTCTAATCAATAGATTCTCTACTCCCTTAAAAAGTTTAGATTTTTTTTCAGTTATGAAAAATTTGTCTGAAAATTAAAATATCACTAATATCATTAATCTGCTAGAGTAAATTTGCTTCTGATGCAAATAATTTAAATTGCTGTTATTATTTTAAAACAAACACAATCACCCTTTTACTCATGAATATTGCACACTCTGGGCACTTCAGTGTTAAATGATGCCAATGACTTTTCTTTCATGGAAATTATTATTTTACCTACCTCATTTTTTTATTGTGATAAAATTCACACATGTAATTCATTATTTGATCATTTTAAAGTGAACAGTTCGTGGTATATAGTACATTTACAGTGTTCTGCAACCAGCACCCCTATCTAGTTCCTAAACATTTTCATCACCCCACAAGGAAACCCTGGACCCATTAAGCAGCCATTCCCCATTCTTCCCTCCTCCTAGTCCTGGGCAACTACTTATCTGCTGTTTCTATGGGTTCGCCTATTCTGGCCATTTCATATAAATGGAACATCACAATATGTGGCCTTTGTATATAGCATAATGCTTCCAGGGTTCATCCATGTTGTAGCATGTCAGTACTTCATTCCTTTTTATGGCTGAATAACCCCACAGCATGGATGTACTACATGTGTCTATCCATTCATCCACTGATAGATATGTGGGTTGTTCTCACCTTATGGCTATTCTAAATAATGCTGCCATGAACATAGGTATACGATTTTTTTTTTGAATGCCTGTTTTCCATTCTTTTGGCTACCTACCCAGGAGTGGAATTGCTGGGTCTTATGGCAGTACTATGTTTAATTTTCTGAGAAAGCACCAACCCTCTAACTCATTTTCCCACTTACAATCCCAAGGCGGCTTAAATACCAGACAGAGGCAGTTGGACTCCTGCAGACAAACCCAGGCTGGGCTCAAAGAGGTCTCTCTTGCAGAAACACTGAGCCAAGCTTGTTCCAACACAGGTTACAGGCAGGGCTTTGAACAGCTTTCTCTGCTGCTCTGCAAGTCACAGCACGAACTGGCTGGGCAGAAATACCTTCCTGCCTCCTAGGCATCCTTGCTTCCTCCATGATGTTGGCCACGCTTTTGAAAAAGAAAAAAAAAAAAATAGGTAACTACCTAACTCCCAGGCTTGCCTCCTCCCATTTTTGTAGAATTCAGATGAGAATCTGGAGTGCAGGTAGACATGCTGCTTGGCAGCCAATGATAGGCCCCTGTCCTGGGCAGCATTAGTCCTTCCATGTTTGGAGGACAGAGCCTCCCAAATACCAGTGAGATAATAGAAGGGAAGCCTTTTTACTGCAGCCCAGAGAGTCTGACCCTATCAACCCACAGACACCGCGCTGAACCCACCCCACGGGGCATATTGTAGATGTCTACCCTATGGGGTTAGCCCGGACAGTGGGAGATAGTTCTACTACAGGCATTGTTTATGGCAGCCAATGAACTGAGTCATGAGGTCCGTCGGCCATTAAACCAACCCTGACAGTAACTGATTAGCACTGATTTATTTATTTTTTTAACTTAAACCTGTTTCATGAGCTTCTCAGATTGCTGACCTCAACAGCCTAACACATAGGTCGTTTCTGAGCTACAGGAGGCCAAATCAAGGAGCATTATGGTAGCACTGCCCAAAACAGAGACAGACCAAAACGGCTTTTTCCACTTGAAAGTAAACACTGAGAATGAAGAAGTTAGTATCTGGGGTCCTTGCTAGCAGTCTGCCAGCCCAGCTGTCACTTGCTGCTGGTCTCCTGGCAGCCCCTTTAGGTGTCCTGGCCTGAATCTACTGTTAGGACAGAAAAAAGTCCCTTGGCTGATCATATCCTCTGTAATCTGGCAGGAAACCTAAAGTTTGTCGGCTGCCGTCCCAGGTCTGTTTGCTTATCTGCTTCCTTGTAGGGAAGAGCCTGCATCACAGTGTCCGGTTTAGGGGGATTTTCACTATGACCTCACCCTGCTGCAGCTAACATCCACAGATCTCTGCGCCGCAGCTTGCAGTTCGCAGCTCGGGAGGGAATCCACATTCATGAGACATTAACCAAGGCCTCCTAGCACATCTCAGATTAACTCCAACTCCAGTTCTTTCTCAATCGGGGAAGCGTGGGAGGGAGGGGCTTTCAGGGGTCTGAGAATGCCAATAAGAGCAGGGTGGGCGGATTGACGAGGTTTGGTTATTGTTCAGGGCTTGGGAGAGCAGGATGTCAAGGAGCCACCATAAGAAAGTGCACCAAAAACCTTTTAGGCTCGCGCCCGCTGTTTGAATTAAGCCAATGGCTTCGAAATAAGGCGCGCCCCCGGCGCCCTCGGAGATCACCTGACTACAGCGGGGCGCACACGCGAGCCAGAGCGTGACTGGCCGGCCCGGGGCGGGAGGCAAGAAGGAGGCGCTGCGTGCGTGCGCGTCCCCGGGAGACAGCGTGCGCGTGCGCGCCGCGGGGCCACCGCCCCTCCAGGGCCCGCCCTTCTTCCCTCCCTCCCCTGCTCTCCCGGCCCGCCCTGCCCGGCCCGCCCTGCTAGTCAGTTCGCTCCTTCCCTCCCTCCCCCGGCGCGCTCCGGCCGCCGCAGCGCTCCCCGCCCTCGAGCCGCGGTGCCGGAGTCGCCCGGCGCCCGAAGAAGAGGTGGAGGGAGCCGGAGAGGCCCGCCGAGGCGGCGGCGGCGGCGGCAAGATGGCGGACTTCCTGCCGTCGCGGTCCGTGCTGTCCGTGTGCTTCCCCGGCTGCGTGCTGACGAGCGGCGAGGCAGAGCAGCAGCGCAAGTCCAAGGAGATCGACAAATGCCTGTCCCGGGAGAAGACCTACGTGAAGCGGCTGGTGAAGATCCTGCTGCTGGGCGCGGGCGAGAGCGGCAAGTCCACCTTCTTGAAGCAAATGCGGATCATCCACGGGCAGGACTTCGACCAGCGCGCGCGCGAGGAGTTCCGCCCCACCATCTACAGCAACGTGATCAAAGGTGCGGGGCGGGGGTCGGCGCGGGGGGCCGGGGGCTGGGCCCCGGGGATACTCGGGGCGGGCACCGCCCTCGTTCTCGGGCTCAGTCCGGGGCGGAGGACCGAACCCAGCGGGCAGGCGGCAAGGGGGCGCGCCCGGGGCACCGCTTCTGTTGCGCGGGGTGCCCCGTTCTCCATGGAGAGGGAATGCCCTAGGGCTCCCCGCTTTCCTTCTTGCTGCCCGGGTTGGGGGGCACGGCTGGTCTCCCACCCCGCCCTCCGACAGGGAAGTGAAGAGCCGGGTGCCCAGATGAGGCAGGAAGACCTGAAAGCCAACCCCAGACCCTCCACCCCCACCCCGGGCCCGGGCGCTGTCCGCCCAGCCTCCCCGCCCCTGGTGGGTGATCCGAGTCACATGGGGTCAGTCTACTCCCGACTCCCTGCTTCCTTGGGCGCCTCCTGAGCAAGGGAGTTCTGGAATCGTCGCGATCTGGAAATTTTTTTGCCGAGACTTGTCAAGGGCAAAGGGTGACAGTCTCTGGGTCCTCTTGGACAAGGATATGAAACTTCAGGGTGTCATGTTTGCTGTGCAGGTACCAGGGGAGAGGAGACCCGTTATAGTTAGTTAAAAAAAAATTAGCATCAGTGGTTTTTCGGCCCAGTGTCAGGGCTGGCAGGATGTTTGCCTGTAATCACTATGCACATGTTTCTCTCTCTCTCTCTCTCAATAATTTGAGGGGGGACGCACCACAACTTGCTTCAGTTATTTAAATGAAATTGTGCATTGATATAAAGAACCTTTGACCTAAAAATGATGTGGAGCCTGTACAGGTAGTCCATGAATCAGTGTCAGCTTGGATCGTAGACTCTGCTATTTGACATTATTTTAAAAATTAAAGTTATACTTTGTTCTTAAGTGAGAAATACACTAGAATTTTATTTCCGGGGTTTCAAAGAATTAGAGAAGATCGTTTTCATTTTGCCATTTGAGCGATAAGTAGCACGTATTTTTCTTACCACCAGATATTCTCTATTTTATAAAAGACATTTTGGCAAACTTGAGATACAGAGTCTGGTTCTTCAGGTGCATCCAGATTCTCTTTATTTCATCTGGGTAGGAGTTTGCAACAGATTTCAGGTCTTTTCAGTATTTTTTAAATGGAGTTTTTTTTGTTCGGGAAGTACTTAAGCAGCTCCTTTGGGTCAATTTTTCTCCCAGGACTGTGTAGAGGAAGACTGTCTGGGTGTGTGTGTGGGGGGGGGGGGGTGTGGGGAGGGGCGGGGCGGTTAATGACTGAGAAGAGCACTAGGCGGGGAGCTCCCAGACCACAGTGAGCTCCCAGCCCTAGCACTACTGCAGTTAAGCTGTACAAAACAGCTGTATTTATCCTGTCTTAATGTTTAGCACAAAAGTAATTAAGGTCTTTTTCAAGGCCGCAGACTCCACCTTGCAATTCTTAATTCAAGGTACCTTTGTATCCTGATGTAGCTGAATTCAGGAATTATGTCAATGAATAGAGTCGACATGTTAACTGATTATGAGCCAGGTAAATACCTGGTTCTTAACTGTGCCTATTTTGAGCATTGAGTATGAGATGCTTGACATCTACTTTTTTTGAGTTGGCATGATCAGAAAATTGACAGCACAGCAGTTTTTCAGTTATCCAAACAAATGAGTTCTTGATAGTTATGTGACTGTTTGATGGACCAAAGGTAACAGTGCAGTGATAGAGTTATTGAGCCTGAACTAATCTCTGTGAGTTGAAATCTCTGTTTTTATATATATATATATATTTTTGCATTTGGTCTTTCTTTTAGGAAACGCTAATGCCATTCTGTGACTTATACTGATATGAAGCTTGACGTGGGACTTTTTTGAGTTTTGAATGTGTTCCTAAAAGACTTAGAGTTGGATTAAGCAGGATGCTCAGGGACCAAACAACTTGGCATTTCGTAAATGAGTGTCTTTTGGAGGGGCTCAGGAAACCTTGATTGCAGCGGTTTTCTTCAGAGCCTGGACATCAGTCTATGCAGCTTTTTATTTTTTCTCTTGTGACTGCCTTCTACCTCAGAAGTTATTTTATAAATGAGAACATGTTAAGATCCTTCAGAAAAAGCAATTGTTCAATAGTACATGCTTTTCAAGGCTCTGGTTTTATGACTAAATAACTTAGTTTTTTAAAACTCTGAGATGTTACAGATGTCCGTTTTGATGTTGGTCTCCATCTTTGGAGGAGGTAGGTCTGGAGTAGTCAAGAAGTTTAAGAAAATAATACTGGAATAGAATCTTTGAGAATCTAATGATTCCTATCACATTTCTTTCTTTCTTTTTAACAAAGGTATGAGGGTGCTGGTAGATGCTCGAGAGAAGCTTCATATTCCTTGGGGAGATAACTCAAACCAACTCAATGGAGACAAGATGATGTCATTTGACACCCGTTCCCCTTTGGTGGCCCAGGGACTGGTGGAAACGCGAGTTTTTTTACAATATCTTCCTGCTATAAGAGCATTATGGGCAGACAGCGGCATACAGAATGCCTATGACCGACGTCGAGAATTTCAACTGGTAAGAGATTTGTTAAAATGCTGTGGTTTTATTTGAATGACATTTATTATCTGAGAGTTACACACCCTTTTCAGTGACTTCCACAATGTAATATATCTGTGCAGAATTTTAGCCTCAGAAATTGGGGTTGCTATATAGATGAGCTGTTTACTAGCAAGGTAAAAATAAGGCAAATCCCATAGATTTAGTGAAGCTGTGATAGTTAATTGATCATTTTTTTCTTTTTGAGAGTAAGATAACGATTTTCATAAGCACTACTGCATTTTTTCAGCTTTTGAAAATAATTACCTCTGAATTACAGCAATAATATTCATCCTTCTTTAAAAAAAATCCACCTTTTACTCTTGGACTAAGAGTTCAATAACTGAACTAGGTTCAATTGTGCTATCTGATTTTTAGAAGTACTCATTTTTTATGATACAGATTAATATAGTGAGAGATTAAAGCCCTTAATAATGTTTAACAGTCATTGTGCTTTTCGTATATTTGCATTCTGTTTTTGCATGTGTATTTTTTTTAAAGCTTCTAAGCACATTTTACAAAATGAATTTTTTATTTTTTCAAAGAAAATTTGCTGGACCAACTAAGTGGGTGTTCTATTCCATTTGGGCTGTAATAACAAACTATGATAGACTTAAAAACAACAGAAATGCATTTCTCACATTAGAGGTTGAGAAGGTCAAGATCTCAAGGTGCTGGCAGTTCAGTGTCTAGTGAGGGCCCACTTCCTGGTTCATAAATGGCCACCTTCCTGCTATGTCCTCACTTGGCTAAAATGTATCCTTTTAACAAACAAATCTTAGTTATTTCATCTAAGTTATTAGGTATCTGTTTTACATGGGAAGCACCTAGATTTTATTTTATATTTATTTTTTCTATTTTGTCTTAAACAAGACCATAAAACTTTGTAGCTGCTACAGAGGGTGGAAGAGAAAGGATCCAATCTAGGTTAAAGATACAAAAGTAATAACTAAGATTTTTGTTTAAATCAAGTGTTTTGTAATTTAATTGTGAATGCTTTGATTGTATTCTGGGTTTTATTTGCCAAAGACTGGAAAAATCCCAGGAATGATAGCAATCTAGACTGTATACAATTTGGAGCTAAGATCTGAAGTGTTACTGTACTATGATCAAAATAAAGGGACCATTACGAATAAAACTGCTTAGAATGTTGTTTGGTGGTGTCACTGGCATTAAAGCCATCAATATTTATGGGTGTGGCTACAAAATGATGTACAGCCAGCAGTCTTTGCCATTACAGTTTGTACTCAGAAGCAGACTTAGCTCTTAGAAGTTCTAAAAAAGTGTTTATGATAACTTTGTATAACTGATACTTAGGTCTGTCTCTGAAGTATGGCTCTCATGTGTGTCTTACAGTCTAGCACTTGGCTATGTGCTATCTTGTATAGTTCTCTTCTTTGGTGTGTGTGTCTTGTCAAGTAATTAGTCCATTAATGAAAGGCAGAGATTACCACACAATATTGTAAAAATTGAGTAACTGGCAGCATTATATGTTGAAAATTATTAATTTAACTTAACAAGTGACCTCCATCCACAAGTTCTCAGACTTGTGGTTAACTTTTGTCCTTTGGTCAGTATCTATATTTATACTCTATATATATATATATATATATATATATATATATATATATATATATATATATATATATATATAAAAGGCTAATATGCAAAGTGTCCCCACTGGAGTTAAACCAGGGGTTCTATCTCTCGTTATGACGTGTGCTGACCACCAGGGGGTGGTGCGGAATGAAGGAAGGCAGCTGGGGAAGGAAGGCCCTGATCGCCGGCCAGGCCTAGGGACCCTACCCATGTACAAATTTCGTGCACCAGGCCTCTAGTTTGTTATATGAGTTTTGATAGTCTTGCATAAGTTCCTCCCCACAACCCCTTCTCATCTCCCTTCACCCTCTCTCCTGTTTTTAAGTACTGCTTATTCTCCTTTCTTCTGAATTCATTTTCCCAACAAACCACACTTTCCACTCTTAAGTTTTTTCAGTATGTTATTCATCTTTCCAGGTCAGGGAAGAAACGCCATCTGTAACACCATGCCATTCATATTGACTGAATGAATAAATGACTGTACTCTAAAGTTCTCTGTGGGAAAGTTCCATAAGTCCATTTAATTGAAGATGGGCTTCACTGGCACTTCTTGAATTTGGACATTCACCTCTTACTGTCTCATATCAAGACTGTCTTATCATCATTGTTGAGAAAGCATTCCTAAGTATTTGCCATTAAGAACAAATAGCTAAAACCACTTAGGATGAGGATCTGCATGTTCTTGACTTGAGCCAGCTGATGCTTCAGGAGCAAAGAAGACATTGGGTAGGAGAGACGAGTTCTAGAAATCCAATTTTCCTGATAAAAAGTAGGCACACAAGAAAAGAGGGACAGGGCAAAGATATAATTTTAAACTCCTGGAGCACATGGATTTCCACCCCCACCCCCACCTATAATATATTCTTGGCATTGTTAATGGTATCTGGCACCTGGTGCTCAACTATTAATGATTCTCATATTTTTTGGATGCTCTGTGGTGCTTGGCATAGTGTCAGGCACTGGGAAGGCACTTGGCTCATTAAAAATTTTCCTCCAAAGTCATATTTGGTTCCTCCTCTTATCTACATACAGCCAATCCCCAAGTCCTGTCTTTTCTACCCCTGCAACATCTCTTGCATCCACTCCCTCCTTTACTCCTTTACATTATTGTCCTAGTACCTCTTGCTTGGGCTCCCAGGTAATCTTGGTCATATGCAGCATGGCTTTGCTCAGAAAGTTTTGCTCATTCTCAAAACTAGCTAGCTTACCTATGATTCCAACAATATATTCAATATAGCTTATTTGGCCACTGCACATGTCTTATAACCCCTCAATTCCCACATCCCCTCATCATCTGCTTCCAAGGCTCTCTTCACAAAGTCCCTGTCAGGGTTTCTAATTACTGTGTCTGTTCATTAGGCCCTACCCTTCACTTAGAACAGTGGTAATCAAATTTTCATGTGACTAAATGCACTCCGTGGACCCCTTAAATCAGATTCACTGAAATGCTTGCTTAATACAAAGCTAAACCGATTCTGAGACATCATCACAAGGGGATCTGATTCAGGAATCTGGGAGGGGACCCAGAGATCTGTATTTTTAGCAGACAGCCATTGGCAATTTGGATAAATTCGTTCCTTGGCCACACTGAAGAACAGTGCTTAGGATCAAAGCTTTCCCCATGGTCCCGGCTGGAATGCCCCTGCCCTCGCTCTCTGTGGTATGCTTGTGTTCTAACCCTCACATGTGTTCGAGTTATTTGCATTCTTGTTTGGCTCTCCCACTGAAGTAGAAGTTCCTTTGGTATGACTTGTTGGTCTTTTTCTCTCTCACTAGCATAAGACCTGACATTTATTTTATTTCCTCATTTTTTAGACATACTGAATTAATAAGGTTATTTAAAAAAGAAAGAAAGAAAGAAACATCCCACATTAAGTCCCTTCCAGGAAATATGAATTATTTTTGTATGCTAATTTGTTAATTTTCCAGGAGATGGGAAGTCCTTGTGTTACAGAATTTTTCTTTTTTTCAGTATTCACTGTATATTCTTGAATCTTGGATAGACAAAGTAAACAGTGGAAATGAGAGGTAAAATTGGCTATTTTAGTTTTAACTAACAATTGATTATTAAACTTATTAATGCAAATTGAAAGGAAAAGAAAACGTGTCGGTTTGTTAAGCCTCTCTGTGGCTTTTTTGCTTCAGATGAATGACTGCCCTGTTACTAGTTTTTGGGACAAGGGATAGGATAGTGATATCACAGCTTAGGTTTTCAGCAATCCAGTCATTTGTTAGTAATAACTTTGGGTGCAAACATGAATGGTTTCCACCCCCACCCCCACCCCCACCCCCGAGTTCTCAAAGGCAAACATTTCCTTTTCTGGTTAGTTTCATTATGGGTAACCTAAATAGCTTACTGTGGGAAAAGAATTTAATCTGTTGTTATAGCTTAAGGGACCGTTCTAGTTCTTATACACTGGCACACTGAGGGTAACACATATGTCTTAAGAAGTGGTCTCTGTTGGTACTGGGTTAAATGTTTGTAATGCTCAGTTTTGGCTATGCATTCACTGCAGCCTGCCACGGCACTAAGGAGACACCCTCTCTCATGTGACAATAGTTAGGGAATTTGGTAAGTTAGATGACTAAAGAGATGGGAGTCCAGAGTTGGCTAGGAAATGAAACAACTGGAGGTATGTAGTAAAACTAAGAAAATAACTAGGAATTACTGCCAATTATAATTGACTTGAAGTAATTATACTTTTAATATAATTTTATATTAAACTTTTTAATATATAGTTGCTTATTCAGAAATATATAGTTGCTTATTCAGAAATATAAGCAAACTTTGTAGACTTAGGTATATGAACAGGAAAGTGTGTTACACTGGAATACTATAGAGTGTCCTAATTTCTATATACAATTTAACTTGTCAGCATTAATACAACTTCCTATAATAACCAGTCTTTCTTTTTAAAAAAATATATTTTTATTGATTTCAGAGAGGAAGGGAGAAAAATAGATAGAAACATCAGTGATGCAACAGAATCATTCATCGGCTGCCTCCTGATTTCCCCCTACTGGGGATCAAGCCCACAACCCGGGCATGTGCCCTTGATTGGAATCGAACCCACTACTCTTCCGTCCGTAGGCTGACGCTCTATCCACTGATAGAACTAGGGCAACCAGTCTTTTTTTGCAATCCTTAAACCTAAACTGTTTTCTTTGTTATCATGGTACCTTCAGTTAGACGTAATTTTTCTTACTCAAGTAGTGCAGTTTGTGCTTGACATAGTTACACTTCTCCAAGCTGATGGGGCAAAGAAGACATTGGGTAGGAGAGACTGTGTAGCAAAGCAACTATTTAATCTCATGTATTAGCTGCTGAAAAGAGCTGAGTGCTAAGTAAGAACTTCAGGCTGGAGTAAAATATTTATTTTCACTGTAGCATGGATTTGAAATACTATAGAGTTAGAGGCATTGGTTTATTCTTTGACACTAATTTGGATTTGCTTTAGAAAATGAATCAATTTCTGCTTTCAGTTGTAAAGTATGACTGTGTTTCTGTTGGAGAAGGATTTGATTCATTTTCTTTATGAATAAAAGCAAAACAGGACTTTGACTTCAAGTTGCTAGATACTTATTGTCTACTGATTCTAGGATTAGAGTTAAATGTAAGATAAGGATTACATATAACAGAGGTTGTAGAGACTTTAAAATTCAGGTCTCTATGGGTAGGATTTCCTGTTGGTGAATTTGATCAAATGTCAGAGTGGTTACATTTTTTCCAAACCTTGGAAGCCCAGAGTTATAGTACTGTTTACATTAAAAAACAAAAATGTTTTTAGCATGTACTTATACAAAACAACTTTCTGAGATTGTGTGTGAACATGTATGTATGCATACATAAGAATATGTCTTGATGTGTTTTGTTATATTGACATTCATGTTTATATCTTATATTTTGGGGTGGGGGAGTAGAAACTTGACTAGCTGTGAGATATGTGGGCTCCGGTGCTGAAAGGGGGATTGTAAACTACTTTGCTGGTTTCTGTATTACACTTTTATTGCTAAACAAAGCTAGTGATAACAGTAATTTATGCTGCTCTGAAAATGTTTATTAAACAACTAAGGGATGAAGCAAGGAAATCATTTTGTTAGGTAAACTAGATGTTAGTTTCAGAATTCTTTCCTAGAGTGTGGACCTGACCCAGGAGAAAGCTTTGTGAGCTCACTTTTAAGGAAAGCATAGCATGATGACCGGAGGACTCCCTGGCTTGAATATTCCCTGTTGACCTTCCTCAAATAGGCAGCAGCCCAAACAAGTTGAGGTATCTAGTCATATTAGCCCCAAACAGTGCTAATTTCTTTCTCCAGAAAATGAATTTAAGTGCTGATAATTATATCACATTTTAATACTTCATGTTTTATCAGAATGCCTTTGTACTTTCCAGAGTTCTGTCACATACATTATCATGCAATCCTTAAAAACAAAACACAGAAATAGAAGATGTGTTATTGTTCCCACTTCACAGATGAAAAAATTCAGATGCAGAGAGAGGTTCCTTAAAGCTTTGAGTCACAGAACCAGTAAATAATAGAGTGGACACTGGAACCCAGACTGACTCCTGGCCCACAGCCCTAGCCACAACTTGTTTTGCACGCACTCCAATGTTATATTCATGGAGCATTCTCTTCTTTCATTCTCAGACTCTCTGACCAACACCCATATGCTCAAATATTACCACTCCTCTCATAAGTTCTTGCACATTATTCAATATATATAAGGTTTTCTTAAGAATACATAGCATTGCACTAATACTCACCAAGTTGTTTTTATATTCTAAACTTTCATAATACTCTTGTGCCATTCCATTTTTATTGTATTAACTTAGGTTATACTTAAAATATAAATAAACTTAAATGACATTTAATAGTAAATTTATTAACTTAAGAGTGGTACAGTTCTTCTAACCACTATTCATGGGAAAGGCCGTTTGAATCCTCACCTCCTTGAAAACTAAATGTACTACTAGTCATCCTCAACTGATGTTCCATTAGTGAGCATGGTTTTTATTTATTTTATTTTTTGTGAACATGTTTTTCTTTTTAACTTTTATTGATTTTCATAGAGAGGAAGAGAGAGAGAGAAGCATTGATTTTGTTGTTCCACTTATTTATGCATTGATTGATTGCTTCTTATATATGCCCTGACCAGAGATCAAACCCACAACCTTGGTATATTGGGAAGGCGCTCTAACGCAGTGGTCGGCAAACTCATTAGTCCTCAGAGCCAAATATCAACAGTACAACGATTGAAATTTCTTTTGAGAGCTGAAAACCGACTTCTGCACATGGGCCATGAAGTTTCAATCGCACTGTATGTGCGCGCCCGCTCGTGGTATTTTGTGAAAGAGCCACACTCAAGGGGCCAAAGAGCCACATGTTGCTCGCGACCCGCAGTTTGCTGACCACTGCGCTAACCAACTGAACTACCTGGCCAGGACAATGAACATAGCAACCAGTTATCTGAAAGGCAGCCATATATTTTTCTAGGAAAGTGTCATTTGGACATTAGCACATATCCAGTATATAGTGCTCTTGGTTTGGAAGAGATATCAGAACACTTATTATTTTTATGAGCTCCTTTGCAGTGTTACTCAGATAATTGTCACAGTTCTCATACTATTGAGCATTCCAGATTGCATTTTGTTGCAAATTTTTGTTATAGTTAGAAGCTAATATTTTATGTGCATATTTCTGGAAATTAAGTGATTTTTATTTCCTTGCTTGAAAGTACTTCATTTTTTTCTAGCTACATGATACAATTCACTTTTGTCTATATGGTAAATATATATATATTGCAAGATGCCTTTTTTTCGAGAGAATTTGTTCCATCCACATTAGCAGAACATTATTAGAATGGGTTGATACAGATCAAAGAAATGGTTTTGTTTTGAGACTGGACTAAAGTTGCCATCTTCTGCGCTGATAGTAGTTGTTTATCTTAATCTTTCAAATATAATCTCTCTTCTTTGGGCAAAACGAATTTTAAAATTTAAATCACTTTAGTGAGTGTACTTTTTCATCCCCAACTACTCTACAACAGATTCAGAGTACTTGAGTAGAATTACTCTTCCTTGATTTATTTTAGTTTTGGTCTCAATCATAAGCCATATGTACTTGGTTTTGCTACATGAAACTTTACTTTGTATCTTCGAAACAAATTAGAAAATAACCATGTTCAAATGTATTGATTTATTTTGCATATTGTAAAACATTTAGAAATGATTTTAATGTGATAGCCTTAAGATTTGATAGGTTTTCTACAATGCTGTGAGATAAAGTGGAACTAAATGGCCAGCCAGAAATCATGTCCTGGCTGTGCCACTCACTGTGCGAGCTTTGAGCAAGTCCCACAGCATCTCTGAATTTCTGCAACTTAAAATTGGGGACTCTCCAAGGGCCTACCCTTATTAATTGTTATAGGGATTACATGAGAGAATCCATGTAAAGGACTGTAGTGCAATGCCTGACACATATTAGCCATATGCACATAAACCATATGTATCTTTTTAAAAAATAAAGCACTGTAAGCTTTTATTTGATTCATTCTTTGAACTTGCTTACCAATATAAAATATTCTGAATTCTAAATAATGCAGAATATGGCTTACATTCTCATTAGACCATATGTTGTCTAATAAAGGCAGTACTTCCAAGAGAGATTTGAGGTTTTCTTTGCTACATTGGTTCTTGCTGCCTTCTCATGTCACTCTGCTTGATTTTCAATCTAACGTGTAGTCGATTTAGCCAAATCCTTAGCTTCCTACCCCTTAGTGTGGTGAGATACCTTTGGCATAAGTGCAGGTGCTCTGCTGTCTCCTTCCCCCTCCCTCCTTTGTCTCTGTGGTGATCCTACACCCTCACCCACTGTGCTCCTTCCCTTTCTGCCATTTCCTGTGCCTGTGGTGGGCAGAGGCTTTGTGAGTATTCCTCAGGTTAAAGAGGGCATTTGCGTTTCTTTTTCCAAGGTAAAAAAAAACACACCCATATATTTATAAAATACAAAATTATTTTCTTTTTAAGATTTCATGTACTTTTATGAGATTTTAGGACTTCTGACCATTTTATGTAAAAACCAACTAAAACAGTCTAATAGAGAATTCCTACTTTTTCTCATGGAGCAAAATAAACAACTTTGTTCCCCTAAAGAAAAAATTTTATTGACTTTGGCATTTAAAAATGATGTTAGCCAATGAGCAAAACTTTTTTACACCCCCCGCCCCAAATAGTTTTAACAGTGTCTTTGGGTTTTTTGAGCTGGAGCAGCTTCATGTATCCTGTTAATAGGACATTTCTCTTTTAACCCTTCTAGAAAGGTTAAAGAAAAAGAGCTGGAATAATGAATAATTGGGGCGAGAGACTTTCACTTTCCTTTTCAGTAACCTGGTACTGTTTTCCCATTCCCTGGGTAATGTTTTTTAAAATCATTTTTCTGTTAAACAGGATGGACTGCCTCAGTAGACGTATAATTTGTCATCTTAAATTATTAGGTGTTTTTCATTTAGGCTTCATGATGTAAAGAGGTTGTATCCATTTATTGATATTAAGTAAAAGAAAAACTCACGGAAGATACTAACAGCAAAGGTACTAGGTTTTTGCTAGAGATTCACCCACAAGTTATTATTGCCTGGCCAACTGTGTGCTACACAAGGCCTAATAAATAAGAAGATAGACATGATTATACTTTAGACAAGTTTCTCTTCAAATGTAAGATGGTCTCTAAACTCATTTTTATTGATTTTTTAAAAAACCTAATGAATAATTGAATGCTATATGCTGCAAATACTTTTCATCTTAGTTGAAATCATTAAAAAGAATAGTATGATTTTGTTTATTGAGTTAAAATATTGCAATGCAAATGATTTGCTATTTTTAACTTACTACTTTGCCATATTTGCAGTAAAACTGTCTGTATTAGCTACAGCTTCAAAATTGATAGGGACTTAAAATTGTTACCATATAGATGATATACATTTCAATTCTGGACTAGGGCAGAGAGAATTACATTTGCTTAATTTTTTCCTTGACCTTTTAAGTTATGTTATGATCAAATGTTGCAACCAATTAGAAGGTTTTCACCTGTTGTATAGAATTTTGCACATTTGGCCTTAATGTAAGATATCTTTCTTTTGTAAAAAAAACAAACAAACAAAAAAAGGGCTCTTTATTAAAAGAAAAACTTTCATTCTGTAGAAATGCATTATTTGATAGAATATTTATGTCCATCTGATGGTTTCCAACTTATTTATATTTTATACTATATGCAAGTATTAAGGTTTAGCATGACTTTGAGTATGTATTTTCATTATGATCATTTGAATTCTTTTCTCTTCATGTGAAAATTGAAGAGCAAATGTAAAAGTTAATGAGGGTAAGAAAGCCTTGGGGAGCAAATTTCAAGGGTTCAGTTATTTATTTAACAAATCTGATAAATCAACTTGTCAGCTGGCAGCTTTCAGCAGCCTTTTAGTGGCATCTCCTTGAACACCTAATGCTGAGCAGGCATTTATTTTAGGCTGGGTATTTGCTAGTGAACCAAATGAAAATAATCTCTGATCTCACTCATTTTCGTGTTAGTTGGAGGAACTTACATTACAAACAATCCACATGTGGTAAGTGCTCTGAAGGAAAAGAAAAGGAACCTGTGACAAAACAAGAGGATGGTTTGAAGAGATGGACATTTCAGTTAAGACCCCATGGGTGAGAAAGGGTCAGCCAGGCGAGGAGAGGGAAGAGTTTGACGGGCAGAAAGAGTACCACGTGTGCAGGACCTAAGGTGAGGAAAGCTTGCTGGAGTGTGGAGACTGGAGGGAAGTGAAGGGAGCAGTCAGTCAGTAAACAACTTACCAAAAACCTTTCTACTGTTCTGGATGCTGAGCAGTTCCAGAGCTAGGTGGTAGCCATTGAGATGTAGGGATGACAGTAGATTCAAGGTAAAACAAAATCATTGGGCTTCTGACAGGGTATGAAGTGAGGGATAGAAGCATATGTTAAGAGTGACTCTGGCCCTCGCCAGTTTGGCTCAGTGGATAGAGCGTTGGCCTGTGGACTGAAGGGTTCCAGGTTTAATTCCGGTCAAGGGCACATGCCTGGGTTGTGGGCTCGGTCCCCAGTAGGGGGCGTGCAGGAGGCAGCCAATCATTGATTCTCATCATTGATGTTTCTATCTCTCCCTCTCCCTCTTTCCTCTCTGAAATCAATAAAAAGATATATTTTTTAAAAAGAGTGACTCTGGTTTCTGGTTTTCACAACCAGGTGGATGGTGCTTTTTGCTGAAATGAAAAGACTGTAAGACAAGAATTTGAGAGGAAAGGTTAAGACTTTAATTTGGGCATATGAGGTTGAGATCTGTGAGACATGCAGGTGGAATCAAGTAGACAGTTTGCTACATGAATCTGGAATCCAGAATAAAGCTTTGGGCTAAAAGATGGAAATGTGGGAGTTGTTTTGGTTAATATTTAAAATCTTTTGGATGCACACAGTTATTCCGGGAAAGGGTATAAAAAGAAATTGGGGCTTGAGATAGAGTCTTGAGGAACCTTCAACCTTTTGAGAATGTTCATAAGAGGAGATGCTAGCAGAAATGGCCAGGAAGATAGGAGAAATCCAGGAACATGTAATGCCATGGAGGCCAGGAAAGTGTTTCAGTGAAGAAAAACATGGTCCTTGGTGCCACATGCCACTGAGAGGTCTTGTAATGTAAAGACTGGCATGTCTATTGATTTTGGCAATGGAGAGGTTTTGCTGACTGTGACAAATGACAGACTTGATAAGGATGAAGTCATGCTGGAAGGGCCTGAAGAGGGAAGAGAGGTGAGGAAGTAGAGAAGATCCACTTGAAATGACTTCTCATTTCTCTTTGCAGTACTTTCAACCACCTGGCTTAGTAACTAGGTTGGTTTTTTCCAAGCCTTTTTAAAATTCAGGAGGACATTGTGTTCATTTTAACCAGTTTCTTTGAATCTCACTCTAAGAAGAGTTAATATCAGTTGGTAATAATTAATCTGTTAGGTTAGGCAAGTACAAGACCTTTTCCTTTTGTACTTGATTGTTTTATGACCATTTTTATATAGTGGGGCAATAATTTGATCAGTTATACACAACGCACTCATTCATTTCTTTACTGTTTCAGCAAACATGTACTGCATACATTCCCATAGTATGTTCTGGGCTGAATGGGCAGGCCCTGGGGATTGAAGAACTGCCTGTCTGGCTGTCTTACAAGAGGCTCTCAGTCTAGTGGGGAGCAGACAGAAAAGGTCAACCAACAGTGTTTGTAAATGAGAATGATAAATGCTGTAGTATTTGTTGCTTTTCTGCCAAGATTATGCAGAATCACTTAAGTGTTTACCAACCTGGAAAAGACCTAAGAGAGCATATAGTCCTGTTCACTTCATTTTATACATAAAACATGGGTCCATAGAGGTTAAGGCCACCGGTAGTTTTGGTGATAGAGCCATGATTCAAACTCTGGGCTGTAGGACTCCGTAGCCCATGGCTTATGTTCATAACCAACCATGCTTTCCTGTGTCCCTTCATAGCACAATTAACCAAATAGTGATTTGGAAAAGGAACTGATCACCAATATAAATTTTGAACTATTTCCCACTTTCATCAGTATTTAGAAACATTCATAGGTTGCATTGCTTGGCTGTCTGACATGATTGCTGGGCAGACGGGGTAGGGAAGGTGATTAATACTGGCCAGAGTTGGGATTATTGGTTCAACACCTAATTGGGAATAAAGTGATCTGTTTTCCTCTCATCTGCTGTGTAATAAAGGCATAGAATTTATTAATTGATGTTTATTGTTAATGTTACTTAATGTTGATTATTGTGTAATTTTGAGTTGCGGGGATTTCAAGATTCGTTGTAGCACATCATAGAGCAGAACTTTCCATCCAGTGTGCATTCACAAGGACTTCTGGGTATTGTGAATTGCTCTTATAGGCCCTCTATTGGTTATCAGGGGAATTGAAACTATATTTGGGAAGTATGACCTGTGTTGGAAAATTGTATTTTTTGTTTCTTTTTAACAATTGAGGTCATTTCTTTTTTGAAAAAAAAAAAAAAATTTACTACTGAAAGGTTCTAGTTCTGGCACAGCTAAATATTTCTTTGTTCGGATTGTATAAGATTGACCCTTTCCAAAAAAGTATTTTAGTTTTGAGGAATTCTCAGAACTCTAAGCTTTTTATTGTTATGTGAAAACTAAAAAGTAGGAAAATTGTTTTGTTTTATTTTTTTGAGGGAATTACCTGCTCCAGAATCCAAATTAGCTTTTTTTTTTTTTTTTAATTTAAAATTTAAAACTTACGTGTCCATTGTAGAAAAGTCACTTATACACCACCCCAAGACATCTTTGTTGATATTTGGTGTATTTCCTTCTGGTATTTCAGTACAACCTTGGTTAACTTTTGAGATAAACTTTTTAGGACTTTCTGTACAGTTTTATATCCTGTTCACTTAGTACTGCAACATTAGTATTTCCTGCAGGCACTGATTTTCTCAGAACTGGTAAGGCATTCTTAGAAAATGTATGTGATTTTGTTTGTTTGTTTGTTTACGTGGAAAATTCTCTCGTGTGTGTGTGTGTGTGTGTGTGTGTGTGTGTGTGTGTGTATACACAGACACACATACATATGTAAGGAACAGAAACTGGTCATACTAAATGGTAACATAGAATAAATATGGAGTAAATTACCATGTTGTTGCCTAATTAAGCAGTGTTGTATATCATGTTAAAGCTAGCCCCTATCTGTAATATTAAACTTCATTCTTACATTTAAAATTTGTATTTCCTTTTTTGTTGATTTTTAGAGGTAAGGAGAGAGAGAGAGAGAAGCATTGATTTGTTTCACTTAATGATGCATTCATTCATTCATTACCTCTTTTGTATATGCCCTAATCAGACATCAAACCTACAACCTTGCCATGTCGGGATGTCACTCTAACCAACCAAGCTACTTTGCCAGGGCCTGCATTTCATTTTTACTTGACATTTTTTTAAGATAACAAAATTGAATAGCATATAACTATTAGGTATGCATGCATAAATATAAGATATCCATGTATCCAAAAATGCATTAGACATATGGCTAAGTTTTTCTCTCATATCTCTAAGGATGAAATATTTTAATAAAGTAAGAGAATTACCAAACTGCATTGTACATTTTGTTTTATGTGTAAATTGGAATTTGGTAGGACTACAGGAATACTCTTAAAAACTAAATTCTAGCTTTAAATTATTGGGTTGGTAAGTCTAATTGAAAAATTGGATATAAAAAGGAATTTATTCATTTGTGAGCAATGGCAAAGAAAGGGCATTTTATAAAATAAAGTGATAATTTAGTTCTTTCCAAAAATCTCATTTCTAATTTTGTGCACTAGTTTATTTTTATAGCTTATATGCAAGAAAGAATTAAAATTAATTGTCTAAGTTAGGTATTCTTTTGGACATTTGATTTAGGCTATTGTAAATTATCTTAGATTAACCTGGATAGGTATTTAATTTGACGAAAAATATTTTCAAATATTGGGGTGGTTTATGTTGTACCTAACTAATTTTGGCCCTTTTGGAAGTTTTAAGTGATGCACATAGAAAATGCTAGCAAGAAATTTGAAATTCTGCATTTAGTTGGAGTCTACATAATTTTGACCTATCTACAAAGCGAAGGGCAATAGCTTATATTCCTTTGACTATAAGTAAATCCCCTCACTCTGTGTGAACCAAACAAAAGACATGAGTAGTACTTTAAGTATGCTTTAATGATAAAGATGGCAATATCACCCTTATTAAAAACATGTACTGTGCGTCACATCAATACTTGACAATGCTTTTTCCAAATAAAAATGAATAGAGAATGTCATTAAACAAAAAGTAGGCCATCTCAAAGATAAGGAACATAAAATAGGTCCTTTGTGAAGACCAGGCAAAATGAGAACATCGGGAGGGCAATAAATGAAAGGAGAAGTGAAACTGCCCATGACAGGCTCAGGACCCGAGAGCCTGATGCCTGCCCTGTGTGCAGAGCTAGCCTCTTTATTATGGTTTATTTTGAAGTTAAAATTAAGGGGAGAAAAAAAGACATGGCACTCATTATAGAGGTGGTATATTTCAAATGTTTGAAATAGGTATGCTTTCAATATCTTTTAATTTTAGAGTCGTTTTCAAAGCTATGAACAAACTCTTTAAATATAATCAGGCCTGGTTTTATGTTTATTGTCTTTAAGGAATTAAGTATAATGTTCTAGTCTTAGATTTCAAATAGTGTGGGCAGAGCAATATCATGTTATATTTCATCTTCTCATGTGAATATGTGAAGAAACAATAGAGAAAGGACAAGTCACATGGGAAATTGAGCCTTTAATTATCTTTGTTACTAGCCACTTCCTTAGACTGAATGAAAAATCTTGGTTCATTAACCAACTTTTAACCCCACCCTTTTTTCATTTTGTACCTTCTATTTGGCATTTGGTTCTTGCTATAAACCTTACGTAAGTAAATGTAGATGGAACGTTTATATTACACATAGTCTGTGCATAGAATATTGTCCAAAAGGATCCTTATTTAGATGTGGCTTCACAAAGATATTTGCCAGGGCTTCAATTACTACTCTGTAAATGTGAATTACTGATTTTTTAAAAAACACCTATAGTTCACTTTGAAAGGCAGGTTAATAAATTTCCTATTGAATAGATTTCTCTAAAACATATGCTTAATGAAGCCTGCTTAATGAATATTCAGAAACATTTTGACCTGGCTTCATTTGGGGATTATAAAACTAATGAAAATTAAAGGCATATTATATCTTATTATGGCAATAGATGCAATATAATATGGCAACATAAGTCACAGTTGTAATTAATTTAAGGAGTAAACAGATTTGTAGTTTTCTCTCTTATCTCTTAATTTTTTTCTCTTTAAAATATTTTAAACTTGCAAATAGAAGGACTTACTATACATGGAACGGATGTAAACCACTTTAAACCACTGGACTTGGCGATTTTAGAGCACAAACATCTATCAGTTTACTAGTACTTCAGGAAGTATTTTCCTATTAAATTGTTAAAACACTTCTCTCTTTTCCGACTACATTTTTGTGTAAGGCTGGATTTTCATCATATACTTCAACCAACCTAAAGCAGCAGTTCAAATTCAGAAGCAGATGAGTGTCTCACTGTCTTTTATTAAGATATATTACAATAGATGAACAGGCAATGGGTTTACTATTAACATATTAAAAATGGATTATTAAGTAAAATATTTGTTAATCTCTTGGTTTTACTTTCTAATATGGTAAATAAATACCAGTAGCTATAAGCCACATGAACAAAGTCTTTGAGCTCCTCAAGAATCTTTAATGTGAAAAGGGATCCTGAGATCAAAAATTGTGAGATCTGCTACTTTAATTCCTTGTGACTGGAAGTGTAGTCCCAGAAATCATCTGAACTGTGGAAACTACTTCCTCCCCCACCCCATCTCTACTCCAATCAGAACTACAATGTAGCAAGGTCTTCCTGTGATTTTCCCATACATTAAGGAATCCCAGCCTTCAGGATCTTGCAGAAGGGGCTTCCGGCAGGGGAAGTGCCTCAGTAGAAGTCCAACAGGAAAGTGAAAACACAGGGAGATTCCAAGACCCAGAGCCTTCTTTCCTGAAATGGTTTCCTCTGTTCAAGTATTGCCTTTTAGGACCGTATTCTCACACAGTTTAGATGCTTGGAATTGCCTGGAGGGCCAATTGAAATCTGGCGGCTCAGTGAGAGTAGGCTGGTACTGAGGGAAAGAAGACCTATTGGAGACAGAGCCTGCAGCATTACTCAAAATCTTCCTTAGCAAGGCGTGTCTCCAGGCACATGCCTGTAACTGGAAGATATTTTATACGGTGTTTTCACCTCATCTCTGGTTTGCTCTTGTTTCTGAAGATAACCACCATTGCTATAAACTTAAGGTAGAAAAATATAGACAAAAAAAATCCCACTTAAAGTTTAGTTGATATCAAAAGCATACATGCAACCCAAGCAGGTGATCACTTGGGGGTATCATTTATGTAAAGCATTTGTGAAATTAACCAGGCTGTGGCACTTTGTGGCACAGGCAGACATTTTATATGTTTTTAGTGGGGTTCGTGTTCAGTCTGAAACAAACTATGTTTGGATTAAGTGTACAACCAGACAGTTTAATATAAACTGTTGTAACAAAATCTTCCATTTCTAAGCCCTAATAACTGTTTGTTTTCTTCTTGCTTTTAGGGTGAATCTGTAAAATATTTCCTGGATAACTTGGATAAACTTGGAGAACCAGTAAGTTTTTTAACTGAGTGTTCAGTGCCATTTGAAAGCAATAGTCAGGATAGTGATGTCAGGAAATTTAGAAAAAGTATGTATCAAGCTATTTGCTTCTTTCTCTTTCCTAGTGGCAGTATTGTGACTGTTCCCACTTCATTTTTTTCTCCCTCTACTATCCAGATCTCTGCCATTTCCTTGAAGAATTGCCCTATCTACTGCTTTATGAAAGTAAAACTGTTTAGAGAAAGAAGTTTATGTTTGAAAATGAGATTGCATATTATATGTTCTACTTCACTGTTTTGGGGGGTTTTTGTAAACAGAAACAGAAAGAACACAGTGAGTTCATTGATTTTAAAACCTTTCAGAAAACGGTATTTTCCAGCTCAGGACCCCTTTGTGTTGAGTTACAGTATAGGAGGGCTAGATACTGAGGGCCAATGAAGGGACTCCACGTTGTAAGAGAAAGAGCTTGTGGTTTTCCTGCCGTGTATCCCTCAGAGCCAGCAGCTCTCAGCTGGCTGGGGCTGGCCCTGACCTGGGCCGCTGGGAGAGCTGCACTGTTTGTTCTCCATGTTGGATTCATGAAGAAGACACCGCTGGGAGAAAGCTTCTGCTGCCTAGAAAATGTTTGGAAGCCATTGCCTTGGAGTCATTTGTTACCGGCTAAGTTTAGTGCAGTTCCGTTTTCCTCGTAAAGCTAATTTCTGTTATAAATTTTAATATGATCTCATGGGTTCTTTGCGATATTTAACTTTAAAATATAACTAAAGGAAAGCACAACATGAAACCCATGGCAAGCAGGAAAGTAACATACTGATGGATGTAGGGCAGTGAAGAAGACCCTCTTTTTACTCTAGCAGGATAACTTTTGTATTTTCCCTTATTTTGCATTTTGCTAAATTGTATTTGTCTGCCCTTAAAACCAGTGTTTCCCTCCTACCTGTTTCTTACACAAAGATGTTCCAGAAGTTGGGATCCCCATATTTATCTGTTTTTACTAAGTCCACATCAGTGAAACTTTTTATTAAGTCTTATCTCATTATCACTTTTCCATCTGGTCAGATTATAAGCCTTAAAAAAAGTTAAGAGAAGCCTTAGTAGATAAACTAATTTTTTTAAAATAAATCTTTATTGTTCAGATTATTACAATTGTTCCTCTTTTTTCCCCTATAACTCTCCTCCACCCAGTTCCCACACCACCCTCTGCCTTTACCCACCCCCCCACTGTCCTCATCCATAGGTATGTACGATTTTTGTCCAGTCTCTAACCACACCCCCCACACCTCTTTCCCCCCGAGAATTGTCAGTCCACTCCCTTTCTATGCCCCTAATTCTATTATATTCACCAGTTTATTCTGTTCATCAGATTTTTTTATTCACTTGATTTTTAGATTCACTTGTTGAAAGATACGTATTTGTTGTTCATAATTTTTATCTTTACCTTTTTCTTCTTCTTCTTCTTCTTAAAGAATACCCTTCAGCATTTCATGTAATCCTGGTTTGGTGGCGATGAACTCCTTTAGCTTTTTCTTGTCTGTGAAGCTCTTTATCTGACCTTCAACTCTGAATGATAGCTTTGCTGGGTAGAGTAATCTTGGTTGTAGGTTCTTGCTGTTCATCACTTTGAATATTTCTTGCCACTCCCTTCTGGCCTGCATAGTTTCTGCCGAGAAATCAGCTGACAGTCGTATGGGTACTCCCTTGTAGGTAATTAACTGTTTTTCTCTTGCTGCTTTTAATATTCTCTCTTTGTCTTTTGCCCTTGGCATTTTAATTATGATGTGTCTTGGTGTGGTCCTCTTTGGATTCCTTTTGTTTGGGGTTCTGTGCGCTTCCTGGACTTGTAGGTCTATTTCTTTCACCAGGTGGGGGAAGTTTTCTGTCATTATTTCTTTGAATAGGTTTTCAGTATCTTGCTCTCTCTCTTCTTCTGGCACCCCCATAATTCAGATGTTGGTACACTTGAGGTTGTCCCAGAGGCTCCTTACATTATCTTCATTTTTTTGGATTCTTTTTTCTTTTTGCTTTTCTGGTTGAGTGTTTATTGCATCTTTGTATTTCAAATCTTTGACTTGATTCTTGTGATCCTCTAGTCTGCTGTTAGATCTCTGTATAATATTTTTTATTTCAGTCAGTGTATGCTTAATTTCTAGTTGGTCCTTTTTCATATCCTCAAGAGTCCTGCTAAATTTATCGGCCTTTTCTAGAAAATTCTTGAAAAACCTTATAACCGTGGTTTTGAACTATATCCAGTCGTTTGCTTTCCTCCATTTCTTTCATTTGTGATCTCTTTCTTTGTCTCCGCATTTTTGCTGCTTCCCTGAGTTGATAGAGTGGCTTTGTGTGCTAGGTGTCCTATAGGGCCCAGTGGCTCAGCCTCCCCAGTTACCTGAGGTGGACACTCTTGGTGTACCCCTTTGTGGGCTGTGTGCACAGTCTTGTTGTTGTAGTTAAGCCTTGATTGTTGTTGGCATCACTGGGAGGAATTGACCTCCAGGCCATTTGGCTGTGAGAATCAGCTGTGTCTACGCTGGGAGAACTTCTGTGCTGGAGACACCCTAATGAGACAAGCCTTGTAAAAGCCTCTGCTCAGCTTGAATGGGGCGGAGTCTCAGGGTGGAGCAGACAGCATCGGTTTCCCGTCAGCCCTGCCCTAATAGGCTCCTGTGTCTCAGTGTCCCGTGGTAATCGTTGCAAGCACCTCTGAGAGAAAGCCACCCTCGAGTTCTGCCTGCTGCCAGACAGTCCAGTTTCTCCCCGAATGAGTCTTGGTCCCCAGAGTCTCACCTGGAACTGGAGTTCAATGCAGTTGGGAGCTTTTGTCTCCCTCCTGCTTGAGAAAGCCAGCCGCGTACTCAGTTGCCCACCCTCTCCGTGTGCGCGCCTCAGTACCTCTGCCTTCCGCAGCTCCTCTGAGTCTCAGTGTGCTTTTCTCTTTCCTGACAGTCCAGTTTCACCCCATATGAGTCTGGGTCTTCAGAGTCTCTCCTGGAACTGGGGTTCAGCGCAGTCGGGAGCTTTTGTGTCCCTCCCGCTTGAGAAAGCCAGCCGCACACTCAGTTGCCAGTCCTCTCTGCGCACTTCTCAGTACCTCTGCCTTCTGCAGCTCCTCTGAGTCTCAGTGTGCTTTTCTCTTTCCTTCTAGTTGTAGAATTTCCACTCAGCCAGCCTTCCTGTGGTTCTGGATGATGTCCGTTTTGTCTTTTAGTTGTAGTTTTGAAATTGTTGTGTATATCTTTATTAATTTCAGAGAGGGAGAGATAGATAGAAACATCATTGATGAGAGAGAATCATTAATTGGCTGCCTCCTGCACTATAAGGGAATGATCCTGCAACTCGGGCTTATGCCCTGACCAGGAATCGAAACATGACCTTCTAGTTCATAGGTGACGCTCAACCACTGAGCCACAGCAGCTGGGCTGACCTGCCTTTTCACATAGGCCTTCTTTGAGCATACCGTTTAAAGTAGGTCTCCTCCTCTTGTTTTCAGGGTCAGCCCTTGCTTGTTTCAAACCTCCTTGCTCTTATTACTGTAGTTGGTTTACTTAGTTCTGTGCTTATTGGTCTTTTGCTATTGGCCAACTCCAGTAAATTTTGTACGAACTGCTTGGTGTCTTATATTGAGGACAGTTCTGAGGCTACATCTGGAATAAAAAGGAAAAGGTGCTGTACTCAGTTAGTAGTTGTAAAGGAGGGAAGAGTTGTAAACCTGGGTGCACTGCACATCGGCCACCCATTCTGTACATATTAGACAAGTCACAGGATTGCATTTGCTTCTCCATCTCTGGCTGTGGCACCGGGGTCATTGAAGCCCTTCTGTGTGCCCAGCCCCATGACCCTCTGGTAGGTGGAACAGCACCTGCGTCAAGGACATGGGTTCTGCAGCCAGACCACCTGGGTTCCAATCCCAGTGCTATCACAGACTGGCTCTGTATGACCTTGGGCGTTTCTAAACCATAGTTTTTTTCATCCATGTTATGGGCATAGTAAGAGAAGCGACTGCATAGGGTGTGGGACAATTACATGAAATAAACTCCCTGTCTCAGGCTGCCATAACAAAATACCACAGACTGGGAGGGCTTAAACAAAGGCATTTATTTCTCATAGTTCTGGAGGCTGGAAGTCCAAGACCAAGGTGCTGACTAAGGAGGGTCATGAAAGCCAGTTAGCAAAATTCAGATCTGATGGACTATGGGTGGTTCCAAACTCACGATGCAGGAGGGGTCAGTCTGGGGTGGCTTAGAGATGGAACCAAGAGGTGCAAGGCATTCAAGGCAGAGAAACTAGTGAAGAGATGGTGATCCACGCCTGAGATGGAAAAAGTGGGGACAATAAGGAGGAAAGGAAAAATGTAGGAAAGATTCGGAGAAGGAACAAGAGGAATTAATGTGAGATAGGAGATGATAGAGAGGCTTAAAGAATGCAGACATTGTTGGAGGGATAGGAAGTAGAAAAGAAAATTTACTGGTTGGATTTGGAGGAGTTGGTGAATGGTGAGCATTTAAAAATGAGACTGCAGAGACTTAAGTGGAAGTTTACCTGTCTGTCACAGCCTTCTTTTTTTTTTTTTTTTTTTCTTAATTAAATCTTTATTGTTCAGATTATTACAGGTGTTCCACTTTTTTTTCCCCCATAGCTCCCCTCCACCTGATTCCCCACCCCACCCCATGCCCTTACCCCCCGCCACTGTCTTCATCCATAGGAGTAAGATTTTTGTCCAATCTCTTCCCGCACCCCTCACACTTGCTTCCCCTGAGAATCATCAGTCCACTCCCTTTCTATGTCCCTGATTCTATTATATTCACCAGTCCATTCTGTTCTTCAGATTTTTTATTCACTTGATTTTTAGATTCACTTGTTGGTAGGTATGTATTGGATGTCATTTTGTTGTTCATAATTTTTATCTTTACCTTTTTCTTCTTCTTCTTCTTCTTAAAGAATACCCTTCAGCATTTCATGTAATCCTGGTTTGGTGGCGATGAACTCCTTTAGCTTTTTCTTGTCTGTGAAGCTCTTTATCTGACCTTCAACTCTGAATGATAGCTTTGCTGGGTAGAGTAATCTTGGTTGTAGGTTCTTGCTGTTCATCACTTTGAATATTTCTTGCCACTCCCTTCTGGCCTGCATAGTTTCTGCCAAGAAATCAGCTGACAGTCGTATGGGTACTCCCTTGTAGGTAATTAACTGTTTTTCTCTTGCTGCTTTTAATATTCTCTCTTTGTCTTTTGCCCTTGGCATTTTAATTATGATGTGTCTTGGTGTGGTCCTCTTTGGGTTCTTCTTGTATGGGGTTCTGTGCGCTTCCTGAACTTGTAAGTCTATTTCTTTCACCAGGTAGGGAAAGTTTTCTGTCATTATTTCTTCTAATAGGTTTTCAATATTTTGCTCTCTCCCTTCTTCTGGCACCCCAAAAATTCGGATGTTGGTTCGCTTAAAGTTGTCCCAGAGGCTCCTTACACTGTCTTCATATTTTTGGATTCTTTTTTCTTTTTGTTTTTCTGGTTGGATGTTTTTTGTTTCCACATATTTCAGATCTTTGGTTTGATTCTTGGGGTATGTTGATCTACAGTTGAGTTTCTGTATATTCTTTATTTCAGACAGTGTATGCTTCATTTCTGACTGATCCTTTTCCATTTTTTTGGCATTCTCATTAAGGTCCTTGAAGGTCTCACTAAGCTCCTCAGAAGTGTCATCAAGTTTCTCGGCGGTTTTTAGAAGATTCTTGAGTAACCTTATAAATGTGATTCTGAACTCTATGTCATCCAGTAGTTTGCTTTCCTCCGTTTCTTTCATTCGTGACATGTTTCTTTGTTTCTGCATTTTGGCTGCTTCCCTGTGTTGATGGAGTGGCTTTGTGTGGTAGGTGACCTATAGGGGGCAGTAGCTCAGCCTCCCCAATCACCTGATGTGGATGCTCTTGGTACACCCCTTTGTGGGCTGAGTGCAAAGTCTTGGTGTAGTTAAGCCTGAATTACTGTTGGTGCGCTGGGAGGAATTGACCTCCAGGCCAATTAGCTGTGAGCACTCCCTGTGTCTATAATGGAAGAAGTGCTGCGCTGAAGACACGCTTATGGGGCAGCACTTGTTTCAGTGGGGCTTTGGTGCTCACTGAGTCTGCCTCTTGAATGTGTCACTTATGGATGTGAGGAGTTGAAATCTGGTGTCTCACACTGACCACTAGGTACACTGGCTTCTGGATCTCCAATGGGGTGCAGGTCAGCTACTGTCTGAGGCCACTCAGCAGGAGCTACAGTGAGAGCTGCAGTTTTCTCCTCTTTGCTTGGGGTTTGGAGGTTTTGGAGCTGTCTGACCCAGGGCTGCAAGTTTTCTAGGTTAAGCTGCGATAGGGCAGGCTTTCTTATGCTAATTGAGCTGCTTGGAGCTTGGGTGGGTTTGTAGGTTGTGTGGGGCGGGGTCTCAGGGCGTCACTAGGTTAGGGCGTGGCAAACAGCAATGGCTGCTAGTAAGCCGGCTCTGTGTCCCCGACCGCGGGCCATAAACAATTATTCCTGCACGCAGCTCTGCAAGCAAACCACTCTCACTGGCAGACAGTCCAGCTTCGCCCCGTAGGAGTTTGGGTCCCCCGCGTCTCCCCAGAGACTGGATTTCAGAGTAATCGGGGGCTTGTCTCCGTTCAGGTTGAAAAAAGCAACACACCCAGTCGCCCGCCGCCAGCCCGGATCACACGCCTCCGTACCTCAGCTTTTCAGCACTCGTGCACGTCTCAATGCTCTTTTCTCTTTCCTTCTAGTTGTAGAACTTCCACTCAGCCAGCTTTCCCGTGGTTCTGGGTGATAGACGTTTTGTCTTTTAGTTGCAGTTTAAATTGTTGTGGGAGGCAGCAGTTTAGGTGTTTACCTACGCCGCCATCTTGGATTCCTCTCTGTCACAGCCTTCTTGATTTTTCTCTCTACAGCAAGTGGCTGTGGTGGTGGCAGCGGTGGTGGTGGCTGACACAGTAGGAACTGCTAGATAGTAACGTAAAGTGTGCCAAACACGACTCTTAAGCACTTCATTCCTTTAACTCATATAGTGCTTACAGCACCCCTAGGAATGTTACTATATTTTACAGATGAGGAAATTGAGACGGAGAGGTTAAGTGACTTGTCCAAGGTCACACAGCTAGTATTAAAGCTCACTTTAGAATTCACATTCCTGATCACTACTACTGCTATACCATTTAGCATTAAATGAAATTGTCCTGTGTTTTATGCTTTGTATGAATTAGCCTTTAGCTTCCTAACTAGAGTGTTAGCTCCTAATTAGGGCAATAATAAATGTTTTTATATTTTTGGAATTGGAACATTTTTAAGAAAGAACAATTCAGGGCTGGCATGTTTCTGAGGCATCTGGCACACAAGTGCACTGTGAATTGGTACCACCTTCCTAGAAAGCAGTTGGGCATTTAGTGTCCAGGGTTATCAAAATGTTTATAACGTTTGACCTCATAATCTTATTCCCAATTATTTAGATGTTTGCATGAGAATTTTATTTGCTGCACCTCTGTTAATTAAAGCAAAAAATTGGAAACAACCTAAATGACCACTAGTAGGAGAATGTTTATGTAAATCATATCACATTAATCCGTCAATGTAAAATAGGTATGTGAACAACAGCTCGAAGGAAACCTGGAAATGCCAATACTTTAGAGTCCCAGAGTTACTTAATAAAATGGCTGTTGGTTACAGATAACTGTGAACTGCCTTCTTTACTTCAACACGCTATTTTCAGGAGATAAGTTTACATTTGTATTATAAGGACACTTTCAGAATCATATTACATATTTGGAAAGACATAAAATGCAGCGTTGCAATTAACAATCAGCACTGCTTTAAAAACTTGCCTTGATTCTAAAAAATATGTTGACCTTGATGATGAGAATTTAAGGCTCTTCTGTTCAGTATTGCCAAAAAGCTGTGTCAAAGTTCTGGAAAAATACTAGCCTGAGAAGAGAGAGAGTCAGTTATACTGCATAAGGAAGGGCACGGTACGGTAGCCGGTGACTCGTGAGACAAGCAGAAGCAGCTTCCGTCTGCCGGCGCCTGGTAGTTGACTGATCCTGCCCACAGAGAAGGTCTCATTTGATCTTTGCATAAACTGTCCCTCAGAGGCAGGTAGGCAAGCCATCGTCACCTTCATTTCACAGGCAGAAGTGCTGACAGAGTAAATGACTATTTGTGTCAGTAGATGAGACAGCTGGAACACAGCTACACCATACCCTGGAAACAGACCCAGAAAGTGGCCAAGAAAGTCAGCTAACTAGTTACAGTAGAGGAAGTGTTTTCTGTGTTTGTAGTATAGCAGCGATGATAACATGGAGTGACAGCATAGAGGGTCTTAGTCATTGAGGCAGTAAAGGAATGTTTAGAGTGGAGTAGAGAGAGGCGGGACCTAGAAGTGACCCTCCTGAATTGACATTCAGACTTTAGGAGCAGGTGTGTGTATGAGCAGTGAGGTCACCTTGGCTGAAACTACGAGTGGGTTATGGTGGGGAGTTATACTGAAGGCAGATACACAGCAGTTGGTAGGTAAGACCTTACTCAAATTTGAGCAGGACTGAAAAAAATAGGTGCTGCTCATTTGTAATGAATTTTGAACCAGTCATGGTACACTAACATTTTAATATATTTAGCATTGTATAATTGTAATAATAACAGTATTGATGCTTTAGTGTTCAGAGGTGTTGACATGTTAAAAAGATTTTGTTTGCATATCCATTCATTAGACACTTAGTAGAACATTAAAAATTCTAATTCTGGATTCCTGAGTATTAAAGCTTTTTTTTCTCTCCAGGATTATGTTCCATCACAACAAGATATTCTGCTTGCCAGAAGGCCCACCAAAGGCATTCATGAGTACGACTTTGAAATTAAAAATGTTCCTTTTAAAATGGTTGATGTAGGTGGTCAAAGATCGGAAAGGAAACGTTGGTTTGAATGCTTCGACAGTGTGACATCAATACTTTTCCTTGTTTCCTCAAGTGAATTTGACCAGGTGCTTATGGAAGACCGACTGACCAATCGCCTTACAGAATCTCTGAACATTTTTGAAACAATCGTCAATAACCGGGTTTTCAGCAATGTCTCCATAATTCTCTTCCTAAACAAGACAGATTTGCTTGAGGAGAAAGTGCAAATTGTGAGCATCAAAGACTATTTCTTAGAATTTGAAGGGGATCCCCACTGCTTAAGAGACGTCCAAAAATTCCTGGTGGAGTGTTTCCGTAACAAACGCCGGGACCAGCAGCAGAAGCCCTTGTACCACCACTTCACCACTGCTATTAACACGGAGAACATCCGCCTGGTTTTCCGTGACGTGAAGGATACTATTCTTCATGACAACCTCAAGCAGCTTATGCTACAGTGATGTACAAAAGACTTGCTGTTTTAATACCTTTTTGTCTTTTTTATTGTTTTCTGTTTGTTTTGTTTTTTAAAATAGTTTACAACAGGACTTAGAAAAATCTTGATGCTGTTTTGAAGTTCTTGGAAATCTTAGTCCTTCTTCTGCGGACTTTGGTTTGTGGCTGAAAGCTGCTGAATAACAACACATTGCCAATATCTGCTGAAGTTTAGGCTTTGATCGGTGTTGCTATGGCTTCCATGAGAGTGGAGTTGTAATTTCCTGCCAAACCTCAGTCGAGGTATAGTTCAGGCTTTAACTTCTTCCACTTTTCAAACTGAATTCTCCTGTAGTGCCAAGTATAGCAGGTGTCCTTGAGTATTTGTAGTATGAGGTTAAGAATATTCAGTTCTAAAACAAATAAGATACCCTTTGTCTGCCTGACACATAGCTCAACACTCGTGCCTAGCTTATGGTGACCTATTTTGAAATGGCTGTTGGAAAAAATTTTGATCTTAGGAATGACATTCTATAGACTCACCAGATTTAGCCTTCATGTATTTTTCATTACTTATATGCACAACAGTTGTTCTGTTTTAAAATTTCTGTGGTTCCTAAAGGTAATGTTTTTAGTGTTTTAAAGTTTACATAAGGATTTCTGGTTTGATGCTAATGGAAGTTCACAAATGGTACGGGAGAGCAAAAGGCATCAAGTGCCATATGTAATATTTTGGTCAAAGTTATGAGTGAAATACAATTTACCCTTTTCATATTTAAATATTATGTAATAAAAGTGCCGGATGTGAAACATTCTGGCCATGGCAGTAACTAAAAATTGCAAGCAACTTGATAACAGAACTTTCTAAATAAACATAACCTTTCCAGATGTTATGTGTTTTACTCTCAGATTTTAAATCCTGTTTCACATGATTTGGAGCCTTACTGTAGGAAACCATTTTGTACCATCACAAACATCTTTCTTTTGCTCTCCTGTCTATTCCCATCAACTCAGAGAGTGGCAGTTTGGGGATTTTTTTGTTGTAGTTGTTCATTTGGAGCTTGCAGTATTTTTGTATCAAACTGTTCAAGAAGGTATTTCAAATTCCTACTCATTCTTGGTATGTCACTAAAAGAGCACAGTATGTGCATGTTTGTTTATGAAATTCCAGCTTTATTGAAGTGCATTTGGAATGTTTTAAGGATATTCCTGAGAACAAGAGGTAATTTTTTTAGTTCACACCAAAATCTGATTGCATTGGACCTCCCTCCATTTCTTACCAAATGAAAACATACCCACGCGGTAGCTTTTTGATTCCAGATACACTCACAGCAGACTCTTCAGAATGGCTGGTTTGCAGTACTGAAAATCCTGGCTTGCAGGGTAAGTGCAGTGTTGGCATTGGACTAGAGAAAAGATGGACAAGGCTGGGGACAGTTTGGAGAGTGGCAGCTTTTCTCCTTTTCCTGAAAATTGTGATTAAGATGTGATATCCGTCACTTCACTGTATAGCTAACTGGGTTCTCAGGTATTTTCTTGGCTAGAAAGTTCTTGAAAGATGGGTGAACATTATGAGTCACCCACCGTTAAGACAATGGCTCTTGGTCTGTCTTGCTGTCTAGTATGAGACTAGGGCTTTTCTCTGAGCTAACCAGGGATTGTTCTTGCATACCTGACTTTTCTTGCATTTGCAGTTCCATCCTTAGTCACTTCCAGTATTTTCATGCCTTGGTGATACATGACCTCCAGACCTGTCGCCCATATGATAATACAAGTGTCCATGCATGTTTAAACATCTAGTGCTTCTTGCCAAAAAGAATACTTTGTTTAAAGTCATAGTTAGACTGGACTATATGGTGGAGAGTCTATGTGTAAATTTAGCTAATGGTTTTATGGAATGCCCAAACCATTCCAGCGAGGGGCTAAAATGAATTCCCTATGTGAAGAGGACATTGGTCTGATATTTAAGATTTGTGACGTGAACCATAAGTATTGCCTGACAAAGCAGAAATCACCAGTTTCCCCATATTGGCTACTACCAAGATGTGTTGAAACACCAAACAGATCTGGTATTATTTTGGGCAGTTGTGATTTTCTTTCCTGATATGTGTGATGTCTGAGTCAACCTTCTTCTATGGTAAAATCTAGAATACGCTTTGAGGCAGTAAATTACTTATATGTAATGGCAGGCTTGTTTAGACATTCAGTAGAACTATGATGTTCAATCTGAATGCTGTAGTCCACTCTTTTTATATACTGTATTTTTAAACTGGATGAAGTTGTTGTTATACCTATATCATGCAAACCAAATCCTTTTGAAATACCACTGTGTGAAGATGGAGGTGACATTTAGTGAACAAAATTAAAAAGGTACTCATCGTTATGCCAATTTACCCCTAATCTCTAAAAAAGTGATATAAAGTTCTTTCATGTGTTAGATTTTCTTAGACTTCATGATTATTTGGAATAAGATGTGCCTAATTTTCTTACATTCTGTTCTTAAATCTGAATATTTTCTGGTTTAATTTTAAGAAATGCTACAAAATATCCTCGTTGACCTTGAAGAACTTTGTAGTACACAGAGTTGCCTTATATTATAAATCAAAGAACACCACAAATTTGGGCCTTGATTTTCATATAGGAAAAAAGGGTTTTGTCAGTGTTTTCTGAAGATCCAAATAATTCAAGGTGTGCCTCTGCTGCTTAAGTATTATTTTTAATAACCTGGATCATTGCTTTCTGCCAAATACTGTGTTAAGTTTAAATCTTCATTTCAATCTTGTCTGGAAAGGGCACTGGATGGCTGGAGCGCAGCCGCAATTGGAGAAGGCATCGTGGGAGAAAAAGGGTCATTCGTTTTTGTTTTGTTTTCTTTGAAGTTTCATTGGCATGTATTTTATGAAGTGAGGAGCCTCTGGTGAATCGCTCTAGTGAGGTTGTTTAGGGAAATCCTTGTTCAGTTGGTGGCAGTGGTTGGCTTAAAGTAGAAGAAAGTAAGATGACCTTAGTACCAGAAATGACTAGAAATATTAAGTTAGATTTGACAGAAGTCATATGTCCTATAATTTTTTGTAAGAAGGAATAAATAAATCTTAACTTCCAATGTATACTCAAGTACTTGTATTTATGCTTTTGATGGAATGTATTTTCAGCATTAATACACATATCCAGTTATGCCTTATTTAGATGAAGAATAAAGTTACCAAGTTAATATTCTGAAACTCAAATCACTGTTTGAGAAGCCCTCAAATTGGTGCTTTCATTATATAATGATACATTAAGACAAAACCCCAAACCAAGCCACTGGCAACAAGATTCTCTCCATTGCAATTTGTAGCAATGTTATTTCTGTGTATGTAACGAGAAGGCTAAATTCTCAGTGTTAACTCTTGTGTGAATTCATGGAATCATGCCTGTAAAGTTCAGTTCACTATTTGTAACAAACTCCCTAATAAATCTAGAGAAAGTTACTCTGTTACCTTTTCATTTCTTCTAGTTTTATTTGAGGAATCAGGACAGAACTTCTGCACATGTCTTTTTCAGTTGGAGATTTACTTAGTGCTGAGCCACTTTATCTCCTGTCATATTAACAGGTTAAGTTCCATTAATCACCGACAACCTGGTCATGTGCTGCTTTACTAACAGAACTGATTTAATGTGGGGTTTCTTTTTTAAATGATAGGATAGAGATTGGCTTTTTGTCCGGTAAACATGAGGAAGGGAGGGATTGTACGAGAGTGGGTGTGTATGTGTCTCCATGTCCCACATAACACATACCCGTTATTTTATGGTACGAGGCTAGGGCTTAGTAAGTTTATGCTAGAAATTGAAGCATAAGACTAAACCTGAGCATCTTAAACAAGTTGGCTTTCATGGCTTTTTCAAGTACCACCACGTTGATATTAGCCTTAGGCTGGTAAGTGAGTCTTAACATCACGTGGAGTACAGTGTTTGTACCTGTACTGGCATTCTTAGGTCTGTACTTGAATGTATAATTAGCATTGAAATAAATACGTTCATTATTTCATCCAGGTCTAACCATCTGATTTCAAATGCCAGAGCTTATATGGACCAAAAAAGCATTAATGATAGGGCATTGTTTTCTGGGTTGATAAGAGGTTTTGAGACATACTCAAATCTGTTGATAATGATCATTTCCAGATGGAGCAATGGATGCTGACCCACTGTGCATACATTTTCAATCAGTGAATATCATGATAGAAATAGGCTACTTTCCTTGGGTTTGTATTTTAAAAGCTTATATGTTTCTTGCCGTAGTAAGTGTTGCATTTGTCCTCAGTCACGCCTCTTTGATGGTACGGTGGCGGGGTGGGGGAGGGGATGTTAATTCATGGAAAGTATATGTAAAAATGCAACAAACTAACATTCCCCCTTTTTGTTTTACCTCTTAAAGCAGAAGTAGAAAATGTTTTCACTGGCTTTTCTGTACAGTACTACTATACCATGGGGAGAGCTCATTTACCACAAGGAGCCTTATCAAAAAGTATATTTTGTAACAACCTCATAATACTGTACCTAACCAAACATGCTTTGTATTAGCTCTGTATAAAAGTATTTGTGGCTTAGGATTTTTTATACATACATCTTTTTATAACTTTCCAGGAACTAAGCACATTATCTGATATTGTAAATTATTTTCTGTCAGTGCTTTAGTTCAGGATTGGCAATAAATTATTTCTAAAGGAGGTCTGAAAGTGGCAAGAACAGTTGGATTTTATAAAATGAGTTGCTAGTTATTAAGGCTTTTTACTTTTGTACATATTTTGCAGAATTTTTGCCTCTTGCTTTTAATATTTGCTTTGTAAAGATTACTGACATTTAATAAACATTTATAAACTATTCAATACTATGATGTTATTTAAAACGGGAAAGCAAAAGTTTCATCTGGTGACTTTAAAGCACAGAAATCTCTAGTTCGGCAGATCTCCCAATGATACTGTGCCTTAGCATTACTCTATAAATGTTTCCTTACTAAAGATGGAGGTGTGGACTTCATCCAAGGAAGTTCCCAGATCTTACTATGTTTTGATGTGGGAGGTTTTCTCTGTGATCCTGTTACAATTGCTGAAATTGGCAGGATGGTGTTTCTGGGCTCCTAGTTTGTCCACCTGCAGAAGTAATGTTGTGTCTCTTGTCCTGAAATGGTGTTTTAAAAGCAAACATGTTACCGCTCAGTTTTTTATTTCCATACGTTTTACAGAAAAGTTGCAAAGATACTAGAACTCCCCTATTCTCCATTCCCTTTATAAGTTTCTCCAAGTAACGCCTGGCATTCTTATGGTACATTGGTCATAATTAATGAACCGACATGGATACTTAATATTAACGAAAGCCCGTTCTTTATTCAGATTTCCTTCGTTTTTCCCTAATGTCCCTTTCTGTTCCAGATTCCATCCCGGATAACATGCTTCATTTAGTGGGCATGTCTCCAGGCTCCTTCTGACTAGTGCTGTTTTCTCAGAATTTCCTTGTTTTGATGGCATGGGCAGTTCTGAGGAAGAGGAATACTGATCAGGCACAGGCATATCTTTATTGCACCTCACAGATGTTGAGTTTCTTTTTACAAGTCAAAGGCAAGACGCTCCACCAGCAAGAGATCACTCGTTTTACTGTGGTGGTCTGGAACTGGCCCACAGTATCCCAGAGGTATGCCTGTTTTTTTCTAGATTATCCTTTTAATGGGATCTTTCTGATTGATTTATTTTTTTCTCATGATTAGACTAGGTTAAGTGTTTAGGGACCACAGAGGTAAAATACCATTCTCATCAAATCCTATCAGGCACACCGCTCACCTTTTCCCTTTAACAACGTCAGCTAAGTTAGAAGGTGTTAAGTAAATGTTGGCATATTTATACCTTTTCCTAACTGGCATAGGTTGGAAGCTGAGCATGTACTTTTCTTCCCCAAAGCAGATTGAAGGGCCTTTCCCCACAGTTGGGATTGCAAAGCAGGTGGCGATGGCCAGGCTCCAGGCTGGTTGGCTCCAGGCCTTTCTGGCAAATTAAAAATTCTGTTCCAAGGCCTTGCCATTAACACTTTTCGCTGTTGGTCCCAAGAGAAACTGAGAGAAAAGTTTGGACTTAAAAATATCTACAAATCTAAAAATGTCTAGAACTCTGTAGATTGAAAACAGATCACTCATTAAAGGCTTTCTTCTAGAGATTTAAGATCTTTTAAATTGACTCTAAACAGAGCATTTGAATCCCCAAAACAAACCAAGAAGTCTTCTTATATTATTGCTGGAACAAAACAATATTCATCGTTGTCAAAGGAAATTGCTAAAACTCAAACTATTATCTAGGAAAGTTTTGGCCCAATCGTGGTTAATTGGCACCATCACACCCTTAACACAGGATGGTCTCTTGAAATTACCTGTTGCACTGCCCCAGTGTGCCTTGTTGGGAGGGAAAGAGGCTCTGATCTCAAGAATGCAGGAAACTCAAAAGTTTGTAGGTTAAACCAGAGTTTTGTGTTGGTGATGGGAAATTTGGAAAATCCTCAGAAAACAACTGACCTAGGGCAGTGCTTTAAAATTCACATTGTACATTTCCCTCAAATTAGTGGAGTACCTGAAATACAGTCATGTAATGGGAATGAGGAGGGTCTATGAAAACACTGCAACTCTTACACAAGCATCCCTTTCAAGTACATCAAGAGACAAGGCCCGAACAAGCATTGCATACAAACTAACAACTCGGGCATCTGTGTGAAGCTGTCTTTGTTGGCCATGAGAATACTGAGGGACATTGTGGCCACAATGAATATTTATACTGGGTGGAGGAGCGTGTAGGTTTTTCTTTTCCCCATGAAGGTGCATGATAGGGAACACTAGGGATGAGGCATTTTTAAAAGGTGATCATTCTCTTGTAATTACACTGCAGCTTTAGACTTAGGCTTGATGTCAAGTGGTGGAGAGAGAACAAGTTTATAAGATGAAACTGAAGGCCAAACACACTGGCCTTGGGAGAGAAGTGTAGTTGTTTTTGTGTGTGTGTGTGTGTATGTGTTTTTAATTTTTCATTTATTCTACACAGAAAAATCCCAGTTCTTGTCAACTTGGTGGGATTTAACTAGCTGGTTTCATCAGAACTTTATTTTGGAAAAAAGAGCACCCAAGGCTCAGCAATGTTGATGAAATCATGTATTAAAGCAAATTTTGTACATTCAATCCTGACATATATGTAGCAGGTTACAGTTTGGGGGAAGATGCTATAAATCATAAAAGAGAAGTATATTAAGAGTAAGGACTGGCTGTCCAACCGCACAGAACTAATGAGCACCAATTTAAGACAGGTAAACTGTAGGGCATAACCCTTTCTAAAGTGCATATGACTGTCAGTGGCACAGGTAACTTTCAAACTGCACATTTAAGGCACAGAGCCTTTACCCTTTCCAACCAACACTCCCGCTAAACTGGACCTCTTCTCTCTGGCCCTGCATCAGGGCACATTTGGCTCATTTCAAGGCTCCCTTCCCATCCCATCCCTCACCCCCAGATTTCCGATCTCTAGCAACCCTGAGGCTAAAAGCCGTGTTCTTCCCTTGAACTCTTATCTCATCTTATTCTTCTCTCAGGCACTTGAAAGGCTCTCCCTTACTGTGAGCCACCTGGGTTCATGTTTGAGCCCCTTTCCTTGATTGTGATGTGAACTTTTTAATGGTACACAGGTGCTTTTCCTAAGTTCCCTGAGTGCCTGACACTCCAGACTGTTTGTGAGAATAGCCAGCACAGCCTCTACTTTTTATTTTTCACCTTCACCTAAGGATATGTTTATTGATAGAAGAAGAAGAAGAGAGAGAGAGAAACATTGATGTGAGAGGAGAGAAAAACATGGATCATTGCCTCCCATAGTAAATACTTTTACCCAATTAATCATAGAAGTCATAAGATTTCATTTCTGCATTGTAAGATTAAGCTTTACCCCTGTGTACCTAGATTTTGGGGTGTTTTGTTGTGATTGTTAGTTGTGTGTGTCCGGAGACATTCTCTGGCAGTATAGGGCTTGTGTCCAAGGGTGTCCACGTAATTAAGTGAGCAGCACCCGGAAGGGGCACTTGGCTTCCAAACCTCAGGCCTTTTTATTCACTGGTGACTTAATACTTGTCTATGGTCCTCGTGTAAGCAAGACTTCTGTAGCACTGTGCAAATAAGAATTGAGCTTTCACTAGCATGTGAAAAGATGCTCTCAACATGATTAGCCATCAGGGAAATGCAAATCAAAACCACAATGAGATACCACTTCACACCTAACAGGATATCTACAACCAAAAAAAAAACCAAACCAATGCACAATAATAAGTATTGGTGAGGCTGTGAAGAAATTGGAAACCTCGTCCATTGCTGGTGAGATGTAAAGTGGCACAGGCCCTTTGGAAAGTTTGGCAATTTCTCAAAATGTTAAGCAGAGTTGCTATGGGTCCAGCAATTTCAGTCCCAGGTATGAACCCAAGGGAATTGAACACATCCGTACAAACATTTGTACATGCATGTTCATAGTAGCCAAAAAGTGTCAAATATTATGAACTGGTGACTGGATAAACTAAAAGTGGCATAGCTATGCAATGGAAGGCTATTTAGCATTAAAAAAAATGAAGGCCTTGATTCATGCTGCAATATTGAGAAACCCTCAAAACATTATGCTAAGTGCCGAAACCGGTTTGGCTCAGTGGATAGAGCGCCGGCCTGCGGACTGAAAGGTCCCAGGTTTGATTCCGGTCAAGGGCATGTACCTGGGTTGTGGGCACATCCCCAGTAGGGGGCGTGCTGGAGGCAGCTGATCGATGTTTCTAACTCTCTCTCTCTCCCTTCCTCTCTGTAAAAAAATCAATAAAATATATTTAAAAACAAACAAACATTATGCTAAGTGAAAGAAGCCAGACACAAAAAGGCCTCATCTTTACAAGTGCATGATTCCATTTGTGTGAAATATTCAGAGCAGGCAGAATACAGATTGTGGAATCCTGAGGCTGGCGGTAGAGGAGATGGGGTGTGAGTGCTAACAGGGATGGGCACTTGGGGGAATGATGATAGCATTTTCAAGTTAGATTGTAGTGACGGTTGCATAACTGACTACACTAAAAGCCCCTGAATCGCACCTTTTAAGTTGGTTAATTTTATAGTGTATGAGTTCTAAAAACAATAATGCAAGAATGTGAACCTTCAGTCACCCACACAGTTTGCAAAGAAAGATTGAAAATACACACCAAAATGTTAACTTTTTGGTTTTTTGGAGTGATGGCAATCAAGACATTGTGTCTACTTTACACTTTCCTGTTTTTTAAATTTTTTGCGAAGTGCATCTGTTATTTTTATATTAAGAAAACAAATCAATCAACATTTAAAAAGCAAAAGAGCAGCCTGCATTGGACCAGCTCTCTGCTTGCTCGAAAGCTGCTCATCTGGTTCGCCTGGTGTCTCAGTCATACATGTGTAATTATTTCCCACTCTGACCTAAAGAATAGGCCACAAGCTTCCGAGGCAGAGGTCCCTGTGTGTGTCTCATTAACCTCTCCATGCCCGCCGTCTAGTAGCTTGCTAGATGCCTATACGTGCTCAAAATAATATTTGTAGAATGTAACTGAAGTTATGAAATGTCAACTGTGTCACCTACGGGCTAGAGACTGCTGATAAGAAAATGATCCGGTTATGGAATTGAATTTAACATGGTCACAATCTAGTCGGGGAGAAAATGTAGGTGCATATGTCTTAAACCAAGGCATACAGTAATAAATGCCACTCAGGAGCACTAGATAGAGTGCTGTGGACTTTCAGAGAAAGGCAGTTACCTCCATCCAGACAGAAACACTTTTGTGGAGGAAAAGGCCTTTGGGCTGGGCCTTTGAAGATGACTTAAACAGACCTGGACGTGAGGCTGCATGCCTGTTGGATAGAACAGCACAGAAAAGGCACTAGAAGTAAAGAGGAGAAACAGCTCACTCTTCAGAAGGGGAAACAAAAATGTGGAAGGCTGTGATAGAAGAGGAATACAGCATAGGGCGTTCTAGGCAAAGGGTACAGCCTGTGCAAAGGCACTGGGGCATGGCGGAGCTTACGAGGGGGGAGCAGCAAGAACTCTCCCTGAGAGAGACAGATAAAGCAAATGGGGAAATATTAGTTGTTCATTATGCTATTCTTTCAAAATGTATGTTTGACATTTTTCATAGAAAAAAACAACACCTCATTGAGGGGGTGGTGTAGGTGTGAAAACAGCTTCAAAGCCTTCAGCCTTTGTGTGATCCATTTATTTAATAGCCTCTTTGCTCAACAGTCTAAGAGGCCCAAACTGCTAATCCCAGCATGAGACATAACTCAGTACATTTTTCCACCCAAGCTTTCAACTTTACATTATTACTTTTCTAGAGGATTACCGTGCTGCTTTTTTCTTTTATGTTGCAAGGTTCTTCAAGGAATGACTACGGGATGCTTCCGTGATTGATAAATAAGAACATGAGTTTCAAATAAGATAAACTTGGATTGAAACCCAGGCTTTTCTACTTACTAAGCTGTGTGGCTTTTGGGCCAATGACAGCCTTTCTGGGCATTGATTGCCTCATCCATAACACCTATGGAGTAAGTTTGTTATTAAACATTAAATGCAGAACTGCTACAGTGCCAGGAACAGGATAGGATTTGGGGGCATCTAATGTTCTTTTTATTTTATTCTTTCGCACCCCCTTTGCTTTCTTGGTCTTCCTTCTTCCCTCCCATCCTCCTCTTTGCTTCCTTTGTTTTTAAACTTCACAATTCCCACCCTCAAGAGAAACAGAAACCAATTTTTGAAATTCTCAGGCTATATCACCCTCGCTATCCGGAGATGACACTTAAGCTAGAAGTAACCTGAGAAAGATGTGTTGATATTGGTGGCTGGAGGGAGAGCATACAGTTGGAGATGTTCAGCCTTAAGTTAATAGGATCTTTAAGAAAAATACATGTGCACCCTAATCATGTGATGGGCTGAGTACCACATGGACAAATCATAATTAAGTCAATGACCAATGGCCAACAGAGTTCAGCTCTACTCTATTTTTACTATGGGAAAACACAGAATAGGTGGTTTTGTTTTGTTTTTAATTTTGTTTTGTTTTAAGTTAGCATTGTGCTCACCCAAAAGCTAAATATTCCTCAGAGGGCAAGGTTGGCATAGAAAGTGGGTCCCAGGTTGCCCAGTCCCAACCTCCATCACATTTTGGCCCTTAGCTCATGGAACCGGAACAGGTGTGGTTTCGGCCTGAAGCTGGTCCAGTGAGGCCCCCTCCTGGGACCTGTCTCAGGAGAGGGGAATCGGACTTACCCAAGGTGGATTCGCTGTGACAGGCAGCAAAATGAATTCAAGAGGACATTTAGAAGCAAATGAGAATTGAAAATGTAGACATCTGAGCGCAAAGGTGCAAAGCAGAAGGGCAGAGGAGAGAACAGGCTCATTGTGCAAGTTGGCCTCTGCTTTGTAGGCGACCTGCGTCCAGGTGAAGAATGGAGACTCACGGTGGCTCCCCGCAGGACCGGGGTGAGGATCTGCAGGCCCAGCCGGGAGAGCGTCCGTCCGGGGTGCAAGGTAGCTCTCTCTCTGTCTCTCTCCACCTCTGATTCTGTGTCAGAGGACCTGACCTTCTCCAGTTCTCTGCACCTTCTCCAGTTCACCACAGAGAACTGGCCTGATGAATCCAAAGCTTTTCCCATGGGAGGAGAGCCCCCTATAGGCCTCCAGCCAGCCAGTGGATGGGCTGCTCAATTTGCTCCTTAGATACATATTTGTGTGCTGGGTAGGAACGTGCTGAACTGGCTTGTGATCCTGGTTCTGACACCAGTGGACCAGTTTTAAGACCTTAAGCCATCCCTCTTAGGGTCCCAGTGTGTGCCCCTGTGACACAGCAGGTCACGGGAGATAAATGCTCAAAGGCCTGTTAGGAGCCTAGCATTCTACACCCTGTGACTGAGTTGGGGTTTTGAAGTGTGGTTGCTGTAGAGAATAACATTGTGACTTAGGCCACTGAGAGAATAAGACACTGATTTCATTACCAGAACCTGAGACCTTGTATAGGTTACATTTTGAGGAATTACTGTTTAGCTGGGAGATGTACTGGCAGAGTGGTGGAGAGGCTTACCTCTGGAGTCTCACCTGTCTCAGCAGGAGTTGGCTGTCATTGGTCTTGGGAAGATTATCCAAAGATTACCTCTCTACACCCCATTTTCCTCCTTGGGAAGTGGGATACACACAGTTTCTGCCTCACAGGCTCGTCAAGAGTAGAAGATAACACACCCTAACCTGGGCCCAGTGGAGGGGACCTGGCTGTGAGTTGAGTCTCTGATTCAGGGGATGGCCAGTATTCATTTCCTGTGGCCGCTGTAAGAAATTACCATAAACCCTCGGTGGCTAAAACAACCAAAATCTTTCCTGTCAGTTCTGGAGGCCAGATGTCTGTAAACAATATTGCTTGGCTGCCATCCCTCTGGCAGCTCCCCAATCTGTTCTTTGCTTCCTCCAGCTTTTGTGGCTGCCAGCATTCCTTGGCTTGTGGGCACACCACTCAGCATTCACATCTCTCTCTGCTCTGTCCTCACATCGCCTTCTCCTCTGTGTGTCAAATATCCCCTTGCCTCCCTCTCATAAGGATACACATGATGGCATTCAGGGCACCCTGATAATCCAGGATCATCTCCCCATTTTAAAACCTTGGTTCAATCACACCTGCCAAGAACTTTTTGCCATATAAGGTAACATCCACAGGGTCTAAGGATTAGGACCTGGATGTGTGTGTGTGGGGGGGGGGAGGAGGTTGTGTTTTTTTAAAATATATTTTTATTGATTTCAGAGAGGAAGGGAGAGGGAGAGAGAGAAACAGTGATGAGAGAATCATCAATCGGCTGCCTCCTGCATGCCCCCCACTGGGGTTTGAGCCTGCAACCCAGGCATGTGTCCTTGACCAGAATCAAACCCGGGACCCGCCAGTCCACAGACCAATACTCTAACCACTGTGCTACACCAGCCAGGGCCCTGGGTGTGTGAGGTTTTTGTTTTTTGTGTTTTTTGTTTTGTTTTGAGGCAGGAGGGCACAGAGGACTGTTCCAGGTGGCTGTGGTTATGTGTCCCATCTGCTCTGGAGATGTCTCTGGCCCCCTCTCAACTTCCCTAACTGCGAACACGTCATCTTTCCCACCCGGCCCAGCTCTCCCTTCTGACTTCCTATTTCTGGCCACAGTCGCATCATTTTCTCCATAACCCTCCTCAGAACTGTCTTTGACCCTTCCCAGTTCCTCTGCTTCCCCGACACCACCCCACCCATGCTGTAGAGCAGACACCCACTCTCAGGGTCACACAGTCTCTGCACAGAGGAGAGGGGAAACCTCTCCTCTAGCACCTTGGGCTCACAGAGACAGAGCTGAACCCGAAAGCAAGACGGTGACTTGTCCATGTCACAGGGCAATTTAATGGCAGGGCTGGACTAGAGCCCAGGGCCCCGAGATCCACTCCGGCCATGGCTACCCCCACCCCTTATCTCTAGCTCTGCTGCCAACTTCCTTGGCCTTGCCCTTGTCGCTTCTCCTGGGGACCCTGCAGAAGCCTCACGGGCTCTCCTTGTCCAGTCTCCCCTTCAGCCAGTCACCCCAGCATCTGTTTTACCTCATGCACTTGGGTCTCCCCTTGACCTAGAAGTAAAGTCCATCCATCCAGCAAATATTTATTTTTTTAAATATTTTAAAATTTACTTCAGAGAGGAAGGGAGAGGGAGAGAAAGATAGAAACACCAATGATGAGGGAGAATCATTGATCGGCTGCCTCCTGCACACTCCCCACTGGGGATGGAGCTTGTAACCTAGGCATATGCCCTGACCGGGAATTGAACCCTGACCTCCTGGTTCATAGGTCAACACTCAACCACTGTGCTATGCTGTCCAGGCAGCAAATATTTATTGAGCATCTGTTATGTGTTAGCTGCTGGGGGTCCAAGATGAACCCAGGCCCAGCCTTCAATCCCAATCCGGTCCACCTGCTGCCTTGGTGGCATTCACATTTCTCACCCACCTCTCCTGCCCCACGTGGCATCTCCAACTCCTGGGATGCCTGCACTCCTGCTTCTGCAGGTTCAGGGGGTTGTCCCCTGGGTGCAGAACTCCCCGTCCCTACCTGGGAAGCCTGCCCTGCACACCAGCCAGTGCCCTGAACATGGCCCCCTGCCCGGTGTGTACCCTTCTGAGACCCTTGGTTCTGCTTCCTATCCTAGGTGGACTGTAGCAGCCCCTGGTGGCTGCTTTTGCTGCTTCACAAGGTGGTTTCTCACCTCCATCCCCCCTCCACTCCTGTCCCTTGGTTTTTGCTACTGCCTGGAAGGTGGGGTGCTCCTGTCTGTCCAGTAGAGGCACCTCTGATCCCCTGAACACAGCTCTCCCTGCCATTGCCTCTCTGGGGAAGCATAGCTGTGGCTGAGCAAAGTCAGGGTGAGTCCCTCAGCCCAGGGGTGCTCTGAGCAAGGGCGGAGAACCCCCTGACCCCCCCCCCCACACACACACACACCAGGTACCTGTCACCCATTCCCACTGAATCCAAGAAACTGGGATGTCTGTCTGGTCTCCAAGAGCAAGTGCTCCTGCCTGTGGTGGAACTGGGCACCGTCCTTTCTTTTGACCCTGAGAAACCTGACCAGTCAGATGGCACAGATTCCGGACATTTTTATGGGCCTTTTGCCTTCCCTGTGAGTATGAGGTTTCCTGCCTGTTGCCGTGTAACAGATTACCCCAAACTCTGTGGCTTAACAGCAAAACAGTGTGCTCACAAGCCTGCCGGCCCAGAACGTAAACACAGCACGGGGGTGCCTGATCTCGTCAGGTGTCTCAGCCGGGTTAGTTCTTCAGTCTGGCAGCGGCTGGATCAGCTCCGACAGGGCACAAGTCTGAGTTCCTCAGTTCTCCTCCACGCAGTCTTAGGGCCTCTCCCCCCACATGACCTCCACGTGGCCCTTCCATGTGGCCTCCACGTGACCTCTTCACGTGGCCTCTCCACGTGGCCTGACTTGCTACATGGTAGCTCAGAGCTCCCCAAACAGCAAATGCAGAATCCAAGGAGTGTTCCTCCAGCACAGCCTAGAGCTGGTACAGCGTTCCCTCCATCACGCTCTGTTGTAAGCAGCCCAGATCCAAGGAAGAGAGCCTTGGCTACCAGGAGGTGTGGGTTCTCGTGCGCCACCTCTGTAACAATCTGCTCCCCACGTCCTGTCCTTCCAGGTGGCACCTGATTCTTCAGGGCCGGAGGTTGGTCCTGCCCCTCAGCACCCTTCAGAACTGCTGGCTCCTGGGAATTGCTTAACCTACTTCTGTCTTATCGAGAAAGGACAACTGGAACCACAGGTGCCACGTGGCCCTCGGAGCGGGTCTGCCATACTGCCAGCCCCTTCGTCACCAAGAGGTTTCATTTGCACGGGTTTGAGCCATGTTCTCATTTCACAGATGAGAACACTGCATCATCTGAGTTTTTAGCTTATACGCTTGCTAAAGGCCATATAATAAATTAGCGGATTAGGTTTGAGAGCCCAGACTCTCATTTTTATTGAAAACTAGGGAAATAATTGTACTTTCCAGAAATTCTTTCCCTGGCCAACTTGTCTGGACTGCGTCTAATCTGCGAAGCGAGAGATGTCACATTTCCTTCCACGGCCACCTTCACCCAGGCACGCCTGCCTTGCTCGAGCATGCCTGACTAGTCCTCACACCCTTTGCTTGAACCCAAGAATGAGGTAAAGGGTGGTGGCAGCCGTTTGCAAATGCAACTTGCTCAAGATGTGATAAAACCAGTTCCTTGAAGGACAAGATAACCCTTCAACTCCTCTCCCAACACAATATTGGGGAATGAATATTTTTTTAGTTCAAGTGTGTCCCAAATATTGCATGGGACATACTTACACCAAAAAAAAAAAAAAAAAAAAAAGTACTCATTGTTTACCTGGAACTCACATTAGCTGGGCATCGGGTATTGTATCCGGCAACCCTACTTGGAGAGTTAAATATAAAACTAACACATGGATCAGAACTAAGAAATGTAAAGTCACTTTAAGGAAGTCAGAATGGGTCTTTCAGCAACACCTGATTGGAACTGGAGAAGGTAAGAAAAGCATATTTACAAAAACACTTCGAACCTTCTCTTGTAACAGATCTTAAGAATGTGCCAGTCGGAAAGAGGGTTGGTCGACAACAGAAAATGGAGGGTCAGAGACAAGCTTTGGCTATTTTCTTTCTTTTTTTGGGGGGGGGGGGCGGGGGTTCTGTTTATGGGGACGACTTGACAGAGGGCATGGTCCGCACAAAACTGGGAACAATATAAATTTAAAAATAATATATATATGTATATGTACAAGTATAAATGTATAGAATGTATGTATTACATATATATACTTATACATATTATACAGAGACGTAGTCCTGCAGGGGATGGGCCATCAGCCAGAGAAATTGGAAGCACTGGTGCCCCCCACCTAGCCCTGCCCTCCATCTGTGGGGCGCAGGAGGTAAAGTTCATGTTGGCCACATTTCCAGGTCTGGGCAGCTCTGATGTCACCGTGGAGATACTTACCAGGCCTTGGAGTGGCAGGGGCCATTGGGGTCAGCCCACGAATTCCCCAGGTTTACCAGGAAGACGTGTGAGAATTTGGCTTCCCGTGCCTCCTGGGAGTGAATGGGCTGATTTAGGAACACATGGATGCGTTCAGTCCTCTGAGGGCCACGGTCAAATAGCATTGGTGCCTTTTCTACCCACTTCTCCCTGTGCACATGGGTAAGGGGAGCCTGATCCATCCTCGCTGTGCTGGATGCCCCCAGGGACACCCGATGTCAGGGAGCTGTGTTTTACTTCAACAACTGCTGTTTCTCTGGGTCTGCTACAGCAAAGGGCAGAATCCGTTCCTTCGGGTCTGAGTGCGGGATCGTAACAAGTAGCCTTTCTTGAGTGCGTGCGCTATCTTATGTAATCCTCACAGCAATGCTCTGTCCCAGTTTCAGAGGTAAAGAACTTAGAGGGGTTTACACAGCCTCCCTGTCCCAGGTCACACCCCCGGTAAGTGGCACAGCTGGGACTCCAACCCATGGCTTCTTCCCATGATGATGATGATGTGCGTGTCACTTGTTAATCCTCACCTGAGGATATTTTTCCCATTGATTTTTAGAGAGAGTGGACTGGAGGAAGGGAGGTAGAGCGAGAGAGACATTGATCTGGGAGCGTCACATCGATTGGTTGCCTCCTGCAGGGGTTCCGACTTGAGCTGGGGATCAAACCTGCAACCCAGGTATGTGCCCTTGACCGGAAATCGAACCCAAGACCCTTGAGTGCGTTGGTCCACACTCTAACCACTGAGCAACACAGGCCAGGGCCATGATTCTTGACCATTATTACTATTTTGGCAAACATCTTCTTTACACACAAATACACCCAGGTTTTTATGTAAATAGGCTCAAGTGATATATACTATTTTGAAACCTTTTTTAAAACATTCAAAATCTTAGGGACATCCTTCCATGTATGTGCTCCTGGCTGCCATGTATGAAACCATGCCTAGGGGAGCTTTACATATTAACAAATACCTTGACAATCCAGAAAACAAGCTCAAGAAGACTCCAGATAAGAAATCCAAACACCAAGGAGGAAGAAATATCCGCCCTTGGCGGGAAGTAACGTCATCGCACCCTCTTACTCTCCGGGGTGGCAATAAAAGCCTCATCCGTTTGGAAACCACTTTATAGCCGCCCGCATCAAGTAGAACCCTCTCGGATTTGTGTTTTCACGAGCAGACGGAAGTTATTTGAGTTTCCATTTAGAATATTTTACCCAGGTGATCCTGAGTCAACAGAGGTGTGTGCGTAAAAGGAAAGACTTGAGAAAATTCGAGAGGAGGGGCTGCAAGGGAGTAAGAGGTGAACCTAGCAAGCTGTATTTACCACCTGCTGTTCCAGAAGCCGGTGACCGTCAGGACTGGAGCCCCTGGGTGAAAACGGTGAGCTGTCTCGGCTTCCTTTGCATGAGGATGTGCACCTCTCCAGACCACTCCTTCCAGGGAGAGTTCCGGGCCCAGAGAGCTAAGCCACCGCAGTGACTCACCTCAATAGGCCTTTTTGTCAGAGAACATGCATTTCCATAATTAGAACTTGTGACTGACATGTCCAACCACGAGGGCACATCACAAGTGCTTGCTGTGAGCGCTGTTTCTGAGCCCAAATGGACCTGCGTAAAGGCCAGGGCCAGTGTGTTTTTGCCTGTGGGGTTTTGCCCTGCTGCGGGACCGCAGTCAGGTTCTTTCTGATGGTAAACGGTGCGCTGGAAGGGGCTTTACCGAGTCTTACCCTGTCAACAACCCCACCAGGTTCCTATTGTCCCATTTTGTGGCCAGAGACTCAGGTTCAGGGAGGTGCCCTGACCCGTGTGGCCCTGTGGTTAGAGCGTGGGGCCCGCGCACTGAAGGGTCCCGGTTTGATTCCTGGGCAGGGGCACCTCCTGGGTTGCGGTTTGCTCTCCGCCCCCAGTCAGAGCGCATGCGTGCTGGAGGCAGCCAGTCAATGTGTCTCCCTCCCTCCCTACCTGTCTCCCTCCCTCTTTCTCCCTCTCCTTTCCCCTCTCCTCCCCCCTCCCAACCTCCCTCCCTTCCACTCTCTCTGAAAAGGAAAAAGCAATGGGAAAGAGTGCCCTCAGGTGAGGATTTAAAAAAAGGTGGTGTCTGAGACTGGCTGGGGGTGGGGGCTGAGTGCGCGGTGTTGGTAGTGCCTCGACTTGAACCTGAGTCCGTTAACCATGGATTCTGCTCTCTCTCCTCTGGTGCCCAAGCCTGAGCCTCTAGAATATTGTGAACGAGGTGGGCTGAATCCTCGTGATCTCTACAGAGTCCCCGCCCCAACAACACCAAGGTCGTCGGCCCTGTCTGTTCCCTCGGGGCCGCCCAGCGCCTGCTTGGCTGCGTGGTGCCGCTCAGCAGCCCAGAAAGAACGTGACCCAGAAGGGAAGAGGAAAGTTGCAGAAGGGGGAGCGCGCGGTGGTGTCAGATGCCGGGGCGATGCGGCTGACCTGACCCTCGCCACGCTTTGTTGTCACTTTGTGCTTTTGGTACGTGCTGTTCCCTCAGCCTGGACTGGATGGTCCAGTCCTGAGCAGTCCGTACTTCTCAAAGTCTCAGCCACAAACATGGCATTTCTTCCCCACAATAGAAATGTCATTGTTTAAAATGTAACACAGAATCATTACTTAAAATAAAAATACAAGCCCTAGCTGGTTTGGCTCAGTGGATAGAACATCGGCCTGCGGACTGAAGGGTCCCAGGTTCGATTCTGGTCAAGGGCACATGACTGGGCATGCAGGAGACAGCCAATTGATCAATGATTCTCTCTCATCATCGATGTTTCCATCTCTCTCCCTTTCCCTTCCTTTCTGAAATCAATAACAAATATATTTTAAAAAGATAAATTTTTAAACTAGTTTTATGAATACATATATGTAAATGTTATATCTAATGTTTATAATTTACATATTTTCGTATTTGCAATTTTATATATAAAATATGTAAATTTGCGTATAAAAATGTAAAATGCCAAAATGGTACCATACTATGTATAGGTTTGGTAACTCACATTTTCACTTACTATATAATAGATACATTTTATGCTGATAGTATAGATTTAAATAAATTTTATATATATATTGATTGATTGATTTCAGAGAGGAAGGGAGAGGGAGAGATAGAAACATCAATGATGAGAATCACTGATGGGCTGCCTCCTGCACCGCCCCCTACTGAGGATCTAGCCCAGAAACTCAGGCATGTGCCCTGACTGGGAATCAGACCATGACCTCTTGGTTCATAGGTTTATACTTCATCACCATGCCACACCGGCCAGGCAGATTTAAATAAAAATTTTAAATAAAGTTTTAAAAAACACAAAACTAGCAAATGCTCATTGCAAAACAATTTTTAATAGTACTAAAAATCCTATATCATAAAAGGCTAATATGCAAATCAACCGAACAGTGGAACAACCGGTCGCTATGACATGCACTGACCACCAGAGGTCAGACGCTCAATGCAAGAGCTGCCCCCTGGTGGTCAGTGCATTCCCACAGAGGGAGCACCGCTCAGCCAGAAGCCAGGCTCATGGCTGGCGAGCACAGCAGCCGTGGTGGGAATCTCTCCTGCCCCCACAGCAGCACTAAGGACCCCTCAGGGGATGTCTGACTGCCGAATTAGGCCCGCTCCCTGGCAGTTGGACATCCCCCGAGGGGTCCCGGACTGCGAGTGGGCACAGGCCGGGCTGAGGGATCCGTCACCCCAAGTGCATGAATTTCGTGCACCGGGCCTCTAGTATAATATAAAGAAAGTGAACAGCACAGAAAACCCTCCTTCTAGGGAGAGCCATTGTGACTATTTGGCAAACATCCTCTTTACACACACACATCCGTGCTGTGCTATAAATAGGCTCAAATTATATAGACTATTTTGAAAACTTTTAAAAAATTCAGCAAGATCTTGGCGATATCCTTCTACGTTAATAAATATAGTGTGGGATCAGCCTTTTAAATGACTACCTAGTATATTATTACGAGATTTATTTGGCAGACCTGCTAAGGATGAGCATTCATTTTTAGGTTTTTGGGATTGTAGACAATGCTGTGATGAACATCCTTATATGTAGAGTGTTCCTTCTGGCAACGGAATGAAATACATGGAAAAGTCAGCACATACAATGTTTGTGGTTCCGTATGATCACAGTTATGTAAAAAATGGGCCCACATCCATATCTCAAAGTTCAGCCATTGGTCACACAGGTTATGTCCGGGCAGAAGGACCAAGAGTGATTTTGTTCTTTTGTCTACTCTTCTGCCCTTCCAGATTTTTAATTATAAGCCTGTCTTACTATAATCTTCATTGCATTGACTCAAGTAGAAATGTATTTTTCAGAGTTTTTTGGGTTTTGGATATGGGGGTAAGGGATGGTACACCTGCACTGCTAACAACTTGGTTTTTGTTCATCCTCACCTCCACTGATTTTTAGAGAGAATGGAAGGGACGGGGAGAGACAGAGAGACATCTGTGTGAGAGAGAATCGTTGACTGATTGCCTCCCACACATGCCCCCCCCCCCGCCCCCATCCCTCAGGCCCAGGGATTGAGCCTGAAACTGAAGTGCCTGCCCTTGACCAGAATTGAACCCAGGACCCTTCAGTCTGAGGCCAACACTCTACCCACCGAGCCAAACCGGCCAGGGAAGTAGACATGCATTTCGCGTTGTGCAGGAAACACGGCTTTTAGTCACTCAAGTGCCAACTCTGGCGATGCTCTCTCTCCCGTTTCCGCCGCACCACGCTCGGTCCTGGCACCGGCCACTCTGTGTCGTGTCTTCACCTCCTCCATCCTGTCCCTGAGTCAGCACCAGCTGGACCCCACAGGTGCTCAGTGGGCGCTGCTGACTGACTTGGAGGGTGAATCGGAGGCGGTGGGCTCATGGCTCGTGGTCCTAGGGTGGCGCCCTCAGATGGCACCCGCATCGAACACAGCCTGGGCATCTCCACGTTGTGAGAAAGAAGCCTGGCGGGTCACACAGGGACAAGGAGGCCCGTCTAGCCTCAGACACATCAGAAGCCCTGGAGTGGGCAGCCATCTGTTCTCAGCTCCCAGCAAAGACCCGGCCAGAGAGGGAAGCTTGGTGCTTCTGGGCAGCAGCTCCCCACCTCCTCCGCCCCCCCTCCCCCCTGCCCCCTGAAGGTCTATAAGGACGCAGAGGATGTTTTCAGTTTTTCCATAGAGGTCACTGACTGAGTGGGCTATTATGTTTGCTTAGTGCTGAGACACTTCCTCTTTCGTCTGTGTCTCAGTTAAGGCCTCCCCGCCCCTGCCTTTGTGGAGACTGAAAAAGGAGAACGTGGGAGAAAAACTCAGAATTTCAGATGGAGCTTCAACACGAGAACTGTCCTTCACCAGTGACTGGGGAAGTCGCCCAGGGGATCAAGCACCCCCAAAGGTCACCGAGGCCGCTTGACCTGCGCCTTCTTCCTCCCCTGAAGCCAACAGTCTGAGCTCCCACCCAAGGAGTCCTAAATGCTGCGGAGGATTCTGGGGACCCCAATGCCTGTTTTGGGGGGGGGAGTGACATTCTTAAAGTAAAAACTAATGCCTGCTTTTGCTCATTTTGTGAGTGCACTGTATGCACTTGCCACATAAATATGGAGACACTCATAGGTGTATATATCGGTACACACACAGGCACCAGATTGCGGGAGCGTTTGGAAACTGTTGGCGCAGAAGACAACTTGCCTGACGAGATATCAGAGAACTGCAGAAGCGGCCGCGGCCCCGGAGGCGGGAGCCACTGCTTAGCAATCTGCAGCGTGATTGATGATAAGCATCTATGTGCACCAGTGAGTTGAAATAAAACTGTAACTGTTTGTTCCGGGAAACGGTAACCGAAGTCACAAATCATAAATAATAAAGGATAGAAAAGTCCTCTTTTAACCTAATGGACTGAGTGACTTTTTGCTTTGTATTTCTGCTAATGGCCCCTCTCCCCTGGCAGTACCGGAGCTGGCCCATTACGGGCAAATCAAGCCTCCGTTTGCAAGCAGGACATGGTCCAAAAGAGCATTTGTGAGGTGCTTGTTTGGAGCTTGTGTTTTCCCTGGAAACCATCTTTCCAGGGTGACAGATTCTCAGGTTCACTGTGTGGCGCCATTTAACCCCTACTGTCCCTGGGCGCTGGGCCTTTGAGGGCAGGAGGGAGAAAGCCAGTGAACTCTCGCTGTTCACCGACAGCCCTGGCTCTGAGTACCATCTACATGTAAGTTAACTTCCTTTTCCATCTTCCACCTCCCTTGTGGCATTCAGGTCCCTGTGCCCTAACCTGCAGCACCACACCCTTCCCATTCTCTGGACTGCTCTCCTGCTGGGGGACTCTTGACCATAAATTCCCCACCTGTCCCCACTTCCTGGCCAATTAGACTACCATTTCCTCCATTCAGCTGGTACCAGGTCAGGGCTAAAGAAGCCAACTAGCAGATATGAATTCATGCTAGCAGATGCGTGACTGAAACCCTCCTCCTGTTTTTTCATGTTAAAATAGGTTGGTTGTGACCCTTGAGAGTCATCACGGGCAGTAAAGGTTGAGGGGGTGTGAAAAGGGGGTTAAAAGTGCAGAATCTCTGCACACTCATGAGTGGGGCTACTCACACCACCCAGCTCTCGGAGCACTGGCAGTTAGTTAGGAAAGAATCCTTCCTTGGAACAAACGGGATGGTCACAGGTTCAGACACCGGGTACTCAATCTCCGCTCAGTGATTTAGCTGGCTCTCTGGCCACCTCCGAGAAATTCCACAGTGGATGCGACACTCTCATGCACACAGAACCATCAACCAGCTTTTTGTGCCTCATGATGAAATCTCAACAGATAGCCAAGGGTCGCCAGATGTTTGTGGAAAGTTCTAACAGGGGTGGGGGGAGGGAGAGTGGGGGGGGGAGCATAACAGAGCAAACAGCAGAACAAAACGTTAACAATAAAGTACTTAATATCCACAGAGAGCTAAGCGGAGATATCTTACCCATGAAAGGAGAAAGGCTGCAAAATAAACAATCAGAACAAGGAAGGGCTTTTGGCTATTGGAGAGTAACAATGTTTGAAAATAAATATTCAAAAGAAAAGGAAGAAGATAGTTGATGAAAACGTCAGAAGATAGCAAAAAAAAAAAAAAATGGAGGGAAGGAAATTGTAAACAAATATGACAAAAATTCTTAGAATGGAAGGATAAGTCTCAAGATTGAAGGGTCCACTGAGGGAGCAACAAAATGAATGGGGAAAAGGCCCAGACCAGGGCACATCTTTAAAAAAAAAAACATGTAAATGTTAAAATCTCAGAGTTCTTCTAAACTCTAAAGATAAAGGGAAGTCCCTGAGATCTTCCTTAAAAAAGCAGGTAACAAAGGATTTAGAATCAAAAATAGCATTATTAGAAGTGAGAAGAAAATGCAACAAACTCTTCATAATTTTGAGGGGAAAAGATTATGAACCTAAAATTCCATACCAACCCAGGGAAACTCTCAGTCAAGTATGAGGGTAGAATAAAACTATTTTCACATTTGTAAGATTTCACAATATTTGTCTCTATGTATCTTTATTTCTAACTAGAGGCCTGGTGCATGAATTCATGCACCAGTGGGGTCCCTTGGCCTAACCTGTGCCCTCTCACAATCCAAGACCCCCAGGGGATGTCGGATAGCCTGTTTTGGCCCGATCCAGACAGGAGGGAGACTGATTCTATGTGTTGAGCGTCTGTCCCCTGGTGGTCAGTGCATGTCATAGCAACTGGTCGACTGGTCGTTTGGTCACTTAGGCTTTTATATATACAGATGGTTCTGGGAGGGGGGGGGATGTGCTATTGCAATCAAAGGTGAAAAAAACAAACAAACCCAAAAACAACAACAACAACAGGAGGACACACAATTTAAGAAACAGGGGACCCAACAGAGTAGAGTGATAACCCAGAGAGGACCAGTTCAGATTGGAACAGGGGGATGGAGAGCTCCAGAAGGGAGTTTCCCAGAAAAAGAACAAATGGAACCAACATGCTTGGGCTATATAGAAAATATTACTGACAAGAGATGATGAAGCATTTAAAAAAAAAAAAGAATTAAGAGAGGAGAGCATCAGACACTAAGCAAATGAATCTTTTATAATTAAAAAACAAATAACAGAAATGATTATGAACTCCAGGCAAAAAAATAAAGAGTTCTACAAGAAAGAGGACAAAGCCACCATCTACTCCTTGGTTCTATGGTGAGCAATGTTTGCATGATCATCATAAACTATACACTGACTCTAGAGTTGATCAAAATATGTGATGTAAGTACATTGAGAAGAATGAGAGGTGGGAAGTGGGAGGATGTATGAAAGTTCAGTCCCTATCTATCATGGCAATAAATCAACAGGTACTACCTTAAGTCAATAGATCCAGAAATCTCATTACACACCCCCTGCTTAGAAAGCTAAATACCAGGGAAACAGTTGAGGAGCTGACATTGGAAGCCCCTTGGAACCTGGCCTGTGGGGTGGGGGCTGCTGCTTCTCACTACAACCCCATCAGTACCACTTCGCTTTTAACAACATGTACTTGGATACTTTCATATACATTCGTAAATGAAACCAAAGAACTATGGGAAAGTGAATGATAGATTGCTTATTAATCTAAATGAATTTGTAATTAGTGGGATGACAGGGTGAGTAAAATTCAGACACTGTACAGAAAATGGATTGGGGGAGGCTGCAGGGCCACAATTAAAACCTGAGTTTATACTGATATGTTTTAATTGTACTATGGCTGTTTATGAAAGTGTACTGGGTTTTAGAAAATATGCACTAAAGTATTTAGGAGTAAAGGGACATCATATCTGTAGCTTACTCTCAAATGGTTCAGGAAAAAAAAATATATATATATAATATAGAGAGAGAAAGAGAGAAGAGCGGGGGGAGAGAGAGAAAGTGAGGTAAAACGTTAACAGTTGGGGAATCTGGATGAAGTAATTCTTTATATAGTAATTCTTTATACTATTCTTGCTGCTTTTCTGTAAGCTTGAAATTATTTCAAAATAGCTTTGTCAATTTAATAGGTAAGAAAAAGCATTAGAGGAGGAGAGAATCCAAGATGGTGGCGTAGGTAAACACCTAAACTGCTGCCTCGCACAACAATTTCAAAACTTACAACTAAAAGACAAAAAGTCTATCACCCAGAACCACGGGAAAGCTGGCTGAGTGGAAGTTCTACAACTAGAAGAAAAGAGAAAAGAGCATTGAGACGTGCACAAGCGCTGAAAAGCTGAGGTACGGAGGCGCGGGACCGGGCTGGCGGCAGGAGTTGCTTTTTTCAACCCAAAGGGAGACAAGCCCCCAATTACTCTGAAATACAGTTTCTGGGGAGACGCGGGGGACCCAAACTCCCACGGGGAGAAGCTGGATTGTCTAACACCAAGTCGGAAAGTGAGGGGGGCTTGCTTGCAGAGCTGCGCGCAAGAATAATTGCTTACTGCGCTGGGGAACAGGATGCAGTTGGAGACACAGAGCCGGCTAACTAGCAGCCATTGCTGTTTGCCACGCCCTAGCCTAGTGATGCCCTGAGACCCCGCCCCACACAACCTACAAACCCACCCAAGCTCCAAGCAGCAGCGTTAGCATAAGAAAGGCCTGCCCTATCGCAGCTTAACCTAGCAAACTTGCAGCCTGGGTCAGACAGCTCCAAAACCTCCAAACCCCAAGCAAAAAGGAGAAAACTGTAGCTCTCGCTGTAGCTCCTGCTGGGTAGACTCAGACAATAGCTGACCTGCACCCCATTGGAGATCCAGAAGCCAGTATACCTAGTGGTCAGTGTGAGAAACCAGATTTCAACTCCTCACATCCATAAGTGACACATTTAAGAGGCAGAGTCAGCGAGCACCAAAGCCCCACTGAAACAAGTCCTGCACCATAAGCGTGTCTCCAGCACAGCAGTTCTTATAGACACAGCGAGTCCTCACAGCCGATTGGCCTGGAGGTCAATTCCTCCCAGCGTACCAACAGCAATTAAGGCTTAACTACACCAAGACTTTGCACTCAGCCCACAAAGGGGTGTACACAAGAGCGTCCACATCAGGTGATTGGGGAGGCTGAGCTACTGCCCCCTATAGGTCACCTACCACACAAAGCCACTCCATCAACACAGGAAAGCAGCCAAAATGTGGAAACAAAGAAACATGTCACGAATGAAAGAAACAGAGGAAAGCAAACTACTGGATGACATAGAGTTCAGAACCACATTTATAAGGTTACTCAAGAATCTTCTAAAAACCGCTGAGAAACTTGATGACACTTCTGAGGAGCTTAGTGAAAACTTCAAGGACCTTAATAAGAATGCCAAAAAAATGGAAAAGGACCAGTCAGAAATGAAGCATACACTGTCTAAAATAAAGAATATACAGAAACTCAACTGTAGATCAACGTACCCCAAGAATCAAACCAAAGATCTGAAATATGAGGAAACAAAAAACACCCAACCAGAAAAACAAAATGAAAAAAGAATCCAAAAATATGAAGATAGTGTAAGGAGCCTCTGGGACAACTTCAAGCGTACCAACTTCCGAATTTTTGGGGTGCCAGAAGAAGAGAGAGAGCAAAATACTGAAAACCTATTAGAAGAAATAATGACAGAAAACTTTCCCTACCTGGTGAAAGAAATAGATTTACAAGTTCAGGAAGCGCACAGAACCCCAAACAAAAGGAATCCAAAGAGGACCACACCAAGACACATCATAATTAAAATGCCAAGGGCAAAAGACAAAGAGAGAATCTTGAAAGCAGCAAGAGAAAAACCGTTAGTTACCTACAAGGGAGTACCCAGACGACTGTCAGCTGATTTCTCAGCAGAAACTATGCAGGCCAAAAGGGAGTGGCAAGAAATATTCAAAGTGATGAACAGCAAGAACCTACAACCAAGATTACTCTACCCAGCAAAGCTATCATTCAGAGTTGAAGGTCAGATAAAGAGCTTCACAGACAAGAAAAAGCTAAAGGAGTTCATCGCTACCAAACCAGGATTACATGAAATGCTGAAGGGTATTCTTTAAGAAGAGGAAGAAGAAGAAAAAGGTAAAGATAAAAATTATGAACAACAAAATGACATCAAATACATACCTACCAACAAGTGAATCTAAAAATCAAGTAAATAAAAAATCTGAAGAACAGAATGGACTGGTGAATATAATAGAGTCAGGGACATAGAAAGGGAGTGGACTGACAATTCTCAGGGGGAAGCGGGTGTGAGTGGTGCGGGAAGAGATTGGACAAAAATCTTACTCCTAGGGATGAAGACAGTGGCGGGGGGTAAGGGCATGGGTAGGGTGGGGTGGGGAATCAGGTGGAGGGGAGCTATAGGGGGGAAAAAAAGGAACTCCTGTAATCTGAACAATAAAGATTTATTTAAAAAAAAAAGAAAAAGCATTAGAGTGGTTATTGTTTTATTATAATTATTAGTGAAATTGAACACATGTTAATGAATCATTCCAATTGTTTGTGTCCTTTGCTCATTTTACATTATGTTCTTTGCTCTCCCCTATTGCTTTGTAAAGCCATTTTTAAATCCGCCATTTGCCATATATATGTTGCATTTCTCTCCTGCTTTCTGTAGCCTTCTAATTTTGTTACAAATGTTCTTTTTTAACCTTGGACAGTGTATGTTTCCTGGCTGGAGCTTGGGAAAAGGGATTTGGATGAAGAAACACCAGAGTATGGTAAAATGTCCTGAACTTCAGAAGAATAGAGGTTACTGTGTAGTGGTAGGACAGTGGCTTAGAAATGAAAAACACGGCTTAGGAGCGTATATGAGTGAACGTTGAGAGGTAAGAAATGAGGACCAGGGAGGAAACGTTGCGTCTCCCTAAAGGTGAAGGTCTTGGAAGAGAATCTAATGGAATAGGGCTTCCTTTGTAGGAAGTGGCTCCGAGAACTGAATGGAGCGCATGGGACAAACCTGGGGAAGAACGGACTGAGCTGGATAGGAAGGAGGGTATGGGGGAGGCTGGGCTTGTTTGGAGGGGGGATGCCCATTTGGTCACGGTTTGTCCTTGGCAGCACTCAGTGGCATTAGCCAGCCTGACCATCCACCATGTCCTCACGTTTGATGGTCACTGGGATGCACAGGGGGGCTGTAGCCGGGCGGATCGGAGGGTCTTCTGCTTTGATACACTCAACTTCCAGGGCTGAAGGGAGCCTTGGGGACCAGAGCTCTCTCCTCTCCTCTTCCCTATGCGACCCACGAGGCCCTGAGGTTAAGTGGCCTACCCAAGCCCAAGGCCACAGAGCTACTTCAGTCCTGAGGTCCATTCCCAGCCTCGCTCCGGCAGACACAGTGAGACACCGCGGGACGCTTCCCCTGGGTGGAGAGAAACCCTGCAGGCGTCATCGGGCCCGGACACCGCCTCCGCGCCGCCCGCCCTCGGCGCGCTGCACCTGCTCGTCGCGGTTGTGGCCGGCGCTTCCGTGCGCCCCACTGTTGCAGTCGCTGCAACCAAATAAAGGGAAAGTACTGGGGTGACGGCGCCGGAGAGCGCGTGCTGAGGGCCGTGCGTCAGCCTCCGGTCACGGCTGACTTATTTTGGGCCAGGCTGGTTAAATTAGTCACTTTTCAAACCCACGGCCCGCGGAGCACATTCACAAACATGCAAAACTGACAACCCCGGCGCGGCCCCAGGGGAAACCGCGGCCTCGACCAAGGGCGAGGCCTCGCTCCGGCGTTCCCCCGGCCCAGCGCGGCCCTTAGGGACTAGAGGTGGCGCCCCGCGAGGACTCCGGGAGGAAAGGCGACCGCGGGGGCTGGTTCCCCCAGGGCCAGGCGACCCTCTTCTGCTCTGGGCGACAAGGGCAGCGCTTGTTAGCCCTTGGACTGGTCGCGGGGAGACAGCTGTATGCTAAGGGGCGTGGCAAGGGCGTGGCGGAATACAGGGGCGGGGCCTTGCGCGAGGGGGCGGGGCAAGGTGCAGAGCGCAATGCGCCAGCGCGCAGGGCCCGCCGCGGTTGGCGGGCGGTCTGGTTACGCGGAGGCCGGGCGGGGTGCAGGTACTGCGGCGGCGGCGTCGGGCCCGGGCCTGGGTCTCTGGGCTGCGCCACCGGGTGGTAGCGAAGGGGGCGGTCGCGGTCGGTGCTAAGGGATGAAGATGTGGGAGGGGCAGCCGCGGCGGAAGCTGGGAGGACAGCGGGGGCGGAGGTGGCTCCGGAGAGGAAGGCCCGGCCTGTGCGGAGGTTCCTCTGGGAGAAAAGACGTAGCGAGAGTCTCCGGGGGAAACCCAACCGCCCCCAGTCGGGCACCCCGTCGCGCCTGCTCCGGGACGAGCTCCAGGCGCCAGTTGCTATAGGCAACCAGCTCTGGTGACCAACTTGTCCCGGTTGCCCGGGTTGTGCTGGTTTAGCGCTGGCAGGATCGCAGGCCCGCAGCCCACCGCGGCGACCCCCTGAGGCTCCCCCCAGAATAGGTCCGGGAGACTTTTTAATATTGGGCTTCTTCTTCTTCTTCTTCTTTTTTTTAACTCTACCTGTTTAATATTAGGGTGAAGGCACCCCGCACACTTTCCCGACCAAGCCCTGACATGTAAACACTTCAATGGGAAGTGTTCCTAAAGGTAGGGTAGGAAGAATACAGGAGGGCACATCTTGCTTCATATTTTGTCCTATTTCAGCCGAGCTTTGGGGCGGTGAGGGTGATTCTGTGCTCTGATCAGAGCTTTGACAGTAGAGATCAGTTTGGGAATTTCTCCCACACTCTAAACCCCAGGATTCAGATATCCAGCCAGAACAGCCATGAACTTAAATTTTCCCATCAGTTGTCTATAAGCTGGAAAAATCTACAGGTAGTTAGAAAATCTGATAGGTTCTAGACATAAATGTCCCATTTTTTTCCTTTCCTCACTCACAGAGCCTCGTGGTGGAACAGCTTTGCCCCATTCGAAGGGAAGGATGGAAGCTCTACCTAAAAACAGGATGTGAGAGGAAGAGACCTGTCATTGTGAGCCTGGCTGCTGCTTGTCACTGACGTCTTCCTCAGGGTGACATGACCTCGAGACCATAACCCTAAGTGGCTGCAGTTCAGGCACAGAACTGGCCGTTCTTACATTGCTTCTCTGTTTGGTCTTGGACACCTTTGAGTCACACTGGGAAGGATGAGTATTTCTCATGTGGCCTTACTGAGTCAACTCATAATATCACTGTTATTACCCAGGAGACGAAAGGAAATTAGAAATCAGGTCATGCTCTTATGGATTACCACCAGTTTTTATAATGGGGTCAGGTTCCATAAGAGATGGAGGAATTATTTTCATGATTTTTTTTCCTGCTTTGTCAGATACCCTCCCCAACAAGTTGATTGGAAATGGGGAAAGCAAACTGTACTTTGGTGTGGCCCCTCTAAGGCATAAGTACTGTATTTTTCTGTGTGTAAGACACCCCTATGTATAAGACACTCCCCACTTTTCCAACCCAAAATTAAGAAATCAATATTATAAACATTTTGTTGGTTTTCCTCTTATGGCCTTCTTCTTTTTCGGCATCTTAAGGAGCTGTTCTTCCTGTTTTCTCCATTGTCAGGTTATACACTCATTGGGAGGAGGTCCAGATTGTCTCTCTGTAGCTCTGTTTCCATGCTCTTGCATAGCTGATTATATTCAGTTTGAATTTTGCAGAGTAAGACAATCACTTACTGGTATTTATCTTTTTATTTTTTGACATCTTTATGGGCTCAGAACGCTCTGGTCCCTGTTGCATCTTTGCACTCTCCACCTCCACCTCCAATTACGGCATCAGCTGACATCAGGAACAATAAGGCTCGTGATTGGAGGAAGCCTGTTTGACAAGGTATGGGCAGCTACACACCTGCATGGCTCCCTCCGTGGCTGACTTCCATGTATAAGACACACCTTGATTTTCAGTCTAACAATTTTAGAAGAAAATAGAGTCTTATACGTGGAAAAATACGGTAGTCAGACATTCTATTTTGGGAGAAATTAGAGATGTACGTGGAGGATAGATAGATTGAAGTCTCCAGCGCGGATATACATTTTATGTTTGACTAGCTTGGTCTTCTTGATAGATGAAAACAGTACGGCACTCGGAACAGACACTTAGAACAGCTCTCATCTCAAAGAACCCAGCACTTGTGTCCCAGTACGAGAAGTTCAATGCTGCAGAACGGCGTTTGATGAATGAAGCCTTTCAACCAGCCAGTGATCTCTTTGGGCCCATCATCTTGCATTCTCAGTCAGATTGGATCACCTCCCATCCTGAGCCTCCTCAAGACTTTGAAGCGTTTTTCAATGATCCTTCCAGAAAGACACCCTCTCGAGAGAAACACAGTATTTATATACAGTGCATTGGTATATTCTATAATATGCTGCATTTGGTTTGGTTGTGCTGTGGTGACGTTGCCAGGGATAGTTTGGGCTGTTCATCTCATTCAATAGTGGAAGTTTTTAGCCAAACTGCCTTAAAAGAAGATAGTTTGTTTCTGAGTCGTATTCATGTTACTGAATGATAAAGGTGTTTTGAAAATTTAGATTTAATTGGTTTCTAATTCCAATCCATAATTATAGACGGAGTATTTTAATCATCCTAACGTCTGTCTTTAAATTTTCTTCCATATTATAGGATCTCTAGGAAATACCAGAATTGTCAGTGAAGAATATGTTAAATGGCTCAAGGGCTACTGTGAAGCATTTTTCTATGGCTTGACAGTGAAACTTCTAGAACCAGTTCCTGTCTCTGCAACAAGGTGTGCCTTTAGAGTCAATGATTACACGAAGAACCTACAAATACATGCAGGTGAATTAAACAACTTCACAATTTTAATTGAGTCCAGGCTGTGGATACCCAGGGTGTGGATATATATAACACATGTCCATATCTTTTTGAATAGGGCACATCCTGCACTTCTTAAAAAAGAAGAAACCTGAAGATGCCTTCTGCATTGTGGGAGTAACAATGATTGATCTTTACCCGAGAGACTCCTGGAATTTTGTCTTTGGACAGGCCTCTTTGACAGATGGTATTCCTCTTTGGCATTGTTTGTAGAAACTTTCTGAACTTGAGACTATTGGAAGATGCTGAAAAAAGGGAAAAAATTCCATAATGATTTTGATGAAGGATATTTGACCTCTCATTAACGTCAGTGAAAATCTTGCTTAATTATTTTTTTAACTCTTTTTGTAGTCATTTTACATAGATGGAGTAGCCACAGATTGCTTTGTAAGGGTGTGCTTGTCCTGTGTGGTATTTTAGAAAATAATTTATTTTATTTTTAAAAGTAAACTTCAGTCTCTGATTGGAGATAGAGTAAACTTTGACTCATTAGAGACCCTGCATGGTAATATTGGGGGTGGGCAAGGATCCAGAAGAAAATCATAAATATATTTTTTAATATACTTTTATTGATTTCAGAGAGAGAGAAACATCAATGATGAGAGAGAATCATGGCTAGGCTGCCTCCTGCACACCCCCTGATTGGGGGTCGAGCCCGCAACCTGGGCATGTGCCCTTGACCAGAATCGAACCTGGGATCCTTCAGTCTGCAGGCCGATGCTCCATCCACTGAGCCAAACCGGCTAGGGTGAAAATCATACTTTTTGCCTGTTTTTTTTGTCTTCTGTTCTCCTATTCACCCATTAAAAAATACAACTTCACTTGAAGATATATTTATTGATTTTAGAGAGGAGAAGAGAGAGAAAGACAGAGAGGGAGGACGGAAGGAAGGAAGGAAGATCGGTTGCCTCCCGTACGTACCCCAACTGGGGATTGAATCTGTAACCTAGGAATGTGCCCTGACTGGGAATTGAACCCAAAACCTCTTGGTGGTGTTTGAGACAACATTGCAACCAATTGAGCCACCCAGCCAGGACCCTCGTGTCAATTTTTGCTCTTATTCCTCTCCCCTCTCCCCAGGCTCAGAGACCCGTCCGAAGGAGAAAGGTCCAGAGAACTAAGGGGAGGGTTGTCCATTAGTGTTTTGGGGATGGGGGGCAAGTACTGGGACTGTACTTTATGATACCAAGTGTATGGACTGCCTGGAGCACATACTAGCCTCCCTCTGACAAATGTTTCCATTAGCTATCTCCTCTTACCCATTCGTAGGGGCCCAGGGCACTACCTCTTCATCCTCAATTCTCTGTTATCTTCTTAGGGCCCCCACTCTCCCCGTGACCCTACCAATACATTCTCTTGGAGACTTGGGTCACTGCTGTGTTCCTGAGTTGCGCTGCCTTTCTATCAAAAATGAACTTGTATGAACTAAATTGTTTTCTCTCCTTTTATTTATTTATTTTTTCTGGTTTTATTTTATTTATTTTTTATTGTTTGAAGTATTACAAATACATATGTCTCCTTTTTTTTTTCCCCCCATTGACCTCCCCCCGGCTTCCCCTACTCCCCAGTACATGCCTTCACCTGCCTGCTCTCCCCCCTCCCCAGTGTCTTGTATCCATTGGTTGTGCTTATATGCATGTGTACAAGTCCTTTGGTTGATCTCTTACAGCCCACCCCCTGCCACCTCCCCTGGTAGAGAGGGAAAAATTTTTTAAAATTAAAACTATTTATGTAGATACTGGAGGCCTGATGCACGAAATTTGTGCAAGGAGCTCGGCCCTCGCAGCTGAGGCGGCTTGCCTTGGCCCTCGCCGTGGCTGCCCTGGCTCCGTCCGGAAGGTCATCCGGTTGTCCAGTCTAATTAGCATATTACGCTTTTATTATTATAGATTGCTGGCTGATTTATCTTGTACATTTGAGGAGGTCAGGAAGCATTCCTCCAAAATGTTTCTACTTTAATTTTCTTAAGTTTCATAAATACTGCATCACATACAAGAAATAGTAGCAAGCTAGCAGCATTGATCTGCCAAGTTTACCAAGTGACTTGATTCTCTCCAGGCTTACGAAGATTTGTGCTTTTAAACGGAGAAATTTTTAATTATAAAGAAAACAGGCTTCTGTCTATAGAATCATTAGGAAGCATTCCTCCGAAGTGTTCTTACTAAAGGTATTATAGTAAAACACACCCACACTTTTTGGCCAGAGGAGGTTACTTGTGACACATGAGTAGATCCAGTTTCCTTAACTTCCAGAATGTTTTCTTCTCCCTAAATTTCAAATACCAGTGGACACTGTCCAAGGAAGATTCTTTCTGAATCAAGTTGGATCAGACAAACTTACTATGAAATCATTTCCATAACCAAAAGGCTCCTTATGACTTTCAAATAAGAACTGGAAGAGAGGCCTCAATAAAAGTGGGAATGTAAACAAGTCAGATTATAAGGCAATCCTCATTAGAATGAGTTGAAAATCATACTCTGTCCTCCATGTGTGTGAAGATGGTTTAGACAAGCCTAAGACCTAACAGGAAGTCCGTTACAAGAAGGTTTATTCTGGTCCCCTGATTCCAGCCCAGTAACAGCGCTGTGCTTAAGGAGGGGGAGGAGGGGAAGAGGATCTGTCCCTTGTCTAAAGGCCCGGCCCTGGCCTCGGGGGCGTGGCCTGAGGGAAGGAAATGCCCCCTCACTGACACATAGGTCATGGAGATCTGTTTATTGTGGGTTTAAAAATGTATATTTTTATTGATTTCAGAGAGGGATGGAGAGGGGGAGAGAGAAAGAAACATCAATGAAGAGAGAGCCATTGAACCGCTGCCTCCTGCACGCCCCACCCTGGGGATCGAGCCCGCAACCTGGGCCTGTGCCCTGACTGGGAATCGAACCTGACCTCCTGGTTCATAGGTCCACGCTTAACCACTGAACCAAGCTGGCTGGGTTTTTTATCATGTTCTTAAAGAGAAAAATCTTGAGCGTGTGTTGTTTGTGTGATCATTTTCATTGCTCTTTCTGGAGTACTTATTTGGACTATTCTTTGAGAAAAAGACTTATTTTGTGGGAAAACTAAACTCTCCGTAACTTCCAGTTTGTCAAGAATTTGACCTCAAGACGATTGAGCTTCACAAGGCAGGGCACATTGAGTAGTAGAAGAGAGTTTGAGAGGAAAATCTGGGGCAAAGTCCTCCTTTGTCTTGGCAGACCTGAAGCATATTGGACTCTGAAGGCAGGGGTACAGACAGACACGCACTCCCTGGCCGGACGCCCTGCAGCAACCTTACTGTCATTCTGCTGTCGCTTGTCCTCTTCCCGTAGGTGTGGGGATATTCAGCTTTGCCAGGTATGGCGGTGACTTTTACAGCTCCAGCTCCAAAGGCAAGGTGAAGGCGCCGCAGAGGCAATCTTCGCATGACTACTCGGCGTTTGATGACTGTTATACTCCTGACGTGACCAGTGTTTTGCTGCTTCGGTCCTGCAAGGTGAGCTGTTTACAGAATCTAACAGGATTATTAGTGAAGAGGTCTTCACTAATCACAGTAGTGTGGTTGCTACTGGCTAAGCATCCTTCAGGGCACAGGATAGCCTCCTGCCCCCAAGAATGTTCCCACCCAAAGTATCAGTGGTGTCGAAATTGAGAAACCCTGGTCTGGGTAGTTCAGTGGATAAGTGTAGTGAGGAAAGCAGGAGGACATTTAAGGAAATGAGGGGTTAAGTCTTCGGGCAGATTGAAGTTTTGGGGATGATGGGAAGGGAGTTGATTCCTATAAATCGGTTTCTTAGAAAAGTAAGGAAAAGCAGGGTGTGTAACTTACTGTTGATGATGGCCCTATAAAGCCTCAATGTGCATGTCTTGCAGACTTTAACCCACGAGATTGGACATATATTTGGACTTCGACACTGCCAGTGGCTTGCATGCCTAATGCAAGGCTCCAACCACTTGGAAGAGGCTGACCGGCGCCCTCTAGATCTGTGCCCTATCTGTTTACGCAAGTTGCAGTGTGCTATTGGCTTCAACATTGTAGAAAGATACAAAGTAAATTGGGGTGGGGTTGTCAAAAGGGAGAAGTGGTTATATAAATAGCAAACTATGATTTTATATTAGGCCCTTCTCTGGAGCTGTCATTTATGAGAGGAAATTAGTGCAGAGATAAGCAGGAAGCTGTGGTTAAAAAAGGAGAGAGAAATATCCTCCTTAAAAACTTGACTTGCCTCTGAGTGCCTTACACTTGTTCATGAGCAGTGGTGGAAGAGGTTTCCGTATTTGCCATTCATTTGACAAGAGAGCCTGAATCTTCAGAACAGAACAAATGTTGATGTGTGTGCAAAGTTCCTTTTTAAAAACTATAAAAATGTGGAGGTGATTCACCTTACCAAATATGGGACAGAGGTATAGTTATTAGGAGGAAAAGATGATTTTGAGAAGGAAGAGGGGAAATACATAATCTTAGAATGTGTGAAGGTATGTGTGTCCTCATGTGCCCACAAACATCAAAACTACTCATAGTACAACTACCCATTCAGGTAACTGCATTACACGCCTACATGTACCTTCATTTGTCTACTCTTACTTGTGAGTACACTTAACCTGTGTGTATGCATTCACATCAAATCAAAAGCATAGTTTAATGCCTTGTGGGACATTTGGCAAGTTGAGAAAACAATATTTTCCCACCCTAAAAAACTGTGAGGATTAGTGTATTTATTTTTCATCTTTTCTCCTATGCATATGTGACTGTAATTTATCATCATAGCATATTTTGGGTGTATATTCGTTCACTCAGTATGTTAGCATAATGTTCTTTTCATATTCATAACCATCTTTATCAAATGGAACATCTTTGTGGGTAATCTATGTCACTGATTCAAAGAATCTGATTTAGAAGCCAGTGTTTTTCTCTTGCCTAAAACTATTGGCTGTGCTTTGTTAAAATATTAATCTCTTTTCTTCTTTTTCAAGGCACTGGTGAGGTGGATTGATGATGAATCTGCTGACACGCCCCAAGTTACTCCGAAACATGGTCATGATGGTAATGTGAATTTGCCCAAACCTGTGGAAGCCTTTAAGGAGTGGAAAGAGTGGATAATAAAATGCCTTGCTGTTGTCCAAAAATAAGAACCTTCAAATAGGAGTAATTAAAATACTTGCACATTATGCTTTCTTTTGTATGGAGTGTTTCATTGGAATAAACTGTTTACTGATTCTGCCCTGTATCATGGTGTAAGCATGACTTTTATATGCACTGGGAACACCAAAATATTGATGTCACTCACTTGATTGCAGTATTCCCTTTATTGCTGTGGTCTGGAAACGGACCCCCAGTATCTCTACGATATGCCTGTAGTTACAATGCTAAATGAACTCTGACTGGCAGAGGTGTGGTAATGGGGTTACAATTATTTAGACAATGTGTAATGCCCATTTGTACCTACTCTGCACTGTGAGAGCAGGAAAAAGATTCTGTTAAAGAAACAAGGCGTTTAGTCTTAAAAGTTGGACAGTTTTATGTAACAGGCACTTATTCAGCAACCATCACCTAAACGTGTGTATAACTAGTGGGTTGTGCGGATCTTTGGGCAATTTCTTAGGGTTAAGATTTGTTTACTGCAACTATATGCCCTATCCGTAATCTTCGTAGTTGCTAAACATGAAATCCATGTAAGTTTTGTTCTGCAAATGCTGAATGAAGAAAATTAAGTGAGTCCGAAATGCTATGCACTTTGGTGCGGGTGGAATTAGTAGTTATCTCGGGTCAAGGGAAGGATTAAGTGTTAACATTTCATTCTGCCAAGACTGTGAAGGGGGGTGGAGCGGTGGTTTAAATAGAAGGTGGCAAAGATCCTACTTAGAGTCCAGTCCCGCAGCTTGTTCTTGGGGCCGCGAATTCACCTGATCTGAGTGCTTTTACATTTCGAACCCTCAGAGGACCCGGGGGCGGGCTGGTATCCTCTTGGGAGCGAGCACGCTAAACCCCGGCGGGCTGGGCTGGCCTCCGCCCGCCCTGCGCTGGCCCTGCCCCCACAGGAAGCGGCGTAGCTGTCCGTGCTGTGCGGGAGCCGGGAGCCCGCGCCAGCTGCTGTGAGCCGGCGGCGTCTCAGCTGCTCCCCGCCTTCCGACACCGGGACTTCCTCCCCCAGCGGCCGGGCCGGAGCGCAGGCTGGTGACTCCGCCTCCCCTGGGGCTGGGACCTCTGCCGCCGCGGAGGGGAGCTCTGGGCCGCGCCCACGTGTCCTGGCTCTCGTCGGCGGCACCCCCCCGGAGGCCTTGGGAAACCCGTATGGCGAGGCCGCCGCCGAGCAGTAAGTGGAATCACGTCATGGGGAGAGCATGTAAACAGTGCTTTCCGAGAGAGTTTGAGTCTCAGGTCCCTTCCTCGGTTCCGATGGACAATCTAGAGCAGAACCGTCCAATGCAAATATAAGGAGCCACGCACGTGCGTAATTAAAGTGTTTCTGGTAGCCACGTGAGCCAATACAGAAGCAAGCAGGTGAAATGCATTTCAGTTTATTTATACATTTTATTTAATTCAACATATCCAAACTATTATTTCAGCGTGTGATGAGTGTACCCGTTACTGAGATATTTACATTGTTTTCGGCTTAGCTACGTCTTCAGATTCTGGCTGTGTTACGCATACAGCGCGGCTCAGTTACGCGGGCGCATTCCAAGGCTCGGGCGGCTCCTGGACGCCCAGCTCCAGGTTAGGACCGTCTGGGGGTCTCCATGGAAGGATGTGCCTGTGAAGTTGAACTAATGGGAGAGAAAAACTTTTTTTAAGGAAAAGGTCCTGAGGACCCCCCACCCCCACGCCCATCCCCACCCCCCACAGGCAGTACAGTGGGTGTTGACATTCAAGCAGCAAGGGTGTGAACCCCGGAAGGGCCTCAGGCTTGGCCCTGGTTCACTTCTGGATCTTGCTGTTGCTCTCTTGCTATTGCCAAAGGTGTGGTATTTCCTTTACCTGCGTTTTCACTTTTGGAGAGCAGAACTGTCAAGTGTTAATCCTGTGAACGCTGCTGAGTCCCTACCAAGGTGGAGAAGGGTGGGGGGGTAGAGACAAGCCCGGCAGCTAAGGAAATCGTGTGCGGTGACACCAGTGGCAGCAATGAAACCAGATCCCAGTCTCCCTGTTCCCAGTTGTGCTTTGTTTTCTCTGTGCTGCATGACCTCATCCGAAATAAAATACCACAAGCTGGAAACCTACCATTTTCTTCCAGTTGTTTATAAAAGGGGTTATAAGGTTAAACTCTTTTTCAACCTCTTTTCTCTTAAATAGGGCTGCTGGGGTTGCTCAAAGGGAGAGAAATCAGAATACTTTGCTTTAACATAAAAAAAAAAAAAGAGAGAGAGGTTCCGCCTTAGCTGGTTTGGCTCAGTGGGTAGAGCGACGGCCTGAAGGGTCCTGGGTTCGATTCCGACCAAGGGCACATGCCCAGGTTGCAGGCTCAATCCCCAGTGGGGGGGTGTGCAGGAGGCAGCTGATTGATGGTTCTTTCTGGTCATTGATGTTTCTATCTCTCCCTCTCCCTTCCTCTCTGAAATCAATAAAAATATATTTTTAAAAAAGATTCAATATCCAGGAAAGCATTTGCTGCCAGTTGAGACATTTTTTTAAAAAAACATCATGGAGCCCCATTGGCTTTGCTAAGTGGTTGAGCATTCACCTGTGAACTAGGAGGTCACAGTTCAATTTCCAGGTTAGGGCACATGACTGGCTTGGTCCCCAGTAGAGGGTGTGCAGGAGGCAGCTGACCCAAGACTCTCATCACTGATGTTTCTATCTCTCCCTCTGAAATCAATAAAATATATGTGTATCTATGTATTTTTTAAAGTCTTTATAGATAGAGGTTTGGGATACCAGTTTTGGTATCTAATTTGCCCTTAAGAAATTCGTAGCCACTGCAGTACTTACGATTTGGATATGAGAGGTTATTTAACATGAAGAGGGAAGTTGCAAGTTGAACTTGTCACTTCTCTTGTTCTGCACCCTGAGGCAGTCAATACAGAAAGAGAACAGCAGAGGGCAGTAGGCTCCTTGCTTATGAGACAGTAGCAGGCCCACCTGTTGGAGCTTGTAGCCCTCACTTCTATTAACATCTGCGCCCAAGACAAATCCAAAGACAAGGACATCGCCTTTATCAATACAATGTATACTTGTCAGAGTGACCTTTAAGCAAGTAACATGCCCGCAGTGACTTTAAGTTAGTCACTTAAAGTAGTGTTCATTACCACTTAAGAATTTAAAGGAAATGGCTTCTAAATGCCAGATCCCTGTTAGAGAGCCTCATATCTGGGAGCATTTTAAAAAGAAGGATTCATGACCATTTCTTTCTGAATTTTAGAATATTGAGGATGCAGAAATGTAAGTATAATAAATACCTTCCATGGACGTCAGTGGTACCCTGATTTGACCATGGGAACCCTGATTTGAAAACCATTTTCTTTCTCTTTTTTAAAAAAATGTTTTTATTGACTTTAGTGAGAGAGAGAGAGGGAGAGAGAGAGAGAGACATCCATCGGCTGCCTTTCATGTGCGCCCTGGCTGGGAATGAGCCTGAGACCCTTTGGTGCACAGGCTGAGCCACGCGAGCCCGATGGTCTGTGTGTCTGTTTCTATGATGTTAAGTAGTGTGTTGCCATCAACTTTGTTCTTCTTTCTCAAGGTTGCTATGGCTATTTGGGGTCTTTTGTGGTTCTATATAAATATTTGGGTTATGTGTTCCAGTTTTGTGGAAAATGCCCTTTGTGTTTTGATAGGGTTTGCATTGAATTTATAGATTGCTTTGAATAGTTTGGACATTTTAATGATATTAATTCTTTCTATCCATGAGCACAGTATATGCTTCCATTTATTTGTGCCTTCTATTTCTTTCTTTAGTATCTCATAATTTTCCAAGTACAGGCCTTTTGCACCGTTGGTTACATTTATTCCTAGGTATTTTATGTTGGTTTTTTTTTTATGCAGTTGTACATGGGATTATTTTTCTTAGTTTCTCTTTCTGATAGTTCATTATTGGTGTATAAAAATGCAACCAATTACTGAATATTAACTTTGTATCCTGCTACTTTACTGAATTTATTTATGCGTTCTAGTAGTTTTTTGGTGGAATTTTTAGGGTTCTCTACAGATAATATCATATTATCTGCAATTGATGACAGTTTTACTTCTTCCTTTCCAATTTGGAATCCTTTTATTTCTTCTTCTTGTCCAATGGCTGTGGCCAGAACTTCCAGGACTATCTTGAATAGGAGTGACAGTAGACATCCCTGTCTTGTTCCTGATCTTGAGGAAAACAGTTTTTTTCCCCACTGAGTATGACATTAGCTCTGAGTTTGTCATGTACTGTATGATTTTCATTATATTGAGGTCTGTCCCCTCTATTTCTACTTTGCTCAGAGTTCTTATTATAAATGGGTGCTAAATTTTATTAAGCGCTTTCTCTGCATCTATTGATCATATGATTTTTATCCTTCGTTTTGTTTACGTGGTGTATCACATTCATTGATTTGCAGATATTAAACCAACTTTGCATCCCAAGAAAAGAATCCCACTTGCCAAAACCGGTTTGGCTCAGTGGATAGAGCGTTGGCCTGTGGACTGAAGGGTCCCAGGTTCGATTCCGGTCAAGGGCATGTACCTGGGTTGCGGGCACATCCCCAGTAGGGGGTGTGCAGGAGGCAGCTGATCGATGTTTCTCACTCATCAATGTTTCTGACTCTCTCTCTCTCTCTTCCTCTCTGTAAAAAAAAAAAAAAAAAAAATCAATAATAATAAAAAAAAGAATCCCACTTGGTCGTGGTACATGATCTTTTTAATGTATTGCTGATATTTTGTTGAAGATTTTTGCATCTATGTTCATCAGGGAGATTAGCCTACAATTTTCTTTCTTTGTAATGTCTTTCTCTGGTTTTGGAGTCAGGATAATGCTGGCCTCTTAAAATGAGCTTCGGAGTCTTTCCTTCTCTTAAAATTTTTGAAATAGTTTGAGAAGGATCCGTGTTAATTCTTCTTTGAATGTTTGATAAAACGTAACTGTGAAGCCATCTGGTCCAGGAGTTTTGTCTGTCTATGGCTAGTTTCCCACTACAAGGACAGAGGCCTCACAGCACCCAGAGCCTTAAGTATTTACCATCTGGATCTTCACAGAAAAAGTTCACCAGCCCCCGGCCTGGAGAGTCGGCGCTGCCTACTTAGAGGGAGAGCAGTTCTTAGGATTAGTCTATCACTGAATAGTCCTAACTGTTTCCACTTACAACAGTTGAGAGGCTTAGCTATTACTCTGTGGCTACTATGATATAATTTCATTCAAGAAATAAATTCAGCAAATACTTCTTGGAAGTGTTTATGTGTCTCTAGTAGAGTTAAAATTTTTTTCAGAAAAGTTGTTTTTATAGCTATAATTGGATCAAACAATGAATGCTGAGTCAATAAGAAAACGAATCAATCCCTTTAAATAAAAAAAGCTATATATTTATTACAAATCTAGAAGTACCAGAATGTCCCTAGTACAGAACAAATCAGCAATCCCGTTTTAATTTTCTTCCAAACATTGAAAACCTTGATTATTGACAAACTGGAATTGGCATACATTGTTTTTCCATGCAGTTAACAGAATGGACATAGAGCACGGAGCTCAGAAATCAGTTATAAATATTAAACCGTATTTAACATTCATAGTAAAAAGGGTTATAAAGTGCTGAAGTCATGTAAGTCTGCAACACCGTCACAAGCTCAGTGTCCTCCTCAAGCAGGGACCGGTCTGCTACATCCACCTTGTTTTCGGTGTGTCTTTTTTTGACGAACACCTTGTCATTTCCTGTTCCACCTCCCCCCAGAGATTTACAGATTGTCCTGTGCCTATGGCTGATAAAATTCCGTACAAAATGGAGCAGGTGGTGCTGAACAATGCCACTTCCATTTCAGTGCAGAGAAATATTCAAGCTTTGTGTACCTGTAACCAAACTAGGCTTGTGATATTGTTTCCCCCTGAGTTGCCATAAATCAACAGTGAAGATGAATGAGGATGGAGCAGCGAGCATGGCCCATCACCTGCGGAGTAAGATTCAGTACGTAGGAGCAAGTAACCCACCCGTTATCCTCACATTGACCTTCTTTACAGCAATTGGCTACAATGAGAAATACTATACATGTAGTGTAACTGCAAAAAACAAAACAAAACAACAATGATCAATTACCCTGAAAACTCTGGCAAATTAGAGCAGCCAGAGTTTAGATAAGACGGAAATTGCCACTGGTAACTCGTGATGGTCAAGCTAATGTCCCTGCCGCCCCGTGTGAAACACAGGAATGCTTCAGCAGTCAGATGGTTTTCTTTTTAAATCAGAAATGCTTCAGCCATTCAGTGACATAGAATTCTGATCCAAAGAGCATCCTCAAGTATTGTTAGGCGAGGAAACCTTATTTTAAAAGGCCGAGGCTGTTTGCTATTCGTTATTTTCCCCCTACAAGTAGCACGTGTTGCCGAGGGAGGTGAAAGAGTGAAGCTGATGTCCCAGGTAATATTTCTTGTGATGACTTTAATCGTCCTAGAATAACTTAATAATAAATAGTGGTTTAAATTAAAGATACTACAATCACATATTCCTGAATAAGTAAGAGCATCAGGAAATGCATTTTGAATGCTATTCTGTATATTCTGTGTGAAATACTTCTGGTAATGATTGGCCATAAAAAGACGTGGGACTCTTCACATTCATGATTTCCTAGTTTGTGTGCGTATCAAATCCATTTATCAGCCTAATGTTGGCTCTTAAAGTGTACCTCATTTCCACTGAATATGTAGGAAATTAAGAGGTTATATGTTTCTAATATAAACCTCAGTATTTTTCAAAGAGTGTTAAACCATTTGTTCAGATTTCTGAAAATGAGAAATTTTAAAAGTGATTTAGGATTTTTTCTTTTTTTTTTTTTGAATGGCCAATTTCATTTCAACGACCTGGGCTAGATACCGTTTTACAGTATAGCAGGTGATATCCGTGAGAGCACTTGCAACCACTTTGCCAATTTGCGTCCCTGTTTTAAACCTGGAATGTGAACCACGATGCTTCTGTGTATCTCTGGGTCGCTCCGGGATACAGCCAGATTTCTGTACGGAAGAGTATTTGGTTGTTTCTGTTTTGGCTTAAAGAACAAGCGAACAGGAAAGCATAAAGGAAAGGATGCTGTTGGTGGTGCTCATGGACCCATTCCCTTCAGGGTGTCGTTTTGAAAGCAGGTGGAATGGTTAGCTCCTCGACACCACGGTGCCCCCCAGACGCCGCCCCCCCAACCAGCCAGCGGGGTGGCTGATGTTGTACGAAAGCCCATCTGTCATTCTGGCTCCGTTTTCATAGGAACTTTATGCTCGTGCTTCCCAAGGTCCATTTCAAGGAAGTCTTCAGGGACGTCTTGTAAGGCTCTCCCCCGGTAGCTCTCCGCCTTCCCGTCGCCTGCGTGGGGGCGCCGGCACAGTCCCTTCCCGCACGGCCTCACCAGCGCCAGGCACCCCGCGGCCACCGCCATCCCAGCTGCGCAGGAGTAGAAGGCTCTGCTGTACACCTTACTGTGGTCCACCAGCAGCCCTGGAAGAGCATGCATACCCGTTAGCATCCGTGGCCACAAACCCCTCTCCCCGCCCCCCACACTCAGACGCTTCTCTCTCTTTGCCTGCTTTGTTTTATCTCGTTTATCTAAAGAAAGTATGGAAGGCAGGAATCTTTTCTAGACTGGGGGTCGGGAAGAAATAAAGCAGACAGACAGCGTATACTTATTAGCAGCCAAGGTAATGGTGTCGCTAAAATGTCTTCATGGGCTGCCAGACTGGCGTGGCTAAGTGGTTGAGCATTGACCTGTGAACCAGGAGGTCACGGTTCAATTCCCAGTCAGGGCACATGCCTGGATTGCGGGCTCGATCCCCAGTAGGGGGCATGCAGGAGGCAGCCAGTCAATCAGTGATTCTCATCATTGATGTTTCTCTCTCTCTCACCTGCTCCCTTCTTCTCTGAAATCAATATAAACATATATTTTTTAAATGTCTTCATGGGCTAATCTGTCCTAAAACCTGGGACTGTTGGATGCATGCTTCTTCGGAAAGGAAATATTCTTAAGAGAGGAAAGAGCTCTATTATTTTCACTTGGGCTCATGTCCGGTCTCTGTTCACATGGGGTAAGATTTCCAGTCCCAACCATGTTAAGGTCCTACTTCAGGTCTAAGGGATGAAACACACCCATATCCTTTCCACAAGGAAGTGGGGGTTAGTGATCAGGGGCGGAACGGAGTGCTGCTCTGTGCTCAGTGCCCTGGTACCCCTCCCAAGAAGGAAAGGTGGCTCACAGACGTCCCTCCGTCCTGCTGTCCCCCAGTCAGAGGGTAACGAGCTCATAATCCATGGCCCCTCCAGCATTTGGACAGCCCGATGGTGGGCAAGGCCTGGGCAGCTGGGGCTACTAAGGGACTTGGTCACCGGTTTACCTTTGGACCATCGGCTCACAGTCTCTGACCTTCCGTTTCCTCCTCCTTAAGTCCAGAGAGCTGCTCAGGTACTCTCTAATTCTGCCAGCTCTCTAATTCTATGGAAGTATTCGAATCAGTAGACTTTTAAATTAGAGTCGAACAGGACCGCTAGCACAATTAACAAGGGGATACTAAACATTGTAGATTAAATAATCCATAGGACCGGGCCCACTTTATGATATAACTAGAGGCCCGGGGCATGAAATTTGTGCACTCAGGGGGAGGAGGGGGACGGATCCCTCAGCATGGCCTGTGCCCTCTCGCAGTCCGGGAGCCCTTGGGCGATGTCCTCAGTCGGACATCCTTAGCGCCGCCACGGGGGCGGGAGAGGCTCCTGCCACACCGCTGCGCTCGCCAGCGGTGAGCCCAGCTTCAGGTTGAATGGCGCTCCCCTGTGGGAGCACACTGACCACCAGGGGGCAGCTCCTGCATTGAGCATCTGCCCCCTGGTGGTCAGTGCATGTCATAGTGACCGGTCGTTCCGCCGTTTGGTCCACTTGCATATTAGCCTTTTGTTACGTAGGATATGATCTCCATTGGGAGCCTGTGGAGCTATCTCCAGTCTTCCTTAGGAATATTCCTGCCCTAAACAGTGTATCATGTTGAACTGGTATGATTCAGGTCCAGAAAGGCGACAGATGTTCCACCTGTCCAACTCGACATTGAAAAAAAGAGGGGGAGGGGCTAGCAGACAAGGGTTTGGATTTGGTGTTGCATTTCCATTACCTGCCAGGGGCGGCCCAGCGAGCGCCGCTATGCTCTGAATGAAGACATAGACTCCAGCGGCAGAAGACATCTTCTCAATTCCCACCACGTCCTCTTCCGCCAGCAGTGGGATGTGGGTGCCTGCCACGGTTCCAAGCATAACACCAAAAAATATGCTGCAGGACATTAACCCCCAGAATCCCGTCGCAAACGTAAAGGCAAACAGAGACACGGTCAATAAGAGGACGAAGATGAGCTCAATGTAGATCTTACGGATGGGCTGGCTGTTGAGGATGAAACCAGCTCCAATCCTCCCAAACACTTCCGCGATCGCCATTGTGGAGAGCAGAAGAGCAGCGCGGTCCTCGGCGATGTCCAGGCTGATGCCCAAGGGAATGATGTACAAGGAAGGGGCGAAGAACCCCAAAGTCGCAAAGAGACCAAACAACGTATAGCAGATGAAACTCTTCTCCTTCAAGATGGAGAAGTCCAACAGGGGGCCTTTCTCATGGCTGTGCGTGGGGCTGGGCTTCTCCAGGATCTGCTGCTCCACATCGGCCTTTGGCTCCAGTTCCACGGCCGTGTGACCAGGCACGTTTTTGGGTGAGGTAGTTAGTTCTACTCCTGAGTCAATGGAGTCTATCGAGGTACGTGTTTTCTCGTTTTCAAGCATGTATTGTACTTCTTTTGCATTTTCCTGTCCAGTTGTTTTCAGTGACCCTGGTCCCCTGATGAGAATCGGTCTCAGCAGGGCCCCGCAGAGGACGATGTTTAACTGTAGCAGGCCCACGAGGAGGAGGCTGTATCTCCAGCCGAGGTTCTCCTTCAGAGCCGTGAATGCTTGGGTGGACGGGAGGGAAGAGAAATAGAAGGTAAGGCATCGACTCAAGACAGGGAGACAATAGTGAGCAAAATAGGGATTTAGAGTTTGCTAAATTATTTATTTTGGAATGGATGTTGCAAGCCTTGTTACTGAATATGTGCCACATATCTTCCTATTTGTGTAAATCTGAACTAGGATTGAAGTGTTCGAATTCCTACCCAGCTGGTGTGGCTCAGTGGTTGAGCGTCGAACCGGAGGTCACTGGTTCGATTCCCAGTTAGGGCACATGCCAAGGTTGTGGGCTCGACCCCCATTGTGGGCGTGCAGAGGCAGCTGATCAATGATTCTCTCTCATCATTGATGTTTCTCTCTCTTTCTCCCTCTCCCTTCCTCTCTGAAATCAGTACAAATATGTTTGAATTCCTAACATGAAAGGGTTAGGGAGGACAGACCCCAAAAATGTGCTGGAGGAGAGAAGGAAACACCCTTTCATTAGGCATAGAGTTACAGCCATCCAGTGGCCAACCGTGGGCAAATTAGAGTGGCTTCCGCACATTAATACCCGGACTGTGGGGATCCACCTACCTGGTGCAAAAGCAAACATGGCGAAACATTCTCCCGTAGAAGCAGCTGCAGTGACGATGGAACGCCTTTTGTCAAAGTACTGAGCCAGAATGGTGAGCGCTGGGAGAAAACTGAAGCAGTAGCCCAAACCTGTACGAGTCAGAAAGCACTGTGAGAGCCACACACGGACCGGCGTCAGAAAGATCCATCCCAAGGCCTGGGGGTTTGTGTTTATTTTTTAAATTGTAAATTCTGGAAGCCCCGTAATTCATTCTGGAAAAGGTGTCATAGCAAAGGATCTCATTAGCGGTCTGGAGACGCTGCGACAGTTGTTTTCGGGTGCTTAGAGTATGAAAATGTTTTCTGTTGGTTTGTTTTCCTGCTTTTTTTAGCATTTCTTGCCAAATGTATATAATTCAAAGTGGATATAATTTGTATTGAATATAGTTTTTATATAGAAGACTTCCATTAAAAAATGTTTTGAAATGTACAGAAATATCTAAAAATGTTAAAGTGTGCAAAATTAGATATATATGCATACATACATAATACACTATGCCATATCTATCTATCCTACATAATAAAAGGCTAATATGCAAATTGTCCCCTCGACTGGGAATTCTACCAGGGGTGGGGCCAGCCTCCCAACCACCTGAGGCCCCACCCCACTAGCTGGCCCTGCCCCCATCGCCCCCCCACCCTGATTGGGGGCGGGGCCAGCTGGCCAACTTCCTACTCCTCCCCCCCCCCGCCCACCCAGCCTGGCCCAATTGGCCCTATCAGGATGGGTCGGCCAGACCCCACCCGTGCACAAATTTGTGCACTGGGCCTCTAGTCCACATAATATATGTCTATAGAATATATATATATATATGTGTGTGTGTGTGTGTGTGTGTGTGTGCAATGTATGGACTTCTTTTAAAGTGAAAAAGGTTTTCTCAGACTCCTAAGCATAAGCCTCCCCCTATAGCTCAGGATCCTTAGACCCTGATTTGGGAAATACTGGATAAAGAAATTAAAATCTTACTTTGTGAAAATGATGTCTTTGAGGGGCAAACTATAGGGGTTGGCAACAGTAGGTTTACAGTTGTGAGTATGCAAAATAGAGCTTATTCTTGTATTATTTTTTTTTTCCATATGAACAACTGTAAACCTACTTTTGCCCCACCCCTGTATCACTAAAGAGGTTTCCTTTCTCATTGGTAAACATCGAAAAATTACACAGAAATTCTTGGGCATTGAGAATAGCTTCTCAGATCCCCTGGAGTCCATACAGCCTGTTCCAAACCACTGATCGGGGACACTTTATTTTATTATTACTTTTAATCCTCACCCAAGGATAGTTTTTATTTGATTTTTAAAGGGAGTGGAAGGAAAAGGGAAAGGCAGAGAAACATCGATGTGAGAGAAACACATCTATTGGTTGCCTCCTGCACGAGCCCTGACCAGGGCCCCAGCTGGGGTGGAGCCTGCAACCAAGATATGTGCCCTTGACCAGAATCAAACCTGGGACCCTTTGGTCCTCAGGCCAACGCTCTATCCACTGAGCCAAACCGGCTAGGGCTGGGACTCTTTTATTTTAAAGAGAAAGGGACAGAGGAAAAGAAATAACACTTTGGGTTTGAGTCCCTGCTTCCCTTCCTTGTCCTTCAAACCAAGTGTCTGGAAAACTTTCGAGCCCAGAGAAGCGCTTACCGGAGATGATGCCAATGGCGATGTACATGTGGTATACCTCCTGGGAAAAGGAGGCCACCACCATCCCGGCGCTGACCAGCAGGCCTCCTGCCATCACCACCAGGCGGTGTCCGAAGCGACTGCTCAGGATAGTGGAGAGGGGGGCTGCATGGAAAGAGCATAGCGTGACAGTTTGACTCCCAGCGTTCGTTTAACACAGTTCCTTCTGTGAAGCCTTGGACATGGAAAGACAGTGTACACTGCGTAACACAAAAGCACGGCTTTAATAAGGTCCCTTCTCATACGTCATGAACAGCGAGCAACAATGTACACTATATATTTTATGCAGTGGTTACATAAACCGATTCAGGAATTAGAGCTGGCCCTCGAAAAACGTGGGTTTGAACTGGGCGGGTCCACTTATATTCGGATTTTTTAAAATAAATATAGAGAAACAAAGATGACGGCATAGGTAAGCACCTAAACCGCTGCCTCGCACAACAATTTCAAAACTACAACTAAAAGACAGAACGGACACCATCCAGAACCACAGGAAAGCTGGCTGAGTGGAAGTTCTACAACTAGAAGGAAAGAGAAAAGCTCACGGAGAATGGGAGGAACGGCAAAGGTTTGAGATATGGCAAAGGGTCTTTGTGCACGAAGAGAGGAAGGGCGGCTGAGAGCCTGGCTGACTTTCTCTGGCGGGAGGGGGAAGGAAGCCCCCCGACTGCACTGAACCCCAGTTCCAACTGCACTGAACCCCAGTTCCGGGCGAAACCCCATGGACCCAGGCTCATACAGAGGGAGTCTGGACTGTCAGGTAGAGAGAGAGGCACTCGGAGACTCAGACACCCCACGGAGGGGGTCTGGAGGCGCACGCGCCCCAGTGCGCACAAAGACTGAGGAGGTTGCCACAGGCTCTCCCTAGCAGAAGGGAACCGGAAGCTCCTGACTGCACTGAACCCCAGTTCTGACTGCTCTGAACCCCAGTTCCAGGTGAGCCCCTGGGAACCCATGCTCTTGCGGGGGAGAATCTGGACTCTCGGGCAGAGACTCAGGAGCCAGTGAAGGCAGAGCGCACGCACACACACAAGGGCAGGGCTGACGGGAAGCCAAGACTGTCTGCTCTGCCCTGAGACTCCACCCCATCCAAGCTGAACACAGAGGCTTTTGCAATTTGGCAAGTCTAATCCTATAAGGCTGTCTCCAGCACCGAACTTCTCCCAGCATAGACACAGCTGATCCTCACAGCCAACTGGCCTGGAGGTCAATTCCTCCCAGTGATACCAACAACAATCAAGACTTAACTACAACAAGGCTGTACACACAGTCCACAAAGGGATGCACCAAGAGTGTCCACCTCAAGTAACTGGGGAGGCCAACCCACTGGGCCATATAGGAAACCTAGCACACAAAGCTACCCTACCAACTCAGGGAAGCAGCGAAAATGTGGCAACAAAGAAACAGATCACAAACGAAAGAAATGGAGGAAAACAAACGACTGGATATAGAGTTCAAAACCACGGTTATAAGGCTTTTCAAGAATATCCTAGAAAAGGCCGATAAATATAACGAGACCCTCGAAGATATGAAAAAGGACCAACTAGAAATTAAACATACACTGACTGAAATAAAAAATATTATACAGAGACATAACAGTAGACTAGAGGAACGCAAGAATCAAGTCAAAGAATTGAAATACAAAGAAGCAAAAAACACTCAACCAGAAAAGAAAAAAGAAAAAAAAATCCAAAAAGTTGCAGATAGTGTAAGAAGCCTCTGGGACAACTTCAAGCGTACCAACATCAGAATTATGGGGGTGCCAGAAGAAGAGAGAGAGCAAGATACTGAAAACCTATTTGAAGAAATAATGACTGAAAACTTCCCCCACCTGGTGAAAGAAATAGACTTACAAGTCCAGGAAGCACACAGAACCCCAAACAAAAGGAATCCAAAGAGGACCACACCAAGACACATCATAATTAAAATGCCAAGAGCAAAAGACAAAGAGAGAATATTAAAAGCAGCAAGAAAAAAAGTGACCTACAAGGGAGCACCCATACGACTGTCAGTTGATTTCTCAACAGAAACTATGCAGGCCAGACAGGAGTGGCAAGAAATCTACAAAATGATGAATAGCAAGAACCTACAACCAAGATTACTCTACCCAGCAAAGCTATCATTCAGCATTGAAGGGCAGATAAAGAGCTTCACAGATAAGAAAAAGCTAAAGGAGTTCACCACTAAACCAGTATTATATGAAATGCTGAAAGGTATTCTTTAAGAAGAGGAAGAAGAAAAAAGTAAAGATAAAAATTATGAACAACAAATATATATCTATCAACAAGTGAACCTAAAAATCAAGTGAATTAAAAACCTGAGGAACAGAATAAACTGGTGAATATAATAGAATCAGGGGCACAGAAAGGAAGTGGACTGATAATTCTCAGGGGGAAAAGGGAATGGGGGGTGCAGGAAGAGACTGGACAAAAATCGTACACCTATGGATGAGGACAGTGGTGGGGAGATAAGGGCAAAAGGTGGGGTGGGAACCGGGTGGAGGGGAGCTATGGGGGGAAAAAGGAGAAAAAATTGTAATAATCTGAATAAAGGTTTATTTTTTAAAAATAATAAAAAAATGAATTAATTAAAAATAAATATAGTTGGTCTTCTGTTCCGGGTTTTGCATCGGCACACTCAAGTAACTGCAGATGGATAACAGTATTTTCAGTCTGCGGTTGGGAGCCCACGGATGTGGAGGGCTGACTTGTACGCGTTGATCTGCCCCATTTTATGTCAGGGACTTGAACATCCATGGATTTGGGTATCTGTGGGTGTCCTGGAACCAATTCCTCACAAATACCAGGGATGACTGTTAAGTTTTGGGGGAGTCAAAACTTACACATTTGACTATTTAGGGGTCAGCGCTCTTAACCCCTGTATTGTTCAGGGGTCAGCTGTATTTTAGTATTTGGTTAAACTGGACAATATAGTCTTTGAGCTTCCTAAAGAGAAAGCCAGAGTGCCCGGCCAGCGTGGCTCGGTTGGCGCGTCACCCCATGCACCAAAAGGTTTCGGGTTTGATTCCTGGTCAGGGCACATACCCAGGTTTCTGGCTCAGTCCCCAGGTGGGGTGTGTATGGGAGGCAACCGGTTGATGTTTCCCTCTCACATCAATGTTTCTCTCTCTCTCCCTCTCCCTTCTTCTCTTAAATCAATAAAAACATATCCTCAAGTGAGGATTTAAAAACCACACACACTTTATTTAAAAAAGAGAGAGAGAAAGCCAGAATAATAGTATAAAACTCTTTTCTATATTTTTAAATGAAAGATTTTGAGTTACCTTGAATGCCTATAAAACTAGATATGCATTAGATTTATGTTATTCTGTAATAAAAATGGGCTTTCCTATAATTGCTTGAATGACTATATTCTATACTCACTGCTTTGGACTTTTTAAAAAATATATTTTTATTGATTTCAGAGAGAGGGATGGAGAGGGAGAGAGAGAAACATCAATGATGAGAGAGAATCATTGGTCAGCTGCCTCCTGCATGCCCCGCACTAGGCATGTGCCCTGACCGGGAATTGAACTATGACCTCCTGGCTCAATTGCTGGCCGGGCTTGACTTTTTTTTTTTTTTTTTTTTTTTTAAGTTCCATTTAGGGTCAAATTCCAGTTTACTTCCATTTGATTCTTAGGAAAGTGACATGAAAGTATGGTGGATTCTCAGTTATGCACACCAAACGGAGGATAGTGATGGGATAAATAATTCCAAGTGGCTGATGAATATCATTTACAAAACTTCTATCTTTCTTCTTCATGTAGCCACATCTTCATGTTTCCAGTATAAGCATGTTTTTGTGAGACCAGGGCCACTAGGCCAAGTACTTTTTTAAAATGCCTTTTTGAAAAAATATATATATTTTTAATGATTTTGAGAGAGAAAGAGGAAGGGAGAGGGAAAGAGAGAGAAACATTGATGTGAGAGCAGAACATCGATTGGCTGCCTCCTGCACACCCCCTTCTGGGAATCGAGCCTGTAACCCAGGCATGTGTCCTGAGTAGGAATCAAACCAACAACCTTTATGTGCACGGGATGGCAACCAGCCAATTGAGCCACACTGGCCAAATACTTTCTCTCTTTTTTTAATCCTCACCTGAGGATATTTTTTCCATTGATTTTCAGAGAGACTGGAAAGGAGGGGTGAGTTAGGGAGAGAAAGAAAGAGAAACATGGCTATAAGAGATACCTATTGATTGGTTGCCTCCTGCACATGCACCAAACAGGACCGGGGATCGAACCTGCAATTCAAGTATGTGCTCTTGATAGGGAATTGAACCCAAAACCCTTTGGTGTACAGGCTGATGCTCTAACTACTGAGCAACATCCACTAGGGTCCAAGTAATTTTGATCTGCTGCTTTTTTTTTTTTTTACCATTTTTTTTATTGTTTTAAGTATTACAAATAGTAGTACATATGTCTCCTTTTTTTTCCCCCATTGATCTCCCCCCGACCTCCCCTACCCCCCAGTACATGCCTTCACCTGCCCACCCTCCCCCCCGCCCCAGTGTCTTATATCCATTGGTTGTGCTTATATGCATGCATACAAGTCCTTCGGTTGGTCTCTTACAGCCCCCCTTGCCCAACCTCCCATGTCTTCCCAATGTAGTTTGACAGTCTGTTCAATGCTTCTTTGCCTCTGTATCTTTTTCCCACCATTTCTTTCCTTTAAAAAGTTTTGCCTTTGCAGACTAGAAATAAACATATAATAACAAAACAAGATAAAACAAAAAAATGTTTGAGTCCCAATTTCAATGTCCAACAGTTCCTTATGTGTACATGTCAGCAATGATATCTGGATGGTGGGCACATGTTGGCAATGCAGGTCCGACCCTCTCTGGTTTGGTCCTAGGTAACCTGATCTGCTACTTTTTAAAAACAATTGCATCGCCATAGCCGGTTTGGCTCAGTGGACAGAATGTTGGCCCTGGGACCATAGGGTCCTGGGTTCGATTCTGATCAAGGGCACGTACCTCAGTTGTAGGCTCCTCCCCGGCTCGGGTCCTGGTTGGGGCTCATGCAGGAGGCAACCAATCAATGTATTTCTCTCACATAGATGTTTATCTATGTCTTTCCCCCTTTCTTCCACTCTCCCTAAAAAAGTCAATGGGAAAAATATCCTCGGGTGAGGATTAACAAACAAAAAATAAAAATAAAATAAAGCAAAGGTTTCCGGATTGTGGGCTCGAACCCTCCAGTAGGGGGCATGTAGGAGGCAGCCGGTCAATGATTCTCATCATTCTCCCTCTCCCTTCCTCTCTGAAATCAATAAAAAACATAAACAAACAAACAAAAACAGTTGCATCCCCCATAGAACTGGAGGTTACTGCTGTCCTCAAAGCAATCGACAGCATCCTAAGAATCTGCTTACAATAGGTGTCTAATACATGTGTGTTAAATTGAAGTCAGTCAAGGTTGACAAGTAAGGTTTTTTTTTTCCCCCTCCAGCTCCTCTTTCTCTGGCCTTTCTCAACTTCCTAAAAACTGTGTTACTTGAGGCTAGAAAGTGCCAAGAGGTCATGTAGAAAATGCATCACAACCATAATGTGTATCATTCTGTAGTTAGGCAACTTAAAATCAATAGTGTTGAAGGTGAAAGATGTACTCACCTGTAAAGGTTAAGAAAAACACACATATTGATATTATCCATGAGATCTTGCTATTAGATTCCTCAAAACTGTCCATTAAGTCATTAAAGAAGACACCAAATGACTTGATGACGCCGTAGGTAAAGACTTCAATGAAGAAGAAAGACACAGCTACTGCCCAGCCCCACCCTCCATCAGGCACTTGAGTATAAACATTGGCTCCGGAACAAAGCTGTGATTTCTTCTCGGTCATTCTTAATCTGAAATAAAAAGTTTTAAAAAGTCAGAACCATAATAGCATGGGGGTTGATGATTCGAATGCTCCTTAGCAAACATAACAGATACAAACTATTTATCACATTTCTTAAGTTGATGAATATTTAAATCATGTGCAGTTAGTATAAAGTCTTTGGATAATAAAAGATCTAATGGAGCCTCCAAAGAATTTAGAGGTAAAATTTCCAAGCTATGGCAATTAAATGGGAAAAACAAACTAACATAAAGCATCAGGGAAGATATTTACTAGTAGAGGCAGTGTGAAGGACAGAGAATGGCCAAAAGACCAAGCCTCAGTGGTGACCTTGAACTTGAAGGCAAGTTAGGTAAAGGAAGAGTGAAGTGAGCAAAGGGAATGTTGATCAGAAATGAAACCTAGATTGATAGAGGATTAAAAATGGCGGCAGAGTAATTGGATGCTGTACAGACATTCTCTCAGAAACAAACTGAACTACAACTAAAATACAGAAAAACTTCCTAAATTATCAACAGAAGACTCTCAGGAGAACTGTGATACCTGAGGACCAAAAGTGGGAGACCTCATAGAGACTGATCGGAGGTGCGAAAGGGCTGGCTGGTCATCCACAGACAGCAACTGAAGGTCTGGAGAGATATCTCAGCTGTGGGGGATTGCCACTGCTAACTCTGGGATCCAAGCTGGGGCCCCCCAGCAGAGAGCACCAGAACTGAGAAGGGTACCTACATAACATCTGGCTGTGAAAAGCAGTGGTGTTGCTGTCTGCCAGGGAGTGACACCTAGAAATTAAGGCACCCTCTTAAAGGGCCAATGCACAAAATCCTTGTGCTCTGGCAGAGGGAGGGCAGAGTGGACTGGAGCTGTGGGAGCAGAAGCCAGGATTGGGGACTTGGGGCTTAGAGCTCAGAAGGCAGACATCTCCAGTCTCCTATGCTGAGTCATTCCCTCACTCAGCAGAGGAAATCTTTCCCACACAGACATTTGCCTTGCCAGAGGAGTAGGGGGTGGGGAGGGAAGACAGTTGACCCACCTTATTGGAAAACATCCTGCCCTGAGGTCACTTCAGAGACTAAAAATAACAGCCTCCAGGCAGAAGCAACTGCCCCACTCTTTTAAAAAAAAACTCACCACACCTGAGGACAATTGCCTGGGGCCATTCAAGTCAGAATCCTATCAGTCTGTAGGCAGAGGTGGTCTCTGGAGACTTTGAGTCTTTGCCTGATCTAATTAGTTAGAAATAGTGTTTGACACTCCTGCATTAGAGATTGAGAGGCATAGAGGATCTACCTAATACATAGTCACAAACCCAAACAGACGGCCAAAATGAGGAGACAAAGAACCCCCAAATGAAATAACAAGAATATTATCCAGAAGGAGATAAATGAAAGAGTTCAGAGTAATGATGGTAAAGATGCTCAACAGTGTGAAAAAGATATAGTAACTGTGAAAAAAGAACAGTCTGAGATAAAGAATGACATAACACAAATAAAGAACACATTGGAAAAAATACACAGCAGACTAAGGGAAGCTGAGGATTGAATCAGTGAATTAGAAGACGGGGTTGAAAAAAATAAAAAAAATAAAAACAGGAGGACAGCTAAGAGAGATGTGGGACAATGTGAAATGTAACAATATTAGAATAGCAGGTGTTCCGGAAGAGGCAGAAAGGGAGAAAGAGAGAACATGTTTGAAGAAATAATGGCAGAAAACTTCCCTAACCTGGTAAAGGAGGCACATAAGTTCAGGAGGCACAGAGAACCCTAAGCAAGTAGAACCCAAACAGACCCACAAACAGATTCATCATAATTAAAATGCCAAAAATTAAATACCAAATCTTAAAGGCAGCAAGAGAAAAGCAAACTGTTACCTACAAAGGAGCTCCCATAAGGCTGACACCAGATTTTTCATCAGAAACTCTACAGGCCAGAAGGCAGTAGCATGAAGTACTCAAGGTAATGGAAAGCAAGGATCTGAGACCAAGATTACTATATCTAGCAAGGCTGTCATTCAAAATAAAACAGTCAAATAAAGAGCTTCCCAGACAAAAAAAAGGCTAAAGGAGTACATCACCACCAATCCAGCATTACAAGAAATGCTAAAGGGACTGCCATAATGAGAAGAAGAAACAGAAAGAGAAACCTAGGCATACAGAATTAAAATGGCAATAAATAAGTACCTATCAATAATAACCCTAAATATAAATGGATTAAATGCTCTAATCAAAAGGCCTATGGTAGCTGAATGGATACAAAAATATGATCCAACTATATGCTGTCTACAAGAGACCCACCTCAAAACAAAAGACACACACAGAGTAAAGGGATGGAAAAAAATTTCCATGCAATTGGAAAAAAAAAAAAAGCTGGAGTAGCAATACTCATATCTAACAAAATAGACTTGATAACGAAGGCCATCACAAGAGAGAACAAAGGTCACTACATAATACTAAAGGGATTGACCCAACAAGAGGATATAACCCTGGAAAAAAACATATACGCACCCAATATAGGAGCACCCAAATATATAAAAAAACTTCTAGAGGACTTTAAGGGAGAGATCTACAACAATACAATCATAGTAAGTGACTTTAACACCCTTACTGAGGTGGCAAGAACATAGTGATAGAATAGTAAAACAAACAAGAAAACTAGAAAAAAGCAGGCCGAGGCAAACATGGACAACGCATCTGCCAACTTCCACGGACGAAGTGCCAGAGACACCCTATGCATCTGTGCTTGATGCCTCTGACCAGATTATCCAGCCACCTCTCCTTGATCCCATTTCCCACTCAGTCAGCAACTTCATGATTAAGATCGGTTTTCCACGTGGACGTAAGTTGTCTCCTGGGAGTTTGGCATGAGTAAGTTATCCAAGTTGCTCAGCATTTGGCACACTAGCAACTGAATTTCCATGCACGCCACAAATGCGACTCTAGAATATGGTGACCAGACCAGCTGGTTAGGCTCAGTGGTTGAGCGTCGACCCACGAACCAAGAGGTCACTGTTTGATTCTCGGTCAGGGCACATGCCCGGTAGGGGGCGTGCAGGAGGCAGCTGATCAATGATTCTCTGGCATCACTGATGTTTCTATCTCTCTATCCCTGTCCCTAAAAATCAATGAAAACATAGAATATAGTGACCAAAAAAGACACTGCCAACTTGTAGGACCTGGGCAGCCAGTTAACTTAACCCTGTTATCCCTGACCTTGCAGCTTTCCATTCAAACCACAGTGAACGTCAGACCTGACCTTAACACTGTAAGGGGAAGCACTGTACTTCACACTGGAGGGGGAAGCTGAAGTCGTCTGCTTTGGGCTGTTGCACATGAACGCTGGTTTTCAGGCTCTGCAATTGCCTGTACTTTGAAACAGTGATGCATGGTTTGAGCCCAACTAAAAATTAGTATCTATAATAATGAGTTCATGTTTTAAGTTCTTAATGCTAACCCACCTTGAGTTTAAGAAGTCTCTTCAATTACACAGTGATTGTTTAGGGTGTGTGGATCCTTTCCATGGCTGCTGTGTTAAGTACTAAGGCAAGTTTTATTGGTAAATGAAGAGTAATTGGAAAAGAACAGAACAAAACCTCCTCTATCCAGTAGACGTGCCAATTTCTGGTGCTAGAATCTCATATTCTGAGTTTATTCTATAAATGTTAAAAAGCAGCAAATCTGACCCAAATTCATGGTTCACCCTATTGACATCATTATCCCACAGTAGTCTACAACTTTGAAAGGGCTAGATGCCCACTTTTTGCCCTATTGCTCTTAAGTATTTGGTTGCATAAACAGGGTGTAAGAGGCTTTAAGAAGCTTTAAGCTCCCTGCAGCAAAGGCCTTTGCGTGTCCACGGGTGTTAATGTGTGGTTCCTAAGAGCAGCTGGGAAGGTGGGAAGGGCAGTTAAACAGCTGGAGGTGTAGGCTGCAAGCTACAGAGCAGTTGTCATTACCATTTCCCATCCTGGAAAGCAACTGATTTAAGATGGGAGCCCTGACCTGAGCCCTCCAGCAAATGAGGTTTTTACAACACCCCTCCCTCATTAGACGTTTCAATCCACTCCCAAGATGAGGCCACTGGAGCAGGAAAGAACCTCCCCCAGCCCCTCACCCCGCAGTGTTCACTCTAGAATAGTGTTGGTCCCTAGGGAGGGGGGCAGGCGGCTGTCCACAGCGCAGGTCCTCAGCCCTCACCCCTTGCACTTCGCCCGCCTCCCAGGCCACTACTCCTGTACTGGTCTCTTACTGGTTCCTCATGTCTGGTACGATTGAGCTTTCTGAAATGCTGCATTCGACTTCATTTTTTTCTGAGACTTTTGCGTGGCTTTCCTCGTTCTGAGTCATCAAATCCACCCTTAGCCTGCCTTTCCATGCCCTTCAGGATCGAACCCCAACCTATTTTTGAACCCGCCTGCCATGACCCAAATGGACTCCTCCTTGCCCTCCAGGTTCTAACCATCCAGCCGGTGGCCACGCCCTTTCCCCAGGCTGCGTGCCCTCGACAGCTGGCACCTTTAAGACCCGGTGCCATCAAAACCCATCTTCCGTGATGCTCCCTCTGACTGACTCAACCTAAGGGGCTTTCTCCACGTGACAGGCATCATTGAATACTTTAACGAGTCTATCTTATTTGATGAATTTCATGTTAAGCTCATAAAAAACAACATCTGGGTTCTATATCTCTTCATATGTCCCGCCCTCCCCCATTCCCAAGTACCTTGCATATAACTTTTATTTATTTTCCAAAAAAGTGCCTACTCTTGCCATGCCCAAGGCTAGGCCTCGGGAATACTGTAGTGAAAAGACAGAGAGATGGTCTCTGCTCCGAGACCTACATATTTGTTGATCATGATAAGGAACCTGCAGATTAAAATGCATGTTTACAACCTCCTTCCAGAGGTCAGCACACGCGGACAGGCCGAACTGTCCAGGGCCACACTGCTGTAGTCATTCTAACTTAGGAGGGTGCACGTAAGATCTTAAGAGTCTTAACAGAGGGCTCAGGACCAACCTGAACATAAATATATTGGGGTAAAAAACACACATATTGGAATAAAATTGATGAGGGCCCAAAGAGGCAAACTGACTCTCTCTTTGGCCTAAAATGACTGCAGGATGAAGACATCTTTTTAGACGATGCGGACTACACCGTACTTTCTGTTCAAGGATAGGTTGCCCCATCCTCAGAAGGCCCTGCGTCAGGCCAGCCCCCTGGCGGTGGGCGCACCCCTCTTTCTTGGCCTGTCGCGCCCAGCGGTTTGCATGTGCACAATCGGTGGGATTAGGGTCAACCTGTAGCCCCAGAGTGGAGTTGGAATTACAGAATGTGAAGGCTGAAAGGGAGTGGAGACCTCATCTTGTCCACCTCCTCCTTGCACAAGGCAGCTCATTTTGCAAAACGGGAAAACTAAGCCCCAGGGAGGTGAAGAGACTTGACCCAAATGGTCCAGAATCAGACCTCCTGCCTCCTGGGCCCTGTGGGATCAGCCCCCGGGACAGCATTTTCAGGGCCAGGGAGGGGGTTGTTTATATAGACATTGTAAGGAAACTTATATTTTTTTTTAAAAAAAAAAAAGTTCCCCTGACTTCTGTGGGTAGAGAGAGGTCTCTGACCTGATTCACCAGGTCACTGTGTGACCTTGCAAAAGTCACTCCACCTCTCTGGGCCTGAGCTCCTTATTTGTCAAGTCTTTAGTCAGAGGTCTTCTGGAGAATCTTCAAGGCTGTTTTCCTACTCTCCCGATTTCTCCGGCCAAAACTGTGGGCCCAAGGACACCCGGGAGCTGGGAAGAAGGGGCACATGCTAGACGGCTCTTGGAAGTGTGGGTGAAACCCAGCTGGACCTGGGTGAGAGCCGGTCAGCTGGCTAGAAGGCAGCCTTTTGGTTGCTGTGTTTTCTGAGCCCCTTCAGGGTGCCCGATTCCTTTGTCAAAGCTTTGCTTTAATCTGTGCTCCCCTCCGGAAGCTACAGGCACATGCGACTTTCACCTGCATGCCTAGGTTTTTGGAGGACAGAAACCTTGTTATCACAAGGATACCATAAAGGAAAGATGCCCCCCCTCTTCACCCCCATCCCGGAACTCAGCCCTACTTTCTGGTTTATGACTTCCTCATTCTAAAGCATGCTATATCTGCAGAATTTAGCTTTGAAGATGAGACCACAGTATAGATAATAACGGAAGAATAACATATATTTTGTACAGGGCAGGCACCTACAGGGTAGTCAGCAGCTCTTCCCAGACCAAGTGCCTGGCAGCATGTTTGGCACATAGTAGGTGCTCAACAAAAGTTTACTAAACAAATTGTGTGAGTCTTGGGGTGCTCCTGAGCAATGCACTTCTCTGCCCTCAGGAAACCGAGCCATCGAGTGAGGAAGTCCCTGCTTGCAGAATAAAGGCTTTCCTGGACCTGTCTCCTCTCCTTGCATCGTTCATTCAGCAAACTCAGTCTTGACCGAGCGAGGAACTAAGGCCTAACTTTTGAACTCACTTAGAAGCCTCTACAGCTTCTTCCAGAATAGGGAAATAGCTGTCCGTTTCGGTCTTACGTGAGGTTATCTGATGAGAAGGGATATTGGTTTACTGTGTGGGGATCTAACTGGTAAGGCAAGTTGAGTGACTCTGTGGTTTTGGGTGAATTGTTTTGCTCCTGGATAGGCCAATGTCTTCCACAGGTTAAGTGCAGAGGAACTAGATCGCCATGATCTCAGACCTCCTGCCTTGAAAACCTATCATTCTATGGTAGCCTTGGGCCCTGACTTGCTCTAAGCTCCCCTTTCGTTTTCTTCAACCCCTGTGGAGTGCTTTGACACAAAGACCCTGGGCTTGTCTTTTTTGAGGCCCATGGGCATGATTTGCGAAGTTGTATCGCTTGGTCTCTAATTTCCATGATCTCTGAAAGCAGGGGTTAGACATGGCAGTCTGAGGGTCTCTTCAACCGTAAAACTATGATTCCGCACACACACCCGTTCCTGGCTACCGTCTTGTCTCCACCCCCATGCTCCTCCTTTGGAAGAATAACCAAATACACTGGGCCTACGACTGTTGGCTTGTCTTAACCTTAAGTAAATGGGTTCTCTGCCAAGGCTCGCTCAGCTGCTAAGCCTGGGAATTTCACTGTGATTTGATTTGTTGAGAAAAGACTTGACCTGAGGGCATGAAGAATGCAAAATATCGGATTATACCATCAGGGTGTGAGGCTAGGGTCAGCTCAGAGTCAAGTTCAAAATGCAAGCTTCGGCTGGAAATGGTGGTGGCAGCTGGGATAAAGCAAAGCCTGGGCAATGCCTCGTCAACCTCCATTCTTCTTAAAGCTTTTGACAAACTGTTTCCGTCCCCAGTTGTCAAAATCACTCTGTGTTTAGGTAAAGTTCATTCTCTATTAAAAAAAAAAAAAAAATCCCAAACCTAACCTGTAGGGCTGCCTCAGCAGCAGTTAAATCACCAGATACAACCGATTCATCCACTTTACAAGGTCATGATGTTGAAACCCAGGCCCCTAATTTAAGTGTCCTCCTCAGGAGTCCCATTGAGGAAAAGTCCTCTCTGGGAAACCACAGAAGGAAAGCTCGGGGTTCGTGGTACTTGTTAAGACCGAGGGAGCATTTCCTCTGGCTGCACTGTTTATTTCCACACTGTAACTCTCCACCTTGCCTACCCTTCCCTTAGTCACAAGAAGAGGTATTTCGGTACCCACCAGGCAGGATGTACTTATTGTTGACCCCCAAAATGCCACATCATGGTGCTTAGGACATGGGGAGATGCATCGCTTAGAGATTTCAGCATAAGCACTTGGTATTTTTTTTTGGCAAACAAATCATTTTATTATGGTTTTCAAAACAGTAAGATTCCTGAGAAATGTCCTTCTCCAGGACAGGAACCATCTCTTTCGAGAAAGGGCTGGCACTGAGCGCCTAGCAGTGCAATCACAACTAGCTTCCTGGTTGACAAGTTGCAATCGCTCTCTTCCGCAGTTGGCTCTTGGGGAGCTTTTTCTACCACTCCCGTGTTCGGTGACATTTTATATGCCACCTCACAAACTTCTACCACCTGACTTCGAGGGTTGGTGGGAGTGTAGTGTTGGTTTTGTTTGTTTGCTGTGTTTTTGTTTTTGTTTAATTTAAAAAAAGAAGAAAACGAGAAGGAAATAATCCATTTCCTCTGTAAAATCAGCCTCCCTCGCTACAGAACTGCTCAGCCTCAGGGGCGCTTTCCTGCGGTTGGCAGCTCAGGGAACCTGGGAAGTTGAGCGGAGCGGGCTTCAGCCCCCGAGGACCTGTGCTCTACAGGGAACTGCCTGCCTCCCCCAGGGGGTCCCGCTGGCGCCCCGGTAGTGAGCTTTGGGTGGGAGAGACATGGAACCCCACTTTCCTTCGCGTTGCCTCAGCGGCCGCCCTGCATGCGTGCGCGAGCCTAGGGAAGGTACCTCTGACATATGGCACTTGGGGCGCACAAGCAGCTTCATTCGGAAAATCCATGCAGGGGTTGAGCCCGGCGCCCCCAATGGCCCCGAGGTTTGGAGCCCCTAGAGCGGGGCTGGGCGCACTCAGTGTCAGCCAAGCTTGCCTTTAGATATTTTCCGGACCCAACTGTATCCGGCCAAGATCATTCAACTCTTAGCTGCCCACACTGGCGAGAGCGCTTCATCCCGGTGGCCCTGAGCATTCCTAAGTGTCAGAGAATATTTTTCGCAATAACCTCTCCAAAATGTTAAGATGTTAAGCGCTCTCCTCCGCCTCCCACCACCCACCCAGCAAAAAAGCGCCTAACACATTAAAATGAAAACCCACACCCCATAATCAAAGTTTGAAACATATAAAATAATAAAACCAACTCACCAAGTTAGAAGGGCAGAGAATAAACCCCAAAGGCTCCCACTAAGGCGCAGGCTTGGCCTCCCCTCCTTATAAGCCGCTGGGTAACATGAGAAAGGTTTAACTCCTTAGGGCGTGGGCCCGAGCCTATCGCAAGTTGGTTCAGAGGAGTGTCCCCAGGACCCGCCCGCAGCGCCCCGCCCCTGCCCCCACATACTCCCGCGTCTGGGGCACCCTGGCTGCACTCTCTCCCCTCCCCCCACCCGCCAGCACCCGGGTGCGTGCTGCTGCCCAACCCCTGTCCCCGCGTCTCTGCCTCTCTCTGATCCTATACCGGCTGCAGCCGGTCTCCGCCGGCCTCGGGGGCGCGCCGCCGCCGACCATGTGCTGCGAGCGCAGCGGAGGAGGGGGCCTGCCTGGAGCGCGCGCGCCGGCCCACGTGTACCAGGCCCGCACCGGGTGCGCGCCCGCCCAGAGCCAAGCCGGGGGTCACGGAAGGTAACGGCGTCGCTGTCCCGCGCGGGCCCGCTCCCGCCAGCACCGCCGGGGTCGTGGGCGCGCCGCCCAAACCGGGCGCGGCTTTGCGTGCCTGGCCCCATCGGACCCCGACACTGTGCCGCACTGCTAGCGGGGAAAGTGGACTTGTTTGGGGACGCCTGCACCCTTTCTGCTAGCACTTCCTGGCCGTCGTCCTTGTCGCAGCCCCTCTGCACGCCCAATCCGGCCCGAGTCCTGAGGATTTGGGGGGTGGGGGATGAGGGGCACTGGGGATGGTACCAGGCGGCGGTTCCGCGGGCAGAACAGGTTCTTTACAGTTTGAGTGTGAGCTGCACGCGCGCGGCACCGCAGTCCCCAAGTTCCTCCTCCAGGGCCAACTTCCCCCAATTTCGTCAACTGTGCACCCCACAGTTCCCGTTCCGGGAGGGATGGAAGGAGTGCCGCAGTGGCCTCAGGAAGCTGGCGTCCCGGCTGCTAAGGGTGACCTGGTTTCCCCCCTTTTCTGCAGCAGCAGCATCCGCGCTGAGCGAAGGGATGTGAGCAGCCAGGCTGAGTCAGCATCCCCGGCCGGGGGCGCACGCGGACTGTTCTCTCCTGCGTGAGCCACACAGGTGCATGGCTGTCCGGCCCGCGGGGCGCCTGGTGTAGCATTAGGGAGTAATACGTGCCCCTCCATCCGGAAGTTCCCGACCCCAAGAACCCAGTGAACTCAGCAGATATGCATGGGGAACCTCAGTTAGGAGCAGTCCTGGGAACAAAGCCGTGTCGGATCCCAGGCGTTTCAGAGCCCTAGGGGACACAGACTGTGCTTCCTGTGCCCACCTCGGATCCCCAGGCCTCATTTGGCACCTGCTCCGAGGCAAAGGCTTTTTTCTCCGCGTTCCCCTGCCTACTTGGTACGGGCTGCTCTCTTCCTTGGGGTTCGGATTATGTGGTTCTGATGTCAAACTCGAGAGACCCTAGTCTGCGAATGCGTGCACGTTGGGTCGCTACCAGGAGGAATGGGCGATGTGAATTTTGATTAAAACCGCTCTTTGCTCGCTGCCTGATTATCCTCATGATTTTGGGGTAGCGTGCACTGGGCCAAATGCCTTTCTGTGCTGTTACTGAGCTCCGGCGTGGGTTAAGGGGGGCAGGTGTGCTGGCTTAGAGTGCTATGTGAGGGCCAGTGCTTCACAGCCAGGGGCCACCCATCAGCTTTGCAGCCTTGTGGGAGTAACTAAACGTTTTAGAGCATCAACGTCCAGATCTGTAAAATGGGGACAATGGCGACAGCTCCCAGAATTGAAAGGTTTAATTTTTGATCCCTGTAAAGTTCAGATCAAAGTGACTGGTGTATGGCTAGCCCTCAGCACCGATCAGTTCTTACTGATTTATTATTTATGGCTTACCAAGTCCAATAACTGACTCACCCACGCTGCAAGCGATCCTTTTCCGAGTTGTTTTGTGAAGAATCCACACATGGCGATATGTGGCACCCGATTGTAATCACTAAAATGAAAACCTTAGTGTGCTAACACGACCAAATGTAATCTTTGATATTTAGGGTGTTGCAGAGCATTGGGACCTGCCACTTTATTCAGTACGGAAACGCCATACTGAATATGACACAGCATCCGGTATATCTGAGTCTTGCGTAGACTGAAGAGCCTAGTGGTGCAGCCCAGCAGTTACAACTGAGTGAGTCTAAGCAGGTCATGCGAGGTCTTGGTATTTCAGCTTCTGGATGTTCAAGTTAACCATAGCTGGGCCCTAGCCAGTTTGGCTCCCTGGATAGAGCGTCAGCCTACTGACCGAAGGGTTCCGGCTTTGATTCCGGTCAAGGGCATGTACCTACCTGGTTTGCAGGCTGGATCCCCGGCCTTGGTCGGGGCCTCCTGCAGGTGGCAACCGGTGATTCTCTCCCTGTGTCTCTCTTCCTCCCTTCCACTCTCTAAAAATCAATGAAAAAATATCCTCGGGTAAAGATGAACAACAACAACAAAAAGTTAGCGGGAAGATGACGCCCAAGGTGAATGAATGATTGGAATAGTCACGTCTGAGTATTTGACCAAGTGGAACAACTGGCTGTTGGGACAGAACTGTAATAATGTAACAGTAATACTAATAATGCATTCTCACAATTACTTTTATTCATTTTAAAATTGTCTTTTTAAATATGTTTTTATTGATTTCAGAGAGGGAGAGAGAGATAGAAATATCAATGATTAGAGAGCATCATTGATCAGCTGCCTTCTGCACCCCCCACGCTGGGCATTGAGCCCACAACCTGGGCATGTGCCCTTGGCTAGAATCAAACCTGGGTCCCTTCAGTCCATGGGCCGATGCATCGCTCTGTCCACTAAGCCAAACCAGCGAGGGCTCGTCCCCATTTTTAAAAAATATATTGATTTTTTACAGAGAGGAAGGGAGAGGGATAGAGAGTTAAAAACATCGATGAGAGAGAAACATTGATCAGCTGCCTCCTGCACACTCCCTACTGGGTATGTGTCCACAACCAAGGTACATGCCCTTGACCGGAATCGAACCCGGGACCCTTCAGTCCGCAGGCCAACGCTCTATCCACTGAGCCAAACCGGTTAGGGCTCGTCCCCATTTTCTAGATGAGAACTGTTGAGGCACAGAGCACTGGAGGGGTTTGCCCAGGGTTTCTCAACACTTACAGGTACACACTGGCCCCCTTTGCAGATAGAGTTCATCTAGAGCTCACGCGTGCCGCCTGTGTTTGGATCCCAGCGAGTTGGCTGAAAAACCCAGCCTTGCCAGCCACAAACCAGTGACTTGTGCCCGCCCGGCTAGAGGCTGGCTGCCTTCCCCTTGTTCTCTCAATCCTAGTGAGACCAAGCGTGCAAACCCCTGCTTATTTCACTCCTCCAGGGACAGCAGAGAGGAAAAGCACCGCGTTGCCATGGTGAACACCTCCCCAAACAAAACCACCTCTGTTTAGTTCTAAATCTGAACAAAAGAAGAGTCTGGAGTAGGGAACCAGAAAAATCACGAAGTTAAGTAAGGTGTCCATCTCCCCTCTTGGCATCTTCTGTGGTGTTTATGGCAGCCAAGTGGAGCAGAGCCCCTTGGCCCTTCACTCACAGTGGGCAGGGCCGTCACGATGCCCTGAAAAAGTCCCTCAGCATCTTCTCTGGAAATCAACTGGCTGTGAGAACCATCCCCACTGCTTTCTTTTCTAGTCTTCTTGTTTCGGGTCATTTGCATGAAAACGGGTTCCATTATTCAGAGTTGGCCTGCCTGTTCTCTGTCAACATTTGTAGAACTTCTAGTCTTCATGTTGGGTTGCCAAGCAGATATGACCCTGGCTTGCAAATAAGCTCCCTGCATTTACCAGCCCCGTGAGAACTTCAGCTTGGGGTAAGGAGATTGAAAGGAATCTTGCCTGCAGTTCAGAGCTGGGAGCAAGCCTGCTTTTGCCGGCCGAGTTTTCAGAGCAGCTGGTGAAGAGGGGGAGCATTTGAGGGGACCTTCTGCAGGAGTCCTTGACTGCTCAGAACATCATCTGTTTCCTAAACTTGGTGGTCTGAGAATCTGAGAACCCGATGGGGCTCAGGCCTGCTGCTCCCACCGTGGCCTTCCCCTGCTTACCCAGAGCCAGGAATGCACTAGGGTGACCTGCCCCTCCCGAGAAGGTCTCTGGGGGAATATTGAAATACTATGTCAGGGAAACTGCCTTTCTTCAAGTCAGTATGTACCAGCCCCCTCCCCTAGTCCATCTTGTTAAAGATGCATTTCCAGTAAGATTATCTTATGCTTAATAATTGTCCAGGTTTATAATATATGTTTTAGTATAAATTATTACAGTCATAATTGATATGAACTCAATTCAGAAGGGATTTTTAAAAATACTTGGAGTAAAGTGTAAAGTATTAAATCTCAATTTATCCACACTATTTCAGAGAAGTGGGATAAGGTACTTAAATACTTTTGAACATAAAAGTGCATTGTGTTGAGATAGAATGGATATACAGTTTTGAAAAAAGAAAACTGATATAAAATTTTCGAACTAATGGGAAATGGTTTCCTGTAATTTCTAAATGAATGATGGTGGTTTCCAAATCGCTCTGGTGTTGATACATGTAAAAGAGTAGTTTAAGACTTTTACTCTAAAAATAATATTTACAAACACAATCGAAATGATATATTTTGCAGTTATTTAAAGTTAGGATGAAACATTGAAGGCAACTTAAAACTGTGTGAGGGTGGTATGGACTGAATGAGCCTGCCCCCCATCTCCAAATTCCTAAGGGGAAGCCCCAATCCCCAATTCCATAGTATTTGTAAACGAGGCTTTTGGGAGGAATGAGGGTTGGATGAGGTCATGAGGGTGGGGCCCTCATGCTTAGATTAGTGCCCTCATTAGAAGAGGAAGGGAGAAATACCGCTCTCTGAGAACACACACTGATGGTCACGTGAGGCAGCCACCTGCGTGCCGGGAAGAGAGCTCTCACCAGAACCTAACTATACTGGCACCCTGACCTCACACTTCCGGCCTCAGAACTGTGAAGAAATCAGTATCTGTTGTTTAAGCCATCCAGCCTGAGGTACTTCGTTGTGGTGGCCTGAGCTGACCGATACAGAGGGTATTTATTGGGTTTCCAACTCCTTTTAGAGGATACGTAAGCACGAACACTTTGCAGGTCACCGAGTACAGTCCTTATTAACATGAGGACAAGAAAGATCTGCCCCCTGCCTTCATGGATAAGGTCTTCCCAGGGAGATAAAGTCACCCGAAGAGTCACCCAAGTGAACCGTGGGAGGCCAGGTAGGGGGATGTGTAATTTATGATGTGAGATGCACATGAGGACAGGCCCTGGAACCTGACCTTGAATCCAAGTTCTGCCCTCACTAGCCATTCATCTCTGCTCATCCGTGATAGGGAGATAGTACCTGCTGCATGGGGTTGGGGCGTGGAGAGGTGGGGCTAAACCCTGAGTGGCTGGCTAACTGAGTTAACGTGTGTGAGGGGTTTAGCAGCTTAGCATTGTGCTTGGATCAGATGAGGCTCTGGAACTCTCAGCGGGGAGGTTGAGGAGGCTGGAGATCAGTGAAGCCTAGAAAGGCAGGAAAGACCTTGCAAGGACTGGCCAGTGAGGGGTGAACTTCGTGAGAGGAAGGCAGGAGATAAGAGAGGGTGTGCTGGATTTGGGGGCAGCGTGGTCACCTCCCCACCCACAACAGGAGGGGAGGTGACCATCTGACTTCTGTTACACCCGGTTACCATTCAGCCCAGTGTTGATGTATCACTGGGTGCGTCTTATTCACTCTGGAGTGTTTTATTTGATGTCAACACTGATATTTGTTCCCAGATTTCTCAGTATTCAGTTTACTGCTCTCACTACTTAAAGAGGAAAGAAGAACATTGCCTTGAGGAGGCACCCATAACCTAGCCAAGCCTGCTGCAGAAGTCCTCAAAATAACACAGAATAAAAATCAACCAAGTTGATAAAAATCAATCAGAACCAAGTGGTTTCAATCACATTGCTTTTAGGAGAAATGCATGCCATCTTTCAACTTTTATGATGCAGTGGTGGGTCATGAAACCTAACTGGAAAGTCCGGAAAGTGCTGTGCGTGGGACCCCTGGGTTTGGCTCCGGTTGCAGCAGGCTTGCTTTGGATAATTTTCGGTGTTGCGCCACCCATCATGTTGCTCAAGGCCCCAGGAATAAACAAACACCTGCTCTCCTGCTCGGTTTCTGGCCTAAAGGGAGATGCTGGCTGTCACTGTCTTGTCTAAACACGCTCAGCCTGCTGTTCCCTGGAACAGTACATGGTGTGAGGTGTCCATGTTAATCCTTTTGGGACAGTACGTGTTCACATTTCCAGATGAGTAGGGGTGACACAGAGAAGTTAGGAGGGTGCTCCAGGACTGTGTTTTGGGTAGGAGGCAAAGAGGGACCCTGCCCTGCCCTGGTTGGTGGAGAGTTGTGGACTCCTTAGATGAGTCTGATGCTTAGGAAGGGTGTGTTGCCCGGCCGGCGCCGCTCAGTGGTTAAACATAGACCTACGAACCAGGAGGTCTCGGTTCGATTCCCGGTCAGGGCACATGCCTGGGTTGCTGGCTCAATCCTCAGTGTGGGGTGTGCAGGAGGCAGCCCATCTATGATTCCCATCATTGATGTTTTGTATCTCTTTCTCCCTTCCCCTTCCTATCTGAAATCAATTTAAAAAATACTTCTTTTAAAAGGGTGTATGGCAGGGCTGGGTATAGGAAGTGCTCATCCTTCTGTCCCACACCCATTGCTCCTCTCTCGGGGTGGTGACTGCTCAGCATAGCCCAATCAGGAGCTGGCCTGAGGGACGCAGTCACCTCCCAGGCCACGAAACCACACTCAGAGGATGTGGTCCCTCCTCTCAGAGTGTTGACTGTGTAGGTGGGAAGACAGGACACGTGTGTGATACTTACCCCAACACAGCATTTCAACAAGTGCCCTTCTGCAAGTGAGAATCGCAGACGAAGGGGAACTTAGCCAGGTCATCCGAGGTTTGGGAAGTGATGAGAGGAAGCTGGGCTGTCAGGTTGGGGTGGAGCAAGCTTGGCCCTCATTGTTCCTGTTAGATGCACAGTGGAACTTTGGCTTTCAATATAATTGGTTCCGGAAGGCTGTTCGAGAAGCAATTTTGTTCGAAAACCGAATCTTTTTTCCCCCCTCCATTAGAAATATTGTAAGCTGGATTAATGCGTTCAGGACCTCAAATGCTTCCCTGCTTTAATCTGTCTTATACACAGCACATGTCTAATGTACAGTTTAACCTATAAAGAAAGGCTTCTTAAATTTATCAAACCACCCCCTACTAGCCATAAATGGATTTTTAATATTCCACTGCCTCCGAAATGCTATCACTGGTTAACTGCTTATCATTGATCCAATCAACAGCAGTTTTTCTACCTCTTCAATCACCTGTATTGTTGTTTCTTTCACACCCTTACCAACATTAGCACTCCTGATGGCCTCTTTATGCTTTAAAATTGTGCTAATCTGTCTCAGTTGGCTTGGGCTATCATAATAAAATACCATAGATGGGTTTAAACAACAGACCTTTACTTCTCACAGTTCTGGAGGCTGTGAAGTCCAAGGTCAAGGTGTTGGCTGATTAAGATCCTGGTGAGGGCTCTTCCTGGCTTTCAGACAGCCGCCTTCACACTATGTCCTCCCGTGTTGGAGAAATAAGCTCTCTCCTATCTCTCTTTTTTTTTTAAAATAAATCTTTATTATTCAGATTATTACAGGTGTTCCTCTTTTTTTTCCCCCATAGCTCCCCTCCACCTGATTCCCCACCCCACCCCATGCCCTTACCCCCCCCGCCACTGTCTTCATCCATAGGAGTAAGATTTTTGTCCAATCTCTTCCCGCACCCCTCACACCTGCTTCCCCTGAGAATCGTCAGTCCACTCCCTTTCTATGTCCCTGATTCTATTATATTCACCAGTCCATTCTGTTCTTCAGATTTTTTATTCATTTGATTTTTAGATTCACTTGTTGGTAGGTATGTATTTGATGTCATTTTGTTGTTCATAATTTTTATCTTTACCTTTTTCTTCTTCTTCTTCTTCTTAAAGAATACCCTTCAGCATTTCATGTAATCCTGGTTTGGTGGCGATGAACTCCTTTAGCTTTTTCTTGTCTGTGAAGCTCTTTATCTGACCTTCAACTCTGAATGATAGCTTTGCTGGGTAGAGTAATCTTGGTTGTAGGTTCTTGCTGTTCATCACTTTGAATATTTCTTGCCACTCCCTTCTAGCCTGCATAGTTTCTGTTGAGAAATCAGCTGACAGTCGTATGGGTACTTCCTTGTAGGTAATTAACTGTTTTTGTCTTGCTGCTTTTAATATTCTCTCTTTGTCTTTTGCCCTTGGCATTTTAATTATGATGTGTCTTGGTGTGGTCCTCTTTGGATTCCTCTTGTATGGGGTTCTGTGCACTTCCTGAACTTGTAAGTCTATTTCTTTCACCAGGTAGGGAAAGTTTTCGGTCATTATTTCTTCTAATAGGTTTTCAATATTTTGCTCTCTCCCTTCTTCTGGCACCCCAAAAATTCGGATGTTGGTTCGCTTAAAGTTGTCCCAGAGGCTCCTTACACTATCTTCATATTTTTGGATTCTTTTTTCTTTTTGTTTTTCTGGTTGGATGTTTTTTGTTTCTGCATATTTCAGATCTTTGGTTTGATTCTTGGGGTACGTTGATCTACACTTGAATTTCTGTATATTCTTTATTTCAGACAGTGTATGCTTCATTTCTGACTGATCATTTTCCATTTTTTTGGCATTCTCATTAAGCTCCTTGAAGGTCTCATCAAGTTTCTCAGCGGTTTTAAGAAGATTCTTGAGTAACCTTATACATGTAGTTCTGAACTCTATGTCATCCAGTAGTTTGCTTTCCTCTGTTTCTTTCATTCGTGACATGTTTCTTTGTCTCCACATTTTGGCTGCTTCCCTGTGTTGATGGAGTAGCTTTGTGTGGTAGGTGATCTATAGGGGGCAGTAGCTCAGCCTCCTCAATTACATGAGGTGGATGCTCTTGGTACACCCCTTTGTGGGCTGAGTGCAAAGTCTTGGTGTAGTTAAGCCTTAATTGCCGTTGGTACACTGGGAGGAACTGACCTCCAGGCCAATTAGCTGTGAGCACTTGCTGTGTCTATAATGGAAGAACTGCTGCGCTGAAGACACGCTTATGGGGCAGGACTTGTTTCAGTGGGGCTTTGGTGCTCACTGAGTCTGCCTCTTAAATGTGTCACTTATGGATGTGAGGAGTTGAAATCTGGTGTCTCACACTGACCACTAGGTACACTGGCTTCTGGATCTCCAATGGGGTGCAGGTCAGCTACTGTCTGAGGTCACCCAGCAGGAGCTACAGTGAGAGCTGCAGTTTTCTCCTCTTTGCTTGTGGTTTGGAGGTTTTGGAGCTGTCTGACCCAGGCTGCAAGTTTGCTAGGTTAAGCTGCGATAGGGCAGGGCTTTCTTATGCAAAAGCCGCTGCTTAGAGCTTGGGTGGGTTTGTAGGTTGTGCAGGGCGGGGTCTCAGGGTGTCACTAGGCTAGGGCGTGGCAAACAGCAATGGCAGCTAGTTAGCCGGCTCTGAGTCCCTGTCGGCAGTCCCGTGCCCCAGTGCCGTAAACAATTATTCCTGCGTGCAGCTCTGCAAGCAAGCCACCCTCACTGGCAGACAGTCCAGCTTCTCCCCGTAGGAGTTTGGGTCCCCCGTGTCTCCCCAGAAACTGTATTTCAGAGTAATCGGGGGCTTGTCTCCCTTCGGGTTGAAAAAAGCAACACCCGCCGCCAGCCCGGATCACGCGCCTCCGTACCTCAGCTTTTCAGCGCTCGTGCACGTCTCAATGCTCTTTTCTCTTTCCTTCCAGTTGCAGAACTTCCACTCAGCCAGCTTTCCCGTGGTTCTGGATGATAGACGTTTTTTCTTTTAGTTGTATTTTTGAAATTGTTGCAGGAGGCAGCAGTTTAGGTGTTTACCTACGCCGCCATCTTGGATTCTCTCTCCTATCTCTTTATACATATAAGGGCACTAATCCCATCATGAGGACCTCACCCTCAAGACCTCATCCAACCCTGATTTACCTCCCAGAGGCCCCATCTCAAATCCCATTACTTTGGGGGTTAGGAATTAACTTACAAATTTGGGGAGCACACAAACATTCAGTCCATGGCAAAATCCAACCTATTTCATTGCAGAGGTGAAGCAGATCTGGGGAAGGGATAAATCTGCAAAAACAGAAAAGATCATATGTAGCATTTAAGAAAAAGTTCCTTATTCTCATGAGAAATGAAACTTTGCCATATGAATCACTATCAGTGTTAATAGGACACGGGGAAAGGTAAGATGTATGAGGTTGACTTGCCAAAAAAAAAATCAAACCTGAGTCTAATCTTACCTACAGATCTCTACAACTCAGTCTACAGGGCAAACAGGAGAGTGGGGAACATTTTAAATGACATCACGGGGTGCCATTAGCCAGACCCCAAATTTAAGAAGTTTTATAGGAGAAAAAACTGAATTTATAGCTATATTGTACAGAAGAGAGAGCAGGAACTTATTCATGAAAAGAGAAGAGACAAACACATTGTGTGGTGGATGTGGATCCTGATTGGAATAAAGCAACTGTAAAATCATCATTGATGAGATAAGGGAGGACATTTAAACACTGACTGGATTTTTGATGTTAAAAATTATTGTTCAGCCCAGCCGGCATGGCTCAGTGGTTGAGCGTTGACCTATGAACCAGGAGGTCACAGTTCAATTCCCAGTCAGGGCACCTGTCCCGGTTGTGGGCTCAATCCCCAATGTAGGGGCGGGCAGGAGGCAGCCGATCAATGATACTCTCTCATCATTGATGTTTCTATATTTTAAAAAATTATTGTTCATTTTTAAAGGGGCTATTAATAGAATTACTAGAGGCCCATTGCAGGAAGATTCCTGCAATAGGGCCTCCTGCCGGGGTCTGCTTCCCTCCCTTCTCCCCGTCCTGCCTGCTTCCCTCCCTTCTCCGCCACCCCCTTGCTTGCTTCTCCACAGCTTCGCTCCCTTCTGCAGCGCTTGGCTTCCTTCTACACTGTCTTCAGTCTTTGCTCTGTGCCTGGATATGCAAATTAACTGCCATCTTGGTTGGGTTGATTTGCATACTTGCTCCTGATTGGCTGCTGGGTGTAACAGAGGCACGGTCAATTTGCATGTTTCTCTTTTATTAGATAGGATAGTTACATTTTAAAAGAATCCTTATCTTTTAGAGAACCATATAGACATATTTATGGGTGAAATTATATCTGGGGGTTGTTTTAAAATAATCCAGTGTATGTGGAGGATGAAGGCAAGAGAAGTAGATGAGACAGAGAAAGCAGCCAGACTGGCCATGTGTTGGTAATTGTTGAATCTAGATATTGGGTGGGTGTGCATGAGTTTCTCAACTTCTGTATGTTTGACAACTTCCAACATAGAATGTTTAATAAATAATAAGTAAGTATTGCTATGTAAAAAAAAGAATTTCTTTTTAATCCTCACCCGAGGATATTTTTCCATTGATTTTTAGAGAGAGTGGAAGAGAGAGGGAAAGACAGAGAGAAACATGGATGTGAGAGAAACACAGGCTGTCTCCTGCACATGCCCTGACGAGGGCCGAGGGCCGGGGAAGAGCCTGCAACCTAGGTACATGCCCTTGACAGGCATCAAACCATGCACCCTTCGGTCCGCAGGCCGACGCTCTATCCACTGAGCCAAACCGGTTAGGGCATAAAAGAAATTCTTAAACATTTGGGAAATAAGCTTTCAAGAGTGGGTTTCAGGTAACTGACCTGGAGCCCTTCCCTCTTGTCCACACTTCTCCTGAGTGTTCTTCTCAAGGGGAGGGGAGAATTTTAGAGGAAGGATGTTGTGCCGAGGCCTGTCTACTCTTCCTGTGTTTCTGACCTGATTTCAGGGACCCAGATAGCATTTCTGCAGGCAACCAGGTTGTTAGATGCGTGGCATGACACCGCCTCTGCCTTCCCAAATTGGCTCCTACCACGTGGCTTCCTCCTGTGACAGTCCCAACAGGTGATTCCTGCAGAAAGGCAGGCAGGACGTCCTAGGGGCTCCCCCTTCCCTTCGTCCCCTCCCCTCCCCCAGAAGTTTCCTGGCATCCTTGGGTTCACCGAGGTGATATTCCCAGCACCAGGATCTGGCTTGACGTCTTCAAGCTTAAAAAACAAACACACCAGCATTTTAATAGCTAAGAAAAATTGCTCTCCAAGCCTGTATGGAGACATTCGGTCAACGACTTCCTTTGTTCCTGTTATGAGATAAGGAAGTGTTGGGGATAGGATGCGGGCGCTGTGAACACTTCCATGCGGGGTGTTTGGAAGTTTCTAAGAGAGCAGCTCCTAAAAGCTTTCATCATGGGGACAAAGCACTTTTTCCTCTTTTTCACATACTGTGTCTGTATGACATGATGGATGTTAACTAAACTTACTGTAGTGATCACTCTACAGCATGTGGAAGCCAAGTCATCCTACACAGTGTGGTGTGTCAACTATATGTCAATAAAACTGAAGAAAATACAGAACAGGGAAAAACAAGGATTAAACATTTTTTTAAAAACAGATTTTTATTGATTTCAGAGAGGAAAGGAGAGGAAGAGAGAGATGGAAACATCAATGATGAGAGAGACTCATTGATCAGCTGCCTCCTACATGTCCCCTACTGGGGATTGAGCCCACAACTTGGGCATGTGCCCAGACTTGGAATCGAACTGTGACCTCCCGGTTCATAGGTCAGTGCTCAACCACTGAGCCACACCGGCTGGGCAAAAAAAGGATTTACTTCACATTTTTTTGTTGAGCTAAGACTGTGAGGTCTCCCCACAGTCTGCCCTAAGAAAGGAGTGTTGCCCTAGCTAGGTGGTCAGCAAACGGCGGTTCGCGAGCCACATGCGGCTCTTTGGCCCCTTGAGTGTGGCTCTTCCACAAAGTACCACGTGCAGGTGCGCACGTACAGTGCGATTGAAACTTCGTGGCCCATGCGCAGAAGTCGGTTTTCGGCCTGGGTGAGTCTATTTTGAAGAAGTGGCGTTAGAAGAAGTGGGGGTGTCGGTCGCATGTGGCTCGGGAGCCGCGGTTTGCCAACCACTGCCCTAGCTGGTTTGGCTCAGTGGGTAGGGCATTGGCCTGCGGACCAAAGGGTCCTGGGTTGGATTCCGGTTAAAGGCATGTACCACGGTTGCAGGCTCGATCTGATCCCAGCCCTGGTCGGGGCTCATGTGAGAGGCAACCAATCGATTTGTCTCTCTCACATCGATGTTTCTCTCTTGGTCTTTCCCCTTCCCTTCCACTCTCTCCGACATGTTAGGGCCCAGGGGCAAAGTTAGGGGCCACGAGGATATTGATTACACGTAGACATTCATCGCCTCAGTCACTGTTTGTCCTGGCACTTGGGCTCCCATGAGGGTGAGGCCACACACACTTAAGCGGAAGCTCAGTGTAAGGATCATGCCAGGGCAGGGAGTGCCCGGGCACTTGGCTCCCCTCTGGCGCTGTCTCTCACCTTGAGGACCCAGTGGACTGCTCACTTCTCAGCTCCCCTTCTCCCTGTCCTATTGTAGCACGTTCTCCTTTTCTTTGCTTTTTAAATATATTTTGATTGATTTCAGAGAGGAAGGGAAAGGGAGAGAAATATCAATGATGAGAGAGAATCATTCATCGGCTGCCTCCTACCCGCCCCCTACTGGGGGGTCGAGCCTGCCACCCATGCAGGTACCCTTGAGCAGATTCGAACCCGGGACCCTTCAGTCCATAGGCCAACGCTCTACCCACTGAGCCAAACCGGCTAGGGCCACGTTCTCCTTCTCTGCAGAGCTGCAGCTGGCGTCGTGGATGCAGGCGGGACCTGCTGCTGGGGCTCAAACCCTCCAACCCCCCAACTCGGTACCCCTGCCTTCCCCCTACTTCCTCTAACACTTGCCATTTCTCTTTTCTCCGGTGGCTTCTTTGCTGCCCCTGGCAGGTGCCAGCCCTTCCTGCTTGCTGCTGCACAGCTTCCTCCCTTGTCTTCTACAGATCCTTCTAGAAAGATCGCCTTCTCAGTGGGGTTGTCCCTGACCTCCCTTGTTCACTTTGCACCTGCCCACCCCCCACCCTCCTGGTTCTCTTCCCAGTTTGAGTGTTCTGCCTGCCCCATGTGTTACTCATTTCGTTTTCTGGCCCCACCTCCATCCCCCAGCAGGAGAGTGCCAGGAGGGCATCAGGCTTCCTGTGTCATTCACTACTATGTGCACAGCGCCCTGCTGACACCTGTCACTTAGCCACACTGGCTGGGTGGAAGGCAGTGCCTGGGGGAGTCCTTTCAGCTACCCTGGGGCAGCCGGTGCCTCAGGCCCCCTCCTGGCAGCCCCCACGTGACTCCTAGTGCAACAGGCGCCCTGACCAGGTGCTGATCTGCGGGCAAAGCAACAGTGCCCTGCCCCAGAGACCACACTCCCCACGGGCCCTGGCCTTTTCTTGGCCTCAGCTCATCGGAAGCTTTGTCTCTGGAAAACCAGCAGAGCTTGGAGAGATCGCTTCACCTTCTGGTTATTTCAGCTGCTGTCAAGGCTCTCTTCACGGGCTGCTTGGCCACGGCGAGGCCCCAGGGAGCTGGTCAGGTGATGGACTCCTGCTCCGGTATTGGCACCACCTCGCACAGAGCACATCTTCGGGTGGCTCCACCCCGTGCACTTCTCGCTCTCCTGGACAACAGCCTCCCTGTGGGTCACGCCACTTCTGTGTGACTTTGTCTATAAACAAGCTGGGACCGGAAGGGAGGCGAGACGTGAGCAGACCCAGCAGTCCTGCTTTGAAACAGGGGTCATGGAAAAGAACAGGAGTCGTCGCGAAGCTGATGGCAGCTCAAGGTCACTGGACGGCTGCCCGAGGAGCCGGGAGACGGGGCAGGGTCCACACTGATGCTCGGCAAGGAGCCAGCCCAGCCAGCTCTGCTCCCACGGAGCCGATGGAGCCAAGAGGCCTTCCTCGTGCCGTTCGCTGAGTCAGGTGGTCAGACAGCTTCCAGCCAGTGGAAAGGGGGGAAAGCTTTCCTCCTTAGCCCACAGGAATGCACCTTGTTTGCATCCACGTTCTCTTCTGAGAAGGGGAGGGTGGTAGGTAAGAAAAAGTTGGGTCCAGCCAGTAAGGCTCAATGGTTGAGCATCAACCCATGAACCAGGGTGTCACCGGTTCCATTCCTGGTCAGGGCACATGCCCGGTAAGGGGTGTGCAGGAGGCAGCCGATCAGTGATTCTCCTCATTGATGTTTCTCTCTCTCCCTCTCCCCTCCTCTCTCTGAAATCAATAAAAACATATTAAAAGGGGGGAAAAGAAAAAGTTGGGAAAGTAACCCCGGGTAAGGCACTGAGCTTGGTCTCAGCTTGGGTCTTTGAAAAATAACACCGCCAGCTTTACCGAGATACGATCGACAAACAAAAATTATAACTGTTTACGGTGTCCAACATGATGTTTTGCTTGTGAAATGATTCCCACAGTGAAGCTGATGAACACCTCCACCCCCTCACGTATTAGCGTTTATTTATTTATTTTTGTGGTGAACACTTTCAAGATCTGCTATCTTAGCAAATTTCAAGTTTGCAATGCGGTATTATTAACTAGTCCCGGAGTTATTTGTGCTGTGTAACTGAGCGTTTGTAACCTTTGACCAACTCTCCCCACTTCCCTAACCCCGGACCCCAGCCCTTGGCAAAAGGCATTCTCCTCTCTGCTTCCGCGAGTTGAGCTTTTTTAGATTCCCCACGTAGGTGCGTTCGGGCCGTGTTTGTCTTTCTGTGGCCAGGCTTATTTCACGTGGCATGATGTTTTCTAAGTTCATCCAGGCTGGTGCACACGACAGGCTTTCCTTCTTATGAAAGGCTGCATACTACTCCATTGTTTATACATATTCTCTAGGCAGCACGTTTCCCTTGTTTATTCACCCATCGATGGTCACGGAGGTTGCGATCGTGTCGTGGCCGTGGTGAAAAATGCTGCAGTAAACACGGGGCGCAGCTCTCTCTTCAAGAGACCGATTTCCTTTCCTTTGGAGGAATACCCAGATGTGGGATTCCTGGTCATCCCACGGTCATTCTCTTTTTAATGTTTTGAGGAACCTCCATGCTGTTTCCCAAAATGTCAGATTGGATCTCCCCCTCTCCTCCCCGCCTCCCTACTGGGGTCTTAAAGTCCGTGGCTTAGAGTCCTTCTTAGAATGCCCTGTTTGCCTTTTCATTGTAGTTTAGAGAAATAAAGGGGGGCGGGATTAACTGTCTCCCTGGAAGCGTGGGCATGCAGGATACGGACGCAACGGAGCACTGGCTACATGAGCTTACTTCCATTCTGTGAAAAGGTTAAGTATTCAGCGATTCTCTGAAAATCCTCAAAGGAATGTTTGATCGTGGAACAATTAAGCAAAAACCATTTATGTTTCCACCTTCATTTTAGCTTCTTTCTTAAGCGTATTTTTTTTTTTAAGTCGTTCTGTGTTGGGTCCTTCTGGAATGGATTATCGACCAGGAATGAGGCCACGCCAGCGTTCTAAGCTAAGTAGCTTTAAGCAGGAAAGCCTCCTGCGATTGTTGCTCGTGGTCAGAAGCCAGTGGAATGGAGGCTGGGAGTCCACCAGCGGGCCCACGAGTGTTTGCTGGGCGCCCTCCTGGTGCCAGGGCTCTTTCTTCTAGAAAGGGAGACGTCCTTGGGGCCCCAAGATCAACAAATACCAGTGGAATCTAACTGACTTTGAAATAATAACTCTCCTTTTGGAAAACAGAAACATTTGCATTTCTGAACAATGGAGTCATTGACCTCCAGAAGGCATGACTGTTTCCTTGGGCTTCCTTTTGATGGTTGAGTACGGGTCTGCCCATCCCTCCGAGTTCACCTAGGTCTTCCAGCATTGACACATCTCCAGCTAGCCCCACCCACTCGCGTTGGCCACGGGGTCGGCTTTGCCCGCTGTGCACGCCTTCCCAAGGCAGGGATCGCATCGTGCCATATTCCAATCTGGCTCTCCCCTCATCTTCTCCAGAGGTCGGTGTCCAACTGAGCTTTTTATTTGGTCCAGAATTCAAGTCTTTCTCTCCTGACTAGTTTCGTAAAGTTCCGGCTTTTACGTGAACTCGGGGTGATATGGTTTTGTTTTATGGTTCCCATTTGCAACCTGTGTGGAACGCATAACCTTCAACTCCTGTCTTTCGAACCTGAACGTGACTGATTGTGTTTGTTTGTCCACGGAAGCCGACTCCTCCCCAGTTGGGTTAGCTTTCTTCCGGGACCTGCATCAGGACGTTCTTCTTTCCTGGGCATCTTGCTGAGGAAGGTGTGACTCGGCCCAGCAGAAGCTTGATAGAAGTACAAAACCCAGGCCACAGCCTGACCTCCTGAACCTGCATTATTTAATTTATTTTTTAAAGTATTTTTTATTGATTTCAAGAGAGGAAGGGAGAGGGAGAAAGAGATAGAAACATCAATGATGAGAGAGCATCATTGATTGGCTGCCTCCTGCATAGCCCTCACTGGGGACCGAGCCTGCAACCTGGGCATGTGCCCTGACCGGGAATTGAACCATTGACCTCCTGGTTCATAGATCGATATTCAACCACTGAGCCACACCGGCTGGGCTACCCCTGCATTTTGAACTCCCCAAGTAATTTGTATGTATATTGAAGTATGAGGAGCACAGGTTGAGTATATGTCTTTAGATTTTCTTATTAAAAATAACATTGTCAAGATATAAACGGACACGGTTTCATTAAGAAATAAAAAAATTTTCTACCATTTTATTATGAAACAATTTTAAAAGATACAGCAAAATTTAAAAAGTCTACAATGAGCTCCCATAGCATCTCCCCTTAGATTCTACCATGAACTTATTTCTTTACATTTCCTTTTTCTCCCAATTAATTTCTGACAAGATTTTTAAAAATATGTTTTTATTGATGTTAGAGACAGAGCAAGGGGAAGGGAGAGAAAGATAGAAACATCTAACAACTGCTTCCCGCAGGCCCCCTTTTGGGGATCGAGCCCGCAGCCCTGGCAGGTGCCCTGACCAGGAATCAAACCAGCAACCTCTTGGTGCACAGGGTGATGCTCAACCAACTGAGCCACCTTGGCCGGGCCTCTGCCAAGAATTTTGGATGGAATTGTTTGTTTGCAGCACAACTGTTAGAAAAGGTCAGGTCTGGGTCATCAGGTCGCACCCTTTCTTCTAGATTCCTCGGTGGGTTTGATAACGTCACAGTCACTGTGGGGATTTCTTGTGAATCAGAGAGGCCTGGTGGGTGGCAGTGGGGGAGCCCTGGGATCATGCAGAGTGGCATGCTGGTCCTCGCCCCATCCAAACACTGGGCCTCGGCATTCTCATGTATACGGGGAGTGGGTTGAGAGAGGTCATCGCTGAGGTTGCTCCCACCCCTGCGAGTATAGGCTCTTGTAAATATTATCATCATCACTGTTTCTCAGGTGGAGAAACTGATGAGCCAGGGAAATATTCGAATAATAAGGAAAACATGTGTTGGCATGGGAAAGCGATTATTTCCTAGGCTACTGAGTAAAACACAGCTGTGCTGGCACTCTTCAGTCTGTTTTCTTGTCGGTTTTTGTTCTTTCAGGAAACCTCACAGAAACATGAAGCCCTCAGCCACCTGGGACTCAGAACCCCATCGGGGACCGACGGCGGCTTCTGGAGCATCCAGGTGTTCTGCAGATGTGAGATCGTGCCCTGCACTCAGCAGCTGGAATCCCGACCAGATGCGAGACTTGTGCTTCGGCTCTGACATCCCTGGGCACAGAGGGGTCGCTTTCTAGTCGGCCAAAGGGCCATTGTTGACGCTGACGTCCAATAGCTGCACGCAGCGAGTCATCTTAGGGGAAAGCCACATTTGGGGGTGCAACTTTCCTGACTCTCTTTGAGTTAGGATTCTAGATGAGGGCCTCATTTCTGCAGCTCCCACCCTCCACATAGGCACCACCACCACCACCATCACCACCAGAACACTGGGCCTCAGCATTCCCATCTTTACAGTGAGGGTGTTGCAATATCTTCTTACAAAACACCAACCTCTGGAAATTCCCTGCGTTGAGAGTGAGCAGAAGGGGACTCTCAGAGACGCCTCTCGTGGTGGCCTGCCGTCATTCCATAGAACCCGAACCCTCCCCTTCCCACCATGGCCTGGCTTTTTCTAAAGGTTTTATTGGTGGGGGTGAGTTTCTTGGGATGTCTTTATCCTCTTGTGGATTTTTGCTTTAGTGGGGAGACAAGAGCCCAGAAACCAAATTTCGTGATCATTTTGGCAGATGACATGGGGTGGGGTGACCTGGGAGCAAACTGGGCAGAAACAAAGGACACTCCCAACCTTGATCAGATGGCCGCCGAAGGAATGAGGTGAGTTGAGGATCCTAAGTCCTAATCTATATATATAAAAGTCTAAGCGACCGAACGACCGGTCAACCAGTTGCTATGGCGTGCACTGACCACCAGGGGACAGATGCTCAATGCACAGGATCAGGCTTCCCTCCTGTCTGAATCAGACCTGTGGGGATCGGGCCCCCTCCTGTCTGGTTCTGGCCTGCGGGAATCGGGCTGAAACTGGCTATCCGACATCCCCCGAGGGGTCACAGATTGCCAGAGGGCACATGCCAAGCGAGGGACCCCACCAGTGCATGAATCTGTGCACTGGGCCTCTAGTATATATATAAAATATATATGTATATATATCTTAAATTTATTTCAGAGAGGGAGAGAGAGAAGCATCAATGATGAGAGAGAATCATATAGGCTGTCCTGCATGCCCCCCACTGGGGATCGAGCCTGCAACCCGGGCATGTGTCCTTGACCAGAATTCGAACCATGACTTCCTAGCCCATAGGTCGACGCTCAACCACTGAGCCACGCTGGCCAGGCAGTCCACTTCTTTTTGGATGTGTTACTTGCCTCTTTTGGGGGGAGGGGACAGCATAAAGCATTTAAAGAGCAATTAATGGGTCCATGTTGATTTAGTTACGTGATTGATTAATGTGGTATGTAGCTAGTACAGTCTCATGGAGAAATCCATCCATACATCCATCCATCTGATAACATTCAGAATCGGTGTGTGTTAGGAAATCGGAATACCAAGGTGAACAAGATAAAAACCCTTGCCCTCAAGGTACTTATTGTCTGGACATGGAGACAGATTCAGTGGAAAGTAAGGATTAGGATCTGGTACATGAATCTGGAGTTCCTGGGGAGGGGTTGGAACCTAAGTTTTTTGTTCAAATGCCTAGCCCCTCCCCACATAGCTAGAATACAAGTATCAGCTTTCAACCCTTTGGACCTTCTTCTCGGGCTGATCTTGATCCGACTGGCCGGCTCAGATCCCGTCTGCCCTGGGTTGCTCCTCCATCCTGCTCAGTGGGGCCGCTCCAGCTCTCTGTGCGGGACAACGTGGGGGCATCTCCACAGAGCTTCAGCCACGTGCGCCTGGGGCCGGGAGCTGCCCCCTGATCTGTGGACCCTTGGAGTCCCCCCTGTGCTCTCACCTTTCCAGTCCATCCTCCTCATCTCAGCCAAGGTGACCTCTCTAGAAACACTCCTCTGCTTCCAGTCCTTCAGAGAGACCCTGTGTCCCTAAGCATAAAATCCAAGCTCCGCCCAGCAGCTTCCGAGGCCAGCGCGTGCTCCACACTGGTCTGCACGGCCCCTCTGGCTTGCAGCTGTCCTCGCCTATGAGATTACTAGTAGTTCCCCCTAGTGCACTTCCCACTTCCTCTGTTGAATTAGTGTCTACTCACTGGGTTCCAATTCCACGCCAATTCCACGCGCAGTCCTCAGGAAAGCCTGCTTGGATGCCTCAGGTGAGCTCTGCCATTGCCCCTGCAGCTCTCCATGGCGATTGTCTCATCACCTGAACACCTGCGTTGGGTTGAACAGCGTCTGCCCCACATTCATGTCCACCCGGAACCTCAGAACGTGACCTTCTGTGACAACAGGGTCTTTGCAAATGTATGTGAGGATTTTGAGGATGTCCTACAGGATTGAGCACGGATTCTAAATCCAATGACTAGTGTCTCTATAAGAAGAGAGGACACAGAGAGACACACAGAGGTGGAGTTGTGAAGATGGAGGCAGCGATGGCAGAGATGCGCCTACAAGCCAAGAACACCAAGGGTTGCTGGTCACCACAGGGAGCTGGGAGTGAGGCTTGGATCAGATTCTCCCTCTGAACTTCCAGAAGGAGCCGATCTGGTAGACATCTGGATTTCAGACTTCTCACCTCCTGAGCTGGGAGAGACTAGATTTGTCATGTTAAGCCATCTAGTTTGTGACCATTTGTTATGGCAGCCACAGGAAACTCATACGCCTCGATCCTAGCTCAGGGCGTCAGGAAGAGAAATGCCTTATCTATTCTTCCCCTTTATATTCTTAGCCTGTAGCACAGTGCTCGTCACATAGTAGGCAATTCATAAATCTAGAGTAGGCAGTTCATAAATCTTTGCTCATCAATAACTGGCCTTTAGGCATTCATAATGCCTTGAAATGTCACCCCCATAGAAATCCACGTAGGGATTTCTTTTGGGGGAAGGAGTTAAACCATACCATTTACCAGATCACCAAAGGAAAATGGGTTGCAAAAGCTTGGGAACTTGTGCTTTTGGTGGTGAGTGGGTTAGTGGGGAAATTGATATGTGGGCGGGGGGGGGGGGGGGAGCTGGGGGAGCGGGCGGCGCTAGACATTCTTAGGGGCCGTCCCCATCTGCACACTCTCCTCCTGAGAAAAGGGGGCCTCAGGGGCCAGAGGCAACAGAGTGTGGTGAGCTCTGCGAGTTCTTTCTCCTGTGAATGGAAATACTTTCTCCATCTGAGCCTTGTGACGGGCCAGGCAGACAGCCCTCTGGCCTGAGGTCTTGGGCTTCTCACTTTGGGCTCTGTTGACAGGAAGGCGGGCTTCCTGTGTGGCCGAGGATTAATCTATCCCTGGCTGCTCCTCATGCCAGTGGGGAACCAGGGCTCCCAGACCAGAACTCTTAGTGCCAAACAGGGTGACTTGAGAACATATCTTTCCTATTGTCTTTTTTTTAAGATTAGCATATTAGTTTCCTAGGACAGGCTCAACAAATCACCACAAACTGGATGGCTTAAAGCAACACAGTTTTATCCTCTCGCACTTCCAGAGCCCAGAAGTCCTACACCGAGGTGCCAGCAGGGTTGATCCTTCTGGAAGCTCTCAGGCGGGATCAGTCCCAGGCCTCTCTTCTAGTTTCTGGTGGGTGTGGGTGGCCCTTGGCCTTCCGGTGTGTGGACGCAGCACTCCATTCTCTGCCTCGGTTGTTACATGGCGTTCTCCCTGTCCACAGCTGAGCTGAGCTGAGCAGTGCTGGCGAACATTTGAAAGTTCAAAAAGGATAGGATAGCCCTAGCTGGTTTGGCCCAGTGGCTAGCAGGGGTCCTCAAACTACGGCCCGCGGGCCATATGCGGCCTGCCGAGGACATTTATCTGGCCTGCCTGGTGCCGCTGCCTGTCCTGCTTAGCAGCCAACTCGTCCCGGGCCCGCAGTATGCATAGGAATTTGTTCATAGTTGTTCTTTTTTAAACTATAGTCCAGCCCTCCAATGGTCTGAGGGACAGTGAACTGGCCCCCTGTTTAAAAAGTTTGAGGACCCCTGGCTAGAGCATCGGACTGCAGATCGAAAGGTCCTGGGTTTGATTCTGGTCAAGGGCATGTACCTCGGTTGCAGGCTCCTCCCCAGCCCGGGCCCTGATCCGGGCTCATGTAGGAAGCAACCAATCGATGTGTTTCTCTCACATCACTGTTTCTCTCTATCTCCCCTCTCTTTCCCCCTCCCTAAAAATCAATGGAAAAATATCCTCAGATGAGGATTAACAAAAACAAACAAAAAGGGTATAATAACCAGAAGAAAATAAAAATGTCAGAATTTAAGTGAAAACGCCGGTGACTTAGTAATTAACTACAACTTAAATGTTTCCAGCAGGTAGAAAACTGGCAGGACAGGGTCGGTTTGAGGAATGAAGTGCTCAGGCTTTAAGGAAACGGACAAAGGCTTTCTTTGGCCTCTCTTCCAGCTCTCCAAGCGCCCAAGAAATGTGAAAACCATCCAAATCCTCAGGAGAACCCAGGGAATGATCGTGATGGTTCAACACTAGTTCAGTTCTTGTGGGCAGCGCAGCCAGGGAGGGCCATTGCTGGTTCGCTTGATATGGAAAAGAGACTTATTTCTTGAACATTCTCAGGTTCAGAAGTAACCTGCATGAGTCTCCTGGCTGGGTGACTGCAGCCAGGCAATGGCCTTAGGATGTACAGACTAGGATTTGAGCACCTGAGCAGTCTTAACCCACAGGTGTCTTAGGGGAGAGAAGAAGGATGCCCAGTGACACAGAGAAGTGGTCCCAGCCAGCAGAGCCCAGACCCTGCCCACTCACTTAAATTGTCCTCTGGGCTGGCTCAGGCGTGAGGTGGACTGTGTGTTGTAAATACATTTCATAGGTGGATAGACTTGCACTAGAGTAACTCTGTGCTGGAATTCTCCCCCTTCCTGCTTCACCTCTTCGCCGCCAATGATTGAATTCTCCTTCAGGTCGGCGCTGTTGCTGAGACTTCTAGGCGGTGGCTGAGCTAGAAATCCAAGGGCAGTGTTGGCTCCTGGGAGGTCAGAGGCTGTCAGGGGCTTAGACTGTTTCTAAAAAGGGCCCCAGCCAGGAGTGAGCTGAGCTGTCAGTTCAGTCAAACACCCGATTGGATTTCTGTTCTTAGCATTGGCTTTCGCAACTATTCCTCCATCCTGTTACCTCTCAGGACTGCCTCAGCCCGCTGCTGCCCCTGGAGTTCGCAGTAACCTAAAGGAAGAGGAGAACCAGGCTGTCGCCCAGAGCTGCAGGGGAGCGTAATGAGGTCTGGCGGGCGCCGTGAGAGCTAGAACTTTCTGAAGGAGACCTACATCAGCAAGAAGAAGGCCCTTCCCCCACCATGGAATGCCCATCCAGCTCTGCCCCCTCCCCCCCATGGTAATTCAGATTCAGGGCTGAGGACCTTCATCAGGGAGACATCCTCTTGTCCTGTGACCTTCGTCGTGAACTCTGAGATGATGGTTGCTTTGGGAGGTCCCGGCCCATCTTTTCCTTGTAGGCTCTCAGCATCATGGGACAGGCAGTTGTACGTCGTTGCCATTGGGTAAGAAGGTCAAGGAGACATAGAAAGCATGCCCTGCCTGCCTGAGGCAAGGGGAAGCCTATAGAAGTGGTCCTGTGGGCTTTAACCTCGTGTCTGTCTCAGTAGATGGGGACGTACAGGCACACGGTCATCTGGATGGCAGCTAATCTTAGCGAAAAGGAACTGAAATAGTAACCTGCGAGGCCTTGGCGCCCGCTTGCTTCACAACTGCAAGTTCAAAATAGCTGCCTGGTGGCTCTCATTCGTTCCGCTTCTAAGCCTCCCCACTACATTCATTCAATGATGAACCTCTACTAAGAGCAGGTCCTGAGACAAGGCCGGGAGACCCCAGCCAGCTCTGCCCTTCAAGGGCTTGCAGTCCTCTGGCCAAAAGAAGACAAGAAAACCAGCATTTGGCATGCAGAAGGTGATGGGCTGTCAGTGCAGGAATTGACATGTGACCCACCCTTGATAACCCGAGTTTACATCCTACAGGATGGAATTAGCACGTCATTTACAGCTTGGTCACAGTCAAGAATGTCCATGCTGCCCAGCCAGCGTGGCTCAGTGGTTAAGTGTCAACCTATGAACCTAGAGGTCACAGTTCAATTCCTGGTCAAGGCCACATGTGTGGGTTTCGGGCTCGATCCCCAGTAGGGGGCGTGCAGGAGGCAGCCAATCAATGATTCTCTCTCATCAATGTTTCTATCTCTCTCTCCCCCTCTCCCTTTCTCTTTGAAATCAATAATAATAATAATAAAAGAATGTCTACGCTGGGCTTCTCACCTTCTGGGTGATAGGAGCTAAATTCCTCAGAGCTACATCATATTGGAGATAGTGCTATGGGATTGTAAGGAAAGAAAGGCCATTTCTCCTCAGGGAAGCCACGACATACTCAATAATGCTCATCTGTTAGGAGGCTGGGAAGTCCAAGGTCAGGTTGCTAGCATGGTCAGGTTGTGCTGAAGTGAATGCCGAGACCGTAAAGATGAGTAGGCATCAGCCAGATGAAGGGAGAGGAGTATTGTAGGCAGAGGGAAAAGCATGAACAAAGACCCACAACTGAAAGGTGCCCATTCCTGGAGGCTCCCCCAGATACTGTCCTAGGTGCTGGGAATGTATGAGTGACCCAAACAATAGGAAGCTGGCTGGCATCGTAGTGGTTGAGTATGTCTGGGGCAGGGAGCGTGAGGCTGATCTATTGGGCAGGTGGGTGGTGAAGGGCGTCGTGTGCATGCTCAAGTGTTGGACCTTGATCCTGAAGTCAGTGGGCAGCCCTGAGCACTGAGGACACAGACCTGCATTTGATATGGATCATTTCAGCTTTCTAGGAGTGGTCCCCTCTAGTGGAGGGCAGGGGGCACATTCCAGGTGCCTCCAGCGTGGCTTGGCTCAAGGTCGTGGCAATGGGGAGAAGTGTTGGTCTAGGAGGCACTGAGAGGCCTGTGTGTGCATCTTGCTTTCATGTACCTTGCGTGTGTCCTTCCTTGCGTGTGAATGTGCACATATCCACAAGGAGAGTGCGAAGAAGAAAGGGAAAAAACGCCAAGGATCATACCAAGTTCAGCTGTCAGGAATCTTTTTTTGAAAAGATCAAGAGTATGAGTAGGTGTATGAATGAACAAAACACACACACTTTGCTATTTGCTGCCACATTTGCTTGTAGTTTCTAAAGGGCCTGCATACTGGCTATCTCAATAATCTCACTTAACCTTCTGAAGGATGAAGGAAACATGGGGGCTGAGGTGAGCTGATCTAAGTCCTAAGAACTTCTGGTTCTTACTTCCCAATCCTGTCCCTCTACCCACAAAGGCCACAGAAAATTATTTTTTCAAACCTATTTCCCCCTCCAAGCCTTTAAATTATGAATGGAGTAAAGGTAGTGTTTATTCCAGTCACACAGCAATTTAGAGAGTTGCCACAGAAGGCGTCATCATCTATTTTAAATTCCTTATAAACGAAGGCCGGACACGCTTAACTTTGCAACCATTATGTCACTCCAGAGCTCTCGTGGTGGCGTTTCAAGCGCTAACCTCCCCTGATTCTAATGCATGTAATTTATGCAATGGCAAGTTGCTTTGGTTTCTGTCTGGCTGTGTCTTAATTTGAGCTGATTTTCCCGTTAACAGGCTGCTGTAATGTCTGGCTCTGTGTTTCCAGCTTTGCTTTACAATGCATTTTCAGACTTTAATTAGGACCCCTGTTGGCGAACTGGCCTGAGCCTGCCCAGATAGATCTGGGGCAAAACAAAAGAGGCTTTCCAAAAAGCAAGACCATTTTATTCCTTATTAATTAGTCCCTGCCAAACGGAGACAGAGGTGGGAGGGGGGAAGGTGACAGGCAGGTCAGCTCAGAGGGCTGCGTGGGATGTGGTTAGGGTTTTATTTGCAAGGGGTGCAGTCAGGGTTCTCCAAAGACTTGGAACTAAAGGAAGTAAGATTGTTTCTGAGAGTTAAGCTATGAACTTGATCACACGGTGGGGCAGGAACTGAGCCCTGAGACATCAGCTTAAGCGATTATGTGGAAAGTGGACTAACGTGTTTTTTCCAATCAAACGTCGTGGGCCTCTTTCTCTTCCAGTTTTGCTTGTTCATCCACCAGATTTTGCCAGAACTGCTCCATCCCAGCAAGGCGCCCTGCTTGGGGCTGGAGTTGCAACTCTAGGTCCCATCCTCACAAAACCCACAGACTGGGAAGGAGCTCGAAGCTCCGTCTTGCTGTAGAAATGTGCTGCAGCTGTTTCCAAGGTGATGGCGTTACCAGGGCCAAGGAGAGACTGCTCTCAGGAGAGTCACGAGAAACGGGCGAGCGGGATCAGGGTCAGGATCGCCATGTGTTTTTGTCACTGCCTAGGTGTATTCGCTTGGGCTGCTACAACAAATATGACAGAGCGGGGAGCTTAACCAATATGCATTTATTCTCTACAGCAAGCATGTCAAACTCGTGGCCCATGGGCCACATGCCTCGTTTATTTGGCCCGTGTTAGCCTTTGAGTTTGACATGCTTGCTCTACAGTGTTGGAGGCTGGGAAGACCAAGGTCAGGTTGCCAGCGTGGCCAGGTTGTGCTGACGGCCTCCTTCCTGGATGGCAGAGGGCTGACCTCTCGTTGTGTCCTCACGTGGAAATAGAGTGCTCTGGTCTCCTCCTCTATCTGGGCACTAATCCCATTGTGGGGGCCCTACCCTCATGACCTCCTCTATACCTGATCACCTCCCAAAGGCCCAACCTCTAAAAACCATCAGATTTTTTAGGGATTTAACAGACATATTTTGGGGGACACAAACATTCATCCTGTAACACCAGGTGTGAAGAAGTGGTGGTCAACAGCCTCTGAGCATCCCAGACCCACTGGCAAAGTTCACTCCATGGTGGATAGAAGTCCCTTAAGCTTAGCAACTGAAGGACCTTTCTTTGATCCATTTGATGCTCTCAGTTAGTTAACTCCACACCCACCAAGGCAAACTTCGGAGTCTGGCTTCCTGTGTAGTTTGTGAGCAGGAAGAAAACATGGACCACTGATGCGCTGTGCCCATCCCCAGATGTCAGCTGGGAAATGGGTGTTCTGGTGTCTCTCTCTCTGGCTCCCATGGTTGTGTGGAAGTAAGCCAGGCTTTGGAGCTGGTACCACCGAGGGTGGGTCTTGGGACTTCCTCAGCCTAAGGCCAGTGAGAGTGGGGGCAGGGAGCAGGCATCTGCAGTCCCACAGGAGTCCTGTGGATGGGCAGGTGGAGAAGGGGTGCAGGCACCACAGGAAGGCGTGGCTCATAAGGGCTTTGATGTCAGATGAATGTCTCCATTCAGACATGAAGAGGCTGCAGAAGTCAAGGTCAAGGCCCATCCCCCTGGGGGACAAAGAAAGACTGTGACAGAAAGTGGTAGGTTTCGGAGGATAGGTAGGAATTTGGGAGGGAGGTGAGGGGTAAAGCACTCTGGGCTGAGGTACAGCAGAGCCAAGGTGTTGAGCTGGAGAGTTGTGTGTGGGATGTGAGATGCTCCAGGAATCAGGGTCCTGTTGGGATGAATGCTGGGCCTATGCAGGTGGTGTATCAGTTTCCTGAAGCTGCTGTAACAAAGGACCACAAACTGAGTGGCTTAAAACAACAGAAATTTATTCTCACAGTGCTGGAAGCTAGACGTCAAAAATCAAGGTGTTGGCAGTTAGGCTCCCTTGGAAACCTGAGCGGAGGTTCCTTCCTGCCTCTTCCGGCTTCTGGTAGCTCCAGGCATTCCTTAACCTGAGGCAGTATAACTCCAGTCCTTGCCTCTGTCCTCACAGGGCCACTTTCCCTCTGTGTGTCTCTGTTTGCATGTGGTATTCTCCTCACTGTCTCTCTCTCCTTGTAAACACACCAGTTATATTGGGTTAAGGACTCAACCTGTAGAGAGTGCCTGGGAAAGCACATAAGCTAATTGTCGGCTGAGTCCAGTGGCATTGGCAGAGCCACGTCCTGGAAATGCACTGTGCCAGAGGCAGGTATGTTATCAGCCTGACCTTTAGCTCAGGCACCAGCGGGTGGGTTTCATTATCTAAGTTCAGCCAGGTGCAAGGAACGGACGCAATTATCTGGGCTCAGCCAGGAGTGACAATTACAAAGAAGCCACAAGAATGAAGAATTACAGCTTGATCTTTAACCATGATTTCACATAATTTCCTTTGTCTTAAACTCTAGTAAAACTTCCTGGAATCATGCTATATATAATAAATGTGCTGCACCAGCTCTGGGTCACTGTATCTCCATCAGAGGACAGCTGTCCCACTCAGTCCAGGCTTTCCCTACTGTCTCTGTGTCTGTCTCTTTTTTTTCCTTTTCTCAATCCCCAGCCTCCCCTACTCAGGAACTCTCTAGCTGTGCTGGGCAGTAAAGAGAAAACTTATACTCACCCTACTCCACTGTAATCTCAACTTAACTAATTATCTCTGCAATGACAATCCTATATAATAAAAGGCTAATATGTAAATCGACCAAAGAGCAGAATGACTGGTTGCTATGATGTGCACTGACCACCAGGGGGCAGACGCTGAATGCAGGAGCTGCCCCCTGGTGGTCAGTGGGCTCCCACAGGGGGAGTGCCACTCAGCCAGAAGCCGGGCTTACAGCTGGCAAGCACAGTGGCGGTGGCGGGAGCCTCTCTTGCTTTTGCGGCAGCACTAAGGACTCCTCGGGGGGGATGCCCAAGCAGGCCTAAGCCGGCAGTTGGACATCCCTCTCAGGGACCCAGACTGCGAGAAGGTGCAGACCAGGCTGAAGGACAGCCCACCCTCCCCTCCCCCCATGCACAAATGTCATAAACTGGGCCTCTAGTTTCTAAATAAGGTTGCATTCTGAGGTAGTGGGATGAGGACTACAATATATGCTTTTGGGAGACAATTCTACCCAGAGCAGGCAGCCGTAACTCAGAAGGCCAAAGAGGTGGGGTGAGCCAGAGCGTGGGCGGTGACAGTGGCCAAGCAGAAGGTAGTCACTGAAAACCTAGGGTTGGGGGATGGCATGTCTCATCAGCATGCTGTCCTGGGATGGGAGAGTTAGCCTGGAATCTTGGAAGGTCACTGGATTGACTTAGATGAGGACCATGTCATAGGCACCATTAGGAATGGGAGGAGCTGATGGAGGAGTTAAGGGGCGGGGCTCAGGCCTCACCTCCCAATGGGAGGCTTGTCAGAGAATCTGTGGTCATCTTTACACTGCCCTGAACATGAACATAAAGAATTATATTTCAGTATTATAAGGGATATGCCAGAAGCGATATGATTGTATGGGGAAGAGGGGGCCTGACTCTGTGCAGGAATGGGGGGCAGAGTCAGGGAAGATGACATAGAACTAGGTCATGAAGACAGTTGGGAGTTGTCAATCAAGATGGGGGAGAGGGGTAGGAGGGAGACCTTCCCAGTGGTGGGATCAGCATGTGCAAAAGCACAGAGGTATGGGAGTAATATGTATGTTGGGGGCACAGGGTGTGGAGGTGTGGAGAAGCAGGTGAGCCTGAGGAAGCAGGCAGAGAGACTATGCTTTTTAAAATAAGAAATCGGTGTGATCAGATTCACATTGTAGAAAGATCTTGGCATTAATGTGGGGGGTGGGGGGTGGGATGGCTGGAAGACCAACCTCTTATAATACTCTATCGAGGCAGTGACAGAGGGGATAGACCTGGGAGTCATTTAGGAGGCAGAATCAATAGAACTTGGGGACCAGTTTGACATGAGGAGTGAGCAAGAGAGGGGCTATACAGCATGTACAGCATGGTGACTGTAGCTAACAATACTGTATTGTATATTGGAAAGCTGCTAAGAGGGTGGATGTTAGAAGTTCTAATCACAAGGAAAAATACTTGGATATGAGGTGCTGGATGTTAACTATTGTGGTCATTTCACAGTAGATACACATATCAAATCATTCTGTCACACACCTTAAATGAAAACAATGTTATGTGTCAATTATATCTCAGTAAAACTGGAAAAAATAATAAAGACATTTTTCCACATGGCCACAATCATGAAAATGAACAATGATTCCCTAACTGCATCGTATATCCAGTCAATATTAAATTTCTCTAATTAGCCCCCACGTGTTGTTACGTTAGCTTGTCTGAACCAGGATCCAATCAAGGACCATTTGGTTATGTCTCTTTAGTCTCTTTTAATGTACAGTATGCCCCCTCTGTCCAATTTCCCCCTTAGATATTGGCCCTTTTTCCCCAACCAGTTGTCTTATAGAATGTCTGGAGACTGGTTTGTGCATTTATTTCCTTGTGGTGTCAAACAGCTTATATTTCTATTGGCTATATTTTCTGGAACCTGGAAATTAGCTCCAGGGGGCTGATTAGGTTCAAGTTAAATGTTTTTGGCAGGAATCCTTGCCTTTATGAACTTCATGCTGCATCCCATTAGGAGACACACAAGGCCAGGTTGCCCCATTGTCGGTGACATTAAGTTTAGTCATGTTCCTCAAGGATAGGAAAATGGCTAGACTGTTTATGCTTCTTCATGGTGTGTGACAGAGGGCTGGGCATGTGGTAGTGTGTAGTGGGTACAGTCAGCTTCTTGTTATTGGCAGTAGTTATGTTCTATAAGGTCTCTGTGAACACCGAATTATTGGATAATTATTGGATTATGAAGAATACTGAGCCACTCTAGCCGGCTTGGCTCAGTGGATAGAGCATTGGCCTGTGGACTGAAAGATCCCAGGTTCTATTCTGGTCAAGGGTATATGCCCAGGTTGGGGGCTTGATATCCAGTGTGGAGCATGCAGGATGCAGCTAATCAAGGATTCTTTCTTGTCATTGATGTTTCTATCTCTCTCTCCTTCTCCCTCTCTTAAATCAATTATATATGTGTATATATATATATATATATATATATATATATATAGAGAGAGAGAGAGAGAGAGAGAGAGAGAGAGAGAGAGAATATACTGAACCATTGCTTCTAGGGGAAATACAAGGATAGGTTCCTATGTGCCTCTGGCCACATTTTCATCAACCCATCAGTACAGAACCTTGTTTTGTGTGTGTTTCTATTTAAAGGCAGCTTGTTTAACATGTATTTTTGATTCATTACCATTGAACTCGCAGCCCACAGCACTAGAACGCATTCCTGAATGAAATTTATACAACATGTATATTTTCCGGTAAGGCATATCACAGCCTTCATGAGCTTAGGACCGCTGGCCAGCACTTCAGCCTTCTGCTCGAGGGCTGTTTCCAACAGCGAAATCAGCAACACGAAGAACAAAAATGCAAAAACCAGGGTACTAACCAGACTCTGAAAAGGAGGACACTTGCTTACAGAATGAGAGCCGACTTCAGCTGGGCCTGTGCACGTTGGGTGGCTGAGATTTTCCAAAGGTCTGCCTGTGACTCTCTATAACCGAGTGAGAGCCATGGAGTATTGATTTCAGGGTTATAAATACATGTAAGAAATATGGAATCTTTGGATAAAGAGGACCCACTAAATATGTTGGATTGTATCCATTGGAATGACCCGTGTGACCTTGGATTAGTCACCTTACCTCTCTGGGCTTCCTTTTCTTTACTTGTTCTACTGGGCGAGCTTTTCCCCAGCACTGGAATCCCCAGAACAGAGTGGGAGTTGACTTTTCTCTTGGCCTGGCTTCCTGTGGTTGGAGAGATCTCGATTCCTTTCCTTTCCATGCAGGTTTGTGGATTTCCATGCAGCTGCCTCCACCTGCTCGCCCTCCCGGGCCGCCCTGCTCACCGGCCGGCTGGGCCTGCGCAACGGAGTCACACACAACTTTGCCGTCACCTCTGTGGGGGGCCTGCCGCTCAACGAGACCACCTTGGCCGAGGTGCTGCAGCAGGCCGGCTACGTCACCGGGATGATAGGTAACATGGGTGCCCCATAGCCCCATCCCCATCTCCCACTGCATTTACAGTCAAACCCAGGTTCTTGAATGTCTCCTATCTCGAACAGTTCGCTTCTCAGCCCAACGACCCTGTCATGCTGATACCTGTATGATCAGTCACGTGTCTCTCAGGTGACAAAGGAGAGAATGCAAGAGTATGAGTCAGCTTACCGCTAAACCTCATGTTGTTAACATCTCAGGAAATTACGCTGTGAATATCTGTGTGTGTTTCTGCTTTCGTTGCTGCTTATTACTACTACATTTTCATTTTTTACTATACATTTCATTTCCGATTTATTGACTTTTCATTTATCTTCATGTACATTTCGTGTCCTTTTTGTTTTCGAAGTGCTTATTTATAAATTAAACAGTACATTAGACATGTACTGTCTATGAGGAAGATTGAAACAGAGGATCACTTGGGGGTGTGGAACGGGTTAATTCAGTGACATTATTTCTAATGGGGAAAATATGGTTCGGTTTTTGAGCAGCCTTCCCAAACGAATTAGGTCTGAGAATCGAGGTTCCACTGGACTGGACTGGCTGCATCGCCTTTGTGTAGCCCTAACACGCTGCTGCCTCGTCTGCTCCTGTCTGCTTTCTTGTTGATTTCTTCCTGTATAAGCTAGGAATGCTTTCGGCTGTAAGTAACCGTGAAGGCCTAACAGTGGGCGAAAGGGTATCTGAGCTATTTCCCTCTCATTCTAATAAGCGTAGAGGTAAGGGATTGCGTCTATTGGCTCAGCCACTCAGAGAAATCATTTCTGCTCTGCTGTCCTTCCTCTGTTGGCTTTTGTCCTGCTTGTTGCCTCTTGGTTGCCGTAGAGCGGCCTCAGACCATTCGCCATCATTTGGCTTCAAGGAAGGAAAAAGGGGGGAGGCAGTGCTAGCCCACTTGTTCCCTTTTATCAGGAACACAATCTCTTCTCAGCCCCAGAAGTGCGCTTGCACCTTATTGGCCAGAGCTGGGTCACATGGCCACTCTTCATTGCAAGGAAGACTGGAAAATGGGGGTGGGGTTGGAAGGGTGTCAGGATTATAATGGTTGATTTGGCCTCAGGCACAGATTCCCAACCCCAGGTTCCCAAAACCACAGTTCTGAGAGCGGGATGAGTGGGGACCTGGGTGCAGGACAGGCAAACAGCAGCATCTGCCACACTGCCTACAGCTTGCTTTCCTTTCTAACTAAGCACCTCTTACTTAGTCTTTAGTTTGTGCCCGGCACTGGGCTAAGTGTTTATTTGCTCCACGTATGGTTGTGCCCTGGGTCTGGTTTGTCCCACACTCTAGGGAGGAAGCTGAGTTCCAGGCAGGAGTGGAGACTTGTTCAGCGCTGCCTGGCCCGGAGCGGGTAGATGAGACAGGTGTGTCTGGCCCAACTTGTTCTCGTGCTTTGCTTCATTGCTGGTTTCTCCTCTGAGGCAACCCAGCTGTCCCGGCATCCTCCTCGGGCTGCCTGTGCTTGTTACTCCGACTCTCCAAGAGCTGGGTCCTGTGGGAATCCTGCCTCCTTCCCCCGGGCGTGAAGTAGGAGGGACAGTGTGCTGACAAACAGGCTGCAGCGAGGGTCCACTGTTCAGATCTTTGAACCACACTCATTTCTGGGCCCCTTTGCCTGTGAGCGATTCCCCCGGGCTCTTTACTCAGAGCAGAATAAGCAGGTCAGAGAGGTCCAGCATTATCGAGTACTTGGCTTGCATCACCAGTCCCCTACCCACCCACCCCGGACCTTAGGCATCGACAGAGCCAGGAGTTTGCTCGTTGGCAGCTGGGTAGGTGTGGGTGTGCTTGAACTGCAGTGGGAAGGCTGTTTCTCGTTCATGCTCTGTAGGCTGTGGGCCTTGGCCAGAAAAGATGATGCAACCAGGCGAGACCCAGGCATCTCTGAGACCGTGTGGGGCATGCACCTGCACCCTTGGCAGGGCCCCAGCCCAGGAGAGCAGAGGGGAGGGTGTAGCTGGCTGGGGGGGGGGGGGGGCGGGGAGGCAGGGGGGGGCGGGGGTTTGCTGTGGGCATTGGAACCTCATGGAGGAGCGAAGCTGAGCCTGCTGGCTTCGCTGGGCTCCCAGGAATGGCTTGTCTTCCCCTTGCACTGTGTTCTCCTGTGGAGGTGCTGAGTCACCCTTGCTCACTTTCTATCTCCCTGTGGACTCCCTCTGGGCCCCACAGAGCAGGGTTTGTCTTTGGCACTGTGTTTGCAGCCTCACCACTTTGCAGCCAAATCTGGCCTTCCAGCCAGAACCCAGTGAAGGGCAACCTGATGGAGAACCGAGAGTGCGAACAGCTCCCCGGAGGGGCCGGGGCCCCCATGAGAGGCCTCTGAAAGTCTCTTTCTCGTTTCCCTGCAGGCAAATGGCACCTTGGGCATCACAGCTCTTATCACCCCAACTTCCGTGGTAAGAGCTCTTTGGGGGCTTTGTTACCTGGGAAACGGGAAGTAAGGACTGCTGTGTAAAAGGAATGGAATAACCTTGAAGCCATCCTGCTCCTGAGTTAGGATATCTTTGTTCACAGTATCCCTCGGGTGCATTTGGGGTGCCTGGGCTCCCCTCGATCTCACATCCTCCTTCCTGTCCCCTCTCCTTGGTTCCTGTCTGCCCCCTGGCTCCCCATCACGAGCCCCACTCTTCTCCCTGACCAGGTTCCTTGCATCTCAGGGGACATGGCTGATGTGAGGTCCAGACCCATCTAGTGTGGAAAGAAGTAAACATTGTCTGATAGGGTCACCATTGTCTGGCAGGGACCCCGGCCCAGTGGGACTTGGGGGAGGAGTAAAGAAATCCCATGGGAAACTGCACACTAAAGCTTGGGTTGGAGAAGAGACAGGATGAGGAAGGATCTCAGAAAAAAGCCCACATGGATATTCATGCCTCAATTTAACTCACATCCTCTCTCCCTCCCACCCCCTGCCCCACACCCCACCTCAGTACCCTAGGCCCAGGCCCAGGCCTTCTGAGGTCTAGCTGAAATGCCAGCCCTTCCTAGAAGCACTTTGAGATTTCTGCCCCCACCCCACCCACGCCCAGCATCTGGGGGTAATGTCTTCCTCTAACCCAGGGGTGGGGAACATCTGGCCCCTGGGCCATGTAAGGCCCACAAAGTCATTTGGTCTGACCCTCCAAAGGCATTAGGAGTGAGTTAATGTCTCTCTTTCACATCCATGTTTCTCTCTCGTCTCCTCCTTCCCTCCCTTCCACTCTTTAAAAATCAAGGGAAAAATGTCCTTAGGTGAGGATTAACCACAAATATATATCTGACCAAATACAGCAGGCTGATTTTTTTTAGTTGGTAATTTTGTATGGTCCCCGAATGATGTCATAAATATCCAAATAACCCTGCTTGGCAGAAAAAAGGGTCCCCACTTTTTTTGTTTTACGGATTCTCCATCTCTTACAGCTTAGCCTCTGTATATCACATTCTCTTCAGATAGGAAGTATTTTGAGGGCAGGACCTATTCTTTTGTCCCTTACAGCGTCATGCATAGTAGGTTTTCAGCAAATACTGCCCCAGTGTGTCAGGAACTGCACGGGGATGGTAGGGGTTTTATCGTTCTCTCCACTTCCTCCCACTCTGGGTTAACTAATCACAGGCTGTATCCCAAGTCTGGCCTTCCGGCCAGAACCCAGCAAAGTGTTTTCTTTGCAGACTACAAAGGGATATTCATCAAATCCCCTTTTAATTACATCCTCTGTAGCACTGCGGTCTGAGATCGGGGAAGGTGGCATTTTTGTCCTGGGTGTAAGAACGCAAGCTCTTGGAACTGAAGCTGAGTGGGGATGCTAACCAGTTGCTTCTCTTCCAGGGTTTGATTACTACTTTGGAATCCCATACAGCCACGATATGGGCTGCACAGACAGCCCAGGCCTCAACCTCCCTCCTTGCCCGGCATGCCCCCGGGGCAAGAGACCATCAAGGTAATTGGCTGTGGGATCTAGAGCCACAAGTCCTAGGGGTGTGATCCATCGGGAGGAAGTCAGAGGGGCTGACAGGGGACAGTCAAGACAGCAAAACAGTGCCTGGCCGATGTGGTCAGTGGTTAGTGCGTCGGTCCACGCACGAAAGGGTCGCATTCAGGGGTGTGTACCTGGGTTGCGGGTTCGCTCCCTGTCCCTGGTCGGGGTGCATGTGGGAGGCAGCCAGTTGATGTGTCTCTCTCACATCAGTGTTCCTCTCTCTCTGCCCCTCCTTCCCTTCCTTCCACTCTCTCTGAAAAGCGGGAAAAAATATACTTAGGTGAGAATGAACAACAAAAGAAAACAAAAAAACAGCAAAAAAAAGAGCAAGAAAACTTTTAGCAAAGGTGAGGCCAACAGAATTTCACAGAATGTCCTTATTAGAATTCGCCAGGTTCCTTGGACTGTTTAGCTCTGCTGGGCAGAGCCCGGCACGGCCATGGTCTCACAGGTGGGGTTCCCTCCTTCTCTGCCTGCTGGCTTTGCTCCTGGGCCACTCACCTGGCCCAGAGAGGAAGCACTCAGGGCTCCTTACAAGCTCCCCCTGCTCCCCACCCCTACAAATAAGCCTGCATCTGACATTGGAATGCCACGGGGCAATAATTTACAAACATAGTCAATGAACTGGGGAAATGCTCACGATATAAGTGAAGAAAGCAGGAAACAATCACCAACAGTGGGGTCATAGCTACCTCAGCGTTTATGCCTTTATAGCCTATCAGGAGACACCCACAGGAGTAGGCCCACTATGGGCCATCCACTCTTAGTTGTGGGACTAAGGGTTTGGGTTGTTTTTTTATTTCTCATTGCTTTTCCCAAAATTCAGTAATGAGCCCGCAATACATTACCGATCAGAAAAAGGTGATAAAGCCCTAGCCTAGTGGTCAGCAAACTCATTAGTCAACAGAGCCAAATATCAACAGTACAACCATTGACATTTCTTTTGAGAGCCAAATTTTTTAAATTTACACTTCTAATGCCACTTCTTCAAAATAGACGCGCCCAGGCTGTGGTATTTTGTGGAAGAGCCACACTCAAGGGGCCAAAGAGCCACAGTTTGCGGACCACGGCCCTAGCCGGTTTGGCTCAGTGGATAGAGCATCGGCCCGCAGACTGATAGCCGGTTTGGCTCAGTGGATAGAGCATCAGCCCATGGACTGAAGGGTCCTGAGTTCGATTCTGGTCAAGGGCATGTACCTCGGTTGCAGGCTCTATCTCCAGCCCTGGTCCGGGCGTGTGCGTGATGTGTGTCTCTCGAATTGATGTTTCTTTCTCTCTCTGGCTCTCCCCATCCCTTCCACTCTCTGAAAATCAGTGGAAACATATCCTGGGGTGAGGATTATCAAAAAAGAAAAAGAAAAGGTGATACACCTTAAGCAGGTAACAAAGCAACACAAACCACGCGCTCAGCTTGCTCAGACTGTGCATGGAGGTTATGAGGTCGCAGGTGTTTGGGGAAAGCAGTCTCGCTGGCTCATTAACAGCGCAGTAGTTTGTATAACGATGGCCGTTGATTGAGAAACTGACAGGCGCTCTGTATACTTCCCTGTAGTCCACTGTGCGAGGCCCGGTTTGTCTGTGCTGCACAGGGGAGGAAGCGTACCTGTGCCCAGGTCACCTGGGGCTGTAGGAGGTGGGGATAGAGACTCTGGCTGGTGACTCTTGAGTCCAGAGCCCACCCGCAGGCCTGCGTTTCACAAGATGCCGGGTGATCCGTGTGCACACTGCAGCGTGAGAAGTGAGGCCATAGAGCATCTCACCGCCCTTCTTATCTGGGGATCACAGGTGGCCATCTGTCACATGTCAGCAGTTCCTTTTAAATCCATGTTAAATCAAATAGGGGTGGGGGAGGTAGGAGAGGGTAAAGGGCAGATAAATGGTGATGGAAGGAGACTTGAGGTGGGGTGATGAACACACAATACCATATGCACAGATGCTGTATTCGATTGTACACCTGGAACCTATATCACTTAATGAACCAATATATACTCAATAAAAATAAAATAATAAAAAAATAACAAATCAAGTAGAAAAAAGGACTGGCTTGGGGGGGCGGGGAGGAAGAGTATAAATGATGGAGTTGCAATCATAAAAAGCTGAAAAACTCAAGACAAATGTTGAGATTAGCATGGTGATGCCCAGTAGGGTGATAACTGCACACGCTCATGGCCAGAGTCTTTCCTCAGCCGCACGGAGGAAGCGTTTACAGGTCAGACTCATTTTGGTCTGTAAGACCAAGGGCTGAGTTTGTTTTTTCCTGGAGGGGCTATTGGTTTGACCTCCATTTTTTTTTCCCCCCAATGGCTAAAGTTTCTCCAAATTCTCTAAACATGGTTTGAAATTTTACAGTTGTCCCCGGCCACCTGTTGTTCTGCTGTCAGATGTTGTGCCTCATGAAGTTGTTGCACCCCACGGACAAGTCCTCATTTAGGGGGGACAGTGGGAAAAGCCAGGGATGGGCTCCTGATTGGCTGTGGGGCTCTGCTTGAGTAACTCAGTCTGTGTAGACCTCAGTTTCTCTCCCAGGAACATGGGAGTGATAGCGTTTCTAGCTCACAAGTCTTTCTCTTCAGAGGGAATGCAAGAAGGTATGGTGGTGGTTTTACACTTGGAGGAGATGGCTGGCTGGAAAAACCTCCGGACGCCAGGCCATTAAGGGGTCCGTAGTTAGGTGCGGCGCTGCGTTAAAGCATCTTGCTCCGCCTTAGGACCACATAGGCCCATGGAACTGAATGTTCTCCATCTGCGGTTTGCACCCAGGAGCCCTGACAGGGACTGTTACACGGACGTGGCCCTTCCTCTGTATGAGAACCTGCGCATTGTGGAGCAGCCCGTGAACCTGAGCAGCCTTGCGCACAGGTACGCCGAGAAAGCCACCCAGTTCATCCAGCATGCCAGGTGAGTAGTCCTCGGGCCCCGCGTGCCCCCGCCACTCCCTGCTCCCGTCCACCATGCCCCCTGGCCTCCCTCAGCTCTAGAAAGCCATGGCGGGCTCCCCCGTCCGGCCAAGGGGAATGCACACCCGTCTCCCGGACTGCATGGGACAGCAGTCCTCCTTGGACTCTCCAGGCCTGGGGTGGACGTTCCTTGGGTTGTTCCCTGAGCTCCTGGGCTCCCCTGTTCCTGTAGAGGGCAGGCTCCACTGCCAGCATCACAGCTTTCACAGGCAGGGCTGGCAGCCGGCTGGGTCTAGGAACGGTTTACTGCTTGCTTTGAAGAAGGTGTGATGCTGGTTATTTTTTAAAATACGTTTTTATTGATTTCAGAGAGGAAGGGAGAGGGAGCGATAGAAATATCAGTGATGAGAGAGAATCATGGATCGGCTGCCTCCTGCAAGCCCCATGCTGGGGATCGAGCCCGCAACCCGGGCATGTGCCTTGATCAGGAATCAAAACGTGACCTCCTGGTTCATAGGTTGACACTCAACCACTGAGCCACACTGGCCGGGCAAGAGTGCGATACTGTTCATTCACCAGTTCACGAATCAGTGAAAGGACAAACCAATCGGTAAACACTGTACTTACCACATGAAAAAGGTGAAGCGTTTGCTCATTCATTCGTTGATTGTTAAGTGAAAAGTCACACAAATCCCATTGGCTTTTAACAGACAGAAAGTAACCCTCAGGCATGCAGATCTCTAGGATGTGACTTTCCAATTCCTCCGTGATTTTCAGAATCAGCAGGAAAGGCCCCCAGGTCTGTGCTCCTTGCTCCTCCTGCCCACCCCGCCCCTCACCTCCCCCGCGACCTCTGTCTCCACTGGGACTTGTTTGTCAGAACTATCAGGGTCCCCGGAGTGTGGGGTGCTGCTCTCCTCGGCAAGGGGCCAGCCCTAGGACGTCTTTGAATGTTTGACTTGGATCCTTACTTGAATTTAGACCCTTCCTCTAGCCGTGATGCTGAAAGCTAATCCTCGACTTGGGTTTTTGAAAGCAGCAGGCGAAGCTCTGAATGGACAAAAAGGGAGAAAGCAGATGGCATGGGCTCCCGCGTCCCTGCTGGCCAGGCCTCTGCTCCTGCGGGGCCGGGGACAGGGGCCCTGAAGCTCATGAGGGGGCGAGGGCCTGACAGGGATGAGGGTGTGGGACATGGGTATGAGGAGTAGCAAGGGATATTGGAGTCAGAGGGGAGGCTCAAGATTCCAGGGTGTTCACCATTTGGCAGTAGGTCCTAGAGGTGCCCACACCCTGCCTTCCCAGCCTGGAGCCCAGGACCCACATCGAGATCTTGAATCCCTCTTCCACTTGCCCTGGGCCCTCCCCCTGAGGGGTTCTCCTTACTGGTCTGTCTCCCCCTGTGGGGCTGCGCCTCCTCATCTTGCCCTTACCCAGCCCTCACCTAACACCGTCCATCCTGCTTGGATGGCCTGGCAGGCTGCAGGAGCCCAGTGGGTTTCCAAACGGAACCGACAGATCCAGTCCGGGTTTTGGAAGCTTGTCTGTAACATGGAGGCCCAGAGGGGGGAGGGGAAATGGGGGAGGGGGGCTATTGCAGCAGCCCATTCCGGAGAGACCCCTGTCCACTCCACCCCATGGGGCCATCCATGAATGCCAGTGCCATCCTGCCAGCTGGGAAGCCCCACCTCCTCCTCGTGTCCTCACTACTGCCAGCTTGTATTATTTGTAGTTATTACTAAAAAGGCTACCGTGGAGGTTAAGCCAATCGCCCAGGGCCGAACAGCCATGAACTAAAAGTTCTTGAAATTTGGATGCGGATCTCCAAGGCTTGGACTTTTCATCAGTCCACACGTGTGCCGTCTGTCATCACTGCACGCCCCTTTCAGCCTCTGGACGAGGATGCTAACAGGATGTTGATGACGGCTGGGCGTGTGGAGGGTAGTGATGAGGACAGAGACAGAGAATGGGCAATGGGAACCCCCCTTTCCCCCCAGCCCATATGTAGTAGTGAGCTGCTACATGTGTAATACCTGGCACTCGGAGGAAAAAAGCCCTCATTTGTAGCATATGCCCCCGTCTCTCTTTCTAAACACTCTCTCCAGGCTGGTTTCAGCTCCCAGCGCGATGTCCCTGAGTGTGGAGTCGGGAAGGGAGGCACAGCAGCACACCATGCTATGGTATTTCCATCACACCGATGCAGGGGACATAAACCTCAGAACACAGATAACAGTGAAATGCAGTGGAATGATTAGGACATGATACGTCATGAGCCCGTATTACCTTTGTTTTTAATATAATCTCATTGCAAGCTGGTTTGACTTGCTGTTAAATGTCGGTCATGTTTAAAACTGGCTTGCAGGATTCCTGACATTCCAACCAGCTGTATCCGGCAGGCCACGGCAATGCAGCATCTCCCTGCAAATTAGAAAAAGGTGCCCCCTCGGGTGGGTGCTGACCTGGGCCCCAGGGCCTGCTGGGCCAGGGGACGGTGGGCAGGAGTTAAGCTCCTTTTCACTCTCTCAGCGGGACGTGCCCATGCAGGGAACAGCCTGCACAATGTCCGTGAGAGATGGAAACATCAATGATGATGAGAATCATTGATCGGCTGCCTCCTGCACGCCCCTTACTGGAGATCGAGCCCGCAACCCAGGCATGTGCCCTTGACCGGAATTGAACCCGGGATCTTTCAGTCCACAAGCTCATGCTCTATCCACTCAGCCAAATGCACTAGGGCAGAATTTTTTTTTTTTAAATTCATCACCCAAGGAGATTTTTTCCATTGATCTTTAGAGAGAGCGTGGAAGGAAGGGGAAAGAGAGAGAAACATCGACTGGTTACTTCCTGCACATGCCCCGACCAGTCCAGGATTGGGCCTGCAACCCAGGTACATGCCCTTGACTGGGAATTGAACCCAGACCCTTTGGTCTGACACTCTAACCACCGAGCCAAACAGGCCAGGACTGCTCTCAGGTTTTAACTGGATGACCAGATTATCTCCACATATCCTAGGAAGGTTCTAGACAGACATGCACTCCCCGAGCACGTGGGGTAGAGGTGGTCTGGGGCTTTGCTCTGAGGCCCAGGAGAGACAGGGGACAAGACCTCTGGAGAGTAATCGCTTGGCTCTCTGTTCCAGCGCCAGTGGGAGGCCGTTCCTGCTCTACGTGGGCCTGGCCCACATGCACGTGCCCCTAACCAGGACCCGGCTGGCGGCAGACCCGTACGCTGCGGGCCTCCGGGAGATGGACAGCCTGGTGGGCCAGATCAAAGACACAGCTGACCGCACGGCAAAGGGAAATACGTTCCTCTGGTTTACAGGTGAGGTAGCGAAACCCAGCCTGCCTAACTGGGCGCGAACGGCTGACTGCACGTGCGCCCTGAGAGCTGAGTCTGGTCAAGTGATCGTCTTCCACCGGGCAGGGGGCTCGCTCTGAACTTGGGGCCCTACTTACTGGCGATGGTTGGGTTGAGTGCTGAGCACCTGTCCATCTGGGGCCTCCAAGGCTGAGCCCCAGACAGGTTTGCACAGAGAGAGCAGGTACCCCCCCTGACCCCTTAAGTCTTGATCAGGGCCCTCTGGGCATTGCACTTGATTAATGAATAACTTTGACGCTGTGAACCTGTGTAGTCCTCAGACTGTTCTAGACTCCCTCTTCACCATCTGCCTGGTCCCAGGGACTCCGGTTGCTACTGGTCACCAGCTCGCCAGGTCCCATCTTCTGGCCAAGTGGAGCCGAACTGGTGGGCCATTCAGAGGCCCACATGGCCCTGTGGGTCTCAGGTCCCTATCAGAGGAGGGCAGGGGGTCAGAGCGCTGCCGCTGAGTCACATAGACACCTGGACTTGAATCCATATGCAACTGTTGAGAAAGTTAATCTCTACACACCTCTGTCTGTTCATGTGCAAAGTGAAGCTAACCATGGAGTCTAGTCCGTAGCATGTTGGAGGATATGAGATCATGTGTGTGAAGCCCTGGGTGCATCATAGGTGCACAGTAAGCAGTGGCTGGGCTGATGGCATTGGTGATGAGATTGCTAAAGCTATAAAAGGCCAGTGTCCACAAGGCAGGCGCCTCCAGATGGGACCGCCTCGGGGAGGGAGAGCCCTGCTCTTTGAAAGCCCAGCAGCTCTTCAAGGGCAGGGTCCTAGTTGATTTTACAGGTCCCGCTTCTATCCAGTCCCCTGCCGTGCCTGGGGATGTAGGGCTAGAGAGAGAGACTCAGCCAACGTGCCCACCGGTTAGTTGACCTTCCCATGTTGCTCCTTTTGGTTTTTAGGTGACAACGGCCCGTGGGCTCAGAAATGTGAGCTGGCAGGCAGCGTGGGTCCCTTCACTGGATCGTGGCAAGTTCCTAGAGGTAGGAGCTCAGCTGGGGCTGGTGGGTCCCACTGTGGGTAGGACATGGGATTCTGTCTCCGGGCCTCAGGGCATCATTGTGAACCAGGGACAAAGTTCTCACCAGTCACCTGGTCCCAGAAGAGAACCTGATGAGGCAGAGAGAGTCTCTGTTCAGCCCGGAGCATCCTGGTCTCTCCTCTCCTCCTGGGACTCCCTCAGGGACCTCCCTCTACCGATGAGCCACCCCTGGACCTGCCCACGACTGCGCTCTCCCTTTTCTTTCATCCCACTGCCCTTCCTCATTCTCTTTCCCTTCTTTCTCTCCTTTTAAAAACGTCATCCCTCCATCCATCCAACCATTCATTCATTTCATTCATCCAAGAGATAAGTAGTGCAGCTCACTGAAGGTTTCTGTATCCGTTGTCTCTAACGCTTACAATCCTGAAAGGTAGGTTCATTTCCATTTACAGATGAAGAGAGAGAGAGGCTCAGAGAGGCCCAGTAGCCTGCCCACCGTCACACGGTTAAAACTGGTGATCTCCACACTACGCCACACTGCCCTTCTCTGTTTAAACATCCCTCAGCTCTCAGCTCTGTGTCCATCTGCTCTGACAGTTTGGTAGTGTGGACCAGATCCTGAAAAAGGTGCATACCTGCTGATGCTTCCGTGTCTCCTCAAAATATTTGCCCTGAAGAGATAAATGACCAAGTGCCCCATGATGCATATACAACGATGCGTGTTGGACATAGCCCAAGTAGCTATCAATAGAGGAGTGTGAAATGCTGCATATCATTGACCTGGAAGCATTTGCATGCAGTACTTTCCTGTGAAAAAGCAGGTTGCAAAACAACATGTAAAGGCCCTGGCTGGTTTGGCTCAGTGGATAGAGCGTCAGCCCTCGGACTGAAAGGTCCCAGGTTCGATTCCAGTCAAGGGCTTGTCCCTTGGTTGCGGGCTTCATCCCTGGCCCCAGTTGGGGCACGTGCAGGAGGCAACCCAATCGATGTCTCTCACATCGATGTTTCTTTCTCTATGTATTTCCCCTTCCATTCCACTCTCTCTAAGAATCAATGGGAAAACATCCTCAGGTGAGGATTAATTAAAAAAACAACAACACACACACGCAAACAATAGGTAAGGGATAATTATATGAAAATGAGCATAGGTGTTCTTGAGAAAATTGTTAAAAGAGGCAAGAAAAGGTAACCAATGATTAGCAGTAATTCTCTCTGGATGATGGAAGTGTGATTTTTTTCCCCCGCCACAACGAACTGGTATTATTTATATCTGAAAAAGTTAAAATAAGTTTTTTAGATGGTGCTTATATCCAAGGGGTTTGGAGGTGGATGTGGCGGGTTAGCCCCTGTGCCTGGGTTTTCCTGCCGTCCAGCTCGATCCTGAGCTGTGGCCTCCAGTGTCCAGGTCAAAGGACACAAAGTCCCTCCCGTATTCGTCAGGCAGAATATTTGTCGTTTCCAGAACTGTGACCTTTGTGGCCCTCATGGCTGGGGGCGCGAGGGACATGCCAATCGTTCCTTCTTCTCTGGCAGCTTTAACCTGGTGTTCCTTGGCTCGGATCCTGGAGAACTTGACGAGGGAGCGGCTGCCGGGACTGTGCCACGTCTCGGGTCAGGAGAGTGGGGTCAGGAGTCAGGGCACCGGGTGCCACTCCCCTCTCCCGTGCAGTGAGCGGATACTTTATCGTTCAGGGTTGGGGTTTCTCCCTCTGTTGATCTCTTTGGTTCTCTCCAGTTCAAGAACACTGTAACCTACTTCTGGTTCCTGGAGAGCTGGTCCAGGAAAAGGTGCCAGGACTGGACGTGGGTGGCAACGTGTCTGACACCCGGAACAGCAGCAGGTGTGAGCGGGGCGTGGCTGTTTGCATTAGCGGGTTACAGGGCCTGCTCTCCACACCTGGGACACCCGCAGGCCAGCTGCCACCTCCCACGCTCAGTTGGAAAGCCTGGGAGAGCCTGGAATCAGAACTCTCCAGGGTGAAAATCCAGAAGGCATGGAAACCAAGGAGGAGGGGGGACAGGGTCTATCGGCTCCTGTGTGGGGAGCTCTCTGTTCCCCCAAAGTTGACCTCTGGTCTCCTGCCTGAGGACCTGCCTCATCTTGTCTCTTCCCCCTCCTGGGAGGCATTTTTGGAAGAGGGATTCCAGCGGAAGGTTGTGGCCGGGGGCCCATTCTCTGAGGGAAGCACCTTGCCTTAGGAGAAACACACTTACTAGCTGGGCAACCTACTCTGCCCTTTTCCTTCCTTTAGCTGAGCACCTGCTGTGGGCCCGGAACTCAGTGCTGGGGACACAGGTCATCAAGGCCCTGGCTTGAAGGGTTGGTAAAGTTCTGGCTCAGTGGGTCTGGGATGACGATGGAGATGCTACGTTTCCAAGATGCATCTGAGTGATGCTGATAGTCTACCCCAGGAACCCCACTTGGAGAACCACCAACATAGAATATCCACATCCAGACCATCTTGATTCTAGAGTCATCCAAGTCTTGAACTTCCAGATGTCAACCAGATGTTGAGGCGTGATCTTGGGACCAGCGGCATTAGCACCATCTGAGGACTTGTTAGCGATGCAAGTTCTAGGCCCCCCACCCAGACCTGCTGAATCAGGAACTCTGGGGACGGGGTCCAGAAATCTGTGGCAGTAGACACACATGACTACTTGAATTCAAATTTAAATTCAAACTCAGTTCCTTGGTCACTTTAGCCACACTGCAAGGGCTCAGAAGCCACATGTGGCGGGCAGCTACCCTATTGGATGGTGCAAATAGAAAACGTTTGCATGATGGCAAAGACTTCTGTTGGACAGAATGGGGGCGAACACATCAGCAGGTCATTCTGCTGCAGGGTAAAAACACCATGATAGCAGGACGCTCAAGGGCCTCTGGTCCACTGGGAGGGCGACAGGAAGGCTTTCCTGAGTGGTTGGTTTTGAAGCATGAGGAGGAGACAACCAGGGGTTTGTGCGGGAGGCCTGATGTGGTACCTGAGTGGCAGGCACAGCCCCTGAATTCGTGGTGGGGCTGGGCCGGATCCATTTTCTTCTTTTCTCAGGAGATCCTGAAGGCCAGTTTGGCCTAGGGCTAAACACTAGGTGTACCAGTTAATAATGCGGATTTTTTCCAATAGATGGAGTTACACATATGTTGATATATATGTGATTTGATAGGTATGCTATTTTGTTGTATTGACAGCAAGCTTCAAAACTTCATATGTCAAATTTTCTGAAGGTGTTAACATCATAGATATTTTTACACTTAAAAATGTCGAATTTTGTGCCCAAAAAAGAGCATTTGTGGGAAGTTTTAATTCATTACTTTATTTTGAAGAAAAGTGCTGCTGAAAGTATCGTATGCTTTGGGAAGCTTATGGTGAACATGCTCCATCTCAAGATACTTGTGAACGCTGGTTTAAACGCTTTAAAAGTGATGATTTCAATGTGAAAGACAAAGAACGTCCAGGTCAACCGAAAAAGTTTAAATACCAACAATTACAAGCATTATTGGATGAAGATGCGTGTCAGACTCAAAAACAACTTGCAGAAAGATTAAACGTTGCTCAGCAAACAATTTCCGATCGTTTACAAGCAATGGGAAAGATTTTAAAGGAAGGAAAATGGGTGCCACATCAACTGAATGAAAGACAAATGGAAAACCGAAAAGTCATCAGTAAAATGTTGCTTCAACGGCACAACAGAAAGTCTTTTTTGCATCGAATTGTGACTGGCGATGAAAAGTGAATTTATTTTGAGAATCCCAAACACACAAAATCATGGGTTGATCCAGGTCAACCATCAACATCGACTGCAAGGCCAAATCACTTTGGAAAGAAGACACTGCTCTGCCTTTGGTGGGATCAGGAAGGTGTGGTGTATCATGAGCTTCTAAAACCAGGTGAAACCATTCATACTGATCGCTACCAACAACAAATAGTCAATGTGAACCACGCTTTGATCGTGAAACGACTAGACTGTAGCAGAAGACACGGCAAAGTAATTTTGCTTCATGATGACGCACCATCACCTACTTCAAAACCAGCTAAAGACACGCTAAAAGATCTTGCCTGGGAAGTATTAACCCACCCGCCGTATTCACCAGACCTTGCTTCTTCAGATTACCACTTGTTCCGATCGATGGCACACGCACTTTCTGAGCAGCACTTCAAAATGTACGAAGAAGTGGAAAATTGGGTCTCTGAATGGACTGCCTCAAAACAAGAAAAGTTCTATTGGGACGGTATCCACAAATTACCTGAAAGATGGGGGAATGTGTAGCTAGCGATGGACATTACTTTGAATAAAGCACTTTTGATGTTTTCTTTGATTATAAAATCCGCATTATTAACCGGTCCATCTAGTATGTCATCATCTTCATTCCCCAAACCAGCTTCTGTCAGCTCTTCCACAGCCTTGCTCCTCCTCCTGCCCAGAAAGCTGCTGGGGGCTCTGGGAAGCCAGGCAGAGCCCTGTGTGGAAGGCGTGTAGCCAGGGCTCAGGTCGGGAGGTGAGCTGGGGTCCTTCTAGACCACCTGTTCCTCGTCGGTGGGATGCCTGCACATCCTGCTGTAAGGGGGCCGGTCTCAAGAGCAGATGAAAGAGAGAAGACAGTCAGTGTTTTTGCAACGGAGTAGGACAAACAGTACCCTGCTCTTTCCTCTCCACCACTGCCAGCCTGCTGCGTCAGGCACGCGCTGCCTTCCCCTGCTCTCAGGCCCCAGGCCCCCTCCTGGTCTTCCCTTTCCTTTCCTGGCCACGCCGCCTTGCTCAGCTGATGGGATGAGGCAGTGTCTCCTGGAGTCACAGCTTCACCCCATGCCAGAGCTCCCCTGGGCTTGCCTTGTGCCCTGCAGGGATGAGGAGAAACTGAACTGGGGGCAGGCAGGAGGCAACCCAAAGTGGCACCGCCGGCTCCCAAACAAAGAGGACGTGTGGTGCCTGCCCACTGCTGACCCCAAGCGCACGGCCCTGGCTCGGGCCTGGCCCAGAGCAGCTGCCCTGCCCGCTCTTCCCCACAGCAGACCCCGCTCCCGCCCCGGACAGAACCAGCGCCGTGTTTGTCCCCTAACAGACGGCTCCTCTGTCTGGAAACTCTTTCTTTGTTGTTTTATTTGAAGAGCAGAACTGTTCCTTCCTCCCCTGGGTGATGAGGAAACATTCTGTTGAGTTTGGCATCCCCAGCCGCGAAGAGACCTTGGTTGTTTGTAATCTGATGCTATCAGGTTGTTGCATAACCTTTCCCACTGGGACGCAGGCTCTGCATCGGGGCCTTCTGCCCAGTGTGGGAGGGGGAGGGGTGGCAAAAAGTTGGAGGTGGGCTGGGTGAGGGAGCACTGGACAAGGGGTTGGCTGCTGGCCCTGGTCGGGGACAGGGGCGTTGAACTGTGTGTGTCCCCGGGCCTTTGGCCACCAGGCTTGAAACGCCCCCATTATCACACTTCAGGCCACCAGGCCAGCCAGCGTCCTCGGTCCCCACGGAGGACTGGCTGCCCTTTGGTTCTGGAAAGCACGTCGGCTCCGGGCACCCTTGGCAAGGGCATGCGTGTGTTTCTATTTAGGAAGGAAGCCGGCTGTTCAGAGGCTGGAGGACGTGCACTCCTCAGCACAGGCGTGTTCTCTGCCCAAGCCATAGATTCAGATGCCTTTGCGGGCCAGGCAGGGGATCCGAATGGACTCGTGTCCGTGTCATTGGCGTGGGCTGGTCAGGGATTCAGGATCCTGGAGACTGGGTCCTGTCCAAAGACATACAAAATTAGTTTAAACAAAACCAAACCATCCTTGCCAAACCACGTGTCAGAGGGCTCAGTTCAGTGCGTGAGCCATCAGGTGGCAACTTCGGCTGTTCTCTGTAGATAATTTTCGGTTGTTATTTTTTTTTTTAATATTTTTTATTGATTTCAGGGAGGGAGGGAGGGGAAGAAAGGGAAGGAGGGAGAGAGGGAGGGAAGGAGGAAGGAAGGAAGGAAGGAAGGAAGGAAGGAAGGAAGGAAGGAAGGAAGGAAGGAAGGAAGGAAGGAAGGGGAAAGAAAGATCATGAGAGAAAATCATTGATCGGCTGCCTCCTGCAAGACCTACTGGGGATTGAGGCCACAACCCAGGCATGTGCCCTGACCGGGAATCAAACCATGACATCCTGGCGCATAGGTCAATGCTCAACCACTGAGCCATGCCAGCTGGGCAATTTTTTGACTTTTGGATGGCATTTTTTGGGCATTTCCATGGCAGGCACTATGCCAAAGGCTCTTGCTTCGAATTTCATATACATTCACTTGTGTAGCTTTTTGCCCAGCCCCAGGAGATAAATACCATCATGTTTGCCCTTCGTGGCTGGGGAGACTGAGTCGGACGGGGTGTTCAGAGTTCTGCCTCAGGCCACCCAATGAGCAGTGTGGCCCTGGAGCCAAACCTCAGGTCTGCAGGTGCCCACGGCGCCTCCCACTCACCTTGCTAACATCCCTCAAACGCTGGCCCCGCAGACCACCGGCACCCGCGTCACCTGACCCTGAGTCCCCCTGGACTCCGTAAGCCGGGGTCCTCCTCTGTGGAGAAGTGGCACGTGCTGTCTTTCTGACTCAGTGTGGCACTGCGCCCCTTTGGGGAGAGACTGCTGTTCCTAAGTGTGGGCCGAGGCAGCCTGGTGGCCGGCCCTGCCTCCACGCACAGGGGGAAGGCACGTCACTTCCGCAGCCAGGGAAGAACAAGGAAGCAGATCCGTGAATCATGGTTCTGTTTATCCTTTGGTTGCTGAGGCTAAATAGTTACTGCTTTAAGTAAGAGGTTCTGCCTTAATGAGAGCCATAGCTAACCGCAAGCGCATTGCAATGAGTTCTCATGACCGTGGGACATGCTTTTCTCAACAGAAAGCCACACGCAACCAGCACTTCCCCTGTGCGGGCCACGGTCGGGGGGTGAGGGCTTATCCATGCCAAGAAGTGGGTTTTGGAATCAGAACGTTTGTAGATATTTAATCTATGGACTTACCTGTTCTTATTATAACGTACAGGATCCTATTCATGATCCTGTGTCTTAAAGGTGTAGAATCGTGAGCAATATAAAACCCTGTGATTGAAAGCACAAGGCTACCTTTAATTTTCAAGTGCATTGTGTCCACTTTCTGATCGTGTCCCAGCCCTCCTACTTCTGGAATGGACGCTCTTCACCAGGAGTGCATCCCGGGACCAGTGAAATCACGGTTTCTGGGAAAGGGTCCTTGGCATGGGCATTTTTTAATGCTCCCCTAGTGAGTCTAATATGCATTCAGGGATGAGTGGGCACACCGTCCTAGAAGATTTAATGGTTGAGAGGATTGACTGTGTAGTTAGACCTGGTCTCAAATCCTGGCTCTCACATTTGCTAGCTGTGTGACCTTGGGCAAATTACTTAACCTCTCTGAGCTTCAGTTTCTTCATCTGAAAAACGGGTATAAGAAGCACGTGGCTCTCAAGGTTATCAAAAAGATTAAATGAGGTCCTGCAGGGAAGCTCTCTGCGTTGCTCTCAGGGGTGCTTACCTTGGTGCATAGGCAGGGCTCCATAAACAGGAGATGGTCGTGTTACTGTAGTTTAACTGGAAATGAGTTTCCATTAGTAGGAGCACGCATCACTGGAGAGTCCTGGGGGACCAGAGGCAGCTCTCCTGGGATTCGCCTCTGCTGGTGCAGATACATCACAACAAGCCATGTTATTCTGATCATCAGACGCCACAGCCCTGGGGACCCATGGCAAACGCTAGTTGGATTTTGTAAGTCTGTCCACCCCAGCAGTACCACAGATGCTGGGATTCCAAGTAAGACGGTGTCCACGCCGTGTGGGATGTACACTTATAATTGCGCCCACCCTGGCTGCTTTTCAGATAGATGGCTTTCGAGCATGAGGTCTCTGGGCGTGGCTGGGATTTTGAACCGTGTCTCTCTGGGATTTTGAACCGTGCCAGAACCCAGGGTGCAGCCAGACGTAGTGGGGGTGGGCCCTCCAGTGGATGCGCCAAGCGGCTTCGCTCAGCCAGCCCTCTTCTCGCTTCTTAGTTCTGAGCCTTTGAACTCTGCACTGGGTTGGCCTATACACATCTTAAAACTGACTGAGTTCCTTGCAGCCCCTCCAGCTTTCAACCCTCTGCTGAAATCAGGCAAACAAATATTCTCCTCTGAAAAACGACTTAGGGCCATCCCTTGCCTGAAAACAGCAACACAGAAGCTTGTGGCAAACAAGCAGACTCCCTAGTGGTGGAGGCCCATTAGCAGGTTTGTTAATTAGGGGCCAGTGCACTGTTCTAGAAACATCACGGAGGCGGAGACCAGCTCCTGGGCCGACCCTGGGGGCCCTCGCCCGCCACCCGCAGCGCTCTCGCCCGCCTTCTGGTTGGCTGTCAGCACTGTTGGCTCACTTCTGGGAACTAAAGCCTTCTGGCCTCAAAGGCTAAGCAGACCTGTCCGGATTGTGTGCCTCGCGGACATGCAAATGAACAGGTTCCATGTTCCACCCACCTGTCCCCCCTATCCTAACCCCCACCCCCGGCTTCCACATAAATTCCCCTCGTGGGTGTGGAATTCTCTGCAGAGCCCTGCACGGGCAAGCGTGGACACTCCCTGCCTGCCTGGTCTTTGGCCTTAAGCTGGGGCGTAAGTCATGCACCCGCAGACACGTGGGAGTGCGTTCCATGCTTCCTGTGGCTCGGGATTCTCTCGTCCATGTGCGTCAGTCATTGGGAGTGGGCTCTGTGTACTGGTGGAAGGTGTGCTTCTCGTGCGGAAGACTGTATTTGAGACCTTTTGGGCCAGGCCAAAGGGCTCCCCCTTCAGCCTGCACAACGCCACTTGGTTTCGAGAGCCCCACACCCCTAAACATGAACAGTCCCCAGGAGGGGAGCTGTTCTGTGTTTTGATTGTCACTTTTAACACTTTGAGGACTTAAAGGTTGGCTATGAGAAAATCTCAACAACGCCGAGCATTTCCGGTGTGGCGTGCCGGGCCAGGACCGTGGGCCTCAACGGTCCGGTGTGAGTGCAGCGGGGCACACGCCTCGGTCTTGTTGCCCCTCCTTCCCGTCGCCATTGCTCTCACATTCGCGCCAGCCGGCGGGGGAGTTGCATGACCACGGTACATGGGAGCCACACATGTCTGCTTTGGCAGGGCTTTCCACACGCTAATGTTGTGGAATCCCTGGCTCAGCCAGGATGCGGGTGGGGTGTGTGTGGGAGTGGGGAGGTCATGGTTAGCTCAAGGCAACATATATTCAGGATGTTTCCATCAAACATGACCTCATCTCTTCCAGCCCGCCGGTCATCATTAAACTGGTGGTCACTTTGGCCTTGGCGGATACAAAAAGAATTCCTTTCATTACCAAAGTGGAAATTCATAGATTGCACAGAGATTGCTCTTGCCTCCTCCTGAGGGGCCAGAGGTCGGAGCTGTTACTAATGCGTCTCCACGACATCGGAACAACTCATGAATTCAAAGAAAAACAAAGCAAAGGAAAGACAACAGTAAAAGCCGGGCCAGACCCGTCGTTGGGCGTTGGGCAGATCACATAGCTGGGGAATGTTCTGCTTTGCCTCTCTTCAAACAACCGTATTTTAAAAAATACATTTTTTAAATTGATTTCAGAGAGGAAGGGAGAGGGAGAGAGAAATAGAAACATCAATGATGAGAATCATTGATGGGCTGCCTCCTGCACACACACACACACACACACACACCCACTGGGGATTGAGCCCACAACCCGGGCATGTGCCCTGACCAGTGATTGAACCTTGACCTCCTGGTTCATAGGCCGATGTTCAATCACTAAGCTGCTGTGGCCGGACCAATTGTATTTTTTCATCCTAAACAATCGCATTCTATAATCAGTAGAAAGACAGATGCACTCACTTTAACGGATATTTGTTAAGTACCCGTGTCTTGGGCCCAGGAGACATGAAGTCTCATGGTGTGGATTCACGCCATCAGCCAGTAAACCAGACGATGTGAAGCGTGAAAAGTGTCGTGAAGGAAATAAACTGACCTGACTTAATAGGGAGGGACTGAGGCAACTCCTTACATATGTTGAGTCCAGTAAAATAGAAGCACGTATTGAAAAATATTAACCACCTGAATAAAAATAGCTGGTTATGCCCTAGCCAGTTTGGCTCAGTGGAAAGAGCGTCGGCCTGTGGACTGAAGGGTCCCGGGTTTGATTCTGGTCAAGGGCATGTACCTCGGTTGCAGGCTCCTCCCCAGCCCGGGCCCTGATCAGAGCTCATGCAGGAGGCAACCAGTTGATGTGTTTCTCTCACATCTATGTTTCTCTCTTTCCCTCTCTCTTCCACTCTCTCTAAAAAATCAATGGGAAAATGTCCTTGGGTGAGGATTAAAAAATATATATTATAAAAAAAAATAGCTGGTTACTGTTGTGGTTCTCAGAGGCTCCTGGAAGCCCCCTTAGGAAGGGACCATTGTCCCAGAGGGCAGCTGTGAGGGGGGAGCCCGGAGCCCCTGTCAAAGCACCAACTGCCCCCTCCTTTCCAGGGGGGAGCCCAGCCAAGCAGACCACCTGGGAAGGAGGCCACCGGGTCCCGGCGGTGGCATACTGGCCTGGCAGAGTCCCCGGCAATGTCACCAGCGCCGCCTTGTTAAGGTAGGAGACCCATGTGACCTTGACACGCTGGGGTTTACCGCCAGGAAATCACAGGCGCTCGAGTGGTGAGGGACCTCGGGAGGAGAGACCTCCTCCCCGCCGGCCTCTGCCAGGAGTTCCCAGGCAGCTCCAAAGCCCTGATGGGAGCAGCCTGGGCCTGCCGTCCCCCGTTCCACGTGCTGGTTCTGGCAGCAGCGCGGTGGGGTCTTCTCACGCCGTCTGGGTTAACATTTGGGACAGTGGTCGGCAAACTCATCAGTCACAGAGCCAAATATCAGCAGTACAACGATTGACATTTCTTTTGAGAGCCAAATTTTTAAAACAACTTCTTCTAATGCCACTTCTTCAAAATAGACTCACCCAGGCTGTGGTATTTTGCGGAAGAGCCACACTCAAGGGGCCAAAGAGCCGCAGTTTGCCGACCCCTGGTCTGGGTGAAGAGGGCGCTGAGCGGGTTCGTGGCCTGGGGCGCTGAGTCCGGGTGGTGTGTCTGCTGAACAGAACAGCCTCTCCCTTCTGCCCTGGCCTCACCTGGCGAGAGGAATCCTCGTCGGAGCTGTAGTGATGGGGCGGGCAGGTGTCCGAGGGGTGCTGTGGGAAGCCAGTCCACGTGCCCTGGAGGGGCAGGGGGAGGGGGCGGGGCCCCCAGGCTGGAGCGGAGGGAATGAACCCTTGGCGAGGGCACTCTTCCTACTTCTGGCAACAAAGCTTCTGCCAGGAGCAGGTCCCTGGGTGCTTCCTCTGTTAGAAGGGCAGCAGTACTGTGACATCTCGCCAGCGCTCTTAGCTCCTTATTGGGGCAGATCCGGGAGGCCATCCCCTGGGCGCAGGACTTGGCTGGGTGGCCATCGGAACGCAGCGCCATGCAGCGTATCCATCGCAGGGACGGCTCACTCACTCAGACAGGGCTCTGCCTGTGTTCCCTGACAGCGGGACACAGCTGGTGCCCGCTCACGTGCCCAGAGGATTGGGTCTGCTTAAAGACTAATTTATTTCCACAGGTTCTTCATCATTAGCCGAGTGGGTACCGGCCAAGGGAACACAGTGTTAGTAGAGGAAAGCAGGCTGCACAGGCCCTGGAGGACGGCTAAACAGCTCCGATGCCTGCAGTAGGGAGCGGGAGCCCCGCCCCTGGCAGCTCTGGCGGCTCTGGGCCCCAGGACTCTGGGTCAGCCTGTACAGTCAGGAGGCCTGGAGTCCCGTGCTGTCAGCTGGCCCGGCAGAGGGCCAGGCGGGCTGCTTTTTATGGGGCCCACGTGGTGCGTGCAGCTAAGCCGAGTGCTCACGTGCCCAGTGCTCACGTGCCCAGTGCTCACAGGCCCAGTGCTCACAGGCCCAGTGCTCACAGGCCGAGTGCTCACAGGCTCAGTGCTCAGAGGCCCAGTGCTCACAGGCCCAGTGCTCACAGGCCGAGTGCTCACGTGCCCAGTGCTCAGAGGCCCAGTGCTCACAGGCCGAGTGCTCACAGGCCCAGTGCTCACAGGCCCAGTGCTCACAGGCCGAGTGCTCACGTGCCCAGTGCTCACGTGCCCAGTGCTCACATGCCCAATGCTCACAGGCCCAGTGCTCACAGGCCGAGTACTCACAGGCTGGGCTGCACACGTACAAACAACCCAGCCATCTCGAGTTACATCACCGAAGCCAAGCACGGCTTCTCCCTTGAGAGCGGTGTTACACCTGGATCCACCTCGGCACTGATGGTGACAGAATCGCATCAGCTTGTTGACCATCTCGGGCCACAGAGGTGACAGCGGCTTAGGGGACAGCTAGGGGGCCGCCGGAGCGAGACTCGGGACAGGTGACGCTTGCTGAGGGCGCCGAGAGCTTTTACCGGAACAGCACCCTGGACTCGAGCAGCCCCTCGTAGGATAGTGTTTGGTGTCAGATCCGTCTCGATTGTAGCAGGACAGTATGTCTCCATGGACTCCACCCTCGTGTTTTCCCACGGGAATCCGTGCACACTTGCGAGGAGCACCCTTGGCTACAGTGTGCCGGCTGCCTGTTCCCTTGGTTCGCTCGGGAGAATGGCACTAACACGTCCTGTTCTTGGGCGCCCCGCCCTTCCACCCCGGGTGCTTATCCCCCTTACATCACTGCTCGGAGGATGCAGATCTGGATAAGGCCAGCGTCGCTTCCCCTGCATCCTGGCAGCCGGCCCTGAGGAAGTGTGAGAAGCAGTGGGGAGACGAGGTGAGGAGAAGGCCGAGTGCTCACAGTGGCGCCACCCCCACCTCGCCACACTGGGCTCTGTGATGAGCCTGCACCTTCACTGTTGGGCTCTGAGGATGCTCCGGGGACAGCTCTGGCCCCTCCACCCTCCGCAGGAGGCTAAGGCGAGGGTGGGGTGGGCTCCAAGTTTTTCCCAGGGGGAACGAGAGGGAATGACAACACAGGAAGAAGCTTGCCACGGAACGCCGAAACACTGCTCCCCACGTCCTAGGGTCACTTCCCACCCTTCCACGGTCTGAAGGGAGTTCTGCTCTGTCCCCACCCCTCCGTGTCCAGTCCCACACACCCCCAGTCCTTCCCGAGCAACCCGTCACCCTTCTCACTTCCCGTCTTCAGATCACATCCTCCGTTTTCCCAGATAAAATGTCCCAGCTTCCAGGAAACCCCATCCCTCCCCACCTGCTGCCTTTGCCCTGGGATGCACTCCCCTCAGGACAGCCCAGCCCAGCCCGGCACCCCGGTTCCCAGCAGCACGGATCCTGGGGTCCAGGTGGTGCTGCTTGCAGCCCTTCAGCCCTGCGTTCTTCTCTCCAGCACCCTTCTCCTCACCCGGGCTCCTTGGCAGCTCCTTGGATAAGAACGCGAACACGCACACTTCCTCCGGACAGCCTCCGGCGCCTCGGGCTGGCTGAAGCCGGAGTATGAAGGAGAATGTTTTCAGACGGGCAGTAGCACCTGCAAAGGGTCCCTGCCCGCCTGGACGGAGGGCAGCCTTTTGTCAAGGTGCAGAGCAACCTGGCCTCTCCCGCGAGCAGGCTCCTGGCTGCCCTCTGGTCCCCAGGGGCCATGGAGGTGGGGTTTTGTCCCCCTAACGCCGGGGCCGGGTCTCCCGCTCCGTCAGGCCCAGGAGGCGCAGTGCAGGGGCCAGGAGACTTGGGGAACGCTTGACATTTTTATTTTAAAACCGGAAGAAAGAAAAACGAAGACCTTTTCGGCAGAAGAAAATGGTGTACTGTGCACGCTGTGTTCACCCGAACGCCCACACGTGTGAAAGGTGCCTGGGATATTCTGCGTGGAGGAAAGGGCCTGGAGGGAACGGTACCCGGTCCCACGGGAGCGAAGTGCGGCCCTGCCAGCGCCTCCCCGAGTAGCACAATGAACTGCAGAAGCCTGGAGATGCCCGGGTTGTCGTCTCTTTCTTCAAGGGTTTCAGTCTCCCAGCACCGACTTCCTGGGTGAGGTTTGAAGTTCGGAGCAGCCGGGGCCCCTTTGGTTCCTCCACATCCAGGCCTGGCAGGGAGGCCCCAGCACCATCTGTGCCCTGGACGACCTCCCTCTTCCAGGGGGACCTGGGCTTGGCGCCCTCCGCCACGTGAGCAAGGACTATGGGCCAGTGTTCTCTCTGCTCTGGGTGGACTCGCCGAGGCCCCGGGAATCCCGAAGACGCTGGGGTTCTGAGACCATCGACTTAGCGCTGTGTAACGAGGACACTGAGCCTCAGATAGAGGGAACATGAGATGGGAAAAGGAAGTGTCCGTGCATCCCACAATCCAGCACCTCCTGCTTCCCTTGCTCACAGATTTGGCCCATCTGTGCCGCCCTCGGGAGCACACATTCGACACAGCCCGGGCGAACAGCCCCATCTGCACCCTTCCCATAAGGCACCGGTACTGCGTGGTGGCGCGGCTGTGGCCTGAGGATGGGGTCCTGGGCTGTGCTGTACTCTGCAGAGGCTTTCTCGGCACTGCGTGGCGTGGCACGGCTGTGGGAAGCCAGCTCCCGGAGCACATCTCTCAGGAGAGAAGCCACCAGCTCCATGGACTGTAAAAGCAGAAGGCAGAGCAGAAACACTCTGTACCCAGTCCAAGGAGAGATTCTGCCCTGGATGGTAGTCAGAGTTCTGGGGAGGAGACAGAGGCAGAGGCGGAGGCGGAGGCAGGGGTGGGCAGAGGCAGGAGGGGCCTCTTGGGAGGTCCCACCTGCAGCCCCTTTGGAGGGCAGACGCCGCCCTCCAGGCGCCCAGTGGGGAAGTGGCAGGAGTGAGCCTCAGGTTGAGCAGGGCCCAGTCCCTGGCCAGCCAGAGCCTCTTTCTGGGGGAGTCCGGCCTCCCGTTGGCCCTACCTGCCTTATGCCAATAGGTCCCACAGACGCTCGGTGGGCTGGGCCTGCGGGTCAACAGCTCTGTGGAAAGGGCAGCCCACGTGCTCCTGCTGGAGAGCTGCTCCCAGCGCGGTGAGCATAGGCTGGACGCAGGGCGAGGGGGTGCCCTGTAGTGGAGTAAAATTGTACCACATGAGTTTTAAAAGATCACATTAACCAAGTCCACTCAAACGGTAACCACAGCTGCCTTGGTTGTCGACGCTGCCTCAGTTCATGACTGCTGTCTCGGTTGTCGACACTGCCTCAGTTGACGACCGCTGTCCCGGTTGTCAATGCTACCTTGGTTGACGACCACTGCCTTGGTTGACAACCACTGTCTTGGTTGTCAACGCTACCTTGGTTGACGACTGTTGCCTTGGTTACGACCGCTGCCTCGGTTGACGACCGCTGCCTTGGTTACAACCGCTGTCTCGGTTGTCAATGCTGCCTTGGTTGCCAACGCTGTCTCGGTTGATGACCGCTGCCTCGGTTGACGACCGCTGCCTTGGTTACAACCGCTGTCTCGGTTGTCAATGCTGCCTTGGTTGCCAACGCTGTCTCAGTTGACGACCGCTGCCTCGGTTGCCAACGCTGTCTCAGTTGATGACCGCTGCCTCGGTTGCCAACGAGTGCTTGGGCGGTGCACTGCTTGTGCATCATATCATCCTTCGCACATGTGCACGTGCTGTTTCTGTCAGTACCGTTTGCTCTTTTAATGGGAAAATTGCTAAACTGAAGGAGAAGGAATGTTTCTCACATCGCAGGGTTCCAAACAAAGACTAGTTATCCAGGACACAGAGGCCCAGGGAAGGAAAAGGACGGCACATTCTCTTGCAGACGCCTGCCACGCACTGCTCCCTCTCAGCGCGTGGCTGTGGCCCAGCTGGTGACAGGCAGAACCACGGAGAGAGGCCCACAGGGGTGTCCCTGTGAACGTGACAGCACAGACATCTCAGGAGTCCTTTCCAAGGGCTGGCTTCTTCACTGCCTTTATGATGGTTATTGTCACGCTCATTTTAATATCTTTTTATTGGTTTTTAGAGAGAGGATGGAGAGGGAGAGAGAGAGAGAAACATCGATCTGCTGCCTCCTGCCCCCACCCCGAGTGGGGATTGAGCAAGAAACCTGGACATGTGCCCCGACCCAGATTGGAACTGGTGACCTTTCAGTGCAAGGGACAATGCTCAACCAACTGAGCCACGCCCGCCAGGGCATCGTGCCCATTTTACAGAACAGAAAACGGAAGCCCCAGGAGCTGCACAGGTGGCAGCACTGGGATTTGAGCCCAGGCCACCCCTGGCCACAGAGCCTGGGTGCTGAACCGCTGGGCTGGTCCACCGCCTGGAGGAGTGGAGACCTGGGTGGAACATGAGGGAAGCACAGGCCGCGGGAGGGCGGGCCACACAGGAGGCCGCCAGTGCTGGGCTTGGGCTGGTGCGGGTGGGTCTTGACCACAGCATGGCCAGCGCGAGTCTGGGACCAGCCAGGGCCAAGGCTGTCTGTCTGATCCTCCTGCAGCGTGATGGACATCTTCCCTACCGTGGTGGCCCTGGCCGGTGCCCGCCTGCCCCGAGGCCGCCACTTCGACGGTCTGGATGCCTCCGACGTGCTCTTTGGCGGGTCGCAGACTGGGCACAGGGTAAGTGAAGGAGGTGTGTACCTCGCCCGGCTCTTCGGGGTGGACCTGCCGCTTGTTCCCCTTTGTGCACACAGAGCCCGCTCAGGAGAGGCAGGCAAGCGACTGGCCACTCTAGATCCAGTTTGAGAAACCCTGATGGCAACTCCTCTGAGATGAACCTCTCTTTCCTCTCCCTTCCTCCTCTTCCCTATAATCAGCCCGGAAAGTCCATCGGATTTGAGTCTAATCGTTTGGCCGAGGTGGGTGCACGTTGCATGGCAGGGACAGACCCTGGCTCCTGGAGGCCCAGTGTGAGGCTCTGCAGCCCCCACACTAGCTCGAGGCTGTGCGACCTAGCACCCGGTGTTCGTTATCTCTCTCTCTCTCTCTCTCTTAATATATTTATTGATTTCAGAGAGGAAGGGAGAGGGAGGAAAAGATAGAAACATCAGTGATGAGAGAGAATCATTGATCGGCTACCTCCTGTATGCCCCCTATTGGGGGTGGAGCCTGCAACCTGGGCATGTGCCCTTGACCGGAATTGCACCCAGGACCCTTCAGTCCACAGGCTGGTGCTCTATCCACTGAGCCACACCAGCTAGGGCCTGGTGTCCTTCTCCTCAGATGCTCTGAGGCACCACCAGAAAATGTTGGGCCTGGTGGCCTGTCCCTGTCATTTCCCAGTTTTCCTTTTGCCCAAAGGGGAAGAGGAAGTGGGGGGAGGGAGGAGGATGGAGGGACCGGAACCCTCTTTGCAAGGCTCTGTGAGCACAAGGCTTCTCAGTTAGAGGCCGCACATCAAAGCGTCTATTTTTACTTATGTCTTTACCAAGGGCCACATGGAAGTGACTCAGATGCCGCTCAAAAGTGCTGTGGCAGCTACTGCAGCTGCCCTTCCCCATGGCCGGCCCCAGCAAGCCCCACTCTGGGCTTCTGTGAACACTCACTTGTGCCTGGGGTTTGTCAGATGATGCCTGGCACGTACTCTCCCCCGCCCCGCACCCCTCAGGAAGTACTGCTTCTCTCTGGAACACCGGAACACCGACCCTCTGGAGCAGCAGGCGCTCCCAGGCCGCGCCCTGCTCCTGAGCCTCCGACCCTCTGGAGCAGCAGGCGCTCCCAGGCCGCGCCCTGCTCCTGAGCCTCGAGAGGCAGGAAGGTAGGAGTCACAGTACGTGACCCTGGGGGCCGATTCAGGACGTCAGGGAGATGCTCCCGAGTGTGCGTCACCATGGCAACTAACAGAATCATCGGAGTCACCAGGAAGTGCTTCAAGGACTGTGGTCTCCTTGATGTGGTCCAGGTCTGTGGAGCCAGCTCCTTGGCACTCACTTCCATGCCCAGAGGGGAGAACGCTCACTCTCTCAAGTCTGCAGGCTCACGGGGCCCCTTCGCAAGGCTCAGCCCCGAGGATCAGAGACAGACCACAGCGCCGACTGGGCTTTCGTGGGAACATCCATGTGGCTACGTAGCTCAGGCGGGCGGATCTGCTCCCTGACCACACCCCAAGGCCCCCTGGAATCCCCCGCCAGGTGCTGCTTGCCGGTGCTGCTGCTGTCATCTGCATGAGCAAAAGCACATGGACACACACCTGTGGCTACCCCGCCTCTCAGGGCACCAGGTCTCGGCCGCATTGAGGACCTTCATGGAGAGCCACATAGGGCGTTGTTGGCCCTGGTCCGAATTTGGCCTTGGATTTCTCTGATCAGCTACTAAAGACACTACACTAAACCATCTCTAATTTGCTGAAGGGAGGCCAGGGGGTAAAACTATGATTATATAGGTATACATTGTGCATGTACATGTACATGCATGTACATGAATGTCATGTGTTTTAAAATAAGCACCATTTGATTGTGTCCACCGATAGGTATGTCTCGGACTTACAACGATCCTAAATATGTGTTGGTTTAGAAGAAAACAATCCCGGTTTCAGGAAGCTCAAAGGAACTCCTGGTCATCTCAGTACAATATGCAAATATAGCTCAGCAGCGGGTTCTTCCCTGTTTTGCAAATGAAGTGACCTAGAGCCACTTACTTTTTGGCACCCTCTCCAGGTCCTTTGCTAAGAGGTGTAAAGGCAGCTGAATGGGCGATTGGGTTTCCTACTAAATGGTCTTCTCACGGGCAGCTGGGGACCCTGTGACGTGATGCTCAAAACTGAAGGCAGCGGCCGTCATGCTGCACACTCTTGCACTTGCTGAGCCTCCTGCTTCTGGTCTTGCTACATCTGTCCGTGTCTTGGCAGAGAGGGCAACCCCAAGGAGGGAGGTGGAAGAGAGCCAGGCAGGGGAGGGCGCACAGCCTGGCACCAAACCCCCACTTTGTACTTCCCCGTCACTTCTCTTAGGGAGGCCCCTAGTGGTGAAGGACACCATCCAGAGTGGCTGGTGAAGGGCTGACCACTTTGGAGGAAGAGCTGTGCACCCCCATCCTGTGGGATAGGAGGGCCTCCTGGGGGCGCGACAGAGGCACCGGCCTTCCGGATCGAGGACAAGGCGTGCTCACGTGCTTAGACACAAAACAAAATAAAGCGAAGCCAGCAGGTGGGAAAGGCAGCCATGGAGCTGCAGCGTGCTTTCCGGAGGTGGTCTCATCTTCGACGTTTGGACCGGGCGCCCTCCAAGAGCAAATGTCTTCCTTCAGCTGTGATTCATGGGTCGGTTTGCCAACCTCCTTCCAGTGTTGATAGAAACAAGAACACAATCAGTCAGCTCCAAGGGGGCAGGGGGGAGGCAGAGACAAGTTCTCTGAAATCCAGCCAGGTTTCTGAGTGCGCCGCCCCCCCAATCAGCATCCTCTGGGGCTGTGGAGGTTGCCTCTGGTAACGTCACACAAACATCCCAGCCCACACGGTGGCATTTCTGCGAACGAGACAGAGCGCTCGCCCGTGATTGGAACCAGCAGACTCGACTCCCATCTCCTGGATGTGGGAGCGCATCATCGATCAGTTGACAGAAGGTTTTCCAAGCCTCCCGCTTCCTGCCTTCCCCAGGAGGAAACCACACAGCCTCCTGCGGCGAGAGGCTTGGCTTCCTGCGGGCCTGGAAGAAGCGAGGGTTTTGAGTTACGACTTCTTTTCCTGTTTGGAAGGAACCGTTGTCATCACGCTGCCTGGGGAACCGCAGAGGTTGTCACGAGAGCACGGCATGGAAGAGGCAGGTGTGGGAGGAGCCCCGCCCTCGGCATCCTCCCGGGGCCGGGAAACTTGGGGGACAGCTGTTTACTGCTCCAACAGATGGTTCTGATTTTTTTTTTTTTTTTTTTTTTTTTTTGCCCCATGGAAACTTTGAATCACAGAAGCGCCTTCCCAGTGATGTATATTGGTCATGATTCATACCAGGGCGGTCTCCCACTTCCAGACCAAACCGACCAGCCTACCAAGGACGCTGGCCACTGGTTTCCTACCAAATCCTGCCCCGGGGATCCCCGATTTAGGTGTTTCCAGGCCGTAGGGATTCTTTCAGCTGGGACCTGCAGAGGAAGGGGCCCCTCGGTCCGGGTGGAGTAGGATTGAGGCTCCGTTCAGAGGGCAGGGGGCGCCCGTTCCTGGAGGAATCACTGAGAGAGTCTCGCAAGGTGCCTCCCGGGGCTGCCCGGGCTCAGGCGGCAGTGAGAAGATGGCCTGGCTGCTGGAGAAGCTGTTGTGCAGGAACCTGAGGGTCACCTGTGCCAGAGGCTCTGGGCGTCCCTGTGAAGCGGGCAGGTTCCCAGGCCCGTGGGCACCTGGCGGGTGGAGCGGGCGGGGCCAGCCTCTAGCACGTGAGCTCTGCGTGCACACGGAGCCCCTCTCTCAGGAGGGCCTGCGCTGTGTTTAGAGTGCACTTGCTGTGGTCGTCTTGAAATCCTCAGTGTTTGGACAAGGTTCCTTTCAGGCTCCCTGTGCTGGGGACCCTGCAGCTGGGGACCCTGCATCTGGGGACCCTGCAGCTGGTGCTGGGCCCAGGAGTCTGGCCAGAGCTGTGACCCACTCCATCATTCCCAGAGGCGCCCAGGACAGGGCTGGTGTGGACTTCGGGCCGGTGTCTGTCAGCGTTTGGGGCGGGGGGGGGAGAGGGGGGACACAGAGGGGTGGAGGGGGGAGTGAGGCGTGGGAGGGACCTGCTAGCTTCCCAGGGAGCCTCTAGCCTGGTTTTCTTTCTAAATACATTTTTTATTGTTGATAGTATTATAGGTATCTCCCATGCCTCTCCCCTTTTATCCCCCTCCACCCAGCCCCCCCGCCCACACACACAGGTCTTCACTACCCTATGGGCCATGCATATAGGTATATACTGAGAAAGACAAGTATCACACGATCTCACTTATCTGTAGAATCTAATGAACAAAATGAATTAACCAACAAAATAAGACCTGAAGCAGGGAGGCATGGAGCAGACCAACCTACCTCGATGTGGGGTTGGGGGGACGAGAAGAGAGAGCCTAGTTTTCTTATGAGTGAGCCCCACCACCCTTCTGCAGGCGCTGTTTCACCCCAACAGTGGGGCAGCGGGAGAGTACGGAGCCCTGCAGACTGTCCGCCTGGAGCGTTACAAGGCCTTCTACGTCACCGGTGAGTTAGGGAGGTGCCTGCTCACCCGCAGGCCTGGAGGGTGGCCCCAGCCCCTGCCCCATTGGGACTCTCAGACCTGCAGGAATGAGTGTGGGTGGCCCTCCTTGGGAAGTGCTTCCACTCCCATCCCCCCAACCCTCCCATCCAAAGCCTGGGCCCAGCAGAAGGTCCCAGCACCCAAGGGCCCGGCACAGGCGCTCTGCACCCATCACACGCAGCGAACAAGGTCTTTCTGTTGTTACACTTCCGGCAAGCTCAGAGCTGTTCAGCACAGCGCCTAGTGCTTTTCACTTGAAGACCATTTCATTTGTTAACAGAACACCCACCAAGTACCTTTGGAGAGTGAATTGGCTTTATTACGTGATTCATGAACTGAGCAGCAGCCCATCTAACAAACAGAAGGGCGCTCTGGGCGGGGTGGGGGGGGGAGGGCAGTGTACAGAAGGGAAGGTTTTAGAGGCAGAAGGGTGTGGCAGGGGCGTTATTAGAAAAAGAAAAGGAAGGATTACTTTTAGGACCCTTGTCGTCTTTCTTGGGAGGGAAGGAATAGTGCGGTGAGGTGGGGGGGTTATCCTGCAGATTACCTCCCTAGGATTGATAAGACCTTCGGACTGAGGGGTTTAAAGTCCCACTCCTAGGAGAGGCTGCACCTGCCGTGAGTGAGGCTGGAGTTTGTGATGTGGCTCCGCACCAGGGACTCCACCTTGGCCTGTGGTTCGTTCTGTTCTATTCCACTCGTGACACGGTTACGCTTTAGGTGCCCGTTGGGGTGAACATTAAGGGGAAGCTCGGAGACACTTGACAAGAGACTTTCGGAAAACAGTTTGGAGGTCGGTTTAGCAAACCGACGGAAGTCCGGATGGCCACCTTCAACGGGTGCTTCAGAAACGCGATACCGGGTTAGGATGCTTCTCAGAGCCTCCCAGGGCTTCTTGCTGCCCATGACATTCGGACCCCTGCCTCCTGGGTCCCTCTCCCTTCCTGTCTTCTCCGAGGGCCACGGCCTCGGCCTCCATATTCAATTCAACTTTTAAGGCCTCAAACCAAATACCACCTGGATCATAAAACTCCCTCTTGCCCAGGTGGCATGCGTGGCTCAATGACTTAGTGTCAACCTACGGACCAGGAGGTCACGGTTTGATTCCCGGTCAGAGCACATGCCCGGGTTGCGGGCTCCATCCCTGGTGTGGGGTGTGCGGGAGGCAGCTGATCAAGAGAGACCTATCTCTTCCTCTCTGAAATCAATAAAACATAAAACTTTCATCTTCCTAGCAGTGTAGGATCTGGAGAAATCTGATGTTTATCACATTCTCGAACAGACTCAGAGACCTCAGGCTTTGTTAGAAATAAGCGGTCAAGATTTATTCATTTAAGGGTCTCAGAGTTTGCAAACTGGGGACACAGCTAGGCAAAAACCCAGGCGTGTTCCAAAGAAGAAGGACAAGTTAAGGGTTCTTACAGTAAAAAGTACACTCGTGAGAACGATCAGTCCTACACTCCGAGGATTCGTCCAAGACCGCTGTCCGTCAGATGTCCGGTGGAGACGTACCGCCAGGCATCGAGGCAGGGCTGGAAAGTTCAAAACATTCCAGTGCCCCGCCTCCTGGCGACAAGAACATCTCTGTCCTTCGTGCCTCCGCCTTGGTAATGTTCATGTTAGCAGCTTGGTTCACATGGCTCCATTTTACGTATTCCCTGTTTTCACTCCTTTCTCACCTGTATGCCAGTCCTGTAGGTGCGGGCTTTATTTCCCTGGCTGCTTGTTTGTTTGTTTGGTGTTTTTTTTCAGAGAGAGGAAGGGAGAGGGAGAGAGAGAGAAACATCAGGGAGGGAGAAGCATCCATAGGCTGCCTCCTTCTTGCAGGCCCCCTGCTGGGAATCGAGCCCACAACCCAGGCACGTGCTCTGACCGGGAGTCCAGCTGGTGAGCTCCTGGTGCCTGGGTCACTGCTCAGCCCGAGCCAGACCAGCAGGCTTCCCTGTCCAGTTTCAAGCTCTCTGCACCCAGAGTCCTGTAAGCCCTTCCATCTTTGTTATCTTGATGTGCGTGGACAGTGCCTTGCATCTTGAAGAAACATTAACTTTTTTTTTTTTAATGAATGAAAAACAAACCAAAAAAAAAAAAAAACAAAACAAAACCCTAGCCCCACCAAAATCTGGGACCTGCTGCAGATTCCAATTTGGTTCAGTTCATTCATGTTAGAACTTTCCAAAGAATTATATAAAACAGAACAAAAACGATTTTCCTGGAGTGTCAATGAGTGACCCCGGAGAGAGCATGGCATGAAAACAAGTTCTGTGAGTTCATCGCTTGGAGGATATTAAAAATGCCACAACCGTCTTTGATCCCTCCAAACCCTAAAACGCAAACCAGGCGGATGACAGTTAACGCTCTCAGATGGAGCGTGTCTAGATTACAGCCTTACATTACATTATCTCAGAGGCACGGCTTCCCCGGGCCCAGTTCATTTCCGAAGGGAGAGCCCTGCCAGAAGGCCCTCAGCACCACAGCGCTGGAATCACAAGTGTGACCGTGAAGTCACAGGGCTGTTTAAAGTGATCCCCGTCGGACAGGAATCCTAACACCCGGGCGACGTCTGTTCTGGAGTCACCAGCTCCCAGCAGGGTCGGGGTGGGGGCCACCGACAGCACAGCAGATGGGCTGAAACAGGGCCAGGATGAAACAGGGCCGTGCTCAGATGCCTCCCCCTGACCCCCTGGACATCTGCACCCCACTCCTTCACAGCTGGTCTTGGGTAAGCTCCCAAGAACGCAGTGGACGTCCGTTCATGGAGAAAGATGTGTGTCCTATGATGAGGGGGTGATGTTATGGTCATGAATTAGGAGTGGCCTGAAAAAGGCAACCGGTCTGCTCCGTTGTGGGGGCGTTCTCTTCACTCATCTGCAGCCTCCATTTGGGGGGGCGGCGGTGTGCCTGTGACATTCCTTCTCCGACGGCTCCCAGAAAGGTGGCAGCGATTTCTGTTGGTCCAGCTTTTTACTTATTGGGATGGAGTGATGAGTCTTTAGCTCCTGACACACTGGGCCAGAGACGGGACGTGTCCGACTTCGTCACTGGTCGTGGCGGATGCTGGACCGTAGAGATTCTGACGCCTGGTGTTCGAGGAGTGTGGACCTTGTGTTCCCTGAACCTTGTGGAGGTTGGTTTTCCACGTGGCCGGAACTGGCCCTCGCAGATTTGGTCCCTCATCTCAGGGAAATGCCTCGGTCCTGGGCCATGGTCTTTAACCCTAGCACGAACGCTCTGGGACTTCAGTGGGGAATACCAAGTGTTTCTGAGGCCTTTCTCACTGAACAGCATTCACGCTCTACGCCCGTCATCCTGGCGCGGGCCGCGTGGAAACGCCCGCTCGGCTCCTCCCGCCGTAGCTGCTGCTGGGGCCCGTGTCTCCTGTGCCCGCGGGTCAGGGCTCAGCCAGGACTTGGCGGGGCTTTATTGGCAGACTCCGAGGCTTCCCCTTGTAGCTCCCTCTTACCCAGGATTTTGCCCAGCCGTTGTCGTCCCTGGTGGCAGCCCTGAACTCTGTTCCCTGACACCTCAGGCCAAAGGGACCACAGCTTTCTCCTCGGGTGGAGCTGCTCTGGGCCACACAGCCTGGGGGTGACGAGTCTTCCCTGGGGAAATCGTTTAAACACACACCCAACCGGTGTGGCTTCCTTCTCCCAAGGATTCAGTCCCCTTAGGTGTCCGCCTTCACATTGCTTAATTTCTAGGGCCCTCAGTGTGTTTTTATTTATTTTCTTTTTCTTTTTTTTCTTTGTCCTCTTTTTTTTCCCCAGGGTGTTTTTATAGTACGTTGTCTAGAATGCATAATTGTTGTCCATAGGAAGGTTATTTGTATGCAAGTTATCCCACTATCACCTTAATGGGAAGTCTTTAATTTTTTGTTGCTGTTGAGGACATTTTTCCATTGATTTTCAGAGAGAGTGGAAGGGAGGGGGAGACAGAGAGAGAGAGAAACATCAATGTGAGAGAGACACATTGATGGGTTGCGATCCACACCCCCGACCAGTCCAGGGCTGGGGTTTGAGCCTGCAACCTACATAGGTGTCCTTGACTGGAGTCGAACTTGGGACCCTTCGGTTCTTGGGGTGATGCTCTATGCACTGAGCCCAACTGGCCGGAGCAGAAGTCTTTAATTCTCATAAGAGGAGCCCACCCCAGCCTTCACTTGATTGACGGCCAAACCTCACATGACCACTCTTTATTGTTGATTCAACCCCAAACTCCAGGCAAAGGCAGTGACTCTTTCTCAGCGGAACAACCCGAATCTGAGTCACAGGAGGAAAACCATTAAGGTTGGTTCCCAAAAGGCCACGCCACGGACTCATTCTTGTCCCTCGGAGAGGTCAGATGTCAGCCCTCTCCACATGGGACTAGCATGCAAGCTCAGGGAGCCTGGCCCTGGCTCCTGGGGGTCTGCCTTCACTGACTGGCACTTCGGTGTTACGCCCTCACCTTGGTCATAAAGGGGGTGAGAAGAGGTCATCGGCTGGGCCATCCTAACCACACAGCTGTGTTTTCCATAAGCGTGTATGCGGAGCCGTTGGAAAAAGCTCTCTCACACGTCAGTGCCAGAAGCAGCTCTGCTTCCCCTGAGCAACTGGATGTCAGTTTCTGACTCAGTCATACTTGGCCGCTGAGAGGCTCCGAGTCGAAGGAGGTCTTTAGGAACGAACTCCCGTGTTTCCGAGGGCCATCCTTGGCCTTCATTCCTGTTGTTCATTCAGTTATATCATATTCATTTCTGTCAGATACCTTACCTACTTATTTGCATGGAAAAGGCAAACAAAGCAAGTAGCCGTCTGAATCATTGACCAAGGAGGCTGTGTCGCCCCAAGCACCTGTCCCTCCTCTATGGGCCTGCCTTCACAGCCAGACTAATGCATACAGCAATCTCAGCGTCAGCCCGAGGAGGCACGATCGCCTTGTCTGCCTGCCTGATGCTTAAAATGGAATATCTTCGCCATCCAAAAAATCCATTTAAAAACCAATTTTACTCCCCGAGGGCAGAGATGAAAGACATTTGAATGCATGTTCTACTGGCTCTGAAGGCAAGTCCAGGGAGAAGTTCCAGATCATTCCGGACAGCAGGAGCATCGTGGATCGAGCACGCAGGTTCTCCAGGTCATTTCTTTTTCAGGAAGGGCAATCATTGGAAAAGTCAAGTGCTGGTGTGTTTGAGTTCATTGTGTTTGAGTCAGTCACGGGTCTCCCCCCTGACGACGCGGGCTGGAGTTGGGTTTGACGGGGCCCTGTTGTCACCCTCTCTCTAGGTGGAGCCAGAGCCTGCGACGGGAGCGTGGGGCCTGCGCGGTATCACGAGCCCCCCCTTATTTTCAACCTAGAAGAGGATGTTGCGGAAGCTGTGCCTCTGGAAGCAGGCAGTGCCGAGTACCAGAGCGCGCTGCCCCAGGTCAGCGGGGTTCTTGCCGACGTCCTGCACGACATCGCGGGGGACAGCGTCTCCAGAGCAGACTACACGCAGGACCCTGCGGCGGCTCCCTGCTGTGACCCCCACCAGCCCGCCTGCCGCTGCCGGACCGCCTCCCAGGCCGTGTTCCCACGAGCAGGAGCGTCAGGAAATGAGACGGCAAGTGCACATCCACCCTCTTTCTCGTGACGTACGCGTTAGGAGTCTCGGGATTTGGGCGGGAAGCCACCGCCTTGCATTCCCCACTGTCCCGTCTGCATGCTGGCGTGGGGGGTCAGCTGCCAGGAGCTGTAACGGGGACCCCTCCCTATAGGCTCAGAGGCAGCCCAGGGCCAAGGCCTGGCGTTTGAACTTGAGCCATGACTTGCCCTACCTTGCGAGCTGACGTTGAGGATTCAGTAAGGCAGTCATGCAAGTGCCGGGCCTACATTGCCTGACACGTGAGGCAGGCACTTAATTCATTTTAGTCTTTTTTTTTTTTTTAATGCATTCCGTTTCACTGGTCATTTTCGTAGAGATTTGTGCCAACTGGTATCTAGGCAACGCTTCTCCATCTTTCACACACATACGGATCTCACCGGGAGCTTGTGAAAGTACCGACTCTGACCCGGGAGGCCTGGGTTGGGGCCCGAGCACCTCCATCTCTAGGCCACCCCTGGGGGGTGCTGGGGTGGCGTGGGTGTTGACTAGATAAAGTCAGAGGTTCCAGGTCTCCAAGTAGAAGAGCCCACAGATAAGTCCATGGCCCGACCCACCACCCCTGACCCCTTTTAAAGGTCAAATGGCTGTGTTTTAAAGACTTGAGGACTTCTTCCTGCTTCCTGAAACCATGAAGAAATAAACTTTCAGAGCCTTAAAAATGCATTGCCATGATTTTATTGTTAATGTCCTAAATGGGACTCAAAGGTAGTACGTGATTTATTCCAATCACTGCCAAAAAAAAAATACTTGGCCTGGTTAAAATAGTCTCTATGTATGTAATATACAAGAAGTACAATTCGAAGACATTTTCCTATAGGTACATTTTTACACAGCATACATTGAAAAAGGATGCCCCTTTTAATACAAAATTCCGGCTATAGACCAATATGGTTAGTTAGCGTTGACATTATGGCTGCAATGTAGTTTCAATAGCAGGATGCGTATACCATGTCTCCCGTACCCACAGGCAGCCGGGACCGAGGGGGGCTTGGTGAGCAGTGAGCCACGTCCTGTGGCTTAAGCAGGCGGCACCTGGGATTCCTGCCTCCCACTCTGAGCCCACAATCGCACGCCATTCTTCCACCTTCCTCGTTCTCTCCAAAACCACCTGATAGGGGGTGTCCTGATTTCTGAGGCGCGCTTCTCATCATGACTGCTTCGCTTTGCCCTTCTGACTTCCGCGGCACAAGATTATCTACCGAAATCAAAACAGAATGGCCTTACTCTCCCCAGGAAGAGGTGGTTGAGCAGGCTGCATCAGCAGCAGGTCTGTGCCTGCGGGGTGGGCAGGGGAGGCTGGCACGGAGGCCACAGGCAGTCACCCGTCTCACTCGGGCGCAGGCGAGGGCGGCACCGTTTCAGAACATACTGACTGTGTGGAAAATATTTGCATGTGTAATGATACGTGTATGCGGGGTTTTTTAAAAAGGCTCATCTTGTAAACACAGGCTGCTAAATCACTGTTAAAATGTCAGTAAATGCCTGGTCCCAGCCCCTCCCTCATGCCCACTAGAGTAAGCCTAGTGTGGGAAGCACGCAGACCGTAAAGGCTGGCTGGTTACCGAAACCAAGGTCGCCCGCCCTCCTGAGAAGGGGCTGCGTCTTTCTAAGGGACCAGAGGTGATCCATTCTCTCTTCTTCCATTTTTCCAGGAGCAAAGCAAACCCAAGGAGATGAGAGTGAGCATGCCCAGAGACGTGTCAGTATGTATTTTTTAAAGAGACGACTCGTGATGACCCATGTTCACAGCATCCGGGCAGGCCCACGCTCACGTCGACAGAAGGGATTTTCCCCGAGCTGGGACCAGCATTCTCTCCCTGTCCTGGGAGTTTCTAAGGAATGTGGGTCGAGGTGTGGATTCTGGACAAACACGTCTATCATCGGTACAGAATAGAGGCAGAGAGAGGAAGGCGTCTGCGCTTCTCCAGCAGCATGTGATTGTGGGAAAGGCATGACCGAGAAGGCCACGTTGAGAGTGCATCCCCGTAGCCACTCGTGTCTCTGGTCCTTGTGCAGGGAGACGGGGAACCGCCTGCTCCTAGGTCAGGGTCTCGCAGGAACAGGACCCTCTCCTCGCCATCCCCCGACGCCTGCTGGCGTCTCACGGCCGATCTAGGGAACCTCACTCGGTGGTCTCACTCAGGGGAGCCCGACATCATTAGGCAGTGCACCTATTGTTTTATACAGGTTTTCTTTGGCAAGGGACCACTCCTGCATGCCGGCATCTGAAGTACCTGATTCTGTAAATGTAAGGGGTGGCAAGGTCTGCTCTGGTAACAGCTAAAAGTTGAATAACCTTTGTAGCAGTCACAGACTTGGACTGAAGTCACTGAAAGGGAACCTCACGTCACCTTTATGCCCAGCTGCATCTGACTTGCTCTGGTTCCCAGAAGATGCAACTTCGGGTAAATAACCACCAACTGCTGGGTGATGGGAAAAACCACCTTTACGGTTGGGTGGGTCATGAGAACCCAAAGGCAAGGCACCTGGCACATGGGAGGCAGCGAGCCAGCAGAGGTTTCTAAATTTGTAAAAGTTAGTATTTTTAAGAACCATCACTCTCCACCCTTAAACTATAAACCTTCCTGGTTGGCACTGTGTCTGGGGGCCTGCCAACTAAGAGCCAGAGTGTGAATCTCACCCTGCAACCCCCAGCTCCGTGGGATCTCACACAGCCCTCCAGCCATGCACTGGGGGCCCCACAACACGCCCCCCCTTTTTTTTAGTGACTGTGCTTACTAGGTTGCCCTATGGATCTATGCAAGCCAAAACCAGACCGGCACCGATCCTTTTGCCCACCCAATCTCCACGGACCGAAAGTGCTGATCAGGAGACATCGCACACCGGGACCTAAGGGGCCCTGAAGCAGTGCCCAAGGCCGAGGCTCTGCCTCCGGGTCACTCAGCAGACTCCCCAAGTCTCGGCCCAAGCGCTGCTCCTGTCTCTAACCGATTTCAGGTCCACTATCTGGGCTGTTCTCGAACTGAAGCTCACGAGGGGCATCTATATGTTGCCTTAAATGGAAGCTTGAAGAGTCGGAAGCGAAGGCGGCCATGGCCCCCAGGGAGAGGACCTGCTGTTTACACCGGGATGCTGGGAGAAGCCAAGCCCAGCGCCCAGCCAGCTCGTGGCCCTTGCTGCCAGGACAGGGGGAGCAGGATGCCGGGACCCCAGGGGAGCTGCTGGGGGGGAGGGGGGTGGGAGGAGGTTGGCCAAGAGCGAACAAGGACTGTAGCTGCTGCTGCTGATCCTGGGGTCTGCCCTGTCGGCTGGAGGGGGAGGGTCCGGCTCACCTGCCCACAGAGCACAGTGGCCCAGCCCTGTTGGATCACCACTTGTAGTCCAGAGACTGCAGCGTCCTGCAAAAGCGCCCCAGGAGCCTCAGGAAACTAAGAGTGCACCCCACAGCCAAGACAGTGCTAAGGAAGCCAAGTCAAGGACTCCGGCCGGGAGGTAGCGAGCGAGGCCACCAGACTCCCTGGGTTAGTGTCCGTGTGGAGCGCCCCCTGCGGGCTGGTCTGTAGAGTGGGCAGAGGGCAGCACGACCAGCACTCGGGCCGCTGGGTATTAGAGAGGAGGGTTAGCTCTACACTAGCCGATGGGGAAAGTGCCTGCGCCTCCTGCCCCAGGCAAAGGCTTCCCTCGAAGCACACAGACTGAGCCGCTCTCTTAAGGATTCCTAATGCTCACAGGGGGGAATTCATTCTCATCATCAAGACACACTGGTCCCGTGGCAAACTCGTGTTCGGGAATAACCTCTCCTCGGAGCGCCCCGCCGTCCTCAGAATAACCTGGAAACCAAGAAGGAGACGTGAGAGAAAACACGGGGTCTTCTCTTGCGCCATGACCTGGGCAGGGAGTCCAAAGCCCACCATGGATGGTCTCCGAGCCCGAGAGGCGGGCGGGCTCGTCTCACCACCTCCCACCCGGGCACCTGAAACTTCCCACTGGTTTGCCAGTCCTCAGAGGCCAAGGGTTAACTTGTTAGGGAAACGAGCCAGTGTGGTGCGGTGCGGGGCCTGCCAGGTTCAGGGAGCTGCCTGTAGAGGCTCCTCCCATGGCCTCTGTATGGTTGGGGAGAGCGCGCCCGCCCTCCGCAGGTAACGGTGACGGGGAGGGGGAGGGCCCCTGCTAGCATGTTCCCAGGCCTCACCTGGCACTGTGGAGGCGGAAGATGCGCTTGGTCTGGCGACTGTGGCTGCATAGGACTGAGGTAATGAAGGTCTGAGGTCATTTTCTTTATTCTCTTCTGTGGTTCCTGAGCCAAGTAGCCTAACGGCAGCAATTAAGAGGGAGAAGAAGAGCGATTGTCACACATCCAGGAGACCTCCGTGAAGAGAAGCACCAGGAAGCGCACGCCCGGCCACTAGTTCAGCCCCTCGGCCCTGCTGCTGGGTCAGTGCGGACGGAAGGGACCTCGGTGGCCAGGGTCAACCACGCGACTCACAATGACCCCCTTTTCACGGTTAACAGGGAGGACTGGCGCTCGGCTTTGCCCGGGTCACTCAGGCCAGGACTCGAAGACGCGCTCCTGAGGAGGGCTCCAGGGGGAGGGGTGTGGGCAGCTCAGTGTCCTGTCCACTGCAGGAACGGGCCCTCCTGTACTGGGTCATGGAAGTCACGAGAACTTTTCCATTCCATTCGGGAAATATTTTTGAGGGCCCATCATGCACGAGGAGGGAGATGGTTGTGTGTCATTCACTTTCCCAGAAGCACACAGCATGGTGAGCCTGACACTGAGCCAAACTCGGAGCAGGCGCCCCCTAGCGGTTTGCGCCGGGATTGCCGGTGAAGGAGAAAGGAAAGCGAGAGCACACATCAAGCTCGTCCTTGTTCCTGGCCCAGGGGTGACCTACACAACCGGTTGAAAACTAGCAACCCCACCTGTGAGTCTTGATCAAGACACACTCTCCTCCGTCCTGAGGGTCCAGGTTGTAGATGTAAAGGTGTCCGTCGGAGGATGCGACCAACAGCCTCGGCAGTTTCTGGATCCTAAGAGCCAAACGAAACGTGTGCCGTGGTTACAACAAAGGCGGGTCACCGGCCTCCAACAACCAGGCCTCGCTCCCCCTGACCACCGCCGACATCTGCCACCCACAAACCCTTAGCCCACGGGGCCCGGGTTCTGGGTGTCTGGCTGTTTCTTTGCATTCTGACCTAGTGATCTACCTTGAGGATTAATTCTTGTCTTTGAACATAATTGTGTGGGAGAGACAAAATGATGTGTGTCCACACAATTACTCGATGAAGAGCTGTTGGGTGGGGAAAAAAAAAAAAAAAAGGACCATGAGCTTACCTGAACGGGACGGCGTCTCTACCTTTAACAGTGACAGGAAGGAAAAGAGTGGAAAGTTGCTTGCGTCCTGGCTGGCTAGTGTTAGGAAATTTTTTTAATGTTTAACTCCTTTAAGCTTCCTGGGTAAAACATCTGTCAACCCCGTAGGTGCCTGGGCCTTTGCACATAATTATGTAAACACAGAAGCTGTTCTCGGGACAGTGTCGCCATAAATGACTTTGCAAGCTTCCAGCTGCTGCCCGCGAACACGTGTTATAACCAGGCAGCTGACGCGCGCGGCTGCAGGGCTGTGATTTCACTCACCCTTCCTCTTGGCCTTCTTCTCGTTTCTTTTCTTTCTTTATTTATTTATTTTCTGTGCGTGTGTTTGGGCAGTTTGTGCTTTGGGGACATGAACGTGTCGCGGTGTTGGGAGTGGGTGGTGCCCTACGTACGTGGAGAGGGTGCAGATGTTCTTCTGTCCGGAGACGGTCAGACGCCCGGTGGCAAAGGCCCTGTCCTGGTTCATCATGTCTGACACCTGGGCGGGCAGGTAGTTGGAAGCTGCCAGGAACATCTTCCCCATGTAGCCGCTCCAGGTCGAAGGCTCCTCGGGTCGGCTGGGGGAGCAACGCACAGGCAGAGGCACGATGAGCCCGAGCTGCAGGCACCGGCATCCATGCGATGACCCCACCCCCACACGCCGGAGCTGCCCTCACCAGCACCGCGGGAGGAGGGAACCACCTCGGCGTGATGTCCTGCCCAGCCAGCACAGCCCGGGACACACTGTCCTGGCCATGCCGAAAGGGCAAGTGCGGCGTTGTCCCTCTGAAGGACCATTACAAAGCTCTTAAGAGGTTCCCAGTGTTACACTTTCCTACATTAAAAACGTTGCATCTGGTGATTCGTCTGATTTCCAGGTTCCTGAAAGGGGGTGAGGGAAGGGAGCGAGATGGGATCGCTATCTGGACTCTGTAAACCAGCTCAAGCCTGCCCGAGAGCTCAGTGTGTGGCCTCGGGGCCAGGCGAGTGGGAAGCAAATGTCCAGGCAAGATGCTTGGGCGGTGTTTGATTACAGTCCCCAGCACCCTACCAGGAGATTCAATGTGGTGCAGATCCTTCCGAGGGACCTGGTGCGCCCCCTGCAGTCGCCAGAGCGGTGACTGCTCTGTTGCTGAGGCTCGTGAGTGTGGACGGCTCACAGGCACCTGCCTCAGCCCTGGCTCTGCACAGTGAGCAGCAGGGACCAGGGTGGCCACGCCTGCTCCGAGGTGCTTGTCTGGGGGACCAGATCCTGGCGGGAAACACACAACACAGCTCTAGGGTCTATTTCTCACTCTGTTCCCGGCTGGCTGGCGGTTTCTGGACAGACCTCTGGGCCCCCTGTTCTCATCTGAAAGCCGGCCCTCCCAGGCGTACTGCTGTCGTCCCGGGCTCCACCGCCCTCCCTGGAGCCCTGTGCTCAGGGTTGGGATTTACCAAGAGCTCTAGTGTCCAGGTCCTGCAGTCATGGTGGAGACACAGCCCAGGAAAATGATAAGAAAACACGAGCAGTTACTGCCAGGTGCCACATGAAACACCTCCCGCCTGCCTTGCAGGGATACGGTGGGACTCGGGGAGGACTGTGTGAGATGCTCTACAAACAGAAATGCATCTCTTGGTGCAATTTGTGACTCTTCTGTGTGGTCCTCTCCTAGTCTATCTGGCCAGTCCATCCTCTGTCTTCTCAATGGATTGGTCTCCTGCATATGCTCCTGGGGACATGGAGCTCCCGCCTCAGGCACTTTTATTCCCAGAGGCACCATCCCAGAGCCTCCTTAGTCACACCAGCCTCAGAGACGCCGTCTAATAAAACAGCTGGCTGTGTGCCAGGCGCTGTGCCAGGCCCTATGCCTACTTCCCCTGCTTAGCTGTCCCAGCAAGGTGACCGTGGTCATCTCTGACGTGCAAACACGGGAAGTGGGAACCAAGAGGAGGAGGGATTCTATCTCCTCTCCCTCCTTTGCTCCTGGAGTGGCTATGGCCTGTGCCATTACCGCTGACTCCACCACCTGCTTTCTGAGTGGGACTGAGCTGATCGCCAAGCCTCCGTGTTTCAATTTCCCTTAATGACACTTAAGAGAAGTGTTAGGAGACCCGAGTGCTCCTACCTCCCCCGAGGAAGGTGCGAGCCATCTACACTGCTACTGGAGCGGGTATGGGCCCTGACCTTGTGAGGCGGGCTGGGTAAGGTTACACTGCCATGCATGGTGGCTGGGCGAGAGAACGCCTCACAGCTGTGGTGCTTTTGAGTGTAAACGTCCGCAGGAGAGGACACGGCACACACTAGTCCGCAGCACAGGACACAGACATGCACGTAGCACTTAGCCCTGTGAATTCATGCTCATGCGATGGCAGGCAGAATGTCTAGCAGTGGCCCCGAGACTCCACCCTGGCCCCCAGCCCCAGCCCCTGGACCTGACCGGTGCTGAGAGCAGTGACGGTTAGAGGGCCCAGCTGGCTGCAGCGAGGGAGGTTACCCAGCTGCGCTCAATCAAATCACGTGCGCCCTTTAAGCACAGAGCTTTCTCGGCATGCTGGCAGGGAAGGAAGGCAGAGGGGGAGCCGGGGAAAGCCAAAGCCCGAGGAGGAAGCAACACGGATGAGTCTGGGAGGACTTTCAGCTCCAGATGCGAACACGGCCGGCCTCCACAGGGATGTCTGCCTCCTGAGATCCGACAGAGCCCCCAGCTGTCCCACCGACTGACCTACAGAACCATGAGGTACGCCCGCTGGCTGTTTTATGTTTGTGGTACTTCGTTATAGTGATAATAGGACATGCGTGCACACGGCCCCGACTGCAATCTAACACATGCTCTCTATTGCCAACCTCACCCACGCCTGCCAGTCACACACATGGGCACTGACAGTGCTCACCTCGCACACACTTGGGCGCATAATGGCCCCGACTGCAATCTAACACATGCTCTCTATTGCCAACCTCACCCACGCCTGCCAGTCACACACATGGGCACTGACAGTGCTCACCTCGCACGCACTTGGGCGCATAATGGCAATGACTGCATTACTAGAGTTGGAGCAACTTAAAATATTAGCCTGCTATACTTGGTCAAACATTCCATTAACTCACCCCACATGCCTGGGCAGGGCCAGAGCAAATGATTTCGGGTGCGGGGGCCTTATAAGACCCTGGGGCTGGACGTTCCCCACCCCTGAGGTCAGGGCTCTCAGTTAATCCCTACAACAAGCCTAAGGTGTGTAGACAATGAATCTGTACCCGCATTCCGAAAGATTAAGTGACTGCCCCAGCTGGAGGGTCCCTAGATGTTGCCTCCATGCATTACACCACCAAGCCTTTGCTCACGCACCCTCGCCGCTCTGAGAAGACGTGACGAGTGAGGTCAAGGTTGTGGCTTTCAGAGAGAGAGGGAACCGCATGTGCTGTCGGGAATCGCCAGCATGGTCCTCGGGGCCCGAATGAGTGTGTGATGTCTGGCGCTGAGCTTACCTGTTGGCGAGGTGCTCCAGCTTGAAGATGTGCACTGTCTCAGTGTTGCTGGAGGCGCAGAGGAACTGCGAGTCCATACTGAAGGCCAGGGAGCTGATGGTCACATACCTAGAACACAGAGCAGCGTGTGGACCAGCGAGCCAGGAAAAAATCAGCTTCGTAAGAGAACCACGTGTCCCGAGTCTGGGCGTTCTCACATCTCGTCGGTGTCGGGAATTCGTTAGAAATTGATGTTGGAAAGGTTCCTAAAGGGTCACGGTCTCAGGCGGGAAGGAACGGGCTGCTCCTTCCAGTCACCACGGAGGTTTTCCAGCTGCCCTCTGCAGCTCTGGTTGCAAACCCTACAGCCAGCGGGATCCCAGACCATCACCCTTTCTTCTGTCTGCAGAAGGGGATCAGAAATTGCTCTTGGATTGTGACCCCCTGGCTCTCTTGTTTCTCCTCTGCTGGCCACACAGCGACATCCACCAAGGACTCTCGTGGCTAAACCCGTGTTAAAACGGCACCTTCACTCTCAGGTGTACTAAGCGGTGAGCGGGCCTCTCGGTCAGCTACCTGAGAGAGCACAGTTCTGCCCCCTCTGGGGCACAGAGAAGCGGGCACAGAGCCGCCCCTCCCACCTCTCTCTAGATGGCTGCCAGCCGTCCACTGCATAACTCCGTGGGCACTTTACAGTGGGTCTTACAGTGAACACACACCTTTTCATTCCTCTCCGAAACTCGTAGAGCTTTTGCCCTTCAGGTACGGAGAACACCCGGATGACCGTGCCCTGGAAAAGAAAGCAGGTGGACGTTTCATACCATCCATGGCTTCACACAGACACGCCTCTTTAGAAGACGTGTTTTTATTGGCGTTGAACATCTGTCCCTGGAGAGGAAGCACAGTGCTGGGCAGGGCGGGGAGGCCTGTCTGTTTGCATACAGGGGCGTGTCTGTCTCCCTTTTCCCTCCCACCCCAGCCCAAAGCTCAGCACATGTTCGCTCAAACGGCTCTGGCTTCCTGGAATGGTCAGTCTCTGCCGGTCACGATAGACCTGTTCTTCGTGGCATTTGAAAATTCAACTTGCTCACACTCCCTGATTATTCCAGTCAGAAGAGCTCAGCCTTCTGCTAACTCGCAGAGCTTTCTGTTTATACTACATTAAGGAGAGGCAGCCTCCGTCTGTATCTATGTTAGGCACACCCGCTTCTCAGTAAGACGGCGAGTGTTTGTGCAAAGGACCTTGCCTCCTGCATAGCACCTCTGGGCTAGTGAGTTAATTGAGGCATCAGTATGCCACACCATGTCTGACAGGCTTCTTCTGAAGCCAATTCTGAGCGGGCCCAGAGGCTGTCAGTCCTGGTGTCACCAGGCGCACGCCATCGATCGCCACCCAGTGAGCCCCTGCAGGAGGAGAGCCCCGTAAAGAGGCTGGGCGCACTCACTTTCTCAGAAGCGCTCGCCAGCTTGGAGCCCGAGGCGTTGAAGGTGATGGCGGCCAGCGTCCCCTCGTGGGCTGCAATCGTGCAGACAGTTTTCTGTTGGTGAAAAGGCACAACGGGTATCTATGCCGGGAAAGAGGGACGAAGGATTTCCCCTCCCTCTGCTTCCTCTTTCCCTCGGAGACACCCTCCCTCGTTTGCCGGTTGCCCGTCCCTTTCCAGCAGCCCTTTCACATGGAAGCGGTACAGGTGTTCGGGTGTATCCAGACGCTGCATCAAGGGCCACTCGTTTCTATCCCTTGTCCTGTCCTCCGGAAGATGGACACCCAACTGTGCCCGGTGTGGAGTGATGGCGCAGCCGCGGGCCCTCCCCGCTTGCATCTTTAGGGGGCTTCCCCCTACAACGCGGCCAGCTCTGTGAAGCGTGGCAAGCGGAGGACAGGAAGTGTGCAAGCGCTAGGGCCATGCTGCAGCATGACACCGCCAAGCCTACAGCGGGCCACCAGCTGGCAGCTGGTTCCCCTGGTGCTGCAGCTGTCTGCTTTGGCCTGGCACGCTGCCTCCTGGCTATGTTGACTGATGGCTCAGGGGAACTATCACTACTTTCTCCACACCCAAGCGCTGTGGCCAGAACAAACTCCCCCGGTGTCGCTTCTGCCTCTGCACCTCACCCCACTGCGACAGAGCCCGCTCATCACCTGCCACAGACCGCAGAAACACGCAGGTGGGCGGGATCAGTCCGGTCACTGCCAACTTACCAGGGAGTGTCCATCATAGAGCACAATCTCGCCTGTGGTCAGGCTTCCAGGATAAGCCACATAAGAATTGGAATGGTTGATAGAGAGGGCACACAGACCTGGCAGAGAACAAACAGCAGATGAAAAAGCCATTGTCCAGAGAGAGAACTTACCTGCAAAGGGCCCCTGAAAAAGGCGCACCTACACTGCCACCTCCTGGTGAGGGGAGGAACGGCGTGGCAGACATGACCTGCCTGCTCTGGCTCCCTGCAGCCCCCTGGCGGGTACAAGGTCACTCTTGGCCCAGGCCTGACAAGGGACCACTTGGACCTTCCCAGTTCTGCTCTGGCAACCTAAATTCCCCATCTCATCTGGGTTCTTTGCAATCCAAAATGCAATTTCAAGATCAGTCTGCCCAGCAGAAGGAAACGGGGGAGGGAAGAACGGACACCAGGTTGGTTTACATGTGGGTTCCCAGAGGGGTAGTTAGCAGAAAGGAGGTGAAGATCGGACATGGCAATCCTAGAAGGACTTGAATACCAAACTGCAGAGTTCAGGTCTTATAAATGTATCTGGTACATTCTGAAGGTTTCTGAGTACACGTGTTTAAAAAAAGCAGAGTTAATCAGAACCACAACAAGATACCACTTCACACCCACCAGGATGGCTATTATTAAAAAGACAGATAATTGGAACCCTCACACTGCCGCTGGTAAGGTCACGTGGGCCAGTGCTGGGGAGACAGCCTGGCTGTTCCTCAAAGACTAAACACTGAGTTACCATCTAACCAAAAATCCCACTCCTGGACATGTCCCCAAGAGAAATGAAAACACATAGCCACATAGAATCTTGTATGTAAATGTTCACGGTAACATTCTTTGTAACAGTCAAAAGGTAGAAACAGCCCAAATGTCTATTAACTGATGAGTGGATGAGATGTGGTATATTTTTACAATGGAATATTATCTATTCTATATATATAAAAGCCTAAGCGACCTGTGGACCGAACAACCAGTCGACCAGTCACTATGACGCGCACTGACCACCAGGGGACAGACACTCAACACACAGGATCGGGCTCCCTCCTGTCTGGATCGAGCCTGCAGGGATCAGGCCAAAACTGGCTACCTGACATCTCCCAAGGGGTCCCGGATTGCGGGAGGGCACAGGCCTGACCAAGGGACCCCACCGATGCACAAATCTGTGCACCAGGCCTCTAGTTAATTAATAAAGAGAAATGAAATACTAACGTGTGTGTGTGTGTGTGTGTGTGTAGAGAGAGAGAGGCCCGATGCATGAAATTCGTGCAAGAGTAGGCCTGCCTTCCTCCGGCTGCTGGCACTGGCTTCCCTCTGGGACCCGGGCTTCCCTCTGGCCACTGGCAGGCACTCGGGACCTGGGTTTCCCTCTGGCCGCCAGCAGGCACCTGGGACCCAGGCTTCCCTCACAGCCCTGGCTTTGTCCAGAAGGACGTCCAATCTAATTAGCATATTCTGCTTTTATTATTATAGATATTACGATATGGATGAACACTGAAAATACTATGCTAAGTGAAAGAAGCCTGTCATAAAGACCACATACTGTATCATTCCACCACTATGAAATGTCCAGAAGAGAGAAATCTAGAGACAGAATGCACATTAGGGTTGCGTAGGCCTGGAGGTATGGGGGCTGATGGCTAAGAGGTATGGGGTTTTTTTTTTGGGGGGGAGGGGATAAAATGTTCTAAAGTCGATTGCCCTGGTGGTCATACAACTCTTTGAATATACTGAAAGCTACTGAATTGTGTACTGTAAATGGGTGAATCATATGGCATGCCAATTATATCGCAATAAGCTGTTAGGAAAAAAACAGGCCGTGTTTTAAGAATATCAATCTGGCAGAGACAGATGGGACATGAGTTCAAGATCCAGGTCTGCCAAAATAATGATTCAGTATTTGTATATATTGCAAAATAATCACAAGTCTAGTTAATATCTGTCAACATACAGTTACAATATTTTTCTTGCTGGCAGAACTATTAAGATCTTATCTCTTAGCAACTTTCAAATATGCAACACGGCATTATTCACTGTGGTCACCATGCTGCATATTCCCAGGACAAAACTGGAAGTTTGTACCTGTTGACCCCCTTCAACAATTTTGCCCCCCACCCCTCACTTCCCTCCTCTGGCAACCACTGATCTGTTCTTTGTATCTACGAAGTCATGTCTTTAAATTCCACATATAAGAGAGCGTATGGTTTTTGCGATATTTGTCCTTGTCCACCTGACATCTTTCACTCCGCATTAATACCCTCACGGCCCATCTGTGTTGTCACAAAGGTAAGATTTCATCCTTTTTATGGCTGTACAGATTCCGTTGCACATACACACCACATTCTCTATCAGTTCATCCAACGCTGGACACTTAGGTTGCTTCCAGATCTTGACTATTGGGAACAGTGCTGCAAGGAACATGGGGTGCAGCTGTCTCTTTGGGAGGTGATTTCACTTGCTCAGGCTGTATTCCCAGAAGTGGGACAGCTGGATCACTTGGCAGCTCTACTGACTTCCAGTTGTTTGAGGAAGCTCCCTACTCCTTTTCAGAGTGGCCGTACCACTGACATTCTCACCAACAGGGTACGGGGCTCCCTTTTCTCCACGTCCAGCCACACTTGTTACTTGTTGTCTTTTTGAGTAAAAGCCATTCTAACAGGTGCCCTTCAGAGTTTTATGTTCAGATCAAATATCTCAGAAAGGCAGGCAGGCTTCAACGTCTTCAGCTAACATGGCACCACCTGTGTTACCTGGAGGAGAATGACATGGCCCTCGATTCTAACAAGAAAGGGCGGAGGGGAATGGCTAGGGCAGGTGCACGCTGGCACAAGCCCACGTGTTTGACAGCTGGGCGCTGGGCTTGCACCTGTGCCAACCCATCCGCCTGTTGCCAAGGGGTCCTGCACGCTGACCCTCGCAGATGAAACCAAGACCCCCACAAATACTTCAAGTGAGTTCCTTCGATTGCCTGGGGTCCAACCAGCTGTGAGAATGTATCTTTATTTCCTGGGATGCCCCCAAGGAAAGCACGAAGTCTTCTGTTCCTGTCACAGGTGCTGCACAAAGCCTTTTAAGGAAGGAAACGAGCCTTTCCTTTGATATTATTTTATAACAGAAAAGTGATCGACAATTTGCAGAGCCCAGAAAATCTGAAGGAAGAGGAAATCAGCCACCATTCTAAAACCCAGAGGTTTTTCGCTGTTCTCAATATGTGAGCACATTTCCTTCCATAGGAACGAGGTTTTGATGTTTGACACTTGACACACATTTTCACAAATCACTGTCAGCTATGATTTCACCACAGTGGTGTGGCTGTAATCCTTCCACAGCTGGAAGAGAAGGGCCTGCTATCACTTCAAGAGCCAATGGCATCGTCCGCTGGATGACAGGGACGTCCTGTGATTCTAAGCCACCGGCGTCCTGGGATTCATAGTATGACACGTCAAACTTCAAGCAAGCTAACGGTGATTGATGACATGCAGTTCCCTCTGGGCTGACGCGTGGCCCAGAGCATGCCTTCCCGTTTTCAGACACAGAAAGGAATCCGTGCTCGCAAATGTGCTGTTTCTGCAAATGAGAGCCAGCTCCTGGCCTGCAGCACCATTTCCAGAGAGAGGGCTCACTGGACAATGCCCACAGCTTTGTCCTGTTAAACACACCATGGGGAGTGTAGACTGACCCCTCGGTACCCCGTACACGGTTGTGAGATCCGCAGCACAGCCGAGTCCGTGGCTCGTAGACCTGTCCAGAGATTTCTGCCCTCCACGGCTCGGCGCACAGACTGCTGTGCTGGCAGGAAATTAGCTTCGAGCCCCGTCGGGTCTAACTCTTTACAGGAAGCAGCCTGCAATCTCTGACACAACAGGAATGGTCATGACACAAACACAGACGAAGAGGGAGGAAATTTACAGCCACACAGATGATGAGCGCAGAGCAGTGGGAGGGCACAGTACGTGCCACTGATTCGTGGTTCACGTGGGCAGCGTGCATCCAGAATGTGTGCTCGAGCCATGAGACACGCAGTTCTGTCTCCCTTGTGGACATGAAGGGTTTATAAAGATCAGAGCCAGCGTTTCCATCTTTAGTGTTGTTCAGAAAATCCATTAGAGAATGAGCAAATGAAGGAGGCCACTGGCCTCAGGGTTTTACAGTCATGGTTCTGAGGGTTCAGAGGCAGCTGATGGTTCTGGAATGGGGAGTGGTTATATCATGCGATGCTGGGGTGCCCCCCAGGCTGGCGCTGAGCTAGTGAGTGAGACTAGTGGGCCGCATGTGATGTGGGGCAGGCGTGCCATGGCTCTCATTCCCTGCCCCCAGTTAATCCTCCGAGTAATTCGGGGGCGGGGGGAGAGGGTGTGGGGATGATCATTATCATCTCCATTTTATTAAAGTGGTTGTTGAGAGGATAAGTATAAATTTCAGGATTTGAAAAACTCCTGGACATTCTCTCCAAATGATGGCAAAGGTGTAATAAGACACACTGTGGCCTGGCTGGTGTGGCTCAGTGGTTGAGCGTCAACCTATGAACCAAGAGGGTTTGATTCCCACTCAGGGCACATGCCAGGATTGCAGGCTCGATCCCCAGTGTGGGGTGTGCAGGAGGTAGCCCATCAGTGATTCTCCCTCATCATTGATGTTTCTCTCTCTCTCTCCCTTTCCCTTCCTCTCTGAAATCAATAAAAATATATATTTTTTTAAAAAGAAGACACTGTGGTTGTTCAACTTGACCCTGGCCTTTCAGAAGGAAACACTAGAACACTGCACTTCACAAATTTAAACTGGGAAACTGACTCAACAGCGTCCCATCCTGAGAAGTTTGGGAAGTGCAATGTGGACATGTCTCTGTAACATAACAGAACATATTCTTTGCGGTTTGGCTTGTCTCTCTCCTAGTCACGCAGACACACCAAGTCAAAACCTGCTTTTAATTATTACACCTACTCTGTGCTGAGCAACCACAGAAAATAATTAGAGGTAAACACCTCTCGGTACCAGATGCATGGAATCTCCCACGCGTCTACCTTAAACGCCCTGACACATTTGCTGAGAACAGGCCCAGATGAAAGGAGTTTGGGGGAGGGGGAGGGAGGCGGCCGTGAGGGCCACACAGCCTCTTGCAGGGTGCACAGCCTGATGTACTTGAACCTGCCCCCATTAAAACACAGCCTCGGGGTAAACACCATGAAGACTTATAAAGCACAACAACGGCTTCAGGTTCTCAAGATAGGCGGCAAGATGGCTTGTGAAAGGGGCACCCGGACATGAGAGGAGAGGGCACCTATCTCGTTCCGGAGCTCACCTGTTGGGTTTGCAGGAATATCCAGGATGGTCTTCAGCAGCTTCATGTCTTTGATGTTGTGGATGTAAATGGACTCCTCCAGGCACACCAGCAGCCTCTGTAACCACACAGACGCGTCACTGCATCGAAAGGGGACCAAGCCAATCGAAACCAAGTCTAACAGAGGAAAAGTCTGGATGATGGATATGATGATGTTTATGTATGCACACATGCACATGCACACACATGTATACACCAAACTTTTTAGTCTGGTGTAGTCCCATTTGTTTATTTTTTTCTTTTGTTTCCTTTGTCCAAGGCAATATATCAGGAAGAAATATTGCTACGACAAATGTCTGCGATTTCACTGTCTATGTTTTCTCCTAGGAGTTTTAGGGTTTCGAATCTAACATTTGAGTCTTTAATCTATTTGGAGTTTATTCTTGTGTATGGTGTAAGAAGGTCATGCACTTAACTGTCCAATTTTCCCAGCACCATTTATTGAATAGACTATCTTTACCCCATTGTATGTTTTTGTCTCCTTTGTCAAATATTGTCCTTAAAGGCATGGATTTATTTCTGGGCTTTCTACTCTGTTCCATTGATCTATATGTCTGTTTTTGTCCCAGTACCATGATGTTTTGATTACCATGGCCTTGAAGTGTATAGTTTGATATCAGGTAGTGTGATTCCTCAAACTTTGTTCTTCTTTCTCAAGATTGCTGTGGTTGTTCTGGATCTTTTGTGGTTCTATATAAATTTTGGGGATATTTATCTAGTCCTGTGAAATATGTCACTGGTATCTTGAAAGGAATTACAATGAATCTATAGATTACTCTGGGTGGTATTGACATTTTAATGATACTAATTCTTTCTATCTATGAACACAGTATATGCTTCCACTTATTTATATCTTCTTCAACATTTTTTCTTCAGTGTCTTATTTTTTAAATTAAGTCTTTATTGTTGAAAGTATTACATACAAGTATGTCCCCTTCCGCCCCTTCCCCCCCCACATTGACCCCTTATAGCCTGCCCCTGTCCTCTGCCCTAGGCCTTCCCCCATCTATTGTCTGTGACCAAGGGTCATGCATATATGCACACAAGTTCTTTGGTTGATCTCTTCCTACCCACCCACCCACCTCTGCCTTTCCTCTGAAATTCCACAGTCTGTTCTGTGCTTCTATGTCTCTGGATCTATTTTATTCATCAGTTTATTTTGTTCATTAGATTCTATGTATGAGTGAGATCAAGTGATACTTGTGTTTCTCTGACTGGCTTATGTCACTTAACATAATACTCTCCAGGTCCCTCCATGCTGTCTCAAGGGTATTCCATGAATACTGCAGAGTATTCCATGGTGTAAATGGTATTCCATGAATACTGCAGAGTATTCCATGGTGTAAATGTACCACAGCTTTTTTATTCACTCATCTATTGATGGGCACTTGGGCTATTTCCAGATCTTAGCTATTGTAAATTATGCTGCTATGAACATAGAGGAGTACATACATTCTTTCTGATTGGTGTTTTGAGTCTCTAAACACTCCATACTGTTTTTCTTCAGTGTCTTATACTTTCCCAAGTACAGGTCTTTTACATCCTTGGTTAAATTTATTCCTAAGTGTTTTATTTTTTGGTGCAATTATAAATGGGATTGTTTTCTTTTTTTAATATATTTTATTGATTTTTTACAGAGAGGAAGGGAGAGGGATAGAGAGTCAGAAACATCGATGGGAGAGAAACATCGATCAGCCGCCTCCCGCACACCTCCCACTGGAGATGTGCCTGCAACCAAGGCACATGCCCCTGACCGGAATCGAACGTGGGACCCTTCAGTCCGCAGGCCGACGCTCCATCCACTGAGCCAAACCGGAAAGGGATTGTTTTCTTAATTCCCCTTTCTGATAGTTCATTCTCTGATTGGTATATAAAAATGCAACTGATTTCTGAATATTTATTTTGTACCCTGCTACTTGACTGAAGTCATTTATCCGGTCCACTAGTTTCTTGGTAGGATCTAAATTTAGGGTTCTCTATATATAGTATCACTCCATCTGCAAATGACAATTTTACTTCTTCCTTTCCAATTTGGATGCCTTTTATTTCTTTTTCTTGTCTGATTGCTGTGGCTAGGACTTCCAGTACTATGTGGAATAAGAGTGGTGAAAGCAGGCATCCCTGTCTTGTTCCCGGTCTTAAGGGGGACACTTGTAGTTTTTGCCCATTGAGTATAATGTTGGCTGTGGGTTTGTCGTATATGGAGACTGGCTCTCCTTCCTCTTGTACAGACGTAGGTTTCTTTGCTTCCCAGTCTTCTGATTTACCCCTCTCCAATGAACGGTCAGATTTTAACTTATTTAAACTCTCCTGCAGACCTACCTTTGTGCACGCCCTCCAGCCTCGGCATGGGAACACCCTGAACCCCTCCCATGCTCAGCTCCACTCCTTGGGGATCCCCCTCCCCAGTGCTGTAAGACCCTTCTCTTCCGCTTCCAACGAGACCTGTCAGGTTCGGAGCCTCTTCCCCATAGCCGTGCTCTCTACCCAGTGGAAAGAGGCCACAGGGTTAACGTGCTGGTGTGTAAGGAACTGGATGCACAGCTCAGCACAGGTGAGCAGATGCGGGTGATGGCGAGGAGCTACTGGGAAGAATTCCACATCTGGTTGCTCTGGCCTCACTCTGGGCCACCTCCGACCTCTGCTCATGCCTGACTTGTGGCCCTCGGGGCCAGTGGTTTTCGGACTTGGATGAGGGTCTGAGCACTCAAGGGCCAAGGCCTGGGCTCTTCCCGGAGATTCTGTTTCGGGAGGTGGTTCAGCCAGTGCCCTAGGGGTTCTGACGGTCACCTGTGTTTGAGAACCATGGTTGACGGAGCCGACCCTTTTATCCCAGGGGACAAAACATGGAAAGGAAGGTACCTAACATACTACAAAAAAGCAGGAGGCTCTCCTCCTGGGAAAAGCCGGCCTTATTGTTTGCCCAGTAAGACTCCTCAAAGCTCAGAAAAGTGGAGACTAACACTTGAACCAAGCAGAAAAGCAGAAAAATAAAACGCCAACATCTTCAATTTTAACTCGGGCTCTGTGGTCACAGGTCTGAGGCTGGGTGCTGAATCTCCAAACTGATGACCAAGGAGTGTTTCTCTGTGGAGCACATATTCTCTGATTGCCCTGGTCCCTGTGCCTTTTGTCAGCACGCACTATGGTGTGGACTCTCTTACTCGATGCGTGTTTATGTTCTTAGGTTTCTGACATTCTCTTGGATTCCCCTCCAGCCCCACACCCAATCCCCAGCACACTGGGTCCTCAACACACGCCTCCTGCAGAAATGACCCCTACTGCTAGTCTGTCCCGTCTGCGTCTCTTCCCACCGTCTGCATCTCTTCCCACCGTCTGCATCTCTTCCCACCGTCTGCATCTCTTCCCACCGGCGCTCACAGCACCACCTGCTCTGTGGCCCACGTGGCCCACGTGGCCCACGTTCACATCGCCCCCCGTGCTGGCTGCAGACAAGAATTAAGCGGGAGGGGCACAGACTGAGAACACGCAGAGGGCAAGAGGAGGCGCTCTGTCCTCAGTTCAAGTGACAGCACGCTTCTGGGATGGGAAGGCCTGGGGCTGGCTTCCTTTAACAGCCAGTTTTCAGCTCGTCCCCTGTCACTCCGACTCTCGTCGACTTCTCGAGGTTTTATAATTAATAACCCTTTTAGCAATCAAAAATATTTATAGCGTCTGCTCCAGAGCACCACGGACTTAGACTCAGCGTCCGAGCCTGGATGCAGATGCTGCATCTGTTCTAGGGCCCTTGGCATCCAGACAGAGGTTGAGAACAGGTGGCAAAGAACCATAAACGCTTGCATATTGAAATGCATCTGGGTAACCGCCTTTATTCCATTGAACACATCTCAATTAAGTGCCGGGGGGGAGGGGGGGGATCACATCTACTAAAATATCACAACTACTACATATTCTTCCTTTCTATCTGAGGGAGCTGCTGCCGCCGCCTGGCAGGGAGGGGCTGCAGGAGTTGCCTAAACCAGCAGTTGTTAAGGCCCAAACCTGAACGTTAAGAAAAGCAAACCCCAAATGCTTCCCAGACCTGTTCCAAAGCACCTTCTTAGGAGCAGACATGTTGGACCTGAGTTCACGTTAGCTTAGCCATTATAAGCCAGGTGGTTTCAGGGTCATTAATGTCCTTTGGAAGGTGGGGGAGGAGAGCCTTAGAGGCAATGAGTGTTATGCTGAGTGGGATGACTCTAAGGGTCAACAGACTGTGTCAGACACTTGAATGGTCCTGCCTTGTCCCATTCGCTAATGAAAACATCAGAGAGCAAGTAAGAGAGAAGTTATACAAAGACATGCCATGGATGCCATTCGAGAATTCTGACCTTTCCAAGACATTGGCCTAAACAACCTTACGGAGACAATCGGCTACGGAAAGAGGACAGTTCATGTTCCCACACTGATTACTCCTACGTGCAAAGGAAAAATCAAGACCGTTCGACAGCAACACTGAACGTGCTCCCAACAGACTTCAGCGCGAGCACCTGAGCCAAGCATTGTGCTGAAAATTAAAAGCCTTCGAGCTGAAAACCCTCAAACTGCCTTTTCCTCTCTTCCTAAGAACCCGGGTTTATTTTCTTCTTTACTCCGGCTCCTCTTTGCGTAAAAAAAAAGAAAGAAAGAAATCCCGGTATCCTATTTCTCAGGCTGTTCTCTGCTTTTATGCAGGCTTAAGTGGAGAGTCAATGAAAATATTTGATCAACTCAAAGAAATAATCTCTTCCTTACCATAAACTTCAGAAAGCACTCTGTCTCATTTGTTTAAAAAAGTTAATCAGCACTTCGTCTAGGTGCAAAGACAGGAGAGACCATTGTCCTCGACTTCCCCCCTCCTGGGAATGTCTGCCTCAACGGACAGAGCTGTGCGGTCATGCAGAGAGTGTCTCTGTTTGTTTATGGACGAGGCGGTCAGGAAACAGACATTTGTGGAAGATTTTTCTACCAGCCATTCACTATCTTTTCTACCAGGTCTTACGGCCGTGAACAAAAACAGATACGGCCCTGCCCTGCTCCTAGGACGTAGAATCTAATAATTCAACGGAAACTCGGCTAATACCTCAACCACTTATTTAACAAGAACGGATATTTTTCAAGAGAAGGTGCTGCATAGCTGAGATAAGAATAATCCTTCCTTCAACAAAGAAAACACTACAAGAAAAATCTTCAAGGGTTAGCTGGGCGGAAGAGACGTGGAAGCCTGAGGACCTGGCCCGCTGGGCATTTTTACAGAACCACCCCAGGAGGACCACACGCTATCCTCAGGAGCTTCCTTCCGAGAGGCATGACCGCCAGTCTGCAGCGAATGCCACCATGGGGGGCCCAAACCAGAGAGGCGCCCCTCTGTATTGAAGGTGTCCCTGCAACAGCTCAGGGTTTCAGAACCAGAGGTCCGCCCAGCCTGCACCCAGGGGAGGGCTCACCTCACCGGTGCCCAACGTTTGAGAAAGAACAAGAGGCAGGAGGACCAGGGAGGACCCACCAGTGAGACAAGCGCATGGAGTAGATTCTCTTTACAGGAGCCCCATAAATCAAGGCCTGAGGATGAAAATGCCCTGTAGAATTTGATGCTTGTTTTAGAGGCATTCCTCTTGAACGATGGCCATCTTTCTCCTCGGTCCCAACGAGCAAATGCCTTGCAATCCGGGATATTTGCACCCCCCCCACCCCCACCCCCGCTTACCTGTCGGTTCAGCCTTATGGACAAGATGTTGCTGGAGTAGCTGTAATTACAGATCTCCGTGCCTTTCTTAAAGTGATAGACATTCATTTGCCGCGGCTTTGTGTGACTGACCACCACCACCAGGCTGCTGGAGAAGAGGCGCTCCACAATGTAGACATCCGGGATTTCATCTGGGAGGGAAAGCAGCCAGTTACCCGGGTTCCAGTCAGCCAGCGTCCTTTAGGTCCTGCTGACTGGACATCCTCCATTAGAATGCATTTGCAATGACCGTTCCCCTCCCTGCGCACCACCCGCCCCCCCGGGGTTGGGGGAGCTTTAGCCACTTCCGAATGGAACGGTTCCAAAGCCCTTTCACTTATCTAAAGAAGATGCTAGTGACCAGACACCAAGTCAGAATTTCCAGAGCTCCCCTGCAGGGCCCTGGGTGCCACTGTTTGCTCTGTGAAACATAATGAGGGGTTTGGGCCATCTCAGCTACCCTTTTCTCATTCAGAGGTTTCAAAGAAGTGACTGCTTTGTCAGGAGCCTCTGCCTTCAGAATTCTTGTCCCTGTTGCTACGAGGGGGACCACCATGGGGGGCAGTGCCATAGAAAACCTGTACCCCCTCCCCATCCTGCTATGCTCCCTGACAATTTCTGGAATCCCTTTCCTGTTGAAAACCATCTGGACGTCAGTGTTATGACCAGGGAAGCACCTCTGTACTCGGGAAGAAGGTACATTAGTGGGCCTCCGAAGAATACTCTTTTTTCCTATGCATGCCTTTCTTGATCTTGGGCAAGTCCCGTAGGGAGCAACCCAGGACAGATACAGAGCAAGTTATCCATGAAAATGGCATAATAAAAATAACATCTCACAAATAAATTAGGAGCCCAATATATTAGTTACCAAACCACTTTCTTTCCAGGAAATCCAAAGATTATATTCTTCACTATTATGGTGGCATAAACTATTACGTTCCCTGGGAAGATAAGAGATATTTCTAAGCTGAATCCATATATATATATATATATATATATATATATATATATATATTTACTAGCAGTACGCCAGCATCTTCAATATGGACTATGTACATGGGGTTGTATTGCTTTATCAGCAAAGGACATACTTCCATGGCTGAAAACATTACCAATATTCTACAGTGCCAATATAATGGGGGGAAATCCTAACTGATCTTTTGCTATGACAACTATAAAAACTGATGGCGGTGCATATATATATATATATATATATATATATATATATATGAAAAATTGTCAACAGTATGGTTCCAAGCAAGGGATTTCTTTATATAAAATGTTACCTATGCTACTGCTACATCCCACCAAGTGCTTTGCTATGGTTTTGGTTTTAAAGCAAGCAAAGACATTCATTTATATTTAACCTCAGAAATACTGACTCAGGTTTGATGGGTAAGGGAGAGAAAGACAGCCAGCTCAGGAGTAGCACGGATTAAAGTCCAGAGGAAGGATTTGGCGTCCCTGAGACCTCACACGTACACACTTACTGCTGCCATGGACTTGGTCCAGTTGCTCCACAGAACTCAAAGAAAACAGCTTATAACCGGCTTTGGTTCCAATTGCTAGCGATCTGTGGGAGATAAGGAGAGCATGGGAATGACAACAGGTACTGAATCCCAACCACAGACTTGAAGACAGACACCCCTTTTCCCTCTCACCTCATGGAGACAGATAAACCAATACCTTCAGGTGCTTCAATATTGGGGTGTTTGTTTTTTAATGCTTTAATGACACTTTCCTCTCTTTTTAAAAAAAAGCAACATGTTTTTATTGATTTCAGAGAGAGGAAGGAAGAGGGAGAGAGAGATAGAAACATCAACGACAAGAGAGAATCATCGATCGGCTGCCTCCTGCATGCCTCACGCTGGGACTTGAATCCAAAACCCGGGCATGTGCCCTGACCGGGAATTGAACTGTGATCTCCTGGTTCATAGGCCAACGCTCAACCATTGAGCCACACTGGCCAGGTGCTAGGTGCTAACTTTCTAATCTGATGAGGCACACCTTGTCAGGTGGGCAGGCATGGTAGAAGGGATGAAGTTAAAGACAACCACACACAGAAATGTGAAGTGGCAAAGAGACATGAAACTTCATGGGCTCAACCATCAAATGAAATGTCGAACGCACCAGAGACCATGCTTTCCCAGCTGAGCAGAAATAGGGAACACGGGCTGTTCAAGACTATTCCCCATGGTGCCACCCCCAACACAATCAGGGGTCTTCTGGTTGTTGGAGAGGTACTTTACCAAGAGGTATGTCATTTTTCATTCCCTTAATGACCTTTTTTTTTTTTTTTTTGCTTAAAAAGGAAATACATGTTCCTAGTAGGCATAGTAGGACATTAGTAGGCAAAATTTCATAGATGCTTCCTTTGACCACTTTCCATGAAACTTTCCCAGATACTTTATACCAGTGGCTCTCATCCCTGGATGGACATTAAACTCACTTGGGAAATTAAAAAAAAAAAAATACTAATCACTGTCCACCCCTGCTCCCCCAATATGCTCTACAAACTAACAAAACAAAAAGTAAATGCTTATCTGGCACAAGGTCAGCTAAAAAAAAAATCTTGTTTTTAAATTTTTTACTTCTCAACCCATAGATAAAGACAGAGTGTGAAGCCAGGTTTCCTTGGCCTCAGGATGAAGGCAAATGAAAATGAAGCTTGTTTTGTTCAGCAGCGGGGAATCCCCGTCCAGCTCTCCCCTGCTTTGCCCTGAAGACTTGAGTGATGAACCGAATCTGACACACAAGATGCGCAGAATAAGCAGTCTGACCCTGAGCACTTCCATCCCGGGAAAATGGAGTGTCTGAGCTGAAAGGGACCTTAACATGGGCCTCAGTGGACCTCAAACTTAGTCCAACTTCCTCATTTAAAACAAGCAGATGAGCCCGGCTGGTGTGGCTCAGCGGTTGAATGTCGACCCAGGAACCAAAAGGTCACGGGTTGGATTCCTGGTCAGGGCACATGCCCGGGTTGTGGGCTCGAACCCCAGTGGGGGGCATGCAGGAGGCAGCCAATCAATGATTCTCTCTCATCCTTGATGTTTCTCTCTCTCTCTACCTCTCCCTTCCTCTCTCTCTAAAAATCAATAAAAATACATTATTAAAAACACACACACACACACACAAAAAACAAACAAATGAGCAGCCTATACTAAAATAAGCAGCTAGCTTACTGCTACAAGGCAGGTGGCCACGGCTCTTGTTTCACTCGCCTAAAAAAGAGAAGGTCACATGATTTTCTCTGGAATATTTTTTTTTTCCTACCCAAACATTCGTTCTTCCCTGGGACACATGGATATGTGACTAGAGTCAACTTGTAATCAGCGAGGTAAGGGCTTCTGTTCCTTAGCCCTCCAACCTGCTCTGTGGCTAAAATGGTGTTGGCCCTTTGCTTCAGAGAATTAGTAGGTTTGGCATCTGTAAACACAGCCTTGGTGATGACAGTCAGCTACTGAAAAGGCAAGCCAGCAGCATCTTAAACCTTCAAAATACACTCTGTAGTGTTTAGTGTTTTAAATTTTTTCACATAAACTTTTTCACATACAGATAGACACATTTAGTTGTAAACAGAGGTTTCTAAAGTTTTCAAATAACACCAAAAAAAAATGTAACTAGAGTCTTATAGTGTTAACCAAAAGATCTGGCAATTTAAAATAATTTTTAATCATATGCCCTGTTCCTGGAACAGAAGAATTTTATATGTGAGAAAATGGCAGGGTGGTCACTATTTATGTTGTAAATGATTAATCAATGGCTATAAACATCTCTGAATCAAAGAATCCAGACGAAAACCTTATTTTATCCATAAAGCCTCTTCATAGAAAAAAAAATTCTCATCCCCTCTCATGGGCATAGGGTTTGGGACACATAGGTCTCTCCAATCAAATGAAAATGTGCACCCAAAGTGTCCAGCCCAGGGCCACGCAGGAAGCGTGAGTGAAGGAGAGCCATCTTCACCCGCCTTCCCCAGAAATATTAGATCTCAAACTCAGACTACACTTGGAGAAAAGACACACTGGTAATCCTAAATGTGCTCGGTAAGGGGCTCGACTCATTTTAAAATTCAGTGTCATACCCTCTGTGGCTCAAGACAATTGACTGTGACAAAAACTTTTATTTATAGTGAGACAGAGCTGCCCAGCAGAGCCTTCATCCAAAAACACAGAACTAACAGTAGGGACTAAGGAAATTAACTTTCCAAGCACCCTGCAGATTTGAAAATAACATTCGTATCCAACTGCTATGAAAGCCTGGACTTAATTAGAATAAAGATTAACATGACTTGACTTAGCTGGTTTGGCTCAGTGGATAGAGTGTCGGCCTGAAGACCGAAGGGTCCCAGGTTCGATTCTACTCAAGGTTGTGTACCTTGGTTGCAGACTCCTCTCTGGCCCGGGCCCTGGTCAGGGCTCATGCAGGAGGCAACCAATAGATGTGTTTCTCTCACATTGATATTTCTCTCTGTCTTTCCCTCTCTCTAAAAATCAGTGGAAAAATATCCTCAGGTGAGAATTAAAAAAAAAAAAAAAAAAAAAGATTAACATTACTTTAATAGGATATAGCCCGTGTGGCTCAGTTGATTGAGCGTTGTCCCAGGCACCCAGAGGTCAAGAGGTCGCCAGTTTCAATCCAGGTCAGGGCACATGCCAGGGTTTCAGTCTCCATCCCCAGTAAGAGGCAGCCAAAATCAATGTTTCTTTCTCTCCCTCTCCTTTCCTCTTTCTCTAAAATCAATTTTTAAAAACATAATAATCTAATAAACAATGCTATAAAGCAGAAATTAGAACATTTGCTAATAAGCCAAATAACTCCTCTCCTTAAACTGTGTTCAATTAGGAAGGAAAACACCCAGGCATTTCAACAGCCTTCCCCTCTTGCAAAATGTTTCTTACAAAACATCAGAATTTTATCTAGACTATCATTTTTGTAAATTGTGCGTCTCAACCATGAGTGAATCCTAAAAATAATTCAGGGAGTCACCAATGGCTTTTAAAACGGAAACAGAAAATACCAGAGGGGATTGCCCATAATAAAGGTAAACACCATTCTGTGATGCACTTTTTAGTGGTATTATTTGTATATGGGTATGGGGTGATGTTGTAATATCTATTTCTTATTGTGGGTTATGGTCAAAGAAAGCTTCAAAGTCACACATCTGACCAGGCTGCCCAGCAACCAGATTACTGGAGCACACATACAGTGTTTTGAACAAAGACATACTGTTTGGCATAGGATGTTTTTAAACAGAAAGACAAAGGGAATGGAAGCCAGAATTGCTTATGGTACATGCTGGCCTTAATTACACCACTGAAGGTTCAATATTAGCACAGCCCAGTCGCAGGCCAAAAGCACAAGCCTGAAGCTGACTCCAAACAAGAACACAACAGAAACTGGTACAGCAGGAAGTGGGAAACGGGGAGAGGTCATCCCTGCCTGATGCGTTGGGAGTTACATTCCAAAGAGGTTATTCCATATGGTCCCCAGGGATGGCATCTAACAACTCCATGAAAAGCAGAAAGGAAAAAGACGCATGCTTTCAAGGGACCGAATCCTCCGGGTGCCTGAAATACAGTTCGGTAAATCCCAGCTCTCTGGCCAAAGTCCAAACGTGAACATCCAGGTGAAACATGAAAAATACACTCAACAAAGCAACAGGGTGGAGCTCGGAGAAAGGGCTCTTGGACTCGGTCAGGGCGACTCGGCCTCGCTGAGCGGCTGTGTGGAGACGGCGAGCGGACAGAAAGGTTTCTGACATCCCGAGTGGGCAGGCCAGATGCCCCACCGGGGCTGGGACGGGGGCTGGCCTGGCCGCAGGGATAGGCTGCCTCTTTGTCCGAGGCCCTGCCCAAATGCCACGTTGAGATGCTCAAGGACAAATGGGAAAGTTTTTCCTGGACTCCCATCTTCCTGGGCCCAGCTACCACGCCTCGGGTCAACTTGCAGCCTGCCCCTCCCCTCCCATCTCCTTTGTTTTGGTCTCTGCCACTCCTTCCCCAGACCCCCACTTTGGTCACCACCCCACCCCCATTCCTTAGCTTTCTTCAGCTCTACTCCCCTGGCTAACTCTCCCCTTTCACCCTCGGCCAACCCCTCCTGGCTCTCGACCCGAGCAAGGGTTTTGGGGGCCGCCCAAATCCCCTGCTGGGGGAGGAGGTAGGGAGAGGAGGTGGCTACCTAGACCCGAACCAGTCGGGGACAGCCGCCGGCCTTCCCGCCGCCGGCCTCTTGGGGCGTAGGCCCGCGCCTCTATTGCTACAAGTTGCAGACAGGACAACACCCCTGGTCGCGACTTTCTGTCCCCCACTTCCCGGCCAGGCAGGCTCCGCGGCTTACGTGCAGTCCTGGTTGAAAGAGAAGCAGCTGAGCGCTGCTTCGACCCCGCCCGCGGGGCCGTCCGCGGCCTCGGCCTCCATCGGGGGCTCGGCCCGGGGAAGCTGCAATTCCGAGCCGGCGACGGCCACCTCAGCAGCCCGCTGGCGCCCGCTCTGCGGGCCGGGTCGCCAGCCCATCTCCGCCCTGACCCCGCCCCATTCCGCTTCGCCCCACCCCTCCCGCCAGTGCCGCCCAACAGTGCAACTAAGAGGGCGGGGTCCTACCTTCAGGCCGCTATTGGCCACGAGCCCATGCTGCCGCGCATCTTTGACCAATTGGAGAAGGCTGTGGGCGGACCTGCCTTGCTGGAGATCCGCCCCCAACTCCGTGACGTGGCTCGCCATTGGGCGAAGGCGCCCGATGCAGAGGCTGCAGGCCACGTGGTAGTGTTTTCATCGCCAGAGCCGCTGACCGGCCGGGAGAAAGAAAGAACAAATGCAGCTGGGGCCCGACCTGCTGGCTCCAGGCCGGCATCTGCGTCGCGGCTGCCGCGAAAGGGACCGGCGGACGCTCTGGTTCCTACCCCACCCAGTCCCCCGTCATGTGTAACTCTTGGTCTATTAAATTTACAGAGATTAGTAGAAAGCGTGAGACGCCAAAGCCCCACCCTTTTGTCGAGTCTCCAAGCTGCTTTGAAAAAAAGTTTCTAAAATGAGGATGTTAAGGCCAGACAGATAAGTTATCTTGCCATTGCACTGCCGTGGAGAATTACTACATGCCAAGCACTGCATTAATGTGTATTATTTCGTTGAATTCTTATAAAACGCTGTGAGAAAAGCATAATTGTGCCCATTTTAAAGAAGCGGCAACTGAAGCCCGGGACTGCTAACCAATCTGTCCAAAATAATACAATAAATGATATAGGGTGTTTTTAAACTTAAGGTGTATAATATGCTGATTTGACACATTTATATATTGTAACATGATTGCCATGTAGAATGTGGGTTTGTCTGATTTCAAGATCCAAGCACCAAACAGCTCTACTAGACAGTATTGGATAAAACCTATTTGATTTTTGTAGCAGAAAAAAAAATCAAAGAAAATATGTATATGATGATGTATTTTATGAAAGATATGAAGTCGTGAATACACAATTCAAAACTCATGTAACTCAAGATGACAAAGGGTCTCTATTCCCCAGGTCAAAAAATGCTGCCATGTAGAATTACCAGCACAGTTTATGAATCATTACCTCTATCAGCTCTGCTAGCTTTAGATTTATTTAATTCCTGAGGAATTTTAATTCATGCTTTTCAAATTTTGAGATGAAATAGTATTTCAATTATTGTTATGTCACAGCATTTCAAGTTGGTATAATTCAAATTTATCTGTTTTGAAACTTGGACATAAAATGGATGAGAGAAGAGGACTATTTCAGTTAAGCTTTTCTGGATGGATTTCCGGTTTGGGTTTTCTGAAATGCAAATATAGCAGTTTCTTCTCTTGATTGATGTAAAAATAGTTCGTCTCATAGATTCACAACGTGTGAATCTTTGGTTGATTGTGTGGTGTTTGTATAAGCATCCTAAGTGGAACGAGTTGATGTTTGGATGGCTTAACTGCATCATCTTTATAACCTCTCACATCAAAGGTGTGTTCCCTCTCCCTCCCAGCTCAGGCAAAAAGCTTCAGTCCTTTCTATTCTATTCAGAAAACCAAGTGTCTGGCATGCTAGGTGCTAGGTTGCTGGGAGAATTGCATGAGGTGCCGAACAGGTTTTAAAAGTGGAAGTTGTTATTACGAAGAGTTTGGACTTTTTGGAGTAGTGTTTGAGCAGGACTGTTTCATAATAAAAGCAGTGTTTTAGTCAGATAAACCCAGCCAGGGTGTGCAAAACAGATTAGAAGGAGTAGGGGAAGCCTAAACTAATGTGATATTCTAGGAGTGAAGGTCTGTGAGCTACTACTAGGCCTGTGGCGGCAAACTGTGGCTCTCGAGCCACATGTGGCTCTTTGGCCCCTTGAGTGTGGCTCTTCCACAAAATACCACGGCCTGGGCGAGTCTATTTTAAAGAAGTGGCGTTAGAAGAAGTTTAAGTTTAAAAAATTTGGCTCTCAAAAGAAATTTCAATTGTTGTACTGTTGATATTTGGCTCTGTTGACTAATGAGTTTGCCGTCCACTGTACTAGGCTATTGGATGGCAGCTAGGTCAAATAGGTTAGGACAAACTCGAGATATATTTTTAATTGAAAATATAGTTGACATGTAATGTTGTATAAATTTAAGGTGTATAACATGTTGATTTGACACATTTATATACTGTAATATGATTGCCATGTAACAATAATAAGCATCTCTACACCAAGAGCTATTTTGAGGTAGTGCTGTCCAGTAGAAAGACAATGTGAGCCACTGATGTGAGCCTCATATGTAATTTTAAATTTTGTAGAAGCCACATTTTAAAAGGGCAAAAAGAAATGTGCAAGTACATTTTAATATTTTTAATGTAACCCAAGATGTCAAAAATACCATCTTAATAGGTAATCAAGGTAAAATGATTAATCAGCTAGTTTAGATGATGATGGTGATGATTGCCTAAGTATTTAAAACGCAGTGTGTCTTCTTCACTTACAGCATAGCTCAGTTCATACTAGCTAGACGTTAAGCGCCATGTGGAACACCACAGGGCCTGGTGACAGGTGGGGAAGGGGCGTGGCAGGCGAGAGGAGGAAAGAGTTCAAGCTGATTCTGTGGTTAGGAAAGGGGCAGCCCGTTGTGCTGCTTTCAGATATTTGGGCAGGTATTTAGGAAGAGGCATTTCGTTTCAGATATATTGAGGCAGCAGAACTGAATGTTCATTGGAATGGAAGTTCGGGCCTGGAGAGGTAGCTCTGGAAGAAAACGGGTCATCTTAGTCCCACCCTTCCTGTGAATGATCCCCCGTGTGTGTTTCCTACTGGGCTCACGATCCACCATCCACCCAAGTGGAAATAACCTCTCAGGACTCAGGACTGCCTCATCTGGTTTTGTTTTGAATATTTCTATTGATTTTTTTTTTTTTTTTTTAGAGAGAGAGAGAGAAAGATGAAGGGAGAAGGGGAGAGAGAGAGAAATATCAATGATGAGAGAGAATCATTGATTGGCTGCCTCCTGGACACCCCCAACTAGCGATCAAGCCTATAGCCATGTGCCTTTGACTGGAATCGAACCCAGGACCCTTCAGTCTGCAGGCTGATGCTCTAGCCACTGAGCCAAACCAACTATGGCCTCATCTGTTTTTATCTTTTTTTCCCCAAGACAATTGAGAAATCTATATTTGTACATAAATGTATATTTATATAAATCTATATTTATATTAATCTATATTTGTACATAAATGTATATTTATATAAATCTATATTTACATTAATCTATATTTATATAAACCTGTTTATTTTCTATAAAACTATAGTTTAAAATGTTGACAACTGGTTCTTATTTTAAAAAAACCACCATGTGGACCAAACTAAATACATCAGCTAGCTGGATGTGGTTTGTGGAGGGCCAGTGTGTGACATCTGTTAAAGGCGTAAGCAGCCTCTTTGAGGGGCTCCACCCTCAAACAAAATTCCCAGATGGCCCTGGCTGGTTCGGCTCAGGGGATGGAGCAGCGGCCTGCAGACTCAAGGCTCCCAGGTTCTGTTCCGGTCAAGGGGCATGTACCTTAGTTGCGGGTGCATCCCCAGTGGGGGGTGTGCAGGAGGCAGCTGATTGATGTTTCTCTGTCATCGATGTGTCTCTTTCCCTCTCCCTTCCTCTCTGTAAAAAAATCAATAAAATATATATATATTTTAAAAATTCCCAGATGTCCACTCATATAAAAAGCCAATGGAAAGGCAACAACTAAATTCAGAGGTGCTGAATTCATTTAATGTCAGGCTCCATTTTTTTGTTTTTAAATCCTAGGCCTAATTCTAGGTCCCATGGGAGTGGAAGCTCCTAATTTGAATGTTGGATCTACATCACCCTAATCTTTCCACGTTGCTGGAACAGAAATTCCACTGCCAAATAGCAGAAGCAAAAGATGTTGGGGGAGGACGTGAACACAACACTGTACTGCAATGGGAATAAGGCTTTTTCTCCTTTTTCCAAATGAGAATTTCTAAGTGGCTGTTTTTTCCCAGACAAAATGCCCATTATTCCTAGAGAAACAGCAAGTCAGCAAATCTTGGGGGAATAAAGCTGGGCTCTGGGACTCGAACATCCTTGGGAATACAAAATTGTAGAGGCCCCAATTCAGCTCATGGGGAGGCATCCCATTTGCAGAACAATAGGTTGTCATTTAAAACTGCCGATTGGGGCATTACCAGGGGAAGTTGGGAAGGAGACATCCTGTCTGATGCAACCCTCATGTCACCCAGTAAGGTTGCCTGTCACACCCAACTGTCTATAATTAGAGTAACTACTAGGTGAGCAAATACCACTCCTGTCCTCATCTTCTTTTTATAAAGTCTATTTTTATAAAATCAGGTCACAGGAAATAATCTCCTAGTGCTTTTCTGATGTGTTTCAACACTCAGAACCTGTGCTGAGAAAGAACCGAACCCTAATGGACAGGTGTGTGGTAGGCCTTTGGGAAAAGAGTATGGGGAGGAAGGGCCTGGGGACAGTACAGAATAGGTAAGCCTTGGGGCCAGGGGCCAGGTGATGTGAAGGAAGCTCGCAGAGTCCGCCTGAAGTAGGAGAGGGTGGCTGGCTGGGGGTGATTCCTGGGAGAACAGGTGACCCTATCAGATTGGCAAACAGGAAGTTCCAGGGCCACAGGTGTGGCTAAGCAGCAGGCACATTTGAACTCTCTGTTCCTAATCACAGGCACAGTCTGTATGGAAGAACATGACTGCAGGGAAGGAACAATCCTATTATGTGCAAAGGTTCCCAACCGTGGAACCATTTTTCCTGGTTTTATTGACTTACAAGGGCAGGGGCGGGGGGCGGGGGGGGGGGGAGGGCAGAGAGCAAAACCAACAATTCTCGTGTTCCTTGACTTATGTATTTCCTCTCACATGTCAGAAATAATGACATTTCACTGGAGAGTGAACTGGTGTCTTTGTCTTCATCTTCCCCCAACATCTGTCTTATTTTTGTTTCCAGAACAATCTTCCTAACCCCCCCCCCAAGGTAGATCATAAAATCTTCATCAATACTTGATGATGGGCTGATATTCATGATGACAGTAGCTTTCCTGAGTGTGCATTTGCAGACACACCTTGAGCTAAGGGCCTACTTTGTATGGAGACAAGGTGGAGAGGTTCGTTCAGTGATGGGGTTTTGGTTCTCCCGGCCATCTCAAGACCGGCCGAGACGGCAGGAAAGGATTCAGCAGGCCAGCCCGTCACCCCGACTGAAGTTTCCGAGTACCATGGATCTGAACATGGAACAGGGAGTTTTACAGAAAGCGTGGCTTGAAGCCTCGTCCGTCTTCTTCTTTCATGCTCGCTGCATCTGTCCGGTTCCGCGGGTTTTATCCCCACCACGCAGCCTCCTAGGTCGAATTGGAGGGATGTTGGGTACGTTGCTAAAGGGCCAGGGCAGTTTGCGATGGAGATGTAGCTCCTATTCAGTCCCCAAGTACAAGGTCACCATTCCATGCTGCCTCTCAGCCTGTTGTGGCTCAAGACTAGAAATAGAATTGGCATCTTAACCTGTACTTCAAACTGTACAGGGACAGAGAGGCCAGGGGTGGGGAGAAAGGGACAGCATTGTGCCAAGAGGGCCGGCCACAGGCCAAGTGCAAGGGCAGGTTATGGAGCCCTGCAGCTTTTGGGGCAGGGGAAGGGCGGGGGGGGGGGGGGTGGCCGGGGGAGCGGGTAGGGGGATGGAAGCTTTGCTTATGTTTGCCAGGGTATTATTAGAAATATTTAAAAACATCTTTTGTTCCCAAGCAAAGGGTTAACCTGAGCTCAGGGTGGGTCCAGCTAGTTGATCAGTGGTTCTGTAGGGCTAAGGGTTTCTTCTCAGTCTAGACTCTAGAGAAATGATGAAGGGGATGGTATCCATTTCTCAGAATCCTTAACTCTGAGAGGGTGACTAAAGGCCTAAGGATCTGGGAGGGAGCTGAGTCCCACGATTCTTGGTGAACAGCGCCCTCTAGTGATGCACAGTGTTTAGGTCCAGGCTGGTGGGTGGGCCTTGAAGGAAAGTCAGGCTTGAAGAAGACAGAGCTGATCCGAGAGCCCCAAGGCTCCCCAAGTGGCTTCCCAAACTTGTTTACTGTCTGTACATGGGAAACCCCAGAGGCCTCACCACTTCCTCTGCCAAAGGAGGCGTTTGGGAGGGGTTTCATATGCATGCAATTTGACCATTTCTCCTTCATCAGATGCACCGTCAATAAAAATGCCTGCCCACACAGGCAGGGACACCAAAAAACAAAAAATAAATAAACGGTACTGCATCTTCCATGTCAGTGAGTGGCTGGGAGACAAACCAAGGTGTAGAAGGGCATTTAGAAGTATTGGGGAGGGGGAGATTTTACAGAGTGTGGGCAGGGAAGAGCTCACCGGGAGATTTCCTTTGGACAAAGACTGAAGGAGAGAAGGGGACAGACAGGCTGTGCAGTCACGTGGGGGAACAGCGCTCTGGGCAGAAGGAACAAAAGTGCTCGGGGACGCGGAGGAGGCCAGGGTGGCTGGAGGAGGGGGCACAATAAATAGGAAAAGAGGTCAGAATGATATGCTGGACATTTTTACTTATATTTGAACAGAATCACCCAGGCAGCTGGTTGAAAATGAATTGAAGGTGTCTTGGGAAATTTCTAATCCCTTTGGCGTGCTAAAAGTGCTGGGGGAAAACAAACAAAAATGTGCCAGAAAGCCCCGCGTTGTTCCTATTGAACGTTGTTTAACAGACGTTTTCCAGGCGTATGCAGGTCTCTTCCTTCCGGGAACCCCCACAGACTCCTTGTGGGACCTGAGAACATGGAAATGAGCCCTGCTCTGTGATGTCCCCACTGGACAGTCAGAAGCAAGGCCGGGGCGAGGCCAACAGCAAACAGTGCTGTTCTCAAGGCCACACCGCAGCTGCAGAATACCAACACTGGGTGACTAATTCTTTCGTATCAATGCCTTCCCCGACTCGCTCCATTCCTCCTGCCTCCTAGCCAAAGGTGTGAGATACCCAGTCTTTAAAACGCCTGCTTCCTGACCAGATCCCGCCTGCCCTGATTTCTGTTTCTCCTTCCCTTCCCACCTTCGGATCACTTAGCGCAGACCCAAAGCTTACCAAAGACCCTGCCCACAACCTGTTACTGAGACGCCCCCTGGTGGCGCATCTGGTGTGCACACTGCTTTGCTGCAGTAAGTTAGTGGCAAGCAACACTGGGTGAGCCTGGTGGTGGTTTCCTACAGGTGTGATCCGCCCCGAGCATTCCATAGAACAGAGTTTAGGAAAAGCTGGGTGGAACGATGACTTCCTACCATAAAATTCTGTGAGTCTATAGTGGAAACACTATGCACCCGCTGAAATTGTCTAGTGTACCAATTGGAAAGCCGTGTATGATGAACAAAAGGGGTGAGGGCTGTTTTACCAAAATTTTTTTATAGGAAGTGTGTGTTATTTTTGTAAGTTGCCTCTTGCCTGCCTGGTCCCTCCTGATGTTAACATTTCTGGCTGAGCGTTTGTGCTGTAGGCTCTTTTGGCTTCACGAGGGCTTCTTCCCTTCCCTCCTTGCCCTGGGCCTCCCTGGACGGTCTCCGGTAATACACAGAGGTCCAGAGAAAGGCCGAATTGGCTCCAGGCTAAGCAACGTACACTTCCTTAGCGCACCGGAGTTGTGTGCGCGGGTAAGCTGACCCACCACGCCAGACTTGCATCTTCGAAAGCTCAGATGGCAGGAGAAGTGGAGGCTGTAGAAGACGGATGGGGAAGCAGAGGCAGAGAGCAGGTGGGAGGCTGGTGCATCAGGTTAGAGATGATTAAACTTGAACTTCAGGGACAACGGGGGGATGGAGGTAGAAGCTGTGGGACTCGATGGTCTATTGGACATGGGACTAAGGAGAGACAGGTCAGCATGTAGACGGACAGCCAGTGTCACCTGGGTTTCCTTGGGCCTCATGGGCTTCCTAGTGGAATGAGGTTGTGTCATTGGTTACCCACATTTCGCTGGCTCTCGTCTCTCCCTTCAAAGCTTCCCCAGTAATTATAACGTCCCCAGAAATGTCTCACACACGCGGGGACCTGCCTTGTTGGGTATGATCTTTGAGGATGGTGCCTTATTACTGTCAGGACTGTGGTCCATTGTGATAACACCAACATATGGTTTTTGTTCTCCAGTGCTTTTTCTGCTTCTATTGAAATGACCATGTTTGTGTTCTCCCATCTGATACTAATGTGACAGTTGGTATATATCTATATCCTGGGCGTAAGGTGGATGGGGGCATTGAGAGAGATGTTGGTGAAGAGGTGGCAGCTGATGCCAGGGCAGAGGTCACGGAGGACGTGCCGGTCGCGGAAGCACTGGAGAGCAATGTCCTGGTTTGGTGTTTTGAGTATTGCTTTAATTTCGGGAACAGTGTCAGAAGGGAGGCCGGCTGGAGCGGCTGCAGCAGCTCTGAGCCAGTCACGTGTCGCTGATGAGTGAGAACCTCTGTTATAAAGGGAAACGCAGACTGGCAAACGCTCGTTGGCTAACACCGATTGCGCCGGTTTTTATTTTGGTGCCTGTTATCTACATGATTTCCTACTTTCTTTATCAATTGCAAATACTTGTCAGGGACAAAAAGCTGGCGTTTTCCAAAAACACAAAGAGTTTTCACGGCTGCGGAGCTGAAGGGCGTGTGACTTAAGATTTTTTATTATTTCTCTGAGGTGGGAAATACCCTTCGGTAGGGTTCTAATTTTTAATGGAAGTCTGGCTCCAGAGGCCCTTTCCGAAGAGCCTTTGGGAGAGATAACAAGTGGGCGAGACATGTCTTAAAATATCTGACGTGGCTATTTTCTAGGCCCTCCGTTCTCTGCTTTCTCCCAGGGATCTGTTCCCACACGTGGGCATCTAAGCCACTAACTATCTACAGATGACCCACATCTGACCTTGCTTGCTGGAATGTTCTGCCTGCCTCTGACGTTCCTCCCAGAGCACATCAACACTTCCCCTGGCATTCTGATAGCATCATTTCCCCCCTCCCCCCGTCTGTCCCCCCCCCCGACCCCCCCGGAGCTCTTGAAAGAATCCTGCTTTGACAACCCCAGGGAATCTGGTAGGGTGCTTTTTTGTTTGTATTTTCTTTGGGGGATGGGGAGTGTTTTATTTTTTTAAAAAAAGAGATTTGTCCCAAACCAAGGACAGAAATACCTTATTTTGTACCATTTTAGGCACTGACTATTTGAATAGCAGGCTGTTATTTTCCAGTCTTCTTTCATTGTAATCCATGAACATAGTATAGATTCTTCTATCCTCTTGATCTAGGTATGTAATTTCTGGTGATCATATAGCCAAATTCCTTCTACCCCTAGGGATTCTTTTTTTTTTTAAATATGTTTTTATTGATTTTTTTTTTAGATAGAGAGGAAGGGAGAGGGAAAGAAACATCCATGATAAAGAAACATTAATGGGCTGCCTCCTGCACACCCCCTACTGAGGACCAAGCCCACAATCTGGGCATGTGCCCTGCCTGACCAGGACTCAAACCAGTGACCTCTTGGTACATGGGACGATGCTCAACAACTGAGCCACTCTGCCCAGGCTACCACCAGAGATTCTTATCAAATTAGCCTATGAATTTCGTTCGGAGCAGGTATCCCAAGGTGAAACTACATTGTTTGTTTATTTATGTGTTTACTATCTGTTTCCTCCATCTAGAAAGTAAACCCCAGGAGGGCAGCGTCTCTTGTATCTTCTCCCAGCATCTAGAATGATGCTTGACCACATAATAGGGACTCATGAAATATATGCCAACTGACTGACTCACAGAAACAATCATTTTTAAAAACCACACTCAAATTATTTTTTTTCCAACTTACTTTTCCATTCACTCATCATGTGTTTTTTTTCTTTGCCTCTCTTGAAAAATAATGTTGTCCAAACTGAATTAGTATTATCACTGAGTGTCCAGGAACTATATAGTATTAGTGGCTCTTGAGGCAAGGCACTGTTTAACATCTTTTTCAAATCTCTTTGGTCTCTGGCTTAGTAGAAGACAGCTGCATTCTCATGGTTGCTTCTGCATTCGGTCTGATGTCACACATCACACCGGCTTCAGAAAACCCCCCTGTGCCTTTGCCGAAGAATGGGAGTAAAAGATCCGAACCAAAATGGCGGCATAGGTAAACACCTAAACTGCTGCCTCGCACAACAATTTCCAAACTACAACTAAAAGACAGAACATCTATCACCCAGAACCATGGGAAAGCTGGCTGAGTGGAAGTTCTACAACTAGAAGGAAAGAGAAAAGAGCATTGAGACATGCACAAGCGCTGAAAAGCTGAGGTATGGAGGTGTGCAAATCGGGCTGGCGGCAGGCAACTGGGTGTGCTGCTTTTTTCAACCCGAAGGGAGACAAGCTCCCGAATACTCCAAACTCCAGTTTCTGGGGAGACGCTGGGGACCCATACTCCTACAGGGAGAAGCTGGACTGTCTGCCACCGGGTCGGAAAGTGAGGGTGGCTTTCTTGCAGAGCTGCGTGCAGCAATCATTGTTTACTGTGCTGGGGCGCAGGACACGGGGACTTGGAAACGTGGAGGCGCAGAGATGGCTGACTGGCAGCCATCGCTGTTTGCCACACCCTAGACGAGTGACTTCCTGAGACCCCGCCCTGCACAATCTACAAACCCACCCAATCTCCATGCAGCGGCTTTTGCATATAAAAGGTCTGCCCTATCGCAGCTTAACCTAACAAACTGCAGCTCTGGTCAGACAGCTCCAAAGCTCCAAAGCCCAAGCAATGAGGAGAAAACTATAAGTTCTCGCTGTAGCTCCTGCTGGGTGGCCTCAGACAGTAGCTGACCTGCACCCCATTGGAGATCCAGAAGTCAGTGTACCTAGTGGTCAGTGTGAGACGACACCAGATTTCAACTACTCACATCCATAAGTGACACATTCAAGAGGCAGACTCAGTGAGCACCAAAGCCCCACTGAAGCAAGTCCTGCCCCATAAGCGTGTCTCCAGCACAGCAGTTCTTCCATTATAGACACAGTGGGTCCTCACAGTCAATTGGCCTGGAGGTCAATTCCTCCCAGTGTACCAAGAGCAATCAAGGCTTAACTACACCAAGACTTTGCACTCGGCCCACAAAGGGGTACACCAAGAGTGTCCACCTCAGGTGATAGACTGAACCACTGGTCACCTACCACAGAAAACCACTCCATCAACACAGGGAAGCAGCAAAATGCAGAGACAAAGTAACATGTCATGAATGAAAGAAATGGAGGAAAGCAAACTCCTGGACAAAAACACATTTATAAGGTTACTCAAGAATCTTCTAAAAACTGCCAAGAAACTTGATGAGACCTCCGAGGAGCTTAGTGAGACCTTCAAGGACCTTAATGAGAATGCCAAAAAAAAAGAAATGGAAAAGGACCAGTCAGAAATTAAGCATACACTGTCTAAAATAAAGAATATACAGAAATTCAACTGTAGATCAAAAGACCCCTAGAATCAAACCAAAGATCTGAAATATGAGGAAACAAAAAACACCCAACCAGAAAAACAAAAAGAAAAAAGAACCCAAAAATATGAAGATAGTTTAAGGAGCCTCTGGGACAACTTTAAGCATACCAACATCTGAATTATTGGGGTGCCAGAAGAAGAGAGAGAGCAAAATATTGAAAACCTATTAGAAGAAATAATGACAGAAAACTTTCCCTACCTAGTGAAAGAAATAGATTTACCAGCCCAGGAAGCACATAGAACCCCAAACAAGAGGAATCCAAAGAGGACCACACCAAGACACATCATAATTAAAATGCCAAGGGCAAAAGACAAAGAGAGAATCTTGAAGGCAGCAAGAGAAAAACAGTTAGTTACCTACAAGGGAGTATCCATATGACTGTCAGCTGATTTCTCGGCAGAAACTATGCAGGCCAGAGGGAGTGGCAAGAAATGTTCAAAGTGATGAACAGCAAGAACCTACAACCAAGATTACTCTACCCAGCAAAGCTATCATTCAGAATTAAAGGTCAGATAAAGACCTTTCTTTTCTACAGATAAGAAAAAGCTAAAGGAGTTCAACACCACCAAACCAGGATTACATGAAATGCTGAAGGGTATTCTTTAAAAAGAAGAGGAAGAAGAAGAAAAAGGTAAAGATAAAAATTATGAACAACAAAATGACAACGAATACATACCTACCAACAAGTGAATCTAAAAATCCAGTGAATAAAAAATCTGATGAACAGAATGGACTGATGAATATAATAGAATCAGGGACATAGAAAGGGAGTGGACTGACAATTCTCAGGGGGAAGGAGGAGTTAGGGGTGTGGGAAGAGATTGGACAAAAATCTTACACCTATGGATGAAGACAGTGGCGGGAGGTAAGGGCATGGGGTGGGGTGGGGAATCAGGTGGAGGGGAGCTATGGGGGGGAAAAAAAGAACACCTGTAATAATCTGAACAATAAAGATTATTTTTTTTAAAAAAAAAGAATGGGAGTAAAAAAGGCCAATCACGTCTTAGTATTATTTTGAAAATAGTTTTGTCTTCACAGATGTCCCAAGAGATTCTTGGGTGGCCCCAGGCATCCTTGAAGCACAGTTTGAGAACAAATGATTGACATTAATAGAGAAGAATACCTTTCTTGCCTTTGAACTCCATTGCCTTTAAACACCGTACCTTCCTCTTCAACATCCTTTGCTTAGCTCAATAGTAAAATATGTTTGCCTTCCTCGTAACTATTTCATTGTGCATATCAAGATGCATAGTGAGTGTTGAATGGTGGAGAAGCAACCCAAAAGTTAATTTGTTGCACTCAGACACATTCACACACAAACAAAACCATCAATAGTAAAAGCATTTACTGAGCACATCCTATATGCTCCATATTTTCCAAAGATTATCTCTACTTTTTATAACACTCCCGGATAAGAATTATTAACCTCATTTTGTGGACAAAGGAATGGAAGCTCTAAAAACGTAACCTATCCAAGGTCACCAGGCTAATCAGTGATGGAGCGTAGTAACTGAGACTTGGGTATGGTAGTCAACACTCCATCACTGATTAGCCTGGTGACCTCCCCCACCCCGTCCCTCCATCTCCATCTTCTGAATCGGGGCTGGGAGGTGGGATGAGCAGGAGAGGGGAGAAGTCTTCATCAGTGACACCCTTGTTATCCTCTCTTGCGTCACACTCTCCCAGTAGGGCCGCTCTCCAAATGTCTCCAAAAGACTCTCTCTCACGGGTCCCATTGGTGGCCTCACGGCCCCTCGGCACTGCCTATTTCTGGTGTGCGACCTCTTGTGGCTCCTTCTCGGCTGCTTCCCCCAGTGCCCGTCCACAGCCTCTCGCTTCTGCTGCCCTGGAGGTCGCGGGCAGCCCTTCGAGATGGGTTCAGCCTTGACTCCTGCGGCCTCCTTCACTCCACTCCAGGAGCACAGGACCCTCCCCTCCCCCACTGCTGCCTGCGGTGAGGAGCAGGCGCTAGGCTCTGGGTCCACACCTTTCCTGCCCACCTTCTAGGGGACACAGTCACACTCCCAAGTATGTTCCTACCCGTCTCTGCCCAGGCACGTCGGGTGGAGCCCGTGGGTCTTTATAGCCCAACAAAGCTTCCAGCCAGGGCCCATGACGCCATTTGCAGGTAAACATGGAAAAGCAGGGTCCAGTGCAAAACGGAAGTGCAGGGCCTTTTGTTTTAGAAGCAGGAAAAAGTGTGCTAACGGCGCTAAAATGTAAGGCTATTTTCTTTAATAATAGTTATAACATATATATTTTTATTGATCTCAGAGAGGAAGGGAGGGGGAGAGAGAGATAGAAACATCAATGATGAGAGAGAATCATTGATCAGCTGCCTCCTGCACACCCCACAATGGTGTGCAACCCGGGCATATGCCCTTGACCAGAATTGAACCTGGGACCCTTCAGTCCACAGGCTGACACTCTCTCCACTGAGCCAAACTGGCTAGGGCAAAAAGTATTTTATTACTATAAAACCCAATGGAGATAAGAGAGATACATGAGTATCAACATAAATGTACAAACCACAAAAAACAAACAAACAAAAACCATTTGAGGTCATAATTTATATAACACAATAATTTGCTAATGTGATATCTAGACTGATCATTGGGGTTTCCTGGTTCACTTCTTGCAAATTCCTGGATGAGGTCATGCAAAGTTCTACTCTTCGTAGCTTTATTTTTGGAATGGAAGGTGTCGGCTCCTCTCGGCAAATGCCAGCCTGTAAATTGCTTTTAATTTTGAGAAGGATTAGGTTGAGGACACCACTGTACAAACGTACATTTAAACTTAAGTTCAGACTCACACAGAACGGATACGCAGGAAGAGACAGAACTGTTGATCTAGCTGCCGCTATCTGTCAGTCCACCAGCCAAGTGCTCTAGCTCTCTTTTTCTTTTTAAAAATATTTTTTATTGATTTTTAGAGAGAGAGAGAGAGAAACATTGATGCAGGAGCACAACATAGATCGACTGCCTCCTGCACGCCTCCTGCTGGGGATCAAGCCCACAACCCGGTCGTGCGCCCTGACTGGAATCGCACCGGCAACCCCCAGGCACACTAGATGACACCCAACCAACTGAGCCACACCAGCCAGGACCAAGTGCCCCGTCTCTCTTGAATGTGCATTGTGGATTCCAGAAAAATGGACAAAAACTGGAAACAGTAATTTCCAGGTTTCTTGTCATTTCCAAAGGCTTGGAGATTAGGGGGAGTGGGTTGGGAGGGAGCTTACTCCTCTCTCTCTCTTTTTTTTAATTGTTGACACTATTGCAGAGGTCCCAGCTTACACTTCATTTGTATAATCTGTCACTGGTGTTTTAAACGGGGGCATGTATTACCTGTTCAGTTAAAAAACCCGTCAACAAGAAAAGGAACACTCTGAGAAAGAAATGCATGTTGCATTACAGTCTCTGCCTACTCTGTTGTCCATTGGTAATGTTCTGATTCTTGCTCATCTTTCTAAAACCATTAATATTTTAATATGTATTTTATGTTATACATAGCTCTGTGGAGTTTGGCATCTTCGCTTCGGCTGAACACTGTTAAGCCTGGGAGATTTCCCAACTTGGAGCATGCAGTCAGATCCACTCTGCTGTTCTCGGGGGAGGAGGGAGCTAGGTTTTTGGAAAGGTAGGGAGTCAGCTGTCATTTCTGTGGCTGCTTTTCAAAAGATGAGGTGTGCTTCCTGAGGCATGAGGAGGATGCCGGCAGAGGGCTATTTCCTGTGCTGGACACCCCGTGCATCTGCAGGAGGGCAGGAGGGCTGGGAGACTTGGACAGCAGCGCCCCAGGGGCGGCCTGGTCTCCGGCTGCCTGCTGTCACACATAGTGAGAAGGCTGGCAGCGGGCACGGCCGCCTCCGGTCCTGTGATGAATGGTCAGCCGGGCAGGAAGTCAGGTGGCTGCCGCTCGCCGCTCCCCATCAGGGTTTTCCAATCGGCTCATCAAAGAAAAACCACAGAACACCGACCTGCGAAACCAACACGCCCGAGCTTTCCGCTGTGCTTAAATAAGTAACTAAGACATTTTAAAATGTCTTTAAAAAATCATGACATCTACATTGGATCTATTTGATGGTTTAACTTTTGAAAAGTAGTACATTCAGTACAATTTAACATACGCGTGGATCGACAAGTTTCAAATTCATTCACGATAAAATTCCGCAGCCAGCTGGGAATAGAAAGAAACTCCCTTAACCCTAATGGGAAGTATCTACTCAAAGCGTCCTGCAAATAGCATAGGTATTTCAGAAACGGGGCAGGAACAAAATCCGGCGAGGTGTAAAACTTTGTATCGTGTACAAGTTAAATGCATAGACTTACTGAGGGGACACCAGTACCTGGGTGACGGCCCTGAACGATGACATGCTTCCTCAGTCCAAGTCTTCCTCTGGGTCCTGCAGGGGTGGTTCTTGTTTCCCCGTGTGGACCTGGCCTCCTTCTGGGGAGCTTATTGATCCGGGTCTTCGTCACTTGGCTTCACGGATTTTCAGGCCACGTGGTTGGGTGTCACAGGTGGGGTTTTTACATCTCCCCAGGATATTGCTCTTTTATCTTCATACAGTATCTCTCTTTATTCCGAACACGCCTTTGTCGTAAATACTCTTTTATCTCCAATATTAAGAGAGCAAAAGCTTTCTCTCTTTTTTTTGCTGCAGGAAGCTTTATGGTTTCCCTTTGGTCCAAGGCCTGGGAGAGGGCTCCCGGGGGTGGGTGGGGGTTTGAGGGTAAAAGGCTGCCTCATGGTTGCAGAGAGAGGCTCAGACAGAAGCCAGACACTAGGGTGAGGCTGAGGGGCCCCTCACAGGCCTCTGGGCTCCAGAGGCGCCTAGTGGTGCTTGAGGGGGAGCCTTCCGAAGAGATACTCGCCCTGCGCAGCCTGGGGGCGGGCCAGCCTGTAGAGATGAGGGCGGTGAGTCGTCAGGTGTCACCCACCTTCTTGAAGCATTTCACCTGCTCATCCAGGACGTGGCTCTCCAGGAAGTCGCGGAGCTGCGGGTCTGCCTGGGCAGAGCCTGCAGATGCAAAGGGGCCTGGCTCAGGTTCTTCTCCAGGACCGCGGCGGCTTCCCTGGCGCCCTGAGTTTTACCCACTCGCCTTGGGGAAGCTTGTGCACGTCCCGGAAGAGAATGCGGCCACACGCGGACTGTGCATCTTCCAGAGACGCTCAGCGCCTCCAACTCTCGGAAGGAGAGCCCCACGCCCTCCACCTCCAGGTGGAGAGAGAAGCCCTGAGAGAGGTAGGTGTAGGAGGCCTGCAGATGCCGGGGGGGACCAGGCCATTGATGGGGCCTCCACTGCAATGGAAAATTCGGATGAATTTGGGAGCTCATGTTGCTCGGCAATAAGGAGTTGAGCTCAAAAAATGGTGTTAGCTGGTCTCGGAGGCCGAGGATGGCTGAGATGGTTCTGAAGGAGGCACCTGGAAAAGAGGTTGGGGTGTGGTTGGAGGCGGGAAAAGGGGCGTCCTGCCCAGCCGGCGTGGCTCCATGGTTGAGTGTCAACCTATGAACCAGGAGGTCACGGTTCGATTCCCAGTCAGGGCTCGGATCCCCAGTGTGGGGCGTGCAGGAGGCAGCCCATCAATGATCCTCTCTCATCACTGATGTTTCTATCTCTCTCTCCCTCTCCCTTCCTCTTTGAAATCAATAAAAATATTTATTTATTTATTTTTTTTAAAAAGGGACATCCCTGGATCTGCTCTGTCTCAGATCCTGGGGGCCATGCAAACTAACCCAACGTCCCTGTATTCGTCATGAAAATCAATGTGGCGATTCACTGGGCAGTGTTAAATTTCATGGTTCAAGTCGAAGTTATATTTGCTCCATTCACTTCAAAATACATTCGTTTTCTGCCAAACGTGTGTTCGTGCTTGAGAGCAAAGCACTAACAAATTAGCAGTCTAAGGGAATACCTGGAAATATATGAAGGCATCACAGATATATGCTTTACCCAGGACTCAAAGAGCGACCTGAAATTAGGTGATTTCACCCGCCAAATTATCTTGGCAAAATCCTGAAAAGAACAGCACAAACTTGTGCACACAGGACTGTTTGTCTAGGATTCAGGCAAGCTCGACAGAAGTGGAGAGTTGGGGGCCATAACTGACTGCACGTCCATGGCGAGTCACGTGACCTCTGGACCAGCTGTTGCCGGGCAAGGACTTATCTTAGACCTTGGAGTTACTTTGAGTCCTTGGGTTGTGTTGTAATAATACAAGAGTAGGTTTGCTTTGCAAAAGAGAGAGGGCAAGGTGAAAAGGAGAAGGCATCTGTTATTACTAGTGAGTTAAGCCTTCTAAAAGGATTTCTCTTTTAGTGATCCCCTTTTATTTCGACCCTACTCTGGAAAGAGGACTTTCTAAACCAGTGGTTCCCCACCTGTTTTCACCCATGCCCCACCTAAGCATCTCTAAAATCCTGTCTCCCCGGCCCCCCCATGACATATAATTCTTATTCTTCAAAGAGTGGACTCCTGTTCATGTGGAGGAAGCCTAAAAGGCCATTAACTTGGTCTAAACAAGCTTCCAAAGAGCATGGCGTCCACGAAAGGGAAAAATAGAAGAACGAAAGGACAGTTGAAGTACTGAGGAAGAAATCACTAAGAAATGGTTTAAAAAATAATAGTATGAGGTGATATGAAAAAATAGCAAATAAAGTTTCAAAACATATAATAGAGAACTGAGATGCATAAATATGTTACAATATATATTTCTATACTGTACCTGGGGCCTCTAGACCCAGAAGAAATGCAAAACTTTCACTGCTAAAAACTCATTCTTCAGTGGCCCCCCTTAAAACTCAAATTGCCCCCCTTTGGGGCGTGTGCCCCACGTTGGGAACCACTGTTTGAAACTCTCTTACTCTCTCCCCGTGTTTGCAAAGCGGTGATGCCTGAACCACCGAGATAGAGACTTTGTTTTGCAGCCAGGTTTTGGAGACAAGAGGTTGTGGGGAATAAAGAAGGAGACATTCTAATTGTTCTTGCCAAGGCAGAAGAGCTACACTTTCTTCGTGTAAAAAAAAAAAAAAAAAAAAAATATATATATATATATATATATATATATATAATTGATTCCATTGATTCTAAGGAAACATACTTTCAGCTTTGAGATCAACTCCTACGGTCCCTATCATGTTTAGGATTTCAGTGAACAGTTGATTGATCAAAAGGAAAGAAAGGATTCTCTCAGGAGCCAGCCAATTTTGCAATCAATTTCCCATTAGTCAGATTGATGTCCCGGCCAGGCAGAGGCCCCGCGGGATGTTTTAAATGCCTGCATGACTATGGAGCCTTGGAAGCCTAATGGCTTTCCAGGGGGTTGTTTTATGGAAATCGCTGGGCTAAAGTCTGTTACTGTGCCAGGGGGCTCCTGCTCTGGATGATGAGGAGATTCTCATTTCTCCTCCTCCTCCTCCTCCTTTTCTTTCTTCTTCTTTTAAACAAGCATTCTCTTTTCTTCTGAATATTCTAGAAAGACTAGTAAGTAGTGCTCATTCTAGAAGGTAGCAACATGGTGCAGAGGTGTTCTTGCTCCAGAACCCACCTTGATTTTGAAACCTGGTTCCATTGCTGACCAGCTGTTACTTTGCAAAACTCACTCATCAGCACGCTCAGTTACCTAGTGTTAGGGGCTCCACCCATGCTGGTTACCTCCCAGGGCTGTGGCTTCCATCAGACAGTCCCATACACACATTGGTGGCAGGCTCAAAATATCGTCTTCTTGACAAGAATCAGGAAAAAAATATAAGCAACTAAAACGACCTATAGTTTGACTGCTGGCAAATAAACGTTGCCTTCAGGTACATTTTCCCATTCTGGAGTTTTCAAATGAAGGCTACCAAATCAGTTAATCAAATGTAGTTAGCCAGACACCGTGCTAAATAGTGAGAGGCATATAGTTGTAGTTTAAGTCAACATTTTATGACGTTCTTCTGGCTCATATTCTTTCTAGTATTTACTTCTTCATCATTGACTCATTCAAAGATTCTTTTTACACCTTTTATGTGCCAGACACTGTTCTAGGTATTGGAGGCACAGCAGTGAACGAAACACAAACCTTGCTGTCATGAAGCTTCCGCGCGCAAGCGTGTGCCTGCCCACCAGAGAGAGAGAGAGAGAGAGAGAGCACAAATTAGTAAAATAAGCATCATATGTGATAAATATGGGGCACGTGGGAACATGATGGGTACTCTTGGAGGTGGGTGGAAGGTGGAAATTTGAAAGAAGACGGTCAGTGATTCACCTAAGGGGAAGAGCCAGCCCTGAGTTACCCGGCCAGGGTTCTGGGGCATAGAATGGGGACGTTTTGGGGGGCATTATTCTGCTGACTCCAGCTTGTGAGGTCTTAACGATACAGAGCTTGTACAATATGTCTGACTCTCCTCCAACATGCAGCAGGAACCTGTTCCATAGCAGGCACTTGGAATCCTAGGAATTCCAGGATGCAGAGCTCTGCATAAGATGGGAAATCTGTCTAGAAGGAGCTCAGACTACAGGGGTCAGCAAAGGATGGTCCACCAACTCTTTTTGTACAGCTCGCAAGGTAACAATGACTTTTACATTGTTTTAAGTGCTTGAAAAACTCCAAGGAATGATACTCTGTACCACAGGAAAGTCAGAGGCGTTCCATTTTGTGTCCATACACGGTCGTATTGGAACACAGTCACGCTTACTCATTGATGCGGCATTCATGCTCCCATGGCAGAGTCGGTAGTTGTGACAGAGACCACATGGCTGCAAAACCTAAAAGAATTACTTTACAGGGGGCACTTGCTGACCCTTGCTCTAGACTCACCAAGGCCAGAGAGCTTTTGTGATGATGGAAACACTACCTGAGCTGTGTGATGTGGTAGGCACGAGCCACATGTGGCACTCGACGTGAAGCCAGTGCCCGGGAAACTGACTTACGTTTTATGCAATTAGCATGGATTTCCCTTTAAAGGGCCAGGTGTGACTGGTGGATTACGTTTTCATTGATTTCAGAGAGGGAGGGAGAGAGAGAGAAATTTCCACTGAGAGAGAAATTTCAATGATGAGAGAGAATCATCAATCAGCTGCCTCCTGCACACCCCCTACTGGGGATGGAGCCCAAAACCTGGGCATGTGCCCTGATCGGGAATCAAACTGTGACCTCCTGGTTCATAGGTCAACGCCCAACCACTGAACTACACCAGCCAGGCAAAGATGACGCTCTGACAATTCCCATTTTTCAGACGAGAAAACCGAAGCTTAGAGAGATTAAGTGACTCACCAAAGGCCACGCAGCCAGTGCGTGCCAAAGGTGGAAGCCAGGGAGACTGACCCCAGAGCTGTCACAGCAACCGCGAGCCTATCCCACCGCACTAAGATGACACATCGACACACTGAATTGTGACATATGTGTGAATGCGCTGGTGCATGAAAGAAGTTAAAATGAGGCAGGGAAATGAATGGGGGAAGGACATCCCATCAGGGAGGAGACGGACATCATCATGGGTGCCAGACTTTGACATTTGGGCAGGATTTTGGCTGATAGCTATATGCTTGTAAGCGAGGAGGACCAATGTCCTAGAGCTTGACAAAGGTGTGGTGTTGGGAAGGTGGAGGGGGTGTTAAGGGATTGGAGAGCAGCCCGGTTTGAAAACCCAGGTGAGCTTCACTAGCCAAGGGCCACCAACCTTCTCTTGTCCAATGGGTGCCCTTCCTCTTCTTCATCAACAACGACAGGTAAACGTCCGGGCCTCCCTTCTCGCTGGGACTGCAAGCTTAGCGTCAAACTGGAGCTTAACCATGGCAACAGTAGGAGAACTTGACAGTTGAACGTTTGTGTTTTAATATTCCCCCCTCTCCCCCAGCCACCCAAGCCTGATTTCTGTTCTTACTTATGTTTCTTCTGATCTTAGTGATTATTCTTATTCACGAGTGAATACGGTTTTATTATAGGCCTATGTGTTGTAACGCTCCTTTGGTGCTTTGGCATCTGGGTGTAAGTCACAGAATCGGTTGGAGTTGGGTGAGGATCTAGAGTGAAGGCAAGAAGATAAGCCTGGAAAGGTAAGAGGCCGGTCTGAAAAGATAAGTCGGTGTCTGGCACTGGGCAGGGAGGCTGAGGCAGGCTGGGGCCATGTCTGCCCTGAAGGTGCAGCCTGAGCCAGCCGGGTGCCCTCCCTGTGCCCCTTTCTCCGGAAGCCTGGGCTGGGATCCTGGCAGCTGCCCACTCAGTTCTTGGAAACCTGGCAGTGACCCCAGTTCCATCCCCTGCTTGCTTCCGGGCCCGGCTCTGATGTCTCTTGGTGTCAGCTCCGAGCGTGAACCCCAAACGTCCTTGGTTTCAATCGTGTCATTGACATCGGAGAACACACTGGCACCCTGTAATCTCTCTAAAGCACGCGCCGATCGAGTCGCTGCCTCCTGGGAGAGTTCTGCTTGTTTTCCAGTGAGAGCCCAAGTCCGTTCACTCAAGGTCCTGGTGGACACCCCAGATCTACCTGTGGGCGAGTTATCAAACGTCTCTATGCCTCAGGCTCCTCATCTGTAAAGTGGGAATGGCAATAGTACCTACCTCAGAAGGCTCTGGTGAGGGAACACGTGTAGAGTGAGGTAACATGGAACACATGAGAACAGGTCCCCGACACCCAGCAAGCACTCTACATGTGTGTTAGCCTTACTGTTACGAGCTCTTCAGACTCATCTGTTGCCATTTCCCCTCGTAGATTCTGGTTCCACGCATCCTGACTTACTTGCAGTCTCCCAAATGCCCTGCCAGCAGCCTGTTGCCTCTTACCTCTGGGTGTTTTGCGGAAGTTTCCTTTCTCTGAAAAGTGTCCATCTTCCCCTCCCACCCCCAGCTCTTCCTCATTCTTATCTCAAGCCGAGATGCCACCTCCTCTGGGAAGCCATCCCTGACGGCTCTCCCTCCCCCATGTCTATTTGTCTGTGTCCCCCTAGAGACAGAGACTGTGTGTGGCTCACTCTTGTCGGAACTATACCAGTTCCTGGTGGAGTAGGTACACATGGAACTGTTGCTGAATGAAAGGACGATTGCCCTGCACAACTCAAAGCGCACTAAAGAAGTGAGTGCGGTAGGATGATGCAAATCTGACATAAGGTGACATCACCAAGTTCCAAACACATAATTTCGAAGCTGGAGAGACTCTCAAGCTGTTTTTACTATATTCCACTTGGTGGCACCACTCCAGCTGGTACCCACCAGCCCGTCTCAGGATCAGTCTCAGGAATGTGTGCTTTGCCTAAAGTGTGAACACCTTATATCCCTGACTAGGGCTGAAGAATTGGTGGACAGCAGGAAAATAGGGAGGAGCAGGGAAATTGTACTGTATCAAGGAGATTCGAGGATAAAAAGGTCTGTGAGAACCTGGGATCATGGCCAGGAGGTTAGCTGAAAATGCAGAATGCCAAACTCAGTTCAGAGGGCAGGGGCGTCATGGAGGCAGAAGAGGGAGGAAGAAGAGGGGACTAAGTAGATAAGACCAGTTCAGCAGCCACGGATGAGAAGACATTCAGAAATGGGGCACCGAATTCCATCCTGGGATCCAAATCTAGGAGCAGGCAGGGCTGGGCAGCAAGCCAGGATTCAGTCCAGAAAAGCCAGCCAGCGCTGCTTATTAAGGCTCACCAATAACCAACGTGAAGACCATCACATATAGAATGTTTATTTCGAAGTGGAAAAGGTATTAGGGTTTCTCAGTACAGGTGTTGGGACCTTTTTTTTAATGCTTTTCTTCAAGTTACAGAGAATTTCTTTTTTAATCCTCATCCGAGGATATTTTTCCATTGATTTTTAGAGAGAATGGACGAAAGAGGGAAAAACAAAGAGAAATATTGATATAAGAGAAACATCGATTGGTTGCCTCCTGCACGTGTCCCAACCAGGAACTGGGCTGGGGAGGAGCCCGCAACCAAGGTACGTGCCCTTGACCAGAATCGAACCCAGGACCCTTTGATCCATAGGCTGATGCTCTATCCACTGAGCCAAACCAGCTAGGTCCTGAGAAATTTTTTTAATGATTATTGTTGAAAATATTACGTATGTCCCCATCTTTTTTGCCCACTGACCCCTTCTAGCCCACCCCTGCCCCTGCCCCCCAGAGAATTTTTTGTGTTGGTCCTCTACACAAAATAGATGGCCACTGAGCTGTGGAGTGATGAGCGGTCAGTGAGCTATAAAAGGGACTCACCTGCTCTTGGCTGCCACCTTCAGGTGAGCATGGGTCTGAGTCGGCCAAAGCGTGGCCAGCCTCGGCTCTCCATGCAGTTGTGACTATTGACTGGGTGACCATGGTCATTCTCAGGGTCTTCCCTTTTTGGATGACGTGAAGACCGCACATGAACGAATAGGCCGTTTCCTAATTATCCAATTAGGAGCGTGGAGACTTTTATACTGTTATTTTCCAGGTCAGGACGCGGGACTTCTGTCAGTCAGAGATGTGTAGTTAAGCAAGGACACAGACCCTAGGTGACCTCAGTAGAAAAGGACTCTATTGAATGCATAGTGGGTGACACACAGAACTTCTGGGAAGGCATGAGAAGAAGCTTGGGAAAATGTGTCAATTGGGGACAACACTCAAAATCACACTGTGGCCCCGCTGGTTTGGCTCAGTGGATTGAGCGTCAGCCTGTGGACTGAAGTGTCCCAGGTTTGATTCCTGGGACCCGGGTTGTGGGCTTGATCCCCAGTAGGAGGTGTGCAGGAGGCAGCCAATCAATGATTCTCTCTCATCACTGATGCTTCTCTCTCTCTCTCCCTTCCTCTCTGAAATCAATTAAAAAAAATATATATATATATATATATATATACACACATATATATATATACTTAAATCACACTGTGGTGTGACTGGGTAAGGACACGATTCAGGATCCGCCCCGTGGGACGTGAGTGGACAAGTAGTTAGTGACAATGCAGTCTTGACGGTCCCTGTATTTTCCCGGCGCCTTTTGATCCAAGTTTCGAATGAACATTAAGCAGCGTGACAGCTTTCTGATTACTTACTCTAGTCTGGTCCATGCAAACGTGGAGAAACTGCTATGAGCATAGGTCCCTCCTGATGGCACATCAAAGGTGCCATCTTGGTGGCCAGTCTCCCACCTGTGCTGTGAATTGCCCTGACCCTTTTGCACCACGTTCTTGCTGGTCCCCTGAGACTGTGGGCTTTGGAGGATGGGCCGTGGTTCATCTCTGCATCCTTGACACCTAGTGCCTGTTGTGTAGAGGCTCAGAAAATATTTTTAAAGGCTTCTGAACCTTTAAAAATGGGTGGATGGGCTTCGAAATCTGTGAGCACCCTGAAAGAGGATGACAAATGTCATATATATGGAGAGAGAAAGAGAGAGAGAGATCCTGGAATATGTAGATACGTGGTCAGTTAAATGCTATGCTAACAGAGGTACATGAATAAGATTTGTTGACTTTATCAATTTGACCCTAGTCAACACAATCAAAAGGTCTCATGGGTGACAGACCAATCACTATTTTATTTTTTAATGCCCTGACCAGGAATCGAACCTCCTGGTTCATAAATCGATGCTCAACCACTGAGCCATGCCGGCGGGGCCCAATCCCTATCTTTTAAAGCCTTGGCATTAGTTGGAAATTGCATAGGTATAGAAAACGGATATTCAGAGAGAGAATCTTCAGAAGAGATTCATACAAATATCTGGGCTGAACTTGAATCATGCTTGTGAGGAGTAATTTTACATGTCACCGTGGTTAGGCCATGGTCCCCTTTGGGTCTAGATGTTGTTGAGAAGGTATTTTTTAGATGTGATTGGCCTTTAATCAGTAGACTTTGGGTAAAGCAGATTACCTTCCATCTTGTGGGTGGGCCTCACCCAATCAGTTGAAGGCCTTAAGAAAAAAGATTGAGGTTCCCCGTGGAAGAAGTTCTATCACCCGGCTTCATTTGAAATCAAGGTGGCAACATCAACTCTTCCCTGGGTTTCTAGCTTGCTGGTGTGCCCTCCAGACTTCAGCCTCGCCAGGGTTCCAGTCACATGAGCCAATTCCTTAAAAGACATTCCTTTCTCTCTATATATACATTCCATTGGTGATGTTTCTCTGGAAAACCTGAGAGAGTACTCTGTGTCTCTCTTGTTGAACACTGTGGATTTACATATGCTATTTTGGATGAAGACATGTTTTGACTGAAGATATTTTACTTGGAAATCTCTTGACTATTAGACTCAAGATTGCCAGTCTTCTGGTTTTGTAGTTGATGCTTTCAGTTATGCTCAAGATAAGCACCCATCTCTATTTAGATAAGCATTTGCCAGCGAGAAAAGTAGGAAGACTTTGGGCATTTGCTTGCTCGCTGGAATTGAGTTAAGTTTGGAAACAAACCTTGGGTTCCACGGGAAGCGTACATCCTCAGCGCCACTGCACACCTCACACAGGTGTTGAGAATCTGAAAATTTCCCCTCAGACATCTCAAACCTGTGGGCCTGTCCTCAGCCAATGGAAGCTTCAAGCATAAGAAACGCTAAGAAATGGACCACCACTGTGTTCTCTCTTTTTATGATTTGGTTCTTAGTTCCACTTCTTCCTACTGAACCCACTGCTGATATTTGGTTTTCAAATGGTTTGTTATTGCTTCACAAACGTTGTAATAGCAACTAAGGAATTTTGCTTTAAAGAGAGCATTTTACTTGCAACCTCACCCTAGACGCTTACTTTGTTGAGCTTTTTAAGGACACAGGCCAAAGGACAGGCCAACAGACCTCGGAATCCTGGGCAGAGGGCCTCTGGAGAAGGGGAGACCCCCCCCAGACGCGACAGTGGAGCCATGATCGGTTCTGAAATGAAACTTACAAGTTGTTATTCTCACGACCTCACAGGGGCACCGAAGGAGCATTCACATCACTGGGGAGCCACGGAGGCGGTATGGTTTTTCAGAACAGCTGTCTCCCTGAACTCTTCCCCAGGCTCCATGAGCCACTGCCCAATTCCCGTTTTGTCTTTTAAAGCCCCGGCATCGGAGGATTTGGCAGCTAGAACAAGGTTGAGCACGACTGACATAGGAAGCGGCCCATGGCTGGACTGAATGAAGGGACACGGACAGCAGGGCCTTAGCAAGGAAGCAGGTGCCACTCAAAGCACTCAGTTCCATGTCATCACGGTGTTTCCTTATTCTCAGTGTCTTGATGGTCTCAGGAAGGTTAACACTAATGGTGGGGACATAGTACAACTCTTAGAGTTTGGGTAGCTCTTTAGCAAGGGGAGGAAATGGGGAAGGCAAACTAACATTTATTTATGTGCCCCACCCTGTGCTGGGCACTTTATTTATATATTAGAGGCCCGGTGCATGCAATTCGTGCAAGGGGCTCGGCCCTCGCAGCCCTGGCTTCATCTGGAAGGTCATTTGGCTGTCCGGTCTAATTAGCATATTGCACTTTTATTATAGATGCACGCTGCGAAGGAGAGCGGTTAAGACCACTGCCTGTGCAGCCTTGCGCACGCACATCACTTAACTCTTCCACGCCCCCTTTTCCTTCTGTAACAATAACAGTAATAACAATACTACGTCACAGAGTTATTACAAGGATTAAATTGTTATGTGTAAAGCACTTAGAACAGTGCCAGGAACATGGTAAGTGCTATGTACGAGTTTGCCATTATTTTCTTTCCTAGGTCATTTTAACACAGCCCTGCTTATCCTTTTATAATTGAGGAAACTGAGGCTCATGGAGATTAAGTCGATTGCCGGAAATGGCAGAGCCTGAAACCCAACTCAGATTTATCTGACTGAACTGTTTTCTTCTCGGAACAGGACCGGGCCTGCTCAGTGCTATCGAATTCCCTGTCCTGCTTGCCAGCTCAGGGTTCAGTTTATTAGCGCTTCTTTGTACTGACAAGGGTGAAATCCTATATGACTCAGGTCTGTCTTTAATCCCCCATGCCACCCATCCCTGGCAAAAGGCCAGTGGTCAACATGTAGGGGGACCGAGTTGGGGGAGGAGAAACTTTCCTCTTACATGTCCCCCCTGGAGGAATAATCAGCTTTTCTGATGTTGCCTGTGCTTCCTCTCTCCGAAAGCAGGGAGATAACCATACCTAACTAGAATATTCTAATAAGCAGGACTCTTATTACAGCCCGGTGGAGTGAGGGGACCAGTTGGCCTCCTATATCAGTGCTGCCCAACCGAAATATAACACCAGCAATATACATAATTAAAAATTGTCTAATAGCTACATTAAACAGGCAAAAAACGGTGAAATTAATTTAGTCACATTTAATGTAATATGTCCAAACATTGCCATTTCAACCTGGAATCAATATAAAAATTATTAGTGAGATAGTTTATGTACTCAATCTTATTTTATTTTTAACATATATTTTTTGTATTGACTTCAGAGAGTGGAAGAGAAATAAAAACATCAATGATGAGAGAGACTCATTGACTGGCTGCCTCCTGCAACGCCCCACACTGGGGTTTCAGCCCAAAACCTGGGCATGTGCCCTGACGGGGAATCCAACCGGGACCTCCTGGTTCATAGGTCCATGCTCAACCACTGAGCCACCTGGGCAGGCAGGGCTATGAATTCAGTTTTATATTCATTGTATTTACACCTCAGCCCTGGATGCATATACCAGGCGAGTACCACAGGTACCAGTCAGACCCAAGGATCCGTGTACTCCAAGGGTCTTCTGTATTCATTTAGCGACTTTATTTGTAGAAACCTGTCCCCTACTCCCCCTTTCTTCCTCCAGGGGCAGATACTCTGATGGGAAAATAAATGGCTGAAGGAGTCAAGTCGCTCCCCCTCTGCCCCGTCACCCCCGATTGGTGCAGCTTTTGTGGGCAGTTGAGATTTTTTTGTGTGTGGCTCGTTCGTGCCCATCAGCACGCTTTGTACTTCTCACCACACGGGGTTGGGCGTGATGGGGTGGTGGTGGTATTTCAGGTTCTAGAAGGACTCAGGCCAATCTTGGACCCTGACAACATCCTTTCCAGTGTCTTGTGCCCACGGGGACGGTGTGGCCTCCACTGACGACAGCACCCCCGGAGGGGAGAGCAGCCCGATCTGCCAAGCAGACACTTGGCAAGGCTCAGGTTTCCTGGACCGGATGGCGGACCGGGGCCGGAGGCTCGCGCGGCGCTGGGAGGGCACAGGATGCGCGGTCGGGCGTGCGCATCCCGGGCATCCGCCCGCGCTCGGTCCGCGGCGCAGCTGCTGCAGATCCGCGGGGGCCGCTGCCTCCTCAGGGCCTGGAAACTGCACGAATCTCCCCGCGGGGGCCCCGCGTCCTCCCCTGCAGGGGCGGAGTCGACCACCTGACATCCGAGACGCCCCACGTGGGCTGGGGGTGGGATTGGAGGCGTGGGGTTGAAAGGAGAGAGAAAAAGCGGAGGCGGCAGGAGTGAGAGTTGGGAGGGAGAGGAGAGGAAAGGAAAGGAGTGGAGGAGAGAAGGGAGCTCCTGAACGCCGCGCGGAGAGGGAGTAAAGAGCAGCGGGAAGAATAAAGGGGACCCTGAGGCATCCGGAGAGGAGCCGGTAAGGAGGGACAGGTGAATAAGAGGGAAGCGCCGGGCTAGAAACAGTGGGGGAAAAGGCGAAGAGGCGGGAGTGAGAAAAGGGCTGCGGATAACGGAGGAGTTAAGAAGAAAAGAAGAGCCGAAGGGATACGATTCGAGGGTGAGGAGGGGCGGGAAGGGGGGGTCCTTCAAGAAGGAGCGGCAGAGTAAATGGGGCCGCTCGCTGCGCCTTTAAGGTTGTCAAGGCGACGGCTCTGGCCAGAACGAGGCGCATTGACGTCAGTAGCCGAGTGGTGATTGGCTGCGGCCGGGTCGTTTCCGGTGGAGCCGCCGCGGAGCCGCTATCGCTGAGTGGGTCCGGGCTGGGAGGGAAGCGCCGAGAGAGCTCAGCCAGCCGCAGACTCGCAGCCGCAGTCCCGCGCTCGCCTCCTCGCTTCCCCAGGCAAGTGCGCTCTACGAGGGGCCCCGCTGCGGCGAGCTTCGCCGCCCCGTCGCCGATTTGGGGGGCGCTGGACCGATCCAAGATGGCGTCACGGGGAGCGACCTGCAGGGGATGGCCGCACCCCCTGCCCCTCCCCGGCGGGCGCCTCCCCGCAGGCCTCACGCTCCGGGCCGCGCCTCCGACCCTGATTCTGTACCTCCGAGGCCTCCAGCCCCCGGGACGTCCGCTCCGGTGCAGGGCTCCCCGACCGCACCGCCCCCCACCCTCTGGCCGTGCGCTCCCCCTATTTCTCATGGTTCCGGCCCCCGGCCCTCCGCGGCCTTCCCTGGCCCTCCGCTGCCCACGCGCCCCGCCGCCTCCGCCCCCGCGCGCCGCGGCCGCCCCGCTCGCCTTCCCTCGTTGCTTGAAGGACAACAGCCCGGTTTTTACCGGCTTCGGCCATGGTTTCCCTCGGCGTTTCTGGCGGATCTTTGAGACCCGTCAGTTATTGTTTTCCTCTCGACTGTCCTCTCCTCTTCCTTTAGCGATCGCTTTTCCTCCTTGCCGGGGTTACCCCTCTTCCCCCCACGGTTCTAGCCTGGCTCCTAAATTTCATTTTGTCCCCTTTCACCTCCTCCCTATTTTTTTTTTCCCCTCTCCCGAGGCCTCGTCGCCACCACGGTGGCCTTCCGACTAGAGTAGGATGAAGGGCACTCTCCCGTCCTTCCTCTCAAAAATACGCGGTATCTGTTAACCCCTGCACCTCAGGGCAGGTGTGATGCCCTAGACTTACCGACCTGAGAGCTTCCCGAAGGGTTGGTCTGTTCAGCCGAGGAAAGAAAGCTAACGTGTTCTCCAGGGAGGTATTCCTGGCTGCTCCGAGAGGGTGCAGCCGGAATCAGCAAGCGTTTCGCCAAGCGTTTTACTATTTCCCAGCATGGAATCCTTTTGGAACTGCATTTTATCCCAACTGAAACTTCCAAACAAGAGGTTGTGAGTGTAGAGACATTGCAATTGACATTTTAAAGTATTCAGTAATTTTTGGAGGGAGAAGCTAAATTGTTGGGCTCTTCAGACCAAGTAGTACAAGTACAGAGTCAAAGTATATTCAGTTAAAAATATTAAGGCCGTGAAATTTGGATATTCAGGGATTCACATGGTGACTCTTATATCGGGGCATTTTTGTTCATGTGCTACCGTATTACCAGCGTCTACTTTTTGGTCTTTTTAATACATTACTTTTGTTTCCAACAAAACAGTTTGATCCCTTTAGAGACCCAGTTCTCATTAATCTTTGAATGATTTCTCTGGCCCGTTGAATATATGTATTGATATTCCTGGGGGAAAAGTCTGTTTTAAAGCATAAGAGATCTGATTTATTATTGTTCTTGGTAGCCTTCAGTATTATCAGAAATGCATAAAATTCTGGTGAAGGTTATTCTCAGTTCATATGATTGACCTGAAAAAGTGTCTGGCATAAACCCATCCTCAAGTGGATGTTTTGGGTTTTGGGTTTTTTTTTTCTTAACTGTTTAGTTCTGAAATAGCAGCATGATTCCTTATCTGCATCCTTTAATGTATGTTGTCAGGGCATTGCACATCTTTTGTGGTCTGTTAATTAATCTGCTCTTTATTGACCCTTATGAAAGTCACCAAAATAACATGAGTAATAGTGTAGCACTTTATTCTAGTATTTCTTTTTGCTTTTACATGTACCGTTTCATTTCAGTAGTTTTGTGTGCATTATATTTTGAAAAGTCAGATTAGTATTGATTTTAATTGCAGAGCAGACCTGGCTTCTATTTTCTAATCAATTATTTAGTAATTAGGAGTTGGTTAAATTAACTAAGCTTTTAGTTCCAAGGTAAGGTTAGCTACCTGTTACTATATCTCTGTTTTACTTCATGTCGAGATAGTTCGAAGCCTCTAAAATTCATTGAATGCAATTTACCTATTGAATCTTTATGTAAGTTTAAAACTTAGCGTATTTTAATATTTTCCTGTCCAAATGAAGAAAATGTTTTGACATTTTCCCGTCTAAATCTTTTATTGTTTATTTGGTAAGTTTTTTTGTTTGTTTTTTTCCTATTAAGGATTTTCCCTCTTACCAGTGGGTTGTGTTATCAATTAGGGTTGGAATCTGGTAAAAGAGTCTCATCTGGGGTTCTTTTTGTGCTTTAAAATTGTTTGATTACACTAGTAGTTGGCACATCAGATCCTTTGCCCCAGTGGTTTGCTGGCTGACATTAGGACACTCCCTTGAGATAGGAGTTGCGTATAGGGAATGTCAGCTGTTCTTCATTGTGCTTATTTGCTTTCATTTAGAACCTACTTGTGTGCCCTTGTAATTCTCTGCCCTGTTTACCATTTACACACTCCCCACGTCATCATGATTTTTTTTTTGCAGGGGGAGAACTGAATGAAATTCCCATAGGGCCTGACTCCTCAGCACCCCACTTCTGCAGGGAATTGTGGCTCATACTTCCTCTCTGGAGCTGAGGTTATTGCCTCTTACTGTTGCTGCCTGCAAAGTCTAGATCCTACAGCAGAAACTGAATGAAACACTTCTTTGGAAGAATGCTATTTCTCTGCATATCATAGCATTCCTTAGCTCTTGCCTCCCTTAAAATAAAAATTACTTAGGGAGGGGGAGAAAACACCTTTGTGAATCAGTCCTAATGAATTTGTTAAGTTAAAGGCCAAATAGGCATTTGCTCTTTATAGTTGACACAAGCATATGTGTGTCTCTTTCCTTGTAGAGAGCAAGAACCATGGCGTCTGGCACCTCTGCAGCCACTGAGGAGGAGCGCAGCCTCCGGGAATGTGAGCTCTACGTGCAGAAGCACAACATTCAGGCCCTGCTGAAGGATTCCATTGTGCAGTTGTGCACTGCTCGACCCGAGCGACCCATGGCATTCCTCAGGGAATACTTCGAGAGGTTGGAGAAGGTAAAAATAAATGTGGGGAGATGAGATGACCCTGACAGTTGTTAAATGTAATGCTATAGAATGTTGCTAATTTGTATCTTTTGGAAGAAACAAAATTCTGACCAAATAGGAAGTCTAAAATAGAATTTCAAAACAAGGGGGCAGTTAAGGCATTTGTAATTTTTAACTTTGCAATCACTAGGCTTTACCAGAAAACAAATCTGTATGCTAAGTTTACATGGCAAACAAAGGGTGTCCAAACTTGTAACTGTTTTAATTAATACATAAAACTGGTTAAATAAAATGACTACATACAATTGATCAGAAGTAGTATAGCAGTGTACGGAATGAGAAATTCTAAAGTACTTGAAAGCAGTTAATGTTTTTCTCTTCCTCAGCAAAGCAAGTAAACTTAATAAGCCTTATCCCACCTTTTAAAACCAAGTGAATGAAGCATTTGAGTCTAGCTTGTGACCAGTATATCAGAACTTTTGAAGTAGTGCAGTTCATTTTTTTATAGACTATATCTCAGATGAATTGACTGTAGAGCAGAGATCAAGGTTGATGATTGTCAAAATTATACTTTATTTACAGTTCTGGTCAGGACTCATTTCCTCTTAAAAAAAAGTTAAACCAGTTTTTCTGTTTGTTTTTTTATCCTCACTGTGTGTATATCAGGGTGCCCAAAGCATATGTATATGTTTTTCTAAGCAAAATGATAATTTTGCATCAAAGACCATACTTTAATTATTCCCTCAAGAAATGATGAATGAGAAAGTCGGGATCCCTAAATGTTTTGAGTACGTAGTTTGAACTGCTTCTGTAAATTTGTGAGATAAATTTACAGGTTTTATTATTCATATTGAAGTTTTGATATGGTTCATAATGATTATGAGCCAGTTAAGAGGGATATCTTAAGTATATGATCATTATCTGTCTAATGGAAATATGTATGATAAATCCCATTGATTTGCACAGTTAATCAGATTTACTTATTTGTAAAATACTCTGTACTAAGGTTTTAAAAATTGTTTCAGTGGTTCAAAGATTGGGCGTTTTCTATTGTTTTCTTGAAAAACTGCTAAAATTGGTGTTTAGTACCATAATTAGAATAATTAACAATAACAACAAATAACCGGTCCTTGTGAATGTAGCCTTGCTGTCTTGGAATTGTAGTAGAAAGTCTGTGGGGGGTTTTTTTTGTGTGTGTGTGCTTTTTAATCTTCACCTAAGGATATGTTTATTTATATTTTATTTTTTGAGAGAGAGAGATCAATGTGTGAGAGAAACCTCAATCAATTGCCTTCTGTACTTACCCAACCGACCTTTTGGTGTATAGGATGATGCTTCAACCAAATAAGCCACCTAGCCAGGGCAGATTTTCTCTGTAAGCCATGTCCAAATAGTGAGTGAGATACTCTAGATCCAGGCTGCTGTGGGCATTTCTGTTTTGCGATAAAGTGTGTTCCTAGAGATTTGTTTCTGAAATGGGTCAGTGTAACGTGATTCTTCTCTTTGTATGTCACTAGAAACCATCCAAGGAGGGGATGAAGTTGGTGAGCCATTATGTGTCTTTTTACAGGGAATATTAAATGTATGGTGCTAGTTTCAAAGCCTGTACTTACAATAGCACTGATTAAGCACTATCAAAGGGGAAGGCAAGAAATCATTATTAGCTGCTTTGCAGGTGGGATTTTTTAGATTTAATGTGTGTTGGCTTCTTTACCTCTTAATGCAGGTCACAGCTTAACAAGCTTTTCCTATAATGCAAGGGTCTTTGTTCACTTGCATACATTTCTTTAGCCAGGGCTTTTAAGTAGATTTTCAATTTTTTAACAGGTCAGTTCTGCATATTAGGTGTTAGGTTTAGATGTCTGAAAATCAGTCACATTCTTCTCACCTCCTTCCTTGTGTTAACCAAGGGTCATGTTTCTGGTATCCTCAACTACTCAGTGCACCAAAAACTTTCACAGCGTTTTTTATTTTTTATTTTAATTTTTATATATATTTTTAATTGATTTCAGAGAGGAAGGGGTGGAGAGAGAGAGAGAAACATCTTTGATGAGAGAGATTCATTGATTGGCTGCCTCCTGCACGTGCACACTATGGATTGAGCCCGCAGCTAGGTGGCTCAATGTGCCCTGACCAGGAATTGAACTGTGACCTCCTGGTTCATAGGTCGATGCTCAACCACTGAGCCACGCCGGCCAGGCTCTCAGCGTTTATTGAAAGCTGCTGTGTTTTACTTCAGACTGTCAGTTGGAATTCAAGTCCCCTTTATGCATATATCAGAACTGTGCCTGTCTGATAGAAGAATTTCAATAGCTGTAACCATTGAGTGTATGTGCTAAATACTATGTGAAGCACTTTACTTACATACTCATTTCAGACTTGTGAGTTAGGTGATTATCACCATTTTACAGAGGTGCAGATAAAACTAAGAATGATTAAGTAACTTGGTTATGATTGTACAGTGTAATAGTTATTTCAGTGGTTTATACAAAAGACCTTATTTCTCAATCATAGGGAAATCTTCTGAGTTCAGCACATCTTGTCTTGTCTCCACATGTCTTAACTCTGGGGCTAAGTAGAAGGAGCAGCCATTGTTAGAGCATGCCCTTCTCAAGGCAGAAAGGGGACAGAGTTCAAGGGGGCAGAGTCAGACCGCACAAGTGGGCATGGTATGGCATGTCCACTTACAGTCCAGGGTCAAAGCAAGTCATAAGGTCAAGCCCCAAATCAGTGGGGTGGTAACTTTACCTACAGGGAAGAAGAGACTGGTAAGGAAAGGGAGTGAACAAATAATTGTTAAAAACACGAAGTGGTCAGGACAGAATCCTATATAATCCTTTGTAATAAAAGACTAATATGTAAATCGACCAAACTGTGGAACTACCAGCCGCTATGATGCACACTGACCACCAGGGGGAAGATACTCAACGCAGGAGCTGCCCCTGGGGGTCAGTGCACTCCCACAGGGGGAGCACCACTCAGCCAAAAGCCCTGAGCTGGGCTCATCCTGGCCAGCGCAGCGGTGATGGTGGGACCCTTCCCCACCTCTGCTGCACTTAGACATCCCCTGAGGGCTCGCAGTCCCGGCTGAGAGGACCCCCCCCTCCCCCCAGTACTTGAGCTTCATGCACTGGGCCTCTAGTCTGAACATGAAAAAGGATAGTCTGGGAGGGTTTGAGGGTAGGGGGTGGATTGTTTTAATATATGAAAGAAATGAAGTGGGAAGAGACTGACATAATGACAACAGCAAGAACAAGGATAATTAGAAATCGAAATTGATAATGACTCTGAATCATCAAGATTAGGTTATATCTGATTGCTGTAAAGATGAGAATCTATGCAAATTGTTAAAATCAAAATGCTGCCCTAGCCACTTTGGCTTGGATAGAGCGTTGGCCTGTGGACTGAAGGGTCCCGGGTTCGATTCCAGTCAAGGGCATGTACCTAGGTTGCAGGCTCCTCCTTGACCTGGGCCCTGGGCTCATGCAGGAAACAACCAATCAGTGTGTGTTTCTCTAACTTGACTATTTCTCTCTGTCTTTCCCTCTATTCACTCAAAATCAATGGAAAAATTTCCTTCGGTGAGAATTTAAGAAAAAGTTACCTTCAAATGAATCTTAAAAATACAGTTAGATAGAATACAGTTCCAAATGAGATGTCATTTGTGAAATTTTTGTGACATTCCAATGACAAATTTAGGGTTTGGAATTTGTGTTTTCATTTATACTCTTTAAACTTTGGGGAAACTTGAGTTTTATAGTTCTCTGTTAATAAGGAATCAGAAAACCTTACTGATTATTGCAGTTACCAGAATGAAAATGGAAGTGAGTTTTCTAAAAATGTTTGTTTTTTTAAATTAGTTACATATTTATACATGGTTCCAAATTCTGCAGGTACAAAAGGGTGTAACAATAAAGTCTCTGTTGTCTTCCTTGAATGCATCCACTGTTTCATAGGCCTGTGGGCATTTATAGACAAATTCATATGTAAAAGAGTTTATTTTCAAATGCGTGTGTGGCAATTCCCTGCATAATTTATTTAAAATCATTCCATTAATGACCATCTTGGTTGTTTCCAGTGTTTTACTACTAAAAAACGATACAAGGAGTAACTTTGTATATATGTCATTTCACGTATATGCATATCTTAGAATGAATTTTTAGAAATAGAATGGATTAGTCAAGAAATAAATGCATTTGTAATCAAATATACAAATGTATTAAATCTATTTTTGTGATATGTTTTTCCTATTGTGTGTTTTCTTAATTGAAAATCAGAAAATCCAAACAAATGAGAAAAATAAAGCAAACCCTGTTCCTCAAAAAAAAGTAAAAGTCAGGCATGATTCTGTTAATAGAAATTAACACTATTAATATCTTGATGGTTACTGTTCTGGATGTTTTGCTGCATGTGTATTGGCTTGAGGCCAAAGTCAGGGCTGAGTACCATGCAAGGGGGAAAAAGTAGGCATCTCCTTAATTTCATTTTTATCAAAAACTTCTGAAATCATAAATGCTAATAACTCCATTTTGAATTTGAAAGATGGTTTAGAAAAATAATGGAGAATGAGTCAAATGAGCAAGTAGTGGGTAACACATTCTTGTATTTTCATTCTTAGTTTATATTAGGCATAATAAACTCGTTCTTTGCTGCAGACCTGAGGAATTTCTTTTTAAGGCAGATTTGATAAATAAGAATGTTAAATAGTTCATGTCAGTTTTTAATATGAATTAATTTAGCAAGATGTTCTTAAAAGCAGGTAACATTTTTAAAATTTATCTACAAGTGTAAACACTGATAATAATAAAGAATGTTTGTAGCTCAGCTAGGAGAAATATTGATCTAATTTAAATTCTTGGTTACCATCATCATATAATTTCATTATTTGTGTGTTGTTTTTTTCTGAGATTCCAGTTAGAAATTAATTCCATGGGCTCAGGACCCTCCTCCATTGGTTTTTATATTTCCCTTGCCTGTCGTAGACTTGGCATGCTGATTTAGTGAATGCTTATTGAATGAATGAAGTAACACAGTAATCTAGACATTCTTGAATCACTTCGCTATGCCTGAATACATTCTGTTTTGGGGGGAAGGAGGAATCTCATGCTATCTTCAGCAGCATACTAAAAACCTAATTCCTGAGGAGAAACCAAGATGGTGGCATAGGTAAGCACCTAAACTGCTGCCTCGCACAATAATTTCAAAACTACAACTAAAAGACAGAACGGACATCATCCAGAACCACAGGAAAGCTGGCTGAGTGGAAATTCTGCAACTAGAAGGAAAGAGAAAAGCTCACAAAGAATTGCAGGAACGGCAAAGGGTTGAGGTACGGCAAAGGGTCTTCGTGCGCACAGAGAGGAAGGGCGGCTGAGAGCCTGGCTGACTTTCTCTGGCGGGACGGGGAAGGAAGCCCCCGACTGCACTGAACCCCAGTTCCGGGTGAAACCCCGTGGACCCAGGCTCATACAGGGGGAGTCTGGACTGTCAGAGAGAAAGGCACTCGGAGACTTGGAGACCCGGGAGAGGGGGTCTGGAGGCGTGCGCACCAGTGCACACAAAGACTGAGGAGGTTGCCACAGGCTTTCCCTAGCAGAAGGGAGTCGGAAGCTCCCGACTACACTGAACTCCAGTTCTGACTGCACTGAACCCCAGTTCCAGGCGAGCCCCTGGGGACCCACTCTCTTGCGGGGGGAATCTAGACTCTCAGGCGGAGGCTCGGGAGCTGGGGAAGCCAGAGGTCTGGAGGCGTGCGCACGCGCACACAAGGGCAGGGCTGATGGGAAGCCAAGACTGTCTGCTCCGCCCTGAGACTCCACCCCTCCAAGCTGAACACAGAGGCTTTTGCAATTTGGCAAGTCTAATCCTATAAGGCTGTCTCCAGCACCGAACTTCTCCCAGCGTAGACACAGCTGATCCTCACAGCCAACTGGCCTGGAGGTCAATTCCTCCCAGTGATACCAACAACAGTCAAGACTTAACTACAACAAGGCTGTACACACAGTCCACAAAGGGGTGCACCAAGAGTGTCCACCTCAGGTTAACTGGGGAGGCCAACCCACTGGGCCATATAGGAAACCTAGCACACAAAGCTACCCTACCAACTCAGGGAAGCAGTGAAAATGCAGCGACAAAGAAACAGATCACAAACGAAAGAAATGGAGGAAAACAAACGACTGGATATAAAATTCAAAACCACGGTTATAAGGCTTTTCAAGAATATCCTAGAAAAGGCTGATAAATATAACGAGACCCCCGAAGATATGAAAAAGGACCAACTAGAAATTAAACATACACTGACTGAAATAAGGAATATTATACAGAGACATAACAGACTAGAGGATCGCAAGAATCAAGTCAGAATTGAAATAGAAGCAAAAAACACTCAACCGAAAAAGCAGAAAGAAAAAAAAATCCAAAAAGTTGCAGATAGTGTAAGAAGCCTCTGGGACAACTTCAAGCGTACCAACATCAGAATTATGGGGGTGCCAGAAGAAGAAAGAGAGCAAGATACTGAAAACCAATTTGAAGAAATAATGACTGAAAACTTCCCCCACCTGGTGAAAGAAATAACAAGTCCAGGAAGCACACAGAACCCCCAACAAAAGGAATCCAAAGAGGACCACACCAAGACACATCATAATTAAAATGCCAAGAGCAAAAGACAGAGAATATTAAAAGCAGCAAGAGGAAAACAGTTAATTACCTACAAGGGAGCACCCATACGATTGTTAGCTGATTTCTCAACAGAAACTATGCAGGCCAGACGGGAGTGGCAAGAAATCTACAAAGTGATGAATAGCAAGAACCTACAACCAAGATTACTCTACCCAGCAAAGCTATCATTCAGCATTGAAGAGCAGATAAAGAGCTTCACAGATAAGAAAAAGCTAAAGGAGTTCATCACCACCAAACCAGTATTATATGAAATGCTGAAAGGTATTCTTTAAGAAGAGGAAGAAGAAAAAGGTAAATATAAAAATTATGAACAACAAATACATATCTATCAACAAGTGAATCTAAAAAGTGAATTAAAAACCTGAGGAACAGAATAAACTGGTGAATATAATAGAATCAGGGGCATAGAAAGGGAGTGGACTGATCATTCTCAGGGGGAAAGGGGAATGGAGGAAGACTGGACAAAAATCATACTCCTATGGATGAGGACAGTGTGGGGGAAGTAAGGGCAGAGGGTGGGGTGGGAACCGGGTGGAGGAGAGCTATGGGGGAAAAAGGAGAAACAATTGTAATAATCTGAATAAAGATTTGTTATAAAAAAATAAATTAAAAAAAATAAAAACCTAATACCTCAGGATTTTGTTTTGCAGTTTATTGCTGTTGTGTGTGTTACAGTCCTTGCCTATCTATATATATAAAAGCTTAAGCGACCGGCCAGTAGCTATGACATGCACTGACCACCAGGGGGCAGACGCTCAATGCAGGAACTGCAGAGCTGTGGTCACTTGGCAGCGGAGTTTCTCAGGTGACGCACCTGGAATCTGAGAGGAGGGAGCCCAATTCCAGAGTGTGTCACCCAAGAACTGCCCTCTCGCAATCCAGGACCCCTTAGGGGATGTCGAAGAGCTGCTTTCAGCCTGATCCCTGCAGGCCAGGCCGAGGGACCCCACCAGTGCACAAATCCGTACACCAGGCCTCTAGTGTTGTTATAATGAGTATCTAATTTTTTACTTGCATGTTATGTGTCCTTATACTAATGACTTTTGTTCGTTAATAAGTATGGCATCTATTACCATCTAAGAAACAGTCCTTGTTTCAGAATATTTCTTTTCAAACTCAACTCCCATTTTTCCCCATTTGGAATTGGCTTTTCCCCTTTTACACTGGTGTTGAGGAAGAGATTTGAGGTGACTTTATCATTGAACTATGAGAACACCAACTTTACATGCTGAGAGATCTTCTTTATAAATGTATAATTTTTTTCCCCCCAGGAGGAGGCCAAACAGATTCAGAATCTGCAGAAAGCAAGCACTCGTGGAGATTCAAGGGAGGATGAAATCTCTCCTCCACCACCCAACCCAGTGGTTAAAGGCCGGAGGCGACGAGGTGCTATCAGTGCTGAAGTCTACACAGAGGAAGACGCTGCATCATATGTTAGAAAGGTAGCTTTGATGTCTAAACATTGGGGGCAATATTTTCAGGACCCACATGGTAATCTTCTAGTTTCTTTGATGAATGCATTCATGATTTTGAATAGTGAAACACAAACAGGCTAGATTATACTCCACCCTGTGGTGTTCTTGGGTACTGAGGGACAAATTTCTGTGATGACAGTGCCATCAGAGAAAATAACTAAGTGGTTACTAAACAGTGAATGATTTTATTTTGGGGAGTTTTCTTTTCCATGATGTTTTGCAGTAGGAGGAGGCAGTACTCCTTTTTCTCTTGAATCATGGTGTCAATTTTTTTGGCATCCTGTAATTTACGTTGTGGCTGTTAACCTTATATCGTGTAAGCATCATCCTGATTGGTTCTTCCTTAGAACCCACCTGCCATTTCAGGCGATGTTATTAGCTTGAAGGGGGAAGAGAATCATTCTGCCAAGAGGCAGAACTAATGGCACATGATCACAATTTAAAAAATGGCTATCATAAAATGTTCACTTTGCCTTAGAATAACGACCTTGGTCAAGGTGTTTTTTGGTTTGTTTCTTTTTTGCTGACTGGGAACCAAATACCAGCTGGCTATAAGCAAGGGGATTAATTAGTATTTGTTGAGTACTTTGTGGATCAAAGGTAGTACATTCGGGTTATGTTGAAAATACTTAACTCAAAGCAGTCTTGTTTCAATACCGTCAGGTAGCCTGTCATTTACTTGACATGCAGGTTGCAAGCATGAAATGTTTTTGGTTTATGCAATCATCATTTGACCTTCTATTCTAGGTTATACCAAAAGATTATAAGACAATGGCTGCGTTAGCCAAGGCCATTGAAAAGAATGTGCTGTTTTCACATCTTGATGATAATGAGAGAAGGTAGGTAGAGGTTCTTTGTTATGTGCTCTTTTCCTGTATAGCCGTAGTCCCAAACTAGTCTCATCATGGTTGCACATTTTAATGTTCATTACTCACCTGATGACAATCCCTGCGAATATTTTAGGAGCTTGAATTTTAAGGGTAATGCTTGAAATCCACAGAAGAGGCGCATGAAATGTAACATGAGGCCTTCTGTCCCTTGCAGTGATATTTTTGATGCCATGTTTCCGCTTTCCTTTATTGCTGGAGAGACTGTTATTCAGCAAGGTAAGGGCTGCTGCTTTTGTGGCATGCAATATTATTCTGGGAGAGACCAGGTTGTACGGTTTTTAATATTGAAGTTTGTTTTTCTCTTTCAACCTACCAGTTTCCTTTTGTTAAACTACTGAACTTTTTTATTTCTTTTGAAAATTAAAATTGACTCAGCTAAAAGGCACACTTACCCTAAGGGATTAATATTTCCCTACCATCTGATACAATTTTGTTTATAGTAACTGTTAAAGGAAATTCCTGCATTTTTTATGTTGGATGTATGGAATTTCAGAATCATATATCCTTCATATTTTTAATCCCATATAAAAATAAAGTAGAAAATAAGCATAACTATTTTCTCCCTCGTGCAGTTCTCTATTTATGAGGTTTTATACCTTCTAATGATTGTTACCTTTTTGCCCACATACACTAACATGGATCTCTTCTTTTGGGTCCCTCCCCACCTTTTGCCCTTTCTTATGCACTCTTGATATCTTTGTGGGTTTTTATGATGCATATGTTTTCCTATATTTGACAGCCTGATATTTTGTTAACTTATTTGGGTTTTTATGTTGTTACAGATGATAGGCAGTTAATATTTTTATACACACATAATGGCTGTTTTTGAAGTTATTTTTCAGAGGTATTTTTCATCATGAGATGACAGAAAATTTGATCAGTTTTATGATTTTTAAAATATATTACTGGACTTTTTCCCCTTGAAAGATTGTGTTAATTTATAACACACTCTCTTCTTTCATAGTAGAACTGGAAATAAGTTTATTTCACATTAATTTCATAGTTTCCTTTGTGTTTCTTTAATTTGTAAAATGCTTCTAACTTTTTTACTCTCTCCTTTAGGTGATGAAGGGGATAACTTCTATGTCATTGATCAAGGAGAGATGGATGTAAGATTTAATAACAAAAATATGTTGATAATCTTAAAAGTCAATGTATTGATATATATATATTGCTTCTAAGAGTTTTCTGAAGGGCTGTTACAGCCTTTATATATTAATTCCATCAGTATTTTTGCCAAATATTTTAATGACACAGAGAAACTTTTTAAAGGTAATTTTCTTTAGGTAGACGTGCAGTTTCAGAACTTTTGCTGGAGTAATGGTTAAGTCGTGCGTGTGTGCTGTGGAGTAAGACAGGTGTAAGGGAGACTCTAGACCCTGTCATTAGTTAATGAGACTTGTTACAACTTTTTGATCTGTAAGTTTTGATAATAAATGAAATGAGATACTAATGGCATTGTTCTCAGGATTAATAGGAAATGTAGTGCCTTATGCAAGTGAAATGCTTATTATTAGCACAGTGCTCAGCATAGTACTCTGTAAATGTGTATGGTTTTTATTAATGCTTACTTCACCTTTCTGCCCTGATCATCAGTTGACTGAGTACTTTTTTCTTATCAGATGATTAAACCAGGTAAATCACAGACACTCAGAACTGAACTCACTGTCAGAAGTCAAGTATTTTGCTCTGCTGTGTATTGAAAACATAGTATATTCTTCTGTTTTAAAACAATTTCAGGATTCTGACCCCTAAAAAAGGTTTGCTTGTTTTTAATACTTAGATATTTGTGTGTTTAGGAAAAAAGCAATTGTCATTTGCATTTTAGGTCTATGTCAACAATGAATGGGCAACCAGTGTTGGGGAAGGAGGAAGCTTTGGAGAACTTGCTTTGATTTATGGAACACCTCGAGCAGCCACTGTCAAAGCGAAGACAAATGTGAAATTGTGGGGTATTGACCGAGACAGCTATAGAAGAATCCTTATGGTAAGACCATGGTTTTTGAAATGTGATTTAGACTACCTGTCCATGTAACTAATGTTTAAATTGAGTATCACCAAATTAAAATGAGAATTTTACTTTCAATGATTGAGTGCTTTGCATTGAGCCCAGTTTAGCATTATTCATTGTACCATTTGAGACAGTAGTGATCTTTTAGAACAAAAGTTTGACCAGGAATTACATGGGAAACAAATGTAGTGTATATGAAATGGTCAGCTTACCTTTGGAATTCTCTTCATTTGCTCATAGGCACTCCTTTACTTGCCTACTCTTTACACATCACAGATAGTCTGATAGCTGCTGCTTCTGAGTGCATAAAGTTCTTTAAGGCCATTCAGGAAGTAATCAGTTCCCTAAACTGAAAGTGGGTAATCGGTAATGAAAATGTCATGTTCCCTTTCACTAAAGGAATGAACAAAATAATAAAACCTTTGGAACATTCTGATGACATAGTCAGACTTTTTGAGAACTTTGTGGCAAATTAATAGAGTAGCTTTGGATGTTTAAGTCCCACATGACAGCATTAGTCACCTTGAATGGTTTTCTACATTTGTGCAGAGCCTATCTGGCTATTTGACAATATGCAGTTAGATGTACTTTGAAAATTTTCTGTAATTGGGGGATAGATGTGTGTGTATACATATCAATATTTATAATTTCCAAGGCAATTTATTGTGTAAGGAATGTTTATTATAGGGTACTGTTTGTTACCCTTTTTCCTCCCTACATATATTTAACAAACTTTGCAGATAAGACAATTTGGCACTTTTGGGGGATGGGGAGGGCTGTAAGTGGTAGCAGTTTTTATTTTTTTCCTTCTGTGAAGGATTAGAGTTATGGGGAACAACCCTGAGCTGGAACTATATTCAGCTATAGTCACATGAAGAAAAATAATCATGTATCAAGAAGCAGCAGCAGCAAGCTGTGACTTTCTCTCTCAATTTACTTGAAACTTAGTACTTATTCTTCCACAGCATTGATAATTACACATTTTTTGACATGATTTTTTTGTTTTTGTGTGTTTGTTTGTTTGTTTTTTATAGGGAAGCACTCTGAGAAAGCGGAAGATGTATGAGGAGTTTCTTAGTAAAGTGTCTATTTTAGGTGAGTTTTGGAAGATGGCATAGAGAATTACTAAGTTGAAGTGTTAGCTGTACTTAAGCAGAATCTATTGTATTTCATAAAAACTACTCGTTAACAATTCTGTTTTTACTAATAGTAGCATACAACACATGGAATACAGAGAGTTAAAGTGTGACTGAGAAGTAATTTTAAAGTATGCTTAATTTGCTAGTATACGACAGTCTTAGGAAAGATTGGAGCTGGGAGCAGCTTTCTGGAATTATGTGCTGCTCACTTCTCCTGGAGAAACAGAAAGGCTGAGTGTCTCTCCCTGACTCTGCACATTTACAGTTGTTCCTCCTGTGACATCTGTCTCTGTTGCTCCATCAGGGAGTTTATTGGTTAAGGAAAGTTTTCTAAGAACATATTTCCTCTGTAGAAAGATGAGGTGTTGTATGCTTTCTCAAAAAAAGCTAAAAGTTTTGTTGAAATTTCGGAGCTATGTCTATGTGTTGTTACAACCATTGAGAGGGTAAATGGCAGTTTTTATGAGGTAGGATGCCTTCTGCCATTGTTTTGTTAAAGTGAATTATTTGTCCTTTCTCTGAAATGGTTCCATTTGAATAGTGTCTTAACTTCTGTTCCAAAGGCCACACTATTTTCTAGTTCTTGTTAGTTTGATAAATTAATTCAAATGAGGATTTAAATAGATAAATGACTTCTGTAAACCTCTGGAATAATATGGATGGTGACACTATTTTGGGTTCTGTAATTGCAGGTTTGATTTGCATTGATGGCAGGCTTTAGGAATATGTAATGATTACATTTTTAATTCCTTTACCATTGGGTGCTTTTGGTCTAAATTAACCTGGCCACTGGGGCTGCTAAGTAAGGGACCTAAGGGTTATCTGTGAGTAATCGGAGGATCTTGCTGAGACTAGAGGTAATTGAAGAGAGGCACCATGTTTAATCTGAGACACTCACCGAGTATTGAATGGGCATGGCTATATGGTTGATTCTCTTTTACTTTTTGTTTTAAAGTTTTTAACAGTACCGAATTATGAGAAATTCTTGTCATTCTTACTTTTCAGAATCCTTGGACAAGTGGGAACGTCTCACAGTAGCTGATGCATTGGAACCAGTCCAGTTTGAAGATGGGCAGAAGATTGTGGTGCAGGGAGAACCAGGGGATGAGTTCTTCATTATCTTAGAGGTAAAGGACTTTGTATTTGATACTTTCAGAAGTTGTAGAGGGAAAAAAAGGGTTAATTCTTATTTACACCCTTAGGTTTAAAGAATATCTGACAGTTTTATTTTAAAATTGCCTTTTATCTTGGAATGCAGTTGTTTGGTTTTCTGTCAGACCACCACATTTTAAATGTGTTTCAGTCAGAATTCTGGAAGGGCTAGTCATGAAGTAATAGCCCGATTCTGGCCTGCTGAAATTAATACCCCTTATGCAAGCAACAAACTATCAGCATAGCAGACTATAATGATTCCGCACTATCTTTGTTAAAATTATTTGTTTGGACTATTTGGCAATCAAAGATCAAAAGCAAGGGTTTAAATTCTAAAAGTTACTATGTTTTATATTTTATAGCTTCACAACCCATGGGAATGTATAGCAGATACTCTCGACTGAAAAGTAGATCCAAAGAGTGTATTTTCTATGAATGTGGCTCTGTAGATGCTAATTGGTTTTATTTAACCTGGGGATGTGGTGAAGGGGATCAAGGGACTCTTTCTGTAAAGGGCCAGATGATAAGTAATTTAGGCTCTGTGAGCCCTAGAGTTTCTGTTGTCATAGTGCAGGAGCAGCCACAGACACTAAATAAATTGATGTACTGTCCCTATGAAATTTACCTATAAAAACAGGTAGCAAACTAAGATCACCTGCTTCCCACCTCCCCTAGTTTACTAATCAGTGTGAACCCTTCAAGTTACCCAAGCACCTTAGCTTGATGAGAAGGGCTCCCTATCAGGGGCTGCTGGGTAAATAGGAATTAAGCTCATGCAATTACTCTGTTCAGTCAGCTTTTGTCATATGAGCACACAGGATTTTAAATAACCATGAAGTTTTGTTTGTTTTTTCTTTCAGAGTAGCTAAATTTGCATAATACATAGTAAAAATGCTACCCTAAATTTGAAAATATTTGTTTTGCTTCTTGGTGATTTTCTTATAGGGGTCAGCTGCTGTGCTACAGCGTAGATCAGAAAATGAAGAGTTTGTTGAAGTGGGAAGATTGGGGCCTTCTGATTATTTTGGTATGTACATTTTCTCACAATATAATACACAGGCATTGTTTCTTTAAGTCACCTTTAAGTGCAATATCGTAGTCTCATAATTTGTCTTTTCTTCTCCTAAATTTAATTTTTTTATTCTTTGGGTGGGGGTGGAGATTTGGTGCCAATACCCAGGAACTTGATTCTTTAACTAGAGGCCCGGTGCACTAATTCGTGCACAGGTGGGATCCCTCAGCCTGGCCTGCACCCTCTCACATTCCAGGAACCCTCAGGGGATGTCAGACTGCTGGTTTTGGCCTGGTCCCCACAGGCTAGGCCAAGGGACCCCCCACTGTACCTTTAGTATGCATATAAGATCTTTGGTTAATCTCTTCCTGCCCTCCCCCCCTCCTCTTCCCTCTGAGATTCATCATTCTGTTCCATGTTTCCATGCCTGTGCATTGAGTGTCTGCCCTCTGGTGGTCAGTGCACATCATAGCTACCGGTCGAATGGTCGCTTAGGCTTTTATATATATAGATTGCAATCTTTTTTGCCTCTCAGAGAACTAGTATGAGATTTTGACATTTACTCAGTTAATAAATAAGTTATTATCTCATCGATCAGTTTTTTTTTAAATACTTTTAAAATATATATATTTATTAATTTCAAAGAGGAAGGGAGAGGGAGAAAGAAACATCAGTGATGAGAGAGAATCATTGTTTGGCTGCCTCCACAACCCATGTGCCCTGACCAGGAATTGAACCATGACGTCCTGGTTCATAGGTTGATGCTCAACCACTTAGCCACGCCAGCTGGGCTGATGAGTTGTTTTTTAAGGACAGATTTGATGTGGCCTGTACTAAGTTAAGAGAAATACGTATTTGTTTTCTTTCTCAGAAGTGCACATTTCAGAAAATGTTCCTCATAGAAGTTAGCCGCCTCTTATTCCTCTTTCTCCCTTCTCCAGGTGAAATAGCACTACTGATGAATCGTCCCCGAGCTGCCACGGTGGTGGCTCGTGGCCCTTTGAAGTGCGTTAAGCTGGACCGACCTAGATTTGAACGTGTTCTTGGCCCGTGCTCAGATATCCTCAAACGAAACATCCAGCAGTACAATAGTTTTGTGTCACTGTCTGTCTGAAATCTGCCTCCTGTGCCTCCCTTTTCACCTCCCCAATCCAGGCCTCACTCTTGCACACTGCTTTATTTTCCCTATTTGCAGCACCATTTGGCCACTGGCATTGCAGCTTCTTGTCTGTTTATATTAAAGTTGCTTTCATTGCACTGTTTTTAATTTGGAGCATTAACTGGATGCTCCTACACAGTTAAATAAATAGAGAGTTCTATGGAGACTTTGCTGTTACTGCTTCTCTTTGTGCAGTGTTAGTATTCCATCTGGCAATACGTGCCATGCTTTTTGGTGAGGGCAGATCCCTGCACCAAATAATTACCATAGAGTAATGTTGTAACAGTGCAAGATGTTTTTTTAAGTGACATAATTTTCTAATTATCATAAGCATATTTTAGACTGTGGCCATTTATGCTGTATTTCTTTATAGAATAAATGATTTCTCATTAAGCTCTAAGGATTAGGAAAACTGATACAGAAAAAAATCTTAGGAAGATACCTGCCTGTGTTTAAACTAGATTAAGGGTGGGAAAATACCCATTTTCTTCTAGTTATCAGATGGATATGATCTGTTATGTTTTCTTCTTCCTTTTAACCAGAATTGGTGTTTGTCAAGCGAATTTGCCTGGTATTGACTATATCTTGTTATTGTTTCCTCTCCAGTTCTGAAATACATTTAGGTGTAGCTATTCATACCTGCCTTTTGAGTTTGAAACTAAATAATAATAGGCTGCAAATACTGATTATGATTTAACTACATCTGCCTCAGCTCAGAAATTATTGATCCAGCTAGTGCCAAATGTTGATCATTGAGAATTACAATTCCAGGTCTCCACTCTTGGTTGTTGACTTAGAGCTTTTGGTTAGTGAACTCCAGGGTAATCTGTGCTCATTAACACAGATTCCAGGAGATTTAGTTTGCTGGGAATAGATAGAATATATGGAGCAAAAGTCATAACAGAAAAATGGAGGTGATGTTGCTAACGGAAGAAATACGAGGTGGAGAGTTCATTGTTGGGAACTTTGCCCAACTAAATTCACTGGGGCAAGAGATTTTGGGGAGAAGTTTTTTACTTTGGTTTGATGTTTTCCCCTCCTTTTTACATCAGCTAGCGGTCATGGCGGGTGGGGGTGGGGTGGGGTGTGCCTGTGTTGTTTCAGATTGGTCTCAAAGGCCATCCTGCTGAAAAGTTCTGCTTCCCTATTTAGCATTTATTCTCTGGCAGATGTTTTGTTCTTTTAAAGTAACCTTGTGTTTTGCGTCTTAACTGTATTTCCGTATTTTCCAGCCTTATCAACCTTATGTGTTACATTATTCCATGTGCACCAATGATACCCAACAGTTTATTTTTATTACGTTATTTTTTTTTAAAACAAAATCTCACAGTTCTGTAATGTGGGCACTTTTATTTTCGTCGTGATTTATATGTAATGTAGGGTTATACTTGGGAGTGACTGCAAGCATTTTTCCATTTGTATGCAACTGGCTTTGATTACGAATCCTTTCTCCTACCCTTTCCCAGGCCATTTAAAAGGTAAATTGGTCATGGTAGAGTTTTTTCATAGATTTGAGCAGTTTTTAGGTTGTTACTAAGTTTGAAGTATAAATCTGGGAAAGAGGTTTTATTTACATTTTAGTGTGGGATAGAAAGCCACCTTATTACAAATTTTTTATGTTTCAAATCTATATTAAGTGAGGGTTTCTGATCTATATGTTGTGTTTAGCTACTTTTATATTTAAAAAATTAAAAGTAAAAATTGTTACTAGCTTTGTAAAGCTTGATTTGATCTTTGTTTAAATGCCAAAACTGTACTTCAGTGAATTATTTAGAATGCCATAAATTGCAGTTTCATATCTGTATATAATAATCATGTTCACATATAATGCTTCCTAAATGAATTTCGCTCTTAAATAATTTGGCTTGCTGTTTACTCCCTTTTGTAGTTTTTAATCTAAGAAAATTTAAGTCTAAATTTAAAAATTAACACATTTAAAGCTTTATCTTTGTGCAATCTGAGTATATGTGAGATATCACGATGGTGTAATTTGTCTTAGTTGATAATCAGGACTTTTGAAGTCATCATTTCTGGACTTGGTAAGTGAATTTCTCAGATCTATTGCTCTAGAAAGTATAGATGGCCAAAGGAACATTTTGTATTGTTTCCTGGTTACTAGTCTGATTATACTGTGTGTGCTAATATACTCTATTCTTTTTGTTATAGATTGTCTTAATGGTAGGTCAAGTAATAAAAAAGATTAAATAATTTAAATTCTTAAATGAATCCGTTTTTCTTCCCTCTTTCCTTCCTTCTCCCTCCGGAATCTCCGAATCTGGTGGGCAAGATGAAAATCACAAGTGAATTATGGAATTAGTGTTTGTAAAGAGTCATGTGTTTGTTTTCAGTGGTTTCCAAGTCAGCTTGTCAAAGAATGAATCTGAAAACCTTGCTTAAAGGGTAATTGAGATATAGCAGGTCTGTTCACAGGGTAGTGGAAGGAAGGATTCAGTCAGAAGCTCGACATTTCCTTTTTAGTGAAGACTGGTTCTCTGGCTTTGGAACTTTCCCAGACTTCACAGGGAAATATTATTTCTGGTCAGCATACTCGCCTTGGTTAAACTTAATAGCCACTTAGATACTGAGGTCTGTTTATATATTTTGCATATATAAAATTTTATTTATGAGTGACTTAAGTTGTACTCATTAATATATCAGTATTTCTTTTATGTCCAATGAGTTGATGTGTTGTATTCTAGATTACTCTTTAGTTTGCACTGCTTTGTATCTCATCCAGATTCAGTAATTCCTCCCATCAGCTTACTGGAGTGGAACCTTCAGAGTTACAACCGAATACAACTAAAAATGTTCCTTAGGTTGCCCTGGCCAGTGCGGCTCAGTTGAGTGTCCTCCCATATGCCAAAAGGTCTGGTTTGGTTCCCTATCTGGGCACATGCTGGGGTGTGCGGGAGGCAGCTGATCAATGTTTCTCTCCCTCTCCCTAAAATCAGTAAAAACAAACATTTAAACATATTTTTATTGATTTCATACAGGCAGAGAGGGAAAGAGAGACAGAAACATCAATAATGAGAGTGAATCATTGATCAGCTGCCTCCTGCAGACCCCACACTGGGGATCAAGCCCACAACCGGGGCATGTGCCTTGACTGGGAATCGAACCTCAACCTCCTGGTTCATAGATCAATGCTCAGCCACTGAACCACACCGGCTGGGCTTAAAACATATAGAGAGAGATAGAGTTATGTATATTTTTTAATGTTTCTAGGTGGACTATACTGGTTATAGTATAATTCTCCTCTAAAACATGGCTGATGGAGAATTGGTTTCTCTTTTTAATGACTCAAATACCAACATTTTAAAATTGAAGTAGCATGATGTTGGTTTTCTTACTACTACTGTATCTCCAACCACAAATTAATAGCTGTTCCCTTTTTGTAAAACAACCTTGAGAAGCAATGGCTGGATCACCATATAATATCTCCCCCAAGGTGGCTATCATAATAGTTATCAGTAAAGGCTGTAAATAGAATTTAAAAGGGGAAATCATAATCTCTTCTTACTCTATGGAACTTTTACACAGAAATCAGTATTGTTGTGTCCCTATAGAGTTAGCATGTGCTTACTGACGTAATAAGTTCAGAGCGTTGACTCAGCTCTCTTCTGTTGCCACATATGTTTTCATTTTGTGAAAGTCCTGCCAATTTAACGTGTTAGCTTTGTGATTTTAAAAGTCACCACTAGATGGAGAGCTTTTTTGTCATCTTGGTTAATCTCCAAGTGAGTTACAGTTGATTCTCATTCACAGATACTGTTAGTGAATTTTGTGTATTTGCCGACTTGCTAAGATTTATTTGTAACCCCAGAATCAACACTGGCATCCCTTCACAGTTATTTCCAGGCACACGCGGCGAAGAGCAAGTCTCCCTGCATGCGCCAGCTCAGGTTGGACAAGGCGACGCTCTGCTTTTGGTTTGCCGTCATACTGTTATCAGGTGTCTTTTTCGTGCTCTCCAGTATTTAGTGCCCCTTTTTTGCTTTTTTGTGCTTTCTATTGGTGATTTCGCTATTTAAAATGGCCCCCGAATGTAGTGTTGCTTTCCTAAGTGCAAGAAGGATGTGTGGTGTGCCTTCTGGAGAAAATAAGTGTAGTAAGTAAGCTTCTTTCAGGCATGAGTTACATACAGTGCTGTTGGCCACAAGTTTAGTGTTAATGAGTCAACAATACTATTAAAGTTTCTTTAACACTTAACACGTAAAGCAAGATTATGTATTGATTGGTTGACAAAATAACCAGAGGCTCACAGGAACCTAAACCCTCATTTCCTCTAGGAGCAAACAGTTCAGTATCCATTAATTTAGTGCCTGTGGTGACTCTGTAGGCCATGAAACTAGCCCGAATAAGAGAATCAACTGTACTTTTTACAATCTTCAAACTCAAATGTCCTCCTGACTTTCAGGAGGGATACAGTGGATTAATTCCTCCAAACGCCTTTTCTCTGACAAGTCACGTGCTGTAGAATCCCCTTTCACCTTTTAGTTTGCTGTCAGCAGTAATGAGAACTTTTACCTAGAGACGGGGGGGGGGGGGGGGGGTTGTGTCACGGGAAGCTTAACGATGGTCCAAAATGAACATGTTACAAGAACTTGAAAGTTCTAAGAAGAGAGTCGTTTTCTGCTGTTTTTGACAAATGACAGTGTCTTAATTTTGTTATTAGTGCAAACATAATGGAATGTTTAGGATAAGGGGATAGTTAGGTACCTGGGTATTCTACACATGGTGATCAAATTCAGTTCTGTTTGTCAAGTACACCAGGGTTTGTGGTACAGGCCACTGGAACCCAGCGCATCGTCCTGGAAAGGCTGAGGTGGAGCTGCAGCTTACCTTCTGACGCTCTGCCCTTTGGAAGTCCCAGGCTGCCGTGCTGCTCTTGCAAGGTCTTTGCCTGAATAGTTCTCTCTCCCCTGAGTTAATTACCCAGTCCCTCCTCCAAAGGGAAGTATCGCCCGAAGTAGGCAAGCAGTTCATGAAGTGGGAAGCCCTGGGCTACAGAAGTCTCTGCATTAAATTAAGGTTCCTCTAATTAAGAGTTTTCTTTAAAGAAATGCAGCTTCTTAAGTTGGGCAAGATTCTTGAGCTGCTGTATTCCAGTAGAAAGAGCACTTTGGAAATTGAGATTTAAGTCATTGAGTTGTGTGATTTTCGTTAATCTCAGCATAATTTTTCTTTGCTGTGCACTGGAAGTAGGGGATCTTATCTATGTTTGGGAGGATTGGAAATCTTGTGTGTTCATTCTCACACGGTAAGAGCTCAGCGAATGAGAGTGATGGAGACCAGGTTCAGGTGCAGTGTGCTGTGGGGCAGCAGGGTGGGGCAGAAATTCCTTGCCTTTTGCCTTTTGGGGCTGTCTGGACACATTGCAGAAGTCTTTGATGACTTTTTTAGTCTTGACCTTGTACCTTTAGTGACAACTTTTTTCTACCCTTCCCTCTTCCCCCCCCCCCCCCCCCCGCCCCTTACACTTGTCCTGTATTTGAGCTCTTCTGATGTTTATCTGTGAGTTGACCTGATAGAACGAGGAGTTTTTACTTGTTGACTAACTGGTTACTCTATAGTATGAACACTTTCATTTGTGTTTTCAGTCATGAATTACGGACTAAGAAACGGCCTCCTAATATAGGTGTTTCAGGCATCAGCATGTCAGGAGGGAGAAGGTAGGAGAGACTGGGAATCCTCAAAATACCCACTTTTGAGGGAGGTTTGGGAAGTAAACTTTAGATTCCTTTTTGAAAAAGGGCATCTAGCATGCCAGAGCTCTCAAGGTGGCACCTGCTGCTCCTGGGGGCAGGTGGGGGACAGTTCCTGGATCTGGGGAAACACTGGTTGGTGAGCTGTGCTAGGCCCTGGCTTTCTCCAGCCTCAGTCCAGGCTCATGAACCTGCTGGGCCTCCTCCTATGCTGTCCCGCCTTCAAGACCCACCCCCCCTCACCCCCCACGTCCCTTCACTAAAACCCCTCCTGTGTTGGATGCTCTTTTGTCATACTTGGTGTTATTTAAGTTATTTAAATAGTCTTTAGATTGAAACAACCCTTTCCTGATATTCTGAGCAAATCCCTGTTATTTTTACCTCTTATAATACCATTTCATAGAAATTACTTTAGAGGACCAGTCAGTAGTGATTCTTGTCCTCAGTTGGGCCACAGTGACTGGAATGTAAGTGGAAAGTGTGAGGTCTACTTGGAACCTATTTGAGTTAGTTTTAGATTTGTTTGCTTGTGATAAGTTAGCAGTTTCATCTGGATTAGGAGTTACCATCATAGATACAATAAGGATCTGGAGGTCAGTTAGGTGTCCACTTGATGTCCTTTTATTTTTATCTCTAACAATTAATACTCTCTTCTGGGAATAAGGCTTCCATACCCTTCAAGCTTGACCTCGGATTCATCCAGATTTCCCAGTGGGCTCAGGAGGTGGTCTGCGAAGCCAGGACAGTCATTCCACTTGAGCGGTGCGCCAGGAAGGCAGGCCAGGGCCCCACTTTGGCTCTTTGAGGACCGTCCCAATGCCCTACCTGCTCCCTGAGCTCACAACCCAGGGCCTCCAGCTTGGGCCAGGGCACATGAGGGCGCAGAGGTCAGCACTCGAGTCCACCGTGGCTCCAGGTGGTGTTTCTGCAGTTGGGCTCATCCAGCCCCTACCTTGTCAGGTTAGCCTGGCCAGAGTCTGGGGCTGCCTGTTCTGCTGGGCCACTGGCTACGACACTCTGCTCTCCGTGGGCCGCTATGCACCCTTCCACGGTCCTTAGGATGATCTGGAGCCTCCGGTCCAGAGCGAGGAGGTGGGGCTCTGTGAGGATGGGGCTGAGCTGGTCTTCCAGCAGTGACTCCCGCATCACATCACTGAGCCTGTAGTCAGCTTGGGCCAGCAGCTGCAGGTGCAAGAGCGTTTTCTTTTTTATCCTGGAGGACACAGTCATAGGAAACACTGTAAGTGTAAAGAAAATAACATCCTGACCTGACTTTCCCCCACAAAACTGTTGTGGTGGTTGATGTTCGGAGCCTCTCCCCGATACCTTCTCAAGCACATTTTAATGGAAACCAGGTAAAAAGGGAGTGAATGAAAGATGACCCAATATTTCGCAGCCCTTTCCCAATGGCTTTTTGGTCAAAGGCCTGCTGAACTGTTTATAGTATAATCATTGTAATGCAATGCTGGACCGTACACATCTGACATTGCTGAGAGAATCAGACGTGATTTAAAGCTGCGAGAAGTTTCTAGTCGTGAAACGGTGAAGTTGGGCATTTCAGGAGCTCTAGGTACTGCTGGCCTCCAAGTTGTTTCTTAGAAACTTTTATTTCTCCGTGTGAGATTCTTGAATCCGAGGGATGAAAATGGGGTAGGTGGAACTGCCGTTGACTCTAGGGTTCTATTTTCATGTGGAAATCTGACTTGGACGCAGATGCAGCCTAATTGTCCAACTTTTGTCATAAACTGCTTGCCCTATTCAGGAAGGGAGGCAGGGAGGGGAGCACGTCTAAACTAACCTATAAAGAAAATTTCGGCTTTGTTCGGAGTTTGTCAGCTGGAAATGAATGAGATGGTTTTTCTAGGTGTGAGCCCATAGAGCTAATTAGCTCTAACTGCAGCTAAGCAGCTGGACAACTCCACAAGCCTGCTGAGATCAGAGAGGACCCACAAGTAGGCTGAAGATCCTGCAGAGAAACGGTGGCCAGGCGAAGGTGTCATGCTTCCTTTCCATCAGACACAGCATTTTACTCAGATGGTGGTCAAGTAGTCATATTTATGAGCTTCTATGAGTGCTGGGTGAAGCAGAGGTCTGATTACTCATATCAGAGACAGGCTGTGCCAAAGTGGGCTGAATATTAAAGTTGGTGAGTGAAAGGTTTTAGAAAAAGGTCCTAATTCATCCCATGCTGAAAGATGAAAGCTTCTGAGATGTCGGTGATTCCTGTCATTCCACCCACCCGTCCAGACCAATGGAAACTGAGGAGGAGCCTCAGAACGTGGTTGCGAGCAGGATCAAGTGTCACAATGGTGCCCTTGAACTGAAAGCTCACCTGCAGCACTGGGAGAGCGGCGAGAGGATGGAGAGTTCATCGTGGGAGTGTCGCCCAAACCTAGGAGGAGGACCAGGACCTCGTGAGTGGCCAGCAGACCTCCCTCCTCACTGTGTTTTCTCTCTACTCCGCCTCAGCCTTTCTTTTGGAAGCACAGCTCAGGGCTCATGGCAGCTGCCCCTCCAACCCCTGTCCTCAATCAGGTCACAAAAGCCTTTGTCCAAATGTCCAAAGATGTTAAACCCAAGCAGTCTTTCTTTCATCTACTCAGCAACTACTGAGGGCCAGACTCCGAGCATGAGCCACGTGCTCTACCCCCAGGAGTGAGCCCTCAAGGAAAAACCTTTGCAAAGCTCCCATGTTTCACTAGTGCTCTCAGGGTAGAGGAGAAGCAGGCAAGGAGACGGGAACGGGACCGCAGAGCCCCTCAGCAGCTGCAAGGGCTGCAGCTGCGCGGGAGTGGGTGATACTCACCCTCTGGCGTTGTCGAGATGAATAAGGAACCCATCATCCCCAAATTTGGTGAACATCTCATAATGGTGACGGTCCATATTTCCTATAAAGGAGGGAGGCATTGGAGCGAGGGCCCATAGGCTGAGGGGTCGGGGGCAGCACACAGAGGCCCGTTAGTTGGCAGTTCAGACGAGTCTGAACCCAGGGCCACAAGCTGTCATTTCCCCAGGGTGATTAAGAGATGTTGCCGAGGGAGAAGGACACTACACAAGCCAACACACCCTAGTGTGAACTTCGCAAATCTAAGGCTTTCACCGTTTTCCCACAAACCCTTGGGCCTGGAACTCGAATACTCTGCACCCATGTTGGCTTTCCTTCCTCACCCGAGCTCAACGGAGGCCCATTGGGAGAGCAGACACAGGCCGACTTCCCCAAGGGGGTTAGTGAGCTGGGGCAGGTGCTATCTATAGGCCTTCAGGTCTGTGTGTGTGTGCTGGCCGCACTCATAACTCTTCCTAACCATTCCGGGTGGGACACCGAGGCCTTCCCGCTGCTACCGTTCAGTGTACACCCTCCCCCTCTCCTCCTGGTTTTGCCTTCCTTGGTCAAAGGGGTCAATGACTTCAAATCTGAGGCCCGTTTGGGCCTGGCTTGTAAGCTGATACCCCTGCCTTTGGAGTGGCACCCCTTTCAGGAGGGGAACGTGCTAACTTCTGAGGCCCTGAGCGCTGTGGGGTTAATCAGGCCTCGTGGTCCAGGCTGTAACTGGTGCCCAAGGTCGGGGACAATCCCGGACCAGCAGCAGAGCCCTGTGCCGGGAGCCCTGGGAGAGGGGGGAGGGACCTACCGATCAGGAAGTCGAAGATGGCCATGTCGATAACGTTGAGCAGCCGGTGGCTGCTGTTGTATGGGTAGATCTGCTTCACTGTGTCACAGTACAGAGGATTGACCTCCCACCTGAGGGGGAGAACCAGTCCTGGGGCTGGAAAAGCCAAGATGGCAAGGTGTTGGGGGCCCTCCTCACACCTCTCCCCGCCCCTCAAATCCCTGCCTCCCTAATCCTGTATGGACACTTGGTAGTTGGGTACCTTCGGGTAGGCGCTAAGCAAAGACATGGGAGGTGCAGATTCACGTGGTGAGAAAGTTCTGGATCCTTTTAGGACATGTCTCCTGAGCGTCTACTGTGCTGGGCACCATACTGATGGCTGGGGCACCATGTGCCAGTGGGGAAATGGCGGGCAGCAGGGGCCTGGCTCCATGTCCCTCCCTGCTACTTCTGCAGCTCCTCTCACATTCCTCAGCCCCTGTTCATTCTGTCAGCTAATATGAACTGAGTGCCTGCCATGTGCTAGGGACTGTGCTGAGCCCCAGGGATACACAATGGGTCTTTGGCTTCACGGGCTTACGCAGGTGGACCAGGCGTCTCAGACCTGCAGGCTCCTCATGTGCTTCTCTATCACAGCGGGTGTTGCGCTGTGTTTTCAGAATCTGGCTATTTCTATGACCACCCAGCTAGACAGCAGAGCTGCTTGAGGGGGAGCCTGTGTCTTTCATTTTCATATCCCCTAGCACCTAAAGTTGGGTAGATAGTAAGTAGTCTCTATAACTGAATAAATGAACTAAGGGGAGAGAATGGACTTGGGCCAGCTGGTCCCAGGATCTATGATCTATATGAGATGAGAGACGAAGGCTGAGGTAGCTTTTGGGGTCCAAAAGCCAGGCTAGCCATAAGTCCTTCCTGTAGGACTGTGGTCACTCTCAGGGGCTAACATGCACCGGCCAGGGGGCCAACTCACTCCTCTTTTCCGGCCAGCGAGTAGGAGCGGATCCAGGGGTTGGGCACAGACAGCCTGGGGGCCAGGTTGAGGGATGGCAGGAACGCGGAGAGAGAGCCCTCTAGCAGGTGGGGGTTGCCACAGACGGCGTACTCGGTCTTGCACATGTATGGACACTTGGCGAAGAAGCACATGTTGCTGGCTGGAGGATGGAGGGAGAGGAGGAGTGAGAGAAGGGTTAGGGAGGCAGACCATCTTCCTGTCCCCAGAGATCCACGGGAGGAAAGGGAACCCCTGAACTCATAGCTGGGGGAAAGGCGGGAGGAGGAAATACTGCCTTCTCCAGGTGGTGGAAGCTATTAAACTGTGCATCCTGTCCATAGGAGTAGAGTGGTCTTTGTCTGGATAACTCCCGATTCCAGGGAGGCTGCACTGTAGTTGGGTGCCCACCTAGGCTAGTTAGCATCTCAGGTATGACCTTTTCCCACCCCCAGTTCCTCCTGTGAAGCTTGGGCGGACCAAGGTGGAGTGTGGGATGGCAGCATACACCCATCTGAGTAATGGCCGTGGCTACTGGCTGAACAGGCCACTGCTGAACGTGTCCCTCCCACCCGAGGGGGAGAACCGGTGGCCACGCTGGCCTACCATGTCCTTAGAAGATGGCTTTGGCCAGAACTCTACCTGGAGAGACGAAGAAAACGCTCTGCAGGATTTCATTCTTGGTGACCTCTAGGATTTCCTTGGTGACATTGACTAGCCTCCCCACTGTTGGTGGCACCCGTCGGAAGTCCAGGATTCTGAAAGAGAGGGGAGGGAGCCCTGTTCAGATCAGAGCAATGGTTGGGGAGTCAGTCGCCCGTTAGAAGTGGACTGGCATTCCCGACCACACCCAGCCGCTGGGGTCTCTGCAGCCCTACTTCAGAAGGGGTGGAGGAGGGACCCTCATTCCATCAAGCCTCCTGGGCTAACGCTCCCCCACCCGCTTGTTCTAGGACAGAGCTCATGTTTCCGTGTGTGCATGAGTTGCCTGGGACCTTGTTCCAGTGCAGGCTCTGATTCGGTGGGCCAGGCTGAGATGCTGAATTTCTGAAAAGCTCCCAGGCGGTGTCTGGCTTGCCAGTGCGCAGACTGCACTGTGAGTCACAAGGACTGGGCCAGTAGGAGCCAGGAAGTTAAGAAATGTACTTTCACCTCTTAAAAACCATGACCTTCAGGCTGCCCAGAAAAATGGGTGTGGTGTATTCTCCTTTTCAGATCTGGAAACTAGAGCAAAGGGCAACGTCATGCCCAAGATGGCAGCGTGACCCTCCTGGCAGGGTTAGTTTTCTAAGTTCTGTTACCTGCAACGTCTTTTTGTTTTTCAACTCAGGGGGCTGGGTGGGAGCTGCTGGGTCCAAAGGCATCACTGAAGGAAGACATTCCAGGGACGTCCCCCCTGAGCGTCTGCCCAGCGCCCCCTCTTGAGCTTGGCCCGTGCCATCAATGCCAGCTCCGCAGGGCCAGACCCTACCTGTCCAGGTGGAAAGCTGCAATCTCGGCATTGTGTCTCTGGAAGTCAATGAAGTAGAAGAAGTCCGCAGGCGTCTCTTCCTCTCGCTGCTGTCTGAAAAGAAGGGAGGAATCATGCCCTGGACGCAGACTGCAGCGGGGAGCCGGAGAAGACAGCTGATGAGCTTGACCACAGGGAAAGGAAAAAGGCCTTTTGCTTTTCGTGTATGCATAGGGATTGCGATAGACTGCACAGTTCTCAGGTTTTCTGGGCCTTGGGGTCCCAGGAACCATCCCATTGGACTCTGAGGGTGGGACTTGGGGACCAGGAGCTGGTCTATTGTAAACCCCTCCTTGAAAGAGTGCTTTTGTCGAAGCAGTGCAGGGACTAGAACTAAGATTCTGTATTCAATGCTCATTCCACAAGGCCCTGCCCCAGGCTCATCTACCGAGCCATTCACGCCATGGCCCTCTCAATTGACTTGGACATTTGGAACCTAAATCCCTCTACTTGGGTTCCATTGGAGGACCGCGTTCTGGAGGACAGCACGACTTGGGTTCCCTTCTGGGGCCATTGTCTCCTGTGCATGTCACCTCCAGGCGGGGACATAAACTTCAGGAGTCCCCAGCCTGTGGGCTGCAGACCCTTGGGGGCCAGGAATCTAGGTACACTAAACTCTGTAGACTGGACACATATTAATTCACCCACGTTGCTACAAAGTCTTAAAGGCATGTATTTGCCTTATAAACGAAATGAAATTGGTTTAAGAATATAACTGACTTCACAGGAGCCTTTTTCATTGCCTAGTTTTTCAGTCAAAACAAATACTGTGGAGTTCTAGAACCATTTTGAGAGTCCTAGCCCTGGAAACAAGTGGGTATGAATGACAGTGGTAGAATGTTAACAGTCCAGCTGCCTGGGTTTGAATCCTGGCTCCACTATCTGCAGCTGGGAGGTTGGGACGAGCTGGCTTCTCCAAGCCTCCGTGTTGTCATGTAAAGTGAGCACTTGAACAGTTTCTGGTTCATAAGGTTATTGACCCACAGACAATTATGTAATGTGTATAGCACAGATGCTACCAATGACCTGATAAGGTCTACTCTTACTTTTTTTAAATGATCACCATTAACAGTTCAGTGCGTGGGCAGACTGCCCAAAGGACAGTCTACAGATGACTGGCTTGAAGACCTTGGGCCACTTTTACTGATTTGGGGTCAACACCCCGCAGAGCTGCCAAGGCTGGGATTGAAGGTGAGGAAGGCAGTCACTTACCTCATGGGTTTGAACATGGCCTTCCCGAAGTCCGAGAACCTCAGAACCAGCTTGAGGTGGACCCCACTGGGCTTCACAACTGTGAGGGGACAAGGGTGAGTTAACCATGCTTCCAGGACGAAGCTCAGGGACCTTTGTTCATTCAATAAACGCAACCGATTTCTTCTCTAAGGACTAGAATTAGCTTTGCAAAGCCTGCAGGGTACATTCCATCGCATCAGGCCATGGAGAGGGTGCCAGCAGCTCAAGACAATACCTTTTCTGCTGTTATGGGAAAAGGGCAAACAATATAGGTTTCCCCAACAGACACAGCAGACCCCAAAGAATGTTTCCCTAAGAATTGCCGCTGACTCTTGTCCATTGGCACCTTGTAGATTCTGAAGATGCCCTCTGCTAACCTGCATTAGTGGACTAGCTTACGTATCTTCCATGTTAAGACCAAACGGGGCTGGGACAGCTGGGTGAGCAAGGCACCTAAGATGCACTTTCACGACCCTGCCAGTGAGAGCTCCCTCCTTATGTGTCCAGTCCTGGGCACGGCCCTCACCCCACCTGCTGTGAGCCCTGTAGGGTCCAACGATGTCTGTGCTCTGTAATATGGCAAATGGCAAGTGTTAAAGGAAAGGGAAGTCCTGGGCCCCACAAACCTTTCAAACCTTCAACACGTCACAACACACATGGAAATGTCTGATGTGTGTTCAGTATATTGAGGTAAATGGATGAGGCTGCTCATGGCCGGTGACCAATCTGGGGCTTCGGCATCCAGGCCTGGCCTGGCCACTCTGAGGGCTGGGTAGGGTCCAGGTACATCTATACCTAATTCCTGACCCCCTGGGAGGGGCCTGTGCGCCTGTCTCTCTGGCCCTATTCAGTGAGGGGGTCTCAACCTCGGCTGCATTAGAATCACTAGGAACGATTTTAAAATGCTGATGCCCGCGCCTCGTCCTATACAACCCAATGGGAATGGGTCAAGGCCGGGCCTCTGCCTGTTTGGAGCTCCCAGGGGATGCTAATAAATTGCCAGGGTTGAGGACCACTGTCCTGCACAATTGCCTGTTAAATCTGAAAGGCACTCCAATCCCGATGAAGCTGGTCCCTGGATCACACACTGACCAGCAGGGACCTACACACCAGCCCCTCTTAAAGGGATTTTCTGTCATGTGGGGGATGGGGAGAAATGCTGGCTTCTCAGGAACTAGGCAGAGTCCCGCCCCTTCAAGTCCCAACCAGGACCCCGCAGAGGGGCCACCAGGTCCCAGGGTTCACACAGCTGTGACATGGAGGGCTGGAGGCAGGCAGGGCCAGCTCACTTACTCTGGGTGCAGTCACACGCCCCAAGCAAGGCTTTCTCGTCCTGACTGTAATCTGTGGAGGAGAAGGGCAGGAAGAACGTTCAGCTGTCGGTAGGGGCGCCAACAACACGGGGCCCTGGACTCACTAAAGGGGACACTGAGGCAGCCAGGGGCATCTCCCGGAGCCCCAGTGTAGTCTCTCGCCCTGCTTCATCCAGCCCCGTGCTCACTGGCCCTTCCATGGGCAGGCCTCGGCGCCTGTCTGGGAAACTGATGCTGGTTTTGTCTCTGCTAACAACCTGCTCTGTCACGTAGACTGTCGTGCCTGACCGCACAGACCTGGAGATAGCAGGCCTGTCGGAACCCGGCTCCAGCCCTGGTCCCTGGCAGAGCTGTGCATCCTCTCTGAGTCTCAGTTCTCCCATCAGTAAGATGGCAGTGAGGGGTCCACGCCGTAAGGTCACTGACAAGAGAGGGTTGCCGGGCGGAAAGGGAGCGCTCGCTAAAGGGTAGCCATCACGTTTCTTTAAGTGGACGGAACACCTCCTCATGCCTCCCCTGTGGGGTTGTGAGGAGGGAGAGGGAGGGAGGGAGGGAGACAGAGAGAGACAGAGAGTGTGTGTGGTTTTCTGCCCATCAGGAGTCAGAGACAACCCTTTGCTATTGCACCCCACACCTGGGTGGTTTACCAGCCTCTCTGGGGGACACTCGGTCCCTGCCTGATCCTGGGACCTCACCAGCACTGATGGTGGGAAAGTGCCTCATGTCGTGGAGCAGTTTGCTGACGACAGGACTCGACCCGGAGTACAGCCCGTGGCGGCTGATTCCCAGGTGGAACTGGACCCAGCTGGCCTCGAGTCGGAGCTGTACTGGGGGGTCCAGGGAAGTGAGGTTCAGCTGCTCTTTGTATATCTTGTGTCGTCTGAAAGAGCCGGAGAGTTGGTTTTGTTTAAATAGGAGACACAACAATGCAAAGACCCGCTGAAATTATCAACAGGAGCATTAAACACCTACTACAGGGGGCGGGGGGAGGGGCAGCAAAATAACCACAGAGTCCTCCTTTGCCCTCAGAGAGCTTACAATCTAGTGAGCGAAGCAGGCAAGCAAGCAACACACTACCATACATAATACACAAACACCCAATACAAGCGGCGAAGGAAACGGGCAGATGGTTAAAAGTGAAATTAGGGACCTCGTAGAATCTGGGCTCTCAGGAAGCGGCCCTGAGCCTCTCCGTGCACGTTCCCACGGACAAGTCTGTGTCCTGTTTCCCACTATTTTCTGACCTAAGGAGTCAGGAGACGGAAGAGAAGGTAACTGGTGGGAATGAAAAGACTAGAGGGGTGAGGGGCCTTACGTAGAGCCGGAAGCTGAGTTAGATTAACTACTACATCGTACCGGAAAAGAAGAATGAATGGCCCATTTACTGTCTGTCCTGCCAGGATAACAAGAACTAAGTGAAGAGCCAGGCCACTGCCATTGAGAGGCGTAGAGTCTAGTTTGGGGGACAAGTTGTATGTCTAGGACATGATCAGAGCAACATACAAGGCAGCGGCTTGGACGAACAGGCCTTCACAGTTTGAGGAAGGAAAGATGACTCCGTGACAAGCAGTCGGGAAGGTTACGGTGGAAGGAGGCGGACTTCGGCGGGATTCAGTGGGTGGGGTTTGGATGGAAGAGGAGCTGTGGAGGGTGCTCTCGGATTAGGGACCATCTGAACCTAAGGGCGTGGCAGGGACAGGCGTAGCTGGGGGTTAGAGAGGAAGCGGAGTCAGTCAATGGTTGAGTAAAAGATGGAAAGCCTTCTGGTTGGAAAGAAGGCAAATTAGCACGATGGCACCTGGCTGGGTCTAGCTGATTACGGTCAGGGTTTGGGTATCCCTACACATGCGTTTTCTCCAACTGTGACGCCACACACCCAGGTCTGTGACAGAGCGAACGGCAAACCAAACATGGCCGATATTCTTAGAGTGTTACATTTTCTTACTGGTCAAACGTTTTCCCAGTTACCTCTGTATTACATGTCGACGTGTTATGCGGAAGAAAGCAATATCCACAATCATTTTTAAGATAAAATCCCAACTCTCAAAGAAAATTTCACTTGGTCACCCTCGACTGTATCTCGGAGAATCCAGACCCTAGGGAGCAGAGGGCGTTTTGATTCTGCACTGCCCCCTAGTGGAAGTGCTGAGTACCAACTTGGGTCACTGAGTTCAGGCCCAATATGCAACTGAGCTGTCCTATCACCCCACCTCCCACCGCCCCACCCCCCACCCCCATGTGAGTAAAGTAACAGCATGACTGTCCTTTGTGGGTGTTTCCTGTCCTGGGTGAAAGGCAGCTTCTTGAGGAAGGCGCACAGGTTTATAAGGTATTCACGTCAGTGGGTGAATGGACCCTGGTAGCCTTAGGTCCTGGCTCTCTCTCAGTACCTGCTCCAGGTCCCCTGCAGCCTCTTGGCATTTCTACGAACATATTAAAGTCCACCCCACAATCAATGGGGTTTATTTTTGCTAAAGTTTTTGCATGTTTCCTTTTATTATCGTGAATTCTGTGCCGAATAAAGTATCTAGTAACATAAAAGTGACTCAACATTGAGTTGTGGTTTCGTAAACATTTGGTTCTGTATTAATCCACTTTGATTTTGGAGTTTTCATTTGTGAGCCAACACCTTTCCTTTGTTCAGGTCTCGGAGCATTTTCAAAGCTGAGATTTCTCTCCCGAGAGAGCGAGTTCCTCTGCAGCCTTCCAGCTCGGGGTGGGGGGAGGGGGGGTAACCGATACTTTTGTTTAAAGGGACACATCTTAAACTGGTCAGACCCGGGGCTTCATGAAAGTCAAGGGAAAGGGCAAGTGGCTGGCTAGGTCCGTAGGCCTCCTGCCAGATTTTTTAAAGAAACACACTATATTAACATTTATTTTTATTTGAAAAAGTAACCGGGCCAGGCTCCAGTTCCCAAGGCTACTCGGAGGCTAGGACTCTGCGACTGCTCAACTCTCTGGGGAGTCTGATGGGAAGACTGTGGAGTCCTGAGCTCTGTTAGTCACCCTGGACCAAAGCCGCAGAGAAAGGCAGGAGAAAGGGCGACAGTCATAACGGAGAGGCGGGCAAGGAGGGCCGGAGCGTCCTTAAGTGGACTGACAGCCGAGGGGTTCCAGCCACCACAGCCGCTGGGGTTACCACGTCCAAAACCGGCAAACTGGGGCCACTTCCAGATGGGGACAAGTTGCTTGGCAAACATTCCGGGTCCTGTTCGCTGGGCGCCCGTGGCTCTCTGGTGTGCTCCTCTGCCCTTCCCAGAGCAACCCGGGAGAGGGTGGGAGGGCATCATAGCATCCTTCCCGCTTCTGCTGTGTCTCACACCTGCACTGGTTTGGGGAGATGGTGTCGCCTCCCACTTCTACACGGCCCACACACAGGGGCGGTCGGGGAGGATGGAGCCCGGCCATCTCATCTGTCCCCTGGGTCCCAATCAAGACCCTGGAATTCGTTCCCCATGTCCGCAATTATTAGGGAGTTTTCTCATAAACAAAACCACTTCCTAGACCCACGTGAGTCGACACGATAGACGCCTTTCTCAATAATCGTCATTGTCACTCAGTGCCTGCTTAAACCCTTGCTTCAGTTCCAGGCTAAATGAGACTCTTCAGTGAGTATGTTCATTCTCTAGGTGACCCTGCTATTTTCCCTAGGATGCGTCTAAGTCTTCAGCCCACGTGACATGACAGCCGTCTCCACCAGCAGAACTCCTACAAGGGCCATCTCAAATGCCCACCTGCAGCATGAACATCTTACCGCCTCTCCCGCAGAAAGAATAAACAGCACAAAAGCCAAACACGAGGCCTGTGACGGGGGACAGTGATGACAGTGACCAAGTCCCACCCCTGCTGAAATGAGGAGAGCAGAACGCAGACATGACACCGTGAAGTTCAGCCAGAGCTCACCAGGAGGGGGACAGTAGAAAAGGACACAGACAGTGTCACAAAGGCCTGGTCTTGCCTCACCAGCATCATGACTTTGAGGATCGGGCCAGGTGCCATTGCCCTACACACAGTACCTCATGCGAGCCTACACCACCCTACAAGATACCTATTCTTATTCCCAGTTTGCAGATGAGAAGACTGAGGACAGGGCCTGGCTTTCAAAGAGGTAGCTTTAGTTTACCTGTTGTGGAAAATGGGGGTGCTGACAGCTGTCTCGCTGCATCGTAGGAAATTAAGTGTGGTGACATCCAACCACAGAGTAGGCCCCCAGGCACGGTTGCTCTCTTAAATTATTGTTCGTGTTTGTGAAGACCGGAGACCAGGTGGAGGACAGGTTTTCAAAAACACAGCTGTCGTGGGCAACCAGAAACAGCCAGGTTTGCAAGCCGGAGCAAACCCCCAGAAGATCCCCTAAGCAAGGGCACGACATCTGTGTCATGCAGCTGCATTAGACACCGCCACTGTCATGCCTTGTCACGTCTGCAGAGTGCAGGATCACCCAGGCAACCTGGTTGCTGCTGTAGCTTGTCTGCGGTCTCTGTGTGTGCAAACTAAGCAGGAACCAGGTGATGCAGGCTTTAGAGAGAAGCGCTGTTTTCCATCCTTTGAATGTTCAGGCACGTCTGGCCTTGGGGCACAGGAGGGGGCAGCTCCCCAGCATGGGGGTGGGGGTGGGGGTGGGGCGTGGGGCTGGGAAGCCTGGAGCTGGGCACCTCAGCTGCTCCTGTTGGGCTAAGGGGGGGCCTGGATCCTCTTCCTGGGACGTGGGGAGCTGAGAGCACGTGGAGGGGGACAACCCGTGCCCCAGTCCCTTCTGGGATCTACAAGGAAGCCTGGCAAGGAGGGGGCACAGCGGCGACTCAGAGGGCTCAGGGAGGATTGGGCCCCATGCTCCAGGTCACGGGAACTCCTAAGGTTGGTCCAAAAGCATCACAAAGAAATGTGAAAAGCATCAGAGTGAATTTCCACGGGGCTGGGCTTGCGAATGAAATCTGTGCATCTGTCCGTTTCCATCTTCTTTCTCTTGACATTCATCTCAGAAAGACTATTCCTCAGAGTTGTTTCTATCATGATGGTGATGAGTTTGGAAAAACCCTCCTTCATAATGTTTTGCTTCTCCTGTGCTTAGACAACTTGGGGGACCATTTTTAAGAAAAAAGAGAACAAAACTATGAATACAAAATTAGGCAGGAGCGTGACTATTTATGCAGAATGAGAAAAGATGTTAATAAATCACTAGCGCCTTGAAGACTTTGGTCCCTTGTTCTGAGATTTCATACTTACATGCACTATGTCCTGATTGTGACCTGCCCACCCCCTCACCCCCCCTCCCCTCCCCAGCTAGCTTCCCTCCCCTCCCTACAGCTCTCTGCCCCACAGGGGAGGGACAGACCCTGGGCTGAAGCTTTGTCAGTTTCATGGTCAATATGCCTGTGATTTGTGCAATTCACAGCCCAGAAATGTCTACCGGACACCCAGTATTGTCACTTTCAAGCCCATTGGTTTAGCTTTCTCTGATGGACCGTCTCAGCCAGCGCCTATGTATGGAGAATGTCAGAACAGCAGCATGTGCTCACTAAAGAAATATGTAGGGCGACCAACTCTCGCCCAACGCCCCTTCAGCAGACTGGCTGGCTCACCACCAAAACCCTGCGGCTCATCCAACAGGCCACAGGATGCTGACAAGGCACCCCCCCCACCCCCTTCATCCCAGGGGCCCCAAGGGCATGTCTCCCAAGTCATCCCTTTCTGCCCATCTGCCTCCTTGTCCATCTCGACCTCTGAGCCCTGGAGGCCGAGGGAGGTCCACGGCAGCTGTGAGGCAGTGTGAGCGAGCCTGAGCTGCAGCGATCTGGCAGGCCCCAAAGTGCGTTCCCTAATTGCTCATTTCCCTTCCCAAGACAGAAGTGCATGCACACTCTGGAGTCTGTCTTTCAGCCCTAAAGGAGTATCTGCTTCGTTCGCTCATGGACCAAAGCTTGGTTTTTAGGGGTAGGCGGTGGGTGGCAAGGCTGCTGTATTGTAAATCAGAGTCACTCCTAATGATGCGTCTGCAAAACCAGAGAGAGAGGAGGGTGGGAGGGACGGGTCCCTTGCCCTGAGTTCTGGCTCTGCCACTTACAGCTGTGGGACCCAGGGCAGTTATCCACCCACTCTTTCCACTCCTCCTACAAGGTAGGTATAATAAATGTGTCTGCCTTGTGGGATCTGGGTGAGGATTAAGCGAATTTCATAGGTGCTTATGTGAGTTGTTATCACTAGGATTTCTGGGATTCCATTTATATATGGCCCTTCTTAGCCAGACCGGTTGGTCACAGGCATATTAACCATGAAACTGATAAAGCTATGCCTCCTGTGGGTGGGGAAGGAGGACCGTGAAGAATTATTTGCAACTACTGTTTCATTTCCTAGTTACCTGAGTCTGCTTAGGAGGGTAACAGCAAAAGCTCACTCCTGTTTTCCTTGGGACAGCCCTGTGGGAGGCTGAGTAATGGCCTAAGATATCCACATCCTAATCCTGTAACTGGTGACTGTTTCCTGATAGGAGCAAAGGAATTGCAGAAGCGATTACGTTAGGGATCAGAGATGGCGCCATGGCCCTGGATGATCTGGGTGGGCCCTGAATGTAGTCACACCCGCCAGCCCCATTTTACAGATGGGCAGATGGACACCGTGGGGAAACTGTCCTGAGCTGGCTCAAGGTCCCCTGGCTGGTGAGTGGCAGCCAGAGAGCAGTGATTTGAATCTGGCCAATTGGTTTCCGAGGCCAAGCTCCGCATCACCTGGTCCATGGGCCACGCTCTGGCTCCTCACGCTGCAGCTCCGAGCCGAGGCTCCACTCCCCCACCCCCACACCCACCCCAGGGAGGGACCTGTAAGCCCATAAATGCAACCAGGAGGCTCAATCCACGTAGGGAGAGCATCTCCGTAGACATCTGAGTTTGGATGACCTAACGGAACGCGCTACATGCCTATTGCGAACTAGGAGGGACACCCCAAGGGCTGGGACTATGACCTCAGTGAGACACCTGCGTCTCTATCTTCAAAACAACTTCCAGCCCTAGCCGGTTTGGCTCAGTGGATAGAGCGTCGGCCTGCAGACCAAAGGGTCCCAGGTTCAATTCCAGTCAAGGGCATGTACCTTGATTGTAGGCTCCTTCCCAGCCTCATGCCCTGAATCGATGTGTTTCTCTCACATTGATATCTCTATGTCTTTCCCTTTCTTTTCCACTCTAAAAATCAATGGAAAAATATCTTTGAGTGAGGATTTTTAAAAAAAGCCAAAACAACTTCCAGATCCATCTCTGAGGATAGGATAGAGTGGACATCCTGGAGAAAAAGGTAAAAATGATCCCTGCTCTAAGGGGTTCCCAGAGTCAAGGCAGGGAACTAGCAGAAAGCTTTGAGCTGGGCCAAGTTTCCAAGTTTCTATTCTATAGAACTAAGCACCACAAAGGACTAGCAAACATCACTGGCTGCACGCAAAAAACACTGCAAAGAGCTGTGAGCTGTAGACCCTCCTGGAGAGTCACAGTCCCATAATGGCAGTAGGGGCTCTGAAGTCAGGCCTTCTGCTCAGAGAGCATTTGTGAACCCTTCCTTGACACAGCCCCAGTCCACATGCCCTGGGTCCTGTGTCACACACAATTCATTTTTGGAAACAGTAAATATTAACACTGGACCGAGAAGCAGCCCCTCAACCTAATTGTGATGTGATGATTCACGGGGCACGGGCCCACAGCTGCAGACTATTTTTTCCCACAGGGCAACTGCCTCCCTGGTGTAGGCCAGAGGTCCCCAACTCAGGGCAGCGTCACACCTCGAGGATCACAATATTTACAGTCGTGTGTGCATCACAGTCGGTGTTAAGAGGTGCTGCTCAACACCCCCAATGCACCGGAGAGCCCGCACGTCAGAAGCTTCTCTGGCCCCGAAAGGTCAGTAGAGCGGAGGGTAAAAAACCTTGGGCTGGAGCCAGAGAATCAGGAGTAAATAAAGCACGTAATCCCCTGATGATGGACCCGAAAGTGGCTCTGGTGGATACGGGACGCTGCGCAAGTTAATATTGTGCATAGATAGCAAAAAAGCCTGCCTCAGGCCCTCCTGAGCTCCTGCTGCACCTTCTGCTCAGCGAGAACTGCAAATGCTGTTTCATTGTTTAAAAAACAAATGAGTCACACTCGGTGAGTGGTCAGACCATCCTAACAAGCATATTGATAAGATACAAACACGTGTTACTTGCAAAGGAGGCCATGCTGATCCACTTAAATGTCATAATTTCAGTTCGTTTCATCCTCGAACTGCGCAGCCCTGAGATAAATGTTTATCTCTCTCTCTCTCTCACACACACACACACACACATACACACACACACACACACACAGTTAGCAAGTGACACCGACGAGTGTGGGTCCTCCTTCTCTTGCACTGTTTTCCTGAGTGCAGAAAACAGCAGTACTGAGCGTGGACCAAGAAAAAGGTGGAGCTTTAAAAATCTGAGGGAATCCAAGATGGCGGTGTAGGTAAACACCTACACTGCTGCCTCACACAACAATTTCAAAACTACAACTAAAAGACAAAAAAAAAAGTCCATCACCCAGAACCACGGGAAAGCTGGCTGAGTGGAAGTTCTACAACTAGAAGGAAAGAGAAAAGAGCATTGAGACGTGCACAAGCACTGAAAAGCTGAGGTACAGAGGCGCGCGATCCAGGCTGGCGGCAGGCGTTGCTTTTTTCAACCTGAAAGGAGACGAGCCCCCGATTACTCTGAAATCCAGTTTCTGGGGAGACGCTGGACTGTCTGCCATCGGGTCGGAAAGTGAGGGTGGCTTGCTTGCAGAGCTGCGCTCAAGAATAATTGTTTACTGCGCTGGGGCGCGGGATGTGGGGATGCGGTCGGAGACACAGAGACGGCTAACTAGCAGCCATTGCTGTTTGCCACACCCTAGCCTAGTGATGCCCTGAGACCCCGCCCCATACAATCTACAAACCCACACAAGCTCCAAGCAGCGGCTTTTGCATATGAATGGCCTGCCCCATCACAGCTTAACCTAGCAAACTTGCAGCCCAGGTCAGACAGCTCCAAAACCTCCAAACCCCAAGCAAAAAGGAGAAAACTGTAGCTCTCACTGTAGCTCCTGCTGGGTGGACTCAGACAGTAGCTGACCTGCACCCCATTGGAGATCCAGAAGCCAGTGTACCTAGTGGTCAGTGTGAGATGACACCAGAGTTCAACTACTCACATCCATAAGTTACACATTCAAGAGGCAGACTCAGTGAGCACCAAAGCCCCACTGAAACAAGTCCTGCACCATAAGCGTGCCTTCAGCGCAGCAGTTCTTCCATTATAGACACAGCGAGGGCTCACAGCTAATTGGCCTGGAGGTCAATTCCTCCCAGTGTACTAACAGCAATTAAGGCTTAACTACACCAAGACTTTGCACTCAGCCCACAGAGGGGTGTACCAAGAGCATCCACCTCAGGTGATTGGGGAGGCTGAGCTACTGCCCCCTATAGGTCACCTACCACACAAAGCCACTCCATCAACACAGGGAAGCAGCCAAAATGCGGAGACAAAGAAACATGTCATGAATGAAAAAAATGGAGGAAAGCAAACTACTGGACGACACAGAGTTCAGAACCACATTTATAAGGTTACTCAAGAATCTTCTTAAAACCGCCAAGAAACTTGATGAGACCTTTAAAGATCTTAATGAGAATGCCAAAAAACTGGAAAAGGACCAATAAGAAATGAAGCATACACTGTCTAAAATAAAGAATATACAGAAACTCAACTGTAGATCAACGTACCCCAAGAATCAAACCAAAATGTAAAACATGAGGAAACAAAAAACACCCAACCAGAAAAACAAAAAGAAAAAAAAATCCAAAAATATGAAGATAGTGTAAGGAGCCTCTGGGACAACTTCAAGCATACCAATATCCAAATTTTGGGGGTGCCAGAAGAAGAGAGAGAGCAAAATATTGAAAATCTATTAGAAGAAATAAAGACAGAAAACTTTCCTTACTTGGTGAAAGAAATAGACTTACAGGTCCAGGAAGCGCACAGAACACCATACAAGAGGAATCCAAAGAAGACCACACCAAGACACGTCATAATTAAAATGCCAAGGGCAAAAGACAAAGAGAGAATCTTGAAAGCAGTAAGAGAAAAACAGTTAGTTACCTACAAGGGAGTACCCATACAACTGTCAGCTGATTTCTCGGCAGAAACTATGCAGGCCAGAAGGGAGTGGCAAGAAATGTTCAAAGTGATGAACAGCAAGAACCTACAACCAAGATTACTCTACCCAGCAAAGCTATCATTCAGAATTGAGGTCAGATAAAGACCTTTCTTTTCTACAGATAAGAAAAAGCTAAAGGAGTTCATCACCACCAAACCAGGATTACATGAAATGCTGAAGGGCATTCTTTAAAAAGAGGAGGAAGAAGAAGAAAAAGATAAAGATAAAAATTATGAACAACAAAATGACATCAAATACATACCTACCAACAAGTGAATCTACAAATCAAGTGAATAAACAATCTGAAGAACAGAATGGACTGGTGAATATAATAGAATCAGGGATATAGAAAGGGAGTGGACTGACAATTCTCAGGGGGAAGCGGGTGTGAGGGGTGCGGGAAGAGATTGGACAAAAATCTTACACCTATGGATGAAGACAGTGGCGGGGGGTAAGGGCATGGGGTGGGGTGGGGAATCAGGTGGAGGGGAACTAAGGGGGGAAAAAAAAGAGGAACACCTGTAATAATCTGAACAATAAAGATTTATTTTAAAAAAAAATAATAATAATAATAAAAATCCACACCCTAGGGCCTCTAATATTCAAGGGTTTACCAGAATATATTTCTTTTCAAAAAGTGTTTCAACTTTGCCTTACTGCCTGTCACGCAGGCATGGACATCTGAAGGAGATCCGAGTGCAGAGGGAGCTGAACGCCAGGGGTAGAACAGGGGTTAGGCTGGGCCACATATTTTCATGGTTCATAGGCCAATTTCCCGGTGGCCCACCCACAGATGACATTCTTTCAGGGCCTTGGCCTGTGAGTTAGTGCTCAGTTGCATGGTATGATTTTTCCATCTGATTTACAAACGGAACGAGTGCACATCTTGGCCCTCTCTCCTCCTCAGCATAAGCAGTCACCCATGGGGTAGGATAATTTATGGAGATATGAATGTGTTTTCTATGCTTACAGAATTCCACGCACCCCTGTTCTAGGAAGGTAGCAGGTGTCTCCCTGTCTGGGAGCATTTAGAATCCCAGACCCAGTGGATGGTTACACAGGTCACCCTGCTCCTTCTCTGGCTTTGGTGTGTTTTTTATTTCTGGAAAGTCAAGGAATATGCTAGACACGGGGGTTGACAGACAGTAGGAAGTGCCTACAGAAGCACAAACTTGGGGGGCAGCACGTAGATGCTCCAAGACTAGGAGAGGAGAGCTAGTTTGGGGTCGTGTGCTGGCCTGCAGGTGAGCCAGGGTGGCAGGAAGTGGCTGTGTGCTGTGCCTGGGAAGGTGCACTCCCGCAAAAAATCCCAATCCTGAGCTTGAGGTTGGCACAGAAACAACAGTGCCCCCACCTGCATGGGACCAGGTGCTGGAACGTGGCGAGAGGGCCCTCCTCAAACGTCCTGCTACCTAAGACCCTAAGGACAGCCCAGCCCCCCAACACTAGTGGGTATGGAGAGAGGGGTCCCAGAGATGACCGAGATTGAGTTGCCAACCCACCTCACAGAAAAGGGGTGTAAGTTCCTTTCGGTTGAATTTGGGGGGGGGGGGGCGCGGCGGGGCGGGGCGGGGAATCAATGTTATATTTCTTTCACACTTGTGGAATGAAGTAAGGTCCTGCTACAGTCACAACTGAATCCTGAAATCTCAGTGGCTTAACACAACCCAGCCTTTTCTTCTCTCATTCATGCCACCGGTCTGGTGAAGATGTAGGGATTCCACTGAGTGACTCCGGGACCCAGCTTGATGGACACACCAAGATCCCACCGCGTGGCCTTCATAGTCACTGGGGCAAGAAAAGGGAGAACCTGGTTAACTACTGGCTTAATACAGGATGCGTCTTTATTGATTGATTGATTTCAGAGAGGAGAGGGAGAGGGGGAGAGAGAGAGAAACATCAATGATGAGAGAGAATCATTGATTGGCTGCCTCCTGCACACCTCCTACTGGGAATCCAGCCCACAACCTGGGCACGTTCCCTGACTGGGAATCGACCTGGTGACCTCTTGGTTCATGGGTCGATGCTCAACCACTGAGCCACACTGGCCGGGCTAAGATGTCTTTTCATTTAATGCTATCAATAACTTGCATTTGTGTAGAGCTCGTCACAAATATATGTCGGGGATTCTTTCCACGTATTATCTTACTGGGGTCCCCTTGGGGCCTGTGACTAGTTCACTCCTCAGACCCACAAGGAAGAAAGGAAGGGGTACAAGGTGAAGGTGACAACACAGTAAGTGAGGAGGAGGAGCTAACAGCCTGAGTGTCTGACCTGGGTCTTTTCTGCTTTTCCACAGAGACTGCCAAGAAAGTAATGCCTTGTCAAGATTTATCTAGACGGTTGATGGAACCGCCCTGAAGACCAGGGTGGTGGTGTGGTGGGAGCATGAAACCCACGGATCCGGCTGCCCTTGAGAAAGCAATGACTGTACCAAGATGTTAGTGACATTTTGCCAAATGGGATAATTTCCCGACACAAACTTATTTCCCTTCTGGTTGAAATACAATCACTTCCTCCTCTCAGAACTGCTTTCATGCTGTGTTGCAACACACCACTTGTGCTCGCTCTGGGCTGACTGAGTCAAACCCCATCCTGACCTCACAGCCACTGCTCTGGCTCAGTGGTTGAGTAAGACCTATCCCGAGAGTGACACGTGGATCCGGATTCGGGCTATTACAGGAGGAATGCAGAGAGAGACAGAGAGCCAATTTTTACCTTTTGACCTCAAAAGTTGTCTTCAGAAGAAGGGGAGCTTGATATCTACTGAGAAACAGATTAAAAAGAGAATAAATGAAGAGCTAATCACTTGGTCCTATGAGGGGGTTGAGGCTGTCTTGTTTCGAATTTAGGGAGGCTAAGGAGGCTTGACAAGGGGGGGGGGGGTGAGAGGGGTGCTTCTTGAAGCTGGAAGGACCACACTGGGAGGAGATAGAAAGTTTCGGAAACGGTTTTGCCTCTCTAGCAGTCAGCTCAGGCTGCCTAACAGAACCCCACAGACTGAGTGCCTTCGACAACAGAAGTTGGTTTCTCTCAGCTCTGGAGGCTGAACGTCCAAGATCAAGTTGTTGGCAGGTTGGAAGCCCCTCTCCTTGGCCTGCAGGCGGCGGCCTCCTCACTCTGTCCTCACACAGCACACACAGCCCTGGTACCTCTCCTTGTTCTTACAGAGACACCAGTCCTGTTGGATTAGGGCCCCGTTCTTATGACCTCATTTAACCTTAATCACCTCTCTCAAGGCCCTGTCTCTGAATACAGTCACAATCTGAGGTGTCCTCTGGGTTAGAATGTCAATGTATGAATTCTGTGGGAACACAATTCAGTCCACACCAGCTTCATTAGGGTTCTATTCGATTTCTTTCTCATTGACACATGAGAAGAGCTCTTACCACTAATAGCTGCCTGCCTATTGCCCAGCAACTCATCAGCTTAAGGCGCTTCCCTGAGCCTTTGCTTGGTAGAACAGTACGAAGCTACGTAGACCACCTCCTCTTCGATGGACACGATACCTGATAATCTCCCCAGATGGCCTTTGATCTACTTTGGTCAATAATGTGGCAGACGTGACATTTAGCAGGTTCTAGCCAGGACCTCAAGGGACCATGCACACTTCCACTTTCTCTGGGTAACCCACTGAGGCCAGGTGAACACGCCTGATTAGCCAACTGGGGGATGAGAGGCCGTGTGGAGCCGAGGTCATCATCTCAGTCAAGGTCTTAAATCCATACACTGGGACCCAGAACAGCAGAGCTCAGGCAGCAGCTTATCACGGATGCCTGAGTGAGCCCATCAGAGACCAGACGAACCACTCAGCTGAGCCCAGCCCCAGTTGCTGAGCTGCAGAATCAGGAGCTAAGTAAATGGTTCTTGCTTTAAGTCACTAAGTTTTGAGGTGATTTGTTAAATGGAAAATGTAACAAATGTTAGTTCTCTGGGCCTAAAAGATGTTCTCTTGTGTTCAAGGGACCAGAAACATTGGTTAAGCCATGGAGGTGGGGAGCAGGTGGTAGAGAGTAAATACCATGCTCTCATTGCTGATAACAGCTGGGACTGGGGGAGCAATGGGAGAAGGAGGCTTGAGTTTTAGGCACATCAATTTTAAAGAATGGAAGAAAAGAAGTTTACTCTGTTTCCATATTCCAAATTGGTGTGCTTGGGTTTCTTTTCTAGAAGTGAAACCTTCTTTTCAAAAAAAAAAAAAAAGAAAAGAAAACTTATACCGAATCCCCAACAGGTAAAAATTGTAATTTATTGCTATAAATCTCATTTAGGTGGTTAAATATGTAAAATTATTTTTAAAAGCTAATCTGTAAGAACAAGAGGGATAATAGGATTATGAACTCAAGCATTCAAAACCAGGGGGCAGGGAAGACAGGAATAGTCTTATTTCTGCACTTAATTTCTGCACATTGTTTGACAGCGGAGTCTACAAAACCCTGATAAGCACACATCAGTAGCTGGGATTGGAAACGGTTTCCAACAGCTCACCTTGCAATCTCAAGATACTACTCAATTAAACAGAGACGCACGGCGGGGGCTGGCGGAGCCATCTGTCCACCTAAGTTCCACATGGAAGGCTCAGTGTGCTACCATGTGCATAACACAACCCAGTGCGAGTTCTCTCATCAGAATTACTTTAAGGGACACTTTTTCACGATGAAAATAGCCATTTGCACAACCCACGAAGCACCTCCCAGAACCCTGTACATCCACAAAGCACACTTGGAAAATGTCCCATATTCTCCCTCCGACAGCCTTTGAAGAAGAAATTCTGATTGAAGATGGGCAAAGCTTGAAAACCAGAGGCTCCAGAAGGCTTCAGGGACCACAGACTCACCCTCTTCATTTCAAAAGAAGAAACACGGTCCTAACCAAGGGACGTGCTTTCCTCAGGATTCAAATATAGGTATATTGGCTCCAAGTGGAATCTCTTTTCAGGAGAAAGAGACATGAGCCCATGAATGAGCTGGGTTTACGTCACTTTTTTCTTTAGGCTCCCACGAAGAGAGTAAGGTGGGCTTAAGAGAAAGCCCAAATAAATCAAGATTCTTAACTCCTTGGGAGGATTTTAACGGTTGGTGTAAAAAAAACAAATCTGCACATGTTAGGAATTTGTTACGAACGAAGTTGTTTTTAAAAAGTCTTATTAAAACTCCAGAACAGTAGCTATAGGAGTCAGACACTGTGGGAGGCATAAGTTGAGACCCTTTCCAGCATCACTCTGGTCACAGCAGTTCTGGGCACCCAGCCAGGTTTGGGGGGACCTGCTGTTCCCCACACTGAGCCACGTGGACTGAATAGAGAACTGAATGGTGAGTTTCCAATGACCCTGCCTTCCCAGTATCAGTGATTGGCTGAGGGGTTGGCATCCGCCTCAAAGCTGGGCCAGTCATAGCCCTCTACGTTTCCCAGTCCTGGCCAAACAACGTCTTTGTAAAGGGTCTTTCCTTTTGGAAATTGGAGAAGCCCTTGGGCTGTTGGGAGTTGAAAGTGCAGGAGGGGATTAAGACAGGCAGCTGGACTAAGGCGAAGGAGAGTGGAGACAGCTGCCTTAAATGAGTTTTGGTTTCTTGAGTCTCCACCTTCCCTTTTCCTGCTTGTGTTAGTCTGAGTTGGGTTTCTATCACTTGAAACCAAAGTATCCTAATCAATGCAGGCAACACTCTGCAAAAATAATGAACTATGCACAGAATGCAAATGTTGCATAAATTTTAAGGGAAATATGGGCCTCATCACTTGGACTAAGGGGCCTCCAATGATCCTATTAGAAAAACAGCCCTACAGTCCGGCCAGTGTGGCTCAATGGTTGAGCATGGACCCATGCACCAGGAGGTCGCTGGTTTGATTCCTGGTCAGGGCATATGCCCAGAGTTGCTGACTTGGTCTCCGGCAGAAGGCAGCCCATCAGTGTTGCTGTTTCCTTCTCATCGATGTTTCTATCTCTCCCTCTCCCTTCTTCTCTTCCTCTGAAATCAATTTTTAAAAAAATTAAAACAAAACAAAAAAAACTCTACAAAGAAACAATGGGGCTTGATTTGCTTATGAAGTTGTGCTTGGTCAATCTGACTTTCTCTCATATCCCTGAACGCTCAGAGGAGCACAGAATGGATGAATGAGCAGCTGCTGGCTGTGCATAATTCTTCCCTTAGAGTGAAAAAGCATGCGCTGAGCTGCGTGTGAGACAAATACACCTTCCCTACAGGCTTTGTACCCGTTCAGCCAGGGAAGACAATGCGTCAGACACACAAAAATCCCACTTGCATGAAACTGAGACCCCGTAGCACATTCGAATTGGCCGGGAGAGACGGTCTGTCCGTCCCCGTGGACTCCGCTTTGGTTACCGTCATCAACAGCACTGACTCACGCCCCACGGAGCTTGGCCCAGGCATCGGCAGCTGAGGGCTAGCTTCCTATGGGAGAGTTGCGCTTGGCTTCCCAGGATGAGCAGCTCTGATTTTAGGCCCGCAGAGCTCTTTTCTAACCCATCAACCTTGCCCACGCTGTCTCCAATCCCGTCCCTCCCCGGGGCCGCCTTGCGTTTTACGGCCCAGCTTCTCGGTCCCTGTGCCCCTGGGCCAACACTCCTGAGGTTTCCCTTCCACTCTCCATATTTTGCTGAATTTTATGACAGGTTCTTGGTTTCTTAGGAACTGTAGTCCTCTACTATTTTCTATTTCCTGTGGCTTCCCAAATTTATGTGGTTTATTGCTAGCGAATCCAGTAAAAGAGGCCCTTCGCTGCTGCTTAACTCTGCCTCTTGCTCAAGCCAAATGATGTTGGCTGTCTCCAGCGCTTGGCCTCCAAGGTCAGCTCGAGGGATTGGAAGTCCTGGATGCCAGCATCTGCAAGGCGCTCCAACTCAGTTCTGTCCTGACTTCACATTTCCACGCAGGGCGCCCTGCCAAGCAACAGGCCGCATAGAGAGCTAAGCCTTTTTTCCCCCTTTCCATACTCTGGTTTTCATTAGGCTTCTGAGTGTGTGCCTGCCTGTAATGACAGGTACACAGATGCTCTTCTGCTGCACCACCACTGCGGCCCTTTAAAACGCTCTCCCGGGTGGCGTGCGGCCAGCTAGCTGCAAGCCTGCTTCAGCAGGAGCCGCAGGCTCTCCCAGCCTCCAGCTTAATGGATAATCGCAGGCGAAGCACAGGTCAGCACCTGCCCACAGTCAGGGCACGGATTTCTCTGGCTCAGTCAGGGTCTCTGTGTTTCCCACTTTAACGCAAGACGTCTTGGCCTTGGCTGCTTTCTCCGAAAGCACCGGAAATTCCCTCTTGTTTGGCAAATGGCACCTTCTCAACTTTCCTTTGGGGTGTTTCTTATGATTTTTTGTTTGTTTGTTTTTTTGGTTACTCCTCACCTGAATATATTTTTCCCGTTGATTTTTAGAGAGAGTAGAAGAGAGGGGGAGAGAGAGAGAGAAACATGGATGTGAGAGAGACATGCCTCCTGCATGTGCCCCAAGTGGAGCTGGTGACTGAGCCTGTAACTGAGGTACGTGCCCTTGACTGGAATCGAACCTGAGACCCTTCAGTCTGAGGGCCAACACCCTAACCACTGAGCAACCCGGCCAGGGCAGAAAGACTCTTTTTGACTGTCTCTTTCCCAGTTCGGGGCATTTTTAAAACATTGATTTTATCTAGACAACTGCAATTGATTTTATTTAGACTACTGCCAAATCGGGAGAGAACCCCAGATCCAAATTTTAGACTGTCTCAGGAAGGTAATTTGCCTTAGACATTTATAGGGAGGAGTAGACAAGTGATAGGTGGGGTGATCTTATGGTTGGGGTTGTTTTTGTTCAAGGCTTTTGTCACGGGAGATAACAGGCCATTGGCTAACAGCCCCCCAAAATCCTGATGTCCTCTGTTCCCAATTATCTGTTCCACAGATATTTACCCTGGCTCTCCCCTGTGGGAAACCACGAAACAGATGTGTCCGTGTGACCACATGCAAGCTGGAAGCTTTTCCTGCTGGGAGCAAGTGGCTATTTATTGTCACCTGAGGCTCCAGACAGCCGCCATGAAGCCAGACAGTGCACAGTCATAAAAAGCAATATGGTATTATATGGAGAGGATGCATCCTGCCAGGGAGGGGAGGGGCAGGGTGGGGTGGGTGGAAGTAGTCAGAAGAGCCTTTCCCCAAGAGGAAAAGTGAGGACCTATAGACATCAAAGGATGCCTGGGGTGGAGTCACTGGTTGGAATATGGATTCTGGAGCCAGACCCTCAGGTCCAAAGCCTGCCTGTGGTTTGCGTACTGCCTGACTTTAGAAGGCAAGTTATATAACCTCCTGGTCCCTGGTTTCCGCTATAAAACGAAGTAAACAGCAGTACTGTTTGTTTTCGATTGCTGTGTAACAAATGACCACAAACCTAGCGGCTCAAAACAACACCCACCTAGGGACTTGCCGAGTTGGAGGTCAGAAGTCCACTAGTGTGGCTCTGTTCTCTGCAGGGCTGAAGGCTGAAGCAAAGTTGTCAGCTAGGTCGAGTTCTCCTCAGGAGGCTGGGGGAGGGGAGAGATCTGTTCCCAAGCTCATTCCTGTTGTTGGCAGAATTCGGTTCCCTGTGGTTGTAGGACTGAAGTCCCTGCTTCCTTGCTGGCTGTCAGCTGGGGGCCAATCTTAGCTCCTAAAGATCCCTTACCTCCCCATGCCATGCGGCCCCCACCAACTTCAAGTCAGCAAATCCTTATCCTGCTTTGTATCTTTGACTTCCTCAACTTCAACCAGGTGGAGAAAACTCTCTGCTTTTAAAGGGCTCGTGTGACAAAGTCAAGCACACCTGGATCATCTCCCTATGCCAAGATCAGCTGCCCTTATGGTAGTACCTGGATGGGCATGTGATTGAATCCTCAGAAGAAGGTGTGTGTACGTCAGGGCCGAGAATCCAGGGGACCACCTTGGAATTCAATTCTGTCTGCCACACCCACCTACTTCTAGGGAAGTTGTGAGGCCTGAGTTAGCAAGTGTAGGTAAGTACTTAGCACAAGCCAAGAATTAGCCAGCTGAGTTCCCAGGATTGGGGAGAACTTGGTTGCGGTGAAAGGAGAGTGTAAGGGGTGGGGAGCAATGGGACAGCTAAAGAACATCCTCCAGTTCTCGGCTGTGGGGCTTCATTTCGATATATTTGGAAACAGGAAGTGCCTCTCCTCCTTGGATGAACAACACCGATACCCTCCCTGACTTTGCTGCGCTAATAATGGCCATGAGCCGGGCTTCGGAATGGGGAAGGGGCATCGGGACTGGCTCCCTCAGAAACCATCTGCTCAGAGATTTTGACTTTCGGAAGAGTGAAGACATTTCTTCCGGCTATAGGTCCAGGGATCCAGAAACCCCTCACATCATAGCTTTCCCAAAACCAGCCGAGCAAAGACCTAATTGAGGGAAGTGGGAAACGGAAGTCGGATCCCCACTCACGCTGCTAACCGCACACAGGACGTGGAAGAGGCCCATCTCAAGTGGAAGAGGCCGTTTCCTTTCTTAGCCTGGCATCCCAGGCGGAGAATCGGACGATGGTCCCAGGCCCTGATGATCCGGGGGAAGGCCACTGGCCATCACCCATGAGGAAGAACCCGGACTTTTATCCGCTCTGTGGGCTGAACTGCGTGCTCCCAATAAATCTGTGTTCCCAGTGGTCTGGGGCCAGCATGAGGAAAGCAGGAAAGAGATTAAAAAAAAAAAAAAAAGTGGCGGCGAGAATCAAAAGCTTGCGTTTTTCATTCCACAGATGCCATGGTGGGAAGAAACTTTCCTTTCAAAACTGCCTAGATTAGACAATTCTCATTTCCAGCTGGTGCTCTGCCCTCTCTCTTGGCTCTCTCTCTCCCCTCCCTCCTAGATCTGCCTCAGCTTCTGGATCTTCTCAAAGCTCTCCCCGCGCCCGCCACCCCGGAACACTTGGGTCAATGTACTCCCCTTGAACAACTGTCATTTCTCAAAGGCTGCCCAGTCTCTCTGCTGTGATTTTCAGAGAGAGACTCAGATTGCTCTCTCTCAGTGACAGCAAGGAGACAGGAGGGAAGGGAAACCCAGGAGCTTCCACCGGTGGGAAGAACACAGGCCTGTATCTGCACACCCCCCTGAGAAACGCCTGATCCGTCCCTGCCGGAGCCTGTCACGTTCCCGATACCCGGGGAAGGTACCCAGAAAGCAAAGCGGAGAACTCACGTCTGTGTTGTGGCTGCTGGAGTTTTTTCACCAGGCAGGCATGACCCGGTCCGACCTTGCCTGTCAAGACAAGCGGAATCCAGAGGAGCCAAGCAAAGACATGTGGGCAGAAAGACCAGGCCAAGCACCCGTGTTCTGACATGTCAAAGGACAGATGTCTTCTGGCTGGGCAGCGTGTGGGCAGGGGAGAAATCGGAAGCTCAGCCTCTAGGAGGCCAGGATAGTAACACCCTGAGCAGTGGTTACCTGGGCTCCTGGTAGACCCTGCCTCCCATCACCACGTAGAAAGGGAAAGGCTTCGTCTGGCTGCTGGGTCCGTGGCCTGAAACCGTGAGGACTGCCTTTCCCTTGCTCGCTGTGCTGCTCTCTCCTCTTCACTATGCAAGACAGGTGTCTTCATGCCTGATGGAGCCCGGCGCTGGCTCGCCCGCCCGCTGTGATCCGTGGCAGAAACACTTCCCCTGATTGCATTTTAACCTGGGTGGTGCCGCGTTTAGTTACATTTTGAGGAGGGAGGGAAGAACAGCGGGTCCAGGAGGTTTGCAGGAAGCCTGTCGGATAGCACGTGCATAGCCCACCCCGCACAGCATGTCTTTTACCCTTCAACGCCACTAATCACTGCCATCCAAATGAGCAAATATTGATTGAGAGACTATGACCTCCAAAACAATGTAGGAGTTCCGTCTTCCACGCTCTAAAATCCCAAAGGAATGTCCTGGGGGGAAAGAAGGGCCGGTACCTCTCTCCCATTGGTAATGAGCTCAAGTTATAGAAAGATAATTTCCAGCTTCATACCATTACTTATTAGCGTAATGGTTTAAAAAAAAAAAATCACTCAGACTAATGGCCTCTCCCGCAAGTGGAGAAGAATGATGACGTGGCTTCTTTCGCCACCTGCGCCTCTCCTGGGTTGGCAGACGGTTTGCTGATACAATCCTTTTGGGCAGCAGTCAATGCAGGTAATTATTGGCAGCACAGCCTTCACACGCGTCTATCAACCCCTGGTGTGCAAATAGTGGCTGGGTTGTGGCTCCAAATAAGGAAGGTTAGTCTGTGCACGAGGTTAGCCATGAGCGAGGCCATTCACTGTTTCTTCCTTTGCTGTCTGTCCCATTTATTTGTCTGCACTGTGATCTGGAGCCTCCGCGGGCCAGGGCTTCCGCCCGCCCTCCTATCCTAGTGGTCAGAGCACTCTCTCCCTTAAGGTAATGAGTGACTCTCGCACAATTGAGCTCTGAGCTGATTCCAATGAACTGGTTACAAGTGGAACGAGGAAGACTCATTAGAGCATTCGCTCTAATGAGTCTTCCTCGTTCCACTTGTAACCCTGATATACGCAACAATGCACGTGCTTCCTAATCCCTCCACTGGCGTTTGCAATACGGTTTGGGAGCAGGTAGTGTGTTCTCTGCAGCTGACCAGCCTGCTACAGCCCACAAATCTCACTGGAAACCTCCAGCAGTCGAAGGAATTGATGACTAAATATCACAACTGTCACGTTCAACCAGCCACACAAAACTGCTCCATGCCTGTTAATACAGCAAGGCCACCAGCCCCCCCTCTCCCCGACCATTTATATTCAGTGAAATGACCAAGGTCATTTCTGATCAGGAAATGCACTTCTGTGACGTCGGCGGCGTAGAACCCAAGCTCAGTATCGACCGTAGGACAGATTGGTGAGAAAGAGTTTTGCTTTTCTGCCAAAATATTCAGGACCAAAGTAACATGGGGAACTTTCAGGCCACAGCACTGTGACTAAGTGAATGCTGATCTACATTTAAAAGGCAAGTGACTGGGGGCAGTCCCTCATTCTTAACTGGGCAGCAGACATGTAGATAATTTCCTAAGGGCAATATTTCCTAGTTCACTGCGCCAGACGCCCATGTAATTGTCGCAGTAAAGATAATGTCCAAAGTGACTGTCTGAGAAGCAATCACAAATTGCTTTTTTTTTTTTTTGGCACACAATTAGCGAGGGAATTGAGATCCCCCTTCTTCCTAATAGAAATCAGCAGCCACAGAGTTGCCACTGAAATTCACCACAGTGATTTCGGCCAATAATGCCCTTTTTTAATTTCTGGAGAGTTTCCTCCCCTAGGCAGTCTCAGCACTCCAGAATAATGAGCAAACAGTAAACGGGGCTGGCACTGCGATTTATGGTCTCCCCGTGGTCCCTCCCCCCCTCTCCCCGCCCCACGCTCCGGAGGGACTGCTTACCCCATGACATCTCATCTTGCAATCTCTTGTATTAAGAAAATTGATGGGTGTGGTACGAAAGTGAACCGTGGATGTGAGTGATATTCAGACAAGTCTGTACTTCAAATCAGGGTCCTACCCCGCAGGACAGCTTTCGCCATGAGCCAGGGATCTCAGCACTGACCACTTCATCTTCTCCAAAACCGCCCCTCCCCGCGCTTTTACAAAAACATCCTTCCTAATGGTATCCTAAATATGTTTGGGATCTTATTCCTTTATCTTTTGCTTCGGGTTTTTAAAACTCCCAGGTAGATTTTTGTTTCCTCTGTGAAAGCATCAAGCCTCAGACCCAAGTCAACCCAAACCCCCAGGACACGAAAGCTGCCTTCGGGTTGTAACACTCACCAAAAAGGGACAAACGAGCTTTTAAATAAAACGGAGCGGCGACCTTATCAGGAACCTGCCGGTTTACTCTCTGGCCCCGCTGACCTCTGGCGGGGCGGCGGCGCAGGGAGAGGGGAAGAGCTGGTTTTCAGGGAGTAGCCTGGCTTTCTGGAAGGCGCCCAGGTCCGCCCTGAGAGCAGAGCGCTGAATTCCAACCAGCCCTGGAATTGCTCTGCTTGGAAACCTCATTCTGGAAAACCGAAGTCCGACGGCGACTTTCCACAAGAAGAAAGAGGGCGGAAATGGCCCAGGGGACAGAAATTGGGCGAAGGAGTGAGCCAGAGAAGCTCAAGGGGGAGGGGCTGGGAACATTTCTTGGCTGTGCTGCCGCATAGAAACTTTTTCTTGCCCTGAGATCAACTTGAGGCTGAACTCTGAGGTCTGCAACAGCTGGAGGGGTCTGGGTGGGGAACACACTCGGGGCCCAGGGCCAGGGCTGGGCGACGCCGCCAGGGCGGGGGCGGGGGCCGGGGGCGCGGGGAGGCAGGGCCGGCGCGCGCTCTCCCGCCGGGCGGGAGGGGTACTCACCTGTTCCAGCGGGCCACCTTCCTCCGGTAATACCGCAGCGCCTCCTGGCCGGCCAGGAGCAAGTCTTCCGGCCCGAGGACCGGCGGCTCCTCCGGGACGTTGTACAGCGGGTGGGCGAAGAGGGCCTGCAGCTTGGAGCCGGGGCCACTGCGGCCACCGCGGTCCTGCTCTGTCCCCGGCCGCGCTCGGGAAAAGTTGTGCGCGGCCGTGCGGGGGTCCGAGGCGGCTGCGGCGGAGTCCGGGGCCGGGGAGGAGGCGCGGCGCGCGCACGGGCAGCTCCGCGGGCGCTCGCGGGGCCGCAGCTGGCGCTGCACCTGGGGCCACAGGTGAAAGTAGAGGTCGGCGGAGAGCAGCGCGCCCAGCAGCAGCAGGGTCAGCAGGCGGTCCCGGCGCAGCACGGGCATGGCCCCGCCGGGCGCGCGGGCGGCTCCGGGGACCCGGAGGGGCGCTGGGTGCAGAGGGTAGGTTGGGGTCGATAGGGCCGGAGAGCTCACCGCGCGGGATAACTTCGCTTTTGAGGGGCGTCGCCCTTGAACTTAGGAGCTGGGTGCAGGGACTGCGTGGTCTCGCGGTGTTGGCGGGCGTTCCTTCTCTGCGTAGAGTGGCGACCAGAGGATGGTGTCTCCGGGGCCACTGTGTCTCGCCCCTTCTCTCCCCGCACCCGACCACCCAGAAGCCCGCGGCAGGTGAAGGGTCGGGGGCGCTGGCGTGGCTGTCCCTGCGGACGGGCGGATGGCGGGGCCAGGCGGGCAGCAGCGCAGGGCGCGGGCGGCGCGCTCGCCTCTAGGAGGAGCAAGGCGACCGCGGAGCCTGGGGCGTCTCTCCAGAGGATGCTGTCGCCAGTGGCTGCTGCGACTGCTCCCACGGCTCCTTCTGCGGGCGGCGGGGACGCCCGTGCCCCCGGCTCCAACCGGCGAGCTGGTCTGCGCGCCCGACTCCTAGAGGCGGAGGTAGCGCCGGCCTCCCCCGCCTGGCCGGGCGCCTGCACCTCCGCCCACTCTCCGCTGGCACCTGCCTCTGGCGCAGCTCGCCAGCCGACTCCGATTCCTCCGCCGGCTCTGCCCTTCCACCTGGTCACCCCACCCTCTTCTCGCGCCCAGCCCCCCTCGCTCCAGGCCTTCCGCTTTCCCAGCCCAGGGTCTGCCCAGTCCTTGGGAGGGTGGGGGGTGGCGGGGGGGGGCCTCAAGCGGTGTGTGTGTAAAACCTTTGGTTTCCTTTCTCTTTTATTTTATTTTATTTTTTTAAGAAAAACGACAGCTCCCTGAAAGCCTTTCTCCTGTAAGATTGGCCAGATGTGTGTGTGTTGTCGTTTCTCTCTCTGTTTCTTCCCACAGAACACACACTCCATCCAGAACAACTACGCGTCGCGTGCGCGACACGAAATAGGCGCTCAGGAAACCCCCGCTTCGTGCATGAAAAAGTTTGGCTTTTAAAAAGAAGGCACCAAGTTTAACCTAGAATCTTGGTGATTTCCTGTTTGGATGGAGTTGGATTCCAACGGGGCCTGAGCTTTACAAAGAGGAAATTTTTCTTGCACTCCAGGAGGGAGCGGCCTCCTGCTGCCCCCACCCTGAACTTTTGCCTTTCGCTTGGTGTGAAAATAGTCCACCCCAATGAATCACTGGAGGACACAAGGTAGGCTCTCTCCCGAGATCCTGCGAGGGAACTGATACTCCCCACCCCATCTTCCTTTTGAGAAAGAGGGAGGCGGAGGGGGGACCCAGGCCTGAACTCCTGGCTCCTCTGCTTGATGACCTGATGGGAGAAGGAAGGCTGTTTGACTGAAGAGGCGGCCCCACCCTCTTCAATGATCAGAAAAATACATCTTTGCCTGGAGCTGCTTGTCCAGGCAGCAAAGCTTCCCGTGCACGTTAATCCTCCTTCCATTGCTGGAGTCAAGACCCTCAGACACACTTTGCTGGGTTCAGATCACAGTTCTTCCCACCTGTGTGTGGTTTCGTGGGTGATTCTTGCAGCCTTTGCCAGCCCCTCCTGTAAACTAAGACAGCATTGAGCCTTCCCCACGGGGTCATTGTATGGCTTTCAATGAACCGAAGTATAGAACCTGCTTAGAACAGCCAGCCCCAGGACAGAGTGAAATGTGTTTGCTAGAAATATGCTGACTTCTTGGTTTCTGGAGTACCCTGGGGTAGGTTCGAGACTGTTACTCATGAGTAAGACAAAAATAGCAAAGTATGGGAAAGGAAGATGCCAGAAAAGGACCTTTTTCGGGATGATAGGATTGCCAGCTGAGTATGGGGAGGGACATTTTTTAGGGTTTCTTGACCCATCTCCTTCTTCTTATCTGGAATTAAACTTTAACTGGTCTCCAGTGTCAGAGAGACGTTTCAGCTCCTGACGTCATGGCCAGTGGATGAAGGACTCAGACACTGAACCGTGTTACCCGCACAGTTAGGGTGGTGAGCTGATTTGCATTTTTCTGGCCTCGCAAAGGACAGGTCATGAAGGCCCCCCAAGTCTTGTGCCTCCCATCCTCCTCCATCCCTGGGGTCATGCTCCCTGAGTGGACTCTTTTCTGGCCTCAGTTAGGGAGCAATATGCCTAACTGGGTTGAAGATTAACTAAGCACATTTTCCTGCCCTATAAAGGTCAAGAGCAAAACTACGTGGAAGTCAGATACTACGTGGGAATGGGGTTGGAGCGGGAGAGCGGCAATGCTACAGGCAGGACTGGCCAGTCAAATGCCGCACTCCTCAGGTTTGTCTAAATCTCTCCTTTTCCCTCCCAGAATTGAGCCTCCTCTCCCTTCTGCTCCTGCTCTGACTCTCCACATCTTGGCTCCTGGCTTCCCCACCAGCCTCTTGTGGGTCCCCTCAGTTCACACCAGCTTATTCCCAGCTGCTGTTTCATCCTTTGGTTTCAAGCCTCCCCATCGCCCCTTTCCACTCCTCCTACCCTCGAATGTTCCCGGGGCCTCATCGTTTCTTAGACTCTTGCAAACAGGCCCCTACCTGGTCTCTGTTTCCAATATGGCCCATTTCGGGCCCACCCCTGTGTTTTGACGTCATCACCACCCTTGCCAGAGTGATCTCTGTAGCATTCGGATACAACCCTGATGCCCGCATGGTTGAAGAGCCTTCATAACTTCACCTTGCCTCTGGGCTAGCTCACTCCTGAGGCCACTTTTCATGGTTTGGCTTCTGTCTCCTTTGCCAGCCTCGTCTCCCACGCCCTTTATATGACACGCCCTTCCCTGCAGTGTTCACCCAATGATGCTCTCTCATCATTGATGTTTCTATCTCTCCCTTTCCCTTCCTCTCTGAAATCAATAAAATAAAATAAAAAAGAAAGAAAAAATGGTCTGAAGGATATGTTACAAACTGTTAAAATTTGACTAGGTTTTTTTGGCTCAAAGTCACTAATCATCCAAGCGATGCAAATCAAAACGACCAAGTTTTATATGACGGGGGGGGGGAGTGGCATATAAAGGAGAGGTGGGAAATAAGGCTGGAAAAGTTGAGTGTAAATATATGGTGGTTGGTTATATTATTCTCTATACTTTTATGTATACTTACAATATTTCATTTAAAATGTCACATGTATAATTATTGCATTATTGTACCTAATTTGATCATTTAAAAAAATATTTCTGTTTAAGGTATCTGTTTGCAGGTCAGAAAATTGTAATTGTGTAATGCTCTGAAATGTAAAAAAACAAGCTGTAAGTGAAATTGACTAAATCCAAAAGTAAAAAAAAAACAAAAAAAACTTGATTTACTTTGTGGCCTCATATCCTGGCTTTTGCTATCTTCTTAAAGAGATGGTTGAACCAACATGTTGAGTTTTGATATTAAGAATAAGCAAGTTAATAAAGCTCAGCAGTCAAGTAAGTTGCATCAATTTTTTTTTGAAAGGAGATACAGGACAGAGGGCAAAATATATGTGTAAGAATAACCTTGACTTAAATTAGCTGTGTTTATATTTTGAATCAGAAGAAATCCATACACTCATTAGTAGCTGATTTCAGATCATGCAATCTTCTAGGCAGCACCCTGTATATTATGTGAGTTTTTATACCAGAATAACAACAGATGTGTTTTCCCTGCTTCAGTTTTCACTCCCTTGACAGCACATCTATTTTCAGAAGGAGGGAAGTTGGGATTTGGGGCGTCTTTAGAAAGCCATGTCTTAAAGTATTTTAACTGTTGTCTAGCAACTCATAATCCCGTATATGAGTCCACAACTCACGGGAGAGACAAACATTAAACAAATGTTACACAAATCAATATCTCGGACGGGCTCAAAGGTCAGTGTCAGAACATCAATACAGCGAAAATAAATAGAAATGACTCTAAAAGACTTTGAGAATCAGAATAGGTCTTGACTCAATCACTTTGGAGGGCGTGGAGAAGTGAGAATTCCACTAATGAGGTATGTGACGACCCTCTACTTTTCTAAACATCCTTAATACAGACCTCTCTCTTCACAAAGTCCATGCTTTATGGTCTCATCTTCTCCCTTTCTTTCCCTCCATGTCCCGCCTCCACAACTCCACCCCACATGCTTGTACCTCTTCTCTTTATTCCATCACTCCCCAATCCTTTCATATGTAGGGCAATCTGCTCTATTCCTGCTGGCTGCCATTCCCTTCTTCATTTCTTTTATATATATATATATATATATATATATATATATATATATGCGCCTAAGTGACAGTTTACGACCCGTTGATCGGTAGCTATGATGTGCACTGACCACCAGGGGGCAGATGCTTAACACAGAATCTGCCCCCTGGTGGTCAGTGCTCTCCCACAGCCAACCTCCCGTGGCCGGCCAATCTCCCGCAGTCCCTCCCCCTGGCTGGCTGGCCCCGATCAGCCCCAATGGGGACTAGGCAAGATGGCCCTGATGGCCCTGATAGGTGGCCAGGCCGAGGGACCCCACCCACGCACGAATTCATGCACCAGGCCTCTAGTCTGTATAATAAAAGCCTAAGCGACCGTTAAGGTGGAACGACCAGAACAACCAGTCGCTATGATGCACACTGACCACCAGGGGGCAGGTGCTCAACACAGAAGCCGGGCTCAGGGCTGGCAAGCACAGGGGCAGTGGCAGGAGCCTCTCCTGCCTTCACGGCAGCACTAAGAAGCATCAAGCTGAGCATTAAGGAGCAGAGAGCAGGCAGGCAGTAAGGAACCAGGGCTCCCAGACTGTGAGAGGGTGCAGGCCGGGCTGAGGCACCACACACACACACACACACACACACACACACACACACACACACAGTGCACAAATTTCATGCACCAGGACTCTTGTGTGTGTGTGTGTGTGTGTGTGTGTGTATGTGTGTGTGTGTATGTTTGATTTCAGAGAGGAAGGGAGAGGGAGAGAGAGAGAAACTCAGTGATGAGAGAGAATCACTGATTGGCTGCCTCCTGCACGCCCCCTACTGGAGATCAAGTGCACAACCCGGGCATGTGCCCTTGACAGGGACCCTTCAGTCCACAGGCCAACGCTCTATCCACAGAGCCAAACCAGCCAGGGTCTCATTTCCTTTTGATTGCTCAGCTCTGCTGAAGAAGGCAACTCTGAGCAGCAGCACGCATGTGTCGTCAGAGGGCTCGGCTGCCCCTTTCATAATGTATGTATATTTAGTTATATGAAACAATACACAAATATTCTATCTTTGTATAATATTTGGACACTATGCAACATTTTAGAGTAAAAAGTGGGACCCCCCCCCACTCCCCTTCTCCCTCTCTCATTTCCTTCCCCACAGGTAGCCACTATTGGTGGATTACAACTTCTTTCAATATATTGTCTACTCAAATAATTTTCCCTCTACCTTATTAGTAATTAAAGGAATGCAAATGGAAACAATGGAAAGGGATAACTTCTTTCTTATCATATTTTCATTGCTACAAATGAATGAAAATATTCAGAACTGGCTAGGGCTTGGGAAGGAATTTTACATTGGAGCCACGGCTCTGAAAGTTAGTTTGGAAACGTAAACACATTTAGATTTGATGTCAGTCAGGAGATTGAACACGTGCCAGTTATTTGAATAAGAACATTTTAATCAAAATAAATTGTTAATGAGTGAACGTAACACCTCTAAAAGATCCAGAAGTTAGCATGTGCAAAGCGAAGCTATTACTTGTAGGCTGGGAAAAGTGGACAGTGAGGACCCAGGGACTAAGAGGGTTCCAACACCCCAGCCCAAGGTCGAGATTTAGGCTTCTTTGAGGACCACGTGTCCGCCATTGGGAACCCAGCCAGAGGTGGTGAGGCAACTTTCCACGTAGGAGGCCATGTGCCCATGGGAAGGGGAGACAGATGCCTGAGGCCATGGCCAGAGCTACTGGGGAAACTGCTTCCCTGGGTGGGGGAGTGTGGCCCCAGAGAGTGGTTGGAACAGGCCTGTGGGGGCTGCTGGGCTTCCATGCTGCGTGAAAAACGGAGGACTGGGACCCAGGATGCCTTCCCGCCACGTCTGGGTTGCAGTGTTCCTATGGCGACCTCCGTGGACAAAGCCTGTCACTGTACCAACTGGTGGAGGAGAAATGTTCGCAGGATCCACCCAGCGGCGGGTTCTCAAAGCTGCGGAAGGAAGGGTCAGTTTGGAGCTGAGACACAATACATTCGCAACTGGCAGAGACTCTGACTTCAGAATTCCGTTTTTTAAAAGTTAAGGACATTCTTAAAGGTGTGCGTCAGATTTAGATAAAGAATGGTTCTTGCGGTAATAAAAAATGGAAACAAGCTCAATTCAAAAAATTAAGGACTGCTTGAGCAAAATGTGGTCATTTCCAAGGCCAAGCCAGATTGATTTATCGTTATATTCTGAGGTGAAAAATGTGTGTTAATAACTTTTACGACTCATTGAAATATACATATATTTCTATGTATGCAGAGAAAACTTTGAAAAGTTTGGCGTCTTAAGTCATCAACTCCTTGGATCACGGCTCATAGTTATTCTGTAACTATTTACTGAACCAATTGTATTGTTTCTGTGTCCCCGGGGCTGCTTTAACAAAACGCCACACCCTTGGCAGTTTAGAACTACTGAAATTTATTCTCTCCTAATTCGGAACACCTGAAGTCTGAGCGCCCGGGCTCCCTCCCTCCGGAGGCTCTCAATTCTTGAGGTTCCAGGCTCTCCTTGGCTTGTGGCCTCCTCCGTGGAAACTCTGCCTCCCTCACTGCATGGCCTTTTCCTCTGTGGGTTTTCTTCGGCTAAGAACGCTCATCGTTGGATGTAGGGCCTGCCAGAGAATCCAGGCTGACCTCATTTTGAGATCCTTAATGTAATGGCATCGACCTATCTTTTGAGGGGGTAGGTGAGCCCCCTTCAAGCCACTACTGTGTGCATAAATACACAGCGATATTTTACAGCGGCTTCCTTGTGTGGTAGGATGGATAGGTAATAAGAATTTTGTTTTTTTTCTCTCTTTTTTTTGTCTTGTTTGCTTACCAGTGTTTTTATGACTTCATGTAAACATCTTTTTGCAGTAAAAAGTACGTGGTTGTGCTGACTGTTGTTGCTCAGTGGTTAAAGCGCTGGCCCCAGGGACCAAGGGGTCTCGGGTTCTATTCCCGTCAGGGGCACGTGCCTGGGTTGTGGGAAGGAGGCAACCAATCGATGTGTCTCTCTCACATGGATGTTTCCCTCTCTCTTTCTCCCCCTCTCCTCCCTCCCTTTCACTCTCTCTGAAAAAAATCAATGGAAAAGAGTGTCCTCCGGTGAGGATTAACCAAAACAAAAAAGTACTTGCCATATGAAAAATGAGGGCCTACCTTGAGACGTGCTGATTTCTTTGTCTTGAGGTTATGGTTGAGCCCACAGTTCACGTCAGTGCAAACAGCTGTGCCTACCTCGAGAAGGAGACAGTAGAGAAAATAAAGCAGCTCAGGAGGAGGGGCCCATTCATCCCTGGAGACCTATGTTCATTTATGCTCAAGGGGAAACCTGAAGAGTTCCCAGCCTAGCGCTGGACAGAGGGAAGCTGGTACCCAGAAACCCACACTTAGCCTCCTGGGCATCTGAGTCGAGCAAACTTGTGGTCTGGGTAGCCCCACCTCTGGAGCAGGTGACCAACCCTGGAATCTCCCTATTGCCTGTCACTGCAGACCTCCTCCCCCTGTCTCCTGTTCTCACGATATCTTTGATGAATTCCTAGGAAGCTATTGCTCCACTCACTGAGGAGGGTCTGTGACGTCAAAGATCCGAGGATCAAAAGCACTTGAAAAGGCTGTCATCATTTCTATGTAGAGAGGCAATTTTTCCAAAAGGAAAGGGACACATGGGATCAGGGCATAATTACCTTTCCATTTCTCTTAAAGCCATAGATGTCTTATTTCCAGTCTCCTGAGAGGACTGATCTTGTTGTTGTTGTTCTTGGCGTTTAAAGTTATCCTAAAACGTGGGTGACTATCAAGTGCTCTACTCAAGATTCTGTGTTCTGGGTAAGAGATAATTTTTTTAAATCTGGTTTACTAAAAATAATAACCACCTATTAAAGGAAAATGAGAGCATTCATTATCTTTAAAAATCCCTGCTGATTTCAGATAGAAACTTAATAACAACTAGAGGCCCAGTGCACGAATTTGTGCATGGGTGGGGTCCCTCGGCCTAGCCGATCGGGGCCGATCGGGGCCATCGGGACCAGCCAGCCTGAGGGAGGAACCACAGGAAGTTGGCTGGCAGCGGAAGGTTGGCTATGGGAGCTCACTGACCACCAGGGGTCAGTTCCTGCATTGAGCGTCTGCACCCTGGTGGTCAGTGCATGTCATAGCAAATGGTTGACCAGTAGAGTGGTCAACCAGTCGTAATGGTTGCTTAGGCTTTTATATATATATGGATGATGTTAACATGTTAAGATGTCAGTTAGAATGTTATCTATAATAATAAAAGCATAATATGCTAATTAGACCACACATCCTTCCAGATGCCCTTCTGGATGAAGCCAGGGCTGTGAGGGAAGCACAAGTCCCGGGTGCCAGAGGGAAGCTGGTGCCAGCAGCCAGGGGAAGGGAGGCCTACTCTTGCATGAATTTCATGCATCAGGCCTCTAGTGAATGAATAATAAAGACTGGATAAATAGAAATGCAAAAACATGCCATGCTTTTTAAACTAGGACAGAAGTTGGCAATTTTTCTCTGATAGTATTTTAGACTTTCTAGGCCAGATGGTCTCTGTCACAATGACTCAACTCTGCTGTTGTAGTAGGAAAGCAGCCATGGACAATACATAAACTAAGAGCATGGCTGTGTTCCAATAAAACTTTATTTATAAAAACAGGTCATGGGCCAGATTAAGCCCATGGGTGGCAGTTTGCTGACCCTCCAACGAAAACAGTAGAAAGTTGCATTAGTATACCAGTGCTACTGGCTCTCTAGCATCAGGGAGAGATTTTTATCTGCTTTGTTGTTTTCCTTATAAGAAGGAAATGACAACAGATACGCATGCTTTTCTTGGAAGAGTAATGTGGGTTAAATGACATAAAAGGAAGGAAGAGAAAATGTACCTCTGTCTTTGTGAAATAAATGGTTAGGTTCTCAGAAACAAGAATCTTTTCAATTAATTCTATTGGTCATTGTGTTCTGGGAACAGGTTTAGTACTTGCCTTATGAGTTCATCTGATTGTACAGAGCTTTTGCCACACGGAGTTATGTGTTGAAAGATTGTGGTTTATGCTATAATATAGCAGAATCTGGAAAATAATCAGTAGAGACATCCACAAAGGGCTTGAATGAAATCCTTTACCCGTGATTTGTTAGTTCATCCTTATTTTCTCTGCATAATATTTGATTGCAAGAAAAACATTTTTTAAATATGTATTTTTATTGATTTCAGAGAGGAAGTGAGAGGGAGAGATAGAAACATCAATGCTGAGAATCACTGATCGGCAGCCTCCTGCACGCCCGCCATCGGGAATCGAGCCCACAACTCGGGCATGTGCCCTTGACCGGAATCAAACCCAGGACCGCTCATTTCGCAGGTTGATGCTCTATCCTTTGAGCCAAACCTGCCAGGGCTGCAAAATAACATTTAAGAGGCAAGTAAGACAATAAAAACAGGTAACATTTGGAGGGACTGTGGATGAAACATTGTTATGTTCTGGGTTAGTGGGAATAAAAAAGCCAGGAAGGGCTGAGCACATGAGTTGGGAAGTGAATTGCTTTGAGTAAGGAATACCTGTATTTGGTAGCTTGGGTTTATATTTGGTAAGTTTTATTGAAGAAACACTAACCTCCTCCCTCTTCACGTTAGTGCTTATTAAATGCTTATTTAACCAAGTCAGATAACACATGTTAACTCGTGGAGCCTCTTAGCATCCCCTGTGCCAGTTGGGTTGTCTGGGAAGCAGATGCTGAAGTGAGTGAGCCGTGCAGGAGATGTACCAGGCCGAGGGGCTAGCTCAGTGCCAGCACATGTGACCATCTCTACCAGCCCAGCGGACTGTCTGGAGCAAAGAGGGCCTGTTAGGGGAGGCCTGTGTGGGGGAACTTTGTGCTATGCTTTGCTCGGTCAGTGGCAAGGCTGTCCTAACCAGAAGTGATCTTAGCTACCATTGCCTTACTCAACGCACAGCCTTAGAAGCTGAGGTGGACCATCATGGAGGTAACACCTGGAGGCCATCGATCAACTACACTCCTCACAGTGAGTCCTTTATTTAGTTACTAGAGGCCTGATGCACGAAATTCATACAAGAGTAGGCCTTCCTTCCCCCAGTGCCGACACCAACTTCCCTCTGGCACCTGGTACCCAGGCTTTCCTCGCAGCCCCAACTCCATCCGGAAGGATGTCCAATCTAATTAGCGTATTACACTTTTATCATTATAGGTTTTTCTTTCTATTTATCCTCACCTGAGGATATGTTTATTGTTTGTTAGAGAGAGGAAGCGAGAGAGAGAGATCAGTTGCCTCCCATATGTTCCCTGAGCGGGGACTGAACCCACCACCTTGCTGGTGTACCGGATAACACTCCAGCCAACTGAGCCATCTGGCCAGGGCAGGGAGTATCTTCTTGAAGGGGATCAAGCGGCATAGCCCTAGGGTTGACACCATCTTTCAATTTTCTGACTCTTCAAGACTCATTAGCTGAATTGTCTCTCATATTGAGGTTCCCCTGAAATCTCTTTTTATTCCTCTCCCCCATTCTATGGACTCTTTCTGGGAGATTCTTCCACTTCCACGGCTCTCGTGTGGCTCTGAAAGGGCTTACCTATACGTTGATAATAATTTGATGTATCAGTTAAGATTCCATTTGGGGACATAACATCTACAACCCAAATCACAATCATGTTCATGTAAAACAAACCTGGATGTACCTCTTTTACCATCAAATGCATCCCTCTCCCCAGAGGTAACCTGGCTGGATTTATCACTTTGACAGGCATTTACATATATAACGTTTGCATATGGAAACACAGATCTGCTGGGCATTTGTTTTGATATAAACGTGATCATGCATATATATTCTGCAGATTGCTTTTTCTACCCAATAATATGACCTGAAATCCTCTCCATGTCAATTTCTGTTTCTAGATTTACCTCATTCCTTTTAACTGACATATAGTATCTCATACTACAGATGCACCGTAGGTTTTTCAACCATTTCCAATTGACGGGCATTTAGCTTGTTCCACTATTTTATTTATTTATGTATTTACTTATTTACTTACTTATTTTTTAATCCTCACCCCAACGATATTTTTTTCCATTGATTTTTAGAGAGAGCAGAAGAGAGGGAGAGAGGGAAACAAACATCCATGGAAGAGAGACACATTGATTGGTTGCCTCCCGCACGCACAAACCCACAACCCAGGCACGCGCCCTTAACCAGGAATCGAACTCTTGACCCTTCGGTCTGAGGACCGATGCTCTAAACACTGAGCAAACTGGCCAGGGAGGCTGCGCCGCTGTCTTAAAAGACGATGCAGTCAGCAACTTTGCACAGGTGCCTCTTGCTGAGACGCTTCCTCCAGGAGAGAGAATGGAGACAGAAGGGCTAGGTCCAAAGAGAAGCGCCTCGGAAACAGATCGCTCACATGAGTGTTTCTCTACCATTTTTCCCATGATCACCCCACACTAAGAAAAAAAAACTTAAATGAACTTAATTACTTCAATTAATTAGATGCAATTTCTCCCTAAAGAATACGATTCTGTTGGGTAGAATTGAGCAATGTGGTACCCACGATATTTTCACCTCTGACAACCATTTCTACTTGTCAACTCCCCCTTGGGGCTGTTACACGCACCCCCTCCAGAAGGCGTGAGCTAGACAAACACAAGTTGAACGCTTTTTCATTGGCTGACCCTGCTGCGAAGACACCTCCCTCTTCGGTGAGGGCTGCAAGATGCCGCATCTGTCCCGTGACCCGCGCAGCATTTGGCGCTCACTCGTCGTTTGCCTGGAGCCCTCAGAAAATATTTCCTGAACCGACCTGACTGTGGATAGCGCGATGTCCAAGCACACGGCCACGCTGGTCGCAAAGCGGAGCAGAGCGATGCTGCTCATGTGTCCTCCTTCCTCGGACACCAATGAGCGTGGTGGAGGATGGCCAGCATATTGCTGGATAATTCTCAGGGAGAAAACACGGAGAAGCCACGACGGCGCTGCCGGCGGTCCCTGGGGGGGGGGGGGGGGGGGCGCTCGTGCATTCCTTTCGTAGCTGCCTCACGTATTTCAGGGGAATGGAATCTGGCCCGTGAGACTCATCCTTTGAAATACGCTTTGTGACAAGCAGGAGGGCAGGGGAAGAGCCAGTCCAGCCGTTGTTTGTTTGGTAATGTGAGAAAAACCCTGGCAACACCCAAAGATATCGGGCCCTTCTGACGTTGGCAAACGGTGAAATGATGACTTCCTGCTCTGTGGTCTGAGCCAGCCAGCACAGGGATGTGGAAGGAAGGGGGCTCGAAACCATCACAGGGACAAGACAAAGGCCCGCGAGCGGGGAGGCGGCCTCGTGGGTTTTAGAAAAGCTGGGGCCCCACCTTCCTGCCTGCGAGCTCGGTTATCTTGGGCAAGCCACTCGGTGACTCCGGTCCCCAGCTGAGCTGGATGAGAGGGAAGCCAAAAGGTTTTTGCTCGAATCACTTCGGTGGAAAGACGTGAAGTCAAAACCTTCGGAGTGGCAGCTGGGAGTTAATAAAATGCTCATGTAAGAATGGAGGGGCCCTTGCTGGTTTGGCTCAGTGGATAGAGCCCTGGCCTGCGGACCAAAGGGTCCCGGGTTCGATTCCAGTCAAGGGCACGTACCTTGGTTGCGAGCTCCTCCCTGGCCTGGGTCCTAGTCAGGGCTTGTGCAGGAGGCAACCAATCGATGTGTCTCTCTCACACCAATGTTTGTCTTCCCCTCTCTCTGAATATCATTGGAAAAAATATCCTCAGGTGAGGATTAAAAAAAAAAAAGAATGGAGGGGCTTCCTGGAGCTCTCAGTAACATTTGATCTGTGTGTGGATGTTTTTATTTCCATGGTTATGGTTCCACTTTAATGTGGATTAAAGAAACACAGCTACTGACTTCATAGACGTTGTCTATTGCTTAGGATGTGGCTTTAAAAAGAGCAAATTCATTGTAAATTGATTTAAGTAAAAACAATACATATAGGTTGTGTGTGGAAATGATTTTTTAAAAAGAGTGAAGAGTGGGGTGTATACAGTTGGAGCAATAGTCGGCAAACTCATTAGTCAACAGAGCCAAATATCAATAGTACAACGATTGAAATTTCTTTTGAGAGCCGAAGTTTTTAAACTTAAACTTCTTCTAACGCCACTTCTTCAAAATAGACTTGCCCAGGCCCTGGTATTTTGTGGAAGAGCCACACGTGGCTCGCGAGCCGCAGTTTGCTGACCTCGGAGTTGGAGAAACAGTGATATACGCCATTCCCTCCAAGAATTGGCAACACTGCCCTCCACTTAGCATGGACCGGTTGGAGGCAGTTAGAATCACTCACTGTGTCCTCTGCAGCTGAAAAGAAAGAACGTGGACGGAATCTCCAAGACTGTTTCGGCACCTTTGTCAGGCATCCAAAACACAAAACACTTCCTCTTAAAATACTAATTGTTGGTGGTGGTGTTAATCCCCAGCTGAGGATATTTTCCACTGATTTTTAGAGAGAGTGGAAGAGAGAGGGAGCGACCGAGAGAAACATCGATGTAGAGAGACACATCGATGTGAGAGAGACACATCGATTGGTTGCCTCCTGCACACACCCCAACAGAACCGGAAACCTGCAACGGAGGTACATGCCCTTGACCGGACTTGAACCTGGAACCCTTCAGTCCGCAGGCCGACGCTCTAGCCACTGAGCCAAATCAGTTAAGGAGAAAAATACTAGTATTTATTGTGGACTCAGTGTACCAGGCACCATGCTAAATGTTTTATGTATGTTGTTTCATTAATTCCTTACAATGACCCTGGGGACTAATCCATTATTATCATTGTCCCGTTTTACAGGTTAGGAAATTGAGGCCCAGAGAGCATGTTGCTGAAGGCCCAGAGCTAATAAGCAATGAGGGCTGGACGTGAACTCAGGCGGTTTGACTCCAGGGCCTGCCTCCTGCTCCACGCTCCTGCTCTGATTTTACAGAACTGCCTGCCCTCCCCAGGAATCCTGCTGGGGCGGTTGGGGACCTCCTTTTTTTTTTTTAAGACTTTATATTTTTTAGAGAAGTTTAAGGTTTAAAACAAAACTGAGGAGGAGATACGGAGATTTCCCATACACCCCCCGCCCCCACACGTACACAACCTCCCCGGTCGTCAACATCATTCACTAGAGTGGGTTTGTTCACAATCGATGAACCTACGTGGACACATCAGAATCACCCAAATCCACAGTTTACCTTAGGGTTCACTCTCGGTGTTGTACGTTCCCTGGGTTCGGACAAATGCATCCTGACACATACCCACTATTATAAAATCATACAGAGCCTTTTCACTGCCCTAAAAAGTCCTCTGGGCCCACCTTGGAGTGAGGCCCAAGGTCCGGCATTTCTAACAAGCGCCCAGGTGACGGTACTGTTCCTACAGGTCCTGGGACCGCGCTTTCCGTAGAAAGACCAAGAACCTACTGTTACTGCAGGAAGCACCTCTCTTGCCCTCGGCCGCATGCGCTGTCTCCAAGGCATCCACTGAGTTCAGAGTGTGCAGGAAGCTGGATGCCAGCTCCTGGCAGTGAAACAGGATGTTCGGCCATCAATCAAAGGGAAGCCAATTCAGCGCACGTGTGACTGTGGAGTTCTCCCTCCCCACATTTGTGGCTAACGAGGGAGCATCTGCAGCTCCTCTCAAAGAGAAATGCCAACAATGGCCTCAAGGTCACAGAGTCCGAAGGCATAGCCCATCGTTTCCAGGGAAACAGGGTTCCTGATACCCTTGGAGCGGGTTCAGTCTTAGTCTTGGGCCTCGGGCTGCCAGCCGGTCTTTCAGATTATGTAACATTTGGCCCTTTCCCTAAGAGAAAGTGTTTCGAAATTGTTTGACGTCCCTGCTCTGGGATGACGATCAAGAGACAACTTGTCCTTTTATGGGAGCTGACCTGGCAGCGAAGCGTGGCCTGGCCCTTTTGCTGCTCAGAAGTCTCCCACACTTGTGGCCCGGAGCCTCTTCCTTTCCGTCCTTTCTCCAGGTCCCCTTGGAGACAGGATCCTGTCCAGGGATGCTCTCCTGGGTTGCAGTCAACGGTATACATTGTCATGGGTGTGAATCTCAGCCCAGACGCTTGAGGGCACAAGAGAAACAACTTGGATTTTTGAAATTCAGTCTAATTCCTATTTCAAGCCCCACTTCCCCAGGATGGTAAAAACTTAATTTCAGTTCATGCGAGGTTTCTTCCTGCTCTAGGATTGTATTTTGTATTATGTATCACATAAACTATGCCTGGCCAGTGTGGTTCATCAACCTATGAACCAAGAGGTCAAGGTTTGATTCCCCGTCAGGGCACATGCCCATGTTGCGGGCTTGATCCCCTGCAGAGGGCATACAGAAGGCAGCCGATAGATGAGTCTCTCTCATCATTGATGTTTCTCTCTGGGCTTATTAGCCCTTTAACAGAGCCTGGTTATAAAGGCATTGCATGGGCCACGTGCCACCCAATTTGTCCTCCTCCCTGGTCCAAGCAAGTCACCACAGAGACTTCCTTGTTCTGGTTTGTATGGTTTCTACATGGCTTTGAAAACTTCAGAAACAGGAAAAAATACTTTTCCCTGTTTGCTTCCTTCTTTACATCATTCCCTGAATCAATAATCATAAAATAGCTTTGCTGTTAAAAAAAAAAAAAATAGAAGGGCCAAAAAAGAGAGGACCTAAGTTAATATTTGAAATATATTACCTTGCTACACAATCTAAGACCCAAATTAATTCCCAAGGCATAGCAAGATCGTGGTAGATCTGAGTGTGTTTAGACTATTTTTCACCCTGTAAACATTTTTATATGTTTTTTTATCATCTTTTTATAGAGAGAGGGAAGGAGAGGAAGAGAGAAATAGAAATATCCATGACACAGAATGAGAGAATCGTCCATTGGCTGCCTCCTGCACACCCCCTACTGGGGATTGAACCCACAACCCAGGTTGTGCCCCAACTGGGAATCCAACAGGCAACCTCTTGGTGCATGGGACGACGCCCAACCAACTGAGCCACACAGGCTGGACCTCCCTGTAAGCGGCTTAATGATACTATCCTTCTCCTAAAATCGATTCCTCATATTCGTCCTCTATTCAGCTTCACCCATTCTCTGCCAAAGAAGTGTGGAGTCGGGGGAGGTGGGACATTCAGAGCCGGAGAAAGGAAGAGAGTAACACAGCACACCTGGGAACTTTGCTGCGTCCTGGTTTTGCAAACGGGGCTCATACTGATGGCCCGCCCACGTGAGTTTGTAGCGAGGTGAGATAAACTAACGGCAAGTAATGCAATTATTGAGATAATCCTGCCGGCAAGTTCATTTTACTGTGTCCCGTAGGGTGTGGTGAAAACATCCGCTTTGGAATGAGAAAGCCTGTGTGAGATCCCCGACTCTGGCACTTCCTATACTCTTGACCTTGGGCAAGCTACTCAACCTCACCCATTTTTCCAGTGAAATAACGGGAGTATGTGGTAGGGTTGTTACGGTAGAATGAGATACTATAATGCATGCTAAGAGCTTAGTACAATGAGTGCCTGGCCTCCGCTGACCTTCAGTTTCCTCATTGGAAAGGGGTGGGGAGACATAGCATCTCTCGGTATTACTTAGGCTTCTTCTGCTACAAATATCCAAACCTCATTCAAGCCAGCATCGGCTAAACACCGGGAGTTTATTTCAAGGGCTGGAGCGTGTCCTGTAACTTAAGAAGAAAAGGAACCAGGAGCAGGAAAGCCTTCAGAAGGCCAGGAACAATGATTCTCCTTTCTTTTCTACTTTGCTCTGGCCAACTTCTCCATTCTCCTCCCACCCCACCTTCCAGGCTGCAGCTCCTCACGGGGGAGGTTGGGTCAGGTAGGGAGGCTATCACATGAACGTGGCCGTGACACTCATTATCTGAAAATACTTGTTTGGGGACTTTCCATATTGGTGACTCAGGGATTTTTAACAAAATGGGTGGCTGCAAAAAGGCAGGCTCAAGTGTCCAGAAAAAGCCACGCCGTGTTCTCCATCGTATCCAAGTGCACTGTTGGCCCGGGAGGCAATTCGTCCACTTCTACGTGCTGTTCTGTCTGGCCACAGCCTTGTTTTGTTGGCTTATAAACTTTCAGCAGCTGGTGGAGAGTGGAAGGTGTGGATAACAAAGCCTATTGTGTGTGTGGGGAGGGGGGTGGTTAATTTGCACAGCAGAGGGGAAATTTTGTTCATGACACGTACGGATGCTTTGTGAATTTATCTTCCTCTTTGTTTATGTGCAAAGATTACAAAGAGAATGACCAGAGGCAGGAAGGGAGGAAGAGAGGGAGAGACCAAAGCCAGAAATAGATAATGGGTTTTGATTTGAATTTCACCTCTATTGATAATTCTCTCCTATGAGTTGGGGTGGGAGTCAATGGAAGGCAAAATCCCACTTAACAGAGGGAAGGGAGATGGAGAGACAGAGAAACAGCAATGATAAGAGAATCATTCATCGACTGCCTCCTGCATGCCCCACACTGGGGATCGAGCCTGCAACATGGATATGTGCCCTGACTGGGAATCGAACTGTGACCTCCTGGTTCATAGGTTGATGCTCAACCACTGAGCCACACCAGCCAGGCCAGAATCCCACTTCTAATAGCCACAAAGAGGAAGATTGGTAAGCCATTTCAGGGTTAAGCTTTACAGCGTCAGTCCACAGAGAGGCTGACCTTTATCAGGTCCCTGGAAGAGGCAGTCTGATTAGACCGGCTCCGGCACGCTGCCCATTCCTAGAGCAGTCGTCTGTGGCCAGGGGTGACGTCACAGCGCACAGGTGGCTTCCAGAGGTCCCTGGCTCTGGCTAAGGGCCACCAGGGCCAGGTCATGGGATGCTGGACCGACACTCTGATAAGTATCCACCACACATTCTTAGGAGGTGAAGTGAAGGTCAGATTTGTGATCAACCCCCAGCACCACGTCTCAGACGGAAACAAAACGAGCATTTGTTTTCTTTCCTGAAACGGAACCCTGTTTCCTGACAGCTCAGAATGAGTTCCCGTCCGGGTCGCTCTTGGCTCTGCTGATGCGTCTATGCCAGGGATAGGGTCAGATGAGAAGTGTCTTTAAGAACTTGAAGACACCGTTTCCTGAAGTGAGCCATTAGCTGTCACGAATATCTTTCCATTTTCATTTTGTTGCATGAAATACTCAGTCTTGAAACACTCCAGGTGCACAGAAGCTAAAGCTTCCTCCAAGGTTATTGCATTCTCCCCGTGGCAGGCCTTCCGAAGCGCAGGCAGTAGTATTCTCACTTTGCAAACGTGTTAACTGCAGGTCAGGGAGGTCAGATGACTCGTTCGCGGTGATGGGAGTTATGGGTGCAGTTTAACTTAAGTCCTCTGACCCCTGGTCTAAGGTCATGTTCATGAGACAAGGCAGGGTCCTTCTAGGAGTCTCACACTCTCCTGAACAGCCGACCTCGGTATCGGATCGAGGCTTGGAGAGGCTGGTGCATCCCATAATCACGGGCAGGCATAGGCCAGAGCAGCACGGCTCTACATTATTGAGCGAATAATGACGGGGTGGTTTCATCACTTTAACCCCAAGTCCTCTGTAGGAAATGCACCGAGGGTTTGGAAACAGGCCAGAGGGAAAGGCAACTGAAAGCAATAAAAATACATTTTTAAAAATGGTGGCAAGTCCGGCTTTTCTCTTGCATATTCCCCAACACAATTAGGCTGTATACGGAGCACTGAACTTAGCCGATTTCAATAGGCGCTGCGTTTGGGTTATTCCCTAGGCCCTGTGCTTCCAGGACACAAGACAATCTCCTGGGCTCTTAGGGGTGGGAAGAAGTCATAGGGTCATCAGAACCTCACAGCGGGTCCCAGGTCCCACCCCTAACGGTTCTGACGTGCTGGTTTGAGGTTTAGCCTTAGAATCTGCACCTTTTAAAGACGAGGCCTTTGCTCATCCTGTAAGGCTAGTCCCTGGTTTCTAAATGAGATGGCAATTGGGCCACCAGAGCCGTGAGAACAACACCTCGGGGCAGCAAATGATTCTGGGGCTGCTGTTCTCGTTTCCTAACGAGCGGCTACGAGTAGGCTCCTGAGTCCTCTTACTCCAAAAGCCGCTTTGACGTTACCTCCCATGCCTGGCTGCGAAACTCGCTGGAGGAACCTTCCTAACAAACTAACCAGCAAAGGAAAAAAAAAAAAAGAAAGAAAGAAAAAAAGGAAAAAGCACCAGATTGTAAACAACTCTGTCTTGCGTGCGTTCCTTCAGAATAAATGGGGGCTGCTCATTACAAGCGCCCCCCCCCCTTCTCTCTTCTAAAGACATTTCCAGAAGAAAGACTTCAATGCAAACGTCAGTCAGTTGCCATGGAAGCTGACCCAGAATGAACCGTCGCTTCTTTTCACCATCTCGTCTGGAAATTATTGAGAGAGAGATAGCAGAGAGCAAAATTTGAGAGCATGCCAGGAGTTTGTTTATTCCGATCTAGTTCCTCAGAGATGCGAGTGCATAAAGGAATGACGAGCATGATGGATGGCATCGTACTATCTGAACCTGCCATCTCTACCTCAAGCCTACTTGGGTCTTGAAAAAAAAAAAAGGGGAGAGGGGGACAAATGGGTGCTCTGTTTGTCAAGAGATTTCTAGAACCTTCACTTCTTATAACTCAAGTCCAGACTCAACAAATTAGTTCATGTATAAAGGATTCGACTTCTCAATGCCAAACGTATATGCATAAAGGCGCCCCGCCTTGGTACAAATAGACCCCCAGATGCCCACTCATAGGTGTGTGGCTATTGTCCTCCTGGTTGAGAGATGGCTGTTGTATTTAAAACCGCATCAGAACTATTGGACATCGAAATTGGGACTCAAACATTTTTTGTTTTGTTTTGTTTTGTTATTATATGTTTATTTCTAGTCTGCAAAGGCAAAACTTTTTAAAGGAAAGAAATGGTGGGAAAAAGATACAGAGGCAAAGAAGCATTGAACAGACTGTCAAACTACATTGGGAAGACAGGGGAGGTTGGGCGAGGGGGGCTGTAAGAGACCAACCAAAGGACTTGTACGCATGCATATAAGCACAACCAATGGATATAAGACACTGGGGCGGGGGGGGGGGGGGGGGCGGGCAGGTGAAGGCATGTACTGGGGGGTAGGGGAGGTCGGGGGGAGATCAATGGGGGGGGAAAAGGAGACATATGTACTACTATTTGTAATACTTCAAACAATAAAAAAAAACAATAAAAATAAAATAAAATAAAACCGCATCCCAGGTTTAGGCAGGAAGAGGGTGGAAGGGCAACAGGCAGACAGTCAAGCCAGTGGAGTCTGTCCTTCCAAAGAGCCCCCGGAGTCCCTTCCCCACCTGTGCTCAGCTCCAGTGACAGGAGAGCTGGGCACAATGAGCCTTGCAATCCAGCATATGCCTGCCTGCAACAAAACTCCGACTGTCGGTAACTGAACGGGGGGAATGAAGACGCCCCTTTCGTGGCACGGCTCATTTTACCACCCTTTACATTGTTGCTCTTCGCAAATATTTCCTTTTTTTTTTTTCACAAGTTGAAGGTTTGTGGCAACCCTGCGTTGAGCAAGTCTGTTGTTGCCCCAAAACAAGACAACTCCCTGAAGGCTCTGATGATGGTTAGTGTATTTCAGTAATAAAGTATTTTTAAGTGAAGGTCTGTACATTGCTTTTTTTTTTTTTTTTTTTTTTTTTAGGTTGAATGCAATTGCACACTTAATAGACTACACTAGAGAGGAAGCATAACTGTCCTATGCCCTGAAAACCAAAAGTTTGTGTGACTCGCTTTATGGAGATGTTCACTTCATTGCGGTGATCTAGAACCCTCAATATCTCCGAGGTATGCCTGTAATTAGACAGCAATGCCTGTCTTGGTGCGCCTCCAGAATACTTCCCAAAGCTACCCACTTTCCTCCGTCTCCGGCCCCCGCACCCGCGGCATGCCACAATCCACTCTCACCTGGCTCTCCTTCTACTGGTCTCCGCACAGCGAATGGGTACCTCTTTAAAAGGACGTAGCTTTATGTTGCTCTGCTGCTTAAAACTTATAATATCACCCATTAGAGTTAGAATACAATCCACGCACTTTCCTATGGCCTGAAAGTCCCGCACAGTTAGGTATCCCCCACTGAATTTTGCCTTTTCTCCCTCCTGGCTTATCACAGTCCAGGCCCATTGGCCTCCCTGTAGTAACTCAAGCAAGACTACATACTTGTTTTCCCTTCTGCTTGCCCCCCCCCCCTCTTTCTCTCTCTCTCTCTCTCTCCTCTCAAGTTTTTGTTCACTCTGTTTTTACCATCCCATCCAGAGCACTTTGATGTGTCCAGTTAGCTGGGCTTCCGTCTCTACTTCGGCAATCAAACACTTTTAACCTGGGCTGTTGCTGGGAACGTATTTTATAAATGTGATGAAAGCTCCTAATCACTTGATTGAAAGATAGGGAGATTCTCCTAAATAATCCAATAGATAATTCCTCCGCGGGAAGGGCTTCGGAGCAGAGCTAAGGCTTCCATGAAAAGAAACCCTGACTGCGGGCAGTGGCCTCAGCCCATGCCCAGCATGCCAGCATGCCCTTCCTGACCGGCTCCTAGCCAGGCCCTGCCATGGTGGAAGCCCATTCCCTGCATTGACCTTCCTAAGGTGGATCTACTACTGTCTTACTCCTCCAGGTGACTCTGACTCATATACTCCCCACTACCTGCCTGCTGCTCTTTATAACCAGACCCACTGATTTCCCCGAAAGCACCGAGTCCTACCTAAAATTTGAAAATGGGACATATAGAGATATTAATAAAGTCTCATTAACTGCCCCATCTTTGGAATGATTCTTATTCCCCAAATTAAAAACACAGTTCCTGTTTAATTAATTTGTAAGCTGATGGGCCAAGTGGCTAGTAAACTGCATTTAAAAATTATTAGTAGCCCGGCTGGCGTCACTTAGTGGTTGAGCGTCGACCCATGAACCAAGAGGTCACGGTTTGATTCCCGGTCAGAGCGATGCCCAGGTTGCAGACTCAATACCCAGTAGGGGGCATGCAGGAGGCAGCCAATCAATAATTCTCATCATTGATGTTTCTATTTCTCTCTTCCTTCCTCTCTTTGAAATCAATAAAAACATATTTTTAAAAAATTATTAGTAAATATCGATGCCTCCTTTGTTGCTAAAACAAAATACTCACTATTCCATGACATATTGTTATTATTCCAAAAACCAATCTGTCTGTTGTGGGTATTGAAAATTCTGTGGATGATCTTGGCCATTATTATGCTACTAGAGGCCTGGTGCACAAAATTTGTGCAGGGTAGGGTCCCTAGGCCTGGCCTCCCTGCCTCCCCGCCTCCTCCTTCCCTCGCTCCCTCAGTGCCCCAGTCCTGCTGGTCACCCACCATGTTTTGCACCACCCTGTGGTGGTCAGCACACGTCATAGCGAGCAATCAAACTCCCCATCTCCCGGTTGAACTCCAGAGCAGATAATTTGCATATTAGCCTTTTATATAAATATATTGATTGCTTTAACTTTTACAATTATTAGTAATTTTATTTTATTTTTTATAACATTATTTTTTTATATATTTTATTGATTTTTTTACAGAGAGGAAGGGAGAGGGATAGAGAGTTAGTAACATCGATGAGAGAGAGACTGATCAGCTGCCTCCTGCACACCTCCTTCTGAGGATGTGCCCACAACCAAGGTACATGCTCTTGACCGGAATTGAACCTGGGACCTTTCAGTCCGCAGGCCAATTCTCTATCTACTGAGCCAAACCAGTTAGGGCCAATTATTAGTAATTTTAAATATTCATATGTTACGAGACAATATTATCTACATTTTTTAAAAGTTGCTGGTGCTAAGCCCAATACAAAGACAAATGTGCCTTAAAGATCAATCACTTTGCAATGAAGTTAGATGTGGAGAAAAGCTCTGAAGATTGTGATACCCAGTGATTGTGGTTTAGAAGACTGCTCTCTGCAAAGCACTGGAGCTCACGTTGAGGAAAAAGCAACACAGCGCATAGCACTTTGCAGTGGGTTCCCGAGCTTAGGCTCACACAAAAAGTTCTGTACCTGCACACAATAATGGGGGCAATGAAAAAAACTGGTGGCTACACATCTGGAAGAACAAAACTGCCCGTTGCTTTCTGTGTTTGGAGAACATATCTGCCAAACTTTCTACATGTTGGTACAGGATAATAGTCCTACGATACAGGAATTGAAGAAGCACTTTCCTTGCATAAACATGGGACCGCGTGTGGCTGGGAAGGTCACCTGAGGTGGGAAGACTGGAGGCAGGGAAGCTGAGCGTGCTGGTGAGACAGTGTGTGGTCTAGCGTGAAGGGAGCACAGAGGACAGAGGCTAGGAAGGGATTAGGGGAGCATCCATGGAGGGTCTCCAATTCCCAGGCGAAGCACTGATGCTTAGTTTAGGAGGCTGTTGGGGAACCACTGAACGCTTTTTGAGCAGGGCGGTGATACTGTCCCTGAGACTGCAGGTTCGTCAAAGTTCAGTGTTAAGTGAATGACCGATCATCCATCCTATAGGGAGTCACCACTACCTCTCCAGGCAGGTGCACCCCGGTCCTGAGACCCAGCAGAAGCGCGCTCATGATTTCCTCTTCTGCCAAGAGAAAGTGTGTGGTCCCCCAGCCCTCATACCTGCTCCCACGGAACCAGCAGTGACAGGTACTTGCTCTTGATTCCTGGAATCTCAGAATTCTGGAAAAGCTGCTCTGAAATACATTTGGTCCATATAAGTGATGACTCTTTTTCCCCCTCTAATAAGCGTTTGTTGCTGGCAGAACCACACAGCTGTTTCCTAAATCCAAGACCACGTTTTTAGACTATTTTTTCAGGGTGGCATAGGGATAATTGCTTCTGTAAACATCTGTTCTATAATTAAAAAACAAAGACTTCTTTGCCCCAATGGAGCCTGATTACTTTTGGGTACCAGAGGGAAAGTTTTAGGGTCATCATCAAAATCCAACGAGGATTGTCTGCGGGGGGAATGTTTCTGTCTCTTTCTAAAGCAGCCAGGAGACCGTAAGGTCTGTGTTTATTAGCATTTTATAGGGTGTAATAGAATAAAGCAAACTCACAAATCTGTGTGGGCTTGTTAACACAGATGACTCCAGTGAATTAAATGTCGTCAGTTCAAAGGACTCTCATTTTGAAAGGAAGTGAGGACATATCAGAGTTAGGGGACTCTCCAGGCAAGTCCATAAATAGTTATAATTCCAGAGCTATTCACCCCCTTAAGTTTAAGGTCTGCATTAGGGAAAAAAGGACTATTGTGGATGCCCTGGCCTGCTCTGATTTGCTCTTCACGAGCATGTACTGTGACTATAAGCTTGGTAGGATTCCATAAATCTTAATAGAACGACACCGTGACATTTTATTGTCAGCCCTGTCCTCCACGTCTCTGTGTCCCTTCCATTGTACTTGCCACAGCACACCTCCGCATCCTGAATTCGCGGGTGTTTCTATAGATCTTCCCACATCGCACCCAGGCCCTGATCTTACACTATTTGTTCATTTTCTTGAGCTTCCCATCTCAACCCTACCCTGATTTCATCAGTTTCCTGCATCCATCCTCATCAAATTCCTCACTTCCACCTCTAACCGGAAATACTGGTCGTCTTCATCGCTCTGTCCTACATCCTCTTTTCTCACCCTACAACTCTTTCCCAGGCGACCCCATCCTTCCCCTTTGGTTACCATCTATTTCTCATTAACTTGTAGTCCATATGTCAGTCCAGATCTGTCTTCGGAGCTCCAGATCCCTGGAGCCAGCCACTGATGTCTCCTCTTCCACAATGCGTTAGTTTCTTAGGGCTTCGGTAATGAATCCCTGCATGCCGGTGGCTGGAACAGCAGCCATTGCTAGGTCACATGGGGATGTTAGAATGACTTTTATTGGTGCAGATAATAGCTTTCCATCTAGCATGACAACTGTGAGAAATGAGCTGTCATTGGAGAAAGGAAGGTATCCAGGTTTTGTGTTTGGCTAAACATTTTGGAGATACCTCCTCCATTTCATGACCAGGGTACGAAAAGCTTGCGAGGTGTCGCCGGGGCTGTTCAAGCGGGCCCCTGAGGCTGGGCTGGTGACTAATCCTGTGTTCAGCCTCTGACTTGGGAATATGTGGTAGCCTGGATCCAACCAAGAGTAACTGAACCCTGCGTCTGGGACATCGCTGAGTTTGTCTTGATGAAGCCTTTCCCATGAAGGTGGTGTTCAGAGCTCCCAAAAGGCAGAGAACTGGGCCTTGGTTTGAATCTGCAGAAGCAGTCCCATGCACTGTGTGTGCCTGCTTGCCAGTAAATGTTTGTTGAATAAATGTGTGTGCAAGAGGAAGCATTCAGTCTTTCCTGATAACCTGCCAGGAAGGTTAGGAGAGAAGAGCTGGACTTTCCCTGATCTAAACTGTCGTAGCAGCTACCATTATTGCCAAAAAGAACGTACATGGTGTGCATGGCCCTCAGCCTGGTTCACAACATAACTATTTATGATAATAAAAGGGCGATATGCTAATTAGCCTGGGTGTCATTTCGGATGTCCTTCCGGACAAAGTCGGAGCTGGAGGGAAACCTGAGTCCTGGGTGCCTGCCAGTGGCCAGAGTGAAGCCCGGGTCCCAGGTGCCTGCGGGTGGCTGGAGGGAAGCCATCCCGGGTCCCAGGTGCCAGAGGGATGCTGGTGCTGGCAGCTGGGGGAAGGAAGGCCTACTCTTGCACGAATTTCGTGCATCAGGCTTCTAGTGTAGAAAAAATAGCCCCATTCATTCATCAATTTATACATTGAGCAATTAGCCTTCAGATGCACAAGCACAAAGTCCTTTATCTGGACAATTTCATACACACACACACACACACACATACTAGAGGCCAGGTGCATGAAATTCGTACACGGGGGACAAGGGGTCCCCTCAGCCCAGCCTGCACCCTCTCCAATCCAGGACCACTCAAGGGATGTCCAACTTCTGGTTTAGGCCCGATCCCAGGGAATCTCACAATCCGGGACTGCTGGCTCCTAACTGCTCACCTGCCTGCCTGCCTGGTTGCCCCTAACTACCCCCCACCACCACCAGCCTGATCACCCCCAACTACCCCCCTCCCACCAGCCTGGTAGCCCCACGAAGCCTGCTGTTCAGTCGTTTGGTTGTCCCTCACTAACCCCTCTGCTGTCCTGGTTGCCCCATGCAGCCTGTGTTTGGTCATCTATCTGGTTGTTTTGATCATGATGGCCCCTGGCTTTTTATATATTAGGATATATTTTAATTGATTTCAGAGAAGAAGGGAGAGGGAGAGAGAGACAGAAACATCAATGATGAGAGGGAATCATTGATTGGCTGTCTCCTGAACGCCCCCTACTGGGTATTGAGCCCAAAACCCAAACCCAGGATCCTTCAGTCATCAGGCCAATGCTCTATCCATGGAGCCAAACCAGCTAGGGCTGGACAATTTCAATTTGTTATCCTAAAGGAAAACTTCTTTTAACCCTCAGGAAATACCTAGTGGAAGGGAAAGTGCAAGAAAAGAAACTCAAAGATTAGGTTCTGAGAGGGCAAGGACCTGGATGCCCAATCTGGGGAGGCACTGGGGCAGAGCCTAGAAAGATACAGTCCCCTTGAATCCAGTGGCCATGAGGAAGGGACTTTGGTTAGGAATAACTTGTCCCATTGCAATTATCTTTGCCCATAAGGATTTGTGTCTTATTTCCTTCTCTTAAATTAAAACCAGACCAGGCCCAAATGCCAGTGAGTTCATAACAGCAGTGACCTACCAATTAGTAGGACGTGGCATTAAGGACAGACCCATCCGGTCTAAGGAAACAGTAGTTACGGTTCAAGGCCTGTCTGTCATTGTCTTCCCTTCAGTATTTCCTTTGGTTGGAGATACGAGGACAGCATCTAGGGGGCCAAAGGGCAAGCAGCAAGGCACTCCTGAGAGGAGATTTTGTTTGGGGGTGAACATCACCTCGACTAACCAAATATTTATGTGTGTTTTTTAAATATGTTTTTATCGATTTCAGAGAGGAAGGGAGAGGGAAAGAGAGATAGAGACATCAATGATGAGAGAGAATCAGTGATCAGCTGCCTCCTGCATGCCCCCTATTGGGGATTGAGCCCGCAACCTGGGCATGTGCCCTTGAACAGAATTGAACCCACAACCGACAGGCCAATGCTCTATCCACTGAGCCAAACCAGCGAGGGCCCAAATATTTATGTGTAATTTAATCTCTGGACAGGACAGTGGTAAGAATAGGAGGGGAATAAATGAGGGAAGACTATGCCCTCCACTCATCCTTACCTACTTTTGTGTTTTTAAATGTTACTAACCGATCTCACCTCAACTTCCCTTTACTCAAAGGCAAACTCCTCTACTTCTTATTCAAGCTGTACAGCATACTGATCTGTGACATACTTCTGCTGGGACTTCCTCTCAGGCATTTTTCTAGTCTGCCTATTAGTGTCCAATGGTGATGTTATTGTTCGGTGAAGAATAGACAGGCAGATCCAAGCAGACAGACATGGTCAGGTGGCCTGGCCATGAGAAAACGGAAAAGAACCAAGCCGAGTGCTTCCTACAGGTGAGGGGAGCTCAGGGCAAGTGGGGACAAGGCCCAGCTGAGCTGGTGAATGCCAGACTCGTCAAATTACATCTCTTGGACTAAGATCCTCATTAAGGGCCTGCATCTCAGAGACATCTTGGCCTCCCAAGGTGCATCATCATGGAAGACTGGCCATGATAACAGTAATTTAAAGGAAGTTAAAGAACAGTCTAAATTAGAACAGGTACTCACGCTTCCACTTCTCTCGAGGAGTCTCTGTGGGATAAAGAAAACTCACTGGAGGACTGATGGGCAAAACAAACTTTGGAAGGTGGCCATGACCACCCTGGTGAGCGAGGCTTAGAAACAAGGAGCGCATCCCGTGGTCTTAAGGGTTCTATTATTTCCTTCCAAGTCATTTCACGACAGAACCATTTTCAGAAGCTGCTTGGTCTACCCGGTGACTCAGTCATGTTCTGTTAGGGCTTTTCCATCACATGCTGCCTCGTCCCTACCAGCATGGCCATTGCCAAAGAGCTACATGGCTTCACGTTAGGGAGAGTTTCAACACCACCCTCCTGCGGAACCCTGAGTGGAGGGTGGGACACTTTTTCCTGCTCCTGCCCCTCACTGTGCCCTGCAACCTTTCACACACTCTGTACCCAGCAGGGTGACAGTAAGACAGCTCCCTGGGACAAAGGGAGGAGGGGAGCATCCTCCTCTCACTGGACTCAACAACACCGCCCAACAGGAAATGCACCGCACAGGTGTGGGAGTTTGGCTGACTCGTGGCAAAAAATAAACACGGTTTCCTGTTTGCCTCTTATTTTCAGTCCTAAGTGGTGAGGAGTTGCTGGGACTTCCTGCCAGGACTAGCACTTTATGCAGGCGAAGAAGGTGTCATTTCGGGGCCAAAAAATACCGATACCTGCAACCTTCCAAAAACTCTCACCTCTCATTCATCGGTATCACACCTTAAAGTAATAGTGAGTGTTTTAAATTGGGCTAAATCAGTGGTCGGCAAACTGCGGCTCACCAGCCGCGGTTTGCCACTCTTTTGACTAATGAATTTGCCGACCACTGGGCTAAATCATTGTGCTACTTGGAGTGTTGAAAGATTGGCACCTTGATGCATTATAATTTTTTCATGTATCTTATTAGATGAAAGCAATTACAAGTTGAGAGAATATTTCGTTTTCTGTCTGTTCATCCATCCAATTCGTCTATCTATCCATCCATCCATATTCATCTACCCATCTATCCATATCCATCTATCCATCCATCCATCCATCCATCCATCCATTCCCTAGGTGCCTGTTTACTCCCAGCTAATTTTTTTAATGTATTTATTGGTGAGAGGGAGAGAGAGACATCAATTTCTTATTCCACTTATTTATGCATTCATTGGTTGATTCTTGTATGTGCCCTGACTTGGCATCGAACCCACAACCTTGGTGTATCAGGACAACAGTCTAACCAACTGAGCTACCCAGCCAGGGCTCCCAGCTCATTTCTTACAATCTAACATGGATCTCATATGGCCTTGTGACTTCTAATAATTCCATGTGTATATACCAGCTTTTCCAGTGAGACTGCCATCTCCTGAGTGGAGAGAGAACATCAAATACTTAAAGTAAAATTTCATGAGAGTGTAAAGCAAAAAGCCAAGCACACAGTAGGTGTGCACTATATTCCTGTTACGATAGAATGAGACCAGCCTGGCAGGGAAAGGTCTGCAAGCAGAGCCCTCCCCCGTGCGTTCCCTGGCAAGCCTGCTGCAACATGGCCGTTCTCAGGCGGTGATTTACAAGGTGGGCAGAACTGCCTCAATGATACAAAGCACACAGCACTGCCTAAGCAAAGTCTTGCTGACTGCAGGGGAGTCTGCTGGCATTCCTTTTTGGTTCTTGGCGCTTTCAAGCATCCCACTTGCCCTGGGTCACAGGCCCACTCACCTCTGAGTCACCTTGTGCTCTCTCGTTAGCATCTTTGGTAACAGCTGTCACGTTAGTGCAAAACCACACTCCGTCTTCCAAGGCCTGGCTGCCATGTCGTTTTTTCCGTGCATCCACTTCTTTGCCAGACATTTAATAAGTAGCCATTAAGTGCCAGGCATTGGACTGGGCATGGAGGAATACAGTGGTGAATAATACATATAATTACTGCTCTTCAGGGAAGCAGAGCTCTCAAGACACAACAGACAACCACAACTCATTGCGATGAACATTGTAACAGTGGAGCCAAATAGAGGGCACTGATCCTGCCTGGGAGTTGGGGGTTGGCTTCACAGAGAAGGTGCCTTTCCAGTTGACTCCTGGAGGTACGTAAGAGTCCCCCAGGAGGTGAGGAGAGGAAGGGCAGCCACAGCAGAGGGAATACTGGATGCAGAGGTAAGAGTGTAAGAATCCAGGACAGCCAATGGCGAAGAGAAGTTGGTGTGAGGGGAAGAGCATGGATGTGAGGCTGGGGAGTCGGAAGAGGGTGCATGGGAGAAGCAGGGGATGAGGCTGCTACAGGTGAAGCAGGGACCTGTGTGACAGGCTGAGGACTTGGGCTCTTACAGCGGCAACGGGGAGCCATTCAAGGTGTGGAGAGACAATCATGTTGGTGCTTCAGAAAAATCTTTCTGACCAGGAGAATGGTTCTGAGGCTATTGTAAATGTAGAGAAGGGATAGTGAAGGCTGAGGCTAATCGTGGAGGGCGGATGGAGAGGACGGACATAATCCATAGGAAAGAAGTTTAGAAGGTAGGGGCAATAAGTGGGACACACACAGAGAAGGAAGGAGAGAGAGAGGGATGTGAAGATAGATCCCAAGATGTCCAGTTCCAGCCCAGCTGGCGTGGTTTGGTGGTTGAGTGTTGACCTATGAACCAGGAGGTCTCGGTTCAATTCCAGTCAGGGCACATGCCCGGGTTTCGGGCTCGATCCCCAGTGTGGGGTGTGTAGGAGGTAACCTATCAATGATTCTGTCATCGTTGATGTTTCTGTCTCTCTCTCTCCTTCTCCCTTCCTCTCTGAAATCAATAAAAAAAAAAAAATTATTTTTAAGAAAACACCAGATCAGCCTGGGAAATTCTGCCAAGCTGGGTGCAGGATCCACTCGGCTTACCGAGGCCTCTGTCCTCACCTTCATTATTCCTGGAGGAAGGACCCTGGGGCCCAAGACTCAATGCGAGCCTTCCCTTTCCTGGCATTTCCAGAAAGAAAAAAAATAAAAAATACCCCAAAGCTTACTGTCCACACAGCAGCCCTCAGCGATTACAGCAATTGCTCAATTATATGGTTCTTCATGAAGGACAGATTACAGGGTTCCTTAGCTGAAGGCTCTGTGCCCTGACCAGATAAAACTAAATTAAACACACACATACACACACACACACATACACACAGCATGCCAACGCTGGGCATTTTCGGAGCGTATGGCAACATTTAGTTCTAGTCAGCAAGAAACAAGAACAAAGCACAACAAAATGGGGGGCAAGGGGTGTTCTTAAGGATATGGAAGGTCTTCCTTAAGGATATGGAAGGTCTGAGACCCAGTTGTACTTTCAGCAAGAACAAGCCTCATTTGAAAATACCTGATGTTAATCAAATGATAAAAGTGCAGACTGTTTGCATGCTCTCCATGAGCCCGGTTCCCGTAGTTCGTTGCTAGGTCTGTGTCTTGCAACTCGGAGTTCAGGTTTGCATGGAGATGGTGATATATACATCTCCAGCCCAGCCCAGAAGAATAGCCCTATTCTAGCAAACCACACGACCATCCCCCAGTACCCTACTGTGGCAGATATGAATGACTTTCCCATCAGCCATTGTCCTACGTTCCTTTCCTGAGGGTAGAACTTGCCTCCCTGTAAATACCCAATATTTACCTTCCCAGAATCCTTTGGAGTTATGGCCTGGGCAAGCCTTACCATCCTGGTCAAGGAGAATTGCCAAGAAAATCTGTTGAGTGGTTCTTGGAAGAGGTTCTCCGTGTGTGTGTGTGTGTGTGTGTGTGTGTGTGTGTGTGTGTGTGTGTAGCACATCGAACACTAGAAGGCTGAAGTTTCTGGCATGGGGGGAGAAACTTCAGCCTTCCAGTGTTCGATATGCTCATGTGAGGATGTGGTGTTTGGCACAGTGGCAACCATGTTGTGACCATGAGGAACTCATCCTGAAGTTATCATCCAACACTTTGGGGATGGTAGACCAGAAAGCTGCTGTGTGGACAGTAAGCTTTGGGGTATTTTCCTTTTTTTTTTTTTTTTTTTCTGGAAATGCCAGGAAAGGGAAGGCTCGCGTTGAAGATGGCAAAAGTGGAGTCCTTGACTTATTGAACTGTAACCATTCCCTCCCCCGACCTGTAGACTTTCAAGAAAAGTGTACTTATTGCAGACTCCATTCTAATTGGGTATTACAGCTCCCAATTGTTCTACCCTCCTCCAGATGTCCACATAGAGGCATGCTGGTGGAACTCTTCAACTTATCTCCATGTTAGGTTTGAGAATGTTTTAGCATTCCCAAATCCCCGGGATTTAAGCGTTTTAATGCAAAGCCTTGCAGCAAAGGGCCGGAAAGGAGTTATGTAATTTTTATTTTTTCATGTTATTAAATTTTGTTGCTTTAACTATTGGGGGGAATAAAGGTGTTCTAACGTGGCTTGCTGGTTTCTCTTTCTCATGGGTGTTGTCATCCATGCCCAAGCCCAGCTCTGTGGAAGACAAAGGTAAGTCTCGGAGAGTCCTTTCATCGGTGCACGAGATGCCCATTTTGCGCATGTGCAGACTCATGGGCAGGTGTTGGGGAAGTACCAGCCTTCGCATCTCCTGTGAGGCAGAGAATAACAGCAATGAAATAACACATGGAGGTCGGGAGCACCTGTTCCAGCACAGCAGGCTCATCCTGGCTCCGCCACTGGCTGGCAAGTTACTTAACACGCCTCATCTTTTGCTTCCTCATTGATAAAATGATGTTAATGGGGTAGAGGTCCCAAGGCTCAGGATCTGGGAAGTCTTTGGCACTATACCTGGCACATAGTAAGAACTTAAGACACGGGAGCCATTGCTCCCAATAAGTCGAGAGGGGGTCCCTACATGCAGGCTTTGCTCTTCATCATGACCTTGGGGGTTGGACTTAGCAGAAAGAAGCTCATATTTGGAGAGCCCTTGTCTCCTTCTGCATCTATCAATTTATGGAGCTGTTCTTATTAATGTGTCATCACACTTGTGTCTGCAGCATGGTTTTGGCTCATGACCCGGTATCCCTAGCAGAGTAGAAGCTCCTGGGGGGTAGGATGGAGATTTTCATTGCTGGGTCCTCTGGAGTTCTCAGCTCCAGGCTGTGTACATGCCTAAGGAATGTTGGCTATGAATGGATGGGCAGCAGCTGTGACATGAGGAATTGGGGCTAATTTCTAGAATGTTCAGAGAGCAGTTCTTCTAAACGTGGCTATGCATTAAAATCATGCCTGCATAGAGTGACCCTACCATCTGGTTTGTACAAATTCCAAGGACTGGAGACTTTCAGTTTTAAAACAAAATCTGAGGGGTTTCCTGGGACTCAGGACTTTTAGTGTCAAAAGATGAGAAATTCCGGGAAAAGTGTGAGTCAGTCCTGGGAAAACTGGGCGAGTTGGCCATTGAACCAAGAGGCTTTAAAACATGCTGATGCCTGGGACCCGCCCCCAAATTTTCTGATCTCATTGGCATGGGGGTGAAGATTAACTGCCTGGGTTCCTATGCGCACTGGAGCTGTGAGTGGGTTACAGGCAGCCCGAACAATGGCCCCCTTCAGACTTCAGGGTGCTGATAGTGTGAACAGGGGTGGGAAGCACTAACTGAGTCATGCTGCATAAAGGTGGTGAAGAGAGAATATGTTGAAAAAGAAAATTCCAAGGCATCACCCAAGACCCTCCAAACTGGGACCCTACATTGGGACCAAGCTTCCCCAGTGATTCATTTGCACACCCAGATTTTAGAATCCCAAGAATGTACAGCTAGAACATATGTACAGCTAGAACATATGTACAGCTAGAAAATGTGTATAGCTAGAACATATGCACAGCTAGAACATATGTATAGCTAGAACATATGCACAGCTAGAACATATGTACAGCTAGAACATATGTACAGCTAGAACATATGTACAGCTAGAGTACATGTACCGCTAGAACATATGTACAGCTAGAACATATGTATAGCTAGAACATATGCACAGCTAGAACATGTGTACACCTAGAACATGTGTATAGCTAGAACATATGCACAGCTAGAACATAAGCACAGCTAGAACATGTGTATAGCTAGAACATATGCACAGCTAGAACAATACTTCCAAGGAAGTGCATTTGGGAATGGTGCCACTTGAACTGATTTGGGCCCAGAAGGTAACAGGTGAGATAAAGGGATGGAACCGAACCATCTTTCATTATCACAGAATCCTCTCCTTTCCCCAGACTTTTTTCTCCCCTTGAAATGAGTATTTCTGAACATCACAGCTGCCTTCAGATCTTCCTTCACCTCGGGCCACCGGCCTTCAGGTAGGCTAGAGTTAGCCTCCTGTGGCCAATGAGGTTATTGTTCTCAATTCCCTGCTCCCTCCTACCCTGGGAGCTCAGAGTCAACAGAAGCGGAATGAGGCTATTTCTCTGCAGACGAGCGAGTGAGAAGCACAGATGCTTGTGAGGGTAAGCCGCTGAGTTTGGGGGAGGTTGGTTGTGCAGCATTTGCGTCGCCAGAACGGACTCAGCCATCCCACAAAAGGGGAGTCGGCGTTTGTCACCAGTCTCACTAAAGGACTTCGAAACCCTTCCCGGAAGAAAAGCGAGCTTACCATGGTGGCGAGGGCCCGGAAAGGGGTGAAGACCTGCCCGAGCTGATAGCATTTGTGCATGCTGATGTCCCCATAGCGACTGCGACGCTCCTTCCAGCCGGCCAGTCTCTTCTCCGTCTTCATGTCCAGGAGGTGCCGGAAAGGGCCCTGCTGGGGGGGACGGGCCACAGGCACCTGTGGTGAGGAGCCCAGAGAGCACTTCCCACCAGCTCACACAGTCAGGGTGTACTGCTTAAAACAGGCACCTCGGCGTCACGCCTCTCCTGCTTTAGGCAGACCGCCATTTGCCTTCCTTAATGGCCCACAGCCTTGGGAGGTAGAGAAAAGGGCTGTCCGCTCCAGATAGGGGCTCAGGGCACCGAGTTCTATTCTGCCTGCGCCACTCACTGTAGGACCTCAGCTCACCACCCACCTCTAGGGTGGTTCAGTGGCTGAGGTCCTTTCCAGCCTTGAAATGGCATGGTTCGTGGGACACTGGCATGCCAAGAATGCCATTGACCGAGGCCATCCTTGCTGAAGGCCGGAGGCAGGCTCTGACATGTGATTGTGATGCAGGGCCCTCTCTTGTGATTCTAATCTCACCTCTATTAGAAATTGAGGAGCAAAGGAGCCCCGTTTGCATTGCACTTGTAGAGACACTGACACAGGGTGCCCCGTGGACCGCCCAAGCCAGAGAGCTTCCTTGCACAGCGCCGTCCCTGCTTTCTACCGAAGGCACCTCTTGCTGGCTGCCCACAGCTGCTCTGATGCTTGCTCTCAACTGGTTTTCCCGGTGCCCAGCCACCTCACCCTCACCTGCCTTCTCTCCTCTGGCCTCACCTCTCTGGACTAACAACCGAGTCCTGCAAACTGTCCATCGGTTTCTCCAGAAGAGCTGGTGCATCTTCTTGCTCTGCCGTGTGTGGCCAGCGGGAGAGTGAGGTCCAGCCTAATTCTTAGCCACAGGGCCCACCCCGGACATGCTCGGCTCCCCCTTGGGTGCAGAGGAGGTGCAGCAAATGCTGCCTCTCTCTACATAATTGATTCTTTTTTTTTTTTTCAATCCTCTGCAAGGATATTTTTTCCATTGATCTTTAGAGAGCAAGTGGAAGAGAGGAGGGTGAGACATGGGGAGAGAAACATCGATGTAAGAGAGACACGTGGACTGGTTCCTCCTGCACATGCCCTGACCGACCCCAGGGACAAATGAACAAACAAACTATGTGCCCTTGACTAGGAATCGGACCCTCGACCCTTCGGTCCTCGGGCCAGTGGTCTAACCACTGAGCAGACCTTCCAGGCAGGGAAATGGTTGGCAAGGTGGTGGGGATAGATGGAGTCTGGCCTCTGATGGCCGAGTGTACCCGCCTTTCTCGCTGAGACACCTGGGGAGTGGGGGTGTGCTGAGGAGTGGGCGGCTGGACACACCGCAGGAACCTCATCCCAATTAGGGGGTTGGACCATTTCCTGCCTCCCACACAGCAGGAAACAAATGTGTGTTGGTTTATTTCTTCCAGCACTGCCCATAAGGATGCCAGGCGGGCATTGCGATGGCAGCTCTGGAGGCAATGGGGACAGAGGAGCTGACCGACATCCGAGGCCCCTAGAGACATTACAGGTCAACATCCCACATCCCAAACGGAAACAGGAGACCCAGCAAGGTGAGAGGACTTCCCACGGTCTCTGTCACCTTCTCTTGCATCCAGTTTAAATTCACATGGTGCTTCAGGGAGTGACTCTGTTTCAAGGAAGGCGCCCCAGAGTCCACCTTGAGGACAGACAGATGGGTGCCAGTGGACCTTAACGGGCCAGACCAGCCCCATCACTCTGGATCGGGCTGGAGCCGACCGAGAGCAGAGCCGTATCCCATGAAAGATGAGAGAGTCCTCCACCCTGGACCCTTCTGTCTGCTCCTTCCCCGCCTTGTCATGGCGCCTCTCTTTAGGAAGGCCGTCATCACCATCGACACCACCAGGACATTTCCCATAGAGGAGCCAAAATCCACATGCACCTCATTTCCTGCCAGAGCCCTCCCTCTTTTCCTCTCCTGCCTCCCCTACTCATCTTTCAGAATTCTGATGTTGGCTTCCAAGGAAGTGTGTGACCCCAGTCAGAGCTAGCTCCTCCTCTGGGCTTCCAAACCATCTCCCCCGAGAGTCTGTGTCCCCCACCTGACTTACTGCAAGGTCTCTCTACCCAATTATGTCCCAACTACACCCCAGGGTCCTCAAAAACAGAGCCTGCGTTTTACCATCTTGGATGGATGACATGTCATATGCTAAGGGCTCAACAGAGGTTTGTCACGTGAGGAGCAATTGAAGGCCATTTCTGGGTTGTAAGACAGTAGGGAGACAGTATTAGATTGCCACCAAACTTTCCAAAAACGTCTCTTTCACACAAAACAAAATGAGCCTGTGAACCAGAGGGTGAGGCAGGGGATGAGATCGCATCTCACTCAGTGGAAATGGAGCAGCAATTGGGGGAGAACAGAGGTACCTGGGGTGGAAGAGACCATTCGGGACCTCAGAAAACTGTCAGATTTTGAGGCCTTCTTTTCTTCTTTCGGGGAACCCTGATGAGATTCACAACGCATCATGACCCATGTTCAGGGCTTCATCTCTCTCTGCACCAGTCTCACGTGGAGGCAGGAGGTGATGGGGGTGGGATGAGGTCAAAGGTAAAGAGAAACCATCCGCATCTCGTTTGCTCAGCTCACACCTATGTGGGGCACCGTCTCACCTCTCAGTCTGCCTGGCTGAAGGAAGAAAGGGACCCTTGGAAGACTTACGTCGTGTATTTGGAAGTTCTTTGCCACGGGAGGAGACAGTTGCCAGCTCCGTCCCACAGCTTTGGAGCTCGGACTCGAGATTAATGGTGGATACACAGGTCCCAGGGGGGTCGGCAGCTTCCAGTCTGCTCCAAGGAGACGAGGAGAGAAAGGCCACATTGTAGAAGCCCGCGCCCAGTGCTTGCTTCTTCCCCGCCTAGACCAGGGTTGACGGCTCTGGGTTTGACCCCAAAGCATAATAAGCAAGAGCCTCATGCAGGAGGAAGCAGCCCCTCAACCCAGGGCCAAGCATGGAAGCGCTTGTTGGGACCCAAATGGAAGCCAGAGGATACTCGGATTTGCTCTCTCTGGAAGCTGAGAACGTGATAGGCAGGCTGGGCCTTTCTCATCGCAGGTGAAGGATGGGGAAGCTGCTTTGCCAAGGCCACGGGAGTTGAGTTGATTCTGACTCTGAGGGGTTAACTGAGTAGAGAAGATAACCAAGGGCTCCACATGGCCATTTCATTAGGTTCACTGAAGCATAAATCCTGCAACCCTCTCACTGTTCTGCATTTGTGCAGAATTATGCTTTTACTTTTGTGCAGAGGTCAGCAAACTCTGTCAAGGGCCAGATAGTAAATATTTTAGCTTCATGGGCCATGCGGACTCTGTTGCAACTATACAACATGGCAATGATGCAACATGGCTGTTGCAGCACAAACTAGCCATCGAGAACATATAAATGAGTGGGTGTGGCTATGTTTCAATAAAGCTTTATTTATGGGCACTGTAAAATGTCATATAGTTTTGGTTTCCTTTTCAAGCATTTAAAAATGCTAAGTCCATTCCTACTTTGCAAGCCATCCAAGAACAGGTCGCAGGACGCATTTGGCCCAAGGGGTGTGCTGACCCCTGCGTTAGTGTGCTGACCCCTGCGTTAGTGATGCCTCAATACACTTCCTGGGGCCAGGAGACAAGTGCTGGCTTCCAAAGTAGAAACGTGCATTCTGAAGTTTCTCAACAATGTCAAGACCCGGATGCAAGCTGGACATCTGGCCCATGACCAAGCCTAAAACAAACCAAGCCCAGGCTGGCTGGCCTAACGCAATGACAAAATCTAGGGCTGCACGGGACCCTGAAGTCAACCAGTTCACATTCTAGACTTGATGTGTGACCACACTTAATACCAACTTAGGATACAAGGCTCCCTTCTATTAAAGCAGAAAGACGAAGGAGGGAGGGAGGGAGGGAGGGAGGGAGGGAGGGAGGGAGGGAGGGAGGGAAGGAAGGAAGGAAGGAAGGAAGGAAGGAAGGAAGGAAGGAAGGAAGGAAGGAAGGAAGGGAGGGAGGAAGGAAGCCAACTCCTAAGTGAAGTCTCCGCTGTTCCTTAGTCATTCATTTTCATGCGGCCAACATCCAGGGGTGCAATGCGATTCCGCCTCAGCTCGGTCCACCTAACTTCCTGTTGCTGTCAGACAGTCATCTCCCACATGTATGCAGTGAAGAGCTACATAATGGCCAGTCTGCATCTCTAGGTTTCCTTTGACGTTTTCCTCCTCCAGCCACGACCTTGGGTGCTGCTCACTTCCTTCCCCCACGTTTTAGGAGCCAGGGTGGGAACCTGGGTGACGTCTCTGGAAGCTCCAAGGCCTGAAGTGAAGCGCTGCTCTTCTCTCGGAATTTAAAAAGAGTGCAGTAAGCTTGGCTTCGCCGTTTTCCTGGGATGTCAGAGGAGGTACAAAAAAACAACTCAGAATGACTGTGTGCTCCCAGCTGGCGTGGCTCAGCGGCTGAGCGTCAGCCTACGAACAAGGAGGTCGGGTTCGATTCCCAGTCAGGGCACAGGCCAGGGTGGTGGACTCCATCCCCAGTGTGAGGCATGAAGGAGGCAGCCAATCAATGATTCTCTCTCATCATTAAAGTTTCTCTCTCTTTCCCCCTCTCCTTTCTCTCTGAAATCAATAAAAACGTATTTTTAAAAATGACTTTGTGGGGTCAGCCCAAACACTTACTCTTTGGGGGCGTCGTGGAAGGCTGACATTTTAAAAACCTCCCTTGGTGGGATGGGCGGGGGGGAGGAGGGAGGGCTAGCACAGCCTCCCACGATGTCTTGACCATAGTTGACGCTCAGTAAATGTGTACAAAACAGAGGCGAGGGGGCAGCGAGGGGAGGTGCAGGGCGGGGTTGGAGAAGATTCTGTCTGAACAGGAACTTTGGTTTCCTTCCAGCTGAACTGTCTCGGGTTGGGTCTCGGGGCTTTGGAGGAGCCTGTGAGGTTCTGGAGGCAAAGTTCCCCTTTAGGCCGGAGGGGAACCAAATCCAGTCTTCACGTTCCAACAGCAGACCACACATGGCTCTGTCTCAACAGCTGCCGCGGGCTCGGCGTTACCTTACCAGGGGAATGCAGCGTCCGTCCGTGGGCTTTGCCAAAGCCTCCCCGGTCCATCGCGTCTGCTTAATGCCGCACCCACCCAGCTCAGGATGCAGTCCTGGGTGGGGAGCGCGTGTGCCCCTTGGTACCCGAGAAGGATCTGGAGGTTAGAGGGGGTGGGGGAGGATGAGGCTGCCGCTTCCTGTTGCTCTTTTTCCTTGTGAAATAATGATAGCACTTGGGCGATTTTTCACTTCTTATCTTTGGTAGGAATTTTCCTTTGGGAGGGATGCTGGCGGGGGAGGCAGGGGGGATGTTGAAAAGAGGCTGCTCTCTGGAAGTGATTAAACCCTGAAGGGAAAGACACAGGGTCAGAGAAGACTGAGGAAGTTTCAAACGCCAGTATTCGTAACCGGAAAACGAGCTCCATGCTCTCCATCCTCAGGGCGCGTCTTCGGCCTTGGATGCCGAGGTCTGGGAGGCAGAGTTTGGGTCCTGCAGGTCTTTGAAGGCCCGCACCCGGCATGAAGCTTGGCACAGTGGGTGCTTCCTACATGTAGGTGATAGAGTAAGCATTGAATGAGCGAGCAGAAAGCAAGCTGGCACCAGCAGCTTTCCAGGCCATGTGGGCATTTTAATCTTTTCTCAACGCTATCCCAGCTAGTAGGTGAGCTGTCTGCCAGAGGGGCCCTCGCCGTCTGGCTCAGTGGATAGAGCGTCGGCCTGTGAGGGGTCCTGGGTTCAATTCTGGTCAAGGGCACATGCCCGAGTTGCAGGCTCGATCCCCAGTGTGGGGTGTGCAAGAGGCAACCGATCAATGATTCTCTCTCATCGTTGCTGTTTCTCTCTCTCTCTCCTTCCCCCTTCCCCTCTGAATCAATAAAAAAAATATATATTTTTTAATGGCAGAGTGGCTTGAAAAGGTGTGATGTGTGGTGAATTTCAATGTCTTTGCTGGAAGCCAATGGAAAAAATGCTTTATTGCCTCTCATGTCTCTTGGGCATGTCATATTCTCAGCAGTTTCTCTTTAAAGGGGATTTCGCTTCCAGACCATTCATGCTTCAGCCCCAGCAGCAGCGCTCACCCCTGGCCGAGTGTTGGAGACTCCTGGGTGAGGGGCTTAAAAACAATTGCAATGCAAGGACACACCCCAGGCCAAAGGTATCCGAGTTTTGGCAGATGGGAACCACCCAAGCCCACCGCGTGACTCAAATGGGTGCAGCCACGGCTAAGAACCACTGGGCGCAAGTTCGAGTCCATCTGTGCAATCAGCGGTCAGAGCCAGTAGCTCTTAAGGGTGGAAATGATAATCCTGTGGATTACAGTGTTTGATTGAAGTCAGCACTTTTTCTTTCTGACAGTGCTTTTCACAGGCCCAGAAAACTCTGAGTCTTTGTATCCAAAAGTCATTTAGCTGGAGTAAAGCTTTCTGGCTGTTTGCCAACTTTCGCATGGGGTGGGGGAGAGGGAATTTTGGTGTTAGGGAAATGCCACGATTTCTTTCAGAGCAATGTTGGCATTATTATATTCCGAATCCCCAGCTCCTACTCTGGGGCCTGCCATGTAGCAGATGCTCAAAAATGCTAAAATAATTATAGCAGCTGCTGCCGGCTGGTCACATACTGTTATAGTCACTATCTCATTAGTCTTCAAAGCAACCATACGAGACGGGTGCCATCAGCATTTCCAGTACAGGACATGGTAGACAGCATTCTAAGGTGCCCTGAGACTCTTCCCCAATTATGTGTTGCCCGTATTATCTTCTCCGCTTGAGTGTGGGTAGGACCTATGAATATGATGGGATGTCACTCCTGATTATGTTACATTATGGCAAAGATGAAGGAATTTGCCCTGACCGGTTTGGCTCAGTGGATAGAGCATTGGCCTGTGGACTGAAAGGTCCCAGGTTTGATTCCGGTCAGGGGCATGTACCTTGGTTGCGGGCACATCCCCAGTGGGAGGTGTGCAGGAGGCAGCTGATCGATGTTTCTCTCTCATTGATGTTTCTGACTCTCTGTCCCTCTCCCTTCCTCTCTGTAAAAAATCAATAAAATATATTTTAAAAAATAGATGAAGGAATTCTGCAGGTGTAATTAAGGTCTCTAACCAGTTGACTTTAGATTAATAAAAAGGGACCTTAACTTGGGTGGGCCTGGCTTCATTAGGTGAGCCCTTTAAAAGAGGGTTGAGAAGTTATACTCAAGTCTTGCTGGCCTTGCCTTTTTTCCCCCCTCTTTTTTCTAATCCTCACCTGAGAATGTTTTGGTTAATTTTAGAGAGAGGAAGGGAGAGAGGAGAGACAAAGAGAGACAGAAACATCAATGTGAGAGAGAAACATCAATCGGTTGTCCCTCTGCTCCCCCCCCCCCCATGTACCTTACTGGGGGTTGAACACACAACCTAGGTCTGTGCCCTGACCGGGAAACAAACCCACAGCCTTTCAGTGTACGGGATGATGCTCCAACCCCGCTAGGCCACCCAGGCAGAGAAAGCCACTGTCAGTTCTAATGCTGCAAGTACATGGATCCTGTCAATGACCCGGAGCCTCGGATAAGACCCTGAGCAGAGGACCCAGCTAAGCTGTTCAAAAATGCCCAGACCCCTAACCTACAGAAAGTGAGATAAAAGCAGGTGTTGTTTTAAGCTGCTATGGCTGTGATAACTGGACACATGGCAATAGCACATGCGAGGGAGTCCTGGTACAGAGAAGCTGAAGGACTTGTCCGGGGACCCACAGTAGGGGGAGGGGAAATTTGGACCACCAATAGATGGTCCCATCGCGGGTGATATTTACGCGTGGATTGAACTACCGTTTGCAGGAATGTTGCACAGGGCTGCCAGCATACATCCCCAGGTTGCTTCCTTCTCTCAATGACTTCACCACTGGTGAATTCAAGAATTATTTAGCACCTACTACGTGTCAGGCTCTTCGTGGTCAGACTACAGCCTTTAAGATCTCTCCTAACGTTGTGATTCTTTGATGCTCTGAGCCGGATGAGCTCCATCTTGCAAAAGGAAAACAAACAAACAAAACCAAGGCACTACGATCTGGGACGAGATGCACAGAGCCACACAGCATTCTTCCTGAGCCTTTGCTCTAGCGACTCTCCTTCCTTTTTCAGTCACTTATTCTTTTCAGTAGAAAAAAACAAAAACCCGAGGTTGGGCTGGGCTCACCCATCTAGTCGTAGTGAGCATACATAGGCAGGATGCTCAGTTACTCAGTATTGGTCTCCGCAATGTGTTTTCCTGCCTCCGGCAAACTGGAGCAAAACCTCCCTTTGATCTGCAATTTCCCAAGTCTCCCCAGCTACCCCGGAGCAGAAGCGGGTTATAGGCAAGGGCTGTGGTTCACATTTCGTGCAACATGTGGCTTTCTGATTGGGGAGTGGCTTCGGGTTCTTCAAATACAGTCACCCTCGCTCTTCCCTGCACAGAGATTCCAAAAATTGCTGTGGAAGTCCATTATTTTTTAAGTATTTCTGAAAATCTCTGTCTCTCTCTGTCTCTCTCTCTCTGTCTCTCTCTCTCTCTCTCTCACACACACACACACACACACACACACACACACACACACCCCACTCCACTGCCAATCTTTACATCTGATGTGCATGGATCTGTCCTGCCAGGATCTCTTGCCCGGCACAAGCTCCATGGGTTCAGGGGTCTCCTTGGGCACGGAGGGCCAACTGCCTGGTGCAGCTGGGCATTCCACAAGCAAGCAGGCCCACCCACTCAGGCCACCTTTGACATTGTAGCGTGCCAGGCCTACAAGATGTAGCGAGAGCAACGTGGCAGCTGGGTAGGACCATCTGACGCTGGTCAAAGCATATGTTGGAAAACTTGCTTTGTAATTTCCTGAGCCTTTCGGGGTCAGAAGTGGGTAGGAACCCCCCAACTGGAAGAAAGTGCTAATCACTTTCAAGTGGGGAGGAAAATAAGAAACAGATGAGTTCACATGGGTGCAGACTGTGGATTCGGAGCTGCAGGCTCCCAGGACAAATGTTCCCCGAATGGCCACAGCCCTGCCCTCTCGGGAAGCCAGCACGGACATTCCGAGGTCTTTATTTGGCCCCGACTGGACCATAAGTGGGAGGGGCGGTGTTCCAGTTCGCCCTCTCCCAGCATGGCTCTCTGAGGCTGGAGACCAGTTGGGGAACGGAATGAGCCCCTGAATGCATTCCCTGCGTGAGTCTCTTGGATCTTCTTCATCGATGTCACCCACCAAGGTATTTTCAGCACCTGGAACAGTGCCTGACGCAGAGTGGGTTAGGGTTAGGGTTAGGGTTAGGGTGCTCAACCAAGTCACTGAATGAAGGGACGATTCCATTTCTGCGTCCTTGGCACTCCCTGCAGTTCTGGTCACTTCGCTGACTTTGTATAAATAAATGGCTGCTTCAGGAAACTAAGGTACTGAAGCCAAGGGGGCTTTGACCTCTAAGCAGACGTGGAAAGGACTGTACATTGGGAAGGCTGGGAGAGTGAGGGGGCATCCAGGCAGCTGGGTGGGGGTGTCTGCGAAAGCTGTCGTCAGCCATGGGCAGAGCCACAGAAAGTGTCTGAGCGGGGAGGCAGTTTCTCCCAAGTTTATGCTCATTCTGAACTCCGTGCGCAACGAAGACTGTGCACCGGCTTCACTAAGGTAAAGGGTCTCTCTCTCTCTCCTACTTTTGCTGCATCTTTTCTTGCCCTACAATTCTCCTTAATTACCAGCTTCTGTCCTGGGGAGTAAGACCGGGCTTTGCCAAAGGCCCATTTTCCAACCTCGGTCTTACCCGGTTTACATCATCACGGCTTTCGACGGTCTGAATGTGACTAAAGCCAAAAAGACTGGGAGAGAATTGAAACTGATTTTCAAAGAAGTGAGCGGCGTCGATGTAACTAGACACCCTTCCTGATTCTGTGAACGGGGCTCCAGAGGTAATCAGGAGAATTGACACCTCCCTTTGGCAACTGCAATTTGTCACTGCGTTGAACACTTGGAGTGACAGGTCTATGCTAATGACCAGAATTGCATCTGCCGGTGAATCAATGAGGCTTAAAGATAATTTTTCACCTAAGAAACACCTTCTGGCTTTTCCCTCCTCAGCGCGGCACACTTGAGCAGATTCCGTAGATGTGTTGGCAAAAGGTTTGATTTCTTCAGCTAGCGGCACAGGTGGAAGTGCAAGGGTGCGTTGCCCCTGCCCCTTCCCCAGCTCTCTGGGCACGTACAGTACAGGCTACTCCTACGTCTAACTCGAGGTTGGCAAATGAGAGCGTGGGCAGCCACGGGCAAGGGCGCGATTTGTTCCTCTTACTTGAGGTACCTCATTGGCTGGTGGCTGGTCCCTGCCTTAAAGGGATGTGCCCGGGGCTCAGGGGTGTGCTTTGCTGGGCTTAGAGACTGAGCCCAACGTGGAAGGGCCCAACTCTACACAAATAAAGGCAACGAACGGGGTAAGGCTTTGCGGGCCCTTGGCCAGAAGCAAGCCATCCCCTCGGAGATGGAGCTCTCCGCTGTTCCTTCCAAGAGCCAGATTCAGGGGAAAGATGAGGCTGACCCTCAGGCACCCAGGACTAGTATGTGGCTATTCAGCTCAGTGACATGCACAGCCTTTGGCCTCCCTGGGAGCAGTTCTCCTTAAATCCGGAAACGAGAGCGTTTGAGGCAGGAGTTGTCATAAATAGCAGTAGCTCTGCAGAGCTGCTGTTTACAACATGGTTTCCTCTCACATCCGCCCTGGCCCAAGCCCAGAAGGCTCCCACTCCAGGAACGCCGTTTCATAAAACCGAAGGATGCTAGCAGGTGCACCACGACTGCTCCAACCTGCTGGCCCTGGGCTGGCCCTACCTTTGGCATCTTTTCGTGCTTCTGTTTTGCTGAGAGGCGGGCCTTCCTCAGTAGGCTGGTCACCTCTGGCATCCTCTGTTTTGTCCTCAGGGATGTGGACACCCTCGCCCTTCTGCAGCAGCTGACCACAAGGTGGGGCCGGGCCTTCAGGCAGCTCCTCGTGCTTCTTGTTCTCCTTCTTCCTCTCGTGGGAAACTCTAGACATAAAACAATAAAATAAAAAACCACACCATCGGGTGTGATGTGTTCGAGTGAGGCCACAGCCCCATGGAGTGGCCCTGCAAGTGGTCGGAAGAGGAAGGAGTTGAAGTGGGACCCCCAACTTAATGAACATGTATTTAATCTGGAAGGAAAAGAAATGGATGCTTTCAGCTTATTTTTGCTTATTTGCATACTAGAGGCCGGTGCATAGATTCATGCACCAGTGGGGTCCCTTGGCCTGGCCTGCACCCTCTTGCAATCCGAGATCCCTCAGAGAGCCAGTTTTGGCCTAATCCCCGCAGGCCAGGCCGGGGGACCCCACCAGTGCATGAATACATGCACTGGGCCTCTGGTATGCAAATAAGATCTTCAGTTAATTTCTTCTCACCCTCTCCCCTCCCACCTTCCCTCTGAGATTCATCAGTCTGTTCCAAGTTTCCATGCCTGTGTGTTGAGCATCTGCCCCCTGGTGGTCATTGCACATCATAGCTACCCGACAGTTGGACAGTCGGATGGTTGGGTGGTCAGACAGTCGCTTAGGCTTTTATACACTGAGTGGCCAGATTATTATGATCTCTGAACACATAATAATCTGGCCACTCAGTGTGTGTGTGTGTGTGTATATATATATATATATATTAGAGGCCCAGTGCATGAATTCATGCATGGGTGAGGTCCAGCCAGCCTGGCCAGGGGGAGGGGACATGGGAGGTTGGACGGCCTGCCTGCTGGTCGAACTCCTGGTTGAGGGAACAATTTGCATATTAGCCTTTTATTATATAGGATATACACTGAGTGGCCAGATTATTATGCATTCAGAGATCATAATAATCTGGCCACTCAGTGTATATATAGGTAGTCATAGTGACAAAGGGTGGGAATGTCTCCCAAGCAGCAAGAGAAGTGTTCTACATATAATGCTTCCAGTGATAACACCAAAGAATTAAACACATGTGTGCATGCACACACAGACACACACAGATGCACACACACACACAAACAGACATACACATAAATATTAGAAAGAAGACAGTTCTTATAGGGATGAAACACTGCATATCAGGAAATATCTAAGAACTAGTATGTTGTCTTTCTGGGATAGGATTAATGTACTGCAGGTCAAATTGTGTTTTCCGTTCCTTTTTTCCCACTTCCCATCGTATTAATTTATATGTTTACATTTTGGGGAAGTATTAAACAGTTCTCTGCTCTCAAAAATCCAAGTCACCCCACTTGGTGAGACCCAAAATGACCTTCCTGATCCGACCCTGCTCCTCCATTCTCTCTCCCATGCCTCTCCTAGTGCCGTTTCACCAGCAGAACCACCCCAGTGCTCGGGACATGCTATAGGCTCTCAGGCTTCCATGACTTGGCTTGTGCTTGTCCTTCCACCTGCAATGTACCACTTTCCTCTGCACCCCTCTCCTCCTGGTGAACTCCTATGTGATACTTTATGGTGCTGTCCACGATACCCCTCAACTCTCACTCTTGCCCTCCCACCAGTCTCCATTACCTTTAACATACAGTATCTCCATCCAATAATGAACAATTGTGCAATAAACAGTCCATCTTCATGCCTATATCCACTATTAGATTTTACATTCCATGAGGTCATAGACTCAATCTTGTTCACCAGTGTATCCCTAGTATGTAGTACTGTGTCTGGTTCAATTCATATTGGATGGATGGGTGGAAGGATGAATGGATGGATGGATGACAAAGTATTAGGTGACGGTAGAGGGAAACAAAAGACAGTAGATTCCAAATATTAACCACGTGGAAGGGAGAGTCGGAGTTGGGGAACATGTTTAATCAGCCCCAGATCTACAGCGATGAGCAGACTCAGGAGGAGACAGTCAAGGGGGTGCTTCTGTACCCATGAAGGCTGCATCTGGGGTTCATTAAGAATATTCTGCTACAGTAAGGGCTCAGAGAGCATGATGTGATTTTGTTTTGGCATCATTCAGTCAGCCCATCTGCAGAAACACCAAGTTATAACATCTCGTGTGGGTTTATTTTTCCCCCCTGAAAGCCAAAGAAACTTAACCTGAAAACCAGCCTCCTAAAGGTGAGAATTCAAAAAGAACAATTAAGTATTTAGAGATAACAGTGTCCCTACTTGCTCTTCTCAAAAGATCCATCTCAAGCACTCTGTGTGCTGGGCAGTTTTCTAGAAAAACAAAACTCTTCACCTTAGAGCATCTGCTCTGTGTGTAATCACTGATACCTCCAACTTTTCTAGCAAGTTGTAACACTCAAACTGACAAGCCTGAGTGCCCCGTTCAAGGATCTTTAAATGGGAGAATGAGGAGAGAACTGAGAGACCTGAGAAAATTGAGAGAATGAGGAGAGAAGCTAGAGATGAGAGAAAATGGAAAGAAGGAGGCTTGATCAGATCATCTTATTAGATCAAGTTGGTTGGTTCAGCTGACTGGATTAGCCCTGTCCTGAAGGCCGAGGCCTTGCCCCAAAGACCTGAACCCAGAGCTGAACAGATGATCCCAGCCCTGAAAGGCAGAGGCGAGCCTCAAAGGGCCAAACCCAGTCCCAAATGCCAAACACAGTCAAAGGGCGGAGCCTAGGTCTGCAGAGAGTTGTGCTCTGTTAAGGAAAGTTTTCCTTTATTTGGCTAATTATAAGAGTAGAGAGATAGGCTCTGAAGATAGCTGAGCCCAGCCCGGAAGAGCTCAGCAAAGCCCCCGAAAGCCAAGCTAGCCCCAAAGGGCTGAGAATAACCCTAAGAGCTGAAGCTAGTCCCCCAGGGATGACCAAGTTTGATTAGATCAGGTGATTGGATCACGTTGATCGGGGCAGCTGACTGGTCTAAACTGATCGATCAACTGATCGGATTAGGTTTGGGTTGCTTGTGTATAAAGTTGTAGCTAAGAATAACCATGTGCCAGACTCAGGCAGATATGCAAATGAGTGTGGGCCCAAGGACTCATTTGCTCAGGTAAGCTTTGTCTTGCCAAGATGAATAGGGGCTTCAAGTGACGGTTGGGGAGCTGGGGTGACCACCACCAGAGCCCATTCTGGCCCATAAAAATTATACTCAGAAAATGTCAGAGACAACAATGCTTTTCAAAGGGCCCCAAGTCAAGCAGCCAGTGGGGAACTGACCAGATTGCCACCTGTTTCAAATTAAATGTGTTTATTATCTTTGCATGTCGCTCCCCAGCTCAGCATAATGAGTTAGAAAATACCTTCTGTGATTTTAACGGAAAGCATGTTTTGGTAAGTTTAGCTGTTTGCTTTCACAATCGGGCAGTGACATTTCCCTCGCTTTGCCTCCGCTGTGTGCTTTAGTGGAGCGGTAGGGTGGTGTTTGTGGGCTCTACTCATTCAACACTCATTTTCTGTTCTGTTATGCCTCAGGCTCTATGTTGGGTGCTAGAGTGGGAACAACATAGTTGGTAAATATATAAGTGAAGCAATTGTAGTTTATGAAGGGAAATAAACAAGGGAGACACAGTGAGTATCTATCAAGGATGGAGTAGTCAGAAAAGGTTCTTGGGCAAAAGAATTAGGAGCTAAGACCTGAAGGATAAGAAGAAACCATTCAAATAGAACCTGGAAGATGAGTATTCCAGGCAGAGGAAACAGCAAGTGTAAAGGCTTTGAGACAGTCAAGGGCTTGTAATAATTAAGGAGAAAACAAGCCAGAGTGGTGAGAGGGGAGAGGAGAGAGAGAGCCATAGGAGGAGGCTGGAGAGAGGCCAGAGTCAGGTCAGGCACAGCCTCATAAGAAATGTTCAGGATTTCAGATTTTTATTCTCAAAGCAATGGGAAGCCAGGGGGAAATGCCCTGATTGGATTTGCATTTTCTGAGAACTAGGCTGGTTAATCTATGAAAAACAGACTAGAGAGTGAGGATGGGGGAGCAGGGAAGCCGGGGGGGGGGGGGGGGGTGGTGGTTGCATTCATCCAGGTGAGGCGTGATGGTGGCCTGCCCTGGGAGAGCATCGCTGGAGATGGAGAGAAGAGGGTGGGACCGAGGGCCCTGGGAGGTAGGCTGGACAAGACTTGCTGCTGTGCTGGCTAGAGGGGATAAGGGGAAGGAAGACTCAAGAGACCTGCTGATGTTCTGACCTGAACAAGAGGGTGGATGATGGTGCTGCTCAGAGCGATGGGGCTTTGGGAGCGGAACAGCTGGTGTGTGGGAAGGTGGGGAATGAGCGTCCATTTTGAACTTGTTAACTGGGGACACCTCCTGCTTGGCAATAAGCCTATTGAAAAGGCTCACTTTTATTTCTTTATTATTTTTAATTTAAATTATTTATTGTTTAAAAGTATTACATGAGTCTCCTTTTTCCCTCATTGACCTCTCCCTGGCTGCTCCCACCCCCCAGCACATGCCCTCACCCCCCTACTGTCTGTGTGCATTGGTTCTGCTCATATGCATGCATACAAGTCCTTTGGTTGATCTCTTCCTACCACCCCCCATCCCCTGCTTTCCCTCACAATTTGGACAGTCTGTTCGATGCTTCTATGTCTCTGGTTCTGTTTTTTGTTCTTCAGTTTATGTTGTTCAGAAAAGACTCACTTTTGATTTATTGTTTTAAGTTTAGAAGTCATGATAGAAACATTTGGAAGAACATGAGATGGAGCTAGACACACGCTGGGAATTAGAGATGACCTAAGGGCTGGCAATAAATCTAGTGAATGACAGAGCCTATGGGAATACTGAAACATGGGTTCTCTCCTTTGCAGCATCCTGTCTGACCAGACTTCATTCCTGCATCGGAACAAAACTGCTCGATGAGATATGGGAGCAGCGAGTCTGAGAACTGCGTGTGCTGAGAGGGATGTCAGAAACTTTTGGAAAGGAGGACGAGAATTATGATGCAAAGAGAGGAGGAAGTACATGGGACTCGCAAGACGTGCCTAGGGGATGATACCATCTGCTGATGTAAGATTGTCCTGTGAGTTTCAGCAAGTGGAACCCATTTTTTAAAAAGCCACTCTAAAAATGACATTTCTCTGTAAATCAGATTTGAAAATAAAAAGAAATGAAAGGAGACACCTCTTAGCATTTCCTCAGACGAGCCTCTGCCTCCCCATTCATTCTCAGCCGATTCTGTTGACTTTTCTACCAGCCGGCCTCTTCCGAGCACACGCCATCCCTCTCTTTACTTTGCTTATCCCTCTCTTTACTTTGCTTATCGCTTTCTGTTTGGTGTTCTAACGGTGCCCAGGGTGCTTTTAGGAGGCATAATATTTGGGCGGTGGGTGAATTTGCCTGCAACGCAAAGTGCATTATCTCGAGGTTGTCACCAGTAACTGACTTGGAAGCACAGATTGTCCCAATGGTTTCTGGTTTGCACGCATAGAGTCTCAAGGCTGTACAGGGGGAAGCTGTCTACTTTTGATAGAAAGAGCTAAAGTGCTGCGGTCAGAGATGCCTGAGCTGACTCCTTAGCGCTGCTGTTTTCTATTTTGTGGCTTCAGGCTCGGGACTTGCCGTCCCTGAACCAGGTAACTTCATCTGAGAGTGTGGATAATGGTCTAGGTGTCAACTGCAGGCTGTTGTGGAGAGGAAGCCATACGGCACAGGTGAAGGTCTTCGCTTGCTACCTACCTCATTCATGCTGGTGTCTGCACACAGTCCATCATGTCACTCTTCCTAACCTTACAAACATTAGGGTTGTCTGTTTGACAGGAAACACATTCTGGGTCAGTAACCCTGTAAAGGCTGGGGACAAACTTCACAGCCAAGAGTAGAGGGCGCTGGGGTACTGGGTGTTGGGGCGCTGGGATGGGATTTAGCAAAGGTTGCAAACTGGAAACTCCTGGTGTGCTAACTTAAACTCACCCATTGTTTAAAGTGAACGAAAATGTTAAATTGAACAATTAAATTAAAAACTGGAGACCTTCCCTATGCAGTGTGCATTACAAGCCTGTCAGGTGGCACAGGGCCCTCACCATTCCAGGCGGCCCCCATTAGCAGTGACTCGGATGCAGGTCCCAGTCTCAAGGTGGCATGTTGAAGCCACAGCGAGGTGCAAATCAGGCTTTGTGAAGAGAGAGGGGGTTTTCTAAATTTCTAGAGGTTTCCTTGAACATATAGAGAGCCAGGCTAGATCAAGCAGGATCAAAACCCTGGTGCCAAGCAGGCAGAGGAAATGACTTGGAGAGATTTCTACCAGACCGGAAGAGGAAGTAGAAAGCGTTGCCATGGGAGAAGGGAGGGCACCTCTGCCAGGGTAGAGCCAGCGTTGAGCATCTCAGCTTGGTCACTGAGAAGTGACTGCCTCTTCCCTCAGGCTTCCCCTCCCGCCACCCCACCGGGCTTCAGCAAAACTGGGGCAGGGGGTGGATGAGGCTCCCAGGAAGCCCAGAAGGCTGGGGGAGAGTCAGCGCATCTTGGCTCATTCTCTGCTTCCACTGTGTGTCCCAAGGTTGGGAGGTGGCGGAACAGCCAGAGTAGAGGGTTTCTCATGGCCCAGAGTCCCCTGGCTGCTCTGGTTAGAGGCCCCCAAGGTGCTGAAGGCAGCAGTGTCCGGCATAGACCTGTGGCCAAGGCAACGGAGCCAAGAGGCCCAGAGCACAGGGACCTGATGATTTGAGGGGTCACAGGAACTTTAGATTTTGGCAGGAGATGCCAGCAGGATGCTCAAGAAGTACAGCAAGATTAGCCATGCCTAAGTCAACAACAGCCTGGGACCTTTAAGCACAAGACCAGTTTGTAGCTAAGGCCCCCTGCCACAAGGGTATTTCAACTTCCTCCACACCCAGATACCATGTTGGGAAGGAAGAGGGGACCAGTGACTCCTGGAGAGAGGGAAGAAACAGCCTTGGCGTTGACTGGGTCTTTCCCTGAATGAGGCTGAGTTCATCTCAAAGTGAAATGTTTCCAACAAGAACAGAGGAAGTTACCCCTAACTGGTGATTTTTATTTTTCTCTGACCGTAGAGGGACTAGGGGCTCCAGAACAAGAGAACGCTGAGAAGGGAGTTTTCACTTTTTTCAACATCTCTGAGTGATCTATGTAAAGGTTGATGCCCTCTCCTTGACTTCCTTACGAGGTTGACTCTTTACGCTGGACTTTTACCTTTGAACCACAGGGTCAAATTTGGGGTGGTGAATGAATTTCATCTAATACAATGATTACTTTTACCCATTACATTATTTGTAATATAATAACATGGAAGGAAATTAATACTCTCCCCTACAGCAAGGACGTGCACCTATATATTTTTTTTTTTATTTTTTTTTATGGTTTCCTTATCTACGTTATTAAAATACTGGCTGACAGATTGGCCCATGCCTCTGACTCAGAAAGACTGTGCTGCTACATTCAGAGTGTGTCCCAGGTCACAGAGAGGAAAAGAGAGATGAGCTGATTACCTGACATTGTCATATGGCTTCAAGGTTTTGCTTACTTGGGAGACCTTCCAATGCGTGAAATGGGACATTCTTGGATGCTGTTCAGATTCAACAGTGCTGACAGGATTTCACTTTGTTTCCTACTTCTTAGCCTTTGCCCTTATACAAAATCCCAGGACTCATGGGCTTGCCTCTCCATCCTTTCTCTGGTATCCTAGACCCCGATTCTGGGGCTCTAGACTTCTTTGGAACATTGACATTGTGATATTCTTGGAAGAATGTTGCAGATGGAATCCCTAGGTCTTTCTAACTGAAGTCCTGAAGAAGGGATTTTAGCTTTGCTTAAACCTCTGCCTATTCCTCCCCCCGCCCCCAGTGTTCTAATGCCCGTGGCATTGTAAGAGAGTGTTTTACTTGAACTGGGAAGTGAGCCGTGAAGGAAAATACATTCCCCTGCTCAAATGTGTATTGCTCTTGATTGGGACGTAGATGCTGTTCTCAGCAAGGGCTTGATCCATTTACCTGGAACTCTAAAGGGACACGGTCGTACCCACCCACATCCACGAGTAGCGAGATGCCTAGTTCCACAAAACCACCTACCTGGGTTAACTTAGATGTGACATTACGGATTGCGAAACCTACCGTGGGAAATGAAAGAGGCTGGTGTTTTGAGGGGCCATTCTGTCGTCTCCCCACATATTCCCAGGGCGGGTCCCTCAGTAGTCCACAGTGTGCAGGTGTTTTCAGAAGAGCCTTGGATGGTGAGGGCCTGGGGGCCACATGAGAAGCACTCAACACGAGTGGTAATGCGCCTGCGGGCTTTTCATGGTGAAGAAGGAGGGGGCACTTCTTAGATGAGCCCTGGGGAAGAAAATGGAGAGGATGCTGAACAAAACCCAGACACAAAATTTATGGGCAAATAGGTAAAATAAGACTTTATAGGTTTTTTCCACTGAAAACTCAGCTTTTTTTGTTTTGTTCCCGTGTAATTTAGCACCTGGCATTACCAGATGTTAAATTACACTAACTGAATAATATGGGGAAAATCACATCATGATAAACCAGGTTAGCATTATTCCTAATTTCTATCATGACTTATGAATGATTTAGAACCATTTTTAGTTTCCAAATATGCAAAAGTATTTTGGGCTATTTTGGGGGGATATTGAGTTCTCGTTTTATTGTATTGAGGGTCAAAGAATATAGTCCATATGGTTTGTCAATTCTTTGATCTATTGAGATATCCTTTATGACCTAGTATGTGCTCAATTTTTGAAATGTTTCCTGAAAACTTGAAAAGAATGCAGATTATTTAAGAGTTGAGATAAAATTCCAAATATGTGGATTTTACAAAGTGTCTTAATCATGTTGCTCAAATATCAAACATTGTTATTAATTATTCGGTCATTTGATCAACCAGTTTGTAACAGATGCATGTTAAAATAACACTTTACGAAATTTAATTTTTCATAATTTTATTGACTTTCACTTTATATGAAATTACTGCTTTTGGAGGTCAGTCAAATATTGACAATTTTATATGGCTCAACCCAATATTTTAAGGGTATATTGCTGATATTTGTTGTCTTTAGTTTCTTATGCTTTTCTGATATACTAGTAGTATATGATAACCTTCCTTGTCCCTAAATAATAATTTTTTCTCTTAAAGTCTATTCTATTTGACACTTACATGATTAGAACATCTTTATTTTGATCAGTATTTTTCTAGTATAAACTATGTATCATTATTCTGACTGAGATCTACTTGTACCAATGTCTGGCATATTATTTTTTCTAATTATTATATTTTTCTTTGACCTCCCCCCCTTATTCCTGACTTTTTCAGTGAACTATGTCTTCTTTGATCTACTTACTCCCTCCATCTACACTTTTGGGAATTATATATTCTATTTCTATAATCATCCTACCAAGAGTCTCAACTCTGATGACTTCATTTTTCTCCCAGGTAAACTCACCTGAGCTCCAGGTGTGTTCTAGAATGTGTGTGAGAGACACAGGGAGAGACTTACACTAAAATAGTACATTTTTTCTCCTACTTAAAAATATCTATTTGCATAAGATGATCAATATGTCCATTAAATATTATTATGCCCTATTCATTAAACAAGTTTCCAAATGATTACTACTTGAAAACAACTATGAGCTCACATATGTATGGAAAAGAATCATAACAGATTGCTTGAAAAAGTAATAATTCATAGACTTCCTTAATGCTCAGATGATGTCATTCATTCAACAATATATTGAGTGCCAACCTGCACTGGGCACTGTGCCATCCATTCCAAAATAGGGAAGTTTCATCATGGAATGGAGCAAGTAAAAGGAACTGTTTTCCTTGAATTTCTTTTTTAAGTCACTTGATGATTTTACTGATTTAGGAGAGTAGTTTAAGTGCAAACATGAGGACAGAAACAGAGGAGATGACGTTTCCAGTCACCAAAGACAAAATGTTCCTTCACTGTTAAAGTCTAACAGACTTGAACTAGAAATGAATCATCTATGATGATCTTAATAAACTCTATTGATAAACATGGAAGGAAAATGCAAAGCCAGGAATGTGTTTATTTGACTTAGAAAAGGCCTACTGGGCGGGGGGGGGGGGGGGGGGGCAAATTTTGTGGTGCCTTCTTTTATTTAGTGACCAGAGACAAATGATTCTTTTTATGAAAGCATATATAATCTCTAAGTGGCTTTCAAGAGGAAACAAAATTCAAATGAAATAAATGGAGATCTGGGTCAGATTTTCCAACGAGGTAAAGAATGGCATTGATAAAACTACTGGGACATCCTCAGTGCAATGGGGCAACTGAGCCCCAAAGAAGTAAAAAATTTGGGGAAGAATAAAAGCATACATGGACTGTGGTCAACATCTTAATGCTGAAAAGGTTTGGAAAGATTTTCTTCAAATTGATCTCATCTAGAAGGGAGAAAGGAAGTGATGTTTAATGAGCACGTGTGGTGGTATTGTCATGGTATGGGTGCCACACACATGCACACACTCTTACACATGCATACATGTTGATTATATGCATACATAATAGATTACACACATTATATATTTATAATTAATATCTATATATATAAAAGCCCAGTGACGGAACGGTGGAATGACCCGAATGACCGGTCAGCCAGTCGTTATCATGCGCACTGACCACAAGGGGGCAGACACTCAATGCAGGAGCTGCCCCCTGGTGGTCAGTGTGCTCCCACAGGAGGAGCATTGTGTGGCTGACCCATATGAGTGGTGCTCACACAGCAGTAGCAGTGGCTCAGAGGGTGGGTCCACAGCCACTCAGCTGACCGGGATGAGTGCCTGCTCCCACAGCGGGCCAATCCCTGCAGGCCACGCCCCCTACCAGTGCATGAATCTGTGCACAGGGCATCTAGTTTAATATATTATAATAATTAAAAATATAATCATTGTATTACTTGTGATGTGAGTATTACTTGTCCATTTTAATGATGATGTGAGTATTACTTGTCCATTTTAATGATGAGGAGTGGAAGACTCAGAGAGTTGTCTGTGTAAGATAGTACATGAGAAGAATAGCAATTTGTGCTGATGTCTATCAAATTCCAGAGACTGCTACTTTTCTGCTCTATATCAATGTCCAGAGATTACGTCAATTGAAAACATTAAATATCAACTTGTCTTCGATATACTCCTCCACTTACTAGGAATGTGACGTGGCTAAATTTCTTAAACTCTCTGGGCTTCATTTGAGCCTTTTGTAAAATGGGGATCTTACTGCTTGTCTAAAAAGTTCCCTGAAAAATTCAATGGAATAATTAAGTCAATGTACTGATTAGACTGTACAAAGTAGAGAGAATCCAAGATGGTGGCATAGGTAAACACCTAAACTGCTGCTTCGCACAACAATTTCAAAACTACAACTAAAAGACAAAACTTCTGTCACCCAGAACCATGGGAAAGCTGGCTGAGTGGAAGTCCTACAACTAAAAGGAAAGAGAAAAGAGCATTGAGACGTGCACAAGCATTGAAGAGCTGAGGTATGAAGACGTGCACGATCCGGGCTGGCGGCAGGCATTGCTTTTTTCAACCCAAAGGGAGACAAGCCCCCAATTACTCTGAAATCCAGTTTCTGGGGAGACGCAAGGGACCCAAACGCCTATGGGGACAAGCTGGACTGTCTGCCATCGGGTCGGAAAGTGAGGGTGGCTTGCTTGCAGAGCTGCGTGCAGGAATAATTATTTACTGCGCTGGGGCGCGGGACGTGGGAACGCAGTTGGAGACACAGAGCCGGCTAACTGACAGCCATTGCTGTTTGCCACACCCTAGCCTAGTGATGCCCTGAGACCCCACCCTGCAAAATCTACAAATCCACCCAAGCTCCAAGCAGCGGCTTTAGCATATGAATGGCCTGCCCTATCGCAGCTTAACCTAGCAAACTTGCAGCCCAGGTCAGACAGCTCCAAAACCTCCAAACCCCAAGCAAAGAGGAGAAAACTGTAGCTCTCGCTGTAGCTCCTGCTGAGTGGACTCAGACAATAGCTGACCTGCACCCCATTGGAGATCCAGAAGCCAGTGTACCTAGTGGTCAGTGTGAGACACCAGAGTTCAACTACTCACATCCATAAGTGACACATTCAAGAGGCAGACTCAGTGAGCACCAAAGCCCCACTGAAACAAGTCCTGTACCATAAGTGTGTCTCCAGTGCAGCAGTTCTTCCATTATAGTCACAGAGGGTCCTCACAGCCAATTGGCCTGGAGGTCAATTCCTCCCAGTGTACCAACAGCAATCAAGGCTTAACTACACCAAGACTTTGCACTCAGCCCACAAAGGGGTGTACCAAGAGCATCCACCTCAGGTGATTGGGGAGGCTGAGCTACTGGCCTCTATAGGTCACCTACCACACAAAGCCACTCCATCAACACAGGGAAGCAGCCAAAATGCGGAGACAAAGAAACATGTCACGAATGAAAGAAACGGAGGAAAGCAAACTACTGGACGACATAGAGTTCAGAACCACATTTATAAGGTTACTCAAGAATCTTCTAAAAACCGCCGAGAAACTTGATGACACTTCTGAGGAGCTTAGTGAGACCTTCAAGGACCTTAATGAGAATGCCAAAAAAATGGAAAAGGACCAATCAGAAATGAAGCATACACTGTCTAAAATAAAGAATATACAGAAACTCAACTGTAGCGCAATGTACCCCAAAAATCAAACCAAAGATCTGAAATATGAGGAAACAAAAAATACCCAACCAGAAAAATAAAAAGGAAAAAGAATCCAAAAATATGAAGATAGTGTAAGGAGCCTCTGGGACAACCTCAAGTGTACCAACATCCGAATTTTTGGGGTGCCAGAAGAAGAGAGAGAGCATAATATTGAAAACCTATTAGAAGAAATAATGACAGAAAACTTTCCCTATCTAGTGAAAGAAATAGACTTACAAGTTCAGAAAGCACACAGAACCCCATACAAGAGGAATCCAAAGAGGACCACACCAAGACACATCATAATTAAAATGCCAAGGGCAAAAGACAAAAAGAGAATCTTGAAAGCAGCAAGAGAAAAACGGTTAGTTACCTACAAGGGAGTACCCATACGACTGTCAGCTGATTTCTCGGCAGAACTATGCAGGCCAGAGGGAATGGCAAGAAATATTCAATGTGATGAACAGCAAGAACCTACAACCAAGATTATTCTACCCAGCAAAGCTATCATTCAGAGTTGAAGGTCAGATAAAGAGCTTCACAGACAAGAAAAAGCTAACGGAGCTCATTACCACCAAACCAGGATTACATGAAATGCTGAAGGTTATTCTTTAAAAAGAAGAGGAAGAAGAAGAAAAAGGTAAAGATAAAAATTATGAACAACAAAATGACATCAAATACATACCTACCAACAAGTGAATCTAAAAAATCAAGTGAATAAAAAAATCTGAAGAACAGAATGGACTGGTGAATATAATAGAGTCAGGGACATATAAAGGGAGTGGACTGACAATTCTCAGGGGGAAGGAGGTGTGAGGAGTGCAGGAAGAGATTGGACAAAAATCTTACACCTATGGATGAAGATAGTGGCGGGGAATAAGGGCATGGGGTGGGGTGGGAAATCAGGTGGAGGGGAGCTATGGGGGGAAAAAAAGAGGAGCACCTGTAATAATCTGAACAATAAAGATTTGTTTTTTTTTAAAAATAAAAAATAAATAAACTGTACAAAGTAACAAGCCAAATGTCATTGTAAAAGCACTGGACAAAAATAAGAATCCGCTGTCTTGTTTTTATGATTGTGCAAGGAAACCAAAGGAAATTGCCTAAATTTAGCCAGTGACTTAAGCAAGATCAAAAAGAACAACAAAAATATTTTTTGTTGCAACTTAAGGAAAATACAAATTAAAAACCTCTTTGTTTACAACAGTGGGATGTTGATACTTGTTGAAGCCGAGTGCTGGGTACAAGAGATTCTCACTACTTTAGTGTTTGAAAATTTCCATCATAACAAAAGTATAAAAAAATACTTCCTTGTTTGACCCTGAAAAATTGGTTGGGATGGTAGTTAAGAACAAGAATTCAGTAGCCAGATGCCTGCATTCAAATCTTACCTCTGCCACCGATTAGCTGTGTGGCCTTGAGCAAGTTACTGTACTTAACCTCTCTATGCTTAATGGTCTCATCTATAAAAGGATAATCAGAGTACCTACATGAAAGGCTTGTTAGAATTAAATGTGTTGATAATCACTTAGTAAATTATGGATAAGTATTTCAAAAATATAAAAATCTTTTGGGTTCTGAATAGATACTATTATTTACAAGGAATATGAGGCTCAGAAAGGTCAAGCGACTTACTCAGTGTCACAGAGTTAGTAAGTGGCTGTGCCTGGGTTTGAACCTGGGTCTGTCTTGGCTCTATGGGCTGTGCTGTCTCCCATGGGGGCCCTGCTCTAGGTAGGTCCTCCCTTGGTGAATGATAGATACCATACTTACCTGGGGACTTAAGGGTACCTTGGAGACCAGAAGGGTTACTGAGGTGGGTCAATTTGTAGGAAGCCCAGAAACAAGTTCTTCATAGAGGCCAGCAGGAGACACCCTCTGGGGACCCCAGGCTTCTCTGGAAGGGCTCTGAAGGGAGTCAGAGTTCCAGAGTGAAATAAACTTAAAGAAAAGAAGTAGACAGATCATGTAGCCTGCCTCGGGCCTACGTAAGGGGGAGGATGTTAGAGGTTTACTGTCATCTCCTCTGGGGTAATGTTCTTGCTCTTTATGAATCAGGTGGATTTGAGGAGTTCTGCATGTAAGAAGTGTTGATTCCACGTGATGTCAGAAGGAAAAAATGATCACGGGGGTGGCTTAACACTCACCCTATGCCTTAAGGAAGAATTAGGGAAAGCTTAGCTACTTTGACGCATATAGATTACACAAAAATCTTTCAGTCCTTCTCGGTTTGACTGAAGTGCAATTCTGAGGTTCAACACTAAATAGTTAAATGCCACACTGTGACGTTTTGATGTAAGCAGTGGGATTCTGCTGATGCCTTGGGTTGGGTTTTAATGACCCTCTGGAATCTGGTGGCCAGTCCCCTGTGATCTCCTGGAGCAGTACTGTAATTAACATCAGTATACCTCCTTCACAAAGGAGATTCATGGGCATTTTCCCATGTGACCTCTCCCACAATTCTGTCTGGGAAACTACAGTTACCTCCATCCTGGAAGTGGGAGAAACTGAAGGCCAAAGAGACTATAAGACCCATGTGCCACGGCGTGCTGGTTAGGTCCAGGGTATGAGCCCAAGTGTTTACCTAAACACTGGAGATACTTTCATTCTGTTCCACTGCTTCTGACCCCAGAGTAACCAATGTACGATAGGAAAGACTGATCGCCTTAGTCCTTTGGACTGCTGTAACACAATACCCTAGACTGGATGGCTTATAAACACTATTTCTCACAGTTCTTGGAAGCTGGGAAATCCAAGATCAAGGTGCTGGCAGATTTGGTGTCTGGTGAAGACCTGTTTCTCAGATCAGAGACTGCCATCTTTTATTTTTTAATATATTTTTATTGATTTTAAAGAGGAAGGGAGAGGGAGAGGTAGAAATATCAATGATGAGAGAGAATCATTGATCGGCTGCCTCCTGCATGCCCCCTACTGGGGATTGAGCCTGCAACACGGCATGGGCCCTTGACTGGAATCGAATCTGGGACCCTTCAGTCCTCAGGCTGACGTTCTATCCACTGAGCCAAACCAGCTAGGGCGAGACTGCCACCTTTTTTACTGTGTCCTCAACTGGCAATGGGGGCAAGGGAGCTCTGAGGGGCCTCTTTCATAAGGTCACTAATGCCCTTCATGAGGGCTCCACCCTCACAGCCTAATCATCTCCCAAAGGCCCCACCTTCAAATACCATCACACTGGGTGTTATGACTTAACATATGAATTTGGGGGAGAACACGACCATTCAGTCTACGGTATGGATGTTCATAAAAACAGATCTAGCACATGATAGAAAATATGAGTCTACAAGTAAATGCCAAAAAGATAACTAACTCATTAGATTTTTTTAAACAAAAAACAGCAACTCTAGATCCTTAGGGGATAATATGCAGGTCATCATTTTCTACCAGCCTGTTAATTTTTTCCCCCAGCTGTGAAATGTGTCATCAGATAGGCAGCTTGGCAAAGTTGTTCAATGGAATGGTTTGATAGGTCGAGAACAGATTTTCCAGGTTTTTTTGGGGGGTAGGGGGTCTACTCCAAAACTACCAAGTTGTATCATCTGACAAGTCTCAGGATAGTCAAATACAGGAGGAGAAGCCTATGGATTTATGCAGTCCGTTAAAATGGCATTGCAGGAAGGAGGTAAAAAGAATCTCTCCTATGAAATGATAGCTCCTGAAATTTATGTAAAAATAGTGAATATAAATGGTTATGGGAAGGACAGCCTATTAGCACAAAGGTTCCTTTTTCACCTAATGGCCAATTACTGGCACTTGGAAGGAAGCCAGCAGTCTCTCCTGAGCTCCCTTCGTCATTGCACATCTCTCTCTGAGAGGGACACGCGGTGACTCGCTGAAGCAGCGACAGTCTCCACGTTCCACACGATGATGTCTCTATCCACACGCGCGGGAGCGAGGAGGTCAAGAGGTGAGCAGCCACCCAAGGCTAAGCTATGTCCCAGGGAGAGCTGTCTTTCCTTCCAAGAAGAGTGGGCAACCACAACGGTATTCTGGAAAGAACTGTAAAGGAAGAGACTAATCCTGTGCCCAGAGAGGACAGGTCCCCTTGCCTAGTGGGCTGGGTGGGTGCCGACAGCCCGCACTCCAAATGGGGCTCCCGGGAGTCCCGAGCAGGGCCCTGGTGATCCCCTCACAGTGGAGAACATGCACTTGGAAGCCCTCTCCAGACTGCTTTCTGGGGTTTTCTTCTCTGGGTACTAATGATGGGGTCAACCAGAGACACAACCAGCAGTCTGCTCTCTCACCAGTGATCTTGTGGTTCGTTTCTCCCACCTTACCCACTCATTCTTCCCCTCAACATGCTCTTGGAATTACTGTCTTTTTCTCCTCGTGTTTATGCTGATTACATATTGGTCGGTCTGGTCTCCCATCCACCCTCTTTGAAAGGTGGGGATGGGCCTGTTCACTATCCATTATCTGGAGTGTCTGCTTACAGGGCCTCATGCCCCCAGGGGGGTGCAGTAAATGCCTGTTTACCAACGGCCCCGATTTCTCCTCCTGCCCTCTCTGCGCCTCTGCGAGTTCGTCTGACCAAACCTTCCATCAAGTCTGGTCCGGGCAGTCCAGGTCAAGGCCACGTGTGGAGAATAGATTCCTCCCAGGCCTGAAGCACAGCGCTAGGCTCTTTCCATGCGTAAGACGTAGTCTGCGCCTCTGGAGCCTTTCCAGCCCACGGAGGCACGAGCACAGTCGTTCCCAGCCTCGCTGTGAACACACTCTGGTGCGTCCAATTAGCTGTGAAATGTGTCATCAGCAATTCGTTACTAATAATACAGTACCGAATGGGATGACTTCTTTAAAAATAAATGTGTGGGAATTCAGAGTTATTTTTATAATGACCCTTCATCACTCACGTAGCATTGCTTATGAGTGTGACACTTGGTTGCTTCCACCCTTTTCGCCTTCTGATGCCCATCGCCCCCCTCCCCCCCCCTCCCTGCATGGCCGAGTATACGGGAGGGAGGCGCGGTTGCTTCCTTTCAGCTGGCTGCCTGCCTTTGCACTTGAATGCAACTCTTTCCTGAGTCTCCAGCGTGCCCTCCTCCCCCATCCGATTTTGCAGTTGTCAAGCGTCCCCAGTGCACGAGCCAGTTCCTTCAAATCAGAGTCTCTCTCTCTCTCTCTCTCTCTATCTCTCTCTCTCTCTCTCTGTGTGTGTGTGTGTGTGCGCGCGCGCGCGCGCGCGTGCATCCTTTTGGTTCCGTTTCTCTGCAGAACCCTGTCTAATATCTCACTGCAGTCTTTTTTGTTGTTGTTAATCCTCACCCAAGGAGATATTTTTTCCCATTGATTTTTAGAGAGAGTGGAACAAGGGGGGGGAGAGCGAGGGAGGAAGAGAGAGAGAGAGAGAGAGAGAGAGAGAGGAACATCGATGTGAGAGAGACACATTGATTGGTAGCCTCCCACACACTCTGACAGGGGCCGGGGATCAAGGGTCAAACCTGCAACCCTTCAGTGCTCAGACCGACACCCTAACCACCGAGCACACCCAGGGCTCCCTTCATTCTTAAGAGCACTAGTCAAGGCCGAGACAGCTCTTTAATCCAAGTCTGCCTGACTTCAAACCCCATATTCTGCTCAAAACCACACATCGTGGGGCTCCGGGGAGGGCTTTTGAAAAAACTGAAACTGGAATCACGGACTTCCTGTTGGTGTGAAGATTCTAATGGAACCTAATAGGGGAGAGTCAAGTCACTGGGCTCCCTGCCTCACCACCCAGCCGGCCTGTGGCCTGCGAGGCAGAGAAAACACAGCCTCGGGCTCCGGCCAGTTCAGGTTGGCTGGAAACAGCGTGACCTGGTCCTTCGGAGCCGTTCCGTCTCCGTGGGAGGAGAGATGATGTTTCTTTCCACCCCAGGTGCCTGGATGCTCAGCTGGGGAGTCCATTATCCCAGCCACAGCCGTCCAAAGAGATGCTCTGCTTTTCCATTCCTCCTCAGTCTTTCCTGGCAGCAGCTTCCCCTGCACGCCCGCCCCTGGCCCCTGTCCATCTCAATGTGGGACTCAGAAAGCAGGGGGACTCAGAAAGCAGGAGGGAGGAAGTGAATTCGGGGTCCATGAAATAGAAGACAAGGACGGATGACACAGCTCTCCCTGTTAACCGTCCCCATTTAGGATCAAGAAGCAGGAGGCGTCAGAGAAGGAAGTAATCTCCTGACGACTCCTTTCTGCCTGCTGGCGGCCTGCGTTGAAGGGCTGCAGGAGCAGAGCAGGTGTTTCCAGGGGCCTGGGCTGAAGAGGTGCCTCCAAGTCACAGGCTGGGGCTCTCATTTCCACGAGGGCCAGCTGCTGAACAGCCGCCACTGAGGAATGTGGGGTGCCAGCTGGCGGATGGGAAGCATCCAAACCCTCCCCCCTGAACTAACTGGCTCTGCGCTCTTTTAGACACATTGAGGGAGGGGGAGAGTAAGGAAAGAATCATTGTTTTTAATGGTTTCAGTTCAAAGGAATCTATGATGTAACTATAAATAAATGAGAATGATCTTTTAAAGATTCAGAATACCAAACGTTACGTATATGTGGGAACGAGTACTGAGCATATTAACTCAGCCAGTGGGGTCATCTTGACCACACACCTATTTTAAATCTCTGCTGTGTCTCTTCCATAGCCGGTTCCTTGTCTTCAGAAGCCACGTGTAAAAGCCCAGACATTCATCACAGAGAAAGCAAATGAAGATTCATCATATCTAGCATGTCAATGACTGTAAGTGGGCTAGATGTCCTAATTTTAAAAATAATTACCAAGGAGGAGGAATCCAAGATGGTGGCGTAGGTAAACACCTAAACTGCTGCCTCGCACAACAATTTCAAAACTGCAACTAAAAGACAAAACGTCTATCACCCAGAACCACGGGAAAGCTGGCTGAGTGGAAGTTCTACAACTAGAAGGAAAGAGAAAAGAGCATTGAGACATGCACAAGCGCTGAAAAGCTGAGGTACGGAGGCGCGGGATCTGGGCTGGTGGCAGGCGTTGCTTTTTTCAACCCAAAGGGGAGACAAGCCCCCGATTACTCTGAAATACAGTTTCTGGGGAGACGCGGGGAACCCAAACTCCTACGGGGAGAAGCTGGATTGTCTGCCACCGGGTCGGAAAGTGAGGGGGGCCTGCTTGCAGAGCTGCGCGCAAGAATAATTGTTTACTGCACTGGGGAACGGGATGCAGTTGGAGACACAGAGCCGGCTAACTAGCAGCCATTGCTGTTTGCCATGCCCTAGCCTAGTGACGCCCTGAGATCCCACCCCACACAACCTACAAACCCACCCAAGCTCCAAGCAGCAGTTTTAGCATAAGAAAGGCCTGCCCTATCGCAGCTTAACCTAGCAAACTTGCAGCCCAGGTCAGACAGCTCCAAAACCTCCAAACCCCAAGCAAAGAGGAGAAAACTGTAGCTCTCGCTGTCGCTCTTGCTGGGTGGCCTCAGACAGTGGCTGACCTGCAACCCATTGGAGATCCAGAAGCCAGTATACCTAATGGTCAGTGTGAGAAACCAGATTTCAACTCCTCACATCCATAAGTGACACATTCAAGAGGCAGACTCAGTGAGCACCAAAGCCCCACTGAAACAAGTCCTGCACCATAAGCGTGTCTCCAGCACAGCAGTTTTTCCATTATAGACACAGCGAGTGCTCACAGCTAATTGGCCTGGAGGTCAATTCCTCCCAGCGTACCAACAGCAATTAAGGCTTAACTACACCAAGACTTTGCACTCAGCCCACAAAGGGGTGTACCAAGAGCGTCCACATCAGGTGATTGGGGAGGCTGAGCTACTGCCCCCTATAGGTCACCTACCACACAAAGCCACTCCATCAACACAGGGAAGCAGCCAAAATGCGGAGACAAAGAAACATGTCACGAATGAAAGAAACGGAGGAAAGCAAACTACTGGACGACATAGAGTTCAGAACCACATTTATAAGGTTACTCAAGAATCTTCTAAAAACTGCTGAGAAACTTGATGACACTTCTGAGGAGCTTAGGGAGACCTTCAAGGACCTTAATGAGAATGCCAAAAAAAATGGAAAAGGACCAGTCAGAAATGAAGCATACACTGTCTAAAATAAAGAATATACAGAAACTCAACTGTAGATCAACGTACCCCAAGAATCAAACCGAAGATCTGAAATATGTGGAAACAAAAAACATCCAACCAGAAAAACAAAAAGAAAAAAGAATCCAAAAATATGAAGATAGTGTAAGGAGCCTCTGGGACAGCTTCAGGTGAACCAACATCCGAATTTTTGGGGTGCCAGAAGAAGGGAGAGAGCATAATATTGAAAACCTATTAGAAGAAATAATGACAGAAAACTTTCCCTAACTGGTGAAAGAAATAGACTTACAGGTTCAGGAAGTGCACAGAACCGCATACAAGATGAATCCAAAGAGGACCACACCAAGACACATCATAATTAAAATGCCAAGGGCAAAAGACAAAGAGAGAATATTAAAAGCAGCAAGAGAAAAACAGTTAATTACCTACAAGGGAGTACCCATACGACTGTCAGCTGATTTCTCAACAGAAACTATGCAGGCCAGAAGGGAGTGGCAAGAAATATTCAAAGTGATGAACAGCAAGAACCTACAACCAAGATTACTCTACCCAGCAAAGCTATCATTCAGAGTTGAAGGTCAGATAAAGAGCTTCACAGACAAGAAAAAGCTAAAGGAGTTCATCACCACCAAACCAGGATTACACGAAATGCTGAAGGGTATCCTTTAAGAAGAGGAAGAAGAAGAAAAAGGTAAAGATAAAAATTATGAACAACAAAATGACATCAAATACATACCTACCAACAAGTGAATCTAAAAATCAAGTGAATGAAAAATCTGAAGAACAGAATGGACTGGTGAATATAATAGAATCAGGGACATAGAAAGGGAGTGGACTGACGATTCTCAGGGTAAGCAGGTGTGAGGGGTGCGGGAAGAGATTGGACAAAAATCTTACTCCTATGGATGAAGACAGTGGCGGGGGTAAGGGCATGGGGTGGGGTGGGGAATCAGGTGGAGGGGAGCTATAGGGGGAAAACAAAAAGAGGAACACCTGTAATCTGAACAATAAAGATTTATTTAAAAAAATAAAAAATAATAATTACCAAGCGAAAGCCCAGTGATACACTGAGTCTAGAGACATAGTTAAAACAAAGTGACTAGCCTTGACCAGTGTGGTTCAGTGGGTTGGAGCATCGTCCCACACACCACAAGGCTACAGGTTCCATTCCCGGTCAGGGAACATGCCGAGGCCGTGGTTTCAATCGCCAGTTGGGGCCTGTATGTTGGAGCACGTAGGGGAGGCAGCTGATCAATGTGTCTCTGACACCTCTCTCTCCCTCTCTCTCTCTCAACATATCCTCAGGTGAGGATTAAAAAAAAGAAGAAGAAATAGCCCAGCTGGTGTGGCTCAGTGGTTGCACATCAACCTACAAACCAGGGGATCACGGTCGGATTCCTGTCAGGGCACATGCCCAGGTTGTGGGCTTGATTCCCAGTGTGGGGCATGCAGGAGGCAGCCTATCAATGATTCTCTCTCACCATTGATGTTTCTATCTCTCTCTCCCTCTCCCTTCCTCTCTGAAATCAATAAAAATATATTTAAAACAATAAAACTCTGTTCTTATAAGGCACTACAATTAAAAAAAAAAAAAGAAAGAAATACAACAGTAACTTGTGGCGGTTGAACATAGGGAATGGGCAAATGTAATGAAAAGGAAGCACGACCCCTCATCTTCGTGTCAAAGTTAAAGCCAAGGCCAAGAGCATCAAATGAAACAATTGCCCAGAGAACCACATGTAAGGGCTAACAAATATGTCCCATCGTCCTTGGGGCCTGGAAGATCATTTTTCTTTTTGTTTTCATTTTTTCATCCAGTACTTTACTTTAATGGGGGGGGGGGGAAGAATTTATTGTAAGTCTTAAAAATCAGGTGGTTTCGCCCTAACCGGTTTGGCTCAGTGGACAGAGCGTCGGCCTGCGGACTGAAAGGTCCCAGGTTCGATTCTGGTCAAGGGTATGTGCCTTGGTTGTGGGCACATCCCCAGTGGGGGATGTGCAGGAGGCAGCTGATCGATGTTTCTCTCTCATCGATGTTTCTGGCTCTCTATCCCTCTCCCTTCCACTTTGTGAAAAATCAATAAAATATATTTAAATAAATTTAAAAAAAATAAAAATCAGGTGGTTTCAAATTTTAAAAACTCCCTATTTCCAGGTTCTCTTGTAAAATCGGAAAAGGGCCTGAAGTTTTCTGTAGTATCACTCATCTAAGCAGGTCCCGTTGGCCAAATCCAGCCCTTCCCCCGGAGGAATCCACACCCACAGAATCTATGCCAAGACACAGAACAATCACACCCCAGGAATGTAAAGACAAAGGGGAAATCTAGAAATCGGGAAGAAAGATGCGACACCGTCACTGTAATTTCCCTCTGGAGGCCACCGAGGCCAAAGGAAAAGGCGTGATCGTTTTCACGAGCAAAAGAAACCCACGCACCATTCTACATCCAGGGGAAACGCCATTCGGGAATGAAAGGACAAGCACTCCAAAGGAAGGAGCCGTGAGAGAACTCGTCACCAGCCCACCTCCCCTAACGAGACTGATTTTTAAAAATCCAACAATAGGTAAAAATAAACAACAACCGGGTTCTTTGGAAAGATTGAGAAAATGGACACATCCTATCAAGACTTACTGAGGGGGGTGGGAAAGAGTGACTTAAATTTAAACTACCAATTAGCAATACCAGAAATTAAACAGGGGGTATCACTGCGGGTGGCAGACATCAAAAGGATGCTAAGAGAAGATCACAAACAACTTTACACGTATAAACTGGACAACTTACGTGAAATGGACCAATTCCTCAAGAGGCTCAAGCTACCACGAAATCTAAAATAGATCGTTTGAATAGCCCTGTGACTATTAAGAAAATTTAATTTGTACTTTCAAAACTCTGTAGAGAGAAATCCTTAATTTTAGATGATTTTGCTGGCGATGAGTACCAACTGTCTAAAGAAGAATGAAAACCAATTCTATGCAGCCTCTTCCTGGGAAAATATAAGAGGAAACACTTTCAGATGAAAAAAAAAAAAAAAAGGCTGAGGTGATTCATCAGCTTTCATTTTATGAAGCCACGATACTAAAACTTGATGAAGACATCACAAGAGAGGAAAATTCTAGGCCCATCTAGCTTGCAAACAGATGTAAAAAGTTTAAAGAACATATTAGCAGATCCAGGTCAGTGATGCAGAAGACTAACACCTCTTGTACATTTGCATCCAGGGCTGCAGCTCTGTGGTCACATTTGGTCATCGCAGCGCAGAATTCACCATGGTAACAGAATCAAGAGTAAAACCATATGGTCCTCTGAACTGGCGCAGAGTGAATTTGATAAAATTCAATGCCTCATTTATGAGAGCCCCTTACAAACTGGGAAACTAATCTGACACAGGTTATTCAGCCACTTAATGGTGAATGACTGAAAGTCCCTTCCCCCCCGCCCCCCCGCCCCGCCCCAGATCAGGAATGAGACAAGTCTCCTTACAATTACCACTTCTACCCAATACTCTATTCAAGGTCAGTGCAATAAAGCACTTAAAAAACACATAAAGAGGTCATAGCCAGTTTGGCTCAGTGGATTGAGCATCTGATTGAAAGGTCCAGGGTTCAATTGCAGTCAAGGGCATGTACCTGGGTTGCAGGCTCAATCCCCAGTAAAGGGAGTACAGGAGACAGCTGATCAATGATTCTCTCTCATCATTGATGTTTCTCTCTCTCTCTCTCTCTCTCTCTCTCTCTCTCTCTCTCTCTCTCTCTCTCTCTCTCCCCCTCTCCCTTCCTCTCTGAAAGCAATAAAAAAAGATTTAGAGGCCCAGCTACAAGTGTGCTAAGAGGTGGAGAGGGGGGAAGTTGAGGATGGATAGCCTACCCAGTCCCAAGGCTGCCCTTTGCCCCTTTCAGCATAAAAGTAATTCATGTCCAGAGACTAAATGGGAGTTTTCAACACTTCAGAAGCAATTGCATCAGAAGACATAATTGTGTGCCTAAGAGCTTCTTTTTTCCTTCATTTCTGGAATAGACTCTGGGAGACATTGGTTGCACCTGGATTTCTTCTCCTCCATTCCTATCGCACACACTCCTGCCCTGGATAATGCTTTCTACTTGGGAATCACAATGGAAGAACGGGCCCCTGGGGCTTCCAGGATCTGTGGGTGAGGTCTCAGAAGATAAAGCACCTTACGTGTTTTGCAGAACAGGTAAGTCTACTGCACATGACCTGCATCTGGGCATTTCTGGACCCATCGAGGGCTGTATTTCCTTCTCCTTCACCTCACGCTTCCTTAGTTCACTGCTGAGGCCAGGACTGGCCACTGTAACAGCAGAGCAGGCTAGAGACCAAACCCACCCCTCGCCACATCGTCTGCCTGTCACATCAGCGTGGCCCTAAGACCCTAGGACGGAGCAGTCCCAGTGTCTAACCTGGTCGGAACTGTGACTGTCCAAGACTCACACAGTGGGGTCTTGGTGTAGGGTGGCTCTTTGAGGAGCCTGAGCAGACCAACACAGTTCAGGGGACCAGAGGAGGAGGACAGACTGCCAGACACGTGGAAGTGGGGGGTTCCCCTTCTCCGGAGGGAGACCCAGGGAGGTATGACTCCTTCCCCATCATGGTCTCCAGGCATGTGTGGGAGGGAATGTCCTAACCTTCATCACCTAAGAAAGGAGAAAAGCCGTCATTTCCACGGGGTTCTGGACTGTGATCGTGTTGAAGCATCCCACACGTGTGTTATTATGCAGGTCACCACGCTCATCTACGACCCTGTGCTAATGGCTCCCGCACTCAAGCTCCTTTTGCTGAAGATCCTAACTCACTTCTACGAGGCTACGGAACCACAACACCCTGAACATTAAATATACAGCAGTGGGTGGACTGTGAGTCATTGCAATGACAAGCCTTTTAATTTGACGGCCAAGATGTGGGGGTGGAATGGGGATAATGGTTTCGGAAACAGCCAGATGCTGATGTTATCTATGCAGGAAGGAAGACGGTGGCCCGTCTCCAGCAGTGGTAGGAGGCAGGAATCAAGAATGGGTTTTAAATTTCTTATCTTTGTCCATATCACTTAATGAATATTTATCGAGTACTAGGTAGGTTATGACTAGGTTCGGGGGAATATTAACATAAACAAAACAAGAGCCCTCCCCTCGAAAAACACTGAGTGTAGCCAGGAAGACAGACATGTAAACAAATAGCTAAAATGTCCTGTGAGAGGGTGTAGGAGAGAAATGCAGGCGGGAACTGTGAATTCTGCTTGAGATCAGGGGAGTCTTCATTGTTTCTCTGAACGTGGAGATGTTTGAACTGAGCCTTGTTAAGATGCGTGGAGGGAAGAGGATGTGCAGAGGAATGATTAGAAAGACCAAGATGTGTCACCCAGGCCAGGTGGCTTAGTTGGCTGAAGCACTGTCCTGTACACCAAAAGGTTGTGGGTTCGATCCCTGGTTGGAGTGTGTATGGGAGGCAAATGATCAATGTTTCTCTCTCTCTCTCTCTCTCTCTCTCTCTCTCTCTCTCTCTCTCTCTCTCTCTCTCAAAATCAATAAAAACATAACCTCAGGTAAGGATTAAAACACAAAGAAAGACCAACATTTGTTTAGGGAACTCCAGTAATTAGCTAAGGCCAGGCAAGAAGAATGCTTGAGAGAGTGAGAAAGAGGAGCGATGTCCTGTGTGGTTCAGGGTGGCAGGAGTGAGACAGGGGACAGATAGAGGAGCTGGAAGGATATGCATGGGTGAGTGGAATATGAGGAGAATATTAATGAAGCTGGGAAATTCAAAAGGAGAAGCAGGACTAGTGTGGGCCGAGGTGCAAGATAGGGAATTCATAGGTTGGACCTGGTGGAAGATGAAATCCCTGCTCTGTAGAGACTGTGGCCTTCTGATCTAGGCTGAGGGCTGCTTCTCGGACTCCTCTGTCCCCCCTGCATTAGTTCTAGTCTGTTCCATTCAGAGAGGACATCTTTCTATGTCTGGCTTTATTGCCTCTATGACAGATACTCCCTGAGTTCTGATTGTTTCTGATACTTAGCTCTGCAAGGGAAGAAACACTTCTCTCAGCAGATGGGCAGTCAATAGACCCTGTTAGAAGTCCCTGTGCTGAGAAACTCATGTCCTCACTGCTCCATTCACCACCACCTAATGTTGTAGATCAAAAGTGTCACTCTTCCAGAATAGTAAAATATGAAAACACACACACAACGAGGCTTTAGAATCATCCACCTATCCATCCATTTGAACAAATAGTTACTGAGGACCTACAAGAACTCTTTCTGTAGGGATTAAGAAGTACAGATTGGCAGTTACAGAATAGTCATGGGGATGTGAAGTACGGCACGGGGATATAGTCAATAACACTGTCATAACTATGTCTGGTGCCAGGTGGATACTAGACTTATCAGGTGGATCGCTTCATACGTTCTATAAATGTCTAATCATGATGCTATACACCAGAAACTAATGTAATATCGAATGCCAACTGTAACTGAAATTTTTTAATTAAAAAATATGTAAATTAAAAACACACAAAACAAAGTGAGGCTGTCAACAAGGAGAGAGCTATGAGTACACCTGGCAGCAAGACTTTCATGACTATAATTAATAATTGCAGGATATAATAACTGCAATAATGAAAGTGAAATATGACCATCATCAAACCTTCTCCGTGTACATTAATTCTTCTCTACAACCCGGGGAGGTGAAGGTTAGGGCTGTTGAGTAACTTCTCCGTGTTACCCTCCCCATGGGTGGCCCGTCCAGACCTGGAGACCAGGCCAGTGAGTTTAAATGCCGCATTTGTAAATGTGTTTACAAATGACCAAGTTTGTTAACTGAGGAATCTCTTTCAACCGTGCATTTCTGTTTTCTGAGAGAAGGCAGATGCCTTTCTGGGACTCTTGCTTGTCTTCCATCCTCAACTTGATTCCCCATGCAATAATACACTCAAGGATACTTAACTCTGAACCTAGTGAGCGGTGGTCAGCAGATGAATGTGAGTGGACAGTGCTTGGCACGAGTTGGGGGGCGTATGGGAACGTAACATGATGAGCTGACTCTGTTTTGTGGAATCAGCAGGACCCTGAGGGTTTTGACTGCCAGGAGGTAACTGTGTCTATACCTCGAATAAGAAAACCAGGCCACACCATGAGGGTGGCCTAAGTCAACTGAGGAGGAATAGAAGGTTATGAGCTTTTCTTTTTCTTAAAATCAGCATAATTCTTCACTAACAGTTTTATTTTTAAATACAGTTGACACTCGAGATTATTTTGTATGAATTTGGGGTGTACAGTACAGTGGTTAGATGCTCAGACACTTCACGATGGTCCCCTGCAGCTTTGAGCTTTTCGAGTCTGCTTCTGTTTAGCCCTCCTCTCCCTCCTCCGTTCCCGCAGAGATGGCCCAGCCTGAGAGGTGAGACCAGGGCCCACTGTGAAGCCACTCAGACCACATGTTTACTTTCAGAGTCGGTTGATGACGTCGGCCCAGGCTTCGGGTACAGTTGGTTGCGAAAGAAGAAGGCTCACCAAGCCAACACCTGAAGGCATGAGATCCCACTCATCCAGCCAGCCTCCGACGCCTTCTATTATAAATGCAATCTAAGACATGTTGAAATTATGTTTTCTTTTTTCCTCTTCAGGGTTTCTAAAACGCGACTTTACCCAGATACAGATTTTAAAGAAATGAAGATAAGCCCCAAATTTACCATGTTGCTTAACCCCACCAAAGCTTCTGTGTTTTCCTCGGTTTCAGTTGGGGATAATAACTGCGCCCTTAAAAAGTTTTTGAGAGGATCTGATGAGAAGATCTACATCAGGCACTTAGGACAGGGCCTAGAACACAGCAAAACCTTGATCAGTGATGAACTATTATGGAGGTCTCTTTTTAAAAATCTTCATCAGTTAGTTGTGATTCTTTGACCTGTATCCTTCACCCTCTTTAAAACATCCTATTGGCTTGATTTCATTTTCAGACCTTTTTCTCTCTCTTTAAGGGCATTTGAGTGTAAAACATGGTTAGAAACAACTAGGATTTCTTCTGTACAGGTGCCATGTTCTAATAGACCAGTGGTAGGCAAACTGCGGCTCTGTTGACTAATGAGTTTGCCGACCACTGACCTAGACTCTCGATTCCAATAATTACAGGCTGTTGTTGTTCCTTGTGATTAAGCCCCTATCCCAGTGGTCGGAACACTCATTAGTCAACAGAGCGGCAAACTCGTGAGCCGCAGTTTGCCGACCACTGTAGACTGACCAAGCTGCCCTGGTGCCGTGAGGGTGAGTCAGGATGGCGAGCAACGAGCCTGGGAGTCTTGGCATGAGGTCTGTCCCCAGGTGACCGAACCTGTGATCCTCCCAGTGCGTCTAAGGCACCACACCCTACAGGAGGGAGGCACGGTGTTTTCTCTGCTAAGGAAGAGCAGCCCGAAGAAAACACCCTACTCTGTCTCCCTGTGGGAAGAGCACCAGGCAAGCTCCACGGATAGCAAGGGCCAACAAAAGCAAAGCCCATGTGCTGCATCCTTGGAGATCACTGGAGAACCTGCCCTGGAGCTTCATGGATGGCAGGCGAGCCCACGAATGTCTGGGCAAGGTCCTTGGAGAATGGCTGCTGGGAGATCCATGACGTGGGGACTCCACCGCTTCCCAGGGAAGCCCAGGGATTTGCAATAGTCGAAGCATGTGAGCCCTGGGAGAGCAGATAACAATAACACAGGGCCGTGTGGGTGAACACCACGGGCTAGAAGGAACTTTAAAGGAATTTCAGGTAGATCTCAAACTCCTCCTTTTATCACTCCTTTGGGAGTTTTTCTCTTTTAGCCAAGTTTTCCAACGTCTGTGATCCCTGCGAGTGTTTGAAGGCTGGTGGAGAATGGAATGATCTGGTTCTCCGACATGTGCTGGATTGGGAAAGGGCTCCACGTAGAGACTGGAGATGTAGAGAGATAGTTCGGAACGTGGCGGGGATGGGGAAGAAGAAGGTGAATAGCAAATGCTACTTTTTATTGAGAGCTTACTATCTGTTAGGTGGTGCACCACGTGCTTTGAATGCAGGATCTCATTTAATCCTCACGACTAGTTAGAGACAGGCGCTATGATTGTTTGTTTTGTGGACATGGAAACCAAAACTTGAAGAGGTGACATCACTTGCTCATGGGCACACAGCTAGTTCACAGAACTGAGTCTTCAACACGACCCTCTGATGCTGGAGGCTGTACTCTGAACCACTAGGCTAAAAAAGTTGTGACTTATAACGTGACTCAGAAAAATACTGGAGCAAGCTCATTTCTTCAAGAGCAGCACCTACATCTTTGATGAATGTCCTTGACTCTGCCTCATCTTCTGTTAGGAAAGGGTTCGCATCTCATTGAATTTAGTGCCCCTGCACCTGAGAATTGGTCCAGCTGATATCCAATCAATGTTTGTCAGGTGACCTGACTGATGAGTTGTGTGTGACAGATTCTTCTACAAGAGCCACAAAGTGAAGACAAGTCTTATTGATGGTCCCAAAGCTCATGAAGAAGCCAGAGAGAGGCCTAGCCAGTTTGGTTCAGAAGATACAGCATCAGACCTCGGACTGAAGAGTCCCAGGTCCAATTCCGGTCAAGGGCATGTACCTTGGTTGCAAGCTCGATCCCTGGCCCGGGTCTAGGTGTGTGCAGAGAGTCGGGGGGAGCAACCAGTCAATGTGTCTCTCTCACATCGATGTTTCTCTCTCTCTGTCTCTCCCCCTCCTTTCCACTCTCTCTAAAATATTCAATGGAAAAATGTCCTCGGATGAGGATTAGCAAAAAAAGAAGAAGCCTAGAGAATCACCCAACATGGCACCATCACCACTGCCCAGCAATTTTATTCCTTACTAGAGGCCCAGATTTGTGCACTGGTGGGGTCCCTCGGCCTGGCCTGTGGGGATCAGACCGAAACCAGCTCTCCGACATCCCCTGAGGGGTCCTGGATTGCGAGAGGGCGGTTCTCGGGTGACGCACCCCAGAATTGGGCTCCCTCCTCTCTGGTTCTGGGTACGTCACCCGAGAACCGCAGCTGCCAAGTCACCGCAGCTCAGCAGCTACCAAGTCACCGCAGCTCGGCAGCTCCTGTGTTGAGCGTCTGCCCCCTGGTGGTCAGTGCATATCATAGCTACCGGTCAAACAGTCGGCCGGTCGGCCAGTGGCTTAGGCTTTTATATATATAGATAAGTCATTATGTTTTTCTGAGATGGACTCAGGGAACTTCTACAGAGTTTTAAATCTAACACATGCAGTAACATTCAACCACTTATTGCCATCACATAGGGTCATTGCTACAAGGTCACTGGCCCCCAAAAGACTTCAAACTAAGAATGTGCCTCTTCCTAATTCCTATGATTATAAAACACTACCAGGGGTGGTATAGAAACTTCAGCTCTGGTGCAAAGCTGTCCACTCTTTGAGGCCAATGAAAGGATTGAAGGAGTATTCCTGGGAGAGAGAGAGGGATTTTTTCATTATCCACAAAGAATTACTGCCTCCAGGTTATAGCTTTGGTTTAGGGAGGGATGAAGAACTGAGCAGTTTTTAGGAATATCCCAGTCATCAAGTTGCCTTTCAGTTTGTCTTTCAAGGGACTGAAGGTCACTTCCCAGAGACTGGGAATGGGAGGTTCCCCTGATGCCAGAGATGGAACAGCTGGAGGGGTCCCAGGGTGGCCCTGGATGGAGACGCCTGTGTGCTTTGGAAGGGATGGGACGGGCCCACCAGAGGTAGGCGAGGGCATTATTTACTCTGTTCTCTGTGCCATCATCTCAGGCTTGGGAAACTGCCATGAGACTTGGCATTCGTCAACCATTAGAATGCCCTGGAGACCACAAAAAACCAACAAACTCTAACACTAACTCTGTAAACTCCCAAACGGCTCAGCACAGCAGGAGCCGGGGGTCACTGCCTACACACCCAACCCTACGCCACGGAGAGATGAGAATTGTATTCAGCACTGCCAAATGGTATTCCGGGAATATTGTTCCAGAGACATTCATGGGTACCCCCTCTTGGAAAAGGTCGTGTATATTCAAGTAAGTTTGGAAAACATGAGGTTTGTTTTCTACAGGATTCCTCAGGGCTTCTCATCTGCTATCCCAAATTGTGTATCTCCCAGAAGAAGACTGTGTGCATATTTTAAAAGTCAGATTCTAGCCTGGCTGGCGTGGCTTAATGGTTGAGTGTCGACCTATGAACCAGGAGGTCACGGTTCGATTCCTGGTCAGGGCACATGCCTGGGTTGCAGGCTTGATCCCCAGTGGGGGTTGTGCAGGAGGCAGCCAATCAAATAATTCTCTCTCATTGATGTTTCTCTCCCTCTCCCCCCCCCCGAATTCAATAAAAATATATATATTTTTAAAAGTCAGGTTCTAATGTAAACAGTAGGTGATGCTTCCACTTACTTCTGGGTTGGACCAGGAGCACATCAGTGACACATTGCTTAAAACTGAAGAAACACAGACATGGGTTTGTGTACGTGTGCGAATGCGCATCCTTTAGGAAAGAGCCAAATAAATGCCTTATGTGCCAGGAAAGGATGAGCAATGGTGGGGGCGGCGGGCTGGGGAGGGAGAGCCTTGTGGCAGAGAATTAGGAAAGTCAGCACCCCGATGGCAGGTCTAGGCCCATGGTTCTGATTCTGAATCCCTGGGTGACCTTCCCAGGGTCACTCCACAAAGCTGGTTCTGTTTCCCATATCCAACGTAGAAATTTAAAAAGTAAAGGCATCTCAAATTTTCTTACAAAATATTACAAGGCTTCAACAAGCCCATGCCGCCAAATGTTTTGAGCTTGTGGTCAAGGACACAGCCTAATGACCGGGTAGGGTCTTGACCACCAGCAGGATTAACGGAGGGGTTTGCCCAGCAGGCACAGAGTCTGTCCAGGCCAGCACTGTGGGTAGCTGACATCCTGGGGTCAGGGTGAGTCATGCCCTGTGGGCATAAACACCCAGGCATGCTGTGTCCTTGGGCCATAGTGGCTCACATCCCGGGAGACTTGAAAAGAAAGAAAACCTAGAACAATGAGCAGGTGACCTCTTTTCTGTTGCAGACAGAAAACGACAAATTGGCCAGTCAACCTTCAACCACAATGCTATCCTCCTTTTCTATTAACCCCTGGGTGTCCTATTCATGGGGGGAGAGGGGGATGAGATTGCCCAAGGAGCTATTTGGCTCAGATCATGCTAATGCCTATCAAAGAGACGGGACTTCCAAGAAAGGACACATGAAAAAAGGGATTTTTGTGGTGGTAAGCTTGTGAACATTGGACATGTAGGCAGCATCCTTTGTCCAAATGTTATGCTTCCCCTTTGGCATTGCTGAGTCATTGGGTTGTCTTGAAATCTGAGTTTAAAAGCCTGTGAGGTGAGGCCTGCAGCAAGGAAGCCTCTTTTGAGTAGTGCCAGGGCGCCACCTGGAGTTCTGTGTGAGTACTGCAGCCCGCGCTTGGCTGATTCACAGTTCTGAGGTGGTGTGAACGTAGCTGGTTCCCTTTTGCAACAACAAACCCTCGCAGCCAGCCCAGCATTTGCTGTGGCAGCCCAGCAAATCACAAAAACAGGTATTTCAGTAGTTCCTACGGTAGAGTATCAGTTAGGGTTCTCCAGAGAAACGGAACCAACGGTGTATATAGGCACACCACCATTAAGAGATTTATTTTAAGGCATTGCCTCATGTGGTTGTGGGGTCTGACAAGTTCAGAATCTACAGGCTGCACCTTCTGGCAGAAGTTGATGTTACCATCTTGAGGCCAAATTTCTCCATCTCCAGGAAACCTCAGCGTTTGTTCAGAAGGCCTTGAACTGACTGGATGAGGCACACCATCCAATCACCTGATTGTGCCCCCGTCAAATTCCTATGTTGAAGTCCAAACCCCCTACATCACAGCGTTGACTGTATTTGGAGCTAAGACCTTTAAAAAGGTAAGTTAAAATGAGGTCAGCAACTGGTGTCCTTATAAAAATAGGGTCACATGGAGAGAGCAGACCACGTGAAGGGACCTGCAGGTCAAGGAAACAGGCCTCAGGATAAACTCAGTCCATCCGTACCTTGATCTCGGGTTTCTAGCCTCCAGAATTGTGAGCAAATAAATTTTTGTGAAGCTGTTACAGGATTCCAGGGCAGGAGGAAGAGGGAAGCTGAGGCAGGAAAGTTAAAACAAGGCCCAACAGTGTGGGCATTTTGCAGCCAGCTTGTAACTAGCAGGCCATTGTCTTCCCTAGCCAAGGACACAGAGCAAATGGCTAAAAACCTCCCTAAGGAGAGATTGCAGAAATGGAGGGGGAAGGAGGAAAGGGGAAAAAGGGCAGTTTTACTCCCTAAGCAGAGAAGCCAGCAGTCTCAAGGCTTGGCAAGCTCAAGTTGCAGGTGCTTCTCCTGAATTCAGGGAAGGCCACAACCAAGTAAAAAGGGACCTTGAGAATGAATCTCCACCAAAGTATTCAGCAGAGGAAATGTGAGACCTATAGGCAGGAGCGTGCATAACGCCTAAGGCCGCCACCCACCCTGCTCTTCAGATTAGCTGAGAGTTGACCGTGCTTCATAAGCCAGATGTGTAGGTTTGCTTGCTTTGCTTTTTCCATAAAGGGGCATGCTTTCATTGCTTTAATAAACTGGCTTTTCACAACGCAGTCAAGGTCTCTCGTATAAATTCATTCCTATGAGAAGACAAGGATTGAGGATGGGAACAGCCCTCTCCCACTGACTGGGGGGGAGGGGAGGGCTATGGGGGAACACCTCTCTGATGTTGGCGAGCAGTGCCTATAACAGCCTCCCAGCCAGTGGCACTTTGCTATGGCAGCCCAGCAACCCCATAAACCAGGGTGTTTCAGTATGTCCTCCACCTTAACTTCCACGTGTGTAGAACTGTTGTATAGTTGATGAGAATTTCAATCATGTGAGATTTAAAATTCTCTTAGGTTTCCATGAGGATGCCATTTAATGTCACTTAATAGGTTTGAGTTCGGATGTGTAGCAGACAAAGGCCCGTTCTCATGCAAGCCGCGGCCTTCCGGCTTTTTGCACTCCCAGGAGTCACAAATATATTTAAGTTATTATATTAGCCCACACACACCCCCACACCCTGATGTAATGGAAATGAACGTTTCCTGAAGCAATGCTTTCTCGTGCTCAGGGCTGTCCCGGGCGGCCATGGGAAAGTGTGTGTTTCTGGTTACCATGCCTGTGATGTGAGCGGACCCACCGTGGAAACAGTACTTGGTTCAGGGCTGTATGGCTCCTGGGGCTTCCCTCTTGTGTCCGTTACTAAGACACAACGTCCGTCTGAGACCGTTCGGGTGGCTGTAACAGAATCCCACCGGTGGGCGGCTTATGAACGACGGGAATGTATTTCGCACAGTGCTAGAGGCTGGGAAAGCCAAGGCTCAGGCATCAGCATCGGGTGAGGGCCCTCCTCCAAGTTCGTAGATGGTCCTCTTCGCCAGGCACTTCTTCTCGTGACTCCTCTTCTCCTCTTCTGGAGAGGGATGGAGGAGATCCTTAGCAAGAGGCCTATTGTCCTGGGGGAGGTTGTCCCTGCCGGGAAGGCTCATCAATGGTCATCTTGCTGTGTGTCCTCACAGAGCAGAAGGGGTGAGGGGGCTCCCTGGGATCCCTCTCCCAAGGGCACGGATCCCGTTCATGAGGGCTCCACCTTTATCACCTAAGCACCCCTGGAAGACCCGCCTACCAATACCAACATGTCAGGCATTAGGATTTAACGAATGAATGGGGACAGGGGGGGTCACAAACATTCAATCTATAGCAAGTACAGAATAAACCATCTGACATTAATAAAATAGAATGGATAGATATGATGAATGTCATCATTAATATTTACTTGAGCCCGAGCTGGTTTGGCTCAATGGATAGAGCATCGGTCTGCGGACTGAAGGGTCCCGGGTTCGATTCCAGCCAAGGGCACGTGCCTGAGTTGCGGGCTCGATCCCCCAGTGGGGGGCATGCAGGAGGCAGCCGGTTGATGATTCTCTCTCATCATTGATGTTTCTATCTCTCTCCCTCTCTCCCTTCCTCTCTGAAATCAATAAAATATATTTTTTTAAATAATAAAATATATATATATATTTACTTGAAATGTTTTAAAGAAAGAAGAAAACTTAAAAAAGCAATGGTGCCCTAGCCGGCTTGGCTCAGTGGACAGAGCGTTGGCCTGCGGACTGAAGGGTCTCAGGTTTGATTCTGGTCAAGGGCACGTGCCTGGGCTGTGGGCTCGATCCCCAGTGGGGGGCGTGCAGGAGGCAGCCGGTTGATGATTCTCTTTCATCATTGATGTTTCTGTCTCTCTCTCCCTTTCCCTTCCTCTCTGAAATCAATAAAAATTTTAAAAATAAAACAAAAAGTAAAGCGATGATGCCTTTGTGGGCTACAGTGATGAGCCAAGGGCCCAGACAGACCATCAGAGGCTCGGGGAACGACGTATGTGTCTTTCTCTTCTTTTGGAACTGAGCATTCCACACACCTTCCCCTCAAATCCCTTTACCAGCTCTAGTTCTGACTTTTCTCTCTTTGTCCGATTTTGTTTAAAATGTTTCTTGACATCCTCTCTCCTTTCATACTTGAGCAATAAATGTGTGCCGAAGTGACTCTAGTCATCAAGCTTGTCGCTGGCTGTATAAACCTCAAAGTAAAAGAAGGATGGAAAATCCATTTAAAAAGTGCCGTGCTTGTCAATGATCACCTGAGATGGATATGCCCTGTAGAGGGCAATATTTCTCGTTGCCTACAAGTTTTTAATATTTCAAAGACACAAAAATACGGCAGCATAGCCACTCCCCAGGAGGGCAGAAATGAAGAAAGTCTCAGGGCTCAGCAATGCTCACAGATGTCCACTGAAAAGGAGAAATGGTTGGTGATACGCTTGATTAATGTGTGGACAAAGGAGGAGCCACAGCTGACCTGACAAGCTCAAGGGAGGCCTGCATGGCAGTCCTACAAAGTCAAGGACCTAAAGTAACCACAAAGGATGGTCTGAAATTAAACTGTAACTAAAAGCAGTTATGGTGGCCCTGGCCGGTTTGGCTCAGTGGATAGAGCGTCAGCCTGTGGACTGAAGGGTCCTGGGTTCGATTCCGGTCAAGGACATGTACCCTGGTTGCGGGCACAACCCCAGTGGGAGGTGTGCAGGAGGCAGCTGATTGATGTATCTCTCTCGTCGATGTTTCCAACTCTCTATCCTTCTCCCTTCCTCTCTGTAAAAAATCAATAAAATATATTTTAAAATAAAAATAAAAGCAGTTATGGTGGACAGTCACGTCCTAGGCCAGTATCTTCCCTGACAAAGGTCAATCTTTACCTTAACTGAGCCTATTGCATATCATTGCAATGTCAGGTATATTAGCATAACCAATGGACACAGACACTGGGGAGGTGGGGGCTTGTCATCGGGGGGGTGGGTTAGGAGTGGCTGGGGGGGGTAAATGGGGAGGGAGACATGTGTAATACTTTAAACAATAGAAAGAAAAGAAGAATGTCAGGGTAACGTGTAACTTCCCTTTTTCTGGACCCTTCAGGGCACAACCAGAAGCCCTGGGCACCAGGAAGGAGACCACAAAGTCCTTCACTGTTATTGTTATCATGTTATTGTTGACTGCTAACTATCCTGTACCCACCTAAGTATAAGCAGTACGTGTCTATCATTTTACTTTTTATCCAATCCCAGAGGTCCCCCCCCTCCCCGCTTTGCTTTCTCCCGCCTCCCTAATCTATCACCAATGGATTTCGTGTAACCCACTTATGTCTCCTCCTTTGATTGTAATGTATAAAACAAGGTGAAAAACGGCCATTCTCTGGAGCATTATCCCAGTCCACTGAGACTCTGCTTCCCAGCAATTGTCGACATGCCTGAGTCGCGAGTTCGATCCCCAGTAGGGGGCAGCCCATCAATGATTCCCTCTCGTCACTGATGTCTCTCTCTCCCTCTCCCTTCCTCTCTGAAATCAATAAAAGTATTTTTTTAAAAATTCATGGTACACACTTCTCCCTGCTCCTCCTCCCCAAACCAGGAAACGCAATGTCCCATGACAGCGACCCAGAAATAAAAAGTAGTTACGTTTAGTACAAGAAGCATACAAAGAGGTACTTTACGAATTTCACGTTTTTAGAGCGGCATCAAAAAAGAGGATGTGATGATTTTCTTTTTTGCTGTGTGTGAGTGCTGATGCCTCTTTTTTTAAAGTTTTTGTTTCGTTTTTAAATATATTTTACTGATTTTTTTTTTTTTTTACAGAGAGGAAGGGAGAGGGATAGAGAATTAGAAATATCAGATCAGCTGCCTCCTGCACACTCCCCACTGGGTATGTGCCTGCAACCAAGGTACATGCCCTTGACTGGAATCGAACCTGGGACCCTTGAGTCCACAGGCCGATGCTCTATCCACTGAGCCAAACCGGTTAGGGTGAGTGTTAATACCTCTTAAGGCCTTTCCAAGCCCCCAGGCCACACCTTCTCATTTTACAGAGGAGATACAGCGTCCGACCTTTTTTTTGGAAGAGTGATACATAGAGCAAGAATTCCACGAGGGGCAGTGCCCTCGGCGGGCACGGATCTGTCTTTGCTTCCACCGTGTTTGGACAGAACAGACCCAGGAAGGCCCTTTCCGCCAGCCTCCGGCCACTCTCCACCTTCAGAACCACCTCCTGACCAGCCAACACACTGTGGTTGTTTTCCGCCTTAACTCCTTATTGCCGAACAACCATGAGCTCCCAAATGCGTCAGAATTATTCCACCCACCAAGGTGGAGGCTGCGGTCAACCGCCCGGCCAACCTGCCTCTGGGGCCTCCCACACCTACCTCTCTCGGCTTCTATTTCGGCCTGGACGATGGATGTGGCTCTCAAGGGCGTGGGCCACTTCTTCTGCAAGTTGGTGGAGAAGAAGCGCGAGGGCACTGAGCATCTTAAAGTTGCAAACCCAGCGCGGTGGCCGCCTTCTCTTCCAGGACGTGCTGAAGCCTCCCAAGATGAGTGGGCAAAGCTCAGGACGCCATGGAAGCCGCCCTGGCCTTGGAGAGGAGCCTGACCCAGGCCCTTCGGGAGCTGCCTGCTACCCGCGCAGCCCCTCAGCTCCGGAACTTCCTGCAGAACCACTTTCGGGGTGAGGAGGTGGAACTCATCAAGAAATGGGCGACACCTGACTCCCCTTGCAGGCTGCCGGCCCCCAGGCTGGGCTGGGCGAGTCTCTCTTCCAAAGGCTCACCCTCAAGCACGACTAGGAGCTTTCGGAGTCCAGAGGCCTTGGAGGGGCCCCTCGGCATCCCCCTGGTGCCTGGCTTTTACCTGAGCCTCTCCCCAGAACTACTAGCCATTCTTTTAACCATCCTGAAGCCCTCACCCAGGCACCGGACCAAATGAAACAATCAAGCTTTTTGCAGGAAAAAAAAAACAATAATAAAATTCCACGAGGTTGAGTGGAGACAGAATATTCCAAAATACTCACGTTAGAAGCCAGCTCCTCAGATAACACTTGGCCGGTGCGCTACCACGTGGTTGATGGGGAAGATGATCTTGTTGCCGTTGTCATAACTACACGCTGCGCTGCCATTTCCTGGAAGTCAGATCGTTATTGCGGGCAAAGCTGCCGGAGGGGATGGAGCTGGGTCCTTCGCGACTGAAGGGCCTACTGGTTCAGTCTCTCCTCTCTGTTCTCAAGCCACCGGCTGTTTCCACGGTCCCACGGCAACGGCGCACGGTCCTCCTATTGAGGCGCGGCTCCCCGGCTGCCGGGAGACCAACGAAAGGCTCGCCACCTGCTTGTTGTTGAGCAGTTTCCTGAGACCCGTTCGTCAGGGCCCTGCCTCCCGGAGGCCCGGTGAGATGGTCGGCTACACGGCTATTCCTCGGCCAGTGAAGTTTTAAAATGTTGATTGAAGCTACATTAATTTGTCACAAAAACGTTCCTTTACTTCCGTCAAACGTCTCAGATCCTTCCTAAGTTCATGTACCTCGGGAATCTTCTAGAAGGCAGAGAAAGCCCAGAGCATTTCACTCCCTTTTTTGAGTAAAAACATCTTTTTTTTTTTTTTTTCCTTTTCTTTTCTTTTTGGCCAAGCAGCTGGAAGGGCTGGTGTCCCAAGGACCATTCTTGGGGGCAGGCTGCATTACTTCAACCGGGGCCTTACGCCCAAGTCTTCCTGGTAGCTCCCTATTCCAGAAAAAAACCCTGTCAGCTGGGTTTTCAGATACAACTTTGTGAAGCAGTTCATAGAGCCCGTCCACGGAGCCACACATCCAGGCTGGCCTGGAACGGCTCCTTTGCCTGTGTCCTTGGTCAGCCTTCGGTCACAGAAAGGAGATGGGGGGGTTCAGATCCTGGTTCTCCTTCCTCTCTCTCAACCTCTCTTTATCAGAGCCACAGAAATAGTTCTGAGTGTGTTCAGGCATCAGAAAAGTAAATAGGTCCCCCAAACAAAAACAAATGCCTTGCCCATCCGATGGCGCGGGCAGCTCAGAACTAATTCCGGACATTAGAGATGCATGAGCAACTGCTCCGTGGCAGAAATATGTGCTTCCAAATAAACCAGCTCTGAACTTTGCAAAATGTCCCATTGTTGCATTTGAATGCATTTTAAGCTGTCTGCTCTCAGGAGGCCAGGATTAAATTCTGGGAGCAAGACTGTTTCCTGCCCGGCTTCCCTGGTGGGGGGGGAGGGGGCTGGTGCCTCAATATAAACAAACAAGGAACCCAAATCTGCGGCGTCAGTTTCCGCCTGTGACCAGGAGATGGCGCAATCTGAAGACGTATGTCCGCGCTCGGAGCACACCAGCCCTCTCTGCTTTTCACACCCAGGTCAAAGGTCCAGAGCAGGACTAGAAAAAGACGGAGTACTGTCCAAGACCATAATTCAAAACCGGAAGATGCATACCGTTCTTGGGTGTGATACTTTGGGAGCGCTTGGGGGGATTGCAAGAAGGCCTTTTCATTCCTTTTTCTAGCCACGGCTTCACGATTCCAGTTCCTTGACCTTTCTCGCTGCCCTGGAGGAAGAGAAACTTCCTGACTCGTACAATTGAACCGTCTGACCATGCTTGTTCTCACAGGATTTAAGAATTGGGAAGGATTGTTGAGGACATTTGGTCCAGGCTCTCCCCAGCACAGGAATTGATCTCATTAGTAAAGACTCCCTCTATCTTGAAAACCTCAATAAGGTCAACAGTTCATTCATTCACTCAGTTGTCAGCTCCTTCTCAGACCTACAGGTGCGGTGGTTGGGCTAGGGCAGTGGTCGGCAAACTCATTAGTCAACAGAGCCAAATAGCAACAGTACAACGATTGAAATTTCTTTTGAGAGCCACATTTTTTAAACTTAAACTTCTTCTAACGCCACTTCTTCAACATAGACTCGCCCAGGCTGTGGTATTTTGTGGAAGAGCCACACTCAAGGGGCCAAAGGGCCGCATGTGGCTCACGAGCCGCAGTTTGCCGACCACTGGTCTAGGTGGGTTACTGCCCTGACTGCTATCCTCACCCTGCTTACGGAGTCCTTTATTCATTCACAACTCACTCGTTACGCAGATATTCAGTTATTTAATTGGTTGGCTTCAATGAATGAAATGGGTCCTGTGTCTTACCCTACTAAACCCTGCAACCAATCCCTGACACTGGTACTGCCATCCTCTGCCATTGCAGGTAAGGAAGCGGACACTCAGAAAGAGTAAGTCACTTCCTAGTATCCAAGGAAACACAGCTCCTAAGTGATGGTGGTCGTGGCAGGGGCCTGACTCCGAGGTCGTACCCTGAACCGTAACCTTCTCGGGTCTTCCCACGGGTGCATGGACGGCCCCTTGGGGACCCCGTCTTCTCACGCTGCCACCTGAGCGGTCTCCTTTGAACCCTGATAGACATGCCCGCCTCACAGGGCACCTGGATGGCTCTTGCGCTCTTCACTCCTCTGTCTCGAAGCTGCTCCTGCCCTGGCTGGTGTGCCTCAGTGGTTAGAGCGTTGGCCTGCCCACTGAAGGGGCTTGGGCGTTTGATTCCTGGTCAAGGGCATGGTACCTGGGTTGCAGGTTTGCTCCTCGCCCCGCCCCCCCCCGTCCGGGCACGTGGGGGAGGAAACCAGTCGGTCTCTCTCTCTCTCTCTCTTTCCTCCCTACCTTTCCCTCTTTCTGAAAAGCAATGGGGAAAAATATCCTCAGGTGAGGAATAACCAAAAATGAATAAATAAATAACAATAAAAACATGTAAAGCTGCTTCTTCCACAGGATAACCCTTCAATTAGTTGAATGCCAAGAACATGGCCGGACACCCATTCTGTTTTATTTTCTTAGGCTAAAGAGACCCAGTTTCCACCTGCCCCCCTAAAAGGCATGGCTTGCGACCTCACTTTCCTCCGCTCCCCATCTGTCAGTGTCCCTCTTCAAACCTCGCGCCCAGAAAGGCGGGGCCGGGCTAGAGAACGTGGCTGTGAGCGGGGCTTGCCTTGCGCTGCATGCTTTCTGTCCAGAGAGCGTGTGGGTTGGGCTCTTTCTCTCCATGAAACGAACCAAAACAGTCTTCACCCAGCACCTAGCTCTGCGGACGTAGGCTCCGCCCCTTGGGACTGGGCGCGGCCCGCAGGGTCAGGGTTCGCCGGTCTGGGCTCTGCCCTTGGGGTCTGGGCTCAACTCTTCTGGGGTAGGTTGGGCTCTTTGGGGCCAGGGGCATTCGCTGGGGACTAGCTTTACCACTTCAGGCCTCAACTCGACTCCTTGGAGCTACTCTAGGCTCTTAGGTGCGAGGCTCTGCCCTTCTGGACTGGACTCGTCTGTTCTGGGCTGGGCTCCGCCCTCCCGGACTTGGCTCCGCCCTCTGGGCTGGGCTCAGCTGTTCTGGACTAGGGTGGGCTCTTTGGGCACTGGACTGGGCACTTTGGCACTAGGCTCCACTCTTAGGCAAAATTAAAGAGAACTAGGAGGAGAGAAGCAAGAGATGAGAGAAAATTGAGAGAAGGTGGACTGATTAAATCCTCTGATTGGACTGAGTTGATTAGATCTTTGAGGGAGGACAGGGCCATCAGCCACGGGCCCCCTGTGGGCAGGCAAGGCGGGTGGCCCGGGATGATGTTCTTTGGCCCTCGGGCCTTCTGAGCTACCTTGAGGCTCAGGGAGAAGACTGAAGAGCCCCTCAGTCTCTGACTTCTGTCTCCAGTCAGCAGCTTCCTATAATCCTTGGGTTCATGTTCACTCGGAGCCTTTCCCAGGGTGATTCATGGGGTTGGAGGGCAGGGAGGGAAGGAGAAACCCACATTCACGGAGCCCAGACTAAGTCCACGCTTTGTACCTCTGATTTCATTGTATCATCGCTGGAAGGATTGTATCGATGAGTAATAGGCTCAGAGAGGTCAAGTAACTTATCCAAGGCCACACAACCACAAAGTAGTGGGAGATAAGGCCACAGTCTGTCTGACCAAGAGCCCATGTGCTATCCACTATCCCACACCGCCTTCCAGATCAGGGCGGCGGCTCGGGCATCTGCACCCTCAACCACCCTGGGGCTGGCTGTACTCATTTCACTCCATATAACAGTGGTTACAGACCTGCTGTTAGAGCTCATAATTCACTACAGGTCTGATGCACGAAATTCGTGCAAGAGTAGGCCTTCCCTCCCCCAGCTGCCAGCATCGGCTTCCCAGCAGGCACCTGGGACCCGGGCTTCCCTCGAAGCCCCAGCTTTCGTCTGGAAGGTTGTCTGGTCTAATTAGCATACTACGCTTTTATTATTATAGATTGTATTAAGGACACTCATATATTACTATATCCCACATTTTAAAACATTTCAACCGGCTCTGGCTGGTGTGGCTTAATTGGTTGAGCACCATCCCATGCACCAGAGGGTCGCTGGTTTGATTCCCATAGGGCAGTGGTTCTCAACCTTCCTAATGCCGCGACCCTTTAATACAATTCCTCATGTTGTGGTGACCCCCAACCATAAAATTATTTTCGTTGCTACTTCATAACTGTAATTTTGCTACTGTTAATGAATCGTAATGTAAATATCTGTGTTTTCCGATGGTCTTAGACGACCCTGCTAGCCGTTCTCAACCTGTGGGTCGCGACAGAGCCTAAGACCATCGGAAAACACAGATATTTACATTACGATTCATTAACAGTAGCAAAATTACAGTTATGAAGTAGCAATGAAAATAATTTTATGGTTGGGGGTCACCACAACATGAGGAACTGTATTAAAGGGTCGCGGCATTAGGAAGGTTGAGAACCACTGCCATAGGGGCACATACCCTGTTGTGGGCTCCATCCCCAGCAGCGGCGGGGGTGAGGGGGTGCAGAAGGCAGCTAATTGATGTTTCTCTCTCACATCAATGTTTCTCTCTCTACTTCTCCCTTTCTCTAAAATAAATTTTTAAAAGGCACAAAAAAAAACCAACCTTCACTATATTTCAGTTTATGCTATATATACAATAGATTTCCTTTACGATCTTACGTGTTTTATCTTAGGCATTTAAAAACATTATTCCAAGAAGGGGCTCACAGACTTCCTCAGACTGCCAAAGGCGCTTGCGGCACAAAAATGGTCCAAGACCCCTGGGGTAGAGAAGTGCACGGAAGCATTTATGGATGACATGGCACAACGTCTGACTTTGCTTCAACAGACTTAGCAAAATGAGACTAGCAGACAAAACAGGAAGAGGAGGTTAAAAACTATTGAAGCTGGGTGACAGGCCCACAGAAATTCTTTGTTCTCTTTACTTTTACGTATGTTTGCACATTTTCCAATAAAAAGTTCTTGTAGCTATTTTCAAACATCTGCATGTGACAAGATACTAGTCCTTAAATGTAGATAAACAAAAAGATTATAAACCACACCTGTGCTTCCGTGGCTACCCAGAGTAACCACTATGAGTTTGCAAAGATATACTTGGAGATGGGTTTTTTCTGCTTTGTTTGTTTTGGGTGTTGATCTTTTCATGCTGACGAGTGGATCCCTAGTCTCAGTTCAATGCCTACCAGTTAGTAGGTAAGTAAGTAAATAAACAAACAGTGCCTTTGCTGATCATGACTTAAGAGACCCCAGCAGAAGGGGCTGGGTCTCAGAGACCTCCCTCCAGTTGCGCTGGATTCTTGCCTGGGGGTTCACTTGTCCAATTTTTCTCCCCTCTTTTTAAAGAAGTATTTTTTATTGATTTCAGAGAAGAAGGGGGAGAGAGAGAGAAACATCAACGATGAGAAAACATCATGGAGGGGCTGCCTCCTGCACGCCCCACACTGGGGATCGAGCCCTCGATCCAGGCATGTGACCCGACCAGGAATCGAACTGTGACCTCCTGGTTCATAGGTCAACACTCAACCACTGAGCCACGCTGGCCGGCCGCTCCCCTTTTTTAGCAGCAGTCATCCACCTCTCAGAAAGCCAGAACCCCAAACAATTGTAGTGATAGCCACTCTGTTGAGCCCTGCAACTCAGGATGGGGAAGAGGTGCTGGTAGGACACACACACACACACACACACGCACACACACACACAAACACACATACACACACACACACACACACACACACACACGCATACTGTACCCTGGCAGCTTGGAAACCTAGGCCAAACACCCTCATCAGCCTTCTCCAGGACAGGCCCACCCCATCCGCAGGAAGGAGGATTTGGGATGTGGAGGGGGACTGTCACATAAGCTGACAGTTACACCAATGTGATGAGTGAAATGACAGCCACGCACGGGGCCTCCTGGAGCAGAGGAGGGGCAACAACTCGGCCTGGCTGGGAGCAGGGAGGCTTGGAGGTGTTCCTGGAGTGGGCTGAGTTGGGTCCCAATGGGTGAGCAGGGCAGGCATTCCAGGCAGAGGGAACAGCATGGACCAAGATCAGGAGGCAAGAAACAGTGTGCAGGATGTTGGCTGAGGGGACAGGGGAGGAGGGCAGGGGCAGGGTGGGCCCACGGCAGACCACAGAGGGGCCTGGACTCCACACCGTAGGCCACAGGGAGTGTTGTGCCCAGGAGAAATCCACCAAATGTACACTCAGGCCAGATGGGGCAGTGTGGGGCAGGGCTGAAGCTGAGAGGCCAGCAAGGAGGAGGCCCATTGGAGAGCGGACTATGGCCTGGTGTCCCTGCGGCCATCGCTTAGCCCCTCTTAGGCTCCCAAGGTTCCAGGTTGGAAAGGTAGGAGTTTGTATTGTATTAAATGGACTCTGCCTCTTTAAACGTTCCTTTCTCCCTGACCGTCCTCTCTCCGTGTCTTGCCCACGAACAGGATGGCCGTGAGGCTGCTAAGAGAGTCCCCGTCTCCCCAGCCCATGCCCCCAAAACAGCATCCGTTGGATCTGTGTGTTAGTTTTATTTTCATTGCTTTGGTCTATACAAAAAACCAATAACCAAAAACATAAAGCGATAATAATAAAACTCTCCCAGGGGCCTCCCCCAGCCTCCACACCCACGGACAGCAGGAGATCGGGGGAAGTGAAACAGGAAGGGGAAGAGAAAGCCCCTCACCGCACACCAGAGGGGTCAGCCAAGAGCACTTCTGGGGTCAGCTAGGGCAGTCATGTGGGTGGGGCGGGGGGTGAGGAAGCTGTCCCAGAGTTCCCCGGAGGGGGCCGAGGCCCAGTGAGCGCCCTGGGGAGAGGAGCAGGCAGGGGTCTGGAGTGGGGACTCACGCTCCACATCTTCCTGGACGGTCCCTGAACTTTTCAGAAGCTTTGGATTCTGGGGCTTTGGGCCTCGAACCCGGGTCCTGGAGACCCCAGGGGCTCGGGACAGTTGGTCGGTGGAGTACAATGAGCAGATCAGGCCCAGAGAAGGAACCAAAGCCCAGTGGGGCCCAGGCGGCTGGAGACAGGCAGCCAGCGCAGGGCAGGGGACCGCTGGGGAGACAGAGTCTAAAGCTTTAGTGCCGGGGCCACAGGGTGGGGGAGGGGGCGTGGGCCACTGACCCACAGCCCAGAACAGAAAAGCAGGAGCAGATCATCATCCCAAGAAAGACCCTATGGAGGCGTGGGGTTCAGCAGGAAGTCACGGCCCCGGTCCCCCGGGCTCAGGCACTTTTCTGTCTCGCCCCATCGTCTGCACAGAGAGCCTCTCCGATGAGGAGCCGCACCTGGGGATGGGCAGGCACAGCGGTCAGGGCGGGACGGTGTCCCCTAGAAGCTCACATCACCCCCCACCACCACCCACAGAAGGGGCAGGACTCCCCACCCAGCAAAGGCAGAGACTAAGGCAGGCTTCCTTGGGGGAGCTCAATAGCAAAAGGCCCCACACTCGTTCCCCCCAAAAGGAGCCAGAGTTTCAATAGAACATGAGCAGGCCCCGCGAGAGGGAGGATCTAGAGGGAAGGGAAAGCGTGTCTCAGCGGGAGGCGCCATACCGGGTCAGGCCAGCTAGGCCAGCATGTGGTCGGCGGTGGGGTAGGGGGGCCGGAGGCCTTCGCTGTAGGTGTCGATGGGGTAGTCCCCCTCCATGTCCATGTGCATCTCCAGGGGGTCCAGGGGCATGTCACTCGAGTACATGGGGCGGTAGGTGGCATCCATCTCTGGGAAGGAGAAGGGGACTCTGTCCAGGGTCTGCAGGCCACCCTGTGGAGGGGTCTGGACAGCCCTCAGCCACCTCCTCGCCCCCTGCCTAACCCCAGAGGGCCTGACCTGCCTCCCTAAACTCCCACGTCAGAGACCTGGACAGGAGTGCGTGTGGATGCCACACAGTCGCTGCCACGGCCCTGCAGACACAGTGCCTCTCCCTCCCTCACACCCCATGTCCCTCCCCGCCCTCTAGGCTGCTGAGCACTCTGCACATGCTTACCATCCGCGTACGGCTCATTGATGGGGATCATGCTCTGGGCCTGAGGAAGGAGACAGGGAAGCAGTGAGGGAGGGGGAAGGGCAGGAAACGCAGGGGTTTCGAGTGGGCAGCTAGAGATGCTTCCATAAAGGGGGCCGGAGGCAAAGCGAGATCACTTGAGGGAACCGAAGAGGAAACGGGGTAACCCCGTACCCTGATAAACTCCTCTCCTCAGGCACCTCCCCAGGGGCGGGAGGTCCCACCATTCGTGCTTGGGGGCACCCACAGAATAAGAACAGCCCTGCGGAGGGGAATGGTGGGGAGAGGACTTGAGAATGGGTGCCGGGAGCTGCCTCACCCAGGATCAGGGCAGCCCGATAGCCCACAGAGAACCTTCGTGCAAGTTAGAAAAAGGCACTTCTGCCTCCACATTTTATATCAGCTTGGACAAAATTAAGTCGCCATTTTGGTGGGTCAAAAACAGATAGGCCTGGCCGGTGGGGCTCAGGTTGGGCATGGTCCTGGGCACCCAGGGGTTGCCAGTATGATTTCCAGTCGGGGCACACGCAGGAGGCAGCTGATGATGTGCTGCTCTCACATGGGTGCTTCTCTCTCTCCCCCCGCCCCCCGCCTTCCTCTCTCTCTCTCTCAAATCAATTTAAAAATCTTTTTAAAAATCCACAGATGGTTCAACCTACTCTTTCCATCTCCTGAGCAGCGTCACCCATGATTCAACTATAAAATAAAAATCTATTTAGTAGCCAGGACGGCAGGAGCCCCCATGGAAGTGCTGTCCCTGTGCAGTGGGCACCTCGCACAGCCTCAGGCTGCCGCCCCCCTCCCCCCCCCCCCCCCCGGCCCCGGCACTCACAGCCTCCCAGGCGGCGGGGTCATGCTTGAAGAGGGAGTTGGTGAGCTCCACGGACACGCGCTTGCGGTAATCTGGGTTCTTGTCCTCGGAGATGCGGAACAGGACGGCCGCGGCGTAGGTGGCTGCGCAGAGAGGAAAGGCCAAGTCAGGCACCTCCTCCACCCTGGCTGGGGGGACAAGGCCCAGCCCCCTCCTCGCCCTCGCCCTCGCCCTCGCCCCCGCCCCAGCACAGCCTCTCACCGGTGCCCTCGTTGCGGGAGTGGAGCAGCTCCATGAGTGGGGCCGAGGCGCCCTCGGCATCGATGGCGTCAGCGGCCTCCTTGTCCTGGGCCAGCTCGCACAGGACACCAGCGGCCACACGCTGGATGTTCTCCACCGACGAGTACAGGAGCTGGGACGGGGGCGCAGGGTGGGGGTGAGGCGGGTGGCGGCACTCGGCAGAGCCCTGCCCTTCTCCGCCTCCCTTTGTGGATTAACTCCAAGCTCATAAGGAAAGTGTGGAAATGCTAAGAGAAGTACGAAGAAACAGGAAAGAAAGCCAGCCGCAATTCCCCACCCAGACAGGCACAGCCTCTGTAAACACACTGGCATATTGCCACTGGGTTTTTATTATAGTTGCCAATCTATCCTATTTTCTTCATCTGACGTAGCATCAAGCGTTTCCTGTATTATTAAAAGACTTTTCCTAAAAATGTCTGAGTTCACATTGAAACTCCAGAAAGAAAGAGAATCCTGCAAAGCCAAACAAGAACCACACCCCACCGACCACCAGACCCAGGGCTGCCAAGCTTCCCAGCTCGGCAGTGGGGATAAGCAGGGGTGGGGGGACCTCTCCTGCCCACCTGCCCCAGACTCACCTGCACAAACAGGGGGATGGTGTTGAGTCGGAAGATCTCCATGCGGTTCATGGGGTCCCGGGCGAGGATGTGCAGGGCCCCAGTGCAGCCCTCCACAATCTCCTCCATCCTCACGCCATCCTGCACGAGAGGAGACAGTGGGGCGTGGCAACAGGTGGCCCTTGGATGACGTGGCCTCACATCCCCCGACACTGACAGACATCACTGGTCCTTGGAGTGGCACCAGCTGCAACTCGCCTCCCCAAGCACACGCTCACGTGCACACGCATGCTCACAGAGGACTGCCTGACCCCCAGGGAGGGGCTGTCACGGGCACCACCAGCTCACTCACCGTGTAGGGCTGCTGTGTGCCTGCAGCCACGTGGCGCTGGGCATCCTGATGGGCCTTGACCAGCAGCTGGACGAGGCGGGGAATAACTGCTGCCTCCTGCAGGGGGGCATGGTTGGCTGGGCACAGGGCCAGATTCCTGATCAGGCCAATGGTTGCCTGGCAAGAAAAGGGTCAACAATCAGGGTCATTTCTTGTGTGTCTGGAGGGATCCCAATTTCCCAGCATCATCTACTCCTCCCCTATCATCTCTCTGACCCCTGGCCGGACATAAGGTGCTGGATGGTCTCCCAAGAATGATACCACCCCAGTGCATGTCCCTTATTCCATAGGACCTGTGGGTTCTCATCTGTCTAACGTCTAACTCTAACAGCCCCTGCTAAAATAATACCCCACCCTGGCCCATGTGGCTCAGGGGTTGAATGTCGACTTATGAACCAGGAAGGAGGTCATGGTTCGATTCCCAGTCAGGGCACATGCCCGGGTTGCGGGCTCGATCCCCAGTGTGGGGTGTGCAGGAGGCAGCCAATCAATGATTCTCTCTCATTATTGATGTTCCTATCTCTCTCTCCCTCTCCCTTCCTCTCTGAAATCAATAAAAATATATTTTAAAAAATAAAAATAAAATGATATCCATTCCAGAACATTCCACCAGCCCCCATGCCCTGACCCTCACCCTAAACCCTTCTCTTAACACGTCTCCACTCCCCACCCCTGACCCCCACCCGAGACAATGGAGTCATACTTGTTTTTCTGATCGTTCCCAAACCCTGGTTATCAGGGAGTCCTTGCGGTGGTCAACCCTAAGCCCCCTCCTTTGGTGATGCTCATGTAGCAATCAATCCCCAGCAGGGCAGAGGTCTCCTCCCCAGAGTCCCCCACCTCCCAGGGTCCCCAGACTCCCAGGAGCCACTCCGGTCTCCCAGGGTCCCTCAGGGTCTTGCAAAGCAATTGATTATCACATTTGATCCTCAAAACAAGAAGCCACGAGGGCAGGGATGAAAATCAGGTGAGCGATGAGGACGTGAGCACAGGGAGGATGAACTGCCAAGGTCGCTTGTCCATTAGTTGCTGGGTCAGGAGGCAAATCCTTTCCCTCTTGGCCTTGCAGCAGGCACCAAGCCCGAGGAGGGGCATGAGCTGCTCTGGTTTTATTTGATTATATATATATATTTTTTTTTTTTTAAATGGATTTCAGAAAAGAAGGGAGGAGAGAGAGATAGAAACACCAATGATGAGAGAGAATCATTGACCAGCTGCCTCCTGCACGCTCCACACTGGGATCGGGTTCACAACCCATGCTTGTGCCCTAACTGGGAATCAAACCAGCGACCCTCTTGGTTCATGGGTCAGCACCCACCACTGAACCACACCAGCCGGGAACTATGAACTTTTTAAAAATGTACATAATCACTTAGAGTCATTCTTATGCGTACTGTTAAACTGTCTTAAAATTTAGCCAATGCCAGCTGGACTCCTGAGAAGGCCTCACCCCTTCACACCCTGGACTCCCTATGGCTGATACAAGGCGTCCCCCAGGATCCACTCTATCCCTTTTAGCTTCACTCCTGAGTTTTAGCAGACACACGGCCCTCCGACACATGACACATCGCTAGCCTCCTTGCACTTGGATGCCGCCAACGGATCAAGTTCCAGGGTGTGGGCCAAACCGGCCCGTCCCACAGCCTGGTCACTGCTCGCCTCCCACTTTTCTGGGGCTTGAACGCACCTATGGGGATGATACCGCCCAACCATTGGTGTGAGACCCTCTACCGTAAGAAGGGAGCTCCATGGACTGGCAGCAACACCTAGGAGCTTGTTAGAAAATGCAGAAGCTCCCCTCCCCTTGAGGCCTACCGAGTCAGGACCTGCAGTTTAATGAAACAGCCCAAGGTGGTCATGTGACTAGTAAAACTTTGAAGCGCTGCCTTTGGGGATGGCTGAGCTACAAGAGAGAAGATTCTGGGTCTCAGGAGCAGAGCCGCTGTGGGGGTCTAAACCATCCCATGAGGAAAGAATTTCTGTCTTACTGAGGGCCTCTCTGTTACAGCAGCTTTGCCTATACTGATACAGCTCCTAATGCTGCCTGCAGAGCTCCTTCCCTTGGCCTAACCCCCACCACGGCAGTGGTGGTTGTACCTTGACCAGGGGCCACTGGTTGGGCTGGTTGAGCAGCTTGACAATGGCCGGGATGCCATAGTTGAGGCGCACAGAGTTCTGGGCCATCTCAGCCTCAGGGTGGCGGCTGGTGAGGTGGCGCAGGGCACAGACAGCAGGCTCCGTGATGTCATCCTTGTCGCCAGCACGCAGGATGGCGTGGATGAGCGCCTCCACGCCGCTGTTCTGCGTCACCAGCGTCTTGTTCTTGCTGTTGTTGCACGTCAGGTTGGACAGCGTGCCCGTGGCGCAGGTGAGGACGTTGACGTCATCCACACTCAGCTGGTTCACCAGGACCTTCAGCACGCTCTCCAGTCCCTCCTGGGTCAGGGGTCAGGGAGGCAGTGATGAGAGAGAGACTCCCAACCGCTCCCGAGCATGCCCCAGGGGAGCGATGGCCTGATGGCTGGTCGCAATGGGCCCTGCCGGTGTGCCAGGGAGCCTTCACCCCGTGACCCTGCGCACGCCTGTGAGAGGGCAGAGCTCTCCCGCGGGACACTGAGGCTCAGGGAGGGTGTGTGGCTTGCCCACGGACCCATGGCCAGTGGGCCGGAGCTGAGCCCTGGCCTGTGTCTCAGCTCCACGCTCTTTCCTCCAGCTGCCCTGCTCCTCCTCTGCATCCTCTGACCCAGGCAGAGCCCCACTCAGGCTGAAGGAGGCCCCCAGGTCAGGAGGAAATTGAGGTACCTGCCTCAGTGGCCCAGCTGACCCATTTTTACATGCTTCTACCTTTCTGGGCATTCACGCTGCCCCCTCAGCGATCCCCAGGCCAAATCCGCTCTCAGGAAACACCCCTAACCCAGCAGCCTCACGTCTCCCAGGGGGTGCCCTGTGGGCCTGTGGCGACACAGGTAGACCCAGGCTCTGGGGACAGACAGCCCGGGTTCACCTGCCAGCACTGCCACTTCTTAGCTGGGACCAAGGGCCCTACTTGACTTCCTGAGCCTCTGTTGTGAAAAGGGGTGAGCAAGACAATGGCCCACAGTTCAGCACATGGCAGTGCTCACGAAACAGCCTGCCAACGGGGCTCTGAGGAAGGAGTCAGGCTGGAAGGAGGGGCCGGGAGGCTTGTCCTGAAACTACAGTTTTTCTTAAGTTGTGTTTTTAGCCACTGGGCCCTCAAGCTGTTTCTTGACACCTGCTGCTCCCCACCTCGGGGCCTAGGTCAAACTGCTCCCCTGGTCCCCCGGAAACCCAGCTTAGAAAAATCAGCCCCCGGCTATCGATTCCCCTTCCCGAATTCCTAATGGGGACTAGGTCCTTAAGCTAAAGGGATGAGGGTCAGGGTCCTCCCAGCCTCGGCCACAGCGCGGCAAGATGTAAAGGCCTCAGGTCTCTCCCTGGCTCCTGAGGTTAGACTCCTAGACAGGAGGCTGGACACGGTAAGACAGGAGGACAAGAGGGCTGATGAGGCGAACCCAGGCCCGGGCATTTTCCTCACCTGCTTGGTGGCCACGTCTGAGAGATTGCGCAGGGTCCAGAGGCAGTTCTGCACGAGGCGGGGGCTGTTGCTGGTCAGGTGTTTGCCCAGAGCCTGCATCCCACCTGGGGCGGGGGAGACAGGGGTTTCGTCAGCCCCAGGGGAGCACAGCTGACTGAGCCTGGATGCTAGGCAGGGCTCCACCTTGGCCCTCCTAGCCACACGGCCTTCCTTCCAGGACACCACACTCACCGGCCTCCACGATGGCAGGCTTGTTGTTGGGACACACCGACAGCACCTTGAGCACGCGGCTGGTGGTCCAGAGCAGCTTCTCGTAGCTGTAGTTGCGCATGATCTGCACCAGGGCCTGAGGTCCTCCGTTGGCCAAGATGATGAGCTGTGGGGAGCGGGGGGGAAGGAGTGTGAGACAGACAGGGACTATGACCATGAACAAGGAAGGGAAGGGGGCTCACGGAGCTGCCATTACTGAGCTTCAGATAAAACCTGAATAGAGCCTTTTTACGAAGATGGCGCCGAAAGCAAAGAAGGAAGCCCCTGCCCCTCCCAAAGCCGAAGCCAAAGCAAAGGCTTTGAAGGCAAAGAAAGCAGTGTTGAAAGGCGTCCACAGCCACACAAAAAAGAAGATCCGCACGTCACCCAGCTTCCGACGGCCAAAGACACTAAGGCTCCGGAGGCAGCCTAAATATCCTCAAAAGAGCGCACCCAGGAGAAACAAGCTTGACCACTATGCCATCATCAAGTTCCCCCTGACTACAGAATCAGCCATGAAGAAGATAGAAGACAATAATACACTTGTGTTCATTGTGGATGTCAAGGCCAACAAGCACCAGATCAAACAGGCTGTGAAGAAGCTCTATGACATTGATGTGGCCAAGGTCAACACCCTGATCAGGCCTGATGGCGAGAAGAAGGCATATGTTCGACTGGCTCCTGACTATGATGCTTTGGATGTTGCCAACAAAATTGGAATCATCTAAACTGAGTCCAGCTGCCTAATTCTAAATATAAAAATTTTACACTTTAAAAAAAAAAAAAAAAAAAAACCTGAATAGATTGTGTGACTATTCAATAAGCCAAAATCTTGAAAGAAGGGTAATCCACAATGCTGACAGGGATGAGGTGAAACTGTGCTAATACACAGCACCGCTGATGGCAGGTAAGATACAATCATTTTGGAAAGCAATCTGGCAATCAGGGTAAAAGCCTAGAGATATTAAAAACCCTTGGCTCTGATGGTGAAAAATGTCCCATTCTTTGGGAAAAGCTGTGTGCCTGAAGATATTCATCACAGCATTGTTTACAAGGGTGAACCATCAGCCCAGCTGGTGTAGCTCAGTGGTTGAGCGTTGACCTATGAACCAGGAGGTCATGGTTTGATTCCCAACCACGGCACGTGCCCAGGTTGCAGATTTGACCTCTAGTGTGGGGCACGTGTGGGGCAGCCAATCAGTGACTCTCTCTCACCACCGATGCTTCTATCTCTCTCTCCCTCTCCCTTCCTGTGTGAAATCAATGACAATATATTTTTTAAAAAAGGTGGGAAATCATGAACCATTCAGATGCCCTTCCTCAGAATCAAGTCTGGGGCCTCCACGTAATGAAATGCTGTTTGCCAGTAGAGAGGATAATTTTGAGGACAATATAACATACAAACAGATGCACAGTTAAGACATCTGCTATGACTACAGCCACGTACATATATGCCCACAGGACAGCCCTGGAGGAAGCTACATCGAGAGAACACTGGCTGTGTGAGGGTAATGAATTTTTTTTCTTCCTTACACTCAAGATAGACATATGATGGAACATGCATAGCTGCACACACATGTATATTTAACCGACACACGGTCAGGAGGCATCGGTCTGCGGCTGCAGCTGGACAGAAGGTGGCGGGAAGGGGGCCGTGGGTCTTGGCTGGGGCGGAGCGGGGCCCACCTTGCTCTCCTGGTTGCCGTAGGCCAGGAGCTGCAGGCAGTCGGTGGTGATGGCCAGGAACTTGGGGTTGTTCTTGTTGAGCAGGGGCACCATCTTCTGCAGCCCGTCGGCCAGGCGCACCGCCATCTTGGCGCCCTCCTGGTACAGCAGCAGGTTGTGCAGCGTGGTGATGGCGTAGAACAGGACCGACTCCACGGGCGAGCTGGGATGGCGGGCAGGGGGTTCGGGTGAGTTGGGTCCCATGGGCCTGGCATAAATGTAGGCCGCCTCCCCCAGGAAGCCCTCTCCAGTACCCACACCCCCATGGAAACAGCCCTTTGCTAAAATCTCATCGTCCCTCGAGCCCAGCCCACTTTTATGCACACAGCACCTCTCCTCTCCCCACTGGGACCTTGTCACCTCCGGCTCCTAGGCCCCCAGCCCGGGCTAAGCAGACAGTAGTCCCCTGTTACCTGCCCCTACCATGTAGAGTAACTACCACATAGGCCACATGCCTTCTGGAAGGGGCTCAGAAGGGAGTAGGATCAACATCTACCCTCAAGGAACTCACAGCCTGGTCCTGAGCTGAGGAGAGAGGCCAATCAACACTGCAAGGCCCAAAAGATACAGGGAGCATGCTGTTCCCTCCCTTGGAATGCTCTTCCCTTCATCTACAGCAGCTTCGAGAGGTCTGAGCCATCTCAGACACGTCTCTGCCCTGGTCTATACTGTAGCCTCATGTCTAACCTGCTCATTATATAAGCAGCTAAGCACCAAGACTGGGCGTGGTTCTGCACCTGGCACATAGTAGGTGCTCAGTAAATGTTGTATGGAAGCCCGGGGAAGGGAGGGACAAGGCCAAGGGAGGGAGACCCCAGGCCCTCCAGTGAGTAGGAGTGGCTACCTGAGCATGCGAACCAGGGCGGGGATCCCACCAGACTTAAAGATGGCAAGCAGCCCCTCGCGGTGGTGGGAGAGGTTGTGTAGGATGCTGGTGGTGCAGCGGGCTGTGTCCAGGTCGCTGGTGTTCTGCATGGTGCGCACAACAGCTGCCACCAGCTGGGGCGAGCCCATCAGCGCCCGCCTCGATGCCTCCTTCTTCGACAGCTGATTCACGATCATGGCTGCCTTAGTCACCACCACCTGGGGAGGGTGGAGGGAAGGATGGAAGTGAGCAGATCAGCCAGGTCCAGCTGCCACTGTGAAAAGGTGGTGACCAGGAGACCCATTCACAAAGCTCAGTGGGACCCAGGTCACTCTTCCTACGGATGGGGCTCTGAGTCAAAGACCTCCCTCTATCCCAGGCCCTCCCCTGTGGACACCCGGCCTCTCCCACCCCAGCTAGGCCCCCCACGGACCGGATCCTCATCGTTGAGAAGCTTGGTGAGCTCAGGCAGGGCCCGGGTGGCCAGCTCAGCATCATCCTGGTAGTTGATGAGATGTACAATGGCCGACTTGAGCAGCTGGGACGGCTCGGCCAGCCGCTGCAGGTTGGTGGTCTGCCCCTCCACCTGGGTGGCCAGCAGCAGCGCGCTGTCCTCTCCTGTCATGCCGGGACACATGGCCTCCCGCACCCGCTTGGCTCTGGCCGTTGTGGACATCTGGTACTCCAGGTCACCTAGAGACCAAAGGGCAGGGGCTGAGCTGCAGACGGCAGGCTGGGGAAGCAGGGAGCAGGGCAGGCTGTGCAAAGAGCCCAGGTGACTGCATTCTCTGGGCTGCCTCCCAACCCGACCAAAGGCCCAGCATGCCACCTACAGTTCCGCCTCTAACCAGTGACCTGGAGGAAGTCACGTCATCTATAAAATGGGGCACCACCTGTTCTGTCCACCACAGGGAATTCTTATGAGAATTAAATGAGATCATAGCTGTGAATTTCTCTGAAAAGAAAGGATTCGTGTGTAAGGCACATCTCACTACAGAAATGTTAGTGATTATTATTATTAATAGGAATAGCTAACATTTTTTGAGTATTTATTAGGTACCTGGCAGTGAATTAAGCATTTTTCTTGTATTTTCTCACTTAATCGTACAACCCTACAAGGTAAGTACTATTTTTAAAATATATTTTAATGTAGTTAATAAGATTTGATACTGATATATTTTTTAAATTTTTATTTATTGATTTCAGAGAGAGAGAGAGAGGGAGGTCAATTTCTTATTCCATTTATTTATGCATTCATTGATTGATCCTTGTATGTGACCTGACCGGATAGGGAACCCACAACCTCAGTGTATCAGGACAATGCTCTAACCAACCAGGGCCAAGATAAATACTATTATTATTTCCACTTTACAGGTGGAAAAACTGAGGCACAGAGATTATGAGACCCAAGCAGGGATCTGAACTCAGCCAATCTGACTCCAGAGCCCCAACCTCGACTCTGTGTCCCTCCCTTAACAACCAGGTAAAGGTCGAATGAGACAGCCTGGTTCTCCTCAACCCTGAAATCTCATGATTCTAATTACACCCTCATCATCTCCAAAGGAGGCAATTCTCCCATTATACAGACAGGCAATCGAGGCTCAGAGGCCATACACACCCAATATCATACAGCAGACAAGAGAGAAAGTCAGAAATGTGGGTTTCGGCGAGCAGGAGGTGGGTTCTGAGCTCAGACTCCAGGTTCCACCTCCTGGGTGGACCTGGGAGGCCACTGTCCTGGCCAGTGTCCCGATGCCCTGGGGAGAGGGAGGCAGAGTTTCCACCCTCCAATTAATCAGGGAGGAGACGTGGATATGGCTTTCCCACCTGAATGCTGGTGGGGCATCCCCATCCCTAAGCCCCAGAACAGGGCTGGTTACTTCACCACCTGACCTTGGCCCACCTCCATGCCAGCGCATTCCACATGCCAGCCTTGACTCCTCCCCGCCCCCCACCAGCAGCCCTCAGGCTGAGAACTGCACCTCCTCTATCAGACTGGGGTCTCTGAGGGCTGGAGCTCTGCCTCCTCATCACACTTGAAGGTCCTAGAACAAAAGGACTCTGATTTCCACAGTCCACGAGGGCAATAGTGACGCCTCTTCGTCATGCCATAACTTCATAGAAAGGCAAGGACTGTGCCTCTCCCTTCAGACTGATGGGCAGGGTCTGTGCCTCCCCTCCATTCTAGAGGTTCATGAAGAAGAATCTGTCTCCTTCCCAGATGGGGGCCTCCTGAAGCAGCTGTGCCTCCTCCCTCAGGCTGGGAGGCCCCTGAAATCGGCCTCCTTTTACCCTGACCTCCCTCCAGGGCCCAGCCTAGTTTTCCACGGGAGGATGGATTCCCATGGGATAGTCCCCAACCTTGGCTCTGAGGCGCCCCCTGGGTGTAGGTCGTGGTCTTCTTGACCGTGTACTGGCGCCCGCAGGCCTCCTCGTCCTCCATGATGCCCTTGCTGCTGACCGAGGGCACACCGGTGTTGGCGCCCGAGTGGATGCCTGAGTCGTAGGTATACGTCTGTTGCCACTCGGTCACCTTGATGGGCTGTTCAATCAGGTTCATCACCTCCATGGTGGCTGCTGGGGACACAAAGAAAGGGCAGGAAGTCAGCTGGCCCCATGGAGGCATTCCATTGGCTGGCCCAGCCCCTGGCTTCCCCAGGCCCGTTACCCCTTACTCCTACCACAACCCCAAGGGCCCCCAGGGGGCTGTGGTGGAGGGAGTGGGGGGCAGAAGGGCCCCAGGCCCAGGGAGGGATACCTTCCCAAATCTCCCAGAGCAGAAAGCACGCAGGGCCTCCAGCAGCTTCTGGGGGTCCCCACAGGCCCACCCCCATCCCCTGGGGCCCCTGGGAAAGGCTGCTGGATGTGAGGTGGCTGCACCAGAAACCGGTTGGTCAGACAGGGAAGCAGTCAGACAGGTTTCTCTGGGAAGCCAGGAAGGCTGCTGGGAAGTCAGAGGCGCCCCAGGATCCCTCGGGATCTCACTTTCCTGCAGATGCGGCAGGATCACAAGTGGCCTCAGAGGTCCAGGGCCTAAGAGTCCCCCATCTCTCCGACACCCCAGTTCCTGGAAACTTTTCCCAGAGTTCTGAGTCCCACCCACCATTTCAAATGACAGCCACATACTGCCGGGGCAGTTTGCCTGTCTGCCAAGCCTTAGTGTCCACATCTGTAAAATGGGGTCATGCCACCTCCCTAGCAGGTTGATGTGAGGACTGTATCTGTAAAGGACCCAGCATGGTGCCTGGCTCACAGTAGGCACAGATGTTGGTGGCAGTGGCCGGTGTCAGCAACACTCTACTCTCCCCTATAGTGTCTGCCCACCTCTTGGCCTCCTGGAACCCAGGCCAGGGATAAGCAGTGAGGCAGGCCTCGGGGTGGTCACCGCCATTCAAGAGCCCCTCCCTCTCTCTGCAGAGACCTGGGGCACTTGGATTAGTGAAGAGTCGGCCCTACTGTGTACCAGGGAGGTGCATTCCCACTTGCTGCCAGGCTCCCCGTCTTGGGAACTGACCATGGGAGTCAGCGCCCGGGAGGAGAGGCAAGGGAAGCTGTGCTCCAATGAGGGCTGACCTCATGCCAGACCTTTCACTAATGCGCCACCCTCACAAGCAGGTTTCGAGGCACATGCTCTGTGTCCCCATTCACAGATGTGGAAACTGAGGCTCCACCAGGCGAGGTGGCACAGCAGAGAAATGACAGAGCCGGGACCAGGCACAGGCATGCGTGACACCCACATGTGCGTGTGCGGGCTTTGCATACCCAGTGTGCCCTCAGACAGCAAGCAGAGCCTGGGCTGGTCCACCCGTGAGACTGGGCAGCACCCAGCACCTCAAACCTGTTGAGTTGGGGGACCGGTGAGCATGAGGGTGGGGTGGCTGGTGCACCTGGCCCCACCCAGGAACAAAGATCACCAGGGATGTGTCTTCCCAGTGAGGCCTGGCGGGTGCCACCCTCAAGGAGGAAGGGATGACAAATGTCCTTCAGGCCTCACTTCCTTTTATGGTGACACCTGGCTCCTACCCTGGCCCTGAGCACACCTGGACAGGCAGAGGCAGGAGCCAGACCAGCTCCCAGCACCTCCGTCCTCTCCTCCCTCCTTCCCCTCCTCCCATCACGTCAGCCCCAGTGACTCAGAGTTTCGTGCTGATAAACAGAAGCAGGCCCAGAGTACCAGACAGGCAGCTCGGTGCCACCAGCTGTGCCAGCTGCCTCCCAGGCACTGACCAAGTGTGGCTATATTAGAAGGAACCCTCCACCCCCAACCCATGCCCAGCACTCATGCCTTCTCTGGAGAGAGAAAAGAGAGGAGAGTCCGGAGAAGCAAGCCTGCCACAGAACTGGGAGAAAGGGTGAAAGTGCACCAGGAAATGAGCTGCATTAACCCTCTAAATGCCACTTGGCCAGGAGGAGGGCTGAGCCAACACCTGGACGCCGAGCCTCCGTCAAATCCACTCAGAACGGGCTGGGCATCTCAAACCCTGATCAGTGAAAACACCCCACTCGGAAAAAGTCCCCCTCCACCCCCAGCAGAAACAGCCGCCTACCTCTGGGGCTCACAGGCCTCATCTAGAATCGCAGGGACATCCCCTCACCTGCCCAGTGTCCAAAGGGAGCAAGCACCAAGGTCAAGGCTGGCCAGAGGAGGAGGGTTTCCTCCGCAGGCCCCTCACTCTCCCCCCCCCCCCGCCACCCCCATCAGCCCAGGGGACACAGAGGTCTCAGGAGGTCAGAGGACCCCTGGCAGAGAGGGCATCTGCTTGCCTTTTCCGTCAAGTGAATCTCCGCCTTCCCTCCCAGCAACCCTGGCAGGTGTTTATTATTCCCCATTTCTAGGTGAGGAAATGGGGGCTCCACGTTGAGGAAATGGGGTGCTCCACTCAACTCCAGGTCTGCCTCACTGCAGACCAGCCTCCAGCCACCAAACAGGGGATCCAGGGAAAGAGGGACCCCTGGGGTCAAGGAGAGAGGGCCAGACACACGGCTGCAGATGGGGGGCGAGGGGGCTGAGCCCCTCACCAAGGGGAGAGGCAGTGGGTAAGGCTAAGGGTGCTCACAGTTGGACGCAGAGCAGCGGCTGGGAAATCAGGAGGCCCCAGTTCCAGTCCCAGCTCCAGCACAAACTTGCAGAGTGTCCTTGGGCAATTATTTTTCCTCTGCATGCTGCATGCCCAGAAGAGGGCCCAGGTGACCTCAGAGGAATGTGATATTTAAGATTCTAGGAATAAGGAACCAGAATTCCCATGACAGACAGAAGGCTGAGGGTGGGCAGAACTGGAAGCATTTCTGAGAGGACACACTCCAGAACTCTCCTCAAGGGAGGATCCTAGAGAGGAAGAGCTATTCCTGCAACAGGAAGGCCAGACCTCAGACGGGAGCGGAGCGTCAACCAGCCGCACCTTTCTCCCCACCTACTCCCCAGGAGAACCAGGGAAATTCTCCCACAAGGAACGAAAGTGCCGTTTCTGCAGTTCCCAGGGTGAAGGGGCCGCACCCAGTTTGGTCTCATCCCTCCCTCTCCACCCAGGACCTGAAGCGAGACCTGCCACAATGGCCCTGGACAGAGCCAGGGGGGAAGTGGGCGAGACAGACGCGGGCCCGGCCCATGCGCCCTGGACACAGATGGGCAGAGCCAGACACAGGGCGGGATTTCTGAGTTGAATGGGGAGCCTTTGTTTTTAGCAGCACACTCTATTCTTGGCATCACAGGAGGAAGAAGGCAGCTCGGAGGCCATAGGGTGGGGTGGGGGACAGCAAGGGACAGGAAGAGAGAAGACAGGGCCCTGGAGAGGCTGTGTGAAGGAGCCTCCCCCCACAGGTCCACACCGGAGAAGAATCTGGGAGGAAGCAAGGAGGCTGCCTTGGGCATACTCTGCCCTTCATTCTTGCTTCCTCCTTGGCACGGCCAAGCCAGCAGGCGGGCCCTGGGCACCCTAAGTCCAAGACTGTCCTGGCAGAGTGTGGCCCAGCCCTGACATTAAATATAACTCCTACCAGAGCCCCATCAGGCTCCTGCCCCCTACCTCCCCCCACCAGCGCTCACTGTCAGCGACGGGCACAGCTGGGCTGGGCTGCAGGATACCAAGCGTCAGGGTGGAAGCAAGGACAGGAAGGAGCCAAGCGGCTGGAACCAGGCTCAGAAACACTGCATTGGAGGACTAGAGGAGCAGGCTGGGCAGGGCCCCCAGAGGTCCCTTGGACCAGAAGCCAATGCCCTTTGCAGACTCAAATCCTGGACTGAGACAGTGAAGGAAAGGAGCTGTGGGCAGGCAGGAGGGCATGGGAGTGAGGCGAGGGGCTTCAACCCCACGACTCACGAACCATGTGCCCTTGGGCAGGTCACTGTGTGTCTTTAAACCTCATTGTTCTCATCTATTAAGTGGAGATGATCGCGCTACTCACTCACCCCCTTCTTCAGACCGTTGTGTGAACCAAACACAACTGCCTGGAAGCCCGCTATGGACAGAAAAGACCCAGGCATGCACCCTTCCATAAGGAAGCAGAGATGTTAGAGGAGGAGGCCAGCAGAGAGGGGCCTGGCAAGGCGGCCGGCAGCCGGCCTGCTCTTTGGGACCCAGGACCCTGAGCCCTCTGATGAGGGCTCGGAGGGGTGCTGCTTCCCAGGCCTAGGCCAGAGTCCCTGGGGTAGGGTGGGGTGGGATGGGGCACAGCTGGGAAAGAAGTGTGTTGCCCAGGTCCTGGGAGGGAAGGCTGCCCCACTCCGCAGTCACATGTGCTGCCTTATGCAGGCAGAGTGGTGAGGCCAGTCAGGCATGGATGGACATTCCCCACATAGCAGCCCCAGGGGAGAGGCCGGGCTCAGCAGGTCACCCGCCCCCACCCTTCCCCACTGTGTCTGGCTCCAACTGAGATTTGGCCAGCAATGCCGATGGAAACAGACTCTAGAAAAGTACAGGGACAGACGACGGCTTCCCTTGAGAGCCCTGTCTCCCCATCAGGCTGGGGCTTCCCAAGGAGGCCTCTCCCCTCTGACCCGCAGACACACACACACACACCCTCCCCTGCAGACTAGATGCTCCTTGGCAGGAGGCTATAGACTCCCCCATGAGACTGGTCATTACAAGTGGCAGAGCCTGAAGCGGGAACTAGGTATGGCCAGGACCCTGGGGACAGGAGAAGACAGAAGCCCATCTGGAGCTTCTGGAGCAAAACCCTCATTTCCTGTCTGGAGGACACCCAAGCAGTGGCCAGGGGACGGGCTAGGGGTCAGGCCGACCCAGCTGCCGTTTGTTTTCTTCCTTCTGGGCTCCTTCCCAAAGCAAACAAACCAGGGTGGGAAGCGGACTTGGGGGAGAGGGAAATGCCAGGCCGGGTGGCTCAGCCCTGGAACCTCCAGGCTCCCCGGAAAGGGCTCCACTGGAGCTCCATTCCCTGCTGGTGACCCTGAGGGGGCAAAACCCCAAACCGGCAGAGGACCCCAAAACCGGGACTCCTGGGAATGGAAAAACGCTTCACGCAGCCTCAGGAAACAACATGTCAGTGATGCATCTCAATACACAAGTGCTCTGTTCACCCTTCGCCACGCCAGGGGCTTGGGTGGCCCGATGACCACAGCTGGCGTCACTCCGCAGGTATCACTGGGTTTCATGCTGCAAGGATGGCTGCCTGGCCCTCTCCTGGGACTGCAAGGAAGATCCCACTGTCCGTTCCCTGTTCAGTATTTGCTGGGGGAAATGAGGCTCCAGACAAAGGTTTGGCTAACATTTGGGACTGTATACAGAGCGTGAGATGATCAAGATCGAGGCTACAAAAACAAGAGGAGGCTAAGAAAAGAGAAGGGGAAGGAATATTCCCAGTGGTTGCCTCCATGGAGTAGAATTTTAGGATTTTTTTTCCTCCCTCGCAACTTTCTCTAACTTCCCAATTGTTTTTTACTCATTGCCCAGCCCCTGTCCCAACTCTACCCCCAGGCCACCACTCCTGGGAGATAAGAATCCACAAGTCTCCCTCTGTCTCCATAGTGAGGAGAGAAAACAGACCCGTGAACCCACACTTGGCAGGTCACAGAGAGCTGAGCTCCTGCCCCAGTGGCCGAGGTGCCCTGGGGCTGAGCAAAGGGGAGTGGTCAGCGAACTTTCTCTCAGGCCGGGCCTAAGAGGTTGGTGGAAATTGGGGCAGTGCTGATCCCCAGACCTCCACCAGATTCAGTCCTGTCCCAGCAGAGAGCCTCCCCACAAACCGGATGACCAGCCGCAGCCACACTCCTCTTTCTCTTCACAGAGGTGGCTGGGCCAGCTGGCGCTCATGGGTCCTGTCCCTCTCAGGCCCGGTCTCTTTTCTCCCAAAAGACAGGAGGCTGAGAGTTTCCCCAGGAACCCCAACAGACTGGATTCACCCCAAAGGGTGACTGCTGCCTGGCCTCCCTCCTGGGGCAAGATGGTCCTCCCAGCTCACTCGGATGGGGCCCTGCTACATCCTCTAGAGGAGACTCGACTCTGAGCCTCCACCTCTCCCTCTTCTTCTCATCTGTAGCACACAGAAAGTCCTTCCTCCTGTCCAACCTCATCCCTTCACGAAGCATCCGTCCCGTCGCTCTTGTGCCCGCAGGGGTGACAAACAACTGCAAGCCCCTCACCCTCTTCATAGCTCACAGGTGGGACTGAGTTCCTTCTCTTTCCTTCGCCGTCACATCAAGCCTCCTCAGCCTCCTCTTCTCCAGCACCAATAATCCTATGTGGGTCCCCTCCTGCCCTCAAGGGATCCGGAAGCCCAGTGCCGCAAGGTTCAGATAGAGGACCCGATTTCCCAGGCCTGATCTGGTGTCAGGTGCCAGGTGGACATTGAGAGGACAGTGACACCAGCCCCTCCTTCAAGGACCACAGCCCCATCACCAGAAAGGCCCTCCCAGCAGCAAAAAAAAAAAAAAAAAAAAACCCTTCTGCAGCCCCCCAAAGGAAGCCATCTCCACGCCCCAAAGCATCCTGGCAGTACAGCCCACTCCAATCCAGCAGGACAATTGGACATAGGCCCAGTCTAAATCTGACTCTCATTTCTCTCCACTCTCCAGGAAGCAGGACCCCTTTATCTTAGCAGAGGCCCCACCCCCAGAAAACAGGCAACTCCCACTTCCTATACAAGGACAAGCCCAGCACAGCCCATGGTTCTGCCCAGCTCAAGCCAGTAGGCAGCAGCAGCAGCTTTGACCCCTGCCCTCCTCTCCCACCCCCAGAATGCACACATCCACCACAGACCCCAGCCTTGGGGAGTGAGCTCCCCGCCCCCCCCCCCCCCCCGCTAGAAACTAAAAACCAAGCCACAGGGGAGGTTTCAGAGGGTTGCAGGCTAGGACCTGAGTCACCCCCACCTGATAAACCTGCCCCCACCTTCACCACCCACACGTGCCTTCTAGGGGTCCTTCTGATGTCTCTTTTCCCCAAACCCCTGAGCAAAGGCTCTCAAAAAGGAGTGGCAGGAAAAACTTCCCAGAGCCACAGTGGGGGCAAGACAGCAGGATGGGCTCTGGGTTTGGAGCAGGAGGTCCCAAATGCCAGTCTTGGTTCTGCTGGAGTCTCCCTGTGCAATCTTGGGCAAGTGACTTAACTTCCCTGAGTTTCAATTTCCACATCTGGAGAATGGGGTAAGGATCCCTGCCCCTAGGGACAGGCATAAGGATTAAGTGAGAATAGTTAATGAAAGTGCTTGGTATCGGTAGAGTCCTCCCTTGCTTAAGTTACCATTTATCAAGTACTTGCTGGGTAGGTAGGTTTATTCCCATTTTACCAAGGAGGTCACTGCAGCTCAGAGAGGTAAAGTGACTCGACCAAGGAGTGATAAAGCTAGGATTCAAACCCTGCTCGGGCCGAGTCCAAATCCCTGTGCTCAGAACAGTCCCACTATAACACCTCTCCAAATTAACAGCCCTTCTGATGAGTCTATTGTCCCATCTTATTCCAAGGTGGCTCCTCTCCTTATCCCTCCCAGGCCAGGCCCAGGAGGGAAGCAGCAGCAGCCCCAGCCCTGACCTCCCTCATCCCTACAGGTGCATTCTCAGAGCCTCAGCCCCAACAGAAGCTCCAGAGGGAATGGGGTGGGAGAGGGGGGAGGGGGGACGCCAGGAGGGAGGGCAGGAAAGACTCCTGTCATCCAAGCTGGGGCTTGATCTAGCAAGAAATGACTAATTGGGTTCCTACCTCCCCGCTCCCTCCACTCCCATCCAGTAAGGAGCCAGTTTTCACCAGTCACCTCCTAGCAATCCTTCCTCAGAATTATCTTTTCATCACAGCCACAAACCAGATTAACTAAACTAATCATTTCACCAATGTAATTACAACGCCTGCCCCTCCTCCACACAGGCATCCAGAAGAGGGAAAACAGGTTATTTTGCCCAAATTCCATGTCCTTATGGCTCCCCACAGGTACACCATCCACTAGAGCAGAAATGGGATGGGGAGGAAGCCTGATCCCTAGGGGTGGAGGGCACTCCATGGGGGTGTGACCCGGCCCCCACTCTTCCATCTACAAACAGGAAGGAGGTGGTAGGTCTTGCCCACTGAGTCAAGACAAGCAGCCCTGATTCCTCCCCATTCTTCCCTTCACCCCAGGACTGAGGGAGAACCCAGCTCTTACATTGCCTCTGTTCCCCAAGGAGGCTGGGCTCCAAGTCCCCGCAAAAAGACCACACTTCAGATTTTTGAAAACCAGTGCTGGAAGCTTGGTGGGGATCCCCACTCTAGCCAGGGGAAGGGCTCTCTGAAAATTGGGGGTGGGAGAGACGCTTATGCAGTTCTACCTGAAAATCCTTTCCCCCTTCTAGAAGCCTTCCTCTCCCACTTTCCCCATCAAATTCTCCCAGGAGAGAGGGTAGGTGGGGGAAAGGACAGCAAAGGCCTCCAGAAGGAATGCACCTTCAAAATCCAGAAATCGAATGGAGATCAAGCCCCATCAAGCTCCGCGTTTTTCGGCCTCAATTACCAGCCAGCTAAATAACGTGGGGGACGGGGTAGAGGGGGGAAAAGGCCAGAGCAGTCGCTTCCCCCACGCACGTCATTTGGCCCGGCCCTGCCCCACCCCCATTCCTGGGGAGGGGGCAGAGCTTGGGCGAGAGCCACTAGCTCAGGCCTCCAGTGAGGGGGTGTGGTGGTCCCCGGAGGCAGGAAGAGAAGGAAGAAGCTGCTTCCCCTTCGGCCCACCCCGCCCCCGCCTCAGGCCCCAGGGGCCCAGCAAACAGGATGGAGGTGGAGGCAGGGAGGATAGGGTCAGAGCGCAAGCACTGGCCCTGGATCAGCCTGGCCAGCTGCAGGACAAGGCTTTGCTCCAAGAAGGACCCCGTAAACGTGGGGGAGGCAGGAAAAGCTGCCGTGGGTACTTCTCCCGTAAAGTTTGTTTTGGGTGATTTTTCCCAACAATAAGAGATTAGAGAGGAGGGTAGTCCTCCTGCTCCCTTATTAACACTCTGGAAGCCGCAGCTAATGGAAACTGGGCCAGCGATTCTCCACCCATGAACGACCCCTCTGCCCAGACCCCCAGTCCGGGCCACGGGTGCCAGACACCGGCTGAGCTCAGAGCTGGCCCTGCACAAGTCCCCCTGTCATCCCCCCCACCTCCGCCGGTGAGCCCCTAGCCCGGCGCCCCCGGGCGGAGGGAGGCGCCGCAGGTACAGTGCCAATGAGGCTCCGGGAGCTGGAGGACTGGGCCTCTGGACTCCGTGTGCTCACCTGCTCGGCAGGTGGGGCCCGCGTCGCTGGGAAAATGTGCGCTCGGCCCCCACAGTTGGGCAAGCAGGGCGCAGACAATAGGGCCCCACCCAGGCCTGAGGGAGTAGAGAGGGAGGGAAAGCCAGGATGACGCGTGAAGTGGGGTGTGGGTGGCCCAAAGAGACCAGCGGCAGCAAGTTTCCCAAACAGTGAATTCCTAACCAGAGTGAGCCCTGGACGGAGGAGGAGCAGGTCAAAGTCTCCCCAGCAAGAGGCAGGCGAGAGTCAGGGACGCGGCGTTGGGCGAGTTCGCGGGTCCCGGGGAAGGCACCTGCCTGACCACTTCCCGCCCTTCTTGGATCCCTGGCTCACGGAGCCCGAAAGCGCACTGGGCCCTAGCCTCGCGTCCCCTAAGGTCGCCGCGCCCCGGACCCCGGCGCGCCCCCTGCCGCCGGTGCAGGGTGACGTTCCCTGGCTCCCGCCCTCACCTGCCCTGAGACGGAGGATTTGGCCTCTCCGCCACTCGCCGCCCTTCCCTCGCCCCAGTGATACCTGCTGCGATCGTCCGCACCTGCGCGTGGAACCTGGCCGGGCTGGGATGGGGTCGGGCCGGGCTGGGAGCCGGCGCGGGCAGCGAACTGCGCTCTGCAAGCTCGGGCGGCGGCTGCTCCGGACTCTGGCCAAGGCAGCAACTCAGTAACTGAACAAAAGGCGAAGGGACCTGACAGCCAAGCCACGCCTCTCGCCCCCTCGAAGCTCCGCCCCCGAGGGAAACGCCCATCCGCTGATGCGGGCTCACTGGCTGCCTCGCCTGACTGTCCCATCGAGGGGCGGAGCCTCGCCCCCAGTCCTCTTCCACCGCCGCCTCTGTTTATCCACTAGCCATTGGCCCCAGGGACTGCCAGTCGGCTCTGGGGACGGCCTCCAACTTGAGATTCCATCCTACCTCCGCACCTATTGGCAAATATAAGGTTACTTCCTCTTGATTGGGCAAGGCACTGTCAGTAAGCCTAAGGAAAGAACCAATGGGAAGGATGGGGTGTGTCTTGCCCCACCCTACCTCTGAGCAGGTAGGACTCATTACTCTCCCCTTCCCCCTACCTGTCCAACAGGTGAGTCAGGGGGCGCCATGGGAAAGCACAAATGCCTTCCCAGGCCAGCCAACTCAGCGTCAGCTATGATGCTTCTCTGGGCTTATTCACTCTTGCCACAAAGTCATAATAACATTTTTGCATAGGATTTCATAGGCTTTTTGCTGGGTCAGGATTTGTTTCCCCAAAGATGGAGCACCCATGAGATTTAGAATAAAAACACCAAAGTTTGGGTTTTGCCTCTTAGTAGTTGTTTCGTTTTAGACAAGTTACTTCATTTTTCACCCTGTTTTCCTTATCTGTAAAATGGGTACATTAGCTATATCTCTGGCACGGCTGTGTGTGGGGATGAAATGAAGTAAGGTTTGTGAAATCACTGGGACGACTGCTAAATGCTAGAATTTAAATGAATGGTATGGTGTTTTTTTAATTCTCATGACAATGCTGAAAAAGCATGAGGACAACAAAATGATCCTCATTTCAAAGATGAGGAGACTGAGGTTCAGGGAGATCACACGCCTAGAAAATGGCACATCCTAAATGAGAACTAGACCCCTTTCTCATGTCAAGCCCCATTAAACCACGTGTTCTCCTGGTGGAGAATAATATCATATATATATAATGTCAAAGCAGTGGGGTGGGGCCGGGAAAAGGCAAGAAAACATATATTTTGGGGTAGAGACAGAAAGAGCAATGATTTGGAAAAAATCATTTGTAAAAATCATTGGTAAAAACATCAGGCAGCAGATCTAAAAGGAAATCGACACTGGCATAAAAGAAAGTGAGGCAGTGGGGCCCCTCGTTAGAGGGAGAGGCTGGATTAGTTATCAGAAAGAACTTCCCAACAGGCAGATCACGAAGACGAGGGCCTTTCCTTTGTGTGGCTGATGGACTGAATGCCTGCTCGTGGCTGTAAAGCACGCCAAGGGTCCTAGAGACATTCATTCACCAACACTTAAGTACTGAGCATCAGCTGTATGCTAGGCACTGGGTTAGACCCTGATGACATGGAAAATCAACATGGTCCCAGCCCTCAAAGGACTCCCAAGGGGCTAAGTGTAACCGGGCCACCTTAGCCACTCCGTGTGCGGGAATGTGGGGGAAGTGGCTGTCCAGGAAAGAGTCCTTCCTCTGAAAAGCTTTCGAGACCCAAAGCTAGCACACAGGATGGGCTGTGCAGGTACCCCAGCAGCATCCCTGGCCCATCTCCCCACCAGAGAAAGGAATAGTGGCTAAACAGTCTCGCTTCTGACGCTTGTGCCACCCACGAAGTTTTTCGAGGCGGGAGGGGGGGTGGGGGGGTGGGACCAGGGAGACATCAATATTCCCAACCAGTTACCATCCCACATGCCAGGACCACTGCCCTTTGCTTTGTTTCCCTTACTCCCCCTCCTCCAGTTTATCTCAGTATCTTTCTTCCTCCCTCACCCTTGCCCCACCCCCTGCCTGCCACACTGCCACGGGGTGTAGTGGCCAGTCCCCTTGCCTGGGAGGAAAAGAGCTCACAATCCTAGGCTGCTGCCACCACCAAGGTTTTACTTCCTCCCTCTCCCACCTCCCACCTTCCCCTGCCCACCTCCCCACCCCCACCCTGCACACTGACATACACACTTCCCAGACCCAAGACAGGCTTAAGTCCTTCCTTTCGCCCAGCTTCAGCATACAGGCAGAGTAGGGCTGGTTGACTGCAGAAGGGTGGAGGAGCCTGAGTGGGGAGGAGGGGCAGAAATAAGGCTTCAGAATAAAGTGTGTGTGTGTGTGTGTGTGTGTGTGTGTGTGTGTGTGTGTGTGTGTCTCCCCGAAATGCTCCCTGCCTGTCAGCCTGGAACATGCTGTAACATGATGGCCTCAGAGCTAAGCGCTTGGGCTAGGAATGGGTGGAGGCACCACGCCAGCATCAGGAAAGACTGAGATAAGAGCTGTATCAAGGAATGTTCTGGACATTTCTTAAGCGCCTACTGTGTGTGCGCGCCAGGCATTGAAGGCATAGAAAAGAATCAGAAAATGATGTTTATTATAATCAGCTGTCTGTGTGGGGGATGTGGTCTCGGGGTGAGGAGGTGCCTAAGGATAAGGGGTCAGAATGAGAGTCTCTGTGACCCCAGCCTCCTCTGTAGCTTGAACTTGAAGGAAAGGCCACAAGACCATCTTACCCAGTCCCCTGCCGCCAAGCCTTTAAAGGCAGGGATTTGTTTGCCAGATCTCTAGAAAGGGAGATTTCCCAGACTCCCTCGTATGAATACCCTTGTCTCCTTATTCTAAATCTGGTAAGTTCCTTCTGATGTTTAGCCTCAATTCATATTTCTGCAGTTTAAACTCATTTCTCTCGCCCAGAATGTGGTGGAAGCAGAGCGCTTGGGCCTCCAAGAACACATCTGGTTCATTCAGCCTTGCAGCTTTCTGGGGCCTCAGAGCAAAGAAGGAAAGAGCATCAAGTGGCCCGTCCCAAGCTGCCCCAGAGAGAGAGTTTGCTGGCAAAGAGGGGTCAGGTGAGGGGCTGGTGCGGGGGAGGGGAGTTGGCAAGGGGTGGGGAGACACTAGGGTGGGGGAGGTGAACAACAGCCAGGGGCCTCCTCCACGCGTTCTGCGTCTGCTTCCCTGGCCCTCCACCATGGGCCTCTGGGCCATATAAGGATGTGGAGGAGATTCTGTTCTCTGTTCAAACTTGGCCTTTTTCTGTGGGGGCCCCTTCCCCAGGCAGAGGCAGGCAGAGACGTAGGTCTGCACCAGTGACACACACACAGCCTCCATGCCCACGCCTCAGGGATATACACTCCTGGGCACAGATTCAGATACACAAATGCCAGCCGTGTCAGCTGTCAGCTCTCTCCCCAGCGCGCACACACACACACACACACACACACACACACACGCTTCCCCCCTGCTGGGCCTAAGCCAGCCTCAGGAATGGCCACCTCTAACAAGAAAGACTGGGCGAGTCGATGGGTTGCTAAACTTCGGGCTGACGAGGGTCCTTCTTCATCACACAGCAGCTCTCACTCACGGTGCAGCAGCAGGAAGGAGAGCAGGCACTGGACCGACTGTCCCTGCAGGCGCTGGAATCCAAGGCTTTGCAAAAACCAAGAGGCGCCGCAAGCATGGCCTTTCTCTCAGCCAGGCAGAGCCATCCACAGGCTGGGACGGGGCTCCTGCCCTTGGGAAGGCCCCGTGGCCCTCCTGGGCTTGCACCCTCCACACAGGGCCAGGGGGACAGGCCTACACAGAGTTCATACCTCTCCCCTTGGAGACCACATCCTGGTACCAGACCCTCTGGAACCCCTCACCCATCACTGACTCTTGCTGATAGGACCTGCCGGTCCCTTCCGCTGGCCCTTCCTCCTGAGAAAGGCCAGCAGCACCATGCATTGTATGCGCACACTTAGGCAAAGGCTGACAAGGGCATTTATGGGGGAGGGTTGGACACGTCACAGATATGCAAGCTAGGGTGTCTACACGCATGTACTGGAGGTCCTCTGCAGTGTGTGTGTGGGGGGGGATTCATGGTGCGAAGGAAAGGGGAGATGGCCCAGGGGCTGAGGCCAGGGGACAGTTATCCCCAGGCTGCCATGTTCTAAGAAGGATTCAGAATTCTCAGTTCCATCCTAGCCCTTCAGTTCATTGTGAAGGTGTACTTGTCAAGGTGTATCTTATTTAACAGTTTGATAGCTTGACCTGTACATTATTTAGATCTATGTATGTGAGCCTCCATTTACACTCCTGCCCCTGCCCTCCAGTAGGGTGTTGGGGGGTGGGGGACTTGCTCAGAGTGACCCCTGAGCCTGGAGAGGACATTAGCTGCTGCAGAAGGGCCTCTGGACTCCCAAACTCTAATGGCAAGAAGGACACACGCATCCCCCAGAGCAGGAGCAGAAGTAGGAGCAGGAGCAGGAGCAGGGTAGGATGTAGAATGGCACCAGACCCTGGGGTAGGAGTGCTCCTGCCTTTTTTGCTGCCCTTTGTCTAGGGGAGGAGCCTGGAGGCTAGAGGCTGCCCAGGCCTGGGTCTGGGCCTTTGGGTGTGTGCCCAGCCACAGTAGGGGGGTGGGCTCTTAATTGTAGAGGTGGCTCCAGTAACACTTCACTGCAAGATGTGTGGGCAGGGATGGAATGTCAAAGGGAAAACAGGGAGACAAGAATACAGAGATAGGAAAGGCCAGAAATAGCTCAGGCCTGGGTGAGATACCAGGGGCTGCTGGTGGTGGAGGGAGCGGTAGAGGAAGGTCAAGTCCTCTCCAGAGAAGGTCTATCCTGGGTTTGCCCTCCCTTGCACCCCCCAATCCCCTCCCCAAGTGCAATTCCAAGACCTCAGGAGCCCAACAGGATGGGCTGCACATGTCAGGATTGTATTCTGGTCCTGGGTCTCCCCACCTCTCTGAGCACCCCCTCCCCATCCTGAGTGAATGGGTGGGGAGCGAGGGGGTAGGTCTTGCCACCTGAGTCACCCCCCTTCCTGCTCCTGGCAACTCCACTTACAGGCTGACACAGCTAGGGCCCCACCCACCCTGCCAGCCTGCGTGCCCCTCCCTCCCCCACCAGCCAGGAGAGATGCCTGCCCTGACAGGTGCCCTTCCCATAGAGAGGCCACCCTCCCTTCCCAGCACACACACACACACCAGGAATGTCTTTTCTCCCTCACCTGTTGAGAGTCCTTGGGAAGAAAAAGAAGGAAGAGGCCAATCAGAGCCTCCTTCCTTATCTGTATGGGGAAACTGAGACTGGAGCCAGGAGATGAATGAACTTCCCTAAAAGCACACAAGCAAATTCCTGGCAGGGCTGGGACTTGAAGCTTTGTCCCCTGCCCGCCAGCTCTCCGCTCCAGCTCTCCTCAGAGGTCTAAGTCAGTAACCTCCCTCCACTTCCTGGGCACTCCCCGAGCCACAGCCACGGATTATGCAAAGACCCTCCCCCCAGCTCGCTGCCCTCTCCACCTCCCTCAGTGGAAACTGGAGTCAGGACTTGGAGGCCCCTGGCCCTGAACATCAATCCCATCTTCCCCAGTCCCATCCCTGGGCCACCAGGGAATTTGAGAGTTGAGATCCTTGAATATTTCATCAGCACTTCAGCCTCCAGTTCAAGAAGCAGCCAACTTACAGTTCATGGATGATTTATGGCTCCAGCAGAGAACCTGGAAGTCGTGGGGGCGGGGGAAGGGGTGGGGAGTGGGGGGGGGGGGGTCATTGAAGGCTGGACCCAGCTGTGAGGAGGGTGCTGGAGAGATGCCAGCTCCATCAAAGTGTGTGTGAGGGGAGCTGGGGGGAGGCCAGGGGCATTTCCATTTTTGAGAATACCAATGTATTTTCAAAAACAGACAGAAAACCAACCAGGGCTATCAAAATAATTGTGCTAAAGGTTAAAGTCATATGACAAGCATTTTTGAACTTCATTCCTGTCCCTGTGTCTCTGTAACTGGGTGCATAACCTCATATGGAGATAACAAAAAATATGAACGGGAAGTCCTCTATGGCTGTGACGCTCCCACACCCACCCCAGCCAGAGAGAGAGGCCATACTCCCCACTTAGAACCTCGATCCTTCCCAGGCTCCTCCTCCAGGAAGGCCATGAGGATTAGCCAAGTGGTCCAGGGAAAAGGAAGGAATCCCCAGTGGCCACCTCTGACTTTGCTCCAGGAGCATAACATCACACTCTTCTTCTAAAAGGAAAGATGGAAAAGGTGACCCAAAATGGAAGACATCAAATTCTCTTGACTTCTTTCAGAGTGGCTGGCCTTAGCGAGTCCCTTCACAGATTCCGAGGATCAAGTATATGTGTGTGTGCACGTGCGTAGGGTGTGTGTGGTAAACCAGCAAGTATGTCCACCCCCTTACCTCAGTTTTCCCACCTGAGTCATGGGCATGAGAGATGCTCCCACACCAAGGGCTACTTGGGGGACTACAGAGATGCTATCCAGGCACCCTGGCACCAGGTGGGTCCCAGGCAGGTGGTAATTATGAGGTGATGTGTCCACAGGTTGGCCTTGGGTTTGGCCTGAGGTTGACTGGGGTGGGTGCCCCTAGTCCTCAGCACACTCCCACCTAATCCCCAGTCATCTTGGAGCTGAATCCTGGGAAGGGAGCTGGGCAGGACGGCACCAGCCTAGCTTAGAGTGAGCCCTGGCCCTGGGGGCCCAGTCTAGCCTCTCTGGGCCTCAGTTTCCCCTTCTATGAAGTTAGGGGCATCTGCCAGAGCCTTGGAGAGAAGTTGCAAGAGAAAGCCTGGATGAAGACCCCAGAGTGGGGGAGCTGTGGGGGGCTTGGCCCTCCGGCTGCCAGGACTCCCCAATCAGATTAGGCAGACACAGCCTTCTGACGCGGGAAAGTGTCATTCTTGGTCCCCAGGGGACACTGGGAAAGGGTCCAAGGGGAACAAGAGGGCAAGACTTCAAGAACTCTTTCTCAAATCCAAGGGGGGAATTTCTTCCATTGTAATTTACTGGAATTTGGGGGAAGGCCATGGGACTCCTCTCACCTCACTTGACCATCACTTTGGATTCAAGAAGAGGCTAGTCTAAGTGACTCCAGCAAGTCTGTCCCCAAGCCCCCTAACATCCGGCCCAATCTCAGGGAGCCGAAGGCAGGGCAGGATGGCTCTCGGATCAGGCCTGAGAGAGGGCTCTTGACAGTATGATCTCCCCTCCCTCCCTCCCTCCTGCACTTCCTCCCTCCCTCTCTCCCTTCTGGAACTCCTTGCCTCCTGAAGTGAGCAGTGGCAATGTGGGCCTTTTGTCTCCACATCTGGCCCTCACCTTCCTCTATTTGGCCCCAGCTGACAGCCTAAAGCTGGGGTGGGGAATATAAGGGCCTCGAAATCATTTGGCCTGGCCCTGCCAAGGCATTAGGGGTGAGTTAATTAAATGTTTGAGCAAACAGCAGGCTAATTTTTAGGTTGATAATTTTGTATGGCCCGGGAGTGATGTTATAAATATGCAAGTGGCTCTTGGCAGAAGGAAGGTTCCCCACCTGGAAAGGGACAAAGCCCACCCCAGAGACCAGGGTGGCATTCTCATCTTTCTCTCCCTTCTCCGATTTGGGGAGAAAGGTCCACACTCAGCTCAGCCACCACCATCCTCGGGGAGCCTTGGACAAGCTGCTTACCCCACAGCCTCACCTGTGGCGGAGGGGAATGGATATCTACATGGCAAGGCTGTTTGGCGTGTTATAAAGAACCTGCCACCCTGACCAGTTTGGCTCAGTGGATAGAGCGTCGGCCTGCAGACTGAAGGGTCCCCGGTTCGATTCTGGTCAAGGGCATGTACCTTGGTTGCGGTCACATCCCCAGCAGGAGGTGTGCTGGAGGCAACTGATCGATGCTTCTCTCTCATCGATGTTTCTAACTCTCTGTCCCTCTCCCTTCCTCTCTGTGAAAAATAAAATATATTAAAAAAAACCCACAAACCTGCCAAGGGCCTGGCACATAGTAGGTATTCAATACATTGTAGTAGTGATGCTCTCCTTAGGATGGGGTCTTCTGGGCCCAGGACACCTCTGTGGCATGGGAGTCTGGCTCCACTGTGTGAGGTCTCCATCCCCAGTGCCCTATTGGCCGTCACTAACCTTCTACCCATTTTACTACAGATGCTATGACTGACGAGATGCTGGGTGTGGTGCTGGGTGTGGGGGAAGGAGATAGATGTGGAGGAGGCAAGGGCGTCTGGGCTGGGTGGGGTTGGGAGAATGGGCTGGAGGGCCCCAGAGGGCCCATGCTGGGACTTGCTGGGACTCTGTCTCACCGGTTTGGGGAGCTGGCCTGGCACTGGGGAGAGGCTGGCATGCATTAGAGAAAGACAGGAGGGGCCGGTGCTGCCTGGGAACGAGGAGCTGAGATGGCACACTGGCTGACAGCCTGTCTGGTGCCTAGAGAGGGGCCAGGCTTCTGCTCCCATTGCATACCCTACACACACACACACACACACACACACACACACACACAGACACACTCTGCCTCATCACCGCACGCTCAGAGACGCCACTCTCAGATGCACACTTGGACACACACATCAACACACTTCTTGAACTGCAACCGCTCCATTCTCCCCATCCTCTGACCCAGCTCTATTTTCCCATCTTATTTATCTAAAATTTTTATAACGCATAATAGTGCTTCCTGCCTACCTCCCACTGGAATGCAGGCCCCACCAAGGCAGGGTGCTTGGCCTGCTGTGCCCACTAGTGAATGCCCAGCACCAGTGGGTGCTCAATAAATATGTTCTGCCCTGGCCGGTTTGGCTCAGTGGATAGAGCGTCGACCTGTGGACTTAAGGGTCCCGGGTTCGATTCCAGTCAAGGGCACATGCCTGGGTCGAGGGCTCAATCCCCAGTAGAGGGAGTGCAGGAGGCAGTCAATCCAATCGGTGGTTCTCTGTCATCATGGATGCCTCTCTCTCTACCTCTCCTTTCCTCTCTGAAATCAAGAAAAAATATATTTAAAAATAAATAAATACATATGTCTGAGTGAGCGAGCGAGTGACCCCCCCCCCCCCTAGAATCTTATTCACAAATGCACAGGGACGCATGTGGAGACACCCCCACGACATTGCCCTGGATGGACATTCTGACCCACGCACACAGGCACCCGCTCACACCCAGCCTCGCACATCCACACTACACACAAGCATACAGACCTTCGCCCTCCCGCACACCAGCACTTTCAGACTCACACCCACCCTTTCGGATTCCAAGCTGCCTAATCACACTGGCAGGCTCCAGCACATCCCTGCTCCCCACCCTCTGAAGTGCCAGCCCGGGAGGGCAGCCCCTCCCAGCAACAGGGGGCAGAGCCCTGGTGGAAGTAGCTTGAAAAGGGTGGGGTTGGGCTGGGCCACCCTGGCACCTGGGAGTTCTCAGGAGACGCTACCGCTACCACAGCAGACTCACCTATCGCTACCACAGCAGACTCACCTATTGGAGGAGTGAGGTCACCTTCGCCCTTGACCCCACCCAGCTGCGCTCCAGCCTCAGACTGGCCTTCCCACCCTCGTCATTGATAAAGGGCCAGGAAAGGGGTTTGGGGTGGGATATGGGGTTCTCCTGGGCACAGAGATGGGCGGGGCCCAGGCCCAGCCACCTGGCACATGTGGGGAGTAGGGGTGTGGAAGGTGAGAACTAGGTTCCCAGCCTCAGCTCTACCCTACAGTGAGAGAGAAGGCTCTTCCACCACCCTGCCCTCAGAGGCCAGAAACATGGGGAGTGGGCAGAACTGCCACCTGGCAGGCCCTGGCCCATGGTCCTTCGCAGAGACCCCCTGAGCCCCCACTTTCCCGTTGTGAAACCTGGAGGGAACACTGGTGAGTCACAGGGCTGGGTGGTAGCCACCAGACACGGCTCTCAACCCCACATCTCCGGATCCTCTGCCCCCCAAAGCCAATGTAAGACGGGGCAAGACACCACTGCCACCACAAAGTCTCACACTGCAGACCGTAAGGGCACTCCTCTGGCCACTGAGATGGGGCCCCAATCTCATGGAGAATGGGCAGAGCAGGCAGAGCATGCTCACTCTGACTCCAAGGAACCTGGGTCAATGCCTGAGAAGTGAAAACCGGAAATAAATGTCCTTCCCCTCACTCACCACATATCCCCAGGGAAGCCATGCTGAACTAGGAAAATACAGGACATCCCATCTTAGAAATCTGAAAACCACCATCTTCCCAGGACTTGGGGCAGGAACTGCATCCTCACGCCCCCTGGCGGTGGATTGCAATGACAGCAGCTGCTCTTCATGGTCACAAACACCCAGGGTCCGGAGGCCAGACTGTGCCTCCTCACCCGCCTCCCTTCGCATTTACAGATGAGGGGAGATGAGCACAGAGACTGGGAGAGAAGGACCTGCACCCTTGGGAGAATGGACCCCAGGTCTTGTAACTTTTTCGTTGTTGGTGTTGTTAATCCTCACCTGAGAATATTTTTTCATTGATTTTTTTTTTTTTTTTTTAGGGAGAGAAGGAGAGAGAAAGAGAGAAACATGGATGTGAAAGAGACACATCGATTGGTTGACTCTTGCACAGGCCCCACCAGGACCTGGGCTGGGGAGGACCCTGCAAACAAGGTACAAGCCCTTGAATGGACTTGAACCCAGAACCCTTTGGTCGGCAGGCAGACACTCTACCCACGGAGCCAAACCAGCTAGGGCCAGGCCTTGTAAGTCATTCAACAAGAAACATTTATTGAGCACCGTGGCCAGTGTGCCAGGCACCGCTGGACTCCTGGTCCAGCACTCTCCACGATGCCAGCTGCCCCTCTGCTATCTCTGAAATTCAGGCTGAGGCCCCGACTAGGAGAAGCTGGAATCTCCTCCTCCAGGGGAAGAGCAGCTGCAGCACCGCCGTCCTGTGGTCCAGAGACCAGCGAGGAGGCAGGGGAGCCCGGGAGCAACGCTCTCAGGTGGGACAGGATGGGGCCTGGTCAGCTATGTCCATTTTACATTTTTAATAAATAGTCTTGCTGCTGCCCAGGCTGGTGAGGGTGGTCCCATGGGTCCAGGCTTCCCATGTTCTTGTGAGGTGCAGGGGTGGCCCTCTTCTCATGGTAGTTCAGGCTCTGGCTCTGCGAAGAAAAGGAGAGAGCACTGGGGTGAGCCCCCCACCCCTCCCAACAGGTGTCTGGGTGCTATTCTACGGGGAGGTGGGGCAGGCAGGAGTGAGACTCTCTAGGAACAGGTCTCAGCTGACCCCTGATCCCAGGAAGGATGCCATCCCCTACAGAGGTTGCCAACAGACAGGAAGCCCCCAGAGGAGGGGGGTCCCAGCATCCAACATACATATCATTCCCCTGCCTCTGTAGCCCAGTGCCTGCATCCCTCTGTCCCCAACCTCCACCCCAGGCTGCATCCCCACCCCACATCATGGCTCAAGTCACTGACCAGCCTCAGCCTCATCACCCTTGGCGTCCAGCTCCTGCCACCAGTCAGCATAGATGCCCTCCTCGTAGTCACCCTCCCCCTCAAACTCAGCATCGGAGGGGTGGTCCTCGGGCTCCAAGGGCGGTCCTGTCTCCTCCAGCTCCATCTAGAGAAGCCCCAGGGCGGGGACAGACCAGATCACAGAAGGCACAAACCGGGATCAGTTCCAATCCTGGCCAAAGGGCCCTCCCACCCCATCTCTGTCTCAGGATCTCACACAGGAATGATAAGGTTTCTCCTACCATCCTATTCCCCAGCTGCTCCCTCCCTAAACTGGTACCTGGGGCTCCACCAGCAGAAAGTCAGTGTTAGCAGAAGCTTCACCCTCTCTGCAGCCACCTGTTAAGTATAAATACACCTAGAATGCTGCTAGGCCGTGCACACCGTCTGCTCACGCTATTCCCAGCCAGGAACATCTTTCCGCCCCGTGCCTGCATTGGCCTTGTTTATCCCTCCAGCGCCAGGCATCAGCTCCAGGATGCAGCCCTTGATATGACCCTGGCTGGGTCAGGAGTCCCTTGGTGCCCCCTGCTGACCTCTCCCAACAGGGGGAGAGGGATTTGGGATTTGTACCTCCCCCTGTTGCTGGGGAAAGGGGCTGTGCCTCTCATCCATTTAGCCCAGGCCCAAACCCAGTATCTGGCAAAGAGCACACAACGCATAACAGCAATCAACGCGGCTGCTACCTGCTGAGCACCTAACTACATACATGCCAGCTCTGTACTAAGCACATTACAGACTTGATCTCATGTCACTCTCACTGCATGGGGTGAGGTGGCCATTATCCTCCCCACTCAGTGGATGAAGAAATGAACGTTTCAGGGTTACCTAAGACTTGCCTGGAGGGGGCCCACTTGGGAAGTGGTGGACCAAGTCAGACCAGCGCCATCCTGGCTACTAAGAGTGTAGACCCAGCCCCGTGTTCCATGTTGGAGCATGGTGCTTGAAAAAAGGAAGGAGTGGATAAAGAAGCCCTGAGCACCCTAACTGGTTTGGCTCAGTGGATAGAGCGTCGGCCTGTGGACTGAAGGGTCCCGGGTTCGATTCCGGTCAAGGGCATGTACCTTGGTTGCGGGCACATCCCCAGTAGGGGGTGTGCAGGAGGCAGCTGATCCATGTTTCTCTCTCATTGATGTTTCTAACTCTCTATCCCTCTCCCTTCCTCTCTGTAAAAAAAAAACTAATAAAATATATATATATATATATTTTTTTTTTTTTTTTTTTTAAAAAGGAGCCCTGAGCAGGGACACCTGAGAGCATTCACCCTCAAACCCGCATTCAGAATCAATGTAACGCACTGTGGTCCTTCCTTCCTGGTGTCCTGCACTCCTTCCTTCACTCACTGGTTCATTCAAACTCAGTTTCTGGGTGCCAGCTCTGCTGTCCCAGGTGCTGTGGGGGAGCTGCGAGTAACCTGGACCCCCATCCTGGATCACAGTCCCCTAGGAGACTGGCTGGAGGGGGGTTGGGGGTGAGATGGACCAGGGCTGCAAGTAAGTCCAGGTCCAGGGAGGCAGGGAAGGTCAGAGTCGGCATTGCAAGCCTGGAAGAAAGAGCCAGGGCATGCCGCCTGGCTTCCTGGAGGAGGCGCCGCCTGAGCTGGGCCCAGGAGAAGCACGACTCAGACATATAGAGAAGGGGGCAGGAGAACATGGAGTGGGGAGAGAAGGGCAGGTGTATTTAAGGGACAGGAGCATCCTTCTTCACAACAGCTGACTGCTGGGAGCTGGGACTGAGCTTTGGCAAAGTGGCCCAAGGGGTCTCCGTCATCACCCAGCCCTGGAGGGCCGGGGGCCGCTTACCTCGTCATCCGACTGCAGGTACATGTGCGAGAACTCCAGCAGCTCCCGCAGCTCCGCCGTCTGGTTGTGGTAGAGCATGGCCTCCTGGGAGGAAGAAGGGAAAGTGAGGTGAGCTGGACCCTGCTGCCAGATGAGGAGGAGCCAGAGCCCCCGGGATCTGGGCCCTCTGGCCCTTTTCCAGCTCAAGGGGTTCTGTGGGAAAGAGTGCCTCCACTGATTCGCAGTGTCTGCCACTGACAAGGAAATGGACAATAGCACCATGTGCCCCATATGTGCCAGGGTTGCCCCAGACTTCTAAGGCGTTTCTCAGTTGGTCCAGGTTGGGAGGTCCCTGGGGAAGAAGTGCAAAGGCCAGCAGTGAGGGTGATGAGGGTGGGGAAGGGAGCAGGCAGGAGCCAACAGGTATTTTTATACCTCCCACCTCCCAGGCGGTGCTGGTAAGGTAGGGAGTACCAGCCCCATTTTGCAGGCAAGGCAACAGACTGAGAAAGGGTCAGCGGTGTTCCCAGGACCACAAAGCCAGTGGGGCTGGGTTTGAACCCAGGACCCCAACCACAACCCATAGGTTTTCACTTTCCATCCTGCCTTCTGAGGAAGCCAGAATTTTTTTGATCAAATCCCATGGTCCCAAGAGTGCCTGGGAAGGCAAGGCCCACCTCGCGGGGCTGGAAGTGCTCCTCCTCCAGGCCCCAGCGAGCCCGGTGGAAGCGGTAATACACCAGGTTCTGCTGCATGACACTGTCCTCAGGGTCGAAGAGCATGTAGCTGGCGGCGCTGCGGGCAGCCTGGCGTACGTCATTCACTGCGGACAGAAGAGGGGTGAGGAGTAGCCCTGGCACTGCCCCACCTTTAGGGATGACCCCCCCCTCACCCACCCACCTTTAGGGATGACCTCCACTTCACCCACTCCTATCTCCCTCTTCAGTCCAGCGCCTCTGCCTCCTCAGCTGTCTTCCAGAATACCTTTGGGCATCTCACCGCACCCAACAATAATGCAAGCTAGGATGTATTGGGCACTTGATGTGTGCCATGCCCTCATTTAAGACTCAACGTTATTGTCATTCCCATTTTACAGATAAGAAATCCAAGGCACAGAGGGGTCGAGTAAACTGATCAAGCTCACACAGCTGGAGAAAGATGTCAGTGGGGAATTAGAGGCCAGTGGTGGCCCTCAACCTCTTAGCCAACTGGACCCATGAAGGGTCTCCTGGCTTCCGTGTGTGTGTGCGTGTGTTAAATATATTTTTATTGATTTCAAAAAGGAAGGGAGAGGGAGAGAGAGATAGAAACATCAATGATGAGAGAGAACCACTGAATGGCTGCCTCTTGCACGCCCCCTACCGGCAACCTGGGCATGTGCTCCTGATGGGAATCAAACCTGGGACCCTTCAATCCACAGGCCGACGCTCTACCCACTGAGCCAAATCGGCTAGCGCTCTCCTGGCCCCTTGGTCCGCAGCCCCTCCCCTCCACCTCCAGCTTCCGTCTGGATCTCGGCATCTCTGCATGGCAGGAACCCTAGAGATTGTCCATCGCAGCCCCCACTTGGGGCCAGGATCTCCCTCAGATGAGGAAAGCCTTAAGTCCTGGGGTTACTTCATTTTTTAAAAGATTTTTAAAAGTATTTTTTATATTATTTTTAGCGACAGAGGGAGAGGGAGAGAGAGAAATAACTATGTGAGACCAAAACATCAACCGCACACCCCATACAAGCCTGAAACCTGGGCATGCGCCCTGACCTGGAACTGAACCAGCAACCTTTTGGCACATGGGTTGACGCCCAACCACCTGAGCCACACTGGCCAGGGCTCTGGTGCTACTTTTTATTAGCTATGTGACTAACGACCCCTTGCCCTCTATGTGAGCCTCAGTGTCCTCATCTGAAAAATGGGTCCAGCAATGTCATCTGCAGGGGGTGGGTGAGAGGATAAAGTGAGATAAACAGACGTGGCTGGGCTTTGTAAACTGTCCAGTGAGGTGCCGCCGTGGGCTAGCTAGTCATTTACCCTGGGCTGCTCTCTGTTCTCTCCCTCAGCCTCTCACCTGCCCCACCCCCACCCCCATCCCTCCCAATAGCTCAGGGGCCTGAATTCTGAGGAATAGCTTCCCCTTACTCTGTGATGCTCCCAGTGCAGTGCTCTCCGCTCCCCGCCCCACCCCCAAGCCCACAGGAGGCTCACACTTGTAGTAGGCAAACTGCAGGTAGTGATACATGGTGGCCACGAACTTCTCCACAAAGTAGCCACCCACGTTGGGGGTCAAGTTGGCCTCACAGTCCACCTTGCACTGCAGGGATTCTGCAAAAATATCTGGGCGGGGGTGGCGGGGGGCGGGGGGGGGGAGCAGGGGTGAGAAGCTGGTGGTGTGCTGAACAGCTCCATTCCACGGAGTGGGTGATGGAGGAGATGTCCCGCCCCAGCTCTGCTGCAGAGCCTGTTGCAATCCCAGGAGATGTGGCGGCTGGGATAAGCAATGCTGAGGGAGACTGCTGCGGACAGGGCTGACTTACACCCACAGCGGGGCTCTCTGGGAGAGCGGCAGGTGAGGTGTGGAAGCGGTACTGATGCCCAGATTAAAAAGCTCAGGACAGCCCTGAGGGACCCCTGCAGTTAGGGACTAGGTGTGATTTCTGGCCACAAAATGCTTTTGGTGCCTATGGGCTGTTTCCCATCTCGGCAGGCACCTTTGCACCTGCACTGACCTCTGCCTGGAAAGCCTGTGAACCCCACCTCCCCAGACCCTTCTGGGATGTCACTGCCTCTCCCCACTGGGGCCCAGCACCTTGGGGGCTCCATTCTGCAGCCCTTCTGCACCCAGTGGCAGGGATTTGTTACCCTGTCCGCCTCTCTCAGCTGGCTGCCCACTCCACACTCCCAGGGACAGGACAACACCTGACTACCCCCCACGCACTGAGTAGGTGCTCCATAAATGTGTGAAGGGGTCTGAGTTGTTCTGGGCCCAGTGGTGGCTGGGAAGGATGCCCACGGGTTTGGGTGGGGGTACCTGCTATGGCAGGGTAGAAGTCCTTGAAGTCCACCTGCTCGTGGGCCCCCTCGCAGCCAGCCAGACACCGCGCAAAGGTAGCCAGGTACTCGGCCAGGGCCCGCTCCATGTCCTCTGTGCTGCTGCGGAAGTCCCCGCTGTTGTAGAGCTTCACCGCCCGGAGGAACACGGCCTGGAGGGAAGCAAGGTGAGGGTCAGGCGCACCCCCACCCACCCACCCACTTCCCTCCTCCCCAAGTCCTATAGGGGGTTTGGGGAGGAGCTTCAGGGCCAGCCTTCCCGCTGCACCCACCTCATAGGGCTGCGCCTCCAAGTCGGTGAGGGGCTCCTCCGCCGCATCCAGCATCCCCCGGTAGTAGCTGAGATACTTGGTGGTCAGCTCATGCTTGGGGTTCTTCTGGAGGAAGGTGTAGGCCGCCGCCAACGCCTTCTCCAGCCGGTTAGCCTGTGGGGTGGCGTCAGGGTGGGTCAGCAGGGCCAGAGCCCGCTGCCCCAAGCGCACAAGAGGCTTAGGGATCGATGTCAGCAACTGTTCCGCCGCAACCGACGGGAAACCCGACCCCGGCTGCCAGCGATGGGGCCAAGCAGGGCCCGGGGCGGGAGCCCACCTTGAACTGCGCGTAGTGCAGGTACTGGTAGGGCAGCCGGCTCTGAAAGTCGCGCAGCAGCTGGCGCGGCGGGTAGGGCACCTGGAAGGCGGGCAGCGTCCGCTTGCAGCGCCGCAGGCAGGCGGCGCGCTCCAGGACGTGGCCGAAGAGCCGCAGCTCGCGGGCCCACTCGTCGCCAGGACCCCCGGCGGGGCCGGGCGTGGGCCCGAGCGCCGAGGCGGCGGGCGGCGCGGGCCCGCTGCAGTTGGCGTGGCAGAAGGCCTCGCTGTCCCGCAGCAGCCGGTGCAGCCGCAGCGCCGCCTCCAGGTAGCGCGCGCTCTCGCGCCAGCTCTCGCCCTCGTACTGCTCCAGCGCGTGCCCGTAGGCCGTGGCCAGCGGCATCAGGTCCTCGGGCGGGAAGCCCCGGAAACTGTACTTCTCGTACTGCGCCTCGGAGCGGCCCAGCAGCAGCCACAGCAGCACCCAGGCCGCCCGCCCCATCCCCGCACCGCGCCGGCCGGCGGCTCTCAGAGCGGAGCTAGTGTCCGGGCCGGGCCCGCAGGCGAGCGGGCGGGGTAGGGGCCGGGCCGGCGTGCCCGCTGGGTCTTAGCGCCGGGCTTCGTGGCTGCCAGGAGGGTAATGGCCTAGGTCAGGTCCCCGGAGGGTCAGAGGGCTGCGTCTCCCCTCTTTACGGTGGGCGCAATGGTGTCCTGAGTCCCCTACGTAGCCCGGTCCCCTGTCCTAAGGCTTTTCCTCGACAGATGGGGGGACGCTTCCCTTAAGGATGGGGAGCCCAGAAAGCTCCTCTTCACACTGTCCCCCCACCTTAAGATCGTCAAATTGAGGGAAGTGCCACCTCCCTCTATGCTGCCCACGCCCTAGGACCTGGTTTTCCGTACATCACAGCGCCCCTTTTGCACTCGCCCCACCCCCAGTCCTGAAGGGGTCGCTCCCAGTGTCCCCGCAGCCCGCGGTGGGCAGGCCACACCTGGTTTTCCCCTGCTCACCCTGCACTCCACCACCTCCTCCTGCCGGACCTCCATCCCACGTCAGAAAGCCCGGCAGCCCAGGTTTTGCAGAACAAAGTATCTCCTCGTCCTGGGACAGTAGGGATGGGGGAGCACTGAGACACCCTCAGATTCTTTAGCCTCCCCAGCCTCCTGAAGAAGCTTTTGATTTGGGGGTGCCAGCGAAAGAAGCAAGGAATGCCTCGGTCCGGCTTTAGGACCCCGGGGGCTCCAGGGGAGAAAAACACTGAACTTTTTCTTTTCTTTTTTTGGGTTTGGAGTCAGCTCCCACTTCTCATCTTTCTGGAGCCTCCCTCCCCGGCTAGGCCTCTCGGCCTCGGGTGGGGGAAGAGGGGAGAGTCTGGAGCTCTTTGTGGTGCATTCTCGGTCTCCACCGCTCTCAGCCGGGCCCCCTCCTCCTATTCCACCCCCAACCCCGCCTGCCAGCTCAGCCTCCCCAGCCCCCATTCCACGTGGACCCGCCAGGGCGGGGGTGGGGAATGAAGACAGGAAGAGGGGGAGCCAACTCAGGGAGTGGAGGTTGGTGGCGGCTCCTCTCTTGTTCGCCCTCACTGCCGGCCATCCCAGCTCCAGGCACCATGTTCCGTGGTGCAGGGTCCCGCAGCCACACCCTCCTGCGACCCCTCCTGCTGCAGATGTTGCTCCTGCTGCACGCCATGGGGAGGGGGCTGGGCCGCGCCAGCCCGGCCGGGGGCCCCCTGGAAGACGTGGTCATCGAGAGGTACCACATCCCCAGGGCCTGTCCCAGGGAAGTGCAGATGGGGGATTTTGTGCGCTACCACTACAACGGCACTTTTGAGGATGGCAAGAAGTTTGACTCCAGGTAATGGGTTGGGTGGCCCCAGACTCACCACTCCTCTTCCCTTAGCTGGGGCCAGGCGCCCTTAGTTCCTAGGTTCCCTTGGTGCCCTTTTAAGCTGTGTCTGCATTCTGGTACTCATTCCCTGACCCCCTAACCCCATACACAGCGCCTTGGGTGGGGGTGGTCTCCCAGACATCCATCTCCCCAATGATGTATCTTCTGCTCTCAATTTCAAACCTTTGCCCTCTCCAAGGACCCCGATTTCGTTCACACAAGCTCCTCAAACTCCCCCAAAGTGCTTGATAATCAAGGTGAACTGCTCTATTTTCCAGCCCTTTATTTAGGGACACGAGGAGGGGGTTGTTCTAGTCCAGTGGTCGGCAAATTCATGAGTCAACAGAGCCGCCGTTTGCCGACCACTGTTCTAGTCTACTGTGTTGGAAGGAAGAGCATGGTCCCTGATGCATGTGAGCAGCCTGGGACCCCTACATTCCCACCCGCCCTGACTCCTTTCGGCTTCCATCCCAGGGTTTCAATGTCTTTGTGGTTAGAGAAGAGGCAGTAGAACTTTCTTTCGGAGGGGGTGGCTGTTAGCAGCCAGCGGCGAAGCAGCCTGCATTATAATAAGGTTGGATGAATCTGGGCGTGTAGGGACCACGGCTGTCCACGTGTCAGACCTGCTGTCCTGGGCTCCTGGGAGGATTTTTATCCCGCCCTCTCCAGGTCTACCTGCACCCCCACCTCCCTCCATCTTAGTTAGTGCCACCAGGCCAGGGCTGCCGCCCATCTTGCCAGCCTTGGAGTTTGAGAGGCCGGCTTCTGCTCTGGCAAAAAGAGAGGCAGGCTTCTGGTCTGCTCTGGCAAGTCCGCGTTTCCCCCCTCACCCAAGAATACTTTTTCCATTGATTTCTAGAGAGAATGGAAGGGAGGGGGAGAGACACAGAGAAACATGACATGAGAGAGACACACCAACTGGTTGCCTCCCAACCAGGGTGTGGCCCCAACAGCCTGCAACCGAGGTGCATGCCCTTGACCGGAATTGAACCCAGGGCCCTTCAGTCTGCAGGCCGATGCTCTATCCACTGAGCCAAACCGGCTAGGCCGCTAATCCACTTCTGTTGGTGGGGGCAGGGCAGGGCTACTTGTCAGCGACACACACACACAACCCCCCACCGAATCCCAAGAAGTCAGTTCTTCTTAGACCCTTCCCCCAAACACACAACACATCCCACGGGAAATCGGTGCCCATGGCTTTGGGGGCGGGCAGTACATTGGGTAAGAACACACACTCCAGGGTCCAAGACCCTGGTTTCAAAGCCAGGCTGTGACCATGGACAAACAATGTTGCCTCTTAAAGCTTTACTGTCTTTATCTGAAAAATAGAGATTACAAACCATCTGAAAAAATCGAGTGCCTACTTCCTAAGACTGATGAGAGGACTCAAACAAGGCGATGAATGAAAGTGGACTTGACACAGTGCCTGGAAGTCCTCTCTGGGAGGACCAGATGCCCTGATAGTGCTTCACTGGTGCTTGGAGCCCTCACAACAGTCCTGTGAGGGAAGCAGGCCAGTCATAAACGCAGCTCAGTAGCCGGGAGTACAGCCCCTGACCGCCAGGAGCCCGGTGGAGGGGCCGGGGTGGGGGCGCTTTGGGGGATGACTTCCCTGGCGGGGGACACTGGGAACCAGGCTGATTCTGGAAAACTTTCACAACCCGGGGCCCCCTTTGGTCAATCTCCCAGCCGCCCTTAACTTCTGAAAACATGAAATAAAAAACAGTAACTAAAATAAATAAAAGCCATGGCAGTTTTAGAGTAGGCTCTTTCAGAACTGAAAACCAATCCCTACCCCCCACCAGCTCTGCTTCCCCTTCCTTTCCTCCTTGGCGAGTCCCTGGTGCAGAGGCACGAACGGGGGCTTTGGCGTGGCGCATACCACACATTAGCTGTGACCTTGAGTAAGTGACTTAGTCTCAGAAGAAAAATGAAAGCAATAATGCCTACCTCACGGGGAAAGAATTAAATAAGATCACTGCCAAGCATGTCACCAGCACATGCTAACTGCTCAATAAATGTTCCTCTTCGCCTCCATGAAGCGCTGAGCGCTCCTTGGCTGCCAACAGATAGCAGCAGACAGCTTGCGCCCAACCCTCTCCCAGGGGTATAAGGGGCCCTGGGCTCCGTGGGGACTTGCTTTTTGTAACTGCCCAGCCTCTTACATTGGGGATCATGGCTGACCCCGGAGGGAGGTGAGGAGCATGTTGATCTACACCTGTGTATAGAGGGGCATTGTGCAGGCACGTGGGTGTGTGTATGCACCTCGGCATGTATGTGACCGTGGGCAGAGGGGAGCATCCGGCTGTGTGCACCCTCACCTGTGCACACCTGAATCTGCTCTATCTCCTTTGCCCCCTCTGTCCCCCAGCTATGACCGCAGCACTTTGGTGGCCATCGTGGTGGGTGTGGGGCGTCTCATCACCGGCATGGACCGAGGCCTCATGGGCATGTGTGTCAACGAGCGGAGACGCCTCATCGTGCCTCCCCACCTGGGCTATGGCAGCATCGGTGTGGGTGAGAAGGGCTGGGGCACAGGCATGGGGATGGAGGAGACCTGGAGGTGGAATCAAGGACCCCAGGGCCAAAAAACTGAAGCTTAGCGAGGGAGAGGGACCTGCCCACAGTCAACTGCCTACACAGTATGAATAGGGGCAGGTCTGGGACCTGCCTCCGGGGTGGGAGGAAGGGAAATGACGGCTGGTAAGGATCGTAGCTTGACTAGGATGAAGGGACACTAGAGGTGTGGAGGGGGAGGCCAAGCAGGAAGCTCAGCCCTCCGCTGCAACCCCCTCCCTGGGGCCGCATCAAACATGACCTCCTGCTGCCTGCCCTCACAGCGGGGCTCATTCCCCCGGATGCCACCCTCTACTTCGACGTGGTCCTGCTGGATGTGTGGAACAAGGAAGACACTGTGCAGGTGAGCACCTTGCTGCGCCCGCCCCACTGCCCCCGCATGGTCCAGGACAGCGACTTTGTCCGCTACCACTACAACGGCACGCTGCTAGACGGCACCGCCTTCGACAGCAGGTAAGGGCTGGCGGGAGCCCCGGGTGCTGGGGACCCTGGCTCCGGTGGGGGGCGTCCAGGGTCTATTTTCTCCCTCCTCCAGCCGCATCACCATACCTCACTCTCCGCAGCTACAGCAGGGGCGGCACTTATGACACCTACGTCGGCTCTGGCTGGCTGATCAAGGGCATGGACCAGGGGCTGCTGAGCATGTGTCCTGGAGAGAGAAGGAAGATCATCATCCCTCCGTTCCTGGCCTATGGCGAGAAGGGCTATGGTAGGGGCAGGCGAGGACTCGGGGATTGTCCGGAAGCGGCTGCCACACACGCTTGTTCAGGATGTGTGCTGCACAGGGCACCCAGCCAAGGAGGCGAGCGGGAACGGAATCTAGCCCTTGGTGACCCTCTCATTAAGAAGGGGTGCTGTATTCTGACTCACACAAAGGTCCAGTACGGGCTGGTGGGTGGCCCGGGGGCACACCCTGCTCCGGCCTCACAGGGGGACCAAGGAATAGGGCTGCTGAGGGCCAGGGAAGGGCCCTGGGGATCAGGGTGAGCGCCGTGCTACAGGGTTCTCCCAGAGGCCTTCCTGGGTCGAGGGGGAGCCAGGCTTGCTCCCCACCTGTATGGTTGAAGCCTATCCCGTCCCCAGGGACTGTGATCCCCCCGCAGGCCTCCCTGGTCTTCCACGTCCTCCTGATCGACGTCCACAACCCCAAGGACACGGTGCAGCTGGAGACGCTGGAGCTCCCGCCGGGCTGTGTCCGGAGAGCCGCGGCCGGGGACTTCATGCGCTACCACTACAACGGCTCGCTGATGGACGGCACCCTCTTCGATTCCAGGTGAGGGCTGGCCTGGGGAGGGAGGGTGGGGCTGGGCAGGAGGCAAGCAGCTGGGGTCACCTCAGCAGCCCGGGCAGGGGGGAGGGAGCTCTGAGCCGTCAGCAAGGGCAGGGGCCTCTCTGACTCCCTTGCTGGCCTCCCCACCTTGTCCCGCAGCTACTCCCGCAACCACACGTACAACACCTATGTGGGGCAGGGCTACATCATCCCGGGGATGGACCAGGGGCTGCAGGGCACCTGCATGGGCGAGCGCCGGAGGATCACCATCCCCCCGCACCTCGCCTACGGGGAGAACGGGACTGGTAGGCCTGTCATCCCTCAGCGCCTCTCCTGAACCCCTCCATGACCCTCCCCTGCTCTGCCCCTCTCATCACAAAACCGGCCACCCACACAGTTCCTGCCACACGGACTCCATCCTTTCCTCGGGGCAGTCCCCCCCCCTCTCCCCTCCTGGGGAAGCGCTCCTGAGTCTGGGGGGGGGGGTGGTTATGGAAACACAGCAACAGCAGGGCCCTGGAGTTGAGGCCCAGCTTTGCTGGAAGCCTCAGCGTCCTCACCTATAAAATGGGACGCCTCACCTTGACCAGCCAGGTGAGTGACTCGGGGGTTGCGAGGTATAAAGGGCTTTCTCACTGGCAGGCCCCGCCCTCCCCTGCCCCTAGGAGACCTGATTATGTGGACAAACACTCCACCCCACTCTCGCGTGAAACCCCAGGGCAGTTTCACGGAGACCCTGAGGGCCCCCCCCAGACGCCAAGCTGACCCACTCCCCATTCTGGTCCCAGGAGACAAGATCCCTGGCTCAGCTGTGCTGATATTCGATGTCCACGTCATCGACTTCCATAACCCCGAGGACCCCGTGGAAATCAAGACCCTGTCCCGGCCCCCCGAGGCCTGCAATGAGACCACCAAGTCTGGGGACTTCGTTCGCTACCACTACAACTGCTCTCTGCTGGACGGCACCAAGCTCTTCTCCTCGTGCGTCTGGGGCGGGGCCAGGGCCAGGCAGGTGGGTGGGCCTACGGGAGGGGAGACCTCCATATAGCACCCCCTTCTCCATAAGCTCCCATCTACGGGGAGCTGGTAGCGTAAGGGGCAGAAAGGGGATGGGAGGGTGAAGCTAGCAGCAGGCGAGCTGAGCCCTCGAGGCCTCGTTTTAGGGGCAATGGCAAGATGAGAAGGGTGTCCCCTCCGAGCCTGGGGCCCTGCACTCAGCTGCATGGGGTGGGCACCAGTGAGCTGTGAACTGTGGGGCGAGGAAGGGCACTGACCTGGGAATCTGCTCTTCCCCCAGGCATGACTACGGGGCCCCCCAGGAGGCAACCCTGGGGGCCAACAAGGTGATCGAAGGACTGGACACAGGCTTGCAGGGCATGTGTGTGGGAGAGAGGCGGCAGCTCGTGGTCCCCCCGCACCTGGCGCATGGGGAGAGTGGAGGTGAGGGGCAGAGTCAGTCTGACCCACCCGTCTGTCCCTTTTGGCTGGTTCTGTAAACACCCCATGTCCCACTCTCCAGCCTTCAAGAGGGGTAACAGGCCTGTGAGCTGGGAACACACTGGGCAGGCTGCAAAGCCAGGCCCAGACCCTGGCCTGACCGGGACTCCTCCATTCTCCCTCCCGCCAGCCCGGGGGGTCCCTGGCAGCGCTGTGCTGCTGTTTGAGGTGGAGCTGATATCCCGGGAGGAGGGAGTGCCCGAAGGCTACCTGTTTGTGTGGCACCAGGACCCTCCTGCCAACCTGTTTGAAGACCTGGACCTCAACAAAGATGGCGAGGTCCCCCCAGAAGAGGTGGGTGAGGATGCAACCCTTACAGTAACCATTCCCACTCTCACCTGCCATGGCGGCTTCTAGCAAGAACGTGGTACATGTCCACCCTCCTGTCTGAGCCCGTCTTCCCGCCCCTCTGCTGGGTCCCTGTGCTGTAGGTTCCTGTCCCTGCTGTCTCTCCTACACACGGGTGGCCCTGGCCCGCTCAGGACCCCAGCACCAGCTCCTCTCCTCAGTCCTCACTGGCTGGCCTCCCCTGGGGCCCTTGCCAAGGCCCCCCACAGCTGCTCAGGCACGAGGCTCACGCTCCCCCTCCCCTGGCTCTCCTTTCCCCAGTTCTCCACCTTCATCAGGGCTCAAGTCAGTGAGGGCAAAGGACGCCTCTTGCCGGGGCAGGACGCGGAGAAAACCATAGGGGACATGTTCCAGAACCAGGACCGCAACCAGGACGGCAAGATCACCATCGACGAGCTCAAACTCAAGTCCGACGAGGACCAGGAGCGAGTTCACGAGGAGCTCTGAGCACACAGCCTGGGCCCGGGCCTGGGCCCCACACCAACGCCCACTTCTGGGGACAGTGGGCAGAGGGGTTGACTTCCAACAGTCACCCCCCCTCTGCTGGGAAGAGGTCTGAGAGTTTCTCGAAAGTGGTCGGAGGAGACAGTCTGGTCTTCCCACCAGCCCGAGCAAAATCCACAGCACAGATCTCTCCTCGGTGTTTCTCCTCCAGCCCCACACCAGTTCCTTTGGAGTTACAAAGCCAGTCTGGGGACTGGTGGAGGCTGGGGCGGGATGGGGCCATTGCTGGCCCCCCACCCACCCCTCCAGGTCACCACTGAGCATGGCCAAGCTAATCATTTCTATTTCCCCACACTCCCTCGTTTGTCCTTTTCCTCACCATCCCCAGGCCTGCCCCCCTTCCCCTGTCATGGCAGCTCCCCAGGGGCATGGACCGGGGCTGGCAGAACCCCATCTTCCTCCCACAGCCACCCCTGGCTCCAAAGGAAGGGGAGGCTCAGGAGAGCAGCCCTACCACACCCAGGTCCCCAGCACCTGCCCCCCCCCCCCCCCAGTGCTGCTGGGGTACCCTCAGGGAGCTGCAGGTCAGGGCTGGGCTGTGTGTCACCTTTCATCCCTAAAGAAGGCTGAGGGGCTGAGGAGGAGGAAGGAAATAAAAGGGCAGGGTGAGGACACCCACTCAGATGGGTCTTAGAGCTCCGAAATGATTCAGAGCTGAGATAAACTTGGAAGGGCTCACTGGGGACTGAGGGGTGAGGGGAGTGGCAGAGCTCTGCACTCAAAGCTAAACTGGTGTCGGATCTCTTTCTCCTTTGTGACAAATAAAAGACCAAACCAGAGGCCTCAGGAAGTGGTCTTTCACTGGGGGGGGGCTCTTAGACCCAAGGATTGAGAAGAGAGGGGCACTAAGCAGGCTGTCTCCCTGCCTGTGAGCTCAAGGCTGCCCCTGGGTCTCGGTCTCCTCCCTCCAGAGCTTCCTGCCTCCTTGAGATCCAATCCTTTGGACCTAATCCTGGAAAGGGAGCCCCAGTCTGCCAGAGGGAGGGCAGGGAGCGGGTGACCACAGAGAGGGGCCTGCAGGGGAGGTGCGGACAGATGATCCCTGTCTCTTAACTGTCCCAAGTGAATGGAAAGATGAGGTCTCTGACCTCAAACACAACACACAAAGCTCAGAGATTAAATCGCATAGGCTGGATTCTGCTCTCACATAGATCATTTCCAAAACTATGATATTCCCATCTCTCCCTGCTCCTGGCTGCAAATCTCCGGGATCTTGGGGCAGGACTTGGCGGTGGCCACCAGCCCTCACCTGCCCTGCAATAGAGATGACCCAAAGCACCCCAGGACCGGGTTGGAGGAGGTGCTTAGGAGAGAAAATGATGGAACTGGGCCCCTCAAACAGATTTCTTGCCCAGGATCCTCTGAGATGTGACCTCCCCACGGCCACACTCTGTCCCAAAGCATCCCGGAGGCACCTCAGAGTCTGACACTGGCTACACTCAGCCTTAGATGAAAACCTCTCCTCCCCCAAACCTACCAGGGCCCATGTGCAGGGGGCATGAGGCAGGCCCCCCTGTGGCCGTGGCCGGAAACACCCTTCCCTAGCTCTAGCTCCTTGCTATGGGGTGTGGCCATTCCTGGTTCTTTCCTGGCCACCTGCAAACGAGACCTACAGCTGGGTCACTGAGAGGTTTAATGACACACATAAGAGGTACCACAGCAGGAGTCAACCCACAGTCCCAAGACTTCCCCCTTCAGATAAACATGTTTCCAACAGCCAGGCATCCACGGGACGGGTGAGGGCCCGACGTTCTCTGAGGACAGGCTAAGAAAACACCAGGTACTGTGGTTGGTCTACATTCTCTTCAAAAGGTCCGCTAGAGAGAATTCCATTAGTTCTTTTTTAAAAAATATTTTTATTGCTTCCAGAGAGGAAGGGAGAGGGAGAAATAGAAGCATCCATGAGGAGGGGAGGATCTGACTGGCTGCCTCCCACACGCCTCCTGCTGGGGACCCAGCCGCAAGCCAGGCATGTGCTCTGACCAGAATTGAACCGCGACCTCCTGGTTCAGAGGCTGAGGCTCAACCACTGAGCCATGCTGGCCGGGCTCAGCTAGTTCTTCACCAAGTCAACAGGGAGGGGAAAAGGGGAAAGCACTTTGAAGAACACCCAACAAGACAAGACAGCAGGACATCAACTACTTCTAGCTTACTTTGCCACAGAGCGACTTCTCCCTCCAGGTCCCGGGTCCCACCCCCACCCCCACCCCCACCCCCACTTACGTCACCCATTTTAGTGGCCCTGGACCCGCAAGAGGAGGAAGGACAGGAATCAAGGGCATCAGGGAAAATCGACAGCGAAATGGATCCTTCTGGGGACTTCTAAAGGGGCTCTGCACACAGGGTTGGCCAGACCCAACTGATCCCAACTGAATTTCGTTTAACAGCTGCATCAGAATAAAGTCAAACCACTCCAGGTCAGAAACACACCCTGCCTGCCCGCCATCCTGTCCCCCACAGACAAATTCAGGATGCGCTCAGAGCATCTTCCGGGCTAATTCAGTGGTTTCCAAATCATGTTCTGTGGAACCCTAGCGGCTTCTTGAAGGTTCCTGCACCTCCAGGACCAAAGGGTACAGGCTCTGCCCCCCCAACCCCAAAATCAGGACAGCTCTGGTTTCTCCTTTTATTTCCATCTACTTTACACATTCGATTTGTTTGAAGAACAGCGTCCCATGTTAAAACATTTTTGAAAAACAGAATCCTGGACCAAATGACCCCCCCGGAATGCAAACGGCCTGCAGGTCCGATTCATCTGGAGTGGCTTTTGCTGCCTCCCACCTGCAGGGCCTCCCTCAGGCCTTGGAGAACTCACAAGAATGTGCCAGGGAAAGGGGGAGGGAAGGGCGAGGACCCAGCAGCTCCGGGATGTCCTGAGCTGCCCTCAGTACACACCAGGCTCACAGCAGAGCAGCCCCCATGGAGGCTCCCCTCCACGTCTCAGCCCGCAGACAGGCCCCACGCCTGCGCACTCAGGAGCCCTGCATCTCTACCCAGTCCCCCTGGTGCAGGATGTGCTGCAGCAGCCCGTTGACCACGTCCAGCGTCTCGTCCTTCTCCAGCACAATGTCATAGGAGGCCATGTAGCGCTCCCGCTGCTCCTCCACCTGCCCGGGCGGGGAGATGGAGAGTCCCTGAAATGCCCCGCCCTCTGCCCACTGCCTCCACCGCCACCTCTCAAGCACCTGGAGGTGGGGGAGGCGTGCATTCAAGCCACAGATCCCCTAGAGCAGTGGTCGGCAAACTCATTAGTCAACAGAGCGGCAAACCGAGGCTTGAGAGCCGCATGTGGCTCACAGGCTCGCGAGCCGCGGTTTGCCGACCACTGCCCTAGAGGAGTTCAAGGTCACAGGGCCTGCCTTTAGGAGACACAGATGGCAATGGGCACAGGCTGCCACAATAAACTCTGGGGTCAAAAGGTCAGTAACAAGGATTAAAACGAAAAAGCCAGATGTTATCGCTAATCTACGTGGACTGGATTTCCACAGGCTCCAGCGATAGCACGCTGTGGCCTCCATGACCATCCTGTTTTCACCCGTCGGCCTCTGTTCTAGTGCTTTTCTTCTCTAAATTGGGAACCCACAGCCTAACACCCTGACGTCTCCCATCTCAATTATGCCCGACAGGTCTGATTTAGGAGGACTGGCAATCAGCCCCGCCACTTCCTCAACTACGTCACCTGGGCACGTTACTTAACCTCCTCGGCTGTAAAATGGTGTAACCGTCACTACCTCAACGGCTGTTGTAAGGACTGAGCGCGTTAATGTCCCTGCACCTGGTGAGCACTCAGCGGGGGCTCCAATGAAGTGCCTGGCATTACCCTGCCTCTGAACTCGTTCATCGCTGGCTGTCTCGTTTTCCACGAGACTCGGAATGTTCTCCTGAAGAACACGCCTCGTGTCTTACCTCTGTACCTCCAACACTGAATGCCCTGTGCGGCACACAGGTGTGCGATAAGCTCGTTAACAGAAATGGCAGGGGAAGCAAGCCAGGGAGGAGGAAGCCCCGGCCCCCACCTACCTTGTCATTTAGGAAGCCGATCTTGAGAATGTTCTCCACACCCTGAACCCCATCGGCCATGGTGAGGTCCCCCATGGTGTCCCCCAGCAGGAGGACGTTGGTTTTGCCCTGCAGCTGCTGGAAGTAGCTGGAGTTGCTGCACACGGAGCTGTTCTTGTTGTATGTGTGAATGAGCTGGCCCTTGAATCCCTGTAGGAAACCCTAAATGACCAAGAAGAGAGACCCACCGACGGGCTGCAGGGACCCGTCCAGCACCAGTTCACCACTGCCTCTGTCACAGAGACAAGGACATTCCACAAGCCATGGGCAACACCAAAACCTCATTGCAGTCTAAACTAGGAGTCGGCAATGGAGGGCCTGTGGGTCAAACGTGGCCTAGTTTTGTAAATTAAGTTTTGCTGGCACACAGCCATGCCCATTGGCTCACATCTTCCTACGGCTGCTTTTCTGCACAGCGGAGCCGGGTCACTGCCACGGGTCGTGTAGCCCATCAAGCCACAGATTATAACGTGTACAGTCCCTGCTTTAAACTTTTCCGGGATCAGGAGCCATCCAATATTGTTGGTCACCTACTCTGGTGGAAGCATGAAGCCTGTGATACAAGCATGTTCAGGCCACGCGTGTACTAAGCCTTCCCTGCGGGCCACGTCCTGACCACAGTTCAAAGGCATGGAAATTCCGGCCACTGGTTTTAAGGGGGAAAAGTTAGAACCTGGGTGAATCGGAGCAGCCTACCACTGGCCCTAGAAAAACAAGCTGAAGTCCAAGCCCTTGAGCACCCAGGATGGCGCAGGACCCATGACAGTGACATGGGGCCCGGTTGACCCCTTGGCAGAGAGCTGTTGGCCAAACACCAAAGAGCAGGTCCTTCAAAAGTATCTGTCTTTAGGGGCATAAATAAGTAGGTAAGTACTGCCCGAGGACACAGAAGCCAGCACGCCTTCTGCTCCCTCTCCCTCCCGGGTTAGGGTTAATGTTTAGGGTGAAGTACCCTGGCTGGTGGTCCCCACCCCATGTCCATTCCCAGCCCAAAAGAGATTTGACGTGGCTCACATCTTCGTCAAAATCCATATAGTTAGACACAATGTGGATGTTGGGGTGAAACACTTTCATCTGTCGGATAATTTCTTCCAGGATATCACCAATGCCCGCGGAGAAGATGAAGAGGGGGATGTTATTTTGGTAGAGGGTGTTGAAGAACGCCTTGTATCCATCCCTGGAAAGAGATGAATGGGTTCTGAAATTGTACTGCCTCTATTACTGCTCTGTATTTTCTATTTGGGTTATATATTTTTAGATTTAAAAAAAATTTTTAATTGAGGTATAAAACACATGAAGTAAGTGGTTAAAGTGCACTTATCTTACGTGTTCAGCTCAATTAATATTGACCTATGTCTACACCCATGTGATTACCAACCAGATCCATGTTCCCTCGTGTCCCTCCCAGTCAATGCCTCCTTCCCTATTTTGACTTCATGTCACTGCTGATTAGCTTTGCCTGTCCCTGAACTTCGTATGAAGCTCATATATTTTTGGTTTTGTTTCTGTATTACAATTGAACCCTGAATAACACAGGGGTAAGAGGTGCTGACCCCCTGTGCAATAGAAAATCCACGTACAACTTGTGATGCCCCAAAATCTTGACTACAGTTGTCCCTCAGTACCTGAGGGGGGATTGGTTCTAAGACCCCCACAGATACCAACATCCAAGGCTGCTCAAGTCCCTTATAGAAAATGGTATGGCCCTGGTGGCTGTAGCTCAGCTGATTGGGCATCGTCCCACGCTTGGAAAGGTTGCCGGTGAGATTCCCGGTCAGGACACATGCCCAGGTTGTGGACTCAATTCCCAGTGTGGGGCATGCAGGAGACAGCCGATCAATGATTCTCTGTCATCATTGATGTTTCTATCTCTCTCTCCCTCTCCCTTCCTCTCTGAAATAATAAAAATAATATTTGTAAATAAGTAAAAATAAATTTAAAAAATGGTGTCGAACAATACATACACTACCAGCAGACCGCTTCCTAGGAAGTACCCAAGGGTAGAACATTCTTTAGCCATAGCCAGAGAGGGAAAGCAAAACCTTCCCCCCTTCATGGCACCAGGTGTCTTCTACCTCTCCCAGCAACTACCTCCTCTCCACCCTCTTCCAGCCCCTTTTTGTGAGCAAACCAGTTTCAAGTGTTTCCCGGAGCATGCAGCTTACCTGAGCATGGCATTGGACTCTCTGACCACCTGGGCTATCTGAGACTTCTGAATCTTCTGCTGACACAGGAGATCGTGTGCTTTGGTCCACCTACACACAAACACGCCACAAAACCCCCAATTCAGAACAGTAAAATGACTTTTCCCTTCTCAGGGCCAAGTCCCCTCTGGAAGTACTGACAATGGAGGTGGCCTCATCCGTTTCCACAGAACTCTTTCCTGGAGAACCCTGGCTGTCCTTAAAAAAGGAGGGTGAGCCCGGCCCGCATGGCTCAGTTGGTCGGAGCTTCATCCTGTATACCTAAAGGCTGCAGTTTCGTTTCCCAGTCAGGGCACATACCTAGGTTGCAGGTTTGATCCCCGGTCAGGGTATGTACAGAAAATAACCAATGGGGCCTGGCTGGCGTGGCTCAGTCAATGGAGCATCATCCCATGGACCAAGAGGTTCTGGGTTCGATTCCCAGTCAGGGCACATGCCTGGATTGTAGGCACCATCCCCAGTAGGAGGTGTGTAGGAGGCAGCCGATAGATGTGTCCCTCTCATTGATATTTCTCTCTCTCTCTCCCTCTCCCTTCTTCCCTATCTAAAAATCAATAAAAACATTTAAAAAGTAAAGATAACCAATCCATGTTCTCTCTCCCTCTCTCCCTCCTCCCCTCGCTCGAAAGTCAATAAGCATATCCTTGGGTGAGGATTAATAAAACAAAAAACAAAAGAGGGTGAGAAAGCAACACAACTTAGACACAAGAGATAGGTGAGTTAACTGCTGAAGTCAAAGCTCTTCTGAACCCCTTCTTCTGTGAGCCCACTTGGAGAACTGGGGCTCTATCCAGTGGTACTGGTTTCTATAGGAAGGTTATCTCCCCAAAGCGCGTATTCCCCCACACCCAGGGGCTTCTAACTCATTCGAGGATGCTTGGCGGGCCACCACGCTAGCAGCAGTCACAGGTAGCTCCAGGTGTGTCTGGACAATTTGTTCTACTAGTTGGGCCTGTGGCATTCAGTTAAGCATCCAGTAAGTTAAGGAAGTTTGTCATCTCATCAAAGCTCAGGAAAACCAGGCTCCCTCCAGACCACCTCAAGGCCCAGGGGCTTTCTCCATCACTCACCATTCCACCATATGAGGTGACTTCTCTTTGGCGGTCCGGTGTGGGTCAATCTCAATTGGGTAATACTGGTGAAGGAGCGCTTTCAGCTGGAGCATCCAAAGGAAGAGAAAAGCCATTAGTCCCTCAGGTTTTCCCCAGCAAAGTCCTGCTGTTCAGCACAAGAAAAAAAAAAAAAGAATCAGCCCGGTGGGCATGGCTCAGTGGTTGATCTGTGATCTATGAACCAGGAGGTCACAGTTTGATTCCTGGTCGGGGCACGTGCCCAGGTTGCGGGCTCAATCCCCAGTAGGGGGCATGTAGGAGGCAGCTGATCCATGATTCTCTCTCATCATTGATGTTTCTATCTCTCCCTCTCCCTTCCTCTCTGAAATAAAAAATATATATATACACATACTAAAAATATATATACACACACACACACACTTACACACACACACACTAGTATGTGTGTGTGTATGAAGGGTTAAATGCAAAGATCACACACTGACCAAGATAGAAAGCTCCTGCCCTGACAGATTTGGCTCAGTGGATAGAGTTTCTGCCTGCAGACTGAAGGATCCTGGATTCAATTCCATTCAAGGGCACATGCCTGGGTTGCAGGTTCAATCCCCAGTATGGGGTGTGCAGGATGCAGCCAATGATTCTCCCTCATCATGGATGTTTCTATCTCTCTCCCTCTCCCTTTCGCTCTGAGATCAATAAAAATATATTTAAAAAATAATCCTATCAATAAAAGTGATATGCAAATTGACCATCACTCCAACACACAAGATGGCTGCCCCCATGTGGTCAAAGATGGCCACCCCCATGTGGACACAAGATCGTTGCCGCAAGATGGCCAGCAGGGGAGGGCAGTTGTGGGCAATCAGGCAAGCAGGGGAGGGCAGTTGGGAGGGTCCAGGCCTGCAGGGGAGGGCACTTAGGGGTGACCGGGCCAGCAGAGGAGGGCAGTTGGGGGGGAACTCAGGCCTGCAGGGGAGAGCAGTTGGGATGGACAAGGCCTGCAGGAGAGGGCAGTTGGGGTGGGGGGGGGGACCAGGCCTGCAGGGGAGGGCAGTTAGGGGCAACCAGGCTGTCAAGAGAGGGCAGTTAGGGGTGACCGGGCCAGCAGAGGAGGGCAGTTAGGGACGACTAGGCTGGCACAGGAGGGCAGTTAGGGGCAATCAGGCTGGCAGGGGAGCAGTTAAGCATTGATCAGGCTGGCGGGAGAGTGGTTAGGGGGTGATCAGGCTGGCAGGCAGAAGCGGTTAGGGGCAATCATGCAGGCAGGCAGTTGAGCAGTTGGGAGCCAGCAGTCCCAGATTGGAGAGGGTGCAGGCTGGGCTGAGGGACACACACACCTGTGCATGAATTTCGTGCACCGGGCCTCTAGTAACTGAATAAATGCCCTAGCACAGCAGTCGCCAACCCTTTGGACCTCGCGGACCACCAGTTGGCGACCACTGCCCTAGCTGGTTTTGCTCAGTGTTGGAGTGTCGGCCCGTAGACTGAAGGGTCATGGGCTCGATTCTGGTCAAGAGCAGGTGCCTCGGTTGCAGGCTGGATCCCCGACCCTGGTCAGGGCATGTACTAGAGGCAACCAATCAATGTGTCTTTCTCACATCAATATTTCTCTCTCTCTGTCTCTCTATCTCCCTTCCATTCTCTCTGAAAATCAATGGAAAAAAAATATCCTTGGGTGAGGATTAACCAAAAAAAAAAAAAAAAAAAAAAAAAAAAAGATTTTATATATAAACTTTGTTTTATTAATTTTTTCAGGAGCCCATCAACACCAAAAAATTTAGCTTTCTCTAGCTTCTTTATCTGAGAGGGCAATCAAACCTAGTGGACGCAGCTTCCTGGAAGTTGATAAATCAGGTATTCAAGGAACCAAAAAAAGTGACTTGCTAGCCCAGCCAGAGTGGCTCAGTTGGTTGGGTGTAATCCTGTGCACCGAAAGGTTGCCGGTTTCATAACCAGTCAGGGCACGTACCAACCCCTGGTCAGATTCTCTGCAGAATCTGTTTCTCTGTCAGGGCACGTATGTAAGGCAACCAATAAATATTTCCTTTTTTTAAAAAAAATGTATTTCTTTATTGATTTCAGAGAGGAAGGGAGAGGGAGAGATAGAAACATCAATGATGAAAGAGAATCACCGATTGGCTGCCTCCTGCACGCCCCCTACTGGGGACTGAGCCCGCAACCCAGGCATGTGCCCTTGGCCAGAATCGAACCTGGGACCCTTCAGTCCGCAGGCCGACGCTCTATCCACTGGGCCAAACTGATTAGGGCCCAATAAATATTTCTCTCTCACATCGATGTACTGTATCTCTCTCACCCCTTCCTCTCTCTAAGTATGTCCTAAGGTGAAGATGAAGAAAAAAAGTGACTTGCTAAAAGCTATCAGTGATGGAGCCAAAACCTACTGTAAGCTAAAAGTGGCATCCCAAGAGACAGGTTTTAGAAATATAAGAACAATCTACTGTATAATCCTCTGTCCAGCTTTTGTTTTGTGTGTCCGTCCCCCCCCCCAGGAATTTCAAGTAAAAGACCAATAATTGTTAATAAACTTTAAAAAAATGTTTTGATTTATTTATTTATTTTTTTAGATAAAGAGAGAGGGAAACATCAATGAGAGAGAAACATTGGTCAGCTGCCTCCTGCACAACCCCTCCTGGGAGCGAGCCCAACAACCTGGGCGCGTGCCCTGACCAGAATCAAACCAGTGACCTCTTGGTACCTGGGATGGTGCTCAACCAACTGTGTCCCAACGGCTGGGCTCTCTTGCCCACCTTAATTCTGAGGAATCCTGACAGAGGAGTGGGAGAGCTAATCAATACGACAGGCCAACAGACCACTTCGTATGCGATTCAGTGAATTTCACACAGTAGGGGAACTAAACGATGTAGCTAATTCAGCAGAAAGAGCTCAGCAACCTACAGAGAAACGTGCAGTTAGCCCGGCTCTGCTCTGGCAAAGAGGACCCCGAGGGAAAGAACATGGGGCGAAATAAAACGAACCCCAAAGCTACAGAGGGATCGCTCTATAATATTTGTACGTATCTTATGGAAATGGGAGTGGCTGTATGCTGACATTAATTCAGATGTCTTTCTGGACACCGGTTGCCTTACCAAGAAAATCATTACCAAGGAAAGAGCAAAATGTAGGGGAAGGAGTTTGGGGCAGAATCTGATCTACGGGAAAGCCAAGCTCTGTGTCCTGCCCTGTGTCCTTGGGTAAGTTGCTCTACGTCTCCCAACCCGCTTTCTCATCTGCTAGGTGGAGACAATAATGGTACTAATCCTTTCTTGAAGCTGTGGGGTTAAATAACAAACACTGAAGTCTCTTGTGAACTCTCTAGCTAACAGTGAGCATAACGTCCATCCTCCAACGATCAATTATCATACTGAGACAGGCCCATAAGCCAGGACAAGTGGAACAGGGAACAGACAGCTGAACAAACCGGAGAGCAATTTACAGCAGATACGGAAGGTCACCTCCCTAGAGATAATGTCTAGGCCTCAGTTATATTTCAGCTCCAGACCCAGAAAAGCATCCAAAGCAGGAGTGGGACACCAGGACCAGCTGCAAAGATTAGCAGACGCCCTGCCTGTCACTGGCCAATCAGTGGAGACCACGACCCTGAAGGCGCACACCAAGAAAAGTGATGACTATTCTGCTGAAACCCTCCCTAAGATAACCGCCTAGAAGAGAGAGATAAAAGGACCCAGTGCCAGGAGCCCTCCGGCTCCACTCCCGCCCTCCCTCTCCCTTCTTGCAACCCGGGCAGCCATGGGCGATGGGCGGCAGCAGTTCATCCTGGGCAAACCCCCTGAACCTCCGCAAGGCCCCCCTTCCTCTGACTTGTGAGCCAAGCAGCCCAGCCTAGGCTCGTTTCCCCAGCCCCTCCTTGTTTCACTGTCCCCAGCTTTAATAAATGTCCTCACAATCCACCTGGACTCGTGTTGTGAGGTTTCTCCTGCAATAAGTCAGGAACCCACACACTCTTGGTTGGCCCTAGGCAGACCCGCCCAGGGTCAGGTCCCCCTGCCAGGAACAATATGTCTTGGCCAACAAGGAAAAGCTATCCCAGTGTACTAAAACCAGGTCCACCTGAGCGAAAGAACAACAAAAAATTTCTACTTAATCATCTAAGGTCTGTATTCTGAACTCTTTGGTCCTCAGCAAGAGCCACGTGAAATAATACAGGATAGCAATTCTGAGCGAAGACGGGGAGCCACGCACCTTTTCCCGGCACTCCTCACTGATGATCTTGCTGTTATCCAGGATATCTGCAAAACACAAAACTCCCTTCACTCCCCCTTAGCAGCCATCATCACGTCAAGCCCAACAAAGCAAGCTAGGACGGGACTTACTGTAGGAAGAAGGGCATGCCTTTCCATTATAGGCAAACCTGCTCAAGGTCCTGTCAAAATCAGAAATGACCTAAAATGCAAAAGAGAGATGATGCCTAGATCGGCTCCTTCTGGGGTGACCCCGCGTCAGCCTGGAGGATGATTATGAAAGTCCGAGGGCTCAGCGTCCAGACTGAGGGAGTCGGGGAGGGCTATGGAGGGAGGGAAGGGCTAATCCCAGTCAGTACAGCTCTACCCCAGAGGAGGCCACCCCGGGCGGGGGGGTCCCTTTGGCTCTTTCAATAGCACCCATCTCAGTGCCCTAGGCCCTTCCTTTATGACCCATCTCCACATTTGCCATTTCCTGGGGAGCCCGCTGAGCTGGGCTAGTGTGGAGAAGGAGGCCCCAGGGCCTGGTGTGGGTGCTTTCTGTCTAATCAGAGGAAGCAGCACGACCTTACCGAGAATTTTAGGGCAGGTGGGCTCTTCCCCAAACAGGCGAACCAACCTGCTTGCCCCCAGGCCCCGGAACCTTTCTAGGGGCTAAAGGCTTGCAGGTGCCGCAACCACGGGCACACAGGCAGGACGCCCCACAGCCCTCCACCCCCCGCGCCAGCCCGACCTCGCCCGGCGGTACCTGTAAGCGGTCTCGCCCGCCCCTGCGGAGGGCGCCCACGATCTCCTGCACCCGCCCGGGCTGCCGCATCAGGACCGTGGCCTTCATCAGGGGGCTCACCTGTCCCGAGACCCGAGAGAACGGCTGACCCCGGCACCGCGCTGGGCCCGAGGGGAGCTGGGGCCGGGTCGCGGGGGGTGGAGCGGGGGCTCCGGCCGGGCTGGGGGCGCCTACTGGCCGGGGTGGACCCAGGCGCCCCGCTGGAGGCCTCGGCGCGCCCGGGGGGTCGGGGCCCGCGCCTCGCGGGACGGTTCCTCCCGCCTCACCTCCTCCGCCATGGTGCTCGCAGCCGTAGCTGCACCGGTCGTGCGCCGGTGCCCGCCCCGCCGCCGCACTGCGCAGGCTCGTCCCCGCCCCGGGACCCTGGGGATCGCACCGGGTGGGGCCTGGGAGGCCGGCGGGCCTGGGGGCGCTGCGCCCCACGCTGGGGAAGACCCTGAATGAGGGTTCTGTGTTGAGGAGGGTGACGGTCCCAAGGAATTGGGCTTACTGGGTGCCACTCTCTCTAGAGCAAAAACCCTAGCAAGCATGGTCGCTTCAGGCTTACAGTCTGCATGACGAAAAGGCCGCAGGATGGGAGGGGATGGGAAGGAGCCCTACAGCGGGTTCTGTTAAGCATCCAGGCGGCGTTTCTGGGCCCGCGCCTCATCAGAAGATGTGTCTACCTCGCGTCCAGAGGGCAGGAGGGGCCCGGACAGCTGGGCCAGGATGAATGGCTCATCAATTTTGCTTCTCCCTTCTGCCTCCTCTGGCGTGGTTTCCATGAACGTGGTGGTGTCTGGGGAGCCAGTGTGGAGCTGTGGAGGAAGGTAGATGGGTGCCACCGGGATACGAAGTGGGCAACAGGAACCAGAACTAATAAAAACTCTTACATGGTGTTGGTGGCCATGGTCCTGCTCTGGGTACAAGGACATGGATGCGGGTGTGGGGTGATCTTCAGCTGGTAGTGCGGTGGGGAGGGGAGAAGGAAGGACAGGGACTTCAGACATAATAGGGTGGCCCGAGGGGGAACTGGGCGCATCTGAGACATCTTGGTTCATTTCATGTTTCCCACCCCACCATCTTAAGTTTGGGGACACTGTCAAAGCGCTGGGCTCCGGTTGCCTGGCTCCTTCGTCATCTGAAGAGGCACAACTAGGGCCAGACCTCCTCCTCTCTGGTTTTCAATTGGAGAGAATTCCAGAACCTGAGAGCACAATCCTGAGAGTGATCTCACTCAGGCCCAGGATTCTGGAACTTGGGCTGCCTGATGGACCCTACATGAAAGATGTAGTAGGGAAAAGGAGCGACAGCTGGCTAAAGGGGCCCCCCACAACCCTCCCCGACACCCTCGGAGAACAGCCTCCCTCGGCTGGTCCCAGGGTGCCATGGAGATGGAGAACAAGGCGGCCTCCACACGTTTCCACCAACCTCACATGGAGAGGAAGATGAGTGCGATGACCTGTGAGATCTTCAACGAGCTTAGGCTAGAGGGCAAGCTCTGCGACGTGGTCATCAAGGTCAATGGCTTTGAGTTCAATGCCCACAAGAACATCCTCTGTAGCTGCAGTTCCTACTTTAGGTATAACAGGGCTGCCGGGCTAAGCCTGAGGGGGGATTGGGTGCATTTTAGACGGGGTTCATTTCATGTGTCCCCCCCCCCCCCCCCCCCGTCTTAAGCTTAGGGACACTGTCAAAGCACGGGGCTCCGGTAGCCTGGCTCCTTCGTCATGGGAAGGGGCACAGCCAGGGCCGGATTCCCTTCACTCTGATTTTCAATTGGATTTCAACCAACTCTTGGTGGGCCAGCTGCTTTTTCCCTTTGATTCTCACTCAAACCAACCTTTGGGAAAGTTGAGCATCCATACTGGGTTTCCTATTTAAACCTAGATAATACCAGTAATGCCACTCAGCCACCCTTATCCCCACAGAGACGAGCTTGAACAGGGTGATAAATTATCAAGGATTGAGGGGATGGGAAGGGGGATGCAGGAGAAGAACCACATAAATATTTATCAGGAGAAAAGGCGGGGAGGAGGGGGGAGGGCGGGGAGAGTTTGTGTCCAAACCCTCATTGTAACCCAGGAAATGGAAGGGCTATTTTGTTCGTAAGCTGAAAATGTTTGAGTAATCAATTCCAATCAAGATATGATAAATGTGTACCACCTGTTGCTAAAAATTCCCATCTTGATCTATAGCAGGGTCTATAAAAAGACCGGATAGCACATACTTTAAGCTTTGCAGGCCATATAGTCTCTGTCGCATGCAACTACTCTGCCTTTATAGTGGGAAAGCAGCCATAGATAATACTAAATGAAAGGACACTGAAATTTGAATTATAATTTCATTTTTACCCCATTTAAAAATGTAAAAAACATTCTTACTTAGTGGGCAGTACAAAAAGAAGATGTAGGTGGAATTTGGCCCAGAGACTGTATTTACAGACCCCTGCTCTAGAGAAGAATTTTATCTCTAAGCCCATAGTCCCTGAGACCTCCTAGAAAAAGGAAGAAAAATATATTTTGGGAGGGAATTCTGTCTTATTCAGTACCTAGCTACAGAGTGGAATACTAGTCACTTATTTATTCAATAATTATTTATCAAGTGCCTATTTTGTGACCAGCACTATAGTGGGTACTGGAAATAAAACAATGAATAAAGAGGTAAACATTCCTGTTCTCATGAAGCTTACCTTCTGGTAGGGAGAAGAGACATTAAATAAATAAAATATCATATCAGATTGTAAGTGATAAGAAAAAAAAGATAGGTAGCAGTGGACTGCAATTTTATTTTTATTTTTATTTTTTTCCGCCCCCACCCTTCGGACTGCAATTTTAAATAGGATTATGACTTTGCTGACAAAGTTAAATTTGAGCAAAGACTGCAAGGGAAGGAAGGAGTGAGAAAGAGAGAGATCTGGGCAGAATTCCAGGCAGAAAAACAGCAGGTAAAGCCCAAAGTTGGAAGCATCTCTGATGTGTTCAAGGAACACAAGGCCAACAGGGCTGAAACAGAGGGAGGGGGAAGGTGGGAGGCAATACCGTCAGAGAGGTGTGGCTGGCCCAGATCTCACGGGACTTTTGTAGAGAATAATGCCACTTCAGCCACCCGGAAGGGCTTTGTATTTTACTCTAAGAAAGAAAGTCAATGGAAGGTGATATATAATTTTATTGATTTTTTTTTTATAGAGAGGAAGGGAGAGGGATAGAGAGCTAGAAACATTGATGAGAGAGAAACATCGATCAGCTGCCTCCTGCACACCCCCTACTGGGGATGTGCCCACAACCAAGGTACACGCCCTTGACCGAATCGAACCTGGGACCCTTCAGTCTGCAGGCCGACGCTCTATCGACTGAGCCAAACCAGTCAGGGCCAATGGAAGGTTTTAAGAGAAACACTGGTGGTTTAGATAAGACTAAATTCTGGAGCTGTCAAGAGCAAATCAGTTAGGAGGTTACTCCCAATCTAGGCAAGAGACAGTGGTGGCTTGGACCAAGGAGGTAGCAATAGAATTGATCCGATTACGGAGATGTGTTGAAGATTACTTGAATTTGGTGGGCAATGGGGTTGAGACAGAAGAGACCTGGGTCTTACACCTAGCTCTCTATCCCAATTTTTCCATCCACAAATGGGAAAAGGATATAGTTATCATGAGGATAAGATTGACCAAAATCGAAGTTCTCGGGAAGGTTCTCTCACCCACTGTATGAAGCAGTCTGCCCTTCCCCTCTCCTTCCTCACGCCGATTTATTTTCAATGCGCTCTTTGGAAAATGTCCAAACTCTCAACAAGAAAAAGTGGGGAGAACATGGCAAACTGGAGAGAAATGTTTCAGTGATTGCTAGTTTCTCCCCTTTTTCCAGAGCTTTGTTTACAAGTGGCTGGAACAACACTGAAAAGAAGGTATACAACATTCCTGGCATTTCCCCCGACATGATGAAACTAATTATTGAATATGCGTATACCAGGACCGTCCCTATCACACCTGACAACGTGGAGAAGCTGCTGGCTGCTGCGGACCAATTTAACATCATGGGTATTGTAAGGGGTTGCTGTGAGTTCCTCAAGTCAGAGCTGTGTTTGGATAATTGTATCGGCATCTGCAAGTTCACAGACTACTACTACTGCCCGGAACTAAGGCAGAGGGCCTACATGTTCATACTGCACAACTTCGAGGAGATGGTGAAAGTCTCAGCAGAGTTTTTGGAGCTCTCTGTCATTGAACTGAAGGATATCATTGAGAAAGATGAGCTAAACGTCAAACAAGAAGATGCTGTATTTGAGGCCATTTTAAAATGGATTGCTCATGACCCCCAAAATAGGAAGCAGCATATTTCAGTTTTGCTCCCCAAGGTCAAGTTTAATTATTTTTTGTAGGATGCTTAATTGATCACTTTTGATTCATTTATCCCAGCCGGGTTGTCCCAAGAGCTACTATATTCAGTTGTTTGACAGACTCCAGGGCTGTATTTACATATATTTGTATAGAAGGCATCTCCTACTAGCTTCTGGAATTTTGCAATTTTTCTTTGCCCTTGGCATTGCTAGTACCTTTTATCCCAGTTCTTTTGTTTGTATTTTTCTTTTTTAGAGAGAGGAAGGGAAAGAAACATCAATGTGAGTAGGTTGCCTCCTGCTCGCACGACGACCAGGGTAGAATCTGCAACCTGGGTGTATGCCCTGACTGGGAATCGAACCAGCCACCTTTTGGTGTACAGGACGATGCTCAACCAACAGAGCCACACCAGCCAGGGCATTTCGCCACCCCACCCACCCCCCAGTTTTAGTCTTTGACCAAAATTATCCCTGACTGTGGGGGAAGGAGAGGGCAAGGCCTTCAAAAGAATTCTAGAGTCTTCTTTTTAACTTTGTCCATTCTGAGTTTCCCCAAACCCAAGAGAGAAACTGGAATAGTAGCCATTTGGTGCTAATTCATGTTATTTTACATACAGAGACAGATATTCATTTACAGAAAAATTACTTCAACCTTTTTTTGGTCTAGTAGTATAGTCTGGTGGTCAAGGAATGAGCTAGCTTGCTGATCATTTTCTTGCTCATTCTCAGGATCCAAATGTATACCACCTCTTAAAAACAGACACTTAAACTGTAAGTTGTACATTTCAAAACAAAACAAAATATGGCCCTACTGCAATTCAAAGGCAGGCTGTAAAACAAGGGGCTAAGGGGTTTTTCAGGCGTCCTCACCTACTTTAAATGACTTGCCGCATTTCCTCCTTAGGTTCGCCTGGCCCTAATGCATGCTGAGTACTTCATGAACAATGTTAAGATGAATGACTATGTCAAAGACAGTGAGGAATGTAAGCCAGTCATCATCAATGCCCTAAAGGCCATGTATGACCTAAACATGAATGGACCCTCTAATTCTGACTTCACCAACCCACTCACCAGGCCCCGCCTACCCTATGCCATCCTATTTGCAATTGGTGGCTGGAGTGGTGGGAGCCCCACCAATGCCATTGAGGCATATGATGCTCGGGCAGACAGATGGGTGAATGTCACTTGTGAAGAAGAAAGTCCCCGTGCCTACCACGGGGCAGCCTACTTGAAAGGCTACGTTTATATCATTGGGGGGTTCGATAGTGTAGACTATTTCAATAGCGTTAAACGTTTTGACCCCGTCAAGAAAACTTGGCACCAGGTAGCCCCGATGCACTCCAGACGTTGCTATGTCAGCGTGACAGTCCTCAGCAATTTTATTTATGCCATGGGAGGATTTGACGGCTACGTGCGTCTCAACACTGCTGAACGTTACGAGCCAGAGACCAATCAATGGACACTCATTGCCCCCATGCACGAACAGAGGAGTGATGCGAGTGCCACGACACTCTATGGAAAGGTAAAAAATGGGGGAGGGGGGGAACGGGGGGGGGGCGGGATGTGAAAGCAAACAAGCCCAGAAATAATGCTCTTCTTTTGGGGGGGTGGATGGAAAACAGAAATGGCAGTATTCTCGGCAGTTCAAACTCTTTCATCAAATGACTAAGTGACCCTTTGTAACTGTCTTTTCTTAGTTTACTTATTCTGAGTCATGAACCTCTTCCCCCGGCTAAGTTTTTATTTGTATCCTTTCACTGTAATAAACTCTGAGAGCATAACCACACAAAAGTAAAAATAAATAAAAAGCAATACATGTACCTGTGGAAAGAAGAAACTCACAGTGCCCCTGGCTGGTGGCTCAGTTGGCTGTAGCATTGTCCTGATGTGCCAGGGTTCTGGCTTTGATTCCTGGTCAGGGCACATACAGGGGTCAACCAACGAGTGCATGAATGGGTGGAGCAGCGGGCTGATGTTTCTCTCTCTCCCCCTCCCTTCCTCTCGCTCTAAAATCAATAATAAAAGAAACTCAGAGTCCACAGACTGGTATAAAAGCACCCCCCACATACATACCCGTTCATACTCCAGAGGTAACCATTTTAATAATCTTACACTGTCTTCACACAGGTCTACATATGTGGTGGGTTCAATGGAAATGAATGCCTGTTTACAGCAGAAGTGTACAACACTGAGAGCAATCAGTGGACAGTCATAGCACCCATGAGAAGCAGGAGGAGTGGAATAGGCGTAATTGCTTATGGAGAACACGTATACGCGGTGAGTTTATCGTGTACCACAGCAAAAATGATGCCCCTCGATTTTCTATTATACAACCATTGGTAAGCATTGGAAAAGGTTTTGTTCCATGGAAGAGAGTGGAAGAGGGAGGTATGAAATCACTAGTCCTCCCCCTCAGAGGGCCTCCTGGGTGAACAGAATCAAGGCTAACAGTAAATCATGTTCCCGTTGCTGTCCACAGGTAGGCGGCTTTGATGGAGCTAACCGACTTAGGAGTGCAGAAGCCTACAGCCCAGTGGCTAACACTTGGCGCACAATCCCCACTATGTTTAATCCTCGTAGCAATTTCGGCATCGAGGTGGTAGACGACCTCTTGTTTGTGGTGGGTGGCTTTAATGGCTTTACCACCACCTTTAATGTTGAGTGCTATGATGAAAAGACTGACGAGTGGTATGATGCCCATGACATGAGTATATATCGCAGTGCTCTGAGCTGCTGTGTGGTGCCAGGGCTGGCCAATGTTGGGGAATATGCAGCTAGAAGGGACAACTTCACAGGATTAGCACTGCGAGATGAAGTAAAGTACTCCGCTTCAACAAGTACCTTACCTGTATGAGCCTCTTCATTTAGCTAATAAAAAGTCTAAGCAATAAGAATTAATTCTTTTTTAAAATAAATGCAGTGTTTAAACTTGTAAGAGTACTGGAAAATGTTCAACATAAGGGAGCCAAGGGTTGGACGAATGAGGGAGTAAAAAGGGTTCAAGGAAGAAAGCAATTATTTTCAACAGTGCATACTTAAAAGGAAAAATTACACAATGCAAACCGGCTCTAATGAAATACGTTTATTTAAAGCTTATATTGAGACCATTAGTAGCTTTAACACAGAACAAGATAACTTCAGGAACATAAAACAAGCTATTTTACAACGTAATGTCTCAAAGTGTCTTACGTTCCACATCTCCTCTAACTTGCAGGAGATAGTCAAAATTATACTTTCAGCTGAGTAGGGGCTTGGATACTGCTAGCCCCCAAAACTCACTGTACATCGCTTGAACTAAGTATTGATGTTACAAATAACTCAATGAGCCCTAAGCACAGGGATCCTAAGATCTTCACACGTCTAGCAAGCACTACTTTTCATGAGTGCATAAGGCAGGAGGATTAAGTTACTAAATGCTCTATTGTATGTGCTTCACTGTTGCAGAAAATGTTCATATAGAGCAAGACAAAAGCCCCACAAAGGTAAGCAATAAATAGCAGTTATTTGGCTATCTAAATTCTTTGAAGCAAAATGACTACTATATTTTGTTGTTATTGTATTACATCACTCAACTATGAGTTCTTTTGTTTCCAAAGACCAGAACATTAACAAAAACAAAAATGGACTACTCTCAAGAGATTAACTGGAGTGATGAACTGTGCCAAAACGTTTGACAGTTAAAAAAGGAGACTGAATTGTTTCTCAAATATTCTACAGTTAAAGAGCAACCTATAGGCACCCTATTTTTCTAGTGTAGGCAGATGAACATGCTTCACAATTCTCTGTTTTCAAAAGACATGAAATGTGACCAATATACCCTTTTTATTTAAGCTTAATTTGAGGAAAGTATTAAAAAAAAAATCCCTTTGGTTATGCTTGATTAGGCCAAGTAACTAAAATACACAATTTAGCTTACTTGTCTACCAATATAGAGTATTCATATTAGAATTATGAAGCAGAGAATATTTAAATACACCACATGCTACACTAGTCAAGAAACATTAAGAAAACACATGTGCACTAGAAGCTGCCTTATCAGCAGCCTGAAGAATTTAAAATACAAAAGCACACAAATCTTCCATAAACACTGTCTTTCCAGTTCCAAGAGTCTGTTCTATATTTTAAAAGTTAGTATTTAAAATTTTTTGGTCCCAGAAATACTACACAAAACCAGCAGATCAAAACAAAACTGACGTCAATGAATGTTTAGGTTTTTTTAGCACAACAGTTTTGAATTGGCACAGCAAAAGCCAGGATACCAAGATACACAAGACTAATCATGCAAATAACTGCGAGTGAGATACTTAAACACTAAGCTCATGACTGACATTCTTAATATATACCACTGATTTTTTTTTAACCATGGCGGGGTAGGTATAGTTAAGATATCCATTCTGAGATAGAAGTAGATTCACTCAAAGTTATGTATAGTTGTTACTTTTTGTATAATCAATTCCTCTTTTACTTCCACAAAATACCAAAAGCAACAAAACAAGATTTGCTTAAATACACATTAATTGCCTTTTTAAAGCTGTATTTTTAATTGCTTAAATTACCAAACACAATCTTTAAGTTTTCATCGAAAAGGTCATCTCCCCCCCAAAAGAAAGCCATTTTAGGTTCTTTGTAATCAGAACCTTTCCAAAAACGCTGGCAAGTTATTTCCAGTTTGGAACTTCAGAATGTCAGCCTTGAACAGATTTAAGCAAATCTGGTTTCTTTCCTGATTAACAAGTTAGTTAGGCTATTTCAGAAACAAAAGTTATTGATGTGAAATCACGCATGTGAATTCAAATATGGAAATTAGAAATTCAGTAGTCAGGAAAACCTGCACACATCATCATGCAAGGAAGGACTTACCCCTTCTTTCCACCCGTGGCCTAGGCTGCCTGCTAAGTTAAAAAACAACAATTTCAATCAAGTTTTCAAAACCAGATTATACCTAAATCTTATGAGTTATAATGTCTCCCATATTATGTGAAAAAGAGACAACCATCCAAATAAATTGGTGACTCTCAGAAAAGTTTGAGACAAAAAAAACCCTCAAAACCCACTAGCCCCAAATCCCTGCATCACACACTTCTAGAGAAACTGGCATCCTAGTGAGCTAAGATTTAAACAGCCAAGAAAAGGAAGTCGAGCCTAGTTTACCAGAGAGAAATGAGAACTTCGTTCATTGAGCTTTTCTGTCTTACTTGCATAGATCTCTCACAACTAAGAATTAGCATTTCTCAGAATCCAATGGCTGTTATTAAACTAACTACAAATACATAGAAATTGAGAAAATGGTTGGGATGGGATAATATATCCTCATAGAGAAATATGACTTGCAGTTTCTGATCCCCATCCCCGTCTAAATTAAATGGTTTTAAAGCAGATTTCCAACACGTTTATTGAAAAACTGTCCTAAGTAGTGATATCAATTTAGAAATTTCAGGAAAATTCTTAGTAGAGAGTCCAAGGGCTAACCATTAGTAGTAGTCTTGCAGCTGAGAGCTAAAATTTCTGGTTGTATTTTTTTGTTTTTTAGTGTTTGATATAACTAATAAGGAGGTTAACTATAATGCAGTAGGGGAAAATCAATGCACTTAGAATTCTACTTGTAGGACAGTGTTTGGGAATGCCTAAGATAGTAGAAAACAAGAAAAATATACTGGACCCACATTGCAAACAGTAAGAAGAGTAGGAGTTACTGAGTGCTAAAATAGTCAACCCAAGTGCTAATTTGTATAAAGCTTTTGAGTGTGTTAAGAGAAACAGAAGAATTGAATAAAAATGAATTAAAAATAACTACAGTGGTAAATTTTGAAGAGCCACAATTATGCCCTTAAATTTGGTATTCCAGGCTCAGGCAAAGTTCCAATTAAAGTTCATGGCAACTGGGGAGCACATGAGGTCTTCTCCCAGCATATGTGGCTCAAATAAAGTCTTCTTAAAAAAAAAAAAAAGTCTAGGGCAACTGGATATGACATTATAACAATTGGGGCTGAGAAATAAGGCTTCTCTGTAGCAACATTTTAAATTGTTATTCCCTTTCCATTTCAAAAAAACATTTTAGAAAGGAATGAAGATTCTACTAAATATGTATTAGAGCAAAATTTAAAATTGAAGGCATTGAGTGTCGATTGTCATAGGCATTATTTACACTCATGAACTTATCCTTGTATAAGCCTGCAATTCCTAAAAAAAGTATTTAAAAAATTTTAATGCCTTTGATTTCTCAGACTACACCAATAATACTTCTCAGAGAAACAAATTTCACATATATAATGTCCTCTGAATCAGCTAAAGATCAATATTTGTGCCAACTACCATCATTTCAGAGTGACAGCTTAAAGTCAATAACTCAGTCGGCCGAAGAAATGAAAAATATTCCAAAAAAATGCATGAGCCAATTACAAATTTCTCATCAGTCCTCTCTTGGAGAAGGAAACAAAACAGCATTTCTAGATAAACAAAATGTCAAAGCAAGAATTCTAAAATCATCTTGCTAAAATATTGTGCTTTTTCCTTCAAATTCCAGTCCTACTATTGCACATACCTCTTGCAAATGAGGGCTCAATGCATAAATTCTGATCTTGTCAAAACCAACCGTTCGGGGAAAAAAGTGAAAAGGAGTATCAAGAAATGTGCAAATAAAATTGGTGCTTAAAGCATATTAAAACCTAAGTCCTAAGACAAAGGAGTTATACCTTCTTAGCAGAAAACCAGCCAAGTCACTACACCTGGTTTTCCCGTTTGTCTTTAACAAGATCTTACTTAGCTCGCACATACACACAAACCAAAGACAGAGACCAAAGGCAGAAAAAGACTGCAAGCTAACAAAAATTACCACGTATTGAATTGAGTTTCCCAGTCTTCCGATTTTAACTATATTTCCTTTATAGGGGGCAATCATCAATTCAGGTAGAAAATAAGTTATTGATACACTTTTTCAAGTAACAGTCTGGTATCTTCAGCTTCACAAAACAGGTGTGCAACTGTTTTAAGCTTCTTTTATTAGAGAACCTAGCATTCGATCTGAGAGCTTGGCACTCGCCGCATGTTTAAGGCGTGCCGATGTATTTCTTGCATCTGTCTGATGCGGTCCTTCTGCCACATTAAGTTTTGAGGCATAGGGTATCTCTGTGTGCCATGCAAGTACCGGTACGGGATTCTCACGTGGCAAGCAGTGGCTCTACAGCGAGGCTGCGGCATGGGAGGAAGAAGCATCCACCTCTTTCTCTCAGCACAGTATCGGTAGGCTTCTTTCCGATACTGCTTGTCAATATCATCACTGTTTTTCCAGCCTCCAATAATGAAAACGTCATCTTTGTAATAGCAAATGGCGGCTCCTTCAATGCTTAGGACTTCTGGAGGTAAGCTTTCAAGGATCTCATCGGAAACTTGGCTGGCAATTTTTCTGACTGCCTCTTCATTTTCTAAAGAATAACTCTTGGGACAACAGGATGCTGTCTGATAGAAGTTGGAATTGACCACAGACATTTGGAAAAAGCAGTAATTGTCAATAAGTGGCAAAGATTTCACATCTTGCCACTGTCGAGTCTCTGTATCATAGCAGGTGATTACAGCCTTTAATCCATCTTCAGTGTCCCGATCCACAGGAGTGCGGGCAGCGATATACACAAACCGGTCTTCAACAGCTAGTGCTTTGACATCTCGAAGAATCTTTGGTGCTGATTCCAAGTTATGCCACTTATCAATCTCAGGATTATAGACAGTAACATCTTTAAAGCCAGGACTAAAGTTGCCATGTCCTCCAATGCTATAGAGCTTCCCTTTGACTTGTGTTAGCCCAAAAGAATGCTTCCTTGTCATCAGACTACAAACATGTTCCCATATATTAAAATTTGGGTTATACCTTTCCACAGTTTTAGCAAAACCTGGTTCCATTGACCCAGCAACATACACGTGGGATTCAGTCACTGCAACTGCATGGCCATCCAGGTGATTATGAATATGGGGCAGGTTTACCCATCTGTCCTCATCAACAAAATATCCCACACATTCACTTAAATAGTCCCCTCCTTCCGACACGCCTCCAATAACCATGATCACGTCCATGTTTTGTCCATAGCGAGGTAATAACGAGACATGAGAAGCAGGATGCTGGAATGTACCAGACTGTATGTTCTCAGCTCTCAGAGCATGCCTCTCCACTGCATCAGCCACTAACTTGACGCAAACTTCATTATTGGCCACCAGCCTCTCTGGTTTGACATGCCGAGTAAGATAAGTAGGTTTCATCTGGGACAATCTGAGCAATTTAAAAAGTTCTTCGAAGTATCTCTCCCTCTCTTCAGCATTTCTCTGAACCCACTTCAAAACTGTTTCAAAAAGAACCTCTTCGGAATCCACCGTAATTTCCAAGTCTGACAGCCAGTCTCGAATAAGGTGGAAAGGTAAAGTGTAAAATTCCTCATCCTGAATTACTTTGTGGAAATTTCTCCGTATCATATCGGCAGCTTTCAGAGCAAGTTGGCTCAGGGTATACATGTGAGCTAAGCTATGAATGGCCACACAATTAGAGAGATGAAGTTTTTTCTTGAGAAATTCTCCACAAAATTCTTTTAAGCGAATTAATAGGAACCTAAAATCAAGAAAAAGAAGGATTAATTTTCAAATGTGCATGTTATGTAGCTGCGTTTTGAGAGCATCTGAATTATACAAATTGAAATGGTAAGCTTCAACTCACTTTATGCACAATATGTTAAAAAAAGCAAACCCTCCCAAATTAAAATGGATTATGCTGAAAAGTATGTTTAAAAGCATATATAAAATCATCTTTACGATCTGTTTTAAATTACTTATATAGTTTGTATATAATTATGTTATGCATAATATATCTAATACACATATGCACACAATGGAGTTTTTAAATTGTATAAGATTTTCCAGACATATCCTTTACTAAAGTATAACAGTCCTATACTTTTTTTTCACTTTTTGTTGTTGTTGTTAATCCTCACCGGAGAATATTTTTCCATTGATTTTTACAGAGTGGAAGGGAGAGGGAGAGACAGAGAGAAACATCGATGTGAGACAAGCACATTGAGTGGTTGCCTCCTGCATGTGCCCCAACCGGGGCTGGGATGGAGCCTGCAACCTAGGTACGTGCTCTTAACCGGAATCAAACCTGGGACACTTCACTCCTCAGGCTGACACTGTCCACTGAGCCAAATGGCTAGGACTATTTTCACTCTAATTTGCCCTTGCAAAGGCAAATCTCAATTCAAACTTGTCTATGCCATCCTACCCCAATCCCTTGCCAGTTACCAGCCTCTCTTCAAATAGGGCAGGGTCTCAGTGAAGAGACTTTATTAAGCATTGACTGCATAGTATAGGAACTCTGGTTCCTAGGAGGTTGTTTACTGGAGTATGAGAAGTGGAGTTTGTGTGTCAGAGGTTTAAATCTCCTCTTCACCAGACCATTCTCCCAGGTCAATAAATGAAGGGGGGGAGGTGCTGCAGAGTGGGGAGCTGCAGTCTCATTAAAGCAGGGGTGGCAAAGCAAACGAACATCTGAAGAAGCCAGGAAATAAAACAATAAAAAACATGTACAGGGCAGTCCAGGTTAAAAAAAAGAAGAGCACTGGCAGGTGTGCACAGTGGTTAGAGCGTTGGCCTGCACACTGAAGGGTCTTGGGTTGGATTCCCAGTCAAGGGCACATAACTGGGTTGCAGAATCGATCCCTGGACCCAATGAGGGCATGTGAGGGAGGCAACCAATCAATGAACCTGTTTCACATCCCTGTTTCTCTACCCCCCGCCCCCCGCCCCATCTCTCTGTCTCTCCCTCTCCCTTATCCCCAACTCCGTCTCTCTCTCCTCTCTCCCTCCCCCTTGCCCCCCTTTCCAATGGAAAAAATATCCTCTGGTGAGGATTAACAAAATAAAAAAGAAAGTGGTTTGGCATGTAGTTGGCTAGAAATTACCTACCTACATAAATTTGTTTAAAGTTAAATTTAAAAAGCACAAAACCACATTTCAGACATCCATAAATCTGGCAGAATTCAGCCCCAAGGTTACAGTTAGAGATCTCAGCTTTAAAAAGAGAAAGTCCCCAGAACTGAGAACCTTAACAATATATGGACGACTACATCAGTCCAGACCTACTTAATTCAGTAACCACTTATTATTATGGTTATTACAACTATTGTGAAACCTGAGAGAGAGGGCTCTTGGTAGCTCAAATTTTTAAAAAACAGAGCCTAGCAGCCATGTCTACATAGGGGCCTCTCCCTTCAGGCCTGCACTGAAGTACTTGCCTCAGAACCAACTGTGTTTCTACCATCTGAGCTAGCCCTTATAGAGGTGTTCCTGAAATTCAATTTCAACCAAAAGGAATGAAGCTTTCCCCATCCATTTGGAGCTGTGCAGCTCCAACAAACCAGAGTGGCTCTATTCTGGCCAATCAGGACAGTGCATTTTGGACCAATCAAACTGTGAGGGCTTAGAGTCCTCATTTGCATGATGACAGACCAATCAGGGACCAGGGGCAAGGACTTCTACCCAAATAAGCCAGCTTCCTTCTGGTTCTGACAGCACACTTTCCTTTCCCACCAAAAACTGGGTAACCCTGGCTGAGCTGAAACACCAAAGATGTCTCAAAGGAGCAGTGTGGAGCAGACCAGTGCAGGCCAGAGCAGACTGGCACAGAACGCAGCAGACCAGTGCAGCACAAAGCAGACCATGGAGGAGCAGAGCAGAGCATCTAGCTGGAGGGGCCTGGCCCCAGGGCTGCTTCACAGCCCTGCTATCTCATAATTGAGCTGTCCTACAGCCCATGCTGTTTTCACAGCTGTGCTGTATCACAATTGAGCTGTTTTGCACAGAGTAAAGTTTCCTTCTTCACCACACCCCAAACTGGGGATTCCTGTTGCCATTGAATTGGTGCCAATAACAATTGGACAACACGAACAATGATCGAAAGATGAGTAACACAGGCTCCCTTCACCCTCTTCAGTGAAAATACATCTTAGACATAAAGACAAGGTGTAGTAGTGAGGTCCAGTGGCTCTCAAACATGTCTGGGTGCCTGGATTCCCAGGCTCACCGCCCTCCCCCAGCTCCTATTTTTGGCAGGCACTCCAGGTAATTCTCACACATATTCCCTTGGACGGTGTTTAGGAACATTGCTCTATGAAAACAACAGCTAGTATATGCCAGGCATTTGCCATGTGATGGGCACTGCAAGCTGCACTTCCTGTTATTTACGTTGTTAGTGCCCTACAAGGTAGGCATGATCAAGAGAATATATGGGGGGGGAGTGGGGGTTAGGAGCGTGATCCTCTCTCAGAGCTGATGATAACGTTAGATGAGATGGCTGCAGGACACTCAGAGGAGAGCCTAGCGCAAGGCAGCTGCTCAGCAGCTGACAGACAGAGAGAAGTTAGTGCTTTGAGTAAACTGCCTGGGTGCTCTCTCCTCCTCCTCATCCCCAGCTCCCCAATAAAGCTGGGACAAATCTGAAACACAAGCTCACCTGACAAAAGCAAACGGCGTGACTGAGTGCAATCACCCTTCCCCCATCTCAGATCGGAACTGCCCCGCCCTGTTCCACTCCCTCCTCTGTTGGATGACCCAGCCTCACACTTTAAGAGAAGCATCAGGCAGAAACTTCATCTTCCCACCACCCACACTGCCTACAGCTGTACCCTATCCAGTGGTCGGCAAACCAGGGCTCGCGAGCCACATGCGGCTCTTTGGCCCCTCGAGTGTGGCTCTTGCCACAAAATACCACAGCCTGGGCGAGTCTATTTTGAAGAAGTGGCGTTAGAAGAAGTTTAAGTTTTAAAAATTTGGCTCTCAAAAGAAATTTCAATCGTTGTACTGTTGATATTTGGCTCTGTTGACTAATGAGTTTGCCGACCACTGCCCTATACTATGCCTTCCCAGTCCAACTTTTCCATTGAAAATTTTTTTTTATTGCTTTCAGAGAGGAAGGGAGAGGGAGAGAGAGAGAGAAACATCAATGATGAGAGAGAATCATTGATCAGCTGCCTCCTGCACGGTCCACTGAGCCCACAACCTGGGCATGTGCCCTGACTGGGAAATTGAACCTCCAACTCTTGGTTCATAGATCGGTGCTCAACCACTGAGCCACGCCAGCCAGGCCAACTTTTCCATTTTTAATATGAATTCTATCCGCTTCTTGGTTTCAAACACTCTGCTCCTGCAGTTATTCCCCTGTCCGGTAACATCAATCTCTCCTTTTCTACTGATTCATTTTTCATCAGCACACAAACATGCTCTAGTTTCTCCTACATTAGAGGGGGGGAGGACAGATCTCCCTGGACCACTCCCCAAACATTTCCATGAATAACATTTTTCTGATCTTATTTGCATAGCAAGATTTAACTTAAATGGCTCTTGTCCCTGGCTGGGTTGCTCAGTTGGTTAGAGTGTTGTTCCAAAATGCCAAGGTTGTAGGTTCAATCCCAGTCAGGACACATATCAAGCAATGGAGTCAGGACTCAATCAATGAATGCATAAGTGGAACAACAAATCTCAAATCTCTCTCCCTTTTCCTCTCTCTCACTCAAAAAAAAAGTTTTTACATCTTAAATGGCTCTATATCAGTAAGGCCCTCTATTACTGACGAATTCAATGATCACTTACGGTTGACAGCTGACATGATGGGCACCCTTCTTTCTAGTCTTCTCTGCTGGTTCCTCTTTAACATTCTGAAGAATCCCAGGACTCAGTCCTGCCCATTCTCTTTTCTATCTATACTCTCTTCCTAAGTAATTTCATCCAGTCTTATAGCTTCAATTATGTTACCATCTATATGCTTATTTCTTCCCAATCTCCAGCTCCCAAAGCTCTGATATCCACCTGCCTACTCAGACTTCTCCTGGACCCAAATCAAACTCCCGATCTTCCTCCCAAACTTGCTGTCCTGCGGTCTTCCACGTTAATAAATAACAACTCCATCGTTCCAATTGCTTGAGTCCAAAAGCTGGCACTTTCTCTCATCCCCCACATCAAATCTATGAGCAAATTCATCTCCTCTTATTTTCAAAATAGATCTAGAACTGAAGCACTTATTACCTTTACTTCTCCCTCCTCGATCCAAGTCTCTACACCACCATTGCAACAACCTCCTTAACGGGTCTCTCTGCTTCTGCCCTTGCTGCCCCATCCTTTAACATAGCAGAATTCTTCAAATCAGAATGCGTCATTCCTCGGCCTCAAACCTTCACATCTCATCTGAGTAAGAGTTCAAGCCCTTCCATAGGCCAACAAGGCCCTATGGGATCTGGATCCATTCCCATTACCACCCAGAGGCCTTTCCTACTCCTCTCATTCAGCATCTCTTTGATCCAGCCACAATGGCCTCCTGCTATTCTTTACCATCCAGATAAGTTCCAATTCAGGGCCTTTACAGCGACACTGATTCATCTCACCTCCTTCAGTTCTTTGCAAAATGTCTTCTTTGTGAGGGATTCTCTATTCAATTTAAAAAATAGTTTCTCTCCATCAGCACTTTCTCTATGTCCCCATCACGTTTTATTTTTCATCATAGCTATAACAATCACCCAACACGCTATCTATTTCACGTATTTGCTGTCCATCTACCAATGTGAGTGCAATGACGAAGGGACTTTAGTCTGTTTTGTTCACCGCTGAATTCCCAGCACCTTTAGAACCCAGTGTCTGAACTGGTGCATAATAGGTACTCAATAGGTAGTTAAAATAATATATCTGTAACACAATACTGACCAAACAGGCTCCTCCCATCTCTATAAATGGCATTCGTTCACCTGCCCCCTAACCAGTCTCTGGAGCATCCATTCCGGCCCTCTACAATCCATTTTCCACAGCTGCAGAATCATCTTTTAAAATATTTAAATCAGATAATTTCTTTACCCAGCTTCCCATCACCCAGTAAAATTCAAACTCCTTATTCCAACGCATTTCACACACCCGTCTCCCCTTCACCCACTAAATCCAGTCCCACTGGATTTTTCTTTTTTCGTTCTTCTCTAAGCCAAACTGGATCTTGCCTGAGGGCCTCTGCGCTATCTGCCAGGAATTCCCATCTTTGCTGTTTAGAGGTCGGTTTCAATATCATCTCCTGAGAAAGGTTTTTCCCCTACCCAATCACAATCCCTCCATCCCCCACCGGCCGCCCTTTCCTTTCCATCCCTTTTTAATATCAATACAGCACTTACAACAAGCGGATTTTCCTTTTGATTGCCTTTGTTCCGCCACCTGGGATCTCAACACCCTAAGGGCAAGTGGCCCTCGCGGGACTGGCCGGCTGCATCCCCAGTGGCCAGCGCCGAAGCTGCCCGCATCACACAGCGGGCCCTCGGTAAGTACCAAGCGAATGCATTTCTTCTGGGTTCACTGGAGCTCAGCCGCAGGCACTGCCCTCCCCGCGCCGGCGCGTCCCTGGAGGCGGCCCTCGGAGGCCAGCATCTCCCCTCCCGCCTCCCCTGCCTACCTGTCGGCCAACTCCAGTACTTCGTGCACACTGCCGGTGCTGACACGGATGCGCCCGGTGTACATGTATTCGATAACGGCTTCCACCGTGTCGGGTTCGGGCCCGGGCTCGGAGCTCCACTTGCGCATCTCCACCCGGCCCGAGCGGGACTCGGAGAACTGGCCCGAAAGCAGGGGCGTGAAGTACTCGGTGGCGGCGGCCAGCACCGAGCGGTGGGCCCGGAACTCGCGGCCGCCAGCACCGCCGAAACACAGGGTAATGTCGCAGAAGAGGCCCTGGCGTCGCTGCTCGTTCTGCCTCCACGACAGCTCCGAGCAGTGAGAGCTGCACTCGAAATCCTCGGCCTCTGGGCCCGGATCGCCCCCGCTCGCCTCCATGGCGGATAAACAGGGCCCGGACCCGAACTCCACCGTGCCGCTGCCCCTGACTTCGGCGGCCAGCCCGGCCGAGCCGGCGGCGGCCGTTTCCATGCTCTCCATCTCCAGCACCTGCAGAGATGCAGCTGCGGCTGCTGCGGCCGCCGCCGCCACTGCCGCAGCCGCCATCTTGACGCCGCAGCGCCGGGCCGCCGCAGTCTCCGAACGGGCCGGCCGTTCTGGTGCGACACAGAGGGATTCTGGGAATAAATAGTGGGCGCAGACTGCGCCATGGGCCGCGGGGTCTGCGCACGCGCCGCCGCCTACGCCGCCCACGCCGCCCACGCCGGCCCCCTCGGGGAAGGCTCCGCTGGACTGCTCTCCGGTTGGGAGGCCTGTTGCCCCTAGGCGGTGGGGGTGGCTGGTGTCCTTCCCTTTATTGAGCAGCGTGTTCTTCCTCGAGGGCATTTTGTAAAACAAAAGCCACACGAGACCATCACCCATTGCTAGTGTCTTGGGTGGCCATACAGGGTTTTTATTTTTATTTTTTAATCCTCACGGGGGATATTATTATTGATTTAGAGAGGGAGGAAGAGGCAGAGAAATTGAGAAAAAAACATCGATGTGAGAGAACATCAATTGGTTGCCTCCCGAAGGCACCTCCCACCGGGGATGGAACCTGCAACTATGTGCCCTGACCCTCAATCCAACCCTCTCTACCTTTTGGTATGCGGGAAGATGTACCAACCAACTGAGCCACACTGGCCAGGGCAGGGTTTTTATGTAAAGATTTAAAATGGCTTTGGAGTAAATTAAACGACACACTTGAGACTGAGCTCCAACTTATGGATGAGTTGGGCATGCAACTCATGAATGAGGGTGAGCAAGTTACTATCTGGGAACCCATCCTATCTAATAATCCTATATAATAAAGAGGGAATATGCTAATTGACCATCACTGCATCACAAAGATGGCTGCACCCAAAGCTGAGGCCAAGTTCCCATAAGGAGCCTTAACAAGCAATCAGCAGGGACCTGAGGCTATGCCCTCCCTCCCCTGCCCCCGTGGGGCTTGACAGGGGACCTCAGGCCATGCCCCCCCACCCAGCAGGGCTTGACAGGGGACCTCAAGGTGTGCTTTCCGTCCTGATGCTGGGCTAGGGCAGTGGTCGGCAAACCCATTAGTCAACAGAGCCAAATATCAACAGTACAACGATTAAAATTTCTTTTGAGAGCCAAATTTTTAAAACTTAAACTTCTAACACCACTTCTTCAAAATAGACTTGCCCAGGCTGTGGTATTTTGTGGAAGAGCCACACTCAAGGGGACAAAGAGCCGCATGTGGCTTGAGAGCCACAGTTTGCTGACTACGGGGCTAGGGGACCTCAGGCTTCTCCCCTTGCCCCAGTACCAGGCTGGGGGACTTTAGGCCAAGCCCCTCATCCAGCAGGGCTTGACAGGGGACCACAGGCTGTGCCCCCCCCCCCATCTGGCAGGGCTTGACAGGGGACCTCAAGGTGCACTTCCTGTCCTGGCACCAGGCCAGGGGACCTGAGGCTACGCCCCCTGCCCGGCAGGTCTTGACAAGGGTGGAACTGGCTGGGTCTGGATCTAGCCCAATGGGGCTGTGGGGGGGGCAGCTGGGTCTGGGTCTCACGCGATTTTGAGGCACATGTGGATGGGCGGGGACTTGACTCTTAATGTGCACAAATTTCGTGCACCGAGCCACTAGTTATCTTATAACAACAGTGATACTATCTACGTTGAAAGACTGCTGTGGGTCCCAATTTCAATGTCCAACAGTTCTGAGTCCCCGTTTCAATGTCTAACAGTTCCTTATGTGTACATGTCAGTAATGATATCTGGATGGTGGGCACATGGTGGCAACGCAGGTCTGACCCTCTCTGGTTTGGTCCTAGACAACCTGCAGCGGTGCACAGCTGCTGACTGCTCATGTGGCAAGGTGTTGTCAGCGTCTTCCATCTCTGGACTGTTTTTCCTCTTGTCTTCGTGGTTGGAGCAGACCTGTCAATTCCTCTCTGTAGCAGGAATCCATTGAAATTGGGACTCAAACATTTTTTTTGTTATTATATGTTTATTTCTAGTCTGCAGAGGCAAAATTTTTTAAAGGAAAGAAATGGTGGGAAAAAGATACAGAGGCAAAGAAGCATTGAACAGACTGTCAAACTACAGTGGGAAGGCAGGGGAGGTTGGGCGAGGGGGGCTGTAAGAGATCAACTGAAGGACTTGTACGCATGCATATAAGCATAACCAATGGATACAAGACACTGGGGAGGGGGGCAGGCGAAGGCATGTACTGGAGGGTAGGGGAGGCCGGGGGGAGGTGAATGAGGGGAATAAAAGGAGACATATGTACTACTATTTGTAAAACTTCAAATAATAATAATAATAATAAAAGACTGCTGTGAGGATTAAATGAGATGCTTGTGTTCTGCAGTGCTTGCCCTGTATAGCTATACTGTTCCCCATATAGTTGTTAAAAAAAAATTACCAAAAGCCACTTTGGGATTTTAAGCAAAGGAGTGTTTCAAATTAGATGTTTTAAAAAATATCACTGGTGGAAGAAGAGGAGGAAAACCAAGATAGCAGCATAGGTAAACACCTAAACTGCTGCCTCGCATAACAATTTCAAAACTACAACTAAAAGACAAAATGGACATCATCCAGAACCACAGGAAGGCTGGCTGAGTGGGAATTCTACAACTAGAAGGAAAGAGAAAAGCACACTAAGACTCAGAGGAGCTGCAGGAGGCAGAGGTACTGATATGCTTGCGTGGAGAGGACGCAACTGAGTGCACGGCTGGCTTTCTCAAGCGGGAGGGAGACAAAAGCTCCTGACTGTGCTGAACTCCAGTTCTGGACGAGACTCTGGGGACCCAGACTCATTCGGGGAGAAACTGGACTGTCTGGGGGGAAAACCAAGATGGCAGCATAGGTAAGCACCTAACCTGCTGCCTCACACAACAATTTCAAAACTACAACTAAAAGACAGAACGGACACCATCCAGAACCACAGGAAGGCTGGCTGAGTGGAAATTCTACAACTAGAAGGAAAGAGAAAAGCTCACAGAGAATCAGCGGAGTGGCAAAGGGCTGAGGTACGGAGACACGTGCGCAGAGAGGAAGGGCGGCTGAGTGCCTGGCTGACTTTCTCTGCCAGGAGGGGGAAGCCCCCTACTGCACTGAACCCCAGTTCCAACTACACTGGATCCCACCGGGCAAAACCCTGGGAACCCAGGCTCATACAGGGGGAGTCTGGACTGTCAGGTAGAGAGAAAGGCACACTGAGACTCGGGGGAGTCATGGCCGGCAGGAGTCTGGAGGCGTGCGAGTGCTCACAGAGAAGACTGAATGCAGAGGTTGCCGCAGGCTTTCCCTAGCGGAAGGTGTTTGGAAGCTCCTGACTGCACTGAACCCCAGTTCCGGGCGAGCCCCTGGGGAACCATGCTCTTACAGGGGGAATCTGGACTGTCAGGTGGAAACTCAGGGGAGCCGCGGAAGGCAGGTCTGGAGGTGTACGCGCAAGGGCAGGCCTGACGGGAAGCCAAGACTGCTCTGCCCTGAGACTCTGCCCCATCCAAGCTGAACACAGAGGCTTTTGCAATTTTGCAAGTCTGATCCTATAAGGCTGTCTCCAGCACCGAACTTCTCCCAGCGTAGACACAGCTGATCCTCACAGCCAACTAGCCTGGAGGTCAATTCCTCCCAGTGATACCAACAACAATCAAGACTTAACTACAACAAGGCTGTACACACAGTCCACAAAGGGGTGCACCAACTCAGGGAAGCAGCGAAAATGCAGAGACAAAGAAACATCACAAACAAAAGAAATGGAGAAAAAAAAACGACTGGATATAGAATTCAAAACCACGGTTATAAGGCTTTTCAAGAATATCCTAGAAAAGGCCAATAAATTTAGCAAGACCCTCGAAGATATGAAAAAGGACCAACTAGAAATTAAACATATACTGACTGAAATAAAAAATATTATACAGAGACCCAACAACAGACTAGAGGAACACAAGAATCAAGTCAAAGATTTGAAATACAAAGAAGCAAGAAACACTCAACCAGAAAAGCAAAAAGAAAAAAGAATCCAAAAAGTTGAAGATAGTGTAAGAAGCCTCCGGGACAACTTCAAGCATACCAACATCAGAATTAGGGGGGTGCCAGAAAAATAAAGAGAGCAAGATACTGAAAACCTATTTGAAGAAATAATGACCGAAAACTTCCCCCACCTGGTGAAAGAAATAGACTTACAAGTCCAGGAAGCGCACAGAACCCCAAACAAAAGGAATCCAAAGAGGACCACACCAAGACACATCATAATTAAAATGCCAAGAGCAAAAGACAAAGACAGAATATTAAAAGCAGCAAGAGAAGAACAGTTAGTTACCTAGAAGGGAGTACCCATACGACTGTCAGCAGATTTCTCAACAGAAACTATGCAGGCCAGGCGGGAGTGGCAAGAAATGTTCAAAGTGATGAATAGCAAGAACCTACAACCAAGATTACTCTACCCAGCAAAGCTATCATTCAGGATTGAAGGTCAGATAGAGCTTCACAGATAAGAAAAAGCTAAAGGAATTCATCACCGCCAAACCAGAATTATATGAAATGCTGATAGGTATTCTTTAAGAAGAGGAAGAAGAAGAAAAAGGTAAATATAAAAATTATGAACAAATACATATCTATCAACAAGTGAATCTAAAAATCAAGTGAATAAAAAACCTGAGGAACAGAATAAACTGGTGAATATAATAGAATCAGGGACATAAAAAGGGAGTGGACTGACAATCCTCACGGGGAAAGGGGTGTGGGGAGTACGGGAAGAGACTGGACAAAAATCATACACCTATGGATGAGGACAGTGGTGGTGGGGGGGTAAGGGCAGAGGGTGGGGTGGGAACCAGGTGGAGGGGAGTTATGGGGGAAAAAAGAGGAACAATTGTAATAATCTGAACAATTAAGATTTATTAAATTTAAAAAAATGTATCACTGGTGGCTGCATGGAGAATGCACTGTAAGGGGTCAAAAGTAGAACTAGGGGCACAAGTTAGCACACTAGATATGGATCCATCAGAGTGATAAGAAAGGTCAACTGCATGGTAACTAGACCTACTGTGGTGATTATTTTGCAGTGCACACAAATACCAAATTATTATGTTGTATGCCTGAAGCTAAATTATTTTAAAAGGATAATTTGACAGCACTTGTCAACCAGATAGAGAAGGAAAGGATGGCTCCCACGCTGTTGGCTTGTGTATCTGGATGGATAGAGCTTTGGTTCTCATTCGCTAAGAGGGAGGTGCAGATATAAGGGCCGGTGTTTTGTTTTTGGAAATAGTGTTTTGATTGATTCTTTTTTAAAAACAGACAAAAAGAGGTAGATTAACATTTTAAAAAATACATGTAATAAAATTATTAGAAAGTAAAGTTCAAAGGAATACAGATGAAAGGGTATGGATGACATGAGACAGCAGTAAGGTATTCATTGTTACTATAGAGTTTATTGAAACCAAACTATGATAATACGGAGAAGAGACTGAGGTGGCAGCTGCCCAGAATCTTGTGGATTACAGATGCAAACTGGCTGGAGAGGAGTCCTTGGACCCACACTTCAGTAACAGACAGACGAGTCAGTTGCATAAATATAGAGAACATAAGACACAGACATTTCACAGCTTTTTGCTTTGCGTTTCCATTTAAAACATATGTATGTTACAACTTTACATTTTAACTTACTCCTCCACATATTCTGTAACAATGGCTAAGGATGCAATGGTCTCAACCCGACATAAGCAGACTTTGGTCTGCGATATGGAACGTTTCAGTGAGATACCAAACAAACCCTTAACACAGAACACACAAAAGACCCTAGAAAGATCAGATTAATACAATGTTTTTTTCTGTTATATACGCAGGAAAAGGGGGAAATGGAAACACAAGACATTAGGGGTGCCTTAAATGTATAGTATCTTGAGGTCTTAAAAGTTTCATTCCCTTCCTTCAAGGGGAACATTTTTTTTTTAACTAATGGAAAAAAGAAAGCATCAGAAAGTCCTACAATGAGGAAAAACACTATTTTGACAGTGCTTAGATGCTTTTACGTAATAATTACAGCAGGTAGCAGAGCAAATGTCACAAATATTGGCTTCGTTTTTATTTCTATGTTAAAAAAAAATATTAAGCTTCTTTGTGTGGACTGAACAGTGTTAGCCTGTGGGTGTTGGTCTTCGGTCCCGTACACCAGTGGGTTTACATCGCAGGCCCATCCTATAGCAAGCTCCAGTGCCAGCTGTCTGCACACTATTTCCCAAGGGAGGAGTTGTGTTCACTTCACTGCAACAGGATTCCTGGCTCAGTCACATGCTCATGTGTTCCGGAAGAACGTATGAAATATCATCCCATGGGTGACGATATAGCCCCTGCTTCAGCCTCTTCTGATCAAGATAGTGTCCTAAAATGGAGCAAATGCATTTTTTTGAGTTGGTGAATTTATTAAAGTTTGGTAAAGGAGAAAGGATAAGGAAGGGAAATGCATCTAATACAAAAAGGCAGATACAAAGAAATGGGGAAGTAAATTGAGACCCATTCCATAGTATATGTCAGGCTTGGTTTACAATCAAAGTAACTTCCAAGACAAGGGAACAAAGGTAAAGATAAGGGGAAATGAAGGTAAGAAAGGAAGGATTACAAACAACAATTACGTCAATGCGACATCCCTTCTGTAGAAACTCACCACATGGGTTAAACGGTGTAGCTGGACCACAGGGAAAAAGCAGTCCCACCTAAAGCACTCTTAAACCAGTAACAACTCACTCACCAATGAAGCCCATGCTCCTTCCCAGAACAAAGATGCCATTGAGGGCTCCAATGTCAATATATTCATCAGCTTCTTCCCTGCAACACACAATCAACATGTAGTTTTTTTGTTTTGTTTTGAATCCTCACGTGAGGATATGTTTCCACCCATTTTAGAGAGAGGACAGGAGAGAGGGAGAGAGACAGAAACACTGAAGTGAGAAGGAAGCAACAACTGGTTACTTGCTGTATTCACCGAGACCAGGGATCGGGCCTGCAACCTTTCAGTGTACAGGACAACACTCCAACCCACTGAGCAACATCGGCCAGGGCTCAACATGTGACTTTAAAATGGCTCACATGACGGCCCTCCTCCCCATGGAGGAGGTACTATCCACTAACACGGCTACTAAGGAGTATGTTTGTGCTCATGTCACAAGTAGACACACAACTTCTGCTCAGTAGTGAGAAGCTAGTTCTCTCTGATTTCAAAGTGGAAAAGAGGGGTGCTCTGGGTGGTGGGAGTAGAGGCAATTTTTGTTATTTTTTATACCACTATATATTTTCTAAATCCTCTATAATGAACATGCATTGTTTTCAGAGTTGGGAGGGAACAACAAAAATCAGTAAACACTATGAAGAAGGAAAGGGCTGCGAAGCTCACCGAGTAAAGGACCCACAGTTTCTAAGCATGTCTACAAATGCAACTCCGATGAAGCCATCTACATTCAGGATAAGGTTTGGTTTCTGGGAAGGCAAAATATTCAAAGCATTTGTCATTATTTCTCATATTTCCCTTGTAATTTTTCACTATTACTACTACTACTACTACACTATGTATTCTGATCACCATTTAAAAAAACGCCTACCAAAACATCCCAGTTGGTTAGAAGAGACTGTCTTGCTGAGTTCATTCCCCATTGTCTAGCAAAGGATCTGACACCTAGTTAGCACTTAGTGCATGTCTGTTGAACTTAGTTATGCAACAGAAATAAAATTTTCCAGAAAACCAGGTTTAATTTTAGCTACACAATCAAAAGATAACTTGGCTGTCTCATTTCTGCCAAGAAATTCTGCCAAGTAATTCAAGAATTAGGGGCATTTTCTTTTTTACCTTCGAGGTGGTAATCTTTTCCACTTCCAGCGCATAGTCGAGCAGGGGGGTGGCAGGGAAGTGCTGTTTGACGTAATCTTTCAGGATCTGCACTCGCATGTCTGGGTTATTTATCTAGAAAGTGATTTAAAGTTACAGAAGAACTCACTCTAACACTGCTACTAAGGAGTATGTTTGTGCTCATGTCACAAGTAGACACAATGTAGCACAGATTATGATACTGGGGCTTAAAGTCCTCTTCATTTTTGAGGCCCTTCATTTGGGCCTCAAAACCACCTTTTAGATTCTTTCTTTTAAGCTATAAATAAGGAACTGAGACTTGAAGATGCTGAGTTAGCTGTGGGTCCTACCATGTAAAGCACCGGAGGGGCTTACCCACTCTCTAACCAGAAGTCTTGACCATGCTACCCACCCGCTCAGCAGTCTGGTTAAGCTGTAACAAAGTTCCACACTAAGCAAGTACTCCTGAAATTTTAGGAAAAATTCTGGACCTGCAATGAATAGAGATGAACCACCTGCTAAGAAACGCACACTGAGCACTAATCTGTTAATGGGAATGAGAGGGAGTAGGCACATACCAAATCCCAAAACCACTGTGACGTCCCTCAGCAGAGACATGCTGCTGAGTCAGTGCAGACTCCAGAAAGGAAGGGGCCTGAAAGACTGAGTGTGGCAGTGCAGGTCTGACGTTATCTCAGAAAGAGGTCTTGCACCATGGATAGCGGAGGTACTATCTGCTTGTGAGCTGGGGGTCGCTGAGCAAAGTTCTGCAAAACCTGGGTGGAATGTCCCTCAGAACTAACCACATCCCCTGATTCCAGGGCAGTCACTGCTGATGAAGCAACCTCTGGAGGGCTACCCAGAGCTGGCCAAGCATGTGGATGCCTGGAAGGGGGTGTTCTGGATCACATGCATGACCCTCTTGTTTTCTTTTTACTTCTCTGTATTTTCTAAGTCCTCTATACTAAGCATGTGTTGCTTTTAAAGTTGGGAGGGAACAAAAATCAGTAAGAAGAAAAGGGCTACAAAGCTCACCGAGTAAAGGACCCCAGTTTGGATGTGAGTCTAAGGCCCGCCTAGACCAGCAGAGTGACAGACTAAATGAGGTTTCTAGAGCTACAGAGCCAAGGACAAAGGGTCCTATAAGGATCTGTCTCTGCAAGACCCCGAACAGCGGTCACTACCTCTTCTCTTTCCCTGTGATTTCTTTTTATTTATTTATTATTATTTTTTCAATCCTCACCTAAGGACGTGTTTATTGATTTTAGAGAGGGGGAGAGAGACAGGAAGAGAGGGAGAGAAGGGGGGGGCGGGGAGAGAGAGAGACATCGATTGGTTGCCTTCCTGTACACACCCCAACTGGGGATTGAACCCACAAGCTAGATATGTGCCCTGATCAGCAATCGATCCAGCAACCTTTTGGCATATGGGATGACAGCCCAACCAACTGAGCCACACTGGCCAAGGCTCCCTTTGATTTCTAAATACAACTCACTACCAGGACACACAGAAGACTACTTGCCTGGTGGGAGACTTTATTAACTATTTAACAGAGTCCCACCCTAGCTGGTTTGGCTGAGTGGATAGAGCGTTGGCCTGTGGACTGAAGGGTCCTGGGTTTGATTCTGGTCAAGGGCTAGATCCCCACTGTGGGGTATGCAGGAGGCAACCGATCAATGATTCTCTCTCATCATTGATGTTTTGATTCCTCTTTCCCTCTTGCTTCTTCTCTGAAATCAATAAAAAATATATTTTTAAAAATAAATAAATAAATAACTTATTTATTCCCTGATCTGTACCAATCAGGCTTGCCCTGATGTTCTTGCTTTTTCTGCTCTCGTGAGTTAGACTTAACCATCTGACTTTTATTGGCCAATGAAATTCTAGTGCAAGTGAGCTGTACCAAGCAGAAGCTTTAAGAACTGCCATGACTTTTCCCAAATAGGGGCTGTTTCTTCAGTGTAGATGACAGAGAACAGTAGCAGGCACCCCGCAGTGGGGGTCGGGTGAATCTCACAGAAGGTATAGAGTGAATAAGAAACCCTTGCTGTTGGAAGCCACTGAGATTCTTGGAGTTGTGTTACTGCAGCATGCAGCTAGCCTCAGGTGATGATATGTCCCCTTACCCCTGACCTGTCCTTTCTCTTATAAGGGTCACAGGATGTGTTTCCAGCTCATCATATTTTCACACCACAACTAAACACGATAAAAACTGTTTAAAGGCAACCTGTATTACAACGTTCTCATCTGTCAACACATCCAAAGCTTTGCATGTTGGAGTCAAGAGCCCGGGTGTTCTCAACTAAATTGATGCTCTCTTGTCCCCATTCATCCAGTCCCTTCAGGAAAACAACTTACCGACTTCACTCGGTGACCAATGCCCATGATCAGTTTTCCTTCCTTCTTCATCTTGTTCACAAACTCCATGGGGATAATGCCACTGTCAAAGGCTTTGCTGAACATCTTGGCTGCTGCATCCAGGGCACCCCCAAACCGGTCACCCTGTAGGAGAAGCAATCCCATGTTGCCCTGAGCTATGATTCTCCCTCAAGTTTGCAGATAATCTGGCATGCCCTGAACAACCCCTGCACAGGCTTTTACCTTCCAGGGCTTCTTCCAGGACCCTGCTATAGCCAAGCAGCATGGAGCCAAAGCCCATGTCCCTGCTGTGCACCTCCCGGGAAGACAATACTCACAATGGTGAGCAGCCCCGAGGTGAGGCTGGAGACCAGGTCCTTCCCAGCTCGAGCACAGATGATGGTGTTATGAGCCCCAGACACGGCTGGGCCATGGTCAGCTGTCACCATCAGGCACATCTCAATGAATTGGCAGGAGTACTTGGGCAACCTAGAGGTGGGTGAGCAAAGGGACAGGGAAAGGAGAACAGAAACGACAGTGAGCTGCTGAACAGGAGATATACTGACAAGGCCATGCTCCTGCTTTCTCCCACCTCCCTAAACAAGTCACTCAAACTCAAGAAGGGCAGCAACTTGCCAATCTAGGTCTGATACTATCATACCAACTCCAGGGCAAAACCTCCAGATTGAGAGGCTCCGGACTCTGCTGAGAACAAATACTGGTTTTAAATAGTTAGCAACCAGGGTTTGAAATCTCTTCTTTAGTTTTCAGCATGAGTTGCTATGACAGGATTTGACCTGTATTTGTGGCTATCCTCTATGGACCAGACAGAGAAGAGGTGAGGTCCCTGTCCCTTTTACAATGTAGGAGGCCCTAGACCTCCAGTGTTCATCCTACCAACTGTGATTAAGAATGCAGCCTGGAGACATGGGGATGCAAGAGCAGAGTGAAACCTGCCCTGGTAATGCAGGTGTGACAGCTCATGAACAGTTCCCAGGAAGGGCCCAAAGCAGGACTAAGATCCACCTCTTTGCAGGTAAGGGCATGACACAATCCAAGACTTCGACCTGGCCTTCTGCCCAGGCCCACACCACGCCAGGGCTCTGTGAATCATGGACTCACTGGCCCCCTTGCCTAGCTGTCAGTCCCAGGGGAGGGCTAAGCTTGCAAGTTCCAGAGAAAACCATTTTTTTCTCACATTCAGGCTAATGATACAAGGTACTTCATGCGTATGGGCAACTCTACCAGCCCTGCACTCTTTAAGCTACCAGATCCATCCAGGCCTCCCCTGCTAATCCTCATCTTTCTCTCAAGAGGCCTGCATTTACTCTGTCCCGTGTCTATGTAAGTTCCCAAGGGAAAGGGGCTGATCCAAGATTCCTGATTAAGTCATGGTTTAGACTGGCCTTTCTGTTCTTGGAAGATATAGGAGTCTGTATTTTTGTCATTTAGCCTTATCATTGATTTGTGGTCTTAAAGACTGCCTGACTGGCCCTGGACTATTCCTCAGGGCTGCCCACCCCCACTCCTGCCAGGGAAAATCATTAACTCCAGTTTGCAGGGCCCTACCAACTTCTGCCTTCCATGCCTCACCTTCTCTGGAACCAAAGCAGGCCAAGGACCCCGCCGATGCCCATCTCTTCCTTGAAGACCTCAGTGATGGGCATGCCTGCATAGATGAGCTCCTGTCCCCGTTCATCACAGATGCTGGTCATGAATGAGGCAGGTTTCCGGATCAAGCCCAGCTCCTGAGCAGAGACAGGGCAGAAGCAAGCAGCACTATGGTAACCACAGAAATTTTTCCTGGACTGCCCCACCGGCTCACCTCTCAGAACCAGTGTCCCAGGAATATCTTAAAATTCTGGTGGCCACGAATTCGATAACAGCTTCCACCAGGTCAGGTTTGGGCCTGGGCTGGGGGCTCTACTTGCACATCTCCACCCAGCTTGACAGACAAGCTCCTCCCAAGAAAGGCAAAAGCTCTTACTGATTCGTTTCAAGTGGTTGAGCATCGAACTATGAACCAGGAGGACAGGGTTCAATTCCCAGTCCGGGCACATGCCCAGGTTGCAGACTTCATCCTCAGTAGGGGGCGTGCAGGAGGCAGCCGATCAATAATTCTCTCTCATCATTGATGTTTCTATCTCTCTCTCCCTTCCTCTCTGAAACCAATAATATATATATGTAAAAAGAAAAGAAAACAGGAGTGCCACACCCATAGCACCTGCTTAGCCTCAGCTCTATTCTGTTCTTTACTGAGCATCGGTGAGGCCAGGCATCGCCCTAAGCCGGTGACATCCATGGGCTCACTCTAACATCACAAACAAAAGCATTCTTCATGTTTAACAGAGGAAATGAACCTTAGAGTGGCTCAATAACAGTCGTCTGGCTAAGAAATGGAAGAATGGCCTGGCTGGTGTGGCTCAGTGGTTGAGCTATGACCCAGGAACCAAGAGGTCACTGGTTTGATTGCCAGTCAGGGCACATGCCTGGGTTGCTACTCGATCCCCAGTTGGGGGCGTATAGAAGGCAGCTGATCAATGACGTTTCTCTATCATTGATCTTTCTATCTTTCTATCCTTCCCCCTTCCTCTCCCTTTAAAAACCAGTAACATATTTTTTAAAAAGTTACAATCCTTAAAAAAAGAAAGAAAAGAAATGGATGCCTTTTACCCAGGGGCAGGGACTGAGCTCCTGAATTTCCCAATTCCTGAGTTGGGCACCCAGGGGTATCATCAGCCAACATTGTCCAAGTCCATTTCTTCAGTTATCCCCCATGAATTTTAATTAAAAAATGCTTTTAACTTACATTCTAAATACATGAGTACCTTCTTTTTAAAAATTTAAAACAGAACAGATCAAGTTATGTCGCCTTCGACCTCTACGCCATCTCGGCTTTCTACCTTAGTGTCTGTCAGTTTAGTGGACATTTTTCTGGGCCTTTCTTTCTCCACTTTTATTTACATCAGGGGTCCTCAAACTTTTTAAACAGGGGCCCAGTTCACTGTCCCTCAGACCACTGGAGGGCCGGACTATAGTTTAAAAAAAACAAACTATGAACAAATTCCTATGCGCACTGCGGGCCCAGGACGAGTCGGCTGCTAAGCAGGACAGGCAGCGGCACCCGGTGGGCCGGATAAATGTCCTCGGCGGGCCGCAGTTTGAGGACCCCTGATTTACATGCACGCATAAACACATGGAGACTATGCAACACCGTTTTGTGTGCAGTTTTTATAATCACATTAGATATAAAAACTGCACACAAAATAATGTTTGCTCAATGAACTTGAGCTAAGTGTCAGCACACATAGATCCAGTTCACTCCCTTACCTGCAGTATAGCAGCCCATCATATGACCATACCACCATTTAGCTATTCCTTCACTGATTATTATCAACTAGAAAAATATCCTTGAACATGTTTCTTTCTACATGTAAACATTTCTCTGAAGTAGTTTTCTAGACATGGAACCGCTGGGCCATAAGGTATGAGCACTTTTAAATTTGATTCATGTTACCCAACTGCCTTTCAGAAAGGTTGTGTCAATTTCCATTCCTACCAACAATGAGTGAATGCACCAGTTTCCTCACACCCATTCAAACACAGCATATTACCAAAAAACTTTTATCTTTGCTGGGCTGATAGGGAAAAACTAGTATCACGGTTTTGTTTTAATCCTCACCTTAGAATATTTTTTAGCGATTTCAGAGAGAGAAGGGAGAGAGAGAAACATCAATGTGAGAAACATAGATCAGGCGCCTCTTGTACGTGCCATGATTGAGGTTCAAATCTGAAACCTTCTGGTGTACGGGACAAAGCTCCAACTGAGCCACTTGGTCAGGGTAGCATCCCAGTTTTTACTTTGGTTCCTTATATAATGAGTGAGTTGAGTACTTCTTACTGTTGAAAAGACCCTTTTGTACCTTTTTTTCTAATTGGGACTTTATATCAAGATTAGTTTTTCATCCATGTCTCTTACTTCACCCTGAAATCTCTTAGGAAGCACAAACAACTCTAGGGGACACCGCTGCCCCAGCCCCCATTTCCAGATCAGGCAACCCAGCTGTGGAGATACCCACTGCCCTCTGCCCTTCGGAGGCCCTGCATTTATTTACCCATAAGCTCCAGCACACAGGGAGGAGGCGGAACCCAGGAGTCTGACTGGTTTCTACTGAGCCCTTGGAGAAGCCTCCCCTAGGGGTGTGGTTTGGAGCCCAGAGCAGTGACCACATGGTTGCTCTACTGGGTCAGGCCTGCTTTCCAAGGATTCAAGGCAAATCACCTCACAGCCCACACCTCAGCCCCCAAATCTCCCTGGCCCACACAGTTAGGGACACACACGGCACCTACCCTGGCCCAGGAGTAGTCCATCGGCACCGTTGGGGGAGGTACCTCCTGCGCAGGGACGATGACCCCTTTGGCCACAAGATCATCATACACAGACCTGGGAGGCAGGGAGAGGGCAGAAGAGAAGACACCCATGTGGATTTTCTTCTGGGCTTTTCTAAGCCATCCCAAGAATGCTCCTCCATCTAACCCAAACTCTTTAGGTTTTCCTTCTCTTACCCCCATCCTGTCTGTGACTTCGTCTCACCAGATAGATTCCCAAGTGAAAACAGGTTCTGGCCAAGACTCCCCTATGACCTCTGAATGGGGCATTACAGAAAGTTGAATCTGGAGGCCAGGTAAGGTCAAAGGATGAATGGGAAGAGACAACAGTATATCAATAACTCTTTACCCATCAATTAGAGGTGACACTTTCTAAAATGTTTCTATGCTCATCTCTCATTTATGGCCACCCAAGCTGCTGAGACGGACCAGGCATATCAGACACCTCCATGCTAGAGAGGCTGCTGACCCAGGAGGCTCCTACCCCAGGTTCACTTACTGGATGAGTTCTCCAAGTTCATCGAAGCTCCGGGGCACAAACACTCCTGCCTCCTTCAAAGCCTGGTTCTTGGCCACTGCAGTTTCAGAAGCCTGGTTGGCACAAGCGCCAGCGTGGCCAAATTGTACCTGGAAAGCAAAGGAGAGTGGGGTGACTGGGCTTGTTAATCCCCGAGGGGGAACAAAGGCTCCTGGGAAGTGACAGCACTCATTACAGGCCGGACCTGCCAAACACTCTTCAGAAATCACTTCCTTTAGCCCCACGCAGGCCCACTGAGCAGGTACGATGGAGGACTTATTTTACAGACGAGGACGCTGGAACATGAACACATTCGGGAGCTAACACTCAGATCACACAGCTGGTATGTAATGGAGCTAGGACACAAAGTCTGGCAGCCCAACTCCCCAAACCCTTCACTTGGCTTCCCCTGGGGCAGAGGTCCGGGGGATGGAAGATAGGGATTAGTTCTGAGCAACAGGTCAGGAATGTTACAAATTGGCAACCTGAGGTTGAAGTGAGCTCATAGACATGATATGATTATCCCGCACATACTTTTTGTAAAATAGGTACCAATGTTAAAAAAAAAAAGGTTTCATGTCAAAATACAAATTCCCAGCTTTTTTGAAAGTCAGATTTTGTGCCATAGACTTATATTCCCACATAGCAACAATTACCTGAAACCAGTGAGCAATTGCTGCCTTCCACCTAAGTATGCATCAAGGTAAAATATAAATCCAATGAAATATAATAGAAGTTGACTGTGGGAAGTGAGCAAGAAGGAAGAGAAAACCAATGTCTTTGATGAAGTGATGGGGAAAATGAATTAACCCAGTGAAACCTCTGGTACAAAACCCTGATTTAGGAACAGGGTTGGGGGTGATTGTAATCACACCTAACCTGTTTGAGTAACACTTATTATATATCCCAGCACTTCTCTAAGAGCTTTACTCATTTAATCTTTCAGTAGCTGTGACTATTTCCCATAAAAAAAAGGAAATGGAAGCAGAGGGGTAAAGTAACTTGCCCAAGGTCACACAGGCAATATGGCTTCTGACTGTGCTCTTAATCCCTAAATATAATAAAAGGTGCCTTAAGTGTTGGAAAGGTTAGCAGCTGCTGCTCCAATTAGCAACACATGCCTTAAAACACGGGTTCCCAATACATTCTTTGTAGGACATAATTTGCATGACTGAATGGAGTGGGAAGGAGAAGATAGTCTTTACTCAAATAAACTTAGAAAATGCTGGCTGGGTTCAAGGAAGTTAAACAAGTGTCTTTAACTCAGAGATTTCTTAACCCTAAAACAAAAAATGTTAAAAGGGAGATGGGTTATATTGCACGTTCACAGTTTATAAAAGCTCCTTTGCTTTTCTGTTTATTGGGTTTGTTTTGAGGACCATCGCTACAGGACCAGTGTTTTGTGGAACACACTTCTGAAAATGCCACATTACCTATACCCCCAATCCTTAGTCCACTTTTTCCCAAGGAGCTGTCTCAGAGTGCCAACTGGTAGAGATTTATCTGATTTCCTCTACAGGGTGGAAAGTTCTGCAAGGTCATGTGAATCCAAACATCACCAATTAGCTAGGTAGTCACTGTACTATCCTATATAATAAAAGTCCAATATGCTAAGTGTCTGGTTGTCGGTTCAACCAATCAAAGCATAATATGCTAATGATATGTAAGGCCACTCAACTGCTCACTATCAGGTGCACTGACCACCAGGGGGCAGACAGTCAACTGGTCAACCAGTTGCTATGATGTGCTCTGACCACGAGGGGGCAGATGTTCTGAATGGTCGGTTAACTTACTTCTGGGGTCCAGCCAATTGGGAGTGAGCAAGACTGGTTGGACATGCCCTGGTGCTCTCCCGCAGCCCCTCCCCCAACACCGGCCCCACCCATGCACAAATTCGTGCACCAGGCCTCTAGTTTTACATAAAGTTTTAAAAATTAATTAAAAACCAAAACTAAAACACCTCCTGAGGACCTGCCCAACCTATGGGGTGATAACTGCCCAGCCAGAAACAGAAGAGCAAAGTGCTTGCCCTCTGGAGGTGTCCTCAACAGAATGGGGTGAAATAATGCAAAGCTGGTTAAGAGAAACAATGGAGGAGAAGGAAGGGGTTATTTTTGGCTATTGGAGCATGAAGGAGAAAGTGGTCACAAAGAAAGTAAGTCAGACACTGCTTCATGGAATAAGTGAAGAAGAATGGAAAGGAATAGTTGCTAAGACCTATATGCGCCAAACCTCCACAATTATTTTCTTACTAGAGCCCCGGTGCATGTAATTCGTGCACTCAGGGGGAGGGGCCCTTCAGTCCGGCCTGTATCCTCTCACAGTCCAGGAGCGCCGTGATTGATCGCCCTGGGAAGCGAGAGGGAGAGGGAAGCCCCACCCACCCTCCACAGTGCCACCGGCCAGGCAGCCTGGGCTTCCCGCTGCGGAGTGATTGATCATGGGGTTCCGCTATCTACCACCCCAAAGAGGTAGGCCCTGCCCACCCGGCCGGGGATCCGTAATGGATTGCCCCTGCAGAGGGAGGCCCAGGCTACCCGCTGCAGCATCGTCGGTAGGCAGCCTGGGCTTCCCTCTGCAGGGTGATGGCTGGGCCCCCAAGCAATCGCATTGCATCACCTTGGCTGGCCTGGCGCCAGTGGGTGTCATAATGTGGTAGTCCGGCCAGTCGTTCTGCTGTTCGGCTGTTAGGTTGATTTGCATATTATGCTATTATTATAGATGTAAGCCATGCAACAATCCTGTACCATTTCCATTTTACAGCTCAGCAAACTAAGATACAGAGAGGCTAAATGACTTGCCCATGCCATAACATCTATCGAGATCTGATTCTAAAGCCGGTGAAAGTAGAGCTCATCCCTGAAGGATCCCATCACCCACCCACTCCCATTTTATCTCCTTAAAACACACACACAGTTAAAAAATGGTTATTATCAATATTTACTACACTCTGCCATTTTTGATTTAACAAATCTTAAAACTTTTTCTCCATCGACATATCAAAATCCACCTCATTCTTCTCCAGTCTGCCCAGCTTTCCATTACATGATTGTGCCATGATGACCCAGTGCCCTCCTGACCAGCATTTAGGTTGTTTCCATTTTCTGCTGTGACAAGGTTGCAATGAATACTTGTACACATACTCTGAAGTATTTTTACATGCAAACCCATAAGGGAAAGTTGCAGAAATGGAACTGGTGGTTCAAATGAAAAGTGCACTTTATAAGTGGACAAATATTGCCACTTTGAGGTGGGCAGGAATCTGAAGAGGAAAGGCAAGCATTCCAGGGGGAAAAAATTAGTGTGAAGCAGGCTTACTGGTAGGAAGAACTGAGGGTTTAAGCACAGGGATTATCACTATTGCAGGAAGCCTCGAAGGCCAGGTTTTATCTTATATACACAACTCAGAGCCTATTAGATTCTGAACTTACTAAATGCCGCCAGGCATGTTCACATACATTACATCATGCACACGTGCCAAACAAGCCTTTTTCTTCTGTGACCTCTCCCCACACAGAACTCCTCGTCTCCTTCCCAGCTCTGCACCAGGAATGTGTCCTATCTCTCCGTCCTCCCTTCTGCAGCTGACTTCTCAATGAAGCCTTCTCACCTCCTCCAGACACAGGCTGCTCCCACTCCAAGTAGTGACTGAGGTGGACTGAAAGAGCTAACTGCCCCTAAGGTGACCAGACAGTCCACCTCATGGAGTTGGTGGGAGGATTAAATGAGGTCATGTAAATGAGGTCATCTTCCCCACCAGGAGTGATCTGTACCGGCCGTACCTCAGAGGAGAACATGGTGGCACAGGTCCCGATGCACCAGCAGACCACGGGCTTGGTGAGGCGGCCCTCCTTGATGCCCCGGCAGATCTTATACTCCTCAGTGCCCCCTATCTGCCAAGGAACAGGGAACAAGAAAAAGCCCATGAGTTAGAGGCACCCATTCTGAGTTGCTCCAAGGGGACTGCAGCAGGAGAATCAGTCCCAAACCAGGCAGAGGCCAGAGTCTAAAAAATGAGGGGACACGGGCGTGGTCCAAACAGCCTGGAAGACTGAGAGTGGTAGGGAAGAACTAGAAAGGGACAGTGGGTATCCTAGGCGAGTCCCTGGGACTCCTCCTTCCTAACCTGTGGGCAAGATGATTTAGGACCAGACCTACAGGAGGCACAACCAGAAAATGGGATGGGGTTATAGGGCTCTCCCAAACTTAAAAAAAATCACGTTTACTCTTCACTCCAGCTATCCACTGCCCACCAGGTAGAGACATGGTCAGCAGTGCAAAGCTTCTCCTCTATTGCCATAAGACATGTTGTGCTGCACCGAAGTGCTAACAGTGACAATCCCCACATCCCAACATCTAAGGGGTGAGACTACCAGGGACCGTCACCGTAAGTTATATATAACCAAATGTATGCACTTTTAAAAAACTGATGTCATACATAACTTTAACAATCAGAAAAATTAAAAAGATTTTCCTTTAACTCACCTCTCCAAGAACCACAATCATTTTGACTCCTGGAGTGTCCTGGTAACGTAATACATGATCCATAAATGTGGAGCCGGGGTACCTGGTGAGAGCAAGGAGGGCATATGGGATCAGGAGGCAGTTTGGGGAGGTGTGTGTTCAGGTATGGGAAGCACACTTGTACTCAGCATGTTGTGGGTTTTTCGTGGGTGTGGATGCCCAGAGGGTCCAGACATGCCATGGGGGTTGGCTGGGGGACGGAGTAAATGGAGCATGAGGAGAAAAGGGGAGGGGAGGAAGAGGAGGTAATAAGACCAGAGAGGTTCCCTTGGTGGTGAGATACCTAGAAAGCATGTGTGGTGGTTTTAAAATATGACCACAAATTATTTTTAAAAGGTGGAAGAACCTCAGGCCTCTCCTCTTAAAAATGAGTTGGATTTAATGATTAGCTTCTATTGAACAAAATGTGGTGAAGTGATTCTATGATATCGACTTCCAAGGCTGGGTTATAAAAAAAAATAGCTTTTCTGGCACTCTCTCTTGAATTGCTCCCTCTCGGGAAGCCCAATGCAAAGTCCACAGGACACGAAGCAGCCTGGAGGCTCAGAGAGGAGCCCCCTCCAGCCTCAGGCCTGCCTTCAGCTGATTGCACCCCTGAGGATAAATGTGTACCCACACCCTGAGGACTGGCAGGCGTGCTTCCTCACCCAGGAGTCCCATCTGAAATGACGTGGGGGAGCTAGGGACTGACAAAGTGACCCAGTCTCCCAACAGCTTTTGGTTCCGAGCTACAGAGTAGCAGTAGTAATGGTAGTAGTAATAATGGTAATTGGCAATGGCTAAGGTTTATGAGGATATTAAGTACTACTGATTATTATTCCCACCAACAAAAGTAATGACACTATTGGTGAAATAAGAACAAATATATACATTGTTCTCTGTCCCTAGTTCCTGACACACAGCTCCTACAACCCTTGTGACCTCCTGAGTGACAGGAGCATCTTTGTTCTAGTGGTCGATCCTTGAGCCACGTTCCTGACAATGAGCTCCTAAAAACCTTTTAATTTCCTAAGTAATGGGGGTGACGGAAGCTCCTAAGTCCCTTGGAAGTCCTGGGTGATAGAAACTCTTGGTGGGCTCCTGCATAGCTCCTGGATGGGAGCTAGTCACCAGAAAGACCAGGCCATGACGAGAAGCTTGGAACTTCCGGTCCCACTCCCCACCCTCCAGAGATGGGAGAGGGACTGGAGACTGAATTAATAATAATCAATCATGATGAAGCCACCACAAAAATCCCTAAATATGGGGACTGGAGCTTCTCGGTTGGAAGCCAGAAATGTGAGTGTGGTAATAGTAGAGAATAAAGGAATAGTTTTTCCTTTCACTATTATTAGCTACAATGAACACATACTGAGTACTTACTAAGTACCAGCCCGTTAGCCATTTATAATACATGACCTCATTTAATCCTCCCACCAACTCCATGAGGTAGGCACTGTTATTTCACCCATTGATATGTAAGGATGACAGAGGTCTGGGGGTGGGGTAAGTAGCCTGTCAAGGATGCCCCCTTAGTAAACAGGAAAACTGGGATTTGAATCCCTTTGGTCTGATTTCAAAATCGGTCCTGCTAATCACAGCACTCTGCTGCCTCCCCATGGCCACCTCAAACAATAAACAGAACTACCCTGCAGGCCCTGATGCCTTTTAAAACACCTGTCCGTGAATTTTGATTCTTATGTTCATGCTGGTTCTAAGGCAAGAGTGGACTTATGATATCATTCCCACCAGAAACTAAGATAATATTGAATGTCAACTGTAATTGGGAAAACAAATAAGCCCCCACCAAAAAAACAAAACAAAACACAGCTATGTGCTAGGAATTCAACAGTAGCAAGCAGTATGGGCTTGTCCCCTAGCTGATCACCTGTCCCCGCCAATGGCCACGCCCTCATAGACGCCATCTGTGGTCCGAGAGATGATATTGTTGAGCTCGTTGGACATGCCCCCAGAACGTGAGACATAGGCTACGCTGCCAGGGCGGTACAGCTTGGAGGCCAGGATGTTGTCCAGCATCCCGCCAGTATTCCCAATCTTAAAGCACCCAGGCTTGATGCCTCCAACCTGCAGGGGCAGAAATAGCAGTCAGGGAGGAAGGGTGAGCTCCAGATCGACCACAGAGCTCAGAAGAATCACCAAGCCCAGTACTACCAGCCCATGCCAGTCTGGCCAGGCAGGGAGGAAATGATCAAGACAGCTAACACCTGCACGTTGGGTTTCCTGCTTAAGAAGAATCTCGAGACATTACGCAAAAAAAAAAAAAAAAAAGAAGGAAAGAAAGAAAGCAAGCCTGAGTGGCAATGCCCAGTAAAAAGGTGTATAACACATGTGTGTACCTCTGCTCAAAATCACACACTGCCTATGAGATGAAAGGTTCCTTTGTCTTCCCTTCACATAAATTTTAACGTATCAACCAGGTAAAAACAAAAACCAAAATATTCACAAAGCAGTTTCTCCTTCAATAAAGACCTTTTGATCAAAAATAAAGCCTCCAGATAGATTTTTCTTTGGTTTATAGTTAAAGGAATACTCAAAGACTAGGCAATGTTTGTATGAGAGTGGGCAAACACTTAAAACAAGAATCTTCTCATTAGTCCCTTGAAACTATAACGGTGATATGGACTGGAGAGTGGGCCTATAAAAAATTAACTGGAAATGGACAGACTGACTTTTAGGAGGTACCTCTAAATCTTTTCAACATAGAAGAGAAACAAAGAGTCAACAAGCGAGTTTCCAGAACTTCTTAAAAGAGCCTTGAACTTAAAAGGCTTTTTAGCCCTGGCCAATTTTGCTCAATGGTTAGTGTTGGCCCTCGGACTGAAGGGTCATGAGTTTAATTCCTAGTCAAGGACACGTACCTCGTACCTTGATTGCAGGGTGCATGCAGGAGGCAACCAATTGATGTGTCTCACATCAATGTTTCTGATGTTTCTCTGTCTCTTTCACTCCCTCCTCCCTCCCTCTCTCCACTCTCTCTAGAAATAAAAGGCACAAATATCCTTGGGTGAGGATAAAAAAAGGCTTTCTGGAGAGGAAGCTCACTGTGGCAGGTCCAATGATGGTCACGCCCTTCTGGTCTGCCTTCTTGATCAGCTTCCTTGTGAGGGCCTCAGGGATACCTTCAGCTATGATGGCAATGGTCCGGATCTAGAGGATGAGAACAGTCCTGCCTCATTAACTTGTCACCTCAGGTGGGACCAAGAGGCAGCATCCATTCAAGAACTCACCTCCCATGTCCCCTTCCAGGCTCTAAGGACAAAGTAATATTAATAACACGCACTGTTTCTTTCCACAAGTCTCTGTTCCTAACCTGATCACACCAAGCCTCCCCCAAAAAGAGCGGCATGGACATCCCAAACTGATTTCCATTGTTAACATCATAGTGATTCAGTAACCAAGCAGGAGCAAATGTTTCCAAAAAATCTGCTGCAGTGAGATTTTTCTCTCCCATCCAAAAACTCACAGGACTCAGACACCTGTTCCCCACCTGCACATACAGCAGCTATCTCTGGCTTTCTCTGCTGTGCCCTTGAGTCTCTGATTCTATGTCCCCATGGGTCAGGGCTAGAATGTGCCAGAAAGGAGCTGCTTCCACAGTCGGAGGAGAAAGTCAGAGAAAGGGGGCGGGGGGATGGGCAGAAGAGATTGAGAACCATCTCTGACTCTCATCCAGGGGCTGGCAAACTGTTCTATAAAGGGCCAAGTAGTATTTTAGGCTTTGTTGATCATGTGGTCTCTGTGGTAACTAAACTTTGCCTTGGGAGCATGAAAACAGCCATGGATAATATAGAAATGAATTAGCACAGCTATGTTCCAATAAAGCTAACAGGTAGAGGCTGGGTTTAGCCCTTGAGCTGCAGTTTGTCAACCTCTAATCTAGACTAAAAACCCAACTCATTTTTAGCAAGTATGCTTTTGTTTCTGCTTCATCTAGATATCCACACAAGTTTATCTTCTCCAGTTATACACTGAACCAAACCAATCCAGAATCAGACAATAATTATGAGCGGATGAATCAATCTTTTTTCTATCAAGGGGGTCTCACAAATCAGTAACAAAGAAGATAAACACCTCAATGGGGGGGCGGGGGGCAAGTCATAGATTAAAAATGGCCAATAAATGTTCTTTAAAGCTCATCTTAATCAAAGGTCTGCAAATTAAATAGAATGCCTATCAATTTGCCAAATATATATTTTTAAAACCCAAACATTCAGTGTTGGCAAGGGTACAGAAAAACAAATTCCCATCTTCCTGATGGGAGTTTGCATCAGTACAACTTTTCTGGAGGGCACGTGAGCAGGATGGTCCAAGAGCCTTAAAGTCTGCTCATTCTGACTCAGCAGTTTGACCTCTAGACATTTATTCAGGGGAAATAATTAAGGATATGTACAAATGTTACTCCAAAATGCTCATCACCAGACTTGACAAGCAAAACTGATACTACCAATGAATATTTATGCTGTGGCAAGAGTAATGGAAGAAAATGAATTATAAAATAAGTCTGTAAAATATTATTCCATTTGGTCAAATCCAGGAAAAGGTGTGGATAAGGGTGTACTCAAACATAGCAGCTGTGTTTCTGGGAAACGGGACTTGAAGTATTTATTTGCTCCATACCCAGAACTTCTTGTTGGCCCAGTGAGCAGCCTGCCTGCCTTTGGTTACTACCCTCCCGTCTGAAGATCAAGTGTCTCAACCACTTTCACCCAGAACATTGGCCAGTCCTGAGTCTAAGCCCTTTGTCCCAGGTGGTGGTGAGCATGAACACCACTCAGGAGCTCTCCCTACTACCCCCGCCTACCCCTAGGGCTGTGACTACCTGTGCATAACTCATGGTCTCGATGCTACTGTCATAGGCAGAGCGAAGAGAGGCGAAGTTGATCAGCACGTCAACCTCTGGGTGTTTCTTCATGGCGTCAGCCATGTTCTTGAAGACAGGAATCAGGATCTCCTTGTGACCCCAGTAAAACTTCTGCTTGTGGTCCCCACTGTGAGAAAGGCAGAGGAGGGGTCAGGACAACCTGTCGGGTTGGGGAGGGGGTGCACTGGGGAGGAGCTTCATCTAGAAGGTGGAAAGGCAGGGTTCTGCCCTCAAAGAGTTTCCATCTACTGGAAAATACCCTCCAGGAATATGGCTCGCCCCAGTCTGGGATAGGCAGTCGCTTTCCCAGCAAAGGGGATAATTGAGCTGCTCCCCCAGCTCAGTCTGTCAGGGAGATTAGATGAGAATATTCCACTTGACAGCTATCTGCAGCCTTCCTGCTGTGGCATGACTCACGTGAAAGGGTAGACCATGGCGGCCACCGAGGGCTCATCTCGGGAGCAGACGTAGTCAAAGTCCAGCATGCCTTGCACAGCCCTGGTCTGCATGCCCCACACAATGGCCTTGGTATGGTTGCTGAAGAGGGTGGCGCTCTTTCCTGCTGGGCAAAAACACAGCGAGTGCACCCAGAGTACACACCCCTGTGAGACCCGCAGGGGCAGGGCTACCTGCCAGAACCCTCCATGCCAAGTCCAGGGAGGGTGGCTGATCAAAACCACAAAGGAAGGTTAAGAGGATGGAATTCTGAGAACTGGAGGAAGAGGTGCCTCAATTTCTTCTGGAAAGAGGTGGCATAAAGTCAAGAGCTCAGGAGATCTGCCTGGCTAGTAAACAGCTCAGCAACAAACAGAGAAAGGACTCCCAATGCAAAGAAGGGGCCCCAGAGAATTCCTACAGGACCTGCTCGATTTCACAGGAAAGGCATGTATATAATCAGCCTCCTGGTCATATGCAAATGAGCACTTGATAAATTATTTTTAAAGTCACTGGAAAATTTTGGTGAACGCAACCCTCCACGAGCCTTATCACCTCGAAATCGGGACATAAACCACCTTAGGTCAGGATTTGAATCCTCACAATTCTAGGTCAGTGCAGGTCCAATGAAGAGGTTTGCTCAGCCTTATCTCTGAGGTTCCGGCCAGGCTCTGGCACAGGCGAGGCGGGAGCAATACTCTGCCTATTCCTCCTGCCCTCCTCCCTTGACTAGGTGGCTCTTTCCTGCCCAGAACAATGCTCTTGGATGGGCTCTCCGGCTAGCAGGAAAGGGATGAGGGGCAAAAGAAAGGAACAAAAACATCTGGCAGAAGTGGATTCCTCAGCTTTGGATAAAAAGGCCCCTTCACCACCCTACAGGCAGGTGACCTCACCCTCCCTTCCCTGAAGTCCTAAGAAAGTAGCCCTCAGGGGAAAACAGTGCACCAAGATCAGTGGCATCTGGCATTAATTAACCTACTGTACTAATGCAGACTTGGCTAACCAAGTTCAAGGTCTGGTTAAATTAATTTAAGCCCTAGCTGGTTTGGCTCTGTGGATAGAGCGTCGGCCTGCGGACTGAAGGGCCCCAGGTTCAACTCTGGTCAAGGGCACATGCCTGGGTTGTGGGCTTGATCCCTAGTAGGGGAGTGCAAGAGACAGCCAATCAATAATTCTCTCTCATCACTGAGGTTTCTATCTCTCTCCCCCTCTGGCTTCCTCTCTGAAATCAATTTAAAAAAAAATTTTTTTTTTTTTAAAAGCTCATTTCCCAAGGCATACAGAATCCTCATCCCTGCAGGCCCGCCTCTTCCATCACAGCCATAAGCTTCTCATGACACAGACTCCTGTTGTTGCAAATACCCAGGATTTACTGTCACTGGACCCAACTGGGTTCTGACAAGACATGAGATCACAGAACAAGGGAAGCCACCCAATCCAGTACCGTCACTTCTCAATCCCAGGAAATTGAAGCCCAGAGATGCCAAATGACTCAGATCCTAGGTCATCTAGCATCAGAGCCAGGATTACAGCTCAATTGTGCAAGCGAGGAGGAATAGAAGCCCTACCACTCCCGTCCTCGAGGGAGCCCACACCGAGTCAGCGTGCGCACATTCACACATCTGTCTGTCCAAGAGGCGACAGGAATCGGAACAAAGCCTAGGGTCTCTACACCTCCAGCACGAAAGGGGGAGGACCAGAGTGCTCACCTCCTTGAGTACAGAGGAGCCAAAGCCGATGGGGACAATCCTCAGCCCACCAGCAGCAAGGAGACCCCAGAGGGAAAACTGCTCCGGGGCTAAGAGCCCCCTCTAGGCTCCTCCTCCAGACCGCTGAGGGGAGGGCCCTCACTGGTACAATCTGTCCTTCCCCTCCCACTCCTCAGCACAGCTCGGACTGACAGTGAGCATCAACTCCTCCCCTAGGGTGGACGAGCTCTTAGAACTAGAGTGGCCCCTGTTCTCTCTGCACAGGCTCAGCCTCAGATCATGCCTGTTAGGGAACAACGGGTCTTGCCAGATGGTGTAGGGACTGCTGGCCTTTCTGAAGGGACATAAAGCAACCCTGCCTAGTTATTCCTTCCCCTCCCCTGAGCAAGAAAGGGGTCAAATATCAAAAGACTCCCCTTCCCCAGGGTAAAATCTCCCAGGCTGTGCAAGTCAAGAAGTTAAAGGCAGTTCTGATGCTGTCAACAGGTGAGCAGGTGTGTTCTGGGTGAGGACATGCAGAGAATGCCTATCCTAAACAGTGACCTCTCCTGCTCTATCCCATCTCCCACCCAAACCCCAGGGAAACCTGAGCTTCTCCCTGCTATTGGGAGCCCTGGGATAAAGTCAGCAGTGGTGAGGCTGAGGAGAGGAAGGTAAGAAATGAAACCATCAGGAGTTGCTGATGAGACTCGGGGAGGACCATGGCTCCTGTCCTCACCTTCTGGGCTCTGCCACTTCCCCTTCGGTTTGATGGCTCCCTCCTTCCCAGGACAACTCTCTCTCCTCAGCACCACTCCACTCTCCAAGCCTGTGGGCCTGGCTCTCCACCCCCTCACCCCCAAGTTTTGAGCCAGAGACAGCCACATGGCCAGGAGAGCACTGAGTGGGGGCCTGAACTGAGCAGGAGTGGGAAGGGCGAGAGAGCAAAGACTAGGACTTGGGGGCAGACCACACCGAGGCAGGAACAAAATATACCACACAACACTGCAACCCAATGGGGAGGGGAAACAAAGCAAATGGTTAGTGAGATCCACTAACAAGCCACACGCAGATTTGGGCAGGGCAGGGGTGTCCTACCTTGCAGGGATCTTGGACTTGGGACTGAATCTGTCAAAGAAAATGACCAAGGCAACTGAGTGACCTGCTGATGGCTGGAGGCTTTGGAAGGAGAGGGTGGGAATAGGGAAGGGTCCCATGGACAAGCCTGGCAGGGGGGTTGCTGCCCTCACCATCTCTCATCTATTCCACAAGAGACGGGAGGAAAGCAGCAAAAGAGAAGACAGCACTGATCAGCAGAGCGAAAGCAAGAAAGAGCCAAGGGCCAAAGGGGGCAGAGAGGGGGACAGGAGGGACACGAAGGCTTGGAGGGTATGCTGAACACTGAATCTCTGCCCCCCACACCCTCAGGCCCTCTGAAGGGACATCTGGCCTGGTCCCAGCCTCTTAACACCAGTCCCTCGTCCCTACAAAGTACACGATGATGAGGCCGACTGGGTTGGACCTGTTATTCTGTGCTGTGGGTTTGGGAACTGCAGGACAGTGGCTTCCAAAACTAGTGCCTGGAGCCAGTGTCACTATTTCACAAAATGCCTTAGGCACTCTCTGTTGGTGTGTACTAGGAGAGGGTGCACAGACCGCACGAGCCCAAAAGCTAGTTACTGAATGTTGGTTGTAAGGGCTGGCTGGCCAGGATCACATCTCTGTTAAGTCAGGATGGAGACAAAGAAGGCAAAATACAGATGGACTGGTAGACAGCGGAGTCCCTATGGTGGAAAGGAGTGTCTTTGTAGGAGCCCCAGGATGATGGGGTGGGCAGGAGCTACCGTTATACAGGAGCCTACTCTGCCCTCCACTTAGGAGGAGAGTTTGGGAGACCTACCCACCTCCTGGAATTTTTGTAACCCTGTCTCCTCCACAACCTCCCTGCCCAGCTCACACCTGCCCACAGGAAGTAGGGGGTAGAAGAGAAAACAGTGAGGAGTGAAGTGACCCAGGTACAGGATGAGTCCTCAGCACCAGGGGAGACCACTGGGAAGGCTCAGTGCGTCCTCCCATCTGTTCCCATCCCACACACCATGCCCACTCTCAGCAAAGCCCCAACACCTTCCATCACCTCCGCTGGTCCAGTGAGGCCCAGAAAGGGAAGGAGACAGGGAGGCTCCGAAACCGCTGGGAGTTACCTTGTGGCACAGCGGGCTTGGCCTTCTTTGCAGGTGCCACCTCATCAGCCCTGCACTCAGAAAAAGATGCAGTCCTGCTGAGGGCTGGAGTCTGGGGTGAGACAAGGAAAGGGAGGAAGAGTCACAGGCAGCAGCTGGGGAAAAAGCCATTGGTCCTTGGGGCCCCAGAGAAATCAGGGAACAAGAACTGAGCACAGCAGTTCTTTATTAGCTGCTTCCAAAGCACTATTCTAACAACCTTCGGAGACAGGAACCAGAATTGTCTCCAGGCTTCAGGTGAGCAAACCGAGGCTCTGAGCAGGTATAACTGCCACAGTCCCACCCACAGAAGGATTTGAACTCAGGTCTGATTTTAAAAAACCTGGTCTTTCCATTATACTACTTTGACTGGCATAGAAAAAAACTGGCCGAAATCCAGAAACCAACCATGTACTACAGCCACCCCTTCCCCGCTATTTCCCCAATGTCCCCAATGGCTAGGGATAGAGGAGGGGCACCATGTCCTGGATGGGATGGGGGTATGAGGGGCTGAGAAAAATAGCACGACAGGCTTTATGGTAGAGGCCAGCGGGCACCTACCGATGTGCTCCCACTGGCGTTGAGGAGGAAGTTCGCAGTGTGGGCGGCTGTGGGTGGCTGATTGGGGATGGGACGGTGGCCTAAGGCCATGCCCACAATGGCCGTCATGTGCGTCTCAGTACCAAACACGTGGATGGGGATCCCAGTGGTCTTCCCTGTGAAGGAGGGAAGAGAATCCATCATTTAAGTCTTCAAATAAGGGCCCAAGTCCACACGACTCTGCAAAGGTCCTGTAAGGTCCTGCCTGATGCATGGCACTTCCTGTGCAAGACCAAGTCTGCAGCACAAGTCAGCTGTCAGATCTTCATCAGCAAACAAACCTGTGAGCACAAGCAGCATCAGAGTCTGCACTCCTCCCGTTCACAGCCTAGACCCTGGCTCTCCCACCCCAACCCACCCCGACTTCACACTCCAGCCTCCCTGGCCTGGCCCCTACTCCTTCCTCCGCATGGAGCTCTCATCCCAGATCTTCACCCAGCTGTTCTCGTCATTCAGCTCAAGTGCCTCCTCCCAATGACCTTGAAAGCTGTCCTCCTCCACACCACCCTGCTTGCTTCACCACGAAAAGCCCTGACAGCATCTTGTTCCAATAATTGTTTACTTGTTTAATGTACCAACTGTGACTGAGTGACATTCACTGTGCTGGCCCGAAGGCTGGGCCCACGGCAGGCACTCTGTTTTGGGGGGCAATGAGGATTTGGCACTGCTTCAACTGACTGAGGTAGGTTTGGTGTTTGCCATGGACACCAGATTTGGAAAAATGGGAAGATGAGAAGGTTTGGTCTCTCCAATCACTCACTAGCAAAAGCCTCATGTCTGGCACCCCTCTGGCACTTCCCATGAACTCCTGCTCCACACACCATTGCTCTTGGAATGAGGGCTGCATTTTACTCAAGACCAAAGCTGCTGGTCCCAACGCTCACGTGTTCCAGGTTTAATCAGGTCAACTTAGGGAGACCTGATTTTAGTCCTGGCTGACAAGATGTGGTCCCAGACTTCTTGAAAACACGGAGTGGTAGGCCTTTACACCCTCCTCCCTAAGCTCAGTGAGGGGCAAAGCTCTCCTTTTCTACCAGTTACCAGAGCCTTGCCCTCTCACCCCTCACATCCAGGCCACCACTGTCCTGGGCTCTGCTGCAGCCTCCTAAGAGCTCTCCCTGCTTCGATCCTGGCTGCTGGTTACCTAAGTCAAACTGTGTCACTCCTCAGGCCAAAGTCTCCCCACAGCTGCCAACCCAGGGCCAAAGCCAAGGGTCTCCTGGGACCTGTACTAGCCTCACATGCCTACTCCTGCTGCCCCTCCAGCTCCAACACCCAGCCCCATGCCACAGCCATCCCCACGGGGCCTGCACACGTGGACACACTCCCACTTCAGGGCCTTGGAACCTGCCCTTTCCTTTGCTGACAGTCACCACTGGCCTGCTCCCTCCTCTTTTCCAGGTCACCTATCCAGTCAAGCATTCTCTAATCACCCTACATAAAACTGCCCGTCCCCTCCCACACACACTACCCCTTCACCCTGCTTGTCTTCCTTCATGCACTTAGCGCAGCCTGACATCACAGTCAACGTCCTCAAATGCACAAGGGCCTGGCTGTCTGCCGTGTGTCCTGCAGTGGCTGTAACCGCAGTGCTTAGCACAGAGCAGATGTTCCCCCTAAATATTTGTTAAACAAATAGCTGAATGAAAATGCGTTACTGCCTATTCTGAATTGTAGGACAGGTCTATGCCAGAGGGCAGAAAGTGGAAGTAGAAGCGAGCTGCATATCTAGAAAGGGGAGCAGAAGAGCACGGAAGTGTTCACAGACTGACTCCTTCAGGAATCCCAAAGAAGTAGGCCACCAACACTCAGGGAGGGAGGGAAAGAAAAGGTCCCCATCTTACCAACTTCTCCCATCACCCGTAAGCCCTCCTGATAGTTGGGGCCACCTCTTCGGACAAAGATTGTGACCTCATGCTCCTTCAGGGGGCCCTGGTAATCTCGAATCGCTCTCACGATGCCCTGGAAGTACAAAGGGACAAACAGACATGTGATTACAAGTAAGACAGCCATAATGCCCGACTGGTGTAGTAGCTCAGTGGTTGGGCGTTAACCCATGACTCAGGAGATCATGGTTCAATTTCTGGTCAGGGTACATGCTGGGGTTGCAGGCTCGATCCCCAGTAGGGAGTGTGCAGGAGGCAGCCAATCATTGATTCTCTCTCATCCTTGATGTTTCTCTCTCTCTCTCTTTCTCCCTTCCTCTCTCTAAACATATCCTTGGGTGAGGAATAACAAATTAAAAACAAAACAGTCAATGTCCTACAAAAGCTTCTTCAAGAAATTTAGGGGAACAGCCCTTGCAATGGGTATTGACTTTGGAAATAAGAGAGAATATACAGGTGTGTACCAATTTTGTCTTTCCAGATGGAGTATACTGAGTCAGGAGTCTAATTTCTGTCACCGAGGGCCTTGCACACATTCCTGTTCCAGACCTAACCACCCTTACCACCAGGGCTGGCTTTATTATGGGATTGCTCAGAAGTTAAAACAAAGCAGTCAAGATTGATCTGTTTCAGATTTGTCTGCTCAATCAGGTCCGATTAGAGACCCATTTTAGGCAAACTGATGAGGCCTGGTCCTCCACATCTTGAGAGCTCAGACTTTCAAGGTTGACATTTATTTATTCATTATTCTCAAAACCTATGTGAAAGTACCAGATGGGGCACATTCTTTTGAACAGCTTCAGTGGGCATCTGACAGTGTGAAATAACAATGGCCTCCTCGGATGGCTACCTTGAAGGGAATGATTCTTGAGACATGTTACCTCTGTCATCCTTGTTGACCCCCAGTCACTTTGAAAGCTGTGCCCATAGCCCTGACCTGTGCACAGGGATCAGGCTGACAGGTCCCCGGCTAGATAACCAGGAGCCCCAGGTCATAAAAACACTTTCCTCATTCTGACTTTTTGGAGAGGAAACTGATGACTGAGAGACGAAAGACTAGGAGTTGCAGAGAACCCAGTCTCACAATGGAGCGTTGAAAATGAGGGTCCATTAAGATACTTCTTTAAGAAGTAGTCCTGAAAGGGGGGATGGCAGAATTTCGCCTTCTCCCCACACCTCAGAAGGGAGAATTATGGCCCAGCGAGTGCCAGCTGCTTGCCCAGAGACACAGCTTCAGATCCAGACACAGCTTCTGCATCCGCCACAAGGAATCCTGGACCAAGAGCCTCACTCTGGACTGGGTAAGTCATGGGTACTTGCTTCTGTCTTAAGTTTGCTTGTGAGAACCTCCCTTTCCTGGTCCCTCCAAACCCATGCTCCCCAGAAACTGCAGTCACTGTGGCCGATTACCTTGAATGTGGCAGCCACATTGGTGAAGTTCGCGATGCTACCTCCAATGATGAGGATCTTGCCTGGGTTTGGAGTAAGAGAGAAGTCAAAAAGGGTTAGGAAGATAGACTTGAGCATCTTATCAGAAAGCCAACTGAGAGTTCTCTCCACTGAGTGAGGGTCTCCCAACTGTTAGGAGGTATCAGTGCAGAGGTGGGGGAAACAGGCTGATCTCCTGATGACTATCAGCCTTATCAGCTCCCTCTCCATCACCTCCATCACCGAGCAGGTAGTTAACCCAAACCCACAGAATCTCTACGTCATTCCTAGACGGCCATCCAGATACCCAACTTGGTTTCTGGATACACCTGGTGGCAATCTCACTCTCACTGGCTTCAGGGTAGACTAATTGGTATGTGTAGTCCCCAACACGGGACAGGCGGTAAAGGGAAGCTGAAATGACAGAGTCGGGTAACAAATGTCTAAATGAGCCACTAAGCACAGTTTTTATCAGTCAGAGCGAGAGCACGCCTCACCTCCTCCCTTGCACCTGCTCATGGGGCTTTAAGTACACGTCACCTCCTTATCCTCTCACAGACGCTCATCTGATGAAAGATGCTATCACTGCCCACTGCACGGTCAGGGAAACTGAGGTCCTTAAGTTAAATGAGTAGCCCTGGGTTGCAAAGGACCAGGACCACAATCTCCACGCCTCCTAAGCCCAAAACTGTTCCCACCGTAGCACGCTGGGCCATCCTGAGGAAGGGGAGTGTGAGTCTCACCATCGGGGTGCTTCTCCCGGGTCATGAGGGAGAGGATCGTCTTGGCATAGTCATAGGTCTGCTGCTCGCTGGGGGCGCCCGAGTACTCCCCGTAGTTTGCCAGCTCATTGACACCCCCTAGATCGCAGATGGTATCACTGCCAGGGAAATACAAGAGTCAGTGCTGGCTCCAACTCTAGTAGCAGAGGGTGGCAACCTGGTGACTGGGAGGGCACGCAGACATCCCCAAAGTCCTAAAGTCAGACTATGGAACTGACCTCTCAGACCTCGGACCCTCAAGCCCCAAAAGTGACACTTCAAGGCTCTCCTAGGCAATGCACTCTGCCAGCACTGGGCCACCGGGCCCTGGACTGACTGACTGACATGGGAAATAAAGTGAACAAAGAGCACCTCCCAACACAAAGAAAAAGTGCACATTCCACACGTCCCTGCCAGGCTGCCCAATGAAAAGGAAAACTGCTGTAGCCAGAGGGAAGCCCAGCCAAGCAGGAAGGGGTGTGGCCGATCACAGGCCCAGAAAGGAGCAGACGACTACTAGGCTTCAAGTGGAAAACCAGCAATCATCACAAAGGGTGAGGACTAGGAGCCCAACATTTCTACCAAGTGTAAAAGTATGTTCACCTGGTGACTGTGGGACACAGCCACATTCACTTTCTGGTTCATTTTCTGCATTTGTTGTAGCCTCATGTGGAATCTATATTACGAATTCCAAGAACTAAAACTAATCAAAATAACTTCATTTTGAAGCAAACAGGAAGGTGCATGGGCCCCTCTGGCAGGCCCGCAATTCCTGCTCTGCACCACAGTAAGGAACTAGAGACCCCCAGGTGAAGCACCTCGATCCAGGCTGTGAACATGTGACCCAACTGGCACCTTCAGTAGCCCCTTAGTCACCTGTACACGACGGAGGCACCACCTCCAGCCACCATGGTCCAGATCCTCCCTTTGGGGTTCAGCAAGGTCAGCTTCAGGCTCGCCCCACTTTTGGCATCCAGGTCTGCAATGTAAGCTTCCTAGGGATCAGACAACAACAGGTGGGCCCTGTGGGCATCCCCTTCACCAAGGTCCCAGATCTCAGGACTCCTCCCCTCCCCTTTCCCTGGAGACACATGAAGAGGTCCTTAATAGAGCCAGGAAAAAAGGGTTGTGGGGGGCCCTACATGCCTGGGACAAAACATGATGGCATCTTCAAGTACAAAAACCACCCATCGTCACTGTCACCACTGAGGGCAAATTTCCCAATTCCTTTATCACCGACTTCAAGTCCTTGACCCTCTACCCAAGTCCCAAGCCTTGCCATGTCACTGCTTCTACAGTAGCGCCCACTCCCAGCATCTGCAGCCTACATCACACCGCCCTCTCCCCTCCATAGACCCCATCCCTTCTGCCAGCCCAGCCTCTTCCAATGGCCTGGGTTACATCATGCCCTGCAAGCCCGATTCTGCTGTGAGGATCTCAGAGAGGACTGGGTGGGAAGGAGCAATTAAAATTCTCAGCAAGTGGCAGAGAGAGCTACCTTTCTGACAGGATTAGGGGGAGCCACTCAAATGATCAAGAAGTAACAAATCAATCTAAGAGCCCAGGGAGGCTGATTGCAAGAGAAGTCTAAAAGGATTTCTGGCCGGGATTCAGAGGCTTGGCTGACTCCCACCTCCCATCCCCTTTGGAGTTTTAAAAAAATTAAATGGCTCTCGACCTTCCTTTCCCTGCCAAATATATAGCCCACTATGGGGCCAACTGCTCATCTGAGATTAGTCACCCTCCTCCCGCCCCCATCACTCTCCATCTTCTCCCACAGCAGCTTACCTCTGGATAAGCCTCACGCCCAAAGGGGGGAGGGAACTCTATATCACCCCATTTCACTTTGCAGATGTAGTCAGCAGTGGCATCCACCTTGGCTGCTAAGTCAAGCACGTAGACGCCATCTTTGGTCACAACTGCGAGAAAAGCAGGGGCAATCAGACACCGGCCCCAAGCAGAGATGACCACTAACCTCCAAACCCCTCCCCAGACTTCCCCACACACCACTCCCACGGGGTCCAGGTCCCACACAGGCTGACTTCCTCACTCGGCAAGAAACCAGAATAACTCTTATGATGACACAGCTTCCCCCCATCAAAGAAAAAACAAACCCTAGAAGTCCTATAGGTAATATAATAGGAAAGTTGCTATGGCAGTTTTTAAACATTTTTCATAAAATGCTACACAATGTGCCTTAAATATTCACCCATCCATGGCCTTGCTACTTAAAAAACATTTAAAGGTATCGGTTACTGTCAGAAGACCCCCTAGGTATGCACATTTGGGCTTTTACAGTCTGGCCAGGAAGCCTCACTGTTCGTTGGGGGTGGGGGTTGGGAAGGCATGAGGGTGCAGTGGGCCCCAAGCCAGCAGGGTTCATTTATTGCCACCTCACTGGACATCTATCTTCCCTCTCCCTCAGGGCCATTTAGCTAATTAAGTTAGCACAGAGCCATCTGGTCCATTAGAGGGACTGCATCCCCAGCTGCATCTGGAATCAGGACTTTGCCCTCAGAAGCCCTGGCCAGAGCCAGATCTTACCACCTGCCTCCTTCCCTGCCTGAGAGGTTTGGGCCAGGGCTTCCTGGTCTTAGGGATCAATGATTGACCAGCTCCTGGAGGGAGTGGGCGAGGGGTGCTCTGAGGGCACAGAGAGGAAAGAATAGCCTAAAAGGTCAGACCAGTGCAGAGGCAGCCCTGGTCCTAGGCAAACCCTAACCTAAACTACTGGCAGAAGTAGCCACAGAGCACTTAGACCAAAACCAGTACAAATTAAGGCCCAAGAAAGAAGCTAGAGCTGGTTGAGGAGGAATAATCATGGTCCTCTGACAGCTCAGACACAGGAGCCTGCACTCAGTGAGCTGGGAGATCCCTCTGCGCACACACACCTGTCTGCACTGCCTCCAAATGTAAAGGCCAGGCTTACTGTGGGCACTGGAGCCCTGCTATCACTGACCCATGTCCCATCCCACCCCCACAGAGCCAGTTACCAAGGGGGTTGATCTCGAGGTAGGTGAAGTACAGATCCTCATAGAAATTGAAGAGGCCAGAGATAAAACTGGCCAGAATTCTAAAGGGGGAGGGAGAGAGAGACAATCAATCCATCAATGAGCAGGCTCAGCAGCAATGTCACCCACTGCCACTGACAGCTCCACTTCCTGCCATCCTGACACCCCGCCAACCCCCTTGCTGTCCTCTGCCAAGCCCACTCCTTGGACATCACTCTTCAGCCACTGAGGCGGAAAGGAGCTGTCAGGCAGGGAGCCAGAGGAGGCGGCAGCAGACATACAGGGGCAAGGTGAGGGACGCTGATGGCATATTTCAGTCTGAGCCAGGCAGCTCTCCTCTTCGGGACCTGGGGTGGGGGATGGGGATATGGGGCTGTGTGTGCGTCTCCCACCCAGATAGAGAAGACCACTCTGCTTTCCCTGCTCCGTGCCCAGAGCCTGTCAGCCTTCCCTATTCCCCCCTGCAGACCCTCTCACTCAACTCTTTCTTGTCTTCAGGGGCATGGACCAACAGGTGCTTCTTGATGTCCTCAAGATTCAGCTTCTCGTCCACTCCGACAAGCAGTTTCTGGGCTTTGGTGTCCACATCGCCCACGTCCACACCCCCTTCGTGGTGGAACAGGACGTAGTCCCCTTGTCGGGTGGCATAGATGCAGACATAGAACTCCTCCGCCTTGCAGGGGACAAGAGCACCAGGTGGGTGGGGGCACTGAACGGAGGACAAGGAGCCCAGCCCCCGTGGTGTCATTTCTAAAAACACTCACCAAGGGAGACCTGTTTACCACCCTCCCCCTCCCCAGGGGACAAGAGAAGAGGCTGTTGCCTGGCTCGCTGACAGTCCACCCTGAGCCAGCAGGACCTGATCTGGGGAAGGGGGTTCTGCCTTCAAGTCTTTCTCATCTCAGCACTGGAAGTCACCAGCCCTGATTCCCTCTGGCTGCAAACTAAGCCCTTTCCTTCATCTCTGGACTCCCTGCTCCGTAGGCCCCGCAGGCCCTCGGTGCAGCTTCCGAGACTCTGGTTCCTTTGACTTTTCTCCAGCAGCTTAATTTCCCCTTTCATCATTTTAGGGTCAACAAACTCAAGGCTCCAGGAGGGAGAAGACCCAGCTTGGAGCCACCTCACACATACCTGACTGTGAGGGACAAAGGGTTCGATCAGGAAGTTCTTGAGAAAGCCTCTGGCCTTGCCCACCTACAGAGATGAAGGGAGATAAAGCTTAGGTGGATGGCATGTCTTCCTCCTGAGGGCAGAAGGAGGAAGCACCCTCTGCTCCCTCCACCCCACCTTCCCTTCAGAGGAGGAGCCCAAGCACCACTACCACAACACTCAGCAAGGATTTTTCCAGAAACCAGGGCAATCGGGCCACAGACCCCTAACCTAGCGATTTTCAACAACTATGCTGCAAAAAATTTTTAAGACATGCAATAACTAGCTATTTAGTCAGGGGCACTGACCTCTTTTCCCTTAGATTGTCAAATAGAAAAATGACAACAGCCAACACAATAGCCGTCCAGTGGGAATTAATAAAAATTATACCTTTTTTTGTGTGGGATCAGCAAAAAATATATACATTTTTTGGTGTGATGCAGAATTTTAGTAATTATTTTGTGTCCCCTGAGGTGAAAAAGGTTGAAAATCACTGCCCTAGCTAAAGAAGTCCTCATGAGACCCCCTCTTCCCTCTGCTTGCCCTGGTGCCAGCCACACTTAGACGTGTACCGACCTTACGCATTCTTTTTCTGCCTCCTCTGGGGGGTGATAAATGAGCTGCAACACTGTCTCACCCCCAAAAGCACAGAGATGGGGAGTCACCTCCCTCCCTGCCACCACACAAATTAGAGCTCAGACAAATCAAGGCTATCTCAGAACTCAGGCAGGAGAGCCAGCCCGAGGACCAGTCAGGCATGGGGAACCATGGTGGGGGCGGAAGGGTGGGAGAAGAGGCGAGCCAGAGCTTGACGGGGAAAACTTTTCCACGCAGACTTTCATCACTGACGACAACAGGCCTGCAGAGCTAATCAGTTTGAGTGGATCCCTGGTGGCAGCCAAGGCAGACATCCCTCATCCCAGAGTACCCCCGCCTGCCCATGCATCACGCTGAGTCAGAGACCAGACAGTGATCCATCAGGGTAATGAGCCGCTCCTGGGCCAAAGCTACTGCCAGCTCAGACGTTCTAACATGCCCTCCACAGCCAGCTGAGGAGAAGGGAGCATGAGGACTTCCCTGAGGACACTGCTCATCCCCCAATCCTGCTGTCCTTTCCCTGGAAGCACAAAGGTCAAGATCCTTCACCCCCGGCTCATGTACAACTTCAAGGATCCCTCTTTACCTATAGGGCCAAGAACAAAATTAGGGCGAAGAGCTGATTTAAGGAAGCCCAATCAGAGAGGAGGATGACTCCATCATCACCTTCATCCTATTTCCGAGGAGCCATGGAAGAAAAGTCATCCCCAGTCCACAGTCACCCCAGAGGGGACAAAGCCAGGTGTGGATGGCACAATCTCCCCAGTCTAAGCCAAGCCTCAGCACATCCTCCCCTCAACTCTCCAGCTCCCTTTGGGAGTGAGAAGAAATGCAATTTTATTTCTGAGCATCTTTTAACCTTCCCAAATCATATTTCACTTTAGCGCTCTCATCTACAGAGTTGAGATTAAACATCAAGCCAGGAGAAGCCAATAATTTAATTTACTCATCAGTACTATTAACTGTCGTGCTCTAGATTCTTGGCCAAGTCATACCTCTGCTAAATGATTCTGCATCTCTCTTCTTCAAGTTTTTCTACCCACCCTCTTAGGATTTCCATGTCATGACAATGGAAACTGAAAAGAAAGGATTCCCAGAATGGGCCTCAGAGTCCCATCTCAGATTGACAGTGAAAAAGAAGACCACTTCCACGTGGCTCTCAAATTGTACTGGGGTCACTTTTGCAGCACATCTGGCCATTCTTTGATAGGAGGAGCTGGGAACGAGCACCAAGACTGGCCCTGCTGACTAAATCAGCTCCACAGGACTCTGCCTTCCCCTAGCTGCAGTCTTACCAGTGTGGGGGTGACCTATACAGTTACTAATCTAGAGTGACCATGTTTGTTTCTGCAACCACAGCACGGCCACCCCAACCCTATACCCAGACTCACTGCGGCTTCCTGTCCCAGCCGTGGCTTCAGCCAGGACTTGACCCCATCCAGAGTGAGGTTGACCCCAACTAGGCCCAGCTTGCCACGCCGTTTGATCAGCTGGTCTGGCTTGACCACCAAGCTCTGGAATGAGAGGAGTTTGTATTTAGAGCAAGGAAAGAGAAGGTAGAGTGACAGCCCTAGTCGGTTTGGCTCAGTGGATAAAGCATCAGTCTGCGGAGTGAAGGATCCTGAGTTCAATTCTGGTCAAGGACACATGCCCAGGTTGCAGACTCGATCCCTAGTAGGGGGCATGCAGGAGACAGCTAATCAATGATTCTCTCTCATCACTGATGTTTCTCTCCCTCTCTGAAATCAATAAGAATGCATTTAAAAAAAAACAAAAAAGAAGAAGAGGTGACAGTTTGGGGACACAAAGCACAATCCACCCTGCTCCCCAAACCAATCCCTCCCCTCTTTTAGGGTCAACTCCTGGATGCTTCCCTCACCTGTCCAACAGCCTACATCCTTCTTGACAACCAGGAATCTAGAACTACCCCTGCCCAAGATAGGGCCTGGCATAGAGTAGGTGGCTCACCAAATACCTGCTAAATAAATGATTCCCTCTCCTCCCTCTATGTGGTATTTTAGCTTCAATAAACCATAAGCTTTAGGTTTAACCTCCGGCTTTTCTCCCTCCCACACTGAGAGCATGGACCAGCCAGTGTTCCAAAAGAAAGAACAGAGAGATAGAACTCTGGGGTGACAAAGGACCTGAGAGATCATCTGGTCAACTCCATCCCTGTCTACTAGCCCAATAAGGAGCCCCAGACATTGCTCATATACCTGATGCCAGGAAATTCACTACCTCCAGAGGCAGCTCCCTTTGCGGTTGGGCTGCCTCCTGGTGGGAAGACATGTGCATTCCTGAAACCCCCACCATTGGTCCTAGTGCTGCTCTCTGGGCCCTCCCAAAGTCTAAGCTTCCCAACACTCCCCAACAGTGCTCTACAGAGATCTAAAGAAGAGCCTCTATGTCAAGCTGCCCCCACCCAAGGCCATTAGCCCTTCTACACAAAGTACAATGTCACATTTCCTCATGGCCCTGCCATTCATATGCTCCACTGGGGAGTGTGTGTGGAGGTGGGGAGGGGGCAGGGACGACACGCATACCTGCTTTTCACTGAGCATCTACCAAGTGACAGGCAGCACACTAAAGGCTTTCCAGACCTTACTGCTAATCCTTTCAGCTCACTGGGTGAGGGTTATGCCCATGAGACTCAGAGAGGTAAAATGGTTTGCTCCAGGCCACATGGTTAATAAACAGAGGGCTGACATTTGGACTTATTTGTCCAGCTCCAAGCTCATGCTCTGTATGCCATGCCAGGGTACCTTAACATGCAGGGAGCTGAACACAAAACCTTGCTCAGCCCTGGAAGATGTGCTCAGCCATTAAGAGCGTCAAGCCAAGTACCAAAGGGTCATGGGTTGGATTCTCAGTCAAGGGCATGTACCTGGGTTGCAGGTTCAATCCCTGGCACCGGTTGGGGTGTGTGCGGAAGGCAATCAACTTATGTATCTCTCTCACATCAACGTCTGTCTTTGTTTCTCCTCTCCCTTCCTCCCTTCCACTCTCTCTAAAAACTAATGGGAAAAATATCCACAGGTGATATTTTTTCCATTACTTTTTGAACAAAAACCCTGCTCAGTCCACTGCATGCTGCCCACTGATGCAGGCAGTCTGCCATCTCATGACCCACTTGGACATCTCCAACAAACTGGCTGCTTTCTCTTGAACTCGCCCTGGATGAAGGGTCCGATGGGGACAAACTCACCTGGCTGAGCAGCCAGGGGTGGTCTTGCAGCAGGCGGGCCCAATCTGTATCAGGGGTGACCCGGGCATACTTGAACCTGTTCTGGATAGCCGAGGTGGTGCAGATGTACTTGTAAAGGAGTTCTTTGCCCGTTTGCTCTGAAATCGCCTTGGCCGACATGGCTGCAGAGGGACCTGCTCTACCTGTTGGTCAGAAGGGGCAGAAAATGGAAGCACTCTCTTCTCCAGCAGGGCAGTCGCACCCAGCTGCTCCCAGACAGTACAGCCAGATCTCAGAGCTTCTGCAGAGGGAGAAAAGGGCTACCCAGCAAGAGGGTGGGGTTCCCAAACAGCAGAGGAGGGTCAGGAAATGGTGGGGCAGGGAAGATGGTAAGAAATATAAGGCTGGCCTTTCCTCTCTGACCCTTGGCCTCAATCCTATCTCTACTCCCTCTAGGCAAACCAGCTCACTCGTGCCAACATTCATCCTACAACCAAGGCAGATGGATGGGGAGAACAGCATTATCAGTGGTATGACCCGAACCTCAGTGCTGGTCCCTCCCAAGGTGGACACACAGACACTGAAACACACCCTTTGGTTCTGTGACCTGTGGGAAGAGCAGTCAACTTGTGCAATGCTGGTCTGACTCCCCCTACAAGTTCTGTCTCCCCCACACCCAGATTCACGCACTTCACTCACACTCACACTCACACACACACACACACACACTCTCTCTCTCACATACACACACACACACACACACACACACACTCACACTCTCACACACACACTCACACACACACACACACACATCTGCAAGCTGAAAAGGTCAGGTGAACAAGTTTACTTAGCCTTGGGCAAGAACAAGCCCCCTGAGAAACAAAGAAGAAGAGTAATCTCAAAGCTCATTTCTCCCAGGGCACCACACTCCCTCCCACTCCTGAGTTCAGAGCAGACACAGGGCGGGGGACTATGACCTTCAGTGCAACCCACCCGGTCCACTGAGTCACCCAGCTGCTAACTTAGAGCAAAACAGAGCCTCCCCAGGGACCATCCTGAACTGGTCACTTCTAAGTGAGCCAGGGCTGGGGGAGGAGGCAGAAATCATCCTTAGTCACATGTACATAGAAACTCACCTTATGTGAGCCTTGTGAGTTGCATTGAGATTCATAACCCTGTTTCTTATATGAGGAACAGAAGCTCAGAGGAGTTAAGATAACTTGTCCAAGAAGCCTATTAGTAGGGGACCCAAATCCTTTTACTCCTGGTCCCTTGAAAACCCCACACTTTAGCTCAAGAAAAAAAGACCATTTCTGAAAGGAACAGGCCATGTCCCCTCTTCACCTCAAAAAAAGGATCTGTGTGACAATTTCATTCCCCTTGACACCACTGTGCTCTGATACACCCATTCTCTCCCATGGGTAGTGACGAGCGAGTTGAGGAGAGGGACAGGGGAGAGAAAGGAACCCAAGTCATCATGCTAAGAGCTTGCCAGATCATGAAACCCAGATCATGAAAAGACACTCCTGTCTCTCCCACAAAGATCCAGAACTGAAGTTGCTGTATTTGCTAGAGGAGAAAAGGCAAGAGCAAATAAAGGAGGGCAGAGTTATGGAGTTGGCTGGTTTAAACACATATTCCCAGCTCAGGGAAGGCCAGTGTTCCAGGGGCCACTCTGCACCTCCCTCCCAAATGGCCAGGCTGGAGCTTCAGGTTCTAATCCTGGCTTGGCTGGTTCCCTCAGCCTCCCAGCTGGTCTAGGGCTGGGCACAATAGGCGCATTCAGTGTGGTGTCTGGCCGAAAGTGGGATAGCAGGGAAGGGGCTCAAACAAGACATTCCCTTTTCTGGCCTCCCCCTGAAATGACTTCCAGCTCCATCGAAACAAGAGTTTCAGAAGGAGATGCCTCAGTCAGCCCCACTGCCCCACAGTCCTCCACCCCCACCCACTCCAGCTCCATTTCCCAACCTTCTTGACTCAGACCAGAAAAACTGGTCCTGAAATCAGATGGGTACACCGGCCCCCACTCTCCTCCCAAACAGAGTGCAGCCCAGGGCAGGTCAAGCAGAGAAAGGAGAAGGCAGCTTCTACCACCCTCAGCAGTTCAGACACATTAGGCACAAGTGATCAGAAAATCCAGGAGGAGGAAGCCCCCCAGCTAAGCCTCTCCAACAGAGTGAAGTCTGACAGACACTCCCAGAACAACACTGGAGCCCCAAACTTGGCACCTTCCAAAACAGACAGAGACCCAACTTTGGAAAGGACAGGGTGAGAAAAGGGACTTCTGTAGCTGAATTAAAAAAAAAAAAAAAATCACTATTTTCTTGAGCACCAGATCAAATCTCAGATCCAAGAGCTCGTCCCCATGAAGTCCTCAAAAGAAGATGGGAGAAGACACAAGAGGGGGATGATGCAGGCTAGAAAACAGAGCAGATCTGCCACCAGAGCAGTCTGGCTTAGATGGGGCAAGCCCTCTCAAGGACAATAAAGAGAATAACAGCAGGAAAAGAATGGCCTCTGAATATTCACCAAGGCTCACAAACACAGGGAGTGGACTGGGTGGAGATAAGTCACAAGTTTAATCATTCAACGGGTCCTGAAGTCTCTCTAGGGCAGCGGCTCTTAACCTATTTTAAATCTCAAACTCTTTTGAGCATCAGAAAGTCCAAAATAAACTGTGCACATACCCAATTATGCATATCATTTCCAGGCACTCCCTGTGACTATCATCTGTGACTACCATCTGATGGCCCCAAACCTTCAGTCAACATTTGCTCTAGTGACGATGAGACTTAAAGTGGATACCAATCTGGGTTTGAGGAGCACCCCTACAAAATCTTAGTCTGAATGTGCTGTCAAGCTGGTGATAGATGGTTTCAGGGCAGAGCTAAGACCTCAGGGGTCTACTGTGAGGCCCAAGGAACTGTTACCTAGTAACAGTTAAGTGGGTAAACCATTTGGGAACCTAAAACACATTATACACATTATTTTCTCCCTCTCTCTCTCTTCACAGGAGGGACCTAATGAGCCGAATGGGATCTTTTCTGCAGACAGGGTATGTGACCCAGGATTGAGTTCATCTACAGCAGCTACCAAAGGCAGAAGCAGCCCACAGGGAAGGTTGAATGAAAGGAGCCTGTTCCCCAGGAATGTACAGCTGGGACACGGCCAGTGGAGCAGAAGCACTGGGGATGTTACTTAGTGTCTCTCTCCCGGAAAGATAAAGAGTACTCATTTTAAGGTTAGCAGCCCTAAAGTTGGGTTTTTTTGAGGGCAGTTCTGTGAGTGCCCCCTACATAGTGTCATAATGAGGTTGGAGATACCAAGTGCCAGGTGTCTGAGGGCTCTTCCTATCCAAGTCTCCTAAGTTAAGCTCTGTAAGAGGTGAAAATTACTCGTCTGGGCAGCTGGGGTCTACCAGCTAGCTGTCCCTCACCCAACATTTCAGAAATCCAAGGAACTGACCTGGCTGAAACACAGAGCAAAGTTACTGTGCTAAGCACTGCTCCCCACCATCCTTTCCAAAACCCTTTCGGGGCAGACTGCGGAGGACCACCTAACGGCATGCACAATTCCTTGGAACTGCACACAGTATCTGCCAAGGCTGGAGAGGGCAGCAGGCGCGGGGGACTGGCCCTCGGCCAGGCCCGACAGGAGGGCAGCGGCAGCGGCATCCTCCGGCCCCTTGAGGACCTGGCTTCGGCCAACCTCGGCGTCAAGGGTGGGGAGGGATACGGGCACCCCGGCCATCTGTCGCTTAGAGGCTTGGCCCGACGGCACCTCCGAAGCGAGGAGGGTCCTTCCTGCATCGCCACTCTATGGCCAAGTCCTCGCGGCGAGGCCAGGCCTCGGGCAGCCCAACCCCGCGTGGCCCGTCGCGGCGGCACGCCCAGGTAGCTCCCTCCACTTGGGCGCGGGGCTCAGTGGACTCTACGGAACTAAGAGGAAGGGCCTGAGCCCGGCTTGTGAGGGGCCGGAGTGAGACAAGAGGTCACCGTTCTCTCTACTTCCCGTTCCCCGCATCCGGTGGGGGACCGGATGGGGGCAAGGGCTGACCCGATAAAGCCTGAGGAAGCTCAGTAACTGGCCCCGGATGGGGTGAGGGGCGCCAGCATGGAGTAAGTGCGATTTCAGAGGGAAGAGAAGCAAGGACGGCGGAAGCCCGTGCAAACTCCCAGAAACTGGAAGGTGGGAGGGTTGGGGGTTAGTCGCACGTGGCTGCTGGCCGGGGTCTCATACGAAGTCTAACCTAAAGGGTAACCCCCCAAAAAACTTCCAAGGAGGTGCAGGGAGGGTGCGTTAACACCAAGCCGGCCTCTGTGGAGGCGGTTCCGGGTTGTGGGAGGGAGGCAGGAAGCTCCTGGGCCAGGTGGGGGCCCTACCGGGAAAGCAGCCGCCCGACACTCACCTCTGCGAAAGTCCGTGCGGGGCGCTACCTCCACAGTCCGGGACCCAACGCCCACTCTCCGGAGCGCGCCAGCCTCCCGCAGCCGCTAGGGATCCGGCTTTTGTCCTGGCCCCGGAGGGCTTCTCCCCGCCCCTATCAGCACACTTCGTGAGCCGCCCGGCGATTGGTTACATGCGCTCCCTAGCCTGAGCGCCAGGGCTCTTCCTAATTCGCTGCCCTGTATGGCCCCGCCCAGTGGGCGGGTCCCAGGGGCTGCTGGGACTTGTAGTCCCGCCAGCGTATCCTTCCCATACAACCGCGGGCGCCGCCTCTCCGGAGCCTGCTGGGCCGGGGAGGGATCGGGGGCGGAGTCTCGGGTGGGGAGATGGGCCGAGCTATGCCGGGAGGAGAACGTACGGGGCTGGGGGGCCGTGGCCTGATCGCCTAGAGGGGCTGGGCCGGCCGCCACTCCGACGCGGGTGTGGAGTGGGGAGGGAAAAGGTGTTGTTTGTTGGCTGCAGCGCTGCTTTGAGGACCTGAAGTCTCCTTCCTGTCTCCCCATGGGAAAAACTGACGTCCGCATCCCAGCTGCCTGAAATGCGCCACACCGAACCCAGTTGCTTAACCCCGCTTTTTAAAAAGCAGTGGCAAACTGCTTTCCCACATGCACGCGGACCCTCTAGGTTGAGTCGTTAGGGCGAGGCTGAGAGACGAAGCTAATTTACCAGACTTCCCAGTATGGGATTGGGCGGGGGACAGGGTGAGCAAGTGAGGATAGAAGGATGCCATGCATTGCACTCGCCTGCTCAACCCACCGCGGTTTCATGGAAGTTTCTAGTGCAGAGCTGGGGCCATCTCTGCCACTCTCCCGCTCCTCCTTCCACCCCACCCCTCAGCCCACGCATAGACACTGGAATGAATGAACTGCTCCCTCACTGTTCTCCATTATCTATGAAACAGACTATATTTTCCGAACCAAAAAACCGGGACACCGGATATGATAGGTACTGGTGAGATTGTTGGGGAGAATATTTGAAATCAGTCTTAGAACCCAGGACATAATATTTACTGCTCCGACATTCTGGAGCAGTAAACATTACCCCAGTCTTGTAGGTCTTTCCAGCTGCTCCTTGACCCTAACAGCTGTTTAACTTCAGGGTGGAGAATCATGGACTGAGCAGCTGAGGTTAAGGGGTCAGGCCAATGTACAGAGTCAGCATGCCTGTGCCCCTGCCAAGCACCTGGGTAACACTCACACTGTAGCAATGTTGTGACATTCTTATGACAAAAACTGTGCTATGCCCTCCTCCCCCCCAATCCAGTGGTAGCCAGGAGTAGGGAAGCTAAATTTGCTGGCCATGCCTGAAATAAGTGACCCCTGATGACATCACTTTCTGGTCCCTTCCTTTTGAAATAACTCCTCACCTCCTCTCTTTCTTGGCCCTACAGTCTCTCTCACCCTGAATGGGTTGAGCTCCACCCCTACCAGGAATCTTCCCAAACAGCACAAATCTCAGAGAAGGATCACCTCTCTGTAGGGAAAGAAAACATCTATGAAAGTGTCCCATTTCTGGCCTTGGGGGACAGCAACTCGGGGTCTTGGTGAGCTAATGGAAAGATTGCAGTCAGGACGGATCACCTGTGCAGGAGTTATCCCTCTGGTTAGAAAGACAGACTGGTCCAGAAACAGGCACCCAGGTGGAACATAAACTATAATAAACTCTCTGTATACCAACTTGGCAATATTGATAAAATTTTAAATGTGCATGCCCTTTGCCCCAACTATTTCATTTCTAACAACTTATTCCTTCAGCTATACTTGCATATGGCCATGAAGATAGGGATTTTTGTTTTCTTCACTGCTGTGTCTTCAGCACTTTGAATAGGGCCTGGTACCTAGTAAATGCTCAATAAATGTTGGCTGAGTGATTAAGTTCCCCCTCTAGGTGTTGCTGGGTCCAAATCTGACTAGTCCTGGACAAGGGTAAGGAGAACGTAACTGTCCAGATGGTGACGGAGGAGGAGTGTTGGCCAGAGTCAATGAATCAATCACTGAAGTTTTTCAATTTTCTCAGTGGTCCCATTCAAGGTTTCTGCCCCTCACCCCCAACCCCTGACCTCTCCAGAAAAGGCTCTTTCATTACTACACCATGTCCCCACATAGACTCCTGTACCCCAAATAATCAACATGGCCTCATCTTCTCAAAAGCTCTAAGTTCGCCTGCCCAGTGTAGCTCAGTGGCTGAGTGTTGACCCATGTATCAAGAGGTCACTGGTTCGATTTCCAGTCAAAGGACATACCCTAGTTGTGGGCTCAATCCCCAGCAGGGGGCATGCAGGAGGCAGCTGATCAATGTTTCTCTCTCATCGATGTTTCTCTCCCTACCTCCCTCTAAAAAAAAAAATCAATAAAAATATTATTTAAAAAAATTTTTTTAACCACCTCTAAACTCTTTTGCTTTTCCTATTTGAATCTTCTAAAACAGGCTGGAGGACAGTTTCATGTCACTGGACACAGAATACAGATACAATCTCTGTGCCCAAGCTATGGGCATTCTATCTCAGTTTCAGAAGCCCTAGGCTGCCTAATGATTCCCTCTTAGATTTTAATCCATTCTGGCTGACATTCACTGAGCACCTACTATGTGAAAGGCATGGATGCTAGCACATACTCCTCACAACGACATCATTTTGCCACCAGGTCCTTTGCCCCGTCCACTAAAACTGCTGTAGGTGAGGAGGGAAAGAAAATCATGTCCAATGGGTCTCTCCACTGGACTAGGAACACCTTATGAGCCAGGAATGTATGCCTTGTTTGTTTTGGCATCCCCAGTGCATAGCATGGGATTTGGCACATGTTAGGCACTCACTGTATGCATGACTGAATAAACACTGAAATGACCATGCAAATGAAAGAAATAATATATAGGGGAAGAGTAGGGGGAGCAGGACCTACCTGAGTGTACAGTACTAAACCCACCTCTCCCCTTGTGACAACTAGAGAGAGGGGCTTACATCAGAGACTCATCATGATCCACCCTGTGAAAAGCCACTGGGTTCCCACTCACTTTTTGCCCAACACTGACCAACCTTCCTTTGGAGCCAAGGGCCCAGGTGTCCTGGGGTGGCTCCTCTGGAGGTTCAGCCAGAGCCAGCAACTGTGAGCAGGAAATATTTTCCAACCAGACCAGCCAGCACCTGGCCAGCCTCGTCCCATAGTCATCCGAACTCTGCGCTCACCCTGTCTTAAAAATGGCTGCTGTCTCCTCCCCACCAGGTGTATTCCTGGGACATTCCCCCTCTTTTAGGAAGTCTTTTCCTAGGAAGGCCATTTACCACTTCCTGTTGTGAGACAGAACTTGCACAAAACCTCTCACAATCGGATCATTGACCCTGAACTTTTACTAGGCAGGTTTAACCTTATCTCTGAGTGAGTTTATTATTTTTGCCTCTCGTCTCTCTTAGCCATGTTCCATGTCTGGGAAGTCTCTCAAGGTCAGGCAGAAGCAGAGGTCGTGGTGTACAGAAAAGCATTGCCAGCCTCCATCAGGACCAAAGTCTCTACCCCAACACCAATCTTAAGGTTTTAGCACTGTGCCTCACCTAGGATGTTTGGAGGCCTCATCCCAAGCATGGGTTGCGCTCACCTCTCTCCCTTATAATTTAGGTGCTGCCTCAAGCATGCACAGCCCCAAATGCTGCTTATTCAGGGCCCCGTGATCGCAGATTTATAGAATGTCAGACCCAAAAGAGACAGCAGAAATCCCCTAGTCCAATTCTCTTACAAAAAAAAAAAAAAGTAGGGGAAATTGAGGCCCAAACAGATGACCTTAATGTAAATGGGAGGGCAAATTGATACAACCTCTTTGGAAACCAGTGGGAATTATCTATTAAAATCGAAGAGTCACATACACTAAGACCCTGCAGCTCCACTCTTAGGTATGTACCCCAGAGCATCTCATATACGCATGTGCCTGGAGACACATGTGCAACGATCCAAAAACTGGATGGAGCCCAGATGTCCTTCCACAGTTGAATAGATGGGTTGTGGTATACTGACAAAATGAAAAACGTGACAGACGTAGGAAAACGAATGACTTGCAGCTACACACAAAACATAAATTAGTCTCAGAAACATGATGTTGACTAAAAGAAAGTAGACCATAAAAGTATAGTATGATTCCATTTACATAATTAAAACAAGCAAACCTAAATTGTTTTTTTTTAAACTACAAGAAAAGCAAGGAAATGATTATCACAAAGAACTGGACAGTGGTTCATTCATTCAAATACAAACTTACTGAGTTCCAGCAATGTGCCGGGTACTAGTCTGGGCACTGGAGCAACAATGGTGAATGAAACAAGCAAACGTGCTTACCCTTGTCTAGCTTACATTGTATCATGGGAAACAGTAATAAGCAATCCATAAAATAAGGAAAGAAGTTATTTAGTATATCAGAGAATTGTGTTATGGAAAAAAGCAAACAAAAGAGTACGGCATCAGGAATTCCCAGATTGAGGTGGCGGGCAGTGGGTTGCAAATATTAAAGAGAGTGGTCGGCGGGGTAAGCCTCATTGCAAAGGAGAGATCTGAGCAATTCAAGAAGGAAGGTAGGGAGTCGGTTACGGGGCGGAGAGGGAGCATTCCAGGCCCATTACGGGCCATTTTGGGCCAAGAGAACACCCAGAACAAAGGCCCTAGAAAAGGAGCAAGACTGCTGTTTCTCTCTTCAAGAAACAATACGGAGGCCAGGTGGCTCGTGCGCCCATGATGGAGAGAGCAGTTTTTATTCTGAGTGAAATGGACCACTGCAAGGTTTTGAACAGATCTGACTGGCGTTTCAAAAGGAATATTCTGACTGCTCTGTTGGGAAGGAAGGGGGTGAGGGTGGGACGAAGAAACATAGTTAGAAGGATATCATAGTAATTCAAGAGAGAGATGATGGGGGCTCAGAGCAGGGTGGTAATCCAAAGGGTGGTGGTTTCCTGGGGAGGCCGCGGTGCAGGGGATGGGGTTGTGATTTGGGAGCGGCAAGGGAGAGGGAGTGAGAGTTAGAAACATCAGTGATAAGAGAGAATCGTTGATCAGCCGCCTCCTGCACGCCCCCTACTGGGGACTGAGCCCACAACCCAGGCATGTGCCCTGACCGGGAATCAAACCGCAAGCTCCATGGTTCATAGGTTGACACTCAGCCACTGAGCCTCACAGACCAGACTAGAATAAATCTTGAAAACAGAGAGTGTAAGCTCTCTTGGTCCTTTTTCAAAATTGCTTTGGCTATTCTAGGTCCTTTGCATTTCCACATAAATTTTAGAATCAGCTTGTCAATTACTAAAAAAAAATGTCTGCTGGGATTTTGATTGGGATTGCATTGAATCTATAGATTTCCTTTTTGCAGGAGTTTTTAATCAAATAGCTGCTGATGACTTCAGCAGTGAGTTTAACTCATACATGTGCCCATCTTAACAACCTAGGACAGGAGGTTATTTTATTTTATTTTATTTTAATAGAGTGGAAGGGAGGGGTAGAGACAGAGAGAGAGAGAAACATCTATGTGAGAGAGACACATCGATTGGTTGCCTCCCACAGGAGCCCGACTAGGGCCAGAGGTTGGATTGAGCCTGCAACGGAGAAATGTGCCCTTGACTGGAATTGAACCCAGGACCCTTCAGTCCACAGGCCAACACTCTACCCACTGAGCCAAATTGGGCAAACAGGATGATTTTCACTCCAATGCCTGGGGTTGCTGCTCCTTACACACCTTGTGAATTTAACTCTGGGCTTTTCTCACCTCCTTCTCCACTTAGGTGTCCCTGGTGCCATCCTACTCACCTTCAACTCAGTTATGCTGGCATTTTCATTTAAATCCCCTCTGAAGCTGTCTCTGACCCATACCAAACCCTAAAGGAATCATTCACTCACCTGGGCTTCACGCCACTCTGTCCTCATCTCTCTCACAGGCGCACAGAACTTTGAATAATTTAATATCACTTTGGGAAGTCATTATTGTCTATGCATCTCTCTCCCTAATTAGACAGAACTCTTCCAGGGGAGGAACCAAGTTATTTTTTATGACCTTGGTATTAAAGTCACTCTTCTTTGAACCAAACCTTTTATTTCGAGATAATTGTAAATTCATATGCAGTTGAAAGAAATAATGCAAAGAGATCCCACCCACCCTTTACCTGGTTCCCCCAAAGTTAACACCTTGAAAAACTTTAGTACAATAACAACCAGAAAGTTGACACTGACCCAACCCACTGAGCTTATTCAGATTTCCCAAGTTTTACACGTTCTCAGTGTACGTGTATGTGTGTGCAGTTAAGGATTTTTTTTTTTTTTTTTTTTTTTTTTTACTATTTGCACTTTCACAATTATTTATTTAGGTTCTACTATGTGCCAGACAGTTGCCTTCTGGAAACACAAGGTTAACACAAGATCCCTGCCTTGGTACAATCTGTCGTTAGCACCTCAGAACTGGAGTCTGAGTGCCTGGGGTTGCTGAATCCTTCCTCTGACACTTGCTAGTTCAATTATCTTGGACATGTTGTCAACTTCTTTATCAGCCCTAGCTGGTTTGGCTCAGTGGATAGAGCAACGACCTGTGGACTGAAAGGTCCCCAGGTTCGATTCCGGTCAAGAGCACATGCCCAGGTTGTAGGCTCCACCCCCAGTAGGGGGGCGTGCAGGAGGCAGCCAATCAATGGTTCTTTCTCATCCTTCATGTTTCTATCTCTCTTTCCCTCTCCCTTCCAAACTTCTTTATCAGTTTCCTTATCTCAAACAATAACAGTACCTCCCCCATAGCTTATACTGTGCTTAGCAGGATGTCTGGTGTCCTAAAACAACACTCAACCCCCTTAGGGTGGGAGGAGCAATTTATACTAAGGTTATGAATGATATTGTTATTTACTGACCACCTTCCACAAGCAACTGTATGCCAGAGACTTCACTTCTGCACGCAGCCTTAGGATAGATGATAGGTCACAATCTCCTTGGCATTGGGAGTTGACCTTTCAAAATGATGTAGGCAAGACAAGGGTGTTTGTTGGAACCTCGTCCACTTGCGGGGGGGGGGGGGGAGCCAAGGAGTGGAGGGAGAATCTCAGGAAAGGCACTGATCCGAGCCTGCCACTAGCAGGGGTTCAATCAATGTGTTAAATCGAAGGTTGAACCCAACGTTATTTTCCACGTTGGCTCGTGCAGACCCTCACATCTGGAAGGTTTTCTCTCTTCCCGTTCATTAGGCAGCAGGAAAGTGAAGGTGCCGAGCCCTTACCTGCCAGCCGCAGGTTGCGCAGTTAGGGAATGAAGACGGCCTGCCCGAGGACCACCGCGACTCCAAGCTCTTTCGCCGGCGGCGCACACCCGGTGCACACAGCCTTGCCGCTAGTGCCGATCCCCATTTAGAATTCTGCCGCAATCCGCTCCCTAGTTTTCTGGCTACAAATTCTGGACACGATTCAACCGCGGAGAGAACCAGTGGAGCGTGCCACACAGTGATCACGCGAGCCGGGCCGCCTTGCACGCACCGGACATGCGGCAGCCACACCTCCACCAGGCGCGCAGCTGCCCGGGCGCGGCGCTCTCGGCCCTGGCGGTCCCCGGGACTGAGGCCCCACAAGAGCAGGGGGAGGGACCGGAAGTAGGTCTCTGTCTCCCGGTTGCTAAGAGACGGGATTTCCACAAGCCAAACAGAGGTTCTACGCCTTCTTTTCTCCCTTTCTCCGCTTCAGCTTTTCCGAATTCCGAATCCCGTCATCATGTCGGACCAAGAAATTGACACCTTGCGAAGCACCTTTCCCTCCTACATGGCTGAGGGCGAGCGGCTCTATCTCTGCGGGGAGTTCTCTAAAGCTGTCGTTAGTTTCAGCAACGTGAGTCGCGCTCTGAACCTCTCCATCACCCATCACCGCTTTGGATTCCTGATGATGCCTGGATAGCACTATCGTTTCTAGTCACTTGTTCCTGACGGATGCACCACAGTGACAGATAAGCCCCTGCTAAGCCATTTTCTACCAATTCCCACCTGCGTTCTACCTGATTCTTAAGAACTATTCTGACCTCTTCTACTTTCTTTTAAAATAATATTTTTATTAATTTCAGAGAGGAAGGAGAGAGAGAGAAAGAGAGGGAAACATCAATGATGAGAGAGAATCATTGATTGGCTGCCTCCAGCACATCCCCTATTAGGGATCAAGCCCATAACCCCAGGCATGTACCCTGACCAGGAATCAAACCGTGACCTTCTGGTTCATAGGTCGATGCTCAATCACTGAGCCATGCCAGCCGGGCTTCTACTTTTTAAATCAAATGTTTTGTGATTGATTGGCCTCCTTCTACAGAGCAGGCCCAATTCCCCATCATTGGTGGGGTGATTGGCTGGGAGACTTCTTGCAGAAGTGAAGTCTCAGTTGCTTATGGAAGGTGGTCAGTAACTAAGTAACAGTATCATACATAACCTTAGTATAAATTGCTCCACCCCACCCTTAGGAGATTGATCCTGTTTTAGGATACCAGGCATCCTGCTAAGTGCAGTATAAGCCTATGGGGATGTACTTATTATCTGAATTTAAAGATAAGGAAACTGATCAAGAAGTTGGGTAACATGTCCAAGATTACTGAACTAGCAAGTGTCAGAGGAAGGATTCAACCCCAAGCACTCAGACTCCCGTTCTGAGGTGCTAACCACCAAATGATACTGCCTCGCAAGTAAGCTATTACGTGTTTTTATGACAATTTCTTTTAAAACATACAGCCCACTTCTTATTTGAAATGGAGTGGCAGAATAGCTCTCTTTAACCAGTCCCGAGACTCCCCCTAAAGTCAAGCTTCTCAACTGCCACCCAGAATCTTTTATCCCTACCATCACTGAAGACTTGAAATGATTGACCAGTTGGGCCAACAGTTGATTTCAGGAGCCCTGCCTCCATCCCTTCTCTTTTTGGATCCTGTTTAATCCTGGGGAAGCTCAGGCAGAGAGAAAAGAACACTTTGAGGGAAGATAGCTTTGATTAAGAAGTGGCCTTCTCCCCCGCCCCCCACCAAGAAATAAAGTAGCTACTTCCTCTCCCTGGAAAAGTGGGAAAGTCTTAGAAAGGTATGGATATAGTCTGATATCCCAGGGTTGACAAGATACCACGGACTATGGTAATGAGCTCAAACAGAAGAAGTGAGGACATAGGGAGTAGGGGAAGAGTTCTGCTCCCACTTTAGGGCCAAAATCACAGTTTCAGTTTTGCTGGCATTTTCATCTTAATCACCCGAAATAGAGATTCATTCACAATAAGCTATGCAAAAAAAAAAAAAAAAAGAGGACTAGTGGAAGGGATAACTCAATCTGCAGATTGTCCTAAAATCCATTTTGTTAGCCTTCAGAGTGCTTAGCTTTTGGAATGTATTTTGAGTGTGTTGCGCAGCCATTGCAGATTTGTGGTTGAATTTGGTATGCACCAGACATCCTAAGATTCCATTGTCTGAGTGAACTGGAGGCATCCCAGACACTCAGGGGAATTCAATATATCCACAGAGGAGTATCCTCTTACATCTCAACCCGTGGCTTCACCATAGCTTGTGATTTGACCTTGTTTAAGATGAGCCACTTGCAGATAATGGAGTTGACTAAGCAAATATTGATCATATGCTGCTTTTTGTCTGATAAGATCCAAAGACCTCTTTGGTACCCCAAGGAGTCCCCTTGAAACTCTGGCAAGAAGGTCTGGGCTGCTCTTGCCAATCTGGCTTCCACCTTGTCCTGCCTGGTACCTGTCAACCTGTGGGGTTCCTTTCTCAGGCTCTTCACCTTCAGAATGGAGACAAGAACTGCCTGGTTGCCCGCTCCAAGTGCTTCCTGAAGATGGGAGAGTTAGAGAAGTCCCTGAAGGATGCTGAGGATGCACTCCAGGGTGACCCGACTTTCTGCAAGGTGACTGTAGGGGTGGAGAACTCCAACTTGCTTTCACCCTGCCATTGTCTGCAGCACCTCTGGTTAGAAGTGGTAGAAGAACCAGCCAGACTGCCTATTTTCTCTTTCTAGATAGGTCACTTGCCTAGCTCCCTGCCTTGGTATCCCAACCTTGACCACAACCCAAGCCCCTTCTGTTCCACCACACCTGAATTCTGTAATGCCTTGTCTGTCCACCTTGATTTGACTTCCTCTCATTTCAGGGCATTTTACAAAAGGCGGAGACCCTGTACACCATGGGAGACTTTGAGTTTGCCTTGGTGTTCTATCATCGAGGCTATAAGCTACGGCCTGATCGGGAATTCAAAGTCGGAATTCAGAAAGCCCAAGAAGCCATCAACAACTCAGTGGGAAGTGAGTGGCTGTGGGACCTGGGCCCTTCTCCAGGAAGTCTCGTAGAGTTCTTAGGTTTGGAGGAAGGCCTGAGGGCTTTAGGTGGTGACCACCGGGAGTCCCATGCTTGGATTTGGCTGCTGCTGATTTTGTGGAAGATTAGGAACCGTTCACTGGGAGGACCAATCCCCGATCCACCATACTGAGCACTGCAGTGTCTGGTTATCCTCAATGCCAGATGAGAGGAGCTGTTTCCCTCAAGTCATACGCATATGCCTATTTTTGGCCTGGTATCGTAGGGTTGCATGGAGTCCCAAGTCTAGTCTTCCCTAGTTTCTGGCTTCTTCCCTTACCACCTGTGCACCAAGAGCTGGCCTTGTGTTGGGGGAGAAGGAAGGAGAGTGAGAGCTTGCCAGTGTGGATGGTTGGGTGTGAAATGGATGGCATGGAGAGCTCCCTTTGTTTGGAAATCTGGATGCCATGGCCCTGGGCTAGCAGGGGCTGCCCAGCCTCCTACAAGAGTATTACACAAAACACCATGTACCATTTGCCTGCCAGGCTGGCTCAGAGCCAGCTTTGCAACAATACCACCCATCCCCCTGCCAAAGGCAGCCATTTCCACATGAAAATATGGGATAGGTCATGCTGGGGGGTCTGGTCGACCTGAGCCCCAGCTTCTGTCTGTCCTTGCAGCTCCTTCTTCAGTTAAGCTGGAGAACAAAGGAGACCTGTCCTTCTTAAGCAAGCAGGCTGAGGTAAGGGCCCTGGTTCTGATGCTACAAACCTTCAAGGGACGAGGCCACATGTACCTGAGGCACACAAGTCTTCATGGCCCCGTTGCCTGGAAACTAGCTCCTACCCATCACAGGCAGCCATGGGGGTCTGCCCCAGCTCTACAGAGGTCCTGACAGTCTAGCTATTCCTGGGGCAGAAACACACTATGGGTTTCAGCCCACTGGGAGGTCCTAGAGGAAGAGTTTGGGATCACAGATTCTGGGCCCCTGGATTCTCTGGGCGCCTTGCTGAGGCTCTGTCGGGTGTTGCTCTCTCTTCCCAGAGTATGAAAGCCTTGCAGAAGCTGCATCCCGTGAAGCAGACCTCATACTACCCCAAGAGGGAGTCCAAGCGGAGGGGCTCGTTCAAGAGTCAGAAGACTGTGCGCCAGCTCCTAGGCGAGCTCTATGTGGATAAGGAGTATCTGGAGAAGCTCCTACTGGATGAAGGTCTCAGGCGCTTTGTTTGCATCAGGGAACGGGGCCAAGGGGATCTGGAGTGGATGCTTAATGCACGAGGCAGAGGCAGAACCCATCATATTAGCCGACTTGTTCCTATGGACAGGCTTTCCTCTCATTTTACAGATGAGGAAACTGAGGCGCAGAAAGGTTAAGTCACCTAAGGTCATGCCTAGGTAAGCAGTTACAGAGCTTTCAGATTTGAAGCCAGGAAGTTCAGTTTCAGAACCAGTGCTCTGGAGCACTGTGGTACCCTGGGAGGGAACTCCGAAGATTTGGGTTCCTCTACCACCGTGTCCCTGAAGGGGATGTCCCCTTGGCCTTCAGTAAGGACAAAGGACAAAGAATTCCAGCTGGGAGGTGCTAGAAGGGGAATCTGAGGACACTCATACTAGAATGCCCCACACCTCATCCGGTACAACCCTTCCTTTTATTTATTTAAAAAAATTTTTTTATTGATTTCAGAGAGAAAGGGAGAGGGAAAGAGAGATAGAAACATCAATGATGAGAAAGAATTATTGATCAGCTGCCTCCTGCACACCCCCACTGGGGATCAAGCCCACAATCCAGGCATGTGCCCTGGCCGGGAATCAAACCATGACCTCCTGAATCATAGGTTGACACTCAACCACTGATCCATGCCGGCCAGGCCAACACTTCCTTTTAGAGATAAGGAAAGAGAGACCCTGAATGGGGAGTAACTTGTTCAGGTTGACAAGCAAGTTAATGATGAGCTGATGCCAGAGCCCAGCCTCCTAACCTCTGGTCCACCAATCTTTCGAACACGCTGTGCTGGCCCCCACAGGACACAGGACAGAGCCTTGAAATGAATGCCTCACATAAACACGCGGGAAGGGAGTCTTGACATTAGCTGATAAGCTTGCGCAGGGATCACCCTTGAATCAAATGGCTTTTCTCCAGAGCTGATTGCCAAGGCCGTCGGCAGGATTCCTTGTAGGTCTGTCCCAGGGGCAGCTTCACTGTTGGCTCATCTCCAATGCTTCCTTCCCCAGAGGAGCTTCTGTGAAGGGGAGGGCGGCCTGATTACTCCAATGGGCCTTGCAGCTTTGCTACCAGCTCTAACCTCTGCTCAGGCGGCGGGCAGGACCTGGGCATACCCCGCCAGCTCCTAGCTTGCACTGGCCCACTTTGCACCTGAGGAATCACTTGGCTCTGGCAACCTGGGCCAGGCTGTGCATTTAGACTGTCTCTGCTTGAAATGGGGGAGCCCGGAAGGCTGGGGGCTATCCATCAGCTGCCCTTCTGTTAGTTCCTCATGTATCTTGCCGTAAGGGGCCTATGCACGAAGCTCTATCCCGTGGGAAAGCCGGAAAGGGAAGGGCTCTGGCCTCATCTGGGCCCAGATGGACCCACTCTGCCACCCATGTGCTCTGGCTTTGCTCACTGTTTCTGCAACTCCAGGCAGAGCCCCCCACAGGGCCCTGAAGCAGGGACCCAGAGCCACGAGGAGGCGACTCCTTAGATGCCTGTTCTGGTTGGTTCTCCTCACACCCGTCCCCACAGACCTGATCAAAGGCACCATCAAGCACGGTCTGACCGTGGAGGACCTCATCATGAACGGCATCAACTACCTGGACTCCCGCAGTAACTTCTGGAGGCAACAAAAGCCCATCTACGCCAGGGAGCGTGACCGGAAGCTGATGCAAGAGCAGTGGCTGCGGAACCGCAAACGCCGCCCCTCACAGACGGCCCGATACATCCTCAAGAGCCTGGAGGACATTGACATGCGTGGGTGATGTTCTCAGAGGGACGGGGACTGAGCCCCAGGCTTCCGTGGGCTGGGGATGGCGTCTGGGGGGGTGGGTTCGTGGGTTCGCCCCTCAGTCCACATCCCTCTTTCGCTTCCCAGTGCTGACCAGCGGCAGTGCTGAAGGGAGCCTTCAGAAAGCCGAGAAAGTGCTGAAGAAGGTGCTGGAATGGAACAAAGAAGAGGTGCCCAACAAGGATGAGCTGGTTGGGAACTTGTACAGCTGCATAGGGAATGCCCAGATCGAGCTGGGGCAGATGGTCGCAGCCCTGCAGAGCCACAGAAGAGACCTGGAGATCGCCAAGGAATAGTGAGTGCCTGGGGAGGCCGGGGGCTGGGGCCGAGGCCAGGGGCCCGCAGGGGAGCTGGGCTGGGCCTGTGTGCCTGGGCCTCTTGCCAGGGCTGCTGGTGGCTGAACTCCCATCTCCTGCCCTGCGTGCCTGGGGCGGGAGGGGGCGGCGGAGGGAGGAGCCACCTGCCCAGGACTGAGGGTAAGGGGCTGAAGGAGATGGTTAGCCCTTTTGCCACAAAGGGGAGGGCACTGGCCCACAACTCAAAAAAGCTCCCAGTGGTCTGTCTCTTAGGGGTGTTTTCATCCTGACACCATGTCAGCAAGCCTTCCCCAACCCCAGGCATGCTGAGGCCGCCAGCACTGGGGACACAGCAAAGCCCAGACACAAGGGCCATTTCCCTGCAGGTGTGAAAGGGGAGGGACATCGCTCACAAATCACCATGGTGATAAGTGTGATGAAGGAAAAGCCCAGGACCCTGTGCTAGGAGCAGTATGCTTCAGGAGCCCTTGATGGGGCCTGTGGGGAGGCACTGAGGCAGGCGGGAGGATGCTTGAGGCTGGAGAGCACAGGGTATTGCCAGGGGAAGAGTGGGCCAGAGGAGGCTGGACCAAGGGGGCAGGGATCAGATCCAACCAGAGTCTCGCAGACCTGGTGCTGACCAAGCGCCTGGGCTCTGGAGTCCGGCCGGCCTGAGCCTCGGAATTGTGTCTGCAAGCTGTGGGACCTTGGACAAGGCACTTAACCTCTCTCAGCCTCAGGTGGACACAGCAACAGCCCCACCTGAGAGGGTGGGAGGGAGGACCGGGTGCGGCGTGCACACGGAGACCTCAGGACATTGCTGTGTAGCCACCGTAAAAGTAACATCAACTCCCCCAGGAACCAGCTCTTCAAACGTGTTGGCCGCTCAGGGGTGCCATGGCTTCCGGGGCACCTGGTTTGAACCTTTGGAGTCATTTGTGACTGTCTCCTCCCACAGTTCTGAGTCCCTTTCAGCCTCCCATCATCCTGTTTCTCCGCTCTCCCTGCCTCCAGCTGCTCCCACATATCGACTCCAGCGCCTCTGCTTTTCATCTCTCAACCCTCCTTCCCTGCTGACCAACAGGCCTTGGTCCCTCTTTGCCCTCAGATTGAAACCAAACTACTCAAGGCCTCTGATGTCAGTCTTCCATTTGGGTCAAACTGGCCTTCCTGGACATTCATTCCTGCCTCCTGCCTCTCCTTCTCCCTGCCTGGAGCCCTGCGTGCCGTCCATTCCCGACTCATTCTCACCTCCTGCGCCGTGCTGAGCAGGAGTCTCACAGAAGTTGGGGGGGGGGGGCAGCTTTGGAGACATACCTGACTGTGACTCCTGGCTCTGGCTCTCGGAGGCTGTGTGGATTGATTAAGTTGCTCACCTCAGTTTCCTCATCTCTAGTGAAGGCATAATAATACCAATTCACAGGGGTTATGAGAATTAAATGATAGGTATCAACAGTCAACCATTTGGACCCAACCCTATCCCAGGCCCTAAAGACCATCTCGGCTTCTGGCCGGACTCCCTCCCAAGCCCCAGCCCAGCAGAGCCAATCGATTCCAAGGCGTTTCCATTTGGATGTTCCACAGGAACCCCCAAAATAACATGCCCCAACTGGAGCCCCCATGTCCCCCCAAACCTCGTGCTCCAGGACCCCCTATCCGCGAGGATGTCACCTCTGGCCACCCAGTTTCCGAGAAGGAGCCCAGGCTGCTCTCCAGACACCTCCGTGCGCATGCTCAGCGGCCCAGGCCCTGTCCACGCTGCCTCTTCCCTTCTGTTTCCCTCCCACGGCTCAGTCCGGACCCTCCTTAGATGCCTGTTCTGGTTGGTTCTCCTCACCAGAGATTCATTCTCACCTCCTGCGTCCGGTGGACGTAGCAATGGCCCCACCTGAGAGGGCGGGAGGGAGCGCCTAAGCAGGACCTCCTCCTTTGCCAGCCCTTTCTTCATCAACTCCCTCCTACCCACTCTTCACCATGTAAACAAGATTCTTCCTCCCGGCAAGCCTTCCTCGCGCCCCCAGGGGTGACTTAGAAACCCCTCCTCTGTGCGCTCTCTCTCCACTCCCCTGTCCCCTGTCTGCGCTGTGAGACTCTGGGCTGGGACTGTCTTATATGCCCTGTCTCTTCCCAGCACCTGCCACAAATGGGCAGGCAGGAAATGTATGCTAAGTGGCTGAATGAACGGAGTGTTCCTTAAACAAAGTTAGTTCCTTTTTAACATCCGCAAAGGCCTTCAGTCTTAACTTGTGAGCTCAGTGTATCCCAGGTGCTCCCTCACTCTAATCAGCCAGGCCCCTCCTTCTTTGCCCCAAAGTCCATCATTCTCCCAGGTGCAGCTCAAACCCCAACTTCTTAGTGACCCCAGCCCTCATTTCTTTCTTCCAATACTCTGTAGATGATTTGAATGCATGCTTTCTCATTACTGTTATTGTTAGCGTATTATACATTATTGCTATGAATACACTGACGTATTACAACTCATTCATTCATTCATCACACAACAGAGCACCCACTTTAGAAGGGGAGGCTGACCTCAGAGGGGCTGTGAGAGCAGCGGGTGCAAAGCGTGGCCAAGATCCCAAGGAGAGAAGCAGGTGGCAGCCCTGCTGGGAGCCAAGGAGGCCTCAGAGAGGACAGGGGTGTCGGCAAGAGGAGAGGAGAAGGAGGGAGAAGGGCACCCCAGACAGAGGGTGCTGGCAGGATTGGAGGATGTGGGGAGCTGCGGGTACTGTGCAGGGCTGGGGGCCAGGGCTGTGGCGAGTGGGAGGTCCGGACGCCACACTGAGGAGGAAGGCCCCTAGACTGAAGGTACGGAGGGACCATGAGTTCAATTGTACACAAGACCGCGGTGTTGCTCTTGATGCACAACCGTGCGGTGCTGAGAGCAGACCCTGACCGCCTTCTCGCTCCCCTGTCCCCTCCCCCAACACCACACATTCCTCACTTCACTGGGAACAAATTGAGATGTGTCCTTCTGGCCTCTTTTTAATGTGTTTACCTACATATTTATGTACATCTACGCATTACATAGGATTTTTTTAAACAAAAGCAACTCATTTCTGTATTTTTTTAAAGAAAGGAATGTGTCTTGGGAAGGGTGTAATTCTTTGAAAGGTGTTGCAGCTCGCACCATCATTTGTGGGACTACGTCTCTGTGGGCACTTAGGCCATCCCCAAAGGGCTGCCGTGGAGCGCCTCAGAGACGTGTGAGTCCCTCTGGGGGGAGAGCAATGTCTTCCTTTATTGACTTTAGACAGAGAGGAAGTGAGCAAGAGAGAGAGAGAAACATTGCTTTGTTGCTCCACTTATTTATGCATTCATGGGTTGATTCTTGTATGTGCCCTGACCCGGGATCGAACCCGCAACCTGGCGTATCAGGAGGTTGCTCGAATCAACTGGCCAGGACCCAGGTTTGCATTTGAGAAAGGCAGGCTGGCCACAGTGGGGAGACTGGATCCCAGAGGAGAGCTTCGTGGAAGACATGGAAGCCAAGTGGGTCGCAGGGGCTTGAGGGGGAAGAGGAAGTGGGAAGGGAGAGCGCGAGAGGGGATGCTGGTGGAGGAGATCTGGGACCCACCCGGGAGGGTTTTCCTGGTTTACTGGTTAGGCCGGAGGCAGTTTTGAACAGAGATGGGAATGTTTCTATGGTTAATGGTAAACAATCGACGTAGGGGGTGCAGTTGTCTTTTTCTTTATGGAAATGTCTTACTCCTTCCTGATGACACAGGAATACTGTAAAAATTTAAATTATATGGATCCATTGAAAGTTTTCCTCATACTCTCCTTTCCCTTGGGTCATCATTGCTGATAGACTTATATTCTCTCTACTTAAAAAAAAAAAAAAATGGAGCCCACTTTTTATTTAGTTAGTTGTTTTCTTGGTGGTTTAAACAATAGTTTTCTTCCCTTACAGTCCTGGAGGTTGTACTCGTAAGTCTGATGGCGGTTTTGGGTGAAAATCAAGGTGCCGGGGGGCCTCCCTCCCTCCAGAGGCTGCAGGGGAGAACCCAGCTCCTTGCTCCACCAGTGTCCAGAGCGGCGTTCATTGCACTCCTTGGCTTGTGGCCCCTTCCTCCCACGCATCACGCTTCAGTTCTGCCTGTTTATTTTTAACAGGAATGGGGCGATAGGCAGAGAACATACTCCTGTAACCTGACTTTTTAACCTACGGTATCAGGGGTGGCTTTTCATACACAGAAATTGCCAGTGCTAAGCCGCGTAGAACGTTCCAACTGTTCCCCATGTTTATTCTCATAAACAGCGCCTTAGTGAGTGTTCTTGCTACATGATCTTCTTGAGGTAAGTTCCAAAAGAGGAGTTGCTGGATCAAAGGGACATCTTTGCTAGCTGGTGACTGGTGGCCCCCCAGAAAGGTCCCGATAATGTTCATTCTTAGCTACAGAGCGAGAGAGGCCCTGTGCGTGCCAGCCCTGCCAGCCTGGGTGTGTCCCTTAAACTGGACCCTGAGTCCCGGAGGCCAAGGCCCCTGTCCCCGACTTTTTTTCTGCTTCCGTGCTGCCTAGAATGCCCGATTGCTAGTGAACAACTTATCATGATTCTTCCCCTCAGTGACCTTCCTGATGCCAAGTCGAGAGCCCTTGACAACATTGGCAGGGTTTTTGCCAGAGTTGGGAAATTCCAGCAAGCCATCGACACGTGAGTGACCAAGGACTGCCCCCTCCCCACCTCAGGGCCGGGGCCTCCCACCCTCACACCAGACTCCCAGCCTGGGGCCAGGATGCCAGGAAACGGGGCATCAGAAGACCTGGGTTTGGCCCTGGGCTCTGCTAGGCGGCCTCAGGAAAGCCACTTTGTAAACTCAGGGGCTCATCCATTAAATTAATGAATAGACTAGAATCAGCATTTTCTCCGAATGTCCCAGTGACAAGAATCACCTCGAGCATTTGTTAGGGGTGTGAATTATAGGTTCAGTTTGGAGCTCAGGGATCTGTTTATTTTTTATTAAAACTTTAAGATAGATATATATAAGGAAGGGAGAGGGAGCGAAACATCAATGATGAGAGAGAATCATTGACCGGCTGCCTCCTGCACACCACCTACTGGGGATCCAGCCCACAACCCAGGCATGTGCCCTTGACGGGAATCAAACCTGGGACCCCTCAATCCGCAGGCCCAGGTCGATGCTCTATCCACTGAGCCAAACTGGTTAGGGCTATTCTTTTTTCTTTTTTTAAAGTATTTTTATTGATTTCAGAGGAAGGAAGAGGGAGAGAGAGACAGAAACATCAGTGATGAGAGAGAATCATTGGTCAGCTGCCTCCTACACACCTCACACTGGGGATCGAGCCTGCAACCTTGGCATGTGCCCTGACTGGGAATTGAACCGTGACCTCTTGATTCATAGGTCCACACATTCAACCACTGAGCCAACCCAGCCAGGCAATTATTTTTATGTTATTTCAAATGATATTTTGTAATCATTATTTGCAACTGTTGTATCAAATTTGATCTCATTGGAACAGGTGTTCCAAAATAGTGCTGGAAGCTTTAAAAAATGTTACTGCTTATTAGCATGGCTCCTTATAGAAAAGAATGGGTGGTTGGAGGGCAGTTCTTATTCTGCCCCCAGCAGGAGGCCTCGACCTCCTGTGGCCACGTGCGGGGTTAGAGTGGAAGGCGCTGACCTGGTTCTTCCTCACCAGGTGGGAGGAGAAGATCCCTCTGGCGAAAACCACTCTGGAGAAGACCTGGTTGTTCCATGAGATTGGCCGCTGCTACTTGGAGCTGGACCAGGCCTTGCAGGCCCAGAACTACGGCGAGAAGTCCCAGCAGTGCGCCGAGGAAGAAGGGGACATCGAGTGGCAGCTGAACGCCAGTGTTCTGGTGGCACAGGCACAAGGTATGGGCTCGGACAGGACACCCTAGCACTCAGGCCCCGCTGCACGCCTGGGCTGGGAACCCTGTGGGCCAAACCTCACCTCCCATTGTGTCCCTGCCCTGATGAATTCTGATTCTGAGAGCGGGGACCGACCCCTCCCTTTGACCAGGGTTAGTGCCTACTTTAAGCTCTGTTAGGGCTTAGGGCGACCTGAGAGCTGCCCCTGCTCTCCAGCTCAGCTGCAGACCAGCACAGCACGGTGTCCTCATCAAAACAGCGCCACCTGGTGTTGCCTCAGTGCTCTTTACATCAGCATTCCTACATGGAATCACTATACAAGCAGGTGATGTAGGCGTCATTGTCCTCATTTTATACATGGGGAAACTGAGGCACTGTTTCAGCAGATTGCCCCAGGTCACACGAGGGAATTTTTTGGAGCAATGGAAATGTTTTAAAACTGGGCTGTGGTGATCATTGCACAACTCTATACATTTACTGTAAATCATTGAACTGTATACTTAGACATGGGTGCATTTTATAATATGTGAATTACATCTCAGTGAAATTGTTTTTAAAAAACCAGCAAGGGGAAGGTGGCATAGAGAAACAGATGAAACAAGACTGGCAATATTTTGATAATTGTTGAAGCTGAGTGATGTGTGATGGGGGTTCATTATACTACTCCTTTTACCCTGGTGTACATTTGAAATCCTACATAATGAAAGGCTAATATGCAAATCGACTGAACAGCGGAAGGACCGGTCACTATGACACACACTGACCACCAGGGGGCAGACGCTCAATGCAGGAGCTGCCCGCTGGTGATCAGTGCGCTCCCACAGGGGGAGCGGCGCTCAGCCAGAAGCCCTGAGCCACTGGGCTCCTAGTATTTCACAATATAATATTAAAAAAGAAATGGCTCCAGGTCACAAGCTAACAGGCGATGGAGGTGGGACTAGAACCCAGTTCTGTCTGACTCCACAGCTCGGGCTTTGCGAAGCTGTGCTAAGCTGCTCCTGCCCCAGGTACACAGCTGACCTCGGTGAGGGAGGACATGTGGCCAGTGCTGTGATCAGAGGCATAATCATTCACTTATTCATGCTGCAAATACGGACGAGGTGCCTTCTCCGTGTACAATAGGGAGCAAAACCATTCACAATTCCCTGCCCTCCTGTCTGAAGAGGTTAACTCTTAAGCAGACACTTGAAGGATGAGAAGGCACCAGCTGTTTTAAGAGCCGAGGACAGAGCTGCCCGGCCAAAGGAGCAGCGTCTGTAGGAAGTGGGCAGGAACTGCACTGGTTGTGCAAGCCGAAGGAGACCCACGTTAAGTGGGAGCTCCCGGGGCCAGGGAGGCTTGGAGGAAGGAGGCTGATGAGCGGCCAGATCCACAGGGCCTCATGGGCCTTGTTACAAACCGTAGATTCTTCCCTAAAAGCAGAGAAGAGGCACTGAAAGCTTTAAACCTGAATCGCAGACACGATTACTGTTGCTTTTCTTAGAACTATTTTCTAGAACTATTTCCAGAACTATTTTCTAGAACTATTTCCTGTTCTTCGGAGGGCATTGTGTAAGAGACCGAGGGTCTCTGCGGGACCGGGCCACTCCTGGTCTCAGGTTCCCCACTCCGGAGTTAAAAAGCCAAACGCAGCACAGCCCAGGGGGCAGGGCTCGGGCGGGTGCCAGTCTGTGCCTCAGTTCCGTCCTCTGTAAATAGGGATCATGGTGATATCCACCTATATGGTTGGTGTAAGAATAAAGCAATACGTAAGTGGGCAAGCACGGAGAACGCTCAGGAAGTTCTCATCTCTTTCTTCCTGCCCTCTCGTTAACTTCTCATGTAAGTGTCTCCCACAGTGAGAGAAAGTTGCAGGCTTTGGAAAAACCTATTTATGGCTCAACAAAAATGCAGGTATAGATCTCCATCCTCTTAAAAAAATCTTTTTATTGATTTGAGAGAGGAAGGGAGAGGGAGAGATAGAAACATCAATGATGAGAGAAAATCATTGATTGGCTGCCTCCTACACGCCCCCTCCTGGGGATGGAGCCCACAACCCAGGCATGTGCCCTGACTGGGATAGAACTATGACCTCTTGGTTCATAGGTGGAGGCTCAACCACTGAGCCACACTGGCCTGGGTCTGCAAAGTTCTTTAAAAAATTGAGTGAATATTTTAAAAATATAGATTTCCTGACCTTAACTGGTTTGGCTCAGTGGATAGATTGTCGGCCTGCGGACTGAAGAGTCCCAGGTTTGATTCCGGTCTATGGGCATGCACCTTGGTTGCGGGCACATCCCCAGTAGGAGGTGTGCAGGAGGCAGCTGATCCATGTTTCTCTCCCATCAATGTTTCTAACTCTTGCTCACTCTCCCTTCATCTCTGTGAAAAATCAATAAAATATATTAAAATATATATATATAGATTTCCTTTTTGGAACCATCTAAAGATGGGACAGGATGGAGTTGTTGGCCCCTGTACTGGAGACACATGATGTGGGCACCGGCCCCCTTCCCTCACTGACCCCTTCGAATGGCCTGAGACCCATGGCTCAGGTTCCCAGGTCCTGTCCTTAGAGGGGGGATGGCCCTGGAAAGCCAGGGGAAGGGTGGCCCTGGGCAACTCTGGGCTGCCTCCGGCTCACACAAGCTTCCCAACTACACCGGGAGGGGCCAGCCTGCCCAGGGGCTCCTGAGGGAGCCCGGCCCTGCGGGGCAGCCGCGTCCTGCAGCACCCAATGTCACCACTCCCCTGCGCTGTGCCTCCCCTGTGCTCCAGTGAAGCTGAGAAACTTCGAGTCGGCCGTGAACAACTTCGAGAAGGCCCTGGAGAGAGCGAAGCTGGTCCACAACAACGAGGCGCAGCACGCCATCATCAGCGTGAGCCTCTCCCCAGCGGGGCCTCCTGGGCAGGGGTGGGCGGCCCTCAGGCCCGCAGCCTTCCCAGCCAGCCAGTCCGCACAACGCACAACGGCAGGGCACAGTCTAGGTAGGGCACTGCCTTCAAACGTCTGCCATGGCCATCCGTTCTACGGCAACCCACACACCGGCAACCCACACACGTAGTTTTTTTTGAAATAAACAAAAAATGGAAAGGCAGGTTTTACAAAACCTATTTACCTTTACTCTGGATGCTAACATCCCTTATTCTAGTTTATTTTTCATTTTCTTTTTGTTGCTGTTGATCCTCACCAGAGGATATTTTTCCATGGGTTTTTAGAGAGCGTGGAAAGGAGGGGGAGGGACAGAGAGAGAAACATTGATGTGAGACACACACTGATCAGCGGCCTCCCACATGGGCCCTGACCGGGGCCGAGCATGGAGCGCGCAACCGAAGTACGTGCCTTTGACCGGAATCGAACCTGGGACCCTTCAGTCCAAGGGCCGACGCTCTGTCCTCTGAGCCAAACCGGCCAGGGCTTATTTTTCATTTTCTTTTATTTAATGCTAGTGGAGACCCAAATTATTTTAGAACAAAACCCCTACCTCCTCCAGGAGACCACAAGAAACACAGCGTGACTGCCTCCCTCGCTTGCCCCCACCTGCGCTGCTCCACAAGGCTACCGCCGGCCATGGGCTGGTACTGAAGTGAACATGGCCAGAGGTTACATGGAACATTCAGCTTCTCTGTCACACTAGCCACCTCTCAATGCTCCACAGCCACCCGTGGCCATGGAGCCACAGAGTGCAGGCCGCGAGCATTCCCATCCTCGCAGCAACGTCTGCGGGGCGGTGCTGGCCTCGCCGTCAGCTTCAGGGGGCAGACACACAGCTGCGGTGGCTGCAGGCAGGTGGACAACCTCAGGAGGGTCAGCGCGCTAACCTCGCAGACGCACAGGCAGTGTAGCGTGCGTCGGCTGGCCACCTGCCTCCCGCTGCCGAGCAGACTGCTGCCTGCCCCTCAGCTGTCCCGTGTCCAAATTCCAGAGCCACCACCAGCACGTAGTCGGACCCAGTAGGCGTCGGCTGGAGGGCATTAAACCGGCCCTTTTCTGGGGAGCTTGCCCAGTGGTTGAAAGAGGCCCTCTGCATAACTCGGGGGCAGCGGGAGCCACGTTGGAGGTGTGGCAGGCATTCAGGAAAGGGAGCAGGGGCCCTGGGAAGGGACATCCTGAAATGCTGCAGTGGGAGGTAGACCTCCTGGTGGTTCTGAAGGACACGGATGGCAGGGTGTGGCCAGGCTGCAGGCACGGGAGGCCGTGGGTGCTGAGCGACCTGTGGGAGGCAGAACAGGAGACCCAGGCCTGGATCCAGGAGTTGGGCCACGATAGCAGCAGGATTCGGGGCAGAGAACCCAGGGCAGTTGGTGGACCAGCCTGGACTTGAAGGTCTGGGAACCACAAAGGAGCCACTGACCCACTTGGATTTTTAGGGGGTGAGAGCATAATTTGTGAGAACCGTGGTGAAGCCACATTTTCCCTGTCACGGTGGAGAAGTCGCTCCCAAACGGACCCCACCACATGGCAGTCTGTGCCCTGCTTCCTGGCCCAGGGCAGCTTTGGCCTGTCACCTTTCTCTGTCCACAGGGGTGGGCTCCCTGAATGTGCACCTCGCCTTCGAATCTGGCCCCCAGACGTGGAGCGCTCCCCTTCACTGAGGCTTAGCCATATGCTCCTCAGTTCACACGTGTGGTCTCTCCCAATGAATCCTCTCCCGGACGATCACCCGGCAAATTGTGGGAGACAGATGGCATGGCAATTAAATTCAGGAACTGCCTGTTGATCAAGTTATGCAGATGGCCTCTTTCAACCACTGGGGCAAGCCTGGGATGTTCAGTCCAAAGGTGACAGCCATGGTCCTGACCCTCAGGAAGCTTGGCATCAGCAGGAAAGTTAAAACACAACCCTCTTGCTTGTGACAGTGCAGTAGGGACCAGGGGATTCAGAGTGAGAGAGCCCGGCAGGGAGGCAGGGCTTGGGCTTTCCCCTCAAGGAGGGTTCAAGGACACCTTGAGGACTGAGCAGGGTTTTGAAAGGTTGAGAGGCAGAGAGAAGTGTCTGTGGGACCAAACAGCCCCACGGCCCTAAGTGACATAGGACCAGGCTCCTGACCTTTTACCCACCTGGACTGGCATCTCCAGGCAGGAAGGCATCTCCAGGCAGGGGTGCAGACGAGTGTCTAGGCCTGGTGGTCGTTCAGTCGATGGTCTTGAGTGCCTGCTGGTGCTTCCCCTTCCCCCGTGCAAGTCACGAGGAAGAAGGCAGAGTCTGCCCTCAAGATGTTCACAGGCTGAGTTGCAGGCCCCCAGGTCCATGCTGCAGTGAGTCTGAGTTCCCTCCATGGCTTGCTGACCTGCTGGAGGCCTAGGCACTTGCCCTGTGTCTTTGCATTGGCTGAAGCCAAAGGAATCTTTGTGAAAAGGTGGAAACTGGTAGATACACACACTTCCCAAATACACGCCTGAGCCCTGCAGTCATGTCTCTCATACTGCTAAGCCTGGGTATTTCCAAGTCCCTGTGTATCCACCAACCTCCAGGCAGGAGCCTTCAGAGGAGCCAGGAGCAAAGGAGGGGGCAGGGTTAGCGCAGAGCCCTGCTTCCTGGGTTGGGACTTGGGTGAAAGGGGAAGTGTAGGTGCCAGATAGGGGTTATGAGAGTTCACAGGCTCCTCTACCACCCACAGGCTTTGGACGATGCCAACAAGGGCATCATTGATGAGCTGAAGAAAACGAACTACAAGGATATATTCAAAGAAAAGAAAGAGAAAGGTGAGTTCCTGGAGCCCCTGAGGCAGCAGCTCCAGGATTTTCCCTCTGCATTCTATTCTATCAGCCCCCGGGCACTCTCAGTAGCTGGGCCCGGGCTGAGCTCTGTCTAGGAGCATTCTGACTTCAGTGCCACCCGTGCCCCAGCCTTTTGCTGGGGCTGGAGAGGGAGGCGATTCAGCCCACTGTGGGCTGGGGTCTGAGCCCGCTGTCTGCCCAGAGAGCCCACTTCTGTATTTCTTCAATTAATTGATCAAGAATTTGCTGAGCACTGGTCACATGCCAGTTAGATGTGAGATGTGGGGGAGACAGAGGCTCAGCCCCGGCCCCGGAGGAGCCTGGAACCCAGCGGGAAAGCCAGACAATTGGAGCTGTCCCTGAACGGGCTCCTGCAGGCCCACGCTGACCTGGAGGGACGCTCTGCCCTGAGCACAGGCCAAGCGCTCTGACGGACTCCAAAGGGGAAGACTTGTCTGTTTCAGGCTCCAAACGATGCCTGAGGCTTTTCCAGGTGCATGCTGGGAGGGAGGGCATTTCTGGCGGGGGGGTGGTCCCGCAGGAGCAAAAAGAGGCAGAACAACAGCTACTTATACTTTTGGGGTTCTTCCTGTGTGCCCGGCACTGGGGGAAGCATCGCATTCAGTCCTCACCACCCTAGGAGGTAGGTACTGTTTGGGGGGCAGTGGAGGCTGAGTGAAGCTGAGTGACCTGCCTGGGTCACACAGCAGTCTGACTCAGAGCCACACTGTCCCCTGTTTCGAGGAGCTGCTCTTTGGGACCAACATGGGTAGAGGAGGTGATGGAGCGGGGGAGAAGGGGGCAAGGAGCATAGGGTCAGAGGTTAGGCTGAGATGCAGACGCAGACAGACCTGCTTTATCACATTCTTTCTCCCAAGGCCTCTGGGAGTGAAGAGGCCTTTCCTGGCTCTAAGAGGCTCTCGGAAGGAAGTGAGGGAAGAGGAGGTGGCTTCGACTCCAGGCCTGGGGCCCACCTGAGTCATTAGGGATGGACCCCAGAGGGGATGGGTGACAGAAATTGATCTCCATTCAGTGCTTCCGATGTGCCAGACACTGTTCTCGGGACTTTATACACTATGTCCTGACTCTCTGGTCCTGCGGGAACACTATCAAATAAGCATTACTATTTGCTTGATTTGATGGATGACACGGAGGCAGAGGGGTTGAGGTTCACAGTGGTTTCTGTCTCGGGAAGCCTGGCTCTAGACCTAGGCTTTTGCCATGGTTCTGCGCTGTCCCTGGTGCCAGGACTGCCTGTCTGCCCTTCTGTGGTGCCCTAGCCTTATTGCAGTTTCTCTGTGCAGCCAAGAAGACAGAGCCGCCTCCAGGCACCAAGGCGGAAGCCCTCTCTGACCCAGGCATGGTGATGGGAATCTGGGTGTGGAGTTTTCGGGCACCTGAGTAGCCCTTTATCATGCAGCATCTGGCATGTAGTGGCTGGATCCCCTCAGAGAGAGGCTCAGCCTCCCTACATGACCTTGGAGTTGCTCTCAGAAGCCACAGGAGCAGTAGATGGGAAGGGACACAACTGGGAAACGGCAGAGGCTCCAAGCAGCCTCCCTCGCACTGCCCTTGCCAATCTTGGTAGGCCATGTGCTGGGGAAGGTGTCCTCCGGAACTCAACGGCAAGGCCCTGAGGCCAGTGGCCGCAGCCGGGCAGGGCATTTCCCTCCCAGAACAGCAGGTGGCAGCATTGCATATGTCTTCACCCCCAAACAGCAGGTGGCAGCCTTTTCCCAGCGGTGACGGGAGAGCCCCTAGGCACCTAAGAGGGGCTCCCAGGAAGAGAATGTGGGGGCGACTCAGGAGGAAAGTGGTGACTTTTCTCTGTCACTGGTTAAAAACAAGGAGCTAGGATCCCTCTGGTTGTAAAATAGCTCTCCCACTGAACCTGCTGCTAGCAGTCTGCGCCTATGTTTACCGGGAACTTCCCAACAAATGATGAAATTTGCTTCCCGGGGACAAAGAGAAATGCGGAATGAGAGTGCTGGAGGAAAGACCCCTTTCTGCTCTTCCCCAGTGCCTGCGCTGTTTCTTGTAGGGAAAGATGATGTGCTGTGGGGGCGGACTGTCTGGGTTCAAATTCTGGCTCTCCGTTCATTTGCAGTGTGATCATGGTGTGTGACTGACTCCTCTTTATCGATCCCAGGCCCCTTGACTGCAAACTCGAATCAATGACACGTCATGCGCTTTCATGACACGATGCGCTTACAAAGGAATGGTATCATCTGTGCAGCCCACACCATGCCTGGAGCGGAGCTGGTCCTCAGGAGTGGACGAGTCCCTTCTCTCTGTTTGGAAAGGAGTGCTTCTCTTACAAGCACAGGCCACCACAGGCTGGGGTTCACCAGGCCCAGGGAGGGACACACTTTCACCTTTCTCTCTTCCTTTCCAGAAGAGGTCGGTGTACTGGATAAAGCAAAAGAAGCGGCAAAGGGGAAGGAAAGAGTAAGAAGAGCGAGAGACGAATCCGAGAAGGTAGTGAAGCAGTGGGGGAGAGAGCTCAGTGACACGGAGAAGGACATGGACGATGAGCTGTCTAACGGAGCAGGCCCGGCCGCTACAGGGAGCAGAGAGGAAGAAAACAGGAAGGGAGGAGTAGAAAAAAACACCTCCTCGAGACAAGAACTGGGAGCCATGAGGAAAGATTCGAGAGATGTTATCAAGAAACAGTTCGGAGAACCAGACAAAAGTTCAGGAGGAGCAGGTGAGGAAGTGAGCAAACAGGAATCGAGAGAAATCTACAGGAGGCCTTCAGATCTGGACCAGAAACTCTCAGAAGAATTAATAAAAAAGGGATCTGAAGACGGAGAGGGGAGTCTTTCAGAAGCCGAAAGAAGAGAGTCAGAAGAACTGGGGGAAATAGAACTGGGAGAGACGGAAACAGAAAATGCTGAAAAAATGGAAAAGGATGAAAAGGAAGATGAATGAAGCCCTTGTTAGTCGGCTTTAGGATCAGGAGGCTGGGATTCACAGGGACATGGGGATCTTATTAAATGACTTTCAAGTTGAGATTTTTGAATAGGTCACCTCTGCCTTTTTCTGATACTGGTTTCCCTTTAAATAGATATCGTTCACTGGTACAAACCCTGCGTCTTTCATTGCCTCCATACCCCCACCCATTCTCAGATCAGGCTTAGAGAATGAATGACCAGGCATGGGGTACTACTTCCCAAGCAGAGCTCTGACCTTACCTTGACTGGGTGAGAAACACATAGGCCTCCAAACAAAGCCTGAGCCAGAGTGTGAGTAAGGTGTGAAGTGTGATCCTCTCCGCCAGACCCTGTCCAAAGACCTTATGGGAGAAATAGAAAGGTGCGAACAAAGTGTCAGCAGGGTGAAGAAACAGGTGAGTTCTATGAATCAGGACAGCTTAAAGCGGGGAGGAAAGAGAAAGGCCTGGGAGTAGAGGCATGTTTGCCCAGCTGCTGTCCATTGGCTCATTCGGCTGAGTACCTACTTTGTGCAGCACACAGTGGGAGGCTCTCTGGAAGAAATAATGATGGGACAGCCCCAACCATGACTCAGTGAGGGAGACCTACTTGTAAACCCCTAAGCCCTGAAAGCAGAATGAAATGAATGCTGGGCCGAAACCGGTTTGGCTCAGTGGATAGAGCGTCGGCCTGCGGACTGAAGGGTCCCGGGTTCGATTCCCGTCAAGGGCATGTACCTTGGTTGCGGGCACATCCCCAGTAGGGGGTGTGCAGGAGGCAGCTGATCGATGTTTCTCTCTCATCGATGTTTCTAGCTCTCTATCCCTCTTCCTTCCTCTCTGTAAAAAATCAATAAAATATATTAAAAAAGAAAAGAAATGAATGCTGGTACTGATAGGGGCACTGTGCTCTAGGAGCCTAGAGGAAGAAACACAGTTCCTACCCAAGAACAGGAAGTAACCTGTTCCAGGAGCAGGAGCAAGGGCTGGTCCCCCTGTGCCACCTCTGCTGGCAGTCAAGTGAGTCAGGCTCTCAAACAAGACCTGAGCCAGAGTGTGATCAAGGTGTGAAGCGTGGTCCTCTCCACCAGGCCCTGTCCAAAGACCTTATAGAAAAAGAGAGGTGCTAAGAAGTACCTTTGTTTCCTCCTCTGTGGAATGGGTACCTGCCTCAGGGGTTGCTGTGAGATTATACAAGCGCTTCCCACAGCACATGGTACACAGGAAGCTCTCCAAAACATACCCTAGATTTCAGTGTCTTCACAAAGGAAGTGAGGGCTGAGCAATTGCCTCAGAGGATGAGTTACAGTTTCACGAAGGTTATCCATCTGTCCCTTTGGCTACTGCCATCCTGGTTCTGTCTCCAACAACTCTCCGCAGGATGGGGCTGACTTTAGACTGGGACGGGGCCTGGGCTAGGGTGAAGCAAGGGAGGCATTTCAGCTGCAACATTTCACGGGGTGCCAAAAACTCAGTAAGCAAGATAAACATTATTTTAATGCAATATTGTAAAAAAAATGATGCAACAACCCATGATGAATAAAGTATCAACCTTTTATATAAAGACAGGATCCCACCTGGCACTTGCAAGACCCTGCTTCCCTCCCCTCATCCTTATCTTGGCGTGGGACTGGGAAAGGGTGACTGCTTTCCTTTTTAAAGACTTCATGCCCTAACCGGTTTGGCTCAGTGGATAGAGCGTCGGCCTGCGGACTGAAGGGTCCCAGGTTCGATTCTGGTCAGGGGCATGCACCTTGGTTGCGGGCACATCCTCAGTAGGAGGTGTCCAGGAGGCAGCTGATCGATGTTTCTCTCCCATCGATGTTTCTAACTCTCTATCCCTCTTCCTTCCTCTATGTAAGAAAAATCAATAAAATATATTTTAAAAAGAAAAGACTTCATTAACACCTACAAGAAAAAAAGAGGCCATAAAAAATGAATTAAAAAAAAAAAGGCTGGACAAACCTCTGCCCAACACTTCCTGCTGCTGCTCAGTCTGCGGGTCACAGGTGCGCCGCAGATGTGCGCTCCCGTAGTCTGCCCCACATGGGGTGCTACCTCCTGCTCCCCACCTCCCACACACGGGCTGGTCAGTTTCGAGTTTCGATTTGCTGCGCCTGCGCAGAATCGAAGGCGCGTCCCGTCCCCCTTTCCCGGGTCCGCCCGAAAGCGCTCCGCCCCCCGGCTATGTAAGGCGGTCCGGCGCGTGGTCGCGCGCTCGCTAGACTCCGTGTCCCTCCGCGCAGGCGGGCGGCCCCGGAGAGCTAGTGCCTGCGAAGACGGCGACGGCGGCGTCCCCTCCCCATCATGGTGAGCAGGCGCGGGAAAGCCGGGAGGCGGGAGGCGGGCACCGGGCACGAGTCGCGCCTTAACGGAAAACGGGAGCAGTAGGGGATTTTCGGTGGGAAGTACCATATGCAAATAAGGCCCTGAGGTCCCTGACTTGACTTGAGGCTTTCTGGGCAGTCGGGTGCAACCCTGAGGTAGGGGAGAGGCGAGGAGAGTGGGACGGGGCTGGGGGCGGGGTGGCGGCCGCTGGAAGAGGAAGGGACTCGGTAGCTGCGGACCAGATGGCTCGTGGCTCCCGCGTGGGGCGGGTGTTCCTCGCCTTCCCCTGCCCTGGCCTTGTCTCGGAACCCAGTGTGCCAGCTCACTTCTCTGGGTGCTGACGGGAGGTGGAGCTGGTATAAAGACAGTTTACAGTAAGCGCTGTTGTCACTTGTGGCTTCTAGCTGGCAGGAAAACAAGTGGCTCGGAGAGGTGCTGTGACACACAGCGAAGTGGGGGAGGAGCTAGACCCCGAACGCAGGTGCTGCCCAGTCCTGGTGCAGGCACAAAGACCAGGACTTTCAGGGGCGCCGAGCGCAGAGGAGGAGGTGGCACGCGTGGTGAATGAGGCCCTTTGTCCAGTGCTCTCCTGCCCTGCCCCCCACCAGCCCTTCTGTGGGACCATTGTCCCCCCCCCCCCCAATCCCAGACAAGAGAGTATTATCTGTTGCTGCCATTGTTGGGGGAATGGAGGCAGTCTTTGGGTAACCCTTCTCCACCCACTCTCCTCAGCACACTCAGAGCCAGGACAGCTGTGGCTGTGCCCAGACATAAGACTCCTACCTCCAAAGAGGCAGGTGCGGAGAATATAAAAGTTAGGGGTCCCTAGAAGCACAGCCTCAGGCCCTCCCTGCAGGGACTTGCAGCACATTTTTCTTTCTTTTTTTAAAATATATTTTTATTGATTTCAGAGAGGAAGGGAGAGTGGGAGAGAGAGATAGAAACATCAATGATAGAGAATCATTGATCGGCTGCTTCCTGCAGACCCCCTATTAGGGACCAAGCCGGCAACCCAGGCATGTGCCCTTAACTGGAATCGAACTCGGGACCTTTCAGTCTGCAGGCCGATGCTCTATCCACTGAGCCAAACCAGCTAGGGTGCACATTTTTCTTTAGAGGCAACCGCAGTGGGTTGCTCCAATAGAGGAAAGTAAGAGTTTGGGAAAGCTCAGACAAGCCTGCCCTTCATCCTCCACAACCAGAAGCAGTCGGTACAGAAGAGAGAAGAGAAAGTCCACTGCTTCCCAGCTTGGGAGGCACCCACAACACCCAGGGTACCTGTAATTCCATCTGGAGAGCTCCAGGCAGGCAGGGGTTTCCAGTTAGGAGGAGGCCAGAGACCGGGGAGTAAGGGAGCTACGAGTGACCTGGCTGACCTCTGCTCTTCCCTCCGCACACAGAATAGAGGCTTCTCTCGAAAGAGCCATACATTCCTGCCCAAGATCTTCTTCCGCAAGATGTCATCCTTAGGGGCCAAGGACAAGCCTGAGCTGCAGTTTCCCTTCCTGCAGGATGAGGAGACGGTGGGCACGCTGCAAGAGTGCAAGACACTCTTCATCCTGCGTGGCCTGCCAGGGAGTGGCAAGTCCACTCTGGCCCGGGTCATCATGGACAGGTACCGTGACAGCACCAAGACGGTGTCTGCCGACACTTACAAGATCACCCCCGCTCGAGGAGGCTTCTCAGAGGAGTACAAGCGGCTGGACAAGGACCTGGCTGACTGCTGCCGCCGGGACATCCGGGTCCTTGTGCTGGACGACACCAACCATGAGCGGGAGCGGCTGGAGCAGCTCTTTGAAATGGCTGACCAGTACCAGTACCAGGTGCTACTGGTAGAGCCCAAGACGGCATGGAGGCTGGACTGTGCCCAGCTCAAGGAGAAGAACCAGTGGGGGCTGTCGGTTGACGAGCTGAAGAAGTTGAAGCCCGTGCTGGAGAAGGACTTCCTGCCACTCTTCTTCGGCTGGTTCCTGACCAAGAAGAGTTCTGAGACCCTCCGAAAAGCTGGCCAAGCCTTCCTGGATGAGCTGGGGAACAACAAGGCCTTCAAGAAGGAGCGGCAACACTGTAGGTGGTGGGGGCGGGCTGTTAGCCTCACTCATAAGTCCCCTCGCTGTGCTGCATGCACAGGACCATGGTGTCCTCAAAGCGCTGGGAGCCCGTGGGGAAGCGGGTGGAGGGTTGCCTAGTACCAGGCAGGGGTAGCCTTGGGTAGTGGGAGCATAGCGGGATATGGAGAGGTGTGTCCCTTCCATTTCACCCTCTCTTCTCCCCAGCTCCCCTCTCCCAGGGGAATGTAGACCCCTGACCCTTAGAGGTGGGAAAAACAAATTACTCTCCTAACAGAAAATATGTCCGTATTTCATATGCCGTGAGGAGGAGAATCTGGCCCAGTGTTTTCAAACTCATTTTTAGCAGCAGAACCGTTTTTCTGAAATGTTCCACAAATCCTATGCTGCAAAAACATAACTGGGACTATGGTGACTTCACTGGGGATGATGGTTCTCAGGCCTTGGGTTACACAGTGCACCTTTGGTGGCATCCCTCTGTTTCAAAGAATAGTCTCCCACCTAGTCCAAATGCCCATTGTTCTGCAGATGGAAAGAGGCCCCGAAAGGATGTAGGGTTTGCCCAAAGCCATAGTGAGAGCGTGGACTTTGTCCACTCCAGCAGGGGCCTCCCCAAGGTTCTCCACTGGTAAGGGCCGTTTGCTCCAATGATGGAGTAGATTTGGATAAGGAAGGGCCCTGGTGACCTTTATTCTCCTGCAGTGGCCTATGGGTATATGTCACACATTAATCTGTTCATTTAACCCACTTCTAGTTCCCCCACATTTTAGGTTATTTTCATACTTAAAATGTCCCCTCCCACCCCCCATACTTATGTTGCTCAGAGGCAGGTAATTTGTGCCTGTTTATGTTCTTGGAGAACTCTTTGCTCGGCTCCTAAAGCCTGAATGCTGGGAAACCAGGGAATGCAGTGACTGGCCAGGTGTGAGTCCTGCGCCTGTGAACAGCGTGAGAGAAAAGCACTCCAGAGGCAGGGCTCCTGGTTAGAGCTGGTGGCTCTGCCCTAGAGTTACTGCCTCTTGATGCTGCTTTTTAAATTGGAATCCTTTTGTGCCCGGGATACCGCAGGAGAAATGTACTGGGTCAAGAATAAGTCCTGCTCTCCGAGTAGAGGCCTCCCCCAGGGATTGATGTCCTTGATTCTGGGAATAAACAGGGAAAACCCTAGTGACTCTGAAGCTAGCCACAAGGCTTAGAGTCTGGACATTGAAATCACAGGTACTTCCAAACCTTGTCTTGTCTACCAGCCACATGATACCATCCCATTACATCCCAAGGCCCATTACATCTGACAAGCCTGCAAGGTACACAACATAGTATGGTGACCAGGTAACTATCCCACTGAGTGAACTATGGTGCTGTTAAGACATCTGGCTGGTTGTGGGAAAACTGGGGTGTATGGTCACCCTAATTGTACTTCAATGACAGATAAGGGCCAAATGGCTTATAAGTGGGCTAGGATGTTAATTATGCTCTTTCCCATACCTTCCATTGTATCACATAGTTCCAACCATCTTTTTCTCCTTTCACCCCCCTTTTCATGACTTGTGGATTCCCATTGTTGATGCTGGTTAATGGCTTATGCTGCCTATGTCTGGGTTACAAGTGCCTTAGTGGTCAAGTCTGGGGATGAGATGTAAAAATCTACATAACAGTCAGGGAATTTAGCACCTTTTTTTGTGTGTGTTAATCCTCACCTGAGGATATTTTTCCCATTAATTTTTTTAGAGTGCAAGGGAGGAAGGTATAGGGAGAGAAACATCGATGTGAGAGACATCGATTGGTTGCCTTCTGCATACGCCCTTGGTCGGGGATTGAACCTGCAACCCAGGTACTTGCCTTTGACCAGGAATCAAACCTGTGACCCTTTGATGTGTGGGCTAACGCTCTAACCATTGTGAACATACTGGCCATGGCTTATGCACACTTTTTAAGCTCTGGTGTTGCTATTAGTTTGACCACCTAATGACTAAATGATTTATAGTGGAGTGCTCAAGAATTTATTATGCTTTTTAAAATTTTTTATTTGATTTTAGAGAGGGGAAGGGGGAAAAAAGAGGTTTGGTGTTCCACTTACTTATGCATTCATTGGTTGATTGGGAATCAAACCTGCAACCTTGGCATATTGGGATGACACTAACAAATTAAGCTCCCAGGCCAGGGCTCAATAATTTATGTGTAAGGTTTGTTTAACTCTGGGCCTCGATGGTCTTGGTGATAGATGTTGGAATGCTCTTGCTCTCCTGCCCTGACTCACTCTACTCTCACCCTGCAGTTGCCTCTGGGGATGAGCACAGGGAGAAGGTTGACCTGGTCACCTACTTTGGGAAGAGACCCCCAGGCGTGCTGCACTGCACAACCAAGTTCTGTGACTACGGGAAGGCTGCCGGGGCTGAGGAGTATGCCCAGCAGGATGTGAGTGCACCAGAGGGACACGGGTAGAAGTGGGGAGGGGGCAGGGTTCTGGAAGTGGTACTGGCTTAAGGCAGAAAAACAAGATGGCAGCTCAAGAAAAATGAATGCCCAGCTCACCCCCTCTGAATGGCTTATTGCACAGACCTTAGGCACCCTTTTTGGGGCCCGCTTGGCAGTGCTGCCAGCTGCGCATTTGTCCTAGGCCTGCCCACCAGTGCTGGTTCTCCTGTAGATTAATGGAGAATGCTGGTTGGGAGCAGACTCCTGCTCTGGCCTCTGTAAGCCTCCATTCAGTCTCAAAGACTAGGAGTCCCTTGTCCTAAGTGAGCCTGATGCTCTGAGGTTTCTGTCCTCAGGTCTGAGGCCTGGCCTTGCCTCCAAGTAACAAGTATCCTGGAATAGTGAGGTTTATTGGCTTGGGGGTACCCATTCCTTCCTCACCTCACAACTGGTATCCTCGCCCTCAGCGACGTGGTGATCTGTTGCTGGGATATACATGGCTGTCTCTAGCCTCCTTCAGGTCACCTCAGCAAGGCCTTCCCTGACCCTCCACCATCTCCCCCCCCCCCTTCTCTGCCTAGGTTAATGTAGCCAGTTTACTTATGTGGTTGGTCATTGGTCTCCTCCCACTGAAATGGAAGCTTCCTGAGGGTGAACATTTTTTATTTGGGTTCACCTCTCTTCCCAGCACCTAGCCTAGCTTCAAGAATAAGTGTATATTGCCCTAGCTGGTTTTGCTCGGTGGATAGAGCACTGGCCTGCTGACGGAAGGGTACCCGGTTCGATTCCAGTCCAGGGCACATGCCCAGGCTGCGGACTCGATCTCCAGTAGGGGGCCGGCAGGAAGCAGCTGATCAGTGATTCTCTCTCATCATTGATATTTGTATCTTTCCCTCTCCCTTCTTCTCTGAAATCAATAAAAATGTATTTAAAAAAAAGAATAAGCATATAACATTTTTACTACCATCTCTAACCATTCATTCATTTAGCAATATGTGTTAAGCATCTTTTATGTGCTAGACACCATTGGGACACAGGACTGGGAACAAAAAATAGAACAGCTTTTATGGTCAGATGGGCTTTCTCAGAGAAACAGATATAACCAGATGTGCAATCAGATGCAAACCAAGATTTTGCTCAAGGCATTTATTTCTCACCTCGTCCTGCCCTCCAGGTTATGGCCTGGTTATCAGGGTAGCTATGACCAGGGGAAGCCCAGTATTCATGACAGAAGCACTGTGTGCCTGACATTGTTCTTTTTTTAAATATATTTTTATTGATTTCAGAGAGGGAGAGGGATAGAAACATCAATGATGAGAGAATCATTGGTTGGCTGCCTCCTGCACACCCCACTTTGGGAATAAAGCCTGCAACTTGGGCATGTGACCTGACCGAGATTCAAACCACAACTTCCTGGTTCACAGGTCAACGCTCAACCACTGAGCCACACTGACCAGGCCTGATACTGTTCTAAGCTCTTTACCAGTCACTCCTTTAATCCTCACACGGAGATGGGTTCTATTCCATTTTACAGATGACTAAGCCAATGGGGAGAGGTTCAATAGATTGCTCAAAGCCCTGCAGCTAGTAAGGGGGTGGAAGGGACTAGATTCTGAACACAGGAAGTCTGGCTTTTAACCCCTGCCTCTCTGGCACCTTGGTTTTTTCCTGTTTGTTTTTAAGTATATTTTTATTGATTTCAGAGAGGAAGGGAGAGGGGGAGAGAGAGAGAAACATCAATGATGATAGAGGATCATTGATTGGCTGCCTCCTGCACACCCCCTACTGGGGATCAAGCCGGCAACCTGGGCATGTGCCCTTGCCTGGAATCAAACCTGGGACCTTTCAGTCCTCAGGCCGACGCTCTATCCACAGAGCCAAAGCGGCCAGGGTGACCTTGTTTTTTTTCACATTAGCCTAAAGTCAGTGGGAAAGCACCCCAACACCACACAGGCTCTTGGTGATACTTATGGATGATATGCCTTTTACCAAAGGGCTCTGCTCAGTTGTACTCACCTGTCAGAGACCCACGCTTCACAGCTGCCTCTCTGGAGGCCACCACCTGTAGCTTGGTCCTTATTCTCACTCTGCAGGTGGTGAAGAAGTCTTACTCCAAGGCCTTCACGCTGACCATCTCTGCCCTCTTTGTGACGCCCAAGACAACGGGAGCCCGGGTAGAGCTGAGCGAGCAGGAGCTGCCACTGTGGCCAAATGACGTGGATAAGCTGTCTCCCTCTGACAGCCTGCCCCTGGGGAGCCGTGCTCACATCACCCTAGGCTGCGCGGATGACGTGGAGGCAGTGCAGACTGGCATTGACCTCATGGAGATTATCCGGCAGGAGAAGGGGGGCAGCCGAGGAGAGGAGGTGGGTGAGACACCCCGGGGCAAGCTCTTCTCCTTGGGCAATGGGCGCTGGATGCTGAACCTGACTAAGAATCTGAAGGTCAGGGCCATCTTCACGGGCTACTATGGGAAGGGCAAACCTGTGCCCACACAGGGCAGTCGCAAGGGGGGTGCCTTTCAGTCCTGCACCATCAACTGAGTGTTCTCACCACCCCTCGGGTGCCCCTCTTTAGAAGGGAAGGGGGTGCAGAAGGAAGCATACCCTCTGCTTGATCTTTAAGACTTTTTTTTATTCAGTTAACCTTGTAACTTTTCAAAACTTGTAAAATAACTGCCCCTCTTTTTCTGCCTACCCTCTTCCTGTCTAATTCAAGCTCTCAACAGAAAGGGGAGGGGCAGGTACCATTCAGGAATCTGGACCAGAGTTGATAAGGCTGGGCCGAGCTGGGCCTGGAGCTACAGCCACAACCATGAGCCCTGTCCAGAGCTGACTAGTGGGAGAGACCTCAGGGCTCCACATCCCTTCAGCCATGGGCCACTGGTGGTGGGAGAGAGAGGGGAGGATCCCGGGCTTTGATCCTATTTCTTAATCAGTGTAGCCTCAGGAAGACTGAGGCTGCCTATCAGGGTAGAAAAGGGGTTAACTTTTTAAGTGCCTGTCCCTTCCTTCTTCACACTGTAACTAGTAACAGTTTGATAGCTAGGAAAAAAAACAGATCAGTAAGCAGCAACCACACCCCAGGCTGGCTGCTGGCCTCACCCCAGGAAGGGGATGGGTGGCCATCCTGCCTAGTGGTGTGGCCCTGCTATATGATGGGAGACCGAGACCGAGGCCAGAGACAGTGTGTGGTGGGGAAGCTCCAGTCTTGCAGTCTGCCCAGCCCATCTTGCCTCCTTGGTGCCTCTGGAGGCCTCTGTGCCTCCTCTAAAGGGGGCTGGTGGGTACTAAGAGCCAATGGAGTGGACTCCTGGCTGTTAAGGGCGAAGCCCCACCCAGTGCTTTTGGGAAGGAGGTTTTAACACTGCTACATGGGCTGTGGTTCCTGGGGTGCCCTCTACTACCCTCTGCTCAGTAACAGAGCCTTGCTAATTAGGTTGTCACTTGACAGAAGTGCTTGGGATTTGAGTTACCATCCTGACTTTGCCCAATCTCAGTAACTTGTAATACTGATAATGAAATAAATTGTTAATCCTAGCTGTGTGCAGTCTCTCTCACCCTTCTGTGCCCAGCTTCTCTTCCCTGGGGCGAGGGCTGGGTGTGTCTTTGTTCCACAGCTTGGGGCCATCGGTCCTGTCTCCCCACTGCTGGCTGGCCACAGCTGTGATGAGGCTGGGCAGCTGAACAGTGTTGGCTTTCATGAGGAGACAGAAAGGAGAGAGGCTGGTCTTAGACACACACAGAAAGTGGGGGTTGGCTGGGTATGAGGGATGCAGAGCACAGAGCCTTGTCCCCTATTAACTACTAAAACAGGCCCACAGGTATGCCCAGCCCAGTCCAATGAGACTTCTCAGAAAAAAACAAAAACCCCAAACAAACAAAAAAACACGGGAAAGACTTCTCAGAGAAGAAGCAAGACCCAAACTCCTGGTATGGATTTCCCCAGGTCAGTGGTACTTCAAACACAAGGGAGGGCCTGACTTCCAATCTCTTCCAGCAACAACGGCCTGGACAGCCACACAGGGAACTCCTAGGCCTAACTCAGTCATCTCTTCACCATGGCCTTGGCCCCAGAGGAGGAGGACTGGCAAAGAATACGGCAGGGGCTCCGAAAAGAGGAATGTTATCTGTTTGGTCCAAGGTCTGCTCCACCCTCTCGACCACCAAAGCACCAAAAACCCGTTTCAGACGAAGTCCCTAGTGTCTGCCTGGAAATCCCAACGAGATTCCTCACCACAAACACTAAGCCTGACCCGAGCAGCATGACACGCACCACAGCTTCCTTCTCCAGCTTGCTGCCCATGCAGAAAGGGAACCGGTGGAGAAGTGAGGGTGTTTGCTAAGAACGGTGTTTCCAACTGTGTGGGTGAATGTTAGCAACCAGACCCCTGGGCCCAGGCGGCAGGGTTTTCCCACGTCTCCATCTCCCTCAGACCTGCAAGAGGAACTATGTAAACCTCTGTCTAGGTTAGTCTGGCCTGACACACATCCACCCATGCTCTATGTGAGCTTTGGACATACACAGCTTCTAGTGATTTCTGGTGGCCTCCACCATACAATAAGCATGTTTTCTGAGCTCAGTTCCCATGACTGACAACAGACTGGGCCCAGCAGCATACCCAGCACCTGCGTAGCACTTCCGTGCTAAACAGGTTTGGGAGAGGCAGCCAGCACCCCGCCTGCCAACAGGCTCTGGATGCCCACTCCCCTGTGGGGCAGCTTGCGAGCCTGAAGACCAGGTCAGCATTGGGTCCGCGCTGGGGGCTCAGCTCTGGCCCATTGACAAAGCAGCTGGCGGAGCAAAGTGCCAGAAAGGATCAAAACATTTTATTCTCTCTCTTTTTTAATAAAGTTAAACAGTAAAACAAAAATTCACAAGCTGCCTCCCTGACCACCCCCCACCACCCTCCCCTCCCCGCAGTCTTCGGCGCTGGCTCCCTTTCCTTCATCCCACTCACAGACACAGGGCATCCAACTGAGAAAATGAAACTGCTCTAAGTACATGGAGACATGATGAAGGGAGGAGGTGAATTGTGTCCACATTCAAGGTTAAACTGAGCAAGTCGGCATTTTCTGGGTTCTGGATGGTTTCCTTTCATTAGCCAAATTGAAAAAAGAAATTCCCGGGACCAGATGCTGTAAGGAAAGAAGGGCTCGTTAGTTGACTCTGGATTTTCTAGGAAATAACACTTTGCTCTGATGATGGAGCAGTCTCCAAGGGCTGCTTCAAAGTCAGAGAAAAAGCTCTAACAGTATCAAACAGCCTGGGCCCTGGGGTGTAAGGGAGCACATGAACATGTTGTGTGTGTAGCTTCTAACACCTCCCCTCTTGCAGAAAAGTCCTGGTACTAGGTAGCTTAGCAACGCTTCCCTGACCCTGTGGAGGTGTGGCAATAAGGCAAGGTGTGCCCAGAAAGCTCCCTTCTGCTATCCTCAGCCACACCGGAGAGGACAGAGGCCCTACTAGATGAGAATACTCATGAGCGCCCCCTGGTCAAAGAGCTGCCTAACTGTCCCAAGAACAGCAGGCATACCCACCTTCAAAGCTGAAGCCCCCAGGCCCTCCAAAGAATGCTTTGAAGATATTGTTTGCATCAAAATCTGTGGGTAAGGTGAGAAACAGGGAAGAAACAAAAAGGTGAAAAAAATAGAAGTGTTTGAAGGGGAATATTACCATGACACTGAGAATGGGTCTCCAAAGCTTTCCCAGATAGTATCACTTCCCTCAGTTCCCCAAATTTAGGACTAGGAGGTGAGGAAATCTGCCCCACCCTATGCAAATCTTACCACTTGACCCCACTCCTGGGCTACGTTCCCTTTTGTTCCCAAGTGCATCCCCAAAGGAGAGCGTTCTTTGCCTCAACCCTCTCTTCTCCACAACTGGGAATGCCAGACTTTCCCCACACTATCTCCCTATAATGCCTGGGGCTGCTATTGAAAAGGCTAAAATTTATCACATACTACCAAGAATAAATATAACACCTATAATTTATTGTATCTGTTTGATTCTATGTTGTATAAACTGTATTCCAGAAAACTTGTGGTTTATCAAAGCACCAATTAGGTGCCAATCATGGCGCTGGGTACTTTGCTTATATATAATTTAATCCTAATAACAGTTTGTCAGGATTAAGTACCATTACCAATTTATATTCAATGAAACATAAGTAGGGAGCTCAAATCTGCCCAAGATCATGTGGACAGTAAAAGCAAAATAACGGATAATTCCAACTTCTGTCTGACTCCAGCACTGTGTCCTTGTCCTGAGGCCACAGCAGGTCTGATGTCCCCAACCACTGCCTGACCTAAGTTGCACAGAAGTTATCTCCACCACTGAATCCCACAGACACACTGTGTCCAAAAGTGAATTCTTTGTCAGCACATCTGTTCATCTTCCTGGTTCCCCTCGCTCAGTGAATGGCCCCATTGAGTCTACCATGCCAGAGCCACTCTCAACTTCGTCCTTTCCCTCTCCCAACACATTCAGCAACCAACTCCTGCCGAGCCCACCATCTCCCAACTGTGCCTGCCAGTCCTTTCCATCTACTGTCTTCCCTCCCTTGCTATTCTCTTCCTCCAAACCACCTCTCTTTGCTGCCATCTCCAATGTATCTCCAGAGCCTAAATCTGGTCCGTAACTCCCCTACTTAAAACTCTTTTTAAATAGCTCTTGATGGATTATAGCTCCATTACCGGTAAACCTAGGTTTTTCTCTCTCACTGAACTGGAGAGGTCAGGGTTATCTATATTATCAGTATCAATCTTATTTTAAATTCCAACAGTTTTTCTTAGTGAAGGAAAAGGGGTTGGCATTAGAGACAGTGGTCTGAGAAGTGGGCATAGTTCAAGGCCTCTCTTATCTCTGAGCTCAGAGTAAGCAATGATGTTGATAGCTATGCTTTGCTTCACTCTAAGTCTTTTGGGGAAATTAAAACCTGTTGAGTGCTTACAGGAATGTATGATGCAAATAAAGATCAGAATACACTTTGCAGTAGGGGACAAAAGAAATTCCAGCCAGTAGGAAAAGCCCCTAACTGAGGTCTGCTCTAGCTACTTTCTGGTCTCGTCTCTCCACATTGCCCGCCTTGAGCAACCTCTATCCTACAGAGCCTCTTGGAACTCCCAAGGGTGGTTTGCTTTTCTGACTTTCATGCCTTCCTTCCCTTGCTAAACTTACTCCCTAGTGCCCCTTGGGCACCTGCTACACTTAACTGCACGCACTCAATTCCATGTCTATTAGATCAGGAATCAGATTTGGTCTGCAGGCACAAGTTTGCAAACCTCCAGACTGGGTTCCCGGAGGTCAGGGACCTGTTTGATTATTATTTCCAGTACCCCAGACGGAGCCTCACATGCCACAGGTCTAGATCAAGGGTATGCTTTACGAATCACTGCGTGCCACTGGCTGATTACACACTCTCCCTCTGGAGTGTCTTCAAAAAAATTCTAAAATTCTACAGCTATCAGATGCATCCCAGGTTGCCCAAACCACTCACCACCCATATTCATGCCCTCCTCATCCAGGTCCTGTCCACTGTCATAGCGAGTCTTTTTCTTGGGATCAGAGAGGATGGTAAAAGCTTCTCCAACTTCCTTGAACTTTTTCTCCTCCTCCTTCTGAACTTCGGCACTGGCGCCACTGTGCCGATCTAAAGGGGGGAGTACAGGGAACTTGTCTCAGAGTCTCAAGAAAGAAGTTTAAGAGAAAGACCAGTTGATGTCTGACTTAAGAATTCTGTACTTCTCAAAATTTGGAGGGTACTGAACTTAGCAACACCTTCTTCCCAGTGAAGAGCCTCTCTGAGGCTTTCATTCTGGACTGAGTTTGGTAGTGGGCCAGCCTGGCTTGCTCTTCCCACGGAGTCCACTCCCCACCGCTCTACCTGGATGGTGCATCAAGGCCCGTTTCCGATAAGCTTTCTTGATCTCATCCTCAGAGGCATTCTTGTCCACTCCCAGAATCTTGTAGTAATCTTTCCTCTTACTCTTCTTTAGTTCCATCTGTGCATTTTTAAGGAGTTGTTTGTGTTCTAAAGGGAGATATCTAGCATCAAGGACAAATCTGATCTGGCTTCCCTTACCAGGTCCCAGCCCAGATGTCTTGGAGTCAGAAGCCTTGTTAACTATACCAGGGGCTTTTATGGTGTGTTTCCTGCCTAGAGATTTAAAAAAATCTACTCATACTTAAGAGTTTCTCACATCAGTCTCATCACATAGAAAAGGTTGTGAAATTAACAGGCAAGATTTGGGACCAGAAAAATAGATGCCTCGTTTTGCACTCAGGATTTCTGTTCACTTCTTCTTGGCTGGTGATCGAATAAGCTCCAGCTACAACCATGATCCCTGAATCAAATTACCCGTGTCCAGTTTTTAGGGCCTACAAGTAAGGCCACACCGTTTCCTGAGAAGCATGCTCCCAAATACCTTTACCTTTTGTTTTCTCCGTCTGATACACTTTTTCATAGTCCCGCACTGCTTCTTCATACTGTTCTGTGTCCATGTAACTGAGAAGGAAATACAGGGCAGTAGAGTGACATAAATGGCAATGGCCTTCAGTATCACTCTAGAGGAAGAGGCATGGCTCAAGCATGAGACACAGACTTTTGGTTGAGATGCTTCATGAAACAGTAGTCCTTAACCTAGCAAGAAAAAATTAACTACCATACTTCCTTGAGAAAAATAGAGAAGCCTCATGCCACTTGCACCCAACCCGCAAAGTGACAGTCTGCTCTGAGCAGAAAGCAACCAAGAGAAACTTCCTTTTGATTTCATAGAGCCACCAAGAGGCATCTGGCCTGCCTTAGGAAAGGCAATGTGAAAGCACCCATTTGATTACTTGAGATTAAAACACGAGAAAAATTATCAAGTGAGATAAATGGATATAGAAGAGCTTTGAAACTTAAGAGTGCCATTAACATGCAGGGCCAGTTCAATCCAGAGCGGAGGTGGGATTAGTGAGCCACTGGAAGGATCAAGGTCAAGATGGTGGCCACTGGCAAATGCTTCCATTAAGACCAATCAATCTGAGAGATGTAGGTGAGACAGAAAAGGACACACTAAACTTAGGGTTGCTTCCATTTGGATAGTGCAGAAGAAAGGAGGGGCCTTAGCCTAAGATAGGAGGAATCTAGCTTTTGATAGGCTGACTGCCAGACCTTTTAAGTGTTTCTTCCACAGAAGCAAAGGGGGCATTCTTCTGTGTCCTGATAAGATCTCTGGCACCAAGACTGGGTACCAATTATACAGACTGCAGTAGGAGTCGTAGAGACAGACAATGTCAGTTGAGGAGTGGGAAGTGACTATACGGTGCAGCTGGCCGCTGCACAACAGAGATTCAATTTACTCCAATGCTCCCACACAGGCCCATCTTCCCAAACATCACAGAGCCCAGCAGGCTTGCAGGCCAGGCAGAGGGAGTGCTGCTTATGTGGCTGGCCAAAGAGAAGCCCAACAGCTGAGGCATCTCTGACTTTCAACATCTTGATTTATGCCTTTAAAAAAATGGTAACTAAACCACGCCCTACGAACACAAATGCTATTAGGAGCTCAGAGAACCCATATACAAGATGAAGTATAATATAAACTGAAGTGAAAAAAAATTGGTAACTGATAGCCCTGGGTGTAGAATGATCTGACAAGCAACCTTGATGAACTTTCCAGATCCATATGTGATATGCTCAACAAGCTGGTTTTACAGTGATTTGCATTTTACCTCACACTTAATAAAAAAAAAATTCTAGGGCATTCTTACATTTAAAAGTTTTTCTAAAGTTGAAGAGAAGTAAGCAAAGCCTTAGGAAAAATGGGAAATGCCAGCTCATGATGGGAGATATAGCAAAGACCTGACATCCCCCCAACTTTAGGGACAAACTGAGGCAGACTGGGACAATAATCAGGCCCTGGTCTGAGCTAATCTCCAATTCTTCTTGTGGGGACTGAGGCCATATTCTCAGCCAACTGTGCCAAACAGTTCTGCTGCCCTCTGTGGTGGGATCTCAAAAGCAGAGCCACTCAGAGGACAGTTTTATTTCTACCACAAAGATGATATATCTCCGATCAAAGCAACTCCTGATTTTTGTTTATTGTACCCATATGCAAAAAGTAACCTCCATTCATCCTCCTCCTAACAAATCAAGACTGTCTATTCTCTCGCTATTACAGTATCATGTATCTAGACATAAAGATGATTCTCCATTTTTGCTATTAGTTAAAACTGTAGTAAATATGTATATAGCATTTTGCATCTGTTAAAGTAAGTCTCTAGTTGGGTCAAAGGGTACTCTTTTATCTTTCAAAGGTTCCATATTTGTCTGTCAGTGGTTTGTAAAGATGAGATAACTGACAGTTGTTCTCAGAGAATCTATAATTTTGCATTTGTTTCTGTTTCATACAGACTTAGTCCTCTACTTCAAAATTCACAAAACAAACACCCCTGTCCCCCTCCACACACACAGTAGCCGTTTTCCTATTTTTAAAAAATGTGGATAATTTTAGGAAAACTAAATGGGAGGTAGGCCACCTTCTGCACCACTGATGAGACTTGGGACTTAAAAGAATGATAGGCTCATCAGGCATCAGTACAGCACCTATTCTTTAGAAATGACATTTCATGAGGACTGAAGGGGCAATGGAAGATTAGTATACAACAACTAGGTCTTCCATTAGAAATGTAAAAATTGGGAGGTTCTTTGTCTGGGAAATAATCTGGAAAAAGATAGATTTGCCTTGGCTGAGTGGCTCAGTTGGTTGGGGCATCATCCTGTACACCAAAAGGTTGTGGATTCCATTTCCCGCCAGGACACATAACTATGTAGCGGGCTCGATCCCCAGTTGGGATGTACGGGATGTAACTGATTGACGTTACATTCCCCCCCTCCCCCTTCTCTAAACATATCTTCAGGTGAGGATTAAAAAAAAAAAAAAAAAAGAAATAATAAGATTAATTTTTGAAAGGGGTCTCTCTTAGCTCTTGCTAATATTCCTGCATGGAGAAGACTCTGATGGGTCCAAGAGTTAAGATGAACAAGTATGCTCTGGGCACTAGAGGCAGGCATGATCCTGGCTTGGAAATCAGCTAGTCAGATGGGTATTTTCAAAGGGGGTTCCTTATACTGCTGGGAGGTTGAGCTAGATTAAATCTCTTCTAACTTTAAGATTGTCTTTCCTAACCCAAACAAATAGGCTAAGCAAGACTCTCAACTGTCTCCAAGATTATTCTTCTTCCAAACACCATACATTCATTCAACATTTATTGAGTGAGCACTTACTATGTTCCAAGCACTGTGCCAAGTTAGAGCAAAAGTGTACAACACAAAACAAAATCTCCAAAGAAAATGGATTTAAACTTTAACAAAAGGTATTTGGGTCAGGCATCAGAGGAAACTTACTGACCGTGAGGGGCGTAAGACACAGGCATGGGAGACTGAGGGAGCTTGTGCAATCTCCTCCGCTGGAGGTCTATAAACATAGTTTAGGGCTGGAACAATCCCACCTAGAGGCAGGGGGAAGGACCAAATGACCTCACAACATCCCCGGGTCTGCTTCATCATCCACAATGCAATTCCCCTGGCAGGCCAGCAGCAACTCCCTCTTCCCCCCACCCAGCAGAGGCACTCACCACTGAGCTCTTCTCAAGTAGGCTTTTATGTAAGTGTCATCGAGCTTCACTGCACTTGTGCAGTCTTCTATTGCATCATCTAGTTTCCTAAGCTTCAGGAGAGAGAGAGCAGTCATACTTCACATGGTGGTGATTGAGGGAGCCCAGAAGCTGTGAGCATGGCTTCAAAATTCTAAGAGGATCAGTCATGCTGGCTCCCCAACTGTCACACTTGTTCTTGGTCACTGGGAAAGTCTCTATCTCAGTGGGCTAAGGCCACCAAGTTTGAAATTGGTTTCTTCTCTAAGTAACGGAAGCCAGGCACACTTATCTGCAAGGATAAAACCACCTCTACTATTTCAGGTTAGTGCTCAATAGTGGAAATAGTAAGGGTGGTTCCTGCTCCCCATTTTTCTAGAGACCAACTAGAGGGATCAGGATTACTGGGATTTTTAACTACTGGAACTCTGCAAGGAGCCTACTCTTGTTTTCTACGATGTGTAGGACCACAGGGGCACTCTATTTTCAATAGAGCATGGTGACCATCAGTTATGCTGAAGGAAAAAACCCAAGCCTGCCTCATACTCTTCATTTCCTCCAAATCACTCCTAAAGAGTCACTTGCTTAGGCAAAAGGAAGCAACAATACTTGCTTCAACAACTGTCCCAGAGCTCCTGTCATTCTCTGGAAAAAAAGGACCTTATATCGTTCCTCAAGTGTTCCTAAGTTCCACAGAAAAGATAGGAGCTTGCTTCTCAGAAGAAGTTCTTAGTAAGCTGAGATACCAAACAACTTTTCCTCCTGTCTTCTGGGTTACCCCGAGTGGGGAGATGTCCCAAGACCTTTTCCATGTCCCTTAAATATAAGCCCCCAGACCCAGACCAAGTGCTTACCTTGGAATTAACCGTACCCCGATTACAGTAGAGTTTAGCATTTGTTTTTATATTGTTGGGGTCTATCCCCAGGGCTTCTGTGTACAGTTCATATGCTAGCTTGTAATTTCCTTCTTTAAATGCTTTATTTCCATCTTCTTTCTTTGCTTTCAGTGCTTTGGCATTCTATAGAGAAAAGCAAGGGGAGGTCAGTTCACTTCCAGACCTCAGACCCCTGCACAGAGACTACCCTATTTTTAATTTCTTGATCCTAGTAGTTCAGCATCACACAGCCCCCGATCCCATCCCATCCCACCCCACCTCCTGGGCTATTTGTTCTTCACTGTGCTTCCTACAGAGTGGACAGAAGAAATCTAGATTTATAAAAGAATACCAAGGAGAACTGTGTTTCCCAGGGTTTACCTCTACTCCCCAGGCTAAGCATCACTACCCTTTCTTCACTAAGGGAAGAAAAAAAAAAAAAAAACCACTTAAATATTAACCTATCTGGTCACATGTATCTTTAGGCAAACTAAAGTAGTTCTGAAATCCTTTTTTTTTTTTTTTTAATTTAGAGAATTTTCATAAGAGTATATCTGAGTCAACCTGATGACATATGCCAGGGAGCAAGATCTCAAATGCTCCCCTGAAATCTTGCTAATAAAATGACCAAGCATTCCTGTGATTCTAAAACCTTCCATTCCAAACTCTTAAAGGCTTTACCACATAGATCTGGTGCTTAGAACTTACTCTGCAAGCAACACAGGCCTTCTCATGGTCAGGAGCCATCCTGAGAGCCTGTACAAAAAACTGAACTGCCTTCTCAATACAATCTTCATAATAAAGGCAAAGACCTCGGACATACAGAGCATCCGCATTGGTGGAATCCATCCGTAAAATGTCACTGCAGTAGCAAGAAAGAGGGCACATTTAGCTGTGGTTTGGATTTCCCCGCCATTACTGTTTTATTTGTGGGGTTCTTCCCCTTGACCATGTGTCTAACATGGAAGTATCCAAAGGTAGATAGATTCCTAAGAATTTTCCCCAAACCACATACATGTCTTACAATCTTTACTAAAACAGGGGTTAGCAAACTACAGTCCACAGGACCAAATCCTGTCTGCCACCAGTTTTTGTATATAAAATTTGATTGACACCAAGCCACATCATTCATTAATCGACTCTCTATGGCTGCTTTTGCACTACACAGGCAGAGTTGAACAATTGCAACAGAGACCCCATAGCTTGCAAAGCTTGAAATATTTATTATATTTAGAGAATTTGCAACCCCCCGGAACAGACAGAAAAGGACATTTAAAAAACAAAAACCATGCCCTGCCTGGCGTGGCTCAGTTGGTTGAGGGTTGTTCCATGCACCAAGAGGTCATGGGTTCGATTCCCGGTCAGGGAACATGTCCAGGTTGTGGGCTCAATCCCCAGTAGGGGGTGTGCAGGAGGCAGCCAATCAATGTTTCTTTCTCTCCCTCTCCCGTTCTCTCTCTAAAATCAATTCAAACATTAAAGAAATAAATACAAATAAAAACAACAAATTCACACATCTGTTCTTTCACATACAGCTTAAGTACTATACTCCTATATTCCTGATGGGTTTTCAAATTTAGTCTAATATTTGGTTTTAAGTCCCAGGAAGGTCTGGTCAGCCCCCTGGCCTACCTACAGGACACATGGTAGCTACTGCTGTAGACAGCATCGATCCAGTAGAATCTGACTTTCAATGCAGAACTGGCCTGAATTCATACCTAGCCACAGACTGTGCTTCTGGATAACGACCCAGCATTGCTAAACATTCTGCTTTGAGGATTTTGAAGCGATGGCAAGCAGGAGCAAATTCTAGTGCACGATCCATGCAGAAAACCACCTACAGGGAGGAAGAAAGCAAATAAGGTTCTGCATCCTGGACTCCAGAAACGTCTTCATCTTAATTGTGTCACAGGTAATAGATTCAAAGGAGTGTAATATCAGTTTAAGAATATACCTAATTCATTTGATTAAACCACTGAAATGAAGAAAGCAGTTGATCCACATGATAATGATAGCAAATATTTAACAGTACTTTGTATATTAACTCATTTGATGCTCATACAATTTTATAAAGTAGGTAATATTATTACCCTTATTTTACTGATGAAAATACTAAAGCACAGGGATTAAATAACTTGTTCAAGGTGACCAATAGAAACAGGATTTGATCTTAAACACTAAGACTCCAGAGCCTATAACCTTAATCACCATGCTTAGCTGCCTCCACAGTGAATCATATCCACAATGACTATGATCAAAAACTCCTATTCTTCTAATGTAGAAATTGTTACTTGCTACTTTGTATAGTTCATCATGCTTAGCCTCGTTAAGTCAAGAAGTACCAAAAATAACTTGGTATGGAATCATTGCTCTCTATGTTACTGAAATTGCTCACAGTTCTCTCCTTCCTGGGTCAGGAACCTCAAATCTCAAGTACCCTGGTGACCACTCTTCCACTTATATTTTAGTAGAGAAATATGCCAATAAAACAATTCATTTAAAGTGGTCAGAAATAAACCATATCAGATTACTATGTTCAATATGGTGCTACACAAACCAAAAGCCAAGTATCTCCCCACCACAAACACATATACTCGCATACAGCTGGGGTTAGTTCCCTCTTTAAGTTTCATGAAGGCTCTCCATATATTTCTATTTTTTTCTTTTTAGAAGTTTGTTCTCCGAGCTTTCATTTTTTGGGTTAGCTGCTACTCCCGGGAAATCCTTGCTGAATCATGGTCTCCTCTAAGAATAACTTTGCCTCCTCCAAAGGCGAAGTCTGGAGTTAAGGTTTACTCATTCCCGCTAATAATCTGGCCATAGGGATCAGGAAGAGATGAAGTTTGAAAACTTGGAAGCAGCAATAACCCAAATTTCACAAACAAGAGACTAGTTAAGATAATGCAGACCTTCATATAATGGAATACAATGTGGCTCTAAAATAGAACGAAGTTCTCCACGTATTAATATGGAAAGACTTCCAAGGTCTAGTCAATGGTACAGAACAATGTAGAGCTTATTACCTTTTATACAAAAAAAAGAAAGAAAATTAAGAGTCTGTGTTTGTATTTGCTTATGTATATAAAACAAAATTATGGAAGGAACTAGAACAAGAATAGTGGCTACTGTGGTGTGAGATCGAGGCAGATGGAGAGTAAGTTGGGCAACACTTAACACTGAATATATTTATACTTTCCAGCTTTTAAACCACAAAAACCACCCACTTGAAAATGAAATTTAAAAATCTGGGGAAGTAGACTAACACCACGCATGAGCTGTTACACTGAGAAGACTTTCTGCAGTATTAAAAGAGCAGTGGTAGAGATGCCTCTCCTTCAATGGCACAGGTTACTGTCCTGGAAGTTCTAAGGACAATATGAAAACTCAGGTATTATGCATGGCAGAGTCATGGTATTAATTTTTCCTCTTTACATGGGAAAAGAATGGTAGTGGGGGTAGGGGTGGAGAGCAGTCAGTCAAAATTTCAGCAGCCACACCCTGCTGCTTTCACAACGTTCTGTATGGAGATGGTTCTGTCATCATGGGGAGTGTCAGAGGCTCGGTGCTTCACTTCCCACCCCCATCTCCCCATGACTAGGGACAGCTGCAAGCAAAGAAGATCTTTGTTTCTTCTAACTTCATCTGTTCCCCCTGCCAAGATCATAATTCTTCATTTGTGACATCACCATGAGCTACAGTGGCGGGGGGCTGGGATGTCACAAACAGAGGATTCTGTCACAAAATGGGGATTCTGGTTCCAGAGTGGGCAAGGGAGAAATGAAACCCAAAGGCCGCCTTTTGAGACAAAGTTTTTACCCATGTAAACCTCAGAAAACATGACAAGATGCAGAATTGCTTTCCAAACATACATACACAAAAACAAATAAAAAAAGAATGCACATATAAATCACACTACGAAGACACCATGTTATTAAAACCAACGGATAGAAGAGGGATGCTAAATAAGTTAATGCTGGGACTCTCCATAAGCTAATCAGATATATGTATTACCAAATAAAAGACCTTAACAGTGTGTGACTTAAGAATAATTCTTCAACTGAAACCTGTATGTTCATGTTGACCAATGTCACTCCAAAAAATTTAATAATAATAAAAAAACCAAAAGAATAATTCTTAACTGTTATTTATTTTTGTCAAACATTTATTAAGTACCTGCTGCAGAAAGCACCAAGCGAATTCCGACATATAAAGAGACAACTCCGTTCCTTGGATGGTACTCATAAACTTGCCCTGAAAATCAATCCTGACCAGTGTTTTTTAACCTTTTTGGGAGCGCTTTATCTCCTCTTTTGAAATTCCAGTGAAAGCTACTTCTGAGTACCATCTAAAGAAGGGAGTTAGGAATTATTATACAGATGAGGCGTAACTATTACAACACCTAGAAATATACCTAGAGCTTTTATACTTTTCTCATATTTCAGATGTGCCAACCCCTTTGGATTTAAATTTCTATGAACTATCACACAGCTCCATAAAGGGCAGTCGTGTGCTTTTGTAGAAAGGCCTAACATCAAAAAGATAGTGATGTCAGGTTACATACACTATTCAAAATGTGAAAGGGGCCTCTCCTAGTTTTTATTTCTAGCTCCATCAAGCTCCCATAAAGCAGGAGTTAAAACTAGCTCTCATTATGAAAATAAAATTAGATGCCGGCTGGCGTGGCTCAGTGGTTGAGCATCAACTTATGAACCTGGAGGTCACAGTTGGATTCCCAGTCACGGCACAGGCCCAGGTTGTAGGCTCGATCCCCAGTGTGGGATGTGCAGGAGGTGGCTGATTAATTAAATGATTCTCTCTCATCATGACGTTTCTATCTCTCCGTCCCTCTCCCTTTCTCTCTGAAATCAATAAAAATGTATTAAAAAATAGATTATCCAAACTCAGTATTTAATTCCAACTGGCCTTTCCTCTTTTTTTTTCCTAAAAGCACATCTTTAGACCAGTATCAATAAAAGCGTGATATGCTAATTATACCGGACAGCTGAACCTTCCAGATGTCATTCTGGACGTTCCTCTGGATGAAGCCGTAGCATTGGGGCTGAGGCAGAGATGACTAGGGGCAATCAGGCAGGCAGGCAAGCGGTTAGGAGCAAGTGGTCCCGGATTGGGAAAGGGATGTCTGACTGCCAGTTTAGGCCCCAATCCTGCAGGGATCCCTGTGAGATCATGCCTAAACTGGCAGTTGGACATCCCCAGAGGGGTCCTGGATTGTGAGAGGGTACAGGCTGAGCTGAGGGACTCCCCCTTCTTCTCCCCCCACCCCTCGCACGAATTTCGGCACCTGGCCTCTAGTCTTATATAAAAAACAGGAACTTGGGTAACAAATTTATTTTGCTTTTTATCATATATAATTTTAAAAAAGTACCTTAGTAAAAATAATTTTAAAAGCTAGTGATGATGTGGAGCAATAGGAACTCTCATTCATTGCTGGTGGAAATGCAAATGGTATAGCCACTTGGGAAGACATTTTTGCAGTTTCTTGTAAAACTAAATATATTTTTATATAATCCAGCAATTACACTTCTTAACATTTACCCAACGGAGTTAAAAAATGTCCATACAAAACTTGCACATGGATGTTTATAGAAGCTTTATTCATAATTGCCAAAAACCTGGTTGTAACAAATGTACCTCCAGTGGGGGATGCCGACAAGAGGGAAGACTATGCTTGTGTGGGGGCAGGGAGCATATGAAAAATCTCTGTACCTACCTTCTTCCTGATTATTCTGTGAACCTACAACTGTTCTAAAAGAAATGATGTCTTAAAAAAAAGGAAGAAAAGGTCAAATTAAATGTACTATTCTAGATCTTCTGTACTATGCTACTCCTCTCCCTCCCTCCCTCTCTCTCTCACACACCCACACACAACTTTGTGAGAAAGGATAGATAAGATTTCCTCATAGTTGTACTTTACCTTCCGAAAATCCCGCTTCTCAAAATCCGTTTCTGCTATTTTCTCATATTCTATGACTGCATTAGCATTCTTGAACTACACCAGAAAATCAGATAAGGGAAAATTTTAATGAAGTTGTAGATTCAACCATCACAAAAATCAATAAGGCTGATGAATGTGTTATTTCAAGAAAATCAGAACCATAGACTTTTCACAAATCATGTTGGTGATACAGCCAAACACCCGAACAGAAAGGCCAACGCCCAAATCTTACCCTCAATTTGAACTTAGAAACTCAGGAATACAAGAATCATGCCGTGATATATACAAAACAAAGGCAAGGCATTGTCAGGGACTGAGCAAAAACTTACAGATTCTCACTAAAATACATCCATGGGTAAACTGAGCATATATGGAGATGGAAATAAAACATGTTTCAGCTGCTACCAATTTAATCAGGATTTGAATTTACTAAATTCTTTTTTAAAAATATGTTTTCTTAATTAATTTTAGAGAGAAAGGGAGTGAGATAGAGAAACATAGATTGGCTATCTCCTGCATGCCCTCTACTGTGGATTAAGCCTGAAACCCAGGTCTGTGCCCTGACTGGGAATCGAACCAGTGACCTCTTGGTTTATGGGTCGACTCTCAACCACTAAGTCACACTGCCTGGGCTGAATTTACTGAATTCTTTAGCCTCGCTCAAATCAGTTCCTTGATGCACCTGTCTATTCCCTTAGCAATCTCGGAAACCCTCCAATTTGCACAGATTTCTAAAGCTATAAATCATATTCAAAACTCCTTTGAACCAGGCCTGTATGGCTCAAGAAGTCCCTGGTTCGATTCCGAGTCAGGACACATGCCCAGATTGCAGGTTCAATCCCAGTAGGGGGCATGCACGATGCAGCTGACCAATGATACTCATCACTGATATTTCTATCTCTCCCTCTCCCTTCCTCTCTAAATTCAATAAAATTAAAAAACGAACAAACAAAACATTCCTTTGACAGATTAAGCCGAGGCTCAGAGAGACTCTGAGACTTGCCTACAGTCACCCAGGTGTGGCTGATGGCAGAAGTGAGACCAGATGTCAGTTCTGATTCTCAAGTCACTATTCCTTGCCTCTTTGATACAGATAGGATCAGACCCATACCTCCTGTTGTGCCTGAGCATTTTTGTGATCCAATTCTAGGGCTCTCTGGAAACTGCGACAGGCTGCCATGGCATTCCCTAAAGATAGGTGGCATTTGCCTTCTCGTAGATGTCCCTAGAAGAAACACAAAGAAGGACAACAAGGAGCATGAGTGCCAAGCAGACAGAAATCAAAAGCAGCAACAAACACAAAACCAACATGGGCCCTAACTGGTTTGGCTCAGTGGATAGAGAATCGGCCTGTGGACTGAAGGGTCCTAGGTTCAATTCCAGTCAAGGGCATGTACCTTGGTTGCGGGCACATCCCAGTAGGGGGTGTACAGGAGGCAGCTGATCGATGTCTCTCACTGATGTTTCTAACTCTCTATCCCTTTCCCTTCCTCTCTGTTAAAAATCAATATATTAAACATAACAAAACAAAACATGGGATGAAAATGGCTGGAGAAGTGGTTCTCAATCAGGGCTGATTCTGCATTCCATGGGACATTCAGCAATGTCAGACATGTTTGATTGTTACAGCTGGGCAGGGAAGGGGTGCTACTGATACCTTAAAGGCCAGGGATGCTGCTAAACATCCTACAACGCACAGGAGAGAACCCCACAACAAAGAATTATCTGGCCCAAAATATCAATAGTGTTAACACTGAAAACCCCTGGGCTAGAAGTCAACCGCAGCAACTCAGTCCTCCCCAAAGAGCCCGTTACATACCCGGACGAAACTGTCATCCAACCTCACTGACTGCTGTGCATCTCCAAGAGCTTCCCGGAACCTTCCAAGCATCATCAAGGTGGCTGCTCGATTCCCGTAATAGCTAGCATTTTTAGGACACATGTCTACAGGAAAGGAAGGAGGTAAAACAAGGTTTAGAATGGGTCATTGCTCCAAAAATTCATGGGCCATCTCCCTCAGAACTGTATCAAACTATAGTAGGAATGATGACACTCTTTAAAAGGCCACCAGCAAATTTTTGACTACCCGTGCAAATGGACAGCAACAATGGTGCAATTGAAAAATAAAGCACGGCATTAAACTTAACTTTAAAGTGCATTAATGATCTTTTGCAATAGGGGTCAGTATATTTATCTTCTTACTGGACTGTGTTTTATATAATTAGATATGAAGATGCATTTGCATTTGTTTAGCTGGGGGTGAGAAAAATGCTAGCATGGGATTAAAATATGTTGACAAATTGAGGATTGAGATAACTAAGACCTGACAATGTTCAAAAAGGCAATGACTGAAATGCATTTAGGTGGGCATCTTTCTGCTGTAATATTTAGAATTTCTGGAGTTGCTTTTAATTTGCCAGAAGAACTACCACCCACTTAAGTTAGAAAAAGTAATTTCTGCCTGGCCAGTGTGGGTCAGTGGTTGAGCATCAACCCAAGAACCAAGAGGTCCCCAGTTCAATTCCTGGTCAGGGCACATGCCCAGGTTGCAGGCTTGATCCCCAGTAGAGGGCGTGCAGGAGGCAGCCAATTGATGTTTCTCTCTCATTGATGTTTCTATCTCTCTATCCCTCTACCTTCCCCTCTCTAAAAAATCAATAAAAACATATTAAAAAAAAAAGTAATTCCCCCGTGTGGCTATTAAGCTTGAAGATATGCTACTTCTTAGAGAGGAACTATTTATAACAGTATTTAGCAAATTATTTTCCAGCATAAACACTAGGTCCATCTCACCTATGGCTTTTGTGTAATAGTTATAAGCTTCATTGTAATCTTTCTTGGCGTAGTATGCATTTCCTTGTTCCTTGAAAGACTCTGCTTCCCTGAAAAGGAGAGAGACAGAGAATCACGTTACTCTCTATACTTAGGCAATCACCTCTTTAATCTCATAGAGCAATCTTTGGTCTAGAGCCCCTGCCTGGCACATTGAGCTGAAAGTTAGTGTGACACCTGAAGGAATTTACAGATGTGTTCGATTGGCTGATGGATCAGAAGGAGGTGCTAATGAAGGAATCCATGGTCTCCAGATGTTATTTTTTGTCACTTAGATACATTTAAACTAAGAAAACCTCTCTCATGTCACCTGCCTTGCCTCACTACTCCTACCCGAAGTCACTGTCCTTATACCAGGCAAATTTAGACACAAAAACTGAGTCTTTATATATTTACTTCCTTTCCATTGTGTCACAACTGCTGCCACTTTAGCGAACTTACAAAAAATGAGCTACAGATAATTTCATTCAGGGCAACTCATTTCTCAATGCAAAGTGGGTCATATCCTTCAAGTTTTAACGATTTACTCTCTTGCGTTTGTCACTGGAAGGACAAGCAGAGCAAAAGCAGAAGGCAAAGGCGTTCAAAGCACAGCATATTGGTTTTTAAGACAGAAAACAGAGTGACAGCAAAGACCAAGGACTTGGATGACAGGGACATATGAGGTATAGACTGCAATGCCATGCTCTAAAAACCCATCCACCAGTGTTCCCTCTGCCCATCACACATGTGGGTACTTTCTGCCCTCTACTATCCCTGTAGTACCTTGTATAACGACCAACTGGGTAATATCAGAATTTCTGCCCTAACCCCAACATACATTTTTTTTGAAGCTGTGCCATTGGACAAACTTTATAACTTCATTCTCGGGCCATAGAAACCTATCAATATAAAAATTAGCCCGCCCGCAGGTGGCCCAGTGGTTGAGCATCAGACCCATGAATCAGGAGGTCATGGTTCGATTCCCAGTCAGGGTACATGCCCAAGTTGTGGACTCGATCCCTAGTAGAGGGTGTGCAGAAGGCAGCCAATCAATGATTCTCATTCATCACTGATGTTTCTATCTCTCTTTCCCTTCCTCTCTGAAATCAATAAAGATATTATTTTTTAAAAATTAGCCTGCTATAGCCCTAGCCGATTTGCTCAGTGGTTAGAGCACTGGCCTGCGGACTGGCCTCCGGTCAAGGGTACATGCCTGGGTTGCAGGCTCAATCCCCCCACTGGGGGCATGCAGGAAGCAGCCAATCAATGATTCTCATCAGTGATGTTTCTCTCTCTCTCACCCTTTCCCTTCATCTCTGAAATCAATAAAAACATATTAAAAGTCTGAAAAAAAATTAGCCTGCTATTTTTGGTCAAACATTTAATTAACTCACCCCTAATGCCTTGGCAGGGCCAGACCAAATGATTTCAAGGGCCTTATATGGCCCATGGGCCAGATGTTCCCCATTCATTTTAAAGGAACAAACTAGTAGCCTCTATCAAAGATACCCAAAATCATTCCACTGACCAACTTGAATGACAAAGATAAATCTTTGCCAAAATGATTATCACAACATTACTAAAAATCTGATCATTTTTATTATAAGAAAGTCTTTGTTTCTTTTCTTATCGTCCACATATGTAAAAACAAACTGAGTTTAAGGGTTGCCTGAAGTGAGGACAAAAGTACGTAGTTCTTAACCTTGTGATGGTATGGGAGTTTACAGCTTGATGCAATGACTATTGGCATTGGGGAGATTTGTGATTTACTTATGTATTTTAAACTACAAACTGGGAAAGCTGCCCTCCTCTTACTGAGGTGATCTCCCTTTCCATTCTTCTCCATGACTGTCCTGGCAAGCCCTACAAATATGAAAAGGGTGCTAGAAGAAAGGATAATGGGAAGACCTAAAATGCTAAAAATAATTGAATTGTGATGGATATAAATCTGTGTTGAATACATTTTTTTTGTATCAACTGACACAATGTATAAAGAAGCCATGTGCTGTTGAAAGTCTTCAAGAAGGGTCCCCCAACTACAAGACTGTGGGACCAATGGCAATATTTCTACATGGTGTGCACTATCCTATAACTCTAAGTGAACCAAGGCACTATCTAAATAAACTATGAGGAGCCTATCCTTTCAGAACAGACATGCCAACAGAGTTGAAGAAAGAGCTTCTCCTATACTGGATTTCAGAAGTTGAGTCAAATTCCTGTGAAGAAATGGAGTAGTGAATTCAAAGGAAATTCCAGGTCCAAAATCATGCCCAAAAAGATCTAGCCATTTCTTCAGCTGGCTAGTGGCTAATACACAAATTCTTGAGGAAAACCAAAGGCATCTAAGCACTTGGATAGACGTGTCAGCAGTATAAAGCTTGCCAGTCAGAGGTGAAACAATCTGTAGAGCTATTGCAAGATGGCCTCTCATGAAACACTAATCCCACAGAGGCTAATGAGTTCAGTGAGGGCTTCTAGTAAAAATGCAAAGGGTGGCCCTAACCGGTTTGGCTCAGTGGATAGAGCGTCGGCCTGCAGACTGAAAGGTCCCAGATTCGATTCCGGTCAAGGGCATGTACCTGGGTTGCGGACACATCCCCACTAGGAGGTGTGCAGGAGGCAGCTGATCGATGTTTCTCTCCCATCGATGTTTCTAGCTCTCTATCCCTCTCCCTTCCTCTCTGTAAAAAATCAATAAAATATATTTTTAAAAAATGCAAAGGGTGATTTCTGTGGAAGATTAGTAATAATCACTGAGGCCAGGTACTTTCCACACATTATTCCCATTTTTCAAAGGAGAAAATAAGATTTAGAGGGAAGAAATTAGCCCAAGGTCAGGCTGTCAACCCATACATGTCGGATTCCACTCTGTACCATGCTGTGCTTTCTCTCTAATGTTCACCTCTACCTATTGCCTAAGACTTAAAAGTTAATCTGTACTTCCAGGAACAAGACATGGGCAATGAACATGAATTTCTTTAAACTAAGACAAAAAACAGCCCAACATATAAAACCCAACTCCAGAACTGCAACCTGCACTTAAATAAGCAAAATGACATTCTAACTATTAGTCATAGAGAGAGCAGGGCTCCTTTAAGATGCGAGACCTAGTGAACTGGACTTTGCCTCCCCCAAGAAATGCATTTCATTTTAGTAAATGGTGAGTAGATTCCATTCTAGAGCAAACAAAGCGAGTAATGTAGAGTCAGCCCACAGCAGAAAGAACAAGAAGAATTGTGTTGTGACAAGTTACATGTTTTTAACCTCACACAGCACAGCATCAGGACAGAATTAGCTATTCCCACACAACTGCCTCATGAAAAGGACTTATTTTCATAGAAACATGGTTGATTAACAGCTGCCTAAACAATGGGCACTTGGTGCTGCTTTTAGACCGAATGCTTATTTTTTTGCCTCCAGGTCCAATGCCCAAAGTGGAGTACCTCTCCATTTTGATCCTCCTCACCAAATACACGACAAGCTTTAATCAATGGACCTGACCCTGTGAGACCAGTCGAGGAAAGAAAGGATCTTTGGAATCCAGCATGGCAGCAGCAAGAACTGAACAAGGCTGCATCAGGAATAATTCCAGGGTCAAATCCATTCAAATCCTGCCCTGGGAGTCTGACAAGGGGTTGAACTTGTTCAAGTTGCCCTTACAGCAAAGGGAATGAAGGATGAGATGTCAAAGGCGTGGGACTGGAAAAGAAGAAGAGCTGGTTAACACTGGGATTGAGGGCAATCTGGAGGTGGCATCTGTCACTCCACTCACTGCCAAGGTCAATTCATTTGATAAGCAAGTGAGATACAACACATACCTACTAAAACACATCAGTACCGAGAAAGGAAGAATTAGGATTAACTGCATTCACCAGGACAATCTAAAAAAAAGGAAAGGGACTCCAAAAGGGACTACATTAAACTACAGATTACCTTTTATGTTCACAAAATAAAACTCAGACTAAACCCTGAAATATAATACCCCAGCAAAATATAGACTTGGCCATAACACTGTGCTCTATCTCTAGTACTTTTTCAGATTTTCAAAGTTCTAATGAAGATCTTTGAAATGGCCTTCTGAAGTGGTTATGATGTTAATATCATGTGTCTCCCAACACAGGAAGAGCAACTGAGGCACTCAAGGTGACTGAACAGGTTTCCTAACTCCTAGAGTCCTATATAGTTTTCTTCCAGATCTTGCCGGTTTTGAGATTTTTAGATTAAAACAAATTTATCCACTTCCCTACCCAATCCTTGGGTCAACTCTAAGCAGAATAAGCTTCATCTCTCTGATTTCCCAAGAGATGCTGGAAATGACTTTACCTTCCCTCCACCAAATCAATTCTTTCACTTTAATAGCCGGCAACAAATTCTTATGAGAACAGCTACTGAAAAAAGGTTTTCAAAAACTCTGTCCCCTTTGGGGACAGAGTATGATGGGATGGTCTCCCATAACAAGTTCATTGCTGAAGAGCTGGGGTCAGCATTCTCTCAGACAGATATAGATAAGGAGAATACATTCCATTCTTGGTTTGCTTTGCTACTCTAAAATGTATTTCTTTTCAGAAATAATCTTATCAACTGGAAAAGTGCAGCCCTGAAAACCTGCTCTTCTACAACACATATGCGTTAAAAATCTGTATATCCTCTGATCATGCAGGTACATTCTCTCTCCCCCAACGGAGCACTCATTCATCACAGATGCTAACCAATCCAACAAACACTGCCAAAGGGATCATTTCACACAGGTCTTAGCAGGGCTCAGCATCATATGATCAAAACAGACAATTTGGGCTTATGATTACCAGCCAACTTTGCACATTTGCAGCTCAGCTAAATTAAAAACACAATAAAGCACCATAGTTGACATTGCCCCAAGTTAGATGTCCTTAACAAATTTCCATTTCTCTCTAAATACTTCCAAGTTGTGCACTTAAGCAAGATCTTTGCCTTAGGCCAGTGGCCGGCAAACCGCGGCTCGCGAGCCACATGTGGCTCTTTGGCCCCTTGAGTGTGGCTCTTCCACAAAATACCACATGCGGGCACACACATACAGTGCGATTGAAACTTCGTGGCCCATGCGCAGAAGTCGGTTTTCGGCCTGGGCGAGTCTATTTTGAAGAAGTGGCATTAGAAGAAGTGGGAGTGTCGGTCGGGCGATGGGAGACACGGCGCAGACGGGCTGCGGGATACGCAGTGCAGGGGAGGCGCGCGAGATTCATGCACGAGTTGAGTGAGCCAGTCAGCAGTCTCATTTGCAGTGATTAGTGCTAGTCACATCAGCAAATCACGCGCAGGTGACAAAAGTACCTACTCGAAGCATAAAGTTCTCTGTATTTTTTCAACAAGCTGCAAATCATACAGGTATTTTTGTCATCAATTTAAGAATTGTACTATTTTGTGTTGGTGGTTTTATTATTATAAAATGAAACTTTTTTTTAGGTGCGTGTTTGACATGGCTACAAAGAAGCAAAGAAAAACGGAAGATGAAAACCGTGAATTTAAAGTTGAATGGACTGAGACTTTCGCGTTTATTCAAAACTTAAATGGCCTTCTGACCTGTCTTATTTGTCAGGAAAAATTGGCGCATAACAAGAAATCAAATTTGGAGAGACACTTTACAACTAAACACGTGTCATTTAGTACTAAATATCCAAGAAAGAAAGCAGTTGAGGAACTTCAGAAGAGTCAAGAAAAATCAAGTTCTGTATTTAATTACTGGATGCAATCTTCCAACAATGTTAATATTGCAAGTTTTGTGGTTAGTCAAGACATTGCTAAGAGAGGAAAACCATATACAGACAGTGAATACGTAAAAAGTTGTTTTTATAAATGCATCCGAAGAGCTATTTCGGTATTTTAAGAACAAAGCAGAAATTCTAAAAAAAATTGAAGAGTTACCATTGTCTGCTAAAACAGTGAAAGATAGAACAGTCAAAATGTCTTCGAATATAACCGACCAGCAAGTCAAAGATCTTAAATTGGTTTCAGCTTTATCAATAGCAGTTGACGAGTCTTGTGACATAGATGATACAGCGCAAGTTTCACTTTTGGTATGACTTATTTCATCTACAGGTCCTAAAGAAGAACTTTTAGGATTATTGCCACTCAAAGGTCAAATATGTGGAGAGGATATAGCAAATGCTGTAATTGAGTGGATTGAAAAACATCATATTCCACTTGATAAAACTGTCTCAATTTCAACAGATGGGGTGAAAAGTATGACCGGTGTAAGAAATGGGTTTGTTGCTATTTTGAAAGAAAAAATTAATCACGAGATACTTGCTCACCATTGCATCATTCACCAAGAAGCGCTTTGTGCACAGACATTTCCAGAAGACATTTGCAATGTTATGGAATTGGTGAATAACATTATCAACTCCATTATAGCTAAAGCTCTTAATCATCACCAATTTAAAGAATTTTTAGTTGAAATGGAGAGTACGCAGATCTGTTGCTGCATAAGGTACGATCTGTTGCTGCATAAGGTACGCTGGTTATTAAGAGGAAACGTTTTGAAACGTTTCGCTTCCTTATTAACAGAAATTAAAGCATTTCTCCTTGAGAAGGGTGTTCACTATCCAGAACTAATGAATGATCAGTGGATCCAAAATTTTTATTTCATGGTAGACGTTACATCTCATCTAAATCAGCTTAATCGTAAACTACAGGGGGAAGGAAACACAATTTTTTCGATGTTAGAAGTTATTTCATTCAAAAACAGATTATCTCTTTTTGCTCAAGATTTTGAAAGAGAAACTTTTGACTCACTTTTCAAGCCTGTTGAAACATTGCCAAGAAAATAATTCTGATATTGACATTTGCTATTTCAAAACAACACTTTTAAATATGAGGGAAGCTTTTCTCCACAGGTTTCAGGAATTCAGAAACAGCAAAGCGACGTTAGCCTTTGTTAAAAAACCTCTTAATGCTACTGTAACAATTACATTTTTCTCCCTTTAATACTGACATTGGCAACTTTGAAATGCAATTGCTGAATTTAAAAAACAAAGAATTGTGGAGCTCGAAATTTGAACGTCTTTGTGCTGATATAGAAATATTGGAGAAAAACAAATGTAAACTTAGTTCACAGTACAAGTGGTCTGCTTTGAAAGACCTGGAGAAGGAAGGTATGTTGATTTTTAACACCTGGAATAGTATTCCTGACTCATATAATCAACTGAAAAAACTAGCGTTTACTGTTCTTTCCTTATTCGGGTCTACATATTTATGCGAACAATCATTTTCAAGCATGAACCTTATCAAGAGTAAACTGAGAAGTCGTCTTATTGATGAGAACCTGGAATCATGCCTAAAATTAAAAACAACATACAAACCTGAATTACCCAAACTTTGCAAGGAGATGCAAAGCCATTGTTCACATTAGTGTTTGTCAGTCACTGTCATGATTTAATTTTATGGATATTGTAAGGAATTTTATTTTATCAATAAATAATATCGTTATTAAGTATGATATCAAGTTTTATTCAGCGTACCTACAGTTTAACTAAGACTTAAAACTTTAGGTAAAGTTTATTAAGTTAACTTTAGGTAACATTGTGGAGTGAAAGAAGATGTAGTGTCGAGGATTGAGAAAGGTATGTTGAGATGGTTTGGACATACAGAGAGGATGAACACAAGGAGATAGACGAAACAAGTATACAAGACCAGTGTGGATGGGAGTTGGAAGGGGTCGACCTCAGCGAACGTACCTCAATCAGATTGAGGACATTTTTTAGCAAAGGCCAGCTTAGGAGTACCCTAATTAAGTTAATAACAATGTGCCTACCTATATAGTTTAAGTTTAAAAAATTTGGCTCTCAAAAGAAATTCCAATTGTTGTACTGTTGGTATTTGGCTCTGTTGACTAATGAATGAGGTTGCCGACCACTGCCTTAGGCTAACTAGTCTATCTTTTAGCAATTAAAGGGGCATTTAGAAAATGTAACCAGCTTTCACTAATGCAGGATTCACTGGGTGGTAGTTTTTAAAATATTCTCAACATTGCCGGGTTCACTCTGGAATTGCTTCACATACATTTGTAGATTATTAAAATAGGGATGAGATGCTTCACCATTCGTACAGTATCATTTTAAGATGTATTTATTCTACCTCAGTGCACAAAAAATAAAGACCAGCATGGTTTCATGATTCTGCAACATTCTTAACTTGGGAAATGCTGAATAGATTTTTTCTCTGACAAAAACATACCACACTGCTTTTATTTATTTAAAGTAGTTGGCTAGAATAATGTATTTTTAATAAAGTTCAGCTCTTTCAATGATGGCATTAATAATTGTTTAATTCAAAACAGATGCAGCAGCTAGAATAAGATTTTTTTTTCTTTTCACTTTCTTAGAAAAAAATCTAGCTTTGCTAAAATTACAACTCAGGACAAAATGCTATATTTTGTTAGCACAGGGGAGTGTTTAGGGACCTTTGATTTTGAAGACTATTTTATTGGCAGGAAGAACCTTAGAAAAAGGTATCTTCCCTTTTCTTACCCTCAGGCTATTACTGCCAGTGAGACAATATTTATGCATTCCTACTATATTTACTACTTCCAAAATGTCACCCTTATTCTATTATTGTGCATTCCTACTATATTTACTACTTCCAAAATGTCACCCTTATTCTATGATTGTTGCACCCATTTCTTTTACTCAGTCAGATTTACTAGTTGCCTGCTGATCTAGAAATGCCCTCCACCCTTCAGAATTCATGGGATCATGGCCAGTGTCAGAGTAGAAATTCCTTCCTCCTTCCCACAGCTTGAAACCTCTTGTCCCCAAAGGCTGGTCACAGGGCCTGTTTCATGTTGTAATCTCTCTGACCTTCATGGGAGAGTCAAGTAAAAGGAGCCCAGGAGCCTAATTTTGATTTTGTCTTTTATTTTTAAAATATATTTTTACTAGAGGCCCAGTGCATGAAACTCGTGCACTGGGGGTGTGTGGGTGTGGGGGTGTGTCCCTCAGCCTGGCCTGTGACCTCTCACAGCCCAGGAGCCCTCGGGGGATGTCTGACTGACGGCTTAGGCCTGCTCCCCGGCTCAGGGCTTCTGGCTGAGTAGTGCTCCCCCTGTGGGAGCACACTGACCACGAGGGGGTAGCTTCTGTGTCATCAGTGCGTGTCAAAGTAACCGGTCGTTCCGCCATTTGGTCGATTTGCATATTAGCCTTTTATTATATAGGATGATTGATTTTAGAGACGAAGGGAGAGGGAGAGATAGAAACATCGATGAGAGAGAATCACTGATTGGCTGCCTCCTGCATGTCCCCTACTGGGGATAGGCCCCACAACTCTGGCATATGCCCTTGACTGGAATTGAACCCGGGACCCTTCAGTCTGCAGGTCGACACTCTAGCCACTGCGCCAAACCGGCTAGGGTTGATTTTGTCTTATCAAATACATATTATTTTCTTTCTTATCGTCTAATCTAGGGGTGATTTGACAATCTGAGTTTCACACTGATAGGTGGGAACCATACATGATTTATTTATTTATTTTTTCTGATTTTTTAAAAAAATTGTTTGAAGTATTACAAATAGTAGTACATATGTCTCCTTTTTTTCCCCCCCATTGACCTCCCCCCAGCTTCCCCTACCCCCCCGTACATGCCTTCACCTGCCCGCCCTCTCCCCCCACCCCCAGTGTCTTGTATCCATTGGTTGTGCTTATATGCATGCGTACAAGTCCTTTGGTTGATCTCTTACAGCCCCCCTCGCCCAACCTCCCCTGCCTTCCCAATGTAGTCTGACAGTCTGTTCAATACTTCTTTGCCTCTGTATCTATTTCCCCCCCACACACACTTCTTTCCTTTAAAAAATTTTGCCTCTGCAGACAACCATACATGATTTAATGCGAGGTACTGCACACTGAGTGCAAATAAAGGCTTCATTACAGTTCACAGAAAACAGCAGTTGGGCTTTATCCAACTGCTACCAGTTGGTAAAGGTGGGCTACGCAGCTTCCTTTACTCGATTTCCTATAAAAGACAGATCTGCTTTTACTTTAAAACACCTGCCCTACCTCCCAACCAAAAGAGGAAAGATGATGATGATGAACAAAATCTATAAACATACCAGTTCCAACTGTTCTGTCTAGATATTCAGGGGAAAGCTTCAAGAGCGGCAGAGACCAAGAGTCACAAGTACAGTCTACACAAGGCAATAGCACTCTCTACTGTTCAAGTAGGGAAAGACACCAGGCAACATGCTAGATGGAGTTGGCTCTGTCTCTTTCAATGGGGGGAAAAAAATCGAGCAACCAATCAATCTGGACAAAAATCCCATCAGTGCAGGCCGAAGGATAGTCTTATAGAAAACAGCTGAACTGCCCTGACTGGTTTGGCTCAGTGGATAGAGCGTCGGCCTGTGGACTGAAGGGTCCCAGGTTCGATTCTGGTCAAGGGCATGTACCTTGGTTGCGGGCACATCCCCAGGAGGTGTGCAGGTGGCAGCTGATTGATGTTTCTCTCTCATCGATGTTTCTGACTTTCTATCCCTCTCCCTTCCTCTCTAAAAAATCAATAAAAAATATATTTAAAAAAAGAAAAAGAAAACGGCTGAACTGTGAATTATGCTAGTCCCTTAAGGGGGAGGAATCATGACCTGTGGAACCTACCCAACCTTCAATTCCCACTGGGGAAAGGACGCGGAACCATAAAGCTGCTTCTGAGGAACAAGCTTCCCTGAAGCCATTCTCAGGACACAAGTCATTGGCTTTTAAGAATTAGCCAGAGGCTTGTTTTCATAACATATCCCAAACCCACCGTTTTCTATTGCTTGGTTTGCAATTCTGTGACATTTCCCAACTACTGAGGACAGCAAAAATCTAGAACTGCCTGGCCAGCATGGCTCAGAGGCTGAACTCTGACCTATGAACCAGGAGATCAGGGCACATGCTCAGGTTGTGGGCTTGATCACCAGAAGGGGGTGTGCAGGAAGCAACCAATTAGTGATTCTCTCTCATCATTGATGTTTCGCTCTCTCTCCCTTCTCTCTGAAACCAATAAGAATACATTTTAAAAAACCTAGAACTGAGGTACTAAGGAAAGGCTGCTTTCTGAAGGTTTTTTTTTTGGGGGGGGAGGGGGGTAATGGGAACCAATGTGGAGAATCTGGATTGTCAACTAGTATTTTGCTTCCAAAGTTCTCTAGGTTCCTTAGTTCAACAGGTGGTTGACTGTCTAAGAGCAAACTGTCTTAAGACAGATATTCCAAAAATACAAAAGGGTCCTGTTTGCCTCACTCTCTCCACCCCGCGCCCCCCCCGCCCCCGCCCAAAGTTTAATATGAGAATCAGAAGTTACCACTTTGCTAATCAGACAGTCTGGACTCCCCACATAAACGTGAAGTTATATGCCAAAAGAATATTAGGTCTCAGAATCAGACTTTAAAAGTCAAATATTCCTCTTCATATTACCATTTTCAAATCACTCATACCCCGACCAATGGTGGAATAAAACTCAGGAACTGCCACTTTGTTCTGGTGGGGGGAGAAAAAAATTGTTAATCCAATAAAATGAATAGACTACTGGGATAACGTACACTCCGATTCCTGCCCTTACTGCTGAAATTCAGTTTAAAAGAATACCTGGAACGACCTCTAAGTAACTTCCACATCACTCAGCACTGGAGAAAGGGGACCAAACATTAGTGGAGTAAGGGAGAAATGGGCTCTCAGAGGGACTCTGCATCAGACCACAAGGCACCTAGGCAGCCGCTGACCACTGTTCTCCAATCTTCTAAAATCCTAGAAAAAGAAAGCAAAGGCAAGTGCCCAGTACTCAGTCAGCTTTTTAAAACTTAGAATACTAGCTTCAATGGCTCAACTAATTCCTGATTGGCTGGAATGTACATACGGCTGGGTTTTAAGCCAATCAGAGTTCTGGTCGTTGGGAATGGACTAGACACAAGAGCAACTGTCACTTACTGGCCCAACATTTTATTAAAATCTCAGTTCTCGAACTTAATTTGTTCCAGAAGGCTGTTTGAGAAATGATTTGTTCAAAAACGTAATCATTTTTCCCATTAAAAATAATGTAAATTGAATTAATTCGTTCCAGACCCCCAAATGATTGTTTTAACCTTTCTTATATACAGTACATGCTTAGTGTACTGTTTAATCTATAAACAAACAATTCTTTTCTTAAATTTAACCAACCAGCCCCTTAACTGAATCACAGGGGTGCAGCATCTTCCCTTTTTCACATATCACTACCTCCAAAATGTGGTCACTGGCTAATGCTTTTCCTTTATCCAAATGAACAACAGTTTTTCTACCTCTTTAATTGCCTGTGATCATTGTTTCTTTCACATTCTTAGCAACATTAGCACTCTTGATGGCCTCTTTATGTTTTAAAATTATGCTAATCATCCATTTCTCCAGCAACAAAAGCAAAAAAAAGAAAAAAAAACACACACAAAAAACGCCACACATATTTACAGCAATTTCCTGAGATGTTAACAATGCCAGATTTAGAGGTAAACTGACTACATTCTCTCCTTTGTTTGTGGTCTGAGAGCCACTTTTCGTCAAACTGGTATATCAGCAGAAAAGGGTTGTCAGGTCCAGAACTGAAATTTTGTGCAAAAATTTTCAGAAAAATTTTAAGTGAACAACTTGGTCAAGAACGGAATTAACTGTTCGAGATAGGAGACATTTGAAGAGTTTGTAGCTCAATGTACCTGGCTCTGGTTAATATGTGGTTCCGAATTAGAGCAGCAAGGAACAGAGACCTTTCCTTCCTCTCTACTCTACCTTTGTTCCAGTTATGATTAACAATTTTGCCACTTGTTAAATATTAGGGTTCAATTAATTTATTCAGCATTCTGTATTCCTAGGTTTAACCCTTCTTTAACCATGGCTCATTTTCATAGGGGCAGAAAAGAAATGAAATATTGGGGACCAGCTATATTTGTAAGAAATATTAATCATGCTCTGTTAACCGTGATTGCTTTATTCTGATTGAAGAAGGCACATTCTAACTTGGCTGGGAGTTGCACGAGGACCTGGGGGACCTGGGAGCTCACCTGGAAATGTAGCCCATCCTCCCCATCAAGGAGCTGCCCATTATCATGGAAAGATTAACAACCTTTTGGCGGAAACCACAGACACAAGCCCTTTGAAGACTCCAGTCTTTGCATACCTGTAGGCCTTTGCAAATCTCCAGCCTGCATTACCTGTTAAAACTGCCCATTCGGCATACCCTTTTGCCTACTTCCCTATGTAATCGTTGTCCTACTCAATATAAGCAGCTGGTTTACGGGGAGAGGCAGAACAGAATTTTTGTTGATGACCTGCTGCTCTCCCATACTGCCAGCTGTATTGGAATAAACGCTCATATGATTCAACCCTGTCTCTGCCTAATTGGTTCAAGTAGTGACAGGCAGCACGGGCCTATGGATTGTCCGGTTACAATTTGTCCCATCTCCCATTTTTTCACCTTTGACCCTAAAACAAAAATGAAAGCTGAGAACAATGTTTCTTACTGATTTGGGTTCAAGGTCAAAGAATAAATTCTCATTTAACTTGCAGGCTTATTGAAATGTCTAGCTGTCTGCCCTAGAACTTCAAGAGAAAGTTTAGGGGGACAATTGACTAAGAATTAAAAGCAGGGTGAGGAACAAAGGGGAAAACTTCAGTGAAGGCTATGAATTCCAAAATGTCCCAAGGAGCCACAGTAAACAGCAACAGCAGCAAATCCTGGGATATGGACTCAGGGTTTAGTGCTTCCCACCAACCATCCAATCCAATCCAATCCAATCCAATCCTATCCTATCCTATATAGTAAACCCTAATATGCAAATCGACCAAACGGCGGAATGACCAGCAAAACGACAGTCGCTATGATGTGCACTGACCACCACGGGGCAGATGCTCAATGCAGGAGCTGCCCCCTGTTGGTCAGTGCACTCCCACAGGGAGAGTGACCCTCAGCCAGAAGCTGGGCTCACCGCGCAGTGGCGGTGGTGGGAGCCTCTCCCGCCTCTGCTGCAGGTGGGCGGTAAGGAGCGAGGGGTCCCAGATTGCGAGAGGGTGCAGGCTGGGCTGAGGAAACCCCCCCTCTCTCCAGTCCACAGATTTCATGTACAGGGCCTCTAGTATAGACATATAGACGAAAAAATAAAAAGCAAAATCCACAAAGAGTTTACAATACCTAGGTACTAAGAAAGGATCTAAAAATAACTGTTCTTGTTTGCATCCATGAGGAAAGCACATACAGAAGAGTTAAGATCATCAGCTCAAAGGAATCAGGTAATGTCACTGCTCTTCAGTCTATGCCATAGACTCTATGGCTTCCATTGGTTATTTTAAACCTCATTGTCTCTTCTATTAACAGACAATGTGAACTCCTTTGATTTTACCATAATAAAGACTTTTGGAGCCCAAGCTGCTCAGGAAATGTGACCAGAGCCTTCGATCACGATAGGTATTCATAAATTAGATAAAGCCATCAGCAACTTCCCAGGGCAGCTGTAAAACCTATGAAATTTAGCCCTTTGTCTTCCAAGTTGCTTTACCTGTTCTGGTAGGCAAAGAAAAATAAATAATCTTCATGTACTGAAGCTGATCTATTTTGGAGTGCCAACTAATGCATCTTTTATTTTAGCCTCTCAGCTGCTATGGGCTCAAAGAACTTCGTTAGAGTGACAGGAAAAAAAAAAAAAGGTCCATTTCTTTTCTCTGATACGCTAAAGCTAAGGAAATAAAACACATAGCCGTTTAAAATGCTGTTACCATGAAGCCCAGTGTCTTGAAAGCTCTGCTCATTTTGCCTCCTGTGAGACTGTAACAATTTAGCAGCAGCAGCAGCAGCAGCAGGCTGCCCCTAAGCCAAGATAAGATGCAAGGAAGGACTCCTTGCTGGACTTCACAAAAACAACCCAAGAGACCCATCAACTCACGTGTCCCCAAGTGAACCGGTAGTAAGACTGTAACCAGAGACGTGAACTTGGCCAAATGACAAACCAAGCCAGATAGTAAAGGACACTATAAGGGATATTCCTACCCGTGCTCTCTGCTATGACCTCATAGGAGGATTCCAAGATATATAAAAAATGTAAATAACCTTTCTCCAAAACTTCTAAATTCCCACTTCATTTTCAGCATACATAACCAAGTATTGGAAAACCATACATAAACAAGACTTTTTCTTACTAACAGATCCCAATGTTTACATAAACCTTCTAAGGAAGGCAGAAAACCTGTGATATTTTTATTTCACTATATTTTCTTTTGATTTGTTCACTTCGGTGGTACATAATAAACATCTAAGCTTTATTATATTTAAAATAAATCTATATAAATATGTCTAGCATGTAAGTCTATTTGGTAAGAATCAGTTTTTATAGTAAAATTTAGTTTTTTTTAGTGGTAGATGAAATAATTGTGCATTTTATAACCAATGGCATCTTTTAAAAAACATTTTAATTTGTATTGAACTTACTGGGGCGACATTGGTTAATAAAATTATATAGGTTTCAGGTGTACAATTCTGTAATACATCATCTGTATATTGTTTTGTGTGTTTATAACCAATGACATCTTAAATTTCATGAAATAAGGCCGTTAACATTATTTTGTTCTGCTGGTACCAAACACCATGTTTCGGGGTAATGTAGTCACATTACAGCATCACCAGTTTTATGCTTCTTAATATATCTTCTTAAATATCTTAAGTTTATTTATTATAATTTTATGATAGAACATCCTCTAAGTAATTTTTTTTTAAGGAAAAGAATTTGATTTAGATAGGGGAGCTTTGAAAAGGAACCCAAATTAGGGATAATCCCTACATCAGATATTTACACTGAACAGAATGAATTTAAATTACATACAGCCCAAGACCCTATTTATAGCGCCACCAACCAAAGAATTCTGTTCACATGAAGTTAATCCTCACAACTAATTTAAGCTCTGTGTTGGGGTAGTTAGTTGTATTTCTCATTTTGCAGTCCCTTAATGATGCAAATGATGTTTAATTCTAAATATCTGGAAAGAACTAGGACTGATGTGAAAACTCCTAAGTGTGGTAGGCAGTTAGACATGAGCAGCACAGGGATGATGGGCCACTAGGGGGGAAAGCCCCAGCAATGGGGAAAACAAGGACCGTGCTCCCAGGGTAACCTCTCACCTAGCATTTCGCAGGTCAGGTGGTTCAGACCCTCCCCTGACCTTTCTTCCCCTAGCATGCTGCTAGTCGTGTGGGTTAGACCCCCTGAGAGGGGGAATGAGTAAGAGGGCTGCAGGATAGCCCTTACACATTAAACCTCCAGGACAATGAGGTTCGGATCCACATCCAATACATACAGGCCTCACTTGTGTTTCAGCTCCAGGCCCAGGGTAGCAGCAAAACCACACAAAACCATGTAACTAGAGACTCAAGTAAGGAGGTTGCTGAACCTAGGTCCAATCGCCAATAACACTGTTTTTGCGCTGACGTTAAGACCAGCTGAATTGACTAATGATCCCTGGTGCCAACCAATCAGCAAAGGCTACAGCCCTGAACAGACACACCTGGAAAGCTGATGAATGTTCTATTGGGATCATCCAACTAACTACCCTGCAGAGGAGGACCCAGAGCAGCAGTCTCTATGGCGAGGTTTCCCCTTTCCCTACCTCCTTCCCCAGGTGTGTTTTCCTTGCTTCTCTCTCTCTAAGCTCCAAGGGCCCTTCTTCAGCCTCTGTAATTGGTTCCCTGAGCCCATGCAGCTCAGCTGGCTCCCTTGTTCTACCTCTCTGACTTTCTAAATAAACTTCTGCTTGTATCCGAGTCTTGCCTCTGAATTCTTTCTTGGCCAGAACTCAAGTACCAAGGGTGCTGAGCCAAGGTCCAATCGCCAGTAACATTCTGGGTGCCATTTTGCTGCCAACCCGAGGACACCAGACGCTGGTATCCTGAGTTCTCCGACAGCCCAGGGACATACTATACTTGGTCAAGCCTCAGCTCCCAACAGGTCAGGCACCTGGATCACTGGCTGCAGCAACTCACCTTATTTTTTGAGATCTACTCATTCCGCCTCACTCAATCTCTCTTATGTTCTTAAATTTACAACAGTAAAAATATCTCAGAATCCTGATTTCAGACCTCATGCACAAATCCTACCTCACCACCTCAAATGAACAGGCTTGGTATACAGGTATGAAATATGCGGGAAGGAGACTGAGGGGATTGTAATCAATTAATCTGCAGATGGTAAGAAAAGGGGCTCCAGAACCTTTTCCTTCTTTTTGCTTCAGGATTAGGAGCGCGAGCACCCACAACTGTGTTCCCACCACCTGCCTTCGCTGTAGCCAGAATCCAGAGTGTTCTCGAAAAACACTCACTCAGCAGCTCCCTTGGCTAGTCCGGCCTGACCATCTCGAGCCACTGCAGCTGCCCAGCAGTGTCAATAGCGCCCAAGCAGCTGCCCTCTCCATTGCTGCTTAATTTAAGAAGGAATAATAGTCCTGAGAAGAATAAGGGTATTACTCGGGAGGGACGACGGAGGAATGGAGGAAGGGACGTCTGACGTGTAGAGCATGAAACAAGGCCCTCACTCTTCCTCTTTATCATTTTCTACTTCTGGGGTAACTGTGGGGAGGGGGTGATCAGGTCAGAAGTGAAGACACACAATCACCTCGGACCCAGACTAGTACTCGCTGGGGTGTAATTAAGGAAGAAGAGGATGAGGAGAGCACGGGCTTGGGAGATGCAAAGTGCTGATTGACAACAATGCAGAGAAGTTAAGGCGGGGGTCATTGTCGCCGAGCCGCCTCCCCCACCTCGCAACAGACCTCAAATTCCCCCAGAGGCCAAGCCTCCACTGTAGGGACGACCTTCCCCTCTGCTGGAAAACGACCGATGCCTCAACTCCCCAGCCAGGCGGAAACCGGAGGGGAGGTCCGACCTCCGAGAGCGCCCCTTCAGGGGGTCCATCCGGACTGGATCGCGAGCGTGGGGGGGGTCCACGGAGGGCGGGGCATCGCCGCAACAGCTAGGAGCTACATCATGGCAGGGACGGGTTACCCACAGCCACAGAGATGAAGATCGCCCCTTCCACTACACCATTATCCGGTTACCTCCTCGCTCCTTCTTCATCGGGCAGCTCTGGCTCGGTCGCCGCCATTACCACATCGCACTCCGCGGTAGCCGCCATCTTACCGCCTAGACCAGAGAGCCGGGTGGGAGGCCGGCGGTGAAGAGCACTTCCGGTCGGAGCATCGAGCCGCGCAGCGGCGCTGTGTGCAGAGAGGCTCCCTCGGGCCCGTCTACCAGTGAGAGGCTCCGTTTGGGGCCAGAGCGGCCTCCCGCCCCCGGAGGTCCACGGCGGTCTCCGCGCCGGGGCGGGGCCCCAGGGACGGTTCCTGTGCGTGGGGGGCGCCACTTTAACCGTAGATCGAAAGGGGGTACAGGTGGATATCGCCTCTGTAGACCTTGGCTTTCCTCAGTCTTCCCGGAGCCTCGTTGCCATAGCAACTTCTAACTCTTGAGCGTCTTCTGTAAGGTTGAAGGGGGTGTGAGTTGGGTGGGGACCCGGTCACCCAGGACTCTGGAGGGAAAGAGCCCCCACTGCTGCCTTCCCGATCTTGGAGCGTGTCCACAGCTTCCTCCCGCGAAAGGCAAGAAGAGACACTTTGAGCCCGGTTCCTCCAGCTTTCATCGGCCCTTGGAAGCCCTGCCCAGTCAAGCCAGGGGTACGCAGGGCGTCTTCACCCCGCGCCTTTCATCCCCTCTGGCTCTCCACGCACCAGCTGGTTCATCACCCTAATGACGCTGACCCTTTTATGATGCTGCTTTCATGTCAGCCGCTTGGGAGTGCCATCTCAGCATCAGGCCTCGGAAGAGTGGCACAGCGCCCCAGACCCTGCCCTTGAGTTTATAAGGCAGCTCACAGGGTGAGGTCCCTTCCTAGTGTCCCTAGTATTCCCACCCCTTGTAAAAACTCTCTGCTCAGCACGTTTGTCTTGCTGAATGCAGTCTGGACTGGGAACTCTTCGAGGGCAAGGACACAGCCTAGCCATCTTTGTAGTGTACTTAACCTCACCCAAACCAATAATATTTGTGGACTTGAATTAAATTGGGGTTTTCTGAGGTTAAATTGGGGGAGTGTGAGGTTAAAATTTGAGATAAAGCCCTAGCTGGGTTGGCTCAGTGGACAGAGCGTCAGCCTGCAGACTAAAGGGACCCAGGTTCAATTCCGGTCAAGGGCACATGCCTGGGTTGCAGGCTTGATCCCCAGTAGGGGACGTGCAGGAGGCAGCCAATGAATGGTTCTCTCTCATCATTGATGTCTCTTATCTCTCTTTTCTGCTCTGAAATCAATAAAGATATATTAAAAACAATTTTGAGATATATGGGTAATTAATAAAGGGGAAAAGGAATTCAAAAGGGATCTTATCCTCTTCAGTAAAACTATGTGCCATTGTCCATAGGCTGCTTGCATGATCCCTGACTATCAGAGTGCCAAGGAAGCTGAAACCAAAATCACCATTCGGTAGGGGAGAATGGGAGAGGCTCAGTGGGTTGGAAGAGAGAGGTTATTTATCCAGCCCTCTCCAAAGTCCCTATTCTAGCTTGGAAGGACACAGACTCGCCACCTGCCCTGCCTGCCAATGGCTCACAGTCAGTCTAATACAAGAGATAGTCTTTCACCATCTTCCCACTTTGTGTTCTCTGTCTGTTGATATCGCCCACCTACATCTCTCTTCTGAGTTCAGATCTGTATATCCAACTATCTACTGGTATCTTTTGGATGTTTCACAAATCCCTAAAGCTTAACATATTTAAATGGGACTTGTCATTCTCTCCCCACCCCTTCACAACAGAAAAAACAAAAACAAAACAAATGCTGTACTTGATTCTCTTCTGCCGAGTTCCTTATCTTGTTGAATGGATTCATCATTCACCTGGTCATCAAATGAGACAGATGGAAGACATCATGAATTCCTCTCTTGTTCTCACTCCTGACTTCCAATTTAGCGTCAAATCTTGATTCTCTTACCAAAACTCTCCCAAATCTATCATCTTTCCATCCCAATTCTGGCTCTTGTTATCTTTTTTTTATTTTTTAACTTGGAATAGTATCAAAGTTTCCCAACTGGCACCCTGGTCTCATCTCTTTCCAATCTTCAGTCTTCTACTAGACTTGACCTTAAAAGCAAAAGTTGACCATGTTACTGCACTAAAACCTACCAATGGCTTTCCATGGCTGTTAGGATACAGTTTGAAGCCTTTGATCTACTACACGAGGCCTTCGATTATTTGGTTCCTTTCTACCATCAATATTGAACCCATGTACTTGTAGTTCCAGAAAAATGCCATGATTCTTTGCCATGTTTTCTTTTTAAAAAATGTATTTTATTGATTTTTTTTTCTACAGAGAGGAAGGGAGAGGGATAGAGAGAAACATTGATGAGAGAGAAACATCGATCAACTGCCTCCTGCACACCTCCTACTGGGGATGTGCCTGCAACCAAGGTACATGCCCTTGACCGGATGGAACCTGGGACCTTTCAGTCTGCAGGCCGTTGCTCTATTCACTGACCCAAACCGGTTAGGGCTTTGCCATGTTTTCTTCATCCGTTTCTCCCAAGTCCTTCAAACCTCAACACAGACATAACCGACTCCAGAAGTTCTCCGTGGCGCCCACTGCCCCCACTTTAAATGCCCGTCTGCTGTGCTCCTGTAGCACCTCTGTAACAGTTCTCACCGCGCTGTCATTTTTGGATTAGATGTCTAGCTCCTCTAGACAGTGACCTTCCAATGGTCAGCTAGAGTGAATAATTCGTCTCCTTTTCCAGGTACGTGGTCCTGTACCTGGCACAGAATCGGTGCTCACAATACACTTGATGAATAAACGATTGAATAAATGAAGTGTCACGGTACTACAGCAGCCTTAAGAGTAAGAACACCTGGGCATCAGACAACAAGAACGGCGCCCCGCGTCCAGGGAGCCTAGTACCGCGCGCGCCCGCTACGCACCGCCAGTCCGGGTCCCCGCCGTCAGGTCCCCCGCCGGCCTCTGGGGGCGCTGGGCGGACGGCGCCGGCTCTCTGCCGCCGGAATTCACCTTGGGGGACAGAAGCTGGGGGGCGGGACCGGACAGAGCCCGGATGCACCCGGAAGGACGGAGTCCTGGCAGCCGTGCTGCCCCTCCCTTGATCCCGGTGCTCCTCAGGGGCCGGGCTGGGGTGCTGCGAGGGCCCCGGCAGGTATGGAGCTGGAAGGCGGGGATCGGCCATGCGTCGGGGCCACTTTAGGTGGCAGATCTTTGCCGCCGTAAATTCCTCCTGGGGTGGGGGTGGGGGCGTCCCCTCGTGGGGAAATCTGTGGGGAGGCCCCGCGGGCACTCTCTTGGGGTACCTGTTAGTCGTGAGCTCAGTATAGGGGGCCCTTCGGGCGGGGTAGGAGGGTCTGTATCAGGAGTTTTCCTCCGGAGAGGGTTGTTTGGAAGCCCTTTGGGGAATGATCTCTGTTCTCTGGAGGAATCTGGGGCTGCTTGTGGGAAGCCTGAATTTTGGGATGCCTTCGAGATCTCTGGGGAGAAGGGGTTTCTGTGTCTGAGCCTTCTCATCTGGGTCTTCTCATCGGGGTTTGCCAGCCCAAAGGCGGCAAAACCCGTCTCCTTTCCGGAGCCTTTCTTTCCTTAGGTTCCTTCACTTCTTTTTTGTCTGGTGGTCTTACTCTTAGCCAGGGACTGGACTAGGAATCAGAGGGAATTAGTTGTCTAGAGAAGTCATACAGGAAAGTAAAATGTTCTGATTTGTTCACCAGGAAGAGTAGCTTAAGACAGATCCACACAAAATAGCATTCCTGCTTATTTCTCTGTCGGGCCAGGGTTAAAGAGAGGGCGCTGAGCGTGGGCTCCCTTCAGTAACTGGTCCTCCCAAGGCCTGTGCATGGAGAGGGCCCTCACCGGAGGTTCCTTTTAACCAGCATCTCTTTCCCTCTTACGACAGCATATAGTGAGCACCAGCAGTCACTGGCCAGGGACGGGGAATCGCGAAGATGAGAAAGACACAGTTCCACCCTAGCTGGTTTGGCTCAGTGGCTAGAGTGTCGGCCTGGGGACTCGTCGACGGGTCCTAGGTTCAATTCCAGTCAAGGGCACATGCCCGGGTTGCTGGCTCGATCCCCATTAGGGGACGTGCAGGAAGCAGCCGATCAATGATTCTCTCTCATTATTGATGTTTCTATCTATCTCTGTCTCTCTCCCCCGCCCCTTCCTCTCTGAAATCAATAAAAATATATTAACAAAAAAAAAGACACAGCTACCTACCCAGTAGGGGGTCATAGACACATCATTTCTTTCTCTCTTTTTTTTTTTTTGTCTTGTTAATATATTTTTATTGATTTCAAATAGGGAGGGAGAGATAGAAACATCCATGATAGAGAATCATTGATCGGCTGCCTCCTGCACGCCCCCTAATGGGGATCGAGCCTGCAACCCGGGCATGTGCCCTTGACCGGAATCAAACCCGGGATCCTTCAGTCTGCAGGCCAACGTTCTATCCACTGAGCCAAACCAGCCAGGGTGAGCTAGACACATCATTTCTGACATACGCTCTAACTAGAGGAGAGGGCAGTACTGGACCCCCGAGGCTACCCATGCAGCTCAGAACTTGGGCTCTGTTTTGACCTGCCTCACCCAGTGTGCTGCTATTCTTTTAAGGTTGAAGGCTAAGCATGGGGAAGAGTTGCAAGGTGGTCGTGTGTGGCCAGGCATCTGTGGGCAAAACGTCAATCCTGGAGCAGCTTCTGTATGGGAACCATGTAGTGGGTGAGTGTTTTGTTTGGGGGAGAGAGGGGGGCGGGGAGGGGACGGTGGAAGAAGTTGAAGAATAAGGAGTAGGATTTAATAACACAGAGAAGCCAAAATCTGCTCCTGGAGTAAAGTCTACATCATGCCCTCCAGCTGTACAACATTGAGATCTGGAGGAAGGAAACCCAGTATCTGAGATAAGGAGGAAAAACTCCCAAGTCTCACTTTTGCTTAGCATGGTGTGAACATGAGGTTAATGTCTGTTCCCCCAAATCATTCTAGTCCTGCTGGATTCAGTCTGGCCTCCTCTTCTCAGCCCCCACATTCCTTTCCCTCCCTGTCTGGTCAGCCTGTCAGGATATCCTCAGTCACTCAGGTTATCCCATCTCCTTTCTCCCTACAAACAAGTGTCCTCATTTTATCTCAGGTTCTGAGATGATCGAGACCCAGGAGGACATCTACGTGGGCTCCATTGAAACTGACCGGGGAGTGCGGGAGCAGGTGCGTTTCTATGACACCCGGGGGCTCCGCGATGGGGCGGAGCTGCCCCGGCACTGCTTCTCCTGCACCGACGGCTACGTCCTGGTCTACAGCACAGACAGCCGAGAGTCCTTTCAGCGCGTGGAGCTGCTCAAGAAGGAAATCGACAAATCCAAGGACAAGAAGGAGGTGTGTAAGGGAGCCCCAGTGGTGAGCGAGAGCGGGCCCTGGGCTGGCTCTGTGAGGCTTGGCATGGCTCTGTTTTTTACTCATTTTCTAGGAGGTAGGTTAGGAGCTGGAGGAGGGATCAAGGCCACTGGAAGGTGTCTTCACCTATAGAGGTGGCCCCAGGCTGAGGCAGCTCAACCAAAAAGGCTTCAGTTGAAGAGCTCCCCGGCCTAACATGTGAAGCCCCCACTAGTCCTTCTTACTGGTCCCATACTCTTACTTAGGAAAGCCCTTCTTTTCGTAAGCCCCCCTGTAAGCTGTGGGCATTCTGGGAGCGCTTCCTCATGTGATTTAGCCAGAATTGAACTGACTGCTGGTCGTGAGCAGGCATGGGTGATTCAGGGCTTGTAATGGGACTCCTGGCGGGAGGGCCAGATGGAGGCCAGAATTTGAATAGAGAAAGGAGAGGAAAAAGCAACTGTCTCCCTCCCCTCACTTCAGAGTTTCTAATACAGGAAGAGATATCAGCCATTAAAACTTCCCTTCTCTTAGGACTCCCCGGTGGTGGCCAGCCTTCACACCCATTCCTAAGGCCCACGGCACACCCATCAGTCTCTACTCTGCTCCTCTTCCCCAGGTCACCATCGTGGTCCTTGGCAATAAATGCGACCTGCAGGAGCAGCGGCGTGTGGACCCCGATGTGGCCCAGCATTGGGCCAAGTCGGAGAAGGTGAAGCTGTGGGAGGTGTCTGTGGCTGACCGCCGCTCCCTCCTGGAGCCCTTCGTCTACCTGGCCAGCAAGATGACCCAGCCCCAGAGCAAGTCCGCCTTCCCCCTCAGCCGGAAGAACAAGGGCAGCGGCTCCTTGGATGGCTGAAGAGCTGCCATCCCTTCTTCACCTTCCCAACCCCTGTCCAGCTTCGGGGTCTCTGGAAGATGGGTTGAGGGGAAAGGGGAACTCCCCACTCAGGCAGGCAGCTGGGCTGTTCCAGGCTCAGGCCGCCTTGGCTCCCTCCTAACTCCGGGAAGTGCAAATAATCTAGGTTAGTGCCCCCAACCTCTTCCTCCACCCCAGCTTCCATCATGTCTGCCCCTCTGTGACCTAGGGCAGATGTGGGTCAGGGTCCCTTCCACCTGTGCCCTGGTTGGGAAGCAGAGCTACCCCAGGGAAGTGCCACGTCTAAGCGCATGGTTCTGATCACGGGTCCCACACTTCTGGGCTTCTGCCACACACACACACACACACACACCACCAGCCTGGATCTAGGGAAGGGGTGTCCAGGTATCGTGTATATGTGTGCATACTGGTGTTCGGTGGGGTGCCTCCTCACCCAGCACCCTGACACACACACCCGCACCTTGGCTGGAAGAAGCCAGCCTTCCCGCTCCAATTGTTTTCACTTCCTCTTCCTGCTGCTTTGGTTGAGGTGGAAGGGAATGATGACTGGGCTGAGTCACCAATGAACGGGCTTTGTTACCCAGCAAGGCCTTTTCTCTCCGGGCTTTAGTTTTCTTATCTGCACAGTGACAGGGGTGGCTTAGACGGCCTTCTAGATCCTCTCCAGCCCTATGGTTTTATGATGCCCCTGGCTTCGGGCCAGCTGACTCGTCCCCTTTGTTTCTTCTCTAAAAGGTGCTATGCCTACCGGCCCTGGAGGCTGGGACACTGCTCTCCGACAACCGCCAGGGGGCAGGAGTGCACTATCTCCTCTAGTTGCCAGAATGGCTGCTTAGTGCCCAATGGGGAACCTCACACCCCTGGGGGCTGGTCTTCACTCCTTCCTGTGGTTGTTTTCAGCTCTTAGCTGGACTTTATTTATAAATTATCTGTTATAAGTTAGTATGCTGCCATGGTGAAGGCTGGACAAGGTGCTCCTCTAGCCTTTCTTACCTCAGATGCCTCAACAGAACAAGGCAAACAAGTAGTCACTTCTCAGGAGCGGACAGATCTGTTGGGGCTCAGAAGGGTGGTTACACTCTCAACATGCTGTAAGGTGAGCTCGTGACCCACAGCTTCCTGGGCCCGCTTCATGCTTCTGATGGGCACCACTACCATAGGTGAGCCCCTATAGCCAGGCCACGTCCAGTGCACACCCCTTCCCAGAACAGGAGAGGTGAGCAGGGGCAGAGGGTCCCAGGCTGGGCAAGTCAAGTGAGGGCATATACAGGCTCGGGCTTAAAGTTCATTTATTGATGCATTGGACACAATAAAACCACAACTGTTATCAAAAAGTTTCCCTCCCATTCGCCCCTTATTGTCCCATTGGAAATATCTTTTTTAAAAAAGATACAGGTGGATACTGGCAGAGTCCCATATTGTAGGGTGAGGGGGGACAGTACTGGGATAGGATGGAGGTGGTGACGTTAACATGAAAATGGGTCTGTGGTTATCAGACTGGATCCCAACACTCAGCTTCACAGTGAGGGAGGCTTGGGGTGCTGGTCGGTTGGGAGGAGGGAAAGCTGAATTGTGGGAGGGACCAGTTGGGGTTGAATAGCTAGAGAAGAAAGCTCTTCATTTGGGAGGCCTGGGGGGATTCAGTGTTAGCTGGGTCCATAGTCTTGAGGGAGACCCAGTGTCCCCCCACCCCAGAGCTGGAGTTCAGGAGAAATCGGTAAAAGGCTAAGAGGGGACTGATCACTTCCTCTGTTAAAATGGCCCACCCAGGACATCACCATCACCCCTGTCCCAGACCCATCGCTTTGGAGACGACCCCTAAAAGCTTCCAGCACCATGGCTGTGCCCCACCTCAGCACGGCTGCCTTCCTCCTCCAGCCTTCCACCATGCCCCCATGGTCATCGTGTCCAGGTAGCCTAGAACCGACTCCAGCTTGAGAGCCCATCCCTCACCGTGTCCTTCTCCAGAGAAGCCAGTGAGTGGGGAGGGCGTCCCAGAGCACGGGAGTAGGGACCAGTCACAGACTGGTGCCTAGGCTGGCAGTTAAGATTTTAGGTCTTTTGGCCACGTGGGTGTAGGTCTTGAGAGGGAAATGAGAGCACCGTGGGGCTGGGGCTAGGATTTTGCATAGATCTTGGGGATTTCTCAGTTTGCTCCCATGTAAATGGGGCTGGAAGTGTGAGGAGCCCAGGACTGGAAGGCTGGGGAACTGAGGGTGGGCATGGCCCTGGGGCCAGGGGGGAGTAGTTGAATCCCCAGTCAGGTGGAGAGAAGGGCACCTGCCCTTCAAACTAGCCCAGCTCTTCCTAGGTTGGTCAGGAACCCCTCGGCTGTGGAAAGAATCCCCTGTGGGATGTAGGAACGGCGGCGTCCTGGGGAGAGGAGGGTGGGGGAAGCCCTGGCCTCCCTAGAAGGGCTAATAGGGGGCAAAGAGGATGGGTCCCGTGGCAGGGCGGACAGCTCCCGCTGGGGTGCGGAACAGAGCTGGGCCCAGGATGGGAGCTGGGAAGAGGGTGGTGGCTGCTGTGGGGGCAGGCCGGAGGGCCAGCGGCCCTGGCAGGGCACAGATGGCCGCAGCTGCGGTGGGGATCGGGCTAGGCAGGAAGCGGGCTGCCAGCGTCTTGGTGAGTTGCTTCTGCAAGGCCAGTTTAGACTGCAAAGAAGAAAGAGAGGACTGGGCACATCTGACCCCGGAAAATCCCCTGCCCTGGGCTCCGTCCTCGGGCTTTTTGCTGCAGGATACACGTGCCTTTTAGGGTTCCAAACCTAAATCCTCCTCCATTCCCGCCCCCAAACATTCATTCCAAAGGGCTTTCTCCACCACCTGTCTTCCTGCCCAGGGAAGAGAATCACTCAGGATGGGCCAAGGGAGGAGGCCGTGTTGGGTGGAGGAAGAGATGGTTTCTAGGAGATGGCACGCCCACCCCTCGCTCTTGCCCGAGATTCCTACCCAGGCCCACCTCCTGGGAATTCCTCTGGGCAGATCCCAAGGGAGCCAAAACCCAACCCCAGGCAGCCTCGGAAAGGGGTGGCTATATTCCTGCCTCAGCGCCCCATGAGGCCCCCACTCCCCGCCTTCCCTGGACCAGGGTCCCAGCCCTGTTGCCTGGAGACAGATACCTTGAGGATACTCACAGCCAGCGCTGCCTGCTTCTGCAGCTTGCTGTGCTGGCTGGAGGGCTTGGGGGGCTTCCCGGCCAGGCGGTCTTTGTGCCTCCTGCTGCTCAGGTGCTAATGAACAGACAGACAGACAGACAGACTGGGAACAAGATGAGGAAGCCCAAGGACCCCCAACTACCCCATCGTCATCAACTAGCTCACCCTTCTCTACCCACCTGGAGTGGCCCTGGGAAGGGGAGGTAAGACTTGGCCTCTGTCTCCAGGAGCCCCCTGTCCCACTAGCCTTGCTCCTCTTACTCCACCTGACCCTGCTCTACCCACCTCCTCTCCTCAGCTCCCTCCTTCCTCCTCCCCTGGCACTGGGCCCACTCCCTCACCCCTGCTCCAACCCTAGTCCCGGCCTCCCTTCTCCCACCTGCTTGAGTTGGGTCTCTGAATTGACCTGGAGCTGACAGACAGCGCAGTGAAAAGGGGGGCTGGGCCCCTGCCGGCCCCTCCGGCCCCCGGTCACTCTTTTGGTCTTGTGTCCAGCTCCTCCCCGGGGCACTGGGCGGCCCCGGCCCCTTCGGGGAGCCCCTCGCTGACCTTCCACCATCCACCGGTGCTTGGCTCCTGGTGGAAGGGGAGAAGAAAGTCTGTCAGCACTGAGGAGGGGCTGCAAGGCCACGGGGACCCCTCCAAACTAGGTCAGTCTGGTTGTCCCTTTAGCTTTGGGGCTGCTCAGCACATACACTCCCCTCCCCACCCCTCCCCCCAGCCACATGAGATTCCTCTTTCCATCTCCACAAGGTCCTCTCATTTCAAGCCGCCCTCCCCCTAGGGAAGGCCTTCTTGCAATGGAACTGGCCAGCTTCCTTCTCTAATCTCAGCCCCTCCCTCTGGGCCTGACCTAAGGAGAGATGGCGGCGGGGTCTCCTGTCTCTGCAGTGACCCTTCAGTCCTTGCTTTTTTCAATTCTCCCTCAAGCCTTAGTGGGAGGAACCGAAATGCACGCCCAGGAACAACTGAGCACAACGTCTCGGTTACCAAGTCCTTGAGTAAAGCGCCCAGAAATTCCAGCCGGCCCCCATCTGGTGAGGAGCAGTCTCCCCGCCCTTCTCCTTCCCCGGACTCCAGCTGGCGGGCTCCAGCTGGCCGGGCACACTCACCTGTGTTGTGAGCCTGAAGCTGGGAGGCAGAGTTCACCGTCACCTTACACGTGGGGCAGTAGAGACGCCCCTTCTCACTCCTGCCTTCCCCACTCACACCGCTTCCCACAGCAGCTGCCACTGGCTCAGGCCCTGGTGCCTCTGTCCCAGGCTCTGGGGAGCAGGGTGGGCAGGAGGAAGAAGAGGAAGAGGAGGCAGCATCCAAGAGGTCTGAGTGGGCGGGCTCCCTGGGCATGGCATCGGGAGTCCGTGGTGGCTGGAGGGGGGGGCCAGGAGGAGGGTCTGCAGGAACTGCTGGGGAGGTGGAAGGCATTGGGTAAGAGGGTGAGGCCTGAGCTGATTCTCGAGACCACGATTTTAAGCACTGACATTAGGGGTGGCATGGCAGAGTGGGCGGGTCACGAGTGCAGGGGTAACCAGCGCTGAATTCCAGACCCACTCTACCATCCAACTCACTGGGCAGACCTGGGCCTCTTGGGCCTTGGTTTCCCCATCTGGAATGATAAACGTTGGGCAGAGTAAGCTCAGCCCTCCTCACGGCCCTGATCATCTAGTTACTAGCTGTTAAGTAAATGGAAATTTAAAAAGGTACTAGAATGTGCATAGAGCACTATTCATGAGAGCATAAAACTGGAAACTATTCAAATGCCCATCAGTAGGAGAATAGGTTTTAAAAAAAAAGCATATGGTCCTACAATGGAATACTACATGGCAACGGTCAAGGACAAATGACAGCTACCACCACAACACCACGGAAGGATCTTACCATGAATGTTCATGAAAGGCGAATGAAAGCCTACATTCTACACATTATATCAAAACCGAGTGAGACTGGTCTGACTTCAAATGCTGAGGAGTCAGGATCGTCGCTCCCCTGTGGGGAGGGGTGTAGGTGGTTGAACAGTGTCACCTCCAAATTCATGTCCTTCTAGAACCTCAGAATGTGGCCTTATTTTGGAAAAATGTCTTTGCAGAGGTAATTACCCTGACCTCACCGGATTGTGAGAATTAAATGAGAACCTTAAAGTCACACTGGCTTAGAGGGGCTCGAAGCCAACGACTGGTGTCCTTATAAGAAGACCATGGACACGCGGGAGAACGAGACGTGAAGATGGAGGCAGAGACTGGAGCGACGCATCCGCAGGCCAAGGAATGCCAAGCAACCACCAGAAGCTAAAAGAGGGGCATGGAACATTCTCCTCCGTTCCATGAAGGAAGTAACCGTGTGGACACCCTGATTTCAAACTCCTGACCTCCGGGAATTTCTCCCCAGTTAGTGGTCATTGTAGTTCCTACGCAACTAATACAAGGTAGTGACCGGAAGGGGCCCAAGGTGGGCTTCTGGGTGCTTGAGAGACGTTTCTTAATCTCAGTATATTTGGACGGGAAAATTCACTGAGCTGTCCACTTGTGATGTGTGCCTAGTCTCTGTAGGAATACATCACGAGCAAATGTAATAAGACATCTCTCAACCCCTCGTCAGAAACCAGCTTTGGAGTGGGGGGCGGGGAGAAGAGTTCAGGACTGACCTTTGCGCTGTGGCTCTTCGGGGGCTCCGCTGGCCACGGTCGGGGTCGGAGACACCAGTGTCCCATCCTGGACCAGGGTTTGGGGCCTCTGCTTGCTCTTGGCGGCTTCAATTGCCTTGAGTTTTCTGGCATGTTTGTGGCCTTTATAATGTGCTTCGGCCTGGTTCTGGGGTGGGGAGGGTATAAGGTCACCATTCATTCTCTGAGTTTACATGTCCTATCCACAAGCTGGCATTGGACATGGGGCAGGTCAGAGGGAGGCTCGGGCTGCACAGAGTGAATCCTTGTCACCGCCATCATCATCACAGTATGTGCATGGCCCTGAGGTTCACAGAACACATACTCGTACGTGAGCTCCCAGGCAAGCAGCCCCTGGCTTTAAATTCTGACTCAGCCACTGAGTAGCTGTGCATCTTTGGGCAAATCACCTTGCCTCTCTGAGCCTCAGTTTCCACGCTCAATCTCTGCGTTAACACTGACCTCACAGGATCGTGAGAATTAGATGAGAACCTGAATGATCAGTGCCTCGTTCATATAGTAGGTGCTCAGTGGATGTTAGTTACCAAGTTTATAAATGCACAAGTGGAGAAAACTGAGCAATCCTCATCCTTCGGGATATGTGCACCCCAGAACATTCATCCCTTTTTCATATTTTCAGCAAGTAGTTATTGAGCATTGGCTCTTTGCCGGGCACTGCGAAGGGGCCCAGCATGAACACATAGATCTTCTCTCCGAGTGAAGTCTCTCTGTCCAGCTGGTTCACACCTTGGAACCTGAAAGCCTGGAGAAACCCCCATATCTGGCCTGGCAATGTCCTCCCTCCTTCAACCAGGGGTCCCAACTTATTGCTCCCAAATGCAGCAAAGACAGGCCCCTCCCTGGACACTTTCACTAGAACAGGTCAGCTGAGAGCATCTCCCCAAATCCCAGAGTTGCCCAGACAGAAGGTAAACCTTCCTTGAGAAGTCAGAAAGAGGCCCCTTCACTCTCCAGGGGCAGGCTATGGTAGACAGTATGCAGGCCTTGGGGTCAGCCAGGCGTGGGTTCAGAGCCCAGCCTTGCTACTTACCAGCTGTGTAGCCTCAGGCAGGTTACTTAACCTCTCTGAGGTCAGTTTCCTCATCTGAAAAGGGGATGATAATTGCGCCTCTATCCCCCTCACAGTTGTATCATGAGAACTAATTAAGACAATAGGCACGAACAAACATATTCTATAAACTCTCAGGTGCTTTAAGAACTCAGCTCCTGCCAGGCTGGCATGGCTCAGTGGTTGAGTGTCAACCTATGAACCGGGAAGTCACGGTTTGATTTCCAGGGTGTGGTCTCAATCCCCAGTGTGGGGCGTGCAGGAGGCAGCCGATCAATGGTTCTCTCTCATCATTGATGTTTCTATCTCTCTCCCCCTCTCCCTTCCTCTCTGAAATAAATTAAAAACAAACCCCACTCAGCCCCAGCCCTGGCCAGTGTTTCTCAGTGGTTAGAAACACCACAGTGTGGCAGGCTTGATTCCCAGTTGGGTTGCGGGTTGGGTCCCCAGCCCCAGTCAGGGCGTGTGCAGAGGCAACCAATTGATGTGTCTCTCTTACATTCATGTTTTTTTTCTCTCTGTCTCTCTCTCCCCCTCTCTCCTTTCCTTTCACTCTCTCTAAAAATCAATAGCGGGGGGGGGGGGGGTGGGAATCCTCAGGTGAGGACTAACAGAACAACAACAAAACAAAACCCCAAAAACTCAGCTCCTGCCCTGGCTGGGTAGCTCAGTGGGTTAGAGTGTCATCCAAGGTTGCAGGTTCAAGCCCTGGTCAGGGCACATATAAGAATCAACCAATGAATGCATAAATAAGTGGAAACACATCTCTCTCAAATAAATAAATAAAAATTGTCCAAAAAAAATATTAAAAGAAAAAAAAAAAAGAACTCGGCTCCAAACCAGGAGCTGACAGGTGGCTCCTGGGACCAGAGTGGGGAAGGGCAATGTCTCTCTCTCACACTCTCTCTCTGTTTTCATTGATTTTTAGAGAGAGGAAAGGAGAGGGAGAGAGAGAGAAACATTGATGATAAACATCATTGACTGGCTGCTTCCTGCACGTCCCCTACTGGGGATTGAGCAGGCAGCCCAGGCATGTGCCCTGACCGGGAATCAAACCGTGGCCTCCTGGTTCAAGCACTGAGCCATGCCAGCCGGGCAAGTCTTCCCTCTTGCAGAAGGGTCCAGAACACAGGAGAGAAGCACAGGACGGAAATGGAGTCCCAGTGGGACTGAAGAGGAAAGGGGCAGAGGACTCTGGATAGAGAAGAGGATGGATGGCCAAAGGCCTCTTCTGCAACCACCGGTGGAAATCAGAGACCACGGCCCCTTTGCTATGCCTGTCCCTCCAGGAAAGATCCCGGAAGCCCGGTCTCCAGCCCTCTCCCTGCCCAGCCCTTCCCCAGCATGTTTCCACTACTCCCTCTCACCGCTGAGTTGAACCTCAGGTGACAGATGTTACAGGAAATGAAGAGCTTCTTCTTCAGTGGGGAGGGGACCCCAAAGGTGTGGCTGATGACAGCTTTCTGGACCGGGTCCATCTGTGAAGGGGCGGGAGGGCACAGTAACTCTGGGGTCGGCCCGGGAAGGGGGCAGTACACAACGCCCCAAACTGAAGGCTATCAAGGAGGGCAGTGGTCACCCTTTGGAAGAACTTTACCATCCTTGTGATGCCAGACCCAACAAAAGAAACAGCCTCGTCCCTGGCAGGCTTTATCTGTCAGCCTGGGCTTCTGCTTGGAGGCAGGGGGATGGCCAAGGTGACCTCCGTGATCTTGAGAGATAGAACCATATCCTGGTGATCACCTTGGCATTTCTTGCTGCTTCTGGTCTCTGTTTTTACTTTTTTCTCATTCACAAGAATCCTATTTGGGGACAGATTGTTGAGGGGAGGGAGAGGCAGGGCAGGGACAGAATCCCTCCGTTGGAATTTCCTCTCGCATAACCCAGCCTTGTGCTGGACCTAATAATGGCTGGGGAGATCAGGCTTATCTTATGAGCTCTGCCACTGCCACAGGGCCTGAGAGGGAGAGGATGGGGGTGGGGGGGCACGGCTGTGGGGGGGCAGGATTGGAGCAGGTGACAGCAGGTAGAGGCTAAAGGGTTCCCTGAGTAGTAGAATCATTTCTTTGGAATGTTAATGTGTGTGTCTTTTTCTTTTTCTTATTTTAAATACATTTTTCTTCTCTTTTCTCAGGGGCCTAGATTGTTGGGCCAAAAGCGGAAGCCATCTGGGCTTGCTTGTCCAGAACTTTCTGTTCTCTCAGGAAGACAGGGAGAGAAAAGCACGGTTTTAGGAACTTCCCTGAGAACAGAAAGAGGTTCTAATTCCTGCAGCAACCAGGGCCGAGGCAGCAGGGGACAGGGCCACAGAGAATGGCCCGCAGGGCCCCCAGCGATCAGGACAACAGCGCTTCACCCATTCCCGAGGGTCCATGTGCCTGAACAGAGAGCATGTCAGCAAGTGACAGCAGAAACCTAAGACCAGAGGACCCTCCCCAAATGTGTCAGGCTCCTGGGGACCTCTGCGCAACGCTGGAGGGCAGTCAGGAAGGAAGGAAGGGAAGCCTCAGGGTGACTGAAGCCGAATTCCCCACCATCTTGTCAGGGTGGGGTGGGGCTCATTGATGTCTGCATTTGATTTTTCAAAATTAAAAAGGGGGGAGCATTCCTTATGGCTCCTGTAGTGAAGTCTAATTCATGCTCACTACCCTTGTTCTTCACACACATACACACATGGAAATACACAGACTAGTATATAGACAGATAGCACATGAGCTTACAGTTACAGGTTACAGAGACATGCAGAATAATACACACACAAATGGCAGACAACCACAGACAAAGGCACAATCACCCAACCCATACAAAACACACGCAGAGGTCAGACACACACCAAAACACACATAGTCAACAGAAAGACACAAAACACCTCTCAGACACCCAGGCACACATATTACATACCGAGAAACAAAGAGTTGTTTACAAACACACACGCACACACAGGACACCAACACACGTCCACATCCACAAATAACACACCAAGACCTATGGATTTACAAACTAACACAGAAAGGCACACTCAATTGCACACACTCACACACAAATCATCCATAGAAGTCTCTATACCAAAACTCAAGTGAAATCTACAGTACAGACCCTACAGGCCCAGCAGTTTTTACTGGGAGGACACCATTCTCCTCCCCTTGCCCAGAGAGCTGGGCCTGGGTGGGTGGGGGGAGTCTCTATTTTGGGAGCACCTAGTCTCTTGGGGATGTTGGAGGAAAATGAGCTCCTGGTTAGACCCACCTTCTGAGAACCGGCCCATCTGAGCCCACCTTCCATGCCCACCCCCAGCTTGGCTGCATGCCCCCGCCCGCCAGCCCAGCCCGTACCGTGCTGAAGTTGGGGAAGAGACTGAGCGGGGCAGCGCCATTGAAGTGGAAGGCGAGCAAGTGCTTGAAGTCCAGCGGGGGCTGCAGAGGCCTGGCAGCCAGGGGCAGGGAGGCCAGCACGGGGCTGGGGGTGCTGGATGTCGGGCCTGCTGCAGGAGGAAGAAGGGCAGGGTCTGAAATGGGGAGCCACAGGGCAATCCTACCCCCATAGCCAGAAGAAGCTGATGGGCTTCTTGGGTGTGAAGCCAGGACAGAGTTCCTGTCTCCCTCTTCACAAAGTAGCCCTGGCCAAGCCCAGGGCAATGACAGCCCATCTCTGTGCCTCTCCTCTCACGACGGGGGCAGCAGAAGCAGGGAATCCACAGTGTAAGGCTCCCAGCCCAGAAGGATGACCCTCCTGCGCTTACAGAGGCTCAGATGCATGCTTAAGGGGAGCCAGGCCAAGGGAGGGGACAGAGGCATCAGGGCAGGCCCCTGACACACACACACCACCATGGAGACTGCACGTGAGCTGGGTTTCCTCTTTATTGTAAATTAAACCCAAACCCAAGAGGCCTGGGGAAAGGCCATCCCCCTCCCTTCTCACTTCCCCTCTCCAGATCCCTACATCATGCCCAGCAAGGGCTGTCAGAGAGGATCGGAAACGCTTGGAATCTGAAGGGATGTGTCCCCCAGCTCTGGTGAGGCCCCAACTGCTTCCCCCAGGAGGCACAAAGCCCTCCATTGGCATCCCTGGGTCAGGCCTGGGGTGCAGGGGGGAACATTGTGGTTTTATAGTCTTTGGTCTTAAAGGTCTGAGGCAAGGAACTTGGGAGAACAACCAGACCTCAAAAAAGAAAAAAATTAGTAACAAGTCCAGTTCATTTGGGATGTTTTTGGACCCTATCACTGCAAAGTGAAAAGAAGTCCTTTTAGATTTATGTGTTACCATTATGAAAAATAGGATAGATTTATTTCATATGTATAGGTTGATATGTCTATATACATGGTCATATACATAAAAGCCTCAGGCAGCCTTGGTGGGAGGGGCGGGAGGGCACCACTGCCTCCCTTGAACCGATAGCTGTGCGTAGAGTGCTGTGCTGTGTCAGAGACAAAGACAGTGGTCTGCTCTCCGGTCGCATCTGAAGAGAAGGGACGCTGCCAGGAGTGGGGCTGAGAAAGGCAAGGACCACTTTCTTCTTTCCCTCCATCCCTTAACTCTGGAGCCCCAGTCTTCCTCCCTCCGAACAAGAACCCCCACCCCCAACAATCTTAGGGCCAAAACTTGGGATGAATCCAAAGGGAAAAAAGGGTGAGCTACTCCTCACCAAATTCTGGAATTGTCAGGAGCAATAGTTAGGGTGCCCCAGACCCTAGCATCTCTGCCCACTGCCCAGGCCCCCCCTGACCCAGGCCCTCCTCCACAGCCCACAGCCCAAGGGCTGGGTTAGTCCTCAGCGTGGAGCAGAGGAAGCGTGGGGAAGGTGAACGGAAGGCCACAGTTAGTCAGCTTGGATGCAGCATGGGCAAGTCCGACTTGGCCCTTAGAGTACCCAGGGTCCCAGGCTGGCTGGGTAGAGGGAAGGCGGCCACCCTCACATGAGCTGCGACCCCAGCAACCCCTCGCCCCACCCACTCTCTAAAACCTCCACGGCCAGCGCAAAGTCAAACTCGTGTAGCGGGGGACCATCCACAGCGATCTTGACCACAGGGTCGCCCCGGCTTTCCCCGGCCCCGTTTTGCCCCCACCACCGCAGCTCCCGGCTGCGGCCGACCTTGTCCAGGAGGCTGGCGCCCGCCGGCAACACCAAGGCCAGGGTGGCGAGGGCAGCGAAGTCGGGGAAGAGCTCATGCAGCTCCGAGTGCGCGCACGCCAGCCTGGCGCACAGAGCCCTCGGGCCCAGCCGCCCGAGGCTGCAGACCACGCGCTTGAAGAGCGCAAAGTCGCCAAGCGCGCGCGGCCGCACCACCGCCGGGGCGTAGGTGCACAGCAGCCGCCTCAGCGCCCCCTCGCCGTGCGCGCCCAGCTCTTCCGGTGTCTCCGGGTAGCGGCGGGGATCAAAGATCGCGGAGAAGGCGGCCACGGCATCCAGCGAGGGCCCGGGGTATGAGTCCCGCAGCCCTTTCTGCATGGAGTCCAAGAAGGCCCCCCGCAGCTGCTCCAAGTCCTGGACCGCAGCCTCGGAGTAGCCGACCAACTCCAGGCCTCGGTAGGTACAGCGCTCACCGCCAAAGTTGGGACTGGAGGATGCCAGCTCCTGCAGGAAGCCCTGGAGGCGCGCGCCACCGGAGCTTCGCTGCGCTTGGAGGGAGGCCGCAGCTGCCATCACCAGGGGCTGCAGCAAGGCCAAGTGTGGGTCTTCCGGCTGCAGGACAAGGGCGAGCTTCTGCACGCAGGGCAGAGTGTCCAGCAGCAGGTGGGTGAAGGCCACGAAGGTGAACTGGCGCAGGGCGAGGGCCAGTGCCCTAGCTGTTGGTGAGGCTGGGGCAGAGGCCTCCAGTGTGGGCACCAGGCAAGGCCAAGCCTCAGCCACTGCTTCCACGACAGGCAGCAAGGAGGCCCAGGGCACTGGCCGTGGTCCTGCCAAGTCGATGGCTGCAAGGTCCAGGGCTGCCCGGAGCTCAGGGACCATGTGAGAACTGGGACCACCGTGGAGGCGGAATAGGGCGTCCAGGACACTTTCATATTCACCTAGGTAGGCAGGGGGCTCAGGATCTGGCCGGCCAGGGAGGCAGTGCAGCTCCGTGAGCAGCGGGCAGGTGGCCCGGAGCTGCAGGCCCACACTCCCCAGGCAGTCACTGGGGAGGCTTGAGCTGAGCCAGGCTAGCTTGGGTGCAGACACACCGAAGGTCTGCAGGATGTCCAGGAGTTGGCCAGCAGTGTCCTCGCCCTCCTGTAGTTCCACACTGCCCAGGAAGGTGGTGGCAGGCTGGCCATCACAGGGGGACACCGACGTGGCAAACAAGGCCAGACTGTGGGACTCAGGCCAGTCTCTGGTCTTGTCCAACACCAGCCCCACATACGGGGATGCCTTCAGGCACTGGCAAGCCTCTGTGTGCAAGACACTGGCAATGGCCACCTGGGACAGCCAGAGAGAGAAAGGGAGGGAGGGCAGAGTTAGGCTTGTCCTGAGAAGGGGAGGCAGACAGTACAGGGTGAGGGGCACAGGCCTTGGGGTCAGACAGACTTAGGGACTAATCCTAGCTTTGCCACTTATTGGCTGTGTGCTTGGGCAAGTCATATCACCTCTCTGAGCCTCAATATCTTTAGCTCTAAAATCAGGCTAATAGGTGCCCATCATCTCCTCCAAAGGTTGTTGTGAATTATAAATATAACTTGCTGTTTTTGTGCTTATAAGTGAAAAATGCTTTATGAACTGTAGAAGTTCTACAGAGTTTGGTGTGTGTGTGTGTGTATTTCTACAGCATCACCCAGTCTGCCTTATTCCTGGGGCTCTCACACCTCTCTGCTGTCCAGGGATTAACTGATAGACATGTTCACTCCTAACTCTTGGCCAGTGACATAAGGCCCCAGCTGTGTGTTCTGTTTGTCTGTTTGCCATCTCTCTGTAAGATGAGATCAACTCCCCCACCCCCACACTAGCCCCTAGGGCTCCCACAGCTAGTTAGTACCTAGGACAGAGTTGCAACTTGCATGCCCCCAGGGGCCACGTGGGTAATACTGAGCTCAAAGTGGGCCAGGGATAAAACAGAGGGAATGGGGAAGTCCATGCTTGCTCCCCAACTCCACCACGTCATGCCCTGAGAGCATGGGGACCTAGTTTTTCAGTACAAGTAACAAATCCTGATTTTCATATGTAATGTCCCGTTTTGTTAAACGTGGAAGCTAATTAAAAATTTTTACAAACACTGTGGCCCTGGCCAGTGTGGCTCCGTTGGTTGAGCGTCATCCCATGCATCAAAGGGTCATTGGTTCGATTCCCGGTCAGGGCACATGCCTGGATTGCGGGCTTAATCCTCTGTAGGGGGCGTGCAGGAGGCAGCTGATCGATATTTCTCTCTTGCCCTCTCCCTTCCTCTCTGTCTAAAATCAATAAAAACAGCCCTGGCCGGTTGCTCAGTGGTTAAAGCATTGGCCCTTAGACCGAAGGGTCTCTGGTTTGATTCCCAGTCAAGGGCACATACCTCGGGTGAGTAGAGGCATAAGCAGGAGGCAACCAATCAATGTGTCTCTTTCACTTAGGTATTTCTCTCTCTCTTTTTCTCTCTCCCACTCACCCCTCCCTTCCATTCTCTCTAAAAATCAATGGAAAAAATAGTTTCGGGATTAAAAAAAATAATAATAACAAAAACACTTCTGTGGACCAATGAAGCCCTCAGGGCCACCAGCTTGCTATCTCTGGCCTAGGTAGTGAGAGGAATGCCCCTGGGCCCCTGAGGACAGGGCCTCATCTGGCTGCTTCACTGCTGTGTTCTCAGCAGCTGGCCCAAGCCCAGACACACAGTTCGCTCTCAGTGAAGGTTCTGATGGGCGAAGGTATGAATGAAGTGCTCTGGCTGATGCCCAGGGGCCTGGCATGCTGGCACTGTGCCAGATGGCTCAATGTCCTCCCTCCCCAAGCCCTCCCTCATACCTCTGGCTGCCACCCACCTGCATGTCCCTCACCCTCCTGGGACTGTAGTAATCACCACGCTCCGTGCCCAGCAGCGCCTGGCACAAGTTGAACCTTTGTAGCTCGAGTAGGGCAGAGCAGCGGTCGTTGGGCACATCCTCCTTGGCCATGCAGTACACCGTGGTCAACACAGCCACTTTGGCAGGGTCCACCTCCACCTTGATGCCCCTGGAGGTAGGGGTGGTTGCCAGGCCTGGGGAGGCCCCTCCTCCCTCAGACTGGCCCTCAAAAGTGGGCTGGCCCCGGTTCATGGCCAGAGCCTGGCGGTGAGCCCCTGAGGTCACATGGCGCAGCAAGGCATGGCGCTGGAAGTTGTCGGTGCCCACGGTGAAGGCGTTTTCAGCTTTGCCGTGCTTGTTCTGGACCAGGGCCTGGCGGCACTCGAGGCAGAACATCAGCTTCCGCTCATAGTCAAAGTCTAGCCAGGTAAACTCCTCTTTCCAGTGCTCGTTGAAGTAACGCTTGCACTTCTTATTGGAGTTGGAGGCCTCTCCAGCTGGTTTCTTCCCCGGGGGCACCATTCCTGCTCGAGGGGCAGGGCACCCCAACTCCCACCCAAATGCTCTGACTCCCAGCCTCCCACACACACACACAGAGTCACGTCCCTTGATAAGGGGAGTTGGTGGGGAGGCAGGAGAAGGGCGCCCGCCTGGCTATTGGGGACCATCCATCTAATTTAGCCAGGAAAGTTTATTCCTGCTCTGCTGGTGGGAGACTGGAGATGAAAGAGACAAGGGAGGTGTGTTAGGGAGTCCACCAAGGATTCACACTGCCCACAGAGCACTCCCCAGCTGCGGGGGGGGGGGAGGGGGGGCCTGCACACAATGGAGAAGGGCTATTGGGAGTGGGCGGGGTCGTGCAAAGGGCCATAGGATATTATCCAAAGTGGGGAGGTATGGGAGCCCCAGCCCCACCTTCCAGGACAGGGCATTATTTAGTGTTGACAGCTGAAGCATGCCAGACCTTGGAGCTGGAAAGACCGGCACCACCTATACAACCACATTTTATGGGTGGAGGGACTGAGTCCTGGAGACAGAGTGGTTCTCAGGGCTCATGAATAATTTGTGGCTGAGCCAGAACAAAAACTTAGGCCTCCTGATTCGTTGTCCAAAGGATGATTGATCCCGCCAGACCACGGTCATTTATTTCATTAGAAGGAAGTTAGCACAAAGCTGAGCTCCCGGGGCCACTGGGTTTTCTCTGGAGATCCCTCTCCTACACACACACACACACACACACACACACACACACACCACACACTTCCCGCCGTCAGCTTCTCCTTGGCCTGTGTTGTCTTCCCCACCTCCTCTTCCCAACCTCAACCTTTCCAGAGAGTTCAGAACCATCTCTACTGGCCATTCTGAAACATACAACTCCGGTCTGGGCCCCTCCTCTGGGCACCACACCTCTCCATCCAACCACCTTCCTGGCTTGTCAGATGGAACTTTCACTCTGTCCCTACAAAACAGGCTCCTCTCCCCGTTGTCCCCAGTCCAGGAAATGGCCCATCCTCCCACTCAGGTGCTCTGGCCAGAACATGCCCCCTAAGCCCCACTCTCTTCCTCATCCGGGACCTGGTCTATCCACAGGGCCTGTTGATTCCATCTCTACAAACTACCTCTAACTCATCGCTTCTCTCCATGCCTCTACCACCTTCCTCATCTAGGCCTCCTTCATCTTTTGCTTGGACTATATCAGTTGCTTCCTGGTGGCCCTTTGGGTTCCTGCTCTTGCCCATGTCTGAGCCATCCAAACCCTAGCAGCCAGAGGGGGCTCTTAAAAACACTGCTTTTAAACCCCTCCACTCCGGCCTGTTGCTCTGGGTCAGTGCCAGAATCCCTTTCCAGGTCTGCCAAATAAATGCTGGCAGCCACTTATCCTTCCCTCCCTTGCCAGTTATACCTGCCTTTTCTTGGTTCCTCCAGAGTGCCAGATTCCATCCTCAGGGCCTGCACTCAAGCTGTGCTTTCTTCCAGAATATTCCCACCCTCCACTTCCACTCTGGTCTTAGCTTAACTGTCCCCTCTTCAGAAGAGGCTTCTGAATTGTCGGATCCTAGGAAGTCCCCTCCTTGTTGTCACTATCCCCTGTTTATTCCCTCTATTGCACTCCCTACAGTTTACAGATATGTGCATTTCTGTGCGGGTCTATTGCTTGGTATATTCTCTCTTTCTTATGACTGAATCCCAGAGAAGGGAACAGTGCTTGGCAAAATTTGGGGAGTGAATGAATAAGGAAGCATGAGCTCTCAGGCCAAATGAGCAGTGGAGTGGGCCCTTGGGCACCCATTGGGTGGTAAAAAAGCTGCCTTTGACATCCTTTCCTCCCAGAATCCTATGATTCAGTGACCTTGTCCAGCCCATCGCCAAAGGGTCTTTGAAAGGGGAGGAGGTGCAAGGCCAAGGTGATACCCTTCTGGAAGTGTGTCACATCCTTTCCAGGCACCTAGGAACGGGCTCTCCTGCCCCATCCTGCAGAGGGGACAGAATCACTATCAGACATAGGCTGTTTCTGATAAAAGATCAAAAGAGTAGGTAGGAAGGATGCACGGAAAGATGGAGATTCCGAAACTGCCCTGTCTGATGCGCTGGCCGCTAGCCAAAGTGGCTGTTCAAAACGAATTGGAATTAAGTGAACAAAAAATTAAATTCAGTTCCACAGCCGCACTAGCCACATTCCAAATTCTCAATAGCAATATGTGGCCAGTGGCTATTGCATTAGACGGCCCAGACAGAGAACCTTTACAACATCCCAGAAAGTTCTATGGGACAGCGCCACTCAAAAACCAGAACAAAAAAAGCCTTTGCCATTCCCCCACCTCAACCGGAGGGAAGCAGGCTGATGGGGTGCGGTCCAAGGCTGCCCTGTCTCAGACCCAGGTCCCTGGTACCTCTCCTACCCTGGACAGTAGGTTGGGAGCAGGCACAACCTGCGGGCCCTGGGGTCTTGGTGTGTAGGTCTGCCACCCCCACTCCACCGGGCACATAAGCCTCAAACATAGGGTTTATTTAGCCCCAGGATGGTGGTCCCAAACCTCCTCCTCAGGCTCCTTTTAGGATCCCATTGAGAGTCCAAGGTCCAGGCAGAGGAGAGGTGGGCGACCTCTCCCCTGGCAGCCCGAGTGAGGCTAGGGCTCCCTGGCCTGTCTCCCTGGGGTGGGGACCCTGAGGGCTGGGGAACTTCTGGGGGGTACGTGGGGGAGGAGCCCTCGGATGGGTCAGCCGAGGCACCGATCCCCCACTGGTCCGGGAACCTTGTTGCCCGCCCCCTGCCAGGCAGCTCCGGAGGAGACGCCCTGCTTGCTGGCCCCCGCCCCGCCCCCGCCCGCACACACTCACGGAGCCGCTGGAGCCACCATCTTGCCGGTGGACGCTCTGGCCGCGGTCTCCTTGGGCTGTGCCAAGCGACAGCAGCCACTAGCGGTAACCACAGCGAAAAGGCGCCAGCAGCCAGCGCAGGGCCGGGGGCGCAGGCTGGGAGGTGGCGACCCCCCCCCCCCTCACACACACACCCTAACCCCGGGCTCACCTGGCCGCGCCCACCTGCCACGCTCGGTCCCCTTGACGCACGCACGTGGCTCAGGGTCACCCTCATCCATCCCAGCTGCAGCTGCTGCAGCCGGAGCTACTGAGGTTAGACCACAGGAAGGATGCTCCCCCGGGGCGGGAGGCACAGGAGTCATTCACTCCGCACAGTCACCTGTAGATTCCTAGAGGCGCTCCCAGGTGAGAGCTCACAGATGGAGAGCCAAACCAGGTAGAGCGCTCCGGATGGAGGCTGCAGTCTGGCAAGTGCTCTGAGAGTTATGACCCAGATGCTTCGGGATCACGGAGGAGCAGGCAGGAAGCCCAAGATTTTCCGTTAGTTTTCACAGCAGGGTCAGGGAAATGTAGCAGGGGAAGGGCATTCCAGGCAGTTGGACTGGCAGAGCATCGGAAGTGAAAAGTGCAGAGCAGTTCACAAAGGTCAAGGTAGAGAGGAGGTATGGGGGATGGGATGGGTGGGGCTGGGGGGCAGTGCCTGCTGCTGGAAGGCCCTGCAGGGAACCCTGGGGGGTGCCTGCTGCTGGAAGGCCCTGCAGGGAACCCTGGGGATTTTGATCTTTGGGCCAGGTGGGAACTCAGGAGGTGTTTAAGCTGGGTGCTGAATGTCTTCACTAGTGAGTTATTTGTAATGGGGGTGACAGACATGGTGTGTCAGGAGAGGAAGGAGTGATCTCTTCCTAGAACTCTCAGATGCACAGAGGCCCACGCCTGTGTGGGTTCCCTGCAGGAGGAAAGTGGGTGTGTGGCACCCCAGCCCTCCCAGACTTGGAGTCTTAGAGGCCTGCAGTGGAGCTCTGCTGACAGTGAAGTGGTCTTGGGCTGGACACTTAGCTAAGAGCCTCAGTTTCCTCATCCATGAAGTGGGAATTGCAGCCAGGTGAGGAGGAAAGGGCAGGGCAGGACGGGTCTGAGGACCAAATGAGTTGCTGGGTGTGGAGGTCATTTGAAGAGGGGGTGCCAGGGCACTTGGTGACTCAGTCTCCCCTCAGTCAGTACAAAGTCACCCCGAAATGCCTTTCAGCCCCTCACAGTTGGGTCCACTACTCTCCCACACAAGGCCTTGGGCACGCGTAGATTTGAGGTCAGGGCCTCTCTGGGGGCTGTTGGGAACTTCCCCCAGCACCCCTCACACAGCGCTGCTCTGTGCCACCCACTGTCTGCCTCTGACATTCACTGTGAACCCTGGCCTCCAGGGCCGCTGCGATGATGCATGAGTCATAGCACACGCACACACGTGTGGCTGCTTGGCTTGTGGGTGCGCTAATGAAGGGAGACAACACAGCCCCACACCTGCCCCAGGGTGGCACCACCCAGCCTGACAGGTCCAAAATTCTGCACCCACAAAAGGGTCAGGTGTGGAGGGTCTTCTCTGATGGCATTTGACAGCAGAACAGCCGCCTTGGCTAAGTGACTCAGAGCATCCCTCCAGGGGTCATATCTGGGACCCACAGCTCACTGGATGGCTCCTCAAGAGGGTAGGTTTTTCTCTGGTCAAACATGAGCAAATCAGACTGTGTGGCAGATAACAGCTCACCCCCAGGGGTCTAACAGAGGCTGGGGCGGGAAAGAAGGGCGGAGGGCTCATGAAATAACATCACCCTGGCTGCCACCCACGGGAGAGGCTCCGGGGAAACCACATTCTGCTGTTTCGCCATCACTGGGAAAGACACACAGCAGAGCACAGGGACATACAGCATGAGGTCCATAGGCCCACACGCAGATGGCTACAGGCACACACATCTCCCCAGGATGACACTGTCTACGCGCACTGATGTATTCACATGTGGAGGTGGTATCCACGCAGAGACAGATGCCCATGCTGGCCAGAGGCCACGCGTGAGTGTGCACGTACACACAGACAGGCAAGATCAACAAAGATGCACTCAGATCACATATAATACCCAGAGGGATAGACACGCGAGGACGCACAGACCCTAGAAAGTCATATACAGACCATTCAAAACACAGACACGCAGCAGCACACACAGGCAGAGATGCATATGCACAAAGGCCCATATGCAGACACGTTCACCCAGAGGTGGGTGTGTGCACACACCCCGCTTACAAAATTAGATGCATCTGACATACACACAAGCTCCTGTAGCCAAACCCAGAGTCTCTTTCGCCCACAGGCCATAGGGGCAGATGGTAGGGCTCCCCCACCCCAGGCATATACACACACACCTCAAATAGTCAAGTTGCTGTTTCTATCACAGATAAAGCCAATACTTTGCAAAAAAAGAGGGAGTCCAGGAGGGAGAGAGAGCCAAAGGCAGGGAATGGGAGGTTGAACCAAGACCCCCTGCTTGCCTACTCCCACCAAGTCCAGGGGCCCCAATTCACTTCTCCACATTCTCCAGGGCCCCCGATTCACTTCTGAGAGAGCCAGCACTCGGGAGGTGGTGATATTCCAGGCTCCCTCCTTCCCATGCTGGAGGAAGACCTCCAAGCCCAGTCACAAGAGGGAATCTGTCCCAGCCTCCAGCCCATGGAAGGGGTTCCCAAAAGCCCCCCTTAAAAGGTAATGGCTGTCTCCCTCAAAGAGGGCCAGATAACCCCAGTGTGGAGAGGTGAGCCAGAAGACCAGGGAGAAAGGGGGCCATCGGCATTGACCCCAGTGCAGTGGCTGGACCTCAGGTAGGAGCACCCTAGATTTCTGCTGGCCTCCCTCTGTGTCCTTCTGTCTGCCTTTCTCTGTTGCAGTAATAACGCCCTCCCCTAACACCCCTTGGAGGCTCCAGGCAGCTCTCAGAGGCAGTGGAAGGGTGTGATTTGATACAAGGAAGGTTTGATGCAGGCTCCTGGGTGCATGTCTGCCCCAACTGTGGCACACTTCACTCCTGCAGGGTGGCTTGTAGCTCCCCAATGCTTCCTGCCACTCCTGCCCCCACCTTTGTTCCCAGCCATAGTGGGGGCTCCCTTGCCCAGCCCTGGACCTAGGAAAATGTACCAAGAGTCAACTGCCCCATGGGAGTCTCTTAACAGATAACTTTTGGAAGCCAACAAACGCAGGAAAAGGCTAGGGCTGGAAGAGGGAAGAGGCCTCCTGGTCTCCAGGCCCCCTCCGCACCCGGCTCCTGTGCCCTCAGTACTCACCCAAGAGCATTCTCTGCTTCGGAGGCACCGCTGAGCGCAGAGTGAGGAGCAAATGAAACCCAGCCAGAGAGTGACAGAGGGAAGGGGGTGGGGGATGCGAGGGACGGGAGGGGAGGGCACGAGGGAGGGACTCCTGCTCCTGCCTGGAAAGCGGCGGTTACCAGGCCCTGCTTCCCCTTGCCAGGAACAAGCTGCCTAGTCCCTGGTTTCCTCCATCCCAAACAGGGGTGGAAAGAACCGGGCACTTCCTTCCCTTAGGGTAGGGGAGGGACCAAATGCGGAGACTAGGGTTGGGGGGAGAGTGTCAGGGAGCATCCACTCCTCGCATCCCAAGAGCCCCGGCCTAATGCCTCTTGCACTGAAGCAAAGAGCTGACCCTGCCCGCAGACACCTCCAGGCAAGGGGGTGCTGCGGCCCCCCTCTGCCTGCCACAAAGTTCTTGCTGCTAATCTTTGAAGCCCTGCCTCAGGGCTTGCTGCTTCAGGAGCCCACTTCTCCTGTCCAGTGAGCCCACCATCCCCTTAAATTTACTCCTTTTGCTGAAGGGGAAACTGAGGCTAAGAGAGGTATTACCACCTGGCCCCAGTGTTGGCCGTGGCAGTGGGGGAAGAGAGCTTGTCCCTCTCAGTCCAGGATCTGGACTGTTGGACCTGCTACCTGGGCAATGCCGGAAGGGGTGGTGGTGGTCACCGGGTCAGCTAGAACTTCTGACACCTCTCTCCTGCCCTCACTCTTCCCTCTCCACGCGCCCACCCCCAGTCTCTTCTCTCCTCCATTTGCCCCTTTCTTCCCTCCTCTTCCGGAAAACAGGCTGTGTCTCTCTTCACCTGAGCACCTGGTGGCTGGCTGGGAGGGGAGTGGGTGGGGGAGAGGAGACAGCCAACCCACAGCTGGATCCAGTCTTGCATTCCAAGCCTGGGTCCCAGGGCTAGCCCCCCACCCCCTCAGCATCCTGTCTCCACCAGACAATACCCTGTAATCTCTGGAGCAGCCAGTACCTGAGCTGCAAGGAAGGTCTGGGGAGGGGTTGGCAGCAGCAGCTCCTGAAAACAGGTTTGTTAGGAAGAGGCTCTGGGGGAAGGACCTGCTGGTGTGGGTAGAAAAAAAACGAAACTCCAGCCCAGAGCTAATTAACCCACCTAGAGACACAGACGGGACCTTTGTCTCCTGCCGGGGCTGGGATCTGAGCTAAGCCCCCAGGTTCTCCACCCAGATGGCTTTGCCTTTCCTGGAGGTCCCGGGGGAGGGGCTGATGGTCAGGTTCACACTTGGCAGAGGGGGATGTGATGGCCATCCAGGGAGAGCGGGCACTCCCTTCACCTGCCACGTAAGGACAGTATCACGCACCTAAAGGACTCAGGGTGGGAGGCAGGGAGGGTCTGAGGAGGAACCAACGAGCCAGGGAGGTACTGAAGAGGTGGAGGGACAGGCTGGAGGGCTTCCGGGGCCTCCTGATGGGACTGAAATTAATCTATCTGCAGGGAGTGGGGGGTGAGGCGCTCATCAAGCCAGTGACTCAGGCATGACCCAGCTCAAGGTCTTTGATCTCTGGGGCTCAGAATGCAGCCAGAGGCTTCTGCAGTCGAAGACTCAGAAAGGAGCTGGAAGGACTGATGAGAACAGGAGCTTGGGGCGGTCTGAGCGCAGGGCAAGGGGCGGCCTCCACCTGCCACTCTGACCCCTTCCTGCCCCCAAAGCCACGGGATGTCTAGTGCAGCCAACTCTGCCCTGAAATCCACTACAGTTTGACTCCATCTCTGCTTTCCAGTTCCCTTCGTGTCTACCCTGCACTCCCACCCTGCACTCGTGCCTGGCCATTTCGGTAAGCTAGAGCTTAAATCATTTCCAAAACCCCCTTCTCTCCCTTCCGGTGTCAGGTTGCAATGGGTGATAGGGGACCAGGGTGGGCCCTGAATTGGGTGTCTGGGTCAGTCCTGCCAAGAGATGGGGGAGGGACCAATTTGCTTTGGAAGGGTCCCCCCTCTCTCCCTAGCCAGCCTAGACAGAGTGGGAAATGGCTGGCATCTCCCCATTTTTCAGGCGAGGACACCAAGATGCTTAGCAAGAGGAGAGGCCATGGGGCCTGAGCACTTAGGAATGTTTCCTGGGAGCTGATCTGCCTTCTCTGGGCCATCGCTCCTCCCCTTTCCTGAAACAAGGCTCAGCCCCTGCAGCAAGTGCAGTGGGTGTGTGAGATGAGATTCAGAGTCAGAAACCCTGGGATGGGAACCCAGCTGTCTGACCCGGGTGTGTTGCTTAAACTCTCTGAGCTCCCGTGTCCCAATTTCTAATGTGAGGACTGAGTGTCGCTGGGTGAGGGGGTGGCTGGACGAGAGGGGCATGCCACGTTGGGTGTGGAAGTGCTTTGTAAACAGTTCAGCTCCAATGTAGATGCTTCACTTGGCGTGGGAGGTAGGTCACTGCTGCTTGCCCAGGTGTCTCCCATGCCCTGTGCTGGCCCAACATCCGTACGAGAGGTTGGAACTAGGAAGGTTGAGCCAGCAAACCTTTTCCCTGTAGGTGTGTGTGTGTGTGTGTGTGTGTGTGTGAGAGAGAGAGAGAGAGAGAGAGAGAGAGAGAGAGCCAATAGAGAGAGAAAGAGTGAGTCAATAGGGTCACTGAATTCAGCCTTATTGGGGCAGTGGTCCTCATACCCACACCTGCCGTGTTGAAAGATGGCTACAGACACTTTCCTGAAGAATCAAAGGGCCTGCTGTGTGGGAGACAGCTAGGGTGGAGGGTGGGCTGGGAAAGTTGGGGAAGTGCCTGGAGGAGGCGGATGGAGAAATGTGGGTACTTGCTGTTTCCTTACCCTGTGCCCTCTCCCAGGTGTGTCAGGCTCACTCTGAGCTGGGAGCGGGGTGTGGCTGAGTAAGGAGGCCTCTGACCCAGGCATTGAGGAAGCTCAGAGAGGGACAAGTGCCCCCCACCCCAATATCTCCCTCCCACAGACAGCCTCAGGGATATGAGCAGGAGAGGGTCCCCACCTCACTGCCTGTGACAGCCTGCCACTCTGCAAGCCGCCAGCCCCACAGACCCCTAATCAGAGTGACAGCTCCAGGGAGCCTCTAGGGAGCGTGCCTGGAGGTCCCTCTCCCACACCTTTGTCACCCTCCCAGGGAACAAGGACTGTCTAGGAACAGAGCAGTGCATAAGGCCCCTCAAGCCTCCGGGAAAGTAGGTGTGGCTCTTTCCACTTCCAGGCTGCCCTATAGGCCGCACCCGAAGGGTTCTCGGCTCTGGCCCAGTCTTGAGGTCCCTATGCACTTCCCCTCACCCCCAACCTCAGGGCAGTAGCTAGCATCCTCAGAGAGTCAAGGAGATAGGAGAAATCCACAGGATGGGGATGGGAGTGGATATTGGGGGGGTCATGACCCAGAGCAGGCTCTGAGATAACCAGGCCAATGGGGAACAGCTTCTCCAGCTGAAGCCTCAGACTTCCAGGGTTCCCAGAAATCTGCGGACCCTTCATCCCTGCCCTATGTCACTCCCCCATGCTCCCACAATGCCGCTCACTCTCTTAGCCTGGCAGGCGTGAAGGTCTGGCCCCATGGCTGACCTCCCCTCCAGACTGTGAATGCCCAGAGCTCAGGCCCTGAGCACTACTCAGTGGGAATGCTAGGGGCCAGCACAGGGCCACCCGGGACTGGAGGGCTAGGTGGTGATGGATAGCTGGCTGGGGGGACAATGACGTATTAGGTTTCATTTAATAATCTAGAGAAGAATACCAGGCATCATGTCTCCTGTTCCCCCCACCCCACCCCCCCATACACAGACCTACCCAGCACTCAAGCAATAAGGACAATGGGAAAAGGGAAGCCAAGTGAAGGGGGGTCCCTGTCCTTCTGGGCGGCCTGATTCTGGCCATGGGTATCTGGTGCTGTGGTCATTTTTAAAAATATACTTTTATTGATTTCAGAGAAGAGGGGAGAGGAGAGAGAGAGAGAGAAACATCAGTGATGAGAGAGAATCATTGATCGGCTGCCTCCTGCATGCCCCACACTGGGGGTTGAGCCCACAACCCAGGCATGTGCCCTGACCAGGAATCCAACCGTGACCTCCTGGTTCATAGGTCGATGCTCAACAACTGAGCTACACCAGCTGGGCTGGCGCCATGGTTTTTTTTATCCTCACTCCCCACCTGCTCACTCCAAACTGGCACCATGGTTTGGAGCAGGGAAAAGGGAAGGCTTGTAGCTTAGGGACCACTGTCCAGAAGGGCCTGAAGAGGCTGTGTTAGGGGGGAGCAGGGCAGGACCGAATTCTTTTTTTTATTTTTTTAAATTTTAACATTGTTTTAATCAGGTAATGTAAAGCAGTTTAAAACAGGAAATTTTAAGACAGCTGAATAGAGTAAAGTGAAGGATTACTCTATTAGGATAGCTTCTGTGAATAAAATTCTTATGTGGATTTAGAATAGTGTTCTTGAGCCCTCCCCACCCAACACTGTCCCTCCCCATCCAACACTGTCCCCCAGACCTGCTTCCCTCTCAGCACCCCCCCTTTCTGATCATGGAATTACCTATCACAGCATCCCCTAAGCTAGAGTCATCCTTGGACCTCCCTCCCCCATGACCCCCACATCTCATCAGTCACCAAGTCCTAATGGTTCTGCTACAGGAAAGGCCCCAAAATCTGTTTCCTCCACTCCACACCCTTCTTTCTCTGGTACCGCCAAGTCTTACCCTTACCCTTCGCCAGAGATCTCTAAAAATACTAATCACTCCTGCTCAAAACCCTTCAGTGACACCCATCACCTTTACTTCAAAGGCCAAATGTCCAGCCTGCCTGGGAGGACCTCACAGGCAGCTCCTGCTCACCTCCAGCCATGCCCGCCACGGCCATGCCCGCCACGTGCCCGAAATGGCCTGCTGCTCTTGAAAAGCCAGGGCCTCAGGCCTCGGTGCATTTGCTCTGTCTGCCTCCCTGCCTTGGGTTCCCTTACTGTCTCCAAGATACAACATCAAGGTCACTCCTCTGAAGCTTCCCCTGACTCGGGTACCCACCCCTCGGAAGCCTGTTGTTATCTTGGACAAACTCGTCCGCACCTGTGGTTGTCTACACAGCACTTGCCTAACAGGAGGGTATGCTGCCTTTTAAAAAGATGATCCCTAAATAAATACTGTATGTTCTCACTTATATGCAAAACCTAAAAATGTCAAACTCATAGAAGTAGAGTAGAAAGGCAGTTGCCAGGGGCTGGAGAGTTGGGGACGTGGGGAGACGTTGATCAGAGGGAACAAACTTCCAGCTGTAAGATAAGTAAGGTCTGCAGTCTGAGATGTAATGCCCAGCATGGTGACCACATTAACCATACTGCATCACATAACTGAAAGCATGAAGAGAGCAGATCTTAACTGTTATCAGCACACACATGCAAAATCATAGTCATCTGAGGGGACAGAGGTGTTAACTAACTTATTGTGGTAAATATTGTACAATATATATGTGTATCTAATCATCACATTGTACACCTTAAACTTACACATTATCCTATCTAATAAAGGTGGAATATGCAAATTGACCATAACTCTGCAACAAAGATAGCAGCGCCCACAGCCAATAAGGAGGAAATATGCAAATTGACGTGACAAGGCGAGAGGCAGAAGGCGGCTCCGGCCAGAGTGAAGGTGATGCTGGCAGCCAGGGGAAGGAAGGCCTATTCTTACACGAATCTTCGTGCATTGGGCCTTTAGTATGTCAATAATATCTCAATAAAGTGGGGGAAAATACGAGTCCTCCAAACAATGGCTGGGACTTAAGGGGTTGTCTGTAAGTATTTGATGAATTGATGAATGCCTTTTGGACTCACACACATACACACACACACACACACTCTAGAAACATCATATAATCAGATTTGCTTTTACTCAGATTCACACCCTTGATGTCCCCAAGGGCTCAGGTGGAGGAGCTGGAAGCAGCCATCAGAGCATCCCCTGCTTTGCTAATGCAGTGACCTCTGCCTCCAATGTCCCTTCTGCCCTTCTCCCCGTTCCAAGCTCAGCACGCCCACTTCCTTCAGGAGGCCTTTCCTGGTGCCCCCGGGGATAACTGACCTTTCCCCGTGATATCCCTGGGGATATGTCCCATGAAACACCCACAATATTTATCTGCTCTTCCTGTGTCTGTCTCAGCCCAAAAGACAGATTGAGTCTTGGCTGGAAGGGGGAGGGAGTGTGAGGAGGGAGACTGGAACTTATTTGTCTCCAGGCCCCAGGCGTTCCGTACAGAGAACACAGTAGGTGCCCACATATTTACCAAAAGAACAGGCAGCCTGCGGAGAGTTCAGAGTGTAGCCCTCTGGCAAAGCTACCGACCTGGGCTGCAAGCTAAGTTCCCAGCAGCCGCCCCCAAGAACCAGGCAGACGTTTCCACCCTTTCCACCTCTCCACACTGGGCCTGCTCCTCTTTATTTTCCCCTGGCCCCTCTGTGCCTGTCAGCCGGGATCACCCTCACAAATTCATTCACCCATTTTCCCCAGAAATCAGCCAGCTGCCCCTTTGTGCTTGCAGCCAAACCTCTGCAAAGTCATCCCAGCCAGGGAGAAGCAGAAATCCTGGCCAGGAGTCCAGTGGCCAAAGGAAGAGGGGCTTCCCCAGTCCATCCCTCAGCTGGAGTGTCATGCACCTTGCTAACCCTGGCCTTGAGAGACCACAGGAGCATCCTGGGATACCCTGCAGGCAAGGTCTTTGCCCAAAAGTCTGTCCCTGCCAGGTGACCCCAGACTGGGGTCCAGATTCCAAAAGACCCCACAGGGAGGCCCTCCAGACCACCGAAAGACCTCAGAGGAGGCTTCAGCCCTAAAGACCCTCAGATCCAAGAGGGTTGTCCAGATGCAAAAAAAAAAAAAAAATGACAGCATCTGGGGGACTTCAGACACTAAAACCCATTGAAGGTACCCTAGACTCAAAGACCCCACAGAGAGAAGCCACAGACCCAGCCCTCAGAGGGGCCGAGAGCCAAGTTTGTAGGCACAGTGCCCCCCTGCACTGACCTGGCCCTGCGGGGGCCTTTCCCAGGCTGAGCTGCCGCAGCCGCCTCTGGTGGGCCCGCCCCTCACAGTGCACCTGGGCCTGGGCCGCCGAGTTCAGCTGGATGTTGCAGACGTCACAGAGCGTGTACGATGGCCGTTTCCTCTCACGCTTGGGCTTAGGCAGTTCTGGGGGCTGAGGGGGGCACTCCGCCGCTCCAGATATGGGGGGCTCCTTCTCAGCTGGGGGAGATGGGCTCAGTGGCCGCTTCATTCCTGAACAGATAGAGAGGGAGACAAATAAAACAAAAGGCTGAGTGTTGTGCGTACATAGAAGGAGCAAGACGGCTTCAAGATCCAGAGATAGCTGAGCCTTTTATCCCAGCTGAAAGTCCCCCGCTTTTGGAGAGCCCCAACCTGAGGATGGCAAGGGGAGCATAATGGGGCCTGTTTCAAACAAAGCAGCATTCATTAAAAGGCAGGACTATCTGGAAGAGAGTCAGAAAAGTGTACACAGAGCAGGGCTGAGTGTGAAGCTCGGGTCTCGGCGAGCAGGTGGGCACGTAGGGCCGGGCAGCAGTGAGCTTGGTGGAGTCCCGTTTTGGGAAGCCAGCACGCTGTTCTCAGCACCGGGGCAGGCGCTGACAAGCCTGTGACAGGCAGGCATGTGGCGCTTGCTGGAGTCGCAGCAGTCGCTGGCCAGGGTGGTGATTGCAGAAACCCAACCTCCCTGTGTCCAGGGCCCGACCCGCTGACATTCACAGACGGTGGCAGTGTGTGAAGCCATCGGCACCCCTGACCCACGTGGCTCCAGATGGTCCCTGCTGTCTTAGCCATCCAGCCTGTGGCAACAGTTGGTGTTGGTAGTAGAGACCTCGGCCCTACACAGACACACACACACACACACACACACACCCTGGTTCCCACAGAACTGGCACATCATGCCTTCAGGCCCCTCATCTCCAGACAGTCTTCCCTTTCCAACTCACTTCTCTGGAGCTTTCCCACCCGGCTCCTCTGCCTCTAAGGGGCTCTCTTCAGGGGCTGCTCAATGACCTTTCTCAGGCTGAACTGTGTCAACGTTCACTTCCCTCCGGAATCAGTGTGCATGCTTCCTGCCTCTGCTTTAGACTGGGGACTTCCTGAGGGCAGGGCCTATGTCCCCCTCCCCAGGACAGAGAATTTCTGAGGTCAGGGACTGTGTCATGCTCTCTGATTGACAAGGCTCGGACCTAAGTGAGGCATTAACTGAGCCTCTCTTATGGGCTGAATTGTGTCCACCAAAAATTCCTATGTTGGAGTCCTAACTCCCAGTACCTCAGAATGTCATTGTGTTTAGAGAGAGGGTCTTTAAATAGGTAATTAAGTTAAGATGAGGCCACTAGGGTGGGCCCTGATTCAATATGACGTGTCCTTGTCAGAAGAGGAAGCACAGACAGTTACAGAGGGAAGGCCATGTGAAGACACAGGGAGAAGATAGCCATCTGCAAGCCAAGGAGAGAGGCCTCAGAGGACACCTGGATCTCACATTTCTAGCCTCCAGAGCTGTGAGGAAACACATTTCTGGTGTTTAAGTCAGTGGTAACTTCTTAGAGCGGCCCCAGCAAACCGATACATCCCCTAAAGAGCATTTCCTTTTCCTGAGGCTCATGCTCATTTTGAAAATTAGACCAAGTGAAGCCAACTGATGCCCTAATACTCTCATAAGGCCACACACCCAATGGTGGAGCTCACAACTAAACAAAGAAAATGGATTTCTCAAGTCCACAGCCAAGAACTGGGAGTCCCTGGACTCACCCCTTGCTCTCAGAAACAGGCTCATCAATTTTGTGGGCAGTGCTCCCACATAACATATCTGTCATTACATGTGTGGGGACCATGTGTGCATGGAACAGAGGGGCACAGCGATTCAGAGTATGAGTTCTAGCTCTGGCCGGTGTGCTCAGTGGTTGGAGCGTCAGCCCACGCACCCAAGGGTCGCAGTTTTGATTCCCGGTCAAGGCATGTATCTGGGTTGCAGGTTCAGTCCCCAGCCCTGGACAGGGTGTGTGTGGGAGACAACCAATTGATGTGTTTCTCCCACATAGATCTCTCTATCTCTCTCTCCTCCCCTCTAATCCCCCCTTTTACTCTCTCTAAAAGTCAATGGAGCCTTAACCGGTTTGGCTCAGTGGATAGAGCATCAGCCTGAGGACTTAAGGGACCCAGGTTTGATTCCGGTCAAGGTCATGTACCTTGGTTGCGGGCACATCCCCAGTGGGGGTTGTGCAGGAGGCAGCTGATTGATATTTCTCTCTCATTGATGTTTCTAACTCTCTATCCCTCTCCCTTCCTCTCAATAAAAAATATTTTTAAAAAATCAATGGAAAAAATACCCTCAAGTGAGGATGAACAATAACAACAAAAAACAGTATGAGCTCTATATTGACTCGCACCTGGGTTCAAACCTCAGCTCTGCCACTTACCTGCTGTGTGACCTGAGCCTCATTCCCCTCATTTGTATATCTGTAAAATGGGATGATGACTAACAGTTCTTAATTCACAAGCATAATGTGATCATTAGCTGAACTGAACGACATAAAACATTTCTCAGTGTCCTATAAAAGTCAGCTATTATTAATCCGCAGCGTGGCTGTGCTTTGCATCTTGTCAGTGGAGTCACCGGATCTGTCACCGTGTGCATCTGTCATGGCCTACCTGGCTCACTGCAAATGTCTCTGTTACCCCTGTCATCCCATTGTTTGTTCAGGCGAACCTGTGTTGCTCCGTCTGTGTGTATGCCACGGTGTAGCTGTGTCACAATGGGAGTGTCACTGTGCCCATATCATGGAATGAGATTGTCACTGAACCTCTGAGACCCGCCACGTGTTACGGGTTAAATGGTGCCGCCTCACATTCGTATGTTGAAATCCCAGCACTTCAGAATACGAAATACAACCTTGTTTGGAAATGGGGTCATTGCAGATATTATTAGGTTAAGATGAGGCAATAGTGGAGCAGGGTGGCCCCCTAATCCAATATGACTAGTGTTCTTATAAAGGGGGGATTTGGACACCATCATTCACACAGAGAGAATGCCACGTGAAGATGAAGGCGGAGATCACAGTGATGCTTCTACAGACTAAGAAATGCCAAACTTGGCCAGCAAACTACAGAAGCTAGGGGAGAGGCATGGAACAGACTTCCTCCCTGCCCTCAGCAGGAACTAACCTCGATGACGCTTTGTTCTTGACCTTCTAGACGCCAGAACTATGAGACAACAAACGCCTGTTGTTTAGACCACCTGGAAAACACACCATGGCTTTGACTCTTGTGTGATCATATGTGATTTGAAGGTCCCCTTCCCTCTGCATGGTGGTGTGGCTGCGATGCAGTTCCAGAGAGAGCCTCCAGGTGGCGCAGTGAGCACCAGGTGGCAAGATAAGAGGTGGAACTCAGTACCCCTCCACGCAGGGAGGATCCCACTCCTCCGTACTGCTGGGGCAACTAGGTTGCCCCTCCGAGGCATGCCAAGCGCCCGAGCAATATGTCTGGAGTCCAGGGCACAGCCCTGCCACCCTGGAAAGTTACTCCCATCACCTTGTGAGAACCCCACCCCCATCTCCAAGGCTGCACTGAACCTCTGCCAACATTCTGTACGCTCTCACCTCTAGCTGGAGGTCACCATAGCTATCTCCTTCCTTTACAAGTGTTTCCCCACCCTCCCAGCAGGAAGAAAGGGCAGGCAGAAAGTACCAGGTGCAAATGTTGGAAGGGGCGAGGGGGGGGGCCCCGGGGGGGGTCCAACTGGCCAGGGGTAAGAGGTGTCAGGGTAATGAGATTTTTCCGGCCATGCCAAGGGAGCTGCCTGCCCCCTGCCAGGAAGGGAACAGGGAGGGTTTGAAATCTCAGTGCAATTTATGACAGGCAGGCCGAGGACATGGCTCAAGAGAGCAGACAAATATCTGCCATGAGGCTGATTAAACCTTCGTGATATATAGCCTCTGGGCTCACAGGGTCCTCCTGGATGCCGGGGCTAATTGTGTCCCCCTCGGCCAGGCTGCTGGGCCTGCCACAGCCTACCCTGTCTTCCCAGGCCTTCCCAGCTGTCCCCTCAGGAGTTACATCGCTCCAGCCAAGCGAGGGCGCCCACCCAGAAAATGTGAAGGGGTGGGCCATTTTTAGGGCACACAAACATCTATCTAACCCCTGTCACCAGCACCAGCAGGTCAGCACTCCCTGCCCTGGCCCCTGTTCAGAACCAGCATGACTCACCCTACCAGGACCCACACTTGGACAGGACCTGGCCCACATGCACTCTTTAACAGAAGAGGAAATTGAGTCCCAGAGCCGGAGAGTGGATTTTCTTAAATACAGGGCAGGGCAAGAGCTGCTTCTAGAGACATCCCCCCCCGCCCCCCCCACCTAGCTGCCAGGCCACCTCTTCTTCATGACGACAACCACTTTACTGAGAGCTTCCTGTGTGCCAGGTGCTTTACACACAGGATCTCTCTTAAACTTCACAACAACCTCATGAGGTGGGCACTATTATTAACCTATTACTCCACGTCATAGATGAGAGAACAGGCTCTGAGAGGTTTTATGGCCGGACCTGAACTTGAACTTGTCTGACTCAGGGCTCCTGGGGAGGCTTGTGGTTGCCCAGCCCCTATCAGGCCAGGGTGCCAGGCAGGGAGATGCCACATCCTGGTCAGAAGGAGTTGGAGCCAGAGCCAGAGAGGCTGGGAGGAAGGGGTGGGAAGAAAGGGGGAGAACTGAACTTAACTCACGAAAAGAACAGGTGAAAGCCCAGCAAAAGATCATGGGTGTGTCCAGGTGTCTGTTTATCTGCAATCTAAACAGACACCTGCGGGGGGGGGGGGGGGGTGGAATCCCTCTGTGTTCTCACCTTCCCTGAGGGATGGGGCTGAGGCTGAAGCAGGGAGGGGAGGTTGGATAATGGGAGGGAGCCACCCACTTGAAGGCCTGCTTACTCCAGAGCTGGAGAGCTGATGGGAGGCCAGGGTTGCTGTCTGCCTGTCTGTCTGTCTGTGTGTCCATCTGTATGGAGTTGCAGGGATTAGGGGTGGTGGGAGCACTACCCAGGGCCCCATCTTGCAAAGTGACCACTACTTGCAAAGTGACAATGGACTTCAGGCTGGGCTTCAGTGGGGCCCGCTGGCATGGCAGTAAGGTGGAATTCTCTGTCTGCCTATCCAAAGAGGGCTGGGCAGAAAGAAACTTGGAGGTCATAAAATGCAGGGCAGAGGTCTTTCCAGCTGCAGCCTGGGGAAGGGGTTCCTCAAGAAACAACTACTTTTGCCAAAGGGTTAATGGGAGAGGAAGGTTCTCAGCTGGTCCCCAGCCCTTGGCCAGGCCTGAAGGGCTCCCTCACCAAACTTTTAATGAGCCCAATTACATTCTGGCATTTTCCCCCACGGCTGCCAGCATTTACCCTCCCACCTTCTTCAGCCAGGTCCCAGGACCTGCCTTTGAGAAGGGAGCCTGGCTGGCTGACCAACCTTGGGCCAGTCCCTGCCCCTCAGAGCTTTGGTTTCCGTCTTTAAAGAGAGGGGGTTGGGCTGAGCTAATCTCTCAGGTCCTTCGCAGGCAGGCGCAGGCGGTGTGGCAGTGGCAACACAGAACAGCTGCCTCAGAGGAGGTGGGGGCTGGCCAGTGGGGTGGGTATGGAGAAAGAACTGCCCAGTGGTGAGTGCTCACTGCCTTCCGGGCGCTGTAGAAACATCGCTTCCATTTACCCTCATAACAACCCTGTGAGGCTTTACAAATGAGGACACGGAAGCTCAGAGTCTAAAAGAGGGGCAGGTGAGTAGGGCCAGCTCTCTCCCATCCTATGATGCAGGGGCGGGGGGAATGGGGGGTGCCAGTTGTATCCTACCCTATGACTCACCGGATCATGAGCAGGAGTGTGGCATCTTCCGTGCCCACTGCTCCAGCTGCAGAGAGAAGTGTCTGGAAGAAGGGAGGCTTTGTCTGTTCTTGTCCTAGTAAAGTATGAGCCCTCCTGGGCCTGGCTGCCCCCTCAGTGCCCCCGGGGAGCCACCACCGAGCATTTTGGTCTCTTCCCTCCACCTCCCCCTTCCCAAGGCTGACACCTTCCTAGGGTGAGGAAGGGGGGACAACCCACTTCAGTGTGTGGCCACCACAGAGTGGCACCACGCAGCCATTCTGTGTGCCCAGAGAGCTGGGGTCACCCAGAGTCATACCCAAAACTCCCCAGAGGAGCCAGAGACCCCCGCCTCAGGGGTAGAATGGCTTGAGTGGGGCCAGCTGTGTCACCCCCCCACACACACGTCCCTGAGGCAGAAGGTCCCTGAGGCAGAAGGTCCTGGGGACCGGGCAACTGCTGGTCCAGATGTCAGGGGCCAGGAGGGGATTGCCTTGGGCAAAGCAAGGCAGCCATGCCTGTTTTCCCATCCAAAGTGGTGACAGAGGAAGCCTGTCACCTTTCCCCCGCGGGACTGCTGGGTGCAGGGGATTGCAGGAGTGAGCTGGCTAAGAGGTGCTGAAAGTCAACACTCAGCTCCAAGGAAGGGAGAGGGGAGGGCACAGGAGGTGAAGGAGAATAATGGTTCAGGGATGAGGTCACTGTCCCCCCATGTTCCCTCCTCCAGTCTGCTCTGTCTTTACCACCTATGGGCTGGGTGTCCCCCAGACCCTCCTGGACAGCAAGACTCCTCCCAAGGACCCTCAAGCCACCCCCAGGAAGGAAATCCTTCTTGCTACCAGCTTGCATTTCTCCTTGCAGGGTCCACAGAGCAACACAGAGTAGCTGCCTCTAAGGGGGTGGTGAGAGGTGGGGGTGTTAGGAAGGGAGTACTGGCCTCAGCGCCACCTTTTCTAGCCTGTGCAGCCAGGCAAGGCCTAGGAAACCTGCCGTGCACAGGATATGCCCCAGACCCCAGGCCCCAGGGCCCCTTATAGAAACACCAGGCCAGGATCCTGGTACAGCTCAGCCTCATCTACCACCTGCTCTGTCCCCCCGGCTCCCCATAGGACTGAGCAGTAGCTCCCCCAAACCTCACTCCCTGCCCAGGATGGCCCAGACTCCGGGAATGAGTCCCAGGAGCCAGAGGGAGGAGTGCTGGGAGGTCCCGCTGTTTGAGAGCTGCGGGCAGGAGGCAGGCCAGGAGGGCCCGGCCTATGCCCTGCTGCTGAAGAGGAGGCATTCTGCTGAAGGGGGGAGGGGCGGGGCAGGCAGTCCAATGGCTGTGATGGAGGAAGGTGCCGAGCGCGCAGTGTGCTCTTTACACCCCAGAGAGACAATAGACGGCCCCTCCCTCCCCCCTTCCATTCAGCTCTATCCCAGGGGCTGATAAGGGTGGGCCTATTCTGGGGTTCTCTAAACTCCGTAGGAAAAGAAGGCCTTAGGTGGAGAGCCCTGTCTCCAGAGATTGGTGCCCTCCTTAGGGTGGGGTCTCGTTCTCTCTGCCCCGGGGGGTCCCAGCCTCCCTTCCTTTCCACCATCACTCTCATTGTCCCCCCTCCCAACCTCAGTTTCTGGCTAAGTTGGGGTCCTAGTCTCCCACCTCTCCGGACTCCAGGTGGGGCAAGGTCCTGGCCGCTGGCCGCAGCTCTCAGAGCTACCGACACTGCACCCCGCGCACGGCCCCCGCGGGCGCTCAGCCCCAGCGCGCGCGGGTCCGGGATGGGGCGCACCCGCCGCCTACCTGAAGGGCGCTCCCGGCCGGAGTGGGGCCGCATCCAGCCGCCCGCGGCCACCCAGGGAGACCCGTATCCGCGGCTCCCAGAGGTGCGCGCGGGTGAGTCCGGCCCGTGCGTCCCAGAGCGCCCGCCGCGCCTCCCAAGCCCGCCCCTGGGCGGCCACGCAGAGCAGGTGCCAGGAGCCGCTGCCCGGAACGGAGCCCGGCGAGCGGGCAAGCGAGCTGCGGAGGGGGACAGGGTGGGGATCCCCAGGGAGGAAGGCGAAGGGACAGCTGGGGCTCTCCCTGCGGAAATGGCTGGGCGCACTGAAAACTGTATTGCTACGGCTGGCCGGTCAGGCCGGAGTGCCCTTCAGCTTCCCAGGGGTCCCAGACTCAGGGAAGAGGACCCCAAAGTGGCCACCTACCACTGGCCTCCTGCGACCTCCCGTACCCCCTGCAAATGGCCCGTCTTTGGGGGAAAGCTCGGAGAGGAGGAAGCTGACATTCATGGAGCACCTACTGGGTGCCAAGAGGGATCACATTCAATCCTCACAAACTGCTCTGCTGGGACTGGTTTGATCCCCATTTTACGGACCAGGAAATGAAAGATTGGGGACATGAGGTAACTGATTTCCTGGTGCCCAGGAAGTGAGCACCAAATGGGAGACCAGACTGGTCCTAGGAACCATTTCTGGAGGGCAGGGGAGAGAGCCAGAGGGCCTGCTGGGTGGGGAACGCCCCTGCCCCTGCCCTGTGTGGCTGGCGTTCATTTATTTCTTTCCTTTCATTTCATTTTATTTTTGTTATTCCTCGCCTGAGGATATTTCTTTACCTTGTTTTGTTTTGTTTCAAGCGAGTGGGAGGGAAGAGGAGGGGAGGGGGGAGAGAGAGAGAGAGAGAGAGATCCTTGTGAGAGACACACCTGCAACCCAGGTACATGCCCTTAACTGGAATTGAACCTGGGACCCTTCAGTCCAAAGGCCAACGCCCTATCCACTGAGCCAAACCGGTCAAGGCTAGAGTTCATTTCTGATTCCTCCCAAGGAATCAGTGGACAGTCGGGCTGGGGCACAATGCAGGGGCACAAAGCCAAGCAGGGGAGGGAAGGAGGTAGGGGCTGGTGGCTTGACCTCCTGAGAGAGCTCTGCCATCTTTTCATGATTGGCGAGGCAGTAAGAAAGGGAGTCCTGCCCTCGCCGGTTTCGCTCTGTGGATAGAGCATCGGCCTGCAGACTGAAGGGTGCTGGGTTCGATTCTGGTCAAGGGCAGTACCTTGGTTGCGGGCTCCATCCCCAGTAGGGGGCGTGCAGGAGGCAGCTGATGGATGTTTCTCTCTCATGGATGTTTCTAACTCCCAATCCCTCTCCCTTCCTCTCTGTAAAAAAATCAATAAAATATATTTTTTTAGAAAGAAAGAAAGGGAGTCCCCACCCTAGCCGGTTTGGCTCAGTGGATAGAACATCGGCCTGCAGACTGAAGGGTCCCGGGTTTGCTTCCAGTCATGGGCTTGTATCTCAGTTGCAGGCTTGATCCCTGGCCCTGGTCTGGCACGTGTAGGAGGCAACCAATTGATGTGCCTCTCTCACATCAATGTCCCCCCCCTCCTCCTGCTTCCTTCCACTTTCTCTAAAAATCAATGGGAAAATATCCTCAGGTAAGGATTAAAAAAAAAAAAAAGTGAGTCCCCAAGAAAGGGGCAGAAGTGGCTCCTGTATGCAAAGGAGATGTGTCAGTGCTGCTCGCCCACCTCACCCGCCAGCACGCCTCACACGGCCACGCCGGCTAGACAGCAGGTCCTTGGTGGGGAGCTCTGGCTATGCTTCCACCGCTGCTATCCGTCTCGCAGCACCTCTTCCTGCTCCTCACACCCACCAACTCCCCCCCGCCTGGAGGCCTCTGCCCCTGCTGTTCCCTCGGCCTGGAGCACCCCTCTGACCTTCACAGGGCTGTTCCCTGGTTCCTTCAGCCTCAGCCCCACAGTCACCTCCCAGGCCTGGTTCCCCAGCCCTCTTATCCTTTGTCCCAGCCCCTGGTTAATTTTGCTCTTAGTATGTCTCCCAAGACATGATTCTTTTTTTTTAAATATACTAGTATTTTTATTGGTTTCAGCAAGGAAGGGAAAGGAAGTAAAAGCTAGAAACATCAATGATGAGAGAGAATCATTGGTCGGCTGCCTCCTGCACGCTCCAGGAGGGGATTGAGCCCGCAACCCAGGCATGTGCCCATGACTGGAATCGAACCTGGGACCCTTCAGTCCGCAGGCCAATGCTCTATCCACTGAGCCAAACCGGCCAGAGCAAGACATCATTCTTGTGCTTGGATACGTACCTGTCTCCCTCATGAGGGCAGAGCCTTTATTTCCCAGGCATCTGAAGCACTGGCATAAAGCGTGATGTGTACCTAATAGATGCTTGCTAAATAGCTGTTGAATGAATGCAGGAACTCATTTCCACTCTAAAAATAAATCCATATTAAATTGTACTCTATGGCCCAGCCAGTGTGGCTCAGTGGTTGAGCACTGACCTATGAACCAGGAGGTCATGGGTTTGATTCTTGGTCAGGGCACATGCCTGGGTTGTGGACTTGATCCCTAATGTGGGGCGTGCAGGAGGCAGCCAGTCAATGATTCTCTCTCCATCATTGATGTTTCTATCTCTCCCTCTCCCTTTCTCTCTGAAATCAATGAAAAAATATATGAGAAATTGTACTCTATAAATGGGTGAATGGTATGGTATGTGATTTATATCTCAATAAAGCAGTTACTAAAAAACAATAATAATAAATCCAGGGGGAGGATGACAGTCATGGTACACCAGGTGTAACTTGCCATCCACAGCACACCCATCGCCTAACCTGATCCAGTCACACTTCTCTCCCTCACAGTCCACATCCTGTCTGTCCGTGGAGAATTGCAGTTGCTCAGACTTGGAAGGGATCTTAGAGGTCATACTGTCCTGTTGGTAATTTGTCCCTCACAAGCTACCCTCTGGCCTCTGCTTAAATATGAACACGACAAGGAGCTCACTGCTTCCCGAGACAGTCCACTCCATTGTTGGATATTCTCAATGACAGAAATGCCATTACTAAGGGGGGCCGAGAGCTGACTTCCTATAATGCCTTGCACTGGCTTCAGATCTGCTCCCTGGTCATTCGTAAAAAGTACACCCCACTTTTCACAGCCAGCTGAAAACCACTGGCAGCTTCTTTCCAAGAGGTCTCTTCTCCCCGCTAAAGAGACCCATTTCCCTCAACTATTCATTCTTCCTCATCTTCAGGAGGAAGCCCCTCTTATGTGCTCCCAGGGCACCTCGTATGGGTCCCTAACGCTGCGCTTATCACACTGTATTGGACTCTCTCCCAAACCCTGCCCTGGACACCCCACTGCACTGAGTGGGTTAATTCTGGGCTCCATTCACTCCATTCTACCCAGTAACTTGCATGGTGACCAACTGATCTAAACTAAGCAACTTAATAAAAATGTGTCGAGCCCTAGAGCTTCGGCCTACAGATTGGATTCCAGTCAAGGGCACATGCCCAGGAGGCAGCTGATCAGTGATTCTCTCTCATCATTGATGTTTCTCTCTCTCTCTCTCCTTTCCTCTCTGAAATCAATAAAAATACATTTTTTAAAAATGTGTTGACTAAATGGTTTCTAGGTGTTTCATTATTCCAGTCACATCCTTCTAAACATTTTTAAGCTTTCAATATTCTCCTTAGAACAGAAAAAGGGAAAGAATCACCTCCCCCCATCCTCAGCACTGTCCTCTATTAATGCTGCCCACTCCTTAACTCTTCTGCACTATTGAGTCAGCTCTATAGAAACACCCCACATCTATTTTCATGTGATATTCTGGCAAGTGAAGCACCCCCATCTAGTTGCCAAGAGAGTGATTTCTTGAACTGTGAGCAATAGACCTTAAGTGAGGCTTGCTGGCTCTCCTGTTCTGCCCAGCCTGTCAAAATCAGTCAGCAGGACCACAGGTGCCAGCTTAGTGCCAACCACAAAGACGTGGCTTCACCTAGATACCTAGGAATAACACACTCCTAAACTCCAACACTGCACACAGTCAAAACACGGCCCTTCGTTGTGGGGCGTCTGTATTCCAGGCCCTTCCCATCCTTTCCATGCCTTTATTGATCCCTTTTATCCTCTTAATAGCCCTAAAAAGCTGGTGTTTCTCTCCTCACTTTGAAGCTAAGAAAAGGGAGGCTCAGAGAGGTTAGTTTATTTACCCTAGGACACACAGCTAGAAAGGGGAAGAATTGAACCTCATTTGTTTGACTCCAAACTCTAGGCTCTCTTTCCTCTATGTCATGGTGTCTCTAAAGGCCTTATCCCAATATGACCTGTGATGATGATGGTGATGATGGTGATGGTGATGATGATGATTTTGCTATAAAGGGAGAGAGGTGAGGAGGAAGAAAACAGAAAACCTCTTCTTAGTAATGAGAGCTGGATGAGCCAGGTAGTGCTTGTTCAAGGGAGGATTCAGGCCCCTGGTTATTGCCCTCCCCCTGACCAGGAAACAACCTTTAGTCTAAATAAAGTCACAGAGTCTCTAGTTAGACCACTCACTGCTGCCCAGTCTCATCCTGTTATCTCCCTTCCTCTGTTTTATCTGTGGTGAATTCCCAGCCTGGCAACCGGTTCATACTGCTGGGTTTGAGAAATGGAATGTGGGCATGAGAAACGGGATGGGCTGTGTGAACTTAGGCAAGTTACTTTCCCTCTCTGAGCTTCCATGTCCTCACCTGTCAAATGGGTCAATTAATACATAACAACATCACTGAGGGTGATGTGAGCTCACCCCTGACACAATATGTGCCCACTTGATAACATAGGCATCATTAACGAGGTGTTTGTGTGTCTCTGCTTTGGGGACAGACACGGAAGCTCAGAGAGATGAAGGGACTTTGCAACCCACTTTACCAGCTTGGAAGTGGCCCATACAGAACAAGCACCCGGCTGAGCCTGGCCCTCTTTCCTGCCTCATGGTGCTTTTCCTGAGTGTAATTTCTACAACAAAGATGAGATGGTTAGATTAATCGTTCATACTCATAATACCAAGGGCTGAGCTGAGGCAAAGCCTGGTAGCCAAGGGACTCAGGCAAGAAGCCGTAGACCCCTGACTGGCCAGCAGCTTCTATTCTTCTCATTGCCTGGACTGGGGTGCAATGGCATCGTAATTCTGAACCCCTGGGTTCCCGGCAGGTGGGAGAAGCCCCAAACTTGGGTTGGCTTACCCTGTCCATCGTGGGTTCCTCCTGTTCCCACCGAAAGGGCAGCATCACTGATGGTTTGAACAAGTCCACCGCGCTCCCTCCCCCTTGGGCCAGCCGTTGGCCTCCTAAAATAGCCCAGAGCCACCATGTGCCCAGGGTGGCTTCCCACCCATTGCAAATCCCCCTGAAATTAAATCCCCATCCTGCCCCAAGCTGCACGGCACCACCTCCTGCCGCCTGAGCTCTCGGGCTGGCCAGGCTCCTCCCAGTGGAAAAACCGTGACAGTTGTCCTTCATGGTGACCGAGACATAAATCCCCAAATAATGAGACAGGCACTCGGGACCCAGAACCAGACACAGTGCTAATTGGTTTTCTCTGGGCTGGCAGGGTGTGGAGACAATAGCAACAGGCCTCGGTTTCCCACTAGTAAAATGGGGAGGGGGACGTGATGACTTCCCGTGCCCCTGCCTGGGTTGATGTGGATGCCCTCTGACTGGCCTCACACCCCGGCTCCTCAGCAGTCCCCTTTCTAGAACAGTAACAGCTCGGATGCAAAAGGGAAGGTTGGGGTCTCCTGGTCCAGGTCTTGAAGTAGGGAGGCCCTACTTTATCATCTCTGCCCTGATCTAGAAACACCTTCTTTCCACTGAAAGAAACCAAGGCGCAGTCCTTCCTAGTGTGCATGAGGATGGGAGCGAGGAGGCCGGAGGGCCCAGCACAGTCTCCCGCTTCTCATGCGAGGCTGGTAATGAATTCCTGGATGGACCAGAGGCCCTCAGTTTGCAGTAAGCAGGACGAGATTATCACATTAAACTTTAAAAGTCTTTGCCCAAAAAGAAACAGCAGCAGCTGACACCCTTGACTCCCCTGACTTTGCAGCCGTCACCCTCTCCTGGACCACAGCCAGATGAGCTCCAGACACCGGCCACAAGGAGGCTCCACCTCCCCAGGGTAGAGGCAGGGGGCTGGAGGGGATGACCGCCCCCCCCCCCCCCCCCAGGTCCAGGCTGCTTCTGAGTTGCAGCGAGATGGGAGGGGGAGGAGCCAGGAAGAGGATGAGTGCATGTCTGTCTGTGAGAGGAATATGGGGGCCTCATGAGTAGTATGGAATCATCAAACATGCACTTACATTACAACGGTGCCGCTCACTAACCTGTGACTGGGAACACGCCCCTTTTCTCCACCACTGTTCCCTGTCCATGAACTGGGGATAATGATAACAGTAACAACTCCCCTGACCCCAGGCTGACAGCTGAGAAGATTAAACAGGATAACATGTAGCCCAGCCGGTGTGGCTCAGTGGTTGAGCATTGACCTATGAACCAGGAGGTCACGGTTCAATTCCCGGTGGGCACATGTCTGGGTTGTGAACTCACTCTCTAGTGTGGGGTGTGCAGAGGCGGCCGATCAATGATTCTCTCTCATCATTGATGTTTCTATCTCTCTCTTCTCCCTTCCTCTCTGAATTCAATAAAAATATATTAAAAAAATAATAAGATAACACATATAGAAAATACCCTGCAAGCTGTAAAGAGCCACTGTGATGTGAGGGATGGCATTGTCAGCTCCAGCAGGAGGGACTGTGAGAAGACTGCAGGAAGAACTTCCCCTCAGCTGTGCTTTGAAACTAATGGGCCAAAAAGGAAAGGAAGACAAATGGGCCTGGGTCGAACCCCCAAAACCTTACCAATGATCCCTTTCCCAACCAGGGTGTCCATCCCATGCCCAGACTAAAGCCCCTCTCCTGCCATCATCTTGCCCCCAACACTGCCAGCACGTCCCCAGTCTTTTCCAGCCCAGAGCTGTATCCAATTTGTGTTTGTTGCCAATGCAACGGAAATTATTTCAACCTCCTCACCCAGCTTGGCAGAGCCGCCTGGGTAGTGTAGGAGAGCTAGCAAACACGAGGCTGGCAACCGAGGTGTCCACAGCAGGGGTGGCCCCCTCCCCACAATATTAGATGCAATAGCAGCAGTCTAGAAGGTAGTCAGGTTACCGAGGGGACTTCCCCACACTGCCCCATGGAAGGGATAGGAAGGAATGAGGGCCAGGGGGTCCTCACTGTGACCTTGGCTACCTTCCTTCTTACTTAAAGAGCTGCATTCAGAAGAGGCTGGGAGAGGCCCTGACTACCAGCCAGGATCAACCCTGTGGAAGTTAAGATCTTTGAGTCTCTCTGACCCACCCTTCATTTCCTGATGCTTTTATTGAGTTAGTTTGTCCAGCAGAATCCTCCCACCCCTGCCCACCCCACTGGACTTTGGCGTCCTTTTCCCCCTTCCTCAGTATGAGAAACTGAACCTAACCCATCCTGACCTCAGAAGGATGGAGGCAGGAGAAGGCTGAGGATGACCTTGAGAATCCAGGGTCACCTGGGGCAGGAGGGAGGGGAGAGCCTCCAAGCGCATCGGCTGTGGGAGATGGTGGGGTGGCCACAGTCCTCCTTGCTGGCCAGGGAGCAACGGTGACCACATCAAGGTGTCCTCCTCTCCAACAGGTCCAGCGAGTGAAAGCACACAGCCCTTGCAGGCCATGAAGGAGGCCTTTCAAAACCAACTGCGAGGTTCCAAGAAACACCCCAAGGACGGGCTGTTTCACCATGGCCCAGGCCCCGCAGGCCCGCTGTCCAGCCTCCAGACCACTCAGCTGCTTCCCATAGCAGGGCTGCTCCAAGGCCTTGGCTGGGAGGCAGCTCCAGCTCAGGATGGAGCCTGGGCTCTGGAGCCATCAGACCTTGGGCTTCACCTCTCTGATCTGTAAAACGGGCCCGGTAGTAGCTATTTCATAGGGCTGTTAGAAGAATTAAGAGACAATAGAGGGAGAGCGTCTCCCTTTGCGGCTGGCACAGAGTAGGGGCTCGGTAAACGCACTGAATAAACATTTGTTGGATGTCTACCATATGCCAGGCCCTCCATTCTATGCCAGGGGATCCAGCAGTGAACAGAGGTCACGAGGGACCCTCATGGAGCCTGCGATCTAGGGGGGATGGGCACACTGATAAGCAGATAAACACAAGGTCATGGAGGACCAGTGGCCACGGAAGACCTCTCTGAGGAGGGGACAGTTCAGCACAGACCTGGCTGACATGAAGGACAGGCCTGCCTGAGGTTCCTCAACCATGGCTGCTCTCCGGAATCACCTGGGCAACTTGGAAAACCTCTGCCGCCTGGGCCCCTCCTGGGGGATTCTGGCAGGATTAGTCTTGGGCTTCTAAATTCTACCCAGGTGATGTGCAAAGAGTGAGAACCCCCACGCCCACAGGACTCCCAAGAGCGGGCCAGGTAAGCATCACCTGGGGAGCTTGTCAGGCATCCTGGGATGGGCCCCACCCCAGGGGTTTGGATTCAGTGGTGGGGTGAGGCCCAGCATCTACTTTTTTAACAAGCTCCCAGGAGATTCTGAAGATGGACAGGTCTAGGGAAGTGAGTAGGAGAGCACATTCCAGCTCAGACACCGCCCCCGCGCTGGTCCAGGCCACGCCCACCAGGACCACCTGCTGCTTCAGCGCAGGCTGTCCCATCTCAGAGCCCTCAGGCTGGGAAGCCCCGCCTCCTTTCTCCGCCAGTCAAGTCCTGCGCATGCGCCTTGGCTTATCATGAATTCCGAAGGTTCCCCACGTGTGGGCTTGGACTCTTTTCCCACCACGATCAGCCCCTTGGCTGAGCCCCCTGCCCATCTGTCCCATGTCCATGTTTCCAGTCTGACCAGACCCTGGGCTCCCAGGGATCAGGCTGGCTCCTCCAAGTACGTGGCACAAAGCCTGGCACCCCACTGGGTATGACTCATCATTGTTGAAGGAATACCAAACCTGCCCCAGCCTCCCCTGGGCACAGCTGCTCGTGGGCCAAAGACGCCAGGCTTGTGACCTGCTCCTTGAGATCCCTGCTCCACCCCCTGCTCCTGCCCTGGGTCTCTGGTCCCCGGACTCCTCTCCCGGAGTCTGACTTCTCTCCCTCCCGCTGGCTCCTAGCCCTGCCTTAGAGGCCAGGCCCGGGGTGAGAGACATCACAGTTATGCTCCCCAAGGCAGATGCCTGCAGCATACCCTCCAGCCCCACGAAAGAATCAGTCCCCCCTTCAGGTGCCTGGCCCAAGGTTCACCCGCCCCTTCCTTTCTGGAAGCACCATCGTGTACCCATACTTCCCCAGGCTCACATCCTACCTCTTCCACTTCCTGCGGGACCTTGACCACCTCCGTGCCTCAGTTTCCCCATCTGTAAAATAAGGATAAATGGTACCTCTCTTAGAGGGTCGTTATGGGGATTAAATGAGTCAATCATTATAAAGTGTTTAGCAAACAGGCACAAGGTAATCACTATGTGTTTGTTAAATAATGTTAACAAATATATGATCCTAGGAAGGCGATGCTTTAGAGTCAGTCAACCCAGGGCGTCCTGATGATCCACCAGGGTCTGGAGGCTGGGATTAAGATTCCATTTACAGGTGAGGAGACTGAAGGTCAAGGAGAGGAAGTGACTTGGCCCAGCTGACACCCAATCTCAGATCTGTGTCACCTCAAGCCTTCTCTCAAGTACTCCCAGGCCCATCTCCCTCATTCCTCAGGCAGACCTTGCCTGGCCCAGGTGGGCTCCGTGCCCTGCACGCATCGACAGAGGCCTCTTTGTACCCCTGCCCAGGGCCACACCCTGAGCTTGGAGCCAGGGGCCGAACAAGCGCCTTGTGTCTGGGTGTGTTTCACTGCCAGTTTTGTGGCTGCCCTGGCTACTCCGGCCATGTGCTCCAGGTGGGCAGATCCAAGGGCCACCCCCCACCCACCCTCAGCAGGGCATCCCTGACCCACGGCCGCATTCAGTCAGGAGACAGGCTGGGAGGGAGCCCCAAGGAAAACACCCCCGTTCTGAGTCTCCACCCTGGGCAAACTCCAGAGGCCAGAGTCTGAGGTGTCTGGGGCCTGGGAGGAAGGCAGGGGCAGGAACTGAGGGGGTGGGGCATGACAGTGGGCCACTCTGGGCATGTGAGGAGGGCTGTGCTGGGGCCCTGGGGAGTGGGACAAGAATCGCCTTGGCCTTTCCACCTCCCTAATACTTCTTCAATCCACTCACTTCTCTTTACCATCTGGATTGGCATAACAGCCTCCTCTCTGGCCTCCCTGCCTCCACTGCTCCACTTCCTGCCCTCCCAGTCTGCTCTTCATGGGACAGAGGAGCCTACATTCAAAAAAGGCAAATCTGACTGCCACTCTCCTGCCTAAACCCAGGAAAGGCTTCTCCCGTGCTTTAAGAGAATCCTATCCCAACCTTCTCTCTCTCCCAATCCGCCCCTTCTATCAGATCCTTCCCCAGATTCACTGAGATATAAATACAACTCTCCACCTAAGGACATTACTGGTAGAAAGTACATTGACAATGGTTAGAACTGGATACAAGAAAATTTGTTATAGACTAACATGGACAGAAGAATCCAATCTTGCCCACAAATCTTTTTAAAAATGCAAACTTTAGCACTAGCCGGTTTGGTTCAGCAGTTAGAGTGTCGGCCTGTGAAATGAAGGGTCTCAGGTTCAATTTCGGTCAAGGGAATGTACCTTAGCTGCAGGCTTGATCCCTGGCCCCCGTCAGGGTATGTACAGGAGGCAGCCAATCAATGTGTCTCTCTCACATTGATGTTTCTCTCTCTCTCCGTCTCTCCCTTCCACCCTCTCTAAAAATCGATGGGAAAAATATCCTTGGGTGAGGATTAACGAAACTGGAGCGTCTGTCAGTTGCACACAACAGAGACCAGGCTCAGGAACCTTCGATTGATGCCAAATTGATTGATGAATCAACTCTTGACAGCAAAATTTATACAGAATTGATGCTGGTGGAAATAATTTCCATAAAATTAAAATGGAACGGGGGGGGGGGTGGGGGGGTGGGAATCTGTTTAACTATACCATAGGGAAAAAATGGGGAAATCTGATCAAGAAATTAAGTTGGATGAATAGCGCTCAAACTGGGAAACACTTTCTCCCCACCCCTTCTTTGTTGAACTTATTGGGGTGACACTGGTTAACAAAATTATACAGGGTTCAGGTGCACAATTCTACAACACTCCTCTGCACAACTGTATTGTGTGTTCACCACCCCAAGTCAAGTCTCCTTTCACCACCATGGATCCCCCCTATACCCTCCTCCACCTCAGGAAAACACTTTCTAAAAAAGTCCCAGTTTCGGCATGTTTTGGTTTCAAATGTTTGCATTCAAAACATCCTTGGGGTCAAAATGTCCAGGTCAGAATATCCTGCGCGCCCTGCTCTGTTTTTGCGCCACTCCCTCCCTTGCTTCTGATCCTCAGCCACACTGGGCTCTTTCTCTCCCCGGAGCACAGCAAACGCTCCCTCACCTCTGGGCGTTCTCAGAAACCGTGCTCTCTGCCCAGGGCACTCTTTCCCTCCTGGCTCTTCTCTCCTTCTCAAGGCTGATGCTGAAATACTGCCCACAGGAGAGGCCTTCCCTCATTGCCCTCCTTGAGGTAGATTTCCCTCCTGTCTCCTTGTATTCTTTCTTTAAAAAAAATTTATATAAAATATATATAATTGATTTCAGAGCTAGAAACGTGAATGATGAGAGAGATGAGAGATGAGAGAGAATCATTGATTGGCTGCCTCCCGCATGCCCCACCTGGGGATCGAACCCACAACCCAGGCATGTGCCCTGCCCAGGAATCAAACTGTGACCTCCTGGTTTATAGGTTGGCACTCAACCACTGAGCCACGCCAGCCGGGCTCCTTGTATTATGTCTTATTCACCCTTATTCCTCCTTGAATTCCCAGGGCAAGGCCTACCAAGTATAACACATAGTAGGTGCTCAATAAGTATTTGTTGAATGAATACATGAATAAGGGTGAGGCGCAGGAGAATGGGGAGGGGCTTACAAGGCCCCTGAGAGAGAAAAGGGACAGGTGCAGACACATTCTTCTACCTTTATCTCCCCCTTACTCATGACAGCAAGTTCCAGGGGAGCTCATGTCAGCAGGAGAGAAGAGAGGAGACAGTACTAGCCCTGCTTCATTTCTGCCCCTTGCCCAGCTTCCCAAGGTCCAGGCCCATGTGCCAACTGGCCGGCTTCCCCCTGCCCCCGCCGGGGCCTGGCTCCCACATTTGGCTGCTGGCCAGGCTATTTGGGGAAGCTTCCTGATCCCCTCTTTGGCCTCTCTACCCCCACATCTCATCCTGTAGCTGGGGAATAGCTGTCCCAGCCTCAACCTAGGGACAGTCTCCTTCCCAATTAGCACCCAAATGGTTGCAACCATCTCTAAAAGCTGCTCGTGTCCCTCTCCCCTCAGGAAGCTGCTAACTAGGACAGCAGCTCCCAGAACGAGGTCATAGGACGTACCTGCTCCTGTACTCCCTTCCCAGCCAGAAACACAAGGGGGATAGGACTCTCCATTGCAGGCCCATGAAAATGGAGGAGACATGGGTGAGGGGGAGATGCGGGGAGAACCCAGAAATGGTTTCAGCCTGGAGTTCTGTATGGCCAAGGAGCAGCTAGCTCTGTCCGGGGAGGAGGTCCGGCTGTGGGGAGTGAGGAGACCTGGGTTCGAGTCCAGACTCTGCCCGAATGGGGATTTAAAAAATATGTATTTTTTTTTTATTGATTTTAGAGAGGGAGGGAGAGAGAGGGAGAGAGAGAGAGAGAGAGAAACATCAATGATGAGAGAGAATCATTGATTGGCTGCTTCCTGCATGCCCCGTACTGGGAATTGATACCCTGACCAGGAATCAAACCGTGACCTCCTGGTTCATAGGTCGACGACATGCAACCACTGAGCCACACCAGCTGGGCCCGAATGGGGCTTTTGTTACCTTTCCCGGTGCTCACAGGGTAGGATGAGGCAGTTCTGTATACAGTACAGCACCATGCAAAACCCAGGGCTGGAAAGACCACTGGGGTCCCAGGGAGATAATTCTGGGATGGATTCTGGGAAGGGCCCCAAACTCCTGAGGGGATCATTCCTGTGCTGAAGTCTCTCTATCGCTGGTTCAAGCCTCGGCCAGTGAGAGGCGGGCAGACTTCTCCCACATTCTGGAGGCCACACCCCATGTGTTCCTCTTTGGGATCCCCCAGAGACCCTAAGGGTCCCAGTTCTCAGCGCCTTCCCTGGACATTTTCCCTCCCCTCGGCCAGGGACGAGGCTGGGTGTGCAGGGGTGTGTCTCGGAACCCCCTGTCCTGCTTGTGCCGCGGCTGGCATCACAGGTAGCAATTGTCAAAGCTGAGATCAGGAGGGCAGAGGAGTCTGGGGTCTGGGGATGCAGGAGGGGCGGGGGGGCCCTGGGAGGGCAGCGAGGGCAGTGGGAGCATGGCGGGGTCCGGCCTGGCCACTGGCCTAGGCAGTTGAAGTGGGGTGAAGTATCACGGGGTGGATCTCCACCCCACCCGAGGAAACCTTAATCAAACAAACAGCCAACACAGCCGCTCCTGTGTGAGAAGCCATGGCAGGGAGGCAGGCCCATGGCAGTGGGGAGGCCCAGGGGAGGGCAGGGGGGCTGTTTGAACAGGCCCCAAGGCCCAGGGGCAGTTGGCGGAAATGTTTGGAACAGGGTGGGGAGCCCGGTGGTTTGGAGCAGGAAACTGGGGCCTGGGGTGGGTGCGTTGAGCTTGGCTGCTTCGAGGAAAAAGAAAAGTGTCAATTCAGCCCCACTCAGGTCAACACGTCTTCTGTTGGGATTCCAAGTTCCCAACACCCTTCCCCCGGCTCCGAGTCAATCCGATCAACCAGCGCACAGGGGTTCTCTCCCCCGTCACCCTGCAGCCCCCAGCCCTGCTCCAACCACAAGTGCCTGGGCCTTGTCACTGAAGAAGAACATTTCAGAGTCTGGAGCGAAAACCCTCAAGTTCTCAGCGGAGGAGATGGGGGAGATGGACCAACATCAGCCCTCTCCAAGGCTGCTGTCCTCCCCGACTCTGTGCCGGGCACTGGAGGGGCCCAGAGTGATGCGGCCCCTCCCTTGGGTGCTTTGCCACCTTCTTCTGCCCTCAGACACTTGGCTGTCCTATTCCCCTGCTTGTGCAGCGGCTGGCATTGGAGGAAGACTCACGAGAGTCAGACAGGGAGAGAGACACCCAGACTCAGAGACAGAGGTGGAGAGAGGTAAAGACGAAAATATGGACACGGAAAGATGGGCTGGAGAGGCGCCACACCATCAGAGACAGAGCTGAGAGACAGGAGGGAGTGAGGGAGTAAGTGTGTGTGTGCGTGCGCGCGAGACAGAAGTGCAGAAACACACACAGAAAATCAGAGAGAGGCAGAGAGGCAGGCAGAGGCATACATGCAGAGAGAAAGGAAGAGAAAGACACACAGAAAAACAGAGACTCCGAGACAGGGAGAGAGGAGAGACAAACAGAATGACAGGCACAGGAGCAGGGGAAGGACCGAGCCTGGAGCACAGCAGAGGCGCAGGCTAAGGCAGAGTGGCTCACAGAGCTACCCAGGGACAGAGGGGCTGGGAGAGGCTCAGCCCCTCATATACCCTCTGTGAGACTTGGGGGAGCAGAAGTGCCAAACGTGGAGCCTGGTTGGGGTTTGCAGGGAGTCCCTTCTGTCCCCAACACTGAACCACTGAGGGCACCTGGCTCCTGACCACTGGAGCTGGCGAATCACCCAAAGTGAATGAAAAGTCACCAATGGGGGTACTTGAAACTGCGACTGTGGCGAAGGCTCAGGAGTCTGCAAAGCGCATGTGCAGGGTGGGTCTGCGGGGGTTCCATTCCCAAGATTGCACTTGAAGCGGTGTTTAGGGATGGGCAACTGTGTGCAGCAGCATCCATGAGTGTAGGTGGCATGCAAACCTGTGTGTGTGTCTGAGTGTAAACGCTGTGTGTGTGCACGTTTAGATGTGTGTGTGTCCAGTTCCATTAAGCACGTCACAGCCCTAATGAGGCCAAGGTGGCAGGTATGATCCTCAAATAGCCCAATTGGAAAGGAATGAGTCAGGGATGGCCATAAAAAGGCCACACGTCTCTCTCTTCTGAACAGACGGGGTGTCCAGGTGCCACAGGGTACTCAACTACAGTCCAAGACCAACATGCCATTCATTTCCTCCAGGAATGACTCCCACCGCCTGGCCAGCTTTCCCCCACATTCTTTCCCATTGAAGCCCAAGATGCAAAGATACAGGAGGACCCACATTACAGACACATGGCCCCCTTCCTGGCCACAGGCCCAGCTCCCTCTGAGAGGGCAGCTGGAGGGATGGTGGGTCCGGCCCTGATCTCCCTCAAGTCCAACTTCCATTCCTCCTGTTGCTGTGGCCTCATTTAGCTCCCTCCTTGCTCCTTGGGTCCAGCGAGTGCTCACACCCTCCCCACACTCAGGAGATAAGCAATCTCTCTCCTGCTCATCCTTTCCCTCTGAAGCATCACAGGACATTAGAAAAAAAAAAAATTGTCCCAATTTTGGGTGAAGAATGAGGTCAGGAGGCCCAGCGGGGGACCGCTTGTTGGTGACAGCTGACAGTCTTCATTTCACCTGAAAACTCCTTCCTGGTCTAGGGAAGGTGTATCCTAAGCCCCGCTTTACAGGAGCACAACTATCTCAGGGACAGCCAGCAGGAAGGGGTTCACCAAAGAGCAGTGCCGTCGGTCACAGGTGCTGCAGGCCCACCCCTACTAATTGCAGGTCGTGGGGCAAGAGAACAGCTGGGGGCCCACATACACATGTCTAAATATTTAGAAGTGATAAATCAAGCAAACAACCTGTTAATTCAAATACATTTTCCTAACGACATGGAAAACCAGGTTCCATTTCGGACTTGCTGACTCCGGGAGTTTTGCAGGAGGACAATGCTGTGGAGGGGAGAGACAGTTGCACTCCCACGCTGGCCCCAGCCATCACTCCCTTCCTACTGCCAGCTCCTTCTGCCCTACAGGGACTCACATGCACGTATGTGGACACCCAGCTTCACAGCTAGTTCCACCTTCATGCCCTGCAAGCAGCTGTCCCTTGGCTGTCCCCCGTGGTCCCTCAGGTCTGCGGTGCACACCTAGTGGCATAGCCTGCCCTGAGAACAGGCCCAGGGCAGAGGCTAGGTGGGCTGGGAGCAAGCTGACCATCTGGGCAGGGGCCTCCAGAGTCACAGATATGGAGACTGTGGTCTGGAAGGGGGTAAACAGGTTCTTCCCCTTGGCCCTGCTGATTCCTCACCCCACAGGGAGGGGAGTGGCCAGGGACGTGCCCAGTTAGGGCCCAGGCACCCCTCCCTTGTCTGGGGTTAACAGTGCTTACTAGATCCACCCTTCCCAGCAGCCTCCAGACCTCTGGCCAGGGACTGAAGCTGTCATTCCATCGGAGGGCTGCTTGGATGGTCCCCAAGCAGAACTTTCAGTAACTTATATTATTTATTCTCCTGGAAAAAGTGCAGCTTGATCCCAACCTGTGGATTTCTGGAGGTGGGGAGGGCAGGGAGGTGATGACAAGGGGACATTTTTTCAGTTGGGTGTCAGCCCGTGTGTTCCTAAGTGGGCTCCTGCTGCCGCTGGCCCTGCCCCGCTGGGTCCCTCTCCTTACTCTGGAGACAAAAACAGGACAACTAAGAGATGAGGAGACGAGGGGTCCTGGGCAGCCCAGAGGGGTCCAGAAGAGACCCAGGAGCCAGCAGGGGTGCGGGCTGGTGGAATGGTGGTGATGAAGGGCACGGCTCTCACTGGCCAAGTTTAAAAAAAACTTTCAACCCCCACCCCCTGCAGATCGGCTTTGCTGTCCTACACAGGAGGGGACACTTACACTGGCTGAGCCCTCACCAGGCGCCAGGCACCGTGCTAAGCGCTCGATGGGCATATTCTCACTTAATCCTTGCAGCCACCCTGTGAGGCGGGTTCTATTATTATCCCCATTTTACAGGTGGGGAAGCAAACTCAAAGCGGCTAAGTAACCTGCACAAGGTCACACCGCAGGTAGAGGTGGTAGAACTCCATCAAGTCTAACTGACCCCCCCAGGCCCCCCACTGTTTCCACTGTAGCACATTGCCTCCCAGAAGCAAGAAGCTGGCCTAGAAGCCGAAGGGATGAAGGTCAGATATGAGGAAGAACTTTCTGACAGTGATGGTGTGTGGTGGGTGGGAGGAGACAACGGAATAGGGAGATTAGACACAGGAGGCCCGCCCACTTAAGCTTGGATGTTGGTCTGTGACAGTCACCGGGATCCTGACCTGCCTTTGTTCTACAACTCGGCGTCCTCTGCTCTACCCAGCACCAAGGCCCCAAGTCCAACTCTCCTTGGTGTCTCCCAGCATCACATCTGAGCTGTCAGCGCAGGACCTCCCTTCCAGGAAGCCTTCTGTGAGGTTCTGAGAGGCAGGATCCCTCTCCTACAGCCCAAATCCCACGGAGGGTGCAAATGCACCCCATGTCTGCAGTAAGGGCCAGTTCTGTGATCACCTCCCCACCCTGGCTCTGAGACATGGACACAGAAAAAAATCTAATCAGTCCCCAGGCCCCTGGTCCCCCAGGCAATCTGGACGACCCCTGCTCCCTCACCCTTTCACCCCCTCACCCTCTCACCCCCTCGTCCCCTCACACCCTCACCCCTTCACTCCTTCATCCCTTTACCCCTTCACCCCCTCACCCGCACATATCTGTACCCAGGTGTAAAGAAGTGGTGCAGGTGCCCTGGAGCTCTTCAGCAAACCCAGCTCAGCTGTGCTATGTTCTATGCGCATCGCTCTTACCTAATTCGCACATAGAACAGAAGCCATTTGGGTCACTCCCATCGCTCTCCTAAGTGGGGACAATAGGATGCTGCACTGGGGTGAGGCATGGGACACGCTAGTCAGAGGTTCCTTACCCGGAGCCCCGCAGTCATGAACACCAACCTGCTCTGCTCCAGAAAACTGTGTGCCCAATGCCCAGCTCTGCCTTTTCGCATCCATCGGAGGAGCCCCTGGCATCAGGGATAAGCAGCCAGGAGCCTCTAAACTTCCCCAGAGTTTAGCCCCACCCGCTAGATGCAGCGCGTCGGAGAGCTATAGGGATGTCCTCACTGTCCCTTGGGGTTCCCCAGGTTTGAGACAAGGGCACCGAACAGGTGTCGGGGGCTGCCTTGTTCTCCTGTGCTGGCCTCGAGGTCCTCAACCCGCGTCGCTGACTTACCTGCGGGGCAGAGAGGAGCCCGCCGCGGCCACCTGCTCTCCGCGCGCTCCGGAGCGCAGCGCTCAGGGCCGGCCGGCGAGGGGCGGGGCGGGGCCGGGGGCGGGGCCTGGGAGGGGGAGCCCGGCCCAGCCCCTCCCTGAGTCTCCTACGGGTGGGTGGACCGGCTTATTCAGGTGGGGGGGAAGGGGGAGCCACGAGGGAGGCCTGGAGCTCTGGCTGCTCTGAGGGCTGAGAAGTTAGGATGCCCGGATCCTGGGGACCTCAGGAAACCCCCTCCCTCAGGCAGCCTTGCGCTGGAGGCGGTGGCTCCCTAGGAAGACCCCTCACACGAAGAAGAAAGCCTGGGAACCCCTCCTTGCCCGAGTTCACCCTTCCAACTGAGCGCAAGAAAGCTCTCCCAGTGGTAAGGTGGGCGCGATATTGACGCTCCCTCCAAGTCAGGGTCCCCCATCCAGGGTCCCCCATCCAGGCCACTGAGGGGACCATTAGGTGCCCTGGGCATCTGTATCCTCAGTCCATCTCTCCCTGCAACAGCACCCCCCCTCCCCCTCCAGTGCCCGCTCAGGTCTCTCAGCTGTCACTGTTTAGCCCTGGAATGACAGGCGTCCGGACTCCGTGCGTCCAGCTGCATTCAAGGCCATTGAGCTTAGCACTCCTGGGCCCCGCCCTCTCCCTCTGCTCCCCTGTCGCTAATTTTATTGACCTGTAAAAGGCACGTTGCTGGCAGGGGCGATGACAACTGAAGGTGAAGTGGGAGCGGATGGGCAGAAGGGACCCAGGGAGGTGGAGATGGGACAGGAGGGAGAAGGGTGACTCTGGGAGCCAGAGCCTAGAGGAAGAAGGGCCCTGGGAAGGAAGGGTACCCTCCCTTAGGGGCATGGAAACCAAAAAGCCTAAAACTGGGCTTTTAGCTCTCAATCAGAGAAGGGGGGAACTGAAGAAGGAAGATACTGGGGAAGGGAGAGCACTTTTTTTTTTTTAATCTACCCTGAGGCAGGACCGAGGATGTAGTAGGAGAGGTTAGATGGCAGGAAGGACTGCCATGCTGCTCTCAAATCTCAAATCTCTGCCCTAGCCCCCTCCCTTCCTCTTGAAGGTGACTCCTGCCTGCTGGGCCTCTTACTACAGAAATAGCCCTTTCCCTGAAGAATCAACCTAGATCTTGCCTTTCTTTACTTCTTGTTAAAATGAGAACAGGAAGTTCTCACTTATGACTTTCCCCACCCCCATGCCTACCCCTCAAATCCTTTGGGCCTCTGCCAAGTCCAGGGAAGATGATCTGGGGGTTCAGCGAAGATGGGGCATTGGGGTTAGAAGCTTTCATGAGGGGGAGGGGGCAGGAAGTCCTCACATTTTTGATGGCTCTCAAATCTAGACTTCTGATGCTCTCTCCAAATAAGGTTACATGATAACCAAAAAGAGGGGTGTTAAAAAAACACACAAAACTTTTAACCTTCAAAATATACCACAAAGCAGACTGTGGATGGGGTGTGAAAGAGGGAGGGGTTAGAATGGGCACCAGGAAAGTTTTCAGGGGAATGGCTGTGTTCATCATCTTGATTGTGGGAGAGCATACATACATTAACATGTATCAAATTAAACACTACAAATAGGTAGTTTGTGTTGTCAGTTATGCCTCAACAAGTCTGATTTTAAAATACTACACATTTTCACCCAGCCGGCATGGCTCAGTGGTTGAGCACTGACCTATGAACCAGGAGGTCATGGTTTTATTCCTGGTCAGGGCACATGCCTGGATTGCAGGCTCGATCTCCAGTGTGTTGTGCAGGAGGTAAGCTAATCAATGATTCTTTCTCATCATTGATCTCTCTCTCTCTCTCTCCCCCTTCCTCTCTGAAATCAATAAAAAATATTTTAAAAAAGACTACACATTTTCTACACCATTTTTCTATTTCTTTATTTTTAATTTATGGGGAGCCTCAAAAAAAAAAAAAAAAAAAGAATGTCAAAGGGCCAAGGGAAACTGTGGTGATTCCTAGTAGAGTAATCCCCTTATTCACAGAGATATGTTCCAAGATTCCCAGTGGATGCCTGAAACCATAGACAGTACCAAACCCTACATAGACTATGATTTGTCCTATACATACATACCTGTGATAAAGTTTAATGTACAAATTAGGCACAGTAAGAGATTAACAACTAATAACAGAACAGTTATAACATCCTATCTAATAAAGAGGGAATATGCTAATTGACTGCCATGCCCTCAAAGAGGGTGGTGCCATAGCCACAAGATGGCAGCACCCAGTTCCCTCAGCCCTGCCGGGGCGGCAGGCGTGTGGCATGGCCAGGCCCGCCCCCAGGCAGGTCCGGCTGCTCCACATGCCTGCCTCCAGAGTCCCCCAGTCCCCTCAGCCCCTCAGCCGCCCAGGGCCGGCCCAAGGTGCAGGCAAGCCTCGGATGGCAGCTGCTCAGCCACCTAGGGCCGGCCCAAGGTGCAGGCAAGCCTCGGATGGCAGCTGCTCAGCCATTTAGGGCCGCCCGAGGCTCAGGTAACCAGGGCAGGCCAAGGCTTGCGCTGCCGGCAGTGGCAGCAGCAGAGGTGTGATGGGGGCATCACCTTCCCCTGATCGCTGGGTCGCCTCCCTCCCCTGAGGGCTCCCAGACTGTGAGAGGGGGCAGGCTAGGCTGAAGGACCCCCCCCTCCAGTGCATGAATTTTCATGCACCGGGCCTCTAATATGCTATAATAAGCTATGTAAATGTAGCCTCTCTCAAAATATCTTACTGTATAGTATTCACCTTCTTGTGATCTGAGATGATTCAAGGTCTGTGTGAGGAGATCAAGGGAGGGTAATGATGTTGGCATTGTGACGTAGCATTAGGCTACTCTAAGGGTTATTCAAACACAAGCACTGTGAAACCCGGACGGCTAAGTGACCACCAAGCCGATAGCATATACCGCATGGGTACACTGGACAAAGGGATGATTCATGTCCCAGGTGGAACCAAGCAGGATGGTGCACAATTTTATCACGCTACTCAGAATGGTGCACAATTTAAAACATACACATTGCTTATTTCGGGAGTTTTCCATTTAATATTTTTGGACCGCAGTTAATTGGGAGTAACAAACTACAAAAGCGAAAGCACCACTTACAGTGTGGCCATTCTGCCTCAGTTCTACCCCCACTCCACTCCCACGCCATCCAGTGTGTAGAAGTGTCTGTGTGGGTGTCAGGGGCCAGGGGGTGAGCTGTGGCCCTTCAGCTGCTTCCTTAATGTGGGAGTTGAAGTCAGTCTGGGCCCCTTGGGTTACTCTGTGGCTGGTCAGCAAGCCCCTGAGCTGGTGACTCAGGCAAGGAGGGACCTTTGGACTTTGTTCAGGGAAGGTGCTGGCTGCTGTGGATTCTCCCGCCCCCTACAGCCTGATCTGGGTACTGCAGCGACAAGATGCTCAGTCCAGGGAGAGGTCTGACAGGGACTGGGCACAGTGCTGCACGTAGTCGAAGTCAGGCACCGGGAAGGGCACGGAGGACCACTTCTTGGCCTGGATCCGTCCCCGCGGCGTGTGCAGCAGCATGGTGCGGACTTTGAGCGCCGGCAGCTTCACTGACTTGTAGATCATCTGCAGGCCCCAGAGCTGGGGGTGGGACAGAGACGGTAGGGTTTGGGTGTCTATCCTCTGACAGGGCTTCTCTCCTCAAGTTAGAGTCCTGGATGCGGGGCTTATGTCTCCTACCTCAGACAGAGCTACCTCCCTCATCACACATCACAGTGTGGGAGGTAGTCCCATTGTGGGAGGGGTCCTCCTGGACCCCTAGCCCAGATGGCTCACCATCTAAGATAGGGGTTGGACCACTCTCTTCAGATTGGGGGCTCCTTGGGCAGGGCTGTCTCCCCCACCCCAGGGAGGGTACCTGGTGGCAGAGGTTGGCCCTTGGAATTAGGACTTCTAAAGACTGGAGCTGAGGGACATGGCCCAGCACTTACTTCCCCACAGTTCTTGCAGCTAATGACACCCCCAGGCACCCAGTCCTTGAAGACTCTGTCTATAGCCACAGGCTTCTCCGAGACGTTGTAGTAGATCCTAGAAAGAAATGGGAGTGGCCACAGACCTCATGGACCCCCAGCCCAGAAGGCTCGCCACCCTTCCTGCTGAGCCTCTGCTGGGCCTTGGGCCTTCCTGCCTGTCAAGAGGCACAGAGGCTTCAATAAGCTTGGCCTGTGCTGCCTCCATCCCACTCCCTCTGCCCAAGTTCAGGCCTCGGCACCACCCATGTGTGAAGACCATGGGTACCGTGGCCTGGCACACACTAGGCGCCTAATGAATACTTCCTTAACGAATGAACAAATGGAGGGTGTGGAAGGCTACACGTTAGGGGGCGGAGGATGAGGGGATGGCTCAGGGACAACCAGCCCCTCCTGATGTCTTCAGAGTATGTAGGACCAGGAGGCCATCGTGTGGCCCCTCAGCATTTGGCATCCTGAATGCCCGCTCTTGCTCAACCACATAGTGGCTGCAGGAGCTTGGGCAAGTCGCTGAGTCTCTCGGAGCCTCTATTTTCTCACCTGTGAAATGGGGTGGTGATAAAACCTGCAAACTTGGTACGTGTTCAAATGCTCTTTAACCTCCCACACTCTTAATGCACCCCACTCTTCCTCTCATCCAGACAGCCCCTTCCACAGGTCTCACGAGAAGTTGGGGTTCACGTTGACGTGGTGGGTGCCCTCCACCTTCCGCAGGTCGCTCCCGTGGCCCACGGCCACCATGCAGTTGACACAGAGGAGCTGCACTTGCTCGGCCAGGAACTGTTGCTGGTGAGACTTCTTCTGGGCCGCCTGGGCCACCCGCCTGACCAGGGCTTCCAGCTGCAGATCCCGGATCTGGGGTGGGAGGGGACACCGGGCATGGCTGGGGCCCAAGGGACCTGATCTCAGAAATGCTCCCAGAGGGACAAAGGGCTTCTAAGGACCTCAGAGCGATGGTTGGTACAGGGGGACTTCCCTCAGCCCTCCCGGGAGCTTTCGGAAGCAGCTCGGAGGAGAAAATAATACTGGGTTGGGGGGCAACACAGGGAGTGAGGCAAGCTTTCTCACTGAATCTTCCCCCCACTTTGGAGGTGTTTGCGCAAAGTTGCTTCTTTGAATCTAACAGGAGGCACCATCAGTAATTCTGCTGGGACAACAGGCGTAAACAGGGACTGTGCTGTGCGGGGCTGGACAGGGTGACTCCCCCTCAGGGGACTGCTTTAAGTCCTGGTTCTGGGCTTATTTTGTGTGTGTCTTTGTTTGTTCCCTAGCTTGGTTCCGGGAGGGCTGTAAGGCGGCCCTCAGAGATACACAAAGCATTGGGTGGTGAAGACAAATGAAAAGCCCTGGACAAGGCCTATTCCCAAGGCATTTTGGAGAAATAACCATTGTCTTCCTGGCAACTCCATCCTTGGCCTCTACCCTTCCCTGGATTCAGACCTTCACCAGGTGGGCCAACTTAGCCCCCACAGGAAGGGGGGACAAGGGTGTGAATGTGTTTGCCTCAGAGACCTTCCAGGCAGAATGCCCACAGCCCTCCTCCCCACAGGGTGCGCAGACCGCCCACAGACCTTGGCCTGGTACTCAGCCTGGTCCATCTCCTGCACGGCAGCCACCGCCCGCTCCATCAGAACCTCGAGTGCCTCGTTGGTCTGCTCCCGCCGCAACTCCCGGCTGCCCTGGGTGGCCACGAATGAGTACACACTCTGATTGGCCCGGGCACGACCCCTTGCCTGGGGAGGGAGGTAAGAGAGGGGCCTGAGTGGGGCTGGGTTCCCACACAGGATGCTTTGAGGACTGTTGAGGGGGGTGGTTTGGGCACCTGGACCATGGAGATCTCGTTGGTCAGGAGCCCATAGCGCACAATCACATTGCACTGGGGGATGTCCAGTCCCTCTTCTGCCACGCTTGTGGCCACCAGGAGGTTCAGGGTACCATCCCGGAACTTACGGATCACTTCTTGCTGTTCCTTCTGGGGGAGCAGAGGGGAGGGGAAGAGGATGGTATATGAGGTGGCTTCAGGCCTACCCTCTTGCAAGCCCAGTCCCTCCTGGTTCAGCCCTTTTATTCAAAATCTTGGCCCCTTTTGTGGGGGACCCTGAGTCTCCATCTCTACCTCCAAGTACCCCCCAGGATCTTGCCCATTTTTCCAGGTGAGCATCTAACCCCTCTCTCCCCTGGGGATTCCTACAGGTCCCTGCCCCTGTACTCTAGGAGCTCTCAGGATCTATTCTTCTCCAAGGGACCCCAGACCCCCAATCCTCTGTCCTGAGGACATCACTCACCTCTACCCCTGCAGACCCCCTTGTTTCTGCCTCTCTGCCCCCAGAGACCCGCAGAATGGGAAAACCTTCAGCCCTGGGGATCTCAGTGTCCATCTCCCTCCTCAGCCCCGTCCCTTACCCCCATTCTCGGTGCTAAAGACTCCCCTTCTCTTCTCCCCTAGGGAACTCCCCAGCCTCAGCTCCTTTCCCCAAAGCCCACACCTGGGTCATATGGGTGCTCTGGCTGCTGTTCCCAGCCCCGATCAGCAGCTCGGCCCTGATGTCCACTGTCTGCAGACCTGGCTGCTGCTGGAGCCAGAGCAGGAGGGAGTGAGCACTCTGGCGGGTGCGGGTGAAGATGATGCCCCGGGGGCTGCTGGGACTCCCAAACTGAGTCTGCAGGATCTGTTCCAGCATCTCCAGTTTGGGGTTCTCCGGGCCACGAGTTGCCAGGAGGGCCAGCTCATTCTTGTGGTCTGCCAGAAAAGCCCAAAAAATCAGAGGCACAGGACTCAGGCCTGGAGGTGGGCGGGACAGGAGGGTGAATGGCTCACAGGGATAAGACTGCAGGAATGCAGAGGGGGCCTGGCGTTACCTGCCCCTGCCCGATTTCCCCTGAGCAGCACCAAGAACGCATGTAAGGACACCCTCTGCCTGCCCAGTCTTATACCTGGGTACAGTCTAGGTGCTCACACACCTTACCCAGCACCCCTCTTCAACCCTGCTACTTAGGATGACCCTTGACCTTTTCATGTAACCCAGGACTGACTCAACCTCAACCTCAGGTCTGTTCAGAAAGATTCTTGCCCCTTGGCCTGCGCTGAGGCCTCTAGTCCTAAATTTTGCCCTCTGGCCACCTCATTTCCCCAGTTTAAAGGTCCCACACACGCTCCACTTTCAGGGAAGAGTCCCAATGAAATGATTTTCAAAAAACATTTGTCAGTAACGTACACCAGTTTTTACACTACGGAAACCTTCACAAATGAGCACATACCTCTTTTGTCATAGCCACAGCCTTGACTTTTAGTTGGAAACATAGGGCCCCAGAACTCTTGTTGGCACCTTCCCATCTTGTTGGAGCCGAGCCTCGGCCTGGCTGGCCACTGGCCTCTAGCCCAGCTCCAAGCCCCTCTTCCCCAGGAGCCTCACCTTCGAACAGAGCCAGCAGCCAGCGCTCAGCTCGCAGGACCTGGGTCTTGGTGGCTCGCTCCCAGTGGTAGAAATCGCGCAGCATGGCCAGGGCGTCCACAGCGCGGACCGTGTCGTGGATGAGCAGCGCGTCGTTGTAGCGTCGCAGGTGAAGCGCATACGCTCGCCGCTCCTGGAGCCCGGCCTCAGCCGCTGGACCCACAGGGGACTCGGTGTCTGAGCGGCCCCGCCCCCAGGGCCCAGTCCCGCCTAGACTCCGCCCCCAAAGGCTGGGCCCCGCCCCCTAAAGGCAGGGACTTCCCAGGCCTTCTCACCAGTCTTGCTCAGCTCCACCACCTGCTGCTCATATGTCTGCGTCCCGAAGTCCCGGCTCAGTTCAGGCATCTCCAGGTGGTCCTGCACTTGTTTCATGAGCTTCTTCAGCATGTCCCCAAACGGGTCCTCCAAGAAGAGGGAGGGCGTGAAGGAATTCCTATACAGCCATGGTGTGACAGCGTCCTGGCTGGAGGCAGGGCTCAGGTTCCCGCACCTGACTCCTGTTCTGTCTCCACCCCATATGTGGCCTTGACCTCTGGCCTGAGCACAGTGATGGCTAGTCCCTGTCCAGCCTGTCACAGCAGACAGCAGGCAGTGTCCACACCGCAGGAGGGAGCTTGGAAGAGCCTCAGCACAAAGTGCCCCAGCTTTATGATTTGCAAAGCGCTCTGCTGCGTGCGTGCCCAGGGTTTTGACAGATGCCCATGGTGGCATCTGAGTGAAACCAAACAGGAGGATCGGCCCCATTTCACAGAAAGACGAAATGGAGGCTCAGGTACATAAGCAAGTGAAGAGAAGTCACAGAGCTCTCCTGAGAGTGGAGTCAAGGCTCAGCCCCAGGTGGCCTCATTTCACTCCCGCCCCGCCCCCGCCCCTCCCTCCACACACCTCACTGCGCCTGCGGCAGAGGTCGTACTGTTTGCAGGGCAGGTGGTTGTGCTCCTGCAGCTCGGGGAGGTGGGTCTGGGGTGACATGATGCGCCATGTGTCCAGGTTGGCACAAAGCTGGGCAACAGAGAGGGGTTCACTGGAATGGGGGGGTTGTTCTTTGGGGACAATGGGCAGATCTTTGGGGCAGGATGGGTCCCAGCTGAGGCAGGGCCATTGGGGGTGGGGATCCATTTATTTGATAAATGTTCATTGCTTGCCCAGTGCTGTTGTAGGTACCGGGGATACAGAGCCCCTTGCATTGCAGTTGGGAGACAGACGATAAACTAGTAAAGAACAACAGAATGAGAGGACTGCAGACAGTGTTAGCCAGCTCTGAAGAGAATAAAAGTGAGCGATATGGCGAGTGCAGTGGGGGTGACCAGGGAAGGCTTTGAAGGTGTGACATTTAAGTTGTTCCCGGAATGACAAGAAGGAGGCAGACAGGTACGTATGGGGGAAGGGTATTCGGGCAGAAGGAATGGCAAGGGCAAGAGTCCTGAGATGGGAACAACCCTGACATGCTCACGCTACAGAGAGAAGGCCAGGAGAGCAGGAGTGGGGTGGGGGTGGGGGTGGGGGGTGGGGGGAGGGTGCGCGCAGGAGCAAGGATGAGGTTGGAGACTTAAGCAGGGGCTAGGTCACAGGAAACTCTCTAAGCCAGAGTAGAGTGTTTATTCTAAGTGCATTAAGAAGCCTTTGGAGGCTGGAATTTAGGTGAGGAAGGGATCCGGACCCTGCCTGGGTGAGCCGGCCTAGGACTGGTGGGCAGGGGGTAGGGCAGGCCAGGGAGGTCCCTTGGTGAGTCAGGTGAGGGGAGGGTCACAGGGACCAAGCTGACCTGCAGGATGTGGTCAATGGCTCCATCAAGGTTGGTGGCCCTGCCAGTGCCTGGGGAGGCTGTGAGACCCAGCACCTGGGGCAGGGGCCTCGTGCCTTGGAGTTTGTGCTGCAGATACCGGCTCAGGATGACATTGTAGACAGTGTCTTTGTGCGTGTGGTGACACTCATCCACCACGAGAAGAGAGAAGGCTGGGGGCACATGGGAGAGGCTGTGAAAGAGCGGCTTATGCTTGCAAAGCCCTCCCCTAAGCTTTGTTTCACGTAGTCCCCAGAATTCATCCGAGAATTCCTTCCTCCCTTCACAATTTGCAGCCAGATCCCAGAAAACGGCCAGTCAGGGATGATTTTCCTCCATTTTACAGATTAATAAACTGAGGCTCAAGCTGGAGAAAGGGACTTGCCCAAGATCCTGCACTGTAGCCAGGTCTTTTTCTACTAGGGTGTACGCTGGGGTTTGGTGAATAGGGAAGCTCTGACTCCCACTAAATCTCCCATCTTGACTAGAAGAAGGGCCCTGGGGGTGGCAGGCAGGGGTGCCTCAGGCGCACCCAGCTCTCACCATTGAGCTCCACGTGCTCCTCCTCCTCGGGGCTGCTCAGTGCCGTCTGCAGCAGCTCAGCTGTGCAGATGAGCAGGTCATTCCTCCGGGCCAAGTGTCCAAAGCCGGGTCGTAGCCCCATGTCCCCACTCAGGGTTGCAATGGCCCAGCGCCCATCCAGCATTCGACTGAACTCCTCATAATGCTGGGCCACCAGGTGTACCTGGGGTGCGGATGAGATGGGGAGAGGAAGCGGGATCTGGGTGTAGGGGATGGGCGGAGGCCATGGCCGGGATGAGTGAAAAGGTGAGCTGAGAGATGGCCACAGAAGCGCTGGAGTTCTGAAGGGTCTTGAGAGGCACCAAGGAGCTGAGAGTCCCCGGAGGGGTGGGCAGGCCACTTACCCTATTGACCAATACAACCACCTTGGCCCCGTCCACCGTCTCGAGATGCCTTTTGGCCACATAGGCAGCTGCCCGGGTCTTCCCAGCACCCGTGGGCAGCCATATGATGATATTCTTGCCCTCCAGGGCAGGCATGATCACCTCCCACTGGTAGGATCGCAGCTCCATTCTGGGAATGGCAGGGGACTCAGACCCCTGGCCCTCCTGGCCCCCTACTCAGCTCAACTCCCATCAGATCTGCCCCCTACCTGCTCCCAGCCAACCCAGTCTGGTGCAGAGACCTCCCTTTGCCTAAGACTCCATCCTGCTTGAAGGGGGTGGGACAGGGAACCTACCAGGAACCTGATCTGGCCGAGGGGAGGCAGGAGTTAAGACAGAGCCCTGCCCAGCCTCACCTTACCACCCGCACCGCCAATGGCAGCCCTGCTCTGAACCGGGATGCCTGCTGCTGAGCTCTGCGGGAAAGAAAAGGAAACTGAAACTGAGGGGTGGAGCCAGCCCAGCTGACTGGAGCTCAGCTTTAGTCCCTGCCCCTCACAGGCCTCAGGCTGAGGAAGAAATGCTGCCAGGAAAGCACCGTTTACAACTCGTCCTGCCCCTGCCGGCCACCCCACCTCACCCCACCCCCACTCCTTCTGGAGTAGGTGTAACCGTGTCACCCAGGCAAAGGCAGCCCCGGGGAGATTTGGACCCCCCTGTCCAGGTACCGGGACCAGGAACAGCCAGGAGCAGGGAGAAGTGGAGGCTGCAGCCAGGCAGGCCCTGGAGCACAGGACTAGGCATGAGGCCTGCTGGGGAGGGGTCCTCAGCACAACCTGAGCTCAATGGGCTCCAGCTTGCAGGAGGTACTGGTAGGAACAGGTCAGCCTGCTAAGGCCTGGGATGCTACTGAAGAAACAATCAAATACATAGAGACAAAAACAAAAAAGAGCTTTATTGATCCCTTCAAGGGATTAATGCCAGGAAACAAATGGTCCCCATGTCCCCCACCCCTGGGGACAGACAGAACACAACAGTGCAGGGCAAGGCATGGCCCCTCCAGTCCGGGTTGAATTTCCAAACCCTGGAGCCCTCATTCAAGCTAAAATTGTCAGTCCTGCCCTTGAGGAGACAATGGCCTGGGCCAGACCCTGGACTCTAGTAAGACACCACAGCTCTGTGGGGACCAGGGCTGAGAGCCACCAAAGCTGGGCAGGGTTTCTGCTCTGGCCACCAGCCACTGTAGAGGCTCCGAGCCCACACCCAGGAGACCCCTCCCAAAGTCCAACACAGTGAAGGGTGGGACAGGGCTGCAGGCTTGGGGGTGCCCAAGGGCCCAGAAAGGACTGCAGGATCAGGGTCTGGAGTGTCTCAAGCTGAGAGGGACCTGGGCGCCAGGGCCTCCCTAGCGATCAGATCAGAACCTGAGGTGGAGACATTCACGGTTGAGGCTGTGGTCCAAGGCTGGGACTACTTGTCAATGAGCCCTCCCTCCTTGAGCTTAAAGTAGAAGAACTTCTCCAGGGCACTGGCGCAGCGGCAGTACTCGCTGTCTGGGGGGTTGTACTCGCGGCAGTTGGCGATGACCCGCTGCAGGTCAGCCACAAAGAGCTTTCGGGTCACGTAGTAGCGGCTGCGCAGTCGCTCCGTCATGGTCTTCAGGTCTGGGCAGCAGGACAGAGGGCAGGTCACAGGGGGCTGTGTGGCCTAGTGAAGGCAGGAGCAGGATTGGCGGGCGGAAGTAGAAGGAAGGGGTCAGGATAGAGCATCCTCACCAATGGGGAAGCGGATGACCTCGTAGTAGTCAGGGGCCTCCGACTTCTTCACAGGCTCCATGAAGGGCCAGGCACTGGGGTGTGACTAGAGAGGAGAGTTGAGCTGGGACCAGGATCACTGTGGCCCATACCCAGCTCATGACTGTCGCCCACCCACACTGGTTCATAAAGCCACAGCCACTGGCACAGGGACCCCCAGAAGGGAGCCTGGTCTCCCCACCTTGATCTGGGCCAGCAGGTTTTTGAGGGTTGTGTAGAGCTGGTCAGGGTCCTTCAGCTCCTTCCTGGGGCGATAGATGTCAAGTCTGAGGCTACAGGTCCCTCTGCCTCCCCCAACACCCTGTCCCTCCACACAACACTCACCCCTTCTCCTTCCCCAGCGGTTTCCAGCCCGTCTCTCCTGAAAAGCGGGGAGTGCGGAGAACATCCCTAAGAATGCCTGTCCGCACGCCAAGCAGCGCGCCCCTCCCGCACCAAGAGCCCTGCTTACGAATGCCAGGGACACTCTCCACAGGAATCTGCCTCACACCTTCCTTGAAGCAGCTGAGCCCGGGGTAGACCTTTCGGATCTGGGCCTGTTTGCGCTCAATCAGCTTCTTGATGATCTGAGGAAGGAGGGGTCTGAGGGGCCAACCCCAGCGCCAGCCACTACCCTCCCAGGCCAGTCAGAGGCCCCGTCCCTGAATCCAGGTGCCTCTCCTCCTAACTTTCCCAAGAGGCAGAGCAAGAATCCAGATCCTGGCCCTACCTCGTGCATACACATGCATAGACATGGGGTACACATGCTCATCCCACACATGTGCTCACCCCACATGCACATTCCACAAAAAGCACACAACCTCCTTCTGCTTCTTGATGATGTGGGAGAGCTCCGTATAGGGGATGCGGGGGTTCAGCTCACACTCCATCAGTGTTGCCCCCTCGTAGTCCTTGATGTAACCCAGGTAGCGGCTCTTGGGCACCTTGATATCTTTGGAGAAGCCCTAGGGAGTGGGAGACACGACCCCACCCATCGCAACACTTTTCCGATTTTAACAGCCCCTCTCCCAGGAGCACCCAAGGGCAGCTGCATGCCATGTCCCCTCTCTCCAGTTCCTGAATCCCTTCCGACAGTGCCCAGCACAGTGCTCTGCACTTTGAAAGCTCAATCTGTCCCTGGAAAGATTCTAGGTCAGCCCCCTTCCAACAAACCCCCAAGAGTCTCCCAATTCTGCCGGCTACCCTACTGCCCTCCAAGTCCTATTCACAGGGGTGGCAGCAGGAAGGAGGTCCCTGCAGATACTAGATGGAACAGGGGCCTGAAGGAACTCCCAGTCCCTCCACACCAGGGAGCGAGACAGAATGACTCCTGCCCCAGGTGGCCGGCAAGTGTGGGGTGGGGTGAGGCGAGGGTCACCTGCTTTTTGAAGTAGCCGATGGCGTACTCGTCAGCATACGTGAGGAAGTAGAGGATGTTATGTTTGATGTGGTACTCCTTCAGGTGGTTCATCAGGTGAGTCCCATAGCCCTGCAGGGAAGGGAGCAGGGCTTACCAGGGGGAGGGGGCAGGCCTGGTGCTGGACAGAACTCAGAAGGGCCCAGGGAGGAGGGAGCAGATTGAACAGGAGGAGGGGATACCAGGGGATCCAAGGCAGGTAGTAGGAAAGGCAACCAGTAGAGGAAGGGAGGTTATAACGAGAAAACTGAAGGACACTGGATTTCTAGGCACTTGCTCTGAGTCAGGTGACCAAGTCTCAAGTTAAGTCATGAGGTAGGTACTGTGGCCAACTTACAGAAGGAAAACTGAAACTCAGCTACATGAGAAAATTGGTACAAGGTCAGGCTGCCAGGCACGGCAGGGCTAGGAGCCAAACCCAACCAGGAAGCTGCTGTCCACAGGCTGCTAGTTCCTGGTCCCCGGCCTCAGAATCGATGGGGAATACCAAGGGCCCTGCTTGCTACAGCACGTGAACCCTGAAGAGACCTGGACTCCCCCAGGTGTCAGGACCAAGGAGGCACCACACAGAGCTGGGGTCTGTGAAGGAGAACCAGGGGCCCAGCTAGTGGGTCTGTTGGGATCATGAGAGGCTAGAAGCCAGGGCTATCACCCAGCACAGGGCTACCACGAAGGTAACTCCCCACAATATGTAAACATTCTTGTGATGACAAAATCTCAGGTCCATTTTAAAGTGCTGCTGATTCCACCCTGGTCAGGTGGCTCAGCTGGTGGAGCATTGTCCCATACACCAAAAGGTTGGGGGCTCGATTCCCAGTCAGGGCACAGACCGAGGTTGCAGGTTCGACCCCCTCTCTCAAATTAACAAAAAGATATCCTTGGGTGGAGGATTGAAAAAATAAGTGCGACTGATTCTCAGGATCCATTTGTCAACAGGTGTTTTCTTTCTTTCTTTTTTATCCTCACTGAGGATTTTTTCCCATTGATTTTTTTTAGAGAGTGGAAGGGAGAAGGGAGGGGGAGAGAGACAGGGGGGATAAACATGGATGTGAGAGACACATTGATTGGTTGCCTCCCTCGCACATACCCAGAATAGGGGCAGGAACGAGCCCACAACCCAGGTATGTGCTCTTGACCAGGAATCTAATCAGAGACCCTCCAGTGCACGGGCCGACACTCTGACCACTGAGGCAGTGAGCTAGGGCACCAGGTTATTTTCTTCCTCCACTGTTATCAGAGAACAAGTGCCACCTTGTGGGGAACTGAGGAACTGTCTGGCCACTAAAAGAAGTGCTGGGGGCTGCGGCACCACCGCACCTACTCTGATCTGGTCTAAATCAGAAGCAGGCGGTGGGATGGGGCAGGGGCAGGGGCCGGGGGCATGCACCCACCTTGACCTGCTCATTTGAGGTGACAGCACAGAAGACAATCTCCGTGAAGCCCTGGGTGGGAAACATGCGGAAGCAGATCCCACCAATGACACGCCCGTCCTTGATCAAGGCCAGAGTCTTGTGCTTCCTGAGGGGAGAGGGGACAGGTCACGGTCCCTACCTGTGCCCCAAATGCTCCTCAGGTCCCCATAGCCATGGAGGCCTGAGCTGTATTCAGGGCTGGGAACCGAGGAGGAAGAACCAGAGGCTGGAGGAAGAGGCCTAGGGAGGGGTGTGGAGGCCAAAGACAGGTGCCCAGATGTGGTGCCCTGGGGTTGGGGCTCTCCTGGGGACGCACGGGTCAAAGACGAGGCGGGCGATGTATTCCTTGGGCATGCGTGGCAGCTGATGGGAGAAGACATTCTGCAGCCCCACGAGCCAGAGCAACACCCGCCGGTTGGCCTTGGGTGTCAGCGAGTTGCCTATGACATGGAATTCGATGATGCCGCGGCGCTCCTCCAGGCGGGCTGTCTCGTCCCGGGCTGCATTGGCCGACAGGAGGCTCGTCTGGGCACCAGAAAAGGGGTAGTGAGCAAGGGTCTCAGGGCCACGAGGGCCTCTCCGTACCCTGCTGGCCAGCAAGCCAGCCGCCTACCTCGGGCCCCAGCATGGCAGCAGGGTCAGTGATGGTGAGCATGACCTCGTTGACCAGCTCCATGGGGATGTCGCCCATCACACGGAGCCGCTTGGCATCCTCCAGGGTCAGGTTCTCTGGAAGCTTCCTCTTCTCACCTGCTGGGGAGGTCGGCAAGGTCTTCCAGGGATAGGCAGACAGATTGGGGAGGGCTGAGTGGGTGTCAAGGGTCAAGTACCCACCTGGCATGGGCTCAGCACCTCCAGAATCCAGACTCAAGGAGCTATTGCTGCCCCCGCCCATGGTGGGGCTGAAGATGGGGGCGCTGGGAACAACGGCTGCACTGACTGTAGCTGAGAGAGACAGAAGAATCGGGGGGGGGGGGGGTGGTTCCAAAGATGTTGGTGGGTCCCAAAAGGGGATCTGGACCCTCCAACCCCCAGTTGAGCCCTCCTGCATTTCTCCACGGCTGCTATTCGAAGCCCCTCTTCCACAGCGGGGGGCGGGGGGCACCTGAGCTCAGCCAGGAAAGCCAAGCAGAGATCTTGTCAAGCGTGCTGTGGCACATACCTGGCCGGGGCACCAGCTGGGTCCCCTCTGAGGGTGGCATGGTAAAGCCTGACTCCCAGATCGGAGAGTTTGCCCCGTAGATCTCCTCCTCCAGCATGGACAGGAATCTGTGGGAGGGCACAGTCTGTCCCACAGTTCCATCTAACCAAGGGAGCAGCCTGGGCCAGACACCAGGGGGCCTGGAGGTAGGTCAAAGAGACTGACCCTCTTCTCAGGAACAACCTCTGTCTTAGACCAGGAGGAGGTACAGCCCCCTGCCTCCTGGGAGGCCCTAGTTGAAGGTAGGAGGACAGGGCAAATCCAGGAGAGACCAGAGGCCCAGTTTGCTATTGTGTACAGAAGAGGGAGGCAGGGTCTGAACGGATGCCACTCTGTACTGTGACAAGGCAGGGCACCAAATCACCCTGGGCCTCAGTATCAAAATGGGGGTCAGAATGCACCCCTTCCTGCCACCTTACTCCCACCCGATGGCAGAAGGGACACTGGAGGTTCTGGATTCCTCAGTAAAGGCTTCCTGAACTGGATAGCTACGAGCAGGTTTGAAATGAGAGGAAGAACAGAGGAAAATCCTTCAGAAAGAACTAGAAGAGTGGAAATTGGTTTTGCCTCAAGTATAAGCTCTGGGTTTTTTTGGAGCGCTGTGGTGGGAAGGATTCTGAGGCTGTGTCCGGGCCCTGTGGGAAATAATTGGCATAAGACATATACCAACTGTAGACACCAGGGGTGCGGGCAGGGGTAGTGTTAGCACTCGGGCCATGTATCTGCCATCCCCCGACTAGTACAAAAGGCAAATGCTAACAAGTTGCGTCTGGGCCACGGGCAAGTCGATCAGGTAGACGCCCAGATCCCAGAAGGCTTATGGAGGGAGGGGAGGGACCAATCCAGGAAGCCTTCCTGGAAAAAAAGGGACAACAGGGAGGATGCGAACGTGGGGCAAAATCCTGATAGGCCAGAAGGAGCCTTACTTGGGGAAGTGGGTGAGGATGAGGGTCCTTTTCTCGGGCACCAGCTTGTCCTTCTCCACCCGAAACTTCTCTAGCAGCTGCCGCCGGGTGACGGTGAAGATGGAGCGAAGCAGGCTTCGCCCAAAGACATGAGTGGTCTCGTAGCGGGGGAGACTATCACAGCTCTGGGGCACATGGCAGTAACAGAGCCATCTGCGGAAAGTGGGGAGGTGATGAGAGTGGAAACCGCTGAGCCTGTCAGCGTCTCCCCGTGCTGTTCCTGGCTGGGCCTACCTGGTGTAATTGACCTTGTAGGTAGCCACGTCCTCAGCCTGAGACCTCTGCCGAAATTGGGCAGGCGTCTCAAGCTTCCAGTAGTTAAGGCAGAGCAAGAACATCTTCGAGAGCTCGAACATGGTCTGCCGCTCCCGGGGAGCCAGATGACTGAACTTGTACTGCACGAAGTTTAGCACACCCTGAGAAGGGGTGGGCGGGGGGACAAAACCAGGAAAGAGGTGTGAGCAGCCAGCATGGGCTTCTTATCCAAAATTAGGGGCTTCCTGAGGGCAGGGGCAAGGCTCTCCTCTCAACCAAGGCTCTCTGTGAAAAGAAACTATGCCCCCTCGCGACCCCTATGCACACCCTGAGGTTAGCACAAAACATCCTCCCTTCTTGGAACCTCTCCCGTTCCCAGCTTGAGGAGGATGGAGAATGCAGTCTCCTCACTCCTCCAAGATGCCCCCAATTCTCTTGCCCCCTTCTTCATCCCACCTGCTCAATATTAGGCTTCTCAAATGGGGGGCTTCCCAGAGACCCCTCCACCACGGGCCGGGTCATCTGCAGGATGCATTTCCGAAGGAGCTGGAGGAAGACGAAGAGGGAGGGGCAGAGGTCAGCAGAGATCAAGAGCTGCAGACCTACCAGCCTCAACCCCTTTGCTCACTCACTTGCACGTGGAGAAAGCTCACCTTGAAGAGGTAGAAATAGACCTGCTTAGTGTCTGTGTCTTCCTCCTTGTGAACAGACATGAACAGATTTTCCACATCCACCACCATCCCCAGCAGCCGGTTAATCTCATCCTCTGACACATTCTCCAGGTGGGACACATGGTCAGCTGCAAGAACAGGTGGTAAAATGGACAGATCAACAGGACGTCCTGCCCCTCTTCATCACCAGCCAAGATACACCCCGGTCCCTCTCTGACTGGAAACGAGACTGACTATTCCTGTGTCAGCCCCTGGGGGACCTCTTGTATTTCTGTATTGGCAGATTTCCTTTCTCCTCCTCACCCCAACTCAATCCCTCCTTAGAAGGCACCTTTGGTTTTTAAAAGATGAAGCTCTGTGGCATTTAAGTCATCCTGTCCAAGCAGGAGCCAGCACCTGCTTCGCCCCCGCCCCAGCTCCCAGGGCACTACCTGCCTTACCCAAGGGGTGCTCACAGCTGCGGCACAGCTCACTCAGGTTGGCAGCTGGCTGCTGCAGGTCCATGCGGGGTGCAGTGGGGGGCTTGGGGTTTTTCCAGCCATTACACTTGCAGGTTTCATTGGCCTGGAGGCAGAAGGATCAGTCAAAAAGCCTGTATGTATCCCAGGGACGAGGAGCCTCTCCCCAGCCAGAGCTGTGCTTCCATTGCCACCCGAGCCCTAGGATGTCCCAAACCCCGCCCCCTGGCCCAGGCCCCGCCCCCACCTTGCAAGCCGAGAAGACCCCTAGCTTCTCAAGCTTCTTGGCGCGCGGCAGTCCCCGGACTTGCGCCTTCCTCTGGCTGGCGCGCTGCTGCTGGCTCAGGCCAGGTCGAGCCGGATCCCCCCCGCTCCCGGTACCCCCACTTCCTACCCCGGGCCCCCCAGTCCCAGCGCTCCCGGCTGGGGTTGCAGCTGGAGCGGGGGCAGGTGCCGGAGTGGGAGCCGGAGTCGGCGCCGAAGCCGGGCTGGGAGTAGGAGTCGGGGTTGGGGCGGGGGCTGGGGACTGAAGGGGCCGGGACTGCGCGGCCGGGGCCGGGGTCGAGGCCTGGGAAGGTTCCGCCATGGCCTCCCCCGCAGCGGAGCGGCGCGGCGCTCCCTGCCCTAGGGCCGCATGGGCAACGGGCGCGCAGTACGCAGGCGTCCCCGACCCAGAGCTTGATGGGAGTTGTAGTCTTCCACCGCTGCTCCCTTTGCCTCCACCTTCCAGACTTTTCTATCCTGTCTCTTGGTCCCAGCCAGCCAAATGAGGCCCGAACCAGCACCCCATATTGATTCCTCCTCACTGTTAATCTCTCTTGAAGGCTTCCAGGGTTATCAAGATTGCTCCTTTGGGGCTCTGGTCGGGGGACTCGTGGGCTCTGCTCTCCTCCCAAGCCCCACAGGTGAAGTGCAGGCCTGGGGACTGAGGTTGGGTCGGCTTCCCCGCACACCCCCCCCCCCCCCCCCACCCTCGTCCCTGACCCATATGTCTCCGGAGACAAACTTCAGCTACGGAGATTAAGCAGCAACAGTTCTATTTCTTGACCGGTTGGGATAATTCAGCTGTACCCCTTTGTGCTTCCATAAAAAGGGTTTATTATAGAAGTGATGAGTACCAGAGACATGGTCGGAGTCACGAACAAGGCTGCCACGGTGGGGATGAAGTAGAGGCATAGGAGGGCGGGAGTTTTTCCCTGTGTTTGGGAATGGCTCTCTTTCAACATCCTGGGAACCTTGAGGGCCGCATCTTAATCGTTGTGGTCCCTGAGCCCAGCCCAAACCTGCAGCACAGAAGGCCCAGGATGGATGAAGGAAGCCAGATCTCCAGGATGTCACAGGATTGTTCCTTGTCAGAGAAAGGCAGGACGTTCTGAAAATGGAAAATGGATTGATTACCCTGTGTTCACACTCCAATCGCTCTGTCCAGGGGACAATTCTTCTTGCCCCCAGACCCCCCTTCTTGGAAGGGGGTGTCCCCATGGCTCAATGTCATCTCTCACTGCGCTGATAATGGTTCCATTGGTCATGGCTCTGGCCTCCTTTATCATATCCAGTTGGACCCTCTGACGGAGGTGGGGAGGGGCCCAAGAAAGGATCCAGGATAAAAGCAGCAGCGGGCGTGCCAGGCGAATGACCACCTGACCGTGGAGGCAGGAAGTGCACAGCTGACCTTGAACTCTGACTGCAGAAGGGAAGGGAGTCCCGCTGAACAGAGCAAAGCTGCTGAGCAGGAGCGGAGCTGGGTGGGGCGCTTGAGGACCCTCCGCTCTTGGATCTTGCCCCTGCACGCGCCGAGCGCTAGACTCAGAGCCTCGTGCCCTCGGACAGCAGTTGCTCACTCGGATGCAGCGGGTTGGGAGTGGTCTCCCCAGAGGGAGGCAGGTGGCGTCCAGGTCTCCCAGCGCAGCCCTCACTGAACAGAAGCAGGCGGTCACGCTGCCGGTGCAGCGGCTCCGGGATGATGTGTCAGCTGTGCGGAGCAATGTCCACGTGGAGAACAGTTTCCAGATGAAGATGGATGCCCAGGGCTTCGGCCCGGAGGAGCTATTGGTGCAAGTGGACGGCCAGTGCCTGACGGTGACGGGCCAGCGGCAAAAGAAGAGCTACAGCTCGGATGGGAGCGGCTACCGCATGGCGCAGAAGTTGCACCGCCAAATGCTACTACCCCCGAACCTGGATCCCGCCGCCATGACCTGCTGCTTAACACCCTCGGGCCAGCTGTGGATCCGAGGCGAGTGCGGGGCGCTGCCTTCTGCTGAAGCCCAAACAGGACACTCCTCGAAACTCAGGAGTCACGGCTCTAAGGGTTCCAACTTAGCCTGACCCAATAAACCGCCATAGTGAGCAGCAGCCTTCATGTCCGCGGTCTCTTCTTGGGGTTGGGGTCAGAGGTGGAGGTATGATGAAGGTAGGGGAATGCCAGAAAGGCACCTCAAAGCGGTGGTCCCGGGAGAGGCTGGGAGATGGGGGTGCGGTGTGGTCCTACTCAGCACGGCTCTGCTTGGACAGATAGCCCTTGGGGGCTGAGAGCAGCAGCGCCAGCAGGGAGCAGCAGAGAGCCAGGAGGGTCCAAGGGTCCCCTAGCTCCAGAACCAGCAGAGGGCCTGCTAGAGACCAGGGACCAGATGGCTTGGACCTGGTGTGAGGCTATTGTCTCGGCCTTACGATCAGTCCAAAGTTCCAGGTCATTGGTGTTCCTCTTCAGGGAAGAGGGCAGAGAACCCATTCCCTCAGACCTGATACTGAGTCACCCCAAACCCCAAAGAGCTTGTTTCTGGTGCCTCAGAGACCAACTGTTTTTGTTTTCCTTTGTATGTGTTTGTGTGTTTTGATTTTGAGACCAAATATTTTCAAATCCGGACTGCACAACCACCCCAATATATTCTACAGGTGGTCAGGGAGAGGAAAATGCAGGACCCACAACTTCAAACTTGGTGAGATTCAGTTCCAGGTCCCTCTTAACTCCCATCCCATTAGTACTGGTAACTAAGGGACTCTTTTTCTTGGTTACCAAGACACCAGTACCCCCTCACTTGGAGTGAGGGGGAAGCTTTTGCTTAACAAGATTCAGTGGTCCATTTTAAATTAACTTCAAGTAAGCTAGAGAGGATGTGGTCTGATAAGTTCTGCCAGAGAAAGACAAGACAAGCAGGAGGTCAATCCATTGGCTGACTATATTGACAAGATACTGATTGGTTACATGTTGAAGAAAACATACAATACAAAATACAGAAAAAGTTGGTTCCATTCCCACCCACTCCCCCCTTACCCACCCGCCCCCAAATACTCATCATCGTGATTTGGTCAAAACAGGGCTCAGAGCCAGAGGTCAGGGTGACCAAGGATGAGGGGGATGGGGTGGGCCGTGGGCAATGGGTTCGTGGCTGTCACAATAATGCTGTGGTTTCTCTCCCAACTGTGTGTCAGGGGTGAGGGGGGACTGCAGCCTGATGCTAGCCAGCCAGCTAAGGGAAGAGCTGTCTCTCCCTTCCCTAGTCCCTAGGGCCTGCCCCATGGCCCAGAACCAAGCACACGCCAAACAGTAAGGATATGGATGCTCTTGCTGAGCCCGATTAATCAGCAAGAGGAAAAGAGGGTTACTGCTCCAACCCCTGCCTCCCCATATATAAGGGCGGAGGAAACAGGAGCATGTGGCTACGAAGGGAGAGTGGGAGAACAGTAGAAAGGGAAGGTAGTGGGAAGAGATCATATATATTAAAAAAGTGACTTAAGACTTAAAATTGAATTAGTATTTTTACAGAAAGGTGCAGGTGGAATAACTCACTCCGGCCTATGAACAAAATTATATGGAGAAATCATGGTGGACCCCCTCCCTCTGCCCCCTCCCCCCATGGTGGCCCGAGTAGTTAAGTGCGATTGGTTAGAGTGGATTCCAGTCAGGTTGTTCAGGCGGAGGAGGTGGGGGCAGTGGGCAGGCAAGGGGGGCTCAGTTGCTGCAGCACTGGCTCCGGCTGGCTGGGTTGTTCTCCTGGAGGTCCACACCTCGGTTCCGGCCCGGAGCACCAGGTGCATTCTGGGGCTCATTCTTGGGGAGCTTCTTAGCTGTTTGGGAGAGAAGGAAAAATGTGTTTGTGGGGGTACTCTAATACTGTCTCCCAAGTCCACTTGAGTAGAACCTGGCACACTGAGGGTTTTACTTTTATGTGTCAGGCACATTCTGAGTGTTTCAGGAAACTGAGGCAGAGAGAGGTTAAGTGACTTGCTTGAGACCAGAGTTACAGAACTTGAACCAAGCAGGTTGTCTTCAGAGCTAAATGGGTTAAAAAATCCTAAGTAGTGGGTAGGATGGTGATATCGGGCTTTAGGTGGGTGGCAAGCTTAACAGTAAGGAAGTGAAATGTTGAGACTTTAGTCCAAGTTTTAGAAACTTCTGGGATGAACTAGCTACATCTGAGAGTCAGATGAAGAGGAAAATGATTTTATCAGAATACTGAAAACAGTGGAAGGTCTGTCGGTGAAGGGACTCCAGAGACTTACTACAGAACAGCAGGCAAGTGCTATAACTCAATGAGAGCAGCAGAGGAGGGGCACCTTACCTATTGCCATGAAAATTTCATTCACATTCATTGCTGTCTTTGCTGATGTCTCCATGAACAGCAAACTGTTGTCATCTGCATAGGCTTGTGCTTCCTGATTTGTTGGAGTTGAGAAAGTGGGTGGGAGGAAAATGTTGAGTTGGCCAGGGCTGGGGCCCAGAATAAAAATATCTTCCCTGATTACAGTGCCATATACACAATAGAGACAATGCAGGGGTTTTCAGGCCTATAGCCTTCCACTGGGGGTTCCTCTGAGACGTGTGTACCATACACCCTGTTCCCCACTTCAGATACAGCACCGCTCAGCCCACAAACATCGGCAGAGGTTTTACCAGGTGTCCCTGTGCTCATTCTACCTTCTTGCTCTTTAAAATCACTAGGCTAGGAAATACTTCTGGAAAGTTATCCTACAAATACAGTTGCACATTTGAACAAAAGCCAGTGTGGCTCAGTGGTTGAACATTCACCCATGAATCAGGAGGTCACAGTTCAATTCCCAGTCAGGGTACATGCCTGGGTTGGGGGCTCGATACCCAGTGCAGGAGGCAGCCAGAGATTCTCTCTCATCATTGATGTTTCTATCTCTCCCTTTCCCTTCAGCTCTGAAATCAATAAAAATACATTTAAAAAAACAACAGAGCACAGAAGCATGTACATATTGACTGCAGCGCTGTTTCCAGTCTTTTGCTATTACGAACAACCTCCAAGTTTGGGACTGGTAAAAAAATTAATTAAATATATAAGTATGTAAAAAACATCCCCATCTATGTAAAAAGGGATTTACACACATGGTGCATATTTCTGGAAAGACCAGAAACTGAGGAACTTGGGGGAAGGGAGACTGAGTTTCTAGGTTAGAGACTTAAATTTAGTTCTATATACCTTCTTGTACAATTTAAATTTTACTATGTGCATGTATTACATGAAAAAAATATTTCTTTTACAGTAAGTTTTATTTAAAAGTTTACAGAAAAATAAGCAGAAACTTCAGCTATCCATATGCACACATACCCTACTGCCAAGAAACAAGGCGAGGCAATTCCTTTCAGCCCAGGCTCGAGTCACAAGAGGACAGCAGATAAAAGCGCCTCCCAATGTCACCCTTCCTGCCACCCCTGAGAAGCCTGGGGAAAGCCATGCAGCTGGCTTACTCCTCCCCCAGGGCCTGTCCATCCCCCACACCTGGAATTCCACGGCTCTCTTGTTGGCCAGGTCTGCCTTGTTACCCGCCAGCGCAATGACGATGTTGGGACTGGCCTGCCTCTGTAACTCCTTCACCCAGTTCTTGGCCCGTGCGAACGTATCCTGGGAAAACAGGGCCGGAATGTCAAAGGGACAGAGGAGGCATTCTGCCCAGGCCACACACTAGAGAAGCTCCAGATGGCAGAGCCAGGTGTCTACAAGGTCACCAGCCTGAAGACTCTGGCGAGACACCCCAAACAACCGAGGAAATCAGCCCAGACCCCGTCCAGAAACAAGGATCGAGAAGTAAAGGAAAAATCTTTACTGTGTTGGTGATGTCATAGACCACGATGGCAGCCTGGGCCCCCCGATAGTACATGGGGGCGAGGCTGTGATACCGCTCCTGTCCAGCCGTGTCCCAGATCTCAAACTTGACTGTTGTGTCGTCCAAGCAGACAGTCTGTGTGAGGAAGGCCGCTGTAAGAGGGAAGGTGGTGTTACCAGGTAAGAAAGAGCTGGGGAAGCCATCCCCACGTATCTCCACTGTTGCATCCAGGGCTCGGGCACTCAGAAGCCTTCTGCGGAGCTGGGCACAGAAAAGCCGCCCACGAGGACAGGCGGGGTTTGTCTTTTCGTACATGTGTCGAGGGGGCTGCAGAACATACAGGCTTTAGAGACCACACTGGGCAAGGGCAGGAGAAGGGAAGCCTGCTAGCACCTAGCCATTTCAGGAGCACTCTCTGAAGAGGAATACAGGGGGGCAGGAGACGGGAAGCCCAGGGGAAACCTGACTCTAAGCTCAGCAGGGTGGGCTGGGCCCGCCCCTGCCCCCCCTCCCCCCGCCTCCTTCCTCCTCCTCCCTCCCCCTCAGAGAACAGTCCAGCTGGAAACCTGGCGAGCCCGTTTGTTCCAGCTCAGGGGTGTCACTGGCCTTCTGTTTCCTGAGGACACTTACACACTTAGCGGTGCTGGGGACGCCTGAAAGTACACACTGTTCCCCTGCTGGAGGAGGCTGGGTGGCCAGCTTCCTAAGCCCCGCCACCTCCAGGTACACGGGGCTCGCCACAGCCCCCGGCTCTGACCTGGCCCATTCTTGACTGACCACCCTGTGGCTGGACCTTCAGGTAACACCTGACCCTATCTTTGTCCTGAGGAGGCCGGGGAACATGCGGCACTTGTGTATATGCTTCAAGGAGCTGGGACAGGCAGGTGGGAGTCCCCTTGGCCCCGGGACCCATCAGAGGATCCGAGAGAGCTCTTTTTGAAAGCTTGCTCTCCCATCTGCCTCCCCCCTCCTCTCCGAGGACACGGGGCATCACCCCACTTCCCCTCTCCGGCTCCTGACTCGAGTGCTGAGGAGGCAGCAGAAGACTGCTGACACGGCCCGTTTTGTTTCCAGCTGCCTGGAAACCTCCTACCAACCAGGAGGGTAGAGAAAAGATGACTCAGGCCCAAGGTTGGCCCCAGCCCCTCAAGGTTTGTACTGGCTACTGAGGCAGGAGGCTGAGTTCAGACCTTTACAACCTAAATGCTGACCACTGGGAAATCAAAGAGGCTCTTTACTCAAGAAAGAGTAAAGGTCAGCTTCAGAAATGCCAGCCACTCACCAAGCCATTTCCCCATTTTGGAAAGTGGGAGAGGCCAGGGCAGATGCATGGCCTGGCAAAGTAAGAAGAACCCACAAGAATCCAGACTCAGCCTCTTCCCAGAGGCTGGGTCTGTGGAAGGGTCTTCGCCAAAGCCACGCAATAATAAAGAGGCAGAACCAGGAGAGGAAGTCAGTTTTGGCTCCCAGCTAATTCTCACTAGAAGCTTCTTGGGACTTAGGCATGGAGACCAGCTGTTGGAATTTGTTTCAGGGCCCAGATGAGGAAAGGCGCTGCCCACTTCCCAGGTGTGTTTAGTCTCTCTGGGCAGACAGCTTCCTTCTCCTCAATGCCAAGGCATTTCTTTGGCCTTCCTGCGGCCACCCCTGCTCCCTTGTGTCCACTCACCTCCAATTGTGCTCTCCTGGTACTCGTGGAATTGTCCCTTGACAAAGCGGAGGACAAGGCTGGATTTGCCTACTGCAGACTCCCCCAGCAGGACTAGCTTAAATTGACAGATCTTGTTCCCAGCAGCTGGTCCATTGGGTCGTGCTGCACCTCCCCGACCCGCCATGGCCCGTCCTGCTGTAGCGGTACCAGTGAGCGTGAGGGCAGGGGCCGGTGCTATGCAAAGAGGCACTTAGTGGGAAGGGGGGCCTCCAACTGCAAGGGAGAAACCAGAAATACTGGGTTAGTCCAGAGATTGTTGTGCAGTGAGCCCTTCTAAAATCACAGGTCTCCCCCTCTTGCCCTGCCTGATGACGTGGCTTCCGCCCCCAGAAGTTAGGAGAAGAGCCCTGACTAGGCTGTAACACACATGTATTTGCTCTACAACCATCTGAGTGGTAAAGAGAAAAGCAGTCTTCCAGCTTTAGGCTCATGCTTCTGAGCAAACACACTGACTTCCCTATCCCAAATGTGTACATTCACATACAGATAAACACATTCAGGAGAGGAATGGGCACGTAGCAGCCTGGTGACAGTGGAATCAACAGACTCTTTGGGTACCGAAAAAATCGCCCAGGAAGACATTAGGATCTAGGTCAACAAACAAGGAACTTATAGTCTGGTAGCTAAAATCACAGCCCACCTCTGTGCAAAGCCAGAGGGAAGCCAAGCAGGGCACGGGGAGTCCCGGGAGAAAGCTCCTCAACCTTGTGGGTGCTCAGGGACCGGGGCCTGGCCAAGTGCAAGTTGTTATTAAAATAGTCATTTTGTCCTGCCATCTCAGAAGGACTGACCGATTTTCTCAGTCTGAGGCTGGACTGTGCACTGGAATCCAAGTCTCATCCTGAGCCTCTTCCCCACAGTTCTCTCATTTTTATGGGCCAGAGGTCTCACACACATTAAAAAACCGAACACACACAAAACCAAACACACACCACAGCCAGAGCTCTGCTGGCGGTCAGAACGGCTGCCAGACTTCTCTTTTAAATAGAGACCTCAGTGCCATTCTCTACTGGCAGAGAAAAAGGGCGACGCAGAGGAAGAACAGGGGGAGTTATGGGAGGGCGGAGACAGACATGGGACACCAAGATCTGCACCCCAGCAGCTGGTGTTCCAGCAAGGACATCTGAGTCACAGTCTGTGATAGCTTTGGAGGTGTAAGCTTTCTTTTTTTAAGTTTGGAACTGCAAAGGATGAGGAACCTATCTTCAGAAGCCTCTAGAAGAGGTATATTAAAAGCTATCATAACATACACAGTGCTGCCCTGGCTGGTTTGGCTCAGTGGATAGAGCATCGGCCTGTGGATTTAAGGGTCCCAGGTTCGATTCCGGTCAAGGGCACATGCTCAAGTTTTTGGCTCGATCCTCAGTAGGGGGCATGAAGAAGGCAGCCAATCAGTGATTCTCTCTCATCATTGATGTCTCTCTCTCTCTCCCTCTCTCCCTTCCTCTCTGAAATAATAATAATAAAAAACACAACCATACACAGTGTTTTACAAATAAGTACTGTGAGTAGATACCATGACCTGAACACTGCACACAGAATTTGAACTCAAGTTGGAAAGAAAAATTTTGATGAATGGAGTGTATGCAGGAGGGTCTCTGGAACAGGATCCCAAGGAAGCCCTGGCCTGCCCCCTGAGCAAGGGGAGAACATTCCCGTGCAGTCAGGATAGGACAGGGGTGTACATGAAGAGGCGGGTGTTTGTAGGAAGCAGTGGTCTGCACGGTATGAGAAGCTGACAGCAAAGGGCTTGCTTTGTGCAACCTCAAATCATTTTTCACGTCCAAGTTCTCCCAGCAACGTGTTTAAAAAGTGAGCTTCAGGAAGAATGATTCACTAACCAGGAGCAAGAGTTTCCCTTCTGGGCGGCACCAAAGGAAAAGAGGCTTGAAATGGGGCCACCTCTTTCCCAAGAGTACAAGAAAGGAAGAATGAAGGGTGGAGGGAGGAGAATCTCAATTAGGGATAAGAAGTGCCCGTTTTGAAATATTTTATAGTTTAAGGTGCCTTCTCTTTTCGCTCCCATCAATGGTTTTGCAAGACTCTATGGCTCTTGAGACAGACTTGTGCTTCTGGCTTCTCTGAGATGCCTTCCTCACAATGCCTATGTACATACTGGGAATTCAAAGAGTGCTTACCAAATGAAATAATTCTCAGAGACAGGTAACATTTACTGAGCACTTGCACAACCATTATCTACTCTAACCTTTAAAACAAAGGCTTTTCAGACGAACAGCCTGAAGTTCAGGTGTTAAATGCCCTGCTCAAGGCACCCAGCATACAGATGATAGAGCCTCGTCCGCAAACTCGGGTTGCCTGCACGCTCATTTGTCTCCCTGCCATTCTCCCTGCTGTGGAAGAAAGATGGAGACAATGCCCACTCGTGTTTGGTTTTGGATGGCTGGGTAAATGAGACATTCTTTTTGTGGCAGCAGCTTTGCTGGCCCAGCAGGGTCTGGCTCCAGCAATCACGGTAATGCTCCCTTCTCTGAGTACTCCCGACAGAGGGAGGAGCCACTCAGGGCCACAGCAACAGAGGGAAACCACGATGGAATCACAAGTTGGTTATTACCACAAATTCACGTGACAGAAGCTTGGCCAACCAACAGTGTGGCCGCGGCACTAGAGGAGGAGGTATGAATGAGTGGGGGAGGGAAACAGATAATGAAGTCTCCGATTCCAAAAATCAATAAAACAAAACCCCAAAGCAGTTGGGACCCTGGCTACCAGCACCTGCAAGACAAGAAAAATAGAAGTAATATCTAAGTTTTGTTCCTGTCAAACCAGTGGGTTCCCAAATCTGCCCACACAGAATCTGATTTTTTTTTAATGCTTACAGTATTTTTTTTTAATTTTTATTATTTCAGAGAGGAAGGGAAAGGGAAAGATAGAAACATCAATGATGAGAGAAAATCATTGATCGGCTGCCTCCTATATACTCCACACTAGAGACTGAACCCACAACTCTGGCATGTGCCCTTGACTGGAATTGAACCTGGGACCCTTCAGTCTGCAGGCTGATGCTCTATTCACCGAGCCAAACTAGTGAGGGCAGAATCTGATTTTTTAACCAGTCAGAAGGACAGGAAAGTAACTCTTATGCAGTGGTTCTCAGCTCTGTCTGCACATCAAAATCACATGTGCAGCCGCCCCCGGAGGTGCCGGTGAAGGCTTGGAGGTGTGCCCGGCATCTGTATTTTTTTTAAAGTGCTGCAGGTGCTCCACCTGGCACAAACTGGCTGGTGATGTGTTCTGCCTGGATGCTGGTCTTGCCGTCCAACCAGAGACACCTCAGTAGGCACACCCAGCACTTTTTATGGCCTGCTGCCTCGTGGTTTTCCTGGCCCCACTTGGTGATCACATGAACAGTCGGAGAACCTTGCCAGACAATAAAGCATGGAGGCGGCTGATTTTGCCATGAAGGGCACACCCAGACAGGGGGTGTCTAAGACAGGAGAGGGCCACACCCAGAGCCCCAGGAAGCTTGATGCCCTCCCCTCCGGAGCAGGTGAACTCATGCATGGATCTGGACTGCCGCCTAGGGGAGGGAATCTCACTGTGGGAATCCTTCCTCCTGAACCAGTGGCAAGAATCATCCATGGGCGCAGTCAGCTGATGGAATTATAACCAAAAATGGCACAGTAAATGTCTTCCTTCAGAAAAATCACATTCTTCTCTTTAAGAGATCAAGTTGTGGCTAAAGTTTCTTATAAGATACAGAATGGGCCAAAGATATTAAAACACACACACACACACCACCAGTTTATTCAACAGCAAGAAAAATACATGAGTAGGATGAATTTCTTCCTGAATACGTTCTTTCTTTTTTTGTTAATCCTCACCTGAGGATATTTTCCCATTGATTTTTTTTCTTTTTTAAGTGGAAGGGAAGGGGAGAGACACAGAGAAATATCTATGTGAGAGAGAAACATAGATTGTCTCCCGCACACGGTTGAGCCTGCAACCGAGGTTCATGCCCTTGACTGGAATTGAACCTGGGACCCTTCCGTCCATGGGCCATGCTCTATCCACTGAGACAAACTGGCTAGGGCACTCATGGATATTTTCATGAAGCTGCTAAAATGGGTACAGCTTTGGACCCATGACAAAAGACGCTCTTTTCCGTGACCTGCTTCCCCCACCCTCCCAATCAGAACCATGGTTTGTTTAGAGGCCACAGATAATGAACCCTTAACCTAATCTCACATCTTCACAGGAAATGAGGATGAATGAAGGACGAAGGGGTCTGCTACACCTTTTACCACAATACATGTGAAAGGGCAGAAGGGATCCAGTTTCCTAAACACTGCCTATCCCGTGAACAGGCATAATGGGCATATGCCCAGCCAGTTCTGGGACCACGGGTGGAAGAGAAAGAGAAAGAAAAAGCAGAACACTACTCTTCCTTGCTTTGGGTTCCTCTGCTCTGGATACTAAAGGTTAGTGGGTCTCAAACTTTTTTCATCAGAATCACCCTGGGCATTAAGAAAGTAACCCTGACCAACGGAATCAGAATCTCTAGAGGTGGAATCTCTTCTCTAGCCCATGAAGTCACCCACTTCATACTTTGTGTCCTTCCTGGTGAAAGGGTGAGCAATTCCAGCTGATGGGTGTCTCTCACGCTTCCTGTTTGCTTCATCGACTTCCTCTAGCCGACAGTCCCAGCACAGCTTGGATAGTGAGCTGATTAGGGAAACCAATCAGACTCTGTTGACCAGAGGCTGGGTTGGAGACTCACTCAAGGTTAGCTGGAAAGGGGCGTGGGGACAGGCAATGAGAGCCAAGTGACCTTGCCCAGCCTGCCCTGGAGGTGGCTCTGGCCAGTGACTCTTCAGCTACACTTTACTCTGGAAAAACGCATTCCTGCATACTTAACAACACAAGAATTGGCTAGAGAAGATGATAAGCAGAAGCAACTTGTTAGCTAAAGAGAAGGAAACACAGGAGAGGAGATTCGCTTCAAAGGCTGAGGTGGAAGACATTTGAAAGCTCAGATCAGCTGGGGGATGATTTACCCAAAGCTCTTCCTCCAAGCAGAAAATCACCACACTGCACACAGGACCAGGGGCAGCCCCACAGCAGGACATCAGGGCCTCTAGCTGGTTGCAGACCCAGAGGAAAGAAGAATCTGAAGCAACACAGGCCATGAGTCACATGAGGTATCCACTCGCTATTCCTCAGCACAACTAGCAGGTTAGGACTTGGGAGACTGAACCGGGTTTAGTTAAAGCCTGGCTCTACCGTTTATTAGCCAAGTGACCTTAACCAAATCAGACAAGCAACTGCTGTCAGCTTCAGTCCCTTATCTATAAAATGGTAATACCAATCACATAGGGTTGTTGGAAAGGTTAAATGAAACAACGCATAGCATGCACAGCATAGTATTGGGCTGAAGGTAAGGTTCCAACAAGGGGCAGGTTTATTATACTAAGAAGCTAACTATTTTGACTCACTAAAAAGGTCCTTGAAGACCTAATCCTCCTCTTCCCACTACGGAGGAGGAGATAAGATGGGGCCAGGCGAGCTGCTTCGGGTCACAGCCAGATGGTGACAGAGCCCAAGCTCAGGACTCTTAACTCCCCCATCAGACACAGAAAACCCAAGAATATTACTAGTACCATTCCATCCACTAAGAGTAATGGGGGCTGCCACCTTCTATGTATGCTTTAATAAAACGTGTCCTTTAAATATGAAAAAGAAAATGAAGGTTTACCATAGGACCTATGTCCCCCCTGGAGAGTATAACAGAAAGCGTAGCCCTGAAAGTCAGGTTGAGATTTAAGAGGCACTCTGATGGGAGGTATCAAGCCCGGGCTGGGGCTCCTCATCCTCCCTGGAAGTACGGGGCTCAGGGGAAATGGCAGCAGGAGAGGAAGGGGTGCTGTCCTTACACAGCCACAGCAGGACGACTCTCTTTCCAGGGGGAAGGGGAGTAAATCACTCCAGAGGGGGACTATGAGCTGGGTCCCATACCACAGGGACAGGCCCTTGAATCTTCTCCCAGCCACCCAATTCTCTTAACTGGGATCAGTTTCCTCTCACTCCCAAGACTCCTCTGAGACTGAGTGCCTGAACGTGCACTAGCTAACACATCAAAGCCCCCGGTGCAGTCCACAGAGCTCCAGCTGAGGCCACCAATTCCACAAATACCTGCAAAAGGCACCAGTACGCAGGAACACCAGGAAGCTTAAATCCTGCATACCCATGACCAAGTGGTCCTTCACCACAGTGTCCAGGCTGAACCTACAGCTCTGCCAGGAGTCAGCCAGGACAGAGCACAGCTGCTTCTGCAGCCCTTTCCTTGGTGTGGGAAGGCCTGATGGGCCGCTCAGGACAGATGCTAAGCTGGGTTAGGTGAAGACCCCTGAGCGACTGGTCCCCAGCTTCCGGATGCCCTGCCCCAGCAAGAACACCACAAAATCGTTCCCTGAGCGCCAAGCTGCTTTCTCAGCTCTCGACAACAGATGGGTTCCCCGGGGAGGCTGAGAGAAGCAGAGTCAGCACTAACTTCAAGCCAAGGATGGAAACCTCCAATCCCTGTTCCCTCTCCTCCTGCACCCACAGGGAGGAAGGCTGTTGGGAGGGACATCTCCACGTAGTTGCTGACACAGCTTGGTCAGTGTGATCTACCCGTACTGTCCACAAAAGGTCCCCAGGATTCATGGGCAGCTCTAGGACTCCCACTCACTGGTCCTCGTGGACAACAGAGGAGCCAGGCATTTGGGTAACAGATTAGGGAGGAAGGGCAGTCAGACAGGGGACAGCCTGCAGTTGTACCAGCAGGGCTTGTCCTGCCTACTGAGTGTAAGAGGCACCACGGTCCTACGCCCTAATGATGATATTCCCAAGAGATTATTCTCCCTAAGAGGTCCTGGTCTGACTCAGCACAGCTCAGTCAGCAAGGTTGTGGCAAATTTTCTGGTTCCAACTAGGGCAGCTCTATGACACCTCAAGCAAAAGCTCAATTTGAAACGTGGCATTTTCTGCAGCACAAATCAACACACACGTCCAGCTACAGGGCATGGAGAGGATGGAACTGAGGCTGTGCGATGTCTTACATCCCCCCACCCCCCCTTCTCCGCCATCCCACTCTTCACCTGCCAGTGCCAAGTGAAATGCTAAGAAGAGACCCAGCAAAGGCAGTGGTTCTTCCCTGGCCCCAACCTACACCTGCTCCCAGGATGGAGCATGAGTTATGTGAAAGCCGGTCAGACAGACATAGGATCCCTGCTGATTCACAAACCTCACAACTATCCTATATTTATTTCACTCATGAAGTTACAATTAGGACAATTCTGACTGGACTCTCATCAATGCTGGGCCCACCTTCCCCTCTGTCTCAGGAGGATCTCTGTGGGGGCCAGGAGTACCAGCCAGGACAGCTATTACTTCTGCTGCTGCCCCAGGCTCTGAAAGACTCCAAGAACCTTTGCTGAGGATCAGTGTCATCAGCAGCACTTGCTCATCCAGTCACTCATACCAACAACTGCAATAGACGCCTCTCATAAACCTTTGTCTTTACAAAAAACAAAAATTACAAGAAAACCAATTTACTTCACTGCCCTCTTTGTTTTGCCCTCAGCTCCTACAAAGACAGCAGAAGACAGAGGTTGTGTTTGAGAGGAGAGCAGAGGAAGAGAATTGGGTATCAGGTCCCAGCAAACCAGATTCCTCTTGCTCAGTTACCACACACACTGTAGTCAGAGGCTGCCCAAACAACAAATGAGGCCAAAGTTCCCACTGTGAGATCTGAGGGACAATGGCTGCTCTCAGGAGCCAGGGCGCCAACGGACAATACTGTAGGCCAATTTTTTCTTTAACTTTTGCTGAACAAAATGTAGAATGGTGCCAGGTGAAGAAATTAGGCAAGGAATGGGTCTGAACAAGTTTCAATGAATGAATCACATTCTACTTCCATGGCCCCAAATTTTCAAAAGACTATTGTGAGTGGAGGGGTTGGAGAACTTTCCAGGTTTGGGAGTAAGAAGGTGAGAGAAATTAAGAACATTGTTGCAGATGAAAAGGGTCACAAAACAAAGTTCTTGAAGGATGGACTATGTAGGTTTCTTTTGTTTTAACAGCACACATAACATCAAGCCTGACACACAGTAGGTGCTCATAAATGTGATGAAACGTCCTGGCCAGTGTGGCTCAGTTGGTTGGAGCATCATCCTGAACACCAGAAGGTGGCAGGTTTGATTCCCAGTTAGGGCACATGCCCAGGTTTCAGTTTCCCTGGAGTGGAATATCATAGGCTGCCTCAAGCACGCTCCCTATTGGGGATCAAGCCCACAACACGGCATGTGCCTTGCCTGGGAATCATGAGAATCAAACCTGCTACCCTCTGGTGTACCGGATGATACTCCAAACGGAGCCACAGGCCTGGATCATCGATGTTTCCTTCTCTCTCTAAAATCAATTTAAAAAAATAATACCCCTCCTTTAAAAATAAAATAAATGTGATGAAGTGAGCCTGAAATATAGGCCTGGTTAGGTTTGCAAGTAAATGGGGCAGTTGAAAGCTTAAATATACACCCATCTGCCAGATGGTGCAGATCCCCAAAGAGAACCACAGCCCAGCAGACGAGACACCTCACTATCCCAGATAGGGTCCTTCTGCACACGGGTGAAGAGCACAAGTGCTCGAGTCAGACAAACTGCAGGTCACCTTGTGACCTTGTCTTGTGTCACTGAACCCATTTCCTCACACGCGCAATGGAGAGAATAGTATCCATCTCGCAGGGCTGTTGGGAGGAGGATGCATGTAAGACTCTTAGCAAAGGGCCTGGCTCAGAGCAAGCACTCCATGAATGTTCAAAGGGCAGGGAAGCTCCTGCCCCTCCAAGTCCCTATGAAAGAAGTGGATTCTTCAATTGAAACCTTCAGGTACTATTCAGGAATTCCTTTTGTTTCCATTCTTCAGTGTCCCTCATTTGGAGAGAATTCTGAATTGGACAATTGCTACGGTCTGAATGTTCGTGTCAACCTAAAATCCATGTTGAAATCCTAATCTCCAAGTGATGGTATTGAGAGGTAGTGCCTTTGGGAGATAATGCCACGAGGGTAGAGACTCTCATGACTGGGATTAGTGCCCTTTTAAAGGAGGCTCCAGGGAGCTTCCTTGACCCTTGCATCATGTGAGGACACAGTGAGAAGTCCGCAGTCTGCAACGGGAAGAGGGCCTTCATCAGAACCTGACCGTGCTGGCACCCTGATCTTGGCTTCCAGTTTCCAGAACTGGGAGAAGTAAATTTCCCTGTTTATAAGCCACCTAGTCTGTGGGATTTTGGTATAGCAGCCCTAACAGTCTAAGACACCTTTCACCAGTGTCCTAGAAAAAGGACTAGTCACACCTAATGTCCTGTGTCCTGTCAATAACCTTAACCTTGTATTCTCTGAAGACGGGCTTCCAAAGCCACAAAAATGGAGGGAGAGACCACCACCATCCAAAAAAAATCAGCACTGAGTTGAAACCCCAAACCAGGCAAACTATAGCCCCTTAAAACAACTGCCCCTCAAAACAAAGCGATCCTTGGGATTAAAGCCCAAATGCCCTCCCTTTCATCTCAAAGCCTCATTCAGGAGAGGGGAAAAGTAGTTCAGTTGTGGAGAGGGGGAGGGGACAGCACTAGGACAGCTGACAAAGAAACGAGTTCCTTTTAAAAACCAGCTGAAAATACTAGAGGTTTGGAAACTGGCGTCATTAATCACCACAGTCTTCCGAGTAGCTCCAAGAGCGGTTTGATGACTAGGAAAGAAGCCTGGGTTAGAGAGGCCACCCACACCCTCCCCTGTGCCTGGGATGCTCTTCTGACAGAGCCACCTGAAGGGGACACCCACGGAGCTATGAATAGAGGGCAAGAGACTTGTAAACCAACTCCAGTCAAGATTCTAAGTTAGTGTTTCCAGTAGGGCTCAAGTTACACACCTTCAGAGGGATGACAGTACAATAGAAGGATTTAAGCTAGTCAATGATTCAGGATTACAGCTCACCGTGACACCCTGCCGCGAGCCTGCCTAGAGCCATAAGCCCTGCACAAACCCTCCCAAAGGGTTAGTCCATTTTTGAATGGCAGGGAAAGAATGCTGGCCCAGACTTACATGGACTCTCTTATGAGACCCAGAGTCCTGGAAGGTTTGGCTGGAGAACTTAGTGCCTGAAATAGAGAACGATTATTACCTCATCATCCCAACTGGATAGTAGACTCCAGAGTAAACACCAAATCTGACCATTTCTGGATCAAAGCGTTAGGCAGGGGTATGAGAAGTATGAATGGGTGAGCAGAGACGCAATAGACTAATATTGGGATCAACTCCCAGGATTCTCACACAGTGGATTTCTTTTTTAATCCTCACCAGAGGATATGTTTTTTTATTGACTTTAGAGAGAGAGGAAGGGGTTGGGGGAGGGGGGAGGAGAGAGCGAGAGAGCGAGAGCGAGAGAAACAGTGCTGTAAGAGAGAAATATTGATCGGTTGCCTCTGTATGTACCCCAACCTGCAACCTTTTGGTGTATGGGAGAATGCTCCAACCAACCGAGCCACCCAGCCAGGGTGCACATAGTGGATCTCCCACCTTACCCAACACTGGAGTCTTCAGTGACTGTGACTAACCATCAAGAGGAGAAACAACTTGAATCCATCCACATAACTCTATGTTAACATACCTAGAGGAAATGTTTGCTTAAAAGGCAGTGGCCTTGGAGAGACAGCTAATTCTAGGACCGGGGCAGGAAATATACAAGGTGAGCCTCTCATAGTGCCGAAAAGTAAGGAAGTGTTCAACAAATGAAAACCAAAAGCCCTCACTGCGAAGGGGGACAGTCAAAGAGACCTGAAAGACTTCCCAATGATCAAAGCTGGGACAACTTGAGCAATAAAGTAAAGTAGTTTTGGATTATAAACCCAAGTGTAAAATAAATACCCCTGAGTCCATACTGATGTAAATAACTGGGCATACAAACAGGGAGAACAGACAAACCTCTTGTGCACAAGAATTCCAAATATCCCACGTAAATACTCTGCCCGTGAGGAGAGGAGCATAACTCGCCACTCGTCAGCTGTGGGCTACGCGTGGTGACTTCCATCCAAAGAGGACGTAAGAAAGGGGGAGGAGAGACAGCAACTTCACAGTGAAGCAACCTGCCCAGCACCACTTCAGCCAGGTGGCGAAGGCTGACATTCAGTGATAAAGCATGTTGACTGTATTACCCTTGACAGGACGTGATTAAAAAGGCACTTTACCCGTGGTCTTCCTCCCAAGAAACTCATAGTCATAACCCAATGTAATGGTGAGAAAAATATCAGGCAAATCCCAATTGAAAGACACACTACAAAATACCGGACCAGTACACCTCAAAACTGTCAAGGTCATACAAAACAAGGAAAATCACCCTGGCCGGTGTGGCTCAGTTGGTTGGACCTCCCGTGCACCAAAAGGCTGCTGGTTCAATTCCAGGTCAGGGCTCATGCCCAGGTTGTGGGCTCGATCCTTGGTGGAGGGCATGCAAGAGGCAGCTGATTGATGAAGTTGTGCTCTCATATTGATGTCTCTCTCCCCCCTCTGTCTCTAAAAATCAATACAAATAGTAAAACAAAACAAAACAATAAGTCTAAGAAACTGTCACAGCCAAGAGGAACCTAAGGAGACATGACAGTTAAATGTCATGAGTCCTGGAACAAAAAAAGGACATTAGATAAAAACTAAGGAAATCTGAATAAAGTATGGACTTTAATTAATAATGTATCAACATTGGTTCATCAATTGTGACAAATGTACAATACTAATGTAAGATGCTAATAACAGTGGAAATTGGGCACAGGGGTTTGTGAGAAAACTGCATTACCTTCATAATTTTTCTAAAACTATTCTGAAATTAAACTATTATTCATTAAAAAAAAAAAAGCAGCCCTGGCCAGGTGGCTCAGCTGGTTTGAGTTGGAGGGTCGCCCTGTACACCAAAAGGTTGCAGATTTGATTCCCAGTGAGGGCACATACCTAGGTTGTGGGTTCAGTTCTTGGTTGGGGCATATATAGGAGGCAACCGATGGATGTTTCTCTTTCACAGTGATGTTTTTCTCTCCCTTCCCCTGTCTCTAAAATCAATAAAAACATATCCTCAGGTGAGGATTAAGAAAAAAAAAAAAAGAGGCAGCAGTTCATCTTGTGACAAAAAGAGATGCAAAGACTCTAGTTACCATAAACTCATGTTCATAAAGATGAGTTAATTTTACAGGGAGCTGAGAGGTAAGTAGATAGGGCTTGGTGGGAAGCCCCAGCAACAGTCAAGGTGAGCAGCCCTGCCGGCATGGCTCAGTGGTTGAGCATCTACCTATGAACGAGGAGGTCATGGTTCTATTCCTGGTCAGAGTTGCAGGATCAATCCCCAGTAGGGGGCGTGCAGGTGGCAGCCGATCAGTGATTCTCTTTTATCACTAAAGTTTCTATCTCTCTCTCCTTCTCCCTTCCGCTCTGAAATCAATCTATATATATACCTGTATCTATATCGATATCTATAGATATACATATATAGAGATATATACATATACATATATAAAGTCGAGGTGAGCAGAGGATAATACCCAAATCCTGCAGATACATGGCAGGGGAGTTTAAAGGCCACATCGGTGGGTTACAGCTGCTGGTGCCACTTTCTTAAGTCCACCCTCTCAAGAATGAGCCTTATGCAGATGTGTAAAGTAGCACCCACAGACCAGAGTTAAATTCACTTCTACTGACCCTTGCTAAATCCTGGCCTGGGGTCGCTGCTGCCTCACCACACGCAGCTGCAGAAGCACAGCGAGCAGCTGCACATGCTGTAGAAGTCAGTCAATAGGACTGTGGAGAGCCAAAGCCATGCCAGCCTTCTCCTGTGAAGCCTTTCACTGGCAATGGAGGTATGGAAAACCCCACCTTCTGGAATTTAGTCTGTGACCTGCCCCCGCCTCCTCCCCATCTCCTCTGTCATCTATACCTAACATTCATCCTATTTACCTGTTTGCTCTTCTATCTGTAAGCAACTTTCTGGTGGATGGACTGAAGAAATGGCATGGGCTTTGGGATCGGATGGATGTGAGTGTGAATTCTAGGTCACCACATCCAAGATGTGTGAACTCAGGAAGTGTGTTAAATGAAATGGGTAGGCATTTGCTTCAAGGGCAGATGGGAATGTCTTTAAACAGCCACACTGGGAGTGACAATGCTGAGCACCATGGTAGGACCAAACACACTGAACATATGACACGATCGGTGCCCCTACAGGGCTCCACACAGGACAGGAGGTAGACAAGGTGCAATTCGAGGAAAGCAAAGGGAGGAAGAAAGCCCTTAGCCTACCTCAGGGAGGGAAGGCTTCATGGAGGCAGTGACACGCTAACTGAACTTTGAGAGAAAGGAGGGAGGTGGGGCTCCCAGGCAGGTGAAGTGGAGAAGAGCCTTCCAGGCAAAGGGAAGAACACACAGAGGTGGGGCAAGGAGGGGCTGTGCTGCACAGGAATTCCAGCACAGACTTTTGGTTCTGTCCGCTGCTCTGCCACTTACCGCGGAGTTCCCCACAATAACATGGGATTAAACGCAGTACCTTCCTCCTGGAGCTATTATGAAGACCAAATGAGTCAATACATGGGAATGGCTCTGGAGTGCCTGGCACATCCTATATAATAAAAGCCTAATATGCAAATTGTCCCCTTGACCAGGAGTTCGACCAGTGGGTGGGGCGGGGTGGCCAACTGCCTGCGGCCCTGCCCTGGCCAGCGGTGGTGGCAGCAGCAGGCAGCTGGGGGAAGGGAGGCCCCGGCTGGCAGCCGGCAGCCACTAGGGACCCTACCCGTGCACAGATTTCATGCACTGGGCCTCTAGTATGAAATAAAGCTCAGTTTCACTTTTACATGAATTGTTTCCATATACAGGAGATAAGGACATTTACTCTGAAAACGAATCTCTTATTATAGCAGGCTATTAACGCAGAAGACACCCTAAGAAATATTTAATTCTCCTCTGCCAAGGCTTTTCAAGGCACTCTTACCTGGATTTGGGGACATCCTAATTTACAAATCCCACTGGAAACAGTCCTTCTCAACAAATTTGTTGAGTCCTGGCCTCAACAAATGTAACCCAGACTCAAGTTAGGGGGGGAAAATGCCAAACTCTAGGAATCTGGGAATCGAACCCAAAGAAGTCTGCTGTAACCAAAATATTGTCCTCAAGTTTCCTGTTTTAGCTATATTCATGCAAATTTTGCATTCCAATTTATAATAGAGCCAGGACTGTTTTAATATGAAAATGTTTAAAAGTGAGTAAGATTGGTCCTGGCTGGGTAGCTCACTTAGTAAGAGCAGCATCCCACTATGCCAAGGTTGGGGTTCGATCCCTAGTCAGGGCACATACAAGAATCAACCAATGAATGCATAAATAAGTGGAACAACAAACTGATGTTTCTCTCTCTCCCTCTCTTCCAAATTAATAAATAACCAAACAAAAAACTGAGTAAGACTGAAGTGCCTACAAGATGCAAGATCTCATCTGGTCTATGACTCTGAATATCCACAGCACATGACCCCAGTAGATCCAAGAACTCCAGTGGGAGAAAAATAAGCATGGTCTTAGTTAACAAGGTATTCTGTAAAACGGTAATATAACCCATAGCAGTTCTGTTTAATATCTATGAAACAAGAAAATATGTGAAACCGTCCAGCAAAGGATTAGCATCACAGTGATACTTGTTACAAATGCTGAATCAGAATCATAGGGATGAATTATCATGTACCTTCAAAATCCCATGGACCTGTCCTGGCTGGTATGGCTCAGTTGGTTAGAGCATTGTCCCATGCACTGAAGGGTCACCGGTCTGATTCCCGGTCAGGGCACATACCCAGGCTGCAGGTTTGGTCCCAGTCAGGGCTCCTTCCAGAGGCAACCAATTAATGTTTCTCTCTCACATCAATGTTTCTCTCCTCCTTTCCTCTCTCTCTGGAATCTATGAAAAAACATATCCTGGGTGAGGATTAAAAAAAACAACAACCCCATATGGGGACCCACAAATTTGTTATTTTGTTAAGTATCTATTCTGTGCCAGGAACTGGACTAGCTGCTTTACCTCTTGTTTCTGATTCTGCAAGATATTTTGTATCCCCATTACACTAGAAGAAACAGAGGCTCAGCAAAGTCAAGTAATAAGCCAAGGCCACGCAACTGGTAAATGGGGGAATCCAGATGACAACTCAGGTCTGACTACTCTAAAGCTCTCGTGCCTTCCACCCCATCACACTACCTCTGTTTACAGGGCAAGGGTTAGAAGAAGAAAGTTCTAACAAGTACTTGCTTGTTGAAGCTGAATTAAGTTTATGTAAACCTTGTTCTCTTTCCATGTAAATTCTAGTGAAAAGAGCTCGTGGTGGAGAGCTACATTCTTCCCACTTACAAGCAGCAGGCAGCACCAACCGGGAATCAGGGGGCTAAGCAGAAGCCAGCTCTGCTGGTTCCCCATGCCCTTAACTCTGTCTAGAGCAGTGGTTCCCAACCTTTTTTTGGCCATGCCCCACCTAAGCATCTCTAAAATCCTGATTGCCCCCCACCCCCAAGACATATAATTCTTATTATTCAAACAGTGAACTCCTAGTCACATGGTAGAAGCCTAAAAGGCCATTAATGTGCTCTAAACAAGCTTCCAAAAAATATGGCATCCATGAAAGAGAAAAATAAAAGAACAAAAGGACAGTTGAAGTACTGAGGAAAAATCACTAAGAAATTGTTAAAAAAAATATGAAGTGATATGAAAAAATAGCAAATAAAGTTTCAAAACATATGAGAACTGAAATGCATAAATATGTCACAATATATATTTATATACTGTATATGAGGCCCCTAGAACCGTAAGAAATGCCAAAAATTCACTGTTAATAATTCATTCTCAAATTGCCCCTCTTAAAAACTCAAATTGCCCCCGTTTGGGACATGTGCCCCACATTGGGAACCACTGGTTTATAGGGACCCCCGGGTCCACTCACTTTCACTTTCATTTTCTAGCCATCATGACTTTCAGGTTCCTATAAAATTAATGGCATGCAGATGTCAGCAAACTCTTGGCCCATACAGAGTAGTGACATAGGACTCATAACTGCCATGGTCTCCGCAGGCAGAAGAAAGGTGGTCAAGAAAGAGGCTAGGAGGGTGGGGGAGGAGAGAGGACGAAAACCAGAAGCAGAGGATCCCAATGATGCGGAATGCTAAAGGGTCTGTATTTGGGCCACTGGCTGCTCACTTTGCATGTTCATTCCTTTAACACAGACCAAAGGAGGGCCCACTATTAGGGAAGACGAGGCACATTTAATCCCAAATCCCAAGTCCCGGCTCTACCACTTTCTAATCCTATGTTCCAAGGCAAACTACTTAAATTCCTTCAGTGGCATCTCTGAAGTGGGGGTACAAATCCCACTGTCTCCCAGGACTCTCAGTGAGGAACGTGTGTGAAAAGAACTTTGCAACTTGAAAGTAACTTCTGAAAATCAGTTGTCACCACCATTCTGTAGTATAAAGGCAGAAAAAGGCTTACTAGCTGTAAGAGACAAGAGGGGAGAAGAAGGGCATCACAGAAGAGGGGCTTCAATCCCACACAGAGCCCTCTCTTTCTGCCAAGCAGTGTCAGACCTCTTGAGATTTCTGGATGCCAGAAGTGGCTGCGTAACCACCCGGAGCACTGGCGCTTTCCTTGTCTCTCTGAAAGGGGCAGCTTCTCCTTCAAAAGCCTACTCCAGAATTGGAGCTGGGAGACCATGTCCAGACAACGAAGGTCCCCTCGGAAGACTGGTCAGCTTCATCCTGAGACTCCCAGAGTTCCAGAAACCACAGCCTACTACTAAGGAGGTAAGTTTGGTCAGCAGGCCTGGTGAGCGGTCAGGCCTCCCAGGCTCTGCCTCTCAGAGGCACAGGCTAACCAGATTAAGAGAAACTAGGTTGCCTGCAGAAGTCTCCAGTGACCCTCCAAAGAAGCCCAGATGGAGAGAGAGCTTGTGATCTGACTGTTGATCCTAATAAGGAAGCTGTTTTTATCGTCCGGTGAAAAATGAAATAAGTGCATCCAAGGTCTAGCTCAAAGGCTTGTAGGAATCAGACACTGATGACAGTCCAGAAGCAGTCAAAAAGATCTCAGGGCAAAAAACACAAACCAACAACTTGCACTTGTAAGCAGCATCCAAGGGCAGTAAAGATAGCCCAGAACACTGAAGAAATTCCCAAAGATTGCATGGCCTTCCCTCCCTTCCTTTGCTGTAGATAGCTAGGGTCAGCCGTGGCCTCAAAGAGTCAGGCTGCTCTCATTCAGGTACAGTCTCTGGCCTGTACTTTGGTCACATAACAAAGAACCTCCCAGCTTGATCTGAGACCGCAGCCATTTCACACACCTAAGTCCCAAGCAATAGACAAGGATCAGATGTCAGCATGGGCTGTCTCTTGGAAAGGCTGGGGGAATCAGCACTTTCTGGCATGTATGGAGGTTCTTTGGGCTACAAAAATTAGCACATTAAGAACCCAAAGGTGCCCCTGTGATCTCAATTTATTCTTCTGTAATCTACAATTTGTTCAAGCCCAGAAGTGACTGGAGATATGTGGAACTAGAAGTGGCATCTACCTGTTGATAAGAAGGTATGTGTGTGTGTGTGTGTGTTTTGGGGGGGGGGCAGTGGGGGGGTTTGAAAGAGATAGCCCAGGACCCTTGAATTCCAGGCTCTTCATTTTTTGTCTTTTTTCCCTCCTCCTCCCTAAAGACCAGCAGACAGCAGTCCCAGGAGGAGCAGTCCCTCTGAAGCAGCTTGAAAACCACTCACGTGCTCTGGAAGGACAGTCCTGAGCCTGGAGCAAGGAGGGAGGAGGAGAGGAGTGAGAAGATAATGAATGGGCAGATCCACCCTGAGCTGTAGCCAGAATTGAGCAAACCTCAGCTAAAATTTTCAGAGGCAGGAAGGGAGATACACTCATTGGATAACACAACTAGAGAACAACATAACTAGGGGGCAGGGCTGGGATGGAGGGGGCAAGACTAGAAGACAGCTCATTCCTACTTGAACTCTGCTGAGATCCTGGTTGGCGCCTGGCTCGTGGAAAGAGAGGAAGTAAGGAGTTGTGCGAGCCTGTGCGATGTGACCGTCTCACCCAGGACCCCCCAACCCACCCCCCCCCGCCCTTCCAGGAAATTGACATAAAATTCCTCCAGGGTTGGAGAGACAACTGTTTTTTTGGGAAGGGGGAGAGGAAAACGGCGAGAGACAGCACTCCTCACCACCTCTAAAAGAAGGGAGACAGGCTCCTTCACACCTGGCAAACATTCCTCCAATTCTGGAGCGGAACTCAGGGTCTCTCCCTCCCACAACCGGACTGGACAGGCCAGAGGGGATCCAGGAGAGTTTCCCAAGGCGCACGAAAGGCAGGTAAGGGAAGGAAAGAAGAGCTCCCTTCTTGGCCTGATGCCTGGGGAACTCCTTAAGAGGGGGCTACGGGTCGGGGGAGGGGTCAGTCTCCCTCTAAGCCGGAATGGGCGGGAGGAAGGGCTACCCCGAAGACACCTCAACGCGAGCGGGACATTGGGTCCCAGGACGGGGACACTCACGGCGGCTCTGGGGCGGCGGCGTTACTTGGGGCCAGGGCTCGGACAGGCTCCGCTCCTCTCCCCCCGGCGGTGTCTCCGGCCTCCACTTCCGCCTTTCAGCGGCTCCGGATCCGGATCTCCATCTCCGAACCGCCCCTCAATACTTCAGGTGACTGACATGGCGGAGAAACCAATGAGAGGCATTCTTGGCGGACTCGCAGGCGGTGCCCTTGGAGGGCGCGGGAGAGGCGGGAGCAAACGCGCTAGGGACACCGGGACTTGTAGTTCGCAGTGCTGGGAGGAGCCGGTGGCCGCCAGGGTCTTGGGCGTAGGGTGGAGCCCGCTCCCGGCGAGGCGGAGCCCGGCCGGGAACTTTTTAAGGCCAGACCTGCCAGCCGCCTCATCGCGGGTTCCGGGCGCCCCAAGGAGAAGCGGGTGGCGGAGCGTTGGAAGAGGGCTGAAGGCTGTTGCAGAATTGGGAGAGGAAAAACATGGAGTGAATGGGGCCGCTTGGTCCGATCCTGAGCTCTCGCTAACCCGGAGAAGCCCGTCTGCACTATCGGGCCAAGTCAGCTCTGGGAGCTCGATTATTGGGGACATTCTGTGATGGGGAAGGTGATGGAAGCGCTGTAGGAAGGGTTCTCTGGAGGCTACTGGGTGAGATCAAAGGGAGAGCTCCTGCCACTGTCCAGCGGTAAACTAGGACCCTCCTCCTTTGGCTAGACTCCAAAACACACCCGGACTACCTCTGCCTTTGCTTGCCTCCACACCCAACCAGAACCGGCTCTTGTCTCTGATGCCAAATGCAGAGCCGGACCACTTCTGCCTTGTCTCTCCTCATCCATAAATACAGATAAGAACCACTTCTCTTTGCCCCCACCTTGCCCTCTCCATAGGCATCAGGGCTGCGTTTTCTGCTTCCCTCAGTATGGATTAGGACCACTTATGCTTCTGCCCACCCTTTACTCCCCAACAAAGACCATACCTCCTCTGCTTCTGTATCTCATCCCTTGGGACACGATTCAAAACCTGCATGGAATCAAAGCTCACCCCAGAGACAGCTGTGGGCATTGTTTCTATGACACCAGCCAACACCAATCAGACGCTGACGCCTGAATCAAACTCTGGGATAACTGGCCACAAACGGCTCACACCCATTTCCATCTGGTGTCCAGGATGCCTCTTTCTAACAACCTTCCTAACACTCATCCCATCCACCCCTGCAATGGTCATCAGATAAATGAAAGCTAAGAGGAAGAAAGGGCTTAGGAGAGCAAAGAGGATGGAGCAGAGTAGGGTTCCTCAAAGTTCTTGGCTGGTGACAAGATCTTCCCCCAGTTCCTGCCGTACCTGGCCTGCAATGGGCACAGGATCAATGGGGAGTTCCATGGCCACCTTTCCAGGCTTGGAGGTGAGCCTGAGCCTGGACTCTGTCCCCCCACATACTGTCCGAATCTATGGTTATAGCTGGGGAAGGGAGAGGAGGGGTATAAAGGCCCATAGCGACTCATTAAGATTTCTGCCTCATCCCTGGGGCCCCTGTGGCGTGAACATGGTACCAAGTGAATTGGTTGGTGCCTTTGCCCTTTCTAGACACAGCAACAGGGCCCTGGGGTATGGTGGGGGAGTGACTGCAGTGTAGTTCCTCCAAAGCCCTGGGGCTCTCCGACCAACCTCTAGAAACAGCCAGAGACAACAACTACAAAAATAAAGAATTTATTTCCTATCCCAAAGTGTTGAGTGGTAAAGGAGAACTGGAGACCAGGATGAGGTTGTGAGAAGTCAGGGCTCCGAGGGAGACCACGTTGGTAAAGGGGAGAGCAGGCTTGGCTGAAAGTCTGGAGGCAGAGGAAGGGCAAGAGTGCTGCTGGAACTGTTTCAAGTTGTTGACAACAGAAGAGACCACCTTCAGTGACAGCCTGCAGAGAGAAACAGAGATGTTGACAGGCCCACACCCAGGAATAGAAATAGACATTGCTGAGCCCAAAAAGTACCTTTTGGGACACAGGATCCTGGAAACACACTCTAAGGCAAGGGCTGAAAACTCAAACCCCACAAAGACCAGACAAATAATTCAAATGAGGGAAGTTAGCTGAGTATCAGGAGATGATGAAGAAATATGGAGGCTGTGAAGAAGTGAAGAGTACAGTCCCCATCTAGAGAGGACAGTGGCCACCCAACACCAGCTGATGATTGCCAGATGACATATCGATTGCCAGGTCTCCCAACATTTCATAGAAAGGCTGGAGTAGTTCGGTTCTTATGTATACTCTCCTGATTTTTAATGTTGGCAACTCATTCATATTTTGAAAAACTGCTGAGAACCAAAGAATATCTGGGGGTCATCATTTTGTTTCCTGTGTGGGCTGTGAGCCCCTCCAGCTCGGGCTGATAGTAGGAGGCCTACTAAGAAGTCTTGGTTTGCTCAAAATGCCAGCCAGGATCTGAAACTGAGCCCTCTTGAGGCAGCATTGCTCAGAGACCAGGGGCTGGGACAGAACACCTCACAATATCACTACACTGTCTCCGCAGTGGGATCTGCAATCTATCCCTCTGGCTGTAGACACCAAGATCCTGCCTGCTGTGGCCTCACTCTTCATTTCCCAGGCTGGATCTGGGGCCCTTCCCCATCCCCGTCTGCTCCCCCATCTCTACCTGCCTCCAGGTCCTGGGGAGAAGGCAGGACATCTCATCTGCCCAGCCTGATGGGCATCGTGCTCTGTCTCATGCCTCTTGGGCTCCACGGCCTGAGGTGACTCCCCTCCCAAAGGAGGATCATAGGAGAAGGTTTGGAAAAGTAAAGAGGGTCAGAAGTGACCAGGCTTTATGAAAAAGGTCCTGAGAATCCAGAGCCAACCAGACCAGCTGGTGGCTGCTGACCCGAGGCAGGAGGCCCTGGGCTCAGCCCCTCCCTGATGGCAGGTGGCAATGCCCACCCCAGACAGGCCTGGGCCCAGGGCCAGGGTCAGTGGAATGTGTCTGATCTGGACCGGAAGCTGGGAGTTGGAAGTGAGGCCTCTGGCACTGGGGAGGGTCCCAGAGGGTCAGGCTCTGAGGGGTAAGGGGACAACATGTAGGGTCTGAGGTTGAGGTGGGCAGCCCCCAGCTCTGCTGTCCCCACAGTGGCTGGGCAGTGGACCTCAGCGAGAGTAGTATCCTGGATGCTAGATGGCGGTCCCGACCGACAGGGAGAGATGCATGGAGTCCTCCGCTGGAGGCACGGAGGGTCTGAGGGCCAAGCTGAGACTGTTGGGTGGCCTGGGGGACCCAGCCTGGCCTGCAGCAGGCCCACCATGTGCCGGAGCTCCTGGCTGAGCTGAGACACTTCTTGGTTGAGGCAGGAGATCTGTTGAAAACACATCAAATTGTTTCCCAGGTGTTACAACAATCACTCCCTCCTAGACGCACCCCCCTCTACAGTTTACAAAGTCCTTTCATAACCACTCTCTGCTCATGGCCCCTGGGAGAAGAAGGCAGGGCAGGGGTCATTTTGTCTAGATGTAAATATCCCAGCCCTTTTCCAAAAAGGATTGGGGACAGCAGCTATGGCCATCCTCCCAACACCCCACTTTTACAAGATGCAGAAAAATGTGCTCAAAGAGGTTACAGGGCTTTGAAGCGACAGATGTAGGCTGACTGTCAGGTGATCCCATCACATGAGCTCAAGTGTTTTCCAAATTTCAGGGAGTACAGAATCAACTGAGAAACCTATACAAATGATTTCTGGGCCCTACCCCAGGCATTCCAATTTGGGTGAAACCCAGGAGTGTGCATTTTACCAGGTTTTCCAGGTGCCCATACACACTCAAGTGTGGAGCCCCTGGCCTAGAACTGTGAGCAGAAGCAGGGCTGGCCCTCAATCTTGCCGAACAGGAGCTGGCCCCGCCCCCGGCCCCAGGCCCCGCCCCAGCCCAGGTGCTCCCCTGGGAAGCTTGATGTTTATCTGAAGCAGGGAAGGCCAACTCCCAAGGGCTGGGCAGCTTCGCTGTGGCGACAATTCCGAGATCCCTGGGGAGGAGGCAGAGGCAGAGCCTCCGCATACAGCATCTGGGCTCTTCCTGACCAGGATTCAGATATTGGGCTCCAGGTCCCCCAAGGCTGAAGGCCCTTTAGCCTCCCTGTCCTCTGCCCCCATGTTTGCTTAGCTCTCATTTCCAAGGGCTGGGCTGAGGGAAAGGCCTGGAGCATTGTGACTTGGTTGGGGGCCATTCTGTGCAGGAGAGGATCCCCGAGGTGGTGCAGGGAGAAGAGGCCCTCTTTCCCGGCTGGACAACCTGAGCCAGCCGGGAAAGAGGGGAAGCACCGATCAATGAGGACTTAGACTGTGCTGGGGACCGGGCCAGGCATGTGTGCGCTCTCATTGCATCCTCACAACAACAGGGGGAAGAACGCATTATTTCACCCATTTTTAGGTGAGGAAATCAAAGTTCAGAGTGGTTGTGGGACTTGCCCGAGGTCACCCAGCTAGTGTACATATATTTTTTTAATTTTATTATTTATTTCAGAGAGGAAGGGAGAGGGAGAGAGAGATAGAAACATCAATGATGAGAGAGAATTATTGATCGGCTGCTTCCTGCACACAACTCCTACTGGGGATTGAGCCCGAAACCCTGGCCCATGCCCTTGACTGGAATCAAACCGGGGGCAGGGGGGGAGGAGGGGGACCCTTCAGTCCACAGCCCAATGCTCTATCCACTGAGCCACACCGGCTAAGGCTAGTGTGAATATTTAAATTCAGGACTCTGACTCCAAAGCCTGACATGGTTTATATATTCCCAAACTGATATTCTCCAAAGGTGGAGGTGAGGAACCGGCCCCAACCAACCTCCTGGTTCAGCCTGCAGACCTTTTCCTTCATCTCCTCCGCTTCAGTGGCCAGTTCCTGCCTGGGCCTGGTCCCTGCAGCAGAACAGGGTAAAGGGAGGCAGTGAGTGCAGGGAACATGCATGAGTCTACATCTTGGGCTGGGCCCCCTCCTGTCGCTGGGAAGGCAGGGAGCAAGGGGAAAGGAAGCTCTGGGCCGGGATGATGGGGAAACCAAATTCTTAGGCTGGTTTTGAGGCCCTATGACTTCCCCAGTATCCCCCACCACCTTGGTCCTCCCAGCTCTAGGCACAGATCTTCCTTTTGATATCTAAACGTAACCTTTATGCCTTGCAACAACTGCCTTACTCTACCCCTCAAACTCCTACCCACCCTTTAAGACCCAATTCAAGAGCCCCCTCCTCTAGGAGGGAGAGTTATGGGAGCTCTCCTTTCCTACCTCAGAACCCTGCTCCTGTCTCAGTTGTGGTGCTCAGCATGCTGTTCTGGAATCATTTATCTGAGTATACAGGTGTGTCTCCCCCACTAGATTGCGAGTTCACTAGGAGTGTGGGCCAGGCCTGGTTTATCTGTGTATTCCCAGCACAGCACCCAGCACATGGTAAGGCCCTTACTACATGTGGGGTGGATAGATAGATGGATGAATGAATGAATGAATGGCAGGTGAATGGGTGACTATGAGTGGAAGTCCACTGCTGGCCCTTACCTGGAGAGGAAGCCTGAGAGCAGCGCGTAGGGTGCTCAGGCCTCCTGCTGAACTGGAATGTAGGGGCCTCTGCTGTGCTGCCGGAGTCCTCAATGCCGTCCACTATGCTGGGACAGAGGCAGTGACCATCAATCCCATGGGGCGAGGGTAAGGGCCAGAGCAGCGCAGGCAGAGGGTGAATGAGGGCAGCAGTGCTGGGGAGCTGGAGAGGAGCAATGGTCAAAAGGGTGGGGTGGGGTTGCAAGCTGTGGTGGGTCAGGAAGGGCACAGGGGGAACAAGGGGCAGAGATAGGCAGGAGCATTGGGGACAGAGCCCAGAGAAGGTTCTGGAAGCCAGCAGTGGTATGGAAATGGCAGGGGAGGCTGGTGTCTCACCGAGGACTGAGGTCCGAAGTTCCAAAGGTTCCCAGAGGAGGAATAAGAAGCTGAGGGGGCTTCCTGGCAGCAAAGCCCCTGGGGGGGCCATGAGAGGAGGGGCTGTGGCCTCGGCCAGCCAGGGCCGGGGATAGGGATGGGGACAGGGAAGGGGAAGAGACAAGAGCTGAGAATGGAGGCAGCTCCTCGCCCAAAAGGCTGACCAGGGAGCCGCGGGGCCTTGCTGGGCTAAGGTTGGGCAGCAGGAGGGGCCGGCGAGGCCTGGGAACACGCTCGGACTCGGCCTCGGCCTCGGTGATGGATGGCAGGGTCTTGTCGGAGGAGGAGCCAAGGCTTTCGGAGTGGGGCTGTGGGCAGAGGGAGCAGCTGATGTTGCAGGACAGTGAACAACAGGCCCCTTCATTAAGCAACAGTCTTCCCTGGCAGATGGTGCTCCCCACCCCCTCTCCCTTCTCCCTGCAGCAGAGGAGCCAAGGAAGGTGTCCCCACTCTCCCCCTCTCCCCCATTCAACCTCAACTCCACTCAGGAAGGCCGCGTTACCTGGGAGGGCCGAGGGGATCGGGAGAAACGGCTGAGGCCCTGTGGGGACAGAGGGGATCGTCTTACTCGCCCTCCCCCCTCCATTCGTGCTATACCTCCTCGCCTCACCCATCAGTGTGGTGGGGTTGGAGAATAGGGAGCCTTTTTGTGGATTTGAGTCAGAGATAACTCCAACGCTGACTCAGAGAAATCCTGAGTGGAAAGTCAATGTGAAAAGCAGTAAAAGACAAAGGCCTAGGGTATACCCTACAGACCTAAACCAAAATGGGCTCAGGAAACATTTGGTGAGCGAGGAAGCCCCAGGGGATGGTGTCCTGTCCAGAGAGGAACTTTATGGATGAGGAAGACGAGGGGGATAGTTCCCTTTGGGGATTCTGGAGCAAAGCTGAGGGTGGGCCCTCAGGAGATGGGTTAGTACAGTTGGAAGTAAATGTGGTGAGAAATGGTCCAATGGGGTTGGGTGATAGCCAATGGGGTAGGGTCAGTGGGACTGGAGATGTTAAATATGGAAGGGGCAATGCACAGGGGTGCCTGGGGTTGAGGATGTTTTCAGGGTGGAAGGCAATGCATGAGGCTCTCTCTAGGGCTGAGGGAAGTCTGCTTTGAAGGAAGGAACCTCAGGGGAGATGGAAGTTGTAGGGGCCTACATACATTCGTGTCAGAGCCCTGGCGCAGGTTGAAGGTGAGGTCCCGGGGCAGCCCAGCCCGGAAGGCAGCCCCATATTCAGGATAGAGCTTCAGGACCTCAGCCAGCCCTCGGCTGCTCAGCTGCTGCAGGCCACAGTAGGTCAGTGCCTTCACGTCAGCGCTGGTCTTCAGCACACAGCTCGGGCCTGCTCCTGACCCAGGCTCCTGTCCTGGCTCAATGGTATCTGCCCCAATCAGGTCCCCCTTTCCTGTGGGTAAAGGATGGGGACAGTGAGCTGGGGAGAGGGACCAAGAGGATATACCTAGTCAATGGATTTGAGGGGTGGCCAGTGTGTTTGAAGGATGGTTGAAGGTGGGAAATGATCAATGGAATTGGGAAAAGGTTAGTGGAGAATGACTGGTGAAGTTGGGAGACAGTTAATGAGGGGTGTCAGTAAGGTTGGAGGAATGACCAATGGAATTGATCAATGATCAATAAAGAATGGCCAGAGGGGTCAGTTAAAGGGTAAAGGTCAATGGAGTTGAAGGTCTATGGTGAAGAATCAATTTATTTGGGGGACAGTCACTGAGGAAGGGTTGATGGGTTGAGGGCTGGCCAATGGGATTAGAGGAGAGTCTGAGGGGAACGGTCAAGAGGGGATGGTAGTAGGGTGGAGGGACCAAGAAAGGGTACTCCTCAGCAGGAATTCTAGATATCCACTAAAAGCAATCCAGTCCCGAGATTCTTGGCCACTCACAAGGCCTCTGGGGAAGGTTCCAGGGTAGGTAGTAGGTGGTGGTGGTATCCTCACCCAGGATGGCCAGCACCATGTTGTCACGGAGCACCTCCAGCGAGCCTGAGCAGACATAGTAGTGTGCCTGCAGAGCGTCCCCTCGGCGCAAAAGGTACTCGCCCGGAGCACAGAATGAGGTCTTGATGTGCAGGGAGAGGGCCCGCAGGCAGCCCCTGCTGGCTGCTCCAAACAGCGGCAGCTGCAGGATCTCCCGATTCAGGTGCAGAGCAATGTCAGCTCTCAGCTCATCCGGGAAGTCACGCAGTAACTGCATAAGGGGCACAGGTCATTCGGGCCATCCCCCCCTGCAGCTGCTACTTGATTTCTACAAACGTGCTGAGCTGCCTCCAAGGAGATCGCTCCGACTTGCCCTTTGCTTCTAAGTGACCCATTTCTGACCTCAATTTTACTTGTGTGTGGACCAACCCAACTGCTGGGGCGGAGACTAGGTCTTTTCCTGTCTGCCCACTGACCTTGGTTACACACTAAGTCACTCACACATGCCCTGGTCCCTCAACACCACAAATGCAGAGACCATGCCTGGTGGGTCAGCCTCAAACTGGAAGCCAGACTAGAAGTCAGCTCTGCTTTTAAATCGCTGTGGACCTTGAGCAATCCATTTCCTCTCTCTGGGCCATCTAGCAATTGCTGGGTTACACTAGATCTTGAATATTATCAATGACCTCCTAGAGCTAAACTTAATATTCACAGTTCCATCTGCATACTATGGAGGCCTTTGATCCTTGTGGCTTGTTCATCTCTTTCTTGTCCCCATTGTCTCTCCAGGTTCCTCTTCTGCAGCGTACCTCTTTGGCTCTCTCCTAACTTCCCACACTCACCCTGCATCACAGCAACCAGCTCCATGACTTCCCCACTCCCTGGAAGCCCAGAGCCCTGCGTCTGGGTCCAGACCTATATTTTCAACTACCTACGGGGCAGACTCCACGTGGATCTCCCACAGGCACCACACTCTCATCATGGCCCCACACAGGGCTCTCATTTTTACCCCCACGTACAATCTTCTTCCTGTAACACCCCCATCACACCCCGTGGCCCCGCCAGAAGCCCGGGAGTCACTCTGAGCGCCTCTTCTGCAACCAGGACCACCAAGTCCCATGGTGCCTGCGCTTAGAAACCTCTCCTAGATCCTCAGGCCACTCCCCACCCTCAACATTTTGCAGGGTAACATCTAAAGTCAAGGCCATCCGTGACCTGGGCCTGCCCACCCAGTCTCTTGCACTCCTCTCCCTCTCCACCCGTCACGGTGCCCGCACTCCCGTTCCTGGAGGCTCAGTGAACTACCTTCGGTTTCCTGAACTCACCCCGCTCTTTTGTGTCAACATTTCTGGACCTGAGCGCCTATGGCTCTTCCTGTCTGGAATGGCCTTCTGGTAGCAGGCCGATTTCCTTCTTGTCCTTCACGGTGCCACCTTCCCTTACTCCTCTAGGCCCAGGTGCCACATAGTGGGGCTCCCAAGTGGCAGGTACATCCCTCCAGCAGAGTCCCATTCACTGTGTAATTTATTTACCTGTTTGCCTCCCTTACCAGGCTGGTGTCTCCCTGAGGGAAAAAGCTGTGATCACCTCGGAGCCCCCTGTGTTCAGCACAGAGGCTGGCCCACAGCGAGTGCTAGGGAATTGTTCCCCGAAGGGAACATGGCTTTAGCTAAGGCCTGAGCTCCCTTTTATGTCCCAAATTCTAGTGCACAGGAAAAGGGATGTGGATTTCAGTGGGTACATGCCCTTGTGAATAACACCTCATCTCCCTAGAGCCCATTTGCCTCCATTCCAAACCCGGAGAGGCTGTGCCCTCTTCCCCATTGCACGGCCATGTGGCAAAGACCAGGAGCCCCAGCACGCTACCTGGTTGGCGTCGATGCCGCTGTTGACAGCCCACGTGGTCTGGAAGTACTCGAGCATGCGCTGCTTGAGGGGCCGCGGCAGGCGATGCAAGCGGATGAAGTCCTTGAGGTCCCTCATGCGGCTGTGGTAGAGCGAGCGGCGCGAGTACATGCGCTGGATGATGGCCGTCACGTTCCCGAACACCACGGCGTGCATCAGCGCTGCAGCATTGGTGGTGGGCAGCCGGTTAGGGTGGCCATCCGTCCCCAAACCCACCCCGCCCTGGACAGGTCTCTGGGTTCCTGGGAAGGGCAGGAGAGCTCGTGGGCTCCTAAGTGCCTACCTGGTGGCAGGGGCTGGCTTGGGAGCGGAATAGAGAGTGGTCCTGAGAGGGGTCAGACCTGATACTCCTCTCACCCGCTCCCCCTCCCCCCAATTAGGTCATGAACTTGAGCTTCCCATTCCCTAAACAAGACACCATGCCTGTTTGTGGAGCCCCCCAGGGCCAGTATGCAGTAGGCCAGAGGAAACGTCTATGAATGAATGCAGGACTGCCCGGATGGCCTTCTTTGGGCCCCGATCTCCCTATCTGCATGCTTGGCTTGGCAGGCGCGACCTCACCCCCTATGAGCATAGTGCAGATGGAGAAGATCTTCTCAACGTCCGTGTTGGCGCACACGTTGCCAAAGCCCACGCTGGTGAGGCTGCTGAGCGTGAAGTAAAGCGCAGCAATGTAGGCGCTCCGCCGCGACGGGCCGCCCGCCGAGCTGTTGACATAGGGCACCTCCAGCCGCTTGCCCAGCTCATGCAACCAGCCTGGAGGGTGGAAGGATGCAGGTGGTGGAGAACTGGGTTTCCCTGAGCTGCCTGCACTCCACTTTAGTCAAGTATTTACAGCGGGGAGGGGAGGTTTGCATGGGCAGCCTTGGCCTGAGCCTCCCCACGGTGAATTGGTTACAGTTGCAGCTCAAGGCTGCCAAGTCTCTACACCGCTGACTGCTGGGGGGCCTCTGCCACACTCTAATAGTTTACTGATGCCTCCTGTGCACAGGGTGCTGGAGCTTGACCCAGCCAGACACTCTCCCTGCCCTGGTGGGAATGAGGTCTGGAGGGGAAAGAGACACAAAATAAATCATTACAGGTGGGAGGTGAGCTACTAAAAAGGAACTATAAAAAGAAAAGGGGGTGGGATGGGGGGAAGAACAGGAGATAATCTGTAATACTATCAACAATAAAAATGTATTTAAAATAAATAAATAAGTAAAAGGGAACAATAGGGTATCTTAGGCGTCATACTGGGTTAGGGAAAGCCAATACAATGAGTGGGGGAGAGTATGGTTGCTGAAAAGCTCCCTTAGGACAGAGCATTTTAGCTGAGATTCCAAGGAACAGACAGGTCACCTAGGTGAAGGGAGGGAAGACAGAAGGAAAAGGATTCCAGAGAGGAAAACAGGGTCAAGGCCGCGAGTGAGAGAGCAGTCCAACAGGGGTGCTGGAGGAGGCCAGTGTGGCTGCGGCACAGGGGGGTGGGGTAAAGAGGAGCCAGGTAGGGACAGAGAGGGCATGCACTGAGTGCGGACTTGATGGCAGTAGGGAGCCACCAGGAAGAGCCAGGGTGGAGTACTGTTCCCTCTGCCCCAAACACCCTCCTACTACTGGAGAGTGTCATGCGGCAAAGACCAGGAGCCTCAGCACGCTACCTCCTTCAATACATACCGTATTTTGATTGCCTATCACCCGTCTTGCTCCTCTGCTAGGCTGTGAGGTCCCCCCAAGGCAAAGCCCTTGTCTACAAACCAGTATTCCCACGCTTGATCCAGAAGGAGCTCAATGCGTGTTGGTTGGGTGAATAGAGAAATGTGGGTGGTAGGTGGTGGGTGGCGGTACAGGTGAAGGCATCCGCGTGCGTGCCCGAGTGCCTGAGTGCACAGGGCAGTGGATGGGTGGTCAGTGAAAGTCCGGGGTCAGGGGCTCACCGATGTCCCAGAGCAGTGGGTCGTTGGCCTCCATCTCCCGGCGCCCGATGACATACCAGACACAGGCCATCCAGTGGGCAAGGAGCGCAAAGGCGGACATGAGTAGCGTGAGCACCACAGCGCTGCACTGCGAGTACCGCTCCACCTTCTGCAGCAGCCGCAGCAGCCGCAGCAGCCGCACTGTCTTCAGCAGGTGCACCAGTGATGTCTGCGGGAGGGTGTGGGGGAGGCTGTCAGAGGCACAACGCCTCAGAGCCTCCAGGGCCCCCCGTGACCCGCCCCCATCAGAGGCCCTGGGGCCATGGGAAGCTGCAGCAGGAAGAACACCTGTGCTCTCTTGGAAGGGTGACCAGGGAATGCAGGGGACAGGAGAAGAGTAATAAAACGAATACTGGCCTACACTGCTATGTGTCAGGACTGGGCTACGGTTTGTAATCCTCATTGAAAAAGTTAAGCTTTCAGTCCAGTTATCATCCCGGTTCCCAATTTGCAGATAAATAAACGAAGGCCCAGAGAGGCGAGGGACTTGCTCAAGGTCACAGACCAAGGAAATGATAGAGCTGGGACTCAGATCTGGGCTCACACCGAAGTCATGCTGCTTCTTAGCCCTGTGGGCTGGGAAAGAGTAAGCCCTGGCCGAAGGCAGGGGGAGAGGCAGAATGACCTCTGGGCCTGCACAAAGCCCCTAGCGTCGAGCACAATTAGCTGTGGACAAGAGTGGTTGCTAGTGACGGCAGCCGTTGTGGTGGGAGTCACCCTCGAGACAGAGGGATGCATGGTAGAGTGGGAACTGGCTAGGTAGGACTGGGAAAGGTTTAGGTTTAGGGCCCTTCCTCTTGTGGGTCAGCTGCCAATGAAATGTTGAGGGGAGAAGATCAGGGACTGAGGGAGCCTGGGCTTTGAGATTCCCACTCGCGTGGGGCTTGGTGGGGGTTTGAGGAGCCAGTGGCCCCTAGTAAAGCTCCTGTAAATGTTGGCTAATATTACCACCACCACTGTTTCCATTTGGTTATTAATGCCGCAGTTGCTCTCCCAACCTTGGAGATTGAGGGGCAGGTGGAGGCTTATCTTCTCACCACTGGGGCGGGGCTCTGGGACAGGGCGTGGGTAACTTGGTCTGAAGGCCCTCACTGTCCTCTCAGGGGCCTCCAGCAGCATCCCTGTAGCCCTGGCCCTACATGGCTCCTGAACAGCCTCATCCATTCTCTCTCATCTTAGCTGACGGAGGTGGCCCGGGGCCCCCCATATGGGCCCTCTCCAGGGCTTAATGCCTGCCCTCACCTCCCAGAGCTCCTGACTTTAATCCTTCAGGACTTCCCCCAGTCACTGTCCCTGGGCCCCACTCCCTTGGGACCCTCCTCTCCCTCTCCTAGGACCTGGCTCCTTCAATTCCACCGCTCTGCCGGTGCCTCTTCATCTCTCTCTTTGCTGTGCCTCCCTCCAGTCTCAGCACTGCTCCTCACCCGCCTGTATACCAGACCATCCACTCGGGTACCCTGGTTTCCTGGGAAGCAGGGTGCTATGTTGGAAAGAATCCTAGACTAGGAGTCTGGAGACCTGGCTCCAATCTCCTGCCTGTTACTGCTAGCTGTGTGACCTTCAGCAAGCCACTTAACCTCTCTGAGCCTCTGTATCCATCTCTGAAAAAGAGGGGTAAGAGAACCTGCCCTGAAGGATTACTGTGAGGTTGCTATGTGATGATGGCGTGTGAAAGAACTTAGTAAACTGTAAAGTGCTCCTAAAGCTACCAGAGGAGTGGGAACGGCCGGGGAGGAGGGACAAGGGGCTCTCTGTAGCTCTCTCTTTCCCCAGAGACAGCTGTCTGCCCAGCTGGCACAGTCTAGTGGGTACAGGGGATGGGGAGGGGTTGGGAGCTCTTCCTGGAATGGCCCGAGCCTCAGGGCAGACACACACATGCACGTGTGTGGGAGCGTGCATACACGTGCACACAGCCAGGAGAAGAGGCCCACAGCTTGTTGGCAGCTAGTTAAATCCGGCTGCATGTAGGTGGTTTCCCACTATAGCGAAGTGTGGCAGAGAGAGGAGTACACAGGGAAACCGCTTTCCACTTCCCCACCAAAACCAAGGGGTCTAGGGAGAGAGGGTGGGATTCCCTCCCCCGTGAACCTGCTGCCTACTGGCTGGGTGCAGAGCTGACCACTCAAGGGCATTCCATGCAGCCCCTAGGGAGCTGGGAGGACACAGGTCTTAGCTCTCTGCCTCCAAACTCACCCCACAACCTCTCCCTCCTTGTCTGGGCTTGCTATGCTCCCCCCAAATGCTCTCTCTCTTCATCTCCTGCCAGCCAAACCCTACCCTTTATCTAGGGTCTACCTCTACTCTCAGCTCCCTCAGGAACCCTTCCCAGGCCACCCTTGCCTCTGCCCAACTGGGGTGCTTTGACCTCCCCAGCACTGGCTAGATTTTAGATCCTTTTTACCCGTGCCCATGTCCCAGTCTGGAGCTCCAAGGTCAGCTAGCTCTGTGCCAGCCTCCATGCACAGTACCAGGGCCTCAAGTTCCACTTCATCCACTTCTTCTGTTCCTGCTGGCCCCAGTCCTGCCCTCTCACCAGCCTGGCTGCCTGGAGGCTGAATCCTTGTGCCTTTTCCCCACAGTGACCGTGCCCCACACAGCGCTTTACAGACAGCTAAATGCTCATCAGTTGTTTGTTCAATAAAAATGAGAAAAGCACCACTCATTTGGTATCAGGCCAACGCTGCCTTGGTAGCTCGACTTAGCTTTTCATTTGTCTCAGCTTCCCTCAGAGATTGTCAGCGGAGCTCCCCAAGTGCACCGACCCTCTCAGGTCCTTCTCAGCTCCTAGCACAGGGCTCTGCCCCTAGCGGGTGCCTGACCAGGAGTCACAGATAGGTTGATGGGAAGGACTGCGCCTGAGTTCGGAGTTAATCCCTTGGTGGGAGGTGCTATGCTGAAGCTGGGGGGTTAGCTGCATGGTGGGACGGGGGTCACTCACCACGGTGATGTTGAAGATGTAAAGCAGGTCAAAAGGCAGAGCCGCAATAAGGTCGACAAAGAACCAGGTGGCCAGGTAGTGGAGACCAATGGAGCGAGGAGCAGAGACCACCTGGCCGGACTGGGACACGTAGGTGGTGCGGAAGTTCAGAATGATATCTAGGGGTGCAAGAGGCTGTTACAAGGGTGTCTTGGTCTCGAAACTCAGGCCAAAGGGCAAGAAACTGGCTAGGCTGGGAACAAGCCTCAGAGACCCAGGATGGAGTTAGAGGTAGAAATGGGGAGACAGATTGGGCTTTTGGCTGATCTTTGGGGAGGAAAGGTCTAGAGGCAGCAGGCTGCAGGGGTCAGGAGTCAGGGCACATGGACTTCAAGACCCAGAAATGGAAGGGCTCTGAATGACTGGGTTCTGCAGCCCAGGACAGAGCGAGGCCAGGATGAGTGGGTCCCTCCAGCCCACCCGCCGGGGTGTGTGGGGCAGAGGGTCTCACCCAGGATGAAGAGCATCTCCACGGCGACGTCACTGACAAGGGTGTGTCGGGAAGTGATGGGGGTGTCATCGTCGCCCAAGAAGCAGACATTGTAGGGGACGGTGACCGCGACGTAGAAGGTGGCGAGGAGAATGAGGCCATCCCATACAGCCTTGGGGACGCTGTAGTGGAGGAGGAGGCAGCGGGACCCCCCCACGGAGGCCACCTTGTACTCGGGCACTGATGGCTTTGGCTCAAACACGTTCTAAGAGGAGAGGGGTGGTGGTTGGGGACACTTGGGGGAAAGAGGAGCCAAGGCTGGGAGAGGGAGAGGCAGGGGTTGGGGAAAAGAGGGAGTGGACACTGCAAACACAACCAGGAAGAGATAGAGGGTGCAGGAGAGGCTCAGGGGTGGCACCTGACCCTTTCTTGGCCAAGCTACTGCCCAGGGCCCCTTGTGAATCGATCATGTTTTGTGGGGAGTTTAAGGTGTGACCTTCCCCCTGCTTGAGGATATGATGACAAATCAGGCACAAGCCCTACCTTGAGGGGTCACTAACTTCTCCCTCAGGTTCCTCTTGGGTTCTTGGGGCCCAGTGGGAGATCAGTGTATCCAGGACTGAGGGGAGACTGGCACAACACCCCATTCCTTACAGATCTAAGAGACTGCACAGAGGGTTGGAGACGCGATCCGTGGCTTCATCAGGGTCCTAGATGAAGGCTACACGCGAGGCTCTCAATGGGGATTTCTCCCTAGTACCACAGCTTGTGATCCCGCCCCCACTCCCCCCAGGTAACTTCATCAGCCAGAGTTGGGTGATATAATTGCTGCTAGAGCCCAGCCTTGTGACAACTTCTGAGCGGAGTGATTTCAGTCACAAGGAAGCAAGGGAGGTGGGGATGGAAGATGGGGGGGGGGGGTGAGAGCAGAGTTGGACATGAGACATGGGCAGACAGAGAAACAAGTCACTGGAGGAAGACCAGACAGACAGGGAAGCAGGGAGGCAGTAACAGGGCCTCGGCATCATGGCTGGGAGGGGTTGGCGTGGAGACAGGACTCACATGATTGGTTTTCATGCCTCCCTGGCCCCGGCGGCCAAAGTGGCCAGTCAGTCTGCGCAGGACAGTGCGGTTCTGTCTCCTGGCAAATCGAAGTCTTGAGCTGGCTCCCCTCCTGCCAAGGGAGTTTTCTATTGGAAAGAAGGGTATGGGGATAAATGGGGCACATCCCATGAGGCTGGGTAGGGAGAGGTCTGTGTGACCTTGGGCATAGACCTCTGACCATTCACGCCTTCTCCCTAGACTTGCGGTTACCATGATTGCTGTCCCCATGGCTTCCCGAGGGGCCAGGTCCTGGGCCTCCACTCTGAGTGATGTCCTTGAAGGAAAAGAGGAAAAGCACCACCTCTCCCATCCCGTTCTTGATGGGCATCAGGTCCAGAAGGCACCAAAAGGCTGAGCCTGTAGGTGTGGAAAGATAGAGGGAGAAGGTGAGCAGCCCGTGGCATCCCTAACCCCCTGGGTTCCTGGGCATCGTCAAAGGGTTTGGTAAACGTTTGGGAGTGGAAACGTCCGAAGCTGACTCCTTCACCTGCCAGATGGGGGACCAAGGCCCAGAAAGGGTCAGGGGTGCACTCAGTGTTACACAGCTTGTGGTGGTGTGGGGGGGACCAGCACCCACGCTTTCACTGTGCCAAGTGGACTCTGGGGAAAAGCCTGGGGTCTGGGCAGGGTTGCAGGGCAGGCCAGGCCCCTCACCATCCTTCCGGTAGAAGCAAATTTCAGTCCGGTGCTCCTGATGGCCCTCCAGGGCCTTGTGGAGCCTCTGCAGGGCTGGTTCACTGGTCTCGGGACCGTAGAGGAAGCGGCAGCTGCAGGTTTTCTGCATGACCTCGGTGCGGCCGTAACCTGTGAGCTCGCAAAAGCCGTCAGAGCAGTAGACGATGGGAAAGCCCCTCGGGCCCTGTGCGTTGGCCAGAAGGAAGTTACTGTCTGTGGGAAGAAGAGGTCAAGATCAGGCCAAGGGCAGGAGGGGAGCTCAGCTTCCAGGTGGGCAGTACCTCCCCCAAACTGTTGTCAGGGGTCCCAGGGCCAGAAGCGCCCCAGGCTTCCATGGGATTCCTGGATCCTGCTTTGGGATATTCTGAAATAAGAGTAAGAAGAGATAGAGACAAAGGACAAGGGCTGAAGGGTGACCTGGAACTTGGACAGGAACTACTCGGGGACTGGAGAAGGAACCCCAAGAGTTCATCCCCCTGCCTTCAAGGGAGTACGCTCTCACTGTAGGGAGGCATGTAGCATGGTGAGCTAGGGAATGGGCTCCACCACCCCGCCTCTGCTGATGGCTGATTGCGTGACCTTGGGCACGTTAATGAACTCCTCTGTGTCTCAGCTTCCTCATCTGCAAAGTGGGGGATAATATCTTCTTCACATGGTTGTTGTGAGAGTTACGTGAGTTACCTGGGGAAAACCTTCGGCAACAGTCTGTGCTACAGTGTCCACTCCTCCACATGAGCACAGTTTTCAAAGCACACCCATAGCCATACCCTGTCACCCTACTGGAGAGTGGAGAGGACAGTGATTCTGGTGATGTGACACCCGTTTTACTGATAGGAAACTAAAAGGCAGAGATTACCTACACTCACAAATCTCCTTCGTGGGAGGAGGGAGAGTCACGACTAGCGTCCTCAACCCCTGCCTTCCAGAAAAGGTCCTCTTTTTAGCATCCCTTATCTAATTTCGGGCCTGTCCCCAGTGCTCAAAGTCTGACAGGATTGGACAATGAAGTTGGGGCTCCAGCAACCCCAGCCGCAGGGCCTGAGCTGGCCCCCTCCAGTTTCAATGGATAGGAGGCCACAGAAGGTCTCTATGGGCCACCCAGGGACAGAGTCTCAGCTAGGGAAGCGGCCTGAGACACAACCAGTCCCGGGACGCTAGGAAGGGTGTGTGCCTGAGCATGGGATGGCTGATGGGGACACTGAGGGTGCTGGGCCCTGGGCAGCAGCCTCCTTCTTCCATCCCAGAGCTCGTTGCTCTGGTGATGGGCGCTATGGAAACAAGGGAGGCGTGTGTGGAGGAAGGGTGGGGAGGCGGGGAGTCTCCCCCCCTCCGCCCCCCGCAGATCAGTTTCCGCTCTTGGGTACCGCTCCCCATATCTTCCAGATGTAGCAAAGGTGCCCAGAAGGGCAGGCAGAGATCTCTAGGCTGCAAAGTAGGAAAAGGGAAAGGCGGGAGAAGGAGCGGGGAAGGAGGAGTGTGGCTGTCCAAGGTCCTGAACCTGGAAACCAAGCTGGGGTGGGCGAGCAGGGAGTTCCCTTCCTCACACGGACCACCCCCCTCCTCCTGCCTCACCTCCCTCAAACACAGACACGCCACGATTTTGGGGTGCGTGACCTTAATCTAAACTAGGTCCTGCCGAAGTCTGATCTTCTCTCTTTCTCTCTCTCCCTTCCTCTCTTTTTCCTGGGGGAAGGGGGTGCTGGAACTGTCTGGGAGCGACTCCCGAGCGCCTGACCGCTTCCCCAACCTCCGCGGTTCGGATACCGTCACACGCGCCCCCAGCCAGCAGAGCTCTGCCCTGGAATGGGCCGCTCTCAAGGCCTCTCCTCCGTTTTGCCCCACAAAGAGCCTTTCGTGCCTCCAGTCACACCCCCTACCTTGGCCCCCCGCACTCTTGGCCCTCTCCCCGCTTCCCCTCGCAGAGCACTCTCAGTCCCGTTCCTTTACCGCGGCGTCGGGAGCTCCTAGACCCTCAACTCCACTCTCCCTTCTCGCCTTGGGTCTAGAAGACCAAGCCGGCCCGACGGAGTCTTGGCCCCCAGCCGGAGCCCCCAGCCCCAGCCTCGGCCCCACTCACGCGTGCCGTCGAAGCGGGTGGCGATAGTGTCCAGGAAGGTGTTTTGCGGGGCCAGCAACCCCTTCATGACCGGCATGGCTCGGGGCGCGAGTTCGAGGCGCGGCGCCGAGGGCTGTCAGCTCGGCCGGGCCCAAGGGGGCGCGCTGCCGGCCGGGCCGGGGCGCCCCATGCGCGGGCCTGCCTCCTACCCTCCCTCTAACCGCCGCCGCCTCTGCTCCAAACCCCTCGGCTTTCGGCTCGGCTGGGCGCCGCCTCGGTGGTTCTTTTCCCCACGGGCCAGGTTCTTTCCCCAGGGCTCGGCCGCGTCCGCCACGTGGCCCCGCACGGGGAGGGGCTCCCAGTGACACCCGCACCTCTCTCCGCGGCCCTCCTTCGGGAGGGGAGCGGCCCACGCGAGTCTCTCTCGGAGAGAATTCGAGACACGCCTCCAGGGAGCAGAGGCTCGAAGAGGTGGTTCGGAGCTTGAGTGTCAGACACGCCTCTTCCCGGGTGGCCACGCCCCCGCGCGTGGTTCCCTGGCGCGTCTGTGGCTCCGCCCACGGGGTTCCCCATGCACCGCCCAAGCTGGGAATGGTAACTGGCTCGCAGTGTTGCCTGCTGGAGTTGGGCTGTTTTGCTGCACTCCCAGGTCCCCGCGCTCCAACATGAGACAGCAGGGGTTAAAGAGGCTGCGACTCAGTTTGCGTAGGGCACGCTGGCAAATTCTGCCTCTCAGCCCAGCAGGATGGATGAAAAGAGCTTTGGAGTCCATCGGGTAGAGTCCTGGCTCCGCCATTTACTAAATGTGTGACTTGGCCTCTCCGAGCCTCACTTTTCTTATCTGTAAAATGGAGCTAATACTTTTTACCTCATGCGGTTGTGAGAATGTAATGGCATAATGCACATGTTGGCACAAAATAAGTGTGTTGGAGAGCAATTTTCTCCCAATTCTCCCTTTTCCTATCGTCCTGACTTAACCCTCCTCTCTGCTGCCATTCAAGTGCAGGAGAGGCTGGAAGCAAGTTTGGGGCAGAGAAAGGTAGTTGGAAGGTGGACAGAGTCAGTTTGCAAATCTCCAAAGGTGAGCTGGTGGACTTTGAACTCCATCTTTTCCAAGACTTAACCAGTGTGGCAGCAAGAAGGACCCAGGTGAGACCAGACACGGGCCTTTTTCACCACGGAAGCAGAAAATCACTGGGGCAGCTGAGCGTGGAGGCTTAGGGTGACTGCTTCCCAGCTAAAGCCAGTGAAGATGGAAAGATGGTCTCCGGAGAGGGCAAGCCAGTTGCATCCTCCACCCCTTCCTCCCAGAGCCTGAACCCGGTATTAGATTGCTTAAAAGCGCCACATCTTTTTGTGTCTCTACTTTTGGGGGTTATATTAGTTCCCTAGGGCTTCTGTACCACAAGCAGAGTACTTACACAATAGAAATTTGTTTTCTCACAATTTTGGAGGCTAGAAGTCCAAGCTCAAGATGATGGCAGGCAGGGTTGGTTTCTTTTGAAAGCTGTGAGCTTCTGATGGGTTGCTGGCAATCTTTGGCAACCACCCAAGTCTGCCTTCCTGTGCACATGGCTTCTTTCTGTGTCCAAATCCCCCCCCCCCTTTTTATAAGGACCCCAGTCATATTGGAGTGGAGACCCATTTCAATCCAACAGAACCTCATCTTAACTAATGTCTGCAACGACCCTCCAAATAAGATTCACATTCTGAAGTGGAGGCCCCATTATAACTTCAACATATGAATTTGGGGAGGGGGCACAATTCAATCTATAATAGGTGTGTTCCAATAAAGTTGCAGGAAAATCTTGCCCCACCCTCGCATCAGAACTTGCGACTCCCAGCTACCTTCAGAATAAAGTGACTCCTGAGGGCCTTCACAATATGGGCTGCACCACCTGTCTCCCCTCCAGTGCCTCATCTCTCCCCACACGCTCCACCCCGCGCTGCAGCCACTCTGGATGATTTACGTTGAACCTCATGTTCCCGGCACCCTCCCCTCCAAGAACGCACATCTGCGACTCTTTCCGCACCCCACGGCCTTGCACCGTGCCTTGTTCTCGGGAGCTCCCCATCCAAAAGTGTTTCAGGTCCAAGGACGCCCAAGCTGAGGTGTCCCGGAGCCGGGCTTCCAGGCCCTCGTGCTCTTTACAGTTCGCAAGACGCTTACGCCCCCTGGAGGGCAGGACTCCACCACACAGGAACCGAGACCGGCCACGTTAACGGAGACTCCTCTTTATTGCGCATTTTTCTGGGGGCTGATAGCGGGCGGGCAGAGGGGAGAGGGCAGTGCCAAGACATAGTCTGAGCACGGGCTCAGACCACGGACCGTCCCCCAGGAGCGACAGAGGCGGCGGCAGCAGCGGGACAACGGCGTCCCGGGCAAGGGCGTGGCGTGGGCTCTGCGCCTGCGCGGCGGCCCATGGTCAGAATGCCGGCCGCGTGGTTGCCGTTGGCCTGCAGGAGGCGCTGCAGTCGGCCCTGAAGGCCTTGGGCGCCCGGCCGTCGCTTTCCCAGCGTGAGGATGCCAGCCGCGTGGTTGCCCGCGCCGTGCAGCAGCTCGTAGAGGCGGCAGGAGCACGTCTTCTGGCGGCAGCAGTCGGGCAAGGGCTGCGCGGCCGCGCCGGGCGACAGCAGCGCGGGCGGCAGCAGTAGCAGCAGCAGCAGCGTCACGGCGGTCCAGGGGACCTAGGGAGAAGGAGACCGGGCGCTGGGGTTCTTAACGCCGCGCCCGCCTCCAGCCCCTACACCCAGGCTCTGCCCCAGATGGCTGCGCCCCCCCTCCTGGCCGGCGCCCCTTCCTCGCTGCCCCTTCGTTTTCCTGCCTCTTCGCAATGCTGTGGGAAGGGTTGGAGAAGGGGTCATTGGAGACCCCCTGGGCAGAATGAATCCCTGTCTCCTCTGAGTAGCCTTAATTCGTAGTCGTTACCCCATTAGAGTGCTTACCACTCCACCTGAAAGCAGGTGTGTGAGAGTCTGTCTGCACCAGAAGTTTGTGCACTCCGCGAAACAGGCCCTATTTAGTCCCACTCCCCCTAACCACAGCGGCAAACCCGTGCAAATCAAGGACTAGCAGGTCCAAATCGTTGTCTTGTTTGCCTGCTCCTTTGCAGGGGACACTGAACTGGGCTTCGGCCCAGTTTCCTACCCTCTTAGGGGCCACAGCCTCCTCACTTGTGAACTGGGTATGAAATAATTCCTACCGGGCAGGGCTGCTGGGAGGAGGGAACGAGATGACAGGTACAAGCAGCACCTGGTGAATAGTATGTGCTCAATAAACATGAGCTCTTAGGAGAGCAGGGCACTACTGAACGTTAACCAAGGCAGGTTCTCAGCCAAGCGTCCGCCCAGCCCCCTGCCTTCCTCAGAGCCTACATAGGAGAGCAAGAGGGGAGGCTCTTTCAGCCTTTCTTCCAGCCCCTGAGCAAGCGCTCTGACTGCCCCCTGGAAGGTGCGTCCCCTCCATCCCTGGGAGTGTACCTTTGTAGAGGGAGGGCTCATGGTGTCCGGAGCTCAGAGTGGAGCAGCAGGGAAAGGCGCCGTCTCTCCAGTGGTCCAGACAGCCAGGAACTGGAAGGCCGTGGACTGTGACCTGCTACCAGGGGCCTGGGGTTTATAATGCTCTGAGGTGGGGTGGGGTGGTGGCGCACTTGCGTCCACTCTGGGGCTAGACAAAGGCAAATCTAAGATTAGCCTCGTACAGGGGGGGCGTCTCCAGGCTGGGCCCAAGGAATGGCCGCTAGGACAGGCAGAGGCTGGGCTTGGATCACTGCGCCCCTGGTCCCCCACCTTCTCTGTCTGCTTGCTCCTTGGAGATGGGGCTGTCTCCCGGCACTAATGAGGCCACCTTGCACCCAGGAATCTGGGAGCACAAAAGAGGCCTTGGCCAGGGCGCTGGTCTGGGACAATGTGGGGAGGGGCAGCTGCTAATTAAGGCAGGAGCGGAGGCAGACAGGAAACCCATTCTCCACGGGGTATATGTGTGTGTGCGCGCCTCCCCTCTGCCCAGGGGTCTGTCAGTCTCCAGGGCCTTCTGCCTCCGTGGAAAAAAGGCTTTGAGCTGGCTCTCCCTCCTCCAGGTCCGTTCCCTCCGCCCCTTCCACTAACCTCCAAGATGGAAAATCTTGAAAACCAAACCTGGGCAGTGGGGAAAAAGTGCCTGGTGTTACCCTTCGACCTCCCCAGCTTCCTTCCTGGAGGGCAGAGACGGGTCCCATCCCACCATCAGCAGGGAGTGAGCCCCCATGCTGGAGTCCCTCTTGTTCAGGGCACTGTCTATTGAGCAGCTGCCCTGTGTCGGGCCCTGCATGGGGCTCTGGAGTGACATATGCATAGGACACGCCGTTTTCAAGGCGCTCCGAAGTCCAGGTGGGAGTGTGACCCGGCATAGAATGGTAGCTCAGTGGGAGAAAGGACTCTGAAAAGGCCTTTCACGAAAAGGGGATTTCTGCCAGGTCAGGTCAGGGGAGAAGGCATTCTCCTGAAGGGACAACTGAAGCAAAGACCTGGCGGGGACAGTGCCTAACGCATGTGGGATAGTGGGGTGTGGTCCTCGCGGTCGTGGCTTTCCTCAGAGGAAAGAGGTGGCTGGACAGGTGAGCAAGGCTGGGGATGGGTCAAAGGGCCTTTGAGGCTAAGCTGATTAGTCTTGACCCTGTGGGCCCTGGGGAGCCACGGAGATTTTAGTGGGAAGGAGTCATGGGCTGATACAGGGACTGGGAGGGTGGGCACTGGGGCCTGGATGTAGGGCATGGAATTCAGAAGGCATTCGGGGCCAGAATCAGAGACTTACACACAGGCGCTGCATTACTTAGGAGGAGCTGCTGGGCCCAGAGCAAGTCTCGCCAGCTCAGGAAGCCTCCGTGTCCGCCGGTAAGATGGGCAGTTAACCCACGTAATCGCTGTGGTTGCTTCCTGCTGTGGTGATTTGCAGTAGAGCCACTGCCTATGGGAGTGATGTCTGGGTGTCCAGCCAGGAAAGGGACCCCTGCTGAGCCAGGGCCAGGGGAGCTGGGGAGTAGCCCTTCACATTTAGGTTAGGCTTGGGATGGGGAGTGGTAGGAGGAGGGGGCTCTGAGTCTTCTGGGTTGACCTAGGCCATGACAGGAGTCCCCGAGGTCTCCTGAATGCACACACTTGGGGGCTCCCCAATGGAGAGAGGGGGAAGCCCTGTGATCAGAGCTGAAGGGAGGGGACAGACTGAGGCGGGATCAGAGCCAAAGGGACCATTACAGTCTCCCCAAATGTAGACCCTGAGCCAAGAATCTGGGTGCAAGAGGTTTATTTGGGAGGTGACCCCAGAAAACACATCAGGGAGTGGAGGCGGGAGGGGTGCCTTAAGAACCTTGTTAATGAGAGGGTTACCCCTGCGGGCAGCTGGTGCAGACACACTTCAGAACTGTCGCCCTGCCCGACAATGAAGCTGAGGTCGGTACTCACAACTCCTGTTCCTTGCTGACTGAGCGGTGCTCCTGGGAACACCAGCTCCCAACACTTGCAGCCTGCGCAGCGCACTGGGCTGGGAGACACATGGGCCACGCGCGTGTATGGGAACTCTCCAGCAGTGTCCTCCAGAGGGGGCCAACGGGGCTCCCCACAGCGCCCTGCGGGGGTCTGCTACACCCCTGAGGTCACCTCCTCAGAGCTGGCTGATGAGGTTGGACCTCCCTAAGGCCCAGCAGCTCAGATGAGCAACTGAGAGGTGACACAGAGTCAAAGCCCCTGGCCCAGGGTTCCCCATGCAGAGAGGCCCTGGAGGAAAGAGAGAGGCAGCTTGTGGGGTGGCGGGGCCAGCAGGCAGCCTCCGCTCAGGACACCACTCTCCTCTGCAGGAGCTGGGCCAGGTGCCTGTGCCTAAGGACCCGGGGCATCTCCGGAGGGAAGGGGGCTGAGGGGGAGGCAGCGAGGGCCTCCCGGAGTGCTCTGAAGGCCCCCGGCCCCACCAGGTGGACTCTGGCAGGGCCCACACTGCCGCGGAAGCGCAGGGACTTGTAGCAGGGAGAGGCTTCCTGGAGGCAGCGGTCAAGCTGAGGACAGAAAGGCTGAGTGAGGCTGGTGCGTGGCCATGTGGCGTGTGGATGAGGTGCGCTTGACTGTGCCCAGTGTGTGTGTGGGTAGGAGTTTCATGTGTACATGTGTGTCTGGGACTCACCCCTCCCTTTATAAAGCCTCGGGGAAGTCCTCCTCCCTGCCCCCACCTCCCCATCACTCCACTGTGCCCACTGCACTTGGGGGGGGGGGGCGTGCAGAGTGAAGGGGACATGCAGTCAGACCCTGTCCCTGTCTCATTTACCTTGTCTCGATTTTCCTCCGACAGGTTCCTCAGCCCCCTCAGTGCCACAAACACCTCATAGTGGGGAGCAGAGCCCCCAGAGGAACCTGCAGGCAAACCCCACGCACACGCACTCCTGTGAAGGGGCCGCTTCCAAAACCAACGCCCACTGCCCCACCTGGTTCTTCCCTGCTCTGAGGTTCGTGGGAAAACGGGTTTCTTGGTGTGGAGGGTGGAGCCCCCTCCTAGGTATGAAACAAGTCAGGAAAGTAACTAGGGAGAGGCTGCAGCAGGAGGGATGCGAGTGAGACCTGGGGAAGGACTCTTATTAGGAGCAACAAAGGAGGCTGGGTCTTACCTCCTTCCTAGAGTGCTCCCAGCAGGAGGGGCATGGACTGTGGGGGAGTTAACCCAAGAATGGGGTGCAGGAGCCAATGGAGAAGCTTACCCAGAATGCTGCTCTCCACGCAGACATGGTCCAACAGCTTGGCCCCTGGCCACTGCCCCACCGCCCGGCTCAGGGCCTCAGAGAACATGTCCTCGCCAATGTCTTCTCCTCGCACGCTCAGGGTCTGGCCAAGCCTGGGGAGGAAGGAGCAGGAGGCAGAGGAGCCCAGGGTTTAAGGACGGCCCCTCAGCTCCCCGGGATGTCACCCACCTGCAGATGAACCTGACGACTGGGCACTGATTGTAGGCACCAACTACCCGAACCACGTCACCCAGGCGGCATCTGGCAGGGTGGAGTGAGGGAGGTCAGGCCCAAGGACCCCTCGGCTCATGCCCCTGGTCCCCAACAGGTCCCAGAGGGCCTGAGGCACCAGGGGGTGGGCAGATGATCACCTGGTAAGGCTGGCCTGGTCAGTCAACACCAGCTCGTATTCCTGGCCCTTCTGGGCCTCGGCCAACAGGATAGTGGCGGCAGCCTCTTCCTGGCCTCCCTCCTGCACTGGGAGCAGCTCAATCAAGGGAGCACCAGGGGGGAGGAGGTAGAGCCCAGCAGGCTGCTCTGGCCACAGGTTCAGGCCCACCACCCCTGCGGGAAGCAAGCAGCCTCTTCTGGTGGTGCCATTGCTTTCTGCTAGGCCCTCGCCCCTGGGCCTCAACCCTCTGAGCATCTGATTCTCCTGCGGCCCTCCCACCCCCTCCTTAGCGGCCCCCCCAGGCTCAGCACCCTGCTTCTGGGGCCCTAATTGGGAAGAGGCAGTGGTTCTGGGTGTGGCAGATCTGGGGGTAAATGCTGGGGCTGTGTGAATTTGTGCAACCTCTACGAGCCTCAGTTTCTCCATCTGTAAAATGGAGCTGCTGGTGTTGGGGGGATATACGAGTGTTGGGAGGATTACATGAGATGATGACGTAGGGCTCACTATATGGCAGCCAGCAGTGTGCCCTCTGCCCCCTGGTCCCAGCTCCCCACCCTTGAGTCTTGCTGACCTCCAGAGGCAGCATAAGCAGGTGAGAAGAAGGCTAGCCCCTGGCACCACAAGGTCTCCAGGGCAGCCACAGCCTCGCCCTGGCCTCCTGCATCCAGAGTCACCACCACCTGCAGCTTTGGCCAGAGCCGCAGGGCCAGTCCTCGGGGTCCCTGCTCGAGGGCTTCCCGCAGTTCAGCTGCCCGTCTGGGGAGAGGCACTCCCGGGTTCCCAGCAGCTATTGCCTCCGCCAGCTCTTCGCCATCGGCCTCCAGGCCCGAGAAAATGTCCAGGAGTTCGACTGCCGTCCCAGCTTCCAGTGCCCGCAGCCCTGGGGACCTCAGTGCCTCCAGCAGCAGGGCCCCGGGGTCCTTGGCTCCAGGGGGGCTAGCCTGGCTGAGGGCATGCCAAGGCCAGGGGAGAGGATGGGGCCAAGGAGATGTAGGGGTCAAACAGGCTGTGCTCCCGGGGGCCAGTGCTGCGGGGTAGGCCTGGTTTAGGGCTGCCAGACCCAGCAAGGTGGCCTGGAGGGAGGCAAGAGAGGGTGTTGCCTGAGTCAGACCCTGAGCCCCCACCCTGATGGAAGGCTCTGCCACTGGCTACCTGTATGGCCCCACGTAGTTCAGGTGGCTGCAAGTCGGGGTCTACGGTGGGGCTGGGCTCCAGCCTTCTGGGTTTACCTGCAGAGAGGCCTCCCCATGATGCTGTTTGGAGGTAGGGGGCAGGAGCTGCTCCCCACTTTCTTCTTCTAGGGCCTGGCTGGCCTTGGTCAAAGGGAGATGATTCCGGAAGGTGGTCATATCTGTAGCCCCAAAGACATCATAAACTCCTCATGAAGCCACACAGAGTTTCCCAAGAGTTTCAGACAAGGCTGGTGAGACCCTTGAGGAAGGGACTTGGACCAGGCCTGGGTGGGGGAAGGGGCTGTCCGGGTCCAGGGTGGGAAAAGTCCTCTCGGACAATCCTGAGTCTGGGGAGGGTCTCTGGGTCAGCCTCTCTGTGTTGGAAGCAGGAGGGGGTGGAGGGAGGTCTTCAGGTTCTGGAATCTGACTGTTCTGTGGGGTTTCTTCCTCTTTGGGCCACCTCCCCAGACCCTGGAAAACACACCTGTGCTCCCCCTGAGAGGAGAGTGGAGACCCTGGGCTCCCTTCAGACACCAGCTGAGGGCCTGCTGCTGGTGCTGGCTCGCGTGCAGGGTGCTCTGCTCCAGCCTCCACTGCTGCCAGGCGGCTGCCCAGCACAGGGCCCCACATGCCACACGGTGCTGCAGGCTGGCAAGCCAGGACGGCCTGGGCCCCTGGGCCTGCTGCCACCAGAGCACGGCCAGTGGCGGCAGCAGCAGCAGCAGCAGGAACAGCAGCATCAGGAGCAGCAGCATCTCCAGGCAGCTCCTGGGAGGAGGAAGGGCCGGGAGTGCTGGTACCGCGGCCGCAGGGGATCACCCATTTCTTACCCCCATTCTACCTCACGCAGGAGAACCAAGGACAGAGCAAGTGTAGGAAGAAGCCAGGACCTGCAACAGGCAGTGAGAAGGAGAGCATCAGGCTTTAGCGTCACACTGACCTGAGTTCGGATCCTGGCTCTGCCACTGGCTACCTGTATGGCCCCACGTAGTTCAGGTGGCTGCTCTGAGCTCCGGCCCCCTGTCTGTCAAATGGGAACACAATCCCCGCCTCAGAAGGTGCAGACAGGGCTTGGCATGGTGCCCAGCGCCCAGCGGCTGCTTGACGAAGGAGTAGCTCTGCTTCCCCCCGAGGACCCACCCTGTCCCAGCTCCGTGTCCCTCTTGAGCCCTGGGCAGTGGTTCGTGTCCCACATGTACCTGTCACAGCCCACTTGTGCCTACTCCCAGCACCCAGGGCCCCCTCAGCACCCCCAGCTCAGCATACAGCTGACCCAGAAAGGGCCATGGTTTTAAAGCGCTGGGCCTCACAACAGGGAAATCCGGTCCCCGGGCCTGAGGGAGGAGCTGGGATGGGGGGGTGCTCTTAAAGGAGCAGGTTGCCTAAGGGGGGCTGCTGGGTGCTGGCCCATGCTGGCAGACATGGGAAGCGAGGGCTAGAACAGCATGGTCCTCAAATTTGTGCAGGTGAAGGAAGAGAAAGTTGACTGTGTGGGAAAGAGCGCCAGGAAGCAGGGTTGGCTGGGATGGGGCACACCCGTCCTGGAGCAGATGCAAGCTTGAGAACTGTTAAAAACCAACGTTTTCTCCCAACCCAGAAAGCCACCCCACCAAGATAGCAGAGAGAGAAAGACACGTTTGTTACTGAAGAAACATTACGTTAGAAGGTGATGCGCATCCCAGGCTAAGAGACTGCAAAGCCGGAAAAGAATCTCACCCCCGTTTGTGGCCAAGCAGATAGAACCCACCACACAGTATTCTCGAGAGAGGTGATAACTCGTCCTCAAGCCAGAGAGTCGGACGGCGCCACTTGTCACGCGTACTTCATCCCATCTGGGGTCACAACCTGCGTTGTTAGCTTACTGGCTTTATCCCAAGGAAACACAAACGTCCAGATGACACCGGGTAGCTTTGCAGCTTGGAGCAAGGCAGCCAGGCTCGGGCTCTCCTGCTGTGGAGTTGGGGAAGTTGTGTGAGGCTCTTCCGCGGCCCATAGTTAACCCCCCTCCCTCCACCTGTGCTCTGGACCAGGCTCTTAGACACTAACACCTCTCCCTCGGCCCCTCACCTGGCTCTATGTCTCGCAGCATCTCTCCCTGCTTTTCATAGCTCCTTTGCACAGGTCTGCTCTCAGTCTACCCCCCTGCACATTCACTACTCCTTTATTTCTTTTAAATATATTTTATTGATTTTTTTTTTTTTACAGAGAGGAAGGGAGAGGGATAGAGAGTTAGAAACATCGATGAGAGAGAAACATCCATCAGCTGCCTCCTGCACACCCCCTACTGGGAATGTGCCCGCAATCAAGGTACATGCCCTTGACCGGAATCGAGCCTGCGACCCTTGAGTCCGCAGGCTGACGCTCTATTCACTGAGCCAAACCGGATAGGGCTCACTCCTTTATTTCTTGCTGAGATATTGCGCTTGCTTTTTAAAACACAATAGCGTTATTATATGTAATTCACACAAATCACCCATTTAACGTGTACAATGCAATGGTTTTTAGTATATTCGCAGATACGTGTGACACCGACAGTCAATTTTATACTATTTTCGTAACCTCAAGAGTAACCCTGTACCCTTTAGCTATACCCCTCAATCCCTTCCTAGCTTCCTCCACCACAGCCCTAAGCAAACACAAACCTACTTTCTGTATGGATTCGCCTATTCTGGACAGTTCACATAAGTGGAATCACACAACACATGGTCTTTTGCATCTGGCTTCCTTCACTTAGCTTAATGTTTACAAGGTTCTTCTCTGCGTTACTGTGGACCACCAGTTCATTTCTTTTTATTGCCAAATCGTATTCCATTGGAGGTAATACCATCCAAGTGTGCTGTGTAAACACCATCACATTTGTTTACCCATTCACCAACTGATGGACATTTGGTTCATTTCCGCTCTTTGACTATTATGTAGAATGAACATTTATGTACATGTTTTTCTGTGGATATATAGTTTTCTTGTGTCGAACAGCTGGGTTGTATAATAACTCTTTTTTAACTGTTTAAGGAATGGCTAAACTGGCTTCCAAAGTGCCCCCATCATTTTACATCCCCACCAGCAGTCCATGAGGGTTCCGATTTCTCTACATCTTTGCTAACTTATTACCTGGCCTTTTGATCTAGCCATTCTAGTGGGGTATGAAGTGACTTGAGTCTATTTTAATTTTAATTTTCCTGACGACTAATGATGTTGAGCATATGTTTATGTGCTTAGTGGCCATGTGTATGTCTTCTTTGCAGACATGTCTTTTCAGATCCCTTGCCCATTTTAATTGGGTTGGTTTTTCGCTATTAAGTTATAAGAGTTCTTTATATATTTCATAAACTAGTACCCTATGATCTGTAAGTATTTTCTCCTGTGGGTTGTCTTTTTCTTTTCTTTTCTTCCTTTTTTTAAATATATTTTATTGATTTTTTACAGAGAGGAAGGGAGAGGGATAGAGAGTTAGAAACATTGATGAGAGAGAAACATCAATCAGCTGCCTCCTGCACGCCCCCTACTGGGGATGTGCCTGCAACCCAGGTACATGCCCTTGACCGGAATCGAACCTGTGGCCCTTCAGTCCACAGGCCGATGCTCTATCCACTGAGCCAAACCGGTCAGGGCTCTTTTTATTTTCTTGATAGTGTCCTTTGTGTGGGAAAATTTCCTGGGGTGTACCAAAACTGACTTCCCAAGGAGGACAGGGCTGAGACCGAGAAAGGAGAATGACAAAGAATTAAACGAAGCATTCGTTAAGAGAACTGACGGACAGCAGCTGTCTCGGGCAGCATCCGGACGATGGATCTCCACACCACAAAAGGGACGAGAGCTGGAAATACACAGCCTTCGGGAACACTGGTGGCTCAAGTGGCCCAGGCTTGGTAAGAGCTAAATATTCCAAAGCACTAAACAACGAAATGGGCCTACTTCTCCATGCAAGAACATTCCTTTCAGGTGACACAGGTGTAATTTCCAAAACATCGTGTGAGCAGGAAGGTAAGAAATGCCCCCTTCTGCTCTGACTAGTTTGGCTCAGGGGACAGAGCATCGGCCTGCAGACCCAAGGGTCCCAGGTTCGATTCTGGTCAAGGGCATGTACCTCTGTTGCAGGCTCCTCCCCAGCCCGGGCCCCTGGTCAGAGTGCATGCAGGTGGCAACCAATCGATGTGTTTCTCTCACATCAGTGTTTCTCTCTCTTTCCCTCTCTCTAAAATCAATGGGAAAATATCCTCGGGTGAGGATTAAAGAAAAAAATGAAATAAAAGTAAACGCCCCCATCCGCCATCAAACCTGGTGGCCTCCTCTCAGAGGAGCCAACTCCCAAACGGTTCTCCTTTCAGTCACACTGATGACCTCCCACGTTCCCCTTTCAGAACACCCTCCCTCGCCCTCTGATTGGAAAAATAAAGCAGGACTCAACACTGCCCCTTCAGAGCAAGGCTTTATTGTAACATAAAATACACTATTTTGTGATTGGCCCAAGTAGAATTGTACACACTTTTTTTTTTTTTTTTTTTTTTTGCTGGCTATATGCTAATCGGCCTCAACACTAAAATATGTATCTGAAATTATTTCACAAAGTTTTAAAAAGAAAAGTTATAAAAAGTATACTTCCATTTTAAGTTATATTCACTTTGTCTCCCCGCCACCCCCACAAAACCCTGCACGCCGCACGCACACGTGGAGCTGGGACACGGATGACTCTGTGTGCCTGGGAGCGAGTGGGAGGCGGAGGCGGAGGCGGTCCAGGCTTCCCGCGGCCTCCGCTGGTGTGCAGGACCAGGGAGAAGAGAGAAAGGACAATGCAGATAGCGAGCGCACCTTTCAGTCAGAAATCTCTCCCATCGACAGGCACAGTTCTCAGGAAAATTGAGGACAGTTCAGCAACTGTACAAGCATGGGAAGGAACCCCACACTCGGCACCCAACCCCCAACCCTACTGCCAGCTGTAAAGTGAGAGCGAGACCTCAGCATGCCCCAGGGCTGGGTCCACTTCCCAGTGGGTCAATCCCTGCCCCCGCAGCCCCCCCCCCCCCACACACACACCCTTGTCCCCTGGCTGGGACAATGAGGGCACCACTCTGAGGCAGGTGTTGGTGAAGCCTGAGTGACAGGCAGGTGAGGGCTCTTCACGACTGGGTCAGGCTTCCTTTCACCTTTCTCCAACACGCCCATCCTCACAGGTGGAATTTTAATTGACTCCTGAGGGGTACGTAAGGGGCTTAGCAGCATCCTGCATCAACGCTGGTATCCATGGAGGGCTTGGCCTGCTCCTCAGAGGCAGAGAGATTCTACTGCCTGGCATAGAAAAATAAATCAGTGTATGAAACCAAGCCAGGGCAAACAGCAGCTTTTAAAAAGTCATTTTCCAATAAATAATTTACTACAGAGAAATATTTTCCTTTAACATCAAAACACTGATAAGTTCAGAAGTTGTTTTTTGTAAAAAAAATATGTTTATTTACTCACACATATAAAAATAAGGTTTTTAGGGCCATTCTCTCCTGGGCCTAGTCATGGCCTTTTGGAGAGGGGGGCTAGGAGTGACCTTATAGGTCTAACCTGAAAACTATACCTGCTCCCCTCTCTTCCCACCTGCCTGCCATAGCCCATTCCTTCCTTCTGGCATGGAGCCACAGAAGAAACTATGGACGAAATTATGCTTGAGGCTTTTTTTGTTTTTTGCAGCTTACCAAACTTCCAGCAAACCTGCTGACTGCATATCCCCACATTCCCAATGCCTGGCACCCAGCACCCTGCACCAGGTGGGCAACACCACCTGCTGGACCTGCTGGCCCTGGGTTCAGACCGCACTCCCGCCACCCACACTCCCCCAGACATCGCGCGTGAACAGTGAAGGGAAATGAGGTGACCTGGGTAGGAATGGCACAGGACCTGACACGGGAAGAAAGAATTTTGATGTCAGATGAGGGGGCGGAGGGGAAAACAAGAAGTCCCAAGTTAGAAACAAAGACACCATCCGACATTTGCAAAAAGCTGGTATGGATCAGCCTTCCAGCGTGGAGGAAGGGTGGGCAGGTGGGACGGCAGCTTCCCTGGGCGACGTTGAGGCGGCGTTCTCAGCGCCTGCGGGTCGGGGCTGGGCATTCCACTCTGGCCGCGACACAAAGGACACCAACACTGTAAGCTTCGGTGACGTGACCCTCTCTTCTTCCCTCTAGTTCATCTGCTCGTGTGTACACACAGAGGAACTGAGTGAGAGGAGGAGAGAGGGACACAGCCAGGGCGGGGAGGAGGGACGGAGAAAACATGAAGATGGGTGACGTGTTATTTAGAAAAGCCACTACCCATCCGAAGACCTCTGGCTCCCCTTGCTTCAACAATCCTCCTAAGTTGCCCCGTTTCCCATCCCTACCCAAGAAAACGGGGAGGGCGGCAGGGGAGGGGGGCGGTTTCTTTGTCAAGAGGCCGTTTCCAGTCGCAGAAGAAAAGCAGACAGTCATGGTTACAGCACAATCGCTTGGCAGACACAGTGACAAAGACTCACCAGAGAGGAGGTGCTTTCTCCTCCCTGCGTCCTTCTCTTAATTGAACAGCCCCACGTCCAAGTCCAGACACATGGCCACGTGCCGGGCTCGTGGAACTGCCTGCCTTCGTGCACAAGGTTCCAACAACCACAGCCTCTGTCTGTGGCCCCAGTGCTGCAGCTGAACTCTGGACAGCAAGGCGGAGAAACACCACCACGGACAAACTCACACGCACACGCACACGCACATGCCCTTCACTGGTGCCACCATGCACAGAAACACTAAAGTCACAACTAGTATTAACACTTCACATTATGAGTATTGTTTCCAAGGAGAAGCGATTCATGGAATTAAAACATCCACAAGAGTAACTCCTCTGGCGAGGACGAAGAAGCTGACGATGGCGATGGAGGAGGTCACGACTGCGCATGAGGGATCCACTGAGTGTCCATAGGTCGGCCCAAGAGTTCCTCCACGCGGCGCGCCACGTCCATCGTGTCATCCAGATCGAAGTCGCCATCGTTGTCAAGGACGGGGTCAGGGCTTGGGAGGGAAAGAGAAGAGATGAAGGGGGAGGGAGCGCTTGTCAGAGACCAACCATGAGGAGCAGAGACCACCCCAGGCCCTGCACCGCGCCCGGTGAGCAGCCCGAGGCCAAGTGCCCAGTCCCTGCCCCCCGTGAAGCCCTATAAGAACACAACCTACTTCTGTGGGTACATGTTATAATGAGCCTGGGGACACACAGCCGGGGAGGGGGCCTGGTCCATGTAGGTGGCACTGCCCCCAGCAGAGTCTGCAGATGTCACAAACCTGGAGGAGGAAGCAGAGCAGAGCCTCAGCGGCCTCAGGGCAGCTGCTGACACGGGAGGGGCTCAGGGGGCGTCTTTATGTCTCTCTCAGGTGTAGAAGGACGAAGTGCAGGAGGGGGGCCCTGGGTACTGGCCCATGGTGACCAAGCCCGGTTCCCTCCCCAGGGCTGAGCCAGGTTTTAGGGGGAAGGGAACACTGGGCCCTCGGATGGGGGGGCGTTGGGGGGGTGAGGGAACAGAGGCAGCAGGAGACCAGAGCTGGACCCCTGACACTTACTCAGGGACCACTTGCTTGATCTGTGGCTTCACGTATCCGTCCACTGCTTTAGCTGCCAAGGGGGGAATGGTGATGAGAACCAAAGTTCTCAAATGAAACGAAAATGAAATCTCCCTTAGGAATCACGTCTTTTCTTAGGATAGGACACAACCACCTGATTTGTCTTAGGGTCTGACACCAGCACCTAACACTTCAGTCTGGTAGGTAGGACGGCCTGGCATAGGGAAGCCTCAACCCTACTACTGCCAGTGAAGAGATATTCCAAGTTAGCGTGCATGTGCTTATACATCTTTCAGACCACAGAACGCATATACTTCAATACAAATCGAAACCCAGCATCAACTGCATACTAACTGTGAAAGGAAAAATATCTTTAGGACCAACAGAGGGAGGTCAGAAGAGGGCAAAGCCTCTGTCAGATACGGAAGAATGTTGTCGTAAATAGAACGGCCCCCAAAGAAATGGGAATGTCTTGGGAAGAGCTGCTTTCCTTGTCACTGGAGTTTTTCACTAGGAAGGTATGCAATCGTCAGGATCACACAGAACACTCCACGCCTTAGAGAGGAATTGCTTTGACCTGGTGACCTCAGAGCTTACTCTGAGTTTCTACTCTTTGGGAAAGGGAATGTCATCGGTATCTGCAGGTAACCCGATGGTCACTGAGTCCGGTGAGTGGTTTGTGCCTGGTGGTTGTTGAAAAGGATGCTGGTGTGTGTCTCTCTTCCACCCACCACAGAATCCCACTGGGATGTGGCCGGCTAGGGGAGAAACCTGAAAGTGACCTGGCCAGCCATAGTTACGACTTTTTAAAAGGCTGATTATGGAAATCCAGTGAAGCAGGGCTGTGAGAGTCTGGAGTCAGCGAATGGAGTCCTGTTTCCTGGGGATGTAAGTATGGGAATAAGCATAATCCTGACTATATGAGACGATGAAGGTAACACTCTGTGAAATGCTACATGGTTCACAGACTGCTTGGTACCCGGACCTGCTTCTTCTAGGCTTCAAATGTCCGGGGGCTGTGTTTTCATAACATCTCATGCTTTTTGTGCTTTTTACAGTCTACAGAGAACTTTATAGATTGGCAGGAAAGATAAAAAAAAACAAAGAAATGCTGTAAAAAATAGAATGTAATAATCTAGATTAGCTGTGCTAACAAAAAGAAGCAGTGAGTTATGTTTTAACTCAAAATATCACATAAACCTAAAATGTTCTGGTTTTTTTAAATATAGCCATCACATTAGGGTGGGAAGGCATGACATGCAGGAAAAAGGTTGACTGATGGGGCTACGTGGCCTAATTACAAATCTTTGTAAAATAAAACTTCAGCAAAATAAAACTTAAGTGTTAAAAGAACAATGACACGCTGAGAAAAATAACAGCTACGTATAACCAAGGGTTTATTTACTACAGAAAACTATTTACACATCCTTCAGGAGAAAAGGGACTCCAAAAGGAAGACAAGCAAGGAACATGAACGCACTTCACGGGAAAAATACAAGTGGCCAACAATGTGGACATTAAGAAATACAGGCTCTGATGCTAGGCTCCCTGAGCTCAAATCCGCTTGGCCTCTCCCTCGCTGTGTGGCCTGTGGCCTCCTCAGTGCCTCAGTTCCTCACAGGTGGAAGGGGGACAGTAATAGTAACTACTTCACAGACCCCTTCTGAGGGTTAAATAAGATACTACATAAAAATGTGCTCAAAAGAGGGCCTGGTACTCAATAAGCACTCAACAAATGTTAGCCGTTACTAGTACTGTATTTATTATTGTCATTATCATTATATGAAAAGGTGTTTTGGCCTTACCTGGAATCCAATAAATGAAAATAAAACCTGAGATATTGTTTTTATGCCAGTCAGAGCCAAACCTGAAATCGATGAACAGATTTTATGACTGGCAGGAGGATGAACGGATTCTTTTTTTCTTTTTTCTTTTTCTATACTTTCCTGGACATTTTACAATAAATACATAAAACTTTTATGCTCAGGAAACAAAACCATCTCTGATTTGAAAAACAGCATTTTGCCTTCCTAATTTTGTTGGCTATAAGCTTGTGTTAAAAGCAATTTGTTCCTTCAATTTGGCCTTTGGGGTGAGTGCAGGTGCGTTTTCTGTATGACTGCAGGATATAGCTCAGGATTTTCATCGGCCTGGATGATGCTCCAGTAACCGTAGGCTCACTGCGTAGATTTTCATGCAAGACAGACAGTCAGACAGACACACACAAATAACTAGAACACAACCAAAACACAACAAAACCAAATCAGAATGCGAACATTGTTACCAGTGGCAGGCTCGCACGGAACTGGTGTGTAATATTTGGAGTATACTTCATCTTTCGGCCGATCGGGGAACACGTAGATAAGGTAATCCAGGTCCCCCAGGCGGTCGGCTAGGGACCGAATGGAGAAGTCTCTGGTGGTAAAAGGCATCAGATTCCAAAACATTCTTTCCTCTAGATCAATAAACAGAATGATGATGTTCTAAACATAGTTTCTGAACAGGAAATCTTAATACCCAAATATTCTACAAATTAAAGCTCTCCATTAAAATTGTACCCCCCCCCAAAATCTCCATTTAAAAATAACTACAGTTATAGATCAAATAGCTGTTTTTTAAATGAATTAATTAATTTTTAAATGTTTCATTGATTTTTTAAAAAATTTGAGACAGAGGAAGGAAAAGGGAGAGAGGGAGGGAGAGGGAGAGAGAGAAGGAAGGGGAGGGGGAGGGGAGGGGGAGGGGAGGGGGAGGGGAGGAGGAGGGGAGGGGGAGGGGAGGGGAGGGAGAAACTTCAGTGTGAGAGAGAAACATTTGATCGGTTGCCTCCCATACCCAAAGATGACACTCGACCTACTGAGCCAGGGCTCAAGTGGCTGTCTTTTAAAGCCGCGGGGAGATGGCTGGTGATGCATTCATCACTGTCCTAGAGATCCAGTGATCTCCCTCAGGTGGCTTCACGTTAAACGCTATTCTGTCCCTTTCTAGAAGACACTTATTGACTCCCTGATTCCCTGTACGGAAGCGTGTAAGAGAGACAGGAAGCCGGTCCACGGCCGGAGGACACGTGAGCACTACTAAACGCCGTTCAAGTCTTCAAGCCACACAAAGCGAACTCGGAAGCTGCCGTTACCTTATTTGTGAGGGTCAGAGGAAAGAACTAATGTTCTTGGGTGAAAATGACCAGTGACACTGTCCTTGTGGTCGGTTAGAATAACGGAATCATTAAAGTAACATTATTTCTACGTGAACGACTCCAACTTATTCCAGTAAACTTTCACTGAAATAAGCTCGAGGTTGAGTCATGAGAAGGTGGACATTTCAAAAGGGAAGCAGCGGAGAACGTGGACAGGACACGGTGGCAAGTAGCTACGTCAGGGCTATCCATCTGTGTTTCTCAGAATTAGTACTCGTGTTTCCCATAATAAGATGGTACACGGGCTCTGGTATCACCTGCAGCTTTGCACTGGGTGTACATGTGTGCTTCCCATAATCAGTACAGGCCTCAGCAAAGCATACGGACTCACTGAGGTGTATGTTAAAGTGACCTTGCAACAAAAGCCGTTAACTGGAGCCCTCTGGCCTCTACTCTTAAAAAGGGAGGGGCACTCACGGGAATCAAACTTCCAAGCAATGGTGATCCCGCCAATTTCAGAGTCGCTGAATCTCAGCAGGAAGGTCCCATCGGGCTTGTTAATGAGTAGATCATGGGCCTGTTGCTTGTTCACGAAACCCAAAATGGCCCTGGATCACAGAGGTCAAAGGAGCAGAAGCAGAGTGTGATTTTCTTTTTTTTAATGAACCGTAGAAAGACAACCTTCTTGCTTTATGGCAGGCGTAAGAAACGACGATTCTCACCCATCATTCCAATGAGGCTTGAGATGTTTTTTTAACACTTCCATCACACCGTCGAACCACTGCCAGAAAGTGTAGTTCCGTCCTGGTAAATTCTCCTGATTGGAGACACAACAACGGACACAAGAAGGCAGGGGTAACACTCGGAACAGCACCTGTGTCTACTTTCACTGGAAAAACCAAGTGGAAAACCAACACCTACACTGTCAGAATCATACAAATAGAAGGATCTGCCTGAGTTTCCCCACATAAAGGGTCCTACAACATCAACAAAACAGGATAGAGGGGGGGAAGCGGCAAACGGGGCAAAACAGCACAGGGCGATCCCCAGCCCCTGCCACGAACACCTTCCACCCGGGCTGCTCGGTCCTTTGCTATTTTTGATGTGGACTCTGGGACCAGCAGCAGCACCACCCAAGAGCTTCTGAGAAATGCAAAATTTTCAGGCCTCATCCCAGACCTACTGAATCAGAGTCGGCATCTTAGCGAGATGTCCAGGGGGCTTGTAAATTTGAACTGGATTTGATCACAAGGCCACAGAGATTGCTCCATCACACACCAGTCACCAATAATTATCAGCAAAATGCAGTTACTGGATTCTAGTGAAATTCCTGCTTCCCCTATCAAAACACCTCTGACTGCCAGCCAACACGTTGGCCAACTGCTTAACACACAACCACTTAAAACATTTAGACTCAGAGACTATGAGATCTCGGAATGAGGGTGCTGAAAACACCGGGGTGGAGCTGGGGGTGATGGTGCAAAAAGGAAAACAAAAGTTAAATTTCAAATCAAAGATACGAGAGGGATGACATCTGAATGAGCAGATGCTAGAGGAAAAGTGTCCTCCATCAGCATCCGCTTGGGTGGGCTGAGGGTCCACGGGAGCCTGACTTTGCATCTCACGTCAGGAATCATCTGAGTCAACGGGACAGAGCCATGACGTTCTGATTGTCACCAAAGCTGCACTTCTGAGTGACGCGAACGTTTCCTCGGCTCTGCCTCCTTTGTCAAATGCACAAGCTACACACAGAGCCCAATTTACTTAAAATTCCAAGATGTCATTTTCTACATAAAAAGTATGTCTTCGCCTGTCTATTCAGGAACTTCCTATCACTTCAGGCGCATTTTATTAGACGGGAAGCCCGAGGGCCGGGGGAGGGAGACTCCTGCAGGCCTCTGGTTTGAAGGGACTGATCTCAGGGCAGCCGGCGGCCCTCACCCTGTTGAACTGGGACCAGGACACGGACATGCTGCTGTAGTCCTCCAGGTGGCTGCTGCTGCTGTTGAACAGCTTCTGCGCCAAGAACACGAGGTTCTCCTTGGTCAGGCCCCGGTTGCTCTGCACTTCGGCCTTGAATTTCATGTTGAGCGCTTCACACAGCTGCGGCCACAGCACTTTGTCAGGCACGGCAAAGGGCACCCTGCCCTGAGCGGGAGAGAAGCCAGAACCTCATGAGAGAAGAGTTGCATGCTTTATTTCCTCAACCCACAAAAGAAAAACACCGGTGGTGGGATGGCGTGACCAACGTTTGTCTGACTGAGTCTGAGGATAAATTCAAACTTTCATGGGGTGTGCAGTGCTGGAGACTCAGGTTCATTTCACCTTCTTTGCACACAATACAGAGGGCAACCTTGTGCTGCCCACAGTGTTCTGTAAGTGTCCAACCTCACATTCTCACAGCCACTAAAGCAACAGGACTGAGGTCTGGCTGTAAACTCAATGGGACCAGAAATCTAAAACACTGATTCTCTAGAGACAGAGAGACAGAGAGAGACTGTGTGTGTGTGTGTGTGTGTGTGTGTGTGTGTGTGTGTGTGTACGCTCATACATGTGTGTGCACAAGGGTAATCCTTGCCTTTGACAACTTCTGCCAAGAAAGAACTCTGGCTCGAAGTGAAACAACTTAGGAACAGTAACTATGAGTTGGCTTTATTAAAAACAGGTGAGACTATGAATGTGGAACAAACTGCTTTTCATTTCATTCAGCCGTAGTACTTTATTTTAATTATCATAAAAATATTTTTGAGTAGGCAACTCCTTCACACGAAATAAAATTTTTAAAGTACAGCAAGTTAGACAGTGACGTCTCTTTCCTATCCTGTCCCCTAGCAGCCCAGCTCCTCTTCCCAAAGACAAGTGATGTAGTTTCTTGTTTACACCTCCGAAGATAGTCTATGCTGGCCTGCAAATACATACAAATTTTCCTTTTAAAAAACACAAGTGGAAGCATAAAATCCACATGTCCTGCATCTCCCTTTTTTCACTGAAAACTATACCTGGGACACCTCACCTCAGCAGGTAAAGAAATTCCTCATTTTCGTTTGTGGCTGCTAAATATTCTACAACTAGAGGCCCAGTACATGAAATCTGTGCTCGGATAGGTTCCCTAGTGGCTGCTGGCCACCGGCCGGGGCCTCCCTTCGGTGCACGCCGCCCCCTGGTGGACAGCGCACGTCATAGTGAGCCATCGAACTCCCAATTGGTCGAACTCCCGAGGGGACACTTTGCATATTAGGCTTTTATATAGATAGATATGGACAGGATACAGTATTACAAGTAGCTACATCAGGGTTATCCATCTGTGTTTCTCAAAATTAATACTTGTGTTTCCCATAAGATTTTACACAGGCTCTGGTATCATCTGCAGCTTTGTCATGGGTATACAGTTGTGCTTCCCATAATTAGTACTGGCCTCAGCAAATAGTGAGCACTCACTAAATTGTATGTTAAAGTAATCTTGCAACAAAAGCAGTTAACGTTAATGGAAGAATAATAATATATTCAACCAGACCCCCAGAGATGGACATCTATGTGTCAGCCTTCAACTTTCAGCTAAGCAATGCTGCAATAATACACTTATATCATGACATATATACAAGTGTATCTATAAATTCCCATAAGTACGTATTTATTTTAAAACAGCGTAAAATAAATGCGCCCTAACATTCTGAAAATGTTTTTAAAAAATGCTTATTTATTGAGACAAGATACTTTAGCAATGGCATGTTGCAGGGGACGCCAAAGTGGCGGGGGAGTGAGGTCTGTGGATGGGCAGAGAAGGGGATGAGAGATGTGGCAATCCTATCCAGCAGGCTTATCAGGACAAGACACAGGCAGGCCGTTTTCAAAAAGAGCCTCAAACTCAGGCCTGTAGCACAGCACAGCCGAATTTCTGATAAGAATCTCACCTCTGAAGCAAATATATTGTTCTGTAAAGAAAACTGTTGAGACTGTAAGACTGTTCCCATTAGAGAAGAACATACTCGTATGTCCCAAATAACAATTAGAACCCTTTAATCATGCTTTTACAGACTAACCTCTACTGGAAATACACGTAGAACTGGGCCTACTGAAATGGTGTGAAAATGCTCAGCAGGCAGCACACCAGTGGTATGCAGGGTGCATAAACCCATAACAATGTGTTTTTACCCTTAGTCAAAGCATCTCATTCTTCATGAGAGACCTGGGATGAATCACAGAACCTAAGATTTGGAAACTAAATGTCACCCTCATTTACTGGAAGGAGGATGACAGGAAGCAACTTCTAAGCTAAAGGGACCTCCTGAGAGGTCTCTCTAGAAGGAACCAGGGAGTCCCAACGTCCACGTATGGTTTCACCCAAGGATTCAAAACAAAACTTACTGAGCATGGAGTCTGAGACAAGCATTTTGTATGTTATGTAGTTTATCTTCCTAACAACACTACGGAGCATTATGATTCCGGGTGGTAGACACTTAGGGGCCTTAAGCTCAGAGAGGGAAAGTAAATTTCCCACCGCCACAGAGTGAGGACATGGTGCGGCGTGCCCTGAAGCCTTGGCCTGGCTTCAAGCCCATCCTCTTTCCATTCTCTACACACACTCCCTTCTGTCTCCCACCAACAAAAACAGCGTTTTTCTTCTTCTACGCTCGTTTGGGGATAACACATGAAAGAGATTCATGACACCAGCATCAAGATCTGGAGACCTGCAGGCCCAAGGGATCAACTCACAGATTCTGCAAAAGCATTGTCCCAGAGAACAGTGGCCGTCGCATTGTTGTCCTGGCTGCCGTGGACAATCACCACCACCGGGAGGGACAGGGTCTGCAAAGACACAGAAGGGCTGAGCGCCCACAAGCCACACCTCCTTCCCCTTCTCTTCTTTTTTTTCGATCATAATACGTTCATTCTTCTGCAAGTTTCAGTAAATGTCACCTGGGACACAGAAAGTGAACGACTTTTCCATCCACACTGGCAAAATCTTAGACATTTCAGATCTGGTAAAATAGATGTTATTAGATATTTCTGAAGGATGGACTAAGTTCTCTAAGTTACCCAGAGAACAAGAGAGAGAAGAGGGAGTATGGCCCGGCCGGTGTGGCTCAGTGGTTGAGCAGTGACCCGCAAACCAGGAGATGACAGTTCCATTCCAGGTCTGGGCACATGCTTGGGTTGTGGGCTTGATCCCCAGTAGGGGGCGTACAGGAGACAACTGATCAATGATTTTATTCCATCATTGATGCTTCTATCTCTCCCTTCCTCTCTCTGAAATGAATAAAAACATTTTTTTTTTAAGAGAGAGAGAGTATGGAGACATTTTGGGGTGTGTGTGTGGGGTGTGGGGGAAGGAGGTGGGGGAAGCAAGTAACAAATACCTATCCTCACTTTCATCAATAAAAAAATTTTTAAAAAAGGGGCGATGTGACCCACACAATTCTCGTGTGACATAAAGTGCTCACAGACACACACACGGCGGAGGGAGGGCTTCACCTTGACTTGAAAAACCAGCTCGTTTCCACCAACGCTGAACTGTGATTCAAACAGGATTGTAAATTTTTCTTCAGTCACTGACTCTGCCCCACGACGGTCAGACCTCTTGATACGTTTCAGGGACTGCAAAGGAGGACACTAAGGCGACCGGGTCCTCAGAGAAGCAGGGAGGGTCCGTTCTTCCCCTCCCGCCGCCCTCACCATGTTCCGGAAGTGGGCGCTGAGCGTGCCGGTGGCCTGGTGATACTCCATCACACAGCAGTTGTTCAAAATCTCGCCACTGTAGTCACTGCAAGTCAGAGAGAGAGGCACTCTAACCCCCGCAGGGTCTCGGCTCACAGCGGGCAGAGAGGGGCTCGGGGGCGGAGGACCCACAGAAGGTATTTAGAAACTTAGGTCATGCCGTGACTGGTTTGGCTCACTGGCTAGAGAGTCAGACTGAGGACTGGAGGGTCCCAGGTTCGGTTCCAGTCAGGGGCACAGGCCTGGGTTGCAGGCTTGATTCCCAGTCGGAGGCATGCAGGAGGCAGCCGATCAATGCTTCTCTCTCATCATTGATGTTTCTGTCTCTCTCTCCCACTCCCTTCCTCTCCGAAATCAAGAAAAATACATTTAAAACATAAAAAATAAATTAAAAATCTGTCATTTAGAAGAAAGGTTAGTTCCATAAAACATACAATAAATAAATATACATAAAATATACACAAGTTTTCTTAAGTGAATCCCTACTAAGTGAAACCATATCACACTATCTTCACAGAAGAACCCCTTCTGTTCTTTCTCTGAGAGTCAGAGAGGCCAGAAGGGCTGCTGGGGCTCCTACATAGGACTGGCTGAGCCCAGAAAGCTGTGGAGTGCGGCCACAGTGTTTGGACAGGTTCAAGCCTCGGACGTACGACAGGGCACAGTCCTCTCATGGCCACGTGCAAGGCCCAGCTTGGAGGGTGGAGCCCTCCCAGCACAATGATAGCCAACAGCTATAGTTGTCAGCTTGAACCTGTGGTCCGAACACGTGGCCCCACGTGCCGGAGTGACGTGGGCTTGACAGAGTTCAGGTGCATGTCACTGAGGAGGACTGAAAGCCACGAGAACGCTGTCAACGTCCTGACCACGCCCTCACTTTGCCTCATGGCATCGACTATAAAATAAAGACGCGGCTTGGAGTCCGTGGCGCTGTTGCTAGCTCTCTATCAGAGAGGCTCTCCGTCAGAGAGGACAGCGTCCCACCGAGACCCAGCTTTCATTCGCTTGTCTGTCTTTTCTCAGTCCTTCAGCGCCCCCTCTCAGGGTCACTGAACCTGGCTGAGCTGGCACGGCACGTAAGGTGCCTGGGGGCCGAGTATGCCACGGCCATGCCGGCTCGCCACAGGAAGCTTCTGAGGAGGCCCCCTCCTCCCACAGCCAGGCCTCCAGGAAAGGGGCCGGAACACAAGGAAGGAGGCACGTACTTGCGGGTGTTCTCGTTCTTGAGCAGCGACTTGGCCTGCTGCTCGCTGATGATGGTGGCCTTCACCTGGGGGGGGTTCATGTGCACATTCAGCTTCCCCCCCACCAGCAGGCGCACGGTGGCTGCAAACTTGGTCTGGGTCTTCAGGACCTGAGGGGGCTGCTTCTCAATGATGAACGTGCTGCGGGACCCAAGGGACGAGATGCTGCCTCAGGGGACGGGGCTCTGGCCCCCCGTGTGGGGAGGAGGCCTCGCACAGGGCTCAGCAGGCAGAGGGAGGGCACGGGGCCGAGACCCTGCTCCCAGGGAGGCCCCTGAGAGTCGAGGGGATGGCGGGAGGGGAGGCAGGGAAATGAACTTGGCAGCTGGCACGGGCTGCAGGAAGCAAGGGCAGCCCAGGTAGCGCTCACAAGAGAAACTGGGAAAGGTCAACGGCGACTGGGGACAGAAGGGAAAGGGTGTGAGCAGAGAGACAAGGATTCAAGTGAGAGCCCCCCGCCCCTCGCCCGGATCTGCAAAGCACCCCCTGCCTCCCCCATGCCAACTACATGCGGGGCTGGGCGTGGCCGAGAGGCAGCAGTCACCTGGTCACCAGGGCTGAGATGATGTCTGTGATGGTGGCATTGACCTCCGCCAGCATCTCCTCCACTGGGCCGGGGATGGGCAGCTGCTGGCAGAGGTGCTCAGCTCTGCGGATCTGCTGCCGGTTCTGCCAGATGATCTCAGCCAACTTCTCACACCTGCACACCAGCCGCGGGGCCAAAGGAAAGGACAAGGGCTTCACCCCTCCCCCAGGCCACAGGTGAAGAGGCTCCCAGGCTGGGGTGAGCCCCCCAAGACCCAGCCCCACCCTCCCGCAGGAAGGCTTTACACCTCAGCGCCCACTCCTGTCCACTGAGCCGAGCAGGACAGGGCTGCCCTGACTTCCAGAAACACAGTGACACCCAGGAGGCGTGACCCTGATTTGTACCCAACCAGCCGAGCATCAGGCGAGAGCACCTGGCCCTGCCCCACCCGCATCACAGTGACTCCCCTCCCAGGGAGGGGCCTGACTGCGGGCACCAAGGTCTGTGTGGGGAACCAGACCACTGGTGAAGTAAGACCTGTCACGGGACAGAGCGAGCGGCTGCCCATGGAAACACGGAGCAGAACAAGCAGCTGGTAGACCACCCTGAGCCCCTGCCCCCCTTCCTGCTTGCCCCTGCCTCCCACCCCAATTACCAGGACTGCAGCACATCCAGGCTGCCCTCAGGGGGCCCCCCATTCCCGGCCAGCTGCTGCCGCCGCTTCCACTGGATCAGCTCGTCATCCAGGATGATGGTCTGCTGCTTCCGCAGCAGCTGCAGCGTCTTCTGGTGCTTCTCGGCCAGCTCCTGAGGGAGGGGAGCAGGCCCTCTGGCTCCCAGGGAGCAACCCTGCAGGGCCTCCCTCCCCCGACCTGTTCTGCCTCACAGGCCCCCACAGGCCTCCTGCCCCCCGGGGTCCTGGCCGATCCCTCTCTCGGGTCCCCGACAGCTCAGGATGTGGACCCCCATGCCTGGAGGAGAGGGACGCACACCCCACTCACCACGCGGTATTGCTGCAGCGTCTGGGCCTCGCGCTGCAGCCAGGCCTCCAGGGACACCTGCTTCTGCTGCAGGGCTGTCTCCCGGCTCAGACGCTCCTGCGGGTTCAGCTGGGCCAGCTGGGCAAACTGAGCTGGAGGAGGGACAGGACACCCATGGCCATGATCCCCCAGCTTCCAGCAGGAAACCCAGAGAAACCACACTCACTTGTTGCGCAGACAAGACCCTCCGGGTGACGTGTCTGACCAACGGCAAGTCAGGGATCTGGCAGCCAAGGGCCCCAGGGATGAGCCAGCTTCACTCCCTGGCCCCCCAACTCTGAGCTCCCCTCTAGAGACTAGGAGACAGAAGCTTGTGGGTACAGCTGAGGAGGATCCTACCACCCTAGCCCGCATAGCTGGGGGCCCAGCCTTCCTCACGCCACATCGGGGTCCAGCTTGGCGCCACACGCCTCATCGGACTCGGCCTGGCCATTTGCTAGCTGGGTGGACCCGGGAGAATCCCTTCTCTCTCCTGCGCCTCAGCCTCCCTGTGTGCAAACGGGGAAGCCTGCGCCCTGCCTCAGCGGGTTGCTTGGGGATTAAAAGCGCTAATACGGGAAATGCTCAGGAAGCTGCCTGGCACGGGGAAGCTCTTGGTGAGAGTGAGTCCCAGTTGCTCAATGGGCTACAGGACAGGCCTGAAGGGTGACGGGGACCAGCAGCTCTCTGCCCCGCCCGCACACACAGGCCTGGGCCTCGCCGCGAAGGCCTGCTCCTGGCCTGTGCCGCCTGCCTGCCTCCTGGGGCACAGCTGCCTCTCCTCAGGGAGAGGAGTTTCTCTGGCAGGAAGGTGCCCAGCAAGTTTGTCCAGGTTGGGTCACGATGAGCTCAGCTGACCGACAGGAAGAGAAAAGAGATGGACAAGAAAGAAGAGAGGGGCCTACACAAAAGCAGCAGGATCCGCGCCTCCTGCAGAGGCTCAGTTGGTTGAGCATCATCTGGTGCACCCAACAGCCAGGGCACCCAAAGGAGGCAAATGCTCAGTGTGCTCTCTCTCTGTCCTCAGGTGGGGATTTAAAATTAATTAAAAGTTAAGAAAAAAAAATAGTAGCAAGATTCTCTCAGGAAAAGGAGGCAGCTCTCTTCATATTAGCGTTAGGAAGCTCAGCAATGCAGGAAGAGGGAGTCAGGGAGGCATAGTTACCCTCTCAAAAATATCAGTTATGAAATACTTAAGACATAGGGAAAGCAGAAAGAATCACGTAGAAACACCTGTGACTTCATAACCCAGCTTAAGAAATCAAACATTTCCCAGTTAAAGCCACCTGCCCACCTCCACAGCGTGCAATCCCATCCCCCGCCAAGGGCACCACTCTCCTAAATTCTGGGCCGACTACGGGCAGCCAATGGCCATTCTGAACTGCCCAGTGTCCTTCCTCGGGCTGAGTCAAGAAGATGTGAGCATCAGCATGTCTTGGTCAAGCTCCTGGCAGGCCTCTGAGGGCCATGTCACACTGATCAAGGCCCTGCCCCAAGGTCACACAGGCTGGGACGGACCAAAGCAACTCTAGACAGCCAGGAAGAGCCCAGAACGAGAAGGGAATTTGGAGACATGGCTCCCATCTCACTGCAAGGGCGTGAGCAGGAAGAGCGTTGTCCAGCAGGGAACACAGCAGGGTCGCCTGGGTGCCGCCTCAGGAGTCCTGCCACCACAGGGCGGTAGGCGGTGGTGTCCCCAACACCTGGTCCAGCCTCCCTATGCGAGTGACCCCGTTAGTTTCTCCTGGCAATTTGCAGTCGTTTCTGGGGAGGATGCCAGGAGGTGTGGGGCAATTGTCTGCTCCCCTGGAGGGAACTGAGCCTTCCCTGCACAACAGATCAATAGTCTGTGTTTCTGATGGTGAACTTGATAAGTGAGACTGAACTGACATGGCATGATGGGTACAAATCCAAACCCAAACCCAAACATAGGAAACAGAAAACCCAAGAATAGGATCATCGATGTGGTAACCAGTCCACGGCCTGGGACAGAACTAATAGCTTGGCTACCCTGTTCCCTCACCTAGGAAGTGGGCTGTCTTTTCTCGGGGGCCAGTCAGGTATGGAAGCAGATGGAGGAAGACATGCTAGACTCATCCCACCGACATCTATTCCACATCTACTGTGATTCAGGCAATGTGCTGGCCTGAGGGTATAGAGATGCAAGACGCAGTCCCTTCTCAAAGAATTTACATGCTCGTGGGGAAGACACAGTTAATAAATAATATCGATATAGTTACAGGACGGCGCCCACATGCATGGTGTTAGACGAGCACACTGCCTGTCCATGTGTGTGTTTTTGAATTGCTGGCTGGTGGAGCAAAGCTACTCTGAGACTGAGCAGGGCACGCAAGCGGGGAGAGGAAACCACTGCCACATTGCCAGGCTCCCACAAGGACAACAGAGGGTGCTGTTGAGACTCCACAGCCTCCGGACTGACCCTGAAGTTGTCTGTACCCAGAGTACCAGGCTGGATTCCCACTAGGAAAGGGGCCTTTGTCTATGGGCAACTGCTGTGCCCTAGGATGGCCTCTCTGAATAGCTGTGCAGAACATAAGAAGCTTGTCACCAGAAATACGGTCCTCAGCCCTTATACTGGCCCTGCTCAGAGAGTAAAGCAACACTGAGAACATACAAAAACACCACCTGGGTGCTGTTTACTGGACTGGGTGCGCCTTCCTACGAGACCAGGAGCTGGCTGGGTATGGGAAGCCCGAGTGAGATCCATCCTCTCCGAAGGCAAGACTTTGCCTTCTCCCCTCCCCAGGCCTCACCTTCCCAATGCTAACGATTCCCTGATACTCCGGAGAAAGGTAGCTGGTTCTCTCCCCCAGGACCTGAGCTTCTTCCCAGCCCCCACGCCCGCCTCACCCTGGATCCTCAGGCTCTCTTGATACTGGATGATGAAGTACTCTTGAGTCTGCTGCAGCTTCTTCAGTTCGTTCTCAGTGTCCTGCGTGACCAGCCGCAGCTCCTCAAAGGTCTGGTTGATCTGAAGGTGTTTCTGGGACATGATGTCGGCAAGACTTCCTGCTGGAGAGGCACCCTGGACACAGATCGGGCAGAGTGCAGGCAGCCGTGAGCTGGGCAGTGAGCACGGGAGACCACCTCAGGCCTTAACGCAAGGGATCAGCCAGCACCTACCACGGGGATGAAACCCCAAAAGCTTAATTTTGAGTCCTAGGAATTGCAAACGTCATTTGTGAGAATTGGTGTAGAGTGGGAAAAGAGGAGAAAAAGGGGAGCTGGCGGATCATGGCATCTTCCTAAAACAGTGGTCGGCAAACCGCGGCTTGCGAGCCACATACGGCTTGCGGGCCAGTTTGCCGCTCTGTTGACTAATGAGTTTGCTGACCACTGACGTAGACTCTCAATTCCAATAATTACAGGCTGTTGTTGTTCCTTGTGATTAAGCCCCATCCCAGTGGTCGGCAAACTCATTAGTCAACAGAGCGGCAAACCGCGGCGCCGCAGTTTGCTGACTACTGGCCTAAAACAGTAGGAATTCCTAGTGCGGCTCTGGCCTCCACCAGAGTATCGCAATCACGGCCCATCTAATTCCCTTCTAAGTTACCTGGGTTTTCCTACTAAGGACGATGACCCCTGGGGACAAAGTGGGGAACAGGCAGGTGAACACACATTGTCTTTGTTCTCATGCAAGACCTACTTGTGACTGAGGGAAGAGGGAATCAGGGGAACCTCTCCCAGGTGTCATCCTGGAGACCCCAAAGTGAAGTTACAGGGGAGGCATCAATAAGGGCTTTGTGGATCCAGGCATTTACGTGGCCTGGTCTGATCCATTCCTTCACCCGCTGGCTGAGAGAAGGTGGGCAGAAGTCTCACCTGAATATAGACATGATTTTACTGAAAAATTATTCATTTGGGGTTGAATTACTTCACACCTGTGCACACTGTTTTGTGGCTGCAAGCTCATCAAGGCTATAAATCAGTTAAGGCCAGAGTACAGTCTTCTATTTCCTTTGGGACAAGGCTCTGCTTATAGAGACACTGATAGGTGCGCCCCGAGTCATCATGACAACGGGGTCCAGAGGGAAGTGGGCAAGATGGGGTTTCCCAGCTCCTCTCCCCACACCCAGGGGACACTCACATTGTTGGCTTCTCGGACCAGCCTCTGCTCGTTGTACAGAATGTGCCGGATGCAGCGGACCAGCTCCATGGGGCAGCGGTCATACGTGTTCTGAAAGAATCCAAGAGCAGACAATCACTTGGTCCCACTCCATGCTCTGGGCCTAACCCCACCTTGGAGGAGACTCCCAGAGACACGATGGTATAATCATGAGATATGTTGCTCCTCCAATATCAACTGGAGACAAGGTAAGCACATTGTAAAAAACCTAAGTAAGAAGGTAAGAGTGCCCTAATTTGCCCAAAGTACTAGGGCATCCTTCTTGGACACAGGATAATGAAACTCCAACAAGGCCACGTCCGAGGAGAACCTGGACACCACTTTGCTGGGCAATCAAAATTACTCAACCAACGACGGGGAGACCGTGAGAAGGACACAACACTCAGAGTGCTGATCAGGGTTGTGTAACCTGAATCTAATCATGAGGAAACGCCACACAAACCCAACGTGAGATACGTCTTATCTTTAAAAAGTAGAGCCGCTAAATTACTTCAGAGTTGTCAGTGTGACTGAAGACGAAGAAGGCTGAGAAACAGTCCCAGATTAAAGGCAATTAAAGAGACATGATGACTAGATGCACGATAGGACCTTGGACTGGATCCTGGACTGGAGGGGGGAAAAGTGCACTAAAGGGAATCAAGCCATTTGACAAGATGGGAAGACAGAGACATCAAGTTACCTAAGGGTGTTCTATCCACGCACCGTTCACTGACGGGGATAACCAGCCGACAACGATGTAAGAGAAGGTGCCTATTCTTAGGAAATGGATGCTGAAGTACTTAGGGCAAAGGGACATGGTGTGTACAGCTTACTCTCAAGTGACCAAAAAAATATGCGTATGTGGAGAGCATAGGATAAAGCAAACGTTAACAATGGGGGTCTTTGTATCAACCTTGCAACTTTTTGTAAACTTGAAATTATTTTCAGATACAAAGTTTAGAAAGAGCTACAACCATGACAATAGACAACAAGAGCTTTCTGCAGGCCGCTCCACACCCCTGCGTTGAAGAGAAAGAAACTCTCTAGAGGAAGCACTAAGCGAAGGAGGGGTCCCGCCTAGGGAAGACAGCGGTGACCGGAGCTCACGCCCACCTGGAGCTGCGTGGCGTAGTGCCCCAGCTTGATCTTCAGCAGGAACCCATCTTCCCCCACTTGATGCTCCGCCTTCTTCTGCAGCTCCTGCACCAGGCCGTCCAGGAGCTGGGTGGCCTTAATGTTCTCCTGTGGATTATCAAGATCTATTGAGTCCCTAGGGGAAAAAAATTACATATATATGTATACATACATGCACATGAGCCTATATAAATGCAGCCTCAACACATCACACCTTGTCTTTGGCTAAAGAGATTCCGGCATAAAGCTCACTGCAAACTTTAGGGGAGTTCCATTCAAACTGACTAGATGCCTACATGAATCTAATCCTAACCCACTACCTGAGTGGACTGTATAGGAGTCTATTTTCTCTCTCTCTCTCTCTCTCTCTCTCTCTCTCTCTCTCTCTCTCTCTCTCTCTCTCTCTCTGCAGTGTACTGCCTTTCTCCTTCCTCCTACACTTGCTCCGGTGCTTATGCTCTCTGCTGGGAATGAAGGGTGAGGAAAGTGCTTTGTGTACACTGAAGGAAATAGGGCTCTGATAATTTCCTATTTATAGTCACCCCTTCACGGGTGTAAGGGACACAATGTCAAGAATGTTCTACTTTTTTCCCCCACCCCCGACTGGTTCTATATGTTGCTAATTTCACATAAAGTATTTTCTTAAGACAGGTGAAACAACATTTACTGCTGTTTCTAAGAAGCCTCGGGAATGATTTCCTCAGACAGGCTCTTCCTATGAGTATTTACACGAGTCGCAGGCTTGGGACCTGCAGGCAACACCAGCTCCCCCAGGGAACCAGAGACGCTGTATTCCCGCAGAGCCAGGTAACTGGTGACAGGATGTGAATGGCCTCCCTTCCTCCCTCTCTCCGTCCCCCATTCTCAACCCTCCTCTAGGACACTCTCATGTTTTAAACAATTTAAGGCAACAGTTGCTATTTGGCAGGACTTAATTCTCAGTTCACGGGAGAAACCAAACAGCTATCAGACTGAAATAATATTCAATTACTGTTGCTCAGGTCGAAAGCCAGACGAGAGATTTGGTGCTGGCTAAGACGTGCTGTCATCGCGAACCCCATAATGTCAGTTAGCAACTAATTTCAAACAGAGGCCCAAGCAGGAGTACCACACACTGATAACGGACTTCGTCACACGATAGGCTGAAATACGCACTTGGAGAAGGCAGTAGAGAAAGTCAAATGTTCAATGTGCATGTTCCATGGACTAAATAAAATAGATATTAAATAAAAGCCTGGGAGGAAGGAATGGCGGCCCAGCATGCACCCCTGTGTCAACTGGCAATAATGCTCCTCGTCCCAGGAAGCCATTCTTGAGAAGATCCAGTCTCAGAGCAAAACTCATGGAAAACAAGTACTGGTTCTTGTACTTAATTCTCTGTTCCTTTCCCCCAGTACCCCCCTCCCCAAAATATTTTCTTACCGTAAACATAAAGAACTGGACATTTTTATTAAAATCTTTATACTCTTTTAAAAAATATATTTTTATTGACTTCAGAGGGGAAGGGAGAGGGAGAGAGAAATAGAAACATCAATGATGAGAGAGAATCATTGATTGGCTGCCTCCTGCACGTCCCCCACTGGGGACCCAGCCCACAACCTGGGCATGTGCCCTAATCGAATTGTGATCTCCTGGTTCATCGGTCAACGCTCAACCACTGAGCCACGCCGGCCAGGCTAAAACCTTTATAGTCTTAAGAAAACCCAAACTAAGGAAAATTCTAGAGTTATCAGGGCAATAACTTCGTAAGTTAAATAAATGTCTAATAACTATGTTGTATACCTGAAACGAATATAATATTGTATGTCACTGTCATTGGGGAAAAAATTTTTTTAACTAAATAAAATTCAGATTTCCTTTAATATAACACAAGTCTTTTAACATTTGCTCAGTAAGAAGATGACGTGGAAACTCTATCAAATGAAATTTTAAATAAACAGAAACTTCCTATTAATGTTTTTCTGAACTCCTCAAGATCATTAAAAAAGAAAAGGAAATGGAAAAGCACTAAGCAAGGTGCAGTTGACATGCTCACATTTAGCTCTCTTTTTTCTCACTTAATTACACGAGGCTGAGATTTTTTTAATTGCCTAGAAAATTGCCTTCCTGGTGCTCTCTAGTTTCTGGAGAGAAGTTTGCTACTAATACACAATTGCGACTATACCAAGGCAGTGTTACTGCCAGGGATACAGCCCTCCTCGAACAGTAGCATAAAGGCCGTTTCACCCCCGCCCCCCTACCCCTGGGCTCTGTCAGAGAGGCCACGCCACCGCCACCGCCAACCAGCCACCCGCCACCTGCTCTGCGCAGGCCTGAAGCAGAGGATGAGTCTGTCAGATCAGATTGACAGGCTGGTGACAAACCAACCTGCTCCAGGCCTGAGCAGAGCAGCAGGCATCCTGCTGCCTGGGTGGAACAGCGTCAATGAAAAATACTCTTTATCAGCTGGCTGCACTGTACTAATTCTTAAAGAGTTTAAAAACAATTCCCCCCTGAATATATAATAAAGAGTAATTTGGAAAACAAGAAAAATAAACATGCTTATTAAATCTGCCATCAAGATATAATTATTGTTAATATTTTGGTGTATTGTCTTTTAGTCTTTATGTAAAGACTAAATTTACATATAATTTACATATAAATTTAAAAACACCAATGTCTCTCCATTGTTAAATTTGTTAACAATATATTTTTTAAAAAATTATGTGAATGGACATACCTTATCTGTCCCATTCAGTACTAAATTCTATGTGGACAAAGGTTTTAATTTTTTCATATGAACTCTACTACCTACGACTCTGCTAGGCACCCTATAGGCATTCAAAACATTTGTTAATTGGTTTTTACTAGCTGCAATGCTCAAATGTTTTTAGCCAGAATATACTATTAAAGAGAAGGTATCCTATTTTTTAAAAATATTTTTTAATTGATTTCAGAGAGGAAGGGAGAGGGAGAGACAGACAGAAACATCAATGATGAGAGAGAATCATTGATCGGCTTCCTCCTGCATGCCCCACACTGGGGATCGAGCCCACAACCTGTGACCTCATAGGTCAATGTTCAACCCCTGAGTCATGCCAGTTGGGTGGAAGATATCCTATTTTTAAAATCCTAGGGGTCATTCTATCTTTCTAAAATTTCAGATGGCGCTAAATACCTCTTCATCGGTCAGGATTTTTTTTTAAGGTGTAAGTTTTGGAGTCCACATTGTGTTATCTTTCCAAATTTGAATATGCTTGTGCTTCACGAAATATGATGGAGCAACGTCGATTCACTTACCAAGGTTGGCTTTCGATCCACTGGGATAAGTAATGGCGCACCTCGATGGGGAAATGCTGGCCGTACAAGGCTTGCATCTGGTGAAGGGCATCTCCTTGCAGCTGCTGGGCCTGGATCCACACAGCCATGTTTACAATCTGCTAAACAAACAACAGTGGTTTGGGTGGGTTTTTTCTTCCCCTTTTTAAGTCCACTAGAGTAAATATTAATATAGTTATAAAAGCTAAAGACAATTGCTTTTTAAGCCCTTTCTGGTAGACTGAAGATCAGGGTTCTTGAACTGAATTTTAGCGTTACAATGTTTTCAAGATGGAGGTGTTCCGTGTGGCCCTGGGAAGGTGTCTGCGTGGGTCCATAAAGCTCTGACTGTACAATGCACTGATGTCCTAGAAGCACAAGTGCAAAAGTAGCATTAGGGGAAGAACTGCCCATAGCTTTGATATCATAGACATTTTCTTTACTTTTGTTCCGAACTTGAAGCAACAGTAAGCAGCATCTGAATAGTAACGATACATCATTAGCATGGGGATTTTTAAAAAATCACTTGTTTTAGATTCTTATTTTGACTTTTAAGAATTACAATAAACATACTGCCATTTTGAAAAAGACCCAGTGAAAGGAAAGTGAAAATACCTAAAGCATGGATTGAACCCTATGTATTATGACTAGTTACCTAAGCAACAATGCTTTGCACACAAAAGGGCACAACTTCATTGGAAAAAACATCCCAAGGTTCACCTTCTGAGCTATTGCTAAGGAATTTATGAAGCAATGTTCTGTTAAATTATAGCCTTTAAAAATCTTTCCGACATAAAAACAATACATTCCAGCTAAGAGTCAGAAACAAGAACCATTATATTCCAATAGTGGGTAGGTTTTTAAAATATGCTCTTGATTTCAGAAAAACGGCCTTATAAAACTACCAGGATGCCTTCTCGGACCCACCTGAGAATTTTAAATTCATTTGGCAGAAATTCTCTGGGCTTAACCTGATAGCAGTGGTAACATTACTTTCATGTACACAGAAAGGACTAACATGGAATCTTGCTCTAACACTGATCCGTAATGTAGACTTGGGTAGAAGGCAGGGCTATCTTTAATCTCATCCAAAACAAGTTGGCTATTGATTGGCTCAATTCTCCCAAGAGCTGTTACAGATAGGGTCCAGTGAATTAGAGCTTGCTTTTGTTGAATACCAGAGACTACGTGAGTGTGTTAGGAAACAAAAATCCCATCTCTGTTAGTTATCGTTATCCAATAGAGTAACACTGAGCTATTTATGGGACTAGGCAGTTAGCCAACAGTGAGGTGTGGGGAGGGTGCCAGTTACCTAGTTTAGACTTGTGCAATGCTATAGAACACTTGAGCGGTGTGCAATTTTATTTAGAGCTTTGGGGGATGAAGGCTGAGATCACCACGATGACCCAAGACATCGCATTTCAGTGGCTGAGAGTTTACTAGGAGAGAGACTCTTGGATAGAAGAGCTCCCTCCACATTCTAATCTAACATCTGGAAGGCATTTAATTGTACAATGTAATTTTTAATCAAATAAATCATGTCCCAAGATTTTGGAAACTTGGAATAGACACCAAAGCGTGTTTTTTGGATAAAAGGTGAAGGGATGGATGGGTGGACGGACGAAGGCGCTTAGGTATTTACACGAATAGAATGAAAAAAGAATGAAGCGAAGAATGCGGGTTTTAATCTCTTTTAGTGAAGGGAACGGGAGAGAACCTCACCATGGCTCTTGCAGTGCCTCTGTGAAAGATACCAATGGACAGAAAAGCAATCTTGCATCCTGCATTCATTAACTGAATTGACCCAAGGACAAAAGAAGGAAAACGTTTCTCTCCTCAGAGACTCCTTCTCAATCCACCCAAGTAACATAACCGTCTGGTCACTGTCCTCCGTCTATTTTCTTCATGTCATTGATCACTTCCTGACATTTATCCCGTATTTGTCTACTGTCTCCCGACCAGGGAGAAGTCACCACAAACACGATGACTTGGTTTTGTTCACTGCTTCTTCTCTTGGGCCTACAACAGTGCCTGGCACATTAGCAGTCAGTAAATTCTTTTGTTGCATAAATAAATGTATACACACAATTTGGTCGAATCTATAAGCTCTTTTCAAAGTTATTATGGAAGAAGGTATCAGTATGAAATACCCACGCAAGAAACTGAAACAAATTTTATAACTGGGATGATTTTATAATTTGGACGAGTCTGTATTTACAACGGTCCATTTGTTCCTTAATAACACTTGTCACAATTTGTCATTTTTCCTTTTCGTTTCCGTTAATTTGTTTTTGTCTCTCTTCCCCACTGAACTCTGAAGGACGGTAAGTGAAACGAACACAGTTATTTGCTTCTGTGTCCCCAGTGCAGTGCCTAGCCCAGTGGCTTGACATGGCAAGTAGTCAATAAACGCTTGCTGAGTGGTTAAATACACATCAAATATTTTGCAAATATTTCACAGGTCCTGCTGTTGTTTTTGTTAATCCTCACCTGAGGATATTTTTTTCCATTGATTTTTTTTTTCTTTAGAGAAATCAGTGGAAGGGAGGGAGAGAGAGAGAGAAGTATCAGATAAATATCGATGTAAGGTGCATCGATTGGTTGCCTCCCGCACATGCCCAACCGGGGCAGGGGATCCAGCCTGCAACTGAGATATGCGCCCTTCGGTGCATGGGTTAATGCTCTAACCACTGGACAGGGCGTCCTATTGTTTTAAGAAAGACCATGGTGATATGCCACCCGTGTAGGGGCACTATATAGACGTCGTACGTTCATTTTGTCTCGTGGGTTGTTGTTTTTTGTGGGTGCTGTTGTTGCTGTTCATCCTCCCCCAAGGGTATTTTTTCCACTGATTTTTAGAGAGGATGGAAGGGAGGGTGAGAGACAGAGAGAGTGAAATATCGATGTGAGAGAGACACATCGACTGGTTGCCTCCTGTACGCACTGTGACCCGGTGCTGGGGATTGAGCCTGCAACCAACGTACATGCCCCTTCCCTTGGTGGAATCAAACCCACAACCTTTCAGTCCGATGCTCTAACCACTGAGCCCCCAGCGAGGGCTTGTCTTGTGTTTTATATTAGTTCTTAGTTTTTATCAAATAGTGGGATGCTGAGCTGTTAGCATCTGTCAGAATATTTTTATGGCTCTAAATATAATAGTTATTTTCAAAAATGCCACTTGAAGAATAATAGCTGGATAATATAAGGTGGCAACCAACTTAGTTTGATAAATACAGTGTACTTTAATTCCACTACATGAAAAGTCTTTGATAGAGAGAGTAGGTTTTGCCTATGAGTAGTAAAAAATGTAAAATAAAAATACACAAAAAATACAGAATCATTTTTACTTTTTAACTAAAAATTATATATGCATGGGATATGGGGTGACTTAACTGAGATTATTATGGAACAATTTAAAATATGTGGTTGAGGGAGAAAAAAAATACCACCACTTTCCCCAATCGTATCAATAAAACCGAGACTCCAAGCATTAGTGCTTTTCTGCATGCAGGTCGACACTCGCCACACCCGTTACCAGGCGACACCTACACCTGCGTGAGCTGATTCTCCGCCCTTTCTCGCCCGTCTTGCTGCTCCACACGGGCGGTGACTACACCCCCCTGGCCTCAATACACTCTCTCTTCTGCTTATTTACGGGCAGCTCCCTCTTCAATGCGTGATGTTCTGACAAGGGAAGTGGTTTGTGTCTTTGGTAAATCATCACAGGGGCTTCTCTAAAGACTGGGAAATGGATTCACAATCTTATTTTTAGCCGAAGATGAGAGCTATGTGAGCGTTACTTAGTTGCACTTACTGTTCATAAGCGTTCCCAACAACCCAACCCAGTTCTGGATGCAGAATGTTGTACTTTCTGAAAGTGTAAGCTAACTACATCCACGTTATATTTCTGGATGCATCTCAGGAGTGCCAAATAACGCGGACCCTCAGGCAGTTGTTAAAACAGGTTTCAAAGTTTAATAGCTCATAATGATACAGGCTTATTGAAAACCATAAAAATAAATGCCCACTAACAAATAAATTATATGAGTGGCTGGGATTTAGGGATAATGTTGTCTCAATAATAAATACCTTTTTATTAGATGCTTTCCCTTTTAAAAATAAAGTATAAAGCTTTGTAAAGAAAAATATCACGGTCTCTGAATTCTTCTGGAACACATGCCATAGCTAAGCTCTGGGCTACGAGATGTGTGGAGCACATGACAACAGAAGGGTCCCGATGCAAATGGGCCAACGGAGTGACTGGATTCCAGCTTGGAATGGGAGTGGGAGGCATAAAATGTGTACAGGGATTTGGTCTGCTGGATTTATGTGTTTAATTTATGCTCTTAATATGTTTTAAAAAATTAGAGAGAGAGAGATTGACTGGCTGCCTTCCCCACACACCCCAACCAGGGATCGAACCCATAAACTTGGGCATGTGCCTTGACAGGAAATCAAACTGGTGACCTTTTGATGCACAGGACAACACTCAGGAACTGAGCCACACTGGCCAGGGCTATGGGTATAATTGAAAGCATTTTTATCCCTGGCCAGTGTTTCTCAGTGGTTACAGTGTCAGGGTGAGCACGGGTTCGCCCCCTGCCACTACCCCCACCTCACCGCGCCACCCCCGCACCCCATCCCCCGCCCCGTGTTGGCGCCAGCAGGAGGTGAAGGGTTGATTTCTCTCTCTCACATCAATGTTTTTCTCTCTCTCTCTGTCTCCCTTCCTTCCACTCTTTCTGAAAAGCAATGGAAAAAAATAGCCTCAGGTGAGGATAAAATAATTAATAAAATAAAGCATTTTATAATTCCTATCCTCCATCCCAGCACAACCACCACCCCATCCCATCCCATCCGTCCCATCCCAGTCTCTAACATAGGGTTCAAGTTCTAGACATAATGGCTGTCACCTCGGCAGGGAAAGGCACTGGGAGGATGTTCCCGGCTTGCCTCTGAATGAGAGTGAGTTGTGACGGTTGCTGTCCCAAGAGCAAGGCTGCCCTAAGTACGAGTCCTCACTCAAAGTCACCGATAGGTTCTGCGACTTTAAGCAAAATGATGTGTAATGAAACCAATCTTACCACCGGCGAATGATGTAAACAAGAGCTCCGTTCCTATGGGATCTCACCTCAATGATAGGAGGAACAATGCTGAATGAAATGACCTGCTGTTACTAGACTCCAGAAAAATAATTTAAAAATCCTGTTCTTTCCAAGGACAATCTGACTCCTACTAATTAAAGTATGAGTTATTAGCAACTAATTTTTTGATCCATCCAATAAATAAACATAATTTTAGAAATAAGACGGAAAAATGAATTAAAATAACATTTATTGGTGTTATTATCCGCCATCAGATTTGTCACTTACAGAACACCTATAATATTATTTATTACTGTAAGTACTTCTCTGAACCTACTCATTTAATCCTCACAAAACCCTGGGAGGTCAGCACTATTACAATCCCCACTTTACAGATGAGAGAACCGAGTCAGCAAATTAAACAGGATTGTAAAATGGTGCAACTTTGGAAAGCAAGCTGGAAATTCTCCAAAAGGTTAAACATGGAATTTCCACAGGACCCAGCAGTTCCACTCCCGGTTATGTGCCTAAGAGAACTGAAAACATGTCTGCAAAAACTTGTGCACAAATGTTCAGAGCAGCATCATTCATAGTACTAGTAGCCAAAAAGCAGAAATAACCCAAAGGCCCATCAACAGAAGAAGGAGTAATATGAATATTAATGGAAACATAAAATGGAATCTTATTCAGACATGAGAAGGAATACTGACACATACTACAACATGGATGAACGTTGAAAACATGACGCTAAGCGAAAGAAGCCAGACATAAAAGGCCACATATTATAAATTCAATTTATATGAAATGATCAGAATAGGAAAACCCACAGGGACACAGTAGATTGGTGGTTGCCAAGGGCTGGGGTAACAGGGAGTGACTTTTAATGGGGACAGGTTTCTTTTGGGGGTGAAGTATTTGCTCCAGATCCCATGCTTCTGAGGGGCACTGACATATGGGCAGTCTGGCCCACGAGGCTGTCCTTCTCCCCCTCTACCATGCTCCCTTTGTCTTGAGGACTTGTGGTGGTTGGTCATGTTATTTCATGTACTTGTCTGTATGTTGCTACATTTCATAATTTAAAGAAAGAAAAAGAGTAAGAGATTAGAATAAGAAACCTAACATTGCAAAGCTCTGATTTGGGCAAAGGCTTGGGCTAGTTGGCAGATGAAACAAGAGGTGTATAAACTTTGCTTCTAATCTGAAAAGCATAAGGCAAGGAACCAGGATTCAAAACTGTTAATCAGATCAGCTCCATTTAAAGACTGAAGGACTTTGGAAAGATTATAAACAGCAAGTTCCCTGGTTGTGTCAATATCAATGATTACATGCATTCAGTGGTGATGGTTACCCAGCAGTAGGAACTTGGAGGGACAGAAAAATATTGAATAGTAGTAATAAAGGATTAAGGCCTTGTTCATATTAAAATTGGCCTAACATCAAGTAAGAAGGTTTTAGTAAAACTTTCCCATGCAGAAGTAGGTCAATACCAGAGCCATCTGCTCTTTAAAATTTTTTTTCTAAACACTACTTTATAAGCAATCAGGAAGACAGTTCTCTAACAAAATCAGATTATTAAACAGATGGGATGAGGACAGAAAGAATAAAAGTATTTGGCTCGTAAAAATATAAATAAGGAAAAATTTGCCCAGGCAACACAGAAATGATAGTATTCTGGGAAGACAATCAGTCATAAATCTTTACGTCACAGCCAAATGATTACATATTATTTTGGGAAGAAGAGAAAAAGGGGAGGAAGTAGAAGGGGGGAGGGAGGAATGAAGGAGGAGGAAGGGCAGCTATTTGCTAAATATAAAGATCAAGTCTTAATCAGTGGGTTAGCATATATTAAAAACTGTCACCTAAATATAACTTGGCCCAGCACACACAATCCCATAAATAAAGAGAGTGGACTCAGACAAGGATCATCATAGCTGCTAAAACGATTAGGTGATACTTGCTGGAGAACAGGATAGTCACACAGTGTCTAAGCATTGCCTCACATATTACTTATTATTCACAGAGGGGGAAAGGTATGTATTCAGTGGAAAAAGCTGGTGGACAACACCTTAACCAAGTAATCAAACATCCCCGATCGTGGGACCAACGGACATTTTATGCCTCCAAATGTGATGCACTGAAAAGAACACACAAACGAAATGTTTCACCTCTACTCGTGAATAAACAACCAGACAAATACAAATTGTGAGACTCGTATGAAAGACAGAAAAATGTGGAACTGTTCTAGATTAAAGGAGACTAAAAAAACATGATAACTACCTAGAACATAGTTTTAAAAAAACCCACACCACAGTTGTAAAGGACATTACTGGGGCCATTAAAATTTTTAATTACACTTAAAAAATACATTTTTATTGATTTCAGAGAGGAAGGGAGAGGGACAGTAAGATAGAAACATCAATGATGAGAGAGAATTATTGATCAGCTGCCTCCTGCACGCCCCCACGGGGGATTGAGGCACAACCTGGGCATGTGCCCTGACAGGGGATCAAACCTCACTGGGAACCAGGAATTGAACTGTGACCTCTTGCTTCATAGATCAACACGCAACCACTGAGCCACACCAGTTGCACTTAATTACATATTAACATGGCCTATATATTGGATATTATTGCATCAATGTTACAGTTCTTTTTAAAATATATATATTTTATTGATTTTTTACAGAGAGGAAGGGAGAGGGATAGAGAGAGAGAAACATCCATCAGCCGCCTCCTGCACACCTCCTACTGGGGATGTGCCCACAACCAAGGTACATGCCCTTGACCGGAATCGAACCCGGGACCTTTCGGTCCGCAGGCTGACGCTCTATCCACCGAGCCAAACCGGTCAGGGCTATGCTACAGTTCTTAAGAGCGATAATGGCACTGAGTTCATATAGAATGGCCTTGTTCTTGGTAGATACATACCCAGGTATGTAAGGGTAAAGCAATGATGTCTGCGACTTACTTTCAAAGAGGAGAGGGAGAGTGGCGTGGCCTGAATGTAACTGCTGACAACTGGTCAATCCAGGCGAAGGGCATGTGAGTGCTCATTGTTCCAGTCTTTCCATTTTCAGTCATTTTAAATGTTTTCAAAATCAAAGGGGGGGAAACAAAAGCGGCCAGAGCGGAGGCTTGCTCTCGTCTGGAAATGATCCCTGGCGGAACAGAAACATCAGGACTTCTCAGGGCTGTGCTGCAGGCGGAGCATGCTGTCCTACAAGCCGGGCTCCCTCCTGCGGGCCACGGCGCTCCCTCCTGCCGCCGTGGCCCGCAGCTGGAGGCATTTCCATGCTCTCTGTGTTGAGATCCATTTAGCGACTTGAAAACCCATTTGGGAAGAAACTGCATCACGACCACTTTCCAGGTAACGAAAAACATTTGCTGTGCCCCGGCTGGGTTTGCTCAGTGTTTAGAGCGTCGACTGAAGGGTCTTGGATTAGATTCCCATCAAGGGCACCTACCTCGGTTGCAGGCTCGATTCTCCCCGCCCCCCTTTAGGGCACATGGGGGAGCCAACCAATAGATGTGACTCTCTCACATCAATGTTTCTCTCTCTGTCTCTCCCCCTCCCTTCCACTCTCTCTAAAAACTCCTTTTTCAAAACGACATTCCCCGACCCGTAACGACACACCTGAACACAACTGGCATACGAGAAGGCCCTTGATAGTTTAAGGGTAACAATTCAAGGCCTCCAGAAGGCTAGAGTTACAAGACCAGATCCCAGAAGGCCGTAGCCAGTGGTTCCTAAATTGGCTCCTACTCAAAGGCCGACAGAACCGGGGGGCTCCATCCTCTTTTGTTGACATCAACTTAGTCTGTGCCCAGAACCTGCACTTACAGCCACAGCAAGGTTTGCATTCTCTCTTGGACCCTTCACTGTCTCCGTCAGGCTGGGCAGCTCAGGCCGGTTTCCAAGAACAGAAAGGCAGCGTGGTGGGGCAACCTGGCTAAGGGAGCCCTGAGGTCATTCCCCCTGGGTTATGCTTTATTACACTTTTATGTGCACCCACACCCGCGCTCACCAATCAGTAGCAAACCTGGGAGAGAGACCAAAGGGCCCGGAAACAGAACACGGACCCACCGAGCCCAAAATGAGCGCAGAAGAAGGTAGCATTTCCTGTGTCCCACCCCCCTCCCCCCTCCCCCCGCTTCAGGTAGCTTCGTGCTCTGTATTTACCATAATCAGAATCTACTTCATTCTTGCCAACAGACCATTATTTGAATGTAAATCCTTTAAACACACACACACACACACACACACACACACACACACACACCAAAATAGAAAGTGAACCTAACCACGTTTTGGTTAAAATAAATGGAAAACTAAAATGGTGTCTGTTGAGAGAGAAATGCCTCATCAGCTAGTTCCTTTGTTTGCTCGCTGGATGATGCTCCATTTGTGAAGTCCGACTGACGGCAGCTTTCTGAGGATAATGCCCATGTGTGGAGAACGATGCTCGCTGTGTACAAGTCCTGCAGAAACGTGGGTCCAGCAATGGGGTGGCAGGCGGCAAGCAGCTAACTCTAATTCTGAGATGAAATGACGTTTACATCAGGGCTCACCGTGTCTTAGAAAGCCAACATGTTCGGCCTCTTGGTGACAAAACGGTTACCCAGTATGAGAAATAATAATGATATCAGGACCTTCACCATTAAGAAGAATTAAGCCTGTGCACAAAGTAACTTTTGCCACAGCATTAACACAGGCACTTTGCAAGAAAATACAATTACTTTTGCTGAAACAAACTACTTTTTCTAGAGACAGATTCCCTGTGGCTCTGTATCTACTGGGATAGCTACACACAGCTAAGCACCACGTGCTCGAGTGACTGTCTCTACGACAGACAACAGGTGCACTGGAAAACTCCCGTCGGTACACCAGCGGCGCGTTTGCCCCGAGACATCAGCCAGGATAGCGGCTTCCGCGTCGATGCTCTTTCACGGGCTGCACTGTGACAGGAAGAAGCAAAGAGCAGCGATTTCCTTCCAAAAGGTCAGCTGCCTCAGACAGACCAAACAGAACGCAGTTACTTCTTGCCAACTTCCCCTTCTGCAGCTTGTACGCAACAGTGTTTGGTTTCCAGTAAAGCTCCAAAGAAAAACAAACCAAGTGTGAGACCCAGCGCCACAGTAAAGAGTCTCACATGACTACGTTAAAGACACCACCCTCCCATGGCGCGATGCTTTTTAAACAGCAGCGGGACTGTCAGAAACCACCAGGTGCAATGTGGACGGGGCTCGATTCACACTAATGTTCCAGAGGTCGCTACCTCAAAATAAAACCATGTGGGGGCTGTAATCCATGTGACAACGTGCAAGGTCCCTAGTGGAGTGATCTGAACATAAAGCTTTAGCGTTCCCTCTTCTCAAACTAACGTCCGGTCATTGTCCAACACAGTAAGGCACCGGCCGGGTTCAATGCTGACAAGCACATACAGAATGACGATACAGTTTCCTAGATTAGACATGGAGAAAAGACTGTACAACTAAGAACAAAAAGAGGAAGAGGACAGAAAAATAACGATTTTAAATCCTCTTTAGATAGTCACCCCAAATAGTTATGAAGTAATGTAGAACCTGGCCGGTGTGGCTCAGCGGTTGAGCGGCCACCTATTAACCAGGAAGGTCACGATTTGGCTCCTGGTCAGGGCACGGGCCCGGGTGTGGGCTCGGTCCCCGGCAGCGAGTGTGCAGGAGGCAGGCGACGGGTGATTCTCATCCCTGATGTTTCTCTCTCTCCCCCTCTCTCTTCCTCTCCGAAGTCAATTTAAAAGATGTATTAAGAAAATAATATCGAACACCCTGATGTTTCTCTCTCTCTTCCTCTCCGAAGCCAATTTAAAAGACGTATTAAGAAAATAATATCGAACACCCGCTCACCCTCACAGGAAACAGCACATCCCCGGGTAGGCTTCTTTACATTAAGAGCTCATCTATGCATTCAGTCTTCCCAGAGGCAACACACTGGATCCCTCTGAACAGAAAGATGAAGAGGGAAAAAGAAGGCGTTTTACGTTTTCTCAGCCAGACTGGTTCCTGGCTTAGCTGTCTACATGCAACTTACAAGAAGCTGATGGGCCTTCCAGGCTCCTCCAGCATGTGGTAGGCTCTCTGTGGTTTCTAGCCCGCTAGTTTCAGGTTGTGGTGGCAACAGAGACACCAGGCTTTCTGTGAGATCCGCTTGAGTTCTGAAGACTCCAGGCTTTGATGACGGCGGGTCTGTAACCCCCTCTGAGACGTTCAAAAGGAACACAGTCTGGGGCTCAAGGAGAAACCTGTTCGTTGGTTATCCGTGCTAAATGAACGATTGCTACCAACACTAGAAACCGGTTTCGTGTTGGAAACAAAATAAACTATTACATTTCCAAGCCTTCCCTGTACTTAATCACCAAACCTTCAACAACAGCAAAGGAACCAGCACGGAGACAGAAAAAGAGGATGAGCAGTAATGGTAATACTTAGTGACAGTGGTAATAACACCCGAGGAGCTCTGACTGTGCCATGAACTCAGGCACTGCTACATGCCCTTTATGCGCACCCTCCTGAGAAACCTATACGGCAGCACGGTTATCCCTCTCATTCTACAGACGAGGAAACAGGCTGAAGAGGGAGGAAATTTGCGCCTGCAGCAAGAAAGCGCAGGAGCTGGGGTCAGTAGCTAGGCTGTCCACCTGCAGGGCGACTCCTTTCAAACCCCGCCCTTATTAAAACCTCTCACCCACCCACATGAGGTTTTCCTCACGAGGATACCTGTGGTTTAAGACTGCTTTAAGGTAACAGCTACAAAGTGAATTAACACAAAGTACAACTCACAGATAGATACAAAAAACTGACATTCCAAAAATGCTTTGTAGGGGATGGTGAGAACATCTAGGTGACAAACCTTCAGACAACCAAAGGGAGCCATGTTAGGGGGTGGTGGCTCACCTTCAGTCCCCTGAGTCAATCAGGCGTCAGCTGAAAGTGTTAGATTGTTAAAGGGAGCGAGAGGAGAACAATGAGAACAGTTCTGGGGGTTGGTAACTTTCCAATGAGGCCAAAACCCAGGCCCTGACCGCTTGTGGTCAGAAGCAACATTGTGACACTTCCTATAAGAAGCAGGGTGGCTGGTTATACTTGTTACATTTGTTCCCAAATCCCTTATTAGTGTTCCAGTAGGGAGGTTATAATCCGCCCCCACGGTTTAGGAGGGAACATCTTAATCTCTGGTTTTCTCATTATGGCGACGACAATCACTTACAAAAAGGAGAGAACAGCTTGTGAAATACCCTGGCAGGTAAGACAGGACGCAGGAAAGGGTACTGAAGTCAGCTGCCATCTGGTAGCTGCTCGCCTTTAGACCGGTAATTAAACGCCAGCTTACTTGCTGCTGATAGGCAGGCGAAGTTACAGACCAGGTGTCCATGATAAATTCCTGTGATGACCAATATTAATATGACAAACGTATACGTAATCACATTACTGTTTGCGGTGTGCCTTATATAACTGGCTGAGTGTTGGAGCATCTGGGTTCACCAAACCATGCCACTAAGAAGTATAACATCGATGTGAGAGGGAAACATCGAACGGCTGCCTCCTGCACGTCCCCCTACTGGGAAGGAGCCTGCAACCTGGGCACGTACCCTGACGGGGAATCAAACCGGCAACCTTTCAGTGCGTGGGACAGCGCCCAGCCAACAGAGCAACACCAGCCAAGGCTGATCATCCCCATGTTAAAAGACGGAATGCTTGCCTGGCTGGCGTGGCTCAGTGGTTGCGTGTGGACCTATGTACCTGGAGGTCACGGTTTGATTGCCGGTCAGGGCTCATGCCTGGGTTTCGGGCTGGATCCCCAGTGTGGGGCGTGCAGGAGGCAGCCGATCAATGATTCTCTCTCATCATTGATGTTTCTATCTCTCCCTCTCCCTTCCTCTCTGAAATCAATAAAAAAATGTTTTAAAATAAATAGATAACTGAAAGATGGATTGCTTTACCACTCTAGAGTGAGAATGTGCTACACTCTGGGCATAAGAACTGAAGCAATTTGAGTTACCTGTTGCTTAACTACATTGTAACTTATCCCAGGGCAGGAACCAGTTCTCATTCATTTTGATTCCTGCAGCACAATGCTTAGTGCACAGTACATGTTCAAAACTTGCGTGTTAAATAAGACGTTGGTAGACCTCCGAGTTACAGAAAGAACCTACGTTGGGGCAAATAGCTGAAATGGCTGGCAGGTCAGTTATTTCCTTCAAGACGTTATTTTTAACACTGCGGAGGTCATTAACTCGAGTCCTTATTACAGGAATAATGGGACTGAATCACACTTTATAGAAAATGTGACGGAGCTTTTGACTCATCGTCGGTGCTAATCACGGCAAGCATAATTGCAAGCTGTACCATTCCATAAATATCGTGACAGGTTTCTAGAGCAGAGCTAACGCCTCGCTGTGGCGATTTCAAAGAGGAGAATTACATGAAATGGGATGATGCCAATCTGAGCAGAAATTCCAAACACAGCTTCTTCTTTAGTTAGGCACACGAAACTGCGTCTCTTAATTATGCCTCAAAAAAGCAGCCGAGCATAAACGTAAGGCGCAGTGTTTATCAACAACCCACTCGTACGGTTGCCAGGCGTACTACCGAATGCAATCCGAAGGACTGGTTACTGCGCCAAAACAACAGGATGAAGTCCTAGCCCAGAAGGCAGGTTCCCGTTGGGAGGGTGACTCGGTCTGATAGACGCGGGACCTGCTCCTCATCGCCGGAGAGTTCTCCCCCGGCGGGACCGAATGCCAGCGCGGGAAGGCCTTTCAGTAAATACCGCCGTGGGCGACGGCAGACTATGTTTCACCGAAGACGCACTTCCACGTCGTGAAGTAAATTTAGCAAAGGAAAACAGAGTCTTGAGTGGTTATGGATGTCCCCTACCCCTGCCAAAAATGACGAGCTGCTCGCTCAAAAGCTGTCCCTCATGAGCAGCTGCTGCTGTGAAGAAAACCAAACCCAGTGCCAATGAAAGCATACTGAACGGGCCCTGTGACAAGGGATGGGAAAAGCAGGCATCTCTCTTCGTGACCAGCAAACTTCCCAAATGCCGGCGATCTAAACGCAGGGGCCCTGGGGGGCAGCGCAGGCAGGGCGATCCCTGTCCATTGGTATTTAAACAGGAAGGACCAGGGGAGCCTCCCAGCACCATGAGGAGTCACGGGAAGCCCAGGGGACTGACGCTAGGGAATGCCACCACAGCCACTTCCACCGCCTCTCCAAGAGGAGTCAGACTTGGCACGGGGTGATTGTTTTTCATTGTCAGTTCTGTCTCTGGCGTGCTAACACCTGCAGCTGTAGACACCATGAACGCTGGATTTTAAAAAATTACTTCTCCTATCCTCATGGCTTTGGCCCAAACTCTCAGGCTGAGTCTAGCTGTGGACCCCCCCCCCCCCCCCGCCCTGCACAGGTTGAGAAAAGGGGGTGAAGGAAAGCAGTGTCAGAGGCTCTAAAGGCGCCCACCGATGGCGATCCTGCTTGAAATCTGAATTGCACGGGGTACGTTTCAAATTGTCCTCCAAGGCTCTCTCTCTCTCTCTCTCTCTTGTTTCTTTACCAATCGGATCTCCCAGTACATTTCTTTTTTCCTCAGCAAGTTCGTTTCTATCCTTTAAGAACAAATCAAGGATATTTCCTCTTTAGTTTTAGTTTTCTTACTTTCTTTTCCCCTCTCCCTCCAGGCAGGCTGATAGGAAGCCATTACTATGTTATTGATATTTGGATAATAGGGTCAGGTTGTCTCTGTAGCAACTACTCAGAAAAAAGAAAAGGATAAAGAAAGAGAAAAGGAAGGAAGGGCGGAAAGGCGGAAGGAAGGCAGAGAGGAAGGGACAGAAGGGAAGGGAAGGCAAGGGAAAGGAGAGAGGGAGGGGGAGAAAAAGAGAGAGAAAGAAGGAGTGAAGGAGGGAGAAGGGAAAACACAATGAAAACAGAAAAATGGAGGGGAGGAGTGAGTATGAGCATACAATTTCTTAATCAAGCTGCAATCAAAACCTCTTTTTGTAGCTGCTGTCCTTTATATAGAGTTTGTCTTAATGTCTGTATAAACAATTACAACAATGCATGGTAATTTTCCAGTTCACACTCCGTCCATCATAATAACAATTTGCTTTATGAAACATGGAGAAAGCCTAATCTTTGATATTACCGTTAGTGCAGGTTATCAGCAAGGCTTGGAGGAGATAAGCCTACCGACATAGAGATTAGGAATCACATTTTCAAAGCTTTAATAACCCCCGAGCAGTATCCAACAAGCTGTTGAATTCACGTGTCTTTGGATACTTATTGTGTATGCATCACTGGCTAGGTCTAGGTACAAAGCAAAAACTAGAAATTCAGGGGTAAGAAAAATTGTCAAGCCCTCGCTGGTTTGGCTAAGTGGATAGACTGTCGGCCTGCGGACTAAAGGGTCCCGGGTTCGATTCCGGTCAAGAGCACATGCCCAGATTGCCGGCTCAATCCCCAGTAGGGGGGGGGGGGTGGTGTAGAAGGCAGCAGATCAATGATTCTCTCTCATCCTTGATGTTTCTACCTTTCTCTCCCTCTCCCTTCCTCTCTGAAATCAATAAAAACATATTTTTTAAAAAAAAGAAAAAGAAAAATTGTCAAGTCTCCAACCAAAGAGGCATACAAAAAAAAAAAAATCCGGACACAAAGGGACAAATATTATATGATTCCCCTTATATGAGGTACCTAGACTAGTCAACTTTATATAGAAAGGAAGTAGAACAGTGGTTGCAGGGGCTGGGGGCAGGGGTGGGAGTTATCATTTAATAAGTACAGTTTCAGTTTGGGAATGATGACGGGTGGTGGTGGTGGCTGCATGACAACGTCAATATACTGAATGCCACTTAAAAATGATTCAAATGGTTAAAAAAGTTTTTTGTAATGGGGGGGAAAGCCAGTTCATGCCTAGTGAACTAACATTTCTTCCACCCTGAACTCTGAAATTCAAAGGAAACAGAGAATTGGCTTTCCCTTCTTTTTTCTTCTTTCACGGTAAAAAGCACGCTTTCAGCCCTTCTGAGGGTTGAAGCAGACTCTGAATATACCCTCTCTATTGAGATTAAAGGGGAGTAAGTAGAATTAAGGTAACTCCAACACCAACCAATGCTTATTATAAGAGACCAGAGGCCTGGTGCACAAAATTCGTGCACAGGTAGGGTCCCTAGGCCTGGCTGATGATCAGGGCCAACTGGGGCCTTCTCTCTGCTGGCCGGGACCTTCCTTCGTTCCATGCTGCCCCCTGGTGGTCAGCGCACGTCATAGCGAGCGATCAAACTCCCAGTCTCCTGGTCAAACTCCCGAGGGGACACTTTTCATATTAGCCATATATATATATTTATATACTCATATATATATATATATATATATATATATATATATATACACTCATATATATATACTCATATATATATATACACACTCATATATATATATACTCATATATATATATATATGAATATCTGCATACCATAAGCAAATGTATGTGATTAACTCTCATAGAAACAATAAATATTTGTCTAACAAATACTTAACTGAGCATCTGTTACATGCCAGGCTCCATTCCAGGTACTGAAGATACAGCAGGGAACAAAACTGATATGTATTTTATTAAACTTAGATGCTAATATATTTTGGGGGGTATTAATCCTGACCCAAGGATATTTTTCCATTGATTTTTAGAGAGTGGAAAGGGGGGGATAGATATATAGAGAGAAACATCGATGTGAGAGAGACACATCGAATGGTTGCCTCCCACATGCGCCATGACTAGGGCCGGGAATCCAGCCTACCCCCAAGGTATGTGCCCTTGACCGAATCGAACCCAGGACCCTTCAGTCCATAAGCTGATGCTCTATCCACTGAGCCAAACCAGCTAGGGCTCTAGTATCTACTATTAAAAATACTTGAAAGCTTAAATGAATACAACCTATACTATATTTTCTCATTTTTGTTTTTAGTTTTCTTCTTTTTATTTCTGTTGCGGGGGGGCGGGAAGGATACCACTTGACTATTACAGAATCTTACAGGTAAACAACGAGGTCTGTGCATTCAGACCAATATTTGGGAAAAAGTTTTCAAAGAGTCTCCACAAAATCCGAACAACAAGGGTGATGATTGGCTTTTGTGAAAGGCTTGACAACGTGAGAGCAATTTCTCATGAAACCGGGACGTCTGTTCGCCCCTGCTGCAAGCCGATCGTCTTTAGGGAGCTATAGGGTGCGCACAAGTCGAGTCTCACCAAGGGTCCCACAGTTAAGACCACGTCACTGTGGCATTAGTGCAGCTTGTCCCCAGCAGACACCGTTTCGCGTGGAGGACAACTTTCGTGCTTGCCACAATCAAATCATTTATCCTTCAAAGTTGGTTTGCAAATTTGATCTCTATGAGGCTCTAAAAATATAGAGCATGGAGTTAAAAATTCACAATGGGACTCGAGTTTCTGCCCCCGCCCCCCGCCCCCAACACATAACAACACAAGGTGGTAGGTGGCTAGCAAACATTTAGTTTATCTTTTCCCCACAGAATAAAATATAGGTCAAATTCTACTAAAACAACAAATACGTCACAGCGAAAACTTTAGGTGTAATAAAAATACCTTTAAAAACTTGAAAATGCAACACCTATTTCTGAAGTCAACAAAACAATCTTTTATTCAATATAATGAATATTAATGAATGTTAAAACAAAAGAATCAGACTCCTTGGAGCATAACAACTTTTGTATATGCTCTTAAGTTTTCACCTAAGAGAATATTTTAAATATTCTAAAATAGCTTGTGATATTATATTGGGTAAATAATTTTCCTTCATGGAAATAATCCTCAATTTTATTGAGGAATCAATGACATTCAATAAAGTATATCAGAATGTTTTAAGTGTTATAATTAAGTTACTTTTGGCACTATACTAAAATAAAGGGGTTCCTAAAGCACACCTTATTACAAGCTACTGGATGTTTTATTTAACATTAAAAAGCCAACTAATGTGGCTTAGATGACAGCCAACATGCAAAACAACCAAGGAGTTCTATACACCTCCTCAAAGCTTCCTCCTAGAGTCAGAGATCTAGGAAGAACATCAAGATCAACTGAGCAGGAAGGCCTGAAGAACCAAGGGCTTAGGTATCCCCGGAGGTTCCAGAATCTCTCTACCAAGACGGACTTCTGAGACTGTTCCGTCTTCCACACACATTTGGAGTGATCATCACCTCAACTACACAGAACTAAAAATCACTCCCCTCCCTTAGGTGCCTCCTGGGACTAAACTAACAGTGTGTGTGCGTGTGTGTTGGGGGGGGGGGGGGAGTGGAGGGGGGGAAAGAGAGTCTCTTTTGAAAGGGAAAATTTCATCTGTAACTAGAAGATCCCAAATTTCAAACATCAACTTTAAATATACCATAAAAATGAACAGTAGCTAAGACGAAAAGAAAAGGATTATTTTCTAGGCAAACAGTTTCTCTCTCTCTCTCTCTCTCTCTCTCTCTCTCTCTCTCTCTCTCTCTCACACACACACACACACACACACACACACACACACACACACCACCCCAAAGCAAAACAAAATAGCAAAACCTCTGTCTAAAAGTGATTTGATAGTTGAATGATACCTAAAACAGAACAGGTTTAGTTTTAGAGTTGTAAGCAAGCTCATATAGGGGATAAGAGACAATTTAGGCTGTTGCATCCAAATTCAGTACTCAGGCCCCTGCACCCTTCTGTCATAACACAACAGGCAACTCCCAACCTCTCCCCGCTACCCTCTTTCTGGTCACCTTACAAATGAACTCATATTCCAAAACCCATCTGTATGCTTGTTGTTTGGAACATAAACTATTTTCTCAGAGTTATAAAAAAAAGTTTTTTTTAAATCCCTAGGTAAACCCAAAAACCTCAGTTGAGCCACAATCTTACAAAACCTAATTACCCTTTAAAATTTTGTTTCTGAAGACACGGTGTTAGAATTTCTAGTCAGGGGTAACATTAGTAACAAGATAATTCCTCCACCCTGTTACCCATCCCAGCTCCCACACAGCACAGACTGGAGAACACCTACCCCCCAGGGAAAAGAAGGGCCTCCAAGGATGTGGATGATGCTTCAACCATGCCTTGGTGTAGCCGTTTCCAAAACGGAGTGTGTCCCTGTATGCCTGTGTTTGGAGGTGGGTGTTGGGTGGGAATTTAGGGGTGTCATCTTCTTCAGGTAAGAGTAGCTTCTGTTCCCTTAAAGAGTTCCCAGAGGGCAAGACACCCTATTTAAATCTGAGTTATTTGTAAGCCAAATGTTAAAAGTAGGTGACAGCCTGTATTTTATTTTATTTCTTTAGAAAGCCTGTAACTGCACTGTCCAATATGACAGCCACTAGCTACATGGGCTATTGGGCACTTGAATTGCAGCTAGTGTCACTGAGAAACTGAATTTTAAAATTCTGTTTCATTTTAATGAACTTCAATGTAAACTGAAAAACTATGCTCAATTTAGTTACGGGAAAACTTTCATGTATGCTTGGAACAAGGTGGGTATGTGAATCTATTGATAAGAGATTTTTATGAAATCCGAACATAATTCATGTATTTCTGGTGAACATTTTGCATCCAAGTGAGATATGCTGTTAAGTGTAAAGTACACACTAGATTTTGAAGAATTAGCATAAAAAATAAATGTAAAATATCTCATTAATAGTTTTTATATTGATTGCATGTTGAAATATTTTTGATGCACTGGATTAAAGAAAATTATTAAAATTTATTCCTATTTCTTTTTACTTCTCTTTTAAAAGGTGGCTATTATAAAATTACATTTATATTTGTACTGGACAATGCTCATTTATAATATTTTACATATTTCCTCTAAAACTCTTGTTTACAATTTTCTAGTTCATACATGTCTTATTTATAACATTTATGACTTTCCTTCTACATTTTGCTTAGAAGGAAAAATTTCTGAAAGCAATCCTAAGCTTTTAAATTAAAAGTCAGAAATACATGTAGTTTTGCCCTAGCCAGTGTGACTCTGCCGGGTGGATACCCTCCTGTGCGCTGAAAGGTTGCCAGTTTGATTCCCGGTTAGGGCACCTGCCTGGGTTGTGGGTTCCATTCCTGGTGGGTGGTATGCAGGAGGCAGCATATCGATGTTCCACTCTCACACTGATGTTTCTCTCTCTCCCTCTTTCCTCCCCTCTAATAATCAATAAAATAATCAATTAAAAAAATTTCAAGGCCCTGGCCGGTGTTCTCAGTGGTTAGAGCATCCACCCACGCACCAAAGGGTCATGGGTTTGATTCCAGGTCAAGAGCACATACCTGTGTTGCAGATGGGAAAAAAATCCTCAGGTAAGGATTAAATATATATATATTTTTAAGTAAATATATATAAATTATGTAGTCACTGTACTTACTGAGATGTTAGTATGAAATTACACTATTTTAAGTGAAAGTGTACAGAGTATTGTTTTTAAAAATTCCTATTCTATTACAGAATCTCCATAGAAAAACATGTTTAAGAAGACGAGGTCTAGTGATTCTTTAAGGGTACTACTGGTGATTATCTGCCACCTGTTAAAAAAATGTGAAATTCATTTTGAATCATATTAAAAATCTATCCTACTGCATATTTCAAAGGAAGTTCATGCAAATTCTTACTTACCTCTTTGATTTAGTCTCTGAAAAAATTTAATGATCCAAATAAAACGCCTAATAAGATAATATGGTATATTCAGAAACACTGATCTATGGAACAATATAGAAAAGAGCAGATCTGCCTTAGCTGGTTTGGCTCAGTGGATAGAGCATCAACTTGTGGACTGAAGGGTCCCAGGTTCGATTGCAGTCAAGAGCACATGCCCGAATTGTCTGACAATTCTCAGGAGAAGCGGGTGTGAGGGGTGCAGGAAGAGATTGGACCAAAATCTTACACCTATGGATGAAGACAGTGGCGGGGGTAAGGGCATGGAGTGGGGTGGGGAATCAGGTGGAGGGGAGCTATGGGGGGAAAAAAAAAGGAACACCTGTAATAACCTGAACAATAAAGATTTATTAGAAGAAAAAAAAAGAGCACATGCCCGGATTGTGGGCTCAATTCCCAGTGGGGGGCATGCAGGAGGCAGCCAATTGATGATTCTCTCTCATCATTGATGTTTCTCTCTCTCTCCGTCTCTGAAATAAATTAAAATATATTTTAAAAATAAAAGAAAAGCAGCAGATCTGAACATATATGAGGTCTTAGTATATGATAAAGATGGATTTTCATATGGAAAAAAAAGAGGGAGCTGATGGAAAATGGTGGATTTTTTTTAATAACTGGCTAGCCATTTGTAATTGATTTAGTTTAAAATTATTAATACATATGAAATATTTAACTCAATGCTTAGCACACAGTGAGTGGTCAATAAATATGGATTGTTGTCATTTTTAGGAAAACAAAGCTACATTCCCACCTTACTTCTTTTATTAAAATATATTTTTATTGATTTCAGAGAGGAAGGGAGAGAGAGAGAGATAGAAACATCAATGATGAAAGAGAATCATTGATCGGCTGCCTCCTGCACACCCCCCACTGGGGATCGAGCCCACAACCCCACTGAGCCAAACCAGCTAGAGCCCACCTCACTTCTTACACAGAAATAGATTCCCAATGACTCGAGAGACAAATGCAAAAAATAAAAAATAATAGAAGTATAAAATATTCTAAAAGAAAATGCAAATGAAAATTTAATAATCTTTGTGTATGTATGGGTTTTCTAGGCATGTCTTAATAGCATGATCAGAGAACAAAAAACTACTAAATTAGACTACATTTATGTACTGCAAAAAATACTACACAAAGTTGAAAGCCAAAAAAGAAAAAAAGAAGAAGAAACTAGGAGGTCATATGTAAGACAGAAAGACCTTTGGGAAAACGGAAACACCTATGATAGAAAAACAGGCTAATATATAAAAAGGCAAATCAGAAAGAAGAAATAAAATTGGCAATAAACATGTGAAACACTGCCCAACTTTGCTAGAAAGCAAAGAAATACCAACAAGTATGAGAAGCTAGCAAAGATGTAAAGGTTGTCAACACTGAGTTATGAAGGATGTGGGGAAATGGCCAGCCCCTTCATGCACTGGTTACGGGTGGGCACATCAGCTGGGATAGTCTTTTTGGAGGGCAGTTGGCACTATCTATGCAAATGACTCGGCAACTCCACTTCTAGAACTTACATTAAGGAGATGATCTGGTAAATATGAAAAAAATCTACTCAGTCTAAAAGTAGACTGAGATCATGCAATATATTTGTCTTTCCCTGTCTGCTATTTCATTTAGCATAATGACCTCAAGGTTCATCAGTTGTCATAAATGGCAGAATTTCCTTATTTTTATGGCTGAATAACACTCCATTACATATAAATATAAAGAAAGGACATAAATATCACGTTTTCTTTATCAATTCATTAAAATAACTTTTTTCTTGATTATAAAAGTATTTCCTGTTCGTTAAACAAGTAATAATGTCTCTTTCCCTCTCCCTTCCTATCTGAAATTAATTTTTTTAAAAAGTGCAAAACTAGAAACAACCTAAATACCCATTAACCGATTAACTAAATGATGGTAGGGCTATATAATGAAACTAGAGGCCCGGTGCACGAAATTTGTGCACGGGGCGGGGGGGGGGCACGTATCCCTCAACCCAGCCTGCACCCTCTCCAATCTGGGACATCACTCTCACAATCCAGGACTGCTGGCTCCCAACTGCTCACCTGCTTGCCTTCCTGATTGCCCCTAACCGTTTCTGCCTGCCAGCCTGATCACCCCCTAACCACTCCCCTGCCAGCCTGATTGATGCCTAACTGCTCCCCGAGCCAGCCTGTTTGCCCCTAACTGCCCTCCCCTGCAGGCCTGGTCACCCCTAACTGCCCTCCCCAGCAGGCCTGGTACCCCCCAACTGCTCTCCCCTGCAGGCCTGGGTCCCCCACAACTGCCCTTCCCTGCAGGCCTGGTTCCTCCCAACTGCCCTCCCCTGCTGGCCATCTTGTGATGGCCATCTTGTGTCTACATGGGGGCAGGATATTTGACCACATGGGGGCAGCCATCTTGTGTGTTGGAGTGATGGTCAATCTGCATATTACTCTTTTATTAGATAGGATACCTTAAATGGTCAAGTAGATTGATATTTATTAAGTTTCTGAGAAAGTAAGTCCCTCCTGAGCCCCCAAATAACAAGATCAGACAAGAGGTTTGCTTTAACTGTGTATTTGGATTATTTTTCTCTTCTCCATATTTTCTAACTCCACTACCTGTGTTAATTGGGAGCTGGTTGTTTATATTAGGGGCTTGCAACTAGAGTCTATGGACCTCTTGAAGTGTAAGCAAAATTTCATGTGTATGTGTATTTTACTGGGAAGAGAGTCAATGGTTTTATTGGAGTCTCAAAACATCCTCTAATCCCCAAATCGTTAAGAACCACTGGCATATCTAGTTTAATGGGTCAAGGTGCTCTCTAACTGTGCCTTAAAAAGCAGATGTGATTGTACAGCCCATTCATTCACTAGTCATCAAATATTTACTCAGTACTTACTAAGTCTTACCTTAATAGCCAAATTACTATAAAACTTTGGAATACATTTCTTTACTTACTTTGGAGGTATTTTATTTACTTATTTAATTTCAGAGAGAGGAAGGGAGAGGGAGAGAGAAATAGACACCTCAGTGATGACACAGAATCATCGATCAGCTGCCTCCTGCATGCCCCCTACTGGGGATCGAGCTTGCAAACCAGGCATATGCCCTGACCGGGAATCCAACCGCCATTTCCTGGTTCCTGGCTGGACCACTGAACCACACGGGCTGGGCACCTTGGAGGTATTGTAAACACCACCCTCCCACACATAAAACTTCAAAAAGCCCTCTAGCAACTAAGAGACAAAAAGCAAATTAAAGAGTTTTCCAACAAAATTATGTTGCTTCTGGAAGAAGGTGTTCGGTTTTTTTGCCGTCTTTTGAATCTTACCTACACCGAACTCCTTTAAGAAGAGAACCTTCGGATTGACAGATTGGAAAAGACCTATCTTTGTGAGGACAGACAAGTTCTCAAAATCAGATAAAGACAAGTAACACAAGCAAGTAACTAGTTTCCATGAAGACAGCAATAAATCATTTTATATATAACTTTTAAAATACGTTGCATAATTAATTGATGCTATATTATAAAATATATGATGCTAAATTTGAGGTCCCCAAATTTAAATGATTTATAAAATATCTATCTCGTGGTTTGGGGGAAATGTCTGAAGATACATAAGAGAAGAAACTTGTTTAACTGGTCACAGTAATATCACAGTGATAAAACAGATTATAGGGGAAATCAGCAACTACAAATAAACTGAAACCAAAGGAAAACATAATTTTGGATTAAATGAGATAATCAAATTTTCAGGAGACAGTGGAGGTAAGAAGTTATAAGCAAAAAGAACCATAAAATTAAGAGGTTTATTAATGAAGGCATACTGGGCAATATGTTTATAGTTTTCTTTTCTTTTTTTTTTAATGGAATCCAACTGTTGGCCATTTTTTGTTGTTTTTAATCCTCACCCGAGGACATTTTTCCATTGATTTTCAGAGAGAGCGGAAGGGAGGGGGAGAGACAGAGAGAGAAACATCCATGTGAGAGAGACACATGGATGTGCTGCCTCCCACACACACCAGACCAGGGCTGGCGCTGGAGCCTGCAACCGGGGTACATGTTTTTGACCAGAATCGAACCCACAACCCTCCGGTTTACAGGCTGATGCTCTATCCACTGAGCAAAACCAGTTAGGGCTATAATTTTATTTTCAATATGTAAAAATATTTATCTTCATGAATTTGAGTTAACTACTTATGGATTTAGGTTTAAAAAGTATTAAAAGGTACTACCTGGTTTCTTTTATAGTTTAGTAGTCTCAAAACTGATATAAAATAAAATTCTTTCACAGCAAATTTCATTACAATAAGTTACAAGGCATAATCTAAGTTAAGGTAGATTTTTACTGAGATGACGTTTACATGAAATAAGTAGGTCTTCTGGTGGGCTCAAAAATACATGTTTCTTTCTTTCTTTCTTTTTAAGACTGTAATTTTATTTGCTGCAAAGTAATTGACCTAAATAGTGGTGGCTCCAGAATTCTCCTAAAACATCAACTTATAGTTTATTTTTCTTCTTTAAACTCCTTAAAATGTTAAAATACTTTTAAACACTAAATCTAGTTACAAATAAACTACTTACTGTAAATTTAATTAAGGCAGAACACGTCTTTTGTATTACTAATGACATATACCCAAGAGACAGTATCTTTCGCTAGACATTTCCTTTACCAGATATTCCCAAGTGAATACCATAATAAACATTTAGAGAAGTCATTAAGCATGACTAATGGAATTACAAGGAAAAGAAACCTAGCAACCTTTGTAGGTATCAGCATGAAAGAGAAAGCAGTACAACAGCAAGTGCAGAAAATACATTGAAATAATACAATGATCAGGGTTGTAAGAAGTTAAAATAAATTAAGCCTGTTTTTTTTTCCAAAAGTCAAAACAACAATAAATATACACATTCAACATGAAAATAGTAGCTTAGCAGAGCACATACACAAGTATGTAAAACATTATAATTTCTTTTTTTAAATATATTTTATTGATATGTTATAGAGAGGAAGGGAGAGGGATAGAGAGTTATAGAGTTAGAAACATTGATGAAAGAGAAACATCCATCAGCTGCCTCCTGCACACCCCCTACTGGGAATGTACCCACAACCAAGGTCCATGCCCTTGACCGGAATCGAACCTGGGACCTTTCAGTCCACAGGCCGATGCTCTATCCACTGAGCCAAACCGGGTAGGGCAACATTATAATTTCTTTATCATATTTAGAAAACAATATAATTTTTATCAGCTTATGAAGCATTCCACCAAGTATAGGAAATAACTCAGTGCTCAAGTTCAAATTATTTTAACTAAAAATGTTGAATGCAATGGTAATGATTTTAAATAGCTCTTCAACAAAATATGTCATCTAATCATACTAAATAAGTATACCATGCCCAATAGTTAACACAAACACAAATTATTCATTTTTCTGTTCCTAAAAAGAAAACATTAACTGAAAACAAAAGCAGGTTGTTTATTCTAAGATAAATCAATACACACACGTCATTTAAAAAGTTACTTTCCCCCCAGCTTTATTAAGATATAATTGACATATAACATTGTGGAAGTTTAAAGTATATGTGTACAATGATTTGATGTGTGTATATATTGCAAAATGGTTACCACAATAAGGTTAGTAAACACATCCACCACATAGTTACAAAGTGTGTGTGTGTGTGTGGTGAGGACTTTTAATATCTCTCTTAGCAACTTTAAAATATACAATACATTGTTAACTATAGTCACTGTGCTGTATATTACATCCCCAGGGTTTACAACAGAAGTTTGTACTCTTTGACCACCTTCACCCATTCTCCCACCACTAGCCCCTGGCAGCCACCAGTCTGCTGTTTCTATGAGTTGTTGTTTTTTATTATTATATTAGACCTATATTTAAGTGAGATCATACAATATTTGTCTTTCCCTGTCTGCTATTTCATTTAGCATAATGACCTCAAGGTTCATCAATGTTGTCATAAATGGCAGAATTTCCTTATTTTTATGGCTGAATAACACTCCATTACATATAAATATAAAGAAAGGATATAAATATTACATTTTCTTTGTCAATTCATTAAAATAACTTTTTTCTTGATTATAAAAGTATTTCCTGTTCATTAAACAAGTAATAATGAACAGGAAATGCTAGGAAGTACGCACACACACATCTGGAATCTCACAATCCAGAAGAAATCGTTTTTTAATGCTTATTCTTTTTTCCAAGCACAATTGTATGTGGTTCTTTAAAAATAATTTGCTTTTTAAAAAAATATATTTTTATTGATTTCAGAGAGGAAGGGAGAGGGAGAGGGAGATAGAAACATCAATGATGAGAGAGAATCATTGATCGGCTGCCTCCTGCATGCCCCACCCTGGGGATTGAGCCAGAAACCTGGGAATATGCCCTGACTGGAAATCCAACCGTGACCTCCTGGTTCATAGGTCTATGTTCAACCACTGAGCCACAGGGCTATAATTTGCTTTTTCATTTAGTAATATATTATAAACCTTACCTAAGTAATTAGATATTTTTCATAACATGATTTGAAATGGCTGAATAGTATTCCATTGTATAGAAATTCCTAAATTTAATTCATTAATCCTGTAATGCTGAACATGAAGTTGTTTCCAATTTATTGCTATTTTAAATAACACTACGAGGAATAGCCTTGTACACAAATCTTTGAACACATTCAAGATTCTGTCATCTAAATGGAACTGTTAGATAAAAGTATAGGGACATTTTTAAGGCTCTCAATACACATATCAAACTTCAAAAAAGCACCAATTTACATTTCAACCAATGAGTCATGAAGGTGTCAGTTTCCCTCATATTCCTAAGCAACACTGTTTTTATTTTTCCAATGCTGTTAGTCTGCCTGGCCAGTAGCTCAGTGGTTGAGCATCAACCTATGAACTAGGAGGTCACGGTTCAATTCCTTTTCAGGACGCACGCCCGGGTTGCACGCTTGATCCCCAACTGGGGGTGTGCAGGAGGCAGTCGATCAGTGATTCCCTCTCATCATTGATGTTTCTCTCTCTCTCTCCCTCTCCCTTCCTCTCTGAAAACAATAAAATATATATTTCAAAAAATATTTTTCTGCCCTAGCTGGTTTGGCTCAGCAGATAGAGCACCTGGTCAAGGGCAGGTACTTCGGTTGCAGGCTCTTGCCTGGTCAGGGCACGTGCAGGAGGCAACCAATCCATGATGTGTTTCTCTCACATTGATATGTCTCTCTGTCTTTACCTCTCTCTTCCTACTCTCTCTAAAAATCAATGGAAAAATATCCTCGGGTAAGAGTAAAAAAAATTTTTTTTCTTCTTATTTTGTCATTTACCTTTGGTTTCTGGTATTATGAGCATAAAGAAGTTTTTAATATGTATGCATATTGTATATGTATATCTATATCTCAACCTATCCTTTCATGAGTTGTTCCATAAAAGCCTCTGTTTTAAGTTTGTCCTGTTCAAATGTACCAATTAACTGGAATATAATGCTAAGTTTTGTCCAAACTAGACTTCACATTTGGGTAATAAAAATTCACATCCATAGATCTGGACCATGTCACATTTCTAGGACAAAACTTAAAGTGTGTGTTTAAGGCAATAAGCTGTCTTGCTTAAGGACTCATCCCTTTAAACGTACGTGCTTTGCTCTGGTGCTGCAAAACCAAGGGCTCACGCTTCATCCCCAGCTCCGCATGGTGGCTGTAGCCACGTCACGCAGGAAGCCAAATGCTTTCCATCTTGTTTTAATGCCTTCAGCAGTTAAAGAGGAAGGCCATCTCTATTCACATCACAGTGAACTTAGTATCTTCACTTGCTGTTTAAACTCGTTACAAGATAAACTTAGCTTAGGATAAGCTTCAGGGTTTCCATTTATCACTACATAATTGAAACAATAGCAACATAAAAAGAAGGAATATTTGCATTTCATCTCTATGTATTAGACCTCCCATACCTTTTGGAATGAGGCTCTACAATGTCCAATTCTCACTATAATACTTCCTCATTTTCTACCAGAAACAGATCACAAATCCTAAAAACATAAACCCACAGGGTAAACTGACTGTTACATTTTGTAAAGAGTTGCATATTTCTGTAAATCTCATTTGCTACTTTCCTCAGGCCTCAAAGATGACCAAGAGATTTTTAGAAACAAAACAAAAAATAGAATTAGCGTTATTCCTGAGAGATCATTTTACCTAAACTATGGATGACTGTATCTTAAAGGATGTTCTATGATTAAAGCGGAAAAATTCCAATTTTTAGTATTTCAACAGATCAAGTGCTGAGCAGTTTCTTTGTATAAATACTACGATGATATTTGTGAATGTAGCTTAGTTAAGACACTTCCCCCAGGTTGGGTTTTCAAATCCCGTTCTTTACAAAAACAGTAGTGATTTGCCACCAGCTACAAGCTCTGAATGTTAGACAACATAAAATAGTTTTTCATAAACTTTCTAATTTACTCTCACCTAAAGGCTGGAAAACCCCACTGAAGGCTTCTTAAACTCAACAGACATTTTAAAAAGTGTTAATTGTAGGATCTCACTGACACAAACATAAGGAAATTCTGAGTTATAGATACTTCACATGAAGCTTTTTCCACTGACACTGTAACTTTTGTCAACATTCAAAGAAAATTCAACCCTGGTCAAAGGTGACGGTTTGACAATCCCGAAGCTAACATTCTCTGTTTATTTGAACTAGTTTATACTCTCTGCTCAGGGAATTCAAGTTTTTCTCGTCCCTGACTTGATCTTTCAAATTCAAATCACTACACTTTAGGGCTTGTGAATTCTATCTTCAAGATTTAACTTCACAATCCACCTCCAAGGAAAAGTGCTCAGAGAAAATAAGCATCAGATGCGAAAAGGAATATGTTTCTTCGACTAGTTTCTAATGACCATTTGCATAGCCCTAAACACACAGTAATTTGTTCAGCTGCCTTTACCCCCACCCCCAAATTAAAATTCTTAAGTCCTTCTATCTCAGAAATCACAATTAGTGGCTTTAATAACACAAGAATAGGACCATAAATCCCTTCAAAATAAAGCTGTAAGGAAAATGAGCTGGATACTGGAGTCCTCAGCCAACACTTGTGTCACTTGCCACACTGGCACAGATGGTCCTTTTGTTTGTAAATACAGGCCAAGAAGACGGCTTACAGCACTTCTCCTGTGGTGTATAGGATAATGCTAGTGTAAGAACAACAGGACAACTTATAGTTAAAATGAAGACTCTCTCTGTTTTCATGTAATTCCCACCAGGAATATATACATTAGTTGGAAAAATGCTTATCATGTTCATAACTTCGAAAAATTCCAAATATATTACATTTGTTTTCTATTAAAAAAGGAAGTCCATTTTGGAACACAAATAAAAATATAGGAGCCTTAAAGAAGCCGCTGTCTTACTGCAAGGTTGCAGCTGCCCACACTCCTTTGCGGTCCAAGGGTTAGGAATGCAGCCTCTGAAATCAGCGTGGCCTGGATCTGGATCCAGCGCCGTCATTGCTAGCAATGTGACCTTGGACAAGTTACTTAACTTCTCTGTGGTCATTTCTTCATCTTTGACTGAAGACAATACCCTCCCCCCGCCCCCCGCCCCCGGCCGAGGGTCATGAGTTAAAACATGGCAAGAGTCGTAACAGTGTCTGCTTGGCACTGGAAATGGACCGTGTTAGGTATTATTTTTATTATCTTTTGTACTTTTAGGCTTTGGACATCATCTGAGTTACTTTTTAATAAATTTTCTGATCTCCTTTTGAAAGATGGCATAATCATGAGTATATAGATAATGAGTGTATCTTCCCAGAGGAGCCCATAGTAAGCAGAGCTATAGCCTAGAGTCGTAAATCATCATTTTTAGTACAAACCATGGATGTGGCTGTTACTGGTAACTTCAGCTTGATTTCCCATATGCCAAAAAATCCCCTACCAGGGGAAAACAAGCAGTATTAGAAAACCCTTGGGTTGGTCCTGTGAGCATTACAGAGTAAAGCCAAATTCACTTTCACTAGCCTGATGGGCACTGGCAATCTTAGTCACCAAATTAATCCCAACAAATAACAATAACTGTTTGGCTCATTTATGTATTTCCCCTTGTCTTCCCCAACCTTTCTCTAACGAGTCAGAAAGGAAAGTTTTCTTATTTTCTGAGAATCTTATTATTGCTCTCAAACCATCCTCTGTATCTTAGTATAATTAAAAAATGAGTCAGCACAAGCACTTCAAATACCTAGCAGTGCATAGAATATGGAGATATTTCTCTTCATAATAGAAACCTGGGAAAATAAAAAGATTCAGTCAGAGTGTCAGAGGCAAGGGAAGACTAAATGGACAGTGAGTGTTGGACCAGATTTTGCAAGCGAGCTTCCAGAAGATAAATAAATGTTCTTTATCAATCAATATATGTATTTTTCATCTTAATAGTGTTATAACACATGAGAATGGATATAACTATTATGAATAAACTCAAAAAAGAAATATCCAGTATATGACAAGTTATAACTTCTCCTTTCTTGAGTATTGGAGGGGGGTAAGGGAGGTTATGATGCTCTATGGGTATTAACCATTATGCATTTGCAAATCGCATGATGCATACCTGCACAACATGCTAATGCAGTACTGCCTTTAGCCATGTGATCCAAAAGAAAATGTAGCCCTAACCGGTTTGGCTCAGTGGCTAGAGCATCGGCCTGCGGACTGAAAGGTCCCAGGTTTGATTGCGGTCAAGGGCATGTACCTTGGTTGTGCGGGCACATCCCCAGTAGGGGGTGTGCAGGAGGCAGCTGATCGATGTTTCTAGCTCTCTATCCCTCTCCCTTCCTCTCTGTAAAAAAAATCAATAAAATATATTTTTTAAAAAATTAAAAACATAAACAAAAGAAAATGTAGGACAGATAAGCGCCCCTCGACGGCAAACATATTTGAATGCCAATTAAATTAAGAGTCTATTTAGTCATTACACTTCTTAGAACCAAGTCAGCTGAAGGCCCAGAAAAGACCACTTGCTTCAGCGTCTGAAACAATGTTACCACATGCTCCTTTCAAGAACGTACTTCTTCTCAAGGCTCCACGCACCTCACACTCCAGCACGTACATAAACAGTAACCTACCGCATGAAAATTACTGGTGAGGGTCAAGGGAGAGTTTAAGGCTCAGGGTGGTTCTTCCAAAGTTCTACCACCATCCCCTAAATTTTTCCTTGTTCTTATTTAACTCCTCCATGACTTTCGGTATGGCTTTCAGGTGAAGTCAGAAAAAAACTGCCATATTCACTGTTTAATACATGGGGTTCTATATTTTATCAAGCAGGAGCAACCTTTCTTTCTTGGGGGGGGTTGGAGTGGGGGGGAGAGGGAGAGGGAGAGGAAGGGAGGGAGAGAGAGAAACATCAATGTTGGGAGAGAATCATTGATTGGCTGCCTCCTGCATGCCCCACACCGGGGATCGAGCCCGAAACCGGGGCAGGTGCCCTGACCGGGCATTGAACCATGACCTCCTGGTTCATGGGTGGATGCTCAACCACTGAGCCATAGCGGCCTTCTTTAAAGGCTGACATCCAAGGCTCCACAGAACACGATTCAGCTCCATCTAGCGCTGTGCAGTTTCTAGGTACCTGGGGAGGAAACATATGGCAGGAGCCGCCCCACTTTTTTTCAATTGCGCATTTGTTGTTGGTTTACGATTTCTTCCCAGGCCGCTAAATGTTGAAGAGCGCTGGGGAAAGAGTCAGGAATGCCTTGTCTTCCCAGCTGGGTCTTCGGGCTGAGCTCAGTAAAACTGTCATGAAGCAGCGTAACACGTCAAAGACAAACCACACAGCATCTGATGCTTGTCTTTGTTTAAAACTGAATTGTGACACTAGAGGAGGTTATATGTGGACCTAATTTCGAAAATACAAACAGGAAGCACCCCCACCCCAATATTACCATTAAAAAAAAAAAAAGGAAACCAAACCTCAAAGTTACCTTCCAAGGAAGTCATGGGTGTGACCAAAACTAACAAAAGTAATAAAACGTCATCTAAAACCCTGAAACCACCAAAAATGAGGGTCTCATTCAACCAACTAAAAATCTAACACCTGAAATTACTCCTCTCTTTGATTAGAGAAAACAGCACAGACTTAGATATGTAAAATCTTCTCCAAACTGGTTTAGGTTTTTCAATGGTAAAGAATCATCAATAATAATTTTTAAAAATCTACTGTCAATAATCTACTTAAAATAAGGCCATGCTAATTAAAAGTGAATACAATTTTAAAGAACGTTTTATCACTGTGATGCTCACAATTTAAATGTACCAAAAAACAAAAACAAAAAAACTGTCTAATCAATGGAAAGTAGATTGTTAAATTTGACTTTCTATTCCCAGAAAGAAGCATAAAACTTGTGTTTCTAACACTGCAGGGGGAAAAAACACTTCTTATTTTAGAACAGTTCTATTAACAAAGCTCAGATTTAAAGAAAAGTGTTTTTCCTTTAAACACCACACAAAATTGGGGACAGTGATAGTTTCGAACTAACGTGCAAACATCATTTTTATTAAGAAGTTCCCGAGTCAAACTAGTTTGATGCTTTATTATGTAGTAAAAGGATATTTTTCTGAAGAGTAACTATGAGTTATCAGATAACTTTTTAAAAGAATACGTTTCAAATGCTCAAAACACGCAAACAAAAGTGGGAGGCTTTTGCTTCCTTTTGTAGGAATAACGTGGTAATTTACACTCTAACAGAAAGGAAAAATGTGCCGCTGGTCATGAGAACATTCAGAAGTCCGTGAGTACTTTATGAATACGTACATGTTTGTAGGGCACTAGAATAGTGAAGCTCTTTTTTTTTTATTCTACTTTCAACATGCAATTGAATCCTGAGCATATCATTTACCTACTTATAACATCTTCCTTTTATCAGACTACCTACATTACCTACCTACACAAAAATAAGTCAAAGGAACCGCCACAAGGACAGTCCTAAATATAAACCTAACACAAGTCACAAATAACTTGACTGTAGCTTGAAAGAATTTTAATATAACTTCAAAAACTGACATAAATACCAAAAGAGCAATAAATGACACCTTTTACTAGTCTTGATGTGTGTGTTTATATATATATATATAAACATTTTTAAAAAATCAATTGAGAGCAAGGAAATGAAGATGAAATGAGAAGTTGGGGCACAATAGGAAGTGCTGACCAAAATATTTATGTTGTAACACTCCAAACAATGATAGCACTGCTTCCCCTCCCATCACACCTATCATGAAGTACCCATCTCAGAAACACATCCACCTTCAACTTCTTAACACAAAATCCGTGTTCATATCCTGTTGACAAAAAATATGAATCCTGAAAAGGCAAGGTCTGGTGAGAAGGTGGAATAATTTATGTAGCTGGGTATACAGCAATGATTTTGTGCAGAGTTTAGCTCCAAGTTATGCAATAACCAAACTGCTGGTGATAGAAATCAACTCTTTTTTTTTTCTTTCTTTCTGATGTTTTGTGTTTTTAAAGAGAGATCTCTCATTCCTTCCTTTATGTCTCCACCAGGTGCTCCAAATGTCCATCTCCCAAAGGCCACAGAAAACAGGTAACCTGCTAGCTAACACTTACCTGACCAAAGGTGTGATACTCTTCTCATTCAACAAGACAAACATCACAAGTGGTCACACAGTACATTTTTTTTTTTGCAAATCGGCAGGCCCTTTCCCATTTATGCTATCAATCCTAACAGCTATAATCTGCCATGAGATGGAAAGTGGTACCAAAACAAACAAAAACACCGATGCCTTAAAAGAAACCTTCAAGTGTGGAATCCACTGGAAATGCTCAGAACCGATCCAGTGGTCAGAGTGTTACAAAATAAAGTTAGAAAGCCACGAACGGCACACTAAATACAATACATCGTCTTCTAAAACACGATCAAGTCCTTTTCCAGTGACTATGAACAAAGGTACACGAACAGAAGCACTGCGCAGAAAGAGGCAAAGTTCTATTATCTTCATGGAACCACCACAAAATTACTTGAGGTAAAATACTCAACAGCTGAAAGCTTATTATGGCCCAGGCGGCTATCCAACCGCTTGGGAAACCTAAGATACGAGCAGATGATAAACACCACTGGAAGACTGAAAAAAAAAAAAAGACCTAAGATCAGTTTAATAATTTGATGACACGCTAGTCCTTTCAAAGGGCACGCATTCCCCCAAAGCACTCCAGAGACAACTTAATGAAATTCTCTGGAGGCAAAGATCCACCACTTCACTGTGCTTTGGGACCAGCAGGGATCTGAGAGCTCTCTGGCCGTCATGTCAGTCCCTGGACTACCTCACAGCTGTGTGACCTGGGCAGGCCAGTACTGCACCTATCCGGGCCTCAGTTTCCACATCGGCACAATCCAAGGACGCGGCATCATCGCCAGGGCCCTCCCCAGCTCGGGCCTTCCATCGCCCGCTCTGAGGCTCTGAGCACGCTGGCTCATTTCAGCTATGACAGCATGACAGGGGACAAGAAGGAAAAGAACCTGGCGTGGCTCTTTGGGAAAGAGAGGGTCGCTCTCTCTTTGTGCCTTTACAATTCCGGTGGTTTTCATGAATCTCATCTTCCTGAGAGCTGGCACCTGTTTTCCTTCTTGGCCATTCCCATCGCTGCTGGCTACAAGTGTCTGCAACCGCCTCTAGCTCCACACACGTTCCTTCCTGACCATCTTGCCAGATTCCTTCAGCCTCAGACCAGCTTTGGGGGGACACGGCTCCCCTTCCTCCGACTCTGTCTACCCCGACACCAGGTGCCTTTTTTTTTTTTTACTCTTTATCCTGGGCTAGGGGAAAATAATAATAATAATAATAATAACAACACGCTGCATCCCCCTGCCTCACGCATGAGCCGGGGCCTGGCGGGTCCATCTGTGGGATCCCGCACCCAGAGCCTTATCGACACGTTCGTATTTGCTGCCTTGACTCCTTATAAGGCACTGCTCCCTGAAGCTCCGCTAATACCCCTACCCCACCGGGCACCCCGGCTCACCCACCCACCCACCCACCCATCGCAGATACCTCTTTCGGAAGAAGGAGGAAAAGCAGGGAGGCGGCGGGGCTCGTGGGAACTGCACCGTGAAAGTGTGAGTGGCCCCCTCGGCTCTCAGCGGTGGGCGCCGGGGACCCTCACACCCCCTCCCCGGAAACGGGCGCACACACCGCCTCGGCTCTGCACCTTCCGCCCGCCGAGGCCTCCGCGCGACGCCCCCTGCACGCCCGCCCCGCGCCCCCGCCGCCCCTCGCCCCGCGCGGCCACCGCGGCCGCCTCCCTGCCCGGGAGCGATGGCGGCGCTCGGCCCGGCCGGGCGGCTCGGCGGCAGGGGCGCGGGGCCCCGCCCGGGAGGACTCGCCGGTCTCGCCCCCGGGCCCCGCGCCCAGGGCTGGCCCCTCAGCTCCTACCTCGCCCAGCCCCTCGGGCGCCAGCAGCTGCCTTCCGCCCGCCTCTCGCTCGCTCCCTCCCTCCTCCGGGCCGCCGCGCGGAGTCGCCTGCGCAGGGCCCCCGCCTGGGTGACGGCTCCGGCCGCCGACTCTCCTAGCGCCCGGGCCCACGGGGGCGCGCGCGCCGCTCGCTCGCGGAGATCGGCCGCGCGCGCCGCCCGCCACCCTGAGCGCGCCCCGCGCCGCGCGCGCCGCTTCCTGGTTCCGCCTGGAGCGCGCTCGCGAGCCCGCGGTCCCTCTGACCCCCCCGCGGCCGCCCAGGAGGGACTGGATACCCTCCGCACACCCGGGGTGGCTGCACGCTCCGGGGGGGGGGAAGGGGGGGTTCGGCGCCGCGCACTGCCCCTCTTGGCCGAGGTGGTGTGGCTTCCCCACTCGCGTCCCCAACAAGGTCCCACGAGCAATGAGCACATGCTGCTTTGCTTAGTGTCGACCACCACTGACGGGGCTCGGGCCGGACGGTGTGGTCGTGTGGATTGGCCCCCCTCCGCAGCCCTCCCACCTCCCTTCCCCAGGGCCCGCATTCTGGGTCCTGTCCCTCCCGAGCCAAGGTCAGAAGTCCGCCACTGGCCCATCAATAATTACCCCGGGTTTGCTCCCAGGAGGGCGTTTCAGCCGGGGCTCCTGCTGCTTACCACCCAGATGGTGGAGAGCCTGGATGGCCACAGCAGCTTACAGTCACCCTGGCCAACTGGATCCGTCCACTACTCCAGAGTGTATTCATGGGGGACTTGGGCGGCTGAGACCATTTTGCTCCCTGGGGAATATTGCTAAGCAGTCAGAGGGGCGGGAGGGGCTCACTGCTCTATCCAAAAGAGAAATAATAAGCAAGATCACTGCTGTAGAAGAAAGAGGTCTCTGAGCCCCTTTTCCACGTAATGGGGAGGGGGTGCGGTGTCTGAGAAGGCAGCCTGAGTCACCCACTCTCCTCTCTTCTGGGTACATCTCCGGAGCTGGCCCACGGTTTCCCTGGCAACCCTCCAAGGGCCAGCACCAAAGCAAGGCATGTCAGATCTCCATAGCCCCAGCTGCAGGGGCAGAAGAAGGAGAAGGACCCAACACATACACACAGAGATCCCTTTCCTACAGTCCGAAAATCTACATGTCCAGGGATGACCAAGATCGGCAAGGCCCCAAGTTCTCCCATAATCCTCCTTTGGCAGCTCTTCCCAGCAGCCTGCTCTTCACCCCCAGAATAACACCAGCCACAAAGATCCTTGTGTCTGTAGCTGATCACAAAGTCCTTCTCCCTGACTCAGGCTCCTGCCTCTGTTCCACACTCTGGGCCAACACCTGGCACAGTGCTTTGCACAGAGTAGGTACAGGGAGCTTGGAGGCTGGAGCAGGAGGACAGGCCTGAGCAGGAAGCTGGACAGAAGCACCAGCCCTGAACTCTCTGGCAACCCCTCTGACAGTCACTGTCCATGATGTTTCGACACCAGGGCACACCACATTTCTCTTTCTTGTAAGCTTTCATACCTGCACACATTCTGTTCCCTCTGCCTGGAATGTCCTCCTGCCCCCTCGATGTCTGCCCTTTTGCTGACACTTGTTCCAGGCAGTACAAACCTCGCCCTTCCTGTTCCCCACCACACGTTCGTGCCTCTATTATGGCACCTCTGGTGTTAAAGGACAATTTGTTTACGTGTTTCCCTACCCCCAAACGGCAGAGCCAGTATTCCACTCCCCCTAAAACCTTCACCCAGTGCCCAGCCCAGAGCAGACATCCACTAAATATGTGAGGACCAAGGTCTTTGCACTAGGGATAGAAATGGAAAACCAAGAGGACTGTGTTGTAGTTAATAGCCCAGTCTTTAAAACCAGGCTCACGGTCGACTCCTTCAGCCATGTAACCTTACGTTTCCTGCCTCAATTTCCTCACTGTAACATGGGTTATAGTCACAGAACCTACCTTGTCGCATTCTGGTGCGAAGTGAGTTAATACATATAAAGTGCTTCCAACGCTGTCAGGCACTACAGAGACGTTAACTATTATAATTGATTTTAGTAGCAGCTAGCATTTGCATCCCTCTTCCTAGGACTGGTCCGTCCAGCTGCCTGCTGCTGTGCCTCCGGGTGCTCGTTTGAATGCCGTGGAGGGTGGGGCAGGGAAGGTTCTCTATGGCTCATCTTCCAGCACATCTCTCACTGACCACTAGATACCAAGCTAGAGCTGGCTGGCTGTGTGCACAGACATGAAGAACAGAATGTTCTGGGTCGCTCCCTCAGCAAAACAAGAATGTTGTCAACTTGAGACACGAGGGAAGATCCAATACCAACCTCTAACTACTTGCCAATTCAGATGAGGTGAGACCCTCTTCTCCTGGGCCTTAGGGATATAATCCCCTAAGATGAGGGGACACCAGACTGAGACATAACACATAAGGAGTCCTAGAAAGAAAGAAATTGAACAGGAAGCTAGGATCCAGAAAGACCCAGCAGAGAGTCCACACAGAAAGGTCCTGGAGGCACACCTGCACCTGCAGACATGTCCACAGGAGAGAGCTGATGTCATCTCCTCACCCACGCTCGGCTGACCCAGGAGAGAGAGAGGCTGAGGGGAGCCTGAAGCCTGGTGGGCAGCCTTGTCTATAACTCTAATGTATTCTTTTTTGACTGTCGTTTTAAAAATACATATCTTTCTATTGATTTCAGAGAGGAAGGGAGAGGGAGAGAGAGATAGAAACACCCATAATGAGAGAGCATCATTGACCGGCTGTCTCCTGCACACGCCCCACCAGACCAAGCCCACAACCCGGGCATGTGCCCTCGGCTGGAATCAAACCCGGGACCCTTCAGTCCACAGGCTGACGCTCTATCCACTGAGCCACACCGGCTGGGGCACTCTGATTTATTCCTAACCAGGGGCTGACTCCCTCCCTTGTTTTCATGGACCATCATGTGGCTGCTACAGAGAACAGATCCCGGGCCTCAGTCTCCCTCATGTGTAAGTCATAGGCACTAAAGCCTAGATGTATTTGTAAATGCCTAAAATCTTTCTGGGTGTATATCTAAGTCCCTGGTACCTGTGGTTGCCCCTGTAGAGGGGGTCTGGGGGACAGGAAAAGGGAGAGACTAACTTTTCACCATATATCCTTTTACTCTTGAATTTTGTACCATATGCGATACTATCTATTCAAACATAGGAAAAATGAACATTTTTTTTAAAGTAGAGAGAGTGATTATGAAAGTATCTAAGCATCATGTGTGGCTTGCAGAAGGTACTTGATAAAGGAACTTTTTTTTCCTTTTTCTTTTTAACCTCAGCCCAACCCCAGCCAGTTTGCAGGGCCAGGAGGGAGTGGACATGAGGGTGGAGTTGGGGGATGGGATATGAGTGACAGATGTGCAGGTCCTTGCCACCTGGAGATTCCCACACGCTGCTCTCACTCTCATCCCTGTATGCTTCACCTCTCTGGGCTCCCTTCCAGCCAGAGCTAAGGGGGTGGCTCTCTGGAAAGCCCCAGCCACCCCCCACCTCCTGGGACAGGGTCACTGTGCCCTCTCCTCCCAGAGTCCTGGGGCGATGCTGCATTTTCCAGAGAGAGTACAGGGTGGACACAGAAGAGGCAGCAGAGTGTCACCCCAGCCACTATCTTGCTGGCTTGCCTGGAGGTTTAAGAACGCAAAAGTCAGCTCAGCACCAGGCAAAGATGAGGCTGCTGTTGCCGCCGCCATGGACAGAAAAGCAGGTCAGTAGGACTAGAGCAGGCAGAGGCCAGGGCGGCAGAGGAGAGAACCTTCTGGGGGCTGTGGGTCAGGATATATGAGGGGGAGACTGAGGCCTGCACTAGTGCAAGGGAATCTCTGAGCTGTCAGAGCTTGAGGTGGCCCTGTGCTGTTTTTAGGGATCTTCATTAATGCAAAGACTATTCTGCATTAAGCAATAGGACACCCCCCTTTAGGCTACTAGTTAGAGCCATACAAAGAGACCTGCAATACGGGTAGAATTGAGAGGCTGCAGGAATGCAGGGAAGAAAAATGCCTAGTTCTACTGGCCACGGTCTCTGAGCACCTATGATATGCTAGGCACTGGAGGGAGTCTGCACAGCAATCCCGGGACTGGACTGGTCTTGCTTTGTCCTCCTTTTACAAAGGAGCTTGCTGAGCTCAGAGAGGCGGACTTATGTGCCCGGAGTCACACACCAGAGCCAGGATTTGCACCAGGTCGTTAGGGTGCCAGATCCTTTGTGTTTTCCTCTATGCCGTACTGACCCCGTGAAAGATAAGGAGGTGCAGGGAGGAATGGCATTCCAGGTGGGTGGAATGGAGGGGGCAGAGGTTTGGAGTTGAGAGACACCAGTGCATTGGGGGAACTGCACTGCTGAAGCCCAGAGTGACAGGAAGGCCCATGCTTGAGGGTGATCACAGCAGCAAACGAAGACCAGGGCAGTAGCCAGTGAGGAGGGGGTGGGGCACTGGCCGGGTTCTTGGTGTAGGCTTCACATTCCCCACTTGCTCCTGGGGCTGGGCAGCCTATTTTTGAGGCTTGGAGAGGGCAGGGAAGATGTGGGTGGGTTTGTGTAGTAAGAAATGAGGGAACGATGAAAAACAGAGGGGGGGGGGAGGGGGAAAAGGAATCCCCTCCAGGCATAACAAAGGAAAGTGGCAAAGTGGTGGGGGATGGCAGGGAAGGAGCGGCACTACCCTCTCCCGCACAAACCCCAGAGGGCTTGAGGTCGGATACTGGGCTGGCGGAGCCACAAAAGCTTTCCTGTTAGGCTGCAAGGAGGAGAAAACTAGCTCAGCAGGAAGAGGGGACTGGTAGTCATTGTGCATGAGGATGGGAGTAAGGTCAGACGCAGGCCTACTCAGGACAGTGACCAGTCCCGCTCAGCTGCCCAGCTCTGTGCCCATGACCCACCTCTCCTCTCTCACCAGGCTCCAGAGCCAACCCCTGCTACGGGTGGGCTCCTCCCTGCCCTCCTGACTGGTCAGATGCTGCACACTGTCCCCCCACCCCACCCCAGGTTCCGCCAGCATCTCTCCCAAGGCAGGTGGTCAGGGATTGGCGGACCAAGGAAGGCAGCATTTCGCCTCCCGCCCACTCTGCCAGTCCCATACCCCTCCTCTCACTCTATTCCCAGAAACAGAGGACAGTCGCTATGCCTCGGGGCGGGATGGCCTTGTGTTCTCTTGGTGACTTCACTGTAAATTGACTTCCATGAAGAGTGGTAGAGGAAAGGGGACAGTGGCAGGAAGGGGGAACAGGCTTCTCCCAGGACGCAGCAGCTCCTTCCCCTGCCCCAAATTCACACAAAACTCCTCACCCAGTCCAAGGGGACATCTTCTCTCTGTGGGTGTGTGCTGGGGTTGGGGGAAGGCGAGAAAGGTTCTACGGTCGAGACCCTTCCCACAGGGCCAGGCAACTTGGATCCTGGAGCCAGCCCTGCATTCCCTGGCCCGACAGCTGTGGACAGGCCTCTTTCCTGAACTAATGAACCAGAACGGGGGCAGATTTCTACATCGGGATGCCAGGGTGAGGAGACTCGGGAGAGGCAGGGACATTGATCTTGGGGGTATCAGTATACGCTGAGGATGGGCCTGTGGCCGCCTTCCAGTCACCTTGGGGGTGGGAGCTGGAGTGGAGGGGGACAATGCTGGGGAGGCAAGATGGGGGTGAAACAGGACCTTTAGGAGCCCCAGGGCTTCAGCTCTCCCCTCTCTGCTGAGCACAGAGATCCTCCCTGGACCACCTCCAGCTTGCTTGGGAAGGCTCTTCACCTCCACCCCACCTCCCCTCTGGCTCTTGCACAACAGGAACTCTCCTTGAAGAAGGGACTTGCAGCAAAGGAAACAAAGGCATCTCTGTACCATGCCCTCCGCCCCCTCCCAGGGATGGTTAGGTCAAGGTGACCTCTATCGGTTCTTCCCAGGGTAGGGGCATCAGCAGGGCCTTCTCTGCTAACCTGGTCTCCAAGGACAGGGCGGCAAGGGGACTTGGGAACATTCTTTCCTTCCTTCATAAACTCACATCAACATACAGTCATCCACCTCATTCCACAGAGCAGGGCCCGGGCTGACTTGGAGATGGGCATGCCATAGGCAGTGCCACGGAACAATTACGGGCTAGCCCAGTCCAAGGGGACATCTTCTCTCTGTGGGTGTGTGCTGGGGTTGGGGGAAGGCGAGAAAGGTTCTATTGTCGAAGCCCTTCCCACAGGGCCAGGCAACTTGGATCCTGGAGCCAGCCCTGCATTCCTGGCCCGACAGCTGTGGACAGGCCTCTTTCCTGAACTAATCAAAGGGGATGCTTCTGGCTGTGCCTACCCTCAAGGTTATTGCAAGGATGAGTTCAGTTGAGGTGTGCAAACATGTTTGCACACAACTGTACCATGATTCATTCCAGGATGTGTGCATACTGTGCTAACTACAGACTAGGCCAGGAATCATTATTATTCCTAATAAAATATGGTCAGTCTTCTTTGAAGGACTGTATTTCCATAAGATGTTTCTTTAACCATATTATTTTTATATGTAGCATATATTTTAATCCTTCCTCACTCCCCACGTAATGGTGTGACTTGGAATTGGGGATGAGGGGCAGTTAGAGGAGGCCATCCTGGGACCCCAGCTCAGTCCGCACCCTAGGCCAGTGGTTCTCAACCTTCCTAATGCCGCGGCCCTTTAATACAGTTCCTCATGCTGTGGTGACCCCCAACCATAAAATTATTTTCGTTGCTACTTCATAACTGTAATTTTGCTACTGTTATGAATCGTAATGTAAATATCTGTGTTTTCCGATGGTCTTAGGCGACCCTGCTAGCGGTTCTCAACCTGTGGGTCGTGACCCACAGGTTGAGAACTGCTGCTGTAGCAAAATTACAGTTATGAAGTAGCAACGAAAATAATTTTATGGTTGGGGGTCACCACAACATGAGGAACTGTAGTAAAGGGTCGTGGCATTAGAAAGGTTGAGAACCACTGCCATAGGCAGTCTCTGTTCTTCCTGAACCCCATCCCCTAGGCCTCAGTTTTTCTCCTCTATAGTCTGGGCCTCTAAAACCACCAGGGTGCTTTGTGGTAAGAAATAGCAGAGACCAAACCAGGGGACTGAAAGCAAAAAGAAACCCCAAATTTGACATTTCTGGGTAGTTGTGTTATCCGGAGCCATGACCACAGTCACCTCTGCCCCCAACCCAACTCTGACACCCTTTCCTCTTCCACTCCCTTGGGTGGCCTTTGCCCATCCTGGGAAAGCTCCAAAGCTCCTCCCCTTCCCACTGTATCTCTGAGGGAGAACAGAGGCACAAAGAAATGAGACAAACCCAGACAGAGGCAACTGGGGAACGAGAGAGACCCAGAGAGAGAGAGAGTCAAAAGGAGAAGAATAAAAAAGCAGAGCCTCACAGTCTGGGAAAGCCAGAATGTACCATGGGACACAAAGTGAGGAGGGCACAGGAGGGCTCTGAGGGCGCTGTGGCATGTCCTTTCAGGCTAGCCCCTCCAGTTTTGTGCACTGGCACCTCCGTGCTACCTTTTTAGGGCCCAGGACTGCCCAACCCCTAACCAAGCCCAGCCCAATCCAGCCAGATGTTCTGTGGGTGGGTGGGGCTGCCAGTGCGCAGCAGGCCCTGTAGGCCCTGGGGAGGAGGCTGGAGAGGTGGCTGCCTGGAAGTGGGCAGGCAGGGCTCCCACTCTGGAGCCAGCACCTCCATCTCACCCTCTCCAGATGCCCAGATGTGGGTACATCACAAGGGTGGCCCCCTGCCCTCCAGATACGACTCAGAGGACTTGGAAATCCAGGAATCTGCTCCCACCGGCTGACTTGCCCACCTGCTCAGAGGGAGAGGCTGGAGGGCACAGGTGCCAAGTTGGGCCCACCCTCCCCCGGTGGCAGTGGGTTTGGATCTGCCACTGACAGGCTGCGTGACACTGGCCAAGTCACTTCCCCTCTCCAGCCTCTGTTTCCCCATTTGTAAAATCATCTTTATGGTTGTTTCCAGCTCTGGCACTTGACCCTCATTGCAGGTGCCGCCCCCCTCCCCCCCCAGCCCTCAGCTCTGTGCATCTGAGCCTCCTCTGCCAGATGCATTGCACGGAGTGGGGGAAGAAGGGGGGGGCGCCTGGGCTTCCTCCTCCCCAGGGCTCCCGGGTGGAGCATCTAAAGAGCAATCCTCCGGGAACCCCCTCAACAGTTTTCAATTCCTTCCCTCGTGGTCTTGCCAACTAAGACTGCGACCACACATGGAAGTGTGTGTGTGGGTCCCGGACATTCCAGCTCCTGCAGCTTTTAACTTGGGGTTTTCTCTGAAGTAAAAAGAATGAGGGAGGGAAGGTGGTGAGGGGCACACAGGTGGGACAGTGGAAGGGGGAAGAGAATGGAAAAGGGCAGGCCTACCAAGGCACGAGGGAGGGGTGGTGGGAGAGAATGATCCCCACCCCCACCCCCAAATCTTGGCTCCGCTGGGCCCTGAGAGGGCAGCCAGCCTGGCCCCTACCTTGGTGCTGCCAATACCAGCTGCCAGGCAGAAAGAGGCCTAGAGGAGAGGGAAACTGGGCAAAGGGGATGGAAGGCTTCCAGTCCAGCCTTGCCCAACTCTTCAGGCCCCTCAGGGGGCTCTCAGGGAGGGGCTGTGACCCAGGCAAGGCCTAGGAAGGGTGTTCCCTGCTCTGGCAAGGCCTACAGGCAGTCCTGAGCCTTGAGGATTCAAGAGAGCCCTCTCTGGACCTTTCTGAAGGTAGGACCAGCCTCAGATCTGACTGGGCTCGGGTGAGGGGAGGGGCAGGGTCATTTATGGACCATAGTTTGCCAACTAGGCCATGTGCCCACTGTGTCACGCTGGGCAAGCCCCTTCCCCTCTCTGGACTTCCATTTCTTGTCTGCAAAATCTCAGAGGGGGGGGGGGCGGGGGGTTCCAAACATGACTGCCAAGGTTCTTTTTCAACTGCAGAGGGTGAGCGCGCGGTAGTGGGAGTAGTGGAAGGAGGGGAGGTGGGGCTGGCGTGAGCTGGCTTCTCTGGAATCCCCAGTCTTTCCCCTCCCAAGGGCTTTGCCTCTGAAGTCACAGAAGCCGTGTCCCCAACCCACATAAACACACGCACACACATTTACATTTTTAATCTACTTGAAAGATGACGAATGCCGGAGCTGAAAGGCCTCTCCAGACAGTCCAACCCTTTCTTCCTCCCGTTTTACGAATGAGGGAACTGAGGCCCGGGTTTGGGATTTCCAGAGCCCGGGATTTCCCAGCCCTGCCACCCCCTTTCCCGCGCCACTCCTGCGCCCCTGGCTCGCCACGGTCCGAGGCCGCAGGCGAGGGCCGGCTGGGACTCCCAGGGGACCCCGCCGTCGGGGCAGCCCCCACGCGCGGCGCCGCCCAGCCTCACCGCGCGGGACCCGGACCGCGGCCGCCGCTGCGCACTCGCGGGGGAGCCAGCGACCGAGGGCGGGGGCGGGGAGGGAGCGACAGCGGCTGGGAGGGGTGTTGGCGAGAGCTCGCGCGCTGTGTATGGTCTATCGGAGGCAGCTGACCTTTGAGGAGGAAATCGCTGCTCTCTGCTCCTTCCTGTAGTAACAGCCGCCGCCGCAGCCACCAGGAGCCCGGGCCGGGAGCGAGAGCCGCGGGCCCAGAGCCGGCCCCGCCGCCGGACGGCTCGGTGCCGCCAGGTGGGTGGCCGGGCAGCGCGTCCCGGGCGGCGCGCGCCGAGAGGGGACACTTGACTCCCGTCCTGGCCCCGCGCCCAGAGACCCGAAGCCCGACGGCCGGGCGGGGTGCAGGGAAAAGTCCCCGCGCCCGAGAGGGAGTTTAGGCACGGCTCGGACGGGGGGCGCCGATAGAGGGGAGGCGCCGCGGGTGGGCGCCGTCCTCGCGCGCAGTGGGCAGGGGGCGCTGTCGGGCTGGGCAGTGGGAGAGGGACCGTGGGGCGCAGCTGCCCGGGCGCCCCCGGAGAGAGGGAGCGTCTGTCTCCCCAGCCCTCTTTTAACAGCTCTAGCCACGTGCCCGCGGGGACCCAGCCATCCGGGGGACGCCTTCGGTAGCGTAGCTCTGGGCTGGAATACCCCTCCTTCCCAGAAACTGGTACCCAGGGTCCGAGGCAGGGTAGGGGGGTTCTTGCAGAGGTCCGTGGGCCACCGCGGTCAAGTTTCTCTTTCAGTTTTTAGCTGCCCCCCCTCCCCCCCCCGGGGAAGCCCCGGTGGGGCGAGGGGAGAGGAAGAAGAGGAGGGCACCTGACTTTGGAGGGCCCCTCCCCAAGCCTCCGCGGGTTCCTCGTAGAGGGCAGGGCGGCCTTCCCCTCCTCACCATCTTTCTTCCCGCACAGGAAAGCATGTCTGTGGGAGGGAGGGGCCTGGCCTGACGGACCGCGGTCCGGGCGCGGGTGGGCATGGCAGGGCCAGGGGCAGGCCCAGCCCTCGCTCCTGCCCGGCAGGCGCCCCCTCAGCCATCTGCTCGCCCCAGGTGAACGGCCATGGCGGGCTGGATCCAGGCCCAGCAGCTGCAGGGGGATGCGCTGCGCCAGATGCAGGTGTTATACGGGCAGCACTTTCCCATCGAGGTCCGCCACTACTTAGCTCAGTGGATCGAGAGCCAACCCTGGTAGGTGCCCCGGCTTCCTGCCAGGCCCCTCGGGCCTTTAGGTCTCCTCCGTGCGGGTGGGTGTGATTCTGGTCCTGTCTGCTCCTTCCTGTGAGGAAGGGGCCATGTTCCATGTTCGTGGGAAAGGGGAGCCGGGGAAGGGAGAGGGGATGTTTCTAGGCTCCGCCGCCCCAGGAACCAGGCTTGTGGGCGCTGGAGCACTTAGTCAGGAGCCTGGGGTTTCCACGTCCCGCTGGGTGCCTGGCTTCCTTGCCGAGGAGGCATCACAGAAGGCTTCTCTACCCTGCCCTGCCCCAAGGGATGCCATTGATCCAGAAAATCCCCAGGACCAAGCCCAGGCCACCCAGCTCCTGGACGGCCTGGTGCAGGAGCTGCAGAAGAAGGCGGAGCATCAAGTGGGGGAAGATGGGTTCCTGCTGAAGATCAAGCTGGGGCACTACGCCACGCAGCTCCAGGTGGGCGTGCGCTCCGGTCACCTGCAGGGAGGCAGTGTCCGCCTTCTGGTTCCAGCGTCAGAACCCCTGGGTTTTTCCTGGCCTGGACACTCACTGACTCACCGTGTGACCTTGACCTTATCGGCAACTTCTCTGTGCTTCAATTTCCCCCACCCCCTCTTTCTAAATCAGACCTGTTGGATCCCTTTAGCATATTACACAGCGAGAGGTGGGGCTTGCTTGTCCCCAAGAGAAGGAGGATGGGTGACACCGCTTTCTGGACAGATGGAGCAGAAGGGATGGAGGTAGACTGAGTCAGGATTCCTTCATAGGAGAAAGGAGGAGTGACAGATTCTAGAAATGAGGGAGTGAGGCAACCAGGCATCCCTCTTGGGGCTCTTCTAAAGGTGGGAGAGCTCTGGAAGTGGGCCAGGAGAGGAGCAGAGTTGTCAGATAAAAGAGCCTTGAATTAGGGTTGAGATGGAAGATGTAGCTTCTCCTTCACTTGGGGGGACGGGGGAGCCTAGGGGAGAGAGGAATTTTCGTGGGAGCAGGAAAGGGGTGTGTGGGTAGCAATCGCAGTCAGACATTGGAACTCACTAGTATTTCTTAGAGAACCACTTTTAAATATAAGCAGCAGGGTGCCGGGGAAATAAAAAGCCCATTCCAGAAGAGCGAGGAAGCAGGAGAAACCCGGGGTAACGAGGGAAGCCGAATAGGAACCCAGAGCTGGAGTACGGCGGAAAGTTCCTCGACCTTGACATTAGGTGCTCTGAGTTTTGAGTCATCCGCTCACTCATTTGCTTCACTCTGTATAAGTACTTAACCTCGCTAAGCATCAGTTTTCTCATCTTTGAAATGGGGACAATCATTTCTGCTACGTCATAGGGTTTCATTGGTATGGAAGTCAGAGGAGACGATAGGTTGGAAGTGCTTTACAAGCTGTGGGTTTCTAATGCACTGCAAACCAAATGAAGATCTGGGAGGGGAAATCAAGTCAAGGAGAGACAGAGGTGTCTGGTGACAGTTCCGGAGACTCCTCGGGGGAAAGCTGAGGCAAGGACTGGAGGAGAGGAAGGTGTGGGCATGGCACTGTGACAGGCATGGTAGACACAGGGGATGGCCACTGGTAGCTGCTCTTGGATTCTTTCAGAACACGTATGACCGCTGCCCCATGGAGCTGGTCCGCTGCATCCGGCACATTCTGTACAACGAGCAGAGGCTGGTCCGAGAAGCCAACAATGTGAGTGTCCCCTGGGTGTGGGGAGAGGAGCTGGGAAGTCTTTTCTCTCCAGACACAGCTGTGACTTATACATATGGGCATGAGAGAACACAGAGAAATAAGAGACGCGAGCAAGTGTGAGGAACAATATTATTTGCAGGTGTGGAGTGACCCCCTGGCTTCAGTCCCTGGCTGTGTAACTTGAACAAGTCACTTAACTTCTCTGAGCCTATGTTTCCTCAGTTATAAGTAGGGATGGTGATAGTACCTACCTTGCAGGATTATTGTGAGCATTAAATGAGATACTATGTGGGCCAGGGACAGACAAACAGACCAATGAAACAGAAGAGGAAGCCCTAAATACACACACACACACACACACACAGCTGGAAACTCAGTCTATGTCAGAAATGGCATTACAGATCACCAGGGAAAAGATTTGTCATTCAATAAATGGGCCAGGGCCAAATAAGAAATATTCGCTGGGACGGTCTGTGAGGAGAAATGGAGCCAAGGTCTGTGTCAGAAAAATGAGCACAGTCAAGCTCAGAGAAGTGAGGCCCAGAGAGGCAGAATAGGGACTCACTCCCCAAGTCCTGGAATCATAAGGGCATTGAACATCTGCTTGGACAATGGTACAAATGTTGTACTATCTGCAATAAAGTAAAATGAATTTCATAAAATAATAGCGCACAGGGAAAGACCGCCAAATAGTGCCGGGAGCACAGGTCATATTTATTATCTATTTGTTGTTGTGAGCACTGATTTCAGGAATTTGGCAGTTCATTCAGTAAAAAGGTATTGAGGTCCTGCGGTGTCGTCTGGCCCTGGGCTAGGCCTGGAGAAACAGATAAAGACCTGGTTGTCACCTGGGAGTTCCGGGTGATGATGGATTCTCTAGCGGTGAATTGAGGGCTAAGGAGGCATATGTGGGAAAAGTACCCAGCTCAAATTGGGGCAGGCGACAGGGAGCATGCCCTGAGGAAGGAGGGGTCTGAACTACAGCGGAGAAAGCAGGAGGGAGGAGGTGGGAAGAGATTTTAGTCAAAAGTAGCAACAGTATTTGTGAGGGCAGGAAGGCAGGAGCCATCTTATCATATTGAAGACTTGCAAATAGTCAGTGCAACTGGGGAGAAGGGAGCCAAGTGGGGAGTCCTGATGGGTAAAGCCAGAGAGGAAGCAGAAGCCAGAGCGTCTTCCAGGACAACCCTTGGGTCCCTTGGCTGTAAACGTACAAATGAATTAGGCTCCAATTAAGAACTACATGTCTGCAATGCAGGTGTTGTCATGGTTGGGGGAGGGGAGCTCAGGGGATGGGACTGGTTCTTCCTCCTAGCCATGAAGCGGTTCTTGGACACCTTTGATGTTCTAGGCCTTGGGGATTTGGTGATGCAGAAGACAGACCAGATCTTAGCACTTAGAAGGCTCACATCCTAGTGCAGGGAAGCAGACAAGAGCGATGGTTGAGCGTCAACCTATGAACCAGGAGGTCACAGTTCGATTCCCGGTCAGGGCACATGCGCAGGGTTGTGGGCTTGATCCCCAGTAGGGGGTGTGGAGGAGGCAGCCAATTAATGATTCTCTCTCATTGTTGATGTTTTCATCTCTCTCTCTCTCTCTCCCTTCCTCTCTGAAATCAATAAAAATACTTTTTTAAAAAGAAAAGAAAAGGAAGAAGTAAACCCAAGAATTAGACACTCTCAGATAAGGGTGGTGCTGTTTTGAATTGGCCCTTCAGAGAAGATCACTGAAAAGGTACCAGTTGAAGTGCCAGCCTTGGGATGATTTGGTGCCAGAACGTTCCAGAGTGATGGAACAAAAAGTGCAAAGGCCCTGAGGCAGCGACATGCTATGTGTTTAAGGGACAGAAAGTAGCTGTTGTGGGAGCCGAGGCTGGCAGGGGCTATCAGCCTGGGCAGTGGAGGATGTGGGAAGGAGTTTGGCATTTATTCTGAGAACAGATCATTGGGAAGGCCCTGAAGACTTGGTTGAGAAGAAGATCAGACCAGGTCACTTAAATGTCTGGATCCACAAAGCCCTTGTTGATGCCTCCCCTGTAACTTCACTTTGGGGTCTTTAGGATGACACCTGTGAGAGGTTTACCTGATTCCCTCTCCCCTCAGTCACCAATAGGTCTTGAGTGAGGACAAAGACAATGTGTGTTAGGCTAGCGGCTAGGTCCTAGCCTGTTCCCCACTCTGTCCCCAGCACCGAGCACAGCCCGTGGCATTGGGTCAGTGAAAGAATGTGGAATGAGGGGTCATCATCATTAGTAGGAAAACCCAGGTAACTCTTGGGATGTGTTGAGTTCTAGTCTCTTCAAAGAGAATTTAGAAGAGACCATGTTTGGGATACTCTGGTGGAGGCCAGAACTGCAATAGAAGTTTCTGCTATGCTTTATGAAGATTCCATAGTCTGCCTGCTCACATGTTTCTCCTTCTTTGTCCCCTCCACCCTAGTTCTGACAAATGACTATCCTTCTGGCTCAAATTGCCCTTCCTTTTTACTCTAGATTCAGAGTTTGGGGTCTGTAGTATTGGCATTCCCCAAAGCCAGAGGTTTTCTCCCATCCTCACTGCCCAGCTCACTGCGGCCTGCATTTCTGGTATGTCCCCAGGGTGCCTCTCCTGTTGGGATGCTGGTTGATGCCATGTCCCAGAAACACCTTCAGATCAACCAGACCTTTGAGGAGCTGCGGCTGGTCACGCAGGACACTGAGAACGAACTGAAGAAGCTGCAGCAGACTCAAGAGTACTTCATCATCCAGTATCAAGAGAGCCTGAGGATCCAAGGTGAGGCCGCTGCAGCGTGGGTGGTGTATGTCGTGAGGATGGGAGTGAGGACCACTTTGTGAGCTCCTGCAGGGAGGGGACTAGGTCGTGTCTATCTCCTGCAAACCTTCCCCAAAGCCTGGGAAGAGTAATGGCTCCAGGCAATGGAGCCCTTGCTGTGGGCCAGGCTCTGGGCTAAGCCTTTTGCATGCATGACTCAATTCAACCTTTACAACAAACAGTTGTAGGATGTAGGTAGTTGCATGATCTCTATTTTGCAGATGGCAAAACTGAGGTTCAAACAGAACAAGTAACTTGGCCCGAGTTGCTTATAAATTGCAGGGAGAGGTCATTAAATCACTGTACTTTATTAACCAATATTGTCTCCCTAATTGTAGGTGTTCAGTGAATAATATCTCAATGCATGAATAAATGACTGAATATGGGCAAAGTGTTCCCCAGTCAGAGGGAGCATTTAGGTTGCGAGTTCCCAGACTGGACCAGGCTGGGGAGAGGTGGAACTCCAGGAATGCCCCTTCTTTAGTCTTCCTTAGAGGAGATGGAACGGGAAGGAGGAGGTGGCAGCGGACAATTCTCCTGTCTCCCAGAGCTGTCCCACCTCATCCTAGTGAGAACAGGAGGTGTCAAGCTCTCTTTTCCTTTGCTCTTCTTTTTCTGGCTTCTTCAGGAAGAACTTTAGGTAACTGATTTTAGACCTTTCTTCTTTCCTAGTATATGTATTCAGAGTCATAAACTTCCCGCTAAGCAGTGTTTTAGCTGCCTCTCCTGATTTTGAATATGCTGTGTATTCATTATCATTCAGTTTGAAGTATTTTCTAATTTCTCTTCTAATTCTTTTGTACATGCATTTAGAAGTATATTGTTTAATGTCCAAATATTTTTTCTAGATGTCATATCATTATTGATTTCATTTTCATTTCATTATTGAATCTCATTGTTGTCAGAGAACATACTCTGTATGATCTCAATTCTTTTAAATTTATTGAGCATATGTTCAATCTTGGTGAGTGTATCTGGTGGACGTGAAAAGGATGTATTTTCTGCTGTGTTCCATTAAAAAGCAGCAAATAAGAAATTCCATCATGTTAACAAATATAACAATACTTATTTTTAAAAAACACACTTAAATGTATGTTGTAAATATTTATATAATATATATTACGCACATTGTATGTAGTATAGCTATATTTATGTAACATATTTATATATTATATAAACACTATAAATATTTAAATATATATTCAGTATATATATTTATTATGTTAACATAATAAAATTGTATCAAAAAAGCAAAATAAAAAAACAAACATCTATATTTTCCAAAACAAAATTTAGTGAGTAGAGTTAATGCATTGCTATACGTTTTTACACATCTCTTCAATGTTAGGGAGATAGCTGGTTCTTGCTTTCAATCTGTTGTAATATCACATATCTTGCAGCCTCTTGAAAATGCCACTGTGTAATTATAAGAGACTAAAAGAGAAAAAGGCAAAATCTTATGACTTTTGAAAACAGTTTTGGCTTTGTGGGACTCCTATAAGGGTCTTGGGAACCCTGCAGGCATCCCTGGTCCACACTTAGAGAACCATGGGTCTATGTCTTTATTTATTTTTCTGCCTAATAGTTCTTTCAGATGCTGGAAGAGCGGTATCAAAATCTCCTATTATATTGTGGAATTGTGTACTTCTCCAATTATTTCTGTAAATATTTCCTTTATGTATTTTGAAGCTTTGTTAGTAGATTCACATACATTTATGATAATTGTCTATCTGGTTGACACTTTAATAACTATGAAATATCTTTCTCGATCTCTGGTAATACTCTTTGTCTTGAAGTCTACTTTATCAGAAATTAACATAACTTCTCAAGCCTTCCTGTTCTATATTGGCACAGCATATCTTTTCCATGCTTTAAAAAGCTTTTGAATGTAGACAGCATATAGTTGTCTTGCATTTGTATTTATTCTGACAACCATTGCTTTTAGTCAAGGTGTTTAGTCTAATAATATTTACTGTAACATTTAATACAGTGGTATTGAGGTCTATATTTCAGTATTTATTTTCAGTTTTGTTCTTATCAGTTTTCGTTTCTCTATTTTCCCTTTTATTATTATTTAACTTTTCTTAGGATTCTCTTTTCATTTGCCTCGTTAAGCTTTCCTCCTAACCCTGCCCTGTCAGTGTTTTCTGTACCCTGAGGCCAGCACTTTGCCTGAATCACAGGAGGTGTTGAGTAAATGTCGGTGGGATGAGTCTAGCAAATCTTCCTCCATCTGCTTCCATACCTGACTGGCCCCCGAGAAAAGACAGCCCACTTCCTAGGTGAGGGAACAGGGTAGCCAAGCTATTAGTTCTGTCCCAGGCCATGGACTGGTTACCACATCGATGATCCTATTCTTGGGTTTTCTGTTTCCTATGTTTGGGTTTGGGTTTGGATTCTGGTTTGGATTTGTACCCATCATGCCATGTCAGTTCAGTCTCACTTATCAAGTTCACCATCAGAAACACAGACTATTGATCTGTTGTGCAGGGAAGGCTCAGTTCCCTCCAAGGGAGCAGACAATTGCCCCACACCTCCTGGCGTCCTCCCCAGAAACGTCTGCAAATTGCCAGGAGAAACTAACGGGGTCACTCGCATAGGGAGGCTGGACCAGGTGTTGGGGACACCACCGCCTACTGCCCTGTGGTGGCAGGACTCCTGAGGCAGCACCCAGGCGACCCTGCTGTGTTCCCTGCTGGACGACGCTCTTCCTGCTCAGGCCCCTGCAGTGAGATGGGAGCCATGTCTCCAAATTCCCTTCTCGTTCTGGGCTCTCCCTGGCTGTCTAGAGTTGCTTTGGTCCGTCCCAGCCTGTGTGACCTTGGGGCAGGACCTCGGTCAGTGTGACATGGCCCTCAGAGCCTGCCAGGAACTTGACCAAGACATGCTGATGCTCACATCTTCTTGACTCAGCCCGAGGAAGGACACTGGGGAGTTCAGAATGGGCATTGGCTGCACGTAATCAGCCCAGAATTTAGGAGAGTGGTGCCCTTGGCGGGGGATGGGATTGCACGCTGTGGAGGTGGGCAGGTGGCTTTACCTGGGAAATGTTTGATTTCTTAAGCTGGGTTATGAAGTCACAGGTGTTTTCACGTGATTCTTTCTGCTTTCCCTATGTCTTAAGTATTTCATAACTGATATTTTTGAGAGGGTAACTATGCCTCCCTGACTCCCTCTTCCTGCATTGCTGAGCTTCCTAACGCTAATATGAAGAGAGCTGCCTCCTTTTCCTGAGAGAATCTTGCTACTTTTTTTTTCTTAACTTTTAATTAATTTTAAATCCCCACCTGAGGACAGAGAGAGAGCACACTGAGCATTTGCCTCCTTTGGGTGCCCTGGCTGTTGGGTGCACCAGATGATGCTCAACCAACTGAGCCTCTGCAGGAGGCGCGGATCCTGCTGCTTTTGTGTAGGCACCTCCCTCCCTCCCTCTCTTCTTTCTTGTCCATCTCTTTTCTCTTCCTGTCGGTCAGCTGAGCTCACCGTGACCCAACCTGGACAAACTTGCTGGGCACCTTCCTGCCAGAGAAACTCCTCTCCCTGAGGAGAGAAAGCTGTGCCCCGGGAGGCAGGCAGGCGGCACAGGCCAGGAGCAGGCCTTCGCGGCGAGGCCCAGGCCTGTGTGTGCAGGCGGGGCAGAGAGCTGCTGGTCCCCGTCACCCTCCAGGCCTGTCCTGTAGCCCATTGAGCAACTGGGACTCACTCTCACCAAGAGCTTCCCCGTGCCAGGCAGCTTCCTGAGCATTTCCCGTATTAGCGCTTTTAATCCCCAAGCAACCCGCTGAGGCAGGGCGCAGGCTTCCCCGTTTGCACACAGGGAGGCTGAGGCGCAGGAGAGAGAAGGGATTCCCCCGGGTCCACCCAGCTAGCAAATGGCCAGGCCGAGTCCGATGAGGCGTGTGGCGCCAAGCTGGACCCCGATGTGGTGTGAGGAAGGCTGGGCCCCCGGCTGTGCGGGCTAGGGTGGTAGGATCCTCCTCAGCTGTACCCACAAGCTTCTGTCTCCTAGTCTCTAGAGGGGAGCTCAGAGTTGGGGGGCCAGGGAGTGAAGCTGGCTCATCCCTGGGGCCCTTGGCTGCCAGATCCCTGACTTGCCATTGGTCAGGCACGTCACCCGGAGGGTCTTGTCTGCACAACAAGTGAGTGTGGTTTCTCTGGGTTTCCTGCTGGAAGCTGGGGGATCATGGCCATGGGTGTCCTGTCCCTCCTCCAGCTCAGTTTGCCCAGCTGGCCCAGCTGAACCCGCAGGAGCGTCTGAGCCGGGAGACAGCCCTGCAGCAGAAGCAGGTGTCCCTGGAGGCCTGGCTGCAGCGCGAGGCCCAGACGCTGCAGCAATACCGCGTGGTGAGTGGGGTGTGCGTCCCTCTCCTCCAGGCGTGGGGGTCCACATCCTGAGCTGTCGGGGACCCGAGAGAGGGATCGGCCAGGACCCCGGGGGGCAGGAGGCCCGTGGGGGCCTGTGAGGCAGAGCAGGTGGGGGGAGGGAGGCCCTGCAGGGTTGCTCCCTGGGAGCCAGAGGGCCTGCTCCCCTCCCTCAGGAGCTGGCCGAGAAGCACCAGAAGACGCTGCAGCTGCTGCGGAAGCAGCAGACCATCATCCTGGATGACGAGCTGATCCAGTGGAAGCGGCGGCAGCAGCTGGCCGGGAATGGGGGGCCCCCTGAGGGCAGCCTGGATGTGCTGCAGTCCTGGTAATGGGGGTGGGGGCAGGGGCAGGCAGGGAGGGGTGCAGGGGCTCAGGGTGGTCTACCAGCTGCTTGTTCTGCTCTGTGTTTCCATGGGCAGCCGCTCGCTCTGTCCCGTGACAGGTCTTACTTCACCAGTGGTCTGGTTCCCCACACAGACCTTGGTGCCCGCAGTCAGGCCCCTCCCTGGGAAGGGAGTCACTGTGATGCGGGTGGGGCAGGGCCAGGTGCTCTCGCCTGATGCTCGGCTGGTTGGGTACAAATCAGGGTCACGCCTCCTGGGTGTCACTGTGTTTCTGGAAGTCAGGGCAGCCCTGTCCTGCTCGGCTCAGTGGACAGGAGTGGGCGCTGAGGTGTAAAGCCTTCCTGCGGGAGGGTGGGGCTAGGTCTTGGGGGGCTCACCCCAGCCTGGGAGCCTCTTCACCTGTGGCCTGGGGGAGGGGTGAAGCCCTTGTCCTTTCCTTTGGCCCCGCGGCTGGTGTGCAGGTGTGAGAAGTTGGCTGAGATCATCTGGCAGAACCGGCAGCAGATCCGCAGAGCTGAGCACCTCTGCCAGCAGCTGCCCATCCCCGGCCCAGTGGAGGAGATGCTGGCGGAGGTCAATGCCACCATCACAGACATCATCTCAGCCCTGGTGACCAGGTGACTGCTGCCTCTCGGCCACGCCCAGCCCCGCATGTAGTTGGCATGGGGGAGGCAAGGGGTGCTTTGCAGATCCGGGCGAGGGGCGGGGGGCTCTCACTTGAATCCTTGTCTCTCTGCTCACACCCTTTCCCTTCTGTCCCCAGTCGCCGTTGACCTTTCCCAGTTTCTCTTGTGAGCGCTACCTGGGCTGCCCTTGCTTCCTGCAGCCCGTGCCAGCTGCCAAGTTCATTTCCCTGCCTCCCCTCCCGCCATCCCCTCGACTCAGGGGCCTCCCTGGGAGCAGGGTCTCGGCCCCGTGCCCTCCCTCTGCCTGCTGAGCCCTGTGCGAGGCCTCCTCCCCACACGGGGGGCCAGAGCCCCGTCCCCTGAGGCAGCATCTCGTCCCTTGGGTCCCGCAGCACGTTCATCATTGAGAAGCAGCCCCCTCAGGTCCTGAAGACCCAGACCAAGTTTGCAGCCACCGTGCGCCTGCTGGTGGGGGGGAAGCTGAATGTGCACATGAACCCCCCCCAGGTGAAGGCCACCATCATCAGCGAGCAGCAGGCCAAGTCGCTGCTCAAGAACGAGAACACCCGCAAGTACGTGCCTCCTTCCTCCTTGGTGCCTGACCCCAGGCTCAGTCTGGGGCCTGCCTCTGTCCTGCCCTTGGAGGCCTGGCGATGGCCAGCGCAGCCTCCCTCTCTGCAGCGTTTTGTCCCGTGTCTCTCCTGTTCGTTCTGTCTGTCCTGGTGTCCACCTTGCTCCTCCTACACAGAGGCCTTCCCCAGTCCCTGCTGCGCCCAGCGCATCGTAGGTCAACAGGGATTGCACTGCTGGGGTGTTCTAGGTTCTGTGCTAAGTACTGGGACACGGTATAATCCAAACAGAACTTGATTGTGCTTGACTAGAAGAGTAGGCAGCAAGCGTGATTACCGCCGAGTGACAAGGGAGACGTGTGGAAATGGGTCCTGATGTCGGTGGAGCAGGGACACTTAGTCTCAGGCTGCAGGATGAATGGGAGGCAGCTAGCGAAGGAGCCTGGAGTGGGCAGAGAAATGTGCGGACAGGGAACCCAGGGCTGGGGTCCCGGGGTCGGGGCAGGCCACTCATAAAGGGTGCAGAGCATGAGTGAGTGAGGAGTGGATGTGAGAAGTGCGAGACTTGGTTATGTGGCCTGAGTGCCTACCATGTGACCTGGGCATCGGGGGAGGACGAAGGCCAAGAAGTTCTCACTTTCTTCGCTCTTACGTTTTGGCTGGGGAGGGAGGCAGTCCTGTGCTTTTGAAAACAAGGCAGTGTCAGAAACTGATACACCGTAGAAAGAAAATTCAGACAGAGTGCCGTCCCGGCATCTGGATAGACATATCAACACCACGTGGGTGGTTGAGGAAGGCCTGTCTGAGAAGATTTTTGAATCGAGACCTGAATGAAAAGGTCAAGAATGTTTGGGGCGACAGGAAGAGTGAGTGCAGAAGTCCTGAGGTTGGCCGCGCTTGCGTGTTCAGCACACAGACGAGGCTTGCTTATTCTGAATAAGGGAAGAGGACCCACTGAGGCCAGGGAGGAGGACAGGGGGTGATCCTGGGGATACTTGTAGGCTGTGGTCATGATTTTAAGTTCACTAGAAGCAGACGGGCCTCACATCAGCCTTGATGCCCAAGATATGTTGCACCTAATGATAGAGACCCAGGCCCCACCCTTGAAGACGGTTGAGCACTGTCAGGTTGATGAGAAAGTAAGGCCGAGATCCACCGACGAACGTTCTCAGGGTGTGGGGCAGAGGCTGTGGGCCCCGGTCAGCAGCAGGGCCATGTTCCTGGCCGGGGTCTGTGTGCAGACCGGGCTCCCCTCTCTCCCCCAGCGAGTGCAGTGGCGAGATCTTAAACAACTGTTGTGTCATGGAGTATCATCAAGCCACTGGCACCCTCAGTGCCCACTTCAGGAACATGGTGAGACGGGGCCTGGCTCTGGGAGGGAAGCTTTGCCCCCAGCTCGGTCCCTGTAACCAGCTCCTGTCTCCCTGCCCCCGTCCGGCCCTACCTACAGTCGCTGAAGAGGATCAAGCGTGCTGACCGGCGAGGCGCGGAGTCCGTGACGGAGGAGAAGTTCACAGTCCTGTTCGAGTCACAGTTCAGTGTGGGCAGCAATGAGCTTGTGTTCCAGGTGAAGGTGAGGGCACGCACTCCCATCGCCTGCAGGTCACCCAGGAAAGCGAAGGGGCCTGCCCGCCCCCCTCCCCCCCCCACCCGGGGCTGGTTTGGGGAAGACAGAGAGCTCTGAATCTGCTCGCACCGGGTCTCGGGCGAGTTGCCCTGTGATGCTATCAGAAAACCTGCTTTCATCCTGCTGGTGCCGCTTGGCGAGGCTGTATTGCAACCTGGCACCAGCCCACAGAACTCAGGCAGCGGGCCAAGAAGAAAGATGCTGTGTTTTGTGTGTGTGTGTTTTTGCTTTGGTTTTGACGGGAGGGGCTTGCGGTTGGGACTGTGGGGAAGCCATGACGGTGGGGAGTCTTGCCCAAGCCGAGGGCAAGAGGGTGGTCGTATGCCCTCAACTCTCATTCTTTTGACCCCTAGACCCTGTCCCTTCCTGTGGTTGTCATTGTCCACGGCAGCCAGGACCACAATGCCACGGCCACCGTGCTGTGGGACAACGCCTTTGCCGAGCCCGTGAGTCCCCTGGGACCCCGTCTCCTGAGCCTAGGATCTTCCAGGGTCATTCTCAACCCCTGGGGGCCCTGCCGAGTGGTCCTCCCCCACCCCTGGACCAGCTCGAGTGAGGAGAGGGGAGAGGGGCAGCTGGTGTGAGAGCCCTGCCCTTGACATGCCCTCGGGCTGTGACCAGGCTTCCAGCTTAGGATCAGGGTCTCCCAGGTCCGGGATCTTGGCCTTTGGGATCTGGCCCCTGATCTTCCTTAGGCTTGTGGTTTGGGTCACTGATCTCTGTCCTCAGTCCCCTGGTCTGGTCTCTGTCTTGCACACCCACCTTCTGCCCCTGCCACCCCGCCTTTCTTTCCCTTGTGTTTGTCTCCTTTTCTGGGTCTTTCTCAGTCCCCTCTGTCTCTAGGTATCTCTATATCTGTGTGTCTGTGTGTGTGAATATTTCCTACTCCCTCAATCCGCGTCACCCCCCCCCTGCCCCCCGTTTCTTCTCTCCCGCTCAGGGCAGGGTGCCCTTTGCCGTGCCTGACAAAGTGCTGTGGCCGCAGCTGTGTGAAGCGCTCAACATGAAATTCAAGGCCGAAGTGCAGAGCAACCGGGGCCTGACCAAGGAGAACCTCGTGTTCCTGGCGCAGAAGCTGTTCAACAGCAGCAGCAGCCACCTGGAGGACTACAGCAGCATGTCCGTGTCCTGGTCCCAGTTCAACAGGGTGAGGGCCGCCGGCTGCCAGCCTGGGCCCACCTGGGCCCTGCCACCCCTCCCCCACCTCAGGGACAGGGTTCTGCCTGAGGTCAGTGCCCCATCCTCTATCACAAGCAGGAGAGACAGAGGGGGCTGGTACCCCAAGGAATGCAGTCAGCTGTGACAGCCAGAGCAGCAGCACCACAGAAAGGAGCCCGGAGCTGAGAGTCAGGATCCTTGGGTTCTAGTCCTTGCCTTGTTAACTATTTTGCCAGGCCCCTTCCCTGCTCTGGGCCTCAGTTTCCCCATCTGTGAATGAAGGGGTTGGGCAGGAATGGCTGTTGTACGTCCACCCCCCCCCCATGGGGTTGTCGTGAGCCTCTGGGTCTCAGACCAGAGGCGAGTTGACTCTCCCGTTCCCTAGCAGAGGGGTTGGGGACTGTGTCCGTTGATGGACAGCCGGAGTGTGGGACAAGCAGGGCGAGGAATTGGGAGAGGGTCCAGATGAGCACAAGATGGTTTCCTGGGCCACCTGTGACGACAGGGCCCCAGCGCTGACTTGGGGTTTCCTGGGGGTTCTCAGGAGAACTTGCCGGGCTGGAACTATACCTTCTGGCAGTGGTTTGATGGGGTCATGGAGGTGCTGAAGAAGCATCACAAGCCCCATTGGAATGACGGGTGAGGAATGGCGGGCAGGGCGGTGGGGAGGGCATGGGCTCAGGGGACAGTGGCTGCTGGCCCAGCAGTGACTGTATGTTCCGTGCACCCAGGGCCATCCTAGGTTTTGTGAATAAGCAGCAGGCCCACGACCTGCTTATCAACAAGCCCGACGGGACCTTCTTATTGCGCTTTAGCGACTCAGAAATCGGGGGCATCACCATTGCCTGGAAGTTTGACTCGCGTGAGTGCCCTCTTTTGGCCACACGCCAGCCCCAAGTTCCCTGCTCCCCCTCCTCCATCGGGCCTGCGTCCTTCGAAGGTACCCTATGGGAAAGGTGGGAACTGAGCTCAGCGTCTGGGAGGAAACACATTCCCTCTCTACCATTTCCCATTTTGGAGAGCCTAAAATCCTGGCCCCTACGGCTCCGGCATCGCTGGGTGAGTCCTTCAGCAGAGCCATGCTCTCCCTTCTCTGCCCTGACCTAGCCTTGATGGTATCTACTCGCCCGGTTTGCTGGGTAGGATGTCCCCACGGACGTCTCCTTGCCCTGTGCCAGGGAGCTCAGGGATGGGGTTGCCGTGGGGACCAGTAAGAGACCGGGTGTCTCCGCAAGCCCACCCTAAACCCCACAATCCCGGGCCTCCTCCTGATGGTGGCGGCGGGTTGTGGGAACGAGCTTGTCCTTTTCACAGCTGACCGCAACCTGTGGAACCTGAAGCCGTTCACCACGCGGGATTTCTCCATCCGGTCCCTGGCCGACCGACTGGGCGACCTGAACTATCTCATCTACGTGTTTCCCGACCGGCCCAAGGATGAGGTCTTCTCCAAGTACTACACGCCTGTGCTCGGTGCGTCCTGCCTCGTCCTCCCCGGCCCTCCTCAGCCCAAGGACACACGCTCAGCCTAGGCAGTGGGGACTCCCCAAGAAGAGCCCTGTGAGCTTTGGTCACGGGATGGTGCAAAGCCTGTGGAGAGGAGGTCAGGGCTCGCAAGTGAGGAGAGGGAAGGCGAAACCACGGAGTCTACTCTCTTCTCTGCAAAGGGAAAAGCCCATAGACTCTCACTTCTGCCCTTGGAAGAGGAGGCTACAGTGCTGGGGAGGAGCCAGGATGATTCAAACCCACAGATAACACACTTCTTCACCCACCGTCCCTGCTCCCCGCCCTTAATGCTCCTCCCAGGCCCCTTAATGCTCCTCCCAGGCCCCTTAATGCTCCTCCCAGGCGCAGGGCAGCAGCACAGCGGACAGGTTTTTCCTCTTCAGCGGGTCCCCAGCCCATTGGTTGTGTCTGCTCCTTGGTGTTGATTCTGTTTCCTTGGCAGTGGTAGCGTTGGGGAGAGAGAAAGCAAAGGGCCAGAAAAGGAAGCCCGAACAGGGATGAGATTGAAGCCCGACTCTGGGTAGCCCTCGGGCTGGTCCGTCAGCCGGTGTTCACTCGGGGTCCGCGGGAAATCTCATCCTGGCGGAGGCCCCCAGCAGCTGGGAGAAGAGGCGGGCTCCATGGGGTGGGTTTCCGCCCTCTGGCAAGCTCCCAGAAACTCTGGTTCTCATCACAGTTCCCCCCTCGGCAGCTAAAGCGGTGGACGGATACGTGAAGCCACAGATCAAGCAAGTGGTTCCTGAGTAAGTGTCCGGGGTCCAGCTCTGGTCTCCTGCTGCCTCTGTTCTTCCCCGCTGTCCTCACCCCTCACCACCACCCCCTCCCATCCGAGGGCCCAGTGTTCCCTTCCCCCTAAAACCTGGCTCAGCCCTGGGGAGGGAACCGGGCTTGGTCACCATGGGCCAGTGCCCAGGGCCCCCCTCCTGCACTTTGTCCTTCTACACCTGAGAGAGACATAAAGACGCCCCCTGAGCCCCTCCCGTGTCAGCAGCTGCCCTGAGGCCGCTGAGGCTCTGCTCTGCTTCCTCCTCCAGGTTTGTGACATCTGCAGACTCTGCTGGGGGCAGTGCCACCTACATGGACCAGGCCCCCTCCCCGGCTGTGTGTCCCCAGGCTCATTATAACATGTACCCACAGAAGTAGGTTGTGTTCTTACAGGGCTTCACGGGGGGCAGGGAATGGGCATTTGGCCTTGGGCTGGACCCCTGGAGGGCTGTGTGCCAAGGAATCCAGAGCTCCTCCAGGTCTGAGACCACCCAGCCCAGGCCAAGCTCTGGCATGTGCCCAGGTGCAGGGAGGGTGAGATCAACCAGTAAAAAGCACAGTGCGTTTTGGGACTACACAGAGCAGGGTCCTTGCTCTGGTGCTGACCAGCTGTGTGACCTTGGGAAAATTATTGAGCCTCCCTGACGCTCAGTTTTCTCATCTGTAAAATGGAAGCAAGAACACCTGCCTCGGGGGGTTGGGGTCAGGAATAACGAGAGAGTGTGGGTAAAGCATTTAGCACAGGTGAGACTTCACACAGGACAGCTATGAATGGGGTGGTCGTTCTTAGGAGCTGGGTGGGAGCAAGGTATCATTGCTCCTCTCTGGGGTTCCCACAGTGGAGAAATAATTCTCTTCTGAGTTGTGGATGGTCTGGGCTGGATGTCTGGTTGACTGGGAGGCTCAAGCTGTAGTGGGACCCCCACAGACTTCGGGGGGTCGCCAGCCAGGTGGCCCTGAGCAATTTCCCGGACATGGTCAAGCCTCATTTCCTCCTCTGTAAAGCTGAGTAAATGCCTACCTTACAGGTGGCTGGAAGGATTGGAGTAACGTGGTTACAAGGCCCAGGTCCTCGTAGGTGCTCAGTGGATGGTGCCTAGGATGTAATGGAATAGCGTTGCAGGTGGGCAGAGCTCACTGGGTCAGCCACCTCCTTCGACAGCCGAGGACAGGGAGAGGAAAATGAATCCTCTGCTCTCACTTAGTGAGGCAGTGAGAGATGAGACTGGGCTGCCACCCAAAGAGCCAGTGACTACATCTTGGGGTGCAGGGTCTAGCCAGAGCTGGTCTGAGTGGGGAGCAGACTGGGGACTGCCCCCGAGAGCTTGAGGCAGTGAGACCAGCCAGCTGCCTCTGACATCCCCCTCTCTCCACCAGTCCTGACCCCGTCCTTGACCAGGATGGAGAGTTTGACCTGGACGAGTCCATGGATGTAGCCCGGCACGTGGAGGAACTCCTACGCCGCCCGATTGACAGTCTGGACCCCCGCCTGTCCCCACCTACTGGGCTCTTCAGCTCTGCCAGAGGCTCGCTGTCCTGAATGTGTGAATCCCACACTTCTCCTTGGAAATAATACCCATGCGAAGGGTTCATATTAATTGTGATTTTCGTGTTGCTGTGCATATTGGTGCCCTTGCAGGAAGCACATGTACGCGTGCATACGTGTGTGTGTATATTTGTGCCCACCTTGCCTTCGCAGCCGCCGTTTCCTCCAGACCAAGGTATTCAGGAGCCCCAGGGCCTGTCTCTGCGGTGGGAGAGACGGAGCTGCTTCCGTGGCGCCAGGGACTCAGCGCAGGAAGCCTCCTCCTGCCGGGGCCTCTGTCTGCTCAGCAGCTATTTGTATGAAACTGTTCAAAGAGGGGAGTAGAGACAGGCAGCATCTCTAAGCTTTACTCCTGACTTAGAAGCTTTGCCTCCCAAATGTGTGCGCGCGCGTGCATGCGCACAGATATGTGCATCTGCTCTCACGCACGCGTGTTGGTCTATTGCTTCTCCCCTTGGAAGGAAGGTTGGGGTTCAATATTTTCTACTTTATCAGATGAACATGGACTCCAGACTTTTTGTAAACTGGGAGCTTATTATCTAGGTCGCGGCCAAGTCCCTAACAGCAGAAATGGGTCATTTGAGTCAGGCCCGCCAAAGCTGCTCTGAGTGTGTAATTTCTTGGCCTCCCCTCCAGAGCGTGACACCATGGCCAACGCTCCTGCTCCTTCTCACCCAACATCCCCTCCCCTCCATCTGGCCCCCCTCCTTTCCTTGCCTCTGTTGCTTATAGGAGAGGGGAAGACAGGTGTAGGACCTGGTGTGAACAGGGGACCCAGGACTTGTAGGGCTGATCCCCTCCGATCCTGGAAATAACCTGCATGGAGAGGCAGCAGCAAATCAGCCGCCTGCTGCACGCCTGTGGGATCTGGCGTGAGGGGTGAAAGCCGATCCCTGCTTCCAAGCTGCTGGGAGGCGGAACCTGGAAGAGGCCTCATCACAGTTGCATAACCCTCTGTGGAGGGAGATGGCCTGGCTCGCAACCTCGCTGGCTCCGCCCTCCGAGGCTGTCTGGCCTGCAGCCAAGGGCAGCTGACAGTGGGATAGCTAGCGGGAGCCCCAGGTTGAAACCTCTCTGAAGGCACAGGGGGGTGAGAAGAGGGAGTCTTTTGTACTTTGTACATAGGCCACACATTTGTGAAAAGTTTTGGAATAAAGTATTTTTTTTTTTTCATAAATCTGCTGTTGTGGCTCCTGGTTGGGGAGCCCTGGGAGCTGGTGGTGTTTTGCTCCTTAGCTTGAAGCTACAACTCTGCTCCTTTCCTGTGTTTTAAGGATGCCAACCCCCCGGGACACTATCAGTGCTTCTCACAAGACTAAAGAGCTAGGCCTCGAGGTCTTGGGAAAGGATGGGGCAGGAATTACTGGGGGAAGGGATGCGAGGATCGGGAAGAAGTGTGGCTGCTTCTGTGAGCAATCCTGAAGCTGACAGCTGAGGGCCTGGGGCCAGGGTCACAGGAGAGCCTCCCAACAGTCCCTCTTCCCAGAGACCAGCAGATGGCACCATCCCACTGCCACAGTGTCTCAAATGGTCGGCCTGAGACCAGGAGGCTGGTCAGAGCAGAAGGGGAGTCTCCCCAAGGTCCAGGGGCTGTCACTGGGGCCCCTGGGGGAAGGAGGGAGCAAAGGCCTGCTGACGAGATTTCTTCAGAGCTCAAAGGAGGGAAGGGGCTGGCAGCCACCCCAGGAGGTGCAGGGGCCCAGAGCAGGGTGCTGGGGGTGGGTGGGGAGGGAAGCAGCTGCCAGCCCTGCCTGAACAAACTAATCTCGCTTCCATCTCTGCAGGGGAAGGCGGCTCATGTCTCACACTCCTGCTCAGATCTGCTCCGTGGGACTCGGCACAAGGGGAGGGGGTGGGAGAGCCGAGTGGGTGCCCATGTCTGTGAATTATCACCACTGACTGCCACCAGAGCAGCAGCCGGTTAGGAGTTTAGTTCATCCCCACTGAGTGACTGAAGACAAAGTGATAATGGAGCAACTGTGGAAGGGGAGGCCTTGGGGGTGGGGTGGGAGATCTCCATCCCAACCCCCCTTAGGTAGCTTATCAGACCCCAGACAGGAGGCCCAGCTTGCAAAGGCCCCTGGAGGGAGGGGGGAGGGAAGTAGAGAGAAGGGAGGCCTCCATTCTGACACCTTTGCGTGAAGGAGTATGACCCCTGGCTTTTCCACTGACCCTTACCTGGAGGCTGGTGACTAACATAAGTTGGGGAGGGTTGCTCAGTTGCCCCAAAAGTGGGCCTGAGTCAACTCGGGAACGAGAGGCAAAGGTGACCGAGAGCAGGCCTGACCTGTGGGTCAGAGCCCCGCAGAACCTCCACCAGCCAGAGACAGAGCTGCCACTCTACCAGACAGGTCCTATATATTTTTATTTTTAGAAGTTAAAGTAGATACAGCAATATACAAAAACACACACACAATAATATAAATTTTTACACTATGAAGTATACATTGGAATTTGGTGCAGTGGCCAGGACATCAGCTTAAAACCACAGTATAAGTAGGTTAAGCAATCAATGGGACCCCTCAGCTGGGCTGGGGTCAGGTCGGGGGTCAGGCAGGGGCAGACAGAGGAGAGAGAGCGGGCAGGTCCTGGAGGACTTGGCTCTTTAAGGGAGCGGCTGACCAAGTCTCAGCTACTCTCAGAACTTTGCCACAACCAGCGTTAAACCCAGATACAAAAGCTACTCAAAGCCCTGAACTGTACAACATCTGCTCCTGAGAAGCCGGATCCTGGCTCCAGGTCCCTCGGATCTAGATCTCTCATATGAATCAAGCTTATTAAGAATAAGAGAGTTGCTGGAGAAGGGATAGCTCTGGGCAACCCCTGTGTGTCTTGGAGAGAAAGTCCTCATCCCCTTCATTCAGAAACTGGCTAATTGGGGTATACCAAACAGCATTCCATAGAAACTCTCATCACTGGCTCAGGCGGTTTGGGACCACCCACTATAACCATGCCTCTGGGCCAGAGGGGGCCCCAATAGCAAAGACCACCTCTCCCGCTCCTGAGTGTCCCCAAGTACACAGTAAATTCGACCTGTTCTGCCTCAGCTGTGGGGCCTCAGCGGGGAGAGAGTCACCAGTGTTGGGGGGAAGCTGGGAGCACGCTCCCTCACACAGGGACAGACTGAGTTTATCAGCAAACCTTTGCCCCTGGGTTAACCAAGTGAAGAAGTAATTATTACAGGTGCTGTGGGCAATCACCAAGAAACTGGGGTGAGAACCACATTCCCTGAGCTCTACCAGACCCTTGGTTGGGGCCCCACTGTCTGAGTCATGTTCAACTTGTCACTCTATCCCTCTTACTCCAGGAGGTCCTGAGACCAGATTCCTAAAGCAAATAGGACAAGGGACCTTTGGACACTGCAAGGGGCCATGCCATAAGAGAGGTGGGGGTTGCGGGGAGGAAAGAGAGTCACCCCATTCCTTATAAGGCACCCACAGAATCGCCGGGCTCTGAATAGGAGCGCATGTCCAAGAGGGAAGGGAGGAAAGGTTGTAAGTACCCCTCTGCCAGCCTTACCTACTAATAGACCAACACATAAAAGGGAAATAAAAACTCTGTTTATTTAAAAAAGACTAGAATGTTTAGGTTCTCCTTCAACCTTCCTATTTCAAAACCAAAGGCTACACCACAGCTCCAGCGGTCCTTTAAGGGCTGGACCTGAGGCCCATTTCAGGGTTTGTATAAAGTGTCAGCCTGAAGAAAGCTGAATGCCTAAGCACCAAGGAGGCTATTAACTGAGTTTTCGTAAATACAGAAAAAAGGCTATGCTGATACAGTGTTTTCGCCTTTTAATTATTATTATTATTTTAAATTTAAAAAGAAACCTAGGGGCTTTGAAAGTCCTATCTTTTATTTGGATGTTAGCAAGGTTAAAAGTGCAGTGCCAGGGGTATGCAGCGGGAGGCAGCCTGCAGCGTTAGCTTCCAGAAACAGGCAGAGGGATGCCGCTGGCACCAGGAGGCACTTGTCGAACAACAAGCTGCTGAGAAAGGAGGGCAGGGGGACAAAAACACGTTTCCTTTCCTCCCTCTTGCTACCCCTTCCACATCCCCTGATCACAGTCTCAGAGAGCGCTTTCTTATTTGCATTTAGATAAAAGCATATCACCCACGTTCATTCATTTCTCTATTTGAAAAAGTGCCCAGATTGCTCAAAGATAGCAGAAGTAGGAGATTAAAACCAATCTGGAACCACAGAGTGAGGAGTTCAGGTGCTCTGGGGCTTGGCTGTCTAAGGGGTGGAATACAGAGAGGTGCCTCCTTCATCTCTCGCTGCAGCTTCGGTCCTTGGCGCCTCACATGGGGGAGGTAGCGCACTCTGAGGTCAGCTCCATGTCGAATGTGAGGGACTCTGGAGGGACAGACAGGGAGCGCTGGTCAGTTGCCTGGGTCCTGCAGCTGGCGAGGCACACACCCCTAGCCCTTCGGGGGACAAGGGCTCAGGCCACCTCTGCCACCCAGTCTCCTGTCCCTTGTGGCCAAGACAGGGTTGGATAACCCAGATTCACTCTCTTCCCTCCAGAATCTTGCCCTGGAAGGGCGCAGTCCCTTCCTACCTTAACTCATTCCCAACTCTATGTGTTTAAAGAAGACCTAGGGCTGCCCTGTTGAATGCGGAAGCCTGGAGTCACAGTGGCTAGCCCAAAGCGAGAGGGGCCGTGGCTGCAAAACACCCAGCAGATTTCAAAGACAGTGCAAACACCTCACTCATTTTTTTCTTACGCATTGAAATGATAGTATATTGCATTTATTGGGCTACATAGAAAATATTAAAATTAACCTCACCTGTTTCCTTTCACTGTTTTTAATGTGGCTACTGGAAGATTTACACTTACACATGTAGCGCAGTGCATTTCCACCAGAGAGCGCCGCTCTCGAGCCCCTTCTACAATCCCCGTGACCAGCTCTTGGCTCTGCACACGGGCCATCACACAAGGGGGACCAACTGCCCTCCAAATACTCACCAAACTGCCCTCCTGCTGAGGGTTCAGCACCTTCACCATTATTTCCAAACTGCATCAATGAATCTAAAGTGCGGGGGGACATCGGCAGGTCAATGGTATTGCTGCAGGTCGTTCTGTAGGAAATGGGGAGCAGTGGGAGGGGAAAGGGCCGGGTTGACAAGACACAATGGATAAAAAAAAAAAAAAAAAAAGAACAAAACACACACACACAAGCCATCAAACTCTGGTCTCCAACAGAAAAATAAAAGCTCAAGCTTTTTAAACGCACAAGATCACCGTGAGTACTAAACACAGCCCAGGGCCTTCCAACCCTCGCAGAGTAACTCTCACCCAGTGTCCCATTTCCAGGGTAACTGAGGACATTAGAAATGGAGGCAAAATTGGGAAAGGAGGCCACTTACGGTGTCACACAGATAAACTTGGTCTTCAGGTAGGGGGCCGCACCTGGGAAGAGGAAAAGGGCCTTACTAAGTGTGCCCCCATCAGTGCAGGGCAGGAGGAAGTGGATGCCTCAGCTGGGCTGACTTGAAATTCTCTCCATCCTTGAGCAGAGACTGTTTTGAACCAACAACTCCCTTCAGGGCTGCCCTCCCTCTCTGTACATGATCTGATGTTCTAGGCACTTGCAGCTTGGAAGTTCCATGAAGTTTTCTTTAACTACAGAGACTTTTCAGCACACCCTGTCCCACCTGAGCCCAGATAAATGCCAGCCTTGCGTTCATGCTTTCCCTGGATTGTGTGAACGTGTAACTGCCTGGATGTGGTCTGAAGATAGTATGCTGGTCGGTCGTGTCACTCGGATTACTTCTCTACATGCAGAAGCAGAGTGTATGCAGTGTGGGCGTTCTGTTCAGTCACCACCGTCCCTGAATCGCTAAGAGAATGTGAAGCCTCTAATGCTTGTGGTTCCAAAGCTGAGGGTCACACCTTCCATTCCTATTGGCACTAATCTGACTCTACTACACTTTTAGGTGAGGGTATCAGTAACTTTCCAGTTGAAAAACTACATCACACACAAAAAGCAGCCTCTCTATAAAAGGAAGGTGTTTGTGGTGCAGTACAATGAACTCTGGACTGGCAAACAGGAGCTGGGTGTATTCAAAAGAACCTGGGGCAAGGCCCTTAATTTCTTATGTGTAAAACTAGAGGCCTGTTGCATGATATTCGTGCAAGAATAGGCCTTCCTTCCCCTGGTTTTGCTCCCAACTGCCTGCAAAGTCCTCGCTCCCAGCCAGAGCACTGCTCTTGTAGCTCCCTCCACCGTCCCCCTCCCCCTCATAGCAGGTGTCCCGCCCCTATGCAAATTAACCCACCATCTTTGTAGGATTAATTTGCATATTCATTCCTGATTGGCTGTGGGCATAGCAGAGGTATGGTCAATTTACACGTTTGTCTATTATTAGGTAAGATAAATGGGAGGGGGATGAGGGAGATGCCCATCTCTACCACTTCTAATTATTTTTCTAGAGTTAGACATGTGAGAATTGGAAAAAATGCATTTTAGGTACTAAATACTTACACCAAGAAGTCAAGAAACCTTGGAGACACTGGTATGACATTTGGGGGGGTTCAGGTGAACAGATTACATAGGAGGCATGGAGTAGAGTGGGGCGGGTTGAGAAAAGCACATTTATAAAGCTAGGGGTTTATATAGAAACTGAGAAATCAGAAAGTATGACAATCTGGCAGAAGGCATTGCCAAGGGGTCCTTAGATCCCTGCCACCTAAGTTATTTTTTGGCCAAGAAATAGATTTATACAGTGCTGAATCCAAAGACGCTACTGAGGCAGGATTCTAGAGCCTTAGAAATCATATTTGGTCCAGATGTGAGGGGAGCTGACACCCCAGATAGAAAAGGATTTTAATTCACCAAAGATCTGGGTAGCTGAGCAAAATAGCTTCATCCTGAAATGAAACCGCAGAAGCGCAGGAGAGCTAAGACTAAAAGCCAATTTGTGGCTCCATACGAGGTTGTAAATGTGCTTTATCCAATTTGTAAGGTAAGGGATTTGTCATTTCTAAGAGGGACCTCTCTCCCAAAGCCATGAAGAAATACTGTGTGGGCTTACAGAGAAGTAAGGAGGAGGGACGAGTCCCTGGAACGCCCAGGTCCCTGGGAGATAATAACACCTTCGTGACTGGAGTAGAAAGGAAATGGCCGAAGACTCATCTCCCTGGGGACGCCCATTTTAATACAAGGGCTGCACACACCTCCTATCTACCCCTACCTGCCCCCTGGACCCCATCTCCAGGCTCACACCACACCAAGCCCCTCCCTGGCACACTGCTTACACTTGCTTCACCGGGACGCAGGCAAAACACTCAAGTAATTAGTTCCTTTTTTGTGATTGGCATCTTGCCCCTGGGGCAACACCAATGTCTCCAAGCAGGACAGGACCTTGCATCCTGAAAGTATAATTAGTCGAAATACCAGCATATGGGCCTAATTGTCCTCTGCAGGAGGAACAAAGAGCAGTGTGACAGGGCCTGATAAAGAGATCTCCCAACTGAAGCACAACGTGGAAAGAGAGATAAGTAGCAGACAGGAAGTGAGAGTTAAACTCTTCTAGAATATGAACAAAACTCAAAACCAGAACAAGGGGAAAAGGAAAGTCAATTGTCAAGTAGTATAAATTTCAGCCCCAAGAAATTCTTCAGAGGGAATTCCTTTAAAAAAGTGGGAGGGAAGCTGGTGGGTTTGTGTGTAAGCTATTTGTACAAAAACCACCTTTGCAAAATCAACTGAGGCAGGGCAGCTAACCTCTCAAAGGATCACTTTAAGCCACTGCTGGTTTCCATGATTAAGAAAAGTGAAATGAAAACAACCATGGCAAATCATAGCTTCCTCATCAGGATCTACACAGAGAACCTAGAGAGCTGGAAGCAGCAAACACTGATGGGAACAGACTAGAAGGGCTCTGCCCCGCCACGTTGATGGCAGCACTAGAGATTACAGGTTTCATGTAAAATAAGTTGCATGTAACTTACATGACCACATTAAAAAACATCATCTTTCCAATAGCTACACATTCTAAACACCAACCCCACACCCCTCCCACCAGTTACCATCTTGCCTTTCAATCACCACTCTCCCCGACTCTGCTTTCAACCCATGTTCCGATGCTGCTAACACTCATTTCCTGCAGAAAGCCTTTCTTCATCCCACTCGACACTGCTTACATTGTTCAGTGACGGGGAAAAGGAAACACGCTAGACTGAAGTCTGGGTCACAAACCTTCTAGCATCTACTATGTGAGAAGCACTCAGCTTGCTGGGCATCCTGTTACTAAAGAATTCTGTCCTTGCTTTCTCTTTGCAGCATTTTGGGAATGAATGTGTGGGAGTGGGTGGGGTGCTCCCTGGGGGCAGACACTAGTGACTCTGAGTCCTCTCCTCTCGCTAACCCATTGGCCACCCCAATAGCATTCACTACAAAGTCCTTTCCCATATAGAGAAATAAAGATCACTGGTTCCTTAGGCACCCCCCTGCCTGTTCGCCAAGGGTCCTACAAGTCCCCACTTTTCCCCAGAATTAAATGTCTGACATGGAAAATCAACAACTACCTGGGTCAGCCTCAGGATGCTCCTGGCTCTCTGGCCGACAATACTTTCCAAACGCCTCCTCCTTAGGAATGTCGGGGTAGAGATAGACCAGCGGAGACACCAGGATATTGGTAGCATCCATGATCTTATAGCCCATGATGATTTCCGCGAATGACATGTTGTTCAGCTGCTGCTTAGTATATGGTTCCACCGACTGGATCTGGGTCTTACCTGTCATAGGATGTGGGAAAGGAAGAGAATGGAACCTCTGGCTAGGTAACCTCAGGGAAAACGACCTCGCTTATTTTTCCTTGAGAGGGAAAGACTTAGGCCAACCCAGCACTTGAGACCCTGAATCCTGCCCAGTCTCTGGGCACAGAGGATATTTTCAACAGGCTTCTGGAGAGGCTACCCAGCTGGGCCACAGGTAATACATTTGAATAACTACTTGCATAAATTATATTAACAGGGTAGGGAAGAAAGGAGATAGAGAATAAAACTTAAATTGCAAATTTCTAGGCAATTATTAACCCCTGGAGCAAGCAAAATAAAATTGGCAAACTAATCCTTCAGCTGGAAGAATTTAGAGAAAAGAAGTCAACCAAGTGTGTTTTGAAAGTCTCAGGCAGGGGTGCAAAGCCATCTCTTCCCACTTGGGGGCAGTGGGTGCTTGAAACTAGCAGCAGCCATGGAGTGGGAGGGAGCAGCCAAGCTTACCACTGATGTCCTTCTCCACCCAAGTGAAGGTGACACCTCCTTCTTTGCTGCTTTCACTGAATCTCAGCAGGAAGGTACCTGGGGGCTTGGTGCTCAAGATGGCCCTCTCTCTTTCCTTGCTGATAAAGCCCATTATGTACCTGGAGCCAAAGAGGAACAACAAGGTTAAGGTGGAAGGGGACCAGCCACGGGCCTGCTGAGACAGCAGGTGACTTGTTACACCTGTGTACTCTGCCAGACACAAGAATGTTAACCTACCCTTCATTCCAAAGGGCCAGAATGTACTTTTTCACAAGGTCAATGATATTGTCCAGCCAGACCCAGAAGGAGAAGCCCTTGCCAGCCATGTTTTCCTGGAGAAAAGAATAATGGGAAAGCCAAGTCTACCACCATCACAGCTTTTTCCTTCCTAGGGGTTCAACGCCACCAACATCCTCAGGCCTATCTACCCTCAGGCAGGTCCTATGGGCCGCTGGACTAAGAGTCTAGGGCCTTCAGGCCCAATGCCCTCCACAGCGACCTCACAGTGAGCATCACCTCCCACAACTATTCCCAAGACATGATGGCAAGGAGTTCACAAGATTGCTTACTTTGCAAAATTTAGCCCATGTGATCTGACACCCTGAATAGTTCACACCAGGTCCTAAAGGAAAAAAGAGTAAAGTAATATAATTTCCAGCTTTAAATGAAGATCTTCTTTCTTTATTTCTTTTTTAAATTTTTATCTATTGATTTTAGAGAGAGAGAAAGAGAAGAGAGAGAAACATCCACCCGTTGTCCCACCCATTCATGCATTCATTGGTTGACTCATGTACACGCCTTGACCAGGAATTGAACCTGCAACCCGAGTGTATTGGGACAATGCTCCAACCAACCATCCGAGCCACACAGCTAGGACAAGATCTAATTCTTAAAACAGAACACACACTCATATACACTTGTCCTACAATGGGCCATGAAACCATTGATTTTCAGGTATTTGAAGGCTGCCACCATGTGCAGACATGCATGTGCTTATGCAAGCAAGCACACACCCAACCGCATTATTTGACCCCCTCCTCCCTGAGTTGTTGTTTAGTCCAGCAGAGGTGGTAGGTGATGTGCCAAGTCCCTCCTGCTCTTCCCTAGCTAGTGGTGGCCCAGGGACACACGGATGAGCTGACACCTGAGGTTACAGGGCCACATTTAGTGGAAGCACAGACCAAGATACAAGATACTTATAGCCCAGGTAGCACACAAAATTTCTACTAAAAATTTTCTGTCTGCAGTTTATTGAAGAAATGGACAGGGATATGAAGCCTATAGCTCCACCTTCTAACATGTACTGGGAGGTGAGGGAGATGCCACCACAAGAAAAGAAATCTGCCTCCTGCCTCATAAGAAAGATCACCAGGAGGCCAATTTCCTCTGCACCTAACTTCCCCACCAGCAGGAGCACAGGTTTCTGGCTCTGGCACAGAGCCTTGCTCAGTAAACTTTCCTAAGTGAGGGCCAGGTTCCTTTTCTGAGGAGCGCAGGAGGGAGAAGAGGTAAAATGCTGACCTAGGAGTTTCTCTGCCAGCGTAGTCAACTGCTCGATGCTCAACCCTCGCTTCGTGGTGGAAGAGAACTGCCAGCTTAGCACCTCTGCCACCTGATCCCAGGTTCCAATTGGAGGCTTCGTAAAAAAGTTCACGTTCTATTGAAAAGAACACATTTGCTCACTTAGATGAGGACAGTGCTTGAGGACCTGTATGAGGTGCCACCACCACTTCTGGGCAGTGAGGAGTCAGAAGGCACTAACCTTGGGGTTGTTGGTCAGCATGTTATACCACAGAATGGACGCCCAGGCATTTGGCATCTGACAGATGTTGGAAATCACCACCACTGGCAGGGAGTGGGTCTGTGGAGTAAGTGGGAGATGAGTTGGTTGGGTGTGGAGGAAAGGAAGGTAGAAGGCCCTCATGGCTTCAAAAATCTCTTCACCAGTATCTCCCGAGGTTCAGAATAAAAGGCCATGCCATAAACCACATCCATAAACTGCACCAGGGTAGGAAGAATGCCGAACACAGGCCACAGGACTAGCTTGTTGTCTGAACATAACTAAGAGCTTGTAAAAACTGACTTGCTCAAAGCTGGACTCACAGTCCACAGATTCTTCAAGAATAGAAGCTGTATCTGCCCATTAAACAGAGAGGTCTCAGAAATCAAAGACTAGGATTCCTGGCTTTGCAGGTGTGTCTTTAATTTAAAGATCAAGAAAGTTCGGAAAAGAGAATGCAGAGGCCATGATTTTCTGCATACGAAAATAATTGGCTTTTTAAAGACTTCTTGCCCAAACTTGATAAATTAGCTGTCATCAATTTCTACATACAGATTTTATATCAAGTTTGTTTAAAGCTGAGTATACAGGTACCTTCTAAGCATTCAAGCAAGACTATATTCTCAGATGGAATATTAAAGATTTTTTTTTTTTTTGGAGAAAAATAAGCAAAACTGAATGCAATGCCTTACAAAGAGTCATCATCACTCCATCTTCTGTAGGGAAAATCCCAGCTAGGAGTCCTGGTCCGGAACCACCCCTGCATGTAGCGCTATCCCCATTCTGTGGCAGAACTCACCTCTAGGTCAATCTTGAGGCCTTGGTGATACACCTCAGTCTCAAAGGTGATCAGGTGCAGCTCCTCGGTCACAATCAGGGAGGCCTACGATATCAAGAAGGACATTCGGTACTAACAGCCACAGTGGAGGAAAGGAACATGCCACAGCCACACTGCACTACGACGAGTAATCCACCAGGTGGCCGCGCACAAACTATCAGGGACACAACACTATGCACATGCTCTCTTCAACACTAAGACTCCCCAATGCTAGGACCCTCAACCTGATCTTTTACTGAGTTTTATAATATTACAGAGATCCAAACAAGTCATTTATAAAACGCATAAGGCACGAAGAATGTAACAATGAACGCCTGTGTATTCACCACCCAGTTTAAAGAAAAGACCATTACCACTGAGATTCTCTGGCCGTCTTTTCCCAACCCCATCCCTATCCCTCTGTAACTGCTGTTTTGTCTTTGGGGTTTATTATTTCCTAGCTTTTCTTCATGGTTTGACCATAACTATATCTCTAAACAGTGTATATATTGTTTCGTTTTAGATGTTTGTGAACCTTATACATATGGAATCATACCCTGTGTATTTGGTGACTCACTTCTGGCATCCTTGTGGTTGTGTGCATCAGCAATTTATTCATTTTCACTGTTGTGTAGTATTCGATCATATGATTACAACACAAATTATTTACCTGTTCTGGTGAGTATTAATGAGAGTTGTATTCAGGGCTTATCACCAGGCTGTTGGGACATTTGTACATGCCTCCTGGTACACGTGTGCAAAGGTTCTCTATTGTTAAGTCCCAGGAGCGGCATTGCTGGTTTATAAAGTATGCTCCTTTTATAATGCCAAATTGTTTTCCAAAGCCACTCTAACAATTTATACTCCCACCAGCAACCTTATTTTGAGCAAGAGTTACTAATGACTTCTAAAAAACAGAATTTCAATTCATTTTTAAAATATTATTTTTCTGATTATAAAAGTAGTATGTGTTCAGTTTAAAATGCAACTATTACAGAAGTAGTATAGACTCAGATACTAATAGCAGCACAAATAAGTAAGTACTGCTTAGTGTATATTCCTCTAGAATTTTTAATGCATACATGAACACACATAAAACAGTGTCATGTGTTTTTAAAATGAATATACCAATATTCTACTTAGAATATTTTGCATCTGGCTTTTAGCTAAACAAACTGCCACATACATTTTTCCATAACATTGCACATAAACTACTTCACTCTTTACTGTCGAATATTATAAATTCAATTCATTTTTGTTGTAGTTGTGTGTGTGTGTGTGTGTGTTTTAAGGCCTGCTACATTTTAGAGAAAAGAGAAAAATATCAGAAAAAGAACAGGGACAAATATCAGAAAAAGAACAGGGTGTCATAATTTTTTTTAAAGATTAAAAACTACTTTTTGGTCACATTTATCTCTTTTTTTCTAAAGTTTATTCAGAATCCAATAATCTGAATCGATGGTGGCAGAGAAGAAATAAGGGGGATAAAGAACAGGTAGGTTTTGCTCTTTTGTTCTTTTTCTTTTTAAAACTAACTGACTCAGATCTGTTACAACCTTCTATCCCTCCTCAGTCAGAAAAACAAGTCAGCTGGCAGAGGCTGGAAGAGGAATTTGGAAAGCCCCAGGCCAGGTGGCAGGCTTCTTTGCTACTAAATGGGTGTGGGTAACGCAGCAAGAAGGGACTTTCCACTCCTACTTAATGGCGTGCTAACCCTTGGGACAATCAAGGAAATGCTCCAGCCAGAAATCTCATGGCAGATCAGACTTCTCGGATCAGGCCATCTTGGCCCACAGCAACTTTTCTGAATGACTACAACTGAAACGGCCCTTTTCCTTTCCCTCAAAGAAAACCCTCCCAGCTGGCTTTTATCCCCCAAAAAACTTACGTCACAATTGGCTCGGCCCCCATTCCCACATCTTTGCTCTCTCAGGGTCTGCAAGAAAAGCAAGGAGCACCTCTGTCACGTGAGGCCGTCCCCTACCCTCTCCCTCTGCCAGAGCCCCATGGAGAAGGACCAGGTTTCTCCTGCGTACCAAGTGTTTGAATTCTGCGGAGAGGCTGCCATTGTTGGATTCTTCCATGTTCATGACTTTTGTGTTTGTGCCCAGAATGTTAAATTTCCTGGATCTGAATCACAGGAGAAAAACCAACCACATAAGTCACTGAGTGGCCAGAGGACAAGGTTAGACTGAACAGAACAAAGGGAAGCCTCCAGGCTGAACTCACCCTCGGAGAGCTGCTACATCCCCGGAGTCTCTGTTAAGAACACAAACCAGTGTTAATAAAACAGGTCTGTGTTTCTTTTTTAAAAAATCTACTTTAAACACCTGTAATTTACTCTGGCAGAAAAACTGCTGTGTTGCTGGCAATTTCTATCATTCAATTACATTTGTTATGTGAAATATACCAAGCCTGTACAGGCTTAAGTAGTAGACACAGCTGGTTGCCTACCCAACATCATCTGCTCCCTTCCTAACGGAACTTTGCTTCTCAGTACCCTCCCATGCCCACCTCCAGGGGATCCCGATCATTAAGTCCATCAGAACATAACGTGCCCACAGTGCAGTGGTCCAGGGGGGTGAGGACATGACCTACACGGTTTCAATCAGACTGGGAAGGAATTACAACCCAGGCTGGATTTACATCCCATAGCTTGTGAACATGAGAAAGGAAGCACATAGCCTTTGCTACAAGCAACCATGTTGCAACCCAGAAGGGAACCTGGCAATGCAGGTGATGCATATGATGATAAAGAAGGAACAAACAATTCTGGGTCCTTGATACCATCAAAGAGTCACTGATGTCACCATCAGGAACTTGCCCTAACTCTGCATTTCCAGTTATACTGGGTTGCAAACTTCCTTATTAAGTCACACTGGATTTTCTGTAAAGGTTTACTGTTACCTGAAAGTCAGAGCATCCACATTTGGTATACTATTCCCAGTGTGCCCACTGTCCTTTAACTCTATGTTTTTTTAATATATAGTGTTTTTATATAGTCACATTCCCTGGCCTTTTCCTTTTTATTATTTTATCAGAGACCCGATACACAAAATTCGTGCAAGGGGCTCAGCCCTCGCAGCCCTGGCTTCGGACGTTGGGTTGTCCAGTCTAATTAGCATATTACGCACGTGCCTGGGCCGCAGGCTCGATCCCCACTGGGGAGGTGTGCGGGGGCAGCCAATCCAGGATTCTCTCTCATCAATGATGTTTTTATCTCTCTCCCTTCCTCTCTGAAATCGGTAAAAAAATATTTTTAAAAAAGAATCAACATCTTTTTAGTAAGATTAGAAGTCTACAATCCAGGAATATGATTTGTCACACCACTTTTTACAATATCCCTTCCTCACTAAAATGCCAGTTTTCTTCAAATAGATCTTAAACATTTTGTTTAAACTGATCACAATATATTTTATTTTTTTTGCTTATTGTGAGATTATTTTTCTATTATAATTTCTAACTGGTTAATGCTACTATATGGTTAAGGTTATTAATTTTTGCTTGTTTATTTATTTACTAAACCTAGCACCTTCCTCAAGCCCCTTATTTCATTAAGTAATTATTTTCCAGTTCATTCTGGATGAAATTTCCAGATAAATAATTATAATTATTATACTCAAAATTAAAAATACATATTTTTCTCTTTTCTAAGCTCTTAAAGGGGCATGAGAATTTTAATTTTCAAAAAGTACTGTCAAATTTAGAAAATTATTCCATCATAATGAAGTATAGAACAATTTTTGAAAATCCATTTCACCTATATATTCTCAGTTTTGTATAATATGAATAAATTGCATTTACAAGTAAAAATTTAAAGAAAAAGAGGGACTCAAGGTCACAATAACAATCACAACTCAAATCTGTACCACTAGCTCTGTGGTTTTGTGCAGGCATGTAAATGACAATGCTCTGCAAGTTCTATGAAAACATTTGTTCAAAAAAATAAAGATCTCTGAATGGAGATAAAGTCTCTTAAGTTCACATGACTGTCAAAGTGCTCATTTCTCTGTCATTTGAAAAAGAGAAAAAAGAGCCAAGATGAGGAATACTTACTTGTCAATGCACACTTTAATTTTAAGCTGATAATTTAACTCGGGGAATTTGACCAGCAATCTATTTCAAAAAAGAAGAAGAAAAAGTGTCTGAGCAAAAACCAGCAACAATCCAGTTTTTTTAAAAAGTTTTAGGAAGTGAATAAATGACAATCCCAAATTTCTCTTCCTGCCAGAACAATCTTTGATCTTAAATTAAGCATCACCCCTTTAGGCCAAAGTTATTGGGGGAAAAAAGCCTAAGAACTAAGAACTTGGACAAAGCTGTGAGAGATTCACCAAAGGATAATAAAAGCCATTTCATGAAAAATATTACAGGAATACATGCTCTACAGCTGGTTTTCTTTCTGTTAAACCTAAAACACAACAAAAAACCAAATATCTAAGGGGGAAATTTCACTGCAGAAGGGCAAACCCCAGCATACCTGTCTGACTTGAGTGTGAAAGTAACACTTCTCTGCAGGCCCACCACCCATCTGCCCTGTGGTCCCCCTTAGCTTCTATACCACTAAGCCTTACTCTTTCCCTTAAAATCCTCAGAGAAAAGAAGGCTCGAAGAACAGAAAGAACTGGTATTATTTTGCCCCTTTTTCAGGGCAAACAGAGACACTGTTGTCTCAGAGGGCAGGACTAGAATCATAAAAATATGCCCCAGTAACCTAAAAAAAGATGACCATTCCTTAGCTTTTGACAGAAGGAACAAAGAGCAAGTCAATGTTACGCCAACAAATTCCACACCCTCCACAGTACTGTCTGTGCTGCCTGTGAAGAACAACTCTGAATACCGACTCGGCTCTTGTCTAAGAATGTCTCTCAATAAAACAGCTACCCAGGATAGAAGTGCCGTGGCCCACCTGACTTTAGTAGTAAACTGGACACCGGTCTTGATGACTAATGGCCGGTCAGGATGCATGGGCATGCAGGGCTGCCGCTCAACCACAAAGGCACTGAAAGAAAGAGCAAGAGGAGGACAGCAGTTCACACACTACACAGTGGGCCAGCCTTCATCCTGTGCCTGTGAAGTGAGTTGATCTCTTGTGCAAGGATGTAATTGGGGAGGGGTGCTGAGGGAAAGGGCCAAGGATTCTAGGTTACCTTTTCATTAGGTTTCTAAAGAGTTCCACAATTCTCTCCTCCAGCATTGGCCGGTGCTGTACAATGGGGTCCCCTTTGTAGGAAACTTTTTGCTGCAGCTCCTCCAGTTTCTTAATTTGTTGGCGGGTCTGAAGTTGAGATTCTGCTAATGAGGTTATCCTGACAATAAAATAAGAAAGTTACCAGTGACCTAAGGGAGGGTACATGGGTAAATGAGAGGGGGAAGGGTACACTACAGATAAACACTACTATGCAATCCCCTACAATTAGAAAGGGGATTATTGTGGAAAAATATACATAACAAGAAATTTACCATTTGTATTTTTACAATTCAGCGGCATTAAATGTGAAAAGGGGGAATTTATTTTTTATTAAATAAGGAAAGGGGAAATTTATCTGGCCTTTTTAAAATAGTCCCTTCCTAAAGTTTTGCATTTCAAAGAGAGAGCTAGGCACAGAGGAAGAAGTGTTAAAACTTATGCTAGTAGGAGGTATTTAACAGAGTTATCACTGGATAGTGACAAGCAATAGAACCCACATATGGATAATGTGAAATATGAAATTTGGCACTCACTTTTTTATCCTAACTTATCCTTGTACCAAAATGTGAAAACTGGGGAAACTCAAGAGGTAAGACCACCCAAGGTGATGGATCTAAGTTAGCTCTGCCTTTCACTATCTGTGTAACCCTGGCCAACTCCCCATTGTGGGGCTAAATATCTCCTTGCATGAGAGAAGAGGTTGAACTGCAGGATCCCCATGAGCCCTCTCAACATCAACTTTCAATGGATCAAAGGATATGACTTTGTATTTCAAAATATTGATAACATGTGCAAAGAAAAAGTGGAGAGGGAGACAAAGTCTGATTAAGTCTGCCCCCTAGAATAGAAAATATTAATGTCTCTCCTTGATGGTCTACCACTCGTTTAATAAAGACTAAAAGACCTCGAAGAGATAAGGTGAAAGATGCAGGGGAGATGAGGCAGAGGTGGGAGTTCTGAGCTCCCTGACTCCCTTCTGGCACTTAAGTTCTCCCATTCCCAGAACTTAAGCTTTTTGGTTCCTGATCAGAAAGTATTTAAAACTGCTTTCAGTAAATTAACAAAACTCGGGGTTAGTGAGGATATGAACAGGTATTCTCATGTAGAGTTGCCCTGAATTTTCAACTTCATGCTCTGTATATCTGGGCTCCCCATCATGTCAAGTTTCTCCTAGTTTATTGAAGCTGGTGCAACCCATTCATTATTGGGCCTTGCATTTCAAGGGTGCTCACAAAGATGTGCTAGATGAATGTGTAAAAGAGCAGATTATAGAAGAGCATAAAGAACAAACCCACTAATGTGAAAACGCCTGGATTTCTATCTTTTTGTGTGTATATATAACAACAGCTGTCTAGACTGATGGTCACCAAAATCTTAACTGTAGGTAGCTCTGAATAATTCAATTTTAAAATACTTTCTTCCTTTATTCATTTTCTGGATTTGAACTTTTTCCCCTTGTAAAGAGCTTGTACCATTTTAGATTATTTAACTAACTAAAACTTAAAATTTAGTCTTGGCCCTGGCCGGTACGGCTCAGTTGGTTGGAGTGTCGTCCTGTACATCAAAGGTAGAGGGTTCAATTCCCAGTCAGGGTACATAGCCACGTTGTGGATTTGATCCCCAGTCACGGTGTATGGGGGAGGCAATGAATCAATGTTTCTCTCCCTCTCTCTCTCTCCCCCTCTTCCACTCTCAAAAATAATTAAAAAGCAAAAACAACTTGTTTAAAATTTAATCTGTTAAATACAATGAAACCTAAAACTTTATTTAAATTATAAAATAGAACAGATTTAAAATATAGTAATATAAATAAATTTTTACTTTTAAAATTGTCCAAATAGAGTGAAAGCTTGAACTCTTGGAGATAAATTTGACTATGTAAAAGTCCCCACCTTTGAGATGCAATACCAACACTTTGGGCCTGCAGCTATGATCATAATTTAGCACAGCTTTCTAGAAGGAAAGGAAAAACTTCTCTTTCATCTTTTACTAGTTTTCTAGACAAAAAGTCCCCACCTTTGAGATACAGTACCAACTCTTTGGGCCTGCAGCTATGATCATAATTTAGCACAGCTTTCCCAGAAGGAAAGGAAAACTCTCTTTCATCTTTTACCAGTTTTCTAGACGATCTAAGCAGATGTTGGGAGGGCCTCCAATGCAAGCAATCTGTTGCCGCCTCTTCCAGTCAGCCAGCTCCTCATCCGTGAGAGTTTTCTGCACATACTCCATAGCTGACAAAAGCCCCGCCAGCTCACTCACGATGCTCTGGTTGGAAACCAAAACAAAAGTCAGAAAACATTTCCTCAGACCATCTCTAACTACATGCTGTGGTCAATTCTAGAGAAGGAACTTAGAAACCAGACAGGTTCTGCCAGAGATCCGGAGATCCCACAGGGTGTGAGACATGCAGAGGGAGTTGTCCCACGCTCTTACTCGCCGCATCTGGTCCAGAGCAGTTAGCATCTGTTCCAGCTGCTGCATCTTCTGCCTGGTCACTGACTGGTTGTTTCCATTCAGATCTTGCATGTCTGTAGAGGAAGGAAAAACTCCTTGACCTGGGGGAACACTCCTCTCCTTAGTAACTAGGCTCCCTTAAGGACACCGACCTCCAAAGTCTGAACACAGAGTCAAAACAAAAATGTCCTGAAACTCAGGTAACACAAACTCACTTTCTACAGGAGATTTATAGCGTCTCTAATATTCACTTGCCTCCTTGACTCTTGAGGGTTTTATAGTTGAAATCAAAGTCATCCTGGAGATTCTCTACCACTTTCATTTTCTGTTCTAGATCCTGTTAAAACAAGCAAACAAATACACAGCAGTAGGAAATATTTCCTTGGGGAGAGAAAAAAGAAAGTCTCTGGGAAGAATAAAAACAAAGCCAGTATCACAATGAAAGATATAGGCAGAACCCATAGGCAATATCCCTAAGGAAAGGGGTCTTTTCCCCAGACCTGCTTTACCTGTACTCGCTTCCGAACATCCTGTAGGTGCTGCTCCAGCATCTGCTGCTTCTCTGTCACCACGGCAGCTGTGGGGTGGTTGGCCTGGCCCCCTTGCTGCCAAAGAAGGGAGTCGACATACATGTGAATGCAGGAAATACGGGGAGAGAAATACCTCTGTCCAGTCTTCATCCCAACCCACTACCCTTCCTGTTTGGCCTGAGATGCCACAGCCATTGTGACAGAAAGGGAAACAGAGGCAGCATGCCGGGCGTTGTAATGGGCAGTTCTGCAGTGGCCAAAACTCTCTGGGTGCTGTCGGGTGGTGTCCAGGAAGTTCTCGCATAGTTTTACCGTTGTCCTTGGCTTTTTACCACTAGGTCACACTATAAACCTACTCTGTGTATTGCACTAGGAGACCACACGTTGAGCTAAGATATGGTCCCTACCTTCTAAAGCTCATTCTAGGTGAGCATGTAAAAAATTTCAGCACAATTGATGACAGCAGGTTTCAAATGCCTATTTAAATGTATGTAGCATACAATAACATTTCTGTGGGACAATAAATAACCATTATGTCCAGGGGTGAAATGCCATGTCAAGAGATAGTATCTTGGGGTATAAGGGGAAATTGGTACCTTAAAAATGTCAAATAGTACATGAAACTTAAAAATTACAAGTTTTGTCAAAATAATAGGATATCTTCTAATTAAAAAAAAAAAGACCATGTAAAAGCTGTGGTGATCAGAAACCAAGATGGTGACATAGGTAAACACCTAAACTGCTGCCTCGCACAACAGTATCAAAACTACAACTAAAAGACAAAACGGACACCATCCAGAATCACAGGAAAGCAGGCTGAGTGGAAATTCTACAACTAGAAGAAAAGAGGAATGCACATTGAGACTCAGAGGAGCTACAAAAGGCTGAGGTATGGAGGCTCGCACGCGGACAGGAAGGGCGGCTGTGTGCACGTGCGGCTGAGTGCACGGCTGGCTTTCTAAAGCAGGAGGGAGAAGGAAACTCCCGACTGCACTGAACTCCAGTCCCGGGCGAGACGCTGAGAAATCAAACTCATTCGGGGGGAATCTGGACTATCAGGAAAAAGAAAGCACACTGAGACTTGGGAGCTGCGCAAGGCAGAGGTCCGGAGGTGCGCATGCACAGAGAGGACCGACTACTGAATGCACAGGAGGCTGAGTGCGCAGCTGGCTTTCTAAAGCAGGAGGGAGACAGAAGCTCCCGACTGTGTTGAACTCCAGTTCCGGGCAAGTTTCTGGGAACCCCGACTCATTCGGGGAGAAACTGGACTGTCTGGAAGTGGGCGGAACTCAAGGGCAGCTTTCTCTCAGAGGTGCTTACAGCGATTACTGAGGGACACTGAGACCCAGAGGCCTCATAGGGCAGGGCTGATGGGAAACCAAGGCTGTCTGCTCCGCCCCATACACGCTGAGCACAGAGGCTTTTGCAATTTTGCAAGTCTTGTCTCATAAGAGTGTCTCCAGCACAGAAAGAAGTGTTCCCAGCGTAGACACAGCTGATCCTCACAGCCAATTGGCCTGGAGGTCAATTCCTCCCAGTGATACCAACAACAATCAAGACTTAACTACAACAAGGCTGAACACACAGTCCACAAAGGGGTGCACCAAGAGTGTCCACCTCAGGTAACTGGGGAGGCTGAGCAATTGTGCCCTAGAGGACACCTACCACACAAAGCTACTCTACCAACTCAGGGAGCAGCGAAAATGTGGAGACAAAGAAACAGATCACAAATGAAAGAAATGGAGGAAAACAAACAACTGATATAGAGTTCAAAACCACGGTTATAAGGTTTTTCAAGAATTTCCTAGAAAAGGCCGATAAATTTAGCGAGACCCTTGAGGATATGAAAAAGGACCAACTAGATTCCCGAGAGGCAATCCAAGATGGCAGCGTAGGTAAACACCTAAACTGCTGCCTCGCACAACAATTTCAAAACTACAACTAAAAGACAAAACGTCTATCACCCAGAACCACGGGAAAGCTGGCTGAGTGGAAGTTCTACAACTAGAAGGAAAGAGAAAAGAGCATTGAGATGTGCACGAGCGCTGAAAAGCTGAGGTATGGAGGCGTGTGATCCGGGCTGGCGGCAGGCATTGCTTTTTTCAACCCGAAGGGAGACAAGCCCCCAATTACTCTGAAATCCAGTCTCTGGGGAGACACGGGGGACCCAAACTCCTATGGGGAGAAGCTGGACTGTCTGCCAGTGAGGGTGGCTTGCTTGCAGAGCTGCGCGCAGGAATAATTGTTCACTGCACTGGGGCACAGGACTCATGGATGCCGGGGACGCAGAGCCGGCTAACTAGCAGCCATTGCTGTTTGCCACGCCCTAGCCTAGTGACACCCTGAGACCCCGCCCTGCACAACCTACAAACCCACCCAAGCTCCAAGCAGTAGATTTAGCATAAGAAAGGCCTGCCCTATCGCAGCTTAACCTAACAAACTTGCAGCCCAGGTCAGACAGCTCCAAAACCTCCAAACCCCAAGCAAAGAGGAGAAAGCTGTAGCTCTCACTGTAGTTCCTGCTGGGTGGCCTCAGACAGTAGCTGACCTGAACCCCATTGGAGATCCAGAAGCCAGTGTACCTAGTGGTCAGTGTGAGACACCAGATTTCAACTCCTCACATCCATAAGTGACACATTCAAGAGGCAGACTCAGTGAGCACCAAAGCCCCACTGAAACAAGTCCTTCCCCATAAGCGTGTCTTCAGCGCAGCAGTTTTTCCATAATAGACACAGCGAGTGCTCACAGCTAATTGGCCTGGAGGTCAATTCCTCCCAGTGTACCAACAGCAATTAAGGCTTAACTACACCAAGACTTTACACTCAGGCCAGAAAGGGGTGTACCAAGAGCATCCACCTCATGTGATTGAGGAGGCTGAGCTACTGCCCCCTATAGATCACCTACCACACAAAGCTACTCCATCAACACAGGGAAGCAGCCAAAATGTGGAGACAAAAAAACATGTCACGAATGAAAGAAACGGAGGAAAGCAAACTACTGGATGACATAGAGTTCAGAACCACATTTATAAGGTTACTCAAGAATCTTCTTAAAACCGCTGAGAAACTTGATGAGACCTTTAAGGATATTAATGAGAATGCCAAAAAAATGGAAAAGGACCAGTCAGAAATGAAGCATACACTGTCTGAAATAAAGAATATACAGAAACTCAACTGTAGATCAACGTACCCCAAGAATCAAACCAAAGATCTGAAATATGTGGAAACAAAAAACATCCAACCAGAAAAACAAAAAGAAAAAAGAATCCAAAAATATGAAGATAGTGTAAGGAGCCTCTGGGACAACTTTAAGCGAACCAACATCCGAATTTTTGGGGTGCCAGAAGAAGGGAGAGAGCAAAATATTGAAAACCTATTAGAAGAAATAATGACAGAAAACTTTCCCTACCTGGTGAAAGAAATAGATGTACAAGTCCAGGAAGCGCACAGAACCCCATACAAGAGGAATCCAAAGAGGACCACACCAAGACACATCATAATTAAAATGCCAAGGGCAAAAGACAAAGAGAGAATATTAAAAGCAGCAAGAGAAAAACAGTTAATTACCTACAAGGGAGCACCCATACGACTGTCAGCTGATTTCTCAACAGAAACTATGCAGGCCAGAAGGGAGTGGCAAGAAATATTCAAAGTGATGAACAGCAAGAACCTACAGCCAAGATTACTCTACCCAGCAAAGCTATCATTCAGAGTTGAAGGTCAGATAAAGAGCTTCACAGACAAGAAAAAGCTAAAGGAGTTCATCACCACCAAACCAGGATTACATGAAATGCTGAAGGGTATTCTTTAAGGAGAGGAAGAAGAAGAAAAAGGTAAAGATAAAAATTATGAACAACAAAATGACATCAAATACATACCTACCAACAAGTGAATCTAAAAATCAAGTGAATAAAAAAGCTGAAGAACAGAATGGACTGGTGAATATAATAGAATCAGGGACACAGAAAGGGAGTGGACTGATGATTCTCAGGAGAAGCAGGTGTGAGGGGTACGGGAAGAGACTGGACAAAAATCTTACTCCTATGGATGAAGACAGGGGCGGGGGGTAAGGGCATGGGGTGGGGTGGGGAATCAGGTGGAGGGGAGCTATGGGGGGGGAAAAAAAGAGGAACGCCTGTAATAATCTGAACAATAAAGATTTAAAAAAAGAAAAAAAGAAAAAGGACCAACTAGAAATTAAACATACACTGACTGAAATAAAAAATATTATACAGAGACCTAACAGCAGATTAGAGGACCGCAAGAATCAAGTCAAAGAATTGAAATACAAAGAAGCAAAAAACACTCAACCGGAAAAGCAAAAAGAAAAAAGAATCCAACAAGTTGAAGATAGTGTAAGAAGCCTCTGGGACAACCTCAAGTGTACCAACATCAGAATTATGGGGGTGCCAGAACAAGAGAGAGAGCAAGATACTGAAAACCTATATGAAGAAATAATGACAGAAAACTTCCCCCACCTGGTGAAAGAAATAGATTTACAAGTCCAGGAAGCACACAGAACCCCAAACAAAAGGAATCCAAAGAGGACCACACCAAGACACATCATAATTAAAATGCCAAGAGCAAAAGACAAAGAGAGAATATTAAAAGCAGCAAGACAAAAACAGTTAATTACCTACAAGGGAACACTCATAGGACTGTCAGCTGATTTCTCAACAGAAACTACGCAGACCAGATGGGAGTGGCAAGAAATATTCAAAGTGATGAATAGCAAGAACCTACAACCAAGATTACTCTACCCAGCAAAGCTATCATTCAGAATTGAAGGTCAGATAAAGAGCTTCACAGATAAGAAAAAGCTAAAGGAGCTCATCACCACCAAACCAGCATTATATGAAATGCTGAAAGGTATTCTTTAAGAAGAGTTAAGAAGAAGAAAAAGGTAAAGATAAAAATTATGAACAACTAATACATGTCTATCAACAAGTGAATCTAAAAATCAAGTGAATTAAAAATCTGATGAACAGAATAAACTCGTGAATATAACAGAATCAGGGGCATAGAAAGGGAGTGGACTGACAATTCTAGGTGGGGAAAGGGGTGTGGGAGGTGCGGGAAGAGACTGAACAAAAAGCACACACCTATGGATGAGGACAGTAGTGGGGAGGTAAGGGCAGAGGAGTGGGATGGGAACCAGGTGGAGAGGAGCTATAGGGGGAAAAAAGAGGAACAATTGTAATAATCTGAACAATAAAGATTTATTAAATTTAAAAAAAAAGCTGTGGTGATCAAGACAGTATATTATAGGGCAGAGATATCAATTCATGGAACAGAATTGAAAGTTCAGGAAAGACATTATATAATCAGTGCTCCAAGTTAGAAATTCCTAGTTGTCTTTGATTTCAGGGTCACCAAATCCTGGCTCTGTATTCTGTAATCTCAAGTTGATCTCTAGTGCCACTGGCTCATTTTCAGCCCCAACTGTTGATCTTTTTGCCTCTGATCTCTCTCACTTCCAAACAGAAGTCTCCCAAATAGCCCTACCTGGTTTGGTTCGGTGGATAGAGCATCAGCCTGTGCACCAAAGGGTCCCAGGTTTGATTCCAGTCCAGGGCACATGCCCGGGTTTCCAGCTTGATCCCAAGTAAGGGGCGTGCAGGAGGCAGCCGATAATAATTCTCTCATCATTGATGTTTCTCTCCCTCTCCATTCCTCTCTGAAATCAATATATTTTTTTTTTTTAAAGAAGAAGTCTTCAAAATAGAAACATGCCGGTTTTAGAGGGAACCATTCTCTTCCTTTTCCATGGTCCCTACCCAAGCCCACAGAATACAAACTTCCCTTAGAAGTTTTGAGAAGGCTACCTCCAACCCTACCTATTCCCTTCATCAGGGGTGACTCATCTGATTGGTGAGATTGAGAGAAAGACTACACAGAAATCTTCAAAGAACCCAGCACTCAAGCTGGTGCCTGCTCCCACTCTTGCCTCCTGTGGCACATGTGGGCAGGAGTGAGGACCTGGTCTCTAGAAGCAGTTCTAGAGACTGATCTCTGTGTTCGGTGGGTGTGAGTCTATGGTCTCTGAAGCTCCATACCGATAGTTGGGAAAAGTGCTGCTCTATAAACCCAATCTCTCCACCCCAAGATCTAACTCAGGGGGCAGGCCTCAGAAAGCCCCATGTTACCCCCCCAACCCACACTTTCCAGTCTTGTTTTACTAACAATACAGCTGGTATTTTCATCTGTATTCGACTCCCAGGTCTATTTTTCAATTGGTACTGCACTTAAAGGGGAAAAATAGATGTGATTCATTATCACCCACAGAAGCCTGCCTCTAATACTTCCATAAACTATGGTCTCCCACTGCTTCCAGGTATAAACATCTCAGCCCAGCCCAGACAGATGTTTCACACAACCTCCTAACAACCGAAATCTTCCTGTCCTATGCTTCAGGCACCCCAAACCACCCACTCTTTCCCGATACAGCATGTTTTCACACTCTCCCTCCCCACACACTGTCCACTCTGCCAGGCCTGTGCTTCTGCCCAAACACACCTGAACTCATTCACCCGCAAACCCAGTGTCACTTTTTGCTCTCCTGGGTAACATTATTCAACGTCCCTAGACAAAATGACTCACATCCTCCTGTATGTTTTTCTCACATTGAGCATCTATGTACCTATAACCCCAACTAGACGAAACATTATAGTAGCAGGGATCACGTCTACTCGTCCTTCTATCTCCCTGTGCTATAGCCATAAAAGACACTTAAAAATATGCCAGATGATGTAAACAGAGAAAATAACGGTGAGGCCTGGATTGAGGCCTCAGATATCCAACTGGTAGCTCTATGTCAAGGGCTGCAAACTTTCTAAGGGCAGGAGGTAAATATTTTTGGCATTGTGGGTCATCTAGTCCCTGCCACAAGCACTCAGTCCTGCCATTGCAGCACAAAAACAGCCACAGACAATGCACACAATAATGTGTGTTGCTGTGTTCTAAAAAAAAACTTTATAAAGACAGCCTAGAAATTTATCATAGAGAAATCAAAGCATGAATATATAAAGACACATAGAGAGATTCTACGGTAGTGTTTATAATGGGGGGGGGGGGGAATGAAGTGAATGTCTATTGAAGGGGAAATAACTAAATAAATTACAGCAGCAACCCTACACCACAGACTAAAATGCAGCAAATAAAAAAAAAATGAGTTAGCTTTCTATTACTTAACTTATTAGGATTTACATGATATAATATTAAATGAAGAAAGCAAGATGAAGGGAAGTAAACCCATTTAAATATACTGTGAGAGGGAGGAGGAGGGGGGAGGAGGAATATAGTTTTATATAGTTTATATGAGCCTGGAGAAAGGTATGGATATATATATCAGACTATTAATGTTGCTTTCTTGGGAAGGAACAGTAGAGGGAGTGAGTGACAGTTCAGATTTTTACAAAAACTTTCTTCCTTGAACTTTTCTGTAATGTTTTAATTTTTTTTAATATTATAATTTTTTTATAATGAGCATTATATACTCAGGAAAATAATTAAGTTTTTTTCACTGTATAAAATTTAAAAGCCCCAAACACCCAGTTAACACCCACTTCTACCCTGGAGGGCAGTACACCCTAACGACCATATAAGAGCAAGCACATCTTTGTACACAAGAAGGGAAGCATATCTTCAATAGCACTGTGTTTCTTCCCAGGTCTCACCTGGGCTGCAGTGGCTGCCGTTTGGAGGAGGCGGGACTCTTCCCACAGGCACCGGGCCACAATTCGGGCAATCTCCATTGGCTTCTCAAGATACCTGCTCTATAAGTAGGAGAGAAGGAGAATGAAAAGCAACAGTAGACTGAGGAGATGTGGACCAAACTTTGCTGACTTAAAGCTAAACTCCTCATAAGTGGAGCGTTACATTAACTACATGAAACAATAGCACAAAGGCCTCAAAGCCTGGCTGCAATCAGCGAGAGATGACGGGGAGAAGAGAAGCAAGGCAGTCATGATGAGCTGTGCTACTTTGAGAGGAGGCATATCTGATTGTTGGGACAGTCTGTTATCCTGGTCTTATAGGGAGGTGATGCACTTTGTCCGGGAGCATCCAATTATGGCCAAACCTTTAACATTTGAAAGTCAGAGTTGTCCAGCTGGCCAGAGTGGCTCAGTTGGTTGAGTATCATTCTGTGCATGGAAGGGTTTTGTCATTGTGATTCTGTCAGGGCACATACCTAGGTTAGGGGTTGAATCCCCAGTCGGGGCAAGGGGTCAGGTATGGAAGGCAAACTTCTCTCTCTCTCTCCCTTTCTATCTCTAAGCATGTCCTGGGGTAAGGAATGAATGAATGAATGAGTCATCTTCCTATGAGGGGACCTGGTTACAATCGTTATTAACATGTTAATATAATATTAACATAACAATCAGGTTATTACTTCAACTAACTAAAGAAGTGAATTTCAGGTAATGATGGTCATGGATTAGCATTTGAGATTTGAGAAAGGGCGAATTACTTCTCCTTATATTTAAAGTACAAGATAGGTTCCCATTATTTAGCCAACTGAGAAAAGATACTGGCAGGAAAGAAATCTAAAACCCTTGTCGGGTTCAGTTTCTCATCACACCTGAAGGAACTGCTTGATTCTTCGCAGATTGTGCTGATAGAGAACATTTGATTCTTGTAGGAAGCGGCTGTACTGCTGGTCAATCTCACCCAGGAGATTATGAAACACCAAAGTGGCATGTGATTCTTTGCTGGCTGCATAAGCCCTAGGAAAAGAAAGAATAATAAGGAATGATGCTGAAACCTACACACACATACACACACATCACTATCAATGAGGAAAAAACAAAGGCAAAGGAGGAAAAAAACAAGGCAAAACCAATACCCTAACCCACTCATCATTTTAGATTTCTCTTGCTCAGTAACAATAAATATCAGCAATTTAATAATTATAAATAATTATTCTAGATACTATTAACTATTGTCATAGCCTATACTTATTCTCTTATTCTGTGTCTCTCCTTCAATTAAAGAGGAATGAGAAGCAAGGACCCAAACTTCTACCAATGACAGAATTCTCATTCAGAAAAAGAAATATTTGCAGCGTGTCTCTGAAGCGTAAAAACATCTAGAGGATCTCACCAAGTCAGTGAGATCCAAATCAGTCCTAAAAATTTTTACCAGCAAGCAGGCTGATGTGCCAACCATCAGTTGCTGGTGTGTATTTTTAATATAGAAAATGTTTATACAAGACTAAGAGTACCTCTTTACCTCCATATCTCTTTTACCCCATCACCTGTACCCATACATTATTCAATGAAATAGAACAGAGTTACAATCATACTTCTTGATGCAAATCAAAACCTAACAATTTGGGAGTTTCTCAAGAAGGACTTACCAATCTTTTTTTAAAATATATTTTTATTGATTTCAGAGGGGAAGGGAGAAGGAGAGAGATAGAAACATCAATGATGAGAGAGAATCATTGATTGGCTGCCTCCTACACATCCCCTACTGGAGATTGAGCCCACAACCTGGACATATGCCCTGACCGGGAATAGAACCAGGGTCCTCCTGGTTCATAGGTTGTCACTCAACCTCTGAGCCACACTGGCTCGGCAGGACTTACCAATCTTGACTCTCAATCCAAGGGGCCAGGAACTGCCGCAGCTCCATTGGGAAACTGTCACTGTACAGCTGATGAAGCTGTTCCAGGTACCGTGTGTCGAGCTGCTGTAGCTGATTCCATTGGGCCATCCTGCTGGAATCAGGGGTCTCAACTGTAAACCAAAGTGTTCGTGTGGTTACCACAAGCCCCGGTAGGGTAAACAATCTAGAAATACCCTATGTACCAAACACAGGCATCAGGTCTGTGATTAGGGATAAAAGATTCTTTGGAAAGGATCCTGGCATGTCTCTCCCAGTTTAGACCAACACATTCACATTCACAATCTCTACTTAAGGAACCACATCACAGCTTCTTCTAAACGAGAGGATAATATGGGCATGATGCCAAGTTCAATAGTCATCTACCTGAGGAATGTGAAGTTGAAAAATTACTTCCAGAATTCCATTTCCTCATCTATAAAAGAGAGACCATAATTCCCACCCCTCAGGGCTGTTGAAATAATATTTCTAAGCACCCAGCTCAGTGCCTAGCTTACAACAGATGCTCAACAGGTCAGTTCCTTTCTTTCCACCCTATACCCCTTTTAAGTGAACTGGGAAGTATATACAGTAAATCTGAACTAAGACCAAAATGTGGATTGTGGGTGTTCAGGGAGGACAGAGAGCTAATTCCAAGACTACAGGTTTAAGAGTATAAGCAAGGATCTAACTGGGATTCTCCCACTCAACAAAAAGTAATTTTGTCTTATAAATTTCTCAGTCTGAAATGAGAGAGAAGAGAAGCTAAACACCGGGCATATACATTGTCCTCAGGTTAGTGAATACCCCAGGGAAAAGTTCAGTTATGGCAAACCAATCTGGCTGACCACCTTTAGTCCTTTTTCTGAATAGCAACACCGACTAGGTAGTCTTGAGAAATTGTGAAAGTAACAGCAAGTAATAGCCAAAGACTAAGGAATGTACAGATCAAAGTATATTTAGATGGTTCTCTGGGATAGTAAGAACATTTAAGGAAAGACTGAATATACACAAACACATACACTTAACTGGACTTCTTGATTTATTTATTTCTCAAAGCAGGCCACATGTTACATGCTGAAGCACTGTAACCATGGTGTGTATTACCTCAACAAGAAATCAAAGGTCACTATAACTCTCTTCCAACATTCACATTAGTGCCAAGTTAAAATATGCCTCCTAGGCTAAAAGCATAGGGATCTGCCTTATGTTTCTAAGGACCTGATTTGCATAGAAATCTGTCTAACACGCCAATTTATGTAGATTCTACATGTAATGAAATAAGGTAGCCACTTCCCATGTGTGGCTATTGGACACGTGAAATGTGCTGGCTCAAACTTGTGCTTTAAGTGTAAATGTGCTTTAAGTGTAAAATACACTTTAAATAAAGTAAAATATCTCATTGATACTGAATTGATAATATTTTGGATATATTGGGGAAACTAAAACATATTATTAAAATTAATTTCACCCACCCTAACCGGTTTGGCTCAGTGGATAGAGCGTCGGCCTGCGAACTCAAGGGTCCCAGGTTCGATTCCAGTCAAGGGCATGTACCTTGGTTGCGGGCACATCCCCAGTGGGGAGTGTACAGGAGGCAGCTGGTCGATGTTTCTCTCTCATCAATGTTTCTAACTCTCTATTTCTCTCCCTTCCTCTCTGTAAAAAAAAAAATCAATAAAATATATATTTTTTAAATAAAATAAAATTAAATTAATTTCACCCATTTCTTTTTATTTCTCTTAATATAGCTATTAACAACTTTAGAATTACATATGTGACTTGCATTCCACTCTTGTTGGATATTGCTGCTCTTATGTAACCAAAAAACTGTGGTTCTTCTAACAAAGGATTTAAAGAAATAGATACCTACTTTTCAAAATATACCCGTGTTATTATAAATTTGCTTATCTTAGATACAAACATAGAGCCCTCACAGTCTGCTCTCTGAAGTTCTAAGGTAAAACCACAAAGCAGCATCCCATAATACCTGATCAGTTATAGATTAACATTAGAATCATGCATGAATATTTGCATTTTCAAATTAATATACTAGTACCATTAACAAATTACAAGTTGTTGAAAACAGTCCAAAATTCAGAGTGTTTTTGCTATTATTTTAATTTGAGTTGGGGTTTTAGTAAATAGAACAGTAATTGTGCTATTTCTTCAATCAGAAACTAGCTAATAGTTTTTTCCATAAAATGAAAGCACCAAAAGTGACTCATGTTATGTTCTACTTCTTAGTCTAATCACTGTAAGTAATACTATAATGGCTATCATATATATATATATATGCTAATATCATATATATAAAATAGCTATCATATATCCTATATAATAAAGGGCTAATATGCAAATCAACTGAATGGTGGGATGACAGGTCGCTATGATGCACACTGACCACCAGGGGGCAGACGCTCAATGCAGGAGTTGCCCCCTGGTGGTCAATGTGCTTCCACAGGGAGAGCGCTGTTCAGCCAGAAGTCCTGGGCTGGGCTCATGGCTGGTGAGTGCAGCAGGTGGCAGGAGCCTCTCCCGCCTCTGCAGCAGCACTAAGGATGTCTGACTGCCGGCTTAGGCCAGCTCTGCGGGGAGTGAGCCTAAGCCATCAGTCGGACATCCCCCAAGGGCTCCCAGACTGTGAGAGGGCACAGGCCAGGTTGAGGGACCCCACACCGCCCCCCCCCAGTGCACGAATTTCGTGCATCAGGCCTCTAGTATAAAATAGTTATATAAAAGAATATATTTTTAATAGTTGTAAATTAAAGTCAAAGAGCAGGCAGCATTTTCAAGAAGGACATGGGCAAAGAGTCAGATAGTGATCTCCTTAATGGCTGTTTAGCTACAAATCATATTTAACAAATAGGGGCCACAGAGCAATCAGACCAAATGCTCTTCATAACAAGAGCATATCCCTAAGAGAGCACTAGCCAAATTGTCTAGGAAAACCACTGCCAACTAGCTTTGCGGTAATTGTTTTACTGGGAAAAAATTTAAAAGATCTAACTTTATTTCACAATCTCAATTCTGATTTTTCAAATTACAATCTAAAGAACCTCACTTAATTATTATTTTTTAATTTGTTCATTTTTTTTTTTTTTTTTTAGAGAGAGAGGGAGGGAGGAAGAGACAGACAGACAGACACAGAGAAACATCAATTTGTTATTCCACTTATTTATAAATCCATTGGTTGGTTCCTGTATGTGCCCTGACCTGGCTACAAACCCTCATCCTTGGCTTATTGGGATGATGCTCTAACGGTTAGAGTCTAACCAACTGAGCTACCCGGCCAAGGCCTCCATTCTAACTAAAGTATGTCTTATCTACGGAATAATCCTACACCTGAGACTCAATAACCACTTTCACTGAACCCCAGAACACAGAAAGTGATTTGCACAACAATGTAAGTGCCAACTACCATTCTGGGTGCATAGAAGAGAAAATGATACATTCCATACCGTGGCTGTCTTAGGGCATGACATAGGGCTTAATTCTCTCAAGGTGTTTGCTAAATTTAGGTTAAAAGATAGCAAATGTTAGCAGATGAAGGAAAAGTGTGATACTGTTTTCTACAACTGAAGAGGAAAGAAAAAGAAAATGAAACAGTAAGTCACCAAAGACTTTCTGGACTTTTCTAAACAGGAATTTCTCAACCCCTTGGGGATAACTTTACCAACAACAAGTCATAAGGCAAACAATTATTGTCTAATGGGGAATTTATTACTGTAAAGATCACTAGAAAAGTTTGTCCAAAATCACAGTTCTCATTTATATACTTCCATCTAAAGTAACCAAGGGCAAGTTGAGAACACAAGTCAGGACCACTTACCAAAGGGTTTCATTACATCATTTCATAAACCTTCTTTTAAAATAAGACTTGTATTTCACATTCATGCACCAGTGGGTTTACAACAGGGGCCCAGGCGGGAGGGTAGAAAGTGAGGAGAGGGAGGAAAACCATTCAGAACAGAAAGTGACCTAAAGATAATTTGTTTCACCTTGCAATGTATCACCCGATTTTTCTTTGGGTGTTGGCTGTAGTCTATATTAGAAATACCTAGATCGTTACAGCATCATCCCAATACACCAAGATTGTGGATTGGATCCCCAGTCAGGACACATATAAGAATCACCCAATGAATGCATAAACAAGTAAAACAACAAATCAATGTTTTTCTCTCTCAAATCAATCAATAAAAGTTTTTTTAAAAGAAGAGGAGAAAAAGTAAAAGGCAATTAATGCTAGACAAAGACACTCAATCTTTATGAAACTTTCACTGTAGGATGAAAGGTGTAATGAATGATAGGAGTCCACATTTAAATATTAAATCCTTAACTATTCAATCGTTGTTAACTTAACCATTCATAATCACCCTACATGGTAAGACTTTGAAACTTCAAATTTAAAAAATAGATAATTCAAAGTAAGTATCCTTGTATAATAAACATATAATTTCATTGCTTACAAATCCCAATAGCACCTTTATAAGGTTTAAAGACTAGATGTTTGCCTTTACAATAAGTCTATATATAAATCTAATTTTGATTTCCCAGAAAGACAAATGTTAGCACTTCAGTGCCCAATGTGAACTATACTTATTGCAACACTCAATTACAAATAATAGGATTTGTTTTAAAGTCAAAAACCAACTCTTCCTTGCAAAAATGGATGTTGAGATATAAGAAAAATTGAATTAGAGTTCCCCACTAATGTGGCAAAATGTAATATATGAAAGAAGTACTAAATTCCTGGGGAGTAGAGCTTGGAGAAATAAGGAAAAGGACAGTTTTTCATGACACTCTGGAGCACTCTAACCCCAAAAAAGTCTATTTCCCTCATTCTTCTTACCTCACTTTAATTCTTCTAGGAAGAGTTAAAGCCTCTTGTGCCAAGCACATTATTTTCTCCATTCCAAATCTGATCACTAGCACTACCTTTGCATAGTTATCTAGTGTATATCCAGAAACAGAGAGAATAAAAATTATCAGGTTTACAGTTAACTTTAAGAGGCAGAAACTACCAGGAATGTGAACAGCAAAAGGAAAGGAAACCTAGTGCTCTAATCCTTGAAGGACAGCCAGGGTTTTAAAAACGAAACCAAAAGAATTACCCCAAATCTAGTGCATACTCAACTGTCTTTGGGGAAAAAGATTCTGAGAACTATGAATTACCAAGACCTCTTATTATTTCTAAGCTAATAATGGTAAGAAATTTAAAGAAACAAACTGATGTATTTTCCACACTTCATTTGGGATAGGTACTATATTTGATCACAAATACTACAGAAACATAAATCTCTCCAAATTGAAAGTAATATGGACATGCTTCATCAGTTACTAAGTGCGCAGTTTATGGTTAAAGCTGCCTGAAAATTGGTCTGACTCTATATGAAAACCACAAAACAGACAGAATTTGTGTGTTGTCCCCACTTCGTGACACTTCCACTGCTCCACCCAGACACACTGCTCCAAAGCAGTGGGGTATGAGGCCAAGGAAATGAGACTTTATACTGGCTGGGCCAGGGTGCAAACCCTGACTGCCATTTATCAGCTGTTTGTTTGGAAAACATTACTTGACCTCCGAACAGGCTTCTTCTTCAGTAAAATGGAGAAGTGCCTCTCTTAAGGATTGTTGTAAAAGTTCTTAAAAAAAACACCACACACAACATAAGGGATGTACAGCATCCCTCCTATATGGTAAGGGACTGGGTGTACCTTACGGCTGTATAGTTCCTCCCCTTCCCACCCCCCATGGCATCCCTTTCATCAACATACTTTATGCTAAATGAATTTCCTCAATGCCCTGGGACACAGATTAATTCCTCAGATTAGCCAAGTTAAATGATAAAGTCAGCTTTCCCTGCTATGTAAAACATGCATTTTAATGGGCCTTTGTACCATTATACTAAGGGAGGAAGTCAGCAATGCTGTGATTTGGTGTATGTAAGGAGACAAGGGGAGGACAGAAAGGGTAAGTGGTGCCCTAATCCAATATCTCCACCTGGTTCACCTGAGGATAGCTCCAGGTCCTAAAAAGCCTAAGGGAAATACATTAAGTGCTCCAGCAGGGTGGCTCAGTTGGTTGGAGCATTGTTCCATGGTACATAGAAAAGGTGGCGGGGTTTGATTTCAATCAGGGCACATACCCAGGTTGCAGGCTCGATCCCCAGTAGGGGGTGTGCAGGAAGCAGCCAATCAATGATTCTCATCATTAATGTTTCTATCTCTCCCTCTCTGAAATCAATAAAAATATACATATTTTAAAAAATCACCTTGGTTTAAGAGCAATCCAAATAAGTAATGATTGTGGCTAATATTTATATAGGACTTATTATGTGTCAGCCACTGTTTTAAGCACTTGCCATTTATTTATTTATTTATTTATTTATTTCATTCTCACACAATCCTATGAGATAGATGCTATTTTTATCCCCATTTTACAGAGGAGGAAACTGAGGCACAGGATTTTAAGTGAGTCACCCAAGGTCATACCGGTAGTAGGCATGGAATTGGAATCCTAACTCAAATATAGTAGTCTGTTTTCAAAGTTCCTGCTCTTAGCCATTATGCTTACAGTGGGAGTTTTAATTGATATTTAGGTAACTCATGAGTCAACCATGATACCAAGTCAATGTGACCTTATAGTATGTCAACAGACATACATAGTGTTACGACTAAAGGATCTATTAGTCCTGCTGAAATTGGCCCATATCTAGAATGATATTCTAATTGTATCTCATTTTAAATGGCACAATGAAAAACAAATACATACTCCTAGGGTTTAAGGAGTCCAAAAACTTGAATGTTTTGCCCAGTAAAAAGGCTTGAGGAACAGGAAGTGGGGTTAGTAGAGAAAAAACTAAATTATGGAAGAGTGGTTCTTCAAATACTTGGAGATCTCTACATGAAAAGGGTAAATCACTCCAAAACTGGAATTCTTTTCCCCATAACATCTACTCCAAATTCTGTCCTCGGAGTGATTTCCTCTGTATGCAGAGGTTCCAACCCCTGGCTGCAGATTAGAATGATAAGGGCAGATACTTTTTAAAATTAATAAATACAGAGATTCTTGGCAACAAAACCAGGTGCCAAATCAGAATTGCTGAGGGTGGGAATCAGGTTTTGACATTTAAAAGCTCATCAGATGATGTTACTGTGTGGCCAGACTGAGAACCTAGGAATACAGAGCAGAGGTCAGAGCTCAACTCTGGATGCACATTAAGAATCACCTAAGGAACTGTGAAAAGCCAGACGTTGGTCCTTACACTAGCTGGACTCAATAGTAATCTTCAGGGTAGGGGTCCAGGCAGCTGTCATGAAGCAGAACCTTGCAGAAACTGCATAAGAAGATGAGGTTGCAGAAGACTCTCATGTAAGCCACATGAAGAAATAGGGCAATGGTGAGGTCTGCAAAGCTTGAAGCAGACAAATGATCATTTGCTTTACATTTCAGAAAGATCCCTTAAGATGAAAGGATCAAGGTAAGAGGTGGTGGCAGCCCAAACTTGGGTAGCAGCCTCAGAAATGTTTTCAAGCAGACATCTTCCAGAGACATTAATGAGGAAGACAGCATGGGACTAGGTGACTGTTTGAAGGGCAAAGGCGACCAAAGAAAGGAGTAAGGGACAAACTCCCACGTTCCTGTTGCGTTTGGTGTTCAAATGGAGGTTAAATGCTCACCCTGAGAAATGTCACAGCAGTAATTCTGATACTGGAAGAGCAACTGGGCTAGATGGCCTCTAAAGACTCTTCAGTCTATAAATTATGATCAGGTTCCATCCCCTCAAGACATAAGGTTACTGCAATCCAAGAATAAATGCTGCATTATAAGTAGTAAATTGATATTTAACCAAAAATATCAGAACCCAGCACACACACCCTTCCCCCAAGAAGAGGCATCAAAGAAAATCGGACAGAAATCTCGGAGCCACAATGCAGCTGGGCCACAAGAGCTTTGAAAACTGTCTCCCCACATATGCTTGCCTCCTTCCAGTCCATTTTCCACATTGTAGAGAGACATTTTCAAGACATAGACTTGATCTTGCTACTCCCCTACTTAAAACCCCATTGATGATTTTGCATTGTTCTTAGGCTGAGAAACAAAATATGTAATATTATGCCAGAAAAGTGTTGTGCTTAGAGCATGGATCCTGGAGCTACAGTGCCCAGACCTAAGTCCTGGCTCCACCGCTTACATGTATGTGAGAGAGTGCCAGTTATTTTGCCTCTTTGTGCTTCAGTTTCCTCATCTGTAAAAAGGGGGAGAAAACAGGACTTACCTCACAGGGTCGTTAGAACTAAAGATTAATGTACACAAAGCACTTAGGACACAGCTGGCACACAGTATATGAGTGTTGGTAAGTGTTGATGGCCTGGCTAGTGCTGCCTTTCTTGTGTCCGCTGGCACCAGCCTCCTGGCCGAGCTCCTGGCACTCCCTCTGCTCTTCTTTCAGCTACTCAAAAATGCCAAAGCCTCCTTCCACAGGCCTTCCTTCCGTCACCATCACCACTACTTAGACCCAAGCACTATGACTCCATAACTTGCACTTGTAGTCGCTATACTGGACTGACCCCAGTATCCAGCGGAATGAATAAACCGCTGGTATGAATTACAAATACAGTAATAAGCCAGATTCTCCCAGGCGAGGACACGGCGTCCACTAAGAAGTATTCTGAGAAGCAGACCAACTCTTTCAGTTTTACTTTTTGAAAAATTTAAAAATTACCCGGCAGTATCTTCAATAAGAGTAAAATCACAGCACATCCCCCAGCTCAAAAATATAACTAACTTCTCATTGTCCATTACCCAATCTTTATTCCTGTCTAAGGCTCTCCAACTCCTCAGCCAACCTAGGCCAACTCCAGCTCCTTTCTCCAGCCTCAAGATGACTTCAGAAATGTCCTGTCTTCCATCAAGTCAACTTATCCCTTTCTCCACCCCCACCCCCTACAGACTTTGTTCCATTCTCACAGATAGTCTCACCTAAACTGTTTTTCTCCTTGGTGGCATTATATGTCCCTTTCCAGACAGTGTTAGAGGCTTTCCCTAACTCCACCTCTGGTCCAATCACTGCTTTAACTCTGAATGCCTGCAGTACTTATTAATACTGTTATAATATGATGTATGCAGCTGAGGCTTTTTCTTGTTTTAATTCCATTTCCTCCATTTGCGAAGCTCTCTGCTGGCAACCCTCATGTATCATTCCTATTCAGAGCTTCCAACGGGATTTAAGACACCAAAAAAACATTTCCTTTACTCACATTTGCACACACACATAAATACCACCTCCACTGCAAAAGTTTCTGTTGAACAGTCACGATGGCCACAATACTGGAAAGTGTGGCACCCATAAGACTTCTGCATCTGGAAAAACAAGATGAACTCTACCCTGTTCGACTGGCTACCTAGAATTTGGAAGTTTTTCCAGAGAAGCCAAGCATCCTTTCAATGAGCTGTGAATGCTGATGGACTCACCCTCACAGGGATCAGAGGCAGGCTGCCAACTTTTTAAAACAGAAAGAGTACAGCCTTTGAGAAACAACTGTAGGTTGGGCAAGCAAATCGTCATGTCATAATTTCCAAGCTTGAAGGCAACTGAAGGGAGGAGAAGGGCAAATTGCTGGAAAAGCCTGTGGGTTCTGTTATCTTGGGCCAAAGCCCAAATAAGAGTCATAAAAGCATCCACTGATCTAGAATGCAATGTAAGTTATTAATATTCTTTTAAGACAGGCAAATGAAATAAAACAGAGAAAGGAAACAAATTTCCGAATCTCAACATCACAACCCAACAATATAGATCAAGACTTTTTGAAGAGAAGGAAGACTCTTTTCTCAAATTTATTCTGGTCACTTTCCCTATAAGAGATATTAAGGTAGTCCTGGTTGCTTAGCATGAAGCAATTTATAACTGGGGCTAAGAGTCTATACCCATAGATCCTGTGTTAGAACTTCTTCCTTTAAAGTAACTATGGATTGGGGGCAGAACCTCAAATTCAAAGAGCATTTGTGGTGGTTAGAAAACATGGCTCAAATTCATTGATACCTGTCCCATTGAAAGAAGGGATCTTTGCCCTCTTTTCTTGAACCTGGCTAAATCCACGACTGCTCCAAGCAACAGAGGATGGCGGAACTATCCAAATGCAACTTCCAAGGCTATGCCGCTTCTACCTGATTGTCTTGAAAGGCTCATTCTCCAGAACCCAGCCAACATCTTGTGAGAAGCCCAAGGCAAAAGGCTCTCCCACATGGAGGCACTTGGTCTGCATCCCAGCTAGGATCAGCCTTTGGCTCATTCCAGCCCAGGCACCATATGTGAGTGAAGCAGCACTGAGTGCCCCCAGATGTCCAAGTCTTCCCAGCTGAGGCCCCCGACATTGTGGAGCAAAGACAAGACATCCCTGCTGTGCCTCTCTAAATTCCAGCCCCAGAATCCGAGAGCATCATAAAATGGTTGCTGTTTTATGGCCTAAATTTGAGTTGGTTTATTGCATTTGGTGACTCGGACAACATTTCTACTAACATAGTCATAGAATACCACTTTTATAGAGACTCCAATATCCATGAGAAAAGAATGTGCAGTTTCAAAGGAAAAGGTTTTGCTGTTAAAAGTATTTTAATAGTAAACTTCTGTTTCCCTATGCTCTCACTTTATAAATGCCCTATCCTTTCTCATGGACTCCAGAGCCCAATATCTATCTAACTGCGTACTCAATACCTCCACTTGGATGTCTAACAATCATCTCAAATTTAATGTACCCTAAACTAACACCTTCATCAAAAACTTCTCCCAGCCTAATTCCCCTCCAATCTTCCCATTTTAGCAAATGACAATTCCATTCTTACTTGTGCTCAGGCTAAAAACCTCGAAAATAAGCCTTGACTCCAATCTCTATTCTCCTCTTGCCCCTTCCCCCTTCTCCCCCACAACAATCCATTAACAAATTCTGTTGGTTCTGTCTTCAAAATATAACTAGAACTAGAGGCATGATGCACAAAATTTATGCAAGAGAGTAGGCCTTCCTTCCCCCAGCGCTGGCACCGGCTTCCCTCTGGCATCTGGGACCTGGGCTTCCCTCGTAGCCCCGGCTCCAGAAGGTCAGGTTGTCAGAAGGAAGTCCAGTCTAATTAGCATATTATGCTTTTATTATTATAGATGTGAGCACTTCTTACCACTTTACTGCTATAATCTTTTTGTTGTTGTTAATCCTCACCTGAGAGTATTTTTCCCATTTTTTAGAGAGATTGGAACGGGGTGGGGGAGAGAAAGAGAGAAGGGGAGAGAGAAAGAAAGAGAGGAAAACATCGATTGGTTGCCTCCTGAATGTGCCCCTACCCCGGCTGGGGATTTAAAGTGCAACCCAGGAACGTACCCTTGACTGGGAATCGAACCCAAGACCCTTTGGTGCTTGCACCAACACTCTAACCACTTAGCAATATTGGCCACGGGTCCACTAATACAATCTTAGTCCAAGTCACCATCATCTCTTACCTTAGATTACTGCCTTCAACTTCCAACTGGTTTTGATGCTCTTACCCTTGTCCCTCTGCAGCAAGCATGTCAAACTTGCAGCCTGCAGGCCACATGTCTCATTTATTTGGCCCATGTTAGCCTTTGAGTTTGACATGCTTGCTCTACAGCCTATTCTCCACATTACAAATCTTTTCAAAATATAAGTCAGATCAAGGTTCGATTCCTGGTCAGGGCACATGCCCGGGTTGCAGGCTCGATCCCCAGTAGGACGCGTGCAGAAGGCAGCCGATCAATGATTCTCTCTCATCATTAATGTTTCTCTCTCTTCCTCTCCCTTCCTCTCTGAAACCAATAAAAATATCGTAAAATATATATGGCTTTGCTCATAAAGCTAGACTGTTATATAGTATAGTTGTTTCTCCTTAAATTGCAATAATGAGACTTTAGCACCCTGCTATGATCTAAAAGAGGACATTTCATGACATGTGCCTCTGGGTAGTTATTTGAGAATTAAGAAGTTATACCATAACTAAATATTGACATGTAAACATTGAAATGAGGCATCTTATAAAACAAAATCACTTGGATGACTAAGTTTATTTTGAGATATTCCCAAAGTGAAAGGTCTAAGACCCAACCTAAAGTCATTAGCAAATCTCTTAATAATTTCATATATGTATAAATCTACAGGAGATATGGTAATGCTAAGAGAGGAAAGGGTAACCAGGCCAAGTAGAGGGAACAGCGTTTGCAAAAATAAGAGTGCTTAAAGAACATGACATAGATCTGCTGGTTAAACATGACCCAACATCTATTAAAGTGACAGTAAAGCAGAGGCAAAGGGTACAAACCCACAAGGACAAAGAATGGAAAATGAGACAACTGTGAACAAAAGATGCCAAAAGAGCTACATACATAAGCTCCCAGAACACTGACAGCCAGGCCCCTCCCAAACCCACAGAGAAGCCCTACATATAGCAAACGCAACAAGCACATAAGACCACTCAACTTTAAGAACTAAGAACTATGCTTACTTTTTTTTTTTTTTTTTTTTTTTTTTTTAGGGAAGAGAAAGAGAAACATCCATCTGTTGCCTCCCATGAGCCTGACCGGGGATCCAATCAGCAACCTAGGTGTGTGCCAATTGGGAATCAAACCCGCAAACTTTTGGTGTACCAGACAACGCTCCAACCAACCAACCAAGCTACCCAGCCAGGGCAAACTGCTCTGCTTTTGAAGAAAACCTCCAACATGAGATAGAGGTAAACATAAGAAAAAAGGAATGAAACCAGGATTCACAGTATTAGGAGGTGACAAAAATTTCACAAAATTATAAATAATAGCCTCAGGGAGAAAAATTATACCCACTTTACAGGAATAGGATAAAGATGAAGATAAAGATGAAAATAACAACTAAAGAAAGAGTTTCTGAAGTTGAAAATGATGGTCAGATTAAAAATTAAATAGATGGGTTGAAAGATAGAGTCAAGGAAACCTGCTAGAATGTAATCCACAGCAACAACAAAACAGATGAGAAATAGAAGAGGAGGGGAAGCTAAAACAAAAATAAAACTCAGATGGTCTGTGCAGAAGATCCAATATCTGAGCAAGAGAATTCACAGAAAGAGAAGGTGAAAATGGTAATCTGGGAATTAGCAAATAAATAATAATTTCCCTTTCCAGCTTAAAAGGGACCCATCTAGTACCCAATCCAATGGAATTTCAGAAGAGTGGGAACAAAGAAGTTATACAAGCTTCCAGAGAAAAGAACCAGGTCTCTTGGAGAGGATCAGAAATCAGAACAGCATCATACTTTAATGAATTCTAAGCCAAATGAGCCAAAAAAGCCTTCAAAATGATGAATTATTTAATGCCCACCCAAATGATCATTCAAAGAGAATAAAGATATTTCAGATACATGCCATCTCAAAAAATGTCCTTCCCATGCATCTTTATCAGAAAGAGGAAGACATGGGATCCACAAAAAGGGAACTCCAACAAAGGACAGTGGTAAAAGGAGACTCAGCTTGCAGCAGGACTGGGTAAGGGGATTGGGGGTTGCCTAGAAAGTAATGAACAGATTGTCAATGTATTTAAGTTTTTTTGAAATAAACTGCCAGGGATTTCAGAGACCTGCTGGAGATTTTGGGAAGTTAGCAATAGGTATAAAGAAAAAAACATTTTTAATAAAAATATTAACACCAGGAAAAAACAAATAATTTGTATGTGAACGGAAACACAATCAGAGTACACTACATGGCTTATCAGTGAACAATATTTAGTTGAAATAAAATGTGTGATTAGTGGTTTAACAAAAGTGGCTTTAAAATTATGATTATATTGTGAGGTATATGGGAAGGAATAGTGGTGGTTAAAAAAAATAAATCTTCAATGATGATAGGAAGTTAAAGGGTATCTAAAATTTGATATATCAAGAATAGTAATGAACAACATAAACTGATGAACAAAAACATCCAGAGACAGAGAAGCATTGATCGGACCGTCAAACCTCAGAGGGAAGGTAGGGGAGGGCGGGGGTAAGGGGAAGAGATCAACCAAAGGACTTGCATGCATGCATATAAGCCTAACCAATGGACACAGACACCAGAGGGGGTGAGGGCATGAGTGTGGGGGGTGGGGTTGGGGGGCAATGGGGGGATAAGGACACATATGTAATACTTTAATCAATAAAGAAAAAAAAAAAAGAATAGTAGTATAAGCTTATTACTTGAACCATGGACATAAATACCAGAAGAGAAAGCTAAATGCTTTGAAAGTGGCTGTCTCTGGGAAGTAATATGTAAAAAGTAAGGAGGGATAGCACGAAAGATATCAATATGTCTTTTAGCATTCTTCAACTTCTAAATTATTTGTATGCATTACTTGGGTAAAAATTAAAATTATATTTTAAAGTGAAAATATAACATGATGTTACCTTTTTTTTTTTAGTACCAAAATTTTTCTAAAAATTAGGTAACATCATGTTATATTCTCAGAAGGAATCTGCTTACTTGACATTGGCCCATTTATTTATTAAAAAAAAAAAAACACAAAAAAAAACAATTTGGAACCAAGGGCAGGTTATACAGAGTGGTAAACAGAACAGATAGGTCTCTGCCCTCCTTGAGATGGAGGAATACAGATGAGTAAATAAGGAAGATAATTAACACTGGTGATAAGAGCAGTAAAGATGAGAGGATAGTGAGTGACTGAGGTCAGTCAGGTTGACATACTTTAGATGATTAGGTGAGGGATCTAAGAGGAAGTAACTATTTGTCCTTGGAAAACAGACCTTTTTATATTAAAATCTCAGTTTAGAATTTCAACTTACCAGTTCCAACTCCTTACTAAGACCAAGACCAAGTACCCTCCCTGAGTGGCTATTAACTAGAAATCCTTAGTAATAGATAAATAGATAGTAATAGATAAATCATAGGTAAATCCTGTGCTTCCCTCCCCCCACCCCGCCCCTATCATCCCCCCTCCCCCCGCATCCTCCACCCCCATTATAAGCTGGCTTCTCCCCTTTTTGGTGAGGTTCCATTTGATTTTTGCCTCTAAAGAGTTCCTTAATTTTCTTAAGAACTCAGTTTACCCAACATTTTTTGGTGTTTTGTACAGGAGGGCTTTGAGGGTATCTAGTCTACCACAGAGTGGGAACAGAAATCAGGATGTGACAAAGGAATTTAAGAAAACTTTAGAGGCAGAACCAACAAGACTTGCTGGTCACTTGAAGAGAAGCAGAGGTTGTGAGAGAACAAGGAAATTAAGGATATTCCTAGACTGTTTACTTGCACAATGGAGTGATGCCATTTGCTTAGATGAGGAAAGTTGGGGGGAACGGCACAAGCTTGTGGTGAGAAAGTCTAGGAATTATGTTTTGGACAAGATACATGAGACAACTACAGGCTTTCCAAGGGGAAATGTCAAGTAAGCAGCAGGATACAGGTATTGGGAGCCTAGAGACACCTGAGTTGGAGGCACAACTTTGATAGTCATCAGGTTGCAGATGATGGTTAAAACCCAAGTAACAAGTAAATGTAGGGAGGACAATTGAAAAAGAGAAGAAAAAAGAGCCCAAGACAGAGGCCCAAGGCACTTCAACATTAGTGTTTAGGTAGAGAATGAACCAGGAAAGGTCCCATAGAAAAACCAATAAGACTGAAGAAAAACCCGGAGTCACAGAAGTTGAAAGATTAATGTCTTGCCTGGCCCTGATGGTTCAGTGGTTGAGTGTTGCCCTATGAACCAGGAAGTCACGGTTCGATTCCTGGTCAGGGCACATGCCCAGGTTGTGGGCTTGATCCCCAGTGTGGGGCATGCAGGAGACAGCCGATTAATGATTTTCATCACTGCATCACTGATGCTTCTCTCTCTCTCTCTCTCTCTCCTCCCCCCTCCCTTCCACTTGAAATCAATAAAACTACACACACACACACACACACACACACACACACACACACACACACACACACAAAGAATAGAGTGTCTGAAGACAAAAAGAGGTGTTCAACTCTGTCCAATACCACCAAAAGGGTGAATAAAATGGTGAGAGAGTAGTAGCACTATTTAATTTGGTAATGTAGAGATCACTGGTGACATGCCTTTCAATTAAGCTAATGTTTCTGAACCCCAAGATACAGCCACCAAGAAGTCCACAAAGACACTCAAGCCACTCCTGTTACTTTTCTTCCCAGGATTCATTGCCTTAAAGGCTCTCAGGACCTCCTGGAAGATTGTTTTCTCGCTTTTGTCTCTTAATATGACCCCAAAAAAGTGATTTAAAAGGGCCCGAGAAGAATGACCTCTAGAAAGATTGATAAATTTTCAGTATTTCTCCACTCTTCCAATCCACCTAGGCTCAGCAATGTTCAGGGCTTAAGTAGGAATCAATATACCATCCAACGCATTATATGAAAGGGCAGAGAGATTAAACATAATAACCAGTATCTAAGTCTATACACTATGGACTATAGCCCTCTGGCCAGCCCTATCTAGACCCAGGAGAGTTTGAGGATTAAATTTAGGGGGAGAAAAGTTAAGTACTTTATTTCCTTGTCCCTAGTATAATAACCACAAGCATCCCAAAGTTCGTTTCTGCATGAGCTTGGATTCTAGAACATCATTTTATGACAGTTTTTTAAAGTTTTAAAGAAGAAAATTTTTAATTTATCTAAAATATACAAAGAATCCTTAAAGCTCTCAAAAACAAGAAAACAAACAATCCAATTTAAAAAATAATCTGAACAGAAGATACAGAGATGGCAAAAAAAGCATATGAAAAGATGCCTGACATCATATGCCACCAGGAAATTGTAAATTAAATAATGAGATACCACTAAACACCTATTAATTAGAAGGTCCAAAATCCAAAATACTGACAACACCAAATGCTGGGGAGGATGTGGAACAACAGAAATTCCATTCATTTCTGGTGAGAATGCAAAATGGTACAGCCCCTTTGGAAGACAGTCTGGCAGTTTCTTACAAAACTAAGCAAATTCTTAACATACAATCTGGCAATCATTCTCCTTGGTATTTACCCAAATGAGTTGAAAGCTTATGTCTACACAAAAACCTGCACGTGAATATTTATAGCAGCTTTAATTATAAAAGCAAAAACTTGGAAGCAATAACGATGTCCTTCAATAGATGAATATATAAACAAATTGTGGTATACACAGACAACAGAATATTAATAAGGCAATAAGAAGAAATGAGCTAAAGATCAGTGGTTGGCAGTGTGGGGCATGCAGGAGGCAGCCAATCAATGATTCTCATCATTGATGTTTCTATCTCTCTCCCTCTAACTTCTTCTCTGAAATCAATAAAAATATACTTTAAAAAAATAAATGAATGCTAACATTATAAAGACATATATAAATAAAACAACACTACTTGTGTAATTTAAAAACAATTGTTAAATTGTCTTTATAAAGTAATCCAAGCAGCAGAAACCATCTGTCTTAACAAGTTCATAGGTATTCTATCAAAAAAACAGACAACAGGCTGGGTGGCTCCATTGGCTGGAGCATCATCCTATACACCAAAAGATTGCAAGTTGGATTCCTGGTCAGGGCACATACCTAGGTTGAAGATTTAATCCCTGGTCGGGGCACATACGAGAGGCAACCAATCGATGTTTCTCTCTCACATCCATGTTACTCTCTCCATCTCTCTCCATCTCTCTCTCTCTCTCCCCCCCCCCACCCTTTATATCTCTCTCTCTCAAATCAATAAACATCTCCTCAAGTGAGGATTTAAAAAAAAGGACTCATCCTTAAGAAATGTGACAGAATGAAATTAATATTTTTTACTGTTTCATCATGGACATTATGTGAAATCCGTTGTTTTTTTTTTACAATGACTATAAGTATAAGTGCAAAGGCCACTAAGTAAAAAACACAAAAAATATTGTAAAAGTAGTTTTTACATCAAAGAACCCCCTTAAAGAATCTCAGGAACCCCCAGGGGTCTGCTGGACAGTACTCTGAGAATTGCTGCTATAGACAACTCAAACAAAAGCATCAGTGAGCAACCCATCCACGGGAACAATACAAAACACCGAAAACAACCCCTGCCCCACTTGCCAAAGGAGCAATGGGGCTTAAATGAAACAGTTTGCTGTGTTTTAGGAGTGGTATGGTTTAGACTTCTCCCAAAATTAAGGGGGGGAAATGTGCACTCTGTTAATTGAAAAGCTACATTTCTAAACAGTATGCATATTATAATTAAAACATTAAAAGTATACTATATGCATAGATTTATTTGTATGTGCCTGAACACAAACATAAGGATATTTACAACACTGACTTCTGTCTTTAGATTCTACAAACAATCTGGGCCTACCATTAGGAGATTAATTAAGTGAATAATAGCATCCATAGCTTAAAATACTACTACACAGACCTTAAAAACATGAGGCAGATATAAACATATTCAGACTAAGTGTTTTCTAAGATAAAGTGATAAGAGCAAGATAAAGAGTTATTGTGTATAATTCACCCCTACCGGTAGGAGAAAAAAAGTGAAAATATGTTTGCATGTGTACACATAAATCATCCTGCAAAGGTAAGTGAGAAATAGGTAACTAACAGTCCCTGAGGAAGAGACACTTTCCACTTACTACATACCTTTTTGTACTGATTAACTGAAACATGTTTTCCAAAAATATCACTTTTACAATAAAGAAAACTGGAGTCTGGAACTAAAAAACAAAACTAATATATTCTTGCTGCAAGTCTATGGTTAAGACTCACATTCATCTCTTCTAGGAAAAGGGGAAACTAACCCAGAGGTGGTAGGGATCTTCTCTGTCCCCCACCTCCAGTCTCGTTCTCCACTATTTGGAAAATATTCTCCGTGGGTATAAAAGAATGGTACTCTCATTGTAAAGCTTAGGGTAAACTGAGGTAGAAGTCTAATGGAATCACATACAAGGCACTTCTGACCCTGGACACCTCAGATATTTCTGCAGAAACAGAACTTTTTCTTTTTTAATGAATAAACTTTACTTTTAAAAGCAGTTTTAGGTTCAAAGCAAAATTAAGTGGAAAGTACAGAGAGTTCCCATAAACCCTCTGTTCCTCAACAGGCACAACCTCCCCCACAACAGACATATGGAACGACAGTGGTTCTTTGGAGAAACAGGAAACTTGGATGGCCCCAGGGTTCTTCAACATAGTAATTAGGACCCTAAAGTGTCCCACATGCTTACTCCCACTTACATCCCACTCTTGTTTATGCACTCTAATGCAAAGAGACAATAACACATGGAATAAAGAATACTGACATTTAGCTTCAGAATGCTTCAATTATTCCACCTGCCCCTATGAATTAGACAGCTACCATCCTAATTATGTTTTAGTTTGGTTAATGTTTCAATAAATTTGCTTTCCCTAAACATATTGAGTTTTTTTAAAAGGCCCAAATACAAAACGGATTTGTCAGGCAGTCAGTCTGAGATTAAATATTTATTATGTCTAAACCACAAGTAGAAAAAAATTTCAAAGGCCGACTATTTTAATGCTAACTCAATGCAATATTGCACTTGGGTTGCTAGGAGAGGTAATTACACAGCTAACATCTGGGTTTTGAGGTTTTGAGGATTACATTTGGGTGGACTGAAGTGGAAGAGTAGGGAAGAACAAAGTAAAAGTCTAATGCTTTCAGATTCTCTCAGAAAAAGTGCTTGCTAAACAGCAAAACAAAATTAACATTAGAAAAAATGTGAAGAACATGTAATTTAGGGAGCTTTCACCTAAGCAGGTGCTCAAATTCAGACTCAAATCCTCTAATTCTTATAACAAGAATGATAGGTCAGGACACCGCAAACTAATAAATTCAATCAACAGAGCAGGAAAACAGGTGGTTAATACCAGACAAGGTAGGGTTTTCCTAAATTGGGTTTGCCTTCGATAATCTAAATCAGTTTTCAGAAATAGCTTCTACAAAAACTACCCAAACATCCCCCTAATAATTTGTACTCCTCCTCCACAATGAGGAAGCCAATTATTTACCAGAAGGTTTACTTTCTCTTTCAAGCTCTGCTGGCTTCCTCCTGCGCCTGTATGGCCAAGAAACAACTGGAAGGCCTTTCCTTCTTGTCTTCTCCGGTCCAAACCAAAACCGGAGAGCTGGTGAGTGAGAACCTGTTTTGTAGAGAAGCTGAGTGCTGCTTCTTTACCGCAAGGCAATTTTAAAAACAAATTCACTTGCAAATAAGAGTTACAGGACAGGCAAACAGCTCTACTCCTCCAACAAAAACACACACTCACACACATACACACACAAAAGTGAGAAGGAACAAAAGCACCTCCCGGCCTCTTCCTTCACCTCACCCCCAAACTGAACAGGTCCTTGCCTGACTCCTCTCCCCCTCACACTTTCAATATTAACTGCACTTTTTGTGTCATAAAGAACTCGAGGGCACTGTTCAAATTTCGAAGTGATAATAAATGTATCGAATATTGCTTAGAATAAATGAGCCTCAATCATAGGTTTTGGAAGAGACAGAGAGATTCTCATGGGGACATTGGTGTAAACAGAAATTTTCATTTGCCTTGCCTATTTCTTTTACGTGGTGGCCTCCATCTCCTCCACCACGAGTGCCTCTTCATTTCATTTTTCCCTGTTAGGTTAGAATCTCCCAATTACTCCTTCCTTCCTTTATCTTTATGATTAATGGCTGCCATGAATCATAACTTCCCTGACTTTAGTTAGAAAGATCTGCAGTTTTTAATAATATTAATTATTAGCACTCAAATGTTAGCTATCTGCCAGGCGCTGAGCAAAGTAGTTCATATACAGTATCTTGCTTAGTCTTCACAACTCCCCTCCAATTGGACCATTTTGGATAGAGAAACTGAAACCCAGAGAAGTTAAAACAACTGACCCCAAGGTCAAGAGGTGGTGGATTTGGATTATTTTTTACCTATAGCAACTGTGGACCATGAAACCCTCAAACACACCGCCCAAGCATTTCAACAGTATAATAATAGCTGTTAGGAAAGCTCAAAATGTAAGTTCCTCGTCCAATGTAGTTAAAAAGTCAAAGGTCAGGTAAAAGTTCACTGATTAGAAATGTCATTTATTCTAATGGCTGGAGGTAGCAGAAAGGAAAACCAGACAATCCAAACCTTGTTTTATCTTGGAGTGGGACAGATTTGCCTTCCTTATTATTCTTTTGTTAGACTGTGAAAAAGGAATTTGCAATAAATATGTCCAAGATAAACTGATAAGAAGAAAAAGCTGCAAGAAGTATGGAAAAATATACACCAAACTATTAACCTATTATATATAAAAATATATAATGCATATTTTTACAAATTTAAATGTTTTACAATAGCATGTATTACTTCTTTTTTAACTTTTTTATTTAATTTATTGGGGTGACATTAGTTAATAAAATATAGGTTTCAAGTGTACACTTCTATAATACATTATCTGTATATTATTGTGTTCACCACCCAAAGTCAAGTCTCCTTCTGTCACCATTTACCTGCCTTTACCCTTTTCTACCTGCCACCAACCCCCTTTTCCTCTGGTAATTACCAAGCATGTATTACTTCTGTAAAGAGGAAAAACAACTTATTTTAATGACATTTGAACCCAATTATTAATAGAAAAGAAAGGATAAGAGCTGTAACTCTGTAGCTTCCTTTACCCTCAGTTTAGTTCTCCTAAATTAAGAACTTCCACTTAATGCACTATGCTGTTTTAAGCCTCTTACTCCTATTCCTTAGGCCTTGAATGCAACTGCTTACCACTTAGCTCTGAAGGAAAATTCCTATTCATCCTACAAAACCCTATTCACGAGTTCCCACCAGATAAACTCCCTGTATACAAAGTCTTTTTTCATCCGTGAAGACAATCAATCTCTTTAACTAGACATTTAATAAGAACTTAGATTTATGGAGTTCTTACTGTGCACCAGGCACTATGCTAAACATTTTACCTGTTTATTTCACTGAATCTATAGGAATTGGCAGATCCAGGATCCAATCCCTGATCTGTTTGACTCCAGAGTTTGAACCTTAAACCACTATTCTGTCATCTAGTTTGCCTGAAGTCCATACAGCACACCCTCAATAATGCCTCCAGTTTCATGAAAAATAGGGACCATGTTTCATTATCTTTGGATCCTGCCTAGCACAATAACTGGCTCTCAATATCCTCTGTAATCCTATATCATAAAGAGCTCATATGCTAATTAGACCAAACAGCAGAATGACCCTCAGGATGACCTTCCAGACGAACCCAGGGCTGCGAGGGCTGAGGCAGCTGGGACTGCGAGGGCTAAGCCCCTTGCACGAATTCCGTGCATCGGGCCTCTAGTGTAATATGTTTGCCTATGTGAACTAAGAGTTGTGATAATCCTAACACGGTAAATGAGAGCTGACCATAATAGAAATTCATTCTTCCATATGCTATTCCCTTTAAAAACTGAAGACATTCCAAACCATTTATGACCAAAGTACTATCCGGCCATCCTGATTAAAGTGCACCATAGTAAGCCAAGGTTCCTAGCAACAAATACGTAACCACAACATTAAGTTTTTCACCATAACCAACAAAGACTGAAACAGCCCAGCAGTGCCATCCTGTTGGACCTCACCAAGGCTGCTACAGGGCACCAGAGGTTCTTCAGGATTTGGGGATGTCCTTCAAGTGTTCTTTGGCTGGTTTTTATGAATGACCCAAAAGTTATAGTAAAATTTTAAAAATATGGAAGACATAAAAGGTGAGTAGTCAATTTGTAGCCAATTACAAATCCTAAAAAAAACATATCTGCACTTAACCCACACAAATCCGATAAATCAGTTCACCTTTCTTTGGGTGCTAGCCCAGTTTATAAGGTTAACCTCAATGACAACTCCACCTGGGCAGAGGCTATGTGTACTGATATACTTTGTACAAATTAACCAATGCCGGCCACATGCCTGACACATAGTAGGCACTCCATAATTAAACACCAGTACTTGGCCTCACACATCATTAAAAGCTTCCCCTACAAAAGGAGTGTACTGAAATTCCTTGGTCTTATAGTCAAGACATCATATAAGTAGGCACTCCTTCTCCCCTACTTACCTGCCTTATCTACCAGGATTTTGTGCTATATCACCATAACTCCTCACCCAAAATTCTTCATGCCTATCAAATTCCAACCATTATTTGGGACCCAGATCAAATCTCTCCTTTGGCAAAATTCCTACACAACTCCATGCCTCGTAACCTCTCCTTCCTCTAAAGACCTGTAGTACTACAGAATGTCCAGTAGAACTTTCCACAATAATGGAAATGTTCTTTATCTGTGCTACCTATATAAATATAAGGGTAATATGCTAATTAGACCAAACATCCTTCCAGGCATCCTTCCAGATGAAGCCGGGGTCAAAGCAAAGCCAGTGCCGGCAGCAGGGAGAAGGAAGGCCTACTCTTGAACGAATTTACATGCATCGGGCCTCTAGTATGTTATATAAAATACCTAATTTATTGAATATCAGACAATGTCCCACCATCTCTTTGAAGACATGCTGCATTGTATGGTTAAAACATTTTTCAAGTTGCCTTAGTAAACTGCAAGTTCTGTAAACAAGTCATCTCATTCTTCACAGCAACTTTCACTAAGTTGCAGAAAGTAAATATTTGTTCATTTGTACACCATCTCTGAGAAAACTATAAGGTAAAAATGAGGATCATTATCTCTGTGTCTGAAATGAGGGTCATTATCTCTGCCCCATCTCACATCTGAATGTCAAAACATGCACTGCCAAGGAGGAGAAAGCAACTTTCTGGAAACACAAATGGCCACTGATCCAGCCACAGAATGAAGTGACATTTAGGTCACAACTGTCCTTCCTCTACAAGCTTGCCTACATAAATATCTCTTTCCATTAGGAAACAGCTAAATTCTGATGATAAATTATGCCAACTAAAAAGTCAGTTACTTCCCAAGTTAGAGAGAGCAGTTAGAAAAATGTCCTAAGCAAACCCCACTTGCACTTTTTTTTCCTGTTTATTACCTCCCTCCCATGGAGTCTTGGAGCCTATTGGTGGTATTTCACTATCCATGTGTAAGTTAGAATTTCACTGAGAGTTTTCCCAATAGGGTTTACATGCGCTCTAAAATAAGACCAAATACTTAAGCACAGATAGTCTAAAGAACACAAAATATACAGGAGTGTGAGTTCCACCACTATGGCACTCTGCTGCCTTAGGTAAGCATCTTATTCCTTTGGCCTCAATTTCCTTGTCTACAAAATAGGATATGAACTATCTATGCCAGGGGTCCTCAAACTACGGCCCGCGGGCCACATGCGGCCCGCCGAGAACATTTATCCGGCCCGCTGGGTGCCGCTGCCTGTCCTGGCTTAGCAGCCAACTCATCCCAGGCCCGCAGTGCGCATAGGAATTTGTTCATAGTTGTTGTTTTTTTAACTATAGTCCGGCCCTCCAACGGTCTGAGGGACAGTGAACTGGCCCCCTGTATAAAAAGTTTGAGGACCCCTGACCTATGCCTTGTGGGTCAAATCATAACTGTGGATATTTCTAAATGGTTATTCTTTCCAACAGGACTACATACAAAAATAAAAGATTCATAAACTTGCTGGTGGTTTTTTTGTGATGGATGTGCTAACAAATATAGAGACTAAGATCAACCCTCCAACAATTTTTTTTTTTCGTATTGCAGTCTTCCTTCCCCCATCCCACTATAAAAATGTCTGAGTATAAATTCTGCCAGCACTCCCGTATGGCACATGTAATAAGAAAATAAATGTGTTGACTCAAGGAACACAAGACATATTTAACATATAATAAAATAGAAAACTGGCTGAATCAGGTTATAACTGTCTAAAGCCGCACATAAGAGATTGAGATGATTTACTATTCTGATTTATTCAAGCCAATGCTTTATCAGCACAGCTAACCAAAGTTACAACCCCTACACAGAATAAATATAAAACCAGCAGATGCACATTATACACATTCTTGCATAAGAAAAAGGGTGTCAATACTATACACCGACTTAATATAACAGAGGGATGTCTACTAAACATGGAAAAAGCAACTTGGGTGGCAGTTTGGATTTTGCTAGCTTAAGCCCAGCCACACCACCCAAACACAGGTAAAGTTTGCACACATGGCTTCCCCAAGGCCAGCCAGTCTTTGTTTCCCTCTCCTCTGCATTTACCCAAGATCTTGGCTCTGAGACAAAATAAACTCCTCCTCTCGATTGGTTCATTCTGCCCTATGCAATTAAGCAACACCACAATCCAGTAAACGTAGGGGCTCAATTATTTATCTTCTGGCCGAGTTTACCAGGTGTTTATAAAAGAACAATGACACGGAGAAAAGAGGTTTATGTCTCTCTAGGGCTGGCTCGATTGCGCGGAGAGGGAGAGTGGTATTTTGTTGTCGTTGTTTGGAAGGGGTTTGGAGAGAAACCTGGCTTAACCTAGAAAAAGACCGGAGGGAATTTAGAAAGAGTCTGTAAGCTGTCAATTTCCCTACAGGAAACTTGATTCTTATGCAATAATCCTACCCACAACCAATGAGCCCAGGAGACCGGAGAAGGAAGACACCTATTTCTACCTCCAGAGGGGCATAGCTGGCTCCTAAGGAATCGAAAACAGGGCAAGGCCGAGGGAGGTGGGCGGGAGGGGGGCTCTTTTCAACACCACCCCACCTCCCCGTGATCTCCGCGGGCTTGACAATCGCTCCTACTGCCGGAACGTCCCCCGAGTCCCGGGGAGCAGGAAGTGGGGGGGGGAGGCTGTCCCTCACTCCTGCCACCCCCACCCGAGTGCTCTCGCCCCACGGTCCTCCCCCTCGAGCCCGCTCTCTCTTCCTCGCCGCCTTCCCTTCCTCCGAAGAACGAAACTTCCTTCCAGCGCCCCCTGTCCCTTCAGAGGCCCGCTCCTGTCAACCCGGAGGTGTCCCTTCAGAGCGACCCTCCAAATCTCCTCGATCCTCACGCCCCTCTGAAGTTTCCTTCCACAACTTCCCCCCAACCAACCAAAAGCTTCCATCCCCTCCGGCGCCCCCGCTCCCGGGTCTTCAGGCCCGGGAGCCGCGCGGGGGGCGCGACCCCACCCTTCACACCCTTCACCTGTTTCTCGGGCTGAGGCCCGACAGGCCGGGGTGCGCTTGCGCCGGGGTACGGGCCGCGGGCTCCCTCAGGCCGCAGGGTCTCTCCTAGCAGACGCGGCGAGGGAGAGCCGAGCGGGGTTACTCGTCAAGGATTCGGTTCGGGCGCACTCCCTCCGCTGCGACGACGGAACCCCAGGCTCTCCCTCCCAGTCTACGCCGCCGCCGCCGCCGCCGCCGCAGCTCCGGAAACCTCTGAATTACAGCCCCTCCAGCCAATCCCCGCCCAGCCCCATCCTGACCAAGACACGCCGTACTACATAATTCATGAGACGGCCAGTTCTCCTCCACTGGAGCGTGTACTGCACACCAACTGACCAATGAGAAGAGCCTTGTGGAGAAAGGGCGGGGCCAACACAAGGCTGGGAACGCCCCATGCTGGCTGTTCCGAAGGCTCAGTCCTCCTCCCTCCGCAATAGCAGGGGAATTGCCTATGTCTCGGGCCCAGAAGTCCGGAGGGAGGGAGGGAAGATAGCTGGAATGTCCTGCTAAAAACTCAGCTGAGTTCCTGGCAGTGTGTGACGTCAAGACACTTTAAATGCCCCTGATGCGGCTCTCTTTTGCCTGCTCTCCCTTTTTCCGGTTCTTAATACCACGTGGCAGCAAGGGTGGGAGCCACTTACCACGTGGGAATCAGCCAGTTAGTTCCCAAGTATCGCCAGATCCCCAGGGGGCCCAACACCTCAATTGGGGTTTCTGCAGACAGCAAAAAGAACATGGGTGACTCCTGCCTGCTCTGAACTCCAGTTTCTGCGTGAGATGAGACACACACACACCCGGAAATATGACGTGGAAATAGAGTAATTACTAGAGTGCGTGGGGAGAGAGTAGTGGATTGAACCCTGTTCTCTGTTTCCTCGCTTGAAGCATCAAACGTCAACTGCTCACACATTGGCCAATTCACGAGAATGCAGAAGGCAGTATATATATAAAGATTGACACATATACACATTTTTATGCTTCTAGTTGAAATACTTGAAATCGCCTGTCTTTTTTTTTTTTTCCTGGTTAACTTAAATCTTAAGTTTTATTGCATTGAATGAAGCCAGTAGTTCATAGGAAATGTAGACATTTTACCTTACATAATGGAGGATGTCCTTTGCATAACAGAATGATTTATGTGTGAGTGTATGCTGGTACTGATATTATCAGGGTATGTTTTTTTAATAACAGCTATTAGTGTTTGTGTTTGTTGTGTTTTAGTAAAGGGGTATAAAGATGAAATCTTAAACCACCCAGATAACTACTGATGACATTTTTTAATGAAACTAATATATGTTGTGGTTAGAAAATTCAAACAGTTCAGAAAAGTTGAAAATTAAACATGAAAATCTCCCCCCTTCACCCACCAGTTCTTCTCCCCAAGGATAGCTATTCTTGTGTGTTTGTTTTTTGTGGGGGTTTTTGTTAATCTTCAACCAAGGGTATTTTTTTCCTACTGCTTTTTAGAGGGAGGGAGGGAAGCAGAGAGAGAGAGAGAGAAACATCTATATAAGAGAGACACATCGATTGGTTGCCTCCTCATACAGGGGATCCAACCTGCAATGCAGGAACTACCCTTGACAGGGAATCAAACAGGAGACCCTTTGGTTCTCAGGCCTACACTCTATCCACTGAGCCACACCAACTAGGGCAAAGATAGCTATTATTAATTTCTGGAGAGGAAATCAATGACTCTTAATCTTTGGGGGAGAGAGGTCACTGATCCTACTGGACTTTGCTGGAGACTATGGATTCTAGCCCTAGAAATACATAGCACAAGCTTTTATTCATAAACTAGAGGCCTGGTGCACAAGATTCGTGCATTGAGGGAGAGGTGTGTGTGTCCCTCAACCCCGCCTGTGCAACACAGTCCGGGACCCCTCGGGGAATGTCCAACTGCCAGCTTAAGGCCCACTGCTGTGGAGGCAGGAGAGGCTTCCACCACCACCACTGCATTTGCCAGCCATGAGCCCGGCTACTGGCTGAGTAGCGCTCCCCCTGTGGGAGTGCACTGACCACCAGGGGGCAGCTCCTGCATTGAGCATCTGCCCCCTGGTGGTCAGTGTACATCATAGCGACCAGTCGTTCTGCCGTTTGGTCACTCTGCATGTTAGGCTTTTATTATATAGGATTGTCATGGTTCCCCAGATACCTGAAGCTCAGCTAAAGACTTCAGATATGAACCATTGGACCATCTTATTTATATCCAAGTGACAGGTGAGACAGGATAGGGCAAATGGTAGGCTCAATGGTGATAGAATTGAGAGTTTCCCATTGCCCTTCTATAGACCCAGCCCAGTGTGGAAATTGCTGTATATATCTGTAGTGTGTGTGTGTGTGTGTGTTTATTGCTGTGTCTATCTTTATCTTCACCCAGAACAGATACTCCCCACCTTCCAACTCACAAAAACTGTGCTAGCCCAGGCAATTGACTGCCTCCCTAATAACATGGGGTCTAATATTTGTTTAGTTATTTAAAGCTTACAAAGCACTTACACATGCATTACCTCTTTACTTTCTCACCATAATTATGTGTAGCAGATAGGAAAGATCATATTTTTTTTTGGATAGGAAACTAAGGCCAAAATAGTATGACAATCTCAGATCATGGAAATACTCAGAAGTATACCAGCTGGATTCAGGGCCAGGTTTTTTTGTGGTTTGTGTGTTTTTTTTGGGGGGGGGGGTTGTTGTTGTTTTTATTGATTTCTGGGAGGAAGGGAGAGGGAGATAGAAACATCAATGATCAGAGAGAATCATTGATCCGCTGCCTCCTGCACGCTCCACACTAAGGATGTAGCCTGCAACCTGGGCAAGTGCCCTGACAGGGAGTCAAACCATGACCTCCTGGTTCATAGGTCAGTGCTCAACCACTGAGCCACATCAGCTGGGCAGGGGCCAGGTTTTTGAACTCCACATCCCATAACTTTGTTCCAGCCACTCAAACCCTGTCCTACTCCCCTGACTCCTTAGCAGCTGGCTTTTGATTCCCTCACTGCCCTCTCCTGCACTCACATAGAAAATCTACCCCTCAGCTTCTCTGTTCCACCTACAAAACCTCTCTCCAGCCCAGCCACTGGCCTTTCTCCGCATTCTGCCAGTCCGCCTTGACTTAAAGATGGCAGTTTCTTCTACTTGAGCCAGTGCTTTGCCCTGAACAATGCCTTCCAGCCTCATCCCCTTCATCTCACACACCTTAAGCTCCACACTGAGTTTATCACCTTCTTCCAAACATGTCCACATTTGGAATCCCTTCTCTTTCCTCATTGCCTACCTGAAAAACATTACTCATTCTTCAAAGTCCAATTCCCATATCACTTCCTCTGGCCTTTCTGAGATTCTTCCTGGCAAAGTTAATCTCTTCTGCTGGACTGCCTTAGCAGGTTGTTTGCCCATCTAGTATAGTATGCTCTGCCTCAGACTATGATGTATCCCTTTATTAGCCAACTTCCTGATAAATAAATACAATGATTAACACCTATTAAGTAACTACTATGTTCTAGGAACTGAGCTAAGGCTTTTACATAGATTATCTCAGTGGATCCTTACCAGAACCCAGGGAGGTAGGGTACTATTATAATTCTCATTTTCAACTGAAGACACTGTAGCTGGGAAAGTGAAAGACTGATCTTAGATCCCACAGCTAGGAACTACAGGTAGTTTTGAACTCAGAATCAGATTTGGCTGACTGCAAAGCCTACTCTCTGCCCACATGGTTGAAAGCATATAGCATCTAGCTCAGAAACTGCCTAAGCCTGATTTAATTAACTATTAATAAACATGTGTTGCCCGGACCGGTTTGGCTCAGTGGATAGAGCGTCGGCCTGCAGACTGAAGAGTCCCAGGTTTGATTCCTGTCAAGGGCATGTACCTTGGTTGCAGGCACATCCCCAGAGGGGAGTGTGCAGGAGGCAGCTGATTGATCTTTCTCTTTCATCGGTGTTTCTAACTCTCTCTCCCTCTTCCTTCCTCTCTGTGAAAAATCAATAAAAATGTATTTTTTAAAAAATAAACATGTGTTGAATAATCATATCGGTGATAGCTAACACTTATGGAGTGTTTCCTGTGTACTAGCCAGTATTCTAAGTATGTATTATATATTCCTCTACTAACTCAATCCTTATAATAACCCCATGAGAAGGATACCGATGAAGAAAATGAGGTTTATCCAAGGTTAAGTGACTTCTCCAAGAACACAGAGCTGGTAAATGGCACAGCCAAGATTCAAACCCAAGTGTGTCTACTTCAAGAGCCTGAATAACTGTTCGTCCTTGACTATATCTCCAAGCCTAACTTTCCTCTTAGATACCCAAAGAGGAGCCTAAAGCTGGGGAAAAGGTGAGGCCCCCCCACTCTCCATCCATCAAGTGAATAAAGGTAGAATGCAGAAGGCCAGTGAGTTTATGGTGGTTTATAAACATGTCCGCAAATTCTTTGACATTTCTCTTATCTAAAGGTAAAGCCTAATTCCAAAACTCGGTGACTCACTCCTAATAAATAGGATATAGTGGAAATGATGCTGCATGACTTCTGAGGTTAGGTCATAAAATACAACTTCTACCTGACTCTTTCTCCTGGGACATTCACCCTTGGAACTCGGCCACCATGGTGTGAGGAAGCCCAAGCTACATGTAGGGGCCACATGAAGATGTTTTGGCAATAGTCCAGCCAAGGCCCAACTGACAGCAAGCATCAATTATGAGTGAGCCAGGCTCTAGAAGTTTCCAGCCCCCAGCTTTCAAACCATACCAACAGAGACCAAGTGGAGCAGAGAAGATCTATTTTTGCTGAGCCTTACCCATGTCACAAATTCATGAGCAAAATTAATGTTGTCATGGCTTTAAGCCACTAAAATTTGGGGTGGTTTGTTACACAGCAATAGGTGACCAGAAAAGGTTTCCATTTACCACCTCATCGAGACTCAGAGGAACTATAGGCTTGATCTAGAAACTGAAACTTATCAGACTTTGTAAAATTTTAGCAATGTTTTATTTACTTCTTCCCTGGGGGAATTAGTAGTAAAACTCTAAATCAAAAAGAAGGAATAGCATGGAAGAGAAAATTTGAGAAGAACATTAGAGATGGTAAATGGGTAGCAAGTCACTGCAGTGACCAAAAGGGGCAACTTGTATGGGTGATGGGACCCCCATTGGGCTCAACAACAGAAACTTTCATTCACACAGGGCTGCCCAACTCCACTCTCACTAAAGTCACAGAGAAGAGCAACATAAACTCCTTGAACCTCTACTTTCTGCAACATAAACTCCTTGAACCTCTACTTTCCTTCTGCAAAAATGCTTCCCAGGCATCGTCATGCAAGCATCTCCCTTTCCTCTTGTCTGAAGAATGGTCCTCTCAATATTTTCAAGACTAAGCTCTTTTCCTTTGCTGTGTAAAACATCATTCATACTATGTCATTCTGTTCCTTCCTTGGCTTTCATGAGGCTTAGGATACGGGAGTTCTCCATTTTCTTATCCCCTTTAAGGGCCCCTTATCCCACCAACTTCCCTCCTGCCCACTAAATTCCAACCATCCATTTCCCAACTCAGGGCCTTTGCATATGCCAATCTTTTTCCTGCATCAGCTTTGGCATGGTTAGTTTCTTCTCACCCTCTTGTCTCATCTGCTCAGAGAGGCCTTGTCTAACTAGCCCCACCTGTAGTTGCTCTCAGCCCCTTAATCTTTATCCCTATATGCTGTTTCTTTGGAACTCTTATAATTCTCATTTTATTTACCTTTTTACAGTTTCTTATCTGTCGTCCTCATTATAACTATCGGTTTCAAAAAAATTAATCTTGCCTGTTTGGCTCTCCCTTGTCTCCCCAGTGCCTGGGGGAATAGGTGCTCAATAAAGACTTATTGAATGAATGGAAGTGCTCTTGATTCCATCCCTCCCCTCTCTGAGTTTCTTCAATTCTCCTCTCCCTCCTGACCTTCTCCTCTTATTCTCTCCCTTCTGGTTCTGAAGACATTCTTTTTTTCCTACCTTGACCCTCAAGTTACCCACCCCCCCCACCCCGTTCCCTATCATAGTCCCCATGTCCTCACCCACAACTGCTCCACCTCTCCATAGCACAGTGCTCTTGAAAGCTATTGGGGAACTCCTACTCCTCAAAGCTGATGTCTTCTTCTAAGTCATGTTACTTAATTTTGCTGTAGAATCTGGTACTGTTGATCATCCTTACTCCTAGACATTCTTTTCTCCCTTGGCCATCACAGCGGTCAATGGAAGCGAACTGCATTAACTAGAAAGCTGATAGGAGCTGAAAGGAATCCAGGCTCTGACACAGAATAAGCTGTGCAACCCTGAACAAGTTCTTTAACCTCTCTGAGCCTCGGTACCCTCATCTTCAAATAGAGACTATAATTTTTCCCTTGGTGAAAGTGTTTTTGATTGAAAAATACTTTCAAGTTAACTGTGCAGCATGGCAGATAAGAACCAGGTCCTGGCAGGGTCCACCACTCAGCCACCCCACACAGCAGTATAACCATGGGCCAATTGCTTAACCACTCCAAGCTTCAGTTTTCTTCTCTGTGAAATAGAGAATATGAGACAATCTACCTCAAAGGTTGTCGTAAAGATTAAATGAGATAACCCGCAAAGCATTCAGTATGGCATCTGGCATACTGCACCCCTGGAGCCTCCTTACTATCTGTTAGCTTTTATTATCTCATGCAGAAACACAAGGTGTGTGGGGAGGGAGAGTTACTGGAAGGAAACAGATCTCTCCCAAATTTGAAGAAAGAGTGAAACAACCACACCTAGGGAAGGACAGCTCCAGCAACCTCACCAGAGGGAATGTTTGTTCCCACTAAAGCTCTGTTCTTTCCTTGTCATGACTTACTTGACCTGAGGCTGCTAATGAAAATGGTCAATCCCTAAAGCTGTCAGTTCAAACTTCTAAATTGCTGGCCCAGGCATGGACCAGATATCCATCTTTGACAAAGCAGCTATGGACAAGGATGGGGATCTCAGCCACCTAACAAAGGCAACACCCCGGAGGGAAGGGACAGGGACTTTAGTGAGCAGAGGACATCCAACACAGATCAGAATTACCCCAGATCGTTTTATGAAAGTGCCCTGCACCCTCCCTGAGCATCCCACGGTCTACTTGGCTGCTCCTCCACTCCCATCATTCCCTAATGGTGGGTACTCTGGCCCTTAATTCTAAATCCCATCCTCTCCTCTGCCTAACTCCCTCTCTTGGCATTCATCTATTCCTAGAACTTCAGGAGCATCTTTCTTTTTTTTCTTTTTTTTTAGTCCTCACCCAAGGATATTTTTCCATTGGTTTTTAAAGAGAGTGGAAGGGAGGGGAGAGACAGAGAGAGAGAGAGAAACATCAATGTGACAGAAACACATTGACTAATTGCCTCCTGCACGTGCCCCAACTGGGGCTGGGGATCGAGCCTGCAATCGAGGTACATGCCCTTGACTGGAATTGAATCTGAGACCCTTTGGTCTGCAGACCAACGCTCTAACCACTGAGCAAACTGGCCAGAGCAAGGAGCATCTTTCTTATGATAACTTTTATGCTGAGTCTTATTAGATATAAGTAAATTACTTTCTCTTCTGGGTCCACAGCTTCTTCCTCTGTAAAATGACTGTTTCCTCATCTATTTAAAAAAAAAAGGACTCTTCCTCTGCCCTAACCGGTTTGGCTCAGTGGATGGAGCGTCGGCCTGTGGACTGAAGGGTCCTGGGTTCGATTCTGGTCAAGGGCACATGCCCAGGTGGCTGGCTCGATCCCCAGTGGAGGGCGTGCAGGAGGCAACTGATCAGTGATTCTCTCTCATCATTGATGTTTCTCTCTCCCTCTCCCTCTCCCTTCCTCTCTGAAACAATAAAAACATATTTTAAAAAAAGGACCCCTTAATTTAGTTCTTACATTGTATAATTCTATTAACTGTTCCTCAGTCGTGCCTCCAGTTTTCCCAGTTCTTCGCCTTTCTTCATACTGTTTTCTTTGCCTGAAGAACCTTCCCTATCCTATATCACTGCTTTCATTTAATTAATATGTATTGAGTATCCACTAATTCAATAGCTATCTCTTGGGTCTGGCCTGTTTCAAGTACTCCCCTCCCCAACTGGAATGGGTCCCTCCAGCCATGTCTATATGACATGATCCTGCCTTCTTGGCCATAGATTATTAAATCCAGGATGAATACTGATGTTAACTGGCTTAATCACATTCTCTCTGCCAGGAACTTGGAATTTGAAACTGAGAGACACAGAGCCCGGGTTCCATTAATGTCAGCATTTTAGAGAGGGCCATCCATCAACTCCCTCTCAGAAGTCCCTGGAGATCCTCTGATTCCTACTCTTTCCAGCCTAGCTGCTCAGCAATTCCTTGGAGTCCGTAGGATATCTTGGCAGCCTTCCAATATAAGTTCCTTTTTTCCCTTTTGGCCAATGTCCTTTTCTTATACTTTCATCCAAATGACATTAGCCAATACAACCAGTATTTGAGATACTGTTAGGCTTTGCCTACACAAAAATCAACTAAAATATTATCTCTGCCCTGCAGCGAAATCTATTTGAAATCCTACCCAGATTTAGAATCACAACTTAAAAGCCCCCTTTCTCCTTTAAGTTTTCCCATATTCCCCAAGCAAGATTAATCCCTCTCCAGTGTATTACCAGTGCATTTTGCTTTAACTCTCTCACAGTCACCTGTTGGAGCTATTTTGAACATCTGTCTATCCCACTAATTGCAAACCCATTAAATTCAAGACCTGGATTTGTTGACTGTTTAGTCTCTTGGCTCCTAGCACAGTATCACAAACAGATCATTTGGAAAAAACATCTGTTGTTTTGTCTGTCCATCATCCTCTCCCCTTTCTGTTGATAACAGCAACCCAATGTTCCTTTGGAAAATCAGCCTTTCTTCATGCTCAATCCCATACTTCAGATGGGTTCTAGAAGTAGTACATGACCTAGATTTGGTCAGAGTCATGGTGATTTGAATATGTGACCTATCAGGGCCAATGGGCATCATATCTGAGATTCTGGCAGGAAAGATTTGGGAAGAAACCCTCTGAACTGGGTTTGTTCAGGTGTTAAACCGTAAGCCTGCAGCTACTGATGGTCATCTTTGCCAACACGTAAGAAAAGTATAATTATTAATGAAACAAACACAGTGAAAAAGAGAAGATAGGAAGAGAGATAAATTTCTAATGATTTTACATTAGAACTTGCATCCAGGCTCCCTTGGACGTATTATTGGGAACACGTATTTTTATTGGTTTCAGAGAGAGGATGGGAGAGGGAGAGAGAGAAAGAAACATCAACTGGCACCCGGCCAGAGTGGCTCATCTGGCTGCCTCTTGCACACCCTACTGGGGATCAAGCTTGCAACCTGGGCATGTGCCCTGATTGGGAATCAAACTGTCAACCTCCTGGTTCATGGGACGATGCTCAACCAGCTGAGCCACACGGGCTGGGCTGGGAACTTTTTCACTTATATTAATCCCCTGTCTGTTTGTTTTCAGTTTTGATTGTGTGTTTTTTGTGTGTTTTGTTTCTGCTGAAGCCAGTTTGAGGTGAGTTTAAGACACTTGCAATGGAAACAGTCTTATAATTCATTCATTCATTCATTCATTTTACAAATGTTTATTGACATAAAGTTCTATGGGAGCCCTGAGAAGGAAGTGATTAGGATGAGTGGGGTGGAGGTGGGAAAGAGGTTGGTTTAAGAGGGGAGGTGGGAAGGGGGAGGCAATTCCAGAGAAAGAGAACAGCCTGAACAAAGACCCATAGGCCTCAAAGTTTGTGACCCATTTTGGACCACCAGGCTCCTAAAGAGCATGTTAAGAACAGTAAGAACTGGAGCAGGAGCAAGACTATTAAGGGAACTTGTGAGCCATGCCAAGGAGTTAACCCTTTGGTCAAAGGAAAGCATTTAAACTGTAAAGTATGTGTTATATACTGGAGTATCCTATATACTAAAAGCCTAATATGCTAAGTGTCCAGTTGTCCATTCAACCAATCAAAGCATAATATGCTAACGATATCCTAAAGCCACTCAACTGCTCATTATGATGTGCAATGACCACCGGGGGCAGATGCTCCAACTGGTAGGTTAGCTTGCTGCTGGGGTCTGGGGGATCAGGACTGAGTGAGATAGGCTGGACACACCCTGGAGCCTTCCTGTGGTTTCTCCCTAGCTGGTCATCCAGCATCCCTCCCCAACCCTGATTGTGCAGTATCAGTTTCTATTTCTCTTGGTAGGAAACCAACCTTTCTGAGGGAATTAGAATTCTGGACTCAGAGGTTGAGGGCCATGGATTTGAAAGAGAAAGAATGGCTGGGGTGGGGCGGTGGGGGTGGTTAGAGATCAACCAAAGGACCTGTACACATGCATATTAGCATAACCAATGGACACAGACACTGGGAGGGTAGAGGCTTGCCCTTGAGGGTGGGACTGGCGGGGGGCAATGGGGGGGAAAGGAGACATATGTAATACTTTAAATCAGTGGTCAGCAAACTCATTAGTCAACAGAGCCAAATATCAACAGTACAATGATTGAAATTTCTTTTGAGAGTCAAATTTTTAAAACTTAAACTTCTTCTGCAAATTCCTTCATTATCATGTTAATTGTTGCTGCACCCACCTAAGTATGTGTCCATCATTTTACTTTTTATCCAATCCCAGGGGTTTCCTCCACTTTGCTTTATCCCACCTCCTTAATCTATCACTAATGAATTTCATGTAACCCACCTATGTCCCTCCTTTGATTGCAATGTATAAATACAAATGTAACCCGCCATTCTCCGGAGCATTATCTCAATTCGTTGAGGTTCTGCTTCCCGGTATATGTCAACAGCTTGGCTCAAATAAACTCACAAAAATTGTTTAAAAAAAAAAAACAACTCAAACTTCTTCTAACGCCACTTCTTCAAAATAGACTGGCCCAGGCCGTGGTATTTTGTGGAAGAGCCAGACTCAAGGGGCCAAAGAGCCGCATGTGGCTCACAAGCCGCAGTTTGCCGACCACTGCTTTATACAATTAAAAAAAAAGAATGTCTCATTAGGAACGATTCAGCTTGTTTGAAGTAGTGGCAGGAAGCTGAGATAGAACTTCAGAAACAACGTTTATTAGGGATACTCCTTCCCAAGTGATTCTAATGCCAGCAGAACCCATGTGATGATTTGAACCCATAACCTGTGGGAAGGTGGGGCAGGCTGCTCACAGGGAAGAGAGGATGCACAGACAACAAAAAAGGTGCTCATTCCAGGGTCATGGGGAGAATTAACTATGCTGTGTGGCTATGACTGGCATATAACATGCACTGGAATCCTTTTTTGAAATACACACACACACACACACACACACACACACACACACACTAGAGGCCGGGTGCACGAAATTCGTGCACTCAGTGAGGGGGTCCTTCAGCCCGGCCTGCGCCATCTCGCAATCCAGGAGCCCTTGGGGGATGTCCAACTAACGGCTTAGTGGGGAGCAGGCCTAAGCCATCAGTCGGACATCCTTAGCGCTGGTGCTCAGGGCTTCCTGCTGAGCTGCGCCCCCCCCCCTGTAGTAGCTGACTGACCACAAGGGGGCAGCTCCTGCATTGAGTATCTGCCCCCTGGTGGGCATTGTGCATCATAGACCAGTTGTTCTACAGTTTGGTCGATTTGCATAGTACCCCTTTATTATATAGAATATTTAATGTATTTTTATTGATTTCAGAGAGGACGGGAGAGGGCAAGAGATAGAAACATCAATGATGAGAGAGAATCAATTGATCAGCTGCCTCCTGCACACACACACACACACATACACATACACACACCACCACTGGGGATATAGACTGCAACCCAGGCATGCTCTGACCAGGAACCTCCTGGTTCATGGGTTGATACTCAACCACTGAGCCACACCAACCTGGCTGGAATCTTTTCTTTATGACATTCAGCCCTCTGCTTCAGGGCCTCTGATTTCTCCCCTCGCTGAAACTGCCTCCTCTAGGCCTGTGATTCTGAAGTGTGTATTTGGGGGAAGCTCAGGCTAACTGGACATGTCTGGAGGGCTAGTGCCCTGACAGCTGGAAAGTGGATCCAGGCTGCAAAGGGTTACAGACTATAACAGTTAGACTGTGGAGCCAGGATGCCTGGCTTTGAATTCCAGCTCCACCACTTACCAGCTATGTGACCTTAGACAAGTCACTCTGTTACTTCATCTCTAAAATGGGGGTGATAATAATGCCCCCACACACAACCGCAGGCAAGTCAGACAAGATTAAAACAACAGTCTTCTCTTTTTCCCTCCCTTCCTGGCTCCCTTCCCTCCCTCCCTCCATTCATGGTTCCCTCCTGTCCTCGGTCACTCATTCTATATAACTGCCTTTGGAGAATACAGTCCAACACAGATCCTTTTAGAAAAGCAGGTTTATTGGTCGGGCTGCTCACCAGGACACAGCAACATGAGAGACTCCCCAGAGCCAGCAGGAAACTGCCTCTGCCCACAACTCAGGCCCCTTCCGGCCATCAGCACCTAGAGACCTTGTCCCCGTCCCCATCCTCCCTCAGCTGACCTGGCTCCAAGCACTCCCAAGAAAGAAGGGATCCAAGAAAACGGGAGGGGGAAGCAAAGCTTTGTATTGTAAAAAAGGTTTATCCCCAGGCTCCCTCCCTCCCTCCACCCCTTAAAGCAATTAGCGGCAATTCTAAAAAGCTGAGCAGGGAATAAGGCCGGGAGGAGAAATCCTTCAGCCTCTTCTTTAATCCTCACCTGAGGATATTTTTCCACTGATTTTTAGAGAGTGGAAGAGCGAGGGGAAAGACGAGGGAAAGATCAATGTGAGAGAAACACATTGATTTGTTGTCTCCCGACCAGGGGCCCGGCTGGGGAGAAGCCTGCAACCGAGGTACATGCCCTTGACCGAAATCGAACCCGGGACCCTTCAGTCCGCAGGCCAACGCTCTATACGCTGAGCCAAACCGGCCAGAGCTTTCAGCCTCTTCTTAAGGGAACTTGTGAGCCATGCCACAAGTGACTTGCAGGGGACGGAAGTTGTCCTTGCTTCTGACAACCCCCTTTACTGGGACTTTAGTATCCTGAGGAGAACCTGGAAGCAACCACCCACTCACCCTCAAAGATTCAGGAGAGGAACCCCAAAGGGCAAGGAGGTCTTGGCGAGTCCTGCGGCTCTTATACTAGTTCTAGGGAAGGATCTTGAGAAGAATCTGCCGGGAGTCAGGCAAGGCTGGGTTGCTCCACACACAGTCATTATACTCTCCTCGCTTCCCCTCCAGCTCTCAGTTCCGTGGCCTGGCCATTAGCACTCTGCTCTCCTTCTAGTCTGCCCTCTTTCCCCTCCTCCCCCCCCCCAACTCCCCACCCCATAACTCCCAGCTCTCCACAGCCTGATGCTGTCCCCTTCTGGGACCCTCATTTTCTGGGCTTTGAGAAATGGACTGCTCCTGGGGTACCGCCCACATCTCAGTGGAGGAACAGGGTGAGGCTTACTTCTCTTTTCTATTTAGATCTTCGCTTTCTAATCATCCCTCCTTATCCTGAAATGGTCCTGCAGTCTTCCGAGAACCCCAGTAAGACAGGATTCTTGTCCCGTGTTCCTCATGCTGCAAACGAGGCAAATGCTCCTCTCTTCAGCCTTTTCCACCGTCTACTATTTCCTCTTCTCCTTCCCAAAGCCATAGCCAGGAGTTCCTGTGTGCAGATGCATCAACATGTAAGAGTGCCCACTCCACCCCCCCCCCTCCCCAGGGCTCGGCTCCAGCCTTTCTTGTTGGGATCCTTCGTGGACTGTGCTAGACCCTCATCCGGGCTCGTGGCTTCCTCTGCCCCTCTCTCCAGCCCACGTTCTCCCAAAAGCTGCTTTCAAGTCCTTCCAGTATGGGCCCTCCCGCGTGGGCAGCGGCCTCCTTCAGGATTCACTCCTTTTTATTATGCTGATTTTGACATCCAAGCCTCCAGGGATCAAGATAAGAAAGAAGAGCTCAGTGAGCAGGAATGACAGCAGCTGGATGTGTGAGGGGGCGTCAGGGGGCAGGCAGCCTGCTCCACTGGGGGCCGACTATGCAAATGCTAACATTTTCCCGGTAGCATCCCCAACCAGCACCACCAGAACGGGGATCGCGGCCCTACCCTTTTCCACCCAGACTATGGCCCACATCGGGGCTGTTCTTTGTGGAGGCTGCCTCCCGCTCCCATCTTAGTAACAGCTGTAAGACTTGGAGGGGTGCTTCTTGAGGGGAAGGTGTTCTCAATGTAGAAATAGGTCAGCCCGGTTGGGGCCGAGGAAGAATGCGACAGAGAAAGTTCGAGAGGAAAAGAAATCAGGGTGGGGGCGGGAAGAGGTGGGGCGGCAGGGCCTCCGGGCGGAGCCCCCAGCATCCCACTCAGTCGCTGTCGCTCTTGTCCACCAGCACGGCGTCTGACTCCTCGGTGATCTCCAGCAGCGTGTGCACGTCGGGGCTGCTCCCGCGCAGCAGGTCGAGCGCCTCGCCCCGCTCCGCGCCGCCCTCCTCGTCGTCGTTGCCCACCTCCACCATCTCGGTGGCCTTCAGCACCTCCACCTCGCCCTCGCGGATCTTCTTGACGTGGAAGGTGAAGGGCGGCACCTTGTAGACGGCCGTCTTGGAGCGCGCGTAGACCACGTGGTCGGGCGTGAAGGACTTGCGCAGCTTGTCGCGGGAGGTCTTGAGCTTCTCCCGACGCTCCGTGGGAACCAGGCGAGTGCCCAGCTTATTCATGCGCTTCTCCAGCGTGTGTCGCGTCTTCTCCAGGTTCTCCTTGGTCTTGATGCGGGTCTTCTCCAGGTTCTCCCGGGTCCGCACCTTGGTCTTCTCCATCTTCTCCTTGGAGAAGGCCTTCTTGAAGTCGTCCACGCGCCGCATGCCGCTGCGCTTGATGCGCTCCGCGCGCGACTCCTCGATGACCTCCTCCACCTCCACCGCCTCGTCCGAGGACAGCTCGATCGCCGCGTCGTCCTCGGGCTGCTCACCCAGCTCATCGCCCTCCTTCTCCGGCATTGTCTCGGACTCTTTCAGCGACTTACTGATGCTCAGTTTAGCCGGCAGCTTCACTTCGTCCTGGAGGGAGAGCAGAGGGGAAGAGATGAGAGGGGCTTAGCGGGGACTTGGGAGGGACGCTGGGTGAACCCGAGGCAGGGTGGCGGTGATCCTGGAGAGTGTGTGGGACCCATGAAATCGACCTGGACTTGTTGGGTTTGGCATTGTACCGCCAGAGCCTGGCCCTGTTTGCATCCCATGAATGTGTCGAATGAATGATAGCGCAAGGAGGGAAAAGAGCTTCGAGCCGGAGATTGGCGTGTAGGTAACCGCTTTTCGGTTAAAAAATCTCTGCGGCCCTCCAACTCTGCCCTTGCACCTATGCCCACCCCTCTAACAATGAACCACTTCTTGCCATGTGAACACAACTGAACTTTGGAAGTGGGCAGAGCGCCCTCTGGTGCCCTAAGTCGCACATTGCCCGAACCAGGCCTAAAAGCCAAGGGGTTTGAGAACTGTTTCTTCAGGTTGAGGGTTCAGGGAGGGGAGATGAACACACAGCCAATATCAGGCGACCCTCAAGCAAGGAAGCTTGAAGGCAAGGCAAAAGGAGTGCGTTTTCCAGATTTCAAATAATTTCAGAATAAGTCTTAGGGGACAAGGCCCATGTCCTAACCACCCCATCTACCCCTTGACCTCCTCATACTGTTTGGCTCCACCAGTGCATTTTTCCCCCAAGTAGAAATTCAGGAAAGAGGAAAAAGTTGGCTGGCAGCCAAGGGCATGTTTTTCCCCCAGCACGGATAGCTCTTCTGGTCTGACTTCCCTGCTTTGGAATCGAAGAGAGGGATTGCTTTTCCATTCTTGCTTCCCCCCTCCCCGCCCCCAGATTGGAGCTCAAGTAGGATGGTGGTCCCGTATTCCCCGAGACCCTGAAGTTCAGAACCAGTTATTCCCTTTTCCTCTTGGAGGACTGTCTTCCATTCTGGAAAGATTTTCCAAGATCCTGACTCTAGGCCAACATTTCAGAATCTCAGGATCACACCAGAAGCTGTGGGAGGCTGAGCACAGAAAGGGAAAGGGGGCATAACCCAGAACATAAATAGTGTCTCCTCTTTGGTGCAGACTCTCTAGAGACTTCAGACAAAGGAACGAGACAGTTTTTCTAAAGTGTTTTCTGAAGACGGTTTCCCAGAATTGTAAGAAAATCCCAACTGAGAAAAATGAGGCAACATGAGCTGAGCCCTCTCAGAAACAAACACACACATGGGCCACTTGGTATCTCTGCACCACCTGCTGCAGAGATCCCTTCCCCAGCTCTCAGCCTCTTTCCTTTTCCCTCTCATCCGCATCCCCCGTTTCCTGGTTTACACTGAAAACTAGGAACACCCCTCCCAACTTCCTTCCCTCCCTGTCAATAGCATTAGCAGGGACAAAGATGGAATGCTGGCTCCACCTCTTCTCCCAAACTGGGCACCAGCTCTTCTGGGCATCAAGCTACCTCAAGCTCTCATTACTTGACTACACCTCCCAGCAGGCAAGATGACCTGGGCACCGGGAATGCTGGGACTTGTAGTCTCTACTTGCCATAGCAGGCCTAGTACTGTTCTGGGCATCCTACTTCATTTTGTTCATCCCTCTGCTTTTTCCCACTTACAGAGGCATTGAAGGGGTGTTTTCCATGTTCTGAGTGTAGGAGAGTCCCAACCTCTCAGCATTCTCTTAGTTCCAGTTGTAGTCCTTGGGTCTCCTTTTACAATTCGTTCTATCTACTACTAAGTCTTCTCTCTTTCACACTATTTTAGGACTCTCTAGGATCTAACTCTCCATTGCTTCTTCATCTATCTCCACCCAGAATTTACCTGCAGTCCTGCATCAAAAAAAAATTCAGTTCTGATCTCTCCTTTACAGCCTCCCAGAATAAAAACCCACATACTGGACACCAAAGGGTGGAGGCCACCCCCTCACCCCCCTTTCACTAAGCTCAGACAATGTGGATGGGCTCTGAAGGATTAAGAGTAATGGGCGGGGCATAGTCAGGAAATAGTCCCAGCTGCTGGAAAACAAATCCACATTGTCTCCCTGCCCCACTCCCAGCATTCCTGATCTCCCCCCCCCGGCCCCCCCCCCACTACCCTACCCCTTAAAGGCTGAGCTGGCTGGTTTTCCTGGCCTCTGGCTTCCTAGATAAAGGTCTTTGCCAACTGAGCTTGGAAGTGAACAGGCTGGGGAGAGAGTTGCCGACTTCTTGTAACCAATCCCATCAAAGGGCTCAAATACAACATCAGGGAGCAATCCCAGGGAGGGGAGGTTTATTTCTGGATTTGGGGGCATCTCTCCCAGTCCAGATAGGTACCTGGCAATATAAACGCATTCATTGTAGGTTTTCCCCAGGATGATGGCTTACACCAGAGGAGCTGCCCTTCTTGGTAGAAGGCAGGAGAAACAACTTGACCCAAATTCCTAAACAACCAGTCGGTTGGTTCTGGAGAGGGTATACCGCCATGACTTTAGCTTTTCCCCTCCATTAATGGATTTTCTCTTTTCTTCCCCTTTCCAAGCCAGGTTTCCTCTATGACTCATAGCCTTGGAGTGCTATCTTGGGCCCACCCAATCTGCCTGTTGCTACAACAACCATAAACACAATCCAAAAGCCTCTCCCCCCACCCTGGGGACACAGGCCAGGCAACCTTGTCCCACCCCTACTTCCCTGGCACAGCTCCTGAACTAAAGGAGGGGCCTTAGGGGGTGGCAAGGAGGGAAGGCTCCACTTGTTCTGTTTTCACGCTTTTTATTAAACAAAACCACCACTCCCAACAGGCTTGGTTTCCAGAGTTACCTTTAATGACCAGGTCTGAACAAAAGCATGCACAGCTTCCTCTGCCCCCCACCAAGCACACACAGCTCCCCAACCCAGGAAGGCACCAGTCCAGGATGAATTTAGAGGAGCCCCAGAGAAGCTTCCAGCCCCTCCCACACCACTCCCCAACCCTAATTTAATTGAGCACCTAATATGTGTCTGGTCCTTGGCCAGGCACTTCACATTTGTTCAGGGAGAAGGGATAATGTTATAGGAGCTTTTCTTGATTTAAAGTGAACCAGCTCTGCCCCCAACTACTGTCTGGGAATGGCCAGAGAAGACTTTGGAAAGATAATTCGGAGACCTAGGATCTGCTCAGAGAGGGAGTTAGAAGAAGGTGCAGACTGGGGAAGAGGTGAAAGAAAGGGAAAGTCTTTAACATTCAGGCACTCTACTTTAGACTGCCAAGACAAGGGAGTGAGAGAAGCCAAAGTGAGAGGGTCCTTCTTTTCTGCTGCAGTGTGATATTGTCAACAGGAGTGATAATGTCCCCAAGAAGATGGAAAATGATTCTGGGGGATTGAGGGGAGATTTTTAGGTATTGTAATTGTTTGAGGTGCTCCAAAGAGTCCCAGTACATGAAGAGATATATAGTATAACTGCAAGGTTAAAATGCCATGGGGGAGGGGACAATTAGGGGGGGAATGTCTAAAAGGACTCCTCAGGGGGATGATTATGAAAAAGAAAAGAAGTTGAGAAACACTGTGCTATAGGGAGGCCGGAAGATCCAAGCCAGAGCCAGTTAAAATGTACCCCTTCTGGCCTCTCTGAGTTGGCAGCTTTTTGAGTGCCCCGCCCAAGGCAGGATCTGGCAAACATAAGGGATCTCTTTGCAAAACATTTTTTTTTTAACTGGAAAAAATAAGTGTAAATGTTTTCCCCAGCTACATGGGGGTTGGGGTGGGGAGGCGGGTGGAGAAGGCACAGAACAGACCCCAGACCTGGGCCTCGTGAGGGCTCACTTTAAAGAGCCAAACTGGCCTGCCCCTGAGGAGGAGGCTGAAGGGGTGTGGGAAGGGAGAATCTGAAGCCATGGCTCGTTTTCATGCAATTTCATGCAGGGCAACATTGGGTGCAGCTCAAGTATGGTGTTTGGAGTGTCACTATTAAGAAAGAAACCAAGAAGTAGAGGAGGGCCCCTTCCCTTCACCTCCCACCCCATTGCACACACCACATTTGCCTGAACTCTGCCTAATGCAAGAGTGTTTCGTAATACCCATCACCCACCCAACATGGAGCCGTGGCTTGGAAGAGGCCGACCATCCCACACTGACCACTCCTAAGCGGTGAGCTGATGGTGGACTATAGTGACACTCCATGCCCACAGCCCCATGGGGCCCAGGAGACCCTAAGCACCCCCACCGGCTGTCGGCTCCTTTGGGGCGGGCAGAGGCTCAGGATCTGGGTAATAGGGCAGCGCCCTAGGCGTCTGGTCAAAGGGTGGGAGCTCAGGTACTGTATCAGGCTTCAGGTCAAAGGACTCAGTCTCAGGCAGAAGGTCAAAAGGCACGATCTTGGGTGTGACCAGGTCAGAGGGTGCATTCAGCTTCTTCTTGGGCTAAGATGAGGAAAAGGGTTTTAAATAGAGTTTGGAACGGGTGTGGATAGGGTTGAGAGAAAGGCCTTGGTGAGCATGCAGAGTCGGGAAGGGTGAGTAGGGTGGGGAAGGGAGTACACAATGCATTAGGATGGAAAGAAACCACATTTTAAATGCTTCATCAAGAGGGCCCTGGGGCTGATAGGGGTGGAACAAACCCAGACTCATGAATTAATAAACACAATTTACACAGAACCCCCTCCCTTCTTCCCTCTGGAATCTTCCCCAGCCCTGTCCTTGGCCTCCTACCTTCTGTCCCTACCAGGTTGGAGTGATGGAGGAAAGAGGCTGCTGGGAGTAGGAGCTTTCTAAGAGGCCAGTTGTTGGATTCTAACTGGGGAGGCTCCAATGAGTAAAAGAGAAGGCGAACAACTTCACTGTCTTCGGAGGCGGACACTGCTGATCCCAGTTCTCATTATTCCCCTGGGCAGGGCGGGCACAGGGTGCCGCCCCGGATAAGGAGAGGGAGAGGCATGGAAGAGGGACATCCTGACTATTTCCTTTTGGCCATGTCCTTACCTCCTGCTTCTCTTGTCACCCTTCCCACCACCCATGCTTGGGGTACCAAGATGCACAGAGAAATTAGGATTAAAAAAAAAAAAAAAAAAAAGCTCGCTCTGACCGGTTTGGCTCAGTGGATAGAGCGTCGGCCTGCAGACTCAAGGGTCCCAGGTTCGATTCTGGTCAAGGGCATGTACCTTGGTTGCGGGCACATCCCCAGTAGGGAGGTGTGCAGGAGGTGGCTGATTGATGTTTCTCTCTCATCGATGTTTCTAACTCTCCCTCTCCCTTCCTCTCTGTAAAAAATCAATAAAATATATATTTTTAAAAAACAACAACAAACAAGCTGTTTTTATGACAGGTGGGCCTACATTCTGGGGTCCCCAGCGGCAGCTCCCAACTCTCCCTCCTGAGGGGCTGAGCCACCACTCTTGGTTTGGACAATCAGCAGAAGTCGGGGGAAAGGGACAGTTGGGGTTACTCCCAGTCTCCAGTGCCAGTAGTGTGGAGTGATGGCCTGCAGCCACAAAAACATAAAGCAGCAGGTGCCAACCTGCCCTGTGGGGTGCAGGGAGAAGGCTGGAGTGGCAGGGAGACTGATGAGACAGGGGCTAATGTGGTCCCTTCGGGCCAGATGCAGAGGCCATGCCAGGAGACACACACACTGGCCAGAGAGCTCCAGTGCTTACACCTGCTCTCCTCCCACTCCCCGCTCCCACCATCACTGGGGCCAGGTGATCACACCTTGCCTCTTCTTCAGCACTGTGAGGCTGAGCAGCTAACGGCCACCAACCTCAGCCACTGTTAGCCACCACTGCACACACAAACACAAAGCAGCCCCAGTGCCGCGACCGTTAAGCTATCTCCCTTAGAGAACAAAGGAGCCGGAACTAACCCTCTGTTAGGGCTAACCTCCACTCCGGTTTCTGCTGCAGAGGCCAGGAATGAAAGGAGGAGGTGGGGAGCAGAAAGTGTAGCAGAAGGGGTGAGGTACACCTGGGTTCTGATTTCAGCTTTGACCCCCGCCCAAATCACTCGAGTGACCATAGGCAAGTGACTTCCCCTTTCTGGGCCTCAGCTTCCTCTGCCACAAAAGGAAGAAACTGCAGTTGATTATCTCTGAAGCATCTTCCAGCTCAGAAAATCTATCATGACAAGATGATGAAACACTCACTATGGTCCGATTTTTAAAAAATAGAACAAACCACCACTCATCTCTGAGGTTGCTTGCTTAGCAACAATAACCCTTCTCCTTGCCCTACCAGTTGCCCACCCTGTGCCATCTCCTCCCCTTCTTGACTCTGACCTTCACAATGGTCAGACTTTATTTACTAAAAAAAAAAAAAATTAGAGTGAGGAGCATGATTTTCCTTAGTCTTAGAAATACCCCTAAAAGTGCCCTCCCTGCTTCGATCCAGTGACCAGGAAAAACAACCCAAACTTGGTTTTTTGGAGGAAAAGTATGATAAGCAGTCTCTCCATGGCCGCTAGGCTGAGAAGGACCAGAACCCCAAGTTGGGAATATTTTTTACAAAGTGTTCGGGTTCTGGCCCGGCCCATGTGGTTCAGTGGTTGAGCATTGACCCAGGCACCGAGAGGTCGCCAATTGGATTCCTGGTCAAGGCACATGCCTGGGTTGCAGGCTTGATCCCAGCAGGGAGGCATGTTGGAGGCAGCCAATCAATGTTGATGTTTCTCTCTCATCAGTGTTTCTAGTCTCTTTCCCGCTCCCTTCCTCTCTCTGTAAAATCAATAAAAACATTTTTAAAGATGTTTTGGGGTTCTGGAACAAAGTAGCCTTGATTTGCCTTAGGTCCAGGAAGTAGCTATAGGTTGGGTTAGGATTTGGGGAGAAGTCACCAAACCCTCATTCCAGCCTAGGTGTCCTCCCCTTTAATGACCATGATCTGCTTGATCCTTTAAATGCTTCCTTGTCCTTCTCTAACCGGTTTGGCTCAGTGGATAGAGCATCAGCCTGCAGACTGAAGGGTTCCAGGTTCGATTCCAGTCAACGGCATGTACCTTGGTTGCAGGCACATCCCCAGTAGGGGGTGTGCAGGAGGCAGCTGATCGATGTTTCTAACTCCCTCTCCCTTCCTCTCTGTAAAAATCAATAAAATACGCCCTAACTGGTTTGGCTCAGTGGATGGAGCGTCGGCCTGCGGACTGAAGGGTCCCAGGTTCAATTCTGGTCCGGGGCATGTGCCTTGGTTGCCAGCACATCCCCGGTGGGAGGTGTGCAGGAGGCAGCTGATCGATGTTTCTCTCTCATTGATGTTTCTAGCTCTCTCTCCCTCTCCCTTCCTCTCTGTAAAAAATCAATAAAAAATATATTTTTAAAAAATCAATAAAATACATTAAATAAATAAATAAATAAATAAATGCTTCCTTGTCCTAACCTCAAGCACTTGGAGCAGGTCTGAGGGGTCCATGTGTAGGTCACTAACTGCCTCATCAAAACTGCTCCAAAAAACATTTATTTCCATTTTAGCTTCCCTTTCTGGATTCTAAAAGAACTCTAGTAATATCCAAGTTATTGTCTGAGAAATGGCTCTTGAATGATCACAGCTCCTCCTGTTTGCATGCTGCCCACATTCTGCCTGATCCTCCCAGCAGTTCTCAGTCCACTGACCCCAAACTACTAGTAGAATTCACTTCTTGCATTCACTAACTGTTGCCTAGCTAGGATGGGACACCAAACTGCCACTTTTTGTTTCAGCGGAGACAGGGGGATGCCGAAGGGGGGCTGCATTGTGTGTGTGTGTACACAAATGCAAACTTCACCTGTGATGTCATCATCAAACTTAACAGTTCCCTGAGTTTGGGGTGGGGCCAGGCAAGGGATTCCCTCCTTTATCCCCCAGGAAGGAGGTGGGAGAGGCCAGATGACCTGATCCAACAGCTGGGACCTTCCCACCCTTTCAGGCTTCCCTCCACCCTGCCCCCCTTTGCCATATCATCACCTCCCTACATCGCTGTGGGGAATACTGAACCTCCTCCTGTTCCCACGCTGGAGAACTCACAGGATCCTGGGAGGCCCTTCTCCAAACCAAGCATCCTACCCCAACAGCCTGATTTTACCATAAGTGTTGCCGCCCCCAATCTTCCCTATAAGGTCTGCCAAGGCGCAGGGCTATTTTTACCTCATTCTCTTCCCAGGCCTGCAGACCTCTGGGAGGAGTAGCCTCTGCCTTCCTCCAGCATCGGAGCACCCCACCCGCTCGCCTCCACCGAGAACATCTGCTCTACAGCTCAGGGAAGTTCTGCCTCCCTGAGCCCCACCCTATTGCTGGAATCCTTTCCTTACCTCTGAGCTCCTCTCAGAGTTGAGATCATTTTAGTTCTTAGTTATTTCCCCTGACATTTAGGGGGCTCAGGGTCCTCCGCTTGAGCTATTCCTTCTACCTCAACTCTCTGTTCCCCGCTGACCCTGGGTTAGTACAGATGCAGTCAGAGCCACCCTGAGACACACAGTACACAGCCACAGATCCCTGCCAACTGCTGAGAGGGGGTAACAGAGGGATGCTATTTCCTCTGCAAGGAAGTCTTTCTCCCTCCATACCCATCCTCTCAGAAGCTCCATCTTTAACATAGGAAGGTTTATCCCAACCAAGAATTTCCCCAGGTTCTACAGCTCAGGCTATTTAAAGTGAGAAGGTCGCCCTGGCTGGTTTGGCTCAGTGGATAGAGCGTCGGCCTGCAGACTGAAAGGTCCCAGGTTCAATTCCGGTCAAGGGCATGTACCTTGGTTGCGGGCACATCCCCAGTGGGAGGTGTGCAGGAGGCAGCTGATTGGTGTTTCTCTCTCATCGATGTTTCTAACTCTCTATTCCTCTCCCTTCCTCTCTGTAAAAAATCAATAAAATATATTTTTAAAAATAATAATAATAAATAAAGTGAGAAGGTCACCTATGCAGCCCTCCATGGCAACCCTCTACCTCGACCTCAAGCGGGCGGCCTCCCCTGTCTTGTTCTCCTTCCCTTGATGCCTCTCAGTGCTAGGTAGATCTCTTTTAAAAATCACACACACACGCCCATTCTGCTCCCTCCAAGCAGTTAGATCAAGCGGCAACAACTCTGAGCAAGCATTTTCTACCAGATAGTGCTGTTTGGGGAGAAGCAAAGCTTTTTAAAGGTCAAGTGCCTATGGGGAGGAATCCCTGGGCAGGGGGGTAGGGGTGCCACTTCTGCCTCTGTCCTACCACCCCCTCCTCAGATAAGTGCCAGCTCACCCACATCCAAGCTGCTCCAAACAGTGTCTCCAAACTGTTTGTCCCAATCTCCATCTTTCTTAGCTCCTTATAGCGAGACCAACCCAAGGACCTCGTGGCATCCCAGGTGAACACTCAGAAGCCAGCTTGACCAGGCCCCAGAGTCATCAGTCAAACCAAAGCTCCCTGACAGGGGTCTCCTCACCTAGGGAGCGTGGGAAATCTAGCCTTCCTTTCCTTTCCACTCCCTTTGATAGGATTACCCCCCCCCATCCCCCATGATCTCACCTCCTTGGGGTAGGAACATCAACCAGGCCTGTGGGAAGCGGAGAGGAGGTGAAGCTGGGCACATTTCCCGCCCCCCCCCCGCCCCCAGCAAAGATCACCAAGCCCTCAGCAGAGGCTCACCTTAGTGGGATTAGGGAGGGGGAGTGGAAGGGGCAGGTTTATTTGGGGTTAAGATACAAAAACTACATTTTCATCCTGACCGGAGGAAGGGGGAGAGGTGCGCTGGAAGCCACCAGCGACCTGGGCGGAGCCTGGGGCGCGCCAGCCTCCTCCAGCCAGCGCACCCGCTCCTCCGCCGCCCCCGCAGGTATGCGAGGTGATTCACTGCGCCCAGACGGCCGGACCCGCGGGGGCTGTCCACTCCCCTCCACCAGCCCCCCCTGCCCTCCTCACCCACCCGCCCCCGCTCCAGCCTGCCTGCTTCCTTCGGGCCAAGGGTGCGGGCGCGCCGCTACTAGGGTGTCCCCAGGGACCTGAAGGTGCAGGGAAGCCAGGGGCGGATAGCACCGACGGGACAGGGTAGGTAGCCAAAGCTGGCCGGGGGTGCGGGGTCCGCTGGGGTGTGCTGGCCGTGGCGGCCCTCGCCTGGCGCAGCCCCCGCCGGTGCGTGCCTGGGCCCTGAATCACCCGCTATATCGGGCGGGCAGCGCCTGAGGCCCCAAACTCGGGCCGCGCCGCCAGTGTCCGTTTACAGCGGGTCCCGAAAGCCGCCAGGAACCCACGGCTTTCCCCCCAACTTCCTCGGAGTGGAAAGACTTTTGACAGAGCCCACTTAGGAGCTGTCTGCCGGGGGCCGTGTCCCCGAATCCAGTCCCCTAACTCGGTTCCATTGTGTGTTTGACACGGGAGGGAGAGGGCTTGGTGAGGAGATGCGGGGTACAGCGTGCGCCCCTCGGCGTGCTCCAGGAATCCGCTGCTCACCCCACCCCACCCCACCCACCCCAGCTGCGCTCGCCCGCAGGAGGGTTGGTCCCCAGGGCCAGGGCAGGCTAGCGGGGAAGAGGCGCGCTGCGCCGCGGCCAGGTCCCCCACTCCAAGCCCCGGCCTGAGGCTGCGGGCCGGGCCGGAGTTGTGGGCAGGTCCGCCCGCCAGCTCACCTGGTAGATCATAACTTTAAAGTTGCGGCGCCGCAGCAGCTCGGCCTCGTTGACCTCCAGCTTCTTGATCTGGCCGGCCTGGCGCTCCAGGCTGCCGCGCACGGTCTTCACGTTGACGCTGACCTTGCGCACCTTCTCCAGCAGCTTGCTCACGGTGTTGCTGGTGGTGGCGTGCGCCTTGCCCAGCTTGCTCAGCTCGCCCTGGATGCTCTGCACGGCGCCCTCCATCTCCGCCTGCCGCTCCTCCAGCTGGGCTTGGGTCAGCTGGATCTGGTCGACGGCGCCGATGATTTTGTCCAGAAGGCTCAGCACCAACACGCCGTTCACCTGGTCCGACTTGATCAGCTCCTCGGAGCCGGTCCCCGACGGCTCCTCCGCCGCCGGCGCCCGCATGAGGGAGGACGCCGGGTCCTCGGCGTCAGGATACCCGGACAGCGGCTGTTCGATGATATGGAGCTGGGTGTCCTCCATGGCTACCCGGAGCCGTGCGGGGCCGGCCGGGTGGAGCTGAAGCTGGAGTAGGAGACCCGGAGAGGAGGAAGAGCGGGAGGGGGGGAGGAGAGCGAGAGCGATCGGAGAGCGGAGGAAACTCTAGCCACGTCCGTGCGCCCCGGGACTGTGGCCAGAACTGTGGGGCGGGGGATCTCTGAGCTCCCCCGCTCCCACGCCAAACCCGGGAGTCTCGTCGCCCATTGGCTGGCCCCGTCCCAGAAAAGGAGGGACCGGGGCAGAAGGGAAAACCGATGATGGGGTTGAGAGGGGCGGAGGGGGGGGGGTACAACCAAGGGGGACCCAGGAGCCGAGTGCCCCACCCTTCCCAGGATGGTTGGAATAGTTGGAGCGGAGACTAGGGCGGCCGCTGGCAGCGGAGGCGGTAGGAGCGGGACTGGGGCGGAGGAATGTTAGCTGGAGAGGAAACAGGTCCTAGAATGTTGCTCTACTTTTCCCTCTCTTTCTGCTCACCTGCAACTCCCCCTCAGCCTTGTAAGTTCCAGAGCGGGAAGTCCAGTGGAACATGGGATCCTGAAGTTATATGCGAAACGCTGTACAGCTCTGTGCCCAGTTTTTGAAAGGGAAAGTTATCACAGTCTCTGCGAAGAAGCCTCTGACTACCCCACCCCTCAAGCTACCAACCGCCGTTCTAAAAGCTCGAGGGGCTGCTTAGGAAAGGACGGGAGAGAGAACTGAAGTTAGGGTCGCAGTGGTGGTGAGGGCCTGCAAAGCTTCTCAAGGTTCCTCTTAGGGTCATCCTAACAGAATAGGATTAAAACAGGCAATAAAGTAAAAAGTAAAGCCTTTCCCCACGTCTAACCTTTCTCTAAAAATCAGCTTTCCCTGTGTTTATCCCTGCCCCAGAGACCTAGCTGACACCAATCTCAGAGCAGGATCTAGGAATGCCCCCTTCTTTTTAGATCCTAGACACTAGTGCTTAGCAGTCGGAGATCTTCCGTTCCCACCTGCTCATTTGACAGAAGGAACAGGTGGGCCTGGGAAAGGCAAGTGACCTGCCCGAGGTTACCTGCAGGTTGGCATTGGCTTGGCACTCAAACCAGGTCCCTGGCCTCCTCTCACACTTTCTACCTTGGCACTGTACCTTTCATTCGTACAGGGTGGGCACACGTGGCCATCCACATAGGCTGGTTTTGAGCCTTGGGCCTGAAGAGTAACTACCGACATATTTTCAACCATAATGAGTACCGAGGAGTAGGACCAAGGAGGACCCCTTCGCTCAGAAGTCCAGGGAAAGAGAGGCTGCCCATGCAACCCCATTTTGCTCTCTAGCACAGCCTTGGGGGCTGTGAGTTTGCTGGAGCAGCACCAGCCCTCTTTCCCCCAGAAAAGCTGCAAACCTTTTCCCTAGTTAGGAAACCAAGCTTGGGTTTCCCCAGCTGGATAGATGATGGCTTTGGCAAAAGATCTATGCTAGTCTGGCATGCATTATCGTTAGGAAGAGTGAAAAACTGCTTGGTGGAAACCCAGGGCTCCATCAGCCCAGTTGGAGAGCCCACCAACCCAGAAAGGAGCTGGAGAGCTCACTGTCTGGGATGGTCTGGGATAGTCCTGATGAATATTTCCCCTAACACTTCAGTAAATGTTTTCTTAGAAACAAATGGCTTTCTTGTTTGTGATCCAAGCAGAATGAGCTGGTATATAAAATTATAACTGGTATATAAAATCATAGCTGGTATATAAAATTATCCATAATATATAAAATCATATATATATATATATATATATATATATATATATATATATTTAGACCTGAAAGATTACCCATTTATTTTAGAATTTAAAAGAAAATGTATTTTGGCAGTTTAAGTTGCTTCCATTGAGGATTGATAAGATTTCTAGAAAAAAGAAGAGTGACAGTAGAGAATTTTACTGGACCATCATAAGATTCTTACATTTTTTTAATTGGTTAGATTGTTTCCATAGGTGGCACCCAAGATACAAATTGTGAGTAGCAACCAAAAATGTAGTGAAAAAAAGTTTTCTTTCTATCACTGTCTTCAGTAATTAATTTCTTTCCCAGGAGACAATTGTTACTATTTTCTGGTGGAATCTTCCATAGAAAGCCTCTGCATATATGATCAAATTTATATATTGCTCAGCATTTTTCTTTTCTTTTTTTTTTTTTTTAGCATTTTTCTTTTTTCAGTCACTAATATATCTTGGAGATTGTTCCATATCAGTATATGTAGAACTGTCTTGTTTTCCAAAGTATGGACACACTATACTTATTCAACAAGTTCTCTATCTATGGACATTTAGAGATTATAATTTAAACCTCACTTGGGGGGGGGGGTCTGAAGAGGGATTTTAGTGGTTGACTTGATTTTTATGGTTGCATGCTTGCTAAAAGGAATTAAGTCCATGCCATTTTGTTGTTGTTGTTTTAAAATATATTTTAGTGATTTTTTACAGAGAGGAAGGAAGAGGGATAGTTAGAAACATCAATGAGAGAGAAACATCGATCAGCTGCCTCCTGCACACACACCCCTACTGGGGATGTGCCCGTAACCAAGGTACATGCCCTTGACCGGAATCGAACCTGGGACCCTTGAGTCCGCAGGCTGACGCTCTATCCACTGAGCCAAACTGGTTAGGGCGGTCCATGCCATTTTGACTTTCCCATCAGGAAAATATTTCTACTCTTCAAAAAGGAGTGACATATTCGAGATTAGTCAAATTATGTTCCAGGGATAGTCTAGTAAATACATGACTCATTTAATGCCTTGTTAACAGAGAATTTTGCAGAAAGGGCCCTACCCCTACACACCTATGTCCAAAAAATGATCTGTATCAACAAGTTTCTCTCCTGTCCTCCTCTTACTAAATGCCAGCTAAATCCAACAGGGGGCGTGCTAAGCCTTGATGAACTAGCTTTATCATCACCGACTCTCAGAACTGGAGAGAAGCAATCCTTCCCAGAGTACTTCCTTTCAGTGAAAATAAGCAGTTTCCCTCCGTTTGGAATTGCATTCAGCATGCCATTGCTTGCATTAAGGGTTGACGCTTTGCATTTTCCATTGCTCACTCTTATTTGCTGAAAGGCACACTGTTCCATTGCGTGCTTCCAGCGACTGAGGCAGAGACTGTAAAAGGGATAAAGAGGTGGAAACAAACAACCCTTTGGCCCAGAAAAAGAACACCAGGATGCAACCATGTCAGCAGCTGGAATCTCATAGCACTCTATCATATTCCTCCACCCGCCCACGTGTTCAACAAAGTGTGACTACTTACCTTGAGCCAACTATGGGGCTGGAGACTTCAAGGAGGATGAATAAAGCTCAGTGCTTCCTACTGAGGAATCCATGGCCTAGCAGGAGAGGCAGATGCATAGCTTCAGATACAAAGTGCAGGGTTCTCCAGCAGCTCAGGGGAGGTTGCCACTTTCCGGAAGAGTGGGGAGGGTTCACAGAGGGCCTCTAGCTATAAAGGAGGAGAGAGGGAAGAGGTATGAAAGTGCAGGGCTGAGGGGATAGGGGTAGCCAGGCATTGCTCATCTCTTACTGTGGTTTTGCCTTAAGTCTTATCGGGTTATATTTGGGAAGATTAAGCAAGGTGTGAGGGGTGCCACGTGTAATTTGTTCCATTCCGTTTTGGATCCATGCTGGGAGAGATTCTAGGGAGACCGAGTGTTTTGTTAATAAATATTTGCGCCTGACCCATGTGGCTCATTGATCGTCAACCTAGGAACCAGAAGGTCATGGTTCAATTCCTGGTCAGGGCACATGTCTAGGTTGTGGGCTCAGTTCCCAGTAGGGGGCATGCGGGAGACAGCCGATCAATGATTCTTTTTCTTTTTTAAATATATTTTATTGATTTTTTTTTACAATAAAAAAAGGAAGGGAGAGAGATAGTTAGAAACATTGATCAGCTGCCTCCAGCACACCCCCTACTGGGGATGCACCCGCAACCAAGGTACATGCCCTTGACTGAAATCGAACCTGGGACTCTTGAGTCCACAGTCCAAAGCTCTATCCACTGAGCCAAACCGGTCAGGGCCGATCAATGATTCTTAGCATTGATGTTTATATCTCCCTCACAGTTCCTCTCTGAAATTAATAAATATATATATTTTAAAAATAATAGTGGGGGCCTGTCCTCGGGGATGAGAGTGGCGGGGGGGGGGGGTGTCAATCAGGGAAAACGGAGACATATGCAATACTTTAAACAATAAAATAATAATAATAATAATAATAATAAACATTTGGGATGAATTACGTGTCCTCACATCAGAGAAACAAACCATCCTGCACAGAAAACCAGTCCCCAGCAGCTGGCTCACAGTTGCCACAGGTGTTCCTCCCCAGATTTACAGGCACTATTCTTGTCCCTCTGACATATATGGAAAGTGCCTACAATGTTTGTATATTTCTTCTTCTCAAAAAATCCTTCCATTCTCCTTCGAACATTTCCTGGTTTCCTGAACCAGAAATCAATTTTTAAAAAAACTTATTAAGTGCTAATTTATGCTAGAAACCATTCACAGCATACAGCAAGTTTGGGTGAGAGTGTTAAATTCAGACTAACACACAGACAACATCAAGAAACTATATTCATGAAAATGCCATAAAGTCTCCCTTCCTCCTTTGCTTTCAACATGCACTGGTCTCCTATCCCACAAATAAAAAACAGAAACTGCAGTCTAAATGGTTCTACCTGCATGTCTCCTCAAGGTGGGGTCCATCTTTTTTCTCCTGTTCAAATTCGATTGTTTTGTAGAACTGCGGCTACCGAGCTTTTACCCCAATTCAGTCCTTAAACTTTAGCAGTTTATCCAAAAAGTTGGCTTTCTCTCTATCAAAAGAGCATTTAAAAGTCGCGAATAGACTCCATATTCTACCAATGATCTCTCCTTTTCTAATTTTATTTGAACTCTGCAGGATTTAGCACTGCTGACATTGAGATTCTCCTTTGTGGTCTTTTGGGAGGCTGTATTATCTTTTTTTATTTATTTCTAATCCCATTTGCTAACTTTTTTTCCTTCCTTTTTTAAAAATCAGCTTTTTAAAACTACTAAAAAAAATTTTTTTTAAACCCCAGCTTTATTGAGACATAATTTATGTAATACACAATTCACCTCTTTAAAGTGTGTTCAGTTCAATGGTGTTTAGTACATTCACAGAGTTGGCAACCACCATCAATTTTAGAACATTGTTATCATCCCCAAAATAAACACCTGTCAAGTAAAAAACAGACCCGGATGTAGCAAAGGGAGGCTTTATTTGAAAGGATTATTGCCTGGAAGGAAAGAGACTATTACAACTAGGGGAGGGGTCTATTGTAATGGGCAGAACGCTGTGACCATAAGATCTGCAAGTGTCTCAAGGGCTGGACAGAAGGGGACTTCTTTTACAGAGAGGAGTAAACAGAGCTAAAGAGGACCAGGAGCAGAGAATGGATAAAGGGGTGGCATGGGAGTAGATAAGAGAATACTTTTCCCTGAGGTCAGCCTATTCTCAGGAGGACTTATGTGCTGGCTGAGGCTGAGAGCGGGCCACAGATCAGGGGCCTGGAGGAAGAAGAAAAGCTTGAGCAAAGTTTGGTTAAGAAGCATTTTGTTCTGAAGTGATCAGTGGCGACAAGCAGTTCAATTATCAGTTATGAGGCAAAGAATGAGAATGTGGAGGGTCTCTGTTTGTCCTTGTCATAAGTAAATAAGAGTGGCATCTGTGACTCACCGGGAGAAGGGTGGTTCTTTGCAGTAAGCTATTTTCCAGAACACAAAAGGGTGAGGAGATACCTTTAAACTTCAATGCTTTGCAGGTATACAGAGCTCAGGTGAAATTCAACGTTGTTACCCCCACACCCATTAGCTGTCACTTCCCATTCCCCCTTTTCCCAGCCCCTGACAATCACTCATATACTTTCTGTCTACAGACTGCCTATTCTGGACACTTCATATTAGTGGAATCACACATATGTCTAGCTTCTTTCACTTGGTATGTTTTCAAGGTTGACTCATATTGTAGCATATCTCAGTACTTCATTCCTTTTAATGGCTGAATAAAATTCTATTGTATAGATATGCTACATGGTGTTTGGTTATTCATCAGTTGATGTACATTTGGGTCCTTTCCATTTTGGGTCTTTTATGAATAATCCTGCTATGAGTATTCATGCTATTTTTCTTGCTTTTTTAAAAAATTGATTTCAGAGAGAGGAAGGGAGAGGGAGAGAGGGAAACATCAACCATGAGAAAGAATCACTGATCACTTCCTGCACATCCCCTACTGGGGATCAAGCCTGCAACACAGGCATGTGTCCTGACTGGGAATCAAACCTCCAGCTCCTGGTTCATGGATCGGTGCTCAACCACTGAGCCACATTGGCTAGTCCTGTGCTACTTTCTTAATGTAGGTATTTAACATGGGTTCTATCTTCAGCCCTCTTTTCTTTTCATCTTCTTTTCTGGCATCCTCTTTGCGGTGACTCTATCATCAGACCTCTGGTCCTTTAAATGTTAACAATATTTAAAACCAGTGGCACAGTCAGACGTCAACTCATCAGAAGGGATGCTGTTGTCTGTCATGCTGAAGCTGAGCTCTGGTGGTCCCTGCTGTGTCTGGCATTACCCAGGGTCCTAAGCAGTTCTGAATCCCATGAGGCCAGGAGGAGCAGTGATTGTTGACCAGTATGTCAGCCTCTCCCCTAAATGCCAGGATTTCATCTCCCACTGCTTACAGCATAGCTGGATATCCCACCATCATCCCAACTCAATACATATAAACTAAATTCAATATCATTGCTTAATTAAGCCTCTATTGAACAGAACGTTTATTCGTGGTGTGTAATTTCAAGTGAACGGCTTTTCTTCTCTTAGTTCTTCACCTCTCTCTTAGTTCTTAGTTTTTTCATCTGTAAATGAAAAAAGTGGGGGTTTATGATTTCTAAGGATCCTTCCAGTTCTGATGTTCAGTGAGTCTATAAAACTAATCTTTGATACTTTTAAAAAAAAAGTCCTTTGAGAATTTGTAGTACTTCACAAAAATAATTTTGAACATCATTTACTAAAATAAACATTTAACAAGTATTTATGGCGAGCCTATGAAGTGCTAGTCCCAGTCCCAGGAGATGGAGACCCAAAGATGGAAATACCTGGTCCTTGCTACCAGGAACTTAAAATCTAACGCGAGAGCTAGACATGTAGCTCAACAACTACAATTTAATGTGGTAACAGCCATAAAAAGCACCAAATATAATTAACAATGATAGCGCAGGGGAAAGAGTACTTCCGTTTACATAAAGGTGTCAGGGGACATTTCAGAGTTGAGCTGTGCCATTTGCCAAGTAGAAAAAGGTGGCTGGGGGTTGGGATTCTAAGCAGAGGAAAGATCTTGGTAAAGGCATGAGGATGTCTGAGCCCACACGGCTAAAGTTAAGATGTTTGGAAGTGGAATGGCTAAAGCTGAGACTGGGCAAGAAAAAGTTGCCCTATCACAGTGTATCCTGGAAGCCATGCTGGACTTTATCCTAAAGGTTAGAAGCACTACTTAATGATTGTAACCAAAAGAGGGAGAGGAACTGCTTTGAATTTTAGGAAGAAAATTGATTTGAGGGAACGGGGCTGAGACTAGAAGCAGGGGGGCAGGAGGGCTCTATTAGGAGCTACTGAAAAGTCCCAGCAAGAGAAGATGACCATCAAGGAATTATTATTAAGGTGTGATAATGGCATTGTGGTTATAGTTTTAAAAATAATCCTTATATTTAAGAGATACATACTGAAGTATTTACAGATGAAATGATATATCTAGGATATGATTCAAAATAATCTGAAGGAAAGTGGATGAGATAGAGATAAAATGAGGTTGGCCATGTGTTAACCATTGTTGAAGCAAAGCGATAGATTCATAGGGATTCATTATATTCTCTCTACACCTAACTTTCCCATAATAAAAAATAATAAAGTTGTTTTGAGGATGAAACATGTTCATACTTACAAAGGGACAAGTCAGCATGGTTGACACACCATTGGTGGCAAGAAATGTGCAGAACCCTTTTCCCTTTCTCGCACTCGAACCAGTCAAGAACTGGTATTCGAAAACACTTTCTGTTAAACTCAGTTGTTGCTCACAAGAGGATGTCTCTCCCCGCCCCCCTTTCCTTTCAACTTTCCAGTTGGAACCAAGACCCGATCTTTAAAACAAGACACTCTCAATCAAAACAGTGTGTAGCAGCTGTACACATTGCCAACAAAACTATTTGCTTTGTGGAATCTGGCCATTTTCCCAGGAAACGGTTTCCATTTCACAATGTAGTAGAACAGGAAGAGTATGAACTCTTGCTCAGATATAGATTCTTTTGTGCTCCACTCAGATTTCCACATTTCCATTGTGCTCTGGGTGTGACAGTCCAGCTGTGTGTTGGTGGAATGACTCACTTTTCCACCAAAACACGTATTTCTATGAATCATCAGTGCTACTAATTGGTGTGAATGAGCAATCAGCACAGAATTGGTTCCTGAATCCATTATATGACTTCAGAGAGATGATTTAAAGTTTTTCCATGACTTAAATTGAAAAAGGCAATCCAATTATTCAGATAATTCCTGCTCCAAAACCTTTAATGTTTATAAGTGGTTATGAAGAACAGCTTTTTGATACCATAAGGAACTACAAAGGAAATAGAAGCATAATCTATGTTCTTTTGGTGTTTAATAATCTCATTGAGGAAATAAATACACAAGAAGTAGGAGGATTTCAAAACCAGTAGATGATATTCATACAAATATATGCAAAATATATTAATCAATGTTTAGGAGCACTAGAATAATAGAGTGATCAAAATGGGAAGAGGCTATCTGGGGGGGAAATTTCATTTACAAAATATTTTAATTATTTAAAATTTATGGAAAATATTTTTTTATGTCAAGATTTTTTTTCTGAACAATCTGAGAGTAAATTGATAATTGATAATCTGATGTCTCATCACCCCCAAATATTATGTATTTTCTACAAAAAAGGACGTTCAGATATATAGCCTAGTACAACCATCAAAATTAGAAAATAAATATTGATGCATACCACCATCTGCTCCTCAGCCCATCAAATTTCATCCTTTGTCTCAAAAGTGTCCTTATACCTTAATGATTTAATATGAGATCCTTCCTTGAATGTAGTGGTTACCTCTCTTTAGTCTCCTTCCATCAGGGGAATCATTGTTTCCTTAACTTCCATAACTTTGACATTTTAAAAAATATATTTTAAAATTAATTTTTAGAGAGAGGAACATCAATAGGCCACCTCCCACATGCCTCCTAATGGGGATCAAGACCACAACCCAGGTATGTGCCCTAACTCCTGGGAATCGAACTGGAAAGTTTTTGGTGAATGAGACGATGCTCAGCTAACTAAGCCCCATGGGTCAGGGCATAAGTTTGACATTTTTGAAGATTAAAGAATAGTTATGTAGAATGTTGCTCAGTTTGGGCTTGTCTGGTATTTCCTTGTGATTGGATTTAGATAGTTATCTTTGGCAGAAATAGCACAAAAGGGATGCTATGTTCTTCTCATTGTACTCTACAGGGTGGTACATTATTTTGATTTGCCCATTGTTAGTAATGTTAACCTTGATCAGTTGGTTGAGGTGGTGTCTATCAGACTTTTCCAGTGTAAAGTTACTCTTTTCCTCTTTATCATCTATAACTATTTTGTAGGATGGTATTTTGAGACTAAGCAAATATTCCACATTCCAATTCCTTGAACAGCACAAACTACCATACTCACCCAAGATGAAAGAAATAGTTTGGGTAGCTCTGTAACTGTTAAGGACATTTAATTTGTAAGTTAAAAGTCTCAGTAAAAGAAATATCCAGGTCCAGATGGTTTTAGTGGAGAATTCTACCAAGCATTTAAAGAATTTAAAACCAATTCTACACAATCTTTTCCAGAAAATAGAAGAGTTGGGATCCCTTTCCAATCCATTTTATAAGACTAGTATTACCCTGATATCAAAACCAGGCAAAACAACAACAACAAAACCTAGAAAGACAGTATAAAACAAAACAAACAAACAAAAAACAAAAAAAAAAAAAAGGAAGAAGAAGAAGAATGAATGCCCCAGACCAATGTCCTTCATGGAAATACATTTTTTAAAAAATCCTTAACAAAACATCAGCAAATAGAATTCAACAACATGTAAAAAAGAATTATATACACGGCCAAGTGAGGTTTGTTCTAGGGTTGTAAGGCTGATTCAGCATTTAAAATTCAGTCAGCATAATCCATCATTAACAAGGTAAAGAAGAAAAAAAATAGATCGTATCAATTGATGCAGAAAGTGCATTTGACAAAAATCCAACACCTATTCATGATTTTTAAAAATCCAGCTCTGCCCTAGTCAGTTTGGCTCAGTGGATAGAGCATTGGCCTGCAGACTGAAGAGTCCTGGGTTCAATTACTGTCAAGGGCACATGCCTGGGTTTTGGGCTCAATCCCCATTAGGGGGCATGCAGGAGGCAGCCAATCAATGATTCTCTCTCATCATTGATGTTTCTCTTTCTTCCTCTTCCTTCTTCTCTGAAATCAATTAAAAAATATATTTTTTAAAAGCCCTCAGAAAACTAGGAATAGAAGGGAATTTCATCAACTTGATAAAAACATCTACCAAAAACCCGACAGCTAGCATCATATTTAATAATGAAAGACTGAATTCTTTCTTCCTAAGATTGGAAACAAGTTAAGGATGTCTGCTTGTATCACTCCTATTCAACATAGTACTGGAAGAACTAGCCAGCACAATAAGGCAAGAAAAGAACATAAAAGGCATACAAATTGGACAAAAAAAGAAATAAAACCCTGCCTTTGTGCAGATGGCATGATAGTCTATGTAAAAAAATCTAAAGGGATGGGATTTATAAAAGCTTTTTTTTTTTTTTTTTACAAAAACTCCTAGAATGAATACATGAGTTCAGCAAAGTTACAGGATATACAATAAGCACTCAAAAGTCAATTGTATTCCCCTACAGTTGTAGTAAACACATGAAAACTGAAATTAAAAATACAATGCAAGTGCCCTGTCCAATGTGGCTCAGTTGGTTGGAACGTTATCTGGGAAACTGAAAGGTCACAGGTTTGATTCGGGTCAGGGCACATACCCGGTTGTGGGTGGGTTCTATCCCCCTGTGATTACATTTCAGTTTTGTTTTCTTTCCTTCAAAAATATTTACTAAGTATATTTGAATGCCAGTCATTAAGCTAGGCAGTGAAAATATAACAGTTCAAGTTAGATCTATCTCTTGACCATTGAATCAACCAGATCCTTTCAAATGGAATTTTCCAATGTATTTCTTCACTCCAGGTCTCACCTCCTTTCTCCAATTCACTAGAAACCCAATATAGAAACACTTGCCAGATTCTCTACTTTCAGAAACCTCCTTGAACTAGTTTTTTGTTTTCCTGGGCAAATATTTTAGGTCTCTGCCCTGTGTCAATCAACCCTTCCTTTATTCCCATCTTAACTTTTCTTAAGTTTTCTAAATTTTATTTCTTTTAGAATTGTTTAGTCTTCATTAAATGTATTGGGGTGACATTGGCTAACAGGATCATACAGGTTCAGGTGTAGATTTCTATGATACAAGATCTGTATATTGTACTGTGTGCCCACCACCCAAAGTCACATCATCTTCTGTCACCATATATGAGGTTCCCTTCACCCCTCACCCCAAAATTTTATTTTTTTAAGAAGCCTCTTTCATGGCTTTCTTAACTTGCACGAGTTAAAGGCTTTTTGCCTCATGTGTTGGTCACAAGAGCCTTGAGGGTTGCATAAAATGTCACATGCCTTAAGCTCATTCTTATCTACTTATGGATGTAATCATTAACAGAGGAAGCTGGCATTCCTCGAACTCCAAAGGAAGCCTCAAAATCTATTATGAAAATAGTTTTACTTATTACCAAAATACTTTCCGTTAAACACTGACAGGCTTTGAAGGTAGAAACAGAGTGTTATTTTGAGGAATTCAAACTGAAACTGCACACTGCAAATCAACATTTCAAATGATGGCCAAAGTGATTACAGGTCACCTACAGGGTTGTGGCCAGAGAATTATCCCATCCAACATTCAATCAGATCCTTGGTAGAACAGTTTAAGAGTTAGAGTTTCTTTTTACATAAAAGGGAAAAACAAAAAAAAATATTTGACTGGACAAACAATCATTACACTGAGCTACTATCATCTCAAATATTTCAGACAAGAGGAAGTAAAATTTTAAACCAAAGTTTACTGTTTGCTCCCAACTATTTGCAGGTGAACAGTTGGAAAATTATGCAGAGCAAAATTTCCCAAAATTGGTAAGGGAGATACTGGGTTGAATGGTATTCCCACAAAATTCATATCCATCTGGAGTCCGTGCATATGAGTTTATTTGGAAATAGTGTATTTGCCAATGTAAACAAGTTAAGATGAAGTCAAACTGGATTAAGGTGGGCCTGATCCAATGACTGGAGTCCTTATAAAAAGAGACATTTGGACACAGATACAGACACACAGAGGAAGGAATGTTTTGTGAAGGAGGCAGTAATTGGAGTGACAAGCTAAGGAAAACTAAGGATTGCAGGCAACCACTAGAAGCTAGGAAAAAGGAATGAAGGATTCTTCCCTATATATTCTTTAGAAATATATCCCTGTGGCTGCCTTGATTTCAGACTTCTAGCCTCCAGACCTGTAAAAGAATAAATTTCTGTTATTTTAATTCACCCAGTTTATGGCAATTTGTGCAGCAGCTCTAGGAAACTAATACAAGAAGCATATGGAAAAGAGGATCACTTGAGTAAATATGTATTTAAAAACACTTGGCCTGGCCTGTGTGGCTCAGTGATTGATCGTCTACCCATGAACCAGGAGGTCACGGTTCCATTCCTGGTCAGGTCACATGCCCAGATTGTGGACTCGATCCCCAGTAGAGGGCATGCAGGAGGCAGCCAATGGATGATTCTCTCTCATCATTGATGTTTCTATCTCTCTCTCCCTCTCCCTTTGTCTCTGAAATAAATAAATAAAACAAAAAACAAAACACACACTTGGTTTAACTTTCGTATTCTCCTCTAGGCCCCATCTAGGAATCTAAGTTGGATGAGCAAATATCAGCTGATCCTTTATTTGTGGAAATTTGGACAATTGCTGTGCAGTCCAACTAAAAAATAGAGGAAAACCATTTAATTATTCCACTATAATGACAATTCTTATAAGTTTTTGAGACTATTAGATCACTGCCTCTGTTCTCTGTTTTGTCTTGATAGTAAAATATTAATTTTTGTAACTATTTTCTAGACATTTTTACAGATGCTAAGAAATAGCTCCATTCAGACACCCAGAACTACAGTCCTCATATGGAATTGCTTGTCTTCTAGGGCTATGTGGTCAACAGCATTTTATACTTGATCTTGTTGAACATATGCTGTACTTGTTCAAGTGGCAGAAAGATACAGCATAGAAGATTCTTTCTTTCTTTCTTCCATTCCTAAAGAAGCACACAGGTAACCATAGATAAAATCAACATAAATGCCTGATTATTCTGGATCAAAATATTTTAATCAAGTTTGAGCTAAATTAGCATATTTCCTGTGATAAAAATAAAATCTGATTTTAATCTAATATTTGTACTATTTCTGTTCTAATAGCCTTTGCCTCCTCCTGTGAGCAAACTTCTACTCATCTTTCAATACCCATCCTGAATGTCATGTCTTCTCAAAGCTTTCCCTAAGTCCAGACAGGATTAATATGACTCTTCTCTGGGTTTCCATAAACTTCTGTTCCTATTGATGCTATATTGCATATTATATATTACAGTTACTTGTTAGTCTAACTGATAGACTGCTTGATAGACTCTGAACTCCTGTTCATCTTTGCATTTCCAGTTTCTAGTATTAAGTCTGGTATAACAGATATTTGCTGAAGGAAATGTTGGATTTTTGATGATTTTGGATTTTTTGTAAGAGTACTCTTTCTTGTATTTAAAGAGCATTTTCCTCATAGGTATCTTTCGATATGGAATAACTTTAAAAACTGTAAATGGAATACAGTCATCAGCACTATCATTTTATCAAAGGTGATGATCTCGCAGTTTTCCCTGACTCCACAGACATTTTCTGATTCCAGCTTCTGCTCTGAACCTTCCCCAGCTGTCCTCTCTGTTAAGAATACAAGCATCTGTCACGAGCTCGCCTCCTCAGATAATGAAGTTCATAACACAAAGGGGAGAGAGAGAAGAGGTAGGATGTGATCACACTCCTTTTTGTCTGATACCTGTGTTCTTTTGTTGATAGCAGAGTTCTATTAGAAGGCCCCCACTTCTTTCAGGATCATCTCTCCATTCGCTCATCCAGTCAAGAAATGGCACCATTGAATGAGTAGGCCCAATGCTACGGGAGAAAAAGAGTGTATAGTTTGGTAATAGGGGAAAAAAAGTCATGAGAAAGTACTGTGTTTTATAAAAGAGAAACTAAAAAGTCTCATGAGATTTCCAATGAGGAAAATGAAGCTTAAGGAAGTGAACTAACTTGCTCAAGTTCACACATCTTGTAACTGTTAGAGCTGAAATTTATTTCTCTTACATTTGATATCAGATGGATTAAATGGAGGAACTGAGATTCAAGCTTAGTTCAGGATGGTACAAAAGCTTGTGGTCTACTACACTGTACCATGTTGCCTCCCATAGGCTACTGCTTTAGTTATGAGAGAGGCAAATGAACCTGTCCTAGGTTATCAGCAATGAAAATAAGGAGTAAGGTGGTAGAGGCAAGAAATAAATGCAGGACTCACAATTAGCATGATGTGGCAACTACCTAAATGTGGAAAGAAAGGAAAAGAGTGGAATTAAAATAGCTTATGCTTGGAGCCTTGGTAATTCCAAAAATCAGTGGAACTATTAATAGGATCCAGGATCTCAGGAAAGGAGGCAGTTTTTATTCAGTGGGAGCTCTAATCCTTCAAAACTCTGCTCTCATGTCATCTCCTCAATGTAAGCTTTTCTGACATCCTCCAGTACATTATACAGTACTTTTAAATATATTTTTTATTGAGTTCAGAGAGGAAGGGAGAAGGGAGAGAGAGAAATATCAATGAGGAGAGAGAATTATTGACCTGCTGCTTCCTTCATGCCCCCTACTGGGGATCAAGCCTGCAACCCGGGCACGTGCCCTTGACTGGAATCGAACCCGGGAACCTTCAGTCTGCAGGCTGATGCTCTATCCATTGAGCCAAACCAACTATGGCTATACAGTATTTTTAAAAAATATTTTTATTGATTTCAGAGAGAAAGGAGGAGGGAGAGAGAGCTAGAAACATCAATGATGAAAGAGAATCATTGATCTGCTGTTTCCTGTATACCCCCTAATGTGGATCAAGCCTGCAACCCTGGTATGTGCCGTTGACCAGAATCGAACCCTGGACCCTTCAGTTGGCAGGCCAATGCTCTATCCTCTGAGCCAAACCAGCTAGGGCCATTATACAGTATTTTATATTTCAACAACAAAATTTTAAAAAATGACGATGATAATGATAGCTAACATTTTTTAAATGCAGGCTGAGTGCTAAGCATGTGCTAGGTTCCTTTTACTCTTCAAAATAACCTTGTGAAGTCAGCACTATTACTAACCCCATTTTACAGATGAAGAAACTGGAGCTTACAGAGTTTTAAGACTACAGATATTAAATGGTAGATTGAGAACTGAATTCAGTCCGGCCGGCATGGCTCAGTGGTTGAGCTTCGACCTATGAATCAGGAGGTCACAGTTCAATTCCCCATCAGGGCACATGCCCGAGTTGCAGGCTCAATCCCCAGTGTGGGGCATGCAGGAGGCAGCCAATGATTCTCTCTCATCACTGATGTCTCTCTCTTCCTCGCTGAAATCAATAGAAAATTTAAAAAAAAAAAAGAATTCAGAGACCGTACTCTTACCAAAGTCAGGACAGTGCAATACATGAGTCCAGGAAATGTCACCAAACTGGCTCGGTTTGAATCCTGCTCTGCCATTTACTAGCTGAGTGTCCTTGGGCAAATTATTGTGCCTCAGTTTCACCATCACCATTTGCCTCCCAGTATTGTTAGGAGGTTATTTAAATGAGTTCATATTCATAAAGTATTTACAAAAGGGCAAAGTACATAGTAAATATTAATCATTGCACTCACACCTCTGTTTTCTCTATCTCTGTCTCTCTCAATTATTAGAACTTTATTTCTCGATGAACTGTGAGTCCCTCTAGGACAGGAAGTGTGTCTGTTTCATTTTCCTACCCCAGCACCTAGCACCATGTTTGCCCCATAGTAGGCCCTCAGCAAGCATTTGTTGCCTGGATGGCATTATCTAGCAGCCTGAAATTCCATCTCTGAGCCTTGGAGAAGAGAGGTGAGTGGAAAAATCGGTATGAGTCCCACACATAGACATTTAAACCTGACAACAGGCAGGGCCGCTAAGGAAGAGGTCATGGAAGGGAAAGAAATAGAACACCGGAGAAAGATTGACAGCAGGAAATGAAAAGGAGACAGAAAAAGAGCCCTGGAGGATTTACTTTCAAGGAAGTCATGAAAAAAAAAAACGAGTCCAAGGGAATTGCGCTGAGTCCAGATGAAAGGCTGTCTTAAAGGTGAAGTATGAAAATTTGTGGTTAGCAAGCAGCTGACTCTGAAGTTTAAATGTGTGGCTTTTTTTAAGACTCGGAGGAAGGAAGTGACAGTCATTGCGTAATAGTTTTCTAAAACTTGGCAAGCTTTCAAATGTGGGTCTCTGTCTAGGTTGCCTGGAAAGTTGGGAGAGCGAGGGAGCATTCCGGATCACAAACGGAAAGGAGGGTCGGGGCTCTCCAAGGTGCTACTTCCCGACTAAATCATAATGCAGTTAAGTTCTATCTTCCCTCACAGTGTGAAACAGAAAACTGAAATGGAAGGTGTAGTTTTTGCCCTTCGTTATTTTGTTTAGGCTGGTAAAGCAGGATGGGTGACGTTACTGTCAGGTGGACACAAGGATCAGCAGCAGGTTTCCACCTGAAACGTCTCCTTCTCCTTCGTTACACTTGAATCTCAGTTGTGTTCTCCCACCCACGGAGACCGAATAACCGGTTTCCCGAGTTTTTCCTGATACAGTTTTGGTTATTACAAACGACTTGGGAATCCCTGCGCATCTTCAAAAGAAGGTCAAGAAAAAGGAAACAAGATCAATATTTGAGAAGGGCATTTTTATAAAAACAAGTAGGCAACGCGTGCGTTTTAAAAAACGAGTTAGTTCTTTTACAAGTTTGGAGGAATAGAAAGGCCCTTATATGGTCAAATGGGCCCGCAGGCATCCATCAAACAGGATACAAAAATATACTTTCACAAATAGTCTTAGGGTGTCCCCCCTCACCCCCCCACCCCCCCACCCTACACTGTTAACTGGAGAAACATAGACCCTGTGCAGTTGTCTGAGGAACTAAACCAAGTACCTTTTTTATTTTTTAATACATTTTTATTGATTTCAGAGAGAAGGGAGAGGGAGGGAGAGAGCGCAACATCAGTGCTGAGAGAGAATCATCCACCAGCTGCCTCCTGTACGCCCCCCAAGGGGGATCGAGCCCACAACCCAGGCATGTGCCCCTGACCAGGAATCCAACCGTGGCCTCAACCACTGAGCCACGCCAGCCGCGCCCAAGTACCCTTTTAAAGCGTTTTCCATAGTTCAGTGGCGAGACCCCCCGTTCGAGGCTCTACTACAGGATCTAGCACCTTTCCCATGTCACTCGGCACTCTAGGGCTCAAATGTTCTAAACTAAGAGGAAAGTGGTGTGTGTGTGTGTCTGTGTGTGTGTCTGTGTGGTGTGTGTGTGTTTATGTGTGGTGTGTGTGGTGCGTGTCTGTGTGTCTGTATGTGTGGTGGGTGTGATTGTGTGTGTGTCTGTGTGGTGTGTGTGGTGCGTGTCTCCGTGTGATTGTGTGTCTTTATGTGTGGTGGGTATGATTGTGTGTGTCTGTGTGGTGTCTCTGTGTGTCTGTATGTGTGGTGGGTGTGATTGTGTGTGTCTGTGTGGTGTCTCTGTGTGTGTGTGTCTGTGTGTCTGTATGTGTGGTGGGTGTGATTGTGTGTGTCTGTGTGGTGTCTCTGTGTGTCTGTATGTGTGGTGGGTGTGATTGTGTGTGTGTCTGAGTGTGTGTGTGTATGAAAGTACTGGAAGCGCTTGCAAGCTCCCCTCCAGCTCTCAGGTCATTTCATAAGGATTTCTCCCCTTCCTTCATGCTACTTTCCTCGAGGAGAAAACTTGTGAATTAATTCTCTGGATATGCAAAACAAAGAAAGCCGACAGCTTCGCTTACAGTAAGTGCTGGAGAGAAGGGATTCTGAAGGGCTCAGCACCTGCCCCGCCAGCCCCGCCCACGACCGTCCTTCGGCGGGCCGCGCTGTGGGGAACAAGATGGCGTCAGCACACGGGCTCTCTTGGGGCCCGGCGACTCCGCACTGCGGCAGCCGCCCGAGGCCGCACCCCATTGGCCGGCTGCAATGAGGTCATCTTAGGGCGGAGGCCAGCGCCGGCGCAGGGGCGTGGCTTTGCGGACGCAAGCACGTCCGAGCCGCTGCAGCCCGGAGCCGGGGAGGCTGCGGGCTGGGTCTGCGGCGACTCCTTTGGTAGTGGCCCCGCCGGCGGCTGGAGGTGAGCGGGAACAGCGCGGCAGGGAGCGGCCTCCGAGGGGCACAGGGAATCCTTCTAACATCCACTTCACTTGTCCAAGGAAGTAGCAGGGATCTTAGGTCTCTGAAAGGAAATGGGGGCTCACCTCTCTTTGGGCACCCCTTCTGTGGGCAGAAGAACCTAGGTTCACTCCCCTTTGGAGGCCCTGATCCTTTCCGCCACTTAAGGGGTAGGCGGAGGAACTGAAGGTTATTGGAATGTCCAAAAAATTTGGGGGAGACTTCTTAAATGGGGTCCCAATTTGAGAATTTCTCCCTTTTAGTCCCTACTCCAGGAGGTAGGTGTGCTCGCTGGGTAGCCAGGAATGAAGCAGGTGAATCTAAATACCTTGTTAGGAGGCGAGGACGGGATGACAGTGGCAGTGCGAGGGGGACGCCTTATTTGGATTAATCTTGTGCAGAATTCCTATTTCCTTTATATTTTGTTTTGTGACACACACCACTACAGCCGCCGCTGCCGCCGCCACCACCACCACCACCACCACCACCACCACCACTCCCCCGCACCCCCTAATCGCTTTGGCCTATTTGGTTTTCTGTTTGGTTCGTCGGAGAGATGAATTTAGGGAGATTTGTAATCGTTAAACAACAGGAGGGAGGCAACGCATTGGAGGCTGTCATTATTGGCAGCCCCTGAACTATGCTGATCAGGCATAATTTTATGTGTTTAGAGATTGTGGACTCTGCCCCGTAATTAGGAGCGATGTGTGTTGGGGGCTGTTATTAAGCTACATAATCTCTTGAGAAATCCTTGCTTGTATCCGAGTGTGTTATTCTGTTGCTTTGAACGTCAAAATGCACAAAGGTTTGTCATTCAAATTTTTCAAAATGTCTCCCAGCCTTCCCGGAGAGTAACTCTTCCTTTGATGCCAGTTTCACCTATCATGAATGCTCTCATGATACTAAAAATACCGTATGTTTTTTCGAGTTTAGATACAATAGCTGATTGAGAATAAGTAATTGTATTTTCAGGACCACTGATAGCGCCACTTGTCTTTATTACCCCGCAGTGATAAGACAACCCTAAAATCAAAACTTTATTGACTCATGCAGGAGAAGCTTTAACAGATGGAACAATGTAGTTAATCTTGAAGGTGGGGATAAGAAACAGAAAGCTTCCGAGGCGGAAAGCTTATTCTCTCTGGGGCTTGATAAAACTGCTTTGTCATTATCAGTGTATTCCTGCCATGCTTGACTTGATATTGAACTTAATAAGCAAGCTGGTTCCTTTTTTCTTTTCTTTTTTTTTTTTTAAGATAATGATTATGTATTCAGATTCCGTACTGAGATCATGGTGCTTTCTGAGGAATTCGGAAGGTTAAACCCTTTAGGGTAGTCGTAACTTTAGGGTAGGGCTGGGACTTTGGCTGTTAGAAATGGGCAGTAGCCCTAGCCAGGTGAGGTGGCTCAATTGGTTGAAGCATCATCTATACACCAAAAAGGTTGTGGGTTTGATTCCCGGTCAGAGCATTTACACAGGTTTAGGGTTTGATCCCCGGTCTGGGAGGCAACTGATCAATGTTTTTCTCTCCCTCTCCCTTCCTCTCTCTAAAATCAATGAAAAACGTATTCCCCAGGTGAGAATTTAAAAAAAGAAGAAAAAAGAAAGAAAAGAAATGGGCAGTACAGGTTATAAAATGAGTGAGGTCTCTTCTGTTTCCTGACACAAGTGGAAACCAAGATAGAGCAGTGTGGATGTCACCGCCTCATAATATTGTGTCCAGGGTATTAAAAAGCTGTTTGGGATCCCCAGTTCCTATTTTTAATATGGATACATTCTTATGTATTGAGATGTCCCAAAATATTGTCATTTGATCCTGATGTTGACTGCAAAGGAAGAGACTCTTCATCAGGCACTCTGTGGGAGAGGATTCAGTGGCAGCCTTTGCAGTTTCTCCTTTCCATCTCTCTAAGGAGGATGTCAAAACAGTTGTTAAAGACCTGTCAGCATGAGGTGAAAGACATGAAATGCAAAATGGAAGAGCCTTACTGAGTGTTGTTTGCTCTTCGCCCTCTTAGTGATTTCTAAGGTCATGCCATTCTCTCTTTTCCCCTTAGGTTGGAGAGAAATCCAGGTACTCAGTTGATGTACTTTCTGCCGCCATGGGGGAGCTTTTCCGGAGTGAGGAGATGACGCTGGCCCAGCTTTTTCTACAGTCAGAAGCTGCTTATTGTTGTGTCAGCGAGTTAGGAGAACTCGGAAAGGTTCAGTTTCGTGATGTAAGTAGTTGTGGGGCTGCTTCTTGATTATCACTGAACTGTATCTTTCTGGTCATGGCCAATTGCCTTATGATGAATGTTTTGCTTTTTATTTGCAAAAATAACATGACAGCACACTTACTGTTGGTATACTTTTTTGAGTTGTCTTTCTAGAGGTGAGAATGTAGTGGGCCAACCCTTTCATGTTTTTACTGGTTCCCTTTTGAGAATAATCCTAAGCATTCTCAAGGTAATTGCTTGAGATGCAAATGGAGGACAGCAGACTAACCTGTTCAAGGCTTCCCACTTTACTTTTGGGCTCCTTAACACCCAGAGCAGGATCTTAAAAATATTTCCATAGTTTTTCCATGCAGCAGGTCTTATTTACTACAAGATCTGAAGCATCCAGTTAGGGGTATATAGTATATAAGTAAACATATACTGAATACCTATTAAGCTGAAGCATTATGCTGGGAAGTTGCAGAAGATATCAAAAGGAAGTGGACAGCCCTAGCTGATTTGGCTCAGTGGAGAAAGCATCGGCCTGCGGACTGAAGGCTCCCTAGTTCGATTTGGGTCAAGGGCACATGCACATGCAGGAGGCAGCCAATGGATGATTCTCTCTCATCATTGATGTTTCTATGTCTCTCTCCCTCTCCCTTCGTCTCTGATATCAATAAAAATATTTTTTTTAAAAAAAAAAGAAAAGAAAATGGACAGCCCAGACCAGTGTGGCTCAGTTGGTTGGAGCATTGTCCCATGTTTCAGAAAGTCCCAAGTTCGATTCCCAGTCAAGACGCATACCTAGATTGCAGGGTTGATCTCTAGTGGGGCCTCATACAGGAGACCAGCAATGGATGTGTTTTTCTCATATCAATGTTTCTCTCGCTCCCTTCCTCCCTCTCTAAAAAGAAAAAAAATTAATAAAAACAAAATGGACAGCCTAAGCGTATAAGAAGTATGCCCTATGGTGCTTACAGTCTGATATTTGCTGCTGAAAGGAGGGCGGAGTTAACAATTCCCTATTAGGCAATCTCAAAGCTCCATGTACCTCTCATTGACAGCATTCATTATAGTTGTGATTTTACATTCATCAGTATGAGTAGTTGATTCAAGTCTCTATCTGCTACTCTGATCTAAGTACGACGAAGACAGAGACAGTGATTATCTTATCCTTAGTGCCCACGTAGAAGACAATATTTGTTGGAATGGATGGATAAAGAGGAGTAATCAGAAAGGTGTGGGATTCATCAATATTGACTTCCTGGAATTGGCAAGCTTTCAGGGAGTTCTCAGTCTGAGCTGAAACTGCACAAATACAACCCAATGATAGTTTTATTCCTCATTTTCTTTGAACCTTTTTATATCATCTCTTTTGGAGTGTTCTTTTACCTTTCCGAGGCTCTTCCACCGGCCTCTCTTTTATCTTCTCCACCTCTGCCCTCAGGGTCAGTGTTTACAAGCTCTCTTCTCTGCTCTCTGGATAAGCCTGTCCACACCCACATCTTCCTTTATCACCTTTTTTCAGTGGTCTTATCCATTCTAAAAACTTTCATCTTTATTCAGTGAGTCCCAAATCTATATATCTGGCCTTGACTTCTCAAATACCTTCCCTGAATATACAAATTTCTAAGATGGTTGTCATCTCTGCTTCTCAAGCTAATATGTCTAAATCCCAACACTTAACCTTTTCACAAACTATTTTTTCATCCTCACTTCCTAAACTAGAACTAATGCATTGATATTCACCCAGTTTTTTTTCTGTTTTTTTAAATTTAATAAATCTTTATTGTTCAGATTATTACAATTGTTCCTCTTTTTCCCCCATTGCTTCCCTCCACCCAGTTCCTGGTTCCCACCCCACCCTCTGCCCTTACCCGCCGCCCCCCCCCCACTGTCCTCATCCATAGGTGTACGATTTTTGTCCAGTCTCTTCCTGCACCCCCCACACTCCTTTTCCCCTGAGAATTCCACTCCCTTTCTATGCCCCTGATTCTATTATATTCGCCAGTTTATTCTGTTCATCAGATTTTTTATTCACTTGATTTTTAGATTCACTTGTTGATAGATATGTATTTGTTGTTCATAATTTTTATCTTTACCTTTTTCTTCTTCTTCTTCTTCTTAAAGAATACCTTTCAGCATTTCATATAATACTGGTTTGGGGTGATGAACTCCTTTAGCTTTTTCTTTATCTGTGAAGCTCTTTATCTGCCCTTCAATTCTGAATGATAGCTTTGCTGGGTAGAGTAATCTTGGTTGTAGGTTCTTGCTATTCATCACTTTGAATATTTCTTGCCACTCCTGTCTGGCCAGCATAGTTTCTGTTGAGAAATCAGCTGACAGTCGTATGGGTGCTCCCTTGTAGGTAACTAACTGTTCTTCTCTTGCTGCTTTTAATATTCTCTCTTTGTCTTTTGCTCTTGGCATTTTAATTATCTTGTGTCTTGATGTGGTCCTCTTTGGATTCCTTTTGTTTGGGGTTCTGTGCGCTTCCTGGACTTGTAAGTCTATTTCTTTCACCAATTGGGGGAAGTTTTCGGTCATTATTTCTTCAAATAGATTTTCAGTATCTTGCTCTCTCTCTTGTTCTGGCACCCCCATAATTCTGATGTTGGTACGCTTGAAGTTGTCCCAGAGGCTCCTTACACTATCTTCATATTTTTGGATTCTTTTTTCTTTTTGCTTTCCTGGTTGAGTGTTTTTTGCTTCTTTGTATTGCAAATCTTTGACTTGATTCTTGCGATCCTCTAGTCTACTGTTGGATCTCTGTATAATATTTTTTATTTCAGTCAGTGTATGTTTAATTTCTAATTGGTCCTTTTTCATATCCTTGAGGGTCTCACTAAATTTATCGGCCTTTTCTAGAAAATTCTTAAAAAACCTTATAAGTGTGGTTTTGAACTCTATATCCAGTCGTTTGTTTTTCTCCATTTCTTTCGTTTGTGATCTGTTTCTTTGTCTCCACATTTTGGCTGCTTCCCTGAGTTGATAGAGTGGTTTTGTGTGCTAGGTGCCCTATATGGCCCAGTGGGTCAGCCTCCCCAGTTACCTGAGGTGGACACTCTTGGTGCACCCCTTTGTGGGCGGTGTGCACAGTCTTGTTGTTGTAGTTAAGCCTTGATTGTTGTTGGTATCACTGGGAGGAATTGACCTCCAGGCCATTTGGCTGTGAGGATCAGCTGTGTCTACGCTGGGAGAACTTCTGTGCTGGAGACACCCTTATGAGACAAGCCTTGCAAAAAGCCTATGTGCTCAGCTTGAATGGGGCAGAGTCTCACGGCAGAGCAGACAGCATTGGTTTCCCGTCAGCCCTGCCCTAATAGGCCCCTGTGTCTCAGTGTCCCGTGGTAATCACTGCAAGTACCTCTAAGAGAAAGCCACCCTCGAGTTCCGCCCACTGCCAGACAGTCCAGTTTCTCCCCGAATGAGTCTGGGTCCCCAGAGTCTCGCCCAGAACTGGAGTTCAGCGCAGTCGGGAGCTTTTGTCTCCCTCCCGCTTGAGAAAGCCAGCCATGCACTCAGTTGCCAGTCCTCTCCGCATGCGTCTCAGTATCTCTGCCTCCTGCAGCTCCTCTGAGTCTCAGTGTGCTTTTCTCTTTCCTTCTAGTTGTAGAATTTCCACTCATCCAGCCTTCCTGTGGTTCTGGATGAAGTCCATTTTGTCTTTTAGTTGTAGTTTTGAAATTGTTATGCGAGGCAGCAGTTTAGGTGTTTACCTATGCCACCATCTTGGTTTCTCCTTCTTCCAGTTTTTTAGACTTAAAATCTAAATCAAACCTAACTCCCCCTTAATTTGCAATTCTTCATCTGGTCCTATATAATATCTCCCTTTCTAATATCCATTTGGGTTAATTCAGCATTCTTAACTTTTACTTATTATGTATTTCAGTCATACAGAAAAATTATGGGAATAATATAATGAATACCTGTGTAATTTATATTATCTACGAAAGGGATAAACATTCCACATATAATTGAAGGTTCCTGCCTCTCCTTCCTCCCATGTTTAATTTCTCTCCCCTCCTCCCTAGAGGTTACTTTGTATAGTAACTTTTGTTCTTACATGTGTGTTTTTTTCTTTATTTTTATTATTGTTGACAGTATTATTCCCATATGTTTTTATTTTTTACTTTTGCTATGTATGTATGAATCACTAAGTAATATATAGTATAATTTTGTATGCTTTACATGTATCATATTGTATGTATCCTTCAGCAGATACTTTTTAAATTTAACATTTGTGAGATGTGACCATGTTGGCACAGGAGGCCCTAGTTCATTTATTTAAATTGCTACATAGTTACTGTAAAAATATAAAATTTATCATTTTTTCCTTCTAATGATTGCAGTTCTTTGCTATTACAAGTTGCAATGAAGAGTGTTATCTGTGTCTCCTGGTATGCATCTTTTATAGTTTCTCCAGGGCAGTGGTTCTCAAACATTTTGATCTAAAGACTTCTTTACACTCTTAAATAAAATAAAATTGAGAACCCTAATGAGCTTTTATGTGAGTTACAACGATTCATACTTATTAAATTGAAAATTAAAACTGAGAAATGTTTTAAGTATTTATTAACTCATTTAAAAATTATAAATCTTCTACATGTTATAATAGCATATTCCTGAAAAATTGCTACATTTTCAAAAAAAACAGAAGAATGGTATTGCTTTTACATTTAAAAAAATCTTTTAGTGTCTGAATTAATAGAAGATAGCTGGCTTCTCATTTACTTCTACAGTCAGTCTGCTGTGATGTATGTCATGGGACTGGAAAACACTCGTGAGACAATGAGAATGAAAAAGGCAAATAATGTCTTACTGTTACTGTGAAAACAGTTCTGATCACATGGACCTGTGGCTACTCCAGGGATTGTAACCAGGAGGGGCATTGCTGAGTGTAGTATGCATCTCTAGCTGGAGGATGCCCAAGTGTACTTCACAGTGCGTGTGCTTGTTCATGCTCCCATGGCTGGTTGAGAATTCCTGTCATGCTGGTGTCAGGAACAATGCCAACACCTCTGTGCTTAAAGGAATCTACCAACCCAGTGGGTGCGAAGTGGTATCGTACTGTTGTTTTAGTTTGCATTTTCTATATTAGTGCATCTGATATCTTTTTATTGGTTTATTGGACATAATAGGTTTCATTTTCCATGAGCGTCTGTCCCTATCACCTGCCTGTTTACTATTGGGGTTGCTGGCCTTTTGCTTGTTAACTTGTGGGATTTGTAAAAGTTCTTCATGTCTTCTGGAATCTAATCTTTTTCTCCTCCTTTACTGATAAATTCTTCTAGGCTGTCGCTTATCCTTTCCCTTCGTTTATGGTATATTTTGTCATACAGAAAGTTTATTTTTCTTTTTTGCTTATTGGTGTGTTTTTTCCTACATTTTTTATTTTGAAAAGTTTCAAGCCTGAATACTCCTATGTTGATTCACCAGTTAAAGTTTTGTCACTTTTGATATAATCTTTTTCACTGTACCATTAGAGAGTAAGCTGTTTCTTCTTTTCAAATCCTTATCCTTTTGTTTCTTTTTCTCATTTCACCATACACATTGGGACCTTCAGTAACATGTTGAAGAAGAGAAACAGCAAGCTAATACTGGTTAGGATTGTGCTTAGCTGAGTGTAACAAAAAGCCCAAATGATAGCGGTATACTTTTCTCATGTAACATGAAGCCCAGCTCCACGCTGTCATCATTCTGTATCTCTGTTTGACCATCCTTGAACAGTTGGCTTTTGTACTTATAGATAACCCCCATAGCTCCAGGCATATCATTGAAGGAAGTGCAAGGAGAAAGGAAAAGTGCATATTTCTTTCCCAGAAATTCTCAGCAGACTTTTAAAATGTATTATTGGTGCCAGGATTATGGCATATAGTAGCTGCAAGGGAGTCTGGGAAATGTGTTTTTTTTAACTGAGCATTTGCTGCCCTGAACAAAATTGGGATTTTTGTTACTAAGGAAAGAGGGCAAAATGCTAAGTATCCATTAAATGGCATTCTTGTCTTGCTCCTGACTTTAAGGGGAATCTTTTAAATGTTTCACAATTTTTTAAAATCCTTACCTGAGGGCATGCTTTTATTGATTTTAGAGAGAGAAACATTGATGCGAGAATGAAACATCAATCAGTTGCCTCTGCATGCGCCCCCACCAGGGATCGAACCCACAACCTGGGTATGTGCCCTGACCAGTAATCAAACCTGAGACCTTTCGGTGTACAGGACAATGCTACAACCAACTGAGCCACACCAGCCAGGGCTAATGTTTCACAATTTAAATAAGATGTTTACTCTTACATTTTTTGAAAATTCTATTAATTATATTAAGCATATTCTTTCAATATCTGATTTTCTAAAGTTATTGTTACAAATGGTTGTGGAATTTTATTGAATGCCTTTTCATCTTTTGGTGTTACTGTATTTTTTCTCTTCAACCTATTAATTTGGCGAATTACATGTCTACGTTATTATCTTACTATTTTTTAACAGCTTTACTGAGATATAATTCACATACCATATTATTTGCTCACTTGAAGTGTACGATTCAGTGACTTTTAGTATATTTACAGAGTTGTACAACCTTCATCACAATGAATTTCAGAACATTTTCATTACTTCAGCAAGAAACCTTGCATCCCTCAGCAGTCACGCCCCCACTCCTCTCCCTCCACAGCCCCTGGTAACCACTAATCTACTTTCCGTTTCTGTGGATTTGCCTCTCTGGATATTTCATGCGAATGAAATTATACAACATATCTCTTGGGATTGGCTTCTTTCACTTAGCATACTGTTTTCAAGGTTCATCTGTGTGTAACATGTATCTGTATTTCTCTGTCTTTTTGCATCTTTTTCTTTGATATGAAAATATGCAACATATTAAAATGAGTGGTTTCAATATAAGAAGTAGTTGATATAGTCTGTCTCCTCTGTGAAAGTTACCACTCTGGGTTTTAGAGAGCCAGTTGAGCAAGACATGTTCCCTCACTCAGCTTGTTCAAAATGTTGTATATTCTCTCATCTGTTCCTTCTCTTTTTCATACTCTTTCCTATTCTTCAGTTCCTTACTGTCTAACACAATCATAATGATAATTTACATTTTTAATAGATACCATGTTGAGCATTTTGTATTATTATTGCAGGCATTTCTCACAATAACTCTGCAAAGTAGAACCTGCTTTTGGTTCATGGAGCCTACCATTCTCATTTTACAGAATAGGAACCTGTGGCATAGAGGAAAATAAATACCCAAAGGACATATAGACTAGTGCCCAGGATTGTCTGATTCCTCTGCCTGTGTTCTTTTTAATTGAGATATACCAAAAAAGTCTCCCTTTTACAGTATATGATTCAATGGTTTTTAGAGTAGTCACAAAACCATCATCACTATCTAATTTCAGAACACTTCATTACCCCCAAAAGAAACCTTGTACCCATTAGAAGTCACTCCTTTTCCCCCTAACCCTGGGCAATCACTTAATCTGCCTTTTCCTGTGAATTTCCCTATTCTGGACATTATATAGGGTGGGACAAAAGTAGGTTTATAGTTGTTCGTGTGGAAAATAATACAATAATTAATAAATAATAATATAAGAATAAACTGTGTTTCACGTACTCACAACTGTAAACCGACGTTTGTCCCACCCTGTATATAATGGAATTATACAATATGTAGTTGTTTTCCCTTCTTTTGGATATATAACTATCAGTGGAATTGCTGGGTCATATGGTAATTCTATGTTTAACTTTCTGCGGAACCCCAGACTTCTCTCCACTGCAACCACACACTCACACCAGCAATGTATAACGGTTCTAATTTCTTCACATCCTCACAAACACTTGTTATTTTCGCTTAAAAAAATTTATAGCCATCCTAATGGGTGTGAAGTGGTATTCTCATAGTGGTTTTGTTGTTTAGTATTTTTTATTGATTTCAGAGAGAGCGGGGGAGAGAGAGATAGAAACATCAATGATGAGAGAGCATCATCGATCGGCTGTCTCCTGCACGCCCCCTACAACCTGGCATGTGCCCTGACCAGGTCTTGAACTGTGACCTCCTGGTTCATAAGTCGACACTTAACCACTGAGCCATGCCAGCTGGGCTCTCACAGTGGTTTTGATTTGCATTTCCCTCATGGCTAATGATAGGGAGCATTTTTTCCATATGCTTACCAGTCGTTTGTATGGATTTTTTTTTTAAGGTAAATTCATGCTTTCAAGCCTGGGATAAACTCACCTGATCATAAGGTGTATTTCAAAAGGATTTTAGCATTCAGTTTTCTAATATTTTATTAGGATTTTTTATTGATTTATAAGTTATATTGGCCTATAGCTATCTTTTCTCAAACTATTCTTATTTTATTTTGCTATCAAGATTATACTGGCCAGCCCTAGCTGGTTTGGCTCAGCGGTTAGAGCGTCAGCCTGTGGACTGAAGAGTCCCAGGTTCAATTCCGGTCAAGGGCATGTACCTTGGTTGCGGGGACATCTCCAGTAGTGGGTGTGCAGGAGGCAGCTCATCGATGTTTCTCTCTCATCGATGTTTCTGACTCTCTATCCCTCTCCCTTCCTCTCTGTAAAAAAATCAATAAAATATATTCTAAAAAAAGGATTATTCTGGCCAATCTCACTTATAGTTGAGAAGTATTTCTTCATTTTTCTCCTCTTTGGGTTAATTTTTCTGAGATTTGGGCTTATCTAGTTTTGAATGATTAGTAGAGCCTTATCTTTTTTTTTTTTTAATACTCACTGGAGGATATGCTTATTGATTTTAGAGAGAGAGAAAGAGGGAGAGAGAGGGAGAAACAGATGTGAGAGAAAACATCAATTGGTTGTCTTTCATATGTGCCCTGACAGGGGACTGAACCCACAACCTAGGTATGTGCCCTAACTGGGAATCCAACCTGCAACTTTTCCGTATACGGAACAGTGCTTCAACCCAACTGAACCACACCAATCAGGGCAGTAGAACCTATCTTGAAGCCTTGTAGACCTGGTGTTTACAGATTATAAACTTCATCTGTTTTTTGTTTTTGTTTTTGAAGTTAGTTTTAGTAATTACATTTTTCTAGAAAATTGTCCATTTATTATTTAAACTTTCTGAGACATTATTGGCATAAAGCTGATTTTAGTATTATATTTTAAAAAATATTTTCTATCTGTAGTTGCCTTTTTAAAAATATATATTTTTATTGATTTCAGAGAAGAAGGAAAGGGAGAGATAGAAACATCAATGATGAGAGAGACTTGACTGGAATGGAACCCGGGACCCTTCAGTCTGCAGGCCTACGCTCTATCCACTGAGCCAAAGCAGCTAGGGCTGTAGTTACCTGTTTGTTCTCTCAGTCTTATGAACATTTTGGCCATTTTGTTTTTTCAAATAACCAGCTGCTAAGAAAAATAATAATAAAATAAAATACTAATTAAAAAAACATTCAGCTTTTGATCGGGGGCATCTTCTCTAGGACGTGTTTTGTTCTTTTTGTTGTTTTCTACATCCTATTATCTTTTTCTAATGTCCTGAATTTGAACATTAATTTTTAGTCTTTTCTGTTATATGCAATTAAAGTTATACATTTTCCTTTAAATACCACATTAGCTGCATCCTGCAAAGTTTGATCTTTAGCATTTTCATTATCATTTCATAAATTATTTAAAGTGCTTCATATATGTCAGTCATTAAATACTAATTTTTTTTACTGTTATTAAGATCTTTTATAGGGAATTATTGCCATCATTTACAAATAAATCCTTAAACTTATACATAAGCTGCAATTTTGTGATGGAAGGATTATTCTAATGAATGAAGTATTGCATCAAGATTCACATATTACTTATTAAGGACAAGAGTTAACAGAAATGGTTCTTTTATAGGCAATTACTAGGCTTTTCCCAGACTATGGTAAACAACCACTCAGCCTTGCAAATGTGAAGCATTATCGTCTCTAAACATACATTTGTGTCACTCATTAAGTATAATTTACTTAAATAAAATAACATAATTTGGTTTTCTTTTGTAGTTATTTGAGAAGGAGAAAGCCATGTGTTAGTTCATCTGTAGCATCAATTGAACTGGACTTTTTCAGTTGCTTAGAAAAATGAAAATCACTTCTCATTATATTAAATACAAAATAAATATAACACTGTTTCATGGTAAACATGATTGCTATTTTACTCTTTCAAATGTGGGCATGACTGAATACATTTGGAACTAGTCATATCACCATTAAAATCAGCAATTTAGAAACAAACAAAATATCATTTTGATTTCTTCTTTGAGTCATGAATTAGTTAGAACTATTCTAGAATTTCCAAATATGGTAAGTTGTATTATGTGAATTTCTAATTTAATTGCATTGTAATCAAATAACATTGTCTGTATAGTAATAGTTTTTTACTGAGACTTGCTGTATGACCTATTTTGTGGTCAGTTTTGCAAATGAATTATTGAAGAGAAAACTGTTGGATGAAGGGAGTAGATGTATACATGTTTCTGTGTGTATGTATTAGATTAAGCTAATTATGTTGTTCAAATTTTCTCTATCCTTATTTAGTAAATTTGATGTATCAGTAATATAAAAGTTACACTAAAATTTCCCACTACAGAGACAGGCTTGTCAGTTTCTCCTTGTACTTCTGTTCTTTTTGTTTGAAATATTTTTAGGATGCCTTGTCCGAAACAGGTTGTGGGTGGCCGTAGTTGAACTTTGCCTTTGATTATGAAACCAGCAGTTCACTTCATGTTTATTGAAGTGGAAATTTCTGAATGAGAAGCCGAAGTGCTGCCTGCTCGGTGAAAAACAAGCAATTTATTAGGGACCCGCAAGTTTAGAATTGTGCATCTTCATGGGAATTTTTCTTACTATCATATGTAGCATTTCTTTTAATCTCTAATAATGCTTTTTGCTATAGATTCCTTCTAATATTAATATAATAATACCAATAGTTTCCTTACTAGTTTCTCTGTCATCAGTTTTTCTCTTACACTTCATTCTTCACACACAATATTATTCTTCAAAACAGAAATTTTTAAAAAGTATATTTAAAAAGTCAGATCATTTGGTCTGTCTTATATATATATATATATATATATATGCATTCTTACATATTTATTGATTTTATGGAGAGAGGAAGGGAAAGGAATAGAGAAATAGAAACATTGATGGGAGAGAAACAGCAATCATGCTTCCTTCATGCCCCCTATTGGGGATCGAGCCCACAACCTGGGCATGTGTCAAACCCGTGACCTCTTGGTTCAACCACTGAGCCACACCAGCTGGGCATGTCATGGTCTTCCTCCTTCCATTCTGTGTATTTCTGCTTGGTGAACTTTGCTTCATCCTCCATCATCCCAGCTCAGGTGGTTATGTTTGCGCATTTTTTTTTCTTTATCTCCCAGGTAGAACTAGTGTTCTTCCCTACACACACACATCTTTTTTATGGAGGTAATATTTGTATTCAGTGAAATGCAAAGACCTAAAGAGTACAGGTTGATGATGTTGGTAAATTTATATACCTTTGTAAGTACCACCCCAGGCAAGACAGAATATTTGCAGCAGCCCAGAAAGTTACCTTGTGCTCACTTCTGGTCAACCCCTACCCTCCCTTAGATAACCACTGTTCTGGTTTCCAGCATCATCAATTAGTTTCGCCTATTCTTGAACGTCATGTAAATGGAGTCATACTTTCAAACTCTTAGGTCTTACTTTTTCCCCTCAGCCTAATGTTTTTTGGATTTATCTGGTTTTGTGGGTAGCTATAGGTGGTTCTTTTTTACTGCTGAGTAATATTCCATTGTATGAATATACCACAATGTCTTTATCCATTCTCCTATTGATGGACGTTTGGATCATTGCTAGTGTGGAACTATTATGAATAAAGCTGCAATTAACATTCTTATACAGTCTCTGTCAATGTGTTTTCATTTTCTTATACAAATACCTAGTAGTAGATGCTCAGACATGTGGTGGGTAGGTATGTTTAATTGTATAAGAAACTGCCAACAATATTTTACTTACTTTTTAATAGCATTTGTCACAACAAAGTGTATTTATTGTGCATGAAACTGAGCTCCTAGAAGTTAGGACATTTTTTATTCTTTATATTTACACAAATGCCTAATACAGTGTACGGCACATATTTGGTGCTTGCTCCATAAACATTGAAGAAGTAACTATAGTAGTTCTTTATCTGTATTACTTTTGTGGAATTTATCACATGCTATCTTATTGGTTAGGTTCATGTTTTCTCTCTACTATATTGCAAGTTTCTTAATGAGTAGGGACTTGTTTTATTCTTGTTTATATTTCACATTGCTTTGAAAATTACTTGAATGAATGAACCAGTCTGCCACTTAGAAGGTGAAGAAGCGGGAAAAGAAGAACAAGAGAAGTTTGCCTTCTGTTTCTTCTGATTGGGAAGAAGGAGGGAAAACCGGCAGAGCAGCTGTTACACCAGTGGGCCCGATATTCGGTGGTGGTGGAGGAAGGGGTTCATTGAAACTTTGGGCCTAGGAAGAACATTTTGTACTCTGTGTAATTTGCCTCCATTTCAGTATGTTGCAGAGCAAGGAAGCGTTTTTTATCTTTAGTTGGTGCATCTGGCTCCAAAGTGGGTCAGTAGACAGTTTTTATTAGCATTGCATCATGAATTGACACAACACCAGGCTTTTACTTTGCAGGATGTGCTGCTTGTGAAACAGAGGAAACAGATGCAGTGTTTGAATATTTGGTATTGTGCTCTTATTTTGCAGTTAAATCCAGATGTGAATGTTTTCCAGCGGAAATTTGTGAATGAAGTTAGAAGATGTGAAGAAATGGATCGAAAGCTTCGTATGTGCATTTTGGTCTTGATGATGTTCCTATAATGAGTCATTTATCTCAAATTGGAGACACCAGTGCTCTTAATAAAGGGAGGAAATCCTACAGGAGAAAAAGAAAGGAGAAAAAAATCTTGTGATCCTGATGTTAAGATGAATTTCTAGTATACAAGTAGATTTTGTGGTGTTTGGACCAGGTGGTGCTTAATGGAAACCTTGTGTGAGATGACAAGGCTGTAAGCTGAAAACACTGCTGTGTGTGTGTGTGTGTGTGTGTGTGTGTGTGTGTGTGTGTGTGTGTGTGTGAAGGGTTTTATAGCAGAATTACATTATAGAATTCTGAGAGATGGAACCCAGACCACCATCAATTTTAGATGTCAGCATAGCCACCTTTTAATCTGCGCTATTTATGTATGAGGGAAGAGACTAACAGTTAAGGCTCTGTTGAGAGTTAGGATGTTCATATGCTTTCTTTCATTCATTTCCTACAACATCCCTTCAAAATGGGCATTAACCTCATTTAATGAGTGAGGAAACCAAAGATCAGAGAGGTTAAGTGACATGGACCAAGAAGGAATGTAAGTGGCCTTGATGGAATCAGTATTTGAATTCAGGTTGTTCTGTCTGGCCCTGAAACCCAAGATCTTGCTATTATACTATGCCAGCTCACGGTTAGCTAATAGGTGAATTTGGTCCCCATCCTAAAAAAAGTCAGTAGTTGTCACATGAAACACTTTTCTCTTCTGGTGTCTTGGAGCCTTATTCTGCCTCTTGCTTCTTATATGTTTTGTTTCATTTAAATGTAATGAAACCCTTTGATCTGCAGTTGTCTTACTAGTGTGTCAGTTGTCAAATAGTCTATTGAATTGGCTCTTCTGTAGCTCTGCCCTGCCCGCAGTACTTGTGATGAGGCCATCATACCCGGGGGCAGCAGTCACAGGGGTTGCAGAGCTGAAGCAGATTGGACTAGTTTGAAGACCAGAAGAGGAAATGAGGACAGTAGTGGGATGATAACCCTCTTTGGGGTAGCTGTGCTTTAGAGATTGTGGGGTAGGGGCATGAGGAATATAGAGAAAAAAGGATTTACATGTTCTGCTTCTTTTGTGTAAAAGTATCTTTCTTAGAATGAAGCTTTTTAGCCAGGCTTGGCATCTCTTCCCCGCCCCCCCCCCCCCCCAAATATTGGCAATTCCAGGCATATGCTATACACAAATGTTTTGATTCTGTCATTTTAGGATTTGTTGAGAAAGAGATAAGAAAAGCTAATATCCCAATTATGGACACTGGCGAAAATCCAGAGGTGCCCTTCCCCCGGGACATGATTGACTTAGAGGTAAACAATTCTGAGGATGCCAGATAAGTGTCTTGCTGTTTAAATGTAGAAATTTCTGAATGGATAGAGTAGAGTAATTCTAGCTGTCTTTGTCAGCATTATTTATTGATTGTAAGTTTCTTGTAGCTGGAATTAAAATGAAGTTTCCTTTTAATGGTATAGAACAGCATGTTGAACAGTAGCATGTGCCACTAAATAAATGCTTTTTGGTTTATTGAAACCATATTGGATTAATATCACTTTATCTAGTAATTCATTAATCTCATCGACTAAATAAATGAATAGCCGGTGGATTTCAATATTTATTTTATCCATCTGAAGTCTCCTGAGAATTCAACCAAGGGTATAATAGAACATATAATCAAAGACGATTTTAAACAAAAATTTTAATGAAGAAAATTTCCCTGGTTAGGTCACATATTTGCAGGGTAGATATAAGATAACTGTCATAGTAGCTAGAGTTCTGTTGAATGGTTGAATTCATGTCTTTCAGAGCAAGCTCATTGAGCTTAGTTTAAGTTAATAGTTTGATTTTTTTCTTTTTTTGTAGGCTAATTTTGAGAAGATTGAAAATGAACTGAAGGAAATCAATACCAACCAGGAAGCTCTGAAGAGAAACTTCCTGGAACTGACTGAATTAAAATTTATACTTCGTAAAACTCAGCAGTTTTTCGATGAGGTCAGACTATTATTTCTTTTAGTATTTGAGCAGCTGATGATGTTACACCTGCACAAGTGGGCCATATTTTTATTCCAGTAATTATTTTAATTTGCTAGTTTGAAAGCAATGCCATTTTCACATCCTGTTTTAGTTGAAGAAATGTCAGATTATGTTCCATTTTTCATGCAGTACATAGCCAGACATAATTTTGTATATTTTTGCATTTTCTGCAATTTTTCATCTCAAGATGGGGAAAGGAACCCTAAAGTAGTTGTATTAACATAGTTAGTTAAAAGTTTTACATTATATTTTAAGGTAAGTAAATGTTCAAGGTTAAAGTCAAAGCAATAAGAAACATTCGGTTACATGTGAAATTATAACAAAGGTTTAATCCAAACCTTTTGTCATCAAATTTTAATTTTATTTCTATGTTTGCCCATCAACCTTCAAACACACTTTTAACTACTTTAGATAGCACATATCACACTTTAATTTTTTAAATGTTTTTTTTTTAATACTATATGGAAATATTGGTAGTATGCTTGTTTGGAATCCCTGGATTTTCATATAAACTCAACTGCATTACCAGATAGGGCAAAATGTTAATAAGTTCCTGGATTAAAAATGTAGGTGACTAAGTTGCCAACAGCTTGCTGAGGTGACCCCATGGAAAGGATTTGGAGCAAGGCTTTCAAAAAGCTTCCTTCTCCTAATTAAAACTGGGAAGGAGTCTTAGCTTTCAACCTGGACATGATTGTTCTGATGGCTTAAAATATGGGTAATTCTCTCTTTTTTAATTTAATATTTTTATTAATTTTTAGAGAGAGGGGGAAGGAGGGAGAGAGAAAGAAAAAAATTAATGTGAGAGCAAAACATTCATTGGCTGCCTCCTGCACGCCCCCCAGCCAGGGATCAAGCCTGAAACCGGGCATGTGCCCTCACCAGAAATTGAACTGGCACGGGGACAATGCCCAACCAGCTGAGCCACACTGGCCAGACTGGGCAATTCTCTTTTTGACAGGTGTTTTTGTCACCTGCTTAGCAACATATGACACTTCAGAGATTGTTCCAGTCACCGTTCAGTGTGCCTTCCCATAAAGTTCTTTATTTCCTTTGCTCAAAACAAATTTTTTTTGTTTGGCAAAACTTTTAAAAAATAGAAGGCCCATTTTAGTCGGTATCTACTCTTGTTCTCAGTTCCACTTTTAATTTCTGTGTTTTGGTGAAAGAACAACTTCCCACTGTTATTATAATAGAACAGGGGTTCTCCAACCAGCAGCATCAGCCTTGCCTGGGAGCTTGTCAGAATGCAAATTACCAGTCTAAGAGTGGGCGTAGCAATCTGTTTTCATAAGATCATCGGGAGGCAGGCTAGTCTGAGAACCACTGGGCTCGAGAAAGTCAGCTGAAGATATGATACATTCCTCACTAGCTAAGGCTTTGACTTAGAGAAGCCATGCTAATTAAGAAGATCTGCTGGGGTGAGGGGAAGGGGGGAAGGTCTTATGAATGTAAGTGCCTGGTCCGCCTCAGGATTAGAATCTGGCAGTATTTATCTAGAGAGGTTTAGTGTGAATATTCAGCTTGCTCACTGAGCTGAGAATTTGAGACCACTGATAACTTCTTCACTAGTCTGCAATTATCGTCACGTTAGAGGGTGTGGGGCAGTGTGATTAACTCTTTACAAGTGTTTCAGGGCTTTTGCAACAGGCATGATCACTTAGGCCAGTGGTCGGCAAACTCATAAGTCAACAGAGCGGCAAACCGCAGCTCGGGCTCGCGGGCCACAGTTTGCCGACCACTGACTTAGGCATGTGGTTTTAATGAATCTGGAATTCCAGTATGCTCACTGCCTACACATTGTATTTATCTTCATTAATTCACTGAACATTTGATAAACCACCTACTCTTTGTGAGGCATCAGATGAGTAAGACATGGTCTCTATGCTCAAGGAGTGTATCCACAGCTATGCGGAAACATCCCGAACACAGTGCCTCCAGTGCTCCTAGACGTGTGCTTTCCTCAATGTGTTCAAGCTGCTGCCCACAGATGCAATATAAACCTGGTCTCAGGATCAAAGCTCAGCTACTTTTAGCATCATTTAGGACTTAATTTTCCCTCCCCCTTCTCCTTTTTCCTTTTGATACAGTCTTTTGTTTACCGCTCAGATGTTGCTGAAAAGTATGAAAATGTCTTTCATAACCTCCCGAATTTAAGAATTGAAATGGGCTTCTTAGTCTCGTTCATTCTGGGAGAAATTCTTAATAAAGATTGACAAATAGACTCCCTTAAGGGAAGTAGTTATTTAAACTTTAATGTTATAATTTAAAAAATAATAAAAATATAAAAAGGAACCACTTGGAAAAATGACATAAGATTTCAAAATCATAAGTTATGGATTTTGGAATTTCTTTGTGCTTAATAAGTCTAAACATGACATGCCCATGCTGAGAAAGCAGGCTTACATCTTCATGACCTTCATGCCCAATCTATGATGAGTTGTTCACTTTTGAACACAAAACCTTGACTATGAGAGGTTCTTCCACTGCTTTTGTTATCAGTCCCTGTCACTCTTACCACCCTCACCACAGTGCAGGAAATCTGGCAAGAACCACCCTGCCTTTCCTCTCCAACTGCACAGCCAGTGCCTTGCCTGCTCTTGCCACTAGCTTGTCACCTCAGCCAGGTCCCTTTCGATAGCCCTTGCCCTGCTGTCACTAAACAGCAACCTCAGGCGTCCAGGCCACGACAGGAAACTAGACCTCACAGAGTAAGCACATGCGCACATGGACGGGCACACTTTAAAGAATGCAAAAGATAAGGAAACTTGAGACCCTCAAATCTTGGAAACATAGATTTTTCATGAGATTTTCTTCCATGCCTAAAACTAAAAGGTTTGCAAATGGCCTAAAACACTACCAATTTCAAAGCCTTCTTTTTGGTGAATATGGTTAATAATTTATAATAATGAGTTAGCAGAAAATGGCTAAATCAGAGAATGATTCTTTCCATCTTTTAGTATAGGGGTTCTGATTGGTGAGGGGTGTGGAAGGGAAAGGTAAACACATTGAATATTCTTATGATTTAAGATGATTACAAATTTGACTTAGCCATTTCTTATCCAGAGCATTTAAAATGACTTGTTAATGATTATCCTTTTCTCAGTCTTCTTGCTTATGAAGAACTGTAAGAGCTGGAGAGATTTCTCTGCATCTTTACCATAAGCACCATAACATATGAGAGCGTAAAGAAGACTGGAAAAGTAATGGTTAATGGCATGCAGATCCCTGCCTTCTTTTCCTTCTGAGTTTTCCATTCATCTGCTTTCTTTACTTTTCTTTCCCATCTGCCATCTCCTTTGGGGTTTGGGTGAATACCTTAGGTGATGAAGTGTAATCTGTCTCTCTCTCTCTCTCTCTCTCTCTCTCTATCTCTATCTCTATCTCTATCTCTATCTCTATCTCTTCTCTCTCTTTCTCTCTGTCTATCTCTATCTCTCTTTTTAAAATTGATTTTTAGAGAGAGAAGAAGGAAGTGTAATTTCTTTCTTAACATAGATGGAAGTAAAAGTGTTTGCTATTAGTAATTAACGTAGCTTGAACTGGACTTGTGCTGCTTATACTTAAGAGTAGAAATAGACCTACTGAAGCTCTGCTACTTCCTTTTTCAAGGCATGGTTTCAGTGTTCTGATTGGGGCAAGGGGTAAACCAGAGGGCATAGCAAGTAACTTAGAGGAACATTGGCAGTGTCGTTATTGTTACTTGAGAACCCAGTTAGGATTTTGCTACTCGACGACATGGTTTTAGAGATTGCTTAAAGGCCTTCAGTTAGTGGTTCTGGTCATCCTATTTTCTCATGAGGCACGGTTATTTTATTAAAAATCTTTTACTTTTCTCTCTAAGACCTAGGATTTTTTCCCATTTTTTTAACCATCACCTGAGGATATGTGTGTTTTATTTTTTGTTTTTTATTTTAGAGAGAGAGAAAGAGAGAGAAACAGCGATTGATTGCCTCCTGTGTGCACCCTGACCAGGGATCAAACCCACAATCTAGGTATGTGCCCTGACTGGGAGTTGCACCCGCAACCTTTTGGTGCATGGGACGATGCTCCAACCCATGGAGCCACCTGGACAGGGCAAGACTTGGGATTCGTAAGTATGAAGTCGTGTAATTATGAATTAGAAGATTATTGCAAGTTTCTATTTAACTTTAATTCTGTTTTTTATACCAAGAGAGTCCCAGATACAGTCTTTGGAGTAGTTTAATTGCTGTTTCATCTTTGTCCCCTTAGAGCACATGTTTGCTTTGAGTCTGATCTTTAGGATTTTATTTAAACCAAGTCTCATGAACCACACAGGGAAGTAGGCAGGAATCTTGTGAGTAGCAGTAAGTTTCACTGGTTTTTGCCAAGGGACATCCCAAGAGCACGCTGAAATGTGGAAGTCATCTGGATCCTCAAAATAAATTGCCTGTAGCTTGGAGTGCGCTGGTTTGACCTTAAGTAGAAACAAGAAGAACCTCTAAACTTCCATTTGACAGCAGGTGGTAACCTGTGGCCCATTATCTCATCTTAAGCTTTTCCAAATCTGATGACGGTATTTCTAGAACTGCCCTTCCCTTTTTTTAAAAAAATCAAAGTTGATCCTGTTTTTAAAATTTACTTTCCAACGCAATTGCCTTCACATATTAAGGCTTTCAGACTTACATTTGAAGTTCCCATGAGGTGTTTTTTTTATAATGGGTTGACAGGAGTAGAATCTCGAAATTTGGAATGAAAATGATGGAGAAAAATTTTACTGATTTTTTTGTTTGTTTGTTTGGTCACACAAGAAGTGCATGGATATTAAAGTTGGAGAGGTCAGGCAGTGGAGAAATCAATTGGCCTTTATTTTTTAGGGTAGCTTCCCCTTCCTGATGGGAGTAAAAGGTGGTAGGTAAGAAGTGTTGTGTAAAGAGAGGCTAGGAAATATAGACCTAGCACATCTGGAAAGGTCCCTTTCCTCCTTCATTTCATTGTATAAACTGTCATGGTGGAAATCATTTTAAATCTAAACAATTAAACTAGCCCACACACTGTATATTGGCTTAATATCTGCTACTCTCTCCACTTTACTTGTTTCAGATTATCCGATTAGCTATGTTCTCAAGAATCCTGCAACTATAAAGCCTACATGAACTTTTCAGTATTCATAGATTCCTGCTCAAAAGCTAGGACATTCTGATATGTTTTCACTTTTTCTTCCCTTTATGGGTGCGGTGGAGGCCCAAGCCTGTCCAGCTATTGTACTTTTATCCTTTTGGAGAAAGAAATACTCTTTATATCCCATGGAGCATTTTATACAATGGCTGGAAGTCCTCACATTCTGCATTTTTAAGAGCACAGAAAACCTAGGTATCTGGAGATGCCTCTTCTGTCTTTCTCCAGATCACACACTGTGTGTAAGACAGTGACGATGCCTTGCTTTCTTCCTTGAAAAGAGAGTCTCCATCTTTCACATTCTCACACAGGGAAAATTCTAGTTTGTAACTGCCTGGAAATTGGATGTTGAGAGTTTCTGCTGAGCTGCCTCCTTTTTGCTCAAAAGGAAGAAACACTTCATCTTCTATCCACATGAAAAGGTATTTCCTGGGTACTTTCATGACTCATTTAGGAAAATATAAGAGAAAAAATGGCTTCCACCAAGTAAGATTTATACATGTCACCATCATTTAATGTTTTTATTTTATTTTTATTCCTTATTTCTTAAAACCATTTCCCCAGATGATTTACTGGGGCAATTATGCCTTCTTTACCTCTTGTGTCTTTTCTTTGTTTTCTTTCCTTGTTCTTATCTTCCTTTTGTGGGCACGTCTTCTCTTTCGGCGGTTTGTTTCTCATCTTTATTTTCTGAGCTTATCTCCTGGTTCCTCGTTCCCTGCATGCCACTAACTATTTTCATTAGATATTAATTGATTTGTGAATTCAGGCTGAATTGCATCATCAGCAGATGGCGGATCCAGACCTGTTGGAAGAGTCCTCATCCCTCTTGGAGCCAAATGAGATAGGAAGAGGCACACCTTTAAGACTTGGGTAAGTACCACTTCAACCCTCCATACTCAGTGGGGTCAAGTTCATTTTTACTGTTCAGAAGAGCAAAAGGTTGGCCTTTACTTGCTTCCAGAATGCACTGTCCTCTGAGCCTGTTGAGAGGTGTTCCTCAGTTGATTTGGATTGTGTTCTTGCAACTCTCTTCTGGGACCCGAAGTAAAACTTCAGTCTTTTTGACATAACAGTGTGTAATCAAGTTTGTCATCCTCGTACCTCTCCTCACTTTCCTTCTTTGTCTTAGAGCCTTCCATCCCATGACATGACTAGATTTCCCAACCTGGCTCTTCTTCCCACAGCTTCGTGGCTGGTGTGATTAACCGGGAGCGCATCCCTACTTTTGAGCGCATGCTTTGGCGGGTGTGCCGGGGGAATGTGTTCCTGCGACAGGCTGAAATCGAGAACCCTCTGGAGGATCCTGTGACTGTAAGACAAGCACGTTAGGTCCCATGGAGTAGGTCTTGTAAAGGGAGTTCAGAGCAGTAGCACAGCCTGGTGCCACCTGACTCTGAACCTCCCACAAAGGAGCCCTTATGTTTACCCCTGCTTTGATCTGGGAATCTGAGAGACTGCTCTTTTCCTCTTAACTTCCATCATTTGTGTACATATGATGCATATATGACATATACATGTACATTTTAAAGCTATGCTTGTGTATTATTTTGAATGTAAATATGTTTTTTTCCCCAGTTATTTTAACCTTTAGCTTTATATGTTTTGTGTTACTTATCTGGGACCAACAAAAAAGTCACCTTCTGTGTAAGTTAACTTAAAGTAAGACATCTGGTTCCACGTTTGGTAAGACCCATATATAAAAAGGAGAGTTCCTAGATTGTGATCTCTGTAAGTTGATGAAATTTAGTTGGTAAGGTTTTTATTGTCTACTTGTTTGTTGGGAGATTTAGGAACTTAGTTTAACACTACATATTGTGCAAGGTGGGATGATCTTCCCACCCAATGCTCTGGAAAGCGGGGATAGCTTAACATCTCAGCATTTGACATGATGGGACAGAGTTCTTAACATAAACCTATATTAAATATGGTGAGTTCTGGTTTCAGGGATCGCAAGCAATGAAGATTTAATGTTCTGCAAAAAAATTTACTTCACTTTTGTATTAGTATTATTTAGAAGCCTGCAGTTGTTGTTTTTTGTTGTTCTAAATTATCTTTTGGATTTCTTAAATTAGTATTCTTTGCCTTACCTAAGAAGAGAGATTGAATTGTGAGACTTCTCAGAGTGGGCGGGTCCTGCAGCTATAAATAATCCAGTGGCAGTATATGCCTTTTATCCTCAGTATTGAGTAGGAGCATAGTGACACTTAGGTTATAGAGAGTCCCCTCACCCAGAGGAGCAGTCTTACAGTCTTACTGAAGGCTGGCCTTGGGCTGTGAAGACATTGTGGTATGCAGTCACACCTAATGTGGACCTGTTCTCAGGAATGTGCAGCCAGGTGTCTGGGCAACAGAAACCATTTTATCAGCAAATTGAGGAAAGGGTGCCTGGGATCTTGTAGCTACAGCAGAGCAGCTCCACCAAGAATGTGCACCAGTTTATTTCTAGAGGATTTAGGAATTTAAGGGTTAAGCCTTATCTCCTTCACTCATTAACTCCTTTTATCTTCTAAAGTTTTGTTTTCTTATTCTACAAGCTCCATAGGAATATGAGAAAATAGACACAATCTTGGTTAACACTAGTATAGCTGATTTTTCTCATCTTTCCTTCTAGACTTCAAGTGTAAACTTGGTATTTGGAATGGATTGCGTTTCTCCTTGCCCCCTAAAGTCTAAATCAGAATGGATCATGAAATTCTTCATCAACACTCTCCCCAACTACTCCGTTCCTTGTAGTTATCCAGTTCTCTTTATCTGGGAATTTCTAAGCATGGGAGCAGACAGGAATGTCTTTCTTCTCTTTCTCTGTACTTATGGCTTTCAGGCAATAGAAGATTTAAAGTGGAATTGGTAAATAGGGCTAAATTGTACTAAGAGAAGAATCATCTTAGAGTCTGTGTCAAGCCCCTGGTTGAGTTTAAAAACAAATACATGAAGTTTTTTGTGACAGTTATTACCGGGCAAATGTTCTTGTAGTGGAGCTTAAGAAATGGATGGAGGATAGTGGTTCAAGTACAGGGTTGCCGTATCCTCAGAGGATTTTTGTTGTTCCTGTAACACCAAGAAAGTAGGTTATTTAAGAACTTTTTCTCTGGGTCTCGAGCCTGAAGTCTTGGTTTCCGGTTTGGGGCCTAGGGCGACTACGTGCACAAGTCTGTGTTCATCATTTTCTTCCAAGGGGATCAGCTGAAAAACAGAGTCAAGAAAATCTGCGAAGGGTAAGAGACAAATGCCTCCCCCGAGGGGGCAGGCTAACGCTTCTCAGTCTTATAGTGAAACACAAAGAATAATGAATACACAAAGCCTTACTTTAGCTTCACCTGGTGAATGCATCATTTAATAAGGTTGGGGCTGTTTTGAACCATTAGGAATGGCCCAAGGTCCATTTTTTAAGTGCTGTCAAAACCACAATTTCCACCCAGGCCGCTGTGGCTCGGTTGTTTGAGCGTCATCTTGTGCACCAAAAGGTCATAGGTTCAATTCCCAGTTAGGGCACATCCCCGGGTTTCGAGTTTGATCAGAACCAGTGGATGTTTCTTACATCAATGTTTCTCTCTCTCTCTCCCTCTTCCTTGCTCTTTCTCTCTCTCTCTAAAATCAATACACATATTTTTTTAAAAAAAACAACACTATTTCCTTTTCTTGGAAAAAAGTAATTAGGATTCATGATTTGTAAATGCTCCATTGTTCTGGGACAGTGGTTCTGCACACCCAGCAGTGTGCCACGGCACCATACCCTTAAACTTTTCTGAAATTCTGCCTGTAAGATCTTTCTTCAGTGCCATTTTTCTAATATAATTTGTGTTACTGTATTTTTTGTTTGTTTGTTTTAAAAATCTTGATTGATTCCAGAGAGGAAGGAAGAGGCGGGGGAGAGATATAGAAACATCAATGATGAGAGTGACATCAATTGGCTGCCTCCTACATGCCCCCTACTGGGGATCAAGCCCGCAACCTGGGCATTTACCCCAACGAGAATCAAACTGTGACCTCCCGGTTCATTGGTGGATGCTCAATCACTGGGCTGGTTTTTGTTTTTTTAATCTAAGCAAATTTAATAGCCACAGAGAATACCAAGATAGTTCAAATGTTACTGCTCTAACTGTAGGCTACTTACCATAAATAATTATTATTGATTATTATACCAGTCTGAACTAATCCTATTTTGGTCCTTCTAGTAAATTAGGATTACTTTCTGAGATTATTTAAATTGGATAGGTTACGAAATATCCATGTTCCTCAGGCTGTGTCTGTACATTTCAGGTTCCGGGCCTCACTCTATCCCTGTCCTGAGACACCCCAGGAGAGGAAGGAAATGGCTTCTGGAGTTAATACCAGGATTGAGGATCTCCAAATGGTACGTAGAGGGCTGGCTGATGGGAATTTATTTTTGTGTAATACTAAAATAGAAGACCAGTCTCCTTCCTTAAAACAAACAGTTTATTAGGCACCTGCCATAGCTCAAGGCACCAAAAAAGGAAATGTCTCCTTGGGAGCTGGGGAAAAGCTTCATGGAATGACTGCTTAAAACGCATTAATCACTCTCAGAAGAGACAGGAATGCTGTGCATCTGAAATCGTTGTTGCTTAGAGTATTCAGTTCTCCTCATCATGAGTCAAAAGTATGCTTAGTTAAGAAAAAAAAATCAAATAATACAGAAGTGTATACAAAAGTCAGTTCCACCCTGTGTCTCTCTCTCTCTCTCTCTCTCTCTCTCTCTCTCTCTCTCTCTCTCTCTCTCCCCCCCCACCCCCCCTCTACCTCCAGAGGCAGCTACTCTCAACCACTTGGTGTGTATCCCTCTGGTCACCTTGGATCTCAACCACACAGCCTAGCCAAAGCGTCCTGGTGTAACTCTTGTACCCAGGAAGAGACTGCGTTAGATTTTCCCAAAATCACAGTGTGTGTGGTTTACACACACCATGGTTGCCACAGGGTTCTAAGAAAGGAGTCATGATTTATGGGTACATGGAAGGAAAAGGGTGGCCAGTTGGAGTGTTGTTTCCTGTTGAAAGAATGTGATGAGTGCCCCTTGAAACATTAATAAACATACCAGTCCCAAAGGCATTTCTTTCCAGTGGCAAAATTGTCAGAGATATGTTGTAATTCCCATTTCAACTTCATCTTTCCCTCCGACCCCCATTGTATGTGACCCACCAACTTGACCTACTTCCAGTTCCTTTGAGATATTCTCATCTGTTTAACCCAAACTGCTGGTGGACGATAGGCCGTATTAGTATGTTCTGGGTTCTAGGACTGTCTTACCCCCTCCCAGGCTTATGGGTAGATTTGAAAGAGCATGTGCAACCCACATGAACTGACCTGAAACTTTAAAAAGGGATTGAATACCCGGGGGTGGGAGATAGGGAAAGAAAAACACAAATAGAACATTGCTTCCCAGAAGTTGTAATAGTAATTGTGAAATTGTCAACAGCCAGAAGGAGAAAACGTAGTTTTGTTCCTTTATTTTCAAGTGACTTAAGAGTTTACCAAGGATATTTTTCCCCCATTAATTTTTAGAAAGTGGAAGGGAGAGAGGGAGGGAGAGAAGAAGGGGGAGGGAGAGAGAAATCTGTGAGAGACACATCAACTGGGGCTGGGAATCAAACCTGCAATCCAGGTACATGCCCTTGACTGAGAACCAAACCTGAGACCCTTTGGTACCAGGGCTGATGTTCTAACCATTGATCAACCAGCCAGGGCAGGTTTTTTTAAAAACCTCTCAATGGAAGTCACATTCTACTGCTCAAGATAATTTGTCCAGAAGTAGTTACTACTTTTTTTCTGAACTGACTTGAAGAACTATGATGGACACTTGTGCTAAAATGATTAGTATATAGCTTTTTCCTCTTCAAAATAATGTAGAGATTTACGATAGATTTTCATGCAGAAATGTGAGTGGCGGGTTGCTTGTCGAATTCTGGCTTAGCCTCTTTTCTGCTATTAAAATCTTAAATATTTGGTGGTAAATACGGCAGTAGCTGTCGCATTCTCACGCTGTCATCTTGGCAATGCGATTCCTCTGAGGAACTCTGTACTGGTTTCCAGAGGATCAGCACTGAAACATCCCCCCACAGCGCCCCCTCCCAGCCTGACAGGAACATAAAGCCTTATCTGCCCCATGATGACAGTGGTATGTGGCAGTCTAAATTCCCTCTAAAGGTTCCGGATCCTCCTGACCCCAGTGTCTCCTGTCTCCGGTCATGGGGTCTCTCGTGGCATAGGCAGACAGTGGTGTTCAGCACTGCGGCTTTCCCATGGTTTCCTGCTACTGGCTTGCCTTCAGGGGATTCTGCAGCTTGCTGTTCTTCAGTGTGGATTTGTTGCTTTGTCAATGTCTGGGCCTGTGATGCTGACTTCTTTGAGTGTGAGTTACAGACTCCACCTGGAAAGTGACCACTCTTTAATGGGCCAAGTAAAAGCCAATGAACTACATTGTTGTGCCGTAGATTTGGTGGTAAGATTAAAGGTATGGTATAAAGGTAAAAACCATTTTATCAGGCTTCTTTTGAGCTTGGAGCTAAATGAAAATGAATGTTAGTAACTAGAACTCTAATTCCTTGTAATTTGACCCCTAAAAAAAGTCATTCTAGCCAAAGGGAGAAAAACCACAGATTCCCAGCAACCCTTCTCAGAAAGTTGTGCCTTTTGCCATTCATGTGCTGAGACTTAAGACTGGTGTTAGGAAGATCTCTCCCATGTTCCTTTCTCTCTCAAAGGTTCTGAATCAAACAGAGGATCACCGCCAGAGGGTTCTACAGGCAGCTGCTAAGAACATCCGTGTCTGGTTCATCAAAGTGCGGAAGATGAAGGCCATCTACCACACCCTGAACCTGTGCAACATAGATGTGACCCAGAAGTGTCTGATTGCAGAAGTCTGGTGCCCTGTCACTGAACTTGACTCCATCCAGTTTGCACTCAGAAGGGGCACGGTGAGTTCCCCACAGCAAGCAGTGCAGCCTATAGCTAGGAAAAGAGGTTCCCATCAACAGTAACACTAACTAACCACATTTTTATAGCGTCTTTACTTTCAGAGTTCTTCAGTATACACATCGTGTGTCCTGACAATGCATTTTGCCTATGTGTCCTTTTTTTCCAAATGTGGAAATTGTACTTTAAAAAAAAAAAAAGATTAAATAACTTAATCATGTATCCATGATTCTTCAGGGTAGCTCATGACCAGAATGTCAATTTCCTAATCCACATTCTCGTTCTGTTAGTATAACCTGTGGTATGACCCTGGCAGACTCACTTACTAGTTAGAAGTGCTGCTCTCTGTTCAAGGCACTGATCCAGTTAGAGGTGTAAAAAATAAGCCCTCAACTAACTTACAATTTCCTTGGAGAGGCTGACATGCAATCATACAGTCAGACTGTACAGAAGACAGTCTACTCAGAGTGGTATATGTGTATGGAGAGAGGGTGCTAGCTTTCCCAACTAAGATGATTGAACAAAAGCTTCAAGAAGGTGGCATTGGGGCTTTGAAGAATGGGTGAGATGTCGATTTACAATGATGAGAATAAAATATGGACAAAGGCAGGAAGTACAGTACGACATTCATGGTTGGGCAAGAACAGAATTATAATGGGCAAACTGAAATACTAGGATGTGAACTTGATTAGGTAGAACCGAATTGAGAAAGGTTTTAAAATACCGGATTACTTTTTAAGTTCTATTCCAGAAGGACTGGAGAGGCTGTAGAAGTTATTTAGCAGTGACAGGAGTAACCTATTGATAGTATCTTGGTTGGATTGGGGAGTAGAGGGAGTCTATAGCTGGGGGTCAATTAGGAAGTTATTTTAAATACAGAGCAGTAAACCATAAGGACCCCTGGGGTAAGAACTGACAATAGAAAAAGAAAATAATGGTGAATTTGTGAGACATTCTGAAGGAAGAATCAATTAGGTAAACCTGGTTTCTAGCAACGTGTGGGAGAAGTTCAAGAAGAAATAAACATAAATGTTTCTGAGGCATCAAAGCTGGGTGGCCAGTAGGATAATGGTTCAATTAATGGAAGTAAAAGTTCAGCAAGAGAAACTTAGGGGAAAGATGGTAAGTTTAGTTTCAGTCACGTCGAGAGGCTGGACAGAAATCCACACGGAAATGTCAAGCAGATACTAGGACAGGTTCTTGATAGAAAAGGCAAAATGAAAGATGTGGGATTCATGAGAGTGGAAGGGAATGAGACCTCAAAGAAGGAAAGTAAGGAAGCTAAAGATAGGACCTTGGGGGCCCTGCACTGTTTTGGGATAGTCAGAGGAGGAAAATCCAGCAAAGATGTAAAAAGCATGGTTAGTGAGCAGGAGGGGACTCTATGGAATCAAGGTTTTCACCCAAAAAGAGTCAGGGGCTTGCATATGGGAGAAAAGACCTTTGGATCTGGTGACCAGCAGCCTCAAGCGTGCTCAGCTAGACTGCAAGGATTTGGGAGTTTAGGGCAGGTGGTGAAGGAGGAAAGTCAGAGAATGTACTTTGCTTTCTCCATAAACAGAGGAGAGAACAATGATACTCCTAGGAAGGCAGGTGAGGATGTCTCCAGAGAAAGAGATTCCATGGTTACTTTGGTTGCACATTTTAGAATTAAATGTTTTTTTACAGTAAGGATTTCCTTCCCAAGACTTAATTTAAATCTTTCATTGTAAATTTTATACCTAGTTTCAGTTTCCCCAAAGACTGAGGAAGATTGAGATAAAATTTACATGAAATAAAATACACACATTTTATGCATACAGTTGGATGGGTTTTGATAAATACAAATATCTGTGTAACCATCACCACATTTAGGAGCATGACCTAATTTGATATATGTGCTTAATGTTTGCCAGGAGCACAGTGGGTCCACCGTGCCCTCCATTTTGAACAGGATGCAGACAAACCAGACTCCCCCAACCTATAACAAAACGAACAAGTTCACATATGGCTTTCAGAACATAGTAGATGCTTATGGAATTGGAACTTACCGAGAGATAAATCCAGGTAAAAAAAGCTTGAATCGTTTCCCTCTAGAGGTTTTATTTTTTGCTTATCACATATATACTTTTAAATATATATATTTTTTTATTTCAGAGACAGGGAGAGAGAGAGAGAAACATCAGTGATGAGAGAGAATCACTGATTGGCTGCCTCCTGCACACCCCACACTGGGGATCAAGCCCACATATCTTGGGCATGTGCCCTGACCAGGAATCGAACCATGACTTCCTGGTTCATAGGTCTACTCTCAACCATGGAGCCACGCTGGCCTGGATGTTCGTTTTATCTTTTAATGCCTCACTTTAAATGCTGTTAACAACTGGCTTAAAACTAAAGATGTTAAGACCTCAGCACTAGTGTAACTCCTGTAGAGAGGTGTCCATTTAACTCCTGTTCTCTGTGTTTTACAGAACAGGTTATTTGGAGAACTTCATTGATGATTAAGCAAAATTTGTGTAAAATTTTCATAATTTTTATTACTAAAATTTGAAAGAATTACAGAAATTATCTCATTCAAGTTCCCATCAAAAGGAGAAAAATCTTATATATTTAAAAAAAAAGAGGAGGTGGTTTTATAGGCATGAGCTCTGGGGATTGGATTCTTCTCTGTGTATGTTTTATAGATATAAAACACCTGGCTTTCTCTAGCACACTATTTGCAGGAACTGCTTTGAGCAAAAGTTTTTTCCCCAAGATATCTGACATTTTTAAAATGGCTTCCCTGTTCCAGGTTAGAGAAAATATAGCAATTATTTACCATGTTAGGCACAAAGCAGATTTCTCCTCTGCTTGGAGAGTTAATTATTAAGTCAAGAGTCTGAGAATTCGTTTTCAGCAGGAGCCTGCTTCAGGACCTGCTTTGCTCTGGCTGCTGGGCTTTCTCCTGCTTACCCAGTAGCTTTATGCAGCTGGGAAAGCGCTGCTGCTCAGAGAAGAAAGCTGCCTGCTCCAGGAGCCGTGTCCCAGGCATTAGAAAAAAGGAATTCGAGAACAAACCACATTGTTGCCAATGCTAGAGGCAAAGCTTTCACTTGCGGTGTTCTTTGTTTAAAATGCTAGCAGTAGCTCAGATGCCATCAGGCTACTTGGGAGGTGCACAGTGCCAGGGGAGATTTTCTCTGGGAGTCCTAAGTCACCTTATATTGACCTTAGCAGACGGAGAGCAATGTGATATTGGGAGTTGTTATGGTTTTCTGTGCTTTGTCTTTTTTCTCCTTTGTTGTTTTTTTATTAAAAATTTTTTTTACTTTATTTTTGTTGACATTATTACAGATGTCCCCATTCTGCCCTTCTTTTATTTTAATATATATATATATATATATTTTAAAATATATTTTATTGATTTTTTACAGAGAGGAATAGTGAGTTAGAAACATCGATGAGAGAGAAACACCGATCTGCTGCCTCCTGCACACCTCCCACTGGGGATGTGCCCGCAACCAAGGTAATGCCCTTGACCGGAATCAAACCTGTGACCCTTCAGTCTGCAGGCTGACGCTCTACCCATTGAGCCAAACCGGTCAGGGTGATTTTTATTTTTGATAGTATTATAGCTATCTCCCATTCTCTCCCCCTTGTTTTTTTTCATTAATTTATTTTTTTATTACAGTTGACATACATCACTATATTAGTTACAGGTGCACAACATAGTGATTAGACATTTATACACCTTGCAAAGTGGTCATCCCAGTCAGTCTGATACCCATCTGACATCCTTTGGTTTCTTTATAGCTCCATATACCATCATCACTTTCCCTTTCCTGTTTGCTGTGATGTTTGGGGACTTTGGCCATGGCATTTTGATGACCCTGTTTGCTGTATGGATGGTGTTAAGGGAGAGCCGGATCCTCTCCCAGAAGAATGAGAATGAGGTAATGTTTAAGTTATATCTTGCAGTAGACTGAAATTTTATAATTCTTCAAGCATTAATTATGAAAATTATGATCTGGAAGTCTTCTGTCATGAATTTATAGAGAAGTTGCGTTCATTTTAACACTTAAGGAAGCCACATGCTGAGAAAGTGAATTTCTTATTTGCATTGTATTATGGTCTTTACTTCAAGCTCTCTGACCCAAGGATGGGGTTAAGTGGTATGAGAGGAAGGGTTTCGTGTTTTCTAAACAACATTGTCCCAACATGAGCTATAGCAAGTACATTTCATTGGCTTCTTTCTTCTGGTTCCCAGATGTTTAGCACTGTGTTCAGTGGACGGTACATTATTCTGTTGATGGGTGTGTTCTCCATCTACACTGGCCTCATCTACAACGATTGCTTTTCCAAGTCTCTCAATATCTTTGGATCATCCTGGAGCGTCCGGCCAATGTTCATATCTAATTGGACGTAAGTTGCGAAAAGAAGCAGAAAGTCAAAGTGTATTCCTTTCATATTCACCTCTGATTTTCCAGATAAGTGGTAAACTAACACCTCTTTAGGAGCTGGTTGGCGACGTCTCTGTTTCAGAAAAATGCAGTGTCTCCTCTTATTTATCCTCCACAAACTTTGTGGTTTGCTCAGCAGTCTCAAGGAGCTGAGGCTAAAACAGGCACATTGGTTCTTTTTATGAGTTAAAAGCAGATTCTGCCCTAACCGGTTTGGCTCAGTGGATAGAGCATCGCCTGTCGACTGAAGAGCCACAGGTTCGATTCCAGTCAAGGGCATGTACCTGGGTTGCGGGCACGTCCCCAGTAGGAGGTGTGCAGGAGGCAGCTGATCGCTGTTTCTCTCCCATCGATGTTTCTAGCTCTCTATCCCTCTCCCTTCCTCTCTGTAAAAAATCAATAAAATATTTTTTAAAAATAAATAGATAAATAAATAAAAATAAAATAAAAGCAGATCCTCCCAATTCCCTACTTGGTTGTGTGTATGTGTTTAAGTTTGTTGTTGTTGTTGTCTCTGAGCCCTTCTCATCGCAGATGCTAGTCCCTATTCTTTTTATTGAAGAGATGAGATAGCTTTAGTAGTTTCTTTTGGGGTCAGTTTCTGTTGATAAAAAAAATAAATGCAACTTTTCTCCCAATTTAGGGAGGAGACACTCCGGGGGAACCCTGTGCTCCAGTTGGACCCAGCTGTCCCTGGAGTTTTTGGTGGGCCATACCCTTTTGGCATCGATCCAGTAAGAGCACTTCTTTCCTATATGTATGTCTAACACAAACATGTTAAACTGTGACCCTAAGGTGAGAGGACAAAGTGAAGATCAGTAGTCATTTGGTTTTTAGTTGACATACATATTTTTGGAAAACCTTGGTTTATCTGTTCAGTGTACTTCAAAGCCATAAAAGACGCAAGTGCCTTGGGAAGCCAAAATGATTTTTCCTGCACTGCTTCTTTCAGAGGTGGTTAGTAATATTTACTCTGGGAAGACTGATTTTCAAGACTCCTTCCCAGTTTAATTTATTTAACTTAATTTGTTTGTCTTTTGCACAGAACAGAAATAGCTCTTCCCTCTGGGTTTCAACTTCCAATCTTATCTTTACATATTATAAGAACTTACCCGAGAATTTAATTATTTTTTTCATATACTTAGGCAAATAAATGTGATTAAATCTTTTGTATTGTGTGCCTAAGAAAGGGGGTAGGAGGAACTGAAGAATAAGTGTTAGACAGTAACGATTATAGAATTTCAGGTGGAAAACATCATTTTGGCCCAGAGAGATTAAGGTTTCTTATTAAAATGGGAAATAAATTGACCCTAGCTTGTTTGGCTCAGTGGCTAGAGCATTGGCCTGCAGACCAAAGGGTCCTGGGTTCAATTCCAATAAAGGACACATACCTTGGTTGCAGGTTCCTCCCCGGCCCAGGGCCCTGGTCAGGGCTCCTGCAGGAGGCAACCAATTGATGTGTTTCTCTCACATCGATGTTTTTCTCTGTCTTTCCCTCTCTCTTCCACTCTTCCTACAAATCAATGGAGCCCTGGCTGGTTTGACTCAGTGGATAGAGCATTAGCCTGTAGACTGAAGGGTCCCAGGTTCGATTCCAGTCAAGGTTGAGGGCTTGATCCCCAATGGGGGGCATGCAGGAGGCAGCCGATCCATGATTCTCTCTCATCATTGATGTTTCTATTTTTCTGTCCCTCTCCCTTCCTCTCTGAAATCAATATATATATATGTATATATAGATATATATATACACACATATATATGTATATACACACACATATATATGTGTGTGTGTATGTATATATAATTTTTTAAGTCAGTGGAAAAATATCCTTGGGTAAGGATTAATAATAATAATAATAAAAATGGGAAATAATCTGGCCTTTAAAAATACTTCAGATTGTTATAGGTGAGGAGAAGTGCTTGCAAAAACATAGAGGTAGGGAGATACAGAGTTGATTATTTTAATTAATTATTAGAGAAGTTCATGTTACTGAAATGCTTACTATGGGCCAGAAGTATGTACTGAGCCCTCAGCATATCTGATTTATCCTTAATTCATTGACTAGATGATGCTATCCATCTTAACACAGATAAGGAAACAGGCTTGGAGAAGTTTAATAACATGTTACAAATGCATTTAAGAAATGTTTTTGAATCCCTATTGTCTGCAAGGCATAGTGCCTTCTGGGGGGAACACAGAACTTTTAAGACATAATTCCTGCCCTCAAGTAGCTTAGAGTCTAATAATATTTCTTCACATTTATATAGTGTTCTGTAGTTAAAAAGTTTTTTTGCAGACATTTCTTTGGATACTTACAGGGTAGATATTGAGTTTGAAGTAACTGTGGGGAACACCCAGGAGAATGTCTGTCAGGCAGTTGGAGTTGTAGAGCTGAATTTCAGGTGAGATTGGGACTGGAGAGAGAACCAGGCACAACTTTTCAGGTTAGAGGTCACCGAGGATCAGCTCTTCACGAAGAGGCCGATTCAGAAAAAACGATGCCAGGCGAGATGATAGAAGATCCTGCTTGTCAGGCTACAGATTTTGCCCTTTAGCCTAGAGATGATGGTGGGGGCTCAGGGGGAGGTTTTGGTCCAGGGAAATGACTGCGTCAGAGTCACAATTAGGAAATGTTATCTGATAGCCATGTTATCTGGCAGCAGAACTGTCAACAAAGTATTACAGGCACCCAGGCCTTAGGGACAAAGCTTAAGGCAATTAGTATTTTAAAAGTAGATGGACTGCCCTAGCCAGTTTGGCTCAGTGGATAGATAGAGTGTTGGCCTATGGACTAAAGGGTCCCGGTTCGATTCCAGTCAAGGGCACATGCCTGGGTTGTGGGCTTAATCCCCAGAAGAGTGCAGGCTAATCAATAATTCTCTCTCATCATTGATGTTTCTTTCTCTCCCTCTCCCTTTCTTCTCTGAAATCAATAAAAATATATTTTAAAATAAACAAATAAAGCTTCTTTAAAAAAAAAAAAAAGTAGATGGACCACAGGGACATGATAAGCAAAACACAAGATTGTGGAAACATCTACAGATAACTGGGTAACTGACCCAATTTCTTCAACAAATACTTTGTAAGGAATAAAAAATGAGAGCTGGAGGGAAACCTCTAGGTTAAGACTTAAAAGCTATATCAACAATCACGGTGTATAGGCCTTGTCTGGACCTTCCTTTGAATAAATGAGTTATTAAAAAACATTTGGACACAATCCAGGGAAGTTCAAATGTTGACTATATATTTCATGATATTAAGGAACTATTTTTACTGTTTTAGGGTGTGATCATAGCATTGTGGTCATGTTTTTAAAATGAATCCTTCTTTTTAGAGATCTGCACTGAAATATTTACAGTAAAATTATATGGTACCTGGATTTTGCTTCAGAATAATAGAGAGGTGGGGAGTGGGTTGGGGCTATGATGGAGCCAGATTAACCGAGAGTGCATAGGTGGATAATAATTGTTGAACCTAGGTGATGTCTATGTGGGAGTTGTCTGTTATACTAGTCTCTCTACTTAAGAATGTATTTAGAATTTTCCATAATTAAAAAACAACCCTATTTTTTAAATGGGTGACTATTTTTCCATTTGAGCACTCTTTGTAATACCCTTTTGTTTCCTTGGGTTGTGACAGATTTGGAACATCGCTACTAATAAACTGACCTTCCTCAACTCCTTTAAGATGAAGATGTCCGTTATCCTTGGTATCATCCACATGATGTTTGGAGTCGGTCTGAGCCTTTTCAACCATATGTGAGTCGCTCTGTTTCTGTTATAAGAATGTGCATAGCCCTGACCAGTTTGGCTCAGTGGATAGAGTGTCGGCCTGCGGACTCAAAGATCCCAGGTTCGATTCTGGTCAAGGGCATGTACCTTGGTTGCGGGCACATACCCAGTGGGGAGTGTGCAGCAGGCAGCTGATCGATGTTTCTCTCTCATCGATGTTTCTGACTCTCTATCCCTCTCCCTTCCTCTCTGTAAAAAAAAATAATAATAAATCAATAAAATAAAAAATTTAAAAAAAGAATGTGCATAGTTTAGATAATGCTTTTGCCTAAGGAATTCATGGCATTTTTGGGGAGGGATTAGTAACTCAGAACCCTGTTCTGTGTTTAAAAAGTGCTTTTAAGAAATTGAATGTTCTTAAATGGGGCTTACTTAATATTAGTCCCTTAAAATTTTACAATTGCAGTGAAGATCTTTGAAAGAACCTTGTGTAATTTTCATCAAAATGAATGAGTTATTTTTTTCTTGATGTGTAACTTGCATGAAATTTTGAACTGTGCTTGGAATGTGCTAGATTTTCCAATCTCTCTCTCATGGGAGAATGGAGGGGATGGTACTGGAGCTGTTCAGGGTCCAAAAGTTTGGAAGTCTTCGTTAATCCTGTCTGTCCCGGTTGCCTCCAGCGCTTCTGGCTCTTGCTTCTTAAAGTAGTAAAGACAGACTTGAGGGAGTCATAGGAGGAAATTTAGTGAGGGCTCCACTTGGGGTAGGGGTGGCCCTGGGTCTGTTTACTTCTCACATTTTTTTCTCTCTTCCTTTTTAGCTATTTCAAGAAGCCCCTGAATGTCTACTTTGGGTTTATTCCTGAAATAATCTTTATGACCTCTTTGTTTGGCTACTTGGTTATCCTTATTTTTTACAAGTGGACGGCTTATGACGCTTTTACATCTGAGAAAGCACCGAGCCTTCTGATTCATTTCATAAACATGTTCGTCTTTAACTACGAGGACATTCATAATTCAATGCTATATTCTGGACAGGTGCGTCAGCCCAGAAGTGGACTGTCTTAGGTGGTTATCCTAGGTCAGGAAGTTAGATGTTTCTGTTACCCTAAAAAAAAAACACACGTAAATCCCTTCCTGTAGTATTTGGTTTTCAATTCATGCATCCAGACCTAAATTCAGCCTGTCCTCCTTACTTGGGAGGGTCTACTATAATTTTTGTATCCAGAAAGGGTAGAATAATAACTCTCATCCTATGGGACAATTCCTGGGCTTTGCCACATCTGCTAATTATTTTGAGATTCTGGTTAGCTTTATTCACAAGTCAGTAAGAAAGTACTGTTTTGGGAGAAATTTGTGCTGGAATTGGAAACTGCATGTTTGATTAATGTGATGTGCCTTGTCCTTCTTTGCAGAAAGGAGTTCAGTGTTTCCTGGTTGTGGTTGCATTGCTGTGTGTACCGTGGATGCTACTGCTTAAACCACTGGTCCTTCGCCATCAGTATTTGAGGAGGAAGCATTTGGTGGGTGTATTTCTGTTGCTGAAAGTTACTATATAATTTTTTTAAGATCAAGACAATTCCTCATTGGATCTAATGAATTGTGCATAAGTCTATATACTCTTAAAATGCATTTGTGTCATATCCCAGCATGAGCACTGGACCTGCTGAAATCAAAAAGTGTTTTTGCTGCCTGGACATCTGGATGCAGCTTTGAGTAGCTCGGGTATAGAGAATAAGTCATAAGTGTTTACCTTTCCTGGTCGTGTTTTGCTCATGCTGTGCTCAGCAAAATCCAGGTCTGGGCCTGTCTAGATGCGGCATCAGACACAACAAGGCAGCAAGAGCTGCAGCCGTGTGAACTCACTCATGTGGTTTGCCTGGGCAACCACAGGGCTGACACTGAGACATTTTCTTTTGAAATAGACTGTGATACTCTCACCAACCAAAACATGAGGGGGAAAATTTGACTTGAAGCATGTTGTTGTTTTCTTTTTAAAAAGCAGCATACATACTTGTGTTTACTTAATGTATGTGTGCATGTGAATTCTATACACACACACACACACACACACACACACACACACGCTTAAGTTGCCAGATGTTCGCTTCTAGCTATGCAGTAATGCTTACTTATTACACTGTGGTAAAAATCCAAAAGATCTTTTTGCATGACTCTCATATGGCTGTTAGATTATTATTCCTGTTGGAGAGCAGCTGAGTTACAAGACCCTCCTTCTCCCTTTTCTGACCATTTTCACCCTTCCATGTCCCCTGCATTCGTCTCCCCCTTCACTCCCTCCCTCTTTTGTTTTCTTCTCCCTTCCTCTTTTCTTCCCTTCACTATCAGGAAGGGCAACCTGTGGAGGCCCCAGTCAGCCCAACCCCGAGCCAACAGGGACTAGAGGCAGCAGCGGCTGCAACAGTGAGTGAATTTAAACCAACAAACCATCACATTTTGTGTAAAGAGGTGGCAAACAGTGCAGCAGAATTCTTTTTAACTATATTGAGAGCGTGGGACATGTGTGCTCTTGGGAAGTATGTCCTTGTTACTCATTGAGACAACAGAAAAGAGTTCCACCTCTTATGAGTAGATTCTGATATCATCTTTACCCTTGGTCTACTAAGTTTCTATTCCGATATGTAAGTACAGTCATGGTTATGGAAGCAGAGTGGCTGTTGGACCCTCTCCGGGTCCCATCATCTTAATCCAAGATGGCAGTTCTTGGACCCATCCACTTTCATGTCTGTATTTTGTGACCATGTATTGGATGATTTTTCAGCATGGAGCAAGAACATCTCTGTGATTCTTGAATTGATTTCCCAACACTTAAAGTTCTGCTTCAGAAGATGCTTGGACATCTGGTCCATTTTAGCTGTGACTTAGTCTCCTTCCATTGGACGCTTATACACGTCTACTTTTTGTGAGAGACTCGGAAGCCCTCACGTCCTCAGCTGCTCCAGTGAGAACTCCGCTCTGCCGTGTGTCCTGTGTGTGTTGTACATCTGGGGTAATAACCAGAGTCATCTCTGTTTTGATCTTTCCTTCTTCCAATACTAGCTTATTATTCAGAATTAGCAATTTGAATGTTAAGCATTTCAATATCTGTCCTTAAAAACATCTCTTAACCAAAATCTTACAATGCCCTAATATCAAACTAGTACAATCTATTCTAAGTAATGAATCTATAGGATTTTTAAGTCTCACCAGTAGTCATCACTCATGTACTGTTGTGTTCTAGTAGCATTGTACTCCTTTAAAAGAAAATGAACTATTTAGATGGATAACCATTTCCTTCATTAGGTGTTTCTGATCACTTTAAACTTTGAAAACTATGATCATCCTTCTAGAACTAGTCTAAGAGGACTAATATTTTGAATAAGAAGATATTTTAATATTACTGCTTAAATGATTTTTAAGTAGGAACTTTCTCTTTTCCTATAAGAAAAAAATATTAACCCTTAAAGCACAAACTATCCATGTATTTACATTCTTTCTATGGGCTTTCTTTCTGCTGGTCTTAATGTTTTTAAGGTGTGCTTCTGATGCATCAGTCTTGATGCTTTTAAATCTGCCATCCTCTTCTTTCATACTATCCAAGTTAAAGGTCTCCAGTCTAGAAATCCCCACATTCATAGGGTCTTCCTACCCCACTGGGTTTTTTTTAAGCCAAACATCTGGAGAGCAGCCTAAAGGCATCAGGATGATAACTCTATAACAAGGACTCTGGATTCTTGACCCCAAGGGCTGAGCATATGAACACGGATCTGTTTTACTCTGTTCTGTGTCCTCTTGGTTGCCTGTAAGCCTTGTGTCACAGTTTAGTTTTTTCCCCTCTTTTTACTGGTGTGTGTGTGTGTCTCATCCCCCTTCCTATGACTCTCATTCCCTGTGTTCTGAAAGGACAGTCGTTAGTGTCTAGCTGGGAGGCTTAACCTGTCTGCCCCACTCTATCCTCTGGGCGGGGGGAGCTTCAGAACTGGCCTTCTGCTTTAGGTGCCTTGAAGCCTGCCTCCTGTGCCCTGGAGCCCATCCCAGGAGTTCTCTCCTGTCACCCATGCCCTTTGTTGCCCTTTCAGTCCATCTTTTGAGGGTTGTCAGGTTAATATTTGTGTGACCTGGAGGTGCCCAGGGCTTCAGTGGTTCCTGAATCTGACTTCATATCAGAATCACCTGGTGAACTTGACATCTGTTTCTTAGGGTATTAAAACAGATAAGTGAAAGAAAAATAAAAATGTTCCATAATTCTATGACCCAGAGAACCCCCTACTGACATTAAAAAATACAATTAAAGCAATAGGTGACCTTGGTTAGAACATGCAAATAAGGGAACATTTGAGATCTTGCTCCCCAGCATGTGTTGTTAGTTTGGCTCCAATAAAAATTTGGGGGGAAAAAGAAAATGCAAATAATACTGAAAGCAAAAGCCTCCCTGTCCCCAGAACCCTTCTCCTCCTTAGGGGTATTATTAACAGCATTTTACCTCCAAATTTTTTTCTGTGTATATCAGCATATATCTATCATCTTCTGAGATAAGTGCATATGTGGATGTACATATATTTTTTAAGACACATCAGGAATTGTGTTTACACTGTAGCACCATTTTTTCCCTTGATTTATTAAGTTATTAAAAATTTAGTGTATCTTAGAGATTGTTTCATAGTTTTTCTCACTCTTTTTTATAGTTGCCTAGTGTTCCATAGACCATTCTATTGGATATGCTAAAATCATGTGATCACTTTCTTACTAACGGATGTGTCCATTGTTCCCAGTTCTTTGCTATTACAAGTAGCAATTTAGGGAACATCCTTGATAAAATGTCACAAGCAAGTTCCCAATAGTGGGTGGGATTGGATTGCTGAGTCTCAAAGGGTGCATGCATTTTCAGTTTTGATAAACAATCAGAATGATTATACAGTTTGTACTTGAGGGTATATATTTTCAATATAGATTTCCTAGGCTCCACCCCAGACCTGCTGCATTTGCACTTTCTGGGAGTAGTATTTGAGAGTCTCTGTGTACTGAAATGCAGCTTTCAAGGTGACTCTGATGCAATGGTTCTCTACCCAGCACGTGAGAACCGCTGCTAGAAGAGAGAGCATTTGTCCAAGCAGTGGGATCTGGTGGTCAGTAACTGAGAACAGGTGAAGGTGTGTGGGGACCTCCAAACCTGCTTACACATTGTTTGTGCTGCTTGCCCAGAAGGCTGTTTTGCAGGAAAGCAATCTTCCAACTCTTGTCTTGTTTGGTTCTGCAGACAGAAACCATATGAAGTGGGCCTAGGGGCTGTTTCTTTTTTTAAATATGTTTTTATTGGCTTTAGAGAGGGAGGAAGGGAGAGGGAAAGAGAAACATAGATCAGCTGCCTCCAGCATGCCCCCTACTGGGGACTTGAGCCGGCAATCCAGGCATGTGCCCAGATTGGGAATCGAACCAGCGACCTTTTGGTGCACGGGACTGGGCTCAACCAACTGAGCAATACCGGCTAGGGGCTGTTTCTTCAGCTCCTTTCACTCTGTGGCAGGTTAGCACTAATTAATATCGGTCAGACTTAATCCCAGTTCTGCCTACTTTTTGTAGCCACAGAGTCCTTTTGCCTCAATAAACCTAAGCTTTTCCAAATCAGGTTGACATAGAAATTCTGGTTCTGGAGACCCTATTGAAAACTATGCCTGGGAAGTGAGGAGAAGCAAACACCCATCAGCATCTGCCACATGCCCAGAAAGAGTTGTTTTCACACTCCAGAATCCTCCATTGGAGGAAAGGAGCCTCTTTTCTTTTATTTAAACTCCGTATTCTCTAGCAGCAAGCTCAAGTACATTAAGCCTTTTTTCCTTCCCTTTGTTCCTGAGCAGAGGCCCAGTACATTTCTGGGAGAGGTGGCTGGAACCCTTGGGGCTCCTGTTGAAAGCTTATCAGACAGACCAGGTTACAATCAGCATGTCATTCGGTGCCCCTCCCTCTGAGAAAGTCTACTCTTTAGTTCAGTTTCAGAAAAACTTAGGCCATTGAAAACTTTGCAGATAGAGCTACACTTGCTAGGAGAGTCTGTTCGTGTTAAGTTTTCCATTCAAGCAGGATTCTTAATTAGCATTGACCGAGGCAAGGTTGGTGTCTCTGGGTGCAGCAGGCAGAACTAGCTATTTGCTCCCATCAGGACGAGTTGGTAAATGTAGTTGGGGCTGGGGCTGGGGCGGTGGTGGTTGGGGTGGAAACAGTGGTTTGTTTTTACTTAGCTGTTCGACCAGTCGGTTTTGCTTTTGTTGTTAGAATATATACTTTTCTGAGGTTTGTATGTACTAACCATCGCCCTTCCCCACCTCACAAAATGTTATATTAAAGCCCAGGCAAATTCTACTCTTTCTGTTCATGTGTGTAGGGAACTGTCAACTTTGGTGGGATCAGGGTGGGCAACGGACCGACAGAGGAGGATGCTGAGATTATTCAGCATGACCAGCTCTCCACCCATTCAGAAGATGCAGAAGAGGTAAGATCCAGTGGTGTGGGCTTCCTCTCCTTCCACTTTGGGTCAGCCCTAGTCTGTGTACCTAAGTGGCTTCACTCCGGTCTTCTCCTTGAAAAAATGAAAATGCTAATCCTAATGATCAGCCTGCCTTCTGGACCTCTCGGGGCACCACAGCTTTTTCCAAGGGGCCCCATAAACTCCAGGTGCTGCTGGCAGAGCCCGCAGCAGTTTTTTCTGTTGTTCCACTTCTTAAACTCTGAGCTGCATGCAGATCTCAATTACTAACTGCTCTCCTGGGCACTGAGGCAGAGTAGGCCCCAGCTTCCCGGCTCTTATTACCAGGAACACAGCCCACGTGGGCAGCATCCGCATCCCTTGCGCCTTCCAAGGGTGGTTCCAGCTGGAACTGTAACCACTGATACTTTGGAAGTCCTGTCCCACCGATGGGCGCTTGTTGCAGATAGTTCATTTGAGCTTTTAAAAATGCCTACTTTTTATAGGGAGAGTGAAAAATACTAGTAGTAAGGCTAAGCTAGACTTTCCCTACACCCCACCTCCAAGCTCCGTTTTTTAAAACTCACAGTCTTTGCCTAACCACTCGTAGCACAAAGCCTCTGAACTTTTGGATCTCATCTGTTCATTGTATTCTTTTTAAAGCAAATAGGGTAGGAGTTGAGGACCCAGGTGACTGGGCTTTTTCGTCTGACTGACCACTTTCACTCTGTCTGACTTTTTAAGAAAGAAATTGCAGGGGTTGGGGCGCCTTTTAAAAATATGTCTGACTGCTCTAAATCCTGCTGATGTTGCTTTCCTGTATGCTGAGGAGGCTGCCTCCACCGTGTTAGACCCGCTTAACATTAACAGTCCCCCCCACGAAGCAATGGTAGTCTCATGTTCGTGACTTGACCTTGTGTGTGCCACGGCTTCCCACTAAGTGTAACTTTGTGTTTTCAAGCCTACCGAGGATGAAGCGGTAAGAAACAAGCTGCTTTGCCTTCATGTTTATCTGGGCTTGTCTTCCCGTCCTTGTGATCACTTTGCTGACCCTGCTGCCTCCGGGGGCCACACATGACACCCGCGTAGCCTGCATCTCACTGGCCATTTCTAACCAGTTCGTGGATCTGTGTTCTGAACAAGCTCATCTCCATTAACTGCATCTCGTGTTGGTCACCTCTGTCTTTGTTTCATTGACTTCGCTGATCTAATACCTTTGAGAATGGCTTTGTAAGGAGCTACAAGTAATGTCTGCATTGGCATTCTTGAAGTGACTCCCCTCGGGGGTTAAATCCCATTGGCTTCTGCCTGCCTCTCCTGTTATGTTATGTATGGTCGCTCTGCCACTGGGAGTAGCTGTTTCCTCCCTGGTCCTCTGAGTGCTTATGAGTAAAGCTCCCCCTTCCTCCCTGTCTGAGATGCAGCCAGCCTCTTCCTGCTGCCCTCATCAGCTTGATGATGCTTGAAGCGACAGTTGCTGGACCCTCGCTTTGGGGTCAGCTCTACCTCTGTGTGACCGAGGTGGGAAGTAGACAGCGTTCAAAAGGAGGCTTTGCCTCTTAGATGTATCCCAGTAAAAAAACAATCCATCTGCGATATCAGCCACACACAGAGCATAATAACAGGGAATAGAAAGAAAGTTGGCGAAATATTCAGGTTGCATCTGGAGTAGGCCTTCTAGTTTAGCAAGAATTCCCTCAGCAATATACAAGTTTGGAATCGGGTTTTTAAAAGGCCATGCTGCACTGTTTGCATCTTCCCCCCAAATTTCTCTCTGAAATACTTAGACCCATAAACCTTCCCTTCCCTGGCTCTCCTGTTCTCTGTAAGGGGGCAGCGTGATGGGAATGGGAAAAATCTTCGCTGTTTTGTGTAAAAACAGACAGTGCTCAGTCTTCCTAAAGGCTGAGCCGCTCCTCTGGACTGCTCATCTGTGCATAGTCTCTGGCTGGGCCACCTGGAAGGGATGTGGGAGTGTGTTCCATATTAGTGAGGAGCCCAGCCCCCTCCCAGTTTCATCGCCTCCAACAGCACTGCTCTTTCTAATGTCGTACTAATTGAGCACCCAAATGCCATGGGGGTCATTGCCAGAACAGTCCGTATTTGTAGCCATGTCCCAGGGGAGTTGAACATTGAAACAAGATGGACTGTAATTCAGCTGCCCTAGTCTCTGGCCCCCCAGATCCCTAAGGGTTCTGTTTTTCATAGCTTCCTAAGTAGTCATAACATTTTATCAGACACATATACAGTTTAGTTTGCTACAGACAAATTTGGATAACTGTCACAGTTATCTAAAGATTTCAAACAAAAAATTCTTTAAAAATCCAGCCTACTTCTTCTAGAACTTTCCCGTATTGCTTGGCAGCCTGTTTGCCGCATACAGGTCATTGCTCAGCCCAGTGGAAACAGCGGTCCCTCTCCCTGGGGGGCACTCAGTACAATTGCAGACCAGGGCCAGGTCATGTGATTGTCTAGGAAACCATTGAAGACTAGCCATTCAACAAGGGTCAGTGTCACCTCTCCCTACTGTGTCATCTCACCAGGTGTGCTCATCCAACCCATCCATCCATTCATTCACCCTCCATGTGTCAAGCCTCTGTTTAATGCTACAGAAGGAAAACTGAAAGAAGGAAAACATAGTCCTTGCCTTCAAGGACTCCCAAACAAATTGAGGAAACAGTCTGGGCGGTAGATGCTGTGATCATAGTGTGCCCAGGATGCTGTGGGAACACAGAAAGGAGGCACCTGAAAAACACGAGTGGGGGTGGGGAACGGAGACCAGGAAAGGGCTCCCTAAGGAAATTACTGCTAGGCTTAGCCTCTGTGGAGGGAGAGGGAGGTGCAGAACCACCAGCATGAACAGTTACCATAAAGACGCAGAGGCCTGCAAGCCCATCACACTTGGGATTAAACAGGTATTCAGTTTGGCTGCAGCTCCGAGTCAGGAGCTGGGGGACTCGTGAGAGGTAAGCCTAGAGGTTGGCAGAAATGAGCCACAGATTGTTTGGACAACACGGAGCCATCAGAGGGTGGTGACGCTGAAAGTGACACAACAAATGTGCTTTGCTAAAGTGGAGATGTTAGAGGACATGGGGAGGGGGCACAGTCTGGAGGCATGGGACCAGCTAGTCTGCTATGAGTCAGGAAAAAATTGGGAGGCCTGGGAGAAGCAAGCATTTTTCAGGGGGAGTTAGAAAGGAAGGGACCAATATGAGAATAAGAACATAAAAGCTACAGGTCCCAGTCCCTTAGCGAAGATTGGCAGTCAAGATTGATTGGCAGGCTTGGGTTCCTGGGGGACTAGTAGTGACACCGTTAGACATGAGACATGGATTGGAAGTACATCTTGGTGGGGGGGTCAGCCCCTTCTCTCCCTGCCCTCATGTGTTTCCAGGGCAGTTCTGATGTACTGTGGGTGTGGAGTCATGTGCGTCCTGAAAGAAATAGTGAAAAATAGACTCTGACCAAGGGCAGGGCAGGCTGGGGAGTCCCTCTGCTCCTAGGGTTCTGGGCTGGGCTGTGGGGAGAGGCCCCCAGAATGGAACGACCTCCTGTTCTAGAGTAACTGTTGGTTTCTCCACCTGGGAGAGTGGGAGGCCACGAAATGCACCTGGTGCTTCCAGAGCATCTGTATTCTTCCCAGCTGTGCTTGCAACAGTCCTAAATGTGAACTCCTGGGAGCTTGTTCCAGCCCCACCCCTTTACTCTGGAAATAATTTTGGATGTTGAAAGGAAAACAGAACAAAAACCAAACGATATTCTATCTGGTCTTAATCAACTGTCCAAGTAGGAATTGGTAAAACTTTTTTAAAAATGTCTTTATTGCCCTAACTGGTTTGGCTCAGTGGATAGAGCGTCGGCCTGCGGACTCAAGGGTCCCAGGTTCGATTCCGGTCAAGGTCATGTACCTTGGTTGCGGGGACATTCCCAGTGGGGGGTGTGCGGGAGGCAGCTGATTGATGTTTCTCTCTCATCAATGTTTCTAGCTCTATCCCTCTCTCTTCCTCTCTGTAAAAATTAATAAAATATATATTTTTAAATATGTCTTTATTGATTTCAGAGAGAGGAAGGGAGAGGGAGAGAGAAACATCAGTGATGAGAGAATCATCCATCGGCTGCCTCCTGCAGGCCCCCTACTGAGGATCAAGCCCACAACCCGGGCATGTGCTCTGGCCAGGAATCGAACCATGACCTCCTAGTTCATGGGTCGACACTCAGTCACTGAACCACACCAGCTGGGCAGAATTGGTAAAATTTTTTCTAAAATTTCAGTGTCATCTTTTCAGAAGTTACACAAAAAAAGGAAGTTGGTTGTCTTGAGTGCAGTAGTTTGTTAAGCTAATTAAGTGAAGTGACTAGAGCTTTAGGGCCTGACAGCTGGGAGCCGGGGGGCTTCCTGCACCCCTGGGTTATTCACAGTGGGTGTTTCCACTGGGGGACTTCACACACCAGTGGGTAGAGTGGGCTAGAGAAGGTCCTTAAAGTCCAGAATGCCATTTTCTCCGAGCGCTCTCAACTTCACATACACTCCATTTACGCTCACAGACTAGCCGGGACAGAAAAACAGATGTGTTGAGAAGAATCTCATGAAGATGTAGTTCATTAAAATGTAGTGTATTGAGGGAAATGTGTCCCAGTTGGGGACTAAGCCAGGCAGGATTTCAGGGGACAGCATAGCTGAAGTCACCACTGGAGTTCAACACTGGGGGTTCCTGGCCCATGGAGAGCACAGGGCCATGCGGCCCAGCCCAGACTTCATACACCCCCCTCCCCCAGCCTTATGTCTTCTCTCTGGTCTCCCCACCACAGTTTGACTTTGGAGACACGATGGTGCACCAGGCCATTCACACCATCGAGTACTGCCTGGGCTGCATCTCCAACACTGCCTCGTACCTACGGCTCTGGGCCCTCAGCCTCGCCCACGCACGTGAGTGTATTTCTCTCAGATCGGAAACAATGGCTTTCCCCTTCTCTGGGCACTCTCTCAGGTGGGGCCTTAAAGAGAGTGAACATTACAAAAAGTTTCTGGGATTATTCAGACTCCAAAGCCCAGAGAGAATGATGTCCAGATGGGAGAATCAGCGCTTTCGCCAGGTTGGCAGTGCACAGTGGTCCCACTCAGGTCGTGGGAAGCCAGAATGCAAGGGACACTCTCAGGGGAGGTGTGGCAGAGCAAATGCAAGGCCCACAGCGCTGCTCACCAAAATAAACCAGATGCCGTGTCTCTCCCCTGTCCCCAGAGCTGTCGGAGGTGCTTTGGACCATGGTGATCCACATGGGCCTGAGGGTGAAGAGCTTGGCAGGAAGTCTGGCGCTGTTCTTCATCTTCACCGCCTTTGCCACCCTGACCGTGGCCATCCTTCTGGTCATGGAGGGCCTCTCGGCCTTCCTCCACGCACTGCGGTTACACTGGTGAGGGGCGGGGCGGCGGGGGCTGATGTGGGGACGTGTCCTTGGCTGCACTGAGGGCAGCTTTGCTCCTGTCCAGAATCCAGAGCACTAGGAAGTGTCTGCTTTCACATCATTGCACCCAAGGACCTATCTTAGGAGTGAGCTTCCGGAAACGCCCACAGATCAGCACAGCTCACTTTCAGAGCCTCCAGGGAGAATTCTGGGTGCGTGTTGTCAGGCTCCCTCTCCCTGCCTCTCATTCTGCAGTGGTCCTGATGGTAGTAGCTTAAAAGATCTGCCGAGGTTTTATTTTTTGTTTGTTTGGGGTGTTTTTGCTCTGGCATAGAACTTCCTCCTGTCTTCAGAGCAACGAGAACAGCTCTGGAAGAGGTTCTAAGCCCAGGAATAGGTTCTGGAGCACAGAGTACCCCAGTTTTGTCCCCTGGTTCTGGCCTGTGTCAGGGTCTTTGAGGAGGACCCCTGGCAGCTCGTGTGGATGGGGGGATTCCTGCTTCCCTAGCGTGTATGTCAGTGCACCGAAGCAGCTTCAGGAGGGCAGGTTTGGGGTTGGTTTGTTTTCTTTGATGCAGTTTGTGGCTCTTCATGGCTCTGCATGGGGAGGGAGCTCAGCCTAGGGAGTGGTAGAGCTGGAGTCTGGCCTGGACTGTGACTCTGTGATCTCAAAGTAGGGTTGCCAGATTCAGCAAGCAACATTACAGAACACCTGTTAAATTTGAATGTCAGGTTAACAATGAGCAGTTTGGGGGGATTTTTTCTTATAGTGTAAGTATCTTCCAAATGTGCACTAAAACTGTGTCCTGTGCTACTTCTGGCTACCCTGCCCCTTGGAGTCTCCATTCCCTCCATTATGGGGTGATTCTCCCTTTTTGGGTCTCAACCCCCAGTGGCTCTGGAAGCTCTGGACCCTCTCTCCACAGCAACACCTCTCCCCATGGGAGCACAGTTTTACCAGCTTAGGGGTCACAGATTCACTGACCCGACCTTAGGAACCCCTAGATGACATCATCTGTGGTGTTCATGATCTCAAGGTCAGAAGGGGGCTTGGAATGTCTCTTTCCATCACGAATCTAAACCTGAAGAAAACCCAGAATCTGAACCTGAAACCTCTTCTCTTCCCACCCTTATCTTTGACTCTCCTCCTGGCTTGGTTATAGTTGAGCCTCCTCAGGGAACCACTGTTTGTTGTTCTAAGTTGCAGAGGAGAAAGGTGAGGCACATAGGGGAGGTGGGCTGGGACTCACCTTCCCTCACGAGCTCCTTTGGAGGAGTCTGTCCTGCTGGTCGGGGACATGCTTTCTCAGTGCTCAGCTGAGAAGCACCAGGGCTTCCCTCCTGCTCCTCCTCCCCGCCCAGCTGTTGTTTACTGTCGAGCCAGGAGGTTAGGAGCTCCCCATGATTCAGACGCTGGCCGCTCCCCTGTTCTTAGCTTATCAGCGTCCCCTCTCCCCAGCACACTTCCTCAGCCGCACGGTGTGAGGGAACCTCTGTGTAGTCAGCCTGTGGTGACTCACTTTTTCTTGCGCTCTGGGCTTCCTTCCTTTCCTAGTAACTCCTCTGTCTCCTGAGCCCTGGACTTGAGGGAACAGTTACCACCCCACCGTGATTCCCAAGTGGGGAGCCTGCTGCCTCCCCCCAGGCGGGCGGGATGGGGTGCCACGGGTGCTGGGCCAGCACTGTTAGAGCCGTGAGCAGGCGCACCACGACTCTTGGTCAAGGAAGGTCGCCCGGGCTTGGGCCTGCCTCCAGAGTGAGCCCCCAGTGGGTGAGGTTATCTGTTATTGCCAGAGGGTTACTTCCTCAGGCTCACCTGTGGCCTCCCAGTGACTCTGTCTCCCCTCATCCACACAAATGATCCCGAGCAAGTGACAGATGACAGGAGAGCAGACTTCAGAATCACGCTCTGCCCACACTGGCTGGCCGACCCCAAGGGAAGCATTTCTCTCTCTGAACCTCCTTGTCTCTCATGCGAAGAGAGAGGATAAGGCCGCCATGATTAAACGTGAAGTAATGCACGCACCAAGGGACTCACGGTGCCCTGGCACATCTAAACCATTGTTCAGGTGCAGACCATGGCTGCCCTGCTTAAAATTGGGGTGCCCTGTGGAAAGGGCACCTCCTTGTGGGAGTTTGTAAAGAAACTGCTTTTAGTCTGTTTAGAGAGAAGGGAGACCAATGGGTGGGAAGATAGGTGATACCATCTGAATGCCTCTCCGATGTAGTTTGCAAGGAATAGGCTGGTCCACCACATTGCCCTTGTGGGGTTTGGTAGTGGAAATATTGGGCAGAAGAGAAAAAACAGCGAAAACTCGAGTGCAGCAACGTTTCAAATCCCATGTTACCGAAGGCCTGTTTGGAGCTCATCCCTGCCAAGGAGTGGACTTGGTGCTAGTGCACCCCCTCCTGGCCAAATGGGGAGGTGCCTCAAGGATGCCTGGGCAGCAGTTGGGAGTTCCATCTCCTGAGGGGGCAACAGTTGGTCCTGCTGAAATGGTGCAGGGACATGGTTGCTGTTTTTTCTGGTCTCCAGCCTGGGCGTCTTCATACCCCTGGTATGCAGCTGGGTTCCTGATTCTGAGGCAAAGTCTGCCCCACTGTACAGGCTCTGGGTCTCTTCCGTGGGGACAAGAAGAAAAGCACATGACTCGATAACAAATGTAAACCACTAGTCTGAGGTCCGTGTAGGGCCAGAAGGAGGTGGGTGGCATTTGAAAACAACAGTGAGCAGGTTAATGTGCCAGCCTGCCAGTTCCGTCCCCTGAGTCGTCTGTCCCTCTCTTTTCCCCCAACCCTGTAAAGTGGGTGGGCCTTCCTGTCATCCTAATTCAATGTGACAGGAAAGGCAAAGGCGGGGATATGATTTGTCGGTGTAACTGTGGCCACCTAACTGCTTTTAGCAGAAAGACTGTTGCCCATGGCCTACCTTCTTCTCTAGCAGTATCCACCTGTGTGTAGGTGTGCACACTTGCACACTCACTGACTGCTTGATGGCTAAAGGGACGGGACTGGGACCAGTTTGTTGTAAGGGATGCAGTGGTGCCACAGCAGGGCACCTTGGGAGAGCTGAGTGAATGGCTGGCTGCCCCAGAAGAGACCTGAAATGTGTCCCAGGCTGACATCACTGTCCGGACACTGGGACCATCAGACACGCATGTGCTCCTGGCCCCGAACTGCTCAGAGTGACAGAAAGGGCCAGAGAAGCAGCTGGGCCTAGAATCATCTTTCTAAAACTGCCTCCCCTCAGTCACACCCTGCCAGGAAAGGGGGGAGGCCCCGGAACCGGTCCCCTTCACTCACTCCAGGAAACAGGTTTCCTGTTACACAGCAGGAGCCATCTCTCTCTGGATGCCCATATCCTCTGGGTCACACACAGGTGGCCTTTGCCAGGTGCTGGAGCTGGAAGGGGTGATAGAGAAGCTCAGCCCGCTGCCTGCCTGGGGCTCCCTCACAACTGTGGGATTCTGCGGTGCATTTTAGTGGCTTGGAGCATGGCTGGGCCTAGATCAGTGGTGCTAGTAATGTAAATATCTGTGTTTTCCGATGGTCTAAGGTGACCCTGCTAGCAGTTCTCAACCTGTGGGTCGTGACTATAGAACCGCTGCTATAGAGCCTAAGACCATCGGAAAACAGATATTTACATTACAATTCATAACAGTAGCAAAATTATGGTTATGAAGTAGCAACGAAAATAATTTTATGGTTGGGGGTCACCACAACATGAGGAACTGTATTAAAGGGCCACGGCATTAGAAAGGTTAAGAACCACTGGCCTACAGGCTCCCCCAGCAGAGCCCCTAAGGAAGGAAAAACTCGCAGGGCGGCCCCTGGGGCCCCCTTGCACCCTCACACAGAGAACTTCATGTTTGTACTTTCTCAGGAAGCACACGTTTCCCTGGTTTACAGGGAGAGGAGGGTGGGGAGACGGACAGGGAAACTGCTTTCCAGTTCTGTGCCAGGGGGCTGGGTGAGCACAACTGAGAAGGAGGGTGACGTTGGGCTAACCCAGAGGTGCCCATGATGTCCTAAGTCACACAGAGGGATGGCAAGAGAAGGGTGGTGACCCCACAGGTATCTGAGAACTTCTCCCTTCACCCAATTTGGAATTGGAATTGTTTATGTGATTAGCCAGCCAGGAGGTCAGAATTCCGATACCTCACGGACCTGAAGGTGACTTGCCCGCTATCTGGCTACATATTCTTGAATGAAAATGGGATGAGTCCATCTATTTTCAGTTGTTCAGCAATCTCTTGCCATACGCAAACACAGCCCACCCAACACGAAGAATTCAGACCTGACAGCAGTGGGCGCCCAGCAGGAACCTAGCCCCCTCCCCACCACCTTCCCCCAGTAGCTGCAGCTGGTGGAAGGACTTCTCAGGAGTGTAGGATGTGGGGCAGATCCGGTCCTGGTATCACTGACTTGAGTTTAAAACTCCCCCTCCTGGATCCTGTTCTATCTGGGGGCTTGGCCAGAGTCTGGGATGCTTGGGGACCTAGGCCCAGGCCCTGGAATGTGGGGCTGGGGGAGAGCTGGCCTCACTGAAAATTGTTCACTTCTTCTCCCCCGGTGTGGAGCTGAATGCTCTGCAGTCAGTGTCCCCAGCCAGCACCCCAAGGCTGCAGGGGCTTCTGAGGGCCTCTCAGTGCCACCTGCACACAGTCCTCCTGGTTTGCCTGCCCAGGCCACTCCCCACGCTTTCCTTTCTGCTAATTGCTCCCCTCTGGGTTTGGAGGAGGAGGAAGCCCTGTGTGTAAACCATCGCCTGCCGCCTGCCTCTCCCACCGGTTCTTGCAGGGGTTCTGGTGCCCCAGGGTCACTCAGCCCCAGTGGAAACTATTCCTCAGGGCAGCTCTCCTCAGCTTTTCTAGCCTCTGAATCATGCATTTTTCTGCCCATATTTGGTGCCGATTTGGTTGCTGGGCAGCCATCCAGGGCGAGTTTGCCGGGGGAAGCCCGGCCAAGTGCTCACAGGAGCGAGCTCTTCTTCCCCTCCAGTCCGATAGGGCCCCAGGGAGACCGGCAGGGATGGACGCTGAGCTGCCTGGGAAGGGAGTTGAAGCTCTGTTTTTCCTTTCCGTCCCCAAGAGAAGAATTCTTTCTCAGATGTTTTCGTAGTTGGAGCATATTTTTGCCATGGCTTTAAGGAGACTTCCCCTCCTGACTTCCCCCCTTTCCTGAGAATTTCCTCCCCTAACTCAAAAGCCTTGAATGTTCACTCCCAAACCTCCCATCTCCTTCCTGCCCCCAAGGGAACAATAAGCAAGAAAACAGTGGTGCTTGCAGGGTTCCCGGGGCTGAATTCACAGCCGCTCAGGGGCTTCCCTCAGAGATCTCAGGGGCTTCCCTCAGAGATCTGCTGCGAGCCTTGCCAGGCGATGGCTATTTTGGGGGCTCCTCTTCTTTGCTGTTAGAAACTCTTGCTGGCTGACTTTCTGCACATGGCCCTCTGCTCAGCAGGTCAGAGCAGGACTGTGGACACGCAAATACATTGGTGCACTGCTTGCTGAGGGCAGCCTGGGCTGCAGAGGCAGAGCTGTGTGCACTGGGAGGAGGCCGAGTTCTGGGCTTGGGCTGGCAGAGGCAGCAGGAGGCAGAGCGGCTTTCCCGTGCTCACCTAGAAGAGTAAGGCTTCGGGGAGCATGGGGTCGGGCATCTTTCTGGCCAGCTGTGAAATCCCAAAAAGTTTCTGTGGGATGATGACTTCCCTCTTCCTTTTCCCCAGGGTCGAGTTCCAGAATAAATTCTACAGCGGGACCGGTTTCAAGTTCCTACCCTTCTCCTTCGAGCACATCCTGGAAGGGAAGTTAGACGAGTGAGCCCTCGTGGGGACGTGTGCCCACTGTCCTCCCCACCCACTCCACGGTGATAGCTGTGCTCCTCTCGCGTGTTGGTTGTGATCCCTGGATTTGGGGGCGTTTGTGTCATCCTTGCTACCCTCCCCCAGCTGCGTGTGAGATCCGGCCCTCCCTTGGGTCTCCTGCCTCCTCTGCTGTGCATATTGTAGTGTAGTGATCCTGAGAAGCTGGGCTCTGGCTGTCACTCACACCATGGGCACCAGCCCTGCCCTCCATCTCCTCCGAGCCAGCCCGTTCCTCCCCGTCACCTGGTGGTGACGGTGTGCATTTCCATATGAGCCCAACGCCCAGGGAAAGAGCACCTTCGCTATCCACACCCAGATTCTGAGTTTCTGCTCCTGCCACTCCAGTTACTGGTTGTGGGGAGATGCTCTTGGCGCCCTTCCCTGGGGTCAGTAGGAGCAGATCCAGGAAGATGGTACTGTTGTCCTCTGCCTCCCACCTCTGGCCTTCCGAGCATTTGTTATCAGGACTCCAGCTGGACCACATTGTGCCATCGTGCACGGCTTCTTGGCCCCCCCAAGCGTCCCAGGGCACCCAACACCACCTCCCTAACCTCCACTCTCTACTCAGACCTCTCCTCCTCCCTCCCAGAATCCCCTTCTTCCGCTCCTTCATTTGCATCCGCATGATAGCACAGCTGGGAGAGACCCAAAACAGAGGTCCTGGCTAGCTGCTTCTCAGGCCATTCGAGGGCCCTGGTACTAACTGGTCCTCTGGGCAGAGGGTTTAAATTGATGCTCCTCCTGGTGCAGACCGGGACCTTTCCCCACCCCCAAATCATGAATCTTGAGTGAAGGACGGTGATCGTCAAGGCTGGTTCTCTGGCAGGCCAGCCTTGCTCTGCCACTAGTGCCCCTTTCCCCTTCCACAGTGAGCCCAAGTAGGGTGTGAGGTCCTGGGCAGGGAGGGTCACCGTCATTTACCATTTGCTGATTGGAGGCGACTGGCAGAGCTGCTGGGCATGTGGTTGTGAGCTGCACAGCCCTGCCTGTGAGCTGATGATGAGCACCCCTAAGAGGCCGGCTCCGCTGTCACCCCCACACCAGCTGTGATCTTAGGGCCTTTTAAGCATGTGTTGACGCAGCAGCCTGGCTGCTTCAGCTAAATTGATCCAGTCACTTTCAGTGGCCGAGATAATCCCCTGCATTGGCCAGGCCCTTGTCCTCTTCCACCCTGACTTTCCTGAGCCAGCTACTTAGAGCTGCTCACTCAACCCTCCCAGGCACGGCTGCCCTGGGTGTGGGCCATCCGCCCCAGCTGCCCCAGCCGCCCCATGTGCTGCCCAGTGTGACCTGACCCAGACCTTGTGCAGAGCCCCTCCCCTGTGGCCCCCATGGTTTACATGATGCGATGATCTTGGTTCTGTTTACAGCAGGGCTTGAAGGCGAGTTCTCTGTGTAAGGAACCCTGCCCAAGGCCCTTCTGTTCAGACATTCCTGTGCTGAATAAAGTGTGTTTGAGTCTACAGAGGGAGGCTGGCTGTCTCTGTGCCCACAGCCCCTGCTTCACATACTCTTCCCCCGCCCTCCTCTAGCATTTCTGCTTCTCTGATCAAAGGCCACAGCTACTAAGGCCCTGCCTGACCAGGCAGTAAGTTTGTGAAATTCTTGCCTTATCTCAAGTTTCACAGGCGCCTTCACCCCTGCATGAGCCAAGGCAGCTTTGCAGGCACTATCCATGATGGGGCGTAGGAACCCGGCTTCGCCTCCCCTTCACACACCACACACTCAAACAGCAGAGGCTCGTGAGAGTCTGGGCATTTGCCCTCTCCCTCTTTTCCAATTGTGCTCTTGGGGCTCAGGAGCCTGGCTGTTTTGAGCTCTGATGCCCTTGGCCTTGGTGTAAATGGAGGCTCAGCATGTGATCTGGGGCAGCTGGAGAATGTGAGGTGCTGAGGTAGGCATGTGGCTGAAGAGCCTGCCGACTGTGCAGGCAGGCGGGGTGGGCAGGGCGGGCACTTCTCCCTCCTCACTGCCATGTAAGGGATCCACATTCTTTCCCAGCGCCCTCCCTCCTGGGGCCTTCAGAGCAGGGGCTGCGCAGGAATTTGAGCAGCAGGCTGACAACTGCGGCTCCAGGAGGGGCAGGAAACCCCTGTTCATTTCATGTTCCTGTCCCCCCAGCCTCAAGCCCTCGCCTCCCTAACAGGCCAGCTGCCCTGGAATAGGCCCTGGGTGCGGCACCTCCACCTGTCTCCTCCAAAAGTCCAGAGTGGAAGTTCAGGTAAATGAGCTCTTTTAGCCTCTGCTCTGTTACTGACTCAAAAAGGGAGGCCTAATCGAAATGGATATTTGGGCGCTGGCCGGGTAGCTCAATCGGTTAGAGCATCATCCTGATACACTAAGTTGTGGGTTCCCTTGACCAGAATCAAACCCGGGACTCTTCAGTCTGCAGGCCGACCCTCTATCTCTGAGCCAAACCAGAGAGGGCGGCAATTGATGTTCGACAAAGGGGCCAAGAAAATCCAATGGGGAAAAGAACAGTCTTTTCAACAAATGGTATTGGTACAACTGGGTATCCACATGTAAAAACCAAATTTAGACCAGGACCCCATACTATGTACAAAAGTTTACTCAGAATGAATCACGGACCTAAATGTAAGAGTTAAAACTAAAACTCTTAAGAGGAAATCACGAGTCTTCATGCTGACCTTGGGCTAGGCAATGATTTTTAGATATGACAGCAAAAATAACAAGTGATGAAGATAAGTTGGGCTTTAGGAAAATTAAAAAATGTTTTGGTTCAAAGGGAAAAATAAAGACATTCACACCAGGAGACAATATCTGCAAATCATACAGTTAACCCTTAATGGGTCCACTTATACTTGGATTTTATTTTTCAATAAATATGCAGTCAGCCCTCTATGTATGTCCCCAGGCTGAATGGCCAGTAAGCCCATGAAAAAATGCTCAACGTAATTAGTCATTAGAGAAATGCAAATCAAAACCATGAGGAGATACCACCTCACATCCACTAAAAAGGTTTATAAAAAAGTTAATTACAAGTGCCACCAAGGATGTGGAGTAACTGGAACCCCTAGTCCCTGCTGGTAGGAATGTAAAATGGTGCAGCTGCTTTGGAAAGCAGTCTGGCAGTTCCTCAAAACATTAAACAGAAGTAATATAAGACCAAGCACGTGGACTTCTAGGTATCCGCTGAAGAAAAGTGAAAAGATGCGCACGCAGACTTGTACACAGTGTTCATAGTAGCATTATTCATAATAGCCCCCCAATGGAAACAGCCCAAATGCCCATCAGTTGGGTAACAAAAGGCAGTCTATCCATGTAATAGGTATTCCTCTACAATAAAAAGGAATAAAGTACTGCTACTTGCAACACTATGAATGGACCTCAAAAACATGATGCTAAGAAACAGGACACAAGACCATATAACATTCCATTTCTGTGAAGTAGGCAAATCTATAGAGACAGAAAGTAGATGGGTAATACCTAGGACTGTCTGCTGGATGCATTTGGGGGCAGGATTAAAATAGGAGATCCCCTTCTCGTGAAATCCCAGGACCCCAGACATCTGCTGAGTGAGTCTGTGCTCTGTCCAGTGAATGACCCTTATCTTACGGTCCTAGAACCAGCATGAAAAGGGTGGCTTTGGGCCTGCTCAGTGCTATAAAGATGGGACAATTCCATCACCACCTTCAGGACCCACTCTCTGTCCTATTCTTTGGGGACCTGGGTGGACTGTGCCTCTTTCTGTCCCAGGAGCCATGGATAGAAGGGGCATTGGAACTCCCTTCAGATCCAAGAGACCTGGCTGCCTTCCCAGCTCCCTGGACTACCCAAGACATGTCCTAGGCATTGGCTGCTCCCTGGTGGCCAGACAGGGAAGGACTCATTCCTCCTCACTGGCAAGGTGAGTGCCATGCCATCCTAGCTGGGCTATGACAGGCAGGCAACTGGATTGGCTGGGCAGTATTCTGGGGTACATAGGCAGAGGGGCCAGGAACAGAAGAGAACATGATGAGATGGAGAGAGGAGAGCCAGGCCTACCTGTTTCACACACATTAATTGAAAAAGTAAAGTCCTCCCACTCCCAGCATCCTAGTACTCCATGGGAGGCAACCACTGTTTTCATAGCCTTTACAAAAGATGCACACAGCCCCAGCCCATTTGCTCAGTGGTTAGAGCATTGGCCCACAAAACTGAAGGGTTACAGGTTCAATTCCAGTTAAGGTCATAACCTCGGTTTCAGGCTTGTTCCTTGGCCCCAGTTGGGGATGTGCGGGAAGCAACCAATCTGTCTCTCTCATATCCATATTAATGTTTCTCTCTCTGTCTCTCCCCCACCCTTCCACTGTCTCTAAAAAAAAAAAATTATTGGAAAATAGATCCTGAGATGAGGATTAACAACAACCAATAAAAAATACCCACACAAATGCGAGTGTACTATACCCACTGGTCTGACCGTTTGCAGAACCTTCCAAATCATTAACAACACATCTTCCTCATTTTTCAGTCAATGCTTAATAGTTCATGCTTTAGTTTCTTCAGTCAGCCCCCTCCTGTTGTCAAAGAGCTCCCAGCCTGATGGGGAAGATGAGAAAAGAGTGTGACAGGCTTGGAGTCATCCCTGAAGCATCTCCCCAGCATCTACAAACTCAGGCTTTAAATGTACTACCAACCCCCTGGATGGTGTCCCCAACCTACTGCCCCCCCACCACTCTGGGTGAATCCAGACCCCACAGAGAGCCCCAACACCCCCACCCACGTGTTCCCTGAGATCCAGAAATGCCAGCAAAACAGGTCCAGGCAGGAGGAGAATCTGACAAGGCTCACTGGAAAGGGGTGTTCAGAGGGAAAATGGGGAGGGAGGGAGGCATGCTGGAGAGGAGTAGAGAAGGGCCTGTGGGGAGGTGCTGCAGGCTGTAGCCCTCTGAGAGTGCATCTCTCTGGTCCCTGAGAAAGGCTGAGAACCTTTTGATACTCGAAACTGTGTGAGAGCAGGGCCTGCTGCTGTGCCTGGGGGCAGGGAGCAGGGGAGCCGGGCAAGCTCACGGGACTCCCTTGTTCTCTTTCAGTCCAGACTCCAGATTCTCTGGATTGGCAGTCCTCCTCTGATCCCTTTCCTGTCCCTAAACGGCTTCCCTCAGGCCTGACACCTGTCTCCAAAAGGATTCAAAATCCTGTTAGAAACATTTTTCTAACTGGCCCACCACGAAGGCCCCACTCACCCCCTCCCTACCAGAGAGGCAGCCTGAACAGCAGAGGCACTTGGGCAATAGTGGCCAGAAGGCTGGTCTTAGGAGTCTGGTTCTAGCCCCAGACCTGCTCTCCTACCAGTATTGATCTTGTCTGAGTCATTCCCTTTCTCTGGCCCTCAGTTCCCCAATATGTAAAATGAAGGTAACTCCTGTCTGCTGCTGCCGCCGCCGCTGCCGCCCCTTAAGGATCCCAAAGGAGACCTCAACATGTCCACCAGGCCCTGCCCCACCGCCAGGCCATGCTCCATGGCCCATTGCCCCTCCCCTTTGTGCATGCTCCTTTAATTCCTCAAATCTGCCCAGCTCTTTCATTATCCTTCAGGGATCTTCATATAAACATTTTCTCTGACTTAGGTGCTTCCCCTGTCTCTTCTAGTCAATCCCAATTAATTCAGATTAAATATTACTTCCTTTTGGAAGCCTTAGGCTGGGTGCCCTGATATTTCTTCACACCATCACAACTATAATGTAAATCTTCCCATAAGTACTGTATATGGTTTCTAGGTCTTCTCCAGAGAGGGGTGGCAGTGCCTGGTACTAAATAAAAGCCAAATATTTATTGGGTGTTTGGATGAATGGAAGGAAAGTGATTCGCATGCGAAAGCTCGTCGGATCTGAAGACGCCTGTGAAGGATAGCGGGTCCCACCCGGCTCTAGGCTTCTGAGGTTACCGGGTCACGCGCTCCAGCACCAAGTGCGGTCAGAAGACACCCTCCGGCGGCTGCCTGGGACCCGGAAGCCAGTCTCCCGGCTGCCCGCGGTGTTTTGCCTTCGGTTCCACGTGACCTAAGACTCGCCGCTGATTGGGCCCAGGGCGCCCCGCCCCCTGGGCCCGCGTCCCGAATAGGTTTCCCCGGGGCCGCGGCCGGGTTGAGACCGTGGACCATGCAGGCGGTGGCAGCGGCCGCGGCGCTGGGGTTCCTGCTCCTGGCCCTGGCGGGGGCCTCGGCCGGGGACGAGGCTCGAGAGGCGGAGGCCGTGCGGGCGCTGCTGGCCCGACTGCTGGGACCCGGGCCAGCGGCCGCCTTCTCGGTGTCGGTGGAGCGCGCCCTGGCGGCCGAGTCCGGCCTGGACACCTACCGCCTGAGCGGCGGCGGCGCCGGGGCGCAAGTGCGGGTGCTCGGCTCCACGGGCGTGGCCGCTGCCGCCGGCCTGCACCGCTACCTGCGCGACTTCTGCGGCTGCCACGTGGCCTGGTCGGGCTCTCAGCTGCACCTGCCGCAGCCGCTTCCCGCAGTGCCCGAGGAGCTGACCGAGGCCACGCCCAACAGGTACCGGCGGGACCGCCCTCGGCTCCCCTGCAGCTGCCTCCTGCCTGCAGCCCGCGCTCACCTGGCTGAAGTCCCGCCCCACCCCAGCCCTACGCTGGTAGGAAGCGCTAGCCCGTGGGTCGCGCAACTCAGGCTTCAGATCCCCTCTCTGCCTTGTCCAACTAACAAAACATATCTAGAGGCTTTGGCTGGAAAGACATGATAAGGATTTATTCAAGGGTCTTAGAACCGGAAACACAACTAGGCGATAGTCAGAATGTTCCCAAGAAGAAAACTGAGTTCTTATAGTAAAAAGTACATTATTACGAGATCGGAAGCGTTGCGGGCGGTATGGCCCTAGACGTAAAAGGTACATTCTTGAAAAGAATCAGCTTGCATTCTTTTTTTTTTTTTTTTTTTAACGTTTTTAACATATTTTTACTGATTTCAGAGAGAGAGAGAGAGAAACATCAAGGATGAGAAAGAATCATTGGTCAGTCCGGGCATGTGCCCTGACCCGGAATCAAACTGTGACCTCCTGATTCATAGATGGATGCTCAACCACAGCCCACTGGCTGGGCTCACGGTGCATTCTTAACCTCTTAGCTCTGCCTGGGGTGGATCCCCAAGTGAAGCAGTAGAGAGACCACATTTGGAACCCCTCCCTCTGGGCTGGATCTGGAATCAGGCGGCCTTCTGAGCTCTTCCAGGACAATGGGTGTCAGGGTGAGGAACATCCTTTTTGCACTGAAGGACACACCCCAGCTCATGCCCCTGCCCACAGGTACCGCTATTACCAGAACGTGTGCACCCACAGCTACTCTTTCGTGTGGTGGGACTGGGCCCGCTGGGAACAGGAGATTGACTGGATGGCACTGAATGGCATCAACTTGGCGCTGGCCTGGAGCGGCCAGGAGGCCATCTGGCAGCGGGTACGTGCCCACCGCACGGGCCACTCCAGGTGTCCCTGTCCCCCGCCCCGCATCACACAGCGTCTGGCACACAGAGAACAAGGGCTCCAGAAGTGTTTGTGGTGGGCACAGTGGCCCCAGCCCTCTGGAAACGGGCTTCCGTGGCTGAGACAAACGCTAGGAGTGCTTATGGAGAGCTGGACCCCAGCACCCCACCGCACACTCTTAAGAAGTCCAGTCAGTCTGCTGCGTTACAGACTCTATGTCATTAGCAGCCTTTGATCTCCCTATTCTCTCCATCCTTAGTCATGGCCCTCATTCCGGCTCTCACGTCCTCTCCCTGCACCCCCACAAGAGCCTCTGAACAGGACTCCTGGCTTTCCAGGCTCTGCTAGCCAGAGAGCCCTTTCTGAAATGCAGATCTGGGCAAGCCCTGCCACTTACACACAGGAGTGCAGCATCGTCTGCAGCCTTCGTGGGGCCTGGGAGCTTCCGCCCCTAGGCCCTGAGGGCTGGCTGCACCTGGGGCTGCTGGAGCTCCCTGCAGAGCTCATCTCTAGCCAGCCTTGCTCCATGAAGCCTTCTAAGGCCCCGTCCTTGTTTGGGGAGAGCCCCCTTGTGCCTTACCTCACCTGTGCCACAAGGGTGGCATTGGTAAACTCACCTGTTCACACATCTGTTTCTCCTGGACTGTGGGCTCCTTGCAGGCGGAGGTTGCATTTTGTCTTAGTAACCGTAGGGCACAGCACAGAGAAGAGATGAGTGAACGTCAGTGAATCAGTGGAAGGAGATTAATGTATTTATGTGTGTGGGGATTGCCTTCCTCCTCAGGTGTACCTGGCCTTGGGCCTGACCCAGTCAGAGATCGATGAGTACTTCACTGGTCCTGCCTTCCTGGCCTGGGAACGCATGGGCAACCTGCACACCTGGGGTGGCCCCCTGCCCCACTCCTGGCACCTCAAGCAGCTTTACCTGCAGGTAAAATAAAGGGGAAGGGGAGGGATAGAATTGGTCCTGGACAGTCACAGGCTAGGGAGGGTGGTATTTGGCCAGTCTCAAGGCTCCTAATTAGATCCTGGGGACTCTGTGTGCCCTGGGCGAGCGAGGGCCTCCCACCTCGGGCCATGCTCACCAGCTCCCCCTCCCATTCTGCCAGCATCGGATCCTGGACCGGATGCGCTCCTTCGGCATGACTCCCGTGCTGCCTGCATTCGCAGGGCATGTCCCCAAGGCTATAACCAGGTGAGGCTCCCCTGCCCTCACCTTCCACTCACCTCAGAGATGGGATTTATTTTCCCCTGCAGGACATGATGTAAAGAGCTGTAGGCTTGATTCCTGTAGAGCTGGCTTGATTCCTGACTCTGCTGTCCACTAGCTATGTGACTTCAGGCAGGTTATGTGACTGCTGTGTGCCTCAGTTGCCTCCTGTATGACATATACATGGCTTGGCACCGAGACTTAGCAAAAGGCAGCTTTTGTGAGTGGTAGTAGGGGTGTTCTGGTCTCTGTCCTCCCTGCTCCTCGGTGGTACCCACCCAACCTCTCCTGTGGCTGGGAAAATCCTTCAAGGCCAGCTGAGACCTCCCCTCCTTCAGGAAGCCTTGCTGGGGCTCCCAGCACCGATCACCACCTCCTTCAGGCCCCTGAGCCCCTGGTTTCCACCACTCTCACAGTACTTCGCGCACGCTGCTGGCCCCACTGGCCACCCCTTCGTCTCTCCAGCCGGGTGGCAGGAGCCTCGTGCATACATTCAGTGAATGCTTGTCGGGGGTCTGGGACCGCCAGACTAGGCTGTGTTGGACCCTGGGGAGGCAGCAATAACAGTGCACCAAGTTCCTAGTTCCTGTCCCTGGTGGGAGATAGGTTGGCAGGGGGTTATAATACAGTGATAGATCCCACTTCTCCGTCAAGGTCACTTCTGCCTGGGTAAGAGGAGCTGCAAGGACTCAGAGAGAGGCAGTACTGGGCCAGACCTTGAAAAATGAGTGTTGTTTGTTTCAATCAGTGGGAGGGGAGATAGCAAGAGTTTTCCAAACTAGGTGAAACTTAAAAGGTGTCAAGGAGTAACCAGCTGGATGAGCAGGGAGAGAGGAGGAAAGGACTGCAGGCACGGGGGCACAGGATGTGCAAAGGCATGGAGGCATGAGAGACCAGGATGAGGTCCAGGAGTCGCAGATAAGTTAATGAAACTGGCAATGACTGTGTCAGCCTCCACTAAATGTCTGGACTGTTCCCATCCCCAACTAGGGTGTTCCCTCAGGTCAACGTCACCCAGATGGGCAGTTGGGGACACTTTAACTGCTCCTACTCCTGCTCCTTCCTTCTGGCTCCTGAAGACCCCCTGTTCCCTGTCATGGGGAGCCTCTTCCTGCGGGAGCTGACCAGAGAGTTTGGCACAGATCACATCTACGGGGCCGACACGTTCAATGAAATGCAGCCTCCATCCTCAGAGCCCTCCTACCTCGCCGCAGCCACTGCCGCTGTCTACCAGGCCATGGTCGCAGGTTTGGTGCCAGGGGAGGTGGGGAAGGAGAGGAGGGACTGGGCATAATAACACCTGATGAACACATAGCGCTCTTCAGTTTACCGAGCACTTGTACACACACATCATCTCATTTAATCACACTGGTGAGAGGCGAGCTCTGGAAGCAGCCAGCCTGCTCACACTCTGCTACTGCCACTTCCTGCCCGTGTGACTTGCAATAAGTTACCTCCCTCCCAGGCCTCAGTTGCTTCATCTATAAAATGGGGCTCCCTCTAAGTAGGATGATGCCTGGCCCAGAGTAACGTGTCATTAAGTGCTGGGTATTAAAAAGACAGGGATGGGCAAAAGTAGGTCTACAGATGTGAGTACATGAAACACAGTTTGTTCTTGTATTATTTATTTACTGTATTCGTTATTACAACTGTAAACCTACTTTTGCCCACCCCGTATTTTGTTTGGTTTCTACCTCCATGCCGAGGTATGGAACACAGGCCAAAGGTTAGGGAAAGTGCCCAAAGCTGATAGGTGCCCTTCCTGGTGCACAGATGTGAACCTAGTACTCCTTCCTGCCACTTACAGGGGAGGGTGGCGAGGAGCCAGGTCAAGAATGGTGGTGGGGAGGCCTCTGTGTCAGCAGGAAGGGAACAGATTGGCTCAGGGTACCTTGAGCAGCGCTGCTTCAAGCCTGATTCAGCCTGTCAGGTCTGCAGATCCAGCCTCCTTCCCTTCCCTCCCCCACCTGAGTCAGAATGAGCAGGCTGGAGCGCGTGAATGTGTGTGTGAACCAGCCTCTGGGTAATTCCGATGGGGGAGGAGGAGATGGAAGGGGTGTGTGTAATGAAGTAGCCCTGCTGGCTGGGGGGTCCAGGGAAGGAAGTGTCCTGTGATAGTCAGCTGACTTCTCTGGACCTCTGCTTCCTCTTTGTAGAGTGGAGGTGACTCTTCCTCTGACCCCCTCCCTTCTCATCACCTCTCTTCCCTGTCCCCCTCCCCCACCACAGTGGACCCTGACGCAGTGTGGCTCCTCCAAGGCTGGCTCTTCCAGCACCAGCCCCAGTTCTGGGGGCCACCCCAGGTGGAGGCTGTGCTCAGGGCAGTGCCCCCTGGCCGCCTCCTAGTTCTGGACCTGTTTGCTGAGAGCCAGCCCGTGTACGTCCGCACAGCCTCCTTCCAGGGCCAGCCCTTCATCTGGTGCATGCTGCATAACTTTGGGGGCAACCACGGCCTGTTTGGGGCCCTGGAGGCCGTGAACCGAGGCCCTGCCGCCGCCCGCCTCTTCCCCAACTCCACCATGGTAGGCACGGGCATGGCCCCTGAAGGCATTGGCCAGAACGAAGTAGTCTATGCCCTCATGGCAGAGCTGGGCTGGCGGAAGGGCCCAGTGGCAGATTTGGGGGCCTGGGTGACCAGCTTTGCGGCCCGGCGGTATGGGGTCTCCCATGAAGGCACAGAGGCAGCGTGGAGGCTGCTTCTCAGGAGTGTCTACAACTGCTCCGGCGAGGCCTGCAGTGGCCACAATCGCAGCCCACTGGTCAGGCGGCCGTCCCTACAGATGGCAACCACTGTCTGGTACAACCGATCGGACGTGTTTGAGGCCTGGCGGCTGCTGCTGACAGCCACCCCCACTCTGGCCACCAGCCCGTCCTTCCGCTACGACCTGGTGGACCTCACTCGCCAGGCGGTCCAGGAGCTGGTCAGCTTGTACTACGAGGAGGTGAGGACCGCCTACCTGAACAAGGAGCTGGTCCCCCTGCTGAGGGCGGCAGGCGTTCTGGCCTACGAGCTTCTGCCCTCCCTGGACAACATACTGGCTAGCGATAGTCACTTCCTGCTGGGCAGCTGGCTAGAGCAGGCCCGGGCAGCCGCGGTCAGTGAGGCCGAGGCCCATTTCTATGAACAGAACAGCCGCTACCAGCTAACCCTTTGGGGGCCAGAGGGCAACATTCTAGACTACGCCAACAAGCAGCTGGCAGGACTGGTGGCCGACTACTACACCCCCCGCTGGCGACTCTTCGTGGAGACACTGGTGGACAGCCTGGTCCAAGGCATCCCCTTCCAGCAGCACCAGTTTGAGAAGCATGCCCTCCAGCTAGAGCAGACCTTTGCCCTCAGCACCCGGAGGTATCCCAGCCAGCCCCAAGGCGACCCTGTGGACCTGGCCAAGAAGCTCTTCCTCAAATATTACCCCCGCTGGGTGGCCGGCTCCTTGTGACAGATTAACCACCCCTGGGCCAGGTTCTCCCCAAACGCCACGCCCGGACCGGTTCCTGGGGTCTGGAGCTGGGCAAGCATCACTGGAGGTCCCCAAGCCTGGGCAAAGGGACTCAAGACCTGCCGGTCGGATCGAGGTTAGGAGATTTGGAGGGAAGTGAGCTGCCCTCCCCCGCCACCCCAAATTTGGGACCAAAGTACTGTTTTCATACAACTTAATAAACCGGTGAATCACCTGGGCCTGTCTGTCTGAATGTCACTGCTACTGTGCCTGGGAGGACTTGGAGTTATAGCATGGACACCGGTGTGAGGCCAGTTCTCCCTGTCCCCTTGCTTTTGTCTCCCCGTTTTTATTTTATTTTAATATATTTTTTATTGATTTTTTACAGAGAGGAAGGGAGAGGGATAGAGAATCAGAAACATCTATGAGAGAGAAACATCGATCAGCCACCTCCTGCACACTCCCTACTGGGGATGTGCCTGCAACCAAGGTACATGCCCTTGACTGGAATCGAACCTGGGACCCTTGAGTCCGCAGGCCGATGCTTTATCCACTGAGCCAAACCGGTCAGGGCGTCTCCCCGTTTTTAATACTAACCCCTGACCTTTGAACTAAGAATGCCTTCCCAAAGCATTTGCTTTCATACCCTCAGCAGCAAACTTTGGAAACTATAATTGCCCTGTGGGACAGAGGCATGCCCAGGGAAAGACCTGCTGGGCACTCTGCCCACGGGGAGCCCACACCTCCTGCTTGCAAAGCTTTGCCCGACCTCTGACCAGCAACTAAAGCAGGTCCTCCCAAGCAGGGGCCTCATCTCTTGCCTTGACCTAGAGCAGAGTGAGGAGAGCAGGCCAGGGACCTCTGGAGGGTTCAGCCTTGAGGTGGTGCTGAAGACACAACAAGGGGTGAGGATCTCTGGGGCAGGGGCGGAGCGAAGTAGGTGATATCTAGTCCTGAGACCAGAGCCTCTCCCACACGCTTTCCCCATGGACCGCACAGTGGTGCTCATCACCGGCTGCTCCTCGGGCATCGGCCTGCACCTGGCCCTGCGTCTGGCGGCAGACCCTTCCCGGAGCTTCAAAGGTATATGTGGGGATTGGGATGGGAGCAGCCCTGGTCCCAGGGCACCTCGGTAAGTTAAGCAGGACATTCAGGTCCTCATCTTGTCCCCAACCTCCAGTGTATGCCACTTTACGGGACCTGAGCACGCAGGGCCCACTGTGGGAGGCAGCTGGGTCCCAAGGGTGCCCGCCCGGCTCCCTGAAGACATTGCAGCTGGACGTGCAGGACGCAGAGTCCGTGGCTGCTGCCAGGGCACGTGTGACTGAGGGCCGCGTGGACGTGCTAGGTGAGCCTCCCCAAAACACGCAGGAGCCTTCCCTTTCCTGTGTCCAAACCAAGGTGTCCTGAGGCTCAGGGAACACGGGACCGGCCAGGTCGGAGGGCACTGCAGGAGGCACAGGGGTCGAACCTCTCCCCACAGTGTGCAACGCGGGCCGGGGCCTGCACGGGCCAATCGAGGTGCACTCGGCGGAGGCCGTGGGCTCTGTGCTGGACGTGAACTTGGTCGGGATGGTGCAGATGCTTCAGGCCTTCCTGCCGGATATGAAGCGCCGCCGCTCAGGACGCATCTTGGTGACTGGGAGCATGGGAGGCCTGATGGGTGAGTGGGATGAGTGGAGGGGGACTGGGCCGGGCACCAGGTGCCCCAGCGGGTTTTCCCTGGACGCGCTCCCATCTGAGTCTCAACGGCCTCATCTCCCCTCAAAGGGCTGCCCTTCAACGCTATTTACTGTGCCAGCAAGTTCGCGATCGAAGGTTTATGCGAGAGTCTGGCGGTGCTGCTGCCCCGCTTCGGGATCCAGTGAGTCACCGCCCACCCTCTGAACCTGACTTTGGGAACTCCCATACCCACCGAAGTGGAGCTGTGCCCAGGCCTTCTCCCTGCCCTTCCCTACTGCGGCCCATGTTGTGTGCCAGGCACTGTACTGGGCCCATGCGTGTGACCCACCTGGTGAGGTGTCTGTTATAATTGGGAAGCTTAGGCCCAGAGAGATTAGCTGACTGCCCCACGGTCACACAGTATGTGACCCAGCCAAGTTCAAGTTCTGATGCGACCCAGCCAAGTTGGAATTCTGACGCCAGAGTCTCTCAGACCCTGGAAGTGGGAGCCCTTTTCGGGCAGTGAGCCACTTCAAGCGCTCTGGTTAGCTTTGTGTGCCTGTGCGCAGACCCCTGCCTACCCTCCCTCCTGGCGGTGCGCGGGGGCTGGGGCTAGGGGCCAGGTTGGGCTCTGTTCTCACTGGCTCCCAGCCGACTCGCTGCTCTTGGTCGCCAGTGTGAGCCTCATCGAGTGCGGCCCGGTGCGCACCGCCTTCCAGGGGAAAGTCCAGGACGGCCTCGACGCGGTGCTGGACAGTGCAGATGCCCAAACCCGAGACCTTTTCTCCCAATACCAGCGCCACTTCGAGCAGGTCTTCCGCGAAGCGGCGCAGGACCCAGAGGAGGTGACAGAGGTGGGTGCCAGGCAGGGCTCCGGGAGCGGGGCGGCACTCGAGTCCTCGCTCCCAGCCCCAGCCAGCTTCCTCTCCTCCGCGCCTCCGCAGGTCTTCCTCACCGCACTGCGCGCCCCGCAGCCAGCCCTGCGCTACTTCGCCTCCGAGCGCATCCTGCCCCTGGTGCGGCTGCGCCTCGCTGACCCCAGCGGCTGCAGCTATGTCGCTGCCATGCACCGCACAGTGTTCGGTGACAAGTCCGCCGAGGGTCCGGAAGGTGCTCAGGCGGAGCCCGGAGCGGGACAGCTAGGGGGTCCTGAGTTCAGCGCGTCTCCAGCTGCCCTGAAATAAAGGCCTGGTCCCCATGGTCTCCCTCTCTCTCCTTTGCGAACCCAGGGACGTGGGGTTCTGGGGCGTGGAGCGGGACTGCACTGCACCGGCTGGTGCTGCAGGAGGGCGTGGGCGTATTGTTAACCCAGGTTACCCCGACCCGGAAACCCCCCAGAACGAGGAAAGAGCTGGCCAGGGTCACGCCTCAGCCCACTGCTCCTGTCTGCAGCAGTAGGAGTTAGGCAGGCTTGGATGGGGAGAAAGCCGGGTTGTGACTTGGCCCCCACCGGTCATGGGACCTCAGGCAAGTTTTTACCTTCTCTGAGTCTGTTTTCTTATCTGTAAAATGGGTATGATGCCTATGTCATGGGTCATAGGAAGAATCGATTGAGATAATGCCTGAAAGTGCCGGTATAGAGGGCTTCATAGCAGGTCTTGTACTTGTATTCCCATGTGGAAACCAGATGTGTAAAGAAACAAGGCCAAATGAATTAAAAGGAGACAGCCCCCACTCCCCCTCCCCGTGCCCCCCGCCCCCTGCCTTAGACAAAACCCAGCAGGAGAGGGCCCCTCCAGCCCAGGCGCTGCCTCTCACCAGGAGGTTTAGCTGAGGCTCCAGGCCTGGCTGTTCTGTCCAGTGTCTGTCCTCCTTCCTGAGGCCAGAGGCAGGAGCTAGAGCGGCAGGAGCCACTGAAAGGGCCTGCAGGGCTGAGGAGCCAATCTCCTTCTAACTTCCTCCAGGTTGGGTGCTGGAGGAGGGGTGAACAGACAGAAACTAGGTAAGGAGGTTGCAGGCAGAGGAAAGGGGCAGGGGTGCCCTGGAGGGGATGGTAGTGGGGGACAGACCAGGAGAGGGGGAGGGACAAGCAGGGGCTTGGCTGCAGAGAGCCTGGAAGAGGGAAGAGGGAGGACCCTACCACCTGCCAGGGTGCTTGGAGCTTTGTATGGGACTTTGGGGGAAGGAGGCGCTGCATCCTGACCTGCCCCTACCTCCAGGTAATGATCTGCTCTGGGCCTTTGGACTGCCTGCTGCTTCTGCTCCTGGGAGAAGGTTCCAGAAGGGGCCTGAGCCACCCCGTCCCTACCCCTCTCCCTGCCCTGCTGGCCCAAATGGGTCTGCTGTCCCGGCAGCATCCAGGAAGGCCACAGGAAAGGGTCAGGGCCAAGGTTGCACGCAGCTCTGAGACGTGGGACCTGTTCTCTTTGCACGTGTGTGTGAGAGTGTGTGTGTGTGCAGGGCTCACAAGGTCACCGCGCAGGGACGGGATGATGAGGAAGGCCGGAGGGGACCACTCTCCCCCATATATCCATACGCTTCATAATCCTAAGAGGTCCTGTAACTGAGCCCTTTTTAATGCTCATAGTATTTTTGGTGGCTAGAATTGAATAATTTAATTCTTAATTAGGTCTTTGTTCAAATGTTAACCATTCTTCTTGGTCAACCCCCTTTGTTCTCAGGAATGTAGTAATAAGTTGCTGATGTGGTATCTCTTTGCCATGCAGGAGGAGGTAACTTCAGAGGCAGGAAGAAAATTTATGAGTTTGTTTTGCAGAAGGAAAGAATATCTTCAAGGGAGCCATGACCAGCTGCTGGCACCCAGGAGTCTGATACAGGAAAAAGTTATCTGTGACTAAAGAAACACAGGCTTCTCTCTCTGTCCCCTGAAACTCCCCCTCCCTTACGCCCCAGCCACATAGAAACTCCCTACTTTTTTGCTTTGGGGAAGAGATCGATTTGAGAGATCTTGTTCTCCTATCCTCTCAATTTTGTCAAATTAAATAAACCTTCCTCTATCTCCAAGCACCAATGTCACAATGTTTTGGCCTACTAGTGCATGGACTAAGGTAATTTCCAAATATGCCTTAAAGATTGAAGGTACATGGCCCTCGTTGGTTTGGCTCAGTGGCTAGAGTGTCAGCCTGTGGACTGTAGGTTCCCGGGTTCAATTCCAGTCAAGGGCACATGCCAGGATTACAGGCTCCATACCCAGTAGAGGGCGTGCATGAGGCAGCCGATCAATGATTCTCATCATTGATGTTTCTATCTCCCCTTCCTTTCTGAAATCAATAAAGATTGAAGGTACATGAACCTGAATTTTGGGGAAGTGATTCAGTAACAGTCCCATGACTTCAAATACCATTCACACGCTGATGATCCCCCTAAAAAAAAAACACTCCACACACCTGCAACTCCATTGTCTCCCAAAAACTCCAGGCTTATGTATCTCCAACTGTCTGCTCGACATCTTGATGCCTAATAAACTTAATGTGTTGCAAAGCCCTATTTCTGATTTCCAGCCCTCCCAGTCTCCCTTCCATATATGCCCATTCCATGCTTCCAGTTGCTCGGTCCAAAAACCTTAGATACTCCTTGACTCCATTCTCTCTCTCCTTCTCTCTCTCTCCCCTCAACCCATCCAGAAAATACTGACAGCTCTACCTTCGATCTTTAAGGCATATTTGGAAATTACCTTAGTCCAGTAGTCGGCAAACTCATTAGTCAACAGAGCCAAATATCAACAGCATGACGATTGAAATTTCTTTTGAGAGCCAAATTTTTTAAACTTAAACTTCTTCTAACCCCACTTCTTCAAAATAGACTCGCTCAGGCCGTGGTATTTTGTGGAAGAGCCACACTCAAGGGGCCAAAGAGCCGCATATGGCTCGCGGCCTTAGTCCCTGTACTATCATCTCCCCTGGATTTTGCAATCGCTTCCTAACTGGTTTCTCTGATCCCACCCTTGCCTGCCAACAGTAAAGTTTCCCCAGTGCAGCCAGACTTTAAAAACAGAGTCTAATATTTCATGTCTCCACTCAAAACACCATCTGTGGCTTCCCTTCTCAGTAGAACCCCAAGGCCTCCCTCCTTTTTTATTTTCTTACTACTCTCCCTCATCTGAACTCGCTCAACTGGCCTTCTGCCCCAGGGCCTTTGAACTGTCTGTTTCCTCTGTGTGGTTCACTTGCTTTCAGGTTTTGCTGCTTTTGTGGATGGCCCTACCTATCTAAAATAGCATTTCCTCCCCTCCGCTATAGTCCCCTTGCCCTGTTTTATTTTTCTTCATAGTACTTATCACCACTAGATGTGTTACAAATTTATTTGCCTTATTGACTGTATCCTTATAGATTTATTTATAGCCTTCACATAAGTCTATCCCAAGACACAGGAATCTGAGACACTTGTCCCACGATGATTCAGCATGGACATTGGCGTCACTTCCAGGTGCCGGGGAGAACTGGAGCACGTGGCTTTCATTTCTGCAGTAAATGTGGCCTTCACAGACCGGCGTGTAGATGGCCTGAATTATTCCCAATTCCCAAAGAAGTTGCTGTACCTTCCCAAGGGTCCCTTATTCCCAGGGAGATCCCCCTCATTGGGCCAAGCCCCCTGCAGGCTAGAATAATCCAATCCACACGGGAGTGAGTACCTTGAACCCCCGGCCGAGTGCTATGGAGGCGCTGCTGGAGGCAGGGTGTGTGGTGATCCAGCTCATTTCCTCCATTTCCTGCCTGGTTAGAGGAATGCTACTGCTTCCTCCTCCCATCCCACAGCTGCACTAGCGATGCTCAGATACCTTCCCTGGCCTTTTGCTGGAACTTGGCAGCTATATCAATAAGCTCATTGAGTGTATATTCTCTCATCAGGAAATTTTCTTGAGTTGGGAACTGCCCCGCCAGCTGGGGTTACTGGGTTTTCACTTTTCTTTGTATTAGGGGTTGGATGGTATGAGGCGCTTTGTCCATTTCACTGTGATTAATCATCACAATATCCTCTCCCTCCCTCCCTTCCCTTTCCCAGGGATCCCACCTCTTAGCATCCCATTCAGGCATTGTCACAAGCACTCAGGCCTTAATCTGAGGCGGCCTGTGCCCTCCTAGCTTTGCAAAGCAGCATGCCACAATACCCAACCTATTATCCTGCTCTGCCATCTGTCTACCAGCCCGAAGCGAGCAGAGCTGTGAACCACTGCCTGTCCTTTCTAACCTCAGTCTTCTTCCAACTTTATAATTCAAGCTCCAGCCTCCAGCTGGGCATTGGTGGCCAAAGTGCCCACAGTGGAGGCCAGCCCACTGCAGCAGCCCTTGGGCTCCCTCCTTGGCTGCAGGGCACTGTGCACAGTTCCTCAAACAAGCACATTAGACCTGCTGGCGTTTGGAGTGTCACATGATGGCTCACAAGCCTCTACCTAATAGACCACCCTTCCCCTTGCGGAGGTCAATGGCCAACCTGAACTTCCCCAGCAGATGCCTCTTTCCCAAGGCCCATTTCTTCCGTCTCCTAGATGGCTTGCCAATTTTTGGTTTACAACTTGGGGAGTTCCCGGGTGGAATCTGAAACTGCTGCCCCGTACACAGAGGGTGAAGAAAGAGGGAGACCACGCCAGATTAATAGGTAGCAGGGTTTTGTTTTTTAATTTTGTTTTTCAATTAGTTTACACTCCATATTATTTTGTATCAGTTTCAGGTGTACAGTAGAGTGGTTAGGTGGCAGGTTTAATAAGCAAGGAGAAAACTTACAAGGCTTCTCCGGGGAAGACACAAGACAAGTCGATCTCTGCATCCACCCAACAGTATCTTAAGGAGCTTTAACTAGGTTCAGCCATCCGATGGTCTCGACAACACACAGCTTTCTCAAGGATCCATCACACAGTCCCCCAGCGGCTCAGAACTCGGCCCCGCCCCGTCGGCAGAGCTCGCTTCACCCCATGAGAAATCGCGCGAGAATCCCGCGCCGGGCAGAAATCGAGACTTTTGGCCTTTCCCAGATTCCGTAGCTCAGAGTCGCAGTTCTTAGCTAGTGCTTCCGGGTTGTATCCTGGGAAAGCCTCAGTGGTGTTGCCAGTGGAACCAAACCCCGGAGGTATCAGTAAGTAGGAGACCGAACCGAGCCTGAGCGCCTGCCTTTAGTCCCCTCCTTTGATTCCTTGAAGGCCCTGGTACAGCTTAGCAGGAGGGCCCAGAATTTCTGGATCCCCAGCTCTATGACTCAGGGCCTCACGTCTAGTTTCCTCTCCCAGGATTTTTATTCAGTTCAGCGAGCTCATCTCTCCGTCTGAGAGATGAGGAAACCGAGACCTAGAGCACAACCCCGAGGCGCGGTTTACCAGGCCCCGTCCCCTCCCCCGGGTTCCTCTCGGGTGGCACAGACCCTCCATGTCCCCTGTCTTGGGTCCAAGGTCCCGTACAGATATCGGCCTCAGGCACATACCCCTCAGTCACCCTCTACTGGTCTCCCTGACTGTCTACAGGCCTGGGCAACATGGCTTTATTCCGGTCGGGCCTCCTGGTGCTGACGACGCCGCTGGCCTCCCTGGCCCCTCGCCTGGCCCCTATCCTGACCTCTGCAGCCCGGCTCGTCAATGACACACTCTATGTACACCTGCAGCCGGGCATGAGCCTGGAGGGCCCAGCTCAGCCCCTGTCCACCCCCGTGCAGGCCACATTTGAGGTTCTGGATTTCATCTCGTACTTCTATGCTGGCGCCAACGTGCACCCGCACCTGGACATCAGAATTCTGCTAACCAATATCCGAAGCAAGAGCTCCTTTCTCCCTCCCCTGGCCAGCTCCGTTCAGAATCTGGCCCACCCGCCGGAGGTGGTGCTGACTGACTTCCAGACCCTGGATGGAAGCCAGTACAACCCGGTCAAGCAACAGCTAGAGCGTTATGCCACCAGCTGTTACAGTTGTTGTCCACAACTTACTTCAGTGCTGCTATACCCTGATTATGACTCTGGAGAACTGCCTGTGGAGTTTTCCTTACCCTCCACCATCAGGCCATCCTCCCCCGTGGCCAGATCTCCAAAGCAGCCGGTGCGTGGCTACCAGCGTGGGGCTGTGGGTGGCACGTTTGACCGCCTGCACAATGCCCACAAGGTGTTGCTCAGTGTCGCCTGCATCCTGGCCCAGGAGAAGCTTGTGGTGGGAGTAGCAGACAAAGACCTTTTGAAGAGTGAGTGGGGAAAACACTGGAATAGGGTGGTGGAGGACCCCCAAAACTCCTTTAAAAAAAAATATATATATATATATATATATTTCAGAGAGGAATGAAGAGGGAGAGAGAGAGAGAAACAACCATGATGAGAGAGAATCATGGATCAGCTGCCTCCTGCAAGTCCTGCACTGGGGATCGAGCCCACAACCCGGGTATGTGCCCTTGACTGGAGTCGAACCTGGGGCCTTTCAGTTTGTAGGCCAACACTCTATCCACTGAGCCAAACCGGCCAGGGCCCCAAAACTCCTTGTAACGTGCCAGTGGCAAGGTTGAGAAAGGGTAGGGCCATCCATTACTTTCTACCCTTCCCAAATGTCACACACAGTGCCAGGCACTCAGTTGGTGCTAAGGAAACTTTGTTAAATGAATAAAAGCAGCCTTTTCAATGTGTAGCCTGGTCACCACTCAATCAGAATCCCCCCAAACATGGAACCAAGGAGTCTGTATTTTTAACAAATCCTTGAACGCCTCTGTCTGGCTCTGATGCCCACTGGCACTGCTAGTTCTCTGGACACATGCCAGCCCTTGCACTGACTATTGTGCTTGCCTGCTGTCTGCCCCTCAGAGTTTTCCCATCACAGACCACATCCCAGTTTAGCCCTTTCTTCCTGCCACCCACCTTTGGAGACAGGATGCTTAGGGACACTTTTCCCCAAACTGGCCCATACTCTTCCTCCCCAATAAAAAGATCTCACTGTTCTGGGCTCCTTCCTCAGGCAAGTTGCTCCCTGAGCTGCTCCAATCGTACACAGAACGTGTGGAACATCTGAGTGAGTTCCTGGTGGACATCAAGCCCTCCTTGGCTTTTGATATCATCCCCCTGCTGGACCCCTATGGGCCTGCTGGCTCTGACCCCTCCCTGGAGTTCCTGGTGGTCAGCGAGGAGACCTATCGTGGGGGGATGGCCGTCAACCGCTTCCGCCTTGAGAATGTAACCTGTGAGGGAGATTGGCAGAGGGAGGGGATGGGGATGGGGATGGGGAAGGCTATTGTAGGGAGGGTGCTATTGGAAGTCCCGTGACCCCAGAGGAGGGGAGAGAGGGCCCAAGGTGGTAGAAAGAGGCAAGGAGGAACTGGTTCCCAGGTTGTCTTCTGAGGCAAGCTCTACCTCTGGATTAAGTAGGGGAGGGTAAGGGGGCAAGTTGGTGTCAGTGTTTGCCCTTCATCTCACCCCTCTTTCCCTCTCCTCACCCCTCCTTTCCTTCAGGACCTGGAGGAGCTTACTTTGTTCCAGATCCAGCTACTGCAAGACCTAAGCCACAGGGAAAATGAAGAGGACAAAATCAGCTCCTCCAGCTCCCGCCAGCGAATGCTGGGAAACCTGCTTCGGCCTCCATATGTAAGCATGTCTTTCCTTCCTCCCACCTTCTTGGATAGGCTGGAAATGCTAGAAGGTGGAGACTGAAGGATTCAACCCAAACATGAGCCTGAGGACACTAGTAACTGGGGTCCTTTGATCTACCCCCAGATGAGGTCAGAGCTCCCTGCTGGTCTCTACGTGATTGGGCTGACAGGCATAAGTGGCTCTGGAAAGAGCTCAGTCGCTCAGCGGCTGAAGGGCCTGGGGGCATATGTCATCGATTGTGACCAGCTGGGCCATCGGGCCTATGCCCCGGGTGGCCCTGCCTACCAGCCCGTGGTGCAAGTCTTTGGAACAGGTAATGACTGCAGAGGGGGGTGGAGGAGCCCGAAGTGAGGAGATGGCCTGGTCTCTTTGCCCAATCCTCTGTCTCTGTCATCTAGATATTCTCCATAAAGATGGCATTATCAACAGGAAGGTCCTGGGCAGCCGGGTTTTTGGGAACAAGGTAAATACACACCTCTCCAAAGGTTCTCAGCTGCAATAGACCCAGGGGTTGGGACCCAATGGACTTCTCTGGGCTGGCTCCATCTTCAAGGGGAGTAACCACTGCCCACTTCCTCTACCCCGTTTCTCAGAAGCACCTGAAGAAGCTCACGGACATTATGTGGCCGGTTATCGCAATGCTGGCCCGAGAGGAGATGGATCTGGCTGTGGCTGAGGGTGAGTCAAGAGGGATGGTGGGAGTGGCTGAGGGCACAGATAAGCAGATCCTTTCCCGGGGAGTTTCCTACTCCAAGCTAGACCACCCACGTTCCCAGGGACCATGTTTCATTGACTGACTGGTAGCAAGTGACAGGGTACTGCTGGTAGTGACTGGAGTCTCCCTATAGGAAAGCAGGTATGCGTGATTGAAGCTGCCATGCTACTTGAAGCCGGCTGGCAGAGCATGGTGCATGAGGTGTGGACCATTGTCGTCCCTGAGACAGAAGTATGTGGAGCCCACCTGCCACCCCATCTCCATTGCAGACTGCATCCTGCTCTGAGCCAGTTGGCTGACAAATGTCATGTCTGTACCTAGGCTGTACGACGCATTATGGAGAGGGATGGCCTGAGTGAGGCTGCGGCTCAAAGCCGGTTGCAGAGCCAGATGAGTGGACAGCAGCTTGTGGACCAGAGCCACGTGGTGCTAAGCACCTTATGGGAGCCACATGTCACCCAGCTCCAGGTTGATGCCCAGGGAAAAGCTGGGTAGTTGGGAGGGAGTCTACAGTGAATGCCTACCTGACTCTGTCTTTTCCTCACAACATTCTGGTTGCCCAAAGGTGGAGAAAGCCTGGGCCCTCCTGCAGAAGCGTATAGATGCCATCCAGCCATACTGATAATAAGTTTTCGGTGCGGCCAGATTGGCCCCTGGAGCTGACGAGATCATCCAGTGGTGAGGAGGAATGGGGGCTTCCATGCCCACCCTAAGCTTGGGCCCAGAGGGCTCTGAGCGAAGCTGGGTGGGGCAGGGTCTGGTGGACACAGGAAGCCTACCCAGCTTGCAGGCGTTTGACCAACACTGAGGATGTGGCCCAAGGGGCAACAGGCCCCTCTGGCATTCCAACCCCATTCTTGCCTACAGGTGTCTGTGATACCTAAGGCTAGTAGGGGAGAAAGGGGGAAAAGGGAAAACAATGAAACTTGTAACAGAATTAAAGGTTGATGTTTCCAGGTGCTGTCTGTCTGGTGTCTGCTTCCTGCTCCAATGCCTCTAGGTAACTTTGGGATCCTTGAGCCACAAGGGCAGGACTCAGGCCTGAGCTGGAAGCTAGGAGTACAGTGGTTAAGAGCATGGCCTTTGGAGCTAACCAGACTGAAGCCAGCCTTGGCCCTGTCACTGAGTAGCTGTGCGCATTTGGACAAGTTACAAACTTTCCAGGTTCCTCAGTTTCCTTATCTATGAAGTAGCATAACTTGGCCAATAGGCTCTTTGGAAGTATTAATTCCACAAGTACCCCGCTGGATCCTAGGCTTGATGTTGGAGGACCATCCTTCAACACGCCAGGCGGGCCTCTGCCATCACAGAGCCTGTAGCCTGGTGAAGTTGGACAAGGTGGTGGCTGGACCGATTGGTGGGCCAGGGAGAAAGGCATCCCCAGGGACGCCTAGGCCTGGCAGTGTGCCTGTGTGTGCACAACTGTCTGCAAACATTACTGGAACAAGCCTTTTGAAGGGACCCCGTTTCACAGAATGTGCTTCTTGCCGCCTGCCCCAAGGGAGGGAGACCAACAGGGTGACCTCCCCAAAGCAACCTGTATCAGCCCAACAGCTAGCTCAGCCCACTCCGCGGGTTCTGTGTTCCCTGGCTGCGCACGCATGTCACCCTCGCCCCGCCCCTTTCTCCTTGGCCGTGGATTGGCTGGTTTGGGTCACGTGGGCTAATCGCTTTTCCTGGCGACAGTGTCCGGCCCGCTGGCTGGTTTCCGGTGCGGTGGGTCGGAGATGACGGAACCCGGCGCTTCTCTGGAGGACCCCTGGGTCAAGGCAAGCTCCGCGGGCGAGCACGCCGGTGAGGGGAGGGTGGGTCGGGCGCGTGTACGTAGGGGGTCCGGAAGATGAGGGAAGTCACTCCGGTGCCAAAGTACCCCTGCTTCCGCCCTCCGGGACCGGGGCAGAGAAGACAGCTCACCCCCCGCTCGTGCTAAGATGGGGAGGTGACTGAGGCGTGTGTGCACTAGTGTGAGGGGACGGGTTTGGGGTGGGGGGGTGGAGGTGTTGGGCAGGCGGGATCATGCCGAGGGGCGGCGCTCCCACGACCTAGCCAGTCTTGGCTCTCGGGGAAATCCTTCAGTTTCTTACGCGCGCCGGTGTGTGTCCGTCTGTCTTTCAATTGCCTGCGCACGTGTGTGTCGGTCCTTCATTTGCCTGTGCATGTGCGTGCCGGTCCATCCGTTGCCTGCGCACCTGCCTGAGTGCATACGATTGGATGCACAGAGTGAATGGAAGAGGCTTCCTCCGGGGACGGAGGTCTGATGAGCTTTCCTCCCTTGCTGGGTGCTGCAGGTGGAGTATGCCTACAGCGACACCAGCCTGGACCCCGGTGAGTGCCTCCCCACCGTCTTCAGCTCTGGAGTGACACTCCCACTTCAGCCCTGTAGATTAGCTTGGCCTTGGCAGCCACGGCTGACCACAGTCCACTGTCTCTGAGCCTGAAACAGGGAGGGAGGAGCTGGAGGACAAGGGCAGGGGACATGGGAGGGTGATCCTAGTTCCCTCTGCTCTGGAACAGGGAAGTGATGGAAATAGTGACAGCTGGTCACTCTCACCCTCATCAAGCCCACGTGTTACTTGGTGAACCAACAGTATGGTTGCAGTCCCGTGGAGCAGTTCAGACACCAGGGACAGGAGCATTGCAGCGTGGCTGGCCCAGTATGGCTAGCTTTTGTTTTAAGGGGGAAGTCAGCATTTAAGGATCAGGGAGCCATTGTGCCCACAGGTGTCTGAGGGCCTAGCAGTTTCCCTCCCACCCCCCACCTTACCCCTTAGTGATTGGGGCCTCTCTTTTTCCAGGGCTTTTTGTAGAAAGCTCCCGAAAGGGGAGTGTAGTGTCCAGAGCTAATAGCATCGGTTCCACCAGTGCCTCTTCCGTCCCTAACACAGGTAGGCAGCCACATCCCCCATCTGGTGGGGCTCAGATATGCCATCATTTTAGTCTCTTTCTTAGGACGCTCCAGCCATCCGTGTGGGGTGCTAGATCCCTAGTGCTAGACACAAGGTCTCACCATCTTTTACCTCATCTAGAATATTAAGTTCCTGTGTCCATCTGCTACTGGGCACTACGTTCTTTTTCCCAGTTAGGGAAAGATGGATTAGCTGGGTCTCACTCGGCCCCAGAATGATCTCTTTCTGCACCCACTCTGAGCATAGATGACGAGGACAGTGATTACCACCAGGAGTCCTACAAGGAGTCCTACAAGGACCGGCGCCGGCGAGCACACACGCAAGCTGAACAGAAGAGGAGGGATGCTATCAAGGTGACTGGGGAGGCCTCGGCCAGCACAGGAAGGTCCTGCATATTTCAGACTCATTGTGCCCTGACCCCATTAGACAGGCCCAAGCGACCTGCGGGCAGCTAGTCTAGTCCCTGGACATGAACACCTCCCTCCTTCCAGCCCCTTGCCCCTTTTAGTTTGTGAGTATGGGACTTAGTGCCATGGAAGAAAAGTTTTGTGCCAGTTTGTCGTAACCCCTCAGTTAAGGAATCTATTTCCCTTGCTCTCTCCACAGAGAGGCTATGACGACCTTCAGACCATCGTCCCCACCTGCCAGCAACAGGACTTCTCCATTGGCTCCCAAAAGCTCAGCAAAGCCATCGTTCTGCAGAAGAGTATGGCAGGGAGAGCACTGGAGGGTTGGAGCAATGGGGCTATGAGCAGGCTAGCCTCATGCCCACTTGTGGCCTGGCCTGGCCTGGCCCTGCTGGGTGGTTGTAATGGGAGACGTGGGGAATGGGGAAAAGGGAAACAAGATCAGCCTGTCCTCTGCCTGAGATTTCCTCTTGCCCACAACCTCTTTCCACCTCAACCCTAGCTATTGACTACATCCAGTTTTTGCACAAGGAGAAGAAAAAGCAGGAAGAGGAGGTGTCCACACTACGCAAGGACGTCATGGCCCTAAAGATCATGAAAGTGTAAGGGTGCCGAACTGTGGGAACCAGGGCTTCTTAGGGGACTGGGGCCAACTTCAGTTCACACTCCCTTTTGTTCAAAGGCCACATCAGATAATATTCTCACTCCCTCCGGTGGCCACTTAGAGGCAGGAGCCTGTCCCCCAGTAGTCCCTGACACACAGTAGACACTAGGAAAGTCTGTTGGATTAATGGAAGGAAGGTTAGAGAAGATACACCGAGTGGCCAGATTATGATCTCTGAACGTATAATCTGGCCACTCAGAGAGTGTGTGTGTGTGTGTGTGTGTGTGTGTGTGTGTGTGTGTGTGTATAATCGTGCATGGGTGGAGTCCGGCCAGCCTGGCCAGGGAGAGGGGACATGGGCGGTTGGCCAGCCTGCCTGCTGGTCAAACTCCTGGTCAAGGGGACAATTTGCATATTAGCCTTTTATTACATACGATATATAGTGAGTGGCCATATTATTATGCATCCAGAGATCATAATGATCTGGCCACTCAGTGTACGTCTCTGTTTTTAACCTAAAAGCAGTATCTAGCTTATGAATATATCCCCAAAGCTCTCTAGGAATCTTCTTGGTTGGGGGAGGTATTGGGGTCACCCTATTACTCCTGGCCTGGTAGAGCTGCTGTAGCACCTTAGCCCGGCCTGCTTGCTTTTAGGAACTACGAGCAGATTGTGAAGGCACACCAGGACAACCCCCACGAGGGGGAAGATCAGGTTTCTGACCAGGTCAAGTTCAATGTGTTTCAAGGCATCATGGACTCCCTGTTCCAGTCCTTCAATGCCTCCATCTCCATGGCCAGTTTTCAGGAGCTGTCGGCCTGTGTCTTCAGCTGGATTGAGGAGCACTGTAAGCCTCAGGTATGGGGCAGCAGTGGTCACAGGGCCTGGGGTCTTCTCCCACTTTTAGGCAAAGTGACCCAAGCCATTTCCGAAAAGCAGGTAGATTTTAGGTTTCTTCAGGGTGTTTCTACAACTTTCAGTACTCGTTCCCCCTTCTTTGCTGTCTAAAGTTTACATTTTCCTGTTACGGTTTCATCGATCAGGTATGATCTGAGCACTTACTCCTGGAAGGCCAAGTTCTGCCCTGGTTTGTCCATGTTGTGGCCACCTTGGTCACTCCTCAGCTGCCCAGTATGTGAGCCCCATCACTTGAAGCAGAATTACGTGGGGTTTTTTGAAAGATTTCTAGCCCCAACCCCAGGCCTACTAAGGTAGCTTTTCCTGGAGTTTATTATTTGTAATGGTGTGGTGTGTTAATGGTATTAAACTGAGTCTTCTGCTTTTGAGGCCTAATTGCTTATGCTGGGGCTTAAACTTGTTTCTCAGATTCTTGTTTTTATTTCAAACATTGTTTTAATGAGACACTTTAAACATACTGGAACATCAAGAGAATTTACATTAAATATTCATATATCACCCAGATTCTACCATTAACATTTTCCCATATTACTACATAGCTGTCACATTGGGGGCATTGCAAAGTAAACTGTAGACATTAGTGCTTCCCAGGGGCTTTTTTTTTCTCACTAGAAAGAGCGCACCTGGTCAGGTGTCCCAGACAGCTCTCTGCCCTCACCTGAGCATCATCTCTCTTGCTCTGCTGCCCTCAACAGACCCTACGGGAGATCGTGATTGGTGTCCTGCAGCAACTGAAGAACCAGCTTTACAGACCTGCAGAATAGCCAGCAAGAGGTCTCAAGTCTCCTACTTGGTCACAACCACTGGGCTTGTGAGATTGGACTGCGACACCGTACACCAGTCAGCTGGTTTCTCTTTCATGTTTCATCCCCTAGCCCCCCTTGTCCTCAGTGGGACTGGGGTGTTTGTGAAAGCTTCTGATTAATTTATTATAGTGACTGTAGAGCTCAAACCTACCCAGTCTCCCCCCCATAGAAGTCCTCAGAATGGGGGTCTGCTCTGGGCACCCGCCCCCCTTTCCTAAGCCTCATTTCGGCACATGATCTACACGTGTTTAGAAAGTACTGTTTGCCTGTTTCGGTATCTTGGGTGACAACTGGCCCAAGTTTGGCCATTTTGGCGGCAGTCGCTCAGGAGGAAAGCATTAAGAGAAAAAGACGTCCACAGCTACAAAGTGTGAAAGGCCGCTCATGCCTAGGCTAGAGCTGCCTGGTCAGCCCAAGGTAGAGCCACGGCTTTCTGTCCGGCTCAGGCTGGGCTGCCAGGGTCCTGCTCTTGCCGCTTACTCCGTTGCCTCTTCCCTGCTCTGGGCAGCAGAGGGAAGCAACCTCCCACCTACTCCTGCCCTCTGTCCCCAAAGGCATTGGCACTGCACAGCACAGTCAAATGTGACAAAAGTTTTTATTTTTCTAGATACCAACAAAACAGTTTTGCTAAAGTTACAATTTTAAAAAATTAGCTGGGCCTCAAAACCACCCCAGCTTCTGTCAGGTGTATCTGGGTCTCTACCATCTCTCATGTGCTGTTTACATTTCTCCCAGGACTTGGGGGTGGGTGAAGGCCTGAGGTATATGGAACCCAAGAGAGTCTAGGGTACAGCCCTGGACTCCTTGAATGCTGTGTATAATAAATAACCTCTATCTTTGTCCCCCAACCTCCCTCTTGCCTTCCTCAGATTTGTTATCTGGGAGGTTTGATTATCCAGAGGAAATTAAATATTTTTATATCAAATTATATTACAATAAATATTGCCAAATGCTTTCCTTTAGTTTTGTTCCAAGTCTTAAGTGTTAAGCGCAAGCATTTGAAATTACATTCTAGACCATGTAATGAGTGTATCCACCCACTCTGGGTGACCAGCACTCCTCTCCTTCCCCTCCCGCTCTAATCCTCTGGTTTATGCCCCTCTCCCAACTGCCCTGCTCAAAGGTTGGAAGCAGCAGTAACAATAAAAAAAGCTGGCAGCCAGTCTGGGACTGTCCCCATAACCAGTCCTGCCACAGGGGCTCTCAGGGGTCTGGGAGCTTGACATTGTAATCTTCATCTGTCTCTATCCCAACTTCCTCCTGTGGGGCAGAGACAAGTGAATGAGACCACTTTGGGTGAAACCCCAGGGGAGCAAGGAAGAGAAAGAGAACCACTTACAAAGAACTGCTTCTTACTCTTGGGGTATCCTTCAAGGATTGCATCACACAGTTCTGTTGCCTGACAAGAAACAAAACCACCCCTTTGCGGATGGGCAGTACTTGGCACTGCCTAACAGATCCATGACAGGGGCAGCAGTTTCTCTGGGGGGTGCTGTTTTCCAGGGCCTGCCTTGCAATTCTGCACTTACCATCCTCTTGCGCTTCCTCCACTCCTTGCAGTACTTCTGCCTCTCTCTGTTCACCTAAGCAGGGGGAACAGGTCCCTCTAAGCTCTTAGCCCCACGGCAGGGCAGCCGCTGGGGTCAACTCTTGTGTTGGCTTCTCTGCACAGGCTGCCCTCCCTCCCAGCTCACCTGTTCTTTCTCTTCCGGGGTCACATGGTTGGTGGCTGTTTTGATGTTCTTCAGTCTCTCTGTGTAGCCAGCACATTCCTTCTTTAACTCCTGGATCTCTTTCTGCATCTCCGGTGTGGTCAGGGCACTAGTTAACTCCTTCAGTTCTGAAACCACATCTCCCTGAGATCACTTGCTGTCCCCCAAGAAAGGAGTTCTCTTCCAGTGGGTACTCCTTGAGGTAGGAGACCAGGCCTCCACTTGCTCTGGGTTTTACACCCAGGGTCCAGAATGGGCCCCTTATTCTAGAAATGTCCAGGAAGCTGTAGCCAGTTAGGGGAGCAGGAATAAAGGGAAGAGTGGGAACAGTATACTGATAATCACGGTAAGGAAAGCAGATGCATGTCCTGCCCATTTGTATTTCAGAAGCCATTAGCTGTCATGTATTTTTCTTAATGTAAATGCTATGGCAGCCCAGCAAAGGGATCCTCACTGCAATGAGACAATAATGCAGTCAACACCCATTTCCTTAGTAATTCCTGACCTCTGGACAGACCCTCATCTAGCTAGGGGCACCCTCCAGAACAGCCCATTCCTACCAGCCTCCATTTGGCGGCAGCTCTGCTGCAAGCTCTGCACCTTGGCAGTGAGGGTCACGATTTTGGCATCCAAGCTTTGAAGGTCAGCATCACTCACCGTGTCAAACTGGTCCTACCAAAGACAAGAAGAAAAGTGGCCTGATGTATGACACAGGATGGGAACCCACATCTAAACTGCAACATTCACACACACTTAAGGACCTTCCAAAATAGCAGGAGTGTACTTTTGAGAGATCATTCAATTTAGTACTGGGTCCAACAACAAGGTATCAAAGTTGAAACCTAATCCCTGGCCTCAAGGGGCTTTTAGGTGGGCAGGAGACGGAATAGGACAAATATCTTTCAGTTTAGTGGTCAAATCTCTCATTAGGCTGAACATTCTTCCCAAAGTGATGATGACTAAATGAGGGCTTCCACTACAGGAAGAGTCTGGACAGGCAGAGGTGTGGTGGGAGGGATTTGGTTAAGGGACTCTAGTAATAAAGTCTGAGGAGCCCCTCCCATGAGATACAAGCTGCTAGAAAAAGGACTGTGTTGGGGCTCAGGGGGGAGGGTCGGGGGGTTCTCATCAGTTGGTGAGGGGAGAGGGTTAGAAAGGATGTGAATCCAGCCTGGGCAGCCTGGACTCTAAAGGCAATGTTAAACCTTTACAACAAGAGGCAGCAAATTACAGCCTGTAAGCCAAATCCTGCATGTTTTTTTAAAACAAAAATATATTGAAACAGCCATTCATTGCTATTGCCTATGGCTGCTTTTGCTCTACACTGGTGCACTCAGAGCAGTCGACAGTTGAGTAGCTGTGGCAAGAGACCACCTGGCCTGCAGAGCCTAGCAACTGGCCCTTTACAGGAAAAAAAAACCTTCAACTTCTTTAGGGGACCTTCAACAGAGTAGTAACATAATGAAACCTATTTTAGGCAAATTAGCCTTGATGGTGATTTGATTCAGTTAAACAAGTAATGTCTACTGGATGTTTTTAATACTGTGGGGTGCTAAGTAAAGGAAGATAAATGAGAAATGGGGTCTGTCTTAGGACAGTTTAGTGGGGGAGACAAGTAAAAAGACAATTATACTACAGTATGCCTCAAGAGGTAAGCACCTCAAGAGGCCATGAGCTCAGAGCATCCAGAGAAGGTTTCTGGAGAAGGTAATGCCTGAGTGAAATTCTAAAGGATGAGTGAGTTAGCGGGGCAAAGAGGTATAAGAGTAAGAAGGGACTAAAACACTCCAGGCAAAGGAAAGACAATGAGCAAAGAACCCAGGAGTAAAACACATTTAATGGTCTAGTATTAATGGATGGAGAAATAACAGGGACAGATGAGGTTAGAGGCAGGCCTGGGCCACGTCTCCAAGTGCCTTTTACCTGTTCCAGAGGCACTAGAATTTTAGGTAGGGAAATGTCATGACTAGATTTTCATGAACACAGATCGCTCTGGCTGCAATGTTTGAGACCACCAGGAGATGTTAGAATATTGCAATAGATGAGGAGCATCTGAACTAGAGCAGTGATGGCATGTGGATTCAAGAAGGGAAAAATCAGCTGGACTTGATGGCTGGCTAGCCACGTGAGATAAGGGAGGTTAAGAATGACCCCCTCGTCTCTGGCTTGGGTGAAGACTGATTCCATTAAGAAAGAAGAATGTGCCCAACTGATATGGCTCAGTGGATAAAGTGTCAGCCTGGGACTGAAAGGTCACAGGTTCGATTCCGGTCAAGGGCACATGCCCAAGTTGCAGGCTCCATCCCCAGGAAGGGGCATGCAGGAGGCAGCCAATCAATGATTCTCTCTCATCATTGATGTTTTGGGGGGGGGGGGGAGGAAAGGAAGGAAGGAAGGAAGGAAGGAAGGAAGGAAGGAAGGAAGGAAGGAAGGAAGGAAGGAAGGGAGGGAGGGAGGGAGGGAGGGAGGGAGGGAGGGAGGGAGGAGGGAGGAAGGAGGGAGGGAGGGAAGGGAGGGAAGAGAAGGAAGAGAGGGAAGGGAGGGAGGAAGGAAGGAAGGAAGGAAAAGAATGTGAGAGGAGCCAGTAGGGGAGAGATGAGGCATCCTACTGTAGCCATAATGATTCTGAAAGACATTCATTTGGAGGTCTGGGCTGGAGATACAAAATTAATGTGTTTAGGAAGAAAGGTGGAGACAGAAGGAAAATAATTTGGCAGAAGGTGGTTCTAATCTAGGTGATTGGGAGTAAGAACTTCCAAGCATAAATGGATCTTGGATTTTTCTGTCATCTATCATATTTTAAGTATGGAAATCTCATGAAGTTTGGATCATAGCAAGGGAGTACACACACCGCTTTAAAGGATGGCTGGGGCCCTTTTAATGGCGTAAGACAGCTGAGTTTCATGTATTGCCTCAATTCTCCCAAAGAGTTCATACTTGGGGCTGATTCATCTAAATTAGGCTCGCACACGGGGGGGTGGGGGGGTAATTTGCGCAGACTTCCCTCACCTGGTCCGCAAAATATATCTTCTGCTTGCCGTACATCTTCTCTTTAATCTTGCCTTGTTGGGCCAGCTGCTCCAGCGCCTTCACCACAGCCTGGCAGAGGCGAGAGTGCGGAGCAATCGGTGACTTCGGGCGGGGCGGCCAGTGTTAAGGGCAGCGCGCGACCAGCCTTAGGAAGCCCAGGGCTAGAATGGCAGCGTTGAGACCAGGACCCCAGGCCGACTTGAGGGGTGCCCAGGGGAGGAATCCCGGGAGAGGGTCCTCACCGCTTTGCCCAGTCCGTGTTCCCGCTGCAGGTTCCCAAACACATCCTGGGCGCTGTAGGGCCGGTTCTGCTCCTGCAGGTACTTCAGGAGGATCCCGGGGGCTACGGGAGGAGAAAATACAGGGGAGGGTCACTCAGCCGACCCCTTACCCGCTCCCCTCCGGGTCTCCCCGGTTCCCCAGGCCTGCGTACCTCCAGTCGCCGCTTCAGCCCTGCCTTTATTCATGGCCTTTCCCGCCGCCAAACTCCGAAAGCCGGACGTTACAGTTGCTCCGGGCAACGGCTTCTTCCGGCGGCAGAAGGGGCGGGCCTCGTGCGGTGACTGGCGGAAGAGGAAGCCTTCGCGAGGAACGAAGCGGCCCTTCCGGGGCCCCTGGTGGATTTCTGTCCGGAGCCAGGACACCGCGCGCCACCCCCTGCCTGGGAGTCTCTGCAGAGGCGGCGGGGGCACACACTTCCACTCTCTCCCTTCTTCCCCCTCGGGACGGAAGCCGTAGTAAATCACGCCTTGGTTTTGTGACCCAGCCCCCCCGCCGTGAACCTCAGGGTCAACTCCCGCTGGGCCATCGGCTCGCTCAAGGTCACAGCGCAGTTGCGGTCAGGGCCACGTCCTATCCCACGGCCCGAGGCCCTTTGCTGGTTAGTCTTACCATTTGTCGTGTAGGAACCAGGGTTACTTGCGGAAGGGTGGTCGTAGACTTAAAAAGTAAAACACCCTGGAAAGAAAATAGTCACCTTTGTTTGCTCGTTACCGAGCTCCGCACACAGGGGGCGCTCAATTCATGCTGTGGTTTGAAGGCCAAGGAAAGGTAGGGCTGGGAGGGGGCTATTAAACCGCAAAGCTTTTAGAAGAGTTTCCTGTGGGCTGAGTCAGTTTTATGGCAACACCTGGCAGGTACTTTCCACTCCTGCCCGCAGTGGCCAATGGGACAAAGCTTAAAATAAGTATTTCTAGTTTCTGAGGTCAGGTGAAGGCCAAAAGAGCAGCTGTCCCTGCAGCTCAGAGGAGGGACATGGTGTTACTTTTTAAAGCCTTGTTTCCTAAAATCTCATTAGCCTTTGAAATATACTTGTCTTCACACATTTAGGGAGAAGTATCGAGAATTGGAGGCCCTGGCCAGTGTGGCGCAGTTGGTTGGAGCGTCACTGGGTACCGAAAGGTTGCTGGTTCTGTTCCAGTCAGGGCACATACTTAGGTTGCAGGTTTGATGTCTGGTGGGGTGTGTACAGGAGGCAACCAATGTTTCTCTCATACATCGATGTTTTTCTTTCCCTCTCTCTGAAGTCGGTAAAAACATCTTCAGGTGAGGATTAAAAATAAAAAAGAATTAAAAATGATGGAACTGCAGGCTAGATGCTGGCCAAGAGTGCCAGTTATGCTCATGTCTGGGCTCTCCTGGGGAGGGGATAGTGGCCTCATACCATGGTGATTTTCTGACCATCACAGAGGAAAACCCGATAGGCAAATGGGCTCCTCACACCTGGACTTCCTCTTCTGAGGCTCTCACCTCCTCTAATCACATACCAGGTTAACAAGAGACCTATCAAGGGTAGGACACCATTCAACATTAGTCTCTTAAATATTGTTCTCATAGAAGATTTATTCCCCAGCACCCCTCCCACCCTTCCCCCCACCCCAATTCACAGTGGAGGACTAAGGAGATTCAGAGCAGGATCCCCAGGTACAAGACTCACTTCCAAAGACTTTACTCTCCTTCCTTCCCTCCTTGCTAACTCCCAAGCCTGGAGCTACACACACTCATGCGAACACACAAAAATCCCACTGCTGTCCCACACCTCCCGGTTTTTTTCCACATCAGAGATCACCTGTACGACATCTGGGCTCTGAGAGGAGATAAGGTGCCCAAAATATTTGAGGACCCTAAGTGGGGAAATGCCATTACCCCTAACATTCACACAAAGGTGACTATGAAATAGGCATCCAGTTCTTCTTCACCTTCTCACTGTTAATGGTTTTCACGTCCTGGCCTCTACCTTTCACCAACCAAGAGCAAACGTGTTAGCACACTCCCACCCGTAGCACATGAAAATGGGCTCTGTCCAGCATCCCTCACCCAGGTGCGGAGGTGTTGGGGGAGTGGTCCCTGAGGATCAGCAAAGGGTTGATGTAGAGGGAAAGAGGATAGGAGAATTTGGCTTGAGCTTTGGAGAAGCAGAGAGGGTGTAAGCTGACACAGGTTTAGAATTATCAGTTTTTGTTTCACATGATTTTACTAGGGACAGTCTAACACAGTGGTTGGCAAACTCATTAGTCAACAGAGCCCCAGTATGCCAACCACTGGTCTAACAGATACCCCTTAGAGGGGTCGCTGCTCATTACAGACACATTCTTGCTAATTGGGCTCATCCTTAAAAGAAGTCCACCAAGTTGGGAAGCAGTTCCATATAAAAAGTTTTAAAGGAGCTGAACAGAGTAAGAATAGCTGGTGAAGGAAGAGCTGGTGGCTTCTGGGATGAATGCCACTGAGCCATTTGTAAAGTGCTACTCTGGCATCTCCCCAGAATACTGCTTCTCCAAAGGAGGAGCAAGGGAAGGAACAGGAACATGGAAATGGGTATGGTCTGGTATTGCTTTGCTAGTTGCTCAGGCTGATGGTCAAATAGAGCCAGGGGTTAGCAGCACCAAAGACTACCAGGCAGCTCCAGAAGATTCAGTGAGACCACAGATACAGAGGCACTCACCCTTCCAGCCAGCTGACCCCACGGCCCAAGGTAATGAAGAAGAGGCCCACCTCCACATCATGTTCACATTTCTTAAATCTCACAAGCACTGTTTTGGAGCACTGGGGTTAGGCCTCAAAAAATGAGGAGGAGCTGTGGCAGAGGGAACAGGCCTGCTCTGCAGAACCAAAGGAGAAGCTTGCTTAGAAACAGACAAATCATGGCTTAGCAAAGAGGAGAATGACAGTGTAATTCTTCCAGCTGCTGCCTGACTTGGCCTCTAGGGAGGTGATGGAGGAGGAAGGAGAGGAAGGGCTCTTCTATCAATGAGGGCTCCTGAGCACCCATACCTAGAAGCAAACAGCAGCACCCCCTCAAAGGGGAACCAATACCCCTGACTACTTCATTCCCCAAAAGTACCATACTGATGGGGAGAAGCCTCCGTAAGGAAGCACACTCTCACTTCCGTGACTGAGCTCAGAAATGGGGGTCCAGCTGGTAACAGGGAAGTGAGTATCCTCTCTCAACAGGCCTCTGAGCATCAGCCAGGCCACCAGGCATACAAGTATAAGTCAGGGGATGGGACCTGGGTTCTTCCCTTGCCCCTTCACCTTTAGTGGGATGAGAAGAAAAAAACCCTAAGCCACAGTGACCCTCCCAAAAGGAGACTCTGCTTCAGTGGCTCCTGGAACTGGCAGGGTCCAGCTGACTCAGCTCTGACTGGTCCAGAAGTTCAAAGTCATCCCCCTCAGCATCAGTGTCCAGGTCTGAGCTGGGGGCCCGGAGGAAGCCTCTGGTTGCTCTCCGGGGAGGTTGGCCAGAAGGGCCAGGCTGGGAGGCCCCTGACAGGGCCAGCTGGATCATGCCCTGGGAGACCAGGCTGGCAAAGTTGCTGGTGAGGTTGGATCCTGCAGGCAGGGCACCAAGCAGGAGCTCCGGCAGTGTACTCTCGTCACGGCTGGCTGGGGAGACCTGGGGCTCCTCAGCCCCTGGTGGGGAATGGTACATTAAGCTGGGCATTCCAATGCTGGTATCGTCCTCATCGTCCAGGCCAGCAGGATCCACATTAATGGAAGGGAAGTCTGGAAGGTCTCTGGCAAAGGATTCCTCTGGATCACTGTGACCATCTAGGTCTGAGAGCACAGAAGGGTGTCTGAGACATAGCAACTACCTGGCCCCAGCCCCACCAAGTCAGCCCCATGTAACCGCATTTTTCAACCCTGGATATCTAAGGGTGAAGCAAAACCCATGGCACTGATTAGCTTTTCCCCTCTACTGATAGATTGCTGAGTCCTCTACTGGCCAGAGAACTCCCCGCCCCCCTTCTACCACTATGCTCCCCATGAACCTACAACCTGAGGAAACGAAGGAACTGAGGATTCCAAGGAGAGCAGCTGTGCCATCCTGGATGTAGCCATACCCCTAAGGCTGCTCTGCCACCTGATCCACTACTCAGAAAACAGGAGAGGAGAGGGCAGTATCCCTTCTGTCCAGGGAAGATGAAAGGTGGTAAGTCAGAACCATTATCAAGTCAGGCCCCTCACCTTCAGAGCCTTCTGTTAGAGGTGTTTGGCCCCGTGAAAGGTTGAATGTGCCATTGTCTGTACAGGAGACCTCAGCATCCGAGTGCTCAGAGTCTGTGATGGCCAATTCCCTGGCAACAGTAGAATCATCCAGCTTCGGAAAGAAAAGACAGACAAGCCTGAAGAGATGATGCCAGTAAGGACAGACGCAATAAATTAAATTTTTTTTTAAGTTTAAAAAAAAAGAAAGAAAACAGATGCAGTTCCCCAGTAACAGCTTCACTAATTACTGGCCCTGAAGACTACCCTAAGGCCAGAAGTAACCAGATGTGGATGGGGACTTCTGTCAAAATCCTGACCATTTTTAGGCTGCTCCCCAAGGAAAACACCCTTATTCATCAATCTTGAGCACAGGAAGGAAAGTAGTCTTAGGAGTCAACCAGCCACTTACTCTTAAGCAAACTGATCCAGAAAACACTTTTCACAGGTGACCTGGAGGATACACACACTGCCCAACCCAAGATAAGCAGGGCTCTTTAAAAGATGATCACACCAGTTCCAGAAGTTCTGCCATGATGGTAGGGGTTAAAGGGAGACATGAAAGAGGGTATGCTGGTCACCAGGCTCAAATTAATAGCTATTTACAAAGTCCCAATCTAACACTAGCTTCTCTCCTCACAGGAGGGCCAGTTATGCTCATGTCTGGGCTCTCACAGGGTTAAGGAGGGAGTGCCTGAGCCTGAGCTTACTACCTAAATGCAGGTGCCAGATGGTTAAAAGGGAGCTAAAGAAGACTGGCCAGCCCTGGCTCAGTTGGTTGGGCATCATCCTATTACCGGAAGGTTAGTGGTTCGATTCCTGGTCGGGGCAAAGGCCTTAGTTGCAGTTGTGGGCTCGCTCCCCAGTGGGGGGTGTGCAGGAGGCAGCTGATCCATGATTCTTATCATGATGTTTCTATCTCTCCCTCTCCCCTCCTTTCTAAAATCAATTAAAAATATATTAATAAATAAATAATAAATAAAAAGAAAGTTCTTTTTAAAAAAAGAAGAAAACTGGCCAGTGGTATAGCTCCCACACCCAAAATACCTGAGGACAGAAGGCAGCAAGCTCTTCTTCACTGTCACTCTGGTTGTCCAGGGCATGTTCTGGGTGTAGAGCTCTGCGGCGCACTATGTGGAAAGAGCAGAAGGCCTTGGCACCTTCCCTTGAAGGGGAAACCCCTACCCTCTTTGAGCTTCGAAGGCATAAAATGAGAACATAAGATAACCCATGCATATAAGCATAACCAATGGACACAGACACTAGGGGGGTGGGGGCATGTGCTGGGGGGAGGGGTGTGGCCGGGGAGAGGGCAATGGGGGAAAAAGGAGACATATGTAATACTGTATATAATGCTTTAAATAATAAAAATTTTTTTTAAAAAAGAGAATCCAACCTCTCTGAATATGGCCCTAAGCCTGCCCCACAATGCCTGAGGGAGAGGTGCAGAGCCTAAGCGGACAGAAAGGTAAGTTGATCGCACAGAAGAACAAGATCTTTCTTCCAACAGCTTTCCAATAGCCACTCTTCAGGTGATCAACTACTAGGCTTGTCAACAGCTCTCAGGATCAGCGAGGGACTGACTGGATGTCCAGGTGGAAAGTAGATACTATCACAGAGGGCAAAGGGAGATGCCCAGCTTAGTTCAGTCAGGCCTTTGAGGACACTATTCACCTGGCTGCCCAGGGGAGCAGGGCCTTGGTGACCAAATGCAGGGCTATTTGAGGCCAGGGCTTAATGAACACCTAACCTATCCGACCACAGGAGGGGAAAAGTTCACACAACTGTCATCACTGTGTTGGAGAATCTCAGGCTGGTACATTTCTGGCTTCTGAGACAGTCATTCTAAACGTCTTTGGAAGGCAGCGCTCAATAGTGAGAAAAGGCACGACTTGAGGGTTTAAAAGAACTGCTCTGCCCTTTACTAATTGTGAGCTTCAGTTTCCTCAACTGGAAAAGGAAGGTAATACCACCCTCTTCTCAAGATTGTAAAGGTTAAATAAAATAATGTATGGAGAGCAGCCAGCACAATGCTTGGGCACAAGGAAAATGCTTCATAGAAAGCAGCAAACACTAGGGATTATCTTCACTGTCTTTTATTCAACACAGGAGAGCTTTTCTCAGATTTGTTTAAAATGGGAGTGTCTTGAATTCCAAAAGGAAAAAATTGGTAAGCCTGCATAGATTTCCCTGGAATAGAATATCACTTTTACCTACCACCCCCTACACACCAACCACATCCCGCTTTTCCCACTTTCGAGGACCTACCCATTATGTCAGACCTATGGGCTTTCCTTCTCTCCCCCAAACTGCCCAAGTGGAAGGAAGCCTCCCCTTACACTTACATTGTCTCTCTCTCTGCTTGGACATCATATAGCCACGGACACTGAAGTCCAGCCGCTGCAGAGCTGGCTTCAGCCGTACACAGGCTCGATCCCACAGTCGGTGGTACACAGCAAGGGGCCACATCATGATAGTGACAACTGAGAGGAGTGGGAAATAGTGTAAAATGGAGAAGGGGTGCACAAAACAGTCCTACCTGTCCCTCTGCTACTGTGTCCTGAGGGGTTTAGACACTTAGTATAAAACAGTTGTGCTTAATTCTGCTGGCCATCTTCACTAGTCTCCCCAAGTATGTGAGGGGGTTTTGTTGGAAAGCAGACACATTTACAGCCATCTACAGAGCTGATATACTGAGGGCAGAATGAGGTGTGTGGTCACTTGATTATGGGTGTCACTGAGCCATAAATAAGGCCAAAGGGTAACAATGCCTCAGAAACTACATAATAAATCACGTGAGCTTCTGATAATGGCCACAAACAAGCAGCATTTATGCCAATAGGAAGTAACTAAATTTATAAAACTGTGCTATGGGAGGAAAAAGTGACTTAGGGTAAACAGAACCTAGTAGAGGGTCTCCTAAGAGTTAAGTTCTGCTGTTACATAATACACTGACGGTAAAAATTCTCTCCTTAAATAGGAACAGTCCTTTATAGTTGTTAATACAATATATGTTAGTAAACACTCGTCAATTTCTAAAGCGGAGTTGGTAAGATAAGGACTTTTTATATGTGGGGAGCCTGCTACAAGGGTAAGAAGACCCTTTCAGGACACTAAACAAATCATGGAAAAAGAAAAAGATAATTTCCTAGAGAATCAAAATATAAAAGTTCTCCCTAGACCCAGAGTTAGCTGTGGCTGGAAAAGCTCTGTGTAGAGTAAGCTCATAGGGGTAGGTATAGGCCATACTTACGCATTAAATAGGACAGCAGGAGCCCAGGGACGTAGCGGCCCAAGACAGTCAAAAAGGTCAGTATCCCACAGCTCAGCAAGCAGAACTGGGGGAGTCAGGAAACAGCATTAGGTTTCTGCTAAATGGCAGGGGACTAGGGTGAGAATGGGAGGTAAGGTAGAGATGTGACTGAAAGAATTCTTTATGGCCTATGAGTAAAGCATGGACACATCGGAATGACACGTGTACCCAGCCACTTTGCATCCAATTTGATTCTCTTTGGGAGGAAAAGAGGATGTCCTTCTATTCAAACGCCTTTGATGTAGCTAGCCCCATAGGGCTGCACCTTTCATGCTGAGAAACTGGTTTGAATAGGACTTAGCCAAATACTCTCTCTGAAGCAAGTGTTGGTGGTGGGTTTTTTTTAAGTCAAATTAAAAGTAAAAAAAACCCAACAACCTGTCACATGTTTAATATGACACAGAATACATACAAGCAAGCTTTCTTTCTCATCTTAGAAGAGAAAGATGGCCTAATCTAACTGGCAAGCACCCAAAGGAGGAGTCATCAAGCTCTGCTTTAGTCTTAGTGGCTGGTCAGAAGCCCTTTCCTATAACTTCCCTTTGTCTCTATAAAACTCTTGATCTTTTCTTTCTTGAATGAGAATATGTAGTAAAGAAGTTTGTTTTTGTTTTTTTTTTTTTTCAGTTTAGCAAGAACTGAACTGAGAAGCCAGACACAGAAGTGAAAAAGGGAAGCGTCTTACCTTGCCTGGGTTTTGCTTTTTGAAAAGCAAAAGATTCCTTATGAAAATGGTCCCACTAACCCAGACTTCAGCTACATGGTGACAGAGCTCGGGCACGCTGAGTAACCGAGGGTGCACAAAGCCCCAGCTATGAAGAGAGAAGGGGGAGCTGTGAAAGGAGAGAGATGAGGATTCCCCCCATCTTGCTGTGTAGGAAGCCAATGCTTCCGGGTTTAAATAGGGGCTAGGGAGTGGCTGTCCTAGGTGCTTTGAAGGTGAAGCATGACTTTCTTCCCGGCTCACCAGGTTGAAACTTGAATTTAGGGACTACAAGGGCAAACCTGTTCTGGCAACTCCACCCTATGAGCAGGCAGCCCAATCTTCATGTGTAAACCTGCCACCAGCTCCAAGGCCCTTTGTGCTTAGAAACATCATCCCTGCACTCAACCATTGCAATTCACTGTGATTGCAATCCAGGGATAAAAGTAAGGCACTCTGACACCACTGCTGCTGAGAGGGAGGCAATGGTGGACATACCCCTCAGAGAAAAAAAGCAAAACCAAAAATAAACCACAGCGGAGCAAATTACGTAGATCACACAGATGGGATGAGCTGAGAAATGAAAGCAGGAGCTGGAAGACACAAGAGCAATCTGTGACTTGCTGATGCCAGGAACCGATGTGTTTCTGACCAGGAAACTTTACAGCTAGAAGTCACAGAAAACACTAAATGACCTGGTTTGAAAACCAGGGGACAAATGAAGCTGCCTCCAGGTGTTCTCACAAGGACTGGATAATGTAGCTAATTCCCTGGCACGGCAAGGTATGGGGCACTGTAATGCTTCTTTTTCAGAAACTTCTCTTGTCAACATCAGCGGACACTCGCCATCTCAGCATACTTCTGCCTGAACTCTAGGATCCGTTAAAACGATTGCTTGGAACAACCTAGGTTCTCAGCTTACAGTTACCCAGAACATGGGTTAACAACAGCACATAACCAGAATATGCAACAAAAGAATCAATCAGAGCAATAAAAAGGGATTTAATTAGTATTCCATACCTCTCATTGTCTAATGCGTCGGGTCTTGACACTACAATATTAAAACAAACACCAGCATTAGTTGGTAGGGAAAACTAAACATGAAAATGTTAGGCTGTTGGTCTGACTGCTCAAGTTTTAATAGGTTTGGGGGGAAAAAGGTAAAAGGAGACACTATATTATACTGCCAGAGTTAGGGAGCTGCCGACAAGGGAATGATGCCGGATGCTTGTTCACTTCTCCAGCAGAGCAGTGGTGGGGAGAGGGAGGTAAGGAGGACCCACATGGAGTATCCGGGCCCCTTCTAATTACTGAAGCTGAGAGGCAAGGTATACACAAACCAATAGTCCATCCCCCTCAAGTGTATCTGGTTTGTTGAAACACATCAATGGTGCACTAGGTTACAAAGCATGTTATAACTACTCCAACACTAGAAATCTGCCTATTCTTTTAAAAAAGAGACCCATTAACTACAATGAATGATATAAAGTCTTTTGACATGATTCCTTGAAGTCTCTGCAAATAGAAAGGGAATGTATTTAAAAGCTGTACACTCTGGCCTGGCTGATGTGGCTCAGTGCTGACCTATGAACCATGCGGTCACGGTTCAATTCTGGGTCAGGGCACATGACAGGGTTGCGGGCTCGATCCCCAGTAGGGGTTGTGCAGGAGGCAGCTAATCAATGATTCTCATCATTGATGCTTCTATACCTCTCTCCCTTCCTCTCTGAAATCAATAAGAATATATTTTAAAATAAATTTTAAAATTCCTGAGAGGTAAATTAATACTGCCTTAGTAAAGACATAGTATCCAATGAAGTGAATTATTTTTTAAAAACTTGAGGACTATTTAAGGACTACTTATTCCTCAGTTATGAGGGCAAGAATATCTCAGATGGCGGATACAATTTTCTGAGCTCAACAATGAGAAGGGCAGAGAGAAATTACATGCAGATGGAGAAAGGTCTCCTAAAGCAAATAATTCAAACATCAAAAGATATTCCCAGTTCCACATACTCCCTCATAAACCCCCAAAACTAAAGGTAAAAAAAATTTTTTCTTAAATATATTTTATTGATTTTTTTTTTTTTTTTTTACAGAGAGGAAAGGAGAGGGATAGAGAGTTAGAAACATCGATGAGAAAGAAACATCGATCAGCTGCCTCTTGCACACTCCCTACTTGGGATGTGCCCCCACCTAAGGTACATGCCCTTGACCAGAATCGAACCTGGGACCCTTCAGTCCGCAGACCGACGCTCTATCCACTGAGCCAAACCGGTTAGGGCTAAAGGTAAAAATTATAGAAAAGAAGTTCAGAGTGTTCTAAATGCTAAAAACTTACCTTTTATTTCAGGCCAGATTTTGTTCTTCCATTGATCTATACACACTATGATCATTGAGCTGAACGCAAGTAAAAATACAAGACGAAGGGATGTCAGTGCAAAGAACCTAGAGAGAAGGAAAAACAAAAGATCATTATCCAATTAAGCTAATTTTAGAAAAGAGCATTTGTGCACTAAAGGCTCTATAGTAAATAGACTTAGGTCATAGTTACTTACCTCAATATACCTTAATTCATCCTTGATAACAAGTTGTCAAACAAACATCTTTCTACTAAATTAGACCCAAGTACAGGGCAAAAAACTGGTAGAGATATATTAAAGAGCACTTCATTCAATTAGATATCCTTTGGGAAATGAGGTTTAAAAAATAAAATGAATTGTCAAGGTCACACAGAAAGCACTGAAGCTACTTCTATTTTTTTAAAATATATTTTTTATTGATTTTTTACAGAGAGGAAGGAAGAGGAATAGAGAGCTAGAAACATCGATGAGAGAGAAACGTCGATCAGCTGCCTCCTGCACACCCCCTATTGGGGACGTACCCGCAACCAAGGCACATGCCCTTGACCGGAATCGAACCCAGGACCCTTCAGTCCGCAGGCCGATGCTCTATCCACTGAGCCAAACTAGTTTTGGCTGAAGCTACTTCTAAAGGCCAGTTCTTCAGAATTAACACCAATCCATCTGAAACTCCAAAAATTAAAGAAGAGGGAACACTTTTTATTAAGCCATTATTCTTAACACCAACGCAAAAAGAGATTACAAGAAAACTACAGATCAATATCCTTTATGAATATAGATGCAAAATACTTAATAAGACACTGAAAAACTGAAAACAGCAGCATATTAGAAGGATTATGCATCATGAACAATTCTTAGGATTTATTCCAGGAATGCAAGGGTGGTTCAACATACAAAAATCAATATATATAATTATCATATTAACAGAATGAAGGAAATCTAGTTATTTGAAGGAATCAATCATAAATATTTATAAACAATCTGAGAAATCTGAACACTGACTGCACATCTAAATATATTAAGGCATTATTATCAATTGCTTTAGGTGTGATGTTATGGAAGTTATAATTTGAGAGTCCCTATATTTTAGACATATTTACTAAAAAACTTATGAATGGAATGATATGATGTCTGGGTTTTGTGTCAAAATAATAGCTTGGCAAGGGTGTGAAAGAAGATGAAAGAAGACTGACTATAAGTTAGTAACTGGTGAAGCTGGCTGATAGTACATGGGATTCTTTTTTTTTTTTTTTTAATATATTTTATTGATTTTTTTTAAAATATATTTTTATTGATTTTTACAGAGAGGAAGGAAGAGGGATAGAGAGTTAGAAACATCGATGAGAGAGAAACATCGACCAACTGCCTCCTGCACATCCCCTACTGGGGATGTGCCCACAACCCAGGTACATGCCCTAGACCGAAATCGAACCCGGGACCCTCCAGTCCGCAGGCCGACGCTCTATCCACTGAGCCAAACCGGTTTCGGCTATTTTATTGATTTTTACAGAGAGGAAAGGAGAGGGATAGAGAGCTAGAAACAGTGATGAGAGAGAAACGTCGATCAGCTGCCTCTTGCACACCCCCTACTGGGGATGTGCCGCAACCAAGGTACATGCCCTTGACCGGAATCGAACCTGGGACCCTTCAGTCTGCAGGCCGACGCTCTATCCACTGAGCCAAACCGGTCAGGGCAGTACATGGGATTCTTTATTTGCACTATTATCTCTACCTCTGCATACATGAAAAATTCTTCACAATAAAATTCTTATAAAAAACCCTAACACTGCCAAGGTAATGCCTTGAAGAGTGTCTGTAGTCCAGGGCTGACTTCCAGTCTGTGGGGAAATAAGCATAGAAATTGAAAGTAAGCACTTAGAAATTTGTAGAGCAATTTGACCTAGTAAAATGAATCTAAGAATACATTTGGCTTGTATTGCTTATGCCTTTTTAAACTTAATTTGTCTAGGAAGTCATTTGTTTTTTATTTTACAAAAGTACTGATTTGCAACAGATCAGGAAAAACAACACTAGTCCTTACCACAGAAGATGGTTTGAGAAACACTGTTCTAAGATTGAGAGGGAAGCCAAATATATCACCAGATTGGTGGTTCAGTAGGGCAGTTAGGCTTTTTTTAATATATATTTTTTTATTTATTTCAGAGAGGTAGGGAGAGGGAAAGAAAGATAGAAACATCAATGATGAGAATCATTGATCAGCTGCTTTCTGCACACCCTCTACTGGGGATAGAGCCTGCAATTGGGCATGTGCCCTTGACTGGAATCAAACCCAGGACCCTTCAGTCCACAGGCCAATGCTCTATCCACTGAGCCAAACAAGCTAGGGTGGGGCATGGCTTAAAAAAAAAAAAAAGATGTTTTTATTGATTTTTAGAGAGATAAGAAGGGAAAGGGAGAGAGACAGAAACATCAATGATGAGAGAGAATCACTGATTGGCTACTTCCTGCATGCTCTCTGCTGGGGATTGAGCCCACAACCCAGGCATGTGCCCTGACCTGGTTCATGGGTCAACACTCAACCAACTGAGCCACACCAATGGGTGGCATGGCTTTTAAAGTTAGATTGGCTTGAATGGACCCCGTTCCAAATCTATTTTTTTCTCTCTCTCTGGAGGATTCTGCGCCTTTTCCTCCCCTTCCCCCCCCCCGCCCCTCCTTATTTCCTAAGGCCCGATCTTAGTTTTCTTTCTCCAAGGACCCTTCTCTTGCCTCAGTAACTTGTTTCCCGAGTCCACACAGTCGAGATGACTCACTTCTTCTGCCTCTGACTTTCTTTCTAAAGGGCCAAGGCAGCTCCACTTATGCTCACTGCTGTTACTGTCCTGCCTCTTCTATCTTAAGCCCTTCCTTTAAGCTTTAATAAACATACTCTCAAAAAACAAATTGTTTAAATATAAAGTTAGACTGGCTTGAGTTTGATTCTCTCAACAGCCACCACTCTTAATCGTGTGACCCTGAATACTAGTAAATTAGCTTAACTTCATTAAGCCTCAGTTTCCTCATCTATATGTGACTTAATACTAGTGAATCTTGCAGGATTGTTTGCAGGTATTAGAGACAACATACTTAATCGTCAAGAAAAATATCATACTCGATCCTGCTAAAAAGAAGAAAATACAAGTCACCTAATACACTGTAAAATGAATAGAACTATTGAAGTGTTATTAGGTAACATCACAGCAATTGATCAAACAAGGGTAATGATTACCAAGGGTTGGTAATAAATAAATGACCACTTCTCAACTCAACATGACCTAATGACTTCCCATAATCACATAACCATACTAAGAGTGCTATCCTCACCATATTTTTAAAAGGGTATGGGATTTATCTGTGTGTATATCACACACAAAAACGCAGGGCTTGGCCGGGGAACGTTAGTTTTTGTCTCTAGACATTTTTGTACTTTGGTTTCAATAAACATGAATCCATGTTATAGAACTTTTAAAACTACACAAAGAATAAGGGCTGGAATGAAACAAGAATTTAGAAATCCAGTCACAAGTGACAAGCCTAGTCCAATTTTTCCACCCCACCACTGAAAGGGTACTGTAATTATAAATGAAATTAAAGAACAAAGGCAGCTTCACGGAAATGAGCCTCTAGAGCTGCCCCAGCCCATTAATCTTCTCTCCAAAGCCAGTTCATCACCCCAACAAACAAGCAAATTCAACAAGGCCAAGGATAAGGGCTTTAGAGCTTCCCAGTGCTGCTGCTTCCATGTCCCAGGAGCAAGAGTGGCGTGACTGCTGTTTTCTCCAGAGTACTTGAAAGAGCTCTCTCGGGAGGCCATCCAGACTGTCTGCCACCTCCACTTCCCAGATCGTAATTACTACCACAAATAAAAACTGGAGTAGGGAAGGATATTAAGCTCTCCTAAGAAAGGTCAGTTTTCCAAAGATGATGGCAATGAAAATACTGTTTCTCCAAGACCTGGACTATTTTTAGTAGTCTGTTATAGCCCCCAACCTATGCTTCAACTTAATTCCATAAACATTTGAGTGCCTATTACACACCAATGCCTAGTAAGCAGCCCAGTTATGGAAAAGAATAAGGCAAGGACCTCACTCTCAAGGGTATTTGTGTGTCTGTGTATGTTTGCAACATAATATGACACGGTAATAACAAAGAAGCGGACATCTAAGTGGGCTCTGAAAGACAAATGGTGCCGAAACCAGTTTGCTTTGGTGGATAGAGCGTCAGCCTGTGGACTGAAAGGTCCCGGGTTCAATTCCGGTCAAGGGCATGTAGTTGGGTTGCGGGCACATCCCCAGTAGGGGGCGTGCAGGAGGCAGCTGATGGATGTTTCTCTCTCATCGATGTTTCTAACTATCTCCCTCTCTTCCTCTCTGTAAAAAAATCAATAAAAATATATATTAAAAAAAAAAAGAAAGAAAGACAAATGGTAAGAAAACATGGCCAAAGGATGTAGGGAAGGAGATGACAGGTAGGGAGAACAATCAGGTGACATGACATATTTAAGACAAGTAGTTTGACAGAATTGAAACTTAAAGAACAGAGGGAGCCCAGCTGGCGTGGCTCAATGGTTGAGCTTTGACCTATGAATCAGGAGGTCACAGTTTGATTCCCAGTCAGGGCACATGCCTGGGCTGTGGGCTGGATCCCCAGTGTGGGGCCAATCAATGATTCTCCCTCATCATTGATGTTTCTATTTCTCCCTCACTCTCCCTTCCTCCCTGAAAGCAATAAAATATATATATATATTTAAAAAATAATAAAAAGGAAAAAAAGAACAGAGGGAGGGAATGAGTGTAAGGAGAGAGGTGGGGGTGGGAGTCATATGATGGGCCTTTTATGACAAAGGGTATTGGATTTTAAAGGTAAATTAGTATATAGTTTTACAGAGTGTATTTTCTGGGTCATGAAGGTGAACATCTTTTTGAGTGAGATTAATTCTGGTCCCTAAGTCCATTTTAGGACCAGATGTATCCTTTTCTTGAACAAGCCAATGCAGGAACTTCAGAGGAAGAAGATTTTGTGTGGAATAAAATGACATTTCTTGGGAAAATACTTTCCTCCATGTAGATAAAAACTTAATTAACAGAAAGAGGAGAAACCAAGATGGCGGCATAGGTAAACACCTAAACTGCTGCCTCGCACAACCATTTCAAAACTGACAACTAAAAGACAAAACGTCTATCACCCAGAACCACGGGAAAGCTGGCAGAAAAGAGCATTGAGACGTGCACGAGCGCTGAAAAGCTGAGGTATGGAGGCGCACGAATCGGGCTGGCGGCGGGCGACTGGAAGCGCTGCTTTTTTCAACCCAAAGACAAGCTCCCGATTACTCCGAACTCCAGTTTCTGGGGAGATGCTGGGGACCCAAACTCCTAAGGGGAGAAGCTGGACTGTCTGCCATCGGGTCAGAAAGGGAGGGTGACTTTCTTGCAGAGGTGCACCCAGCAATCATTGTTTACTGCGCTGGGGCGCGGGACACGGGGACTTGGAAACTGGCAGCCAACGCTGTTTGCCACGGCCTAGCCTAGTGACTCCCTGAGACTCCGCCCCGCACAATCTACAAACCCACCCAAGCTCCACACAGCGTATTTAGCATAAGAAAGGCCTGCCCTATCGCAGCTTAACCTAACAAACTGCAGCTCTGGTCAGACAGCTCCAAAACCTCCAAACCCCAAGCAAAGAGGAGAAAACTGTAGTTCTCACTGTAGCTCCTGCTGGGTGGCCTCAGAGAGTAGCTGACATGCACCCCATTGGAGATCCAGAAGCCAGTGTACCTAGGGGTCAGTGTGAGACGACACCAGATTTCAACTCCTCACATCCATAAGTGACACATTCAAGAGGCAGACTCAGTGAGCACCAAAGCCCCACTGAAACAAGGCCTGCCCCATAAGCGTGTCTCCAGCACAGCAGTTCTTCCATTATAGACACAGTGGGTCCTCACAGCCAATTGGCCTGGAGGTCAATTTCTCCTAGCGACACCAACAACAATTAAGACTTAACTACAACAAGGCTGTACACACAGTCCACAAAGGGGTGCACCAAGAGTGTCCACCTCAGGTAACTGGGAGGCTGACCCACTGGGCCATATAGGGCACCTAGCATACAAAGCCATCCTACCAACTCAGGGAAGCAGCAAAAATGCGGAGACAAAGAAACAGATCACAAACGAAAGAAATGGAGGAAAATAAACGACTGGATATAGAGTTCAAAATCACGGTTATAAGGTTTTTCAAGAATTTCCTAGAAAAGGCCGATAAATTTAACGAGACCCTCGAGGATATGATAAAGGAACAACTAGAAATTAAACATACACTGACTGAAATAAAAAAATATTATACAGAGACTCAACAGCAGACTAGAGGAACGCAAGAATCAAGTCAAAGATTTGAAATACAAAGAAGCAAAAAACACTCAACCGGGAAAGCAAAAAGAAGAAAATCCAAAAATTTGAGATAGTGTAAGAAGCCTCTGGGACAACTTCAAGCATACCAACATCAGAATTATGGGGGTATCAGAAGAAGGGAGAGAGCAAGATACTGAAAACCTATTTGAAGAAATAATGACAGAAAACATCCCCCACCTGGTGAAAGAAATAAGACTTACAAGTCCAGGAAGCGCACAGAACCCCAAACAAAAGGAATCCAAAGAGGACCACACCAAGACACATCATAATTAAAATGCCAAGAGCAAAAGACAAAGAGAGAATATTAAAAGCAGCAAGACAAAAACAGTTAATTACCTACAATGGAGCAACCATTCGATTGTCAGCCGATTTCTCAATAGAAACTATGCAGGCCAGACGGGAGTGGCAAGAAATATTCAAAGTGATGAATAGCAAGAACCTACAACCAAGATTACTCTACCCAGCAAAGCTATCATTCAGAATTGAAGGTCAGATAAAGAGCTTCACAGATAAGAAAAAGCTAAAGGGGTTCATCACCGCCAAACCAGTATTATATGAAATGCTGAAAGGTATTCTTTAAGAAGAGGAAAAAGAAGAAAAAAGTAAAGATAAAAATTATGAACAACAAATACATATCTATCAACAAGTGAATCTAAAAATCAAGTTAATTAAAAATCTGAGGAACACAATAAACTGGTGAATATAATAGAATCAGGGGCATAGAATGGGAGTGGACTGACAATTCTCAGGGGGGAAGAGGTGTGGGAGTATGTGAAGAGACTGGACAAAAATCGTACACCTATGGATGAGAACAGTGGGGGGAGGTAAGGGCAGAGGGTGGGGTGGAAAACGGGTGGAGGAGAGCTGTGGGGGGAAAAAGGAGAAACAATTATAATAATCTGAACAATATTTATAAAAAAAAAACACACCAAAACAGAAAGAGCACCTCAAACCACTAGAGTTGATCCCTCCAAAATAACTAGAAAATATCAATGTTTCCTCAGGGGTCTATACAGTTAAGTGTGTGCTCCTTTCCTACCAGCCTTCAACACTAAAGTCCTAAACGAAAAGGGAGTATCAATCTTGGATAGGTGTGTTCTGGATATACCGAGGGTCACATAATGCCGTTTTATGAAGGTAACATGAAAGCCTCCCTGTAAAAACCACTGCCACTATGTGCGAGGACAAGACATAACTGGAGATAAAGTACTTTTGAAACTGGTATAGGTAAGGGATGGGAGAAAATAAGAGAAGATTCCTCGGGATTAGCTGAATCCTGCAATATCTATTTACACAGAAAAAATTTACACGCAGCTTTAACAGTGTACAAGTTTAATAAAACAACATGCAAAACATTTTTCAGCAACTCTAATCAGCATGAGACTTCCCAACTTAACAAAAACAACTGCAAATGTAGTCAACTCTGGATAGTCACAAGAGAATTATTCAATCTGGGGACTGCCCATAGGCCATTACTCCTGCCCACTGTGGGCTCACAATCAATTTTTCCTTATTTGCGTATTTTTTTCATTGATCCGAGAGAGACATCAACTTATTATTCCACTCATATATGCATTCATTGATTGATCTTTGCGTGTGCCCTGACTGCGATCAAACCGCAGCCTTGGCATATGAGGATAACGCTCTGATCAACTGAGCTCCCTGGCCAGGGCAATTTTTCCTCCCGATATTTATTTTTCTTATTTCTACAGCCAAGCATGTTGATTAGAGAAAGCTTAGAAAATATAAGTAACAAAGAAAATAAAAATGAAATTAATACTTCATCTATGAAACATTCTTACAAAAATATTTTTTGAACCGGAATCTGATCAAGCCTCTAGATCCAATTACTAATTTACAGGAAATACAGAGCACAGGAGAACATGTTAAGCCACAGATGAGGAAATCTAGTCTGTAGGACATTTTACAGGACAAACTGGTTTCTTCAACAAATTCACTGCAAAGAGGAAAGAAGATTGAAAGGACACCAACAAAGTAAGAGATGTAAAAAACAGCAGTCACAGTATGTGGACTTCATTCGGTTGCTAACCCAAACAAACTGGTTAAAAAAAAAAAGCCAGAACCGGTTTGGCTCAGTGGCTAGAGCGTCAGCCTACGGACTGAGGGGTCCCAGGTTTGATTCTGGTCATGTACCTGGTCATGTACAAGGGCATGTACCTTGGTTGCGGGCACATCCCAGTAGGGGATGTGCAGGAGGCAGCTGATCGATGGTTCTCTCTCATCGATGTTTCTAGCTCTCTATCCCTCTTCCTTCCTCTCTGTAAAAAAATCAATAAAATATATTTTTTTAAAAATAAAAAGACACTTATGAGAAAATTGGAAATTTGAACACTGACTGAGATCATTATTTTTTTTTAATATATTTTATTGATTTTTTACAGAGAGGAAGGGAGATAGTTAGAAACATCGATGAGAGAGAAACATCAATCAGCTGCCTCCTGCACGCCCCCTACTGGGAATGTGCCCGCAACCCAGGTACATACCCTTGACCGGAATCGAACCTGGGACCCTTCAGTCCGCAGGCCGACGCTCTATCCACTGAGCCAAACCGGTTTCGGCGAGATCATTATTTTTTTTACATGTGATAGTGGCAGTATAATTTTTTTAAGTCTATTTTTCAGAGACACATATTGAAACACAGATTAAATGATATGACATCTAGAATTTGCCTCAAAGAATTGGGGTAAGAAGACTGAAAATTGGCCATAAAGTGAAAATGTTTAAAGCTAGATATGTGGTGGTACATATTATTCTGTCTACTTCTATATGTTTTAAAGTTTCCCAAAAAACAGTTTTAGGCCTTGGCCCGGTATCTCAGTCAGTCAGAGCAAGGTCAACCAGTTAATGCATAAGTAAGTGGAACAACAAATGGCTGTTTCTTTCTCTTCCTCCCTCTCTAAAATAAATAAAATTTAAAACCTAATAAGCAGAAATTAATAACTCATTGTCCTTTATTTACCTTAGAATTTTTATTACCAATGACAGTAAACAGTCTTTTAATACATTTTTATTTATTTCAGAGAGAAAAGGAGATTGATTTATTTATTCCAGAAAAATCATGAGAATTCCAAAACTAAACAAATTTCTTCAGGTTAACTATACCATGGATCCTCATTTTAGTACACATAAATTGGAGTTTGCTATAATCATAAAGCTTATGCTATAATCAAACAAAATAAAGATCACATGTCTATTTTCAATCAAAGAAGACCCTACTTCTGGGTTCCTTCGTTATTACAGAGTAAGCTTATCTCAGTGGCTCTTTAGAACCATATCATCCTATAGAGACAAACAGGACTCTGGCTGTCTAGTTAATGAGCCAGACACTATAAATTAGAATGAAAAAAATTAACCCAATCTGTCATGTAGTGATAGGTATTGGTTGCACAAAACCAGAAATGAAATCAACTAGCTGCTCTGACCTACTTTATGTTAATGGACAAAAAAGCACCCAACCTTATAATTAGGACAGATAAAAACTGATGGCAAGCCCTAGCCGGTTTGGCTCAGTGGATAGAGCGTCAGCCTACAGATCAAAGGGTCCCAGGTTCCATTCCAGTCAAGGGCATATACCTCGGTTGCAAGCTCCTCCCCACCAGGCCCTGGTCAGGGCACCAGCAGTAGGCAACCAATTGACATGTTTCTCTCACATCGATGTCTCTCTTGGTCTTTCCCTCTTTCTAAAAATAAAAATAAACTGATGGAAAAAGAGGCAAAAAAAACCCACAAAAACAAAAAAGCCAAAGCATCCTTGGGAGTCTTCTTGGCTACCAAAAGCAACAAAAACCCTCCAAAGACTATCATCAGAAACATTTGCTCAATAGACTTCATCTGAAATTTGATGTATAAATTTTTTTCACAGAACAAATGTCTCTACTTAACTGTAGGCCCTCCCTTCTACTTTCCGTTCCTCACTACTGTTTTTTACTCAAACTCTAACCTTTTAAATCAGAATTGCTATATACCTTTAATCACTTTTTGGGCCATTTTTATATTTGGATAATTTTTTTTAGGGGGGAACTCCTTGTTATTTTTTTCTATTATGAAAATATCCCCTAGAATATGATGTATGGTTAACTCAGACTAGTGACTGTAAAAGCAGATCCCAACAGGGAATCAGCTTGTGGATTGCTCTAAATCAGTCTCTGTAATTTAAAGACCACCTAGAGCAAGCAGGTCAAACTCGTGGGCTGCAGGCCGCATGCCTTATTTGGCCCGTGTTAGCCTTTGACTTTGACATGCTTGACCTAGAGCCTGGCCTGTGTGGCTCAGGAGTTGAGCACTGACTCATGAACCAGGAGGTCACAGGTCAATTCCCAGTCAGGGCACATGCCTGGGTTGTGGGCTTGATCCCCAGTAAGGGGCCTATGAGAGGCAGTCGATCGATGATTCTCATCATTGACGTTTCTCTCTCTCTCTGAAAATCAATAAAAAAATATATATTTTAAAACTAATGAAGATCACCTAGCATCACAGAATGCTGAAAACTGGAAAGGCGCTCTGAGCCACCCAGTTCTCCTTGAGCCATGTGTTCACGCACTCCCAGGGCCCCTGTCTTCCCCCCATCTACTGGGTCTGAATCAAACTAAAAAGTCACTCAAACATGTTCCTTTCTGATCCTGTCAGGACACACTTTTTTCTTCTTTTTTTTTAGGATGCACTCTTGCTGATTCATGTTCTTCTCCCAAATCACTCATTTAATTTATGGGTGATGTTGAGGATAATGAAAATATAAGCAATTGAGGGAGAAAGAAAGAAAGAAAAAAAAAAAGATAAGCAATTGGAAAGAAGGCCTGACATGACTGTTATTATCCTAGTGATGATAATGTATCAGTGACCAAGAAGCGAAATGGGCTGGAAGATCACTGGATGTGATCACCAGAATTTCTCTGAAACCTGAAAAAAAAATTTTTTTTAAAGAGTGAAAGCCTTGGAATATTGTAGTGGCAAGTCATCTACATCTCTATCTTTTATGTTGTTTTTCCTTCATTAAGATATAAGAGGGCACACTCACAGGTACAGAAAAACCTTCATTGATCATAGAGAACTTTAAAAGCTAAATCACCTTCCTGAATTGATTTTTTGTACTCCTACCCAATCTTCCAATGCCTCAAAATGTATTTTAAAAAAGAACACCTGTTAGTGATATATCATTGTTCAAAACAATCACCCAGACCAGTTGCTCAGTGGTTGGAGCGCCAGCCCTCGAACTGAAGGGTTGAGGATTCAATTCCCAGTCAAGGTCACATACCTTGCTTGCGGATTCTCCAGCCCCAGTAGAGACATGCCAGGAGACAACCAAGTGATGTGTCTCGCTCACATCCATGTTTCTCTCTCCCTCTCCCTCTCTCTCTCCCTCTCCCTCTACCCCTCCCTCCCTCCCTTACAATCTCTCTAGAAATCAGTGGAGAAAAAGAAAAAATCCTCGAGCAAGGACAAAGAAAAACACAAACAAATAACGAAAAATATTTCAGATTTGATTTTTCTCTGCCCTGAGCCAATGATCCTCATGGTTCCTAAACATTTTAAATGTCTAATGCCCAGCTGGTGTGCTTCAGTGACTGAGCATCGACCTATGAACTAGGAGGTCACGATTCAATTGATTCAATTCCCAGTCAGGGCGTGTGCCCAGGTTATAGGCTCTATCCCCAGTAGGGAACATGCAGAAGGCAGCTAATCAAAGATTCTCTCTCATCACTGATGTTTCTATCCCACTGTCCCTCTCCCTTCCTCTCTCTGAAATCAATTTTTTAAAAAAAATTTTAGATAAAATAAAATGTCCAAAATTAAACAGCCACTCTTCAACATTCCAAAGTGAAATGTCAACATCCACATTCAAGATGATGCTACTGGAATGTGACGTCTAACTTTCATTTTAAACCTCAAACTACCTTCCAGGAAGCACATTTACTAAAACAAAGGATCCTAAGAACTCCAATGCCAACCTACCTTAGTTTCTGGGGCCTTAATACTACCAGTCATTCTGTACCCTTAATTCTTAACAGTCATTCTGTACCCTTAATTCCTATCAGTCATTCTGTACCCTTAATTCTTATCATTCTGTACTCTCCATAAACGGCATACCCATTTGTTTTCAGCATCAAGAGTCATACCCTCATTTTGCTATATCTCTCTCCCACCTACGTTGAGTGTGATTAGAATGTAACAAAAGGAACTGTTCTGGATACACAGCAGGCAAGCTACCAGAGGACAAAGAAGACCAATCACAGCAATGCTTTAAGAAACTAGAAGTAGGGCCCTAACCGGTTTGGCTCAGTGGATAGTGTTCACCTGTGGACTGAAGGGTCCCAGGTTCGATTCTGGTCAAGGGCACATGCCCAGGTTGCGGGCTTGATCCCTGATGCTAGGCGTGCAGGAGGCAGCCAATCAATGATTCTCTCATCATTGATGTTTCTCTCTCCCTCTCCCTTCCTCTCTGAAATCAATAAAAGTATATTAAAAAAAAAAGAGAGAGAGAGAAAGAGACTAGTAGGAAAGGGGGAATCTGGGTGAGATTCTAAACATAGCATAATAATGAAATTAAGTAACAAGGTTGGGAGTGAACAAATTAAGGCTAACACTATAACATTTAAAGATGTGTCTCAGTCAGAGCAACTCTTTATTTTATTTTTTTAAATATATATTTTATTGATTTTTTTACAGAGAGGAAGGGAGAGGGATAGAAAGTTAGAAACATCGATCAGCTGCCTCCTGCACACCTCCCACTGGGGATGAGCCTGCAACCAAGGTACATGCCCTTGACCGGAATCGAACCTGGGACCTTTCAGTACATAGGCTGATGCTCTATCCACTGAGCCAAACCAGTTAGGGCAAGAGCAACTCTTTATATATAGACCTCTACCTGCACTCTACTTCAAAAATCTCTCAGGCAAGGGGCATGAAGAAAGTCCCCTCCAAAAATAATGTACATGCTACCGACCCATGTGCATTAATAAATCCTTGGTTTATCAGGACTCATTTATATATCAGCCAGTCATACTTTGATACAAAACTGGTTTATTGAGGACAATTTTGTTTTTCTATGAGTACAATCCCAATGTAGGAAGTGAAGTTTTGACCTGATGGCCTGGGGTTTGGGATTGGGATGGGGCTGCAGAAAGAAAGAAAGGAAAGGTCTCTTTGGTAAACACTTCTGAATGAGGTTATGGGTTTCTGACAGAGAACAACAGGAGAGAAATAGGTACCTGGGGATCAAGGAAGAAGCACTATCCCCCACCCCACCCCAATAATGAAGACTATTTAAAAAAAAAAAAAAAAGTTTACCGTCCAGTTTGCTAGACTCTGGAAGCAACAAATGGCAGAGGCTACTGTGACAGCTTTAACGCGGGCTACTGTGACAACTTTAACCCAAGTCTCCTTCAAACCGTGAGAGGATTAATTTAATAGCTTAAACATTGTGTCTTCCTGTCAATGAACTGGAAAATGTTTTGCCACAGCTGACTGAAAAACTTCTTTCAGAGAAAGCATAATAAATGTTTTGGTTTTAAAACCAAGAATTTTAAGAGGAAAGCTATTTTAGCTATTTTGAGCAACAACAACCACAAAAATTTGGAAACACATACCTTGTTCCGTTTTAGGCTTATCTAGAAGTCTTATTTCATTCAACTGCAGGAACCCCCTTACACGTCTCACTCACACACACACACCAGTGCCCTGAGAATTTGATCAATAATACTTCCCTAGATCCTTGGTAGATCCTATGAAAACCTAAGACCACTTTAGGTGATGACAACGGAGAGAAGCAGCAGTTCCCCCATTTTCACAGAGCAGATTCTTAAAGTATATTTACAGTCCCGCTTTTCCAGCTCAGGAAAACGCACACACTATTAGACACCCTCGGTTTCCGTGCCTCTAAACCATGGCTAAAGATGCCTCTCTAATTCCTGGGAACAGGGAGGAGTTGCAATCCTAAGTGGCTTCCAAAAGGGTGAAATCTCACAATCACTATTTCTTAACTGTTCTTTAAAAGCTTGTAACTTTCCAGTTGCACTTTTGGAGACATTTAATGACGCTCAGACTTCACAAACTTCCCTGAGCGGGCGAAAGTATATCTAAACATGCTAAATCTAATTCGTATCGCTCGAGCTTGTTTTCTTAGCACACCTCTGGACACCTTTTCAAGACCTCATGCCTCACGCATCTACCCCAATAATGACTACCAAAAACTCTGGAGACAGTCTTCAAACCACATTTGAGCAGACAAGAGAAAGGAGGTGATGGCCTTAAAAGGGACCCAGCTTTCCCTGGCTAAAATGAGGCGCCCTCGCTCACAGCGGGAGGCTCAAGATATTACCAGAAACTCCGGCCAGATGTGCGGGGCGAGGGTGCGGGAGTAGGTAAAACAAGGAAGACAACTGGAAGGCCCTGCGGAGAACTGCGGTGCCAAAGGTTGCAGGCGGGATGGAGTGGAAGGAAGTGAAGGAAGATTAGGAAGGAGCCAATGCAGCGAAGAAAACAGGTGAGGCGAGAGGTGGAGCCCTAGAGAAACCTGACGAATTCCCGCCTTGGAGGGTTTCCGAGGGTCCAGTTTCTCACCAGAAAGCCGCGTTCAGCCCCAGGCACCACAGGGCGCTTCTGACTGGCCTCTCCCAAACAAGTGCTGCCTGCACCCGGCTCAGCAGAGGCTCGTAAGGCCCCAGCATCTCCACCAGGGCCCGCTGCGCCGCCTCAACCTGCTGGTCCCTCTCCAAGGAGCCTGACATAGCGCCGCGGCCCCGGAAAGTCGGCCTCGAAGCTGGGCCTGGGACCGTGGCCACCCCTTCTGCCTCCGCCATCTGCCCCCGGCAGCCACCACATCCGGGGCCGCGCGGCTTGAGTATCACAATAACACCAACTGCGCAGACGCAGGATTCGGCGGGGGAGGTGGTGTCCCTTGACACTGCGCCTGCGCAAGGGCTCTAGCTCGCAACCACCCGGAGGAGAGAACGCTGCGTCAAAGTACGTCCCATCTCCCGAGCGCTAAGCCCAATCAGGAGCTGCGCATGCGCAGTTTGCATGAATGAAGCCAAATGCATAAGGAAGTGCCATCGCCAGAATTCTCACTTCTCATTGGAGCGGAGAAAGTTTGTGGGCGGAGCGGGTTGTTTGGCGCCTGCGTCGTGCAGTGAGCGGGCTGGCGAGCGGCCGCTTTGCTAGCGGGAGCGGCTGCAGCGCCGGTGCTGGAAGAGAGATGCCGAGGGAAATCATCACCCTACAGTTGGGCCAGTGCGGCAATCAGAGTGAGCGAACCTCCGGCCCCTCCACTAGCCAGGCTCCCTAGATTAAATGGGATTTCAGTGTGGAATCCTAGACTTCCATCTGCCCTTCCCAGAATTGTAAGGGCGGACATGCCTCACCCAGGGTCCAGTTACCCAGCCCCGAGGGGCCTTCCCCTGCCCAGTCTCTGGCATACAGCCCTTTCCTCTCATGAGAGACTCCTGAAGTTTGACTTCCTATCCCTGGACCCAGGTGCTCAGTCCCCCAGCTCCTAGCTGGAACCTGCCCAGACCCAGATATCCTCTTTCTCCCCCGTCCACCCTCCCTCCAGTTGGGTTCGAGTTCTGGAAACAACTGTGCGCAGAGCATGGGATCAGCCCCGAGGGCATCGTGGAGGAATTCGCCACCGAGGGCACTGACCGCAAGGACGTCTTTTTCTACCAGGTGCTTCCCAACTACTTGCCCAGAGCCTGCAGTTGGCCAGGGGTCCTGAAGGGCAGGGCAGAGGCTTGGTACTGAGAAATCCTCTGGGCACAGGGGCCAGTGTGGCTGGCCTAAGGAGGGAGGGCAGGCAGGAGCCAAAGTTGGGAGGACGGAGGATTGGACAGGCCTTTGCTGAGTGGGTTCCGTCCTGGACTCCTGTTGACAGGCAGACGATGAGCACTACATCCCCAGGGCTGTGCTGCTGGACCTGGAGCCGCGGGTGATCCACTCGATCCTCAACTCCCCCTACGCCAAGCTCTACAACCCAGAGAACATCTACCTGTCAGAGCATGGAGGAGGAGCTGGCAACAACTGGGCCAGTGGATTCTCCCAGGTCATTTGCTGGTCCCTGGCAGGACCCTTAACACCCTTCCTGTGTGGGGACAGGCCCTGTGACTTCCCCAAGAGATGAAATCGGACAGTGGGAAAAGGAGAGAGAGAGACATGACTGAGGGGAATTTTTTTCTCTAAGTCAACTATGTAATATTATTAACAGACTACATTAGTGCTGTGTATCAGGCCATAGTAAGTGCTTTACATGTAGTATTTAAACCTCCCAACAACCCACAGACACTTATCTGCCTTCCCAGAATCCCAAAAACCTCTGAAAACAAAAGATGATTTATAATTCATTTAGCAGCAAAACTCAATGGAGAATATCCAATTTATTGTCATTACTCATACCTTTCTTTGCAGAAATGTTAATGTATTTGACTAGCGCACCTCAGACCCTCCACTGGCATTTTACTGAACATACATTATGTGTACCATGTTACCTTTCTAGAATCTGAAGCATTTGAATTCCAAAACATAAGCCCCCAAGATTCTAGATAAGGCTTTATGGACCTATATTATTTTTTTTTTAAATATATTTCTTGACTAAACTGGTTTGGCTCAGTGGATAGAGCGTTGGCCTGCGGACTGAAGGGTCCCTGGTTCGATTCCGGTCAAGGGCATGTACCTGGGTTGCGGGCACATCCCCAGTAGGGGGTGTGCAGGAGGCAGCTGATCTATGTTTCTCTCTCGTCGATGTTTCTAACTCTCTCCCTCTTCCTTCCTCTCTGAAATCAATAAAGAAATATATATATATTTTTTAAAAATATATTTTATTGATTTTTTACAGAGAGGAAGGGAGAAGGAGAGAGAGAAAAACATCAATGATGAGAATCATTGATCGGCTGCCTCCTGCACACTCCCTTCCTGGGGATCAAGCCTGCAACCCAGGCATGTGCCCTTAGCCAGAATTGAACCTGGGACCCTTCAGTCCGCAGGCTGATGCTCTATCCACTGAGCTAAGCCGGCTAGGGCTGGACCTGTATTATTACCTTTATTATACAGATGACACAGGTGTAGGAAGATTAGGTAACCTGCCCAGAGTCACTTGACTAAATAGAACTAGAGCTAATATATGAACCTAGGTAGTCTGGATATAGAGTGCCTGCTCCTAACCTCTCCATGCAAATAAAAAGCAGGGTCACTGTGCTCCAAAACTGGACGTTTAGGTGCTATAAGGAGAATTAAGGGAGGCAATGCTGATGTCAGTCTTTGTCTCATGGTCCTGCCACACTGACCCTCCCCATGTCTACACAGGGAGAGAAAATCCACGAGGACATTTTTGACATCATAGACCGGGAAGCAGATGGCAGTGACAGTCTAGAGGTAAGTGTCTCGGGAATGCTGGTGGGAAGTGACAGGGAAAGCTTAGTAACATCCATTAGAATCCACCTGCTAGGTACAAGGCCCTTTGCACTGGACAGAAGCCACCAGACCTCCCAGAAAATAAGGCAGTCTCCTAAGCTCTATGTGTGGGGGAGGGAAGTGGAAGGGGAGGGCTCAGAAAAATAGGAGTCGGAAATTGTGGGATGGGTTCAGTTTGAAATTCTGCCAGAATCCTGGACACTGACTACCCCTCTCCCGTGTAGGGCTTTGTGCTGTGTCACTCCATCGCTGGGGGGACAGGCTCTGGCCTGGGCTCCTACCTCTTAGAACGGCTGAATGACAGGTACGTCTGTCTGTGTTTTGAGGGGCTGGGAGGACTTGGTTTTCCAAATAACTGGGAGTCCCTTCAAATATACCTTCCTATTCACTGGAGCAGAAAAGGGACCTTCCAGTTCCTCCTGTAGTGAGGAAAGCTAAGGTACAATTACTGAGAACCAATCCACTCCCAGGGCTTGGAACCAGAGCCTAGAATTCAGACCCTCAATGAAGAGATGAGGGTTTAGGAAGTTTGGACAGTTTGGAGTTGGAACCCTAGGTCCTAACATGTCTCTCTGCCATTTGGGAAAGTTACAGCCTTCCAAAGTCAAGTCTCCCTTCTCTCCTAGTTCTGTAGCCCCTACTATTTTCCCCGTCCAGATTTAGCTTCTTCCAGACAGTTGTTGGAAGTCCCGTGTTTACCCAGCCTACAGTCTGTTGGCCTGAACCTCTTCTCCCAACCCCCACCAGGTACCCCAAGAAGCTGGTGCAGACATACTCAGTGTTTCCCAACCAGGACGAGATGAGCGACGTGGTGGTCCAGCCCTACAATTCACTGCTCACACTCAAGAGGCTGACCCAGAACGCGGACTGTGTGGTGAGTCCTGGATTCTGCCTTTCCCTACTCCCAACCCCCCTGTCTGTGTCATCGTTTTCATGCACTTAAAAATTCCGTTGGAAGGCCTCCTGGACTCTAGTCCTGTGCAAGTCCCTTTTCAATGAATCTTTCTGGCTTTGAGGCTCAAGAGAAATTAAGCTTCAGAGCCCAGGCTCAGGCAGAGCTCCTATTCTTTCTAATCCCCCAATTCTGCCACCCTCTTCTGTCCCCCCAGGTGGTGCTGGACAACACTGCCCTGAACCGGATCGCCACAGACCGCCTGCACATCCAGAACCCATCCTTCTCCCAGATCAACCAGCTGGTGAGCCGCTACTTCTGGATTCCTTTGGACTGGAACCCCTTCCTACTGGAACACTTGCCTGGGGAAGGGAGGCCCCCCCCCCCCCCAACCAGGCCAAGACCCATGACATGGCATCCCTGTCCCCAGGTGTCCACCATCATGTCAGCCAGCACCACCACCCTGCGCTACCCTGGCTACATGAACAACGACCTCATCGGCCTCATCGCCTCACTCATTCCCACACCACGGCTCCATTTCCTCATGACTGGTTACACCCCCCTCACCACGGACCAGTCGGTAAGAACAGCCCTCAGTGTCTCAGGCCCAACTGGCCCTGGGCCCAGAAACCTCTAACCTAGCCTTCCTCTTTTCCCTGCTGCCCCAGGAGGCTCTGTGCTCAGGGACTGGCACAGACTGTAAGACTTCCTCACTGACTTGCTCTCCTCTCTCCCTGGCCTTTGGCTCCCTGCAGGGTCTGGGCTGTATGGGATCTACTTATGCTCCTGCACAGGGGCATGAGTTTGCTGAGCTGAGGATGGCTAAGATTCCTGATCCCACAGCAGAGGCTCAGTACAGGCCTGAATCTAAAGACACTCCCCAGAGAGGCCATACTGCCTGGAGTCTGGTGGGGACATGTGTTGCCTGCTCTTCTCTGTCCGTGCATCTGTGGACTGTGTCCTGAGTGCTGGCCTGGTCCCTGTGGCCCACTGTCCCCTCAGGTGGCCAGTGTGAGGAAGACCACGGTCTTGGATGTGATGAGGCGGCTGCTGCAGCCCAAGAACGTGATGGTGTCCACCGGCCGGGACCGGCAGACCAACCACTGCTACATCGCCATCCTCAACATCATCCAGGGGGAGGTGGATCCCACTCAGGTAGGTGAGGCCCCTTCGTTCCACCCTGGGACCTGCAGGGGTAGAGGAGAGGCGACCACCACCACCCCTGTGCCCACCCCAGGTCCACAAGAGCCTGCAGAGGATCCGGGAACGGAAGCTGGCCAACTTTATCCCCTGGGGCCCAGCCAGCATCCAAGTGGCCCTGTCCAGGAAGTCTCCCTACCTGCCCTCTGCCCACCGGGTCAGTGGGCTCATGATGGCCAACCACACCAGCATCTCCTCGGTGAGTTTCACAGCTTGCACCTATTTTCTCATAATGATTTTCCTGGTTGTGCTCACCTCTCTGCATCCCTGCTGCTCTGCTTCTGGCTCTTTTACTGTGAAGACAGCCCAGCCTTGGTTCCCTGGCTGTCTGGGCCATATTGTTTCTCAGTGTTTTTGACTCCTGCCTTCTGCACACCTCAAGCTCTTTGAGAGGACCTGTCGCCAGTACGACAAGCTGCGGAAGCGGGAGGCCTTCCTGGAGCAGTTCCGAAAGGAGGACATCTTCAAGGAGAACTTCGACGAGCTGGACACATCCCGGGAGATTGTGCAGCAGCTCATCGACGAGTACCATGCCGCCACGCGGCCCGACTACATCTCCTGGGGCACCCAGGAGCAGTGAGTCCCCCCAAACAGAGACCCTCATCTGCCTTACTGGTTGGCCCAGGCTCCGCGTGACTGACCACTCCTCGGAGCACAGATCAGGGACCTCGCACATTTCTTTCTCATAAACACACATACGTATACTCTCGGTTGGTGTGGGGACACGTTTCTTTCTCCTCTGATGAGACGTTGTTTAATAAAGCACTGGACAGAAATCAAATCATTGGTCTCTTTGAAGGCTTGGAAAACTGGGGGAGAGGAATGCCTATTCTCTCCCCATTACCGACAGGGTCCTCCCCCCGTTTCTAACATCTTCAGCTCTGAGCAAATAACGTTCCCTAGTTTTTCCTTCTCCTGCCTAGTTTTGGAGAACAGGGATGGGGTTGGCCCATTTGAGAAATCTGTTTCCAGGGTAAAAAGGCCTACAGAGACTACTGTGCTCTCTATGTGACATCATGGCTCCCAGTTCCTTCCCACCCCTCCCTGTATCAGGTGACTGTTTCACCAGTTTCACATTCCCACATCGGAGTGTCTTGTTGATTGTCAGGGCAGCAGGCCTACAGCTACCGCCCCCACCACCAGACTCTATTGAGTCCGCCCAGTGGCTTTAATCTAGCAAGTGGAGCAGTGCCTGCGAGCCAGGCCAGGAGAGTCACTGGCCAGGCAGCTGGAGTCTAGCACAATTAAGTCAGGAAACCAGACCTGAAGCCTAGACAAAGCAGGGCCAAAAATGGGCCCATAGCTTAGGTGCTATGATTCTGTTCTCAGGTGGTCTGGTTATTTAAAGGGCCAGTGCCTTCCACTTCTGGTGGAAGATTGCAGGAAAGTAGTAAATACACAGTTATCGAAAGCTTCCAGATCACCCCGGTTGGGTGGCTCAGTTGCAGTGTCGTCCTGTACACCAGGATTGTAGGTTAGATTCCTGTTCCAGGCACATACCCAGGAATAGTTGGGGCGCATACAGGAGGCAGTGATCTATATTTCTCTCGCATCAATGTCTCTCTCTCTCTCTTAAAAATAAATAGATCTTAATAAGTAAATAGATCTTCAGGATCAAAAGGGCAAAGCAGGTTGTCCCTAGACTGTGGTGGATTGTCGGGCCCCTTTTAGGCCCTTACGCACCCTAAAGGTAAGGATTGTAGTAGCAGTAACATGTGCAGCACTGGGTTAAGTACTAACCGTTTTGTTTAATCCTCACGACAATCCTCTGAAGTGGTAGATATTACTATTAATCCCATTTTATAAATGAGGAAACAGGCCAAGAGTTGATTTACCAAGTGACCCAGCTAGTAGATGGCAGAATTGGAGTTAAACCCCGGTTTGCTTGACTGGCCTCAGTGTTACTAAACATTGTACATCAGCCTGCTTTTTGTGATAACTTACAGGGCTGGTGTAGAATCATCCCATTTCTGAAGTTTTTAGAGCCACTGGATGGGCCCATGCTGGTCAGAGGATGTGGGGACTTGGAACACCTGTGCAGATAGGGCAGATGCAATCCAGGGGAGGAGGTGTCAGCCTCAGGGGACTACAGGTACACCTACAAAGTGTCCCCATTACCCAGGTCAGAGTAGCTGGGGACCTGTGTCTGCCTTCTTACCCTCACCACCCCACTCTGTCCGCGGTGAAAGCTGGAGGATCAGGCCCAGCAGATGCGGGACTGGGGCTGGCAGAGCTCAGCACACAGCTCTAAAAGGTGTCTGTAGCTCCCTATGGAGGCTGAAGAGCACCCAGGAACTCTGGGCAAGTTAAAAACGTTTTCCCCTTACTATTGGCCTGGGACACACTTTTCCTTTCACAAACCTATTGTCTTTAATAAAGCTCTGCAAACATAGAACAGCATACAGGCCAGACCCTTATGAACAAAGGGAACCCTTGCCAGGTTACTGGGCAGAGAACAGGCAGTCAGCAGCCATGCCCTGGGCAGAGAGGCCACAAGCCTGTCACTACAACAGTCAAGGCACGAGCCTATCACGATGGATTGCCAAGGTTGACTCAGGGAGATCCTCCCAGTCAAGCAGGAAGATTGACTTCAGGGAAAACCAGCCTGCACCTGGTCCCTTCTTGGCTCCGCCTCTGACCCCTGCACCACCCTATACCTGGCCTTGCTCCTCTCCCTTTACTGCTCCTGCCCCTGATGACCAGCATTTCATCACTTGGAGGCATCCGCATGAGTGGTGATCACAAGGTGGCAGCTGTGGTGAGGCTACTATATGTGAGTGGCCAGCTGGCCCACCTCCAGGCCACAAAGATCCCAGGGCCCTCCTTTGCAGGAGCCCGGGCAGAGGAAACACCCAGCTAGTCCAGAGTAAAAGTTTCGTGTGGTTAATACTATGGTCTCCAACCCAGAGCAGTGAACGCCCTATGAAAGTGGTCCTCCCGGGGAGGGAGAACTAATTGGATCTGCGAAGATGCCTCCTGCAAAGATGTTTTCTGACTGCTGAGTGCTAGGCATTATAAGCACAGTCTAATACCTCAATGCCAGCTTCCGAGCCAGGCCCCTCCCCCAAGGCTATTTCCAGATGGCCCATCACCCCACACCAGCACAGCCCCTCCCTGTTCTTGGCTAGCAGCAAACCCCAACGTGTGTCAACTAGAGGGCAGTGAGGAGGCCAGGTGGAAAGGGAGCGAGGCCTCCGGGAATCAGGGCAGCAGGCGGTGCTGGTGGTGAAAAATCCCTGTGGTGTCTGAGAGACTGCAAACTGCAAAAGCAGCAGTCCCAGCGAGAGACTCGGCTGACGGGAACACTGGAGGGAGAGAAAGCAAAATGCTCAAGCCTGGAATGGGGCCTCTTTCTGACTGAACAAAGAAAAGAAAATGAGCCAATTAAAGGTAATGTTCACAGAACATTCCATGTGATGTGACCCTAGGGGCCCTCGGACATGCACGAGACAGAGACCTAGTAGCAGGAAGTACATGATCTGAGAGAGAGTGGTGTAAACGAATCTGAAACTCAGGGATTGTAACTTTGGAAAGGGGATTGAGATTAGGTGAAGGGATGATGATAAGGACAGACACTGGACAGAGCTGGGGATCAGTCCAGGAAGCTGCACCCATGGTATCCACCGGCCACAAGCATTCTAGATCTCCCAAGACCTGGGCAGGCACTCTGCAGTGGAAAGTTGATTAAAATTCAATATACAGTACCCCCTCCAGTAATGCCAACTGCGACTGGCTCACTTTTCATTCCCTCTCGGGTGTCTTAAGCAGGGAAGGGGCTACCCTAGGAAATGAACAGAAACAGTTTAAATTGACATTCTGATGTACGAATCCATCATTTATAAGTTTTCATTAAATCCCCAAGGGCCAGTTCACTGAGGCATGAGTTGGTAAAATTGAGTTTCTTGCAGAGTGACATGCCCTGTCTGTCAGGGTCTAACACCCAATGCCACCCAGATAGAAACAGCCCCTCAAGTTTCTGGTAGAGAGTGCTCTGTTAGTGACCCTGGCTGTGGAACACAGAGGTGGGCAAGTCTTCCCTCCAATCTTCAAATCCACCACCGAATTATTAATAGGGTGACCAACTCATCCTGGTTTTAACATTGAAAGTCCTGAGACCCAAGAATCCCTTGGATTCAGTTTTAAAATTCATATTCCCACCTCCCCTCAGTCCTGGGAAAACCAGGACAATTGATCACCCTAAATTAAAGAACTCCACAGAAATATACAGATGATGTATTGTAGAATTGCATGCCTGAAACTTATGTCGTTTTATTAACCCATGTCACCCCAATGCATTCAACAAAAAATAAATTTTTAAAAGTTTAAAAATAAATAAAAAACCAATTTCAAGTGAAAAAAATGAAAACAAAAAATAAAGAACTTCACAGAGAACGACCAGAAAATCTGGAAACGGTATGTATGAATGATCAGAGCCGAACTGGGCCTAGGTGACATTTGTCTGTTTATGAATTAAGCAATCATTTATTAAAAATAGAGATTGCAGCCCTGGTTGGTGTTCTCAGTGGTTAGAGCAGCAACCCATGCACCAAAGGGTCTCTGATTTGAAACCTATCAAGGGCAGGTACCTGGGTTGCAGGTTCCCTGGCCCCACCAGGGTATGTGCAGGAGGCAACCAATGGATGTGTCGCTTTCACTTTGATGTTTCTCTCTCCTTCCCTGGGTGTGGCTCAGTGATTGAGCATTGACCCATGAACCAGGAGTCACAGTTCAATTCCCAGTTAGGGCACTTGCTCGGATTGGGAGCTGGATCCCCAGTGGGGGGCGTGCAGGAGACAACCAATCAATGATTCTCTCTCGTCATTGATGTTTCTATCTCTCTCTCCCTTTCCCTCCCTCTCTGAAATAAATTTTTTAAATGTATATCATGACTCAGACATGTACATAAATAAAGTTTCATAATTTTTTGTGTGAAAAACTTAAAAAAAGAACTGGTGCTCTATAAAGTGAGTTAAGTAATATAGCTATATAATCAATTAGATGTTACATTCATTTTTATAATCATGGCCTAAAATAAACTTCATAAATCTATTTTCATATGTAGAAATCATATAGATAAGAAATTTTCTTTTCTTAACATTCCCCAAAGATAATTTAGCTCTTTATTTTAGAAAAAGATTTCTTCTAAAACAAGTAATTGTGAAAAGTCTTATTCCTAAAAATTATATATTCAACCAACTTGTGCCTCAGAACTAATTTCTGCAAATATGGGAAATATAAAAATTGATATGTTTTTAAATTGTTAATAGATATGTTTCTTTCACTATAAAGTAGAATCAATACGTTATACAACTGATTTTATAAATGTGTTCCCCAAAGCCTAATCTAATGCCCCCCTCCCCCAAGCATACAGTACTTAGACAAATAAGACTTAAGGTCCACTGGGAATTTTGGGCATCAAATGAAGAGCTACTCCTTTTCCACTGAAAGAAGCCGTGACCTTCCTCAGGGTAACTTGCACTCTGTTCCTGATCAACTGGCAATTATCCCATTTTGTTTCAATTAATGATTAATTTCCCTGTCTTCCCCGCTGGCCTGTGCATTTCCATGCCTAGGACAGTGTCTTTTATCTCTATGTCCCTGATATCTACCCCAGGTCCTAGCACAATGTAGCTGTTAGACAAACATTGGTTGAACAAATGAATGCATAATGTCAAGGCCACAGCTTCTGCTCCCTGCCTTTCGTTGAACAAAACATTAAAAGACTTACCACACAATCAGATAATAGTCCATCCCAGGATACATTTGCATGTTCACTATTGGCCTACAGATTAGGAATACTGTGACTTAATCCTAGACGGTTTTCAGAGGAGGGAAAAGTGGGGAAGACCTGTAATTGCTGCAAGTTTAGAAATGAAATTTTAAAAATTCCTTTTATGCATGACATAAGAAAAGATAGCCCAAGATTTTTTTTTTTTTAAATATACTTTTATTGAAGGGAAAGGAGAGAGAGAGAGATAGAAACATCAATGATGAGAGAGAATCATTGATCGGCTGCCTCCTGCAGGTCCCCCACTGGGGATCGAGCCTGAAATCTGAGCACGTGCCCTTGACTGGAATTGAACCTGGGACCCCTCAGTCCACAGGCTGATGCTCTATCCACTGAGCCAAGCCAGCCAGGGCACCAAAAATTCTTATACTGAATAGTTTATGGTAGCCAGGAAGCAAATGGCCTGATGTAGCTGAATTTCTGATATTTGATCCTTTGGAAATGCTCTCAATGGACACCTTATACAAGGTGCCATTAGCACCTGAATGGAAACAATCTATGCGTAGCTTACTTCCTACAAGATCAAATAATAGTCATGACTCATGTCTGGATCTGTGGACAGCTGCACCCAAGTGGGATATCAGTGGAAGGTAGAGCGGTTCCAAGGCCGAACCTGTAAAGTTGGGAAAAGGGGGCGGTCAGAACTGGCTCAGCTGGAAGATCTCCCATAGGGGAAAACAAAGTTGCCAACTGGATGTGTTCCTCTGAAACAATTCCAGTGCCTGGCCCTGCTCAAGGAGCACAGCCATGGTCAAGAGATGGCTGGAAGGAGGTGGTGAAGAGTGACAGAGCCGCCCAGCCGGCATGGCTCAGCGGTTGAGCATTGACCTACGAACCAGGAGGTCACGGTTGGTTCGATTCCTGGTCAGGGCACATGCCTGGGTTGTGGGCTTGATCCCCAGTGTGGGACTGCAGCAGGAGGCAGCTGATCAATGCTTCTCTCTCAACATTGATGTTTCTATCTCTCTTCCCTCTCCCTTCCTCTCGGAGATCAATAAAAATATATTTTTTAAAACTAAAAAAAAAAAAAAAAAAAGAGTGAAAGAGCCTCAGAGTCACCAAACTACCGCTGGGCCAATGAGGAAAACACTGGGCCACACAGTCCCACTTCTTGCCCCAAATCTTGAAAATAATCTATCTTCCTTTCCCTAATCCAGAGTCTTCCCTGAGAATTCCCACTCCATGCCCCACTCTTGCTTAGGATTCCTAAATCTAGAAAGAACTGCTACCCAGTCTTTCTCTTGTCCACTTAGATTCCAGTTTTGGAAATGGTAGCATTCTCAGTATCCCATCAGTCTGGCCTCCAAGGCTGGAAATGCATCAGCCAACAATGGCCACAGAGATAATATGAAAAAATACCCCAAATGAAAAGAATGACATAGAGGTGAACATATAGGGTTTAGAGACTAAGGAAGGCCAGACTTGCTACCTCTGCTTCTAGAACACAACCATCTATAATAATAAAAGCATAATATGCAAATTGACCAAACAACCGATCAGCAGAATGACCATCTGGACAACCTTCCAGACGACCACACTATGACACCCACTGGCACCAGGCCAGCCAAAGCAGGTGTGATATGATTGGTCAGGGGCCCGGCCATCGCCCCATGATCACTCTGCAGAGGGAGGCTCAGGCCACCAGCCAGCAGAGAGATCGATCAATTCCGGGGGCTCCACGATTGCCTCAAAGAGGGAGGCCCAGGCCACCAACCAGCGGCCTACGACAGGTAGGCAGGGCCTCCCTCTGCAGGGCACGATTAATCACATGGTCACCCTGCAGAGGGAGGCCCAGGCTACCTGGCAGCGGTGCTGGGGTAGGTGGGTGGGGCCTCCCTCTATGAGGGTGATCCATCAAGGAGCCCCAGCCGGGTGGGCGGGGCCTACTTCTTTGGGGTGATCATTGTGGAACTCCCAGACTGTGAGAGGTCACAGGCCAGGTTGAGGAACCCCCCCACTCCTGAATGCACGAATTTCATGCACCAGGCCTCTAGTAAGCAATATAGCTTAAGAGGGTCCCCCACCCAGAGCCAGGCAGCAACCTTAAATTAAGTCTATTGTGGCCCCTGGAAATCCTTGTAAGCTGGCCCTCTTGGAGATTACAAAGACATCAGTCCTGAGAACACAGAAACTCTGTCCGCACTGGTGTTCAGTTATGCCCAAGGATCTCCCCACAGTGAATGTTCCATCCCAATAGCTGTTCCTTTGAATGCACATATTTATTTCTCTATGCACTGCTATTGTCCCCTGCTCATTCAGCAAGTGTCTGACCACTATCTCTAACCCTTATGTGTGTGCACATGCCTTCAGGTAACTGCTATTGTCAGCTGATGCAGTAGCTGCTAATCCATAGGCCCTGAGCCACCAAACTGGTCATTCCTAGCCTGCCACACTCCGTTCATTTGTATTCCTGCCGTGTGAATAAGGCCCCAATAAATGCATGCCTTCCCTCCACTTGCCATACACTAATAGTTCTTAACCTTTGCTGATTCATGGATCTCTTTGAGAATCCACTATGAACCACCCCAGAAGAATATAAACATGAATTTGAAAACAATTTCAAAGGATTCTTAACTTATAAAGCCCATCCTTCAGACCCCAACCCAATGCTAACAATTCCTGATGTCAAGAAATGATGGCACAGCCCCAGCTGGTTTGGCTCAGTGGATAGAGCATAAGTCTGTGGACTGAAGGGTCCCTGGTTCGATTCAAAGGCCTATGCCTGAGTTGTGGGCTTGACCCCCAGTAGGGGGCGTGCAAGAGGCAGCCGATCAATTACTCTCTCTTCCTTGATCTTTCTCTCTCTCACTCTCCCTTCCTCTCTGAAATCAATAAAAACATTTTTTTTAAAGAAAAAGAAAGAAAACAGGACTGTATTAAAAAAAAATGACGGCACATTGAATGTCAACTGTAATTGAAAATTAAGAAACATTTAAGCCCTGGCTGGTTTGGCTCAGTGGTTAGAGGGTCAGTTTGCAGACCAAAGGATCGGGTATGATTCCCGGTCAAGGGCTTATACCTCGGTTGCGGGTTTGTGTACCTGGTCGGGGTGCATGTGGAAGGAAACCAATTGGTATGTCTCTGTCACATCGATGTTTCTCTCTCCCTCCACCCTGCTCCTCCCTCCCTTCTACTTTGTCTGAAAATCAGTGGAAAAAATATCCTCAGGCGAGGATTTAAAAAAAAACACTTTTAAAAATAAAGAAATGCCCTGACCAGTTTGGCTCAGTGGATGGAGCGTCGGCCTGCGGACTGAAGGGTCCCAGGTTTGATTCCGGTCAGGGGCATGTACCTTGGTTGCGGACACATCTCCAGTGGGAGGTGTGCAGGAGGCAGCTGATTGATGTTTCTCTGTCATCGATGTTTCTGACTCTCTATCCCTGTCCCTTCCTCTCTGTAAAAAAATCAATAAAATATATTTTAAAAAAAGAAATGGGCCCTAACCGGTTTGGCTCAGTGGATAGAGCATCAGCCTGCAGACTGAAAGGTCCCAGGTTCGATTCCGGTCAAGGGCATGTGCCTTGGTTGCGGGCACATCCCCAGTAGGGGGCGTGCAGGAGGCATCTGATTTGATGTTTCTCTCTCATTGATGTTTCTAACTCTCTATCCTTCTCCCTTCCTCTCTGTAAAAATGTATTTAAAAAAAGAAAAGAAATGGTTGCACTTCTAAAGAAACAGGCAGTCATAAGAGTGAGAGCTTAAGCTTAATTCTTCCCTTCGTGTTCTCCATATGCATAAAAGCCTGCAGAGGATGTGGGAAGGAAAGCTGGTCAGCCTCTTTCCTGAAGTCCACCTGGCTGGGGCAGCAGGCTTATAATGACCAAGGGAGGCAGGACCTGGGCCCCTCCCCTTGCCCACACCAATACACCCCTATGTATGGGTCTAGCCCAGACATTACACACCTTTCCATATTGCCATCCAGGTAAGCTGGTGAGTCTGGTGCTCAGCCTGTCGCCTTGAAATAGTGGGTGAAAAGGACTTCCACCAGGTCTGTTGGGCCAGACCTCCCTGGAGCACATCTTTAGGTAGAACTCTGCTGAGCTCAGTGATGACTGCCACCTGGCCATTGGCCAGATTACATTTCCTGGGTCGCTCTGATCTCCTCAAAAACAGCAGCTATCACTGAGCTGATGTTCTCATGCTAGTATCCTACTCCAAACCTCTCTGCCTCTAAAAAGCCAGTTTTGATCTTGGCACAGGAAAGTGCTCATCACAAACATAAACACACACACACACACACACACACACACACACACACACACACACACACGGCTGCCACCAAGCCTCCCTCCCCAACCAATGACAAAAATGATTATGTGTTTCCAACAAAGACTGATTATGAACATAATCGAGGGTCTGTGGACCCCAGGGATGGGGAGAGATCTCACTGCCATTCCACAGATTAGGGACTTCTCGCATTCTAGCCCCGTGGTCGGCAAACTGTAGCTCGCGAGCCACGTGCGGCTCTTTGGCCCCTTGAGTGTGGCTCTTCAACAAAATACCATGACTTGGGTGAGTCTATTTTAAAGAAGTGGCGTTAGAAGAAGTTTAAGTTTAAAAAATTTGGCTCTCAAAAGAAATTTCAATCGTTGTACTGGTGATATTTGGCTCTGTTGACTAATGAGTTTGCCGACCACTGTTCTAGCCTTTCCTAACCAAGGTGACTTCTTCCTCCCCATAAATATGGACCCATCATTCAGACTAGTAGAGCATTAGCAAAAAAACAAACTTCAAGGGACCAAAGTCACCGCTGGGCTCCAAATCAGAGTCAACTCTTGATGCTATGAACTATTACATGAATTTCTAATTGTGAGTAACCTATTATCAGAGTTGTTGTGTGTGTTTTTAAATTGATTTTAGAGAGAAGAGGAAATGAGAAAGAGAGAGAAATATCGATTTGTTGTTCCACTTATTTATGCATTCATTGGTTGCTTCTTGTATGTGCCCTGACCAGAGATTGAACCCACAACCTTGGGGTAGTGGGACAATGCTCTAACCCACTGAGCTACCCAGCCAGGGCTGACTGTTACCAGAGCTTTGTTCCAAGATTCAGCCAAATCCTGGCCTCTCACCATGTGCTTTCAAGCAATGCAATGTAATTAAAATGTTATCGTCACCTACTTATCAGTTACTAACTAGATCTGTGATGTTAGGCAGGTCACTTCCTGTCCCTGGGGTTTGGTTTCCTCATTCGTTCACTCAACAAATATTTACTGAGAAGCTGGTAAGATCCAGGCCCTGTGTTAAGTGCTGAAGACAACAAAGATGAGCAAGATATCTCCTGGCTGAATAATTTCTCACTCTATTGTTCATGCGTTAATGTAAATAACTTGTCACATGACTGCAAGAGGAAAACTGGGAGGTGAGCACACCTGTGTCTGATAAGGGGTGAAGGGGTGTGTAAAAATAAGGGGCTAGGCTTCTAGCTCAAAGAGTCTGTTTCTTCAAAGATGGTGATGAATTACAAAAGGACACAGAAGCCATTTGGATATCCCATTCCAGGAAAATGTGTGCAATACCAGCCCTCAACCAGTGCAGATAAGGAGTTTACCATTGGCAGTTCACCATCTGGCACTGATACCTCTCTTTCAAATTGAATCGAAGCCAGATTCTCATTATCAGACTTCTGTGTTATCCAGTTCTAATGATCACCTAGGAATGTAAATGACACTTAGTGAAATCAAGTCTCTTCCAATTCAAAGGTCAGAAAGCACATTCCATATACTGTGCCCTACATACATAGATATACTTAACCAACTGACGAAGCAAACATCACTTAGGAGGAGGAAAAAAGAAACCCAGACATACATAAAATAAATCCATCATAAGGTTTTCTTTCAAGCACAAGCAGAAATAAAACCTATTGATGTGTTATCGCCAGGAACTCAGTATTAACCATGAGATGCTATTGAACTAAAGTTGCTAACTGTGGCTTACAATTAACTTGCACACTAAGTAATACTATTTAAATCCTCAAATACTGAAAGGGGCAGTTATGAACTCCCAAAAGGTCAGTATCCTTCTAGGTTTTTTTCTTTTTCTGCTTAACTATATTTCTGCTTAACTATATTTACTACAACAAATATGTTTTAATGTTTAAAACCTGGTATAGGTTATTATCTACCTAATAAAAGAGTAACATGCTAATTGACTGTACCTTTGTGATGCCCACCAGCCAATCAGGAGTGAGTATGCAAATCAACCCAACAAAGATGGTGAGTTAATTTGCATATGCAGTCACTGAGCGGCGGGGGGGGGGGGGTGGGCGGGGTGCAGGTGTGCCGCACAACCCCAGCCACTCGGGGCCTCTGGGAAGTGTGAGAAGGCAGAAAGGCGGCTCCAGGCTGGAGCGGAAGGCTGCTCCAGCCAGAGCGAAGGCGGTGCCGAAAGCCAGGAGAAGGAAGGCCTATTCTTGCACGAATCTTCGTGCATCGGGCCTCTAGTTTTATACTAGACGTCTGGTGCCCGAAATTCTTACATTGGGGGGGGGGGTCCCTCAGCCTGGCCTGCACCCTTTCATAGTCCAGGAGCCTTTGGGGGATGTTCAACTGCTAGGTTAGACCCACTCCCTTAGCGCTGCCATGGAAGTGGGAAAGGCTCCCGCCACCACTGCTGCACTCACCAGCTGTGAGCCTGGCTTCTGGCTGAGTGGCACTCCCCCTGTGGGAGCACACTGACCACCAGGGGGCAGCTCCTGCATTGAGCGCCTGCCCCCTGGTGGTCAGTGTGCATCATAACGACTGGTCGTTCCACCGTTCAGTCAATTTGCATATTAGCTTTATTATATAAGATAGAATAAACTGTCATCAACCATTACAATATTTAATGTCTTTCCCTTGCCCTCCCTGCCCCCCAAGCACTTTATCATTGGCTTCCTCACTCCCAAGCTCCATAACTTTACCTTCCTCCATAACTCGTTTCCTAAGCCCATTTCTTCTAGGAATTACTTTTTCTACCTCTGTAATTTACCCAAGGAAGGGTGAGGAATCTGATGCTGTACATTCAGACTGACTGGTAAGTCAGTTATATAGAGAGAATAACTCAGTGCTTAGACCTTTTCCTATCTTGCAGTAGAAGTGCAGGTAATATGCAACCTTCCCCATTACATTTTTAATCCTTCATCATATATGTGTGTGTGTGTATATATATATTTAGCAATAAAAATGTTATGTGTTAAGAAGACATGTTGGCCCTGGCCAGTTTGGCTTAGTTGACAGAGCATCAGCCTTCAGGCTGAAGGGTCCCAGGTTCGATTCCGATAAAGGGCACATGCCCAGGGTTGTGGGCTCAGTCCCCAGTGGGGGGTGTGAAGGAGGCAGCCAATCAATGATTCTCTCTCATCATTGATGTTTCTATCTCTCTCTCTCCCCCTCCCTTCCTCTCTGAAATCAATAAAAAAATATTTTTAAAAAAAGAAGACATAGTCTCTTCAACAAATGGTGTTGGGAAAATTGGACAGATACATGCAAAAGAATGAAGCTAGATCACCAACTTACACCATACACAAAAATAAATTCAAAATGGATAAAGGACTTAAACATAAGACGGGAATCCATGAAAATACTAGAGGAATCCACAGGCAGCAAAATCTCGGACATATGCCGAAAGAACTTCTTCACTGATACTACTCCTAGGGCAATGGAAGCTAAAGAGAAAATAAACAAATGGGACTACATCAAAATAAAAAGCTTTTGCACAGCAAAGAAAACCATCAATAAAACAACAAGAAAGCCCACTGCATGGGAGAACATATTTGCCAATGATATCAATGATAAGGGTTTAATCTCCAACATATACAGAGAACTCATACAACTTAACAAAAAGAAGATAAACAACCCAATCAAAAAATGGGCAACTGATCTAAGTAGACACTTTTCGAAAGAAGACAGAAGGCAGGCCAAGAGACATATGAAAACCTGCTCACAGTCACTAATCATCAGAGAGATGCAAATCAAAACAACAATGAGGTACCATCTCACACCTGTCAGAATGGCTTTTATCAACAAATCAACAAACAACAAGTGTTGGCGAGGATGCGGAGAAAAAGGAACTCTTTTGCACTGCTGGTGGGAATGCAGACTGGTGCAGCCACTGTGGAGAACAGTATGGAGTTTCCTCAAAAAAATAAAAATGGAACTCCCATTTGACCCAGTGATCCCACTTCTAGGAATATATCCCAAGAATCTAGAAACAGGCATCAGAAAGGAAATATGCACCCCTATGTTCATAGCAGCACAATTCACCATAGCCAAGATTTGGAAACAACCTAAATGCCCATCAGCAGATGAATGGATTAAAAAACTGTGGTATATCTATACAATGGAATACTACGCTGCGGTAAAAAAGAAGGAGTTCCTACCATTTGCAACAATATGGATGGAGATGGAGAATATTGTGTTGAGTGAAATAAGCCAGGCAGACAAAGATAAATATCACATGATCTCGCTCATTTGTGGAATATAATGAACGACATAGACTGATGAACAAGAACAGATCCAGAGGCTGAGAAACGTCAATCAGAAGATCATTCCTCAGAAAACAACCCCAAGACCAGATGGATTCCTGCAACAGAGAGGAATTGACAGGAGTGCTCCAACCACGAAGACAAGAGGCAAAAACAGTCCAGAGATGGAAGATGCTGACAACGCCTTGCCATGGGAGCAGTCAGCAGCTGTGCACCGCTGCAGGTTACCTAGGACCAAACCAGAGAGGGTCGGACCTGCATTGCCACCATGTGCCCACCATCCAGATATCACTGCTGACATGTACACATAAGGAACTGTTGGACATTGAAATTGGGACTCAAACATTTTTTTGTTTTGTCTTGTTTTGTTATTATATGTTTATTTCCAGTCTGCAAAGGCAAAACTTTTTAAAGGAAAGAAATGGTGGGAAAAAGATACATAGGCAAAGAAGCATTGAACAGACTGTCAAACTACATTGGGAAGACAGGGGTGGTTGGGCGAGGAGGGCTGTAAGAGACCAACCGAAGGACTTGTACGCATGCATATAAGCACAACCAATGGATACAAGACACTGGGGTGGGGGGGGAGGGTGGGCAGGTGAAGGCATGTCCTGGGGGGTAGGGGAGGTCGGGGGGAGATCAAAGGGGGAAAAAAAAAAGGAGACATATGTACTACTATTTGTAATACTTAAAACAATAAAAATAAAATAAAATTAAAAAAAAAAGAAGACATCTTGATGATTGCACAATAATATAAATGCACTTAACATCACAGAACTGTACACTCAAAGTGTTTAAAACGGTCCCTTTTATGTTATGTATATTTTACCACAATTTAAAAAAATAAGTATTTAAACATCTTTAATTGAAAAAATACAATTGACTTGTGTATATGGACCTTGTATTCTGTAACCTTTCTAATCTCACTTATTAGTTCTAGTAGGTGTTTTTTTTTATATTCCTTTGGATTTTCTATGTACAATCATGTCTTACGTTTCCTGTACATAAAGACTTTTTTTTTTTTATTTCTTTAAAGAAAAACTACGTTGACAAAGCAAAGGTTCCAGAGGATAAAATCTTGTGTGTTTTTTGTACCCTCCAGTGCTTCTAAGATATGCCAAGGAGGAGGAACCATGTCACACAGATGTCAACTCAGATTAGGGAAGATAAGATTAAAATTACTTTGATTCCAACACGTGACAATAGTTTGAAAATGACGCTTCAACACATGATTAACAAAAACACCTTAAGCCATGTGTCACTGCCGAGCCAAGGAGGAATGATGGCAGAGGGAATTGGACATTGCTATTTCCATAGCTCCTTGCTTATGTGATCACAGGGTGACTCAACAGAGGGAACATTGTTTCAACCTGTTTGGTCTTGGTCCATCCAGAAAACACACCTGCTGACTTGCTTCTATCACTAATTTACAGATGGGGTTGAAGCAGGCAAGGGAAGGGACTCTGACAGTCTTCACAGGGGAAATCTCAGAACAGCCACAGACCTGCCTGCCCCGGAAGCCTGCACAAACGGATTGTCCGAGACCTGCAGAGGCCTAGAGCCGATAGCCAAAGCCATAAACTGAGGAGGTAAGGAGCCAGAGGGGCAGGCAGGCCAGGACTGAGAAACAAGAGCTCCAAGACAAATGAAAATCATTAATAAAAAGCGATACTGGGCCCTGGCTGGGTTGGCTCAGTGGAGAGAGTCATTGGCATGTGGACTGAAGGGTCCTGGGTTCAATTCCAGTCAGGGGCATATGCCTGGGTTGCGGGCTCAATCCCAAGTAGGGGGCATGCAGGAGGCAGCCGATCGATGATTCTCTCATCAATGATCTTTCTATCCCTCTCTCCTCCCTTTCTCTCTGAAATCAATAAAAATATATTATAGCCAAAACCGGTTTGGCTCAGTGAATAGAGCGTCGGCCTGCGAACTGAAGGGTCCCGGGTTCGATTTTGGTCAGGGGCATGTACCTTGGTTGCGGGCACATCCCCAATAGGGAGTGTGCAGGAGGCAGCTGATTGATGTTTCTCTCTCATTGATGTTTCTAGCTCTCTATCCCTCTTCCTTCCTCTCTGTAAAAAATCAATAAAATATATTTTTAAATATATATATATATATTATAAAAAAAGAAAAAATTCTCCCTCTCTTTTTCTCTCTTTATATATCTATAATAATAAAAACGTACTATGCTAATTTGACCTTCCAGATGAAGCCATAGCGGCAGGGGCCGAGATAGAGGCGGTTAAGGGCAATCAGGCAGGCAGAGTGTTTAGGGGCGATCAGGCAGGCAGAGTGTTTCGGGGCAATCAGGCAGTCAGGCAGAGGCAGTTAGGGGTGATCAGGCAGGCAGGCAGGTGAGTGGTTAGAAGCCAGTGGTCCCAGATTGGGAGAGGGTGCAGACTGGGCTGAGGGAACCCCCTCCCCATGTGCACGAATTTCGTGCACCAGGCCACTACCACTAATATATATATATATATATGTGTGTGTGTGTGTGTGTGTGTGTGTATATATATATACACACACACACATATACATATACACACACACACACACACACACACATACTAGAGGCCCAGTGCATGACATTTGTGCACTGGGGGGGGGGGGGGGCGGGGAATGTCCCTCAGCCAGGCCTGCACCCTTTAGCAGTCCAGGAGCCCTCGGGGGATGTCTGGCAGGCCTAAGCTGGCAGTCAGACATCCTTAGCACTGTCATAGAGGCAGGAGAGGCTCCAGCCACTGCTGCTGCACTCACCAGTTGTGAGCCTGGCTTCTGGCTCAATGGCGCTCCCCCTGTGGGAGCGTACTGACCACCAGGGAGCAGCTCCTGCCTCGAGCATCTGTCCCCTGGTTGTCAGTGTGCCTCATACCAACTAGTTGTTCCTCCTCGTTTGGTCAATTTACATATTATGTTTTTATTATATAAAATATGAAAGCTCTAGAAATAAATTAATAATAACTCAATCCCAGATACTTAATGAGATCAACTTATTAAATATAACAATATCTCAAAGCAGGAAATACAATATCTTGTCATATTGGAAATATGAAGACACAGAAGCACAAAACAAATGGCTGGGACAATAGGATCTTAAAAAGGAACTGTGACAAAAGCACCAACACAAATATATCATGAGTTGAACAGAAATCATATTTACTGTAAGGAGGGGAAAAGTACAACTTTCATAATAAAAAAAGGGAAAATACAGACCAGGCAGAACAATACCATTATGTGTTCTTAATGTAAATACGTTTGTGTGTGTTTTTTTAAAAAGAAACAAACCTCAATTTTCTCATTCATAGAATGAAAAGTTGGCATAGATGAGGGTGACTGCAGCCTCCTAGCAGCCCTGCACACAGCAAACTGCCTCTTCCCTTCCCTTCCCTTGGGGTGCTGCACATCTATGTGAATACTGAGGGAGAAAGACTGGGAAGGCCTAATTAATCAATGATCTCCATGTTCCATCCAACTCCAGCATGCTGTCACTGGACTGCCAATAAACCAACACTGCAATGCCCAGTGGCAACAAGGCAGAAGCTCCGTTCTACACAAAGAAATGTAGCAAATGATGGACATATTAGAAACGTGTATCTTTCTGAAAAGCTACTTTTCTGGAAAGTACATTTAAAGAATATAAAGATTTTAAAAAGTTAGATACATTTTATGGCACACATTCCTAGCAAAATGTGTTTCTGAGGCAGACTGGAATGAGGGCTAAAGTCATACATTTTATGGCCAAACATGTAGATTATGAGCGAGAAAATCGGGGTTCGGCCTCAGCTGTTACTAACTGGCCCTATGACTCCACCAGGTGGAAAAGCATTCAGCTGCAATGAACAGAACATCTCATTAACAGCAGCTGAGACGAACAGTTTATTTTTCTCACTTGGTTAATTCAGAGGTGGGCAGTCCAGGGTTGAGACACTTGTTAGGAAGCCATCAAGGACACATGGCCATCAAGGATGCAGGGCCTTTTTCTCTTTGGGTTCCACCATCTCAAAAGTGTGGCTTTTGTGTTGTGTGTGTGTGCGTGTGTGTGTGCGTGTGTGTGTGTGTGTGTTTGTTAATGCTCACCCGAGGATATTTTTCCCATTGATATTTAGAAAGTGGAAGGAAGAGGGAGAGACAGAAAGAAACACCGATGTGAGAGAGACACATCAATTGGTTGCCTCCCGCATGCCCCGGACGAGGGCATGGAGCCTGCAACTGAGGCACGTGCCCTTGACTGGAATCGAACCTGGGACCCTTCAGTACACAGGCACCCATGCTCTATGCACTGAGCCAACCCGGCTAGGGCTCGAATATATGGCTTTTGTATTCGTCAGCACAAGACGGCTGCTGAACCAAGTTCCAAGCAGAAAGAAGAGAGCAGAGCAAAGGAAACATCTGGCTACACACTTGCCCTTTTGAAAAAGTTTTACCCTGAGTTTCACTCCATGACTCCTGCTTACATACCACTGGCCAGAACGGAGGCAGCTGTAGGCTTATCTTTGGAGGTGACTAGGCAAAGAGGGTTGGCTTTGATACCAACGTTATCTACCACAGTGACCTCACACATAGACATCAGACCTTAATATCCTAATATAATATCAAGACTACAGAAGCTCCAAAACGTAAGTGTACATTTCAGCACTCTGAACTCTAGTCTTCTCTTTCATCCATAAAGTGCAGGAGAGGTACTACTGGCATTTGGGGCAGGGCAATTCATCACCATCGGGGACTATCCTGTACATGGCAGGACATCTACCATCTCTGCTCTCTAGGTGTCAAATGCCAGTCTTGTCCACCCTCACCACTGTGGAAAGACCCAACAGGCCTCTGCTGGTTTGTAGATGTCCCCTGGTTGGGGTGGGGCGTGGGAGGAAACTGTTTTCTGGGTTGGAAACCACGGTACTAGTCACGAATAGTCCAAATTGTATCATTCTCTCTGGCCTCTTAAAAAAGGCTGGCTATTTTGTGTGAAGCCCTGGCTACACATCAGGAGCATGGGTGGGTAGGCATTCTTTTCTCTCTTTATTGATACTTTTAAACAATTACTAATTTTTTAAAACATATTTTATTGATTTTTTTTACAGAGAGAAAGGGAGAGGGATAGAGAGTCAGAAACATTGATGAGAGAGAAACATTGATCAGCTGCCTCCTGCACACCTCCCACTGGGGATGTGCCCGCAACCAAGATACATGCCCTTGACCGGAATCGAACCTGGGACCCTTGAGTCCACAGGCCGACGCTCTATCCAGAGCCAAACCGTTCAGGGCAAACAATTACTATTTACCTTATTATTTACCCTCCTCCTCCTTTGATACATGATGTTATCCAACACCACCAGACTCTACTACCTACTTCCGAATCACTCTTCCACCTTCTTCAGACTTTCCTCTGCACTCCAAGCCCCACCTTCATCCTAGCTAACTTGGACATCCATAAGGATGGTCCTGACTGGACTGTCTGTTTCTTGACCTCCACACCTCCAATGCCCTTTACTACTTCTCCGCTTGTCACCACACTATGTGGACAGACCTCAGCAACCACTCCTCACCCTTAAACTTGACTGGTTCACTCTTGGACCACCAGTCCCTGCATCTCCACTTTCTCATTCTTATTCTTCTTCACAATGTTGACTTCACTCTCCTAAGCTATCGGCCCTTCCCAGCTTCACATTCCTTCCACGCAGCCTGGACAATTTGATCCATCCTTCCTTTACTCCTGATCTTCACCTTATCCTCCTGGTAAGATTCCAGCCCTAGCTCTAGTTGACTTTCTGCCCTGACTCCTACACTCACACCCACACAGACTGTTGCCATGACAACTCAATGGCCTCTAACTGCCCCACCCCTCTCCACCCACTGAGCTGGTAATCCTTCTACTTGTCCTTGTTAGTCCTCTTTTCTGTTCCCTACCTTTGTCACCCCCCCTTTCATTCTCACTCTCAGCAGATAACTTCACTCCTACTTCACTGTGAAAATAGAAGCCGTCAGGCAGGATCCCCCTCAACTTCCTGCCCCCACTCCCACCCCACTAAAAACACTTATTTTTATCTACACTCATCCTTTCCTCCCTTTTACTGTGGGAAAAGTTTCCTTCCTGTATTAATCCCTCCACCTGAGCCCTGTATCCAAATAGCTCCAATATTCTCAGGGACCTTGGCTCTCAAAATCATCTCTCTGTCCCTTCAGTATTGCAATATGGAAGTCTCTCCTATGTTCTAAAAAGTAATGTTCCTAATACACTACATTCCCATTTCTGGGGTACAAATCTCCCCTTCTCTCTTTGCCTTTAGAGTTGGAGTCCTTAACCTTGTTCACACTGAGAACGCCTTTGGCAGTCTGGCAGATAATGTTTTTAGTGCATGCAACAACATACATAGAATTACCATGGAAACCAATTATATTGAAATACAGTTGTCACAGTATATTCTTAAAAGTTGTGACATAGCCCTAACCGGTTTGGCTCAGTGGATAGAGCGTTGGCCTGCGGACTGAAGGGGCCCAGGTTCAATTCCGGTCAAGGGCATGTACCTCAGTTGCAGGCACATCCCCAGTAGGGGGTGTGCAGGAGGCACCTCATCGATGTTTCTGGCTCTCTATCCCTTCCCCTTCCTCTCGGTAAAAAAACCAATAAAATATATATTTTTAAAGAAGTTGTGACATAGTACTACATGTGTTTCTTTTATTTTTGTGTGCCCATTATTAATGCATTAAATAAAAAATCTTGAAGTGGATAGCCCATGTTTTCAAGTAGTGATGACTATAAACAATATTTTGCAACAACACATGCATCAAATTGTAATGTCATATTAAAATAGCTGTGGTTTAAAAAAAATAAAATAGCTGTGATTTTTATAGGTGACAAAGTCACAGGTACTGCTCATAGTACTGAAGTGTGCTGCCTACAGTTCTAATTGAAGGAAAGGCTACATTTTAGTTGGCGGTGAGTGAACAATCAAAATGTTTTCTCATTTAAATTAATGCATCCCCTGCACTTTACCCATAGATCTTTGGAGGGGATCTGTGGGCCCCAGATAAAACCCCGTTTTAAAGTCCATATAGTAGTCCCTGTTCACCTCCTTATTTTCCATTCATGTCTCTGTTTTATAACTCCTCACATCTCCATTAGTGCCAACTGTGTGTCAGGAAAAGTAACCTTTTGGAATCTGTTTTTTTCTCTCAGGGCCCAGGGTTACTATCCTCACCAAAGTCACCATGTTCACCTATATTCAACGGTTCCTTTTCTATCTCCATCTTACTCCATCTCCCTCCGGTCTTTGATGCTACCTCTTTGGAAACTTCTCCTTCCTAGGCTTCTGCACTATCCTTCTCTATGCCTGTGTCTTCAGCTCTAAGTAAAAAATTAAGAGTCCAAATTAAATAGCTTTAACCAGTGATTTTCATCCATGTTCATCTCATAGCATACATAAAGTAATTAGTAAAATTCCGTGGCACACCAGAAAAATATATTTTTTGCCAATCTGACAAGAAAATTGGTAAAAAAATTTTGATTCATTCACACCAGACAGCTATTGTTGTGTTGGCATTTGTCTTATCTTTTTCTTTCAATTAGCAATAACCGTGCCTTGGATAAACCTCATTGGCTAACAATATTGCCACTGCACAAAGCTTTGTCATTGTCTTATTTGACAACCTAAGGGAAAAGGGGTCAGTGCTCCTGACTAAACAGTCAGGTATTGCATGTTTTCAACATTCTTATGGCACACCGGTTGAAAACCACTGGCTTATGCCATAAGGAAACATGGCTGAGCCATATCCCACATTTTAAGAGGTCCAGATATCGGGCATCTCCAGGGCTGATTAATCTGATGGCTCAGCAGAGTCATGAGGGACCCAAGTACCTTCCATCTTTCTGCTCTTACCAACCCCAGCATGATGGTTCATCCCCGAGGTACTCTCTGCAGTTAAAAGACAGCAGTGGCAGCAGTTCTAAGTGCCATATCCAAAAGTGACAACATGCAGCTGAAGAAGAGAGTGTGTCCCTTCCTAGATGTCTCTTTTAACCTGTGAGCCCCCAGCAGTCTTTCCTCATATTTCATTGACCTGAATTGCATCAGATGTCCCCTCCTAAATCAGCCCCTGGCAAGAAAACTGTGATAACCACATTGGGTTGGATTAATGAGGATTTACTGCTGGAAGGGTGAAGTGCAGAACAAAATCCAGGTTCTGCCAGGAAAGAAGAAGGTAAGCAATCAACCCTCACTGTGCTCTAGTGTTTCTTCTGTTCTGTTGTGTGTGTTTTTGTTTGTTTTTGCTTGCTCCTGCTTTTTTTTTTTTCATTTCTCTTCAGAGAGAGTAGAAAGGAGGCAGAGGGAGAGAGAGAGAAAACATCCATGTGAGAGAGAGAGACACATCAACTGGTTGCCTCCTGCATGCACCCCAACCAGGGCCAGGAATCAAACCTGCAATCCTTCGGCGGTGCACAGGCCAATGCTCCAACCACTGAGCAACACCAGCCAGGGCTGCTCTTGCATTTTCCTTTTCTTTTTTTAAATATATTTCATTGATTTCAGAGAGGAAGGGAGAGGGAGAGAGAGATAGAAACATCAATGATGAGAGAGAATCATTGATTGGCTGCCTCCTGCACACCCCCTACTGGGGATCGAGCCCACAACCCAGGCATGTGCCCTTGGCTGGAATCGAACCTGGGACATTTCAGTCCACAGGCTGACACTCTATCCATTGAGCCAAACCAGCTAGGGCGCATTTTTCTTTCTACCCCTTAAGAGTTGTATTGTTAGGTTTAATTCCAGTCCTGTTCCAATATAGGACCATCCCATACCATTCATTCTCCCGATGGCTTTAACTGCCACTTGGCTACAGCTGGCTCTCCACTTAGACCTCACCCCTTAGCTCTGGGCCTGTGTATCTGTGGCCTACTGTTCTCCTACCTCCATCAGACTTCTCAAACTCTGGTGCATACATGTTCCTTCTGAATTCCCTATGTCTTAGTAAATGGCCCTACCTTCACCCAGCATCCCAAGATTGAAATCTATCAGCTCTGATTCTTCCTTCTCCCTTACCCCATTACATGTTCAGTCATCTTGAACTCCTGTAGATTCTCTCCACTCAGGGTTTCTAGAACCTGTCCACTCCTCTCCATCCTTGCCCAGGGCCCTCTTTTACTTCAGGCCTGGCTAGTCACTTGGCTGCTTGCTACACTCAAGCCATGCCTGTTTCAATGATGCCAGAGGGATCATTCTAAAATGCAAATCTTGCCCAGCCAGTGTTGCCCAGCCAGTGGTTGAGCGTCAACACATGAACCAGGGAAGTCACAGTTCGATTCTGGTCAGGGCACATGCCCGGGTTGCGGGCTGTCTCCAGTGGGGGGCGTGCAGGAGGCAGCCGATCAATGATTCTGTCTCATCACTGATGTTTTTATCCCTCCCTCTTTCTTCCTCTCTCTGAAATCAATAAAAATGTATTTAAAAATAATAATAAAATGCAAATCTGATTCTGTCCCAGCTCTGGTCAGGATCCTTCAACAGCTTCCCATTCTGCAAGGCACATCCAGGTCTGGTCTTTGCTGACTTCTCCATTTCACTGCCTGCTCACCCTGAACTCAGCATGTCTTTCTCCACATCTGGCCTATACACATGCTGCTTCTTCCATTCCATCAGCTCCTTCAGCACATACCTTGCTTTTTTTTTTCCTCCCACATATACTCAAAAATACTTTCATTTTTGTTTTGTCATAAGGGATGAGACCATGCACATTGTTCTGTAACTTATTTTTGTCACCTAGCATATGTTATCCAACTTTCCAGGCCAAATGAGAGTTCTACTTTATATTTCTTACAAATGGCTCCTTCCAAGTGGAATTGCTGAGTCAAAGGTTATGTGCATTGTACATATCAAGAGAACTGCCAATTTATCCTCCAGAATGTATCCATGTAGATGACGACCAATAATGCATAAACATAGTATATAAAAGCACCCACTTCTCAAAATCCTCATCAACATTAGATACTGTAAATATTTTTTAAATAGCCTGTTTTGTTCTATTTTGTAACCAAAATATGAATTTAGCATAACTTCCTCCACATAAAGAGCTTCAGCTCTTCACTTTCATGGTTTGACCTTTTCCTGGGCTTCCTTTTGAAACTCCCTATTGTATAGGACCCCAGGTTCAAGATCAAGAGCTGCTTTAACTAACGCTCTTCTGCTCTTCCTCCCACTTCCTGAGGCACATCCTCATTTCCCTACCTCACACCTCTGCCTCCTTACCTCCCCAACATACTTGAGCTCCTGACATACTGCAGGCCAGGTGTCCAGGAAAGGCTAGAAATGAAGGTGCAGCCAAAATAATGTTTTGTGTTCATTTGTTTGTTTGTTTGTTTTTCCAACCTGTAAATAAAGGTTTAGGCCATTTAATCAACTTGTTAGTTCACAAACGCTACATTTATATTAGAGGCAGACTACTCAATAATCAAGTTGCCGGTGATGACCTTGAGAGCCTGGATCTGAAACCCATAAGTGAGATCAGGAACCTGGGCCTTTTGCTACACCTCAATAAAGTTGGATCTGAAACGGTATCTGTAGGATGGTGACAAATAATTGGGTTTTAATTTTTTTTAATATTTACTTAAACCAACCACTCATTTTGCTTTTAACTCTGCATTAAGAGTCTTTATCGGTGAGAGCAGCCAAGCTATTCTTCAGGTCCGACTGCATCCAGTGATAATCCTAACTATGGCTAATATGTACTGAGTGTTGTCTCTGAGTCTGGCACGGTGCCAGGTGCTCAGATCTCCTCTAACAGATATGCACTGACCAGTTCTCAGCAGAAATGGAAAGCCCACTCTGCTGGTGACCCTGAGCATTTCTGTCCAGCTCTCCTCAGGTACATCAGCATCTGCCTCCAAACACGTCTACAGAGTAGGAGCCTCCAGCTCCTCAGAGTTGGCTTCATCAGGGAAACTCACCCTGCAACTTCTCCAACTCAGGTACATTCACGCGTTCTAACCTGTTCGCCTATAAACTGGGATTTGAAGGATGTGTTCTCACTTCTGGGAAACTAGAAGGAGGAGCAAGGCACTGTGATTAATCCTAAGAAAAGGCTGAAATTAAACTCTCGTGTTTCACAAGTATTCATCAACTGCTTACAGCTTATTATTCTCCAGGAAGGCCTGGCCAGGTTACTCTCATCTCCGAAGTCTTCCTCTTCACCTGGCAGACTCAGAGGGTGGCCTGGCACAGACTCAGGGCAGCCAGCCCCGAAGGCGCGGCTCCGGCGGGGGAGGGGAGCCTCGAGGAGAGCCACGGAGCGCCCGGCCCACCCTCAAACTTCAAAGGAAGCAATCAGACCCTCCCTGAAAGGACGAAGCAGCCGGCCCTCGGGATCTTCTGATGGCCGGGCCAGAGCGGGAGGGAGCAGCCTGGGAGGCCTGCGGGTGGAGACGGGAGGGAAACTGAGCTGAGGCCGGGGAAGGGCGAGGCGTGGGGCGAGCCTGAGCCGTCTAAAGAAGCCCAGAGGATTCCTGGCGGCTGGCTCTGGAAGGCGGCCGAGTTCTCATAAAAAGAGAGAGAGCAAAACCAAACCAAACCAAACAAAAAAACACGTCTGAGCCTGACTCTTGGTGGTGGTGCTTTCGCCAGAACTTCTGCAGCGGTTCCGGGAGCAAGCCAGCCAGACGGGGACAGTCAGACAGCCCAGCGGAGCCAAGGGCGGCCCACCTCGGGGCGAGACTGGGAGTGTTCTGAGGACGGGGGAGACGACACTTCAGTAATTGGTTCCGAGACAATTGGCCTCCATATGGAAAAGATAAAGTATATCCTTATCTTACAGCAAGCCTTCAGATAAGTTCCAGGTGAACTAAAGACCTGCAGGGAACAAGGAAACCGCGAGGGGACTTTTGGGAGAAGGCAAGAAGACAGCTTTATGGTGCTGGGAGAGGGGAAAGTTTCTTTAACAAGGTATATTTCACGTGCACGACAGAAGGAAAGGATGGCTCACTCTACATAAATAGAAAATTGGCCCTGACCGGTTTGGCTCAGTGGATAGAGCGTTGGCCTGTGGACTGAAGGGTCCCAGGTGTGATTCCGGTCAAGGGCATGTACCTTGGTTGTGGGCACATCCCCAGTGGGGGTTGTGCAAGAGGCAGCTGATGGATGTTGCTAACTCTCTGTCCCTCTCCCTTCCTCTCTGTAAAAAAATCAATGAAATATATATATTTTAAAAATGGGCAGCCCTGGCTCCCTACCTAGCTCAGTTGGCCATCCCAGGTCAGGGCACATGCAAGAATCAACCAATGATTGCTTAAATAAGTGCAACCAACCAATCTCTCTTTCTGTGTCTCCCCCAAAAAATCAATAATAAGAAAAGAAAAGAAAAACCAATGAGCAAAGGATATGAACAGGCAATTCCAAACTAATGAAAGAACAATCAACTTCAATTGTGCTCAGAAGTGGAAATTAGTCTCACCGGTGTGGCTCAGTGGTTGAGCATCAACCTGTGAACCTGGAGGTCACAGTTCCATTTTGGTCAGGGCACATGCCAGGGGTGTGCAGGAGGCAGCCAATCAATGATTCTCTCTCATCATTGATGTTTCTATTTCTCTCTTCCTCTCTGAAATCAATAAAAATATTTAAAAAATAATAATAAAATAGAAATCACATGAGATACCACTTTACACTTATTAAGATAGCTATTATTAAAAAAAAAAAAAAAAAAAAAAAAAGCCCTGGCCTGTGTGGCTCCCCAAGCACGGAAGGGTTGCGAGTTCAATTCCCGACCAAGGGCACATACCTGGGTTGCAGGTTCCAGCCCCAGTGGGGGCGTGTGTGGGAGGCAACCAATTGGTGTATCTCTCTCACATCGATGTTTCTCTCTCCTTCTCCCCTCTTCCCTCCTCTCCTTCCACTATCTCTGAAAAATCAATGGAAAAAATATCCTCCGGTGAGAATTAAAACAACCAAACAAAACACAAAGAACATTAAGTAGCAAGCATTGTCAAGGATGTGGAGAAACTGGAACCCTTATGCATTCCTGGTGGGAATGTAAAATAGTGCAGCACTGTGGAAAATGGTATGACAATTGCTCAAAAAATTAAACATGAAATTACCATATAATTCAGTAATTTTACTTCTGGGTATAGACCCAGAAGAATTGAAAGCAGAGACTCAGATGTACACCCATGTCCATAGCAACAGATGAATGGATAAACACAAAATGTGGTATATACATACAATGGAATATTATACAGCCTTAAAAAGGAATGAAATTTTGACACATGCTACAACATGGAGTAACCCTAAAGACATTATGGTAGGTGAAGTAAGCCAGACACAAAAGGACAAACACTGTATGATCCCATTTGTATGAGATACCTAGAGTAGTCAAAAATCAGAGGCAGAAAGTAGAATGGTGATTTGGGTTGGGTTATTTAAATGAGTACAATGTTTCAGTTTGAAACGATGACAAAATTCTGGACTTGAACAGTAGTGATAGTTACAGAATAATGTGAATGTACTTTGTGCCATAAATTATACATTTAAAATTATTAAAATGGCAAATTTCATGTTAGGTCTATTTAATTTAAAAATAAAAATTAAAGAACATTGCCTTGAATCCAGCCCCTCCAACTAGCAGAGCCGCTGACCTATCTAAACAGCGCAGCTGACCCCACACACCTGGGCCTCCGCTCCCCACGCAAACCTTCGCCCGCCCCCCCCATACCTCCCCCCGCCCCATCCTTCCCCCTCCCCTGCACCAGAGGCGCATCCCTGCAGCCCTGGCTAGTCTCACCGCGCAGGCGCAGAGCTGAGGTTGGGTGGGCAGGAGAAGGCGTGGCTTCACTATGCGCCTGTGCCGAATTCCAGCTGCAAGTGTTGTGGGGTTAATGATGCCCAGGTTGGGCATCCCGGCCCGCTGGCCACGTGGAGACCTACACTGCACACGCGCAAACCGAGCACCCGCGTCAAAAGACGAAGAGAGCGCGCGCTCCCCACGTCCTGCGTGTCCGGCTGCCAGGCTTCCGTCTGTGCCGCGACTCCCACCGGGCCGGGCTGGCGCGCCCGCATCTGAAGAGCGATGCCCCGTGAGATCATCACCCTGCAGCTGGGCCAGTGCGGCAACCAGAGTGAGCGAGCGAGCGCGCGCCAGGGCCCTCCAGTCTCGGGTTCTGCCTCTTGGGTCCCACTCAAGTACTTGGCATCGTTCTGTTGTCCTTTCCCTCCCATGACCACCCCCCCCTCCCCCGCCTGCCCTACTGCGCATGATGAACCAGCCCCAGACCCAGAGCTACGCTTCCAGCCTTGGGCTGTGAAGGCTCCCACACCAGGGGTTTTGGATCTAGCCTCTGAGTGTGACAGCCTATGTGCCCAAACCTGGGCTTCTGAGGCCTATTACTCTAGCAGACCCAGCATCTCTCCCCATTCCAGTTGGGTTCGAGTTCTGGAAACAACTGTGCGCTGAGCATGGGATCAGCCCCGAGGGCATCGTGGAGGAATTCGCCACCGAGGGCACTGACCGCAAGGACGTCTTTTTCTACCAGGTGCTCCAGCGAGTTGGCCAGGGGGCTTGAAGGCAAGGGGAACAGCCTGGTCTTGGGAAATCCCTCTGGGTAGAGGGGCCAGGGCTGCTGGTTTGAGGGAGGGCGGGCAGGAGCCAGAGTTGGGAGGACGGAGGACTGGGCAGGCCTTTGCTGAGTAGGCCCCCTCCTGGACTCCCTTTGACAGGCAGACGATGAGCACTACATCCCCAGGGCTGTGCTACTGGACCTGGAGCCCCGGGTGATCCACTCCATCCTCAACTCCCCCTACGCCAAGCTCTACAACCCAGAGAACATCTACCTGTCAGAGCATGGAGGAGGAGCTGGCAACAACTGGGCCAGTGGATTCTCCCAGGTATTCAGATGGCCATCCCAGGAACCCTTGATGTTCCCTCCCTTAGGCAAGGCCGGCTCAAGCAGCCTGGGGATATAATTAGACTAAATTAACAATAAAAAGGAGACAAAGGGATTCCCTGACAAGAGGGATAGCCTGGGAGAGGTTTATGCAAACTGTGCAAATTATTTGCAAAGTAGCTTTTCTGAGTTGAGGGCCACAGCTGAGGCTGTGCTTGAGGGTGGCAGCAGTGTCCCTCCCTGGGTAGCATTTTTGGTGCTGAAAAGAGATGCTCTCCAGAATCCTCATCCTGACCCTCCCTCCCATGTCTCTATGCAGGGTGAGAAAATCCATGAAGATATTTTTGACATCATAGATCGGGAAGCAGATGGAAGTGACAGCCTAGAGGTGAGGTTTTGCCCCACTGAAGGAAAAAAAACAACCAAAAGGCTGAAAAGTGCTGGGGAAATGTCAGGTGGTAGCCTGAACAGGTAGTGTGATGGGGGCAATTAGAGTCAGAACTCATTTATTGAGCTTCTGATGTGAGCTACCGGAGGTTAACAAAGTACTTGTCCTCAAGGAGATCCTAATCTGGATGCACCAGCTTCTGAGGTATGAGTCATCTTTCCCAAGGAGCCTCAGCCTGAATGGACACAGAGGAAGGCTCCAGACATGAGTGTGTTGGGACTGGGGAATGAGACCAGCCTGAAGTCTCTTCCCAGATCCCTGGAGACTGCCTTTCTATCCTTCATATGCAGGGCTTTGTGCTGTGTCACTCCATCGCTGGGGGGACGGGTTCTGGCCTGGGCTCCTACCTCCTGGAGCGGCTGAATGACAGGTAAAGCCTGCGTTTGGGAAGAGGGCATTAGCTCTGGTTCCCTGGGTAATGTCTTTCTTTTTTTTAATCACTTTTTTTCTCTTGGACCGGAAGACTTGCAACTAGTCTTTGAGTCCTAGGTAGGAACAGAGCCTGGCCACCCAGGGAACATCTTGCAAACAGTAACTCCTGGGAGGGGTGTTTACCTAGGGAGAGGAGGGCAACTACAGAGTTTGATGCTTTTGGCTTATCCTTTTTTTCCCCCTTTCTTTTCTTAATCCTCACTCGAGGATATGCTTATTGATTTTATTTTTTATATGTTTTTATTGATTTCAGAGAGAGGAAGAGATAGAAACATCAATGATGAGAATCATTGATTGGTTGCCTCCTGTAGGCTCCCTAGTGGGGGGGGGGGTAAAGGGGGGAATAGAGTCCAAAACCCGGGCATGTACCCTGACAGGGAATTGAACTGTGACCTTCTGGTTCATGAGTTGATGCTTAATCACTAAGCCACACTGGCTGGGTGAGGCTCATCCTTTGTCGCTGCTGGGCTCTTAAGGCTCAGTTCTGCCCTCACCCTTTTGTATCAGAATTTGGAGGCACTTGGAAAGGAACGGCCCGTTATCCCCAGAAAAGACAGAGATAGGCAGTGATGGTGCTACCTTCCCCTTTCCTTCTTCCTCACCCTCAGGTACCCCAAGAAGCTGGTGCAGACGTACTCAGTGTTTCCCAACCAGGACGAGATGAGCGACGTGGTGGTCCAGCCCTACAACTCGTTGCTCACACTCAAGAGGCTGACCCAGAACGCGGACTGTGTGGTGAGCATAGAGGAGGAAATGGGGGTTGGGTTCACCTCCCAAACCTGGAGACACATACACCTGCCCTCCCTGAGCCCCAGCTGAGAGAACAGATGACCAGCAAATCCATACCTCGTAGCCCAAATTATGAAATAGGGACCAGATCCCAAGTTGCTTACAATCCCCCACGTGTCCCCCTTATCTAATGCCTGCTCATGTATAAATTTTCAGCACAAAGGTCACTTTGTTAGCATAAACCTTCCTGACCACTCAAGTCAAGGCCAAATGCCTTTGTGCATATTTCAGGCAGTAGCTATACTTTTCTGTGTTTTATACTTAATGTCAGTCTCCCTCCACTAGACTGTAGACTGGGCGAGGGGGAAGACCATGTCTGTTTACTCCCTTGGTATCTCCAGAGCCAGGCTCAGTGCATGGCACATGAAGGTAATCAAATATTTGTTGACTGCACTGGATGGTAGAAAAGTATCTCAGGATGCCCCAGACACAGTACATTCCTTTTAAGATAACACACTTACTTCCTGGTTTTGGACTTTTAGAGAGAGGATAAGCTAATAACTTATTTCTCTGCCCCCTTTCTCCTCAAAAAGGTGCCGTGACCCTCTTCTGTCCCCCCAGGTGGTGCTGGACAACACTGCCCTGAACCGGATCGCCACAGACCGCCTGCACATCCAGAACCCATCCTTCTCCCAGATCAACCAGCTGGTGAGCCGCTACTTCTGGATTCCTTTGGACTGGAACCCCTTCCTACTGGAACACTTGCCTGGGGAAGGGAGCCCCCCCACCCCCCCAACCAGGCCAAGACCCATGACATGGCCTCCCTGTCCCCAGGTATCCACCATCATGTCAGCCAGCACCACCACCCTGCGCTACCCTGGCTACATGAACAACGACCTCATCGGCCTCATCGCCTCACTCATTCCCACACCACGGCTCCATTTCCTCATGACTGGTTACACCCCCCTCACCACGGACCAGTCGGTAAGAACAGCCCTCAGTGTCTCAGGCCCAACTGGCCCTGGGCCCAGAAACCTCTAACCTAGCCTTCCTCTTTTCCCTGCTGCCCCAGGAGGCTCTGTGCTCAGGGACTGGCACAGACTGTAAGACTTCCTCGCTGACTTGCTCTCCTCTCTCCCTGGCCTTTGGCTCCCTGCAGGGTCTGGGCTGTATGGGATCTACTTATGCTCCTGCACAGGGGCATGAGTTTGCTGAGCTGAGGATGGCTAAGATTCCTGATCCCACAGCAGAGGCTCAGTACAGGCCTGAATCTAAAGACACTCCCCAGAGAGGCCATACTGCCTGGAGTCTGGTGGGGACATGTGTTGCCTGCTCTTCTCTGTCCGTGCATCTGTGGACTGTGTCCTGAGTGCTGGCCTGGTCCCTGTGGCCCACTGTCCCCTCAGGTGGCCAGTGTGAGGAAGACCACGGTCTTGGATGTGATGAGGCGGCTGCTGCAGCCCAAGAACGTGATGGTGTCCACCGGCCGGGACCGGCAGACCAACCACTGCTACATCGCCATCCTCAACATCATCCAGGGGGAGGTGGATCCCACTCAGGTAGGTGAGGCCCCTTCGTTCCACCCTGGGACCTGCAGGGGTAGAGGAGAGGCGACCACCACCACCCCTGTGCCCACCCCAGGTCCACAAGAGCCTGCAGAGGATCCGGGAACGGAAGCTGGCCAACTTTATCCCCTGGGGCCCAGCCAGCATCCAAGTGGCCCTGTCCAGGAAGTCTCCCTACCTGCCCTCTGCCCACCGGGTCAGTGGGCTCATGATGGCCAACCACACCAGCATCTCCTCGGTGAGGCTAGTCTCCTGGTCTTTGGCCGCTCTGTTCCACTAGCCCCTTCATCATTCTCCCCCCGATCTATTCCAACCTCCCTATCCTGCACTGGCTCCCATCACGGAGATTTCTCTTTCAGCTCTTTGAAAGTTCCTGCCAGCAGTACGACAAGCTGCGGAAGCGGGAGGCCTTCCTGGAGCAGTTCCGAAAGGAGGACATCTTCAAGGAGAACTTCGACGAGCTGGACACATCCCGGGAGGTTGTGCAGGAGCTCATCGACGAGTACCATGCCGCCACGCGGCCCGACTACATCTCCTGGGGCACCCAGGAGCAGTGACTTCCTCACCACTCCCGCTGGACAGTGAGCACCGTTTCCATCACGCAGGTCCCTCTGTCCCACATTCCCTTCACCAGAAACCCTTTTAAGGTTCCTCTCCAGCCCAGAAGCTAGCCCTACTCCCTCTCCCATGCCCTTACCTTTGATATGCTTGTTTACATCTAATAAAATAATAAAGCTTAGCTGTGAATAGAATCAGGTTTTGGTCTGTGACTATAGGGATGAGGAAAGGGCCCTCCATGTTCCATCCCAGTGCCCAGGTATGTGGGGTAGGTTGACCTTTACCTGCTCTACCTTCTTACCACTTAGTCCAGGTCTTCGTGTGTCTGTTTTCCTTAACATCCTTTGCCAAGAACTAGGCTGTTCCACTGGAGTTAGTCCTACTCTCAAGACTACAGAGGACTGATTACTGAGGTCTGCTATCGCCTCCATGCCTAAGCTCCTACCCCAGGGTGGATGAATGTTGCCCCAGCCTCCTTTACTGAGGGATGAGGCTGTGAGGACTGCTGAAGGAGGGCCAGCATTCTGAGTAGGAAATCTGGGACTCTATTATAGTTTCCCAGTACCCTAGGGCAGTGGTAGGCAAACCGCGGCTCGCGAGCTACATGCAGCTCTTTGGCCCCTTGAGTGTGGCAAGGTTAGAACCACTTCTTCAAAATAGACTTGCCCAGGCCGAAAACTGACTTCTGCGCATGGGCCACGAAATTTCAATCGCACTGTACGTGCGCGCCCGCACGTGGTATTTCGTGGAAGAGCCACACTCAAGGGGCCAAAGAGCCGCATGTGGCTCGCGAGCTGCGGTTTGCCTACCACTGCCCTAGGGTATCAGATCCTCAGGAAATCAAACCCATTCAATCTGATCTGATAAAGCAGCAAATGACCTCAGGAGTAGGGCTGAGCCCATCCTGACAAACTCTTTTATCTGTGCCAGAGAAGATCCTGGGTCTAATCCTGCCCCAGGTTTCTCTCCATTCCAGGCCCAAAGCAATAGGCACACCAAAGATGGATCTAACCAGGCCTTTCAAGCTAGACACCAGGGTAGGAGACTGGGCAGTGCTAATCCTGATGACTCACTGCCCTCTGGCCTCCGGGACACCAGGAGGCCACCTTTGTGCACTCATTGGAGGAGAGAGAGTAATTGCCAGCTTCCACAACTGCCCTCATATCTACCCCACCCATCACCCAGTGGCAGCATACTGGCCAGGAAGAGGTTAAATCCAGACAGTAACAGAGGGTGGAGCCCTGTGGTATCCAGACTTCCCTCAGTGCTGGTAAAAGCCCAGAGTGTGGGCGTCCCCAGGGGTGGAGCTCTGAGCTATGGGGCTCCAACTTGTCCCACTGACAAACTCCCACAGGAAGGGTTTGTGTAAATACGGATTTTTTTTTTTTTTTTTTTGCTTCTCTTCTACAAATAAATTAAGAAACAAACTAGAAAATTGTCTGCACCCATTGCAGCCCTTGGGTGTGGGGTATGCCCTGTCCCTGCAGGGCTAAAAGGGTCCATGGTTCCCTCAAATCTCAGAGCAGTCCAGATCCAGGCTGGAAATGGGAGGTCGTGACCTCTTGGCAGCCTCATTTCTGCAGCTGCCCCAAACAGCCAGAGTGTCCCTGGGGCTCGTCCAGGCCCCGGTGCTGGCTGGGAGGGGAGATGTCTGGCAGGTCTTGGCATGAAGGAGAAGGACTGCTGCAGGGCCTCTCAGGGGCGGGGTTAGCCAAGTAGGCATTCACCAGCTGCATGATCTCTTCCACCTAAGAAAGGGCAGAGGGCAGGATACAACAGTGGCGACGGGGTTCTCCTGTCTCATCCTCCACCCAGGCTCCTAACCAGGGCCTTACATGAGCTGCCCCTACAAGCGTTCCTTCCTCACCATCACTCTCTCACTCCGTATGTGCCAGTCACACTTCCTTCTTTGTGCTCCTCTAATAAGCTCAGTTCATGCTCAGGGCCTTTGCACTTGCCGTTCCCTCTAACTGGAATGCTGTTCCTGTAGACCTTCCTATGGCTAGTTTAGATGCCACCTTCTTTGAGTATTCTTTCCTGACCATCCTACATAATGTCACGGCCCCTTCCAGTCACAGGACCCTTTCCTTTGTAGCATTTATCACTCTATTAAATAGTCCACACCCCTCTTTCCCACTCACCTGGGGACTCTGCAGGAGGAGCTGGCTCTCTCCCACCCTCAATGCCAGGGTATGCGGGCCCATTAGCTGGCAGGCGGCCACATGACCATAGCTGACACTGTGGATAGGCTCTGTCTCACCGGGTCGGGAGAGGGACATGGCCTTGGCTCCCAGGCCCAGGCATAGCTTCTGTGGAGCACCCCCACCAGGCTCCTGGGGACAGACAGACAGAGTCAGGGTGCAAAGAGAGGACCCTGCAGCATTATTTTTGGTGGGAAGAGATGGCTGAGAGCAGGAAGATTCCCAGTCCCCATATGAACCATAGTGAATGTGTGGAGGAGGAGCTAAAGCTCCAAAGATGTGGGGGCCCAAGGACCAGTGACTCCTGGGGTCTGAGATGGACAGCTGTGCTGGGTGTAGGGAGTGAAGTGACCCACAGTGGGGGCCTCTGGCTCTGGGGCAAAGGTGTGGGGCTTGGGCCACCAGAGTCCCCTTCTCCCTTCTTCCCCTCACCGTGCTCAGCTCCAGAACTTCATACCGAGCAGCGCCGAACCCTGGACACTGCGCCGCCAGAGCCAGGTAGGCAGCCATGGCCTCAGCTCGGCTCATGCCCTGGAGCCGCTTCCAGCCGCCCAGCACGGCAGCCGCCATGCCGGCGCCACCTCCTCCCTCTCGGACCACGCTTCCCGCTGGGTGGCCGGCCCCAATGCGCCGGGCCCGCTCCGCTCGCCTCTTGGCCAGGCCCGAGCTCCAGATTGCCCCGGCCAGCAGGGCGGCGGAGGGGGGAGGCCTGGGGATGGGGCGGGGAGGGTCTTCCCGCGGCCGAGTCGGGGGCGGCAGCAAGCGGTCCAGGCGCGGCAGGGGCGCCCTCGGGGAGAAGTCCCGGTGCAGGCTCTGCAGGCGCAGCGCCGCCAGGGCGCGCAGCGTGTCGTCGGGCGGGGGAGGCTGGCCACGCAGCAGCAGGGCGTGAGCCTACGGGGAGGCACTGGCATCAGCGAGGCAGCGGCGGCTGGGCCAGGGTGCAAACACCTTGGGGCGAGGAATCTGAGGTCTGGGTTCGAGTAAAACCTCCCACAGGGTTGCCACAACACCGACATGTGGTGGCCCAACAAGGGAGTTCAGGCTCGGGGGTCTATGGGGGGTGTAAATGCTAAAATCCTCACCTGCTCAAAGAGGAAAGGCAGCTCGTGGCCGTCCGGGGACAGCCCCTCGGGGCGCAGGGGTCCGTGAAGACGCAGACACAGTTTCCAACCAGCGTCGGGAGAGTCTTGCAGCGCGGCTTCCTCCGCCGCCACACTGCGATGGAGACCCTGGCGCTGAGCGAGGCAGTGGCAGCCCCCATCCCCCAAGGGTTGGGGCGGGACGGGGCCCAGCTTGGGGAGGGGCTTTGGGAGCGGGGCCAGAGCGGAGAGGCCCTCGGAGTTGAGATTTGAAACTGCACTGCAAACCGCTGGCGGGACAGGGGTCCATCTTAGAACCAGCCAACCTGACTATGCAGGACAAGTGGCAAGCGCTCACGGTTTGCTTAAGGACTGCCCTAAGTCTAGAGGAAGATGGGCTAGGAGAGGTGGACGGGGGCTGGACATTTACTTCTCAAACCTGGTGAGCACGTCGGCCATGAGCGTCCCCCCCGCCAGGGCTCGCTCCTGAGCCCCTCGCTGCTCGTACAAAGCGAAAGCGTTGCGACTTCGGGCCAAGCCCAGCCGCCCCACCAGCTCTCGAGCAACCTGTAGGGGAGAGTCAGCCCGCTCAGGGGTCTTGTCAGCTCTGCGGGAGGGCCTGATCCAACTGGAGGGGTCTTTCAGGTCTCAGTCCTGCCACACACACCCCTCATCCAAATGATGGCTCTCAGACTCGCTGAGCCTAGGGAGCTGGGAGGGAGGGGTGAAGTTTCAGGGGGTGTCTCTCTGGTCTTACCTCCGCCGCCGTGGTGTGGGAGTCTATGGCCACTGGGCAGGCACCAGCCCCCGGACAATGCACAGTGCACAGCAGCTCTTGCCGTCGGCTCAGCGCGGAAATCTCTGCCAGCGAGGGCACCAGCTCTCGGCCGCGTGTCCGGCCCAGCGCTTTGCGGATGAAGCGCGCATATTCCGCCAGCTCCGAGTCCGGGAGCGCCTGCTCGGTCCTGGGTTAGTGAGAACCCTCAGGTCATTGCTCCCCTCCCTCTCACATTCTCATTTTACAGTTTATTTCATCTCGTTGATTCCCTCCCCTCGAACGCTAAGTACCATGAAGGCAGCGACGGGCTCCTCCGCATCTACCCCTGGCGCTCGGTAGGGAGCTGAAGGGCTTTCTAAGGCTCCCGGGGGCTCTCTCCTAACTGCCCCTCCCACTTCCCAGTCTCCTAGGTCCCTCTTCCGGTTGAAATCCAGCCGCTTTCCGCTTTCCAACCTAAAAGCCCGGGCGCTGGACTGCATCAGCCCCAAGGAAAAGCACCCTTTTGACTATTCCTCCGCCCAAAGGGGACGCCTTTTTGCAATTCCTCCGCCTGCAAGTGAGATGTGATCTTGTAATTCCCAGAAAGGCATTGTTCATATTAGCAGCGGCCCTGACCTTGGGCAAATTCCTTCCCTCCTTCGGGTTTAAGTTCTTCATCTGCCAAACCCTTTTGAAAGGCCTGTCATTCTCTCCCAGCTCTATAGCTCCCTGCCCCACCCCAGCCCTCTCACCTCTCCAGATGTCCCAGGAGGTGCTCCCGTACAGCTCCCCCAGGCCGGAAGGTACAACTCATGCAGGTGAGAAGCTGCCAGTACCGTAGGGCCGCGGGGTCTTGGGTAGCCGGGAGCCCGGGGGGACCCGTGGGGCCCGAGGTCTGCTTAGCCAACTGCAGAAAGAGTTCGTCGCGAAGCGCAGGCAGGTCCCGGCAGGTCTGGAGTACACCCTGCATCAGGGGCCCGGGACGCCGCGCCCCCTCCAGGGCCTGCAGCGCCAGGAACAGCCGTACCGCCTCCTCACGCAAGGGTGCGTAGCCAGGACCTGCAGGAGGGCGGGGGGCGGAGGGACGGTTTGGAGAGGGGACACAGAGCTGAGCCCTGGGAGGAAAGCATGAACCAGGGGAGGTCAGAGGGAGTGTAAAGGAACAGAGGGTGGCAAGGAAGGGAGAGTACGAACGACAGGAAGAGTGAAGGGAAAGCAATGGTCCCCACAGAACCAAACCCTCAACCCCTGCCTCCCAGGAATCTTCCCTTCTGCTAAAGCTGCACTTCAGTTACTAAGGTAGAGGGATAGACTAAAGGACACAGGTTCTGTAACTGGGCACAGAGAGCCATCACCATGGGCCAGAAAACAGGCTGCACTGGGAGTCAGAAAACCAGGGTTCTTCTCCCAACTCCCCTTACTCCCCCAGCTTGACGACCTGGGCCAGTCACTAATCCCATTTGGGGAGAAGCAGTTGGATGAGGTGAGCACATTCTCCCACAGTGGTGGCTCTCCCACCACTTGTAAACGTAGTATGGCATGGTCTTAAGGGCATGATAAAAGAATCGAAAACAGCATAAAAACTCATGAAAGAACACCAGTAGTCATAAAAAAAAAAAAAAAAAAGGTCAGGGGACTCTCTCCCCCTTCCCACGTGGGAGTCTATGCTTGTTTCTCAATAAATTTCCACCTTTGCTATTAAAAAAAAAGGCCGAAGGCGGCCTTTTTCGTGTGTGATGGCTTCCCACCCTGCCACCCTGGGTATCAGTCTGCTCAGCTTCTGGTTTCAGCTTCCTTCTTTAAAAAGTGGGGGGCTGGGTAGGTCCCCAGAGGACTCCTAGGTCTCAGGTGAGGCATTCAGATCCCCCTCCAAGGGACTGGGCCACTGGCACCACTCACCTGGGGCGCTGACTCCATAGGGCAGGGGCAGAAGTGGGGCATACAAGGCCCCACTGGTGTGCCTCAGAATAGGGTTCCGTCGGTAAATGAGGGCCACGGCCTCTGGATCCCCGCAACTCTCCTAGAGGCCAAGGAAAGGGTCACCGTGATGGAGAAGGGGGCTCCCCATGAATCTGGAAAGCTGCTGGGCCCACCACCCTCCTCTTTCTCCGTGGAGTTCCCTCTCTCCTACCTGAATGTCCCTGAGCAGCAGCTGGGTGGGGGTCTCCAGCGGCGCCTTGGAGGCGATCACTTCTCGCAGCGCCACCCCCCAGCGCTCAGCTTCAGCCTGACGCGGGGAGCAGAGCCGGACGCTGTGCTTCCGGCCAGACACGGTCACTAACCACAGACCTGAGGGAAAGAGAGGCCGTGGAGAGTAATCAGGGCCAGCTGGGGCTACTACCCAGGCAGGGAGGAGAATTCTCACAAGGTCTCACCGGTCTCCTTGGGCCTGCGCTCCGGGCCGGTCACTGAGCACAGGCTGGTGAGCACGAGGCTCCCCAGGCGCCGCGCCCCCTTTCCGCTGCTGCTGAACTGGTCCAGGGAGTCCCGGGTGAGCACGAACCAGGCCCGGCGCGGGGGCAACCAGGGCCGAGCCCCTCGTCCGCGGGGCTCGCGGTACAACCAACCTGGGGGGAGGGGACCAGCAGGCGAAGACATTATCCCCAGGAGCCTGGGGGCTGAGGGGCATCCAGAACGCCTGAGGTGGATCCTCACCTTTCACCACAACATCCGCGTCGTCCTCCAGCGGCCCCTTCTCCGGGATGAGGCTCCGCGTCTCCTCCCAGCTCTGCAGCCTGGGCCAGAGGAGAGGAAGGGTTGGGCGAGGCTGCCGGTCCTGCACCCCACCTCCAGGGGGCTCCTCAATAGGGGTTCCCCCGACAGCAAGGGGTGCCTGCTCCCGGGCCGGGCACCCCTCCCCCAGGCTGTGGGAACTGCTGGGCCGATCTGACTTCTAACCAAAAATAGCCCGGACCCCCCCCCCCTTCCTCCCGGCGCCCCCAGCCGGACCGCCCCCTCGGGACCCCAGCCAAACCACAGCGTCCGGCGTAAGGACTCTCCCTTATTGCACAATCGCGAGAGGGAAGGCGGCGAGGATGGGGGTCCTGGGGACGGGCTGGAGTCTCCCGACCATGGGATGCAGAGGAGGTGCTCACCTGTCTGAGATCGGCCCGCCCCTCACAGGCTGAGTCAGCGTCACGTCCAAGGGGCCCTGGGGAAACAGGCTCAGGATCAGAGCCCTCCTCTTGGGATGCGCAAGGCTTCTGCCCCAGGACAGTGCTGCTCAGGGGATTGAAGAATCAAGGAGTGGGGTCCTGACTGTGATGGAGCTAGCTAAAACGGCTGGGCTCGCCCCTCCCACCAGTTTCTACAGCGCAGCTGGAGCTAAAAAGCCTTGTCTAGGTTACACTTCAAAGAGGCAATCGGATTGGGTAGGATAGAAAGAGCACTGGACAGGGAGTCAGGAGACCTGTGTTCTAATGCCCAGGGATGTACGAGAGGAACCTTGAAGTTCCCTTCAGTCCTTGGACCTTTGAAAAGGGAGAGGTGGATGAAGTCTCTTTTTGCTCTGGCAGGTTCCAAGTCACGCCCTCCCCCTCGTTTTCCCTTGTTGGCTGGTGGGGCAGGCAGGAAGTGGGCACAGAGGTGAATGAAGGGGAGAGGGTCCCTTCAGTATGGGCTTAGGGCTTTCTCCAAGAGCTTCTTATGCCCTTCCACCGGCACCACTGAGACTCAGTGTAACCAGAGACCCTGTCCCTTTGCTGGGCTCAGGAAGGGCTGGCCAGGCTGAGGAATGGTACACACTCTCAGGGGGAGATGCCATAGGAGGTTTTGCGCCTCCCCCGCCTCCATGCCTTAGGCTTAGAACTTCAACCGTAGACTGGGGTCTGAGAGGCCACAAACCCATCCAGGAACCAGGTCAGGCAGGAACGGTTCCATCGTCCCATTGCGAGAGGACTGCTCAAGCCAAGTGGGGAAGGTGGGGGAGGGGGGGCCAGGGACACCTGTCCCCAAGCTCCCGGGAGGGGGGTGGAGGTGGAGCATGAGGGAAGCAATGGCCTGATTCACAGAGCCGACCCTGCCCAGCCTAGAAACTTGGGGACGCCTGGGTCCTGTGTGTTCCTTAGGCAAAAAGAGCCAACCATTTTCTGGAGGGTCTGAAAGGGGCGCTTGGCCACCCCACCAGAGGGCAGATGCTGACCACTCTGAGACCAATTCCCCTAATCGCAGTCCCCTGTTTCCCTCCCCCCCCCTCTATATTTATCCGACCTCCGCCTCCGCCAGGTGCTGGCGCCAGCCCTGGCGGCAGCGGGCACGGAGCCACCGGGCCTGCTGGGGACCCCTGAGCGGGGGATGGGAGCCTGACCCAGGCCATAGCACTGGGAAGCCTGGTTGCCAGTCTGGAGGGGAATCAGAGAGGGGACGTCAGGGGAAGGCGATCTCCCACACCAATGGTGCCTCAGTTTCCCCACGAGGAGATTCGACAAAATCTGGGAGACGGGTGGCCCTCAGATCCATCCCCTCCGGATTCCCAAGGAGGCTCACCAGGGCGGGCCGAGAGTTCTGTCCTGAGGTTAATGACGAAGGGTCCTCGAAGAGTTGTGGCCCCCAGCTCCCTCTCCCTGGGGTCCCCGCCACGGACCCTAATCTGAGGAGGCGGTCTCCCCTTGCCCAGGTCCCTGAGGTGGGAGCTCCCGCATCTAGGCCCAGCGCTTACGACCTCGGAGCGGAGAGGACCCAGGCGTCCGAGCCGCCCAGCCGGCCTCTCCACATTCCTCGGCGCTGGCGGAGGCGGAAGGAGATGGGATGGGACGCGGGCCCGGCGGGGAAGGGAGAGGCAGAGCCAGGTCGGGCCACGCGTGACGCCTCCCTGCCTCAGGGCCCCAGCAGGTGGACAGCACCCAGCGCGAGGCCCACGGGCACATCCAAGCAGGGCTGCTCCCGGGGACTCCTGACCCCTAGGCAAAAGCCTCTCCCACGTCCGCTGCCTGCCTGGAGCGCGGTGTTTGGCTGGAGTGTGGAGCAGGACCCGGTGTGACGGCCGGTGGTAGGGAGAGGAATTGAGACGAGGCTTCAAACCCCCAGGACTTACCCTCCCGCCGCCCGCTGGACTTGGGGTCCGTAGTTCAAAGGTCTCCTCGTCCTCGTCCTCGTCTCCGTCCCCGCTAAGCTCGCCGTCCCCGTAGTCCCGGTGCAGAAGAGTGAAGCCTCGACGGCAGCAGAGGAGCCACCACAATCCCCCGGGGAGAGGCATCCGGGCGAGCAGCCGGGGGATGGGAGAGCCGGCAGCCGGCGGCCGGCCGAGCTGCAGGGGGTCGTAAGACTGGAGGTGCTCCGACCCGAACCGGGGGAAAGATGAGGCGGGTGGAGGGGAAGGGAGCAGGGAACGGGGAGGAGGCAATGTCTGGCGCTGGGGTACAAGGGGTTGTTAGCTAGAGCCTGCGGGGGGCTCAGTGTCCGGGCCCCCGAAGGGGGAGGGGGAAAAGCGTCCAGAACCCAGGGGGAACGATGGAGCAATGTCCGGAGCTGGGAAGTAGTGTCCGTTGTAGTGTCCAGCCCTGTGGGGGGCAGTGTCCGGTGCAGAGTCCAAGGTGGGCAGCTGTCCAAGCTCCAGAGAGGGTCGTGTCCGGTAGAGCGTCCGGTGGCCGGGGCCCGGGCCGCGCGCGTTGCGCTCCCTGCAGCCCGGGGACTGGCGCGCTAGGGGCGCGAGCACAGCGCCGGGACCCGCCTCCCAAGTCCCCTCCCCTCCGTCCCCCCTACACCCCCCCCCCCGCTTCTTTCTCTCCTCCCTTCTTTACAGGGCAGGGTCCAATGTTCGTCACAGCTTCCTCTGCCCAATCCCTGAGCCTGGCGCCGGGCGCGGCCACCAATCAAGCTACTGGAACGGCGGCGGCTTGCATCACGTGCCTCTGGCTTGTTGACAGTGGGGAGGGGCAAGGGACTAGGGAAGCAGGGGGCAGTGCGAAGTGAGTCCAGCCCCCGTCTCTGAGGTCGGACCGAGTGCTGGTGACGTCACGGAAGCCCGCCTTCAAGCTCTCCTTTTAACTCTTGGCTCACCAACCTACACAGTAAAAACCCTCCTGAGAAGCAGCTTTGGAGAACGAAGGGCATAGGGCATCGAGGAAGGTCCGACCGCTGTCCTCTGACCCGTGTGGTCTCAGGGTCCCTGAGAAAGGACAGAGCCTTAGCGACCTGCCGCGGGCACGGCACTAGCGGGGGCCCTCCGCTCTGAGTGAAGGCCAGCTCCTCGACCTGAGTCACCTCCTTTTCGAAGCGCAGACCTAGGCTGGAAATAAAACCCACTTCAGAGTGCAAAGCCCAGCGAGCTCCTGTGGGGAGAGTGACTTGGGATTCTAGGGAGTTCTGTGTGTTCGGATAGAGTGGAGGCCTCTCGGTGAACTCTGCTGCTTTGTGTAGGAAGGGGTTAACCGAGGCGCTGAGCGGCTGGGGCAGGGCCGCGGACGGGGCGGGGGGCCAGGGCCTCTGCGGGCGCGCGCGTGCGTTGCTGACTCAGCGGCGATTCCCGCGGTCTCCGGTGGAGGGTTCCAGGTTGTCCCCCTGGGGCTGGGGTGTGAAACATTTTGAGGGTCGGCGCCATCCCCGCGCTTTCCGAGGTTTACGGCCCTGGAGGCCGTGGTTCGATCCCAGCCGCCGGAGGCTGTGGGAAGGAAGGCTAGTCCGAGCTGGGCGGGGACCTGGAGACCACCCTGCCACGCCACGCCCTTCCTGCCCCAGGTCCCCAGGCTGCTGGCTGAAGTGGTCGGGGCAGCTTTGCTGACCGGATATTAAACTGCGGAGAGTTGCCGCTCGTGAACACCATCCTGCCTGTCGTGACTGTGTAAAACAAAGACCAAAGGCATCAATGCGACTGTCTCTGCGGGTCATCCGGGCCTTGCCCTGGCTGGAGATGAGCGTGGTCTGCACTGAGGTTCCCTAGGGATGGAGACACCACAACCATAGATTCTCTTCCCGGTCTGGGTCCCAGGCTCTTGCTGCAGGGAAGTTCTTTCCGATGTCTAACCTCTCTCTCCGGCAGCCTCGGTGCATTAGACGAGAACCACAGTCACCTCCCCTCCCCCCGCCCCCGGAATAATGACTCTGGAAATTTGCAAATTGGGATTTTCCCCTTGGTTTTTCTCCAAGGTGAAAAACTTCGACTCAACTTTTTGCCCACACCCCCCCTCGCTTTTCACCACAGAATTTTACAGAAGAAACTATAAAATGGTCATCTAATCCGAAAGCCCACCCAAAACGGGAATCTCTGCCCCGTCCCTATCCCCACACCACACACAGGCACACACAGCCCCCCGGCAGACTCAGCCCGAACATTCCAGAGGCCGGGAACTCGGTACTGGCTAAGGCAGCCATTATTGGATAGCACTCGGGTTGTTAGAAAGCTCTTCTCTACGGTATTTCCAGAGGAACCCCCGCCCCTCCTCGCCTGGCAGCTTTCCCACCTCACCTCTGCGGGCAGAGAGCGGGTGAAGGTGGAGGAGGTGTCAGTGCTGGAGCTTTAGCAGGCGCGGCAGCCCCCACCCCCACCCAGGCTTCCACTTAGAGCCCCGCGCCTGGTGGGGGAGAGGGAGGGCGGGTGGTGCGGGACCCACGGCTCTGCTCCAAATCACTTCCAAGTCAGTGACTCAAAAATAGTAACATTCGTTGGGTTGCATCACATTTCCAGGTTATCCATTTAATGTGGCCAAGTACGGAAGCAATTGCTTTAGGTCCCCACCTCTTTTTCGGTGTTCCCACACCTACCTCCCGGCCCCGTTAACCTCCCAGATTCATTTCCTCAGCTCGCCCCCCTCCTCTGGATCCGCAGCCCTAGCGGTCCCAATAGGAAACACTGTGGGTCTCAGTGGGAGCCGAGCAGGAAGAAAGGCGGGGCCGCCGGAGGCAGCGGCCGCGGGGGCGAGGCCCTGAGCTGCCGCTCCTACCCCGGAGCAGCCGCCGCAGGTCCTGGCGGAAGCGCAGGCCCAGAAAGGCGTAGAGCACGGGGTTGAGGCCGCAGCGCGCGAGAGCCAAGCCCCCGGTCACCAGCAGGGCCAGGTCCTTGCGCTTACTCGCCGGGCAACTCCGCTCGCGGGCGGCCAGTAGGTCGGCCGTATCCAACAGCAGGGCCAGACTGTAAGGAAGCTGCAGCACCACGAAGGCCGCCACCAGGGCCACCACGACGCGCAGCGCACGCCGGCGCTCCGGCCCCCTGGCGGCCAGCAGCGTGCGGCCCAGCAGCGCGTAGCAGGCTGCCATGACGCCCAGCGGCAGCGCGAAGCCCAGGGCCACCTGCGCCACCGCGCTCGCCCCCTTCACGGTCTGCGTGAGGCCCTCGGGGAAGATGAGACGGCAGCGCCGCTGCCCTTCCCGCTGCCCGTCTTGGCTGAAAAGAAGAGCAGGCAGTGCCAGGAGCAGCGACAGCAGCCACACGACGACTGAGACCAGATGTGCTCTGCCCGGCCCCGAGGGCCTAGGTCCAGCCGGGAGGGCCCGCGTAATGGCCAAGTAGCGGTCGGCGCTAATACAGGCCAGGAAGAGGAAGCCTGCATGGAAGGAGGCCGAGTAGAGGCTTGAGATGGCACGGCAGGTGACACTTCCCAGGCTCCAGCCCTGCAGAGCCCCCGCTGCGGCAAAGGGCAGGGTCAGGGCCAGCAGAAGGTCTGCCAGGGCCAGCTGGAGCAGGTGGGCGGAGGTGGGTGAGCGGGCGGTGTTTCGGGCTGCCAGGTGGGTGGCCAGGACCAGGCCGTTGCCTGCCAGACCCAGGGCAGCCACCGTCAGGGAGATGCTGGATTGGAAGGCTCGACTGAAGGCCTGGACATCCTCCTTGTAGCAAAGCTCTGGCAGAGGTTCAGCTGAGTAGGCCTCCTCGTCGTCTCCAGAATATGAGCCCCAGGAGACCTGGGGAGGTCAAAATGAGAAAAGAGACTTTATGAGTCCTCATCTTCCCACTCACACAAAACAGGCTTTGGCTTCCCTTGCACCCCTCTTGCCTCTGCACCCAGCTTTCTGGGTGACCTTGAGCAAGCCACTTGCGCTTTCTGGATCTCAGCTGCCTAATGTGTAGTAGGGTTGTTTGAAATAAGGATTGTTTGAAATAAGATAATGGACGTCAAGCATCTGTGCTCTTCATAGGCCAAGGCTTTGTATTATTGATAAACCTTGGAGCTTCAGTTCTGCTTGCAGCGCCCTCTCCTGGAAGAACTCGCACTCGCAGGCTTTGCCTCAGACCCCGTGGCCAGACTGTAGACTCTGTCTCCTTTCTCTTTTCCCCTCCCCAAACCCACCTCTACGTTCAGTACGGGTGCACTGACAAACTCAGGACAAGCGGGTCTCAAGAACTGGGGCTCGGGTCTTCCGTTGCACCTTGGACCTCTACGTTCAGCTCACTCCTCCCTTCAGCCCGAGTCCTGTCCCCCAACCCCAGCCTCACATCACCAGCCCCCTTTATCTGGAGGGCCCCTGATCCAAATGGCTCCAGGAATCCTGTATAGGTAGGTCATAGCCTGGCAGAGGCCTGTCGCCAGGTGTGGAATCCCATCCCTTCACCTTCCCCTCCCTCTCTGTAAATCCTTCCTCCCCCCTCCCCCCATTCACACCTGCTCTGTGAGGTCGGTCCCCATCTCTGGCCACACAGGTTTCTGAGGTATAGCCACTGAGGAGAGAAGTTAAATTAGTGGGACAGGAAAGAGGGGGCGGGGAGAGCAGCCAAGAGGATGGTGGGTATTCGGGTCTGTGAGCCCTCTCTACCTAACGTACCCTATTCCACCTCCTAAAAAACAGTTTCCCTACCAGTAGAAAGAGAATGGGTTTTGGAATATCTAGCTACCTGTGTGATCGTAGTTTTTTGTTTTGTTTTTGTTTTTACCTATCTGAGCCTCAGGTTTTTTATCTGCAAAATGGAGTCAAGTAAAAATGCTGAATTCACAGGGTAATGAGGATGCCTAGTAAGGGTGCTTGGAACATAATTTGCCTTCGGAAAATGTTAGAATCTTTTACATACTCTTCTCCCCATATCCAGGCCCCCCTCCCTTCCACGCACACCTAGATTTTTCACGACCTTCCTTCCCCCTCCCCTGCGACCAACAGCCACTGCCAGCCTCAGGTTAGTCAGGGTATTTCCCCGATGCCTGGAGGCTCTCTACCCCCGCCCTTCAAGCAAGGCTGAGGCGCGCGCTTGCGCGGAGTCCGGGAAAGCAGCGCTCGTTAGGAGAGAGGCTGGGGAAGGGGGGAGGTGAGAGGAGAGCGGGTGGAAAGGAGAGAACAGCGGAGAACCTGGAGCGACTGAGAGAGGGGGGGCGAGGGGAGAAGGGTTGGGGAGGGGTAAGGAAAGAGGGGTGGGTGGGTACGGAGGAGAGACAGTGACCCGCTGAGAACCCCTGGAGAGCTGAGAGCCGGAGCCGGAGCTGGAGCTGGAACTGGAGCCCTAGCCCGAACTGGGCACTGGGAGGCGGCCGCGGAGACCCTTCAGCCCTGCAGGATGAGTCTCCGGCTCTTGTGCATCCTGCTCGCCGCGGTCTCAGGAGCCCAGGGCTGGGGCTACTGTGAGTGCGGGGCTCGGAGTCGGGCAGGGTTGGGCCCGGGAGTTCAAAGCACCGCATTGCGGCTGGGTGGTCGCCGGTCCCTTCCCCGCCCGCGCGCGCTCGCTGGTTCGCTTTCGTCCTTCCCTGCCTCTCCCCCACGCTCCGCAATGCAGTTCGGCGGTCGGCGCGCGCGCCGGGTGCTGGGGTTGGGCTCGAAATCGAGGACAGAGTCGGCCCGGCTGGGATTTGGCACTACGATCCAAGCCAGAGCTAGTGCCTCGGTTTGAGGGTTGGTGATGAAAGTGTTACTGGTGACCCCGGCTAGGATTAAGGTTTTGGCAGGGGCTGAGTTTGGGCTTGGAACTGGCCCAGGGGCTAGGGTTTGGGCTTGGGGGCTGGACTTTGGGACTAGGATCCAAGGTGGAGTTGCTGCCAGATTGATACTAAGGTTGGACACAGAACTGGTGATGGTGTCAGGACTGGCTGGGGTTGGGACCAAGGCCCGGATCTGGAATTGGTGCAGGTTTGGGGATGCTGATGATGGGACTGATGCTCAGGCTGGGTCGGATTGGTGTCTTGGGCTGACTCAGGTTCTGAAAGATGTTAAATTTGAGATTGTGTTTTGGGGAGTACTGAGCCCGATTAATATATATGGCAGGAACAGGGTTAGGGAGGGTCTGTCCTAGGAGTGCTCCCAGAACAGTGGTCGGCAAACTCATTAGTCAACAGAGCAGCAAACCGTGGCTCTCGAGCCACAGTTTGCCGACCACTGCCCCAGAAGAAGACAGCCTCCCCTGCGTGTGCCCCTGTTGCGGCAGCCGGGTTGAGGAGACGGCTTAAGTTAGGGCTGGGTCTGCTGCTGGGGACTGAGAAGGAGGAGCGCCAGTCGCTCAGTGTGCGGGGGTGGGGGTGGGGGGGTGGGGGGGGAGCCTTGGGGAAGACCTGGGAGGGGCTGACCTGTCCGATATGTCTGTTCCCCCAACCCAGACGGCTGTGATGAGGAGCTGGTGGGGCCCTTGTACTATCGCTCCCTGGGTGCCTCCTCCTACTATGGTCTCTTCACGGCTCCACGCTTCGCCCGACTGCACGGTGAGCCTGGCCCCGGGGAGGGGTGAGGGACTTTGGGGGGCTGGGAGGAAAGGGGGAGCCAGTGGTGAAAGCCCTTGTCCACTCCCTCTATAGGCATAAGTGGATGGTCTCCCCGGATTGGTGACCCAAATCCCTGGCTCCAGATAGACTTAATGAAGAAGCACCGGATCCGGGCGGTGGCCACACAAGGCTCCTTTAACTCCTGGGACTGGGTCACACGCTACATGCTGCTCTACGGCGACCGCGTGGACAGCTGGACTCCATTCTACCAACAAGGGCACAATGCGGTACTCCAGCGCCTGCAGACATGCTTGGGGAGCCGCCTCGGTTTTGCAGCCTGGGCTGGTGGGGAAGGGGGGAGGCGGGGGGGGGGAGGGCACAGGTTAGCAAGAGCAGTGACGTCCACTCCACTCGGAGACTCGGTTCAGAAGGACTGTAAGCTCACAGGTGGGCAAGACACTCCAGGATGACAGGGTTTAGCAACCTTAGGAGAGCTTCTTGAAGGCGGGGACACCCGAGCTGAGCTTTGAGGAAGGAGTAAGATAGTGGGAGAGGACACTCTAGGCGAGGAAAAGGAACTGTGTGTGCATAAAGCCATGGAGGCGGGGGATCAAGGCGTGTTTGCTTTTGGAAAGTCGGGGTTGTCTGGCTGTGACAACCGTGGTCTGGGAGGCTGCTGGCAAACACGCCGAGGGTGGGGACCCGGTCACTCCTCTCCTCTCCCGCCTCAGACCTTCTTCGGTAACGTGAACGAGTCGGCCGTGGTGCGCCACGACCTGCACTACCACTTCACCGCACGTTACATCCGCATCGTGCCCTTGGCGTGGAACCCGCGGGGCAAGATCGGCCTGCGGCTGGGCCTCTACGGCTGCCCTTACAGTAAGTGCGGAGGCCGCGGGAGGGCCCGGGAGACCACCAGTCTCCCCCGCCCCCGGCCCACCTTCGGTCGGTCGTTCGCGCAGAGTCCGACGTGCTCTATTTCGACGGCGACGATGCCATCTCGTACCGCTTCCCGCGAGGGGTCAGCCGAAGCCTGTGGGACGTGTTCGCTTTCAGCTTCAAGACCGAAGAGAAAGACGGGCTCCTGCTGCACGCCGAGGGCGCCCAGGGCGACTACGTGACACTCGAGCTGAAGGGGGCGCACTTGCTGCTGCACATGAGCCTGGGTGAGTGACCTGGGGCGACTCGGAGCGCTGTGGCTGCCGCTCGCGGCACCTTCTCCTCCAAGCCGCGCGCACTTCTGTTTGGACCGACCTTTTTTGCTAGTTTTTTAGTGCTAGCAAAACTCTGGACTCCGAGTTAGCAGAAATGCATTCCAGCCTCAGCTCTACCGTCTGCTAGCGGTGTGACCTGGGACAAGGCACTTCCCCAATCCCAGTCTCCTCATTGTAAAAGCATCACACACACACACACACACACACACACTAAAAAGTATCATTTTTGTGTCTAATTAGTTTTTCATAACATCCACATGATGAAGTAGAAGCAGCTAGTATGCCCCAAGTTTTACTGATAAAAGTTCAAAGAGGTTAAATGACTTACCCTAAGTCACATCCTTGCCAATGACCGCTGCTCCATCCCAGGCTCTCGGTGGTCCCATCTCTGTATGCCCACCCTCCCTGGCTGCTGCTTCACCTAGGCCCTCGCAAGCCGCGGTTTGCCGCTCTGACTAATGACTTTGCCGACCACTGTGTAAGGCATTACCCTTACCCAGAAGTTCTGACTTCAGGTTAAAGACATTAGTACATTATTAAAATGTTTTTTAAGTGTTTTTCCCTAAGGCAGTGGCTCGCGAGCCGCAGTTTGCCGACCACTGACCTAGGGGTGAGGCTCACTGGGGTTCTCAGGTTCAAGGTCTGACCTAGCCCCACCCTATCCTCAGGCAGCAGCCCAATCCAACCGCGGCCTGGACACACAACGGTGAGCGCTGGTGGGGTCCTCAATGACCAGCACTGGCATTATGTGCGTGTAGACCGATATGGCCGCCACGCAAATTTCACCCTGGACGGCTATGTGCAGCGTTTCATTCTCAATGGCGACTTTGAGAGACTGAACCTGGACAATGAGGTGAGCAGAACAGAAGGAGTCATTTGGTTGAGGAGGGCGCTGGGTGGGTGGGTGAGGGACAGCACTTCTCTCCACCAAAGTAAGACCTTGCTTCCTGGTGCCACCCAAGAACCATTGAGATGGGGTTTGGAAATCTGGATTTTGAGGATTGGGCAAGATGAGAAGATTGCCCCCTGGGATTGCCCAACTCTGTGGGATTGGTAAAGACCCTGGCCTCCATCTGCAATCCCAGAAAGTTTTATTGACTTACTCAAGGGCGTGCAGCCAATTGTGGTGGAGTTAGGACTAGAACCCAAACCTCAGGAGGCTTAGCTTCCAGCTTTAGTATCGACATTGACATTGGAGAAATACGTGTTTCAAGTTCTTTATTAAAAAGCTGCAATGTGGGGGGTTCCAGGAAGGTGCCTGCGCTCCTATACCCAGGGAACCTCACTCTCCCAGGAACCTCACCCTCATTCCCGACTCCGCCCGCCCACAGATGTTCATTGGAGGTCTGGTGGGCGCTGCACAGAAAAACCTTGCCTATCGGCACAATTTCCGTGGCTGCATGGAAAATGTAATCTTCAACCGAGTCAACATCGCGGACCTGGCTGTGCGGCGCCATTCGAGGATCACCTTCGAGGCCAGTGGGCTGGGGAGCTGGGAGGATGGGACATCAGAGCCACTTGGAAAGCAAAGTGGAGCGGGAAGAGATCTTGACAATCAGATACAAACTCAGGCCCTCTCCCTCCCCAGCCAGATGCTCAAGTGGGGGCCTGATGAAATTACAGGAGATGCAAAGTCCACTCCTCTACCCCAGTTAAGAAGCGGCAGTAAAGCCATGGGAAATCCCCTCTGATCGTTGGCAGGAAGGAGGCAGTCGCCGTGAAGATGTTGTAGATCAGTGATAGCAAGAGAGCCAGAGGCCCCTCTACAGCTGGACGTGTTTCTAGGAAGATGGGAAATGTCAGGGTTGAAGGTCTTCGGCCCTTTACCCCCCTCCCACCCCCCACCCCCGCCCTGTCGCCCCTACACTGAGGGAGTGCTGTGACAAAGATCTTAGACCAGTATGAAAATGGGATTCCCAGAAAGGCGGGGTGGAAACCTGCGGCCACTGATGGATCCTTGCTTTTGCCCCCAGGGCAAGGTGGCCTTCCGCTGCCTGGACCCGGTTCCTCATCCGGTCAACTTTGGAGGTCCTCACAACTTCGTGCAAGTGCCCGGGTTCCCTCGCCGCGGCCGCCTCGCAGTCTCTTTTCGCTTCCGCACCTGGGACCTCACGGGACTGCTACTTTACTCCAGCCTGGGGGACGGGCTGGGCCATGTGGAGCTGATGCTCAGTGAAGGGCAGGTCAACGTGTCCATTGCACAGACCGGCCGAAAGAAGCTTCAGTTCGCTGCTGGTGAGGGATGGTTTGGGGGCGGGGCCTGGATTGAAGACGTGGACAGGGGCCAGAGGGATGCGTAGGAGGCCAGAGAGGGCAGAGGAGCGCAGGGATGATTGTAGGCTTGGACTGAAGGGAGCAGAGCAGGAGGTCCCAGGGCCCTGGGAAAAGGTGGGAGTGGAGGAGAGGCAGCTGGGCCAGATCTGAGGGGCCACGGGTGCTGGGAGAAGCAGGAAGGCTGTGAGTCCTGGTATTCTCCAGTTCCAGGGGGTCTCTGGAGGCGTTTGTTATTCATTTATAACTTTGCAGACTGTATAAGCTGCTGGCGTTATGGATAGGAGAGACTTTCAGAGATGTCACCACTCAGTGTAATAAGTGTACCAATGGGAAGAGGAACATAGTCCACTATTGGGACACAGAGTGGGGTGCTGCTTCCCCAGGAAAGATAGATTGCTCCTAGGGCCTGGTGCTTTCCCCACCCACAGCATCCTCCTTTCCTGTCCAGGGTACCGCCTGAATGATGGCTTTTGGCACGAGGTGAATTTCGCAGCACAGGAAAACCATGCAGTCATCAGCATTGATGATGTGGAGGGGGCAGAGGTCAGGGTCTCATACCCACTGCTGATCCGTACAGGGACTTCATACTTCTTCGGGGGTAAGTGGTGGCTAACCTGGCCAGACCCCTGACCCTGGGTGGGAAGGCCCCCACCCCCACCTAAGTCTACCCAGATGGAACTACATGGAGAGCTTTGTAGGAATAAATCCCTCTTTCCCCTCTGGGGCCTTGGGGACCGGAAGGTCACTGCCATTATCTATTGGCCCCCTCCCCTCCTTCATGTCTGGCTCTCCCTTGGCATCTCCCTGGGGGAGGGTCTCTGGGTCTCCCCTGGGGAGGGCCTCACAGGGGTGGTTGCTCCAGGTTGTCCCAAGCCAGCCAGTCGATGGGGCTGCCACTCTAACCAGACGGCGTTCCATGGCTGCATGGAGCTGTTCAAGGTGGATGGTCAACTGGTCAACCTGACTCTGGTGGAGGGCCGGCGGCTTGGATACTTTGCTGAGGTCCTCTTTGACACATGTGGCATCACTGATAGGTATCCAGAAAGTCCCTTTCCCTTCAAGAGGTGACCCCCTTCAAAGCTCTTTCCCATGGTCTCCCAAAGGGAGTGGCCTTTCTCAATCTTTCTTCTCCTGGTCCCAGCTTTTCAGGCTCCCACCTGGAGATGATTCTTCCTTGACCTCTCACTCCTGTTTCTTCCCTTAAAGTGACATGTGCTCAGAATGGAAATGAAGCATCTATTTTTTGGGTGGTGGTGGTGGTATATAAAGCATTATTTGTTCTTTGGGGGAAGGGAAAACAGTGCTTGAGCCAAGGCCTGCCTAATGCCCTGCATTTACGCTCATATCTGGCTAGTTAGGCGAGTTGTGTCTCATGGAGTTCTGTGTTCGCAGGAGTGGGGAGTGGAGCCTGTAGGGGTCAGACTCCACTCTCAAGCTCCCAATAAGGCGTCTTCCCTGGGTGCTGACCCCTTCCTTAGGTGCAGCCCTAACATGTGTGAGCATGATGGACGCTGCTACCAGTCTTGGGATGACTTCATCTGCTACTGTGAACTGACAGGCTACAAGGGGGAGACCTGCCACCAACGTAAGCCAGCTGGGACACGGGGGAGAGTCGGGGACAGGAGAGGGCAGGAGAAGGTTGCTGGGATCATGAGATGGTGGGGCTGGCTCTGTTAGCCCTCTGAACCCGTAATTGCTTTCTACCACCTACCAGCTTTGTATAAGGAATCTTGTGAGGCTTATCGGCTTAGTGGGAAAACTTCGGGAAACTTCACCATTGATCCTGATGGCAGTGGCCCCCTGAAACCATTTGTAGTATACTGTGATATTCGAGGTAAGTGGCTCTGATAGGTGGTTAAGGGGCAGTTGACAAGGCTATGCTGGGGTGTGGGGAAACAGGGAAGGATATAAGGGTGGACAGGGGCCAGTAAGATTAAACTGTGATGGGGCTAAAGGAGGGCAGAGGGAAAAGGAATTTGTAATCGAGCCTTGCAGATAAATTCCAGCTTCCTGATGTGGTCCAGCTGTCTCATCTCCAGCCTGCAATGTCCAGGGCCAGGAGCTAGGCTGGAATGGAGTTGTTAGCCACATTTATTGGCTCTGAGTTGCAGCAGTGGTGGTGGAGGTGGGCAGGGGGATAAGAATGCCCACCTCCAGCCAAAGCTCTGTCCCTTCTCCTCCCCCAGAGAACAAGGCATGGACAGTTGTGCGGCATGACAGGCTGTGGACAACTCGGGTGACAGGTTCAAGCATGGAGCGGCCATTCCTGGGGGCTGTCCAGTACTGGAATGCATCCTGGGAGGAAGTCAGTGCCCTGGCCAATGCTTCCCAGCACTGTGAACAGTGGATCGAATTCTCCTGCTACAATTCCAGGCTGCTCAACACTGCAGGTTGGGTCTGGGGTCTGGGAGGGTGAGGTGGAGAGCTGGAGGAGAGACCAGTGGGGGCCTGGGAGAAAGAAACCAGATGGTTAAGTTGGAGTCCTGGGCTAGAAGATTCAAGAGTCTGGGCTGATTAGAAGGGTGAGAGGGGAGCCCAGAGACTAGTGGAGGAACAGGGCCTAGAAACTGCTTGAACCTCTTCCCCAGGAGGCTACCCCTATAGTTTCTGGATTGGCCGGAATGAGGAGCAGCACTTCTACTGGGGAGGCTCGCAGCCTGGGATCCAGCGCTGTGCCTGCGGTCTGGACAGGAGCTGTGTGGACCCTGCTCTACAGTGCAACTGTGACGCTGATCAGCCCCAGTGGTGAGGGAGGCATAGGGTGGGGCTCTCACGATCCGGGGGCAGGTGAATGGCAGAGGCTGAGCTACTGCATCTTGCCCGCACAGGAGAACCGACAGGGGACTGCTGACCTTTGTGGACCATTTGCCTGTCACTCAGGTGGTGGTGGGGGATACAAACCGCTCCACTTCTGAGGCCCAGTTTTTCCTGAGGCCTCTGCGCTGCTATGGCGATCGTGAGTGGCAGACCCGTTTTGTGTATCATCTAGTTTCTAAAATCTAGGCCACCTGACTCACTGGGTGCCTCCAGGACACACTGTCAGACACCCCAGGTCCTCCTATGATGACCCCTCCCCCCATCTGTATTGCTCCTTTACACCTTATTCTCTTTCATTACACTCCTTGGTTACCCCTAGTTGTCCCTGTCTTTCCTTCCCCCACTCACCTGAGGCTCCCTTACTCCCCCACTCTCCAACCTCCCTGACAAGGCCTCCTTCCATCTGGTTTTGTAGGAAATTCCTGGAACACTATCTCCTTCCATACCGGGGCTGCACTACGCTTTCCTCCAATCCGTGCCAACCACAGCCTTGATGTCTCCTTCTACTTCAGGACCTCGGCCCCTTCAGGAGTCTTCCTAGAGAATATGGGGGGCTCTTACTACCAGTGGTGCCGACCTTATGTGCGGGTGGAACTAAACAGTGAGCAGGCACAAGGGGAGGGACGTGGGGTAGATGACGATCTCTGGGAAGAATGGGTGTAGGTGGAGGCTGGGGCAAGAGACAAGGGCAGATAGATACCTTGTCTCTTTTGAGGGCTTTTGATGGAGAAGGCTTTTGATGACCCTGGGTTCTAGTCCAGCTCAGTCTTGAAAGCTGGCTTTGTGACCTGAGGCACCCAGTGTGCCTCTCTGGGCCTTAGGACCCTTGTGAATAAGGAAGCTGGGATCCTGAGGTATCTCCTACCTACTAGCTATGCTTCTAACCTGAGAAGGGGGGTGGGAAGCTGGCTCTAGGGATCTGCAAATTTGGGAGAGAAACAGGGGTATGAGGTTTTAAGCAGTTTTAAGTTTTGTTCCAGGCTGTAGACAAACCAGAGGGACATCCCAGGAGCTCCAGAGTGAAGAAGAGAGGTTGCATTGTGGGTGAGGAATCTTGGAGGTCTGAGTCCTCTCCCCTGACCCCACCAGCATCCCGAGATGTGGTCTTCGCCTTTGACGTGGGGAATGGAGATGAGAACCTGACAGTACACTCAGATGATTTTGAGTTCAATGATGATGAGTGGCACCTGGTCCGGGCTGAAATCAACGTGAAGCAGGCCCGGCTCCGTGTGGACCACCGGCCCTGGGTGGTGCGGCCTATGCCCCTGCAGACCTACATCTGGCTGGAGTATGACCAGCCCCTCTACGTTGGTAAGCAGCAACCCAGAGGCAGGTCTGAAGTCTCCTTAACCTTTCCACCCTCTCAAGGCTGCTCTCCTTGTTTCCAGGAACCCGTGTCTTAATTCCCAATCCCCTCTGCTTCAGAGAGAGCCAAAGGCCCACCGTCCCTCTCCAGTCCCTGGCTCTAGTCCATTATTCTAGCTCCCTTGGTTTCTTTCCCAACCCCTATACTTATCCCTGTCTCTTGCTCGATACCCATTTCTTAACCTGCCCACCCTTCCCAGGATCTGCAGAGCTTAAGAGACGCCCCTTCGTGGGCTGCTTGAGGGCTATGCGTCTGAATGGAGTGACTCTGAACCTGGAAGGCCGTGCCAATGCCTCTGAGGGTACCTCACCCAACTGCACAGGCCGCTGTGCCCATCCCCGGTTCCCTTGTTTCCATGGAGGCCGTTGCGTGGAACGCTACAGCTACTATACATGTGACTGTGACCTCACGGCTTTTGATGGTCCATATTGCAACCATGGTCAGTGCTGTTGGTTATGGGAGGACAGGGAGCTGTAGGGTGTAATGGGATGTAGGGATGGCAGAGAAGAAAGGAAGGAGGGTGTCTCTGGGTTCCTGACCTCTGAGCTGGGGCCATCAGACAGCTGAACATGCTGGGTGACTCCAAAGGCATAAAGTGGGGCAAGAAAGGGGTGGTACAGCTAGCTGGTAGTAAAAGAACTCAAAAGCAACAAGCAAATAACTTCCCCATCTTCCTCTATCACCAAGGTAACACAGGTTCCCCCCCTTGCAAGCATATCCACCTCAGGCTGCATGATGCCCTCCTATGCCATTTCCTATTTGACAATTGCTGCACTCCTAAAACATGTCTACAGCCGGGTTCTTGGTTAAAGAGAACCTAGTCATTCACCACAGCAAGATCTCTGCACATATACTCAGACTGCATCCTCCCTAAGACTGGTAGGTTACTAATGGGAAGTCTGGTGGAATAGGGAGATTTAGGGACTTAGGGACCAATAGAAGACTTTGGTCTTGGTTTGGAAATGTGAGTAGTGGTGTCTGTACTGGATGGAGTCATGATATCTCAGTTCTAATCTTGGCTCTCCACTTATTGTGTATCCTTAAGCAAGTCACTGCTCACCTATGAGCCTCAGTTTCCCCACCTATAAAATGCCAGCAGGGGTTGGCTAAGATGAAACTGTGGTGGTGGTAGAAACTGAAGGCAAGTCCCAGGTGTGTGTGTGTGTGTGTATGCCATATACAATGTCTGAATATGGGAACGGAAGCCCTGACCTCACCACCTGTGCCTTCAGATATTGGTGGTTTCTTTGAGCCTGGCACCTGGATGCGCTATAACCTGCAGTCAGCACTGCGCTCTGCAGCCCGTGAGTTCTCCCACATGCTGAGCCGGCCGGTGCCAGGCTACGAGCCAGGCTACATCCCTGGCTACGACACTCCTGGCTATGTACCTGGCTACCATGGCCCTGGGTACCGTCTGCCTGACTACCCGCAGCCTGGCCGGCCTGTGCCTGGTTACCGGGGTCCTGTCTACAATGTTACTGGAGAGGAGGTGTCTTTCAGCTTTAGCACCGAATCTGCCCCTGCTGTCCTGCTCTACGTCAGCTCCTTTGTGCGTGACTACATGGCTGTGCTCATCAAGGAAGATGGTAAGCTCCTGATAGGCTTTCCCTCAACTCCAGCTTCTTCCAGGGCACCCTTCATTCTCACAACTATTGATTCACTAATTAATACATAAAAGGACCTAAGTGCTTTTAGAAAAAGGGGTTTGTGGGACCTGAAGGGAGACTCCCTCTTTCTCCTCTCCACCCCACAGGGACTCTACAGCTGCGATATCAGCTGGGCACCAGTCCTTACGTGTACCAACTAACCACCCGACCAGTTACAGATGGCCAGCCCCACAGCGTCAATATCACCCGGGTCTACCGCCAGCTTTTCATCCAGGTGTGTGTAGAGAAAAGTGGACCAGTTCAGATCATAACCTCATGATCAAGGTTGTGGCACCCAGGAAAATGTCAAATATTTAATATTTGTAGAGCACATTCCAATTTACAGAGAATTTTCATATGTATAAATTACCTCATATGACTCTCACAAAAGGTCTGTGAGGCAGTTCAGGTACACATGTGGACCTATTATCTCTGTTTTACAAATCATTAAATGGACTCAGAAAGTAAAGTGCTTCCCCAAAGTGAAACGACTAGAAAGCTGCACAAACAGGGCTCAGAACCAGGCTGTTGGGTTTTTAATACCAAATTCTACATCTGGGTCCAGGGGTGGCGCACCTTGGACAGTGGTCGGCAAACAGCGACTCGTGAGCCGCGGTTTGCCGCTCTGTTGACTAATGAGTTTGCTGACCACTGCGTAAGGCATTACCCTTACCCAGAAGTTTTGACTTCAGGTTAAAGACATTAGTACATTATTAAAATGTTTTTCCCTAAGGCAGTGGTCGGCAAGCTCATTAGTCAACAGAGCCGCAGTTTGCCGACCACTGACCTAGGACAAAGCTAGGACTTACCACCGGCTTGGACAGAGTTCAGAGTTCCTGGACGATCGTGGCTGCGTCTGCCTCTGGTTCTCCCTCCTGCATCTCCTTTCTCCTCCCTGCCTCAGGTGGACTACTTCCCACTGACAGAACAGAAGTTCTCACTGTTGGTGGACAGCCAGCTGGACTCACCGAAGGCTTTGTATCTAGGGCGTGTTATGGGTAAGCTGAGGGTGACAATGCATCTTGGGTAAGAAATTGTGGGTGAAGTCCCTGGAGCCTAGACGAGAGTAAAGGAACTGGGGATCACAGTGAAGGTGCTGATGAATAGGAAATCTATGGATGGTAAGGGAGGGCAGGGTTATTGGTGGTCCAAGCCCTTTCTTTCTGGGCCTGCCTCTCCCCCAGAAACAGGAGTAATTGACCCAGAGATCCAGCGCTACAACACACCAGGTTTCTCGGGCTGCTTGTCTGGTGTTCGATTCAACAATGTGGCTCCCCTCAAAACCCACTTCCGAACCCCTCGACCCATGACTGCTGAGCTAGCTGAGGCCCTTCGAGTTCAGGGAGAACTGTCTGAGTCTAACTGTGGAGCCATGCCACGCCTTTTCTCAGAGGTGCCACCTGAGCTGGATCCCTGGTACCTGCCTCCAGGTATGTCCCCAGGACACAGAAGAGGGAGGGACAACAGAGAAAGAAAATTATTCTTACCATATTGGAGGCTTCTCCTAACTGGTGCTTTCTCTTCTTCAGACTTCCCTTACTACCATGACGATGGATGGGTTGCCATACTTTTAGGCTGTGAGTAGTGTGATCACTGCCCTAACCTCCTGATTCTACCCTCTGACTGTTGGCATTCCCTCCTTGCCCTGTAGAGCATGGCAGTGCAAAGAAGGTTGAGATAGGCTATGCTGAAGTAGTATGTAATTGGACTGCAGATTTTTAAATGTTTGAGAATGCTATAGACTTTTGTTTTTATGTTATAGACTTTAATTGAAATATTAAGACTGGGCTATGGCTAAGGAATGAGGAAATGGGGGTATAGTAACATCTAGAGAGATAAGAAGGGTTAACTGCCCTGGCTAGTTTGGCTCAGTGGATAGAGCGTTAGCCTGTGGACTGAAGGGTCCCAGGTTCGATTCCAGTCAAGGGCACATGCCCGGGTTGTGGGCCCAACCCCCAGTGTGGGGCGTGCAAGAGGCAGCTGATCAATGGTTCTTTCTCATCATTAATGTTTCGATCTCTCTTTCCCTCTCCCTTCTTCTCTGAAATCAATAAAAAATATATTAAAAAAAAAAAAAGAAGAAGGGTTAACTACCAGGGATGTGAAAAGGGAATATTAGAAGATGGTGGGGGCTATGCCAGGAATTCAGACCTACCAGACACTAAGGAATAGCCTGATGGTTGTAGAGTGAACATGTTGTCTGTATGTAGGAGAAACCCCAAAGATCTGCTCTAATTGTTTCTTTTTCCTCTTTCAGTTTTGGTGGCCTTCCTGCTGCTGGGGCTGGTAGGAATGTTGGTGCTCTTCTATCTGCAAAATCATCGCTACAAGGGTTCCTACCACACCAATGAGCCCAAGGCCACCCATGATTACCACCCTGGTAGCAAACCTCCCCTACCTACTTCAGGCTCTGCCCAGGCCCCGGCCCCTACACCAGCTTCCACCCAAGTTCTAGCCCCAGCCCCAGCCCCAGCTCCAGCACCAGCACCAGCCCCAAAACCAGTCCCAGCCCCTGGCCCTGGAGCCAGGGACCAAAACCTACCCCAGATCCTGGAGGAGTCCAGATCTGAATGAATCAGAAGGGCTTCAGGGACCATGTCTATTTCCCTGAATTCCCCAGTACCTGCCTCTACCCAACCCTGTCAGGGACATTTGACTCCTTTTAGCTGGTTCTGCTCATCCAGAGGATGCCCCTCCTGCCAAGTTTGGTGGGCAGAGCTACAGATGGGACCAAAGGGAGTAGCCAAGCCTCACTGCCTAAACCAATGCCCTGCCCATTTCCGTTTCCCCAGGCTCCTGGTTGTTTGCCTGCCTCCAAAGGAAAGCCTCATGGGGTTGAGACAGGTCCTTCCTGCCATCCCTGTCCCAGCTGCTGTCAGGGATTAACAGAGTGCAGGGGAGATTAACTGTCTCTCTCTAAACATTCAATCTCAGCAGGGATAGATGTGTGGGATTGCAGGGATGCACGAGGTATGGGGGGAGGCGGCTGCTAAACATATCCCCCAGCCTTCCCCCTGCCCTGCAGAACATCTTCCATCTGTGTCCACTCAGTTGGAGGTTAGGGAGGGCTTCATCATTGGGTCCTACTCTCCTCCTCCTCTTTTGTTTTTTTATAGAGACTGAGAAGCTTCAGTTTAGCACTTTAGTACCTCTGCTGCTTCAAATGCTTTAGCCAAAGCCATACAAACTTGCAACGTAGAGAAAATAATGCAGACACACTGACTAGCCAGCTCCATACTCTTCCTCCCTCTTCCAAGATATGCAATAGTCTTGATGCCTATCAAAAGGCTTAGCCCCCTCTCCAATGCATGAGGAGCCCTCTTTCCTCCGCTCAGAGATGCTGCTTCATTTGCCCAGGAGATCACATTCTTTAAATATATTTTTTGTTGCAAAGTTTCTCTCTAGAGAAACTCTATATATTATTCTAATTTTTAAATTATCAGTTTATATATAAAAGGAGAAAAAAAGCAATCGATTGTCCTGTCCTGTGCTGTGCCCATGGTCTGTACTTGCTTCTCCTGTGTTGGAAGTCTCATGAGGTCTGCTGGTCACTCATCCAGCCTGAGCCGGCCTCCACTCTGAAGCTGTGCTCTGAGAAGGAGAGCCAATCTAATAAAACAGAGTGGCAGAGCCCCAGACTGTGCGTGGTGGCTGGTGTTGTGGTTAGCGGGTGGGGTAAGTGGAATGGTTTTAAGGGAACTAATTTGAGGGCTTGGGAATTTCTACAGGAACCCTCAAATCCTTGCATCATCTACCAGGAGCCTGACTGGTTCTTGCCAATCCTCAATCTCACCCAGCCCCACATCTCAGTGGACAAGTGAGGATCAGAATGCTAAAGATTCAGCCGAAATGCCCCTTACCGCCATCCCTGGATCATTTCCAGCCCAAAACACACGCAACACACCTTGCCAAAATGGATTCTGCCACTTTATTCAGATAAGAGGTCACAAGCCACAGGACTTAAAGTGCGTGAAATTCACTGGCAATAAAGCCGCACATATACCAGCCTCCCCGGCCCCCGCCCCGCCCCGTCCCCCTTGCTCCATTCTTCATTACATGTCTGGGGGGAGGGGTTGACACCCGTCATTAAAGGTTGAGGACAGCTGGGAAAAAAGGATGGGAATGCTGGATGCTGGAGGAGCAGGAGTATTAGTGGTCTGAAAGTGGGGAAGGAGGGGGTTGACCACAGTGATTCTGCACACTGAGGCAAGGGTGGGGTCAGTCTAGCCTCTCAAAGGCTCGATGTAATTTTTCCCCACCTGTTCCTCACGCCAGCCCCTGGCATTTCAGGCAGACCTAACTCCTCCTTCATATGTCTATGGTTTTCCCCTATAATTTATGAGTAATTCAGAGCCCACAGTCCGGCTAGAAGGTGCCCCCAATACACAATGATTACAAACCACAGCAGATACACATTTCAGAATCATGGTGGGGGCTGGCCCAATCAGGTGGGAAGAGGCTTCTGTCAGGCGCTGGCTGGGCATATGCCCTGCTGAGTGCATGTGCCCACAGTGTGGTAAGTGAGAGCAGGTGAGTGTGAGTGTATGTGTGTGTACATGTTCCACAAAAACCCCTGGGCAGCTGCTTGGCCAGAGGGAATCCTATCTCTTGCTTCATGAGACAGCCAGTGGGGTTGGAGGAAGGGAATGGTCAGCAGAGACTGGGAGAGAGGGCTCGGATTCCCCAGAGGGAAGGGAGAAGCCTGCTCCCTATTCTAATACTCCCTAGGCCAGTCTGTACCTGCCCATGTCCTTTTTACCCAACACAATGCTCCTTATTCCCTGCCAGCTCAGCACACAGCCACAGACTCTTAGAGCTGGCCCTTTCTCATTAAATTCGTCTGTGTCAAGACAGCTCCTCTTACCTCCACCAGGCGATGAGACAGAACCCCTCTTCTTCCCCCTACCTCAGGAAAGGGAATTGGGCAAGGACCTCGAGACCTTAGCTTAAACTCTACCCCAATCTACAGCTCTTCTAAAAGAAATAAAGTGCTTTGCTCTGCATGAATCCCAGAGAAAATGGCACCACAGACTGGCACAGGTAGTCTTTTCAATACTTCAAATACCCTCTGCCAGCCTGTAGTGCCCACATGATGCCATCCTAAACACGTGCAATTTGGGAGTCCCTCACCCACCTCCAAACACATACTGTCAACACTCCCTTTCCAACAGCAGGAGCTACAGACAGGAAAGTCAAACACACCGCCAATCCCCCTGTCCAGGCCTGTACCTCTACATGGAAGAGATAAGTAACAGGGGGCTTGGCCTCTAAGGGGAATGAAAGGCCTGAAAACAACTACGGATCCAGGGAGCCAGAGTACTCACACCCAGCCTGCATACCCTCCACGCTTCTTCAACAGCAGCAGAATGCCTGCCTGGAGTTGCTACGCTAGAACTTTGGAAGGAGCTAACAGGGCACTGGCCCTTGCTCCAGGGCATCTGAAAATGTATCCATCTCCAGAATATTCAGAGGTTTCTCAAAGCCTGCTGGCCTCAAGCTTAACAGTTTAATTACTATTGTCAGGCTGGTTCTCACTGTCCCTGGAAGGAGGGCATTTAGCTTTCCTTTTCCCAGCATTGAATATCTATACTTAGAACCCACTCTCAGGTTGAACCCTACCAGGAAGGAAAAGGTAGTAAGGTGATCCACTTCCCCTCTAAATTCAGTCTCTGCTGCCTGCCAGGCTCACCTTTAACTCAGACCACTCATAAGCTCCAGGTGCTAAACTTCACTTAGCCTGACTTCTCCAGGTCTTAGGACCACGGAGAGATATGCTGGCAACCCAATTACATAAGGACCCTTGATTTGGAAAGTTATAATTACAGGCTAATGCTTGTTAGGAACCGCCCAAGTTGATTCCTGAGGCCCACTGCCTGGGTGACAAGAAATCACGCATACATCACCCACCTCCCACCTGTGCTCTCTTCCTCTGAGGCCTGAGATGCAACACTGACTTCTGCAACACTCTCTCCTGGGAGCCCAAGCCCTAGCTGCCTCTGCCTCACCTCTCACTGAGACAGTTTTGTCTACTGGACACAGCTGAGGCCACACTACAGAGGAGTGGGTGGGGGTTTCTTGGTGTGAGAAACACATAGTGCAGGAAACTTGAGCAGCAGTGGTGTGTGCACGAAAGCAAAGACAGTGCTGCTACCATAAGCGCTGGCATGGAGCCCAGGAGGGCTAAAGGACATCAGTCTCCCTCTCGATCCCCACGTACTTGAGGGCATCAGCTTGGCTGTACCTGTCCCAGAGCAGGAGGAGGAACCAGATTACTATCAAGGCTTTTGTGATAAAAAAGATAGAGTCCCCTCCCATTTCACTTCCCCTCCCACTTCTTAAAGCAGTTTTCAATGCTCCCCTTCTGAGACAAGGCACCGGAAATCAGAACAAAGACAAAGCCTTGCCCACCATGAGATCCTCTCCTGCATCCCTATCACTCACCTTAAGCCCCCAAATCAATCCCAACAGCCACCCGTCCACCCTTGGGACCACCTCTCTGGGACCATTCCTAGCTGCCTCACCTGTAATCAAAGAAGAGCTCCTCGCCAGCTTGAATTGCCCTCTTGGCAAATATCCCAATCCGATGGTCCCCATTCACCATGACCACTGCAAACGGGACAGACCCAGGGCTAAGTTCCTAGTCAACCCCACATCAAAAATCAGTAGTGATTCAGGGATGATTTTCTCCAAATTCCCAGTGAAAACATAAATGAAATGGAATTAGAGAGTAGTCAATAGAGTTGCCTCTGTGCTTTCTTTTTTTTTTTTTTTTTTTTGCCTCTATGCTTTTAGATCGCTTTCTCTGGCTAGTGATATGGAGAAAGAATTATCTTTAAAAGACTCATGTTTGTGGAAAAAAAATGTTTATAATGTATTCAGTAAAAAAAAAAAAAAAAAAAAGCAGATTATAAAACCGAGAGAGAGAATCAAAATGATACCAGACATTAATCATGATTATCTCTGGACAAAGAATAACTCAGCTATAAAAAAGTTAATAACGGATAGAGATCATAGTACATGAAGCATACATCCCAGTCCACCTCCCAGGTCAGTCACTGAGAACTCACCTTTGGCGTAACAGTTGGGGTTCACTGAATGGTTTGCAAATCGAATTTTGTTTCCTTTCCGGGTTGCATCCACTACAAAATCTGTATAAAGTAAACCAAGAAAGACCATGAACTCACCAGGCAACTCCACAGCTTCTTGAGCCTGAATTTAAAATCAATCAAACAGTAACAGAAACAAGACGATCCAGTGGGAATTTTAGCAGGAGCTGGGGAAGCAGGCAGCATAAGGATGCAGCTTCACATGGGAATACCCCCTTTGGGTCCCCCCCCCACTTTTGCTGGAATTATGGATCTCCTCTTTCCATCTAGGGAGGGAGATTTCTGAGGTGTAAGTGCTCAGTGCTCTGATTACAAACACAACCTGGAAATGGAAGTTCTCCCAAAGCAAGTGAACTGTGGCTCATGGTGTCTCTGAGTTCAATCTCACCACCTTGCTCTGTTGGAAAATTCAGAGCTGATCTGAACCTGGACCAGAACAAGGGACATGTGGTAGGAAGACATGCTCAAGACCACTTTGGGATGAGAAAGAGAGACTCCATACCATTGTTGAGGTTGAAGAGGAAGCTGGACATGTATTTGTCATAGACCTTCCCTCGTCGATCGGCCTCGTCTTGAGAGATGAGCTGCAGAGACAGACAAGGAACAAACAGGGGGATGAGGCTGTCTGGTCAAGGCATGGTACCCTGTCCCTAGACAGGAATGGGAGGGGCAGTGTCACATACAGGTGCTTACTGAGTATCATGATAAGAATCATAACATACTGAGCTCGGGTTATTTCCTTCCAATCCCTACCCAAGTTGGCCAGTGTTAAGGTTGAAGAGAGCCCCCCCCACCTGCCCCTCCTCTATGTCCTGAACTGCCAGAGTCGAAGAAGAGTGGTTTGTTTCAGGATTGCAAACAGTTCTGTGGGATCCCCCGAGAGTCCACATGAGAACTCAGCTGAGTTATTTAGAGATTAATTCACAGAAGTCTGGACCACAGAAAATCAGGGTTTCTCATCAGCGTTTCCCCAGATAAGAATGTGGGCCAAACCGACAGCACTCACCTCACCACAGTATTCAGAAATGAACTCGTTCTTCTGCACAGACTCCTTAATGAAGGTGCCCCATCCGGCCACATCTGAGGGGGCCAGCAGCAGGTGCTGGGGAAGAGGGAGTCAAACCTCAGACTACAGGGTGTGTGTGTGCTGGGTGTGCATGTGTACGGTGGGCGGAGAGCATGGTGGAAAGAACTAGCAACTGTTCTTTAGGAGGATCTGAAAACAGAAAAAGGTCTAAGCCATTCTGTTCTGCTGGGAGGAAAACCAAAAAAGGGAGGTGGTGAAAGGAAACATGACCCTTTAGGCCTGTGGACCTGCACTGCTAAGTGTCGAGTAAAATTAGACCACATCGATAACCAGCCCATCCTCTCTGCTCCTTTCCCTCTGGCTGGTTCAGGGGTCACTTTTCTCACCCATCACTGGGACAGAGAACTTTATTAACTCAGTAAAAGTGTGGCGTTTAGGATTTACCAAGAACGTTCATGTACAAACCCTCGAAGGAGCCAGTAGAAACAGGCTGGTGGGGACTGTGCAGTCTTTCCCACTCCACTACCCGGCGGGCAATCCTGAGAAAAGCCCTTACCTTCTTGAGTCCTCGCTGGATGCTGCAGTTTTTACAGGAAACCACTTTGCAGTCCCAGTGCTCTGAGGCCCCACAGGTGAGACACAGGTCGGGGTCACACTCTCTCACGGCCAGATAGCAAGGACACTGCTTGGTATTGCACTGGGTCTTACAGCGACAGCCAGGGAAACGATTCTGACCTGGTGGGACAACAGGTGAGTCAGGAAGAGAGCAGGCTAGTGCTGGGTTTGACTCAAGGGACAGCAGAATAGTAAATGTTATGTGTTCAAGGATATTTGGCAAAATAGGAGAGACATTCCCTTCCCAACAATCATATACTCAAAAATTTTCCAAAGAACATGGAGTGCCTCCCAACATTCATGCCTGAGAGTAGAAAAAGCAGGCTTGACTATGGAGATCTATTTCCTAGAGATTCCCCAACAATGCTCTCCCTCCTCCTTGGTGGAATTCGGAAGGGAGGTGGATAGTGCCCCCAGAAACTAAAATCAGTGTTTTTCACTGGTAAATTCTGATCATCAAAACAAAAACCAGTTTGAGAAAAGAATACATCCGTTCTATGCCACCCTCCTCCACCCACAGCCCTCCCCTCTGCTGTGGTTAAGATTGATAACTGCTACAGGTTAGGAGGTATTTCTAGCTAGCACAACTGCCTGGGCACCGAGTTCTGCAAGCTCTGGAGGCTGCCATCAAACTGCCTTGACGGGGGAAGGTCATGGCTAAAAGAGAAGCACTTTAGCCCCTATCCTACCTTCTGCTGACATACAGACCAACCCGATATTAAAATTCCAGGTAGTAAACTAAAACATACACAGAACTGTAACCTGTACATGTTCCAAACATTGGAACGGGAGGCTGTGACTGCACTGTAAGGAAAAAGATGCCCATGTTTCTTACTTCTGCTCTGGAAGGTAAAGTTGGGAAAGCATCTGTATAATTGTTGCTTTTAGAATCATACGCGTAAGGTTTTTTTAAAAATTATTTTTCCATATCTTAAGTCTCTTGGAGAATGCTTGAAACACAGCAAAGAGAATATCAAAAGGCCCATCAGCAGCAAAAGGCGCAGGAGGGGAGGGAAACCTGGGATGCATTGGGCCGGCTGTGTTGGCAGACTACAGGAGAAAACCAAGAACTCTTACAGTCTGGGTTGCACTGGCAGAACTTCTCACAGAAATTCTGAGTCATGATGCAGGGGCAGGTGCTGTCGCAGGGGCGGTCTGGGTGGTCGCAGGGTTGGTAGTTGTACACTTGTGTGGAAGAGTTATCTAGAAGAGAAAAGAATAGACCAGGGCACTGCTGCACTCATGCTCCCTAGCGGCCTTCCCTCTCAAGTGTCCAGGGGTGCTGACTCAAAGGCTTGTTCGACCATAACCTTGGATTCACACCTAGCACCTGATGGTGGCAGTCCTAGGTGATGGTTGTTCATAAGCTACAATGGTGTAATTTGTTTTACGGCGAAAGTGTAGAAATAGTGCAGGACTATAGTGCAGCTATTCTGACATTAAATGAAGTCTAGGATCTGACACATGGCAAATCATGAAAGTCAGAGACCACAAGGCCCGTAACTCTACCGCCTAAGAGGTCTCCACAGCTGCAGCGAGAAGCTGAGCTGTTCTCAGCTGCTGCAGAAAAACTGCAACCTGCGGAAGCGGTGTAGGGTCAACAAGTGCAGCTGCAGGTGGGGAGAGGATGTTCACAGTTCAGACCTCGAGCTGAACTGCGGAAGAAGGCCCTGCTGGAACCTACCTTTCTTCAGCTGAATTTTCCTGCAGTGTGCAGCCCACAACCTGAAAGAAGACAGGATGGGTCTGGGTCAGGGTCCTGGGGAACTCTGCAGATTCGGGTAAAGGACAATGTGACCTGCTCTGAGGAACTGCAGTTTGGTAATTGGGGAGTGTCCTCCCAAATCACTTCACCGGAGGCTTCTCTTCTAGTACAGGGAGGCTACAGTCCACCCCAAATCCAGCTGGCCTATGCCTCAACATTTAAGCACCAACAACCTCCCCTTAACAAACAAACATACATAAAATAAGAAACAGACACAAAACAAAACCCAACCCTCTATGTCTATTGTACTCTATTGTCCTTCCCTCTCCCCAGCCTTTGGGGAGGTGGAAATGTGGGGGAGTTTGAGGATGGGGAGTTGAGGCTTTCCAGGAATATGCTCTAAGTGAAGGAACTGAGAGGGAGCATGGTTCTATTCATGGTTCTATTGCTTGTTCTAGGTAAAGGAAGCATGAAGAAGAGGGCACAGAGTCTCCTCTAGAAGTTAGGAGCCATGTGAGCAGGGCGCAAGCTCTGGTGTTTCTTTCTTGTTGGACGGATTGGCTTTAACACCTATCTCCCTGGCCCGTTTCTACCGCGTGCTCCCACTGCAGCCACGGGGCCTTCCTTCTAAACCTAGAATCTGTGTCAGTTCCTTTCTTCAATAGGTGAGAGTCATTAGGGAACCAAGCCAGGCAGAATGTCAATTTAAAAACACAACAGCAAAAAATAAAGAAAAAAAACCACAACAAAAAACTTCCAACTCTAAGCAAAGGCTAGCTAGAAAACAGAGTTATTATGCAACTTAGAAAAATAATACAAGTGCCAAAAACAAAACAACCCTAGTCAGGGTTGAGAAGTGAGTACAGTGATTAACTAATCACCAACAAGGAAAATGGCCTCAATTGGAGCCATGAGGCCAGTTCATGTTCTGTTGGCCAGGAGCTTAAATGGAAAACCAAAATTAGCTCATGATCAGGAGAAAGGCTGGGCCAAGGCATAGACCCACAGGGAGCACTGAGAAGGCTGGCCCTCAGTTATGCAATGCCAAACGGATGGGCAGTGGCTACAGAGGGAGGCAAATGGGAAGTCCAAGGGGAGGTCAAAGCACAGGGAACAGCCTGCCACAGAAAGTCCTTTGTCCAACCCTTGCCTGTGCTTTCTTTTCTTCTTCTGAGAAGGGTTCATGAGCTCATCTGTTGGCAGCTTCAGGATAAGTGATTCTTTCACTGCAAACTGAAAGACCTGGAAGAGAAATCAACAGAACCTGTCACTCCTTCTTGAGCTAGGCAGTCGTATAAGTGACCCAGCCAGGTGCTGGGCTTAGGAGGGTTCTAGAGAGCTCCCAGGCAGCTGACTGAGCATTTCTTCAGTCACGGGGAGACAGAGTGGCAATGGCTCTGAAGTTAATTCTTATTTATCCTGACTTAAGAAAGGAGAAATACTGAGCACAGTTATAGCTTTCCTGGTTAGTAGCTTTTATCCACTGTTCTGCCTACCAAACCCTGAGTGTGGGCAGATTTTTACCAACAGTATCTCTCTCTTCTTAGGAAGGGCAACTTTGTGTACCTTGTGTAGCTGAGGAAGACCTGACATACACCACCACTAGCTCCCTCTGCTGGTATAACGGCATCAGAGCCTTGACTACTCACTTCAGTAGGACAGCATTTCAGGAAAGCTGGTTCTCTTTCATTGTGCTTCTTTCCTTTATAGCATTCATTTTTAGCCTCCCCACACCCCCCAATTTTCGATTATAAGTCTTTTTGAGATTCTGTGAAAAGTATTGATACTCTACTCAGGAAAATATGCACAAAAATTGTTTTATGCCCAATTCGATAGATCTTTATGTTAACATGTGCCTCAGGGAAATAGGCTTGAGCTTCACAATGAAAGCAAAGGACACATCAATTCATGGTTCTATTGCTTGTTCTAGGTAAAGGAAGCATGAAGAAGAGGGCACAGAGTCTCCTCTAGAAGTTAGGAGCCATGTGAGCAGGGTGCAAGCTCTGGTGTTTCTTTCTTGTTGGACGGATTGGCTTTAACACCTATTTCCCTGGCCCGTTTCTACCGCGTGCTCCCACTGCAGTCTTGTTCTGCCTTCAGAGCGTGAGTGGCTACTATCAAACCGTGATTCTAGTGACGGTATGAGTGAGAAGGGCGAGGTCCAGGCCTAGCTTTTGGGGTGGTAATTAGAAAATCTTGTGATAGGGCATTTGTAGAATAAAGCAATGAAGAGACTGATGGCAGAAACAGCACTGCAGCTGAGGAGAAGGAGCACACTAGATAAGAACATCCCCAGAAAGACCTGGGAGTCTAGGAAATGGATACACATTTAAAAGAAAATGTTGAAACCAAAAAAAGAAGCTAAGTGTGCTGAAACATCCAGAAGAGTTAGATCGTGGCTAAAGACAGAAATAAGAATTCAGCAAGGAGGAAAGCAGACCCCAAGCACTGCTAGGCCTGGCCTTTGCAGGAGGCCCCATGTTTGGAGACCCACTTCATGGCCCACTCACAAGGGACTGAGCCTGAGACAGCTTTTCTCCAGATAGGCAGCTTACAAGATGGCAAAGGGCTGACAGAGCAGTGAGGAAAGCAGGGCCTGAGCTTACTGCTGCTGCTTTCAGACAGTACCTGCTTGCACGTCTTAGTCCCCAGAAGCCTTGCTATTGAACAGAAGTTGTTGAAGTAGGTGCCATGAAAGACTCGAAAAAGAGATTCTTCAGCCCCAGTCCATTCCACAGGCTCCGAGGGTGCTTCCACTACACAGAGCTGAGGTGGGGCTGGACTAGCCTTCTGTTTTGTGGGGGTCTGACAGCGAGAGTTAGCCTCTAAGAGAGGAAGAAATAAGAGAAACAGAAGAAGGTGGAATGCAGTTGTCATCAGTAGCTGGCTGTAAACTCAGAAGTACTTTATTTAAAAGGCAGCCTAGTTAGGAACAAAAATATCCTGTCTCCACTGTTTATAGATAAACCTGTGGACAGAATTAACAATTTTTTAAAACACTAGAGGCCCGGTGCACGAAATTCATGCACAGAGGGGTGGGGGTGTCCCTCAGCCTGGCCTGTACCCTCTCACAATTCGGGACCCCTTGGGGGATGTCTGATTGCCAGTTAGGCTGGATCCCACAGGGATCCTTGTGAGATTGGGCCTAAACCAGCAGTCGGACATCCCTCTTGCAATCTGGGACCACTGGCTCCTAACTGCTCGTCTGCCTCTCTGCCTGATTACCCCTAACCCCTCTGCCTGCCTGATCACCCTTATCCACTTGCCTGCCTGCCTAATGGCCCCTAACTGCTCACCTGCCTGCCTAATTGCCCTAACCACCTCTGCTTGCCTGCCTGCCTGTTCGCCCTTAAACACTCTGCCTGCCTGCCTGATCGCCCCTAACTGCTCACTTGCCTGCCTGATCACTCCTAACCGTCTCTGCCTCAGCCCCCGCTGCAGCGGCTTTGTCTGGAAGGACATCTGGAATGATGTCCGGAAGGTCGTTCAGCTGTCCAGTCTAATTAGCATATTATGCTTTTATTATTATTATTATAGATAGTAATATTAAGTGTTAGATGGTGATCCTGGGTTTACCAGCATTCTTGTGCGGTAAGAAGAGATCATTTTCTGTTCACTGTACCTGAAGAACTGGAGGCCCAGTCATTGCCTGTGTCCCTGTCACTGTCCCCTTCTTTAGTCTCAGCCATAGCAGAGGCTGAAGTGTTGGAGCAGGAAGCACTGACCATGTGGTGCCTTCGCCGCCGCCGACCAGAGCACTTGGAACGGGGGTTGTGGAGCATGGCGTATTCCTTTGCTCCTTCCTGCAATGGACACGTTACAGATAGAAAACTGGAGTAGGCCTAGAATCACCATATTTATCCCATCATCACAAACCATCTTCTTCAGTTTCTGTGCTTATATGCAATGATCCTGTCTTTTGTTTGCTCTATACCATACAAATGCGATCATCTAACAGCCATTTAGCAAACATTCTAAAAACTTAGAAACATATAGTACCTCTTCACAAAAGAGCTAACCTAAAAGCAATCTTAAAAAGATATAATCTATGCATTTTCAACTTTCCAGTGAGCTATATCTAAAATTCATTTGCATGTTAGCTGTTTGGAACTTGAGAACACATTCTCCTGTAGGGGTAATGAGGTTGAGAGAGGGGAAGGGACTTGCTTGAGAGTATACAGCTAATTGTTCCAGAGTAGGTACAAGGATCAGGATTCTTCTGTTTCAATAATAAAATATGTAATCCCTGAATTTGTGCAATATTACTACTTAATTTTGGAACTTCCCTCCAAACTAGTATATTAAATTTGGAGGAATATTGTTTCGTTCCTTTATAGCTATGCTTTTTTTTTTTTAAAGACTAAATAACTATCATTCAGCTTGATTATCTATCTTCTTACCAGACTTGGTTCCCAAAGATTTCTAGCTGTTTCTAAAAACTAAAACTACATGTAAATGATAAGCATTTAACATTAATAAGGATATTCAGAATAATATACTGTACGCACTAAAGGAAATTCCAAAAGAAAAGTTTTGAAATGAATTGAATCTGATATTATGTGCCTATGCTATGATATGACACACAGAATCACTTATAATATATTCTTCCTCAAAATGTTTAACATAGCCCTGGCCAGGTAGTTCATTTAGCTAGAGCATCGTCCTAATATACCAAGGGAGAGAAAAGCATCCATGTGAGGGAGACACATCAATTGGTTGCCTCCCACACACGCCCAGGGGATCGAGACTGCAACCAAGGATTGTGCCCTTGACCGTATCGAACTGAGGACCCTTCAGTCTGTGGGCCGATGCTCTATCTACTGAACCAAACTAGCTAGGGCTTTACTTATTATTTTTAATCATTTTAGAGAGGGAGAGATAGAAACATCAATGATGAGAGAGAATCATTGATTGGTTGCCTCCTGCACACCCCCCCCATTGGGGATCTAGTCCGTAAGCCAGGCATATGTCTTGACCAGGAATCGAACGTGACCTCCTGGGTCATAGGTCAACGCTCAACAACTGAGCCAAACTGAAGAGGAAGAAGTCATGTTTCATTTGTACTTTATAACCCCCAAGTGCTATGTACTGTCTCACTTGGTTTGTGTTGCCAGGAACAGAAAGCCCAAGGACCATTTCCTGCTCAATTTTCAACAAAGTTAACAATAGTAGAACAGCTTAAGAACATACCAGCAAAAGGAAGCAGTCTGTGCCACATGGTTCTGGTTCAATCTTGATTTCTTTGTTCTTGCGTTTATATACATTAGGGGTAGCATGAAAAGCTGGAAAACACAACACTGTCCTGTTTCCAACGATTCCTCCACTTGACAGGATGGGGAGGAACAAAACTGAATTAGGGAGCTAGTGTAGGAGAATCTGGAGATAAACAGTTACCATCAAAGTGCACAAAATCCAATCATTTCTGATATCAACACAATCCTTTCAAAGCTAGGAGGTAGTCAGAAACAATCATATTGCTGTTTATTCTGTCCTAACCATGCAAAGCATGTTGCACTATAACTGAACAAGTGAAAATAGATTAGTCCTTTGTAAAACCATCATCAGATCAGAAGCTGGGAATTCTATATGATAAACTAAAATAAAGAGAAGGAAATGGTGGCTGGGAATAGAAAACAGGAGAGCATTTCAGAGTAGCCCCACTCACGGTGAAGGAAGCAGTCGTATTTAAAGCAGCGCCGGCAAAAAAGTGTGTGGAAGGAGTGCAGAGATTGCTCCCGCTGCACAGACTTGGCATTGGGGCCATCGATGTTGGGTGTGCACTGAGGGGGAAGTGCATTGGGGTCTGACATCTCTGTTAGCTCTCGGTACCTATTTAAGAAAAGAGAGATAAGAGTTCCTTCCAAGGGAATGTCTTAACCGAGAAAATACAGAGGATCATCCAGGTACAGCTGGCCAAGAGAGTATGGGAGTTTTTGAGTCTTGTTGATGAGACCGGTGTATAACTGAGTTAGTACAACGTTGTAATTATGCTGGGCTGGGCATATGCCTGAAGGGGAGGGAAATATTTAATAAGTATGGTGCTGGAGTAACTCTCCAGAAAAATGGCAGAAGTATAAGAAGTTCTCTGCCCAGACTTACTCAAAAGCCAGCAAACAATGACCCTTAATATGGGAATGAGTATTTAGGGTAAGCAAGTAAGCAAGAAATAATGAGAAGTGCGGGCAAATCCTTACGCACTTACCATAAGCAAGGCTTTTTATTAACCAAACACAGGCTTGAATGAAACTTTGCCTGATCATTCTACATGGCCTGGGAGGGGCAGCTCCCCTACCTCTCCTTCATGTCATCTGGGACACCATTCTCAGGGAACATTGAGGCGATTGCACTGAAGATCATGTCGTTTGGAAACTGTTTCTTGGAACTCTTTTTGTTGCCTGAATTAGAAAAGACAAAAAGCTCCTGGGTGCTATCTATAATCAGAGAATGAAAACAAAGCTGTTTGGTCATTTTTTCTTTTGTCACAGCATTTTGATTAGACCTGCTTTTTGTTGCTGTTAACCCTCACCTGAGGATATTTTTCCATTGACTTTTAGGGAAAGTGGGAGAGAGAGAAACATTGATGTGAGAGAAACACATTGATTAGTTGCCTCCTGCATGAGCCCTGACCAGGGCCCAGGCCCCGGAGGAGCCTGCAACAAAGGTAAGCACCTTTGACCAGAATCCAACGAGGGACCCTTTGGTCTGCAGGCTGACGCTCTATCCACTGAGCCAAACCAGCTAGGGCTAGAGCTGCTTTTTTAACCTAACCATTGGCTGCTTAGAAATGTAAAAGAAAGTCAAGGTTATCTGGACTTCTCTAATAGGCTGCCAGTAAATAAGGAAATTAGAGTCTTCTACATATTAACAACAAAATCCACTGCCCAAGATAGAATATGGAGGTAAAAACCAGAGTTTTCATAGAGAGACCTGAATATAGAAGAATCCTACATGCTGAAGAACAAAACTGATATTATAACTTTATTACAATGAAAGAGACACTATTCCTGGACATATAGTATAATTAAGTAATGTGGAGTATAATTAAACATTAGTTAAATATTAACAACGTAGAAAACTGTTCATGATATAAGATTAAATAAAAAGGGATAAAAATTACATGTGGCATGATCACAATTTCACATAACACATACAAACAGGTTGATTTAAATATGTACTTAAAAAAATTGAGATATAGTTGACATACAACATTGTATATATATATTTTTTAACATTTTAAAAATTTATTTCAGAGAGGAAGGGAGAGGTAGAGATAGATAGAAACATCACTAATAAGAGAGAATCAGCTGCCTCCCGCACGCTCCTGACTGGGGATTGAGCCTGCAACCCGGGCATGTGCGCGCACGCGCGCGTGTCTGTGTGTGTGTGTGTGTGTGTGTGTATACATATATTTTACTTTTTTTTTTTTAGTTCTAGAAGGAAACCTTAAAAAAATTTTTTTTTATTGATTTCAGAGAAGAAGGGAAAGGGGGAGAGAGAGATAGAAAGATCAATGATGAGAGAGAATCATTGATCAGCTGCCCCCTGAATGCCCCATAATGGGGATTGAGCCCACAACCCGGGCATGCATCCTTCACCAGAATTGAACCCGGACCGCAGGCCAGTGCTCTATCCACTGAGCCAAATCAGCTAGGGCTAGAAGAAAATATTAATGCGGTTATTCCTAGGCCCAATTACTAGTATAGGCCATTTTATTTTGTTCTTTAAACTTCCCACATTTTCCAAATATACCATTTTCTAATTAGAAGTTAATAATAATTACTCTCTAAGTTCCACTTTCTTCTCAGCTAGGTTACCCAGACTACCTTAAGTTATGAGTGGAGAGGGAGAGGAGAAGGGAGGGGAAGGAAGAGACGTCAATTTGTTGTTCCAACTATTTATGCATTCATTTGTTGATTCTTTTTTAAATATAAATTTTTAAAAAATTAATTTTGAGAGAGAGAGAGACACTGATTTGTTGTTCTAGTTATTTATGCATTCATTTGTTGATTCTTATATGTGCTCTGACCGGAGATTGAACCTGCAACCTTGGCATATCAGGATGACGCCCTAACCAACTTAGCTACTTGGCCAGGGCCTCTCCCTGTTACTTAAAAAAGTCATATGAGGAAGTAGTGGTATTTACCTTCGATAGCATGTCGTTTTCTCTTTCTTGTTACTGGCAGATCTTCTTTGCTATCATCTTGCTTTCCGTCTGAGGTGTCATTGTGCCCTTCCTCCTCCTCATCTGAGTATTGATTCAGGGCATCTACCAACTCCAGGAAAACAGCATCACTAATCAGGACAGATCCAGGAATCATCTCTGAAACATAAGGATTAAATGGATGAACAGTGGTTGTTTCATATTCCATTAGTCCTCCCAGGAAAGTTTTGTTGTATTCATTCCTGAGGCCCAGGTAGGTAACATGTGTACATTTTTATATGGACATCAGGGGATTACAATAATTTGATTGGCTCTTACAACTGCAATAGTTCACCTGACCAGTGGAAAATACAGTTATAAATTTTATTCTTTTTTTGTTTTTAATATATTTTATTGATTTTTTACAGAGAGGAAGGGAGAGGGATAGAGAGTTAGAAACATTGATGAGAGAGAAACATCAATCAGCTGCCTCCTGCACAATCCCCACTGGGGACGTGCCTGCAACCAAGGTACATGCCCTTGACCGGAACTGAACCTGGGACCCCCCAGTCCGCAGGCCGACGCTCTATCCACCGAGCCAAACCAGTCAGGGCTAAATTTTGTTCTTACTGGAGTACTTCACTTCCGCAGTCACAGAATCTCACAGAAATGTGCAAACAATACAAATGTGACAGAAAAAGAATGATAAAATAAAAATATACTTGGTTTTTCTGCTAACTGGTCAGTAGTGACTCCTTTGAATAAAAAGATAGCATTTTTTTTCCCCTAAAATCAAACTATAGGGGGTTATACTACATCTTAGGAGAAAGTCTTTGGACACTAGAGGGCGTAGTGGATAAATGCATTCAACAGCAACATAACACCTAAAATTGTCAAAAGAGCAAATCCATGGGGAGTCTCTCCCTATCTTCCCAGTTCTTGTACACTAACAGCCTTTTCAAAAACTACTTCTAAAACTACAACTAAATCCAAATGACTTTCTTTTAGGAAAGTCAGGATATTATAACCAATTTCTGAGAGATACAGGGGATATCTGGATCAAAGTCATAGGACAGAGAGGTTATGAGCATTGCCATTCTCAGAGAAAGGAAAATGAAGAGAAATGTCTCTGGATGGATTTACGAAAAACTTCTAAAATAAAACTTATTTGTACACTGAACTTTCTCTCTCGTCACTGATTATTATATATGATCCTTTTATGTCCAAACTCCTTTTAAAATTTAACTGGAAATTCTTTAATATAAAATTTCTACTCTCAGCCACGTGATTACACTGAAATATTCTTTTTAAAAATATATATTTTATTGATTTTTTTACAGAGAGGAAGGGAGAAGGAAAGAGAGTTAGAAACATTGATGAGAGAGAAACATCCATCAGCTGCCTCCTGCACACCTCCTACTGGGGATGTGCCCGCAACCAAGGTACATGCCCTTGACCGGAATTGAACCTTGGACCTTTCAGTCCGCAGGCCAATGCTCTATCCACTGAGCCAAACTGGTTAGGGCTACACTGAAATATTCTTTAGTGTGTACACCGTAAGGCAGGAGATAAGAGGAAGATGACGGACCAAAGAAGAGGCACCATTCTAACAGTTTTCTCATGAAGAGCCCAGCATCACTACCTTCTTCACCGTGTACTTTCCCATCGTAGTTATTGATCAGCTCTTCAATGAAAGTCTCATCTTCTTCTTTCACCTCATCTCCCATGTAGGGAATATTGCACAAAACTGTCTCATCTTCTACCTGAAATCAAACCAGATGTGATTTTTTCCATGAGTCTACTATGCACCTACTCTTTTCTATTTAATGAAATATTTGCTGAGCCTTTTTGCTACCTGAATCTCCTGAAAATGACTTTGGTCACAGTGGCCTGAGTTTAAAAACCTGGTTATTTTGTTTTGTCAACAAAACCTCAAATGAAGAGGGCAATGCTACTTTTGCGGGGGGGGGAGAAGTAAGTTTAACTACAGGAGGATATTAACTACCAAACGTTTTGCATGATACTAATAAAGGTATCTCCACTAACACCTAAAATTTGGTAGTACATTTGTTTTTCACCGTGATTCCATCATCACCTCTTATTCACTAAACATTATTGTGAAATAAATAAGTATGAATATCACCTAAACAACAGTTTAAAAAGTCTTCAATTCTAATTCTTCTCGTACATAGAGATTAAATGAGATGGAAGGCTTCCAAAAATATAATCTGCAATATAACTAAAATATTTAGAACAGAAACTGGGCAACCATAAATTTTTGGATATTCTATTATATACTCTAAGACTAACCACTCTGATAATCACAATAACAAATATGATTATAATTCATGTCACTTGCACTCAGTGGGAACCTAAAGTCAATCGCAGTGTATGAACTACAATATTTTCTGGTAATAAGCATACTAATGGATTTTTCCTTTTTTTGATTCAACAGAGAACACAGTAATTCTTAAATCCTCAAGTATCAGAGTAAACTTAATTCTGAGTATCAGAGTAAAATTACTCTGCAATTTAATTCTGAGGATTCCCTTCTGTAAACCCATATTTTATTCTGCTTATCATCTGTCACCAGGCAGATGATAAGCTATGGCAGTATTTAGAGACTGATTATCAGTACCACAAATAACCCTAATAGGAGTTAGCATAAAGGGCCAGATGAAAGGATTGTGGATCCCTGTGCACCTCATTTATCTCAGTTGCTTTCATAGCATCTTGACTTTAGAGGATTTAGAAAGGATTGAGCCATCAGCAGGGAGTTGTCAACCTGCTTGAGCCTCAAGTGTCTGACTTAGACTGCATGTAATTGCACATGTTATAAAATTAGACAAGGTAGTAAGAGAAAACTGGAGTCCTGCCCAGACTTTCTCATTCAAAAAAAAAAAAAAAAAAAACCATCATCAGTGCAGAAGTATACTTCAGAGCGCACAATATCTACCAAGTTAGAGCAACTTGCAATATACTTTTTAGAGTAAATAAATTACTCTAAAAGCATTCTGCCCTACATGTCCAAGCTTTGTTACATATATTCTGACAATATTTACCTTAAGAGGAGTGCCAGCATATGAACATAAGAAAATCATAGAGTTTAAACAATTATCACATTGCTTTCAATACATACCATAAAGTTCTGCTGGAGAGGGGACCAGGAATACATAATGGGAACCAATGCAACTGTGTTCAGAGACCGCATTAACATATGTTGGCTTGCAAATCCCGGGAAAATGCTGTCAATGGTACACTGAAATATAAACAATGATATGGAGAGGGAAAGGCAAGCACACAACTCGAGAGAATTGGAGTTTCCTTCCAAAATGATCCCAGTAGCCTTCTAGTTCTTTCAAATAAATAAGCTGAGGGTTTTGTAACAGCTTCTGAAAGGAACCACTATAAACCCGTGGAAAGTAGGAACTATCTCTTATTCACCTTTGTATCCTCTACCGAACCCAGCACATATTCAATGATGTTCATTTCAAACCCCACACTTGATGTTTATTTCAACCTAAAACTGTTGGTCTCTTTGGGCTGTACATAAGAGCAGAGGACCTCTGAAAGGCCTAAGAGATGAGGAGGAAGATGAGGAAGTTTTCCTGAAGACCTAAACTTTAAGGCAGCAGACCTCAACTTAGCTGCACAGGTGATGGGGACAGTACAGGGGAAAGCAAAAGAAAGTATGGTCATATTTTGCTTTGGAAAATAAAGTTACTCTTAATATACTCCCTGATTTTTGTATCTTAAAATTATTCTCTTTAGGAAACTAGTATATGTGTAAATTTACAATAAGGGATATCCCTTTGATCAATATATGCCTGTCCATTATCCAAGGCATTCTTTTTTTCCAAAATGGGGAAAGTGCCAAATAAGGCACAAAAAAATGGTTGATTTGAAGCCTGAAGACACAACCCAGGAAAGTAGACAGCAAATGTCTTGTTTATTATCTATGAAAAACTCATGATTATGCTCATTAACTGAGAACAATAGGCCAAAAAATCTTTAAACTATAGATTTACCATTCCGGTTATTCAAAGTTTACTGTAACAGCTGTACCCAGTATCTTTACTTATTTTCTAATCACAAATACAAGTCCAAGGAATAGAGGAAGGCTGAGCTTAGATACCCAGAAGTACCTTTTTGAGAAAAGGATGCCCACTCAGAGGCTTCATCAACTGAACAGGTTGAACACGTAGTTTCTTCCATTCTTCATTGAGGATCTGGGTTTTTTCTTGAACCTTTGCAAAATTTGCTACATACAGAGCCTACCAAAGGCAAGAAAAAAGTAGTTAGGATTTTAAGAGAAGAGTTGAAAAAATTCAACCCCTCCACAATGGATCAATATGTTAAAATACAGAACCTTTCACTTGGAAATTATTTTTACCTTTGCACCCATATTTGCCTGAAGCCGTTTAAGTTGTCGAAGTCTCATGTATTCAGACTTAACCTTTCTTTTCCAATAAGTAATACATTTGGAAGTTGGGGCATTTGGTATATCCATTTTGCTGTAATCTAAGAGAGACAGAGATGAGAAATAGCATTTTACAGCCTGGAAATGAAGCATTCCTCAAACTCAACCATTGTCAGTTATACTTTCATTCCTACTATATATATTCATAAAAACATACACTTAAAGAACCCAAATCCATGAGTTCAACAGGAAGTTTCAATTAAAAGATTTCATGTCTGCAATTCCTGATCTTATTACCACCCTAACCCCCAACTGAGTGGACACAGATGGAAGATGTTCTGCAGGGCAGGGGGACGTCTGCGGGATATGTCTAGCAGCCGCCTCCCCCCATACCTCAAGAAGTTGTCTCACAGATATTTAGGAACTTGGATTACTTGGGATTTTGAAGCCTACTTACTACCATTATTAAGAGAAATGTTCAGCAAGAATTAAATTAATATCAAAGAGGTGCATGGAAATATCCACACTATAAAACTGTACCTGCCAAATTATCTAAACCTACCACACCCTTAGCAATAAAGGGTGGACATGACAACAGCATAATTACATCTCAAAGTCAACAGCAAGACATTTAGAAATATATAACACTGTAAATAACTTTTTGTGTGTGTTTGAATAAAGAGTCACAGTTTTAAAGAAGTACTTATACTCTACCTACCTCAGAATGCAAGGGGAAGTGTCCAGTATAATGTGCCTTCTGTTCTTCAAAGGAATGGTAAGACATAAAGGCAAAACAAATATTCAGCTTTTCAAAAGAGAATAGACAGTTTTTAAGTCAGTAGAGCATATTTAGACCCTGATACCTTCAGTAGGATGCTCTCCCATAATTATGAAGAGTTTGAGGTCTCTGCTACCATTATTTCTGCATGTAAGTCGGGTCTGAATAACACTTGATGCCATTGGGGAGGGTTCTTTAAACTCTATCCTCCCAGTCATGTGTACAAATATATTCTCACAATTACCATGTTAGCTATTTTGCTTTTCTGAACCAGTTTCCAGGCTCAGCTTGCAGGCCACCCATCAATTATTTTAGAGAAAGAACAAATTTTGTGTGCATGTGAAAATTCAATAAAATCTACAGGAATATGTTTTTACTCTATAGTAATAACTATTTAGGTTTCCTAGAGAACTAGTTTAATTCATTTCACCTAAAATTTTAAGTTTCTGAATATATTACAAGGAGCTATGAAGAGCCAAAATCTGAAACAGAAACTAAAATTTCAGGCCTTGTTTTTTAAAATTTCTGAAAAAAAATAAGGTTTTCTTTTGGAGTTTAATATCTCATTTCTCCTAATGGATCATTTTAAAATTACCTGCTTTTCCCCTAAGATTTGATAGCACAGACAAGAAAACAGCAAAATTTAACCCACTATCACACATACGCCACAATCAGTTCATGATCATGTTATCTCATGCACATGGGCTTTGATGAACCAAACAGATTGGTATAATGCTATTGGAAATCTAGAGGATAAGTAAAAGAAGGAAGGAATAGCAAAACACAGACAGATTCACTGTGTTTATGAAAATGCAACCAAGTGATTCAAGCTTGTAAAAACAGAATTCCCTGTGAGTTAATCATTATCTCTCTGGAAGAAGAGAATGAAACAACATAATCTAGGAATTTGAATCCAAGAGTACTAAGATGATGGGATATAAAAAAATTAAGCTGACCTACAAATTGCCACACCTCTCTTCCTCCTACATCTCTTAAATAATTTTCATACCTTTATGGAATGGGGTCAAAAGGCCTCTTTTTGACTGATAAAACTATACATCACACTCACATGTAATATTAAGTAGTTGTTCATACACTGTCTGCCAAATAATGAATAGTCTACTCCAGGAAATGAAAAAAATGGTTCAAATATAAGACAAAACTGCCATACTTCCTCCTTTCACAATAAAAATGGTATCTGAATTTCATGTGACTGTGAAGTAATATTTTGCTTTGCTTTTTAAGGGTCTTCAATGTTTGTAAAAGTTCATTTGGGAGTTAGTCAGTCCCCAGAGAGTGTATGAGGAAGATGAGACATACTATTTGGAACAGATAGGTACGATTAAAATAAACACCTGAAACACAACCATAAGACTGGTTCTCAAAGCATCTGGACACTAACCAACAACTATCACTTCAGTTTTGTTTTTTTAAAGCAAATAAACAAAACACTAAGCACTCCCTAGAGCAGATTTGGAGAAAGAGGCTCATACATCTTGGGCAATGGGAACGGCATATAAAAAATACCTTATATTTCTACTAGATCTGTTCTTTATTTCTTAGACATGCAAAACAACGTTTATATGTCACTTAACTACTAAGCTTTTACTTAAGAGCTTTTTATTATGTTCACTTAGTTCACTTATACATTGAAAATAACCTTCAAAACATGCTGTTTTGGTCAAGAAGTTTAAAATTGTCTTTATATAAATAATGTCAAAACTCAGTAAGATAAGCAACCCGAAAAAAATGACAAAAGAAAAAAAAATCTGGATATTGCACCAAAAAAGATATAGAAATGGCAAAACAGCACACAAAAAGATGCTCAATACTATTAGTCATTAGAGAAACGCAAATCAAAACCACAAGGATGTACTATTACAACCCACTAAAATGGCAAAAATAAAAAAAGGTTGATAAGATCAATTGTTGGTAAGGATGTGGAGCAAACTGGTATCCTCATACAGTGGTGGTGGAAATGCAAAATGGTACAGCCACTTTGGAAAACAGTTGGCCAGTTTAAAAAAAATTTTTAATATATACTTACCATATAACCTGACATACAATTTCTAATTATCCAAGATAAATGAAAACATATGCCCCCACAAAGATCTGTACACAAATGTTCATAGCATCTTTATTCAGAATAGCCAAAAAGTGGAACAAGACAAATATGGATTTGCAAATGGATACAAAGTGCAGCATATACATACAACTGAATACTCCGTAATAAAAAATGAACAGTTCCCATACATGCACAACACATCTCAAAAACTTTATGCTAAGTGAAAGAAATCAAACACAAAAAAATGACATATTATATGACTCCACATACATGACATTCTACTAGAATATTTCTAGAAAGGGCAAAAATCTAGAAAGTGACAGAGTAGATCAGTGGTTGTCAGGCGCTGGGGTAGGGGAAAGCAATTAAAAGGAAAGGAGCATAGCCCTAGCCAGTTAGGCTCAATGGATAGAGCATCGGCTCATGGACTGAAGAGTCCCGGGTTTGATTCCTGTTAAGGGCACATACCTAGATTGCAGGCTTCATCTGGCCTTGGTCACCCCTAGTTGTGGTGCAACCAATCCATGTGTCTCTCTCACCTCTCACATTAATGTTTCTCTCTCTCCCCCTCCCTTCCCCTCTAAAATAAAAAAGGAAAGGAGCATAACCCAGCCAGTGTGACTCAGTAGTTGAGCACTGACCCAGGAACCAAGAGGTCACAGTTTGATGCCCAGTCAGGGCACATGCCAGGATTGCAGGCTTGCTTCCCAATGGGGGATGTGCAGGAGAAAGCCAATCAATGATTCTCTCATCACTGATGTTTCTAATCCTCTCTCCCTCTCCCTCTCTGAAATCAATAAAAACATTTTTTTTTTAAGGAAAGGAGCATAAAGGCACTTTTTTGGGATGATAAAAATGTTTTATAACTTGGTTGTGATGATGGTGATTTGACTATGTACTTTTATGAAAACTTGCTGTACTATATACATAAATGACTAACTTATTGTACATAAATTTTTACCTCAATAATGCTGATTAAGTCTTCCTTGATGACCTGTTAATCCAGTATTTCCCAGAGATTTACTATTAAAAATAGTAGGCAATTTCACCTTTTTTAAAAAATATATTTTATTTATATTTTACAGAGAGGGAGAGAGAGCCAGAAACATAGATGAAGGAGAAACATCAATCAGCTGCCTCCTGCACACCCCCTACTGGGGATATGCCCGCAATCAATGTACATGCCCTTGGGCAAATCGAACCCGGGACCCTTGAGTCCGCAGGCCAACACTCTATCCACTGAGCCAAACTGGTCAGGGCCAATTTCACCTTCTAATAAAAACCTCTTGAGTGACTTCAGAATGAATAATATAATGATCAATATTGGTTCAATCACTATAAAAAATGTTACATGTATACTACTGTAAGATGTTAATAATACGGGAAACGGGATGTGGGTTATATGGGAACTCCCTGTAATATCTTTATAATGTTTTTGTAAATATAAAACTGTTTTAAGAAAATAAGGTTTGTTTTTTAAAAAATTGATAATTGGAAATGTTAACTACCTATTTACAAGTCAGATATCTACAGGAAAAGAAAGCTATAAAAACTTGGAAATCTTTCCCCAGAAAATTGGGTCTCAATTTGCTTCAAAGGCTAAACCTAGAATGTAGTTTGTTACTAGTTGAAAATGGGAAAACATTATTGAAATATTTGGACATAAAACATTTAAGGAACAATATCCTTAAACTCAGAGAGACTGAAATCAGAATATAAAAGTTCCAAACTATGAAATTCTTTCATCCACATAAAGGTGTTTGTTTACAGAAGCTTATCTTAGGGTCAAGTTCAACGTCTTTACTACTTTCTCTTTTAGAACAAATAACTTTTGTGAATGCCTGGGTAAATTACACTGTAGATGTTTAAATTTTCCATCTCATTCTTTCCTTTTCACTTTACGGTGGAGTTGAAACATAAACAATAGGGGTGAATCTACCTCTGCCAACAGCTCTAGTAAAGTATAATGAGTTATTCTGGTAATGACCAATTTCATCAACATTCCTGTTAAAATGAATTCTGTGGCTAGGTATATAATGATTGATCCTTCAAGTAAGATCTACTAAACACATCTTTAATTTATACTCTCCCACTCCTCCAAGATATTTATATTTGTTATTAGTTTGAGGTTCTGGGCACCATACACATAGGAAAAAAACCTTACTAACAGGAAGCTGTGAAATTTTTTTCCTGAATTCTTATGTAATATAAAATTATACCACTAATATTTTTTAGTATTGCTTTATTAAGAAAATAAGATCATTTGCACTAGAGACAATGGTGATAAAAATCAAAGCAGAATTAATTTTTATGAGACCCAACAGATATACAACAATCTATATATTCTATATATACAAAAGCCTAACATGCAAATTGTCCCCATGGGAGTTCAACAGGGAGACCGATCACTTGCTATGATGTGTGCTGACCACCAGGAGGCGGTGCTGAACGAAGGAAGGCTCTGGTTGTCAGCCAGCAGCCAGGGAAAGGAGGCCCTGGCCGACAGCCGGAAGGCCTAGGGACCCTACCCGTGCATGAATTTCGTGCACTGGGCCTCTAGTAATTCATAATAGTTAAAGCAATCTCCTAACAGAATTCAGCTCCATCTTGGCTGATTCTGTACTACACTAGCACAAAGTTTAATACTTAGTGATTAATACTTAATACTGCTCATTATCATTCAATAAAACAAGACAGTTTTAGTTATTCCATTTTGAAACAAAGTATTAGGGTAAGTGTGTCAGAGAACATAACACACCAGAAGTACTTAACTCCAATTATCCATTAAGTAATTCTTGACTTTTGGGTTTGGAGCACTGAAGTCCCAACTGACAGTTTAATGGATTGCAAAGGTATAAAAGAGCCCAAAAAACAATCTGAACAAATTTAAAAAGAAAAAACAACAACAACTGGGACTTTCTAGAATGGAGGTTTTCCCTAAGAGCAGTTTTTCTTTTTTAAATCCACCTCCTCAATCCTAATCTAACTGGTATAATTCTCTTCACCTTTCTCCACATGCCTTTTTTTTCTCTTTAAACTACTCTATGTAGAAATGTAATGTGTGTGTTTTTGTTTTTGCTTTGTTGATCTTCACCAGAGGATATTTTTTCCATTGCTCTTTAGAGTGTGGGAGGAAGGGAGAGGTAAGAGGGGGGATAGGGGGAGAGGAATGGAGAGAAGGAGAAGGAGGGAGTGGAGAGGGGGAGAAGGAGGGAGGGGGAGAGAGGGATGTGAGAGAGAGACACATTGACCAGGAATAGAACTCGGACTCTCTAACCACTGAGTACACCAGCCAGGGCTGTAATGTGTTTTTAGTGTTGATGCCTCAAACATTTTTTTGGCAGTTGCTAGTTAACAAAGTGGAAATTTTAAAAACAGTCCAAGACAGGAAAAACATATACTACTTAAATTGTTACACGTTTCATATAACGCATGAACAGGAACAAAAACTGTTACCCACAGGAAAAGGAAGCCAGATTTCAGATATCAAAAGTTAAATAGAAAAAATTAATATATTAAATACTTTTTAAAAGGCATGCTAATTCAAAGGCAAGTAAGGTAAGAGACACAAGTCCAACTGCATTTTCTCCCCCTTTCCCTTCCCACAAAAGTGATCTTGGGAGTAAATTTCATTTTTTAATCCTAGGCTCCTTATTCTAGTGCTGTCTCAAAGAGAAGTCAAATAATACCATAATGAGTAAGTAATTTCAACCTCAGCCGGTTTTAAAGCTGTGTTTTAGCATAAGGTCCATGATTGGCCTACAAGTACTCAGCCAGTTAGTAGCAGAATTAGGATCTGCGCACTATTTATGCATTCCACAAATATGTACTGAGCACCTACTGTGTGCCTGGCACGATTTTGGGTGCTTAGGGTACATCAGTGAGTAAGTCAGACAAACATCCCTGCCCTGGGAGCGTTAACACTGCGATGCACCCACGCAATATAAACCTTGACAATAATATTATTATGACATCTTTACAGATAGTCCTCTCTTTATTGTAATTGTTTACAAAAAAGTACTTACCTCCGAACACACACTTTCTTTCATGTAACTAAGTAATCTCTGTTTCAATGACACAACATCCCAGCCCTGGGGATTCCAAGACTTAAAATAGCCAAGCTCTTACAGAACGTCTTACAGCACCTTCTCCAGCTAGAAACTTCATTCAATGCTGGTTTCCTAAACTTAAAGGCACCGGGTGGGGGATTTTTCTCTTCAAAGACATGGAGGAACAGACCACACTTACAATGCGGGCCTCCTACGCACGCAGGAGCTCCTCCACCTCGGCTCCTTTTCTAATGCCTCTCGCGCTAGGCGCCACACCTAAGCTACTCCCTTTACAATCTTACGTTTCACCTATAAAAGCCCGTTCTCAATATCCCACCGGCGTCGCTAACATCCTTCCATATCCCTCCCCTCTCCCCGGCCCCCGAAACCATTTCTCAGTAGTCACTTTTTTTACCAAAATAAGTTTGCCTCATATTTCCTAACAGGCGTGTCCCAAATACAACACCTTGCTTTTTTGCTTCAAGGAACTTTCCCTTCTACCGTTTGATCCCCAGGAGAATTCCGGGGTGGGCAGAGATAGGCGGGAAACCAAATTTGGAGAGAAGCTGCCTCTCACTCGGGGCTGGGACTGGGGAGGCGAGAGGCGCCCAGCCCCCAAACCTAAGGAGGCTTCTGCACCGGCTCCACCCCGAGAGTGAGCGCCCCCTTATATTTTATACCTTAGGACCTCGCTCACCTCACCCCAGCCCCGGCCCTGTTTTTCACTGCCACCCCTCCAACAATTCCCGAGCGGCGGCCCGGTGTCTGGCCCTCCCGGTGCACAGCCCCAGGTCTCGGGGAGACCATCTCTCTAAGGGCCCCCGCAGGTGCCACCGCCCACTCACGCCCTCCCTACGCCGGGGCCCCCGCCCACCTGACCCACCCCGCCCTCCAACGGGATTCCCGTTCCTGGGCCCGCCCCCGCCCCCGCCGCTCCTCCTCCCGGACACACCGCCCTCCCAGCCCAGACGTGGTCCTCGCCGGGGGCTCACTGGCCCGTCACCCCCTTTCCTTCAGCCCTCGGAATGGGGAGTGGCCGCACCGCTACCCCGGCAGACAGGCATTGTGCCCTCCGCTTCCTCTCAATTCCCTGACCCCTTCGCCTTTTCCTCTCTTAGGTACCGGGTGGCGAGGTGCCGAGGCCCGGCCCCACCGCCCGGCCCGGGCTTGTTTACTCACTCACCCTCCATCCCGAGCCGCAGGCGCCCTCCGCTAGGACGCCTGCGTGCCGCGGCCCCGCCCCTGCGCCGCGGCCCCGCCCCGCGCCTCCTCCAGCGCCTGCGCACTGCGCCGTCTTTCCTTACGCCCTCGGTGGTCAGCTACCTGGGCTTCCTTCTGAACGCGTCTATATTTTGCGCCAACACCGGTACCCTGGAGTGGAGGTGGTACAACTCCAGTCCGATGGTTTACAAAGTGGCACTATCAGGGGACAGGTTTTGGGAAATCTCGAGGAGACACTAGTATCTTCTTGAACACCTTATCCAGCCGTTGCACCATCCGCACGTCTCACTACATCATTTGAAGCCAATCTGGGACCCCTTCATACCAAGCTCTCACACCTACCAATACCCCCGAACACCCGCTTACGGGCATTATTTATTCCTGCTTTATATTTCTGTCTTCCATTTCTGTCAAAAATTTTCCTAATCTCTTAGTTTCAAATTAGCCTGTATCAAAAAGTATCTCTTCAGAAGATAACTATAGGTTACAAAGGTAACTTTATAGGAGAGAAATTTAGTAGACATCACCTTAACAAAGTGATCAAAGTTAACATATTCTTATTAGATTAGGTACTTCTCAATATGATGCAATGAGAAGGGCACAAAACCACATCTTGATTTCAGAGAGGAAGAGAAATAGAAATACCAATGATGAGAGAGAATCATTGCTTGTCTGCCTCCTGCACAGCCCCTACTGGGGATTGGGCCAACAAACCCAGCATGTGCTCTGACTGGAAATGGAACCATGACCTCCTGGTTTATAGGTCAATGCTCAACCACTGAGCACACTGGCTGGGCCGCAGTATTCTTGAAAAAAAAAAAAGCATAAATTAAATCACAAGGAAGTCTTAGAAAAATTCAAAATACAAAGCAGAATAACTGGCCAAGCAGGATCTTCAAAAAATGTCAAGGCCATGCAAGGAAAAAAAGGTGAGAAACTGTCCCAGACTGGAGGAGACTGATGAGACATGACAACTGAATGTAATGTGTGATCTGAAATTGAGTCCTAGTCCAGAGAAAGGACACAAGTGGGACAATAAAATTAGAATACAGTCAATAAATTCATTAATGGTATTTTATTCATCTTAATTCTTGGCTTTAGCAACTGTACTTCCTCAGCATTTGAGGAAGATGTCTGAAGGGTATATAGGAAGTCTCTACCTTTGCAACTCTTTTGTAAATCTGAAATTATTTCAAAATGTAAAGTTAAAACAAAACTTAAAATACAAAATAACATTATCTTAAATTTATCTCCAAGTGTATAACTATAAAAGATTGTAATGTTTATTTTTTAAGATAATCTTCATAACAACTCTATGAAGTAGGTAGGGAAGATTTCAGTTTTATGCATGAGACTATTCAGGCATAAAGGAGTTAAAAGACTCGCCTTACACAGATGAGAAATTGCTCTGTTAGGTCTTAAACTCAGGCCTCAGGATTCCCAATTTAGTGTTTTTTTACTTTTATCAGAAACTTTGACTTTGCTGTATTTCTCTTGCTTCTATCTAATTAACTATCAAATAAAGACAAAATTCCTTCATACTTGGTCATTTGCAGTGATGTTCCTATCCATTCCCAATACCTTCTAGATCAGTGATTCTCAAACTTGACTCACATTGAAACAAATAACTGGGGAACTTTAATAACTGATGCCTACCTCCCACCTCCAGAGAGTCTGATTAATTGGTCTGAGGTATGGTCTGGGCTTCACAAGTTCTAAGAGCATCCCAGGGGATTCCACTGTGTAACCAAGTTTGAGAACCATCACACTACATAAAAAATTGTTTAGCCCTGGCTGGTTTAGCCCTAGCCTGATAGAGCGCCGGCCTATAGACTGAAGGGTCCTGGATTTGATTCCGGTCAAGGGCACATGCTCAGGTTGCAGACTCAATCCCTAGTGGGGTGGGGGTGGGGGGTGCAGGAGGCAGCCGATCAATGATTGTCTCTCATCACTGATGTTTCTATCTCTCTCTCCCTCTCCTTTCCTCTCTAAAATCAATATATATATATATATATATTTTTTTTTAAATTGTTTAGCCCTAGTAGGTTTTGCTCAGTGGATAGAGCCAGCCCGCAGACTGAAGGGTCCTGGGTTTGATTCTGATCAAGGGCACATGCCTCAATTGCAGGCTCAATCCCCGGCCCTGGTCGGGGTGCATGTGCAATATTTCTCTCTCACATCCATATTTCTCTCTCTCTGTCTCTCTCTCTCTCCCTTTCACCTCTCTAAGAACCAATGGAAAAACGTCCTCAGATGAGGATTAAACATTTTTTTTGTTAAGAAAAAGAAGAATGTGGGTTATCTCAGGAGAGATGTTCAGGACTGATACTGGAGAGGAATCTGGGAGCCATCGACATGTGGATGGTGACTAACATCATGGGAGTGGACACCTTGCTTTAGGAGAGCATGCCAAGGGAATACAAAGAAATTTTGCAATAACAAAGAAAATATGGTTACAGAAATATTTGGAGGTTGGAAAAGAAGGAAGGTGAGGGAATGTATGTCAAAGTTGTAGATCAGAGTTCTGCGGCCCAGCTCATGCTCCACCTCCTCATTAAGCGTTCCAGCCCTCCTGGATCTCTCTTGCTGCAACTCCAGTACCACTTTTAAAAAATGTATTTTTAATTGATTTTTTTTTAAGAGAGAGAGAAAGAGGAAGGGAGAGGGAGAGAGAAAGAAAAACATCGATGTGAGAGTGGAACGTCATGTGAGAGCAGAACATCGGTTGCCTCCAGAACACACCCCACCGGGGATCAAGCCCGAAACCCGGGCATGTGCCCTGACCCCAAATCGAACCAGCAACCTTTTGATGCCCTGGAGGACACCCAACAAATTGAGCCACACTGGCCAGGGCTCCCGTACCACTTTTACACTCATTATCTCACTGTCTATCTCTATCATATCCACAACGATACTTGGCATAGGACTAAACCCAGGGTTTAGTAATCCTTGTTCACTGGAGGATTATAAAAACAACTTTCCACATCACCAACAAGCATGGGGTTCTTGGGGAAAATTTGTTTGCCAATTGGTTCCTCCTCATTGTGATGAGAGAGGATTTTCCCCCAAGACCAGCCTCTTTCTTAGCTGACTATGGCTCCTGAGAAACTATCAGGCAATCTTTGTTTGGCCCACTCTTCCTTTACAACTTTTTCTTTTCCAACCCTTCAGGTCTTTGTCCTATAAATTCGTGGAAAAGCTGTTGGCAAGTGGTCAGCAATTGGACCTTTGAAAAACAGTACCATCACCCCTGCCCCACTCCTCCCAGCCCCACCCCCAGGCTGTGAAGAAGAGAAAGGAATAACTGTGTCACTCCTGGCTTCTAGTTGCTCATCTCGCTCTTAAATTGGAGGCCTTTGGGGCTGAAAGAAATTGGACAAAGTGTGCTGAGTAGCCTAATAGAGTGATTCTTTTTCTGAAAAGTCCCTATTGCGGAAAAATAAAATTATGTGTTTAATTTCTGAAACCTGATGCCTGATTTGCCTTGGCAGCCATTCTCCTGGGCTTGGCTGAGAGTCCGGCAACACTACTTACGCTGATTAATACCAGCTCAACTTGCTCCCTGTAGAAGAAGAACATTATTTACTTGACCGTTTTCTTTTCTTTTTTATTTTATTGATTTTTTACTGAGAGGAAGGGAGAGGGATAGAGAGTTAGAAACATCCATGAGAGAAACATCGATCAGCTGCCTCCTGCACAACTCCTACTGGGGATGTGCCTGCAACCAAGGTACATGCCCTTGACCGGAATCGAACCTGGGACCCTTGAGTCTGCAGGCTGACGCTCTGTCCACTGAGCCAAACCAGTCAGGGCTTGACCATTTTCTTAAATCCTTTTTAATTTATGTGTATTTTAGCACGATCTTGGTTTCAACATGCTGTAACTCTGACTACTGGCCCCAATGAAGCCTTAGAAAAGACTGTTCTGCTCTGTGCACTCACATCCCCATCACAAAACAAGATGCCCTACCCAGTGATTACAAACAACAGGTCACGTTCTGTTCCTTCTGGGGTGGGCAGGTTCTAAGTGTACTTTTGCGCCCTGCTGGTCTTCAGGCCACTGATAGAAAGGGAAGGAGGTGATGTTTCCCAGAATTCAAAAAGAACTGTCTGCACTATTCTTTCCTCCCTCGAAACCTTCCTCCCTTCCTTCCAGCCCCCTTTGGATGGTGACCCCTTGACCCATTCGGCCCCTCCCTTGCAAAGCCCACAGGGATATCAGATAGCATTTCTCCAGGGGATACAAAGGACTAAAGAAAGGTTGGGTCCCAGACAGTCCCTGACAGGGGAGTGTAAACACAGCTGTGGAGATGGGAGCAAACCATCCTCCCTCCCCCAGTTCCCACCCAGAAGCTGGGAAAGGCCACCCTGCTGTGGGGAAATAAACAACAAAACAAAGCAAAGCTCAATCTAAAATCCTACATGAAGGTCACCAGAAATGGGGCTGCTGCCCAGGCTTTGGTGGGGCCAGTTCAAGTGCCAGACCCCTCCCTGAACACTTAGAGGCAAAGGCAGCTCCAAAGCACGTTGAGGACTAGACATTACTGAGCCTGGAAACCTGGCTCAGTTTTTCAAGCTGCTCCTCTCCCGGACACGCTGTCCTCTCATCTCAAAAACCTAGCTTTCCACCCCCAGGTACTTAGCTCCCGACCCCTGGTTGCTTAGTGATCATAATAATGCATTCAATTCAGCAAGTAAGAACAGGTCCACAATAAACCATTGTGGCTGTTATAAGTTTAAACTCTGAGCCTCCAAGCCAAAATATTAGAAAGGGCCTCCTTAGCCTTTGTTAATTACAAAATAAATTATTCCAGTAGGAAGGAACTTCCTCTTTGGGGGATTAGTTAGGTGGGATCTATGCCTTGTTTTGCACACACTCTCAAAGCTCCAGCCCCACAGCTAGGGTGGTGCTGCCCATTCTCCCTCTCTCAGCATAGTTAATGGCCGGGCCTTGATCCCACAGGACACGCCTTTGGCACAGCACTGCCTGGGAAGTCGCCCTGATTGGGTGGATAACGAATGAGCTGTGCTTCCTTTCTGGCCATCAGGCTCCTCAACTGTAAAACTGCAGAACTAGAAAAATAATAATAGCCTTCAAATACTGACCATTCATTATGTGCCTGGAAGTGTCCTAAGTGCTTTACAATGGGTCATCTCATCTCATGTGAAGTCAGTGAGAGTCTCACCCTCATTTTTACCGCTGAGAAAACTAGGGGCTCTAGGGATTTTGGAACTTGCCCCACGTCACCCAGTTGGTAAGTGGTGTGGCCAGGATTTGAGACCCACTCGTTCTGACCCCTAAACCCATGCCCTGAACCACGTCACTCTACCTCTTCCTTTCTCTGAGGTCTTCTAGCTCAGACATCATGATTCTGGATTCTCCCCATGGCTTTCTGCTCTCACCAGTGGCTCCAGAAAGAGAAATGTGTTTGGGACTCCTGAAAGGCAGAGGCTCCTTACTTCCTCTGTACTGGAGATGCCAATCAAAGTTGGACACTCCATATCAGCAGGGAACAGCCTGTGCGGAAGATAAACAAATCCTAGCCAGACAGGAAAAGGGAGTGCCCCTTGGTTCTCTGACTTCCCCTGCTCTCTTCCCTGACTTATCAGCAGAGTCCCGTACTTCTGATGATTTGGCCCTTTGAACCCCACCGTGGCTAGGATGGGATAGCAGGCCACGAAAACCCTTTTGGAGCAGGAAAAGTACATATATCTATCTACAGATTATATCCATGACACTGTATGTAAAGGAACAAAAAAATTTATATCTTTAACAAATTGCCTTTAGCACTCACAGAATCACTAGATATTGGACTGGATCTGAATTCACATCACCTCACGTAATCCTTGAAGGGTGCCTAGTAGACGCTGTTACATTGTTATCCCCGTTTTACGGAGGACACTGAAGTTCAGTGAGATTGACAGCACTGACCATGGCCACATCGCTGGAAACAGGAGAGCTGGAATTCACACCTAGGCTAGGTCCACCTGAAGGCAAAGTCTGTACTCCTTTCAATGAAAGGAGTGTTCTGTAGAGAACAGAACAAACAGAACAAGAGTATGAAACTGGAAGGATCCCAGAATATCTTGGAAACATAGTTGTCATAACTGCATGTGTTATATACATCATGATAGTGTGAACCCCGAAAAAAAAAAAAAAAAAAAAAAGAACACCGACTAAGAAAGACTCCTGGTAGCTAATTGGGCTCAAATGAAAAAAGCAGAACCTTCAAAACAAAACAAAACAAAACAAAACAAAACAAAACAAAAGAAACCCTCAGGGCCTAGCAGCCATTTCTGCACAGGGTCCTCCGGAGCCTCTGTGCTAAACTGCCTGCATGATGTTTCTGACAGCTGAGCCGACCCTTATATGTAAAGGTTTCCTGAAGTCCTATTCCAGTCAATAGGACGGAGGCTTTCCCCATCCAATCGGAGCTGTGCAGCTCAGACCAACCAGAATGGCTCTATTCTGACCACTCAGAACAGTGTCTTTGGACCAAACTGTGAGGACGTGGCATCCTCATTTGCATGAGGAGAAACCAATCAGGGACCAGGGTCCAGGACTTCTGCCTCTACAAACCAGCTCCCCTGTGGCTTGGATAGCGCACTTTCCATGGAAGACTGCTTCTTCTTGGCTAAAGCTGAGCAGACCATGGAGTGGAGCTGCCTACTGAAGAGGGACCTGGCCCCAGGGCCACCTGGCCCCTAGGGCAGCCTCACTGAGGCTATCTATTATTCTTGAGCCTGTTGAGCCATTTGCATCAAGTAAAGTTTCCTTCTTCAATGAAGCCCAATTGGAGAGTCCTGTTGGTGTTGAATTGGTGCCAGCACCAGGTTGATAATAGTTAATTGCCATTTATCACATGCTTACTAGCACCAGGCATTGGACCAAATGCTTTACGTGAATTATCGCTACTGCTCAGTGAGACGCACACTAGTAGCCCCATTTTTGCAGATAAGAAAACAAGCTCGGAGAAGTTAAGTCATTGCACAAGGTCACATACAGATAAATCAGTGATGGTGCTAGGATTCAAATTCAGGTTGCTTTGACTCCGTCGTGTATGCTTTTAACCACTAAGGCAATAGGAATAATAATAATATACATTGACTATGGGCCAAGTACTGTTCTAAGTGCTTTGAATCTTATCATTTATAGATATTATTACCCTCATTTTAGAGACGAGGAAAATATTGCCTCGTTTAGTACTTCTTATGCTCACATTACAAACACTGCACATGTTAAAACACACATACACTATTAGTGTCATATTTGCTTAACATATATTGGACCCTTGTTAAGATCTAGAAAAATGGTTATTTTATAATGTCATAAACTTTTTTCATTGTCCACCTAATGCAGTGATTTTCAACCCTTTTCATCTTGTGGCACACATAAACTAATTACTAAAATTCTGCAGCACACCAAAAATATATTTTTTGCTAATATGACAAATAAAGGTATAATTTTAATTGATTTATCAAAAAAAATAATAATAGTATCTTTTTTGCTCCAAAATGACTTTTTAAAAAAATCAGGCTCCTATACTTTTATATAAAGATTTCTGGTAACAAGAATTAACCAGTCTGCCCTAGCTGGTTTGGCTCAGTGGATAGAGCGCCGGCCTGCGGACTGATGGGTCCCGGGTTCGATTCCAGTCAAGGGCACATGCCCAGGTTGCAGGCTCAATTCCCAGTGTGGGGCGTGCAGGAGGCAGCGGATCAATGGTGTTTCTAGCTCTCTCTCTCTCTCTCTCTCTCCCCCCCTTCCTCTTTGAAATCCATAAAAGTAAAAATATTTTTTAAAAGAATTAACCAATCAAAGGCAACCTATTATGCAATGTGACCAATAAGATGCAACTCTAATATATGACCTATATATTTATGGTCAAGACAGGGCATTCACAACTGACAGCTATTGTAATTTTTTTATCTAAGGGAAAAGAGGTCAATGCCCCTGACTAAATAGTCATGTACTAGTATTGCATGTTTTTTGTTTTTAGGAGGTTGTGTTTGTTTTTTTTTAAATCCTCACCTGCGGATATTTTTTCTATTGATTTTTAGAGAGTGGACGAGATGGACGGGAGAGAGATGGGGGGGGCATCGATGTGAGAGAGACACATGGATTAGTTGCCTCCTGCACACACCCCAATGGTGCCAGGGGTTGAACCTACAACCCAGGTATGTGCCCTTGACTGGGAAGTGAACCTGTGACCCATTGGTGGGCATAGGCTAACATTCTAACCACCAGCCAGAGCGGGTATTACATGTTTTTAAAATTCTTTTCTTTTAATGTTTAGATTCACTACATTTATTTTTTAAATTCTAAAACTTTTCTTACAAAAGAGCATTACATTCTGCACACTGCTCTGAATAGATGCCAGGGACATACGAACAATTGTTACTTTTCCTCTCTGTCCCATTCCGCCTCTCCAAATGCTGCGGGGACCACAAAACAAAACGTTCACAATAATTACATAAGGAGAAGTTTCCTTTTTAACCACCAACAATGAACAAAAATTAAAATTAACTCACTCTGCTGCTGTTTCGAAATTTCGATGCTAGTTTTTGCCCCTCCCACCCCCTGACCCTGGTTTGTAAGGAACTAAAACATTACATCTGGTGAACAGCAAAGATTTCACTACACCTCAAATGCGGAACACCGATGAAGCAGAGGAATGCCGGCTTGTTAAACAGAAGCAGATTGAAACTATATCTGCAGGACTCCAGTTCTTCACTAGTCTCAGGAAAACTTCCCAGAATACTGCTTCACGTTGTTCTGCAGCAACAAACACTATGTGTTCTGTGTTCGGTCCTGTGATCCTGTGATGGTAATAATCCAACCTTTGGACCCTTCCAAAGGCTCATCAATTTTATTTTTTTTTATCGATTTGAGAGAGAAAGAGAGGGTGAAAGAGAGCGAAACATCGATTTGTTGTTCAACCTATTTATGCACTCATTGGTTGCTTCTTGTATGTGCCCTGATCGGAGATGGAACCCACACCTTAACATATCTGGATGACAGTCTAATCAACTGAGCTACGGGGCCAGGATTAGCTTATCAGTTTTGATCAGAGATCCTGACTCATGATGAATTTGTTTACTCCTCTGACCATAAAGTTACATAACAGTCTAGCATAGATAGTAAGACCCGCTATTGAGATACCAATACAATTGCAAACGCAGAAATTTTTTCCGATGAACTGCAAGCTCTGATTCTCTTACTTTCTTTTCTTTTCTTTCTTTCTTTTTTAATACATATTTTTAATTGATTTTAGAGAAGGAGGGAGAGGGAGGGAAAGATAGAAACATCAATGATGAGAGAGAATCATTGATCAACTGCCTCCTGCATGCCCAACACTTAGGATCGAGCCCACAACCAGGACGACAATTACTCTGACTGGGAATCGAACCATGATCTCCTGAATCATATAGGTCAATGCTAACTGCTGAGCCACTGTGCTTTCTTCAATGCAACCAATATAGCACGAGTTTTTTTTTTTATTTCAGACCAACTGTGGTTGACCCTTGTTTGACAGCTTCCCTTGCATATTCAATTTGATGAATCCTGCCCTGAGGGCTCCAAACAGTGACATCACTGTCATACTGGTTGCGAAACATGGAAACATGGTTTGGATGGGCCTGGCTGTCGGCTCCTGCAAAACTGTGGATCAAGGAGCCTGTACATGTCTTTTGATGAGAGACTCTGATATAAGAAAAAGTATGATCTTTAGACACTTTACCTATCAGGTTTTTCTCCAATAAGAATGACTCCGGGGGTGGGGGGGGTGGGGGCATGGGCTGGGTGGAAAAGGTGAACAGATTAAGCAAAACAAAACAAACAAACAAAAAAACCAACAAAACTCATAGACACAGACGATAGCATAGTGATCACCAGAGGAAAGGATGTTGGGAGGGAGTAGAAAAGGGTATAGGGGGGATAAATGGTGCCAAAAGGAGATTTGACTTGGGGTGGTGAACACACAATGCAATATACAGTTGATGTATTATAGAATTGTACACTTGAAAGCTATATAATTTTATTAACCAATGTCACCTCAATAAACTCAATTAAAAATAAATATTAATTAATTAATATTTTTTAAAAAGAATGACTCTGTCAGTGGAATGAGGACAGCATTCCTGGAAAAGCTTGATTGTTGTCTGACTGCTCTCCTGAAGTTCTTTAATTTTAGCACCTCTGACACCAAGAAGTACTCCTGCCGGACTCTTGATGAATCAACAGTCTCAATTCAAATTTAAAATCGCTATGGTATTGGTAACTTAAGCATTCCACAGCATCGGATTCCAGGGATCGAGCGGGAGCTGGCTGGTGGCCGTGGGCAAGGGCAACTGCAGGCTCTCTTCCAAGGTAGGGATGCTTTTTTTTAGAATGTCTCCAATTGTGTCAGTATCAGCACTGAAACTCAATATGCGCTCGGGGTCACTGCTGTCTGGGATCAAAACACTGGAATTGTAATCTGTACACAGCGCCTTAATATTCTTGCCTCCTTTTTCAATCACTACCCCAGCATTCTTGCTCTCAAGCAGAATTCATAATTAAAACATCTCATCAGTGTTTTCAGAGCTTCTAAAAGCTTGTTCCTCTTCCATATCTTCTGCGGGGCGTTTACTAAATTCACCATTGGTTTGAGGGCTGGGGAAGGTCTCCTCTGACTATTCAGTTTCTGTTTCCTGTACTATGCGGACACACCAATTGTGCAAGGCTGCTGTCCCTATGCTGTCGTGCCGCCTCAACTGGTCACAACTAGACAGAGACTTGAACCAGACCAGATGAAAATCGCTGATCTAATGCATTAAGGTCTTCGGGGGGAAAGGACGTGAAAAGCTATTGTCTGTAGGTGACGCAGGCATAGTCAGAAGAGTTGTACTGAGTGGAGAAAGCTTTTTGTGCCGTGAGGAGCCTTGCCCTTCTGGCCACTCTTCCTCATCTCTTCCTCTTTGGCTCTGTCTGGCAAGTTGGCTAGGAGGTGGACTTCTATCAGGAGATGAGGTAAAGTGCCAGGCTTCAGCATCAAGAAGACTATGTATTGCCCCAACCGGTTTGGCTCAGTGGATAGAGCATTGGCCTGGGGACTGAAGGGTCCCAGGTTCGATTCCGGTCAAGGGCATGTACCTTGGTTGCGGGCACATCCCCAGTAGGAGGTGTGCAGGAGGCAGCTGATTGATGTTTCTCTCTCATTGATGTTTCTAACTCTCTATCCCTTGCCCTTCCTCTCTGTAAAAAAAAAAAAAAAAAAAAATCAATAAAAAATATTTTTAAAAAATAAAGAAGACCTATGTATCAATATTAGTTGCATGACTTGGACAAGTAGCTTAACTTTTCTGAGCCTCCGTTTCCTCACCTGTAAAGTGGGTTGCTGTTTAACAGAGTTGTGAGTTTTAAACGAAACATTTTGTATGAAACATTGAGCATACTGCCCAGCGTCCTCAGAGCATCCCCATGTTATACAACATCAAGCTTCCTGGAGTGCTAGGAGGGCACAGAAATGTATGGTTTCATAGGCGAGTTCAGGAATGACGAAGGGTAACAGCAATCCTGCATCTGACATTTGGTCCCGACAGAAACCATGCGTCAGCCTCTGTGCTGAGGGATCAGCAGTGTTCTCAGCACTGCTGGGCGTGTGCTATGGTCACTTGGCCATGGTCCTCTTCAGTCACATTGAATGTTGTTCTTGTAAATCTGGCCTGGGTTCTTTTCGGAAAAACAGCCTCCACAATGTGATGTCATGGTCCAGCCTGGGTCAGGGAAGGAGGGCGAGTATGTTGTGTGCAGGATCTTATTTCTGGAGGGCTCAACCTGGTCTCAGAAGAAACTCTATCCTCCTCCCTTCCTTTCAAGACCCAGTATGGAATCGGTACTCTGATTCTGAATGAGAGGGAAGTAATAAAATCATGGTTAAGACAGGAAACTTAGCATCAAGCAGTTCTGGGTTCAATCAATGGCAGCTACTATTAAGTCCTCAGCAGTTGATGAAGAATATAACTTGACCATTTTCTATGCTTTTTACAAACCTGAGAACCACGGTTTTCTCTGATAACCGTTTTTCCCTCTGAGTGGTGGTTATGCTTCTCATACCAAGTGTGCCCTCATTCTGGAGGTGAGGAGGCAGGGGAGGAGATGGAGTAATTGTGTCCCTATTCCTTTGTTTTCCCCTCCTTCGCTAGCTGGCTTCCTGGCTGCAGCCCTCCAGGTTCTTCTTGCTGCCTGCCTCCCTGCCCTCAAAGATGTTTGCCTCCGCTCTCCAGCTTGGAAAGATCAGCACCACCCAGCCAAAACTTCTGGCTTCCTGGGTCCTGACTCTCCCCCACATTTTCTGCTCTTTTCTTTTTCTTTTGCAGACAGCCTGAGAAGAGGCCAGCATGTGTGAATGTCTCTGCACCAGAGACACTAATTCCAAGATGCTCCGCATAATTTCATTGTGCAGGAGGCCCCGGTGCTTTTTGCTTCCCCTTATGTTGTTGCTGTTGTGTGGTGTGTGTGTGTGTGTGTGTGTGTGTGTGTGTGGTGTGTGTGTAGGGGGAAGGCTGAGGATTCCAATGGCACTTCTTCTAAGGACTGAGTCATCTCTCCCCCTGCTCCAGGCAGGATGGCCCTTAGCCTGTAAGAAGAAGGGAAACGCATATGACAGTAGGATCCTTACCCCGGTCAGAAATCTCAGGTCAAAGTTCGCTTGGACGAGAACCACATTCCTCTCTTCCCAGCCACTAGGGATGTATGTAGGGTAGGGACAGAGGAATAAGGGAGTGTATAAGGAACTTAAAGACCAGACTCCACTGGATATAAGAAGAAAGGAAAAAAAAAAAAAGACTAAAAACAATACTATGCAACAGTTAAGAGAAAAGTGGCACATATACATATGGCATCATGAAAAGATATCCAAGACATGTTACTAAGTAAAAAAAAAAAAAAAAAGAAAGAAAGAAAAAAAGGTTGTGGGTTCGATTCCTGGTCAAGAGCATTCACTTCGGCTGCAGGCTTGATCCCTGGTCAGGTGCGTGTGGGAGGCAATCAATGAATGTGTCTCTCTTACATTGATGTTTCTCTCTGTGTCTCCCCTCCTCCTTTCCACTCTCTCTGAAAATCAATGGGGGAAAATATCCTCAGGTGAGGATTAACAAAAAAGAAAAAGAATGACAGAACAACACGAATATTAAGTCCTATTTATGCTTTTTTTTTAAAAGTGCAAACTATATGGGAGGTGAGTGAGAAAGGAATGGGGTTATAAAGTTTTCTGTGTTTAAACATTTTGTAACAGAGACTGAGCCGCAGACAGAATAGGGCACTCTGGCTTCAGTGTGATCTTGTTTTTCCAGCGTTACCTGAACAACAGGGAGGCTGGGCCTATGTCCTAAAGAAGTTTGACCTTTCAGAACAACATACCATCTGCATCTGCACAGCCCATCCTGCTCCGTTCTCCCCAGGCAACAAATACTCTTCACACTGAATCATGTCAAGAAACATTTCAAGGGGCTGATGACCCAGAAACCCAGTCCTGTCCTTTGAGGGTCCCTTGAATTTGATGTCTCTCCTGTCTCCTGCTACCCCTCTGAAACTTCCCAAAACCAGGCTCTCCAGTCTGTGAGCCTTGAAGCCTTCTTAACCACCAGGCTCTTTGGAATCTGCTGTCATCATTGCCTTTGGTAATGCTTGTGCGAGGCGATCATGGCAGCACCCCCCTTAAAGGGACCACGCTTGAATCTTCTTTTCATATTTTGACTCACTGCCAGGTTATTTAAATGATTTGAAAGAAAAAATACATTTTGCAACAAGTGTACACTTATGTATTACTTGCAATTAAAAGTATATTGTTATAGCAAAAAAAAAAGATACATTTTGAAGCAGAAATGGGCTTAGAAAAGAAAGGTAAGGGATTCTAGGGATGGAAAACGGGACTTTCCATGAAAGAACCTGTCCCTGATGAAGCTCTTCTCTGTCCCTTTGCTGTAGAACATGGGACTATCTCCTATGGCAACTTGGAAGATGAAGGTGAGGTCTCCAGTCTCCATTCAGCCCCAAAGGACCCTCATAGCTGACCCCAAGTTACCAGGATGCTCCCAGGGGTCAATGAAAACATCCAAACATCTAACTGGTAAGAAAAAGTGGGAAGAGGAAAATCAGGAGGAGAAAAACATTCCCAGACTCTGAAACGGAAGGGTTTGGACTTCCACATTCGGGAATGACTGCTGCAAGTTCTCCCTTGGAGGTCTTCAATCCTGACGCAAGCTTAACCCCAACTCTAGGCCGAAAATCACACTTTCTGCCAAGTCACCTGTGTGTTCCCTTTGGATTCTAAGGTCATTTTGTATTTGAAAATGTTGAGCTCCAAAGACATGAAATGGCCTTCCCAAGGTTACACAGCAAGACAGAGGCCTTCAGAATCCTAACCAAAGTTAGTTTGTTTTTATCCATTATACCATGCTGCCCTATTTAAAACCCAACATTTACTTTTGACAAGTTTAATCTTGACCCCAACTCCAGTTCTAACCACAGTGGGCTCAGGTGCTTCTGACCCCGGCCCAGTGGAAATGGCTGGTTTTGCTTTCTGCCCCTCCTTGCTCCCTAATTCCATCGTATCACTCAGAATTTCCCTCTTGACCATGTTTCCTTCCTTCCTCCCTTCCTTCCTTCCTTCCTTCCTTCCTTCCTTCCTTCCTTCCTTCCTCCCTCTCTCTCTCTCTCTCTCCCCCTCTCCCTGTCTCTCTCTCTCTCTCTCAAGGGCAATCACAGGTGGGAGGGAAGGAATGGATTTTGTCCCTGACCTGAAGTGGCTCTGAGGTGCCTGGCTTTTTTTCTGCACCTTGCAGAGGATGACCCTCCGCAGGAGGGCTTTGAGGTTTATGCCTAGTAGGCCACCTCCCCTCTCCCTCTGAATGTCTTTCTAAAGCAACCTCTTGACCCCTAGCCCTGGAGGAGAGCCACAGGTTATCAGTGGCCATGATTCAAGAGCCTGTGACCCTGAGATGAAGATTTTGAAGACAGATCATGAAAGATAATCTGTGTTAGGCAGGGATGAGTAAATTTGGACAATAGTAGCAGCTGAGTCCAAGGGTCAGCGTCTGGGAGTAATTTAGGAAAGTTCAGTGCTGACAGCTGTGTCTGGAGTAGAACATCACAGCCGAGTCAGCTCCTGGGCTCCTCCACTGCTTCAGGCAAATGAAGCTCTGGCTCAGGACACAGAGACAGCGGCGGTGTGGCAGAAATCAGGGCCCCTGGGGGCCCCGGATCACCATGCTACTTGCCAGCAGTGTGACCTTAGGCAAGTCCTTGGGAAAGGAAACGAGTATCTACTTGAGTGCACGCAATGCCCTTTCACAGATGTCATGCTCCCTGCAGCGCGGTGAAGAGGGTAATTTCACCCGGGAGGAATCTGTGAAGGTAACAGATCATTCCAGGGCAGTGGAGCGATAGAAACGGGACTCAGGGCTTCTGAACGCCAAGTTGGGGGCTCTTTCCCCTCCAGGTACCCATCTCACCAATGCAGTCACACATTGTAGGTTCTAAACCCCTCCCTTCTCACAGCCTGGGTCCTGAAGAGTTGTGGCCCCCTTCTGTCTGGCAGCGCAGTCATCTTACTCTCGCCCCTCTCCCCAGTCCTGTTTGTGGGTCTAGGCCCCAGGAGGTCCCTCGAAGGGAGGGTACTGCGACTCTGCTTTTCCCCTCTATCTCTATTCCAGGCTTCTGCCGACTCTGGAGGGCCGGCTTTCTTCTCCCCGGTTTTGGCAGGCGGGCTGACATCTATGGGGATTCCAAGGGGAACTGGAAACAAGAGTCCAGCTCCAGGCGCGCCTTCCCCCGCGGCCCAGGACGACCCTAAACCGCCAGGCTTAGCCGAGTTCCCGGACCCCTCCCTCTTCTCCAAGGCCCGAAGGGCAGCTCGCTCCCCACCCCGCCTCGACCCCTGCCCACCTCCCCTCGAAAGAGAAGGGACAACCAGAGTCCCGGAGCGGATGCTGGGGGACCCTGGCAAGTCCTGGGCGCCCCGCGGCCGAGAGCAGGAACTGGACCCCGGTTCTGGGGTTACGAGGGGAGCTGTCCAGCCCTGCAGGGTGCGCTGGAAGAAAGAGGGTGGGCCACCGCCGGCGAGGCGGGGGGAGCGGCAGGCGCCAGGGCCGGGTGAGGCTGCGACTCCCCCTCCAGCCCGCCGGCCCTGGCGTCGCCCCCGCCCCCCACGTGGCCGCCGCTGTCCCTGCCCCTGCGAGGAAGCGGCGCGGCTTCCTGCGACTGGGGCCGGGGATATAGGCGCCCCCGCCCGGGCCCGGCGCAGCGCAGCCGCCCCTCCCCGCCTGCTCGCCGCGCGATGGCCTCGCTCCGGGCAGAGAGTGCTGCCGGCGGCCCGCGGACCCCGGCGACCCGCGCGGGGCGACCCACAGCCTTCAGCCTCCTCCTCCTGCTGGGTGGTGAGCGCAGCGCCGGGGCGGGGGTGCAAGCGCGGGAGGCCCGAGAGGGGAGGGCGGCTGGACGGCCGAGACCAGAACGGGCCCGAGGCTGTGGGTGCGGACAGCGCTGTACTTCGGGTTGTCCCTCGCCCCACCTCGGGAAGGGCGCCGTGCAAGCTGCTTCCCCCTTGGGGAAAACTGGGGCGGGGGCCCGGCGGAGAGATCGTGGAAGGTCTGGGGTGGCGAGAAGGGAAGGCTTTTGGGATCTGAACGCTGGCGGGAAGGAGCTGGTTCTAGCCCCTCTCTTCTGGGCACGGAGGCACCCCTAGGTGCATCATGCCTCCTTCTCTTCTGAGATGAGCTCTGACTTCCCCGGGTCTTAGCCTCCAACTCACACCCGCCCCCCACGCTCCACTGCCCAGATCTAACGATTCCACCTCCTCTCCCATTTCTGCCCTCAGCCACCCTGAAGCCCCAGGAGTCCGCGGCTCAGCTTCTTGCCACCGCAGGCAGCTTGGAGTCAGAAGGTGAGTGGCCAGCAGCTGTGGAAGGTGCCCTGAGGCAAGAGGAGAGGCAAGTCCCTGGGGAGGGATCCTGGCCCACAAGGCAGGCCCCCAAGCTGGTCACCTCACAGGGGGGTTAGCAGACCCCAGAAAAAGGGTATGTGGAAACTCTTGCCAGTCTGGGAAGGGCTGTGCACGTGGAAGGCGCTAACATTTTCCCTCAGCCAGAAGTGTCTTGTTTGGGACACTTTCTGAGGCTGCCCGGGCAGTTCCTATGTTTAAAGACAGGGACAGTGACTCTTGAATGGAAGTACCTGGACCAGAGGGCTTGGAGGGAAGGGCGGGGTGTGGTCAATGTGCAGTCTTAGTGCCCACAGAGAAAATGGTGATGTACGATGAGACCATTTCAATTTGCTGGGAAGACTATCAGGTTATTATGGACAATATCAAAGAAGACTGGTGCGACTGGGCCATCATTAGCAGGTAGGGGCCGTGCTGGAGGGTGTTTTGGGCCAGGGGTGGGGCCTGCTCCTTGTGGGTGGGCCTTGAGAAAATGCGGGGCACTCCTCTCTGTGGGCCCAACCCCTCCCTCCCTCTGGTCCTCTCCTCCCCCAGGCCTTACAGCGACCTGCAGGACTGCTTGGAAAGGGAAGCAGAACACTTTGACCTGGGCTTCCCCAACCCCTGGGCGGAACAGATCATCTTTAAGACTCACCAGACCCACTTTGCCAACTGCACCCTGGATCAGACCACCTTCTCAGATCCCCCAGAGGATGTGCTCTTGGCCATGATCATAGCCCCCATCTGCCTCATCCCGTTCCTCGTCACCCTTGTGGTGTGGAAGAGCAAAGACAGCGAAGCCCGGGCCTGAGGTGGCATGAGTTTCTCAGCAGCCACCCCTCCCTTCCCTGCCACCGCCAGGTCTCCCTCCCTGTGTCCCTGCCCCCTGCTCTCCCCTCACTGCACACAGAGTCTGAGACTGGTGGAATGGAGCTGGGTGGGGTCATGGCACAAGTTCTGTAATTTTCACCGTCCTCCTTCCTATCCCAGTGGGGCCTGTGTCCTTCCCAGAACCTGTCATTTCCACAGGCCCCCAGCTCTGGGCAACAGAGCCGCAAGAATCTGATAGCCCCACTGTTGTGTTTACTTACCTGCCCCCACAGTCCTCCGCCGGCACCCCCCTCCCCACCGCCACCTGAAGGCTACACTCCTACATTCCTCCCTCCCAAGGTGGGGGCTTTTCCTGCCCCTATCCAAACCCAGCGCCAGGAAACGTGCAGGAAAAGACTCCCTTCCGGTCTGGACAGCCGCTGGGGAGGTGTGGGGGGAGGGATGAGAGAGGACTCTGGGCTGTGACTCCTACAAGAAGGAAGGGGGGCCACCCAGGAGTTCTGAATTTTCCGTTTTCATGTTTCAGTTCACTTCTAGAGACTTCGAATAGGAACTCTGATCTGTCTAACTCGAGTTCACCCCTAAGGACCTCAGTCAGGATTGAGGGTAAAGGCAGTGGGGGATCCTTCTGCTACGTTCACCACAGGACTCCCCCCTCCAGGTCCCTGGCCCTCATCCTACATTGTCCTGGACCCTGGGGGTGTGGCTTACAGCCTGGTTGTACACTGCCCCCTGGTGTCCACTAAACCAAAAGCAGAAGATGGATGTGTGGTGGAAGACGCTCAAAACAGAAGATTGGACCCTGAGTCAGACCTGTCATCTCCATAGCAAAGACTAGTTCTCTCGGCTTCTGAATCATACTTGGGCTCCCTTAAGACACTTTCCCATTGTCGACATAAGAAATGTCCAAACCTGTGGAGAATTTTTAAGAGTTTCTTTGAGGGGTGGTGGGGCTGGGTGGAGGTGGGCAAGAGGGGAAAAATGGGGGACATCTGTAATAGTGTGAACAATAAAAATAAAGTTTAGCCCTGGCTGGTTTGGCTCAGTGGATAGAGCGTCAGTCTGCGGACTGAAGGGTCCTGGGTTCTATTCCAGTCAAGGGCACATGCCAGAGTTGCGGGCTCAATCCCCGGTGGGGGTGTGCGGGAGGCAGCCAAAGATGGATGATTCTTTCACATCATTGATGTTTCTTTCTCTCCCTCTCTCTTCCTCTCTGAAATCAATAGAAACGTATTTGGAAAAAAAAAGATAAAATAAAAAATAAAGTTTAATCAAGTTTATTTGAGCCAAAACTGATGGCATATACCAGCAGCAAGCTCTCAAATGCTCTGAAGAATAACAGTTTTGCAGTTTCTTTCATGCATTTTAAATTAAGGAGGGGGTTTAAGGAAGATTATGTGAAGGTGGGAGAAAGCAAGGTGAGAGTGATTACATCTTATAAGGAGGAGCTTGGAAGGAGGCATTTTCAAAGGTGTGCTAACCTGGATGCACAAAGACAATGGGCCTGGCTTGCTTAAAGCTAGAAATTTATATGCCTAGGGTGTGATTACCCACCATGACCTGCCCTGTTAGGAATTTATGATTTATTACAGCATCCCTTTTTATCCACATCACTTTCTGGGGACATATTTAAGTCTCTGACTCACCATTTTGGCATATGGACACTCTTGTAGGTCCCCTGGACAGTGAGGCTCAGTTCTCACCAGGGAACCTTCACCTCCAATTTTCCTTGGAACAAATGTGCCAGGTCATCAAAAATACCTAGAGAACAACTTTGCACTCCATAAAGACACCTGTTTATTCCTTGTGGCACCTAAAGCCTCTTCAGGAACTTCCTTCACTCCTTGTTGAACTATCTACCTCCCTGAGAATATACATCTTCGTTTTCTAGACATGCCTGTCTATTCCATAGATACATACTTGTATGCTTTCTGGAATGTATCTATTCATTCTCTGAGACACAGTTCTCCTCTCAAGTCATATTTGTCTCTCTAGAGACACACCTGTTCCCTTGAACATTTTGAGTTTTCACCTGAGATAAATCTGTGCTGTTTCCATGAATGTATCTTCTCCAAGGATATATCTATGCTTTTCTTGGCCCATATTTGCCTTCATGCATTTTGCTAACATACATCAAAGGCATGCTGGTGTAAGACACTGTATGGTATATTGTGTTGAAAAAGGAAGTTAGCTGCCCTAACCAATTTGGCTCAGTAGATACAACATCGGCCTGCAGACTGAGGGGTTCCAGGTTTGATTCCAGTCAAGGGCATGTACCTTGGTTGCGGGCACATCCCCAGTAGGAGGTGTGCAGGAGGCAGCTGATTGATGTTTCTCTCTCATCGGTGTTCCTAGCTCTCTATCCCTCTCCCTTCCTCTCTGTAAAAAATCAATAAAACATATTTTTTTTAAAAAAGGAAGTTAGCTAAGACTTGGTTTCTGCCCTCAATGGCTTTTATCTAGTAGGGGAGTGGACATATGCAAATAAACAAAAACAATGGAGTGTGTGATGAGAGTCATGCAAAGAATACAAGCCAAATGTTCGTATGAGTGCAAAGGAAGGCAGGGTCACATCTAACAGAGGTGTGATCACAGGAGTTAAGATCACAGGAGGGTGATTGTATAGTTGCTACATGAATTAATGGTAGTTGGAGTGCATTCCCCTAGAGGAGAGAGTAGAAAGGGAGATGAATTAGGAAACTATTGTAATAATTCAGGCTTGAGAAAAATAGGACATGGACCAAAAGTGTGGTGAATGGGGAAATGAAAAATAATTAAAAAGTAGGAGAGATGATTAAAAACAGGGGAGGGAATCAACAGGATTTGGATATGAAGTAGGTGACAGACAGAGACTAGAGCTGACTCAGGCTTTGAACCTGAGTTATTTGGACAATGATGGAAGTAAGAATAGAAAAGGGCCATTAACAGGAGGAGGTAGCCTGAGGAAAAGGATATGCAATATGAGGTAACAATGGAACAAGCTGTAATATCCCACAGTGAGTTAGAAATGGGAGTGGTGATGGTGGTGGTAGAAAGAGGGTGGAGCTGGAAACACAGGTTTAGGAGAATTCTGCACAGAAATGTCATATAAAGCCATGAGAGGGATGAGAGTTTTAAGAGAAGGTATATTGAAAAGAAGACTGAAGTTAGGTTCTTAGGAAACACCCAGAATTAAAGAATGAGGGGGAAAAGAAGACAAAGGGAAAGATCAGAGAGACAGTAGCAGACCAAAGATAAAGCATCGCCCTGGAAGCAACGGAGATGGTGCCCTTTGAAAAAAACATTATTAACTGCAAAGTTCATTCAACAAATATTTGTTGGGTACTTCTGTGAACCAGGAATTGTGCACAATGAAGAATGGATTTGGGTGGGGGAGATGTTAGAGATCAGACAAGAAATTGAGACAGTGGCAAAGTCAAGGACACTACATTTAAAAAATATATTTTTATTGATTTTAGAGAGGAAGGGAGAGAGATATATAGAGATAGAAATATCAGTGATGAGAGAGAATCATTGACTGGCTGCCTCCCACACGCCCCTTAATAGGAATTGAGCCTGAAACTTGGTCATATGCCCTGACGGGGAATTAGGGGAATTAAACTGTGAGGGCACTTGGGCTGTTACTAGATATTGGCTATTGTAAATAACACTGTAATGAACATAAGGGTGCATATATTTTTTCAGATTAAGACACAACATATTTTCAAATAGAGATGACTGCAGCATATTTGTAGACTAGTAGAGAGGATGCAGGGGAAAGGACATGAGGGAGGATGATGCATAGAGAAGTCCTGGAGGAAGTTGGAAAGGAGAGCAAGAAGATACGCCAAAGGATTGGCCTTGTAAGGAAGAGCAGCACTTCTTCCTTTGAGTCCAAAAGGGAGGAGTAAAAGGGAAGACTTTTTAAAAAATATATTTTTAATGATTTCAGAAAGGAAGGCAGGGAGAGAGAGAGAGAGAGAGAGAGAGCTAGCGAAAGAAAAACACATCAATGATGAGAGAGAATCATTGATTGGCTGCCTCCTGTATGTCCCCTACTGGGGATTGAGCCCACAACCCAGGCATGTGCCCTTGACTGGAATCGAATCCAGGACCCTACAGTTGGCAGGCCGGCGCTCCATCCACTGAGCCAAACCAGCTAGGGCAAGGGAACACTTTTTGAGAGACAAATCAAGTGTACTGACAGATGGAGAGGGAAAGATTAATAAGTTCATATTCATGGCTGCAATCTCATAAAATAGAAAGGAAGGACATTCTGCAGAGAGGAGGGAAATGGGGACAGGTGGCATGGCTTGATGAGTGTGGACAACGTTGCAGAGTTACTTTGAGCGATGTGACAGGGAGTCATTCAAAGACAAAGGGTTGGGAGCATTTGAGAGCTTGTTCCCCACCATATGTTGTCAGTTTGGTTCAAATAAACTCTTATTTTTTTTAAAAAAAAGACAACCCTGACCAGGGTGGCTCAGTTGGTTAGAGCATCATTCTGTACACCAAAAGGTGGTGGGTTAGGTTCCTGGTCAGGGCACACACCCAGGTTGCAGGTTCAATCCCTGGTGAGGGTGTATACTGATCAATATTTCTCTCTCAAATCAGTGTTTCTCTCTCTCTCTCTCTCTCTCTCTCTCTCTCTCTCTCTCTCTCTCCCCCTCCTTCCCTCCCTCCCTCTTTCTAAAATCAATTAAAAAAATACAAAGGGCCACTGGGCTGCACTGAGAGTCCAGTCGTGAGGTTATCATGGAATCTGGGTCTCAGTCAGCATATTCTGGTGATTTTTTTCCCTAATAATACTCCCCTGGCAAGGAGTGACACAAAAAGGGGGTGTGGGCGGGCAGGGACCAACAATCTGGTTTGGAAACTGACCAGCAGGTAGGTAGACAAGGGGACAGAATTGAGTAGACTAGTCTAGGTAAGGAGTCACAACCAAAAGGGGTCTGGGACTTGAGGCTAGGAAGGTGAGAACGGGAGAGAGATCAGAGATGGATGCCTGTGGTCAAGGATGGCAGCTCTGAATCATGGTAGCAGTGCCATTTCCAGCTATAAACGCTACAAACGTATTCCCACAGGTGCTGCAGGAGACTGAAGAATGGTAGAGTCAAAGGACATAGGAATCGAAGAAATTGGGACATGTGAGACGTTTAATTTAAAGGGCGTTTGACACAAATGTTATTATTGAAAGAAGCCCAGCATAGTGGACACAATCCTAGGCTGGGGTCTGGAGACCTGGGGTTCTACTTGCAGTTCTGTGAACAAACTATGCTTCTGTGAGGAAGTCACTGCCCTTCTCTGGGGTGAGTCAGACTTCTCAGGGACCTTTTGCTCTAAAGGTCCGTGTTCACCCTGTATGAACTGACCGATGGGGAAGACACAGAGTCTAAACGGTAAGGATTTTTAGGATAATGGCAAGGGACTGGCAGAGGAGGAAGAACCCTTCCTAGACTGTTCTCCTCTCCCAAGAAGGGGCCGGAACCTTTCTGCTGTGCTTTCTGCCAGGACGTGCGGAAGAGGACACCGGAAGTCCTTTGCCGGGAGGTTCCGGGTTTCCTGGGCTACTACGATGGCGATGAGTTTCGAGTGGCCGTGGCAGTATCGCTTCCCGCCCTTCTTTACGTGAGGCTCAGACCCCGAGAAGCCCCGCTGTGCCTCCCTTCCCTCCCCTGACCCCGGGCTGAGCCCCGATCCTCCACATGGGGAGGGGGAGAAAGGACTCGGTCGCCACCACTCTCAGCCTCTCATTTTCTCCCCCAAACGCGCCTCCGGCAAGGGCTGCCTCGCTCCCTCTCACTCCCTGTAATTCTGCACCCCACCCCTTCACCCGGCAGGTTACAGCCGAACGTGGACACTCGGCAGAAGCAGCTGGCCGCTTGGTGCTCGCTGGTCCTGTCCTTCTGCCGCCTGCACAAACAGGCCAGCATGACGGTGATGGAAGCTCAGGAGAGCCCGCTCTTCAACAACGTGAAGCTACAGCGTATCCTCCCTCAGACTCGTCCACAGCCCCCACACCTGCACTTCCACACTTTCCCACGTGCCCAGACTTCGCACACACACCCTTCACCCACAGTAGTCAGGTTCCTATCCAAATGGCCTTGGGAAGGAGCAAGTATATGGAGCTGGCATCCATTTTAAGCCCAAATCCAAATGCAGCAGCAAACCCTCTTGTCCCAGGCAGCGATGGGTACCCAGCTGTCCTTCAGGTCTTAGAACCTCTGCTCAGAAGCCAAGTCCCAGGCTTTTCAACCTGAGCCCCTTTGACTCTGAATTTCCTGTCCTGGTCATGATGAGGCTCAAATTCAGGTACTACCTTTAGTAATTTTCTCTCCCTACTCTTATTCTCCCAGGAAGTAAGTGTCATTTGTTTTTGCTGCCTGATTCATGTCTAAACTATCTGTGCAGGAAGGAGAATGGACAGAGGATGAGGAAACAGTACATTTCATTTTGTAAAGCTCTTCCTTTAAATTGGAATCGTTTGTCTTTATCTTCTTCCCCCCAGTGTCTAAGAAATGCCATATCCCATTGGGGAACGGCACATATAACTATGTGGGAGGGAGAGGGAGGGGGCAGGTGGTTCTCAGCATGTGACTGGCTCTGCGAATTTTTATCTCACCCAGTTTATTCCATTAATGCCAATCCCTTAACCTTAAACCAGGGAAGCTCCCTGTGGAATCAATCCAGGTTGTATTAGAGGAACTGAGGAAGAAAGGTGGGTTCAATTCCCCAAATTTCTTATTTTTCCTCCTAGTTGGCTTTTCCCGAGGACAGATAAACACAAGACTTGTAAGAGCTTTTTTCTCTCCCCTTGCTTGCAGCCCAGAGTCCTCGGTACAGTAGGCAGCCCGATTCCCTAGGTCCCTTCCCCCATTGGTATGTAAGTGAAAAGCTCTTCCTCTGTGCCCTAAGACCTAAAGAGACATAGAAGGGAGAGCGAGTGCCTTGCAGACAGCAATAGTGAAACAAATTTTGAATTTCTCTTTCTGAAAGCTGAGCCTCTTCTATTCTGTTCTACCTTGGTTTTGCCTCTTTGTCCCTTCTTAGAGGTAATGCTTTCATAAGTATCTGTTTTGCAGGGAACCTGGAGTGGTTGGATAAGAACAAGTCTAGCTTCCTGATCATGTGGCGGAGGCCAGAAGAATGGGGGAAACTCATCTATCAGTGGGTGAGACTATTCTGCTGCAATGACAAATACATGGCAAAGGAGATTTGTGTCTGTGCTCAGCAGATACCTGGTGTTCCCAGATCCAGACTGGGCACATTGGAAGGGGGCAGAAAGAGGAAGTCTAGGTCTTCCAGGCAAGATTCTTTCAGTGACTCAATTTCCATGGCTGCACAGAAGTTCCCTTTTTTTGCCTGTTGGATGGCAGAGGCTATATGAGGCCATGTTTGGAGAATGCAGTACTGGGAACCACGAGTACTATTGTTGGCTGGAGCCTCTGGCCACAGAAGATAAATGGGGAAAGGAAGGGGGGGAAAAACACATGGGGCCCCCTCCCCCACTGCACCCTTACGGGGCTGTCCACAATATGAATTCGATGTTCTGAACCAATGTGGGTGTGGGGACAGACTCTGTCTCCAGAATTCCTAGCCACCACCAGCTCTAAACATTCCCAAGAGAAAAAGGAGGGTAAGAAGCATCAACAACCCAAATATAACAAATACATACCACCCATTCCTGAACAGGAAAACAACCAGAATGAGAGGTCAATCCTCAGACACGTGAAGACCTGTGGTTTAGCGGTTCCAAATGTGTGTGTACACATATAAATATAGCACCTGTATGGTTTGTGGGTTTTAGCCACTTCTCTGCAGAGGTGACAACCCTGGTTTGAGACTGGGTACCATTCCTGGGTCAGAGAGGTGGAGCTGCCAGTTTACCTTCTCCCAAGAGATTCCTGGTCCTTACTCAATCCCCATCTTCTATATCCATAGGTTTCCAGGAGTGGTCAGAACAACTCCGTGTTCACCCTGTATGAACTGACCAATGGGGAAGACACAGAGGATGAGGGTAATGCCTTTCTCTTGCCCTAGTTTTGCCATCTGAATCCTCTCTCCAGTCCTTATTTAATTGACATTCAGACTTCCCACTTCTCTGTTTCTGAATTCCAAATACTACTTAACCCATGTCCATTATTTTCATAAGCCACCTGAATTCACATACAAAAAAGCCCAAATTTTGTTTGTGAGGGGTATGTGCATTTTTCTAGGAATAGAGTCCATATTATCAGATTTTCAAGAGCATCTGTGACCCATGAAAAGTTAAGAATTAAGGGTGTAGACACCAAAATGAACCAGGGCTGGAGATTAAGCTTGAAATCTCATTCCTTGCTGACTCAGTCTTTCTTTCACCCTTTATTCTTATAGAGGACTTAAGCTTTGTGGGCATTAGCTGAAGGGATGGGCCAACACCCTCAGCCCTTTTAAATACTTTGTTTTCCAGCCAGGCAATGATTTGCATAGTGTTTGATTTTCACATAGCTCTTTTATTTCTGCCTTCATATTCTGATCCCCAGGATCACCCAAAGCTCCATCTTAGCTGGGGGAAAGGGGATGCTTCCCCTTTCTGCCAGATCCTGACTGCCCCAACAGAGTTTATAGCTCTTGGCTCTTTCCCCTTGCTCTGCAGGCCTCTGCTTGCTACTCCCACCATCACCTATGACTTCAGTGCTGCAGCCTTGCCCAGCCCACCGCTCAGGCTGGGCAAAGCTGGAGGCTTCCTCAGAAAGCAAGTTTTCTGACTTAAGAGCTGGGCCCCCGCAGGGGATGATGTGTGCAAGCCTGTTAGGGCTTGCCTCCCGCCTCTCACATCTCCCTGAAGTATAATGCCATATCTCCAGACACTCAGCTGGCCCTTGGCTCCCAGTCTTGTTCTTTTTATCTAGGAAACGGTATCTATCCGTGCTGGACCTTAACAGTCTCCTGGCCAGATGTATGACTATACTTCTTTGTGTTAGGACAGTCTTCATGATGGGTACAGATGTGCAAGCAACTAGGTTCAGTCAGTGATAGGGTCTTGACCTCCCTAGGCTTGATTGTCAAGGCCCCTCTGGCTTGCAAGCAAATGGGGTCACTCTTGCGCATCAGACATATTTGGGGTGTATGTGGGGGTTGAATCTGATAGAAGAATCAAGAGTGGAAAAATTAGCATAAATACTCATTTTATGCTAATTAAAGCTTTCTTCCACCCTTTACTTTTTTTTTTTTAATTAAAAAAATACTGACTTCAGAGAGAGAAACATTGATTTTTTGCTCCACTTAGTTATGCATTCATTAATTGCTTCTTGTATGTACCCTGACTGGAGATTGAAACCACAACCTTGGCATATCAAGATGACGCTCTTAACAGAGATACTGGAGATACCGGGCTTGGGCATTCTACCCCTTACTCTTAAGATGTACCCAGGAAGGATGGGTGGCAGCTGCAGCAGTATGGATGACATATGTATATCCTGGTCTTGTAAAATCTCATCTTCCAGCTAGACTACTCTCCTCAGAGGCCTTGAGCCCCAAGGAGCTGAGTGTCCTTGCTACCCCTATCTCCCTGTTGTAAGGAGCTGAGTGTCCCTGACTGCCCCTATCTCCCTGTCCAGAGTTCCACGGGCTGGATGAGGCAACCTTACTGCGGGCTCTGCAGGCCCTTCAGCAGGAGCACAAAGCAGAGATCATCACTATCAGCGATGGCCGAGGCGTCAAGTTCTTCTAGCAAGACCTGTCTCCCTTTACGCCTTACCTCCTACCCTTCCAGGGCTTTCAAAAGGAGACAGACCCAGTGTTCCCACAGACTGGATCTGTGCCTCCACCAGACTCAAAGGGCTTCAGTCCACTTACCCCATGTGTCTGTCCCTGGGATAGGGTGAGGCTGAGGCAGAGAAGAGATGTGCTTCTTCTTGCCCACCTCCCCTTCTTCCTAGATTGTCTGTGAGCCGGGGTCTGTAAACCCAACACTTTACATGTGTTCACGTATGTAACTACACACACACACACTCATGCCTATACAAGCTGTCTTTCCCCACTCCCACCCCTGTAGCTGCTGTTGCCTCCCCTCTCAGGCTGGTGCTGGATCCTTCCTAGGGGATTGTGGAAGCCCTGGCTGCAGGCAGCCTTCCAGGCAATATGAAGATAGGAGGCCCAAGAAGTGATCTGGTAGTGAGAGGCGGGGCCGGACAGTGATTTATGATATTAAAAAGCTCAACCACACTGCCTGCTTCTGATGTTACTACTGAATGGGCTTGGGGAGGGCTGTGAAATGTTAACCCCTGAGCAAATCCCAATTTAGAAGAGGGGAGAGAAGGCCTATGGCCTTTGTAAATGAAAAGATCTTCCAGTGCTGGCGGGCTCCAGTGAGCCTGTGGTTTTACATCTGCAGGGTGGGCTGTGTGGGGGAGTGCTGATGGAACACAGCTTAGGGACAGACTGCTTTCTGTGTCTGAACTGGAGTAACTTAATGGCTTCCTTTCCTCACCTCCCCCATGAAAGTCCTGAACTCCCCTGCAGCCCCTCCCTCTGTCCATCTGGTCTGGGTGAGGTAGTTGAGGCCAAGGAGACCTGAGGGGGAGTGAACCGGACATGGACTTTGGTTTATTGGAAACTTTGGCAAACAGAAGGGGGAGGAAGGAGAGCCCACATAGCAAAAACAGCTACTCTAATCAGGGCCAAGCTGCGGTCAAGGTAGGGAGGTGGAAGGGATGGGTGACCGGGTCCTTGGTTTGGAGGTGGGGCTTGTCCTGGGGTGCACACACCCATCCCTGTGCAGCCCGGATGGATGGTGGCATCGGAGAAAACCAGACCTTTCCATTGACCTCTGTATTGTCAGCCTAGTGCTACTCTGGACGACTAGGAGGGGTGGCGCTACCTTATCTGGGGCGTGCAGGCCTGTGGTAGCCACCCCCCCCCCCTTTTCTAGGGCCTGGGAGTTGAGGTCACGTTTCCTCTCCCTATCTAGCGTCATGCCCCCTCCTCCCCGCCCCAAACAGGTTTGCGCACTCTGAGTGCGGGGAGGACACCCCACGGCCTCGCACCCAGCTCTCAGGAATGAGCCTGAAGGCGGGTGCGCGGGGCGGGGCGGGGCGGGGAGGGGTCGGATCGGGGGTGGCGGGGGAGAGGGATATCGGCCGGGGGGGGGGCGGGGCGAAGGCTGGGGTTAAGGGCTGTGCACCAGAATCCACACCGCTGGCGGCTCAGAGGGGGTGGCCCTGGGGGGTAGGGGCGGGGCCGGGGGTGGGGCTCCGGTGCAGGCGAGCCGGGGGCTAGGGCCCCAGTAGCTCTGCGCGAGCGCTGCGCACCCAGCCAGTCCGCCTGAACAGCCGCCTCTTCTCCAGCCGCCCGGCTTACCGCCCTGCGGCGCCCAGCCCTTCTTCATGCTGGCACCCCCGGCCCCAGAGACCGCGGTCCCAATGTCCCAGGCGGAGGCCGACCTGGCTCTGCGGCCCCCGCCCCCTCTCGCTGCCACGGGGCCGCCCCGCCTCGGGCCCCTTCCTCGCCGGGCGCGTCGCTTCTCCGGGAAGGCTGAGCCCCGGCCGCGTTCTTCCCGTCTCAGCCGCCGAAGCTCAGTCGACTTGGGGCTACTGAGCTCTTGGTCCCAGGCAACCTCACCCGTTCCGGAGCCTCCCAATTCTCCGGACTCTGCTGGTCCCGACTCCGCAAGGAACCCACCGCCTAGCTCCGAAGAGCCCCCCGAGGGCACGTGGACTGGGGGAGCCCTGGTGAAGGCTGCAGACTCCGTGCGTCCGGAGCTCACGTGCTCCACTGGGAGCCCGGGGTCCCGGGAACCGCCTAGGGTCCCCGAAGCTGGGGCCCAGGAGCGGCGGCGGGAGCAAGAGGAAAAGGAGGACACAGAGACCCAGGCTGTGGCAACGTCCCCGGACGGCCGATACCTCAAGTTTGACATTGAGATTGGACGTGGCTCGTTCAAGACGGTGTATCGAGGGCTAGACACCGACACCACGGTGGAGGTGGCCTGGTGTGAGCTGCAGGTGCGGCTAGGTGGCACCTCGGGATGGGACCCTTTGGAAGTTTTGGGTTGGGAGACCCAGGGAACAGCAACGAGGGAGGGATGTATTTTTCCAGTCAAATGACCAGACACCCCTACTCTCACTTGCTCTGATGATCCATGGATCTGGCTGATTCTGGGCTGCAGAGAGAGAAACTGAGGCAGGTGGTGTAAGTGGCTCCCCTGTGGGTTTGGACATTTTCAAAACCCTGAGAGGTGAGAAGTAGGATGGGAAATTGGGTAGAGAGCCAGTTGAGGTATGAGAAGGTGGCTGGCCTTACTACTTTCCTGAAGTGGTCCCTCCCTTCCCCTAAGTCCTGGGACCCTCAGCGTGATCCTGGTCCTCCTGTTCCCCCTCCCTGCATCTTTATAGGAAGTGGGGATGATGGATGCCAGAAGGTGGGGCAGGGTCCTCTCCACTTCCAGAAGATTTCAGCTGTTGTGGCAGGATGGGGCCCTCCCAGGCCCCTTCTGGACTTCACAGTTGGGGTAGGGAGAGACAAGGAGCTCCAGCTCTGGCCCAAATCCAGTCTGGTTCCTCATCCCTTTGCCTACCTGGGCTCTCCTTTCCAGACCCAAAGGCGCTGAGCCCTGTGGGCTTTAAGTTTGGGCCAGCAGCTTCAGATTCAGACTGGGGAACAGAGCCTGGGGGAAGGGTCCTCCCCGAAGCCCTGGCACTGGGTTTGCCCCTTGCTCCTGCCAGTGCCGCGCCCCAGGCTCTAGGCCAGGCTAGTAGAGACGGCCAAACTGGGGTGGGGTGGGGGTGAAGGAGGGAGATGAGACGGGGGCGGGACAGGCATGGGGTAGGGAGCCGTCTCCTGGAACCTGGTCCTTGATCCTTACTTTCTTTAACTGTACTCCTTCTGCAGCCCTCCAACATCCTGTCTGGTTCTAGCAGTTCGCAATTTCTGAAGCTAACCCCCTTGCTGGCCCCAATTCCCTGCCCGCCCGTCTGCCTGCCTGCTGCCCGCCTGCTGCCAGCCCCTGGGCACCCCCTCCCGCCCCATGGCCCGCCCGGCAGCCACAAAGGCGCTATTGAGCTCAGGGTTCCTGGACCGGGCTGCATAAAGTCGCTTGTGTCCAGCAGGGGGTCCAGGGGGCGGCCCCAGGCCCAGGATGGGCGTGTCCTCGGAGCAGCTTGAGGGGGTGGACCTGGAATTCGGGGTCTGCAGCCGGTTAGGCCAGCAATTCCGCTTCCCACGGATCCCACCGACCCAGCCCCATTCCACAGCTTCAACCCTTCCCCTTCCTCCCCAGCCCCGCCCCTGTGTCCCACCCCACCCCTTCTCCGTGGTGGTCCCGGGCCAGATTTGACCTTGACCCCCACCCCCTGCTCCACAGACTCGGAAACTGTCTCGAGCAGAGCGGCAGCGATTCTCTGAGGAGGTGGAGATGCTCAAGGGGCTACAGCACCCCAACATCGTCCGCTTCTATGACTCATGGAAGTCAGTGCTGAGGGGCCAGGTTTGCATCGTGCTGGTCACTGAACTCATGACGTCTGGCACGCTAAAGACGTGAGCTCTGTGGCCTGGTGGTGGTGGTTGGTGGGAGGGCTGGTGGTGGGTGGTCCCACTGCTTCTGGAACTTCTCCCAGGCTCCTCAAACTCTACATCCTGGTCCAGCACCAGGCTCACTATATCTCACCCACCCCTCCTTTGTTTCTGCTGTGGTGAAAGGCAAGGTCCACTCAGCACTACAGCCAAAACGTGGGTGCCTCCACAGATGCCTCCTCTCTGACCACCCTGTGCATCCCCTTCCCCCATCAGTCTGTCTTCAAGGTTTCCCTCCTATCTCCCCACTTGGCTTTCCCTGCCCCATCTACACTCCCACCTCACTGCCACTTACCTCCCTGGTCTGGAGACCGGCAGCCCCCTCAGAGGGCCTTCCCCCACTCTGCCCCTCTTCTCTCCACTCCGCCCCTCCTGTCCACTCTGCCCCTCTCTTCACCAAGCTATCCTATCTTCCTGCAGTCTGGGGTTATCTCTCCATTGCAAATCTAACCTTATCACTCCCATTCTTAAAAAGCCTTCAAGGCCTCCCACAGCTCTCAGGATAAAGTCCACAATTCATAACCTGCTCACAGTCCCTGGGATCCAGCCCCATCTGCAGCCTAAATGCCAGACAAACCAAATCCCCAGCACCTCCTCCCACCCTGCTCTGGGGCTTGCTGTCTCCGTGCCTTTGAGCACAGTGTCCCCTCTGCCTGGAAGGAAAGTCTCCATCCCTTCCCCTTTTCGCCTTTGAACTCCTACTCATCCTTCAGATGCAACACAGTTTTTTCCTTTTGTGGAGCCCTCCCCCGGGCAGCAGCAATTAGTCATCCCTTCCGGTGCTTCCACAGCACCTTGGCCTCAGCCCTATAACCTCATGTCTACTTACCACACTTCCTGGCTCAGTTTCTCCCTGGATCCCTGTGCAGACCTAGCCTAGGAGAATGCTGGCAGAAGATGCAGGCAGTGGTGCGGGCAGGGCTGGGGAGCTTCCCAGGGAGGGCTCCTTCCCCCATCACAACCCTGGCTACGCGCCCTCCGCAGATACCTGAGGCGGTTCCGTGAGATGAAGCCCCGAGTCCTTCAGCGGTGGAGCCGCCAAATCCTGCGGGGGCTTCATTTCCTACACTCCCGGGTACCCCCTATCCTGCACCGAGATCTCAAGTGTGACAACGTCTTTATCACTGGCCCCACGGGCTCTGTCAAGATTGGGGACCTGGGCCTGGCCACACTCAAGCGTGCCTCTTTTGCCAAGAGTGTCATTGGTGAGTCCCTCCAGGAGTCCTTGTCATTTTTACCTCCCCCACTCCAGAAGAGAGCCTGGGGTCTCCCTTTCCCCCAGCTGGGTCCTTTAAGCTCCACAGAGTAAGAAAACCACGGGGAAAATGGGGAAACCTGTGGCATCCCCTCTCAGCTGCCCGGCCTGGGGGAGGGTTGCAACTTGTGCTCCAGAACTGGAGAGCTGCCTAGCCTGTGTACATCCAAGGGGAGCGACAAAGCCAGAAAGGAGGCCCTGCAGCCCGATGCCTGCTGTGCATCCTACAGGGACCCCCGAGTTCATGGCCCCGGAGATGTACGAGGAAAAGTACGATGAGGCTGTGGACGTGTACGCGTTTGGCATGTGCATGCTGGAGATGGCTACCTCTGAGTACCCCTATTCCGAGTGCCAGAATGCCGCGCAAATCTACCGAAAGGTCACCTCGGTGAGAGAAGGGGTGGGGGGAATTCCAGGGCCCCGCCCATTTTCCTGTCTCAACCAGCCCCTGGTCAGTGCCCTTTCCCTTAATGAAAACAGGCCGGACACAAAGATGCCCTGGTTTACACTGGAGGATAGTGGATGCACACACGCCGCCCTTCAGTACAAGCTACTAAGAATAACGATGTGTGTGTAGCACTTCCGAGTTTACAAACGATTCCATTTCCAATCTCTCATGGGATCCTTCCAGCTGCAGGGCAAAATTTCCGCCCGCTCTTTTACAAATGAAAAAACTGGCTGAGGCAGACTTGTTTAAGGTCACATTATGGATACATGGGGGGATTGGGATTCGAAATCAAATCTCTTCGCAGCAGTCGCTGTGCTTTGCGACTGCAAGTTGCTCCCTCGGGCGGGGAGTGTGTGGGTGGGGTGTGTGGAAGGGGGGCACATGTCAAACAGAGAACTGGGGCGTAGAGAGCCTGAGGCCAATGTAACCCCTTCTTCAGGGCACAAAGCCGAACAGCTTCTACAAGGTGAAGATGCCCGAGGTGAAGGAGATCATTGAAGGCTGCATCCGCACAGATAAGAATGAGAGGTGGGGTGGGGTGCAGGGAGAGGAGGCTGCGGGAGGGGAGGGGAGGAAGGGGGAGGGGTTGGGGGCTAGGTTCATTGCTGCTGCGCCCTCTCAGGTTCACCATCCAGGACCTTCTGGCCCACGCCTTCTTTCGCGAGGAGCGCGGTGTGCATGTGGAGCTGGCAGAGGAGGACGACGGTGAGAAGCCCGACCTCAAGCTCTGGCTGCGCATGGAGGATGCGCGGCGCGGAGGGCGCCCACGGGACAACCAGGCCATCGAGTTCCTGTTCCAGCTGGGTCGGGATGCTGCCGAGGAGGTGGCGCAGGAGATGGTGAGTAGAGGACAGACTGCCCTGCAGTGGGGTGCGAGGGAAGCCTGGGGTGGTGGGAAAGGGGCCCAACCCCTGCCAGTGTCTTCCTGCTCTGTTCTTCTTAACACACACACACACACACACACACACACACACACACACACACATGTCCTGTGTTCAATACGTTGAAGATTTTATTTTCCAGATCAGACCTGAGTCCTCCAACCTCCCTACTTTATTTCAACTTTCCTGCTGATTCAGTGTTTCTGGAATGCCTTTCTGTCCAATTTGTCGTCTTATTCATTTTTTCGTATCTCCCCCGCCTCATATTTCCCTCCATCTCTTGTTTTTAGGTTTCTTTATTTCTCTTTTTTCCTCCAGGCTCAGAACTGTCAATTTCAGGAAGCCTGTCCCTCTAGGGTCAAAATTAAGTGCTGCTTTTCACTCCCGCAGGTCCTCAGTTCCAGGACCACCACCATGGGACTTGTTTTCCACCAGGATGCATTTCTTTTTCCTCTACTAGACTGTAAGCTCCTTGAGGGCAGAGACCGTGTTGTATTGATTTTTCTGTCCCTGACAGTGCCTGACACATGGTAGGCGCTCATTAATAGCCCACGTGGGTACATAGCTTGGGGCACTTCCACATGCACTTGATCGCTGTTACAACCCTGATGTGGAATGGTTTTACCCTGATTCATTGATGAGGAATTGAAAGCTCAGAGGCATTGACTAACTTGTCCGAGGTGCCACAGTGGCAAAGCTGGATCTACACTCAGGTTGTTCAGCCTTTAAGTCAGACCCTGCCCCACCTCCTTTATGTGCCCAGCAAAGCTTGTTGAAATGAATAAAGAGATGATGAACAGAAACTGGGAGACCAGGAGAGGTATACATGGGAGGTAGAAGCTGTGGGAGAAGAAGAATGGAGGGCTGGTTTAGGAAGGCCTTAGGGGGACAGGAGAGAATATAAGATTCTCTATAGAAAAATAGAAGTTGAAAGGATGGGGCTCATCCATGTGGGTCTGGGTCAAGAACCCGAGAAAGTGTTTGAAATGTGGCATAAGAACAGGTCTTCACAGCCCTGACCTGAGATCAAATCCTGACCCATTACTTATAGGAGTTCTTGACCTTGACACTACTGACATCTTTGTTTTAGGGACTGTCTCATGCATTGTAGGATGTTGAGAAGAATCCCTGGCTTCTACTTACTAGATGCCAGTAGTACCTACCCACCAGTTATGACAACTATGAAGTCTCCAGATATTTTAAAAATATATTTTTATTGATTTCAGAGAGGAAGGGAGCAGGAGAGATAGAAAAAACATCAATAATGAGAGGGAATCATTGATCAGCTGCCTCCTGCATGCCCCTGACTGGGCATGTGCCCTGAATGGGAATCGAACCGTGAACGATTTTAGGTTGATGCTCAGCCATTGAGCCGGCCGGCCTGGCAAGTCTCCAAATAGTGCCAGATGTACACACACACCCCCTCCCCCCAAAGGAGAGCAACTGATTTACTGTATAACCATGAACTGGTCACTTGTTTCTAAAAATGGGGTTGATAAGACCTACCTCAGGAGGTTATTGGGAGGATTTAACCTTGATAACAGAAGGAGTTGCCGGTTAATAGATATAGTCGGTAATCAATAAATGTTGGTTCCCTTACTCCCATACCCTGGAGGCCACAAGAAAGTGTTCTGATGGGTCTTTGAGGGGGGTCCCAAACTGTGTTCCTCACCCTTCCTATTCCAGGTGGCCCTGGGCTTAGTCTGCGAAGCTGATTACCAGCCAGTGGCCCGTGCAGTACGTGAACGGGTGGCTGCTATCCAACGAAAGCGTGAGAAGCTGCGCAAAGCTAGGGAGCTGGAGGCCCTCCCCCCTGAGCCAGAACCCCCGCCAGCCACCGTCGCCATGACTCCTGGTCTCCCCAGTTCCTTCCCTCCTGAGCCTGAGGAACCAGAGGCAGACCAACACCAGCCGTTCCTCTTCCGCCATGCCAGCTACTCCTCTACCACCTGTAAGTCACCTCTGATCTTAGCACCTAGGTCCCAGAACCCTTGGCCTCTGCCTCCCACCCAGAAGTTCAACCCAGCAGCACTGTCACTTACCCCGCCTTCCACACCTAGACCTGGAAGCTCCTCTGGACAACTCCAGGCCCCTCCTTGTCAGGCAAGCCCCTCCTCTGCCACCACTCTCCTTTATTTCCCCTTTTTTGATCCCCTCCCCCACCAGCGGATTGCGAGACTGATGGCTACCTCAGCTCCTCCGGCTTCCTGGATGCCTCAGACCCTGCCCTTCAGCCCCCTAGGGGGGTGCCATCCAGCCCCGCTGAGTCCCATCTCTGCCTGCCCTCGGTGAGAGGGGGTCACTTGGGGGGCTCCCAGCCATTCCAAGCCTATGACCTATTTCCCTCCGTGTGAAATCTAACCCTATAACTTCGCCCCCTGGCCCTGGAAATACACCACTCTTGTCCTCATCTTCCTTAATTCCATCTCCCTAGTACCTCAACATCCTTGAAACCATCTCCCTGGATCCCAATAATAATCTTTCTCTGATCTCAACAACCCATATCCTATTTCAGACTTTTGCCCTATCTATTCCCCGTTCTGGCCCTGGCAGTGACTTTTCCCCTGGAGACAGGTAAGTTTTGGTATGAGTTGGGGTGCTAGGGTGAGACATATGGAGCTCTGGGGTCCCAGAGTCCACCCTGACACACCTTCTGTCTCCTTTCCTTTTTGTAGCTATGCCTCAGATGCAGCATCAGGCCTTAGCGACATGGGTGAAGGGATGGGACGGATGAGGAGACCCCTAGGGAGAAATCTCCGGCGAAGACCCCGATCCCGGCTTCGGGTCACTAGTGTAAGGAAGGCATAGGAGATGGGGAACAACCTTCAGGGTCAGGAGGGAACTTTCAGGAAGATGGGGGAGGTTAGCCAGAAAAGGGGAGTAGCAGTGTGTGACTGGTACCCAAGTGGCAGCCAGTTTCTAATACCAGATTTTGGGAGCAGGGTCTACTTCTCTTCAATTCCAATCCAGCCACATCACTTGGTTGGAGTAGGGTGGGGATCTGTGATAAGGACAGAGGGCTTGACCTTCTCCCTTCTGCTGAATTTAAATCTGAAGGTCTCAGACCAGAATGACAGAGTGGTGGAGTGCCAGCTACAGACACACAACAGCAAGATGGTGACCTTCCGATTTGATCTGGATGGGGACAGCCCAGAAGAGATTGCAGCTGCCATGGTGAGGGGGAGCAAGATGAGGATTGAGTCTTTGGGTTTGGGACAACAGTCTCCCTCCTGATGTTCCCTGGTGCTGAACTCCCCCCCTCCTCCATCTAACAGCAAAAGTGTTTTTAAAGCACTTGATGGCACTCAGCATAGTGTCACTGAAGACATCTTGTTTTGGGAGAGATTTGTTTATCTAGTGAGGTTTGGATCCTCAGCTGGAGCAATTTGAAACTCACATAGAGTATACACAAGAGCTACAGTGAAGTGCATGCCAGACATGTGATACTGTGGCTCTAAGTAAAGGATAGGCTGTGGGCAGGAAGAGGAAGAAGTAGGACTTATGCAAGCACTGACAGATGCATAAGGATAGCAGTGAAGGGTGGAAAAGGCATGTCTAGTTGGGGTACAGCATGAGCAAAGGCATAGAAATAGTGACTTAGGCCGAAGCCGGTTTGGCTCAGTGGATAGAGCGTTGGCCTGCGGACTGAGGGGTCCCGGGTTTGATTCCGGTCAGGGGCGTGTACCTTGGTTGCGGGCACATCCCCAGTGGGGGGTGTGCAGGGGGAAGCTGATCCATGTTTCTCTCTCATCGATGTTTCTAACTATCTCTCTCCCTTCCTCTCTATAAAAAATCAATAAAATATAAAAAAAATTGAAAAAAGAAAAAAAGAAATAGTGACTTAGAATATGGCATTGGGAGGGCTTCATGAGGAGACACTAGAATTAAGGGTTCCAGTAGCCCTTCTGGAAGTGAGATTGGGCATGTAGAGTGGGCCTGGATCATAGGTGGTTCTGAGAGTGAGAGTGTAACATGGTAAGAATGGGTTTTAAGAAGACCAATCTGCCATGGGATATGGGAACAGGTTGGGGGTAGGGAATTCAGTTGGCAGGTGGGTACACACCCGGCTCCTTGTACCCACCTGCCAACTGAATAGATTATCTGGGAGGGAGGAGGGGTTTCAGGAAAATAAATTACTCTGTAATACAGTAATTTATTGACATAGTACAATACACATAGTAGATGCTCAGTAAATATTTGCTGAGTTGATATGGGAGAGGGGATATCAAGAGTGACTTGTAGCTTGGAGGAACTATTGTCAGTAGACCATCAAAGGAGAGGGAAAGTTGAAAATGAAAGTGGGCTTTTTTAGGGGTCACGATGACTTGAAGAACGGACAGGCAACATAAGATTCTCCATAGAAGCAGGATATGGGTCGGGCAGGGCTAGAGAGAGAGGTGGATTTAGGAGTCATCAGTGTAGAACTGAGAGTGAAGGGAGATGGGCCTGCAAAACCAGAGGCATAGATCTGAGAGTGTGTCTCCATGGATACCCCCAGTTCTAGAATGGGAGAGAGGATAGGTCATCAAAAGACACAGAGGTGGAACCTGAGAAGTAGGAGGAGCCCAGAAAGATGTTAGTAAAAACTGAGCAAGGAGTTTCAAGGAGGTGGCATAGGGTGAAGTCTAAGGCAAGATCACACTGGCATTTGACAGGAGAAGGTCTTTGTGGGAAATCAGTTTCGGTGGAGTAAGGGTGGTGGCTGTCAGCGTCTGGGGTGAAAGAGGAAAGGGAACGGGAGAAATGTCAGGGTTCCGGCACTCTCTCCTCAAAAGCTTATCCTCTATCATGTCATCCACTTTGTGTCCAGGACAAAGACAAAATATCACTTGGCATGCGAGCTTATCACCTCCCATCAAGCTATTTGACCCTTCCAGGCTCTTTCCTCCAGTCACCCTGGTTTCTAAATAGTCCTCTGAAGAGGCTGGGTGCTTTTCTGCTTTTGCCTCCATCTGCTCAGGGGGTCTCTCATCTCTTGCCTGAGAAACTTCTCTACTGAGCTTTCAAGCCCACTCAGATCCACACTGCCACAGAGACCCCATCCCCTGAGCCCAGCATCCATTGCTCTCTCTTCTCTCCTTACCAGGCCACCTCTACTTCTCTGCAGCAAAATTCTCTTGAGATTAAATCTGATATTCTGGAACATGGTCTTTAAAATTCACAGCACTTTCAGCTGTGCTGAAGTCTCCACTATTTTGTGAATGTGCCATGCCTCTTCATGCCTCAGAGCTATTACTCAGGCTGTTCTCTCTGCCTACACTGCCCTCTCTTCCTAATGAGCAGCGTGGAACAGAGGAAAGGGTGGGATTTCACATAAGACCTGAGTTCAAGTTTCACTGTAATTTACTAAAATCTTGGGCAAGTTTCATAACCTTTCTGAACCTCAGTTGCTCATCAATAAAATGTAGGTGCTGACACCTATTTTGCAAAAATGTTCTATGAAATGTGATATAATACATATGAGAAGGGAAATGATATAATGTATGAGAAGTATCTGCACATGGTAGGTCTTCAAAAAAGGGCTTTTTCATTCATCCTTCAAGGTTCAGCTCTGTGATGCCATCCCAACTCCCCCAGCTCGTCTCGGGGTAGAATGACCTGCTCTCTCTCTTTGGAATAGCATTTTTAAAAATTGTGGTTAAAAAAAACACATAAAATGTGAGGCAATAGTGGAAAGAACTCAGATTTTGGGTCTGGACAGATCTGGTGCAAATCCAGTGAATTTGGGCAGACTGAACTTAATCTCTTTGAGCATTGGTTATCTTCACTCTATAATGGGGGTGTTAATGAAGATCCCAGAAAGCTGTTGTTGGCGTTAAATCTGATAAGATATATAACGTCTCTGGTATACACATGCATCCTATGAATGTTAGCTACTTTCCTCTAAGCTATAGAGAGAAGTAGCTAACATCACACAGGGCTTGACACACAGTAGATATTTATTAAATACTTGTTTTAGGTTGGTGGTTGGCAGAAGCGGTAGGGTGAAAGGCTGGCTTTTACAGATCGGGGCAGGGGGAGAGAGATGAGTGGGATAACTGAACCCCCCCTCCCCTTCCTGCTGATCTGTGCCAGGTATATAACGAGTTCATTCTGCCTTCGGAGCGAGCTGGGTTCTTGAGCAGGATTCGGGAGATTATCCATCGAGTGGAGACCCTGTTGAAGAGAGATACTGGCCCTGTGGAGGCTGCTGAAGACCCCCTGGGCCCTCAGGTCAGACTCCTTGGGCACCTCCAGGGGGAAACGGATTCTCTGCTCAAGGCTTCATTATCCTCTGCCTCACTAGTGGCCTTGGATTTAACTCTTCTTCATCTCTGGAAACCTAAAACAGTGGCTCTTAGCCTCTGATGAAAGCCTTGTTCTAGAAAAATGTGTTCAACGCATACTTTTCTTTTAACATTATTTTGAAATAATTTCAGACTTATAGAAAGAAGTTGCAAGAAATGTACAAAGAACTAGATACTCTTAGCCTAGATTTGCTAATTGTTTTTGTCACATTAGCTTTTTCTTTTCCCTTCTGTGTGTATATGTTTTTTTCTGAATCACTTAAGTTGTAGACATCAGGCCCTTTACCTCTAAATATTTAAGCAAATACATTTCTGAATTCCTGAAATCCATCTATGGACTCCTAGAGGTCCATGAGTCCTGGCTTATGAACCCTCATCTGAAACCAAGACTAGGTTCTTCCCCACTGTGACTGTGGGCCCCCTTCTCTCCCTCAGGAGGAGCCTGCACCATTGCCTGTTCTCCCAGGTCTCCTCCCCAACCCATCCAGTGGTACGTACTGAGTTCTGTCCCTACTCTCCCCAAACCTTGGGTTGCTCCTGGGAAAGGTGCAGGGAATGGAGGATTGGAATCTCAATACACCCTCCTCCCTAGCAGAGTTCCAGAGTGGTACCTCCCTGGAGCATAGCAGCTGGGCAGCCTTCTCCACTTCCCCATCTTCTTCTGGAACCCCCTTGTCTCCTGGAAACCCATTTTCTCCTGGAACCCCTGTTTTCCCAAGTCCCATCTTCCCCATCACTTCTCCCCCATATCATCCCAGCCCCTCCCCATTTTCTCCAATTTCTTCCCAGGTTTCAAATCTCTCTCCACACCCCCCCAGCTCTCCACTCCCATTCTCCCCCAGTGCATCTCAGTTTCCACAGAGTTCTCTCCTCCCCAGTTCTCCACCTACCTTCTCTTCCGGTTGTCCCCAGGTCACTCTTGTGCCGCATTCCTTTCCTCCATGCTCCTCCTCCTCTTCTCCTCTCCCCTCCACCACAGCAGCCCCTCTCCTCTCTCTGGCTAGTGCCTTCTCACTGGCTGTGATGACTGTGGCTCAGTCCCTACTGTCCCCCTCACCAGGGCTCCTTTCCCAGTCTCCTCCAGCTCCTCCTGGTCCCTTATCGAGCCTACTCTCTCCCCCTCCCCTTAATCCCTGTGGCCAGGAGAGGCCTTCACCTTTGACAGCTGAGTTGGAGAGTGAGGTGAGTAGGAAACCAAGGGGGATGTTTAAGAGGGCTCGATTCTGGATAATTTCTCTCCTCATGGACCACACTTTGTAGGCCTCCCCAAATCCTGCTCGGCCACTCCTGAGTGAAGCCAGACTGGCACCCATCTCTGAAGGTGAGGCCTTTGACCACTGATCTTCCCCTGCCCGTTATCCTCAGTCCATTTTATATTCTGCCACTGATTACTCTCTCTCCTTCCATGACTCCTTCCTTGTCTCTCCACAGAGGGAAAGCCCCAGCTTGTTGGGCGTTTCCAAGTGACTTCATCCAAAGAACCAGCTGAGCCTCTTTCCCTGCAACCAACATCCCCAACTCTCTCTGATTCCCTGAAGCCTCCAACCCCTCAGCTAACCTCGGAAAGCTCAGACACAGAGGATAATGCTGGAGACGAGCCAGAGGCCAGGGAGGCTCTGGCCGAGAGTGACCGTGCAGCCGAGGGCTTGGGAGCTGGAGTGGAGGAAGAAAGGGACAGTGGGAAGGAACCCCAAGTGGGGGACAGCTCCCCACTCCTGAGCCATCCCAGCCCAGTGTGGATAAACTACTCCTATAGCAGCCTTTGTCTGAGCAGTGAGGAATCAGAGAGCAGTGGGGAGGATGAGGAATTCTGGGCTGAGCTTCAGAGTCTTCGGCAGAAGTGAGTCTGGGGAGGATGGAGGACAGGAAGCGAACTTGGGAGAGCCAAGTGTGTGGCTAGCTCCCTCATGCTCCTGGTGCATCCCCAGGCACTTGTCAGAGGTGGAGGCACTACAAACACTACAGAAAAAAGAAATTGAGGACTTATACAGCAGGCTTGGGAAGCAGCCCCCACCGGGTATCGTGGCCCCTGCTGCTATGCTGTCCAGCCGCCAGCGCCGCCTCTCCAAGGGTAGCTTCCCCACCTCCCGACGCAACAGCCTGCAGCGTTCCGAGCCCCCAGGCCCTGGTGAGACTGCAGTTGCCAGATTCCCATCTTTCCAGTACTCTTCCCTAGTGATGCAGCTTGCTTTCAGGCCCTTTGGGTCTGCCCTTGGTTTGGGGGGCAACTAGTCCCCTTCTCTCACTTAGTGCTCTCCCTCCCCATCCTACACCCAGGCATCATACGAAGGAACTCCCTGAGTGGCAGCAGCACCGGCTCCCAGGAGCAGCGGGCAAGCAAGGGGGTGACATTCGCCGGGGATGTTGGCAGGATGGTGAGGGCGGGCCCAAGGGAGGGAGAGTCCAGGGAATGGTATCTGGCTGTAGCTTCACTCTCCTTCCACCCTGGAGGTTTCTTCAGTGCTTTTTCTCTTTCCTCCAGTGAGTTCAGAATAGAAGCCATGCATCTCCCCCACACCAGGACCCACCATGGAGCTTGTGCTCTCAGAATCTGCGCATCAGTACAACTCTTCAAGGAAGACCACAGCACTGAGGGAGTAGAAGGACAAAGGGGCATGGAGAGTGCTGTTTCATTATAGGGAAAAGCTAAGCATGTGAGAACTATTTGCTGTGTGTAGAAAGAATAAATTCTGCAGCCTGCTACCTCCCCAGCCAAGAGCCAACCACTAAGCAATCCCACCCAAACGCAGATGCTTTCACAGGGCACACTCCCAGCTGGGCAAGTGGACACCAGGATTAGCAGCAGCCAATAAAAACGCTGGAAACTCAGACTCCAAATTTGTATCTGTCAGGCCTTAAGAACTGGGGGCAAAGGCCTGTGGGGTTCGGAAGGGGAGGACTTAGAAGGGACTCTCCTCTCACAATAGGAGGCAGGGGTAGAAGCTGCCCAGCCTTCTGGCTTCCTGCCAGCAGTTCATGAGGAAACTGCCAAGTCAATGATCCACCTCACCCTCTAGATCCCACATTAGGCCTGCACAGGCAGGACCCAGTGGGAGTTTAAAAAAATGAAAAGCTGTTTGTCCCTCAGCCTTCATCTACCTTTCTCTCTAGGGGTGGGAAAGGCAATAAAGCTGTAGGGTGTTGTAGGGTAAAGGACAGAGTGACCTTTCTTCCCCCAAGATGTGGTTCAGTCTCAAACAGCCCAGTGACCCACCATGAGCTCTCCCTTAAATCAGGTGGAAAGATCTCACGGAAAAAGTAATTCTAGTTAAACATTTACGGCTCCCTGGGGCAATGCCACTATGCTGCGGCTACTGCCCGTGGAGCTTTCCAGCATGAAGTGTCGGCCCCAACACACTCACCTGACTCCAAGAGAAAGGACTCAGTTTATTCTCAATCTGACCCCATCTTTCCTATAGGCTCCAACACTGCACAGAGGTGCCATGCCCACTCCCACAACACCCCACCTCTTGCCCTCCTTCCTCCCGGCCCCTGGAAGTGAAGGGGATAAATCACAAAGTCAGAAAATTTGGGAAAAGCCAAACTTGGATCACTTGCAGAAAACCCCCAAAACAAACTATAAGAAGGTTCAACTACCACAAACAGTGAGTGTGAGGTGGGCAATGTTCCTTTGACGATGGCCAACTGTGTAAGTCCCTGGCTTCTTGGGGCTGATCATTGTCCAAGGTGAGGAAGGTGGCCAGCAATGCTGTGAGCAGGCTTCAGCTTCTATAGGTCATGGGGCATCATCCATCATGTGAAGGGGCTCCTGCAGGTTAGAGATGTGCAGTGCCCATCTGGATCAGGAACCTGATGCCCTTTCCGCAGCTCGGGCTCGAGCAGCTTTGACCTCATCCTCCAGCTCGTCTAGGAACCGCTCCTGGGACACTGAGTAGAAGGTGTAACCATCTGGGGAGGTTGGTTAGGGAAACCACTTGGAACATGCACATTCCCTTTTCCTAGTTAATCTCTCATCCTCCTAAATCTGTAGCCCTTTGTTCTTCCAAGCCCTGACCCATTCTTTTTTTTTTTTTTTCCAGAGAGGAAGGGAAAGGGAGAAACATCCAGAGAGAATCATTGATTGGCTGCCTCCTGCACGCCCCCCGGCTGGGGATCTAGCCCACAACCTGGGCATGTGCCCTGACCTCCTGGTTTATAGGTCAACACTAAACAACTGAACCAAGCTGGTGGCTGACCCGCTATTTGTTTATTTTTTCAGAGAGGAAGGGAGAGGGAGAAATAGGAACATCAATGATGAGAATCACTGATTGGTTGCCACCTGCACGCCTCCTACTGGGGATAGAGCCCGAAACCCAGGCATGTGCCCTTGACTGGAATTGCACCCGGGACTCTTGTCCGCAGGCCGACGTTCTGTCCACTGAGCCAAACTGGCTAGGACGGACCCGTTATTCTTAATTAGTTATAATAAAATAGAACCTTAAAATGACCGAGTAAAGTAAATTAAACGCTTGGCTTCGCGGTTAGACTTTCACAGATCATGCTCTTTCTACCACCCCCATACTGCCCTCCTACACGTCACGGCTCCCCTTTTCTTGCCCCCACATGCGGTTTCCCTGAGTCTACAGTCCAGGCGGATACAAATAGCTAACACCAGGGCCCCGATGCTCAGGCCGGTCACGATGTTCCGGGTCCGCCGCTGTGGCAGAGTCTTCTGCCACTGGGTGAGCTGCGCCTGCCGCATGAATTGTAGCTGCGCAGGAGTCAGCTTCTCTCGAGCCGGGTCAATGCGCTGGGCCAGAGGTGCCTCTCCACTCTTCGCATTAAAGGGGTCACCAGCTCCCGGCGCCGCCATGTTGTCGCTCCGCCCTTCGCAGTGTGTGTGTGTGTGTGGGGGGGGCGCAGAGTTTGCTGGGAATAGCAGCCCTTGGCTTCCGCAGGGGACGCTGGGAGCTGTAGTCCGCGTTTTCTTTCACCAACTGAGTGCCACTCTTGGTCGGAGGGAAAGGGCGGGGGAGACGTGAAACGGACGTGCTTACTGATTGGTTGAGGGGTCCACGACCGTTGTGGCGGGAAAAGGCTGTGGAAGGCTCGAGGCTGTGGTGGGAGTTGAGTTTTCCTTAGACTTGAGGCGAGGACAAGCACACAGAAGAGGAGAACGGACTCAGTGTGGCAGAAGGCTCTGGAGTGAAGCTAAGGAGATCGGTGTATGGATCCAGTGAGCCGTCTGGGTGTCCACCAAGGCTTCTGAAAATGGACGGACGTGCGAGGCCAAGATTGGCCCCTGTTAGCGAGTTTCAGTTTGGAGCTGTTGCCACAGAGACCATCGAAGACGCTCTGCTCCACTTGGCCCAGCAGAATGAGCAAGCAGTGAAGGAGTCTGCGGGCTGGATGGGCAGCTTCAGGGAGACCCGAATCGTGGGTGTGGACGCAGGGCCGGGCAGCTGGGTGTCGGGGGGACCGACAGGGGCATCTGTCTTTGAGGCACCCATTTGGAGATGCAGTGTAGTTTATTAATTCCAAGAAGTTGCTGGATGCCAGGTGCTGGGGATGTAGTGATGAATAGGCTACACCAGCACCCTCCCCTTGATTTCCAAATGTCCATTTATTACCCGTGCCGCCTGGCATAGAAAGATGAAATATAGTCCCTGCTTTCAAACCGTGAATGCAATCCTTGGAGACTGTTAGGACAAATCTGCAAATGCTTAGGTACAAGTATGGTTCCATAAGTGGCGTACGACATAAAAACAAAAAGCGAGCTTCTAGGGCGACTAAAATGAGCGAGGGGGTGCGGTGGGGGTGGGAAGAATGAAAGGAGCCCTCGGGCGCCATGGCATCGGAAGCAGGCCGTGAAGGAAAGGCGGCGTTTCCTGGGTGAAGGTAGTAAAGGGGTCGTACGCGGAAAGCCATGGCAACAGGGACGCGGAGGGTCAGTGTGAGCCCAGGTGTCCTCCGGGTTGGCCGGAGCACGTGGAAAAAGAGTGGACATCAAGACCGGAAGGTAGTTTGGAGACATTCCCTGGGGGACGGACTCTGAGCGCCACGGCGAGGGGTTTATACCCGGCTCGGTAGGAAGGCAGGAAGGCCTGGGAGGTGTTTTAATCCGGGCGGGGCGTGACGTGACGTGACCACGGGAACCCTGGCCTTAGGGAAATACCTTGGCCGCGGTGGGCAAGATGGTGGGAGGAGAGGCGGGGCTTGTAGTTTGGGGCCCAGGGCGTGACAAGGCCGGGCGAGTTAAAAGACACGTCAGAGGAAACACACAGGGCTCCACAACGCGTGACCTTAAGGGGTGAAGACGGCAAGGACGACTCTGCCACGGAGTTGAGCCCAGGAGTCGGGGAACGGAGGGGCGCCATTAAGGGACACACACACACACACACACACACACACACACACACGCGTGCATGGAAACCACGCGACAACACGGGTGGACGTGCGACTTTTGTTTGGGGAGGACAATTCGTGTGGTGTTGAGTCTGAGCGTCAGGTGCCTGTGGAAACACCTAGAGGCAGGTTGCTCGCCGGCGGCTTACGGAGCAAGAGACGTCAGGACCGGGGAGAGAGGCTTGGGGGTTATGGCCGCCATGAGACTCGGAGACAGAGGGTGCGCCAGCTGCGAGAGGGAGACCAGCGAAGGCCGAGGACCGCTCCGGGGGAAACACGTTGTGTTCGGGGAAAGGGGAGTCCGAGCAACAGCCGTGAAGGAAGGGAAAGGAGTGGTTTGGAAGATGGGGACAGAACCAGGAGGTCTTGGGGAGCAAGAGAGTTTCCCGAAGGGAGGGCAAGCGTTTCAGATGCCTCACGGGCGTGAACAGCAGGAATGCGGGTGGCAGAAGGGCCACGGTGCTTGACGACTGGGACATCTTTGCCGGCCTCGGAGGCCACCGTTTCAGCAAGTTGGGAAAAGGAGAAGCCAAACGGCCGAACTTAGGGAGTGAACCAGGCTTTCGAGAAGTTAGATAAAGGCCTCGCTTAGGAGAATAGAAGGGGAGGGTTTTTCAGTTACTAGTCGGTCTGAGAATGTCTGTAAGTGCAGGAGGCGGGGCCGGCAGCAGGGGCGGGGTGTAACCTCATCCAGTCCACCTAACCCAAGCTCAGTTTTCTTGGCAAATTAAAATGGAAAATAGAAACAACTGCCCCGATAACTCAGACCAAAACCAAACAACCACACACACACACACACACACACACAAGAAAAACCTCAACTCCATTAAATAATAGGATTGGCTAATAACACACAATTATTCTAGAGTATTTTGCTTAATTGCTTAAACTAATTCTCTTCATTGGACACTGGTAGCAGAGCTTTAGTCTCTGTAACGATAAGGTTTTGTACATACACCTATGTCTGTCGTGTGTTGAGTAGATTGTTAAATTATCTTGTGCTACCTTGACTTTTATAGGTTTTTTTCCCTAAGAAAGTCAAATTTTCTCTGAAGACATATGGTAATTGGATTGTATGTACTTCTTTACCGATCAGTGCCAAAAGTTCCCAGTTCTGCAGATTTCTTTGAGAACAAACATTTACCCTTGTTTCCGCCCTCTAATGATATTGCAAACTAAATAAAATTCTATCTGGGGCGGTTCTTTCAAAGAGAAATAGGCAGCCTTAAATCTTGCCAAGGTATCTTGCCCTTCCCACCTTCCCAGTGACTCCCCCACCTCCCAAATTGGGCTCTGTTCCCTGATTTGGAGGATGTTTCTTCAAAACAAGAGACTCCACCATAACAAACTTGCTCCTGGGAGAGGCTCAGCCACCACAGATTTACCCAACAAACTGGCGGTGGAGAGATGGTGTGCAGCTGTAAGATGAAACGTGTTTGTGAAGCAATGGGAGTTCTCCAGAGGGTGGTTACTAAACAAACAGTATTATAAAGAATACTGTAGCTCCAGGAGGGACCTTTCTGTTCCTGTCAACATTCCACTGCAAACAGAATATAAGGGTTAGGATTTGTATCCATCCAAGAATCACCCTTGAAGCTGGGGGTTCCCAGCGTGGCGTAGAGGCCAGTTAAGCCAGCTGGTATGTTTGCGTGTAGCTGGCTAAGCCTTCTATCAGCTGAGACCCACAGGAAGGCTCCAGGGTCACTGAGGGGGCTTGGTAAGCCCTTGTCTTTGGCACCCAGTCAGCCTCCTTTTCGTGCCTCTGATGGCCTATTGGCAGCAAAAGGAACTAATCTCAGCTTGGGTTGTTTCAGTCTTATCTTTCTCACCTCCCGACCCCCTTCCCTTGGCCCCGTCATGGCTTTTACACAATGCCAAGAGTTCACAGAGTGGTTTTGGTTGCACCTTGTGAATTAGGCTCTTCTTTTCTGTTTTGGCAGAGTTTGTTTTTCTCCTGTCTGAACAATGGTGTCTGGAGAAATCTGTGAGCTACCAGGCTGTAGAAATCCTAGAAAGGTAAAGCCCTGAGCATAAGGCCTTTGTAGTGGTACCTCTCAGAATGACTAATATATCCAAATCTTAAAAAAAAATACACACCCATAATAGTACTAGTTGCCCCTTACCGTGAGACCTGGTTTTGCACCCTCTAGTGCAAATGTAAATTTCTTAGCCAGCAATTGGTATTGGCGAGGATAAGATGTGGCACAATTTGAAGCAGAAACACTCTTTAGTTTGAGTGTGGATTATTTACTCTCCCCTTCCTTTCTTTTAAGGTTTATGGTTAAGCAGGCAGAGAATATCTGCAGGCAAGCCACAATCCAGCTAAGGGATAAGACAGTGCTTCAGAACTGGAGGGCTATGAAAGAGCAGCTTTTCAACAAATTTATCCTGCGTCTTGTGTCATGTGTTCAGCTGGCAAGCAAACTTTCTTTCCACTACAAAGTAAGGAGCTGGGTTGCTCATGGGCACCTGCGTGTTAGAAAGAAACAGGCTCATTCAAAGGAGACTGTGAGAAACCTACTCCTAAGCTAGGTGATACTATTCATGTGGAAATTCCAGAATGTGATTATGCTTCCTAAGCATACCACACACACACACACACAGTCACATAGAGGCAGTTATTAAATAGCCTGAAGTTCTGTTCCCAAAATATAATTACTGGACAGAGGCCATTGTTCATACAGGTCACCTTTTTTCCCCTTGGACTCAAGGACAGTTTGCATAAAATGTCTGAATTGCCAACATATCAGCATTGAAGGTAAACTATTATGTTTAAAAAGGATAAATTTTTTTTCCACATTACTACCCAATGTGTATATAACCAAGTATCATTCATTCAACAAATATTTATTGTCTTCTATGGCCAGATGCTGCACTAGGTGGCATGGCTGCAACAGTAAAAATATTGTCTGTTCTCTCAAGGAACTTATCCAATGGGAGAAGACACACAAGCAAATAATGTGGGAAAGTGTTCTGATTAGTGTCAATACAGAGGGCCATGAATGTACCTCATTAGCCTTGGAGAGTCAAGGAAGTGTATTTAGAGGAAATGACTTCTTGAAGGGGGAGGGGTTGTGGAAGAGGGTGGATCCTAAGGGAAGAAGAGGGAGAGGAGTTACGAAAAGCAGGAAGAGAGAAGGGGGAGGAAAGGAGGTCCAGATACAGGAAACAGCATTGTAGAGGCTTGGGGAGCTTGGTGGGTTTGAGAGCTGCAAGTTCTATATGACAAGCATTGAGTGTAATAGGGAGTTACCAAGGGAAAAGGCGAGACGAAGGCATGGGCTGGATTGTGAAGGGCTTTGTACACTATGCCAAGATGTATGACTTTATTCTGACACCCTTTCCTCTCCCTCACCGTTTTTCCTTGCCCAGATAATCAGCAACATTACAGTCCTGAATTTCCTCCAGGCTCTAGGATATCTACACACTAAAGAAGAACTGCTGGAGTCAGAGCTTGATATTTTGAAGTCCCTGAACTTCCAAATCAACCTGCCTACTCCCCTGGCATATGTAGAGATGCTCCTGGAGGTTCTAGGTAATTAAGTATGCCAGGGACTGTGCGTTGGAGTCTTCCATAGAAGGCAGTAGGAATGTACTCAAGGGTTTGGGAGCAGTGGGCAGAACCCACCAATGAAGAACAGCAGGAAGCCTGGGCTGATGGAGGGAAGTGCTCTCTCTGGTACTTGTCAGGAAAAGAAACTTAGGTCTCAGCACCTGGCTTCTGTTTGGACTCATGAGGTACTACTCTCTTACTGCAGGACCAAAGAGTTGACTTTATAGAGAGGCATGAGATAAGAGGGGAACAAACAAATATACTCGAATTGTATATGGAGATTTCTCTACCTTTCCCTTTGTCCTTTAAAATTGACCTCCAGCTGAAGAGGTTTCTTACAGTAAAGCAAAACAACCAGGAAGCACATTAGCAGCTCAATAGTTTTATGTTGTATAACAACCGTGATTATGCTCAGAAAAGACCCGAATAATGCCCTTTACCATGCCCATACTCCATCTAGGATACAATGGCTGTTTGGTCCCAGCCACACAGCTGCATGCAACCTGCCTAACCCTGCTCGACCTAGTCTATCTTCTGCATGAACCCATATATGAGAGCCTGCTGAGGGCTTCAATTGAGAACTCCACACCCAGTCAGCTACAAGGGTAAGTCAACCCCTTTAGCATAGGCTCTTCCAGAAACAGAGTCCAGAATGTAGCATGAGAACTTGGGGAACGGAATTTACCTAGTGAGGCATCCAATCCACAGATAACCTGCACAGGTTATCTGGTTCAAATTAATGTCCAGTATGTTGTCTGGATGCAGATGACTGAGCCCAATCAGCAAAACCCTAAATGTTTTCACTTTTAAATTTAAATGACTTCAAGTAATTATTTCCTAGTTCTTTCTTTATAGCTGTGTATAATTTGAGATTACCTGACTGCTTTTATAGTCACTTGGGGAATAAAAGCCAGTCACAAGGTTGCAACTTGGACAAAAGTGTTTGATTACTGTAAAGTCAGAATAGTAAAAAGCCTCACAATTACATTTGTTAGGGAGACAGATGGAACAACAAAAGGCCTATAAACCAGACAGGAGGCTCATGTTTAAATCCCAGTTGATTTGGGGGAGGCTGGGAGAAGGTCAATTAACTATTAGTTGACCATTTCTTTCCCTGTCTAAAAAATCCATGATGATCAACATCAACAATTGACGTTCCATGACCCTAAGATTTGGAAGATCAAATTTCAGCTCCAAAATTAATAATGGTTTTAATCACTCAGGGAAAAGTTTGTTTCGGTGAAGGAAGACTTCATGCTATTGGCAGTAGGAATCATTGCAGCAAGTGCATTCATCCAAAACCATGTGTGTTGGAGCCAGGTATGCATCACTGAGCAGGACCAGCATGGTCAGAATTCATTTAATAGAAAGCATTCTCCCATTAGTTAAAGGAAAACAGAAGACTATAAAAGGTAAGTGCCAAGACCCAGAATTAAGATGAATGAGCAGGATTTGGGAGAGGAAAAACTAGGTTAGGACTGAAAAATGTTCTCTAGTTTTCCTCTTATGAAATTAGAAATGGAGGTCCAAGTTCAGCTTGTTCTCTTTATGATGATAATCTGTTATCATGTTAAAGTCTAATAAATAGATCCTCCCAAATAGAGAAAATGTCAAGGCCCAAATATCCCTCTCACCTTTCACAAAACTTATCTCCAGCCCAGTGAAATGTCTAGTAGAAACTTTGCATACTAAAACCATCAGGGCAAATGTATCCTAATGTAATTTGGCTACTGGCAAACACAGGGGACTGGATTTAATCTTCTCTGTAAATACAGAGAAACAAAAAAAATTATATTTGGCTTGAGAGACCAGCCCAAGCAATTTGTGCACTAAAACATGTTGAGATGATTTAGTAATAAAAAAATCTGTCTCTATTTCTGAAGGTTGTGGGGCACTTGCAGAGCATCACGGGTATTGCCTTGGAGAGCATTGCTGCATTCTCTTATGCAATCCTGATGCACAGCGTGGGAGCCAACACTCCGGGGCGACAGCAGCCTATTCCTCCCCACCTGGCAGCCAGAGCTCTGAAGGCTGCTGCTTTCTCCAACACATGAAGCAGACAGAATCTGCCAAAGAGAAACAGCCTTCCGTCACTGCACTCACCCCTCCCTTTGTTTACTTTATACTCAGGGTACAAAAGTTTCAAGTATCTTTTGAACTGTGTTTCTATTCCAACTTGATGCTTATTTTCCTGCATCAGAAAACGAGTTAAGGTGGACAAGCATGTCCTTTTTGCCATATCAGAATGAAAATATAAGAAGTTAAGAGAGATAGAATATTAGTGAAGTTGGTTCATTTTTGTTTAACAAGATATTTATGGCTTTTCTTTTAATTGTTCCTTTCATTGAGAGAATATCAGACATGGAGATTAGTATTTACCAAGGGCTTAAAAACTGAGACCATCTGGGTGACCTTGACTGAGCAAGAAGGCAGCCTGTATTTCTCCTTCAAGTTCTGTTAAGATCTAAAAAAATAGGGTTTTCTTTATAGCTATTTTCACTAGTCTTCTTAAAAAGTAACACTAACCCATCTCTAGACATGTTTCTACAGAATTTCCACATACCTGTACTTGAACTCAATTCTCCCAGAATACAAACTACTCTATTTTAAAGAAAAATCCAACAGTGTACCATGGGCAGTTATCAGACTGCAGCAAATCTTTTATTACAAATAATTCTCTCCATAGTGTCTCCAGGAGTATCAAACACCATTTCATATCTCTAACACAGAGTGTTAGACAGGCATTCAGTACTAGAACCAAGTGAGAAGTGTTAAATTTCAAGCTTCTGATCACATCACATGGTGACCAAAGCTTATATGTCATTTTCTCACATTATTCAAAACTGTGCGTCTCATACATCTCATCGTCTCAGTGGAGACAAAAGTTTCTATTTAATATTAAGTGCAGGAAGTTGAGAGAGATAAATTACAGTGAAAACACATCGATCTCAATTCCACTCAGTTACAAACAAAAACAGAAGCAAATTTAAATTAGTTGTTCTAAGGGGAGAGAGGGAAAGGAAGGCTTGGGGTTAAGAGTCAGAACTATAACAAGGCTGGTAGCTATACATGGCATGTGTAGCTCTGGGAACTATTTGCCATGTGATATTTTACAATAAAGTGGCTTTTGTAGATTTTTTCTTTTTTTGGTCTTGTAAACATGTGTTGAATAGTACCCAAACTTAATTTAAAACTTTTCAAACAAAACAAAATTTCAAGCCTTTAAGGCAAACATCCCACTAAGGAAAACAGAGTCATTTATTATAAAACTGTGAGGACACCCAAGCAAGACCCCACTTAAGATTCGTCAGCATGAACTTGAGAGCTTTTGTCCACTGTTCCTCAGAGTTAAACTGGGTTTTGATGGAATAGGAGCCGCCGCTGCCTCCTGTGTCTTCAATCTTGCCTTTTTCCACATCCATCCTGCAGATGAACACAGCAGAGCTCATTAGTAACTGAGATCTGATTTAAGTCAGTTCAGGCAAATGGGCAGGGACTTAATCATGGGACCATTCACGTCATTTTATCTATTAAAGAACCTGGCAAGAAACGGTAGTGTATTTTGGATTTACTTGAAAGCCAAAAGTCAAGAAGGCTGTCACAAGAGCCGCATTGTCATTTGGAGTACAGGGACAGGACACACACCCAAACAGATGACAAGCCTGGAGCGGAGGGAAAGTGAGGGTTACAGTACTCCTCACTGTTTTCCTAGGCATCCCTGAACTCATGGGAGGGAAGGGAGCAGAAGAAAAGAAACGCTTTGTTTTGAGGTGACAGAAGCAGCTCAGCTTTCCTCTCTTGAACTAAGGTCTCTATCCATCACTGGGCTCCTATACAATTTGACCAAAGGAAGCATTCCTGAGTATTTCCAGGGCCTTAAGGAAAAACATTCCTGAAATTGGAGACTGGTTATGAGCTCCATGGCAAGAAAACCCCCAAACTACCTAAGACAGCATTCTTTTCCTCTGGGAGTCCGGTGGTCACATTCTGTCCTCCTTGTAGCGTTAGATCACTCTTTGCCCATTGGTGTCATATGATTTTGTACCATTTCTGCTTTCCCACCATTCATACTATGTTTTGCCTCCATTCTTATTGTCCCTTCAATTCTGCTCAATTTTGTCCTACTCTAGATTCACTCAGCATTGGTTGATACTGACCTGTAAGGAAGACAAAATCGTGTCTCGCCTTTCTCAACCTCTTCTTTGAACTGCTGCACACAGTCCAGGAAAGCCACCATTGCGTGATCAAACTTGTTGTCCCAGAAAAACCGCAACCCCCCAGAACAGTATAACGGCAGCTCCTGCCCAAGAAGAGAGAACTGGCTATGGGTGTGGCACCAGGACAGGCTATCAGAGATTGTTCCCAATCCTACCAATCTCCCAAGTCATGTTCTTTCTGTATTCCACTGAAAACAGTAACCCTGGGAAAATAACAATGCACCTAGAACTTATTATCAATGGAAATGTATTAAACATCTACCTCACAGTGATTCCTTCCCCACCCTAGTGTACACATTCTCCTCTGATCTGCCCATATCCCTTCTCAACAGACTGTAAAAACACCTCATTTTCCCTCTAGGCCTCAAAGAGCTAATCCTGTACTGGACAAGACATTGGCTCTTCATGAGATATTTGTCTAGGAAGGAAACTATAATGTCATTATCAAGAATAAACTGTTTGTCTTTTTTAGGAGGTATAAAAATTCCGTATTCCAGTGAAAATGGAGTTTCCCAGAGTACCTTAGATTTGTCTGTCAGAGACTCCAGGTATGAATGGTTTCCATAGGGAACAAGTCGATACCTAAAAAGGAGATGCATACAGAGATGGATATAGGGCTCCTCCAAAAGTGATTATTGGGATGTTAGAATCCAATGATTTTCAGACTTCATCTTACCTCTTTTATTATTTCCACCCTCTCTCTCACCTCCCTATAGGCTCCATGTTTAAGATTTTACTTAATGAACAAAGTACATATATAATTGTCTGGGAGGCCTTTGTGGATGAATGTATGTTTTGGTTTAGATTTAAAAACAAAAACTGAAAATAGCTTGAGGAACACTAAAGTTCTGGAGATACTGGTGGGCAGGGGACCACTGCAGCTTGAGGACTGCTTGATCAATAGAAAGAGCCCTATGGTGAGCGGAAAACCAGAAACAGACAGAAAACTCCCAGGCTATTGGGAGTAAGGGTTCCTGCCATAGCGGACAGCAGTACCAGTATGGAGATACAAATATCAAAGGCATACCATACCCCAAGAAAGGGCTACATATCTTACCTCTGAAATTTCAGACCCATCTTATTGGCCAGGGCATGGAGCAGCAACACTGTCTGGCCCCAAGCAGCATTAATCTCATTCCATTCCACAGGAACACTGGGCAAGCGACCCAGCCTGAAGTTATTAATTGTGCCGAACTGTCCACTATGCCTGTAGAAGGAGGCAAAAGGACAGGGAAAAATACAGGGAGAACTTAAAACTTAGCAACTTCTAAGATCTCCTGCTCTTACTTAAAACCTAACATAAATCTCCCTCCTTATCTTCAGATTCATATAGCCAAGTTCTTCTTGGTACTTTAAATACATGTCTAAAATGTCAGTCATCTTTCCATATGCTGCTCAGATGCCAAAGCAGAAATTGGAGCATTATCCTTGAATGCTCTCTCAGCTCTCTCCCTTCAAGAAAGCATCAAACTCCATTGATTTTACTTCCTAAATGCCTTCAATCTGTCCACTTCTCTGCAAACTCAATGCCATTACTTTCTTTTTCTATTTAGATTCCTACTAACAAGTTTCCTTACCAAAAATAGTACCCTCTTCCCTCAAGTCATTTCTCACATTGCAGGTAAAGTTATTACAAATGCAAATGTAATTATGTCACTTCCCTGCCTCAAATGCTTCAATGGCTCCCACGGCCTTTAAAAAAAAAAAATATATATATATATATATTTTATTGATTTCAGCGAGGGAGAGGGAGACAGAAACATCAATGATGAGAGAGAATCATTGATTGGCTGGCTCCTGCACGCCTCACACTGGGGGTCAAGCCCGCAACCCAGGCATGTGCCCTGACCAGGAATCGAACCGTGACCTCCTGGTTCATAGGTTGATGCTCAACCACTGAGCTACACCAGCTGGGCTACCACTGCCTTTTGGATAAAGTCCAAATCCCTTCATGACACCTACAAGGTACTTTAGGAATTGGTAACTCTCCAGTTTCATATCCTGTCATTCTCCCCCTTTACACTTTAGTCACAATAAGCTCCTTTCAGTTCTCTGAGTTCACCACTCCCACTTTCCCATTTCTTTGCACATGATGTTCTCTCTGACAGGAACAACCCCCTCCTCTGCAGACTTCTATTCACATCTCAGCTTAAACATCAACCTCCTCTGAGGGCAACTTTCCATGTGGCCTGCTCACTTTGGGTAAAGTGCCCTTATGTGTTCCCACAGCACCCTAGGTTAACCATTATCAATCTGTATTACAAGTGCCTATTACTTATTCATCTCTTCCACTAGATTATAAACAACTAGAAGGGAAAATGCATATTATTTGCTGTTGCCATCCTAGTGCTTGGAATAGTGCCTACCACACAGTAGATGCTCAATAGATACTAGTTAAATGGATAAAACATCAAGAAAATTAATACATGAATGACCCTATAGGTAAGAAATCAGTTCCAGGCAGAGGACCAGAATTTCATGTGGCTGGAGGGCTCAGATCTGTCCCTTTCCTTGGAAGAGTGGATGGCACCAAGCTCTAGAATTCCAATGCCCTGATTGTGCCTAGCCCATCACAAGGAATGGAAAAAAACCTAGATGGGATGAGAATGATATACAGCCCTATTTTGTGGGAGGCGGGCACCCTGGCTTAGTGGTCAACAGCTAAGGTCCAGATGTATAGTGCTTTCCAGACACTCCTCACCCTCCAGCCCTCATTACCAAATGTGGAAGGTTGCATTGAAGACGTTGGTTTTCTTCAGCTTGTCCAGCTGCATCTGGGCATAACGCATCTGGTTTTCTACACTCTTCAGCTCATCATCCAGTTCCAGCTGTTGTCGTTTAAACTCACTGTATTCCCTCTGATACCTGTGAGCAGCCAAAGTGGCCATTGAAGGCTGTTAATTTGGGGGCTAAAATTTCTCTGTTATCACCCTCCTTAAGCATCTAGTTATAGCATCATTTAGATTTGTCACAGATCCCACGCGAAGGAACATACTTGCCCCAGTTGTTTTGCCTGGGAGGGACAGGAATGTCTCGAATTCCAGCTGCCCATATGCAAAAAGGGGAGGAAGAAAGGACACTTCCAAACCAGGCCAAACACCTCTTGGATGTTTGACCTTTTCCAGAATCAAAGTGAAATGTGTCAAGACTGGCTTCTTCATGGCTTGGCCATAATTGAACTCCTATAACTTAACCTCTACATTCTTATTGTCTTTTAAACAGTAAACACCATTTCCAATGAAACTTGTTACACTGTTCTGTGAAAAATTAACTTTTTGTTTTGTCCTTCACTTCCCCTATTTCAGTTAACGTGGACACTGTGTCTCCTCCAATACACAGAGGGTTCTCTCAGGTCGAGAGCACCAATGAAATTTTTGAGCTGAGAAGGGATGAATGTGGGCCAATATGCTCATCTCTCCAGAGCAGGATGCCAGGTGCAGAGGCTGACTTACCCAAATGAGCCCTGTTCCCTAGAGCACAGAGCTGTGACTACAGCCCTGGCTCTCCCCTATTTAATCAACATGCTTTTTTTACTTAGTCATGTTGACCCTTCGTACATAACTCTTGAAACAAATCTCTGAAACAGGGCCTGGGAACAATATGCAGGATCCAGAGCAGACATGCTACAGAATGACAGCTGAATGCAGCTTATAAACTAATCAGACACATTCAGCTGGAAGCCATTTCCCCTCCTGGAGCTTTCAGGGCAGGAAATTAGAACAGGGTGGTCACTTACTGAGCCTCCTCCTGATCCAGTCTCTCAGCTTCAGCCTGGACCTTTTCGAGATTTTCTGCCACTAATTTACGGTTCTTTTCCACATCTTCCAGCTCCTGAATCAGCCTCTCCTCCTCTAATGCCAGCTCCTTTAGCTCCATCTGTAGCTGTTCACTGTCATCCTCATTCATTTGCTCTAAGATCTCCAAACAGCGCCTGCCAAGGACAGAGAGTATGCTTGCAGAAGGAACCTATTATTCTGTTTACCTGAGCTAAGCATAGCTCTTGGGTAAGAACCAGGCAGTCTCAGAGCAGTGACGGCTCTAAGACCCAGATGTCAGTTTCCAGGCCCTGGCTCTGGAGGCACTCACTTGTAGTTCTGACACTCATTTTCAGTGACGTTGAGCTGAGTGTCCAGCTGGTCTAAAAGAGTATCTGTGCATTCCTCACACAGTGGGTGATCCACATCTGTCTGGCCTGACATGATGTCAAAAAGGTCCCCAGTGACCTGGAAGTATGGGAGAGTCAGGGTAGGGCCTGGCCCATGCTACCTGCCCACACAACCCCCTCTACCAGCCATGCCCACTGCTCGATGCTGGAATGAGGCCGACTTGCCTTCAGTCTTCGGCTGAGGTTCTCCATGGTTCCGCCATCAGATGCCTCCCCAATCAGAGTGAAGCTGTTGGCACTTTCTGTAGACATCATCCTGCAGACAGCCCCCCGCCCATGGGCCACATGAGGGAGCAGAGAGGCCTCCTCCACCTACTGTGGTGCCAGTGGCAGAGACTCTCAAGCATCAGCTGAGGGGCCTCAAGGTGCATACCCACTCCTAGCCCGACTGACCTCCCAAGGGTACCTCTCTCCCAAGGGAAGGCCATGCTGGTCTTCCACAGGGGCACTCAGCACGAAGGTTGGCCTGGACAGACTAAGGAGGGAGAAGGGGCATCAAAAACTGATATGTGTGTGTCTATAATAGAAAAGGAAGGAGAATCTGGAAAGACCATTTTTTAATATTACTCCCCTCGACAGCCACCTTCACATGCATCAACAACTAAGAACTGGAACATCTAACATCTAACATTAGCTATTCTTAAACTTTTCAAGAGCCCATCTCTTTTATCATTGACTTTTCTCACTTCTTTATCATGAAAGCTATTGTCTCTTTCCACGTGTAAATGGCTACAGGAAAAACTCAATTAGTATTGGAAGGTGATGGGCCAAGTATAAGGGAATGCATCTTTTTTGGAGGAGCCAAAAGGCTGGGTGATGATACAGCTCTGTCACCTGACTCCAGGTCTCGATTGTGGCTTAAATTAAAATTCTACTAGTCTTTGGCAAGAAGCAGGGGGCTGGAGAGTAGTAGGCACCTGGCTGGGGGGATGAATCTGCGAGAGACACCATCCTGACGAGTTTCAATAAATGGCTCCTGGGAACGAAATAAGAGGACATTAGAATTTTGGCAGCTTAGAACTATTTGGTTTTACCCTTGATCTACAACTACAAGACAATAAACCAGAGACTTAACTGGGTATTACCTAGCCAATCCTTAAATACTAAGACACACCCCAAGTCCCATTTGATATTTTTATGGGGAAAAGCATTTCCTATGTTATATTCAATTATAATTAAATATGCATTTTCTCAACACTTACTAGTCAGGGATAAGGGTGAGATGCCCTTAATATCATGGCACAAGGAAAAAGCCAGATCAGACTACAAAGAAGTTTGGCATGGCAAAGAAAAAAGCAGGTAATTTATATGTTTTAAATACATATAATTTATATGTGATCAAAAACTTTTATCTGTCTTTGGCAATGAAAATGATCAATGAAGTGATCACAGTTTAAAAATGACATGTTCTCAAAAAAAAAAAAAAAAAGAAAGAAAAAAAAGACATGTTCTCTAATGACAATCCCCCCTGGCTAGGGTAATCATATAATTTGTTGCCGAAACCAAGATACTTTTGAGAATGGAGAGGAGTGGATATTAATAATTAGCTAGGACAACAGATGTAAACCAGGATGCCCTGAGATGACCTTGGATATATAAGTCATCCCATCTCTCACCTATAATGGCTTATAATTCTGCATGAAATAAAGAAGAACCTCTCTCCATGTTTTTAAATGGATGACTCTTTCAGTAACCCTGTAACCTCAGTACAATGATCCACAGTGGCTTGATCGTGTAGAATGTCTGGTTAACCACAGACCCCAAAAGCCTGTGGGCTCTAGAAGCACCAAATACCCTGCAGAAACCCGGTTTGTATTCCAGTGTTTCCTACCTCTCCTGAGTTACCCTCTTCCTCCTGGGTCTCTCCTGATTTCACCTGGGCTGTGGCAAGTAATGGAGCTAAGGGCAAGGAAAATATTGAGTCAGAAAGAATCTTATCAAAGGAGTGGGTATAAAAGTATAGAAAAAAGCCTTGGCTGGCACGCTCAGTGGTTAGAGCATCAGCATGCACATCAAGGGCATGAACCTGGGTTGCAGGTCCGATCCCCGGTCCCAGGAGGCAACCAATCAATGTGTCTCTCTCACGTCAATGTTTCTCTGTCTCCCTCCCTGCCTTCCACTCTCTCTGGAAATCAATGGGGAAAAAATATCCTTGGGTGAGGATTAACAATGATAACAAAAAAGTATAGAAAAAGAATTGGAATTATACTCATGACCACCCCCACCTATATCTTTTTCTTAAAGTACCATTTACACAAAGAAATCTTTCTTTACCCCCATTAAATGAGATTAAGGAGTTGTTAAATTTTTTCCAGTATAATCTCTCTATATAAAAGGCTAATATGCTAAGTATCCTTCTCTCCGTCCAGGTAATGATGTTAAGTAGCAACACCTGGTTTCCTCTCCCTAGTGACAACTAGCCTCCTTGCAGTTTCTTCATAGCTAGTGCAAACATTTCACACTTTAACCAGATGTCTGTGAAGTGTTTTCCCATGCCTCAGCTCATTTTACCCTCACAGAAGTCCTGGAGTAGGTAGATAGGAGACTTGGTGGAATCCTATTTTCTTTTCATTAACCGGAAAACAGAGATTTAGAAAGCTTAGAAACTTGACCTGACTGAAAAGGCTCGGTCCTTAGCACTGCCGTGGTTTTCTCACTGCACAGAATATAGTCAAACACTGCTGGAGTTAAATCTTTTACCCTTTGTTCCCCCTGTGTGATCTACAGTAATAATCTGCTTTGGCTGATATTTACTGCTGTGCTGCTGACAATTACCTGAAAGAGAAGTTGGTGTGCTTCACTGGGCTGGGAAAAGTTTAGCTACATCAGAAAGCAGGTCTAATTAAGCAAGTTTATTCTATATCTATAAAAGGCTAAGGTGACTCGTGATACATATAAAGCTCTTGCTGGCGCCAATAGCAGGTGTGTGTTTTGATCTGTCATTGTTGATGGTGAACTTGGTTGGCACTTCTATTATAGAGAAAGGGCGAATAGCGATATTAAAATATTTCTTCTAATTAATTTCCTTTCAATGTGCATGAATCCATGCATTGGGCCACTAGTGATATCATGGTTATGTTTTTAAAGACGCCTTATCTTTCAAAAATAGTTACAAAATATTAACTGTATTTATGTTTGGGATTTACTTCAAAATAATTTGGGCCCTGGCCAGTGCTCAGTGGTTAGAGCATCAGCCCAGAAACTGAAGGGTTGGTCAAGGGCATGCACTTGGTTGTAGGCTTGATCCCCTGCCCCAGTTGGGGTGTGTGCAGGAGGCAACCAATTGATGTGTCTCTCTCACATTGATGTTTTTCTCTCTATATCCCCTCTTTTCCCCTCCCTTCCATTCTCTGAAAATCAATGGGAAAATATCCTCCCCTAAAAAAAAAAAATCTGTATGCATAAAAGCCTAAGTGACCATTATGACTGAATGGCTGTAAACTGGTTGCTATGATGTGCACTGACCACCAGGGGGCAGACACTCAACACAGGAGCTGCCCTCAGGCCCCCACTGCTGATGGGGCCTGCTGGCCAACCCCTCCCGTCCCTCCCCCTGGCTGGCAGGTCCCAATCGCCCGATTGGGGCTGGGCCCCGGGGCTGGAACGGGGAACTGGGGTTGGGTGGCAGTGGATGGGTCCCCTTTCCCAGGGGGGCCAAGGGCTGGCTCCCTCCTCGTGGCTGGCGGCTAACCTCCCACGTCCCTCCCCCTTTCCCCCTGAATAGGGAACTGGAGGTGGGTGAGGAGGAAAGGAGGCAGCGGGCAACCTGATCAGCCCTGATCACCGGCCAGGCCTAGGGACCCAACCCATGCATGAATTTCATGCACCAGGCCTCTAGTCCTATATAATAAAACTCTAATATGCAAATCAACTGAACAGCGTAATGATCGGTCACTATGATGCACACTGACCACCAGGGGGCAGACACTCAATGCAGGAGCTGCCCCCTGATGGTCAGTGCACTCCCACAGGGGGAGTGCCACTCAGCCAGAAGTCAGGCTCATGGCTGGTGAGCACAGCGGCAGTGGTGGGAGCCTCTCCCACTTCCACGGCAGTGCTGAGTCTAAGCCTGTAGTCAGTAGGACAACCCCTGAGGGGGTCCCAGACTGCAAGAGGGTGCAGGCTGGGCTGAGGGACATCCCCCCCTTCCCAGTGCATGGATGTCGTGCACCAGGCCTCTATTATATATCTGTAATAATAAAAAAAAGTGTAATATGCTAATTAGACCAGTATCCTTCTGGACAACCTTCCAGATGAAACCAGGGCTGGGGTTGTGAGGGAAGCCTGGGTCCCGGGTGCTAGAGGGAAGCCAGTGCCGGCAGCCAGGGAAGGAAGGCCTGCTCTTGCACGAATTTCGTATATTGGGCCTCTAATATATATACCCTCTAGTGAGGATTAAAAAAAAGAATGTTAAAAATAATTTGGGCCCTGGCTGGTTTGGTTCAGTGGATAGAGCATTGGCTTACAGACTGAAGGGTCCCAGGTTCGATTCCGGTCAGGGGCACATGACTGGGTTTTGGGCTCAGTTCCCAGTGGGGGGCATGCAGAAGGCAGCCAGTCAATGGTTCTCTCTCATCATTGATGTTTCTATCTCTCTCCCTCTCCCTTCCTCTCTGGAATCAATAAACATATATTTAAAAAAGAATTAAAAAAAAATAAAAATAATTTGGGGTGGGAGGAGAATAGATGGGGCTAAATGAAACATTATTAAATATACATTAATAATTGTTGAAGGTAGGTGTTTTTAACAAAGTGAACAAACAAATTAAGTGAGTGGGGATGAGAGGTAAGTGAAGATACAGAGAACACAAGAATGAGAATGTAGCTAGTTGTTGAAACTGGGTGATGGATACAAGGGAGTTCATTATGCTATTCTCTTGGCTATATATTTAAAATTTTCCATAATAAAAAGTTTAAAATATATTAAAGAGTTAATTCTCCTCAAAGAGAGAAATCAGGTAGTAACATTAGCTAATATTTACTGAGTATTATTTGCCCCGCATATTCCTAAGTATTTATGTTCTTTGTCATATACGATTCTTAAAACTACCTTGAGATTGTTTTATGTTTTACTGATAAAAAAAAACCAGGACCTAGAGAGGTGATGTAACTTGCAAAAGTCATCCAACTAGTAAATGACAGCCAGGATTTAAACCCAAGCAGGCTGACTCCAGATCCTTGAGATTATTTTTTAATGTGTTTTTTTTTTAAAACTTACTTTTAGAGAGACAGTAAGGGAGACAGAACGATAGAAACACTGACGAAAGAGGGACATCATCTCACGGGAATCAAACCCCAAGACCTCTCCACGCTCAACTGCTGAGCCACACGGGCCAGGCTCCTTGAGCTTACTTTTAACTGCTTATTCAGGTTTTTCTTTTAAAAACTACATCTCACTTCCTGGGTCTATGAGAATTGTTCCTCCACTTACTAGCTGTTGAACACTTAAGTTTTCTGAGCCTCAACTCATTTGTAAAATGATCCCTAGGGGTTGTTGCAGGGACTAAACTAAGTAATGCATGTAACGCACTTGGTACATGGTAAGTCCTCAAAATGTGCCCTTTGTTATTACATATACATATTCCTCTACTCTGAAAGAGTTGGAGTAAAAAAACCAAGGACGTTTCTTTGTTATAGAAAGCTCTCCGAGGCGCTCTGAGTCAGAAGTCCCTTATGTTCCGGATAAGAAAACAGGGAGCCAGAGAGATTAAGTGACTTTTCTAGGTTTACACGGGAGTCTGCAGCAGACTACACGGATAGACACCTTAAGACCTACATCTCCAAAGCTGCCCACTTTCAACGATTTTGACCACCCTCTTTGCAAGGGTCTCGCTGACCTGTGAGCTCCTGGATGGTGACACGGTCCAGGATCTTGAAGCTCGTGTCCAGTTTTAGGGGCTGGCTGCAGCGCTGGCACACGAAGCTCACCTGCATGGTGCTGCTGGACGTCTTAGATCCCTCCATCCCTGCGGCGATGGAGAGGAGGCGATATTAGGGAGAATCGGCGCCCTTGAATCCCCGGTTTGGGGCTACTGAAGGGGGAAAATCCCGCTCGCGCCGTTGTCTCTAGGGACGGTACGATAACAAGCGGACCCGCTTCCGGGGCAGCCCCGGCAAAAACAGTTTACAGCCCAGTCAGGGAGGGGAGGCAATAGGCGCCGTCAGGGTCCCCAGGCTCCCTTCTAAGGTCGCGATTCAGCCCTCGACGCTCTTCACCTCGGAGTCCGGAGCCCGCCACCCTGCTCCGGTCTACCGCGGGGGCACTACGGCCTCCGGGCTGCCCTGGAGGGAGGCCTCCAGAACTGCCATCATCCAGTCTTCAGCTACTTCCCGGGCCGGGGGAGGACTTCCGCTATGACCGGATGTGACGCCACGACGGCGGTAGCTGCAGGAGGAGCCAGTAGGTCGGTCCAGGTCCACGCGCTTTGGGGCCGTACTGCGGCCCCTAGAGGCTGAGCTGGGAAACGCGGCCCGCTTCGGGGGGGGGTGAGCGTAGGTTGCCGGGGGTGGAAGGACCGAGTAGGGAGCGACAGAGGAGTCTCTGCCACCCTCTAATTCAGTGACTTTTCTTTAGATTTGTCACTTCTGAGCAGAGCCACTTTAGTTCTTTCTGCAGTATCAGTTTTATTTTTATTTTTTTTAGTATTTTTTTATTGACTTAAGAGAGGAAGGGAGATGGAAAGATAGAAACATAAATGATGAGGGAGAATCATCCATCGGCTGCCTCCTGCCGACCCCCACTGGGTTTGGAGCCCACAACCGGAGCATGTGCTCCTGACCAGAATCGAACCTGGGACCCTTCAGTCGCAGGCCTATGCTCTATCCACTGAGCCAAACCAGCTAGGGCTGCATTATCAGTTTTAAAGGTTTCTCCTTGGAGAAACTTTCTTTCAAACGCCCCCGAGAGAGTGTCTACACTTGGAGGGGAGGTAAATTTTGTTTTATATTATAAAATTTCAATTATTAATTAGAGAAAGTCGAGCACTTCAGATATTGAAACATATAAGGATATTATAAAATATAAAACTAAAACATTTTTGTCTTTATGCAGGAATAGAGAGATTAATGAAACAGAATAGAGTTCAAAAATAGACCAAGTACACAAGGGGGATTTAGTATGTGATAAAGCTAGTCTTTCAAATCAGTGAGGAAATGATCTACTTAATAAGTGATGAGTGGGGCCTAAGAGCCTTGTAGATAGTAGTGAGCTGAATCTTCTACTTCACTACTTACACCAAAAGAGGTTTGTAGTTATTCACAAATTTAAGCATAAAAAATATGATTAAAAGTACTAGATGAAAGCATGTGTGAATATTTTTAATAATCTTGGAGTGGAGAAGGTCTAAGCAGGACATGAAAATCAGAAGCCAAAAAAGGGGAATATTGAATTTTACTCCTTAGAAATGAAAACTTTTAGAACTGGAAAAAAATTTACAAAAGAAAAATGTGGAAAAAAGTTGCAGCTCATAAAATAGAAGGCAAATTTCCTTTATATGCATAATTCTATACAATCAATAAAAATACCAACAGGCCAGTATGAAATGGGCAAAGCATATGAAACAGCAGATCACAAAAACAAATGGTTGATGAAGAAATAAAAAGACTTTACTTAGGGCATCCATAGACCTTCAAAGGACCTTTTCTTTAGGTCATACTCCTCAGAGAGTCTTCTCTCTCCGCCCTTTTATTCCTAAAGAGTATTTTTAAAGCTTAAATCTGTATATTAACTTAGGACTTTATTTAGAAGTATAGGCTATCTTTGGTGGCAGCAGGATATTCTGCAATGTTTCATAGATATTTATATTTTTGAATAAAGATGGTGGTGTTGAATGACACACACAAAAAAGAAAAAGATATTTCACTTGTAATTAAGTCAATTGAAATTACACTTCAGGGAGGCGTTCCTCATTTATGAGATTGGTAAAGGCTGAACCAGTTAATAATATCCACTGTTGATGAGCATTTGGGGAACTCTAGAATACTGTTGGCTGGGAGTATAAATTAGTATCATAGGGGATTGCTTAAAAAATTATGGTATTATTCATTAGCAGAATACTATGCAACTATTAAAAAGAATGAAATAAACTTGTTTTTTACTTGATTCAGTTGACTACTTTGCCAGTAGTCTGACGAAGGGCAAGGGTGGAAGCAGGAAAACCAGTTACTAGGTTTTTGCAGGAATTGAGGCAAGAGATGAATGCCAATTGAAATAAGAAAAGTTATAGGCAGTATACGTGATATGATTCCATTTGTACATAACATACACCATAACATACTATATATGGTGTATGATATGACTTTATATTTGATATGCTCAAGCAGTGTCTTTCACTGGACATTGGACAGAGACTTTACTTCACAGTTTGTATTGTTAGATTTTTTTTAATACAATATGCCTATGGTTAATTTACAGCAAAATTAAACTTTTACAGAAATTAATATTAACAATACAGGAAGTTAGAGGGATAATGGCATGAAATTACCCATAATCTCACCACATTATAACTTGTTTTCCATTAAGATGTTTTTCCTATGTATTTTAACACGTTGTATTTGTATTTATAATTAATATGCAATTTTTGTATCCTGCTTTTAAAAGTTAGCAGTACATACTGAATAATTTTCTATGATGCTTACAGTTTAGGTAATTGTCATTGCTGCATCACAGCACATCAAGTGCACTAACAATGTATTTCTTTATTGCTGGAAACTTCCATGGCTTCCAGTTTTGGTAATTACAGTAATGTTGCAATGAAGAGCTGACTGCTTTGTTATGATAAAGCCTCACTATTGGAATTACTGATGAAAAGAGTATGGCTATCTCATGTCTCTTGATTAACATTAGCAATTGTTTTCCAGAGCAGTTGCACACAATCATATTTTGCCTCCAGTAATGTATAGAGAGCCTCTTTCACGATGCCTTGGCCAGTATTAGGTATCATATATTTGAGGAATCAGCGGGGAGAGAAAGGCACGTCCCTGTTATTTTCATTGGCATATTTGGTATAGATTGGGTTGGTGTTCTCCTTTTGTGAATTTTGTTTGCATCCTTTGCCCATTTATTTAGGTAATATTTTTCATTGATTTGCATAACTGGTCTGTTAATGTATTTCCCAGATGTGCAAGTTTTAAATACTTATGAGGTCAAATCTGCCTTTTTTTTTCTCTTGGTGACTTATATTTCTTTTTTAAAAATATATTTTTATTGATTTCAGAGAGGAAGGGAGAGGGAGAGATAGAAACATCAATGATGAGAATCAATGATGCGCTGCCTCCTGCACACCCCTAACTGGGAATCAAGTCCGCAACCTATGTATGTGCCCTGGACTGGAATCGAACCTGGGACCCTTCAGTCCACAGGCCAAACCTCTATCCACTGGGCCAAACCGGCCAGGGCATTGGTGCCTTATATTTCTTAGAAAGCCGTTCTCACTTCTAGAAATGACTTTCTTATTATTTTGAATGTAGGTGATCCTCCTATAATTAGATGTATTATAGGAACTAGATTTATTTTCTCCTGATATTGCTAATTAGATAATCTTTACAACCTTTCTTCCTCTTGGATCTTTCAGCATGAGACTCCCTCTAGGGGAGGCCTGCTGTGGTGGGTTCATAGCCCTACATTTCTTCCTGCTTAGATGCCACTAATACCATCTCAGAAAGGCATAGAGATGTAATGGGCTTCTAGGGGTAGAGTGCATAGAGATTACAACAGGTTGAAAGTATAGACTGAGTTCAAACCTATCCTTTTTTTAAAAAACAAATCTTTATTGTTCAGGTTTTACAGGTGTTCCTCTTCCCCCTCTCCCCCCATAGTTCCCCTCCACTTGATTCCCCACTCCACCCCATGCCCTTACCCCCCGCCACTGTCTTCATCCATAGGTGTAAGATTTTTGTCCAATCTCTTCCCGCACCCCTCACACCCTCTTCCCCCTGAGAATTGTCAGTCCACTCCCTTTCTATGTCCCTGATTCTATTATATTCACCAGTCCATTCTGTTCTTCAGATTTTTTATTCACTTGATTTTTAGATTCACTTGTTAGTAGGTATGTATTTCATGTCATTTTGTTGTTCATATTTTTTATCTTTACCTTTTTCTTCTTCCTCCTCTTAAGAATACCCTTCAGCATTTCATGTAATCCTGGTTTGGTGGTGATGAACTCCTTTAGCTTTTTCTTGTCTGTGAAGCTCTTTATCTGCCCTTCAACTCTGAATGATAGCTTTGCTGGGTAGAGTAATCTTGGTTGTAGTTTCTTGCTGTTCATCACTTTGAATATTTCTTGCCACTCCCTTCTGGCCTGCCTAGTTTCTGCCGAGAAATCAGCTGACAGTCGTATGGGTACTCCCTTGTAGGTAACTAACCATTTTTCTCTTGCTGCTTTCAAGATTCTCTCTGTGTCTTTTGCCCTTGGCATTTTAATTATGATGTGTCTTGGTGTGGTCCTCTTTGGATTCCTCTTGTATAGGGTTCTGTGCACTTCCTGAACTTGTAAGTCTATTTCTTTCACCAGGTAGGGAAAGTTTTCTGTCATTATTTCTTCTAATACGTTTTCAATATTTTGCTCTCTCTCTTCTTCTGGCACCGCAAAAATTCAGATGTTGGTACGCTTAAAGTTGTCACAGAGGCTCTTTACACTATCTTCATATTTTTGGATTCATTTTTCTTTTTGTTTTTCTGGTTGGGTGTTTTTTGTTTCCTCATATTTCAGATCTTTGGTTTGATTCTTGGGGTACGTTGATCTACAGTTGAGTTTCTGTATATTCTTTATTTTAGACAGTGTATGCTTCATTTCTGACTGGTCCTTTTCCATTTTTTTGGCATTCTCATTAAGATCCTTAAAGGTCTCATCAAGTTTCTCAGCAGTTTTTAGAAGATTCTTGAGTAACCTTATAAATGTGGTCTGAACTCTTATGTCATCCAGTAGTTTGCTTTCCTCCATTTCTTTCATTTGTGACATGTTTCTTTGTCTCCGCATTTTGGCTGCTTCCCTGTGTTAATGGAGTGGCTTTGTGTGGTAGGTGACCTATAGGGGGCAGTAGCTCAGCCTCCCCAATCACCTGAGGTGGACGCTCTTGGTACACCCCTTTGTGGGCTGAGTGCAAAGTCTTAGTGTAGTTAAGCCTTGATTGCTGTTGGTACACTGGGAGGAACTGACCTCCAGGCCAATTGGCTGTGAGGACCCGCTGTGTCTATAATGGAAGAACTGCTGCGCTGGAGACACGCTTATGGTGCAGGACTTGTTTCAGTGGGGCTTTGGTGCTCACCGAGTCTGCCTCTTGAATGTGTCTCTTATGGATGTGAGGAGTTGAAATCTGGTGTCTTACACTGACCACTAGGTACACTGGCTTCTGGATCTCCAATGGGGTGCAGGTCAGCTACTGTCTGAGGCCACCCAGCAGGAGCTACAGCGAGAGCTACAGTTTTCTCCTCTTTGCTTGGGGTTTGGAGGTTTTGGAGCTGTCTGACCCGGGCTGCAAGTTTGCTAGGTTGAGCTGCGATAGGGCAGGCCATTCTTATGCTAAAGCTGCTGCTTGGAGCTTGGGTGGGTTTGTAGGTTGTGCAGGGCGGGATCTCAGGGCATCGCTAGGCTAGAGTGTGGCAAACAGTGATGGCTGCCAGTTAGCAGGCTCTTGCGTTTCTGATCGTGTCCCTGTGTCCTGCGCCCCAGCGCAGTAAACAATTATTCCTGCGTGCAGCTCTGCAAGCAAGCTACCCTCACTTTCCGACACGATGTCAGACAGTCCAGCTTCTCCCCATAGGAGTCTGGGTCCCCCGCGTTTCCCCGGAAACTGGATTTCAGAGTAATCGGGGCTTGTCTCCTTTTGGGTTGAAAAAAGCAACGCGAGCCGCCAGCCCGGATCGTGCACCTCCGTACCTCAGCTTTTCAGCGCTTGTGCACGTCTCAATGCTCTTTTCTCTTTCCTTCTAGTTGTAGAACTTCCACTCAGCCAGCTTTCCCATGGTTCTGGGTGATGGACGTTTTGTCTTTTAGTTGTAGTTTTGAAATTGTTGTGCGAGGCAGCAGTTTAGGTGTTTACCTATGCTGCCATCTTGGACTCCTCTATCCAAACCTATCTTTATCATTCACCAACACTGACCTTGAGCAAGCTATTCAACTACTCTGTGCCTTGTTTTCTTGTTTCTGAAGTGAGCATAATAGTGTATGTCACATAGGGTAGTGTGATAATTAAATGATCTAATATGAGGTACAAGGAGCAAGGCCTGGCACATAGTAAACTCTCTGTGTGCCACTGCTGCTTGGAGAATATGACAGTCAGTATGTATAGTGCCCAAGGGATTGTGAATACTTAACAACATAACCCAAATCATCAGTTCAACAAATATTTATTGAGGACCTATGTACCAATCACTCTTCTAGGTCTGGGAGGATACATTGGTGAACTGCTCTCATAGCTTATATTCTAGAGAGAATTTGACAAATGTAAACAAATGATTTCAGATAATGGTAGGTATTACAGGTTAAATTTTATACCCCCAAAAGATGTTGAAGTCCTAATCCCAGCACCTGTGATGTGACCTTATTTGGAAATAGTGTCTTTGAAGATCATCAAGTTAATGAAGTCCTTGAATGGTGTTCTTATAAAAAGGGGTAATTTGGCCCTGGCCGGTATTTGGCCCAACTTATGGCAAAAGTTGGTTGAGTGACATTCCATGCACCAAGAGGTCACTGGTTTGATTTTTGGTCAGGACACATACAAGAATCAACCAATGAATACATTAATAAGTGGAACAAAAAATGGATATTCTCTCTTTCTAAAAATCCATTTAAAAAAATATTTCAAGGGGCAAGTTAGACACAAAGATAGTCATAAGAGGGATGACGGTTGGGTGTCGTCCAGTACACAGAAAGGTTTCTGGTTCGATTCCCTGACAGGGTACATACCTAGGTTGTGGGTTCAATCCTTGGTGGGGGTGCATACAGGAGGCAACCGATCCATGTTTCTCTCAAAAATGGATGTCCCCCCACTTTCTGTCTCTATAAAACCAGTAAAACATAACTCGGGTGAGGATTAAAAAAAATAAAAGAAAACAGAAGAAAAAGGGAGAAACAGATGTTAATGAGCAAGATGGGTAGTATGGGCTATGTTGTATGTAGTCTTGAATAATGGAAAAGGATTTTTTTTGAGTCTGAAAGCAGGGATGATAATTACATAGTTTAAAGAATAACCTTTTCATGCTAGACATTAACAGGTAGCTTATTTGACAATAGCTACTATGTATGTAGTGCCTGCCTTGTGTCCAGGTACTGTGCTAGTTCTTTTAAATATATATGATTTCCAATACTCACAATCCTACAGAATTACATATTTTTATTAATAGTGGTTAAAATAACACTTGACAGATGAGGGAATTGAGACTCAGCATTTCAGTAATTTTATCAAGATAGCACAGTTAGTAAAGAGCTGAGGTGGGATTTGAAGCCAGGTCTCTCCCTGATTCCAAAGGCCATAGTCAGTTGCACTTCATTTAACTGCATATACCCATTTCCCTTGCACTTAGCACAGAGGCCTGACCAGAATGTTTAGCAATAGTAGTGACCCCAAAATATAAATCAGATGACCTGCTTTTGCACTTAATCCAATTTGTTTCCGAACAACCCTCCCCATCCCACTCCCAGCTGGCTGGTCTCCCTCCCACCCCCCAGTCTTTCAACGTCTTCAATAAAACCCATGCTATTCTCTTTATCAGTTGTTTTCTAACATTTATTAAATTTTGTCATATTTTCAGTTTACTTTCTGGTGTCTTTCCCCAATATTAATCCCCATGAGATCTGAGAATTTGAGTTTTGTTTACCTTTGATATCCCAGAGCTGTGCTGTTCAATACAGGAGCCACTAGTCACTTGTGGCTATTCAGTACCGCAAATGTGGCTCCTCTGAATTGAGATGTGCAGTGAGTGTAAAACTCACACTGGATTTTGAAGACTTGGTATGAGAAAAAAAGTATATGATCTCATTATTTTAAAATGTTGATTACGTGTTTAAATAATATTTGGCGAAACTAGGTTAAATATATAATTAAAATGAACTTCACCGGTTTTACTTTTTAATGTGGCTACTAAAAGATTTTAACTTTAAGTGACTCACATTATATTTCTAGGCTCTGAGGCAGTGTTGTCCCAGAGCCTAGCCCAGTGTCCTGATTCATTTTACTTAACGAAACAACCAGTGTTAACAAACTGAAAAAAGGAACAAAAAAAAAAAGGGTTGAGTGGAGACATGATATTTGCCTTCTATTAGGAAAATGGGTACAGCATTGTCCTAGAAGTCAGGAGATCTGGGTTCTGTTCCAGTATTTACTGGCATCACTGTGTAGCCTACCCACTCTGGGGGTTAATCTGCCCACCAGGCAGTGGCTCTCCAATGTCTGAAAGTGTATAAGTGATGGAGAACGGTGAGGAAGCCTGGTACAACAGACCTTGTCCTCTGTTTGGCTCTAGCATAGCACTAGAGCTTCTTTGGCCAACGGGAGGAGGCAGCAGGAATCATAGACTAGATTCCTGAACTCAGAGCAGGGACCGCAGCTTCCTCGGTCTGATGTCACTGGGGCGCGACGCCGTCGTCTGTCCGGTCCTCCAAACTACAAAGCTCATTAGGTTCCTTCGGTGAAGGCTAGTGCCGACGAGCTAGCAGAGAGTCAAACAGCTCCCGAGTCTCTCTGGGACTCAGTTTTCAGTAAACCAGCCTCCGCCACCCTCCCTCTAACTTCCCTCTTACGGGGCACTGGAACCCTGGAAATACGAACCTGGGAGGAGAGGCCAGAACCAAACCTCAGTGCGGCTGCGCAAAGCACGTGCACGTACACGCCGGAGTCCCGGCGCTTGGCTGTGACGTAACTTCCGGCGTGAGCGGCGAAAGCCGGGAGGGCAAGCGATAGTGCAAGCAGGCATCCAGCAGCAGGCAGCAGGCAGCAGGCGGGCGGGCGGGCAGGCGGCGCAGAGGGAGAGAGCGAGCGAGCAAGTGAGCAGTCTGTGAGCCAGCGAGGGCAGCCGCGTCCCGAGAGAAGCAGAAACAACTCCCGTCCCTCTGACCCCCTCCCCGGAGCCCACAGCGCCTCCGGTCTCCAGCGGAGCGAACACGGCCCTGCCCGGCCATGGCCTCGTTGCTGAAGGTGGATCAGGAAGTGAAGCTCAAGGTAGCGACACCGGTCCGGGCTTCCTTACCCCTCGCTTCGATCTCGGAGCACTCTGACCGGCTCCCTACTCCCCATGGCGTCTTTGTCTCCCTGGGGACACCAGCACTGAGCTTCCGCTCAGCTCAGCCCAGCCCCCCACTCCCAAAGACCGCATCAAGAGAGAGAATAATATAGGGTGGCTTTCTGTGCCTTGCCTGGTGATGGAGAGCCCGCGGACACGTGGTGGATTCAGTGCTTGAAGCTAGTGACAGCTGGAAGTTCCCCAGCCCCGCCTCCGGACGCTGCCGCTGTCCTTGGAGTCAGGCCTGCCTTGTATCTTAGGTCTGAAAGGGAGTTAGCACGTTTGTGAGCTCACACCTCCCCTCTCTGTCTTTCCTCTGCTCACAAATTCAGACCGCCTCACACACAGGGAGGGAGAGAGGGAAGACAGGTGAGTGCTGCCCTCAAGCCCTGCTTCCCTCTCCTGAGATGGAGAAATGGGTCCTCAAAAAAATAAAGTACTTGCAGTCTGGGGGCCTCTCAGCTTCTCACTACAATTACAAGGTGAGGGAAAGACAGCTAGATTGGGGTTTCCCTATCCTTCCCTTACCTCTGTTGCCAGGTACTGACTTGCTCTTACTGAATTGCTCTTTGTTAATTTTAGGTTGATTCTTTCAGGGAGCGGATCACAAGTGAGGTGAGTGAAATAAATAGCAAAAGTGAGTGTTGGTTAATAATTGGGAGTTTCCCAAAGGGGGGATAACGGCTGATAGATACCATCCCACAACTTTAATGCATTTCTTCTCACCTTTAGGCAGAAGACCTGGTGGCAAATTTTTTCCCAAAGAAGTTGTTAGAACTTGATAGTTTTTTGAAGGTGAGAGACCCTTTTCCTCAGATTTCCCAATTTTGGGGGGCCCTGATCTTTCCGTCAAATAGGACAAATCATGCGTTGGTTCCATTTTGTTTTGTACTGTAAAGCACTCTCATATCTTGCCCTTCACATGAAATATTTATTCATCTTGAAAAGACTAATGTTTGGGGGGTGGGCGTCTCTTTTTCAGGAACCAATCCTAAACATTCATGACCTAACTCAGATCCACTCAGACATGAATCTCCCTGTCCCTGACCCCATTCTTCTCACCAATAGCCACGATGGACTGGATGGTGTAAGTGTCCTATATTTATCTTTGTTTTCTGTAGCAATAGGTTCTCTGTCCTCTATTCCCTGGTCAGTTTGAACATGTACAAAGGAGACAGTAGGATTTGGATCTGTGAATGAGGACTCTTACAGACATGATGACTCCAGTACACCCCCTTTAGATCCTGATTTTCATTTATAGCATGAGGTGAATTTGCTAATGCTACTCTGTGTGAGAGTGACTTTTAATAGCTACATGCTCCCTTGGGTTATCTGGTCTGTTTCCATAGCTCTAAGCAAGACTTTTTCTTATCTGTTCCATGTTTCAATGTGTTGAGTCTTGTTATTGAATGAGTAGTCCTTCTTGATATATAACTGTAGTCCCTGTCTTTGCTGTGCATCTTTATTACCTAGTCCTTATCAATTAATGTTCACATTCTGTAACACGGATGACACTGCATTGTTCTTTGTCTGCATTATTTATTGTCTCCTTGTTAGAACTTGTTAGTTCTGGAAAGCAGAAACTGTCTTAATGGTCTTTGTATTCCCAGCACCTAGCATTGTTTCTGGTACATAACAGGTGCTAAATATGTGTTTGTTGATTGAATATTGTGTTTCTTTGTGGAACCAGCAGATTTATATATATTCCCTTAATTATCTTGACCCTCCACTGAAAGGTTCTTTTTTCCTATTGTTTATAGTAGCCAGTTTCAACTGATATACTGTAAGAATTTTTAAAACATACAATTCCTGACTATTTAGTCAGGAGCACTGATCTCTTTCCCCTTAGACTGGCAAATTAAAAAGATGACACAGCCAACACAACAATGGCATCCAGTGTGAATGAATCAAAATTATGCCTTGTTTTAGGTCAGATAGGCAAAAAATATATTTTTGGTGTGCCACAGAATTTTAGTAATTAGTTTTTGTGTGCCAGGAGATGGAAAAGATTGAAAATTGCTGGCTATCCCTCTCATTGCTTAATGTATTATATTTCTAGAAAGGTTGGTCTTACTACTAGAGAACCTTTTCTTAAAGCCTTTTATGTACTTAGTAACTTGCATAAATTAATAAGACTAGAGGCCCAGTGCACCATCCCGCAGTCTGGGAGCCCTTGGGGTATGTCCTCTTGGGGAGCTGGCCTGAGCCTAAGCCATCAGTCGGACATCCTTAGCTCTACACTCGCCAGCCATAAGCCCAGCTTCTGGCTGAGCAGCGCTCCCCCTGTGAGAGCTCACTGACCACCAGGGGGCAACTCCTGCATTAAGAGTCTTCCCCCAGTGGTCACTGCGTGTCATAGCGACTGGTCATTCTGCCGTTCGGCCTATTTGCATATTAGCCTTTTATTATATAGGATAGGATAACCTATGGTGTCAAGGAAGGGATTAAACTTGCTTAAAGTATAACTTGTGATAGGGATGTGAATGTTGAGAGTAAGCTAATTTCTGTCTGTTTCCTTAGCCCACTTACAAAAAGCGAAGGTTGGATGAGTGTGAAGAGGCCTTTCAAGGTAAGAGCTACCCCACCCCATCTACCCTCTGGCTTACAGCCTTGAGAAGCAGATGGGTCTAGTGTTCTGGCCTGGAAGCAGGATCTGATTTTATTTCTCAGAGTTAGCATTCTCAAGTCTTCCAAATGTGGTCATTATTTAGCATCCTGAACCTAATTTTCCAGTAAAAAGGAAGGGTTTAACTTAGTGTAAACTGGCCAAAGGAAAGGACTTGGGGGTCACTACCTATTGAAGATTTTTCACAGAAGTCCCAGTTCCATGTTATTTTTCCTCTTTAATAATAGTTGGTACATTAAGTCTTTAGAGCATATTTTAATTGCCTTATTCTTTAGACTTTGGGCATATTTTAGACGCTCGTTTGTTAATCCTTATGTTCTCTTTGGTTCTGTTGGTGGTGTCTGTTTGTTGTGACAGATAAAAGGCAGGGGTCATAGCATTTCATGAATCTGGGGAAGAAGAGGGAAGGGTGGAGGATGCTATGTCCTGGCCCCCGCCCCAATCATTTGGCCTTCTTCATGTCCTTGCCAGGAACCAAGGTGTTTGTGATGCCCAATGGGATGCTAAAAAGCAACCAGCAGCTGGTGGACATTATTGAGAAAGTGAAACCTGAGATCCGGCTGCTGATTGAAAAATGCAACACGGTGAGGCAGGGGCTAGTGACCTATGGGCTGACTTCAAACAGCCTGGCTGGAACTATGAAAAATCATGGATGGTGGGGCTGGAGGCATGGAGGTGATATGGGTGTTGGCAGACTAAGTATCTTGGCTCCTGTGCTCCTGGCATCTGGCCCCAGCAGCATGAATTGTATACTTCATGGCAGGGGTCCTCAAACTTTTTAAACAGGGGGCCAGTTCACTGTCCCTCAGACCGTTGAGGGCCGGACTATAGTTTAAAAAAAAAATTCCACACATGTGCACTGTGGGCCCGGGACGAGTCGGCTGCTAAGCAGGACAGGCAGCGGTGGCAAAAACACCTGGCGGGCCGGGTAAATGGCCGTAGTTTGAGGACCCCTGCTTCATGGCATCAGTAGAAAAAGCCATGTTCCTCAAGCCTTGGTCCTTATATATATTTTGGTCTTTTTACCCTGCAGGTCAAAATGTGGGTACAGCTCCTGATTCCTAGGATAGAAGATGGGAACAACTTCGGGGTATCTATTCAGGTAATTACATACTTGAAGGGAAGGTTTGGGAGATACTCTCATCTCCTCTGCTTTGTTTGTTTTTCCTTTCTCTTTGGTTCGTTGTGGAGTCATGTGGAAGTGATTTTGACTCACCGTGTTTTTTGTTTGCTTGTTGTTGTTTTTCAGGAGGAGACAGTTGCAGAACTAAGGACTGTTGAGAGTGAAGCTGCATCTTATCTGGACCAGATTTCTAGGTAGGATTGCTTGGGCTTGGTCCAGGAATTGTGGGCTGGTGAGGTGGTAAGCACTGTCCAGGGTCTCCTGCAGCTTCCTCTTCTTTTTTTTCTCCTTCCAGATATTATATTACAAGAGCCAAATTGGTTTCTAAAATAGCTAAATATCCCCATGTGGTAAGTAAGGGTTTTGTGGCCTGAGGGTGGAAGTGGTAGGGTAGGGAGGAGTGACCATTACTGGGAAAGAACTGACTGTGGAGACTTCGGCCTTGGGAATGAGCCTTTTCTCTGTCCCTTCTTTCAGGAGGACTATCGCCGAACCGTCACAGAGATTGATGAGAAAGAATATATCAGCCTCCGTCTCATCATATCAGAACTAAGGAATCAATATGTAAGTAACCTCGGTTCCTGCCAACAGTTGCCCTGGCTTTTCTTAGTTCTGGTGATAAATTTCTTGCCACTCTCTGTGGGTCGAGAGCGGGGACGGAGGTAAAGTTGATAAAACGAGTTCTGCTTATCAGCCGAGTGTCAAGAACTGTAGAGTTGAGGGTATATAGCTGGGCATCTTCCTTCTTTCCACCTGGATGAGAGCGAGTGCAGTATAGTATAGAGGTGAAGGTGAAGTTGTCAGACATACTTAGGTTTGGAACCAACTCTACCTGCAATGTGTGGCCTTGGGGAAGTTGTTTCACTTCAGACTTCAAGGTTTCTTCATCTCTAAAATGAAACTTACATTAGAGTATCTGCTGCACAAAGATGGTTTAAAAAAATTAGCGAGATAATACCTTAAAGGACCCAGAGCACTTCTTGTTATGTTAAGTATTCAACAAATGTTAGTTACTATTAGACACTCGGGAACTTGGAAATACCCAGGTATACCTAGTTTGGGGGTCTAAGAGGTGGAGCAACCACCTTGATTTCAGGTTCAAATGAGTGAGAAGGGGATTATGTAAATGATTACTTGGGTAATTGGTTGGGAGGGATCTTTTTTTAAATATATTTTATTGATTTTTTACAGAGAGGAAGGGAGAGGGATAGAGAGTTAGAAACATCAAGGAGAGAGAAACATCAATCAGCTGCTTCCTGCACACTCCCTACTGGGGATGTAGGGATCTTTTCTTTTTGAGGTAGGGGTAGAACAGATGTGTGATTCTCTGATCTCTTTTCCCAGGTCACCCTACATGACATGATCCTGAAAAATATTGAGAAGATCAAACGGCCCCGGAGCAGCAATGCAGAGACACTGTACTGAGGCCAGGGCCAGGGCCGGGGACTCTGTGAGTCTGGCTCAAGACCGACATTGCCTTGGTTTGTTACATGACTATCGTGATGGGGAAACTGGCTGGAAATAGTAATCACACCTCTCTCTGTTTTTAGTTAGAGTCTAATGAAACTCTCATGTAGTTCTGTGACGTGTTTACCTCTTTTTTCAGGCCTCAGGAACTCTTCTATTTCCTTCCCTAATACCCCACACCTGAGCTGTTCTAATTTCTGGAGAACTCCAGGTTTGTGTGCACAAGATATTGGCACCAGAATACTTGTGTTTTCTTTCCCCACCCCCTTCTTTGTCTTGGGCTTTGTGTTGTTTTTTCCTTTTGATGATTAGTTTCTTAGGAGCTGAGGGAACTAAAAGGAAAGTGCTAGATTTTTGTTTTTTTCTAGGATCTGGGGTCAGGGAGATTAGCTCCTCTCTTCTGATGTAAGGTTAGTGTCTCTTGCCAATGTGGGATATTGGATCCTCCCTGTCCCAGTTGTCCTGGTGATGACTTCAGGTTTTCCGTCTACATACATGACAAGAAGCACCATAGACCTTGGCTAAGTCCCTAAGTCCTTCAGATGTTTTTATAAGAATTTTCACATACACATATGTGCATGATTGACACGCACATACAGACATGCACACATCTGCCTTCCTACTCTGTTACCTGACACTCCTCCCATCCCCCCCACAAACCCTGTTACACACACACACACACTATTCAGGAGGTGATAGTTGTCTCAGTCATCATCCATCGGGGCCCATCGTCTCCTGATTTTGTAGCCTCTTGGTACCCAGAGGCTATTGAGTGGGAGGAGAACCAAGAGGCGAGAAGCAGAGGGATTGGGGAAGGCTCCTTGCTCTGTGACTCGGGTCCTTTTGGGCATTATTGCAAAGGCCAGTCCTCTGACTCCTGACTGCCTCTTTCCAGACCAGTTGTAATTTGGGGTGGGGGTGTCTTTAGCTGTGAGGACCAGCTGCTGCTGCTCCTTCTGGGCTTTTCCTTTGGGAAAAATATTTCTTATTTATAGTATTGTGCTTCCAGGGAAAGCAGTCACTTATGTGTATATGTTTGTGCATGCAAACACAGGCATGTACACGTGTGTATGTGGAAATCTGCTGGGCAAGTCAAAACCATAGAAGAGTTGCCCCCCATCTCTCGAATCTTTTAGAGATACCCCCCACTTTTTTATTTTATCACTGCTGGAGAGTCAGTATTTGCAGCCAGCCAGCCAGTGACTCTCTCAGTGTCTATTTCTGACTTACTCTTCCCCTGTCTGTCTTCCAACCCCTAATCATATTTCCACCTGGATGCATCATTTTTACTCCCAATATGCTATATAGAGAAGGAGTCAGGATGCTGTCTTCCCACGAATAGTACTCAGTAACAAACCAATTGCATTTTAGTTGGGCAATGCCCCTACCCACCCTTCAGATTCCTTCCACCATGCATTTCTGTTTCCCTTTTTGTTTGTTGGATTGTTCTGCTGCCCCTTCTCCTCACCCCACCACCCTTGGATCGTAATGTAAAATTCTTTTACCATGTCAAGAAATTATTAAAAATACAGGTACTTTGACCTCTTTCTAAAGCCGCAGACCCTGGTGAGATGCTCTGGTGGCTAGGGACATACCCATACTCATGCGTGCGCTTCGGGATACCCACCTCCTCATATGCCACCAGCCATTCTATGGGTGTTTTTAAACCAATTATGCTTCCTCTTTTTTTCTGGAATAATGGAAAGATTTCTGCCTACCAAGAGGCAAAGGTGGGTCCTTCATTTGTATTAAGCCTGAATTATATGAAAGAGAGAGAGCTCTTCCCAAATCTAAGCTGCCTTCTGTCCCAACCCTCACTCAACAAGATCCCAGTTCCTTCCTTCCTTCCTTCCCCAGTGATACCCATGAACTGCCAGTAGAGGCTGCTCTAGTTCCACATGGGAATCACCTGGTTCAAGGCGCATCCTACCGTGTCATTCTTGTTACCTTATACTAATTCTCCCCTCAGAATAATGTCTTAAATTTCTTAAGGAGATGCCAGGGGGCTCTTGGTTTTGGTTTTCAAATGACTTGGAGGGCTGTCTAGGACTCTACCTCCCTCTGAAATAAAGTTTCCTCAACTTCCACCTTGTAACGTAGCCTTCTGGTATCCAATGATTCCCTCATTATCTCTGCAAAAGGAGATTTAAGGTCTTAAACAGTGGAGGAACATCTGCTCTGTTCTGTTTCAGAAATAATCAGTAGGTAACAACTTTCTAATGCCTACCCTGTGTTAGGCTCCGCTAAGCACTTTATATGCCTCACATTTAATCTTCATGAATCTATAAGGTGGTTTTATCCATTTATAGGTGAGGACATAGATTCATGATATGTACCTCCCCTGAGGTCACAGCATAGGGACCTGGAAATCTGACTGCTGTGCTCAGGCCTAAGACTACGGATCAGGGGCTTAACCTTCGGCAGCTGGCCGAGCACAGTGCTTACTGCTGAATTAGGCAGTAGATCCTGGAAATATTGGGGGATAGTGCCTGCCAGGAGGGTGGAAAATGGACAGTTTTGGTGCCTGCATTCAGCACACAGGACTTGATTGGGCATCTGAGATTTGCATTCTTCCTCAGACCCATTTTGAGTGCAAGGTGCAGTTCAGCGGTACTTCAAATGCCCTCTAATCTGGTCTAAATGATGGAAATCATGCTGCCAATGGTTCAGGGGCAGGGGAGATGCCATGCACATGGAAGTAGTGCTTTGGGCCAAACCACAGAATAGAAAATTGGAACAGAATTATATAAATCAAGGTCAGAAATTTCCTGTTCAACCCACAGGGTGGAGTTTTCTCCATTCCTATCCATCCTACTGAATATAAACCCTGATTTGATGTCAGTAACTGGAAGAAGCAGCTGGTAGGACTCTCATTTCAACTCTCAGCACTCACCATGAATGTCAAGGTAGTCCTCGTGTTCCTGGCACTGTCCCTCATTACCATCTTTGCCCTGGCCTATGTCTTGCTGTCCAGCCAAGGGGGTTCCAGCCAACCTCCCCGCTGCCCCTCTGTATCCCACAGTGCCCAGCACTGGACACACTCTGGCCAGAGCCAGCTGTTTGCAGACCTGAGCCAAGAGGAGCTGACGGCTGTGATGAGCTTTCTGACCCAGCAGCTGGGGCCAGGCCTGGTGGATGCAGCCCAGGCTCGCCCATCTGACAACTGCATCTTCTCGGTGGAGCTGCAGCTGCCCCCCAAGGCTGCAGCCCTGGCCCACCTGGACAGGGGGAGCCCCCCGCCTGCTCGTGAGGCACTGGCCATCGTCTTCTTTGGTGGACAACCCCAGCCCAACGTGAGTGAGCTGGTGGTGGGACCACTGCCACACCCCTCCTACATGCGGGATGTGACTGTGAAGCGTCATGGGGGCCCCGTGCCCTATCATCGACGTCCCATGCTGAGAACTGAGTTTGCCCAGATGTGGAAGCATTTGAAAGAGGTGGAGCTACCCAAGGCACCAGTCTTCCTTGCTTCGGTCTTCAATTACAATGGTTCCACCTTGGCACCTCTGCAGGCCACTCCTAGTGGCTTGCGCTCAGGAGACCGTACTACCTGGATAGCCCTCCACCATAACATCTCAGGTGTTGGGATTTTCCTACACCCAGTGGGGCTGGAGCTACTGCTGGACCACAGGGCCCTGGACCCTGCTCGCTGGGCTGTCCAGCAGGTCTTCTACCTTGGGCGCTACTATGCAGACTTGAGCCAGTTGGAATGGGAGTTTAAGGCTGGCCGGCTGGAAGTGGTTAGAATTCCTCTGCCCCTACCAAATGGGGCTTCATCCCTGAGGTCTCGGGTCCCCCCTGGTCCTCTTCCACCTCTTCAGTTCTCACCCCAGGGCTCCCAATACAGTGTACAAGGGAACCTGGTGGTGTCCTCCCTCTGGACATTTACTTTTGGGCATGGGGTGTTTAGTGGCATGAGGATTTTTGACATTCGGTTCCGGGGTGAGCGAGTGGCCTATGAAGTCAGTGTCCAGGAGTGTGTATCTATCTATGGTGCTGATTCACCCAAGACAATGATGACCCGATACTTGGATAGCAGCTATGGACTTGGCCGAAACAGCCGGGGCTTGGTGCGGGGCGTGGACTGCCCCTATCAGTCTACAATGGTGGACATCCATGTATTAGTGGGCAAAGGGACCGTCCAGCTGCTCCCAGGGGCTGTGTGTATATTTGAGGAGGCCCAAGGACTACCCCTTCGAAGGCACTATAATCACCTTCAGAGTCATTTCTATGGTGGTTTGGCCAGCTCAGCTGTTGTAGTCAGGTCTGTGTCATCTGTGGGCAACTATGACTACATTTGGGACTTTGTATTTTACCCAAATGGGGCGCTTGAAGGGCGGGTCCATGCCACAGGCTTTGTCAACACAGCTTTCCTGAGTGGGGGAGAGGAAAGCCTCCTCTTTGGGAACCGTGTGGGGGAACGAGTGCTGGGGACGGTGCACACGCATGCCTTCCACTTCAAGCTGGACCTGGATGTGGCAGGTGAGTGCTCAGGGAATTAAGATTGAGAGTTGGGATGGGGCAGAGGGAACAGAGACTCCTCACCCCCAGATCAAGCCTGAAGAGTAGAGGAGCATTCCAGCTCCACAATTCATTGTGGCAACAGAGCACAGACTGATTTAAGTGTATTCAGCTGTAGTCAGTCTGAAATACTGGGCTTACTGCGTCTGGCAGAAGATAGAGTTCCTCCACCAAGCGGCCATCATCCAGCCCCTCTGACTTGCGCCATTGTGAAATTAGTTTAATGTAAAGGCTGTGCCTGTCTGCCTTCGAGTCGAGTCGGTGGTGAGTTTGCCCTAAGGCTGAATGGGACTGGAGGTGGGGCTCTGCGTTCTTCCTCATTCTGAGTCAGTGGAGGAGGGGAAAGCAGGGACCTGAGCAGAGGTAGGAAGCAGTCCATCTCGAGAGGTTTTCAGAGGAGAGGTGGTTCAGGGGCACGAGAAGTGGGTACTAGATGGGAGTTGCTCCACAGGATTTCAGACGACGGGATACAGGATAGTGGCCCCATCCTTGGGGGGGGGGGGGAGGGCATCCCATTCCTGTCAGCACTTATCACAATGGGCTCTCTGGTGGCAAGGCAAGCACATTGCTGCAAGTGTAGAAAGGAAATTCTCAAGTAGGGCTCAGAGCACAAAAGAGGACTTGCTGCTCCTGACACATTTTGTCAGAAAATAACCAACTTATCAAATCAGACAATTAGACCCAGAAAGAAAATTAGAAATCCATCAGACCCTCTTCATTTTACAGTTAGGAAAGTTGGGGGTGCAGGGAGATGAGACAAAATGATTATCCAAGTATAATGTGCTATAACTAAGGATATTTCTTGTGAAACATTTTCTTATTCTCCTGGGTATAAAGACATGACTGTGTGTGTGTGTGTGTGTAGGGGGGTGCCTGTGGGGGTGATGTGGAGGCAGAGGGGAGGAAGAACTAAGAAAATAGCATGGTTGAAATGGCATATTAACAATTCTTTGATATATTTAGAATATGACTTTTCTGATTTGAAGTTTCTCCAGCGTTTTTGGTATCAGAGAGCCTTGTCAGGAAGTAAAATCAAGTACCATTTATTGGATTCCTGGTGGGTACAGCACAGGTTGGTGCTGAGGGCTGGAGGCTGTGTCAGGCCCCCTGTGCACAAGAGACCAGCAGAGGCACCGGCTTTAGTAGAGTGCCCCCCTGAGCCAGCTGTCTTCTTATAGGTCCTGTTTAAAGTAACTTGAGTCCAAGTATATGATCAGGTGCAGAGGAGGGTGATAAGTTCAGGTTATCAATGCAATAGAGTTCCAAGGAGTTCTCAGACAATTTAAGGACATCTATTCACTTCTGAGAAACACTGAATGTGGTCCCCATCTTGTCGAGAGAAAGAAAGCAAATTCTCAGAGCTGAGAGGGGTGTGCAGGGCACCATGGAAGGGGATTGGGTTTTTCCAGGCAGCTTCTCCAAGACAAATGTCCCTTTCATAGTTACTAGCCACCTGCGTGTGTTTTTCCATTTACAGAGCTCAACCATAGAACAGCTTTAATTATGTCCAGTGTAGAGATTCGGAAAATGAGAATCAAAGAAGCAAATAATTTGTCCAAGGGTGGACCAGTGCTACTAGAACTTTCCGCAGTAATGGAAATGTTCTATATCTGCATTGTCCAATACATTAGCCACTGGCCACATGTGGCTGTTGAGCACTTGAAATGTGGCTAGTGTGACTGAGGAGCTGAATTTTTAATTTAAATGCAAATAGCCACTTGTGACTGGCAGTAACTGTATTGGACAGGGCAGCGTTGAAGAAGGTGGGCTAGCTCCCAAATCTAGAGCTTCCGGCTCCCAGCATGGAGTGCTCTCTGATGAGTTCTGCTGCCCTTTGTCAGGCCCGTGCAGTGTTCATGGTGGGGGCGATGAGGAGCCTGTCTTACCTGGTATGGAACTCCTCTCCCTCCCCTCACCCTGGCAGGGCTGAAAAACTGGGTGGTAGCTGAAGACGTGGTGTTTAAACCTGTGGCAGCCCCTTGGAGTCCAGAGCACCAACTTCAGCGTCCACAGCTGACTCGCCAGGTCCTGGGAAGGGAGGATCTGACAGCTTTTTCATTGGGAAATCCCCTTCCTCGCTACATTTACCTGGCTGGCAACCAGACTAATGCCTGGGGTCACCAGCGCGGGTACCGAATCCAGATCCACAGCCCCCTCGGCATACACATGCCCCTGGAGAGTGACATGGAGAAGGCCCTCAGCTGGGGGAGGTGAGGAGGGCCCTGGGCACTGGGTGGTAGGGCCCCTTCCCCATCCCAGCTCTTGGAGACCCCCACTCACTATTCTTGGCTTACTATCCACCCCTGTACCTCCTCAGATCCAAATAGATATGGGATGGGAAATGGTCACACTGAATCTGATCCAAAAGATTTCTGGGATAGGAAAGGTCTTTGACATTGTCTGACTCCACCTTCTTATGACATTCCTGGTCAGATACCAGCTCGCAGTGACCCGGAGGAAAGAGGAGGAGTCACAGAGCAGCAGCATCTATTACCAGAATGACATCTGGACACCCACTATCGCCTTTGCTGATTTCATCAATAATGAGACTCTCTTAGGAGAGGTTGGTAGATCTAGAGACAGAGGAGAGGGGCTTTTCTGTGTCTGGTGTCTTGGCTGCCCAACACCTGGCCCTAGATTGGAGGGATGGTGGTGTGTTTCCAGTGCTCAGATTCAGGAGTCAAGGAGTTCTCTGATGACCAACATGGGTCATCCCTCCTGGGGTAAGATTAGCTCTGGGATATTGACCGCCCTACATAGATCACCACGTTTTGTGGACCTGGGGCTGGGAGGAGGTGGAAACAGGGCTGAGGCTGGAGGGTGGGCATTGTGGGTAAGGGGTAATTCTCTGGGTCTCACCTCCAAAGTCCTCCAGCTCCTCCCTTCTTCCTGCAGGACCTGGTGGCCTGGGTTACAGCCAGCTTCCTACACATCCCCCATGCTGAGGATATCCCCAACACAGTTACTGTGGGGAACAGAGTTGGCTTCTTGCTTCGACCCTATAACTTCTTTGATGAGGACCCCTCCATCTTCTCCCCTGGCAGCGTCTACTTTGAGAAGGGCCAGGATGCTGGGCTCTGCCATGTCAACCCTGTGGCCTGCATCCCTCACCTGGCAGCCTGTGTTCCAGACTTGCCCCCTTTCTCTTATCAAGACTTTTAACTCCAAGGGTGTGGTGGGACACAGAGGTAGGGTGGGTGGGTGCTAAGACATATGTACCTTCCTCTCTGTTCCCAATTCCTGCTCCCCTGACTTCTACCCTCTTAATGTTTCAGACAGCCCCTTCCACACTAAACCTTCATATAGCCTTTTAATTAATTCATATTTCCAGTGTATTTTTTTTAAATGATGAATTTATACAGATGATATTCTTATTAAAATATTCAACAAGGCAGGCCAACATGGCTCAGTGGTTGAGTGTCGAACTATGAACCAGGAGGTCAGGGCTAGATTCCAGTCAGGACACATGCCTGGGTTGCCAGCTTGATCCCCAGTGGGGGTGTGCAGGAGGCAGCCAATCAATGATTCTTCCTCTTCATTGATGTTTCTATCTCTTCTTTCTTCCTCTCTGAAATAAATAAAAAAATATTAAAAAAAAACATTCAAGCAAAAACACCACAAATCCTACCACTCCAAAATAGCTAGGGTTCGCATTTGGTGACCATTATACCAGATGTTTTTTTCATCAGGTGCATTGAAATGGAAGAATAGATAGAATTTTGTAAAGATAGGTGATATGGTCCAGCCAGCATGCCTCAGTGGTTGAACGTTGACCTATGAACCAGGAGGTCATGGTTCAATTGGGGATTAGGGCATATGCTTGGGTTGCAGGCTCAATCCCCAGTGTGGGGCATGCAGGAAGCAGCCGATCAATGATTCACTCTCATCATTGATGTTTCTATTTCTCTCTCCCTCTCCTTTCCTCTCTGAAATCAATAAAAATATATTTTAAAAATTAGATGGTATGTGCAATTTATAAAAAATATTACAAGGTTTTTATTTGAATTTCTTCTATGTGACTTGAAATAACCAGAATTCCCCAGAGAATATTAAGGATTCTGGCCAAGGAAATCAGCAATGACAGAGAGGAAAGGGAGACAGTGCTTGCCAAGGAATGCTGCTTGGGAAGCTGAAGGGCTGCGGGTGGGGATTTTCTTGGAAGGAGAAGAATAGTTCCAAGATACAGGAAAGGGAACATCTGTCCCTGGGAAGGTGAAGGTGGAGTGGGGGGAAGAAGCGGGGCTGAGGAGGGTGTGGGGTTGCAGACCCCACTCCTTAATGGTGGTACATTATTGTGCTCAGGCTGGTCAGTTACATTATTTTGAAATCCCTCCCTCTTCCCCTACCCCAGTTCTCGCCAGTTCCAACCCTGACCCAGAGTCTGATTTGGAGCCTGGAAGACAAAGCCATGTAAGGTCTGTGGAAATCACTGCTGCCTGCATCAGGCCCGCCCCGACCCCTGGTCTGCCCCGCCCCAATCCTCAGCCTTCCCAGTCCTTTTCACCCTCAGTTTCCTGTGCCTCTGGATACTGAGAACCTAAACCAGAGTCCAGGAGCCCCCAATATAGGAGCCAAGAGAGAGCCTCTTCTGCTGACCTGAGAATACACACCTCCATTCTTGTTTAACCCTCTGCTCCTTGGTTCACACGACAATGAACCAGAAGACAACCCTGGTGCTCCTCACTCTGGCGGTCATCACCATCTTCGCCTTGGTGTGTGTCTTGCTGGCTGGCAGGGGAAAAGATGGGGGTGAACCCAGCCGGCCTCCCCACTGCCCCTCCATATCTCCCAGTGCCCAGCACTGGACACACCCTGGCCAGAGCCAGCTGTTTGCAGACCTGAGCCTAGAGGAGCTGACGGCTGTGATGAACTTTCTCACCCAGCAGCTGGGGCCAGGCCTTGTGGATGCAGCCCAGGCCCGCCCATCTGACAACTGCATCTTCTCGGTGGAGCTGCAGCTGCCCTCCAAGGCTGCAGCCCTGGCACACCTGGACAGGGGGAGCCCCCCGCCCGCCCGGGAGGCACTGGCCATCGTCTTCTTTGGCGGACAACCTCAACCCAACGTGAGTGAGCTGGTGGTGGGACCACTGCCCCAGCCCTCCTACATGCGGGATGTGACTGTGGAGCGTCATGGGGGTCCCCTGCCCTATCACCGACGCCCCGTGCTCTTTCGAGAGTACCTGGACATCGACCAGATGATCTTTGACAGAGAGCTGCCCCAGGCTGCTGGTCTCCTCCACCACTGCTGCTTCTACAAGAGCCAAGGAAGGAACCTAGTCACGATGACCTCAGCCCCCCGGGGTTTGCAATCAGGGGACCGGGCCACCTGGTTTGGCCTCTACTATAATATCTCAGGGGCTGGGGTTTACCTGCACCCCGTGGGGTTGGAGCTGCTGGTAGACCACAAGGCTCTGGACCCTGCCCGCTGGACCATCCAGAAGGTGTTCTTTCAAGGCCGCTACTATAAGAGTCTGGCTCAGCTGGAGGACCAGTTTGAGGCCAGCCTGGTGAATGTGGTGCTGATCCCAGACAATGGCACAGGTGGGTCCTGGTCCCTGAAGTCCCAGGTGCCCCCGGGTCCGGCTCCCCCTCTGCAGTTCCATGCTGAGGGCCCCCGCTTCAGTGTCCAGGGGAGTCGAGTGGCCTCCTCACTGTGGACTTTCTCTTTTGGGCTTGGAGCATTCAGTGGCCCGAGGATCTTTGACATCCGCTTCCAGGGAGAACGGCTAGCTTATGAGATCAGCCTCCAAGAGGCCTTGGCCATCTATGGTGGAAACTCCCCCGTAGCAATGGTGACCCGCTACATTGATGGCAGCTTTGGCATGGGCAAGTACACCACGCCCCTGACCCGTGGGGTCGACTGCCCCTACCTGGCCACTTACATGGACTGGCACTTTCTTTTGGAGTCCCAAACGCCCAAGATGATACGAGATGCCTTTTGTGTGTTTGAACAGAATCAGGGTCTCCCCCTGAGGCGACACCACTCAGATTTCTACTCCCATTATTTTGGGGGCCTTACAGAGACAGTACTGGTCTTCAGATCTGTATCTACCTTGCTCAATTATGACTATTTGTGGGATATGGTCTTCTACTCCAATGGAGCCATAGAAGTCAAATTGCATGCCACGGGGTATATCAGCTCAGCATTCCTCTTTGGTGCTGCCCGAAATTACGGGAACCAGGTTGGGGAGCACACACTGGGCACCGTCCACACCCACAGTGCCCACTACAAGGTGGATCTGGATGTAGGAGGTAAGACAATGTGGAGGGGGGAAGTATTCCAGAAGAGGGGGCTCAAAAGTTGTCTCTATTTGTCTTGTATTTATAGCAATTATGCAGGCAATATGAGAATGAGTACGTAGCTTTGGAGTCCAGGCTTCCTCTTTGGCTGGATATGAGAGAGTTGGATGCTAGATTTTATTTAGCTCATTGGCTGGGTACATGGCTAACACCCTTCCTCCACATGACCTTGTCAGAAAATCTTGGGAAATGGCAAAGCTCAGGGATGAGGCAGGGTCTGAGCCAACAGGGTTTCCTTTGCCCTCTTCCCTCCCTTTCATTTATATGGAACCCACTTCAAGGAGGCAGCCATTTGTTTTTCAGTTCATTTCTCTGCATCTGGCCTGTGGTGCTGGTGTTTTGGAGGATCTGTTTGCAGTCTGCCAAGTCCCTGGCACATGCAGGGCAGCCATGGGACACCCAGGTTGGACATTTCCTTGTCAGATGGACCCTCCTTCTCCCTGGTTTTCCATCTCTCTCTGAACTTAAGTGTGAGGGATAGAATGGAGACTGTGGAGCATTCCAGATAGTTCCTGGTAGTCACAGAGTGAGCCAAGGAAACATGATGTCTTGGAGTCTATCCTTTTACTTTCCTTTCCCCCCCACTGAGCTGATCCCCAGATTTTTTTCTGTTCTGCATCTGAAATATCTTAAACTCCTCACTGGGCCCCACTGTCATACCCCTATTGGTGCCAGATCTCATTCTGCTGCTTCCACTCTTCTTCCTCCCAGATTCAGGGTTCACTTTGTGCCCAGAGGGACCTACCAGCCCATGCCAGCCTGCTCCCTCATACATGTTTCACTTTCCCCATCAAAATAGGATCCCATTCACAGAATTTTCTATAAAGCCTTTCCCTTCAGAATGCAGTTCCATCCTGCCTTTCAGATTCTTCCCTATGCACTGATTTAGCCATCCTGTCCCTGGACACACACACCATGCAAGGTAGTCAGGCTTCTTTGCTTTGGCTCATGTTTTGTTCCTGCCTAGAAGGCCCTGCTAGGTCATCTCTGCTGGTAATATCCTGTAAGGCCAGGCTGAAAAGTTGCCCAGGAAGGTCCCTTTTCTTGCCTGCACCTCTATGCCTATAACCTTGAATCTTGACTGTACACCTTTCATATAGCAGGCCAGTCAGGGCATTGCCTTCTGCATCCTCTGTGAGATCAAAAGGGTAAGGATGACGTTTTATTCATCTGTGTGTCCCCAGGGCCGAGCCTGAGCCTCACCACTGATGAGATAAGTGAATAAACAACAATAAGTCAATGAAATCCTGACAAAATATTTCATAGGTCAACAGCTCTGGCTAAACAATTGGGGATAATTTGGGGAGAGGGAAAGAAAGTAGGGGGCACTCTCAGTTCTGGGCTTCTCTTTGGCCCCCAATCTGAAGCCAGGTGGGTGATCATTCCTTTCTCCCATCCTTTCTCCTCCTTCCCTCACCCCGGCAGGACAGAAGAATTGGGTCTGGGCTGAGGACATGGTCTTTGTACCCATGGCTGTACCCTGGAGCCCTGAGCACCAGATGCAGAGGCTGCAGGTGATCCGGAAGCTGCTAGAGACAGAGGAGCAGGCCACATTCCCCTTGGGAAGTGCCACCCCTCGCTACCTGTATCTGGCCAGCAACCACAGCAACAAGTGGGGTCACCCTCGGGGCTACCGCATCCAGGTGCTCAGTTTTGCTGGAGAGCCACTGCCCCAGAACAGCTCCATGGAGAGGGCCGTCAGCTGGGGGAGGTGAGTGGCAGGGTGTCAGAGGGAAGCTGGGGGAGATGAGAGAGAAGGGAGCATTGGAGGGGCAATTGAAAACTCAGTTGAAATTGTATGCAAAGTGAATAAGAGCTCAAGGAGGATTTCCTGGTTATTAAAAGACACAACAGTGGGCGCTGGAATGTCCTCCATTGCAGGACTAAAACTCAGGTCTGAGAGCGTTTTCTTCATTTGTTTGGTGGACAGGTCATGCTGTGAAATGGCAGGGGGGTGAACAGGACTCCCTGGAAAGGTATTGGATGCCTCACCAGGGTGGCGTCCGAGTCACTGAATGAAGGAGATGGGGAAGCTGAGGTCCGCATGCTCAGCTCCTTTCCATCATAATCAGGCAACAGGATAGGGTTAGTGACTGTGCCTCCCTAGGTACCAACTGGCTGTGACCCAGCGGAAGGAGGTAGAGCCCAGCAGCACCAGCATCTACAATCAGAATGATCCTTGGACCCCCACCGTGGACTTCTCTGACTTCATCAATAACGAGACCATTGTTGGAGAGGTCAGCTGATGGGGAGGGCCAGTGAGAGGGGTGGGGACACAAAGATGAGCCCTACCTTCTCTTGGGGGCCCCTGAAAACCATCTGGTCCCTTCAGGGGTGGAGTTGAATCCTGTCTTCTGTGCTTTCATGGATCTGATCATTACCTCTTAAGGGAATCTTCCCAAGCTGGGAGTTCATTTGCAGATGCTGGCTGAGGCCCCAGCCTATCCTTAAGACCCTACAGCCTCTAAATCTCAGCTTTGTGGACAGAGTCCTTTTCAGGCTCCAGCAGTCAAGGAGGTCTGGAGGTCACCCAGGGCAGACCACATCTTGCATATCTAAAACCCATTCCTGGTGTGACTATTAAAGGATTAATTTCTAAATATTGGCCTTTTCTGTCTCCCAAACCTGGATCTCCTCTCCTCCATCCTCCTTCCATCAGTTATAGTTTGGGAACTCTCTGGGAGTTAAGGGGGAGGAAGTTGATGTAGCCTGTGGCATCATCATTCCTCTGTGGGTGGAGAGACTGATGGAGGTGTGATAGAAAGTGTCAGAGAAGAAGAGTACAGACTGGGTCAGGGAGCAGGTGCTGGTTCCAATATGAATATGAAATAGATTATACTTTGATTTCTGGACCATGTTTAAAGACTTAAGATCCTTTTGAGGAAAGGGGGGCTGACATGGCAAATCCTTACATACCAGGCTACTGTGGGAGGCGGGTGCGTCTTTAGCAAAGCCAGGCCTCATGATCCTCTTCCTTCTCCCCTGCTAGGACTTGGTGGCCTGGGTGACGGTTGGTTTCCTGCACATCCCACACGCAGAGGACATTCCCAACACGGTGACTGTGGGCAATGGTGTGGGCTTCTTCCTCCGACCCTACAACTTCTTTGACCAGGACCCGTCCTTTGATTCTGCGGACTCCATCTATTTCCGGGAGGACCAGGATGCTGGGGCCTGTGAGGTCAACCCCCTGGCTTGCCTCCCCAAGGCTGCTGACTGTGCGCCTGACCTCCCTGCCTTCTCTCATGGGGGCTTCTCTCATATCTAGGTGATCCCTGGGATGGGGAATGTGTCCAGGGCCCCAGGGCCAGGGTGTGTGGAGTAGAGGAGCAATGGGCACTGGGTTGGGCAGACTGATGCCCTCTTCTCCTTCCTCACATCCCTGAGGTTCCTTCCTCTTCTTCCCCAAGGTCACCTCCTGCCACCATCCTCTCTTGCTTCCCCTCTCTACTGGGAGCATCCTGAGCCTATGATGCTGGTGATGGGGAAACACAGGAGAGACCAGCTTTGTTGCCACCAGATAGGCCTGGTTTCTGTCCTGAGTGGAGAGGAATGGCAGCCAGGAGCTTGAAGTGATAGTCAAGTTTTTCACCAGAAGACTCCCTTTTTCCTTTCTGGCTTTTTCCAATATTTTAGGGCTTCCTCCAGGTCCCTCCTCACCTCCCCGGTGCCTGCCTTGGGAGATGAAGATAGGTCTCTGCAAGGGGATAGTCCCCTAGAGGCCCAGCTCAGGGTTCTTGCCAGGCCTGTGCATACATGGATGAGCTGGAAGGGGCTTCTGGGCCCCTATTTTCTCTTATCCAAGTCTTCCTCCTTCTTTCCCTCTTCCTCTGGCCTACCACCTCTTCCTCCTGTTTCTACTCTTCCTTATATTCTGGGATTTCCCTCCCAGGCCTCATTTCTCAACTCCAGTCTCCTCTCCTGGCCCTAGGCCTGTGGAAGTCTAAAAATGCAAAGGACATCTAGTTTGGGAGGACAATCCCTGTCTGTCCCCCTATGTTTGTCACATATGGGAAGTAGAAGTTGCCCCCACCCCAGTCCTGGGCAGAATGTATTCTCTTTGCCCATTTGTATACCCCCTGCCTTGCATTCTCAGCAGAGGATGGTCATAGAGACAGCAGCTGCTCAAGTTAGCATTTGAGGTGGTTTTGTGGGTACAATGGTAATAAGGAGTGGTCATTTTGTGCCAAGGTTGTGTGTAACCAGTAACCTCTGTCTTCGATAGCAGCCAACAAGGGAGGCACCAAGGATGAGAAGCACAAATACCCAGGAACTCTAGCGGTTAACTGGCCAGGGCCATTCAATCACATACAGGCATGCAAAGGAGCTGGGGCTTGGTCCCTTAGGAGCCTGGATTGGGGCGGATATACAAACAGCAAGAGTTTGGAAAGGACAGAAACATCCTTCCCTAGAGGATTGGTTAAATAAATTCTGTGGACTCCATCTATCTCCGAGCTATAAATATAATTACATTTCTTTATATACTAATAGGGAATAATCTCCCAATGAAAAGGCAAGGTGCAGACGTGTGTATGGTGCACTTCCCATTTGGGGTTTATAGAAGGTAGAAAAATATAAGTGTAGATTTGCTTATAATTGCGGATTCAGAAGAAATGGGCAACACTGGTTGCCTCTGGAAAGGGAACCAGGAGGTTGGGGACAGGAGGAGGGAGGGGACTTAGCACTGTATATCTTTTTGTACGTTTTGAATTTTGAACCATGTTAAAATTAAATAATAAATGGACCTAATAAATAAATAACTTTAAAAAAAACTGATATGTCTTTTAGAACAGGTCTGGGGGAGGGGAGGGTAAAATGAGTTAAGGGATGGGGCCATGGACTCCATTTTCTTAAGTTTTTGAGACCAAGAGAAATGGGCATGGCCTATTGTAACTCCTTTGCCTTCTTTTGCTTGTATATCTCTGAAGAAAAGGTTAAACCTCAGTAAATCTCTTTTGTTCTTTCTCTCACTTTTGCTCCCTGTTGCTCTTAGCAGAGGGAGCAATGAGAAGCAGTGGGGAAGGGTAACTTCTGCCTGCTGGAAGCTCAGGCCAGGCCAGGAGGTGAAGTGTAGGAAATGGATTTTGGATGCTGTTCAGCTTATGACCAGAAGGAGAGCTATCCAGGGAGCTCAGGCATCGGCTTCTGCTACCTTCTTTCCTGCCCCAAGCTCAAGTTCACCTCTGAGTCAATGGAATAGTAGATGGGGAGGAGTTTCTACCTTCTATCACTCCTTCTTATGGTCAGTTTCCCAATGGTCTCTAGACCAAAGAGTGTGAGTGTTTGTATGCGACGAGAGTGTGTGTGAGTGTGTGCACATAAATGCTCACAAGTTTTTATCTGAAAATGTGACTCTGGTTGGGTCTTGCTACATCTCACCATAGGGATGACACCACCTGCTCCAGGCCTCAATGGACATGTAGATCATGAGAGTGTCAGCCTAGCTGGGGTCAGGAGGGCTGCAGGACCAGCCCTCCTTTCCTCACCCATGACACCCCCCCATCCTAGCAGGACCCGAGAACTGGGTCTGGGCTGAGGATATGTCCTTTGTTGCCATGCAACACCCTGGAGCCCCAACCTAATCTCTTCCTTACTAGTAGATCACTGAGGCCTGCTAGAGTGTTGGCCTCAGACTTGTGGTCAAGTGAACAGTGACTGAGGGTGCCAAGTACTGAAAGAATAGTGTCTCCAAGGCTGAGAACTTTAAGACTTGGACCCTAAGAGGAGCTGGACAAGGAGACTCCTGGGGCTTAGCTCAGAGGGCATAACTTGGACATCCCCGGGAATGCAGACACTGGAACCCCCATGAAGAGCACAAAATGCGCTCACCTGCCTCTGCTGTCCTCCTGAATCCCCTGAGAAGGGCTCCAGCTCCCAGTGCAACAGAAGGATTCTGCTGTGCATTCAGCAAAGATGTATAGAATGCCTTCTAAGTGTCAGGCATCATGTGAGGCACTAGGATGTATTACTGAATGCCCCCAAGAGCAAGAGCAAGTAAAGAGGCAATTACAGATGAGGACTATTAGACGAGGGGTGGGAGCAAGACAACAGCAGGTTTCCCGTGGGGTCTGATGTCTAAGCTGATCTTGTCAGAGAGTAGAAATTGGCCAGGGGAGAAAGAGGAGCACAAAGAAAGTTCCAGGGAATAGCAAGTTCCTTGACCCTTCTCTCTTCTCTCTGCAGAGGTCCCCCCTGGGTGACCTCAGCCTCTAATACTTTAACTGCTAGTATTTGTTGTTTCACCCAAATCTATATTTCAGACCTACAACCTCTGTCTTATACTCTGGATCCATAAACTTTTCCTTTCCTATACTGGGGCTTCCCCATGAGTACCTCAAACTCAAACTTGTTAGTTTTCCCCTTGAACTTGCTGTTCTTTGTTCTTCTTCTGGTTGAGAGGCCCCACCACTCACCAGTCACACAATGGGAAACCTTTGTGTCATGTAAGATGCTGTGCCCTCCCTGCCCAGCCACACCCAATCAGGCACCAAGTCCTGTAAACTCTGCCCTTAAATATCTCTCAGAGTCATCCCTTCCTCTCTGACCTCCAGGTCACTGGCCTCATCCTGGCCCTTTGCCTCTTACGTGGTCTCCTCACCTCTAGTCTGTTCCATACCCAAGCCAGAGTCATCTCCCTAGAATGCAGATCAGTACAGAGTGTGACCTGGGTGTACTAGGCAGTTGGGTTGACCACATAGGGCCCCTGGAGCAGCAGCTCCACTTGGGCACTGTGTTCTGGGCCCAGTCCGCAACCTGAGAGCTAGAGGTAGACTCTGGCTCCCAGGGATAAACTCATCTTCATCACATTCCTAGAGGCTGGGGCCAAGTTTACTCAAAGAGAAGACTAGTGGAGGGAGCAGGAGGTATAGTCCTGTCTCCTGAGTAATTCTGCAAGAGGGATACCTTTTCAACAAGTTTTTCGGGTATTTAACATGATGATTGGGAAGACTAGGATGAAACCATCTCAGAGGAAACAATGCAACAGCTAGACACTTAGGGAAGGTGGTCAGGGTGATGCTTTTTTATACATCAGTTCCCCCACCAGCCAAGGCAAAGGGTTCCTGGCCCCCCATCATTACCCACCTCCCCAAATAAGAGCTGGGTGATACCTCACCAGAGTGAATATTTTGACCTCTGTTTGATAACACTGTTCAGGACAAAAAACATTAGCAATCTTAACAGTGTGATCTTAGCCGGGAGCTAAGACCATGACTTATGAAAGACCTAGACTCACAGTTGCCTTGTGGCCAGGAGTAGGTAGGCCTTGACATTAGATTCTGCTCCCCCTAATTCTCAAGGTGGCACAGCCAATTTCCAATGACCTCTTCCTGCGTTAGTTATAGCTGCTCTATTGTGTGTCTTGACTACAAGAAGCTCTCCAGTTCAATCCTACTGATCAATCAATGGGAATATTGGGTGTGAGTTTTTCTCCCCAACACTCAGGGGTGGGCATGAATGCCATGTTTCTCTATTTATCTATAACAGATAACCAGCTGGTTGGCAGGAAATCCAATTACAGCTGTTGGGGGTGGGGGTGGAGATCATCTTTAGGATTAGGGAAGACTCATCTGGGACTTTGGGGAATGGTTGGTTAGTCTTCAGCTAACAGTGGCCACTGCTACTTTACTCCCTTTCCACTGCCCTGAGGCCAGACTTGCCAAGACAAGGATGGGAGGAGGAGCTGACCCACACCTATTTTCTCCTGTTTGTTCACCAAAATGTTATTAAAACATTTTTTAGATTAAAAATAAAAACTGGCCGGTGTGCCTCAGTTGGTTGGAGCATCATCCCATACACTAAAAGGTCATGGTTCGATTCCCAGTGAGGGCACATGCCCGGGTTGCGGACTCAATCCCCAGTGTAGGGCATGTAGGAGGCAGGCGCTCAAGGATTTTCTCTCATCATTGATCTTTCATCTCTCTCTCCCTTTCCCTTCCTCTCTGAAAGCAATAAAAATATATTCTTTTTAAGAAATAAAGAACAAAGGAGAGGGAAGCCTATCAAGTTTCCATATCCAAATAGAACTGATTGTATACATATTTCTGGATAATCTGACCTTTCTGAGATTGGTTGCCCTAGTTTAAATGTCTGGGTTCTGAGATGTTTCATGTCTTCCTCAGATTACTAACACTTAAAACATAAACCACACAAGGCTTCCTGCCTTAGCTCTTCTGCCTGCCCTCCTTCTCATCCCCACTTCACACCAAACACACTGACCTTTTGGCCATTCCCTGCCTATCCTGAGGCTGTCTCAAGTTTCTGTACCTTTGCACCTTCTGTTCCCTTTGGCTGGAATGTCCTTCCCATTCTCTGCCAGGAGAGTGCATCCTGCCTGCAAGCTCAGTCTAGCATCATTTCTGGAAAAAGTCTTCCCAGGCATGTCCAGCTTGGAAAGGATTCTTCCCCAGGCTCAGGAGGGAAGCATGTTCCTTCTCCTGAACCTTCAAGTTTTCCCTAGTTCCCCTCGGGATCTGGCTGCCCAGATCATGTTGGCCTATGGCACCTCACCTGGAAGAGAATGGAGGTGGCTTTTCTCTCTGAGTCTGCAACATTTTAAAGGAAGGTTTCCCGGAGTTGAGGGTTGTGGGTTGCTAGGTTAATTCCACAGCCAGTTTTCCAGGCCCCCTGACCTCTAACCAGCCCATCTGTCCTGCTCAAGTTGTGTGTTGAAGGGGGAGGGAGTGTCTCCATTACACTCTGCAGCCCCTGAACCCCCTCCAACTTCTCACTGGCTCCACATCCTGCATGCTCCGGGCACTTAGGGTGCTCAGAGAGCCTCCACAGTGTTGACCTGTCTCACTCAGCCTTTCCACCTTCAACCCCTCCCAGATGCTTTGTGTTTGCAACATTATTCTCAAGCATCCCTGGGGCTGCAGTGGGGTTCTAGTTGTTGGTGGTGGTGGGGAGAAAGTGACAAGGAAGAATCTAGAGGGCACCATGAACTAATGGAAGGAATGAGGGAACCTGGCTGCGGAGATGTGGACAGAATTAGTTTCACTTATAGCCTTGTAGCCTGGAGAAAGGTTCCATCCGGAGGGTGGAGGAAGAGCCCAAGAACAGTCCCTTTCTGCCCCTGTCACTTCCTCTTTCCTCCCTCCAGCTGTGCTATCTCCCAAACCAACCGCTCCCCCACTTTGTTCCCCAACCCTGACCCTGAGTATTTGATTTGGAACAGGGGACAGAGGCTTATGTGGGCTACTTAAAGTCCAGGTTCCTACCACAGCCCCACCTCCCAAGCCTGGCCTGATCCCTGGCTCCCTCCAGCTTCAGCTCCACCCCCACCTAACCCTCTGCCCTTGGCTGATTCTCTTCAACTTACCCATCATGCCTCTTGTCCAGCAGCACCAGCCACAGACCAGGAACCTCCAGAGACTAAAAGAGGTGCTGATCCTGTACCGAGGTCTTGTTTTTCTTTCTATTTCCCATTATTTATTCCAATTCAAGAGCCTGAAGACAGCCCAGGAGCTTTAGCTATGGCTTTCTTCCTTATTTTGCCCTTTTGTAGTGTTTTGGTGATAGGCATGGGTGAAGGTGGAGCTGGGAGTCAGGAAGGATTTCAGAGGAGATGTAAACCTGGACGGCTTCCCCACTGCCCCTCCATATCTCCCAGTGCCCAGCACTGGACACACCCTGGCCAGAGCCAGCTGTTTGCAGACCTGAGCCAAGAGGAGCTGACGGCTGTGATGAGCTTTCTGACCCAGCAGCTGGGGCCAGGCCTGGTGGATGCAGCCCAGGCCCGCCCATCTGACAACTGCATCTTCTCGGTGGAGCTGCAGCTGCCCTCCAAGGCTGCAGCCCTGGCACACCTGGACAGGGGGAGCCCCCCGCCCGCCCGGGAGGCACTGGCCATCGTCTTCTTTGGCGGACAACCTCAACCCAACGTGAGTGAGCTGGTGGTGGGACCACTGCCCCAGCCCTCCTACATGCGGGATGTGACTGTGGAGCGTCATGGGGGTCCCCTGCCCTATCACCGACGCCCCGTGCTCTTTCGAGAGTACCTGGACATCGACCAGATGATCTTTGACAGAGAGCTGCCCCAGGCTGCTGGTCTCCTCCACCACTGCTGCTTCTACAAGCGCCAAGGAAGGAACCTAGTCACGATGAACACGGCCCCCCGGGGTTTGCAATCAGGGGACCGGGCCACCTGGTTTGGCCTCTACTACAACATCTCAGGGGCTGGGGTTTTCCTGCACCCCGTGGGGTTGGAGCTGCTGGTAGACCACAAGGCTCTGGACCCTGCCCGCTGGACCATCCAGAAGGTGTTCTTTCAAGGCCGCTACTATAAGAGTCTGGCTCAGCTGGAGGACCAGTTTGAGGCCGGCCTGGTGAATGTGGTGCTGATCCCAGACAATGGCACAGGTGGGTCCTGGTCCCTGAAGTCCCAGGTGCCCCCGGGTCCGGCTCCCCCTCTGCAGTTCCATGCTGAGGGCCCCCGCTTCAGTGTCCAGGGGAGTCGAGTGGCCTCCTCACTGTGGACTTTCTCTTTTGGGCTTGGAGCATTCAGTGGCCCAAGGATCTTTGACATCCGCTTTCAAGGGGAGAGAGTGGCGTATGAAGTCAGTGTCCAGGAGGCCTTGACCGTCTATGGTGGCAATTCACCTTCTGCTCTGCGAAGCCGGTACACAGATGGTGGCTTTGGCTTGGGCCACTTCTCTTCACCTCTGACCCGTGGGGTCGACTGTCCCTACCTGGCCACCTACGTGGACTGGCACTTCCTCTTGGAGTCCCAAGCCCCCAAGACAATACGAGATGCCTTTTGTGTGTTTGAACAGAACCAAGGTCTCCCCCTGAGGCGACACCACTCAGATATCTACTCCCACTATTTTGGGGGCCTTGCAGAGACAGTGCTGGTCGTCAGATCTGTGTCTACCATGCTCAACTATGACTACATGTGGGATATGGTCTTTCACCCCAATGGGGCCATGGAAGTCAAACTGCATGCCACGGGCTACATCAGCTCAACGTTCCTCTTTGGTGCTGCTAGAAGTTATGGGAACCAGGTTGGCGAGCATACACTGGGCACTGCCCACACCCACAGTGCCCACTTCAAGGTAGATCTGGATGTAGGAGGTAAGATATCCCAGAGGGAGAGGCTTTCCAAAAGTGGGAGCTGAAGTCTCCATGCCTCGCTTTAAAATTTGTCATTGAAACATTAAAAATGTAAAAGTATATGAAGTAAATGTGCAAAACATCAGATTCCTAAGAGATTTCCACCCTTAGCAGATCAGTCTCAGATCATTTAATTTGATTCCTAATGTGGAACCTAGTTACATCCTAACGGATCATTCAAAACTCCAAAATTCAGGGAACTGACTGCCTTTGGCCCTACTCTTAATTCCTTGCCAAACCTCAAACTATGGGAAACACCTCCAAGCTCCAGCATCATTGGGACCACATGTCTGCTGTCGTGTGGTGAGGCTGTTCCATGTTGGTTTCCTCCATGTGCTGATGTGTAGGCACTAGAGTCAAATGAAGACTTGGGTCTCAAGCACTGCCACAATACTAACAGTGTCCCTTTGGTGAAAAGCCAGGGCATGTTATTTAAGTTCTCTAAGCCTCAGTTGTCCCATCTGTAAAATGGGGACAATTGCAGTCCCTCCTTCAGAAGGCTGTTATACAAGTAAATCACCAGTACATGTAAAGCACTCAGCATGATGCCTATGCATAGCACCTTCAGGTTCAGTAAATGTGAGTTACAGCTGTTACTGTTTACACGATACGGTAGTTCTGGTGATGCCAGGGGGCTTCAGATATGAAGCGCAAATCCCTTCCTCAAGTCAGAAAGATCTGACTCTGCACATTGCCTGCTAGGCTGTTTCAACCTCAGGTAAACCGCCATTCCTTCTCAGAGGAAGGTCAGGGGAGGCCCAGTCACAAGGCATCTAGGATTGTGACCAGAGGTGACATCAGGGAGAAAGATCTTGAAATCTCTGAATCAGGAATATCTTGGGGAGAAAAGGAAGAGAAGTAGAGGACATACTCAGTTCTGAGCTTCTCTTTGGCCCCAATCTGAAGCCAGGTGGGTGATCATTCCTTTCTCCCATCCTTTCTCCTCCTTCCCTCACTCCGGCAGGACAGAAGAATTGGGTCTGGGCTGAGGACATGGTCTTTGTCCCCATGGCTGTACCCTGGAGCCCTGAGCACCAGATGCAGAGGCTGCAGGTGATCCGGAAGCTGCTAGAGACAGAGGAGCAGGCCACATTCCCCTTGGGAAGTGCCACCCCTCGTTACCTGTACCTGGCCAGCAACCACAGCAACAAGTGGGGTCACCCTCGGGGCTACCGCATCCAGGTGCTCAGTTTTGCTGGAGAGCCACTGCCCCAGAACAGCTCCATGGAGAGGGCCGTCAGCTGGGGGAGGTGAGTGGCAGGGTATCAGAGAGGCTGGGGGTGATGGACTGTAAGAAGGGCCCCATGTTGCTGGGAACCCAGGTTCTCCCGTCTCCTGTAGGTATACATGCACACTTATACACGCGCACGCACGCGCGCGCGCACACACACACACACACACACACACACAAGCCTGTGGCCACAATCATGATCCTAGTGCCCTGGCTGGTTGTTCAGTGGTTAGAGCATAAGCCCCACACACTGAAGGGTCTTGGGTTTGATTCCAGATCAAGGGCGTGTACCTGGGTTGCAGGTTTGATCCCCAACGCTGGTAGGGGCACATGTGGGAGGCAACCAATCCATATGTCTCTCTCACATGGATGTTTCTCTCTTCTTCCCTTCCTCCCTTCCACTCTCTCTCTAAAATAAAAATAAATAAATAAATATTTAAAAAATTAATGGGAAAAATATTCTCGGGTGAGAGTTAACCAAAAAAAAGTAATAGTGGAAATAAATAAAGTGAGGCCTACTGACTGGATGGGAGACTGGAGAGATACATGTGGAATCAAATACAGTAAAATGTTATAGGTAGAATCTGGGTTGTGGGTCTATGTATGTTCACTATACTATTCTTTATCTTTAAATGTTAGCAATAGGGTTGGAGGAAAAACCAGAGTAAGAGGAACACAGATCTCAAGGAGCATTCCTTACAACCCAGGCATTTGAGATACAGAAATTGACCTAAAATGGGAATCAGGCCATGTCCATGCATCCAGGGCCCAGGCTTTGGTCTAGAATCTAGATGGATGCATGAACGACATTAGGACCTGAAGTCTGAACAATGGCCAATTGATGTTTGAGAGACACGTTACTGAACAAACGTGGGAACTCTGAGAGAGACAGGCAGAGCAGAGCGGGAGAATGGGAAGTGAACAAAGACCTTTGTGCTTATTTGTCCTTCATGTTCCCTCTTCAGTGCAGCTTCAAACGGTAGGACAGTCTGACGTCCTTGTGGGTCTAATTCAAACCTCCTGTAGGTACCAGCTGGCCGTGACCCAGCGGAAGGAGGAGGAGCCCAGCAGCACCAGCATCTACAATTTGAATGACCCTTGGACTCCCACCGTGGACTTCACTGACTTCATCAACAATGAAACTGTTGCAGGGCAGGTTAGTTTGGGGGAGGCGGCAGGAGTAAGGATGCGCTACTTCCCTCTCCCAGGCCAGGGCCCTCCAGGGTCTTTGGAACCCATTAGGAAATGAAGCTTCACCTTTTCACATTGTTCCTGGGCTGGTGAACTGAATCCTTACATACCAGGCTACTGTGGGAGGCGGGTGCGTCTTTAGCAAAGCCAGGCCTCATGATCCTCTTCCTTCTCCCCTGCTAGGACTTGGTGGCCTGGGTGACCGTTGGTTTCCTGCACATCCCACACGCAGAGGACATTCCCAACACGGTGACTGTGGGCAATGGTGTGGGCTTCTTCCTCCGACCCTACAACTTCTTTGACCAGGACCCGTCCTTTGATTCTGCGGACTCCATCTATTTCCGGGGGGACCAGGATGCTGGAGCCTGTGAGGTCAACCCCCTGGCTTGCCTCCCCAAGGCTGCTGACTGTGCGCCTGACCTCCCTGCCTTCTCTCATGGGGGCTTCTCTCACAACTAGGTGGTCCCTGGGATGGGGAGTGTCCAGGGGCCCCAGGGCCTGGATGTGTGGAGAAGGGGAGCAGTGGGCACTGGGCCAGGAAGCCTGATCTCAGACTAAGATTCTCTCCTCCCCTGCCCCCAAAATCCTCTCTCCCATCATCCTTCTTTGCCTCCCCTTCCTTATTGTAAGCATCCTGAACCTGTGATGCCTGACACAGCAGGGACTCAACTTTGTTGACCCTAGACCTGCTGGGTTTCTGTCCCAGAGAGCAGAGGAATGGCCAGCTGGAGCTGGAGGGATGGCCTAGCTTTTTCCCAGAAGACTTTTGTTTGTTTCTAACAGTTTTTTATTTTTATTTTTTTACAATTAGATATCATTCACATACCATAAAATTTATCCTTTTAATGTGTCTAATTTAGTGGGTTTTAGTATATTCATAAAGTTGTGCGACCATCACTAATAATTCCAGAACATTTTCATCATCCCAGAAAGAAACCCCATACCCATTAGCAGTCACTTCCTCTTTCCCTTCAACCCTTCCCAGCTCTAGGCAACCACCAAGCTTTCTGTCCCTACAGACGGGCCTATATTCTGGCCATTACACAGAAATAGATCTATACGACATGCGGTCTTTGGTGATTGGCTTGTTTCAGCAGAACATTTTTGAGGCGCATCCACTTTGTAGCATGAAACAAGCGTTCGTTCCTTGAGGGCCGAATACTATTCCATTGTATGAATGTTACCACATTTTTGTTGGTTCATTCATCCATTCAAGGACATGCGGATTTTTTCCACGTTTTGGTTATTATGGATAATGCTGCTGTGAACATTTGTGTACAGATTTTTATGTGGGCATATGTCTCACTTCTCTTGGCACAAACCTGGGAGTGGAATTGCTGGGTCATATGTTTAACCTTTTGAGGAGGCTGCCAGACTGCTTTCCAAAATGATTGTACCTTTCTCTCTCTCTCTTTTCTTTTTTATTGTGGTAAAACATAACAACATAAAATTTACCATCGGACCATCTTTAAATATACAGGCCAGTGGCATTAAGTACATTCACATGCTTTGTTGGGCCTGCTCAGCTCCTCCTCGGCCCTGGGTCTTGAATATGAAGGTGAGGCCTCTAGGGACCTCAGGGTAGAGTCCCTTCCTGGCCTGTGTCCTAGCTGTTGGGAAGGTGCTTCTCTGTTTTCATTCCCCGTCATCCTAGCACATTCCTTCTCTGCTCTTTCTCCCTCTTCTTCCTCTTGCTACTTCAGCTTCTACTCCCTGGCCTTCCCCCTAAGGTCCTGAGGGCATGTCCCTGCTGCTTCAGGTCCTGAAATTCTTCCTCATCCCTCAATTCCGGTGTCCTCCTCTGTCCTTGGGCTGGGGAAGCCTAGGACAGCAGGGGGCTATCTTGGGGGAGAGAAAGACAATCCCTGCTTGTTTTCTTGTGGGAGACATTTGTATATGGACAACTTTCTTTCTTTTTCTTGTTGTTAATCCTCAAAAAAAAAAAAAGTGAGCTGGAAAGGAACTGAGTTCCGGCAAAAGGACTTTCAGACAAAGACTAAACACTGTGGAAGCTACATTGTTGATTCAAGAATAATAGCAGGATATGGTGACAAGAGCTCAGTTGGGAAAGGGTTAAGGCAGCGCTAGTTTGCTATTGCTGCCTCTTTCCATTTTGCTTTTCGGATCGGTGATTTAGTTTCTCCTTACCTTCTCAGCCCAAATAAATATCGTTTTGACTTTCTTGTGTTTTCTTATTTAAAGAAATTGGGACCATGATGGATGCACATGTTTTCATCTTGCCCCCAAAACAAACGCTGTAGAGGAGCCAAGGATGCTTCTCTTGGCTGTTCCATCTGTTTCTCCGGGTGCAGGAATGGGGAGTGGGGACCTGTGGCCCGAGGCTGTGTGGGGGACTCTGCTGCTGTGGCTCACCTACTGACCCAGGAGTGTGCCATGGGGCTCCCCAGGGGGCCAGAGGGCACAGCCTGAGCCACCCCCAGGGAGTGTGTGCACAGAGAACCCTATTGGAGGGCTCTACTTGGAACATATCCTTCCAGCCACGAGAAAGAAGCAACCAGACCTTAAGGAATGCAGCCCAGAGAAATCCAAAGGGTCCGAACAGCAAAGTTCTAGGAGGAACCTGGCAAGTGAGAGAGAACCTTGGGAATGCAGGCCCTTCAGGGACCCTTAGACCTACAGATCCCACTGAAGGGGCCTCAAACACACACAGTATCACACACACACAGTATCAGTGTGTGCTCCCGCTCTTGGCCTCTTAGTGGTGCTGGCCTCATGTCCCCACCCCAACACTTGCCCTGCGGCTGATGGTTGACTATGTTTTCTCCACTCAGGCTCAGGTGGGTGTCTGCATCTTCTGTAGCATTCCTCCTCACCACATCTGGATCCTGCGAAGGGCAATAGATCATAGCATTCTCAGTAGGGCTTGGGTCTCAGACACCTTCCCACTGCATGTTTCTCATCTCCTTGACCTATGTCTGTGGACTTGAATATGATGGGGGTTCCCCTTTTCTTAAGGACCCTCAAGGAACATGATGTCTCCATCTCTCCCATTGAAAGGGAGACAGTATGGTAGAGACTCTGCTGGACTAGCCAATTTTCATCTGTTGCTTCATTTATTCCTCACAACAACCTTGAGAAACAGAAACTATTTTTCCCATTTCACAGATGAGAAAACTGAGATTCACAGGAATTAGGTAATATGCCCCAAGTCACCTGGCTGGGATTAAATCCAGGTCTTTGTGGAATTATACCCCACTGCCTTCCCCTGTACTACTGCTCTTCTTCCCTGACTAGCAGGCCTGGTTAAAGAATTAACAATGTAATGCTTGACAAGCACTTGGCACCTGGTCCGTGGTAAATGACCTTCTATGAGCAAAATCAACATTCAGTGGCCCAGAGCAAAAGTATGCAGCATTGCCTTAAAGCAAAAGCTCTCAGCCTGAACTGTACCTGAAATCATGGGGGAGCTTGTAAAACTCCACATACCCAGGCTGCACTGCAGGCCAATAAAATCCATCTCTGGGGGTGAGGCAGAGCATAAATGTATGCAACAAGCAGCATAAATTTTCCCCATGTGATTCTAACATCTAGCTACGGTTGAGAAAATCCTGGGACAGCAGTTTAGTTCCAAACTGGCCAGAGGAGCCTGACCAGAGAGTGTAAGACACATAAAGAATGTGTCTGTCAGAAGGCACAGAAAAGGAGCATTACAGAGCCTGCCATGGCAGTGCCAATCTGACCACATCTGGAGCAGAAGACCTGGCCCAAGGCCAGTACAGACCAGCCCCAGAGGACACTAGCCATGCAGATGGAGGAACTGGACCCTATCAACCCTCTCTCATGACCAACTGCTAATTCTGATTCACAACTCAACCGGTCAGCTTCCCACCGCATCTGGGTCATGGGAAGAAACGGGCAAATCAGTTATATCTCTTGTGTAAATGAACTAGTGGGTATTCTGACAATAGTTGGTTTTGCTTGACAATTACTATAAAATTAGGATTAGCCTTTATTGTTACTTTGGTAAATTTAGATCTTCCCTGAAAGACAATCTCCCTTGGGGAGCTTTTGATGATTCTGGTTTCTGATTTAGGCCCCTCCCTTGGACTGTGGTTAATGCACCAAGAAACCATCGTGTGGTATCCTAGAGACAGCCAGACTCTCCTGATACAACCCACACCGACCTCTCCATGGACTTCACATCTAACTTCCAGGGCAAACTCATTATAAGCAAATTCCCACCTTCATTCCCCTCCCCGCCCCAAAGTTTTTCCTTGGCCAACTGAACTTGTAAATTTTCCCAGCTCCCCACTCTCTGGGGCACACTGGGTTGTTCACACTGAGTTTGCACATCCTGCCATCCTGATGCCCCGGACTCCAGACTGTCTTGACCCTATGCCCTTCCCCAAACAGGCTGTCCCCATCCATGCATGCCTTTGCACATCCACTTTCTTCCTTATTTTCTCTGGTTCCTTCCTCTTTCCCCTTCCTCCCTCTTCATCTGGTGTTGCCTTATTCAGCCTCTAAAACCCAACTCAGAGATCACCCACCCCCACCTTTCTCTGCTCATTGCTTTGTTCTCCCTGCTCCCTTAGTACTTCAGTATACGTGCTGCCAAAGCAAGCATTCCCTTGGTACTTCAAACAAAACTCTACAATGGAGGTTCACACACCAAACTCAAGTTCATTGCCACCTCCCCATCATGTCGCCCACAGGCCTCCCGTGCCCACCATGATCTTCATTCAGCAGCCGGTAGGAAGATGGCTCTTGGTGGAGAACAAAGGGTTCACCGAGTACATGAGGGAACTAGGTGTGGGAATGGGTACCATGGCCAAGCCAGACTGTCATCACTTCTGATGGCCAAAACCTCACAGTGAAAAATGAGAGCACATTGAAGGTGACACAGTTCTCATGCAACCTGAGAGAAAAGTTTGAAGAAACTACAGCTGATGACAGAAAAACTCAGGCCACCTGCAACTTTGTAAACAGTGCATTGGGCCAACATCAGGAATGGGACAGGAAGGAAAGCACCAGAACGAGAAGATTGGAAGGCGGAAGTTAGTGTGGAATGTGTCATGAACAATGTCAGCTGTACTTGGATCTATAAAAATTCCAATATCCTTCCGGACAGGAATTAGCCATGAGGATAAACAAGCTCAATTCAAGCATGCCTCCTCCCCCACCCCCACTGCTCCCCCCATTTCTGTGTTCAGTTTTCTATCACAATCATTTTATATGCAACTACTTCTGAGTGTTGGTTTAATTAGGATTGACCCCTTGGTTAGTAAATAAATCTGTTTATGCTTAAAAAAAAAAAAAAAAAAGGTCGAAGAAAGTCCAAAGATCTTGAGTGAAAAAATCACCCTGGCTGCACAGGTTAAGCCAGGACATGGGGTCAAAGGTCAACACTGACACGCTGAGCCCAAGCAATTCCTCTCCAAATGAAACCTGCACCGCTGGAACCCAGCAAAGGTTATAGGAAGGAGAACATGGGACAGACAGATGACAGGTCTGTAAATCAGTTCCCCACGCTTGGCTTTCCCTGAAACAGGCAATCGGGGCCCAGAGCCTGGGACAGACTCAAGAGGACATAGTGTGGGAGGGTTAGAAGCATAGGCTGGGCATTAGGCCCCAAAATGCTATAGAATTTGGCATGTATGTTTTCCTCATTATACAATGTGGTATAATGATTTCTGGAGCCAGTTTCTGGGGTTTGAACCTGACAAGTGTGACCTTGGGCAACTTAGTTAACTTCTCTGGGCCTCACTTTCATTACCTGTAAAATGGGGGCAGTATAAAATCTATATCAGGATTTTTATGGGGATTAATCTGTGTAATTTTACAAGTCTAGTTCTTAGAGTATAGTAAGTGCTCAATGAATGCTAGCTATTGTTTAATATTTTATTAATAGCATCTCCTGGGTGTTTCAGTTACTGCATAACAACCGCCCCCTCCTTGAAAAACAGTGGCTTAAAACATCAAACCATTTTATTTGCTCATTATTCTGTAGGGTCAGCCCTCTGAGTTGGGGCTCAGTTGGGCGGTTCTTCTGCTGGAGTCACTTGGAATCACTCTCTTGACTGCAGATATCTGGCAGAGAGAGTAGGGCTGGATTGTCTACAATGGACCCACTCACACATCTGGCAGCTGGGGCTGGCTGTCAGACAGGTAATGTGTTACAGACACGTGTGTCCAGCAGGCCAGCCTGGACTTCTTCTCTTTGTGGTCCTGGGTTCCAATGGTAGGCCAAAGAGGACAAGCCCTAGTGAGTGAATGCTTTTCAAGCCTCTGTTTGTATCACATCTACTAATGTCCCATTGGCCCCAGATTCAAAGGATGGAGATATAAATTCTCTCCTTGATGGGAAGAGAGGCAAAGTAACAAAGCGGTGCACATCAGCAATGGAAGGAACCATCACAGCAGTCTAAACAATCTATCACACTGGCACCAAATATGCGAGCCGAGTTCAGGTCTGAAAGCTGGAAGGGGTACTTTCTTGGCTCACAGGGATCAGGATAACTGAAAAAGGGTGAAGTCATATGCCAAACAACTGCAATGCAAGGTTTGAACATGCTAAGTGCCCTAAAATAAGAATGATTGAATGCTAGGGGAGTTCAGGACAGAGTAGTCCTTTATAGCTGACAACAGCTAAGCCAAGTGGGTTGGAAAGGCTTTATTAGCTTGGCCTTGAAGTATGTTTAGAATCTGGACATGTGGAGATGAGGAAATGATATTCCAGGTGGAAGAAAGAGCAAAGTTAGGCAAACCAAAATGTGTTTGGGAAATCCAATCCCATTAGTATATATGGAATAGGGGGTCCAGGAAGAGGAGTGGCAAGATCTAAGGCTGGAGCAATAACCTGGGGTTTGATTGTGGACAAGTTTGAGTTTGAACTTCATTCTGTAGGCAGTGTCCACTGGTTATTCTTCAGGTGTCAAGTGAAAACACACACACACACACACACACACACACACACACACCTGGTATTGTAAGAGGCTCCTTTGCCAGTGGTCTGTAAGATGGCTTGGGTGCAGCTGTGAGAAGGGGAGTAAGAGATCATTAGGTAATGAAGGGACTAGCAGGTTAAGACAGAGGGATTGATGAGGGGCAGTAAGAGTAGAAAATCAAACAAGAGTCAGAACCTGATGAGGAAGTGTCAAAGATGACTCAAGGGTTGCCAGGCTCAGTGCCTGTGGGATGGCAGAGGAGGAGGAGATGTTTACAAAACAGAAGTATGGAACAAGAACAGGTCTAGAAGGAACTTGCAGATTTGAAGAATGCATGGACATCCAGGTGGTACCCAAGTGGGGTCTAACATCACACTGACTATGAGAGGATGAAGAGGAGAAGAGAGAGTAGATTTTGCTAGATCAGTGGTTGGTAAACCGCGGCTCATGAGCCACAAGCGGCTCTTTGGCCCCTTGAGTGTGGCTCTTCCACAAAATACCACGTGCGGGCGCACATGTACAATGCGATTGAAACTTCGTGGCCCATGCGCAGAAGTCAGTATTCAGCTCTCAAAAGAAATTTCAATCGTTGTACTGTTGATATTTGGCTCTGTTGACTAATGAGTTTGCCGACCACTGTGCTAGAGCAACATTGAACACAGAGTGGGCAAGTTTTTCAAGGCAGTTATCTGCCAAATGTTGCAGATGTGACCAAAAGATTAAGGAAAAAGGAGGATGAGAAAAGGCCAACCAGCAGATTTGACAGTGAGAAGGTCACAGTGACTAACCAGGAGAGCAGAAAAGGCTGACATTGCACAGGGTTGAGGAGAGCAACAAGCATCCTACTCTCTGGAATTCAAGGTTGGAGAGATCCCCTGGAATTACATGATTCTGGGCTGCCCTCCTTCCACTGCAAACCTACTAAAGTGAAGAAAATATTTTAAATCTTAAAAATAAAGCAAACACTGACTTTCCTTTCTATCCTTCCCTTCTCCCTTTCTCTCCTACTGGTTGGCTGGAGATCAGGCACTCTCAGGACTTCCATCCAGGGAGACAGGCGTTGGCGGACAGACTGCTGTTTACTTCCTAGCAGAGCCCATCTGTGTTTTCATAGCTCAGAATAGTTCCTTGGCCCTCTCATGGCCTGGGAGGATGGGGGAGGGGGCAGGGAAACCTCACTGTTTGTTTTCATGACAATTCTGGCCGCCCCTCATTTGGGAACTCTCAGAAGGGGTAAGTTGTGGGTTAAGAGGGTCCAAGACTACTGATTTCCTAATTATGTCCCCCAACTGGGCTCCAGAAGAGGGAAGGACAATAACTGACTGTACAACATGGGCATTTTGGTTGGGATGAAAGTTCCACAGCTATTAAAGAAAGAGTTGATTAAAGGACTACAGGGAGGAGCTGGGGGAGAAACAGAGGGAGGGGCAGAGAGAAGGTGGAAGGGATGACCCCTCCCCAATCTGGATCTCAGCTGGATGCCAGGCTTTACATAGGGAGCTGACTTCTGATGGAGAATTGCAGGGGGCGGGGGGGGGGAGCACTCTGGATGACTCTGGATGCACCTCAGGTCTCAGCTGGGGTCTGGCAGCACCAGTGTTTGGACAGTGCCCAGAGGTGGGAGGAAGAACTGACTTCATGGAATACTCTTTCGAACTCTTTAAAACCATGTGAATATATTACTTTTGAAAATATTTTAATTTAAAAAATATGAGCCCTGGCCAGTTTGGCTCAGTGGATAGAGCATCAGCCTGCAGGGTCCCAAGTTCTATTCCAGTCAAGAGCACGTGCCCGGGTTGAGGACTTGATCCTCAGTAGGGGGCATGCAGGAGGCAGCCGATCAATTAATTTCTCTCATCATTGATGTTTCTATCTCTCTCTTCTTCTCCCTTCCTCTCTGAAATCAATAAAAATATATTTTTAAAAAATTTTTAAATATTAACACATCTTTCCTTCTGGCAATAATGAATCATTTACTTCTGTTAGGTCACTAAAAGTCAAGCACCACCTCATTGGAGCTACTTTCAAAGGAGCACTCCAGAGTCAGAAAATGATAGAAGTGAAAGGAGAGTGAGAGTCAAGTCTCAGACTACAGTTGACAAAAGTAAAATTAGAGAACTCTAGTGACTTGGTGACTTGGACAAGATCACACAGCTCTTTTTTTTTTTTAATCCTCACCGGAGGATATTTTTTTCCATTGATTTTTAGAGAGAGTAGAGGGAGGAGGAGAGAGAAACATGGATGTGAGAGAGACACATTGATTGGTTGCCTCCCCCATGTGGCACGTGGCCCCAGGAGATTGAACTTGCAACCCAGGTACGTGCCCTTGACCGGGAATCCTACCCACCACCCTTTGGTGCTCTGGCCAACTCTCTAACCACTGAGCAACACCAGCCAAGACGATCACACTCTTTATCTTCCTATTTATTATTCTTCTTTTTACCTTAGAAGTCCTAGTGATAGCAGTAGGAGAGATGTCTCAAAGGCTGCCTGCTGACAGCTTGAGGATGTTTTTTGAGGGTCTTCTAAGGAAAAACACACCCAGCTTTTATACCCCCTCACTCATCCCCAGTCTCCACCTCGTTCCACGCCCAACCAGGCTGAGCTATGACTGAGCGGCTGAGGACATATTCCCTCCATTTTTTCTTTAGTTAGCCCCAATTCTTTCAAAATATCTGTGAGATGAAGCAAGGAGGCACAGTGGAGTGGGGCTAGATTCTTAGCTTACACTTCCCACCTCTCCTCAGACAGCTCCTCTTTGCCTCTGAGGTACTGACCAGGAAGGAGGGAACTGAGCTTTTCCCAGATAGTCCCAACCATCATTTTAGAGGCTTACTTCCCTTGACTCTGCCTCTTCTGTGCATCATCAACGAAGTTGAACTCCTGGCAGGAAGGATCAAACTTAACGCAAGAAGGTTTCCCAGCTGCTAGGGTGGTTTGGCACTGCCAAAGGGTTGATTGCCAGTTGGAGAAGTGTCCCCATCTGGTCATGAGGGAACTGGTTGGCTGTCTCTGGGGGTAACAACAGCCTCTTTGCGTGGGGGTGGCGTTGAAGATGATAGAGGAGAGGAAGAAGATGGTCAGTCTGTGCTTCCAATGATTCATTTAACGTTGGTAGAAAGCAGGCGCTAGGGTGGCAGGAGGAAGGTAGTGAGCAGGGAGTTCTTAACTGTTTACAATGAAGCAAATGTCCTCTGGTGTTTTTCTGTGGACAAAATGTGCAATGCATCTTGAGTCAGACAGCATGCTCCCCCCACGTGGTCAGTAAGTGCTCAGTTCAAGGTTCTGAAGCTGAACTTTCTCACCACGCCGGAGATAAGTCAGCCATTTTCACAGGCTAACAATGATTAATCCGCCTCTCCCTTCACCTGCTTTCCCCGACATCGTTTTGTAAAAAATGAACAGGGTCACTCACTGAGAAGGTGACAGCAGTTGATCCAGCCAGTTTCTACTATCCACCCCTGAACACCTTCCCCATTGATCAAGTGGTAGGGGGAGAGGAGCACAAAATAAATAAATAAATAAAATTTAAAACTGTACATTTTGGAGTTTGAGCTGTAATCCTTTAAGGAAATCTCCCCCCACTGCTCAGACAAAGCCTTGGCTTGAAGCTGGGTTTTGCATCCTTAATACAATGTGCAGACAAGACCCATTCTAGTGATCATAGCTGAGCAACAAGGCAGCTCCTCACTCCATGGAACCCAGAGCCCCCGCCAGGATAGAGGATTTGACTGCAGGGAAAGTCAGACTGTCTCACTGGAAATAAAAGCATTTTCTGGATGAGGTGTGTGGCAAACGATGACTCCTTCCCCTCTTTGCTTGCCCGTTAGCAAATAAACTGGCCTGAGTGAATGAGTCAACCTTGCTCTAGGAGGAGACGGTGCCAGGACACGGAACCAGCCCTCATTTAGCAGCAGACCAGACTGTTCTTTCTGGCACCTTTCCTGCATGTGCTTCCCAAACCAAGATCCCCAAGCCTCCGGATTTCTGTTTGTGGAGAAAGTGTCTGAGGAGTGCCCGACTAGTGTTCCTGTTTAGGGGCCCATAGAACTTTCCATCCTCATCGCTTCCCAGACTCGGCTGGTCGTTTTCCCAGAGGCCATCAATAAGTCTTGAGTCGCCCTGGTTGGTTTGGCTCAATGGATAGAGCGTGGGCCTGTGCACTGAAGGGTCTCAGGTTTGATTCTGCCCAAGGGCACATGCCTGGGTTGTGGGCTCAATCCCCAGTTGCGGGCGTGCAGGAGGCAGCCAATCAATGATTCTCTCTCATCATTGATGTTCCTATCTCTCTCTTCCTCTTCCTTTCTCTCTAAAATCAGTAATATATATAATTTTTTTAAAAGTCTTGAGTCATATCTCCCTCGGACAAAATAATACGGAGCTCACTGATATTTGTACATATGAGTGCAGTTTCGATCTGAGGATCCCCCAACTGATACAGTGAATTGTGTAAACATCTAACGTCCCTGCCCCACTAGAATGTCCAGGTCCCAGAGGACAACCAAGATTTAATTAGCAATCTCTTTTTAGTTTGTTTGTTTTTGTTAACCCTCACCTGAGGATATTTATCCATTGATTTTTTTTTTAGAGAGAGTGGAAGGAAGAGGGAGAGAGAGAGAGAGAAAGAAACATCGACGTGAGAAAGATACATTGATTGGTTGCCTCCCACAAGAGCCCTGACCGTGGCTGGGGACTGAGCCTGCCACCAAGGTACATGCCTTTCACCGGAATCAAACCTGGGACCCTTCAGTCTGTGGTCTATCCACTAAGCCAAACCAGCTAGGGCTCATTTGCAATTTCTTATAGAGCCAAGCATGGGGCTTTGCTCAGGAAATGTTGATTGAATTAAACTGGAGAATTTCTTGAAAGGGAAGACGACAGGAGTTAGAAGGAGATGATAGAATCCCCTCTCTGGAGAGAGTTCTTTAAGTGAGTAAATTCTCATTGAAACCTCCAGCAACTCAAACACTTCACCTCAAAATATCCACAAGTCCTGTGAGCATTTGAGGACTCTGCCCGTTCTCTCTGCAGTCAGCTTCCTAGCAGGCTGCGTCTTTGGGGGCCTCGCCTCTTTCTGTACATGATAAACATTTGCTGTAGGCAGCAGGAAGGGGCTGGAAGGTAGAAAGATAGACTAGCAAAGAATCTCATGATGATATACAATGACTCTGACCAAGAGGTACCCCTACCAGGCAGCTGCCTGCCAGAGGGACTCCTCCTCTACCCTGTGAGCAGATATAAGCTCCATCCCACTCCTTATCAACACTAGCATTCTCCCTCAGTTTCCTCCAGAAGATAGGGCCCTCCGCTGGCCGCCCCATATGCTGAGAGAACTCTGCCTGACTCAGAGATTCTGGCTGCTAGCAGCCCTGTGGAGAACCAGATAGTGAGTGGCCTTTGAATATTTTGTCAGAGGGTCTGCCCTATTTGCCCTCAACTCACCTCACACCATAGAAACTTCAGTCCCCGAGGATCACAACAGTAGTTACTCAATACTTTCGAGGAAGGCTTATCTGGGTGGAGGGAAGAGACTATCTCTTCCAGTGGGGCCCACTACCTGTGGCCCAGCATTCCTGACAATACAGAGCACCCTTCCCCACAACACTGCCAAGTCCATGCTTTATGTGCAGCTCACCCACAGCCCACCATTACCTCCCCAGACCAGGCATGGTAGGGTAGGGTTGCTTGGACCAGCAGAGACAATGTGGTCAAGGGCAGTTGGGGTCTGCTGGAGGTGGGTGGGAGCCCATGGAGGTTGGGTAGAAGATGCCAGACCATACTTCCTGGATGATGTTTTAATCATTTCCAGCACGGAATGTTGTCTACTTTTGCTACAGACTCATTAGCTCTGAGTTCCTTCTCCCTGTCCCCAACCTATCCCTTACAAGGGAATATGGACTTACTGGTAGGAAATTCAAGTGAATATTTTAAAGTTTTATTCCCACTAGCTCTTATCCTTGAAAATTTCCTCCGCTCGCCACCTGATTCAGCCCCTGCTTCCTTCAGAGTTTGAACTGACCAAGGGTGAGGTTTTGGTCTCTGCACCGCTGCAGGGCGATTTCTGCTTGTGCAGGGGAGAAAGGCAGCATTGCTTCTCACGACTGGGCATCTGTTACTTTAATTTATTCCTTGTCTATATCCATGGCTATAGTAAAAATGGATTGACTTCCTCGTGAACATAAATATCTCCAAGTACAAATGGAAGATCAAACTACAGAAACCCTTTCCAGAGTCTCCAGCCACCAATTTGTTGGTGATTTTATTTAGAACTATATATCAATCATACTGTTTTTGTATGAACACACATTCATTTTATTGCTTTCACTTACGTGTGAAAACCCCAAAGGTCCTAACTTTAAGGACATTACATGAATGAATTAACCAGGCATTCAAAGAGGATTCTTTTCTGGCCCTGAGCTATGGAGTCACATGGGAAGAGGGTTTGAGCTCCCAAACCAGAGGCATTTCCTAGACCCTAATGCAGTTAAGAAAGGCACGGCAAGGTGACATTACCCAGTACGATAAAATGAACTACCTTCTAAATTAATAACTCAAAACTTGAATCACTAGGACTTCAAGACTTTTTCTTTGTTCCCAAATAAGTGCAGTTGCAGACTTAGGAAATCAGGCATCTTTGCAAGAACCACGGTGATTTAGACTCTGTCCCGTGTCTCTGGCTGGGTTCAGAGCCAGGAGGGCAGCCCCTGGCACCGTCAAGCAGCATGCCCAAGTTAATAATTGGCCCTGCAGAGTACATGGCCGATCAGGCTGTTTTTGTGTGCCTGGTTTTCTATTTTACGTAAATCACCCTGAACATGTTTGCATCAACCTACTGATGATGCACCTTTGATCAATAGATTTTAGACAAAAGTGGTTTTTGAGTCCAAAGATCAGGGCTGGGTTGACCTGCAGGCTGGTGACAGAGTGTATAAAACGGGCAAGACGCAGGCTGATAGCAGAGTTATCACCAAGTCTGCAAGGGCTCAGCTGACGGCTTCCTGAGGGGCCAGGGAGTGAGCATGGAGGAAAGCATGAACGTCCTTCATGACTTTGGGATCCGGTCAACACACTACCTCCAGGTGAATTACCAGGACTCCCAGGATTGGTTCATACTGGTCTCTGTGATCGCAGACCTCAGGAATGCCTTCTATGTCCTCTTCCCCATCTGGTTCCATCTTCGAGAAGCTGTGGGCATCCAACTCCTCTGGGTCGCTGTGATTGGAGACTGGCTCAACCTCATCTTCAAGTGGTGAGTAAGAGCCAGGCAGAGAGGAGGTCGGCAAGGAAAGAGGCTGGCATTCTTTCTGGAAATGTCTGTCCATCAGAAGTTGCCTTCTCCATGCTATTCAGGAAGCCACAGGTCCCTCCCCTCCTGACTCTCCATCCGCTACATAAAGAGAGAAGACGGAGAAAACCCTGTCAGTGAGTTGAAGACACAGGAAAGGCTATTTCATATGGATGGAAGGCCAGCTAGACTTAGTGGAAAGTCTGGATTGTAGGCTATAAGCAAAGAAACACAGTTTTACTACTTTGCAGCAGAATAGGCAACATAACGGTAGACGTATGAAAGAAGAAAAATGATGTATGAAAAAGAAAGCGTATAGGTAATTTAAAAACCTGTTGTGTGGGGCAATGAGGAGGAATCCAGAGAACTGGGCTCCATCCTGGCTTTGTTCAGCCACCTACCAGCTGCATGTCCTGGGCAAGTCATAGCAACTCTCTGAGTTTCTGTTTTATAATCTGTAAACTTAGGTTTTCTCTGGGGCCTTATAATAATTATAGTTAACAGTTATCGAACATTTAGTATGTGCCAGGTCATGTGCTGAATGTTTTTCTGGAGGTAGTTACTATGTTACAGATGAAGAGAGGGTGCCTAGACCAACATGGGTACTAAATGTCAGAGGCAGGATTGACACTCAGACAGCAGGCTCCAGGGGCAAGGCTCTTAAGAACCATGGATTATCCAATGCCGATAAACTGACTCTTTCGGGGAACGATGGGAGGCGGAAGAACCCCGATTTTAACATTTGCCAATTTCTACTGTTTATACACTGAGTGGCCAGATTATTATGCGTTTAGAGATCGTAATAATCTGGCCACTCAGTGTATATGCACAAATTCATGCACCGGGCCTCTGATATATATTAGAGGCCCGGTGCATGAATTAGTGCATGGGTGGGGTCTGGCCAGCCTGGCCAGGGGGAGGGGACATGGTTGGTTGGCCGGTGCACCTGCTGGTTGAACTCCTGGTCGAGGGGACAATTTGCATATTAGCCTTTATTTTTCTTTTCTCTCTCTTTTTTTAAAATTTAATAGATCTTTATTGTTCAGATTATTACAAATGTTCCTCTTTTTTTCCTCCATAGCTCCCCTCCATCTGGTTCCCACGCCACCCTCTGCCCTTACCTCCCCCAACTGTCCTCATCCATAAGTGTATGCTTTTTGACCAGTCTCTTCCTGTACCTCCTACACCCCTTTCCCCACGAGAATTGTCAGTCCACTACCTTTCTATGCCCCTGATTCTATTATATTCACTAGATTATTCTGTTCATTGGATTGTTTATTCACTTGGTTTTTAGATTCACTTGTTGATAGACATGTATTTGTTGTTCATAAATTATATCTTTACCTTTTTCTTCTTCTTCCTCTTCTTAAAGAATACCTTTCAGCATTTCATATAATACTGGTTTGGTGATGATGAACTCCTTTAGCTTTTTCTTGTCTGTGAAGTTCTTTATCTGCCCTTCAATTCTGAATGATAGCTTTCCTGGGTAGAGTAATCTTAGTTGTAGGTTCTTGCTATTCATCATTTTGAATATTTCTTGCCACTCCCGTCTGGCCTGAATAGTTTCTGTTGATAAATCAGCTGAGAATCGTATGGGTGCTCCCTTGTAGGTAATTAACTGTTTTTCTCTTGCTGCTTTTAATATTCTCTCTTTGTCTTTTGCTCTTGGCATTTTAATTATGATGTGTCTTGGTGTGGTCCTCTTTGGATTCCTTTTGTTTGGGGTTCTGTGCACTTCCTGGACTTGTAAGTCTATTTCTTAAACACCAGGTGGGGGAAGTTTTCTGTCATTATTTCTTCAAATAGGTTTTCAGTATCTTGCTCTCTCTCTTCTTCTGGCATCCCCATAATTCGGATGTTGGTACGCTTGAGGTTGTCCCAGAGGCTCCTTACACTACTTCATATTTTTGGATTCTTTTTTCTTTTTGTTTTTCTGGTTGAGTATTTTTTGCTTCTTTGTATTTCAACTCGTTGACTTGATTCTTGTGGTCCTCTAGTCTGCTGTTAGGTCTCTGTATAATATTTTTTATTTCAGTCAGTGTATGTTTAATTTCTAGTTGGTCCTTTTTCATATCCTCGAGGGTCTTGTTAAGTTTATCAGCCTTTTCTTTTCTTTTTTTAAATATATTTTATTGATTTTATACAGAGAGGAAGGGAGAGAGATAGAGAGTTAGAAACATCGAGGAGAGAGAAACATCGATCAGCTGCCTCCTGCACGCCCCCTACTGGGGATGTGCCCGCAACCCAGGTACATGCCCTTGACCGGAATCGAACCTGAGACCTTTCAGTCCGCAGGCTGATGCTCTATCCACTGAGCCAAACCGGTTTTGGCTATCAGCCTTTTCTAGGAAATTCTTGAAAAACCTTATAACCGTTGGTTTGAACTCTATATCCAGTCACCCACTGCCAGACAGTCCAGTTTCTCCCCGAATGAGTCAGGGTTCCCAGAAACTTGCCCGGAACTGGAGTTTAGTGCAGTCGGGAGTTTCCGTCTCCCTCCGGCTTTAGAAAGCCAGCCGCTCACTCAGCCTCCCCTGCACTCAGCAGTTGGTCCTCTCTGCGTGCACGTGTCTCCAGACCTCTGCCTTCCACAGCTCCCGAGTCTCAGTGTGCTTTCTCTTTTCCTGACAGTCCAGATTCCCCCCAAATGGTTTCCCAGCGTCTTGCCCGGGACTGGAGTTCAGTGCAGTCGGGAGCTTCCTTCTCCCTCCTGCTTTAGAAAGCCAGCCACGCACTCAGCTGCCTGTGCACACAGCCGCCCGTTCTCTCCGCATGCGAGTCTCCGTACCTCAGCCTTTTGCAGCTCCTCTGAGTCTCAAGGTGCTTTCCTCTTTTCTTCTAGTTGTAGAATTTCCACTCAGCCAGCTTTCCTGTGGTTCTGGATGGTGTCCGTTTTGTCTTTTAGTTGTAGTTTTGATATTGTTGTGTGAGGCAGCAGTTTAGGTATTTACCTATGCCATCATCTTGGTTTCTCTATATTGCATATTAACCTTTTATTATATAGGATATACACTGAGTGGCCAGATTATTATGTGTTCAGAGATCATAATAATCTGGCCACTCAGTGTATATTCCCATTATAGCCACTTTCAAGCTACTGATGGGTTCGACTTGCAAAAATCCTGAATATTTTATAATTGTTAGCCAGTACCAGCTGACTTTAGCATATTACTTGTTTGGCCTCTCTTTTGTCATCTAGAAAATGAAGAGTGGGACCAGCTTCCTAAGGCTTAGAGTCTAAGCCCTTTACCATCTCTAAAGCTATCTATGACTGCTATCAGACGATTCTTACATCTCTTTCAGCTCTAATATTCTCTGGTCATAAACAGTAAAAGACCTTTAGAATAGAAAAAAAAAAACATTATTGGGCTCAGAAGCCCAATGGATTCTGAAATTTCTATTGAAAAATCTAAGTTTTATCTGTAACATCCCCTATTAAAGAGCATGACCCTAAGCAATAAAAATACAAATGGTTATTGCAAACACCTGATCTCAATTAAAGAGGGATGGATTTCCTCTGAGTTGGTAGAGGTGAGAGTTAGTGGTTGTCCCTGATTTGGGTGAGCAATCACTATTTCACCACCACAGGGAAAAGGAGGCCTCCAGCCAGACCTCTGATACCTGTTTCCACAATAAAGGATCTAGGCCTTTTATTTATTTTTTAATATATTTTATTGATTTATTTATAGAGAGGAAGGAGGAGGGATAGAGAGTTAGAAACATCGGTGAGAGAGAAACATCGATCAGCTGCCTCCTGCACACCCCCTACTGGGGATGTGCCCGCAACCAAGGTACATGTCCTTGACCGGAATCGAACCCGGGACCCCTCAGTCCGTAGGCCGACGCTCTATCCACTGAGCAAAACCGGCCAGGGCAGATCTAGGCCTTTTAAAAGGGAAGTGGCTTGGCCCTGGCTGGTGGGGCACAATTGGTTGAAGCATCATCCCATGCACCGAGGGATTGCAGGTTGGATCCCAGTCTGGTGCATAAGGGAGGCAACGGGTGGATGTTTCTCTCACATCAATGTTTCTTTCTCTTTCCCTCTCTCTTTCCTCTCTAAAGGGAGCATATTCTCGGGTGAGGATTAAGGAGAAAAATAAATAAAATAAAAGGGCAGCGGTTTGTCTGAGATATCCTCTTTCAAAGCAGAGGACACAGAGCAAGCACCTGAAGCTATGTATGTCTTACAGAGAGTTATTCTGAGGCCCGAAGAAAGAGCAGAGGGACCTGGTGGGATATGCAAATTTAAGTTGCAAACTGCGGTTCCAGATGCATCCTTCCAGGACAAAGTTGTCTTGCGGTTTTAAGAAAAAGTCACCTAGCTGGGTGTGAATATGGATTTTGGGATCTCAGGTTTATTTATTTATGTTTTAATAAATAATAAATTCAAATAGTTGAAAATTCAAAAATTACATAAAGGATGTACCATACAAGTCTATCTCCCCCACCTCTTCCCAGCCACCTAGTTCACCTTCTTGGAGGTGGCCAATGCACCAGTTTTCTGTTTAGGGTCACATGCATCTTCTTCTCAAGCTACTCTCTCTTCTCAAAGGTGTGGGCTTCTGGCAAAAGGGTTCCCTCAGTAACCTCAGACACGGGTTCTGCTTTTCCACAGGATTCTCTTTGGGCAGCGCCCCTACTGGTGGGTCCTGGACACCGACTACTACAGCAATACCTCTGCACCACTGATAAAGCAGTTCCCTGTCACCTGTGAGACTGGACCAGGTAAGAGTCTCACCCTCTGCACAGACAGAAGCTGGGTGCACCTTGCTCAGGTGGACACCTATTAGCATTTGTTGTGGGTGAAGCTGTCTTTGAGGGGACACGAGGAGAGCCATTCCTTCCCGCTTTTTCTCAGGGTCTTCAATATGATACAATTCCATTTTTAAAAATATATACTTTATTGATTTTTTACAGAGAGGAAGGGAGAGAGAGATAGAGAGTTAGAAACATCCATCAGCTGCCTCCTGCACGCCCCCTACTGGGGACGTGCCCGCAACCCAGGTACATGCCCTTGACTGGAATCGAACCTGAGACCTTTCAGTCCGCAGGCTGACGCTTTATCCACTGAGCCAAACCAGTTTCAGCTACAATTCCATTTTAATTGATCTCAAGAAGGCCTTCCTGAATCTCATCTTGCTGCTGCTTTGGAAATCTGACTAATGTTTCCAGAACCTTAATTACTCATCCAGAGAGGCAAGCACCCTCACGGGCAATGGGCTCATGAGAGTAAGTGTGCAACGGCCCTTGGTCTGGGAAAGGTTAAGCCCTAGGGGCCTGGTGCCCTGGCTATCCTTCCCAGAGGCCTGGTCTGGCAGCTGTGTCCTCCTGAGCTGATCTATCAAGCCCACAACCTGCCAGTATTTTGCTAATTATAGCCATACTGGTATCGCTCAATCAAATGACAGATTTTGGTTTTTAGTACGTAATCAGACTATGCAAATGCTTCACTCATCTTAAGTCTCCTTTACCCTTAGGAAGGGTGCTGGCATTCCGTCCTCAGGGACTCTACCCCTGACCCCCAAACTAGGGCACGGCCCATAGTTATTCATTCTTTCAAATCCCTTGTTCACTTCAGACCATGTGCATTCATTCAGGTGTTATTTATTGAGCACCTACTCTGTGCCAGATACTGTTCTAGGAACTTGGAATACCTCAGTGAATAAAACGAAGATCTCTGCTCTCGTGGAGCTGTTTGAATGGTGTGTGTGTGTGTGTGTGTGTGTGTGTGTGTGTGTGTGTGTAACACACAAGTAAAATATATAGAATATTAGAAGATGATAAATTAGAAGAGGGAGGAGGAGGAAGTAGAGGGGAGGAGGAGAACAGAAAAGACAAGGCAGGCACCCTAGCTGGTTTGGCTCAGTGGGTAGAGCATTGGCCTACAAACTAAAGGGTCCCTGACTCGATTCCAGCTCAGGGCACATGCCCAGGTTGCAGGCTCAAACCCCAGTCAGGATGGGGTGCAGGGGGCAGGTGGTCAATGATTCTTTCTCAGCATTGATGTTTCTATCTCTCTCTCCCTCTCTGAAATCAATAAAAAAATATTTTTAAAAAAAGAAATGAAAAGACAAGGCTTTGCCTATGGGGTTCCCTGGAAAGCAGACTCAGATGGAGATCAGCATACAGGAGTTTCGCTACTCTCAGGAGCAACATTGATGGATGGAAGACTAAAGCCAACAGGGCAGAAGGAGAAGTCTAGTTGTGATTCAGCCTCAGCCAACTCCACAGGGAGCTCTGAAGCTGAGGATGGCCCTTAAGAGTTGCCTGAATTGTGTCAAGAGGAACAGGCTCTTATACTCCCATGGAGACCAGTGACTGGGTACAGGCCAGCCCCAGGAAGAGGATAACCCTGATCAAAATGGCTCTCTCAGCCGGAGAAGGCTGAGAGCTAAGGCCCGTCTGTGATCACACTTTCAACAGCTGGAAAAATAAGACCTTCTGTCCAGAAGGGGATCTGGGTGGAGGTTGGCGTATCTCAGGACCCTTTATATCTCAGGGTAGAGGGATCAGGAATAGGAATCGTGTGATCAAGGTAACACTCATTGAGAAGTTGAGATCTGAGCAAACACTTGAAGGAGGCAAGGGAATTAGCCAGTCAATTTCTGAAGGAAGAATTGTGTGACCAGAAAGACTAACCATGCCACGACCCTGAGGTGGGAGCATGTTTGCCGGAAAGCAATGAGGCCAGCATGTGCGGGGCAAAGGGCACAAAAATGGAAGAGAGGTTATGGAGGGCTAATTAGTTTCTAATTATACATCCAGTACTCTGATCCTTTGTGTAATCTCTAGACTGTATATAAGTACAAGAACTGGGCCTTCTCTGGTTTTGCTCACCACTATGCTCCCAGACTTAGCATAGTGCTGGGCCTGCAATAGAAGCTCAGTAGAGACTTGTTAAAGAGTTGACTAAATAGATAAATGAATGGATGGTATGATGGGTGGATGAATGGAAGGATGGATGGATAGATGACACCCCCTACCAGTCTCTAGGATAGAGACTTTCACCTTTAGTACATTCATTCATCTCTTTCCTGCTCTTTAGGGAGTCCCTCCGGCCATGCCATGGGTACAGCAGGTGTATACTATGTGATGGTCACATCCACCCTCTCTATCTTTCGGGGGAAGAAAAAGCCCACCTACGGATTTAGGTAAGAATTCAGCTCTGGGGTGTGGATGGTGGAGAGCAGGAGGTGGCTTTCTCTGTAGCTGATACACCACTTGCTCTTCCTTGCATCCCCCTAGCCCATCCCACACTTTGGGTTGGTACTGATAAGAGTTGCAGCATGTCTGCTGAGTGTAAAGATTAGAGTCACAGAATGTTAGGGCTGGAAGAGACCCACAAGTGCACAGCCTAATTTTACAGATAAGGAAACATGGAAAAGGGGCTTCTTGAGATCAGGTAGCTAGGTAGTGGCAGGATTTAAACCCATTTCTGTACCAACCATAGAGTCTATCCATCTACGTTAAAATAAACAGAGAAATGTAAGACATTCCTACTACAGGGAATTCTGGGTATGCGGCCACTGTGCAAATACATTCTCACACACAAGGGTTCACCGCGTGCCACAGGCATCTTTGAGCTTGTGAGGACAGGCACTAATTTACAAGTATTCCACTGATGAACCCAAGTTTGCCAGGCCTCAACACTTCTGCTGAAGCTGTTCTCTTTGCTGAAGGATGTGTATCTGGGTTCTGTTATGGTTGCCTCTTTCGTTGCAGGTGTTTGAACATCATTTTGTGGTTGGGATTCTGGGCCGTGCAGCTGAACGTCTGTCTGTCACGAATCTACCTTGCTGCTCATTTTCCCCACCAGGTGGTGGCTGGAGTCTTGTCAGGTATCAGCTGCTCTGGATCCCTCCCTTCCTCTCCTACGTATCCCATTTCTCCCTAATCAGGACAGAATCCCAGCATGCCAGCCATATACTGTGGTTATCAATACTGTTAGCATTTTAGTGGGCTGAAAGTCAAGGGTAGATCATTTAAAATGATTAATTTCTATGGGAGTGCCCAAATCTACACATTTAAGTGTGTTCCAGAAAAGCTGCACTACACCAAATACCCAATTAAGTTAGCTTGAAATCTCTGAGCTTTTTACAATCTTTATTTCTTACTGATTTTTCCATTGGGAGTGGCCCCTCGTTTAATTTTAAGGGAATCTACCAACTTAACAAATTAACACAGTGTCCTAGGAAAGCTCTTTATTTAAACAAATTGACTTGCAATCCTAATAGATACCACACTTGGTCACTTTTATAGGTTTAGAGTTTTCAATATTTGTGGTTTTTTATATCCAGTTAATGAGGGGGAGAAAAGATCTAGGCTAAGTGTAGAAAGAATTTCTTGACTTTGTGGTAGGCATCCTATAAAATAAAAGGCTAATATGCAAATTGACCGACCAGCAGAACGAGCTGTTGCTATGATGTACACTGACCACCAGGGGACAGATGCTCAAATCAGGAGCTGCCCCCAGCCCACAGGCCCCAAGCCAGCCAAGGTGGGTGCCAGCAAAGCACACACCCCCCCATCGCCCTGCCAATTGCCTCCCTCTGCAGGAGGCGACCGGCGGTGGCAGCAGCAGGGAGCAGGGTAGTGAGTGGGTGGCACCAAGGTGGCCAAGGCGGGTGCCAGCGGGGGCCCCCGATCATCCCACTGGTTGCCCCACAGATCAGCTCTGATTGCTGGCCAGGCCTAGGGACCCCACCTGTGCACAAATTTCGTGTATTGGGCCTCTAGTAGGAATATAAAACCTTAGGGAAATTGTGAATTTTCCCTTGGAGATCTGTAAGAGCATAAAACAGTGCTGCAAGCAAGATATATAATGAGTTCATGGCAACTACAAAATAACACAGCATTCAGTACTGGGTTCCATGTTTGAGAAGAGCCTTGAAGCCGTGTTACATGAAAGACCTGGGAATGTGTAGATTAGAGAGGAGAATAACTATCCTCAAATGTGTTAAAGAGGCTCTGGATTTACCACTTAACTCTTGCAGAAAGAACTGAGACCAATCGATGGCATTAGAGGGGGACAGACTTCATTCAGCTCAGCAAAAGAAAGAATGTTTTAATAATCAAATCCATTCAAAGAGGAATTGGGCTGCCCAAGTGGGAGTGAACTCTCCACTCCTGAGGCTATTCAGTTAGAGACATGAGGACCCCCCACAGGAAACAAGTGGGCGGTAGGAGGATATACGGAACATGACTCTTCCCTCTGAAAGAGTCTACGGGTGAGGAAAGGCTGGAGTCACATATGGAATAAACCAGGTGACCCTCTAATCTAGCTTCTGTGATTTAATGGGTGACAGATGGCATGTCACCCATTGGTTCCCAACCCACCCCTAGCCGAAGGTCCAGAGTCTTTCCCATTTCTCACCGTCACTCTTTCTCCCACTCAGGCATTGCTGTTGCTGAAACTTTCCGCCACATCCAGAGCATCTACAATGCCAGTCTCAAGAAATATTTCCTCATTACCTTCTTCCTGTTCAGCTTTGCCATTGGATTTTACCTGCTGCTGAAGGGGCTGGGTGTAGACCTCCTGTGGACTCTAGAGAAAGCCAAGAGGTGGTGTGAGCGGCCAGAATGGGTTCACATTGACACCACGCCCTTTGCCAGCCTCCTCAAGAACCTGGGGACCCTCTTTGGCCTCGGACTGGCTCTCAACTCCAGCATGTACAGGGAGAGCTGCAAGGGTAGACTCAGCAAGTGGTTCCCATTCCGCCTAGGCTGCATCGTGGCCTCCCTCGTCCTCCTGCACCTCTTCGACTCTTTGAAACCCCCATCCCAAGTCGAGATGATCTTTTACGTCCTGTCCTTCTGCAAAAGTGCAGCAGTGCCCCTGGCATCTGTCAGTCTCATCCCCTACTGCCTGGCCCGGATCCTGGGCCAGTCAGACAAGAAGTCTTTGTAAGGAATGTGGAAACTTCAGTACAGTATTTAAAGTCAATGACTGTGCCAAGGATTGAGGGCAACTAGCGTCTTCCGCCAGCCCACTTTGAGGCCAGAAGTGCCTGAGTCAGCTTGAGTGACCCCTTTCCTCCTGTGCAATTTTAATTGTATTGGGGGTGTTTTTTGAAAAACTAATAAGGGTATTTGAGAAAGCCGTGTCTCTTAGAAGTCGGGTATGGGTTTTTCCCTGAAGACTTATTCTTCTGTCAGATATACAAAAGTCACACTTCCAGGTAGGGGGCAGCTCACGGTCCCAGGCTGGGAATTCCACCTGAGAATGCTCTACCCATGCTCATTCTTATCCAGAAAAGGAAAAAAGAGAAGCGGATTTGATAGGAAAAGAAGGATGGATTAAGGAGGATTTTTTTAGCATCTTGAATATCATGTAAATTATGTCAAACAATACCTAAATGGCTTTGATTGTACTTAAACCTTTAGGTGAGGGACTCTCAATAGTGGGGGACCAACCTGAAGTGTAATTAATAGGTGGTTAGTGGGGTAATTCTGCATTTTGTATTTTTCTATTATATATCTGTGGTCATTGGATTTACCCGGATTTCTGAGTGGCTGCAGTGACCTAGATTTGTACTAAGTCAGAGCATTCAGGCATAGTCAAGCTTCTCCTCTGTCACCCTAGATCTTCCTCCTTATTAGCCCAGCTCTGCTTTCCCCAGAATTTTCCACTGGCTCCACACCCGCCCTGCTGGATACTCAGATGCCTCAATGTGACTCTGTGGTGGTGCTTTTTCTATGTTTCAGCTAAGCTCTGAAATCCTGGGCAAAAAGGTAAGGAGAGGCAAGGATTCCCCTCTCCAGAAGGTCACTCCAACGTTACTTTGGATTCCTGAGGGTACCCATGACTCCTTTCTCTAATCCCACGCCAACCAAGAGCACATTCTTGGAGGGAAAGCCTCCTTGCCTGTCCTCCAGTGTCAGCTGGTTTGCAGAATATGTCCTAAAAAAATGCTGAAGTCTATTTATTTGAGAGTCCTTGTTTTTGCTACTAATTATGTAGTTCACCATATATTTTCCTGGTCATAACATCTTTGAAAAGAAAAATATATATGTGCAGTATTTTATTAAAAACAACATTTTATTTAAGAATGAAGCCTTGTTGATGACTACATTTTAGATGCAACCGAGATCTGAAGTTTCTAATTCTGGCTCAGTTAAATTTCTAGCTCTTTCTCTATTTCCCGAAATAAATAATTTAGTTTCTGTGTACCTATGTTTTCCCTTTGGAGAGGAAAAAAAAAAGATGCTTTCTCTTGAGTTGGCCAGGAGCCCCAGTAGAGTTGGGGAGACTTATGAAGTGTCCATGGGCCACAGGTAGAGTTGAGCACGACACAGGCACAATATATCATTGGCTAAGGCTGAACATTCCTTACCTGACCACAGGTCAGCATGAGTTGCTCGACGGGTCAAACCACCACTTGAGGGCAGACAGGCAGGGTCATTACCAAACTAAATAGTGAGGGTAATATAAGTTGTAGCAGGAGAACAAGACTGGGCAGACTCTGGAATGCATAACCCTGTGTGAGCAAGGTTTGGGGTTATAGGTAAAGAAAGTCTGAACAGGACAGGTCATGGCACCAAGGAGTACTCAAGGGAGCTATTGCAAGTTTCTCTACGGAGTGATTTCTTTCACTCTGGATCTCCTGAGGCTGAGATCTGCTCAGTCACCTCAGAACTTGGAAATGGATTTATTTAGGGAAAGTTGAGTTCCCCTCCTGGATTTGTTTGTTTGTTTGTTTTTTAGGGGGAACCATGCCCCTAAGAGACTCTAATGGTCTCACCAAGGGAGAAGTGAAATGGTCTTGTCATGTCTGAACTGAACCCCACCGCTTAGGCAGAGACCTCACCCTTGATGATTTATTTGCTCTCAGAGACCAAGTCCAGGTTCCTTGCAATGGGATTCTGACAGAAAGTAAATAGTGCCCCTTCCCCCAACAGTTGGTGAAGTTGATAAAGATCATGATAGCAGATAAAATGTATTGAGTACTTACTATCTGCCAGACTCTGTTCTCTGCATTTTATTTATTTATACAATTAACTCACTTGGTTCTCCAGACATCTCTGTGAGGTGGGTGCTATAACTTACCCTCATATTATATATGAATAGGCACAGAGGGGTTATGTGTCTTGCGCAGTTTAAAAACCAGGCAGTTTAGAGTCCATGCTCCACTCTCCACCTGCCCCACCCCCATACCCTACCAATATCAGTAAAATTGGCAGCTGTATCAAACTTTCAGATACCAGATATGACTCTTTTTTTTCTTTTTGTTAATCCCCACCCAGAGGATTTTTTTTTTCCATTGATTTTTAGAGAGAGTGGAAGGGAGGAGGAAAGACAGAGAGGAACATTGATGTGAGAGTGGCACATCGATTGGTTGCCTCCTTCACGTGCCCCAACTGGGGCTGGGATCGAGCCTGCAATTCAAGGTGTGTAACCTTGACTGGAATCAAACCTGTAACCCTTCAGTCCACTAGTTGATGCTCTGTCCACTGAGCTAAACTGGCTAGGGATATGATTCTTAATTTAAACCATGGAAAATCTGATTTCTTGTAGGCAAAGGACATTATAAAACTTAGAATGATCCTCCCAGTGGGCTACTACTCATTTCTAAGATGCCATATTTTAAAGGAAGATGCCATATTTTAAAGGTATTTCATAAAATAACTATTAGAACAGGTATAACCACGTTAATTTAACAGCAGTGCTAAAAACAATTTTTTTTTTTTTTTTTTAGCTCTTTGCTTTCTCTCTTTCAAAAAAGAGATTAGAAGTCTTGCTCAGACTATCTGGGTCAAACAGTAAGGTAACTTACTTCTTATTCTTACAATCAAGGTAGAGCGAGAAGATAGAATTACCAGAAAGAACTTTTGATACAAAGCCATATACAGAGGTAGAAAATGGAGACACTGTGAAACTTGTTTAGATCAGAGACTCCACAAATACAAGATTGCTACCTTTTATTGGAATAGGCAAAGTCTAGAAATGGACAGACCTAAGGGCTTAGAATTTATAATGGGTGAAGGCCAGAAAGGGGGTCAGCTCTTGATCAACTCAAGATATAGCCATTATATTAGCACATTTTGATCATTGATCTCTCCCCAAGTTGCAGAGGTAGGTTTGCTTTTAAAATGACTTGTGAATTCTCAGGGTGAAATAAGTTTAAGTGACCAATGACAGTTACAAACCAAGGTTCATGGCATGTTATAACATAATTTGCTAGATTGTTCTGGCAGTCTAGCAGTTTTGAAGAGGTGGGTTGGGGTTGATACACACACAAACACACCACAATTGTATTACGGCCCTGGGAAAACAGACCCATTAAGAAAGTGCAACTTCTGCTCTCCAGGCTAATGCTGCTGCACCACAGGCTGAAGGCTCTTGTGTTTGCTTTAGTACTTTAACAAAATTGATATAGCGCCCTAACTGGTTTGGCTCAGGGGATAGAGCATCGGCCTGCGGACTGAAGGGTCCCAGGTTCGATTCTGGTCAAGGGCATGTACCTTGGTTGCGGGCTCATCCCCAGTAGAAGGTGTGCAACAGGCAGCTGATTGATGTTTCTCTCCCATCAATGTTTCTAACTCTCTATCCCTCTCCCTTCCTCTCTGTAAAAAAAGTAATAAAATATATTTTTTAAAATTGATATAGCTTTTAAAAAATTTATAACAACTTTTTTGAAATGTAATTTACAGACCATACAATTTAGCCATTTAAAGTGTGCAATTCAATGGCTTTTTGCATATTCAGAGAACTGTACAACCATCACCACAAGTCAATTTTAGAACATTTTTGTCACTCCATAAGGAAACCCCATACCCATTAGAAGTCACCTCCATTTCACCCCAACCCGCCCAGCCCGAGGCAACCACCAGCCTATTTTTCTGTCTCATAGATTTGCCTCTTCCAGACATTTTATATGAACGGAATCATGCAATATGTGACCTTTTGTGACTGGCTTCTTTCACTTAGCATGATGTTTCCAAGGACCATCCATGTTGTAACATGTATTAATACTTCATTTCTTTTTATAGTCAAACAATATTCCATTGTAAGGATGTAACAAATTTTGTTTACCTGTTCATTAGTTGATGGTTATTTGGGTTGTCTCCACTTTTGGATATAATAAATAATACTGCTATGAACATTTGTGTACAAATTTTTGTGTGGAACTATGATTTCATCTCTCTTGCGTATACACACACACACACACACACACACACACACACACACACACACACTTAGGAGTGGAATTGCTGAGTCATATAGTAACTCTGTTTAACCTTTTAAGGAACTGTCAGACTGTTTTCCCAAAGGCTTAGTAAGGAAGTTTTACAGTATTTCTGGTTTTGCCATCTCTTTGGATTTCCTAAGATCATACTCTGTATTATACCTTTGTCTAGTTCTTTTCCTTAAAGAGCTTTAGAGCAAGATTAATCAGGTGATCATATTTTAATGATGAAATGTCAATGGGCTCCTCCTGCTTTTGTTGGCAATGCCTTTATTGCTCCAGTATGCATTCCAAGAGCATTTTATTTGAAGACATACCTGGATATCTGACGTTCCGGTCCTGGTCTATTGACTAGTTGTCTGTAACCTGTCAAAATGTGCTGACTTGTTTCCTTGAAAACCATTACTTTAGCTGCTGAATTATTAATACTTATTAATTTTTCTCTGTAGTAACTGCAGAACTAGGATAGTTGCCTTTAAGGCTTGTATGTGTAAATAAAATAGGACAATATTATTTGTAACCAAGAGTTTTTCAAGAGCCTCTTGAGAATGGAAAACCTCTGGCCAAATAGCCTTCTGATGATGTTATTAAGGAAAGAATCAACTAGAAATAGTTCAAAGAAGCAGTCAACAAAAGCCACTTCCATTAGAGAACCAAAGGCCTAATGAATCTAGAAGAGAAACTAGAAATTGTCCAGCCCAGCGATGGGCAACCCAAAGCCCGAAATCTAATTTCAGAGTGAAAGATGAAGCGCTGCTGCTGGGTTGTTACTTCCCAATAAAAAGAAAAAAAGTCTAGGAATATTTTTCTTTTTCCTGAATTGACCCCTTTGTTTAAGTTGCTCACTATTATTTCTATTCAAAAATTGTTTTCATTTCACAGATTCAGAAATTAAGGCCTTAGCTCCTCTAAGTCACCTAAGTAAGTGTCCCTAGGTCTCATGATTCGTAACAGAAAGCAGTCTCCCTTTGCCTGTCCCCTGCATCTGCCTGGGCTGCTATGTCGACATGAAGCTGCTGAGACAGAAGTGAAAGACATAAGCAGACTGTGAACTGCTTATTTGAACCAGATCCAGGGTTTGTGAACCAAATTAAAGCCACAGCTAGAATAACTATGCAAGGTGGCCTGTTCCTAATTATGTTTGTGCTCAGCGCTTCTTTTGCTTTCATAAATCTTTCCAGGGCAGAAATGTAGCTACCAGAAGAAACAACTTGGTGTTTTTATTTGTGTGTGTGTGTTTTTTTTAAGCATGAGGTTAGTTTTCCAGCCAGCAAATTTTCAATGCTTTCCTTTATGCTGTCTTCTCTCTTTCTTCTTTTGCTTTTCGTGTTCCTCAGGCATTGCCTTCAGGTCAGCTCAACTCACTTCAATGTTTGAAAACTGGTAGAACTCTACTCATGCTGCTCCATCACAGAATTGGGGATCTGATCCTTTATTAGCGGCATTGCTTCCTATCCAAAGGCAAAAAGTTTGAAAATCTAATTCTTTTCTCCTCGGTTGCGAACAGTGTGGAACTCCTTGGTCAAAGCATGTCATCACAATTTCATCTCTCCACCTCCATCTTTCACGCTCATCTCCTCCTTCCACACCAGCCCATTGGCAACATGCCCCTGAGCCCTGCGTGATCACCCCAGTAATGAACTCAAGTGAGCCTGCTTTTGTTGTTGTTAATCTCACCTGAGGACATTTTTTCTTTTAGAGTGGAAGTGGGGGGAGAGGAAAGAGAGAAACATCAATGTGAAAGAGACATATTGATTGGTTGCCTCCCCCAACCAGGGCTGGGGATCAAACCTGCAACCCAGATATGTGCCCATGACCAGGAATTGAATCAGAGACCCTTTGGTCCTTGGGCCGGTGCTCCAACCACTGAGCCAAACCAGCTAGGACTCCAAGTCAGTCTTTTGAGAGATGTAATTTGGCTTAATTGATTTGATAACCCAAGTGGCATAAGTCATTTTCTTTGAGTCATTTCTTTAGGTTGCCAAGGCCCTCCTAACCAGTCCATCCTCCCCCCTTCCACCCCCCCAACACAGTGAATACAATGGGATGACAATGGCATCATCATTCCCTATAGGCTGTAGTGAAATCACCATGGACACGCTACACCAAAGCCTCCAAAGAGTTCCTTCTCTTCAGAAGCCTTAGGTGAGGCCCTGGATCCTCACAGGTATCAGCGTTAGTTCAGGAAAAGCTGATTCAGCAACCCCAGCCTTTGATCTGGTTCTCCAAGCTTTGTCAGCAGGTTTGCTAGTTACAGTGGCTGCCAAACTGTTATCTCCAGAACTATGCCCTTTTTCGTTTTCTATCTACAGTGCTCTGCACAACTATACAATATGCTTCTAAGAACTTCCAAAGGTCAAATGATCCCAAACATAATGAATGGTGAGTTCATTCCCCAAATGGAGGGGTGGTTGAGCTCAATCCACTTTAAGAAAATAAAAGACCTGGGGAGGATTCTGCCCACTTAGGACTCCTCCATGTGAAAGAGTTCAAGATTTCCAATTAGTTACAGGTATTCTTTGGGGATACTTTCCATACTCAATCCTTGAGGAAGATTAATTGGGGAAAATGAATTTGAGGAAGAACAAGAAAGTGTTAGAAAAGAGCTTGGTGAGGGGAAGAGTTGGGAATGAAAACAGGTTTTGCTCCAATTTTATTTTGAGCTGAACCTGCTGGGAAGCCCAGGACAGGGAAGATGAAGTTGGAATGTTCCATTCTCTTCATAGGTAGGGGAGATTCTCACACTATTGCCAAACACTATTATTTCCACAAACAAAATAACTAACCAAGAAATGGTTCTCAACTGAGGGCAATTTTGCCTTTCAGGTGACATTTGGCAATGTCTGGAGACATTCTGGGTTGTCATTACTGGAGGGGTGCTACAGGTATCTAGGAGGTAGAGGCCACACAAGCTGCTAAACATCTTACAATGCACAGCTCCCCACCCCACCCCCAAAATAGAATTATCCTGCCCGAAATTATAATAGTGCCAGGACTGAGAAACCCAGTAACCAACCAAAGAGGAGAATCATCACAGTTTACCTAAAAGAATTTTCTTCCAGTGACTTTTTCAACTCAGCATTAGAGCACTGCTGTGCAAATGGGTCCTCTGGTCTGCCAGAAGCTTTCCCTCCAACGAGGTCAACTCGTTCAAGTAACTGGAGCCATAGCCTCTGGGTTCATAGGAGTTAAAACCACTCTCACCTCTTGGCCTTTTTGTAGAGATTCTGAAGCTGAATGTGTTACGAAGCATCCACAGATGTGGACCTCATTAAATACAGGATGAAATGTGTGAAGGACTGAGAATTTTAGATAAAGAGTTAGGGTAAGAGGGGCGGAGCCTGGCAAGGAGCCCCTATTATAAGAGTTTGGTAGACAAACTGCCCGCCCCTCCCCAAAAGCTCTGGAAATAGTTAACATTGTTGTTAAGTCACCAGGGAGAGGAATGAATAAAACAAAACATATCCTTACATGAGCAAACAAAGATTGTCGTTAAGACACACTGCATAACACCAGCGCTTACTCCCACTGAGCTTAGACTTGACTTCTTTGGAGAAGGCATGAGATGAGGTCCAACTTTGTTAATACAAACTCCTGTTTTAATTTCTGTTACTGGCTGAAGGAAAAGCCTAATTTGATTATGTCTTATTGTCCAAGTTAAAGTTGAGAAAGGGGAAAAAAAAAGTCCCAGTCCGTTAGCCTTCTGATGGTGATGTTAAGGTAAAGATTCACTAGAAAACTGATTTTAAATGCTGTGTAGACTTTAATAATAGTTTATTCCAATGAATGTTTCCTTGCTTTCTAGTTGTTAAATATTAACCCACACCCAATATATATTGTTTTAAAAATATTCTACATACCCTTAACTTGCCACAAACATCCATCCATCTTTTTCCTTTTTTATACAGCTCCTTGATTTAATGTTCTTTTGGTTCTTGATATGGCTGTCCAGTTTCCATTTCTGAACTCCTGTTTCTAGTTGTTTTGTTGTTGTTGTTTTTGAGAAGTATGAGTCAGGCTGTAGGCCTGATGGTAATAGTAATTAAAGAGCCGGCTTGGCTCAGTGGATAGAGTTGTCAGCCTGCGGACAGAAGGGTCCCCCGTTCAATTCCGGTCAAGGGCACATACCTCGGTTGCACGCTCTCACATCGATATTTCTCTCTGTCTTTCCCCCTCTCTTCCATTCTCTCTAAAAATCAGGGGGGAAACTATCCTCAGGTGAGGATTTTTTTTTAAGTTTAAAATAAAACTTTTTTGTAAATGTTTCTTTGGCATCTGATATATTCTGACCTCTGAAACCTAGTTTCGTCCTCTCTGCCCCTTTACACAACAATCTGTGCTGCTGGGCGGGTATTGGTAAACCCTCAGCAAGGTCTGAGGATTGCTCTGCAGGGAACAGCAGACTGATTCCAAACCGGCTGTAATAGCAGCATGTCTTCCCTGCAGCTCCAGCCCTTTCTTGGTGTCTCTAGATTACATAGCAACGAGTTCTGATGCTACAGTGCTTACTTCCCCAAAGCCTTGGCACATAACCGTGAAGACTCTTTGCTGCAAAACAGGACCTGCTGGTCTACTTTATATGCTCAAATGGCTGTGTTAGGCTCAAAATGGTCAGGCCCTGGAGCGTATTGCAATAGATATTGTAACTCACAAGCAACTTTACAGAAGAGGCATCAAACTCAACTCTAAACTACACTTTCCTTCCCTCAAAATTCACTTGCAAATTTTTTTTTGTGCAACACAAATTTGACATAGTTGTAAACTTCCTGTTTGGTGTACTTTGTCACTTAAAATACTTTAATCTACCCGTTCCCTAGAGCCAGCAGAGGCTACATCCCTGTCATTAAAAATAGATCACTGGGGTTTCCTTATGTCGCTATACCATAACTTGCCCGAGTCATTCCCTTATTTGGCATTTGGCTTATTTCCAATTCTTCACTCCTATAAATAGCAGCACATGAACATCTTTGCACAAATTACATTTTTTCCCTTTTGGGTTATTTCCTTGGGGTATATTCCCAAAACTGGTATTAGTGGGTCAAAGGTTTGAAAAGTTTCATAGCTCTTGTTACCCACTGCCAGAATAGTCTCTAGGCGGACTGTGGTATATTTGAGCATTTCAAATGTTTAACTGTGTTTCCCACGACATACAAGATTAACTTTCCCCTTCTTTTATTCTTGTGTAATCTTTATTCAGTAGGGGAGGGAGTTACAAAATTTCAAGTAAATCAAGGACAAAGACAGAAGCACTCCTTCTAGAGCTAGGGTCGAGCGTTTTTAGGCGAACTTGAGAAAATGCTACCGCACCAATGCTGGGATGGAATAGCTATATTCCAGGCAGAATAGAAAATGATACCCAAGGTCTGTGAAGTGGTGTCAGCTGATGATACCTGAGGCTCAGATAGTTTCAGGGAGAGTGCAAAGCTGGCAAGTGCTGAGTGATCAGGAAGACCTGGTGAAAAGGGTAGAAAGAGACATCCAAAATGGCATCGCTGCCTTTGGGGTGATGGCACCAGCAGCGAGAGAAATGCACTGGTTCTGTGCCTTTGAGATTCGGGTTATCCGTCGCTGGGAGGTGACTTCTAAGAACTGTGAATACTGAGGAACCTCGGTCTCCTTGGTTTAAGAATCAAGACCAAAACAAAACAAAAATAACCCACGGAGTCATCCTTACCATCTGATTCTTTGAGCTAATCATAGTGATGATGATGACGACAATGGTGATGATGGTGATGATCAACATGTACTAAGTACTTACTGTGTGCCTGTCACTTTTCTTTCATTGATCTGCGACAGAAAGAGAGAGGAAGGGAGAGATAAAGAGGCATCAATTTCTTGTTCCACATATTTATGCGTTCATTGGTTACTTCTTGTAGATGACCTGACTGGGGACCGAACCCACAACCTTGGCGTATCAGGACGACTCTCACCAACCGAGCAACCCGGCCAGGGCTGTGCTTGCCCCTTTTCTAAAGGCTTCACACGTGTAACTCATTTCCTTCCCCACAACCATTGTCATCCCCTCTTTACAGATGAAGAGACAGAAGCAGAAAGCTAAGAAACTTCCTCAAGGTCACAGAGCTAGTAAATGTCTGAGCCAGATTCAAACCAAGTCAATTGACCATGATGCCTGTGCTCTGACCACTACACCATACGTACAGCCTCAGGTGCTGCAATCGAAAACGGCTCATACATGTTTAAATGATGCACTAGAACCAATTGTAGGTTCTTTTAAAAACTTCTGAATGTTTAAAATTATTTGTTGTTTTCTACTCATCTAAATTGAAGCAAAGGGTTATTCAAACATGTCTTATTTAAATGTAAACAATAGTGTGTGTGTATATATACATTAATATCAAATATGATTTTTAATTGCCTAAGAAAGAATGAAAGGCAAAATGACATGAAATCATGGGTATTTTTTTTCTTTCCACATTTCTATTTTTCTCAGTTTTTGCATAATAAGCATGTTACCCTTTTCCCCCCTACTCTTTATTTTGGGGAAAAAAGTTTAAGTGCAATGACATTTTATATACCCTTCATCTGAAATAAATCACCGCCCTGGCCAGTGTTGCTCAGTGGTTAGTTGGCCAAGCAATCAGTGGAGACTCCTACCCTAAAAGGACACACCTGAAAGTCTACTGAATATTCCATTGAGATCTTCCCCCGGGTCTGCTCTTAAACTCTACCCTTCATGCCCTTAGGATTGAGGACCCAGCTTGCTCTCCCTCCAGGAAGCACCCCAGAGCCTTTCCTGTCCCCCTCCTCGCCTCTCCCCACCCCAGGTGTGTCCCATTGACCTTCCTCACTTCTAAGCTCCCAGGGCCCTTCCTTTTCCTCTACAACTTGTTTCCTTCGGTCATAAATGTTATATTATAGTTTGAGTCTTAGCTCTGAATTCTTTCCTAGTCAGAACTCAAGTACCAAGGTTGCTGGGTTCGGTCTGACCCCATCGGTCTAACACCTGCTACTGCCAACAGTTCCTGCAGGGCCTCTGCCAACCCTGGTCAAGATCCCCCATCCAGACCAACGTCTGCTATTTCTAGAGCTGTACACTCACCTACCCATTTAACTCTCTCCTTGGATTTCTCACCGGTGCCTCAAACTCAAAACACTGCATGAAAAGGGGCCATACTACACCTGACAAGCTCAAGGGGAGGCCTGTGTGACAACCTTCCAAACTCAGAGACCTAACGTAACCACAGAGGATGGTCTGAAATTAAAACTCCTTATTTTTAAAAATATTTTATTGATTTTAGAGAAGAAGGAAGAGGGAGAGAGAGATAGAAACATCAATGGTGAGAGAAAATCATCCATCGGCTGCCTCCTGCACGCCCCCCACTGGGACCGAGCCCACAACTCAGGCATGTGCCCCTGGCTGGAATCGAACCCGGGACCCTTCAGTCCACAGGCTGACGCTCCATCCGTGGAGCCAAACCCGCTAGGGCTGAAATTAACACTCTTTAAAAGCAGTTCATGGCAGGTAATCATGTCCTAGAATCTTCCCTGACAAAAATCAGTCTTTACATTAATTGAGCCTGTCTATTGTCTTTTGCATCTAAGATAACAAACCTTTGGAATAGCAAGGTAACTTTCCCTTTTCCAGATCCCTCTGGGCACAACCAATGCTCCAGGACAGAGACTACTTATCTTCTTACTGTTATTTTTATATGTTAATTGTTGACTTTTATCTGTCCTGTACCCACCTATGTGAAAGGTGTATCTTTTTTTTTTAACCCTCACCTGAGGATATTTTTCCATTGATTTTTAGAGAGAGGGAAAGACAGAGAGAAATATCTATGTGAAACACATTAATTGGTTGCCTCCTGCATGTACTCGGGCCCTGGTCAGGGCCAGGGAGAAGCCTGCAACTGAGGTACGTGCCCTTGACCTGAATCAAACCCGGGACCCTTCAGTCCGTAGGCCAAGGCTCCATCCACTGAGTCAAACCAGCTAGGGCAAAAGCTGTAGCATTTTACTTTTTATCCAACCTCAGAGGTTTCTCTGCTTTGCTTTCTCCTGCCTCCCTAATCTATCACCGATGACTTTCTTGTAACACACTTAGTCTTCTCTTTTGACTGTGTACCGGTTAATGATTCGGGTTTTGTAATCAAAGAAAACACAATAATTTCAATATTAACCGGTATGCCTTGTACATTGCGGAGTGCAATTAAACCAGGAAAGTGTGACTACAAAAAATTAATGTAAATTAAATAGTTCTGAAAAAAAAGGTAGATATTGTACCAAAAACTGGAATGGTGGTCACACACAATAAACAGAGAGCATGTGTGTAGGGGTGTCACCGTCAAACAACCCCCAAATTTTCGAAGATGAAGAATTACCCAAATATTTTATTTAAAGGTGTATTTGTTTATTTTATTACTTATTTATTTATTTTAGGGAGAGAGAGGAAAGGAGAGAGAGAAACATCAATTTGTTGTTCCACTTATTTATGCGTTCATTGGTTGATTCTTGTATGTGCCCTGACTGGGGATTAAACCCGCAACCGTGGTGCATTAGGACAACGCTCTAACTGACGGAACCGCTCCGCCAGGGCTGACCCAAATACTCAAAAGAGGAAAGAGCTCATTATTAACCATAATGAGATATGAGAAGGCACACATGCATTTTTAGTACTTGTAACAGTCCCAGGCAATACTGCATATCTCAATGATAAGACAGTGGGATTTGGCTGAGCAAGACTGTAGAATGCACTGTTTCGTAAGAGACACCAGGTTCCAAGGGATGAATTTTAAAAATCTTATTAGTGTATCAGGTCAAGTTTAAATAGGAAAAAGGAGCTCAGTTTGAAAAGTATGAGCAGGTCCATATCCTGGTCCACGATCAAGTGGCTTACAATACAAAGTCTGAACCTTGACCAGTCAGAGATATTAATTTTTCTCCAGTTTCTGAATATTACTGTGGCTCTATGAAAATATAAGAATAAAAGTTCTGTGAACCTAAGAGAGTATCAACCCTGGAAAGGGGACCCAGGAAAGTAAGGAAAATATCTAGAGATGAAAACTGACACCAGCCAGGGTGGCCCAGTTGGTTGGGCATCATCTCATGCACCAAAGGTTGCTGGTTCAGTTCCTGGTCGGGGCACATGCTTGGTTTCGGGCTCAATCCCTGGTACAGCAGCTGATGGGTGTTTCTTTCTCTCTTTTCCTCTCTCTTTAAAAATCAAGAAAAAATAAAAGAAAACTGACACCCCTGGTATTAATACTTATGTAACTACTAAGTGTAACTGTGTAATAATGAATCCTGTTATCATGGGGTGTTCTGTGTTTTCTCTACTTTTGTGATGTTTGAAGTATCATAAGTGATAAACAGCTAGGGTGTCACAGGGGCGAGGCAATGGTCGTTGTTGGTTAAGCAACCAATAGGTCCGTGACTGCCAGGAAAAAGCGGAAGTCCTATACTGAAAGGGTTTCAGGTTTGGGTCACACTGTCTCCCTGACCCACAAAACCTAAGCAATATGTCTTAGTCATAACTTCCCAGTAATTGGCTGTTCAATTTGTTCCTGTGTACAAGGGAGAAACTTCTGGAAAGAGGCCAATGTTTCTATAAAAGTTTGCCCTGTTCTTTGGGTTTTCAACCTCTTTGTAATTTTGAACTGGGAGTGCCTAAGGATGTCTTTTTATTGAGTCATTTGTGGAGCTATAAACTATTTGACTCTATAATTTGCTAGCTGGTTTTCCAACTTGGCAGCAAATAATTGTATATTTTCCATTTATTAGTCAACAGGGTCTTACTGAAGCCTTTTCCATTAGGCCCTGAGGTTGTGCACAGTGGCCATCAAAACAGGCGCGGAGCTGCCCTCATGGGGCTTGGAGTCCGGTGGGGAAGACAGACATGACGCAAAAGCCCGAAACTGACACTTGCTAGAGAGGAAGCGTACAAGGGGCTGTGCATGGGCTTGGCAAGGGCTCTTGACCTCGGCGGGGATGGGTGAGTGCCGCACAACGGACGCCAGGTTCCGAAAGTGTTGTTAAAAGTCTCATTTCCGCCATGCTTCTGTTTCCCAGTCCGTCATTTGAAATTCGGACAGGTGAGCCATGTCCCACCGTGAGCAAGGAGGATTCCTTGAGAAAGTGATATTGAATGAGGAGGAGTTTGCTATGAGAAGTGGGGGAAGGGTGTTCTGTGCAAAAGCCCAGAGGAGCCTGGAGTGTGGCACACGGCGCTGTAGTGCATGGACGGAGGTGAAGGTGGCAAGGTAGAGGAGGCCCAGATCAAGGGGCTCCTGGAGGCCATGTAATCTACACACTGGGGGGAGGGGGGGGGTCAGAGCTTTATTGATATATAATTCACATACCATAAAATTCATCCATGTAAACTATACAATTTGTTTATTTTTAGTATAGCCACGGAGTTGAATAATCTGTCAATTTAAGAAACAATCAAACCTGTAAAGATTTTTGTGAGTTTATTTGAGCCAAAACAATTGCTGGGAAGCAAAATCTCAACGGAATGGCAATTTGACACCATACCATATATATATATTTAATTTAAAAATGAGCATATGCTGGTATATTAACCCTTTTAATAAATCACATATCAACCTTTTTTAGATCTTTCACACACTCAGCTTGTTTCAGTTCTTCATCATTATTTTTCACTTTGATGTCAAAATTGTTGCAATTTGGTCAAGGGCTTCCTAATGCTTCCACCATTCCCACCTGAAATCCTTGTTTTCTAGGCTCATTCTATGTTTTTCTTGTTCCAAGATGCAAAGTCATCCTCCAAGAAGCCATAATTCCTTTTAGTGAGAGTCAGGGTTTGGCAGAAGTGCTGCTGTCGATGGGCTACAGTCAGGGTCAGAACCAGAAAAATATATTTCTATTGAAGGTCCTGAGTTTACATGCATAGCCCATGGACACAGGTAACAGTGAGGTGAAGACCTGGGGCGGGGGGTGAAGAGGGTTGGTGGAGACGGGTAAAGGGGGGCTAAAATGAGCGACATCTGTAATACTGTCAAAAATAAAAACTTTTTTTAAAAAAAAGGTCCCGAGTTTACAATGATTTTCCCAATTGAATTGACATTTCCTTTTCTTTTTTATTCCTTACATACCTTGCCAACCACCGTTATGCCATCCCTTTGTTGACAATGATGTCTATTGGGTTGGTCTCTTGCTCTAGTTGACTAACCTGTCTTCCTTCATAAACAGCAGGAATCACAACCCCCAGCACACACACACACACCTACACACACCCCCACACACACACCACACACACACAGACACCACACACACACACACATACACACCACACACACACATGCACACCACACACACACACACCTACACACACCCCCACACACACACCACACACACACACACCACACACACACATACACACCACACACACACACCACACACACACACATACACACCACACACACACACATACACACACCACACACACACACACCACACACACCACACACACACCCCACACACACACACCCCCCACACACACACACACCTACACACACCCCCACACACACACCACACACACACACACACCACACACATACACACCACACACACACCACACACACACATACCACACACACACACACACACCACACACACACACACCACACACATACATACACCACACACACACATATACACCACACACACACACCACACACACACATACACGCACACCACACACACACATACACACCACACACACACCACACACACACAGACACCACACACACACACACACACATACACACCACACACACACACATACACACCACACACACATACATACATACACACACACACATATACACCACACACACACACACACACCACACACACATACACACACACCACACACATACACCCCACACACACACACATACACACCGCACACACACCACACACACACACACCACACACACACACACCACACACACACATATACACCACACACACACATACACACACACCACACACACCACACACATACACCCCACACACACACCCCACACACACACCCCACACACACACACCACACACACACCACACACACACACACACCCCACACACACACACACCACACACACCACACACACATACACACACACACACACACACCACACACACCACACATCACACACACATACACAAACACACCACACACCGGCACCAGCATTCTTCTCCTGTGCTTTGTTGGAGGAGCCAGCCTCCTGACAGCCAGACCTCCTTTGAAGACAATGACTCCTTCTGGAGTAAAATCTTAGCTCAGAAGTTTCAGGGAAGTTTGGTTTCTGTTGTTTTATTGTTTTGCCGAGTTGACATTTGGGAAGCTGATATTTGTTTTCACAGGATATTTTATTTAAAGTATTTTAAATAATAAATTTTGCTTTTTTTGTTTAAAAAGTATCACACAAAGGAATTATAAAGAACACCATTTCCCTGAGAAGTGTTGGGAACTACTGAAAAGTATAAAGATGAAAATTGAAACAACTTAAGTACTTTTTATTTTTAAAAATAAAAATCCAATTTCATCACGCAGAAATGACTCCTGCTATAATATTTTGAAGTAAGAAGTATTGCATGTAACAAAAAACGAAATCAACATGAAATTTAAAAGTTGCTGAACCTCAGACAAATACTTCATCAGAAACATTGAAGATTTATCTAAAGGGTTAAAAAAAAGTAAAAAACATTAAGAGTCCGTTGGGCCACTATGATTTTTTTTTAATACCCACGTTATGCAGTTGTAATGAAAGTCATCAAAATGGTATAGTTCTGATTTAGAAGTATGTATTTTATGTGAAAACATCCTTACAATCAAAATGGCAGAATAAAAACTATGGGACCCAAAAGTGTCTGTCTTTCCCTAATTTTTTTCTTCTTTGTTTACTATACTTCGTTGTTGTGTTGTTTTAATTAACTTGAGAAACATTTGTTTCTAGATAGTTAAACTTAGTCAAGACCATAAAAATCAGAAGACCTCTCTGATAGGTAACTGGATAATCAAAAACCTATTTTTCCATTAAAAAAAAACAACAGTTCAAGATCCAAGCCTACTTTTAAGTTCATTCTACAAGAGAAAGGAATAGGGAAAAGCTGAACTAAAAGCACAAAATCCAGGACTGCTACCAGCCAGTAAGCGCCATTTAGACACACTGGCTGTGTAGAGCTTCCCAAGCGTCCCTGCTAACCTGGCACACGCGCCCCCCCACCCCCAGAACCCCCACCCAACACCACCACAGCAATGAAACCAACCACGGGCTCCAGGGCCCTGCTCCAGAGCCCCAGACCCTTCCTGATGGGCACTGTCCTTCAAGCCCAGGGTCGTCCTTCACTCTTCTCACACTCACGCCACATCAATTGCTCAGGAAGTCCCCATGGCTCTACCTTCAAGTACATCCAAAGCCCACCACCTGGATCTGAGCCACCTCGTTCAATCACCTGGATTAGCCTCCTAACAGACCCCCACTCCCACCCTTCCCTCCTCCAGTCTTCGCTCGACAGAACAGCCATGCTGGTTATTTTAACATGAAAGTCAGACCCTGGCCCTATGTCCTTAAGATGCTTCAGCGGATGGGATACAGCTCAGAATAAGAGCTGCACTCCTGCTGGTCCACCAGATCCCTTATCTCTCTACGCTCCTCTCCTAGTCCAGCCCCCACTCCAGCCACCCTGGCTCCTTTCGGTCTGGGGAGCAGGCCAGGCGCATTCCAGCCTTAGGGTTTGGCGCTCTGCCCCCATGCTCTGCCCTCAGATAGCCCCTTGCCTGATGCCCTCATCTCTATCAAGTCTTTGCTGGATTCTCATCTCAGTGAGACCTCCTCTGCCCATCTGATTCAAATTTCAACCCACCCTACTACTTTCCTCTGCCCCCTCCCAATTCTCCTTGCCTTCCCTCTTGTCTTTTTTTTGTTTTCCTATATTGATCAGATTTATTGTTTATTGTGTGTCTGCATCACTAAAACACAAGCTCTGTTAGGGCAGGAATTATTTTGTTCACTCTTGCATTCCAAGCACCTAGAATAGTACCGGCAGGTGGTAGGCACTCAGTAAATATTTGTTGAAATCGGTTAGTGCTCATTTCATAGCCATTAGTAAATAATTTGAACACATCACCTAAAAATCGCCTACAAAACTATTCTACAAACAGCCGTCAATGGGAAAGAAACAGCAAAGTGCATCATGGGGAAATAATTGCGGCTAGCAATTACTGAAATCCGAAATGATTGTGCCTGGAAAAAATGATTGTGCCCCAATTCAGAGTATCTGGCGGTCCCACCCGTACCCCACATTACCTGACTAAAGGAGGCTTGGCCTTGGTGCCACAGAAAAAACTGCTCCTTTTGCTTGTCAGTTCTCAAATTCATTTCAAAATTACAGCTTGCTTTATTTTCAGATTGTGAGTTTTTTGAACAGAGCATCTCTCTCTCTCTCTCTCTCTCTCAGAAGTTTCTAATTGTCTTTCTCGTTGGAAGATAAGACATATGCCTTCTGCTCAGCAGGGACTTTAATGCTCTGTGTTATATGACTCAGCTATTACATTGCAATCTCTTTACCTGCCGTCTTCCATCAGTGTTGCTGGCTCTTAAATCCTGTTTTCCTCTTTCCTGAATTCTTCTCTTGTTTTGCTGAAGTTCACCCAACAAATCAAACCAAAGACCGTTTGTGTGTGTGTTTGTTCCGGAAAGGAAGCACAGGCGTTGATCTTGCCGAGTCCTAGTCTGTCTGCCACGTGTGCCTCTTTCCTGCATGTCTAGAATCTTGTCAAGTGTATGCTCCAGGTGAGTGCTGATGCCATGAGAGGCCGGTCTTGCAGCCACAGCTTTCGTCCTACGTCGCCAAGGTCCCTGTGCATATCCCTCTCTCACACGGTGGCTATGAAACCACAGAAACCGTTAAAGCCAGCTCTCCAGGAGAGAGATGCTCTGTGCTTGTAAGAAGCAGCGAACAAATTCTATGTGTGTCTAGCAAGTAATATGATGAACTCATCAGTGTGTCTTGCCATGAAAGCCTACTGGGAATGATTTTATAAAAATAAATCGCTGTGCTCGCTTCGGCAGCACATATACTAAAGTTGGAACGATACAGAGAAGATTAGCATGACATGCAAATCCGTGAAGCGTTCCATAGTTAAATAAATAAATAAATCGCCCATTGATTTATCACTGGGAGGCATCTAGATTCTTCTAAAGCAAATTTGCTTACAGCAAAGCATGACTGAAGTATGGAACATCACTGTTGCTTCCTATCCACGATCAAGAAGTAAAAGGGCTGTAGGAAGTCGAGAAGCTGGGGGAAAAAATGAGTGAAAGATGCAGAATATAAGGAAGATGGGGAAAGATTGAGAGACAACCTGGAGGTAATATTCAAGCCTCAGAATGTTATCTTGTAGCCATGGATAGAATTAGTACAAGGGGATTCAGAGGGAGCCCAGGAAAATGGGGATAATAAATGTTGCTTTCTGACGTGAGTCAGGACCCACCGCTATTCAGAAACTCTGGTCTTCGTGGAGTTAAAGGCATTAAATATCAAGCATTTAATCAGAGAAGGGTTAAAGTTCTCAGAAACACAAATGGCAAGAATACTTCCAGAAGGCCACACCTCATTGCTTGATTGCCTGCTTGCATTTTGGGAAACATCCGATTACTCCACAGCCCACAGACAAAGTCTTCAAAAGCAGCAAGGGAACAAGACAATTAGAAGCCTTCCTTCAGGCGGCTGAATTAGCAAGGGCCCTTTCAGCCTCTCCTTTTTCCGGCTGAGACTGGGGCAGCCACAGGCTCGCAGCACCCTCTGCTGTCCACTTTTCAAAAGATGGCGCCGGGGGGTTGGGACTGAGACTGCTGGAGGATTCTGGTCTGGGGCAGAGGCAAATTACAAGAACAGAAGAAATTCAAAATTTTTTTTCAATGCAAACCTTCAGGATGAGTTCATCTTGCTGATGACAGGCAGCAAAGACAAAGCAAAATAGAAACAGCATGCCAGTCTTCCAAACTTTTCCAAGCTGAGTGGAAATCCCCCAGTCACCCACGCCACGGGTCCAAGACAGGAAAAAAGACACTTCTTTCTAGCACCATTTGAGAAACACATGTAATTCTGTTTTCATAGAAATGGAGCCTAGAGTAACAGAAAGGGGGAGACAGGGTTAGAATTAAACATAGGGAGTTAGGGTCTTATCTAAAAGAATACACCCCTGGCTTTTTGGTTCCAGCATTACAATGCACATACCTGCCCTAACAGAGGTAAAATTAGAGGCTACATGGCAACATTATAATGGACGGGTTTCACTTCTATTTATAGCTTGCTTATTTGGTCCTTTGTCCTTGCCAAAAGCACCAGACAGCCTCAAGGTCCTTAAATGCCCTTGTCCTGAAACCACTTATTTCACCATGGGAGAGGCTAGTTTATAACAGAAGAGATATTGGTCACAGATATAATCTGGACGCTCTTTTAAAGTTAATGGACATACCAAGAAGCCACCGAGTCTGCCAGAAGGACTCCATACCCAGAGTGCTGGCGCAAAGTTGTGCCCTGTCATTTACTCGGAGTGACCTCAACAAGCTGCTGTGCCTCGGTGTACCCCTCTGTAAACTGGGGAAGACAATAGGGTTTTAATGAGAATCAAATGAGTTGATAATTATGCAGTGCTTAGAACAGTGCCTGGTAGAACTAGATAAGTGTTGGTTTAGTACCAACTAATCATTAAAACAATACCGAACGAATAATAATTGTGCAGTGGCACTGAAGCCTGCTTTTCATTATTTGAAATTGCAACTGGCAGAGGTTTCTATCGAGCATACCTTCCCCGTGTGCATGGGGCCTTGCGGACTGCTGTGTCTTTCACCCTCTCTCTGCCGAGGTGTAATGCAGGGTTTGCCTTCTGCGGATGGAGAGGGAGAGAGGCTTCGGGGGTCAGAAGAGATGGCCTGGCAGTGGTGAGAGGGGCTCACTTGGGTGAAGAGCAGCACAAGATTCATGTTGGTCCTACTCTTTGCCTCCTTGTAACAGCCACATCGAGGTACCCTAAATATGTACAACGCGCTGATGCAGCCTCCTCAAGAACCTGGTCACCTTCTGTGGCTGAAGACAATTCCCAGCTCAAGAATTTCTACAAAGAAGGGGCTTAGCAATGGCCATCTGGTGGTAAGCGAAACCAGCAGAATTGTCTTAAAGCAGTTAGTTTTGTTTGCCTATTAAGCACATTGCTTTATTTGAGACTAAATTCTCCCCAAGCCTCCCTTGTCACTGTCACAACCCTCCCATTTTTCTTCACCCTGCTCTTTACTTCTTCAAATTAACAGATGTATAAGTTCACATTTATTCACTTGTCTTTCCTGTCTTTTTTCTCCATGGCCATAAATACCGTAAGAACAGTGGCCAGCTGTAGTATTCATCAATGTGGCCCAGTTCTTAAAACAGTGTCCGGGACACACACTGCTCTCAACAAATATCTGTTGAATAAATGAACCAATGAGTTCTGTGATTATTATCTGCACAAGAATAACAAGTACGATAATATGAAAGGAAGAGGAATTGTCATTTCACAGGAGAACATGGTGATCACCCTTATTTCTGAAACACTTGGCTTTGGGGTTGGGGTGTAAGGATGAGCGGGGATATTTACCAGCAAGCCTCAGCTGAAGGGTGCTTCTGCAGGGAGATTGTGAAAAGGCTCAGCAAGAGAGAGAGAAGACTGTCCCTGGGAGGGTCTCTTCCGCTCTGGACACAGGCCTGGGTTACCTAACCAAGACTGCTCTGGTCCCTGAGAGTTGAAAGCCTGGCACGCTGCCAGCAGTAGTCTGCACAGAAGGTTTAGTCTGGAAAAAGGAGGAAACTTCTCCATCACTCTTTCCCAAGTAGCCCTGGTTGCCCTCCATCAAGGGCACTTGAGTCATAGTTTGGATCAAATTCAGGGAAGGGATGGCAGACACAGAAGCCTTCTGCAGGAGAGTTTCTCAATAGGGTACGTTGAGCTGTCTGTTTTCCCAGTGGGGCCCTGGAGTTTATTTAAGTTCTTATTCAGGAAAAGACCTGGCATTCTAGCACAGCTTGGCCGACTCCCTGGTTTCCACTCGGGACTAAAGGGTGAGGTGGGGCTAGGGGACATTTAGTCACAATAACTTCCTGAATTCCTGTCACTGCTCCTTGTTTGTTTCTCATGCAACATCTGACTAACCTGTGCACATACAGTTTGTTACCCAGGAGACCCTCACCTTGGTGCCAGCCACAGCATCCATGTCTTTAGCAATTTATGGGAACTCAAGTCATAAAACTTTCTTAGACAAGGAGTCCCTTCTCACTATTACTAAGCTGTAAAAGTGGGTTATAATAATGTTCCAGGATATATAACTATTATTTTATGTGTACATTTTGTGCTAATATATTACCTATTATTCTGTTTGTGCTAATTTAATGTTACTCTAATAAATAATTAAACTAGTTCTGTTTGGCTTTCTGGTGAACCTCATGAAAGACAATTCACCCATCCCCTGAAAACAAACTGTTCTCCTCCCCCCTTTCCCCCCCCCCCCCCGTCCCCATCTCCTTGGGGCATTGGATTAAGGCCCCTTTCACAGGCACCGATGACATCACCAGTTCAAAAAACAGCTGCTTTATTTTCCCTTTCTTTACACAACTAAATTACTGTTTTCACATAATTTGCTCAACTGTTTATGTATTTTCCTGAGTTATTTCAGAAAGTTCCTTCTTTCTTAGGATGCTATGTTCACATCCCCATTTTTATTTTATTTTTTTAAAGAATACTTTATTGCTCAGCCAGCATGGCTCAGTGTTGAGCGTTGACCTATGAACCAGGAGGTCATGGTTCGATTCCCGATCTGGGCACGTGCCTGGGGTTGCAGGCCAATTCCCAGCGTGGGGCATGCAGGAGGCAGCCTACCAATGATTCTCTCCATCACTGATGTTTCTTTCTCTCTCTCCCTCTCCCTTCCTCTCTGAAATCAATAAAAAAAAATATTTTTAAAAAATATTTTTATTGATTTCAGAGATGGAAACATCAATGATGAGAGAGAATCACTGATCGGCTGCCTCCTGCATGCCTCCCACTGGGGATCGAGGCCACAACCCAACCATGTGCCCTTGACTGGAATCGAGCCTGGGACCCTTTAGTCTGCAGGCCAATGCTCTATCCACTGAGCCAAACCAGCCAGGGCAAAAATATTTTTTTAAAAGAATAGTTTATTGGGGACTCTATCCCCCTCCCCACGTGGGAGTCTGTGCTTGTTTCTCAATAAATTTCCACCGTTTGCTATAAAAAATAGTTTATTGATATTTTAGAGAGAGAAGAAGGAAACATCAATGTGAGACAGGCTGCCTCCTGCAAGCCCCCCTAGCAGGAATCAGGCTGGCAGCCTGGGCATGTGCCTTGACCAGGAATCAAACCAGCAACCTCATGGTCCACAGGAGGACAACCAACCAACCGAGCCACACTCTCCAGGACTCACATCCTCATTTTTAGGTAAAGAGACTCAGGGAGTCTCCGAGAGGAGACCAGATACCTGGTTTGCCTGAGACCATCCTGGTTGTGACGGTGGTTCTGGTGTGCTGTGTAGAAACCGCTTTCACTCTCAGAAATGCCCAGGTTTGGGTAATAACCAGAACCCATTGAGTGATGGCAAGCAAGGGAGGCTTCCAGTCCACTGCTCTTTTTATTACACACATCTTTGTTGATGAAACAAAGACAGGGAGACAGGAGGTCACACACGCAGGAGAAAATGAATTCATATGGGCTTCTGTTCAAGGGAATCCTGCCTGATTCCTTCTGTAAGTAAGGAATCTTTGAAGCAAATTATACTTCCCTGTCACCTACCAATGAGTCATTTTGCACTGCATAAATTTTATACTATGGTTTTATCTTAAAATATGGCACGCATTTAACTGAGAAAAGCAAAATGCAGAGGAGTGTACAGTATATACCAAAAGAGGGAAGATGTATACATACCTATATAAAAATGCTACCAGAGGAAACATGAGAAATTGGTGACAGTAGTTGCCGTTGCCTCTGGCCAGGGAAATTGGGTGGCTCGGGGGCCACGTTGGAGTCTTTTTAAAAATACCTTTTGGCCCAGCCGGTGTGGCTCAGTGGTTGAGCATCAACCTATGGACCAGGAGCTCACGGTTCAATTCCTGGTCAGGGCACATGCCAAGGTTGTGGGCTTGATATCCCTGGTGTGGGGCATGCAGGAGGCAGCCAATCAATGATTCTCTCTCATCATTGATGTTTCTATTTCTCCTTCTCCGTCTCTAAAATCAATACAAATATATTTTTTAAATATTTTAAACATCTCTTGATGTCTTTTGTACCCCTAGGGTATGTCTAAATTTTTGCCTTAGAAACTCAAATTCCCGTCCCTTCTGGTCACCTCCCTGCAGCCCAGCTCTCCCACTAATCTGCCTCCTGCCTTCAGGCGAAAGCCTAGGACTCCAAATCCCTGTCCCTGACAAGTGGTGTGCCTTGTGGCTTTCAATCTTACAAGTTGTTTCAGCTTCTTTCACTTGGGAGAAGACTAATTGGACCCTGTCATTCCTTCCTCAGGGGCTCTCTTGACACATGAGGAAAAATGATTGCCTGCCAGAGCTGTATCCATCCAGAGGCCCAGTCTATGCAACTTCAGTTCTCTCATTAAACCGTGTTTACAGCCAGGAGCTCATCTAATCTCCTCTTGGGGTTGGAAGAAGAATATGGAAACAGCTGCCCACAACCACAGCCCGTTTTCTCCTTATTTCTCTTCTGCTATTTTATCCTGGCCGTCTACGCCTTAACCATCTTTGTCTAGCTCAAGTTACAGCTGGATCTGAGTGTTAGGTTGATTTCAGTTTAAGATCTTAATTATAAAGATGAATGACTTTTGCCAACACCAACAGAGAGCTTTTCCCGTGAATGAGGCTAGATGTTTATCATTGTACATGGCATTGTCAGATTTGGGCTCATCATAGACTCAGCTGTTTGTTTTTTGTTAATCCTCACCTAAGGGTATTTTTCCATTGATTTTCTCAAAGAGAGTGGATGGGAGGGGGAGAAAGAGACATCGATGTGAGAGAGACACATGGATTGTTGCCTCCTGCATGTGCCCCAACCAGGGCTGGGGATCGAGCCTGCAACCAAGGTATGTGCTCTTGACTGGAATTGAACCCAGGACCCTTCAGTCCACAGGCTGATGCTTTATCCACTGAGCCAAACCCTCTAGTTCTGGACTCAGCTGTTTCAATTACTCACATATCACTGGAGTTGGTGCATTATTTGTAAGGCAGATGCAAGGTCATCTAGGTTATGAAACCCTGAGTTTTGAGGCAGTGCTCTGCAGTGGGAAGAGACACCTTGGGGCAAGTCACTTAAGTTTATCTCCTTTAATGGTGAAAATTGTACATTTTATGTTGTTCATTTTGCTGCAATAAAGAAAAAAAAAGTTTATTTCCTCACTTGCCAGATCAGGTTGTCGATCTCTAAGGTTCCTTCCAGGCCTAGAATTCTGTGACCTTACGTAGGATGGATAGCCCTAGAAAGATCTGAAACCTAGTTGGAAAATTGGGAATCAGTGCTAGACAGCTTCTAAAATCGCCATTATGTTTCAATAGAAGGTAACTTGGGAATAAATGTCTCTTCCTTTACATTTCTAAGACTGAAAGGATTATCAGTTGGATTTCCTAGTTTTGCAGATTACATTCTTATTCATAGTACCTGGAACTTTCTACAGGTATATCACATGTACCTGCAATCACATAACTTCATCAGGAGACCCAAGATTCAACTTTAAGTTTGAAGGACCAACTCCAAATATCATTAACTGACATGCTCTCTGAGGAAAAAAGCTCAGGGGCTGTTTGGAGGGGATCTGTCTGTATTTTAAATGGAGTGGAACATTGCCCTGGCTAGGTAGCTTAGTTGGTTAGAGCATCGTCCTGATATGCCAAGGTCAGGAATTTGGCAAATGGTATCCATGGCTCCAGGGGCACTCCGGGGCCTTCCTAAGGGCTTGTAGAGCTCCACGCCTCCACTCCCTGTTCCAACCAGATCAGAGCAGTTTTCATCCACTTCGATACTGTGCTTCGACTTGTAAAACTTCATGCAAGTTTCCATTATTTAAATTGAAAAGTTTAGAAGCCACTGCTCTGGGTGACCACTCCATTCCTCCCAGCAAAATTCTATGAAGCCACGTTCCCTGCCTGCCTGTTCCGCCAGCAGGGACAGGGGCAGGATTTCCTCCTGTGGGAATTTTACCTGAATAAAGTCCTTGTGTGAACAAGATGAACATCTGAATTAAAGCGATTTGCCAGTGGCTGCTGGGCTCAAAAAAAGCCTCCCTTGGGCTCAAGCATAGCTCCTAAGTAACTCAGGAAAGCACACGGGATGGCCACACCCATGTCCTCAGCAGCACTACCCGGGGACACAGCTCACCTGGGGCAACAGTAGGGCAGCTGCCCCTGCGTTTATCATCAACTCTCAACTGGATGGTAAAGAGGAACAGAACATCAGGTAACCAAAAATTCTGTGTTCTTAGGTCAATGGGGAATCGAGTGTTTTCTTGAGCTCTTACAGTTGAATGTTACTTCACGACACCCCAGAGAACTAGGTACTGCCCTTACTGCCATGTTATCAGTGAGGCAAGTGAAGGTTGAAAAGGCAAGATAACTTCCCCAGGCAAGTGACAGAACCGGAATTTTTTTCAGTGTCTTCTTAAATTGTGACCTCAGGCTTAGACTCAGTCACCTGACTTGCAGGCTCCTTTGGCAGCTATATTTCTACGTGAAGAAAGGCTGCAACTGAGTTTCAGTAAATTAGTGCACCTCATCACATAAGACTCATTCACATAGGGCAATGGTCGGCAAACTCATTAGTCAACAGAGCGGCAAACTGCGGCTCGTGAGCCGCATGTGGCTCGCGCCACATTAATTTATTTAGTGCACTCCAGTGTACTTATGCAATAAGCACACTGGAGTACACTAAATAAATTAGTAGTACATGGTACCACAATCACTGCAAATTGAACTATTTTATTGTCCAAGAGACTCTTCCCGTGGACACGCGAGGCATTCTCAATGGCAGGAGCAGCAGGGAGGTGCGAGTCCTCACTCCTCAGCACTCTGCGTGCCGACGTAGTCCTGGAGAAGCACCTGCGCCTCTGCCCGCCGGCTCATCTTGGTGGCCTTCCCCTGAAAGCGGCCTTTCTTCCCTGCTCCTTTGCCTTCCAGCACCTCAGCCACCCTGGGAAGCAGAGATATGTCAGGGGAAAGGAGGTCCTCAGGGGGAAAGCCACAGAAAAACCAAGAGCAGCCCTGAGTCTTTCCCTGTGGGCTGGGGGCAAGGGAGAGGAATAGTAGATGCTTCTAGAAATCCTTCTTCAAAATACTTGCACATGCAATACATTTACTGTAAGAGGGAATAACTGGAAACAACAGAAGTATCTAGAAATGGCCTAGACAGATTATGGCAACCTCCAGGCAGCAGAGTGAATGTACACTAGGGGCAAGTGGCTATAGACACGACGCCTATGGGACCAGGAGGGAGTCAACGGATGGGCGAGAAAGGCGGGACTGTGGCAACCTGGACAAGCCTGTCCTGTCTGAGGAGGGCGCCACTGCTCAGGTGCCTCGTAGCCACCACCCTGTGGAATGTGAGCCCAGTGTGGCCAGGGAGTGCCAGTTTTTTTCCCTTTTCTGAGAAAAGCCGGAACTATGTATTTTTATGTAAAAATCTCCTGATTTTAAAATGTAGCAAGTATTTTCAAAAATTTAAAATAGTACACAGGCCAAGCCAAGCTGTAGGCCAATTCTGGCTGCCTGTCAGGAACCTCTCCTTCAAAAGCTGCTTTTCTACAATGCTTTACACCAACTACACGTTCATCGGAGCCACTGGGACCTGGAAAATTCCGTGAGAAAGAACAGGGGCACTACACCACCACATCTAATTTAAAACAAAGTGTAAACAATAACATAAGGGGAAAGAAGTCCAACGAAGTTCTAACTTTTCCCTAACAATTGTATCAATGCCTTTTAAAATTTTATTTCAAAATCCTAATTTTTCCCCCAAAGAGTATGTGCCTCTCCTCTGCTGGTGCCTTAAGCATCTGCTTCATCTGCCTACTGATAACCCAGCACCTGTATTCATGTATCACTTGTGAATCTCAATTTCTAAAAGAAAACACGAAACACATGGATTTGGAGCCAAAAGACCTGGGTTCAAGTCTCAGTTCTGCCCCTACTTTGTGAGATTCCAGGCACAGGGTGTGCCATCCCTCACCTATGAAACTGGGAATGGTAGTTGGAGATAATTATTTCAGCCCACATCACAGGTCTGTGATGTGAATCAAAATGAGATTGCAGATGTGGTGGCCTCTGTCACCAGTAAAGGGCTCCCCCCCCCCCATGCAAAGCAGTCTACAAAAGGTTACCTGGGTCCCAGGGTCTCTACAGCCTCAGCTGACCCTGCCAGTAAGAAGAGCCCAGCGCCTTTCTCATCGCCCACAGTTAGGAACAGGAGGGTGTCCTAGGAGGTAAGACAAGGAGATGAACCCTGATACTTAAGGATGTGGGGTCAACCCCTCTATACTGTGCACTCTCCTCAGTCTCAAGAACAGATTTAAAAATCATATTGCAATTATAAGTGTATCAAATCAACATGCTGTACACCTTAAACTGACACATCATATCTCAACTAAAAAAAAAAAAAAGCTTTCTCTAAAACACAAGCGATGTTCTGAAGGAATGATAATGCAGCCCCTCCACTCTGGCCCACCAGAGCCAAGAAACTTTTTAAGAGTGACCATAGGAACTTAGGTTCAACATTAAGAAGACGAAAAGCTGCCCGGCAGTGTGGTTGGGTGGGTTGAGCATCGTCCCGTGCACCAAAAGGTCACCGGTTCGATTCCCAGTTAAGGGCATGTATTTGGGCTGCAGGTTTGAACCCCAGCCCCAGTCAGGGGTGTGGAGGCAACCGATTCATGTGACTCTTTCACATGTTTCTCTCCCCCTACCTATCTCCCTTCCACTCCCTTAAAAAAGAAAAAGAAAAAAAATCAATGGAAAAACTATCCTTGTGTGAGAATTAACACAAAGAAAAAAAACTGTACTGAATGAATTTCTATCCCCTACTCTTCATGTGCTCATGTGGAAGACTTCAGGTAAACTAACGCCCCTCATTTTAGGTCTCTACCCAGGGTGCATCTCTTACCTCTGACCCAATTTCATTGGCAATGATATTCATGAACTCAGAATCGCCCTCCTTCCTACAACAAAAGGCACAGATCCAGGTTGAAGTGGGAGCTGGGAGACCACAGGATGCCCAGCTCCCCCGAGAGGCTGGCCTCCCTGCCGCCTGTATGTGCGAAGTCCCAGGCCCCTCAGCAAAGAGAGAGTGCTGGCGGAGGGCCAGCAGGACGCCCTTCTCAGCATCAGCAGTTCCTAACAAGCTTTGCCTTTATTTTTGTCTTCCTTTAATAGGATCCACCGAGGCAGGTGAAGACCTGTGAGACGGTGAAGGAGGTGAGGGGAGGTGCCAATCAAAGTTAGAGTGAAGGGCATGTACCTGGGTTGCAGGTTTGCTCCCCACCTCAGGTGGTGGCGTGTGTGGGAGGCAACCAGTGGATATGTCTCTCTCACATCGTTGTTCTCTCTCACATTGATGTATGTCTCTCTCTCCACCCCCCTCTTCCCTCCCTCCCTTCCGCTCTCTCTAAAATGCAATGGAAAAAATATCCTCAGGTGAGGATTAAAAAAGAAAGATGCTGCCCTAGCCAGTTTGGCTCAGGGGATAGAGGGTTGGCCTGCAGACTGAAGGGTCCCAGGTTCTCTCTCATCGATGTTTCGGGCTCTCTATCCCTCTCCCTTCCTCTCTGTAAGAAAATCAATAAAATATATTTTAAAAAGAAAAAAGAAAGATGCTTATGTCAACCCAAGAAATCTGGTAGGTAACACATTTCTTAGGGTTACCCAGCCTTGAGAATACCAGTGAGTGGCCCGCCACCTACCACGCACTGCATACAGGGGAGAGGCTGAGCCCTAAAGCCTCACGCCCCCTGCCTGTCTCTCACCTGTGCAATGTGACCACACCTCCCCAGTCTGGGCTGTTCCTGAGGCCGTGGGCAATGTGCACAGCCAGGTCTCTCAGCAGATTCAGGTTGTTCTGAAATGGATGCCAGAACTGAGTAGATAGGTGGGAAAGATAACAAGACAGCACCGCCTTCCCTTCACTTCATTCTCCCCACCTCACCCCCCTGACAAACTACACATCTGGTTAGGCGGAGGGGCCAAGTCCAACGAGCCTACTCCAGGCAGAGCTCACGCGCTCTCCACCCGCCATGGAATAACCACCTTCTGCAGGAGCTTGGTGGAGTTCTGCAGCTTTTTCACGGCTTCCACGTGATCCTCTGCTCCACACCTGCAAGTGAAAGGTCCATGGAGATCTGCCCAGCTTCCCAACTGCTTTTGATGTTGGGCGTTCATCCACGGCACTTTATCATTTATGATCTTATCTTACCGCCCAGAGACAGATTATTCTGCCTGCCTTACAGGCAGGAAAGCTAAGCCCCAGGTGTCCAGGTCCTGAGAAACAGGAGACAACAGAAGGGGGCATACTTAAGCAGCGTGGTCAATGCTTTTTCAGTTCCGTAACTTCTCTCCATCCACTTCAGCACACGGTTCCCAGCCAGAAATATCAGGTTGCTTTTGTTCTTTTTCCCCTTCTCAGTGCCCAGAATTTTAATGACCTACATGAGGCAAGGAGGTAACACACACACACACACACACACACACACACGCAGAAAACACAGTGGGTGCTGGACACTAGGGTAGGAGACACCTAGACCTCCCCCTCAGTTGGGAAGCAATAAAAGAGTGATTTTGCTCAGGACTCCCCAATTGTCCCCCTCTAACACTCCCAACCCTGTTGTGATCCCACATTCCTGACACCCTCTTCCCTAGCCATTCAGAAGCCTTCCTCACCTACCTGAAGGTCACTAAGATTGCTCACATGGGTCCCACAGCACATGTTGGAATCAACATTCTCGATGGTAACAACACGAATGGGCCCAGCATGGTCATCTGGCAAACCCCGGCCCCTCACCTAGAACACAGAGGCGGGAGAAGGGCTGTCTGAATTTTGATGAGGAGCCCCCAGGGGGCATTCTACAGAAGCCACCCCACTGGGTCTCCCCTCACCTGCTCCACCTCAGGATCATCTAGGCTCAGTTCTCGCACATTCACAGGCAGCCGATCTCTGATTTTTTCATTGACACTCTGCTCAATGGCAGCTACTTGCTCTACAGTCACAGAGGGGCTATCCAGCTCAATCACACTCCGGAGTCGCCCTAATTCCCTGTCAGAAGAAGTAGAGTAGCCACAGGATGCTGATAACAACAACAGTAGCAATGTAAGAATGTTTACAGTTTACAAAGAATGTACACATAAATTATCTTATTTAATCCTCACAAAAATCCTGCAAGGTAGGGATTGTCATTTCCATCTTACAGCTGAGGGGTAGTAACGAATGTGATCAAGTTCACATAGATCCACACTGCGTAGGTCTTTAGGCTCAAAATTCTATGTTCTTTCCTAAGCAAAGGCAGGTATCTCTCCTCTCATCCTAATGTTTTCCCTAAGAAACACAAGGTCATCCACCCCCCACCCTCAAGGGGACCAGGGGAACACAGCAGATTTTGAACACTGCTCTTTCTTTTAGCCTCCTACCCCCTGGCCCATGACTGGGAAAGGAGCTGGGAGTTAGGAGTCATGCTCTACAGTTAGTCTTATGCCTCCTCCTCACCATGACGTTGTTTTCAGCCCAAACAGATGATCAGCAACTGCTGTGATGAGATGCTGCCCTGATAAGAGAATAAGAGATAGAAGAATGAGAAGCCCAGACAGCCACATACTCCGTCATCATAGAAAGTTTCCTTGTGGAAGACCTGTTGGGCACTGGGTAATATTCTTGAGATACTTTATTGAATATCCTCACAAGAATTCTGCAAGAGGCTTTACGATGCCATTTCACAAATGAGGAAACCGAGGCCTAGAAATGTCAAGTAACTTGCCAAAGCAATGTAGCTTCTCAGAGGCAGGATTTGAACTGAAGCTCTAATGTGGCACATTCACTCAACAAATATTTATCAAGTACCTACCACATGCAAGGCACAGGGCTTGATGTTAGGGAAACAGCATTATCTCTGATTGATGACAGGAGGAATAGAAGGAATTAACTGTGAAGGCAATGGGAATAGACAGCCAGAGTCCTTGAAGGAGGAAAGAAGCAGGATGTGTTCAAGGAATCGAGAGGAAGGCCAGCATGGCCAGAATGCTGACAGCAAGAGGGAGGGAGACCAGCTGAGGCTGGAGCAGCAGGCAAGCACCAGCCCAGGTAGGATATGGGGGCCATGGTAAGTATATAGCTCTATCATGAGCAACAGGAAGCTTTTGAAGAGCGTTAAGCAGGAGAGTGACATGATCAGATCTTAATTTTTAAAAGATTATTCTGGCTGCTCTGCGAAGAATAGGCTGCAAGAAGCAAGACTGTATGTGGAGAGACTAGCCAGGAGGCTATTACAGAGGTCTGCAGAAAGACAAGGAGAGCTGGGACTAAGATGATCACACTGACAGTGGGAGGAAATAGAGATGTATTTAGAAAACAAACTGACAGGACTTAGTGATTGACTCGCTATCCCCAAAGAGTGTCTGTACTAACTTCCAGGATTTCAGCAACTAGGTGGATGCTGATGCCATGCACTGAATACAGAGAATGCCAATGGAAGACCGAGTCTGGGGAAATGGGTGACTTTTTTGAAAAAACGTTTTTATTGATTTTAGAGAGAGAGAAAAGGAGGGGTGGGGGGAGAGAGACACATCAATTGGTTGCCTCCCACACACAACACACCCCGACCAGAAACCAAGCCCACAACGTGGACATGTACCCTGACTGGGAATCTAACCCGTGCCCATTCATAGCACTGGACAACACTCAACCAACTGAGCCACACCAGCCAAAGCTGGAATGGATGACTTTTATTCATTGTTTTTTGTTTCTTTCTTTCTTTCTTTTTTTTTTTTTTTTGTCTTCCTTGGAATGGATGACTTTTAAATACCATTCTAGATGTTCTGAGTTTAAGAAGTTTATAGCACATCCAGATAAAGATACCAAGATGGGAAGTTGGTAATGCTCAAATCCAGCAGTTATTCTAATACTTTTGTTTTAATTTTCATTGATTGATTTGAGAGAGAGAGAGGAAGGGGGAAAGATAGAGGGGGGAAAAAAACCAAAACATCAATTTGGCCCTAACCAGTTTGGCTCAGTGGAAGGAGCATCAGTCTGCGGACTGAAAGGTCCCAAGTTCAGTTCCAGGCACGGACATGTATCTTGGTTGCGGGCACATCCCCAGTGGGAGGTGTGCAGGAGGCAGCTGATCAATGTTTCTAACTCTCTATTCCTCTACTCTCCTCTCTGTAAAAAAATCAATAAAAAAATATTTTTTAAAAAAACATCAATTTGTTGTTCCACTTATTTATACATTCATTAGCTGTTTCTAGTATGTGCCCTGACCAGGAATTGAACCTACAACCTTGGTTGTGTTGGGGCAATGCTCTACTAATTGAACCTCCCGGCGAGGACCATATTCTAATACTTTTAATTGCTCGTATTGTTTTTGTAACAATCTATCATAACCTGCCTCAATCGGAGCTGATTCTGCATACGTCTGACTTTTCCAAAAGGCTTAACTCCTGGAGAACCCAAACCACACCTCAAACATCGTGGCATCCCCAGAAAGAGCATCTCCATACAGAGCAATTGCCCTCCGACAGATCCCGGATCCTGTCCCCACCTACCTGAATGCTGCTGCATGTGGTCAAACCTCCGCTCCCAGTCCACCTGGACGTGGACCTCGGTCCCAGGGATCAAGGGTGTCTGTGTGAAATGATCAGCCTCGGCCCCCCGGCGGGTCACTCTCAGCACAGAGATGCCATTGATTGTACCATGGTCATCAGGCTGGGGAAAAGAAAGAAAGATCGGCAGCAGTGGGAGACAGGGCTCACCCTAACTCCTGGACACAAAGACCCTGGCAGAAAGGAAGGAGGGGCTCCGTGGGAGGGGGAAAGAGGGAAGGACGGGTCTGGTACCTGTCCCCCGCCCTCGGGGAAAAGCAGCGTGTCTTCCAGCACCACTTGGAAACCGCTCAGCACTTCCTTTTTGCCTTTACTTCCTTCCGTCTGTAGCTCCGCGGGACGGCAGGAGACTACGGTGGTGGTGAACTGAACAGAGAGGGACGAAATAAATTATTTATTAATTAAACGGAATCTAGTTCGGCTCTCCCTCCACATAGCGCCCTCTTCCCGCAGCGCCCATCTGCTCGGCAGCATCGGGTCCCTCGCCCAGCGGCCGCACCTCCCGGGCGTAGCTGTCCCGCTGACACCGGAACGCCATCGCCGCCGCTGTCCCGGGATGCGGGATCCGCGCGCGACGAAGCGCCTAGGAGCGGACGGAAGCCCGCGCAGGACAATCCTCAGTACACTCGTTTCTGCGCAGAAGCGAGAAAGCAAGGAATGAGCAGTGATCGGGACAAATTTGTTGAAAACGCGATCTGCATAGTTTAGCAACGGTTTTGACTTTGTAAAGGACCAGAGGACAAAACTGTGACCTGAACTTGTCAAGGCACTTAGTTTAGCCGTTTGGGCTCCAAGGATATGTAGAGGTGGGCATGGTATGGGCTTGGATGCACGACAGCGTGCCCAATAGAAATAATTCAAGCACATTCGTTAATATTTTATTCAAATCAGCATATTCATAATACTTTCATCATGTAATAGGTATATAAAAATGAGTTTTTTTCCCGTATAAAATTTTCAAAACCTGGTGTGTACTTGACACTCACATCTCAGTTTGGACTAGCTATATTTCAAGTACCACATGTGACTAGTGCTGGACAGTGCCTTAAAACTTTAACCGCTTAAAAATTAGTTAACTTTCCTTCTGCTCTTTCAAATCAGCTAATAAAAAACCTGAAGACTCCAGATGTTTCAGAATTTAGGATTTTTCAGATTTTAGGCAGTAATTGAGAGCATACTCTATGTATTGTTACCTAACACGCTCTATTTGGAACTCAGGGGCAACATCACTTCGGGGGGAGGTCAATGGGGAAAAAAAAAGACATATGTACTATTTGTAATACTTAAAACAATAAAAAATAAAAGAGCAACATCACGTAATTAAACTCATTAATATTTATGCTGAGAAATAAGTATACTAAATGGAATAAACACTATAAAACAGCCTCACATAATTTCAAGTCATGTTTTGCTGTCAAATGAGTTTTGGTGTCAATTTTTGTTGTTGGTTTTCAGAACTGTGGATAAGAGGACATGCTATACAAATTCAAGTTGCAACTTTGCCCCTTATTGTTACCTGATTGATGACCTATGAAGAAAATACCTAATAATTTAATGAGATAATAGTAAAGTGTAGAACATAATACAAATATAACTTTGTATTAGCAATTGTTTTGTTTTTGTTTTTATTTTAAGAACTAATGTCAGCTTTAAAAGTATGAAGAGGTTTCTGGAGTGTGCAGGAAGCTGAGGTAGGTTTCTGGCTGATTCTAAGAGTGGCAGTACATAGTGAAAGGCTGGTTTCTGCTCTGAGAAATCAGAGCACAGATCTGTGCATGGGGAAGTCCCCCAGCTTGGTTACAACCTGCTCCCACCAGGTTTCTTCTTTCAACCTCGGCGATGAGGGACAGGATCTCTGACACCCACCCCTCCCCTAAAGAGTAACTACAGAGGGAGAAGAGGTTTGCCTCCAGGAGGAGGAAGTACAAGCAGGAAAGAGATGGACCAGTTCCTAGAGATTTATTATAATCCAAATGCTACTTCTTTGGGTTTTGCTCTACCACATACACACATACTCAAGAGCCCTGATGAGTGGCCCAAACATAAAGATTATAGATAGTTGGTAGGAAGTTAGCAGTCCCACCAGTCTACTCGTCTGCTATTCTGCCATCTGATGTAGCAGCCATAGTCAGGTGCCTAGGGAAAAGAAATAAAGCATGACGGAGGACAATTAAGAGCTTCGAGGAAAGATCTGAGATCCCAGAGGACCTTGGTGCTCAGCCAAACAGCTGGACAAAGGCCCAGGCCCCAGCTTGTCAGAATGACTGGAAGACAGCCACAGCTTCCTCCACAGGTCTACCGTGCACAAGTTAACTACTTATTGCTTCGGCACTGTCAGAATCATCCTAGAAAAAAAGAAAAAGAAAAAAGTTACCTGTAGAATAAGGAAAGAATGAACATTTGTGTTCACAAACACTGCTCACTCCCTTCTGCTCTCCAAGTTTTCTTTTGTGATTTTTCTGAGTCACACAACTTCTTGGGAGGCTAATATGTGAGGATTTAAACTTTGGAAAATAAACCACTAACACTGAATAAACAGCACAGTGTCATGTATGATTTAGTTTCAGAATTTCAATTAATGCTACTGCTCCTTACAACTGTAAAGATAGTCAACAGGGCCAGAACTGCTCTACGATGGAGAAGCAGAGGAAGAGATGGAAGTGAAGAGAGTCTTGCTGGGTTTGGTGTTTTGCTTTTGTGTTTTCTTATAAGCAAAAGTTTATTTAGAAAGCCACAGAGGTAAAAGAAGTGAGCCATAGAAGAAATGGGTTTCAGAAAAAAGTTACAGAGGCAAAGAAGGGCCCTTGAAGCTTAAGAGAAAGAGAGAAAGATAACATGCCTGGGAAGAAGAAGAAGGGGATTGGAAAGGTACAGGTGTGCTCCCAAGAAGGAGAGCACTGACTGGGGTTTTCTTAAGCCTGGAGAAGAACATTCACTCTTCTTTGTCAAATTCAAATTTGGCTAAAAAAAATTAATCAAATTTGGCTAACATGCACTGAAGACCGCTATGTGCTAGGGACTGAGACAGAGCTTTCTAGTATTGTATCTTATTTTTAAGAGCAAAAAGGAAACTGAAGGGTTGAGGGGCAGGCTTTACTTACATCCAGATCGTCCATGGCAGGGGGAGGTCTCTTGGTGCTGACCTTCTGCAAAAGCTAGAGGGGAAAGAAAAGTAGTCACAAGAGAGAAGAGCAACCTGCATACTAATGGGCCATAGCAGAATGGTCCAGCCAGACAACTGATGTGTAAAGCCCCTAACACATCAGTGGAATGAATTAGAGAAAAGTACATTGATCCCCTTTTTAAAAAGAAATTTAAAAACACACAGAGCACCCTCCTTACTAATCCAGGTCAGGGTCTGCTAGTGTTTTTGCAACTTGAATAACTAGAACTGAATTCTGAAACCAAATAAGTTATTGGGAAATAGTGATTTTTATTTTTTATTGCTAATCCTCAACTGAGGATATTTTTTCCATCACTTTTCAGAGACAGAGGGAGGAAGAGAGGGAGAAATCGACTGGTTGCCTCCCGCATGCACTCGCCCCAACCACAATCGCCCCAACCTGCAACCCAGGAATCAAACCCTCGACCCTTCGTGCTTGGGCGAATGCTCTAACCATTTAGAAACACTCACCAGGGTGAAAATAGTAACTTTTTAAATTTGAATTTTATACTGCTTAGTTTGAGCTTCTCATAAAGTTATCTGGCTCAAGAAAACACACACACACACACACACACACGAAAGAAAAAAATTACAGAAAAGTAGGAAAAGGTTCTACCAAATTTCTTCAGAGCACAGGCTCTACTCTACGAATAGAATATTCTTTTTTCCCATCCCTACTAAATAAACAATGTACAAAATACATAAAGAATATCAGCACCAATGAGCAGCCGGCCTAAGGAGCTCATATATCTCTGCTTAGCCCTGATGACAATTCTCCAGAGAAATGTGTGCAGAGACTCAGAGAATGATCAAGATGGGCAGAAAATGACATTACCTCTGCATAATGTTCCACCTGAGCCAGCTCCACCTCTTCATCCCCTTCCCAGTCTCTCCAGTTATCAAAGTCCACGGACAACCACACTGGCTGAAAGAGGAAGCACGGAGAGTCACAGGCCAAGAGGGCAGCGGAAGTGCACAGAAAAGTGTGGTTGTGTGCATAGGAGCATGCTTGGGAAAGATCATGGGAGTAGTCTTCCCAACGGCCCCCTTTAACTAACCCCATCTCCAAGCTGCCAAGTCGTCCATAAAGACTTACCAAGAGCCTATTAAATACAGTTTAGGGTATGGGAAAGCATAGAAATTCTGCCCTCCAAGAGCAGATTGACTGAGAAGATAACACATCTGGAAATACAACTGTGTCATAAAGTATCATAGAATCAACCAAGAAAGACAGGGACAACCCTTCAAGGCCCATGTCCCAAGTTCCCACACTTAGAGAAAAAAGTTATTTACTAATTCATTTAGCAGATATTTATTGAACAGATACTATGGGTCAGACTCTGAGACTGGCACTGGAATTATAAAAATGTTTAATACATAGTCCCAGCCATCAAGAAGCAAGTGAGGCTCAGCTGGTGTTGCTCAGTGGTTGAGCATCGACCTATGAACCAGGAGGTCACGGTTCGATTCCCGGTCAGGGCACATGCCTGGGTTACAGGCTCGGTCCTCAGTAGGGTGCAGCCAATCAATGATTCTCTCTCATCATTGATGTTTCTCTCTCTCTCTCCCTCTCCCTTCCTCTCTCTAAAGTCAATAAAAAAAATTAAAAGGGGGGGGGGAAGCTTCAACTCCAGGCAGTTGGGAATTTTAGACCAGTGTGGCCAAAATCACCATTTTTTGAGAGACACTAATAATCTGGATTTGTAGGTGAATTCTCCACATTTTTGTATGTCAGCAACTAATCAAAACTTCTAAATATCAGTAGGCAATGGAAATAATTTTTAACACTGTGAAGACTGCTCAAATAAATTTGAGAGCCAGATCCAACCAGTAAGTGGCCAAACTGCAACCTTTAGGAGAAAGAAGCCACTGGAGGGTCTTAAGTAGGGAAGTAACAAGGTCAAATGTGTTTTATTTATTTTTTAATATGTCTTTATTGATTTTAGGGAGAGAGGGAGGGGGGACATTGATTGGCTGCCTCCTACATGCCCCCTACCAGGGATCAAGCCCAAAACTCAGGCATGTGCCCTGACAGGAAATCAAACCTGCAACCTTTTGGTGCATGGGACAACACTCACACTCACCAGAGCTCAAATACGTGTTTCAGACCGATCATAATGGGAGAGATGCTTTAGACAGATTAGGGGTGGGGCTGAAAATACACGACACACCTCACCCAGTGATGGAAGAAGCCTGAATTAGGTAGATAGGAAATAATGGATTCAATCCTATCCAGGTAGTCAAATAGGCAGGAGCTGGTGAGCGACTGAACGTTGGTGGGGAAGGAGGCAGGGTGATTCCCAGAGCTAATCTGAGTCCCTGCTCTGGTACATAGACAGACAGGACAGGAGAAAGAGCAGGCCACTCCCTACCTTGATATCCTCCTTGGTGAGCCGAGGCCAGGCCACTTTCTCCTTCCATTTCCTCACAAAGCAAGTAATGGAGCGGCCAGAGCGCTTGTCCTGCGAGTCCTACCGCAGAGAGAGCCTCACTCTTAAGGGTCTGAGGTACAGAATGAATCTCCCACGTCCCGGGCAGCCTTCCCACCCAAACCTGGCTGCCCCACCCCATCCTCACCTTGGAGTTCACCTTGGCATAGAACTCAATCTCGTTGTACAGCTCTACTCCGTCGGCATTCTTGCAGCTGGGGAGACACAGCCGCCGAAGAGGCTGAGTGTGGGGGCATTAAAAGAGAAGGGAAAGGTTCCCAGGAAGCCAGACTCAACCAATAACCAATGGGAGGCCATTACCTGAACACAATGCGGTGGTCTTCTATGAGCACGTGGACATCGGTGCTGTCCTCAACACAAAACTCCATGAACACGTACCTGGGCCTGTCATACCACAGGGTCCGGGCATGCTGCCTGAAGAGGAGTGGAGGTGGGGCTTCACAGGGGTGGGAGAGGGAAGACTGGGAGCATTTGGGAAAGATAGGAGAAGGGGGAAATATAGGGATATTTTATGCTACAGCCCTGTCAAAATGGAGCTAAATGAGACAGGAGGAAGGGCAATGGGAGTGATGGAAATGGGTGTCTGTGGTGAGGGCGAATCTGGGGAGAATCAAAAGTGTGAGAGTGAAAGGTAAGGAGTTATGGAGGCCATGGCACTGCCCCTCACCACCCCAAAGTTACAGAGACCTGAGGCCTGGGGCTCCCATGGGACCTCGCAGAACCTGGAGCGCCCAGAAAATGTGGGACAAGGAATCTAAAGGGAAAAGGGTGGCCGGAAACACTCACCGTGCCATGGCGGCTGTCGCAGCCCAGTGGCGTTGGGAGTCGGAGTCCGGGGTCACTATCTTTAGATGCTGGCGACGCCCCGGCAGCTGCCGCTCCTTATATGGTCGGTGGCAGGTTTCAGAGGCAGGAGAAACGTGGCCTTACAAGGGAGCCGCACTCTGGGAGACGGTGGGAAAGCCTAACCCCTGCAGCCCGGCACCTCTCCGGGTCTCCAGAAATGCACACATGTAGGAAGAGATTGGGACCAGGGTCAGGGCTACACGACCCTAGATACACACACGGAATGAATGACTCGTCCTCGGCTCCATTCACCTGTTTCTCCGACGCTTAGTGCATTCAGTGCCAGATTCACAAAAGGCGGGCAATGAAAAAAACTTAAAGGTCCGAACTAAATCCCCGGGGAAGGCCCGCCCTACGCGACCTACTCGGCGACGTCTAAGCCCCGCCCGCCAGTCCCTCGGGTTTCCCAGCCCGTGCGCCGTAGCCATGGCAACAAGGGAGCGCGGCTGACGTGCGGCGACTTTTCCGGGAAGATGGCGGCTGTCGAAGTAGCTGCAGAGCCGGTAACGGTGGTGGCGGCCGTGGGGCCAAAGGCGAAGGACGAAGAGGAGGAAGAAGAGGAGTCACTGCCGCCGTGCGAGGCGGTGCGCTGGGCCCCAGTGGGGGCGGTGGCCGAGGCCGGGCCTGGGGCGACTGCGTTCTCGGAAGAGGCGGCTGCCGAGGACCCCGGCGCGGCCCCGGGCTCCCCGCCCGACTCTCCGGGCCGGACACTGCGGCGGCTACGGGCCGAGCGGCGGCGGCTGGACTCGGCGCTGCTCGCGCTGTCCTCGCACTTTGCGCAGGTGCAGTTCCGCTTGCGCCAGGTGGTGCGCGGGGCGCCGGCTGAGCAGCAGCGCCTCCTGCGCGAGCTCGAGGACTTCGCTTTCCGCGGCTGCCCTCATGTCCTGGGTTACGGGGAGCCCGAGGACCCCGCCTGCGACGAGAGCGACGGGCTGCCGGGGGACCGGCCACGGTTGCGGGGCGAGGACCAGGTGAGCAGCAGGGACCGGGCCCGAGGGGTATGGGAATAGGAGGGGTTGGGTGGGTGGCGATGCTGACGAGGATGGAGGTAGCAGTGGTGAGAAGCCGACCTGTCTAGGTGAGTACGCGCGTCCGAGACATGAAGCTTGAGACAGGTGTGTGGAGAAGAGGACAAAAAAGGCCTGGGAACCTGTGGTGAGAGGTGTCCACCGAAGGTGTGATGACGTGAAGGGCAAAGGAGCTGTGGGCGAAGAGAGTATTGAGAGGGCAACAGAGCAACCCATCAAAGCAATGCTGCTTCCGCTCACCTTGCAGTCACCTTATCAAATACCTGGCACATTTGCTGATAGACTGCCCCGACCCTGGCGATTGGGAAAATTGGCTGGTGAAGAGCAAGTGAATTGGAAATCGTGGAAAATGAAATCTACTCTCTGCCCGTGTTTTCCTGGAATCTAGAGAATCTTTCCTCTTTAGACTCTTGTCTGAGTGAGAGCTTGGGTGAACAACAGGGTATCTTAGTCTTTAAAAGGAACACAACTCCTGAGTACATGAATTTTCTAATGCCGGTATTTTAAAAACTCCTTCCCCATCCTGCTTAATAACTAGATATGCTAAATGAGATTCCATTGGTTACTGACAAGATTCATCAGTTAGCCTACCTCAGGAAGTTCTGAGAGTCTGTATACCACACCAAGGGAACGTTCCCTTCCAGTCTTTGAATCCCTGGAAATGCGCAGTTGTGGATAGCTGTTGAAGAGACTCACTGTCTTTTCTCCGCTTTTTAAAATACATATATTTTTATTGATTTCAGAAAGGAAGGGAGAGAGAGATAGAAACATCAGTGATGAGAGAGAATCATTGAATGGCTGCCTCCTGCAGGCCCCCTACTGGGGGTTGAGCCCACAACCGGGGCAGGTGCCCTGGGCTGGAATTGAACCTGGACCCTTCGGTGCACAGGCCAACGAGCCAAACCAGCTAGGACTGCCACCTTTTTATTCTTAAAGCTACAACCCACATGTGTTTTCTTCCCACTTAAATTGGTTTTAACCAAGAAGGCTTATCAGTAACAGACACTGAATTATTTTCATCTGAAATGTTTCTAATGCAATCCTGTGTTTACTGTTCCACCCTTCTTTCCAAATACCCACAACTCGTTGCACAAACAAGGAGCAGCCACGTCAAATTGCCAGACTCTTAAGGAATAGAAAGGATAGAAAGGATCCCTGTGGGCAGGCCCTGTTCAGATGTGAGGAGCACCAAACGTTCTCTGTGGATGTGCTCTTTTGGTTGTTCATTTTCACTTTCAAAAACAGAGAACAACTTTGGGGGGAAAATGTAGTGTTCAAAAGTACCTAATCAACAGCTGTGATCTTGTGTACAAATATTGATACAAGAACAGGTAGTGGGGGATATGTGTGAACCAAATGATTTACTTCTTATCAGTTCCTGATTTTTAAACCAGTATTTTATCTCACTTCACACTGGAAATTGTTTCTGTTATTTCCTGCCTTGCACCAGAGCTCCTTGTTCTTTTAAACTTGTTTGCTCACATTCCAATAAATAACATACTAGAACTATCATGGCAAAGTTCAACATTCTCATGAAAACGGAGTCAGGATTTATAGCTGGTTTCTTTCTTCCTTGTTTTCATAAAGTTGGGGTACAGTGAAAACAAACAGTTTACCCAGTCATGCTCCTTGAGCTGGTTAGACTCCCAGTCAGAGTTAATTACACTAGTCCCTGCTTATCCAAGGGAAATATGTCTGAAGACCCTTAGTGCATGCCTGATACCTCGGATAGTCCTGAACATACTTATTATGTTTTTTCCTATATATACATACCTATGATCAGGTTTAATTTATCAATTAGGCACAGTAAGAGATTAACAACAATAACTACTAATAAAATAGAACAATTATGACAATATACGGTAATAAAAGTTTGGTGAGTTTGCTTTCTTTTGATACTCAAGAAAGGCATGGAGTATACATTGGCAAGACTTTGCCACCCTGAAGGGATTATAATCATTTAAATGCGGAAACTACCTGGTGGCCAACAGTGGTAAAGGGAATCACTGCTCAGGGAAACTTACCAAACATTCTTTTTAAAAAAACACTATTGCCTTCCCACCCCCATTACTTGGCTTTGGCTTCTTTATTGCCCCAGGTATCTGCATTTATTCTTTTGATTTTATAGATGTCTATAAAACATTGAATGGACTTTGAATCTTAAAAAAACTGGTTATGAGTTATAAAGCCTTTATCTACACCCTTACCTCCAGATTCTCTGCATAAAATATTCAGGAGTTGTTCTGTGGTAATTGGCTATGGAAGATGGCATGGTTAATTCCTGGGAGGCTGTCTTGGTTAAGATAAGTTGTCTCACTCCTCACTAGACTTTTCACTCATTTGAGAAGAAAAACAACCTTAACAAAAGGTCCCATTGTATTCATATCCTCTTTCCAATAAGAGACAAATATTTTCTTAAAGACAAATATTTTATTAAAAATTTTAATAAATTTTTCTGTATGAAATAATTATTCTTATTTTTTGAGCCTACCTTATAAATTCTGTATTTCATCTGGATTATTTGGAAATGTCTTATATTTTGCTAGTCATTATTGACTTAAGAGGATTCTTGATGTGCCCTGAATTTTCCTTTTCCTATGAAATAAACCTAAGTATTTTCTCATCTTAGAGTGAGCAAGAGAAACGGGAACGTCTGGAAACCCAAAGGGAGAAGCAGAAGGAACTGATACTGCAGCTCAAAACCCAACTAGATGATCTGGAAACATTTGCCTATCAAGAGGGCAATTACGATTCCCTACCACAGTCTATGGTCTTGGAAAGACAGCGGGTAGGTAGATGCCACCACTACCTAAACACTGTTCCTTCCAGTGTTTATTCTTTCCAGCATTTATTCTCTCCTAGCTTGTTTGTCCTGGGCCTTACTGAGAATCCCTTTGCTGGCCCAAATCAAAAGAAAATTTTATTATTACAGTCCTTATTCACACATGGAAACACGAGTTCCAAAGCTTTATAATATGATGATTGAGCTCTACCTTTTTGATCATTCTTAATAACTAGAGGCCCAGTGCAAGAAATTCGTGCACGGGATGGTGGGGGGTGTCCCTCAGCCCAGCCTGCACCCTCTCCAATCTGGGACCCCTTGGGGGGATGTCCAACTGCCGGACATCCCTCTCACAATCCAGGACTGCTGGCTCCTAACCACTCCCTTGCCAGCCTAATTGACGCCTAACTGCTCCCCTGCTGGCCCAATTGCCCCCAACTGCCCTCCCCTGCTGGCCATCTTGTGGCGGCCATTTTGTGATGACATGAGGGCGTCACCCGAGGACTCGAGAGCCACCTAGGCTTTTATTAGTATAGGTAGTAGTAGTAACAACAGTAATACTTTCTTTCATTTGATCATTAAAATAGTTCTGTTTGGGCAGATCATACTATGTAAACTAGCTTTTCCCCCCACAATCAGTTGATAAATATACCAGGAATCCAAACTGACTTTAATGCTGTATTTATTTAAACAACTTCTGGGTCGGCAGGTAAATCAGCTAGTAGAAATGCAGCTACAGCCTCCCTACATGTTTGTCTCTCCTTTTGATGTGCCCATTTCTCTGCCTGGGTTGGAGTTGCATTACCAAGATTTCATTGTTCCTAATATTGTCAGTAGGATGTTTTGGCTGTAATATACCTTAATGTTTTGTAAAGATTTTTCTTTAGTTACTTAGAGTAGAACAAGAAGGGATGAGAAGGACTAGAAACTAAGAGAAACAAGTATTTATTCTCTGGGAAACATTGGGGGAAGCTAAGTATGAGGCTTTTTGGATCATCAGCCACTTTGGATTATTCATACTTTTAGTCACCTAAGTGAAAGTTGCTTAGCCCGGGAGAACATTTGTAGTTAGAAGAGCCATTTCCGTCAGACAGGAACCAAAGGTTCTTGTTACTCCCAGAGAAGTAAAGGTCTATCCTTACCTAATAAGCAATTACATCATTTCTCTCACAAATTTGATCGTTCTTTGTGTCTTTGATTTCTATTTAAGGGTAGGAGCTATACCAGTAAAGATTATCTTTCTTCCTAACCTTCTCCCTGAAAACTCTAAAGGGTGTGCTCATTGCTTGTGGTCTTGATAGGTGATAATAGATGAATTAATAAAGAAACTGGATATGAATCTGAATGAGGACATCAGTTCACTGTCCACTGAAGAGCTTCGGCAACGTGTTGATGCAGCTGTGGCTCAGATTGTAAATCCAGCCCGAGTGAAAGAACAGTTGGTTGAGCAGCTGAAAACTCAGATCCGAGATCTCGAGATGTTTATCAACTTCATCCAAGGTCAGAAGGGGTGGACAGATGTTTTGATAATTATATATAAGTACTAATACCTAAAGGTGCCTATCTTGATGTACTCTTTAAGGGGTTTGATCACTTAGTAAGAGAGCTAGCATGGTGAGTAACCAGATAGCTAAAATCTCACTCTGCCATTTACTGGCTTCATGTCCTTGAGCAGGTTCCTAACCTCTAGTCCCACTCTCCTCACCCATAAAATGATTCATGCTTTCTTCACTCAGCGAATATTTTTTGAGCCAACTACTATATACCAGTCACTGTTTTATGCAATTAAGTAAGATATATTTGTAAGTCTTGTCATGTAGTAGGCACTAGTAAATATTCTTCCTTTGAAAATCTGCCATCAAGGGGCTAAAGAAGTGTCTTCTCTTCGTAACTTCTGATTATAGATGAAGTGGGAAACCCATTGCAGACGGATAATGGACACTGTGAGTGCAAGGCCAGTGGGAAGACAGGGAATGGCTCCACCAGAACTGGCAGCAGCAGACTGCCTCCAAGAAACAGCAAACGTAAGTACAGCTCCAAGATTAGGCAAATCTATAGAGACAGAAAATAGATCAGTAGTTGCTGAGGGCTTGGGAGGTTGGGAAGAAGGATAATGGGGAATGCTAATGGTACAAGGTTTATTTTGGGGATGATGGATACACAACTCTCTGAATATACTAAAAAAACCACCGAATTATACACTTTAAATAGGTGAATTATATGATATGTGAATTATATTTCAATATAGCTGTTATTAACCCAAAAAAAGGGAAGTCCAGTGACATCCTTGGGTGGCTCTTGGCTTCATGTGGGACCTGTATATAGCTCAAAAGCAATACTTTATCTCAACTTGTGACTTATTGAATGTACTTCTGTGCTATTATGGCCCTGATGAGTGTTGGGTTTTCTAAACAGCAAAGGCAGAAGATGTGAAGAAAGTCCGGGAGACGGGGCTGCACCTGATGCGGCGAGCACTGGCAGTGCTCCAGATCTTTGCTGTTAGCCAGTTTGGTTGTGCCACAGGCCACATCCCACAAACCCTGTGGCCAACGGGCCAGGCTGACAGGGACTACTCTGCCTTACTGAAGAGGCTGGAGGTGTCAGTAGACAGAGTGAAGCAGCTAGCCTTAAGGCAGCAGCCTTACGGCCACGTCATCACCTCTGCCAACCTCCAGGACCTCTCTCTGGGAGGCAAGGACGAGTTGACTACAGCTGTGCGAAAGGAGCTGACAGTGGCCATGAGGGACCTCCTGGCCCATGGACTGTATGCCTCGTCACCAGGGATGAGCCTCGTCATGGCCCCCATTGCTTGTTTGCTGCCAGCCTTCTCCTCGGCCCCTGAGGCCATGCATCCCTGGGAGCTCTTTGTAAAGTACTACCATGCGAAGAATGGCCGTGCTTATGTGGAATCCCCAGCCCGGAAGCTCTCCCAGTCCTTTGCCCTGCCTGTTATGGGAGGCACTGCTATGACTCCCAAACAGAGTCTGCTGACGGCCATCCATATGGTGCTGACAGAGCATGACCCTTTTAAGCGCAGTGCAGACTCAGAGTTGAAGGCCTTGGTGTGCATGGCACTGAATGAGCAGCGTCTCGTGTCCTGGGTGAACCTTATCTGCAAGTCGGCATCACTCATCGAGCGCCACTACGAGCCCTGGAGCTACATGGCACACACAGGCTTTGAGAGTGCCCTCAACCTGCTCAGTCGCCTCAGCAGCCTCAAATTCAGCCTCCCTGTCGACCTGGCTGTGCGCCAGCTCAAGAACATCAGTGATGCCTTTTGATGATAGTGTGCTGGCCCTACCCCAGCACCTTGTTCAGTGAAGATAGATGGTTAGTCTTCTAAGATAGGAACAGAGAGTAGGAGGAAGGGTTAAAGATGTTTCCCCTAGCCAAATGACTGCAAAGTCTGTTTTATTTAAAGGTTCTTCCCTAGTGTGTAACCTAGTGTACCTGTGGCACATATATTTGAGCCTGCATAAAAGAAATTAGTCATGGCACATAGTTAATGCACCAACTCCTCATGCCAGGTATAAATTTTAGAAAATCCATTCTCTTTATGACAGTGAGTGACAATATGAGTGAGTTGTTAGTCTTGGAAGAATTAGACTTGAGACTGCTATTGGTTACAGTGGGAGCTAAGGTTCAGGGGAGGCTGTGTATATTCCATAGCTGCCTCTAAACTAGGAATGGGAATAGTCTGAGACTAGCATTTCTAAGGGAGTTAACCACAAGTTAATTTTAGTATGATCCCTTTAAGAATTGAAGTCTGTTCCCGACAAGGTGGTCCTCTTCACACAGCACAGACGATACTCTTGTTTTGGAGAGGACTGTTGATAAAGAATGACAACCATTGTCTGGTACCATGTCCTCTGGCAAGTAACCTTTTCTCTGTGCAACTCCCAAGGACATGCTGACAGTGTTCTGAGAAGTAGACGTGTTAGAAGTATACTTCTCAAGAGAACCCTTGCCACTGAATCAAGTGTGGATAGGAAAACACATCAGTGACCAACAGCAACTTCTTTGGGGCTGTGATTCCATTTGTCTTGGAGGCTGGATGGTGAAGGAGGTCTGATCATGTGATAAGTACTACAGTGGGCAGGGAGGGGGGATAGGCCAGATTGCTGTTGAACACTTCATTGTAAAACTGACTCCAGAGCGGCCCAGTTTGGTCCTCAGTATTTCAGCCTTTTTAGTTTCTATGTCGTTCAGCCTGCATATTACTCCAGGACTGACCAAAGATGGGCAAATTGTATCACTTTCTAGAAAACCAAATGAGTTCCCAACACTACTGATTCAGCATTGTTTCATGTATTAAATTGGCAGCTGCACTTTATGTCTGCACTATTACATAGTGCATTTTAACTTAATTTTTCCAGCAACATGTTATTTAAGATGTATTGTTGAGAACTCATTAGAATTAGTTCTCCTGTGTGAAGCAGAATAAATGTATAATGTTGTGGAAAATGATATATCTGTGGTTGCTAATAAAATATAGTATTTTGTGTAGATTCTCCATAAGCACCTCAGAGCCCCTTGGCGTTGATTTATAAGTCCATCTGGGCATTATCTGATCCAGACCATTTCCTTGAGCTGTCTCTGGCTCCTGGCCTTTCTGCCTCTTCTCTAACCTCTGTCCTGGATCAACACAGCTTTGGTGGTAGTTTTCGTCTCTGTAAATAAATTCACTAGAAAGTGCCCTTGGCTTTATCATCCCATCTCACCCAGGCCAGCAGTCCCATCCCCACAGCAGATGTCACCACACCTGCCACTTTTGGAATTGGCACTTTTAAACCTATTTGGATATTATTTAGGGTGGGGAATAACTGCTATAGTCATATGGCATAGCCCTGTATCACACCAGTATTATCTTTTTGTAATCCTCAAAAACTAATTTGTATTAAGGCTTTGTGCTAGCATCCTGGGAAGCATTTTTGTTTGTGTTAATCCTAATTTTTTAAATTTTAGAGAGAAACATCAATGATGGGAAAGAATCATTAATCGGTTGCCTCCTGCATGCCCCTACTGGAGATCTAGCCTGTAACTCGGGCATGTGCCCTGACTGGGAATCAATCTGGAGACCTCTTGGTTCAGGGGTGGATGCTCAACCACTGAGCCACACAGGCCAGGCTATTCAATTCAATTCTCACTATTTGTAAGGTAGGACAGCATTATTCCCATTTTATAGCCCAGGAAACTAAACTGCAGGAAGTTTGTCTAGGTTTACATGATGAAAGAGCTGGGATTTGGACTTGAGTTGCCTGAATCCATATCCTATAGTCTATACTCTTATCATGTTACCTCATTGTATCTTGTGGCTTCTAGGTTTTTTGTTCCTCTTTCCTTTTTCCATCCCCCTCTACCATCAGTTCAGGAAAGAGAAGGTATTTTCCATATACTTGCCAGAAATTTCAGCTGCCAAAGGACTAGGCTGCAGGGAGATGGGCAGATAGCCATTGCTCTGCTGAGTTCATGAAACAAAGATGTGTAGAGACAGAGATAACCCCATCAGCATGCCAACAGTCAGATAATCTAGTCACCATTATCATCTGCATTATAGCTGAGAACAGTTCTGCCTGTGGCTTAGGGTGATGCAGTCAGGACAAGGGAGGAGAGGAGGAACAGACCAGGTCTAAAGTATAGAATGAAAAAGGGCCATGGGTATGTATGCAATGAATGTGCAAGGTTTGTTACAAAGATTTCTGTATTCATTATTGAGTGCCTACCAACGGCCTGGGCCAGACTAGATGCTGAGGAAAGATATTTTTAAAAACCCCAACCCTAGCCAGTTTGGCTCAGCAGATAGAGTGTCAGCCTGCAGACTGAAGGGTCTCGGTTTCATTCCAGTCAAGGGCATGTACCTCAGTTGCTGGCTCCTCCCTGGCCTGGGCCCTGGTTGGGGCACATACAGGAGGTGACCAATCGATGTGTTTCTCTCACATGGATATTTCTGTCTTTCCCTCTCTCTAAAAAATCAATGGAAAAATACCCTTGGGTGAGGATTTTTTAAAAAGCACACACATACTCCCTGCCTTCAGGTCCTGGGGATTTGCATTTCTAACAAGTTCCCAGGTTTTGTTGCTGCTACTGGTATGGGGACCACACTTTGAGAACCACTGATCTAAACCAACTAAGATATGTTCTATAATAAAGGTAAGTTTAGATTGGATTGTTGAAGGAACAAAGAAGGAAGAGATTAATTCTGCCTGGGAGTGGCTTTGAAGGATGGATAGGATTTTGCCTGGCTACTGAGAATAAAGACATGAGGAACAGCCTGAGTAAAAGACCCAGGGTCAGAAGAGGTTGGACTTTTGAGTAGCTGAGCTGGATGGAATGCCAGTGGTACAGGAAGTATATGGAGAAGTCAGGAACTTATGCTGAAGGAAAGGAGTGAGAGTTCAAACTTAGGTACAAAGAGCCAACAAAGGATTTCAAGCAGACAAGTGGTAGACTTGAGAGTTGTGTTTAGAGAGATTTCTCAAGATCTATACATCATACAGCTCCACTCCAGACCTGAATTTTGAGTTGGAGATGCATCTTTAATAAGCACCCCAAGCAATTCTGACCCATACAAAGGTTTGAAGAGGGACTGGAGAAGAAAAACAACTGAGGCTGGATCATTTAGGGAACAGGTGGAAAAAGAAAAGAAAAAAAAAAGACGTAAGGCAAAATTCACAGCGTTTAGTTACTAATTTAATTGGGAGCGTGTGAAAAGAGTCCAGGCAATTATAAAATCTTAGGGTTTGGTTTCTATTTTCCAAGTGAGCAACAGCAAAAGAGGCAGAAGCAGATGAGGTTGGGAGAAGACCATGGAAGTAAAAATGGATAGTGGGAAGAACACTGGATTGGAAATGGGAAGACCTTACTCTGTGAACTTTGCTGCTGTAGAACTGACATTTTTTAGAAGCCAGAGTAGATGATCTCTGAGGTCCCAACTCTAAAATGTCATATTCCAAGTTAAAGTAGAAAATATTTTAGTTGAATATAGAAATATAAGTACATAATTAGGGGGATAAACCATTGGAATGGGGTCCTAAGGCCTGCAGGGGAAAATTGGTCCCTGGAGAACCTCAAAAATTGATGAAACCCTGATTTGTCCAACATCTTGCCCAAGACAAACCCTATAGATTTTTCAATGTTCAGATGAGCAAAAACTGTAAGATGGTTTCTCTTTTGAACTTGGAAGACACCTAAAGAACCATCTAAAAACATTTCTCCAGCATGGCTGGGTGTGGTTCAGTGGTTGAGCATCAACCTATGAACCAGGTCACACACAGATCCATACCCGGTCAGGGCACATGCCAGGGTTGCAGGTCCGATCACCGTAGAGGGCATGCAGGAGGCAGCCGATGAATGATCCCTTTCCCTTCCTCTCTGAAATAAAAATATGTATATATTTTTTTTAAACTTCCAATGAGTTTGAGAGCCAACTAGACCTGAATTCAAACCTAAATTTGAATCCCATCTTAGGTAACGTCCTCTCTGAATCTCAGTTTCCTCATGTCTACATGGGAAGAAAATAGCCAAGATGCAAAGTTGTGAGAATTAAAAAGGCTGTGGACTTAACCTAAACTGCCTAGCACAGAGTCAGTGTGCTCTGTATAGTGACAGGGTAAACAGTATAGGCTCAGGACTGCTCGAGTCTGTGTCCCAGCTCCACCACTTACTTACTAGCTGTGGACTTGGGGCAAATTACTTAATTTCTCTAAGATACAGTTTCTTCAACTGTATAATAGAGATAATAATACCTATATCCTGGTATAGTTATGAGCCTCAAGTGAGGTAATATACGTAAATTAACTCAATTTAGCAAAGGGTAAACAGCTGCTATCACCATCATCGTCTTTCACCTCCTTCACTGCTTAGTTTGTAATGTCTGCAACATCACGACACTCTAAATGTTGAGGGCAAGTACCCTTGTTTGATTAATGTTCGTCTCCCCTTCCTTACGACCAACAGCAGTTCACACAGTGGACACTAAAAAAAAAAAAAAAAGTTCTATTTTGTTCCCTGACTATTCCAAGGCAAAAAAAAAGTAAATTTCAAACTGTGTCCCCTCCTAGCGTCAGAGAAAGGAACTACAAAAGGCTGGAGCATACAAGCCTTCCTTGCTCTTCCGTGGGTAGGCGATAGACGGCACTCCCTGGCTCTTTTCTTATGCTGGGTATACTAATAAAGTTTGATTTGAATAAATAAGCAGCCAGGCCCTGCTTTCCCCACAGAAGCTTCTTCCGCCAGGGCCTCGCAAGAGGCGGGTCGAGACTTAAGGGGCGGTACCGGAAGTGATATCACCTCCGGGGTGAAAGGTTAGTGGGAGGGCGGTTCTTTCTTTTCCGCTCTAGGCCCGAGTGGCTGCGTTCGGTGAGTAGAGCCTTGGGGAGGGTCTTCCAATCCACCGCCATCCGCGGCCTGGGGGTCGAGTTGTGGGGTGGTTCCGAGTACTTTCCATTCCTCTGTCTCTGGCGGCTTCGTGGCGGATTCTGTCCTGTGAACAGGGCCCGTGAGCGGCCTGGGCCAAGACGATAGTAAAAGCAGCCTGAAGTTCCGAGAGCCCGCAGCCTGGGCTTGCGAATTTCTGAGGGGCCCCTTGTTCCTCTCCGCAGAAATGGGCAAGTTTATGAAACCCGGGAAGGTGGTGCTGGTCCTGGCCGGACGCTACTCCGGACGCAAAGCCGTCATCGTGAAGGTACCATCCTCGCGAGCCTGTACGCCTGTGTTTCCCGGTATTGGGCCGGTTTCGGAGGACCACAAGCTTGGAATTCAAGAACGAGTTTGGGACATGAGCCATTGAGCATTGCGCGTAGGGGTGTGGGTGAATGCAGGAGGGCTTTTGGAAGAGGAAAATGGAAAGTAAAACGTGTTGACTTGGGCACCTAACACAACGCGCCCTCTACCAAAGAGGCTTTAAATAATAGTGGCCAACGCTTATTGAACGCTTGTTTGCTGACTGGTACACTGCCCTACAGGTGTTGTCCTGCCCAGTCCGTGCAGTAACCATAGAGGGTCCCTTCTTCCTACTCCTAAGGCTTAGAGATGTTGGGTAATTGACCCGAGGTCAAGCAGCTAGTACGTGCTGCAACTGGGATTCTGTAAAAGGAGGAATTGTTTCTATCAAAATGGTCGTAGCCTATTGCAGCCCTTCACTGTTTGCCTTCTGCCTACATCTTTTAGCTTCTTGAAATGTCCCTAAAGTCTGACCGCATACAGCACTGCCGTTAGCTGTTTGGGGGACATTGGAACTCCTGGTTCCCCTCCCCCCAGCTTCTTGAGACTGGACTTAGGCTGCCTGCCTCTACTCCTAAGAACCAGTGCATGGTGGGTCACAAAGACTTCATTCATAAATGATAACTATTCTTTTTTTTTTTTAATACATTTTATTGATTTTTTACAGAGAGAGAGGGATAGAGAGTTAGAAGCATCGATGAGAGAGAAACATTGATCAGCCGCCTCCTGCACACTCCCTCCTGGGGATGTGCCTGCAACCAAGGTACATGCCCTTGACCGAAATCGAACCCAGAACCCTTCAGTCCGCAGGCTGACGCTCTATCCGTTGAGCCAAACCGGTCAGGGCAATGATAACTATTCTTATTTTAAAACCTCTTACCTCCCAGGAGCCCAAATTCTTCCTGGTGGGCATGAATACCGCCCTAACTCTTACTACTATGGGCATCTGGCATAGCACTTAGTGTGTCTGCTTTATGTGGTTTTTCTCTGTAAGATGGTGGGTCTCAGAGACGTGGAGGTGGAGATAATCTTTCTGTACATGCCTACCTCTAGCACAGTGCCTTAGGTAAGCTTTAAGTTGATACCAAATGTAAATCTTGCTCATTTAGAATATTGATGATGGCACCTCGGACCGCCCCTACAGCCATGCTCTGGTGGCTGGAATTGACCGCTACCCCCGAAAAGTGACAGCTGCCATGGGCAAGAAGAAAATTGCCAAGAGGTCAAAGATCAAGTCTTTTGTGAAAGTTTATAACTACAATCACCTCATGCCCACAAGGTGAGCATTTCAAGAATGGGAATAAAAGTGACTTTTTAAGTTTCTTTTCCCCCTCTCTGCCTTGCTGAATAAGGAGGCAACCTTGCAGCCATTAGCGGGGAGACGTCATTTTCAATTTGCCACGAAGTAGCTGTGGTTTGCCCCTTTCATACATCTTGGGACCATTTTCTTGGGTGGTTTCCCTCACTTTGCCAAGCCTAATTGAAAATCTCCAAGCTTGCCCTTTGTCTTTCTTACATGAAAATTCTCAATGTTGAGTAAAGATTTGTTTCCATCCACAGTAAATACAGGCATGGGATCTGGCCTGCCCACCTCTTCCGCTGTTCCATTCTCACAGATAGTTATTATAGGCTTTCAAAAATGAACAGATGAAAGCAAGTCTCCCTTGATTTCACTGGACTGCCAGGCCCTTTATCTCCTGGCCTTTCACAGTACTGTGCAGCGCACCTACTATCCTGGTACAAGGGTTATAAAGGAATGCAAGATTTGAAAGAGACCTGAACAAGAATTGCCAAACCCAGCAGCACGTACGTGCCTTAAAGTTTGCTACTGGGACTTAGTGTGCTCTTAATGTTCTGACCTAAGAGAACAGAGCCCTTTCTCATGTGCTGGAGAGCTGTGAGGTTGAGGCAGCTAGCTGCCCAGCTCTTGGCATTGTAATGGGGCACCCTGCATAGGCAGAATGTGAACAGTACTAAATACAATGGCTCTAAATAGAAAGCTAGCCACCCGCTAGGAACCAAGTGAAGTTCTAATACAGTGAAGGTTCATAGCTAGAAAAGTTGAGAAAGTAGACAGTGAAGTTTTCCAATGGCTTAAATTTATGTAAATGAGTCTTAATATTAGAGATTTCCAAAGCCTATCATCAGCACTTTGGGACAGCTTTTGATGGTTTTTCCTGTGGAGGCAGAACCTGGTACCCTACTGTAGTAGGAGGACTTGGGTGACTGCATCCAGCTCCCCCCCCCCCCCCCCCATTGTCCCCAGGTACTCTGTGGACATCCCCTTGGACAAGACTGTTGTCAACAAGGACGTTTTCAGAGACCCTGCTCTAAAACGCAAGGCCCGACGGGAGGCCAAAGTCAAGTTTGAAGAGAGGTAAGTTAGGCTTTGGTGGTGGATGTTGGGGTGTGGTGTTGCTAAGTCCCATAAAGAAAAATGTGTCTCTCCTCTCATTGGTGTCCTTGTTTTCCCACCAGGTACAAGACCGGCAAGAACAAATGGTTCTTCCAGAAGCTGCGGTTTTAGATATTTTTTGTTTCTGTCATTAAAAATCCATAAAAATATCCCTGTGTCTGCCTGTTGCATGTATTATTTATTCATCTGGGAAAGGATACCTGTTGTAAGATAAAAGGCTGGTGGATGAGGGCTATGGAAAAAATACAAGTTAAATCTGCCTTTGTGAGACTTCAGCTAGTTCTCAGCTGGATAATGCTCTAGTGAACTGCTTCCCAGAAGGGCTACTGTTGGCATTTTTAGGTGCAGTTTTTTGGCATCCCCGACTTCAGCTCGTTACATCCTTAGAGAACCTGCCACCCACCGCCAATTAGGACAGCCAAAAGCCCCTCTGAGCAGGTGCGCACTGACTTTCGGATTAAGAACTGACCTGAGGTTCTCAAGCCTTCGCACTGGTGGTTTGTCAAACCAGAGTCACCCTATGAGATTTAGTTGGTAAGAATTTCTAGCAAGTTGTCTGGTGATTCTGGTGCGCTTCCGATGAGGACTGGATGGGCCAGGCCAAGAGCAGCCATTTCTAGTGGGACCAGGGAGAGGTTCCCAGCAGCTTGGCCAGCAGGGACTGGCAGCAAAGGGTGTGCCCAGCGTGTGTTCAGTGTTGAGCTCAACCTATGAGTTGGGTCAATCCCCAGTAGGGGAAGTACAGGAGGCAGCCAATCCATGATCCTCATTGTTTCCCTCTCCCTCTGAAATCAATTTTTTTTTTAAGGAAAGGGTGTGATTCTTGAGGGCTTGGCATGCTTGTGACCCTGTTTTACGAATGAGGCTCTTAGTCACAAGAAACTAGGATCCAGAGACCTATTGGCCAGGCCTGAGGCACTCTTCGGTGGGGGGCTGTGAGAAGGGCTCAGTAAGTTACTGGTATAAAAACCCTGGACTAGATGGGAAATAATAGGACAGTGTTTTATGTACTTTAATTTGGCTCTCTCACCTTGTAAGTATTGGGCATCTCTATTGAAACACTCCTGTTAGCTTGTACTCGAGAGTCCCGAGTGGAAATGAACTTAACCCTGCTTTGACTAAAAATTCAAGTTCTCATGCCTCAAAGCCCAAGTTCAAATACTGTCCCAAGTTTGTATACATGCTTCACTTGTTATAATTTGACAGTGGGCAAGTTTATGTACTTCAGAAGTTTAGAATCTCATTGGTAAAATCTGGAAAGAACTAAGGGTTGTTTTGAAGATTGAGTTTAATTCATGCAAAACAAAACCAGTATTGGACACAGCAGTTCTCAATAAATGGTATAGCAGCTTGGTGAACTTGGAGTGGCTTTGTCCTGGTTGCATTTGTCATTCAGTTTTATCAATGTCCGCATGTGCCTGGCATTATCCTGGACTCCAAGGAAATATCTATTAACCAAGCAGACACATTTCTACCAATGGGCTTCTGCTGGGATTGACAGGTTGGGAATGGTTGACTGGGGCCAGAATTTAGTATGCTTTTAATAAGGTAGTTTCCCCTAAGGCCGTGGTCAGCAAACTGCGGCTCGTGAGCCACTTGCAGCTCTTTGGCCCCTTGAGTGTGGCTCTTCCACAAAATACCACGGCCTGGGCGAGTCTATTTTGAAGAAGTTTAAGTTTAAAAAATTTGGCTCTCAAAAGAAATTTCAATGGTACTGTTGATATTTGGCTCTGTTAATGAGTTTGCTGACCACTGCCCTAAAGCCTCATAGCTGAGTGAAGTCGACTTAGAGACCAGGAAGTCTCCGAGGGGTGGGGAAAAGCAGTTGGCCATGTGAGCACTAAATGGGCAGGGACTTCCCAGAAATGAAAGTGGAAGCAACAACCTGCAGGCAGAATTGTTTGGAGTGCATTTCAGGCTCTGCTACGGGAGTGAGTCTCCTCAGAAGGTGGAAGCAAGGGTTTTGTTGGGTGGATTCTGCCACTTTGTTTCCAGCTCCGAAGCCTCGGCTCTTGCCAACCAGATCCCAGACCCATGTCAGTGACTCCAGATCCCGTAAGTGAGGAGGGTGTTGTTCGGGGGAGAAGCAGAGGAGCATTCCTCTTGGCCTGGCCTGGCGGGTGTCCTAGCCTCTCCCTGTCGATCTCTTAGACATGCTGAAAGTCTAGGCCAGTGGTCGGCAAACTGCGGCTCACGAGCCACATGCGGCTCTTTGGCCCCTTGAGTGTGGCTCTTCCACAAAATACCAGGTGCGGGCGTGCACGTACAGTGGGACTGAAACTTCGTGGCCCATGCGCAGACATCGGTTTTCGGCTCTCAAAAGAAATTGCAATCGTTGTACTGTTGATATTTGGCTCTGTTGACTAATGAGTTTGCCGACCACTGGTCTAGGCTGAGTAATGAGGCTGGGATTTCCTCTCCCCTGTGGAGTTAGTTCCCTAACCACTGCCTCAAAGACAAATCTATATAATCTGTACCTCAGGAGTTGATGAGTTCCTTGTATTGAATGCATTTTTCTGGAGAGAATCTATAGTTTTCATTAGATACTCAAAAGGTTCCGTGATCTAAAATCTTAAGAATTGCTCACATGACAATTCTAAACATTTAAGGCGCTGGCTGGGTAGCTCCGTTGGTTAGAGCATCCGTCCTGACACTCCAAGATTGTGAGTTTGAAGAAGTGTACCTCCTCTGAGAACTGAGCTCCTTGCTGCCTCTTGTCCAACATTTCCTGACCTCTACTCATGCCAGATGAAGCTCTGTGAGGACTGGGCCCCAAGTAGGGCACATACAAGAATCAACCAACAAATGCGTAAATAAGTGAAACAAGAAATCTGTGTTCACTATCTCTCAGAAATCAATAAATACAATTTTTTTTTTAAAGAGATCAGAAAAGGCCTAGCTGGTTTGGCTCAGTGGCTAGAGTGTCGGCCTGCGGACTGACGGGTCCCAGGTTCGATTCCAGCCAAGGGCACATGCCTGGATTGCGGGCTTGATCCCCAGAGGGGGGGCATGCAGGAGGCAGCTGATCAATGATTCTCATCATTGATGTTTCTATCTCTCTATCCCTCTCCCTTCCTCTCTAAAATCAATAAAAATATATTTTTTTAAGAGAGATCAGAAAATATATATTTTTTAAATCAAGAAGTGCCCATGTTCTTATTTTCAGATATCTTCACCAACAAATTCTCCCCCTCCTTATACTTTCTCAACCTTGGGCCCTCTTCTGGGTCAGAGGAAAAAGTGTGCCTCCTCTGAGAACTAAGCTCCCTCCTGTCTGTTGTGGTCCACCGTTTCCTGATCTGTGAACATCCTACTCAGGCCAGACCAAGCTCTGTGAGGACTGGCCCCGGCCAACCAGTTCTGACCCCCAGTGCCTAGCACTGTTCCTAGCATGCAATAGACACTCATTAAACAGCTGTTGAATGAATGATTCTCATCCCCTCTCCAGTTCATTTAATCTTTCCTTCCCTGTTACTACCCCACTACAAATATGCTGATCCCCCACTTAGAAACTCATTTGCTCCTTAAATGTAATAAGAAAGACCACAGGCTCTATAGTAGGGGTGGAAACCTTTTTTCTGCCAAGGGCCATTTGGATATTTATAACATCATTCTCGGGCCATACAAAATTATCAACTTAAAAATTAGCCTGGCCAGCCAGTGTGGCTCAGTGGTTGAGCTTCATAGGAACCAGGAGGTCACGGTTCAATTCCCAGTCAGGGAACATGCCCGGATTGCAGGCTCGGTCCCCAGTGGGGGGCATGCTGGAGGCAGCTGATCAATGATTCTCTCTCATCATTGATGTTTCTATCTCTCCCTCTCCCTTCCTCTTTGAAATTAATATTTTTTAAAAATAAATAAATTAGCCTGCTATATTTGGTCAAACATTTAATTAACTCATCCCTAATGCCTTGGCGGGCCGGATGTCCCCCATCCCTAAAGTCTAAAGCCAACCTGTCTGGCTCCAAATCCTGGTTTCTGCAATTGTGTGGCCCTGGAAATTCTAAAATTGTCATCTAAGCCCCATTTCCTTATCTATAAGATGAGAAGGATAGCCAAGTTTCCTCTTAAGAATACTTACCTGCAAGAATTAACTAGATAACCCATAAATTAATATAGTAAAAACTTAACACACTGCTTGGCACATACTAAGCACAATATGTGTTCAATATTGTTAATATTATCACCAACCTTTTCAGAACTCCAGTTCCCCAGGGTCATCTCGATTTACCCCCACCTCAGGCCTACCACTCTGCTAAAACTCTTTTATTTTAAATATATATATATTTTTAATTGATTTCAGGGAGGAAGGGAGAAGGAAAGAAAGAAACATCAATGATTGAGAGAGAATCATTGATTGGCTGCCTCATGCATGCCCCCTACTGTGGATGGAGCCCTAAACCCGGGGCATGTGCCCTGACTGGGAATCGAACCGTGACCTCCTGGTTCATAGGTCAAAGCGCAACCACTGAGCCACGCCAGCCAGGCTAAAACTCCTTTAAAGGCTTTTACAGTCCTAACCGGGTTGGCTCAGTGGATAGAGCGTCAGCCTGCGGACTCAAGGGTCCCAGGTTCGGTTCTGGTCAAGGGCATGTACTTTGGTTGGGGGCTCATCCCCAGTAGGAGGTGTGCAGGAGGCAGCTGATAGATGTTTCTTTCTCATCAATGTTTCTAACTCTCTCTCCCTATCCCTTCCTCTCTGTAAAAAAATAAAACATATTTTTTAAAATAATAAAATAAAGGCTTTTACATATTAAAAAGGAAAGAAGGGCGCCAGCTGGTTTGGCTCAGTGGATAGAGCATTGGCCTGCCAACTGAAGGGTCCCAGGTTTAATTCGTTATTGAGAGATGACCCTTTATTACTGACATGTTGATGTCTATCTTTCCAGAGTTTTTTATGCATTAATAAATATCCTTATGAATTAAGACTTTTTAAATCAACAGAATAGGGATCCTATCTTCTATGCAGTTTTACCTTTTGCTTTTTTGCCTTAGTCTGGGCATTTTTCTGTGTCGTTAATTGTCCTTCATTAATGTCTTTTCATTGCTATGTAATATTTTATATTTATTTAACTATTCCTCTGGGGTTGCACATTTCTTTTTTGTTATAAGCAGGCTACAATAATAAGAATTCTTATACATGAACTTCTGACCATTTCCTTATGATAAGCAGGACTGTTTTTTGTTGCTCAATCTCAGTGGTTATTCTCCTTATCCTTTTTTTTTTTTTAATAGTTTTTATTAACTTTAGAGAGAAGCTAAAGGAGAGGGAGAGAGAGAAACATCCCCAAACACACAACCTGGGCATGTGCCCTGACCAGGAATCAAACCCATGACCTTTTGGTACACGGATGTTGCTCAACCAGCTAAGCCACAGTGGTCAGGGTTCCTTCGCCATCTTAGTCTGCCTGTGGCACGACTGCTAGCTCCTCCTCCTCCTCCTCCTCCTCCTCCTCCTCCTCCTCCTCCTCCTCCTCCTCCTCCTCCTCCTCCTCCTTGAAACCTTTCTTTATTCTTCATACCTCTCCTCTCCCTCCGGTTTTGCTAGCCATTCCTCTTCATTCTTCTTGGCTGGTTCTTCCCTATTCCCCTGACCTCTTCGTGTTGAATGCTCCAGAAATCAGCCCTTGGACCTCTTCTCTGTCTACAGGATCCCCCTGTTGGTCTCATTTAGTTTTGTAACTTCAAATCTCTCTGCATGGATAATTCCCAAATTTACACTTCCAGCCTAAACCTCTTCCCTGAATGCTAGATTGGTAGAGACAACTGCCACTGTACATCTCGACTGAGATGTTGAATAGGCACTTCTTACATAACGTGTTCAAAATAACTCCCTAACTTTCTGCCCCAAATCTCTTCCACCCACAATCTTTCTCATGTCAGCAAAGGGCTCTTCTTGCCTCCAGTTGCTCAGATCAAGAAGCTTAGAATCACCCGACCAGTGTAGCTCAGTTAGTTGAGCATCATCCCATGCACCAGGAGGTCTCTGGTTCTATTCCCTGTTGGGGCACATGCCCAAGTTTGCAGGCTTGATCCCCAGTAGGGGGCGTTCAGGAGGCAGCTGATCAATGATTCTCTCTCATCATTGATGTTTCTATCTCTCTCCCTCTCTCCCTGCCTCTCTCTGAAATCAATTAAAAAAAAAGAATTGCCAAAACCGGTTTGGCTCAGTGGATGGAGCGTCGGCCTGTGGACTGAAAGGTCCCAGGTTCGATTCTGGTCAAGGGCATATACCTGGGTTGCAGGCACATCCCCAGTAGGGGGAGTGCAGGAGGCAGCTGATCGATGTTTCTAACTATCTCTCTCCCTTCCTCTCTGTAAAAAAATCAATAAAATATATTTTTTAAAAAAAACATTAAAAAGAAAAGCTTTCAAGTCATTCCAGAATCCTCTCTTTCTTCCACACCCTATTTCTTTTTTTTTTTTAATATTTCTTTATTGATTTCAGAGAGGAAGGGAGAGGGATAGAGAGATAGAAACATCAATGATGAGAGAGCATCATTGATTGGTTGCCTCTTGCATGTCCCCTACTAGGGATCGAGCCCACAACCCGGGCATGTGCCCTTGGCTGGAATTGAACCTGGGACCCTTCAGTCTGCAGGCCAACGCTCTATCCACTGAGCCAAACCAGCTAGGGCCACACCCTATTTCTGATCCATCAGCAACTACAGTCTGTTATTTCTCTTGACTACTCTTCACCACCTCCACTGCTACCACCTGGTCCAAGTCACTAACATCACTCACCTGGATGCTGTAATAGCCTCCCTGCTTATGCTAATTCCCCGCATCAGTCTACTCATGCAACAGCCAGGGAATCCTGTTAACATTTAAGCCTGCCTGTGGCTTCCCCCCTCACATCAAGTAAAAGGCCTTGCATGATCCAAAGCCCTCTGTAACTTTATTTCCAACCACTCTCCCTCACCTGCTGTTTCCCCAAGTGTTTCCCACGTAGGTCTCCTTGCTATCCCCCAAATACACCTGACAAACTCCCACTGCAGGGCCTTTGCACTTGCTCTTGCATAGAACTTCCCCCCACATGTATGGCTTGCTCCTTCATCTCCTTCAATTATATGCTCAGATATCTCAGTGAGGCCTATTCTTATTACCCCATTTAAAATTACCCTCCAACGTTCTCTGCTTTGTTTTTATCCATAACACTTAATCACTAACATAATGTACATTTTACGTAAACTCCACAAGGAAGTTTTGTCTGTTGTGTTCAATTCTGTGTCCCCAGAGCCTAGAACAGGGCCTGGCAGATGGTAGATGCTGATTGTTGAATGAGTGAGTGAGTGCGTGAGTACTGGTAAGTGCGCAGTGAATGAATGGCCTTCTGATAGCCAGTTTTATCCCTCCTTCTCCTTTGTGTCTGACACTTCCCAATCCTGGCCTGGCCCTGCTTATCTCTGACCATGTCTTCTATTTCTTCCCTGCATTCTCTCCTGACCCCTGGCCAGTTTTCCTCAAAGATGTTTTTTAAGGCTCTTTTCCTCAGAGAGCTCTTCCATGCTCTTGGCTTCCACCATCACCACATGCTGTTCTAACCCAGAGTCCTGTCCACCAAGTCCTGTCTCTGACCCTATGTGTCTTCAGTAGCCTTGGGTTTGACTAACTTTGGCCCATTAGTTAACCTTGTTGAACCTCAGGTTCCTCATACAAAAAAGGGTTTTTATTAAAATAGAAAACATATAACAGCACTTCTGTGCCATGCACCACTTCCAAACAATTAAATATAGGTGCCTGGCTGGGTAGCTCAGTTGGTTGGAGCATCGTCCCATAAACCCAAAAGTTGTGGATTTGATTCCCAGTCAGGGCACATACCTAGGTTGCAGGTTTAATCCTCTGTCAGGGCAAGAGCAGGAGGTAACCAATCAATGTGCCTATCTCACATCAATGTTTCTCTCTCTCTCTCTCTCTCCCTCTTTCTCTCTCTCCTTTCCTCCCTTCCTTCCTCTCTCTATAAAATCAGTAAAAACATATCCTTGAGTGAGGATTTTTAAAAACTTAAATAGTAGGTGGAAACTACTATTATGCCCATTTTACAGGTGAAGAAACCAAGGCACAGTGAGTTTAAAAACTTGCAGTAGTAAGATGAGCTGATGTAAACCCCAGAGGTTGTGCTTTTAACTGTTATGCTAAACTGCCTCTTAATACTCCCATGATGAACATAGATAGCATGAGGTTTTATCATGAGGTTTTATATTATGGGGTTCTAAACTCAGCAAGTAAGCCAGAAGAATATATGTAGTCAAAATTAACTTTAAATCATGAACTTACCCAAAAAGTATCCAGAATTTATAGTCTCTCAATGAGCTCAATGTAGATTGGGTTGCAAGTTTTTTCAGCGGAGCACCAGATGGCTTGCATTTATTTATTTAAATATTTTTTATTTCACTTTATTTTTATTTATTTCAGAGAGGAAGGGAGAGAGAGAGAGAGAAAATCATCCATCAGCTGCTCCTGCATGCCCCCTACTGGGGATTGAGTGCACAACCCAGGCATATGCCCCAATTAGGAATCGAACCGTGATCTCTGAGTCCTGCCAGCCGGGCTGTTTTTATTGATTTTAGATAGAGAGGAAGGGAGAGGGAGAGGGAGAGAGAGAAACATTGATCAGCTGCCTCCTGCATGCCCCCTACCAGGGATCAGCCTGAAACCTATGCATGTGGCCCTGACCAGCAATCAAACTAGTGACCTTTCGATGCATAGGACAATACTCAATCAACTGAGCCACACCAGCCAGGGCATGGCTTGCCATTAGAGACCATATTATCATGTTGTATAAGTAAATAGCCAGTATAGTTGAATTCAGGTTCAGCGATTACAACTGGCCTGTGTTGTCCTTAAGAGAATCCTGTAAGAGACAAGTTTCAGTGGGGAGTTGGAGACAGGAGGGAATTCTGTGCTATTTAAAGGGGACAGAGTCCAACGGTGCCTGGCATTTGCTACGGCAGGCCTGGGTCTCTTTGCTCGCCCCCTGGGCCAATGGCATTATGCCAAACTGGGCACCAGGTCTGCAATCTGGCATCGTCTTCACTGCCCTCCGTCTCCTTAATACAAACACCCACTGTCTCTGGGAGGTTTTCTTCGTGAAATGTGCTCATCCACATGTGCTCCTTGGTTGCCCCTGCCAGAGGTCCAGGTCAGCTCCTAGCGCGTTGGTGGGAACTAGAGCCACGAAGCATGGGCTTGTTTCCCTCACTCCACGGTTCCTGCCCCAGTTCATCCTGCCATCACTCCCAGGATTCCTTTTAAACACCATGTCCATTCCCTTACCCCCCCTTTCAGAAATCTTCACTAGTTCCCCATTTCCTTGCTGATATCACATCTGACCTCCCCAGCTTGAAATTTTATTTAAAATAGTCTTTTGATGAAGCTATTATTTATTTTTAGTAAGCTATTTATTTAAAAATAGCATTGCCAATTACTAGATTTTCAATTATGTGTAATTAGATCAAGATTTAAAGCAGAAGTAAAAAGAGAATGGACTGCGGACTGAATCCAACCCACCAATGTATTTTAGTTTTCATATATTTTTTACATTGAGCCATCTTTTTCAAATAAAAATCCAGATTTCTGATTCCCCTTTAAAATGGGCGAGATAGGGATACTGGGACCACAACACACTCCCATGTGAAAAAACTCAGTTAGAGCTAAGAAGAGGTTGCCACTTTAACGGGGATATATGCTCTCTCCAGTTTGTCAGACTCTCCACCACTCCTTATCACACTATACTGGCTCCCTTGACTCACTGATGTCATCTAACCGGCCCTTATAGGCACTGAGTTCGTGACCCCTTGTTTACAGAAATATAAAGAATGGGGGTGGGGGGGGGAAGAATGAGGTACCTTTCTGACTACTCATAAACCAGCATTATTCAAGCCCTAGTTTTTCTCTGCTTAAAATGAGAGTGAACTCACTCAATGTCTTCAATACCCTTTGTAACGTGCTTTCGTCGTATTATTCATTCACTTCATTCATTCATTCAACACCCATTTGCCGAATGCCTGTTTTGTGCCAGGGACTCTGCTGAGCACTGGAGATACAGAGAAGACCAGGACAGAGTCCCATCTCCCCAAGCGAGCTTACACTTAGATTCTGGCTGACCTTATTTATCAGGCTTCCCAACCACCACCGAGTGAACTATGCCAGCTAACAACTGCTCCAACCCACAAACAAAGGTGCATTCATTCATATCCCTGGTGTCATTCCCCTGCCCATGTTGTCAGCTCCCTCTCTCTCTCTCTCTCTCTCTCTCTCTGGGCCTGCTCCAAATCGCACCAGCCTAAAAGGCTGCTTGGAACAATGGAAAGGGTGGCAGTCAAGGGACACACTGGGGAGGTGTGGGGTAAATTACTCCCCAACTCTGGGCTTGATTTCTTTACTGTAGAGCACAAATTAGGAGGGTGGAGTCACACTGATAGGGCTGAATTACTTTGGCAAATCACTTAACCTCTCTGAGCTTTGGGTTTCCTCATCTGTAAAGTAAGGACAAGAGGGTTGCTGGAAGAACTGAGTGATATCCTATATTATAAAGAGGGAATATGCAAATTGACCATCACTCCTCCACAAAGATGGCGGTACCCACAGTGGAGGCGGGGTTTCCATAACACAAGATGGCTGCACACACAGAGGAGGCTGAGTTCCTGTAATAAGCCTTAATGAGCAATCAGCAGGGACCTGAGGCTGTGCCCTTCCCCCCCCCCCGCCCCTATGGGGCTTGATGGGGGACTTCAGGCCACACTCCCTGCCCAGCAGGGCTTGACAGGGGATCTCAGGCCATGACTCCCACCCCAGCACCAGGCCAGGGGACATGAAGCTGTGCCCTCTGCCCAGCGAGTGCTGAGCTGGGGGACCTTAGGCTGCACTCCCCGCCCGGTGGAGCCTGACAGAGGACCTCAGGCCATGCCCCTCGGCCTGGGCTGGGGGACCTCACGAGGCTGTGCCCCCAGCACAGCGGGGCTTGACAAGGGTGGGACTGGCGGGGGGGGCGGGGGGGGCTGGCCGGGTCTGGGTCTCATGCGATTTTGAGGCGCACGTGGGTGGATGGGGACTTGACTCTGGGTCCCATGGTGTGCCCCAGACTCTGACAGGAGGAAGGTTTTCATATACATTTTACTAATTTTCTTTCATCTCTGACACTTCTATTATAGAGAAAGGGCAAATAGCAATATTAAAATATTTCCTCTTATTAATCCCTTTTAATGTGCACGAATTTCATGCACCGGGCCACTAGTAATCTATATAAATGTCTTAGGACAGGTTCTCTCCTTCTCTGGAGCACACGTGCGCCTTTCCTCCCCCCTCTCCCTTCCCCCTCCCCCCCCCAGGGGCAGTTACCTTTGCCATTCTCCCTCCTAAGCTCCAAAGGCCCTTCTTCTGCCTCTGCAGCTTGTTTCCTGAGCTTACGCAACCTGGCTGGCTCCCTTCTACTATCTCTGTAACTGTCTAAATAAACTTTCTCTTATAACTTGAAAAAATAAAACAACGCCTGACATGTTTGTGCTTAATATGCGTTAGCTAGTAGTATTATGACATTTTGCAACTCTATGCACCCATTTCCCCTGGAGGCCTCCCTAGCTGTGTTAATCCTTTTGCGACTATCCCTCCTCCAAACTCCTGCTGTCCTCCACAGTCAGTCATGTGATTGCTTACAATCCTGGGTTCTGTTTTGTACAGGCTTAAGGCTTGGCTCTTGTCTTCCACTGCCCTGTGTCAGTACCCAGCACCTCACCACAGGAGCTCAATCAGTGTTTGTTAAACTCTAGGTCTCAATAATAAACCAGCCATGGCTGCTACAAAGGCTTCTGCCCTTCAGAGGTTGGCTGAGGCCACCAAGTTCTGAGCAGAGGGGCCAGGACCCGCCCAGGGCCAGGTAAAGGGGTTGGGTTGTTCTTAAGCTGAGAGAGTCCAGAGTAGGATCCCCTTCCCCTGGAGAGGCCGGTGGATATCTGATTGTTCGTCTGTCCTAATAGGCATTCTTCAGGAGGGGGAGCCTATTACACACCCTTCAGGAGGAGCAGGCCAGACTAAAGATGAGGCTGCAGGAACTGCAGCAGCTGAAAAGGGAGCTCAGGAACTCCCCCCAAGACAAGGTAAGCTGGGAGAGGGGTGTGGCCTGGCAGAAAGAGCTGGGGAGTTCTTAGTTTCACTCCTGGCTCTGCCACTTCCTTGCTGTGTAACCTAGAGTATGTTACTTGAACCCTCTGGATCTGTTTTTTCATCTGTAGAGTTACTTCCTTCATAGGCTTGTGTGAGGACAAACTAAAATCTTGTATATAAAGTGCCAGGACAGCCATGGCCGGTGTGCTCAGTGGTGGGAGCATCAGCCGGCCTGTGCACCAAAGGGTTGAGGATTTGATTCCCAGTCAAGGGCATGTACCTGGGTTGCACGTTCAGTCCCTGGCCCCAGTTGGGGTACGTGGGGAAGGCAACCAATCGATGTGTCTCTGTCACATCGATGTTTCTCCCTCTTTCTCTCCCCTCCCCCCCTTCCACTTTCTCTAAAAATCAATGGGAGCCAAAACCGGTTTGGCTCAGTGGATAGAGCGTCAGCCTGCGGACTGAAAGGTCCCAGGTTCAATTCCGGTCAGGGGCATGTACCTGGGTTGCGGGCACATCCCCAGTAGGGGGCGTGTAGGAGGCAGCTGATCGATGTTTCTAACTTTCTCTCTCCCTTCCTCTCTGTAAAAAATCAATAAAATATATTTTTAAAATAAAAAAATAAAAATCAATGGGAAATAATATCCTTGGGTGAGGATTACAAAAAAATATATTTTAGCCCTAACTGGTTTGGCTCAGTGGATAGAGCGTCGGCCTGTGGACTGAAAGGTCCCAGGTTTGATTCCGGTCAAAGGCATGTACCTTGGCTGCGGGCACATCTCCAGTAGGAGGTGTGCAGCTGATCGATGTTTCTCTCTCATCGATGTTTCTAACTCTCTATCTATCCCTCTCCCTTCCTCTGTGTAAAAAATCAATAAAATATATTTTTTTAAAAATATACTTTAAGTGCCAGAACAAGCTTGACCTGCTTTCATCTGCTTAACTTACCTAGCTCTTCTTCCATTAAACATATTCATCCCTTGCACTCAGTATCAATCACATACAACTGGGGACACTTTCCTCCTGGGAGGGAGTAGAGAGCTCCCCCACCCTTGAAGGCTATATCGGCCCTCCCCCCGCCCCCATCTCCAGGTCCCATTCCCAGTGCCTGAAGTCCCCCTGGTGTTCCGAGGACACATTCAGGAGATGGAAGTGCCCAAGTCTTTGGTTTCCGACCTGCAGATCTGCTACCCTCTGCCTGGAGGCACTGCTCTGATCATCTTTGATGACCCCAAGGGTGAGCTCTCTGGGAAGCCTTGGGAGGGAGGCTGGGAGGCTTCCCAGTACTGATCCTGCCTCCCTCCTCCCCCTCCCCTCTCACCCCCAATCTAGTGGCCAAGCAGGTACTACGACAAAAGGAGCATCAGATCCAGCTGGAAGAGTGTCGGCTGCGGGTGCAGGTCCAGCCCGTGGAGCTGCCCGTGGTGACAACCATCCAGGTCGCAGAGTCGCAGAGTTCTGGGACCTTCAGGGAGTGCCGTGCACCTGGACACTGGGGAGTGGGGCTGTGCCTGGAACCACTCCTTCTTGTCTACCCCTAGGTGTCCAGCCAGATGAGTAGCCAGAGAGTGTTGGTCAGTGGGTTTCCTGCTAAGCTCAAGCTGAGTGAGGAGGAGCTGCTGGACAAGGTGGAGCTCTTCTTTGGCAAGACCAAGATTGGGGGTGGAGATGTGGAGACTCGGGAACTGCTGCATGGGGGTGTCATGCTGGGCTTTGCTAAGGACGAAGGTAAGGGTTCTCTCAGGGAGATCAGGGCAGATGCATCAGGCCCCAGAGGCGGAAAGCCCTTGACGCTCAAGGTCTACCCCTTCCTGCCTCTGCAGTGGCCCAGAACCTGTGCCGGATTGGCCAGTTCGACGTGCCACTGGGTGGGCGGAAGTTCCCTCTGAAAGTCTCTCCCTACATGAGTGGAGAGATTCAGAAGGCAGAGGTAAGTGGGAAGGGGGGTAGGGGGGCTGGCCAGGTAGCCTGTCTGCCCCTCTCATATTCCCATGGGCCCTGCCTCCTCCACCCTCTGCCCCTGACTCTCATGAGCCTCTGCTCATCTCCCGACTCCTTTTCCAGATCAAGTCCCAGCCAGTGCCACAGGCAGTGCTGGTGCTCAACATTCCCGATGTGCTGGATGGCCCCGAGCTGCAGGATGTCCTGCAGGTCCACTTCCAGAAGCCCACCCGTGGGGGAGGGGAGGTGGAGGCCCTGACCGTCGTGCCCCCAGGGGAGCAACGCTTGGCGGTCTTCACCACCAAGTCCAGCTAGGAGCCTGCCCTTCTCATCACCCTCCAGCCCTCTGCCAAGGTTCTCAAACTGGCCTGGGGTTGGGTGCATGCGGATGATCAAGATCATGCTAGTCAACGGAGGGTGGGACTCTGAGCTGTGAAACGCTGTCCCAGACAGTAAAAGTGCCTGCCTGGAGTGATCTTCCTCATTTCAGTTCATGAAAGGAAACTTGATTTGGGCAAGGAAGGAGGCTGTGGGGAGGGCAGAAACCCTAGCCTTCCGCCACCAGCACTGACCTTCCCCAGCTGACCTTGCCCTCCATTCTCAGAGGCAACAGCCAGGATCCAGGGTTTAGCTTTTTATTGACACAAACACAAAGGCAGCTTCGGTCATGGGGTGGGGTACACAAAAGCAGAAGTCGCACTTCACACCGTTTAGGCCTCGTTTAGACAATGAAGAGGCTGGACCCCTCCCCGCCACCTCCCATTGGCAATGGCTGGGGCAATAACCCTTCTTAATTCCAGCTCGGAGAGCAGAGGGAGCTACACCTGTACCCTAGGAAGTCCCCACTTTGGTTCCAGGGGCCCAGTTCCTAACCCGCCACCCCCCCCAACCCCCTTTACTCCCTCACTCCATCTCCCCACCCATGTAAACAAAGTTTGGGGCTGAGTTTGGAAAGGTGCCTCCCTGCTCTGAGAAGGCAGGGGGCAGGGGGCCTCCCATGACTGCACGGGATGTGCTGTAATTTTTACTTTGGTCCCAGAACAAGAAATAGACAGCACTGACTCCCAGGGCTCTGGCTGGTAAATGCCACCGTTATCTGCAAGGCTGAGAAAACGTCCCCTCCTCTTCCTCCTTAACCACTGAGAGAGAAATGACCGCCCCAGAGAGAGAGACAGGACATGGCACAGGACCTAGGAGGCTAGGGGCCGCCCCGACCCCGACACTGGCACACTCACAGATTTTTGGAGGTCTTGTGGGACTGGGGAGCAGTAGAACCCCAGCTCCACCAGAACAAGGAAGGCACTGGGGAGTACAAGGGTGGAGAAGGAGGTGTGAGTCAGGGACAGGGACCCCCCCCATATACACAAGCACAGGTTTTCCATTGCTAAGGCACTGAGAACAGATCCAGAGAACTCAGTGAAGGAAGGGGGGGCCTCTGTGTCCCTCCCACAGAGTCGTAACCTAGGGGAGCAGGTGTGATTCCTGCCCTTGTTGTAAGAGGCAACCTTGGTTAAGAGTGGCAGGACACCTGGAGGTGGAAGCAGCCCAATTGTGCTTAAGAAGTTGGGGAACAAGAAGATGAGGCCATACAATGAGGCAAAGGAGTTCAAAGGTGGGCGCTGGTCGGCCCGGGTTGAAGGAACACTAGGGCGAAACAGGGACATGCTGGACTCACACAGATTGGCCCCATATCCTGAGCTGACATCTCATTTCTTTGGGGGAGGTAGTGGGGCAGGGGCAGGAGGGGAGATGAGGCAGAGGCGGAAGCACGTAGAACAGAACGGGAAGGGATTGGCTAGCCTTGGCACAAAAGCAGCACAGCAGGCCCAGGGAAAGGGAGGGGGCAGGAAGCAGCCAGTCTCCCTCTGTCCCTCCCTGTCCCCTTGGCGGGGCCCAGACATCCAAGTGGTCACTTCCCAACCTCTTCAGAGGGCAGGAAGCAGGGAGGGGGCAGCCCTGGCTAAAGAGAAAACACAGGGCAGGGGAGAGGTCATCACCACGGAGACCTTTGGGGGAGAGAGGGCAGAGCATTATGATAGAGGATGAAATTCGAGGATCTGGTGGCCAACATAACATGGCTTCCCAGCTTCTCTCTTGCCGAGGGTCTCCCAGCCCCCCATCCTAGTTCTCCTTCTCTGGCCCAGGCACCAGGACAACTTTGCCCACATTCTTCTTCTCCTGCATCTGCCTCATGGCATCCACCACCTGAAAAGGAAGACAAGGTGCTGCTCGCAGTGCTCCAGAGAGTCAGCCTGAAGGAGGAGGCTTTCCTCCCCCAAGGAATCCTACCCCCAGGCCCTCCCTGCAGAGCCATCACACTCACCTTCTCGAAGGGCCACACAGAGTCAACGTGAGGTTTGATGTGGCCCTGGTTGTACAGAGCCAGGAGGCGGGTCACCACACCACTGAGCAGCTCCACCTCACCATCCAGGTAGCCCAGGTGGAAGCCACACACAGCCCGGTTGGCCGGCAGCAGCTGCAGAGCTGTCACGCTGAACTGATTCCACCATGTACGTGCCAGGGTCATCAGGCTCCGCTTGGGGCCTGTCAGCAGGTTAGCCATTCCTGAGAGACAAGGAGACATAGCCTATGAATCCGGGGGCCAGGCACAGCCCTGTGTCTGGATCCATGTTCCTCTGCCCCTGTGGGCCCCTTACAATTATCCACACTAGTGCCAGGAAGTGCCAGGATAATCCACTGCCTGCAGGCTACCACGCCCAAAAAGACTCCATCTAACTCAAAAATGGTTCTAATCTTTGTTTATTTTTATGTGAAATGGTTTTTTTAATTTTATTTTTCAATGACAGTTTACATTCAATATTATTTTGTATTAGTTTCAGGTGTATGAAATGGTTTTTTAAATGGAAATGCAGCCCTAACTGGTTTGGCTCAGTGGATAGAGCGTCAGCCTATGGACTGAAGGGTCCCAGGTTCGATTCCGGTCAAGGACATGTACCTTGGTTGCGGGCACATCCCCAGTAGGGAGTGTGTAGGAGGCAGCTGATTGATGTTCCTCTCTCATTGATGTTTCTAACTCTCTATCCCCCTCCCTTCCTCTCTGTAAAAACAAAAACAAAAAACAACAATAAATGGAAATGCAGTTGTTCCAGAAGCCAGGAGGGTAGAACAGAGGAAGGCAGACTGGGTGATTGTGCATCAAGAATAATCCCCAGCCCTAGCTGGTTTGGCTTAGTGGTTAGAGCGGAGGCCTGTGGACTGATAGGTCCTGGATTCAACACCTGTCAAGGGCACATGCCCACATTGTGGGTTCAATCCCCAGTGTGGAGCATGCAGGAGGCAGCCAATCAATGGTTAGGGCCATCCTAACCCTGGCACTCTCTCTCCAGCTCCTGGCTCCCTGCCCCTTCTTCATTCAAGAGCCCTGGGCCTTGCCGAAACCGGGTTGGCTCAGTGGATAGAGCGTCAGCCTGCGGACTGAAAGGTCCCAGGTTTGATTCTGGTCAAGGGCATATACCTGAGTTGCGGGCACATCCCTAGTAGGGGGCGTGCAGGAGGCAGCTGATGGATGTTTCTCTCTCATCGATGTTTCTAACTCTTTATCTCTCTCCCTTCCTCTCTGTAAAAAAATCAATTAAAAAAATATATATAAAAAGAGCCCTGGGCCTCTATATCCCTCCCCATTCTGGCCCACTGACTTACCATAGGTGATCAATTTGCCCATGGGTTTGAGGAGATTGTAGCCCTTAGCAGTATCGGACCCACCCAGAGGGTCCATGACGATGTCCACGCCTGTCACAGAATAAGGGGGACCAGGAGCAGCATTAGAATCCACCTATTTGGAGACCTCCCTGCTGTCCCAGGCCATCCCATGCCCTGACCCCACCTTTGGGGGAGATCTTCTTGATCTCATCCACGTAGTCAGTCGTGTGGTAGTCAATGGGATGTGTGACCCCGTTCTCCTTGAGTATCTCATGCTTGCTGGCCGAGGCCGTTCCAAACACTGTCACATTCTCTACTGTTCGGCACAGCTGCAAGGCGGCTATACCCACACCCCCTGCAGCAAGACACTTTCATAAGTAGGGGATATAGAGTCACCCAGCCACCAGTGTCCATTCTTGCCTCTCAAGGACCAGCCCCATCATCTTCATTTTTCTTATGCTCAGTCGGAGGCTTTCTGCACTCATCTCATGCCCAATTTCTGTGATTGAGAATTGGGGGAAGGGTAGCTGGCAAGGAAGGGGTGCTGGGCCACAGCATGTTGCTATGGATAGCACACCAGGCTGGATCTGGTGCCTGAATGTTGCCACGGCAACAATACTGCAGAGGCCTTGGGCTCCATAGGCCAAGGCAGCCTGGTGTTACCATGGCAACAGTCCAGACATGCTACTGAGAACCGGCCTAGGAGGAAATCTGGGTAAGGAGGGGGGACAAAGGAAAGGGGCCTGTTACCTGCAGCCATGTGTACCAAGACGCTGTGGCCAGGCCGTAGGTTGCCAAAGTCAAAGAGGACCATGTATGCTGTGATGTAATTAACCAACAAGGCAGCAGCTTCCTCAAAGGTCATGGACTCAGGCATCAGAAAGGTCTGGGCTGAGGGCACAGTCACCTCCTCCTGCCACATGCCCGAGCGGATCAACACCATCACCCGATCCCCTACCTTGAAGAATGAAAGCAGAGCATGATTAAGTCACTCATTCATTCACTCACTGGCAATTTATGACCTTCTGTTACGCACAAGGCCCTCTTCCTGGTAATGAAGGAACAGCGGTAGTTATGGTAATAATAATAATAATAATAATAATAATGTCATTACAAACAATAACAGCTTACCTTTACTGAGTGCTTCCCAAGGTCCAGGCTATATTATAAGTGCTTTATATATAAACACTTAACTAATCCTCACACCAGCTCTTTAAGGTAGACACTATCCTTATCTCCATTTTACAGATATTGGACTTCACTATTGTGTAAGGTCCCTGATACAAGAAGCTTACAGTTGGGGCAGCATAAAGTATTGAAGAGATCAAACTGCTTCTGTTAAAAAAAAAAACAGGCTCCACTACTTATTGACCATGTGACACTGGGCAAACAGAAAATGAACTTTTGTGAGCCTCAGTTTTCCTACCTGTAAATTAGGGAGTTGTGAGGATTAAAGTAACAGAAAATCGTTTAGTCTTTTTTTTTAGCCGAATGTTGGCCACAAAGTAGACACTCAGTGGTGTTCACTAATAATAATAACAACAATAATGACAATAACAGTAACCAGGAGGGGAGGTGACTCAGTCCAGTAACTGAAGGAAGATGGAGTATGTGATATGGTCCATACCACAGTACAGGTAAAGATCTCTGACCAGTTAGAGCTGGGTGTGGTTCCCTCAGGAGAAGTATCTGAGTCAGCACTGAGGGCCCAGGAACACTTTCACCCAGAGATGTGTGTTTTGGGGAGAGGTGACAGACAAGAAGAGCCACACAATCCCTCCCACCGGGAAAAGGTAGTCTCCTAACTCTTAGCCACCTGTAGGAGAGACTCCTCTCAGCTTAGGGCAGGGGAAAGGGAGCATTCTCAGGAGAAAGGAAGGCCCCTCCTCACTCCTAGAAGAGCGTGGAGAGGGAGGTGTGAGTGCTGTTCTGGGACAATCCGGGTCTGTCTTGGCCCCTGCCAGGAATGATGGGAATTCTGTATATTAACGAGGTTTGGGATCCATGAGGAAGGGGGATGGGACTCTCCCACACACCCTTTTTCATGTCCTCAAGGCTCCACATTCCACTGATGAGGAGGACTGAGGGCAGGCTAGGATCTTTCCCTTCAAGCACTGATCTGAGGCGTGGGGAATGAAAGCATTCCACATCAAGACTCAGGATTAGCAGGCTCGGCAGTCACCCTGGAGGACTGGGAAAAGTGCAGTGGTCGGTCTGGTGGGTGACAAGGCCCAGGACTGGCCCAGAAAAAGGCTGACCACTTACCCAGACTAATGCCTACCACTCAGCCCATCACAGAGCAGAGTCAACCCTGATATCAGGAGGCAGGGAGGGGGCCCTTCCCACAGAATCCAGCCTCTTACAATCAGGTTCTTGCCCTGGACAGGATATCCTGTATTTACCAAGTGGAAAGTGTGGGGAGGGGAGGTTAGGTGGGTGGCCTTCATCGGCAGCATGAACTATAACTCCCCCCCACTAAAAAAAATTTTCCTCTTAGCACCCTCTCAAGAGTGGGGTTATTTAAAAGTTCGTGGAAAGGGTGGGGCCGGAGCTGAATCCAGGAAGAAAACCTTTAAAGAGGATATGTTTGCATGTACAAATAACTCCAAGATTTCCAGCTCTGGGATTTAGGACTGGCAGGTCCAGCAAGAGAAAGGCTGCATCTGTGGGGCCTCTCTTGCGGGGGCCGGATTTGAAAAGAAACTCCTAAACAAATGACACGCAAAGGCTCACTCCAAGTCTCTCAAAAAGTTGGTCATTTGGAACTCTCCGGTGTCCAGGGTTGTGGCCAAGATTAATGATAAACAAAAAGGAGAAACAGACCGGCAGAGCTGGGCCAACCTGCTCCCAGTGCCACACCCCTCAACCCCAGTCCAAATAAGCACCGCCAGGGGTTCGGAGGGTCCTCCACAAGGAAGACTTAGGCAGGGTCTGCCCGCTGGGACGGTCCCAAGGGCAGCCACGGGGGTCGTGACCCGATGGCTGAGTCACCGGAGGAGGAGGAGATATTGCAGTCACGGGAGGCAAAGTCCAACACAAAGATCCAGAGACCCAATCTCAACTCCGTACCCATATCTCCCCCCTCCCTGGCCCCCAAAATCAGACTGGCATCGTGGGGCCGGTGGAGGGGTGGTGGCAGGTTCCCTCTCTTCCATATGATGGGCGTGCCTCGTCTCTGGCCGGGTCCTGGGAGGGGCCGCCTCACACCCCCACAGACCACGGGGCTGCATGTGACTCGGGCTCTGGCACAGCCTGCGCCGCCGCCCAACCCTGACTACACAGCTCAAGCTCCCTGGAGGGACGAGGCACCAATCGGGGTCACAAACCACCATTGCGGGAAGTGTTCGTTGGGCAGGGGTACAGGTGTGGTTTTACCAGGGGGTGCGGGATGGGGGGGGGGGTTAGGTCATTACGCGCATGCGCATGGGCACCTTATTGTTTCCCCCCACACACATACCCACCACCACCACCGCTGCTTCTGGGCGGCGGCCACTATTAAAAATGGTTGGGAAGGGGGGGATAACTCCGTCTCACCCCACCCCCAGATATAAATCCAGTTTTTCAGGAGCTTCAGAACCCAGGCCCCTTTCCTATGCCTACCATGCCCGTCTACCCAGGTCCCCCGCCCTGCCACACCCCCGGAGCCCGCCCACTCCTGCCCGGCTACCTGCACATCCCGGCCCTGGGCTGGTCCGCTTACCTTGCGGTCGTTGACTCCCTCGCCCACTGCGACCACGACTCCCGCGCCCTCCATGCCCGGAGTGTAGGGCAGCGGCGGCGTCCGGTCGTAGATCCCCTGCCGGGCCATAAGGTCCGCGAAGTTCAGCCCACAGGCCCGGACGCGCAGCGTCAGCTGGCCGGGGCCGGGGGCCGGGGGAGCGGCCGGCTTGCTCTGCAACTTCACCTTGTCGTAGCCGCCGAAGCCGGTGAGCACCAGGCAGCGCAGCCGCGGCGGCGAAGCGGCGGCTGCCCCCTCGGAGGCCGCGGGTGGCTGGGCGTCGCCCACGGCTTCGGCGCTCGGGGGCCGCGAAGAGACGTCTTCTACGGGCCCTGCCTCGGCCGCCGCCACCACGGTGGCCACCTCGGCTACCTCTCTCTCCGCGGACATGGCTGGGACTCCCGACGTGCGCGCACAGCTGGACTTAAGGGTGCACAGCTGGGGAGGGCGGGGCGCGCGTCGGGATGAGCCGTGTCTGCGGACTCAAAGAAGAAGGGGCGGGGCGCCGGCCCGGGGGTGGGGCTTCGCGCGCCCCCTTAAAGGGCCAAGGCCACAGTGCGGGTGCTGCGGGCGCGAGAAAACTGGAGACTGGAACCTCTGCGGACAGACAGAGCGAAGGCATTCTTGGTGTCATGCAGACAGCGATTTAATTTACTTGTGTATTCATAATAAACCTTACGCAAGTTAAAATATATGTTAAGGAGCAGTCTGAATCTGAGCTGACTTCAAATTTGAAGAGCTAGCCACCTGCAGACCGGAACCCAAACAAGTTGTTCTTCAGACTCTGACTCTACCCTTATGTGGCCCATTCCGTGTGGTCTATCAATGGCAAACTTGGAGCAGAGAGATAGAGTCTTAAAAACTTTCCATTTTATTTTGTTTATTAAAGCTCTGTGCTTCAATTTTCCCTTCTGTAAAATGGTGAAGATACTGCTTGATAAAGGGTAAAGGTAAAATTAAATCGAGTATCCTCGATGTAAAGAGCGCTTTTGAAAAGTAAAAGATGCCATACAAAGACAAAACAGAAACTCGATTATTGTTAGATTCCGGATCAAGCCTGAAATGACTTTAGAGTTTGTCTCTGGCTCCAGCAGGGCTGTCACTCTGGGCAATTTGATCTGCCTCATCTTCGCTCCCCATCCCTTTCTCCCCGAAGTATCCACCAGAGGACGCAGCTCCCCAAAAACTTTTCACCCTGCGCTTGGCTGAAGAAACTCATTCTTGCCTCCAGCTAGTCCAGGCCCGCGGTTAAGTCACCATAGCTCCAGACTAGGCCACTCGTTGCCATGGGGACAGAAAGCCATGACGTCACCATTTTCCTGGTGGGGATGATGGAGTCCATACCCTCCTAACCCCAAGACTCCCTGCCAGGACCTGAGCATATAGGAGGGAGACCGAACCCTAAAGGCTCCTTTCTTCCCCACCACCTCGTGCCTCCTGTTCAGGAAGTGGATGGATGCCCCCGCGCGTGTCCGCAGTAGCACACCGGCGTGCACGCGTGGGCACGCAAAAGGCCTGAGCCTCGTGCGTGTGCTGATCCCACCAAGCCCCGCACGCCCCCCCCACCCCCCCACCCTACCCCACCCCACCTCACTCCACCCCACCCCCCAAGAAAGTCAAATCAGTCAAAAAGCCCGGATCCGCCCGCCCCAATCAGCGCGCTAGAACTCTGCTTTCTCTCCAGGTTTCCCGGGGTCTCGCCTAGCTCCCCTGGGCCCCGCCTCCCGGCTGCGGGGGCGGGAGGCAGGAGGCGGGGCCGGGGGCGCGGCCGCGGGGCTGGGGGCGGGGCAGAGGGGGGGTGCCGCGGCCCCGGGTTGGGGCTCGGCGCGGGCCCGCGAGATGCCGGTGTCGGCGGCCCGAGCGGCTGCAGCTGCAGCGGCGGGGGAGGCGGCACCGGGGCCCGGGAGGGGGGCTCCACGGGGTGCCGGCGTGTAGCCGGGACCATGGAGGGGCAGAGCGGCCGCTGCAAGATTGTGGTGGTGGGGGACGCGGAGTGCGGCAAGACGGCGCTGCTGCAGGTGTTCGCCAAGGACGCCTACCCCGGGGTGAGGGACCGGAGTCTTGGGAGCGGGGAGCTGAGGTCGCGGGGGTGGATGACTGGAGCCCGGGGGACGGGCAGAAATGGGTACTGGGGTTACCAGGGACGAGAGAGAGGCATGGAGGACGGGGGGCGGGTGGTGGTGGTGTTGGGAGCTCTGGAAGGACTGCAGAGGATTGGGGTGGGAGGAACTGGGGATCAGGATGAGATGACGGGTTTGGGGGAAGCAAAGGATCTCGAAGGGGTATTAGGGGATGGCGGGGGTCCTGGGCATCGGAGAGGGGAAGAACGGGGGGCTGCAAGGGCTAGGAGGGCGTCTGGAAGCCTAGCGGAGATTCCCCTTTGCCCCACACCAAACCAACTTGTGTCCAGGGGCTGGGATGGCCAGGGTGTGGGAGTAAGGAAGGCATTTGTCTGGAGTGAGGGCTGGAGGATCACATCTTGACCCATCCGTGTCTGCAGAGTTATGTCCCCACCGTGTTTGAGAACTACACCGCCAGCTTTGAGATAGACAAGCGCCGCATTGAGCTCAACATGTGGGACACTTCAGGTAGCCACCTCCCTGGGGTCACTCTGACTTCCAAGGCCCCTACCCTGACCCCTCCCTCGGCTAGACCTTTAGGCTTCAGCTCAGCCCATCCACCTAATTCTAGGAGGAAGGAAAAGCAACCGTCTGCTTAAAGCCAGAGAAACTGAGGCAGAGCTTGCTGACATACATAGAAACCATGCCCTGAAGGAGAAAAGACCAGTATCCAATCCCCTCCGCTGGAGTCTGCCTCTCTGGGAAAGTTGAGAAGCAATGTTTTTCATGTGGGAACATGTTTTTTTAGGAGGTTGTACTGGATTTAGGAAAGACATTTAGAATTTCTTTGGGTATGGGAACGACATCTCTAGACGGAGCTATAGGAATCTGAGATCAAGTCCCAAGAGGATGGGAGAGCTCCCTCCCCTCTCCAAAACAGGAGGAGGGTTTTATTTTTACTCTGGTCCCCTGGAGGTCATTAGAAGATGTCTGTCAGAGCCCAGAAAGCACACGCAAAATTTTGTGAGAATGTCGAGAGATTGCGTGAGCTTCTCAGACTCTGAAAAGATTAAGAATACTTACTTTTAGAGAAACCGGGAGTGCTCCTCCCGGTCCTCTGAGCGCAGTGTCAGGGATGTCTTCCACTGCAGCGATCCACTCAGCTGGCAGAAGTGGAGAGCTGTTTCCTGCCATCTAACCTCCCCTCTGCCTGTCCCCGCCTTGGAGAAACATAGACTCCTGGATGGCTATTAATAACGGCTCTTTTCCTTTCCCTGATCCTAGCATCAGGCCTCCCCTTCCCTTCCAGGCCTTCCACCCACTCAGGACCCTTACCTGCCCTCTCCCCTCTGTCTTCTCTCAGGTTCCTCTTACTATGATAATGTCCGGCCCCTCGCCTATCCTGATTCAGATGCTGTGCTCATCTGCTTCGACATTAGCCGACCAGAAACACTGGACAGTGTCCTCAAGAAGGTGGGAGCCTGGGGAAGCAGGAAGTTAGACGGAGGGGGACCAGAAACCATGGTTCTGATACAACATGAGCCATCAACTGGAGAGTGTGTGAAGCTCTCAGCCTCCCAACCCCCCTCTCCTAGAAATCAATCCTCAGAGCTGGGTAGGGCATCTGGGGGTGATGGGGGAGAGCAGGGAGAGGTACTCAAGATATTCCGTAGCCACCCTCCCCATCTCCTTGGGCGTGGGAACCCCAGATGGACTGGATGGGAAGGCTGCTCTTGGAGCTGAGGAAAGCCCTGTGGTCTCCTCTCCAGGCCCCTATTTCCATGAGAAAAGCCTATGGTGAAAGGCCAGAAGTCAGCTAAGGCAGCCCCGGTTCCCAGGTGGGGGAGGGGAGGGCTGAATTGGTCTGTTCCCACACACAAATGTAGGATAGGGGGGGGGGGGGTCAGAATGGGAAGGCTCCAGGCTGGCAGAAGCTACATGGCCCCCGAGTTAGACGCAGGGCACAGACCCTACAGCCCCACCTCAGCCCTCTCCTCCCTTCCCTTCTCCCACACCCCATCCCTGCTTTCAGCCCAAGCCCACCATTCCCACCTCCTTGCTCACACAGGAGTGTCTAGAGGGGTGCCGGTTTCTGATGCTGTGATAAAGGGGGGCCTCCTGGTGGGGAGCGTGGTTCACCATGTGCCTTCTTCTACCTCCACAACGCTATTTTCTTTCCTCAAATAGTGGCAAGGGGAGACTCAGGAGTTTTGTCCCAATGCCAAGGTTGTGCTGGTTGGCTGTAAACTGGACATGCGGACTGACCTGGCCACACTGAGGGAGCTGTCCAAGCAGAGGCTTATCCCTGTTACACATGAGCAGGTGGGACTCTTGACCTTTGACCTCATCGCAGCCTAGATCTCCCATTTCTGACCCTCTCAGTCTCTGATTTGAAAACACCCTATTTTGTTCATCCTTTGTCCTGGCTTCTAACCTCTGGCCCGATCCCTTGACCTCCTCCCCTCCCCCAGCCCTCTGCCTCCCTGCCCCTTGCTGAAATGCATAACTTCCTTCATTCGCTCCATCCTTCCAGGGCACTGTGCTGGCCAAGCAGGTGGGGGCCGTGTCCTACGTGGAGTGCTCCTCCCGGTCCTCTGAGCGCAGTGTCAGGGATGTCTTCCACGTGGCCACAGTGGCCTCCCTTGGCCGCGGCCATAGGCAACTGCGCCGTACTGACTCACGCCGGGGACTGCAGCGATCCACTCAGCTGGCAGGAAGGCCAGACCGGGGGAATGGGAATGAAGGCGAGATACACAAGGATCGAGCCAAAAGTTGCAACCTCATGTGAGGAGCCGGGGAGAGGCCGAGTGTCAGGAGGGGTGGTGAAGGGCACAACTGTTCCCCTGCCTGCACCCTGGCTTCCTGACCCCCTGACTGGCTGGAACTTCAGGGCAGGTTGAGTGAGCAATTCTCCTGGGCCAGGGACCTGGAGGCAGAGGGTACCATCATTCCCCACACCCTCCTCCCCCTCCTCTCCATAGGAAGTTGAGGGAGCTGGCAGAGCAGGCATCTGGGTCAGGAGCTGGGATGGGGCAGGAGGTTTAGGGAAGCTGGCATAGAGCAGTGACCTTGGTTGAGTCTCAGTATATGAAGAGTGCCTTCCCTCCCTGCCCCCAGTCCCCAGGTCCTGGTCCTGGCTTCCTTCCCGAAGGAAAGTGTCCATTCCATGAACTTCCCTTTTCCTCTCCTCTCACTTCTACAGCTGTGCTCACTTACCCTAACCTCCAGGCAACATGCACTAAATTAAAAAGCAAGTTAAGAAGCCCTTCCCCCCATATACCCAGCAGTCCTAGCTCCTCCCTCTCTTCCCCAAGAGTCCCCAAATAAAGCCCATGTCCATGGAAAACGGCTGTGGCTTTAGTTTTGTTGCTTTCTAAATACCAGTCTACCAATCTCCAGTAGCAGGAGGGAAAGTTAGACTTCAGGAAGAAGCAGAGGAAGTCATGGGTTGGATCAGCAGTGTCCTTTTAGGAGCCAGAAGTGGGGAAGTGAGGTATCTTGGGAATATTCATCTCAATTAATGAGCCAAACAATCCTAAAGCCATTAGGGGGTTTTCAAGTGGACTGATGTGCAATTCATTACTCAACCCAGCTGGGGCCCCCTGCTTGAGTGGGAGGGGTCCAGCTGAAGTGGTCCAGGCCCTTTGCTCACCATCTCCATACACCCCCACCTTGGAATCTGCTGGTACCCTAGGAGTTGTGGGGGTAGGGAGAGCACCAAAAGCCCCCACATCGCAGAAGTGACCCTGGACATAGGGAAGTTTCTCAAGGGGACAGAGGTTTGATTCTGGAGTCTCCTCGGAGGGGGGCAGGGGTTCTCACCCTCTTTCCATCCTGAGCTCTTTGATGATTTTGGAGGGAGCATCAGCTGAGTTTAGGGTCACCCCCTCCCAGCCCCCAATTGAAGGGAAGCTGGTGGAGGGGCTGGCTGGAGCACTTGTTGTCAGGAAAGACAGTGCTGGTCTGTTTTCTCGGGAGTCTAGTTTCACATTGTCCTGTATTCCCTCCCTGGCTCTGGTCCCACTGGCCTCTTTTCGGTGACATTCTCCCCCAGGAACCACCCCTGGCCCTCCCCTCCCCCCGCCCCAGACAGCTCCTCCAGACACACTCTGGGAGAGAACACAGACCTTACCCTCCCATCTGGAATCCCCACCCCCAAATCACGGGCCATTCCTCTGGCATTCATTCAGCAAATGTGTACTGAGCACCAACTGTGTGCCAGACACTGGCTTGGGAGACTGAAGGGACCAATCTCTTTGCTCTGGGACCAGCCCATCAGGAAAGAGAGGTACCCCAGTGTGACAGTGCCTTGGCCGGGGGAGCTCCTTACCGCTCTTTACTATGTAGTCACCCAGTGCTTCTGAGCTGGGCCTGAGGGAATCAAGAATGGCTTCTTCGAGGGAGCTTCAGTGCCCTGAGCCAGGTCCTGAGGGTTGAAGAGGATTTTTCCAGGCAGAAAAGGGGGAGGAGAAGCACTCTGGACAGAGGGTAGAGCATGTGCAGGCATATGGAGATGAGAAACAACATGGCACGGTTGGGGCTGCCATGGCGGGAAGGGCAGAAGACAAGGCTGGGAAGGTACATTAAGGCCACTGCAGGGCCCACAGGGGAACCAGGACTTCCTTCCGAGGATGTGAGGAGGCACTAGGGACTTTAAGCACAGAATGAAGTGACCAGATTTGGCTTTTGGGTAGAGGGGTCATCTGGATGAGGCGATGGGAGCTGGGGGGTTTGGCTCTGAGATGTATCATTTAAAATAGCTTCTCCTTTCCCTGTGCCAGAGCCCAGCCTTGAGTGGAAAAGAAATCCCCACCCACTCCTGGCTCATCAGACACCTCTTTCCCTCCCTCTCCTAAGGACCCTGCCCTGGTCCATCTCAACCAATCTCCTCAAGGATTCTGGGACAGCTTAAGGGCATAGGATACCCCATCCTCTCAAACCTTGACCTGGTTAGAGGCTGACTCTGAGACCCTCCTCAAGGATCCTGAGACCTGGATGAAGGGTTCTGGAAAAGGCCCATCTGTCATTCTGGTCCCAGAAGACTGACTCCTCCCCCACAGGGAACTGCCATACCATCAATTTAGGATTTGGGGCCTCGTGCCTTCCCTTTTCACTTTGGACTTTGGTACCAAGCAGACTCAAGCCCGTAGCTGCCAAAGTGCAGTGTTTGTGTCCCTCTCTTCTCTCAGCCTCTCTCTCCTGCCATGCTGGTGCTTGGGGAGTGCAGAGGCATTTCAATATCCGCCTAAAGCAAACATAATTAGGAAAATAAATCAGTTGGAGGAGCCCCCAAAGTCTAATACATTTCCAATACCACTGGCAACAGATTTTGGTCCCCTCTGCAGGTCTGGGTTGCCAGACGTTTTATTTCCCGGAGGGGCTGCACCTCTGGACTAAGGAGCCCGATAGGTGGGGGGAGGGTAGGGGGCTTATTCTTGATCCTCAAAGCCCCCTGCAGGCTGGAGAGAGGGAACCTAACTCCCACCCCCATCCTCCCATCTCAGTTGCAGGAGTCAGACTCAGCTTCCATCTCTGCAGCTGTTTCCCCCACAAATTAGACACCCCTTTGGGAAGCAATGTAGCCTCGTTAATCATTTAATGAAATAAACTACTAATCACTGTGATGCTTCCAGTGTTTCTTAACCTCAGCAATCAGCTTGCCCAGGAGGGAGGAGGGGAAAGGAAGGGCAGGGGCAGGGGCAGGGGCAGGGGCAGGGACTTGGTCTAACCCTGAATGCTTCACCTGCTAGAGGGTCATCTCCTTTTGACTCCAGCCTTCCCAGCAGGGGCAGTCATGTGAAGAGCTTAAGATTGAAGGCAGAGGTTCAAGGGCCTGTGTCCCAGCTCTTCCCCATCCTCCCTAGGGAGCCTTTGGTAAGGCCCTGCACCTGTCTGAACCTCAGTTTTCACACCTGGAAAAGGGGAGCTGGTCACCACATCTACCTCGTGTTGTTGAGGAAGATTCAGAGAAAGGATGTAGAAAAGCTGTTTGACCCTTTAAAGGTGGCTGAGCTGTGTCAACCTTTATTTTTCTTTATTTTTTTTTTTTCGTTAATCCTCACCCAAAGGTATTTTTCCATTGATTTTTGCAGAGAGTAGAAGAGAGGGAGAGACAGAGAGAAATATTGATGTGAGAGAAATTCATCAATTGGTTGCCTCCTGCACAAGCCCTGACCAGGGCCCAGGCTGGGGAGGAGCCTGCAACCAAAGTATATGCTCTTGACCAGAATAGAACCTGACCCTTCTGTCTGTAGGCCGATGCTCTATCCACTGAGCCAAACCAGTTAGGGCTCAACCTTTATTCTTTACAATGTAGTCACCCAGTACTTCTGAGCTGGGCCTGAGGGAATCAAGAATGGCTTCTTAGAGGGGGCTTCCTGTGCTAGGGATTCAAAGGCTGGCGGAAAGCCAAAACACAGGAAGGGGAGGTGGCTGTGTCTTGCTCTCACACATATCCTAAGGACTAGAGAGACCCTATAGTGACTCTGAAGGCTGAGGTCTTTTGGTCCTCATTTTTGCTAAACTCTTCCTATTACCTATTCTGAAGTCTCTGGGTGAGGACTCCAGGTTACCATGGTGACCCCACCCCAGATACACTCAGATTGGTCCTGAAGGCTGAGGGAGGTAGGAGGAAGAGATCATGTCCGAGGTTGCCAGTGGACACCAGCAATCCTGGCACAGCTCTCTCCACCAACTCCACACTCTCTTCCCCAGGAAAGGGGTTCAGCTCTTCTGTGGTATCCCCTGCCTCTCTCCTAACAGATTTTCTTCTACACACAGCAGCCTCTCTCCCGCCTTCCCCCTGCTGGGTTCCCAGGTCTCTATCCATCTCTCTAGTCAATCCCCTACTCCTTCTCCTGAAGGTTGGGGGTGAGGGTCAGAGAGGGGGAGGCCCCAGCTCCAGGCGGTGGGGTGATTCCCAAGCAGCTACCTCCCAGGAGCCAGAGAGACAAGAGGGACATGCACATAAGTGCTCCTCCCCCCAAGAAAATGCCTCTGCTGTTGACTCCTAAATAACAGATGTCTGTCTGCATATTAATGAGATTGGACGAATAATTGGTGAGTTTTTCATTCAGTGTCAGAATGAACCCGGAGGCCTTATGTTCATGCACATAGACACCCACTCACCCCCCGGCTCTCCCTTTCCCCCAGAGCACAATGAGACAGACGCAGATGCTGGCAAGCTTGACCCACAGAGGGGAGGAGCAGACGGGGAACTGGGAGGGCGTGTCAGCAGGAGGGAGACCTCTGAGGTCTGGGTTTGTCAGGTTTCTCCCACTTGATTGCCATCTCCCCAGCCCCCCAGGGGCATAAGCATGCATTTGTGAGGCCCAGAGGAAGGTGGGAACCAGAGGGAAAAGGGGGTGGAGGGAGGCAGGCACTGCCTGGAGGGGAGCAACAAAGCAGTGGCCTCTTCAGAGAGGTTGTGCCTCCCCTGAGCCTGGCATCTGCAGGCCTCTTACCCTGCTTTATCTCCAGGGTGTGAGGTAGAAAACAGAGGTTTTAGAGCCAGACAGGGTGCTCTAGTGCAAGTTACCCAACCTCTCTGAGCCTCTGGCTGTCCTTGTCTCTAAGAATACCTACCTACCTTGCAAGATGGGACGGATGAAATGAGATAGTCACAACACATATTTGTCCTCTCCCCACCTATCCCCCCAAACACACCAAGACAGTTTCAAAATGCCAGACCCACCCTTGTTAGGGCAGAGGTTAATTAGAAGCTCAGTCATTATCCTGGCTTCCTGGAAACAGAGGAAACGATAGAGGGGCAGGAACAGAGAAAGAAGCAGTGATGAGATGGCCACAGGAGAGAAAACTGGTAGAAACCAAGGCCTGGAGTAGAAGGAAAGAAACCACAGAGAAAAAGAACCCCGACCCGCTGGCCATGGCGTAGGTATTGCAGCCACGTGGAATGAAGCCCAGAATGAGGCTAGAACCTAGACTGTAGACTCTAGAAGCCCCAGGTCAGCCATGAACTCCCTGTTGGACCTTAGCAGTCTCACCCCCTTTTAGCGTCTTAGTCTCCTTGTCTGTAAAAGGATGGCGTTGGTTTGCTCGCTAAGGTCCCTTCTTACTGTGTGAGCGTCCCAGTGGCCTGGGGAGCACAGGGGAGGGAAGGTGGGCTTGCCACCTCCCCACTATGGCCCATCACTCTTGCTCTGTCTCTTCTTCCCCTTGGTAAATGGATCTGCTGCGCCAGCAAACAACTGTCCATTGTGTCTTAATGAGGGACGAGCAGGGAAAACCAATCACTTATGATGCAAATGAGCGGCTGCTGCAGCCTCCTCGCTTTTCACTGAATAACTCTCTTCTGCCCGGATCCCAGCACTGCCCCAGTTGGACTTTTCTGCCCAGCCCCAGTTCCCATCTGGTCCTGGAGGAAGAGGGGGAGGCCCTTCCCGTTGTCACTCATTGACATGAGTCTCAACCCTCGCAGCCATGAGAGGGTAGCTCAGATCTTGTTTTCAATTGAGGTGAAATTCACATAACATATGATTAGCCATTTTAAGGTGTACAATTCTGTGACAGTTCATAGGGTGGCGTAAACAACAGCACCTCCCGCTCTGGGCTCAGGTGTCCCGCCCCGCTGCCCATCTCGGTACTCCCTTAGCCTCCAGGCAGTGGTACAGGGAAGCTGCTGAGGCCTCAGCCCAGGGTCAAGAAACAATGGAGGCTGGTGTTGGATAAGAGAAAAGTCCAGAGCTGGTAGAGTGGGGTGAAGGGGACAAGCCCTGAACTTTAGAATGGAGCCAGGGGAGAAGGCTAGGGCTTTGGTGGGAAGGGCAAGACCATCACTACCTTCCCCAGTACAGCCCTGGGGCAATGTCTTTAGAAAATGGCCTCTTGAATTCCTATGGAGATTTAAAACTTATTATTTCTCTGGCATTTGGTTAGAAACCAGATCTTGCTTTCTATGACTTTCAGAGCCTCTGTGGGCTTGGGGATGATCCCACTTTTAGCTGTGGAGGGCCCCCACACCGCCCTCAGAGCCCCCGTGCCTCCAGGAGAGCCCTTCCCTCACCAGGCCCCAGGGACAGGTCTTACCAGGGAAGATTGTCTACCTACTTGGCAGCAGTTTATTCCAGAGTCCAAACAGCTGGGAAGACCCATATAAGTTGTAGTTTTCGTTTCTCTTGTTAATATACAACACCATTTGGTTTTGTGTTGTCTTCAAGAGAAGATGGCAAACATCTGCCTACCTGTGTGTCTATTACCTTCAGATCCACCTTTTCCCCCCTTCTCTAATCTAGGACATATGGTAACGTTTTTTAAAAAAACTCTTCGGGAATTAACCAGTGCCAACTGCTGCAGCATTGCAGAGAGAAAACTTCACAGGGTCACAAACTTTCTTTTATCTTCTCCAGTCCCTGCTCCTGCTCCACTGGAGTCCACACTCCTCTCCCAGACAAAACACAGTCCAGACAAAATAATGAGGGTGTTTCCATCTGTGGCCTAATGAATAGGGACTTCTCCGCTGGTTAGCTCCAGGTCTGCCACCAATTCACTGAGTGACCTTTGGCAAGGCCCTGGCCCTTAGTTTCATCACCCATAAAGTGGGGATAACCATCTTGACTGTAGCCATCTCCCAGGAAACAAGTGAGGACAGAGAAATAATGGTTGTGCCAGTGCTTTGAACTTGCAAAGAGATTTGTCATGAACATAATTATTTCTGTAGTGATGGCGGCAGCAGTTTATCTGTCTTGAGTAACCAGCCTGGAGGTGGCCTGGCTGGAGGATGCATGGATCGGGGAAATGGATGTTCTCAGTCCCGGTGTTGTTTTGATTAATCACACAGTGGGTGGGCTTCATGATAGGCAAAAGAGAATTGAGGAGGAAATCTGTAGGTGTGGGCTGAGAAGAGGAAGAGTGAATTTTGGGTATTTAGATCCCTCATATTGTGTTTGGAGTAAATCGGGATCCTAGAAAAATGAGTGGGGGAGATTAAAGGGAATTAGTACTCCCAGTGGCAGAATATGGATAGTTTATCAGGGACCAAAGTTTTTGAGGGTGAGGCCAGTAGTTGGATAAACCATTCATTCAGTGAGACCATTCATTCATCCTTGAACTTAACTCCTTTAGCACATACTCATTGAAGCTGCCAGACACACAGCTGGATTACAGCAAAGATGAAGTGATATTGCCCTGGCCTGCATTGCTCAGTGGTTAGAACATCAGCCTGTGCACCATAGGGTTTTGAGTTTGATTCCCAATCAAGGGCTCATACCTGGGTTACAGGTTCGATCCCTGGCCCAGTCAGGATACACACAGGAGGCAACCAATCTCTCTCTCCTCTTTATCTCCCACTCCCCCTTACATTCTCTCTAAAAATATCAATGGAAAAAATATCCTCAGGTGAGGATTAACAACAACAAAAGATAAAGTGATATTAATCTTGCCCATAAGGACCTTTTAGAATCTAGTCAAATAAAGAAATAACCTACTGAAGAGAGAAAGTATCCTCCTATCTAATAAGAGTAATATGCAAATCAACTGTCATTCCAACGCACAAGATGGCTGCCCCCATGTGGACACAAGGTGTCCACCACAAGATGGCTAGCAGGGGAGGGCAGTTGGGAGGGATCAGGCCTGCAAGGGAGGGTAGTTGTGGGCGATCAGGCCAGCAGGGGAGGGCAGTTGGGAGGGACCAGGCCTGCAAGGAAGGGCAGTTGGGGGCGGTCTGCCAGCTGGGGTTCTTACCTGGGCCTTCTGAAATCTCCTGGCTTCCTTTCCACCTGGTCAAATCCTTCATAGGTTCCAAGGGCCAGCTTGATATGCTTTACCCAGAGGTTCCCCCATAGCAGGCAGAGCCTGACCCCACCACACATCCCACAAAGGGCTTTTGAACCAGAAGGCACAATTCTGCAAAGGTTTTCTGTAGCTTTCTTACCTCACCCCTGGAATAGCAAGCAATTTGAAGGCCAGAAATGGAATTTTTCTTCCTTCCACAACCCTAGTATGCTCACATATACACACTCAAGCTACCCCAGAAATGGGCACAGATTCTCCCCTCAATCATTGACCTTACTAATGTTATTCACCTTCACCATCTCCTACAGCTGGTACCCAGTACAATTTAGCTTCACACGAATCTGTTTGAATCAAGGCTTTGCTACCTCCTTTTACTGTGTGATCTTGGGCAAGTTGCTTGACCTCTGAAGGCATCATTTCCCTCCTTTGTATGTTGGGAATAATGCATGACACTTGGTAGGAGGGAGGCAAATGACAGTCATTAATGATTATTATTATCGTTTTCCTGAGAGCCAGCAAGATCAATCAGATGGTCCTCGGAACTCAGGGTAGAGTCTCCATTTTCCTTCCCTTTTAATTTAGTCTTCTCCCATCTGCCTCCTGTTCTGTCCAATTTGGGTCTTTCCTGTCACCAGTCTACAGCCCAGCCTACCTTTCTTCCTCTAGGCCCGCCTTTCTCTTCTCTCAGAGAGCCCAAGGGCAGCAGATTCACTGGGCAGGTTGTCTGTGCCTCGCTCTTCATCAGTCAATAAAAATAAATTACAAAATCATTTGTTTTATTTGTTCTTGTTACCTTGAGGACTGTCTGAGATTCTTTTCTTTAGAAAGCTGTATTTGCATATTTCCGTGCTGGAGTCAAAGGCTGCAGCTGTGGTTTCATTGCAATTTAAATATTAATAAAACCTCCTAAACCTCTAGCTGTTTCTTTTAAAGCAGTCTGCTCCTAGGTTGCTAATATAATTTAACCTTTGTCCTTCACTTTGTATTTGCTTAAAGGGCCATTTTGGAGTCAACTGAAGTCAGCTGCTGCAACCTTGTAGATAATAACTAAGCCCTTAAAACCTTTGTTTTTCTTTCTCTCTTTTTTTAAAGTTGATTGGAGAGAGGAAGAGATATTTATTGTTCCACTTATTTATGCATTCATTGGTTGGTTTCTACATGTGCCCTGACTGGGATTGAACCTGCCACGTTGGCCTAGCTGGAAGATGCTCTAACCCAGTGGTCAGCTGTAGGGAGCGGTTATAGGGTTAAGCCTTGGACTTTTGTATAGCCTTTTCTGCTTTGCTGTCATTGGGGCAACTCTCAGTCTTTTGAACTGACGAAGGCTATACAAAAGTCCGAGGCTTAACCCTATAACCGCTCCCTACAGTAGGCAAACTGCGGCTCGCGAGCCACATGCAGCTCGAGTGCCACCGTTTGCAGCTCTGTTGACTAATGAGTTTGCCGACCACTGCTCTAACCAAATGAGCTAGCTACCAGGCCAAGGCAACCTTAGTTGTTTTTTTCAATAGCCCTAAGATTCATTTCTTACGGAGACAAAGATTAGATCATAGGTAACACTTCATACTAATTAGCAGCCCCTTTCACTAAGCTAGTGGTTCTCATACTTGAGCTAGCTTCAGAAGCTGATTGCTGGTTCCCACTGTTTCTAGAGTGAGGCACCAGGATTTGCATAGCTAACAAGTTGCTAGATGATTTTGTTACCTACCCTCTTTTCCCATCAGGGAGCCATGGTTTGAGAATCACTCCACTAAACTGCATATTAATTGGCTTTATCATTCTAGGTCCCAGAAACTAGGACTCCATAGTTCTTCTGGCCTGGAGACAGGATCAGCTCCCTTTGCACTCCCCAATCCCTGTTCTCCACAGGACCTGGCTGTCTCCAGTTCTCCTTAATGATCTATTTGCCCAGATTCATTTCGTTAATTTTCTCCTTGTTATGGGCAGATTTATAGGCTGTTTGAGGGAGCTAAACATCACTGAAGTACGGTAAAGGGGCCTCTGGCTCAGCCATTTTACAGGTTTTGATAAGCAAGCTCCCAGGGTGTCTGGCTAGCAAGCAAGCCCCTTCTCTCTTGGTTTCTGCGGGTATTTACAGTCCCCTCACCCTGCTCTCTCTGCCGCTGCCTCTGGGGCTGCCCTTATCTGCTCCTTGCAGCCTTCATAGGATACATTCTGGGCAGCTTGGCTCCTTCCGCTCCAACCACCCCAACACTGATTCCTTTCTTTTTCTCCTGCATGTTTTTGAGCCCATACTTTGTTGGTGATTCCAGCTGCATTTTTTTAGGAGGGAGATAATCTACCAAGCTCTTCTCTAGGCCCCTCCCTTCACCTGCATGATAATCCCTCCTCTTCTTCCTTTCCAACTCCTTTGCAGAAGTTCATTTTGTGAAATGAGATAAAGGCAGTACAGGAACCAATTCCCAAAACGCTGCTTTGCCCAGAAAGGGCTAAAGATTGTGGGATGGAAAACTGGGAGGGCGTTTTAAAGCCAGAGGTGAAAGGAACAAGTAGATTTACTTTCTCATCAGAGAAGACTCAGACCCAGCCAAGCATCATGAGGCAGGGTCAGAAGTTGACTTCCAGGAAAAGGTTACATAGTTCAAAAAACAGATGGGGTGGACAATTGTTGGGAGACTGAGAGACAATTATAGACAACATCTGAATGTGTCTGAGCCATCTCTGCTTCCACCCAGGATTCCTGGGAAGGCAGGCTGTCCTAGGTAGATACGCTTTTCCTATTAACCCATCAGTGATGGGGCAGCAGGCTGAGGCCTGGCTCACTCTAAGAGTCCAGTAAGCCATGACTTGTCCCTGTAAATGAAACACTTTTGACTAAAGACTGGGTGTGTTGCACTTGCTTCCTGCCTGTCTTTCCTGCTAACACTGAGAACCTAGGACTCCCTGGCAGGTAGGCAGGTAGACAGGGAGCTGGCATGGGCCCCTGAGAGGTTGTGCTGTAGGCGAGGCTGAATTGGAAGGCTTTGACAACTGAAAGATGAGCAATCTTAAACTGGGAGGCTGGATGGGAGCGGAAACAGGAATCGCCATGATCTAATCTGGTAAAGTCCCTTTCCCTAGGGCTGCTTTCCCAGGCAGAGCTGCCTCTTGGAGACAGGAACCTTCTACTGCCTCCCACCATGACCCATAAAAGAAGCTAGAGTGCTAGTTCCCCTCACAACCCACTATTCTCCCCAGATTTCCTTGAATCTTGAAGCGATGCCTTCTGACCTGGGCCAGTGACTAATACATATGGAAAGCTGAATGATGGGATAGAAAGGGCATGGGTTCAGGTCTCCACGTTGTCATTTACTAGCCGTGCAAACTTTGAGCAAAATCTTTCCGTTCCATTCTTCAGATGAGGTGACAAATACCCACTTCATAGAGCTGTAGCGAAGACTGAATGCAATAAAAATGCAACAATGGCAGTTAGTTCCATTTCCTCTACTCTTCCCTTACCCACCCACCCACCCTCCTTACAAACAGGACAGCACTGAATTGAGTGAGGATTTTCATTCTTTGCCTCAAAGAGGATTCCAATCTACAACAGTGTAAAGACCAAGAAATGATGACATAGACGATTATCTATGGATTAAGCAAGTTAAATAGGAGTGGTTGTCAGAATTCTAAAGATATCCTTCCTAGATTTCTGGCCCCTGGCTATTTAATCAAACAATTATTAAGGGGCTCTGCAGCTGTAATTAAGGTTTTGGACCATAAGCTAGGGAGATCACTCTGGACTTCTTGGTAGGCACAATCTAATCACTTGAACCCTTAAAGACAAATTCTCTGGGAGGAGTTAATAGAGATAAGTCAGAGAGAGTCCAATTGTGAAAGACTTGACCAGCCATGGCTGGTTTTGAGGGTGGAGGTAGGGTCATAAGCCTAGGAGTGTGGGTAGCCTCTGGAAGCTAGGGATGACCACTGGCCAACAGCCAGCAAGGAAACAGAGATCCTACAGCTGCAAGGAACAATCTGGCCAACAACACGAAAAGAGCTTGGAAGTGCATTCATCCCCCAGAGCCTCTAGAAAGGAACACAGCGTTGCGGACACCTAGATTTGGGCCTTGTGAAACCTGAAACAGAGAAACCAATTGAGCCAATTTGGACTTCTGACCCACAGGACTGAGACAGTAAGTGGGTGTTACTATAGTACAGTGAAAAGGCTCTGAGAAGTCTGCAGGCATGAGCATAAAGGACAGTCATACGTGTGGAAGTGTTTGCTACCAACTTTATTTGAAGGTGAAGAGTACAACGTTGACAAACGTATTTTGTACAATCAAGTCTGCGCTGCCCCCACACACTGTGGGGCTAAGGAAGACATAGTCCTTCCAACAGCTAGAAACAGTCCCAGATAATGAGTTTATGAAAAACACTTTCTCTTCCTCCAGCAAACAAAATTATTTATGAAGCTGTACAGTTCAACAATAGGGAGCAAAAGGAAAAAAATTACCTCAACGAAAGCAACAGCTCCTTTTCTGGTGGGATCCGTCATTTTACAGACATGAAATATTCATATCAGAGATCTTATATTTCAAGAGGAATGGGTTACATATCAGAGCTACAACAATAAACATTTTATTTATTATCAACAGGGAATTAGAAGACTCTCTTTGAAAACAGTTCTTACCCAGACTTTTGGAGACCAGGGTCAGCGTGACGCCTCTTTGTAATTAATCATCAAGTTTCATATTTATATCTATTACCTGCCTCTGAATTCCCTTCCCAATACCACACTCCAACATTTAAGAGCTGCCTAAGGACTGTTCTGATTTTAAGTTGCAGCACAGATCCCTAAGTGCTCACCTCCCTTCCATTTAAGAGTTTGACCCTTGGTCTTTTTATGAACACAGGGTTTTAGAGAAACAAATCCAGGGAAACCATCTATTCTCCTAAGCCCAACTACTCTGTGCCACCAGCTCTAAGCCGACAGCCCCGGTACAAGGAATAGGGCTGATAAATAATGAATCAGCATCTTGCTCAAGTGGTGGCGTTTAAAATTCTTTTCAGGTGAAAAATTACCACAATTTTGTGCTCATGGCAGATTTCAAAGGGAGACTTGGAATAGAAAATCTTTAAGGGATCCTTACACAGCCAGAAGTTCTTTTCAGGTTGATGTACATAAAACATTTAGTAACCAGGACAGTGGAAGGTCTAAAGAGGAGCTCCCAGGGCCTGGGAAAAGGCCATTTCTTAAGCTTATTCTTGGGGTCCTGTGGAAACAGGCTCTACACATGGTTGGCAGGAATCAGCAGCAGCTCCAGGACCCTGGGGTATTAGGTAGGTGTCCAGCTCCTGGCACTGGTAGAGGGCTACGCTGTCCAATACCCACTCTCGGGTTACCATAGGTACCTCACACATCTGCCCAATCACTGAGGACAGAGAACACAAATAGAGATTAGTGTCAATTCACATTTCCCCAGACCAGACTGTAGTTAATCTATTCTGGGCACCTGGTTGTATGAGTTCTTAGGGTTACTCAGGAAGAAGCAAAAGTGTTGATTGTAAGTAATGCTTTAGGACAGTGATCGGCAAACTCATTCGTCAACAGAGCCAAATATCAACAGTACAACGATTGAAATTTCTTTTGAGAGCCAAATTTTTTAAACTTAAACTTCTTCTAACTCCACTTCTTCAAAATAGACTCGCCCGGGCCGTGGTATTTTGTGGAAGAGCCACACCCAAGGGGCCAAAGAGCCGCATGTGGCTCGCGAGCCGCAGTTTGCCGACCCTGGCTTTAGGACATAAGACCTTATTCAGCAGCCTGAGGAGTGACAGCTGGTGAAAGCCTACAACTTTAACAACTTTATTAACATGAGCCCCAATCTGTTAAATAGCATTGCAATTTAATGATGGGAAAACATTTGCAGTATCTTAAGTGAAAAGCAACACAATATGAGCATGATCACATTCATGTAAAATATATGTATAGACATATACACATGCTTGAAAGAATTTTATGGTGATCATCTCCAAGTGGCGGGATTACTGGGATTCTTTTATTGTTTGTGTTCATTTTTATTTCATGTGATGAACATTCATATTTAACCCCTCAATGGAAATAGTTCATGCATTACTTTTGTAATGTAAAATAAACAACAAAAAGGTTTTAAAAGGACATTTTAGCCATTCATTCAACAAATATGAGCCCCCTGAATGCACTGAGCGCTGTGTTAATTAAGCACTGGGTAACCGGTGGTGAACCAAACTCATCTCACAGGCACATGCTTGTGGCCTTCTGAAGCCCCAAACAGGGGCACCATTCACTCCAGTTAATCTGAACAGGACAATCAGACCTAAAATCACCATAGTAATCTGCACACTTAACCTGGGCCCTCTACTCCACACTCCTCTGGATGAAAGCTTACAGTAAGACTTACCACGGAAGCCACTGTCATCTGTCCAGGCATCCGGCTGCATGACCACAATTGGGTGAGTGCCCTGCATTCCCAGGAAGGAAACATTGAGGTATCAGAACAGGACTTTGGGAATAGTCACTTCACCATTTCTTGATGGTGTGATGAAGCAACCACACAAAGGAGGAGGAAGGGCACACGGCAAAAAGGAAGGATTAGAGGAAAAGAGCCTTCCCTCAGTATATTAAATACTTAGAGCTCTCAGTCCTCCGTTACAGATGGAGTTTTCTGAAACACACACGTGGTCAGAGAAGGCTTGGGTTAAGAGAGACCTCTCAGGCTACTCTGGGGCGTGGAGGGGTAGTTCATAGGGATTGATGGCTGATGTCTTGCTCCATCACCATATAGAATATTGTGTCCCCCCTTCCCCCCCACAGGGCACCGAATGCTTACCTGGCCGAGGGTGAATAATGAAGGCTCCTTCACCACAGAAGCCCCACAAAGCTGCACCATCCACTCTAGTTGATCTAAACAGGCATTCAGACAGAAAATCACTACAGTAATCTACATGTTTAACCTGGGCTCCCTACCCCATACTCCTCTGAATGAAGGCTTATAGCAAGGTTCTCAGTGGGAGTCCCTGTCTCTTTACTCCAAAAGGACAGAAAGGCCTGAAACTAGAGGGGCACGGATTCTAAGTTAATTTGCCACTGATTTGCTACTTACTCTGGTTATCAGTCCCAATAAGGCCACTTGGTAGATAAGGTTTAACAGTCTCTCAAATAAAACACAAGAAAAAAATCTAATTTTCATTAATTTGCTAAGTTGCAGGTAGGATACTGTGAAAAAACATCCACCCGTCTTCTCACCCTCCTTGCCTAATTCTGTGTTGGTAATTGATAATCAGGGCCACAGAGAGCACCATACTCAGTGGTAATTACTGTAAATGTCAAGATATGGGAAGATAATTAAAACAAAACAAAACAGAAAACACTTATCACCCCGGATAGAGACTCAGCACATCAGCTGGGATAGGCTACATGCTGAGCTGGTATCAACACACTCAAGGGAATAAGAATCAGAAGAGGTTGTACCTGTACCTGAAAAATTAGGAGAATTAACCAATGGGTGGCTCCTGGGCCCCTATGGGTGCTCTTTTCTATCAACCCATTTCTGGGGATGGTTAAGGTGCTCCTCCTTGTACCGAGGTCAACTGACTCACTTCTAAAATGATACCTGCTGGAGGCCCTGGTTTTCATTATACCAAAGTACAAAAACACTGAGAAATCCACGTGTGGCATGTTGAAATTTCATAAAAATCCAATCAATCACCAATAAAGAAGACATAAGCAAAATTACTTTGTCAGGCTCTCTTGCTGCCACTCATCTATCCCTGACCACATGCTCAGGCTGTCTTCTAAGAAGCAAAGGAACTTGATCCTGGGACAGAGGTGAGCACAGATGTAAAGGTAGGTAGTCTTTATTAACAAAAGAGCATTTTACTACATACCAAGGGTCATGGGTTCACTCCCTGCCCCTGGTCGGGGGGCAGAGGGTGGGGGAGGGAACTAATTGATGTGTCTCTCTCACATTGATGTTTCTTTCTCTCTCTTCCTCCTACTCCCTCCCTCCCTTCCACTCTCTGAAAAGCAAGGGGAAAAATATCCTCAGGTGAGGATTTAAAAAAGAAAAAGGGAACAAACCAAATCCATACATACACCAGGGCCTCAGTACTGCACATACTGCACAACTCCAGAGTTGAGCCCCACAGCACTGAAACATCACATCACATCAGGGTCAAATTAATTAGAAAATGTTCATCAAGTCTTCCCCTGCTCTGAGCTTGTATGGGAGAGGGCTTATGCAGCTGCTGTGCTTTATCATCAAATGAAGATGGTTTAGGGAGAGTAGGACTCTCTCCCTCATTTATTTCTCCCTCTTTCTTAGACCAAAAGGCACTAAGAGCAGCTCTACCCCATCTGAGCACAGATGTTAATTCTTCACTGCCTTCAAGCTCTTGAGAAGGGGCTCAAGGCTAGGTTTTGTTTTGTTTGTCACAGGGTAACATTTAAGTGCAGTTTTGTGTGAGAGGTGATAGATAAATAGACTAACCTCTCACCAATCTGAGGAACCCCCATAAGATGACCCCTCTCCTATAACCATGTACCGGAAAGACTGGTGCTGGACCCTGTGGTCCCCCCCAGTCTCTTACCTGTGGGCATGTTGGTAAAGGGCCCATAGCAACAGATTTCTAGGCCCTTGAAGATCTGGGAGAAGAGAGGAACAGAGGAATAGAGAAAGAAACACTAGTTACAAGGGTATGGGTTTTATAAAAAACAACATAAAGAGACTCTCTAAGAACTTTCATTTTTCTTTTCCTTTCCCTTTCCCCCCCCTTAAATATATTTTTATTGATTTCAGAGAGGAATGGAGAGGGGGAGATAGAAACTCAATGACCAGAAAGAATCATTGATCAGCTGCCTCCCTCACATTCCACACTGGGGATCAAGCCTACAACCTGGACATGTGCCCTGACTGGGAATTGAACTATGACCTCCTGGTTCATAGGTCGACACTCAACCACTGAGCCATGCCGGCTGGGCATCTTTTTTCTTTTCTTTACCACCAGACGATTTCTGCTGCTACTTCCAGAGACAATCAGTCCAATGTCCAGAAAATTGTTGGATTTTAGACTATTTTTGTTTGTTTTGTTGTTAATCCTCGCCTGAGACCATTTTTTAGGGAGAGTGGAAGGGGCATGTTTAACGGCTAGAAATTCAGCCATTAGTTGATATTTGATGTTTATCCAAACTTGGTACATCAGTACTAACTAACCATAACTCTGATTGGCAGAGAGGTCTATGTTTATTTTATATGTACATGCTCCTTTTCTCCTGACTTTCTTCTGGTCTCCAGCATCTGTGAACGCCAACCTATGAATCAGGAGGTCACAGTTCGATTCTCGGTCAGGACATATGCCTAGGTTGCGGGCTCAATCCCCAGTGTGGGGTGTGCAGGAGTCAGCCAATCAATGATTCTCTCTCATCAATGATGTTTCTATTTCTCTCTCCCTCTCCGAAATCAATAAAAATATACTGGGGAAAAAAGCCCGGTGGGAGAAACCAAGATAGCGGCATAGGTAAACACTTAAACTGCTGCCTCACACAACAATTTCAAAACTACAACTAAAAGACAAAATGGACATCATCCAGAACTACAGGAAGGCTGGCTGAGTGGAAATTCTACAACTAGAAGGGAAGAGAAAAGCACATTGAGACTCAGAGGAGCTGCAGGAGGCAGAGGTACTGAGAGGCGTGCACAGAGAGGACTGGCAACTGAGTGTGTGGCTGGCTTTCTCAAGCAGGAGGGAGATAGAAGCTCCCGACTGCGCTGAACTCCAGTTCTGGGCGAGACTCTGGGGAACCAGACTCATACAGGGTGAAAATGGACTGTCAGGAAAGAAGAAAGCACACTGAGACTCAGAGGAACTGTGGAAGGCAGAGGTACTAAGGCATGTGTGCAGAGAGGGGGGCAACTGAGTACATGGCTGGCTTTCTCAAGCAGGAGGGAGACAAAAGCTCCTGACTGCACTGAACTCCAGTTCCGGGCGAGACTCTGGGGACCCAGACTCATTCAGGGAGAAACTGGACTGTCTGGCAGCGGGGGGAACTCGAGGGTAGCTTTTTCTCAGAGGTGCTTGCAGCGATTACCATGGGACACTGAGACACAGGGGCCTATTAGGGCAGGGCTGACGGGAAACCAATGCTATTTGCTCTGCCCTGAGACTCTGCCCCATCCAAGCTGAGCACAAAGGCTTTTGCAAGGCTTGTCTCATAAGGGTGTCTCAAGCACTGAAGTTCTCCCAGCGTAGACACAGCTGATCCTCACAGCCAATTGGCCTGGAGGTCAATTCTTCCCAGTGATACCAACAACAATCAAGGCTTAACTACAAGACTGTGCACACAGCCCACAAAGGGGTGCATCAAGAGTGTCCACCTCTACCCTGACCAGTTTGGCTCAGTGGATAGAGCGTCAGCCTGCGGACTGAGAGGTCTCAGGTTCGATTCCGGTCAAGGGCATGTACCTGGGTTGCAGGCACATCCCCAGTAGGGAGCGTGCAGGAGTCAGCTGATCGATGTCTCTCTCTCTTCGATGTTTCTAATTCTCTATCCCTCTCCCTTCCTCTCTGTAAAAATATCAATAAAAAATAAAAAAAGTGTCCACCTCAGGTAACTGGGGAGGCTGAGCCACTCGGCCCTATAGGACACCTAGCACACAAAGCCACTCTATCAACTCAGGGAAGCAACCAAAATGCGGAGACAAAGAAACAGATCACAAATGAAAGAAATGGAGAAAAGCAAACGACTGGGTATAGAGTTCAAAACCACGGGTATAAGGTTTTCCAATAATTTTCTAGAAAAGGCCGATAAATTTAGCAAGGCCCTTGAGGATATGAAAAAGGACCAACTAGAAATTAAGCATACACTGACGGAAATAAAAAATATTATACAGAGATCTAACAGCAGACTAGAGGATCGCAAGAATCAAGTCAAAGATTTGAAATACAAAGAAGCAAAAAACACTCAACCAGAAAAGCAAAAAGAAAAAAGAATCCAAAAATATGAAGATAGTGTAAGGAGCCTCTGGGACAACTTCAAGCGTACCAACATCAGAATTATGGGGGTGCCAGAAGAAGAGAGAGAGCAAGATACTGAAAACCTATTTGAAGAAATAATGACCGAAAACTTCCCCCACCTAGTGAAAGAAATCGACTTACAAGTCCAGGAAGCACAGAGAACCCCCAACAAAAGGAATCCAAAGAGGACCACACCAAGACATATCATAATTAAAATGCCAAGAGCAAAAGACAAAGAGAGAATATTAAAAGCAGCAAGAAAAGAACAGTTAGTTACCTACAAGGAAGCACCCATACGATTGTCAGCTGATTTCTCAACAGAAGCTATGCAGGCCAGATGGGAGTGGCAAGAAATTTTCAAAGTGATGAATAGCAAGAACCTACAACCAAGATTACTCTACCCAGCAAAGCTATCATTCAGAGTTGAAGGTCAGATAAAGAGCTTCACAGATAAGAAAAAGCTAAAGGAGTTCATCACCACCAAACCAGTATTATATGAAATGCTGAAAGGTATTCTTTAAGAAGAGGAGGAAGAAGAAAAGGGTAAAGATAAAAATTATGAACAACAAATACATATCTATCAACAAATGAACCTAATAAGTGAATTAAAAACCGGAGGAACAGAATAATCTGGTGAATATAATAGAATCAGGGGCATAGAAAGGGAGTGGATTGATAATTCTCAGGGGGAAAGGGGTATGGGGGGGTGCAGGAAGAGACTGGACAAAAATCGTACGCCTATGGATGAGGACAGTGGAGGGGGGTAAGGGCAAAGGGTGGGGTAGGAACTGGGTAGAGGGGAGCTATGGGGGAAAAAAGAGGAACAACTGTAATAATCTGAACAATAAAGATTTATTAAATTAAAAAAATAAATAAAAATATACTGGGGGAAAAATGTTCTCCCCAGGCAGTTAGCTGGAGCCAAATGTTGCTGTAAAAAGCACAAAAGATTAGAATTTTTTCCATCCAGGCTGATATTCATTGAAGAGGATATCTAGTTATGAGATAAGAAATTTGAAATTTCACCTCTACAAATACATTTCTCTTTCATAGGAAAATACTATGGTGGTATTTTTGTATCTTCAGAATGTCATTACTTTGATCAGGTACTTCCCATGATTGCCACCCCGCATGCAGGAAAAACCCCAAACACTGAAATTTCCTTTGAAGGAGGGAAAAATCTGGTGCTAGTTCTGCTTTGCATACAGTGGAATAAAAACAAATGGCTGGGGCCTAATCTCCCTCTCAGGAGCAAGCCCTGCCTTTCCCTTTACTTCTCTTCTCCCCTTCCCGCTCCCCCAGGCCAGTTCCTTTGCCTTTCTCTCTCCTAAGCTCCAAGCCCACCACCCCTCCCCCCCCTTTTGCTTCTGTAACTTGTTTCCTGAACCCACGCAGCCCAGTTGGCTCACTTCTACAACCTCTATAACTTTCTGAATAAACTTTTACTTTTAATTTGAAGAAGAAAAAAGTTTGGCTCACAGAGCTCCCCCGGGGTGAAGGCAGAAACAGGCACAGGGCCAGCAGCTTTTCTTGGCATCTGGGAAGTTACTTGATTGGTTAAGAAGGTGAGGGTGGGCTGACCCCAGGGGTTCAGAGCTCTAGGGACTGATAATTTGTGATCATCTCCCAAAGCAGTTTTCTTTGGAAAATCACCTCTATTGGTTCACCCTCACATTCTGTAAAAGGACAGAAGGTGCTCCTTGTGGGGAGGTTCCAAAATGCCTGGCGGTGCACACTTGAAGGAGGAAGAAAGGCAGACTGGGACGTAAGCACTCACTCAGTCAGGGGCCTAAGATAGCTGCTGGCTCAGGCCTGACAGGCAGGTGTGAAATCTTGCCTGGACTTCTCCCTGAGAGAAGAACACAGTTTTTGGCTACCTCACTTGCTACAGGATGATCTGGGGAACGTCACTGAGTGGTCCTGAGTGTTCTGGTCCTTCCTTTTCAAAGATGTTAGAATCAGCTATTTTTCTCCTTGGTGAAACCTATACTTTTTCAAGAAATATAATATTGTCATAAAGAGCTCAGATTCCAGGCTCTGGCCAGGTAGCTCAGTTGGTTAGAGTGTGGTCCCAGTACGCCAAGGTTGCGGGTTCAATCTCTGGTCAGGGCATATATAAGAATCAATCAATGAATGCATAAATGAGTCAAACAATAAATCAATGGTTCTCTCTCCCTTCCTCTCTCTCTAAAATCAATCAATAAATTAAAAAAAGAGCTCATATTCTAGAGCTAGATTGCCTGGGCTCAACTTCTCGTTGTGTGTTCACAACTAGCTGTGTGAGCTTGAGCAACTTACTCCACCTCTCTGAGCCTCAATTTTCTCATCTATAAAATAGACATAATTATTGTACATATCTAATAGGGTTACTATAAAATTGTTAGTTAAAACATGTTGAGTATTTAGACTTAATATACTGAACATTATACAAATATTAGCTATTGATTATCAATCATTTTCTTTTCTATGCATCCACAGACAGCACTGCATACATCCCCTTTACAGCACTCACCACACTACTTTAGAGAAAGACACTATGGTGAAGTGGAAAGAGCAAAGGCTTAGATTCATATCTGTTTCAAATCCCAGCTCTGCCATTTATCAGCTAAGATTTGAACCCCAAATTGAACCAAATTACTTCTCTAAACCTCTAAGTTCCCTCATTCATTAAATGGATATAATACTTATTTACCTTGTCCTAGAACTAAAAAAAGAACCTATATGGAAGCACCTAGCAGTATGTAACACCCCTTAAAAGATGAACTAAGGGGCCTGGAATGCAGAGGGGTGGTGGGATTTCTGTCAACATGGGGAAAGAGGGCTTTACCTTTCTGTCCTGCGATTCTCTTGCTCGCTTTGGACCTTGGTGGTTCCTTCCATTGATAACATCTCCTCTGACTTCAAAATCATGCTAAAAGAGACCAAACACAAATCACAGGGATCAGAGAAAGAGAAGCCACCCTCAATGGAAGCAGAGTAGATGTGCCATATTTAAGGAACTGAGTATTGCTAGGCAATCTTTTGACCGCTCCCCTCAAATCATTCTTTTTGGTAGACTGGATGAACTGACCAGCATCTCAGCTGCTGAAATCAATTCCCTGAAGCAAAGCTTTGTGGGCAGAAATTAACAATTGGCTTTTCACCTCACTGGGACTTAATGTACTTTAATTTTCAACATCTATCTCCTCTCAAAACATTCACTTAGCATTTAGATTAAACTGCTAATACTGTGCAGTTATAAAGATAACGGGAGAATTCCTTATCTCTTAAATCAATTGTGTATTACCAGCTAAGGGCTTTTTAGATTTTCATTGAGAGATTTAGTTAATGAAACTAAAATGATAAAATATACATTTAATACACTGAAGAAAAAGGTTTTACTTATCACTATTTTGATTGGTCAAGGATGAGAGTAATGGAATTGGGGAGGTTAGAGCTTTTGGGATAAATTAGGCGAAGAATGCTTAGAAACAATTCTGACTGAAACTCAGGTTGTAGAAGAAGATCATACCCACTATCAAGATTATTACAAAGTAAAATAAAGTCATGGTAGTATAACCACAGGCTATATTAGGGGAAAGACCACTTCATACTTCCTAGTCGCTTGAGTGAGAAGAGTCTAATGATAAATGTCATCTATTTGGAGATGGCCTTCAATTTTATAGGCCTGATTGTACCCCTGTCCCTACTTAACCTCTCCTCCTGGATGCCTAGGATATACCCCTCAATGTTTTTTTATTGTTGAGAGATTACAAATGTCTCATTTTCTCCCCTTTGCTCCCCTCCATCCATCTTTTACCGCCCCCCCAAGGCCTTCTAAATCCCCAAATTTATACATCTTGCCCCTTGCCTAATCTATGCTCCCTACATATTATTCATCAATTACTATCCTCCAGCTACACTGGTCTCTTTTTCTTTAACAAACAAGCTCATTCCTACTCATGACCTTCATGCTTGCTATTCCTCTGCCTTCAACACTTGTTACCTACATTTTCTAAGGCCAATTCTTTCTTGTGTTTTAGGTTTCAGCTCAAGCATTTCAGAAGCCATCCCTGATCTCCTAAAGTAGCCAATCTCTGGTCCTGGTCAATTACTAATCTGCTGCTCATGGTATTTATTGGTATCTTAAATTATCTTTATCATCGTGTATTTTCCTTCAACAAAACAAGAATCTGGCCAGAGAATGGACCTGTCAGTCTTGTTTACTGCTGTACTCCTGGTGCCCAGCACACAGTAGGCTCCCAATAATATATGCCCAGGAATGATAGTTAAAACCAACAAAAATATCACTTAATTAATTATGAATACACTGAATAGTATATAATATCTCAAAACTATTTTTGTTAGTTTTATTTTCCCTAATCTGTTGTCACCAGCAGCTCTTAGATGGTTCTGTTCTAAAATTATTTCTCCTCCTACACTCTTCTTATTTACCTCTCACTGTTCTCAATGTCATAAAGAGTAAATCTCTCTGAAGGATTCTGATTTCTAAACAAACACATTTGCATATTAATATGAAGGACTTTTATTTAACAGTGAACAACCAGTTCTCTATCAAGGTCTATGTATATAGATTTAGGTGGGCCTATTTCTTTTCCTTATGAATCTTTTTTCTGCTTTATAAATTCCTTTTCCTTCCTCCAAGGAAAGGATTGTTTCTACTGAAATTTAAAACAAGCAAATGAGGCACAGAATTTCTGGGTTTGCTCTGCATAATTCTTGATAATCCCCATCATCAAGTGGTACAAGGAAGGAAGCAGCTAAATTTTCGGTGATTATGTGACTCAATGGCATCAAGTCTTTATTATTAGTTTGTAACATTAAGTACCTACCTCATTTAGAATCTTTCTTTCTTTAATAGACTGGGTCACCCCTAAAGAGATCACAGAAAAGACAGGTCACAATGCAGAAGAACACGCGCTTTTTGTGGAAGTGGACGGTGAAGTGATTCACCTAAGAGCTTGGGAGGAATAACACTGAGCAGAAGTCCCATCTCAATAAAGCCACAGCTCCTTGTAGTAGAGATTTCTTTTTGGAGATATGGTTGATGCTTAATCCAAACATTATAACAGTGCCTGCTGCACATGGATTTCTGCCTACTATTAAATACATCCCTAATTCGTATACTAACATTCTAGGAGCAGATTAGTTCCTATTAGTTATAAAAAGAAATCCATTTTCCCAACATCATCAGCTTATGTGAACAAAGACATATGCGTTAAAGACAAAATTAGTTTAGTGTTATCATTAAAGACCTTTTGGTAATTCAGATTCAACATCAGCGAAAAACCTTAGGTGGTAAGATGTTTGGTGTAAAAATGCAATTCTGAAGTGTTAAAGGGAGGAGGGGAGAAATACACTATACTTACAGAAATAGCTAACGACCCATTTTCCTCCTGCAATTCCCAGGAAATATTTCAGTGTCCGTTCACATACAAATTCAGCATCTGCAGAATGAAAAATATCCAAAGGATCAATAGAAGTTGAAAACAAAGTCAGGAAGTGCTGCCCTAACAAGCGAATGAGCTCCAGTTCTATATGCTACTTGCAATCAATATGGATCGATGATTCCAATACCCCAGTGATAGAATCAGAGGCTGGAAGCACCCCTAATTATAACCAGCATATGTGGATCTTTGGAAGTTAGAAAAGGCTGATACGAAGTTAAAACCAAAGGAGATGTCTGCCCCATCTTCTAAATGACAAGACTAGCTACAGACATCCATCACTGTGTTCAGGGAATTATCTACATCAGTAGTAATGATACATGTGGATGGGGAAGACCCATTTTACTGGATGGCAAAATGTGGAAGGAGAAGAAAACAGTATTGTTGAAATCCTCGATCTGATGTGTCAAATTTTCACCCCCAGACTTCTACCTGGGGAATCCTAACCTCCTAATTTCCCTGAGAGGGACAGAAAAATACAGAGTATTTTCATAGCATTTTTCCTCTATTCATAAGTATTTCAGAAAGAAGTAGTAAGAATCACTTCTGTCTATTTCCTAGTGTTTCAAAAACCCCTCTGTTCCTTAGCCAGTTTGGCTCAGTGGATAGAGCGTCAGCCTGTGGACTGAAGGGTCCTGGGTTTGATTCCGGTCAAGGGCACATGCCAGGGTTGCTGGCTTGATCCCCAGTGGGAGGCATGCAGGAGGCAGCCAATCAATGATTCTCATCATTGATGTTTTTATCTTTCCCTCTCCTTCTCCCTTCCTCTCTGAAATCAATAAAAATAAAATTAAAAAAACAAACAACCCTCTGAAGAACTAAGCAAACTGAGGAAATAAATGTATTTAACTAAATCTTAAATATAGCCATCTATCTGCCAGTAGTAGCAACAGCCATTCTCCCTCACAGAATTCTTCACAAATTACTAAAATCTTTTTTCTTTCATTACAGTTTTATAGCTTTTTGTTTAACTGCTGTGAAAGCTGATTTAATAATATGGTTTCAACACAGAAATTTTAGCTTATTTTTAGTTCAAAAGTTGTATTGCCACCTGGACAGTGTGGCTCAGTGGTTGAGCATTGACCCATGAACCAGGAGGTCACAGTTCAATTCCTGGTCAGGGTACATTCCCAGGTTGTGGCTTTGAAACCCAGCAGGGGGTGTGCAGGAAGCAGCCGACCAATGATTCTCTCTCATCATTGATGTTTCTAACTCTCCCTCTCCCTTCCTTTCTCTGAAATCAATAAAAACATATTTTTTAAAAAGTTATATTGCCTTTGAGTTTAAAGACTAATTACTTTAGATTTAATTTACATTTTAAAGTTTTCTTTTCACCTTCCAGCAGCTTTGATCCAAAGCTTTAATGTCATTAAATTTTAATGACATTCAACTCTAAAATAGAACTTGGTTTGAGGTAACCTTGTTCTGGCACCTGGTTCCTGTAAGTATTATCCCCTGACCCTGTGGTACAATCTGTATATAGTACAAAGCTAACATTTTAGCAGTTCTAAGGAAATGTGCCCCTGCCAAGGACTCTGGATCCTCTACTCAAGGGCCTGCAGCAATGTGAACAGAGTGGACCGTTTCATTTCCTAAGTCAATTTGAGGAAGGTTTTAAGAGCTGCATCTCCTGTATGCTGCATGCACTGGTCTCTGCTTCCTGGAGCCCAAGAGCATGGCTAACTCCTCTTCTAGACAACAACACTTCAAATATTTGAAGACAGGGTCTTGTTCCCTTAAGTCTTCTCATTCCTTCATCTGTTCTTCAGATGACATTGTTCTCAATTCCTTTTTTTCATCCTCATCATCTACCTCTGGATAAACACTCTCTAACATGTCAGTGACCAGCTTAAAAAGCAGTGTTCAAAACAGAGCACATGTTTTCCAGGAAGTCACTCCAGCAGAGAATACAGTGGGGGGAAATCAGGATTTTTATTTTACTTGTTCCAGACATTAGGTTTGTATTAATGAGGTCCAATTTTAAATGAGCTTTTTAGCAGCCCCAAAATATTTATTCAGATTTAGCTTATAGTCAACTAAAAGACTCGGAGGTCTACATTATCACGGGAGTCAGAATTAAGATTTAAAAAGGGGAAGGTGTAAGACAGATGAATTTTCCCCTTCTGTTTTTCCTTTTTCACATGCTGGCTATCTCAGAGCTGACACTGTACTTATTTCCTGAAAAACTCTCAACCACACTCAAACTAGTGTTTGTGTGGAGCTAGGACATGAAATAGACTTGGTGCTAGGGCTTTCAACCACCCAGATTTTGAATAAAGGCTCACTTCCATCCATTCTCCTCTTTGCCCTGTTTATTCCTCTAGGATTTGAGCTCTGCCTTACCAGAAAGCTCTTCACACAGAACAGTCCAAGCAGGGTGGATTAGTATTAAGTGGTTCATTGTTCTGGTTCATCATTCTCCAAATCTTAAACCCAAAACAAAAGGGGGCCAGGAAGTAGAAAAACTATTATTTTTCTTTCAAAAGAACATAATTGATCAACTACTGGAAGACTTTCACCCGTGCTATGTTTAACGAATACTCCCATTTCTTCATGTAGTTCCGTAACAGATGCAATGCATTCCATAAAGGTTCTTGGTATACCTGTTTTCATAATGACATGAGTAGTCTCTTCAGTAATTAGATCAGTTAAAGTGATGTGGTGTTTTCTGGCAAACTTGTGCACATGCATCTGAAATCAAATAAAATATTATTATAAATTACCTCTAGTGCACAGCTTAGAGCATTAGTTATCCTAGCTTTGAATCTCCATTTTTTTCTCATAGAAAAGATACACTCTTTTTATTCTAACATGTCTGAAGTCTCAAAATAAATAGCAATTTAATACAAATTATGTACAAATCAGAGGAAGAAATTCTAAAGTAATTCATGCTAGGAGACATGAACTATAACCAAGGATTCAAAATAATATTAATTTTCCCTTTAATAGAGGATATCATTGAATTCCCTAAGACATCTAGTTTCTTTTCAGAGTGCTGCTCTACTATAATACAGATTTATCAGCCTACACTATATATAATCTGAGAGGTAATTAGCCTACACAGAAAGTTATGTTACAGATATGTGGCTTAAAAACAGGATGTGCCTGGCTGCGTAGCTTGGTTAGTTGAGCATCATCCTGTGCACTGAAAGGTTGCTGATGCGATTCCCAGTCAGGGCACATACCTGGGTTGTGGGTTTGATTTCCGGTTGGGGCACATACACAAGGCAACCAATCAATGTTTTTCTCTCCCTTCCGCTCTCTTTAAGTATGTCCTCAGGTGAGGATTAAAACAAGATGCAAACCTCTGGTAGCTCAAAAACATTCAAGTCAAGAGTACAAAAACTACCAATTCCTCTTACGGGGAAGGACTGAAGAGACTCATATTATTCCCAAAAGAAATCTAGAGCCTTCTAGCTATTATCTATCAACCAAATGAAAATCAATAGGTAGTAAAAGAAATTAATCAGATCCATTATGGACACAATCGACACAATTAGTAGCAACCATTTGGTTAAAGAACTCAGTTTACCAAAGGCCATCATTTATGAGCCATCACCACCCATGCCAATATTTATGTGCTGCACAATATTGCAGTGGAGATCAGGCCATCCTTCTTTCATGCTGCTTCATTCCATACTGCCACAGGGCACTAAAAAGGCAGACTAGAGAAGCTAATGACATCCTCCCCCCTTTTGTCACTGCCCTCTGCCAGGATCATTAGCAATTCTGAACTGATTAAATGCTGAAATCCTGGCCTTGAACAGTGTTCAGTTAGAAGAGCAACCGCTGAAAAGATCATTTTAATATGGGTTTCAGAATTAATCATGTGTAATACAGTCAGCAGCTTTCATAATAAATTTACCACATTTCAAGTTTGAATAGAGCTGAAAAGTTTTCCTCTTTGCTTGTTTAAAGACAATATGTACCCAAGCCACTTACAGTCTAATGTGCAGCTCAGAATTGCCCATGGCAAGAAAGATTAAATTATTTTAGCCTTCTCTGAAAAGCCAAACTTCAAAACAAGAAATGCTAATTTTCAATGAATAAACGGAAATTTTAGGTATGTAGGCAAATGATCAAGAGCAACATAAACCCAACACAGGTATGAATTTTCAGAGCAAATAGCTGGTCTGGCACCTGATTGTGAAATTAGAATTCTAGCATTATTGATGAGAATGTATTCATTGTATCTTCTAGGGCAGACATAGCTTACTTTGCCCTTTTAGTAGTAGGCTACAAAGAATGTTATGCTCAGCTGCTACGCAAAGAGAACTTAGAATGAGAAATGGTTCTTATCCTAGGAAGGATATATTAAGAAAGATACTTAAGAAGGACTGGGTCATCTCTGTGTATAATAAATTATACCCCCATTGAATCCATTTGATAATCTGGTGTGTTATCTTATCATGGTTCTTTAAGATGTATTCACTCAATTATTTTATTATGAAGTGATACCAATGGTGATTAATTTACTAAGATGTCTGAAATCTACACTCGGAAACAATGTTTCAGTGATCTTAGTATTTTAATGGGTATTTTCCTTAGTGAGAAACAATTCCTGTTTCCAGCATTAGGGACCCAAGGAGATGTCAAGATCCTAATAGGGAAGAGAGGCTCTTGCAGAGCAGAAATGATAGGGCAGGCTACTGAATAACTGTATCACCAACCAGGATAATGACAAATAAACACTGGGAAATGCCATTATCTGGCAGTGAGCTTGGAACCAGTTTGAATTTAGCTAATCATGCTGGTGCTTTCTCTCATATGGGAACCAAAGTGGGGAAAAGATGCCTTCTGGGGAGTAGAGCTACACCTACTTGCTTTTTATAATAAAAACTAGAGGCCCGGTGCATGAATTCGTGCACGGATGTTGTCCCTCGGTGTGGCTTGCGGGAATTGGGCTGAAACTGGCAGTCCAATGCCGCCTGCCGCTCCCACTCATCCCGGCCCCACTGCGACTTTTGTGGGCTCACGCCCAGGCAGTCCTGATCGGGAGAGGCAGGCTGTGAGCCCTGTGCCTGGCACAGTCCCTGGGGGTTGGGGGCCCCCAGAACATGACTGGCCCTCAGAGCAGGTGGTGGGACACCCTTGCCGGCCTGGGATCCGGATCCATACTACTGACGTTCGGTTTGGACTCATTGTCAGGAACTACCTGGTGACCGCTTTTATACTGTTTCTTCCTTGTGGAGTGTTTAGGGAGGGGAAGCAGCTGTGGTGCCTGAGGCTGACTTCCAGGAGGCCAGAAGTGCTGTTGGGATCATGCTGACAGTGCCGATCAGTCAGTGCCTGGCCCTTTCTCAGACTGGACCTGCAGGACTACTGAGGGAGTGAGTGGCTGCCACTGGGATGGGTTGGCAGCACTCCCACTGTGGGAGTGCACTGACCACCAGTGGGAAGCTCCTGCATTAAGCATCTGCCTCCTGGTGCTCAGTGCACATCATAGCGACCAGTCGGTCGCTTAGGCTTTTATATATATACTAGAGGCCTGATGCACTAAATTCATGCAAGAGTAGGCCTTCCTTCCTCCGGCTGCCAGCACCAGCTTCCCTCTGGCACCCGGGACCCGGACTTCCCTCTGGCCGCCAGCAGGCACCCAGGACCCGGGCTTCCCTGGCTTCATCCAGAAGGTCATCCGGAAGGATGTCAGGTCGAATTAGCATATTATGCTTTTATTATTATTATATATATAAAAAGCTCTATATCATACCCAAAAGTATAACCTCTCTGCTAATATTTAATAATTACTTTCTTTTTAAAACATTGATTTGAGAGACAGAGAGACAGACAGAGAGAGAAACATCAATTTGTTCCACTTATTTATGCATTCACTGGTTGCTTCTTGTATGTGCCCTGACAAGGGATCGAATGTGCAACCTTGGTGCATCAGGAAGACGCTCTAACCTACTGAGCTACCCAGTCAGGGCTAATAATTATTTTTGTAAGTAAATTTATACAAAATAATTCATGCTATAGTGTTATCTAGGTCCAAAATTTCAAAAATTAGTAATAAAAATTAAATTTCATTAGAATTATGCCTATTTCTTAGATTTCTTCCTATAAGTTACTTATTACTACTACCTAATTAAAACTATTATAGTATGTAAATGAAGTCTCAGTCTTTAGGGAGATACATATGGATACACTTACAAGTTCTTTTGGGGTCAAGCCTGATGCCACCATAGATATTCTTTTGTTGACTGTTTTTGCTGAAGATGTCACCTCTGGCTTCTCCCTGCTAGCACTTTCTTCCTTCACATTATACCCGGCAGCATTAGTAGTATGAGTAGCAGCTGGACTCTTAGCAGATTCAACTTGAAATTGGGGTAATTTCAATGCAGAGGTTGAAGTTGGCATGCTGCAAACATGAGCTGACTGTGGGGCTCTGTCTTCAGAGGGATCAGACTCTGGATCATCCGAGAAGAGGCTGATCCCAGACTGTATGTAAGGAGTTTCCTCTGAAAGGAATGGGAGATGAAATTTAATATACATGAAAATGAATCTTGAATTACAACATCTAGTCTCTGCTAAGAATTGAAAAGATTGATCAAGTCAGGTTAAGAGAAAAATGAGTGTGCTAATACACTATTGGTGGAGGTACAAGGTGTCTTAACTTTTCTAAAGGACAATTTGGCATGATATTCCAAAAGTCATGTGTGTTTACACTTTCAGTCAATAATTCAAGTTTTAGCAATGTATCCTAAGAAAGTAAAAGAGGTATGCACAAGTTTAGCCATAGGAATGGTCACTGAAATATTGTTTGTAACAGTAAAGTTCTAGAAATAACCTAAATGTCCAATAATAGATTGGCACATCTATTTCAATGGAGTACTCTTCACCCATTACATTCAGTTACTATGAAATAGAGAAATGCACACACTTATGTTCATTGCAGAATTATTTACAATAGCCAAGAGTGGAAGCAATCCAAGTATCTATCAATGGATGAATGGATAAAGCAAATGTGTTATATACATACATTGGTTTAAGTCAGTCACAAAAAGACAAATGCTGTACTATTCCACTTATATGAGGTATTAAAGTTGCCAAACTTTTAGACACAAAGTAGAATGGTAGTTGCCAAGGGATGAGGTATGGGGAAAGTGGAAAGTTGCTGTTTAATGGGTACAGCTTCAGTTTTGCAAGATGAACCAGTTCTAGAGAATAGTTACACAACAATAAGAATATACTTAGCACTAGTATACACTTAAAAATGGCTAAGATTGTTACTTTTGTAACAATCTTAACCATTTGTACTGCAATTAAAAACAAAACATATGCCATTGATTCTAAGATGCTATCCTATTTCAGAGTCCAAACATGACAAAAAATTGCACCTTAGAATCCATGAAATGCAATATTGTAAGGTATGCTTTCTATAATTTTGGTCATTTATATTATCTAATTTAAATAACCTTTTTATTACCTATATTCTCCAACTGCTTAGCAATGAACATATAGTACTTTAGTAAGGAAGGAAAATATATTGCAATATGAGAAATATTCAATTTTTGTTTCATCATCCACGATGATATAATTACCTTTTTCACATAATAGATCATCAAATATCATCACCAAATTAAAAATAGGAGATCATCCCTGAAACATTTCAGAAAATGCCACTCAATCAGAAGTAAGCATAACTAAGTAGAATGTATGACCCTAATTAAAATGGTCAAATACCACATTCAGAAGCCAAAAGGCATCTTCTATGATAATGCGTTTTAGAGGATTAATTTAAAATTTTCTTTACTAATTCAAACTTTAATTCACAAGCCGTAACACACACCGTTCATTTAAAGTGATTTATAAGGCATAAAAAATATAGTCATTTATATTCATTAATTCATAACATAAGAGCTTACTTTGGAGATGTGACTCATTTTTCAATCAAGGACAGGCCTAAAACTTTGTTCTAGGGCTCTAGAACTCTTATCTAAGAGTTGAAATAAAATATTTAGAGCACACCAAGACTCTCTCATCTTCAAAAAGAATTAAACCAATATAGACAGATTAACAACTGCAGTAATTCTCAAGTAAACTTGGATAAACATTCAAGCTATTTTTTAAAAATGGGTTTAAGTATGACAGATGCATTCATGATATACTAGTACATATGGAAGATGATGAACCAGAATACCTTTAGGTAAGATTCAGAGTAAAATAAAAGTCTTGTCCAACAGAGAAGATGAAATATTACCTAGATCTTGTCTTGGCAAATAAGACGGCTCCATTAAATCTTGGGTCTCAGACTTGGTCAGTTGTTGCTCCTCTACATCAGCACTCTCAATGAGCTCCTTTTGAGAGGGGCGGTTTCTGTTCTGCAGACTCTGTGAGTGGCAGTGCACATACCACCTGTCATCTAACACCTGGGATGTAGAAGAGCTAGCAAGGATGCAAGGAGATTTTTTTATCACTACAACTCGTGAAAGGACTTATCACACGTCCTGAGCAGCCAAAGCATAAGTAAAACAGCTCATTGTTGGAGACACTCAAGTGATGGCCTAGAAGTCTGGATTCATGATGTCTGCCAACATGTCAGCGTTGACACAGAACATTTCCCCTTAGGGTCTGGTCCGAGGCAGTAAGTATTATTATTTTCTATCTGTTTAAAAGCATGTCAACAATTTTCAGCAAATTATCTACCACCACTTATTCAGATTCTATAAAATAGAAAGTATTATTCCACTTGAGTCCCCATGGATGTGTTAACCACATCTCTCATGAAAGTAGAAAAAGCTAATGATTAATTTTGACATCGCTACACTCATTCTTTCTATATCCAATTTCAGCAAAATTCATAGAATCATCCTTATCTGCTGCCTTTTCAGTATCGAGTCATTCTAAAAGCAAAAGCTATAAGACGTTGTTAGAAGAGTACATGCACACAATAAGTAATTCCTTTACTCTTTCAGGTTTTAGGACTTTGCTGATTAAGATACTTAACAGATTTAAAGGACCTCAGAGATCAGCTAATTAATTCAAACAATTATTAGGTGTTTACCGTGAGTCAAACATCAAAACTAGGCTCTGTGGATTAAAGATGAGCAAGATCTAAACTACTGCTCTCAAGTAATCTAGTAGAAGGAGAAGTTCAATGAAATGTTTAAGTCTCTTGTGGGAGGGGGCGGAAGAGCAGAAATATTTGGTCTGAATATTAAATGCATGCTTCAACTAGCTAAAGCTTGGCAATTAAGTCATTACCTTTAAACATAGGTTTAGTGCCTATGGAGGCCAGATCTTTATTTAATTTTGGTAAGAGAACATTTATTGGGTAAATTACAGAGGTAGAAAAAGTAATTCCTAGAACAAATGGGCTTAGGAAACAAGTTACAGAGGTAAAGAAAGAGCCCTTGCCCCAGCTGGCATGGCTCAGTGGTTGAGCATCAACCTCTGGACCAGGAGATGGCGGTTTGATTCGGCTCAGGGCATATGCCCAGGTTGCAGACTGGATTCCCAGTGTGGCGCATGCAGGAGGCAGCCGGTCAATGATTTTCTTTCATCATTGATGTTTCTATCTCTCTTCCCCTTTCCCTTCCTCTCTGAAATAAAAATAAAAAGACACACACACACTTTAAAAAGGAGCTTGAGAATGAGGAAGCTAATAATAATGTGCCTGCCAGGGAGGGAAGGGCATAGAGGTAGTCCCTGGAGGGAGAGCATTGGAGGCCAGATCTTTTAATTCTGTCAGCCACAGTGTCAATACCCCAGCCTCAATAATACATCCTCAGTCTAGTTCAAGAGGTTTGGAAAAGATGGTGTTATTAGATTTTTGACAACTTGTCACTATTCCCAAAAAGGTAAGTAAAAATATACATATACTCAGTAGGAAACTCATTAAATATGAATTCCTTTTCCTTCCGAGAGTGGTGAGATATGTGACTCTAATGGCTCTGAGATTCTTTCTTGAACTATCAAATAGGAGTATTAGTCCAGAACTTGTCCTTTTACCATCACAGTGTTGTTGTAAAGATCAAATGAGAAAGTAGGTAGAGTATTTTTAAAAAAATATATTTTATTGATTTTTTACAGAGAGGAAGGGAGAGTGATAGCAAATTAGAAACATTGATGAGAGAGAAACATCGACCAGCTGCCTTCCGCACACCCCCTACTGGGGTTGTGCCCGCTATCGAGGTACATGCCCTTGACCGGAATCGAATCTGGGACCCTTGAGTCCGCAAGCTAATGCTCTATCCACTGAGCCAAACCAGTTAGGGCAGATACAGTATTTTTGAAAATATAAAGTACTATACAATCTAATCTCAATAGTAATTTGAATACACACTCAAAGAAACTGTGAAAAATATTTAACAGTAAGAGTTCAATGTAAGTAAAGGTGTTACTTAGATACCACAAATTGACATTTATTACTTCTTACCTTTCCATTCCTGGTTCTTTATTTTTGTATCTGGTGGAACTATCCAGAGACTCTTGAAATTTGTCTGCAGAAAGGCTTTCTGGACCCTGGCTTACAGGATATTCATCACTTTTCTCTGAAATTAATACTATTTTAAAGAGAATAGGAAAACAAAGAAATTTACTGCTTTGTCCTGATGGTGATAATTCAGGTGAGTATATCGATTTTTTCTTTATTGATTTTAGAGAGAGGAAGGGAAAGAGAGAAAAACATTGATTTGTCATTCCACTTATTTATGCATTCATTGGTTGATTCTTATATGTGCCCTGAATGGGAATCAAACCTTGGTACATTGGGACAATGCTCTAACCAATTGGGCTATCCGGCCAGGGTGAGTATATTGATTTTCAAAAACAGCAATCTGTGATAATCAAACTGGTTTTTAAGCAAGTATATCAGACATAATATTATAAACACAAGTGATCCAGCACCAAATGGAATGAAAATAAGTAAATAAGTAAATAAATAAATGGAACACTTAAAGACTGGGTAAATAAAGACACTCAGCTATGACAAGGTTGAAAAAATCATATATTTATATATTCTTGGCCCTAAATGATAAGGAAACAAGAACAGGAAATAATTTTTATCTCTACAGCAAACTCAATTTTACTCAAATCCCCTTAGATAATAGGGAACAGAAAGTACTAGAAAGAAAAGAACATTCCCTTTTCTATACCTACTGCCTCCACATCAAAGACTGTATAAAATGGGGTGTGAACTTTTACATGTGTGAAAAAACGAGAGGGGATGGGTCACATAGAAAGAAAAAACAGGTGACAGTCTGCTTCAGAGTTTCAGTTAGCAAGAAAAAAAACACCCAATTCATATAAAAAAAAACAAGGTACTGACTGATAAGGAACCCTGAAGTAATACATGGACTAATGATGAAATGGCACAAGAAAAGGAAAAAACACAAAACAGACCCAAGGCAAAGTTTTGACACATTAGTACATCCTTTTTATTTATTAATTCCTCCAAATGTATTACTGTGCTACTGCTTTCTAGGAAGTAGCTTAAAGGCAGAAATATTTAAAAAGTAAAAACAAATACTTAAAAATTACAAATGTCTTTTATCCATTAAAGTCACTGATGACTATAATTTATTTTGAGCTTTTATCAGAAAAACTACAAACTGAGGCAGAAAAATATAAACAAAGGGCTGTATTAATTAAACGGTTTTTAAGACACTAGGAAAATAATTATTGATTTCCTGAGTTAATCCTCAAATGCATTATTTATAGTTTTCTCTGTGCTTATCTTTTCTGAGAGTTTCCAGGAATACAAGAACTCTGCCTGAAGCTACCAGTTGCTGAAAGTAAGCTGAATCTAACTGTGCAGATTTTTCTTTCAACTAGTTCTGTAAAGCTTTTTAATAAGGATATCATTTCCCCCCAAATATAGGGTGATCATTGGTAAAAGGAACCACAGAATTAACCATTGGAAAGGGTTATAAAAAAAATAAGTAAAAGGACAGGGAGGAAGTCTCAGACATACAGATATTAAAAAGTCATTTCATCACATCTGAACATTTAGCATATGAGTTCCTCTTTTCACTATAATGGGGCCAAGCTATGAAGAAAATAAGCTAACCTGAGTTAGAATTCAATTACTCAATGGTACCTAAAAAGATAGGGCAAAATTTTTCTGTTCTTCTTTTCCCTTAATCCTTATTTCATAAATGCAGAGATCCAGAGCCCAAGTACTGGGAGAGTACCATAGTTCCTCTTAAATAATTTCCTCATCTGGGGATTTTAACATGTTACATATTTTATTTTTCATGGGTACGGAATATGGGCCAGACGTAACATTTAATAAATTTACTGACTGCCTATTATGTGCTACTAGCAAGTATTGTGCAAAGTATTAGGAAGATCAAAGGAAAATACATTGGGGAAGAAAGGAAGATATTAATAAATGATAAACTATAAAATAAAAAACCCATATGGAAATCCAGCTTTGAAAAGCATATAACCCATTCACACAGTTAATTCAATAGTTCCAGAGGAGGAGCATAGGAATTTTTAACAAGTGCTTCCAGGAATGAATATACTACAAGACAAAAAAGCTCTGGTGTATCTGAAAATCACTTCCACTGTAATGGATTATGATCTTATAGACGCTAATTTTTGCTTTATGAATGGTTGGTAATCCACAAGGAAAAAAAATGACTAAGTGCCTGATATGAAATAACTACCTGCAGAGGAGGTACACATAATTTATAATGAGTATACAGATTTGCACAAAAAATATTATGCAGGCTTGGGAATGACCCTTAGATAAACAATAGGACAGAACTATGCTGAGGGCAGGACATTTGATGCAAAGACCCTAGACTATGAATACCTTTACTACAAAGGATAAAGTAAAACCTCCTAACAAAATATTTTATATAGAGATTCGTAAGGAATTTTCAAAAAGGTTTTCAAATTCATAATAAAATATGTATATAAATATAACATTTATAAAATTTTTAAAAATCCACAACAAAACATTTTGTCTGCAGATCTTCAGAAAAAAATAAACACCCCTCCCCCAAAGATGAGATAGATTTACACATGATCAAAGCCAGACAATAACATTTTGTAAGTTGTGCATAAAAATGAAAAGTCTAGCCTGTTTTTAGACTGAAGATGGTAAAAGCACCTCAAAGAAGAGAATTATGCTGGGGACTAGACTTTGGGCTTCATTATCTGGGAGATGAACTAAATGAAGATACAGTTACAAAGAAAGCATTGAAAGAAATACATTTGAACCACTGCCATAGCAACAGAGTTCCTAACTTCTCATGCATAAGCTACTGTTTCTCCCTGAACATAAAAATATTGCAAGGCACACTCCCTGACCAAAACCACGATTCTGAATAATAAAGACTTGAGTTCCTAGAAAGACTGAAAGGAAGGCCCTATTGCCCTGAGTAGGACTGGGGAAGGACTCAATGAAGAAGGAACTTGAACACTAAGTTAGCTGGGTAGGTATCACTGAGATAAAATGAACACTTTGGGAGGACTTGCCATACCTGCCTATTCAAAGCACCAACGTCCCCCTCTGGAACCCATGCCTGTGCCTAACCTCTCATCTACTTGACTACACATTTGCCCCTATTTAAAAACCTGCTCGATGTGCTGTCTTTCATAATGCTCTTTTCAACTAAATACTCGAAATTTCATCTTACTGTCCTTCATTTATGCCACATTATCCCTCAGCTCAGCACTCACTTTTTTTTTTTTAAATATATTTTTATTGATTTTAGAGAGGAAGGGAGAGGGAGAGACAGAAACATCAATGATGAGAGAGAATCATCAATCGGCTGCCTCCTGCATGCCCCACACTGGGGATCAAGCCCGCAACCGGGGCATGTGCCCTGACCGGGAATCATGACCTCCTGGTTTGTAGGGTGATGCTAAACCACCAAGCCACGCAGGCCAGCCTCAATGCTCACTTCTTACAGGAAGTCAGCTCTGATCAACTCCATCTGTTTGGGTTACTCTAATCACCTCCTCAGAGACCCATCTGGTCTTGTTGATAACTGTAATGTTGGGATAAAGCACCTGACTCTGCCACATCATTGGGTTTTCTGGGGACCAAGATGAGTTCCTCAACTAAAGGGCATCTCTTCCTTATAGACCAGAAAGCACATGGAATAGGGCCTTATGATCTCACACCTGTGGTATAAGGAATATGAGTGTTTTTTATAAGCTTTCTAAAATGAGGGGGTTACTTATTTCTATTCTCTCCCATTGCACTCAGCTTCCTATGGGCTCCCCATAACATCTCCTCATTTTGGGTACTCAGTCAGAAAATTACACTTAATGACTGTCTTGATCTCTCTGAATGGTAAATTAGTTGGAAGCAGGGACTAAAACCGAGGCTCTAAAATTACCCACGGAGTGACTCAGCAAATATATGCTGAGCAAAGATCATAAAATGTTCAAGCTAGGTTCACATTTTTCTGGAGATAAAGGCTTCGGGAGAGGAAGAATTTTGCTTAAGAGGAATTTGGCCAGTATTACAAACCTTTTCCTGATGTGTTTTGTCCTGGATTGAGTAGGTCCTCAGAAGCACAAGAATCAAATGTGAGGAAAGGGGATTTGTCAGAAGGCTGGCTCCCCTGCTGCTCTAACACCGCTTCCAGTTGGTCCATTTCCTGCTTGATCTTTATCAGGTTATCTTGCATGGTATCCCTCTGCTGCAGATACGAAAAAGGACATAAAGTTACACTCTTTTAGAAATGTACCAGAACACAAGAGTATGTCATACCAATTAATTTTAGCATGAGAATTAAAATCACCTAGTATGGAATTATAAGTTCTGGCTGAATACCTTTTAATCCAACCATATTCATGCAGTTAATGCCCATGAAATGATTTCAGAATGATGTTAAAGGAGGGGAAAAAGTTCCTCAAATTCTCCCAAATAGACTTGCTTTATTTTATTGTGATGTCCTTTTGAAGTTGATTATTTTAAAAGCTCAGGAGCGAAAAAATAATTAAGGTGCTTATAATACTTTTGATATTTAAAATTAGCAGGACTTTGTTAACATTTTACATAGACTGTGTTTCAAAGGCTTAGTATTATGGGACTCATAAGAGATACAGATTAGTCCATATAAAAAATTCTGATTGCTGGCGTGTGTGGACACTTCTTTTTTCTGGGATTCTTTGAACATTTAATTTCTCTTTTTTTAAATATATATTTTATTGATTTTTTTCAGAGAGGAAAGGAGAGAGATAGTTAGAAACATCGATGAGAGAAACATGGATCAACTACCTCCTGCACGCCCCCTATTGGGCATGTGCCCGCAACCCAGGTACATGCCCTCGACCGGAATCGAACCTGGGACCTTTCAATCCGCAGGCTGACGCTCTATCCACTGAGCCAAACCGGTTTCGGCTGAACATTTAATTTCTAACAGAAAGAACAAAGAGCTAATTCATTAATTTATCTATTTGCTCACTCAACAACTATTTGTTGACCATCTATTATATGTCAGACACTGTCCTAGTGCTAGAAATATAGCCCGCATGGTGCTGCCATTCTAGATGGGGACAGGGTACCTAGAGAACTTCACAGAGAAGGACCTGTGGGAAGGAGCCAACAGAAACAGCCGTAATAAAGCCTGTAAGGACAGTTATTGTTTTCAACTCAAGATAAGGGTCTTCTCTGCTTATGAGGCTCATGATGTTTATTTCTCCACTTCAAAAAGAAACCTGTGCCCTGGCTAGTGTTCTCAGGTTAGAAGATCACCATGCACCGATGGGTCACAGATCTGATACCCAGTCAAGGGCATGTGCCTGGGTTACAGGTTTGATCCCTGGCTAGGTTCAGGCTCTTGTGAGAGGCAACCAGTTGATGTTTCTCCCTCCCCCTTCCATGCTCTCTAAAAAGCAATGGAAAAAGTATCCTCGGGTGAGGATTAAAAAAAAGAAAGAAATGTGTAGCTGGGTAGCACAATTGGTTAGAGCAGTGGTCGGCAAACACATTAGTCAACAGAGCCAAATATCAACAGTACAAAGATTGAAATTTCTTTTGAGAGCAAAATTTTTTTAAAATTAAATTTCTTCTAACGCCACTTCTTCAAAATAGACTCGCCCAGGCCGTGGTATTTTGTGGAAGAGCCAAACTCAAGGGGTCAAAGAGCCACATGTGGCTCGCGAGCCGCAGTTTGCCAACCACGGGGTTAGAGCATTATCCAGATATACCAAGTTTGTGGGTTCGATCCCTGGTCAGGGCACATACAAGAATCAAACAATGGATGCAAAGAATAAGTGGAGCAACAAATGGATGTCTCTCTTTCTCTAAAATCAATGACTTAATAAAAACTCTTGAAGGCTAAAATAAAAACATTAATTAATTTAAAAAAAAAGAAATTTCCTAAGTCTAAGGGTTTTCTTTCTTTTTTTCCTTTCTTTTTTTCTGTTTTCTTCTTTCTTGAGTCTAAGGTTTTTGATAAGCAAAGTATTTCATAATTAAGGAGATTTACAAAATATACCTTTCTTCATTACTTTTAGAAGGAACAATGGTTGCCAGCAAACCCTGGGGAAATAGATTGTTTCACCCTCCATTTCTTTTTCTCATCCTTAAAAATGACTTTACCCACCACTTAAATCTAGCCATCTATTTTCTCCTGCCACACTGAGTAATTTCCAGGTTTTTATGACCAGCTTCACAAAGGCTTCCAGTGCTACCCTGATACTGTTTTGCTGCCAATGTCCGCAGTAGCGCCAATGCCACCACGTGGTGCTTGTGAGTAGTTCCATTACTGATCAAGAAGGGCTTGCTTAAGTAAATGTGGAATGGAACCAGATATCCGTAAGCTTCAGAAGCTGTACTAGATGTTACTGTCATGACCATCACATCTAACCTCTATGTGGCCATTAAACAGGTTAGAAAACCAGAAAAAATAGTAATGGGAGAATTAGCTAACTTAACTTTCCTTTAGGTTTTCCCAAAGGAATTACTTTATAACTTCGACAATTCCCCTATAGGCAATTGGCCAGATACATTTGGGAGACCAAAACCAAATTGGTTACTAAGTTTTCTTGATTCTAATTCTTAAGTGTTTCTTAATTTAGCCCTAATCTTCTATTTTCCACTATGCTACTCTGATCTCTACTTTTACTTTTTATTTTTTTGAGTATTCATAAGATTTTATTTGAGCCAAACTGACAACAGTTTTTGGGAAGCAAGATCTCAAATGCTTCCTGATCTCTACTTTTAATACAGACAGCTACGTTACTGTGGAAGTTCCTTAAATACATGTTTATCTTGCCTCTTTCTTCCATAATGGCTGTGGTGGTATACCACTGCTCAGATAAGGTAACACTTTCTGAAAGCTAAATAATTATTACTCATTATAGCCCTCAGGATAAAGTCCAAATTCCTAAGAAGAGCATTCAGAAAGCCTTTTATACCCTCTTATCTTTTAATTTTCCCCCAAACCACCCATATGCCCTGATTTCTAGTTACACAGGACAAATTTGTGCTTCCTAGGCATTTTATGCTTTTGTGCATTTGCCTGGGTTGCTGCCTCCCTGCTTTTTCCACCTGGAAAAATTCTTCTGAACTTTCAAGGCCCAGTTTAAATGTCTCCTTTGAAAGTTCCCACCAAGAGGTGATCCCTCACTACCTCATTTATACTACTACTGCATTAGTAGACCAAAGTGGAATACATAACCCTCCTTTGATATAATAGGGCTTTCAGGTTTTTGCTATAGGAAACATGCGTTTTGATCATTTAGCTTATTCATTAAGTTCAGTATTTAGTGTTCTGCAGTGAGCTCGGTGGTATGTATGTAAGTATGTGTGAAATAAAAGGTAGTATGAGTTCCTGCATGAGTTCTAGTCAGGTGATTCCAATCTAATTTGAGGAGGCATGGTACCACATACAACTGTTATACCACTGATTCTAAGGGATGATAAAAGCCAATGCAAGAATGCAGGATGCATTCTACTGAATGCACAAGACACCACACATACATCCACACGTGCTTTTTACCTGAGTTGTTAAAATATCGCTCTGGGAGGACAGCTCTGAACAGTCTTCAGAGAGGTTTGTTTCACTCTCATAATCAAATGCTGCTTCATCTAAATGATAATAAAAGTAGAGATTCAGATGTAAGGACCGCAAATACTGCAATTTGCTATATGTTTCTTCCCATTGGCAGGACAAATATCACTTTCATGTCACACAAAATGATTACACGCCTTGTTTTGAGACACCTGATTTCTTCTAGAAATAACAGTGAAAATCAGAAGCAAGTCCACCAACAACTAGGGCACTAAATCTCATTCAAATAGAGATGTTCCAACTAGGTGAAGGACTTTTAAGGAAAAGTACCTTAGGAGGAACATGCTTAAAGTTTAAGAAGCAACTACTTTAATTGTACTTCGAAACTCATAGTATGCTCCCCCAAAGGCAAAAACATTTAGCGTATTTCCATAAAATACCTAAGTCTGAATCTGTACTCTGCTCTTCTTGATTTTCCTCCACCAGGCCGGTTTCCCTTTCGTCATCGTCTGAAATCAATTCCTTGTCACTCAGAACTTCCTGGTTTTCAGAATGACAGCTCATTTGCTGGGAAGGAGGATCAAACTTCAAGAAAGGATCCTGGGTGTTTGTATTAGCGGTCAAGTCCTCTGATGCACTGCGCTGTGAGGAAAATAAGCTTCTAGAATATCTTGCTTCCTCACTAAGGTGATGTTCCTGGGATGCCTTTGTCGTCATTACCTGGTTACTGCAGTTATTTAAGCTACTCTTTAATGATACCAGGTTCTCCTTCGTTTTATTAGACTGACTCTCTGTGGCAACACCGTTATGTCTGGTAGACGGAGAAGGTATTTTGGTTACTTTACCAAATAATAAATGTTGGAAGCAAGGAAGCTCTTCATCCTCACTAGACATATCTTCTTCTGAGGACTCTAATTTCCTGGCCCTTCTTTGGCGACCCCGAGTCAAATGTGCATGGGCTAAGGGGCTAGGGCTCCTTCTGAATTCTTTCTGAACACCTTTGCTAAAAACAGCAGATCTTTCCTTAATGCCACTTTCATCAAAGCCGCTATTCTCCTTTATTTCATCAACAGTTAACAAGTCATCCGGTGTCTCAGAACAAACCTGAGAAACAGGACTCCTTTCCATAGGTTGCTCTAGGTTATCTGAAATTTGGCATGGAGGGAAATCGGCATTAACAGCCTGAACTACTGCTTCGTTGTCTCCTTGCCTTTTCATTTCAGGATGTTTACAATTACTTATAGGAAGGCTTGGCTTATAAACGTCGGGTTGCATGAGACCTAATCTGAGCATAGGATTTAATTTTGATCCTTTGTTTATAGCTAGTTCTGCATGAATGTTTTCACCACTGGAACCTACTTCATTGATACTAGAGCCTCCTTCATTAGTACTGCTTGAGCTGCTTTCTTTAAAAGCGCTTTCTCTAATGTTACTTAGGCTAATTGGGCTCATTGTACTCTGAATGTTCTCATTTCCCATTGCTCTTTCAGGTGACACTGAATGTTCCTCAAACTTTTCCTCTGACAAGTTTTTCTTACTTACGGTTTTAACAAATGATCTGATGGGAGAAATGGATGGTATATGATACGGGTTTTGTGAAATTCCATGTTTATCTGCAATAGTGAGTTCAGAGGACTGACAATGCCTAGAGGTTCCTTTTATGCTGTATTTGGCATCCTCTCCTGGCTTTTTGTCGTTCTCACAAACCACAGGAAAGCCTACAGTTGTGTGAACTGCCTGTACATGCTTGATTTTAGATTCTTTCTTTCCCTGATTTTCTTCTTTTTGTCCACATTCAAGAGTGACTTTTGGACTTTGTTTCCTTGAAGACTGGGAGTGAGCATAGACTGTTGCATATTCCTTTTCTGGATTTGAAAACAGAGCAAATGACTGGCGCTTTGAAACCTTGAATGTATTCTGTAAATACTGTGTATCAAGGTCACTCTCTTCCACTTCTGTGCTTGTCTCCTGAGTGTGGTTAACTTCACATTTCAATAGATCCTTAAAGCCCTCTCTGTCATTTCTAGTATCTTTAGAACCACCACAAATAAGTTCTTTAGGATTTTTAATTGCTGCACACAGATCCCCACACTGATTTCGAGCTGTTTTTGACTTCCCTGGGGTGTCAGGTTCCAGTAATGAGAGACTATCCTGGGTGCTATAATCAGTTTCAGGTACCAATACAATACTGGTACTCTCCATAGATCTATCAGTTTGCACACTTCTTCCTCCACCTAATATCAGATCTTTGAGGTCTTTGGTACTATTAGGCATTTGAACTGTTCCTAGGTTCTCTTCTGTTTCTTCTCTTTGTAGATTAGGATTGACAAATTCTTGAAGTTTGTTAGAACTTGAACCATTAGTAAAAACACCCGATATGTTTGTTAAGTTTAGTTCTAGAAAAGCATCACTGGCAAGTTTTTTATTTATTTGTTCATCTGACTTATTACTCTTCTTGGCTCCAGTTGCAGGTTCTTTACCTTCCACGAGTTGAAGCTTCTTTCTGTGTCTGACTCGTATTTGGTCATAATTTTTTTCCTTCACCTCTTCACTGCTAGAACAACTATCGATTTGTAGTTCAATATTGTTAGATGGGCTTGGATTTCTATTTACTAGTTCCAGTGCACAAATATGCCTGGTAGAGGACTTCCTCTTCAGCCTATTCTTCTTCGGTGCTTTTGAACTGTGGACATTTAATTCTAGTTCCATATTGCTTATGCTGCTGCTTATAGGTTCAGCTTCAGTTGTGAAAGCAGATGCTTTTTCCAATGATTCTGTTAGGTTAGCATTTTTCTCTTTCTGAACATAATCGCCTTTTGTTTCATTCTCATGACCATTATTAGTAATATTCATCTCATGACTATTCTTTTCTATTCGGTCAGTTCCCTCAATTATCTTTTCAGGAATCTTTGGAACAACTGCTAAATCTACTTTCTTGATAAAATCCTCAGGATGAAGGCCCGATGTACTTCTCCTTTTACGCTTTAGTTTATTTTTGAGGGGACACTCTTGTGTTATCTGAGGTTCTATAGCAGATGCTCCTATAATTAGATTTTCAGTGATGTGGCTCAAGTTAGGGAGGCTTGCCTTCCTCCGATAGGTTTTCCCAAATATTTTATCTTCAATATTACTTTCTACTGGTTTGGAGTGAACTCTTTCACTTTCACATATTAAAGCACCACGAGGATCAGGGGCCATTAGGTTTATTTTCCCTGGAGAACCAGAATACCCATCTACTTCATTTGGAACTTCCACTGCACCAGCTACTTCAACATTTGACTTAGACTTCCCATTATGTGAGCCATCAGAAGTTAGTATTTCATCACGTCTGGAAAACCACTCATTAACTTTTTGTATGCTACTGCTCCGTGTTATCCAAGGCACATCTTGGGAATCTCTAGGATGGTCAGAGCGTGGAAGTTCTTTTCTCCCATTCAGAGGATCAGCATTCAGAATTACCCTTTCCTCTGGGCTGGGAGTATGCCTATCATTACATGTTTCTTTACTTTCAGCCCATCTGCTCTGCTGGCTCCTTGCTAAGCCAGGCTGCTTGCTTTTATTACAGAATTCAGCCTTTTCTACATCCATTCTGTCTTTAGCGAGTAGTAAACTGCTGTTCTCATGCTGTAATGAGCTGGCATGAGTATCTGTGGCACATGGCTCCACATGCGAGTTTGAAACAGAAGTTCCCCGATACTTTTCTGTATGCTTCTCAGCTGCATGCTTCTCAGTGGTGGTCAAATCTTTATTACTGGATTGACGATGTTCAATATTTGTTATGTCCCCAGAAAACTCGCAAGCAGCTGAAAGTATACAAAAACACTAGATGATTTAAAAATGAAATTATCATGAAAAAATACGTGCTTAAACAACTTGAAACATTTGGCTATCCTTCTAAACAACCAAGTATACGAAAGTTATAGCTCACACTTTCATGTAATTCCTTTTATTCTCATTAGCGCCACTCAAAATAATTAAAATTTTAATTTCAGAATTCTCCCTACTCATAAACCACACCTCCTATTTCCCTAACCTGTAACAGTGAATTAAAAGCAGACTTTACATATCAGACATACTATGCTCTGTTCTATCTTCAGACTCATACCCCCCCTATATTTAAATACCAGTATACAAAAGATGAAATATAAACACATAAATTTAAAGTAAAAGGCAAGAACCAGTTATGAAGGATGCTGTTACAATCACATCCCTCTAGTCAACTGAAATAGATCAGGCTGTACCATAACATCTGAGAAAGAATGATATTCTAACTGTGCCAAGAGATGTTGTGAATTATAAATGCCCCAAATGACCTTCAGAATAACCTAATTATAGTACTGTATCTACCCATTCTCTCTTCAGTGCCTGTTATGTTGGGAAGACTTGCCATTACCCTTTTTTGCAGGATTTACTCTGGCTTCAGCCCTGGCTCCGTGAGGAGTGATTTTTAACAGTTCATGATCTCTCACACTACAAGGAAAAGACAAAAGCCTTAATGAGAAACACTAGTTACCTGCTCAAAGAGTTGTCAAATGAACAAGATCAAGTATTTTAGCTCCTTTAGGTAGGGTGGCCAAATCTATTATCTCCTTTAATAACTTCTAGTCAAAATGAAAGGATCAAAGACCTACACACAGTCACAAAAAACCAGAGCAGGAATGCAGAATACTTTATGGACATGCAAATGAGAACCAAAGTTTAAATGATAGTCCATTTAAATACAAATAATAACCAAAAGACAGTAAAGCAAAACAACAAAAACAAAAAACACACACCCACAAACCCCACAAAACTTAAAAGGATATCTTAATGAGACTGCAGGAACAAAGATATTTAAACTAAACAGCACTGGGACGAAGAGACTTCCCAATAATATGTAAAGAATGCAGCATTCTGCTACTCAGCCTTCTGTGCTTCTTTTCAAGTTTAAAACCACTTCCTCTCAATTGAGAGATTAGGAAAAAATCACTTGCAAACAAAATCTGATTGGCAGTGACATCATTGTAGTTCAGACAAAGCATAAATCTTAAGGTGAAGCAATAATTCCTAAGGAAAGCAATTTGCCATGTAACACAGTTGGGGGCTGCTTGTAGATTATTGTATAATTTACATAAAGTTTGAGGGATAGATGGAATTCAGAAACAGAGAAAGGAAAGAAAAATGGAATCATCTAATATTTTTATCAGCCATAATTACCACTGTGTCAACACTACTGTATATGAGGAACTAAGCTAGAATAGAGCAGAACCATCCGCTGGGTATTATTTTAAATTCTTTTGGACTCTACTAAAAAATCAAACAAACAAGGGCTCTGGCTGGGTAGATAGATCAGTTGGTTAGAGTATTGTCCTGATATGCTAAGGTTGCAGGTTTGATCTCTGGTCAGGGCATATACAAGCAACTAATGAAGGCATAAATAAGTGAAACGACAAATCAATGTTTCTCTCCCTCCCTCCCTTAAATCAATAAAATAAAATAAATTAAAATTAAATTAAAATAAATAAAATAAAATAAATAAAATAAAAAGTAATATTAGCCTAGCTGGTGTGGCTCAATGGCTGAGCATTGACCTATGAACCAGGATGTCACAGTTCGATTCCTGGTCAGGGCACAAGCCCAGGTTGTGGGTTCGATCCCTAGTAGGGGGCATCCAGGAGGCAGCTGATCTATGATTTTCTCTCATCATTGATATTTCTATCTCTTTCTCTCCCTTCTTCTCTGAAATAAATAAAATCATATTTTTTAAAAACGAGATTAAAATATATGGTCTATTCCAATGCCATAACTGTAACCTAAAAAAAATACCAATCCTTAATATTAACTAAACACAAAAACGCCAGCTTAATGGACAAAGGCTCCCTTTGACTCACCTGTAATAACTTGCTTTATTAGCCATATCTTCAGAAGAATCAGATCCTAAAAATAGTTCCCCAAATACCCCCAAATAACAAATCAATAAAAGAATTTTTATTGAAAGGGTTAAACTAAAAAAAAAAAAAAATAGTACTTTTTGCAAAACAGATACTCATTCAAGAAATATTTACTAAGCACCCACTATATGGTAGGTACAATGATACATATGCCAGGAAATACAGAGAAGTAGTTGTAAGCACAGGCTCTGAAGCCCGAATTCCTAGGTTTGAATCATGGCTCTGCCACTTAGTAGCTTCACTACCTTGGCCAAATTTCTTAACCTCCCTGTGCCTTAATTTCCTCATCTGTAAAATAAATATAGTAATAGTAAAAACTACAGGGGTTTGTCAGGCCTCTTACATGAATTTTATAAGTGACGTACAACAGTGCCTGGCTATGCTAAGTGCTCCTAAATATTTGCTATTACAACTATTTTGATTATTTTTGCGATAAGACACTGTTGTGTCACAAAAATAATCAAAATAAAAAGTCACAAGTCTAGGAACTTATGATTTTAAAAGAGGAAAAGACATACAAGTAATTTCAAGAGAATCTGGTACATGCTATGTTAAACATATGGTGATGCTTGGGAGCCCAAAGAAGGGCCACTCTTTCCAATTATAAATATATTCTAAACAACAAGACAATTAGAGAAAACTGACTGAACTGAGCTCAGCTCTTCTTAAAAGTCTTTCTAGTCTAGTACAATTTATCTTGGATTCTTCCAAATGCTGTAGCCAGCCCATCATGTTCTTTCTTATTCCTATTTCCCATTTTTCCAAAGTATACTAAGTCCTCACTTAACATCAAATGGTTCTCTGACTTCAAGCAAAATGACATATAACAAAACCAATTTTACCATAGACTAATGGATATGAATGAGAGCTACATTCCTTTGGCATCTCATCCAAGTTATAAAGAAATGACGTTGAGCCTGGCCAGTGTGGCTCACTGGTTGATCGTCAATCTAGGAACGAGGCAGTCATGGTTAGATTCTGGGCCAGGGCACGTGCCCAAGTTGCAGGCTCAATCCCCCAGTAGGGGGCATGCAAGAGGCAGCCAATCAATGATTCTCTCTCATCATTGATGTTTCTCTCTCCCTCCCTCTCCCTACCTTTCTGAAATCAATAAAAATATATATTTTTTAAAAAAGACTAGCAACTAATGTTCTAAACTTAAAAAATCTGAGACTCTTACCCAATTCAATGTAGACAGACTTTTTCTGGGATTGTACCTGCTGCTTTGTCCTCCGTGATCTCACAATTCCAAGGTTAGAGAGTTGGGCACTAAGTCTGGTTTCCTGCTAAGCAGTAAAAAATGATGAACTAATTAACTGGCCAATTCTTTGCTTTTTTCCTTGAAGAGAAACTTGAGGCCATGTTTCTCTCTCTCTCTCCCTCTCTGAAATCAATAAAAATATATTTAAAAAGATAAAATTATTAAAAAATATATGAGTTATGTTCTAGTAGTTTGAATATTTTTTCCTCTGTTGTTTTAAATCTTTCTAAACAGGCCCTGACCATTTTGGCTCAGTGGATAGAGCATCGGCCTGTGGACTGAAGGGTCCCAGGTTTGATTCCGGTCAAGGGCATGTACCTTGGTTGCAGGCACATACCCAGTAGGGGGTATTCAGGAGGCAGCTGATGGATGTTTATCTCTCATTGATGTTTCTAATTCTCTATCCCTCTCCCTTCCTCTCTGTAAAAATCAATAAAATATATTAAAAAAATAGTAAAAATTTTTAAACAGAATATGTATTATCTGAGTAAATTTAAGAAAAGCATATTTTGCCCTAGCTGGTTTGGCTCAGTGGATAGAGCACTGGCCTGTGGACTGAAGGGTCCTGGGTTTGATTCTGGTCAAGGGCACATGCCTGGGTTGTGGGCTCAATCCCCAGTAGGGGTGTGCAGGAGGCAGCAAATCAATGATTCTCTCTCATTATTAATGTTTCTATCTCTCTCTCCCTCTCTCTTTCTCTCTGAAATCAATAAAAATATACTTTAAAAAAAGTATATTTTGAAGCTAATACTTTATATAATAGTACAGTATAATATAGAAAGGAAATAAGGCTCATTTGGTATACATTTCTAATAACATCTGCACATCTGATAACAGGGTTGGCAACTAAAATAAAATAAATTTTTTAATTATTTATTTTCTTTATTGATTAAGGTATTACATATGTGTCCTTATTTCCCCCATTGCCCCTCACCCTCCTAAAAGAAAATTTTAAAAAAGATAAAAACAATAACCCTGCAATCAACCCTTAAATCATTCAGTATAAGAAAGACTATTTAAAAACCAAACACTATTCCAATGAAGTTTTCCTCCTTCTTTTTGAATCCTTCAACATCTACTGAAAAATGAATATTGGTAGCGAAGGAATTATTGTTTTTGAGATCTCCATTATTCATTCACATATGTGTAACAACAGAGTAAATCATCGCCATTTTTTTTTTTTTTTACAATTACACCTTTTAAGTTGAAGCAATTTTCTTTTCTTTTTTTTTATTTATCTTTATTGTTGAATGAAGCAATTTTCAAATGTTAAAGCGGATTTTCTTTTCAGGCAATTTTTCAGAGGAAAGAAAATAAATACACTTCCTCATGCCTGGAGAATTGCCATAAGATGGTTATTATAAAAACTGCAAGCTTAAAACCATCAGTGACCTTGTGGCTATTTTAGACAAGCATGGGGATGGATAAAGCACTAATGCAGGGGAAGGGCCTGTAAGGTCTCTCCTGACCACACTAGGTACACAGACCTTCTCTCAACAATTCTAAATCTTGTTTATTAGAACAGTTGTCCAACCACTTAATTTACCATCTTACCTTGTTTACCGACTTTTTATATAAATGCATGAGCATCTAGCACATTCACTAATTCACAATACTCAGTAAAAAGATTTCACCAGAATAAATGAAAATGGCTTTACCAAGGTAGGATTTTCAGGTTCACTCTGTCGAAGTCTTATGGCACGGTTTCGGAAGCCCAAACTTTGTATCATAGAAACTTCCTCATTTAGATGCTCAGGAGAGTTATTTTCCTTTTTTGAAAAGTTGTAACTGTTTGTAACTGTGAATTACAAGGGAAAACATTATTTTTATAACTGCCATCAAAGAACCAAGAGAAATCCTGTGTATGCTCTTTGTTATATATTAAGACAATGCAGCAAAGGCGACCTATAATTTTTTAAAATAAAACTTTGGAAATTCTACTCCTGCGAAACAAACACACAGACCGTCAAAGTTATTTCTACTGCCCTCCTCCCCCGAATACTAACAAATTTGCCTATTAATCAAAGCTCACTGAATCTAAGATACCAATAATGTAAGAAGCACCATTATTTTCTGTATCACTAAGAAAGAAAACACACAATTAAACAATGACACACCACTGATGATAAATTGTCCCCAATTTATGTGAAAAAAAACGTGCATCTTGGGATGGATAAAATAAGGTGTGAGACCAGTGGGAATGATTTAACAAATAGATTACAGGTAAAGGGCTAAAATTAAACTAGACCAAAAGGTCTTATCACCTATTTACAGAAAATTGTGTAAACCTCCTTCAGAGTTTTTTATTTTTTGTTAATCTTCACCCAAGAGTATTTTTCAATTGATGTTTAGAGAGTGGAAGGGAGGGAGAGAGACAGAGAGAGAGAGAAACATGATGTGAGAGAGACACAGATTGGTTGCCTCCTCCCCAAACCCCAACCAGGGCTGGGGATGGAGCAGAGCCTCCAATGGAGGTACATGCCCTTGCCCATAACTGGCCAGGGCTCCTCCTGACTTTTAATGACAGCCACTTGAACATTGGCCCCTGGGGCTATACAGCACTTACATGGCAATCCAGTATCAAGTTCAAAAGCATGAATGATTTTCAATAGCTCTTCAACAAGCTGACTAAATCTTGTACTTTCTTGTAGGCTTCTGAAATTAAATCATTTGAGAGACATACTTAGGAAGTAATTATCAACTTTTAAAGGACTTTTAAAATAAAAAAAGACGTGTACAATAAAAAAAAAAAGATGCAGCAAAAGTTGAAAAACTGTATTCAAAGAACAGAGCTCTTAGTGACATTACATAATCAAAACATCATTGACATTCGTACTGATTATTTTTGTAATATTTTCTGTTTTGCCATTCAAATCTACCAAAAGCCTGTAACTATCTAAAATAGAAATATGAATCCACAGTAAATATAAATTCACTGAATAGAGAACTTACTATTCTTAACATCTGAGCCCCATCCACTCAACATCCCACTTCTAGTTATCAGGGATGTCTGTCAAATGATGTTTACATTATTTGGAAAGCACAAACAGATGACAATGTCCAAAGAAAGATTCTGATTTAGGAAAGTTTTCATTTTCCTTTAAATATCTGAATGACTATTATATGCCAAACACTGGAAAAGCCATGTTGACTGAGACAGACAAAGCCAGTGCCCTAACAGAACTTAAATCCCGAGCAGAGGGATACACAATATAGAAATGCACTAGGGGCCCAGTGCACAAATTCATGCACCTTGAAAGAAACTGTGGGCCACGAGGCTGCGGTGGGCACAGGGGCAGGTCTCAGCCCATCCTCTGCGCCCCAGCCCAGCCCCTCCCACTGTAGCCACCAGTACCCTATCTGCTCCCATCACCACTGCTCCCACACTGACGGTGCCAGTCCCACTTGCACCCGCTGACGGCGTGGAACAATTGGGGCCTGTGCTGTTAGTGGGTGTGAGTGGTGGCTACTGCCCCGATTGCCCCTCAGGAGCAGGGGGAAATGGAGAAACCCTGAGGGATGATTGGGGCTGGCAGCCACTGCTTGCACCCGCTAATGGCGCCAAGCAATCAGGTCCGGTGCCGGGCGCCAGCAGCAGGTGCAAGAGGGGCCAGTGCTGGCAGCAGCTGCGAGCGCTGGGCGGGACTGCGGCACACGGGAGCAAAGAATTTTCAGTAACCACCAGAGGCTTGCCTGGGTGACAGTGACCAGCACCCCGCATTGGTCTGGCACCCCCACTCACCTGCTCCACCATCCCACCGCAGCCAACAGCCCACCATGTTCCACACTCTGCCACCTGCTGCGGACACCCACCATGTTCCCCGTGTGCCCTCTGGTGGTCAGCACATGTCATAGCGACTGGTTGTTCCACCGTTCAGTCTATTTGCATACTAGCCTTTTATTATATAGGGTTATTATATAGGATTGTGTGTATGTAAATAATTTAGTAGAAATTAAGTGTACAAGAAGAAAAATAAAAGGATCAGGAGACAATGGGGCAGGTGGTACACTCCTACTTTAGATAAGACTGCAAGTTCTTACACCATTCAGAAGCATTAGAAAAATGCATGTTGCTAATTGCTAACACCAAATAATGTACCATAAAACTTTCAGGAAAATAATTTATTTTGTCAGCTAACCAACCTTTTATACATTTTTCTACTGAGGAATGGTTTGATAGGGATAGCTATAATAGTAAGGAATTTCTACTTTTTCCAGCCTCCCATCACTACCCAATTATATACCTTTTGGTTATATCGTTCTTACACAAAGGACACTGTGATGGCCCTTTCTTCTGGTTGAGAAGTTTCAGCATACAAAATCTACAAATTACAAAGAATAAGAATAATTAAAGTTACTTTTTTATAGAGAGAATATTCAAAGGGCAAAGAGCCATGAAAAAAACAATCTCACAACATTAAGAACAATTTTAAAGTTAATGGCAGGTGAATTACCATCAATGACTTTCTTTAATTGTTTTTAGATGTTGCCTAAGCAGAAAACTAAACTACCAAGCAATGATCTATGAAAACTAAACTTACATGCATATGGCCTACTGTTATGATCTAATAAAACTTACTAAAGAGTTAATATGGCATATTTAATAATAATTACTTCACTCTGCATAATCAGACATAAGTGGTAAATAGTTCAAGTAAAATTATTATAATTAGTTGAAAAATCTCAGCACCTCACTATAAGGCTACAGTAATCAAGACAGTGTGGTACTGGCATAAGGACAGACATATACATGGATGGAACAGAACTGAGAGTACAGGGAAAAACCTGTTCTTATATGGTCAACTAATTTTCAACAATGGCATCAAGAAAATTAAATGAAAAAAGAATAGTCTTATCAACAAACAGTGCCAGGACAACTAAATATCCACATGCAAAATTTGAAGCTAGACTCCTACCTCATACAACGCACACACACAAAAATAACTCAAAATGGATCACAGAACTAAATATAAGAACTAAAACTAAAATGTTATGACCTTGGGTTAAATAAACAACAAACACCAAAAGCACAAGCAACCACAGGAAAAATTAGATACACTGGACTACATCAAACTTAAGAACTTTTGTGCTACAATACCATGAAGAAAATGAAAGGACGATGCACAGAATGGGAGAAAATATTTGCAAATCATATATATCTATTAAGTGATCTATATCTAGAGTATACAAAAACTCTTACAATTCGATCAATGGTTTTGAATCAAATGTAGACCATTAGTGCTACTACTTGAGCTAAACTTCTGCATGGTTCATAATTTTTAAAGTGTGTAGTTAATATTATGCATGTTATTGTCCTTTCTTCCATTCTTATCTGTATGTGCCCATTTGCAAAACAAAAATGATTATCATCAATAGTAGTTCTATAAAAGATGTTAACTCTGTTTAGTCACTGACTGATCATTTATTCCAAAACACCCCAAAATTATCTGTTTTGAATATCAACATTACCCTGGTGTATTCACTGCTGTATGTATTACTGTTACTTGTTGCTGTTTTATGCCTTCATATTAGCAAAATATGAAATTCTGTGAAAACAAAAAAAAAATTCCTTTGATCTTTAACAGCTCCCCCACCTTATGAGTAGGAAACAAATTGCTTGTTCTCGAGAATTTTCCCATCAAGAATTTAGTGAAAGCAGGTTGACTGATTGTAGATGGGTTGTGGTATGGTGTATTGAAGGCTATTGAAGGCAATTTACAATGTCTAATAAAAATCTTTATTCTTTTAGTATTAAAAAAACACCCTCTTATAACTCAATAATAAACAGAGAAATAACACAATTAAAAAATAGGCAAAGGATTTGAACAGACATTTTCTCCAAAGGAGGTATTCAAATAGTCAACAAGCACATGAAAAGATGTTCACTATAGTCATTATGAAAATGCAAATTAAAGCCATAATGAGATACCACTTTACACCCTCTAGAATGGCCTGTGCAAATAAAAAAGGTAAGACGTATTAGAGAAGATGTGAAGAAACTGAAGTCCTCATTCATTGCTGGTGGAAATATAAACTGATGCAACCACTTTGGAATACAGTTTGGCAGCTCCTCAAAATGTTAAACATAGAGTTACCATATAAGCCTGCAATTCTACTCTTAGATTTCTTCCCTAGAGAAATGAAAACACTAGTCCATGTTAAAATTGTACACAAATGTACATAGCAGCATTGCTCATTAAAGCCAAAAAGAAACAATCACCAATATAGATGCCTTACCTGGCAATAACTTTATAGTTTATGGAAAAGTGACATCAAAAAGCTACCTGTATTGTATGTAAATACCCTTTGAAGAGTCACAAAATACAGGACACTCCTTGAGAAGATGTAAATCCTACTTGTAATCTACCATAATAGTTCTAGGAGGCATCAATGCATTACACTGGGAAATGGTACAATTAAACAATTCTGAGTGGGAGTAGGGAGGGAATTCCCTGAACAGAAAGAATACTGCAGAACACAATAGATAAGCTAGAGTGTTGTAGCCTGTACAATAATTACATAAATAACACAGGGGGACTAGGTAAATGTACAAAAACCAAAATATGGTTTCAGTCTTTCTTTCTGCTAGAAAAAGAACAGAGGCATAAAGGTCGTTAACTCAAAAGAGAAAATGAACTTGTACATCACTTAAAAAGACTGAACGAAGGAAAATATTGATGGTTCAACAGAACATTGGCATATCCTTCAGGACTCAGAATTTATTAAATTCTGTTTTAGAGTCCTGGGGAATCTATGTGATGCACCAATTAAATAAAGACACACATATATGTGTTCTACATGAGGTGCTTAGTAAAAAGACCTGAGACAAGTTTTGGGCTTCTTGGATTTTATTTATTTATTTTTTAAATATATTTTATTGATTTTTTTACAGAGAGGAAGGGAGAGGGATAGAGAGTTAGAAACATTGATCAGCTGCCTCCTGCACACTCCCTACTGGGTATGTGCCCACAACCAAAGTACATGCCCTTGACTGGAATCGAACCTGGGACCCTTCAGTCCGAAGGCCGACGCTCTATCCACTGAGCCAAACTGGTTAGGGCAGGCTTCTTGGATTTTAAATGCTTAAGAAAAGGCAATACTTTTTTAAGCAAATGCAGTATGTTTTCTGAAGGGTAGCTTCAGCTTTTTTAAAAAAAAAAGCTGATGAGCCGAAACCGGTTTGGCTCAGTGGATAGAGCGTCGGCTTGTGGACTGAAGGGTCCCGGGTTTGATTCTGGTCAAGGGCATGTACCTGGGTTGTACGCACATCCCCAGTGGGGGGTGTGCAGGAGGCAGCTGATCGATGTTTCTCTCTCATCCATGTTTCTAACTCTCTATCCCTCTTCCTCTCTGTAAAAAATCAATAAAATACTTTTTTTTTTAAAAAAGCTGATGAAAAACAGTAAAAATCACACTGCTACAAACTAATTTGAGACTTTTCAGAGTACTCATTTTTTAGTATGTCTGTATCCTGAGGAGTTTAACAATGTTATGGAAACTCATCTAACTTGTCTAAGTCTATCCTGGCAGGAATCAATAAATTAACAGTTCTAAGTCTAAGCAAAAGGAAAGTAGGCTGACTTTTGGCTGCCTTTGATCATACTGGGTGCCCTGGATTCCCGTCAACAGAACTAAAATTATGGACCAGTATTGTCCAGAGAGCCCCACAGCTTAGCATCCACTTATGGTAGCCCCATCAAACCTTGTCAGTTTCTATAATAAGGCTCTGTTTTCTTGATCAAACCTCTTGTTTGTCCTTTAGTTCCAACAATTAAGAATCTCTCCTAAGCTCTTCATCTGGGTGAGTATGCCTAGGCTCCTTGCCTGGTATTGCAACCCCATGGGTCACGCACGGCTCTTGTCTTCTAGGGACAAGTCTCACCCCTAACCCTTAGCCTCCTATGGCTGTATCCGTACTTTTCTTCCCTTATAACCACCACTTTGAACTTCTGCTTATTTCTGCTGCTGGACTCCTGAGACACAATGTTTGATCTACTAGTATATGCTAGAATATCCATCTCTTGACTACTTCTGGACCACTGACATATCAAACCATTGCTAGACTCCAAAATTCCCTGATACTATGATGTAATATATCTAGCCATCAAACCTCCCTAATATGAACTCACCACTTACCTGTATTTCCTCAGCTGACTCCAAGATTTGCCTTACTTAGTCTTTCTAATCCTTAGAACTCAGCCATCCCTTGTAGGGAGAGGTTATAGAGTTAAGCCTCGGACTGATCTGCTGGCAAAGCCGCAAACAAGTCCCAGCTTAGAGGGCACAGCCCTCTTAGCATAATTAAGCTTGATCTTGTGACTGCTCCCTAGATCTTTCCTGGGTAGCTAATGGGCTGTGGGAGGTGCAGCAAGTGCTGCCAAAACAAGTAGCACTTACAAGAACATTGTAAGTTACCTTGTTTACCTCTGACTATAAAATAAAGCATCAGCTTGCAGTCTGGATCTGTTCTGTGGTCTCAGTCACACACAGAAGATCCACCTAGACCCAGCTTATTCTCTTTGTCTTTTCTTCATCTTTCGCCAGCCCTCTGCGGTGGGGGGGGGGGGAGGGGGGAGGGGGGAGTCCCTCAGTCCAGCCTGCACCCTCTCCAATCTGGGACCCCTTGAGGATGTCCGATGGGGGGGGCGGGGAGGGTTGTCCCTCAGCCCAGCCCAGCCCTCTCCAATCTGGGATCCCTCTCACAATCCAGGACTGCTGGCTCCCAACTGCTCGCCTGCCTGCCTTCCTAACTGCCCCTAACCACTTCTGCCTGCCAGCCTGATTGATGCCTAACTGCTCCCCTGTTTGCTCCTAACTGCCCTCCCCTGCAGGCCTGATACCCGCCAACTGCTCTCCCCTGCAGGCCTGGGTCCCCCCCAACTGCCCTTCCCCGCAGACCCAGTCACCCCCAACTTCCCTCCTCTGCTGGCCAGGTCACCCCTAATTGCCCTCCCCAGCAGGCTTGATTGCCCCCAACTGCCCTCCCTTGCAGACTTGGTCCCTCCCAACTGCCCTCCCCTGCTGGCCTGATTGCACACAACTGCCCTCCTTTGCAGGCCTAGTTCCTCCCAACTGCCCTCCCCTGCTGGCCATCTTGTGGTGGCCCTCTTGTGTCCACATGGGGGCAGGATCTTTGACAACATGGGGGCAGCCATCTTGTGTGTTGGAGTGATAGTCAATCTGCATATTACTATTTTATTAGATAGGATAGAGGTCTGGTGCAAGGGAGGGGGCCAGCTGGTTTGCCCTGAAGGGTGTCCCAGATCAGGGTGGGGGTTCCCTTGGGGCGTGGGGTGGCCTGGGCGAGGATCCTGTTGTGGTTTGCAGGCCGGCCACATCCCCTGGCGACCAAAGCAGAGGCCCTGGGATCTGGGATTTAGTTATCTTCTACAATTGAAACTTTGTAGCCTGGAGTGGAGCCAAGCCTTCTGCTCACTCTGTGGCGGCAGCCATTTCTGTTGGGATTTCTGTATCTTCTATAATTGAAACTTTGTAGCCTTAAGCGGAGGCCAAAGCAGGCCAGGGCTGCAAAAGCTTGGCTTCCTCCATCGCCACGGGCAACCCTAGCCTCCTGCTCTCTCCAGCTCCGTGGCTTTGTAGCCTGGAGTGGGCCAGCCAGGGTGTGTGGAAAGCTTGGCTTCCTCCATCCTTGGGAAACACAAGCCTCCCTCCTGCTCTCTCCATGGCCGCAGCCATCTTGGTTGGATTAATTTGCATGCTCACTCCTAATTAGCTGGTGGGTGTGGTTTGTGGGTGTAGCAGAGTGGTGGTTAATTTGCATATTACTCTTTTATTAGGTAGGATTACAGAAGAGGTTTCATGAAAAAGTTGACCTGTCACATGAGTATTATACTATACTTTTAATTCTAACATAGCACTTAAAAATATGACTACTTCTTCTGTTTATCATATTCTCCATATAAGGAGCTGCAAGCCTTTCTCACTCTCCCCCAGTTGCCAATTTTAACCCTTTCAATCTCAACAGATGTCTTCACCTCCAACTTCGTTGAGCTCAAACTACCTCTGTGGCTCAGTGGTTGAGCCCCATCCTGTGAACCAGGGGTAGGGTGGGTCACGGTTTGATTCCCAATCAGGGCAAGTGCTCCAGGTTGTGGGCTCAATCCCATGCAGGAGGTGGTCAATCGGTGATTCTCTCTCATCATTGATGTTTCTATCTCTGTCTCCCTCTCCCTTCCTCTCTAAAATCAATAAACAAATATATTTTTTTAAAACTACCTCAACTCCTCCTGCTCTACCTCAAAGTCTTTCTGTAGAATTATTCTACTTTCCTTCATTACTGCTTATGAATAATAACTATTTCCTTCTCTTGCAGTCATTTTCTATTTCCAGCCCCGTCTATCTCCTCTTGCAAATGTCATCTCCCCTTTAAGGGGCTCCTTCCTCTTCTCACACAACTCTTAAACAAATATGGAAAGTTAAGCTTATTTTTTCTGGACATATTCTACTTTCTTCTCTTCATATCTTTGCTTATATTATTTTCTCTGTCTGTAATTTCCTTTTTCCACAAGTTCTCAAAGTAATGAATGTTTATACTATCTGTAATCTTTTAAATACTGGAACTTTTACATTTTGTTTTATAAAAGTATCAATCTATGAAGAAACTGGTCCTCTACTATAGATAGTTTGAGACGCTTCCCTCTAGAGGCCACAAAACTAAAAATTCCTGAAGCAGAGAAAGAAAGCTGTGCTGCCCTGGCACCTGAACAAGGAGAAAGGCCTGAGGAATCAGAAGGAAACCGTTGGGAAGAGATCTAGATCAGTGGGGTGACATGAGAAAGGGGTGAGAGACAGTGGAAATGGGCTCTAGACTCTTGTTAGGACAGATGAATGGGAAGAACACAGAATATAGAAGAAGGAAGGAGCCAGCCAGCTGGCAGAATAGTGCTCAGAGGATATCCCTCCAAAGTGAACAGGTTTTCCTCAGCTCCAGCCAGCCCTCATTATCCTAATGCCAGACGCTTTTCACATTTTTTAGGTTATGGAAACATACTAAGAATTTGATAAAAATTGACTGTCTTTCCCCAAAATTGCAAATGCCCAGTTTTTAATACAGTTGAACTTAAAATTGAATATAATTCTAGGACATTCATGAAAACCAACAAATCCCAAGCTAAAACTCTTAAAATTTAAAAATTCCCGAGAATATATATAAGAAATTGATCATTGTAGTTGTTTCTGGAAAGGGAAGAGGAAGGCAGCGATTTGAGATTAGGATGGAGATATACTTTGCATCATATAATCTTTTGTGCTAGTTAAACTCATTATAAGGAACATGCTTTGTCAATTGAAAAAGAAAAAAATACTTAAAAACAAATTAATTGGCATTCAGGAAAAGTCTCAATCATAGCTTAACATCAGGAAAGGGAAAAACCCCCTTGTTCCACCAAATTACCTATCAAACTTTTTCTGGAATTCTTTCACCAAGAAACATTTTCATGTGGGGGAAAGAGGGGGACATATGTAATAATTTCAACAATAAAGATTAAAAAGAAAAGAAGCATTTTCATTTCAAAAGGCAAGATTCTTAAAAATGTAAATGTAACTTGAATCATTGTATGAGTGAATTTTAGCCGAATATAAACTGATATCAGATCCTTTCCTATCTTTACAAGGATTATAAAGCAGGCAAATGCTGAATCTTAGAGGGGGAAAAGTGGGACATGCAGAATGTACAGAAAAGAGAAACTGGCAAGGTTGAAACATAATTTGTTTATTGCACAATTGCTTGCAGTCTGCTTTCCCCATGGACACAAAAAACAAACAGCTGTTCAAAGTGAGTTGATTTCCCACTAACTATGCCAATATTTTACCAGGAACTATGGCTAAAACCAACTCAGGGTGACTTTCTGTGTATTCTCTGAGACAGAATGAAATCAAGTTGGATTTTTCTTTTTTACTTAATTTACTTCTTTAAATTTGGATGTTTCCTCTGTTACAAAGGATAAGCACAAAAGGTAATAATGAAGCCACATAAAACATTCAAACTTACTTGCAAAATATGTGGTCACATTTTGTAGAAACAGGCTCTTTGATCAACTCCAGACTAGAAGGGTAGGGAAAAAAGAAAAAGAAAATAAATGCAGCTCAATAATTTATTTAAAAATAAATTTTTAGTCTTAGAAGTTCAACTTTAAGTGGTTATAACTAAGCCAAGGTAAGGTTTTAAGTTCATTCAATAGATACTTATTAAATGTCTGCTGTGCCAGGAGCCAAAAATACAGCAGAGAAATGATCCTTATTCTCACTGAGCTTTCAGACATCAAAACAGAATATATATTACTTTTTCAATATTCTACATGACCTATAGCACTTAAAAGATTAGTTGATATTACTTCATATCAATTACCAGTAGGTTTCACTGATACACTTTAAGAGCTATCAGTGGGTGCATATTCTATATCTTAACTAGACTTTAAGCTCCACAAAGACAAAAACTTCTTGTATTTCTTTTGGATTCCCTGACAGCACTTCTTTTTTGCATGTGATTACCTTTTAAACTTCTTTATATGGAAAATTTCAAGCATTTACACAAATGAAATAGTAAAATGACCTCCATGTACCACACAGTTTCAACAATTATCAACTCACAGCCAATAGTATTTTTGTCCATGGCTGACACCCACCCAAAGCCCAGATTATTTGAAAATAAATCTCAGCCATCATATAATTTCATCTATAAATATTTTGGAACATATTTTCAAAAGAGAAAGACTTTTAGCATAACCATGAAACCATTATTACTCCTAAAAAATAATTTCCTTAATATCACCTAATATATAATTAATGTTGTAATTTTCCTCACTGTCTCATAAAAGTTTAATAATTAAATCTATGTAAATCAGGATCCAAAAAGATCCACATATTGTCTCTGGTTGCTATGTCTCAAGTCTCTTTTATTCTATAGATTTTCCCTTCTCTCCCCACCCCCATCACTTATTTAAAAAACTAAGTCATTTGACTTGTAGAATTTCCCACATTCTGGATTTTGCTGATTGTAACCCTATGTTGTGTGGTTTAATATGTTCCTCTAGTCTCTACAGGCTCAATCAAATTCAGGTTCCATTTTCTGGCAAAAACAATTTTTTGGCAAGAACACTTTTAGGTACTGTGTACTTCTATTACATCACTTCAAAGGGAACATGATGTTTGCTTTGTGATTACTTTGTAAGAACAATGTAATAAGCTAACTAAAGAAAAAAAATAAATTTAGACAAATATTAAAAACGAGAGGCCTGGTGCATGAATTCATACACAGGTGGGGTCCCTTGGCCTGGCCAGCGATTGAGGCTGATCAGGGCCATCTCACCTAGGCCCAATGGGGGCTGATAGGGGCCGGCCAGCCAGGGAGGGACCACAGGAGGTTGGCCAGCTGGCCCCGACTGGGGCCAATTGAAGCTGGCCAGTCGGGGAGGGACTGCGGGAGGTTGGCCAACTGGCCAGGGAGGAACCGCGGGAGGGCTCCAGGGCACGTCTGGCCCTCTGGCCCAGTCCCGATCCACCGGATCCCAGCAGCAAGCTAACTTACTGGTCTTAGCGTCTTCCCCCTGGTAGTCAGTGGCATCATAGCAACTGGTCAAATGGCCAACCAAATGGTCAACCTATCACTTGGACACTTAGCATATTACACTTTTATTATATAGGATTTGAGAAGAGCCCTGGTTGGTATTCAGTGGTTAGAGTACCAACCCACAATTGATGTCTCTCACATTGATTTGTTTCTCTCCCTCTCCCTCCCTTCCACTCTATATATAAAATCAATGGAGCCAGGGTAGTGTGGCTCAGCATTGACCTATCAACCAGGAGATCAGGGTTCAATTCCTGACCAGGGCACATGCCCAGGTTGTGAGCTTGATTCCCAGTAGGAGGCGTGCAAGAGGCTGCAGAATGATGATTCTCTCTCATCATTGATGTTTCTCCCCTCTCTCTCCCTTCCTATCTCTGAAATCAATAAACATTAAAAAAAAAAAAAAAACCAGCCCTGGACGGGTTGGCTCAGTGGATAGGGCATTGGCATGCAGACTAAAGGATACCGGGTTCGATTCCTGGTCAGGGCACCAAAAATAAAAAATAATAAAAATAAAAACACCAGAAGAAACTTACAGAAAAAAATCATTTTATAGGAAACAGGGATAAAGCAGGGAGAAGGCAATCAGTAAACATGACCCTTCTGGGGGGAAAAAGGAAAATAGTATTCAAAGATTGCTCCTAGAAATTAAAAGTAAAAATGAATAGAAGTTTTGATAAATGAAGCAGAAAGTGTCAAAATAGCCTGGTTGTCAAGAGTTTGGTAACAAAACTCTTATAATTGTGGGGTTTCTGATGCAGCACGGGAAGAAAAGAAAAATACCTCATTAAGTCAAAAGGCTGAGATTCTACTACCAGATTTCTTTAGGATAAGCACCCTAGCTGACTAAACCTCAGTTTCCTGTAAGGAAATTGTCACCCACTCTACCAGTCTCTTCAGGCAATTGTGAGAATAAAATTAAAAGCTACTTGGGAAAATGTTTCCAACTGAGATGACTTGTATAATGTTAGTAGTATTATTGGAACTGAATGTGATTTAAAACAACAACCTGGGAGAAAAAAAAACCACTCTGATTTGTTACCAAATCACTATTCCTCAGATAAGCTAGATATCAAAAACATTCTCAGTAAAAGAAAGTGGATTTAGCTACACCAGATGGCTTTCCTTCTCACCATTGACTCGATTCTGAAATAATTATATTTCAGTATAGTAATTATAAGCCGAATTATACAAACATACTCTAAACAAACTTTGAACAGATGAAAACTCCAATATGGAAAAAAGTAGTAAATGTTGAAGGAATAGGAATGAAAAGACAAAAATTACCATGTCCTCTTCTAGGTCCTGATGATAGTAAATGTTTACTATGAAAGTGTCTAGAGCCTGGCCGGGTAGCTCAGTTGGTTGAGTGTTATCCCACACACCAAAAACGTTGTGGGTTAGATTCCTGGTCAGGGCACATACCTAGGTTGTGGGTTCGACCCCCAGGCAGGGCACATACAGAAGACAACTGTGGGAACCACACCTGGTCCCTGACTAGTTAAGGCTGATGAGAGCACAGAGGCCTTGTTATCAATACACCAGAATGGCCAAAAGCTGCTCTGGGCATAAGCCTAAACAGGATGTTCAAGGACTCTGAGCCTGGGAATCCTAATCAGACTAAGATACCATGAGCGGGTGTAAGGACACATAGTACACTGTGCCCTTCAGTAGCCGATATGATTGGTGTAACTATTGGCAAGAAGCCTTCTTTATCTAAATACTATAAAAGTAGGCTACTGACCAGTCTAGTCAGCTAAGGAGAGAGAAGAAGTCTGCTGGAGTATGGAGAGAGAGCAGCCAGGATGAAGTGTGTGAAGAAGTCTGCTAGAGAGAGCAGCTGGGCAGGAGAGACAGGAGAAGCTGCTGAGCCGGGGAGCTCAGATACCACTATGATGTGAGGCAGTGAGTCTAGTAGGCAGCATGTGGCTGCTCAGATAATAGCTGTCGGTACAGAGACTGATGCTGCTTTATGGGAAAGATTTGTTAGCCGGTGTCCAACTGCATATCTGGACTTTGCTGTGAGGACTGCTCTTGTCTGATGGCTATATGGCCATTGGCTTCAGCAATAAAGATTCATTCTTATATACCCACAACCTCTCATGGCTTCTCCGTCTGAGACCCAGCGTCCTAGGAGGTCCAGTCCCAGGCAGAGGGGCTCGGACCCAACACCTGTTACTAGTGAGCAGAGGATAAAGGAGGAACTTGGACTAAGTTCCCAACAGTTAGCACAGTGGGCAGGGTTTGAAGAAGAACCAGCCCTGGTGTAGTCAGATGGGAGAATTTAGAAGAGTACATGAACTCAAAGCCACTCAGAGCGCCAGGGCTCCTGCTGCATGCTCTGACAACAACCACTCGATGTTTCTCTCTCTCTCCCTCCCCCTTCCTCCTAAAATTAATGGGGGAAAATCCTCAGGTGAGAGTTTAAAAAAAAAAAAGTGCTCAAATATTAAAACACTTTTTAAACCAGTCAATACTTTAGGCCTAACTACATGCCTACATTTTGAGATTCCAAAATAGATATGTGATTAGAAGCAGCAGCTAGATTAGGCTCCAAAAATAACAACCACCCACCAGGATACACATTTTAAAAACTCTTTAGAAAGTCAAGAATTTTATATAGTCATATGTAAAAAGTTAGAAAGAACTACCAATTATCAGACATAAAAGCCAAAAGTGACTTAGAGGCCCAAAGAAGGAATTTTAGCTCTCGAGACCTAAATAATGCTAGAAACCTACTTTACAGCTACCATAAGTAACACTATTCCAGTCACAATCAGAAACTATTAAGACGTAACAGCAAACTATACTGTTCTGGGCACTGTAAAGAAAAAAAGTGAGGTAGATATGATTCCCATCCTAGAACTTCCCATTTAAATCCATTAAACAATGAGTAGGCTACACAATTTTAGTTAAAAAACTTAAGTGTATTTTTAATAGAAAACAGATTAAAAATATGTATCAGCTGTAAAATATACAATATTTGACCAAAATGAAAATTTAGCATTAACTTTCTCATTTTACATCTTTAATTTTTATGTATCTGAGGTTTTTTAATTGCTGGTTTAATTTTCTGTGGAAATATAAAATAAATGGACCCAAATGCCACACTATTGAGGACTTTTTAATCACTCTTTGTAATTACGAGTTTTATGACTTTCCAAAAGCAATTTTCCCCCAATTGCCATTTCCTGCTTCTCTGACTCTTATGTTTCATAAATTCGGCTATAAATCTCAGTTAGCTCTTGTTTTTGTTTGGCTGAAATGTTGAAGGGCAAGGGAGAGTAGGGTTACTTATAAATCTTGTATTTCTCTGAAAACACAACTTTTATTTTCTTTAGTCTTATTTGACTCCAACTATGATAAATAACTTTCATGAAGCACAAGAGACATTTTACTTAAATTTACTCTCCTTTGTTCAAGATAAGGAGCAATAGGTGCAGCTTTCCAATTTATTTGTTTATTTATTTATTTATTTGTTTTTAAAATATATTTGTATTGATTTCAGAGAGTAAGGGAGAGGCAGAGAGAAATAGAACATCAATGGTGAGAGTGAATCATTAATCAGCTGCCTCCTGCACGCCCCACACTGGGGATCGAGCCCACAATGCAGGCATGTGCCCTGACTGGGAATCAAACCGTGACCTCCTGGTTTATAGGTCAATGCTCAAACACTGAGCCACAACAGCCAGGCTAATAGCCTAATCTTAACAGGCATAATTTTTTCTCCTTACTATGTAAGGTCAAGTCATTTGCATACGATACAATCATATAAGGTAAAATCTCAAATTAATAAATTCTGTTGACTTACCAGATTGGACACTCTAAGATTTTCTGCATAGCATTAAGGACATTTTGTACTTCTTCAACTCGATCCGCACATAAATCCATCTCTCCCTGTTACAATGAACTTTAACACATAAACAAACCCGGTTATTTGTCTATATGTGTATCTATCTATATACTAGAGGCCCCATGCACAAATTCATGCACAGATGGGGTCTCTCCACCTGGCTTGTGCCCTCTCGCAATCTGGGACCCCTCGGGGGATGTCAGAGAGCTGGTTTCAGCCAGACCCCACCAATGCACCACTGGGCCTCTGGTTTTTTAAATAAGAGAAATTTAAGATCGGAGTGCTTTAGAATTATGCCAGCCATAAAACTAATAACAAAAGCCTTATTTTTTAACATTCTAAGTTTTTTATTGTAATTCAGATCAATTTAAATTCCTTATTTTTTCACATATAGACTCCAACCATTTCCCTCCACTTCCCTTTGGTCTCTTCCTTTCTCCAAGCAAGGGAAAGCCACAGTGGGGTGACTGGATGAGTGGTGGTAGTCTCAAATTTCTCCAATCATCCTGTTTTCTTTTTCTTGCATAAAACCATAATCAACAAGAACAAAACCAACACCAACCAAGGCTCCCCACCCCTTCCTTCCCCATTGTTTCCCACTGGCTTGCACCCATCTCAGGAGCCTTGGGCACATCAATGCTGGCAGCCTCTGTGATTAGTAATACCCCTCCACTTTCCTCTAGTCTCTCCTCGGAAACGTATATGCATACAGTTCTTAAGGGCTCTCCCTGCCACAAAATCCTGTCTCCTCCTCTTCCCAGACACATTTCTGCCCCTATTCTTCATCAGGGTCCCCTTCTCACCTCTACCAACTCCTCTTTTACATTACAGTGTCGCCCTCAAAACACATGCCAGCTATCCTCTGGATTCCCCTTCGGACACACCCCTTCCTTATTCTCGGTGCCTCCCCCACCCCGCGACCCACAAAGTGCACCCCTCCCCACGATTATCCCATTCTCAACTTCTTAGGCTTCTCAGGTTCCACCCTCCCGCTAGCCCCAGCCAGGTAACACCCACATTGCTGTCCTTCAGAAGTTCCCTCCCCCACTCTCTGCACGCCTGTTTCTAGCCTGTCCGCCCGAGCACCCCCTGGGCCCACTCCCTTCCCCAAAGTTCTCTCACCTCTACTCAGATCAAAGCGTCTGGGCTTTCCCGGCCCAGGAACCCAGTTGCCTGAAAAATCACCCCCCGACCCTCCCCAGTTGCGACTGCTCAGTCAGCTTAGGCAGCGCAGTCGCAGGTTCAATTTATCCGTAATTCCCGCGCTTTTCCGTTGCCACGGAAACCGGCCGCTGCGGCTGAGCAAGAGCCTCTCAGAACACGAGATCGAAACACGTTTACGGAAGGGCGGAGCTGAAAGAGCCAAGAGTCTTTAGGGGCTCCCAATTGGTCAGCCATTCTTTCCCTATTACGTAATTAGTAAGAGACGGAAGAGAAGGAATTCTCCCGGAGTTTTCCATTAGGCGCCCGCCCTCTCACCTTTACGCTTCCAAAGACGGCTTATTATTACGTCACAGAGATTGTTGTCCTGGGGTCAGACTCGCTGAGGCCCGAATTGAACGCAAGGTAGTGCCTATACACTCGCAAGGAGAGGTCTCGTTACCTCCCCCTTTCCGCCGCAATGGAAGTCTCCAGTTTAGGTAAATAAAAGGATTGTAGGCAAAAAACTACGATTTCCAGCATGCTTTGCGGACCAAAAGACCTTCGCCACAGTGTTCCTTGGAAACTGTAGTCCTATGGAGAGGAACTTCCGATACTGGAAGCGGGCACGATTCTCAGGGCAGCCCAGTTAATAGAGTGAAGAGCTTCGCACACTTCTCACGTCAACAGATATGGATTGGAATGTTATGTTTTCGCATCTTAAGAGAGGAGAATAAGCTGAAGAACCTACAAGTCCTAGGAAGACTACAATTCCCATCCAGCCCCTCGCATCTCGAGTAAGTAGTCCTTTAGGTCAGTGACCTAAGAGGGAACGCAGTGGGAGCAGAATTTGCCTGGGAAGGGGACTGCAGTTCCAGCCCACGCCTGCGCACTCGTAGTTCCGCCCCTCATCGCCAGTGTTTATTATTGTTGTGCGGTTCAGGCAGCTCTTGCCCAGCCCCCGCAAACTCGTCCTCGACCAATCAATAGGGTGGTAGTTTTGAGGGACAAGTAGTAAGAGCCAATCATCTTGTCGGAAACGCAGAAACTGGGGACTAGCCTCTGTCTCTATCCGCCATGTTAAGATTCACCCCGCAGGGGTAGCAGCAGAGCTGGCAGCGAACGGTCCCTGCACTGGCCTTTGGCAGGCGCCCCCCGGGGGCGGGAAGCTGGTAAGGAAGCCGCTGCGATTACCTGGGGGTGGGGTCACGTCGCACTGAGAGGGTTTGGGGAAGTTCAAGGTAGGAATCCTGTAAAGAAGAGGGGCGACTTTTTCCATGTCTGGGGGCAGCGGTTCTTTTCAGTGACTGGATGGGAGAGCCGTTCGTGTTCTGAGGGGCCGAGGGGTGGGATACCGCCGGTGGGATGGAGGGTCCGTGGCTGAGAACGGCCGGCTTTTGCTGAGGGAAGGCCGAGACTCACCGGCACAAAGAGGGCCTAGGTAAAGAAAACGAGAGAGTCCTGGGGGGTGGAGGGAGGGTGACACTGTTTGGGGGACATGGAATGCTAGGAAAGGATAACTGGAAGACTTAAAATGAAGTCCGCAAGGAAAAAACACACAACAATAAGAGCCTCCTCAGCCCCATCCCTTCTTTTTAAGAACCTCCTAAGTCTCCTTGGTCAGGGAACTCTGGTATTAAGAAAGGTACCGTTTTTTTAATTTTGTCCAAACACCCAGCTTTCCAGGTCCAAACACTTAGCTTTCCAGGTCACACATTTTAAATGTCCGGGATATCTGTACAAGACTCTGGTGGAGACGGTAATCAAAGCTCAGGTTCCCAGGCCTGTTTCATTAAAGAGATTTTTGGTATCCTGAAAAAAATTCGACATAGAGGAAAAAGCTGATTTGTGCCCAGCAAAGGTGAGTCAGTGGCATGAAGTTATGATGCCAGTTAATTAAAGTTGAAGGCCTAGGCCCCAGCTCCCTGACTTGACTGGTTTAAACTACAAGGACAGATGGGTCTAACCATATCCATAGCTTTGGTGTTTTCCACAAACTCAAGATTAATGCTCTTGCTAAGAGAATTTTTACATATAAGCCAAACGGAAATAGGCAGTTCTTTACGAAGACCTGGACATGATCCAGCTAAGCTAGCCTCCCCCACTTCCTGTTTTCTCGTCAGCCGCCCCGCTGGATGAGCTCCAAAGTATCTAAACTAATTTCCAATTGTGTAATTTGAGAAGAGGGGGAAGGAAGATTAGTGTCCTCTGGACTCTGAAAAGTGTGGAAGTGTGTTTCTCCGAAGTTGAAAAGTCAGACTGTTTCAGAGTCCCCCACTTTTGACAGACTGAATCAATCAATTCATTTCCATAATTTTTTTTTTTTTTTGCTCAAGATTCTGGGGTGTTGACAGGAATTCTTTTCAAGGTTTAAGGACCCTCAAAATTGCATTCCATATGACTAGATGTCAGCAGGGTTGCTGGAAACCGGTATTATTTTGGTGATGAACTTGACTCTAGGTGGAGACAAAGAATTTTTTAAAATGGGGCATAATTGTTTTTGGATTTTAAAAAAATCCTTAAACCTTCAAGGTCCTTTTTAATGACCTTGTATTGTTTCACAGGACAGTACATTATACTGTGGAAAATAGGACTATTTCAGATTCTAAAAATTGATTTATCATAATTTTACATTTGAGTAACATTTTCAAAGAACTTGCACACACATTTTTATTTGGTTCTTACGATAACATTGTGAGGTTGTCAAAGCAGAGATATTAGACCTATTTTACAGATTAAGAAATTGAAGCTCAGTGGTTAAATAACTTGTTCACAGTTACATGACTAGTAATATGTCTGGAACCCATTCTTTTCAACCTTTGTGCTCCCTTACCCTTTATGCTGTAAACTTCTGGGGCTTAATCTTGTTCATCTGTCTTTGTGCCTGGATCAGAATCTGGCTCTTTGTAGATGCTTATTAAAGTCATAAAAACAAATCAACCTAACAGCTCATCAGTAAACAAAATCCTTAAGTAAAAACAGGCTCTAGCAGGGTAGCTCGGTTGGTTAGAGCGTTGGCCCCAAGGTTTTGGCTTCAAACCCGGGTCAGGGCACATATAAGAATCAGCCAAAGAATGCATATGCATAAGTAAATGAAAAAATAAATCTCTCTCTTCCCTCTTTCCATGCTTTTCTCTAAAATCAATCAGTAAATAAAAGTTTTTTTAACCCCCAAGTAAAAACAAACAACTTTATCAGAATGGACATTTCTTTAAGGAATTAAAAGGTCTTGGGTTCAATTCCGGTCATGGGCACATGCCCGGGTTGCAGGCTCAATCCCCAGTGGGGGGCTTGCAGGAGGCAGCCAATCAATGATTCTCTCTCATCATTGATGTTTCTGTCCCTCTCCCTTCCTCTCTGAAATCAATTTTAAAAAATTTTTTTAAAGAAATGGTGGCTGTCTGTCAGTGTCAGAATAATCCAATAGGAAAAGGGTATTGCTGTAAAAAGATGAGTCCTGAATCGATGTTAATTATGGAAGATAGCTGTTGAGCCTATAGGGTTCATTAAATATTAATCTCTTCTTTTTCTTTATAATATATGTTTATTGATTTTGAGAGAGAGAGGAAGGGAGAGAGATAAAAAGATAGAAACATTGATGAGAAAGAAATATCCATTGGCTGCCTCTTGCATGCCCCCTTCTGGGGATCGAGTCTGCAACCCAGGTTTGTGCCTTGACCAGGAATCAAACTGGTGACCTCTTGTTCATGGGTCGGGGACGCTCAACCACTGAGCTATACCATCTGGGCAATACCTTTTTTTTCTTCTTCTTTTTAAAAAAATATATTTTTATTGATTTCAGAAAGGGAAGGAGATAGAGAGAGATAGAAACATCAATGATGGAATCATTGATTGGCTGCCTCCTGCCCGCCCCCCTCTGGGGATCAAGCCTGCAACCTGGGCATGTGCCCATGACCGGAATCTAACCTGGGACCCTTTAGTCCCCAGGCCAATGCTCTATCCACTGACCCAAACCAGCTAGGGCTCTCTTTTTGTATAGGTTTAAATTTTCCCATAATAATTTTTTGAAAAAATTAGATTGCTATCACTTATTGGCCTTTAGACTAAAATCAAGTGTAAAAATTAAATTGCTATAGTTTGTTTGAAACATTAGTTGACTATAGTCAATCCACATTGAGGGGTTTGGGGATGTGTAGGAGTATAGTTGAAGTGAGGGTAACCTGGAATTGATCATTGTTAGTTACTCTACACTTTTATGTATGTTTGAAATTTTCTGTAAAAGAGATTACAAAAAACGGATGAACTTGAATGAAGGTGTTGAATGCTATACCTCAGTGTAGTTTCTTGGCTAGTGTTTTGGCCTCTTAAGTTGTTAAAATTGATGTAATAGAGAAGCTGGGTTGCTCAATTTAGAAAAAGACGTATTTTCCAAGAAAAGCGTAGGACGTTGTTTTCAAGTTATAAAAATATACTATATAATAAAAGAGTAAAATGCAAATCAACCGAACAGTGGAACAACTGGTCGCTATGATGTGCACTGACCACCAGGGGGCAGACGCTCAACGTGGGAGCTGCCCCCTGGTGGTCAGTGCACTCCCACAGGGGAGCGCTGCTCAGCCACAAGCTGGGCTGATGGCTGGAGAGTGCCACCTCCACAGCAGCTCTAAGGATATCCCGCTGAGGCTTATGCCCTCTTCACACACACACACACACACACAACCGTCAGTCAGACATCCCCCGACACACACACACACACACACACACACACACACACACACACACACACACACACACACACACACCGTCAGTCAGACATCCCCCCAGGGCTCCTGGACTGCGCTAGGGCACAAGCTCGGCTGAGGGACACCCCTCCCCCACCCCAAGTGCACAAATGTCATGCACCGGCCCTCTAGTAAAAATATAAATTCCCTGGCAGTAGGGACCTAATCCAATTTACTTATCTTGATATTAGAAGATAATAGGTATCTGTTTAGTTAACCAATCATTATATGTTTTTATTGATATTTTTAGAGAGAAAAGAGGGGAGAGGAAGAGAAACATCATTCCGTTGCCTCCCATAGCACCCCAACTGAACCCGAAATCTTGGCATGTGCCCTGACTGGGAATCCAACGACAACCTTTTGTTCCAAGGGGGTGACACACTCAACCAAATGAGCCACACTGGTCAGGGATTAACCAATCATTATAAAGTTCCAGAAAATTCTAAAGGATTTTATTAGATGCTTTATGTGGATTTGGCCAAAATTTACATTCTCTCAGCAAACATTTAACCTTGAGATTTGCTTTAAACCACCCACTAGGTTGTAAGTAGTAGAAGAGCAGACATTGTCTTTTCATTCACTGCTGTGTCCTCCTAGCCTAGCCGAGCCTATATTAAATCCTCATAAGTATTTGTTGAAATATGTTTATGCTATTTACACTCTTTCTAATGTTTCCTCTCTCCTCTCAACTCTAGCACCACAGCATGGAACCACAGGTTACTTTAAATGTGAGTTTTAAAGATGAAACTCAAAGCTTTCTGGTTTCCGATCCAGAAAATACAACTTGGGCTGATGTCGAAGCTATGGTGAGCGTTAATTTTATTTTGTTTCTCTATCCTTTAACCACAGATCCCCCCCCCCCCCCCCCGGTAGCTATTTTTAGCAGTGTTGTTTCATAGCTGCAAAGTCTGTCATTTACCATTTCTGAGCCTTTTGGAAAATTATTTTTGACAAAGGTTCAGTATTCATATAGGAGATGTGTCTTAGTAAAGGGAACAAATAAATTTCTTTTGAAGAGTTTAGAAGGGCGAAGTTTTTTGTGTTTTTTTTTTAAGTGAGATAGGACATAGAAAACCTATTAATTTTAGAAACAGTCTGGGCAATGAATTGGTGTGGGCCCCACCCTAACCAGGCCCCAGAGGAATATTCTCTTGCATGAGAGCAAATATGTTACTATGGGCCCTGACTGGTTTGGCTCAGTGGATAGAGCCTCGGCCTGAGGACTCAAGGGTCCCAGGTTCGATTCCGGTCAAGGGCATGTACCTTGGTTGCGGGCACATCCCCAGTAGGGGGTGTGCAGGAAGCAACTGATCGCTGTTTCTCTCTCATCGATTTTTCTAACTCTGTCTCCCTCTCCCTTCCTCTCTGTCAATAAAACATATTAATATATACACACACACACACACACATATACATATATACATATACATATATATATATATATATATATATATATTGCCCTGACCAGTTTGGCTCAGTGGATAGAGCGCCGGCCTCTGGACTGAAGGGTCCCTGCTTCGATTCCAGTCAGGGGCATGTACCTTGGTTGCAGGCGCATCCCTGGTGGGGGGTGTGCAGGAGGCAGCTGGTCAATGTTTCTCTCTCATTGATGTTTCTAAGTCTCTATTCCTCTCCCTTCCTCTCTGTAAAAAATCAATAAAGTATATTTTTTAAAAATAAAATAAAAAAATATATATATGTTACTGTGGTTTGTGAACCTAAGGGTATGATATGTTTTACAAGAATTGATTGATTGCTAGGTCAGAGGTTATCTCAAAGTTAAGCAGAAAAATCTACAGGTGCTTAGCAGCTCATATATTCCTTTTTTTAAATTTGTTTATTTTTGTTAATGCTTTTCCTCCTCTTCGTTTGCTCTTTGTACTCTTGCGTGGTTTGCAGTAGTGAACGTTTTACTTCCTGTATAACTGTTTATCTAACAAACACTTTGGTAAAAACCTACTTTTACCTGGTTTGTAAAAACCTCGTAATTGGTTATGTGTTTTGGCAACTAAAAAGGAAAATAAATGGTGGAGAGATCACAAATTATGGTCTGATCTAGTCCTCTGTCTTTCTGCACATAATTTCTTTATACTGTCCCAGACAGATGGTTATGTGGAAAGTTGGATTTTGTTTGTCAAATAATCTGAAAACCAAACATAGTTAATCATTTTTATCCTAGTAGTTAAATGAGCTGACAGCTTGCCTTTTTACTTTATTGTAAATGTCAAATTACAAAAGTGTAATATGTGCCCATTATAAATAGAAGTGAGCCTAACTGGTTTGGCTCAGTGGATAGAGCGTTGGCCTGCAGACTGAAGGGTCCCAGGTTCAATTCCGGTCAAGGGCATGTACCTTGGTTGTGGGCACATCCCCAGTAGGGGGTGTGCAGGAAGCAGCTGATCGATGTTTCGCTTTCATTGATATTTCTAGCTCTCTATCCCTTTCCCTTCCTCTCTGTAAAAAATCAATAAAATATATTTTAATAAATAAATAAATAAATAAATATAGAAGTGAGACAGTCCAAACATACATAAAGAAAAAGTCAATGTCCACCCATCCACTTCCCACCTCTCTGGGGTAAGCAACATTAATAGCCATGTTCATACAGATATCATACTAGGATCCTACTATAAACATTAGCAGTACGCAGCTTGCTTTTTTTTAACCAAAAGTATATTTTAAACGTAGTTTTCAGTGACTGGATAAGAAGTCAAGCTCATTGTTTTTTAAAGTATAGATTGTCCACATTATTATTTGTTTTGGTGTATTATTATAACTTAACCATTCCTTATTGAAAGATTATAGTTTTTTTTAGTTGAAATGTAATTGGAATTTTATATTAGTTTCAGGTGTACAATATGAGTCTATATTTATATACTAGAGGCCCAGTGCATGGATTCGTGCACCAAGGGGTCCTGGATTGGGAGAGGGTGCAGGCCAGGCCGAGGGACCCCACCAGTGCACGATCGGGGCCAGGGAGGGACTGTAGGAGGGCTCCAGGTCATGTCTGGCCTGTTTCGCCCAGTCCTGCCTGATTGGTGGGACCCCAGCAGCAAGCTAACCTAGCAGTCGGAGCATCTGCCCCCTGGTAGTCAGTGCAGGTCATAGCAACTGGTGGACCAGTTGAATGAGCAGTCAGACACTTAGCATATTAGGCTTTTATCATATAGGATACCAACAATAAGTCTAGTTAACATCTATCACCATACATAGTTACAACATTTTTAACTAAGTTTGTACCTTCTCACCACCTTCATCCATTTCACCCACGTTCCACCCCCTGCCTCTGGCGATCACAATGTGTTCTCTGTGTCTGAGTTCATTTGTGTATTTATTTTTAATATTCCACATGTAAGTGAAATCACATTATTTGCTTTTTGTCTGACTTATTTCACTTAGCATAATGTCCTCAAGGTCAAAGGATGTTGTGTGTTTTTTAACCACTATAAAGTAAACCACAGGGGCTAGCTCTTTGTATATAACTTATACACTGATCTATAGGATAAAGTTTTCCAAAATGAGATTAATGGGTCACAAGACATGTGATTTTAATTTTTAATGAATATTGCCAAACAATTGTAGCACCTCACAGGAATATATTACAGTACACTAAATAAATTTTTGACAATATTGGATGTATTGGCTTTGAATTTTTTTTGCCATTCTGTTGGGGTGACAGTCATTTCATTGCTTTAATTTGCATTGCTCTTTTATTTTTTTAAATATATTTTCTATTAATTTCAGAGAGGAAGGGAGAGGGAGAAAGAGATAGAAACATCAATGATGAGAGAGAATCATTGATTGACTGCCTCCTGCACACCCCCTACTGGGAATCAAACCTGCAACTCAGGCATGTGCCCTTGACCGGAATCGAACTCAGGACCCTTCAGTCCACAGGCTGATGCTCTATCCACTGAGCCTCACCAGCTAGGGCTAATTTGCATTGTTCTGACTACCATTAAAGCTTAACATCTTTTCATGTATGTTTTCAGCATATCTTTCTTCTTTTCCTATGAAATTTCTGTACATTTTTGCCCACTTTTACCTGGATAGTTAATCTTACGATTATCAGTTTTGCAAATGCTCTTCATGTATTGCAGATGTTAACCCTTTGTCTATTTTATGAGTTGGAAATATTTTCCCCAGTCCATTGTTTGTCTTTTGACTTTGTTTACGTTGTGTTTTTTAACCATTGGAAATGTTTAATGTTTATGTTCTGAAATATGTCCATGCTTTTATAAGGTCTAGGTTTCTGTTACAAACTACCTTTTTGATATCTTGATCATAGAGCGTGTACATTTCATTTGCAGGTAAAAGTTTCATTTGATCTGAACACTATTCAGATAAAATACCTGGATGAGGAAAACGAAGAGGTAAAGTATATTATGGTACCCACTGCCAGGCATCCAGAATAGGGATTTTATTTTTTAAGACTTATGTGGGGCTTGAAGAATTCAGAATGCTGTTTATCTCATTTGTGTAGTGGTTTATATGTATTTGATAATTGCATGTTCTAAGCTGACTTATGGCATTTGAGATGGAGTTGAGAAATGGGGAAGCAACATTGAAGAAGAAAAATTTGAGAAATAACTTTTAAAACTATGTCCTGATCTTAAATTTAAATATATCGTAAGTTGCCCTTTCATTTATAATAATAATAATACTGGCCAACCTTTGTTGAGTGGTTACAATGTGTCAGTCTAAAAGCAATACTATATATTAGGTACTTCATTATTATCACTATTTACATGAGGAAACTGAGACTTAGACAGATTAATAAACTTACCCAAAGGCACAAAAGCTGGGAAGTAATAGAGGTTCATTCCATACCCTCTGGCTCCAGAGCCCATGCTTCTAGCCATTATATTATGCTGCTGCTTAATGTATCTGAAATAAAGGAAAATAAAGTAGTTAAGCAGTAAAATTTCTTAACTATTAATTACAGCTAGTTCATGGTACTAGAAAAGCTGAACCCCTGATCTGAGATTTTGCATCTATCCTGTGAGGCTGGTCCTAGTAAACCTGCTTCATTGATGAGAGGTTTATAATTCACTGTTGCTTTTTTGTTCTTTTACAGGTATCCATCAACAGTCAAGGTGAGTCAAAAGCCTTCATCTGTTCATTGGCTTATACATTTCTATATACACTCAATCTTGTTGCAATATTAATTTTAGAGTAGAATTTGGTATTCAATAAATTGACATTGCACTCATTTATCCATGGACATTAGTTACATAGCATATTTTTATTTTACAGCACTTTTTTTACTTTTACAGTTTATTTTACAGTGGTGCCTTTGGTTGGAGCCTAAGGACAGCTTGTTTAAACAAAATCCTCACCTCAGGATTTGTTGTTTTTTTTTTTAATTGATTTTTTAGAGAGAGAGAGAAGCATCAATTGGTTGCTTCCCATATGCATCCTGACTGGGATTGTACCCTCAACCTATGCATGTGCCCTGATTGTGAATCTATCCTCAACCTTTGGGTGCACAGGACAACGCTCCAATCAGCTGAGCCACCCAGCCAGGGCAGAGCCTAAGGATAGCTTTCATGGGAGATTCTCTTAAGTTTAGATGCTAATCTGAACTGCCTCCCAGTCCAACACATACAATTTGTTCTGGTGTTACGTTTGTCTCTGACTTGGTATTATGTCAGTTCACAAACAAGTGGTATTCTAGAAGCTTATTTATAAGATGATTGTCCAGAGGTTGGAGTATATTTTGCCACAGGAATAATGTTATATTTGAAGGCTAGGTTCCCAGGCTAGCCCCAAAAAACTTACTTTAAGCAGCTGAAATGATAGTATTTCATGAACTTCATTGAGTCCTGAGTTCCATTAAGCCTAGTGTGAGGGATCTGAGTGGAGGTTTTGTAACTAGAAGGCTCCAGTATCAGAGAGGAAATTAAAGGGTAGTAGCTTCTATTTACAATGTGATGAGAAAGGAGTTTGTCAGCAAAAAGATAGTAGCTGTTCATGTGTAAGGATTGTAAGCTAAGAATTCTTAAAAGTAAGATTGGCTATACTTCATAGAATCTTTTGGGCTGGTGAAGAAATATCACCATATGTATTTTTTTGTCCTTTTAGGAGAATATGAAGAAGCACTTAAGGTAATGGTTATTGCATCTTGTTTTCAAATAATTTTTAAAATGTTTATTGACTAAAACTTGAACCTGAATTCTATTGGCCATGGGGAGGAACTAATGAATATAAATAGAGAAAAACCTATTTTTAGGGAAACTATGATGAGTGAGGCATACCACTCAGCAAAAGGCAGCCCCAAATATAAAGGTTGTGGTTTTTTTTAATTTAATCTTTATTGTTCAGATTATTACAATTGTTTCTCCTTTTCTCCCCATAGCTCCCCTCCACCCAGTTCCCACCCCACCCTCTGCCCTTACCTCCCCCGCACTGTCCTCATCCATAGGTGTACGATTTTTGTCCAGTCCTTTCCCGTATCCCCCACACCCCTTTCCCCCTGAGAATGATCAGTCCACTCCCATTCTGTGCCCCTGATTCTATTCTATTCACCAGTTTATTCTGTTCCTCAGGTTTTCAATTCACTTTTTAGATTCACTTGTTGACAGATATGTATTTGTTGTTCATAATTTTTATCTTTACCTTTTTCTTCTTCCTCTTCTTAAAGAATACCTTTCAGCATTTCATATAATACTGGTTTGGCGGTGATGAACTCCTTTAGCTTTTTCTTATCTGTGAAGCTCTTTATCTGCCCTTCAATTCTGAATGATAGCTTTGCTGGGTAGAGTAATCTTGGTTGTAGGTTCTTGCTATTCATCACTTTGAATATTTCTTGCCACTCCCGTCTGGCCTGCATAGTTTCTGTTGAGAAATCAGCTGACAATCGTATGGGTGCTCCCTTGTAGGTAATTAACTGTTTTTCTCTTGCTGCTTTTAATATTCTCTCTTTGTCTTTTGCCCTTGGCATTTTAATTATGATGTGTCTTGGTGTGGTCCTCTTTGGATTCCTTTTGTTTGGGGTTCTGTGCACTTCCTGGACTTGTAAGTCTATTTCTGTCACCAGGTGGGGGAAGTTTTCAGTCATTATTTCTTCGAATAGGTTTTCAGTATCTTGCTCTCTCTCTTCTTCTGGCACCCCCATGATTCTGATGTTGGTACACTTGAAGTTGTCCCAGAGGCTTCTTATACTATCTTCAACTTTTTGGATTTTTTTTTGCTTTTTGCTTTTTTGGTTGAGTGTTTTTTGCTTCTTTGTATTTCAATTCTTTGACTTGATTCTTGCGTTCCTCTAGTCTGTTGCTGGGTCTCTGTATAATATTTTTTATTTCAGTCAGTGTATGTTTAATTTCTAGTTGGTCCTTTTTCATATCTTCGAGGGTCTCGTTGAATTTATCTGCCTTTTCTAGGAAATTCTTGAAAAACCTTATAACCGTGGTTTTGAACTCTATATCCAGTCATTTGTTTTCCTCCATTTCTTTCATTTGTGATCTGTTTCTTTGTCTCTGCATTTTCGCTGCTTCCCAGAGTTGGTAAAGTAGCTTTGTGTGCTAGGTGTCCTATATGGGTCAGTGGGTCGGCCTTCCAGTTATCTGAGGTGGACACTCTTGGTGCACCCCTTTGTGGACTGTGTGTACAGCCTTGTTGTAGTTAAGTCTTGATTGTTGTTGGTACACTGGGAGGAATTGACCTCCAGGCCAATTGGCTGTGAGGACCCGCTGTGTCTATAATGGAAGAACTGCTGTGCTGGAGACACACTTATGGGGCAGGACTTGCTTCAGTGGGGCTTTGGTGCTCACTGAGTCTGCCTCTTGAATGTGTCACTTATGAATGTGAGTAGTTGAAATCTGGTGTCGTCTCACACTGACCACTAGATACACTAGCTTCTGGATCTCCAATGGGGTGCTGGTCAGCTACTGTCGGAAGCCACCCAACAGGAGGTACAGCGAGAACTACAGTTTTCTCCTCTTTGCTTGGGGTTTGGAGGTTTTGAAGCTGTCTGATCAGAGCTGCAGTTTGTCAGGTTAAGCTGCGATAGGGCAGGCCATTTATATGCAAAAGCCGCTGTGTGGAGCTTGGGTGGGTTTGTAGATTGTGTGGGGCGGAGTCTCAGGGAGTCACTAGACTAGGACGTGGCAAACAGTGATGGCTGCCAGTCAGCCGTCTCTGCGTTTCTGTGTTTCCAAGACCCCTCATCCCATGCCCCAGCGCAGTAAACAATGATTGCTGGGTGCACCTCTGCAAGAAAGTCACCCTCACTTTCCGTCCCAATGGCAGACAGTCCAGCTTCTCCCCATAGGAGTTTGGGTCCCCAGCGTCTCCCCAGAAACTGGAGTTCAAAGTAATTGGGAACTTGTCTCCCTTCGGGTTTAAAGAAGCAGCGCACCCAGACACCCGCCGCTAGCCTGATTCACGCGCCTCCGTACCTCAGCTTTTCAGCGCTTGTGCACGTCTCAATGCTCTTTTCTCTTTCCTTCTAGTTGTAGGACTTCCACTCAGCCAGCTTTCCTGTGGTTCTAGATGATAGACGTTTTGTCTTTTAGTTGTAGTTTTGAAATTGTGTGAGGCAGCAGTTTAGGTGTTTACCTATGCTGCCATCTTGGTTTCTCTCTGCCATAAAGGTTTTTTTCAGTTATCATTCCATCTCATTGCTGGTCTTGGTGCTACCATCCTAGCATTTAAAAATACAAAGAACTCTCTTGAATGGTACTTTCTGGTTGACTTTTTTTATCTTCCTTCACCTTGATCTCCCTATAGAATGTTGTAGTATAATGTGGGAGAATTTAAGGTATAAAGCATGCAGTTACAAACAATGCCTTGTCTGTCAGTGATGGATCAGAGCATTCCTCAAGGTCACTTTTTAAAAATATATATATTTTTTTATTGATTTTCTTACAGAGAGGGAGAGGGATAGAGAGTTAGACACATTGATGAGAGAGAAACATCAATCAGCTGCCTCCTGCACACCCCCTACTGGGGATGTGCCTGCAACCAAGGTACATGCCCTTGACTGGAATTGAACCTGGGACTCTTCAGTCTGCAGGCCAACGCTCTATCCACTGAGGCAAATCGATTAGGGCAAGGTCGCTTCTTTAAGGTGTGCCAACTGGCCTTTCATTACCACCTTTAGTTAAGGTTTTTCTTTAATGTTTGACTGTTCTTTATGAACTTCTAGTCCAAGACTAAGTTATTTTCCATAATCACTTTTAGTCTAGGGAGGGAAAGGCAAGATTTTTTTCATTGAAAGTTGGATTTGCCCTTTTTGGTTTCTGTTCAAAATTGATGTTCTGGTGCCAATTGTTTCAGTGGTTTAGCTGATGTCTTTCTTGGTTTTTACTCAGAAATCTTACCAGCTAGTCTCTTGGTTTTGGATATTCAGGCCTTTCCCTGGATTCTCTTAAGATATCCATCTCTGTTAATATTTCATGCTTCATAATTTCCTTCTGCCCCAGTTTCATGTAGTCTTCCTATTTCCTCTCTGCTTTTAAGCTGTTTCAGCCTGCTGTCCTCCCATTCCCTTCAGTCTTACCTGGCTTTTCTCTTGCCCTGTTCTCAGAAGCTATAGTAGTTTATTCACTAAAAAAGTCTTATTAGATCTTCAAAACTAATACATTTCCCATAGTCACTATTAGTTTACCTAGTCAGTCAGAAATCTTGGACCTCAGTAGTCTAGAGTTTATATAAGCCAAAACTGTGTGTGTGTGTGTGTGTGTGTGTGTGTGTGTGTGTGTGTGTGTGTATGTATATATGTATGTATATCCTCCTACGTCAGTGATCGGCAAACTGTGGCTCACAAGCCACATGCAGCTCTTTGGCCCCTTGAGTGTGGCTCTTCCACAAAATACCACGTGCGGGCGCACACATACAGTGCGATTGAAACTTTGTGGCCCATGCGCAGAAGTCAGTTTTCGGCTCCCAAAAGAAATTTCAGCCAAAACCGGTTTGGTTCAGTGGATAGAGTGTTGACCTGTGGACTGAAGGGTCCCAGGTTCAATTCCGGTCAAGGGCATGTACCTGGGTTGCAGGCACATCCCCAGTGGGGGGTGTGCAGGAGGCAGCTGATCAATGTTTCTCTCTCATCGATGTTTCTGTCTCTCTCTCTCTCTCTCTCTCTCTCTCTCTCTCTCTTCCTCTCTATAAAAAAGAAAATCAATAAAATATATTAAAAAAAAAGAAATTTCAGTCGTTGATATTTGGCTCTTTTGACTAATGAGTTTCCCGACCACTGTCCTATGTAATAAAAGCCTAATATGCAAATTGACTGAACAGCAGAATAACCATTTGCTATGACACACACTGACCACCAGGGGGGCAGACGCTCAACGCAGGAGCTGCCCCCAGGCCAGCCAAGGCAGGTGCCAGCGGGCGCCCCCCAGTCACCCCCCAGATCAACCCTGATCGTGGCCAGGCCTAAGCATCATGAAGTTTTGTTGGAACACAGCCATGCCCATTCACTATTGTCTGTGGCTGCTTTTGTGCTGTAACAGATTTGAGTAGTTGTGACAGAAACTGTACATGGCCTATAAGCCTGAAATACTTACTTTGTGGCCCTTTAAAAAGTTTGCTGATCTCTGATTTAAATAATATCTTTGAAATTTACTGACCATAGAATGGTCTATTAAAATGAAATCTTGAAAGGTCTTATGTGTAAAATGCATTGCTTGTCACTGAGTGACAAGTGGGAAAAGTTAAAACCCCATGGACTTGATTTCTTAATCTCTTGAAACAGTTTTTTTCAAAACAGGATTTTTAAGAAGATGGTCTTTTTAAAAGGTGACCGCATAAACATGCTTTCCAAAATACTATTCTTAGTGAGAAAATAAATAACTGTAGGACATAACTTTAGTTTCTCTCAGATTCTGGTAGTCTGGGATTAACTTTTTTAAAAAGTTGAGATGAAAATCCATAAATGTGAAGACCTACATAAAAACCAATTAAATAGAAAAGTAGTAACCCAGTTAATGAAAACATCTGATAAAGTGCTGCACTGAAAACCTACTTTTGCGTTTTTAATAACAAAACCATTCCTAGTTAACATTCCTGACAAAGAAACAGCAGGCTGACATGTATGTCCTTTAACTTCATTAAACAAACATATTCCAGCATAATTCACCACACCTCTTCTGTTTGAGTGTCTTTGAGTTTTCCTTTGGGAAAGGAGAATCACACAATATGTTTTTATTTTATAACATATGCTCTCAGATGGCAGTTAAGCAGGGAAACCAACTTCAGATGCAAGTCCATGAAGGCTACCGTGTGGTTGATGAAGCTCCACCCCCAGTTGTAGCAGAAAAACAGCCAGTTTCGAGGACAGGGAAAAAGCCACTTGCACATTATTCTTCACTGATGAGAGCCTTGGGATCAGACATGAAGACTCCAGAGGAACCTGCAGCACAGGTATGAAGGGAATGGACCTGTCTCTACAGTTTCTCTAACCTTAGATGTTTCATTCTCTGGTGTAAGATTTGAGCTTCAGAAAGATTGGGAGTTATGGTGACCATGTCAGTCTGACTTTTTAAAACTGGTAACAGTGGTACTTCTGGGCAGGGGGCAAATAAGCTGACACAGACTTTGTTTTCTTTTTATACTTCTTCATAGTGTCTTGTTTTTACCCACATATTTTGACCCCAAAAAATCAAAATAATACATTTCAGGAAATTTATTTTAAATAGAAATAAAAAGTAACCTGCAAGATCTTGGATTATGTTTTCTTGCAGCAGTTTCCACTTGCTCCATCTGACGCAGACCAGCCTCAAGACAGGCCCCCAGACTGGTTCACAAGCTACCTGGAAACAGTGAGTGTTCTCTGTGACTTGGGTTTTAGCAGCGATGTGTGGAATGTGGAAGAAATAGAAAGCTGAACCGAGGTGGCTGCTGCCTCTGGTAGCTAATAATTTCCAAACTAGAGCAGTTCCAATAAAGAAAGCTTTCAACTTTTGCAGTGATGTAACAGAAAAAGAGGGTATTTAGTTCTAAGGATGTACTGGAAGGGAACAAATCTCTATGCTTGAGAAAGAAGAAGTTGAAATTTATTAATCAAAAGATTTTTTATTTTGATTTTTTTGAACCATTTTAGCTGTAGGAGAAATAGACCTTTTCTATGTTTCTGTTCATTCGTTCAGTAGATATTAGCTGCTTAGATTATACTAATAGCTCTGTGCACGAATCCGTGCGCCAGTAGCTTTCTGCCGGGCCTGGCCGCTCCACACCCGTGCCCAGAGGCTCTCTGCGCCCAGAGGTCCATCCACAGCCAGGCATGGAACGCTTGCCTCATCGCCACAGTGATGAAGCAGGCATTCGCCAGGCTGCTCATGCTGCCCACTCTCAGTGGTCACCACCCCCAGGATTGGGGGACTCTGGTGGGGTTGAGAGGACTGGGCGCCACCATCTTGTGGCTATGGGTGCTGGCATCTTTGTGATGGAGTGATGGTTAATTTGCATATCACCTTTTTATTAGGCTAGAGGCCCAGTGCACGAAATTCATGCACAGGATGGGGTTCCTCTCAGCCCAGCCTGCACCCTCTCCATTCCAGGACCCCTCGGGGGATGTCCGACTGCCAGTTTAGGCCAGATCCCTGGCAGTTGGATATCCCTCTCACAATCCTGGACTGCTGGCTCCTAATCACTTACCTGCCTGCCTGCCTGGTCACCCCTAACTGTCCTCTGCTGCCAGCCAGGTCACCCCCAACTGCCCCCTCCCTGCTCGCCTGGTCACTCTTAACTGCCCCTGCCGGCCTGGTCGCGGCTCCCCCACCACCACCACCAGTCTAGTCGCCCCTCACTGCCCCCCCTGCCAGCCTGGTTGCCCCACGCAGCCCACTTGTTCAGTTATTTGGTTGTCCCTCACTAACCCCCCTGCAGGCCTGGTCATAGGCAGCCATCTTGTGAGGGTGTGATTGTCAATTTGCATATTACCTCTTTATTATATAGGACTATTTAATATCTTCATGCCTTTTCCCAATATCGGAACTGAGGGGTTTCCCCCGCCCTCCCATCTTCTGCTCTGTGTTATAGTTCAGAGAGCAAGTGGTTAAAGAAACTGTTGAGAAACTTGAACAGAAATTACATGAGAAGCTTGTCCTCCAGAACCCATCCTTGAGCTCCTGTCCCTCAGAAGTCTCAATGCCTATTTCAGAGGAAACACTGTTTTTGCCAGAAAACCAGTTCAATTGGCATATTTCTTGTAGCAGCTGTCAAAGGAGGATCTTTGGTGTGCGCTACCAGTGCAGGTAAGCAGTAACTTGGGAATGATAGCTATTAGTAGACCTGAAAGCAGGCCTTCCTGGCATTCTGGGTAAATAATGGGAAATTAGATGTATTCTATCTCTGAGCATTATATATAGCAGCTCTGATTGGAAGCAAGCTATTCTTCACCCACAAGAAAAAAATAACTATTTGAATAACTATTCAGATTGACATGTTCAGATATACATTTGAATTAACAGAGCAGGACAAAATTATGTCCCCCCCGCCCCCGAAAAAAAAATTAGATAACCAAAAATTGTTCTAAATACTTTCATATCTTGCTTCCTCCCATAGATTATCCTTTGAAATAGATATAGGTTCATTGTTTCTGTACTTATTTTATTAATGAGGAAAATTAGTACATGGCATGGTTGGATGGCATGCTCAGGTTACTACCTAGCTGGTAATAGAGCAAATATGGAAGTTTGGTCTCAGCTCCCTACCTCATATATTTCCCACTGTGCCATTTTCCCCCCATAGCCTATGCCCATCCTACAATATCTGTGAAGATTGTGAATCAGGGCCCTATGTCCATGACTCCAACCATGTCCTGCTGAAGTTGAGGAGACCTGTTGTGGGTTCCTCTGAACCGTTCTCTCACTCAAGGTTCTCTACTCCTCGTCTTCCTGCTGCTCTGGAACAAGCCAGGTAAACCATTTATACATGGGATGTGTGTTCTCTGGCTTCTTGGTTCTGGTGACAGGCTGTGAATCACAAAACTACAAATAAGTCTACTTATTTCTGGCTCATTTCTAGTTGATGTGCAATGATGGGGACAATTATCCGAAGCTAATGAAATGGAAATGAGAACTGCAGAAAGAGGTTAATTTTATTAACCAATGTGACCCTAATAAATTTAATTTTTAAAGAAAGAAACTAAACTATAAGCTGGCACTGATAGAGACTACAAGTAGCTCAAAATAGCTTCAAGATTTGTGAGGTGGTTTTTTTGTGTGTCTGTGTGTGTGTGTGTTTTTAATATATTTTATTGATTTTAGAGAGAGAGGGAGAGGGATAGAGCATAGAAACACCAATGATGAGAGAGAATCAATAATTGGCTGCCTCCTACACCCCCCCCTACTGGGGATCGAGCCCATAACCTAGGCATGTGCCCTTGGCTAGAATCAAACCTGGGACCCTTCAGTCTGCAGGCCGACATTCTTATCCACTAGCCAAACCAGCTAGGGTGTGAGGTTTGTTTTTAAGACTATCATTTATTGTCCCATAGGCTCCAGAAGCAGGTTGACAAGAATTTTCTTAAAGCAGAAAAGCAAAGGTTGCGAGCTGAGAAGAAACAGCGTAAAGCAGAGGTCAAGGAACTTAAAAAGCAGCTTAAACTCCGCAGGAAGATTCATCTGTGGAATTCCATCCATGGACTCCAGAGCCCCAAGTGTTCCTTGGGCCGACCTGAGAGCCTACTGCAGTCTAACACCCTCATGTAAGCCCAGGGCAGGGTGGGAGCCAAGTGTTGAGGTCCAGCCCTCTAAGACGAACTTCAGCCAGCCAACATCTCTTATATTTATTGGTAGCTCCTAACACCCAGACTCTTAAATTTCCCATTCTCTGATCCGAACATTCTTAAAAAGAGTGGTCTGGTAGTTATTTTTGACACTTCCTTTGTTGCCTTCTTCAGAAAGATAGAAACCAGTAAGGTTCAGAACTGTGGTATGAACTCTTTTCACTGGAGGCAGTCTGGATTTGAAACAAAAAGAGCAAATATTTTAAGTCTGACTCTTCAGTTGTTTTATTTACAGATCCTCATCAGAGCTTTTTAGTTGAGGAGTCAGATTTGTCTTCTGTTTGTTAAAAAGTGTTATTAGTATTACTTATAAGGCAAATGTATTAGTGCATCCTCAAGAGTCACAGCCTCAAACTACAGTGTTGGATATTCAGAAGTCATCACACCCAACAGCCAGTGACTATCTGAATTTCTTTTCAGGCTCCCTTTGCAACCCTGTGCCCCAGTTATGCCAACCCTCAGTGCAGCATTTGTGGATGAGAATTTGCCTGATGGGACTCACCTTCAGCCAGGAACCAAGTTTATCAAACACTGGAGGATGAAAAATACAGGAAATGTAAAGTGGAGTACAGATACAAAGGTATTTTTCCCACAAAAATGTGAAGATGAAGTGATTTGAAGTGACAGAGTGCTCAGCTAACAAGCTTGCTTTCTTTCTCTTGTCACTGTTCATTTCAGCTCAAGTTCATGTGGGGAAATCTAACTATGGCTTCGACAGAAAAGAAGGATGTTTTGGTCCCCTGCCTCAAGGCTGGCCACGTGGGAATTGTGTCTGTGGAGTTCATTGCCCCAACCTTGGAGGGAACATACACTTCCCACTGGCGGCTTTCTCACAAAGGCCAGCAGTTTGGACCTCGGGTCTGGTGCAGTATCATAGTAGATCCTCTCTGCTCCACAGAAAGCTCTGATAACACTGAAAAGAGCATGATTAACTCAGGCAAAACTGGTGATCTCACCTGCCAGCAAGAGGTGAGCACTGAAAGAGGTGACCAGCTAAAAGAGCCCACTCATAGCTTGTTGTTCTTTCAGAAATCTGGAAAGGTGGGCTTCCCTCCATCCCCCCAAAACATGGATACGCTTATATTGGGCATAGTACTCGGGGGCCTTTGTTTGTGTACCCTTGGGATCTGGTGCAGGTGCTCCTCGGTGTTTCTGTGTCTTCGTAATAATGCATTGCCAGTCTCTTTGCTACACTAGGGAAAGTAGGGCTGCCTGGCTGGCCTGTGGAACTGCTGGACTGATGGCTTTGCTCCTTAACATTCATCTCTCCTGAGTGTCCCTTGTGTGTGTCCTGCCCTAGTTGTTACTTGGTGCATTTTTTTAGGCAATTTCCCTGTATTAGATGGGCATTTTTTTGGAGTGTTTACTGTTGAAATTTAGTTACCAAATGTTAATGTCTTGGTTTTGACTGTTGTTACTATGATTAGTTTAAGTTGTTGTCATTATAGGAGCTAGGTAAAGGGGGTAATAAGTGAACTCTACTATTTTTGCAACTTTTCTATAAGGTGCTGCGGTGTTCGTCAGCTTGCCTTGTTGAGTTCTGTTGAAAGGCCTAAAATGTGTCCCAATGGTTTTTCTCTATAGGAAACTTTTCTTCTGGCTAAAGAAGAAATTCAGCTTGGGGCAACTGAACAGACAGAAGGGACAGGAACCTACATCCCACAGAAGACAAAAAATGTTGCCAGCGAGAGAGAGCTCTACATCCCATCTGTGGACCTTTTAACTGCCCAGGTGGAAGATTGAGCACTTTGAGGGGCAAGGGACAGAAAGCACTGGGGAAAGAGTTCTTAACTTGTTGAAGAGAAGGTGGTATAGCCATAGATGGTGCCCAGAAAGTTAGAGATATGCCCAGCATGATTCAGTCAGATGCACTGAATGTCACGATCTATAGAAGTGACTTTCTAAATGAAATGCTTGCTTTTTGAATTGGGAACTCAATCTTGTGCTTTACCATTCCTAAGGGTTCTCCCTCATCCCCACTGCATTTTCTCTTCTTTTCTACCATTTGGTTATTTGAATATCTAGTTTCCATTTAACTCTTCTTCCTTGTTTTCACTTGGCTGAGGTGGGGCATGAATTTGAACAGAGTTAATCTAGGATGATGCGGAGCTCAATGGCCTTGCAAACCCTGTGAAGACAAAACATTAATCCATGTGTACTGCCTAACATTGCCTATTTTTCCCCAGGATCTGCTGTCCTTTGAGCTGTTGGATATAAACATTGTCCAAGAGTTGGAGAGAGTGCCCCACAATACCCCTGTGGGTAAGACTGTCATAAAATCTACTTTGTTTATTTTATTAACAGGCATAAAGGAAGTTAAGTAAAGGGGGTAATAAGTGAACTCTGTACAATACAAGTTTGTATAAGGCCTCCCCACCATAAAGGGACCCTCATCTCCATTTTTCTCTAGATGTTTGTGTCCCTTTGTTCCTTTACATTCATGGTTCTGTCTTTGACATTGCCTTCTGGACCAGACAACTGCTTATGATCCTTCCTGCATTGATTCATCTGTCTGAGTTACTTATGTACCTAATAGTCTAGAGCAGTGGTCGGCAAACTGATTAGTCAACAGAGCCAAACATCAACAGTACAACGGTTGAAATTTCTTTTGAGAATCAAATTTTTTAAAATTAAACTTCTTCTAACGCCACTTCTTCAAAATAGACTCGCCCAGGCCATGGTATTTTGTGGAAGAGCCACACTCGAGGGACCAAAGAGCCGCATGTGGCTCGCGAGCCACAGTTTGCCAACCACGGGCCTAGAGAAATTCTTTACAACAGGTCTTGAAGCATACCTGAGTTTATATTAGCCCTGTAGAAAGCAAGAAGCCAATGAGCTGCTGCTTCTGGACACTGACTACTGATGATGTGATGCTTTTTCTTGGTTGATGGTTCTGTCTTCCTTCTCCAGATATGACTCCCTGCATGTCTCCTCTGCCACATGACAGTCCTTTAATAGAGAAACCAGGCTTGGGGCAGATACAGGAAGAGAGTGAAGGGGCGGGACTTAAAGCTCTCTCTGGTAAGGGGTTAAATATTTGTAAAGTATTTCCATCCTCCCCTTTCATACCACACCGTTTTTATAGATACCCCTTTCTCCCAGCTAAGCCTACCTTAGCTTATAAATGGTTTTTCTGTAGCATCTCATATTAAGTCTCCTCACGTTGACATGGCATAGATAGCATCCATTCCTTGGTGTAGTATCGAGCATGGGTACGTGACTGGAGAAAGGTTCTTAACACTTTAAATACCAAGTGTAGACACGGTTCATGTCTTTCAGATTCCACGGCATCGGTAAAGAGGAGGGCTGAGAATATTAATTCAGTGGAGGAGGCAGAAGATGACTTGAGTGGGACCCAGTTCGTGTGTGAGACTGTAATCCGATCCCTTACCTTGGATGCTGCCCCAGATCACAACCCACCTTGCAGACAGAAGTCTCTGCACAGTGAGTGTCCTGAATTCCCCCACACAGGAAGGTGGTGTCTGAATTGTGACTGTCAGACCTGAATAGGTAGAAGTGCTCTTCTTCACTGAGAATGGAGGCAAGGTGATCTTTGTTAGAATTTGGATCATGTTTCTTTCGACTCTATGTATTGTACCTGGCCTTTTTAATTAGCTTCAGGAGCAAAGCAGCCACCCTAACTCATTTCTATACTTTCCCAGGGCAGAATTACAGATGCATGCCACAGAGGAACAGCAGCTAGTTGTGCTGTCTGGGTTCTGCAGGAAGGAGTCTTCCTGTAAACTGACAGAGCTCCCTAGCAGAAACACCCATTTGGCAGCTGAATTGTCTCTCTTCTCCAAGATCAGCAGTCCAGGAAATAGTGGGCTGAAGCAGCATGCCGAACTAAGTTTCTCCAGTTTAAATTCTGCTATAATAAATTTCTCTATAACAAATTTCTAGATATCAGATAGGTAAAACCAGTATTGCATATTTCATCTTTTCCAATTTGGATGCCTTTTATTTCTTCTTGTCTGATCTCTATAGCTAGTACTTCTAGAACTATGTCAAACAAGAGTGGTGAAAGTGGGCATCCCTGTCTCATTCCTGTTCTTAGGGGAAATGGTTTTAGTTTTCAGTACTGCATATTTCAAGAACTATCCAAAAATTCAAATTCTAGTACATCAAAATAATAAGGGAAAATCTCTTGTTTATTATAATGAAATTTGACCTATAACTTTTAAGTATTATTTATTTTACTTTTGTTTAAAATACTTGCGCACACACGCTTGTGCATAAGTGCATAACTTAAAAATCTGGAAGAACTTGCCATCAAAATGTTCACTGTAGTGCCTTAGCCATTGTGGCTCAGTTGGTTGGGCATTATTCCATGCACAGAAAGGTTGCCAGTTCAATTCCTGGTCAGAGCACATGCCTGGGTTTCAGGCTTGATCTCTGGTAAAGGGTGTGCAAGAGTCAACCAATTGGTCTCTTACTCTCACATTCATGTTTTTCTCTCTCTCTCTCCCCCCCCCTCCCTTCCTAAAGTTAAAAAAAAAGTTTGCAGCCGAAACCGGTTTGGCTCAGTGGATAGAGCATCAGCCTGCGGACTAGAAGGTCCCAGGTTCGATTCAGTCAAGGGCATGTACCTGGGTTGCGGGCACATCCCCAGTAGGGGGCGTGCAGGAGGCAGCTGATCGATGTTTCTAACTCTCTATCTCTCTCCCTTCCTCTCTGTAAAAAAAAAAATCAATAAAATATATTAAGAAAAAAAAAAGTTTGCAGTAGTTATCGCTAGGATTATAGGTACTCTTTTTTTCTCAGCCATGTTTTGCCAATTTTCTACCATGACTACTCATTACTCTGCAAAGAGGAGGAGGAAAGTAGGCATATAGTCCTACGACACTCACCACCTAACATTTTCTTTTTATAGCTCTGAAAACTGGCATATCAATTTTGCTTTGACCTGTCTCAGTATATTAGACATTACATGAAAAGGAAAAGGAATGGGGCCTCCTAGTTTTAAGAATCATAGAGCTGCCCTAACCGGGCTCAGTGGATAGAGCGTTGGCCTGCGGACTTAAAGGTCCTAGGTTCGATTCCGGGCAAGGGCATGTACCTTGGTTGCGGGCACATCCCCAGTAGGAGGTGTGAAGGAGGCAGCTGATTGATGTTTCTCTCTCATTGATGTTTCTAACTCTCTACCCCTCTCTCTTCCTCTCTGTAAAAGATCAATTAAAATATATATATATTAAGAATCATAGAGCTGAGTTCTGGATGTTTCTGCCTACCTTGTTTTTGTGAGCTTCCGTTTTACTCAGCTTTGCTTAGGCTTCAGACTTAGAACATGGCCATGATATGGTTCCAGCAACAACCCTTCCCTTGGGTCATCTCTCTCCTCTGGCTTTTATAACTGTAGCTCATAACCCACAAGGCTTTACCAGGTAAGGGTAGCTCCAGGGGCTGCTTTTAGCGTATGCCTTAAAATTGGTTGTTTTCATCCTTCAGTGAAATTTGCCTCACCTGAAGAGGGACCACTTGGAGATGAGAGAGAGGAGATGGTCCATATCTCTGAGGAAGAGGCTATTGTGGAGGAGGAAGAAGAGGATGAGGAGGATGAGCTCAAAGATGAAGTTCAGAGTCAGTCTTCTGCTTCTTCAGAGGATTACATCATCATCCTGCCTGAATGCTTTGACACCAGCCGCCCCCTGGGGGACTCCATGTACAGCTCTGCCCTCTCACAGCCAGGCCTGGAGCGAGGGCCTGAAGGCGAGCCTGGGATTGAGGCTGGGCAGGAACCAGTCGAGGCTGGGGAAACACCCCCTGGAGGGGAGAACCAGCCGCAGGGGTACAGCATCAACGACATCCTCATGACCTCACAGACTCTGGATACAGTGCCCCTCACCCCAGAGGTGGTGGGCCCTCCACCACGGCTGCCCAGGTACCATCCACACACCCCTCAGCTGTACTGTTCTTCAAAGGTGGAATAAAGAGAGAGGAATCAACTTGATCTCAAAACCTGTTTTGTGTGTGTGTGCATGTGCGTGCATGGGAAGAGACTATTTCCCATAGTAAAGTCTGAATTTAGATGAATAAAAGTTGTACTTGAAGTATTTGTGGATTCTGGATTCAAAGAAATACCTGTTTTAGTTAACCTTAACTATCTGAGTATCATCTATCTACTTATGTTTTGATCATTGAGAGCCAGTTTTTAAACGCAATCATCCCTGGACCTTCTCTCCCTGTTCTATTGACTCATGGGCAAAGGCAGCAGAAACTAATTCTCATAATAACCCAACAGAGTATAATTAGGAACTTTATTAAGGAAAGAGTATAATAAACCAGAGAGAAGTTATTTTAATTCTCTTCTGGGTTCTACCTGTGTCATTGCTCTCATGGGATGGGAAATGGTAGAGCCTGGACTATAATTTAAACCATTCTCCCAGGGAGCTAGACATTTCCCTTTATCAGCACCAGTTGATACAGGGGGAAGTGACTAAACTGAAGCCAGTCTTTCTAGCTTGACTGTAGCTGAAGAGGAAAACCAGAAGGAGAATGAGCCCTTCTCACCTGATCCCTAAATTCAGACATGTGATCTAGATCGGAAATGTGAAGCTTCTGTAGAGAATTTGCACTGCTGTGCTTTGTGCACTGTTTCCCCACCGTTACCACAGGTGCCTTTTCAACTTACTTCCAATGTTCTGTCTTTCTGAAGGAGCCCTCCTTGTGCCCAGCATCACGGCTCCCCAGGAGTGGATTTACCGGTTACCACACCAGAAGTTTCTTCAGTCCCTGATCAGATCAGAGGAGGTAATGATCCGCCTGAGCTTTATTTTTTTCTATGTTCTTTTCTAATGGAAACCAGGTCTAAATAGGCACTCAGTCTTTGGGATTCTTGGCAGTTTTTAGAAATTTGCCCTTTCACTCTTTCTGTGTGCCTCCCTTTCCTATTCTCCAGCTTAATATTTTTAAATGAGACCTCATAGAGGTCGGCAGTGTGCTGTACTTGAAAGAACACAGGCTTTGGAGCCCACCCAGTCTAGGTTCCAGCTCCATGTTTCCTCACTGTGTGACTTTTCAGTGGTTTGGCAGGTTTACTAGTGTAACATCTGCAGGTCTGTTTCCTTATCTTCAAAATAAGGAAAATAACACCTTGAAGTTCTGAGTAGACCCTCAAAAGTCATTTCCTACTCCCTCAAACAAAACCTAAAAGTAGTTAAGAACTAATAAACTGCCCTAGCCAGTTTGGCTTGGTGGATAGAGCGTCGGCCTGCGGACTGAAGGGTCCCGGGTTCGATTCCGGTCAGGGGCATGTACCTTGTTTGCGGGCACATCCCCAGTAGGAGGTGTGCAGGAGGCAGCTGATCGATGTTTCTCTCTCATTTATGTTTCTAATTCTCTATCCTTCTCCCTCCCTCTCTGTAAAAAATCAATAAAATATATTTTTTTAAAAAAAGAACTAATAAACTAATATGATAGGATTAAAGAATTACCTTTTCTGATTTAATAAACAGTCACCTTGCAATGCATTCTGGACAGTTTCTCCTTATTCCTTAAGCCACCTGGAAATTTTTCCAAATATTAGAAGGAAAAAAAAAAGGCTTTAAACACTGTGATCAGATTGCCACCTGCCTCAATAATAGCCTTGCTCTGAGGTAGTAAACACCAGGCACTTATGGATGCTGCATCTAACCAATAGCTCTTTTGCTTTTAGAGCCCAGAGGCTCAACAGGACTTGTAAACAGCAGACAGAAGAGCTATGACCACTCAAGGTAACTGGACCTTGTGCAGCCTCTTCTTCAGAAGCAGGTGGATATCCTAGTATTGCTTCTGCTTAAACAAGCCTTCTTGGAGCATGTGCCAGTCCACAGAGCAGAGAAGGAGAGCCATCATTCCTTCTTGTTCTTATTTCTAGAACTTGTGAGCAACACTGAACAGAGGGTTAAAATTGATGTTCAAGAGTGTTCACGTTCCATACCAGAAAGAGTGTCCTCAATACAACTCACCCTTAGTACCAGAGGAGAAGGCAGGAAGGTCAAGCCCACTGTGCATCTTAGTAACTAGACACACCTGCCTCTCTGCTCCCAGTCATCTCAGAGTATTGTCAAGGTGGGCTCCTCCCAACGCGTGTCCAGAAAAAATCACATTTCCTTTGGGAGGTGTCTCCTCTGAGGTGATTGAGCAGACACTGCCAATACCCCCCCAATGTCCTGCCACGTTAATTTTCAGCTGGGACTGAAAGCTGGCATGCTAATCAGCGTGGTGTGTTTTCTGCAGTGCCCATACCTTGCCGCAGTGGAGCTAGGCCCTACATCAAACCAAGATTTATAGCTATAAAATGGATAAGAAAACTTACTCTTTTTTTACAACTTTTTTTTCTCAAGGAAATTTCATCTGCTTTTAAGAATTAGAACTTAGATTATCTTGTAGGGAGATAATGTTTGTGTTTGTTAGGGAGATAATTCAGTTTTCTTCCACAGGCACCACCACCATGGGAGTGGCATTGCTGGGGGACTGGTGAAGGGGGCTTTGTCAGTTGCTGCTTCTGCATACAAGGCCTTGTTTGCTGGACCACCAGTCACTGCACAGGTCAGTGCATGATTTATTTTCATGAACCAAACCCAAGTCATCAATGAAAACTGTGTCATCTGGGTTGGAGAGTAGCCTGGCATTGTAGGAAGCATAAGCTTTAGGTTTAGTCTTGGGTTAACACCCAGTTCCACCACTTTTTAGCTGTATGACTTTGGTCAAGTTTCTTAAGGGAGGGAAGGAAAAACACCTAATGTTTTTTGAGGAACTGTGTGTGGAGCTCTTCCGAGTGCTGAGCGCCAGTGCTACCCAATGAATAAGGCCCCAGTGTGGCCCATAGATGGTGGGAAGCAAGTGAGGTAAACAGACATTTACTGTAGAATGTCAGATACAGTGTCGGTGTTCTTTTTTTTTACAGAGGAAGGAAGAGGGATAGAGAGCTAGAAACATCGATCAGCCGCCTCCTGCACACCCCCCACTGGGAATGTGCCCGCAACCAAGGTACATGCCCTTGACCGGAATCGAACCCGGGACCCTTCAGTCCGCAGGCTGACGCTCTATCCACTGAGCCAAACTGGTTTCGGCATGTCGGTGTTCTTGACAAATGGAACACCTCAGCCTAGGGTGGGCTCCTGGGTGGAGCCAGGGATGGCTTCCTGGTCAGTGATGCCTGAACTAAGTTCTAAAGGACAAAATAAGTGTTTGCCAGGAGAGACAGCTATAGGAAGGGCATTGTAGACAGAGTAACCAGTAAAAAGACTTGGAAGTATGAGTCTGGAAGGTGAATTTAGGCTGAGAAAAATAAGAAAAGACCTTCGCTATGCAAGCATGATGCTGTGTTAAGTGGTTTGAGGTTTTAGGGAAGTCATTAACCTGATCAGACTTGTCTATAACATGATCAGATTTGTTCATAGTAAGGTCACTTTAATGTGGAGGCTCGTGGAGCTGGGAAAACCATTTGAGAATCCATGTGCAAGTGGAAAAGAAGTGTAGGAGAGAAAGAGAAATAGCAAAACTTAGAGACTGATTAAATGGCTAGAAGTCAGGGATAAACCCAAAGTTTTCAACTTAGGCAATAAATAGTATCATTCATTAAGAGAGGATATGCAGCCCTAACCGGTTTGGCTCAGTGGATAGAGGAGCGTCGGCCTGCAGACTTGAAAGGTCCCAGGTTCCATTCCGGTCAAGGGCATGTACCTTGGTTGTGGGCACATCCCCAGTAGGGGGTGTGCAGAAGGCAGCTGATCAATGTTTCTCTCTCATCGATGTTTCTAACTCTCTATCCCTCTCCCTTCCTCTCTGTAGAAAATCAATAAAATATATTAAGAAAAAAAAAAGGATATACAGGAAGAATATATTTGAGCAAGATGAGGAGAAAATGGGATCAGTCTAGGTAGTGTTGAATTGGAGGCACGTCCAGGTAAAGCTATCCAGAGTGCAGTTGAGAATGTACACCTGGCTTAGGGAGAGATTTGGCCTGGAGATAGCCATTTGTATACAGGTTATAGCAAAAGCCATGTGATTGGATCAGATTTTCCAGGAAGACAGGAAAGCAAGAAGCAGCCTTTAAAGATCATGGAAAAAAGGAGGGCCCCTTCAAAGAGAAAACTGAGAACTCGGAGGCAAAAGAGAGAGTTCTGTGCTAGAGCTTGAGGAAAACCTGGCCAGCAGCTAAAGTGCAGAGAAATGTGAACAGGTGGGAAGGACTTTGAAAGTGCAAAGATGCCTCACTTTCAAGAAAGCTGGATTATCAAGGGAAAACGAGAGTAAAAACTAGGGTACTTAAGTCAGAGGGAAACATTTTTAAAGATGAGCTAGATAGTAGCAAAGGAGATTCATAGTCAAGATGAGAGAGGATAATTAATAGAAAAGGATTTCTGAGGTCGTGATAGTTAATGAGATACAAAGCACATGTGGAAGGATTAACTTGGCAAAAAGAATGGATAATTCTGAAATCAAAGAAGAAGGATGGATGAAGGGAACAGTGGAATTAGATGCAGAGGGAAACAGCAGAATATGTGCTCAACACATTGACATACTTTCTCACCTTAATCCTTTCAATGCTGCAAAATAGGATGTATTCTGTACCTCCATTTTCATAAATAAGGGAATTGATATTCAACACAGTAAATAAATGGTAAGAGTCTAAGTGTTACGAGGATTTAATAAGGTTGTGTCCACCATAGAATTTTGCCTGAAGAGGGAGTAAATGAATGTTAGCCCCCTCTTACTTGGATCACTTCTATTCTTAAAAAAGAAAAAGAAAACCCTAAAAGATCACCTAGGATATAATTTTCCAGGCAGTTTTTTCTCTAGCTCTTTTGCATCTAATTAAGTTTCTCATAGTAACTTCCAGTAACACTCTCATCTCTTGCTTATACTTGTCCCATCCTCACAAGTATCTTTATTTTCAGAGTTTGCATCTCTTACTTCGTCTGGCCAAAGAATGCTTTCTTCTGAAAGTCCCCTCTGAAGCATCTCCTCCTGGCTCTAAGGACAAACGATATCTAATCCAAAACAGGGCCTTCCCCATTCTTACCCTCTCAGATGACCCATTAGTATCAGGTGGACAGGAGTGTCATACCCTTGCATCTACCCACCCAACATTTTTAATAAATCTGGAAAGATTAATATGACTTGCAAGATAACATGTAAATACACAAAAAATGTTCTGCTTTTCTTGACTCTACACAGCCAATAGTTTCTGAAGATCAGACAGCAGCCCTGATGGCCCATCTCTTTGAAATGGGATTCTGTGACAGGCAGCTGAACCTGAGGCTGCTGAAGAAACACAATTACAACATCCTGCAGGTAGTGACAGAACTTCTTCAGGTCAACAACAACGACTGGTACAGCCACCGCTATTGAGAAGTGACCGTGTATTAAATAACTGCCTGCTGCTCAGAGATGATCTGTATTGTCATTGGGGTGTGGGGCAGAAGCCCTTGCTTATTTTTTAATCTAATGACTATGAATAGAGCCCATCATTGAATTGTCAAGACAATACCTGTATTACATTATTTTTTGGAGCAAATCAAAGACCAGACGTAAATTTTCATTTTAAACATTGAATGAGTAGTAGAAAGACAGCTTTTCAGTTGATTTGGATAAAACTCCTTTCTCCATTTTAGAGTGTTGGAGAGTATAACTTGAACTACTTCTACCATTTTTCTTTTGCTTGTATTGAAGTTGAGTATTTTTCTTGCTTAATGCAGATGTTTGTATGGGGTTATATGTTAATTGTCAGTTTTAAAAGAAATTCACCCTGAGCCCTAGCTGGTTTGGCTCAGTGAATAAGAGTGTCAGCCTGCAGACTGAAGGGTCCCAGTTTTGATTCCAGTCAAGGGCACATGCCCAGGTTGCGGGCTCGATCCCCAGTAGGGGGCATGCACGAGGCAGCCAATCAATGATTCTAATCATTGATGTTTCTCTCCCTCCCTCTCCCTCTCTGAAATGAATAAAAACGTTTTTTAAGAAAAGAGAGGGAACGAAAAGAAATTACCTGAAAGGTGTTTTCAAGAGTTACTTAAAATTTCTCTATCCTATCCCAAGGCTCGGCTCTGTGGCATTAAGATGACATCCAGAGCATGACAGGAATGTTAGCTCTCCTTTCTCAAAGAGAAAGCAATTTCCTGCAAGACTTAGTAATTGGCATGTTGTTTTAAAGAGCCCATTGATGGGTTTAAGAATATCTACCTTCTGGGTTTCTACACTTCAGTGAAAGGAGAGGGGAGTGTGCTAATTAAACCACCAGCACCTTTTGAGCAGTGTCGTAATTTTACATACATTTTTCTTTTATTTAAGGGAGAGAAAATTAGGTAGTGTGAAATATTTTGCAATACCTATAGAGGATTAGCAAAATATTTTTTCTGCCAAGGGCCATTTGGATATTTATAACATCATTCTCGAGCCATACAAAATTATCAACTTAAAAATTAGCTTGCTGTATTTGGTCAAACATTTAATTAACTCACCCCTAATGCCTTGGCAGGACCAGACCAAATGATTTCTCCGGCCTTATATGGCCCAAGGACTGGACATCCACCCCGCCCCACCCCTCCCCCTGCCACCACCCCCCTCCCCCCCCACCCCACCCCACCCCTCGCTATAGAGGAAGGACTAAAAAAACTTTTATTAAAGGGGAAAAAATTAAGTTACCTTTTTTTCTATGTCAGGGCAGATTTTATTTACAGTAGAGTTGGGTGGGGGGGATAGAAACAGGAAAAGTGAAAAGCAGGCTCCTGTGTTAATCTTGGCAACGTTCAAGGGTGGGCAAATGAGTATGTTTGAGGCATAGGAAATCCTGAAGACTTCCTGGAGGTTTAAAATCTATTCAAGGGTACCTAGCCCTAGAGTCCAGAACAGAAAAGAGAGGCTGGTGTTTTGCAAAACTTGGACGGGACAAACACTGAATGTTTTTGGCCCCAGGATGAGTGGAGGAGAACTTGCTTCCATGGGTGCAGGTCATCCCTTTGTTTACAGAAGAGAGTCAGAAATAAGGCAAGCTCCCAAATTGTGGGTCCTGATACTCAGGAGCCAGGCAACAAAGCAAATACCTTTACTTCTACACAGAAGGGTGCACACACCTGGTCTGGAAGCACCTGCACATGAGCAGGTGGTCTGCTTGGCTTTATAATCTCTGTCGCGTGGGACTTGTCCCTCTTGACTGGAGCTCAGGCGCACAATCTTTCACGATTGGCTAATTCAAAGGGAGGGATTGGCTTTTGGGGGTCAAGATGTGGCCCCAGGGAAGCTGCAAGCCATGCAGTCCAATGTGGCGCTGTCTAAACTGTTCCCTGACAGAAAAGGTGGCTTGTTTATTCTCACAAGTCTTGGGTACAGTTGGTGAAGAAAGAGGTTACCAAAAAACACTAAAAGACATATTCGAGAAAATGACTTAAAGAAGAATCTCACCAGCCCAAAAGGGGAAGGATAGTAAAATAGTATTTAACCTGGTTGGTGCTATAATGAATGACTTTAACATAATGATGTTGTTTATTTACAGTATAACTCTCGAATGCTAATGAATAAGCCAAGGTTCAGGCCCGCCAGGCTGTTCATTATTTAAAGCGTTTTTATCCGGCTTCTGGGTAGAGGCTGAGCGGCAGGATGTGTGTAACCGATGGGGTTGATGTGGGGCGGGACTGCCTTGATCCTCTTGAGTCGTATTGTCGGGCCCTGGGGTGCGGTCGTCCGCCCCATTGTACTTGTACATAACTGCTGAAAAAAATGGTGAAATAAAGGTAATTTGAAAAACCTACCTGGATTGGCTGTCCTTGTGGAAGCAACGGCCGGGGCCTGAGTGACCTCTGAGGAGCATCTCTGGCCGCCGGGTTAGAGGGGCGGGCCCTGCCGGGAGCGGGGCGGAGCTTCCAGGCCCGGAGTCAAAGCTGGGGCGGGTCCCTGGCTCCCGCACTTTCTATTCCGCTTGCAGCCGTTTCTGTCGTGTAACCGCGGGTAAGGCGCTCTTGGGGCCCTTCTTTCTCTGGGAGGAAAGGGCCAGGCATTCGCGGCTAACGGCCTCTGCGGGTGTCCGGTGGGACGTGAACTACCTCCTCCATGAAATGCCAGCCTCTCCGTCGGCTCCTCACCCCCTCCCGGCCAGTGGTCCTCCCAGGAGTAGAGCGGGAAGCAACTTGGCTCTCGGGGTGGCAGGTCGCCTCTCCCCACTCCCTCCAATGCGGTGCACTGGGTCCCCCAGGACTCTGCTGAAGGGGCCCGGTTGCCTGGCCGGCCCCAGCGTGGCTCCTGGACGACCCTGCCCTGCAAGCCCTCTTCCCCCTGGACGCAATCCCAAATCTCTTGCAGCTGAGAGGAGCCCGGATCTCCGGCTTGAACCAGGAGAGGCCCCGTTATTTTGGCCCAGGAAGGAAAGGCTGTGAGGCTCACCTTGCCCACTCATTCTGCCACCACTCTTGAGTTGGGGGGCAAGAACCTGGAGTTGCCTTGGCCTTTCCTAGTGAAGGACAGATGCTGACGTTGCTACTACCCGCCCCCCGGGCATCCTTTCTGACCCCACCTCAAAAGGCAGTGAGGAAGAGGTTTATGTTTTCTTCCAGGTTATGCTAGGGGTCTTAGCCTCACCTGTGGCCAGTCTAGCCTCCTTTCTCTTATTTCAAAGAATCCCTGCCTTATTAAAGGCTCAGGAATGGAAGCTTTCCTTCCACCCCTGGGCTGGGAGACCTCAGGCATGTCTGCCTGTGTGCTCTGGAATCCTCTTGAGAGTCATCCTGTTTATAGTCATCTTGCACGAAGAAGGGACTCTACCAACTACTGTCCCCTGCCCTACCCAGCTTACTATCCCTGAAGTGAATGCCTGCTCAGCAACTTTTCCAGGAAAAAAAATACCATCTTCTGTTCACTTACAGAAGTCCCTTTAAGTGAAATAACTTCCTCTTTTCCCTCTTGTGGGCAGATTGAGCGTGCCTACAATAATGAAAGAAATTGGAAATGCATTGAGATTTCTGACCTGGGAGTCCACTGTAACTGCTCAATTTCCCATACCCTAGCTCAGTGGTCGGCGGCTCTTTGACCCCTTGAGTGTGGTTCTTCCACAAAATACCACGGCCTGAGCGAGTCTATTTTGAAGAAGTGGCGTTAGAAGAAGTTGAAGTTTAAAAAATTTGGCTCTCAAAAGAAATTTCAGCCCTGACCGGTTTGGCTCAGTGGCTAGAGCGTCGGCCTGCGGACTGAAGGGTCCCGGGTTCGATTCAGGTCAAGGGCACGTACCTTGGTTGCAGGCACATAACCCAGTGGGGAGTGTGCAGGAGGCAGCTGCTCGATGTTTCTCTCTCATCGATGTTTCTATCTGTCTCCCTTCCTCACTGTGAAAAATCAATAAAATATATTTTTTTTAAAAAAGGAAGTTCAGTCGTTGTACTGTTGCTATTTGGCTCTGTTGACTAATGAGATTGCCGACCACTGGTCTAGCTAACTTGGGCTTGAACTTGCTGAAATGGTGGTGGGACTCCTTGCCAATCTTGAGAACCTAAAACCAAATTGACATTCAACATCAGTGCCAACAAGCTAGCACTGAGCCTTGTTCTTTTCTCATTAGTGGAAAAGCCCCCTGAACGATGGGTGAGTCATTCTCCCAGCTGGGCTCTCAGGAGGAAGAAAACAAGTCGATCCTCCCCCCTGACTCAGCCAGCCATGGGAGCAGCAAGTCTTTCTCTGCACCTTGTGAAAGGGCTGCTGGCGCCAGCTTTGTGACTTGTCCTACCTGCCAGGGCAAGAAGGAGATCCCTCGAGGTGAGTGGCTCAGAGCTCTGGAAATAGCCTGCAATCCAGGAAAAGCTCTTGGCAGTCAGCTGGCCCATGGCCGGGTGCCTCTGAGACTATCCTTGAATGGGGTTGGGTCTCCCAGCTCTTGGTCCCCCAGTGTAAGGCTGGCCAGGGAGATGCTAACCCCTCCTGCCCTGGTTGTACTCCCCAGCCCCTGGGGTTTCCAGCCTCTCTGCTTCCTTAGCTACAGTGTGCCTTTGGATTTCAGGAAGTTACAAATGGCTTCTCCAAAGAAGCTAGGCTCTGATGAAGAAATGCCAGAGATTCTTCACATCTGTTTATGAAAACCTCACTTTCATTCCAGTGATGGCAAACTTCAGTACAGAGCAGTGCTCCCAGTTCTGCTGAGGGGCAGAGGTGGCATGCTTCTGACTGCTTTCGGGGGTGGAGGGGTGCTTCTGGCAGACTGGCACAGGAAACATTTGTCCTGGACACCTCTTGGCCCTCCCCCTCACTTCTTTCTCTTTACAGAACTAGAGAAGCAGCTGGTGGCCCTCATCCCCTATGGGGACCAGAGGCTGAAGCCCAGGCACACGTAAGCTCCTCTTCCTACCTCTCAGCTCCACAGGCTGTCGCCCCTGGGGCTGTTCCTCTTTGTCTACCCCATTCTGCCTCCCCCCCAGATTTTTTCCATTGATTCTCCCCCAAAACGCCTGAGCCTCACTGGGCTCATACGTACTAGCCCCGTTTCGAGGGTTTTCCTGATTTCAGAAACCCAGGGCATAGCTGCCTTAAGCCACTTGGTGTCCTTCTGAGCATTGTTGCCTCCAAGAAACATGCCCCCCCCCTTTTTTTTTAACATTAAATTTTGACAAATTCATCTAGTGTTTGCTTTGTTCTTCAACTGCTTTTTTTTTTATGTTTTTATTTCAGAGAGAGGAAGGGAGAGGGAGAGAAGGATAGATACATCAAAGATGGGAATCATTGATTGGCTGCCTCCTGCACGCCCCACCCTGGGGATCCAGCCCCGCAATCCAGGCACGTGCCCTGACTGAAATCAAACCATAACCTCCTGGTTCATGGGTTGACGCTCAACCGCTGAGCCACGCCGGCTGGGCCATTGCTCCCTTTTGAAGGCGGAGGACCTCTTGACCCTGCAAGTCCTTCCAGGTGGGAGGGAGGGAGTGGTCCTGGCTGCAGTTAGTTTGGGGAAGTTATTTTTCCTAAGAGCTTCCCCTGCTGTGGCAGTTCAGACATGCTTGTTCTCTCTCAGTAGAGATGGAAAACCAGCTGCTTCCTGTTCGGAGACACTTCAGAGCCTTAGAGGCAGCCCTGAGTTTCTCTAGGCCGGGGTTGGGGGTGTCATGACCCTGATCCTCATCTGATCTATTTGACAGGATCACTGCAGTCTCCTCCCAAGGTTCTCAGCTTCAGTCTGGGAGCCAGCACCCAGCCCTCCCCACCACTACACCAGAATCTAAATCTAGCAGTGCCGCTCATGAGATACTTACAAGGTGCTATCTCTTTAAGGCACATCTCAATTTTAAATTAAATGACAGATGATGTCCTGTTCTGAATATTCAGAATTCTCAAAATTCATGGGGACTGGCTTTTTCCAGTGGTAATAGCTAGCATTTTTTGAGCTTTAGCTATGTGCCAGGGCCTGGGATTGGTGCTTATTCATGCCTTAGCAGATATAAAATTCTATGAGGTAAGTACAGTTCTCTCCATTTTACAAACAAGGAAACTAAGGCTTAGGGTTGCTCAGAGTTACTGGACCAGTGGGTACAGAGAGCTAGTAATGGAAGCCCAGCTGTGTGCCACCTAGTCCTGTGCTCCTCCCTGCTCTGTGCCACATTGGAGTGTAGGCTAGCCCTCCACATCCTGGGGGCTACACTGGGGGCACAGGATGCAGAGGGGAGCCTTGTATGTGGAGAGGTGTGTCTGAGGTTCCTCGAGGTTCAGACTTCTCCACTTCCCTCCCCTGGGCCCCGCTTTCCCGCAGGGAGCTCTCCGTGTGCCTGGCAGTGCTCATCTGCTTGGTGACCTCCTCCCTCACCATCTTTTTCCTGTTTCCCCGGTCCATCGACACGCAGCCTGCAGGCCTCAACTCCTCCTCCACTGTGGCCGTGGACGAGGCCGTCTACATCAACATAACGGTGGGTGGGTGCTGTGCCTCTGGGCTCTGACCCCCACCTCCCCAGCAATACTCCTCTGTAGCCCTTGCCCAATGTGGTGATCCTGGGCACCCAGAGGGTGTTAGAAACCTGGGGAGAAGTAGGGGCAACCCTGAACCCCAGATTGTGTAGGATTAGGACTCTCCACAGTGAAGGGTCAGAATCAGGGCCCAAGAAGTAAATCACAGGGTGTAATGGGGGTGGTGTGCCTGAGGCTCCCTGGGTGGGAAGGGTGGGACTGGATCCTGAGCAAGCTTAATGTTTTAATTAAAGTGACTCCTCACCATTAAGAGCCCCCAAGAGGGCCTCCTGGCACTGGTCCTCAGCAGCTGAGGTCCATATGGGGGTGGAACTCAGTCCGGCTGGGGGTTTTGAAACTGACTTCTCCTTTCCAAGGATGGCCACACTCACCCCTCCCTTTCCCTGTCTTCATCCCCAGAGTATCTTGAACATCTCCAATAGCAACTACTACCCCATCACTGTGACCCAGCTAACCATTGAGGTTCTGCACCTGTCCGTCGTGGTGGGGCAGGTCTCCAACAGCCTCCTCCTCCACATCGGCCCTTTGACCAGTAAACAGGTGTCTCCCTCTCCCTGGCCAGTCCTGCCCACAATGGTGTGGATGTGTGCAGTGGTGGGAAGGGGGTGACGGCTGGAGTTGGGACTAACCCTATGCCATTTGGTTGACAGATGTTTTATGCAGTAGCCAACAAAATCTGGGATGAAAATACATAGTGAGTATCCCTTGGTCTCTCCTCCCTCAGCCTCTTTTTCTGTTTGGAAATCTGGTTTTAATCCCCATTAAAACCAGATTTCCAAACAGAAAAAGTTTGGAAATTTCTGATTGCTTAGCAAAAACCCTGCAGCCAATCTTTGGCCTGTACTCACGGCTGAGGCTGCAATGTGCAAGGAAGTGTTCAGGGTCCCCAGCCTCTCTTCCTGTTTAGACCTAGATTTGAACGAGGAACAGGCTAGGATTTGGTTAATCCTTACACTATGTGACCTGGGGCTCTTTAGTCTGAACTGCTGAGGATGAATGTCATTTTCTGCTGAGGGAGGGGCCAGCATGTGTCTGGGCCAAGCCTGTTGGGATTGGCGGAGTGATGTTGCAACAAGGATGACATACTCCTTAGTCAGAGGGAATGGGGAGGGGTGGAGTGCATTTGGGGGCCCTGAGGGAAAGGCGCCTAGAAGGTGACAAGGATGGGACTTGCAGGTCTTTAAGCCTTCTGATGGCCACTCAGTGTGAAACATGGTCCAATGTTTCTCTCTCTTTCTCTCTCTCTCCCTCTTCTCCCCTCACCCCCTCAGCAAAATCTGTAGCTGGCTGAAAATCAAAGTCCACCATGTGCTTTTGCACATCCAGTAAGTAGGACTTGGAGCCCTGGTCTCCCCTCTCCCACTTCTGACTCCAGTCTCTCCTCAGCCTCACCTTGTGAGAGGAGAGTTATCCAAGGTGACCCCATGAATCTGTTAGTTCTTGGAAAGAGCAGGTCCAGCCCCTACTCTAGGTCCCACCTTGCTCCTAAGCTACTAGTGTGACAGCCACAGAGCTGTCTGCAACACAGGTGAGGCAGCAATCTCAGATGCCTTAGCAGAGTGGGGAACAAAAGAAAAGAAAGGGAGGGTGGGATCTGAGGGAGCCAACCTCCCATCCCCCGCAGACAGCAGGCCATGGCCAGAGCTTTCCTCTTCCTCCCAGACATAACAACAAAGCCTGCTTCCTCTGCAGGGGCACCTTGACCTATATCTGCCTGAGCCATTCAGAGCAGAAAGTCTTCCAGAGCTATGAATATGTGGACTGCCGGGAAAATGCATCGGGGCCCCACTTGCTGGTCCCTCACCTGCCGTGACCTGTCTGCTGTCCCCAAACTCTAGGCACCTGCCAGCCTGGTCTGTATCGCTCACAGCTCCGTGGTGCCCAAGGATGGACTACGGTGACTTGGCCAAAGGAAGGGCACTGCTTTATCATACCAGCCCCCACCCACCCACCCACACACACACAGGAAGCGCTCTGATTTCCACGGGCACAGAAGCCGGGTTCTCCTAGGGGCTGCCACCAGGTCTTGCCCTGGGTCTGGCTTGAGGGAAGTACACACTGCCTACTGCTGCCCCAGGCCTTGGAGGTACCTTAGAGTCCCTGGCGTGGCCCCTACCCTTTCTGTTCTGAGCACCTTAGTTGCCCAGCTCCTCAGGTCTGGCCTTCCTCCTGCCTGAATGTGAGAAAGCGTTTCATCTAGCTTTAAAGACATGAATTCTGTTCCGGCTCTCCACCTAGTGATGGGAAAGCGACTTGGGGGCATGCAGTGCTATCTCCAGGGTCTTTTACAGAACACAGGTGCTCTCCTGTGCCTCCCTGCTTCGGTTGTGTGACAAAGTGATGGTGATGATCGGCTTCTCTCCTGGGAACTTGTCCCCTGCCCATCAGACAGCTGGGTGGGCCGAGGCCCTGCATCCTTCCTGGTTACAGACTGTTCGGGTTCCTGGGAAGACAGCTCAAGCTTCTCCTCCATGAAACAGTTTATTATTCTCTGCATAGCAGAAGCAACTTAAAGTAGCAGGGGAGGGAAGGGAGGCATCTGGCACCCACTGGGGGAAAAAAACAACAACAGACAAAGCCAGAGTCATTTTAACAGATATTGATGTATTGAAGGAGAGCTTCTCACTGGTGGTGAGCCCATAACCCTGAGCCTGGGCGAGTAGACATAGGCAGGCCACGCTGCTGGGCTCTGCCACACCGGGGCCCACTTCTCAGAGGCCTCTGCTTTGACAACATAGACAGCACATCAGTAGGGACTGGTCTTTGCTGTCACTCAGATGAAGCTAAGCCCCGGGTCCTCCAGGTCCCACTGGGCTCCAAGTGGAGGCGGTTTCTGTTCTTTAGCTGAGCAGAAATGGTGTTTGCTCACTAAAGGTGACTACGGTTTTTATCAGGCAGGCAGAGAGAGGGGCTTGGGTCGTGGGGAAAGCTGAACTTGAAGGAGGATGGGTGGAGAGGGGGACTGGTGACAACCTGGTGAGTGGTGGGCTGGGGGAACAAGAGGAAGGAAGGAGGTTGTGCTGTCTCCACATTTTCATGTCTGGATAACTGGGGTCAAAGCAGTGCTGGCAAGAGTGGGGGAGTCCAGGAAGGCCGGGCTAGAGCTGCTTCTGTGCGTAGGTTGCCAAATGTAAAGGATTTCTATTATAGTCAATAAACTACACTTAATGTTTAACGAAGAAGTCTCCTGTGAGCGGGAAGGGGGCTGGTGGGCATGTCCCAAGAGTGTCAAGATGTCTTCCCCAGGCCCTGAGCCCCTGGATAACATGTCCTGCCTTCTGGCTTCTGAGAGATGGCTCCCAAGGAGCGTGCTCTCTCCCTTTCTCACGGTGTATCTCTAAGGCCCCTTCCAACTTTAGTCCTATTCTGTGTCCCCCTGAGCCCCCCCAAGCTGCTCCCCTGCACTGAGGGGGCTCCTTCAGTCTGACCCCAGGCGATGCTGTGTCGCCACAATAACAGGACCCAGGCGTCCCCCTCACTGGTCCCAGAGGGAAGGGGCTGGGCTGGAGGACCCTGGTGTCAGCTTTAGGAAGTGGGAAGCGGGGGACGCCTGGGCCTTTAGAGCCCCTTGGCTGTCTCTCTCCTTAGAAAGGCTGACACCCAGGAAGGAAGAGGCTAACCGCACCCCCCCCCCCCACACACACACACACACTTCCCAGGGTCCGGTGTCCTGGTCCTGAGGCTATAGCTCTACTGTGGGGTGCTCTCTCTTCTCCGCGTCCAGCACGGAAAAGGAACAGGTCCAGTTTCTGAGTGGAGGAGCTGGGGATTAAGAAATAAAAGAAAGAGACAAGAGGCCGAAATAGAAGCAAAGCTGGGGGCCGGGTGGGACGCTGCTTCCTCTGATGGAGGGGCAGGCCGACCCGGAGCCGACGCAGCGCATTTATTTATATCCCAAAAACACAAGGGGGTTTCACGACAAACTTAGGATCAAAGGAGTTTGGGTGGGCCCAGGTGCTATTCATTCCCCCATTCCGGCGCCTGGACAAAGATAAGAAGTCAGCACTGATAAGCTCTGCCAGTCATCTCGGACTCAGCTGACAACAATTTAAAGAATATCCATGTGCATTCCCAGGGGGCCCTCTGCACTCTACTTCACGCTTGTAAGGTTTGCCACGAAGCAGGATACAACACAGAGTCCAGGTGATTAGAAAGGGGGAGCTTAATCTTGCGCTCCCGGGCGAAATTCTCTGGTCCGAGTGTGGGCCAGGAAGTTCTCGCCAAAAAGGGGCGCAGGCACTTCATTTATACAGCTGTTTAGTGAGGGGAGGGCAGAGGGCACGAGAGGTGTGGAATTCCGCCTCGGGCCAGGGGTCTAGGAAGTTGCCAGTTATCTCCGCCACCATCTACCTTGCATATGTGTGCATAGGCTCTGGATTTCCCCCCTGCCTCGACCTAACATCCTGGCCTTTTGGTGATAGGGAGCGCCGAAATCATCCTGGCTACTTCCTGCTGACCAGGGCGAAGAGGGTGGGGGATGTTAAAGGCCAGGGTCAGGCAGAGGCAGGTCGGAGGGCAGCCGAGTGTAGGGGTGGAGCAGGAGCTGGTTTACAGTCACCCGAGACATTTCCACGATCCGGGAGCGGATGAATTTGAGGAGGCAGGGAGCTAGGGAAAAAAAGACACAGATGAGAATTAAGGGCCCTATCAGGGGCAGGATCCAGGTCGCTAAAGGGCTTTGGAGCCAGCTGAAAAGAGAGTTGTCCCAGGAGTGTCTTGCACATAATTCTTCACTCAGCTCAGTCAGGGTCTGCACGTTCTGTTCCACCACTCCGGACTTGTTGATGTAGTAGCAGAATTCTTCTTGAAGGAACATGCAGGTTCCTCCTTTTTCCGCAGTAAGAAGGTCTAGGGCCCGTTGGTTCTGCAGGGCTATTTGGGTTACCAATGTTACTTGCCGCTGCAGGGAGGCTAAGGAGGCAGTAGTAGACTCCAAGACTTTCTGGAGTTTGTCATTGAAATCCTGAGCAGAGATTATGCTGTTCCCGAGAGCCCCCCCAGCTTGGCCTATGGAGGCAGCGATACTTACCCCCAACATGACAGGGAGGAAGGCGGCCCGGCGGGCCCGGGGGTGGGATGAAGGGAGCAACCAGGCAAGCTCCGACTCTCCATACAAGGTTAGTTGGGGAACTACTGTGACCACGAAGCAAGGCCCAGGGTCAGAGGAGTTTATGCAGTTGCTTAAGGTGCCATTGCACCAAAAGAAGGTACCCGGGCTGGCCTTGGTGGGACTGGCTGCAGTGTGGTTTTGGGTACAGTTCCAGGTGACCCGTCCCACAGTTACTGGGTTGCTGGTCTGGTAACATATCCGCGGGGGCAAGGTGGGTTCTGGAGTTTCGGGTTCCCAGAGGGGAATGCCAGCCAGGGGAGGCTGACATCCTCCGTGTCCCTGGGTTCCTGGAGGATCATGAGTGGGACGGCAGCCAGCAAAGGTCTTTGGAGAGAGACACAAAGAAAGCAGTGCGAGACATTGGGCAGGGTGCGGGTCCCGTTAAGGAATAGTAGAGTGTGTTGGATAAGTTGGAGCCAAGAAGACAGGACTTCTACCCGGGGGGAATCAGGCAGCTTCCCTTTAAGGGAATGTTCAGCCTGTAGGATGCTGTTAAGAGACCTGGCTTTGGGCCTCCTGGGCCATGACATATTCCCGGGAGATGTAGATGGTCCCTGAAGGGGTCGAGCTCCAACCACTCCCATATAGTTTTCCCATAATGCCCACAACCCATCGCTGGTCCCAGGGGTCCTGGACCCTGATGTAGAAGGTCCCGTCCTTCCAGAAAAAGGGGCCAGAACTGACCCCACCTCGTTTCCCTCCCGTCCCCAGTTTCCTATCTCCCTAACTCATCGCCGGGGGCTCAAACCCCTCATTACTCGGCTTCTGGGGCAGGGTCTCCTCATACCTATCGACTCTCCCGGCAACACCCCCATCCTCCCCGTCTGGAAGGCAGACGGGACCTACCGGCTGGTGCAGGACCTCCAATTAATCAATGATGCAGTGGTCCCCATCCACCCGGTGGTCCCCAATCCTTACACTCTCCTTTCCCGCAATGAGATTACTTAAGGTTTCATTTAGAAATTACAAAAGAACTTGCAGGGAAATGCAAATCTTGGCCAAATTGGGTGTTATTACTTCGGAAAGCGAAAAAGAAAGAAAAAAGTTTAAGATCTGTCTATCTTGTAAGCATGGAAAGAAATTCGGCCAGATCTGTTGCTGAAATTTCCCCCGAAGTAAGCAGACTGTGGGGAACAGGAGACACGTGGAGATCCAATATGGAAGCCCGCTCTCCCATATGCTATTTAGAGTTCCCTTTCTCGCCATGAAAAAGTCTCAAACATTTAGTAATGTGTCCGGAATTTCTGTGCTCTTGGGGAGAGAACCTAGCTGTAAAACAATGCACGCATGGTCTGATTTCGGACATTTAGATTGTCTTCAGCTGGAATCTCTCTGCAAAAGCTGTAGAAAATGAAAAAACCAGAATGATATGCAAGCTAATTCCAGCAACAGGATTCGCATTTCCATAATAAAGCGTTTTTAAGATGCTAATGACCTCAGTCAAAGTTAACTTTTAAGGCCTTCAAGAAAATAAGTAAATGTGTCTGTTATTGAATTTATCCAAAGTAAATGCTTTAAAATAATTACAATTGACTCTAGAATCTCAAAGAAATTGTTGAAACATAGGTAATGTATGAATTATAAAAATCTAAATAGCCCAGGTGAGGGCTGGCTATGCCTTTTGTTAATGGAAGAAGAAGGGTAGACATCCTTCCACCAGCAGGACAGGTAGACCAGTTCCTGCCAGTAGTCCTTCTAAGGACAATTTTTGCATTTGAATACTTGCAGGCTTGCTACTCAATTTCCCCAGGCAAAGAAAAATCATGGACATTTTAAAAGGTCAAGCAGCTAGGCTGGGCCTGTTAATCAAAAGATAGAAACTTGTTTAATAATCTGAGTCTGCTTCCTCATAAAAAACCTACAGGACAGAATTGAATCTATTAGTTGATTATGTCTTGTATTTTTCTTAAAAATGTAGTGTTATTAATCTAGGAACTGCTAAATGTTTGACTTGCCAGCTTTAAAACTTCGAAGTGCAAATTAAATTGGGAGAAATTATATAGTTGTGGTAATTAAATGTCTAAAATATAAAAAATTGTTGAAAATAAAATGTGTTTTCTCTGAAAATAATTAGGAATTCAAAGTAAGTTGCTTATTGGTCTAATTAAAAAAGAGGATTAATTCTGTGATCCCAACCAAATTTTTTTCTATGCAAAGACTAGTTTAAAATCTAATTGATATCAACATAATTATAAAAAGTATTATAATTGTTAGGTCGAGGCAGGGGGAAGTCCAGAGCCTATGCATGCATATGCAAGGTAGATGGTGGCGGAGATAACTGGCAACTTCCTAACCCCTGGCCCGAGGCGGAATTCCACACCTCTCGTGCCCTCCGCCCTCCCCTCACTAAACAGCTGTATAAAAGAAGTGCCTGCGCCCCTTTTTGGCGCGAACTTCCCTGGCCCACCCTCGGACCAGCGAATTTCGCCCGGGAGCGCAAGATTAAAACCTCCCCTTTCTAATGGCCTGGACTCTGTGTTTTGTCTCCTGTGTCGTCACAAACCTTACAACGCTCAGCTGTCTCTATTCCTGCTTCTCATCAATCATTCAACAGCTGAATGCCCACTGTGGGCCAGGAATGACACTGGACTGGGGTGGTCCTTCCCTGTCTGCCACCTCTTCCTACTGCTGCCCCAGGCCTGCTCTGGTGGGAGGCAATCCCTCCTTCCCCAGCTATATCCCAGTAAGCATCAGCTAGGAGGAGGGGGTGATGATTCCTGTGAAAGTCATAAACCTGAAGCCCCAACAGAACTATCATTCTTTTCTTTTCTTTTTTAAATATATTTTTATTGACTTCAGAGAGGAAGGGGAAGGGAGAGAGAGAGAGAGAGAAACATCAACGATGAGATTCATTCATTGGCTGCCTCTCGCACACCCCACACTGGGGACCAAGCCTGCAACCCAGGCATGTGCCCTTGACCTAATCGAATCTGGGATCCTTCAGTCCACAGGCTGATGCTCCATCCACTGAACCACGCCAGCTGGGCAGAACTATCATTCTAAAGAAAAGGGCCAGCCCAGCCAGTGTGGCTCAGTGGTTGAGCATTGACCTGTGAACCAGGAGGTCACGGTTTGATTCCTGGTCAGGAGACATGCCCAGGTTGCCGGCTCAATCCCCAGTAGGGGGTGTATACCGGAAGCAGTCTATCAATTCAATGATTCTCACTGATGTTTCTCTCTTCTTCTCTCTGAAAAAAAAACAACACTAAACTTCCTTTTTTCTTTTTTTTTAAAGAAAAGGGTGGAGTTGGAGACTTGGGAGTGTAAGGCCAGTTCTCCCACAGGCTTTGCCTAGAGAAGCGTGCAATTGCTTTCCACTTTCTTCTCTCACCCTCTCCATGCCCTCATGGGTATTTTTTTCCCCCTCATGGGTCTTCCTGCCTTTTCCTCCTCATAGTCTCACAGAGCTGACCAGTTTCAAGTCTTTGCAGGAAAAATTCATTTTATTCCGGGCTAGCCTCCTGTTCTAGAATGAGTCAGAAAGGAGTGGCCTTTGGAGTGCAGATGTTGCTGGGTGGTGAGAAGGTGGAACTGCTCATCTGTTTTTTACTGATGGCCAGCTGGGTCTTGGGGTCTGTCACTCGATCACCACTGCTGTACGTAATCCATGGACTGAAATGAAGGAGAGGCAGGAGGCAAAACAGGGAAATGAGCAGTTTCCGGGCTTCTTAGTTTCAGAGCATTGAGCCTTTTGAGGCCCAAGGAATCAGAGTGAAATGTAACAGCCCAGTCTTCATCCTAAAAGGGCTAGGAATGAGCCAGTCTCTAAGCTAAGCGCTTTTGGTGCCTTCTCTTGTCACTGCCACATGCAGCCCTCACGAAACCTCTGTGCAGGAGCTGGTATTATTATTAACCTGCGGAGGGGACAACTAAGACGCAGAGGTTAAGTCTTGTGAGTAGGGAGTGGTGATCCTGAGACCAACAGCTTTGCTGCAGGTCTTGGCTTACTCCTGCTCCAGTTGCCTCTACCCCAGCCGGCACGTAAACCGGCCCCTTTGCCTGGCCGGCATGGCTCAGTGGTTGAGCATCAACCTGTAAACCAGGAGGTCACAGGTTTGATTCTCGGTTAGGGCACATGCACAGTGGGGGGCGTGCAGGAGGCAGCCGACCAATGATTATCTCTCATAATTGATGTTTCTATTTCTCTCTCCCTCTTCTTTCCTCTCTGAAATCAATAAAAATACATTTTTTAAAAAAAACCTAGCCCCCTGCCGAAACCGGTTTGGCTCGGTGGATAGAGCGTCAGCCTGCAGACTGAAGGGTCCCAGGTTCAATTCTGGTCAAGGGCATGTACCTGGGTTGCGGGCACATCCTCAGTGGGGGGCGTGCAGGAGGCAGCTGATTGATGTTTCTCTCTCATCGATGTTTCTAACTCTCCTTTCCTCTCTGTAAAAAATCAATAAAATATATTTTTAAAAAAATAATAATAAAAATAAAAAACCCAGCCCCCTTATTTTGCTTCTCTGGCACCTGTCCTCTCTCTCCAAATAGATTGTCAACCCCTCTACTTATGCTTAGTGCTGAGCAACGGCCCCTATTTAGACATTTTTAGGGGGTAAGGAAGGGGGAATGGACCATCTAGAAGTGACTGAAATAATTGCAGCCCCTCCCCCACCCCTGCCAGGAAAGCTTTCTAGACTCCACACTCACATGCCCACAGGCACACACTCAGACACTCCTGCCTGCCTTGCACATTCTTTCTCACCGTGAAGCGTGGCTTCCAGGTACAGTTAGCTGGGCAGGCTTGGCCTGGTTTCCTGAAACCTGATGGTGAAACAAAGCACATGTTACTCATCTGGCAGTTTCTGAGGCTAGAACATGGCAGAGACAGACTCCTTACTGTGTGGCTGGGGGACAGGTGGCAGCCCCTACCTGGGGCAGGGCACACGGAGCCCACCCTGAATTTCTCAACTAGGAATTGTGACTCCCTGTTCCAGACCTCACAGGGCTCCGTGTTATCTGTTGCTAAGCCTGCAGCTGGTATCCCACCCTCTGACCACCCTCCCCCCGCTCTGTCACCCTTCCCTGGAGGCCGGGCTGACAACTTCTTGGCCATCCTCTGCAGAAGTTGGAAGCCGCCCCTGCAGTGCCAGGTTGGCGCAGACACACTCAGAGCGAGTGGTCCCCAAGGAAAAGTCCCAGGTGCCAGGGAGAGTCAGGGATGGTGGGACGGTGGGTAACAAACATGGATTCTGGACCATCAGGTGGCGGGGGGGGGGGGGGGGGGGCTTCCTCGCACTTACCAGGGTCTGGAGGGATTCTCTGCTCTCCTTGGAATTTATCCGTAAAGCAGTTGGATTGTCCTTTAGTTTGTTGGGTCTCCATTGAGTCAAGCTGGGGACCAGGCTTTTGGGAACCCTGGGGTGTGTGCTTGGAACTGGGCTGAGTAAGGGGGTCTTGGGCATTTTGTTGCCTTGGTTGAGGTGGAGGCTGTGGCTGTGGCTGTGGCTGTGGCTGTGGCGTTGGCGATGGCGGCGGCGGCGGTGGCGGCGGCGGCGGCGGCGGCGGCTGTGGCTGCTCCGCTGGCTTTGGCGGGGGCGGCTGTGGTTGCTTAGGTGGTGGCGATTGTACCTGTGATGGCTGTGGCTCCTGATGTGACTGCTGAGATGGCTGGCTTTGTTTCTCAGATTGGCATTTCTCCTCTTGGAGTTTCTTCAGTTCCTGGCAAGAAGCCCCCGGCAAGTGACAGCCTCCTCCCTCCCACCTGGGCTCTCATCTGCCAGACATCACAGCGAGCAAGACAAGCAAATCCAGAGGGAGAGGTGCCCTCTGCTCCTGGAGCTGGAGACTGAGGCTAGAGCATGGGCTGTCCTCCTCCACCACCACAGCACCAAGCACTGTTTCTCTGTGACATTGCCCCCTGGCACAGCCCGTCCCAGGAAACATCAGTCTCAGCACCTACCTCCTAGCTTGGGAGCTGTGCACTGAAAACCAGTGTGCAGGACAGGAGGATAAAGAATAGTTTTGTGCAAATGCTTTGAAACAGCACTGTCCAATAGAAATATTAAACATGCCACGTGTCATTTTAAACTTTCAAGTAGCCACATAAAGAGTAAGAAGAGCCCTAGCCGGTTTGGCTCAGTGGATAGGTAGGCCTGAGGAATGAAGGGTCCTGGGTTCAATTCCGGTCAAGGGCACGTGCCCAGGTTGCGGGCTTGATTCCCAGTAGGAGGCATACAGGAGGCAGCCAATCAATGATTCTCTCTTATCATTGATGTTTCTATCTCTCTCCCTCTCCCTTCCTCTCTGAAATCAATAATAATTTTTTAAAAAAAAAAAAGAGTAAGAAGAACCCTGGCTGGTGTGTTCAGAGGTTACAGCATCGATCAGCACACAAAAGGGTTGTGGGGGTTCACTCCCTGCCTGTGGTTGGGGCGTGTGCAGGAGGCAATCAGTTTCTCTTTCCTTCCCTCTCTCCTTCTGGTTCCCTCCCTTCCACTCTCCCTGAAAAAGCAATGGAAAAAAATATCCTCAGGTGAGGATTAAGAAAAAAAGAAAGAAAAAGAGTAGGAAAAAACAGGTGAAACTAATTTTAATAATATATTTTATTTACATCCAAATATGTAATTAATATGAAAATATTACATAACTAGAGGCCTGGTGCATGAGATTCGTGCACGAGGGGGGGGGGAATCCCCCTCAGCCGGGCCTGCGCCCTCTCACAGTCCGGGAGCCCTAGGGGGATGTCCAGCTGAGGCTTAGGCTCGCTCCTGGACATCCTTAGTGCTGCCCGGGAGGTGGGAGAGGCTCCTGCCACCGCAGCTGCGCTCCCCAGCCATGAGCCTGGCTCCTGCATTGAGTGTCTGCCCCCTGGTGGTCATTGCGCATCATAGCTGCCCGTCATTCCTCCATTTGGTCAATTTGCATATTAGCCTTTTATTATTTAAGATTTTTATTTGTTGTTTTTGTTCTAAGTCTTCAAAACCCAGCATGCATTTTACACTAAATAGCACATCTTATTTGGGACAGGACATTTCAGTAAAAAGAATTAATTTCTATTTGGATTTCATCAAATTTCCAGTTGAAAACGTAGATTCACATATCCAAGTTGTCCCAAACACAAAGTTTTCCAATGTGGAAACTGAGTATTTGTTTCAAATTTGATATTTAAATGAATTCAATGTGTATAAAATTTTAAAATCAGTTCCTCAGCCTCACTGGCCACATTTCAAGGGCTTGATAGTACACAGACTGGTGGCTACACTATTGGACAACACAGCTTTAAAACCTCCCAGGCCTGAGTTCCCTCAGTTCCCCACGAGGCCTCAGCAAAGCTGAGTCACGCCAATGCGCGTGTGCGCACACACGAGTTTATCCAAGAGAACACCAAAGGACCTTGCTTTCCTCCCATCCCCAGCAAAACATTCACAGGATGATAGACAGCTTCCTAGAGCTCTGTCTTCCCTCCCCATCGCTGTCCTAACCCTGGAAGGACCCTGAGGAACCTGACCCCTCTCAGGCACCTTCTCTTGGTGTTGCATCAGCCGACTCCTCTGTTCCAAAGCCATCTGCCTACGACGGGCCTCCCAGTGGTAAGCACTGCCCATGATGGTGGTGGTGCCAGAATGCCCCAGGCAGGGCATGGGGCTGCCACTGCCCCCACCGCCCCCCCACCTCTGTCCCCTCTCACCCAACCCCACTGCCTGTCACTAGAACCACCTCATAATGTGGCCACTACCATGACAACTGGGCAGGACCTCCTTCCTCCGGGAGGAGGCAGGTGTTCTTCCCAAGCCTCCTAGGGAACATCTATCATGTACCTTTGTTTCCAGGGCCCTGAACAGGTAGAAGACACCTTCCCCTATTAGCTCTGAGTCTAAACAGGCTCCAGGGACAATTCTAAAGGCAGCTGGCTTTTCTCTCTGTGTTTTTTTCTCCCATCCTTCCTAGGACTCCAGCATCTTCATCAGGCCCTCTGCTGACCCTCCTCCCCCAAAGGTCTCTGGAGTTACATCTCCCTCAGTCCTCTATCTCCTCCCCCTGTGCTGAGTCAGGAGGAAAGAAAATACAAAATCCAGGTGACTCTCAGGGTCCTAAGCCCCGTGGAGTGCAAGGTGGCTGACTGGAAAGTGCCCTAGTGTTGGGATATATAATGCAGGGCACAAGCCTAGAGGCTAGCTCTTCCTCTGACCCTGCAGGCCCCCCTCCCCCCAAACCTCTCTGGGCTTGTTTCCTTGCCTGCAGAACCAGAAGGATATTACCTTCTTCAGAGGATTGGTATCAGGACCAAATAGAACAATGGATGAAAAATGTGTAAGAGGAAGTATACACTGAGTGGCCAGATTATTATGACCACCTGCCGTTTGTAGGCAAATTAGCTGTACACTGCATCGTATGGGACATGGAAGCTGAAGGCCTGTTCAAACACCTTTGCTGTCTGCAGTTACCAAGATAAAACGTCTCCAATTTGCACAGGAACACAAGGATTCGACAGTCGAGCATTGGAAAAAAGTCATGTGGTCTGATGAATCACGTTTCCAGTTGCATCATGCAGATGGCAGAGGGAGAATTTCGTGGAAACAGCATGAAAGCATGCACCCCACATGCATGAGTACAACCCTTCAAGCTGGTGGGGGCAGTGTTATGGTTTGGGGCATGTTTTCCTGGCATGATTTGGGCCCTTTAATTCATGTGGAACAATGTCTGAATAGCACAGCATACCTAAGTATCTTTGCTGATCAAGTTCATCCTACCATGTTGATGGCGTACCCCAATGGAGATGGCTTTTTCCAACAAGGCAATGCGCCATGCCACGGTGCTCGTATTGTGCAGGAGTGGTTTCAAGAACATGTGGGAGACTTTACCTTGCTTAGGTGGCCCCCACAATCACCAGATCTCAATCCAATTGGGCATTTGTGGGACGAAGTTAAAAGAGCCACCAGGCAGCTGGTTCCACAACCATCAAATCTCACAGAACTGGACAGTGCTAGTCATCAGGCATGGTGTCAGATTCCTCGCATCACCTTTCAGCATCTCGTGGAGTCAATGCCAAGAAGAATCGCTGCAGTATTGAAGGCAAAAGGTGGCCCACCAAAGAAGTACTGATGGGGTGGTCATAATAATCTGACACTCAGTGTAAGGTTGTTGTGCTACAGGTTGGTACTATTTATTATCCTACCTGACTTATGTCCCTGGTAGTGGAGTGGCCAGGGGAGGGGATTATTTCCTACCGCCCAGGAAGCTTCTGGGGACAGGGTCTGGGTAGACTATTGATCTGCCTCCTAAACATACATGCCTTTACCCTCAGATATAAATCTTTTTGGAAGCAGCAGAGCCTTAGTCTAAATTCATGGCTAAGGGCAGGGTAAGTGTATAGGTTAAAAAAGGACTTCATACCCAGCCCCAGCCTCAAACACTGTAGTTAGTGATAGAGGGAGGGTGCAGGGAGCAGCCCTAGAACCAGAGAATAGGTGTCTGGAGAGCCTGTCAATTCAGGTACCGGGTGTAGTGGGTCAGCTTGGGCTTTGAAGTCAAGCAAAGACTCAGATTCAGGTTCAATACTAGTTGTGTCACTTCCTAGCTGGGGAGGACTTAGGTCACTCAATGTCTCTGAGCCTTTCCTGTGAAGGTCGCTGGGAGATCTCATGGAATACATGGAAAGTGTGTGCCCTCACAGAGCACAGTGGGCTATGGCCAGCTGGTAGCTCTGGGACAGTGGGGCACTGAGCCTTGCTGGATCTCTTTCCTCCTTTGCTAGTCCCTTCTCCTCCTCCTTATCACCCAGGGGTGTCATCTGCAACAATACATGACAAAGGTGTCCAGATGCAGGAGATATTGAGGCTTCTCACTGGACATTTTTCTTCCTAGAAACGAATTCTAATAACATTTAGATGGAAAATAATAAGAGGAAGAGAAAGGCACCCAACTTCCCAATTATTAAATGTGAAAAGGAGGAAGTGTGTTCTGGTTTACATCTCGTCCTCTCTCACTTTCCCTCTTGTTCTGGAGACGCTCAGGGTGGGGGAGGTGGGCTGGTCTGAATTTAGGGAAGTGTCCCCAACCCTTTGAGCCAGACCTCATGTCAGAAGAAGGGTTTTCCAGGAGAATCTGCCAACATTGTGCCCCCCTTCTTCTCTCCCTCTCTGAGCCCCGCTCCTGCCTCCCCTACCCACAGTCTCTCCCGGCCCCACGCCTGACCTCAGACTTCCCTCCAGTCCCAGGATTCTACTCCACGTCCCACTGCACCCTTCCAGTCTGATGTTAACGGATACTGGCCCTCAGGGAACTTTCCATGCTGTCACCTCACTGCAGACACTTGCATTTTTAAAGCAAGCCTGTTATTATCCGAGACCCAGAGTCTTTGTTGTGCAAGTAACAAAGTACAGTGAAAAGCGATGGGCGAGGTAAGTAGCTGCATTATTTACTAGTATTAGGTGCGCAAATGTGGTCTAGTTCCCCTCTCTCTCTGATCAGTTTCCTCGCCTGTAAAGTAAGGGTAATAACACCTCCATCCTGGAGATAGTATAATGATTACAGGAAATAATGCATGTCGCGCACAGGGTTCAATAAACGGAGGCTTTTATTATTATAGTATTCCACAAATTTAAGGTATTGTGAGAGACACCATTATTTTTGTATCCCCAAGCAAGAAAGGGAGAAAAACTAAAAAAAAAAAGACGCGCTGCGGTGTAAACAGCAGTATTGTTTTCTCTTGGCATCGGATGTAAAATGCATCCTGGTTTCCGAGACATGAAGATATAAAAAAAGATGTGCATCTTGGAGTGGATGAAATCGGGCACCATCCAGTGGCTCTCCACAGGATGCCTGGGTTCTAAGCCTCTGTCTGTCCAACACCTGGATGACCTTGAACTTTCCATTTGAGAACCTGGGTTTCCTTGTAGGCCAGGTTAAGCACAGGGTAAGATGACTGAGCTGCTGGGAGGCCCAGACACTCTTTGGTGGCTGCCTTTACTGCCCCCTGCTGGCCGCTGCTGGCCCTGCTACCACGGAAAGGGAATAGGGTCTTGGCTGAGAGGATGATGGCACAGCGCCCCTGTTGGGACTTTTTTTTTTTTTCAATGTATTTTTATTGATTTCAGAGAAGGGAGAGGGAGAGATAGAAATATCAATGATGAGAGGGAATCATTGATTGACTGCCTCCTGCACGCCCCCTATAGGGGATTGAGCCCGCAACCAAGGTACAACACTGGTGTTGAAAGAAAATGGCACACCAGAGGGTATCAATAATGGAAAGGTTTTGAAGCCCAGTTCTTGGTGGAGTCTAACTCGTTTTGGAGCCTCCTAGTCACAACTCAGTAAGGAAAAAAAATAAAAAACACACGCACAAAAATTTAGCTCAGGTGTTGTGGGTGCCTTCCTGTCCTCTGTCTCTCAACACCAGAAGATTCTAGAAACTGCAGAGTCGCTGCAGGGACTTAGAAGGTAAGGGTGAGAAAAGAGTGTGAGGAATCGGATTTCATCTGTTGTCGTGGGAGCTGAGATCCTGAAAAATATACTCGCTGCTTCTCCCTCAGGCTCTCTCCTTCAGCCAGCGAGTCCTGTAGCGGAACGCTTCTCCGACTCTAACGTGCATGTGCATCCCAGGGAGTTTGTGAGCCATCGGATTGGGAGTCAGGAGGTCTGAGACCCATGCTTCTGCGTCTTTAACATGCTCCGCGGTGACGCCAGCGCTGCTGGTCGGTATCACTCTGTGAGCCGGGGGCTGCGGCCAGATGTCCACGCGGAGCCCTTCCAAACACGGGGCACAGGTAGCCCTCACCTGGCTGGCTGTCGCTCGAAGCGTCTCCTGCCCACGGCAAAGCCACACCCACTGACCTCGTTCGGTTGCTGGTGGTGGACGTGCAGACTTCCGAAGTGCACGCTTTTGCTGCGCAGCTGGGGAAGAGAGACAGAGAGAGAGAGAGAGAGAGAGAGAGAGAGAGAGAGAGAGAGAGAGAGAGAGAGAGAGAGAGAGAGAGAGCGCTGAGGAGGCGAGAAAAGGGTCAGAGAGAAGGGAGAGAGGTTTGAGAAAACAAAACGGCCTCTCTCTCCAACAAGGTCTTCTCAGCCTGTCGTGACGCAAAGAACCCGATGGAGCTGTCCAAGAGGCCAGGGTTAGACTGCGCGGGCGGGACTGCTGCAGGCACGGGGCGCAGGCTGGAGAGGCCGCCCTCCCTGCCGGCAAGGCCCCCGCAGCCCTCGGACGCCCGGGGGCGGAACACTTCGGAGCGCCGCGCCTGGGGCTGGGGGCTGGGGGCTGGGGGCTGGGGGCTGGGCCCGGGCAGACGGACATCCTCCGGTTGCGCACTGGCTTCCCCAGCGGCTTCGTGAAGGGTGGATGTGGTTGAGTGGCAGCCAGAAGGGGAATGGAGGAGCACGCAGACGCCCCTCGCCCACCACGGGCACAAGGTCACGTTCGCCTGCGCGATCCCAGGGCCCACGCGGTGGCAGGCGTGACCCAAAGAATCAGTTGAATCGACACTTTTTTTTAAAAGGCGGAAGGTTTTTTTTTTTTTTTTTAAAAAAAAGGAAAAGAAAAGCCCGGAAACGAGTCTAAAAATGAACCTATCGGAGAGAGAGAGAAAATTTTTATATGACAGAGGTGGCATCTGAAATGGACGGGCTATTCCATATACGATGCTGGGACAACTGGGTAGGCATCCAGGGGGAAAAAACCAAGGCAGATCTATGCCTGAACTCAGTTCTCTGTCATACGTTTTGAAACTTTATTTGCTATTTTTTTCATATCACTTCATACCATTATCATTAACAACTTCTTCCTCAGTACTTCAACTGTCCTTTGGTTCTTTTATTTTTCCCTTTCGCGGATGCCATGCCCTTTGGAAGCTTAAGACCAAGTTAATGGCCTTTTAGGCTTCCTCCACGTGACTAGGAGTCCACCCTTTGAATAATAAGCATTCATGGCGGCGGGGGGGGGGGGGGGAGGGAGGACCGCATCAGGATTCTGGAGATGCTTAGGTGGGGCACGGCCGCAAAAAAGGTCGGGAACCGCTGTCCTAGATGGAAGGGCTAACCGGTGGGGAAGTGACCTTCCCGAGACACTTTCCCCTGTGTTTGGTTCGGACCGGAATTCTGTCCGCCGGCCATGTCTCATCATTCCTGATAACTACGTCTGTTCATTTCTCACCTCATTCTGTACAGATGATCTATGGAAGGCAGGGGGTTCAGCAAGGAGGCCGAGGCAAGTACCGGGTCACAGGGTTACCGAGGGACGCAGGGTAGGGCCCAGGCCCTCCGAGTCCACGCTCTCAGCCGCCGCACCGGACCGCTGGGTCCCCATCTCTGCACACACGGGATCCACGCCCGTCTACTAGACTAAACTAAGGGGGCCTCGGGAGCTCCGCTTATGCTTCCTCAGTGCCCCCAGGCGGGCGTGAAGGTTCCCACTTCTCCCCTTCTCGTCTGGGGACACTGAGGCTCGGGAGGTGAAGGCGCTTGGCCAAGCGCCCTGCCCACAGGGCAGGGCGGGGGTCCTGGCAGAGCTCTTTCCAGGGAGGGAGTCAGCCCTCGCAGAGCCGGATGCCAGGACCAACTTTTTTCTCTGCAGCCCCTGCCAGGCGACCCCGGACGGGCGGGCGCTTCTCGGCCGGTGGAGTCCTGGGCCTGGACCGAGCCAGCCCCGGGGGACCCTCTCGTCTTCCCAGCCATGACCCGACGGCTTCCTTCGGAACTAGGACTCCTCTGCCTTTCAACTCTAGCCGCGTCAGTTGGCTAGAGCTTGTACCGCGGAAGAGCTCGGCCACAGCCCCCCTTCCGCTTCTGCGCGCAGAGGTCGTCCCGCGGAGGGGCCGGAAGACCGAACGGCGCCGGTAGGGTAGGCCTACCCGCACGGAAAAGGCGGGGCATGCAAATGAGCATCGGTCCTTTGGCCACCGCGCCAAGCAGAGATAAAAATTTCCTTAAAACGTAGAGAATTGAAAAAAATCTTCACGGAGTCTAATGTTTTCTGTATGTCTGTCACGACGCTGTGGAGATGAGACGTCGCTTGATGGTGACCCGGCTCACCGTGAGTGAAATATGGGTGGAAGGAGCAGGGTGGCGGCGAGGGCAGAGCAAGCGGCATCGCTTCTCGGCCTTTTGGCTAAGATCAAGTGTAGTATCTGTTCTTATCAGTTTAATATCTGATACGTCCTCTATCCGAGGACATTATATTAAATGTATTTTTGGAGCAGGGAGATGGAATAGGAGCTTGCTCCGTCCACTCCACGCATCGACCCGGTATTGCAGTACCTCCGGGAACGGTGCACCCCCTTCTCAGGGGAAATAACTCGAGTCCCTAAAGAAAGACTTCAATCTTTCCTGCGGCTGGCGCAGTCTTACTCCCGTTTGGCGGGGCTTCTCCCGAAGAACAAGCCGATCTTTCCTCTGGTTCGGCTTGCAGGCCCTCAGTTCGCCTTGTCATTACGTGCTTGCAACGTCATGTGACGCTCCTGCGCAGGTGCTGCGGAGGAGAGACCCTCCAGGCTAAGTTCCCGTCCTCAGGGCGCGCCCAACCCGGGGGACAGACCAGGACACCTGTCCAAATGGCCACAATACCAGCCAGGACAAGGCAAGGAGGCGATGGACAAATGCTTGGGGAAACCAAAGGAGTGAGCAGAAGATGGTTTCACACGCACAGGGCTGGACAGAGATCACGGGATGGCAATGCCTGAAGGAAGGGTCATGTCAGGTGCAGGCTAAGCACATTCTATGTCGTCTCTCAGGCAACAAATACCTACCAAGTGCCAAGTACGTGCCCAACACTGTCCTAGCTGCGGAGGGTAGAGCAGCAAACAAATTCTCTGCCATCAGGGTGAGAAGCTTATTTGCTTCTGTAAGGTATGCGTATTTGTCAGTGTACCTCTACACCTATGAGTCTGTATGTATATGTCTGTATCTGTGTGTCTCTATCTATGCCATGTGACGATCATGGGTATGGGTGTCCATCATGACTTGACAGCCGGGAGAGAAGTGAAGCCAGGTAAAGAGGGATGTGAAGCACGAGTGCCCAGGATGGGGGCGGGGGAGATCCTTGCCAACACTACAGAACGGATGTTATCTCTGTCTTGCGGATGGGAAGGGACTTTCCCTAGAGGGCGCTTATAATAGAGAGACGCCAATATATGCTTGGCACTTCCACGAGGACCCCGATCAGAGAGGTTAACGCCTCATTATCCCCTTTGCACAGTTTAACAGACCTGAGGTCCCACGCGGTTAACAAACTGCCTAAATCCCGACTTTGCTTCCCATGAGCTGTGTGACCTGTGGCAAATCGCTTAGCCTCTCGGAGCCTCGGTCTGTAACGGTGCTGTCCGCTAGAAATGTGTGAGTCGCAAATGTAATTTCTAATTTTCTAGTGGCCACATTAAAAAACATAAAATAAAGAAACATCGGTGAAATGGTTTACCTTATTTAACTCAATATATCAAAAATATTGCTTCAATATGTAAACCCCATAAAAATTCAGATATCTGCCAAAACCGGTTTGGCTCAGTGGATAGAGCGTCCGCCTGCGGACTGAAGGGTCCCGGGCTCGATTCCGGTCAAGGGCATGTACCTTGGTTGCGGGCACATCCCCAGTAGAGGGTATGCAGGAGGCGGCTGATCGATGTTTCTCTCTCATGGATGCTTCTAACTCTCTTCCCTCTCTCCCTTCCTCTCTGTAGAAGAATCAATTATATAGGAGGCAGCCGGCAGCCTTTGCCACAGAGGGGGAAAATGGGAGGGACGGGGACCAGACCGGGGAGGGGTTGCGGGTGGGGGTGAGGGGTGAGGGGTGAGGGGTGAGGGGTGAGGTGTGAGGGGGGCGGGGGGCGGGGGGCGGGGGGGCCCAGCTTAACCCATTGCCTGGCCGTGATGCCCAGAGCATCACCAAGCAGTCACCTCTCTCCTGCCTGGTGCCCGCCACCCCTGGCCAGATCTCCCACCCCGCCCCCCGCCCTCGTTCCGGCCAGGAGCCCCCTAAGGGCTTCTTCCCTGAGTCGGTCTGGCCTGAGCATAGGTTCTTCACGCCAGCGTTTACCGAGCAGCGAGCACTGGGCTAGCGCTGGGATCCAGAGGTGAGTGCTGACGAGGTCACCGCCCTCAGTGACGTTCGATTTCGGTGCGCGCGATAAAGGATCGCCCCGGAAGGTGGCGAGTGGTGTACTTGACGTGAATGACGGGGTGGGATGAATTACCCAGGCGCGGAGGAGGCGAAGGGAAACGACCTCGCGGGCGGAGGGAGCTGGAGGTGCGGCGCCCAGGAGGCGGTGCCTTCACCGAAGCCTCGCGAGACGCCGGTGCTGGAGCCGGAGAGAAGCCCTCCGGAGGCCCCGCCGGACACGCCCCGTCCCCCTTCCGGGAAAGCCCCGCTCCGGGCCTCGCGCTCCCCGGACTCAGAATGAGCGCCTTATGGGACAGGACAGGGCAGGTTCGGAGCTCGGCTCTCGGCCGGCCGGACGGCCAAGTCGCCCACAACACAGACAGCCCGGGCGTCCCTAGCGCCTTGTCTGTCTTCAGGAAACCCCTCTGCCAGCAGCCAGCAGCCAGCAGCCAGCAGCCAGCAGCCAGCAGCCCCCGTTTCTACAGGCCTCTCTCGCCGCCCGGCGCGAATCCCCTCAGACTCGGTCCTTTCCTGAGCCTGTTACCACCAGCTTGGGTTCAGAGCCGCGGCGAAGGGAGAGTCCGCCCGCCGCAGCCACGCCTCTGGGGCGGGGCATGCAAATTAATGCCGGTTCTCTCCCCGCCGCCCAACCTCCCGCAAAGGACGGCGCCACAAGAGACACAAAATTTCTCTTTAAAAATATAGAGAATAGAGCATTTAAAAATCGGCACAAGAGCCCACCATCTGGTGAGTACCATGGTACTGCCAAAGAAGCAAAGGAAGTAAGATCTCGACTGCCGGTGATCTGGCTCACCGTGAGTGTAATGTGTGTGGTGGGAGGAGGGCAGTGGCGCGGGCGAGGCACTCAGCATCGCTTCTCGGCCTTTTGGCTAAGATCAAGTGTAGTATCTGTTCTTATCAGTTTAATATCTGATACGTCCTCTATCCGAGGACAATATATTAAATGGATTTTTGAAGCTGGGAGTTGGAATAGGAGCTTGCTCCGTCCACTCCACGCATCGACCCGGTATTGCAGTACCTCCGGGAACGGTGCACCCCCCCTCGGGGGAAACAGACGCTGGTACCCAAAGGCAGAACTGTCTAGTCTGGGCGGGAGCTTCCTCCTAAGGAACCTGGGAGTGGGTAGTACCACTTCTCTCACCTTAGGAGAAAGAAGGTCGTTTGGTGGAAGGTGTCTCTGCAGCCTGCGAGGTACCTGCGGAGGCTGGGCCTGGTGTGTCCCGCTGGGTGCCTAAGGGGGAAGAGAGGCACGGAACCTGTCAGTAGTCGAAGGTCCCCAACGAAGTTAGCCTCCAATGGCACGCTGCGAACTGCTTGGCCACGTGCGGCGGAGGCGATTACGGTAGGAAAGAACAGGCTTTCTTTGGGGCACTTCCGAAGCCCAGAGCATAACCTCCAGGTGCTGGGCAGGTCAGCGGGGTGCCAACCACCCCCTTCATCTCCCGAGCCGCCCTCCATGCTTTATTTACACCTCTGTCTTTTGGCCCACGCTCTTGCCTGACTCCAATGCCCAGATTTGCGACGGAAAATGCTCCCCTTCCTAACCACCCGGGACCCCAACCGTTGGACAGAATCCGGCCGGCCGGAAGAACGCGGACGCGAGCAGAGAGGTTGCCTCCCCTAGGTTTGGGACCACCGCGCGCGGAGGCGGTAGGGAGAGTGGAATCCGCCCCGGAGGTCACGGCTCCTGGGGGAGGGGCAAAGGGCGGGGCATGCAGATTAGAAATGGCTTCTGCGCGGGAACGAGGGAACAACCGGGGATATAGGACTTCTGGTTAAAAATGTAGAGCACAAAAATCTGCAGGAGAGTCTGGTGAGATCCGCCGTACTGTGGGCGACGCAAAGAAATCAGACAAGGAGTGAGGCTTAGACTTAGCGTTCTCACCCCGCCTTGAATGTGTGTGACACGAGGAGGGTGCCGGCGAGGGCAGAGCGCTCAGCATCGCTTCTCGGCCTTTTGGCTAAGATCAAGTGTAGTATCTGTTCTTATCAGTTTAATATCTGATACGTCCTCTATCCGAGGACAATATATTAAATGGATTTTTGAAGCTGGGAGTTGGAATAGGAGCTTGCTCCGTCCACTCCACGCATCGACCCGGTATTGCAGTACCTCCGGGAACGGTGCACCCCCTTCGGGGTACTACCTTGTTGTTGAATGTCAGATTCGGTGGCGGAAAACGCTTCTCCTGGGGACAGCTTTAGAGAGGAAGTCAGCAGCCTTCTGCACACTCCTTACTGGGGGTGTACATGCCCTGGACTGGAATCGAACCTGGGACCCTTCAGTCCGTTAGGCCGAAGCTCTACCCACTGAGCCCAACCGCTTAGGGCTGGGGCGGCTTCTTGGCACCTGGCGAGCTGGGGTGGAGCTTGTGGGACGAACAAGCACGTGCGGGCGTCTTCACAAAGGCTGTTCATCACACGCAGCTGCCGCCCTGCTGGGGCCAGGCTCTCTTACTTACATTTTAAATTAGTACGCTCTATCCACTGAGCCAAACTGGTCTTGGCATGTTCCTCAGATTTTTATTCACTTGATTTTTAGATTCACTTGTTGATAGATATGTATTTGTTGTTCATAACTTTTATCTTTTTCTTCTTCTTCCTCTTCTTCTTAAAGAATACCTTTCAGCATTTCATATAATACTGGTTTGGTGGTGATGAACTCCATTAGGTTTTTCTTGTCTGTGAAGCTCTTTATCTGCCCTTCAATTCTGAATGATAGCTTTGCTGGGTAATCTTGGTTGTAGGTTCTTGCTATTCATCACTTTGAATATTTCTTGCCACTCCCATCTGGCCTGCATAGTTTCTGTTGAGAAATCAGCTGACAATCGTATGGGTACTCCTTTGTAGGTAACTGTTTTTCTCTTGCTGCTTTTAATATTCTCTCTTTGTCTTTTGCTCTTGGCATTTTAATTATGATGTGTCTTGGTGTGGTCCTCCTTGGATTCCTTTTGTTTGGGGTTCTGTGCGCTTCCTGGACTTGTAAGTCTATTTCTTTCACCAGGTGGGGGAAGTTTTCAGTCATTATTTCTTCAAATAGGTTTTCAGTATCTTGCTCTCTTCTTCTGACACCACCATAATTCTGATATTGGTACGCTTGAAGTTGTCCCAGAGGCTTCTTACACTATCTTCAACTTTTTGGATTATTTTTCTTTTTGCTTTTTCGGTTGAGTGTTTTTTGCTTCTTTGTATTTCAATTCTTTGACTTGATTCTTGCGTTCCTCTAGTCTGTTGTTGGGACTCTATAATATTTTTTTATTTCAGCCAGTGTATGTTTAATTTCTAGTTGGTCCTTTTTCATATCTTCGAGGGCCTCATTATATTTATCGGCCTTTTCTAGAGTATTCTTGAAAAGCCTTATAACCGTGGTTTTGAACTCTATATCCAGTTGTTTGTTTTCCTCCAATTCATTTGTTTGTGATCTGTTTCTTTGTCGCCGCATTTCCACTGTTTCCCTGAGTTGGTAGGGTGGCTTTGTGTGCTAGGTTTCCTATATGGCCCAGTGGGTCGGCCTCCCGTTACCTGAGATGGACTCTCTTGGTGCACCCCTTTGTGGACTGTGTGTACAGCCTTGTTGTAGTTAAGTCTTGATTGTTGTTGGTATCACTGGGAGGAATTGACCTCCAGGCCAGTTGGCTGTGAGGATCAGCTGTGTCTACGCTGGGAGAGGTTCGGTGCTGGAGACAGCCTTATAGGATTAGACTTGCCAAATTGCAAAAGCCTCTGTGCTCAGCTTGGATGGGGTGGAGTCTCAGGGCGGAGCAGACAGTCTTGGCTTCCCATAAACCCTGCCCTTGTGCGCATGGGCCTTCCCTGGCTCCCGAGCCTCCGCCCCAGAGTCGAGATTCTCCCCCACAAGAGCGTGGGTCCCCAGGGGCTCGCCTGGAACTGGGGTTCAGTGCAGTCAGAACTGGGACTCAGTGCAGTCAGGAGCTTCCGACTCCCTTCTGCTAGGGAAAGCCTGTGGCAACCTCTGCAGTCTTTGTGCACACTCGTGCGCGCACTCCTCCAGACCCCCTCCCCCCGGGTCTCCAAGTCTCCGAGTGCCTTTCTCTCTACCTGACAGTCCAGACTCCCTCTGTATGAGCCTGGGTCCATGGGGTTTCGCCCGGAACTGGGGTTCAGTGCAGTCGGGGGCTTCCTTCCCCCTCCCGCCAGAGAAAGTCAGCCAGGCTTTCAGCCGCCCTTCCTCTCTGCGCGCACAAAGACCCTTTGCAGTACCTCAACTCTTTGCCATTCCTCCAGTTCTCTATGAGTTTTTCTCTTTCCTTCTAGTTGTAGAACTTCCACTCAGCCAGCTTTCCTGTGGCTCTGGATGGTGTCCGTTCTTTTAGTTGTAGTTTTGAAATTGTTGTGCGAGGCAGTTTAGGTGCTTACCTATGCCGCCATTTGGTTTCTCCCTAGCTACTTTCCGTTTTACCCATTCTTATTCCTTTTGCCTACTTTCCCATGTAATCTTCATCCTTCTACCCGGTATAAGCAGTTGGCTTCTTTATGGGGGTGGGGTCAGAGCAAATTTTCCCGAATGACTTGCTGCTCTCCCATATTGCGAACAGTATGAGAATACTCCAATTGGGACTCCATTGTTTAGGCAACAAGGTTGCTAATCTTTCCATGATGATAGGCAGATATGGCTGTAGTGGTCCTTGGGGCCACTAGTGAGGAGGGGGTAGGGGGAGGAACACATGTTCTTGGCTCTCGGCCCTCTTGTGGCTCTCTGGCACTCACCTGAGTTCCCTCATAGCCCTGTGTCCATGTAGACCCCACAGGCAATGGGCTAATAGACTGCAGCTGGAAACACAAACTAAGCTAGCCTGATGCTGAACTGTGTGCCCCAACATGGATCGGAAACTCTGGACACTGGCTTTGATCTTAGCTCTGCTGAAAGCAAAATGGGACTTCCTTGGCAAGACAAAGGGAAATGGGACCTTGGAAATTTGAGATTGTAATTCCATAGAAATAAACCTTTCTACAATATGTCATCCTCCCATGGAGGCCTCCAGAAATTCTTTTTTTTTTTTTTAATGTATTTTATTGATTTTTTACAGAGAGGAAGGGAGAGGGAGAGAGAGAGAGAGTTAGAAACATCGATGAGAGAGAAACATCAATCAGCCGCCTCCTGCACACCCCCTACTGGGGATGTGCCTGCAACCAAGGTACATGGCCTTGAACGGAATCAAACCCGGGACCTTTCAGTCTGCAGGCCGACGCTCTATCCACTGAGCCAAACCGGTTAGGGCCAGAAATTCTTATTCCAGTGGCACCCCACCTGTAACAGTTTCACTTATTTATGCATTCATTCATTGATTGCGTCTCCTGACCATGGAATCAAACCTGTCCTGTTGTTTTGAGAATGGTACTTCGCCTCTGTGGTCTTTCTCCTATATACTCACAATTCTGTCTACACAAGAGAAAAAGTGATTCAAAGTTGAAAGCATTCTATAAAATGTCTCAGTATTCCTCAAAACTGTCAAGGTGATCAAAACAAAAGTGTGAGAATCTATCAGCATACGGAGTAGCTGTTAGGTTTGATCCAATAATTGAATTGATATCCCTCCCCTGGGAACTGACCTTTAGGCTACTTCACAACGGACATTCCCTTTTGCTTAAACCACATTCCACTTGCTAAGACAATTACCATCTCTCCCCTCCGGATCTTCCTAGAATCCAGACTGACCAGAGAATTCCCCACCCAGAAAAAGCCCACCTGGAGTCCTTTATTAAAGCCTCTGACATTCCATCCCTGGGCACTGGCACGGTTTTCAGGCTCAGTCCATCCGGTATCCAGATGACCTGAGAGACACATCGATACTCCCTTACCGCTTTGGCCTCATGCATTCCTCCTTTGGTGACCCTAACAGCAGCCTAAAGAGATCTGGCGACTAAATGTAATGTGGGCCCTGGCCAGCGTGGCTCAGTTGAGTATCATCCCTTGCTGGTTGGTTGATTCTAGGTCTGGGCACCTAGGGGAGGCAACCGATTGTTTGAGTCTGTCTGTCTGTCCGTCCGTCCCTCCCTCCCTCCCTCCCTCCCTGCCTCCCTCCTCCCTCCCTCCCTCCCTCCCTCCTCCCTCCACCCTTTTCTAAAAAAACCAATACAAATGTATTATCTTGGATTGGATCCTAGGAAAGAACGATATTAGGAAAGTTAAATATGGATAAAGTATGGAGTTTAGTTTATAATAATGTATCAATCTTGGTTCATTAGTTATGATAAGTGTACGGTACTAATTTAAAATGTAAGTAAGAGAGCCTGGCCCCAGCAGGGCGGCAGCTGCGTGTGATGAACAGCCTTTGTGAAGACGCCCGCACGTGCTTGTTCGTCCCACAAGCTCCACCCCAGCTCGCCAGGTGCCAAGAAGCCGCCCCAGCCCTAAGCGGTTGGGCTCAGTGGGTAGAGCTTCGGCCTAACGGACTGAAGGGTCCCAGGTTCGATTCCAGTCCAGGGCATGTACACCCCCAGTAAGGAGTGTGCAGAAGGCTGCTGACTTCCTCTCTAAAGCTGTCCCCAGGAGAAGCGTTTTCCGCCACCGAATCTGACATTCAACAACAAGGTAGTACCCCGAAGGGGGTGCACCGTTCCCGGAGGTACTGCAATACCGGGTCGATGCGTGGAGTGGACGGAGCAAGCTCCTATTCCAACTCCCAGCTTCAAAAATCCATTTAATATATTGTCCTCGGATAGAGGACGTATCAGATATTAAACTGATAAGAACAGATACTACACTTGATCTTAGCCAAAAGGCCGAGAAGCGATGCTGAGCGCTCTGCCCTCGCCGGCACCCTCCTCGTGTCACACACATTCAAGGCGGGGGTGAGAACGCTAAGTCTAAGCCTCACTCCTTGTCTGATTTCTTTGCGTCGCCCACAGTACGGCGGATCTCACCAGACTCTCCTGCAGATTTTTGTGCTCTACATTTTTAACCAGAAGTCCTATATCCCCGGTTGTTCCCTCGTTCCCGCGCAGAAGCCATTTCTAATCTGCATGCCCCGCCCTTTGCCCCTCCCCCAGGAGCCGTGACCTCCGGGGCGGATTCCACTCTCCCTACCGCCTCCGCGCGCGGTGGTCCCAAACCTAGGGGAGGCAACCTCTCTGCTCGCGTCCGCGTTCTTCCGGCCGGCCGGATTCTGTCCAACGGTTGGGGTCCCGGGTGGTTAGGAAGGGGAGCATTTTCCGTCGCAAATCTGGGCATTGGAGTCAGGCAAGAGCGTGGGCCAAAAGACAGAGGTGTAAATAAAGCATGGAGGGCGGCTCGGGAGATGAAGGGGGTGGTTGGCACCCCGCTGACCTGCCCAGCACCTGGAGGTTATGCTCTGGGCTTCGGAAGTGCCCCAAAGAAAGCCTGTTCTTTCCTACCGTAATCGCCTCCGCCGCACGTGGCCAAGCAGTTCGCAGCGTGCCATTGGAGGCTAACTTCGTTGGGGACCTTCGACTACTGACAGGTTCCGTGCCTCTCTTCCCCCTTAGGCACCCAGCGGGACACACCAGGCCCAGCCTCCGCAGGTACCTCGCAGGCTGCAGAGACACCTTCCACCAAACGACCTTCTTTCTCCTAAGGTGAGAGAAGTGGTACTACCCACTCCCAGGTTCCTTAGGAGGAAGCTCCCGCCCAGACTAGACAGTTCTGCCTTTGGGTACCAGCGTCTGTTTCCCCCGAGGGGGGGTGCACCGTTCCCGGAGGTACTGCAATACCGGGTCGATGCGTGGAGTGGACGGAGCAAGCTCCTATTCCAACTCCCAGCTTCAAAAATCCATTTAATATATTGTCCTCGGATAGAGGACGTATCAGATATTAAACTGATAAGAACAGATACTACACTTGATCTTAGCCAAAAGGCCGAGAAGCGATGCTGAGTGCCTCGCCCGCGCCACTGCCCTCCTCCCACCACACACATTACACTCACGGTGAGCCAGATCACCGGCAGTCGAGATCTTACTTCCTTTGCTTCTTTGGCAGTACCATGGTACTCACCAGATGGTGGGCTCTTGTGCCGATTTTTAAATGCTCTATTCTCTATATTTTTAAAGAGAAATTTTGTGTCTCTTGTGGCGCCGTCCTTTGCGGGAGGTTGGGCGGCGGGGAGAGAACCGGCATTAATTTGCATGCCCCGCCCCAGAGGCGTGGCTGCGGCGGGCGGACTCTCCCTTCGCCGCGGCTCTGAACCCAAGCTGGTGGTAACAGGCTCAGGAAAGGACCGAGTCTGAGGGGATTCGCGCCGGGCGGCGAGAGAGGCCTGTAGAAACGGGGGCTGCTGGCTGCTGGCTGCTGGCTGCTGGCTGCTGGCTGCTGGCAGAGGGGTTTCCTGAAGACAGACAAGGCGCTAGGGACGCCCGGGCTGTCTGTGTTGTGGGCGACTTGGCCGTCCGGCCGGCCGAGAGCCGAGCTCCGAACCTGCCCTGTCCTGTCCCATAAGGCGCTCATTCTGAGTCCGGGGAGCGCGAGGCCCGGAGCGGGGCTTTCCCGGAAGGGGGACGGGGCGTGTCCGGCGGGGCCTCCGGAGGGCTTCTCTCCGGCTCCAGCACCGGCGTCTCGCGAGGCTTCGGTGAAGGCACCGCCTCCTGGGCGCCGCACCTCCAGCTCCCTCCGCCCGCGAGGTCGTTTCCCTTCGCCTCCTCCGCGCCTGGGTAATTCATCCCACCCCGTCATTCACGTCAAGTACACCACTCGCCACCTTCCGGGGCGATCCTTTATCGCGCGCACCGAAATCGAACGTCACTGAGGGCGGTGACCTCGTCAGCACTCACCTCTGGATCCCAGCGCTAGCCCAGTGCTCGCTGCTCGGTAAACGCTGGCGTGAAGAACCTATGCTCAGGCCAGACCGACTCAGGGAAGAAGCCCTTAGGGGGCTCCTGGCCGGAACGAGGGCGGGGGGCGGGGTGGGAGATCTGGCCAGGGGTGGCGGGCACCAGGCAGGAGAGAGGTGACTGCTTGGTGATGCTCTGGGCATCACGGCCAGGCAATGGGTTAAGCTGGGCCCCCCGCCCCCCGCCCCCCGCCCCCCCTCACACCTCACCCCTCACCCCTCACCCCTCACCCCCACCCGCAACCCCTCCCCGGTCTGGTCCCCGTCCCTCCCATTTTCCCCCTCTGTGGCAAAGGCTGCCGGCTGCCTCCTATATAATTGATTCTTCTACAGAGAGGAAGGGAGAGAGGGAAGAGAGTTAGAAGCATCCATGAGAGAGAAACATCGATCAGCCGCCTCCTGCATACCCTCTACTGGGGATGTGCCCGCAACCAAGGTACATGCCCTTGACCGGAATCGAGCCCGGGACCCTTCAGTCCGCAGGCGGACGCTCTATCCACTGAGCCAAACCGGTTTTGGCAGATATCTGAATTTTTATGGGGTTTACATATTGAAGCAATATTTTTGATATATTGAGTTAAATAAGGTAAACCATTTCACCGATGTTTCTTTATTTTATGTTTTTTAATGTGGCCACTAGAAAATTAGAAATTACATTTGCGACTCACACATTTCTAGCGGACAGCACCGTTACAGACCGAGGCTCCGAGAGGCTAAGCGATTTGCCACAGGTCACACAGCTCATGGGAAGCAAAGTCGGGATTTAGGCAGTTTGTTAACCGCGTGGGACCTCAGGTCTGTTAAACTGTGCAAAGGGGATAATGAGGCGTTAACCTCTCTGATCGGGGTCCTCGTGGAAGTGCCAAGCATATATTGGCGTCTCTCTATTATAAGCGCCCTCTAGGGAAAGTCCCTTCCCATCCGCAAGACAGAGATAACATCCGTTCTGTAGTGTTGGCAAGGATCTCCCCCGCCCCCATCCTGGGCACTCGTGCTTCACATCCCTCTTTACCTGGCTTCACTTCTCTCCCGGCTGTCAAGTCATGATGGACACCCATACCCATGATCGTCACATGGCATAGATAGAGACACACAGATACAGACATATACATACAGACTCATAGGTGTAGAGGTACACTGACAAATACGCATACCTTACAGAAGCAAATAAGCTTCTCACCCTGATGGCAGAGAATTTGTTTGCTGCTCTACCCTCCGCAGCTAGGACAGTGTTGGGCACGTACTTGGCACTTGGTAGGTATTTGTTGCCTGAGAGACGACATAGAATGTGCTTAGCCTGCACCTGACATGACCCTTCCTTCAGGCATTGCCATCCCGTGATCTCTGTCCAGCCCTGTGCGTGTGAAACCATCTTCTGCTCACTCCTTTGGTTTCCCCAAGCATTTGTCCATCGCCTCCTTGCCTTGTCCTGGCTGGTATTGTGGCCATTTGGACAGGTGTCCTGGTCTGTCCCCCGGGTTGGGCGCGCCCTGAGGACGGGAACTTAGCCTGGAGGGTCTCTCCTCCGCAGCACCTGCGCAGGAGCGTCACATGACGTTGCAAGCACGTAATGACAAGGCGAACTGAGGGCCTGCAAGCCGAACCAGAGGAAAGATCGGCTTGTTCTTCGGGAGAAGCCCCGCCAAACGGGAGTAAGACTGCGCCAGCCGCAGGAAAGATTGAAGTCTTTCTTTAGGGACTCGAGTTATTTCCCCTGAGAAGGGGGTGCACCGTTCCCGGAGGTACTGCAATACCGGGTCGATGCGTGGAGTGGACGGAGCAAGCTCCTATTCCATCTCCCTGCTCCAAAAATACATTTAATATAATGTCCTCGGATAGAGGACGTATCAGATATTAAACTGATAAGAACAGATACTACACTTGATCTTAGCCAAAAGGCCGAGAAGCGATGCCGCTTGCTCTGCCCTCGCCGCCACCCTGCTCCTTCCACCCATATTTCACTCACGGTGAGCCGGGTCACCATCAAGCGACGTCTCATCTCCACAGCGTCGTGACAGACATACAGAAAACATTAGACTCCGTGAAGATTTTTTTCAATTCTCTACGTTTTAAGGAAATTTTTATCTCTGCTTGGCGCGGTGGCCAAAGGACCGATGCTCATTTGCATGCCCCGCCTTTTCCGTGCGGGTAGGCCTACCCTACCGGCGCCGTTCGGTCTTCCGGCCCCTCCGCGGGACGACCTCTGCGCGCAGAAGCGGAAGGGGGGCTGTGGCCGAGCTCTTCCGCGGTACAAGCTCTAGCCAACTGACGCGGCTAGAGTTGAAAGGCAGAGGAGTCCTAGTTCCGAAGGAAGCCGTCGGGTCATGGCTGGGAAGACGAGAGGGTCCCCCGGGGCTGGCTCGGTCCAGGCCCAGGACTCCACCGGCCGAGAAGCGCCCGCCCGTCCGGGGTCGCCTGGCAGGGGCTGCAGAGAAAAAAGTTGGTCCTGGCATCCGGCTCTGCGAGGGCTGACTCCCTCCCTGGAAAGAGCTCTGCCAGGACCCCCCGCCCTGCCCTGTGGGCAGGGCGCTTGGCCAAGCGCCTTCACCTCCCGAGCCTCAGTGTCCCCAGACGAGAAGGGGAGAAGTGGGAACCTTCACGCCCGCCTGGGGGCACTGAGGAAGCATAAGCGGAGCTCCCGAGGCCCCCTTAGTTTAGTCTAGTAGACGGGCGTGGATCCCGTGTGTGCAGAGATGGGGACCCAGCGGTCCGGTGCGGCGGCTGAGAGCGTGGACTCGGAGGGCCTGGGCCCTACCCTGCGTCCCTCGGTAACCCTGTGACCCGGTACTTGCCTCGGCCTCCTTGCTGAACCCCCTGCCTTCCATAGATCATCTGTACAGAATGAGGTGAGAAATGAACAGACGTAGTTATCAGGAATGATGAGACATGGCCGGCGGACAGAATTCCGGTCCGAACCAAACACAGGGGAAAGTGTCTCGGGAAGGTCACTTCCCCACCGGTTAGCCCTTCCATCTAGGACAGCGGTTCCCGACCTTTTTTGCGGCCGTGCCCCACCTAAGCATCTCCAGAATCCTGATGCGGTCCTCCCTCCCCCCCCCCCCCCCGCCGCCATGAATGCTTATTATTCAAAGGGTGGACTCCTAGTCACGTGGAGGAAGCCTAAAAGGCCATTAACTTGGTCTTAAGCTTCCAAAGGGCATGGCATCCGCGAAAGGGAAAAATAAAAGAACCAAAGGACAGTTGAAGTACTGAGGAAGAAGTTGTTAATGATAATGGTATGAAGTGATATGAAAAAAATAGCAAATAAAGTTTCAAAACGTATGACAGAGAACTGAGTTCAGGCATAGATCTGCCTTGGTTTTTTCCCCCTGGATGCCTACCCAGTTGTCCCAGCATCGTATATGGAATAGCCCGTCCATTTCAGATGCCACCTCTGTCATATAAAAATTTTCTCTCTCTCTCCGATAGGTTCATTTTTAGACTCGTTTCCGGGCTTTTCTTTTCCTTTTTTTTTAAAAAAAAACAAAACCTTCCGCCTTTTAAAAAAAAGTGTCGATTCAACTGATTCTTTGGGTCACGCCTGCCACCGCGTGGGCCCTGGGATCGCGCAGGCGAACGTGACCTTGTGCCCGTGGTGGGCGAGGGGCGTCTGCGTGCTCCTCCATTCCCCTTCTGGCTGCCACTCAACCACATCCACCCTTCACGAAGCCGCTGGGGAAGCCAGTGCGCAACCGGAGGATGTCCGTCTGCCCGGGCCCAGCCCCCAGCCCCCAGCCCCCAGCCCCCAGCCCCAGGCGCGGCGCTCCGAAGTGTTCCGCCCCCGGGCGTCCGAGGGCTGCGGGGGCCTTGCCGGCAGGGAGGGCGGCCTCTCCAGCCTGCGCCCCGTGCCTGCAGCAGTCCCGCCCGCGCAGTCTAACCCTGGCCTCTTGGACAGCTCCATCGGGTTCTTTGCGTCACGACAGGCTGAGAAGACCTTGTTGGAGAGAGAGGCCGTTTTGTTTTCTCAAACCTCTCTCCCTTCTCTCTGACCCTTTTCTCGCCTCCTCAGCGCTCTCTCTCTCCCTCTCTCTCTCTCTCTCTCTCTCTCTCTCTCTCTCTCTCTCTCTCTCTCTCTCTCTCTCTCTCTCTCTCTCTCTCTGTCTCTCTTCCCCAGCTGCGCAGCAAAAGCGTGCACTTCGGAAGTCTGCACGTCCACCACCAGCAACCGAACGAGGTCAGTGGGTGTGGCTTTGCCGTGGGCAGGAGACGCTTCGAGCGACAGCCAGCCAGGTGAGGGCTACCTGTGCCCCGTGTTTGGAAGGGCTCCGCGTGGACATCTGGCCGCAGCCCCCGGCTCACAGAGTGATACCGACCAGCAGCGCTGGCGTCACCGCGGAGCATGTTAAAGACGCAGAAGCATGGGTCTCAGACCTCCTGACTCCCAATCCGATGGCTCACAAACTCCCTGGGATGCACATGCACGTTAGAGTCGGAGAAGCGTTCCGCTACAGGACTCGCTGGCTGAAGGAGAGAGCCTGAGGGAGAAGCAGCGAGTATATTTTTCAGGATCTCAGCTCCCACGACAACAGATGAAATCCGATTCCTCACACGCTTTTCTCACCCTTACCTTCTAAGTCCCTGCAGCGACTCTGCAGTTCCTAGAATCTCCTGGTGGTGAGAGACAGAGGACAGGAAGGCACCCACAACACCTGAGCTAATTTGTTTTTTTTCCTTACTGAGTTGTGACTAGGAGGCTCTAAGAACCATTGGGATGGGAGGAGAGCTGTGGATGGGATAACAAAAAAAAGCATAGAAGACACTAGATTACCATGGGTTATTAATTGGCTTTCTTTTAATGTTTCTTTTTAAAAAAAATACATTTTATTGATTTTTTTTTTTTACAGAGAGGAAGGGAGAGGGATAGAGAGCCAGAAACATCAATGAGAGAGAAACATCAACCAGCTACCTCTTGCACACTCCCTCCTGGGTATGTGCCTGCAACCAAGGTACATGCCCTTGACTGGAATCGAACCTGGGACCCTTGCGTCCGCAGGCTGACACTCTATCCACTGAGCCAAACCGGTCAGAGCACCTTTAATGTTTCTTGAGACATGAGCAAAGAATGGATTCTCCTCCCCCCCCCCCCCCCAGGTCTGGGGTTGTGATACTGTGTTTCTTTGACAGGCAGTGTTACTCCAGCCCTCAGAACCAGGATGTGTGACTTCCCCAGAGTTACATATGATGAAGGTTAAAGAGTTATGTATGGTCAGTGGAGTGCCAGGCCCACACTCCCCTCACTCCCAGTGTGCTCTGGATCTTGGGGCTAAAACAAGAGTTTGTGTGCTGGAGAGCATGTTTCATGGCCAGCTAGACTGGATCCATAAAAGTAGTTAGACTCAAAGAAAAGAATGAAACTAAAATAAAAAGGAGGTCAAAACACAATACCCTCCCCCCAAAACAACAACAAAAACAATAACAAAAAACTAGTTAGACTCAACTAAGAACTTGGCTTCAAAACTTCCTTGCCATTATTGAGTACCCACTGGTGTGCCCACAAATCCCTACCATTTCTTTCAACAGCGAAAGGTGTTATTTTTCCAATTTTGCGTCGGAGGAAACTGAGGCTGCTGAGACTGACTTCCCACAGTCCTCAGGTTTCTTCTTCTTCCTCGCTAGGCATTAAGGGACGCTGTGCTCCTGGCTGGCAGTTTTATGTCTTTATTATGGATGGACCTTATTCCTATCCACTCTGTGAGAAAGCAGTGGGCGGTCAATTGGTACATGCCACTTGGTGTGTTATCTGAGGAAGATACTCCACAACTTGCTTCCTGGGCCAATGTTTTTTGTTATTGGTTGAGATAAACTAATTTATTATCATCATAATAGCTACCAGGTATAGAGGGTTTGTATATGCCAAGCCCTTTGCAGAGTACTTCACTTCTTTTCATAATAACCCTATGAAATAAGTATTGTCATCTGACTTTCCAGATGACGAGATTGAGGCTGGGAGAGAGAAGTAACTGGCCCAGGTGCTCACTGGGAATTGTTAAAGTCAGGGTTGGAACCCATCTTCCCAGCCAGTGGTGGTCCCAGGGCCAGCAGCATCAGTCGCACCTGAGGACTTGTTGGAAATGCTCATTCTCCTGGCTGACGGAAATTCTGGAAGCGGGGCCCAGCAATCTGTGTTTTGTCAAGTCCCTCAGATTATTCTGATGTGTTCACAAAGCTGGGAACCACTATTTGAAGCTATCCGCTCTCTCACTTTATGCAAGGCAACACTGGTGACTTGGCAGAGACATCTCTCACATGCTAAAGACTGAATCAAGCGGTCAAGGTCACTGGAGGTTGGTTCTTGTTGTGAATGCTCCGAGGAACCCATCAGCTGGGGTAACTGGCCAGTCGTCATGTTCCGCTCAGAGTGTGGGCCTGGCTCTCCCCTTCCTCATCTCTCTGCATCTCTCTACTTTGATTGTCCCTACTCCCTTGTCATTGCTCCCCAGGCATTTTCACCCTCTCGGGGCTCCTTGTTGCTGTTTCTTACCACCCAAGTCCCCTCCTCCAGCCAAGGCCACCCCATGCAAATGGATGCTGGACACGCGTCCCCACGTGGGTCTTTGCCCACAAACACTGCAACATGGCTGCAACTGAGCTCTTCATAACCTTCCCGCCCTGCAGCCTCCTCCTAACCTCAGCCTTCCCTGCCAGGTCCTCAGTTAAAGTATGAGAAATATCATTGAAATTAGATTTTCTGCTCAAATAATGTCCATTCAAATCTGATCTCACATCCACAACAAACAAACAAACAAACTTGAAGAGGGCAGAGTTGCCATTCCCAACCCCAAACTGTACAAAAGGCCCTGTCTGAACGGAAGACTCCAGAAGGAGGCAGAGGAGCCTGTACAACCTGAGGTAGGCCTCTCCTTTTCTTCAGGAATCAGGCAGTGACAAGCACATCCACCAGGGGGCAGCATCTGCTGCTTTCCAGCCTTGGCTGGGAGCTGGGACTTGGTTTTGGAAGGGTTGCCTCTGAAAGGGCCCTTGGTAGGGGAGGAAGGTACCTATGGCGCCCTCCTCCCCACCCCGCCCCCCGCCCCTTCTAAGAGGTAGGTTGCGTTTTCTCCATCTTACTGTTGATGAAACAAAGCTGGGATTTGAAAAATGGGTCTTTGTGATTCTGAAGCTAACAGCTGCGCCTTGGAATCCACTCCCCCACCCCACCTCTCTCTGCCGTTCATTTGTGCACTCAGACAAGCACTTGGTTTAGGATGTTGTGCTGCAGAGGCAAGGATGTTCTCAGTGCCCTGGTCAGGGTCCGAAAGGTCGCCAGTTGGATTCCTGGTCAGGGCACGTGCCCAGGTTTTGGGTTCGGTCCCTGGTTGGGGTTTGTATGGGAGGCAATTAATGTTTCTCTCGCGCATAGATGTTTCAATGTTTCTCTCTCTAAAAAAAAATCAATAGAAGTATATATTAAAAATAGGATGTCCTCAGCCACTTCCTAGGGAAGCTCCATCCAGTCCCTCCCTTCCCTACTCCACAGCATGGACTGTCATGAGGAAGGGACCTGGAATCATCTAAGTCCCTCATCACATGCTGAGGAAACAGGCTCCTGGCGTGGGGGGTGGGGGAGGGTGGGGGAGGGCACGTCAAGTGGTTTTACCAAGCCAGTCTCCTAGTGAGGGGCAGAACTCATGAAGACTCTCAGCCCAGGGTTTCAGCCTGCCAGGCTTCGAGGTGGGCCTCTCTCTCCAGTGTCATCCCCACCCCTAGCCTCTGTTTTGCTCTTCCAAGAAGTCCCCCCGCCCCCAGTAAAAGCCTGTGAGTTCAATACTACTCAGACCTTGCCAAGAATGTTCAACTCAGTATCAGCAGAACTCCCGAGGGCTTAAGGACCCCAGGGGTGAGTGTTTGGTTCCCGTATGTAATCATTCCCTCATGCATTCCTGAATTCCTGCAGGATTTCCTGACTGCCTAGTGTGCCAGGCATGGTGCTGGGTGCTACAGAGCTCTGGATGAGAAAAACCAGCTCCTGAGCTCAGGGCTTCGTTTGGGGAGAGGGGTAGGGGGAGAGACAGCTCTGAGGAAAAGCAGTGACACAGCAGGTGCAATCTGATCCAGGGGGGCGGGAATTAATAGGGGGAAGTAGGTAGGTCCCAGGTAGTCGGTCCTGTTTAGAATGCTTACTTGACTTCTTGCCACTTAAACCGTGGTTCTAAGGCCTCTTGGAGAGGCCTTCCTGAGTATCCCCTCTATAAACTCGTTCCCTTCCCCCCATCACTCTCCAGCACATGCGTCTGCTTTATTTTCCTTGACAGCACGTATCACCATCTGAAATTAGCTTCTTTATTCATTGCCTGGCTCTCCCCACTCCCCACTATGATGTGCACTCCACGAGGGCAGGTCCTTATCCGTCTCACTCGGGGCTGTATACTCAGAGCCTAGAGTGGAGTGGTGCCTTGCATGTAGCAGCCACTACATATAAGAATGTTCAATGTACAAATGTTTGATACAGAGCAGCCCCTGATCTGGGCAAAAGTAAAAGTGTTGGAATGTTTTCTGCAGTGAATCCCCCAGTGCACTAGTCCTGGGCTGTGATCTTGTGGAGAGAAACGAGGTAAGAATGCCAGGAAAGCAAATGGTCGTTAATGAAGGAAGGCTTCCTGAGGCCAGTGCTGGGGGTGGAGACTGGAGTTCCCATCTAAAGGAACTTGTTGGAAATGCTCACTGGGATAGGCCTAGGACCTGATGTTACCCTGCAAAGCTGGGCCTCTTCCTTCGTTCCTCCCTGCCCCACCTTCTCCTTCCCATTTGTTCAACACCGTCTCTGGCAAACACAAAAGGTGACGGGTGGGGTGAGATCGCCAGTTTCATATCCTTTATCAGATAATCAAGTGACAATTTCCTTCTTGGGTGAAGGGCCGAAGAGATACTGGAGAAATGTTAAAGAAGTTTCAAAGATGGCCCTAGCTGGTGTGGCTCAGTGGATAGAGCACCGGCCTGTGGACTGAAGGGTCCTGTGTTCAATTCTGATCAAGGGCAAGTGCCTGGGTTGCAGGTCCAACCCCCAGTAGGGGGCATGCAGGAGGCAGCTGATCAATGATTCTGTCTCATCATTGATGTTTCTACCTCTCTCTTCCTCTCCCCTCCTCTCTGAAATAAATAAAAATATATTAAAAAAAAAAAAGAAGTTTCAAAGATTGTTGAAGAAACATAAGCCAATCAGTATGTCTTCAGTTCTCTGTTTCTGTGTGTGTTTGGGTTTCATAGCCATTGAAACATTTGTTCAAAGCCATGTTTGGCCAATTTCTAGCTGGGTAACCTTGGGTAAGTTACCTAACTTTTCTGTGCTTTGGTTTCTTCCTTTTAGAAGAACTATGCTTCTTGGGTTCAGCTGGGTATTAAAAAAGGAAAAGTGAGCCCTGGCCGGTTTGGCGTGATGGATGGAGCATCGGCCTGTGGACTGAGGGGTTCTGGGTTCGATTCCAGTCAAGGGCACATGCCCGGGTTGCAGGCTCCATCCCCAGGGGGAGGCGTGCAGGAGGCAGCCAATCAATGATTCTCTCTCATCATTGATGTTTTTCTCTCTCTCTACCTCTTCCTTCCTTTCTGAAATAAATAAAAAAATATTTTTTAAAAAAAGGAAAAATGAGTTTTGAACAGTGGCAGTATTGCAGCCAAAGAGGTTTATCTGAGGCACAATTATTGCTAACTGAAAAATATAAAATAGAAAAGGAAAAGTGCCTGGCCCGTGTCGCTCAGTGGTTGAGTGTTGACCCATGAGCCAGGAGGCACATGCCCAGGCTGCCTCCATCCCCAGTAGGGGACGTGCAGGAGGCAGCCAATTGATGATTCTCTCTCATCATTGATGTTTCTATGTCTATCTCCCTCTCCCTTCCTCTCTCTGAAATCAATAAAATAAAAATGTTTTTTTTTTTAAAAAGGAGAAGTAGGCAAAGTTCCTAGACCAGAGTCTGGCATGCAGTGGTCACTCACTGGGTAGTGGTCACCTACCTCCTGGCCTGCTCTGTCTTTCCCTCTCCTAACTCACTGTGTGCAGCTCTACCTCTGTGCCTCAGCTCCTGCAGCCATCTGTCACCCCCATGAAGTGGGGGTGTAATAAACTAAGTTCCTAAGGTCTTTTTTAAAAAAATATATATTTTATTGATTTTTTTACAGAGAGGAAGGGAGAGGGATAGAGAGTTAGAAACATCAGTGAGAGAGAAACATCAACCAGCTACCTCCTGCACACTCCCTCCTGGGTATGTGCCTGCAACCAAGGTACATGCCCTTGACCGGAATCGAACCTGGGACCTTTCAGTCCTCAGGCCAACGCTCTATCCACTGAGCCAAACCGGTTAGGGCGCTAAGGTCTTTTTAAAAAAAAAAATATATATATATATATTTTATTGATTTTTTACAGAGAGAAAGGGAGAGGGACAGAGAGTTAGAAACATCGACAAGAGAGAAACATCAATCAGCTGCTTCCTGCACACTCCCTACTGGGGATGTGCCCGCAACCAAGGCACATGCCCTTGACCAGAATCGAACCTGGGACCCTTCAGTCCGCAGGCCGACGCTCTATCCACTGAGGGCAAAGTTCCTAAGGTCTTAATCTCTTCAGGGCTTCTAGGAGGCTTCCAGCATCTTGGAGGTAGTAACCACGTGGCTGGTTTTGTAGCAGGGAGGGGATGACGGAGGCAGCAAGGCAGGCTGGTGCTAAACAGATGGGGAGCTAGTGGGCGGCAGGGCTAGGTCTTCGTGTTTGGCAATGACTGCCCCTCCCCTTTTTCTGACCCCCCTCAACTATAGCCTTTAAAAGGTTAACACTGAAGCATGTAATAAATGCAAGAACTCAGTCACCTTGTAAAAATGGAGATATTAGAGTTATAATTCCATTGTCTTTTGACCCCCCTCTCTTCCAATTTTACCTTGTTATCGCTGTCATCCTTTTGCTGTTTTCGTTTTGGTTACACTGCCCCTTTGTGACATGTCCTCTTTAAGAATGTCCAGACTGTACCAGTCTGCAATGGCTGGGAAGATGCCGTCTGGCACTGAGCCCCTCCTAATCAATCCCACATAGGGCTAATGAACTTCTAGAAACCTTTCCAGAAGCTTTCAGTGGACACTTCTCTGCAGTTTTACAAGTCAGGATTTACAAAGGCCTAGTACATATACTGTCCTATACTGTCCCTGCACTCCCTGTGATTGACGAAAGAAACATTCAAGCCTGTGGAGAATTTTTATCAGACTTTAGCTGAGCCAAAACTAACGACAATTGCTGGGAAGCAAGACCTCAAAAGCTCCAGAGAATGACAGTTTTGCAGTTTCTTTTATGCATTTAAAATTAAGCAGGGGAGCAATAAAGATTACATAAGGGTAGGAGAAACCAAGGAGGGGATTGGACTACAGGAGCGATTTTCAACCAGTGTGCCTTGGCACTCTGGTGTGCCCAAAGGATTTTTAAAATATGCAACATCTGACTATTTAGTCAGGGGCACTGACCTCTTTCCCTTAGATGGCCAAATAAAAAAATGACAACAGCCCACACTACAATAGCCGTAAGGTGTGAATGAATCAAAATTATACCCAGTTTTTGTTGTCAGAGCAGCAAAAAATATATATATATTTTTGGTGTGCCGCAGCATTTTAGTAATTAGTTTCTGTGTGTCATGAGATGAAAAAGGTTGAAAATTGATACATTACAGGATAGCAAGAATATGTGCTTTCCTGATGGCAGTTAAGCTTATTTTAAAGGTTTGTTAACCTGGATGCACAGGTGTGTTAACCTGGGCGGGGGGGTAGAGAGAGAGAGAGAGGTGAAAGAGACACATCCATTGGACACATCCATTGGCTGTCTCCCACACATGTCCTGACTGGGCCCAGGTTTGAATCTGCAACCCAGCTACTTGCCCTTGGCCCTTGGTCTGGAATTGAACTTGAGATCCTTTTGGTGTGCAGGCTGAGGCTCTCACCACCGAGCTACCAGCCAGAGCAGGAATTGGAGTTTATGATCAGATCACTCTGTAAGGTTACTTTAGGTAGAACCCCTTTGTGTCCACACTTGTCAGTGGCCAATCTTGTCTCTCTCACTAGAGCGTAAGCCCTCTGAGGCCAGGCCCTGTGGCCTGCACATCGTCTGTGTATATTGTCATGGTCTCTGGCTCATGCAGAGCACACCGTGTGAACGAGATCAATAAATGCCCACACACAATGCGAACAAGGGCGGCCCTTGCGGGGTCGGCTGCCGGCCAGCACTCAGACCAGCGATTGAGAGCTTTTTTTGCTGGGGATGCTTGGCCCTCTCTATGAGAGAAGACAGGTAGTTCAGTGGTCAGGGCGCAGGCACTGGATTCAGAGTCTTGCTCAGCCTCTTACTAGCTATGTGTGATCTTGGATCAGTGATTGAACCCCTTTGAGCTTTCTTCACCTATAAAATGCACGCCCTGACCGGTGTGGCTTAGAGGATAGAGCGTCGGTCTGCAGACTGAAGGGTTCCTGGATCCATTCCGGTCAAGGGCATGTACCTTGGTTGCGGGCACATCCCCAGTGGGGGTTGTGCAGGAGGCAGCTGATCGATGTTTCTCGCTTATTGATGTTTCTAACTATCCCTCTCCCTTCCTCTCTGTAAAAAAAAAAATAATAATAATAAAAAAAAATAAAATGCAGCAACACCAGTTCCTACCTCTAGGGCTGTTGTGAGAATCGAGAAGGGTAATGGATTTAGACTTTTATGGGGTTCTAGGTTCACAGAGGTTTGAATATCGAATTAGGAAAGATAAAGGAGGAAGACTTGTCAGCAGCCCTGAAAAATAACCTGGTGGAGGGGTTTTACGTGTGTATGGAAACTGCCTGGGGAGGGGGATGCGGTATTATTAAACTCTACTTCTCACGAGTTAAAGGTTGCCACTCGGCGTTCCCTTTGCCCCTCCCACCATCTATCCCTGAGTGCTCCCGAGTTTAATAGCAAATATTAGAATATGGTAGAAAAGATCAATTAAAACGGTCACGGATTGAGCAGACACCCGTCACTGTGAGGTCGGGGCTGCAGCGCGCATATTTCCACGCCCACTCCACCGCTGCGGGGCTGCTGATTGGCACGCGTGTCGTGATGTCACCCGCGGGTTTTAAGGGTGAGTCCGCGGGACCGCAGGGCAGTGCGGGCGCACTGGAGGCAGGCAGGGAGGTCGGCGTGACTGTTCGGGTGGCTGGCCCGGAGGATCGCCGCGGGAGAGCCGTTGACGGAGGTAAAGGGGCTGAACGGGCCGTGCTGAGGCGGCCCGGATGCGGGGCCTGGGGAGCTGGAGTCAGCGATCCGAGGAAGGCTGGCACAGGAGTGTCGCGGGGCGTCGGGGAAGGGGTTTCCGTGTAAGGAGGGGGTCGCTGTCAGCCGCCTGGGGACGTGGAGGGTGGGTGGGAGCGGGCCTCCATCTCCTGTCTCAGCGCCGGCACCCTAACTCTTAATTTGCGGGCGCTGTCTGACCTGCCCCTTCCCGCGAGGATTATCGCCTGGGGAGTAGGGGTTGCGGCGTCTGTTACGGCACCACTAGCGGACGAAGAGGCGCTGGATCCAGGCCTCACCCCCCACTTCAGTGTCCCGGGACCTGGGGTATTATCTAGGTCTCATCGCCCTTGTTAGCGCCTCAGGGAGAGGGGAGCGGCTTTGTTACACCTGCAGCTGCTTAAGGAAAGAGAAAAAGGGAATTTTAACAAGGAAGCTGATTCAGGAAAAGATCAAGAAGTTGCACATTTCATGTTTGTTAAACCTCTTCTGTTTTCTCTCATGACCTTTCCTTGTTTAGATAACCCAGCTGTGGTCTCCAGAGCCTGCGATTGCAAGGCCACCTTTGCGCCTCTACTGTGAGCCCCAACACCCACACCTTAGCTGGAGCTCACCATGGGGAACCACTTGACAGAGATGGCGCCCACCCCCTCCTTCTTGCCCCATTTCCAGGCCCTGCACGTCGTGGTCATCGGGCTGGACTCAGCTGGAAAGACCTCCCTCCTCTACCGACTCAAGTTCAAGGAGTTTGTCCAGAGCGTCCCCACCAAAGGCTTCAACATGGAGAAGATCCGGGTGGCCCTGGGAGGGTCGCGCGGCATCACCTTCCAAGTGTGGGATGTGGGTGGGCAGGAGAAGCTGCGGCCGCTGTGGCGCTCCTACACCCGCCGGACGGATGGGCTGGTGTTTGTGGTGGACGCTGCCGAGGCTGAGCGGCTGGAGGAGGCTAAGGTGGAGCTGCACCGAATCAGCCGGGCCTCTGACAACCAGGGTGTGCCTGTGTTGGTGTTGGCCAACAAGCAGGACCAGCCCGGGGCTCTGAGCTCTGCTGAGGTGGAGAAGAGGCTGGCAGTCAGAGAGCTGGCTGCTGCCACACTCACCCACGTGCAGGCCTGCAGCGCTGTGGACGGGGTGGGTCTGCAGCCCGGCCTCGAGCGCCTGTATGAGATGATCCTCAAGAGGAAAAAAGCTGCCCGGGGAAGCAAGAAGAGACGGTGACCCCAGGCTGCCCCCTCCTCACCAGTAGGGGTCTTTCTACTTGGACAGCCAGGCAGAGCCTGCAGCCCCTCCCTCAGCCCCAGGGTGCAGGCCCTGTCCACCTAAATGGACTGAGGCATGCTGGCGCCTGGTGTCCTGCTTTGGTGTGGCACTGGGGAGGGGGATGTGAGATGGGTTGTCTACTCACATCTCCCCCATCCTCACCTCTAGAGATATGGGGGCTGCAGAACTGAGGAGGCTTCAGTATAAACTGCAAATCTACCTCGACCTTGTTTCTTGTTTTTCTCTGGCTTTTTAATTAGATGTGTTTTAGGGCAAAGGAAAGTTACTCGGAGGATGCATTTGCTATGGGGTACTGTCTCCCCCTCCCCCAACTGGGAGTCCCCCGGGCTGCTTTTCTAGGGATGCCACTCCTAATAGTCTTTATTTTTGTGTCTGTGTGAAAGTGCCAAGAATCTCCCCACATTTGTAGATCCACTGCCATTTTATAAGCTATGTGTGTCCTCCGTATTAACTATTTTTTAGCATTTGTAAGTTATTAAAGACTGACAATACTGTACCTCTAAGCTTGGTCTGGCATTTTTCTCTCCTTAGTCCAACATTTCTATATGGGTGGGGCTTGGGGGTGGGTGGGGCTTGGGGGTGGGTGGGGAGAATAATTTATCTTGAAGTTGAATTTGCCAAGCAAGCACTTTTCCCAAGATTAGAGCTGAGCTGCTCCCCCAAGCTATTGCCTAATCTGCAGGGATTTTTTTTTTGGGGGGGGGCGGTGTTCCTTCTCCTGTTTCTTACTTGCCTCCCCTACCCTCATCCTGTGGCTCTTACTTGTCCCTGATACCATCTGGTCTTGAAGATTTAACTTCAAGATTTGCTGGTCGGAGCCTGTTCCTAGGTTTTCACCCTTGGGAACACATCCTTGGGTCTATATAGGTAAATCCTCGAAGAGCCATTCTGTCCCATTCTCCCCTCTCCCCAGCGTTCAGGTTGGTCTGGTTTCCCTCCCTTATCCACCCCCCTCCCCCGCCCTGGGGGGATGCTGTGGGAATGGAAAGCAATTTCTTCCTGGCCTAAAGCCACCTCAGGGTGCTCAACCTGCTGACTGTGCTTACTTACTGGCAGCTATGGTAGCAGCTGGAGCTGGGGAAGCCTGGGCTGGATTGAGCCAGCCTGGCTCTCTGACTAAACCATTAGTCTCCTAGCTCTGGGGATGATAGCTATTCCCAGGAGAGGGGCAGTAGTACCAGCTGTTCGTGCCTGCTGGGAGTGAGGACTGCTGGACACCCACCCCCAACCCTCTGGGAGAGGAGGGGGAAGGCCACGAATGTTAGCAGTGATAGTAAGACTAAAACGCTAACATGGTGAGGCCTGAGTACCCTTGCCCTTCCTCACCAGCATCAGGGCCAGCTGTGTCTGAGATAACAGAACAATCAGAACCTCCTAATAGGTGAGAGAAGTGAGTAAAAACCCAGCACAGTTCTTTCCAGCCCCCAGCCCCCCAGTCACACTCCCAACCTTTGTGCATACATGGGATCTCCAGAGCAGGCCCCTGCTCCAGAATCAGATAAAAGGACCTGGAGAGGGAGAGAGGGTGCTGGCAACGCTATCCTGGAGGAGCCTTCCTAAGGAATTGCTTCTTCCTAGCCAGGCTTACAGAAGCCACGTTTTGCTGCTGAGTCTGGCCAGTTTGGATTTGTTCCCTCCCCTCCCCACCCCCCCTCCCCGTGGCTGGCAGAACAGGGGTGAGTGTGCATTGATCCGGAAGGGTGCCCAGTGTGCATCAGAGCTGGGGCCTACTTGACAGAGCTGCTGGGCTGGTTCTGCTGGGGACACGTGCTACCTGGCCACCCTCTACCCATGCCTGTGATTTATGGCTCCCAGTCCTCACAACAGTCCTCTTCTGCAGCCCAGGAACAGGCTGGGGCAAACCTGGTTAGAACATCTGTTCGGCCCGGCTGGCATGGCTCAGTCACGGTTTGATTCCTGGTCAAGGGCACATGCCCGGGTTTCGGACTCGGTCCCCTGTAGGGGACGTGCAGGAGGCAGTCAATTAATGATTCTCTCTCAACATTGATGTTGCTATCTCTCTCTCCCTCTCCTTTCCTCTCTGAAATCAACAAAAATATATATTAAAAATAAATCTGTTCTGCTGGGCAATCTTTCCTCCCTACTCCATCCCAAATTTTGCTCTTTTGTCTCAAAAATCTCCAAGGACCTGTTTTCTCCATTTCTGCTCACCTGGGGGACTGAGGTCTCTGGATTTGGGAGAAGGATGTATGAATAGGTGCTCCTCCCTCTAGCAAAGAGGCCTCCAAGGTGCCAGCTCTTGGTTCTGGCTCTGCCCTCCCTCCCTATCTGGTTAGGACCATCTTCTCCCCCAGGGCAGGCTCCAGCCTGGGGCCATGGTCCACAGGAGGCCAATGAATATCCCAACTCTTCCCCACAACCAGTTGGCCTGACCAGCTGGTGGGGGTGGTGCAAGTGAGAGTGAGGTGGAGAAGACAGTGGTGTTTTTTTTCTTCTTTTTTTCCATTTTTTTTATTAAGGTATTATATGTGTACATATCTTACCATTGCGGCCCCCCCCCCCCCCCACAAAGCCAGTGGTTTTGAAGGGATTGTGGGGAGAGGGCCTTACTGGGGAATTCTCATCAGAAAGCTACGTCTTGGCTGGGTGTAGGTGGCAAGCTCTGGTATAAACTTGCCTTGGTCCCTCCTGCCTAGGCATTCTTCCTGCTGAGCTTTCGGGCTAACGGTTTGGAGTGGGGATAGGCTCAGGGTTGGGGGTGGGTTGTAGGTCCCTTGTCTCAGCTTTGTTATGAAATAGACTTCTTTTGACACCCTGAGATGGATGCTGAGGGAGAGGCTCCTGCAGGCAGAGGACCTCTGGGGGCCAGGAGTGATGGGCAGGGGTCGGCTGCCTGTGAGGTGAAGCTGAAGGAAGCCAGTGGGCCCAGATGGGGGGCCCCTTTCTGAGCTGCCCTCCCCCACCTCTCCTTGTACAAGTTGGATGGTAAAATCCAGATGGAGGGGACTTTTCCTGGGGGCCCTTCCCTTCCCTGAGCCCCTCCTCATTAGGGCAAAGATGGCAGTGGTCCCCTTCCCACGCCCTCTCCAGTTCTCCTGCGCTGCACTTGCTGAAGGAAGAGAAAAGGCAAAGAGGAAGGAAAGAAGTTCTTAAGTCCCAGAGGGGGCATGACTTGCCCAAGGACACAGGACTCCTTGGTGGTACATCCAGATCCTTCCTCCCTCCCAGGCCGGCTCTTTGTACTCCTGGAGCAGACGACAGGGGATAATAGCATCTCAGCGCTCTGACCTCCCCTTCCCTCCCTCCTTCCCCGCCTTGATTAGACGAAGGGCCGGCTTTCCGCTCCCCTACTCCTCTTCCTGAGGAGTGGCCGTTTTATCTCTGAAGCCCAAGGCAGCTCTGGCCTCCAATCTGGCCGGAAGTCCCCACCCTCCTTTCACACTGTCATTCTAAGTCCATGTTGAGATAGACAGCTCCACCGGGGCCTGGGAAGCACTGAATTCCACCGAAGCACTGAGGGTGCTCAGGACAGCCTGTTCCCCACCGCAGGCTGCTCTGGACGGAGGCCAGGGGGAGGGAGGGCTGAATGAAGGCAGTGAGGGAGGCCCAGGCCAGCACTGGGCTAAGGGGTAAGCAGTCTGCAACCACACATCATTTCCAAGGCCATCTGCTGGGCCCCGGGGAGTTTGTGGGAGGGAGTTTTAGGACCTGCTCCCTAGCTAAGCCAGAGGAGGGTGTCTTCCTTCCTTCCTTTTCCAGATTTTTGGGTTTACTTTTCTCCCTCTCCCTCACCTGCTTACAAAAGCAAGAGGTCTTTGTTGGGGAAGCAGTTTAGAAACTTTGAAAATGGATGACCCCATAATGTAAACTTCAGGGCAAGCTAAACATTTGAACAGGGTCTTACATAGAATTTTCCAGACTTTTTTGCCTAGACAGAAAAGGTATGCATATACAACACACATGGGATTAGATGACATATTGTCATACAGTTTTGCTTTTCTCTTTTGAAAAACCTCACTTGAGGTTTTTAAAATCCTCACTTGAGGATATGTTTGTTCATTTATTTAGTTTTGGTTTTGGAGAGTGGAAGGGGGAGAGAGAGAGAGAAAAAACACACATCCATGTGTGAGAGAATCATTGCCAACCCAGGTTGGACCGAAAGTTAGGTATGTGCCCTAACCGGGTATAGAACCTGCAACCTTTTTGGTGTACAGGACAATGTTCCAACCAACCAAGCCGTCTGGCCAGGGCTTCTCCCCCTAACCGCCCCCCCCAAACTATAAGAGAGAGTTTGTTAAGAAAGTCACAGAGGTAGAAGAAGTGACGTGCAGAAGAAATGGGCTGAGGAAACAAGTTACAGAGGCCAAAGAAGGGGCCCTTGGCGTTTAGGAGAGAGAAAGGTACAGGTAACAGCCCGGGGGGGTGGAGGGGACAGGAAAGGCCGCTGTGCCCGAGACAGAGAGCCTGCTTTTCTCATTTATATCTTGGGCATTATTCAACGTCGGGACAAACGGATTTTCCTCGTTCTTTTTGATGACTACATGAGATTCCATTGTGTGAATGCACCCTCACTTATTAATTAAATCCAGAGTGTCCACCGGTAATGAACTTCCTTGCACATATTTCTTTGTACACTTGGGGGAAAATACCCTTTCAGAGAAATTTCTAGAAGTGGAATGGTTGTCAAAGGGTATAAGTATTTCAAGTTTTCACAGATAGTGCAAAGTGCGTGTTTGCGTAGAGAGGGTTTGGGTGGGGAGAGAAATATAATCCAGCCTTCGCATGGTCAGATTTCAAGGCCTCTTCAAACGGAGGGGGCCTGTGGTGTGGGGCAGACATTCTAGCACTCTTGCTTTTGTGGAGGTAAGAAACAAAACCACCAGCAAGTTGGCAGATGTGCAGGCCTGGGGCGTGAGCTTGGGCTGATTTACTGGGCCTGGGCATTGAGCCCCACCGGGGCTGCCTGGCTGTGGCGGAGGGGGGCAGATGGTGAGGACTCCTAAACCTTGGGCTTCGCTTCTCGCTTCTCACTTTTCGAAAAAGGCAGGCAGAGTGGGTGAAATGACTCCTAAAATAAATCCCCAGGACTTGGCTCAGAGAGGGCGTCAGGCTGGGACTAGGAGTGCGTGCTGTGAAGGGAACATGGGGACAGATCTGGAGCCTGAAGGAGGGCCGTGTAGGCCTCCTTCGGGGCGACTCCTGACTTATCTAGTGGGGACCCCCACCAACTGCTAAGGAAACCTGGAACAGGAAGCAGAAGCCTGAAGTGTCAGATACCTCAGCCCCTTGGGTCTGTCTGGGGCTCCACCTCTCATTAGTTCATTCAGGCTCCTGGCCTAATCCCGGGTCCAAGCCCCTTCAGATGGGGTGGTGGGAGGTGGGGAGGCAGGAAGGTTCCTCTCTTTAGCACCTCCCCCCCCACCCCCCCCCCCCACCCCCGCCTATTAGATCTGGTGAGGAGGGTAGGAATAACCGCTGGGTTTTAAAGATTGTGGAGAGTGAGGTTTTGTGCTTTTGATTGTGTTTGTTTTTATAAGATTATCCTTTGCTTTTCACTCCAGAGGCTGACTCTTATCCTGAGGGAGAGAGAAGGCAGAACTGCTTGATCACTCTCTGGCTCTGACACTCTTCCAGGCTGATGGGAGGAACAGGCGAGCCACCAGAATGACCAGGCGGCATTTCAGGAAGTAACCCACAAAGCAAGACTTGGCTCTGCCACCAACTTCTGTGACCTCGACCAAGCCATTCCTGCTCTCCTGGCCTCAGTTTACCCTGTTGTAAAGTGAGGGGGTTGAGTAGACAATATCAGGTATTTTCTGCTTCATTTGCATTTAGTCATTTATTTTTTTGTTTGTTCTGTTTCTTTCTCTCTTCTTTTTTTCCCGGTTCACTTTCTGTGGTTTTCAGGACAAGGTGCGCGTGAGGAACTCATTAATGACGTCTCTCCCTTCATCTTACCATTCTCGGAAATCGCCTTGCTTGTGTTTTGTTTTAGAATTTGTTTACTGTCTGCTTTCACCTCTAGGCTATGCTTTTTAGGAGGACAGCACTCCTCCATTTTGCTCACCGTTGTATCACCAATGTGTGTGGCAGGCACACAGTAGGTGTTCAACTCATATCTGTGGAATGTGGGATGTCCACTCAAGAATTGAAGGGTTGGGGTTCCATCTCAATAAAGAAGTGGTTTTGGTCTATAAATGCTGACAGCACTCAGGAAAGAAGCGATCAAGTAAGGTTGGAGAGTTTATCTGGGAAGGCTCCCTGGAGGAGGTGAGGAAAAGAAGCAGATTTACTTGGAGGACTGTGGGCTTAGGAGTACTTTCTTAACCCTGCCTGCTGCTCAGGAGGAAAGACTTGAGTCTGAGGTTTAATACACACAGTTTCATTCCTCCCTCTCCAGGATTTAATTACCTGGCCTGAGACGCTCCCTAGAGTCTGTTTACCACTACCCTCCCCCAGCTCCTCCCAAGATTGCCCTAGGATTGCCACTCTCTGCCTCCCACTGCAGAGGAGTCCAGTGTGGAACAGGTATGGAGAAGGGATTCCCAAGATTTAGACCTGAGCGGCCCTGTATGGCAGCCCCCAGCCACATGTGGTGACTGAGCAGGGACTACGTGGCTGAACTGAACTGAAACACTGTGTGAAATGCACAACAGAGTCTAAGACTTAGCACAAAAAAGAATGTAAACGATCTCATTCATAAATTCCGTTAGTACAGCTATACTTTTTAATATAGATATGTTGAGATGAAATATTTTTAACATATTGAGTTAAATAAAAATACGTAAAAATGTGGCTACCAGAGACCCCAAAATGACATCTGTGGTTCACATTCTATTTCTATAGACAAATGCGGGCCCAGACATTTGGAGGAAGGAGCATTATGGGTAAAAGAATGGGAGGGCCATCATTCTTCTTTTCTTCTGAAATTAGAAGAGAAACAGATCAAACTGCAGCAGCCTGGAAGGAGGGTAGATGACTAGAAGGACTGAAAAACCTGACAGATCTGCATACTTTCCTTCCTGAAAAGCTTTCTGAATAGGCGTAAACTTTGCATATCTTGAATTGTCTAAAAAGATCTTATCAAACTAGGATTCTTTATTTTCCTAGCTTCATTCAGGGTATTTTCCCTCTATAAACAGCAATGTAACTGTATATTTGATGATCAGCCCAGATACCTGGAATCCACAACAATTTCTTTTTCTTTTTTTTTAAATATATTTTTAATTGATTTTTTACAGAGAAGAAGGGAGAGGGGTAGAGAGTTAGAAACATCGATGAGAGAGAAACATCAATCAGCCGCCTCCTGCACACTCCCTACTGGGTATGTGCCCGCAACCAAGGTACATGCCCTTGATTGGAATCAAACCTGGGACCCTTGAGTCCGCAGGTCGACGCTCTATCCACTGAACCAAACCGGTTAGGGCAACAATTTCTTAACATGACATTATCCAACAGTTTCTGATCCTTCCCGAGACTGCTGTGATAGTAGCAATAGTGCTGATAGACGGAGGTTTCACCATCTTGCCCTCCCTTGCTGCCTTCCTCTGCCCCACCTACCCTGTACCCCACTCAAAGGTGCTGGAGCAGACAGAGGGCTGAGGCAGGTAATCCTGAGAGGGAAGAGGCCAGCTGGGTTTCTGGATAATCTATAAACTGGATTATCTTCCCCTGAGTTTGCACCTACATAAGTAGGTGGCCTATATGCAGACAAGATGCACTGGGATGAACCATGAGGAATCAGGTTAACTTGGGGGGAGGGGGAGATGAGAGAGAGAGAGAGAAAGAAAGAGAGAGAGAGATCCCGCAATAAAATCTTTCACCCACTTATCTCCCATCCAGAGCGTTAATTCAATCAGTCTGACACTGTCCTAGGCACTGGAGTTCAGGTGCAATCTGTACACAAGGCCTCCTAGAGGAGGCAGGAATTCAGGGGGCACATGATTTATTGAGGGCAAAGTCTCAGAGAAGGGGAGCAGGATGGGGCAGGGGAGGAGCAAAGATGAGCTCCCACCATTGGAGTCTAATATTGGTGTGATCTTGTGGGGCAGCTCTGGATGGAGAACGGAACCCAGAAAGGATTCCTGCAGAGATAGGGAGGCTGGTGTTGTATGTCCTCAGCAGCCAGCTAATTGGCTGCTGCTTGTTCAAGTCTCCAGAGAAGGGGCAGCCAGCAGCCCTTGGGAACAACACTCAGCCAGTGCAGGGGATCTGGGTGGGGCATCGAGGGCATCCTCCCTCTCAGGGTGTAGCCCCAGAAGACAAGAGCCGCTGACCTGGGCAAGCCAGAGCCTTGATTGCTGTTTGTTTGGCAATCCAGTCCTCCTGCTACTCTCACTCTTGGCCTCAGCCTCAGCCCTTATCTGCCCTGGTCTCTCCTTGTTCCTCCTGCCCTCTGTCTCTTGGCCCTGGTTCCCGCCTTTGATCTATATCTCTCTTTTCTGCAGGTTTATCTGAAATTCAGGAGAAAGCCCCGAGTTTCTTCCAGAGCCTCCAGGAAGCTGGGGCTACTGACTCATCCCAGTTGACCTCTTCCTTTGCCAACAGGCCAGTTGAGCCCCATGCTCCCTTAGGCAGAAAGCATTGATGTTCCAGGGGACATTTGACTCAAACCCCTTCTCTTATGCTCTCCCTTTCCTGGGTGTATCCGTCCTCGCCTCCTCTGGTGGAGAAAGGACAGTTCAGGAGAAATTCACTCTCCAGGCTTGACTGAAACATCACAGGCTGCATTCTCTGAAAGGGAAGGGTGGGATCTAGGCTGGCTTCCTTAAAAACGTCAGCTTAGAAAAGACACCTCCTCTCCCTGTCCCTCCCAAGCTCAAACAGGGACTGGGGGAGAGGAAGAGATGACTGCTCCCACCCAAAGGCTGGGGGATGGATGAAACCTCTAAACCTTGCTTTTCTCTGGCATAGCCCTGTTTGTAGCAAAAGAGAGAAAAAAAGCCTTCTCTGAGGCCATGTGGCTGCTCTTTTATTCCCCAAATTACACCGAGGGCCCGGTGTCATGCCCTCCACATCTCCCTGTTCTTCACGTGTGGCTTTCTTGTGGTATATCACACACCACACACACGCAAACACGCATACACACACACACACACACACACACACACACACACACACACACACACACACACATTGTTACATTGTTGAAACCAGAGCTGCTGGCTCCAGGGAGGGGAGTGAGGAAGCAACTGTGGACAGGTGTGGGTGGCTACATACCTTTCCTTCTGGGAGGTGACACTTCCATACACCTCCACAGGTTTCATCTGAACCTCACCCTTGCCTGGTCCCGTGTGGTCAGGGTAAACAGGAGAAGCTGAGCTGGCTCACTGCCATTGAGGAAAAATATTATTATTATTATTATTATTTATTTTTATTGATTTCAGAGAGGAAGGGAGAGGGAGATAGAAACACCAATAATGAGGGAGCATCACTGACCAGCTGCCTCCTGCACACCCCCCAGCCCCCACTGGGGATTGAGCCCTTGACCAGAATCGAACCTGGAACTGAACCCAGAACCCTTCAGTCCACAGGCCAACACTCTATCCACTAAGCCAAACTGGCTAGGGCTTATTATTATTGATTTTGAGAGAGGGAGAGAGCGAGGAATATTGATCAGTTACTTCCAGTATGCGCCTATCTAGGGATTGAACGGAAACCTAGGTATATGTCCTGACCAGGAATCAACTGCCACTGAGCCACCCAGCCTAGGCAAGGAGAGCATTCTTCTTCTTCTTTATTTTTTAAAATTAGACTGCTTGTTTTTGAGAGTTCTTTATTCTGTTTTTTTTTAAAAAATATATATTTTTTGTTGATTTCAGAGAGGAAGGGAGAGGGAGCGAGAGACAGAAACATTAATGATGAGAGAGAATCATTGATTGTCTGCCTCCTGCATGCCCCCCACTGGGATCAAGTCCATAACCCAGCCATGTGCCCTTGACTGGAATTGAACCCAGGACCCTTCAGTCCACAGGCCGACACACTGTCCACCAAGCCAAACCAGCTAGGGCAAGGAAATCCTCTTCACAGGCCTTTGAACTGCCTGCAAATCAATTCTCTCAAGGACCAAATCTGGGGGCAACTCATCTTAAAGATCAGTGGCAGGAACTGGGCCTAGATTGCTGGGTGAACTTCAGTGGTAGTCGAGAGAAGCATCCTGGAGACGGTTGGGAAGCACGCCTTCTCCCTGAAGTATGGCTAAAGGCAGGGTGTGGGGCGAGGATAAAGTGTGGTCTGGAGCAGGGAGAGTGACCCTGGAGGTCGGAAACATTTGGCACCTCTGAATCAGAGGAAGAGATTGCCTGAGTGGAGGGGCCACCCCCTTTAGGCTGGGGCTGGGGCTGTAATTGCTGTAATTTGTTGATGAATGCAATTTGCAGCTGGCTTCCCGCCCCGTGACAGGCTTCAGTTAGAGTTGCCAGAGGATCTGGCATGGGAGGGGAAGCTGAGATATTGTTCCCAACTGCTTCTCTTGGTCACTTCTCAGCTCTCTGCCCTGGCCCAAACAAGAGGTTCGTTTTTTTGTGTGTTTTTTTTTAAGGCTAATTGTCCCTCCTAACCCTGAACTTACCCCAAGAGATACAATTTCAGTGGTACCGGATACAAGTGGTACCGGATACAAGTGGTACCGGCGTGAAGAGGGAGAAAGGTATAAAATGAAGGATGCCTTCCTGCAGGCTGATCTGGGATGCTATAGCTTTTAAAACTCAACCATGCTTAATATAATTTAGTATTTTCTCATCTATTTTAGAACTTCTAGAAGTCCTATAGGAAAGGAGACTTTTGAGCCAAACTACTTATTTAATAACTTGTAGTCCCCCTTTGCGTCTCATCAAAGGAAAAAAAAACACAAGGCAGAATAATGGAAAGGAGAGAGAAAAAAGTAAGTTTTTCATAGATCTACACTGATTTTAATTTCAAAAGACTGTAGGGACACTACAAGTCATTTAGTTCAATGGTTTTCAAACTCTTCTTTAGAAAGCAATGGTGCCCTTGCCTGTGCAGCTCAGTTGGTGGAGTGTGGTCCCGTGTACCGATTCCTGGTCAGGGCACATGCCCAGGTTGTGGGCTCCGTCCCCTGTCGGGATGCATGTGGAACGGGTTGATGTTTCTCTCTCCCTTCTTATCTCTCTCAAATCAATTGAAAAACATTTTAAAAAATGTTCCCCACATTTAAAAAAAGTGATTGGGGCGGGGGAAGCAATAGGAATGTTTCTTCAAACAAAATATAACATAGAAGTTCAATGTGTAAAACAAGTCACAACTGATTCAGTTAACGTAGAACGGGAGACTTTGAATCTCCCGGACTGTCCTCCTACTACCTCTTGTCTCGGTGGCCTCCCTAGGTTATCTGTAAGGTTATCAGTGAGGGTGATCACCTCCTCCCAGGTTGTTCGGTTTTAGCATTGCAACTCCTGAACCCCAGGAAGTCTGCGGTAACCAGGCAAACCAGGACAGTTGAGTTGGTTGCCCTACATTCAATGGAGCATAGAAAACCAGTAATACAACCTCTTTGATCTATTGATGAAGATATTGAGGCCAAGAGAGGTGATGTGGTTTGAAGTCCCATAGATTCCCCATGCCCAGGAGTAGCTTACCTTGTACTCCCCAATGTACAAACAAGGTGTACCGGTTAATATTGAAATTATCGTGTTTTCTTTGATTACAACATCCACATTATTAACCAGTACACCTGGTAAATTGTGTCTCATTGCCTTGTATCCCTGTTCACCTCCAAATTTCTCTCCTGCTTCAAGGACCTTTCTTATGAACTTCCCTTATCTCTCTAGAAAAAGTTATGTCCTGTCTCCAAATTCTTCTCTTAGAGCATTTTTATCTTGAATCTTTCTTCCTATTTGGACTGGAAGGTTCTTATTTCCATGTCTCATTTCTTTTCTTTTTAAAAAAATCTTTTAAAAAATCCTATATAATAAAAGGCTAATATGCAAATAGACTGAACTGTGGAATGACCAATCACTATGATGTGCACTGACCACCAGGGGGCAGACACTCAATGCAGGAGCTGCACCCCTGGTGGTCAGTGCGCTCCCACAGGAGGAGCACCACTCAGCCAAAAGCTGGGCTCATGGCTGGCCAGCGTGTGGTGGTGGCGGGAGCCTTTCTTGCCTCTGCAGCGCTAAGGATGTCTGACTGAGGGCTTAGGCTCGCGGGCCTAAGTTGGCAGTCAGACATCCCCTGAGGGCTCTCGGACTGTGAAAGGGTGCAGGCCGGGCTGAGGGACCCCCGCCCTGAGTGCATGAATTTCATTTCATGCACCGGGCCTCTAATATATATATTTCAGAGAGGAAGGGAGAGGGAGAGAGAGAGAGAAACATCAATGGTGAGAAAGAATCATTGATCTGCTGACTCCTGCACAACCCCCACTAGGAATCTAGCTGAAACCCGGGCATGTGCCCTGACCAGGACTCAAACTGTGACCTCCTGGTTCAAGGTTGATGCTCAACCACTGAGCAATGCTGGCTGGGTTCATTTATTTTCCTATCCCTCAACATCCAGTGCAGTGTCTGGCATAGAGCAGGAATTCAAAGGATGTTTTTAGATAGATATATGGATGGTGAATGGGTGGACAGATGGATGGATTTGGAGGATGGATGAACTAGAATATAGATGGAATGGATGTGTGGATAGAAAGATAGTTAGATAGAAGGCTGGGTAACATGTTGAAGGCCTTTGGATAGAACAACTGTCCACTTTCTAGGCAAGTTCATCTATCAATTCCCCTAATATGGCCATTTTGCTTGAACTTGATTTTTGGAATATCTAACTTATATTTAGAGGCAAGGACCAAAGCAACTTCCCAATCCAATTAGGCATAATTGATCATTTTTGGATTGTGTCATTGCTTTCCCCTATGCACAGTTATGGTTTAACTACACAGATACAATATTTGATGACAATATCTCAAATAGGCAGCTGATGGCAGTGACGAATACTGTCTGGAAATAAAATAGTTTAAAAATATCAGACAAGGGAGAGTGTAGGAGGCAAAGAGGGAAGATGAGCGGTTGGTGAATGTAGGCAGCAGGGCGATCAGGACTCAGGCCTGGAAAGGCTGGAATCCTGGTAGGATTCCGATGATCAGGATCAGGAGACAATAGGATAGAAGGTTTTGAAAGAAAGAGGGAAATGGTGTTGATCGTGTCTGGAAGTAAAACATTATACTACATGATTATTCATGATTCTTTCTTGACCTACTATTCATTCAACTACAATTTATTGAGAGTCTATTCTGACACACGTGTAGGACAAGGACTTTCACTTACATTGTCTCAGCCCAGCACACCTGGGGCCGGGAGACAGTCTACACACTCTCAGATGTGCACCTTCTTCTTGGGCAATCTCATCCACACCCATGGGTGTTTTTTTGTTGTTGTTGTTGGTTTGTTTTTTAAAGAATGATCTCTCTCTCACTTTCTCTTTTTAAAAATTCTCACCCGAGGATATTTTTCCATTGATTTTCAGAGAGAGTGGAAGAGAGAGAAAAAGACAGAGAGGAATATGAATGTCTCACATGAATTGGTTGCCTCCTGCACGAGTCCAGACAAGGGCCCGGGCTGGGGAGGAGCCTGCAGCAGAGGTACGTGCCCTTGACCAGAATTGAACCCAGGGCCCTTTGGTCTGTAGGCTGATGCTCTATCCACTGAGCCAAACTGGCTCGGGCCACACCCATGGTTTTAACTACAGCAGCCATGCTAATTTCCAAGTCCAGACTTCTTGAGTCCCACACCTTACCTCTAACCTACTCCTGAATATCTCCCCCTGGATATCTGCAGACCCCACATTGAACTCATTTGTTTCCTGTCTGAACTTTCTCCACCACCCAGATTCCCCATCTCTATTCATGGCACCTTCATCTGACCCACTCAACAGCCACGTCAGAACCTGGGCATCATCCTCTTCTCCCTCTCCCCTTCTCACCCCCAATGCTGGTCACATCACCACATCCAGTGATTCTACTCCCTAAATACCTCACAGATCCTGTGTCTTCCTCTTCTTCCCCAGGGGAACCACCTAAGTTCAAGGTCCTCACCATTTGTCCCTGGGTTACCTTCCTCAGTGGTCTCCTAGTTTCCCCTCTTGCATCCTGCAAACATGTTCCCCCGGTGGCTGCCAGACCCAGTTTTCCAAAATGCAAATCAGTTACCTCCACCTTTTAAAAACGTTTGATATACGCTCCTTAAAATAACATTCAAACTCCTTGGCATCTGCTACAAAGACTTTCAGAGTCTAACTCAGTGGTCGGCAAACTGCGGCTCGCGAGCTACAGGTGGCTCTTTGGACCCTTGCGTGTGGCTCTTCCACAAAACACCACATGCAGGTGGGCACGTCCAGTGCGACTGAAACTTTGTGGCCCGTGCGCAGAAGTCGGTTTTCGGCTCTCAAAAGAGATTTCAATCGTTGTACTGTTGATATTTGGCTCTGTTGACTAATGAGTTTGCCGACCACTGGTCTGACTATTCCTCTTCTTCACTTCTCACTCGACTGCACCAAATCATGGCCCTTATTGGCCATGCCCCCTGCCTTCACACAGGCTATTCCTGCTGCCTTGGAATGCCTCTCCTCCCATTTTCACTGATGTAATTCCTCCTCTTTCTTCACCACTCAGCATTTTGGGTGTCACCTCCTCCAGGCAGGCTCTCTGGCTACACCTCCCCTTCTGAGTCTGGGTGATGTGCAAACCCCCCTGAGCTCTTATTGTGTCCGGTGCTTGTCTCTTCCTTCCCTCTGATGGCACTGCAGTACCGTTGCCTGTTTACTTGTCTGTTTCTCCTACTCCAATGTGAGATTTCTCAGGACAGGTATGCTGTCTTTTACTCCTGCTTGCCTTGTGCTGAGCGTGTTGCTTGGCATGCAGTGAGCCCAGGAAGTATTTGTTGAATAAATAAATGTATGACCTCCTGTAGTTCTCTATCATCTATGGGCCTTTGATCTCATCCTCCCTCTTGAGGAGGCCAATCCAGGCCCGTTTGAGATAGGACTCAGGATGTGCTGTGGAGATCTCTCCCCCTCCTCCATTTCTCAGATTTTGCTGGTAGCCGCGCCCTTGGCACAGACACAGGCAGCTCAGTCTGCAGAACGTCAGCTGGCAGCGAACAGCCCTTCCCTTCCTCCCTGGCTCTGTCTTCCCTCAGCACAAATCGTTTTTCCTTTTTGGGTGTTCAGAGCTCTGATAGCAGAGAGCTGGGTGGGAGGGTGGCAGCATGATGCTGTCTGTGGGGAGGTGGAAAAGGGAGGTGCGGGAGAGCCAAGACGCAGATGGAAGCATTGCTATTTGAGCCCTTTTGAGGAAGAAAGAAAATTTAGCGCTTTGGAGCTGCCTGGGCTGGAGCAGCTGGGGTGTGTGTGCCCCTTTTGCTCTCTGGAAGCTGAGATTGCCCTGTTGATATATATATTTTTTAATATAATTTCTAGAACATATACTTTATTTATTTTTTTAATTTTTTAATTGTTTGAAGTATTACAAATAATAGTACATATGTCTCCTTTTTTTCCCCCCATTGACCTCCCCCCGACCTCCCCTACCCCCCAGTACATGCCTTCACCTGCCCGCCCTCCCCCCCGCCCCAGTGTCTTGTATCCATTGGTTGTGCTTATATGCATGCGTACAAGTCCTTTGGTTGGTCTCTTACAGCCCCCCTCGCCCAACCTCCCCTGTCTTCCCAATGTAGTTTGACAATCTGTTCAATGCTTCTTTGCCTCTGTATCTTTTTCCCACCATTTCTTTCCTTTAAAAAGTTTTGCCTTTGCAGACTTTATCCGGGGGATCCCTGCTCTTCCCAGCTGCAAACTGTCTCACCAGCTGTGCCTCCTTCGCCAATTCGGGCTGGATTCCGCTCGTCTCAGCTGCTCCCTCTACTTGCTCCGGGACAAGGCTCAGGACACGTCCTTCTCTTCCGCCGCCATTTTGTCTCCTGCCCTGTTGATATTTAGCTTCCTAAATATCGGTGGGCTTTCTAAGAGAGGGGGACATAGATAGAGATAGAGATGGGGGGTAAGAAAGAGAGAGAGATTATGGATTTTCAGAACTGACTTACATAGTTTTTTGCTACTGAACCAGTAGGCAGGATTTTGGGGGTCAGGCTGCTATTGTTTTGTTTTGTTTCTTTGTTTTTTTATTTTTTTATTTTGAAGAGAATCTGTCACACACCTCATTGATTGATTCATTCATTCACTCATTCATTCATGGGTGATACCAGTTGCTGAGGTACAGAGATAAATTAGGCTCAATGCTCTTGGAGCTCACTGTCTAAGGGGGGAGGAGAAGTTTAAGTAGCTATGTTATCACAGGGCAACCTGGTGTGGTCTGGGAGGGCTGTGAGAGCAAGGGCCCCGTGGGCTTGGAGGGCAGTCACTTTGTCCATGGGAAGTCCTCAGCTAAGAAGGTGACATTCCCCTCTAGGATAGACTTCTGCACAGTCCTATTCTCAGAACTGCTTCCATCTTCAGTTCCTCAGAGGAGACTCTCCTTAGCTCTTATTTTTTAAAAAATTTATTTCTTAAATAATTTGGAAGAGAGAGAGAAACATCGTTTTGTTGTGCCACTTATGCATTCATTGGTTGATTCTTGTATGTGCCCTGACCTGGGAAGGAACCCACAACCTTGGCCTAGCGGGACAATGCTCTGACCTCTTTAACTCTCTCTCTCTTTTTAATTGACTTTCGTGAAGGAGAAACATCAATTGGTTGCCTCTCATCCGAGCCCTAACCAGGGATCAAACCCACAACCTAGGTCTGTGCCCTGACCAGGAATCGAACCTGCAACCTTTTGGTGCACCAGAAGATGTTCCAACCCACAGAGATACCCAGTCAGGGCTGTTTAACTCTCCATGAGGAGAGAGGCGGCATATACAGCAGAAAGAGTACGGCCCTGGCTGGTAGCTCAGTGGGTTAGAGTGTCATCCGGATACGCCAAGGTTTCAGATTTGATCTCAGTTAGGACACATACAAGAAGCAACCACTGAATGCGTAAATAAGTGGAACAGCAAATTGACGTTTCTGTCTCTCTCTTTTCCTCTCTCTCTCTCTCTCTTTCTCTCTCAAATCAATAAATAAAAAAATTTTAAAAAAGAGTACTGAATTTGGAGACGACTACATGGTTATATATCCTGGCTCACCAACTCCATTAATTAATTATTTAATTCAACAAATGAATTTCCCTGGGTCAGATGTGAGACCTTGAAAAATTGACATTACTTCTCTGATCTTCAGTTTTCTCACTTATGTAATTGAGATACTGGTGACACACACCTCATCATTTTTTTCTGGAGGATTACTTGAACTCATAATGTACACGACAACGCTTTGTAAACAGAAAGTCCTTTGCAAATGTGATCTGTTTATTGTCCTTCCACTGAAACACTCATTCAGTCAGCCAGTAACTACTGAGTGCCCCTTTCTAAGGTCTGACAAGCCCCTTTTCGAGGCAGGAGCCTGTTTCGTCGTGCACGTGGGTGTGTGTGTGTGTGACTTACTCCAGCACATCTTCATCAAGCAGCCACCATCTGCTCTCCCGGAAGGGAAGTCCTAGCTTCCCCAGCACCCACGCGGGGAAGGGGGACGCTCTCCCCTCTCTTGTCTCCCTCGGTTGATGAATGCTGGCGCGTGGAGGAGGCTGAGGTACATGACTCACCAGCCTTAGTCACCCTGCCATCAGGACTTCTGTTCCTACAAGACAAAGTCCCAAAATAAAAACGTGGCTGAGGAGAAAGTTAGGGTTCCCGGCTGTGTCTCTGCGGGGTGTCTGAGCCACCAGGAAGGGAGCTGAATTCATGGTTTTGCACCTCTCCCAGGCCCCCTAATAGTCACCTCTGAAGCATCCTGGAGAACCCAGAGCTGAAGGTGGACAGAGAAGGAGTCCTTGGCCTAGTGGTGAGTGGGAGACTGGGGGTTGATTTTCCACCGTAGTCATCGTCTCAGCAGATCCTGGCCAGCCACATCATCAGCCCCAACGTGCGCACAGTCCCTCACAGTTTATAGACTGCTTTTTCTCTCACTTGATTCTCACAGGAGCCTGTGAGGCCATTACTGGAGAGGCAGGATAGCGTAGAGGTAGCGTGTGTGGCCTCTGGAGCTCAACAGTTTGTATTTAAATCCATGCCTATTGCTTGCCTGCTGTGTGACTGAATAAATCCCTTAACTTCTCTATGTTTCCGTTTCCTCATTTAAAAAATAGGGATAATAATAGTAACTACTCTGAATAGTTTTTGTAAGGGTTAATAGCTTACTTTGTTACTGTTCATCTTCCCAAATTAGACTGTAAACTATACAAAGAAGGGGCCCTTGTTTTGTTTGCTGCGTGTCTGGAGTATTTAGGAAAGTGCCCAACACAGAGAGGTTTGCAAACAATATATGTGAATATTGCATGGGATACCTGATGTGAAGGTGCTTTGTAATCTAAAGAGGCCCAGGGCCCAGCCAGTTACTTCCTATCAGACAGAAGGCACTGTCCCAGTGACCTAATGCCTGCCCATGAACACAGGTGGTTCCTGGAGAATTGCCTTTGGGGAGTGTTTTGTGATCAGAATATATTCTCTGCACCCTCTCAGTCTTTCATTCATTTGTCTGTTTGTTCATGGGGTCAGCACTCCTGAGTACTGCTCCCTGCCAGTCCCTATTCTGGGTACGGGGCATAGAGCTCCCTGGTGTGAACAAGGCAGATAGGGTCCTTGCCCAGCAAACACTCTGTGGGACAGAGAGAGTCCTGGGGGGATTCCAATGCTGTGTGGTTGGTGCCAAGATAGAGGGACACTCAGGGGCTTTGGGTTCACATAATCCTCATATCACTCCTGTCCAACGTATGGAGGAGTGGGGGCTGTCTGCCCAGCATGATTCTCTCAGCTCAACCTGAGATACCCTTTTTCTCTAGTTGAGGGGTGGGGAACATCCGGCCCACGGGCCGGGAAATCACTTGGCCTGGCCCTGCCAAGGCATTAGGGGTGAGTTAATGAAATGTTTGACCAAAGACAGCAGGCTAATTTTTAAGTTGATAATTTTGTATGGCCCGAGAATGACGTTATACATATCCAAATGGCCCTTGGCAGAAAAACGTTTCCCCACCCCTGCTCTAGCTCATGGGTCCAGGGTGAACAGCAGATGAGGAAGCTCTAGGAAGACCCCACAGGAGGAACCCAGGCTGGTCACAGTCCTGCCGTAACCCTACTGCCCAGACCCCTGTGTCTCCCGATAAGAAGTCTGCAGAGGCAGTCATGCCGTTTTAGCCTTCTCCAATTAAGCAGCACAAAACGGGGAGACTTGGAGTGCAGCCTGGCCCACCGGTTATTTATTCCATCACTTCAATCACAATACATCCCCAAATTTCCCTTGATTTGGCTAATTCAAAAGATTAAGGCCCAGATGTGGTGGAGGCAGAGTTCCCGCTACGTGTCACAAACCCCTCATTTTGTACCAGCTGATGGGAGACCATAATTGCCCAGATGGTGGGAAAGCATGATTAGTTCCTCTTTAATTCCATCCCCCTTCCCCAGAGATGGGAATTAATCAAGGAGCCAGGGTGGGAGGGGCTCTTCTGTCTCCTCACTCTTCCTCAAGCTGGCAAGAAGGTCCCTGATGGATATGCAGTAGAGGAAGCTGGTCAGTCTTCCCGCTTAGCTCCAATCAGGTCTAGCTATAGCTTAGGGTTCTGGCTGACTCTGCTCAATACAGCTTTTCCTCCAAATCTTCTCCCTCTGCTGCGAATTTTATTTCCCCTCTTTCCTGTACACTAGGTTTCTTCACCTCCCACTGACCCCTTTATTTTTTTAAAACCTTCTTAAAAAAAAAAAAAAGCTTTAATTTTTTAGAGAGAGGAAGGCAGAGGGATAGAGAGAGAGAAACATTGATGAGAGAGAAACATTGATTGGCTGTCTTCTGCATGCCCCCCACCGAGGATTGACTTACAACGTGGGCATGTGCCCTGACCGGGAATCAACCTGGTGACCTCCTGGTTCATGGACTGATGCTTAACCACTGAGCCATACCAGCTGGGCCCACTCACCCCTTTCAACATGTTTACATGTTCTTGGCAACACTCTTACCAAGGTCAAGAGTGATCTCCTACTCACCAAGATGAATGACCTCCAGAACTGTCCTCACCTATTTGACCTCCCTATAATGTTTGAAGCTGTTGGTCACGTCTTCCTTCTGGGAACTCTTTTCTCATCTTCCGGGACTCTCTCCTCCTGCTTTTTGATCTTTTCTTCTCCATTCTCACTTTTCTCCCCAAAGCTGAAAATGTCCACCAGTTCCCGCTCTCTACCTTAGGCCTTTGTCTATTCTCTTGGCTCCTTCAGGGAGTGGCAGATACTGTTGGTGACCCATTCAATAATCATTTTCTCTTTCCCCACTTTGTTCAGGGAAGGTGACCCTCCAGGGGCTGAATCATGATTGGTTCAATAAATCACAGTAAATAATTTATCTTTGCCTGTGATTTGTTTAAGGGCAGATACCCGACATAGTTCTGGTCAGTGGGCCATGAGTAGAAGTTTGAGTGGGAGGGATTTCAGGGGGAAAAAATGAGTGAGGAGAGGTAGTCCTTCTTGCCTTTAAACAAGATGTGAGGATATGGTACCTGAAGCTGCAGCATCCATCTTGTGAGCCTGGAAGACCAACAGGCTCAATCCCAGCGATGCTGGCCTGGAGCTTTGCTGTAGTAAAGCCGGATGTAGTTAATGCTTCAGCCTTGGCTTGGCCCTGCTGAAAACATCGCTGACAGATGTACTGGCAGATACTAACATCTCCCATGACTTCAGTTACCTGCCGATGCCTCCCACCTTGATATGTTCCATTCATACCTCTCGCTTGCAGCATCAGAGACATCTTCACCTGCATATCCTTCAAACCTGACGTCTAGCACAGAACCCCATCTATGTATCCTCTTATTCTCAGACTAAGTAAATTTGCTTCCTCACACCGCAGTTGTTTGTTTCACCGGTTTGTCTTCCCCTCCAGAATTGAAACTCCCAGAGGGTTGGAAACATTCATCTTTGAATCCCTAGTATGAAGTAGGAGCTCATTAGGTTCTTGTTGAACAAATTAATTTGCAAACGTCAGATACGTTCAGCTGCAAGTAATACAATACTTGAAGGATAGTAACTTAAAATGGAAAGGCTTTTGATGGTCTCACAAAACGTGAAGTCTGAAGGGAGGTGGTTAGTTAAGCAGCTCAGCAATGTCAGGGTACTGATCAGAACCTCGGGGACTCTCTTAGCTCAGGATCTCTGAGACGCTCTGAGATTCTTCATGGTTGCAAAGCAGTTGCCACAGCTCCAGGATTCTAACATTACAACCTCACACAACAGCCTTCCAAACAGGAAACAAGAACGAGGGTGGATAGGATGCGGGGGAGGTTCTTGGTGGCAGCAAAAGGGCTTCACACTTCACACACCTCTCTCTCTCTTTAAAAAAAAAATATTTTATTGATTTTTTTACAGAGAGGAAGGAAAAGGGAGAGGGAGTTAGAAACATCAATCAGCTGCCTCCTGCACACCCCCTACTGGGTACAAGCTACATGCCCTTGACCGGAATCAAACCTGGGACGCTTGACTCCGCAGGCCAATGCTCTATCCACTGAGCCAAACTGGTTAGGGATCACATACCTCTCTTTTGGGAGGATGCAAATCCTCTTATTATTGGTAGCTAGGCCTGTTAAATGCTCCCTTGGACCAATCTCTAGCAAAGGAAACCGCAATTACTACCAGAAATAGCTTAGAGTCCAATCCCAAGTCATCCTTGGTGCTGGGCACATTGGTGCATGACAAAAGTAGGGTTTTGAATACAGGCAGAAGAGGGAAATATCTACTGTATTAAGGATGCTTGCCACTTGTGCTCTGTTTTTGTCCAAGTTCTTGCAGAACCCTCACTGCTTCCTGAGGCACTTCCAAGACACCTGCAGCTCCATGGTGCGTGAACCTGTGCAGGAACAGGCCCTAAATGCTCCACAGCTGAGACTGATTGGGTGCAGTCCTACCACCTTGTGAACGTGCCTTGTAGAAAGGCTGCTGCAGACCATTGTGAGGATTGTTCGTTACACGTGGGGCTAGTGTTAAGGGGAACAAGATGGGGCTGAAAATGGAATGTTTGCCAAGGCACCCACTGTGGTGTGGGGTTGTGTTCTGTTCGGAGGTAGGGGTGTCTTGTGTCCATCCTCACAAAGGCACCCAAAGGGCTGGGGCTGCCCTGACTTTCAGAAAGGCTGTACCACATTATACACGCCCGAGCAGTACGTGAGAAAGTCCATCTCTGTATCCTCTCCATTACTAGGGATTATCACTTTAGTAACTCTTTAACAGCCTCTTATCTGGTCCCTCTGACTCCAGCCTTTCTCTGTGTACTTGCTTTTTACTCCCAGGTTTATCTTCACCAAGAACTTCTCAAGATCGATGACCGTCTCTTACAAATCAGTTAAATTCCTTACTTAGCCTTCTGGGCCCCTCAGGATCTGGCCCCACCCTATACGCCCAGCCTGATTTCCTATTACATGACGAAGCTTTTGCCCAAGCCAAACATGTGCTCATGCTGTTCTCCACCCTCAAATTCCTGTCTTCTTTTCTGCTCATTCTTGAAGTCATGGCTCAGATCCCACCTCCTGCAGAAACATTCCGTGTCCACCCTAGCCTACCCTCTTATCACCTCTGCATTCCTCCAGCTCAGTGGTTCTCAAGCTTGGCTGCATGCTGGGATCACCCGGGGAGCTTCAGGAAATACCAGTGCCTGGGTCTCCCCACAGACACTCTATTTAACCTGGGTGTCCGACTGGGGACTGGGACTTGCATAGACTCTCCAGGTGATTCTAACTGTGCAGCCAAATTCCAGAACCACCTATTGGAATAAGTTGGGCTTATCGCCTTGCATATGGGAGAGCTGCCTGGGGGAGCTTCAAACACCAGATTCCCTGGCAGCACCCCTGGAGGTTCTGATATCTGAATATTTTTTCAAGCTTCCCAGGTGATTCTGATGTTCAACTTGATTGTGGGCCACTGTGCTATATATATAATTTTTTACTTATTGATTTTAGAGAGAGAAAGAGAGAGAGGGAGAGAGAATCATCGATTTGTTATTCCACTTATTTATGCGTTCTTTGGCTGATTCCTATATGTGCCCTGACCAGGGATTGAACCCACAACCTTGGTGTATTGGGATGACACTCTAATCAATTATGCCTATATTTTTTGCCCATTTCCCATGGGGCCATGTACACAGTAGATACTTAATAATGTCTAATTTTTTATACATTGAATGATTGAGGAGAAATAGAATGACAAATGTGTAAAAGAGATTTGACAACTGTAATGTGCTGGGCAAGCATAAAAGTTTTATTATTGAGCTCATTATTACTATTTGAAAGTTCAAGTTTATCTGCAGTTTTGACGTAGGGCTTTGTTTGGTGCTAAGTGAGCGCTCAGGAACAGTTTGTTGAATGTGTACATGAAAGGGAGCCCTTTATAATATTGTGATGATGCATAGTACTCTGGTTTCAACCTTGGCATAGGGCTTATGAGTGTCCTAGACTGTGGCAATGCAGTTTGGTTTGGAGAATGGGTTAGGGCCTTGAATACCTAAGTTACTAAGGCTTGTCTTTTTAGTTCAGAGCCAAAACCCATAAAAAACCTACTTCCACCCGGCTGGCATGGGTCAGTGGTTGAGCATTGACCCATGAACCAGGAGGACATGAGTTCATTTCCCGGTCAGGGCACATGCCAGGGTTGTGGGCTTGATCCCTGGGTGGGGGAGGGGTGTGTGCAGGAGGCAGCTAATAGATGTTTCTCTTTCATTAATGTTTCTATATCCCTCTCCCTTCCTCTTTCTAAAAAATCAATTAAAAAAACCCACACCACTTCCTTCCCTTCTTTCTCCCTCTCCACTCCTTCACTCCCACCACTCTGAGTCTCCAGGTGCAAATGCTGCTTTGGTCCCTGCCACATTAAAAGGAATCCTTCCCTTTTTTTTTTTTCAGAGCAGGAATTTTGCAAAGTGAGGCAAGATTGGGGTGAGGATGGGGGCTGAGGAAGATCAGGGGTTGGGGCTTGAGGTAAGGGTCAAGAGGAGAGAGTAGGAAATGAATGGCACTGAAGCCAGACCAAAGAATGATCCAACTCCCAGTTATTCTTATTTTCCCTCCTCCCTCTTACCAATTACAAAGAAATGCAGGACATTCCTAAGGACGATGCAAATAATAAAGAAACCTGGCGGAAACATCCGGACACACCTGACGACCCATAATGCCACCACCTGAGAGAACCATTGTTGTTTGAATTTTCTTCATGCTTATGTCTATGCATAACAAACATGGTTCTATATGATGGCCTGATGTTTTATTTTCACGTAACAACGTGTCATAAACATTTGTCTTTGTTAGGAAATATTCTCCTATCGCAGAGGTTGGCAAACTTTTTCTATTAAGGCCAAGGTAATAAATATTTGTCCTGGCGAGGTAGCTCAGTTGGTTAGAGCATCATCCAGATATGTCAAGGTGATGGGTTTGATCCCTGGTCAGAGCACATACAAGAAGCAACCAATGAAACTATAGATAAATGAAACAACAAATCAATGTTTCTCTTTTTTTCTTAAATACATATATACATAAATAAAAGACAGTAAATATTTAAGGCTTTGCAGGCCATTAAGGTCTGTTGCAATTACTTAACCCTGGCATTGTGGCATGAGAACAGTCATAGACAATGCATAAAAAAATGAGCATGGCTATGTTCCAATAAAACTTTATTTATCAAAGCAGGAGGCAGGTCCATTTGAGGCAGGGTAGTAAGAAGCTAGGAAAATTCCTTGGCAAGTAGGTAGGAAAACAGAGACAGCTGAACAAACTGGCCAAGAAGTTTACAGCCAGATACAGAAGGTCACCTCCCTAGAGATAACATCTAGGCCTCAGCTGTATTTCAGCTCCAGGCCCAGCTGCAATGACTAGTGATCCCCCTGGTGCTGAGCAATCAATGAAGACTCTGAAAGAGCGCACCTGGAAAATAATGAATATTTTGCTGAAACTCTTCCCTGAGATTTCCATCTCAAGAGAGAGATAACTCTTAAGACCAGGGACCCATCTTGCTCTCCCTCTGGGGAGCACACCTGTGCCTTTCCCTTCCTCTCCATCTTCCCCCACAGGCACACATCTCCTAAACTCTAAGGGACCCCATGACTTGCAACCAGGGGAGCAATGGGCAGTGGCAGCGTGTCCTGGGCTAACCTCCCGAACCAGTCTCCGAGGCCTCCTTTTCTCTGACTTCCCAGTGAGCTAAAGCAGCCCTGCCTCAGTTCATCCCTTTCCTATAACTGTTTTAGAAAATCAAAGCAGCCCAGCCTGCGCTCTCCTGTTGCTTCTTCTATGCTAAGCCCTTCCTTGTTTCACTGTCCCCAACTTTAATAAACACATTCTCAATCACCTGGACTCATATTGGGAATTCTCTCCTGCCCAAAGTCAGGAACTATCCATATCACTGGCTGGCCCTAGGCAGACCCACTCAGGGCCAGTCCCCTATCCGGTAACACATTTGGCCATTGGGTGTGGTTTGCCAGTTCCTCTTCTATAGCATTATTTTGAAGAGCTTACTAGGTTCTCATGGTATGTCTACAATTTGTATTGTCTTCCTTTAAACATTATGAAGTCATTTCCATTTTAAAAATATTACACATATTACTGCAAGTAATATCTATGTACCTTCCCACCACCCGCCCTTGGGATAAATTCCTAGAAGTGTGAATACTGGGTCATGGGATATGCCTAATTTTTAGGGCTTGTGACACAACTGTCCAGTTGCCTTCTTTCTCAAAATTTGCCAACACTGGGCGTTATTAGCTCCTTTTAGTCTTTGTCAATTTAATAGGTTTTTTAAAATATTAAAAATATTTCCCCCCACTGTGATTGTAATCCCATGGTGCGTGTCTTCACCTAGTGGTTTTTGTTTGCAGATCATAGCATAGAGATACTGGTTTTACTAGACCTTTGTCTCCAAGGCCATGGGATTTTGAACTTGCAGTAAGGACATTCAGTTTGACAAATGATTTATTTGCTCTGGGCTGCGACTCCAGATCCCTGCTCACAGATACGTATGCAGTGGAGAGTAAGGTAGGAAGATGGCCATCATTCAAAAGTAACATGTTCTTTCTTCCCACCCCCAATAAAGGGATAAATACATTAGAACTTAATGTAAAAACATCTTTGTGATTTTGCCTGTGTAAACAAACCCTTGTTTTAAGTCCTGGGACCGGTGGTCCACCCCCAGGGTGATGTCCTGTCCAGTGATACAGAAAGTGGTGCCTTTGTGTGGCTTCCAGGCTCTGCTGGCTCTTTAGGAGTTTGATTTGGGAAAGGGGGCGGGAAAGGCAATTTAAGTTACCGCCATCGTTTGCCAGGATGAATGGCTAAGTGAAGACGCTGATGAACAATTTGCATTTAAGAGGCGGTTTGGGAGTTTGGTGAATAGCCCATGATTGTAGATAAACACCACCTGTCATGCTGTCCACGAAGCACCCCTTCTGATGAGGAGGGAGAGTTTTCTCCTGGGCTGAAAAGCTGTTCTCCTTTTCCTTCACTCTCCAATGTTTTTATGCTAATGTTTGGGAGCTAGACGAGAAAACTGGATTTACAGGAAGTTTAGCTGGTTCCTCTGGGAAGAAGGAAGAGCCATTTTTAATCTATTTTGGATTAAATTGGAAAAGCCGTGGCTGCAGAGACCCTTTTCCAGTTCCCAAAGTCCCTTTTAGAGTGTTCTGCGGACTCCATGCTGGTTGGAATGCAAATTCTATGGCCCTAACACCCAGACCCAAGGAGGCTGGAATCTTTAACAAGCACCCCTGGGTGATCTTATGAACCCTGAAGCGGTGGGTTCTAAACCTAGGTGAGCCTCATCCTTACCTGAAGGGGGTTAAAAACTGTAGATTCCTAGGCCCCAGGCCCTGGAGATTCTGATTCCTTAAATAAGGAATCCTTGAGTGGGAAGTGGGAAGGGTTCTCTCAAGGGACTTGGGAAGCAGCTAGGTCTGGGAATCACTACCCTCAGGAGTTGATGAGAGGTGAAACACCGGGAACCCCACTATTCATTCTACAGGACCCGGAACAGAGGAGGCAGGGAAGGAGGCTGAGGGTTGGGATCTGGGCCCATTACTTGGAGAGGGAGAGAGAGAGAAACATCGATGATGAGAGGGTATCATCCATCAGCTGCCTGCTGCACACCTCCTAATGAGGATCGAGCCTGCAACCTGGGCATGTGCCCTGACCAGGAACTGAACCGGCAACCTTTCAGTGCACAGGACAATGTCCAACCTACTGAGCCACAGTGGGCAGGGCAATGCTTTGTTCCTTTATATGACCAGGCAATATTTTATCGTTACCACATGTTGTGTATTCGTTCATCAGTTGATGCACACTTGGGTTCTTCCCATTTTTGGGCATGGTGTGTACTGCTGCTATGAACATTTGTATACAAGGGTGTGTGTGTGTGTGTGTGTGTGTGTGTGTGTGTGTGTGTGTTTTCATTCTCTTGGCATATATCTAAGACTGAAATTACTAAATCATATGGGAACTCTATGTTTAACTTTTTGAGGGACTGCCAGATGTCTTCCAAAGAGGCTGCAGAATTTTACATTCCGACCAGCAACGTATGAGGGTTCCAATTTCTTCACATCCTTACCAGCACCTGTTATTATGTCTTTTTGATTATAGCCATCCCAGTGGGTAGTTCTATAAATTTTGACACATATATAGATTTATAAAACTATTCCCATCGTCAGGATAGGGGATCCTTCCATCACTCTCCGCCATCGTCAGCTGTTATTACTTCTTTTTATAGCAACATTGTTCTGTGGGAATCAGTGAAAGCTCCCTGGAGGCTGTGTCCTTTGAGCTGAGCCTCAAGGACCGAAAGGATTTCTAGAAGTTGAGATGGGGGCGGTGACGAGGTGGAAGCTGCTCTTTGGAACTATATACTTTCTCCCGAAGCTTCTATTTCTTCTCTCTCCCTCATTCTGTCCCCTCCCCACTTCAGCCTGTGCTCTCACTTCACGCAGTCTCTTTCTTTCCTTGTCCTTCCTCCCCCCCTTTTCCTTCCCATCCAGCCGCGGCCTCTGTGGGCCCCTCTGGCGTCCTTGGCCTTATGAGGTCACTGACCGCTGGGTTAGGAAGTGCTGCTCTGAGGCTGCAGGACCACCTTTGGTCCCTCAGTGGGGACTCTGCACCCCAGTCCAAAAGGAAGAGGGACTCGTGTGGAGGATTCTTCCCCTGCAGCTGGGTGCTGTGCTCAGGGCGAGAGGGTTGAGCGCTGGGTCTCTTCCAGGACAGATTATTGAGCAAGATTTCTGTGCAGACATAAGGCCTATGTTGGAACAACAGCTGTGCCAGCTCCAGCTTGTTCGGTTAATAATTTACTGCTGGGGAAATGGGAATTAAATGAGTCAGGAGGCATGTTTTGTGTGAACTTTGGGGTACCTCTGACAGCAATTTGTGTAATTTGTCCAGGAAGATACTCAAGCTGTCTGAATGCTAACGTCCTGCCTGCCATGCCACACTGACCCTTTGGATCCATTTGATGAACACGGTTGGCTTTGATCTACGTTTATTTTACTGCTTCGGTTTCTCTTTTGAGCTCATGACCGGAGCAGTGGTGAGTGTGGAAAAGAGCTCTGCGAGGAATCACGTTCTGTGTGTCCTTAGGCAAGGACAGCGACAAGCTGCCTTGGGTTTTCTCTGCTTTTCAGGGCTGGCATGTCTTGCAGCAAAACGGCCTCTATGCCCCCACTGGCCACTGTGTGTGTGTGTGTGTGTGTGTGTGTGTGTGTGCAGGGCTGGCTCCATGGGCGTGTGACCTGTGCGGTCAAGCAGGGCCCCGAATTTAGAAAGACTTCCACTTCTTGATTTAATGCTCTGCTGTTACCGTTTTGAAATTCTTAATTTATGAGCAAGGGGTCAACACTTTGCACTGGGCCCTGAACATCAGGTATCCGATCCTGTGGGTAGGCCATGCATGGTTCTTGATCTTGAACTCAAGTGACCCTGCAAGGTCATTCTGTCCTTTCTCCTGCCTCGGGGACCATCCTGAAATCCTGACCTTTGAAGACCCTCACCATCAGGGAGGCTATGGTGACTCTATCCAAGACTCTTATAGCCCTACCAGCCAAGATCTCTTAAAAGACAAAGTATTTGTTTAAAAAGTAAGTAATGTATGGATATATTTAAATTCAAAAGTGTGCCTTGTGGCACCCTTGCTATCCCTTAGCTTTCTTGCTCCCCTCCTAAGCACTGTCACCCACCTCTGGGCATGTGTGCTTTGAGAAACATATGTACTTATCGCCATATATTTATTTTCTTTACCAGATGGTGGGATCACTTCTACGCTGTTTCAAACCTTCCTCTTTTTACCTAACTATACATCTTGGAAAATTCCAAGTCATTGATTGCATAGATTTACATTATTGTTTTTTTTTTTTTTGGTAACCATTTCCCGTTGTTTGGATTTACTATAATTTACTTAACAAATCCCCTATTGATGGACACTTACTTAGGTTGTTTCTGAACTTTAGCTCTGACAAACAATGTTCTTAGAATTGGGTTGTCGGAGTTAGCAAATTAAAATACAGGCTTACCAGTTAAATTTGAATTTCAGGTAAACTATGAATAATTTTTAAAAATATGTTTTTTTTTATGGATTTCAGAGGGAGGAAGGGAGAGGGAGAGAGAGATGGAAACATCAATGATAAGAGAGAATCATTAATGGGCTGCCTTCTGCACGCCCCCCCCCCCCCACCACCACCGGGGACAGAGCCTGAAACCTGGGCATGTGCCCTAACTGGGAATTGAACCGTGACCTTCTGGTTCATGGGTTGATGCTTAACCACTGACCAACACTGGCTGGGCAAATACTTTTTTCGTATATGTATTTTTATACTTATGTCCCAAGAGGGCAGGCCATTTGGGATATAGTTATACTACAAAAAATAGTGTGTTTATCTGAAATGCAAATGTAACAGGGCACCTGAATCTTATTTTAGAACAATGTCTGGCACATAGGAGGTACTCAGTAAAGATTTATTGAATGAATAAATGTTTCCTCTCAGAATAAAAGCTCATGAGGCGTATTTCCTGTTCTACCTGCAGTGAGTGCTTAGTAGATATTGTTCAATACAGGCATTCCTCCTTTTATTGCTCTTTGCTTTATTAAAAAAAATATATATATTCCTGCACTGATTTTGAGAGAGAGAGAAAGAGAGGGATAGAGAGATAGAAACACCAGTGAGAGAGAAACATAATTGATCAGCTGCCTCCTGCATGCCTCCCCTTCAACCCCCAATGGGAATGGAGCCTGCAACCTGGACGTGTGCCCCAACCTGGAATTGAACTGGCGATCTCTTGGTTCATGAGTAGCCAGGATCTCTTTGCTTTATTGTACTTAACGGGTATTACATATTTTACAAATTGAAGGTAAGACCCTACACCAGCAAAAAGATTAGGACTTGCTGAAGGCTCAGATGATGGTTCAAATTTTTTAGCAATAAATATTTTTTTAAAAATATATTTTTATTGATTTCAGAGAGGAAGGGAGAGGGAGAGAGAGATAGAAACATCAATGATGAGAGAGAATCATTGATCAGCTGACTCCTGCATGCCCCCCACTGGGGATCGATCCTGAAACCAGGGCATGTGCCCTGACCGGGAATAGAACCATGACCTCCTGGTTCATAGGTCAATGCTCAACCCCTGAGCCATGCCAGCTGGGCAGCAATAAAGTATTTTTAAATTAAGGTATGTACATTTTTGACACAATGCTACTGCACACTTAATAGACTACAGTGTGGTATAAATATAACTTCTATATGCACAGGGAGATCAAAAAGTTTGTGTGACTTGCTTTATTATGATATTTGCTTTATTGCGGTGGTCTGGAATTAAGCCTAAACTATCTCTGACGTATGCTGGTATATGCACAAATATCACAATGAATGTCTTTGTGAATGTTCCATGTGGCCCGTGAAAGCATATATTTGCAGGATAAATTCATTCATTTAAAGTTGGACAGATGCTGCCAAACTGCCCTCCACAGGCCTCTGATGCTTCTTGGCCAAGTTGTCTAATTATATTCCTGCTCATCACCTAAAATCCGTTAACCTTTGGGGAACTTTCCCCTTGAGACTGCTCTAAATCGGGGTCAAAAAGGAATCAAAAGTGCCAACCCCATTATACCACCCCTTTATGCCTCCTCCATCAATTCATGCCAAAAAATGAGGACCTTTAGATGCAAATGGCAGTAGCTAACATCTGGCTCATCAGAGCCCGTGGCTGTCTTGTCCCAGAGGTGCTGGAGGAGCCCACCGGGTCCTGCCAGCTCCTGGTGATGGATGACTTACGTTGGTTGGGCTGTCCCAGAGGTGCTCTTGAGTTCATAGTCCACCTGCCTCCCAGTCTTGCAATCTGTCACTGACACAGAACGATTTAATCACTGTAACGAGGCTGTCCCTGAGAGCACACTCTGCCAGCCTCGGTGGGGAAGCCTGCTCCACGTCTTCCCGGGCCAACCTAAGCATGTGTGATCTCTGTTTGCCAACCATCAAGATCTGATAGTTGCATGGAGCCGTGTCCCTATTTCACCACTTCCTCTGTTAGCTGGCTGACCTTGGACAACTTACTTAACCTCTCTGAGCATTAGTTTCGTCTGCAGTGAAAGGGGGCTAATAATCCCGGTTACCTCAAGGATTTGTCATGAAATGCAAAACCATAACTTATGGGGAAAGGGCTGTGGAAATTGTGAAGTGTTCTATAAATATATAAAATATTTTGAGGTTGAGGATATGGATGGCAGAGGGTCTTGAGTGGTTTCTGAATTACTATTTTTTTTCCGAGGTTTCAAAACTTCTATCTTAAAGGGCAACCACATGGAAAGTGGGAGTGGGGGCTGGCCCTTTACAAGAGATCAGGAAGCAGTCAGCACTAATCAATAGTCCCCTTCGAAGCCAGGGAGCAGGGCTGACTGATTACAGGGATTGGATGAAGCCTCTCTAAGCTTTGGTGACCCCACATCTCTTCCCAGAACTGGCAACGGGAGTCTCTGCTCCTCTGGGTTCCCGTTTCTCTGCGTACAACACCCCCTCAAGGTTGTTCATCAGGACACACAGTATTGACTCCACCAGCCTCTAGAAACCTGAAGCCATTTCCAGGGACAACTGTCCAACCGAACTTAAAGTTGGGCTTCCTCCAAGTTCTCGCCTGGGCACCTCTCCATCCCAGGTGGATGAAAGATCTTGCAATTTAGGATACAAAGCGAATTTCTCAGCACTCCCTGGTAGGAGAGCCTTTCCCAGAAGTGACGGGAAAGCAGAGGAAGTGCTGAGCCCTGGGGCGAGGGAGGGTGGTTCATTCTTACCCCACTGTGAGTGTCATGGCTGCTGCAGTGCAGGTCCTGACCCACCCTGCCCCTGCCCGCCAGCTCTGGAATGTGGCTCTGAACTCGTTTTCCTCTGAAGTGAAAGGAGAGGTGGCAAGTCCTTTCCTTGCTTGTGTGTGTGTGTGTGTGTGTGTGTGTGTGTGTGTGTGTGTGTGTGTGTGTGAGAGAGAGAGAGAGAGAGAGAGAGAGAGAGAGAGAGAGAGAGAGAGAGAGAATGAATTACTGACCTGGCCCCTTATGAGGACCAGTGAGTTTCATCACGTGTGAAATGCCAGGGAGCTGCAAATCAAGGAGTCACCTCCAACATCTACTTCCAGTGCAAATTACTCCCAACAGCTTCATGTTGCACCTTTGCAGAGAGGCTGCCCTTGTAGAGATGCCTTTCTTTGCCAGTGTAGGACCCGACAGCCTCACACCCAGAGGTGGGAAATACACAGAATGAAAGGCGTTGTCTAGGCTGCTTGGGGGTGAGGGAATTCTCTACATGGAGAAAACAAACAGAAGCAATCAAAGCAGATCAAAACACACCTTATCTCACAGGGTTCTGCACCTGGAGGCAGAAATAAATTCTGAGCTCCAACAAAGCAGAAACGATGCGGGATGGGGAGAGAAAGAAAGAAACACAGCAGAGAAGTGAGAGGTGGCTGGGCTTGGAAGCTGGAAACATCTAATATAACAGTTAGAGCACGCTGCCTCGGTGTCTCAGCTCCCTCCAGCAAGGGAGAGGCGATGCATCTGGCAGGGGAAGCCTCCAACGTTTGCAGGATGACTGGCTCCTCACCCTCTGGGTGGTGGCACACTAGTTTTTCCTCATCTAAACTCTCACTTTCCTTGGAGTTTTGGATTAGGAAGCTGGACAAGTCCCTTTCAGAGTTCTGTTCCAGGCACAGGGAAAGGGGGCGAATGGAAGAAGGAAGCGAAAACCTTCCCAGCATCCATCTGCATTCCCATGCCCCTTGCCCCAGGACTCCTCTGCCCAACTATAGGTTAGAAGTTTGGGAACTTGGTAGATTTTTTCCAGGAAGTGTCAGCTGCCTCCTGTTTGGCTTCAGGTCCACTGGCCTCCTTTCTGTTCCTGGAAGCCACCTTCCTGCCTTGGCATCTGCTGTTCTCCTGCCAGGTTCTTGGAGAGTCTTCCCCTTCAGCTCAAAAGCCTTTTTCTCCAAGAGGCTTCCCTGACGGCCGATTCTTAGATCCGGGGGCAGGGTCTTTGCTGGGTTTGCTTGTTGACATGTCTCCAGCACCTAGCACAGTGCCTGGCCCGTCGCACAGGCTCATACATCTTTTGTGTTTTTTAATGATTCTTTTTAAATTTATTTTATTATTTTAAATTTCTTTATTGATTAAGGTGTTACATATGTGTCCTTATCCCCCTATTTCCCCCTCACCATCCCCCCCCAACTCATGCCCCCCCCCCCCCCGTTGTCTGTGTCCATTGGTTAGGCTAAGGCTGATACATCTTATTTGAATAAACACTGAATAAAATCATCGCCCTGCTTTACACTTCCCACGGCCTTTATTGCTACCAAACGTCACCCTGTTTACTTACCTTTTTGCTTGTTTGTCTGTCTCTCTGGCTAATTAGAACCTCCATGAGGGCAGAGACATTTCTCTCTTGTTTTCCAGTGTCTACCATCAGTGCCTGCAAGAGTGTCTTACATTTAAAGATGCTTGATGTAAACAAACAAACAAAGATACACCAAACTTTTTTAAAAAAGAAAAAGAAACAAATCACGTAAAAATGCTCAATAAACATTGTTTAATGAATGAACAGGGGATCATGGTTTTCATAGACAGATGTATCCAGTGATGTGGGGGGAAGTGCCCACATGTTGTAACTGGGTACAGAGTCCTAACTGCAGTATCTTTTGGAGGAACAGAGTTCACACCATAGCAACTGTCTTACCTTCTGATATAATAAAAGGGTAATATGCAAATGGACCCGAACGGCCGAATGACCGCAACGACCAGTGGCTATGACGTGCACTGACCACCAGGGGGCAGACGCTCAACGCAGGAGCTGCTCCCTGGTGGTCAGTGTGCTTCCGCAGGGGGAGCTTTGCCAGCACAAGCCGGGCTGGCAGCTCCGAGAGCAGCGGTGGTGGCGGGAGCCTCTCCTGCCTCCATCCCCCAAAGGCTCCTGGGCTGCCAGAGGGCGCAGGCTGGGCTGAGGAACGCCCCCTGCGTGCACAAATTTTTGTGCATGGAGCCTCTAGTTGTGATATAAATATATCACTAGTACTGGCTTCCCTGGTATAGGAATTCCTTGATAAACTAGAGTGTTTGGGAGTAGAGGAGGTTCTGAATAATGGAGTTTTCTGGTTAAAGGAGGGCTACATTGTCCTGGTTCATGATGCTAGAATAGTACAGTGTAATGAAGGTGAGGGGCTGGTTTTTGGTTCAGGATCAAGGGCTTGTTTGGGAGTGGTTATGATCAACATTAGCCATGATGGTTCCTGGCCAGTGATGACAGACACATATAGCAAATGTGTATAGGTGATTTGAGCCAAAACCAACACAGCACCAAAGGTTAAGCTTGGACTTTATGATTAGAGGGAATAAAACATTGGCTTGTTCTGCTTTTGTACTTCCAGTTAAAAGGGAAGTACTAAAACAAAATTTAGTTGCAGTTCCAGGCTGGATTATATCTGGTCAAAAGAAACTTTATTGTACATTTGGATTATGCTTTCAAGTTCCACAACTTTGAATCAGTAATAGGTGACATAGAATATGCACAGGACGACGTGCCAGGCACCATCCTGAGCTGTGAACTCATTTATTTTCACAACAATCCTATGTAGGTACTTGAATGATCTCCATTCTACAGATGAGAAAACCGAGGCTCAGAGAGTTTATGTGACTTGTCCAAGGTTGCACAGCTGGAAAGTGGCAGGATCAGAATTTGAATCCGGACTTCAGAGTCTACATTATGCTCTTCTGCTCACGGTGACCAACTTGTCCTGGTTTGTCTAGGACTTTCCTGATTTGCCGCCAAAAGTTCCGTATCCTGGGAACCACCTTCACCCAGGCAACCTGGGATGCTTGGTCACCTTACGTCTACCTCTCCCATACAGGTTTTCAAAGTCAGCTATGGTGTAAGTCACAATGACCTCTAGCCTGTGTGGCATCTAGTTCACCATCACTAGCAGCAGAGGGATTGTGAAAAGGACCTTGTAAGGTTCTTGCTGTTAAAGTTAACTGGGTAACATTTGGAGAAAATCTGTGGGGAGGACATAAACAGGAGTCAAGGGAAATATTTCCAAGTCAACAATAAGTATTAACTGAGAGAGAATGGGGTTGGCCAAGAGCTGGCTGTGACTGAGGCAAGGACACATTTGGAAATACCTGCAATAATGAAGGTGATGGTGGTGACAGTGGTGTTATCTCTCACACTGGCCAGGTTCTATGCTAATTACTTTTCCCATGTTAACTCATATAATCCTAGCTACAATCATGGGAGGTAGGCACTATTCTCCCACTTTACAGGTGACAAAATTGAGGCTCAAGGAAGTTAAGTGAGGAGAACCCTTGCAATAAAGGAAGCAGCTGGCCTCTAGATGGGAAAGGGAATGTGAGCTCTGCCTGTTCTTGGGTCAAAAATTAAAAAAAAAAAAAAGTTTCCTACTTATAATTTTTCCAGACTCTCTGAGGACAGAATCATTTTTTCCAGACCTGCAGTCCACTCAGATTCAAACTGGAAATCAGGATAAGGGACTGAGATCCAGCCTGTTGTCCCTTTCACGCACCAAAGAGATTACTTTCCTGCAATCAGTAAACTTCTTTAATGTGCAGGACTTGCCACACATGCCTGTTTTTTCTGAGTTGGCAGGAGTCAGGCATCTGCTCTGTGACTTGGCCAGATAATTGAATGTTAATTAGTGACTGGTGAGCTAACATGGAAACAATGACCCGTTAGACATTGGAGTGCTGCAGGAGAAGCTATTAGGATGTTTGTGCTCAGGCCCTTCTGTTTCATTTTATTCGCCTTGGTTCATTATATTCTGTCACACTCAAGGGCTCACAGTGAATTTTTTCCTTCTCCCTCTCTTCCTGATATTCAGTTACCCTGGGTTTAGCGAATGTGGCTGGTGTGTGTGTGTATGTGTTTGAGAGGGGAAGTGGGGAGAGGGAGGATCGATACATTCATACCTGCCTTCAGCAAACCATACATTAACATGATCTTGGCCTCATTTGGTCACCAGATATAGGAAGACTAAGGCACAATCCTTGACTCAGGTGTATCACAGCTCAAAATAGAAGGATATACATAATTGCACGCATAATACACATATATGAATGATTACATCGAGGGTGTTAGTAGAACTCTATAGTTCTCAAGCTCACAGTTAATTTTTATTAGTTCTGGTCCTTTACAAATGGCTCCCTTCCTGGTGTCCTACAAATATAATTTCTTTTAAAATAGTGCTGTGTAATAAGAAGAAAAGATCTCGAGAGCTGGGTAATGCAGGAGGAACTTTTAATTTCGTTCTGCAGAGAGAGTGGGCCTAATCTGCCAAAATCCCAGCGGCTGTCCTGGATTCTGTCAGACAGAATGCATTAAGAAAGCGAAGTAGGGCCCGACGCTGTAGCTCAGTGGTTGCGTGTCCACCCATGCCCCAAGAGACACTTGTTTGATTCCCTGTCAAGGCACATGCCCGGGTTGTGGGCTCATGCAGGAGGCAGCTGATTCATGTTTCTCCCTCATCGATGTTGCTATCTCTCTCTCTAAAAAAATAAAAATAAAATAAAATTGAAATAAAAAATTCAGTACAAACATATTAAAAAAGAAAGGAAGAAAGAAAAAAAACAAAAACGGGGTAGGGCCTTGGCAAGACAGCAGCTCGGCTGGTTAGAATGCTGTCCTGATGTGCCAAGATTGTGGGTTTGATCAAGGTTGTGGGTTTGATCCCTGGTCAGGGTACATACAAGAATCAACCAACGAACGTATAAATAAATGGAACAACAAATCACTGTTTCTCTCTCTCTTTCTCTTCCTCTTTCTCAAATAATTTTTAAAAGGGGTAGGCTTTTGTTTTTGTTTTATTTTATCCTTACCATTTGTTTAAAAAAACTAAGCCTGATTTCATGGATTTGTAATGTGATTTAGTAAATGAAGTTGAATGGAAGGGTACTCATCTGCATGCATTTTTTAAAAAAAAATGTGGTAAAATGCGCATACGTAAAATTTACTATCTTAACCATTTTTAAGTGTATAGTCATAACCACAATGTGATTGAACTCTCCTGTTGATTATAAACACCCCAAAGGCATATTTCCAAGGGTAAATGCCACAGCCTAAATCCCCCCTCACCCCCAGCATTTAGCCCCGTACCCTTAGCTGCTCGCTGGATTGCTGGCTTGAATGACCAAATACTCAGAGCCAACCTGAGACCCGGGATAAATCTGAGTTCTTATGTTTCCCAAAGTCCAGGGACATCCCGTGTTGATGCTGGCCGACCTTGAAGAGTTAGCCCTAAGAAGTAAAGCATCTGCCCCTGGGGATCATCCCAGTCATTTCTTCAGGATTGGGTCTGGTTGGAATCCAGCCAGGAATCTGATTGTCCAAGACAGATTTGAGGAAGAGATTCGGATCCAGCTGATTCTGCCGCCCAGGGAACAGAAGCATCTGTCAGGTGCAGGGGGAGTCAGGGACAGTGCCTCTCTGGGACTGTAGGAAGAGCTTCTGCACCGTCAGCTGGGAGAGAGTCCCCAAGTGACAGCAATGCCTCCGCCCCCATTTAAATTCTGGCCTATTTTCTGCGTGTGATTTCTGAACTGATATTCTTCTGATGACAAGGGAATAAAGCAATGACAAACATCAACCATCTTCATGTGCTCAGTGGGAAAAGTTATATATATATGTATAACTGCCTGCTAATAGAAGAGCAGGGTTTTCACCACCACAAGACAATGTCCTCCTGTTTCCTTGAATTAGCTTCATGTCATTGAAAGCAGCAAAAAAGAGATTGGGGCTGCATGTCTTACCCATATCACTCACCAGTTCCTAAGGTAATCATCCTGGTTTTCTTGAGCATTTCTGTGCTCAGGCCACAGATTTCTGAAAACAGCTTGCTTGAGTAGCAAGACCTTTCTTTACTGATTTTTTTTTTTTTTTGAAGGGAGAGAGAGAGAGAGAGAGAAAGGGCACGTAGCAAGACCTTTCAGTGGTAGAATATCTCACTGTTTTTACGACCAGAAGCATTTATCTGAAGAAGCTGCTACAGGGCTGGGAGACATCAGAAGTGCCTCTTCCTCTTGCAGTGGGGGAATGAAGGTCTCTGGGCACGCGATGCATGAATTCATGAAGGAGTTGGAATTGCTCAGTTTCAGATGCAGCTTGTGTAGTGCAGCGCAGAGTAAGACAACTCAAATTTAAGTGTCTCTTCTGCCCCTTATTAGTTGTGTCACATTGGATGAGTCACTTCATGCCCCAGAGCCACATATGCTCGTTCATCAAATGGTCACTGAGCATTGGTGGTATATGGAATGAATGAATGAATGAATGAATGAATGAATGAATGAATGGGTTTATTGAGCACCTGCTATGCTACTGGAGATTGTGGTAGGTAACTCTTCACAATTTTCTTCTCTGTAAAATGTGGGTAATACTGTACCTGCTCTCTATGCCTCCAGGGATTCCCTGGGACTCAAAACAAGATGAGTATGGGAAAGCACTTTGGAAGCTGCAATAATATAACCATGTGGAGGCCTGTTACCTTTGCCTTTAATTCAGATTTTTCTACTTCCTCTGTTTTTATTTCCCATCCTCCCAACACTATATGAGTTTGCCTGGGTGTGGCTTCATGGGGCTGATTATTCACCATGTCACCCAAATCTAGTATAGACACATAGCTGGGAGTGTAGCATTTCCTTCCAAACCCATGCCCTTGGGTGCACGTGTCATCTCAAAATGTAAAACATCAGTAAGAACACCAGTTTCCCACATGCCACGGTTAGACGGTGGTTGAATATACGTGTGAATCATGTGCAGTCGAAGGGCAGGGTTCAGGGCCTTTGTGCCGCTCACTCCCACATTGTCAGAGACAAGATCTGAGCCACCAGGTGAACTTGATCTCCTGCAGCCAAAAGAGCATGGGCTTACGAGTGAGGCCTTCCAATCCAGACCTCTCTGCTCTTTGTGAGAAGATGCTTGACACAGCTTAGGCAAAAGGGGCATCCAGTGGAAGGATCCTAGGGCATCTAGAATGAGGGGTAACGACTCAGGGACTTAAATGCTCCCCAGGACCCTCTCTGCTCTCTGTCCCCCATGCCCATGGGTTGGCTTTATTCATTCAGTAGTTCCCCTTTGGTAGTTCTTTTGTCTCAAGGATCATAACTTTACCATTAGAGAAGTCCTATTCACTCCCCTCAATTCCAATTTGTAAAACCCTTGGAGAAGAAGTCTGATTGGCTTGGCTTGGGTCAGATGTCTGGTCCTGGTCAGTTGTGGAAAGGGGTGGGGTAGTTCACAACCAAGAGACAAAAGCATTCCCAGAGATTGGGAATTCATGTGAGTCTGGAAGCTAACCCACTTAGTTCGTCTCTCAGAACCTCAGTTTCCTCATATGCAAAATGGGACTAATTGTGCCATCCAAGCCCTGGCCAGTGTTACGCAATGGTTAGAGCTTCAGCCACACATGCACCGAAGGGTCTCAAGTTTGATTCCCAGTCAAAGGCATGTACCTGGGTTACAGGTTCAATCCCTGGCCCTTGTTGGGGTTCATGCAGGAGGCAACCGATGGATCGATGTGTCTTTCTCATATCGATGTCTCTCTTCCTCCCTTCCACTCTCTAAAAATCAATGGGAAAAATATCCTCAGGTGAGGATTAACAAACAAACAAAAAACCCATCCAACACCACAATAGGGTATACAGCTCCCACATTTTGACACTTTCATCTTGCCTTTAGATTTAACTAGTACTGGGGGCTTAGAAATAATGAGATAAACCAGAAAAACATTTATTTTATTAATACACAGAAATTTGGTGACATACAATATTTATTTCACATATCAAAAGTATGTAAAGAAATTACTTTTAAACATAAATTATTTTCTAGTCAAGACCTAAATTCTGAAATTCAGTGTCTAATTAAATAACACCTTTAAACATGGTAAATGACCCTGGCTGGTGTGGCTCAGTTGGTTGGGCATCGTCCCATGCACCAAAAGGTTGCTGGTTTGATTCCCAGAGTACATGCCTGGGTTGTAGGCTTGATCCCCTGTAGGAGGTGTGCAGGAGGCAGCCGAGGGATGTTTCTCTCTCATGATGGATGTTTCTCTTTCTTCCTCTCCCTTCCTCTCTTTCTAAAAATCAATATAAAATATTTTTAAAAAGGTAAATGAAACTGTGAATATTTTAAAATGTAGATTAATCTGGGGAGTATTATTATAGAACTGGCAAAAAGACAGAAGAAAAAAAAAAGCTTGTGGAAGCATAAAATATAATTGAATGTGAAATCTTTCTGTTTTATATAAAACAGGTTTAAAACTAATAAAGGCTACTTACCTGGCAGGGGAGATACCATGATCACAAAGATGGTTTTCCTAGGGCGAGGCTCACCCATTGCACTCTGGGTGTGCTGACCCCTGCGATTTTCCCAAATGTGGGAAACTTGACTGCATAATTTGCTTCTGAAAAGCAGCAAAAATCAGAGGCCTCAGCCTGGCCAAATGGCCCTGCTGCCTGCCTCCCCACTTCCTTGTAACTTACAGTCTCTACCTCCCTGCTAGGGTTGTGATGGTAATGACTAAAGTATCTAACCATTTGCCTAAGTAGGTACTCAATAAATACTGACTCTCTTTTTTTTAAAAAAAGTCATGGGCACAACCACAATATCTAAGGAAATCCTCTTCTTTGTGCCTTGTCAAAAAGACAAGAATGTTATATTTTATTGTTTTTAGTTTCCTTTTATGTCATGAAAATCCATTTACTGCTTTATTAAAATGTGGTTATAACATTAAGAAAATCATGGGCACATAAGCAAAGTTGGCTATAGACATTCATTCAATTGTAAGAGCAGGCCATATGGCTCAAATATTGATCATGGTACCAACTGATTTGTTTAAAATCGGCCCAGAGGATCACACAGTGATTCTCAATTTGAAAAATATCTCAGTATTCTAAATGCTTCCTGACCCAGGAGGAATCAGGCAGGCTAGAGCATGTTGGGTGAAGATTCACATATAGTCCATGAAAATACATAAAATGATTATATTTTATCTTGCATTACACAGTCACATTGATATAATTATAGTGCAGCGTATACGAAAGGCTCAAAATAGCAGAACACTGATTTAAATTGTAGTTTAGAATTTCTCAAATCACTACCTTTTCCTAAGAAGTCAATGTCCTCAGGACATTGTCAGCCCAATAAAAAAAAGCAGGAAATAGAGTTTATGGTCTGTCTGTGCTGTCTCCATCATTTCTAACTAGCCATGTGGCTTTGGGCAAGCAGCTTGATTTCTTCAATCTGAACGATATTTTTGTACCTACCACATGCAAGGCTTTGGGATAGACTTCTGTGGCACGACTCAGATATGCCTTTAGGGAAAAAGGCATGTTGGGTAGGGGCTTTCAATAAAAGTTAAGTACAGAATCTGCAATAGTTCTGGAAGCTTAGGGCATATTTAGGAGGGTGGACTAGCAAGTGGTTTGGTTTAAGTGTATGAGGCATGTAAGAGAGTGGGGGGAGCTAAGGTTGTTGGGGAGCTATTAGTTGGATACAGAGGTCATAAGGGAGGCAGGTGTCACAGATTTGGAGCCTGGGCGAATTGGAGATGTCTTTTCTTTTCTTTTTTTTTTTTTTAATATGTATTTTATTGCCTTTTTTTTTTTTTAACAGAGAGGAAGGAAGTATAGAGAGTTAGAAACATCGATGAGAGAGAAACATCTATCAGTTGCTTCCTGCACACCTCTTACTGGGGATGTGCCCCCAACCAAGGTACATGCCCTTGACCGGAATCGAACCTGGGACGTTTCAGTCTTCAGGCCGACGTTCTATCCACTGAGCCAAACCCGCAAGGGCTGGAGATGTCTTTTAAACAGCATTAGGAAACATGGCAGGAAGAGTTAGTGTGGGGAAAAGAATGGTGATTTTGGTTTTAAATATACTAACTTTAAGCCCTAGCTAGTTTGGCTCAGTGGATAGAATGTCAGCCTGTGGACTGATGGGTCCTGGATTTGATTCTGGTCAAAGGCACATGCCCGGATTGCAGGCTTGATCCCCAGTGGGGTGTGTAAGAGGCAGCCGATCAATTATTCTCATTGATTTTTCTATCTCTCTTTCCCTCTCCTTTCCTCTCTGAAATAAATGAAAATATATTTAAAAAATATATTCTAAGTTTGTATAATAAATACTAGTTGGATACCCAGCTGGAATTTCCAATAGGTGGGATTAGAGCTTGGAAAAGTCTCAGTAGCTGGAGCTATAGATCTGAGAGTTGTTGGAAGTGACAGTTAGACTTGATTACCTCTCTATTGATTAGGAGTAGATACACGTGGATAGAATAGTGGCACCAAATAATGGTGGCTTAAACCAAACAGAAGTGTATTTCTTTCTTTCTCAGATAATAATTCAGGAGTAAGCAGTCTAGGGCTGGTATGGTGGCTCTGGGAGGTCAGAGATTTATGCTCCTACTATCTTTTGCTCTACCAACCCCAGGGTCATGACTTTGTTCATATGGTCCAGGATGACTCATCATTTCCATATGTGTACCTCCAGCTGGTGGGAAGTGGGGGAAATGAGAAAAAGACATGACCTGAAAGTATTATAGAGCCAGAACCCTAGTCTTCAACTAGACACATGGGTTGCATTAAAATGTAAAGGTTACATTTCTTGTCTCTCTTGCGGATAAGTGGCCAATGGGAAGTGAGCAAAAGACATGTGAGCAACTTCTAGGTCCACCTTATAAACATGTTTTGAATATCAATATGTCCTTGCATGCAGAGTCAGAGAGTGTAGGATTGTGAAAGCCAAATAAGGGGAGGGCGTCTTCTGAAGGAGGGCGAGAGCTAAAGATCTTAAAACAGTGGCTCTCAACCAGGATGATTTTGTTTCCCAGGGGACATTTGGCAAGTTCTGGAAACATTTTTGACATTTGTGACAACGGGGCGGGGGGGGGGGGATGCTATTGGCTTCTAGTAGGTAGAGGCCAGGGATGCTGGTAAACAACCTACAGTGCAAACCCTCCAACAACAAAGAATGATCTTGCCTCAAAATGTCAATATGCTGAAGTTGAGAAACTTTGCATTAGGACAGTGATTTTCAACCGGTGTGCTGCGAGATTTTTTAAAACATGCAATACCTGACTATTTAGTTAGGGGCACTGACCTCTTTTCCCTTAGTCCGTCAAATAAAAAAATGACAACTGCCAACACAACAATGGCCATCTGTCTTGAACCATCCTATATAATAAAAGGCTAATATGCACATTGTCCCCTTGACCAGGAGTTCAACCAGGGGATGGGGCTGGCTAGCCAATTGCCTGCCCTCCCCACTCCACCGCCCACCCCCCCCTCTGCCACCAGGCCCAATCGACAGGATCAGGGCTGGCCAGCTGGATGCCACCTGTGCACAAACTTGTGCACTGGGCCTCTAGTAAAAATATAATAGAGTTGCATCTTGTTGGTCACGTCACATAATAAGGTTGGGCCTGATTAGTTAATTCTTGGTACCAGAAATCCTTATATATAAGGATAGGCACCTGATTTAAAAAAAAAAATACTTCTTTATTGTTGAAAGTATTACATATATCCCCTTTTGGGCACCTGATTTATTAAAAAGTCACTTTAGAGCAAAAAGGGTAGGTAATTACTATGACTATTTTTTTGTAAGTCAATAAAAGTTATACCTGTTTTTGGTCAGATCAGCAAAAATATATATTCTGTGTGCTGCAGAATTTTAGTAATTAGTTTATGTGTGACATGAGATGAAAAAGGTTGAAAATTGCTGCATTTTGGAATTAGGGCAGTGTTTCCCAAACTTTGCCACACATTAGAATCACCTGGGGAGTTTTTAAAAATCCTGATGCCATCCAGCCAATGTGGCTTAGTGGTTGAGCGTCTACCTATGAACCAGGAGGTCACGGTTCGATAACCGGTCAAGGCACATGCCTGGGTTGCAGGCTTGATGCCCAGTGTGGGGTGTGCAGGAGGCAGCTGATCAACGGTTCTCTCTCATCATTGATGTTTCTCTCTCTCTCTCTCCCTTCCTCTCTGAAATCAATAAAAATATATTTTAAAAAAACAAACACAGAACAAAAACCTGTAACCCAGGTATCTGCCGTGGACCAGGAATCGAAACCAAGACCCTATGGTGCGTGGGTGGAAGCTCTAACTACTGAACGAGGCCGGCCAGGGCTGATTACATTATCTTTTAAATCTCTTCCAACTCGAAAACTTTATGAGAAATGTGAGTGCTTGAATACTGCAGTGAAACCCAAAATTCCAAGTAGTTGACAGTGTGATCCCCATCAATCCTGGTTGCACGTGAAGTTCCATTAGGTCCAAGTCCATGGGGATAAAACAGAATGGGCATTTCTGCCTGTGCTCAGTAGTGAGGAAGATCGATCAATATTGGATCTCTAAGTCTTTCAAAAATTTTCATACAAATTCTATCCACACCCATATTTGAGAGTAGGCATGGGAGTTAGGGAAGATCTGAGTCCTTCGGGATCATGTAAAAGCAAATATATGACTAAGAAGAAAAAATATCTTTGTATCACACATACCCATGTGACAGAAGTTTATTCTCACTTCCCCCTTTCTCCTCCCTCAGCCAATGTGCAGTAAAAGAGGGTAAAATGGTGATGGTGTGGGACAAATGACTTTGTTTGAAAGGCAAAACCGCAGGCCGGTGTTGGTGGGAGGATGCAGACTGGGGCACTATTGCAAATAAAGGAGACTGAGGGAGGCCTTTGATCATTACTGAACCTAGCAGGGGAAGTGGGGCCCCTGAACTCTGTCACTTTCCGATGGGCTCTGAAAGCAGGAAGCTGAGCTCTCTAATTGCCCCATATGCTGATTTTATGTGGTGGCTCAGCTGGGTAGACTGAACGCTAGGAAGAGATATATTCATCTTTAGTTACCTCACCAGATTGCTAATTTTCACTCTGGAAGCATACATTACCATAATTACTGCAATCCCAAGACAGAGAGGCAGCTATTCCAGCACCAGGGCAGCAGCTATGGTTAGCACCAAAGCTCTCTCTCTACCTGCGTGCGGCTCAGGGCCTGGAGAACCAGGAAGGATTTCCAAGGGCTGCTTTGCCCGGCCTTGCCACTCTCAGATTTGGGATAGAGGGCATGCTGGGAACTGGTCCTTCTTTACGTGGGGGAAGAAATGGAGTTCCTGGGAGAATAGTTTTTCTTTAAAACAATGTTTTAAAAATTGATGTTTAGAAAGAGAGAGGAAGGGAGAGGGAGAAACATCCATGTGAGAGTGAAACATTGCTCAGGCTGCCTCCTGCACACGCCCTGCCAGGGACTGAACCCGTAACGGGGGATTGAACCAGCAACCTTTAGTGGCACAGGACAAAGCTCCACCAACTAAACCACATCGGCCAGGGCATGGAGGAGCAGTTTCTTCTGAGTTAGTGGCGAGAGTGTGCAGATAAACATAGACCTCGGGTCCTGGGCTAATCAGACAGCCGGTAACGTGTGTGGCGTGCAAACAGAATGTCAGTCCCTCTTTTCTCTGGTCTCTCCCCATCAACACACTTCTTGGTTTGGCTTGGGTTTTGCATCTTTCCTAAGGAAAGCCTTAAAAGTTCCTAAAGACCTCTTCTGTCTGTGGAGTAGCCACTCCCTGTGTCACGGTTTCACTAATAAACTCTCTTTCACTTTAAACTCTTTAAAAAAAAAAATTCCTAAAGAATGACCTTAAACAGAAACCAGAGGCTACACAAATACCCTATCCCCAGAGGTGGGGGCTAAATATCACTAGCGAAAAAAGAAGCCTAAGGTAACGTGTTACTTTGTCACCTATACTTGTAATATTGATTTTTAAAAATTTTTAAAAAAGAAAACTAACCTAAAGTAAGTCTAAGAAATACCAACTAGATGCCAAAGGATGATTAACTCGTAAATAAATATGTGAAAATCCCCACAGGTGAGGACGTAGAGATGGGGGAATAAATTTTCTTAAGAAGTTCACATCATAGGGAGTCTGGTTTTTCCTGGCATTTAAAAGATGGCCCTTAAAATGAGAGAGAAAGGAGGGACTTGGTCATGACAAAAGAAAAGAAAGAAAGAAAGAAAGAAAGAAAGAAAGAAAGAAAGAAAGAAAGAAAGAAAGAAAGAAAATGCTAGGTGAGGCAGAACAATTTTTCTGTCTGATACTGAAAAACTTTAGAGAACTTAGAACCCAAAACATCCTATTAGTGATGGCAGGTTGATGGCCTAAGAAGAAAGGGAATTTTAGGTCAGGGACATTGTGTGCACATTTGAAGCTGTGCCTGGGCATTAGAAGATAAGGCAGACAAATAATGATTGCAACAAGAGGTCCTGCCCTGTGAGATAATCCTGGCCCCCTACCCCCTTCCCAGCTGCCGGGAGGGAGCAGATCTGATTTTTTTTTTTGTCTTCCAATCACCTGAGCTCAAGTTAAGGCAGCAGAGTGGCCAGAGTTATAAACACAGCTCTGCCACCCGCCAGGAGTGATGGCCTGCAGGTTATTCTAGTTTTCCCCCCAATAATCCTTTCCAGAACCTATCACAGTGCTTGTGCACAAAATAGATGTTCAATACGTGTTCGATGAATTGATTTGGAGAAGAATTTGTGGGAAAGTTCAAGGGGTGTTTCATGACTTCACTTTCTCTGGGGTCCTGTCCCTATCCGTGAGGGCCTCAGATGAAAGGGCTCAGGCCATCTCACCAATGTCTTTAGGTTGGTTCCCAGACTCCCCAGTTGGGTCAGGGCCCCGGTGGATCAGTGAAAACGGAGCCATTTTTTACTGAAGTCTCTCTTCATTAATAACAAGCACAGTTGAGTGGCCATTACACACTTAGAAGCAGACCATTCTGATTTTGCCTGTAGAACAGAGGTGTCTCCCCTCAGATCTCGATTTCACCCCAGCAGAAAAAGCCAGGGCTGTCTTGTTTGCAGCAACACCATTTTGATTGGTGACAGGAAGTCCTGTGACTGTTCTCACCAACTTCCCCTGAGGATGCCACCTTTCAGCTACACACTCTTACATTATTTCTGCCTGTCCCTGTCCAATCTAGAGTTGCTAAGAGGTTCAGTACTTTCTTTCCCACGTCCCAAGGTCTTACCCAACTGCTCACAGCTGGAAGCAGTCTTTGGGACAGAGCAGAAGTAATGTACGAATTGTGGTTAGTGTTGAACACACACATCAGCCTGGGAATAAGTATATAACCAAAGCCCTTGTTAGGAGGAGGGTGGTGAGAAATAATTTCTTAATCCATCACAGGTGGTGGTGTGGGTAGTGACTAAGCATAGACTATTTGTTTTACTAATTTTTTTGTGAAGGTACATTATTTACTGGGAACTATCAATGGCTGTGTTAAAAGGGCCACGTGGAGGCTGTCCGAGGAAGGCAATATAATAATAATGGACAATTAATTATAGTTAGTATAATTTTAAAAAATATAATACCCAAAGAACAACCAGAATGCATTTGACCTGCATTTGGTTCAGCATCTTTATGGGGAGCGAGAGCAGTATTGATGAAAAAAATGTCCAAACCTGTAGAGAATTTTTGTGAATTTATTTGAGCTGAAACTGACAGTGACAGTGTTGAGAAGCAAGATCTCAAATGCTCTGGAGAATGACAGTTTCACAGTTTCTTTAATGCATTTGAAATTGAGGGAACACATGAGGGAGATTACATGCAAGGGGGAGAAGTCAAGGCAGGGATTATGTGCTTTCTTGAGGGTGGTTACATCTTTGAGGGGGTATTAATTCTGGCATTTCAAAGGCATATTAACCTAGATGCACAAGAACAGTGGAGCGGGCTGGCTTAAAAACTTTTCCTTAGAGAAGTTATAGGCCTGGGGTATGACTACACACCATGACCTGTCCAGTTAGGAATTTATAGTTTATTACAGCACCCCCTTTTCATCCACAGTAGGAGTCTACGTGCATCTGTGTTTGGGCTGTCACGTTATCAGTACCTACGTATTTACTTGTTTTCCTTCAGCTTCAGAAAAAAATTCCGTGGTGTAGCAGGTAATATGTGTGTTGCATAAATAATGTTCACTTTGGAAAACATGCATTTAATGACATATGTAAATAAAATTTAATAAGTTTTGCTGTTAATATTTGCTATTGAGATAAATGTTCAATAATTTTCATATAATTAGAAAAGTTGTTATAGTCTTATATTGTTACTCTTGCTACATGTTATGGTTCTATAGCCTTTTTTCCCCCCCACAGAGCTTTTTTTTTTTATCTGTTTCATTTTTTAAAAAAAATTTTTAAATAAATCTTTATTGTTCAGATTATTACAGGTGTTCCTCTTTTTTTTCCCCCCATAGCTCCCCTCCACCTGATTCCCCACCCCACCCCATGCCCTTACCCCCCGCCACTGTCTTCATCCATAGGAGTAAGATTTTTGTCCAATCTCTTCCCGCACCCCTCACACTTGCTTCCCCTGAGAATCGTCAGTCCACTCCCTTTCTATGTCCCTGATTCTATTATATTCACCAGTCCATTCTGTTCTTCAGATTTTTTATTCACTTGATTTTTAGATTCACTTGTTGGTAGGTATGTATTTGATGTCATTTTGTTGTTCATAATTTTTATCTTTACCTTTTTCTTCTTCTTCTTCTTCTTAAAGAATACCCTTCAGCATTTCATGGAATCCTGGTTTGGTGGCGATGAACTCCTTTAGCTTTTTCTTGTCTGTGAAGCTCTTTATCTGACCTTCAACTCTGAATGATAGCTTTGCTGGGTAGAGTAATCTTGGTTGTAGGTTCTTGCTGTCCATCACTTTGAATATTTCTTGCCACTCCCTTCTGGCCTGCATAGTTTCTGTTGAGAAATCAGCTGACAGTCGTATGGGTACTCCCTTGTAGGTAATTAACTGTTTTTCTCTTGCTGCTTTTAATATTCTCTCTTTGTCTTTTGCCCTTGGCATTTTAATTATGATGTGTCTTGGTGTGGTCCTCTTTGGATTCCTCTTGTATGGGGTTCTGTGCGCTTCCTGAACTTGTAAGTCTATTTCTTTCACCAGGTAGGGAAAGTTTTCTGTCATTATTTCTTCTAATAGGTTTTCAATATTTTGCTCTCTCCCTTCTTCTGGCACCCCAAAAATTCGGATGTTGGTTCGCTTAAAGTTGTCCCAGAGGCTCCTTACACTATCTTCATATTTTTGGATTCTTTTTTCTTTTTGTTTTTCTGGTTGATGTTTTTTGTTTCCACATATTTCAGATCTTTGGTTTGATTCTTGGGGTACATTGATCTACAGTTGAGTTTCTGTATATTCTTTATTTCAGACAGTGTATGCTTCATTTCTGACTGATCCTTTTCCATTTTTTTGGCATTCTCATTAAGCTCCTTGAAGGTCTCATCAAGTTTCTCAGCGGTTTTTAGAAGATTCTTGAGTAACCTTATACATGTGGTTCTGAACTCTATGTCATCCAGTAGTTTGCTTTCCTCTGTTTCTTTCATTCGTGACATGTTTCTTTGTCTCCACATTTTGGCTGCTTCCCTGTGTTAATGGAGTAGCTTTGTGTGGTAGGTGATCTATAGGGGGCAGTAGCTCAGCCTCCTCAATTACATGAGGTGGATGCTCTTGGTACACCCCTTTGTGGGCTGAGTGCAAAGTCTTGGTGTAGTTAAGCCTTAATTGCCATTGGTACACTGGGAGGAATTGACCTCCAGGCCAATTAGCTGTGAGCACTCGCTGTGTCTATAATGGAAAAACTGCTGCGCTGAAGACACGCTTATGGGGCAGGACTTGTTTCAGTGGGGCTTTGGTGCTCACTGAGTCTGCCTCTTGAATGTGTCACTTATGGATGTGAGGAGTTGAAATCTGGTGTCTCACACTGACCACTAGGTACACTGGCTTCTGGATCTCCAATGGGGTGCAGGTCAGCTACTGTCTGAGGCCACCCAGCAGGAGCTACAGTGAGAGCTACAGTTTTCTCCTCTTTGCTTGTGGTTTGGAGGTTTTGGAGCTGTCTGACCCGGGCTGCAAATTTGCTAGGTTAAGCTGCGATAGGGCAGGGCTTTCTTATGCAAAAGCTGCTGCTTAGAGCTTGGGTGGGTTTGTAGGTTGTGCAGGGTGGGGTCTCAGTGTGTTACTAGGCTAGGGCGTGGCAAACAGCAATGGCTGCTAGTTAGCCGGCTCTGAGTCCCTATTGGCAGTCCCGTGCCCCAGTGCCTTAAACAATTATTCCTGCGCGCAGCTCTGCAAGCAAGCCACCCTCACTGGCAGACAGTCCAGCTTCTCCCCGTAGGAGTTTGGGTCCCTCGCGTCTCCCCAGAAACTGTATTTCAGGGTAATCGGGGGCTTGTCTCCCTTCGGGTTGAAAAAAGCAACGCCTGCCGCCAGCCCGGATCACGCGCCTCCGTACCTCAGCTTTTCAGCGCTCGTGCACGTCTCAATGCTCTTTGCTCTTTCTTTCTAGTTGTAGAACTTCCACTCAGCCAGCTTTCCCGTGGTTCTGGGTGATAGACGTTTTTTCTTTTAGTTGTATTTTTGAAATTGTTGCGGGAGGCAGCAGTTTAGGTGTTTACCTATGCCGCCATCTTGGATCTCTCTCCCCCTCACAGAGCTTTTAAAACAAAACAAACTCCAGGTTTTCCCCCCCTTCCAGTTAAATATTTGAGGAAAGCAGAATATAAATCTAATTTAAAGGCAAAGAAGCACAAAGAAAGGAAGTCAAATGGAATAAGCCCTTGTTATCCCAACTCCAAACTGGCAAATTGAGCATGTGGAATCAGTGCAGGATTTTCCATTCTACACATGGGGAAAAGGAGAAAGAGAAAGGGGAGGGGTAGGAGGAGGTTAGATAGTACAGTACTGACTTTTTTTTTTTTTAAATCCCCACCCAAGGATATTTTTCCATGGATTTTTTTCCAAGGATATTTTTCCATGGAAAGAATGGAAGGGAGGAAGAGAGTCAGAGAGAGAGAAACATCAATGTGAGTGAGATACATCCATTGGTTGTCTCCTGCATGCCTCCCGACCTGGCCATCAGAGGTACGTGCCCTTGACACTTTAGTTTTCGGGCCAACACTCTTTCCACTGAGCCAAACTGGGCAGGGCCAGTACTGACTTTTTAGGAACCTGGAAACATGGAGCTCTTGGAGGCAGTGAGAACTACCACTCCAGGGTTTTCTCCTTGCCATTCTTTAGTGCAGTGGTTCTCAACCTTCCTGATGCCGCGACCCTTTAATACAGCTGCTCATGTTGTGGTGACCCCCAACCAGAAAATTATTTTCATTGCTACTTCATAACTGTACTTTTGCTACTGTTATGAATCGTAATGTAAATATCTGTGTTTTCCGATGGTCTTAGGCGACCCTGCTAGCGGTCGTGACCCACAGGTTGAGAACCACTGCTTTAGTGCATGGTGAGATGTTGGATGAATAGACTCCAGAAGTGCAGAGGGTGATGTAGCCTGAAGCTAAAAGCAAAAGAATCTGATTTCATCACTTTAGGGGTGCCTCGGTTTCCTTGTTCATCACACAAAGCAGTGTGGTGTGGGAAAATCCTCACCGCAGCATAGAGTTACCGAAAAGGAAAAGGGGACCTGAAGCAGAAATCGGAAGACCTGAGCTTATGACATTGGGTTCACAGCAGAGCAGATCTTTTTGGGTACAACTTCTGAGAGGACTGAGGCTATTAGCACCATTAGCATGAAGAAAATCAGGGGTTGAGAAGTGGTTTTCACAAGAGAGGGGCCAGGTGGCATTCTGGGGACTCAGACTGAGGGGATCAGTGGTCGACAAACTTTATAGTGACCATTGTTTTGGCCTTGGGATGGTAGTGACTGCCATTTGTAGTGTGGTTACTGCGTCAGGCTCCTTGCATAACCATCTCACTTAGTCATCACCTAAACCCAGTTAGAGCATCATCATCCCAATGAACAGAAGAGAAAACTGAGGCCCCTGAGATGAATTTGCCCAAGATCACTTGTCAGTTTCCTCACGTGTAAGATGTGTCAATAACAGAACTAGACTCCATTGCCTGCTGGTTTGTTAGAGTCGCCTGAGACAGTCATGAGCCACGAAGAGGCAAAGCCTTGTGCATATAGGGATCTGTTGTAAAGCAAGTTGTGCCTTTTCCCCCTTGAATTTGGGTTTCTTTTTCAAGGCTTCTAAAGCGCAGGCGCGTGTGGATCGTGACCTCCACGACGCCCTTTGCGCGGGCCACGGTCGCTCTCTGCCGACACAGGAAAGGAACGCGCTGAGAGTGACTGCGGGCCTGAGAGTCCTCCAAAAAGCTCGCTGGCCTGTAGAGGGCGCCATGCGGTTTGCAGCGTAACCCACTCGGCCGTCCCTTCCTTAAACACTTCCTGTCTGATCTCTATGATCCACCCGGTTACGTCACGGGAGGTTCCTGGAATTTTCAATTTATCGTAAACAAAAGGGATGTGCGCCGACCCGGAAGTGGAAATTGGAACCGGGCCGGTGTTTCTCCGAAGGCCAGCCGTGAGGAGGCGGGGGGAAGCCGTAGCCATGGCGGTGGCTGTGGCCATGGTGGGAGCCGTAAACGGGACGGAACTAGGCCCCGCGGAAGAACTCGCCAAACTCGAGTATCTGTCTTTAGTGTCGAAGGTTTGCACCGAGTTGGACAATCACTTGGGGATCAACGACAAGGATCTGGGTGAGCTCGGGGAAGTTTCTGCGGCCTCCGGGTTTGGGGTCCAGGGAAGCGGAAGGAGAAATGGGGTTGAGGGGCTGAGTGTGTGTCCGTAGGAATCTCTCTGTCAGAGACTTGGGCACTGGAAACCTGCGGCCGTGGCCTCTGCATAAGAGCTCTCCCGAGTTGTTAGAAACCCATTTTCTAGGGCTGTCAGGGAAACCCAGAGCGGCCATCGCTGCTTGCTTTTTTTTCAGCCTCAAATAAATTAAGCTGTGTTAACAACAGCAGCTGCGTTGTTGTTGTTGTTGATGATGATGATGATAGACGTTAATCTTCTTGCACCAGCTGCTTGTTGAGTAACGTTAATGTGCCGTTGTGGGGTATCTTGGGGCGGCCTGACCTGGCCTAAGATATCCCACAATAACTACCTGTGAGGGCTGTAGTGAGGATCATGGGAAGCACTTATCCTAGTGATTGGCATGTAGTAGATGGTCAAAAAGTCTTAACCATTGGCACTGTTGTTATTAAGTCCACTGTAGCCTGATGGCATTTGGTTTTCACTTATTGTCATCAAACAGGTGAAGGCAAATTCCAGCTTGGAAATAGTATGTTAGGACTGATTTATGTTCGTTACTCAGATCTTCCATGTTATTATTCTTTGTTAGGATTAAAATCCGAATGAAATCATTCGGATTTTCTTGTAGGACTCACAGTTTGAGGCATATTATCTCAGCTTATCATAAAATGCACTTCTTTCCTGAAAGTCTCTTAATTATTAAGGAGCTCTAACATTAGAAGTTTCAAAAACTAGGCAGGTGTTCGGAGAAAAATGAGGGGTGGGGAGAAGTGAGTCTTTCATTGACTTGGAGATTGTACCATCCAGCCGTTGCCTCACCTTCATATGTAGAGTCTGCCTTTCCAAAAACTGTAGAAAGCATCCTGTGCATGCATCCATTGTGAGTGTGTGTATGTGGGGGTGTCTGTATGGGCTCATGCTTTCAGACATTGTAACCTCTAGCTAGTAGTTTCATGGAAGAGATTATGATGATAGGAGACAAGGAGGTTTTCCTCCCTTAAATTCACTCAGAGGCCTGGTGAGCCATTTTGTAGTGATAGCTTTTCATTTGTGGAAATTAACTGGAGCCCTGGCTGAGTGGTTCCAAAAAGGTTTGGGCCACATACCTAGGTTTCAGGTTTGATCCCCAGTTGGGGTGCATATGGGAGGCAACCAGTCGATGTTTCTCACTCTCCCTTCTCTCTCTAAAATTGATAAACATATTCTGAGGTGAGGATTTAAAAGAATGAACTAGAATAAGAATACCTTTCTGTTTACTAGATGGGATACTACCTAACTCATGAATCGTTCAATAAAGCCAATGAGATCTTTAAAAAAATTTAACTGGAACCTACATGGATAATCTCGGTAGTCTTAAGTTCTCTTTCTTCACCCTTACTGGATGGTGGTCTTTGGTTTTTATGACTTTGGATACCTAATTAGTTTTGTTTATAACTTTTTTTAAACTGATTTTTTTTTTTTTTTTACTCAAGTCTCCATTCTTGTTTTAATTCCTTTTCTCATTTGCAGCTGAATTTGTGATCAGTCTTGCTGAGAAAAATACCACCTTTGATACTTTTAAGACATCTCTGGTAAAAAATGGTGCAGAATTCACGGTATGTATGTCTGGAGACCCCTGCTTTATTTTACTGTCACTGTTGAATTTTAATTTTGATAGGATTTAATTAGGGTTTTGATAGAGAAAGGAGATACTTTGTACATACCAATCAAATAAAACATTAAGTGTGTAATTTTTTTTTACTTTCTTATTATTCAATTACAGTTTACATTCAATATTCTGTATCAGTTTCAGATGTACAGCATAGTGGTTAGACAATCAAGTGTAATGTTTTCATGGCACTAAGTGGTGATGTAACTGGATTTCCGGTGACACTTTTTTAGGAAAATGGGGCAGGCAGGGATAACCACTCTTCTCTAAACTTTAGAGGACATCCCTTTTCTTAGTGTTTTTAAGCACCGATCCAGGAGCTGACAATTTTTGTTCTGTTTGTTTTCAAAGGATTCTCTTATTAGTAACTTGTTGCGTCTCATACAAACCATGCGGCCTCCAGCAAAGCCTTCTACTAGTAAAGGTGAGCAGAGCTCCCAGCTGAGCTTAGCCTCCAGAACGGTTTAGATTGTCAAGCATTCTGTTTTTAGTTTGATGCAAATCTAGTGTGGAAGTTCATTTGTTAACCATTAAGAATATTGTATTTGTTTTGCTTGTTGCAGCTGCTGAACAAGTAAATGTTGTAGTAAAATTTTTCAAATGACTTAAAATAAAATTAAAATTGTGAGAATTATAAGACATAACCAACCAAATGAATACTGATGCACTTCCTGATGCCCACATAGTTTGTTAAGGCTTTATAATCAACTAGGGGCCCAGTGCATGAATTCGTGCACCTTGAAAGGAACTGTGGGCCGTGAGGCTGTGGTGGGCACAGGGGAGGGTCTTGGCCAATCCTCCGTGTCCCCACCCGGCCCCTCCCACTGTGGCCCCCGGTCCCCTGTCTGCTGGCAGCCCTGCTCCCATTGCTGCTGCTCCCCCCATGTGCTGACTGTGCTGGCCCCGCTGACAGTGCGGAGCGATTGGGGTCAGCACCAGTAGCAGGTGTGAGCGGGGTTGGCTCCATCAGCGGGTGTGAGTGACTGCTGCCGCCCTGATTGCCCCTCAGGAGCAGGGGGAGGTGGAGAAGCCCTCAGGGGCGATTGGGGCTGGCAGCTGCTGCTTGCACCCACTGATGGTGCCGCACGATTGGGACCGGCACCGGGCACCGGCAGCAGGTGCGAGCGGCGGCTCCAGTGCTGGCAGCAGGTGCAAGCACCCAGTGGAACTGTGGCATGCAGGAGCAAAGAATTTTCAGTAACTACCAAAGGCTCGCCCCAGTGACAGTGACCAGTGCCCTGCCTTGGTCTGGCGCCCCGGCTCACCTGCTCCACCATTCCACTGCTGCTGATGCCCGCCATGTTCCGCATGCACCTCCTGGTGGACAGTGCACGTCATAACGACCTGTTGTTCGGTTGTTTGGTTGTTCTACCATTGATCTATTTGCATATTAGGGTTTTATATATATAGATTTTTTTTTAGAATATCAAGTTATGTTTCTACTAATTTTTAAGAGTAATATGTAGAAAAGTTCCATGTTCTGCTTTTAGTTTGATGCAAATCTAATGAAGTTCTTTTGTTAACCATTAAGAATGTTAAATATGTCTTTTCTTTTAAATTCTTTCATGTTCTTTAATGAAACAAGATCCAGTTGTTAAACCCAAAACTGAGAAAGAAAAGCTGAAAGAACTCTTTCCAGTCCTTTGCCAACCAGACAACCCTTCGGTTCGGGTACTGATACCATTATGAGAATGTCTACTATAACTGCATGTTACCCCCACCCAGTCTCTTTTCTTTGTCCCATTAGTTGTTAATTTTTTTCTTTCTCTTTTTTTCCATTACTTATTATTTTAAGTTTTCCTTTATTGTAATATATTTTTCAAAGTGAAAATATTTGATCACTCCCTGAGCATGTACTACGTATAGAATAGTGTTAAAGGGTTCAAGAATGATATTTGAAGGAAATGAAATTAGGAATTGTGGAAAGCTGTGATTAGGGATATGAAATAGGTATGAAATAACTTAAGGTTCTGAAACAGATGCCTGATGTGTAAAATTAGATTTTTTTGCTCCATTATTTGTTAGAATGTCTCATTTTTGAAATGTTTTTGGTTTTGAAATTTTATTTTAGCAAGTATTTATTGAGTATCTACTATGTGCTAAGCACTGTTCTAAGTACCAGTGATACAGCAGTGAACAAAATAGATTAGAGTTTCTGCCCTCTTGGAGATGGTTACATTCTAGTATTGGGGTGGGGACAGGAAATAAATATGTAAACTCCTCTAGCAGAGAGGAGATAGGCAATAAACAAATAAATAAGTACATATATGTAGCTGACAGGGATACAGAAAAAACGAAGCAGGTGAAAGGGGAGAAGGACATGCAGAGGGAGAGTTGCTTTTTAAAAATTTTAGCATCTAGCCCTGACCGGTTTGGCTCAGTGGATAAAGTGTCAGCCTGCGGACTGAAGGGTCCCAGGTTCGGTTCCGGTCAAGGGCATGTACCTTGGTTGCGGGCACATCCCTAGAAGGAGGTGTGCAGGAGGCAGCTGATCGATGTTTCTAGCTCTCTCTCTCTCCCCCTTCCTCTCTATAAAAAATTAATAAAATATAAAAAAAAATAAAAATTTTAGCATCTAGTTTCTGTTTATAATCATCATTTGCACTGCTTTCACAGAAGGGGTGATATCTAATTTCCTTCCGTAGCCTTGCATTAAGGACAAAGGGGATTTGCCAAATGTAGAAATGACTTCCAAGAGCCTTTGCTCAATCCTCTGCCTCTATCTCAAATTGTGTTGGAAATCTCCACCTTCTCCCCCCACCCCCACTTCCCTCACATAAGCAGTTAGCAATGTAGAGACTGTCAGATTTGTAGTACCTGAAGTACAGATTCTTTTTTTATATATAAATGTTTATTTGAGCCAAACTGAGGACACTGTCAGAAAATAAGATCTCAAATGCTCCTGAAGTACAGATTTTTGAGTGATTTTCTTCCCCCACCTCTTCTCCTAACTTTGCTGCCGCTGCCTCTGTAGACCATGCTGGATGAGGATGATGTGAAAGTCGCTGTGGATGTCCTGAAAGAACTGGAGGCTTTAATGCCCAGCGCAGCGGGCCAGGAGAAGCAAAGAGATGCTGAGCACCGGTTTGTCCTTGATGTCCTATCTTTTGGAAGTTTAGTGTACTATGGTAGTTGAATTTTGCAGACCAGCCAAGTAAAATTTTGGGCTAGTTTACAGAATCTAGACTGGCCATTATCATATTATTAGATTTATTTGTATTGTTCCCTGTCAAGAGTATGTATGCAGCAAATGCTAAGATGTTCAGAAGATAGAAGTATGGGCTCAGAGGCTGAATATGTTTATGGCCTCATTCTTTATTGAGCTGCAGGGATGTCGTAGTTATTGAAACTAATTCAGTTTAACTCTTAGAAGGCACTTAACCAGGTGCATGGCACTGTGCTGGGCGCTTGGGGATACAAAGATGGACTTGGGCTGGTTTCTTTTTTACACAGGTGTTTGTTGATTTGTTAGGGACAAGACAAAGAAGAAGAAGCGGAGCCGGAGCCGAGACCGAGGGCGTGACCGTGATCGTGATAGAGAACGAGAGCGTGATAGAGACCACAAGCGGAGACACCGGTCCCGCTCTCGATCACGTTCCAGGACCCGGGAGAGGAATAAAGGGAAGTCTAGATATCGGTCGAGGAGCAGAAGTCAGAGTCCCTCCAAAGACCGGAAGGACCGAGACAAGTATGGGGAGAGGAATCTGGACAGATGGAGGGATAAGCACGTGGAACGCCCTCCCCCGGAAGAGCCTGCTATCGGGGACATTTACAATGGCAAAGTTACCAGCATCATGCAGTTTGGATGCTTTGTGCAGCTAGAGGGACTAAGGTAATGGCTAGTGCTCTTCTTTCACATCGGTAATGGGCAGAATTTCTTTTATCACTGGAGGTTTTCACATTATAAAAAGTTGTTATGATTAATGACACTTAAATTAGCCATATCAGTTGATTAGAAATTGACTTCATGTTGCAGAGCCATTTCTTCTTTCCTCTGTCTTCAGGAGATCTGCCCTTTGGCTGATTGAGACAGATAAGAATTTGCTCAATTCTTATCCCCGCCGCCGCCTCATGTTTTTGGGAGGGAGGGTGGTAATACTATAATGCTATTCTACTGTTGGACCACCTTCGTGTTACTTTCCTCTTGAGTTTAAGACCATTTCCATTTTTTCAGTTCCAACAAGGTAGAAGTCTGTTGGGAAAAGGTATTTTAGACATGCTTCAGATGTGTCTTACTCTCCCTCAGGAAGCGGTGGGAAGGCCTGGTGCATATCTCTGAGCTCCGGCGGGAAGGCCGTGTCGCTAACGTGGCTGATGTGGTGAGCAAAGGCCAGAGAGTCAAGGTCAAAGTGTTGTCCTTCACTGGGACCAAGACCAGTTTGAGCATGAAGGTAGGTGAGATATCCAGCCTGTTAACCACATCTGATGGCCCGGGACACACAAGACGACAGCAAGTGAGCTAGTTTCATTTTTTGTGTGCCTTAGGATGTGGATCAAGAGACTGGGGAAGATCTAAACCCAAATCGACGACGAAATCTTGTAGGGGAGACCAATGAGGAGACTTCTATGAGGAATCCGGACAGACCCACTCACCTCTCCCTCGTCAGTGCCCCTGAAGTAGAGGATGACTCGCTGGAGCGCAAGCGCCTTACCCGCATCTCTGACCCAGAGAAGTGGGAGATCAAACAGGTTGGGCCATTTGCTTTCATAGCCACGTAGCCATTCAGTATGTAGCATGGTGGTTAAGATTATGGGCCCTGGAGCTTGATGGCCTGGCTGACTTCTGGCCACTTATAGCTGTGTGATTCTAAGCCAAGTTATTCTCCCTCCTTGTGCCTCAGTATGCTTTTCTGTAAAAACAGCCGGTGGTGGACTTGTGGGGACTAAGTGAGTTAATGGAAGTAAAACTCTTAGGTTAGTGCCTGCATATATGTAATGCTGTGTAAATTTTTGTTCTTGTTTTTAGCATTCATCAGTAAATATCAGAACCTCGGGTGTCGTAGGTACTGTGTAGATGCTAGGGCCTACAAAGACATGGTTCCTGCCTTTGAGGAACTCCCAAGTCCAGTGGAGGAGACAAATTGAAACAAAAAATTTTCAAGGTTTACATATTACATAAGGAATGTGTAGAATGCTATGGAACCAAGGAAAGGAGCAGAATTAGCAATAACTCTTCTGGGGAAGAGACACTTGACCAGGCTTTCGGGCACCTTGCTGTCTTGTCCCCCAGGAATGGGATTTATGATGTTTGAGGCTCTGCAGTCCTGGGTTAGAAGAGAAGAAAAACCTTAGTTTTCTACATGAAACCTCTGTATGAATTCTCCTACAAAAGAAGAGTTTTGATCTTAGCAAGTTACAAATGCTGCTTTCTGTCCTTTGGCTAGATGATTGCTGCTAATGTTCTTTCCAAAGAAGAATTTCCAGACTTTGATGAAGAGACTGGTATTCTTCCTAAAGTGGATGATGAAGAAGGTAACTAGCCACTGGGATTGAGCAGGGCAATGGATTGGGAGGAAAGTTGGAAAGTTGAGCTATTGGACAAGGTGGTTTATTTGTAGTTTAATCCAGTGATTCTGAATCATTTGTTCCTTGGGTCTCACCACTCATCTAAGAACAAGGGTCTCTTCCTGATGGAAGCAAAAATATTCATGTTTCTGGCAAACATTTGTATATCATTATGCTTGGTGCTTATAATAAGTTTTCAAGATAGAAAATGTTAAATTATATTTTGAGGATTAAATTTGATCTCATATTCTTAGTAATTGTTCTGAAAACCCTGGGTCCACTTACACGAACTCTGAGTTGCCCTAGAAACAATTTCTTTTTTTTTAAGCTGTGTATTTTTTTTTAATATATTTTATTGATTTTTTACAGAGAGGAAGGGAGAGAGATAGAGTTAGAAACATTAATGAGAGAGAAACATCGATCAGCTGCCTCCTGCACACCTCCTGGGGATGTGCCCGCAACCAAGGTACATGCCCTTGAACCTGGGACCTTTCAGTCTGCGGGCTGACACTCTATCCACCGAGCCAAACCGGTTTCGGCTAGAAACAATTTTTAACTCAGTCCATTAACAATTTTTAAAAATTGTGACATAAATCCTGTAACAGAACATATATAATTTATATAACAATAGTAAATGAGCACCTACTAAATGAACATCTACACACCTACCTACCAGTAAAGTAGAGCTGTACCAGCACCTTTGACCCCCTACATGCCCCTCTGATTAGATCTTTCTCCTTCCTCTGTGCGTCCACCCTCTTAAATTTTGTATAACTCATTTCCTCACTCTTACTAACATTTTACTATGTACTGTATATATTTGTCCCTAAACATTAGTTTGTTTTTGAACTTAATTTTTTCGATTCATTATCATTCTTTTGGTACTTATTTATGTTGATTTTTATAGTTGTATCTCGTGTTCATTGCTATAGAGTGTTGCTCTATCTAAATTTACCATAATTTATCTATTTTATTTTTGATGGGCATATGGGCTGTTTCTGGTCTTTATTTACCTTTATGAATAATGCTATTATAAAATGCCTATACTTGTCTCTTGCTGCACATATGCAAGACCTTCTCTTTTTTCCTAAATATTGAGGAGAAGAATTACTGGGTAGTAGGAAATGTGCATGTTCAACTTTACCAGCAGTCCAAATTGTTTTCTAAAGTTTTTGTACCAATTTACATTTCTAATGTAAGCGTGAGTTCCTCTTGCTCCACATTTTTTTAAAAAGTATATATTTTTATGGATTTCAAGAGAGGAAGGAGAGGGAGAGAGAGATGGAAATATCAATGATGAGAGAGAATCACTGATAGGCTGCCCTTTGCATGCCCCCACTGGGGATCGAGCCCGCAACTGGGCATGTGCCCTTGACTGGAATCGAACCTGGGACCCTTCAGTTCATAGGCTGATGCTCTATCCACTGAGCCAAACCAACAGGGTCCTATGCCTTCACATTCTTGCCAACATTTGGTATTGTCCCTTTGTCCAACTTAATTCTTCCTTTTTTTGTGTGTGCAACTCTATTGTGGGTTAAGAGTAAATTCCATAATTAAGTTGGATGGCAAGTACCTTAGTACCATCTAGAAGAATATCAGAGCAGCATTTTCCACAGGCTTAATGTCTTTTGAAAGTAGCTCTGGTTAGTTCTTGGGTGGGAGCACAAATGCTCTAGAAATGGCTGGAGACCTGGGGTAACAAGACACCTGGGTATGGTTTTACTTGCATTTCTGTCCTTTTGACCTTGGGAGCCAATTTGGGAGCCAAATTTGGTAATGGTTGCTGGTGCCTATGGAAATTAATTCTTTTGATGAAAATGGTTGGTCACTTCTCTCTTTTGTTTTTGACTAATTCTTCTTTTTGGGGGACTTTCAGATGAGGACCTTGAGATCGAACTGGTTGAGGAAGAGCCTCCCTTCCTGAGAGGGCACACCAAGCAAAGCATGGACATGAGCCCCATTAAAATTGTTAAGGTGAGAAATACTGGGACTCTAATCTGGGCTTGTCAAGTGAACTTCTTTCTTAATGTAACAATTCAGTTTTTCACAGCAGTTTATTAATCTGTGTAAGCAGAACTCAGGCCGCAGGAGGTAGTACTGACTGTTGATTAGGGTCTAGAATATTTTTGGTTTTAAAAGGATATTGACCCTGCTTTTGCCTTTGTAATTCTTTTACTTTCTTTCTTTCTTTTTTTTTTTTTTTTTGAGGAAGCAGAGATAAATATGTGTGCTTGATCTACCATCACAATTATGCCAGGCCTTAGGGCTTGAATCATAACCTTGCATAGTCGAAGGCAATTTGGAAGGGTTCACTTGCTGTTGGCCCCTAACATAAAGCTATTAGCACTGGGTGTTGTGGCCTATCTGTCAGGAGAAGAATTCATGGAACAGTTAAGATAAAATTTTAGATTTGGAAAAGGGTTTTCTTAAAGGTCTCTCAGCCCAACCACCCATTCAGTGCTTGTATTCACCCATGTATCCTTCTGCAGTGTTCCTCCATATGGTCTTCTCACATCTGCTTGACGTTGTTGGTGATAGGGAATTCACAGCCCTAAGGAGGCTCATTCTGCAGGTGGATTTGATCATTAGTAGTTTTTTTTTTTTTTTTTTTGATCATTAGTTCTTTAGGTGGAACTGAAATCTGTCTTCCAGAAGTGTCCACATTGGTCTTCATTTTATTTTATTATTTTATTTATTTAAAAATATATATTTCTTTATTGATTTCAGAGAGGAAGGAGAAGGAGAGAGAGATAGAAACATCAATGATGAGAGAGAATCATTGATCAGCTGCCTCCTGCACATCCCCCACTGGGGATCGAGCCTGCAACCCAGTGCCCTTGGCCGGAATCGAACCTGGGACCCTTCAGTCCTCAGGCCGACGCTCTATCCACTGAGCCAAACCAGCCAGGGCAACATTGGTCTTCATTTTAGTTTCTTGGGTCCATACAGAAGAATTTTTTAAAAATATATTTTATTGATTTCTTTATAGAGAGGAAGGGAGAGGGATAGAGAATTAGAAACATCGATGAGAGAGAAACATCGATCAGCTGCTTCCTGCACACTCCCTACTGGGTATGTGCCCGCAACCAAGGTACATGCCCTTGACCAGAATCGAACCTGGGACCTCTGAGTCCGCAGGCCGACGCTCTATCCACTGAGCCAAACTAGTTCGGGGAGAAGAATTTTTATTCCTTTATTTTTTTTAAAATATTTTTATTGATTTCTGAGAGGAAGGAAGAGGGAGAGAGAGATAGAAACATCAATGATGAGAGAGTATCATTGATTGACTGCCTCCTGCACGCCACCTACTGGGGATCAAGCCTGCAACCCGAGTATGCACCCTTGACCGGACTTGAACCCAGGACCTTCCAGTCCACAGTCCAATGCTCTACCCACTGAGCCAAACTAGCTAGGGCTTTATTCCTTTCTTATATGTTCTATCTCTCTTGGGGTTCTCAATTTTAAGTCAACATCCACAATTCCTTCAGTGATTTATTATTGTCCTTGTTCATTTTCTCTGAATTAGCTACGCTTTCTTTCATGTAGTCTGGTATGTTGGCATGAACTTTTTTTCTAGGTGGGTCTTATTCTTTAGATTCAAGTGGTTTAACATCTGGCATTTTATTTCCTGGACATTTAATGCATGCTGAGATCCCACTCTAATGTTGCCTTGTCGTCTGTTGCATTAGAACCCAGATGGCTCGCTCTCTCAAGCAGCTATGATGCAGAGTGCCTTGGCCAAAGAAAGACGGGAACTCAAGCAAGCCCAGCGGGAAGCTGAGATGGATTCTATTCCCATGGGACTCAACAAACATTGGGTTGATCCTTTGCCTGATGGTAGGACCCTAAGAGGGGTAGTGTGAACTTAAAAAAAAAAAATCTGACCCTTTAAAGTATGCTGGGAGGGGCACTGCCAGCACATACCAAAGATTTAGCCTTGGGTTTGGTGATTTGCTTTCTCCTTTAGTTAAAGCTTGTTTTTTTAAACAAATGTTTGAAATATAAAATGCTTTAGTAACTCTGATAAAATTATTAAACTGGCTGAGTTTTTCTACTGAATAACTTAAAAATAATACAGCTTTGAAACTTCCCTTTTCATATAATCTTTTGTACAACAAATATTAACTAACTGCTGGATATAGTCATGACATGTATTTTGTTAATTTGTGTTAGGCAACTGGGGATACAGCTGCTTTGATGAGACTTACAATTTAGTGGGGAAGATTATGTTTATCAAATAATTACCAAATAACTAACGAAATCATGACCAGTGCTATATGAAGAAGTATGGATAGTGTAGTTGGCTGCAGTGGGTCACTTCCCTGGGAAAGTGTTAAAGGGGGCTAGGGAGTGTGTTCTAGGTTGAGGACTAGCCTGTGCTAAGGCTGTGAGGTGGGAAGAAGGCCTGTGTGGCTGGAATACAGAGAGTAATGGGTGAGTGGTGGGGGATGAAGAAGGAAGGCCAGGACTCGGTAGATGGTATTAGGAATTAGGGCTCAATTCTGAAGTTCATTGGGAAATGTTGCATAGTTCTTTTTTTAAAATAATATATTTTTAAAATTGATTTCAGAAAGGAAGGAAGGGGGGGGAGAGAGAGAGGCAGAAACATCAATGATGAGAGAGAATCACTGATCAGCTGCCTCCTACACACCCCCTACTGGGGATCGAGCCTACACCCCAGGCATGTGCCCTTGACTGGAATCGAACCCGGGACCCTTCAGTCCATAGGCCAACGCTCTGTCCACTGAGCCAAAGCGGCCAGGTCTGTGCATAGTTCTAAGCAGGAGTGTGGCATGATCAGAGTTGCATTTCTAAAGGATTTTGAGGGTGCCCTGAAGAATGGCAGGAATAGACACTGCGATAAATTAGGAGGCTTTTATAATACTAGTTCAGAGGGAAGAGGATGGTGGACTGAACACAGAGCTAACAGGAGGGATGTGCTGGAAAAATCTGACTTGTTGAATGTGGAGGAGGGGGCAGTGGGGAGCTTGAAGACAATATTAAGTTGCTTGTTTCCTTTACAGCGGAAGGCAGGCAGATTGCTGCCAACATGAGGGGTATTGGGATGATGCCCAATGACATCCCTGAGTGGAAGAAGCATGCCTTTGGGGGCAACAAAGCTTCTTATGGAAAAAAGACCCAGATGTCAATCCTTGAGCAGAGAGAGAGCCTGCCCATCTACAAACTGAAGGAGCAGCTGGTCCAGGTGAGAAGCCCCTTTATGATATATTGGTCTGGGAATAAGATGACATGTTTTAATTGAAATTAGCTGGACAGGTATGTGAAATGACTTTTCCAAAGGGGATAGGAAAAAATCCAGAACATTTCCAAATTGGTTTTTTAAAAATATATATATATTTTTATTGGTTTTAGAGAGGAAGGGAGAGGGAGAGACAGAAACATCAATGATGAGAGAGAATCTCATTGATTGGTTGCCTCTTGCATGCCCCCTATTGGGGATTGAGTCCACAACCCAGGCATGTCATCTTACATCCTGGTTGTAATCTTACCATATGTATACTAACTATTGTGTATGCTTTTTTCTCCTTTAGTGTTAGGACGTACACAGTCATTATTTCACTCCAGAGTAATGTGTGGCAAATTTTAATGACCGTATTTGTATTCTGTTGGCTTTCAGGCTGTCCATGACAATCAGATCCTGATTGTTATTGGAGAGACGGGATCTGGGAAGACAACCCAGATCACCCAGTATCTGGCGGAGGCGGGCTACACTTCCAGGGGCAAGATTGGTTGTACCCAGCCCAGAAGAGTGGCAGCCATGTCAGTGGCCAAAAGAGTGTCAGAGGAGTTTGGTTGTTGCTTAGGCCAAGAGGTAAGTGGGTAGTAAAGCTGTTCTGTAAAATCCCTGAAGAAAGGGAAAGGCCAGGTCTCAGATCTCTAAAGTGGGAATAAATGCAACCTTTTTTCAGGTTTCTCCTGAGGGAGAGAGGTTCTCATTGTCATCATTGATATGTTCAGGATCAAGTCCAAGGTTGATTTTACTATGAGGAAATCACCGTACATCTTGGTTAAATTCTAGTCTATCAAGATTACAGTAAAGGTTTGACTGGGCTGAAATCTTACCAGGTGATTACATGAAGGAGAGATTTGTGTCTAAAATTTTAAACTTCTGTTTTAGGTGGGCTATACCATTCGATTTGAGGACTGTACCAGCCCTGAAACAGTCATCAAGTACATGACAGACGGGATGTTGCTCCGAGAGTGCCTGATTGACCCTGACCTCACACAGTATGCGATCATCATGTTGGATGAGGCGCATGAGAGAACAATTCACACTGATGTGCTTTTTGGATTGTTGAAGAAGGTAACTGGCTACACTTTGGTGACCCTCCTAGCTGTTGAGAACTGAATTCTGCGGATTTGAGTACCTGTGCCTTTTTAGGTAGTCCTTTTTTAATTTTTTTTAAACTTAAAAAAAAATTTTTTAAATTGATTTCAGAGAGAGTAAGGGTGAGGGGGAGAGAGATACAAACTTAAATGATTAAACAATCATTGATCAGCTTCCTCCTACTGGGGATTGAACCATGACTTCCTGGTTCATAGGTTGATACTCAACCACTGATCACACCGGCCAAGCAGGGTAGTCCTTTTTAGTAAGCCATATCACATTTCCCTTTAGACAGTTCAGAAGCGGCAGGACATGAAGCTGATTGTCACCTCAGCTACCTTGGATGCAGTGAAGTTTTCTCAGTACTTCTATGAAGCTCCCATTTTCACCATCCCTGGCCGAACATATCCAGTGGAAATATTGTACACAAAGGAACCTGAGACAGATTATCTGGATGCCAGCTTGATCACCGTCATGCAGATCCATTTAACAGAACCACCAGGTAGGGGGAAAGAGGATTTTTTCCTCTTAGGCCAAAAGTCAATGTAGTTATCTTTTTCATTCAGCTTCCTAAAAATGCCTTTTAAATATTGTGTCAGGCTTACATGTTTGAAATGGTGGTGGTAAAAATAGAAATAAGATTGGTGTGCAGGGTTTAATGCACCTGTTTAAACATAGACACGAATTACAAATAAGTAAACAGAATAAACAGATGGATAGAAACCTCTTTATTAGAGGTTGGTATTTGAGTGTGTTTTCTGTCATTTGTAGTTCTGTTAATGTCATTATGGGCTTTGGATAGAAGACACACACAAAGTAAATTAATGCCCTATTCTCTTCTTAGGTGACATCCTAGTGTTTCTGACTGGTCAGGAGGAGATCGACACTGCCTGTGAGATCCTATATGAAAGAATGAAATCCCTGGGACCTGATGTTCCAGAGTTGATTATCCTCCCAGTGTACTCTGCTCTTCCCAGTGAGATGCAGACCCGAATCTTTGACCCAGCTCCACCTGGCAGCAGAAAGGTAACCCTGGGCAGAAATGAAACTCCCTTGTGCTGGCCCTAATGGGGATTGCTTAGATATATGTAAGTCTTGTTTATTATGTTTTAGAGACTGCTCCAGTCAGTTTGTTAAGGAATGTGGGTTTTGTATGTGATCCCTGCTTATCTTTTTCTCTTTTTCATTGGACAAATATTTTTTGAGCATCTTTCAGGCTTTGGGGTAGATCCAGGGTGGGCAGTTTGAAGACAGGCCTCTCTCTACTGTGAGACATCCACCAGCAGACATGCCTTTAACATATAGTGTGAAAATGCTACTGGTGCTCTGGATACCCAGAGGGGGAGTACCCAATCCTGTATTCTTATAGGAAGTAAGGATCTAAGCTAGTCTTGAAGAACACGTGGTTGTTCATCTAAGCAAGAAGAGAGGGAGGACAGGTGTTCTGAGTAGACAGCATAGCCTGTGACAGCCTAGAGGCAAGAGAGTGTGGCCATTTCAGGGAGCTGTGTAGTTCCAGTAGTTGGAACTGACTGTGCATGTGCGTGTGCGCATGAGGTGATGGGAAAGGAGAAGATGTTATTTTTAAAATAACAGCTTTATTGAGATATAATCTTCATACCATACAAATTACTTCTTTAAAGTATACAATTCAATGACTTTTAGTATAGTCACAGAATTGTGCAATCATTGCCATTATTAATGGCAATTAATCATTAATCACTACAATTTTAGAACAATTTTATCACCATCACCCCCCCCACCCCCCCCCAATAAACCACACTTGTATCCTTTAGCAATCACCCTCTATTCACCTCTCTGCTCAGCCTCTGGAAACCACTAACCAGTTTTTTGTCTCTCTGAATTTACCTATTCTGAGTGTTTTATATAAGTGGGATCATATAATATGTGGTCTTTGGTAACTAGCTTCTTTGATGTAGCATGTTTTCAAAGTTCATTCATGTTTTAGTATGTATAAGTACTTCATTTATTTTTATTGCCAAATGTTCTATGTAATAAAAGCCTAATATGCTAAGTGTCCAGTCATCTGGTCATCCGGTCAAACAATCAAAGTGTAATATGCTAATGATATGCTAAGGCTGCTCAATGGCTCACTATAACGTGCACTGACCACCAGGGGGCAGACAGTTGACCAGTCGCTATGATGTGCACTGACCACCAGGAGGCAGACGCTCCAACTGGTAGGTTAGCTTGCTGCTGGGGTCCCGCCAGTTGGGACTGAGCGCTGAGCTAGATGAGCCGGACACGCCCTGGAGCCCTCCCGCAGTCCCTCCCCAGCTGGCCAACCGCCCACATCCCTCCCTGGCCCCAATCGTGCAACGGTGGAATCCTTCGACCTGGCCTACGCCCTTTCGCAATTTGGGCCCCTCGGGGGAAGTTGGAGAGCCGGTTTCGGCCCTATCCTGCAGGCCAGGCCAAGGGACCCCACTGGTGCACAAATTTGCGCACTGGGCCTCTAGTTGTAGAATATTATTCTATATCCAAAATATGGATGTACCACTTTTTGTTTATCCATCAGTTCATGGATTTGGGTTGTTGCCACATTTTAGCTATTATGAATAATGCTGCTATGAACATTTGTTTACAAGTTTTTGTGGACTTATGTTTTCATTTCCTTAGGAATGGAAAGCAGATGGATTTGAAAAACATTAAAGAGTTAGACTGGACAAGACATAGTGGGTGCCTGAAGTGTAGGAGAGAAGGGCAGAGGAGAAGTCAGGAATGACTCCCAGGTTTCTGGCTTGGGCAGCTAGCTGAGGAGGGAAACATGGAAGAGGAGCAGGTTTGGGGGAAAGATTGTGATTTCTTCTCTGTTCTGTTCCTGATGATTAGACTTTTTTTTGAGAGGGCTTCTGCAGCTCTGTGGCAGGTAGAAGCCTCTCAGGGCCGGTAAGGTGCTGGCATGATTTGAGATGTTCTGGTGCCTCCTAGCAATGATTTTTCCAAGCAATTGTGTTTTATTAGCTGAACCTCTGGGTGGAAGAGCAGTGGCAGTGCCAAGCTGAGACCAATAATTTTCTAGATCATGTATAATGCTGCATGCACACAAACTGTGAAATTCCTCTGCTGCCTCATGGTTCATTTTATGATTAGGAAGAAGAAAAAACTCCCTCTTGTTCCACATACACAAACAGCCCATTTTGTAGTCCAGATGTCCCCGTGGGGGAAGAAAAATCTCATTTTGCCCTGGCACATGTGATGCCAGGAAGCCTATGCTTTCCCAGGGTGCTAGAAAATTAAAATTGTAGTAATCAACATTGGATCTAGAAAATGAGATATTTAGCCATTTGCATCAAATGAAATTGGCTTTGAGTGGCCTTTGCTTTTTCCTATTCCACTTTTCCTCTCAGGTATGCACCCCCCCTTCCAATCCCAAGCTAACCCTTAAAAGAAAGGCACCTCCCCTTTTGAAGCCAAACTGAGATTAAGTGCTCTCTAATTCTGTAGAGAGGGAGATTACTGCACACTCCTTTGGAAAGATGTTTGAGTTCAGAAGTCCTATTTCCTACCTCTTTAACCACAGCTCAAGGTGAGCCTGGTTAGCTCAGTCCAGCTGTGTCCCCTTCATCTGCAGGTTGTGATTGCCACCAACATTGCAGAGACATCGCTGACTATTGACGGCATCTACTATGTGGTGGACCCTGGATTTGTGAAGCAGAAAGTTTACAATTCCAAGACAGGGATTGACCAGCTCGTGGTGACTCCTATTTCTCAGGTATGGCAGCTTGTACCAACAGTTTTCCTGAAAATCATGGTCAATCCATTTCTGACTTTTTTTTATGGTTTTGTGTTTTGAACTTTATTATTTTCAAAGATGAACTTTTAAGGTCCTGGGTGCTTTCGTGAGATAAGGAAGATTTTTGTGTTGTTTGTTTTTAATCTTTGGAATAGTGTTTCAACATTAAAAAGCTCCATAAAATTTGAACTTAAAATAAGTTTGAATCCTAGCACCATGGATAGCAAGAACCTATTTTTAAAGTACTGTACTTAGCCAGAGATATCTGAGATAGTAGCAATTCATGAGATGATAATGTGTTTTTTGGTAATTATGAAATAATTTTATGCCTAAATTATATTTAAAAACAAATAATCTGATTATCCTTTTTGAGGGCAGTTTGGCTACAATGTAGCCAACATTTTAAAAAATCATTTCTTTAACAGTTCTAATATATCTGAAAGTTAAGAATGGTTGAATACTTATCTAAAGGTAATGCAAAAGGATGTTCACTGAATGACTGTTTATATTAAAAGAAACTGGAAAAATTCCCTCCAAAGGGAAGTAGTTTAATAAAATATGGTATATCCATGCCATAGAATGTAATATGGCATTAACATGGTGGTGTGTATCTATATTTAATGACAAACATATAACTGTGATATATTATTTGAAAGAAGGGAGCTACAAAATAGCAGGAGTAGTACAATCCAATTTTCGTTTAAAAATAGATGATGAGCACTTGTGCACAGTGTGTGTGAACCTGCCAGAGACTTGAAAGCATGTAGTTGAAATGTTAGTTGAGGTTATTTTTCAGTGGTGGTGCTGGTTACTGTGCTAATGGGTGAAGTACTTTTTTTTCTTTACACTTTAAAAAAAATGTTTTTATTGATTTCAGAGAGGAAGGGAGAGATAGAGATAGAAACATGAATGATGAGAATCATTGATTGGCTGCCTCTTGCATGCCCTCTGCTGGGGATTGAGCCCACAACCCAGAATCAAACCCGGGACCCTTCAGTCCACAGGCCGACGCTCTATCCAGCTAGGGCCATCAGGCTATTTTCATTTTGCAACTCAAGTAATAGTAGCTAACACTTGCAGGGTACTTACTAAGTGCCTTACCAGGCACTGTTCTAGGTGCTTTCACTTACATGAATGGATTACATTCTTGTGTCAATACTTTGAGGTAGATAATACTATTATCCTCATTTCTCAGATGAGACTGAGACACGGAGGGGTTAAGGTTACACACCTGGGGGAGCCAGGATTTGAGCCTGGGCAGTTTGTGCGTGTGCTCTGTACCACTTCTTGGGGTGGTGCAGGCAACACACAGAGATCGAGAAATTAGTTACACTTGCCCCCTCTCATTTGGAGAGACATCTTAGAATGCTTGGAGTCTGCCACCTTGTGTGGTTAGTGACCTTTCATACTATATCCTTTGTTTGGAGCTGACATAGGAATTTGTAAATCTTGTTACCATTTGTAGGACAGGTGGTTTTGTCAAAAAACGGGTCCCTTCAGTTTGCTATTCAATGTTTCCTAGCAACCTGTGTCAAAACTACTTATTTATATATATACATAAATATGTTTTATTGACTTTAGAGAGCAAGGAAGGAAGATGGATAGAGAGAAACATTTTTTTAAATTTTTTTTTGTTCAGATTATTACAGTTGTTCCTCTTTTTTCCCCCATAGCTCTCCTCCACCCGGTTCCAACCCCACCCCATGCCCTTACCCCCCCCCCCCCCACTGTCCTCATCCATAGGTGTATGATTTTTGTCCAGTCTCCACTCCCTTTCTATGTTTCTGATTCTATTATATACACCAGATTATTCTGTTCATCAGATTTTTTATTCACTTGATTTTTAGATTTACTTGTTGATATGTATTTGTTGTTCATAATTTTTATCTTTACCCTTTTCTTTTTCTTCCTCTTCTTAAAGAATACCTTTCAGCATTTCATATAATACTGGCTTGGTGGTGATGAACTCCTTTAGCTTTTTCTTGTCTGTGAAGCTCTTTATCTGCCCTTCAATTCTGATTGATAGCTTTGCTGGGTAGAGTAATCTTGGTTGTAGGTTCTTGCTATTCATCACTTTGAATATTTCTTGCCACTCCCATCTGGCCTGCATAGTTTCTGTTGAGAAATCAGCTGACAATCGTTTGCTATTCAGCTGACAAGGTGCTCCCTTGTAGGTAATTAACTGTTTTTCTCTTGTGCTTTTAATATTCTCTCTTTGTCTTTTGCCCTTGGCATTTTAATTATGATGTGTCTTGGTGTGGTCCTCTTTGGATTCCTTTTGTTTGGGGTTCTGTGCGCTTCCTGGACTTGTAAGTCTATTTCTGTCACCAGGTGGGGGAAGTCTTCAGTCATTATTTCTTCGAATAGGTTTTCAGTATCTTGCTCTCTCTCTTCTTCTGGCACCCCCATAATTCAGATATTGTTACACTTGAAGTTGTCCCAGAAGCTCCTTACACTGTTCTCCATATTTTTGGATTATTTATTTTTATTTTTTGCTTTTCCGGTTGGGTGTTTTTTGCTTCTTTGTATTTCAAATCTTTGACTTGATTCTTGCGATCCTCTAGTTTGCTGTTGGATCTATGTATATTATTTTTTATTTCAGTCAGTGTATGCTTAATTTCTAGTTGGTCCTTTTTCATATCCTTGAGGGTCTCACTAAATTTATCGGCCTTTTCTAGAAAATACTTGAAAAACCTTATAACCGTGGTTTTGAACTCTATATCAGTTGTTTGCTTTCCTCCATTTCTTTCATTTGTGACCTGTTTCTTTGTCTCTGTGTTTTGGCTGCTTCCCTGAGTTGATAGCGTGGCTTTGTGTGCTAGGTGTCCTATAGGGCCCAGTAGCTCAGCCTCCCCAGTTACCTGAGGTGGACACTCTTGGTGCACCCCTTTGTGGGCTGTGTGCACAGTCTTGTTGTAGTTAAGCCTCGATTGTTGTTGGTATCACTGGGAGGAATTGACCTCCAGGCCAATTGGCTGCGAGGATCAGCTGTGTCTACGATGGGAGAACTTCTGTGCTGGAGACACCCTTATGAGGCAAGACTTGCTTCAGTGGGGCTTTGGTGCTCACTGAGTCTGCCCGCTGAGTGTGTCCCTTATGGATCTGAGGAGTTGTAATCTGGATGGTCCCACTCTGACCCCTGGGTACACTGGCTCTTGGATCTCCAAGGAGGTGCTAATTTAGCCTCTGCCTGAGGCCACCCAGCAGGAGCTACAGAGAGATCTGCAGATTCCTTTTCTTTGTTTGGGTTTTGGAGGTGCCCAGATGAGGCCCAGCTGTGAAGCAATGCAAACTGCTGTGGGGCCTTGGGCCTTCTTTTGGATGTTCTGGGTCTCTCTCACTCAACTGCAGTTTGTTAGGTAAGTTTAGATTTCAAAGGATCAGCCCATTCATATGCAAAAGCCTCTGCGCACAGCTTGAATGGGGCGGAGTCTCAGGGCAGAGCAAACAGCAATGGCTTCCCATCAGCCCTGCCCTAAGAGGCCCCTGGGTCTCAGTGTCCCTTGGTAGTCGCTGCAAGCACCTCTGAGAGAAAGCCGCCCTCGAGTTCCTCCCGCTGCCAGACAGTCCAGTTTTGCCCCGAATGAGTCTGGGTCCCCAGAGTCTCGCCTGGAACTGGAGTTCAGAGCAGTCGGGAGCTTGTGTCTCCCTGCGGATTGAAAAAGCCAGCCGCGTACTCAGTTGCCAGCCTTCTCCGTGCGCCCGCCTCCGTACCTCTGCACTTTACTTCCGCAGCTCCTCTGAGTCTCACGGTGCTTTTCTCTTCACTTCTAGTTGTAGAATTTCCACTCAGCCTGTGGTTCTGGATGATGTCCGTTTTGTCTTTTAGTTGTAGTTTTTAAGTTGTTGTGTGAGGCAGCAAGTTTAGGTGTTTACCTATGCCACCATCTTGGTTTCTCTGAGAGATAGAAACATTGATGAGAGAGAAAAATCGATCATCTACCTTCTGCATGCCCCCTACCGAGGATCAAGCCCACAACCTGGGCATGTGCCCTGACCGGTAATTAAACCAGAGACCTCTTGGTTCATGGGCCAATGTTCAACCAATTGAGCCACACCGGGCCAGGCCATATCTATATTTTTTAAATTAAAAAATTAACACTCCTCTCCCCTAAGTACAGAAGTGGTATTACATTATTTCTGAGAAATATAAAAAACTTTAAATTACCCATAATCCTACTACCACTGCTCTCATAATTTTGATGTTTTTCTTGTACACACCTTTTTTCATGTTTGTTTATTTCATGATTGTAATTCCAATAGCCTAGTAGTGTGTTTTTTTAAATTTTTGTTTAAGTATTTAATTTTCCTGGTTATTAAGGCAATACGTGTTCAATATTGGATATTGATAAAGTAAAGAAAATAGGACCCATCTGCAAGCCTACTGTCAGCCACAGTTAACACTTCAGGGTATTTTTCCCTAGCTTTTTCCTTCTGGTACTTTATACTAGATCATAAAGATTTTTTTACAAAATCAGTACTATATTGTTTTGTAACTTGCTTTTTCACCTCTGTGAGTGAACATTTACTTCTGGCATTGAGGATATTAAACCTGATTTTTAAAATGGCCATAGTCATCATTGGTATATTAACTATTTTAGTTCACTTACATTTTTGGCATTAACTGACATCTTGTTTTATGCTTTGTCTTTTATGTTGTGCCACACTATTTTGAAGGTATATTTCTGTGATCTTTATAATATTTCTTCCATTCTCGCCTATATTTGCCTCACTTGAACAAACTTTCTTGAAATGTTGAGTGTTAGAGAGGGGATGATAATAACATTGGTAGTCTTGGAAATGGTCCTAAAGGAAGTGAAATAAACCCCATTTTGGATTTTTGCCAGTAGTTAAGTACCCCTCTTTTAACAGATTTCCTGGGTAAGGCTGTTAGATGATGTTTAACAGATATGTTACTTTTATATGCTCACTCCTCTAGGCTCAGGCAAAGCAACGAGCTGGCAGAGCTGGAAGAACAGGCCCAGGGAAGTGTTACAGGCTGTACACAGAACGAGCCTACCGAGATGAAATGCTGACCACCAATGTGCCAGAAATCCAGAGAACCAACTTAGCAAGCACAGTGCTCTCGCTCAAGGTAGAAATCACTGTTTTGCTAGAATGGGTTGGTGGAACAGTCCAATGCTGTGGCCTCAGTAAATTAATTTCAGTCTTATGAACCTTGTTAAATACTTTAGTAGCCTCATAGAACCATTCCCTTTGAGTGAAATGCAAATGGCTGTGATAACAGCCTTTGCACTGTGGGTCTAGGGCTAAGTTGGCATGTTTGCTGTGAACACACATTTTTTCCCCCCTTACCATACTAACCAGCAGAATGTTTGCTTGTAAAAGATTTTAGTTAGGAGCATTTTCTAAAAGGATATTAGAAGAATCTAATTAATGCCAAACTATGGACAAACATACTTCTTTCATCCCTTTAGCTTTCAGATTCAATTCTGTTCTTTTAGAACGGAAGCAAAACTCCCAGTCTAAAAACTTTGCAGAGGGAGCTATCAGTGGAGGTTTCAGACTGGCTCTCTGGGGGCTTGGGTTTCATTCTGAATCATTGCTCTTCCTCCCTCAGGCCCCAGTGAGGATCTTCATTCTCCTTTGCAGGGGGAGCCACAAGAGTAATTTTCCAGATGATGGCACACCCCTAATCCCCAACACAGATGCTACCCTGGAGGCCTGGCACTTCGCTGGTGCAGACGGCTCTGTTGTAATTTATTATTTATTCCCTGTGAGAGAGGTTAAAACAGAGCTTCAGAGAAAAACCTGCTCCAGTCTCTGAAGTAAGAACAGAGAGGCATGTGTGGCTCAAACTTCTGCTCCAGGCTGTGTGTTCTTAACAAATTTACCTGTGAGGTCCTCTATTCTGTATTCTCCTCTAGAAAGGGAGTGCTATTAATAGTATCTGTTGTGGAGATAAATGAGATAATGCCAGGTAAAGGCAGTTGGTACATTGCTTACTGATTGCTAACATAATTTCTTATAGTCATTGATCATAAAATAAACATTTATTGGAACACCTGCTGTGTTTATGGTCACAATCAGTTTATAGGAAAGACACAGAAAGCTTAGATCTTACCACATCACCCTATGTACACACTTGGTTAATACATCATTTGTTTCATTCATCAAATTAGGGTAACAAATGCATTGATGGCCTGCTCTGTGCCAGACGTGGAGCCTGGTGTCAGTGTATCTCACCATTATGAACTCTGAGAGTAGGGCAGTATCTTAGTCATCTTCACACCTCTGCCACTGAGTACAACACATGACACTTCCTGGATGCACAGTGGAAATTATGTATGCGAGAGACAGGACAGCCTGGCTTATTGTCTTACTTTGTTTTACTTATGGTGAAATACATAACATGTTACCATTGTTACCTTTTAAAAATGTACAGTTCAGTGGCATTAATTACATGCGCAGTGTTGTGCAGCCATCACCACTATCTATTTCCAGAACTTTTCTATCATCCCAAACAGAAACTCTGTACCTATTAAACAACTATCCCTTTTCCCCTCCCTCCAGCCCCTGGTAATCATTATTCTACTTTCTGTTCTTTATGAATTTATTTCATGTAAGTAGAATCAAACAATATTTGTCCTTTTGTATTTGGCTTATTTTGCTTAGCATAATGTTTTCAGAATTCATCATGTTGTAGCATGTTTTAAAATTTCATTCCTTTTTAAGGGTGAATAATATTCCATTGTATGTGTATATCATGTGTTGTTGATCCATTCATCTATTGATGGATATTTGGGGGCTTTACCTTTTGGCTATTGTGAATGATGCCACTGAACATTAGTGTATCGGTATCTGTTTGAGGCCCTGCTTGCAATTCTTTTGGGTATATATATCGAAGTGGAAGTGCTGAATGATATGGAGATTCTATGTTTTACTTATGGAGGAATCACCGAATTGTTTTTCATTCCCACCAGCAATGTATGGGGATTCTTATTTCTCCATATCCTTGCCAATACTTATTTTCTGTTTTTTGTGTGTGTGCTTTTTAATAACCATGCTCCTAGTGGTATGAAGTGGAGTTTCATTGTGGTTTTCATTTGCATTTCCCTAATCACTAGTTATATTGAGTATCTTGTCTTTTTTTAAACATATTTTTATTGATTTCAGAGAGGAAGGGAGAGGGAGAGAGAGATAAAAATATCAATGATGAGAGAGACTCATTGATCGGCTGCCTACTGCCTGCCCCACACTGGGGATTCAGTCCACAACCTGGGCATGTGCCCCGACTGGGACGCACTGTGACCTCCTGGTTCATAGGTCGATGCTCAAAGACTGAGCCATGCTGGCCGGGTGGTTGAATATGTTTTCATGTGCTTCTTGGCCATTTTTATATCTTCTTTGGAGAAATGTCTGTTCAGGTCCTTTGCCCGTTTTTTAATTGTTGTCTTTTTGTTGTTGAGTTGTATGTACTGTCATTTTGAGGAGTGTTTTTAAAGTTTCTGAGAAAGTATATGCTTTCTACTAGTCTTGAGTTTTGTGTGGCCCAGCCCTGGAGGTTGCTACTAATCTTGCTGATGGCTTCCTAATTGCAATTGAAGAAACAGGAAAGAAAGCCAATAAGTAGTCTTTTTTCACTGGCAAGGCTGACCCTCCCATCACATACTTTCTTCCCTTCTCTTCTAGGCCATGGGAATCAATGACCTTCTGTCCTTTGACTTCATGGATGCCCCACCAATGGAAACCTTGATCACAGCCATGGAGCAACTGTACACACTGGGGGCCCTGGATGATGAGGGCCTGCTTACTCGCCTGGGCCGCAGGGTAGGGACCACTTAATTTTTGGTGCTTTTGGAAAAATCCCCTGGCCAGTCTTCTTTACTCTTTTATTTTGTGCAAAATCAAGCTCTGAGGCTCTGGGTAAGTTTTGAGCACAATTCTAGATGCCTGTTTTTTAACTGCATTTCCCACTGTTTTACTTTTTATTGATTTTTAGAGGGAGGAAGGGGGTGAAAGAGGGAGTCATTGATGCGAGAGAGAAATATCAATCAGCTGTCTCCTGCACATGCCCTGACCGGGATTGAAACCGCAACCTGGTTATGTGCCCTAACCGGGAATCGAGCCCGCAACCCTTTGGTGCATGGGACAGTGCTCCAGCTAACTGAGCCATACTAGCCAGGGCTTAAGACTGTTTCTTTATAGAAAAATAAATTTTATCCACAGTCAGTTTTACCTTGGGATATATTATTGAGTCTAGTCTTATTTTTAAAAGATGTCTGCAAAACTTCCACCTACTGTAACAGTGTTTATATTCTTGATCACGTGTATTTCATTGGGAAATAAAAACAGCAATGTCTTCTGATAGAGACAGGCATCCCCCATCATCATGCTTGGGTAAACCTCCTATGGTCTGTTCACCAGTGTCTCACGTTGGCAAGTCCAGATGGAGCTTCCACAGGGAAGCAATTGTAGTTTCTTCTTCTCCCTCTAGATGGCAGAATTCCCTCTGGAACCAATGCTGTGCAAAATGCTGATCATGTCTGTGCATCTGGGCTGCAGTGAGGAAATGCTGACCATTGTGTCCATGCTGTCTGTGCAGAACGTTTTTTACAGACCCAAGGTAGGGAGTTCGGACCCACAATATGGAGATGGTGGCGAAGCTGAGTGAAATCAGCCATTGCCACTCCAGTGCTTAATGTGGACACTTAACTGGGCCATGTAGGACTTCCTGGAACTGCTGGGTGTTAATTTAGTAGCTGCTGGGCAGAAAATAATCTTCTTTCCCACTGTTTGGCAGGATAAACAAGCCCTCGCTGATCAGAAGAAGGCCAAATTCCACCAAACGGAAGGAGACCATCTCACCCTGTTGGCCGTGTACAATTCTTGGAAGAACAACAAGTTTTCCAACCCATGGTGCTATGAGAACTTTATCCAGGCTCGTTCTCTGCGCCGGGCCCAGGACATTCGCAAGCAGATGTTAGGCATAATGGACAGGTAACATCTGGTGTCTTTTCCCCGTGTTTGAGTTGAACTTCCTTGAATGTCATGTCTGTTCATCTCTAGATGTACTGTGGAGCTATAGATTCCTCGCATAACTCTTTTCCTTCAGCTTTTCCATTTTTGTTACACTCCTCTCCACGAAAGGGTGCAGCTGAGAGTCACTTCAGAATGTTCCTGAGAGTCCTGGCCGGTGTGTCTTGTCTCAGTTGGTTGGAGCGTCATCCCGTGTACCGAAGGGTTGCGGGTTTGATTTTCAATAAGGGCACATACCCAGGTTGTGGGCTCGATCTCCAGTTGGGGCATGTGTAGGAGGCAGCCGATCCATATTTCTCTCTCACATTGATGTTTCTCCTCCCTCTCATATCAATCAATAAAAAGTTCTGAGAGGAGGATGATTTTTTTGTTGAAGCATCTGAAACATTACTAGTCAAGTTAAATTAAATCTCTGGCTCCTATTGTGTCCATCTTGCCCACTTGGCAGAGCTGCCCCTTTAGTACTCTTAGGGCTAGAAGAAGGGTCCTGGTGCCTACTCTGGGGACCCGAGATGGGGGTGTTGGGCACCGTCATCTTGGAAGATAGAATCTCTGAAAACAGTTGTCTCACATCTTTGTCCTCTCTCGATTTATTTTCCTGATAGACACAAGCTGGATGTGGTTTCCTGTGGTAAGTCCACAGTCCGAGTACAAAAGGCCATCTGCAGTGGATTCTTCCGAAATGCTGCCAAGAAAGACCCACAGGAGGGTTACCGGACACTGATCGACCAGCAAGTGGTCTACATCCATCCTTCCAGTGCTCTCTTCAACAGACAGCCGGAATGGTATGTGGACAGGCCCCAGGTCTGGGAGCTGTTCTGGGCAGAGAGAACCTGTAAATCTATCGGCACTTTGTGTTAGTGCCTTAACCCCTCCCCCCCACAGCAATTCCTATTCTAACACTGCTTAGATTTATAGGGCAGCAGAAGTGTGAATTAGGCACAGTCAGACCCTTTTGAGAGAAATAAAATCATGGAAATGAAAGGTAGGAAGGATCTTTGAGATCATTTAGTGAGGTAGTTTAAAATTTTTTTTCACGTAACATTTTAAAAAATTGTAATCTTACCTATCCTAATATAAAGCGGATTTAAAACCATCATGCCGCCATGGTAGAAGGGTTGGGGATATGGAGCCTTGCCTGCTTGGCTTTCCCCCATCTCCTTGTGGCAGCTCCTGAGGCTCCTCTTCAGGGCCCTGGAGTTCTGTGGAGACAGCCTGAAAAACCACCGTCCCATTTCACAGAGCAGGAAACGGGTCCAGAGAAGTGGTGTGATCCACTTTGTCAATGACTACTTGGAGCCAGAGCCAGGTCTAGAACACATGATTCTACAGCTTTCTTGTGGTTAAGGTGTGCACCCTCCTCAGTATTGGAGTGTGGTTGTAATAGAGAGACTGCAGTCTCCTAAGGGGTCAGGCAGGGGAGGTGAGAGGGTAAAATGCAAGCTCAGCTGCAGCCCATCAGGGACCAGGGTGACTGGAGACTTGATCCTGTCTCTATCCCCTCTCAGGGTGGTGTACCATGAGCTGGTGCTGACCACAAAGGAGTACATGCGTGAGGTCACCACCATCGACCCCCGGTGGCTTGTGGAGTTCGCTCCTGCCTTCTTCAAGGTCTCCGACCCGACGAAGTTAAGCAAGCAGAAGAAGCAGCAGCGCCTGGAACCCTTGTACAACCGCTACGAGGAGCCTAACGCCTGGAGAATATCCCGGGCTTTCCGGCGGCGCTGACAGGCAAGACTTGTTTGCCTCTCTTGCGGCAGTGGCCCAGGGCTTGAACTCACTCTTACTGGTGAAAAGCTGACCATGAGGATACGATCTTAACTGGACATTTTCCAACTTGATTTGCATTTCTTGCCTTGTGGTAAAATAGAACCAGGGATTTACACCTGGTTTGACCAGAATGTCCAGCCCGCATTACCCCAACTCACTGGGGCCACCTGGGGCTCACAGCCAACACGGGTACACTGAATTATCTCCAAGAAAGGGGTAACTCATGCAGCCCTGGGATGGGAAATGGGTTGTGAGCATCGGACACCTGGTCATGCAGACAGATGGACATGATGGGGACCCTGATGCCCTAGCTGGTACTGTGTGGAGGAGGGAGCCATGAAGCTCATTGAAAGTGTTGGCCCCACTTCCTGCTCCAGTCCAACCCCTGTACTTTCCCTTGACCTGATAATATTTATTTTCTTAAGGAAACAAAAATGGTTTCTGTGAAGATTTCTTTGAGCTGAAAGGTTAGGATATTGGCCTGGACTCAGGGTGGGGGGGTTTAGTATCTGGGACTTTGGTGTACATGGTGGAGAGTCCCCTGAAACCAGAGCCCAGGGCCTCTTTAGACTGAGAGGTGATGCACAGTGCACATCTCCGGTCTTAGCACCTACGCTGTCCCAGCCCTGCCGCGGATCACCCCACGATTAACCTCTTCCACTGCACAGGCTCTCAGGTCTGGCGCCTGAGTGGTTACAGATGCCACACATTGAATACAGAAGGCTGTCCCTGGCTCTGCCGCCTACCACCCTCACCACGTGCAGCATATCCTATTTCCTTTTGAAACATGCGAGTAATCACAAAGCTTTTATTTTGTTTTCCCTGAGGTCCTGGATGGGCTTTAACAAAGGGTTTTTATGGTCAAAGCTTCCCCTCCCGTGTCCCAAACAGAAAACCAACATGACACCTCTCAGAGCTGGTTTGTGCTGCCCAGTGTCTGTGCTCTGGGTCTCTCACTGAGTGGTGTGCTCTTAGCATTCTGTTGTGGAATAACCACTTCCCAGTGCCCAGTTATTTTTAAATTTTTATTAATTGATTTTTTTTTTTAGAGAGAGACGGAGAAACAATGATTTGTTGTTCCACTTGTTTACGTATTTGTTGGTTGCTTGTATGTGCCCTGACCAGAGACTGAATCCACAACCTTGGCGTATCAGAGCAACACTCTACCCAACTGAGCTACCCGTGCAGGGCTTCTCACCGTTTTTGAGGAGGCTCTTGACTAGGAAAAACATCAGACAGATGCTGCCAGGCCAGATTGTGGGACGTCTGGAAAGCTGTTCTGGAGGTGGAGCTTGTTTAGAAGCTCGTAGGCAGTTGGGCACCTTGTATGTTGCCTGCACTACCTCCCCCATTCTAGTAAGTTCTGAAATTACGTAAGTACTAGAACTGCCATAGAATTGTAGCCAGACATTAAAAGACTATGCAACATTGTAGGAAATGAAGGAATGTAGGCTGTCATTGGGCCGCAAACAAATCACTCTAAAGACACAATTCAGAGAATCCAGTGCAGAGGAGTACAGGCCAGGGAGTCTGCTGACTGAGGTCCCCGCCCCTCTTGAGCTGAGCGTGAGCCTCCGATTCTTTTTGTGTGCACTCCTCAGGAAGCCCAGGCCTGTAATTAAGGGCAGGGGATGTTTGTGTGCTAACACTTAAGGCCTTATAGGGAGAAGAGTGCAGGGGCCGACAGAGGAAACGGAAAAGGCCATATTGGCTGGGCACCCAGCTCCCCAGTTAATTCCAGCCCAGGTCCAGTTCAGGAACCAACTCTGGGCTTCGTAGCCCACCTGTCCCAGATGAGTGACCAGCACTGATGGCATTGGCACCTCTGAGATCATAATCCCTGAAGATGGACTTTTGGGATAAGCTCAGGTTGAGGAGGGGATGTTTAATAGGCCAAGGTGAGAGACAGGGCTGGTCATCTTTCTGGATTTTGGTACGAAAAATGAAGGACCCTAGGTCTGTGGGTGTTCTTGAACGTCCCCCTTAGGAGCTGGGGTAACTTCTCTGCTATCACAACATGGTGGGGTCCGACCTGACTGTCCATCAGAAAACAGCATACTGGCCGCATTGCCCAGTCTGCTCAGAAGGGGGCTTCCAGCAATTCCGAAGGACTCTTGCCTGCTGCTTACACACAATGGGGCCCTTGTTTCTCTTCCTTGAACCAATATTACCCGAGGTTGAGTGACAACCCAGGAGAGGATGTGGGTCTCATGCAGGGAGCTGGAATCTTCTTGGCCATTAAAGTCGACTGTTCACTGCACCCCTGCGGGAGCCCAGCTCAGGAGTTTCCTGCCCCTGCACATGTGCTGAGTCTGTGCTTGTTGGTGTGTGGGGGGGACTGTCCCCAGGGGCATGTGTAAGCTCTACTGCTGGGTCAGGCTTCTCGGTCCTGGGTTCACCTTCATCCAGTCGAGCAAGGTTTGGTTTTGGCTCTTTCCTTTGGCCCGAGGAATTTCCTCAGGGGGCTGTTGTAGCTGTCTCCTTGGAGCAGTGCCCCTCCAAGTTTAAAGCTTTGAACAGAGTTGTGAGGAGTGGCTTAATGAACATTTTAGAGGTCAGAGGTCACAGGTCTCAGCCTGCAAGACGTTTTCCATGATGCCGATTCTCCTCTAAATCCGTGTCATGTGCAGGTGCTCAGGACCTGTTTCCATTCAAATTTTACACCTTCTTGCTGTGGTATCAAATATATATAAATACATATATATAACTTGTATTTAAAATTTTCATTTTCCTTGCTCTAAATTTTAAAAACATCAGTACATTGATATTTTGTTTCTAGGGGAATAAGATGTTGCTTTTTATTTGTAGGCAGCGGTTGAGAGCCATCCCTTCCTGTGAGGACTGTTGGGTCTTAGCATTAGTGCTGAGCAGGAACTTAGGGTGGAGGTGTGGCAGGCACTGGGGGATAGGGCAGTCCAGCCTCAGCATGGCTGTGGCTCGGATTTAACTGGAGAGCGCCTGGCTCCTGGGAAACTGTTTGCCCAGGGCCTGGGTCTACAACGGCCTCCCTCTTACCTCTGTAGAACCCCTGTCATATTCAGTCACACTCCTTTCTCTAGGTGTCACCGATTTCGCAGCCTTGCCCTTCCCACCCCACCCCCAGAAAACTCAGCTCCAGGGTTCTGCTCTCCCCGATTTGGGCAAGGAGAACCTGCTGTTCCCACCTACCTTTCCCCCAAAGACCTAGTGTCCTTTTCCTACACTGGGCTTGTTCCAGCCTCCCTTCACCCTTGTGTCTGGGTCTTTTCTCGTGCTCCAGATCCTCTCCAAACTCGTCCCCAACTTCAGCAGAAACAGCAATCTGGAGCCATGGCGGCAGGGAGGAGGGGGGGGCGCGGGCGGACGGACGGACAGGGACATACACTGTTCATGGCTCACGGGAGCAACTGTGATCACAAACCACAGGCCAGATCCCGCCTGAACACGCTCCAGGAGCCCTACCCCCACAGGGAGATGGCCAAGCACTGGTCTAGATTACAAAGTACCCTATGTATGTTATTTCGGATCTTCCCATAATAATCCTGGGAGGGGAAGAGTATCACTGAGCCCATGAACCCATTTTCCAGAGGAGAAAGAGATGAACTGTCCTTTCCCAAGAACCCATTTGGTAACATCCCAAACTGGTCATCTGCCACAAGGTCAAGCTCTTTTAAACCCAGGTCCTTCTCCCCTGACAGCAAAGAGGACACAGGACAACAGGAGAAGCAGGGGCCTTTATTAGGGTCTGGCAGATGTGGTGGAGGTGCTATCCCAGGCCTGGGCCTAGGAACGGGCAGAGCAAAGGGCCCTCAGAGCAGGAACCCAGCCCTCCCTGCCTCCATCCCTGCCCCCATCCCAGGTTCCTTCCTCCAGCGCCCCTGCCCCTGCCCCCACCTCTGGGAAACAGAGCACCAAGAACTGACAAGCAGGACCCTCCAGGGCCACAGCTTGGAGTGGAGGGCAAGATCCAGGCTTCTGCCTCCCCACATGGGCGATGTGGGGAACTCATTGCATCCTCCCCACCAGGATAAAGTAGGGATGCTTCTTTGTCCCCCAGAAGAGAACAAATTCTTGTTCTCTGTGATGGGGGAGGTGGAGGGGCTTGGGCCTCCAGGATGGATCTAGGAAGAGGCCAGAGGTGAGACCCCCAGGAGTTTCTGAGACTCCACCTTGCACTTGCAGTGTCTCCACGTATCCTTCCCATGGACTCTGGTGCACAGCTCAGAGTCTGGGCCAGGGCGGCTGATAGGCCAGTGGGGATCTCCAAGACATCTGTGGGTTTCAGAGTGAGGGTTTCCCCAACACCAGATTCATCTATATGTACACAGGACAGCATCCCGGTGGTCAGGGAGCAGCTGCCAGGGGCTAGTAGGAATAGCCACCCTTAGGGCCAAAGGGCTGGGTAGGACCAGCCAGCTCTGGGAGGTAGGCAGGGCTCTCGTCCAAGTGGGACAAAGGGACTGTGTCTTCCTCACTGACCGGCCTGTCAAACTCGGCCTTGAGAGCTGGACGCTGATTGTCCGGGAAGGCCAGAGAGAAGAGGGCCTCAGGCTCGCACACAAACTTGTATACATAACGCTCTCCAGCCACCTGTGGGAAGAGAGGGGCTGGGTCAGTCTACTCTCTCCAGGTCAGTGTAGGGGTGGGGAATGGGTCTAGGCACATGTGTGGAGTTCATTTCTCTCCATTCTTGTTCCTCTAAGCAGCCAACTCCCTTCTGGGGTTCACCTCTCATCTCAATCTCTCCGTGCTGTGGACGTCTTAATGTTTAGCACTTTCTTGGGGATTGTCCACAATTTCTTGTCCCTTCCGACTGGTTCACTATCTATCTGCTCCTACAAACTCCCGAGAATGCGCTTCTGTCCCCCTGCCTCTACCCTCTTGTCCCTGGACCCTTAGCCCTTGACCTTCTGCATGATGCCTTTCTCATAATAGTATCGGAGTGAGCGGCTCAGTTTGTCGTAATTCATGGCGGGCCGGTTCTTCTGGATGCCCCAGAGCCTGGCGACCTGTGGGAAACAGGAGAATTTCGGGATGGCGATGCTAGCTCAGCAGAGGAAAAGTGAGAAGCAGGTCAGAGAGAGCACTTGAGATTTTTAGTGCAAAATGCTGAGCTGGTCAGGCAAATAAGCACCAGCTCGAAGACCCCGGTTTGGTAAGAACTCCGGTTAGATAAAGCAACGTTGATGGTGAAGACCCATGCCACCCGTTCCCAGCTCTCATCTCCAGCCCACAATCCGTTGGAAGGAGAGGTGGGAACATCTGAGAGGCCCACCTCCTCAGGCTCAATTAGTTTGAACTCCATCCCCCGGCCCGTCCAGGCAATGAAGTGAGCATTCGTTGGGTCATCTAGCAGGGCCACCAGAAACTGCCACAGCTGCAAGGCACCCCGGCGCTGGTAGGGCGGTCCCTCTCGGAATGCTCCCATCCCTTCCTGCTTGATGTCTCCTGGGGAACACAGGATACAGGAGTGTAGGGTTTGTGCCTTTGGGTCCCCCAGCAACCTTTTCTCCCCGGGGTCTTTCCAGGCCCTTTCTCATGAAATGTCATGTGATTCCCAGGTGACATAGTCAGAGGGCACGGAAAAAAACCTGACCCTCTCATGAACAGTCACGTCTCTGACCTTCAAATTTCTCAGGGACGACACAGACATCATCTGGGAATGGTCGCACAGGTTTCTCATAGCCATAGCCTTGAGGAGGAAGTTGGGGGTCACTCAGATCTGGGGGTTCACTGATGAGACCCCAGAGTGTCCAGAGGGATTCCTGGTCAGGAGACCCTCCCCTATGGCAGGACCCTCTTCCAACTTGGAGGAATTGGCAGGGAGAGGGGGCTGCCTTACCCATGGTCCCGTCACCTGGAGAGGGTCCAGGGAAACCCTCTGTGTGAAGGTACATTGACGCACACCCAGGGAGATCTGGGGGTAGAGAAAGAAGGGTGATGTTATAGGTGGATGGGGTGGAGGTGGGGGCAGCAGGCCTACACACACTTAAGAACTTCCTGCCAGCCTGCTTTCCGGTTCTGTTCCCAGCTGCCTGCCTACCACAGTCCCAGGGGAAGTTCACCCAGAGGGGGTGTGAGGCTGGAACCCTTCAGCTTGAGGGCTGAGCCAGAGGGCAGGGATGGCAGCAGCTGGGGTGGGTAAAGCTGTTCCATAAGGCCCAGGATTCCAGGGAGCAGCTGTTTCCTGTGAGTTTAGGGGGAGGAGGGAGGGATAGAGATGAACCTCCGGGGAAAGGGTACAGTGTCCATGTCTAAGACTCCCTTGGAATGGGCTAACCTCCGGTCAGCAGGTCAGATTCCCTGCCCAGTGTGTTATATGAGGGAGGGAGGAATCAATGGAGGAAAGGAGAGTGGGTCGGAAGGAAAAAGACTGCATGGATCTGTAATTAGGGAAGAGGCAGTGGGCACTGGGCTGGTTTTTTTTTCAGCTCCGACAGCAGAGCACATTCCACTCCATTTGATTCCATTCCATAGGATTGAAACATCCCCACTCCACCTGGAGGAGTTGGTGGTGTGAAGCCACCATTCAAGTTCCAGCCCCTTGGCCATCCACTCCCACCTATGAATGAGATGGTGAAACCTGACACCTCCGGGAGGAGGCGGGAGAGTGGGCTCATTCATGCATCCATTTTGTGAATGGAATTCCTGACTCCTTTCAGAGGAAGCTGAAGGGGGAGGGGCAGGAGTTCAAGGGCAAGTAACATGATCTCCTCCGGTCTACATCCTTTGAAGGTCAGCGGCAAGAGCGTCTCCCTCCTCTTTCCTGCATCTCACTGCCAGGCGTGGCTCAGGCTTATGCCCTGGGGTGGAGGAGAGGTGTGCCCTTCTGGTTCTCACTCAGGCAGTCTGGGGGTTTGTGGTTCATTCCCCTGCCCCTAAAAGACTGTGCATCAGAAAAAGGGAAATTCGAAAGCTCTGGCCAGCTCTGAGCCTATTCCAATGGCTGAATATTTTTCTCATGCAAGTTTGCATAGAAATTCAATCGGGGATGGTAACAGTGTAACAAGCCAACGTTTTCTGGGCCCTTCCTAACTGAGAAGGGCCATCCCTGTGCACGTGGGGCTTTGAACTACAGCTGTTTATGAATATAATATGGCTGAGTGCATCTCACTCAGGTCAACACGGTGGAACTAGAATTTACAGCAGTCCCTACTTCCGGTACCCAGCTCTGGTCAAGATGGTGGGCTTGCACAGGTTGTATTAACCCTGAGTCCCAACTGGGAATGATGAACCTGGCTAGTTTCAAGTTCATGTTTCTCTTCATTCAAATCCCTTCGTATTTTTTTAAAAAATATGCTTTTATTGATTTCAAAGAGAGGAAAGGAGAGGGAAACATCTATGATGAGAGAGAAGCATTGATCAGCTGCCTCCTGCACACCCCCACCTGGGGATCGAGCCCGAACTGGGAATTGAACTCTGACTTCCTGGTTCATGGGTCAACGCTCAACTGATGAGCCACCTTGGGCTCCCTCTGGGACTGAGAACAACCTTTTAATCTTTGTATCCTCTAAATCCACAATTTCATACTCCTCAAACAGTACTATGGTCTCTCCAGGTAATTAAACCCCCAAACACTTGTTAAATAGACATTGAAAGAAATGGCTTAACTTTCCTATTAAGTCACAGGGTAAGGACCTACATCCCATTTATTTTCTATCTGAATATAAGTTTGCTGACTGAAAAAATGACAATTCTTTTGAATCTATGAAGAAAGTGAATAGGTTGAGTTTGTGAACTAGCAAACAGATAGGAAGGTAAAGAACTTGTGGAAAGACATTCTGGGGGTTATCACATGCCACCCCACCCAGCAATCTCACCCCAACCCCTCCCACCTGAAATGTCTCTTACCCGAGTCATAGGCGAAGTCCGTCTGCTCTTGTTTGATCACCACCCCCGCCCCTGGGTACCTGTGCCCATTGACCCCACCCTGGCCCATGGCCAGCTGTTCGTACAGGGGGTCAAGGTATTCCTGCTTGAAGCTCTGCTGGGGGTAGGGTGGGCAGGGCTCCGACAGCTGGTGCTGGTAGGGGGTTGGGAGGGGTTCCCGGCCCCCTCCCTGAGAGGATGTGAAGGAGTGGCAAATATCCAAGGGCTGCTGGAAGACGGAGCTGGATATGGGTGGATGGAGAAGGAAGAGAGTAAGGATTAGATTAAGTCCTCCTGGTGCCTGCCACTCCCAAAGCTTACAGAGTGGACTCCACTGTGGGTGTGGGTGTCCATATCCTTTCCTCCCTACCTCCCCCAACACCAGGTCTCTTAAGGGCAGATGGAGGACCCTCAGGGACTGAGGAAAAACTGCTGAGATCTCGGCTCCCATTCTGGGGGTCTTCTTACCTATGCTCCCCGAGGTACCCATGGCCAGGGGGGGGCTGGGAGGTGCCAGAGGATCTCACGAAACTCCGTTGTTCTGCCCGGGGAAAGGGCTGCAGGGGCGACTGTCCGGGGGCACCAGGGGCGGGGGACTTGATGGCGATTTGTCTAGGGGGGTCATAGGCACTGGAGTTGAGGGGGGAGACAGGGGTGAGGGGGCAGAGAAGCCAGGCGAGCATCTTTGAACCCTTCATCCATCCCCAGAGAAGTCAGGGCACAGGGATTATAGGAGAAGGAAGAGGACAGGGGGCTGGGAAAGGAATGGCAGGAGCCAGACTTGGCCCCAAATGAACTCTTTTTCACCTTTTATAAATGCTGAAACTGGGTGTGGTCTTGAGAACACTTCTCCCCAGCCCAGAGCCACTGGGCCTTTCAGTGGAAACAAACACGGCCAGCCTTAACACATACCCCTTGGACCCACTCCTGTGGTTTTCATCCGAACTACTCGGAAGATGCCCTCATTGCACTGCTCCCGTAAGGAAATCCTTTCTGTTGTGTCACTTGCATTTCAACTGCTGCCAATGTTCATGAGTGCCCCCTCCCTCCTCCATCGCAGGGGCGGCCCTCTCACCTGGAATAAAGGCACTGCTCGCCATGGTGGTAGGGGAGTGGCGGCTTCCTGCTGCAGGATAGGGCCGGGTCTGTGCGGGGACTCTGGGGCTCCTTCTTGATCCTGGTGGTGGGGCTGTGGAAAGCTACTGTGGGGATTGGCGGGGGGGACGGGGCCGGGGATGGGGGGGGGGGGGGGGCAGAGCAGGGCACAGAGTGTCTCAGAAGAGGCAGTAAGAGCTTCCTACACTTGCTGCTCTCTGAGGACTGGCTGGGTGACCGGCACAGCCTCATCCCTTCTCTGGGTCTCAGTTTTCAGAGTTGTAGTCACACACTTTTAAGAAGTTTGGCTATTTACATTACGTCTAGTTTTATACATCAGGAAAATGTCAAATATTAACCAAAGAAATGGTCTCGAGTTCAACATTTCATGCAACCTCAACGCCCCCCCCCCCCCCAAAAAAAACCCAACATAACACCTTTGTAGGGGCGAGCACTTTCAACCTAGGGCCTGTGGTTTTCCTGAGTGCCCTGGAAAATTCCAAGGGGGAGAGATTTTTTTTTTATTTGGGGCTATAAAGAATCCTTTTTCTGGTGGAGGCTGGATATTAGCCACTCGCATGTCAGCTGACGAACATTATACACATGCTCCTAATTATCTGTGAAGAACATTGGCCTGGCCTGTAGCCCCTGCTGGGTCCACAAACTCCAGCCACCAGGCAGAGAAGCAAAGAGTTGGGTCCAAATTGGCAGAGTGTGAGGTTCTGTCTTACTGCAGCCGGGTCAAATGCCTACTATCAACCCATCTGTTATCTGCTGTTTTTGACTATGTGTGCCCGGTTTCATTTCATTGGGGAAGACAATTGAGAGCAAAGTATCTGACATTAAAGCAGGGTTTCTCAATAGCGACACTATTGACATTTGGGCCAGAAATGTTTTGTTGGGGGTGTTATCCTGAGCATTGTATAGGGCAGTGGTCGGCAAACTCATTAGTCAACAGAACCAAATATCAACAGCACAACGATTGAAATTTCTTTTGAGAGCCAAATTTTTTAAACTTAAACTTCTTCTAACGCCACTTCTTCAAAATAGACTCGTCCAGGCCGTGGTATTTTGTGGAAGAGCCACACTCAAGGGGCCAAAGAGCCGCATGTGGCTCGGGAGCCGCAGTTTGCCAAACACTGGGATAGGGTATTTAGTAGCATCCCATGACACTCCCCACTAGGGGCTGGTAGCATCTAGTTCCAGTGTGGCAACCAAAAACATCTACAAACATTGCTAATGGGTTGGGGGACACAAAATAGCTCCCAAGTTGCACGAAAGTAACTTAGAATGGCAGAACTGGACCCTGCCCAACTGGTCCGAGCTGCCCATTTCAGAAACAAGGGAATGGAGGATCAGAGAGATGAAGTGTCTGCTCCAAGGTCACACAGCTAAGATGGAGAAAGCCCCCATTGGAACCAAGGTCTTCATGTACCAGTTAGTGCCTTGGTCTTTGAGTCCAAACCCAAGAATAGGGAGCCGTGCCCTTCACCCCTCTCTTTAGGAGAGAACAAGTGGATCTTTTGTGATTCTCTGTCCCTATGACTCATTTCCTGCCCTTCCCCACTCCCCATTCCCTCTACCCAGGGCCCTCTACTCACAGTTTTCTGAATGGAAATCAGGAACAAACTGTTCATCACTATCTGGAACCTGAGCTGCGAAGAGAGGTCAAAGGTGAGTCTAGAGTGGGGGTGGGGGGTGGGCCCTGGATGGCAGCCCCTGGGAGATACCATTAAAGCAGCCCAGCAGATTAGCACCCACCCCAAAATAAAACAGCCTTCCTAGAAATAAAGGCAACTCCACACCAGGTCCTAGTGCCCTCCATCTCTGGCTCCATTAAGACCCTGGAGGGGTGAGGCTGCAAATTCTCAGAACCTGTCTGAGCAGATTCCAGTCTTTTCCTAGATGCTTTGTCTTTATTCCCTCCATGTTTCTGAAGTGAAGACAGCCCTGCCCCTCAGAGTTTAGAAAGCTCTCTCAAAGCAGTCACATCTGGGATGGGCAGGCATTACAAGGAGTGAGATCCTGTGGACTTTGAATCACAGGGGAGATTCTGACTCTTGGCTGGAATCTGCATTTTATACAACCTCCAAGGTGAAATCTAGAACTGTAGATCCCAGGAAAAGAGGGTGGTTCGAGGCAGGTAAAAAAAGGGATGACAATGGAGAGGAAGAGGCTGGGGACCCTGGGAGGTCAGGGCCTCACCCCTTTGATGTGCAGCTAGAAGAGAGAAGGGCTCCCACGCTTGGAAGTTCTCAAGGAGCATTCCCAGTGTGCCGGCGTGGGTGGCTCTGGGTTTGGGAATTAGGCAGCAAACAGAAAGTACCTCTCCCGACTCCAGCGTCTTTGCCCAGGTTTGCCCCTCTCTCAAGACTAGGTTATAGCAGGAAGGGAAAGGGAAGACACCAAGAAGAACTTCCTGATAGTCCAGGAAGAGAGGGGCTCAAAGGTGAGGTGCTGAAACCCAAGGAGACTGCTCTCAGATTAGACAATGGAGAAGCTGATGGGTAAGATGACTAGAATCAGGACTGGCTGGTAAGGGTGAGGGTCCAAGGAAACGGCTGGAGAACACCATCTCTCATTCTAGCCTGTACAAACAGACACCCCAAACTCTACTGCTTTGCTCCTGGGCAAAGGCTCCAGAGTTTCTTCCTTGGTGATTTCAGCCACAGACTCTCATCAAACCTCCCTACGTCCACTCTCACCTCCTATAGTCAGTTGTTCTCCACATAGCTGTCAGGGCAACAGAAGTCAAATCACTTCGCTCTCTTGCTTAAAGTGTGAGTCCCAAACTCTTCCCCTCGGCCTCCAAGGCCCCGCATGGTCTGATGCTGCTTACCTCTTTGACCTGCCTCTGCTGGCCCTTTACTCTTGAGAGCTCTGGTTTCTTTTCAAAGCTCATCAGCTTGATACCTCTTCCCCAGATCTTGGCCTGCCTATTTTTTTCTGGCCACTGAAGTTTTAGTCCACTTTGTCACCTCCTCAGAAGTCATCTCTGACCACCCAGACCAAAGTGGTCCCCGTCCCAGTCCTTTCTCGTATCCATTTTATTTCTTCCCCAGCACGGTATGGGTATCTGAACGTATTAACTATGTTCACATGTTTATTGTCCATCTCTTCTACCCTGAAGTTAAGCTTGCTGAGGGTATGGGGCTTATCTGTCTTGTTCGTCTGATTCCCCAGTACCCCAGGAATGGAGTCTGGCTCAGAATAGGCACTCAATGCATTATATGTCAACTCTGTGAATAAAGATAGAATGATATCTGTCCTCAGGCTGGTGGGAACCGGGGTGGTAGGCCTGGGAGCAAGAACTAAAGAGATCCTAACCAACCAGCCCTTCCTTCACCCTGAGGGCTCCCCTTCTCCACCACCAGGTACCATTAGAAGCAGGTCCTCTGGGGAAAACCCTTCTCACGTGGGACATTTTAGGCGGTGGCAGGAAAATTTGTCACCAACTTGCTTTAAATATCATGTTTGGTCTTGAGTGTACGCCACTCTTTAAAACTCAAGTGTTCTATTAAAATAGATGTTTATAGGCAGTTGACTTCTTGACAGAGGGATTGGGCAGAGGGGGTTTAAGAATCAGGAGCCACCAAGAGCTAAAGAATTGATGAAACATCAACGTAAAAACAATTCTAAAGTGATCGAGAAAGTCAGGAGGACGTGAAACCCCTTGGCAAAAACAAAAACACACAGGGAGCACACATCTTTTCGGAAAGCGCCACTAGGGCACAAAGGCAACCATTTCCTAACTGGCCCGGATCAAGAATCAGGGGACATTGTTAAAATGTGGATTCCAAGCCACCCCCAAGTCTCATTCCATAGGCATCTTTATTTTTAACAAGTGCCTTAAGAATGGGCAAGATTGGTGCAAGCCTACGTTCATCCACGCCGTGTCCTCTGGCCCAACCACAGGTCAGGGCTGGCTGGGGGTAATGGGAGCAGGATGAGCAGCATTACCCTCTCTGCTACTTAGGCAAGGCGGGACCTGAGGAGGACGGGAGGTGGGGGGTGCAGACCATGGGGAGGCTGACGCACTTGAGTCCCCTCTGGGGCTTCATTAACTGCTGCTTTCTACTGAGGTAATGGCTGGGGGCGTCTCCCACTGACGTCACATGCTAGTTCACCTGAGAACCCTAGGGTTCATCTTGCCTTTCCTTCTACCCCAGGCCTGAAGATTTGGCCAGGACCTCCTCTCCACAGCAGTCCCAGAGGCTGAGTGCCACCCCCAGCACACAGACCACACTCCAGAAGAGGCGGTGCCATCCTCTTCCCAGGGCCAGGAGAAATCAGTGGAGGCAAACATGGGCTGTGGCATGAACCCCAGTCCCTGATTGGCCCTTCCCTAGAACCCTGGCTTCTCCCAAAGGGGCGGGACAGGGCCTCAGTTGCTCAGAAACTGTTAACAAAGATAGAAATAGCAACAGTAAGCCCTACCCAGTTTGGCTCAGTGGGTAAGAGCATTGGCCTGTGGACTGAAGGGTCCCGGGTTAGATGCCGGTCAAGGGCATGTACCTCGGTTGCAGGCTCCACCCTGCAATCAGTGGAGGCAATCAATTGATACATTGATGTTTCTCTCTCTGTCTCTCCCCCTTCCTTCCACTCTCTCTAAAAATCAATGGGAAAATATTCTAGGGTGAGGATTAACAACAACAAAAAGAAATAGAAACAGTAACATTTAACATTGTACCTCACCTTCCTGGAGAGCAGATTTCTAATGACCATGTTTGGTCTTGAGTATATGCCATTCTTTATTTATTTGTTAACTTGGCTGAGTTTTGGCTGTTAAGCCAGTGTGCCAGTCTTCACCCAACTCCACCCTGGCACTAAGGTCGCGATTATCGGCCTGAGGACATGGCAGGTGATGAAGGATGGGAAAAGTGCCAAGCCAGCAAAATGCCCAAAGGGAGAATTTTTAGGGAACAGCCTTCCACAAGGAGGCTGGGGGAAGTGGGGTAGTAGAAGAGGAGGGGCTTGGGGACTTCCCAAGCAGGGCGCCAGAACTGGAAGGTTCAGCCAGCCAAACAGCTAATTCCAACTCAGATTAGCCACTCACCAACACCATGTAAGCCCCACCACCATCTCCCCTTCCTAGGGTCCAATCACAGGATGAAGGGGCCTTTTAAGGAATCCTAGTGGAGAGGCGGGGAGCCGTTCCCCAAAGCTTCTGCTCCTTTGTGTCAACACTGGCCTCAGCTCTCACCCTTACCCTGCCCCCATCCTCCGTACTGGAAGGAACCAGTTATGTATCTATGGAGGAGACATCTGTCCCCAAGAGCCTTCTAGAAGAGATGGAGACAGAAATATGTAGAAGGAGGTATTGTCCCTAAAAGACTGGGGGATGGGATTAACTTCATCTCTCCCTATAGACATGCTAAGGCACTGGCGGGCATACACAGGGATTCACACACACCCTAATTCCTTCTACACGAGTAAAGCACATCCGCAGCAGCACACGAGTAAAGCACATCCCCTGTGCACACCCTTCCCACAAAGGGTCTCCTTTGGATTTACAAAGACAATGGGGGAAACCAAAGGGCAAGGGGACTGGAGACCTCGGCGGGGGATTGAGAGCAGTGATTCTTACGAAAAGGGGAGCAGAGACCCACCTCTGAGAATCTCATAAAGGTAAGGATCATTCTCTTTCTAGAAAATCCACATTCCTTTGTGTATGGCACACCCCAACATTTTACCATGTCAGAGAGCTCAAGGACCCCTGCAATTCATCTGCAGAGCTTCTAGGACTCCACAGACCCACACAAAGGCCATGGATGGCCCAGAGTCAATGTTCCTTACATAGACCGATGTCATTGTCCCCAAGGGTTCCCCACAAGCCAGGAAAGCAACGCTGGACCGAAAGCAACACACCTCTTGCCATAACCAGCGCAGCGTGGGCTCAGCCTCCTGAGCCTGCATTTCCGTACAGCAGCCCGATCCTTTCTGCGGCAGCTCAACAGATCCCAGGCACCCCGAAACCAGACATGCCCTCTTAGACTCCCTTTATCTCCCTTTGCTCTGTCTAGAAAAACCCCAACCCCAAAGATATCTGAACTGCCTGCCCCTACAGAACCCCACGCGCACTCACCCCCAATGATGACAGGACAGACTCTGAACCCACAACCACATCGACCTGGATCCAACCTGGGCATCCAGTGACTGTTTCACAGTCCTTGCCCCCTGTCCCCAAACACACACACTACAAGGCAGGACCTGCTGCTTCTTCTTCCCCAGTTGGGGCTGTAGGAAAAATTCAGGCTGAGGGAGGGCGGTGGGACTCCAACCCCCATTCCTACGGATGCGCCCCATTTCTGGCACGTCTCCAAAGGGGCTAGACCCTCCCTGCCACCCCAAAGCTCCCCCTGGGCTGCAGGGGTCACTGACCTGGTGGGAAGAGGCAGGAGAGGAGGCTGGGGTGGTGCTGGGGTGGTGCAGGGGGACAGGGCCCCGGCAGCTGCATCTGTCTCCACAGAGAGAATGAGAAGGAGCAAGCGGCCTCAGCATCCCCCCCTCAGGCCTGGCCATCCATCGCCAGCTGGGAACCTGAGCTGCTCCCTCAGAAGGAAGGAGAGGGAACCAAGGAGATCCCAGCGCGCCCCCCCCCGCCCGCCCCTCCGTCTTACGATCCCCACCCCCACCTCCCCACCCACTGGATTTAAATGTACAGAGACTTGCAGGACAGCAGCACGAAACACACTCACTGTCACTCTGACACATGCAGATAGACACACGTACAGTCCCTAGACCCCCACCGCCAAGGGGTGGGGCTTCCAAGATGAGAACATTTTCCTCTCCTTCCCATTCCAACCCAGGCACAAACGGGCCAGCTGCTGCCAAAATGCCAACCGCTGAGCCCACTCCTAGATCACAGCCCTGGGAGCTGCCCACTGTGGGGAGCGCTGGGACCCTCAACTGACAGACAAGGAGCCTGGCGAGCCAGACAGAAATCAGGCGCTGGGAAAGGAAGTCTTTGAGAGACGTGGAAACTGACACCTCTGCGTTCTTCAGCTCCAGCCCAGCTCCGGAACCTCGGAACCTCGGGAGGAGGATGGGCAGGCTGGGCATAGCTCTGCCTGTAGCTCGCAGCTGGGCACCCAGGGCTTGCCGAGTCTGGAAGATGTGCAAAGTACCCCAGAACCCCCAGATCCCTCCAGCACTCGCGTAGCCAGCCCGTGAGCCATGGATTCCACAAAATGTTTCGAGCACTTGCTCTATGCTAAATAGTCATTCTGTAACAGATATTTTTGGAGGATACCACAGTGGTCAAGACAGATCTAGTCTCACTCCAAGGATCTAATCAGGAATCTTCCCTTCTTGCCCCAAGCTTTTATAGAGGGTTCCAGAGGAGCAGGGTTTGAGCTTTAGCACAATCACCAAGGATGCCCAGATGGAGGGCAGGGGAGATTCTACAGGAGAGAAAAGCCTTCGAAAAGGTTTTTTGGTTTCCAGAGAGTTAAAATAAAGGGACCCTAAGATGAGGGTGTTAGCCCTTCCTCCTCAGAGACCAAACACCATTCGCCTCCTGCCTGCAGCCCCACCAGTGACACTCTCAGGCCCCACCAAAACACTCCAATGACTCCAACCAGGAGACACCCCCCCCCCCCAATACTTCCCCACTGAACCAAGGCCCAGCTCCTGACCCCACCTCAGCCAGCTTGCAGCTACAGCTAACCCACTGGCACACAAGTGGGAGAATTTGCCTGGGGTGGAGGAATTCAGCAGGAAAGGAGGAGGATCAGTTGCCATCAGAATTACAATCAAGGCTATTAGGGGAAGGGGGGGAGCTCAAAGCCCTCTCTGACAAAGTGCTGCAAAAAAGAATTATTTAAACGTTTGTTGTTCTTTTGGCTCAGACAGAAAATTGTTTGGCACTGGGAGTTGGGAAGCCGAGAAAGCAAGAATTTAGGTAAAAATCAATGTTTTGGCAACTCCTGAAGATAACGTAACAAATTAATTGCTCTTTCTCCTCATCTTCCTGTTCCTCACACCCCTCCCCCCAACACCCCAACACACACCTCAGCCTGGTGGTTGCTGCCAAATAAACTTTGCAAATGAAAATTTCAACCAGGAAAACGGGCCTGGGGCCAAGTTCCATTCAAATAAGCAAATACCCCACACAATGGTCTGATTCATCCCCAGGCCTAGTTACACAAGCCCAGCTCAGGGTAGAGAAAATAAATATCAATATAAGTGTCCATGCTGGGCGCTGGGCACCAGAAAGGCAGGGGCCTTGGGGAGGGGGCATTGGAGAGCTTCTGAGGCTAGGGAGAGAGGAAGTGGGCTGGGTTGGAATAGCGGGGTTCAGAGCACCCCCCACCCCAGCAATGGAAAAGGTCATAGACTACTCACCTTCAGCGAGCCACGTCTCCTGGAAGTGACTTAGATCCTGGAAGAGATCTGAGGGGTGAATAATGGAATTGGAGAAGGTGAGGTGGAGGTGATGGTGAGAGAGAGGGAGCCCCAGCGAGCCCGGCGACCCCCCTTGGGGTGGCAGGGGCCAAGAATGATCAGAGTCCCTTGGAGGGCGAGTCTTTTTGGCAAAAGGGTGGGGGCTCCAGGATCGGTCCTTTGGGGGTGTGTGGTGGGGAGGGTAGCGGTTCTCTCTCCGGCTCTTTACCTTCGGAGTCGGGGGGCGGCAGGGAGCCGGGGTCCATGAGTTTCCCCTGCGGGACCATCAGCGCTTCGCGCAAGCTCCCATTTCCGGGAGATTTCTACGGGGAAGGAGAAGAATGCCCCTTAATCACCCTGAGGCCGGCTGGTCTAGGGGGTGGGACGGGGTTCTCGGGGTGATTCAGGGGCCGGGCAGCCCTGGACCCCCTGGGGCCTTGGGGAAGGGGCTGTGGGGCTAGGTGCAAGGCGGGGGCGGGCGTGGAGGCAGGCGCGGCGCTCACGCTGCAGAAGGTGTAGGGCACTTGCTGGTCCAAGTATCCGCCTTTCATCCTCCGCTCCATCCGGCCGCTCCCTCCGGCCGCGAGGCCCGGGCCCCGCGCGGGGGCAGAGACCTGGGAGGGGGGGCTGCGTTCGCATACCATCCAGGGAAAGCAGCGGGGTGGGGTGGGTAAGGGCGACGGGGAGGGGACCGTCCCCAGGCTCTGGGTCCGACGGCAAAACTTCTCCGACTCACTCAGGCGATGGTGGGGTTTCGTTTGCTGAGCTCTGAGCGCCGTCACCACTCCCCTCCCGCCAAAGGAGGTCCCACCTGCTCCCGGGAGCCGGGCTCGCGGTTTCGGCTGCTTTCTGCAGCCCTGCTCTACCCAGGCTCGGTTACATAAGACGTGTGTGTGTGTGTGTGTGTGTGTGTGTGTGTGTGCGCGCGCTCGCGCGCAGAGGAGCGGGCAAGGCGCGCACCATTCGCACGCCCACAACTCCCGCGCCCCCTCCAACCCTGAATTTCAGCGCCTCCCACCCCCGCCCTGGAATCTGCGGAGGTGGCAGTGAGAGTGTGGGGTGTGTTGAAGGCGAGGCAGGGAATCACGGGCACTCTCCCTCCCTCTTCCTCCCACAGCCTCACCTGAGGCCGGGGCTTCTGTGCTGGAGACGCAGGGGGTCCTGAGCATGCTCTGGGGCGGCAGCGAGGCCGCGGGGCTAGGCCAGAGCGCGGCGGCCCGGGCCTCGGATCCCCAGCGCACGAGCTAGTTTTCCGGGCGCGGCGGACAGTTGTGTGCCCGGGGGAGCCGCCGATTGGTGCATTTCCCTTGCCTCGGCCCAGGCTCTCTCCCCCCTGCCTCCCCAACCCCGTTCCCTTTGTTTCATTGACTTTTGTGAATGAAACCCCAGGGCCGGGCACGCCCGCCAATCCGGAGACTCGCTTGGCCAAGCCGAAGGGCGGAGTTTCCCAGTCGCGGGGGCCAATCAGAAAGCAGGGGCTGCTTCCTGGCTTCATTCACTGCTTGGGCTCTCATTCATAAAAAAATAAACTCGCGGCCGGAGTTCATTCAGAAAGAGCTGAGAGGAAAAGCGGGACGCTGAGGACTCCATGGCTTCTCTGAGGGGCTCGGCGGTGGCCCTGGGTCTGAGGCTCAGCGAGCTCCTCCGGCTGGCGTCTGCACGCGTCTCTGTGCATCTGCATGTACGTGGGAGTGTGAACATGTCTGTGTACGCGCCCTGGGGGGAGGTGAGCGGACTTGTGTGCCCAGAGGAACAATAATAACTAGCGTTTATGAAACGCTCCTCTTCCACGTGCTCATTTCATTCCCATAACCTGGCGGAGTGGCTCTATTGTCTCCATTTTACAGAGATTGAAAATGGACACCCCAGAGGGGTGGTGACTTGGCTGAGGTCGCTGAGCTGCTGGGGTTTACGGTTCCCCATCGCCCACGTTCTCCTGTACAGCCCTTTGAGGCCACAATTAAATGAATTAAAGCTATGTGACAACAACTAATGCACAGTAGGCGCTCAATAAATGTGAGCTGGCATGGAATCCAGGCTTTTCCTCAAGGGTCTGTGCTCTGCAGAGCAGTTGTGTGACCCACTTCCTAGTAATTGAGCAGAGGCCCCAGCTTGGACCTCTGAAAGGACAGCTCCTCTCAGCCATCTTTCCTCTTACAAACATGCAGATTAAGGAGCAAAAGCCCAAAGGATCTGATGCTCTGGGGGTAGGACTGATTTCCGTTCTTGGCAAAAAACCGGTCATTATCTCTGTCACCTCATGTATTCTCTTCATTCAAGAACATTTATTGTGCCAGACACAATGCTGGGTGCCAGGCAAACAGTTGTGACCAAGACAAGCACCTGGGAGCTGGGCTGCTGAGGCTGCAGCCACGGGGACACACAGAACATGAAACCCCCAGGCCTTTTTTTTCTGGAGACGTTTCTCTGGGTCTACCGTGGATGCACGTCTTGGAGGAGAGCCTGATTTTGCTTGCTGCTTGTTTGTGATAAACACAAGAGACTGGCCAATCCCCAGGTCACTAGTGGCTGCTTTCAAATTCATCTAATCTAACACCCCACTTTACAGATGAGGCAGCGGGAGGTTCAGAGAAGGAAATGATACATAGAGCTCTTTCCGCTGGTCAGGGTCAGAGCTGGGACTAAAACACCAAACCTCTAGCACCTGTTTAGGGCTCATTCCATAAGATCATCTTGGGCAAATGAAAATAAATTTCCCTCTCTTCCCTGCTGAAATATTCTTTAAGGCTCATATCTGCTGCCTCTCCTCCAGGAAGCCTTCCAGATAGTCTGAATAATTCCTTAAGGATCCACAACATTCTTGCCTATGTCTCTGACATGGATGTCTGTCATTCTGCCTCATGGTCTAGTCATCCCTCGTAGAAGTATGAAGACTTCTCCAGGGCCTGAAGGAGGTCTCATTTGCCTCTGAAATTCTTCCCCCAGCCAGCTTCATGCTTATGAGGGTCTCACGAAATACATGTTTGGTGAATCAGTACAAGAAAGACAAAACTAATGTAACTTAGCAGGAACCCTGCCCAAAGGAGGCGAGACAAGCTCAAGCAAATCCCAGCTTTGGGCTGGATGGAACCAGTTTAGGGAGGAGTTTGTGTCTCCGGGCCAAGGGAAGTGGGGGAGGAGGACAGAGGATTCTTCCTGAAGGCAGCTTTGATATGTCTCCAAGACAATGAAGAAAATTCTGGTGGGTCCCAGAATGGGCACTCAGGTTGGTTTTTTTTTTTAGGGGTTCCCAGCTGTTTCTGAGGGGGGCCCTTGGCTCATCCCCACTTCCCATGCAGGGACCTCCTCCTCTGGCTCTGACTCAGGCTCAGCTTGCTGGCTGAGTAAGAGAAGGTACCACTGTTGCTGCCACTGCTGTCACCTGGCCTCCAATTCACCAACACCCAGGCTCAGAACAGTGAGCTCTCCTGGGGGAACATCTGAGCCTCTTCCAGGGTTCGAGGTAGCTGGGGAGAGGGAGGAAGAGGGAGGCTGGAGATTTCTGTTCTGTTGGCGTCACATTACAATGACCAACACCCACTCGCCATGCTCGGCTGCAAGAGCTGAACCTGCATTAACTCATGCAGGCCTCACAGCAGTCCTGTGAGGTGTCGTCCCCATTTTACAAGTGAGGAAACTGAGGCTTCAAAAACACACATCGACCCCCAGGGTCCACTCAATAGACTGAGGACACCCCAACCAGACTCACAGGCACAAAGACTACACTTTGAGAGAATACACAGCAAACCAGATGGAGGACAAGCCTGAGCCAGAGAATACTGGTAGACACCTGGATTAAGGATGCTAACAGTATTCTCCTGGACACACACAACATCCTACCTGACCCCTCCCATCACAGCTTTGGTGGGGTTTGCAAAGGTAAATGTTTCCTCCCCTTTAGTATATTGGAACTGTTATCTGACCAGTTTCCCAGGAGTGTAAGTTATAAAATGTAAATATGGGTTTTAGATATGCAGATGTTCATTCCAAGGCAGCCTGAGGCTTAGCTCTGGGATGTGAAGGGAGGAGAAGCTGTTTGAGGCACCGGGATCAGACTACCAGGCTTAGGATTCATTAGAGAAGCAGGTTCTCCCCCTGGGGCCTCCAGATAGGGTAGTGGCAGGGGACTGGGTGACCTGTACAACCTGACTGTGAAGGGAAGACAGAATGTCTGGAAGAGCTGAGAGTCCCAAGGCTTAGAGGGTGGAGCTTTTAGAGGCTCCCCCAGGGACAGCTTGGTAAGGCCAATGGATGAGCTAAACGGTTAAGTGGTGTCCGGTAATCCTTTAGGGTCTCCCAGCCTGGACCTATCACCAGGGGGAATGAACCAGAGAGCAGGGTCAGGCGGTGGGGATGGAGGAACATGGGGTCTTCCCACGGGCTGGTGAATCAGGACCACCAAGAAAAAAGACGTGCCCGTCTTGAACTTCCTTTTGTCCTTGTCTCACAGTCCCACTTTCACATGGCTTCCTCTAAACTGCCAGGGTTCTGAAGCCAGGGACAATGGATATGTAGTCCCTGAAACCAACTGCCTGTATGTGCGTGTGCGCATTTGCTGAGGAAAGGGGCCATCAGGGGTCACCACAGAGCAGGATTATGAAGAACCACAGCTCTATGTCTTTTGTCACAGATGGCTTTGTAAGATCATAGATCTTGTCAATATTATTACCTTAAAAATGGTCAGAGCCTGGCTGGTGTGGCTCAGTGGTTGAATGTCGAGCTATGAACCAGAAGGTCGAGGTTCAATCCCTGGTCAGGGCACATGCCCGGGATGCCGGCTGGATCCCTGGTGTGGGACGTGCAGGAGGCAGCCGGTCAAAGATTCTCTCTCATCATTGATGTTCCTATCTCTCCCTTCCTCTCTGAAATCCATAAAAATATATTTAAAAAAAAAAAGAGTCTGTGAAGCCAAAGAGATCAAGGGTGCCCCCAGGAAAGGGACTTTTATTTTTTGGGGGTGCTGGTGACTTCAGCTTTTCAGAGTTGCTGCCTACAAGCAGCTCAGGACTCCCCCAAGTGCAAAGCCGTTCTTTTCTGTCCTGTCTCTTCCCTCATTGGTTCAGATTTCAGCCCTCTGCTTTCAGACGGAGCAGCCCCGCTCAAGGGCAGGCTCCCTCTGAAAGCTGCAGGATATAAGATTTTCTTTCTTTTTAAAAGAATTTAAAATTGATTTTTAGAGAAAAAGGAAGGGGGAGGGGGGAGAGAGAGAGAGAGAGAGAGAGAGAGAGAGAGAGAGAGAGAGAGAGAGAGAGAGAAACTTGGATGTGAGGACGAAACATCCCTCCGCTGCCTCCTGCACGCCCCCTACCGGGGATCGAGCCCACGACCCGGGCCTGTGCCCCTGACTGGCAATCTAAACGGGAACCTTTCTGGTGCGCACGACTACGCCCAACCAGCTGAGCCACGCCGGCCAGGGCAGAGTTTATTTTTCTTGTTGAATTTTATCCCTTTCTGTCAAAGAGTGACAAACGGACAAATGTCAGCCGACTGAAGGATTGGAATGGAATCGGTGCCAGTTGGGCAGAGTCCAGGATGCTCCCCTTTTTAATTAAGTGCGGACTTGAATTATGAGGGCCACAGCTCCCACTGGGCGGGGCTCTGCCACGGGAGGGCGGTTTCTCTCTTCAAAGATTTAAACGCCGTTTATTCCACTTAGTCTCTCCTCAGCTCTCTGAGTGTCTATATTTGCTCTTGTCATCACGAATAATGGGCGATCCGGTGGATGCCCCAGCTCGCTGGGCAGCTGCAGGGAACCCCATAGCTGGCAGAAGCCTGGCCACGTGACTCATCCTGGACTCTTTTTTTCGGGGAATGATGATGGGGGCGTGGGGTCCAGGGACCCCTGGTTTTATTTCTGAGCCCCAGCCCCCCAACAGAAACTCTCCTCTTTTGTCCCTGTCTGTGCCCTCCCCCCACCCAGCCCTGACTGCTCCTGAGGCTCAGGGCTTCCCCTGGGGAGCTGCTGCTGTAGATTTATTTCTCATCTATCTTGCTGCCGACCCCAGCCCAGATTTATCTGGTAATTTACAGCCACAGGTGTTAATTTACGATCTGGGGCCATGGAGCCCCGAGCCCAGGAAATGACGCCTCTCCGGGGTTGAAGCGCTTTCTTTTCAGTCCGTGGGGACCAAGCACGGAGGTGAAGAGAGTGACAGAAAGGAAGGACTTTGGGGGAACCCATGCTGAGAAGACACAATACCTAACCGGAGGCGGACCAGGCATGCTGGATCCCAATTGTAATTTCCAGAAGATGGTGTTTGCACGCATGCTTTACACTTGATTGTTTTCCCGAGCCTCTGCAGAGAATGCTATCTTATTATATTTTCCCAGCATTCCTCCAAGTAGGTATTTTTAGTTCCATTTTTATAGAGGAGCACTCCAAAGTTCAGAGAGCAATTTGCCTTATGTCACCCAGGGGTGGGGGAGTAGGAGATGGGACCAAACTACCTCAAATTCCTTTTCCAAGGCTCCCCTCAGCTCCGGGGGCAGCCACTTCTGAGAGCCAGCAAGAGATGAAAGCTCATGTTCTTACCCGCCTGATCCCCAGCCCTCGGATATCCTGACCCCACCTGACCCTCCCCCGCCCTGACATTTCCTTTTTATGTTCTTCTTTTCCGTCTACAAGTCCCACTTTCCTGTTAAGAGATACCTGTTCGGGTCTTGCTAATTGTGTGCCTTCTTAGGGGGTGGTTTGGCATTTTCTTAAATTGTATATCAGACATGAATGTCTCCCACAAAGGGAAAACTGATGGGGGTGGGGGCGGAGCATTTTGCTCCCTAGAAATTGAGAATGTAAAGTATATTTAATTAAAATGATAAATCTGATTTTCAGTTTTGTTTTTACTACTGCTAAAACTAATCTATTTTATGCACGTTTGCAGAAGGCTGCAGCCATCAAATCAGAGAATATTAGAGCTGTGAGACACCTGGAGATCTTTCTGGGCCAAACCCTTCATTTTATACACAAAGAATCTGAGTCTCAGACTGGGGAAGGGGCCCGGAAGTGCCAGTGTTGTGTGAAGTGCCCTGCTTAAACTTACTGGGGTCTCTCAAGAGAGGCTCTGCTCCTCTCTCTTTAAATCTCTCCCCTTTGCTCCCAGCCCCCACTGCAAACTCATGTTGGGAGGGGCTTGGCCTCTGGAGTCCCTTCCTCCACCTCCCCGGTTGGTACCCAATTACTTTTTTACCCAGCTCCCTCCCTCTGACCCAGTGTGGCTTCCCAGGCTGGATTCTTATTCTGCGTACATCTCATTTGGTGAGACTTTAAATGGTATTTGGTTCTCTGTTTCTCTCTCTGCCTTACTACAAGGTAGTAATCAGACTGTTGTTTTTCTTTTCCCAGCTATGTCTGCAGTGTTGCAAACAGAAGCCATTGAATTCACATTTCATGTTGCTTTTGCTTCAAACAAGGTTGTAAATGTTGTGAAATGTTTTTTTATTTGAGAAAGGTGAACATCTTGAGCAGGACTGACAACCATATGGTATAAAATCCAGACATCATATAATGATCTCTCATATAATTTTATTTTAACTTCCTAGAGGCAGCCAAGCTATTCAAAGTCTTGTGCATTCTTGGTGACATAGACCATATACACATATACAACAATTAGAGACCTCACACACACACACCAATCCCTTCTCCTTTGTTTACACAAATGATGTGGAATTGTGAGCACTGTGGCATGAACATATCAAGAGCCAAAAAACAAAACAAAAAACAACAACAAAAAAAACTCCATCCTGACAGAGCCTGGCACAACCAGAGAACATGCCTTATAGGCCAAGAAGCAATTTATGCAGCTGGGCTGGAACTTCTAGAAGTTGTTCTGTCTACTGTTAGGATGGTTGTGTCCATTCCCTCACCTTAAAAATAAAGACAATATAAACCATAGAATAAATTAGAGCAAGTTCCGACAAATTTCCCTCCTGATGATCAATACCAAAGTTTGTTTGTTTTTTTAAAATGGTGCCTCTACTTTGGTGGAGGTCTGAGCACAATCTTAGTCTGACTGGGGTTACCTGGCATGGGTTTTGAGATAGACAGGCTCAGGTACAAATCCTGCTTGTGCCTCTGAAAAACTTTGTGATCTGGACGAGTCAGTTAATTGCCCTGAGCCTCAGTTTATTCATCTGTGCAATGGGGACAATAAGATCTAGCTTGGTTCTTTTTTCTAAAATTGGTTTTAGAGAGAGGAAAGAAGAGAGAGAGAAAGGAGAGCGAGAGAGAGAGAGAGAAACCTTGACTGTTTGTTCCATTTATATGTGCATTCATTAGTTGATTCTTGTATGTGCCCTGACCAGGGATCGAACCCCAAACCTTGGCTTATTGGGACAACGTTCTAGCTCTAACTGAGCTACCCAGCCAGGGCTAAGATCTACCTTGGTTCTTCATTTCAGTTACCTTGTCCAGTAAGGGGACTAGAGATAGTCTGTTGTCAATGCTGAGTTAACAGGAATGAGCCTCCTTTATTTTATTATTTTTAAAATACGTTTTTGTTGATAGAGAGAGGCAGGGAGAGGGAGAGATAGAAACATCGATGAGAGAGAAACATTGATCACCTGTCTCTTGCACGTCCTCTACTGGAGATCAAGCCTGAAACCCTGGCATGTGCCCTGACCAGGAATAGAACTGGTGACCTCTTGGTACATGGGTTAGTGCTTAACCACTGAGCCACAACAGCCGGGTGGAATGAGCCTCCTTTAACCCTCTCTCTGTGTATGTATGTGCGCATACGTGCAGGTCTCTGTGGCCATCCCCTTCTCCTTGCACATCCTCACTTCACTGCCTCTCCTGCTCTCAGCCTGTGGGGCTGAAGTTTGGACGGTGGGTCAGGTCTCCTGGGCTGTGCTGGGCTCGCTGCAGGATCAAAGGCACCCATGGGGGGAGGGGCTGAGTCCCAGTAACCTGAGATCTCCTCTCAGGTAGATGAGCCAGGCATGGTTGCCAGGGTGAGGAGAAAGCAGGTCCCTGTGGATGGGGGGAGCTCTGTTCAGCCAGTCCTGCATGTTGCCATCTTAGGGAAGCCTCACAGACTGCTTAGCCATGGTTCTGGTGTGCTAGCTTAGCGGCAGTGGCCTCTCTCATATACTGGGTGGTGGTGGCCAGGCTTGCTTGGATTCTATGGGAGATGGCTTCGAGGTCCCCAGGGCCTAGTCTGCAGTGGCTGTTGGTATGTGTAAGCTTCTAGGGGCAAAGGGTCCCCACCTTTGGCAGAGAAGTGGGGGTTCTAGTTAAAAGGCAGGAGGTGACTGTCAAGGGAAGGAGGATTGTGGGTCCTTGTGTGTGTGTGTATATATACACACAGGTTACAATGGTCATTGCCAAGAAGTCAGAAGGCTGCAGTAATTTTTTTCAGAATGAGGAGTCTCCACTAAGAGACTCTAAGGTTGTGCCCAAGACTGCTGGACATTCCGTGGGAAATGTCTTTCTGGGGCCTGGGAAGATGGATAAAATAGAGGGAACAACCCAACCTGCTTGATCCAGTTTCCATCAGAACTCTTCTTTGTCAACTTCTGCCGTAACCCCAGCGTCAATTCAGTCTCAGCAAGGGTTTTCCAAGATCTACTTGGTGCAAAAGCTTGTTCTTGAGGTCCCTCAGAATGAGTCAGGCCCCTACCCTTGCCCAGAGGAGCCCCCCATCTGGTCATGGGGTTGTGTAGATTGGTGAAGAGTTCAGGGTATCATGACAAAGGGGGTGGTGGGGAGCATTGACCCTCTCAAAAACGCTGTGGGAGGTTAGAGAGGTACTGCCATTACCCTCTTATTATAGATGGGAGCACCCAGGCTCAGGGAAGAGAGGGCACTTGCCTGAGGTCACCCAGTGGGGAAGGGGCTGAGCCAGCCTATGAACCCTGACTTGTCTGGTTTGAGAAGCCAAAGTCCTACCCCCAGCCTGAACTTGGGTGTTCAAAGGGGAGAGAGACCTTCCTCGCTGGGAGGATCAGAGAAGACTTCTCAGAGGAGGTGGCAGTGGGGCTGGCACAGAGGTGGGTGGGATTTCGGTATGGGGTTGTGGGGAGGGTATTCCAGGTTCAGGGACTATCAGGACCAAAGGCTAGGTGAAGACGCCAGGGTGTCAAGAAAGGGGGTTATGGGGAGGCCAAAACCCCAGAGATATTTGCCTTGGAATTTTCTCTTTGGAATCTTAGCGCTGCGGCCACAGGCCTGACGTCTATGCGGACTGTCCACAAAGCTGAGTGAGAAATTTCAGGCCAGTGGGAGGGAAAGAGAGGCCCCAGTGGGCCCAGGCCTGCGCATACCCGGTGGTTTGAATGCGTTTCCCAGGGCTCAGGCTGGTCTGGGTGCTGGGATTCCCCCCAATGGAGCCTGAGCTCGCTCCCCGCTGACCTTCCAGATCCTGCCAGTGGATTTTCCATGGGGCTGTCACACCATGGGAGGGAAGGAAGAAAGAGGGAACTTTGTAAGCATGCAGATGTGGCTTCTCCTCCTCAGGCTGGACCCAGTGCCCCTTTCTAGGGTGGAGTGGGGGAACTTTTACCTTCAGGAACCTGGAAGACCAAAGCTGGGGGCCCAATGAAAGATTTAGCAGCAGACACTCCAAAAAAACGAGCCCCAGGCACCTAACCAGGGTCCCTGGCACCTACATCAGTGCTCAGCAAATGCTTGTGAATGAAGGAAGAAGTTGCGTGGGTGCTGGGGGAGGGGTTTGTCCTGGGAGGTATGAAACAGGCCTTGCCTGCCAGAGGCTTCCTGTCTAGTCAGGGAGGTGGGTGGGGAGTGGCGGTGTAATGCTATAATAATAACAACGTATTTCACAGCACGAGTTTAAGGCACCAAAGGCAACCTGGGTGAGGTCCCTGTCAACACAAGGGTGGGGAACCACTCCTGGAGGGGGTGTCCCCAGTCCCATTGTAAAGAGGGTCTGAGCTCCTTGCCCTGCTCAGCAGTGCCTATTCCTGGAGGTCCTTCTGTGCTGGACCCCTTACACTCACAGTTCAGGTGTCTGGCCCTACTTTTGCTCCATCTGGGGTCTCAAACTTGGACAAACAGGAGCATTTCTGTTTGGGGCGGGAGTGGGGGTAGGAGATGGAAGGTAATTCTGCGCAGAATGGAGACTCCAGAAACGCACTGATAGGACTGTGTGCTCCCTGGGGTGGTGGAGGGAGGGGGCCTTGGTGACTTTGGGTCCACCCCTTGGCCCCCTCCAGGAGTTGCAAAGCTTACTTTCTCTGCTCAGACAGTTCTGGGGACCTTGTGCTTTTCGCTCAAACCCAATTCCAGCAACTGCATTTGAGGGGGGAAACATGGCAGTCCTGAGGCACACTCATGGTGCCTTGTCCCAGGGGTCTCCCTGGTGGAACGGTTTCTGCTCGTGCTCTTCAAATCGCTTACCTTTCCATGGCCAGGGTAATGGTGGTGGCTCTGTTTCCCATCCCTCTACCAGCCCCCTCAGGATCTCAGGGTCAGGCATTCCTCTGTCCCTGCCTTAGTGCCTCTCCCCTCTCCCAGGGCAGGCAGCTGCCGCAGGGAAGCAGATCAATCAGAGGCTTTACATTGCCGAGTCTCACCTGTCTCGACAAAATCATATTACAACCTGGGGCTCAGAGAGGTGAAGTGACTTGCCCGAGGTCACACAGCCAGGAATGGTAGTTGGACAATGAACTGCTCTGATTGTCCAGTGTTTTTTTCCATTGTCTGCGTGGATTCAATGGATGGATAATAGGAGATATGAGACCTGTCCCGGGCACCCCCATCCCAAGGAGCAGGGCAAGGAGGTAGAGAGTCCCAACTGAAGACACCTGGTTCCAGATCATAGAGATGGGAACAAGAGACAGAGAAAGGAAAGTGAAAAGCAGAGGAACGTCTCATGACAAAGCTCCGTGTTCTCCGCATGTGGAGGCAGGACATCTGGCCAAGGCTTCATGCCTGGTGGCTGCTGGTTCAGGATGCCCTCTGTTGCCTACTTCCCGGGGTGCAGTGCAGATGGGACAGGTGTTATGTGGAACCCCTGGGGCCCCATCTTCCAGAGAAAATACCAGGCTAATGGACACAGAAAACAGGGCCTCCATCGGGGGGTCTCAAACTTGGACAAACAGGAGCACTTCTGACGGGGGCTAGGGTGGGGGTAGAAGAGGGTAGGTAATGCATTCATTAGTTATTTTATCCATTTCATTCTGTGCCAGGAGATGGGACTCCATAGTCGATGACAGGCAAAAATAACAGCAAATCTTTCAGCACTTACCATGTGCCAGGCTAGATGTTTTACACGTGTTACTTATTCCACATCACACAACCGTGGGGCTCAGAGAAGTTGAGTAACTTTCCCAAAGTCACACAGCTGAGTCAGCTTAACAGAGCACGTCTCCCTCTCTGAGAGGTGCGCTCTGAGTGTGCTGGGGAATTTGAGAGAGGGAGCTCCACTTGGGGAAGTGGGGAGGAGGCATTTGATGCCGCCCTCACTCGTGAGGATGAGTGAGATTTCATTCATGGGGAAGGCAAAGAGTTTCCAGGTCGAAGGAGCAGCCTTTGCAAAAGTGAAGGAGCCCCAGAGGAAATACGCGGCCCAGATGGTGAGTTTGGGTATTGAGGGTGGGGCTGGGGAGTGTTGACATTTTGGAGACCCTATTAAGGAGCTTGGGTTGTATCCTGCAGATAACGGGGAGCCACGGGGTGTGGGATGGGTGTGGGGGGTGTTGAAGCAGTCCTGACACATCAGACCTCAGGAGGCGAGGAGGGAGGGCACTAGCTTGGAATCTTCAACAGCAGCTCATCCCTGACCCCATCTCCAGGCTCACACCTCCCCACCTCTTGCCACATAAGACTAGATGCCATGATTCAACCCAGCAGGTGGCAGATGAAAACACGGCTCCAGGGCTGACACTTGCTCTGCCACCAGCAAGTTACGGGGACGTGAGCGAGTTAACCTCTCTTTGCCTCAGTTTCCTCATCTGCACAATAGCAGTGATAACAGGACCTGCCTCCGTGAGCTGGAGGTGAAGATCAAATGAGATGCTACAGGGGAGCACAGTCAGGCTGTCAAGAAAGGTTCAGTAAATACTAGTTCTTGTTATCAGAGGTCACCTCCCCACCCTGCCCCAGGCCCGTCAGCACCTGCGTCCTGAGAGTCTGATCTAACTGCCTCCTGCTGCGGAGGGAACCCAGCTTCCCCGAGAGCCTTGCAGGCTGGGACTGCACTGGGTGTCCATGTTCCCTACCCTCATCCTGCCCCTCTAATCTCAGGCCCTTCCCTTCTTCCCTCCCCTGTGATTATCACAACCCCCTGCAGTGGGCAGGCTTGGCTGGGCCCCACGGCCCTTTGAAGTCCTCTGCCAGGTTCCCAGCCCCACACACCGACTTCTGAGAAAGCTGCTTCCCATCAAATCCTGCCGCCAAAAGACTCCCCTCTTAGCTATTCCTGCCAACTCCGTTTTATAATCTCCACGCCGGGGAGGGAGGACGGTGCAGGCACTTTGTGCGCAGGAAGGAAGCAATTAAATTATTAGCACTTTGAGAAATTAAACGACATAACTTATGGTGGAATAAGTTTAGGGGGAAAAAAAAAGAGAGAGAAACCCTTGTAATGTGAGAAAACAATTAAAAAGAATTATATAAGGTTGGGCTCGCTCCTTTATTGCAATAGAGTTAGCAGTTCATTGATTATCGTCTTGTTATAATGCAGCAGGATGGAGCGGGCTGCCGCCGAGGTAGCGACTCTCAGGAAGTGAGGTGCTTAGCTGGGTCCGGCAAGAGGACACCGAGGAGGAGCTGAAAGGTTTTCCTGGAGGGGGAAGGGGGAAGGGGGAAGGGGGAAGGGGGAAGGGGGAAGGGGGGGAGGGGGAATGGGATCAGGAAAGGAGCAACAGAGCGGCTCTTCTCCACGTTCCTTCTGCTTTGGTAGAATTGTCAGCTTCAGATGCCCTGACCCTGTGCCCCAGCAATTCCGCTCCTAGGTATTCATCCCAGAGAAATGTTCACACAGCTCCATAAGGGGACATGAATGAGGGTGATCCCCAAGGCATCTTAAGTGACCCTCGCTGGGGGGAGCAGAAAGGTAAAATGGGGTGGATATGCCACGGAGCAGCAGCAAGAAGAAGAGGACTGGATGTACACAGAGCCACGTGGCTGGATACTTTTTCCAGATTATTATTATTAAATTAAAATTTCTTTCAATTACAGTTTACATTCAGTATTATTTTGTGTTAGTTTCAGGTGTACTGTGGCTAGATCTTAAAAGCTGAGTGCTTCACAGCAGTAAAAATAAAAAAAGAAAAGCAAACTACTGCTACCCACACCACATGGAGGAATCTCTCAGACAAGTCGAAGGAGAGCAGCAAGACATGAAAGAGGGCCCCCTATAAGATTTCATTTAAACGAAGTTCAAGAACAAGCTGAACTAATGGGTGGTGACAGAGCTGGAATAGTGCCGCTGACGGCGGAAAGGGGAAGGGATAGTTTGTTGACTGGGAAGAGGCCCAAGGGAGCTTTTCTGGGTGCTGGCAATGTGTTATGGTTTGATCTAGGTGGTGATTACACAGGTGTACCCATAGAGGAGAAAAGAGAGCTTATAGTTAAGACCACGGCAATTACACAGTTCACTGCATGCGTGTTATACCTCACTCAACAGGGTGAAAAATGTTGCCGAGGGCGGGGAAACGTAGACAACAAGGAGCTATGATACAATACCATTTATGTAAATAAAAGACCGCATGCATCTGAAATGATCACCCATTCTGAAAGAATTCAGCAAACAAAGACATTATCATATGGACATCGGCTATGGGGATAAAAGAGAACGGATGAATGAATGAATGAATGAATGAAAACCAAGAGCAGGGCCCTGCAAAGACTAATTATGATAACAGGCCATAAACAGGGAGTATTGGTTAACCCTCAACCCTCTGCCTCTGAGAAGTTTGTAGAAAATCGCTAGTTAATTAATCAGGAGGTCTTTGGGCTGGATGTGCTTTGTGTGGGGGTGTTGGGGTATTTTGATCTAAGCGGGGAGTGTAGACTCCATCGCTGATGCCTGCCAGGAGGCAAGGAGGCATCTACCTCAAGTTTCTTTCATAAACTGTATATATGTGTGAAGATTTCAGAGAGGAAGGAAGGGAGAGATAGATAGAAACATCAATGACGAGAGAGTCACTGATCAGCTGCTTCCCGCATGCCCCACACTGGGGATAGAACCTGCAACCCGGGCATGTGCCCTGACCGGGAATCGAACCGTGACCTCCTGGTTCATAGGTCGATGCTCAACCACTGGGTCGCGCTGGCCGGGCTCAAGGTTCTTTCTTTTTCCACAGTTTGCCAAGCCATTGTGCCTCCTTTCTCAGGGAGCCTCATGTGCAGTGGACAGACTGGAGCTGCCACCTACACTTCGCCCAGCAATTCCACTCCTAGGTGAAACACAATTCCATCTTGTCG